>JAPQWN010000001.1:5280000-15280000 GCA_028538565.1 Umbellularia californica | reverse complement strand
CCCCTCGGCCGAGGTGAACACTGGGCGTCCAACTCCCATTATGAGATGGGACGGGTACTTTATAGGGAGTCCCTGACAAGTAGGGTGGCCACCGGCCATTGATAAGGGCTCGTTCCTATCAACAGATCACATCCACATTTATGTGAGGGATTTGAGGGGAGATCTGATGGACAAGTATCCTCACGTACCCCCACTAAGGGTCCCAGGTGTGATCTGATGGGACAAGTATCCTCACCTACCTCTACTATGGAATCTTCTACTCTCCTCTATATATGCCTGCATGAAGAGCCATAAACAGGTACATGCAATATACAGCCTGCACTGTTATTCTGCTAAACACCTTCTTCTCCACTTCATCCTAATTCAGTGATTGCACTAACTCAGGCGTCGGAGTGCCTTTGGCTGACAGCAGCCTCGGGCCCTGACCGTTCTTTCTTCCCTTTTTTCAGGATTCAGGCCGTCGGTGACTTCTCCGATCAGCTGAACAGGATTTTCCTAATCCCCTTCATCACCTAAACTAAGTCCGTAATAATTTAGACACGTACTTCAAATATTTGAAATGTGGGGACCTATTCATGGAAAAAATCATTGCCATCAGATTATTTAATAGCCTTAAAACTTATGGCTTTTAACAAGAAATCTTCTATCCATTTCAAGTAATCAAACTGAAGATGAAAATGCGCAGCGAAATCTCAAACAACTTTTTCACAAGTAGGTGTCCAATTTGTATTATTACCGGTAGATATTAAGATTAAGATGGAGAGAGAGAGAGAGAGAGAGAGAGAGAGAGAGATATTAAGATGATCTTACTTTGGTTTGATCACATGGGAGGGGAAATGATCAGTTAGGTACCGGTAGATATCGAGCCAAAAGTTCTTCTGCTCTCAAAATCACTTTAATAAAGCCCTAGATTTAATATAGTGAATTTGTGTGGTTGACTTGACGTTTTCGGTAGAACTCATTCATGATAGCATCTATAGGGGTACTGAACTACAAAAGTGACTTATTTATTATTAAAAAAGGTCTTTTACTCTCTGATTGGAATGAGTTCATGGAGAGGCAACTGTTAAGGACGTCAATTTATCACAGGCTGGCTGCTCATTGCATAAATTTTAAAAATGGAGCCAAAATTGGTTCGCACAGATTTATACTCATATTTCATGTGTATACGATCTTATTATAAGTTTGTGATACTAATTCCTCGGAACCAATGAGAGTGGCTTATATTACTTGTACGGATTGTTAGAAACCATGAAATATATTATGTGGACCATAATAGGTACACTTCAGTCCACTGGGTTGATCGAACTTAAATTCCTTGATTAGCTCCAATATGGTAAATCACATTTTCAGGTGTGATCTTTCAATGTTGGTTTACCCTCTTATTGGATGGAGTTCATGGAGAGGCACATGCTATAAGCAGGTTAATTTATCATAGGTCCCCACCTTGCAAATATTTTAAAAATGCAACCAAAATTAGTCCACAAACTTATGTGCTCATATTTCTTATTTAGACAATCATGTTATTAGTTGAGGATTATCAAGTCTATCAGCATTCACTCCTCAAAACTAAAAGTGACTTGCTGGAAATATTATTGTCTAGATCAAGCTATCACATATGATTAACTCAATGGTCACACTAACTCCGAAATTAGTGAAAATTTGAAAAATGAATTTTCAAATTTTGTGAAAATTTGAATAATCCATATCTTCTCATGTTCTTTTTAGTTAATTATGTGATAATAAGAATTTATATTTTGATATTTAACAAATGGATATATCATTAGTTAATTAATATGTAATTTAGATATTAAATTTAAATTATTTCTCAACTTGAATGAGATTGAACCGTGCATCGCACGGGGCTTTTTACTAGTAGGATCTAAAAGAAAAACTAAAAAGATTGATGCTCTCTCTATTACTATTACATTAATTAAAGGAGATCGGGTAAGGGCCAAAGAGCTCTCAGTTTTGAAAACAATATTCCTCATATTGTCCATTCATCCACTTGGCAGACTTTTATTGGAGAATTGGTGATTTTCATTTTTCAAAAGAATATCTTTCTTTTACCATAAACTTTTAGTCTCCATTCATTTGCTTCTTATTTTCTTCTAAAAATGGTAAAATCATAATATAATATCTTTTCAAAGTTTTTAGTATTCTGTTAATTTCTTTTTAAATATTTGTGTGTTTATACTTGCTATGTTGGTAGTGTGTTTATACATTAATTAATACTCTTCCCATATATAGTTTTCACAAAATTATTATAGTTATTTAAGTATTGCGATATGCAACTTAATATGATTATGTTATGAGGAATTTACGGCCTAGGTCCCCGTAGGATCCCATGCCACTGTTAAGGTCCCAAATACATCATATTTATGGATAAGGTCCTCAAGAAGCGTTTTTGTATTTTTTTTTGTCTTTTAGCGAATGGTCGATATCGACCATTTTTATGGTCGATATCGACAATGCATTCTGCAGGAATCCAAATAAAAATTGGGTTTTTCAACGTGGAGAAGAGGGGAGGGGAGGAGGAGGAGGAGGAGGAAGAAGAAGAGGGGATGTGTCCTTTCACGGTCCCTTCTTCCTCATCACCATTGTTGAGCGATCCTTTTCCTCCACGAGCGGATCCTGGAGGAGTCGAAGAAGCGCGAGAGGAAGAGCTCTAGCGGGCTGCTGAGGGAAATTCACCAGATCGAGAGGTACTTGCGCCACATGACCGAATTGGCAGACACCCTGCAGTTCCCGCTGACGGAAGAGCGGCTCTCAAAGGTGAGGCCGGGCGTGAAGGAGCTCAGGCAGGTTTGCAATGCGCTCAAGGAGGGCCTCGACCCACTGGAACGCCTTGTGAGGGACGCTTTCCATAGGATTATGCGAAGCCAGACCGAGGGCCTGGACGGGTTGGGCAAGGGGAACAATCCTGAATGATTCCATTCCATTTGGCCCGTCAATGGCGACATCTGGATGTACAATGTTGAGAATATGTATTGATTGTTATAGGATTTGATTTCGGTGGGAATGCAAAACATTTCTAAGAAAGAAGATGAAAAAAAAAAAGAAAAAGAAGAAGATGATGATGATCAAATGTCTCCGTCGTCAATAAGGTGTTGCAGGTAGCTTTCCTTGTATCTACTCAGTATAGACTTTTGTAAAGAAAAAGGATTGTATTGGAGCTTCCTGTTATCCATTGTGATGTTATTATCCTTGATTGTGCCTCTTCATTTATTGTATAATTGCATTGATTTTCTCAGTTTTGAGTTGTTAATTCTTGCCTTAAAGCTGTTTGTGTGAATTCTCTTTTGTCTTTTGTCTTTGTATATGAGGGCCATCCCCTCTTCTTCCTCCTCCTCCCCTCTTCTCCATCTTGAAAAACCCAATTTTTATTTGGGTTTCCGCAAAATGGTCGATATCGACCATTTTGGGTTCCTGCAGAATGGTCGATATCGACCACAAAAATGGTCGATATCGACCATTCGCTAAACGACAAAAAAAAATACAAAAACGCCCCTTGAGGACTTTATCCATAAATATAATGTATTTGGGACCTCAATAGTGGTATGGGATGCTATGGGGACCTAGGCCGTAAATTCCTATTATTTTATTTTTAACTTCTCAAAATTTTAGTTATGATTAATATCACTCATTTTAGATAATTTTCACGAGCGTCTGTCAGAAGATCTCTTTTTCACCCAATAACAAATATACAGCAGCCATACTCAGGCGGTCCTCTCTAGGATTGAGTAGTGGACAGAGATTTGCTCTCGGTATCACTTAATTTTATCTCTAGTCCCACCAAATATTTATTAAAGGAGAACCTTATTAACCACACCTTTCTAAAAGCTGGACTCCTCTGCCTTCATGAGAGGAAATGAAGGATCCTTTTTCTCCAATGCCAACTAGTTGGCACACTCATCTCTCCCATAAACTCAAACATTTTTTACCACTCTCTCCATCACCTATTAAAGGCTTATTAAGATCCCTTTGTTGCAACTTGCCAGCCCACCCCAATACAGCCATATACCACTTGACCTTTCTCCATATTTATCCATCAACGCACCACTTCCATCATCTCTCTCTCTCTCTCTCTCTCTCTCTCTCTCTCTCTCTCTCTCTCTCTCTCTTCTACACACCAAACACCTATTCAACCCAACTCACAGAACAAATCCCAACCCGTTTCGACCTAACCGTGCCTACCACAGTTGGATGTAATCTATACCTTCTCATCCGTAAGTGAAAAAGCTAGCCAATGACCCCATGAATTTAAGAGCCGTAAAACTTACGTCTCCATTTGGAAGTTGGATGTGATCTTACACCCAATCTCATTATGACCATACAGATGCAGCAGTACTTGTTTGATCATACATGTATATATATAGGAACTTAGAGGTGCCTCTGTGTGTGTGTCTCTCTGTGAAATCCATTGCACCGTCAAATGCTTGATTGCTTTACTTTTTACCTTCTGAGGCTTGGATAACAGCCTGAATGCATTTGGGTGATGATTAGATTGGTTTTTTGGGTGAGAGACATGGAAGCGTTTGGACTTTGGTGGTTGGTTTTAGCAGCTATTGCTGGAGTTCTACATTTCCAGGGCATATGTTCCTTAGAAGCAGGTAAAAAGCACAAAGCCATTTTGGATTCTCATTTTCATGTTTCATATATAGTCACTTCTCTCGGCAAACAAAAAGGTAACCCTACCCATGACTCATGATGTGAGGCCCACCTGTGATCATACCCCTGTCACGATTATCTACCTCTTTGCATGGCCAATGATTCTGATCAGAGAAGCTTCTGGAGGTATTTGGCCAAAGCTTGTCCAAAGTATGACCTAATCATTGGCATGATATTCTGGCACAGATACGGTCCGAGGATACAGAATTTGGGCCTAGAGTGACCCAGCTACCCTTGTGTGCTAATTACGTTGGGTGTGCCAAATCTTTGGATAAATAGGTCAAGGACTTGGACCAGAAATTAGACATGGGTCCAGCCTTAATAGGATGGCACATATTAATCTCATGGTAGGCCAGCGGGGCTCAAGTTGGGGTATTTGTGCCATTGGTTCCATTTGACCATTTGTTCTGAAATTACTTGAATAATTAATTCTAATCTGTCTATCACTTTGTGCTCATTTTTATCATTCTCTTGAAACTTCAAATGTATTAAGAATCTCTTTTAAAGTTAATAATGTATTTTTAATTTACTAACCTTCTAAGAAGTGTTACTCGTCTTTTTTCTCTTTGTAAGTATAGTTTTCTTTCTTTTAGATTTCATTCTGTTTGGACTTGTTTCTTAAATTCTTTTCATTGTCTTTGTTGTTCTTATTGTTGTACGTATAAGGTTTTTTTTTTTTTTTGCTACATCAAAAGGGTTACATGGCAATGGAAAAAACAAACAATATAGGGAAAGAAAGAAACATTAAAAAAAATTGAGAAAGAACAAATTAACGCTAACAAAACACCACGAAACTGCAAGCACTCCACTTAGCTACTAGAACCGATGGAACTGAAGATAAGCCTCTCGAGGACGAATGTTCAAATCAGAGCTATTGATGAATGTTCTATACTTCTGACCATTACACTTTTTTTTTTTTCTTTCATGTACCACTTATTTGCTATTGACAGAAGGAAGGGGACAAAAGTTGTCAATGTTGGCCAATCCAACTTGGACAAGTGGTCAGCTACTTTATTCTGGGACCTACTGCAAGATTTTATTTCCCTAGTATCAAAGGCTTTGAGGGAATTAAGGAGCTTTTTCCAAGTAAACATGAAATCCCAAGAAAGATTCTTATCTTTTTTAAAAATATCCACAAGAAGGAGGCAATCTCCTTCATGTATAACCCATTTAATCCCATTCTTATGACAACTTAAAATTCCTTCATAAGGGCCATTAATTCAGCTTCAAGTGGGTGCACTATTTCTATTGCTCCAAAGTATGCAACCATCATCTCTCCCTCATGATTCGTTACGATGCCCCTTAATCCTGCTGTTTCGTTACCCGGTTTAACAGCCCTATCAAAATTCAATTTAAACACTCCTTCAGGAGGTGGGGTCCACTCCTCTTGAAGAAGCCCTACAAAGATAACTGCAATGGAAATAGAGTGAGCAACGTTCCACTCATAAACGACTAATTTGGTCCTTTGAATAATTGAGCCTAGTAAAATTCAGCATTGTTGAAATAGGTAGGTGTTTCTCATCTTCTATAAATGCCAGCAAATTGTAACTCCAAGCCTCTTGTTGTTGTTAAAGGACTTGTTCCAAAGCCAATGAGAAAAGGTGGGGTACATATAAGGTCCAAGAATAGAGCGAGGTAAGCAATTCCAAGTGTCCATAGCAATATATAGGACAACGGGCAAAGAGGTGGTCCACTATCTCATTTTTTAATCTACATAACACACATTTTGGGTCCACAGAATTTAAGAAATTATTGAGATACGAATGAACTAGTAGTCTACCTAGCAGTATGCACGATGTGAAAAACTGAATTTTGAATGGGACTTCCAAATTCCACATAATCTTCCATGGCATTTTAGGGCCAATTTGCATGTCATTCGTAAACTTTTAAATAGTTTTAACCAAGCAAGTCCCAGCCTGCTCACTCCCCAAACATCTAATGTCGCTTCCTCCAAGCGAAACTAACAAAATTTGGTCGGCCACATTTCTATCCCAAATATTATTCACGACCATTTCGTTTTCTCTAGGCCCCAAATCACTATAGATGATCGAGTCAGAAACTAATGATTTATCAACTAAATTGTCCACGGTCCGACTTCCATCTTTGCCACTGCCAAGATCTTGAACAAAAGGAACCTATTTGTCCCACAAGATTTTCACTCGAGATCCATCTCCGATAATCCATTTTTTATTTTTAAAGATGAAATCCCTGTGCCTTCTCATAGCCTTCCAAAATCTAGAATCCTTACCAAGGTATTTTTGAGAGAGGAGCTTAACCCATAGAGCACGCATTTGGGTTTTCAAGAAATCTCCAAACATTGTGAGCCATAATCGCAACATTTTGGAGTTGAGTATCCTTCAAACCGAGACCTCCCTCTTTGATGGATTTTGTTGTGATGTTCTAAACTACAAGAGTAATGCCTCTAGATTTATCAGCTTCAAACCAAAGAAAGATCCTTTGAGCAGAATTGATGAATTTATGAAACTTCTTAAGAATAACTTAATGACCCATCCAATAATTAGGCAAACCAGAATTAACCACTTGGATTAGAATTTTTCAACCCATAAGGGATAGAAAAGACCCACTCCAGCCGGCCAACTTCATATTGAGTCTTTGGTTAATTTCATTCTCATCCCCTAACATTCTCAGTCCCACTTGCAAGGAAGAGCCCAAAAGGTGATCTTAATTTTACGTGCACTTGTCAATTCTTAGCACGTCACAAATAAATGATTTGTAAAGATATATGTAAAGTTGATCGACCAACTATGCAGATGGTTTGAAAAATGATTGTTGAAGGTTCCCAAATGCCCAAGTACACTAGTTTAGGAATGGCTCTCCTTCAATGGTCCATTACTACTGGGGACCCAGGTAGAAGAATCTGGGGGCTGAAGCCCCCACCCTACCTGGAAAAAAGTTAAGAATTTCAAGGAACCCCCAACAGGTTTTGATAACTAATATGTGTTTTCTTTACGTTTGCCCCTTCCCCAATATTTCTTTTACATTAAACCCCCAAGTTAAATTTCCTAGATACGCTTATTTACTCGTAGTTTCCATCTTTGAATAATTGAATAGTAATTGTTCATGCATGGCACTTGTATGTCTCCTGTTGTTGCCCCATCTAGCGTTCTACTGGCTAACGATTTGAGGTGATCTTTTAGTCAACAAAATAGAGATTATTTAGTCAATAAACCGTTGAAACTTCATCATCCTCTTAATTTTGTTTTACCAATTTGCACATGCGTAGGTAGAGAACATACCCAATGATTCATAATGGGGAAACAGTGAAAGCCTAGATTCCCAACCAACTAGGTAACCCATTGTTCTCCGACTCTCTTCTTTTTTACAAATTTCTATGGATCTTGAACATATAACAACCCTACAACCTCTCAACCGTTCAAGTTAAAAAAAATATCTACATAACTATTCATACAAAAAAAAAAAAAAAAAGCAACGAAAATCATAATCTTACCCTTAAAATATGTGATTTATATCCTATGATTGTCGGATATCATATGCTTGTGTGATATCCTACATTCACATTATATTGCAGATATTCACTTTTTCCCTCTTAATCTGAAAACTTTGTTTTCTTTGCATCATGCATGAAAACTCTTACTTGGAGCTCTTAGACATACATTGTCTTAGATATACAATTAATAGGTAAGCTTTTTTGTCATTTTGTGCTTTTACAACAGCTCCCTTCACTATTTTTCTTTCTTGGTTTGACACTCTAAATAATTTCATTTTACTATACCCTACAAACAAACAGGCTCTAAAAAAATATCTCTTATTTTCTGGATCTTCCATCTCACTTATCACAAGATGTATATGAGCCCCATTTCATCCTTTAAAGACACGAAAAAAGGAGTTTTATGTGGTATGAATAACATTTTTTAATTCTTTTAATGGTTGAGATTGTAAAATCACATAACAAGAATTAGATCCTCCCGCACCATGTGAAATCTAATAGGAGAATGTGTTTTTTTTTTTTTTTTTCCTTTTGTTATAATGGCAATGTGAAAGGGAATAAAAAAGAGGAAAACGAAGATAGGCTGTACTAGAACTCTTTTTTGTTATGCAATAACTATGGGTAAAGTAGATTTTTGTGCAAGATCCTATAGTTGTAGGATATCACACATTTTAAGGGTATGATCGTAATTCTTATGCCGTCGTTTTTTATACAAATAATTCTTGGAGCATTTTTTCAACTTCATCTGTTGAGAGGCAAGTCCAGTATTAGGGTAGCTTAATGGTCAAAATCTCAATTTTCCAACAACTCATATGTCATCAAGTTTTGCTTCCCCAGAACATTAGATAGGTTATAACTCTAAATCCAACTTTAACAAAAGCCACCATTCACTGTTCATCATGTGTCATAGAAGGCGATTCCTCCTGCACCTCCTTCAAATTAATCACACAGTCAATGCATATAATAAATCTAAAAGTGACCGTTCTTTTATTCAAGTTATATTTAGGGGGTCAACCTAGGGATGTCAAATGGGCCGGGCCAAGCCCAACTGGACCAGCCCGGGCTGGTTTGGCCCGACCCAGCCCGCCAGTCAACGGGCCATGGCCCTGCACTGCACGGCCTGGGCCAAGGAGCCTGGGCCCATTGGCCCATTTGGCCCGAGCCCGCCAGGCCTGCCCGCCCAAAAGTGACTTTTTTTTTAAATTGTCCATTTTAACCCCCCCCCCCCAAACAGCCATAAAACAGTCATATAAGGGGTAAACAGTCATATAAGGGGTATTTTGTGTCATTTTCAATTTTAAAAAGTCTATATTACTCTTACCCTCCTATTCTTTTTCTAAATTTATTAGTATTATTTATTATACTCTAACCCTCGAATACTTCAAGCCCTTAATCTGATTTTCATATTCCCACCTTAACTTCTTAGTGATCTAGATATTTGATTATGTAAATTTGGATAATGATTTAAGCAGATCTAGGTTTTGAGAAATAGAATCATAGAATTTGTTTGATATTGATCATTGTGGTTATCCGACTGGTATATAACGATCTTGGTAACTCGGACTTTTTTTTTAGTTCATAAAAAAATGATGCTTTTGGACAATGAATTACCTATCAGACAAAAATTAACTTTATTGTTAAATATTTATCTGATAAAGACTTTTAAATAAACTTTATGCTTAGTTGCATGTGTAAAAGGCAATCGTCCAATGGGATAATGTTGAGCCCATAGAACCCCATGAATATAGATCTAATGTTTTGAATTTTTCACAAATATCTTAAGATTTGTGCTAGATTGACAGCTCAAATTTGACATTATATTTGTATTTGAAGCTCTTAAAGTTATCCACTGATCTCGTATAAGTGGCCCACAATTAAAACAAAAGAGACAAAAAAACAAACTGCGTATTATCATGTCAGAACCCGACCATCAACATATCATTACAATCAATGGCTAACATATTTTTAATGATTCCTTGAGATCCAGAAGAAATGAATGGAAGAAATTTAGACTGCACGTCATTCTTACCCTTCTAAAGAGGTTCAACCGTTCAGATCTTGATCATGGGCCTCACAAACTCCAGATATTCAGATCTAATGGGCCACGTGTTTCTATAAATATCTCAAGGATCGTGAAGAATCAACGGCTCAAATTTTGTCCCATAGCCGTTATGATGATGATGAAGACTTTCAACGACTCAGATTATTATTCAGATTATTATTTAGATCTATTGCAAGCCCAATTAAACTCCAATTAATATTAAAAAAAAAGGAAAAAAAAAAAAAGAACAGCGGGCCATGTTCAATACATAATGACTGAAGCCAACTTTGGTTGGTTAATCCGATCAGTTCATCGATGGTCAGCAAGTATGATGGTCCTAATGATGATCCAACCCTCCCCCCCCCCCCCCCCCGCCCGGTGTTTCAATCCAAATTGGAGCTGGGTGACGCTTCTTATTGCCAGATTTTGGAATTCATTTATTTCTCTCAGGGGTGGCTTGCTTTGTGTTTGGCGCATTTCATGTAACAGGCTTGTATGTCCTGGAATATGGGTATCCGGAATTTCCATTGCGCTTGTATCCATCAGTGTAGGAATTGCTTTCAAGCTTTCCCCAGCCCCTTTCATCAATGGACTCCTGACGTATGCAAAGGAGTGCCAAGGCTTTTCCTTGGCCCGCTAGCGCCTGCTCCAGCCTCGGCCAGCCTGTTTGACATCCCTAGGTCAACCCACCTGTCCTCCCAATCTCTTTCCTTCCACAATTCTTCTAACATTATACAATTTTCTAGTAACACATGTCAAACAAATTTTTGCTTCCACGGAACGTTAGATTGGTTATTTATATTTATTTCTATCTTCAACAAAGTCAGTATTCATCATGTGTCACACAAGGGGCGATTGCTCTTTTAGGTTTCAACTCCTTGAAATTAATCACCCATTCAACACATAGTAAATCTAAAACCGATCGCCACTTTGATTGAAATTTATATTTAGGGGTCAACATTCTCATTTGTCAAAAACAAGTGTTGCTTCCACGGTTTATATATCTCTAAATCTAGCTTCAACAAAAGCCGTCAAACACTATTCATCACGTGTCATCGAAGGTGATTGGCCTTACAAGTAATTGAAAGTGACTCTCACATTAATTGAGGTGATATTTGTTGAGAACTGGGCTCCATGTGAATGGAATCTACTAATGCGTATGAGGTTTTGGCATGCATGATTAGCGAGGAAAATTTAAAGTTTTTTTTTTTTTTTTTTTTTTTTTTTTTTTTTTGCTGTAAGGTTAATTTGTATTAAAATAAAAAAGCAGGGCAGGAAAAGCCCCCAAGACAACGAAAAGAGAGCCAAAAAACTAAAAGCCAGAAAAGAGAAAAACAGAAAAAAAAAAAAAAAAGAACCAAAAAACAAATTACAGAAGAGACTGAATTAGTCAATTAGACCCAGAATCATCAAGAAGGGGTGGAGAGGAAGAGCCCTTCTGTCGCCTGAACTAGGGAGGGAGTTGATCTGCCAATTACCTGACCCAGGGTTGCTAACCTGCCTATTGGCTGAATATGAGAAGGGGTTGATCTGCTGGATGACTGAACGAGAGAGGTAGCTGACCATTCCCTGTAAACGGTCCCTAAGCCTCTAACTGGGGAGGGAGGCTTGCCATTGAACTTGGATTCATTCCAAAGGGACCAGAGGACATAGATGGCTAGGAAGAAAATGGCTGCTGCACATGGGAAAAACTAGACGGTCAAGAGTTCGAATCTTAAGAGAAATAACTCGGCGCTAAAACAAATGCGTGTCTCCAAAAATGTGTGTACCAAATTCCACCAGATTGGGAGTGTTGATGAGGTTAGTATTGCAAAAGATGAAGCCATCCAACAAAAAATGTGGGCCGATGGGTGAACTCGTCGGTGGCCGCCTAACGAATGTAGGTATCAATGACGGGCAACCAACGAGGTTTTGATGATTTATATTCAACATATGAAGATTGATTTCAACTCTCAGACAACAGAATAATAGAAACGTGCCTGGCGTTTCTTCCAACAGACCCAAGCAATCCCATTACAAATCAAAGAAAATTAGAACACCTCTTAATCTCACACAAGATCCTTCCGTTCTTTGAAAGAAACCACGTGATTTATTTTCAACGGTATGAAATATCGTGAGGAATAGGGCACTACGGCTTGGCTCTATAAAATGGGAACTGCAAGGTGAAATAGAGACAACAATCACTCTTCAGAAGAATAAAAAGTCCCCATCCTTCTTTCTCTGAGATTTCCAGAATCATATGGTAGTGGGTGCTGCTTCAACAATCTTTGTGGGCTGAATCCATTTGGGTGTATAGATTGATCCTGGTGGGAGACATGGAAGTGTTCGAACCCTGGAGGTTGATTTTAGCAGCAATATTTGCTGGATTAATTCTCCATTTCCAGGGCGTATGTTCCTCAGACGAAGGTATAGCACAATGCCATTTTGGGTTCTTATTTCCTTCATTCCATTGTGATCACTGTGAGGCCTACTTGTCATCAATACCCTCTCACGCTTATCGATACCCCCTTGCATGGCCCATGATTCTGATCAGAATGATTGTAGCGTATAAGCTTGTCCATGAGGTTTGAGTGACATTCTAGATATTGGCCTAATATTCTGGCCCAATTGAGACTGTGGCGTCAAATGTTTGGCCTACGCCCAAGCAACTCTTAGTTCGCTAGCCGGGCCAAATCTTATAGGATAGATATAGGACCAGGAAAATTTAATTGGACCCGAAACTAGGGTTGTCAGTCATGTCCAGCCTACAAGCCCTGAAAAAATGGCCCATATTAAGATCAAGTCGGGCCCTGTTCAAATCAAGATAGTGATAGTGCTGACCTTCCCAATTAATTACGAACACTCAACTAATACATTTACCTGTTTTGTTCTTTGTCCTTGCAGCTCCAAATTACACTTTCATGCAAGAAGCAACCAAGGCCCCTCCAGTATCTTACTATGACTACATCATCATTGGAGGAGGAACTGCAGGCTGCCCTCTAGCAGCCACGCTCTCACAACACTTCAGAGTCTTGCTCTTGGAAAGGGGCGGCTCCCCCTATGGCAACCAAAACATCACCAACTTGGCCACCTTCACCGACACACTCACGGACACATCCCCAACATCGCCAGCTCAAAGTTTCGTCTCTGAGGATGGTGTCGTCAACACACGAGCTCGTGTGCTAGGAGGGGGGACCTGCTTAAACGCCGGGTTCTACACGCATGCAGACCCGGAGTTCGTGCAGAAGGCTGGTTTGGATTTGGATTTGGTGAACAAATCCTATGAGTGGGTGGAGAAAGTGATGGTGTTCGAGCCACAATTGAGACAGTGGCAATCTGCGGTGCGAGATGGTTTGTTGGAAGTGGGCGTGTTGCCTTATAATGGGTATACGTTCGAACACATTTATGGGACTAAGGTAGGAGGGACCATCTTCGACAAGGACAACCATCGACATACAGCTGCTGATTTGCTTCAGTATGCAAACCCAAGTGGCCTTACAGTTCTTCTGCATGCCACTGTGCACAAGATCTTGTTTAAAACGAAAGGTCAGAATCCTACCACTCAATCTTGTAGTGTGACCAAGCTATTTTACAGTAAGATTTGAGTATATTCATAAACATTGTGGAAGATCTACCAATTAAAAAAAGTCTGGAAGAAACTTTTGAGCAAGTCAGTTTTTCATTAAGTAGGCTCCACTATGGGATCCACTCTTTCATAAAAAGCGTGCAGGAGATCACTCAGAAGTCGTTTGTTTGCATCTATTTACATATGGAAATGGGGTTCATACATTGGTTATGCATCCCAACATGGGCGGCACAGTGGGATCAATTGACCCCACTGACAACTAAAAAATTATTTTAAACAAATCTTTAATGAATTGAACTTATGGAAGATTTTGACCCCACTCAATGCTTAAGTTAATGGGCCATCTATCTACCAAAATAAAAATAATAATAATGAGCCCAACTTTTGTTTTTTTAAAGAAAACTTCATTTCTTAGATATTCTATCATTAACTCTTCATTTACCTTAACTTAACCTTTAAATATGGTATTCTCCACATATTAGAAGGAGAAAACCCTTAACATTTAGATTTAGGCATATAGACTCCCAGCCTCTAACCGAGCAGCAGAGGAAAAGAAAAAAAAAAAAAAAAAAAAAAACACAAGAAGAAGGAAAGGAAGAAAAGAAGTACACCTATGGTCTGAAACTCTGAATCTTCAAAAAGAAGAAGAAAGGTACTTTTTAAAACTTTTTCCCTCATGTATGTCCCCCCTTCATTTTTTAGATATTCTATCATTAACTCTTCATTTACCTTAACTTAACCTTTAAATATGGTATTCTCCACATATTAGAAGGAGAAAACCCCTAACATTTAGATTTAGGCATATGGACTCCCAGCCTCAGCAGAGGAAGGAAGAAAAGAAGTACACCTATGGTCTGAAACTCTGAATCTTCAAAAAGAAGAAGAAAGGTCCTTTTTTAATTTTTTCCCTCATGTATGTCACCAACCAAACCACACCCCCGCCCCGGTCTTCTTTCTCTTTTAATAGTAATAGGCGATAGCTTGATAGGTCTCTCTTTTTGATAATTCAATGTTATCTTTGTCGAATTGTCGGAAATAGATAATTTAAAATTTTAATATTATATTTGTCGAATTATCGAAAGTAGATGACAAATGTTGATAAAGGGGAAAAAATTATTCGATTTGTGAAAAATAAATCTTTTGTTGACCCCACTTACTTGAGTTCCTGAAGCCGCCTATGCATCCCAATATTTATTTGCACCAATTACGCATTTGATGTGTAAATGATAGTTTGAAAATGGGTGTGGTTGTGTGGCTAAGATCTTCACACCTCGTAGGGTGGTAAACGATTATGCACGGTAGTGTGCATGGGCAGGTGTTGCAGTGAATCTCACTCCATTTTTCGGCAGTTCTTTTTTTTTTTTTTTTTGGTGGAGATTTCTGAATCCAGTGGACTTCCAAATGAAGATCTGAACTATTGAATGTCTTTAAAAGGACAAAAAGGGCCGTGAGGGTCAAATATCCAGACCAATAAATCTGCCTCTCTGAACTTCTATGGGCCACTAAAACATGACCTGAGCCGTTCATCCTCTTTCAAATGACAAAAAGGTTTAGGGGATCAAATTTTAGCTTTTGATTCATCATTGATTTGGAGAAATTTGAGAGAAAAAATGAGCCGTTGGATGCACTCATATAAAACGATCTGATTTTCATGAGTTTTTTAGGCAATCATTTTTTTTTTTAATTTTGTATTCTTCAGCGCCCCTAATTAATGATTCAAACCATTCATCTTCTTTAAAAGGCAAAAAAAGGTCTCCGGGGTCAAATCTCAGCAATTGATTCATCATAGATTTTATGAAAATTACAATTTAAAGGCAAATATATATGTGCCAATTCTGATAAGTAGGTTGGCATTGATAGATGAAATATTGAAATTGACTAAGCAAGCATTGTGATCATTCATTCATGTACAGGGCAATCAAAAACAGCAGCTCATGGGGTGATCTTTAAGGATGCTGCAGGCAACAAGCACAGGGCTTACCTGAGCAAAGAGAAAGATAAAGAGTCCATGGGTGAGATCATAGTTTCAGCAGGTGCACTGGGCAGCCCTCAGCTGCTTCTCCTGAGCGGAATCGGGCCAGCCCAACACCTCAAGTCTTTGGGCATCAAGGTGCTACTGGACCAACCCATGGTTGGCCAAGGCATGGCAGACAACCCAATGAACATCATCGTCGTCCCCTCCCCTTCTCCTCCGATCGAGATCTCCCTCGTTCAACAGGTCGGCATTACTCGATTGGGAACCTACATTGAAGCAGCCAGTCGCATCGATTTCGTCAGATTCTTTGGATTAAATGAAACAACTCCAGAGACCACGAAGAGTGCTTTGGAAATCATTGATAGACTCAAAAATGCTGGAATGATCGTCGAAAAGACGATCGGCCCCGTTTCGACTGGCTATCTCAAGCTAAGAAATAGGAACCCAGACGACAATCCTATGGTCACTTTTAACTACTTCAAAGAGCCTGAGGATCTACAGAGATGCATAAATGGCATGAAAATTATTGAGGGTGTAGTCGATTCCAAGGCTTTCTCCAACTTCAGATACCCAAACGATACTGTGGAAGCACTCCTCAACATGACTCAATATCTCGTCAAAAATATACAGCCCAAACGCAGTAATGCTTCAACTTTTGAGTCATTAGAACAGTACTGTAAGGATACTGTGGTAACCATATGGCATTACCATGGAGGTTGCCAGGTGGGCCGGGTCGTGGACCATGAGTATCGGGTACTTGGGGTTGATTCACTTCGGGTGATCGATGGCTCCACCTTTAATGACTCACCAGGGACTAATCCCCAGGCAACCCTAATGATGCTCGGAAGGTAATGGAATCATCATCGTCATCACCATCATCATTAATGGGCCAGACTGTCATGTTCATCTGTCACCTTTGACAAGTATCCATAACCAGCACGGGCCAGCCCATTCGATATTAGGACCCAGCTTGTGATGGGTCTGTTTAAGGGCCAAATACTTGGACTCGCTGCTTCTTTTAGATTTAATGTTCAAGCCATGGTTTGAAAACTTGTGAACTCGACTCGGACTACGAGGGTCTGGTCACTGAGCCAAGTTACTTGGGAAAGTCTGGCTGAGTACTCAGTAAAAACTCATTCAACTCTGCTAAACTCTTCCCACCAAAAAAAAAAACTCTGCTAGAATCTGTGTCATGCTGTGCTTTGTGGCTGAGTACATTGTGATTTGTGGCAATGCCTAGTGGGTCTCACAGAGGGGATCGCATAGGAGGACCCCTCCAGTCCTGCAACATCAGCCATCTATGTGTTTAATTACAATGACTAGAAATGCGTAGAAATTGCATAGTTGGTTGATCCCAGGTATAATAGCCTTTTATTAGATATGACTGGGCCTAGAAAACTTGGCCCTGGTTATCATCATGCCCGCATCTTGCATTGCCAGATTGCACACGGCCCATGCGGCCCCCAGTTTGTTGACAGCCCTGTGATCACTGCCACTTATGACCACTACGATTTCTACCAATGTTCTGATGTATGATATCTGTGATTCAGGTACATGGGGATTAAGATAAGGAACGAGAGGCTTGGAAGATATGATTGGAGTAGTATTTGACTTGGAAGTTCATTCTGAGTTTAGTAGTGATGCATGATTTTGTGAAGTTCTACAATAAGATGATCTCTTGAATGATAACTAGTACAAAATTTGAGTAGACGGTGTTGAATTATGTTTTTTTTTTCTTGGTAAATGTTGAATAATGATTGTTATGGTAGCCAAATCCCAAAGTCATCTAATTCGAATGAAAAGACCATGGTCTGTGTCATGGTCCCTTGGGCTTTAATCCATTAAATCTTACTAGATTAGCAATGGTTCTCCTTCAATGGTCCATTACCAAATAGTCTCTTTCTTTGAATAAATATTGCACTTGTATATTTCCTTTTGTTGCCCTATTCAGCGTTCTACTGGCTATGGATTCGAGATGATTTTTTAGTTAACAAAACACAAATTTTCTAGTCAATATACCATTGAAACTTCATATCCTGCACACATGTCGAACTGTCAAATTTTGAAATGGCCAATTTGCTCCTCGCAATGATTGTTTTGCCCCATAGGGAATTTTCACCTGTGGGATGTCCGCATGACGAACGCCTTTAATTCGAGAGAGGAAGTATTGTCAATGTTTCATTGATATCGTATTAGCTTGGAGCAGTGGATACCAGGTCGGTGCACGACAAGAAGTTTTATTTAACTTCATCACTGCAATGATATGCCTGATTATATTCAAACATGGTCGCTATAACATTAGTCAAGTTGGACTGATTTTTTATAGTGTTAGATGAGATGGTTTGAAATGAACAATGAAGATAATTTTTGAATGAATCCAGTGATCAATTACTTCCTCTGACCTCCGCAGCTGCAATATTAAATACCTCAAGCTAAAGAGCTAAACCTTATGTCTAAACTTTCAGTAGTACTTGCTTTAAACTTTTGAACCTTCCCATGCCATTTTCAGAGTTCTTCTATAACAGCTCAGCTGATTAGGGCCTGCTCGGATTTGGAGAAAGAAACCAAAGGATCGAAACTCTTTACAGCTCAATGTAGACTTTCTAAGTCATCCCAAAAGACTCCTATTTCTTCTTGCAACTCCATACTTACAGTTCACTGGAGTGGCCACATGGTAATGTTAGAAAAATATCTGAGGACTTGAGGTCTCAAGTTAGTACCCATCGTCTGTATGACTGGTTGTCTTCAATAGAAATAGCACTTTTTGAGAAGCAAGTTTTTTGGCATAAAACTTGCTTTTCAACTTTTTAATGTCAATTAAGTTGAGAAGGAAGCTTGCATTTATAAAAGATCACCTTAACTTTTTTATTTTTCCCACCGGAGGGTTCCCAACCCTTTGGTTTGGACTAATTCCTCCGGGCCCAGAGGGAAGCCGGGTAAACTTCCCTATAACCCCAGTATGGTAGTGCAGTTTCGAACCTACAACCTCCGGGTGCAAACACTGATCCTAAGCCAACGGAACTACGCATAACAAACCATATTAGACTTGAACCCTGATTGCAGCGGGCTTGAGCTTCGAGCTTTAAGCTACAGTGAGGAAGGCAGACCCCTTCTGGGCCAAGTTGAACTTCGTGGGTCTAGAGATTGTCATAGGTAGTTAGTTACCAATGGTATTTATTTTCCTAATACCTTGAATCCTTTTTTTTTTTCTAATATTTTTTTCCAAAGTGCATATTGTTGAAAAATCTTAAATGTGAGGCCCAACAAATATTGAAATTTCATTGTAACCCAAAAATAAAGGAGGAATTCTCACGAGTGCTTCGGATTTTATACATAAGAGGGCAAGATATAAGATTCTTATAATATTTTATTACAGTGTATTATACATGATAAATGTGATTGGCAACCCAAAAAGAGCATACCTCATATAAAGAGAGGCCGCTTTTATGACAGGTTCAGATTTTGCAGGGGGCTGCACCACTGGACAAGTGGCACGGGTCTTTTAAAATAATATTTTGTATAAGTGCTATAAAATCTTACAGTGGGACCAAGAGATCTTAGGGAGTAGATTAAGCCATATAATCATACAAGAAAGCAGAACCTTTTGAGTAATTCAGATTAAAAGTGGGCACCTGTTTGCAAATCAAAACAAAAAAGTGAAAAATAGAAAGTAAAAGTAAAATATTATGACAAAAAAACTACCCTCAAAAGGCAAGGGAAGAGTGGTTTTTTGTCCTTTCAGTGTTCACTCTCAACTCCCTCTTCTTTTTTTTCTTTTGATTTAATTCTTAATTTTATTTCACTCCACTCCACTCCACTCCACTCCACACGACAAACAAACGGACTAGGTACTTTTGTAAATTACAAAATGTGCCATACAGTTTCATATCCAGTTAAAAACCTCCAAGACCCTGCCAACAAAGATCAAAATCCTCAGGCTCTGAGCTGAGGCACAGAAGGCTGCCCAAAACACCTCCAAAATATAGTGCCTGCTGTTCACATGTCGAAAATGTGGCCATGAGAAAAAAATGAGAGATTTTTTAACTTAAATAGTCCAAACTTTCATCACTTAGTTGTAGGGCAAATGCATTTGGAAATCTCAAGGAAGTCAGATAAATTCAAGTAAAGCATCCAAACTTTGCCGAGGCTTCCTAAAAGCACACAACCATAATTAGAGGAAATGAAACAAATCCAACTCACTCAATTATAAGCACCCTCTGCAATGGAGTTGTTTTCGCTTATTGAATACAATGATGGAGAGGCATTAAACAGAATGTTGCTGATAGTAGACTACAGGAACATTTCATGTCTAGCACGAACTGTATATATTCTCTGCAATGCCTTCTAGTTGACTGAACAATTTTCACATTCTAGATTGCTCCTAACAGCTTTCACCAGAAGAAACTGTTCCAGGTTGCTTTTTGTGGTATCCAAACAGCTTTCACCAGAAGAAACTTTTCCTGGTTGGTTTCTGTGGTACAGACATTATCCACACTATTTTGTGGAGGTTAATCAGTAGCAAACATTAAGTTACTACAAGGCTCAATAAATTACTGTAGACATGACAGTGCCTGAGAAACATTTCGAGATATTCGCTCATGTATTGGCTCCTGAGTATAAAGAAATAAATAACATTATGAAGTCGTCCATGTTCATCTAGTTAACAAGTAATCAAAATGAAATTCGTTTGTGCTACCTGCATCCCTGGCATCTCAAATTTTGATTTTGTGATAGTCTCAAACAGGAAAATGTATCTGCCATTGCCAGCTAAACTTTATCAGTCTTCTGCATGCATCTTTATACAGTTAAGCAACAAGATTTAGGATTTGTACAATTTGCAAATCAATCATTTCAATTACCATTTCAAGTCATTTTATCAAAAAAAAAAAAAAAAAAAAAAAAGTACCATTTCAAGTCCTTTGGTCTTTACTTCATTGCAGGCTTTTGAGATTGTTTGATGAGAAAGTTAAAAATTCCACTCTTGACATCCAAACCACAAACTAACCTTCAATTTGTTATCCTCGAGTTAATAAAAGTATAATTGGGATTTCTAATAATCTCTGTCATTGTTACAATAGATCATTTCTCCTATATGTAACTGGAAATCAGCATTATAATAGAATTTTTGTAATATATGTACATACTGCAGAGCAAAAGGGAGCAGTAGAGTTGTTAAGAGATCACAAACATGGGTGGATGTTACCATTTAAAAATATATAATAAATGTTACCATTTAAAAAAATATCTAAATATAATATATATATATATATATATATACACAAATGGTAACATTCATTATATAAAGCTTAACAGTACAACAAAAATATACTGACACCTCCCACCGAAAAGTGAAAACAATAAGATATACAGGAGAGATAACACCAAAAACATACTGAGGAGGCTACAGAGGCCTCATGAAGACCAGCGACCTCCAAAAACAACTCAGAGCCCAAAAGGAAGAAATGACAAAATACAACGAGGTCATGCCCTTGAGAAAGGAGAGCCTATATACTTCTTATTCATTAAATATACACGGCATCTATGCATGCCAACTCTAACCATTAAATTGAGGGGATAATTGTGGATGAATACACCAAAAATATGGAGGATCCTAAGTAATCTGGACCACTAAATTGCCCAATTGGCTGCCATCAATTGAATGGTTAGAATCATCGAATAGGCATAATCCTTGGCCATACTCATTCACAATGAGCCCATGATTTAATTGAACAGGAATAGCAGGTATGCATTATGCATATATAGTGGATTTGCCATCATAATGCTCTGTGAAGGATGCACTGAGTCAAATCCATTAGAAAGTATAAGGCCCTAAAAGTGTAGAATAGCTAAAGATGAATCGGTACTTAAATAAAATAATATTACCACACATTTCCTCCCCTTTTTTCATTATAATGTACACAATTGCAATGGCAGTGGAAATTGCCCACTATGGCAACCTTGAGGTTGCGGGTTAATTTGCAAAGAACAATTAGCACTTAATTAGTTCACCATCATATATCTGCAAAACGTACCGCCAAGCAAGTTCTCAAACAAGATCTTCAGGGGCATCAGGTAGGACCTGTGCATTCAGCCATGGTCAGAACAATCTTTTACCATTTACAACCGAAACACTGAAAATTTTAATTAAGCATGTCAAACGCTTGCCTCATCTTCATATGGATTGCAATGATCTTTGAACCACAACCGCAAGAATTCCTCCCAGAATTTCAATTTCCCAAGTGTCAGCAAATTATCACAAATTAAGTGGGGGCATTGCTTTGGGAGGATGACACCATGGTCCGGTACACATATCCTGGATCCAAAGGTTGCCTTAACTCAAGTTATAATCAGTATTAGAGCAGCCAGCAAGCCAGCATCGGTGTTACATGGTTGCTTACCTTATCAACATTCTCCAGTTCAAGGCCACTTTGAAAGCGCTCTTTATAAGAATCAGCAATCCAATATCGGCTCGAGTCGGGAATGAACCTAAAAAAACCAAATTAAAAATGCTTCCATTCAAAAACATATAATTGCTGGTAGAAATCACAGTATTATTCTAATACCTGACTCCCAACTAGGATTCGATTAGGAAGAGCCTTTTTCTTGTTTTAGTAGTGATACATGATTTGTAAAGATGATCAACCAACCATGCAGATGGTTTGAAAATGATTGTTGAAAGTTGCCAAATGCCCAAGTACTAGTTTAGGAATGGCTCTCCTTCAATGGGCGGACCCAGATAGAAGAATCTGAGGGCTTCCTGGAAGAAAGATAAGAATTTAAGAGAACCCACTGCAGATTCTGATAATTAATAGGGGGATTCGGCGAGAGGTCCCTCAAAGTGTGACTTTATTGCAAACAGTCCACAAAAAAAAGTCATACAGCCAAAAGTCCTCTAACAGATTCCCATACCTGATATGTCTAATTTACCCTTTCTTTAAATCATATCCCATGATTGGTGGGATATCCCCTTAATAGTAGTCAACTACCATTCAATGGGCCATGATTAATGGAATCTCATTAATGAGATTTTCAAATAAATTCTAAAAACACACAAATAAATTTCAAAATAACACAAATAAATTTCAAAAAACGCAAATAAATTTCAAAATAACACAAATAAATTTCAAAATACGCAAATAAATTTCAAAAAACGCAAATAAATTTCAAAAGAACGCAGATAAATTTAAAAAGGGACAAATAAATTTAAAAAATACAAATAAATTTCAAAAGATGAAAATCTATTTTAAAAGATCCAAAATAAATTTCAAAAGATCCAAAATAAATTTCAAAAGATTCAAATAAACTTAAAAAAATACAAATAAATTTCAAAAAACTCAAATAAATTTCAAAAGACGTAAATAAAATTTAAAAATGCAAATAAAATTACAAAAACGCAATACATTTGCCAAAACTAAGATAACCCAATTTTCCAAATTAGCGAACAATGTGGCAAAAAAATCAAGTCTTTTTTGTCAAAAACTCAGATAGATTTGTTCCAAAACTCAGATAAATAACAAAAAACTTAGACAGATTTGTCCAGAATTCAGATAAATTTCTCTAGAACTCAGATAACTTTGTTCAGGAAGTCAGATAAATAGCCAAAAACTCAAACAGATTTGTACAGAACTCAGATAAATTTGTCCAGAACTCAGATAAATTTGTTCAAAAAGTCAGATAAATAATCAAAAACTCAGATAGATTTGTCCAAAAGTCAAATAAATTTGACAAAAAATACAAAACTCAAATAAATTTGACTTTGAGTGGAGTAGGGATGGATTTCTGAAACGGGTCGGGCTTAACTTAGATTTGATATTCCTTTTCGATAGCAGCCTTGTCGATGCCCAGTCGAGCGAGCTGCAGCAGAGCCAAAGTGTGGAGAACCTATTTAAATGCCCTTCTTCTTCTCTCGATTTGCTGCTCCTCGGAACTAGGTTTCAGATCCTAGTCTTCACTTCCTCTCCAAAACGGCATCTTTTAGTCAGCCATAGACAAAAAACGTGGCAGCTTCGAAATCGTGGAACAGATGAGTAATAATCCCACATGGGTCTTTGGACTTTGCAACTGTCAGATCGTTGGGAGCTTTTAAAATTCAATCTAAACATAATGGTTCTCCACATGGGTAAGAAGATGACCGGCCATCCAAGCTAGTTACAATAGAAAAAAAACTGAAAAACGAAACAGCTGATGATTTAAAAAGAATTTCAGGAAATGCAGCCCCTCTTCACCATTTCTCTACAACACAAAGATCTTCTTTCGCTTGACGAGAGAACCGTGGCTCACCAACAGATCTATCAATCTTCGGCTCTCTTCTTCTTCTCCGATCAACCCTCTGATACGAGTCTTCGGTCGTGTGCAGCCTTCAAAACCGATCCCAGACTTGCCTACCGATCGTCCGCAACTTCGGATTTTTGCACAAATCCGATCAGTGTGGCCCTCTCGAGATCAAAACCACCATCTCTCATGTTCCTGCAACGAAGATCCACTTGTAGAAGTCCGGATAAAAAGAAGAAGAGGGAGAATGGAAGATTTAAAATTTCAAATTTTAAAATTTTATGCCTAATCAGTTAAAAGGGCAAATTAGTCATTAAAATGTATGAGGTGGCGTGTCTAGGGACCTCTCTCCATAAGGTGACTTGTCTAGGGACCTCTCACCGAAATATGTCCAAGCTGCAGGGACTACAGGCCTTAGAGAAAAAGTTGGTGGACTGGAGGCCTTACAATTCCTATACGAGGGACCTTTCGCTAATTATCTCTAATTAATATATATATATATTTTTTTTTTAACATTTGCCCCTTCCCCCAATATTTTTTTTTACATTAAGCCCATCAAGTTAAATTTCTTAGATCCGCTGATTTACTAGTAGTTTCCATCTTTGAATAATTGAATAGTAATTGTGCGTGCATTGCACTACTTGTATGTCGGGATGGCATTTTTAACCCGCCCCGCCCCAACCCGGAGTGCCCGCCCCGCCCCGTACGGGTTTTCCCCACCCCGAATCTTAGACGGGGCGGGGACGGGGCAAAAAAGCATACCTCGAAGCCGGGGTGGGGCGGGGATGGGTCTGGCCCATGCCCCGCCCCGTTACCCTGCCCCATGCCTTGCCTCATGCCCCGCTGACCCGCCCCGTTGACCCGCCCCGTTGCCCCACCTCATGCCCCGCCCCGTGACACGCCCCGAAATTAATAATGCTCTAAAAAATATATATTTTTTAGATTTCTTTTATAATAAATAAACATATTTATATGTAAATGTATATATTGATTTTATGTTGTTATTAAGGGTTAAGTAGATTGATTGAAGACTTTTTTTAAAGTTAAACATGTCATTGATTAAACCCTAGACATTATAAAAGCATATAATATGATCCCATTCCCTCTAATTCAAATTTAATGAAATTAAAGTTGTTAAAAATCTATCTAAGCTTATTTGACTTTAATCATATATAATGTTAAATTGCAACATGATAAATCATATTAAATAAAACGAATATAATATAATGATAAATCATGCTTTAAGCTTATAATAACCTATATGATTAGAGATAGCAAGGTAAATTATAATTGGTATGATTCTAATCATACTAATAACAATATAAATTATACTAATTTTATATAGCATTACAAGATATATCATGTTATACACTTATAATAACTCATACGATTAGAAATAGTAAGGTAAATTATAGTTAGTAACTTAATATGATTCTAATCATACTAACAACACTATACATTATACTAATTTTAATTATATGTGTAATTAACCTCTTTATTAGTGAGTGGAGTTCAATACCAGAAATGAAGTGAAACCATGTATTGATGGAGTTCATGATATTTTAGAGAGATATTGTTTTTTTTTTATAAAAAAATGTCTCAAAGCATATATGATATTTTCAAGTGTATGTTAGTGGCCTTCAAGGGTTTAGAGAAAATCTTATAAGAATAAATCTCAATTTAAATAGGTAAAATTTCAGGAAAAGGAAAATTTATAATATTAATATTAGATAATTTTAAAAATTTTAAACAATCTAATAGTGCCCCACACTTATAAAATATTTATGCTGGGAGATCTTTTTATTCTATTTTGGGAAAAATGCCATGGTCCCTAGGAAGACTGATGTTTTGAGAGGGGCCTGAGTTTCGGGCAAATGAGTCAGCATGGTTGAGGGGTTTTTTTTTTTTTATTATTAATATTATTAAAGGCATGGAGACAACATAGATGAATCATTCATGTGCTTTTTACCATATAAAATAAATGAATTTACCTTTTTCTTTGCAGTCAATCCAAAATTTAATTTATTTTGCCTTGAAAGAAAACTTATGAAGTTAAGAAAAATTTTCTTATTTGGGTCTTGATTTAGAATTAATGGAGAAAAAGAATACATGTAGCCAACACCGTCACAGCTGGGAGCCTGGGACAAGGCTTTGATAATGAGGGTTTCAATATAGTATGTACTTTCAATATAGCCGGGCCCGCTATAAGAGGTTCATGAATTCAGAGCTATACAATAAATAATGATTTAATATTCATATGACAATACTTGAAGTTCATATATAAATTCTATTTTTTTTAAAAAAAATTACTGGTATATGTTTTTAGAATTTTTTCTACATTTCAAGACTTTTATAAATTTGAATTGCAAATTGTGTAATTTTCCTTTTGGTGGGTGCTTATCATGTTTTCATTTTAAACAGGCAGGGCATATTATGATTACACCCCTAATTCATGTGATAAAGATTTCGGAGCTTTTATTGAGAAACACAAGAAGAAATAATTAGGCCCAATCCCAATTGTTGTCCAAAAAAATATTTTAGAATTTCAAAGGATTCTAGAATTTCCAAGCCATGAGTCCAATAGATATCTAAACAAAATGTTTGATCAGCGAAATTATTATTTTTAAAATAAAGTTCCATTCATTTCACAAGACCAAAAGATTTCAAAATCCAAGAGATGGAAACGAGCTCAATGCAGCTTTAAAGTTTCCAATCAGATTCCTTAGTTGTCTACATTTAACATTTTCCTTTTAAATAAATGATAAATAATATATAAGTCATAATATATATAGTAAGTAAGTGAAGTATGTATATGTGTGTAACAATCTTGAATATATTAATATATTTTAAATAAGGTAAAACATTACAAGAAATGAAGTTTGGTCTAGTGGTAAGGTAAGCCTCTAGTTGCTCTCCCACCCAAGTTTGAATCCCAAGTCTTTTACATTTAAAATTTTTACAATTGAGGGGCGGGGCGGGGACGGGGAGTATAAATTACCCCGAAGGGCGGGGTGGGGCAAGTTCGGGGCGGGGGCGGGGAACCCCAATTCCGTCCCCGATCCGCCCCGTTGCCACCATCTAGCGTTCTACTGGCTAAGGAATAGTTTGAGGTGAGTTTTTAGTCAACAAAATAGAGAATTTTGAGTCAATAAACCGTTGAAACTTCATTATCCTCTTAATATTGTTTTACCAATTTGGACACGCAGGTAGAGAACATACCCAATGATTCATCATGGGGCAACAGTGAAAGCCAAGATTACAACCAACTAGGCAACCCATTGTTCTCCTACTCTCTTTCCCTTTTACAAATTTCTATGTATTTTGGAACATACAACTACCCTACCACCTCTCAACCATTGAAGTTTAGAAATTGTCTGCATAACTATTCATGCAAAAACCAAAAAAAAAAAAAAAAAAGACCCACAAAAATCATAATCTTACCCTTAAAATATGGGATATATATCCT
Organism: Umbellularia californica; assembly: GCA_028538565.1. NCBI lineage: Eukaryota > Viridiplantae > Streptophyta > Magnoliopsida > Laurales > Lauraceae > Umbellularia > Umbellularia californica. Next base: position 15,252,542 of record JAPQWN010000001.1, on the reverse strand, counting down.
ATGATTGTAGGATATCATACGCTTGTGTGATTTCATACATTCACATAATATTGCAGATATTCATTTTTTCCCTCTTAATCTGAAAACTTTATTTTCTTTTGCATCATGCATGCTTGCTACAGAAACTCTGACTTGGAGTTCTTAGACATACATTGTCTAGATATACAATCAACTGGTAAGCTTTTTTGTCATTCTATACTTTTACAACCAGCTCCCTTCACTATCTTTTTTTCTTGGTTTGATACTCTAAATAATCTCATTTTACTCTACCCTACAAACAAACAAGCCCTATCCTTTCTCTGACATTTCCTTATATAGTAGTGAGTGCTGCTTCAACAATCCTTGTGGGCTGAAACCATTTGGGCGTATAGATTGGTCCTGGTGTGAGAAATGGAAGTGTTTGAACCCAGGAGGTTGATTTTAGCAGCAATATTTACTGGATTTATCGAATTCCAGGGCGTATGTTCCTCTGACGCAGGTATAGCACAATGCCATTTTGAGTTCTTATTTCCTTCTTTCCATTGTGATCACTGTGAGGCCTACTTGTCATCAATACCCTCTCACGCTTATCTATACCTCTTTGAATGGCCCATGATTCTGATCAGAATGATTGTAGCGTATAAGCTTGTCCATGAGGTTTGAGTGACATTCTAGATTTGGCCTAATATTCTGGCCCAATTGAGACCGGCAGATCTCACGCTTATCTATACCCTCTCACGCACGGCAGATCTCATTCCACCACATCCTCTCCCTTTTCGATTCCGACGAAGAGGACCCAACCCAAGACCTCTCTTCCCTCATCACCACCCTCCAACAAGAGGTTTTCTCTCCCCAACCTCATTTCGAGCCTACCCTCAACAACCAAATTCCTCTCCACCACCCCCATCTCTGGGATCTTTAAAGAAGACAACGAAGAAGAGGTCGTTAGACAACTACTAGAAGCGTTGGACAATAACCTCGGTGGGACTCAACAAGAGACAAAATAAGAAAAATGATCAAAGAGCATCAACTCCCAAAAGTACCAAAAGACCATGCTGGGAATGAGCTTAACTTCTTCCAAAAACAAAACAAAACAAAAAAATCGGAATTTAAGAAACAGCATCCCAATCCCAATTTCATTCTTGTGGAACAAAATTGCATGCATAAAATCAAAACCAAAAAGATCACAAAATCTCATAACAACGGAATCTCACCGTGCAATTCTAAACCCACCTTCTCCATAACCCCTATAAAAGATATTCTTCCCAGCAGATTTCATATCGAAAAGGCTCCACATTCTTCAGAGAATCCATGGTATGTTTTCGAACCTCTCTTCTTTTGCTGCAACTGCAACCGAAACATTTCCTCTCAACCAAATGCCACTGAAAAAACACGGAAATGAAATTCCTTTTAAATTCCATTTCGCATATCAAAAGAGAGGGGGGAGCGACAAAATGGGAAGAAAGGGGGAAAATATATAATATGGAGATGGATGGAACTAGGAGGGTGGTTGTCACAACCCGAGTCCGAAATCAGATTACGCCCTTAAAATCCACAAGGAATCAATTATACGTACATGCCAAATAATATATATATATATATATATTTGTGCGTGCCTATTTATTACGGACTTAGGTTTAACTGATGATGAGGGTTTACAGAGAGGTTGTTTAGCTGAACAAGAGTGTCTCTGCTGATCTGAAACCTGAAAGGGAAGAGAAAACAGCAGTCAGGGCCCGAGGCTGCTGTCAGCCAAAGGCACTCCGACGCCTGAGTTAGTGCAGTCACTGAACTAGGGTGAAATGGGGAAGAAGAGGATGTTAGCAGAATAACAGTGCAGGCTGCATCTTGCATGTACCTGTTCATGACTCTTCATGCAGGCATATATAGAGGAGAGTGGAAGGTTCCACAGTGGAGGTAGGTGAGGATACTTGTCCCATCAGCCCACACCTGGGATCTTTAGTGGGGGTAGGTGAGGATACTTGTCCCATCAGACCTCCCCTCAAATCCCTCACATAAATGTGGATGTGATCTGTTGATAGGAACGAGCCCTTATCCATGGACGGTGGCCGCCCTACCTGACAGGGACTCCCTACAAAGTACCCGTCCCATCTCATAATGGGAACTGGAAGCCCGGTGTTTACCTCGGCAAAGGGGCCGAACTGGAGAAGACGCCGGGGTCAGCTACGCCCGAGATCGGACTGGGACATCAGCGTGAGGCCGAGTTCGGTAGGACATGGTCGGTACTGCTACCGGGACCAGTCTCACTTCGACGAAGGCTACCGCTGCTATGCCGGAGAGAAAGGGGTTGAGGCCTTTTCTGATCGGCGCTGTTACCGAGGAGGTGTAACATCGGTTTCGGTAGAAGCAGTCCACACAATTGCCCCCTGCTCCTGACCTCGGGGGGTCAAGGAGACCACGGGGTTGGGAGTGATAGGATGGGACTTTCCCGAAACCGATCCTGTAGCTTTTAAAAAGGCGTGGGGTGCCGCTTTGCTTTCCGAGGCGCTTTTAATAGCGCCTGGCTGTCTGGAGGCGGTTTTAATAGCCCAACCATATCATCATGAAGGCGCTGTGATGCCGCCACGTGTCAGGTTCCTGATGGGCATTACGTCTTATCGAGGAGACGGGTGGCGTGCTCGAGGCGGTGTCTGCACATGCCTTTCGGGATACGAAGAGATCTCCATCCCTGTATAAAAACCCCGGTCCTCGAAGGAGGACCACTTTTGCTGTCACTGCTTGGAGCTTTCGCTTAAGAGTTGCCTGAAGCTTCGCCGTCCGAGAAGCCTGCCTGTTCGCCTTCTGAAGTTTAGAGTTTTCCGTTGCCCCTACACTCCTTCCGGCCCTGTGTCTTAGTGAGTTTCCTTCTGCCTCTGACATTTTTCCTTCTCTGGGCTCTTTTTCTTTTTTGGGGGTGTCTACTGTCTTTCTTCTCCGTCGCCGTCACCCGTATTCCGGTCTAGGCTAGGGAAGATGGGGGTTTTTAGACATTGGATAGACACAGAGCTTGCCCTAGCCGAGCTTAGGAAACAATACCAGATACCAGAGAACGTCCAGATTAGGGCGGATGGGGATGGTGACCGAAGCCGACCACGGGTTCTTGTAGAGGGATGGATGCCATTCCCTCTAGTAGCCATAATCGAGGGCGGAGTGAGATTCCCAGTCCATCCCCTCCTGAGAGCTTGTCTCAGGAGGTGGAACCTTACCCCCTGCCAACTAATGCCCAATGGTTATAAGATAATCATGGGTATAGCCGAACTCAATAGGATATTGGGAACCGACCTGGGCGTCGAGGACATCGAGGATGTGTATGACCTCTGTCGATCTCCAAAGGACGACGCATACTACTTGCGAGTTCGGCCGAAGGAGATTCCCATAATCAACGAGCTGGAAGACAACACAAAATACGCCGGGAATGACTGTCTTTACGTCACCGGGAACTGGGAGTATGCCCCCGGAGAGCCCAGGGTGAACCACGTACCCGGTCGTCTCGGAGAACCACCGAGTAAATATCTCAATCTCTAAACTTCTGATGTAGTTTCGTTCTGCCGAACTGATGCCTAATTGATTGTCGTGCAGGTCACGCGGAGAGGAAACGGCAGAGGAAGAACTCCGGGTGGCGACGAAACGTCGCCTGGTTAAAAAGGATTTATAGTTACAAGGGTCACCGGACCCGATCTGCCTCAGCCCTTCTCGGATACGAACCCGTGTACCGATCTTTTACAAGAAGACGGCACGAGAACCTCAGGGGGGAGCAAGTCCTAACTCTTGCCGAAGCCGAGGAGCAAACAGCTCCAGCAGCAAGGCCTGCGCAAGTGCCTCCCGAGACCATACCTTCTAGAGCTTCAGCCGAAGCCGGTCCTTCGCACGTCCAGACCGCAGCAGAGACCGACTCCGAGGAGGAAAGTGAGCCGGAGGGTGAGTCCGAGGGGGTTCGGCAAGAGGAGCTTGTGATTCTCCCATCTTCTGAATCGGACGAAGAGGCCGAGATGGGACGACGTCGTGCGGCCCTTGTTAGTCTTGACGAAGTCATCTTCGGAGACTCGCCCACCTCAGGGACCGCTCTCCCTCCGAACTTGGAGGATACGGTCGTCTCTCCCCCAGTTCAATCTCCTCAGCCTTCAGCAGCGACCGAGCGCTCCACCAAATCTCGTCGGGATTCGGTTCGGCTGGGGAAAAGGCCCAGGGTTGCGGACCCAGTGGGGGTCGAACCCAACCCTGCCTCTCAGCACTCGCCGCTGCTCGGCCCTCCGATATGGAACCCCAGTTTCCTGCTGGAGGATGGCCAGTCGCTGTCGTCGGACGGCCGGCTGAATGATGGCACTTCTGTCGTCAGTGCTCTTGCGCACGCCTGCGCTCTGCCTGGAGACATGGCAGAACACATGAAGATGAGCGAGGTGGAGCTGGATGTGGCTCAAATGGCCGACGCCCTCAGGGTAATTCTCTCCTTTGAGCTTTGCATTTCTTCTTTGATTTCTGTACTTCTGATATTGACGTCTGCTTAACACTTGTTTCCTCAGATCCTGCAAAGGGCGCTGGTGTCGGCGGACAAAGCCCAACAGAGCACCGCGCGGGCAGAGAGGGCGGAGAAGAGGGAACTGGAACTCGAGGCCAAGCTCAGCCTAATAAAGCAGAAGGCAGCCGAGCAGGAAACGTGCGTCTTGGGCCTCAGAGACGAGCTTGATAAGGTCAGGGCGGAACTGGAAAACCAAGTTCAGGCAACGGCCGAACTTGAAAAGAGGTGGGAGGAGGCAGAGACTGAACTCCGAGCTGACGCCGACAAACTACGGGCTGACGTTGACAAAGCTTTCGACGAAGGGGTGGCAGAAGCCACCGAACAGTATATCGCCCAAGTCAAGAAAGTCAGCCTGAAGGCCTGGAGACTGGGATGGACAAGCTCGTTGAGAGCAGCAGGGGTCCCCGAGGACAGCCCTGTGTATACAGAGATCCCCCAGTTTCCTCCTCCTCAGCCCGCACCGAACCAAGCTCCTGAGGCCCCAGCCAGGGAAACCGAAGACCCTGCCCCCGGGCATGACGCGGATGTCGACGCCGGACAAGTGGCTGTCGAGGTCATGGAAGATGCTGCTGCTGATGGCACCGAGGGGGCTGTGGTCTGAAAAATATATGATGTAACTATTTATTTTTTCTGCACTGGGGGGAGAGTTTGTATTTCTTTTTATTTGGAAAATTTGTAACCTTTCTCATTCATGAAATGAAATTGGCTTTGCTTCCAACTTTAAACATTTGTGGCGAATTTTTCTTCTCTTTTTTCCTTTCTTTATGCATTTGGCTTAACAACCAGAATAAATAATAGGAAATAAGACAAAGTGAATGAGTTCGGTCGAAGCCGAATTTGATGTAGTAGTTGTAACCCGAGGTGCTGTATTGATTTTGCAACCATGACGAGCATCGATCTCGGTAAAACTGAGGGCGCTTGGTCCTATAACCAAAGCTAAGTCCGGTTTTATAATCAGAACTTGACTGGTCCATTGACCGGGCCAAAGTAGCTAACTAAGGTAACCGAACAAAGAATACAATTCGTTTCTGTAACCGAGCTGTAAGTATAAGCCAAGTTCCATAACTTGGCCATTTCTTCGAGAATAGGGGACAACTTGGAAAGTAAACGTATTCTATAAAAAGATAGTTTATTAACTTCCCGAATCCGATTACATCTCAAAAATAGAATTTCTTGAGGTGGGTGGCGTTCCATGGGCGTGGCAGCTCTCTGCCCTCCATGTCCTCAAGCCTATATGCAGACTGCCCAGCTACCGAAGTCACCTTAAATGGCCCATGCCAGTTCGGTGCAAACTTTCCTTCGCTGGGATTCCTGTCTGCTGGAAGTGTCTTTTTCAAGACCAATTCTCCAGGGGAGAACTTTCGCTCTCTGACCCTTTGATTGTACCCTCTAGCCAACTGTCGCTGGTAGGAAGCGAGACGGATGGCTGCGGCATCCCTTCGCTCCTCAGCCAAGTCGAGTTCCGTGGCGAGGTTTGCATCATTTTGGCCTCGGTCGAACAGTTCCGACCTGAGTGTGGGGAGGCCGACCTCAAGTGGAATTACAGCTTCCATTCCGTAGGCTAGGGAGAAGGGAGTTGCCGAGGTCGAGCGCCTCGGGGTAGTCCTGTATGCCCATAGGACACTTGGAAGTTCCTCTACCCATCTCCCTTTGGCTCGATCTAGTCTCTTTTTGAGTCCGTCAAGCACCACCTTGTTCGAAATTTCAGCCTGCCCATTGCTCTGGGGGTAGGCCGGGGTAGAATAGTAGTTCCTGATGCCAAGGTCTTGGCAGAAGCTTCTGAAGAAATTGGAGTCGAACTGGGTCCCGTTGTCCGTGACCAAGGTTCGAGGCACTCCGAATCTAGTTACAATACTTCTCCACACGAAGTTTTTGGTATCCTTCTCAGTGATGGAGGAGAGTGCTTCGGCTTCTATCCACTTGGTGAAGTAGTCAGTTGCTACGATCAACCATCTTTTGTTCCCTGGAGCTCGGTGGAGTGGTCCCACGAGGTCCAGTCCCCATTGGGCGAAGGGCCAGGGGCTGGAAAGAGGGCTCAGGTCGTGTGCTGGCTGATGGAGAGAGTGCGAGAACTTCTGGCACTTCTCACATTTCCTGGCGTAGACCTGTGCATCTTTCTGCATATAGGGCCACCAGTACCCCTGGCTAATAGCTCGGTAGGCGAGTGACCGACCTCCGATGTGGCTGCCGCAGATCCCTTCATGGATTTCATAAAGGAAGTCTTCGACTTTGCTTGGATGAACGCACTGGAGGTAAGGGCCATTGTAGGACTTTTTGTAGAGTTTACCGTCCGGAGAGAGCCAAAATCGGGCTGCCTTCAGCCTGATTTTGTGGGCTTGGTCCTTGTCCTCGGGCAGCTGGTCATTCTCGAGGTAGGAGATAAGTTCATCCATCCAGCTCGGACCGAGGTCAGTGCACATAATCTGTCGAGGCGGTTGAAGTTGTATGCTCGGTCTGTCCAGTGCTTCCACTTCGACAGTTCTTTTTCTTCCTGCCTCGACGGCAGAGGCCAAATTTGCAAGGGCATCGGCGTGAGAGTTGGAGTCTCTGCCTATCTGCTTGACTTCAGCCTTTTGGAACTGAGATAGGAGCTGCTTGGTGTGGGCCAGGTAGGCTGCCATCCTGTCGTCTCGGGCCTGGTAATCTCCATTGAGTTGGCTTGTGACCAGCTGTGAGTCGCTGAAGATCACCAGTTGTTGTGCCCCCAGGGTTTTTGCACTGTCCAGCCCTGCAATTAATGCTTCATACTCAGCTTCATTGTTCGAAGCTTTGAAGTCGAGAGTCAGGGCTTGCTCAATAACAAGACCCTCCGGAGATTAAAGGACTACGCCAGCGCCAGCCCTTTTGGAGGTGGAGGACCCATCGACGAAGACTTTCCAAGATGAGTCGAGGAACTGTTTCCAGGACCGATCCTGCTCGGTCTCGGCCGAAGTCCTTGCCTCCTTGCCCCCCAGTTCGGTGTCGAGATGGCTCGGTGCCGAACTAGGAGAGGTGAATTCCACGATAAAGTCCGCCAGTACTTGGGCTTTGATGGCCGTTCTGGGTTGATACTGGATATCGTATTGCCCGAGTTCGACAGCCCATTTAGACACTCTTCCTGAGAAGTCTGCTCTCCTGAAGAGGGACTTGAGTGGGTGTTCGGTCACAACCACTATAGGATATGTCAGGAAGTAGTGGGAGAGCTTACGCGAAGCACTAACGAGTGCTAATGCGAGCTTTTCCAGTGGCAGATATCTTGTCTCGGCATCCAGCAGGATTTTGCTTGTGTAATAGATGGGTCTTTGCTGCCTGTCATCTTCTCTTACGAGTACAGAGCTTACTGCATGGTCCGAAACTGCCAGATATAGGTATAAGACCTCACCCCGTACCGGGGTGGAAAGCAGAGGAGGGGAGGAAAGGTACACTTTGAGCTCCTGGAGAGCGCTTTCGCACTCCGGGGTCCATTTGAACCCGGAGCTCTTTTTCAAGAGCTGGAAGAAGGGATGGCATTATCCGAAGCTCGGCTGATGAAGCGGTTCAGTGCTGCCGCCATCCCGGTAAGTCTCTGAACCTGTTTTATCGAGTTCGGACTCTGCAGTGCTCTGAGTGCCGAGATCTGATCGGGATTAGCCTCGATTCCTCGCCTAGTAACTAGGCTGCCCAGGAACTTGCCCGAGCCGACGCCAAACGCACATTTGGAGGCGTTTAACTTGAGCTGGTATTTCTTGAGGATGGAGAAGGTTTGATGTAAGTCAGTCAAGTGGTCCTGTGACCGTTTAGACTTAACGACCATATCATCAATATAGACCTCGATCGTCCTGCCGAGCTGGTCCTGAAACATCTTGGTTACCAGCCTCTGGTAAGTGGCACCGGCGTTTTTTAACCCGAAGGGCATTACTTTGTAGCAGTAGGTGCCCCTGGGTGTTATGAACGCGGTTTTTTCTTGATCAGGCTCATGCATTGGAATTTGATGGTAACCTCGGTAGGCATCGAGGAAACTCATCCTCTCATGGCCGGCAGTGGCGTCGATCAGCTGGTCTATCTTCGGTAGAGGAAAGCTGTCTTTGGGACAGGCTTTGTTGAGGTCGGTGAAGTCTACACAGACCCTCCAGCTCCCATCCTTCTTTTTTACCACAACCGTGTTGGCCAACCACACAGGGTACTGGACTTCGCGGATAGCCTCAGCGTCCAGTAATTTGTCGACCTCCTTGGTCACAGCCTCTGCCTGTTGGGTGCCCGATCTGCGAATCTTTTGGACAACAGGTTTATGCTGGGGATCCACATTCAGCTTGTGGCTTATGATCTCGGGGCTGATGCCGGACATTTCATATGGGGTCCAGGCGAAGACCTCCCTATTTTGTAACAGGAAGTCGAGCATCCTGGCCCTCTCCTCGTCAGTGAGTTGGCTACCGAGCAGGAAGAACCTTTCTGGATCGCTGGGATCGATCCCGACCTGGGTGAGGTCCTCAATGCTCTTCTGTTTGGCAGTTCGGCCCACAGCGTCGAGCTCAGCTTCCAGCTCGGTCATATGGACTTGCTGTGGCTGTGTATCTCCGGGGACCACGGCCAAGAGACATTCTTTGGCCATGTCTTGGTCGCCGCGGACTATGATAACTTCGAAGCTCCCATCCTTGTTCTGTAAAGGAAACTTGAGCTTCTGGTGATGGGTCGAGGGAACGGCCTCCAGGTTATGGAGCCAGGTTCTCCCCACGATGGCATTGTATGGAGATTGTGCATCCACCACCAGGAAGTCTGCCGTTGTGGAGGCTCCTCCGACCTCGACCTTGAGGGAAATTTTCCCTTTGGGATATACCGTCTTGGAGCTGAAACCCACCAGCGGGGTGCGGGCTTCTTGCAGGTCCTCCTCTTTCAGGCCCATCCTCCTGAAGCAATCCAAATCGAGGATTTCCGAGGAGCTCCCGGGGTCCACTAGGATCCTTTTGACATTGAAGTTGTGTAACCTCATAGTCAGAAGAAAAGGATCATTGTGGGGTAGCTGGACCCCGGCCAAGTCTTTATCAGAGAACCAGATTTTTGGCCTCTCCAGACGTGCTTTCTTTGCCGAGGGACCGACCTCGGCCGTCATCACATGCTTGCTGTGCTGGGCTTTCCTGGCCTCGGCACGGGCTCGGTCACTGCCTCTGGGGGCAGGAGCCAGGTGAATGACGTCGATGGTCCCTACAGGCTCACCGCTGCCTTGGTCGTCGGGGAGGCGTTGCTGAGTATTGTTCACTCTGCCTTCTTCCCTGACATGATCTCTGAGATGCCCATCTTTTACGAGCTTTTCAAGGTGCGCCTTGAAGGCATAGCAGTCCTCGGTTCTGTGTCCTCTATCTTTGTGGTAGGCACAGAACTTGCTCTGATCTCGGGAGGAGGAGTCACTTTTCATAGGCTGGGGCCATTTGAAGAAGGGCTGGGCTTGGATTTTGCCGAGGAGCTTGTAGATAGGCTCCTTGAAGATGGTATTGACGGCTCTATAAGAGGCGCCACTTGGTTTCGGCCTCGTGCTGCCTCCCGAGGTGGGAGCAGGACGTACTGCCGAGCTGGATGGCTCTCTATTCCGATCCGCCTCTTTCTTAGCAAGCCTCCTCTCTCTTCTCGTGGGACGGCCCTCCGGTCGGCCCTCTGGCCAGAAATTATGGCTCTCTCGAGCTCGGATGTCGTCCTCTTCTTGTTCGACATACTGGTTCACCCGGACCATCAGAGCCTTTACCGAGGGCGCAGGACGACGTACCAATTTCTTCCGAAGCTCATTGCATGGCAGCAAAGCTTGTTGGAAGGCAGTAACGGCTACGTCGTCGTTGGAATTTTCAATCACGCTGTAGATGGTCCAGAATCGTTTGGCGAACTGAGTAAGAGTCTCGGTCGGCCTCATCTTGATCGAGATCAGGTCGGCGTCAGTTTTCGGGATGACCCGGTGGGCTTGAAACTTTTCGACGAAGGAGTTTCGGAGCTGTGGCCAGCTGGAAATCGATCCCTCGGGAAGTGCACAGAACCACCGAAGCGGGAGGTCGCTCATACTGGAGGAGAAGACCTTGCAGTCAAGGTCGCCGTCGCCGCTGAATACCGTCATCTTCTGGGTGAAGTGCCGGAGATGAGCCTCGGGGTCCGACGTCCCGTCATAGAGATTAAAACGTGGGACGCTGAACTTCTCAGGAAGGGGATGATCTCTGATTTCCCGAGAAAATGGAGACGTGCCATGGATGTCACCGTGTTTGGTAGTTAACCGACCTCGAGCGAGGCCGGCCTGCTCCAGGCTCTGCTGTACGGCCAGCTTAATCTGCTCATCAATGTAGTCAGCCATCTCGGGGTCGGCCCTGGTCTCCAGCCTTTGTTTATGGCGCTGCTGCTGGTCGGCACTGGCATGAGTGTTACTCGAGCCCTCTTCGCGAGCTCGGGCGCGCCTTTCATTCAGCTTATCCCTTAGGTCTGGTCGACCCCGAAGACCTAGACGAGCTCGTTGCTTAGGCGGAGGCGTGTGAGAGGCTTCGGGCGGGACTTGGCTCTTTGTCTCAAGCTGCCGCTGAAGCTGGAGGATCTGCTCTTTCTGTTCTTCGATGATGAGGTTTTGAGCCTTGATGGCTTCGGCTTGGGCCTCAACATCGTCCTCTAGGACCATGTCGTCGTCACCTTCATCACCGAGGTGGACGTGATCCTCTTCCATATGTTCCCCGTGAGAAGACCGACGAGGAGGAGACTGCACAGGAGCCCCACTTCGTAAGGGCCGTTCCTGAGGAGGAACGTCCTTACGAGGTGGCGCGTTGAGAACAACTTCCAGGCGCGGACGCTCCGCCTGAGAGGTATTCGGCCGAACCCGCTCTAATACAGGATCACGCCGAGAAGACGCTGCTGCACCTCTTGACGACGAGTGTGTCACCGTGACGGGTGAACCTACACTCCGCATACCAGGTTCTCCTCCCACTCCTTTCGGAGGAGGATTAGATGGTGCTTGCCTGGTATCTCTTCGCGAACTCGTCACCAACGCTCCTGCCTGGTCTGTCACCAGTGGAGGTGGCATGAGAGGCAGAAATGTTTCTGGTTGCTTAGACCCAGACGGTCTAGCAACGTTCTTTCCCTTCTGAGCCTTAGGAGGCATAGCTGTTAGGATGAAAATATGGGATTTTCAGATCGCTTCCCACAGACGGCGCCAAATTGTGCGTGCCTAATTATTACGGACTTAGGTTTAACTGATGATGAGGGTTTACAGAGAGGTTGTTTAGCTGAACAAGAGTGTCTCTGCTGATCTGAAACCTGAAAGGGAAGAGAAAACAGCAGTCAGGGCCCGAGGCTGCTGTCAGCCAAAGGCACTCCGACGCCTGAGTTAGTGCAGTCACTGAACTAGGGTGAAATGGGGAAGAAGAGGATGTTAGCAGAATAACAGTGCAGGCTGCATCTTGCATGTACCTGTTCATGACTCTTCATGCAGGCATATATAGAGGAGAGTGGAAGGTTCCACAGTGGAGGTAGGTGAGGATACTTGTCCCATCAGCCCACACCTGGGATCTTTAGTGGGGGTAGGTGAGGATACTTGTCCCATCAGACCTCCCCTCAAATCCCTCACATAAATGTGGATGTGATCTGTTGATAGGAACGAGCCCTTATCCATGGACGGTGGCCGCCCTACCTGACAGGGACTCCCTACAAAGTACCCGTCCCATCTCATAATGGGAACTGGAAGCCCGGTGTTTACCTCGGCAAAGGGGCCGAACTGGAGAAGACGCCGGGGTCAGCTACGCCCGAGATCGGACTGGGACGTCAGCGTGAGGCCGAGTTCGGTAGGACATGGTCGGTACTGCTACCGGGACCAGTCTCACTTCGACGAAGGCTACCGCTGCTATGCCGGAGAGAAAGGGGTTGAGGCCTTTTCTGATCGGCGCTGTTACCGAGGAGGTGTAACATCGGTTTCGGTAGAAGCAGTCCACACAATATTTATGAAATTTACGAAACAATTAGCTGAACGAATACTTTACATTAAAAGTAGCGTCCAATATACACGGTTCATTTTGATATGCCTTTTCTCTTGTATAGATTTTGTTTGTGTTTTGGGAAGTGCAAGAGCATCTTATCCTGTGACACCTAGCAGCGAGGGCATGCATATCAATGGCTGCCCAAGGGAACAGTTGTCCTTTTTTCTCTCTTCTTGTTTTTTCAAGTTTCAAAATCTGAATTTCTGACTCGAGAAGGGAGAGGATGTGGTGGAATGAGCACCGCCGTTTGTTTATGCTTCTCGTTGTTGGGTTTCTTCGTCTTCTTTGCAACGCTTTTGGGAAGATTCGCCATTTCACACTGAAAAAATCGCAGAGCAGGAGAGAGACTAGCCAGTTAATGGGATGGGCTGGGCCTAGGCTTGAATTGTCCAATCCTGTCTTGAAATAGGATGGACCTGTCGGGTGTAGTCCAATCCCGGCCTAAAATTGAACGGGCCTAAATCAAATCCCATCCCGTACGGGCCCGGACTGGGACAAGGCCGTGCCTGGGCTTAACCCGATCCTGAACACAAGGAAAACATTATCTAATTATTCCAACTGTCACCAGACACCCGGTATGAACCGGACTTTAAAACCTCCATTTTTCCAGACTTGGGACCGGCAATACAATGCAACAAGCAACATGGCGGTGTTAAAAACTCTTTTTTTTTTTGCCAATGACAGTAGAAAATCAATAGAAATAAATGAATACCCTATGGGCTATATGGGTCAAGTAATGTAGGAACAGTTAAAACCTTTTTTTTTTTTTTTTGCAGGTGAAAGTAGAAAATAAAAAAATCAATAGAAATGAATGAGAATGAGTATCCTATATGAGTCAAGTTAAAGTAATGTAGGATCGGTTAAAACCTAATTAGTCGTTTTTTGTTGTTAGTGATGGGCAATTTCAGTATAATATATAAATAATTATTATTAAATGACTTTGCAGTGGGCCGGGCCGGACCTGAACGGGATGGGTTCTTTCTGTCCAGTCCCAGTCCCATTTTGGCTAGGCTTTAAAATGTATTATCCAAGCCCAGCCCACTGGGCTCAAATTTTTTTTAGAAGTCATGTATTTTTGGGCTTGGGATGGGCCGGGCCGAGCTTTCTACCCGCTTCAACACGTCCCATTGAGAGGCCTAAGAGAGAGGCATGAGAAGTTTTAATATTTATATGAAACCCCATGTACCATTTGGTTATTATATCAAAAATCCATTTCAATGAGTGGATGAGTTGGCTATGGGGTGGAGGGGGATGTATACGTCTCGTAATGTGATTGGCTCGAACATATCCCGACTCATCTTAGAATTCATCCCAATCTCAAGATCCTTCCATTCTTTGTAAGAAACCACGTGATTTATTTTCTTTTTTTTTTTTTTTTTGTATAATGGTTAAGTTTATTGATAAAAGAAGGGAAATTTTCAAAACAGGACTTTACCTTTTGAGACTTTTCAAAATAGGACAAAATAAAAGACATATTTCAAAAATGGCTTTAAATTTTCCCAAAATCTTTCAAAACAGGACATCCAGTCAAATCACCCAACATCTGGCGACTTTTTGTCAATTTTCTTTAAAATTTCCAAAAATGCCCTTTAGCCTTTGTTTCAACTGAACCACGGATCGGTCCATGTCAACTTGTTCATTTCCAGAAGGAGATGGTGGAGAGAACAGATACAGATGATGGATTGGATGAGATGTAGGCCGAGAGATGAGTGGCAGGAGGAGGGTGGAACGGGTGTGACAGAGAAAAGAAGACATGATTGAAAAAGATGGAGACGAGATATACGAAGAAGAAGATGGGTGATGGAGAGAATAATGAGTGGTGAGGGGGGCTGCGAGAGTGGTGAGATGGGTGGAGAGAGAGAGAGGTGGCTGGGTAATTGAGAACAGAGAGAGAGATGGCTGGGTGATTGAGAACAGAGAGAGAGAGAGAGAGAGGATGGGTGAGGGTGATGAGATGGAATGTGGGTGTGAGTGACCAGAAAGGTGATGGTAAACCGGGTTTGGCTGTGTATGTGCCTACACATACACATACACATTCCAAGGGTGATGAGAGGTGGGTGCTGTGTGCTAAGTGGGCTCTGGTGGTCGAGTAGAAGGACATGGTGAGAGAGGAAATGAGTACATGTTTTGGGTTGGTTTAGGTGTGTTTCTTAGAGGTTTGTTAAGAATTTGGTTAAGGGGTTTACGAAGCATTTGGTTTCTATCAAAAAAAGGACTCGTTTGGTTAGGGGGATAACCTTTTTGTTGACCAACCTACACAACCACAGAAGGAGACCAAGTTAAGTCAATTTCAGTTGAGATATTACAGGGTGTGCTAGAAAGAGCCCAGTGAAACAAGAGGAGATGGCAGAACTGTGTAATGGTCATATGAATTTCTGTTCAGTCAAGTCTTTTGTCCATGTATGGGAGTCTAGTGTAAGGAAATTATCTTTAAGTCCATTACTTGGACTAGAAGTCCTTTCCTTTCCCGAATTGTGGTCATTATAGGAAATCTGTTTTCTTAGGATACATGCTATTCCTTACACAAAAAGGTTTCTTAATAAGATGTATTCCATAACAAACTCTACCTTGATGGATGGTTGAGATTAAGTCTATGGAAACCCTGATTGGAAATTCGGTCCTCTTTTCACCTATAAAACAAAGCCTTTCGTCCATCACAAAGGCATTCACGAAAATCAACACATTAAGGTTTTATAGGCAAGGAGAGAGAAACCGAAACCATTCATATAGTCTCTTTCTCGACGGATCACAGCATCAATCAGCAACAGCACCAGACTGCAGGATCAGAAAGCTCTCTGCATCAGGATGTCTGGAGGTACTCTTTAATTTATTTAAGATTAAATCCTACACGTGATTATCATGCTGTTCACAATCTTAGGGTTCATGTTAATAATAGTATAACATGTGGTATCAGAGCATGGTTTTAGAACACATGATCGTCCATTAATTAGGATAACTATGCATCGCCATAATCGGCAAATATAGATCCGTTCTGACTCTGTTTTGCAGCAATTTATCGATCCAACTATTATGGCCTGCATAAATGGTTTATATTTATGTTATTCCGTAATTTTTTTTTAATTTGGGCACGACTGTTTGATCGTGATTTATTTAAGTTTTGAATTTTCAATTTTGTATAAACTCCTGCGTGAGTAAAAATTCAATGTAATAATGGAGGAGATCAGTAACTGGTACGTCATGATTAAAAAGGATGTTGTTTCGAGACTGAAGATGACGTTTTGAAGCAGTCGAAGATAAAGACAGATGATCAAAAAGAAGGACAGAAAATAGGCCATATAGGTGGATCATATTTTCATAATAATTCCGTATTATGTTGATTATCATTAGCATGTTTCTTCGTAATCGATGATATAATGCCTCAAAATTTTTTTCGGGGCTGCCGCCCCGAACCCTGCAATTTTTTCGAGGCTACCGCCCCGAACCCCGCCATTATGGTAGGCGCCCCGGAGGGCCAGCCCTCGGGGCTTGGCCTTTTTACCAGTACTTTTCATACAATAAATGATCTATCACGAATGCATGCAATATATATAATATTTATATTCATATTAAGCCTTTTTTTTATCACCAAAGTTGTATGCTTAAGGTTAGGTCTCACCACAGTGACCCTAACAATTAAATACTGAAATTTGGCCCTAAAAGTACCATCATCATGTTTACATTACATATTGTTCAAGAAGGTATGAAGCATTTAGACGCCCACAGGCGGATTATAATCATACGATTGAACAATAATTAAGGAGTGTTTGTTCCTAATTAAGATTAACATCACTCATTTACATCACCTTAAATATGACGACTTTAGATGGTATAATGCGTAGAAATTATGATGACTATCCACAGGAGCACCTAAAATTTTGTCGTTTATATTCATATATTATGCGTGTGTTGTCTTATTTTATTAAAGCCTTATTGTTGTATCTCTATTGCAGTTCTTGCAACCACTAATCTCACTTCGCATGCTACTTCTGTCACTAAGCTCAATGGAACCAACTTCTCAGAATGGAAAGAGCAAGTTGAGTTTACATTGGGGGTACTTGAACTGGATATCGTTCTTCGTAAAGATAAGCCAGCTTCACTCACTGATAAAAGTACCCCTGATGAAACAACCTTCTTTAATGCCTGGGAAAGGTCTGACAGACTAAGCACTATGTTTTTGCGAATGACTATTGCCACCAACATAAAAACATCCCTTCCTACACCTGAGAATGCTAAGGACTATATGAAGGCCATTGAAGCTAGGTTTAAGACTGCAGACAAATCCCTTGCTGGGAAACTAATGGCAGATCTTACAACCATGAAGTTTGATGGCACCAGATCAATGCATGAACATGTCATTGAGATGACCAACCTTGCAGCTAAACTAAAGAATTTGGGATTATCAGTGGATGAGGCGTTTCTCGTCCAATTTATCCTAAACAGTTTACCTCCTCAGTACGGGCCTTTCCAAATTCACTACAACACTATTACGGAAAAGTGGACAATGAATGAATTGGCTAACAAACTGGTTCAAGAGGAGGCCAGGCTGAACCAACAAGGAATTAAAGTAGCTCATCTCGTTCAAGGAGCTGGACACAAAGCTGGGAATAAGCATAATTCAGGCCAGAAAAGGGCACCACCCAGATCTAATGAGGCTGGTCAGAACCCCAAGAAGAAAAAGAAGGAAAACTTATGCAAATTTTGCAAGAAACCTGGACATTTTCAGGCAGACTGCATTAAACGTAAAGAATGGTTCGAAAAGAAAGGTAACCCTATGGGTTTCGTAAGTTATTTCGAATCAAATCTTCCTTATGTTTCTTCTGATGCTTGGTGGATTGACACTAGTGCTAATGTTCATGTTTCCAATTCAATGCAGGGATTCCTTACGATCCAAACCATAAACCCAAGTGAGAACTTCCTTTTCATGGGAAACAAAGACAAAGCTCCAGTTGAAGCTATTGGAACTTTTCATCTTATTTTAAATAGCGGTTATCAGTTAGACTTATGTCAAACTCTTTATGTTCCGTCTCTTTCCCGTAATTTGGTTTCTGTAAGCGCACTTGATAAAGTTGGTTACTCATTTGAAGTAGGAAATGGTAATTTCAGTTTATTTAAAAATTCTAGTCGTATTGGTTCTGGAATTTTGATTGATGGGCTATACAAGTTTCATCTTGATAGTCAACTTGCTGAAACCCAACTTACCCTGCATTCTAAGGAAACAAAACGAAAGTCATCCAAACTCGACTCTTATTTCTTGTGGCATAAAAGACTGGGTCACATATCCAGTGAAAGAATCAAAAGATTAGTAAAAGATGGTGTCCTTCCGGATCTAGATTTTACTAATATTAATGTATGTGTGGATTGTATTAAAGGCAAAACAACAAAACACACAAAGAAAGGAGCCACAAGAAGTACTGAGCTTCTTGAAATAATACATACAGACATTTGCGGACCCTTTGATGTTCCAACCTTTGGAGGAGAAAAGTATTTTATTACCTTTATTGATGATTACTCACGTTACTGTTATTTATACTTATTGCATAACAAATCTCAGTCTGTGAATGCTGTACAAGTGTTCATTACTGAAGTCGAAAGGCAATTAGATAGAAAAGTGAAAATCATAAGGTCAGATAGAGGTGGTGAGTTTTATGGAAGGTATGACGAAACAGGACAACATCCTGGACCTTTTGCAAAACTTCTCCAAAAACTTGGAATTGTTGCCCAATACACAACGCCTGGTTCTCCATGGCAGAATGGTGTAGCTGAAAGGCGAAATCGTACGTACATGGAAATGGTTAGAACAATGATGAGTCATGCTAACTTACCTATATCCTTGTGGATGGATGCTCTACGCACAGCTGTTTATATCTTGAACAGAGTTCCCAGTAAGGCAGTTCCAAAGACACCTTTTGAACTGTGGAAAGGATGGAAACCCAGTTTACGACATCTCCAAATTTGGGGTTGCCCAGCTGAGGCTAGAGTCTACAATCCACATGAAAAGAAATTGGACCTTAAAACAATCAGTGGTTACTTTATAGGTTACCCAGAAAAGTCCAAAGGATTTAGGTTTTGCTGCCCTAACCATAGTACGAGAATTGTTGAAACCGGGAATGCTAGATTCTTTGAGAATGGCGAAATCAGTGGGAGTAATAAACCTCAAGATGTGATTATTCAGGAAATCAGGGTACCTATCCCTTTACCCTCTATTCCGAAAGATGTTGGCAATCCTCCTGTTGTTGAACCATTTAACAATGAGGAAAATCCAATAAATGATCAACAACTCCATAATGAGATTGTCGCCAATGAACATATGGATAATGCACTAGAGGAACCAGCATTAAGAAGGTCTCAAAGACAAAGGAGATCAGCTATTTCCGATGATTACATGCTTTACCAAGTAGAATCTGGAGAAGGGACAATTAATGACCCGGTTTCTTATTCACAAGCCATTAAGGATGTTAATTCTAGTAAATGGATTGATGCCATGAAGGATGAATTGAAATCTATGAATGAAAATCAAGTCTGGGAAGTTGTTCAATTGCCTCCAGGACACAAACCAGTTGGCTGTAAATGGGTCTTCAAGACCAAACGCGACTGCAAAGGAAATATTGAACGCCATAAAGCCAGACTTGTTGCCAAAGGTTTCAATCAGAAAGAAGGTATTGACTATACTGAGACTTTTTCCCCTGTGTCAAGGAAGGATTCTCTTAGAATTATCATGGCATTAGTAGCTCACTATGACCTCGAGTTACATCAAATGGATGTGAAAACTGCCTTTCTTAATGGAGAATTGGAAGAAGAAGTCTACATGCGTCAACCTGAAGGCTTCATCATTGAAGGTCAGGAAGACATGGTCTGCAAACTTAAGAAATCAATATATGGACTGAAACAAGCTTCGAGGCAATGGTACCTAAAGTTTCATGAAATCATTACTAACTTCGATTTCATAGAAAACATCGTTGACCCTTGCATATACCTCAAGATCAGTGGGAGTAAGTTCATATTTCTGGTTCTGTACGTTGATGACATATTACTGGCCAGCAGCGACCTTGGTTTATTTCATCAAACAAAGGACTATCTCTCTAAGCATTTTGAAATGAAAGATATGGTTGAGGCTTCCTATGTGATAGGAATAGAAATATTCCGTGACAGGTCACTTGGTATTTTGGGATTGTCTCAGAAAGCATATATTGACAAAGTTCTAGAGAGGTTTGGCATGATGACCTGTTCCTCTAGTCCTGTTCCACTGCATAAAGGAGACAAGCTTGATCTTTCGCAGTGTCCACAGAACGAATTGGAACTTAAAGAAATGGCAAAATATCCTTATACTTCTCTTGTCGGGAGTTTGATGTATGCACAAGTCTGTACAAGACCTGACATTAGTCATGCTGTTGGCATGCTCGGAAGATTTCAGAGTACACCAGGAATCGCTCATTGGAAAGCTGCAAAGAAAGTACTGAGATACCTTAAGGGAACAAGGAATTACATGCTCACATACAGAAAATCAAGTCACCTACAGGTGACTGGTTATTCAGATTCAGATTTTGCTGGATGTCCTGACACCAGACTTTGCACTCTTGGCTATGTGTATCTCTTATGTGGAGGTGCAATATCATGGAAAAGCCAGAAATCTGAGTTGCTTTACTCATCCACCATGATGGCTGAGTATGTCGCATGTTAGAGGCTGCAATTCAGGGAACATGGTTGCATAATTTTATCTCTCAGTTTGGAGCTTTGAATTTCATCTCTAAGCCATTAACCCTTTACTGTGACAATGAAGCTGCAACCTTCTTCTCCAAGCATGACAGGATATCTAAGGGATCCAAACACATGGACCTTAAATATCTCTCACTGAAACAAGATGTTAGATTACAGAAATTTGTCATTGAGTCTATACGTACAGATTTCATGGTCGCAGACATATTCACGAAAGGACTACCTCCAAAGACCTTTCAAGGACATACTGAAAGCATGGGTCTTGAAGATAGTTCTTAATTATCATTTTCTGCCTTTTATTTCTGTACTTATATTTGACATTTATTGAGCTCTTAATGCAACTCAACATCTGCTATTTCTGTTTTTCCATTGTGTACATTTTATGTTTGGATAAATGATAAACAGAAACAGTCTTTCAACATAGACATTATGAGACCATTACGTATATCTCCTATTACGGTCTAGTTATGCCGGTTGTCACTGCTGTAGTACATGGAAGTAAGCATGTTGCAAAATAATGTGTGCACGCCATGACTCCCATTGACCACCGAATTAGCCAAGACACTTATGATAACCGACTCAAGAAATGTTTAGCATATAATGCGCGCCTTATGATTCCTAAAAAGAAAAACACTAAAGGATCTTCCTATCGACCAAGTGGGAGACTGTAAGGAAATTATCTTTAAGTCCATTACTTGGACTAGAAGTCCTTTCCTTTCCCGAATTGTGGTCATTATAGGAAATCTGTTTTCTTAGGATACATGTTATTCCTTACACAAAAAGGTTTCTTAATGAGATGTATTCCATAACAAACTCTACCTTGATGGATGGTTGAGATTAAGTCTATGGAAACCCTGATTGGAAATTCGGTCCTCTTTTCACCTATAAAACAAAGTCTTTCGTCCATCACAAAGGCATTCACGAAAATCAACACATTAAGGTTTTATAGGGTAGGAAAGAGAAACCGAAACCATTCACATAGTCTCTTTCTCGACGGATCACAGCATCAATCAGCAACAGCACCAGACAGCAGGATTAGAAAGCCCTCTGCATCAAGATGTCTGGAGGTACTCTTTAATTTATTTAAGATTAAATCCTACACGTGATTATCATGCTGTTCACGATCTTAGGGTTCATGTTAATAATAGTATAACACTGTGATTGTCTACAAGAGGTCAGTCACGTATGATTTACTCTTCAAGATCTAAGGGCAAGGATGAACACCCTGGATGTAGAAGATGATGATGGAAAATTGTAACTCTAGTGGAAGGAAGATTTGTTGAAAGTTATTCCAATTGATATCTCTCATGTCTATATATAGCCCTTTGGGGCATGAGTGATAGTATCTCTATTCAAATTCGAATTGAGAGTTGATAAGGATAATAGGTAAATCAAACTCTCTCAATCTGAATTTGAATGGAGACATGATAAAGATAGAGAGTTGGATAAAACTCAAATTATTCTTATACATATCACCATGAGCTTCCTTGTGAGGGGTGTCTCTTTGTGAGTGGGGTCCACCCACATGTAAACACAAGTGGGCCCCATCACAGATGCCAACAGATACAATGCCTTGACTGTGTTTTGCTATTGGTATCAACCCGGTGGCAGATGCAAGAATTTTGTCTAGATTGGCTAAATTTTTCTAGACTTTGCTAGACTTTTTTCCACATTTAGAAATAGTGAAAGAGAAAATTTAATGCATTTAAAAAAAAGAAAGAAAAAAAAAAAAAAAACAAGAAGAAGAACAAATAAGTAGTAAAAACTCATTTATATAATTTCTATAATTTTATACGTGAAAGGCCTTTTGATTTGATTAATGAGATTGAATTGCTAATACTGTCTAATGGGGCTATGTGTAGAGCATCCAAAACACCCTCTTTGTGGTAGTACCAAAAAACGTTCCGGGGGGGGGGGGGGGGGGGGGCGCCTTTTGATTTGATTAATGAGATTGAATTGCTAATACTGTTTAATGGGGCTATGTGTAGAGCATCCAAAACACCCTCTTTGTGGTAGTACCAGAAAACGTACCTGGGGGGTTTGGGGAGGGTTTCGGTTTGAGCACAATAGAAAAATAAAAGTTTCTAGGAGGGGCCAACGTAAAAAAAAAAAAGTTTAATCATTGAGCTTTTCACTGTACTTGGACATATATATATATATATATATTGAGAAAAAAGAGTGGAACATTACAGTTGTGCGTGCCTAATTATTACGGACTTGGGGTTAACTGATGATGAGGGTTTACAGAGAGGTTGTTTAGATTGAACAAGTGTCTCTGCTGATCTGAAACCTGAAAGGGAAGAGAAAACAGCAGTCAGGGCCTGAGGCTGCTGTCAGCCAAAGGCACTCCGACGCCTGAGTTAGTGCAGTCACTGAACTAGGGTGAAGTGGGGAAGAAGAGGATGTTAGCAGAATAACAGAGCAGGCTGTATCTTGCATGTACCTGTTCATGACTCTTCATGCAGGCATATATAGAGGAGAGTGGAAGGTTCCATAGTGGAGGTAGGTAAGGATACTTGTCCTATCAGCCCACACCTGGGATTTTTAGTGGGGGTAGGTGAGGATACTTGTCCCATCAAACCTCCCCTCAAATCCCTCACATAAATGTGGATGTGATCTGTTGATAAGAACGAGCCCTTATCCTTGGCCGGTGGCCGCCCTACCTGACAGGGACCTCCTACAAAGTACCCGTCCCATCTCATAATGGGAACTGGAGGCCCGGTGTTCACCTCGGCAGAGGGGCCGAACTGGAGAAGAGGCCGGGGTCAGATATACCCGAGATCGGACTGGGACGCCAGCGTGAGACCGAGTTCGGTAGGACATGGTCGGTACTCCTACCGGGACCAATCCCACCTTGACAAAAGCTGAGACGCTGCTTATGTCGGAGAGAAGGGGGTTAAGACCCTGATTGGCGCTATTACCAAAGAATTACATACAACATCGGTTTCGGTAGAAGCAGCCCACACAATTGCCCCCTGCTCCTGACTTCGGGGGGTCAAAGAGACCACGGGGTTAGGAGTGATAGGATGGACTTTCCCGAAACCGATCCTGTAGTTTAGACAGGCGTGGGGTGCCGCTTCGCTTACCGAGGCGCTTTTAATAGCGCTAGGCTGTCTGGAGGCGGTTTTAATAGCCCCAACCATATCATCATGAGGGCGCTGTGACGCCGCCATGTGTCAAGTCCCTGATGGCCATTGCGTCTTATCGAGGAGACGGGTGGCGTGCTCGAGGCGGTGTCTGCACATGCCTTTCGGGATACGAAGAGATCTCCATCCCTGTATAAAAACCCCGGTCCTCGAAGGAGGACCACTTTCGCTGTCACTGCGCTTGGAGCTTTCGCCTGAGTTGCCTGGAGCCTCATCGTCCGAGAAGCCCTTCCGTTCGTCTCCTGAAGTTTAGAGTTCTCTGTTCTCTACATCCTTTCCGGCCCTGTGTCTTAGTGAGTTCCCTCCTGCCTCTGACATTTTTTTCCTTTTCTGGGCTCTTTTTCTGTTTTTGGGGGTGTCTGCTCAGTCTTTCTTCTCCGTCACCGTCACCTGTATTCCGGACTAGGCTAGGGAAGATGGGGGTTTTTAGACATTGGATAGACACAGAGCTTGCCCTAGCCGAGCTCAGGAAACAATACCAGATACCAGAGAACGTCCAGATTAGGGCGGATGGGGACCGTGACAGAAGCCGACCACGGGTGCTTGTAGAGGGATGGATGCCATTCCCTCTAGTAGCCATAATAGAGGGCGGAGTGAGATTCCCAGTCCATCCCCTCCTGAGAGCTTGCCTCAGGAGGTGGAACCTTACCCCGTGCCAACTAATGCCCAATGGTTTTAAGATAATCATGGGTATAGCCGAACTGAATAGGATATTGGGAACCAACCTTGGCGTCGAAGACATTGAGGATGTATATAACCTGTGTCGATCTCCAAAGGACGACGCATACTACTTGCGAGTTCGACCGAAGGAGATTCCCATAATCAACGAGCTCGAAGACAACACAAAATACGCCGGGGAGGACTGCCTTTACGTCACCGGGAACTGGGAGTATGCCCCCGGAGAGCCCAGGGTGGACCACGTACCCGGTCGTCTCGGAGAACCACCGAGTAAATATCTCAATTTCTGAACTTCTGATGTAGTTTCACTCTGCCGAACTAATGCCTAATTGCTTGTCGTGCAGGTCACGCGGAGAGGAAACGGCAGAGGAGGAACTCCGGGTGGCGACGAAACGTCGGCTGGTTGAAAAGGATTTACAGCTACAAGGGTCACCGGACCCGATCTGCCTCAGCCCTTCTTGGGTACGAACCCGTGTACCGATCTTTCATAAGAAGACGGCACGAGAACCTCAGGGGGGAGCAGGTCCTAACTCTTGCCGAAGCCGAGGAGCAAACAGCTCCAGCAGCAGGGCCTGCGCAAGTACCTCCCGAGGCCACACTTTCTAGAGCTTCAGCCGAAGCCGGTCCGTCGCAGGTCCAGACCGCAACAGAGACCGACTCCGAGGAGGAAAGTGAGCCAGAGGGTGAGTCCGAGGGGGTTCGGCAGGAGGAGCTTGTGATTCTCCCATCTTCTGAGTCGGACGAAGAGGCCGAGATGGGACGACGCCGCGCGACCCTTATTAGTCTTGACGAAGTCATCTTCGGAGACTCGCCCACCTCGGGGACCGTCCTCCCTCCGAACTTGGAGGACGTGGTCGTCTCTCCCCCGGTTCAATCTCCTCAGCCTTCAGCAGCGGCCGAGCGCTCCACCAAATCCCGTCGGGATTCGGTTCGGCTGGGAAAAAGGCCCAGGGTTGCGGACCCAGTGGGGGACGAGTCCAACCCTGCCTCTCAGCACTCGCCGCTGCTCGGCCCTCCGATCTGGAACCCTAGCTTCCTGCTGGAGGATGGCCAGTCGCTGTCGTCGGACGGCCGGCTGAGTGATGGCACATCTGTTGTCAGTGCCCTTGCGCACGCCTGCGCTCTGCCTGGAGACATGGCAGAACATATGCAGAGGAGCGAGGTGGAGCTGGATGTGGCTCAGATGGCCGACGCCCTTAGGGTAATTCTCTCCTTTGAACTTTGCATTTCTTTGATTTCTGTACTTCTGATTTTGATGTCGGCTTAACACTTGTTTCTTCAGATCCTGCAAAGGGTGCTGGTATCGGCGGACAAGGCCCAGCAGAGCACCGCTCGGGCGGAGAGGGCCGAGAAAAGGGAACTAGAGCTCGAAGCCGAGCTCAGCCTAATAAAGCAAAAGGCAGCCGAGCAGGAAAAGAGCGTCTTGGGCCTCAGAGACGAGCTTGATAAGGTCAGAGCGGAGCTGGAAAACCAAGTTCAGGCAACGGCCGAACTTGAAAAGAGGTGGGAGGAGGCAGAGGCTGAACTCCGAGCTGATGTCGACAAGCTACGGGCTGAGGTTGACAAAGCTTTTGACGAAGGGGTGGCGGAAGCCACCGAACAGTACATCGCCCAAGTCAAGAGCGTCAGCCTAAAGGCCTGGAGGCTGGGATGGACAAGCTCATTGAGAGCAGCAGGGGTCCCCGAGGACAGCCCTGTGTATACAGAGATCCCTCAGTTTCCTCCTCCTCAGCCCGCACCGAACCAAGCTCCTGAGGCCCCAGCCAGGGAGACCGAAGATAGTGCCCCCGGACACGACGCGGAGGTTGACGCCGGACAAGTGGCTGTCGAGGTCATGGAAGCTGCTGCTGCTGATGGCGCCGAGGGGGCTGTGGTCTGAAAAATATGATGTAATTTTGTTTTTATTTTTTCTGTACTGGGGGAAGTTTTGTAATTCTTTTTGTTGGGAACTTTGTAACCTTTCTCATTCATGAAATGAAATTGGCTTTGCTTCCAACTTTGAATTTTTCTTCTCTTTTTTCCTTTCTTTATGCGTTTGGCTTAACAACCAGAATAAATAATAGGAAATAAGACAAAGTAAATGAGTTCGGTAGAAGCCGAACTCGTAGTAGTTGTAACCCGAGGTGCTGTATTGGTTTTGCAATCATAACGAGCATCAATCTCGGTAAAACTGAGGGCGCTTGGTCCTATGACCAAAGCTAAGTCCGGTTTATAATCAGAACTTGACTGGTCCATTGACCAGGCCAAAGTAGTTAACTAAGATAACCGAACAAAGAAATCAAGTCGGTTCCGTAACCGAGCTGTAGATATATGCCGAGTTCCATAACTTTGACATTTTTTCGAGAATAGGGGACAGCTTGGAACGTAAACGTATTCTATAAAAAGAAATAGTTTATTAACTTCCCAAATCTGATTACATCTCAAAAATAGAATTTCTTGAGGTGGGTGGCATTCCATGGGCGTGGCAGCTCTCTGCCTTCCATGTCCTCAAGCCTATATGCAGACTGCCCAGCCAGGGAAGTCACCTTAAACGGTCCATGCCAGTTCGGTGCAAACTTTCCTTCGCTGGGATTCCTGTCTGCTGGAAGAGTCTTTTTCAAGACCAACTCTCCAGGGGAGAACTTTCGCTCTCTGACCCTTTGATTATACCCTCTAGCCAACTGTCGCTGGTAGGAAGCGAGACGGATGGCTGCGGCATCCCTTCGCTCCTCCGCCAAGTCGAGTTCTGTGGCGAGGTTTGCATCATTCCGGCCTTGGTCGAACAGTTCCGACCTGAGGGTGGGGAGGCCGACCTCAAGTGGAATTACAGCTTCCATTCCGTAGGCTAGGGAGAAAGGAGTTTCCGAGGTCGAGCGCCTCGGGGTAGTCCTATATGCCCATAGGACACTTGGAAGTTCCTCTACCCATCTCCCTTTGGCTCGATCTAGTCTCTTTTTGAGTCCGTCAAGCACCACCTTGTTCGAAATTTCAGCCTGCCCATTGCTCTGGGGGTAGGCCGGGGTAGAATAGTAGTTCCTGATGCCAAGGTCTTGACAGAAGCTTCTGAAGAAGTTGGAGTCAAACTGGGTCCCGTTGTCCGTGACCAGGGTCCGAGGTACTCCGAATCTAGTTACAATGCTTCTCCACACGAAGTTTTTGGTGTCCTTCTCAGTGATGGAGGAGAGTGCTTCGGCTTCTATCCACTTGGTGAAGTAGTCAGTTGCTACGATCAACCATCTTTTGTTCCCTGGAGCTCGGTGGAGGGGTCCCACGAGGTCCAGTCCCCATTGGGCGAAGGGCCAGGGGCTGGAAAGGGGGCTCAGGTCATGTGCTGGCTGATGGAGAGAGTGCGAGAACTTCTGGCACTTCTCACATTTCCTGGCATAGACCTGTGCATCCTTCTGCATATAGGGCCACCAGTACCCCTGGCTGATAGCTCGGTAGGCGAGTGACCGACCTCCGATGTGGCTGCCGCAGATCCCTTCATGGATTTCATAAAGGAAGTCTTCGACTTTGCTCGGATGAACGCACCGGAGGTAAGGGCCATTGTAGGATTTCTTGTAGAGTTTATCGTCTGGAGAGAGCCAAAATCGGGCTGCCTTCAGCCTGATTTTGTGGGCTTGGCTCTTGTCCTCGGGTAGCTGGTCATTCTTGAGGTAGGAGATAAGTTCATCCATCCAGCTTGGACCGAGGTCAGTGCACAAAATCTGTCGAGGCGGTTGAAGTTGTATGCTCGGTCTGTCCAGTGCTTCCACTTCTACAGTTCTTTTTCTTCCTGCCTCGACAGCAGAGGCTAGATTTGCTAGAGCATCGGCGTGAGAGTTGGCGTCTCTGCCTATTTGCCTGACTTCAGCCTTTTGGAACTGAGATAGGAGTTGCTTAGTGTAGGCCAGGTAGGCTGCCATCCTGTCATCTCGGGCTTGGTAATCTCCATTGAGTTGGCTGGTGACCAGCTGTGAGTCACTGAAGATCACCAGTTGTTGTGCCCCCAGGGTTTTTGCGCTGCCCAGGCCTGCAATTAATGCTTCATACTCAGCTTCATTGTTAGAAGCTTTGAAGTCAAGAGTCACGGCTTGCTCAATGACAAGACCCTCCGGAGATTGAAGGACTATGCCAGCACCAGCCCGTTTGGAGGTGGAGGACCCATCGACGAAGACTTTCCAAGATGAGTCGAGGAACTGTTTCCAGGACCGATCCTGCTCGGTCTCTGCCGAAGTCGTTGCCTCCTCGCCCCCCAGTTCGGTGTCGAGATGACTTGGTGCCGAACTAGGAGAAGTGAATTCCACAATAAAGTCTGCCAGGACTTGGGCTTTGATGGCCGTTCTGGGCTGATACTGGATATCGTATTGCCCGAGTTCGACAGCCCATTTAGACACTCGTCCTGAAAAGTCTGCTCTCCTGAAGAGGGACTTGAGTGGGTGTTCGGTCACAACCACTATAGAATATGTCAGGAAGTAGTGGGAGAGCTTGCGTGAAGCACTAATGAGTGCTAACGCGAGCTTTTCTAGTGGCAGATATCTTGTCTCGGCATCCAGCAGAATTTTGCTCGTGTAATAGATGGGTCTCTGCATCCTGTCATCTTCTCTTATGAGTACAGAGCTTACTGCATGGTCCGAAACTGCTAGATATAGGAACAAGGTCTCACCCCGTACTGGGGTGGAAAGCAGAGGAGGGGAGGAAAGGTACACTTTGAGCTCCTGGAGAGCGCTTTCGCATTCCGAGGTCCATTTGAACCCGGAGCTCTTTTTCAAGAGCTGAAAGAAGGGAAGGCATTTATCCGAAGCTCGGCTGATGAAGCGGTTCAGTGCTGCCGCCATCCCCGTAAGTCGCTGAACCTGTTTTATCGAGTTCGGACTCTGCAGGGCTCTGAGTGCCGAGATCTGATCGGGATTAGCCTCGATTCCTCGCCTCGTAACCAGGCTGCCAAGGAACTTGCCCGAGCCGACGCCAAATGCACATTTGGAGGCGTTCAACTTGAGCTGATATTTCTTGAGGATGGAGAAGGTTTGATGTAAGTCAGTCAAGTGGTCCTGTGACCGTTTAGACTTAACGACCATATCATCAATATAGACCTCGATCGTCCTGCCGAGCTGGTCCTGAAACATCTTGGTTACCAGCCTCTGGTAAGTGGCACCTGCGTTTTTTAACCCGAAGGGCATTACTTTGTAGCAGTAGGTGCCCCTGGGTGTTATGAACGCGGTTTTTTCTTGATCAGGCTCGTGCATTGGAATTTGATGGTAACCTCGGTAAGCATCGAGGAAACTCATCCTTTCGTGGCCGGCAGTGGCGTCGATCAGCTGGTCTATCTTCGGTAGAGGAAAGCTGTCTTTGGGGCAGGCTTTGTTGAGGTCGGTGAAGTCTACACAGACCCTCCAGCTGCCATCCTTCTTTTTTACCACAACTGTGTTGGCCAACCACACAGGGTACTGGACTTCGCGGATAGCCTCAGCGTCCAGTAATTTGTCGACCTCCTTGGTCACAGCCTCTGCCTGTTGGGCGCCCGTCCTGCGAACCTTTTGGACAACAGGTTTATGTCGGGGATCCACATTCAGCTTATGGCTTATGACCTCGGGGCTGACGCCGGACATTTCATATGGGGTCCAGGCGAAGACCTCCCTATTTTGTAACAGGAAGTCGAGCATCGTGGCCCTCTCCTCGTCAGCGAGTTGGCTACCGAGCAGGAAGAACCTTTCTGGATCGCTGGTATCGATCCCGACCTGGGTGAGGTCCTCAATGCTCTTCTGTTCGGGAGTTCGGCCCACAGCGTCGAGCTCTGCTTCCAGCTCGGTCATGTGGACTTGCTGTGGCTGCTTATCTCCGGGGACCACAGCCAAGAGGCATTCTTTGGCCATGTCCTGGTCACCACGGACTATGATAACTTCGAAACTCCCATCCTTGTTCTGTAAAGGAAACTTGAGCTTCTGGTGATGGGTCGAGGGAACGGCCTCAAGGTTATGGAGCCAGGTTCTCCCCATGATGGCATTGTATGGAGATTGTGCATCCACCACCAGGAAGTCTACCTTTGTGGAAGCTCCTCCGACCTCAACCTTGAGGGAAATTTTCCCTTTGGGATACACCGTCTTGGAGCTAAAACCCACCAGGGGGGTGCGGGCTTCCTGCAGGTCCTCCTCTTTCAGGCCCATCCTCCTGAAGCAGTCCAAGTAGAGGATTTCTGAGGAGCTTCCAGGGTCCACTAGGATCCTTTTGACATCGAAGTTGTGTAACCTCATAGTCAGAAGAAGAGGATCATTGTGGGGTAGCTGGACCCCAGCCAAGTCTTTATCAGAGAACCAAATTTTTGGCCTCTCCACACGTGCTTTCTTTGTCGAGGGACCGAACTCGGCTGTCATCACATGCTTGCTGTGCTGGGCTTTCCTGGCATCGGCACGGGCTCGGTCACTTCCCCTGGGGGCAGGAGCCAAGTGAATGACGTCGATGGTCCCTACAGGCTCACCGCGGCCTTGGTCATCGGGGAGGCGTTGCTGAGCGTTGTTCACTCTGCCTTCTTCCCTGACATGGTCTCTTAGATGCCCATCTTTCACGAGCTTTTCAAGGTGCGCCTTAAAGGCATAGCAGTCCTCGGTTCTGTGTCCTCTATCTTTGTGGTAGGCACAGAACTTGCTCTGATCTCGGGAGGAGACGTCACCCCTCATTGGCTGGGGCCATTTGAAGAAGGGCTGGGCCTGGATTTTGCCGAGGAGCTTGTAGATAGGCTCTTTGAAGATGGTATTGACGGCTCTATAAGAGGCGCCACTTGGTTTCGTCCTCGCGCTGCCTCCCGAGGTGGGGGCAGGGCGTACTGCCGAGCTGGATGGCTCTCTACTCCGATCCACCTCTTTCTTAGCAAGCCTCCTCTCTCTTCTCGTGGGACGGCCCTCCGGTCGGCTTTCTGGCCAGAGATTATGGCTCTCCCGAGCTCGGATGTCATCTTCTTCCTGCTCAACGTACTGGTTCACCCGGACCATCAGAGCCTTCACTGAAGGCGCAGGATGACGTACCAATTTCTGCCGAAGCTCATTGCCCGGAAGCAAAGCTTGTTGGAAGGCAGTGACGGCTACGTCGTCGTTGGAATTTTCAATCACGCTGTAGATGGTCCAGAATCGTTTGGCGAACTGAGTAAGAGTCTCGGTCGGCCTCATCTTGATCGAGATCAGATCAGCGTCAGTTTTCGGAATGACCCGGTGGGCTTGAAACTTTTCGACGAAGGAGTTCGGAGCTGTGGCCAGCTCGAAATCGATCCCTCGGGAAGCGCACAGAACCACCGAAGTGGGAGGTCGCCCAAGCTGGAGGAGAAAACCTTGCAGTCAAGGTCGCCGTCCCCGCTGAATACCGTCATCTTCTGGGTGAAGTGCCGAAGGTGGGCCTCGGGGTCCGACGTCCCGTCATAGAGATTGAAACGTGGGACGCTAAACTTGTCAGGGAGGGGATGATCCCTGATTTCCCGAGAAAATGGAGAGGTACCATGGATGTCACCGTGTTTGGTAGTTAACCGACCTCGAGAGAGGCCGGCCTGCTCCAGGCTCTGCTGTACGGCCAGCTTAATCTGCTGATCGATGTAGTCAGCCATCTCGGGGTCGGCCCTGGTCTCCCGCCTTTGTTTATGGTGCTGGCGCTGGTCGGCACTGGCATGAGTGTTACTCGAGCCCTCTTCTCGAGCTCGGGTGCGCCTTTCATTCAGCTGATCCCTTAGGTCTGGTCGACCCCGAAGACCGAGACGAGCTCGTTGCTTAGGTGGAGGGGTGTGAGAGGCTTCGGGCTGGACTTGGCTCTTCGTCTCAAGCTGCCGCTGAAGCTGGAGGATCTGCCCTTTTTGCTCTTCGATGATGAGGTTTTGGGCCTTGATGGCCTCGGCTTGGGCCTCAACATCGTCCTCCAGGACCATGTCGTCGTCACCTTCATCGCCGAGGTGGACGTGATCCTCTTCCATATGGTCCCCGTGAGAAGACCGAGGTGGAGGAGACTGCACAGGAGCCCCACTTTGTAAGGGCCGTTCCTGAGGAGGAACGTCCTTTCGAGGCGGCGCGTTGAGAACAACTTCCAGGCGCGGACGTTCCGCCCGGGAGGTATTCGTCCGAGCCCGCTCTAATACAGGATCGCACCGAGAAGACGCTGCTGCTCCTCTTGACGATGAGTGTGTCACCGTAACGGGTGAACCTACACTCCGCATACCAGGTTCTCCTCCCACTCCCCTCGGAGGAGGGTTGGATGGTGCTCGCCTGGTATCTCTTCGCGAACTTGTCACCAACGCTCCTGCCTGGTCTGTCACCAGTGGAGGTGGCATGAGAGGCAGGAATGTTTCTGGTTGCTTAGACCTAGACGGTCTAGCAACGCTCTTTCCCTTCTGAGCCTTGGGAGGCATAGCTATTCGGATGAAAATGTAGAATTCTCAGATCGTTTCCCACAGACGGCGCCAAATTGTGCGTGCCTAATTATTACGGACTTGGGGTTAACTGATGATGAGGGTTTACAGAGAGGTTGTTTAGCTTGAACAAGTGTCTCTGCTGATCTGAAACCTGAAAGGGAAGAGAAAACAGCAGTCAGGGCCTGAGGCTGCTGTCAGCCAAAGGCACTCCGACGCCTGAGTTAGTGCAGTCACTGAACTAGGGTGAAGTGGGGAAGAAGAGGATGTTAGCAGAATAACAGAGCAGGCTGTATCTTGCATGTACCTGTTCATGACTCTTCATGCAGGCATATATAGAGGAGAGTGGAAGGTTCCATAGTGGAGGTAGGTAAGGATACTTGTCCTATCAGCCCACACCTGGGATTTTTAGTGGGGGTAGGTGAGGATACTTGTCCCATCAAACCTCCCCTCAAATCCCTCACATAAATGTGGATGTGATCTGTTGATAAGAACGAGCCCTTATCCTTGGCCGGTGGCCGCCCTACCTGACAGGGACCTCCTACAAAGTACCCGTCCCATCTCATAATGGGAACTGGAGGCCCGGTGTTCACCTCGGCAGAGGGGCCGAACTGGAGAAGAGGCCGGGGTCAGATATACCCGAGATCGGACTGGGACGCCAGCGTGAGACCGAGTTCGGTAGGACATGGTCGGTACTCCTACCGGGACCAATCCCACCTTGACAAAGGCTGAGACGCTGCTTATGTCGGAGAGAAGGGGGTTAAGACCCTGATTGGCGCTATTACCAAAGAATTACATACAACATCGGTTTCGGTAGAAGCAGCCCACACAACAGTGGACCCCAGTTGTTGAAATCTGAGCCCTGCAAAATAAAGGCCTTCAAATGTATACGATATCGAGAATCAGAATTAATCCGACCGTTCGATTGACTTCTTCATAAAAACGTGATTAACATAATTTTATGTATATTTATTTATATTTTTAATCAAACGATTAACACAACAGTGAAACTAACTCACATGGATATCTCCATACTAATGGGTTGTGACGTTGGAATGTGGTATTGGTTTAATGGGTTCTTAAGTATTCCTATTTTATTTTTACTCCAAGCACTGTCATTTCAACAAGGAGACAGTTTCCCAGTGTCATGGCACTTCATCTCTCGAGACTCCCTTGAAGACTTTTTTAGGTTTTAGAAGTTTAATTCTTGTATGACCCTCCTATTCTAATTTTATTATATTATTTATTTCAACATATGTCTTAGTTAGATTGGAACCACACTATCCAAATAACTATGCAACATACATAGACTGGATATAAGTGGGCCCACATATGAAACTGCTGCTTTTAACTTATGGACAAAGGTAGAAAACATTTTGGGGCTGGGCCAGCCAGTCCTTTGGGCATAGCCAAGGCCCATCAAAAAATTTTGGGGTTTTTTAGATTCCCCAGGTCCTCATCACCTAGGTCCACCCCTATATCAACCTATCCACACTTCTGTAGGCATCTGGTGATTAGGCCTACTTGTGATTACATATGGGTGGCCCCAACAATAGCTTAGAACATCCCTCACATACGGATAAGAATTGCTTTCGGTTCCCTCTTAGAAAAGTATATCAATTTTCCCATAAATCTCTCACCCTCTGCAAACCGAGCTCACGGGTTTTGTTCGCATGAGGAGTGAAATGAAATTAAACTAAATAGTTAAAAATCAAAAGGAAAGAAGAAAAAGAGGTTAAAAGTAAAGGCACAAAATGATGAAAAAAACAAAAACAAAACAACTCTTAAAAGACAAAATGACAAAAGACACAAATGAGAGGAGTAGTTTTTGTTGTTGTATGATAGTAACGCCCATGTTAACAACATGGGTGGGGGCCACCTTTGGACAATCCAAACCATTCTATAGCCCTAAAAACCATTCTATATTATGTATCTAATTATTCAAAGTCAGTTTCAGTGGGGCAATCCATGATCATCAAATCTCACATATGAGAGAGCTAGCCCTTCCATTTCTTCCCATTAAAAAGAGGGAGTAAACGAAGTTAATCACAGATTCTAGATTTAATTGATCCAATGGTGGCCATCTCACCAATTTGAATAATAATTTATTATTTGATCACTACAATGGGTGCTAGGGCTAATAAGAGATTTGGATTTTCCAAAGGCAGGCTCTGCAAATGTATTTAAATGGGTGATGTATGGTAGTTCTACCCTATTTGGAAACCATATAATTCTAAAGTTTCTACTATATTATTTCATAGATTAGAAAATAATCTACACACCAAAAAACTAGCTAGTTGTTTCGAAAGGTATCCCACAATATCTCACTTTCTCACAAAAACCTTCATATTAAGATATTTAAGTATATGTTGCATAAAACAATCTTTCGTTCAATAAACTACCTAGAGGTTTTACAAATACAGGTGGAAGTTTATGAGCAAATACTATCATGGTGGTCCATTATAATTTTTAACATTGATGTTTTTTATAAGAGCTCTACAATGACTCTCTATTAGATGGGCTCTTCCATGTTTATAAATTTTATGTAGGCCCTATAGCCTTGTCATAATTACATAGTTCTCTTGTTGATTATTAATATTTGGTGGGTCTTACAAATATTGTATTAGGTGACTTCCACTATAATTACAAACATTTGGTGGGTTCCGTGCTACAACATTAAGTGGGTCTCATATTCATTACCAACATTGGATTGTCTTATCGTAATTATTAGTTTGCCATCAGTAAATGAGTATTAATGTTTAATGGCTCCCAGTTGATTACTATAATTACTCAATTAACATGACTATTAACATCAAATGGTCGCACGTTGATTTTTTATAGATGGATTCATCAATGATGTCTAACTCTTGATAGGGTCCTCTATTATAATCACCATTAGATGTATTACATTGTGGTTTCCAACATGTGGACCCACATTAGTTAAACAACATTGCTCATGGTTTTTAACATTTAGTCTAATAATTCTTTAATTAGATGGGCTCTACCCTGGTTACCAATATAAAATCACTCTCGTGTGACTGTTGCTTAGTGGATTCCCTTTGGGTCTATCATCCCTATTTCTCTCTTCATTTTTTTGTTTTCGGTGCATCATCAAGTGAAATTTTCATAAATTGCCAATTACTTAATTATAAGTATATTGAAATTCGTAGAAATTGCCAAACAATATAAGTGACACAATATTATAATATGAGATTATTTTTATTCTGCGAAAATGAAATCTTACAATATTCAGATTTGGTGATTTTATATTTTGCATTTATCCAAGTATTCCCTAAACACATAAAAATACATGTATGCACGCTAATGTCACATCACATTTTAGGTTAACCTGCATTACAGCCAAAGAGAGACACCCCCCCTAAACACATTAAAATACATGTATTCACGCTAATGTCACGTCACATTTTAAGTTAACCTGCATTCCAACAAAAGAGAGAAACCACCACCGCTAAAAAAGAAATTTACATCAAATGGTCGCACATTGATTTTTTATAAATGGATTCATCAATGATGTCTAACTCTTGATAGGGTCCTCAATTATAATCAACATTAGATGTATTACATTGTGGTTTCCAACATGTGGACCCACATTAGTTAAACAACAATGCTCACGGTTTTTAACATTTAGTCTAATAATTTTTTAATTAGATGGGCTCTACCCTGTTTACCAATATAAAATCACTCTCGTGTGACTGTTGATTAGTGGATCCCCTTTGGGTCTATCATCCCTATTTCTCCCTTCATTTTTTTTGTTTTCGGTGCATCATCAAGTGAAATTTTCATAAATTGCCAATTACTTAATTATAAGTATATTGAAATTCGTAGAAATTGCCAAACAATATAAGTGACACAATATTATAATATGAGATTATTTTTATTCTGCGAGAATGAAATCTTACAATATTCAGATTTGGTGATTTTATATTTTGCATTTATCCAAGTATTCCCTAAACACATAAAAATACATGTATGCACGCTAATGTCACATCACATTTTAGGTTAACCTGCATTACAGCCAAAGAGAGACACCCCCCCAAAACACATTAAAATACATGTATTCACGCTAATGTCACGTCACATTTTAGGTTAACCTGCATTCCAACCAAAGAGAGAAACCACCACTGCTAAAAGAGAAATTTACATCAAATGGTTGCACATTGATTTTTTATAGATGGATTCATCAATGATGTCTAACTCTTGACAGGGTCCTCAATTATAATCACCATTAGATGTATTACATTGTGGTTTCCAACATGTGGACCCACATTAGTTAAACAACATTGCTTATGGTTTTTAACATTTAGTCTAATAATTTTTTAATTAGATGGGCTCTACCCTGGTTACCAATATAAAATCACTCTCGTGTGACTGTTGATTAGTGGATTCCCTTTGGGTCTATCATCCCTATTTCTCTCTTCATTTTTTTTGTTTTCGATGCATCATCAAGTGAAATTTTCATAAATTGCAAATTACTTAATTATAAGAATATTGAAATTCGTACAAATTTTCAAACAATATAAGTGACACAATATTATAATATGAGATTATTTTTATTCTGTGAAAATGAAATCTTACAATATTCAGATTTGGTGATTTTATATTTAGCATTTATCCAAGTATTCCCTAAACACATTAAAATACATGTATGCACGCTAATGTCACATC
Source organism: Umbellularia californica (assembly GCA_028538565.1). Classification (NCBI taxonomy): domain Eukaryota; kingdom Viridiplantae; phylum Streptophyta; class Magnoliopsida; order Laurales; family Lauraceae; genus Umbellularia; species Umbellularia californica. The sequence continues at coordinate 15,215,540 of JAPQWN010000001.1, read as the reverse complement.
ACATTTTAGGTTAACCTGCATTACAGCCAATGAGAGACACCCCCCCCCCCCACCCTAAACAAATTAAAATACATGTATTCATGCTAATATCACGTCACATTTTAGGTTAACCGGCATTCCAACCAAAGAGAGAAACCACCACCGCTAAAAAAGAAATTTACATCAAATGGTCGAACATTAATTTTTTATAGATGGATTTATCAATGATGTCTAACTCTTCATAGGGTCCTCTACTATAATCACCATTAGATGTATTACATTGTGGATTCCAACATGTGGACCCACATTAGTTAAACAACATTGCTCATGGTTTTTAAAATTTAGTCTAATAACTTTTTAATTAGATGGGCTCTACCCTGGTTACCAATATAAAATAACTCTCGTGTGACTATTGATTAGTGGATTCCCTTTGGGTCTATCATCCCTATTTCTCTCTACATTTTTTTTCGTTTCGGTGCATCATCAAGTGAAATTTTCATAAATTGCCAATTACTTAATTATAAGTATATTGAAATTCGTAGAAATTGCCAAACAATATAAGTGACACAATATTATAATATGAGATTATTTTTATTCTGCGAAAATGAAATCTTAAAATATTCAGATTTGGTGATTTTATATTTTGCATTTATCCACGTATTTCCTAAACACATAAAAATACATGTATGCACGCTAATGTCACCTCACATTTTAGGTTAACCAGTGTTACAGGCAAAGAGAGACACCCCCCTAAACAAATTAAAATACATGTATTCACGCTAATGTCACGTCACATTTTAGGTTAACCTGCATTCCAACCAAAGAGATAAACTACCACCGCTAAAAAACAAATTTACATCAAATGGTCGCACATTGATTTTTTATAAATGGATACATCAATGATGTCTAACTCTTGACAGGGTCCTCTATTATAATCACCATTAGATGTATTACATTGTGGTTTCCAACATGTGGACCCACATTAGTTAAACAACATTGGTCATGGTTTTTAACATTAAGTCTAATAATTTTTTAATTAGATGGGCTCTACCCTGGTTACCAATATAAAATCACTCTCGTGTGACTGTTGATTAGTGGATTCCCTTTGGGTCTATCATCCCTATTTCTCTCTTCATTTTTCTTGTTTTCGGTGCATCGTCAAGTGAAATATTCATAAATTGCCAATTACTTAATTATTAGTATATTGAAATTCGTAGAACTTGCCAAACAATATAAGTGACAAAATATTATAATATGAGATTATTTTTATTCTGCGAAAATGAAATCTTACAATATTCAGATTTGGTGATTTTATAGTTTGCATTAATCCAAGTATTCCCTAAGCACATAAAAATACAAGTATGCACGCTAATGTCACATCACATTTTAGGTTAACCTGCATTACAGCCAAAGAGAGACACCCCCCCTAAACACATTAAAATACATGTATTCACGCTAATGTCACGTCACATTTTAGGTTAACCTGCATTCCAACCAAAGAGAGAAACTACCACCGCTAAAATAGAAATTTACATCAAATGGTCGCACATTGATTTTTTATGGATGGATTCATCAATGATGTCTAACTCTTGACAGGGTCCTCTATTATAATCACCATTACATGTATTACATTGTGGTTTCCAACATGTGGACCCACATTAGTTAAACAACATTGCTCATGGTTTTTAACATTTAGTCTAATAATTTTTTAATTAGATGGGCACTACCCTGGTTACCAATATAAAATCACTCCCGTGTGACTGTTGATTAGTGGATTCCCTCTGGGTCAATCATCCCTATTTCTCTCTTCATTTTTTTTGTTTTCGGTGCATTATCAAGTGAAATTTTCATAAATTGCAAATTACTTAATTATAAGTTTATTGAAATTCGTAGAAATTGCCAAACAAAATAAGTGACAAAATATTATAATCTGAGATTATTTTTATTCTGCTAAAATGAAATCTTACAATATTCAGATTTGGTGATTTTATATTTTGCATTTATCCAAGTACTCCCTAAACACATAAAAATACATGGATGCACGCTAATGTCACATCACATTTTAGGTTAACCTGCATTACAGCCAAAGAGAGACACTCCCCCTAAACACATTAAAATACATGTATTCACGCTAATGTCACGTCACATTTTAGGTTAACCTACATTGCAACTAAAGAGAGAAACCACCACCGCTAAAAAAGAAATTTACATCAAATGGTCGCACATTGATTTTTTATAGATGGATTCATCAATGATGTCTAACTCTTGATTAGGTCCTCTATTATATTCACCATTAGATGTATTACATTGTGGTTTCCAACATGTTGACCCACATTAGTTAAACAACATTGCTCATGGTTTTTAACATTTAGTCTAATAATTTTTTAATTAGATGGAATCTACCCTGGTTACCAATATAAAATCACTCTCGTGTGACTGTTGATTAGTGGATTCCCTTTGGGTCTGTCATCCCTATTTCTCTCTTCATTTTTTTGTTTTCGGTGCATCATCAAGTGAAGTTTTCATAAATTGCCAATTACTTAAATATAAGTATATTGAAATTCGTAGAAATTGCCAAACAATATAAGTGACACAAAATTATAATATGAGATTATTTTTATTCTGCGAAAATTAAATCTTAAAATATTCAGATTTGGTGATTTTATATTTTGCTTTTATCCACGTATTCCCTAAACACATAAAAATACATCTATGCACGCTAATGTCACATCACATTTTAGGTTAACCAGCGTTACAGCCAAAGAGAGACACCCCCCTAAACACATTAAAATAAATGTATTCACGCTAATGTCACGTCACATTTTAGGTTAACCTGCATTCCAACCAAAGAGAGAAACCACCACCTCTAAAAAAGAAATTTACATCAAATGGTCGCACATTTATTTTTTATAGATGGATTCATCAATGATGTCTAACTCTTGACAGGGTCCTCTACTATAATCACCATTAGATGTATTACATTGTGGTTTCCAACATGTGGACCCACATTAGTTAAACAACATTGCTTACTGTTTTTAACATTTAGTCTAATAATTTTTTAATTAGATGGGCTCTACCCTGGTTACCAATATAAAATCACTCTCGTGTGACTGTTGATTAGTGGATACCCTTTGGGTCTATCATCCCCATTTCTCTCTTCATTTTTTTTGTTTTCGGTGCATCGTCAAGTGAAATATTCATAAATTGCCAATTACTTAATTATAAGTATATTGAAATTCGTAGAAATTGCCAACCAATATAAGTGACACAATATTATAATATGAGATTATTTTTATTCTGTGAAAATGAAATCTTACAATATTCAGATTTGGTGATTTTATATTTTGCATTAATCCAAGTATTCCCTAAGCACATAAAAATACATGCATGCAGGCTAATGTCACATCACATTCTAGGTTAATCTGCATTACAGCCAAAGAGTGACACCCCCCAAAAACACAATAAAATACATGTATTCACGCTAATGTCTCGTCACATTTTAGGTTAACCTGCATTCCAACCAAAGAGAGAAACCACCACCGCTAAAAAAGAAATTTACATCAAATGGTCGCACATTGATTTTTTATAGATGGATTCATCAATGATGTCTAACTCTTGACAGGGTCCTCTGTCATAATCTCCATTAGATGTATTACATTGGGGTTTCCAACATGTGGACCCACATTAGTTAAACAACATTGCTCATGGTTTTTAACATTTAGTCTAATAATTTTTTAATTACATGGGATCTACCCTGGTTACCAATATAAAATCACTCTCGTGTGACTGTTGATTAGTGGATTCTCTTTGGGTCTATCATCCCTATTTCTCTCTTCATTTTTTTTGTTTTCGGTGCTTCATCAAGTGAAATTTTCATAAATTGCCAATTACTTAATTATAAGTATATTGTAATTCATAGAAATTGCCAAACAATATAAGTGACACAATATTATAATATGAGATTATTTTTATTCTGCGAGAATGAAATCTTACAATATTCAGATTTGGTGATTTTAGATTTTGTATTTATCCAAGTATTCCCTAAACACATAAAAATACATGTATGCACGCTAATGTCACATCACATTTTAGGTTAACCTGCATTACAGCCAAAGAGAGACACCCCCCCTAAACACATTAAAATACATGTATTCACGCTAATGTCATGTCACATTTTAGGTTAACCTGCATTACAACCAAAGAGAGAAACCACCACCGCTAAAAAAGAAATTTACATCAAATGGTCGCACATTGATTTTTTATAGATGGATTCATCAATGATGTCTAACTCTTGATAGGGTCCTCAATTATAATCACCATTAGATGTATTACATTGTGGTTTCCAACATGTGGACCCACATTAGTTAAACAACATTGCTCATGGTTTTTCACATTTAGTCTAATAATTTTTTAATTAGATGGGCTCTAACCTGGTTTCCAATATAAAATCAATCTCGTGTCACTGTTGATTAGTGGAGTCCCTTTGGGTCTATCATCCCTATTTCTCTCTTTATTTTTTTGTTTTCGGTGCATCATCAAGTGAAATTTTCATAAATTGCCAATTACTTAATTATAAGTATATTGAAATTCGTAGAAATTGCCAAACAATATAAGTGACACAATATTATAATATGAGATTATTTTTATTCTGCGAAAATGAAATCTTACAATATTCAGATTTGGTGATTTTATATTTTGCATTTATCCAAGTATTCCCTAAACACATAAAAGTACATGTATGCACGCTAAAGTCACATCACATTTTAAGTTAACCTGCATTACACCCAATGAGGGACACCCCCCCTAAACACATTAAAATACATGTATTCACGCTAATGTCACGTCACATTTTAGGTTAACCTGCATTACAACCGAAGAGAGAAACCACCACCGCTAAAAAAGAAATTTACATCAAATGGTCGCACATTGATTTTTTATAAATGGATTCATCAATGATGTCTAACTCTTGACAGGGTCCTCTAATATAATCACCATTAGATGTATTACATTGTGGTTTCCAACATGTGGACCCACATTAGTTAAACAACATTGCTCATGGTTTTTAACATTTAGTCTAATAATTTTTTAATTAGATGGGCTCTACCCTGGTTACCAATATAAAATCACTCTCGTGTGACTGTTGATTAGTGGATTCCCTTTGGGTCTATCATCCCTATTTCTCTCTTCATTTTTTTTGTTTTCGGTGCATCATCAAGTGAAATTTTCATAAATTGCCAATTACTTAATTATAAGTCTATTGAAATTCGTAGAAATTGCCAAACAAAATAAGTGACGCAATATTATAATATGAGATTATTTTTATTCTGCGAGAATGAAATCTTACAATATTCAGATTTGGTGATTTTATATTTTGCATTTATCCAAGTATTCCCTAAACACATAAAAATACATGTATGCACGCTAATGTCACATCACATTTTAGGTTAACCTGCATTACAGCCAAAGAGAGACACCCCCCCAAAACACATTAAAATACATGTATTCACGCTAATGTCACGTCACATTTTAGGTTAACCTGCATTCCAACCAAAGAGAGAAACCACCACCGCTAAAAGAGAAATTTACATCAAATGGTCGCACATTGATTTTTTATAGATGGATTCATCAATGATGTCTAACTCTTGATAGGGTCCTCAATTATAATCACCATTAGATGTATTACATTGTGGTTTCCAACATGTGGACCCACATTAGTTAAACAACATTGCTCATGGTTTTTAACATTTAGTCTAATAACTTTTTAATTAGATGGGCTCTACCCTGGTTACCAATATAAAATCACTCTCATGTGACTGTTGATTAGTGGATTCCCTTTGGGTCTATCATCCCTATTGCTCTCTTCATTTTTTTTGTTTTCAGTGCATCGTCAAGTGAAATATTCATAAATTGCCAATTACTTAATTATAAGTATATTGAATTTCATAGAGATTGCCAAACAATATAAGTGACACAATATTATAATATGAGATTATTTTTATTCTGCGAAAATGAAATCTTACAATATTCAGATTTGGTGATTTTATATTTTACATTTATCCAAGTATTCCCTAAACACATAAAAATACATGTATGCACGCTAATGTCACATCACATTTTAGGTTAACCTGCATTACAGCCAAAGAGAGACACCCCTCCTAAACACATTAAAATACATGTATTCACGCTAATGTCACGTCACATTTTAGGTTAACCTACATTACAACCGCTAAAAAAGAAATTTACATCAAATGGTCGCACATTGATTTTTTATAGATGGATTCATCAATGATGTCTAACTCTTGACAGGGTCCTCTATTATAATCACCATTACATGTATTACATTGTGGTTTCCAACATGTGGACCCACATTAGTTAAACAACATTGCTCATGGTTTTTAACATTTAGTCTAATAATTTTTTAATTAGATGGGCTCTACCCTGGTTACCAATATAAAATCACTCTCGTGTGACTATTGATTAGTGGATTCCCTTTGGGTCTGTCATCCCTATTTCTCTCTTCATTTTTTTGTTTTCGGTGCATCATCAAGTGAAATTTTCATAAATTGCCAATTACTTAATTATAAGTATATTGAAATTCATACAAATTGCCAAACAGTATAAGTGACACAATATTATAATATGAGATTATTTTTATTTTGCGAAAATGAAATCTTACAATATTCAGATTAGGTGATTTTATATTTTGCATTTATCCAAGTATTCCCTAAGCACATAAAAATAGATGTATGCACGCTAATGTCACATCACATTTTAGGTTAACCTGCATTACAGCCAAAGAGAGACACCCCCCCTAAACACATTAAAATACATGTATTCACGCTAATTTCACGTCACATTTTAGGTAAACCTGCATTACAATCAAAGAGAGAAACCACCACCGCTAAAATAGAAATTTACAGTGCCCCCCCCCCCCCCCCCCCCCCCAAGCTTGTTGTGGAGGTCACCAAACTCACACGAAGGGAACCCCCATATTCACCCTGAGGTAGATACTTGAGAGGCAGGGTTCCTGGCCAATTGGGTAGCCGGTCGTTCTCCCAATCTCTTTCTCTGTACAATTTCCTAACAATTGTTCATATGCCAAATCAGCTTTTGCTTCCACCAAATGTGAGATGGGTTATACCTCTAAATCTAACTTTAACTCTTATCAAAAGGAAAAATTCTACCAAAAAAAAAGGAAAAAAACATCAGCAAAAGATTAGTCACAATTCATTATGTGGTGAACAGTAGAAGGCAATTGCTTCTACGACTTACTTGAAATTAATCACGCAATCAATGCATAATAAATTTAAATGTGACTGTAACTTTAATTGAAGTGATATTAAAGAATGTGTTAGTGCAACCAAGATGGGAAAACTCTTTGAGTTGACACTTGACTATACCAAATCATCTCGTTTTGACGAAAGACCGAGTCAAATATAGTGGACTTAGCCGAGTCACTTCATTTTCATAAGTTGTTTGCATCTAAATCATTGTATAAATGATTAATGCTTATTTTTAAGTAAGTATACGCGAGGTTTGGAGTCAGCAATTTAAAATTTATCACTAGAAGATGGCCATAAGGACATGCTGCTTGGCATTGAACGGCCCAAGATTCAGCAAGAACTCAAGTGTGGGGTACGGTTGAAGAAGACTCAATCAGTGATGGAGGATGCCATGAGGTGTCCCAATGCAAAGGCACCACAATGATTTGTGTCAATGTAGAAGTGAAGGAGATGGGTTCCTTACGACAGCCAAAGAATTGGTTGATGAATGAGAGGAGGGTGCAAGAGAGAATGCCTAGGACCCTGTAGACACATGGGCAGCGCTACAAGGGTGTCAGTGGGGTCAATTGACCCCATTGAGATTTGAAAAATTATTAAAAAAAAATTTCTTTAATGAATTCAACCTACGTGAAGATTTTGACCCCACTCAATGCCTAACTTAATGGGCCATCTGTCTACCAAAATAAAATAATAATAATGTGCCCAACTGTTATTTTTTAAAGAAAATTTCTTTTTTTTTTTTTGACATTCTGTCATTTACTCTTCATTTACCCTAACTTAACCTCTAAATACAGTATTCTCCCCATATTAGAAGGAGAAAACCCTAACATTTATATTTAAGCATATAGACTCCCAGCCCCAGCCGAGTAACAAAGAAAAAAAATAAGAAGAAGAAAAGGAAGAAGAATTTCCGAATTGTTTGAGAATTTATGTTTATATTTGTTTTAGAGTTCAATGTTATCTTTGTCAAATTGTCGGAAATAGATTATTTGAGAATTTTATATTATATTTGTCGAATTATCGAAAGCATATGATAGATGTTGATAAAGGGGAAAACAAATTTGTTTCAATTGTGGAAAATAAGTCTTTTGTTGACCCCACTGACTCGAAATTCATGGAGCTGCCACTGTGTAGACACCTCATCTTTTGGAACCCATGCACAATTTTCCAATGCCAATAATATTGGCCCAGACAATTTTGAATAAATTAATTAAAATCTGGAGGCCAATTCATAATCATGTATATTTTAGAAAAATTTGCATCATTGTAGGTCGCATTTTATAGACATGGATCTCCATGGGTATCTTTTAAGTCAGATAAGTAGATCAGTCGTCCAAGCCCCTAAATGGTAGTCACCCATCTTGCAAGCCATCTCACTTTAACAAAATACTATAGGGATTGGCTAATGTATTTCTAAAATATATACACCATCACCATCAAGGAGTGGAAGGATTAATCTTAAACAAATCTCACAAATTCTTTCTCTTGAAAGGTGAATAACGGTTGCAAGAAAAAAGCTAGATTCCGTTCCTTAACGCAGGAAAACGGTTGGAGCACGGTTGGAGCAAAAAAGCCCCATTCTCTATCCTCCACATGCCACGTCAGCCTCCTCTATCCTTAAAGCCAAACGACTCTTTGATCCTTCTTTCCTCTCATATGAAACGTCCCTTCTAAGGGAAACACCCCTGTTAAAGAGAACAATATATATCGTGGTCATTGTATAGTAGAATAAGAATGAAGCAGTTAAAGGAGAAAGAGAGAATGCACAGAATTACCTGCATCATAGTTCATACCAATATCTTATGGCTTGCTGCATTGTTTCGGACGACTATCTTCATAGGGTGCTTCATGATGCTATAGAAGAGCCACTTCCATTACAGAGAGGCCGAATGGCACAAGAACAAAATCAAGACTTTGTATCTTCACTATTACTGTTGGTGCTAAGGTGTAAAAGATGTGATCCAACAATAGGGTTTGGCGTGGCCTGGACCAGATCAGATCATCAGTTGATCAATCTGCATCAGTGGTAAAGCCATACTATTTGTAACAAACAATAGTGGGATGGGGGCATTAGATTTGAAGTTGTGGGAAAGAGATAGGAGAAAGGATAAGAGTTGAAGGGCTACATGCAGTGGGGCATTTCTAATTTTAAGAGAGAATTTGGAAGAAGTCCTTTTGCTTTGATTTAATTTGGAATTGGTGGGTTTTTCCTTTTTCTAATTTCACAAATAGTGGGGTTAATTTAGTAGTATTTTTAATTTGTTTGCTCGAGCCTTCAAAGAATTTACAGTTTTTTTTTTTTTTTTTTTTTGTGAAGGAATTTATAGTTGGTTCGGTTTTAGTTTGCACAAATTCGGGCCATTTGCCAATGGCCATCTCTACTGGATATGTAGGGATGTTTTCTTTATTGATTTTTTTTTGCTAAATGGCAAATTGAATTAAGAAGGAGGGAAAGGCCAAAGCCCCCAAAATACAGAGGGAGAAACCAAACAAACACAGAGCAGACCAAAGAGAAAGAACACAGGGAAAGAGGAAAAAACAGAAAAAAGAAAATCACAAATAAAAAAAAACAGATGGAACAAGCTACTGCCCAGAAAGAGCTTGCCCTATACAAGAAGAAGCACCAGCACAGGAAGAAGCAGAGAAAAGCAAGGGGCAGAACAGGAGCCTAAGAAGGAGCTCTGCCTCTGAGAGAGAAAAGGACAGCCACCCTCAGACCACAAAGCACTTGGAAAAACTCCAGCTCAGCCCAGATCAGCAGGCTAAGCGCCAACAGCCACAGCTCAAAGAAGCTCCAGCCAAACGCAGGACCCAACGGAGAAGCAAAACGAAGCTAGCACACCAGCTGCACAACACACCAGCAGCTACAATTCACGCCCGGCACAACGGAGACAGCACTCTTGCTGCACTACACTCCAGCAGCTGCATTACGAAGCCAGCAGATCACAAAAACACACTCCATTGTGATCTAACTAGGGGATTAGAATTCATCCGAGGTTTTGTGAGTGTACCCTCTACATTGCTCTCGATCGTATCAATCTTCAAATATTTGAAATGTGGGGACCTATTCATGGAAAAAATTATTGCCATCAGATTATTTAATAGCCTTAAAACTTATGGCTTTTAACAAGAAATCTTCTATCCATTTCAAGTAATCAAACTGAAGATGAAAATGCGCAGCGAAATCTCAAACAACTTTTTCACAAGTAGGTGTCCAATTTGTATTATTACCGGTAGATATTAAGATTAAGATGGAGAGAGAGAGAGAGAGAGATGATCTTACTTTGGTTTGATCACATGGGAGGGGAAATGATCAGTTAGGTACCGGTAGATATCGAGCCAAAAGTTCTTCTGCTCTCAAAATCACTTTAATAAAGCCCTAGATTTAATATAGTGAATTTGTGTGGTTGACTTGACGTTTTCGGTAGAACTCACTCATGATAGCATCTATAGGGGTACTGAACTACAAAAGTGACTTATTTATTATTAAAAAAGGTCTTTTACTCTCTGATTGGAATGAGTTCATGGAGAGGCAACTGTTAAGGAGGTCAATTTATCACAGGCTGGCTCATTGCATAAATTTTAAAAATGGAGCCAAAATTGGTTCGCACAGATTTATACTCATATTTCATGTGTATACGATCTTATTATAAGTTTGTGATACTAATTCCTCGGAACCAATGAGAGTGGCTTATATTACTTGTACGGATTGTTAGAAACCATGAAATATATTATGTGGACCATAATAGGTACACTTCAGTCCACTGGGTTGATCGAACTTAAATTCCTTGATTAGCTCCAATATGGTAAATCACATTTTCAGGTGTGATCTTTCAATGTTGGTTTACCCTCTTATTGGATGGAGTTCATGGAGAGGCACATGCTATAAGCAGGTTAATTTATCATAGGTCCCCACCTTGCAAATATTTTAAAAATGCAACCAAAATTAGTCCACAAACTTATGTGCTCATATTTCTTATTTAGACAATCATGTTATTAGTTGAGGATTATCAAGTCTATCAGCATTCACTCCTCAAAACTAAAAGTGACTTGCTGGAAATATTATTGTCTAGATCAAGCTATCACATATGATTAACTCAATGGTCACACTAACTCCGAAATTAGTGAAAATTTGAAAAATGAATTTTCAAATTTTGTGAAAATTTGAATAATCCATATCTTCTCATGTTCTTTTTAGTTAATTATGTGATAATAAGAATTTATATTTTGATATTTAACAAATGGATATATCATTAGTTAATTAATATGTAATTCAGATATTAAATTTAAATTATTTCTCAACTTGAATGAGATTGAACTGTGCATCACACGGGGCTTTTTACTAGTAGGATCTAAAAGAAAAACTAAAAAGATTGACGCTCTCTCTATTACTATTACATTAATTAAAGGAGATCGGGTAAGGGCCTAAGAGCTCTCAGTTTTGAAAACAATATTCCTCATATTGTCCATGCATCCACTTGGCAGACTTTTATTGGAGAATTGGTGATTTTCATTTTTCAAAAGAATATCTTTCTTTTACCATAAACTTTTAGTCTCCATTCATTTGCTTCTTATTTTCTTCTAAAAATGGTAAAATCATAATATAATATCTTTTCAAAGTTTTTAGTATTCTGTTAATTTCTTTTTAAATATTTGTGTGTTTATACTTGCTATGTTGGTAGTGTGTTCATACATTAATTAATACTCTTCCCATATATAGTTTTCACAAAATTATTATAGTTATTTAAGTATTGCGATATGCAACTTAATATGATTATTTTATTTTTAACTTCTCAAAATTTTAGTTATGATTAATATCACTCATTTTAGATAATTTTCACGAGCGTCTGTCAGAAGATCTCTTTTTCACCCAATAACAAATATACAGCAGCCATACTCAGGCGGTCCTCTCTAGGATTGAGTAGTGGGCAGAGATTTGCTCTCGGTATCACTTAATTTTATCTCTAGTCCCACCAAATATTTATTAAAGGAGAACCTTATTAATCACACCTTTCTAAAAGCTGGACTCCTCTGCCTTCATGAGAGGAAATGAAGGATCCTTTTTCTCCAATGCCAACTAGTTGGCACACTCATCTCTCCCATATACTCAAACATTTTTTACCACTCTCTCCATCACCTATTAAAGGCTTATTAAGATCCCTTTGTTGCAACTTGCCAGCCCACCCCAATACAGCCATATACCACTTGACCTTTCTCCATATTTATCCTTCAACGCACCACTTCCATCATCTCTCTCTCTCTCTCTCTCTCTCTCTCTCTCTCTCTCTCTCTCTCTCTCTCTCTCTCTACACACCAAACACCTATTCAACCCAACTCACAGAACAAATCCCAACCCGTTTCGACCTAACCGTGCCTACCACAGTTGGATGTAATCTATACCGTCTCATCCGTAAGTGAAAAAGCTAGCCAATGACCCCATGAATTTAAGAGCCGTAAAACTTACGTCTCCATTTGGAAGTTGGATGTGATCTTACACCCAATCTCATTATTACCATACAAATGCAGCAGTACTTGTTTGATCATCCATGTATATATATAGGAACTTAGAGGTGCCTCTGTGTGTGTGTATCTCTGTGAAATCCATTGCACCGTCAAATGCTTGATTGCTTTACTTTTTACCTTCTGAGGCTTGGATAACAGCCTGAATGCATTTGGGTGATGATTAGATTGGTTTTTTGGGTGAGAGACATGGAAGCGTTTGGACTTTGGTGGTTGGTTTTAGCAGCTATTGCTGGAGTTCTACATTTCCAGGGCATATGTTCCTTAGAAGCAGGTAAAAAGCACAAAGCCATTTTGGATTCCCATTTTCATGTTTCATATATAGTCACTTCTCTCGGCAAACAAAAGGGTAACCCTACCCATGACTCATGATGTGAGGCCCACCTGTGATCATACCCCTGTCACGATTATCTACCTCTTTGCATGGCCAATGATTCTGATCAGAGAATATGCTTCTGGAGGTATTTGGCCAAAGCTTGTCCAAAGTATGACCTAATCATTGGCATGATATTCTGGCACAGATACGGTCCGAGGACACAAAAGTTGGGCCTAGAGTGACCCAGCTACCATTGTGTGCTAATTACGTTGGGTGTGCCAAATCTTTGGATAAATAGGTCAAGGACTTGGACCAGAAATTAGACATGGGTCCAGCCTTAATAGGATGGCCCATATTAATCTCATGGTAGGCCAGCGGGGCTCAAGTTGGGGTATTTGTGCCATTGGTTCCATTTGACCATTTGTTCTGAAATTACTTGAATAATTAATTCTAATCTGTTTATCACTTTGTGCTCATTTTTATCATTCTCTTGAAACTTCAAATGTATTAAGAATCTCTTTTAAAGTTAATAATGTATTTTTAATTTACTAACCTTCTAAGAAGTGTTACTCGTCTTTTTTCTCTTTGTAAGTATAGTTTTCTTTCTTTTAGATTTCATTCTGTTTGGACTTGTTTCTTAAATTCTTTTCATTGTCTTTGTTGTTCTTATTGTTGTACGTATAAGTTTTTTTTTTTTTTTTTTGCTACATCAAAAGGGTTACATGGCAATGGAAAAAACAAACAATATAGGGAAAGAAAGAAACATTAAAAAAATTGAGAAAGAACAAATTAACGCTAACAAAACACCACGAAACTGCAAGCACTCCACTTAGCTACTAGAACCGATGGAACTGAAGATAAGCCTCTCGAGGACGAATGTTCAAATCAGAGCTATTGACGTCCTCATTTTCTTCATGTTCTATACTTCTGACTATAACACTTTTTCTTTTCTTTCATGTACCACTTATTTGCTATTGACAGAAGGAAGGGGACAAAAGTTGTGAAAGTTGGCCAATCCAACTTGGACAAGTGGTCAGCTACTTTATTCTGGGACCTCCTGCAAGATTTTATTTCCCTAGTATCAAAGGCTTTGAGGGAACTAAGGAGCTTTTTCCAAGTAAACATGACATCCCAAGAAAGATTCTTATCTTTTTTAAAAATCTCCACAAGAAGGAGGCAATCTCCTTCATGTATAACTCATTTAATCCCATTCTTATGACAACTTAAAATTCCTTCATAAGGGCCATTAATTCAGCTTCAAGTGCACTATTTCTATTGCTCCAGAGTATGCAACCATCATCTCTCCCTCATGACTCGTTACGATGCCCCTTAATCCTGCTGTTTCGTTACCCGGTTTAACAGCCCTATCAAAATTCAATTTAAACACTCCTTCAAGAGGTGGGGTCCACTCCTCTTGAGGAAGCCCTACAAAGATAACTGAAATGGAAATAGAGTGAACAACGTTCCACTCATAAACGACTAATTTGGTCCTTTGAATAATTGAGCCTAGTAAAATTCAGCATTGTTGAAATAGGTAGGTGTTTCTCATCTTCTATAAATGCCAGCAAATTGTAACTCCAAGCCTCTTGTTGTTGTTAAAGGACTTGTTCCAAAGCCAATGAGAAAAGGTGGGGTACATATAAGGTCTAAGAATAGAGCAAGGTAAGCAATTCCAAGTGTCCATAGCAATATATAGGACAATGGGCAAAGAGGTGGTCCACTATCTCATTTTTTAATCTACATAACACACATTTTGGGTCCACAGAATTTAAGAAATTATTGAGATACGAATGAACTAGTAGTCTACCTAGCAGTATGCACGATGTGAAAAACTGAATTTTGAATGGGACTTCCAAATTCCACATAATCTTCCATGGCATTTTAGGGCCAATTTGCATGTCATTCATAAACTTTTAAATAGTTTTAACCAAGCAAGTCCCAGCCTGCTCACTCCCCAAACATCTAATGTCGCTTCCTCCAAGAGAAACTAACAAAATTTGGTCGGCCACATTTCTATCCCAAATATTATTCACGACCATTTCGTTTTCTCTAGGCCCCAAATCACTATAGATGATCGAGTCAGAAACTAATGATTTATCAACTAAATTGTCCACAGTCCGACTTCCATCTTTGCCACTGCCAAGATCTTGAGCAAAAGGAACCTATTTGTCCCACAAGATTTTCACTCGAGATCCATCTCCGATAATCCATTTTTTATTTTTAAAGATGAAATCCCCGTGCCTTCTCATAGCCTTCCAAAATCTAGAATCCTTACCAAGGTATTTTTGAGAGAGGAGCTTAACCCATAGAGCGCGCATTTGGGTTTTCAAGAAATCTCCAAACATTGTGAGCCATAATCGCAACATTTTGGAGTTGAGTATCCTTCAAACCCAGACCTCCCTCTTTGATGGATTTTGTTGTGATGTTCTAAACTACAGGAGTAATGCCTCTAGATTTATCAGCTTCAAACCAAAGAAAGATCCTTTGAGCAGAATTGATGAATTTCTGAAACTTCTTAAGAAAAACTTAATGACCCATCCAATAATTAGGCAAACCAGAATTAACCACTTGGATTAGAATTTTTCGACCCATAAGGGATAGAAAAGACCCACTCCAGCCAGCCAACTTCATATTGAGTCTTCAGTTAATTTCATTCTCATCCCCTAACATTCTCAGTCCCACTTGGAAGGAAGAGCCCAAATAGGTGATCTTTTACGTGCACTTGTCAATTCTTAGCACGTCACAAATAAATGATTTGTAAAGATATATGTAAAGATGATCAACCAACTATGCAGATGGTTTGAAAAATGATTGTTGAAGGTTCCCAAATGCCCAAGTATACTAGTTTAGGAATGGCTCTCCTTCAATGGTCCATTACTACTGGGGACCCAGGTAGAAGAATCTGGGGGCTGAAGCCCCCACACTACCTGGAAAAAGGTTAAGAATTTCAAAGAACCCCCTGCAGATTTTGTTAATTAATATGTTTTCTCTTTACATTTGCCCCTTCTCCCAATATTTCTTTTACATTAAGCCCACAAGTCAAATTTCCTAGATCAGCTTATTTACTCGTAGTTTCCATCTTCGAAAAATTGAATAGTAATTGTTCGTGCATGGCACTTGTATGTCTCCTCTTGTTGCCCCATCGAGCGTTCTACTGGCTAAGGATTTGAGGTGATTTTTTAGTCAACAAAATAAAGATTTTTCAGTCAATAAACCGTTGAAACTTCATCATCCTCTTAATTTTGTTTTACCAATTTGCACACGCGTAGGTAGAGAACATACCCAATGATTCATAATGGGGCAACAGTGAAAGCCTAGATTCCCAACCAACTAGGTAACCATTGTTCTCCGACTCTCTTCTTTTTAACAAATTTCTATGGATCTTGAACATATAACAACCCTACAACCTCTCAACCGTTTAAGTAAAAAAAAAGTTTGCATAACTATTCATACCAAAAAAAAAAAAAGCAACGAAAATCATAATCTTACCCTTAAAATATGTGATATATATCCTATGATTGCCGGATATCATATGCTTGTGTGATATCCTACATTCACATAATATTGCAGATTTTCACTTTTTCCCTCTTAATCTGAAAACTTTGTTTTCTTTGCATCATGCATGAAAACTCTTACTTGGAGCTCTTAGACATACATTGTCTTAGATATACAATCAATAGGTAAGCTTTTTTGTTATTTTGTGCTTTTACAACCAGCTCCCTCCACTATTTTTATTTCTTGGTTTGACACTCTAAATAATTTCATTTTACTATACCCTACAAACAAAAAGGCCCTAGAAAAATATCTCTTATTTTTTGGATCTTCCATCTCACTTATCACAAGATGTATATGAGCCCTATTTCGTCCTTTAAAGACATGAAAAAAGGAGTTTTATGTGGTATGAATAACATTTTTTTAGTTTTTTTAATGGTTGAGATTGTAAAATGACATAACAAGAATTAGATCCTTCCGCACCATGTGAACTGGGTCGGCCTAGCCCAGCCCGCCAGTCAACAGGCCATGGACCTGCACGGCCCGGTCAACGGCACGGCCTGGGCCAAGGAGCCTAGGCCCGTTGGCCCGTCAGGCCTGGCAAGCCAAAAAGTGACTGCTTTTTTAAATTGTCCCCCCAAACAGCCATAAAACGGTTATATAAGGGGAATTTTTTGTCCTTTTCAATTTTACAAAGTCTATATTACTCTAACTCTCCTATTCTTTTTCTAAATTTATTATATTCTAAGCCTCGAGTACTTCAAGCCCTTAATCTGATTTCCATATTCCCACCTTAACTTCTTAGTGATCTAGATATTTGATTATGTAAATTTGGATAATAATTTAAGCAGATCTAGGTTTTGAGAAATAGAATCATAGAATTTGTTTGATATTGATCATTGTGGTTATCCGATTGGTATATAACGATCTTGTTAACTCGGACTTTTTTTTAGCTCATAAAAAAAAATGATGCTTTTGGACAATAAATTACCTATCAGACAAAAATTAACTTAATTGTTAAATATTTATCTGATAAAGACTTTTAAATAAACTTTATGCTTAGTTGAATATGTAAAAGGCAATCGTCCAATGGGATAATGTTGAGCCCATAGAACTTCATGAATATAGATCTAATGTTTTGAATTTTTCACAAATATCTTTAGATTTGTGCTAGATTGACGGCTCAAATTTGACATTATATTTGTATTTGAAGCTCTTAAAGTTTTCCACTGATCTTGTATAAGTGACCCACAATTAAAACAAAAGAGACAAAAAAAAAAAAAAACAAACTGTATATTATCATGTCAGAACCCAACCATCAACATATCATTACAATCAACGGCTAACATATTTTTAATAATTCCTTGAGATCCAAAAGAAATGAATGGAAGAAATTTGGACTGCAAAAGTCATTCTTACCCTTCTAAAGAGGTTTAACCGTTCAGATCTTGATCATGGGCCACACAAACTCCAGATATTCAGATCTAATGGGCCACGTTTTTCTATAAATATCTCAAGGATCGTGAAGAATCAACGGTTCAAATTTTGTCCCATAGCCATTATGATGATGATGAAGACTTTCAACGGCTCAGATTATTATTCAGATTATTATTTAGATCTATTGCAAGCCCAATTAAACTCCAATTAATAAAAAAAAAAAAGGAAAGAAAAAAAAAAAGAACAGCGGGCCATGCCGTGCCAAGTCTTTTTCCGGGCGGGCGGGCCCAGCCCGGCCCGCTAGCGCCCGCTCCAGCCTCGGGCCAGCCTGTTTGACATCCCTAGGTCAACCCACCTGTCCTCCCAATCTCTTTCCTTCCACAATTCTTCTAACATTATACAATTTTCTAATAACACATGTCAAACAAATTTTTGCTTCCACCGAACGTTAGATTGGTTATATATATTTATCTCTATCTTCAACAAAGTCAGTTTTCATCATGTGTCACACAAGGGGCGATTGCTCTTTTAGGTTTCAACTCCTTGAAATTAATCACCCATTCAACACATAGTAAATCTAAAACCGATCGCCACTTTGATTGAAATTTATATTTAGGGGTCAACATTCTCATTTGTCAAAAACAAGTGTTGCTTCCACGGTTTATATATCTCTAAATCTAGCTTCAACAAAAGCCGTCAAACACTATTCATCACGTGTCATCGAAGGTGATTGGCCTTACAAGTAATTGAAAGTGACTCTCACATTAATTGAGGTGATATTTGTTGAGAACTGGGCTCCATGTGAATGGAATCTACTAATGCGTATGAGGTTTTGGCATGCATGATTAGCGAGGAAAATTTAAAGTAATTTTTTTTTTTTTTTTTTTTTTTTTTTTTTGGCTGTAAGGTTAATTTGTATTAAAATAAAAAAGCAGGGCAGGAAAAGCCCCTAAGACAACGAAAAGAGAGCCAAAAAACTAAAAGCCAGAAAAGAGAAAAACAGAAAAAAAAAAAAAAAAAAAAGAACCAAAAAACAAATTACAGAAGAGACTGAATTAGTCAATTAGACCCAGAATCATCAAGAAGGGGTGGAGAGGAAGAGCCCTTCTGTCGCCTGAACTAGGGAGGGAGTTGATCTGCCTATTACCTGACCCAGGGTTGCTAACCTGCCTATTGGCTGAATATGAGAAGGGGTTGATCTGCTGGATGACTGAACGAGAGAGGTAGCTGACCATTCCCTGTAAACGGTCCCTAAGCCTCTAACTGGGGAGGGAGGCTTGCCATTGAACTTGGACTCATTCCAAAGGGACCAGAGGACATAGATGGCTTGGAAGAAAATGGCTGCTGCACATGGGAAAAACTAGACGGTCAAGAGTTCGAATCTCAAGAGAAATAACTCGGCGCTAAAACAAATGCGTGTCTCAAAAAATGTGTGTACCAAATTCCACCAGATTGGGAGTGTTGATGAGGTTAGTATTGCTAAAGATGAAGCCATCCAACAAAAAATGTGGGCCGATGGGTGAACTCGTCGGTGGCCGCCTAACGAATGTAGGTATCAATGACGGGCAACCAACGAGGTTTTGATGATTTATATTCAACATATGAAGATTGATTTCAACTCTCAGACAACAGAATAATAGAAACGTGCCTGGCGTTTCTTCCAACAGACCCAAGCAATCCCATTACAAAACAAAGAAAATTAGAACACCTCTTAATCTCACAAAAGATCCTTCTGTTCTTTGAAAGAAACCACGTGATTTATTTTCAACGGTATGAAATATCGTGAGGAATAGGGCACTACGGCTTGGCTCTATAAAATGGGAACTGCAAGGTGAAATAGAGACAACAATCACTCTTCAGAAGAATAAAAAGTCCCCATCCTTCTTTCATCACATTTCCAGAATCATATGGTAGTGGGTGCTGCTTCAACAATCTTTGTGGGCTGAATCCATTTGGGTGTATAGATTGATCCTGGTGGGAGACATGGAAGTGTTCGAACCCTGGAGGTTGATTTTAGCAGCAATATTTGCTGGATTAATTCTCCATTTCTAGGGCGTATGTTCCTCAGACGAAGGTATAGCACAATGCCATTTTGGGTTCTTATTTCCTTCATTCCATTGTGATCACTGTGAGGCCTACTTGTCATCAATACCCTCTCACGCTTATCGATACCCCCTTGCATGGCCCATGATTCTGATCAGAATGATTGTAGCGTATAAGCTTGTCCATGAGGTTTGAGTGACATTCTAGATATTGGCCTAATATTCTGGCCCAATTGAGACTGTGGCGTCAAATGTTTGGCCTACGCCCAAGCAACTCTTAGTTCGCTAGCCGGGCCAAATCTTATAGGATAGATATAGGACCAGGAAAATTTAATTGGACCCGAAACTAGGGTTGTCAGTCATGTCCAGCCTACAAGCCCTGAAAAAATGGCCCATATTAAGATCAAGTCGGGCCCTGTTCAAATCAAGATAGTGATAGTGCTGACCTTCCCAATTAATTACTAACACTCAACTAATACATTTACCTGTTTTGTTCTTTGTCCTTGCAGCTCCAAATTACACTTTCATGCAAGAAGCAACCAAGGCCCCTCCAGTATCTTACTATGACTACATCATCATTGGAGGAGGAACTGCAGGCTGCCCTCTAGCAGCCACGCTCTCACAACACTTCAGAGTCTTGCTCTTGGAAAGGGGCGGCTCCCCCTATGGCAACCAAAACATCACCAACTTGGCCACCTTCACCGACACACTCACGGACACATCCCCAACATCGCCAGCTCAAAGTTTCGTCTCTGAGGATGGTGTCGTCAACACACGAGCTCGTGTGCTAGGAGGGGGGACCTGCTTAAACGCCGGGTTCTACACGCATGCAGACCCGGAGTTCGTGCAGAAGGCTGGTTTGGATTTGGATTTGGTGAACAAATCCTATGAGTGGGTGGAGAAAGTGATGGTGTTCGAGCCACAATTGAGACAGTGGCAATCTGCGGTGCGAGATGGTTTGTTGGAAGTGGGCGTGTTGCCTTATAATGGGTATACGTTCGAACACATTTATGGGACTAAGGTAGGAGGGACCATCTTCGACAAGGACAACCATCGACATACAGCTGCTGATTTGCTTCAGTATGCAAACCCAAGTGGCCTTACAGTTCTTCTGCATGCCACTGTGCACAAGATCTTGTTTAAAACGAAAGGTCAGAATCCTACCACTCAATCTTGTAGTGTGACCAAGCTATTTTACAGTAAGATTTGAGTATATTCATAAAAATTGTGGAAGATCTACCAATTAAAAAAAGTCTGGAAGAAACTTTTGAGCAAGTCAGTTTTTCATTAAGTAGGCTCCACTATGGGATCCACTCTTTCATAAAAAGCGTGCAGGGGATCACTCAGAAGTCGTTTGTTTGCATATATTTACATATGGAAATGGGGTTCATACATTGGTTATGCATCCCAACATGGGCGGCACAGTGGGGTCAATTGACCCCACTGACAACTAAAAAATTATTTTAAAAATTTTTTTAATGAATTGAACTTATGGAAGATTTTGACCCCACTCAATGCTTAAGTTAATGGGCCATCTATCTACCAAAATAAAAATAATAATAATGAGCCCAACTTTTGTTTTTTTAAAGAAAACTTCATTTTTTAGGTATTCTATCATTAACTCTTCATTTACCTTAACTTAACCTTTAAATATGGTATTCTCCACATATTAGAAGGAGAAAACCCCTAACATTTAGATTTAGGCATATAGACTCCCAGCCTCTAACCGAGCAGCAGAGGAAAAGAAAAAAAAAAAAATACAAGAAGAAGGAAAGGAAGAAAAGAAGTACACCTATGGTCTGAAACTCTGAACCTTCAAAAAGAAGAAGAAAGGTACTTTTTTAAACTTTTTCCCTCATGTATGTCCCCCCTTCATTTTTTAGATATTCTATCATTAGCTCTTCATTTACCTTAACTTAACCTTTAAATATGGTATTCTCCACATATTAGAAGGAGAAAACCCCTAACATTTAGATTTAGGCATATGGACTCCCAGCCTCAGTAGAGGAAGGAAGAAAAGAAGTACACCTATGGTCTAAAACTCTGAATCTTCAAAAAGAAGAAGAAAGGTCCTTTTTTAATTTTTTCCAAACCCCGCCCCCCCCCGGTCTTCTTTCTCTTTTAATAGTAATAGGCGATAGCTTGATAGGTCTCTCTTTTTGATAATTCAATGTTATCTTTGTCGAATTGTCGGAAATAGATAATTTAAAATTTTTAATATTATATTTGTCGAATTATCGAAAGTAGATGACAAATGTTGATAAAGGGGAAAAAATTTATTTGATTTGTGAAAAATAAATCTTTTGTTGACCCCACTTACTCGAGTTCCTGAAGCCGCCAATGCATCCCAATATTTATTTGCACGAATTACGCATTTGATGTGTAAATGATAGTTTGAAAATGGGTGTGGTTGTGTGGCTAAGATCTTCACACCTCGTAGGGTGGTAAACGATTATGCACGGTAGTGTGCATGGGCAGGTGTTGCAGTGAATCTCACTCCATTTTTCGGCAGTTCTTCTTTTTTTTTTTCTTTTTCTTTTTGTGGAGATTTCTGAATCCAGTGGACTTCCAAATGAAGATCTGAACTATTGAATGTCTTTAAAAGGACAAAAAGGGCCGTGAGGGTCAAATATCCAGACCAATAAATCTGCCTCTCTGAACTTCTATGGGCCACTAAAACATGACCTGAGCCGTTCATCCTCTTTCAAATGACAAAAAGGTTTAGGGGATCAAATTTTAGCTTTTGATTCATCATTGATTTGGAGAAATTTGAGAGAAAAAATGAGCCGTTGGATGCACTCATATAAAACGGTCTGATTTTCATGAGTTTTTTAGGCAATCATTTTTTTTTTTAATTTTGTATTCTTCAACGCCCCTAATTAATGATCCAAACCATTCATCTTCTTTAAAAGGCAAAAAAAGGTCTCCGGGGTCAAATCTCAGCAATTGATTCATCATAGATTTTATGAAAATTACAATTTAAAGGCAAATATATATGTGCCAATTCTGATAAGTAGGTTGGCATTGATAGATGAAATATTGAAATTGACTAAGCAAGCATTGTGATCATTCATTCATGTACAGGGCAATCGAAAACAGCAGCTCATGGGGTGATCTTTAAGGATGCTGCAGGCAACGAGCACAGGGCTTACCTGAGCAAAGAGAAAGATAAAGAGTCCATGGGTGAGATCATAGTTTCAGCAGGTGCACTGGGCAGCCCTCAGCTGCTTCTCCTGAGCGGAATCGGGCCAGCCCAACACCTCAAGTCCTTGGGCATCAAGGTGCTACTGGACCAACCCATGGTTGGCCAAGGCATGGCAGACAACCCATCGAACTTCATCGTCGTCCCCTCCCCTTCTCCTCCGATCGAGATCTCCCTCGCTCAATTGGTCGGCATTACTCGATTGGGAACCTACATTGAATCAATCAGTCGCATCGATTTCGTCAGATTCTTTGGATTAAATGAAACAACTCCAGAGACCACGAAGAGTGCTTTGGAAATCATTGATAGACTCAAAAATGCGGGAATGATTTTCGAAAAGACGATCGGCCCTGTTTCAACTGGCTATCTCAAGCTAAGAAATACGAACCCAGAGGACAATCCTATGGTCACTTTTAACTACTTCAAAAGGCCTGAGGATCTACAGAGATGCATAAATGGCATGAAAATTATTGAGGGTGTAGTCAATTCCAAGGCTTTCTCCAATTTCAGATACCCAAACGATACTGTGGAAGCTCTCCTCAACATGACTCAATATCTCGTCAAAAATATACAGCCCAAACGCAGTAATGCTTCAACTTTTGAGTCATTAGAACAGTACTGTAAGGATACTGTGGTGACCATATGGCATTACCATGGAGGTTGCCAGGTGGGCCGGGTCGTGGACCATGAGTATCGAGTACTTGGGGTTGACTCCCTTCGGGTGATCGATGGCTCCACCTTTAATGACTCACCAGGGACTAATCCCCAGGCAACCCTAATGATGCTCGGAAGGTAATGGAATCATCATCATCATCACCATCATCATTAATGGGCCAGACTGTCATGTTCACCTGTCAACTTTGACAAGTATGCATAATCAGCACGGGCCATCCAATCCGATATTAGGACCCAGCTTGTGATGGGTCTGTTTAAGGGCTAAATACTTGGACTCGCTGCTTCTTTTAGATTTAAAGTACAAGCCATGGTTTGAAAACTTGGGAACTCGACTCGGACTACGAGGGTCCGGTCACTGAGCCAAGTAACTTGGGAAAGTCTGGCTGAGTACTCGGTAAAGACTCATTCAACTCTGCTAGACTCTTCCCACCAAAAAAAAAACTCTGCTAGAATCTGTGTCATGCTGTGCTTTGTGGCTGAGTACATTGTGATTTGTGGCAATGCCTAGTGGGTCTCACAGAGGGGATCGCATAGGAGGACCCCTCCAGTCCTGCAACATCAGCCATCTATGTGTTTAATTACAATGACTAGAAATGCGTAGAAATTGCATAGTTGGTTGATCCCAGGTATAATAACCTTTTATTAGATATGACTGGGCCTAGAAAACTTGGCCCTGGTTATCATCATGCCCGCATCTTGCATTGCCAGATTGCACACGGCCCATGCGGCCCCCAGTTTGTTGACAGCCCTGTGATCACTGCCACTTATGACCACTACGATTTCTACCAATGTTCTGATTTATGATATCTGTGATTCAGGTACATGGGGATTAAGATAAGGAACGAGAGGCTTGGAAGATATGATTGGAGTAGTATTTGACTTGGAAGTTCATTCTGAGTTTAGTAGTGATGCATGATTTTGTGAAGTTCTACAATAAGATGATCTCTTGAATGATAACTAGTACAAAATTTGAGTAGACGGTGTTGAATTATGCTTTTTTTTTTCTTGGTAAATGTTGAATAATGATTGTTATGGTAGCCAAATCCCAAAGTCATCTAATTCGAATGAAAAGACCATGGTCTGTGTCATGGTCCCTTGGGCTTTAATCCATTAAATCTTACTAGATTAGCAATGGTTCTCCTTCAATGGTCCATTACCAAATAGTCTCTTTCTTTGAATAAATATTGCACTTGTATATTTCCTTTTGTTGCCCTATTCAGCGTTCTACTGGCTATGGATTCGAGATGATTTTTTAGTTAACAAAACACAAATTTTCTAGTCAATATACCATTGAAACTTCATATCCTGCACACATGTCGAACTGTCAAATTTTGAAATGGCCAATTTGCTCCTCGCAATGATTGTTTTGCCCCATAGGGAATTTTCACCTGTGGGATGTCCGCATGATGAACGCCTTTAATTCGAGAGAGGAAGTATTGTCAATGTTTCATTGATATCGTATTAGCTTGGAGCAGTGGATACCAGGTCGGTGCACGACAAGAAGTTTTATTTAACTTCATCACTGCAATGATATGCCTGATTATATTCAAACATGGTCGCTATAACATTAGTCAAGTTGGACTGATTTTTTATAGTGTTAGATGAGATGGTTTGAAATGAACAATGAAGATAATTTTTGAATGAATCCAGTGATCACTTACTTCCTCTGACCTCCGCAGCTGCAATATTAAATACCTCAAGCTAAAGAGCTAAACCTTATGTCTAAACTTTCAGTAGTACTTGCCTTAAACTTTTGAACCTTCCCATGCCATTTTCAGAGTTCTTCTATAACAGCTCAGCTGATTAGGGCCTGCTCGGATTTGGAGAAAGAAACCAAAGGATCGAAACTCTTTACAGCTCAATGTAGACTTTCTAAGTCATCCCAAAAGACTCCTATTTCTTCTTGCAACTCCATACTTACAGTTCACTGGAGTGGCCACATGGTAATGTTAGAAAAATATCTGAGGACTTGAGGTCTCAAGTTAGTACCCATCGTCTGTATGACTGGTTGTCTTCAATAGAAATAGCACTTTTTGAGAAGCAAGTTTTTTGGCATAAAACTTGCTTTTCAACTTTTTAATGTCAATTAAGTTGAGAAGGAAGCTTGCATTTATAAAAGATCACCTTAACTTTTTTATTTTTCCCACCGGAGGGTTCCCAACCCTTTGGTTTGGACTAATTCTTCCGGGCCCAGAGGGAAGCAAGGTAAACTTTCCTGTAGCCCCAGTATGGTAGTGCAGTTTCGAATCTACAACCTCCGGGTGCAAACAGTAATCCTAAGCCAACAGAACTACCCATAACAAACCATATTAGACTTGAACCCTGATTGCGGCGGGCTTGAGCTTCGAGCTTTAAGCTACAGTGAGGAAGGCAGACCCCTTCTGGGCCAAGTTGGACTTCGTGGGTCTAGAGATTGTCATAGGTAGTTAGTTACCAATGGTATTTATTTTCCTAATACCTTGAATCCTTTTTTTTTTCTAATATTTTTTTCCAAAGTGCATATTGTTGAAAAATCTTAAATGTGAGGCCCAACAAATATTGAAATTTCATTGTAACCCAAAAATAAAGGAGGAATTCTCACGAGTGCTTCGGATTTTATACATAAGAGGGCAAGATATAAGATTCTTATAATATTTTATTAGAGTGTATTATACATGATAAATGTGATTGGCAACCCAAAAAGAGCATACCTCATATAAAGAGAGGCCGCTTTTATGACAGGTTCAGATTTCGAAGGGGGCTGCACCACTGGACAAGTGGCACGGGTCTTTTAAAATAATATTTTGTATAAGTGCTATAAAATCTTACAGTGGGACCAAGAGATCTTAGGGAGTAGATTAAGCCATATAATCATACAAGAAAGCAGAACCTTTTGAGTAATTCAGATTAAAAGTGGGCACCTGTTTGCAAATCAAAACAAAAAAGTGAAAAATAGAAAGTAAAAGTAAAATATTATGACAAAAAACTACCCTCAAAAGGCAAGGGAAGAGTGGTTTTTTGTCCTTCTAGTGTTCACTCTCAACTCCCTCTTCTTCTGTTTTTTCTTTTGATTTAATTCTTAATTTTATTTCACTCCACTCCACTCCACTCCACACGACAAACAAACGGACTAGGTACTTTTGTAAATTACAAAATGTGCCTTACAGTTTCATATCCAGTTCAAAACCTCCAAGACCCTGCCAACAAAGATCAAAATCCTCAGGCTTTGAGCTGAGGCACAGAAGGCTGCCCAAAACACCTCCAAAATATAGTGCCTGCTGTTCACATGTCGAAAATGTGGCCATGAGAAAAAAAGGAGAGATTTTTTAACTTAAATAGTCCAAACTTTCATCACTTGGTTGTAGGGCAAATGCATTTGGAAATCTCAAGGAAGTCAGATAAATTCAAGTAAAGCATCCAAATTTTGCCGAGGCTTCCTAAATGCACACAACCATAATTAGAGGAAATGAAACGAATCCAACTCACTCAATTATAAGCACCCTCTGCAATGGAGTTGTTTTCGCTTATTGAATACAATGATGGAGAGGCATTAAACAGAATGTTGCTGATAGTAGACTACAGGAACATTTCATGTCTAGCACGAACTGTATATATTCTCTGCAATGCCTTCTAGTTGACTGAACAATTTTCACATTCTAGATTGCTCCTAACAGCTTTCACCAGAAGAAACTGTTCCAGGTTGCTTTTTGTGGTATCCAAACAGCTTTCACCAGAAGAAACTTTTCCTGGTGGGTTTCTGTGGTACAGACATTATCCACACTATTTTGTGGAGGTTAATCAGTAGCAAACATTACGTTACTACAAGGCTCAATAAATTACTGTAGACATGACAGTGCCTGAGAAACATTTCGAGATATTCGCTCATGTATTGGCTCCTGAGTATAAAGAAATAAATAACATTATGAAGTCATCCATGTTCATCTAGTTAACAAGTAATCAACATGAAATTCGTTTGCGCTACCTGCATCCCTGGCATCTCAAATTTTCCTTCATCCTTGATGAAGGAAGGGCTGTTTAGTTTTAGCACACCTTCAGTGGGCCATGCCTAGGCAATTGCTTCCTAATAAAACATGTAAATTGATTAGGTATTGTACGTGAGTGGCAGTCTATTTCTGGATCCGAAGGGCTTGTTTATATACTGAAATTCACAAAATTCCTATCTGGAGAATTTTAAAATTCTCATACATGGTGGAATTCCTGAATTCTCCTTATACTCTTGTTAGAAATTCTTGCAAAGAAACATATGCTTAATGATTTTTCAGCCGGCACGCATATATGTATTGGAGTGCACCCTGGTTTAGGCCAAAGTTGAAGTTGCATTTCTTGAACCAATAAGATGGGCCCATCCATGTCTGCATTTAAGTCGAAATATGAGGCCCGATTGTTGAAGTGGCCCAATTAGTAATAGTGTGCAGGAGGTAGGGCTGTCAAAGGGCCGAGTTCTGGCCGGGCCGGGGTAAGCCCTTACCCTACCCTCATATATGCGGGCGGGCTTAGGTCAAGTCAAAGCCCTCAGAGCCCATGGCAGGCCTACAATATCAAAGCCCCTATCCTACCCTCAAGGGTCAGGGCCGGGCTAGGGTCGGGCTAGGGCCGAAAGAAATGATTATTTTTTTAATATTATCATATATAATTATTCTTCTATACCATAATGCTAACTCACCTTTATTGGAGGAGGAATGTAAAAGTCAATTTTTTTGTAACACTTCTAAAAGAATGCACAAAACAAGTTACTCGATCATTTTATAAAGATATTAATTAGGATTAAATGAAATAAGGTAATGTAATAGTTATTGTGACATGAAACTAGGAAATACACTTTTAAATACCTTAACACACTAGCTGTAGTTACATACTTTAAATAATGTGCTTGGTTTTGTTTGTTTTCAGGCTATTATTAAGATTGTCGCAGTTGGAGTTTTGCTAGTTGTTGCCTTTTTTACTAGTTCATGTTCTATATATTTTTATAAAACAATAATGTGAACCATGGGAACATGTTTGGCAAGTCGTGTCTGACTCAATTAGATTTACTTCAAATAGGCATTAGACTTATTCCATATAAATTATTTGTATATGTGGTTCAAATAAACATTTCGAGATATTCGCTCATGTATTGGCTCCTGAGTATAAAGAAATAAATAACATTATGAAGTCATCCATGTTCATCTAGTTAACAAGTAATCAACATGAAATTCGTTTGCGCTACCTGCATCCCTGGCATCTCAAATTTTGATTTTGTGATAGTCTCAAACAGGAAAATGTATCTGCCATTGCCAGCTAAAATTTATCAGTCTTCTGCATGCATCTTTATACAGTTAAGCAACAAGATTTAGGATTTGTACAATTTGCAAATCAATCATTTCAATTACCATTTCAAGTCATTTTATCAAAAAAAAAAAAAAAAAAAAAAGTACCATTTCAAGTCCTTTGGTCTTTACTTCATTGCAGGCTTTTGAGATTGTTTGATGAGAAAGTTAAAAATTCCACTCTTGACATCCAAACCACAAACTAACCTTCAATTTGTTATCCTCGAGTTCATAAAAGTATTTTTGGGATTTCTAATAATCTCTGTCATTGTTAGAATAGATCATTTCTCCTATATGTAACTGGAAATCAGCATTATAATAGAATTTTTGTAATATATGTACATACTGCAGAGCAAAAGGGAGCAGTAGAGTTGTTAAGAGATCACAACCATGGGTGGATGTTACCATTTAAAAATATATAATAAATGTTACCATTTAAAAAATATCTAAATATAATATATATATATATATATAAATGGTAACACATTCATTATATAAAGCTTAACAGTACAACAAAAATATACTGACACCTCCCACCGAAAAGTGAAAACAATAAAATATACAGGAGACATAACACCAAAAACATACTGAGGAGGCTACAGAGGCCTCATGAAGACCAGCGACCTCCAAAAACAACTCAAACCTCAGAGCCCGAAAGGAAGAAATGACAAAATACAACGAGGCCATGCCCTTGAGAAAGGAGAGCCTATATACTTCTTATTCATCAAATATACACAGGGCATCTATGCATGCCAACTCTAACCATTAAATTGAGGGGATAACTGTGGATGAATACACCAAAAATATGGAGGATCCTAAGTAATCTGGACCACTAAATTGCCCATTTGGTTGCCATCAATTGAATGGTTAGGATCATCGAATAGGCATAATCCTTGGCCATACTCATTCACAATGAGCCCATGATTTAATTGAACAGGAATAGCAGGTATGCATTATGCATATATAGTGGATTTGCCATCATAATGCTCTGTGAAGGATGCACTGAGTCAAATCCATTAGAAAGTATAAGGCCCTAAAAGTGTAGAATAGCTAAAGATGAATCGGTACTTAAATAAAATAATATTACCACACATTTCCTCCCCTTTTTTTATTATAATGTACACAATTGCAATGGCAGTGGAAATTGCCCACTATGGCAACCTTGAGGTTGCGGGTTAATTTGCAAAGAAAAATTAGCACTTAATTAGTTCACCATCATATATCTGCAAAACGTACCGCCAAGCAAGTTCACAAACAAGATCTTCAGGGGCATCAGGTAGGAGCTGTGCATTCAGACATGGTCAGAACAATCTTTTACCTTTTACAACCGAAACACTGAAAATTTTAATTAAGCATGTCAAACGCTTGCCTCATCTTCATATGGATTGCAATGATCTTTGAACCACAACCGCAAGAATTCCTCCCAGAATTTCAATTTCCCAAGTGTCAGCAAATTATCACAAATTAAGTGGGGGCATTGCTTTGGGAGGATGACACCATGGTCCGGTACACATATCCTGGATCCAAAGGTTGCCTTAACTCAAGTTATAATCAGTATTAGAGCAGCCAGCAAGCCAGCATCGGTGTTGTGTGGGCTGCTTCTACCGAAACCGATGTTGTATGTAATCCTTTGGTAATAGCGCCAATCAGGGTCTTAAACCCCTTCTCTCCGACATAAGCAGCGTCTCAGCCTTTGTTGAGGTGGGACTGGTCCCGGTAGAAGTACCGACCATGTCCTACCGAACTCGGTCTCACGCTGGCATCCCAGTCCGATCTCGGGTATATCTGACCCCGGCCTCTTCTCCAGTTCGGCCCCTCTGCCGAGGTGAACACCGGGCTTCCAGTTCCCATTATGAGATGGGACGGGTACTTTGTAGGGAGTCCCTGTCAGGTAGGGCGGCCACCGGCCAAGGATAAGGGCTCGTTCCTATCAACAGATCACATCCACATTTATGTGAGGGATTTGAGGGGAGGTTTGATGGGACAAGTATCCTCACCTACCCCCACTAAAGATCCCAGGTGTGGGCTGATAGGACAAGTATCCTTACCTACCTCCACTATGGAACCTTCCACTCTCCTCTATATATGCCTGCATGAAGAGTCATGAACAGGTACATGCAAGATACAGCCTGCTCTGTTATTCTGCTAACATCCTCTTCTTCCCCATTTCACCCTAGTTCAGTGACTGCACTAACTCAGGCGTCGGAGTGCCTTTGGCTGACAGCAGCCTCGGGCCCTGACTGCTGTTTTCTCTTCCCTTTCAGGTTTCAGATCAGCAGAGACACTTGTTCAAGCTAAACAACCTCTCTGTAAACCCTCATCATCAGTTAACCCCAAGTCCGTAATAATTAGGCACGCACAATTTGGCGCCGTCTGTGGGGACGATCTGAGAATTCCACATTTCCATCCTAACAGCTATGCCTCCTAAGGCTCAGAAGGGAAAGAATGTTGCTAGACCGTCTGGGTCTAAGCAACCAGAAACATTCCTGCCTCTCATGCCACCTCCACTGGTGACAGACCAGGCAGGAGCGTTGGTGACAAGTTCGCGAAGAGATACCAGGCAAGCACCACCCAACCCTCCTCCGAGGGGAGTGGGAGGAGAACCTGGTATGCGGAGTGTAGGCTCACCCGTTACGGTGACACACTCATCGTCAAGAGGAGCAGCAGCGTCTTCTCGGCGCGATCCTGTATTAGAGCGGGCTCGGACGAATACCTCTCGGGCGGAACGTCCGCGCCTGGAAGTTGTTCTCAACGCGCCGCCTCGAAAGGACGTTCCTCCTCAGGAACGGCCCTTACGAAGTGGGGCTCCTGTGCAGTCTCCTCCACCTCGGTCTTCTCACGGGGACCACATGGAAGAGGATCACGTCCACCTCGGCGATGAAGGTGACGACGACATGGTCCTGGAGGACGATGTTGAGGCCCAAGCCGAGGCCATCAAGGCCCAAAACCTCATCATCGAAGAGCAAAAAGGGCAGATCCTCCAGCTTCAGCGGCAGCTTGAAACGAAGAGCCAAGTCCAGCCCGAAGCCTCTCACACCCCTCCACCTAAGCAACGAGCTCGTCTCGGTCTTCGGGGTCGACCAGACCTAAGGGATCAGCTGAATGAAAGGCGCACCCGAGCTCGAGAAGAGGGCTCGAGTAACACTCATGCCAGTGCTGACCAGCGCCAGCACCATAAACAAAGGCGGGAGACCAGGGCCGACCCCGAGATGGCTGACTACATCGATCAGCAGATTAAGCTGGCCATACAGCAGAGCCTGGAGCAGGCCGGCCTCTCTCGAGGTCGGTTAACTACCAAACACGGTGACATCCATGGTACCTCTCCATTTTCTCGGGAAATCAGGGATCATCCCCTTCCTGACAAGTTTAGCGTCCCACGTTTCAATCTTTATGACGGGACGTCGGACCCCGAGGCTCATCTTCGGCACTTTACCCAGAAGATGACGGTATTCAGCGGGGACGGCGACCTTGACTGCAAGGTTTTCTCCTCCAGCTTGGGCGACCTCCCACTTCGGTGGTTCTGTGCACTCCCCGAGGGATCGATTTCGAGCTGGCCACAGCTCCGGAACTCCTTTGTCGAAAAATTTCAAGCCCACCGGGTCATTCCGAAGACTGACGCCGACCTGATCTCAATCAAGATGAGGCCGACCGAGACTCTTACTCAGTTCGCCAAACGATTCTGGACCATCTACAGCGTGATTGAAAATTCCAACGACGACGTAGCCGTCACTGCCTTCCAACAAGCTTTGCTTCCGGGCAATGAGCTTCGGCAGAAATTGGTACGTCATCCTGCGCCTTCAGTGAAGGCTCTGATGGTCCGGGTGAACCAGTACGTTGAGCAGGAAGAAGATGACATCCGAGCTCGGGAGAGCCATAATCTCTGGCCAGAAAGCCGACCGGAGGGCCGTCCCACGAGAAGAGAGAGGAGGCTTGCTAAGAAAGAGATGGATCGGAGTAGAGAGCCATCCAGCTCGGCAGTACGCCCTGCCCCCACCTCGGGAGGCAGCGCGAGGCCGAAACCAAGTGGCGCCTCTTATAGAGCCGTCAATACCATCTTCAAAGAGCCTATCTACAAGCTCCTCGGCAAAATCCAGGCCCAGCCCTTCTTCAAATGGCCCCAGCCAATGAAGGGTGACTCCTCCTCCCGAGATCAGAGCAAGTTCTGTGCCTACCACAAAGATAGAGGACACAGAACCGATGACTGCTATGCCTTCAAGGCGCACCTTGAAAAGCTCGTAAAAGATGGGCATCTAAGAGACCATGTCAGGGAAGAAGGCAGAGTGAACAACGCTCAGCAACGCCTCCCCGATGACCAAGGCCGCGGTGAGCCTGCAGGGACCATCGACGTCATTCACTTGGCTCCTGCCCCCAGGGGAAGTGACCGAGCCCGTGCCGAGGCCAGGAAAGCCCAGCACAGCAAGCATGTGATGACAGCCGAGTTCGGTCCCTCGACAAAGAAAGCACGTGTGGAGAGGCCAAAAATTTGGTTCTCTGATAAAGACTTGGCCGGGGTCCAACTACCCCACAATGATCCTCTTCTTCTGACTATGAGGTTACACAACTTCGATGTCAAAAGGATCCTAGTGGACCCTGGAAGCTCCTCAGAAATCCTCTACTTGGATTGCTTCAGGAGGATGGGCCTGAAAGAGGAGGACCTGCAGGAAGCCCGCACCCCCCTGGTGGGTTTCAGCTCCAAGACGGTCTATCCCAAAGGGAAAATTTCCCTCAAGGTCGAGGTCGGAGGAGCTTCCACAAAGGTAGACTTCCTGGTGGTGGATGCACAATCTCCATACAATGCCATCATGGGGAGAACCTGGCTCCATAACCTTGAGGCCGTTCCCTCGACCCATCACCAGAAGCTCAAGTTTCCTTTACAGAACAAGGATGGGAGTTTCGAAGTTATCATAGTCCGCGGCGACCAGGACATGGCCAAAGAATGCCTCTTGGCCGTGGTCCCCGGAGATAAGCAGCCACAGCAAGTCCACATGACCGAGCTGGAAGCAGAGCTCGACGCTGTGGGCCGAACTCCCGAACAGAAGAGCATTGAGGACCTCACCCAGGTCGGGATCGATACCAGCGATCCAGAAAGGTTCTTCCTGCTCGGTAGCCAACTCGCTGATGAGGAGAGGGCCACGATGCTCGACTTCCTGTTACAAAATAGGGAGGTCTTCGCCTGGACCCCATATGAAATGTCCGGCGTCAGCCCCGAGGTCATAAGCCATAAGCTGAATGTGGATCCCCGACATAAACCTGTTGTCCAAAAGGTTCGCAGGACGGGCGCCCAACAGGCAGAGGCTGTGACCAAGGAGGTCGACAAATTACTGGACGCTGAGGCTATCCGCGAAGTCCAGTACCCTGTGTGGTTGGCCAACACAGTTGTGGTAAAAAAGAAGGATGGCAGCTGGAGGGTTTGTGTAGACTTCACCGACCTCAACAAAGCCTGCCCCAAAGACAGCTTTCCTCTACCGAAGATAGACCAGCTGATCGACGCCACTGCCGGCCACGAGAGGATGAGTTTCCTCGATGCTTACCGAGGTTACCATCAAATTCCAATGCACGAGCCTGATCAAGAAAAAACCGCGTTCATAACACCCAGGGGCACCTACTGCTACAAAGTAATGCCCTTCGGGTTAAAAAACGCCGGTGCCACTTACCAGAGGCTGGTAACCAAGATGTTTCAGGACCAGCTCGGCAGGACGATCGAGGTCTATATTGATGATATGGTCGTTAAGTCTAAACGGTCGCAGGACCACTTGACTGACTTACGTCAAACCTTCTCCATCCTCAAGAAGTATCAGCTCAAGTTGAACGCCTCCAAATGTGCATTTGGCGTCGGCTCGGGCAAGTTCCTGGGCAGCCTAGTTACCAGGCGAGGAATTGAGGCTAATCCCGATCAGATCTCGGCACTGAAAGCCCTGCAGAGCCCGAACTCGATAAAACAGGTTCAGAGACTTACGGGGATGGCGGCAGCACTGAACCGCTTCATCAGCCGAGCTTCGGATAAATGCCTTCCCTTCTTTCAGCTCTTGAAAAAGAGCTCCGGGTTCAAATGGACCCCGGAATGCGAAAGCGCTCTCCAGGAGCTCAAAGTGTACCTTTCCTCCCCTCCTCTGCTTTCCACCCCATTGCGGGGTGAGATCTTATATCTATATCTGGCAGTTTCGGACCATGCGGTGAGCTCTGTGCTCGTAAGAGAAGATGACAGGCAGCAAAGACCCATCTATTATACAAGCAAAATCTTGCTCGATGCCGAAACAAGATACTTGCCATTGGAAAAGCTCGCGTTAGCACTCGTTAGTGCTTCGCGGAAGCTCTCCCACTACTTCCTGACATATTCTATCGTGGTTGTGACCGAACACCCACTCAAGTCCCTCTTCAGGAGAGCAGACTTTTCAGGACGAGTGTCTAAATGGGCTGTCGAACTCGGGCAATACGATATCCAGTATCAGCCCAGAACGGCCATCAAAGCCCAAGTCCTGGCAGACTTTATTGTGGAATTCACCTCTCCTAGTTCGGCACCGAGCCATCTCGACACCGAACTGGGGGGCAAGGAGGCAAGGACTTCGGCAGAGACCGAGCAGGATCGGTCCTGGAAACAGTTCCTCGACTCATCTTGGAAAGTCTTCGTCGATGGGTCCTCCACCTCCAAACGGGCTGGTGCTGGCATAGTCCTTCAATCTCCGGAGGGCCTTGTCATTGAGCAAGCCCTGACTCTTGACTTCAAAGCTTCTAACAATGAAGCTGAGTATGAAGCATTAATTGCAGGGCTGGGCAGTGCAAAAGCCCTGGGGGCACAACAACTGGTGATCTTCAGCGATTCACAGCTGGTCAGAAGCCAACTGAATGGAGATTACCAGGCCCGAGATGACAGGATGGCAGCCTACCTGGCCTACACCAAGCAACGCCTATCTCAGTTCCAAAAGGCTGAAGTCAGGCAAATAGGCAGAGACTCCAACTCTCACGCCGATGCCCTAGCAAATCTAGCCTCTGCTGTCGAGGCAGGAAGAAAAAGAACTGTCGAAGTGGAAGCACTGGACAAACCGAGCATACAACTTCAACCGCCTCGACAGATTTTGTGCACTGACCTCGGTCCAAGCTGGATGGATGAACTTATCTCCTACCTCAAGAATGACCAGCTGCCCGAGGACAAGGACCAAGCCCACAAAATCAGGCTAAAGGCAGCCCGATTTTGGCTCTCTCCAGACGATAAACTCTACAAGAAGTCCTACAATGGCCCTTACCTCCAGTGCGTTCAGCCAAGTAAAGTCGAAGATTTCCTTTATGAAATCCATGAAGGGATCTGCGGCAGCCACATCGGAGGGCGGTCACTCGCCTACCGAGCTATTAGCCAGGGGTACTGGTGGCCCTATATGCAGAAGGATGCACAGGTCTACGCCAGGAAATGTGAGAAGTGCCAGAAGTTCTCGCACTCTCTCCATCAGCCAGCACATGACCTGAGCCCCCTTTCCAGCCCCTGGCCCTTCGCCCAATGGGGACTGGACCTCGTGGGACCACTCCACCGAGCTCCAGGGAACAAAAGATGGTTGATCGTAGCAACTGACTACTTCACCAAGTGGATAGAAGCCGAAGCACTCTCCTCCATCACTGAGAAGGATACCAAAAACTTCGTGTGGAGAAGTATTGTAACTAGATTCGGAGTACCTCGAACGTTGGTCACGGACAACGGAACCCAGTTCGACTCCAATTTCTTCAGAAGCTTCTGTCAAGACCTTGGCATCAGGAACTACTACTCTACCCCGGCCTACCCCCAGAGCAATGGGCAGGCTGAAATTTCGAACAAGGTGGTGCTTGACGGACTCAAAAAGAGACTAGATCGAGCCAAAGGGAGATGGGTAGAGGAACTTCCAAGTGTCCTATGGGCATATAGGACTACCCCGAGGCGCTCGACCTCGGAAACTCCTTTCTCCCTAGCCTACGGAATGGAAGCTGTAATTCCACTTGAGGTCGGCCTCCCCACCCTCAGGTCGGAACTGTTCGACCGAGGCCAGAATGATGCAAACCTCGCCACAGAACTCGACTTGGCGGAGGAGCGAAGGGATGCCGCAGCCATCCGTCTCGCTTCCTACCAGCGACAGTTGGCTAGAGGGTATAATCAAAGGGTCAGAGAGCGAAAGTTCTCCCCTGGAGAATTGGTCTTGAAAAAGACTCTTCCAGCAGACAGGAATCCCAGCGAAGGAAAGTTTGCACCGAACTGGCATGGACCGTTTAAGGTGACTTCGGTTGCTGGGCAGTCTGCATATAGGCTTGAGGACATGGAGGGCAGAGAGCTGCCACGCCCATGGAATGCCACCCACCTCAAGAAATTCTATTTTTGAGATGTAATCAGATTTGGGAAGTCAATAAACTATTTCTTTTTATAGAATACGTTTACGTTCCAAGCTGTCCCCTATTCTCGAACGAAAAAATGTCCAAGTTATGGAACTCGGCATATATCTACAGCTCGGTTACGGAACCAACTTGAATTCTTTGTTCGGTTATCTTAGTTAACTACTTTGGCCTGGTCAATGGACCAGTCAAGTTCTGATTATAAACCGGACTTAGCTTTGGTCATAGGACCAAGCGCCCTCATTTTTACCGAGATTGATGCTCGTTATGGTTGCAAAATCGATACAGCACCTCGGGTTACAACTACTACGAATTCGGTTTCTACCGAACTCGTTTACTTTGTCTTTATTTCCTATTATTTATTCTGGTCGTTAAGCCAAATGCATAAAGAAAGGAAAAAAGAGAAGAAAAATTCGCCACAAATGTTCAAAGTTGGAAGCAAAGCCAATTTCATTTCATAAATAAAAAAGGTTACAAATTTCTCAACAAAAAAAGCAAAATTACATCATTTTTCAGACCACAGCCCCCTCGGCGCCATCGGCAGCAGCATCTTCCACGACTTCGACGGCCATTTGTCCGGCGTCGACATCCGCGTCGTGTCCGGGGGCAGGGTCTTCGGTTTCCCTGGCTGGGGCCTCACGAGCTTGGTTCGCCACGGGCTGAGGAGGAGGAAACTGAGGGATCTCTGTATATACAGGGCTGTCCTCGGGGACCCCTGCTGCCCTCAACGAGCTTGTCCATCCCAGTCTCCAGGCCTTCAGGCTGACGCTCTTGACTTGCGCGATGTACTGTTCGGTGGCTTCCGCCACCCCTTCGTCAAAAGCTTTGTCAACCTCGGCCCGTAGCTTGTCGACATCAGCTCGGAGTTCAGCCTCTGCCTCCCCCCACCTCTTTTCAAGTTCGGCCGTTGCCTGAACTTGGTTTTCCAGCTCCGCTCTGACCTTATCAAGCTCGTCTCTGAGGCCCAAGACGCTCGTTTCCTGCTCGGCTGCCTTCTGCTTTATTAGGCTGAGCTCGGCCTCGAGCTCCAGTTCCCTTTTCTCGGCCCTCTCCGCCCGAGCGGTGCTCTGCTGGGCTTTGTCCGCCGACACCAGCGCCCTTTGCAGGATCTGAAGAAACAAACAAGTGTTAAGCCGACATCAATACCAGAAGTACAAAAATCAAAGCAATGCAAAGTTCAAAGGAGAGAATTACCCTGAGGGCGTCGGCCATCTGAGCCACATCCAGCTCCACCTCGCTCCTCTTCATATGCTCTGCCATGTCTCCAGGCAGAGCACATGCGTGCGCAAGGGCACTGACAACAGATGTGCCATCGCTCAGCCGGCCGTCCGACGACAGCGACTGGCCATCTTCCAGCAAGAAGCTGGGGTTCTAGATCGGAGGGCCGAGCAGCGGCGAGTGCTGAGAGGCAGGGTTGGGCTCGTCCCCCACTGGGTCCGCAACCCTGGGCCTTTTCCCCAGCCGAACCGAATCCCGACGAGATTTGGTGGAGCGCTCGGTCGCTGCTGAAGGCTGAGGAGATTGAACTGGGGGAGAGACGACCGTATCCTCCAGGTTCGGAGGGAGAACGGCCCCCGAGCTGGGCGAGTCTCCGAAGATGACTTCGTCAAGACTAACGAGGGCCGCGCGACGTCGTCCCATCTCGGCCTCTTCGTCCGACTCGGAAGATGGGAGAATCACAAGCTCCTCTTGCCGAACCCCCTCGGACTCACCCTCTGGCTCACTTTCCTCCTCGGAGTCGGTCTCTGTTGCGGTCTGGACCTGCGACGGACCGGCTTCGGCTGAAGCTCTAGAAGGTATGGCCTCGGGAGGTACTTGCGCAGGCCCTGCTGCTGGAGCTGTTTGCTCCTCGGCTTCGGCAAGAGTTAGGACTTGCTCCCCCCTGAGATTCTCGTGCCGTCTTCTTATGAAAGATCGGTACACGGGTTCGTACCCAAGAAGGGCTGAGGCAGATCGGGTCCGGTGACCCTTGTAGCTATAAATCCTTTTCAACCAGCCGACGTTTCGTCGCCACCCGGAGTTCCTCCTCTGCCGTTTCCTCTCCGCGTGACCTGCACGATAAGCAATTAGGCATCAGTTCGGCAGAATGAAACTACATCAGAAGTTCAGAAATTGAGATATTTACTCGGTGGTTCTCCGAGACGACCGGGTACGTGGTCCACCCTGGGCTCTCCGGGGGCATACTCCCAGTTCCCGGTGACGTAAAGGCAGTCCTCCCCGGCGTATTTTGTGTTGTCTTCGAGCTCGTTGATTATGGGAATCTCCTTCGGTCGAACTCGCAAGTAGTATGCGTCGTCCTTTGGAGATCGACACAGGTTATATACATCCTCAATGTCTTCGACGCCAAGGTTGGTTCCCAATATCCTATTCAGTTCGGCTATACCCATGATTATCTTAAAATCATTGGGCATTAGTTGGCACGGGGTAAGGTTCCACCTCCTGAGGCAAGCTCTCAGGAGGGGATGGACTGGGAATCTCACTCCGCCCTCGATTATGGCTACTAGAGGGAATGGCATCCATCCCTCTACAAGCACCCGTGGTCGGCCTCGGTCACCATCCCCATCCGCCCTAATCTGGACGTTCTCTGGTATCTGGTATTGTTTCCTAAGCTCGGCTAGGGCAAGCTCTGTGTCTATCCAATGTCTAAAAACCCCCATCTTCCCTAGCCTAGACCGGAATACTGGTGACGGTGACGGAGAAGAAAGACAGTACACCCCCAAAAACAGAAAAAGAACCCAGAAAAGGAAAAAGGTCAGAGGCAGAAGGGAACTCACTAAGACACAGGGCCGGAAAGAATGTAGAGAACAGAAAACTCTAAACTTCAGGAGACGAACGGAAGGGCTTCTCGGACGATGAGGCTCCAGGCAACTCAGGCGAAAGCTCCAAGCACAGTGACAGCGAAAGTGGTCCTCCTTCGAGGACCGGGGTTTTTATACAGGGATGGAGATCTCTTCGTATCCCGAAAAGCATGTGCAGACACCGCCTCGAGCACGCCACCCGTCTCCTCGATAAGACGCAATGGCCATCAGGGACCTGACACATGGCGGCGTCACAGCGCCCTCATGATGATATGGTTGGGGCTATTAAAACCGCCTCCAGACAGCCTGGCGCTATTAAAAGCGCCTCGGAAAGCGAAGCGGCACCCCACGCCTGTCTAAACTACAGGATCGGTTTCGGGAAAGTCCATCCTATCACTCCTAACCCCGTGGTCTCCTTGACCCCCCGAAGTCAGGAGCAGGGGGCAATTGTGTGGGCTGCTTCTACCGAAACCGATGTTGTATGTAATCCTTTGGTAATAGCGCCAATCAGGGTCTTAAACCCCTTCTCTCCGACATAAGCAGCGTCTCAGCCTTTGTTGAGGTGGGACTGGTCCCGGTAGAAGTACCGACCATGTCCTACCGAACTCGGTCTCACGCTGGCATCCCAGTCCGATCTCGGGTATATCTGACCCCGGCCTCTTCTCCAGTTCGGCCCCTCTGCCGAGGTGAACACCGGGCTTCCAGTTCCCATTATGAGATGGGACGGGTACTTTGTAGGGAGTCCCTGTCAGGTAGGGCGGCCACCGGCCAAGGATAAGGGCTCGTTCCTATCAACAGATCACATCCACATTTATGTGAGGGATTTGAGGGGAGGTTTGATGGGACAAGTATCCTCACCTACCCCCACTAAAGATCCCAGGTGTGGGCTGATAGGACAAGTATCCTTACCTACCTCCACTATGGAACCTTCCACTCTCCTCTATATATGCCTGCATGAAGAGTCATGAACAGGTACATGCAAGATACAGCCTGCTCTGTTATTCTGCTAACATCCTCTTCTTCCCCATTTCACCCTAGTTCAGTGACTGCACTAACTCAGGCGTCGGAGTGCCTTTGGCTGACAGCAGCCTCGGGCCCTGACTGCTGTTTTCTCTTCCCTTTCAGGTTTCAGATCAGCAGAGACACTTGTTCAAGCTAAACAACCTCTCTGTAAACCCTCATCATCAGTTAACCCCAAGTCCGTAATAATTAGGCACGCACAGGTGTTACATGGTTGCTTACCTTATCAACATTCTCCAGTTCAAGGCCACTTTGAAAGCGCTCTTTATAAGAATCAGCAATCCAATATCGGCTCGAGTCGGGAATGAACCTAAAAAAACCAAATTAAAAATGCTTCCATTCACAAACATATAATTGCTGGTAGAAATCACAGTATTGTACTAATACCTGACTCCCAACTAGGATTCGATTAGGAAGAGCCTTTTTCTTGTTTTAGTAGTGATACATGATTTGTAAAGATGATCAACCAACCATACAGATGGTTTGAAAATGATTGTTGAAAGTTCCCAAATGCCCAAGTACGACCCACTGCAGATTCTAATAATTAATATGTATTTTTTTTTTAACATTTGCCCCTTCCCCCAATACTTTTTTTACATTAAGCCCATCAAGTTAAATTTCTTAGATCCTCTGATTTACTAGTAGTTTCCATCTTTGAATAATTGAATAGTAATTGTGCGTGCATTGCACTACTTGTATGTCTCCTTTTGTTGCCCCCATCTAGCGTTCTACTGGCTAAGGAATAGTTTGAGGTGATTTTTTAGTCAACAAAATAGAGAATTTTGAGTCAATAAACCGTTGAAACTTCATTATCCTCTTAATATTGTTTGACCAATTTGGACACGCAAGTAGAGAACATACCCAATGATTCATCATGGGGCAACAGTGAAAGCCAAGATTACCACCAACTAGGCAACCCATTGTTCTCCTACTCTCTTTCCCTTTTACAAATTTCTATGTATTTTGGAACATACAACTACCCTACCACCTCTCAACCGTTGAAGTTTAGAAATTGTCTGCATGACTATTCATGCAAAAAAAAAAAAACCCAAGAAAATCATAATCTTACCCTTAAAATATGGGATATATATCCTATGATTGTAGGATATCATACGCTCGTGTGATTTCATACATTCACATAATATTGCAAATATTCACTTTTTCCCTGTTAATCTGAAAACTTTATTTTCTTTTGCATCATGCATGCTTGCTCCAGAAACTCTGGCTTGGAGTTCTTAGACATACATTGTCTTAGATATACAATCAACAGGTAATGTAACGCCCCACCCTATACCCATGCATGATATTGTCCGCTTTAGTAACGCCTCACCCTTCACATATGCATGATATTGTCCGCTTTAGTAACGCCTCACCCTTCACATATGCATGATATTGTCCGCTTTAGCTCATGGGCTACTCGACCAGAGGACCTAGCCCAAGCACATCCAATCTTGCCTCACGATTTTGCTTCTGATGGGCCTCAACCCATCAAAAGGCCTCATGCAAGGTAAGGGTGTTGGCTCTACATATAACCCCATTCATTTTTCTCTCTATAGTCGATGTGGGACTCCGGGGCGTCACATTCCACCCCCCCTTTAGGTTACACGTCCCTGTGCAGTAGCCTGCCAGCCCCTGTAGCCTGTCAGCCCTCTTGGCCCGCCCACTTGCCTCAAACCACGGCAGGGGACCCACGCTCGAACTAATCGAGAGTCGGCTCTGATACCATTTCCGTGGCGTCACAATCCACCCCCCTTAAGGCCCACACTCGAACTAGTGGAGAGTCGGCTCTGATACCATTTGTAACGCCCCACCTTATACTCATGCATGATATTGTCCGCTTTAGCTCATGGGCTACTTGACCAGAGGACCTGGCCCAAGCGCATCCAATCTTGCCTCACGGTTTTTCTTCTGATGGGCCTCAACCCATTAAAAAGCCTCATGCAAAGTAAGGGTGTAAGCTCTACATATGACCCCATTCACTTTCCTCTCTATAGTCGATGTGGGACTCCGGGGCGTCACAATCCACCCCCCTTAAGGCTGCACGTCCCTGTGCAGTAGCCTGTCAGCCTTCTTGGCCCCGCCCACATGGAGACCCGCCCACTTGCACCAGGCCACGACAGGGGACCCATACTCGAACTAGTCGAGAACCTGGCTCTGATACCATTTGTAACGCCCCACCCTTCACATATGCACGATATTGTCCGCTTTAGCTCATGGGCTACTCGACCAGAGGACCTGGCCCAAGCGCATCTAATCTTGCCTCACGGTTTTGCTTCTGATGGGCCTCAACCCATCAAAAGGCCTCATGCAAGGTAAGGGTGTTAGCTCTACATATAACCTCATTCACTTTTCTCTCTATAGTCGATGTGAGACTCTGCCGTGGTCTGATGCAAGTGGGTGGGTCTTCATGTGGGCGGGCCAAGAGGGCTGGCAGGCTACTGCACAGGGACGTGCAGCCTTGAGAGGGGTGGAATGTGACGCCCCGGAGTCCCACATCAAGTATAGAGAGAAAAGTGAATGAGGTTATATGTAGAGCCAACACCCTTACCTTGCATGAGGCCTTTTGATGGGTTAAGGCCCATCAGAAGTAAAACCGTGAGGCAAGATTGGATGCGCTTGGGCCAGGTCCTCTGGTCGAGTAGCCCATGAGCTAAAGCGGACAACATCATGCATATGTGAAGGGTGAGGCGTTACAGGTAAGCTTTTTTTGTCATTTTATACTTTTACAACCAGCTCCCTTCACTATCTTTTTTTTCTTGGTTTGATACTCTAAATAATCTCATTTTACTCTACCCTACAAACAAACAAGCCCTAAAAGAATATCTCTTATTATCTAGATCTTCCATCTCTTTCATCACAAGAT
The DNA here is from genome assembly GCA_028538565.1 of Umbellularia californica. Classification (NCBI taxonomy): domain Eukaryota; kingdom Viridiplantae; phylum Streptophyta; class Magnoliopsida; order Laurales; family Lauraceae; genus Umbellularia; species Umbellularia californica. Next base: position 15,171,261 of record JAPQWN010000001.1, on the reverse strand, counting down.
GTGTATGATCCCTATTTCATCCTTTAAAGACACGGAAAAAAGGAATTTTATGTGGTATGAAACATTTTAAAGTTTTTTCAATGGATTGAGAATGTAAAATCACATAACAAGAATTAGATCCTTACGGGCGCACCTTGTGAAATCTAAAAGGAAAATGTTTTGTTTTTTTTCCTTTTCTTATAATGGAAATGTAAAAGCGAAATAAAAAAGAAGACAATGAAGATGGGTTGTACTAAAACTCTTTTTTTTATATACTAGTGGAGCCCTGCACATGCAATGCATGTGCACGGCACATACTCTTTCAAGGAACATACTCTTTCAGTATGATAATCTGAAAAAATAAAGTCGTTGACAAACTCAATATTAACTATCCCAATGGAGAATGACTAGTTTACATATAACTCATTTTTTTTTTTTTTTGGCAAATTAAGTAATTTACAATCACTCATTGTTTTTATGAAATTTAGTAAAAGTTTCAATAGACAAAGTAAAAAGAAGATGGGATAACAAGATATATGGAAGGAAACTAATTTTTAAAAAAGTTGAAAACCAACCTTTTCTGGTCATACATGATTAGGCAAAACACTCACCAATTTCAATATAGATTGATCGTCCGGCCCATTTTCCATTAAAATTTGTCTAAAACCTAGCGCCAAATACCTACCAAATTCAATGAAACAAAATACTAACCAACCAAAACAGTACACAACTCATAGCTTTAAACGAATCAATAACAAATCACAAAGATTCCAAGCAAATTGTGTCTTTATAGGCATTGGGATTGAAGTTGAACTTTTCTATACATGAAAATCTCAACTGAAATTTCTCATTTGAGTTGTTGTAGTAAATAAACAAATTCTTCAAACACAACCATTTTCATGATCATTTGAGCTAAGCATTTCATCAAAATATAATAATACTAAGTGGGCCCACAGATGTGTAGTTCTCTTTGATTATATATATAAAATATAATATAATAATACTAAGTGGGGCCCACAAATTTGTAAAGAAAAAGCATGACAAGTTCTTCTGCTAAGTGGGTCCCATAAATGTGTAGTTCTCTTTTATTTTATATATAATATAATAATACTAAGTGGGGCCTACAAATGTGTAGATGTAGAGTAAAAGTATGACAAGTTCTTCTACTAAGTGGGGTCCATAGATGTGTGGTTCTCATTTTATCATATATATATAATATAATAACACTAAGTGGAGCATACAGATATTATAATAATACTAAGTGGGGCCCACAGATGTGTAGAGAAAAAGCATAACAAATTCTTCTACTAAGTGGTATAATATAATAATACCAAATGGGGCCCACAGATGTGTAGTTTTCTTTTATTTTATACATATATATAATATAATAATACGAAGTGGGGCCCACAGATGTGTAGTTCTCTTGTATTTTATAAATATACAATATAATAATATTAAGTGGGGCCCACAGATGTCTAGATGTAGAGAAAAAGCATGACAAGTTCTTCTACTAAGTGGGGCCCACAGACATGTAGTTCTCTTTTATTTTATATATACATAATATAATATAATAATATTAAGTGAAGCCCACAGATGTGTAGAGAAAAAGCATGACAAGTTCTTCTCTTTTATTAGGGCGCACATATGTGTAGTTCTCTTTTATTATATATATAATATCATAATACTAAGTGGGGCCCACAGCTGTGTAGAGAAAAAGTATGACACTTTTTTCTCTTTTATAATAAGGGCATAGATATTATATGATTATTATTATAATATAATAAGAATATATTATTATATTATCTTATATTATAATATTTGGGGGGGCCCCACAAAGGTGTAGTGAAAAAGTATACAACTTCTCTTCTCTTTTATAATAAGGGTATCGATATAAATTTTATATTATTATTATAATATAATAATAATATATGATTATATTATATTATAATATAATAATTGGGGGTGGGCCCCACAAAGGTATTGTGAAAAAGTTTGTAATTTCTCATAATAATATATTAGTATATTAAATTATACTATTTGGGAGTGGGCCACACAATGGTATAGTGAAAAAGTTTGCATTATAATATTTGGGTTGGCCGCCCAAAGGTGTAATGAAAAAGTTTATAATTTCTCATAATAATATATTATTATATTATATTATAATATTTGGGGGTGGACCCCACAATGGTGTAGTGAAAAATAATTTGCAACTTTCTCTCTTTTATAATAGTAGTAGATAGTAGATAGTAGATATTTGGAGGTGGACCCCACAATGGTGTAGTGAAAAAGTTTGCATTATAATATTTTGGGGTGGGCCCCACAAAGGTGTAGTGAAGAAGTTTGCAATTTCTCAAAATAATATATTATTATATTATATTATATTTGGGGTGGGCCCTACAATGGTGTAGTGAAAAAGTTTGCAATTTCTCATAATAATATATTATTATATTATATTATACTATTTGGGGGATGGGCCCCACAATGGTGTAGTGTAAAAGTTTGCATTATAATATTTGGGGTTGGGCCCACAAAGGTATAGTGAAAAAGTTTACAATTTCTCATAATAATATATTATTATATTATATTATAATATTTGGGGGTGGGCCCTACAATGCTGTAGTGAAAAAAATTTGCAACTTCCCCTCTTTTATGATGGTATATTAGTAGATAGCAGATAGTAAATATTTGGGGGTGGGCCCCACAAAGGTGTAGTGAAAAAATTTGTAATTTCTTAAAATAATATATTATTATATGATATTATAATATTTGGGGGTGGGCCCCACAATGGTGTAGTGCAAAAGTTTGTATGAGATAAATAAATAATAAGGGTATAGATATTATATTATTATTATTATATAATATATTATTATAAATTTTTTAGTGGGCCCCACAGTGGTTGTAATAAAGAAACCATGTAACATTGCCTCTTTTATAAGAGTAGAAGATAGATAGTAGATAGTGGATATTTGGAGGTGGGCCCCACAATGGTGTAGTGAAAAAGTTTGTATTATAATATTTTGAGATGGGCCCCATAAAGGTGTAGTGAAAACGTTTGTAATTTCTCAAAATAATATATCATTATATTATATTATAATATTTGGGGTGGGCCCCACAATGGTGTAGTGAAAAAATTTGCAATTTCTCACAATAAAATATTATTATATTATATTATACTTTTGGGGGGATTGGCCCGACAATGAAGTAATGCAAAAGTTTGCATTATAATATTTGGGGTTGGGCCCCACAAAGGTATAGTGAAAAAGTTTGCAATTTCTCATAATAATATATTATTAAATTATACTATAATATTTGAGGGTGGGCCCCACAATGGTGTAGTGAAAAAAGTTTGCCACTTTCCCTCTTTTATGATGGTATAATAGTAGATAACAGATAGTAAATATTTGGGGGTGGGCCCCACAATGATGTAGTAAAAAAGTTTGCATTATAATATTTTGGGCTGGCCCCACAAAGGTATAGTGAAAAACTTTGAAATTTCTCAAAATAATATATTATTATATGATATTATAATATTTGGGGGTGGGCCCCACAATGGTGTAGTGAAAAAGTTTGTATGAGATAGATAGATAATAAGGGTATAGATATTATATTATTATTATTATATAATATATTATTATAAATTTTTTGGTGGGCCCCACAGTGGTTGTACAAAAGCAACCATGCAACTATGCCTCTTTTATATAAAGGTATTTATAAGGGTATAGAAATACATATAATATATAATATAAGGGTATAGATATTATTATTATTTTTTTGGTGGGCCCCACCGTGGTTGCACTTAAGCAACCATGCAACTATGCCTCTTTTATATAAGGGTATAGATTTATAAGGATATTGAAATACATATAATATATAATATAAGGGTATAGATATTATTATTATTTTTTTGGTGGGCCCTACCGTGGTTGCACTAAAGCAACCATGCAACTATGCATCTTTTATATAAGGGTATAGATTAAATTATATTATAATATTTGGGGGGGGGGCCTACATTGGTGTAGTGAAAAAAGTTTGCAACTTTCCCTCTTTTATGATGGTATAATAGTAGATAGCGGATAGTAAATATTTTTGGGTGGGCCCCACAATGATGTAGTGAAAAAGTTTGTATTATAATATTTTGGGCTGTGACCCACAAAGGTATAGTGAAAAAATTTGTAATTTCTCAAAATAATATATTATTATATGATATTATAATATTTGGGGGTGGACCCCACGATGGTGTAGTGAAAAAGTTTGTATGAGATAGATAGATAATAAGGGTATAGATATTATATTATTATTATTATATAATATATTATTATAAATTTTTTGGTGGGCCGCACAGTGATTGTACTAAAGCAGCCATGCAACTATGCCTCTTTTATGTAAGGGTATTTATAAGGGTATGGAAATACATATAATATATAATATAAGGGTATAGATATTATTATTATTATTTTGGTGGGCCCCACAGTGGTTGCACTAAAGCAACCATGCAACTATGCCTCTTTTATATAAGGGTATAGATACAACAACTACGGGTAAAGTAGATTTTTGTACAATATCCTATAGTTGTTTGTAATTCTTACGCCATCCTTTGTTACACAAATAATTCTAGGAGCATTTTTTAAACTTCATAGACAAAAGTCCAGTATTAAGGTAACGTAATGGTCAAAATCTCAATTTTCTAACGACTCAAATGTCACCAAGTTTTGCTTCAACAGAACATTACATAGGTTATATGTCTAAATCCAACTTGAACAAAAGCCACCATTCACTGTTCATCATGTGTCATCATAGAAGGCGACTGCTCCTGCAACTCCTTCAAATTAATCACACAGTCAATGCATATAATAAATCTAAAAGTAATTGTAATGCCCCACCCTTCACCCATGCATGATATTATCCGTTTTAGCCCACTGGCCTCACGGTTTTTCTTCTGATGGACATCAACCCATCAAAAGGCCTCATGCAAGGTAAGGGTGTAAGCTCTACATATAACCTCATTCACTTTCTTCTCTATAGTCGATGTAGGACTCCGAGGGCGTCACATTCCACTCCCCTTAGGGCTGCATGTCCCTGTGCAGTAGCCTGCCAGCCCTCTTGGCCCGCCTACATGGAGACCCGCCCACTTTCATCAGGCCACGGCATGGGACCCACACTCGAACTAATCGAGAGTCGGTCCTGAAACCAATTGTAACGTCTCCAAAATACAGCCAAGGGATAACGTGAAAAATATGAATAAATAACTATTTACCTGTGTTTAATGCAACACAAGCTCCTAAATATAGACCCACAAAATTTTGAAACAAGATGAGTCATAATTAAACATTTGCGGAAGCATTAACCGATTGGTATCAATATTCAATATTAAACCAACACATAACTACGGAATATTAAGGTTTAAAGTTTCCAAAATAACTTAAATAAAACAACTAACTAAAATATATTATGGAGTTAAATCAACTAAGGAATCTAAGGTGTCGATATCTCATGCGTAGGCTCAGACGGCTCCGCAGCCAACTCCGGGTCTCCACTCAGGTTCGTCAACTAGTTCAAACGCCTGAAACGTTTGACCATCCTCCGTCTCCACAGTAGGGTAGGGGTCAGTACCTATGCACCAATAAACAAAGTAAACAGCAAGTACGAAAACATAATTCATAAATAAAATAAAAGATCAATGTGAATAAAGACAGGTAATGATCAAAAGAGATTAACAATGGAACAATGAGGAAAAGAACGTAAATTTAAATCCATTCTACACAATAGAGCAATACAATAATCACACAGAAGCACTGCTACTGTTTTGGGTGGTCAGCCCTAACTATCTCAATCACGTCGGCGGTCATAAACAGATCAATAATCCGGAATACCGGTCAATCAATCAAGTCGGATATTACAGTGTCCGCTCGCATCGGTGATCAGCCATCCAATTACAACTGCAGTCGTTCAATTATGACCCAATTGTTGTATATATATGGATATATCATAATAAAATAAACCTAGTGATTTGTAAAACTCTAATACAGAAACCTAAGTCAAAGTGAAGGGCTGACTGCACAACAATTTATAATCGAATATCAATCAAATCATTCAATTGACCTCTACAATATCTCAATCGATTGTCACGCCACATCACGGTCTATATCCAATCAACATAAGGTATGCAACTAATAAATCAACATCATATATACAAACCCGAAGGTCAAGGAATAATCACAAGCCAATCCTAAGGACAAACGTAAGATCTCATACCCGACAACCACATGAATCTAATGGATAAAAGATCAATGCACCCATTTTCAATTAATGGTGCATAAACCCAACTAAGGGTTTTTCAATAGAGATGGGTTGAGCTCAATCCACTAGGATTTTTCCGAGGCCATATGAGTAATAAACCTCACGTTAGTAAAATACCCTTTGCCCGGACGATATTTACTCGGTCCAATGATCCAATTATTAAAGTTCAAAAATATAAATTTAATACATTAAAATCAAAGATATCATTTGAAATTAATTTGTAAATAAAAATAAGAAATAACAATTCTTAATTTATTATTTTAGAAAACTTAGGGTCCCATCCTAATGTATTTTAAAGAATATAAAACTTAAGGTTCCAACATAATTTATTTAAGAATAATATCTTTTTTATAAATTCTTAAAATCGATGGGGCTAATGATTAAATTTCAAAAGTGGTGTGCTGTCACAACACTACTGTGACTACTCTCAGTCCACACGTCAACGTCATGCTTTTGAAAGTGGGCCTTATATCCATACATCATCATCTCTCTCTTTTATATATGTGATTCTTAGTCATGTACATATACATGTTACACGTCATCACCATCTTGCTTGAAACTTGCAAACAGAACCGAGTTCTGTAATGGAACTCGGCACGGCACAACAGAAACTAGAAACTGGCCACTAGGATAGTGGTCCCACCAATCAAAATCACACGATCAGCCCTCATCAACATGATCACCTCAGCCCCCTCTACAAGATCTATGGTCCAGATTTCCATTGGTGACCCACCTGGGTCCCACAGCCATCCGGTCCCAAACTAATTCTTCTCTGCTGAACAGTCTACAAGATGATGGCCCAAACGGGGTCCACTTCCTGCGGATCCAGCCTCCTTGAGGTCGCCTGTGGGTCTACTACCGGATCTACGGTCCTGATCAAACATCAGTGGGGTCCACCTGGTCTCACAGCCAATGCACACTACCAAGGGTCTTATGGTTCTGTACAGGAAAACCGTGACAGGTCCGATCCTCTTTGGGTGATTCGGTGGGTGGACAGCCATCATAAAATAAATAAATAAATAAATCAATCAATCTGAAGATCTCGGATCACTGATTTATATCATTAAAATATTAAACATCACACCAAGGGCATGGAAGGGTCTCTACATGCATTAATACGCAAATCAAGGAATAATATAAGTATTAAATTTATAAATTATGGTTAAGTACTTACTGGCGGTCCGCGGTTGAGGGAGACGGTCTAAAATTCCTACTGTAAAAACACAAAGCTCTAACCCAGAGAAAGTTGGAAGAGAGAGAGTTGTATATGAAAATAAAATAGTATGGTTGTGTATAAATAGGAAATAGGAATAGGAGTTGTAGTGTAACTTAAATTCTAAAAAGAATAGAGTTTGGGTTCTAAAAAAATAGGAGTTTGGATTAAAGAAGGATCATACCCACTAAACTGTTCTTAGATTAACTATGGGTCAATACACCTATCCAATAAGCCTAACTCACCAACCTAAGTTTAGCGTGGTCCCCACTTAGACTAATCGCATATTTAATTAAAATACAATCAATTAGATAATAATAATAAAATAAATAATATATCTAATAAAATAATCTAAAACGTCACAGTAACCGTTCTTTTATTCAAATTATATTTAGAGGGCCAACCAATCTGTCCTTATCGATCCCAATCTATTTCCTTCCACAATTTTTCTAACAATATACAATTTTCTAATGACAAATTTTTGCTTCCACGGAAAGTTAGATTGGTTATATATATACTTATCCTCAACTCTTATCTTCAACGAAGTCACTATTCATCATGTTCATCATGCGTCATACATGACAAGGTTGCGATCCGATTGATGATTTATATTCAACATATAAAGATTGATTTCAACTCTCAAAACCGCATAATAATAGAAACGTGCCAGGTGAACCTTCCAACTGAACCACCTAATCCAATTCCAAATCAAGGAAAATTCTATCTTAAAATTCCTCCTAATCTCACACAAGATCCTACCATTCTTTGTAAGAAACCACGTGATTTATTTTCAACGGTATGAACTAGGGAAATCCAATATGCATGCACTCACCTATTTTGTTGAGCACACCCACACTCCTTCCTCATGTATAATTTTTTTTTTTTTAAGGTGGGTGTGCTCAAATATCAGGCCTACGCCCAGCTACCCTTAGTTTGCTAGCCAGGCCAAATCTTAAAGAATAGATGTAGGACCAGGACAATTTAATTGGACCAGAAAATAGGCCTGTGTCCAGCCTGCAAGCCCTGAAAAATAAGATCGAGTTGGGCTGTGCTCATATCAAGATAGTGCTGACCTACCCATGAGCTAACAACCCTGGTATTTCTGTAACTGATCCCATTTATCCATGTGTCTTCAAATTAGTTGAATCATTAATTCTAATCTGTTTTCCACTTATGCTCATCTCGATTCATTGTATTTCTTTTGTCTCACTTTGTAGTTTCTACTGCCCTCAAATAACACATCTACCTTCTATCAAAAGAAAAACTTATACATCTACCTGTTTAATTTGTTCTTTGTCCTTGCAGCCCCAAATTACACTTTCATGCAAGAAGCAACCAAGGCCCCTCCAATAGCTTACTATGACTACATCATCATTGGAGGAGGAACTGCAGGCTGTCCTCTGGCAGCCACCCTCTCTCAAAACTTCAGGGTCTTGCTCTTGGAAAGGGGTGGCTCCCCCTATGGCAACCAAAACATCACCAACTTGGCCACCTTCCCCGACACACTCACAGACACGTCCCAAACATTGCCGGCTCAAAGTTTCGTCTCTGAGGACGGTGTCGTCAACACACGAGCTCGTGTGCTAGAAGGGGGGACCTGCTTGAATGCCGGCTTCTACACGCATGCAGACCCGGAGTTCGTGCAGAAGGTTGGTTTAGATTTGGATTTGGTTAACAGATCCTATGAGTGGGTGGAGAAAGTGATGGTGTTCGAGTCACAATTGAGACGGTGGCAATTTGCGGTGCGAGATGGTTTGCTGGAAGTGGGCGTGTTGCCTTATAATGGGTATACGTTCGAACACATTTATAGGACTAAGGTAGGAGGGACCATCTTCGACAAGGACAACCATCAACATACAGCTGCTGACTTGCTTCAGTATGCAAACCCAAGTGGCCTTACAGTTCTTCTACATGCCACTGTGGACAGGATCTTGTTTAAAACAAAAAGTCAGAATCCTACCTCTCAATCTTGTAGTGTGACGAAGCTATTTTAGAGTAAGATTTGAGTATATGCATGAACATTGTGGAAGATCTACCAATTAAAAAAAGTCTGGATTCCTTCCATTCATAAAAAGCGTGCAGGAGATCACTCATAAGTCGTTTGTTTGCATCCATTTACATATATATATATATATATATATGTGTGGGCTGCTTCGACCGAAACCGATGTTGTATGTAATTCTTTGGTAATAGCGCCAATCAGGGTCTTAACCCCCTTCTCTCCGACATAAGCAGCGTCTCAGCCTTTGTCAAGGTGGGATTGGTCCCGGTAGGAGTACCGACCATGTCCTACCGAACTCGGTCTCACGCTGGCATCCCAGTCCGATCTCGGGTATATCTGACCCCGGCCTCTTCTCCAGTTCGGCCCCTCTGCCGAGGTGAACACCGGGCTTCCAGTTCCCATTATGAGATGGGACGGGTACTTTGTAGGGAGTCCCTGTCAGGTAGGGCGGCCACCGGCCAAGGATAAGGGCTCGTTCTTATCAACAGATCACATCCACATTTATGTGAGGGATTTGAGGGGAGGTTTGATGGGACAAGTATCCTCACCTACCCCCACTAAAGATCCCAGGTGTGGGCTGATAGGACAAGTATCCTTACCTACCTCCACTATGGAACCTTCCACTCTCCTCTATATATGCCTGCATGAAGAGTCATGAACAGGTACATGCAAAATACAGTCCACACTGTTACTCTGCTGAAACATCTCTTCTTCTCCACTTCACCCTAGTTCAGTGACTGCACTAACTCAGGCGTCGGAGTGCCTTTGGCTGATAGCAGCCTCGGGCCCTGACTGCTGTTTTCTCTTCCCTTTCAGGTTTCAGATCAGCAGAGACACTTGTTCAAGCTAAACAACCTCTCTGAAAACCCTCATCATCAGTTAACCCCAAGTCCGTAATAATTAGGCACGCACAATTTGGCGCCGTCTGTGGGGAACGATCTGAGAATTCCACATTTTCATTCGAATAGCTATGCCTCCCAAGGCTCAGAAGGGAAAGAGCGTTGCTAGACCGTCTGGGTCTAAGCAACCAGAAACATTCCTGCCTCTCATGCCACCTCCACTGGTGACAGACCAGGCAGGAGCGTTGGTGACAAGTTCGCGAAGAGATACCAGGCGAGCACCATCCAACCCTCCTCCGAGGGGAGTGGGAGGAGAACCTGGTATGCGGAGTGTAGGTTCACCCGTTACGGTGACACACTCATCGTCAAGAGGAGCAGCAGCGTCTTCTCGGCGCGATCCTGTATTAGAGCGGGCTCGGACGAATACCTCCCGGGCGGAACGTCCGCGCCTGGAAGTTGTTCTCAACGCGCCGCCTCGAAAGGACGTTCCTCCTCAGGAACGGCCCTTACGAAGTGGGGCTCCTGTGCAGTCTCCTCCCCCTCGGTCTTCTCACGGGGATCATATGGAAGAGGATCACGTCCACCTCGGCGATGAAGGTGACGACGACATGGTCCTGGAGGACGATGTTGAGGCCCAAGCCGAGGCCATCAAGGCCCAAAACCTCATCATCGAAGAACAAAAAGGGCAGATCCTCCAGCTTCAGCGGCAGCTTGAGACGAAGAGCCAAGTCCAGCCCGAAGCCTCTCACACCCCTCCACCTAAGCAACGAGCTCGTCTCGGTCTTCGGGGTCGACCAGACCTAAGGGATCAGCTGAATGAAAGGCGCACCCGAGCTCGAGAAGAGGGCTCGAGTAACACTCATGCCAGTGCCGACCAGCGCCAGCACCATAAACAAAGGCGGGAGACCAGGGCCGACCCCGAGATGGCTGACTACATCGATCAGCAGATTAAGCTGGCCGTACAGCAGAGCCTGGAGCAGGCCGGCCTCTCTCGAGGTCGGTTAACTACCAAACACGGTGACATCCATGGTACCTCTCCATTTTCTTGGGAAATCAGGGATCATCCCCTCCCTGACAAGTTTAGCGTCCCACGTTTCAATCTTTATGACGGGACGTCGGACCCCGAGGCTCATCTTCGGCACTTTACCCAGAAGATGACGGTATTCAGCGGGGACGGCGACCTTGACTGCAAGGTTTTCTCCTCCAGCTTGGGCGACCTCCCACTTCGGTGGTTCTGTGCACTCCCCGAGGGATCGATTTCGAGCTGGCCACAGCTCCGGAACTCCTTTGTCGAAAAATTTCAAGCCCACCGGGTCATTCCGAAGACTGACGCCGACCTGATCTCAATCAAGATGAGGCCGACCGAGACTCTTACTCAGTTCGCCAAACGATTCTGGACCATCTACAGCGTGATTGAAAATTCCAACGACGACGTAGCCGTCACTGCCTTCCAACAAGCTTTGCTTCCGGGCAATGAGCTTCGGCAGAAATTGGTACGTCATCCTGCGCCTTCAGTGAAGGCTCTGATGGTCCGGGTGAACCAGTACGTTGAGCAGGAAGAAGATGACATCCGAGCTCGGGAGAGCCATAATCTCTGGCCAGAAAGCCGACCGGAGGGCCGTCCCACGAGAAGAGAGAGGAGGCTTGCTAAGAAAGAGATGGATCGGAGTAGAGAGCCATCCAGCTCGGCAGTACGCCCTGCCCCCACCTCGGGAGGCAGCGCGAGGCCGAAACCAAGTGGCGCCTCTTATAGAGCCGTCAATACCATCTTCAAAGAGCCTATCTACAAGCTCCTCGGCAAAATCCAGGCCCAGCCCTTCTTCAAGTGGCCCCAGCCAATGAGGGGTGACGTCTCCTCCCGAGATCAGAGCAAGTTCTGTGCCTACCACAAAGATAGAGGACACAGAACCGAGGACTGCTATGCCTTCAAGGCGCACCTTGAAAAGCTCGTGAAAGATGGGCATCTAAGAGACCATGTCAGGGAAGAAGGCAGAGTGAACAACGCTCAGCAACGCCTCCCCGATGACCAAGGCCGCGGTGAGCCTGTAGGGACCATCGACGTCATTCACTTGGCTCCTGCCCCCAGGGGAAGTGACCGAGCCCGTGCCGATGCCAGGAAAGCCCAGCATAGCAAGCATGTGATGACGGCCGAGTTCGGTCCCTCAGCAAAGAAAGCACGTGTGGAGAGGCCAAAAATTTGGTTCTCTGATAAAGACTTGGCCGGGGTCCAGCTACCCCACAATGATCCTCTTCTTCTGACTATGAGGTTACACAACTTCGATGTCAAAAGGATCCTAGTGGACCCTGGAAGCTCCTCGGAAATCCTCTACTTGGACTGCTTCAGGAGGATGGGCCTGAAAGAGGAGGACCTGCAGGAAGCCCGCACCCCCCTGGTGGGTTTCAGCTCCAAGACGGTGTATCCCAAAGGGAAAATTTCCCTCAAGGTCGAGGTCGGAGGAGCTTCCACAAAGGTAGACTTCCTGGTGGTGGATGCACAATCTCCATACAATGCCATCATGGGGAGAACCTGGCTCCATAACCTTGAGGCCGTTCCCTCGACCCATCACCAGAAGCTCAAGTTTCCTTTACAGAACAAGGATGGGAGTTTCGAAGTTATCATAGTCCGCGGCGACCAAGACATGGCCAAAGAATGCCTCTTGGCCGTGGTCCCCGGAGATACGCAGCCACAGCAAGTCCACATGACCGAGCTGGAAGCTGAGCTCGACACTGTGGGACGAACTCCCGAACAGAAGAGTATCGAAGACCTCACCCAGGTCGGGATCGATACCAGCGATCCAGAGAGGTTCTTCCTGCTCGGTAGCCAACTCGCTGACGAGGAGAGGGCCAGGATGCTCGACTTCCTTTTACAAAATAGGGAGGTCTTCGCCTGGACCTCATATGAAATGTCCGGAGTCAGCCCCGAGGTCATAAGCCATAAGCTGAATGTGGATCCCCGACATAAACCTGTTGTCCAAAAGGTTCGCAGGACGGGCGCCCAACAGGCAGAGGCTGTGACCAAGGAGGTCGACAAATTACTGGACGCTGAGGCTATCCGCGAAGTCCAGTACCCTGTGTGGTTGGCCAACACAGTTGTGGTAAAAAAGAAGGATGGCAGCTGGAGGGTCTGTGTAGACTTCACCGACCTCAACAAAGCCTGCCCCAAAGACAGCTTTCCTCTACCGAAGATAGACCAGCTGATCGACGCCACTGCCGGCCACGAGAGGATGAGTTTCCTCGATGCTTACCGAGGTTACCATCAAATTCCAATGCACGAGCCTGATCAAGAAAAAACCGCGTTCATAACACCCAGGGGCACCTACTGCTACAAAGTAATGCCCTTCGGGTTAAAAAACGCCGGTGCCACTTACCAGAGGCTGGTAACCAAGATGTTTCAAGACCAGCTCGGCAGCACGATCGAGGTCTATATTGATGATATGGTCGTTAAGTCTAAGCGGTCACAGGACCACTTGACTGACTTACGTCAAACCTTCTCCATCCTCAAGAAATATCAGCTCAAGTTGAACGCCTCCAAATGTGCATTTGGCGTCGGCTCGGGCAAGTTCCTTGGCAGCCTGGTTACGAGGGGAGGAATCGAGGCTAATCCCGATCAGATCTCGGCACTCAGAGCCCTGCAGAGTCCGAACTCGATAAAACAGGTTCAGAAACTTACCGGGATGGCGGCAGCACTGAACCGCTTCATCAGCCGAGCTTCGGATAAATGCCTTCCCTTCTTTCAGCTCTTGAAAAAGAGCTCCGGGTTCAAGTGGACCCCGGAATGCGAAAGCGCTCTCCAGGAGCTCAAAGTGTACCTTTCCTCCCCTCCTCTGCTTTCCACCCCAGTGCGGGGTGAGATCTTATATCTATATCTGGCAGTTTCGGACCATGCGGTGAGCTCTGTGCTCGTAAGAAAAGATGACAGGCAGCAGAGACCCATCTATTATACAAGCAAAATCTTGCTCGATGCCGAAACGAGATACTTGCCATTGGAAAAGCTCGCGTTAGCACTCGTTAGTGCTTCGCGGAAGCTCTCCCACTACTTCCTGACATATTCTATCGTGGTTGTGACCGAACACCCACTCAAGTCCCTCTTCAGGAGAGCAGACTTTTCAGGACGAGTGTCTAAATGGGCTGTCGAACTCGGGCAATACGATATCCAGTATCAGCCCAGAACGGCCATCAAAGCCCAAGTCCTGGCAGACTTTATTGTGGAATTCACTTCTCCTAGTTCGGCACCAAGTCATCTCGACACCGAACTGGGGGGCGAGGAGGCAACGACTTCGGCAGAGACCGAGCAGGATCGGTCCTGGAAACAGTTCCTCGACTCATCTTGGAAAGTCTTCGTCGATGGGTCCTCCACCTCCAAACGGGCTGGTGCTGGCATAGTCCTTCAATCTCCGGAGGGCCTTGTCATTGAGCAAGCCCTGACTCTTGACTTCAAAGCTTCTAACAATGAAGCCGAGTATGAAGCATTAATTGCAGGGCTGGGCAGTGCAAAAACCCTGGGGGCACAACAACTGGTGATTTTCAGCGACTCACAGCTGGTCACGAGCCAACTGAATGGAGATTACCAGGCCCGAGATGACAGGATGGCAGCCTACCTGGCCTACACCAAGCAACGCCTATCTCAGTTCCAAAAGGCTGTAGTCAGGCAAATAGGCAGAGACGCCAACTCTCACGCCGATGCTCTAGCAAATCTAGCCTCTGCTGTCGAGGCAGGAAGAAAAAGAACTATCGAAGTGGAAGCACTGGACATACCGAGCATACAACTTCAACCGCCTCGACAGATTTTGTGCACTGACCTCGGTCCAAGCTGGATGGATGAACTTATCTCCTACCTCAAGAATGACCAGCTACCCGAGGACAAGAGCCAAGCCCACAAAATCAGGCTCAAGGCAGCCCGATTTTGGCTCTCTCCAGACGATAAACTCTACAAGAAATCCTACAATGGCCCTTACCTCCGGTGCGTTCATCCGAGCAAAGTCGAAGACTTCCTTTATGAAATCCATGAAGGGATCTGCGGCAGCCACATCGGAGGTCGGTCACTCGCCTACCGAGCTATCAGCCAGGGGTACTGGTGGCCCTATATGCAGAAGGATGCACAGGTCTATGCCAGGAAATGTGAGAAGTGCCAGAAGTTCTCGCACTCTCTCCATCAGCCAGCACATGACCTGAGCCCCCTTTCCAGCCCCTGGCCCTTCGCCCAATGGGGACTGGACCTCGTCGGACCCCTCCACCGAGCTCCAGGGAACAAAAGATGGTTGATCGTAGCAACTGACTACTTCACCAAGTGGATAGAAGCCGAAGCACTCTCCTCCATCACTGAGAAGGACACCAAAAACTTCGTGTGGAGAAGTATTGTAACTAGATTCGGAGTACCTCGAACCTTGGTCACGGACAACGGGACCCAGTTCGACTCCAATTTCTTCAGAAGCTTCTGTCAAGACCTTGACATCAGGAACTACTACTCTACCCCGGCCTACCCCCAGAGCAATGGGCAGGCTGAAATTTCGAACAAGGTGGTGCTTGACGGACTCAAAAAGAGACTAGATCGAGCCAAAGGGAGATGGGTAGAGGAACTTCCAAGTGTCCTATGGGCATATAGGACTACCCCGAGGCGCTCGACCTCGGAAACTCCTTTCTCCCTAGCCTACGGAATGGAAGCTGTAATTCCACTTGAGGTCGGCCTCCCCACCCTCAGGTCGGAACTGTTCGACCGAGGCCAGAATGATGCAAACCTCGCCACAGAACTCGACTTGGCGGAGGAGCGAAGGGATGCCGCAGCCATCCGTCTCGCTTCCTACCAGCGACAGTTGGCTAGAGGGTATAATCAAAGGGTCAGAGAGCGAAAGTTCTCCCCTGGAGAGTTGGTCTTGAAAAAGACTCTTCCAGCAGACAGGAATCCCAGCGAAGGAAAGTTTGCACCGAACTGGCATGGACCGTTTAAGGTGACTTCGGTTGCTGGGCAGTCTGCATATAGGCTTGAGGACATGGAGGGCAGAGAGCTGCCACGCCCATGGAATGCCACCCACCTCAAGAAATTCTATTTTTGATGTAATCAGAGTTGGGAAGTTAATAAACTGTTTCTTTTTATAGAATACGTTTACAAGCTGTCCCCTATTCTCGAAAAAATGTCCAAGTTATGGAACTCGGCATATATCTACAGCTCGGTTACGGAACCGACTTGAATTCTTTGTTCGGTTATCTTAGTTTACTTTGGCATGGTCAATGGACCAGTCGAGTTCTGACTATAAACCGGACTTAGCTTTGGTCATAGGACCAAGCGCCCTCAGTTTTACCGAGATTGATGCTCATTATGGTTGCAAAATCAATACAGCACCTCGGGTTACAACTACTACAAGTTCGGCTTATACCGAACTCATTTACTTTTGTCTTCTTTCCTATTATTTATTCTGGTTGTTAAGCCAAACGCATAAAGAAAGGAAAAAAGAGAAGAAAAATTCAAAGTTGGAAGCAAAGCCAATTTCATTTCATGAAATGAGAAAGGTTACAAATTTCCCAACAAAAAGAATTACAAAATTTCCCCCAGTACAGAAAAAATAAAAACAAAATTACATCATATTTTTTCAGACCACAGCCCCCTCGGCGCCATCAGCAGCAGCAGCTTCCATGACTTCGACAGCCACTTGTCCGGCGTCGACCTCCGCGTCGTGTCCGGGGGCACTGTCTTCGGTCTCCCTGGCTGGGGCCTCAGGAGCTTGGTTCGGTGCGGGCTGAGGAGGAGGAAACTGAGGGATCTCTGTATATACAGGGCTGTCCTCGGGGACCCCTGCTGCTCTCAACGAGCTTGTCCATCCCAGCATCCAGGCCTTCAGGCTGACGCTCTTGACTTGGGCGATGTACTGTTCGGTGGCTTCCGCCACCCCTTCGTCAAAAGCTTTGTCAACCTCAGCCCGTAGCTTGTCGACATCAGCTCGGAGTTCAGCCTCTGCCTCCTCCCACCTTTTTTCAAGTTCGGCCGTTGCCTGAACTTGATTTTCCAGCTCCGCTCTGACCTTATCGAGCTCGTCTCTGAGGCCCAAGACGCTCTTTTCCTGCTCGGCTGCCTTTTGCTTCATTAGGCTGAGCTCGGCCTCGAGCTCCAGTTCCCTTTTCTCGGCCCTCTCCGCCCGAGCGGTGCTCTGCTGGGCCTTGTCCGCCGACACCAGCGCCCTTTGCAGGATCTGAAGAAACAAACAAGTGTTAAGCCGACATCAATACCAGAATTACAGAAATCAAAGCAATGCAAAGTTCAAGGGAGAAAATTACCCTGAGGGCGTCGGCCATCTGAGCCACATCCAGCTCCACCTCGCTCCTCTTCATATGTTCTGCCATGTCTCCAGGCAGAGCGCAGGCGTGCGCAAGGGCACTGACAACAGATGTGCCATCACTCAGCCGGCCGTCCGACGACAGCGACTGGCCATCCTCCAGCAGGAAGCTAGGGTTCCAGATCGGAGGGCCGAGCAGCGGCGAGTGCTGAGAGGCAGGGTTGGGCTCGTCCCCCACTGGGTCCGCAACCCTGGGCCTTTTTCCCAGCCGAACTGAATCCCGACGGGATTTGGTGGAGCGCTCGGCCACTGCTGGAGGCTGAGGAGATTGAACTGGGGGAGAGACGACCGTATCCTCCAGGTTCGGAGGGAGAACGGCCCCCGAGGTGGGCGAGTCTCCGAAGATGACTTCGTCGAGACTAATAAGGGTCGCGCGGCGTCGTCCCATCTCGGCCTCTTCGTCCGACTCAGAAGATGGGAGAATCACAAGCTCCTCCTGCCGAACCCCCTCGGGCTCACCCTCCGGCTCACTTTCCTCCTCGGAGTCGGTCTCTGTTGCGGTCTGGACCTGCGACGGACCGGCTTCGGCTGAAGCTCTAGAAGGTGTGGCCTCGGGAGGTACTTGCGCAGGCCCTGCTGCTAGAGCTGTTTGCTCCTCGGCTTCGGCAAGAGTTAGGACTTGCTCCCCCCTGAGGTTCTCGTGCCGTCTTCTTATGAAAGATCGGTACACGGGTTCGTACCCAAGAAGGGCTGAGGCAGATCGGGTCCGGTGACCCTTGTAGCTGTAAATCCTTTTCAACCAGCCGACGTTTCGTCGCCACCCGGAGTTCCTCCTCTGCCGTTTCCTCTCCGCGTGACCTGCACGACAAGCAATTAGGCATCAGTTCGGCAGAGTGAAACTACATCAGAAGTTCAGAAATTGAGATATTTACTCGGTGGTTCTCCGAGACGACCGGGTACGTGGTCCACCCTGGGCTCTCCGGGGGCATACTCCCAGTTCCCGGTGACGTAAAGGCAGTCCTCCCCGGCGTATTTTGTGTTGTCTTCGAGCTCGTTGATTATGGGAATCTCCTTCGGTCGAACTCGCAAATAGTATGCGTCGTCCTTCGGAGATCGACACAGGTTATATACATCCTCAATGTCTTCGACGCCGAGGTTGGTTCCCAATATCCTATTCAGCTCGGCTATACCCATGATTACCTTAAAACCATTGGGCATTAGTTGGCACGGGGTAAGGTTCCACCTCCTGAGGCAAGCTCTCAGGAGGGGATGGACTGGGAATCTCACTCCGCCCTCTATTATGGCTACTAGAGGGAATGGCATCCATCCCTCTACAAGCACCCGTGGTCGGCTTCGGTCACGGTCCCCATCCGCCCTAATTTGGACGTTCTCTGGTATCTGGTATTGTTTCCTGAGCTCGGCTAGGGCGAGCTCTGTGTCTATCCAATGTCTAAAAACCCCCATCTTCCCTAGCCTAGACCGGAATACTGGTGACGGTGACGGAGAAGAAAGATAGTAGACACCCCCAAAAACAGAAAAAGAGCCCAGAGAAGAAAAAAATGTCAGAGGCAGGAGGGAACTCACTAAGACACAGGGCCGGAAAGGATGTAGAGAACAGAGAACTCTAAACTTCAGGAGACGAACGAAAGGGCTTCTCGGACGATGAGGCTCCAGGCAACTCAGGCGAAAGCTCCAAGCACAGTGACAGCGAAAGTGGTCCTCCTTCCAGGACCGGGGTTTTTATACACAGATGGAGATCTCTTCGTATCCCGAAAGGCATGTGCAGACACCGCCTTGAGCACGCCACCCGTCTCCTCGATAAGACGCAATGGCCATCAGGGACCTGACACATGGCGGCGTCACAGCGCCCTCATGATGATATGGTTGGGGCTATTAAAACCGCCTCCAGACAGCCTGGCGCTATTAAAAGCGCCTCGGAAAGCGAAGCGGTACCCCACGCCTGTAAACTGCAGGATCGGTTTCGGAAAGTCCATCCTATCACTCCTAACCCCGTGGTCTCCTTGACCCCCCCGAAGTCAGGAGCAGGGGGCAATTGTGTGGGCTGCTTCGACCGAAACCGATGTTGTATGTAATTCTTTGGTAATAGCGCCAATCAGGGTCTTAACCCCCTTCTCTCCGACATAAGCAGCGTCTCAGCCTTTGTCAAGGTGGGATTGGTCCCGGTAGGAGTACCGACCATGTCCTACCGAACTCGGTCTCACGCTGGCATCCCAGTCCGATCTCGGGTATATCTGACCCCGGCCTCTTCTCCAGTTCGGCCCCTCTGCCGAGGTGAACACCGGGCTTCCAGTTCCCATTATGAGATGGGACGGGTACTTTGTAGGGAGTCCCTGTCAGGTAGGGCGGCCACCGGCCAAGGATAAGGGCTCGTTCTTATCAACAGATCACATCCACATTTATGTGAGGGATTTGAGGGGAGGTTTGATGGGACAAGTATCCTCACCTACCCCCACTAAAGATCCCAGGTGTGGGCTGATAGGACAAGTATCCTTACCTACCTCCACTATGGAACCTTCCACTCTCCTCTATATATGCCTGCATGAAGAGTCATGAACAGGTACATGCAAAATACAGTCCACACTGTTACTCTGCTGAAACATCTCTTCTTCTCCACTTCACCCTAGTTCAGTGACTGCACTAACTCAGGCGTCGGAGTGCCTTTGGCTGATAGCAGCCTCGGGCCCTGACTGCTGTTTTCTCTTCCCTTTCAGGTTTCAGATCAGCAGAGACACTTGTTCAAGCTAAACAACCTCTCTGAAAACCCTCATCATCAGTTAACCCCAAGTCCGTAATAATTAGGCACGCACAATATATATATATATAAATGGTGTTCATGCATTGGCTACGCATCCCAATATTTGTGAAATCTAATAGGAAAATGTGTTTTTTTCCTTTTCTTATAATGGCAATGTGTAAGGGAAGAAAAAAGAGGACAACGGAGATGGGCCATACTAAAATTCTTTTATTTTTATGCAACAACTATGGGTAAAGTAGATATTTGTGCAATATCCTATAGTCGTAGGATATCACACATTTTAAGGGTATGATCGTAATTCTTACGCCGTCCTTTGTTATACAAATAATTCTAGGAGCATTTTTTCAACTTCATCTGTTGAGAGGCAAGTCCCGTTTAGGGTAGCTTAATGGTCAAAATCTCAATTTTCTAACAACTCATGTCATCAAGTTTTGCTTCCACAGAACATTAGATAGGTTATATCTCTCAATCCAACTTTAACAAAAGCCACCATTCACTGTTCATCATGTGTCATAGAAGGCGATTGCTCCTGCAACTCCTTAAAAATAATCACACAATCAATGTATAAATATAATAAATCTAAAAGAGACCGTTCTTTTATTCAAGTTATATTTAGGGGGTCAACCGACCAGCCGTCCTTCTCCCAATCTCTTTCCTTCCACAATTCTTCTAACAATATACAATATTCTAATAACACATGCATGTCAAACAAATTTTTGCTTCCACGGAACGTTATATAGATTGCTTATACATATTTATCTCTAACCCTATCTTCAACAAAGTCACTATTCATCATATGTCATGCAAGGGGTGATTGCTCTTTCAGGTTTCGACTCCTTGAAATTAATCACCCATTCAACACATACTAAATCTAAAACTGATCGAAACTTTGATCGAAGTTTATATTTAGGGGTACATTCTCATTTGTCAGAAACAGGTGCTGGTTCCACGGTTTATATATCTCTAAATCTAGCTTCAACAAAACCCGTCAAACACTATTCATCACGTGTCATTGAAGGTAATTGGCCTCACAACTAATTGAAAGTGACTCTCACATTAATTGAGGTGATATTTGTTGAGAAGGGGGCTCCACGGGAGTGGGATTCTACTAACGAGGTTTCTGCACGAATGATTAGTAAGGAAAATTTAATGTAATATCAAAATTAGTCGGTCGGGAGTTCAAATTCAAGGAGAAATGACACGGCCCTAAAACAAATACGTGTCTCTAAAAATGCGTGGATTGAATTCCACCGTATTGGGAGCGTTGAAGAGGTGAGTATTGCAAAAGATGAAGGCCTCCTACAAAAAAATGTGGGGTGATTGTGAACTCGTCGGTTCCCTCCTAACAAATGTAGGCAACCAACAAGGTTTTGATGATTTATATTCAACATAAAAAGATTGATTTCAACTCTCAGGCAATAGAATAATAGAAACGTGCCCAGCGTTCCTTCCAACTAAACCGCCTAATTCGATTCAAAGTCCTATCCTATCTTAGAAGAGTCCGGAATCATGTTGTGGCCAATCACGTTATGACACGTATCCATCCCCCAGCAGCCAACTCATCCACTCACTCATTGAAATGGATTTTTGATATCATAACCAAATGGTAAAGGCGGTTTCATATAAATATTAAAACTTCTCATGCCTCTCTCCTGCTCTGCAATTTTTTCTCTGTGAAATGGCCAATCCTTTCTCTGACATTTCCTCGTATAGTAGTGGGTGCTTACAGGTGAAATAGAGAGAATATTCTTTCTTTGAAAGTAAAAAAGCAGTCTCCATCCTTTCTCTGACATTTCCTCATATAGTAGTGGGTGCTGCTTCAACAATCCTTGTGGGCTGAATTCATTTGGGCGTATAGATTGGTCCTGGTGTGGGACATGGAAGTGTTTGAACCCAGGAGGTTGATTTTAGCAGCAATATATGCTGGATTTCTCGAATTCCAGGGCATATGTTCCTCTTACGCAGGTATAGCACAATGCCATTTTGAGTTCTTATTTCCTTCTTTCCATTGTGATCACTGTGAGGCCTACTTGTCATCAATACCCGCTCACGCTTATCTATACCTCTTTGAATGGCCCATGATTCTTATCAGAATGATTGTAGCGTATAAGGTTGTCCATGAGGTTTGAGTGACATTCTAGATTTGGCCTAATATTCTGGCCCAATTGAGACCGGCAGATATCACGCTTATCTATACCCTCTCACGCACGGCAGATCTCATTCCACCACATCCTCTCCCTTTTCGATTCCGACGAAGAGGACCCAACCCAAGACCTCTCTTCCCTCATCACCACCCTCCAACAAGAGGTTTTCTCTCCCCAACCTCAATTCGAGCCTACCCTCAACAACCAAATTCCTCTCCTCCACCCCCATCTCTGGGATCTTCAAAGAAGACAACGAAGAAGAGGTCGTTAGACAACTACTAGAAGAGTTGGACAATAACCTCGGTGGGACTCAACAAGAGACAAAAAGGAAAAATGATCAAAGAGCACCAACTCCCAAAAGTACCAAAAGACCATGCTGGGAATGAACTTAACTTCTTCCAAAAACAAAACAAAACAAAATAATCGGAATTTAAGAAACAGCATCCCAATCCCAATTTCATTCTTGTGGAACAAAATTGCATGCATAAAATCAAAACCAAAAAGATCACAAAATCTCATAACAACGGAATCTCACCATGCAATTCTAAACCCACCTTCTCCATAACCCCTATAAAAGATATTCTTCCCAGCAGATATCATATCGAAAAGGCTCCACATTCTTCAGAGAATCCATGGTACGTTTTCGAACCTCTCTTCTTTTGCTGCAACTGCAACCGAAACATTTCCTCTCAACCAAACGCAAAAAAATACAAAACCCAAAAATTCAACCCCACTGAAAAAACACGGAAATGAAATTCCTTTTAAATTCCATTTCGCATATCAAAAGAGAGGGGGGAGCGACAAAATGGGAAGAAAGGGGGAAAATATATAATATGGAGATGGATGGAACTAGGAGGGTGGTTGTCACAACCCGAGTCCGAAATCAGATTACTCCCTTAAAATCCACAAGGGATCAATTATACGTACATGCCAAATATATATTTTTGTGAAATAGACATATATATATATATATATATTTTCGAAACAATTGGCTGAATGAATACTTTACATTAAAAGTAGCGTCCAATATACACGGTACATTTTGATATGCTTTTTCTTTTGTATAGATTTTGTTTGTGTTTTGGGAAGTGCAAGAGCATCTTATCCTGTGACACCTAGCAGCGAGGGCATGCATATCAATGGCTGCCCAAGGGAACAGTTGTCCTTTTTTCTCTCTTGTTGTTTTTCCAAGTTTCAAAATCTGAATTTCTGACTCGAGAAGGGAGAGGATGTGGTGGAATGAGCACCGCCGTTTGTTTATGCTTCTCGTTGTTGGGTTTCTTCGTCTTCTTTGCAATGCTTTTGTGAAGATTCGCCATTTCACACTGAAAAAATCGCAGAGCAGGAGAGAGACTAGCCAGTTAATTGGATGGGCTGGGCCTAAGCTTGAATTGTCCAATCCTGTCTCGAAATAGGATGGACTTGCCGGGTGTAGTCCAATCCCGACCTAAAATTGAACGGGCCTAAATCAAATCCCATCCCGTGCGGGCCCGGACTGGGACAAGGCCGTGCCTGGGCTTAGCCCGATCCTGAACACAAGGAAAACATTATCTAATTATTCCAACTGTCACCAGACACCCGGTGTGAACCGGACTTTAAAACCTCCATTTTTCCAGACTTGGGACCGGCAATACAATGCAACAAGCAACATGGCAGTGTTAAAAACTCTTTTTTTTTTTTTTTGCCAATGACAGTAGAAAATCAATAGAAATAAATGAATACCCTATGGGCTATATGGGTCAAGTAATGTAGGAACAGTTAAAACCTTTTTTTTTTTTTTTTTTGCAGGTGAAAGTAAAAAATAAAAAAATCAATAGAAATGAATGAGAATGAGTATCCTATATGAGTCAAGTTAAAGTAATGTAGGATCGGTTAAAACCTAATTAGTCGTTTTTTGTTGTTAGTGATGGGCACTTTCAGTAATATATATAAATAATTATTATTAAATGACTTTGCAGTGGGCCTGGCCGGACCTGAACGGGATGGGTTCTTTCTGTCCAGTCCCAGTCCCATTTTGGCTAGGCTTTAAAATGTATTATCCAAGCCCAGCCCACTGGGCTCAAATTTTTTTTAGAAGTCATGTATTTTTGGGCTTGGGACGGGCCGGGCCGAGCTTTCTACTCGCTTCAACACGTCCCATTGAGAGGCCTAAGAGAGAGGCATGAGAAGTTTTAATATTTATATGAAACCCCATTTACCATTTGGTTATTATATCAAAAATCCATTTCAATGAGTGGATGAGTTGGCTACGGGGTGGGGGTGATGTATACGTCTCGTAATGTGATTGGCTCGATCAGATCCCGACTCATCTAGAATTCATCCCAATCTCAAGATCCTTCCATTCTTTGTAAGAAACCATGTGATTTATTTCCTTTTTTTTTTTTTTTTTATAATGGTTAAGTTTATTGATAAAAGAAGGGAAATTTTCAAAACAGGGCTTTACCTTTTGGGACTTTTCAAAATAGGACAAAATAAAAGACATATTTCAAAAATGGCTTTAAATTTTCCCAAAATCTTTCAAAACAGGACATCCAGTCAAATCACCCAACATCTGGCGACTTTTTGTCAAATTTTCTTTAAAATTTCCAAAAATGCCCTTTAGCCTTTGTTTCAACTGAACCACTGATCGGTCCATGTCAACTTGTTCATTTCCAGAAGGAGATGGTGGAGAGAACAGATAGAGATGATGGATTGGATTAGATGTAGGCCGAGAGATGAGTGGCAGGAGGAGGGTGGAACGGGTGTGACAGAGAAAAGAAGACATGTTTGAAAAAGATGGAGATGAGATATACGAAGAAGAAGATGGGTGATGGAGAGAATAATGAGTGGTGAGGGGGGCTGCGAGAGTGGTGAGATGGGTGGAGAGAGAGAGAGGTGGCTGGGTAATTGAGAACAGAGAGAGAGATGGCTGGGTGATTGAGAACAGAGAGAGAGAGAGAGAGAGAGGATGGGTGAGGGTGATGAGATGGAATGTGGGTGTGAGTGACCAGAAAGGTGATGATAAACCGGGTTTGGCTGTGTATGTGCCTACACATACACATACACATTCCAAGGGTGATGAGAGGTGGGTGCTGTGTGCTAAGTGGGCTCTGGTGGTCGAGTAGAAGGACATGGTGAGGGAGGAAATGAGTACATGTTTTGGGTTGGTTTAGGTGTGTTTCTTAGAGGTTTGTTAAGAATTTGGTTAAGGGGTTAACGAAGCATTTGGTTTCTATCAAAAAAAGGACTCGTTTGGTTAGGGGGATAACCCTTTTGTTGACCAACCTACACAACCACAGAAGGAGACCAAGTTAAGTCAATTTCAGTTGAGATATTACAGGGTGTGCTAGAAAGAGCCCAGTGAAACAAGAGGAGATGGCAGAACCGTGTAATGGTCATTTGAATTTCTGTTCAGTCAAGTCTTTTGTCCATGTATGGGAGTCTAGTACTCTCTGAAAACAGATTGTCTTTCATGCATGGGAGCTCAGAACTCTTTGCTATTCTATAAATATAAATCTCAAGGTCGTTACTGTGCAAAAATACAGTGAATGCCTGAGACTTTTTAGGGATCCTGTTTTATTGTTTCTCAAGGTGGGCTCTGAGACGTGTTTGGTTAGGGGGATAAATGGATGAGATGGGAGAAAGGTTAAGGTAAGTTGATTTCATGTAGTTGGATTGCAAGGTAGATGGCTTGAAACGAAGAGGTGGTTGAGTTGTAATGTGTGTTTGGGGCAAGTCGGCTAGGCTCGATTCCGGGACCGTGATGGTGTACAAGTTGTTTGGTTGGTTTGTGGGTTTGAGGTGGGGAGTGGTGAAGCCGTGAGGGGAGATGAAGATGGGTGATTGGGGAGGTTGGCACAAGTGGATGACAAGAGATGCATGGAGAAAGGTGGCTGAGATGAAGATGATGTGTGATGGTGATATAGGATGATAAACGAAGAGAGAATGGAAGAAGATGAAGTTGCAGATGTTATGTGGTTTGCTGGGCGGTTTATGGATGGGGATGGAGAGGTTGGGCTTTGAGGGCCAAGAGTTTAGTGAGAGAAGAAGGGAGATAAGTGGTGAGAATTGTCTTCTTTTTTTTTCAAAAGAAGCCCAAAGGGCATTTTGGGGAATGTTGGAAAGAAATGAGAAAACGTGGCCGGATGGTGAGCTGGATGACCTGATGTCCTGTTTCCAAAGATTTTTAGAAAATTTATGGTCGTTTTTTAAATGTGTCCTTTATTTTGTCCTGTTTTAAAAAGTCAGAAAAAGTTGGGCCCCATTTTAGAATTTTCCCATAAAAGAAAGGAGAGAAAGAATCAGAGCAATAAAAGGGGAAGGCAAAAACAGAGAGGAGAAGACAAAGAGGATCCAGCAAGAAGAAAAAATACAATCAGATAGGTTCAGAAAAAGTTGGGCCCCATTTTGGAATTTTCCCATAGAAGAAAGGAGAGAAAGAATCAGAGCCCTAAAAGGGGAAGGCAAAAACAGAGAGGAGAAGACAAAGAGGATCCAGCAAGAAGAAAAAATACAATCAGATAGGTTCAGCTGATCCGATCTTAGGAGAAGAGAAAGAGAGGCTAGGAGAATTCTGCAGGAGGATCAGAGATCGCCAAGGAGGAGCAGAGATCAGAGGGAGAGATGCACAGAACGGCTGCAATGGCTGGCAGCCCTTAGCTGAAGATCGCCGCTGGGGAAGAAGGCTAAGAAGAGCTTCTGCGAAAAAAATGAAGGACCTGAAGAGAGAGAGGACGAGTGCTTGCAAGGAGAGACGACTGCCGACATCGGGAGCATGCCTGGGCTGGGGAGAAACACTGTTGACGAAACCGGATGCAGACCAGAACTAGAGAAACTCACTGCCAGGAGAGAGTATCACTGCTGGGGAGAAACACTGTTGACGAAACGCGATTTATTTTCAACGGTATGAAATATCGCGAGGATTAGGACACCAAGGCTTTTAGCAGGTGAAATAGAGATAACATTCTTTCTTCGGAAGTGAAAAAACAGTCTCTGACATTTCCTCATATAGTAGTGGGTGCTGCTTCAACAATCCTTGTGGGCTGAATCCATTTGGGCGTATAGATTGGTCCTGGTGTGAGACATGGAAGTGTTTGAACCCTGGAGGTTGATTTTAGCAGCAATATTTGCTGGATTTCTCGAATTCCAGGGCGTATGTTCCTCTGACGTAGGTATAGCACAATGCCATTTTGAGTTCTTATTTCCTTCTTTCCATTGTGATCACTGTGAGGCCTACTTGTCATCAATACCCTCTCACGCTTATCTATACCTCTTTGCATGGCCCATGATTCTGATCAGAATGATTGTAGCGTATAAGCTTGTCCATGAGGTTTGAGTGACATTCTAGATATTGGCCTAATATTCTGGCCCAATTGAGACCGTGGCGTCAAATGTTTGGCCTACGCCCAGCGACTCTTAGTTTGCTAGCCGGGCCAAATCTTATAGGATAGATATAGGACCAGGACAATTTAATTGGACCAGAAACTGGGCTTGTCATGTCCACCCTACAAGCCCTGAAAAAATGGCCCATATTAAGATCAAGTCGGGTCCAGTTCAAATCAAGATAGTGCTGACCATCCCATTAAATGACCATTTATCTTGAAATTAATTGAATCATCAATTCTAATCTGCTTCTCACTTATATGCTCATTTTGAATCATTTTATTTCTCATTAGTCACTATGTAGTTTGTATTAGTGCCCTCAACTAATACATTTACCTGTTTTGTTCTTTGTCCTTGCAGCTCCAAATTACACTTTCATGCAAGAAGCAACCAAGGCCCCTCCGGCATCTTACTATGACTACATCATCATTGGAGGAGGAACTGCAGGCTGCCCTCTAGCAGCCACCCTCTCTCAAAACTTCAGGGTTTTGCTCTTAGAAAGGGGTGGCTCCCCCTATGGCGACCAAAACATCACTAACTTGGCCACCTTCACCGACACACTCAAAGACACGTCCCCAAAATCACCGGCTCAAAGTTTCGTCTCCGAGGACGGCGTCGTCAACACACGACCTCGTGTGCTAGGAGGGGGTACCTGCTTGAACGCCGGATTCTACTCGCATGCAGACCCTGAGTTCGTGCAGAAGGCTGGTTTGGATTTGGATTTGGTGAACAGATCCTATGAGTGGGTGGAGAAAGTGATGGTGTTCGAGCCACAATTGAGACAGTGGCAATCTGCGGTGCGAGATGGTTTGCTGGAAGTGGGCGTGTTGCCTTATAATGGGTATACGTTTGAACACATTTATGGGGCTAAGGTAGGAGGGACCATCTTCGACAAGGACAACCATCGACATCCAGCTGTTGATTTGCTTCAGTATGCAAACCCAAGCGCCCTTACAGTTCTTCTGCATGCCACTGTGCACATGATCTTGTTTAAGACCAAAGGTCAGAATCCTACCACTCAAATCTAAGTTTAAGGGGTCATTATAACTAAGAGAAAAGGTGGACATATTGGAGGCGGAAAAAAATGTTTAGGGTTTCTTAGTTTGCATAAAATAAAATATATATGAACTAAACACAAAGGAATTCACATTATAAGTAGTTCAAAATGCAGATAATATATATATATATAGATGCTCCTATGAGAGATATCTTTCACCTTATATGAGAAATAGAAGTGTGGGCCATCACATTTAAGCTGCTTGCATTGGATATGGATGTGAGTGCCCCCACCTTATCTCTCATAGGAGCATCTCTCACACATACACATATATATCCTTCACCATCTAGTGTCATTCACATGTCACCTTTTTAATAATTCACCATACTCCGTAGTTGAGTTTATCTCACTATGAATATTCTTATGTATTCAACTACACTGTGATCTTGGAGAAACTTGAGAAAAACATTGTATTATACGATGCACATATAGAAAATGGTATGATTTTCATGAGTTTTTTAGGCAATCATATTTTTTTCTCAACTTTTTATTCTTCTAGCCCCCTAATTCAAGACCCAAACCATTAATCCTATTTAAATGCCTATAAATGACCGAGAGGTCAAATCTCAACAATTGATTGATCATAGCTAGATTTTGTAAAAAATGCACTTCTAAAGGCGTGCACGTGCGCGCAAACAGATATATATATATATATATATATAGGAGATGCTCTCATAGGAGCATCTCTCACCCACAAGTAAGGTGAGAGATGCTTTTATAATAGCATCTCCCTATATATACATATATTTATAGGGGGAATATTCATATGCATCTATCCCTCACCATTTTTGGTGAGGGACAACCCTTTTGGGGGTGTTTCAAATACAAAAAGAGTACAAGAGGGGTACTTTGTACCTCTCTTTTGTACTTGAAACACCCCCAAAAGGGGTGTCCCTCACCAAAAATGGTGAGGGATAGATGCATATGAAGACCCCCCATATATATAGATAATATTCAAGTGCATCCATCCCTCACCATTTATGGTGAGGGACACCCCTTTTGGGGAAGTTTCAAGTACAAAAGATAGGTGTACTTCTCTTTTGTACCTATCTTTTGTACTTGAAACTTCCCCAAAAGAGGTGTCCCTCACAACAAATGGTGAGGGATGAATGCACTTGAATATCCCCTTATATATATATATATATATATATATATATAACACCCCTCTTTTAGCCAATAAAAGTGTGATATATGTCATCAGTGATACACATCTCGGATTATCTCTCCTATCTCCTAAATATTCTCCTACAAAGGTGGATCTCTTAAAAGCTAACAAATATTTGCTATTAGATAGAGGCAGAAACTCCCCTTTTGAAACATTGGAATATTTGAGAATTTCCATATATGCACACACACCCCACGATTCTGGTTAGTAGCTACGTTGGCATTGATGGATGTATTGAACATTGACTAGGCAAACATTGTGACCATTCATTCATGTACAGGGCAGTCAAAACCAGCAGCTCATGGGGTGATCTTTAAGGATGGTGCAGGCAACGAGCACAGGGCCTACCTGAGCAACGAGAAAGGTACAGGGTCCATGGGTGAGATCATAGTTTCAGCAGGTGCACTGGGCAGCCCTCAGCTGCTGATCCTGAGCGGAATCGGGCCAGCCCAACACCTCAAGGACTTGGGCATAAAGGTGCTACTGGACCAACCCATGGTTGGCCAAGGCATGGCAGACAACCATATGAACTTCATCGTCGTCCCCTCCCCTTCTCCGGTCGAGATCTCCCTCACTCAACAGGTCGGCATTACTCGATTGGGAACCTACATTGAAGCACTCAGTCGCATCGATTTTGTCAGATTCTTTGAATTAACCACACCAACCAATGAAACAACTACAGAGACCACAAAGAGTGCTTTGGAAACCATTGAAAGACTCCAAAATGCTGGAATGATCTTCGAAAAGACGATCGGCCCTGTTTCAACTGGCTATCTCAAGCTAAGAAATAGGAACCCAGATGACAATCCTATGGTCACTTTTAACTACTTCAAAGAGCCTGAGGATCTACAGAGATGCGTAAATGGCATGAAAATCATTGAGGGTGTAGTCAATTCCAAGGCTTTCTCCAACTTCAGATACCCAAACGTTACTGTGGAAGCTCTCCTCAACATGACTCAATATCTAGTGAAAAATATACAGCCCGAACGCAGTACTACTTCAACTTTTGAGTCATGGGAACAGTACTGTAAGGATACTGTTGTCACCGTATGGCATTACCATGGAGGCTGCCAGGTGGGCCGTGTCGTGGACCATCAGTATCGGGTACTTGGGGTTGATTCACTTCGGGTGATCGATGGCTCCACCTTTATTGACTCCCCGGGGACTAATCCCCAGGCGACCCTTCTGATGCTTGGAAGGTAATTCAATCATCATCGTCATCATCATTAATGGGCCACATTGTCATGTTCATCTGTCACCTTTGATAAGTATGGCCCAGCCCATTCGATGTTCGGACCAGCTTTTGATGGGTCTGTTTGAGGGCTAAATACTTGGACTCGCTGCTTCTTTTAGATTTAAAGTTCAAGCCATGGTTTGAAAACTTGGGAACTCGACTAGGACTAGAGAGTCACCAAGCCAAGTAACTTGGGAAAGTCTGGCTGAGTACTCAGTAAGACTCATTCAACTCGATCTGCTAGACTCTCTGTCATGTTGTGCTGAGTTGAGTCGGCTGAGTACATTGTCATTTGTGGCAATGCCTAGTGGGGCCCACAGAGGGGATCGCATTGGAGGACCAACTCCAGACCTGCTACAATGACTAGAATTAATGTATAGAAATTGCATAGTTGGTAACCTTTTATTAGATAAAACTTGGCCCAGAAAACTTGGGTCTTGCATTGCCAGTTTATTGACAAGCCTGTGATCGCTGTCACTTATGACCACTACGATTTCTAGTAATGTTCTGATTTATGATATCTGTGATTCAGGTACATGGGGATTAAGATGAGGAACGAGAGGCTTGGAAGAAATGATTTGGACTAGAATTTGACCTGGAAGTTCATTCTCATTTTAGTAGTTATGCATGGTTTTGAGAAGTTATTCAATAAAATGATCGCTTGAAAGATCTTAATTTGAGTGACATTAATAACGTAGATGGTGTTGAATAATGTATTTTCTTTCTTAATAAATGTTAAATAATGATTGTTAAGGACTGGTCCTTAGAAAAGAAGAAATCATTTGCAATGGTTCTCCTTCACTGATCCATTATCAAAGTCTCTCTCTTTGAATAAATATTGCGCGAGCATTGGACTTTTATATTTCCTTTTGTTGCCCAATTCAGCGTTCTTCTGGCTAAGGATTGGATGTGATTTTTTAGTTATATCATTGAAACTTTCTTATATCCTGCAGACATGTTGAACTGTCAAAATTTCGAATGACCAATTTGCTCCTCGCGATGATTGTTTTGCCTCAACAGGAATTTTCTCCCATGGGATGCCCGCATGATGAGCGCCTTTAATTGCAGAGAGGGAGTCTTGGCTCTGTTTCCTTGATTGTGCTAACTTGGAGCAGAGGATACACAGGTTTGGAGTCAGCAATTTAGAAATTAGGACTAGAAGATGGCCATAAGGACATGCTCCTTGACAGCCCAAGATTCAACGAGAGCTCAAGTGTGGGGTACCCTTGAAGAAGACTCAATCAGTGATGGAGGATGCCATGAGGTGTCCCAAAGGCACCACAACGATATGAGTCGATGCAGAAGTGAAGGAGATGGGCTCCTTGCGGCAGCCAAAGATCTGGTTGATGAATGAGAGGAGGGTGCAAGAGAGAATGCCTAGGACCCTATAGCCACCTCATTTTTTTGGAACCCATGCACGATTTTCCAATGCCAATATTATTGGCCCAAATATCAAGATTTTGTTTTTACAAGTTTAGCCCCGGCCCACCAATAAAGCAGGCATACAATTAAGATAGGATACTTTTCCCATTTTATGAATTAATGATGAATTAGGTAGAAGTTGAGAAGAGTCTAAGCCCCTAATTTGTTGACACCCATCTTGCAAGCCATCTCACTTTCACAAAATACTACCCGTTTGGTAATTTTACCGTAATGTAAAGATAAAGTAAAGCATCAAATCAAGATAGAATAAAATATAAATAAGTTATGATTGTATTTTGTTTATAACTGTTTGGTATGGAATCATTTTGACTTTTTGTATGGATAGGTGAAGTTTTTTTGTCCTTTAGTGAGTGGAGAAAGGATATTGCTTTTTGACTTTTTTTGAAAAATAAGGATGGAATTTTGAGAAAATGTACTTTTAATGTGACCCCTTGTCTAAAAAATGGAACTTTACTTGACTTTTAATAAACTAATAAAGTGTCAAACGGGCCCAGGGATTGACTAATGTATTTCCAAAATATCTAGACCATCACCATCAACAAGTGGAAGGAATCTTAAAAAAATCTTACCGTTGAAATCAAGGGCAAATGTTGAAATCAGTGCTATTGACCTCCTCATTTTCTTCATGTTCTATAATTCCGACCGTAACATTTCTTTTCTCTTTCATGTATTACTCATTTGCTGTTGATGGAAGGAAGTAGACAAAAGTTGTGAAAGTTGGCCAATTCAACTTGGACAACTGGTTGGCAACTTTATTCTGAAACCTCTTGCAAGATTTTACTTCCTAAGTATCAAAGGCTTTAAGGGAATTAAAGAGCTTTTTCCAAGTAAACATGAAATCCTAAGAAAGATTATTTTCTGGTTTCAAACTCTCCACAAGAATGAAGCAATCTCCTCAAAGTATAACTTGTTTAATCCCATTCTTATGAAAAATTAAACTCCTTCATAAGAGCCCTTAATTCAACTTCAAGTGGGTGCACTATTTCTATTGCTCCAGAGTATGCAACCATCATCTCTCCCTCATCATTCCTTACAATGCCCCCTAATCTTGTTGTTTCATTAGTAGGTTGACAGCCCCATCAAAATTCAATTTAAACAGTCCTTCAGGAGGTGGGGTCCACTCCTCTTGAGAAAGCACTGCAAAGAGAGCTGCAACGGAAATAGGAGTGAGCAACATTCCACTCATAAAGGGCTAATTTGGTCCTTTAAATAATTGAACTTGGTAAAATTGAGCATTTTTGAAATAGATAGGTGTTTCTCATCTTCCTTAAATACCAGCAATTGTAACTCCAAGCCTCTTGTTGTTGTTAAAGGACTTGTTCCAAAACCAATGAGAAAAGGTGGGGGACATATAAGGTCTAGGAAGAGAGTGAGATAAGCGATTTCGAGTGTCCATAGCAATAGGACAATGGGCAAAGAGGTGGTCCACTGTCTCATTTTCTGACCTACATAACATACATTTTGGGTCCACAGAACTTAAGAAATTATTGTGATACGAACGAACTGGCAATCTACCTAGAAGTAGCAGCCATGTGAAAAATAGGATTTTGGATGTGACTTCCAAATTCCACACAATCTTCCATGGCATTTGAGGGCTAATCTGCATGCCACTCATAAACTTATAATTAGCTTTAACCGAGCAAGTCCCGGCTTGCTCACTCCCTAAACATCTAATGTCACTTCCTCTAAGTGGAACTGAAAAAATCTGGTCGGCCACATTTCTATCCCAAAGATTATTCACAAGAATTTCGTTCCATCTAGGTCCCAAGTCACTATAGATGATCAGGTCAGAATCTAATGATTTCTCACCTAAATTGTCCATAGTCCGACTTCCATCTTTACCACTGCCGAGATCTTGAACAGAAGGAACCCTTTTGTCCTCCAAGATTTTCACTCTAGATCTATCCCTGTTAATCCTTTTTTTTTTATTAAGGATGAAATCCATGTGCCTTATCATAGCCTTCCAAAATCTGGAATCCTTATCAAGGTATTTTTTAGAAATTAAGGAGCTTAACCCATAGAGCATTTGGGTTTTCAAGAAATCTCCAAACATTGTGGGCCATAATTGCAATGTTTTGGAGTTGAGTATCCTTCAAACCCAGACCTCCCCCTTTGATGGATTTTGTTGTGATGTTCTAAACTACAGGAGTAATGCCCCTAGATTTATTAGTTTCAAATCAAAGAAAGTTCCTTTGAACATAATTGATGAATTTCTGAAACTTCTTAAGAATAACTTGATGACCCATCAAATAATTAGGAAGAACAGAATTAACCACTTGGACTACAATTTTTTCACCCATAGGGGATCGAAAGGACCCACTCCAGCCAGACAACTTCATATTTAGTCTTTGGTTAATTTCGTTCTCGTCCCCTAACATTCTCAGTCCCACTTGCAAGGAAGAGCCCAAATAGGTGATCTTATACATGCACCTTGAAAACTAGATTAAGGGGAACCTAGATGCAATGGAAACTTTGCCTATCCAGTTGTCAAACCAAAGGCTGATTAACTTACCATTGCCCACTACCTACTTACCCTCCCTTTAGAGACAAGAGGGCAGAGATCTGAGCTTTTTCCAAATTGTTGAACCACTCTTTGGATTGCTGGGGTGCCAATTAGAGGAGTCTCTACAGTATCTAGCTCTAAACCAATTGGCCCAGAGGGATTTACCTGTGACTGTCGACCAAGCTAATTTCAACATAAAGGCTTCATTAAACTCTTTTAATCTTCGCAATCCCAGGCCTCCTCTGATTTTGGAAGGCAAATTGTCTCCCATCTAACTAGATTACAGCCCATTATACTCACCAGAGCAAGTTCCTCATCAATCTCTCTATTTGAAGGCAGGTTTTGCATGGTAGAGGGACGACCATGGAGATGTGGAGAGGAATGGAGCTAAGAACATGCTTGATCAAAGTTAGTCAACCTGCGAAGGATGGACACTTGGTCTTCCAACCGAGTAATCTGAGGCTGATGGAATCCAGAATTCTATTGAAGTAGGTGTGGCAAGCACTGCCGAATAAGAGAGGAACCCCGAGATAGGTGGAAGGCAGAGTTGCTGGAGGGATCTGAATTAGATCTTTGACCATTTGAGCTCTTCTAGCATTGCATTTACCCAAGAACAATTGGCTTTTCTGCATATTGAAGACTTGACCAAGGAGTCTTGATACAATTGAAACAGTTCTGAGAGTCTTCTTAAACTTTTCTTCTACGCTTTTAGGAAGATTATGATGTCGTCTGCATAAAGAAGGTGGCAGGGGGTAGAGGTGATTGTTGAGATAGGGGTGATGGAGCCCTCCAGCCTTAGAAATTCCATCTAGAGGCTGAAGACCACCTCTACTAGGATGAAAAGGTAGGGAGACAGAGGACAGCCCTGGCACAAACCCACCAGATGCAATGAAGAACCCTGAAGGAATTCTGTTAACCAGGACAGAATCTCTACTGCTGCAGACAACTTCTAAAATGAGGTTAATCCAGGCTGGGGAGAATTTGAAGAAAAGAAGTTTCTTAAAGAGAAAGTACCATTGGAGTTTATCAAATGCATTGGATATGTACAGCTTCATACAAACAAATCCCCCTTTGATATTGGACTTGAGCTTCTAGAAGAGGTCGTAGGCCAGAGCTACATGGTTATGGATTGATCTTCCTATTGGTGGTTAGAGATGAGGAGGGGGAGAATTCTGTTATTTTGGAGATAATTTTATAGGTGAAGTTTAGAAGATTGATTGGCGGAAATCAGAGAAAGTAACTAGGGATTGGGCTTTTGGAAAGGAGAGTTAAGAAGTAGGCATTAGTGGCTCTTAGCAGTTTACCTATTGAGAAGAAGTGGGAGACCGCTAGAATCACATCACTGCCCACAATGTGCCAGCATTTGGTGAAGAAGGCACCTGAGAAGCCATCTGGACTGGGAGAGCTAAGCCTATTGAGCCCAAAGACTGCCTCTCTAATCTCAGTAGAGGAGGGGATTTCCAACAAGGAGATGTTTTGATCAGCTGTAACTGAAGGACCAACCATGTCAAAGATAGCAGCATCTGAAATAGAGATGGGTGGACTGGAAGAATTCAGAAGCTGTGAAACGTGAATACTGGCTTGGTCTCTAATATGCGCTTCATCCTCTATGAGATTACCTTCCACTGAGATCTTGTCAATTCGGTTGCGTAGACTTCTGAATTTAGCTGAGAGGTGAAAGAATTATGTGTTTCTGTCGCCGTCTTGGATCCAACTATTTTTGCCTTTTGTTTCCAGTGGGCAGCTTATGCATTAAGCCAATTATGGAGAGTTAATTTGCTTGGATTTAGAGCAAGTAGATGAAGATCACTTGGGTTAGAGTCATAAGCTAATTGTGCATCCAGCACTAATTTCTCTGCTTCTTTGATTTTCCTTTTCAATTGCACGAAGACTTTGTAATTCCAGACCTTGAGCTTATGCTTGAGAAATTTGAGCTTTTGAGCAAAGATGAATTGAGGATTGTGAGATCCGGGCGACACCGTTAACCACGAGGCGTAGTGGTCAACCATGGGCTTTAAACGGTGAGTCTCAGTAGCCCGCATCGGAAATATCCAAGTCCTGACTCTGGGCTTATAAGTCAAACCCTGTATTAACTTAGCATGAGGCCTTTTACAACCATGTGGCCCCGGAAACCGTAAGAACTTTGAAGTTAAGCGTGCTTGGGCGGGGCCAAAGCAGACAATTTCATGCTAAGTTTGGTAGAGCTATAACGGTTGGTATCAAAGCCGAGGATAGCTCTATTTCCGGTGGGGGAGAATATGTGAGAACTTAGTCTGGGCGGCACCCTTAACCACGGGGCGTAGCATATCAACCACGGGCTTCAAACGATGGGTCTCTATTAGCCCACATTGGAAATATCCAAGTCCTAACCTGAGCTTATAAGTCAAACCCTGTATTAACTTAGTATGAAGCTTTCTAAAATTGTGCGGCCCCGGAAACAATCGTCCGCTATACCAACCACTCGGAAGTATTGCTCCATGCCCCAAACAAAGTTGTCCACGTCCTTCGCTGAGCGACTTCCCTCGAATGGCTTTGGTTTGGGCACTTCCACCCTTGTACCCCAAATCGATCCAGCAACCACGGCAGCTCGTAACGCAACAAGCTCACCTCTGAGCAGCTCAAGCTCCCCTTGCATCCCCACTACCTGGGCCTCGAGAGCCTTGTTCCGCTGCGTGAGCACGTCCATTGCCTCGTTCAAGGCACCCTGTATCTCACCATTGAGCTCCTCCCGCGTGGAGTCTAGGTCTTCGATGCGTCCCTCGGTGTCCTCGAACCTGTCCCGCATCTCACCAATGGCCAACTCGCACCTATCCAAGCGAGCATCCATGCTAGATAGCATGTCTCTCAAACTAACTCTCTTCCCCTTACCTGTGGGTGGGCAGTTCTCCACCACGTCGCTGGAGTTTCCGGGCAGACCTTCACTAGCCATACATCACACTCGACAGCAACGAACGCCTATCACACTCACTGCAACAACAGCACTAGCACTAAGGAGCACACTTGCAAACCTGGCTCTGATACCAACTATCACGGGCCGAGACTATAGCTCAAGACTCGTGCGGCTCTAAGACCCCGGTATGTCCTCTTCGGGTGTCAAAGATCAGCCTTACTCACACTCACGCGTGCTCGAGACTTAGTGAACACGGCTTAGTAAGCCTTAGTACTGGAACTCAACTAGAACAACACTAGGAGTTACGAGAAGAAAGCTAGGAGAATGGTTAAGGCAAGAGTAAATTGTATTACTCAATGGTTGCTTACAAGATGTACACTTAGGCACTTAAGGCCTTACACTCGATGTTGCTCTCCAAGCTTGCTTACTTGGCTTGGTTTTTATTACAAATGAGGGGAGGGGGTGACCCTTTTATATAGGGGAAGACCCCTTACAATGTGTGGCTATTATTTGTCCAAGTGTGTGGTTAGAATTCACCTTCTAGAGCATTCTCCTTCTAGAGATTTCTTAAGTGGGTAACAACTCATTTACACACTAAGTCTCTAGAAAGTTCCATCACATGCTCAAAGGTTCTAGAGTCTTCTGGGGCTTGCTAGGGTCCGGGGTTTTCTAGAATGTTCTAGACCCGAATATCTTCCAAATGCTTCTGAAACCTTCCAAAACATTTCCGGAGCCTTCTATCAAGCTCGCGCGCAATCTAGCCCTCTCATACTTGGACAGGGACCTTCGGAAACCTCCCACGCTGCAGCCCGACTTGGTCCAATTCTCAGACCGTGACATGGGCAACGAGCACACGGCCTACCTGAGAAAAGAGAAAGGGAAAGTGTCCATGGGTGAGATCATAGTTTCAGCAGGTGCACTGGACAGCCCTCAGCTGCTGATCCTGAGTGGAATCGGGCCAGCCCAACACGTCAAGTTCTTGGGCATCAAGGTACGACTGGACCAACCAAGGTTGGCCAAGGCATGGCAGACAACCCAATGAACATCATCATCGTCCCCTCCCCTTCTCCGGTCGAGATCTCCCTCGGTCAACAGGTCGGCATTACACGATTGGGAACCTACATTGAAGCACTCAGTCGCATTGATTTCGTCAGATTCTTTGGATTAACCACACCAACCAATGAAACAACTCCAGAGACCACAAAGAGTGCTTTGGAAACCATTGAAAGACTCCAAAATGCTGGAATGATCATCGAAAAGACGATCGGCCCCGTTTCCACTGGCTATCTCAAGCTAAGAAATAGGAACCAAAACGACAATCCTTTGGTCACTTTTAACTACTTCAAAGAGCCTGAGGATCTACAGAGATGCGTAAATGGCATGAAAATCATTGAGGGTGTAGTCAACTCCAAGGCTTTCTCCAACTTCAGATACCCAAACGTTACTGTCGAAGCTCTCCTCAACATGACTAAATATCTAGTGAAAAATATACAGCCCGAACGCAGTAATGCTTCAACTTTTGAGTCATGCGAACAGTACTGTAAGGATACTGTTGTCACCATATGGCATTACCATGGAGGCTGCCAGGTGGGCCGTGTCGTGGACCATCAATATCGGGTACTTGGGGTTGATTCACTTAGGGTGATCGATGGCTCTGCCTTTATTGACTCCCCGGGGACTAATCCCCAGGCGACCCTTCTGATGCTCGGAAGGTAATTCAATCATCATCATCATTCAAGGGCCACATTGTCATGTTGATCTGTCACCTTTCATAAGTGTGGGACAGCCCATTCAATGTTAGGACCCAGCTTGTGATGGGTCTGTTTAAGGGTTAAATACTTTGACTCCCTGCCTCTTTTAGTTTTAAAGTTCAAGCCATGGTTTGAAAAGTTGGGAACTCGACTCGGACTAGAGGGTCACCGAGCCAAGTTAACTTGGGAAAGTCTGGCTGAGTACTCAGTAAGACTCATTCAACTCTGCTAGACTCTGTGTCATGGTGTGCTGAGTTGAGACGGCTGAGTACATTATCTTTTGTGGCAATGCCTAGTGGGCCCCACAGAGGGGATCGCAATGGAGGACCTCCTCCAGTCCTCCTACATCGGCCATCTACGTGTTAATTACAATGAATAGAATGAATGTATAGAAATTGCATAGTTGGTTGATCCCAGAAAATTCGGCCCCTTTGGCCATGATACCCACATCTTGCATTGCCAGATTGCATTCCGCCTGAGACCTTGATCCTTGCGGCCAGAAGTTTATTGACAAGCCTGGGATCACTGTCACTTATGACCACTACGATTTCTACTAATGTTCTGATTTATGATATCTATGATTCAGGTACATGGGGATTAAGATGAGGAACGAGAGGCTTGGACGATATGATTTGGACTAGAACTTAACTTGGAAGTTCATTCTTATATTAGTAGTGATGCATGGTTTTGAGAGGTTATTCAATAAGATGATCGATTGAATGATCAATACTAAAAACCTTAATTTGAGTGACATTAATAAGGTAGACGGTGTTGAATAATGTTTTTTTTTTTTCCTTAGTAAATGTTAAAAAATAATTGTTCAGGCAGCCAAAAGCAAAAAGTCATAAGCAATGGTTCTCCTTCAATGGTCCATTACCAAAGTCTCTTTCTTTGAATAAATATTGCGCGACCATTGCACTTCTATATTTCCTTCTGTTGCCCAATTCAGCGTTCTTCTATCTATGGATTGGAGGTAATTTTTAAGTTAACAAAACACAAATTTTCGAATAAATATACCATTGAAACTTTATTATATCCTACAGACATGTTGAACTGTCAAAATTTTAAATGACCAATTTGCACCTCATGATGATTGTTTTGCCCCATTGGGAGTTTTCTCCGACGGATGTCCACGTGATGAGTGCCTTTAAGTCCAGAGAGGGAGTTTCGGCTCTGTTTCCATGATCGTACTAACATGGAGCAGAGGATACATCGGTCGATACAATGCCTTGTCCGCGTTTTCCTATTTGTATCAACCCGGTGGTGGACCCAGGAATTTTATTTGGGTGGGGCTAAATTTTTCTAAACTTTGCTAAACTTTTTCCACATTAACAAATAGTGAAAGAGAAAATGCATGTATTGCATTTATAAAAAAAAAAAGAAGAACAAATAAGTAATTAAAATTCACTTATATAATTTCAATAATTTTATATGTGAAAGGCCTTTTGATTTGATTAATGAGATTAAATTGCTAATACTGTTTAATGGGTTTATGTGTAGAGCATCCAAAACACCCACTTCATTCTTATATACATTTTTACATGCAGTGGCGGTACCAGAAAATGTACCTTGGGGGAGAGGGGCAATAGAAAAATAAAAGTTTCTAGGAGGGACCAATGTGAAAAAAAAAAAAGTTTAATCTTCTATAAAGTTTAGGGTTTTTTTGCAATTTAAGGGGTCAGGGGCCATGGCCATTGCCAACCCCTCCCCAGTTCCTACCCGGTTTACACGTACTTTGAGTAACATTGAGCTTTTCATTATACTTGAACATATATTGAGAAAAAAGAGTGGAACATTACTGTGGACTCCAATTGCTGAAATCCAAGCCCGGGGAAATAAAGGCCTTCAAACGTATATGATATCGAGAATCAGAATTAATCCGACCATTCCATTGACTTCCTCATAAAAACGTGATTAACATAATTTTATGTATATCTATTTCTATTTTTAATTAAACGATTAATCCAACAGTGGAACTAACACATACGGATATCTCCATACTGATGGGCTGTAACGTTGGAATGTGGTATTAGTTTAATGGGTTGTTAAGTATTCCTATTTTATTTTAACTCCAAAGCACCGTCATTTCAATAAGGAGACACTTTCCAAGTGACATGGCACTTCATCTCTCAAGACTCCCTTGAAGACCTTTTTATGTTTTAGAAGTTTAATGCTTGTATGACCCTCCTATAAATTCTAATTTTATTATATTATTTGTTTCAACATAAGTCTTAGTTAGATAGGAGCCACACTATCCAAATAAGTGTGCAACATACATAGACCAGATATAAGTGGGCCCACATGTGAAACTGCTCCTTTTAACTTATGGACAAAGGTAGAAAACATTTTGGGGCTGGGGCAGTCCTTTGGGCATAGCCAAGGCCCATTATAATTTTTTGGGGTTTTTTAGACCGCTCCAGGTCCTCATCACCTAGGTCCACCCCTGTATCAACCTATCCACACTTTTGTAGGCATCTGCTGATTAGGCCTACTTGTGATCACATATTGCTGGGTCCCAACAATAGATTGGAACGTCCCTCACATACGGATAAGAATTGCTTTCGGTTCCCTTTTAGAAAAGTATATCAATTTTCCCATAAATATTCTCGCTCCCTATACAAACCGAGCTCACGGGTTTTGTTTGCATGAGGAGTGGAATGAAATAAAATTAAATAGTTAAAAAAAAAAAAAAAAACCACTACTCTTAAAAGACACAAATGAGAGGAGTAGTTTTTGTTGCTACATGGTGGTATGGTCCAGCGCCTGTGTTAACAACATGGGTGGGGCCCATGGTTTAAAATCTCGATCTCGGTCGCGGTATCGGCCGGGCCGAAAAACCGATATAATATCGGTATCGGTCGCGGATATCGGTCCGTCGCGGTCGTCAAGGTGTGAATTTTTATTTTAATCCAAAAAAATTTACAAAAATATCCAAAAAATCCAGAATAATAGAAAATGCTGGAATACAATATTTTTTTCCATTAGTAACAACAATAAATCAAAATCTCGGTCACCTTAAGTTATAAGTCCTGTCTGTGTCGCAGTTCGCTGTCTTCTTTAGTATTTCATATAATGCAACCATTATTTATGCTTATAATCAATTTATTAGTGTAAAATATAAGAAAATAAAGATATCATATCAATCATTATTTAATACTAACTCAATCATTAAATAAGTTGTGAAATTCAAGACCCTGAAGATGACACATTAAAATAAAAAACATATTAGTGAGATAGATAAATCATAAAACACTTGGGCATCAAAAGGTTCATGGTTCACCTGAAATTAGAGGGGACTAGTAGAGAGTAGAGATTAGAGAGAGATTGATGAGTATGAGTGTATGACAGATTGACAGCTTAATTCCAAGTGGAGTGTCGCCCTGACTCGATATCATCATCATCATCATTTCTTCGATATTGGCTAAAAAGATACGCTCCATAAAAGTACGTAGATTAATCATTTACACACCATACAATGATTATGAATCATTAAAAGAACATATTTATGATGAAAGCCCCAAAAAAATGATATATTATAATTCAAATATTAAAAAATCCAAAAATAAAATAGTTAAAATAAAAATCTAAATCATGTTTATGATTATAAGTAGATGTAGATCTATCATCTACACACTATTAATAAGCATTTGGTATTACAAATATTCTAACAAGTAACAACAATTATTTTTAAGAAATTTTTTTTTAATAAAATCATTTGCAAAATCCTAAATATATAGATCTAGCATAAAAATATGTAGATCAATCATTTGTACACCATACAATGTTCATGAATCATTAAAAGAACATAGTTATGATGAAATCCCCAAAAAATGATATATAATAATTCAAATATTAAAAAATCCAAAAATAAAAAAAATTGGAAAAAAAAGTTCAAAATCATGTGTATGAGTAGATCTAGCATGAAATGATGAAAGTACGTAGATCTAACTTCTAAATGAAGAACACAACACAAATGACAAACCTAATGATTTCTATACTTCATCTAAAAAATTAAAAAAAAAAACACATAATAAAATGCTTTAGGTTGATTTTCTCTTACTTAGATAATATTTTATTCAAAAAATTAATGTGGGATTTGAAAATATGCAAGGGAGTAGGGCTGCTGCTATGGGTAGTAAGGAAATGAGAAGAAAGGAAAAGAAGATGAAGATGGAGAAAAAGTTGCAAAAATTAGGATTTTTACCCTTTTTATATCATCTCGGCCGATATTTTGAAAATATCGGCCGAGATATCGGTTCACAGCGATATCATCTCATCTCGGCCGAGATATCGGATTTTTTTAGGGATATTTAACCGAATCCGATATCTCAGTGAGATATCGGTTCGGTATCGGCCGATACCGAGTCATATCGGCCGATATGACTCGGTATCGGCCGATATTTAATTCCATGGTGGGGCCCACCTTTGGAAAATCCAAACCATTCTATAACCCTAAAAACCACTCTATACAATGTATCTAAATATTCAAAGCCAGTTTTAGTGGGGCAATCAATGGATTGATCACCAAATCTCACATATGAGAGAGCCCTTCCATTTTTGCCCATTAAAAAGAGGGAGTAAACGAAGTTAATCACAGATTCTAGATTTAATTGATCCAACCGTAGCCATGTCACCAATTTGAATAATAATTTATTATTTGATCACTACAATGGGTCCTAGGGCTAATAAGAGATTTGGGTTTTCCAAAGGTAGTCTCCGCAAATGTATTTAAATGGGTGATGTATGGTAGTTCTGCACAGTTTGGAAACCATATATTTCTAAAGATTCTGCTATATTATTTCATAGATTAGAATAATCTACACACCAAAAAACTAATTGTTTCAAAAGGTATCCTACAATATCTCACTTTCTTACAAAAACCTTCATATTAAGATATTTAAGTATATGTTGTATAAAATAATCTTTCGTTCAGTAAACTACCCAGAGGTTTTACAAATACAAGTGGAAATTCATGAGC
Organism: Umbellularia californica; assembly: GCA_028538565.1. NCBI lineage: Eukaryota > Viridiplantae > Streptophyta > Magnoliopsida > Laurales > Lauraceae > Umbellularia > Umbellularia californica. Next base: position 15,126,364 of record JAPQWN010000001.1, on the reverse strand, counting down.
AAATACTACCATGGTGGTCCACAATAATTTTTAAAATTGATGCTTTTTATAGGAGTCCTACTATGACTCTATTAGATGGGCTCTTCCATGTTTATAAATTTTATGTGGTTCCTATAACCTTGTCATAATTACATAGTTCTCTTGTTGATTATTAATATTATGTGAGTCCTACAATATTGTATTAGGTGACTTCCACTATGATTACTAACATTAGGTGGGTGTCCTATCCATTACCAATATTGGATTGTCTTTTTATAATTATTAGCTTGACATCATTAAATGAGTATTAATGTTTAATGGGCACGGGGTGATTACTATAATTACTTAGTTAATATTACTATTAACATCAAATGGTCGCACATTGATTTTTTATAGATGATTCATCAATGATGTATAACACTTGATAGGGTCCTCTATTATAATCAACATTAGATATATTAACTTGTGGTTTCCAACATGTGGACCCACATTAGTTAAACAACATTGTGCATGGTTTTTAACACTTAGTCTAATAATTTTCTAATTAGATGGGCTCTACCCTAGTTACCAATATTAAATCACTCTCGTGTGACTACTAATTAGTGGATTCCCTTTGGGTCTGTCATCCCTATTTCTCTCTTCATTTTTTGTTTTTGGTGCATCATCTAGTGAAAATTTTTTAAATTGCCAAACACTTAATTATAAGTTTATTGAAATTCGTAGAAATTGCCAAACAGTATGAGTGACACAATATTCTAATATGACATTATTTTTATTCTACGAGAATGAAATCTTACAATATTTAGATTTGGTGATTTTATATTTTGCATTTATCGAAGTACCCCCTAAACACATTAAAATACATGTATGCACGCTAATGTCACAATTGCATTTGCATATTGTTATTGACTTATTATTTCCCTCAAATGTCTCAATATTGACTTATATGCATTACTCGTATTACTTCTCAAGTATTATTGCAAATGTCCTATAAATGTATCGTGAATTGATGTGAATAGTGGATTGAGTAAATATGACTAGATTGATTGAATGAATAGAGTGGAATAAAAAAGATTCGAAATGAATTGAGTGCAAAAGTCTTACTCAAGTCCTTTTGATTGAATTGAATGAGTTGGCACTACTTAGTTTTGACTGGATGATACTCGACGGGGTTGACTCTTAGTTTAGATTTGTGTACGTCATTGCAGTAGACAGCCTGGAGCATCAAAACTTCAGAACTCGAGTAGCCAGGTGGACCTTTGGCCGGACCCCTGGTGACATCCCAAAATGCGTGCTTTCTTTTAAAGGATGATTAAGCAAAGGTAGTAGCCAACTAGAATGAAGTATGTATTTGATCTTGATTCGATAAAGCATCAATTACTCATATACACAATGTGCCTAGTTTCCGATTATTTCACATCATTTAATCTTCTGTCAATAATTCAAATTTGATATTATATGTGATATATCTTAATTGCTTGTATATATTGTTGAATTGTCGTGTTCATGGTGCTACACTTGGTGTAAAAGGATTACAGGATACTGAAGAGAATAGTTGATAACCCTTCAGACTAGATTTTGATCAGCAAGGTTAATGGTTGGCTTTAACCGCCGGAGTACGTACAAGTGTGTTAATTATAATTTGATATCAGATAGATAGTCTTGCACTTAGATTAAATATGCATTGAAGGTTTAAATTATTAGCTTTGTTATAGACTAATTCTTATGTAACGGTTTGGTTAATTGACTGCTCATGGCTTTGATAATTATATTGTACATGCTTCTGCAAATAAATGTTCTTTGACACATGTCAGTGAGTAATCCTCACATGTGGAAAGTGAAGTTTTCTCCTTCGTGAATTCGGACTTAGTCAGGAACAGGTGCGAGTTCACGGGAATAAGCGTGTCACATCTTGAGAACCACCTTACTCATGGGATTCTTGGGTTCGGGATGTGACAAAAAACAAATCAAACAATATTATTGTAAATGCCAAGATAATATCATGGTAAAATGGATCGGACAATAAATTGAAGATTTTCAAGATATTAGACATTTTCAAGAAAATATCACTAGATGACTCAAAATATCAGCTACATTTTCAGAACTGGTGGTCAGAAAATCAGCCCCATAAAAGATGGCATGGAACAAGTCTTCAACTGTGATGTACTGCTGCGGACGATATTTCCATTTCCATTAGCACTTCCCTGATCAATATGATATTTTGATAGAACTTGTAGTCAAAAGTCCTGTTCATTGTTTCAAATAAATGCACCTCCTAATTAGTTAGAAGGGAGATGACTGCCTGCAGAAAACAATCGTTTTCCAAACAGCTCTTTCGCTGGGTGGTTGAAAAGGAGCTAAACAAATGCACATCTAAAAATATCCGCAGCAAAGGGAGAGGGTTTTGATAATGACACCACCACCCCAATCTTAATTCGGGTGTCTCCAACCATTCCCGCCTTCATGCCAATCAGCTTTTTGCAAGTGCAATTTGGATCGAGTTGGGTTGACTAATTAGGTGGGATGCCTTGGACTTTTGGGTTTGTTCTATTCTTTTGCAAAGGACGTAAAATTTAGAAACTACTTCATAAATCTGATAGCGTGTACACCAGGTATCTCTATATTAACCCTAAGGGGTAGTTCAGTTGACCTACGACTACGGTTTGCACCCGGAGGTTGTAGGTTCGAAACTGCACTACCACACTGGGGCTACAGGAGAGTTTACCCTGCTTCCCTCTGGGCCCGGAGGGATTAGACCAGCCCAAAGGATTGGGAACCCTCCGATAGCACAAAAAAAAAAGGTATCTCTATATTAATAAATAGAGGATTTCACGGGTAAAAATCATAACTGCTAGGCCAGGATACAAGAGAAGAAGAGTTGCAGATCATTCTCTTCATTGCTGAGGCAGGAGTTGCATCTGGAGGCCAGTGACGAGCATAAAGCAGGCCAATCTGGGATTAATGAACTTATTCCAGACCAGGCCAGACCAGTTAACAACGGCTTGGCTGGTTCTCAGTGTGTGCCAGGCTTCTTTACCTTGCCAGGACAGAAAGATCAAATGGGTAGAAGTTGAGAAGAGTCGTCCAAGCCCCTAAATTGTTGTCCCTCATCTTGTAAGCCATCTCACTTTCACAAAATACTATAGGGATTGGCTAATGTATTTCTAAAATATCTAGACCATCACCATCAAGGACTGGAAGGAATCTTAAACAAATCTTACAAATAGGATCTAAAAGAAAAACTAAAAAGGTTGACGCTCTCTCTATTACTATTACATTAATTAAAGGAGATCGGGTAAGGGCCTAAGAGCTCTCAATTTTGTAAATAAGATTCCTCATATTGTCCATGCATCCACTTGGCAGCTTTTATTGGAGAATTTGTCATCTTCATTTTTCGAAAGAATATCTTTCTTTTACCTGAAACTTTTAGTATCCATTAATTTGCTTCTTATTTTCTTCTAAAAATGGTAAAATAATAATATAATATCTTTTCAAAGTTTTAAGTATTCTGTTAATTTCTTTTTAAATATTTGTGTGTTTATACTTGCTATGTTGGTAGTGTGTTTATACATTAATTAATACTCTTCCCATATATAGTTTTCACAAAATTATTATAGTTATTTAAGTATTGCGATATGCAACTTAATATGATTATTTTATTTTTAACTTCTCAAAATTTTAGTTATGATAAATATCACTCATTTTAGATAATTTTCGCGGGCGTCTTTTAGAAGATCTCTTTTTCACCCAATAACATATATACAGCACCCACACTCAGGTGGTCCTCTCTAGGATTGAGGAGTGGGCAGAGATTTGCGCTCGGTATCACTTAATTTTAACTTTAGTCCCACCAATTATTTAGAAAAGGAGAACCCTATTAATCACACGTTTCTAAAAGCTGGACTTCTCTGTCTTTATGAGAGGAAATGAAGGGTCCGTCGGTAGCCATTTTTTATCATCTTTCCCATAAACTCTCATACTGTCCCCATCACCTATTAAAGGCTTATTAAGATCCCTTTTTTGCAACTTGCAAGCCCACCCAAGTACAGCCACATGACCTTTCTTCATATCTATTCTTCATATCTATCCATCAACGCACCATATACATCATCTCTCCCTATCTCCATCGACTTTTTCTCATCTTTCCCATAAACTCTCATACTCTCTCCATCACCTATTAGAGGCTTATTAAGATCCCTTTGTTGCAACTTGCAAGCCCACCCAAATACATCCACATGACCTTTCTTCATATCTATCCATCAACGCTCCATATACATCATCTCTCTCTCTACCGACTTTTTGTCATCTTTCCCATAAACTCTCATACTCTCTCCATCACCTATTAAAGGCTTACTACTAAAATGGTCTCTATGATGAAAGTCACTTCTATGCGGATTTAGACGACTCCGTGGCCATCATCGGCACTCCACTCCGGTTCAACAACTGGTTCAAACGTTTGACCATCCCCCGTCTCCTCGTTAGGATAAGGATCGATACCTATGCATGTAAGATCTTACACCTCATTAGGCCACCACTTATCCCAAAACAAATTGGTAATAAGAAATGACACAACAATAGTTTTATTGTGAGAGCAATGGTTCAACCACAATTATGACTACTCAGGAGCAAGAATGGACGTTAACCTCAATAATGCACTAATAAACAAAGTAAATAGCAAATACGAAAGCATAACTTATAAATAAAACACAAGATCAATTGGAGTAATGACAGGTAATGATCATAAGAGAGCAAGACTATAACAATGACAAAAATAACATAAAACCTAAATCCAAGTCTACACAATAGAGCAATACAATATTCACACAGAAGTAATGCCACTGTTTTAGATGGTCAACCCTAATAAATATGGAAAACCTGTTCGAAGGCCGTTGGTTATAAACCGGTTCATAATCGTAGGCCTGGTAAATCGGTTCGCATTCACATCGGTAATCAGCAGTTCACATACGATCTGCAGTCGTTCATATATGACCCAAATATTCACATTAATAAATAATAGCATAATAGATCCGACTAGTGATGCTCAGACATAGAAACCTAAGTCAAAGTGAAGGGCTCGCTGCACAACAAACCACTATCAAATAAAGAAACATAATCTGAACCAATCTCCACATAACCCAATCTAATGCCAAGCCACATCACGGTTCATATCCAAAGAACATAGAGTATGCAACTAACAAATCAACATCAGTCTCAATCATGTATGCAAACCCGAATGTCAAAGAATAACCACAAGCCAATCCTAAAGTCAAACATAAAGTCTCGTACACAACAACCAAAGGAATCTCTAATAGATAAAAGAGCAACGCATCCCTTCACAATCAATCGTGCATTGACCCACCTAAGGGCTTTCCATTAGAGATGGGCTGAGCTCGAATCCACTAGGATTTCCCCGAAGCCATACCAGGCATTAAACCCCACATTAGTAAGGTACAGCGTGCCCAGACGGTATTTACTCAGGTCCAATGATCTAATTAATAAGGTCTAAAAAACATAATTTAAACACATCAAAAATCAAAGATACCATTCGAAATTAATTTGCAAATAATAATGATAAATAACAGCCTTAGTTTATAATTTTAGAAAACTTAGGATCCCATCTAAGTATATTTTCCATATTCAAAATAAGCCAAAGGGTGTAAATTGAGTTTATAAAATAACAAGGGCCCTTTTTCTAATTCTCAAAAAGTCATGGGGCAAGGTAATAAATAACCTAACAAACACCATGTGCTGACAGCCTGACACAAGTGGCTTCACCCCTTTTTTAATCTCCAAACCGTGACCCGTCAAACATCCATGCACACACCCATTTTCCAATTGATGTCCAAGTTGAAAACCACCCACATACACCACTTTTTCAAACATTGCCTCACGCCTGACGTAACAAGATGCTAGGATGGTGGGCCCCACTGATCAATAACCCATGATCCACCTCACAAGCCAATGATCCACCTCACAAGCATGTGTCGCCCAACCCAATCCAGCCGAATGCCCGGACTAGATCTCTGATCAGATCACCATGTACTTGATGATGGCCCAAACGGGGTCCACTTCTCTAAGGCCTCCCGTGGGCCCTCCTCGGGATCCACGGATCAGATCTGTCATCGGGTGGCCCACCTGGGTCCCACAGTCAGTAACACACAGAAACCCGTTCCAAGTCTAGTTATCCATTGATTTCTACGGGATTGCAGTGAATCCAATTCCAGCCAATCTATTTACACTTATGCACCATTTACAGGATTTTTGACGTAGAAAAGGGGTTTTGAAGCTTAAACACAAGTGCTATGGGCAGTAAGGGTTTGAAACACAGCATCAGTAATATTAATATGAGAAAATCGATGAAATCCTCCCCAAAACATTATCATATGAGTGGGCATCATAGGGTTTCTAAATGTATCATCGACATGCAATCAACGAAAACACAAGTACTAAATCTATAAATTATGATTTGGTACTTGCCTTAGTTTCGCGGTTTGAAGGAGACGGACTAAAATCCGGCAGCTGGATTCTAAGTTGTATGGTTGCAAAAGCCAAAGAAAGTAGGAAGAGAGAGACCGTTGCAAGGCCAGCTCAACATTTTTGGGGGCCTTAGGCAAACCATAAAAATGAGGCCTTTTAGTTAAAAAAATTAAAAATAAAAATTAAATCATAAATTTGCTTCTTGCCTTTCTAAATGCAAAATTACTAATTAAACTTTTGTATTCAAGTTTAGACAATAAATCATTTTCGATAGATAAAATTGCTAAACTGTTTAATCTATCTTAAGACATAATTGTTCTTAAATAATTTTTTATAATCTTTAGTTTTGAAAAACTTTTTCCTACAGATGCAACTATAACAGGTATGGTAAGTAATATTCTATGTGTAATAAAAATAATTTAGAAAACAATTTATTCTTTTATTAGATTAAGTATTTCAATTGGAGTATTAATTTCTGTTTTTGCAATTTCCTTTAAAATTTTTAATTCCAAAAATAAATCCAAGCCATCAATATCAGAATGCATGTCATTCTTAAGAAAATTTTCAAGATCAAGACATTTTTTTTCTAAAGCACAATTAGGAAGAACTATGCTATTTTTTAGGAAGGAAGGTGTAGATAATTGTACTATTTAATTAGCAATAAAATTTCTGATATTTTGATTTAGTGCTTATCATGCTCCTAATTTGTAGGCCTTTTCCTAAACTATACTTCCAAAAATTTTAAGCCTTTTTTATTTAATTTTATTAAAATCATTATTCCTAATTTCTAGGCTACAATTCTAAAATATTCCTAATTTCTAGGTTATAATTCTAAAAATAGGGCCTTATTAATTGGGGGGCCTTAGGCAGTTGCCTTAGTGGCCTACCCCTTTCAACCGCCCCTAGACGGTTGCAAAAGCCAAAGAAAGTAGGAAGAGAGAGAGAGAGAGAAAGTGTGTGTGTGTGTGTGGGGGGGGGGGGGGTGTTGTGGGAGAAGAAAATAGTACGGTGGTGTTTTCTTTGCACCATGCATGCTTGCTGCAAAGATCTTACTTGGAGCTCTTAGACATACATTGTCCTTAGATATACAGTCAATAGGTAAGCTTTTTTAACATTTTGTGCTTTTACAACCGGCTACCTTCACTATTTTTCTTTTTCGGTTTGACACTCTAAATAATTTCATTTTATTCTACCCTACAAACAAACAGGCCCTAAAAGAATGTCTCTTACTATCAAGATCTTCCATCTCACTCATCACAAGATGTATATGAGCCCTATTTCATCCTTTAAAGACACGAAAAAAGGAGTTTTATGTGGTATGAATAATTTTTTTTAGTTTTCTTAATGGTTGAGATTGTAAAATCATATAACAAGAATTAGATACTTACGCACATTGTGAAATCTAATAGGAAAATGTGTTTTTTTTTTCCTTTTCTTATAATGGCAATGTGAAAGGGAAGAAAAAAGAGGACAACGAAGATGGGCTGGACTAAAACTCTTTTTTTATGCAACAACTATGGGCAAAGTAGATTTTTGTGCAATATCCTATAGTCGTAGGATATCACACATTTTGAGGGTATGATCGTAATTTTTACGCCGTCCTTTGTTATACAAATAATTCTAGGAGCATTTTTTCAGCTTCATCCGTTGAGAGGCAAGTCCCGTTTAGGGTAGCTTAATGGTCAAAATCTCAATTTTCTAACAACTCATATGTCATCAAGTTTTGCTTCCACAGAACATTAGATAGGTTATATCTCCAAATCCAACTATAACAAAAGACACCATTCACTGTTCATCATGTGTCATAGAGGGCGATTGCTCCTGCAACTCCTTCAAGATAATCACACAGTCAATGCATATAATAAATCTAAAAGAGACCGTTCTTTTATTCAAGTTATATTTTGCGGGTCAACCGACCAGCCGTCCTTCTCCCAATCTCTTTCCTTCCACAATTTTTCTTACAATATACAATTTTCTAATAACACATGCATGTCAAACAAATTTTTGCTTCCACGGAACGTTAGATTGGTTATATATATTTATCTCTAACTCTATCTTCAACAAAGTCACTATTCATCATGTGTCATGCAAGGGGTGATTGCTCTTTCAGGTTTCAACTCCTTGAAATTAATCACCCATTCAACACATACTAAATCTAAAACTGATCCTCACTTTGATCGAAGTTTATATTTAGGGGTACATTCTCATTTGTCAGAAACAAGTGCTGCTTCCACGGTTTATATATCTCTAAATCTAGCTTCAACAAAACCCGTCAAACAATATTCATCACGTGTCATTGAAGGTAATTGGCCTTACAACTAATTGAAAGTGACTCTCACATTAATTGAGGTGATATTTGTTGAGAAGTGGGCTCCATGTGAGTGGGAGTCTACTAACGTGTATAAGGTTTTGGCACGAATGATTAACCAGGAAAATTTAATGTAATATCAAAATTAGTCGGTCGGGAGTTCAAATTTCAAGAGAAATGACTTGGAGCTAAAACAAACACGTGTCTCAGAAAATACGTGGATCGAATTCCACCAGATTGGGAGTGTTGAAGAGGTGAGTATTGCAAGAGATGAAGGCCTCCTACAAAAAAAATGTGGGGTGACGGGTTAACTAGTCGGTTCCCTCCTAACAAATGTAGGCAACCAACAAGATTTTGATGATTTATATTCAACATAAAAAGATTGATTTCAACTCTCAGGCAATAGAATAATAGAAATGTGCCCAGCCTTCCTTCCAACAAAGAGCCATGCTACTTGTCCCGGGACTTGCCCGACTCCACGTGGGAGGGGCATTTTCGTCATTTGGCAAATGACGAAAATGCCCCTCCCATGTGGAGTCGGGCCAGTCACGGGACAAGAGTCCTGGGACAAGTAGACTTTTTGTCCAACAAAACCGCTTGGCAAATGACGAAAATGCCCCTCCCATGTGGAGTCAGGCCAGTCACGGGACAAGAGTCCTGGGACAAGTAGACTTTTTGTCCAACAAAACCGCCTAATCCGATTCGATTCCAAATCAAAGAAAATTATATCTTAGAAGAGTGGGGAATCATGTTCTGGCCAATCACGTTATGACACGTATCCATCCCTCAGCAGCCCACTCATCCACTCACTCATTGAAATGGATTTTTGATATAATAACCAAATGTAAAGGGGGTTTCATATAAATATTAAAACTTCCCATGCCTCTCTCCTGCTCTGCAATTTTTATTCTCCGTGAAATGGCAAAATGGATCGGTTGCAGAGAAGACGAAGAAACGCACGGCAGATCTCATTCCACCACATCCTCTCCCTTTTCGATTCCGACGAAGAGGACCCAACCCAAGACCTCTCTTCCCTCATCACCACCCTCCAACAAGAGGTTTTCTCTCCCCAGCCTCAATTCGAGCCTACCCTCAACAACCAAACTCCTCTCCTCCACCCCCATCTCTGGGATCTTCAAAGAAGACAACGAAGAAGAGGTCGTTAGACAACTACTAGAAGCTTTGGACGATGACCTCGGTGGGACTCAGCAAGAGACAAAAAGAAAAATGATCAAAGAGCACCAACTCCCCAAAGTACCAAAAGATCATGCTGGGAATGAACTTAACTTCTTCCAAAAACTAAACAAAACAAAAAATCGGAATTTAAGAAACAGCATCCCAATCCCAATTTCATTCCTGTGGATAAAAAATTGCATGCATAAAATCAAAACAAAAAGATCACAAAATCTCATAACAACAGAATCTCACTATGCAATTCCAAACCCACCTTCTCCATAACCCCTGTAAAAAATATTCTTCCTAGCAGATTTCATTTCGAAAAGGCTCCGCATTCTTCAGAGAATCCATGGTACGTTTTCGAACCTCTCTTCTTTTGCTACAACCAATACATTTCCTCTCAACTAAACACCAAAAATGCAAACAGAAAGTCTACTTGTCCCGGATTTCATGTCCCGGGACAAGCACGACTCCATAGGGAGGGGTATTTTGGTCATTTTTGAAAATGACCAAAATACCCCTCCCTATGGAGTCGTGCTTGTCCCGGGACATGAAATCCGGGACAAGTAGCATGGCTCAAATGCAAAACCCAAAAATTCAACCCGACTAAAAAATCACGGAAATGAAATTCCTTCTAAATTCCATTTCGCATATCAAAAGAGAGGGGGGAGCGACAAAATGAGAAGAAAGGGGGAAATTTTATTATATGGAGATGGATGGAACTAGGAGGGTCGTTGTCACAACCCAAGCCCGAGATCAGATTACTCAGGACTAATTCCAGGTCGCGAATCCATCATACTTACTCCCATAAACTCCGAACTAACCGAAGTTAAGACGAAATCCACAAGGGATCAATTATACGTACCTACCAAATGTACATTTTTACGGAATAGACATATATACATTAACGAAACAATTAGCTTAACGAATACTTTATATTAAAAGTAGCGTCCAATATATACAGTTCATTTTCTATCAAAGTCAACAACTGCATATTCAAATACAATGCAGGTGACATCTATTTACTATTTAAAATGAATACACAAAAGTATTTATCCAAAATATTTCCAAAATATTCTATTCATCAACACTCTGATTCAAGTCCATTCGATTAGACCTCCTGGAGGTATCGGATGGGCCTCCTCCACTGTGTGTGCTGCCGCGGCATGACCGGCACAGGCAACTGGGCCTATAATGTTCATCAATAATACTGTAAACACGACGGTTCAACAATGTATATATAGATCTATGATAGCACATGCTAAATCTGTCAATTTATCAATCTAACAGTTCTAAACAATCGACTCTATAACAGTATTCTGTACAGTGGAGTCAAGTAATAACAATTACTAACTTGGCAACTACAATAGCATTAGTTTCATTCAGTTCTTCCTGACGGAAGCAGTCATTCAGTTCATATTCATTCATTTCATTTGTTCACATTCAATTCATTGATTACATTGAGTACTCTTATTAGGTGGCTTATCAAATGGTGACTTTTCAATCCAATGTTGCTTTTCATTCAAATAAGTGTTTTCATTACATTACTTATCAATGAGGGACTTTTCAGTCCAATGTTGCTTTTCATTCAATTAAGTGTTTTCATTACATTACTTATCAATGAGGGACTTTTCAGTCCAATGTGGGAGCTACCGGTATCTGGATCAGAAATCACTAACATCACTACGGAGCTCCGGAATACCCTAGTCCATCTATTGCAATAGGATTGTTCATTAATTCATTGTTATATTTAATAACTTGTTCATTATTTATTAATTCATTTCGTATTCAATTCAACTCAATAACGAGCTTAAGAAACTACTATGTAGTGTCAGACTTAAGAAATCAAATCAATCTATCATTTAATTCGGACTTCTAAGCCAAACAAATGGGTGAAGCGTTCGTTATCCAACGTACGTATTATTCTCTATGAACATCACTTTAATTAGCAAGTTGTGCGTTTAGATAACCTTAGCTAACACCTATGCAGGTTTAAGAATGATTCTCATTCGTTTCGTCAACTAACTCGGTCAATTTGAGACTTGGATTTACCCCGAATCGCCGCACGAATCAACAACAATTATTATACTTGAGTTTACTCAATTAGTCACAAAAACTATTCAATTAATAGCCTTAAAGAATCTCTGATTCAATAGGCTTAACTTGTGAAAGATCAGAATTTCAGTATCAGAATTATTGTGCATTCGGTCACCTCTTCGGCTGGTTGAACTTAGTTCGGTCAGCACTTGGCAAGCTTTCCAATAACTTGATTTTCTGTCACAATTCCTATCAGGTTCTTCGGTCACCTTTTGGTCACCACTCGGCTCGCCGAATTCAAATTTTTGGCTAGCCGAGGCAAGTTTGGTCACCCCTTAGTTTCCTGGAAAAGTTCCTCAATATAGGGGCATTCGGCCACCTCTTCTGCTGGCTATTCGACTGGCTGAACAGAGTTCGGTCAGCGCTAGGCCAGGTTATTCGTGGCCTAGTTTTTCTCAGGAAACATGCCTAGAGGCATTCGACCACCTCTTGGCTGGCCAAAACAGAGGCCTGAAGTTCAGAAAATTTCTTAACTGAAATTTCCCCTTTGAATTAAATGAGTTCAATTAACCAATTTTAGCATCTTAATTCACAAAAATGCATATACTTGCCTTGTTTGAAGATCAATTTGACAAGAAGCCCTTTGTTAGCTTGATTTGAGATGGAAACTTCTCAACTTGAAACCCTCTTTTCAACATAAACCAATATCAATTCACAAATAGAGCTTCCATGAGCTATTTGTGCCATAAACCTATTACTAACGTTCAATTGAACTAGAAAACTCATCAAGGATTCCAAGACATTTACTTGAAGCCTTTGTGAAGAGAATTTGAACTTTCTCTCAAGCTTTAACTCCAAGAAATGGAACACAAGTTGAGGAAGAAGATGAAGTAGGTCGAGTGGCTCTAATCTCTATCAAAATCACTTAAAAACCTTGATACTTAATGGAGAAATGGAAGGAGAAAAAGAAAAAGGAGTCTAGGGTTTCACTTGAGTTGGAAATGATTGAATGAGCTCATCGAAGCTCATCTTAAGCTTATATAAGCTCAATTTGCAATTAAGCCCTCCACCTCCTAACTCAATTCAATTCGAGTCAAATGAAGGGTCATTTGATCCGTTTCTCGTCGAATGAGTTCAAGTCTTTTATGAAAGTTATCGTACTCTTTGAGATACACGTGTTAGTATCAAGAGTTTCCGTATTGGACAAAATACGCAGAAATCCGTATTTATGAAAAAGTCCTTAGTTTCTTTGTTTGAATCTAAAATCCATTCAATTCATTCAATCTCATTCATAATCGTTTCATTAAGCCTAAATCATTCATTTTAGGCTAATTCAATTATATTTGATTATAAATTATCATTAGCTTAATTAAACATAGTTAATTAGCCTTAATTTTTAATCAATTAGAGTTAATCTCAATTAACTTGGGGCGGAGTCTAACAGTGTGTTTCTTGTTTGTGTTTGTGTTTTCTATTGTATAGATTTTGTTTGTGTTTTGGGAAGTGCAAGAGCTTCTGATCCTGTGACACGAAGCAGCGAGGGCATGCATATCAATGGCTGCCCAAGGGAACAGTTGTCTTTTTTTCTCTCGTTGTTTTTTTCAAGTTTCAAAATCGGAATTTCTGACTCGAGGAGAAGGGAGAGGATGTGGTGGAATGAGTACCGCCGTTTGTTTATGCTTCTCGTTGTTGGGTTTCTTCGTCTTCTTTGCAACGCTTTTGGGAAGATTCGCCATTTCACATAGAGAAAAAATCACAGAGCAGGAGAGAGAGGCATGAGAAGTTTTAACATTTATATGAAACCCCCTATACCATTTGGTTATTATATCAAAAATCCATTTCAATGAGTGGATGAGTTGGCTGCGAGGGGATGGATACGTCTCATAATGTGATTGGCCAGAACAGATCCTGACTCATCTTAGAATTCATCCTAATCTCAAGATCCTTCAATTCTTTACAAGAAACCACTTGATTTATTTTCAACAGAATGAAATATCGTGAGGAATAGGACACCAAGGCCCGGCTCTATAAAATGGACAAATGTGGGAACTGACAGGTGAAATAGAGAGAACATTATCTGTTCGGAAGTGAAAAAGCAGTCCCCAACCTTTCTCTGACATTTCCAGAATCATATAGTAGTGGGTGCTGCTTCAACAATCCTTGTGGGCTGAATCCATTTGTGTGTATAGATTGGTCCTGGTGTGAGACATGGAAGTGTTTGAACCCCGGAGGTTGATTTTAGCAGCAATATTTGCTGGATTTCTCGAATTCCAGGGCGTATGTTCCTCTGACGTAGGTATAGCACCATGCCGTTTTGGGTTCTTATTTCCTTCTTTCCATTGTGATCACTGAGGCATATTGTGAGGCCTACTTGTCATCAATACCCTCTCACGCTTATCTATACCTCTTTGCATGGCCCATGACTCTGATCAGAATGATTGTAGCGTATAAGCTTGTCCGTGAGGTTTGAGTGACATTCTAGATATTGGCCTAATATTCTGGCCCAATTGAGACCGTGGCGTCAAATGTTTGGCCTACGCCCAAGCTACTCTTAGTTTGCTAGCCGGGCCAAATCTTATAGGATAGATATAGGACCAGGACAATTTAATTGGACCAGAAACTAGGCTTGTCATGTCCACCCTACAAGCCCTGAAAAAATGGCCCATATTAAGATCAAGTCGGGGCCCGGTTCAAATCAAGATAGTGCTGACCTTCCCATTAAATGACCATTTATCTTGAAATTAATTGAATCATCAATTCTAATCTGCTTCTCACTTATGCTCATTTTGACTCATTTTATTTCTCTGCAGTCACTATGTAGTTTGTATTAGTGCCCTCAACTAGTACATTTACCTGTTTTGTTCTTTGTCCTTGCAGCTCCAAATTACACTTTTATGCAAGAAGCAACCAAGGCCCCTCCAGTATCTTACTATAACTACATCATCATTGGAGGAGGAACTGCAGGCTGCCCTCTAGCAGCCACCCTCTCTCAAAACTTCAGGGTTTTGCTCTTGGAAAGGGGTGGCTCCCCCTATGGCAATCAAAACATCACCAACTTGGCCACCTTCACCGACACACTCACAGACACGTCCCCAACATCGCCGGCTCAAAGTTTCGTCTCCGAGGACGGTGTCGTCAACACACGAGCTCGTGTGCTAGGAGGGGGGACCTGCTTGAACGCCGGGTTCTACACGCATGCAGACCCGGAGTTCATGCAGAAGGCTGGTTTGGATTTGGATTTGGTGAACAGATCCTATGAGTGGGTGGAGAAAGTGATGGTGTTCGAGCCACAATTGAGACAGTGGCAATCTGCGGTGCGAGATGGTTTGGTGGAAGTGGACGTGTTGCCTTATAATGGGTATATGTTCGAACACATTTATGGGACTAAGGTAGGAGGGACCATCTTCGATAAGGACAACCATCGACATACAGCTGCTGATTTGCTTCAGTATGCAAACCCAAGTGGCCTTACAGTTCTTCTGCATGCCACTGCGCACAGGATCTTGTTTGAAAAGAAAGGTCAAAACCCTACCACTCAATCTTGCAGACTGTAGTGTGACCAAGCTATTTTAGAGTAGATTTGAGTATATCCATGAACATTGTGGAATATCTACCAATTAAATAAAGTCTGGAAGAAAGTTTTGAGCAACTCAGTTTTTAATTAAGTAGGCTCCACTATGGGTTCCACTCCTTCCTTTCTTAAAAGCGTTTTGTTTGCATCCATTTACATATTTAAATAGGATTCATACATTGGTTACGCATCCCAATATTTACCTGCACCAATTAGGCATTTGATCTGTGAATGATAGTTTGAAAATGTGTGTGGCTGTCTGGCTAAAATCTTCACACCTCCTAGGGTGGTAAACGATTACCTACGTTAGTGTGCATGGGCAGGTGTTACAGTGAATCTCACACCATTCTTGGCAGTTTTTTTTTTTTTTTTTTTTTTGAGATTTCTGAATCCAGTGGACGTCTAAATGAAGATCTGAACTATTGAATGTCTTTAAAAGGACAAAAAGGGCCATGAGGGTCAAATATCCAGAGCAATAAATCTGCCTCTCTGAACTTCTATGGGCCACTAGAGCATGTTATGAGCCGTTCATCGTCTTTCAAATGACAAATAGGGGGTCAAATTTTAGATTTTGATTCATCATTGATTTGGAGAAATTTGAGCGAAACAATGAGCCCTTGGATGCACTCATATAAAATGGTCTGATTTTCTTAAGTTTTTTATGCAATCATATTTTTTTTAATTTTGCATTCTTCTGGGCCCTAATTCATGATCCAAACCATTCATCCTCTTTAAAAGGCTAAAAACATTTTGGGGGTCAAATCTGAGCAATTGAATCATCATAGGTTTTGTGAAGGGGAATTTTCAAATAAGTCCTTAAGTTTTTGCCTTTTTTCAAAAAAGGACACAAGTTTTAAGACTTTTCAAATTAGTCCCTAAGTTTTCCATGAAGTTTTTAATTAAGGACATTCATCAATTTAAAGATATTTTCCAGTATCTTTTTTCTTCAATTATCTTAAACTATCCAAATCATCCTTCAATGAAATAAAATCCTTTATATTTTCTTCCTGTTTTTCACTAACAGTTTTATAGTGATCGAGGAAAACTAGGTACTTCGGCTAAATATTGTGGCTGCTAGAACCATGTCATGGCTTTAAATAAAGGTACTCTGGGTATTTTAAAAAATTGAGTGAAAATGCCATAAAAAATACCTTTAAATGACCATGTCCTTAATTGAAAACTCCATTGAAAACTTATGGACAAATTTGAAAAGTTATAAAACTTGTGTCCTATTTTGAAATAAGGCAAAAACCTAAGGCATTATTTGAAAATTTCCCTTTTGTGAAAATTACAATTTAAAGGCAAATATATACGTTTTGATAAGTAGGTTGGCATTGATAGATGAAATATTGAAATTGACTAAGCAGGCATTGTGATCATTCATTCATGTACAGGGCAATCAAAAACAGCAGCTCATGGGGTGATCTTTAAGGATGCTGCAGGCAACGAGCACAGGGCCTACCTGAGCAAAGAGAGAGGGAAAGAGTCCATGGGCGAGATCATAGTTTCAGCAGGTGCACTAGGCAGCCCTCAGCTGCTTCTCCTGAGCGGAATCGGGCCAGCCCAACACCTCAAGTCTTTGGGCATCAAGGTGCTACTGGACCAACCCATGGTTGGCCAAGGCATGGCAGACAACCCAATGAACATCATCGTCGTCCCCTCCCCTTCTCCTCCGATCGAGATCTCCCTCGTTCAACAGGTCGGCATTACTCGATTGGGAACCTACATTGAAGCAGCCAGTCGCATCGATTTCGTCAGATTCTTTGGATTAAATGAAACAACTCCAGAGACCACGAAGAGTGCTTTGGAAATCATTGATAGACTCAAAAATGCTGGAATGATAGTCGAAAAGACGATCGGCCCCGTTTCGACTGGCTATCTCAAGCTAAGAAATAGGAACCCAGACGACAATCCTATGGTCACTTTTAACTACTTCAAAGAGCCTGAGGATCTACAGAGATGCATAAATGGCATGAAAATTATTGAGGGTGTAGTCGATTCCAAGGCTTTCTCCAACTTCAGATACCCAAACGATACTGTGGAAGCACTCCTCAACATGACTCAATATCTCGTCAAAAATATACAGCCCAAACGCAGTAATGCTTCAACTTTTGAGTCATTAGAACAGTACTGTAAGGATACTGTGGTAACCATATGGCATTACCATGGAGGTTGCCAGGTGGGCCGGGTCGTGGACCATGAGTATCGGGTACTTGGGGTTGATTCACTTCGGGTGATCGATGGCTCCACCTTTATTGACTCACCAGGGACTAACCCCCAGGCAACCCTAATGATGCTCGGAAGGTAATGGAATCATCATCACCACCACCACCACCATCATTATTAATGGGCCAGAGTGTCATGTTCATCTGTCAACTTTGACAAGTATCCATAATCAGCACGGGCCAGCCCATTCGATATTAGGACCCAGCTTGTGATGAGTCTGTTTAAGGGCTAGATACTTGGACTCGCTGCTTCTTTTAGATTTAAAGTTCAAGCCATGGTTTGAAAGCTTGGGAACTCGACTCGGACTAGGAGGGTCCGGTCACTGAGCCAAGTTACTTGGGAAAGTCTGGCTGAGTACTTGGTAAAGGCTCAATCAACTCTGCTATACTCTTCCCACCAAAAAAAAAACTCTGCTAGAATCTGTGTCATGCTGTGCTGAGTTGAGCTGGCTGAGTACATTGTGA
Organism: Umbellularia californica; assembly: GCA_028538565.1. Lineage (NCBI taxonomy): Eukaryota > Viridiplantae > Streptophyta > Magnoliopsida > Laurales > Lauraceae > Umbellularia > Umbellularia californica. The sequence continues at coordinate 15,108,126 of JAPQWN010000001.1, read as the reverse complement.
TTTGTGGCAATGCCTAGTGGGTCTCACAGAGGGGATCGCATAGGAGGACCCCTCCAGTCCTGCAACATCAGCCATCTATGTGTTAATTACAATGACTAGAAATGCGTAGAAATTGCATAGTTGGTTGATCCCAGGTATAATAACCTTTTATTAGATATGACTGGGCCTAGAAAACTTGGCCCTTGTTATCATCATGCCCGCATCTTGCATTGCCAGATTGCACACGGCCCATGCGGCCCCCAGTTTCTTGACAGCCCTGTGATCACTGCCACTTATGACCACTACGATTTCTACCAATGTTCTGATTTATGATATCTGTGATTCAGGTACATGGGGATTAAGATAAGGAACGAGAGGCTTGGAAGATATGATTGGAGTAGTATTTGACTTGGAAGTTCATTCTTATTTTAGTAGTGATGCATGATTTTGTGAAGTTCTACAATAAGATGATCGCTTGAATGATCACTTGTAAAAAGTTTGAGTAGACGGTGTTGAATAATGTTTTTTTTTCTTGGTAAATATTGAATAATGGTTGTTATGGTAGCCAAATGCCAAAGTCATCTAATTCGAATGAAAAGACCATGGTCTTTGTCATGATCCCTTGGGCTTTAATCCATTAAATCTTACTAGATTAGCAATGGTTCTCCTTCAATGGTCCATTACCAAGTAGTCTCTTTCTTTGAATAAATATTGCACTTGTATATTTCCTTTTGTGGCCCTATTCAGCGTTCTACTGGCTAAGGATTTGAGATGATTTCTTAGTTAACAAAACACAAATTTTCGAGTCAATATACCATTGAAACTTCATTATATCCTGCACACATGTCGAACTGTCAAAATTTGAAATGACCAATTTGCTCCTCGCAATGATTGTTTTGCCCCATAGGGAATTTTCACCTGTGGGATGTCCGCATGATGAACGCCTTTAATTCGAGAGAGGAAGTATTGTCAATGTTTCCTTGATATCGTATTAACTTGGAGCAGTAGATACCAGGTCGGTGCACGGCAAGAAGTTTTATTTAAGTTCATCACTGCAATGATATGCCTGATTATATTCAAACATGGTCGCTATAACATTAGTCAAGTCGGACTGATTTTTTATAGTGTTAGATGAGACGGTTTGAAATGAACAATGAAGATGATTTTTGAATGAATCCAGTGATCAATTACTTCCTCTGACCTCCGCAGCTGCAATATTAAGTACCTCAAGCTAAAGAGCTAAACCTTATGTGTAGACTTTCAGTAGTACTTGCTTGAAACTTTTGAACCTTCCCATGCCATTTTCAGAGTTCTTCTATAACAGCTCAGCTGATTAGGGCCTGCTCGGATTTGGAGAAAGAAACCAAAGGAAACTCTTTACAGCTCAATGTAGACTTTCTAAGTCATCCCAAAAGACTCCTATTTCTTCTTGCAACTCCATACTTACAGTTCACTGGAGTGGCCACATGGTAATGTTAGAAAAAATATCTGAGGACTTGAGGTCTCAAGTTGGTACCCATCGTCTGTATGACTGGTTGTATTCAGAAGCAAGTTTTTTGGCATAAAACTTGCCTTTCAACTTTTTAATGTCAATTAAGTTGAGAAGGAAGTTTGCATTTATAAAAGATCACCTTAACTTTTTTATTTTTCCTATCGGAGGGTTCCCAACCCTTTGGGTTGGACTAATCCCTCCGGGCCCAGAGGGAAGCCGGGTAAACTTCCTTGTAACCCCAGTGTGGTAATGCAGTTTCAAACCTACAACCTCTGAGTGCAAACCGTAGTCCTAGGCCAACAGAGCTACCCCTAACAAACCATATTAGACTTGAACTCTGATTGCGGCAGGCTTGAGCTTCGAGCTTTTAAGCTACAGTGAGGAGGGCAGACCCCTTCTGGGCCAAGTTGGACTTCCTGGGTCTAGAGATTGTCATATACTCATAGGTAGTTAATTACCAATGGTATTTATTTTCCTAATACCTTGAATTTTTTTTTTTTTTTTTTTTTTTTGGCCCCTCCTTTCATATATACTGATAGGAAATAAATGAGCCCACCATTAGATTAACACGGAAATATGAATTTTTTCTACTATTTTTTTCCAAAGTGCATATTGTTGAAAAATCTTAAATGTGAGGCCCAACAAATATTGAAACTTCATTGTAACCCAAATATAAAGGAGGAATTCTCACGAGTGCTTCGGATTTTATACATAAGAGGGCAAGATATAAGATTCTTATAATATTTTATTAAAGTGCATTATACACGATAAATGTGATTGGCAGCCCAAAAATAGCATACCTCATATAAAGAGAGGCCGCTTTTATAACAGGTTCAGATTTTGCAGGGGGCCGCACCACTGCACAAGTGGCATGGATCTTTTAAAATAATCTTTTGTGTAAGTGCTATAAAATCTTTCAGTGGGACCAAGAGATCTTAGGGAGTATATTAAGCCATATAATAATACAAGAAAGCAGAACCTTTTGAGTAATTCAGATTAAAAGTGGGCACCTGTTTGCAAATCAAAACAAAAAAGTGAAAAGTAGAAAGTAAAAGTAAAATATTATGACAAAAAAACTACCCTCAAAAGGCAAGGGAAGAGTGGTTTTTTGTCCTTTCAGTGTTCACTCTCAACTCCCTCTTCTTTTTTTTCTTTTGATTTAATTCTTAATTTTATTTCACTCCACTCCACTCCACTCCACACGACAAACAAACGGACTAGGTACTTTTGTAAATTACAAAATGTGCCTTACAGTTTCATATCCAGTTAAAAACCTCCAAGACCCTGCCAACAAAGATCAAAATCCTCAGGCTTTGGGCTGAGGCACAGAAGGCTGCCCAAAACACCTCCAAAATATAGTGCCTGCTGTTCACATGTCGAAAATGTGGCCATGAGAAAAAAATGAGAGATTTTTTAACTTAAATAGTCCAAACTTTCATCACTTAGTTGTAGGGCAAATGCATTTGGAAATCTCAAGGAAGTCAGATAAATTCAAGTAAAGCATCCAAACTTTGCCGAGGCTTCCTAAAAGCACACAACCATAATTAGAGGAAATGAAACAAATCCAACTCACTCAATTATAAGCACCCTCTGCAATGGAGTTGTTTTCGCTTATTGAATACAATGATGGAGAGGCATTAAACAGAATGTTGCTGATAGTAGACTACAGGAACATTTCATGTCTAGCACGAACTGTATATATTCTCTGCAATGCCTTCTAGTTGACTGAACAATTTTCACATTCTAGATTGCTCCTAACAGCTTTCACCAGAAGAAACTGTTCCAGGTTGCTTTTTGTGGTATCCAAACAGCTTTCACCAGAAGAAACTTTTCCTGGTGGGTTTCTGTGGTACAGACATTATCCACACTATTTTGTGGAGGTTAATCAGTAGCAAACATTAAGTTACTACAAGGCTCAATAAATTACTGTAGACATGACAGTGCCTGAGAAACATTTCGAGATATTCGCTCATGTATTGGCTCCTGAGTATAAAGAAATAAATAACATTATGAAGTCGTCCATGTTCATCTAGTTAACAAGTAATCAAAATGAAATTCATTTCTGCTACCTGCATCCCTGGCATCTCAAATTTTGATTTTGTGATAGTCTCAAACAGGAAAATGTATCTGCCATTGCCAGCTAAAATTTATCAGTCTTCTGCATGCATCTTTATACAGTTAAGCAACAAGAGTTAGGATTTGTACAATTTGCAAATCAATCATTTCAATTACGATTTCAAGTCTTATATCATTATAAAAAAAAAAAAAGTACCATTTCAAGTCCTTTGGTCTTTTACTTCATTGCAGGCTTTTGAGATTGTTTGATGAGAAAGTTAAAAATTCTACTCTTGACATCCAAACCCACAAACTCCCCTTCAATTTGTTATCCTCGAGTTAATAAAAGTATTTTTGGGATTTCTAATAATCTCTGTCATCGTTACAATAGATCATTTCTCCTATATGTAACTGGAAATCAGCATTATAATAGAATTTTGTAATATATGTACATACTGCAGAGCAAAAGGGAGCAGTAGAGTTGTTAAGAGATCACAACCATGGGTGGATGTTACCATTTAAAAATATATAATAAATGTTACCATTTAAAAAAATATCTAAATATAATATATATATATATATATATAAACAAATGGTAACATTCATTATATAAAGCTTAACAGTACAACAAAAATATACTGACACCTCCCACCGAAAAGTGAAAACAATAAGATATACAGGAGACATAACACCAAAAACATACTGAGGAGGCTACAGAGGCCTCATGAAGACCAGCGACCTCCAAAAACAACTCAAACCTCAGAGCCCAAAAGGAAGAAATGACAAAATACAACAAGGTCATGCCCTTGAGAAAGGAGAGCCTATATACTTCTTATTCATCAAATATACACGGCATCTATGCATACCAACTCTAACCATTAAATTGAGGGGATAATTGTGGATGAATACACCAAAAATATGGAGGATCCTAAGTAATCTGGACCACTAAATTGCCCATTTGGCTGCCATCAATTGAATGGTTAGGATCATCGAATCGGCATAATCCTTGGCCACACTCATTCACAATGAGCCCATGATTTAATTGAACAGGAATAGCAGGTATGCATTATGCATATATAGTGGATTTGCCATCATAATGCTCTGTGAAGGATGCACTGAGTCAAATCCATTAGAAAGTATAAGGCCCTAAAAGTGTAGAATAGCTAAAGATGAATCAATACTTAAATAAAATAATATTACCACACATTTCCTCCCCTTTTTTTATTATAATGTACATAATTGCAATGGCAGTGGAAAGTGCCCACTATGGCAACCTTGAGGTTGCGGGGTTAATTTGAAAAGAACAATTAGCACTTAATTAGTTCACCATCATATATCTGCAAAACGTACCGCCAAGCAAGTTCACAAACAAGATCTTCAGGGGCATCAGGTAGGACCTGTGCATTCAGATATGGTCAGAACAATCTTTTACCTTTAACAACCGAAACACTGAAAATTTTAATTAAGCATGTCAAACGCTTGCCTCATCTTCATATGGATTGCAATGATCTTTGAACCACAACCGCAAGAACTCCTGCCACAATTTCAATTTCCCAAGTGTCAGCAAATTATCACAAATTAAGTGGGGGCATTGCTTTGGGAGGATGACACCATGGTCCTGTACACATATCCTGGATCCAAAGGTTGCCTTGACTCAAGTTATAATCAGTATTAGAGCAGCCAGCAAGCCAGCATCGGTGTTACATGGTTGCTTACCTTATCAACATTCTCTGGTTCAAGGCCATTTTGAAAGCGCTCTTTATAAGAATCAGCAATCCAATATCGGCTCGAGTCAGGGGTATGAACCTAAAAAAACCAAATAAAAAAATGCTTCCATTCACAAACATATAATTGCTGGTAGAAATCACAGTATTGTACTAATACCTGACTCACAACTAGGAGTGTTCCTTGCCTGGGCCAGGGTGAGGTATATCCAGGCCCCACACATTGTAGAAATACAGGACCATTCCGGCCCAAGCCCGAGACGGGCTATAGATGTCAGGCCTGAGCCCACCCACCCATTTAGTCAATCGGACAGGTCCAGGCTAGGCTTTTTGTAAGTTGTTTGGGCTTTCCAGCAATTGTTTGAATAAAGTAGCCACCAAATTACAAGCACTTTTTATTCGTGGCCGGGCCGGAATTTGGGCTCTGTCACTTAATCTAAACCCAGTCCAAATATTAAACACGCCAGGGTTTTTTATATCCAGACCCAGCCTAAAGCTGACTGGGCCCGGCCAGGCCAGCCATAGGCACCCCTACTCCCAACATGTTCCTGACATAAGTTAGGAAAGATTAAGTTGCATGAGTATCAGTACACAAGTCGTAATTCAATACTAGCACATGCTTTTCCAATTAAGCAAATTACAAAACAGAGGATATGTGAATTTGGCATAATATAAAATAAATGTTTGTGCTCTATATTAGAATTTGGCATAATATTAAAATAAATTGTTTTTGAAATGAAAGAAATGTTCATTGCAAAACAAATTAACAAAAAATAGCACTGCTTTAAGGTCTAACTAGACTTAAACAATCGAGCATAAAAATTTTGACATAACAGTTACATTTCAATAGAAGAAAAGAAGTGATAGTTACCAATTGCAAAACAATATTTAAATTAACAATGGAAGAATCCTTTGAGAATCCAAGACAATGTCATGTATAATAAGTGTCCAATACCATTAACGTTGCTCGTCTCAAAAAGTCCACACAACATAGATGGCACGTTTATTCCAAACAAATGTATAGACCACATTCTTGCCAATGAAGTAGTAGGAAGTGGGTATGCAAAATTAGAAATTGCAATCGGTGTAGTAGTCATTAGAGAAAGATTCCTATAACCAAATAGGTAAGAGTTCATGCTCTTTGATGTAAATAGCATTTAAATTTAAAAGGCCGCCCAAGGACTCCCTGAGCGTAAGGGTAACATTCACCACAAAGGTATAATGACGCAACAATTCTTTTAGCGAACATGGCCAGCAATTACCTCTCAGATGCTAGATAACTAGTTTTCTAACTTTTTTTTTAATGATAATGCAATTTTATTAAAAGCAAACCAGCATAAGAGACATATATTGAGAAGCAACAAAGGAAACCAAACAAAAGGAAGAAAATGAAAAGCCAAACCCCAAAGCCACAGCTCACAAAGCTAGAGAGATACAATTATCAATGACAAGATTGTCACTTCCAACACCCATTTCAGCTAGAGTGTCAGGCTGTCAGCAACCCCATTCGTGAACGGTTTAAGGAGAGCAAGGGAAACTTCAAGCTTGGAGGCCAATACCACCACCTCGTCAAACAAATCCGCTAGGCGCCAAGGAAGATCAGAAGAAGCATAAGCCCATCTTATGCACATAAAGAGCCCATTCCGTAATGAAGGTCCTGAACCCAATCTCGCCAGCTTCTCGCAGACCTGTCCTAAGGGCAAGCAACTCACCCTCACTGATCGATCTGAAACCAGAAGGTCCCCAAAAGAGAGAAGCTTAACTCCTGCACTATCTCTGAAAACACCCCCTATACCTGATGGACCCAGGTTACCTAAAGCACTCCTATCAAAATTAATCTTTAAGGTACACAGTGGCAGAGGCGTCCAAGGAGGCATAGCCTGGAGCATAAAGGGATAAGAGAACGCCACCTCTTTCCAACATCTCGTGATATCATTAATAGAGTAACCTCTAAAAATAGGAAGGATAGAGACCCAAGAAGCAACAAGGAATTTAACCTTAAAAGCCAGTGCTTCTTTAAAGGAAGAAACCCCTTGAAACATCTTGAGTTCCTTTCTTTCCAAAGAGTCCATATAATAGCCAAAAAAGATGTTTTCTACATTATATTTCCTCTAGTAGAACCAACTCCCATAAACCATGCCTGTTAAAATTCTTCATTGAATCCTGAGAAACCTAGCTACAATCATCCATGACAGTGTCCGAGATCCATAAAAATCAAGCCACCCCACAATGCAAAAGCAGGTGGTCTACAGATTCAGTAGTAAGGATAGCACCTGAAATGGGCAGCCAAGTAAAAGCCCCAACCCTGGGAGGAGCTTTAGACTTCCACACCTCATCAAATTGAAAATCTAAGAGAGCATCACCCCTCAAGGCCATGAAAAAAAAAAAGCAACGGAGAAAGATCTGTCAATTGTGCCTGTCCGAACTATCTTGTCCTTTCTTCCGTCCACAACGAAGACACTATCCAACTCAACAAGCAATGCAGCAAAATTTTCGATCTCCCCCTCATCAAGATTTCTTCTAAAGATAGGACCCCAAACTACTTGCTCGCCATCTTCGAGAAGCGATCTCTAACCATAGCCGAAACATCACGAGTACAACGAAAGAGATTAGGGAATTGAGATGCCAGAGAAACTTCCCCCACCCAGGTATCCAGCCAGAATCTGATCCTGTCTCCTGTCCCTATTCTGTAGTGAACCATGGAATCAAAAGATGCCCTAAACGACAGCAGGTCCCTCCACAACCTCAACTGGTGAGGTTTCGTCCTCAAGGTATCCCACCCATCTCTGGTGACATTATTACTTAACCATCAAAATCTGCTTCCACAAACTGTCTTGACCATCACCAAGCCGCCACAGCCATTTTCCAAGAAGAGCTTCATTGAACAATTTCAAAGGCCTAATACCAAGGCCTCCTTCCTTTTTAGATATACAGATTTTACTCCAGCTAAGAAGATGTATTATTCTTTTACTTTCAGCCCTACCTCTCCAAAGAAAATCACGCTGGAAACTAGTTTTCTAACTTTGCCAACAAGGTTTTGGAAGTGGCTGATTTAGATTGAACAAAAGTTTTAGAGGAATCATTCATAGGCGTACTATTTGCTTCTATGTTTCACAGATAGTAGTTTCCTGTTTGTTCTTAACATGTACCCTTTTCCTGAGTTGATAGTACTCAGTATTGTGTACTTTTTTCCCTTCATCTTCCTTCTTTTAATTTTTTGTTTCTTTTTTTTTTTCAGGATAGTGAGTGACACATACAACCTTGCCAGCACTTACAAAAATTAGAAATAAAGGATATCTCTTTTACTTTTTTGGTGCTTCATACATTGGGGGGGGGCGGGCGGGGGCGTGGGGGGGGGGTGTTTGGTTTCTTGAGAGACCTTGCTTTGGGGGGGGGGGGGGGGGGGGGCGTGTTTGGTTTCTTGAGAGACCTTGCTTTCATGCACCAAAGTTAAAGGTAAAGGTATTATGACCATCATTTATATATGAAAAATAAAGTAGAACTCATTAAGCCACCTGAAAAGCTGGGATGAGGTTATGGTGATGATGATATGACAGTTATAAAACAGTGATGTTTATGAGCAAAAGGTGCCCACCTCATCAATTAAAAGAACTGTACCATCAGATCCTTTTCCAAATTCATACTTTGTATCCACTAACAGTAGGCCATGTTCCAAAGCCACGCGCTGCAATTAACAAGGCGTGATAAATATAGTGTAAGGATAACTTGCAATCATACTAGAGGTTAAATTAAATAAAATAATGATGCCACAATATTCATATCTTATGTAAGGAAATAAAGAATCCATGTACAACTCTGAGTTTTCATAAATGGAAAACATTCCTTGCACCCTTCAATTCATATCATTACAGCCTAGATCAAACGATAGAATGAAAGCAAACTATAATCCATCATTGTCCCCAAAGACAATGTCAAATTACTCCAATAAAAGGTAAAGAGCTGTTTGTGTAAAGGTATAGCAGCCACATTGAAATTTGGACACACAAAAATAGTAGCATTTTATTGATTCAAAGAATTGTGGGCATCTTTTATTATTATTATTATCATGGATTGACTGAGAGAGGAATTACAGACAATACCTGTGACTCGTGAGACAAGCGCTGTGCTTACTTATAAAAGGTACCAGGCAATGTCTTGGCCCTTGACTTTAAGAGGGCATGATTTGCATATTAATTGGCTTGTCTTTAGATGCATTGTGAACTCAAGTTTAACAAAGTTTTTTTCCTCCTTTTGGAAGTCATGAAAAATAACACAGATATTGGAAGTTTAAAAAAAAATTTACAAGGTTGAAATAACAAAAGAAAATTATTATCAATTCCATCACTAGGGACAAACAAGAGTTTAAATTTAGCCCCAGTGCGACTATGTGTAGGATCTTACACCCCATTGAGCTACCACTTGTCCCAAAACCAATTGGTGATAGGAAACGACACAACAATGGTTTTATGGTGAGGGCAAGGGCTCGACCACAATTATGACCGCATAGGAGCGAGGGTGGACGTTGACCTCAACACTATGCTTTTAGTAAGATAGCATAAGAAACCTTTTTTTTTTCCTTTTCTGCACTGTACAGGACAATAGAAAATATAATATTCAAGATAATCAGGTTCTGACACTTCAGTCTAGGAGTTGTTTTTGAGATAATAAACTATACCACATACTTGAATAAACATTTCATTAAAAAAAAAGAAGAAAAAGAAAAAAAGCCCATAATGTAAGAAGTGAAAACATCTAAGCTTAGAAAGAAGAGTTCAGGCCAGCCACCTGGCCGTATTCAAATAAACTCAAGGCTTTGCTGCTTGCTTCATCGTAATCACTTTGAGTCATCAGACCTCGTTCAACTATCTGGAGATGATCACATTGAACAGATAAGCAGACAGTGTAACTGACTAATTAACATGTGCAATAAACTTTTTTTTCCCGAAATGGTAACTGCAAAACCATAGACAGAGAAGCCATCACGAAGAATTGAGTTCTGAATAATATATCTCGTAAATATTATTTCATTTAGGCTGGATGATGGACTTGGAGATGATCTAAACAACAAATCATATTCTCATAAAACACCTATAACTCAAATCAAGCAGGAGAACCATTTACATGAATGCATTACAATTGTTCGTCAAACTTGTAACATTTCATGATCTTATTGGATATGTATCATGTGTATACTTCATTTTTATAATCGCCATATCAATGGCATGACCCTGCCACATCCATGCCGTATCTGGCCATCATATACCTTAACAATTGGCATGTTTTTTTTTTTTTTTTTTTTTTTTTTTTACTAAGAATCAACCTAAACTGAAAAGGACATAATTGATGTATGTAAGCACTTCATGCCTTCATTTGCAAATCCATGCAGTGACACATCTTCCCACGACTTCATTACAACTCAAAAACACAAAGTAGGATTGCACAAGGATTAAACCATGGGAAATGCAGAAGAAATCAAACAAAAAACAAACCTCTTCTGGAGCTATGGGAACATCGTGATCTACGGCCTTAGTTGTTGGTGTGATTATATTTGCAGGCAGCTTTTGGTTCTTCCCTAGACCTATGTAACATATTCTGAGACCATTAGGAGGGCAAACGCAATTAAATAGATGCATAAACAACCTAAATCATTTAACTTGGAATGCGTACCCTCTGGAAGAATATTGCCACAATAACACCTCACACCTTTGTTGTAGACAGTCCATAGTGACGTCTCAGTGCTTCCCGTCACAAAACCCCTAACTAAAAGTAAGCATCATATGTTAACTTCCATCATATATACATATAGCTCTACAAATTTAGATGCTAGATAGATGTAAAAATAAAGCATACCAAAAATGACCAAAGTCATATGCCCTAAGGAAGAAAAACTCAGAATTGTGTGACACTGACAGTGCAACTGTGCAAGGCCACTTGGCAAGAAGGTGTGAAAAATAATAACATGTTGAGTCAGATTTGGCCCTTCTAGAAATGCATATTATTCCAGCTTCCAGTAGCAATATTAGATAGTCGAAAAGATGAATACATAGAAGAGAGAGAGAGAGGGAATTCACAGCCAATGTATAACTCACCAACAAACTCGACTGGAAACACCGAGCATTTCTTGGCGATTGTAACATTTTTATCAGGAGCCGACACCACAGCATTTGGAGTTATGTGTCGAGTTTGGTTAAACCACCATAAGCTTGTCTCATTCAGTACCTGAAATTCACAATCAAGTTCGGACAACGAACAAACGAAAAATACCATCTCATATACAATTATGCTGTGCCTTAGCAAAGTAGATACAAACAGACATTTCTTTGCAGAGTCAACAGCGTTTCCATAATTCAATTGACAACTGCAGTGATAAAGATGCTAGTGATGATGATTCAGTAATGCTTAACATCTTTATTACCGAATTTTACAATACACCATAGCCAAAAAAAAAGGGATAGATTTTGGCTCATTCATAACTAGGAGTCATCTTTGCAAATTCTGATTTTGTATCCCACCTTAATTCCAGTCATGTTTTCTTTAACTCCACAATTTTTTAATGTCTTTCCTTAATAATATTATGGGTTCCATTAGAAAGTAAAGACATTAATGCAATAAAATGAGAATCAATAAGTTTGGAGACAGCCATGAAATCGATCAATGAAGAAGAAGAAGAAGGAGGACCTGGCCTTTAAAGGGAATTGAAGCAAGAACCCTATCAAAAGCACTCTGTCGATCCGTAGTAACGAGAACAAGGTAATCCCCGCTTTCATAGATATCTCTCACCTGCAAAGAAAAAAAAAATCTAAAAAACATTGCCTTTCTGTTGGGAATCTAAGGGAAATTCTAATGAAATTTAAACTTTTCCTAGAAAAATCGAAACTTTCCCATAAAAATCCAAACTTTTCCAAGAAAAGATTGAAAACTTTTCCTAAAAGAAGGGAATTTCTCGTGGAACTACCTTGCCTCGGGTCTTGGATTGGAGACCGGGAACGGTGCGATCGAGGTAGGTTTCGGAGAGGCAGTTGGAGAGAGAATCGCGAACGTTGCTGAGGACGTCTTCTCTGCGAAGGCTGCTTTTAGCAAGGGCGTCCAATGATTTATGGCTCGAGCTTACTGTAAGAGTAAGACTGGTGGGATTGGGATGGTTTTTCGATCTGAATTTCATGGTGGATGGGAGGAATGATGTTTTGTTGGAGGAGAGGGTTTTGGGAGGGTTTAAGGCAGGAAGGGATTGGGAAAGAGTGGCCATTACCAACAATGGAAAAAAGCTGAAGCTGCTGCTGCTGCTGCTTCTGCTCCTCCACGAGCGTTTTATTTAAGCAAAACTTTGAGCGAGTGCTCACGGGACGTGGCATTGAAGGTGCATTTTAAAGGCATTCTGTTTGGCAGCATTTCCTTTCATCTCGAAAATGTTTCTATGCCGAGAACGTGGGGACTTGAGAGAAAGAGAGAGGTGTTGGGATCGGGCAGCGGGGGAGGGAATGAATCGAGTATAAGTCGGGAATGCTCGGAAACGTTTCTGTTAAAGGGACTAGATTTTAAGAGGCACTGAAACTGTCTGACCCAGCCCATGAACACCCATAAGAAAACACCAAGAATAGGTTTTGATTCTTTGGGATTGGAGCCTTCACTTGACTCTTTTTTATTATCCAACAAAATATAATTTATGTACAAATGCACACTGAGGGCGATATTTTTAATGTTTCTTTGTTCAATTTTTATAGTTGATTACGAGTTTAAGATTAATTTACATATAATTAAAAATGGTATAATAAAATAATACCAGCATATTTTTATTAATAAGAAATTGTATAAAAAAATACTAATAAAATATTCATATTGTAATTTATATATAATTTAATAGACCCAGACTTCAATCTAATTATCAAATGGATCCAAAAAGAAAGTCCATGCCTTGATTGTTCAACCCTCAGGTCACCAAATAATTGGAGGTCCATTGGCATCTCTAATTGCAAGAGTGGTCAAAAGAGAAACCAATGAACCGTGAGCTGCTGAGTGCTGCCCGATCACATCTTGGTGGGACCATTAGCCCTACGAAATGAAAGTGGGCAGTGGATACAAGTGGAAGTAAACTAGCTCCATTGGAAACTTTTAGCCCTTTAAAGTGATAAAACTTGATGGCGCCCTGTTGATTATATTAATAGTTATAATGTGAGGATTGTCATTGGGAACAGGAGAAAATAGAGGAAAACCATATCATACCACTCTCCTAAAGTCCTAACTCCTAACTCTCGTCCTTTCACCAGAAACTCTCTTCTGCTATCGTTAAAATGTGCCCAATCAGAGAAATCAAAGGCATTAAGTTAGGGCAGTGGGTCAGGCTTTATTGGCTAAGCATTGGCAGTGATATGTATAGGTTTAACCCAAACCCAACTCATTCATTATTGGGTACCCAAACCCTAAATTAATAGATGAATACAGGTTCAGTTCAATGACAGATTGGGTTGGGTTTCAGCTGGGATGGTAGGTCAAATAGCAATATGGACTCGACAAGTCCGGCCCATTTACTAATTGGATCATAAAATCACACCCCAAGCCCATTCAGGATTTAAAATGGGTGAAGCCAAGCCCTGATTCAGGGTTGGTTTCTAGTTGGACTGCCGGGGAGGGCACGGAATTAACACTTCTAGGCGGTACGTACTATCTTAGGGCCCGTTTCTTTAGCGGAATTCCTGACAGGAATTCCGGTTGTCTTAGAATTTGGAATTCCTGTCAGGAAAACCATGTTTCTTTAATAGAATTCAAGGGGCTTTTGAAATACCTCAAAACCCAGAATCCCAAATATCATCGAGCATAAGAGGATTTGAGAAACTTCTTCCATCTGGAACTTCGATGACAACCCTTCTCTCTTCTAATCATCTCAACGGTCATTTTCATCTCTGATCCTCAGGCCACGGCAATGAAATCCGAAGGTAGTTTTCTTCTTCTTTCACATTCCTCATCTCTCTCCATTTTTTTTGGAAAAATTCTCTCCTCTTTCTATTGATCTGTAGAATGATGGGGGGTTTTGGCCATAAGGTTCTGCAGAAACTCTCTCTACTGGGTTAGGGTTTCTGTAGAAATTGAAACTGGGTATTTTGTTGATTGGTTGGAATGGTGTAGAGGATATACAGAACCTTTTAAAGTTGTATTTCTATGATCTGCAAATATATTACAAGACTTTGTAGAGAATTATGTGATGTATAGAAATCCCCTGCTTATGTGATGTATAGAAATCCCCAATCTCTTGTCTTCTTCAAATTAGAGAAAAGAAGAAAATAATTAATCTCTCCTTGCTCTTTACTGATATGTTATGTAGTAGCCTAACAAACCAGCCATTTCTATTTAATGTTTGATTGGTTGGAATGGTGTGGAGATGAGAGGATATACAGAACCTTTAGAGGTATTTCTATGATCTGCAAATATGTTACAAGACTTTGTAGAAAATTATGTGATGTATAGAGATCCCCTGTTTATGTGATGTATAGAAATGCTTATTTAGGTAACCAATTTACACTTGAATTTGTACAGTACTAATACATACAGGGTTCTAATTCCATGTAGAAATTCTTTAACTATGAAACAGGGAATTTGTGGAGTCGGGAAATTTGGAATTCTCAGACAGGAATTCAGGCATTTGAATGAAACAGGAAATTCATAATTCCAGAATTCAGCAGTATTTCAAATGCCAACATTTAAAATTCCCAGACAAGCACGAGACATGAATTCTTAGCCTTTGCTGGTAGTCCTTCAAAAGTGAACTATACTGTAACCATAAATTTCACACGACCAAACCACCACCCAACTTCTCGTTTTTCCCTTAGAACGGCATCTTACCCCAGTGGGTAAGAAATGCAGCTCTTACTGGGAGGTCACGGTTTTGACCCTGGCCTCCCCCTTCTCCTTGCACATGCGAGTTTCTTCTCCTCACATGTGTAAGTTTGTATTCTCCTTGCATGTGCAAGTTCCCTTCTCTTTGCTGTGCAAGTTATGTCAGCCGCACATGTGAGGGTCTCTAAAGGGCACCCAGCCCCTTAGCTGGCCTACCAAAAACTCCTCGCTGTTCTCTTTCTTGATCTCAGGTGGACCACACGCACTCCTCAGGGATCTAAGTTATAAGCCACAAAAATGAACCAAAAGTAATTCCGGGCCATTTTGTGGCCGGATAGTACTGCCTAGGAGTGCACATGTACGTGGGAGGAAAGGCAGCACCTACACACGCAGAAAAAAAACATATCCAAAAATTAATCCTTGAACATTTGGGTGAGAGGCAGGGTTCCCAACCCACTGGGCAACAAAACCTGAGTTAATTACCTTGCCTTTTGAGTTACATTCATCACCCTCCATACCCACACCAAGAAAAATGTCATTTGATCATTTGTACCGGTTGGCTCCGTGAAGCAAATGTTAGTGTTGACTTTAGTCCTCGCTGTCTTGAGACCAAGTCTCACTTGCACAACCAATGTCCTCACTGGAGCTTGGCACAAAGGTGAAATATTCAGAGCACTGGAGCTAATAATTTATCAAACTGTCGGATGCAATAGCATTCCATAAGTTAAAATTAGTGAAGAAACCGAAAAGCCGCAAAAACCAAGAGTGCTTTGCGATGCCACAGTTCTAAAGTGTTAATTAAGTATACATGTGGACGCGGAAATAACATTGTACGACAGGCAGAAGACTTTTAGTTCATAAATATAGAAAAATGTTACAATTTATGAGGAACATTAAAGGAAGTGTAAAGAGGGCTTCACCAACCCCATCTCTTTTTTCTTTTTTTACAGCCACCAGCAATTCGAAGCATGTGGTCTCCACTTATCCTCTGATTTACTGTTCCTTCCGAGCTTTAGATCTGGCGGGCTTTGCTGGTTTAATGACGTAACCCAGAAGGATCACTATAATGGGAACGATGGTGCCGATGTAATACACACTTCCATAAGAAGCAAGTGTTTCGTGCATGCTCAACACCTTCAAACACAAAAGCACAGAAATTAAATTTACATGAAGCTTGATGATCTATAATTAGAACGTCCCGGACAGACAATTAAGACTAGGTAACAGATATACCTTCCGACAAAATAAATAAATATATAAGGGTTTTAGCCCAGTTTACTAGCTCAACGAGTAAGGGACATCAATGCCCTGTGCAGGCAGGGTCTTTAGGTAAATTTAAGCCCCGGTTGGCACTGGGAGGTATTGTACTAGTAATGCCTTGAGAAGAAATAGGTCAGATGCATTGCTTAGGAGGGTGGATTAGGATTACCAAACCAAAAAAGTTTACGCAACAGATGCAAGGATGCAGATATAATAACCAAATGAAATGTTTCTTAATTTAACTGTTAAAAAAATAGATTGTAAACTTAATGATTTTTGCCATCACAATCTGTATAACCAGTTTTTACTTATTACCAGTGCTTCAAAGTCAAGAGAAGTGGAGGGGAAAGTATTGAACCAAAACACAAATACAGAAAGGCAAGTAACTATTAAAAATGTATGTGTGTGTATAGAGTAATTCTCACATACAAGCTTCCAAATGAAGTGAACTGTTGGATCTAGGGTCAATTTTATTATTTTACAAAAAGCTGTTAAACTTGTGGACCACAGATGAATGGGTTATAGAGGTATTAGACTGACTTCAAATTTGACTCTAGGTTGACCCCACTTGGGTCTTTCAATCCCGGCCCCTATTCCATAATTCGTGGGATCCTAAGTAGGCCTCAAGAGGTGGCTTGTACCATAAGACCGTAAGGTTAGTTTGTACAAGAGCATTACTCTATATATATATAGGGAAATTCTCAAAAATGTCCCACTTTAAAAATGCCACTTCTCCACTCCTCTTTCTTTGGTTATGGGGCCCATGTTGAGTCAATCTAGTCTTTTCACACATACTACCCCCACATGAATAGTCACAAGTCCAAGTTTGACACTCATCCAACTGTTCCTCACCGTTGGATTGAAATCATGATAAAATGATGCCTTTAAACCACTAAATTTTAGGGTCATGCATCAAAAGAATAGGATGATCTTATGGACTCAAGATTTTGCATATAGGTAGGCCCAATATGGATCGTTCCATCCAATAGACTTCCATAATCATCATGCATTCCAGTGGACCCAACTACGAGGGGCGTTTTCTCCTAAAAAATGCACGAGCGCTGTGTAGCACTCCCTACACACACACACACACACACACACCATGTATACATATACACATATATACATATACACCATACACACACACACACACACACACACACACACACATATATATATATAACCATATACACACACATATATATATAAAGGGAAATGTTCATATGCATCTATCCCTCACCAAAAATAGTGAGGGACACCCCAAAAGGGGAATTTCCAAGTACGAAAGTGAGGAAGTATGTACTTCCTCACTTTTGTACTTGGAAATTCCCCTTTTGGGGTGTCCCTCACCAAAAATGGTGAGGGATGGATGCATATGAATACCCCCCATATATAAATATATATATTTCCCATATACGGAAATATTCAGGTGAAAACTAGTTCTCACCTATTAGATGAGAACATTTTTATGGGCCCCAACTGTGGGCCCCATTTGGGGATGGGAGCAGGGGGAATAGAAAGATCTATGTGAGGCCACCCCAAGTATCAAGTTTGACCCCAAACCCATGCCCCTAACCCCTTCATCCATGGCTCACAAGTTTAATGGCTTCATATTCAATATATATATATATATATATATATTCAACCCTCAATCCAACGGTTCGGTCCATTCGGATGTGTGCCAATCCTTGGGAACAATAACTAGCAGGGGGGTTCCCTATTGGTTACTAAGTTTGGCTGGGTTGTTTAGTGGGCCCCACAAAAAAGTTCTCATATAATAGGTGAGAAATAGATGTCCGGGGATGGGTTCCAAAAAGAGTACCTAGGTATAGGTTGTCTGCTTTTTGGGATGTAATTTCTAGTTTTAGGGATGAGTCTAAAGTCAGGGGCAAGATCTACATGAAAGGTTTGGGATTCTTAGTGGGGGAGGGGGATAGTGTCCCTTTTTGGTTTGATGATTGGGTAGGTGTGGGTCTTTCATACCTTTTGTTTCCTAAAGTATTTAGAGTTGTGTCTAATAAAGAATATTATGTTTGAGTCGGCAATGTGGTGTCTTGGAATATAAGTTTTCGGAGGGCCCTTCAACAATCAGAGTTGGTGGAGTTTGAGTCCTTGTCGAGTCTTCTTGCTAACGTTGTTTTATGCAGGGATTCTACAAACCGTCACATTTGGAAGCCGCATCCCATAGGATCTTTCTCCTCAAGATCCTTTTACAAGGAGATGGATTCTATGAATGTAGTTCAATCGCCTAGTGCTTCAGTTTGGATGGGACTTGACCCACCCAGAGTAAAGGCTTTTTTGTTGGTTGGCAGTGGCGGCCAAGATTTCAACGGAGGATATTTTAAGAAGGGGGTTGACATCGGGTTCAGACACATGTTGAGGGAGAGGGAGTCAATAGATCATTTGTTCATTCAGTGTGATGTTGCTTCATTTATTTGAATGTATTTTCTCAAAGTCAGTGGTGTGAGTTGGTGCCTCCCAGGTTCTTTACTGATTTTGTTTGAGGCGTGGAAAGGGACCCCTTTGGTCGGTATTGGGAGGATCTTATGGAGGATCATTCCTCTATCCATCCTTTGGTCAGTTTGGAAAGAGCAAAATAATAGAATTTTTAATTTAAAAGGATCAACAAGGGAGGACCTATTGTCAGTTGTGCTTTTGAGGATTGCTAAATGGGCTTGTGTCAGAAAGGATTTTGCAGACATTAAGATAGATAACATCATGCAAAATTGGGGAGTCTGTTGAAGATGGGAGCCCTAAAGGCCATTCAAAAGAGAAAAAAAAAAAAAAAAAAGAGATGGGAGCCCTAAAGAAGAAAAGGAAAGATAATTGGTGCACTCCTCCGTCTGGAGTTCTAAAATTCAATGTCGATGGAGCAGCAAGGGGAAAACCAGGGTTGGCAGGCATTGGTGGCATTTTAAGAAATCACAAAGGGGAAGTTATGTACATGTTTGCTAAGCATGTTGGGATTAAAGACTCTAATGAAGCGGAAATTCTTGCCATCTTGGAAGCTCTCCATATTATTCATACTTTACAACACCATGTTCTTATTGTGGAGAGTGACTCGGCTAATGCCATATCTTGGGTAAAATCTTTGAAAGGGCCTTAGAAAATGCAATTATTATTCAATGAAAATAGTTCTCTACTTTCTGGTTTGCAGGTCTCTTTTCAACATGTTAGTAGATCTACAAATGGAACGGCGGATTGTCTAGATAAACAAGGGGTTCACCGGTCTTGTAATCTTAGCGCCTCTTTAGTGTAGTTGGTGGGTGCTTGGTATACTTCTCTTGTACCAGGTCACCGATGAGTGGTTCTTTATGTATGCTACTTTAATGAATTTTACTGTTACCGATCAAATATATATACATATATATATATAGAGAGAGAGAGAGAGGCAACTCATGTTAGCAAAATTAAAATTTTATCCATAAAAGAATTCAAATTAGAACTGCACCAGATGTACTTACCATGAAACCAATACATGAATAGTTCAGAACCAGTAATGTGTACAAGAAATTTGTAAATGCTAGCATCTTCCCAAACAAGTCCATTTTTGGGGGCACTGCCTGCTGCCATCTGTATATAACTGCTCATATACAAGAAAAGCAAAAACATATAACAGCTTTATTTGGTGATACAAATAAAAAAGAGTGTATCTTCTTCTTTTTTCCTACTACCTTCCAAAAAAAAAAAAAAAACCACATCATCTGTGTTAGAGCCAGGGAATTTTAGCTAAAATTCAAGAACAGGAAAAGAATTTTTCACTTTTCAAGTCCCAAAATAGGCTTCATTTACACAGGGCCACTGGCTCAATGCTTTAATCAGAAAAGTTGAAAGATGCATGCAGCAATAAAAGAAAATTGTACACACTCAAACAATAATCGCAGCAAAGAATAGAAGGATACCTCTTGAACCTGCAATCATTAGTGCTGATTGCACAAAAAATATGATGTATCCTGGGTATAGTCCCTGCAAATTATTGATACCAGAAAAAGGACGAAATTCAATTAGACTAGAGTGCGAGTGATAAGATAAAAGAACGAAATTTTAACCACCAATCACATGAATAATAGTAATAATGTTGATGAAACAGTGAAGAGTAAAGACTTAGAGCGTGTTTGGTTCAGCTTCTTCTAACTCAACCCTGCTTTTCTGAAAATAGCTTCTAAAAATCTACTTCTTCAAAGTCAGCTTTTTAAGAGAAAATGTCATTTGGTTGGATCAACTTTTGCAATTACTTTTTAATAGCAAAGGTATCCAAAGTTGTTTGGTTTGACATACAGAAAGCAACTTTTATCAAATAATTTTACATTAAGCTTTTAAAAATAAATTACACAATATACAAGAGCCTTGTGGGTAAATAAAATGGGCCCATCTCAAATCATATATGTGTCATTTAATGTGGGCCCCATCTGAAAACAACTTGAATTTAGCAGTCATTACAAAAAAAACAAAAAATTTAATTTTATATAATGTTGTCTAGCATTCATATTAAAAAAAAAAAAAAAAAAAAACTCTCAACATATTTGGAAAAGATAACAATATACTTCAAATGTTTGTATGCTAATCCATGTTCCACACGGCCAAGGAAGCACCCCTGGTTTACCCCCTGCAGGGTACAGTGTTAGGTCCCCAGTGAGGTCGCTTGGTTTTCTTTGATTCTTTATTATATATCAATTGCATATTTGGCCTAGTGGTATGACCGGTCCATGTGTGAATGCGGTCCATATCGGTGGAATGACTGGTCCATCTGTGATATGCAAGAATATTTGTATCTATTACCTGCACCTCAACAACCTAATGTGCTGGAAATAAGATATATCATATGGTACAAAAATGATGCTAGTAATGTATAGTGAGATGGTAGATTTAATTAATTAAGATTTGCACAAATTAATCTGAGAAAAATGAGGAAAAAATACCCAAATCACCTTGTCTTACCCAATCTTCAAGAAGAGAAGAAAAAAACAGGGCATGAACAACAGCCAGCCATTCATCACAAAATGTATGAAAATAAATTAGTCCCAAGGAATCAATGCATCACATCACAAGGAAATCCAGAATCGCAGCCCTCATATAACTTGAGAAATATTAATCTGAAATTCCATAGCTAGAAAACCCACAACATAAAGCTGTCATATATCGTTCATGTCAGCAGATACGCCCAATAACTGGGCACGCCAGGAAATGAACACAACCAGCTGTTGTAATTTGAGCACTTTTAACCACCAGCCCACAAGCCAGTTTTTGTGGTAGAGGGTTATTTTTTATTTGTACAAAAGATAATGCTAGACTTCGAAAATTCTCCAAAACGCCCCTTTTTCACGTCATCCCCTCTCATCCAAAGAGGATTGTGTGGGGGTTGGGTTGATCATGGGTGGACCGAAGTGAGCCCTATAAATCAGAGAATTTCAGTCTCTGGATAATTTGCGGTATTGTACATAAAACCATAATGTGTAAGGATCCAAGATGAACACACCCAAAATTAAGAACTATTAATTTTTAGTGAAACACCTGCTTTCAGGGGATTGGAGAAGCACAAAAGTATGGTTTAACAGATGCCAAAAGTGAAAGAACCAGCAGATCATTCATCAGAGTTGCAAGAGCATATCCCACATAGGCATAAAGGAAATACTGTACTCACATGCCAAACAGCACTAATAGTCTGTGTTGCCAGCAACTGAAAAAATCCAGCTTTCTTCCCCTTCTGAACGAGCCTTTCATAAACATCTAAACAAACAGAAAATAAGATAACAAGGCAACATAATCTTTTAACTACACATTACTGGATTTCAATTTGATTACCTTTTTCACTGTTGCATCAAACAGTTCTCAATACTGAAATGTACAACAAAACATCTACTCTTTTTCACTGTTGCATCAAACATTTCTCAATATTGAAATGTACAACAAAACATCTACTGGTACAGGCAACAATGGTACAAGCAACAAGAGAATAATGATAATGCAGTAGAGGCCATGATAATTTGTATGCCTTGAGCATATCTGCTACACAAACAAAATATTAATTTTGACCAGGACCATGCAAATTGGAGACCCAACTCCTGGATGGGCGAATGAACAAAAGTTACATCACAAGCGATCCTAATTTGCTATGTTGCATCCCCCTCATACACGTGCATATACACACCCACACGCACACAATCTTTCCAGCCCACGGTTCGATGGTCCAACCAATAGTAAAAATAACACTCTTTCCAGCTAATGATTCAATGGTCCAACCAATCCACGCGTCTGTACTCTTTCCAGCCCATGGTTCAATGGTCCGACCGATAGTAAAAATAACACTTTTTCCAGTCCATGATTCAATAATCCAACACACTAGAAGACCTATATCAGCTGGTTTGTAGACTCACATCAACCAATATCCCTAGTATCAGCCAATATTATTGGCTGCGACAGCTACTATGAGTACAACTCATATTCTCGGCCACTATGGTCACTTCAGCCACAAAATTGAACCTTTTTATTTTTATTTTTAACCTCCTCTTTTTTTTAATGGTATTGAATTTAGGATTCTAGACAATGGCCTTCAATCAAAGAGGCTAAAAGTGAAGGATTAAAGGTGAAGAACCACGAGGAGTAATCAGATGATTTCCGGTTTGATATGAAACGATTACCTAGCCAGCATCTCAGTAAATTAAGTTCTAGAAAAGAGATGTTCTCATCCAATATAGGGATGTAAACAGGTCAAATTGCTTAAAAACACCCTAGTAAATTAAACTCCGAAAAAAAGAGATTTCCCATCTAGTTAAGGATGCAAACGGGTCATTCATTTCGGATCAAGAAGGCAAGCTTAGAATGACACCAAATTCCTAAAAACACATGCTCCAATCACAAAACTTCAAAAGATTCAACATTTTAAGATAAAATAACAATAGAGGAGTGGACCTATATGACTTGAGGGGGCCTGCTACATACCCAAATATTGTGCCCTAATGGGGTGAAATGACGCCTAATGGGAAAAAAAGATTCAAGCATTTTGCATTTTGCAATACTTTGGATCTCTTGGATACTTCCGTAGATCTTTTGGGGGGGCAAATTAAAGTTTACATTGCACTGCGCTGTGACCATTACATACTGCTGCAAAGTACGCCAACCGTGATGCCCTTTGCAACCATGATTTTAAACCATAATCCAAACTGTTGATGTGGCCGAGTTCACCATTTAGAAAAAATGAACAGTATTGCATAAGCCCATTGTTCAGTGATCCAAACTAGTAAATGGCCCATTATATTATATGAAGCGAACAGGCTTCAATTGAGAAATTGGACATTTGGACGCAATAGATTTTGACCATCAGAATTTGTTTTGACTGTCCCTTTAAATTCTCACAATCCTCCTTTTCCTTCCCCCCTCTCTCCTCTTCACACAGTACCGTAATTATACCTCCTTTTTACTTAAATTTGGATCACTATTACTTATAACTTAAGGATGAGTGTTACCTCTTAATGCCTCATAAATCTCTTCTAACAACTCTCCTCTCAAATTCCAGAGGCCTCCCATACGTCAAAACATAAGGCTTTTTTCCTCTTCATCTCTCCCTCATATCTCCTTCCAACCAAACTCTCCTACTACATTCTGGCAATTGATGCTTCTTCTCCTTCTTCCCCTATCCAATGGCCTTTTCTTAACCCTGTCTGTTATTTGTGCACTCTTACCATCTACATCCCCATCGTATCATTGCTCATAGCGACTTCCACAGCAGCATAACAGCCATATAACATTCTATAAGGCGGTGTGTTACATTTCATTTCTGTGATATTTTTCTTGTGGGTTGTGATGAATATTTTTCAAATATATTTTGATTATTTTTTATTTTGCTATTTTTCTATTCTTAAGTCATTCATTTATGTATACGGTTACACCATTAGGATGCCAACAATTCATTAGATAAAGTGGGGGAGGGGAAGGTTCTAATTAATTATAATTAAATTTTATTTTTATTTCCTTTTATAGTCCATACATATCTTTTTTCAGTAGTTTTACCAATATATGTTGCTTCAATCATTAAAATACTTGCACATGATAATGATAATTTGATGAACAAGATATACTCTTAAATAACTGTTTCATCTAATTCGGCTTCGGTCATTCTACCATAAAATGTTTTAGACTCCCTGTATCACATGGATAAAACTTTTGATGTATTACATTAGAAAAATCAAGATAACTCTGATTGGTTTTGTTGTTATTATTTTTCTCCCTCCCTCCCCTGATGTTTTTGAAAGAGGTAAGAAGTAAAAGGCCCCTCTTTTCCTTCTCTTGTGCTCTTCAATGCATGTTTGATGTAAGGGATCTTCAAGTCCAGCTCAAAAAATATTAATGTTAAATCTCATTTCCGAAGTGAAGGAACTCTTCTACTTGTGTTTTTAGGAATCCAAAAAGTTGTCTTGGAAGGAAAATGAAATACAATTTCTCCCAAAGGATGCAGAGGTCTTCTTATAAGTTTTTTTATTATAATAATTGATTTTGATGGTAGTTCTTTTTAATGTTGATGGTATCTCCTTGGTACTTTTACCATCTTAATATAATTCAAACGAAAAAGTTATTATTTTAAATTTCTTAAAAAAATTTAATATTATGAGTTAATTCCCCGTGCTAAGCACGGGCATGGTTTGCTAGTATTTAGTGATCCAGACTGTTAATATATGGAGCCCATCACCCATAGCCAATGGAAGAAAATTTTCTAAAAATATAAGATCCTTGGAATTCAAACTTTGGCTCTGATCTCCAATTATTAATGTTGTAGCCTATACCTAAAATAAAATAAACAGATTTATATAATCATTAAACTATAGTAGGTCAAATCAAAATGAATAGCCCTTTTGTGAAAAAAAAAATTAAAAAAAAAATTGCAATAGTATTTATCTGATCGAAATCTAGCCATTTCAGATCAAGCCAAACATTCTTGGCTTATTTAGCTGAACGAACCAAATTTGACTACTAAGCTTTCAGCTCACCAAGGGTGCATCAAACTGAAATACAGTGTAAATTATAACCCCTTTGCAAATTAGGACATTGACAAACCTCTAGAATCACAAAGAAGTTGGGCTTTACACAAGTATGCCATGAATTACCATTTGATAAACCCACCGCTAG
This sequence comes from Umbellularia californica, assembly GCA_028538565.1. Taxonomy (NCBI): domain Eukaryota; kingdom Viridiplantae; phylum Streptophyta; class Magnoliopsida; order Laurales; family Lauraceae; genus Umbellularia; species Umbellularia californica. The sequence goes on along the minus strand of JAPQWN010000001.1, from coordinate 15,082,668 downwards.
AGAAACTGATGAAAGGAGTATGAGATTATCTGGATGGGATAGTAGAAACTTACAGTAACGAAGCCAAGAGCTGACTTGTATGTTCCACACGAGCGGCAACTCCACTGCACTTTTTGCAAACTCAACACCAAGAACATCAACATTCTTTGCACGGTCCCATTTGGGTTTAGGCGGAGCAGTATCAGACCAACCACTAAACCCCAAACCAGAAATGATGATGGAAGCCTCCGAGATTGACCAAATAAAATAATACTTCCAGCGTGCTGTGAAACCAGACATGTACTGGTAGCCCAACCTCTTCCAGAACCCCCAATCTTGATATATGGGATTTGTAAATCGTGAGAGTGGAAAATATGGGACCAAATATAAGTATATGCCCACGCATATAGCAGCTTGAACAAGAGCACGCAGTGTGGCACCATAAGGTGACGGTGATGGTCGTTTCTCAGCCACACTCCAAATCTGCCAAATGGAAGATGATAATTAAGGAAAGCGTATTTAATTTTTATGATTGTGTAGGGAATGCATGCTACAGTACACTTACTCCTCTCTTTTCTGTCCAATCAAGGTAATCCTTCATTTCATAAACTGGTCCAGCAAAGTGACTTCCACAGCAAAGGCAGTAACCAACATACTCAATAAAAGAAGGACATCGAATCAGCCGGTTTTTCTTTTGCGCGTCACGCAGGCCTTCTTCTTTCAACAACCCATCATTGTAATTTACTGAACACGAGATGACTTTCAACGTCAACACCATTAGAGCTCCTATAAAAAAGATGAAAGCAATGATTCACCATAAACCATACATGTAAGGTCATAGCTTGTGTATAGAAAAAGAAAGTAAGATTCCTCGATACAACCAATATAACTGACAAGAACTTATCAATGCAGTGAGTAGCATAGAAGTTAGTGTGTGAAAATCATGAGATAAGACACTTAAATACTAGTAATTACTAATTAGTATTACCAGCAGATCACATGAAAAAGTTTTCTTCTTTGTAAGCAATTACAACGGTGAAAAGTTAGTGTGTTATATCTTAGTGCTCCTGTAATCTAGTTGTGGTTCGTGGCTGGTATATTTCTCTTGTACCGTTGCACCAATGATAGGTTTTTTTGTTTGACTTTCTGAGTTGTACCTTCTTTCTCTTTAATGAAATTTTACTGTTACCGATCAAAAAAAAAATTACAACAGTGAAAAGAAGATAAGAGCCCAAGGCACAGAGAAAAGTGCTCACTATTGCAACCTTGAGGTTGTGGGTTCAAATCATGTTACCAATCAAACCACATATATATATATATGTATGTGTATATATATATATGGAGAACATTCACTTCTCTTTTGTACCTGAAACTTCCCAAAAAAGGGGTATCCCTCACCACAATGGTGAGGGATGGATGCACTTGAATACCCCCCCCCCCCCCCCCCCCACATATATATATAAATATATTTATACATATACATATGCATATGCATATGTGTGTATTGAAAAGAAGATAAGGGCCTAGGGGAGACTTAAGGAAGCCTACCCACCCAAGGATCGATCCCTATGTGGTACTGTGGGAGCGAGTGTGCTATCCACAGCAACCATACTGTGATTCCGAGACAACACATTCCTTTAGCGTTACTGCAGGTCCTCATGTTTATATCTCAATTAACTATTCAAGAAACTATACAAAAATAAATAAATGAAATGAAATGTTTAAGCCACTAGGACCATATCATGCCAAAAACCTTGTGCAAGAGAGTTCGGTCTCGACACCTTGAATCTCAAATGAGCAAACTTTTGGCAGAAACTGAAGCCACCCCTTCCACAATGCTAAGTCTCCTATAGAATCCCCAGTTTGAATCCCTGACGCTGGTAAACTGTTCTATAACAATCCACCAACTTCTTAAAAATGTATCATTGTCAAAGCCAAGCCAAGCCTTTGACTAGCAAACATCTTGTCAAGTAATAGGATTTATCTCTTACAGAACTTTCCACTTTATAAAAAGAAAAAGAAAAAAAAAAAAAAAAAAAAGCAATTTAAAGTTTATACTTTATACACTCCAAATGCATGTGTACATGCTACAGATAGCCCAACAATGTCACAAGATAAACCCCAAATATTCGAGATTGCTTTGCTAAGAACATACATTGAAAGAAAATGAGAAACAAGTTTGCACTCCCATGTCCAAATACAGACACCGTTTGAAAATATAGTGTTAGAAGCAGTGAGGAAGCCGATCACAGATGCCCCACACAATAAATTAGTGAGACATATAAGATCCTTCTTTTTATATTTTCTTTTCCTTTTATCAATATATGATATTCTTATTTGAGCTTGCCTGTTATATTCACTCTTCACTGATCAAACTGGTAGCATGCTTGCCAACTACTTGAAGTATCTTTGTCTTTAGTTAAATCAGTAACAATATGGTGTGTAAAATAGCGTCAAGTAATCTATCTAAAGAAGTTGATGTGATATCTCCTACACCAGTTCAAAAAATGTTAAAAAGGGTCCCAGAAAGTATTACCAGTTGCATCGATGCCCCCTTCCTTCCATGCATCTCCACTCATATAGTACACATGGCTACATAAAGGATAAGTGCCGGTCAGAAGTTTCACAAGATGAAAAATTTTGCTTTGGAACAAAAGCAGGTTTTCCACAGATCTCATGGCCGAGAAAGAAAAAGAAGCAACAAATTAGAGATCTAACATAATGGAAACAACAGCATCACAGGGGAGTGTCTGTTTCACATAACCAAAGAAAGTGCTGAAAGCAAAAGTTCTTATGTTGGTATAACTTTATGTGAATCAATTCCAGTGACATTCAAAAGCTCACTTCAGGGGATGGAAAAACTACATATGAATTATGAAATTTTTTGGGGCACAAGATTCTCAATAAGGGATTACAACCGAGATGACAAACTTAACATGGTCACCAATCACCATTTTCTATCAAAATAAACAAATGCATAAATAATATTTATTTGGACAGCCTTCCACTGATTTTATCAGAAGATTAATGTTTGTATGGAATTGATGAAGTTGAAGCTTCCCCTACAATTAAAATATAAGTGCCACTGCATTTTTATCTAGAATTCAGATATCAGATGATAGAATTAAGGTTGAATAACAGAGTAGACACAACTTAAATGTAAACCACACGTCTTATAGATATTGATCTACATGCATCCACTGATAATTCTAAGAAACGTCATGCTTACGCATTCTGTGTGGTCGAATGATCTATGGTTCATAAAAAAACTTCGAATGAAAATCATTTTTCAACAAGAAAAAAAGGAATCTAATGTGAGCTAAAGGTTAAGGAAGCAATCATTGAAGAGGCTATACGAATGATATTTTGCAACAATAAATGAGACACACATGCACAGTCAACAGACTTCAAGTTAGAGCTTCATATCCTTAATAGAGAAACTGCAAAATCATAGAACTACTTTCATGAAACCCTCAGTCTAGTTTATTATGCATGTTCATAAGTTACAGCCAGTGGATGCACTTAGGCCGCTAATCATACTAGCTGCTGTCATAAAATACAATTCTCAGTCCAATGGAAACATTCCAAAAATCACCTCCAGAGCTAGATACCCTGTGTGGCTTGCCCCAAGGCCATCAAACATTGATATGAATCATCTCTTCCAGAACTTAGCCTCAATTCCTTATAGATGACGGTTCCTGTTTTGGTTCCTGCACATTAGGCATCCCAAATATCTTCCAGATTGGAAGATCTAGTTCTTCTCGTCGGTGACCCGCATAAGACAGCTAATAGTAGGCATACAGCAACTCTGGAAAAAGGGGAAAAATAGCAAATGGCTAGGATTTCCCTGTTAAGAGGTTTCTATCCATGAACTAAGAAGAGAACCAAACTTTAAGCATGCTGTAGAGAGCCAGGAGTAAGACACTATATTTCTAAATACTAACTATAAACATTGGATCCACTAGGGCACGTTTGTGTACACACCATTTCCGCGGAAAGAAGAAATTGCCACGTCAGCAAATTTCATAGAAATAAAAGCTTCGGAAAAGAATTTAAATAGAATTTAGATTTCATGTTTGGTGCAAAAAGAGTTTCCTCATTGAATTGGTGCTAATGTTGTTTGGTGCGGCTATGGATTCCTTATAGAAAATCAAAATTTCTTATTTGGTGATATAATTTTTTGAAGAAAAATAACATAACATGTATATTATTTATTCAACATTAAATAATAATTTATATAAAGAAATAAAAAATGAAAGAGTTGTAGGATTTTTGGGTTGAAATGGACAAGAGTGAGGAAAAGATGGAGAAGTTTTCTGAGGAAATCAATTTTCCATAAACACCCCCCCCCCACCCCCCCCCCCCCCAAATAGGAAACCCATTTCCACCAAGGAAATTGCTGATGAGGCAGGAAAGCATTTCCGCGGAATTATTCCACACCAAACACAGGAAAAATGGGTTTTCCGCAGAAAACCGTCCATTTTTCCGTGGAAAAGTGTTACACAAACATGCCCTAATACTCTTAATTCATCTTATCTGCGACGCAAACTACACACAAACACAAATCTACCATGGTAAGAAACACCAGGAAACAAACAAATACATCTCACAATCCAACATGGGCCAATCAACACTCAGACTCTAAATCTGCCACTTCAAGGCATACTCTATTGATTTTCTCAGCAAACTGTTCTTAATACATCTTGTTCTTTTAACAGAACAAAATGCAATGTCAGGCAATTCAATGAACAAATTCTAGCGGAAAATTATAAAAAATAAAAACAGGTCGATAGAACAGAGAAATTTTAAAAAAGAAATCTGCTTGTAGAAATAGCAGAACTGATAAGCAGCTGAAACCTAATATCACCATTTCTTGTATCCTGAGATGCAAACTACACATTAATTCAAATCTATCGCTGCAATAAACACAACAAAACCAACACAAACACATCAGAGAAACCAGCATTGGCATACCAAACCCTAAAACGCCAGCTTCAGCTATCGATTTTGTTCGCAAACTGTTCAAAACTCAGCTCCGCTTAAAAGTTAAAACACATCCCTTTCCAATGTCAAAACACAGAATTCAACATAACAGAAGATCAAATCAAAAAAAAAAAAACCAGATCAGATCTGTGAGTTCTAAAGCCGGCACTCACCATCCGATCAGATATCCGAATCCGGTGAAGAAGGTGAAGATGCCGCAACGGCGGCGGAAGAGGAGCATGGAGCCGTAGCCGAGAGTCATGGGAACGAGGAAGTGGAGGTTGGAGGAGAAGCCGAAGGAGAGGTAGGACAAGATCGCTCCGGTGAGGGCAGAGTAGAGGTGTTTGGGGAGAGCTCCGGGGACGAAACGGCAGAGGAAGCTTACAGGTATGGTGGCGACATAGCAGAGGAGGAATCGAAGGACTGGAACGGAGACTCCGATTGCAGAGGCCATGGAATCCATCTCGAGCTCCATGGCTGCTGTCGTGCAATAAACCCGACAGGAAGCTTGTGCACTTCTCTCTCTCTCTCTATAAGAACACACACGTTTGTGTTTCGTATCGCTTTGGTTGGAATTTAGAAGAAAAGCGAATCGCGGGCTGGTATTAGAAGGCTTGGTTTTCAGAGTTCGTACTTTGGAATGATCGTGGTTAAATTACGAAAAGGTCCTTGGTGGGGTCGGGGAGAGAACAGATGGATCAGAAAATCCATTGGGATTCAGGCTATCATACACGTTGCATACCAAGGGAAGAGCCTTCTTGGAATGTAGATTAAACTGTGGGGCTGATAGTGAAAAGAAAATATTAAAGTGTGGCTGCCCTTGTGTAAAGGGATCACAATTTAACTTTGAGACTCTTGTAGGTGCGATTAATTACGTATCTATTTCTTCGGTTTGTGTTTATGGGTGTGCCCACAAGCATTTGTTAGCAAAGTCCATGATAAAGAGATGCCAATAATGAAGGTCAGCAGAAGTCAATTTGTGCTTGTTGTGTTTGGTGCATAATCTGACACTTATCTTCATTTCTATTTTTGCATCTCTAAGGCCCCGTTTCTTTCCTAGAATTCCTGGAATTCATGTTTGGGATTTTCAAATGCTGAAATTCTGAAATGCTACTGAATTCTATTATTTTTTAATTCCCTGTTTCATTTATGTCTGAATTCCTACCTGAGAATTCATGAATTCCTGGATTTTCTGAATTCTCTGTTTCATAATTATAAGGATTTCTGACTGGAATTTTACTCCTATATGCATTGTTTATATACCAATTTCACAATTCAAGCAGCAAAAAGTAAAAAATGGTTTTAATTAATAAGGATTTTAAATGGCCTTGGAACCATACCTTTTAAAACTCTAGCCGTGCTCTGAGAAGCGAAAATGAAGAAGACCGTTGGAAGATCGAAGAAGATGAGGTATGTGCCGGAATTCCTCTCCCAGTTTGATTTTCTCAAAACCTCGATGGCTCAAGGGGGTTTTAAAACCCCAGGTTCTTGGTTTTTCAAAATGCCAGCATTCCTGAATCCCCCAAATTCTTCCACAAAAACAAAGAATTTCTGACAGATTTTCAAAAAAATCCAGACAGACGGAAAACCCGTAAGAAATTCTTTGAAAGAAACAGGGCCTAAGATCACGTTTGGAAATCAAACTTTTAGGGAAAAGATTTTTGCTAGACAGTTTTTCACTTTTGGTAATGGGAGTATCGACTGGTTTGCACGTCATCATATCAAATCATTTTAAGTTTCCAAATAGGATTCCTGTGACAAAGTCAGTAACCAATTCGGCCGATAACGGCAATCTTTATGCCCAGTACATATTTAGCGACGCCCATGTCCTTCATCTCGAATATTGACTTAAAACACTGTTTATTCCATTAACGGCATCCAAATCGTCACCAGTAATTAAGATGTCATCCACTACGTTTAACATAGAAACATATATCAACACTATTTAGGACAATCAATTTCACTAATAGCCTGGTGAAATTTCTAGTACCACCGCCTCGATAACTGCTTAAATCCATAGAGTGCATTTTGTAATTTATACACCTTATCCTCATGACCTTGCAAAAAAAAAAAAAAAAAAATCAGATTGTTTCATGTAAATATCTTCATCCAATTCGCCATTTAGGAAGCAGTTTTTACATTCATCAAGTGCAATTCCAAGTAATGATAAGCCACAACCGCCATAAGGGTCCTAATGGATTCGAATTTTACGACCGAAGAGCAGGTTTCATCGTAATCAATTCCTTCCACTTGCGTGAAACCCTTGGCCACCAACAGTGCTTTGTATTTATGTAAGGAATCATCCGAATTGAATTTCTTCTTAAGAACCCATTTACAATTGATGGCCTTTCGACCTTTAGGTAGATCGACTAATTGCCACATAACTGCTTCTTATGAATTGATTCAATTCCCTCTCATAGCATTCATCCAATTTTTAGCATCATGCTCATTGATTGCTTCAAAGTAGGATGTCGAATCCAAATCCTTCACGGTTTCCACTAAACTGCAATAATCATTCAGATATGCCAGATGTTTCCTTACCCGAATGAATCTATTTTTGCCGACTTTTTGCCACACCAGACCTCCATAATATACTCACGGTCCACACATTTTTTCACCCAAAGATATAAGGCCCCAAAATAACTCTCTCTTGAGAATATACGACTAAGATTTTCATGGGGCCTTAAAGTGTCATTTATGGCCTATTATATTTTCAAATTTGCCCCTTATATTTTTATTGCTAGGAGTCTAATTGATTTTAGCACACCATTATAATTCTGGCAGTCCATGTGTATCAAAACTCAACTATACATTCAGTTATGAACTTGTTTCACAAGCATTTCTCATTACTTTTGTGTATGCTATTTCAATAGGGGGGCCATTTAGATTTGATCCATGATGTGGTTGTAATAGATCTATATCTTGGGATTTCAGTCCTAATAATAGATCTTAAATTTCAAGATAAATAATGGGCCCCTACTGGAATTCATTCACTTGCTCACAGTGCATAAGGGCACCGTGCATATGGAACATCCAATACCTGGGGCACACCTTTGAAGTCCATCTTGGATGGTCTTGACTCATGGTGCATATGCATACCGTGTGTAGGTGAAAATGCTTGGAGCCTCACCAGTGGCAGACTAAAGATTTGTATTTGAGGGGGGGTTTCGGAGCCAAATGGGTAATTGGATTTTTTGACCTAAGATTTCCATGTGAGTTTTGGGGATGGGCCTAAGATTTTCATGTGAGTTTTGGAGGTGGACTTAAAACATGTTAATAAAATTTAAAATATAAAAACTTAATTAGTAAGTTTGCATCCCAAAAAGGTAAGAAAAATAAATTTTAAATAAAATATTTATATGAATATTAAAATATAGAAAATGCCTCAGCTGGGATTGTGGTTTTACGCCTCGAATTGTATGAGCCGGCCCTGACTTGAGATTGTACTTGTGCCATGCTGTATCCGGTTTGTTTTTGCCCGTCCTCTCTCAGAGAGGGGTGGCTTGATTTGCATCAGCAGCCTTGTTGGGTCACACTCGGTCGGAGCCCCCAAAGACTCCCATATGCAAATTCCACGAATATCGCAGGAACATGCGGAAACAAATGGAGATTGATTTCCCAGCTGTGAGCATGTAGGTCTCACTTGTAGTCGGGTGGAATCAGGATATATTCCTTGTGGGGCCAGAGTGGAAAAAAAAATTCTTGTAGGGGGAGACTGTGAAAGTTATTGAAATTTACATTAATCTCGAGGGCTTTTTTTGAAATTTTAGGGGGGGCATGGTCATTGTTCATACTTCCTAACCCGGCTTGTAATCTTTCCAATAGTAGTCCACAGCAGTTTTTTTTAAAAAAAGATCAAATGTTAAAATTGCAAAATGGTTTGAATTGTGAACCACTGAATAACTCAAGTGGAAGAGGCATTTCCTATGGACCACAAGGGGTTGGTGAAGCCACTCATGCTGTTGATCTAATGTAGCAAAAAAATGAAAAAAAAAAAGCAGTTAGAAGTAAATAGTACTCCATTTATAGTAGACTGTGGGGCATGCATATGAATGGGTGTAAGTTAGGCAAGCTGCATATAACGGGCCTGCTGGCAGTTAGCAAATTCATGGGCAAGTGAGGCTATGGTCCCTTGGTAAAGAAAGGGTTGTTTGAGTCACTTTCCAATCATTTATCAGGCATATGGGGAAGGTACTGTGGCCGCAGTGTTAGAGAGCTTCGGTGAAGCCACGCATTTATTAAGTGCAGTGAAGTGAAGCATATACCCGGGTTTGAGTCGTGAATAGCCAAGTGAGAACAACGGCTCTTATCACTTAAAAAAGAGTCATTCACTGCACTGTTTACATATAGCTACACCCATTGTAGCGAGCAACTTATCCAGTTGATTTCAGCACGCCAACAGTTAGATCGAACATAGGATTTTACACATGATAGGCTCCATTTCAATTTTCCAGGGGAAAGATAAAAGTGAATCAGATGTAGCCAATCTAATGGTGGTTATCTTATTCATCTGAGCAGAATTTGTACATTGGTCATTAGTTGTATGTAAACTGAAGTTGTGTCTCCAAGAGGAAGAAACTTCTTCATCAGTGCTGCACCCTATTGAATCCTTTTCTGCTTCTCCAAAAAAAAATCTTTGTATTTGCTGCCTGGTGCCCCGTCAAAGTTGACATAGAACATCCACGACGGCTTGAGCCCCAAGAATCTTTGTAGAAAAATTTAGATTTTTTTACTTTTTGGAATGTGTTGACCTCAGATCTGGTGCCAATTTTTTTTTTTTTTTTTTATAGCAAAGGTATGCAATCTCGAAGATTTTGCAGTCATAACTGTTAAGGGGCAATGAAAGACTTACGACTTCTTCTGTAAAAAAAACACAAAGTACATGATTGATTTCACAAGTGATGAAATCCATAATTATTTCAAAGCATGTGGGTGCTGTTTGTTTACATGTATGGAGGAGTCAACGTGAGTTGAGATGTCAATCCATGGAATGTTAGAGATACGATATGTTAAGAGTAAATGTAGAGACGTGGCAAATCCTTGTGGGACAGCGATACATGGCAGTTCCTCTTAGGGCTCCTCAATGACATGTGGCATTCTTTACCTAATCCATATAGAACATTCTTGTATTTTGTTTTTGAAATTGAAATCCCTTCCCCCACTATTCTTCCATAAAACATGATATATGATACCAACTTCTCTTTGGACGCTCCTAAAATCATATTCCTAAATCGCATTGATCATTTACCTTTAATGGGCTCCATACATTATTAAACTAATAAAAAGGGATAAAAAAGAAACAAAAGACCCTTTGGCTTTGATAGTGGGACCCACGAACTATTGAGAAATATCAAGATGAAGTTGGTTATGATTTATACGAAATGTGAGCCTGTATGTGTTAAATTTTATTGCAGATCAATTTATAGGACCCTCATGTCAGATCCAAATTTCAGAAGTTTGGGATCCATTTATAAATCATAGTCATCTTGATCTTTGTTGTTTTTTTATCAATCTGTGATGCCCACTATCAAAGCCAATTCCTTTTCATTTTCTTTTATTCATTTCAAGTTCAAACAACCTGGCTTCCCATTGTGAAAGCCAAATTTTTTTCTTTCCAAATTCATAATTTACGCGCGTGCAGGGGGCACTTTCATAGGCTGTATTTTGCCACTTCTTTCTCCTTATTTTTCTTTCAATATTAGTAGAATTAATTTGCAGGGGCCCAATATGGAAGCCATTTGATTTCCAAATTCACACTTAATTTATTCCTAAGCACAAATATAACCTAATCAAGGTCCTAAAATATCTACAATTTACTTGATCTTCCCCTTAAATCTCCCACATTCCCAAAATCTCTCTCAAGAGTTTTCATCTTTATCACAATTTTTTTTATTATCATTTACATTTACTAATCTAACTAAATAAATATGTGGGTACCATTGTGAAAGCCAAATCATTTTTCTTTCCAAGCTCACAATTTATGGTGGCCACTTTCATGGGTTGTATTTTGCTACCTTTTTTCTCCTTATTTTTCTTTCGATATTAATCAATAGGATTAATTTGTATGGCCCATTGGGGAAGCTAATTGATTTGAAAATCCACATTTAAGTTTGAAACCGACACTCAATTTACGCTGAACACAAATATAACTAAATCAAGGTTCTAAAATATCTACTATTTACTTAATCTTCCTTTAAAATCTCCCAGGTCCCTAAAATTTCTCTCATGAGTTTTCATGTTTATCAAGTTATTTTATCATCAATCATTTACGTTTGTTAATTTAACTAAATAATAAATATGCAGAATTCAAAGAAACAATAAAATGTGGCAAAGCAAGATGTTGGACCAACTAATAGATAGATTCTTCCAAGCATGAATAATTTTTATAAATTAATTCACTCTTCGTATCATCAACTATTCAAACTAACTATTCTTTTATATATTTTCCTTTTCATCATATATTATATTATTCATAATTACTCTTCAACTTCTTCATTTTCTTTGACCCGTTATTTTATGTAATTGAGTAATTTTTTCAATATCACGTATTAGATAATTTAATTGGATCATTTTATTTACTTTTTTATTTAAAACTCTGATTTTTGAAGTTCGGTTTTAATTGTGTTTATATTATGAGTTATATATTAATATTTATTTATAATTTTTTTAAGAGGATTTTACCGGAAAATGCACCATATTTGCATGTCGCACGCGAAAATGCAGATTATTACGTGCTGAACGAGATCATTCATCCCGTCCATTTTTTATTTTTCTTTTATTTTTTCGCACTAACGACGATAGCGTTGCCTATACACATTTAGGCGACGCTAGCGTCGCTTTACGCTATTTATAACCCCTGCCCCACCTCGCCCTTTTCCTCTTTCTTTTTCACTCGTCCCTTTCCAGTCGTCCTTCTCTCATGGAGAACTCCACCAGCTACCATTTTCTTACACATGCATCAAACCTTTATTGCTCATTTTGATCCATTTAAGAGGTTGTTTGCCTTCTTTTAAGAGGTTAGTTGTCTTCTCCAAACTATTTGTTTCTTTACATTAAAGGATGGGATTAATGTCAATTTTTTTATGTGTATTCCTCCTTCTTTCCAGTAGATAATATCCATATGCATATATGCACGTCAGTTGCATATGATTCCTCATTTATTTATCTAGCTTAAGGGCTGTACACATAGTTCAGTTGTTTATTGTCTCTAACAAACCCTAGGCTTTTGTAGATATATTTTTTTGGATACTAAAAAGATACATTTTCATTATTAGGATGTCGGGCGGTAATTTAATAGTAATATTCCACTTTGATGGGGATTTCGAGTTTGATATTATTCGACCGCTTTACAAAGGTGAAAAACAGAAGATGAGGTTCATTCAGAGCGATATAACATTCAATTCTCTGGTAAACATAGCTCTTGAAGCATCAAATTGGGAGGAAGTTCCTGACAACATAAGCATGGATTATCTCCATCACAATGGTCATGTATTCACATTGGTGGCAATAGAAGATGATAATGATATAAGGTGCATGCTGTCACTCTCACGAGATGATACAAATGGGATTTATTTATACATAAGGAGGAGGATACTAGTTCGTTCAGCTGAATGCTTGGAAAAGCAAGCAAGGTATTTATCACGAACCGGAGTCATTAATGCAAACCAATTTAAGTCTTACTACTAATCTTATAAATTCATATATGATCGAGTAACTAACATAGCTTTTTGATTCATTGTATTTGTTGAAGGTTGCATTGTACGGAGAAGCGCTTGATAAAAGATAATGAACTTTCTGGAACAAGAAGCATGCGTAATGTTAAGGGCAAAGTAATTCATGAAGGCGATGCTATGCATCCCACCGTAAACCTTGGCGAAGACAACGATGTTCATTTCTCCTCCAGACCTATCCTTGGCAGTGATGAAGTAAGTGAAAACTCAGGTGGAGTTCTACAGGATGGCTTTGATGCGGCAGAAACGGATGAGGACATACCGGTCGTCAATGTCAATGCATCCCATAGAGTAACTATGCTTCATACGGATGGGGTTGATGTAGCAGAAATGGATATAGTATTTGCATGTCCGGGCAGAAGTTTCGATGTCAGTGCATCTCATAGAGTAACTGGGCTTCAAATGGGTGGTGATGATGTGGTTGGAACAGATGTAGAATTTGCAAGTCCTGACAGAAGTGTTGATGTCAATGCATCTCATGATGTCAATGCATCCCATAGAGTTACTGGGCGTCAAAGAACGCTTAATGTCGGGGAAGGTTCCATTCGTCGTCCCGAAGTCAAGTTCGAGGACAATATGGCACCGGGAGAGTTCATTACAGACACTGATCTAAATAGCCATCGGGAATTTTGGTTAGGTCGTGAATTTCCGGATCGCGAGGAATTTAGAAGGTCTCTGGCAAAATTTGCAATATATACCAACTTCACTCTCGAGCACGTACGAACAAGCCAGTTGATGGTAATTGCACGCTGCAAGGATCGGGTTTGTCCATGGCGCATCCACTCGTCTATGATTGAGACTGGCCCGCGCTTTAAAGTCCGAAAATATAATCCAGTTCATAAATGTTCAAAGCCTTTGTTGGGTACAGCACATCCGCAAGCATCATCTGACCTAATTGCAAAGTACATTTTGGATAAAGTCCGCCTAAATAATAACATTAAACCGAAAGAGATAATGGATGATTTTCAGATGGAGTTTGGAGTTACCATATCATATAGGAAGGCACACATCGCCAAAGACATTGCACTTCGCATGGTTCTAGGCTCGTATGAAGATTCATTCAAGATGCTCCCTTTATACTGCGCCGAGTTGACAATAACAAATCCAGGCATGGTGACGAACATCTGCACTACAAGTGATGACAGATTCAAAAGATTTTTTTGGGCATTTGGGCAATGCATACAATCCTTCACTTCAAGTCTTAGGCCAATGGTTGCAGTGGATGGAACACATCTCCGCGGAAAATACCCAGGTGTCCTACTGGTGGCTGTAACACTTGATGGAAACAACAAACTTTTGCCCATTGCATTTGCAATCGCAGAGGCCGAAAGACGAGACAGTTAGGAGTGGTTCCTTGCGAACCTTTCGATATCACTTGGGCAGCCGACAAATCTGACAATCATTTCTGATAGACAAAAGGGGCTTGTACCTGCGCTTGCAAACATTATTCCGAGTGCAACTCATTGCTACTGTTGCCGTCATCTGGCGGAAAACATAAAGTCAAAATTCTGTGACTCCGCAATACTTTACAAATTTTGGTGAGCAGCCAAGGCTTATAGGGCTTGTGAGCACGAAGCGTTCATGGAAGATATTAAGATGGTGAATGTTGAAGCTTATAATTATATAAATGCATTTGGTAAGCACCATTGGGCGAATGCTTACCATTGGGCGAATGCATTCGTAGGAGGCAGGCGTTATGATATGCTAACAAGCAACGCCGCTAAAGTAACCAACAGCATGCTGAAAGACATTCCAGTCCTTCCAATTGTCAAGCAAGTGGAGGACATAAGGGCAAAGTTAATGGATTTCTTCCAAAAACGACAGTTGGCATCTCTAGATATGAATAGTCGTTTGACTCCTTATGCCGAGAAACATTTGAGCCAAGAAACAGAAGAAGCTCGTAGGCTACATGTTCGGGTGGCAAGATTGAACGAGTTCCAAGTTCAGTCAGCCAATTATGTCGATGTTGTTCGTTTAGATGCCGTACTTGCACATGTCGTAAATGGGATGCGCTAGGAATTCCATGGTCGCATGCCATCGCGTCGATGAGATTGAGAAACTACAATCCGTATGAATTTTGTGAAAACTGGTTTCTAACAGATGTTTACCGATCAACTTATGATGGGGTTATTCATGCCACTCGTGATAGCAAACAGTGGGAGCACATCACCACTGAAAGGGTCTTGCCTCCAATTGCATCCAAGCAGCCAGGGAGACCGAAGAAAAACCGACGTTGTACTGAGAATCGTAACAGACAACGTAGGGTGATGACATGCTCTCACTGTAGGCAAAGAGGACACAATCGCCAAAGTTATCAAAATCCTTCTCCCCAGTGAACTTGATGCGTTGCAATGACTTCTACCCTTTTTGGCTTTGACTTTTTGATGTTTTTTGTCTTACATCAGTTACGAATTGTCATATTGAAAATTTGATATTTTGTTTAGGTGTCCATGGCATTCACCTGGTGTGGAGGTGGTCAACCTTTTTTAAAAAAAATTTCCGACAAGCAGCGATGCTAGCGTCGCTGGTAGGTTACCAGTTAACCTAACAGGGCGACGCTAGCGTCGTCTGGGCATTACTGATAGGCGACGCTAGCGTTGCTCCCTGCAGAGTTTTTTTTTTTTTTAACATATGCTGCTTCCAAAGCAACCTACTTCCAATAGGCTACATGCATATCTACATCCATACAATTCCTTGAAAGAAAAGAAAGTTTTCAAAGCGGTCAATGTGTCATTCATCAAAAAATATCAATGGATCATTTTCATAAAAAACAGATGTGCCTTTCTACAAAAAAAATTCCATCCAAACAACAAAACAGTCATCAAGATGTCAATGGGTCAATGTGCAAGCGGTGGCTATTAATCTCCCAACTTTTGCTATATATGTCCACGACGATCTTTGACCTCCAATACGGTATATCAACTTGGGTGAAGTTGATGGGCCGTTTAGATACAACGTGGTCTGCGAACGCCAATGCAAATACACCGCAATCATTCCCGTTCTCTTGGTAAGGTATCTTCGTTTTGACGATAAGAGGCCACACGTGAGTGTCATACCCATCCGTAGTTCGAAAACTGCTTACCCAGAAAATCAATGTGCACGCAAATAAGAGTGGGGTATAATAAGTCAGTTTCAACAGAAAATCAATATGCCATATATAGTGGGACCACTTACAAATTCTTTGCAAGCCGGTAACGATGAATGGTCACTTTTTATGCTGTTGTAAAATTCCCATCGCCTCTCTTGTGTATCGCCAACCAAGAACGTGAAGTGAGCTTCATGCCACAGAATGAAAACCAATAACTTTCTTTCTCTAGCCTCCCACACTTTGATCCCATCTTTCCCCCATATGTTTTCTTCCAATGCTTTGATGTTGTTATCTCGCCACCAACTTTGAGGTTGACAGAAGGAGTTAATCGTGATTGTGATTTTAAATCCCAAGAAGTTTGGTAGTTTTAAAACTTACACAGACACTGGGGTCGTAGAAGAACACATCGGGATACCGATCTTGTAGAATAAAGAACCACCAATACATCAGATTTGTGTCAAACTAAGTATCGAGCTCCAGTGCATTCTTCAGGACCTTCGGTGATACCATCGTGCAGTAGATCTCCAGCTCATCCAGCCTGCGAGATGGCCATATTTATTATAGATAATTAGAAGCATAGAAAAATATTCGGAATGTGGGAGGGGGGTGATTATTTGTCCCATACCTTGTCCTGTAGAATCCAAGGAAACCGTCTAGAAAAGTGATTTCAGACTTAGTCAGTACATAGTCCGATTGCACTAACGGATGCGTATATTCGTCAAAATATTTGGGAATTTTCCTCTCCCTATGCAATCGTTTTATTCGAAAAATCAGTGTGTTGATGTCCGACATCGGCGTTTGGACTACGATCGACATCTCGGGCGGTGCATTAACTGGAGTGCTGAATACATCGGCAGCTAATGGAGTGGGAGAGATTTTTTCAGAATCCACTAGGATGGGCTCGTCCGAGTAGTCAAGCTTCTTGCCAGTATGCTTCAATTTCTTGCTTTGCCTTCCCTTTGTGACAGCACGCTTTCGATGGCTTGAAGGCGTATCCTGCATAGAATGTACCATTAACACATAACTGAATAACAGAATGGAACCTTGCTATAACCCTACGAATTATTTTGTTACCTCCTTACTCTCAACGTCTTCATTGGAAGTAGAGCAAGATTCCATCCCAACATGTTCCAATGCAGAGGCAAACGAATCTCTGAAATCTTTAACCTTCTTACGCAGCCGCGTGGTGAAATCCTCCAGCTTTATCTTCTTCCTTTCTGCTCGGATTGATGATCGCTCAATGTGGGCCAACAATGCATTTACCTACACAAGTAAATAAAATTTTTCAAAATCAACATCAAGTTACCCCATATGCATACCATTTTATCCGACAACAACCATTTAACAATAAAAGAGGGCCCTCACCTGTATGGAAGTACTGGATGACTCATCAGTCTGAGTACCAACTCCAACACCTGCTCGGGTGGTAGGTTTCTTTTTACCCTTCCCTTTAGATTTTACAGATTGGGTCATCTCAGGTGTTTGAGCTCCTTCACCACGCTTGTCGCAATCAATTTCCCGGATTGAGTTAAATGAGTACCATAAAAAATACTCTTCTCCATGCTTTTTAGACTTGTCTTTTATACCGCGTAGGGTAGTCTCCCTTCTTTTATCCCAAAGTCCCGTGACCTCTTCATCATATTGACTATAATCCATCTCGAATCTCTCTAAGTGTTCTACTCTCGTAAATGGCAGATAAAATGGCGGTGGGACAACTTGTTTGATGCCAAATTATTTTTAAACACGTTCTGGACAGTGCCTTTCTACTACCCAATAATGAAGGAGTACGGACAACGAACTAAATAACTCCTTGTCATGCTTTGTGACTTCTTTGAAAAGCTTCTTAGGCATCTTAGCATAGGGCTGCCAGTCAAACTGCAAGTTTGAAAACAAACGTATCAATACAAGTTCAGTATACATCCAACAAACCATTTTAATGAAACGCATGTGTACCCCATCCTCAGGCAAGTTGTTGATTTGCCTACGGATTTCTTTCATATTTGTAACCTGCATACTCTCAAGCAGTCCGGTTCCCATGTCTTGAAAAGTGGGAACTGCAGATCCTTCTTCCAACTGGGATCAGGTTTTGGACATCTTCCAATAGCCATTCTTGAATATGCCCATATCTACAAAGAGAGTAAGTGAAATCCATTTACAACACAATAAATCTAGATATTTCAAAACCACTTTCAAAAGTAAAAATAAAGAATCACCTGTAGCAACTGGAGGGGCTCTGTTAGAGTTTTCAATTTCGTAATCTTGGAACTTGTAATTTTTTCTCCCCCCTCTACCTCTTCCTCTTCATCCCCACTTTTTAACAAGGTTGTGGCCCTTGTAAGCGTTCGGTAAAGGCTAGCAAGGCACGCTGGACCCCATGCATAGCTCTTGAATTCCCTAAAGAGCTCCAGTTGCCAAGCTGGGCCTCTGGCACCGGACGAGTTGGAAAAAAGTTGCCCAGAAACCAAGAAAAACAAATAAGCCCTGGTCTTGTAGATCTCATTCTTCTTCTTTGAAGGCTTAAAATTATCTTCTAACCACTTGAACTTTATTGTAATGCCAATGGAATCCTTGCCAGCACGTGGAGCCATACCTAGTAGCTCCATGCAAACATTTGAGACGCTGGCATTTGGAAAAGTCCTTCCCGTTACCGGTGGACCATCGATAGGCAGTTCATAGATGTATGCGACGTCTTCCAACGTGACTGTCGCTTCCCCAGTCGGCAAATGAAATGTGTTGGTCTCTGGCCTCCAACGTTCCACCAGGCCCGTAAGGAGGGTTTGGTCAATTCTCATGTAGTCTATCTCTGAAAGATAAGATAGACCAACATCCCTCACAATGTCTTTTTGCTTATCCGTTAAAACCCATATTTTCTTATCCGGGTTCGTATTAATGCATCGATAAGGGCCGGGTTCGACACCATCCATTATGGCCTTAGACACATGTGAGTCTTGCTTATAGCATAGTTTTCCTCCTTCATCGTTTCTGTGTCCTTTAGCCATTTGCGCATTTTGGAAAATGTAACAATCACATAGGACGTAGATTGAAAATATCAATGCAATATAACATATAGAAGTGTAAAGCATCAATATAGAAAAATCTCTAAACATTGCATTCTTAATTTTCATCTTAGAAAAACCAAGATTGCCAACCCAATAATTAAGGTTCTGTAAAACCCTTTCTATTTCAGAGTTAGGTAAGGCTTGATACTTTTAACATGATTAACAATGGAACAGTTTCAGGTGGCCCACTAGCTGAATTCAAACCTGTCACAACACGACTTACTGAATTTAGACCTGCGTGCTCAACCAAACATGAGCTAGTATTTTAGGGTTTGGTTGACCATTTTGACTTCTGGTTTGGGTTCAGGTAGATGCCTAACCAATTAGTACGATACAAAAATGTGAGATTCACGTTGAGACCATTCAAGTTGCCCACAACAATCAACCCAACCTGAACTTGACCCAATCCATTGTCACCCTAGTTTCAATAATTACTCCTACCAATTAAATGTGTAAGTGAGAAAAGGTTCCCCTTTTCATATTCCAAGAGATGTAAGGACAAAGATTATTTAATTGGCACATTGCCATCTCAGCCAAAGCTATCAAGCTACTGTGACATTCAATAAGACAGCTTGATGAAACCTTGGCTTACCTTGATTAGCAATAGATTAATCTATCTTTTGGCTTCCCATGATTAATGCTAGTTAAAACATATTATATTGTTTATTTTCCAACATAGGCATTGCACTGGAGATTGTGGTGGAAGGCAGTGGTAGGTGCTCTATGGTCATGGACCACAATGGTTGCAACCTATCCTTATGCAAGCAGCAGTGCTTAGAAAAGAAGAATGGGAATGGGGTCTGTCTTGCAACTGTTCAAGAGAGCTACCTTTGTGTGTGTTACTATAATTGCCAAGCTACTTGAACCTGGCAATGTAAGTTTAACAAGTAATTAAGAATCAGGCGCATTAATACGTGGAATAAGATGCAGGGTATCTTTTGGTGGACTATTTTTAATAGAAGACAGTTTGAAAGGGCCAGGAAGCAACAATTACTATAGATTTTTGTATTAGTTTATTATTATGGCTTTATGGATCTTTTGACTTCTTTATTGTGCTTTTATCTGCCATCAAAATGAACTATGTTTCCATGTTTTGTTGAAGGGCACAACTACTACCCACCAATTTATACTCTACTAATGCAGATTTTGTACAACCAAAAATTGGGTCTTGCCTTGGATCACAAGGCCATTGAAGAAGCTGAAGAGAAGCTGGGGAAGGTGTTGGACATCTATGAGGAGAGGCTGTCAAAAAGCAAGTATCTGGCAGGGGACTTTTACAGCCTTGCAGACCTGAGCCACCTCTCCTTGACACACTATTTTGTGAATAATCCTGGCAAAGACTATATGATAAAGAACAGGAAGCATGTCAATGCATGGTGGGAGGACATCTCCAACAGGCCATCTTGGAAGAAGGTCCTAAGAATTCATGGTTGCATTAAAATGAACTCTACCAAAGGTTTATCAAAGAGGGGAGGAGTGAAGGAAGCAGCAGCGAAAACATAACAAACATTAAACAGAAAAACACATGTTAAACAATATAACACATGTTGCAAAAAAATGTCAAATGGCCTATCAAGCATTATAACGAACACTTGACATACAGTTTTCATTTCAGCATGTTAATACAGTACACAATGGCTTAGAGCACAATACAAATCGAAGTACAGAGAGAGAGTAAACAATGGCTTAGAGCACAAGATGAACGTCAACGCAGAGAGAGAGAGAGAGAGAGAGAGAGAGAGAGAGAGAGAGAGTAACAGAGAGAGCCAAATGCCACCAGCCATTTGCACCAAACATATATATAGCAATATCAACGTCATTAATCATAGAAAACCAAATGCCACCGGCCATCTGCACCAAACATTTGATTTGAAACCATTAAGCCAAATAAACACACAACCAAATGGCAAATCAAACGAAAAAAATGGTGATGGAACTCCCAACAAATGGTACAGATGAACATACATACTTCGAATGGATGAGCGATATCGGAATGAGGGTGGTAGAGAAGGGAGGAGAGAGCATAGGGGGAAGGGGGCAGCGACGTATTCGCAGGGTGGTAGGGAAAGAGAAAAGGGAAAAAATGAGAGCGAATGAGGGAGGCTAGGGTTAAATGGGATTGACGATTAACGATGCTAGCGTCGTATATCAATTTCCCCGAGTGACGCTAGCGTCGCTTCTTCCTACATTAAAAAAAAAAAAACGAAACAATGCATAACGGACCACGTTTGTGCATAAAGTAATAGTATATATTTTCTCGTGGAACGTGCAAATATTGTGCATTTTCCGGTAAAATCCTCTTTATTTAAATATTTTTTATTAAAGTTTTAATTGTTTTTTTTTTTATCATGGCTTGTACCCAGCGAGCGCATGCCTATTGCACTAATACAACTTATATTTGAACTCCGTGAGGAGTGTATAATACAACTTACATTTGAGCTCTGACTTTGAATTTTCACTCAAAGCTTGGGCTTTCCAAATCAATTCCGGAAGCCACCTCTATATCAAACAACCACGAGTGAATTTAAATTGTTCATATATTTCATGCAAAAACCATGCAAAGTATGTGGAGGTATGATGTAAAATTATGGTTGCTACTGTGATTGACCCCAAAAATTCATGGACGACCCCAAAAATCGATGTATACGGAGGCATGGTTTTTCTTTTTTTTTTTTTTGACAAAAAAAAAATAAAATGAAAGCATTACAAAAAAAATGCAAAAAAAGTAGCAAAATCAAAATCCAGGCAGGTAATGGTTCAAATTTGTTTTTGTTGTTATGGACAATCCCGAAAAGCTATACATCACTACACATGGGTCATTGAACACATGAACTTTTTCAACCAAGAAAAATGAAATATGCCCAAGAATCAGATCTCTGTTTTTTAATTCTTAATGGCACCTCTGTTGTGAACTACACACTCCCGATTTCAATATTTGGGGGGTAGGCAAGTCCCAAATGGGGATTTCAAGTGGGTGTGCTTTTTATTTCTCTCTAGATTCTTCAAGGTTAGAGAGGGAATTGAGAATTTAGTGGTGGAGAAAATAGAATTATAAAATGAAGAGGAAAGGGGGCAGTTAAGGTTGATAAATAACAATTGAGTAATTCAATATGGAGTTGAAAATCAAAGGGCAGAATAAAAGGATATTAAATGACAATTAGATAATTGAATTTGGAGAGAGGAGTGTTATCATTTCTTAGTGCATGTTTGTGTACGTACTCTTTTTACGGAAAGAGAAAATTGCCACGTCAGCAAATTTCATAGAAATGGAAACCTCATAAAAGGATTTTTGTATAATTTAGAAAATCATGTTTGTGGAAAAAAAATTTCCTCATTGAATTGGTGCTAATATTGTTTGGTGCAGTTGTGGATTCTTTATAGAAAATCAAACTTTTTTATTTGGTGAAACAAGTTTTTGGAGAAAAATAACATAACATGTGATGATGCCCAAATTAACTTCGCACACCACCGGTCAAGTAATCGATAATAATTAATGCAGTAATTAAAGAAGAGAGATAAATTATAGTGGTTCGGTCAGCGTGACCTACGTCCACTTCAGAAGGGCTGAGGTCGCCGGATATTTTATATCTCAAGTGTGCAGAGGTTACAAGCTAGGAGAATAGGGGAATTGGAGTATGTAGAAGAGAAATATTTTCTTGCCCCTCAAGTGCTGGTGGGGCTCTTTTATTTATACTCTTCCCCTAACAGATGGGGACGACTTTACAGCAACGTAAACTCTACTTCGATGGAGCCTTCGAACTATCCTCGATGGACAAGGCGGTTGGGATATTCTCCTCAGGACTTAGTAAAAGCAGGATAAGGACTGACTATTTCCAAAGCGATGAGGGTTGCCTTGACGTGACCAGGCCTTATGGATTTGGGCCTGGCCCTCATTGGACTAACCGGATCTTTATACATTGAAGCCCTGGCTCAGCATGGATTGGGCCACTTGGGCCTGACTCATCATTTGCCCCTCAATGCCCCGCGCCCAAGGAAACTTTGAAAGGGGGGCATTTTGAATATCTAGGCTTTTTCTCCATTCCAAGAATTTTTCCGTCTTCCCGCACTCTGCCAGTCTCTTCTTTCTCTACTTGGGTGTTTGGGAGAGTCCTTTTAGTTTGGGGCTTTTCTTTCTTTGAAACCCTAGGCTATAAAAAGGGACTTCTTCTTCTACCTTTACCCATCTTCTTCATTGTGAGAGTAGAGAAAACCCATTCTGTTGAGGCTTTTCAATTTTTCCCATTCCAAAGAGAAGAAATAAGCTATGGCTGAGCAACCCATGAAGAAAGAGTCGCAAGGTGTTGGCCCGAACGTTGCCAGCCCGGGCGTCGCCGCCGCTAGTGCTGGGCAGGCCGCCGCCTGCGCTGGTAGCCGTCCGGGCTGCTGGCGGTGGGCCAGAAAAAGCTGCGCCTGCAGCGGGAGTGGCTGGAGCAGGGCGTGACACGGTGGAGGGCGTAGCAGTGGGTACTGGCATGGGGCGTGCCTACGCAGGGTGTGCAGCGATGGAAGGCAGGGCGATGGCGACAGGCACGGGCGCTGCGGTAAGCGCAGGGCGTGCCTGCGCTGGGCGTGCAGCGATGGAGGGCATCAGCGAGGCGTCGGGCATGGGCATGGCTGCAACGGGCGTCGGCGCGGCGTCGGGCGTGAGCACGGCTGCAGTGGGCGTCGGCGCGGCGTCGGGGGTGGACACCGTGCGGCAGGCGACGTCGACCGTGGGCGCCGTGCAGCGGGCGGCGCTGGGCGTAGGCGCCGGGTGTGGACGCAGTGCAGCAGGCAACGTCTACCGTGGGCGCCGTGCAGCGGGTGAGGCCGGGCGTGGGCACCGTGCAACGGGCGTCGGGCGTGGCGGGCGCTAGCGTGGCGGGCGGCCCTGCTGCTGGTCCGTTGCGCGAGATGACGAGCGCCCAAGGTCCTGGCCCGCGTGCGACAACGGGCGCCCATGGGGCCGCTGATGGGCGAGCGGCTCGCGCGCTGGGCGAGTGATATGGGGCGAGAGAAATTGGAGACAGCCCTCCTAGCAATGTATCAGGCAAAATTTTGCGTCCTCGCAGCAAAAAGTATCGAGGAAAAGTTACTGTTGACGATGACGGATCCAAGGTGAGCACTCTTTTTAGTGTTCTCAACACTGATGGTGACATTTTGAGGATTGCTGTTTCTTATCCTATTCCTCCCACCATGTTATGCCGCCGGCCTGAAATGGACGAGCCTGCTTGCGATGACTCCTCTGGTGACATTGTCATCTATGAGGAGATGCTCAAAGTTGGGCTGAGATTTCCTATGTCCTCCTCCATTTGCCACATTCTCCATTACTTTTCATTGACGCCGGGGCGGTTAGCACCTAATGGCTGGAAAGTCCTGCTCGGCTTCCTTGCATTGTGGAGGAAGGTACATCACGAGAACGCTTCTCCTGCGGAGTTTCATGCTGCCTACAACTTGATCGAGTCTCCAGCACCTAACAGTGGATGGTACTATTTTACCCCTAGGGGTGACAAGTTGCTCACGGGATTACATTCCAACTGTCACAGCTGGAAATCTTGCTTCTTCTTCATTGGCGGGGAGTGGGTCTCTGAGACAGATCGGGCTTTGGTGCTAATACGATGGGCTGACGCCAAAAGACTCGGTACATCCTTTGATTGCTCTTTCCTCCTTTTCTTTTTTTTTTCTTATGTATAGGCATGTACATGCTCACTGTCCTTTTGCAGATCCGACAGTGCTCTCCATGGATCAGGAGTGGAAGCTGTAGGCTGTGAGAGTTCATCCTGAAAAAGACTTGGGAGTTCTCCTTCCCAAAGAGAGTGGTAGGACTAGTGGACCCCCTCTGGACTCTTCTTCTTTTAGTAGGACTGGTGGACCCCCTCCGGGATCTTCTTCCAAAAGAAAAGGTACGTCACTTCTGCTTTACCTGATATTCTGTATCTAAGTAACACTTTTGTTTTTGCAGCAATAGATAGAAATGTGATTGGGGCCTGCCTCTCTGGTAGGAGTACTCCTCCCTCCAAGGCGGCGAGGATAGATAACGCCTCTCCAGGGACCTCTCCACCAGTGACTTTTGAGGTGAGCTCTCCTCTACCAACCCCTCCAGCGGAGCCTCGGGCGTGTCCCCATCAGGTGGCCTCTCCCGTGGTGCCTCCCCAGCCAGCGACCTCCTCAGCTAAGACTGCTACTCCGGAGTCTTCCTTTCCGGCCACACCTTCTGCCCCTTGTTTGTGTCCTCCACGCTCGGGAGCTTCTACAGGGGTACCGAGTTGGGCTGGTCCCATGCTGGGCAACCCGCTGGTGATCCGAGAAAAGCTCGGGAGGTTTGTGTTTCCGCCCGAGGTTACTCAGATTAATGATTTGGGCACCGAGGGGGATATCAACATGTTTTTGGAAGGTCTGGCTCAGGTAAAGGTCTACTGTTCCCCTTTTCTCCAGACTTCCTTTATATATATATATATATATATATATATATGCACCGTCTCATTTCCTTTGTCCCTTAATTTTTTCCAGGCATCCACTGCATCCGTCTGATTGCTGTCAAGGGCCCGATCTCATGGCCAGCTGAAATAGGACAATGAAACTATGCAAAAGGAGATCTCCGCTGCTCAAGGAAAGATCACTGCTTTTGAAGCTGCTGGTAGGGCTTCCGAGGCTGATCTTACGGCGGCCCGCGAGAGGGCGACCGGGCTTGAGACTGAGCTCTCAGCAGCCCACGAGGGGGCGGCCAAGGCAGAGGTTGAGCTTGTGAAGGCCCGTGAGAGGGCTTCGCTCAGTGAGGCTGAGCTTGCACAGACTCGTGAGAGGGTGATGCTCAGAGAGGCTGCTGTTGAGACAGAGATGAAGGCGACACATGAGAGAGCTTCTCAGGCTAAGGAGAGGGCTGCCCTGGCTGAGAGGGACTTAGCGAATGGTCTTGCTGATGCCTTCATTGACGGCTACGATGAGCTCCGAGGGAAGATTTCTGCTGCTTTCCCTGATATTGACCTCTCAGGCTTCGTGCCAATTGAGGCGCTTGTGATGGCAGTGGCAGCTCTGATGATGCCGAGGATGATGAGGAGGAGGATGAGGTAGACAGCTATGAGAGTGATTAGAGGGTAGGGGACTTTTGATGTGTTGTTTTTTCTCTTTTTTTTTTTTAGCCTAACTTTTGGAAAGGAGGTGTGTAAGCCTAACTTTTGGAAACTGAATGAAAATGTAAGGATCTTTTTGTCATGAAATGAAGAACATTTTATTTATCCATTGCTTATTGTCAAACAACATTAATCTAAACAAGGTAGAAAGAATCAAGCCCCAAACCCCCATACTCTGACTCTCTTAGAGTGTCACTGGTAGTACCTCTTCAAATGTTCCGCGTTCCATGGATGAGGTAAAACCTTTCCCTCAAAATTCTGGATCTTGTAGGTGCCTGGCCTCACCACTTCTGTTATGAGGTACGACCCTTCCCAGTTTGGTTACAGCTTTCCTTCGCGAGAGTCCTTTGTGGCGAGGATCACCTTTTTGAGAACTAGGTCTCCCGGTTGAAAGGAACGAGGCTTTACCCTCGAGTTGTAGTACCTTGCCATGTGTTGTTTGTTCTTAGCGTTGCGGACCACAGCCATCTCCCTTGCCTCCTCTACCAAGTCGACGTTGATGCGAAGTCCTTCCTCGTTAGTGACGGGGTCGTGGTGGTGGACCCTTAGGGAATGTACTCCTATCTCAACATGGATGACCGCCTCAGTCCCAAAAGCAAGAGAGAAAAGGGTTTCCCCAGTAGGAGTTCTTGGCATAGTTCGATATGCCCATAACACTCCTGGGAGCTCATCGACCCAAAGACCCTTCGCTCTTTCGATCCTTGTCTTTAGGTTACGTAGGACCGTTCTTACCATGACTTTTGCTTGCCCATTTGCTTGTGGGTGTGCCGGGCTGGAATGAGGCTGCTTTATCTGAAGGTCGGAGCATAAAAAATTGAAGAGCTTATTGTCGAACTGCTTGGCATTGTCACTGACAATGGCGTGAGGTATCCCAAAGCGGCAGATTAGGTTTTTCCAGACAAAGTCTTTTACCTTGGAGTCTGCTATTTTTGCTAAGGGTTCTGCCTCCGCCCATTTTGTGAAGTAGTCGACGGCGAATACTACAAACTTACATTGTCCTCTACTCAAAGGAAGGGGCCAAGGATGTCAATGCCCCATTTGGAGAAAGGCCATAGACTCAAAATGGTCGTCAGCTCCTCTGGTGGCTCCCTTGGCACAGTGGCGAAGCTTGACATTTGTCACATTTTTTAGCAAATTCTTTGGCATCCTTTACCATGCTGGGGCAAAAGTAACCTTGCCTAAGTGCTTTGTGGGCGAGGGAGCGCCCGCCAGAGTGATTTCCACAAATTCCTTCATGGATCTCCCGCAGGGCATAGTCAGCATCCTCGGGTGAAAGGCATCGCAGCAATGGTAAGCATTAACCATTCTTGTAGGGGATATCTTTTAAGAGAGTGAACTTGGAAGCTCTCACCTTAAGCTTCTTAGCCTCAAGCGGATCATCTGGCACTGTACCTTCTTGGAGGTATGCCCTTATGGGGGTCATCCAGTTTGATTCGGCCGTTGTACAGTTGATGTTTGTGGTGTCCACATCCAACTTACTCGGCTCGAACTGATGCCCGATGAGTGTTGGTTCTGCAGATGGGGCCTCCAAGGATGAGGCGAGCCTGGCGAGCGCGTCTGCGGCCATGTTATCCCCTCTTGGGATGTGACAAATTTGGAAGTATTGGAACCGCTGGATCAATTTCTTCGTTAAGCTGAGATACTCCTGCATTCTTGCTTCTTTTGCTTCAAACTCGCCATTTACTTGATTGACTATCAATTGGGAATCACTGTAAGTGGCGAGGTACTGGGCGTCCATTTGTACCGCCAATCTCAGGCCAGAGAGGAGGACCTCATATTCTGCTTCATTATTAGAGGCAGTAAAATGGAGCTTCACTGCATACTTAAGGGGTGTACCATCAGGGCTGATCAAAATGAGACCCGCTCCACCTCCCTCACTGGTGGCGGAGCCATCAACATAAAGCTTCCAAAGTGGCAGGGAAAAAAATTGGAGATCCCAGTAGGTACCGGGGCGCCAGGTTGGGAGTCAGAGATTGACTGGGTTCCTGATGTAGCAGTCTCTGGGGGTGCCTGGGCGCCCAGGGGAGATGTATGGGCGCCTGGAAGTGCTTGGGCGCCCAGGGGGAACTCCTGGGAGATGTCTGCTGAGGTCTGGGGGCCTAGGAGAGGGGCTTGGGCGCCTGGAGGTGTCTGCGCGCCCAGGGGAGGAGCCTGGGCGCCTGGAGGTGTCTAGGCGCCCCTCCGTGTGTCCTCGATGGGTGGCAGATTGACTTGCTCATCTGGGCTCGATGGCAGCAACGTGGTAGGCTCATTTGTCTCCCCCTCTGCGTGTGTAAACTCAGCCACAAAGTCTGCCAGAGCTTGTGCTTTGATGGCTGCCCTTGGTTGGTATTGGACGTCGAACTTGCCCAATTCCACTGCCCACTTAAGGAGTCTCCTGGATACGTCTGGCTTTCTCAAGACTCTCTTCAAAGGCTGATTAGTAACTACAACAACTGTATGGCTCTGAAAATAATGCCGTAGGCGCCTTGCCGTCGAGATGAGGGCGAGTGCCAGTTTTTTTAGCTCCGAGTACCTGATTTCTGCTCCTCGGTATGCTCTGCTCATAGAATAGATGGGTTTTTACACTCCATCATGGTTTCTGATGAGAACAGAGCTGACTGCTGAGGGGGAAGCAGAGAGATACAAATATAACACCTCGCCCGGTGCAGCATGTGAAAGGAGAGGAGGTGCGGCCAAGTAGGCTTTAAGTTTCTGGAAGGCCTTTTCAGCCTCAGGTCCCCATTCGAAGGCTTTTCGGAGGATTTTGAAGAAGGGCAAACACTTGTCTGCAGACTTGGAGACGAATCTGTTAAGTGTTGCAATTCTTCCATTGAGGCGCTATAGCTCCTTGGTGGAAGAGGGTGACCTCGTGTCGAGTATAGCTTTGATTTTATCGGGGTTTGCCTCAATTCCCCTCTGGTTGACCATGAAGCCTAAGAACTTTCCTGATCCTACGGCAAAGGCGCACTTATCAGGGTTCAACTTCATGCGATAAGACCTGAGAATATTGAAAGTTTCTTAAAGATGGTCGATGTGATATGCTGCAGCGAGGCTCTTCACCAACATGTCATCCACATAAACCTCCATTGTTCGCCAAATCTGGGACTGAAACATTTTGTTCACTAGCCTCTGGTAGGTTGCACCTGCGTTTTTCAGCCCGAAGGGCATGACTCTGTAGCAGTAGGTCCCCTTCGGAGTGATGAACGACGTCTTTTTCTGGTCTGGGGGGTGCATGCTGATCTGATTGTATCCAGAATAAGCGTCCAGGAAGGAGAGCAGTTCATGTCCTGCTGTGGCGTCGATGAGGAGGTCAATCCGTGGCAGCGGATAGCTATCCTTTGGGCATGCCTTGTTGAGCTCAGTGAAGTCGACGCAAAGGCACCACTTCCCATTTGTTTTTGTCACCATCACCCATTTGAGAGCCATTTAGAATATGCTATTTCCCTGACCGCCCCATTTTCTATTAGCTTCTCCACCTCCGTATCTATTGCTTGGGCCCTTTCAGTGGAGGCGCACCTTAGCTTTTGTCGAACAGGCTTGTGGCGAGGGTCGACATTGAGGCGGTGAGTGGCGACCTCGAGATCAATTCCTTCAAGGTCCGCATGTGACCATGCGAAAATGTCCATGCTATTTTTTAGAAAATCTATTAATTGGCGGACCAGATCCTCTGAAAGAGAGGAGCCAATGTACACTCTTCTATCAGGATGCTCTTCATTCAAGACCACAGGGGTAAGTTCTTCAACTGGTTCTCCTCTTTCTGTAGTGGCGTCATCCCTTGGGTCTAAGATTTCAACTTGCAACGCCTCCTGTGTCTTCTTGGCCTTTATTGAGGAGACGTAGTACTCTCGTGCTGCTACCTGATCCCCTCTGACCTCCCCGACTCCATTTGGGGTTGGAAAGCGGAGGATGAGATGATAGGTGGAGAGGACGGCTCTTAATGCGTTACGAGCAGGTTGCCTTAGTATGATGTTGTAGGCTGACGGGCAGTCTATCACTAGGAAGTTAACCATTGTAGTGGAGCTTCGGGGTGCTACTCCGGTTGTGACTGGCAAAGTTATTGCCCCTAGGGGATACACTTTTTCCCTTGAAAACCCAATGAGGGGGGATTTGACAGGCTGCAGCCTCTCCCGGCCCAGTTTCAGCTTGTCATAAGCTTCTGCGAATAGGATATTTGCAGAGCTGCAGCTATCTACCAAGATTCTACGCACCTGAAAATTGGCAACGGTCATGGTGAGTACCAGAGGGTCGTCATGGGGGTGCTGGATCCCCACCAAGTCTTTATCCAAGAAGGATATGGTCTCGCTGACGCCGTGCCTAGGCGCCTTGGATGGTCGTGCTTCATCAGGACGCCTTGCTCTTCTGGCATGGGCCCTCATGGCGGAGAGTGACTCCGCTAATCCTCCCAAGATAGTCCTGATTTTCCCAATGGGTTGTTGATCCTCTTGATTGTGAGGTGGTGGTGGTGCTTGTCCCCGACCAGCCACATATTGGCGCAGGTGACCACGCTGAATAAGATCCTCAATTTGCCTCTTGAGGCCATATCAGTCATCAGTGTCATGGCCATGGTCGCGATGGAAGCGACAGTATTTGGTCGAGTTCCTGCGATTCGGAGGAGACTTCATCTTCCCAGGCCATTTTATGGCGGAGTCATCCTGGATCTGGAACAAAATGTGCCCAACAGCGGCATTAAGAGGAGTGAATGCCTGTCGGTCTCTCTGCGGAGCAGGACCGAGTCGGTCTTTGACAAGTACCCTCTCTGTCCTGCTTCGCTTGTTGCTTGTCTCCTTCTTGTCGTCTCTGTCCCGCTCCTTTCCCTTGTCCCCTGCTTTGGGGGACTCACCTCGCTTGGCCGTTGTGATGTCTTCAGCATTCATGTACTTCTGGGCTTTTGCTAGCAGCTCCGGCATGCTCTTTGGCGGGCGCTTCATCACTGAGAAGAGGAAGCTCGACGAGTGGAGGCCTCCCAAGAAGGTTGTCATGGTCACCTTGTTGTCGGGCTCTTCGACCTGAAGTACCTCCTCGTTAAAGCGAATGAGGTAGCTCCTGAGGCTCTCATTTTTGTCCTGCTTTATGCTGAGCAGGTGTGTGGCAGGCTTCTGGTGGCGGCGCCCTCCGATAAAGTGTGACACGAAGGACTTGCTCAGCTCCCCAAAGGTGGCGATGGAGGCTGGGGCGAGATTGGCAAACCATTGCCGCCCGGAACCCTTCAGTGTGGTTGGGAATGCCCTGCACATAATCTCGTCAGGGATATTATGCAGCTGCATTATAGTTTTGTAAGTTTCCAGGTGGTCCAATGGATCCTTCGTTCCATCAAAAGTCTCCATGGATGGCATTTTGAACTTCCGAGGAAGTTGATAGTTCACCACGTCAGGTTTGACCGGTGTGTCCGTTCGCCTGACCAGGTAATCCACTGTCTCTGGTACCTGCGCCTTCATGGCGTTGAAGACATCACCCAACTGATTTTGCATTTCTTTGAGCTTCTCGTCCCAGCGATTGGGGGCTTCCCTGGACTGATCATGGAAATAACTCCCATCCTCCATGCTTTGGTTTTCACTTTCCCCCTCTCGGAAACGAGGATCCTCCCCATTAGAAGCAGAGGGAGGAGGTGGGAGTCCACCATGATGTGCTCCCCCCGGAGGTGGGGGTCCTCCAAGATGGGCTTCACCCGGAGGGGGAGGTCCTTCGTGATGGGCACCGCCTTGAGGGGCGCCCAAAGGAATTCCAAAAGGGGCGCCTTGGAGAACTCCATTTGGGGCGCTTTGGGGAACTCCAGGGCGCCCAGATGAGGAGCTCCCCGACGTGGAGCTCTTGGATGCCCCGGACGCGGTGCTCCTTGCAGTCCTCCAAATTGTGCTCCTCCTTGCCCTGCGAGCATGAGTTACAGGATCTGCTGGTTTTGGGTCCCCAGCTGCTGCATGGTCTCCAACATTTGTCGAGGGGTGGGAGCAGGAGCATTTGGGGCATGATTGGTTGGTGGAGGAGCATCCTCGCCCTCTCGCGAGGGATTATCTTCAGGTCGATTCATCGATCTAATGGTGATCACCATAAGTTTAAAAGAAGAAGTCTTTTGAAGTGAGGACTTTAGTCGTTCCCACAGACGGCGCCAAACTAATGATGCCCAAATTAACTTCGCACACCACCGGTCAAGTAATCGATAATAATTAATGCAGTAATTAAATAAGAGAGATAAATTATAGTGGTTCGGTCAGCGTGACCTACATCCACTTTAGAAGGGCTGAGGTCGCCGAATATTTTATATCTCAAGTGTGCAGAGGTTACAAGCTAGGAGAATAGGGGAATTGGAGTATGTAGAAGAGAAATATTTTCTTGCCCCTCAAGTGCTGGTGAGGCTCTTCTATTTATAGTCTTCCCCTAACAGATGTGGACGACTTTACAGCAACGTAAACTCTACTTCGATGGAGCCTTCGAACTATCCTCGATGGACAAGGCGGTTGGGATATTCTCCGCAGGACTTGGTAAAAGCGGGTTAAGGACTGACTATTTCCAAAGCGATGGGGGTTGCCTTGACGTGACCAAGCCTTATGGATTTGGGCATGGACCTCATTAGACTAACCGGATCTTTATACATTTAAGCCCTGGCTCAGCATGGATTGGGCCACTTGGGCTTGACTCATCAACATGTATATTATTTATTCAACATCAAATAATAATTTATTTTAAAAAATACAAAATGAAAGAGTTGTAGAGTTTTGGATTAAAACGGACAAGAGTGAGGAAAATAGGGAGAAATTTTATGAGAAAATTCATTTCCCGTACCTCCATAGGAAACTCATTTCCACCATTATCAAGGAAAATACTGACGAGACAGAAGAGCGTTTTCGTAGAATTGTTCCGTACCAAACGCCTGAAAAATAGATTTTCCATGAAAACTGTCTAGTTTTCCGCAGAAAAGTGTAACACAAATATGTGGCGGTTGATGAAGTAATGTAAGAATACGAGAGAGTTCATGGTAGGATATCAAATGACTATTAAATGATATGAGTTCATGGTAGGATATTAAATGACTATCATATGATATGAATTAGTAAGAGGGTAGTTACCATTCTCCACATGGAGTGATGAAAGGGTCCTGTTAGGGTTAAATTTTGTTAGGGCTAAAATGAGGCATTTATTTAAGTGATTTAAAATTTAAATAAGTGATTACATCCGGTCCCCCTCATCCCCAACTTAGTGCGAGTCCGAGTTTGACCCAGATTCTTGGAGATAGTTGAAAATGGAGTTCTGATCCCCGTTACAAGTCCTTCAGTGGGACCCAAAAACTTGAGACGTGGGCCCATTATGTACATCCCGCGTCTGTGACGGGGTTCCGGACTCTCAAAAAATAGGGTTCTCTGCGCCGAATCGAAGAGAGAGAGAGGAAGAAGAAGAAGAAGAATCAGAGCCACCAATTTCGGTACTTCACTAACCTTAACCCTAACCCTAACCCTATTTCTCTTCTTTTTATTTTTTTCAACAGATCAGAATTTGTTCTGATGTTGCTTAAGTTATCAATGAGATTTGGATGATCATTCTAAAGAAAAAGAAGAGTAAAATTTGCGCTAATGAACACGGCTGAAACATCAACCTGATGTTGACTTGGCAAAGAAAAACTTGTCTTTCAAATGCACATGCAATTGTATTATGTATGCCCTTTATTGATTTGGGGTTTAATCCAAATGATGCTGGAATTCATAAGGTTCATGAAATTTGTTTCACTTTTGCTCTTTCTTAAGTGTGGACTTGTAGTGTTGAGAAAGTTGGGGGACTTTTTTTTTTTTGTTCTTTCCAACTTGGTTGGATGGATAGTCATCCATTATATTTGTCAATGATTTGGTATACATCCTAATGGGTTCGAACAAACTTCACCTTAAAACCACTTTTGGATTGTAGGAACATAGTACTTCGAGTCATTGGATGATGGAAACCAAGAAATCCATTGTAGCTACTTCTAGCAAAAGCAATCTTGATGAAAGCGAGGAGCGAGGATCTTCCTCGGATGAGGTTCCTTCAATAATTCAACTGTGCAATTTCTATTTTGCTTTCTACCAAAACATTTTGGATTTCTTGACCAAAAACTGTTTAGGAGGAGGAGGAGGAGCAGCTAGAGCTAGAGCGTGAGCTTGCAGAGGTTCCATTTGAAGAGCTGCAAAAAGCACGGGCTACTGGATTTCATTCCGTATACTTTAAAGGACAGAAACCCATTTTAGAGAAGAAGCCTAGGCGTGCTAATAAGAATAGGTATTCCTGCAAAGGTATTATTTTCTTTCTTCTTCTATTTTTTTTTTAATTAGGCCTTATCATGCAATCTCTGATGAAGGCCAATGGAGATTAGCAGCAAGAAGCCTGTGGGAATGTTTAGGGAAGTCATTCAAGCACCTAAAAAGGCAAGTTAGTCCTTGGAACATTTTCATGTTTTTAGCTTAATTTTTTGCAAAACTCTGCAAAATTTCCTCCAGCATTCATTCTCTCTAAAACCCTTGTGATCTCCCTAAAACCCTTTTCACTAAATCCAAAAGCCCTCTTTTTTTTTTCTCTTGAACATCATGTTTTCTCTTTGAATCCTCATTTTCTCTAAACCCCTAGATTCTCTCTTTAAAACTCTTTCATTTTCTCTGTAAAATCCTCGCGAACTCAGAGAGAGAAGTAATTGATGCTTACCTATACTGGGTTTTTCTTAGATCTGAACAAGTGCAACTTATCTCAGGATTTGGCTCAGGATAGATCGAAATGGAGAAACAAAATTTATGTAGCCGATCCCAATATAGTTGGGACAAGGCTTGATGATGATGATGATGTTATACAATTATACTAGGTTTTTCTTGTTCACTGTAATAAAGCCTATCTTTCTATAAAAAGAAAAAAGGAAAAGAGTTGTTGAACCAGATAGTTGATGTGCTAGAAAACGAGACAGTGTCTCCATTTTGGGCTCTAACCTCTGGATTCTTTACTCTGTCATGATTCATGTGTTGGGTATTATGGAAATGTGAAATAAGTCTTTAACAATGTTGATTTTTTTTAATAGCAACAATTTTGATTTTTAAGAGGTATATTCTTATATCGTCTTGTTATTAAAGTTACTGGAGCTTATTATTTTACTCAGTTGTTGTTTTTGTATGGATATGTGTTGTTGTATTTCTAGGTTATACGAGATCCAAGATTTGAATCTTTATGTGGAACTCTTGATACAGAGGGGTAAGATCTCTCTCTCTCTCTCTCTCTCTCTCTCTCTGGGTGTGTGGGGGGAGCATGGGCGCGAGCGTGCACGTAGGTGTGCTTACATGCAATTTGTTTTAAGATTGAACTAATTACTCTCTTGTTGTCAAAGAGAGAAGTATATATTATGGTAGAAAAAGAGCCCGTAGCTCGGTTGGAAGGTGTTCATTGTCACAACCACCAAGATGGGGGTTTGTGTCATGTTACCTATAGGAAAAATATCCATGTGGAAAATGGATATTATGATTGTTTTATTACTCTTTGTGCAATGCATTACAGAATATTGTGGTTTAAACTGGTGGTTGATGCAATGTCCATCATCCATTACGTAATGGTATGCACCAATAAGCACTGGCAAATACCAACTGAAGCTACCTGAAATTAAATTTCTTGTGTTTTCTTCATGTCTTTTTTTTTT
Organism: Umbellularia californica; assembly: GCA_028538565.1. NCBI lineage: Eukaryota > Viridiplantae > Streptophyta > Magnoliopsida > Laurales > Lauraceae > Umbellularia > Umbellularia californica. The sequence goes on along the minus strand of JAPQWN010000001.1, from coordinate 15,047,107 downwards.
GAGAAAATTGGGAGAATGTTCTTTAGGCTGTTTTAGGTTGGTTTGAGTATTAAAAACCTGATTATTGTTAAGAAAGATGGGGAATTGTGGTTTTATATTTTATCTCCAATTAGATTTTTCTCATCATAATGAATGAAGACTGAAGAGTATACAGTTTTAAATAGACATAGAAAATTTTCAATAATACCTTTGAACAAGATGAATTGACACTTAGATATGATCCTTTTATTAAGGACTAATCTCTAAAATCCTTCTTTCAATTATAAATCTAATGATGGGATCTTTGCTTTTTTTTAGGTGATCATTTCATTAGATATCTTTGATATTTGTATGGAAGTCATTCGTTTTTGCTACGTTAACAAAACTCCTTAAATTTCTTTTTGGAGCATCTGTGTGTTGACTAGCTTTTCATGATTTAATTGTTATATAGGTTCAGGAAACGATATAATTTCTTATTTGAGACTGAACTTCCAAAAGAAAGAGAGGTAATTATTTTTCTTCTTTTAGTCATGCAAAAAAGAACTTTTAGGCAGTCCGTTTGGATCCTTTTTTTTCCTTTTAATAAAAGAGGAAATGGTATTTGTTTTATAACTTTACCAATACTACTCTTTTTGCTCTGCAGAATCTTCAGAAATTGATAAAGAAATCAAAAGACCCAAAAGTCATTGAAGAGTTAAAGACTCACATCTCTTGGATTGTAAGTCGTTGCAATTCTGGGTAGGAATGTTTTTATGTAAAATTACTTACCTAGTTAGATTATTGTCATATTTTGTTTGTTTATATTTCCCATGAAACATCTGATGGAGGTTTTTTTTTTTTTAATTTATTTTCGTTGATATGATTGTGATTTGAAAATTTGGCTCCCAGTTGATATGCTATTTTGTCCTGATTGATTTTTCTCCATTAGCTAAATGGGTTGTTCCTTCGTGTCTTCTAACCAGAACTTTACAGATCTTTTCTCTTGGTTTCCCACTTAAAGATGGAGCTGATTGATAACCTATTTGATTGATCTAGTAGAAAGCCGTACTGCTTAGGAAATCTTTGTTTTTAGCAAAATTAAGCAAATGGATCCTATGTGGGTTCTTCTTTTTGGCATATTTGATATCTTGGGAGATTTAGAGGGGCACATCTATCAAAGGTCTCACAGGTGGCAAATTCAACATAAAGGCTTTCAACCTTGCTGAATTAGTTGTTTAATTCATCAACACCGTCACCATCAATCAAAGCCTTGTCCCAATTATGTTGGGGTCAGCTATATGAATTCTATTTCGCCCTATGGTCTGTCCTGAGCCAAATCCTCAAATATTTTGCTCTTTTTCAAATCTATCCTTACTACTTCCATCCATATCATTTTTGGCCTATCCCTTTTCTTTGAGGGACCATCATCCTACACAGAGAAACTTTTCCTTACTGACGCCGTTGTTGGCCTTTGTTGGATATGTCTAAATCATCTTAGAGGCATCTCTCCTAATTTATCACATATTGATGCTATCTCTAAATGCTTCCAAATGCACTTTTTTTATATTCTATCTTTACTAGTTACCCAACATCCATTTCAGTATCTCATTTATGCTACACTCAATTTTTGCATGCTGTAATTGGCCAACATTCTGCTCCATAGCCATAACTGCTCTAATCACTGTTGTAAAATTTTTCCTTAAATTTTGTTGGTATGTCACCAAGCAGCACTCCACAAGCAAGTTTGTACTTCAACTATCCAACTCTTATTGTGTGTTCAGCATCCTCATTAATCTCCCCATCCTTACTAATTATAGAGCCAAGATATCAAAACAACTCTCTTTGTGGTATCTTGAACTTCAATTATCACAGCAGTTACATCTCTTGCACATCTCCATCAAAGTTGCAATTCATATATTTCATCTTTGTATGCTAATTTTGAAGCTTTTGCTAAAGTCTCCTGCTATCTCTCAAGTTTCACATTTATACGATCTTTCAATTCATCCACTAACACCCCATCATCTACAAACAACATACACCAAGGGACCTCCTCTTGAATATGGGCACTTAACTCATCCATAATCAATTTTGCAGGTAATTTTAATATTGGTTATTGCTTGCTCCATCACATGTCTTTAATGATGTCACTATAATCTGTTGGGACACTCCTTTTATCGAAAACCCAACAAATTAAATCTCTAAGTATCCCGTTGTAGGCTTTTTCTAGATTGATGAAGACCAATGAAGATTTTTCCTCCTCTTGTTATTTTTCATTAATTGTCTTAAGTAAAAAGACAACTTCCATAGTTAACCTCCCTAACATGAAACGAAATTGATTTATTTTTTTTGGTCAATTGTATCTTTTAATAGGCACTTGAATCTTACTTTTTTTTAGGGATGTCTATTATTTAGGCTAGACCAAATCTTTTAAGGGACCGACGATCCTTCCTTCACTATGTGGATGTAACCAATGAATTTTCTTCCTTGATTGTTCCTTTTGCCACTGCCAAGAGTAGGAGAGGGAGAGGGAGACTCAAGAGAAGTTGGAAAAAAACTATTAAACATGATCTTGCCTACATGGATCTAACGGAGAACATGGCCCTAAACAGATTTGATTGGCGTCGTCAAATCCGTATAGCCGACCCCACCTAGTGGGAAAAGGCTTGGTTTGGTTTGGTTATTGTTCCTTTTGCCACCTTGCAAGCCACACCAAATAGTTCTGACCATGGTTTGCCTAAAAAGAGGCCATCACCACATGTTAGTTTAAATTCATGATTATATAGAAGTTTTTTGTAGTTCAATAGGAGCTACAATTTTGTCTCAGCAATGTAGGATAGACCTAGTACTACTTTCTTCAGAATGCATCCATAAGAGCTAGATTATAAATATGGTGCATTTAGTCTCTAAGAAGAGACAACCTACAAAAACAGTAAGCCAAAAGGTATAGCATTGGACTTCCAGCAAAATGGTAAATAAACGTATCTCTTAAGACTTTTATCAAACAATTGGTATGTGAAACAAACATATCCTAACCTCCACAATGTCCAGCATTAAACAATCATCCCCACATAAAAAATGTAAAATATAAATTAGCACCTACAATTAAACATTCACAATGAAGCAAATCTGACTCCAGTCCCAAATCCAAAATTGCATCTAAACCTTGTTCACAAACATTCGTGTAGTTAAATAACTTTCTTAAATTGGTATATTGGGCCTTGTAAATTACATCAGTTGGGGAGTTGGAAAAACTGACTCAAGCACTTGGTGAATTGAGGAATGATTAACTAAGCTATTTGCATGCTGAGTCTTTACTTTGAAGGCTTCAGAAAGAGTCAAAGAAAGGGCTGGCAGTTTCTCAAGTAGATGGTGGTGGGGGGAAAGGAGGGATAAGGTGAGACGAAAAGTCTTGGGCCAGTATCTCTTAGACATACTATTGAACATTTGGAATGCATTCAATAGCCAACCTAATTTTATGATAAATCTGGAAGGTGAAATCTGAGGCATCTTATGAATTCCGATGAAATCTGAGAAAACCGAGACACCAACTCAAATCGTAAGAACTACACGTTTTTCAAGCATATAATCAGAAAATCGGAAGAAGGAGAATGGTGTTGCAACCACAGAGGGTTGGGGATTTTTGGTTGGAGGAGGTTTGTGCCAAACGAATATCGAATAAGAAACCCTAGAGCAGGAATATCTCCAAGATGTGGAAATGCAGACGGTTGACAAATCCACAAATGACAAAGACAGAGAACTTGAGATGTAGAAAATTGAAGGAGAAGAACGAATCTTTTTTTTTTTTTTTTCCAACATTGCCATTCTCTTCTCTCTTCCCTCTCCTCTTCCTCCTCTCCCATGTGGGTATCTCGGTTTGGGAGTTCAACGAGAATGGCTTTTTGTTGGGAGGATTTTCGGTGTCAATAAAACACCATTCAAGGACATTTTCGTCCCTAAAAGTACATTCCGCCTCTATTTTCTCATAGCCAAAAGCTCTAGTTTCCATATGCCCAGAAATGGGGCATTTCAATTTTAGAGGATTTTCCTATACTTCTCTAAAGCGGGTAAAGGGAAAATTTGTATGCCAATCGCTCTTATTTTTCAAACCTCTACCCTCTTTAGACATTTAGACATAGAGGCTGAAAATAGAGATGCCAAACATGGGCTTAAGCATATTTAGGAGTCATAGTTTGGCTATGACTGTCTTTTGTTTAGAAAGTTACTAGCCTGTATTAATTAAGAATATCTATTCAGGGCCCATTTGTTTATTTGCTATTGAATTCATTATTTCTAATATCTACATACAACGTCTTTCTATAGGAGGGCCTAACAGTGACGGATTGAAGGCAAACATTCCTAACCTAAGGAGCCATCAGATTATCTCCCCTTTGAGAGAAACTGATCACCCTGTTACAGTCCTAAGTTGTTATAAGATTTAATTTGACGCGTTCCATCAGTTCTGGGGCTTTTGGCGTATTGATTAAGTCCATAACATTTGGTATTAGAGCCAGGCATGACGGATCAGAGGATTAACCGTCTTGATACTGATGTGGGTGCTCTATTTTCTGGATAAGAAAGGATACTGAAAGAGATGCGAGAGATGTTTTCTACCATGAATACATGATTCGCCAGTTGTAGTCACGATCGTGATGACGGTTTTGTCAATTGTAATGGCCGAAATGGTGACAAAACTTAGGTGGACCATCTTTGCTCCCTAAGCTTGCCAAAATAGATTTTACACAGTTCAATAGAAGTGAAGACCCAACAAGTCTTCAAAGCTCTCACTCTCCCCACAGACACTCTACTCCCGTAAACAGAAGCTACTTGCCAACCCCTGTTGGAGGATGTTCGAACTCGTGGTTGTCTCAGAAAATCAGAGTTTGTGGTGAGGCAATAGGCATCTCAATAGACAACAACAAAGGAGGGTGGGAAAGCCTAATTGCTTTCGCCAAGGATAGGGAATCCGTCCTTGGAAGACTTGCTACCTACAAAAAGAAGCAAACAAGAAAAGGAAGCAGAGAACTCCAGAACCTATCGTGCTCCATTAACTATGATAGCCGTCCCCTTGTGAGCTCTTCCTCTCTCAAAGATGTCAACCGAGTCAGAGATTACAGGAAGCATTGCCAATGAAGGCTATATCTTGGAATGTTCGAGGTTTAGGGAGTACAATGAAGCGGGCAATTATAAAGGAGGTAATATACACTTTTAGAGCAGTCCTTCTGCTCCTTCAAGAAACCAAGCTCAGTTCTATGTCTCACCCCATTATCAGAGATCTTTGGGGCAATCGTCAATGTCGTCGGGTCTCCCTTGACGCAGTTGGAACTTATGGAGGTATTCTTTTATGCTGGAATAACAGGCTATACACCATGAAAGACCACTTTATTGGTGACTTCTTTGTCTCAGCAATGCTTGAAGATAGGGTCCACGGTTAATCTTGGATTATCTCCTTTGTCTATGGCCCTATTGACTGCAAACTTCGTGGCAGTTTTTGGTGCGAGCTTGACTCCATTCGTAGCAGAAGGGTAGGTCCTTGGTGTATTGGTGGCGACTGGAAATCACTAGATTCCCCTCAAACAAATCTGGAGGCGGCAAAATTTCAACAGAGATGGAATCCTTCTTAGATTGGATCAACTCCCACTACCTCGTCGATCTTCAATTAAGGGGGGCTAAATACACTTGGTCCAATCACGAAAGTCCTCCAACGATGTCACGTCTTGATAGATTCTTGGTCGCCGGGGATTGGATCGATCTATATTCTGAAGCATGCCAAATCGCCCTCCTAAAGCCTACTTCAGATCATTGTGGTTACGGATTGGGTTTATTTGAGGCTACAGCTGTTTCGCCAAAGCTTCCTTTCATGGCGCAAAAATCTCAAATTATCCCCGAAATTCTATGGTCCATTCCAAATTACTCTATCGCATAGATGCAGTGGCCTATAAACTATACCTTCCGGCTAGTTCTCGCATTCACCTTGTCTTTCATGTTTCTGCCCTCAAGCAACATATTGGATCAAGGATTGCCACTGAGCCTTCTTTGCCTGATGTACGTAAAGATGATGCAACTCTTTGTCCATTCCTACAGGCTATTCTTGATCGTCGAACAAGGCGGGGTCATACTGAAGTGCTAGTACATTGGGAGGGTGCATCTCCTGCTGAAGCTACTTGGAAGATCTTACCCATATCAAGACCTGGTTTTCTGAGGACACCCTTGGGGACAAGGGTAAAATTACATTTTGGGGGGTGGGGTTGGAGCTGTTGGAAATGGGATACGTTTAGTTGTTTGTTTTTCATTTTCTGTAGATGGTTGCTATTTGTTAGATGGGTTGTTACTTGTTACTAGTTTGTAGGAGGTGGGTTATCCACTTCTATGTTACCGTTGTAAGATTTAGATGAGCTGTCGCTAGTTTGTGGGAGGTGGGTTCTCCACTTCTGTGTTACAGTTGTAAGATTGGGCCTATAAGTGAATAGGCAGCATTAAATAAAAATCAGTCTGCACATTTATGCATGAACTGGGAGGATGGTTTCCCTCGAAGAAACCTGCTAACATCCACTCTTTCCTTTCTTACCATCCCCTCAATTCCTTTTCAAAATAGCTAGAGGTAAAGAGTCGGGGTCGGGGAGCCCATTACCCACCTAAACAACACCCAAATTGTGAAACTCACCTTCTTGAAGAGGCACACAACACACCCCCACCTGTCTCCTTAGTAAATTAAAATATTAAATCCTAGAAAAGTGTGGTCCATGTAAATCTCCACTTAATATCCTTTTCAACTTTGCAACTACTCCCTTGTTAAAATTTAGAACCCATTACTGTGGTTTCCTAGGGAATTCATTTAGTAGGCAAATGGGCCCTTAGTTGCTTGTGCAATAAAGTAGTTGACCAAGTGTCATAGTAGAGTGACTTAATCTTGAATTTAACAGGATTTTTTAGTCCTAATAATGTATCTGAACTGAGAAGTGTATTTATATACATGCAATTAGTCCATATGAATAGAATTACAGATTGTTTTGTGAAAGCTTTGCTTCTCTTTTGTATGGTGATGATTCCATGTAGGTATGATGGTGATGGTGATGATGCTGTCAGGAATACTCCTAGGTATACCAGGTGTACTTATCCCATGTGCCCACGAAAGCCAATTTAGTAGCTGACTTTTAAGCTAAGAATGGTGCCTCACATCTAATTATTACTTTCTCATTTGTAATGTCAGCATTGTTTCTAGGTCCCATTGCCCATGGGATAGGGCCCAGTTTTATTCTGTTATATTTTTTTCTGCACTAGTTTTCATTGTTTTACATTTGGGAAAGTACACACATGACATGATGGTGCTTCACTGAATAAATGAGAATCATTTGCTCTCTATTATACAACCTGTTTCAGTTTTTCTTTGCACAGTCGTACATATGAAACCTAATATATTTGGATGAACAATTTTTTACAGTGATCTGCATCCTGATGCCACCAGAGTGATTTTTTTTTTTAAATTTATATATATGTCTTTCACATGACTTCTCTTATCCAGGATAAGCAACTGAAAACTATGTCAGCAAAAAGCATCGATGCCAAGATTTTAGCAGAGCATAAAAAGAAAGAAAGGGAAGCCGTGAAGCGGGGAAAACAACCATTCTATCTTAAGAAATGTTTGTTCACAACTCTCTCTCTCTCTCTCTCTCTCTCTCTCTCTCTCTCTCTCTCTCTCTTTCAGAGAGAGAATGCATGTTCAGATCCTAATTGATTTCTGGCTATGCAGCGGAAATAAGGGAACAGAAGCTAATTGAGAAATATAACAATCTCAAGGTATGCATGAGAATCTGAAACAAAAGTCTGTTTATAAACCATTTTAAAGTGCATGAATGGTTCTTATACTTCTATTTGTTTGCGTTATAATATTTCTCTATTGACTTGATAATTTGTCAGGCTGCTGGCAAGCTTGAAGCCTTCATGGAGAAGCGGCGGAGGAAAAATGCATCTAAAGACCACCGCTACATGCCATATCGGCGGACTGATGATAATGGGCAAGAGTAAAGAGTAGGGGCTCAATAGCTATTTACTTATGGACTGTATTTGTTGTGCTCTACTGCTTTAAAAGATATATGTTTCACATAAATAATATGTTAAATGAATGAACAACGAGGGCTAGCTTTGGAGATGTATTTGGTTTGTACATATGATTTTGTTGCATATTTGCCTGTGTTAGCCTGTCCAGTTTGGTCCGTGACTGCATGCAACTGAGATGCAGGGCCCTCTTTTTGATGTATGCATGCCTGCCCTTTTTTTAACTCACTTATGCCATTTTGGTTGGTGTATGTGAATTTTATAGTTGTATTAAAATAATACCTAGTTTAATATCTTTGTTAAATACCTTAGGGGTCATCTTTTTATAGTGCAAGGTTATTACTTTTATTTGTTCATCTACGGAGCCAATGGTTATGTGTTATTATATTGATTTTTTTTTTATGGTAAAAAACATTATAATATTTTAAACTTACACTATTTTATTACACCCTTGATACATAACACAGGGAGGTTGGTTTTCACTGTGTCAATGACTGCTTCCTGGAAAATTTATCCTAGAGTCATTTGATGAATTTGTCCATGGTTAGAGGGTTGTGTTTTCATCATTTTGTAGCCGAGTATTCAAGCCAGGAACAGCACTGGAGAGAACTAAGATCTAACTTTGACCTAAACCTTAATTAATTAAATTATCTCAAGCATCAAGGTTGATTGTGATCTTTAAGGGCCTGTTTATTTGCATGGAATCAATTTTAAGTAATTCACGGTAAAATGGGTTAAAAAGGGGGTTATTAAAGAGGTGTGGGGTGAAGGACATGAGTAAGAGATTTTGTTTGGATCTTGACATGGGGTGTTTATTCTTCTTCTCTGCTTTGTTCATTTTTCATTAGAGGAGAGATTAATAGACGGAATCTATGAGTCTTCACACTTTTGTTTTTTCAATTTTGGCCACTTTTAGGAATACATTTTTTGAATTCATGCCCGTTTGATAATTTTACTTGTCAAGTCAAGTCAAGTCAAGTTAAGCATCAAATCAAAAGCATTTAATTCAAAGCTCCCTTCATCTTTGTCAAAAAAAGTAAAAACGCAACTACCTTTATTCACTAAAAGATAAAAAAAAATTCCATTTCTCCATACAAATAGTAAAAAAATTCCATCCCAACCAACTAAAAAAAAAATATCATCATAATCTACTTATATTTTATTTCCTCTTTTTATTTCACTTTACTCCACTTTATTTTAAAAGTAAAATGCCAAACGGGCCGCAGGGGAATTCAATGTCACAAAACAAACTGGCCCCAATGAACCATTTTTTTACCTAACCATCTTGCATATTTCAATGGGCTTTACAAAAGCATTGTGTTTTAATCTAGACCATGAATGCTGTCATACGAGGTGATGCTTTTTATCATTTAATGATCAAGAGATGGATACTTTCAAATGTTTATCAAAATACACTAATCTTATGTTTTTTACAGGAAAGTGGAGGAGGATTTCTAGTAGATGTTCCTGTCACAGAAAAGAGAGGTGTATGTATGTTGTTAGTCGACCAAGGTCGTCAGAATCGTGCTACCGAGATTTTAACATATTATTAACTGATGCTGTTGCAGTAAAGACACCTATGAGGATCTATAATTGCCAGTTTGTTTGTAGGGAAATTGAATTCCTAGAAATTGGAACAAAGGTAGAGATCCATTAAGGGCTCGGCCATATGATGTAATTGAGTTCCTAGGAGTTCTTAGACTCATATTTCTAAAAATAGTTAGAATTGTAGAACAAAGGTGAGTATAAAAAGATGAATTTCAAATAATCTCTCTTTATATTAAAATAAATCAAGGGGAGAATGGAAATCATGAATACCCAACCATCACGATAGTAATTCATATCCGAGAGAAGTTTGAGTGCCATCTAAATCTCCACCTTAATTTATCCGCTCACCTATTTAATAATCTTTTGTTAGAGCTCATTTGACCAAGAATTCATGTGCACTCAATTCCATTCAAACAAACGGGCCTAAAATCAATCTTTTAATGAGAAATGAGTACCTAGCCATCACCCTTGTAAATCAAATCTTAGAAAAGTCTGGTTTTGTCTAGAGCTTCGCCTGATATCCTTCACCCTAACCAATATTTGCCCATAAATTTCCATGCTTTCAAATAAATGCCTAAATAGGACAAAAAATCTCTAATCTAATGGAAAGTGAATACCTAGCCATCACCATGGTAAATCAAATCCTGAAAAAGTCTGGGTCTATCTATAGCGTCACCTTATATCTTTCACTGCTCACATCTTTAATAATTCTTTGTTGAACCCATATTACCATCAATTCTTGAGAATTCAATTAGACCCTTACACGCCAAAAAGGTTTCTCTGAAATCTCATGAACTCTTTTCATCAAGCAAATCAAACACCAAAGCACAATCGAATCCCACCTCAGCAGCGCACGGCCACTTAAAATAATTTCATTACAAGAATTCTTGTTACAAACCGAACAGGTCTAAAGAAACTGGATTCTAGAGAGAAATATTTTGCTCCCTATTAGAATTTCTGCACCTGTACAACTGCCATGCAGAAATTGATCTACACCTCAGTTCTGACTATTGTGCTCTAATTTGATCTACGCCTCAAATTCAGGAGGCCCTATTTTTTTCTGGACAAAATAGATAAAAAAAGATCTCACACAATTCACATGAGAGTCCCATAGGTGTAGAAAACGGTTCCTGACATTTGCTCTAGAACCGGTTGAAGTTTAAATATTTCCCGCAAAACTATTCGTACAATAACAGTGCGATATTGCATGGCATTAGTATATCGCATCGTACGATGTGCACGATATCCTACAACCCTAGAATATCGCACGAACAACTTTATGAGAAATACTTAAGCTTCTACCGTTGATCTCATTTGCAATTGCATGGAAAATGCTTTTGGATAGGCAAGTGGCCCTAGGGAGAGAGGGCGAGTTTGAAACCGCAACCTCCGGTTCTTGAGCAGTGGGCCTAGCCAACTATGCTACTTCAGGCTAGTAGAACTGAAAATTGTTAAGCATATATGAAATACATGAATAAAGTATAAAAGTTCTATGTTTTTATTCATTATCAATTCGGGACAATCACGCCGTTAAAGGACGACAAATAGGGGTATTCATGCCGAAATCGTAGGGTTACGATCGCAAGTGCGGGAGCACAATTAGGATTTACAAAGAACAATCACAAGATGAACAATCACAATCACAAGATTCACGGCTTCCCTTTCTTTCTTTTTATGCTCTGCTAAAATCTTGGCATCAAGCTTTTTGCTGACATAGATTTCAGTTGCTTATCCTGGATAAGAGAAGTCATGTGAAAGAAATTAAAAAAAAAAAAAATTCACTCCGGTGGCAACAGGAAGCAGATCACTGTATAAAATTGTTCATCCAAATAAATTAGGTTTCATTGTACAACTGGGCAAATAAAAGCTGAAAAAATAAAAAATATAAAAGTTCTGTGTTTTTATTCATCATCAATTTTTATTAATCATTCTACCAAAGAAAAAGTATTCTTAATTTTACGGCAAGACCCGCTCAAATTATGGTAAAATTGTCAAAAGAGGGAACAAATTCCTATTAGAGTAAAATTTGAAAATATCTCACCATGGAGAGGATACCATCTGGATCCTCTATTGCACATACTCAGCTTTTCATGTAATGGGTCTCCAAAACTCCACCATGCGGCCCAATATGTAATGATAATCTAAACCGCTCAAAATGAATATCATCCCCTCATATAATATATCCTCAAATTTTAGTTTAATAAGAATGGCTCCCACAGTAAGATTCTCAGCTTTTCATGTAATGGGTCTCCAAAACTCCACCATGCGGCCCAATAAGTAATGATAATCTAAACCGTTCAAAATGAATATCATCCCCTCATATAATATATCCTCAAATTTTAGTTTAATAAGAAAGGCTCCCACTGTGAGATTGAAAATGTGACAGTGCGATCTGGTATAATCACATTTCAGTCAAGTGCTCAATTGGATCGGTGTAACCCACTCCTTTAGAACTGATATCAAAGAATATATCCGTAGAGGCGATGACATTCATGTTGAGCTGTCCGGATTTTCATTATATGGGCCCGATGGACCTAAGCGGAAAGCCTGGAATAGCTGTGACATAGAATCCTGGCTCAGGTGGGGAACTAAGACTTTCAACACATGGGCCCCACGCAGTTCCAGTACTTTATGCGGATCCGGACTCCTCTCGACTCGACTACGTATACGTGTACGTACGGATGTGAGCCACGTCACCTCTCTCAAGAAGACCGGCAGTAGCCGGTTGTGTAAACGGTAACTCTCTCGTTCGCTCGCTTCCGTTCCCGCGGCTTTTAAAAACGACTCCTTCCGTAAGAAGAGAGAAGGGTTTTCCAGCGGCTCGATTTCGAGGTTCTCATTCTTTTCTCCATTGTTTGTTTCTTTCTTTCCAGTCTCATGAATTCGTTTGGCTGAATATCGATCTTGAATGGGGAGATTCTTCTTCTCCTAAAACTTGTTATTGTATGGATAAGTTACAATTTCATGTTAGATTTTATCTTAGGATCTAAATTACTTTGTTTTAGGAGATTATATGAATTGGGTTGATCTCTTTTCTTGATTGGAAGGTTTTAAACATGTTTCTTGTGAATGGGTTAGTGATGTTTTTTATGTTATTAATTCATGAATTTGGGTTTAATGTAGTTTAATTGACCTGATCAAGATTGATGGGGAACGACAGACTTTTCTCTTGTCTTCTCTTCTATTCTATGTTTTTTTAGCTAGTTGAGATTGTTTCCTGTGAACTGGTTAGTGTTAACATGGTATGCGGGAGAATTTCGATTGAGGGTCATGTTGGGGAACCTACAGAAATCAATACCTTCAAGAAATAGGAGAGGACCTTTTTATTCAACCCTTAAGAAGAGGCCATGACATGTTTTTTAAGGTGGGGGTTTATAAAGTGGGTTGCCACCTGGATTTTACAGGGCTGAGATGAGGAGAGACGCGATGGTTAAGGGGTTTGGATAGAAAGTGCATTGGAGTTGCGGGGTGATGAATGATGATATCACCGGTTGATGACGATATTGTATTTAGGATTAGTTTCTAATTTGAATTGGATTCTTATTTTTGTTTCTAAGTTCGATTAGGATTGTTTCTCATGGTTTAAGTATCTGTTATTATAAATATGGCATTATAGAGATCAATGATCTTAGATTTGGAGTTAATAGAATTTTCCTTGTGCACTTGCGATCGTAACCCTACGATTACATCAATTGGTATAAGAGCCGAACGATCCCTCGATTGTCATCCCATCGCCCTCCGAGAGTCCTAGACCATCTTCCGCCCTTCCCCGGCACCCCCGCCCCATCGTCCGCCCTCTTCCAGACTTCCACCCTTCCACCGAGTCCAATCACCAACCAAACCTCCCATAACCTCGTCGTCGCCGTGAGCTTCGGCCAGTCTCTTTTCCGACGTCTCCAGAGCCTACAGCCTTGCCCTCTCGCTTTCTAGCAACGAAAAGAGTAAGACACAACCCTTTTTCTTCTCTTTGGTTGCATCGAACCGAGGAGCGACCCACGTGCCCACGTGAGGCGAAAGGTCCCCATCTGGGCCTTCAGCTGGGTTGAGTTCAACCCAAGGGCAAACAGTAGTAGAAAAAAAAGTAGAGTCTTCCAAAAAGCATGTAGAAGTGGAGTCTTCCTCCACCAACAATGAGGATTTGAGTGGAACCATTGCGGAATTATCGATAAATGTTAATCAACTTCGATGGTTCAAATCCAAGAGGGTCTTTATAAATTGAGATGGTTTTCTGTAATAAAAGGCACGGTGAATTCTATACATTATAGTTGTTTGAATGTTGTCACCCACTTCTTCTTTCTTTTACAAACTTGGCAAGCAACAATACCTGGTTGGTTTTCTTGAGGTACTGATTGAGTTAAGGCTTCTTGACCAGTTTTCATTCCTTGAATGATCTTTGGGGTTTTATTATAATGGATTCCATGACTTTTCCTATGCTCTTCTGAAAGAAGCATCAGGAAACAATCTGTCATGAGCCTATGCAACGCAGAGTGATTTGCTTGGGAAAAAAATCTTGTGCTTATGTCAATTTCGTAACATCATGGAAGGGGATTTTCCTATGAAAGATGTGTGGTGATTTGCTTCAAATGAGAAGATTAGTGTACTTTCTTTCATCCCCATATACACCACTACCTTCTGAACTGGGGTAGCGATAATTTGTTAGGATAAACAAATATAGGCTTATTATTAGGCTTCTTTAGAGTTATGCTGTAAATTCTCTTGACTTATCTGACCTCACTTCTATAGGAAGGGAAAGACTAGCGTTGGAGGGTTACTTGAATTCCAGCCACCAGTAAGGGGTGCCACCTGTGGTGTCATCTTGGGTGGCTGGTTGTAGTGCAGAGTCTTCTTTTGTGTGGGGCATTACTTGTGCAAGTTTGTTGGTCACGGATGCTAACTCTGCACTTTCAGGTGGACCACATTTGCAAAGAAGCACCAGCTTAATAGTCATACTCGTTGTCATCAGAATCACCTTCATTTTGTCTGATGGCGCCAGCATCTCAGTCCTCTGTCATGGATGGTTCCTCTATTGAGCATCAGAACTCCCAACAGGACCAAAATCCTCCGCAAATCCAACAGAAGCGACGGCGGCGGCGGCGTGGAGCTTCTTCTGTTACTTCTCAATTGTCATCACAAGCAGGGAAAGTTTTCCAGCAAATTGGTCAAGAGCTGAATGGTTTATTGCCAATGCAAAAGAAATCCAAACGAGATCTGAAACAGGATGAGCAGCAAGCTATCCAGCAGCTGCCACAGAGACAGGATCCTATCCAACTAGAAGGGTATAATCCACGGCTGCAAGCTTCAATGGAGCTGCAGAGACTCCTGAAGCAGGAAAATATGCACCAGCAGAAGCAGATATTGCAGTCTACACCACAATTACAGCAGGAACACACACACATGCAGCAGCTGCAGCAACATTGTTTGTATCCTATTCCTCCATCTGTTGGGGAGCACTCTTACACTAGCAACACATGTGCTCGCCGGCTTATGCAGTACTTATTTCATTACCGACGGCGCCCGCCTGTAAGTTTGCAGCTCTATGTGCGATGTTCTTTTTATGGAAAGAATTTGCTTCAGTTTCTGTGATTCTTTTGATAATGAGTCAGCTTGCATTCCTTAAATGTCAGCAAACACACACAAGCTGCATGCATTCCTTAAATGTAACTCCTTTTCAGCGTTTCCTACTTTCACACATACAAACTCCTTTACAGCTTTTCCTACTCTCACTAGTTATTTATTTGTTTTTGTTTTGTTTTTTTCTACTGAAAATGCAACTAGGTGTAATCGTTTGTTCTTGATCCCAGGATAACAACATTCTATTCTGGAAGAAATTTGTGAGTGAATTCTTTGCTCAGCGTGCTAAGAAAAAGTTGTGTTTGTCGTTGAATGGTTCAACTCTCGAAAGTCCTCTTGGTATTTTCCCTCAGGCATCTATGGTTAGTTTCTATGCTGCTGCTACATTTTTCTGTCGACAACATACATATGAGATGCAAATTTTAAATTTAACACAAATTAATTACTCTTAAGTTCTGTTACATATGCACAAGTAATTGATCTGTAATCAATGACCTCCCATGCGTATGCACCGAAAATGTCTACATTTCCACAGATGCATACATATGTTGGTAATACTTTGTTAGTTTTGCATTTGGAATAGCTGGTAACCAGATTATTTGTTTGCTTGTTAACAGCTAGATAAATGGCATTGTGGCATATGTCATTCAAAATCTGGAAGGGGATTTGGTTAGTAGTTTCTGTTCTTTACTTTTAAATTCTGTAACTGGAAGCACTTGCTTTAGCATTTGAACATTTTATCTTTTATGTCATTTGAGAATTTATATTCTGGTATCTTTTTTGCTCATGTACTTTGTATATCACATTTATTAGAAGTGATCATTACTTTTCTTTTATTGCAAAGGCTATATTTATTATCACTAGTCTCATCATATAAGTTGAACAGATAAATGGATGATGTCCTGTCTTCATCATTTTATGTTTTGTCTACTTAATTTCATAGTGTGACTATCCAGTTGCAAGATGACATTTGAAAACTTCTTGCCTCTTATTCTCTGTCCTTATTTTTCATTTAATTTCTGTGAACTGCTTTATGTACCTTCATGTGTTCTGATGGGTGAGGTTAAACTATGTAGTGAATTTTTTGTTCTCCTGCACCTTGCACTACTCTTTTCCCTGCATTATTATTCTTGAGGTTTAACTAGGCATCACAAGGTTGCATATTCTGTTTCTGCTCCCTTCCTCTAATCCTGGTAAATGGTAAGCATCTTCAATTCAAGGAAGGTTCTAGTCTGTTAGGTTTGGGTGTGGATTGATCTATGAATTAGGTTAAAAACAGAACTTCTTTGATCACAAGCTTTTGGATTTAGGTTCAGTTGTTGTAGTGTCTTCACCTTTTTTAGTAGTGATTAATGTTATGAACGTTCTATGCAAAGGAGTGGTTTCTTTTTTTTGTGGAACACTTATCTGAGGAGTTAAAGCAGTCTGACATCTGTTGGCGTTTTGGCAGAAATTGTTATTCCTTTGAATAGGATTAGCAAGAACATCACAGGATTTGCTTTTCTTCATTTGTGGAAGAACAATGATGCCATCAAAGAAATCTGAAGGTTGGTTGGTGCCTGTCTGTGGCATGAGTTCAAAGTTTCAAATGCCAAAATATTGGGTAGAAACCGCTAGAAGGGAATCCCATGGAGAACTAGGTAATATTTGTTATTAACCGGAAACACCAAAAGCTAGAGCTGTTAGTGAACAATAGAATAATGTATATCAAAGGGTCCTGACTTTTACCGATTGTCCATCTAAGAATCAAGGGACAGAAATTTCAAGGATACAGTGATTGCCAATGGGCACAAGTAACTTCACCTCTTTCTATCACCTACAATGCAAATAGGGAATTTTCATCAAATGGAAGCAAAGAGTGTAGGAAGGTGAGAGATGGAAAAAAATAGAAGGGGATCATAAATGAGAGTCTGCTAGAACAAAGAAGGGCTCAATGCAAGTGCTTACTCGGGAAAGTGGATGCACCCATTCTGATTGGGTTTTGAGATGGTAGTAAACCTGATAGTACTCAATGGGTGGGTATGAAAATCAGAAGCAGGGCCCTTTATTTATTTGGATGGAATGCTAACTTTGGCAAGTACTAATCTTAATCAGAACATGACCTTGGTTAGGTTTCTAATGTGCACTGCTCTATTTGGGATGTGGGGACATTTGCGTTTGCATAGAATACATAGGAATCCATGCCCTAAATAGTTAAAAGTGAAGTCCAAAGATAAATACACAAAAATCCTATCAAATGACCTCCCATTTATTGATGAAATTGAATCCAGGGAAGCTGGGAAATGAATACATAGCCAGCACCCTAGTAATTCATAAGAAAGTCAAGGTCCCATCTACATCTCCACCTTATATCTTTCAGCCTCCCCTCGTATTTTTCACCCCGAACCTCTTTAATAATCTTTCAGTGGAGCCCATTCCTTCACCCCATTCCTCTTTAATAATCTTTCGGTGGAGCTCATTTGAACATGATCTCCCATGTAATCTAATGCAAACAACCTTGCCCTTAAAGCAGTAGTTACATGCTGGGGAGGATGGGGGATGTCTCAGCTCATATTTTATTGAAGAATCGTGTTCTGTTATGTCGAATTTAACAATGGGTGATGGTAAACTATAAACAGCAACCAGTGATGCCCTTGATATTGATGGAGGATAGCTGTTTTGGTATATCCCCTGACTAGAAGAAAGGAATTTGAAAGGTTTCATTGGAACCAATGTTAATAAGAGATCTTCCATTCTTGGAGGCAATGGAAAGAAACTTCTCCACTGATGGGGCAAAAGCTCCTTGTGAGTTAGGTGAGAGGTTAATTGAGGTGGGGGTCGGTTTTCTTGTTGAAGAAAGGGAATACTGCATAATCACAGGTGGAACCATGTGATGTGCAAATCTGGAACATGGGGAACATTGTGCGCCGAAGCTCACTGCTAGTCAATTTGAAGTTCAATGACTTGACATGGGTATTAGACATCGGGACCAACTAAAGGTAGCTCAAAATTGTTTTGCAATTTTCCATGAGTCTCTGATCTCCAGTTGCTTATTTCATGAAAATAATGAGATTCTGAAAGTGTAAGGCATGCAACTCGGGTTCTATCATTCTCATCATTTTTCTATTTTTGTAATAGAGTCATTATAAAAAGAAAACAAATATGAAGTTGTAGAGAATCCACTCTCACAAGGTATCTGCCACTGATCTTCCTTGGGAGTTATAGAATAAAAACACTGCATGAAGTTACAGATAGGTTTTTCTTTTACTAGCTAATTCAGTGCAGCTTGGTTTGCCTATTGTATTTTACAAGGCCCATTTCTTTCCTTTATTTCTTGTCTAATAGTATTTAATTTAATTATCCAAAAATAAAACTGATTTTCCTTATTTATTGGTTTATTTTTGGGAAATTTAAAAATATATATAACTTTTGGTCTATTTTTAAAAAAGTAGATAAAGATTTGAATATTTCAAAAGAACGTGAAAGTTTTTCATGTTTCTTTCAATTAAGTCCTCTCTATAAAAATTTCTTGAAAGTGACATAAATGCCTTTATGACAGTTTTTTTTTTTCTTCTCCCTTCCTCCCCAACCCATCACCTTTCTTCTCCATCCTTCCTCCTCCATAACCACAGCAGGGGTGGCTCAAGACAAATTGGGGCCTAAAGCGATACTTCTAAATGAGGCCTTCTATGTTTAGTGTTAATATTTTTTTATTTAAAATTAATTTTTCTTGCTTTTTGGGTTGCAAAAGTATTAATTAAGGTTTTATATTCAAGTTTTGCTACCATATCTTTTTCAATTGATAGTATCGCTAATCCAGTTAATCTTTCTTGTGACATAGTCGATCTTAAGTAAGATTTTATCAATTTTAATTTTGAAAAGCTTCTTTCCGCAGAAGCAACTGTTACAGGAATTGTTAATAATATTCTATAAGCAATGCATGCATTTGGAAAAGAATCTAACTTTTTTATATAATTTAGAATCTCAATTGGAGTATTTTCTTTCATTTGTAAAATTTCTTTTAAAACATTTAGTTCTAAAAATAAATCTAAGCCATCAATATCGGAAAAATTTTCGTGTTTTAAGAAGCATTCGAGATCCAAACAATATTGTTTTAAACTATCATTGGTCAATGATTTTAATTTTTCTAAGTTAAATAAAAAACCAAAAATATTTTCGTACTTCTGTAATTGTTCAAATCTATTTTTTAGTGAAGAAATAGCTTGATCAATTATATATGTAAAATAATCAATTCTAAAAGATTCTTCAATAGATTGTGTTACCTCATCATCAACATTTTCATCAAATTGTTTTTTTCTACGAACTCTACGTTTTTCACGAAATATAGGTTCTATACCCATTTCACATGCAATCTCTTTAGATGAAATCATAGCATTTGTAAATCCACTTTCCCTATATTTTTCAAAAAAAGAAATGAGACCTTTTAATTGATTTATAGCAATATCAATATGCATGTCTTTTGATTGTAAATATTTACTAACTAAGTTGACGGAAAATAAAATATCATACCAAATAGTCATGCCCAATAAGAATTCAAAATTCTCAATCTCATATGTTGCTAAACAATTAGCTTCACTCTTTGTTTTAGGATCTTCACTAGTTTCCGCTAATTGCAATAATGCATCTCTTATTCTTGGAGCTTGAAATCTTATTGCTTTAACACTTTCAACACGGCTTTCCCAACGTGTTTGTGATAATGGCTTAAGAGTTAAACCTTGAATATTATCTTGTAAAATTTTCCATCGTTTTGTGGAAGAGGAAAATAATGAATATATACGTTGTACTATTCCAAAAAATGATATAGCCTTGGGACAAGAGTTAGCCATATCACAAAGTACTAGATTTAAATTATGACAACCACATGGTGTGTAAAATGCTCTAGGATTTATATTGAGTAGCCTTTTTTGTACACCTTGATGTTTTCCTTTCATATTAGACCCATTATCATATCCTTGTCCTCGTACATCATTAATATCTAGTTCAAGATTACTTATTACATCTATAAGTTTATCAAATAAACCTTTTCCACTCGTATCATCTACTTTAATAAACTCTAAAAAATATTCTTCTATTTTTATTGGACTTATTGTAATATCTACGCATCGTAATATGAGAGACATTTGTTCTTGATGACTTGCATCGGGAGTACAATCAAGTATGATTGAATAATATTTTACTTCTTTAACTTTTTTAATAATATTGCTTCTTACTTCATTTCCTAACAAACTTATCAATTCATTTTGTATGTTATGTCCAAGATAATGATTATGAATTCTATCTTGTTGAATACGACGAACGTGTTCTTGCATTATCGGATCAAATTCCGCAATCATTTCAATTAAACTTAAAAAATTGCCATTATTTTCTTGATATATCTTTTCATTTTTTCCCCGAAAAGCTAAATTATTTTTACCAAGATTCTTTACAACGGCAATAATTCTTACTAATACATTTTGCCAATATTCTTTCTCTCTATTAATTTGTTCTTGGATACTTTTATCAATTGTTTTATTTAGTTGCAATCTTGTTTCTAATTCAATCCAAGTATTCATATTAGTTATATGCTCATTAGTTATTTCATGATTTTTAAGCTTAACACCAATATTTCTCCAATCTTTTGTTCCTTCATTAGCTAGTTTACTTGTAGAATAATTCATATTGAATAACTTGCAACAAAAACAAAATACTTTATCCAAATCTTTTGAATATACTAGCCATCTTCTATCAAGTGTTTCCCCATTTGTTAATTTGCGAATATAATGTATAGTGGAAAAATGTCTAGAGTGTTCATCCCGAGGAAAATCTAAATTATTATATCTAATTGGACCATTTTCTACTAATAAATCTCTTAATTTCGTATCAATATTTTTCCATTGACTTGGATCATAAATATTTATATGACTATAATCACTTGTTTCATTAAGATTTTGATTGTCTTCTATTTCATTATCTTTTATTTCACTATTTTCTTTTTCAATATTTTCTATTTCATTATCCTCTATTTTATTATCTTTTATTTCAATATTTTCTACTTCAATATTTTTTATTTCATTATCTTCTATTTCATTATCTTTTATTTCAATATTTTTTATTTTATTCTCTTCTATAAGTTCTATTTCATTATCTACTTGTTCATTTTCATCTAAATTTTTTGTTACATTATTTTTGTTACTAGTAACAAATTTATCAAGAGATCCTTTTTGAGATTCTATTAGTTGATCTATTTTTCTTTTTTTTTTTAATTTTTCGTATCCACTTAGTTGTCTTCTAGGTGCCATATTATTAATATATTATAACTATATAACAACCAAACAAACACAAACAAACACAATATATAGTATAGTTAAAAATATATAACAAAAAAATTTAAAATTATGAAACAATAGAACCTGGCTTGAATGATCTCAAATGTTGGCTTTTTGGTTCTAAACCATGTCCCTTATGTTGCAATGAAAACTCGAGTTGATGATGGAGTCATGGAGGATGGAGGATGGAGTGGAGGCCGAGTCAGTCGCCGGTGAGTGATCTGTGAGTTCTCCGCTGTAGCAGTAGCACTTGGCAAAAAAAAAAAAAAAAGTGATCTACGAGTAACGAGTGCACTGATTTGGGACTCCAGACTTGAGAGCAGCACTGTGAGTGTGAGAGAGAGACTGAGAGAGGGAAGAAGGAAGACTTTTTTTTTTATTTCAGTATAATGAGAGAGAGAGAGGGAGAAATTGGTTAGTTTACCGAGAGAGAGAGAGAAAGAAAAGAGAGATTTTTTGTTTCAGTTTAATGAAAGAGAGAGAAATTGGTTAGTTTACCGAGAGAGAGAAAGAAAAGAGAGAGAGAGAGAGTTTTTGTTTCAGTTTAATGAGAGAGAGAAATTGGTTAGTTTACCGAGAGAGAGAAAGAAAAGAGAGAGAGAGAGAGAGAGAGAGATCAGTTTAATGAGAGAGAGAGAAATGGGTTAGTTTACCGAGAGAGAGAAAGAAAAGAGAGAGAGAGAGAGAGAGATTGTGTGTGTTAAAAGGAAGATATGATTTGACTTTGTGTTGTTGGTTTGGAGAGAGAGAGAGAGATTGTGTGTGTTAAAAGGAAGATATGATTTGACTTTTTTATTTTTTTTGGTGGCTTTGATATGACCTTCAATGTTATGTACAATGTTTAAAAATTTGGGGCCTTCCTTTGAAATGGGGCCTAAAGCCCAGGCTTTTTTACACCTCCTGTTGGGCCGGCCCTGAACCACAGGGTTGTGGCAGCTATTATCTCACCTACCTTAAGCTCACCAATTCTGACGCCTCCCGGCCAATGGGCTGTGGAATCTGCACCGATGGCCTTAACAACGACTACTCTGTTGTCTTTGGTACAATGCCATTATTGGATCTTTTTTTATATTTTTTTGAGTTTTAGAAAGTTTGAATATTGGTTTCTGAGAATTGAGGTTCTTTGTATCTTTGTTTTCTCTGTTGTTGGGTCTATTAGATTGGACTTATTCTTCTGTAAAAAAATTTTTGTTCCTTTTGGATATTGTTTTCATGGTATAATTGAAGATTGGGTCCACCTTTCAATTTCTTCACAGGTTACAGAGTTCTTTTTTTTTGGCTTTTTTTCTTTATTTTCTCGCTTCTTTTTGGCGCAACTTTGGAAATCTTAGATGTTGATTTCTGCGATCAGGCTATGTGATTGGGGCCTGTATCAGCATATAAAAAGCGAAAGTGTGTTGGGCTGTGATGCAATTCAAAAAAAAAAAAAAAATTCCAATATTTTTTGTTGTTGTTGTTGTATTGTTTTGTGTTGTTAAGTGGTTGAGGACTCAATGTCTCCTATACTAGAAGAAGCATCTTTGTATCTCTCACTATGGTCAGTATCAATGGAGAAGAAACAAAATTGAAAGGAGCCATGGCTTTTGGAGGGAGGAGAAAGGTGGTGAGTTTTGTGGAGGAAAGAAGGATCGGAAAAGAAAAAAACCTGGGTATTTTTGCAATTTTTTTTTATTTTTTATGGAGTGATAAAAAGAAATATGGAAACCTTTTCTATGTTTACTTTTTTTGAAAATGGGCCAAAAGTTTTATATTTTTTATTTGAATGTTTTCCTTCTCCACTTCCGCTTTGAAGTGGTTCATTTGTTTTACGAGAACTTGTAGTTGTTCAGTATATTTCCTTTGTGAAATGGTCAGACCGGTTTGTGATGTTTCAATATGTAATGTCTGATGTACTTTGTATGTTTTTCTTTTCTTTTCTCATCTACTCCATTTCATCAACATATTTCAATGTCTACACTTCATTATATCAAACAATGTTGTGCTCATGTTGACTAGAAAAAATGATGCATGCTCCTTTCCTACTTTATTAAAAACATCAATGCAGGTAGCCGTTAGAGATTTCTTTTCTTGAACTTATTGACCTCATATTTCTCTCCTTTTCTTGTGACACAGAGGTTACTGCTGATGTTCTTCCTAGGCTCTGCAAAATTGAATTCGACAGTGGGGTCATCGATGAGCTTTTGTTTGTTGACATGCCCTTCGAATGTAGACTGCCTTCAGGATTAATCATGCTGGAGTATGGCAGAGCTGTTCAAGAGAGCATCTATAAACAACAGCTCCGGGTTGTTCGTGTTGGTGTACTTCGCATCAAATTCACCCCTAATTTGAAGGTATTCAAAATTTTCTGTACGTGCATGTACTATTTTTTTTTTCAGTATGCAATATCATGATATTCTACTGGGTCATTGCTTTGGTGCAATGGTAAAATGTCCGGAGTGCCATGCGTGATAACGCAAGTTCGATCTACGAGCAGCCACTTTATGCAAAATTGCCTAAGGGTAGGTTTTTCTCCAATTTGGATCCTCCTAGGACCCTACTTCAGTGGGACCCACACTGGGTAGTGACCCTTTTTATTTATTTATCATGATACACTACTACATTAATCATCCAAGTTTATTTCTCTTTCCATCGTCATGTTGTGATTGGAGATTATTTTTTTTGTTATTCTTATTTTTCGTTTCAGATTCAGTCTTGGGAATTCTGTGCAGAGCAGACTGAACAGTTTTTTCCCCGTACACTAATGACAACTCAGGTATCAATTTTGTGCTTTTGTCTGTTTTTTGGGTAACTTATTCTAGCTAGATGCTTATGAACAAAATTCAATGTAAACTACATCAGAGTATGTTATACATGGTATTCAGGTGATTTGTTGATGTTAACTAAATCAGAGTTTGTTGAACATATAAACTAGATTTATTATGCCATCCTTTTATTTAGCATATGTTCCCTTTTCCGAAATTTCTTGTTTCTACTACTATTTGCAAAGATTTTCCTAGATTAAATTGCATGTCAACGTAAGTAATGGCAGAGCTAGGATTTTCTTATATGAGCAAAGGTAATGGTCAATTGTAAATTATTGATTATTTAAAAATTTATTTATTTATTTATTTTTATAAATATGTTCTATTGACGTCCAAAGAAAACTTCCAAATTCAAAAATCCTCAATCATTCTCAAGACATTTTTTTTTCAAGAACATTGGTAAAATATGGGAAATACTCCAAACCATTCAAAAGAATAATTTTCTCCGTATTTTAATATGGAGAATCATACCTCACTCCAACCAAAGTAAGAATCATGTTAGATTGATTACATGTAAACCAATCTATCTATAATTAATCAATGAAGATTTGTTGATTGGTTAGTTTGATGGGCTTTCGCCAAATTTTACTCTAACAGGAGTTTATGCCACTATAAGATTGAGCATATCCTTAATTAGATTGGTTTTATCCTGCGCACTATGCACTGCGCATTGGTGTTGTTCATTAGGCAAAACTTGGTAAAATTTAGGAGGGTCCTACCTCTGGTGACAATCCAGATGTTTGTTCCCGCAAGAGTGCTTGTGCAGGAAAAAATTTTTCTTCTTTAATTATTTGCTCAAACTTACAGTGGGAACAACTCATGTTGGAGTAAAATTTTGGGACAACCCATTAAAAGGGACAACTTTCACTTTTAGCCCTTCCGATTTTCAATAGGTGTGCCCTATTGTAGAGTTCCACTCCCCTCATTTTACCCCTTGACCCCCTTTTTTGCTCTGCCCCTAATATAAACAATATTTATGACTATTTCTTGTAGCCGTTAATGTGGTTTTGGGCTTCCTTCGATTCTACTTTGGATGAACATTTTACCTGATTTGATGCTTTGATGTTCTATTTAAGATTTTCTTTTTCAAAAAATATTATATTTAAAAGTAGTAAAAAGTGATTAAGCTATATTTTTAAAGAAAGAAATGGGCCATTATCATCATCATAACCTTATTCCCAGTAACTTATATTCTAGCGAATGGACTTTGTAATTAAGGAAAGAATTAGGTCATCACCCTAGTAAATTAAATCGCAATAAAGAAACTATATATATTTGCTGTTTTAAGGGCCAAATCTATTACTCATTCACAAAAAAAAAAAAAAAAAACACCCCTTGAGTATTTGTCCAAGTGAAGGGCATTTTTGCTTTTGAAAAAATTAGAAAAAAAAGGAAAAAAGTGAGAGAGAGAGAGAGAGAGAGAGAGAGAGAGAGAGAGAGAGAGAGAGTGAATTGATTAACATTGAAAATTTTGACCTGTTCGGCTAAAATCAAATAATTTGTTGAAATGAAGATTTTGGTCGAACATTTCTAGATTGCTATATTTTATGAGAGTTTGTCTAGTTTGTAGGACATAAGTCTTAAGGTCCATTAGTGGCCTGTTGAGCCCGGGCTTCATGTTAATGGGCTGGCGGCAAGTGGGAGTAGACCACTTGGGTTCGACCACACTAGGACTTTTTTAAAATTATAGGCATGAGCAATGTCTAGCCCATCAGCCCAACAAGTAAATCAACCTGCCCCAAGTCCATCTACCTCCTCTTTCCTTTTTGGTTATCAAGTGGGCTCTTCTCTTCTCTTCATGCCCCATAGCCCATACCACCTTTTTTGCCCCTACCCTCGCCACTTTTAGTTTACACATTTGAGAGCATACAATAAAAATTATGGAGAATTTTCCATCTTCATTCACTGTACTTTCTCCAATCTCAAAAGTGAAACCACTCTCCACCGGTGCCCTTCTCTTGGAAGTGGAACGACCCTCTGCCTCTATTTTACTTTATTTCTCATTAGATGGACTCTATCTCACGGTATTCCTTTTGAGAACGCTAAACCCCCCTACAGCTTTGGAAGGTTTTAGAGAATTTTGCCCATTGATTATTGTTTGTACAATCATGGCCTGTCATTCAATCTGGAGGTATCCCCCACTGCGGCTGTCTTTTAGCCATTGGATCATGGTCGATTGGCACCCATTTGTCCATTGTTGATGTGTGGCCCACCACAAAAATTTGACAGATCCAATCTGTTGGATGTACTCAGGACGTCGAGATTACCCAGGATGCCCTGCAATTACTCTTACAAAATCAGATCAAAAGTACTTTTCCCAGTTCAAGCTGGAATGAACCCAATTGGACTACTTTGCCACTGAATAGCATTTTTCTCAATTCAGGTGAACCAGTTGGAGGAGGCTGCACAGAATTGCCAAAGTGCTTGTACCAAAAGAGTTCGACGTGGGGATTTAGAAGAAAATCGCAAGAGGTGAGTCAGCTGATGTTGTGCTAGTAGAATTCTCACATTGTATTGAAATGATGCATGGTAAAGTCTATAAAGTATTGCATGATATTCTCAATGGTCTGTAAATAATTGATCTGGATTCGTTCCTATGAAAATGTTTTGCATGTGTCCTCACAAAGGTTGAGATGGTCACCACCCCTTCTATGATCAGGCCCCTTCTAAGTAAATCCATTTACTCTTTGCTCGAGTTATAGCAGTTAAATCTGACACCAATGTATCTATTGTAATCGTGTCAGTAGTTGCGTTGATCCATTTCTAGTCATTCTGCTGCTGTTATGATCTTTGGTTTGGTTTTCATACATGGGCTGCTATCATATGCAGTGGCGGACTTAGGATTTTCGCTTGAGGGGTGCGGACCAGGCAAAAGGATTTTAGGAGCAAACCCAGGATTTTCATATAGGTTTTTTGGGGCAGATGTATGATTTTTATGTGAATTTTAAAAGTAGATCCAGAATTTTTATTATGGCTTTAGAAGTGGACTGTGGTGCAACGGGTGCGACCGCCCCCACATGGATGTACTTGGGTCCGCCCCTGATCATATGGGTCTTGCTTTCTGGGGCAATTAACTTTGATTTCAATCATTATTTTGTATATTCATGCTTTCATTAAGTGCCTTGTTTGTTTGCATTAAAATACATAGAGATTCAATATATAGGATTCGTACCAGAAGTGGTTAAAAGTGAAGATCAAAAGTGAATTTCCAAAATCATGAAGCAAAAAATTACCCTTCCTTTTAAAGAAATAAAATCAAAAGAAAATGTGAAATGAATACCCAACCGCCTTATATACTTTACCCATCACCTCTTTAATAATTCTTTGATAGAGTTCATTTCACCATGAATTCCTATGTATTTTAATGCAAATAGACCAACCCTAAGAGAACATTCAATATTAGAAGTAAAACAATATTTTGTATTTTGTTTGGTGCTTGCATCTTTATAGCTACACATGAATCGAAAATGCATGTATTTTCCTTCTTATAGGTCATGTGGAGTCGTCCATTTAAGTTGTTGCTTCTGACATGATATATTATCCAGAGCTGGTTGGAATACTTGAATATTATGGTTTAAATTTTATGTTGGATTTCTCTCTTTTTTTTTTTTTTTTTCAACTCTGTGTTCTTCTGCATTGATTCTGCTGGTTTCCTGATGTTCTTTTGCCCCATAATTGGGACCCATGTATTTTGGTTCTTGTATGTACAATCTGCAAGTAGAATTTTAATTTGCTTAATATTAAGGTATGATCCTTGACTGTTTGTTTTCATTAGGCTTGCAACGGCGACTCGTCAGCTTGTGGAGACCATGGATTTACAACTGGTTGATGAGTTGGGACTTTCCAAAGGATATTCTCGGGGCTTGCAGGTTCTGCAGGATGCTTTGACATTTTAAATTGAATTATCCATCTTTTCAGAGACTTTTCTTCCATTGATTTGTTTACCTATCATTCTTATAACCAGCAATGATTTATGTTTATGGGCAGATATTTGAGGTTGTAAATAGCATGAAGGACTTGATAGATTTCGGTTGGGAGCACAATATGAGAATGGGACCCATTGGTAAGTCCCTCAATGTTATTTTTATTATGAGTTCATATCTCTTCTAAGGTAGATTACAATTTACAAATGTTCTGGCCATTCATACGTGGAGATGGCGGGTGATGAGAGTTCTGGTTTGTGAACTATGACCCTATACAACATCTCTAAAACAAAATTTCCAGACCTTTTTCTAGCTAAAACGGATGGAGGTGGAGAATGCAAAATTTACAAGTATTTTGGGTGAAAATAACTTTATGAAATTTTGAGAATGATGGGTTTTACAGTGTGACTTTTAAAAGGTAGCCCCCAACTACTGTAATTCCCAAAGGTGAGCTCCAATTACCTGATGAAATAAGAGCTCTCCTTTTTTCATTTTATAATTTTACCAAATAGTCTAATCATAAATTAGAACTTATAAATTAGAGTCTTTTATTTTAGACCTTAATCTAATTAGCTCTTATTAATTAGATGAGAGCCTCCAAGCGACCCCTTACATTCTGTCAAAATTCTTGAAGTAACTTTAATTTGTATGTCCAAAGTCCAAACATCCAAACACAATATTAAACTGCATGTGGTTGTACATAAATTAATGAGAAGTATTTGATGCCATCTATTGCAGCTATTGGGATTGGCATATAACCATGTTTGCTTTATTCAACTCATGAGAGAACATTAGCTCATTTGGACAATATGGTAGTATTTTTCAATACTTGTTTTTGTCAATTGCAGAGAGTTTGAAGAACTATGCTCGACAAGCTGCTGCTGCAGCGAACCTTCAAATTAGAAAAATGCAGGAAATGGAGCAACTTCTTAACGTCCAGGGCATGTCAGCTGACCAGAATACCGTCAATAAAATGATGGCAACGAGTCCTAATCTAAGCAGCCAATTGCACAATTGCATGGGTGGTGGAACTATGAACACCTCTGTACAGACAGCAGTGGAATTGAGCAAATATCAGAATTTGCTAAGACGGGACTCTATTAACATGAGCTCGATTGCTGTTCAGATGGATGCATCATGTTCTTTTAATGGTCCAAATCCATCACAAACTCTTCTATTTCAATGTCCTGCCTCTTTGGACCTGGCATCTCTACCAAATGCAACTGTAAATGGCCTATCAAGTGCCCATAATCAGCAGCGACACTTGCTTCAACAGAATCAACAACAATCTTCTCAAGCAAACCAACATTTACTGCAGTGTTTGATACAGCTGTTGCAGCAGGATATGAGTACAAATGGAGGGATAGAGCAGCCTCTTACTGAGAAGACTCCAAATGAGAATACAACTGAGGGTGTCTTTGGTGAATTGAATGGTACAGGAAGCTTGCCAGTGAGGGCAGCTGGAGCTATGGTTGAATTTGGGAACAAAATTTCCAGCTCTTCTGATTATGCTGCTGGTACGACGCCGTGCAGGGCTAATGGTTTCACAACTGCTGCTGGCAACTCTGTTATGGCTGATGGCAATGGGTTTAGTACAACACCTGATGTGTCTCAAAATACTCATTTGGGAGAAGAGGTGCAAGATATTCCACCTGAATTTTCGGAAGATCGGAGTTTCGACAGTGAGCTCAGTGATATGGTTCATGGCTGGGAGTTTCGATGTTACTAGTACTGGCTGATGACTGTTTTCAGGTAATTTATCAATACAGGTATTGTACATAAAATCTTATTTTGACTTGGTTCTTTTGCCATTTTTCATGTGCGTACTCTGATTCTTTTATGTTTCTTGCTATGGGTTTTGGCAATTTTGGTGTCTTGCCGTTTGTAATTGTATATAATTACTGTCATCGAAATTTTAATGGTGGTTTTATAATACGAGTCCATTTGTCCTTTTGGATGAATGGTTTATCTTGTTCTAGTCTGCTTTATTTTATTTTTTTTGGTCTTGTAAGAAAATTAGAGTTTGCTGAAAGTGTTCAATTTTGTGCTTGTGGGACCTATGGATATAGAGGGATGCCCCCCAACCCCCCCCCCCCCCCCCCGCGGGAAGGATCAATGTTCAGATTCTAGGATGCTTTGGTAAGACCTACACTACATGTCTATCAACTTTTGACTTATAGCTTGGACTATCATGTGTTATCCTGTAGAGTAACATTTGAAACTACAAATAGTTGAGAGAACATTTGTAGTGTTGAAGCAGCATTTTGCTCTTCCCAAACTGTTCCATGCTACCCTGTAAGATCCAGGCGAAGAGCCCAAGCTGGTCATAGTCATAGTGTGCTATGTTCTATTCAACTTTATCCAACAGTAAAGTTTTGAGGACTAGTTGTTTGAAGATGTAATGAATGAGATGCTAGAATGGGAGGATCTGGTTGACAAACCAAATGACAATCAACCCGGAAAAGATCTTCTAGTACCTAGTGATGCAAACAGGAATTATTTGACTCAATTGCGAGAACACATAGCAGAAGAAAAGTTGGCAACGAGGGATGGATCTTGATTTATTATTATTATTATTTTGCTTAATTCAACTTTGGAGTGTAGTCCTTGTTAACATTCCAATCGCAGGTGGCCCACCTTCAACTCTGAGAATCTGCAACAGCAGCCAACCTCATCAGAGGAGAAGCCATCGTTTTGCTGCAGTGATTTTGTGCAATCACCCGAGTAGAAGGAAAGGGAATAGGTGGGCCACAGTGTTGTTGCAGATCAGAGATCTGTTCCTTGATCTATGGTGGGCCACGCAAGTTGCAGTGTGAGGAGTGATCTGATTGATGGGCACCGGATTTGCCATTGTGATGGGAGAGGATCCAAATTCAGTTTAGAGTCTCAGAGCAGAGAGGTCGCTTGTTGTTGCAGAAGAACTTGCAGGCAGATCTGGTTTTATTTTCTAAAGGTGGGGTCCATGCTTTAATTCCTAAAAGTGGAACCCATATTGCGATTTTTAAAGATGGACCTCATACAATAATTTTAAAAGGTAGGCCCCACATTGTAATTCCAAAAGATGGGCCCTTTGTTCACAATAAAAAAAAGGTGAGCCTACATACTTCCTATGAAGGTAGGCCCCTTCTAATTCTAAAGGTGCGACATATGTACTAATTTTAAAAGTGGACCCCATGCACAATAAGTAGTGAGGTGGGTCCACATTGTAATTTCTAAAGGTGGGCCCATTGTAATTCCAATAGGTGGGCCACGATCACTAAGAGTTTTGGATTTTCAAGATGTGGACCCTATTTTAGACTGGGAGAAAACGTTGGGACTTCAATATAAAAGAAGGGCATAGCTTTTGAGTCATTAGCACCACCGTGGCGTGGAGTTTCAGTCAGTGAAGAGTCCGGATCCCACCACCAAACGTAATATTCCAATTGAGGAACATCCGTGAATGTATCTGCTAATGCCCGAAGGTTAAATCAAAAGGCCCTACAAGGAGAGAAGCCTCTGAGAAGACCCAGAAGAAAATCCAGGTTACACTGCACTTGAATGCTTCTTCTAAACTTGATGAGCAACGGCACAATGTTTTGCATTGAAACCTTATTATTCCTGTTTGCCATTGGACTGAAAAACCACTCTCATTGTTACAAGAGCTGTTTACTTGCAGGTAACTGAACAGACATGACATCTTTACTTGAAAAGGGGCAAAAGACGTCTAAGATTTAAGTGAATTCTCACTTGAATCTCCATTTTCTTTAATGGCCTTTCCAAAATTTCAGTTTTCTGTTCAAGCTTCCACAGTGGTGACACTGCTATGTAACATTAGTTGTAACTTTCCATGTCAGTGGTGGGTAGGCAGAGGACTCGGAATTTGGTTTTGGCAAAATGGCAACCTGCATACACGAAGTACTAGCACATGAAAGTCACGGCATGATAGACAGTGATGGAAGAACAGGCAACAGATAAACACACCAGATTGTGGTAAAATGAGTTTTCGCGCTTCTCCCTTTCTTCCTGTCAGTTTAAGCAATGAGAACATGGAAGACTGGAGCATGCATAAGGGCACGTGCAAAAGATTTCGTTGTCGTCATCAACCAACCTATCCATCTGGGTTGGCTTTATGAATTCTATACAAAAGTAACATGCAAAGGATATTGATGGCAATGCAAAAATATCATCAGTATATAACTTGCATTCCTGCTGTCTTAATATGTTTTAAGAAACCTACGAAAGTGATTGTAATAAATACTAGCTTGATCACAGTGACTTGATGAAATAAATAAAAACAAAGTTATGATCATACACAAACAGGCCAAATTTTTACACGTTCTCCCGCAGAACAAACACTACGCACCAAAGGCTCTAATAGACGTGAAGTGGCCTGCAATTCAATTTTAAGCAGCAATATTAAATGCAATGCCTATTGGCTCTTCATCTGAATCAGCATCATTTCCAGGAACATCCTCTTCGGATTCATTTCTCGGTGAGGAACATTTTTCCGCATCCATACAGTACTTCAAGACAAGCTTGCCCTCCTTTGGGTCAAGGATATCAACGTCGAATACTGATGATAGACACCGTCCAATGACTTGAACATGGCAAACACTTCAATAAGCAAATGCATGAAAAGACGGGAGAAGAAAATGTCAGTTGATATATATTTGATGCGAAAACTGCAGGAATTGAGAAAAGG
This sequence comes from Umbellularia californica, assembly GCA_028538565.1. Classification (NCBI taxonomy): domain Eukaryota; kingdom Viridiplantae; phylum Streptophyta; class Magnoliopsida; order Laurales; family Lauraceae; genus Umbellularia; species Umbellularia californica. The sequence goes on along the minus strand of JAPQWN010000001.1, from coordinate 15,014,268 downwards.
CTAACTACATTCTTCAGGCGAATTACTTTTAAGCCATGAAAAATACGTGTGGAGTGCACCCCAGTTTTTGTTTCTTAACTGGTGGAGTTGATCAAGTTGGGCCCCTTATCACCATCTGATCTTTGGCCATATGATCACAAAATTAACCAATTACAAGCCTTGTTATTGGTGTCTCACACAAGATCATCAACCCATTTAACATTTGGAAAAACTCGAAAGAACGCTTGCCACTTTATATGGACATAAATACAAGAAGAATGATGCAAGACAGACCATTGGTCTCCATGGGTTGACCCGCCAATGGGCCCATCCCATCTATCTCGACCAAGTTCTTTGGGCACAGTCCATTTATTTTTATGTTTTAGATCATTAGAATTATATTTTATGCTATTTATGGTCAATGTTGAATGTTTTAATCCTGACCATCGTTGTGTTTGGATGGTCCAGATTAGTTTTAGGTTTTATTATTTTCCTATGTAAGTGATGTAAAGCATCTTGGCTTAAATAGTCAATGATTAATGAATTTTTCTTGAGTGCTTTTGGGTATCCCAAAGTTTTCTATTCTTCCTCGCCCGCGATGTAGAGTTCGGCGTTAGGATTATTTTCAGGTGAAAGCCCGACGTATCCCTTCCACCCTCCATCTCTCGCCTCTCCATCTTTACTCGCCCCGCACCTAATACCCTGCTCCGCATCAAAGAAAAAATAATATAAGCTCCAATTCTTTCACTTAAGTCTCTTTAAACTCCTATTATGTAAACTTACCCCAAAAGACTTATCTTAGCCCACTGGGAGTCGTAGTATTGTGGTGGCAGCCATTGATGACCAAAGCAGAACGTTTGTGTCAACTAGGTACCATTACATGGGTGACACGACATGATATTCTCCCCATATCATTTAGAACACTCCATTATTGTTAGTCACTGAATATGATAAGAAGGATTGATGGGACAGGTCTCAACTTATAATTTTGCACGTCTTGATGAGATCAGTACTAAATTTCTACTGGAGAGGTCATGTCATGTAAAAAGTTCCCAAATATTTAGCTCTCTAATGCTTGACCAAGGACAAGATTCCTGGATCAGATGCTCATAAGAACAACAATGTTACTAAATTAAACTGAATTCTTGAAATAAGAGTGCACAAGTGATAAAGATGAAACTCTGATACCATAATCAATGGTGGATAGAGATGGATTCAACCCAAAAGGGCTGAATCCCAGGCCGAAAATTGAATATAATGTAGGATTCCATGGCAAACATCAAGCGCAGAGACGAGCTTGAGTCATGTTACCAATCAGATGGAGGCAAAAGGTCAAGCAGACAGAAAAACTCACACATCCATGATGGAAGAAATCTATAAATTTTATTAATTGAACGAATTTCTGGAACAATGTTTGATTGAATGAAAATTGAAGAGGTTGCATGTTTTATAGAACATATTGATGCGCACAAGTTGTACCTCTCCCTCTTCAATCCAAAGACACAAAAATGGACCTCAAGTCTGTGCACCCATTTTGTATGGTGAAATCTTGTGGGCCGTGGATTAAGGGTTATGATGGTCAAATGGGGCTGATTTTTTGTACATAGGAGGGCCCCAGCCAAAGCTTTCAATCCCCTAGCCCCACCCCATCTAGGCCAATAGCTGGGCCCCATGGTGAAGAATGTATGGAAAGCAGGGGTGGCTCAAGACAAATTGGGGCCTAAAGCGATACTTCTAAATGAGGCCTTCTATGTTTAGTGTTAATATTTTTTTATTTAAAATTAATTTTTCTTGCTTTTTGGGTTGCAAAAGTATTAATTAAGGTTTTATATTCAAGTTTTGCTACCATATCTTTTTCAATTGATAGTATCGCTAATCCAGTTAATCTTTCTTGTGACATAGTCGATCTTAAGTAAGATTTTATCAATTTTAATTTTGAAAAGCTTCTTTCCGCAGAAGCAACTGTTACAGGAATTGTTAATAATATTCTATAAGCAATGCATGCATTTGGAAAAGAATCTAACTTTTTTATATAATTTAGAATCTCAATTGGAGTATTTTCTTTCATTTGTAAAATTTCTTTTAAAACATTTAGTTCTAAAAATAAATCTAAGCCATCAATATCGGAAAAATTTTCGTGTTTTAAGAAGCATTCGAGATCCAAACAATATTGTTTTAAACTATCATTGGTCAATGATTTTAATTTTTCTAAGTTAAATAAAAAACCAAAAATATTTTCGTACTTCTGTAATTGTTCAAATCTATTTTTTAGTGAAGAAATAGCTTGATCAATTATATATGTAAAATAATCAATTCTAAAAGATTCTTCAATAGATTGTGTTACCTCATCATCAACATTTTCATCAAATTGTTTTTTTCTACGAACTCTACGTTTTTCACGAAATATAGGTTCTATACCCATTTCACATGCAATCTCTTTAGATGAAATCATAGCATTTGTAAATCCACTTTCCCTATATTTTTCAAAAAAAGAAATGAGACCTTTTAATTGATTTATAGCAATATCAATATGCATGTCTTTTGATTGTAAATATTTACTAACTAAGTTGACGGAAAATAAAATATCATACCAAATAGTCATGCCCAATAAGAATTCAAAATTCTCAATCTCATATGTTGCTAAACAATTAGCTTCACTCTTTGTTTTAGGATCTTCACTAGTTTCCGCTAATTGCAATAATGCATCTCTTATTCTTGGAGCTTGAAATCTTATTGCTTTAACACTTTCAACACGGCTTTCCCAACGTGTTTGTGATAATGGCTTAAGAGTTAAACCTTGAATATTATCTTGTAAAATTTTCCATCGTTTTGTGGAAGAGGAAAATAATGAATATATACGTTGTACTATTCCAAAAAATGATATAGCCTTGGGACAAGAGTTAGCCATATCACAAAGTACTAGATTTAAATTATGACAACCACATGGTGTGTAAAATGCTCTAGGATTTATATTGAGTAGCCTTTTTTGTACACCTTGATGTTTTCCTTTCATATTAGACCCATTATCATATCCTTGTCCTCGTACATCATTAATATCTAGTTCAAGATTACTTATTACATCTATAAGTTTATCAAATAAACCTTTTCCACTCGTATCATCTACTTTAATAAACTCTAAAAAATATTCTTCTATTTTTATTGGACTTATTGTAATATCTACGCATCGTAATATGAGAGACATTTGTTCTTGATGACTTGCATCGGGAGTACAATCAAGTATGATTGAATAATATTTTACTTCTTTAACTTTTTTAATAATATTGCTTCTTACTTCATTTCCTAACAAACTTATCAATTCATTTTGTATGTTATGTCCAAGATAATGATTATGAATTCTATCTTGTTGAATACGACGAACGTGTTCTTGCATTATCGGATCAAATTCCGCAATCATTTCAATTAAACTTAAAAAATTGCCATTATTTTCTTGATATATCTTTTCATTTTTTCCCCGAAAAGCTAAATTATTTTTACCAAGATTCTTTACAACGGCAATAATTCTTACTAATACATTTTGCCAATATTCTTTCTCTCTATTAATTTGTTCTTGGATACTTTTATCAATTGTTTTATTTAGTTGCAATCTTGTTTCTAATTCAATCCAAGTATTCATATTAGTTATATGCTCATTAGTTATTTCATGATTTTTAAGCTTAACACCAATATTTCTCCAATCTTTTGTTCCTTCATTAGCTAGTTTACTTGTAGAATAATTCATATTGAATAACTTGCAACAAAAACAAAATACTTTATCCAAATCTTTTGAATATACTAGCCATCTTCTATCAAGTGTTTCCCCATTTGTTAATTTGCGAATATAATGTATAGTGGAAAAATGTCTAGAGTGTTCATCCCGAGGAAAATCTAAATTATTATATCTAATTGGACCATTTTCTACTAATAAATCTCTTAATTTCGTATCAATATTTTTCCATTGACTTGGATCATAAATATTTATATGACTATAATCACTTGTTTCATTAAGATTTTGATTGTCTTCTATTTCATTATCTTTTATTTCACTATTTTCTTTTTCAATATTTTCTATTTCATTATCCTCTATTTTATTATCTTTTATTTCAATATTTTCTACTTCAATATTTTTTATTTCATTATCTTCTATTTCATTATCTTTTATTTCAATATTTTTTATTTTATTCTCTTCTATAAGTTCTATTTCATTATCTACTTGTTCATTTTCATCTAAATTTTTTGTTACATTATTTTTGTTACTAGTAACAAATTTATCAAGAGATCCTTTTTGAGATTCTATTAGTTGATCTATTTTTCTTTTTTTTTTTAATTTTTCGTATCCACTTAGTTGTCTTCTAGGTGCCATATTATTAATATATTATAACTATATAACAACCAAACAAACACAAACAAACACAATATATAGTATAGTTAAAAATATATAACAAAAAAATTTAAAATTATGAAACAATAGAACCTGGCTTGAATGATCTCAAATGTTGGCTTTTTGGTTCTAAACCATGTCCCTTATGTTGCAATGAAAACTCGAGTTGATGATGGAGTCATGGAGGATGGAGGATGGAGTGGAGGCCGAGTCAGTCGCCGGTGAGTGATCTGTGAGTTCTCCGCTGTAGCAGTAGCACTTGGCAAAAAAAAAAAAAAAAGTGATCTACGAGTAACGAGTGCACTGATTTGGGACTCCAGACTTGAGAGCAGCACTGTGAGTGTGAGAGAGAGACTGAGAGAGGGAAGAAGGAAGACTTTTTTTTTTATTTCAGTATAATGAGAGAGAGAGAGGGAGAAATTGGTTAGTTTACCGAGAGAGAGAGAGAAAGAAAAGAGAGATTTTTTGTTTCAGTTTAATGAAAGAGAGAGAAATTGGTTAGTTTACCGAGAGAGAGAAAGAAAAGAGAGAGAGAGAGAGTTTTTGTTTCAGTTTAATGAGAGAGAGAAATTGGTTAGTTTACCGAGAGAGAGAAAGAAAAGAGAGAGAGAGAGAGAGAGAGAGAGAGATCAGTTTAATGAGAGAGAGAGAAATGGGTTAGTTTACCGAGAGAGAGAAAGAAAAGAGAGAGAGAGAGAGAGAGATTGTGTGTGTTAAAAGGAAGATATGATTTGACTTTGTGTTGTTGGTTTGGAGAGAGAGAGAGAGATTGTGTGTGTTAAAAGGAAGATATGATTTGACTTTTTTATTTTTTTTGGTGGCTTTGATATGACCTTCAATGTTATGTACAATGTTTAAAAATTTGGGGCCTTCCTTTGAAATGGGGCCTAAAGCCCAGGCTTTTTTACACCTCCTGTTGGGCCGGCCCTGATGGAAAGCTCCATGCACTCCACGTGCATAGGATCACTCCTCTCTCTGTGTGTGTGTGTGTGTGTGTGTGTATATATATATATATATATATATATATGTGGGAGATGCTCCAATGAAAGTTATTCTCATGGTACTATGAGAGTAAGGGTGGAGGCCCTCACATCCATATCCAATGCCAACAGCCTAAATGTGAGGGCTTCCACCCCTTAGTCTCATAGTACCGTGAGAATGACTCTCACAAGAGCATCTTCACACACACACACATATATCGGGAATTCTAAAAAACGCCCACCTTTAAAAATGCCCCCCTCTTCCGCCCCCTTTTTTTTTTGTCATGAGGCCCATGTTGAGTCAATCTAGTCTTTCACACACACTACCCCCTACTGAATAGTCACATGTCCAAGTTTGACACTCATCCAACTTTTCTTCACCATTGGATTGAAATCATAATAAAATGATGCCTCTAAACCATTAAATGTTAGGGCCATGGATCTAAAGGTGAGGATGATCTTATGGACTCAAGATTTTGCATATAGGTAGGCCTCATATGGATCTTTCCATCCAGTGGACTTCCATGATCATCATGCATCCCAATGGGCCTAACTAGGAAGGGCGTTTTTTCCTAGTTCTGACCATTCTTCCGTGTGAACTATTCGTGGGGCCCACCCAGCAACCCATCCAAACCATGCACAAACAGGGACCTCCCCGGTGGTCACTGATCCCGAGGATTGGCACACATCCGAATGGATTGAACCGTTGGATCGAGGGTTGAGTCTTTTTTTTAATACGAAGCCATTAAACTTGTGGGCCACGGATGAAAGGGTTAGGGGCATGGGGTTGGGGTCACACTTGATACTTGGGTTGGTCTCACATAGATCTTTCCATCCCCCCTAGTCCCATCTCCAAATGGGACCCACAATTGGGCCCCACTGGATAAATCCGATATATATAGCCAACAATATAATGATGTTGAATCAAAATCTCCCCGATACCGACTGATGCCTTTCCGCCAATCGCGAGTCATTGAACAGTGGCAAGCATACAATCATGCTACAAAGCAGGAAGTCTAATAGGTTGTTCCAGAGTTCTTAGGTACAGTCACTGGGAAAACTGGTGGTTTTGTCACAATTCATTAATGGATCCTTTAGTATCCTTCTATGAAAGGCCAAGTTTATGCAAGGTATACTTGACCGAGTCAACGATACTAAAACTTTTTAGGGGATCCTCCAGCCATCCAACCCAAAACACCATCAAATGGTGTGATGATGATTTGTCCGGAGGGGGAGGGGGCAGCAGCAATACAGAGTAGGCAGAAGGGCTCAGTTAGCAACAGATGCAAGGAAAGGAAACATCTTTAAGAACCAAAAAAAAAAGAAAAAAAGAAAAAGGAATCATTTTAGAGGAAATTTCGTAAAAGAAAGAAAAGTAGAGCCTTTCTGGTTTCTCCATTACCTCCATAGGTCAGAAATGGCGGCTCAAGAAGTCTTACCGAAGAAACCAAACCACTGTTGAGCACCAAGCATGTCGGGCTGAGTCAAAGCTTAAAAGCCCAGTGTAGAAAAAGGAAGTGCGCTCTTGCGCACTATAGCTTTCGGAGCTGGTTAAAGCTCTTCTTCTATTCTACGAATCTACAGATCTCAAAATCGAAGAACCGGGCAAGGCGAACCTGGATCCCTTGAGGAAGCGTGGCAAATGAACAACCAAACGAGTGGATCCAAGCATCTTCATCGAGGGAATTCAAACATGTGCATTCCTCATTCGAACAGAGTATGGCTTATCTGTGTGTGAACCACCTCATTTTTTTATTGGAGGAGAAGCTACCATGTGGGCAGGAAAGCATTTATGCGTCGGTGGGCGGACCTAAGGTTGGGAGGTTCATCTGTATAGTTGGGAACGCCCGGACATCAGTAACTAAAGAATCTTTTCCAGAAAAAAAGAGAAGAAACCAAAGAAATATCTCATCCCCATTCTAATCTAATGGCAAACGGAAATGCGGAGCAAGGCGTTTTTAGGAATCAGCTGACTCCCAGGGAGAGAGAAAAAAGGTAGGTCAATCCATCCCCTCCATTCCCCAGTCGATGAGGCCTCATTCCACTCCCTCCTGTGGAAGAGGCTTGATGGGCCCGAATGCGGTTCTAACTTCAGCCGCTCGAGTGCAGGTCTTTCTGCCTGTTTTAGCTAAGCTTGCACCTTTCATCCTGCCTGGGCAACTCACCCGCGAATACACACACACACACACACACACACATCCAATGGAAACTCGTGCATAGTGTGCACCCCTAGTGGGGGCCACCTGATGGTCCATCTGAGTGGACCCAAAAAAAACCCCACCCCTTTAGTACACACGCCTCTAGTGTAAGTATCCATCCAAATGACTTGTGGGCCCTGGATGATAGGGTTATGATGATCGGATGGGGCTATCTTTTGTACATAGAATGGCTCGGAACTAGATCTTCAAATCCCCCAGGTCCCATCCCGAAGTGGCCGAGCATGTGGGCCTCACAGTGAGGTGTACATGGAAAGCTCCATGCACACCTCGCGCATAGGATAACGAATATATATATACATATACGAACCGGTCTGGTGAGGACGTTCCTCACAGCGGGGCCCACATTATGAACCATCCAAATGGACCGCACATGCACACCCCCGCCTTGCCACTAAATCCCCCTCATTTTTTGTTGTTTTGTGTGTGTAGAGAGAGAGAGAGAGAGAGAGAGAGAGAGAGAGAGAGAGAGAGAGAGAGATGGGTCGGTGGATGAGTGCCGATCATATACATAGGACTTAAAGATCATGATGCTAGGTATGTGAAAAAAAAAACTCATCGTTAATTAACTTACCCCAAATCATTATTTTTCACTTACTAGATCTTCAATTCTCGGAAGGCACACTCTCAAACCGATGGAGAAGAGAAGAAAAGGAGTAAACTAAGCATCATTTTTATTGAAAGAAAATAACTAAGCCGAGAAGACGTCCCTTTGCGTGTGTTTAAATAGTCCTTCCTTCAAAATAACCCTAATCTCCTACATTTAATCTTAGTCATCCATCTAATCCTAGCTAACAAGGAAAAATATTAAATAAATCATTACAAAACCCCACAATTGCTTAAAATAAAGAAAGAAAACTAAAAGATAGAAAGTTGTTACGCCGATAGGGATCAAATCCCCTCTTGCACATCCCCTATGAAGAGAATATTTCTCCTCTTCCCTCTTAGAAACCTCTTTCCCTTCACATACTCCTTGACCTACAAAATCCTAACCTCATTGCATCTCTTTGTTTTCTTTCAAAAAATTGCACTTTTAATGGGATTAGAATTTAGAAGTACTTGGACGTTCCCTCCTTGGTGAGATTGGTCCCATTTTGTTGAGCACAAAATTCTCGCGCCTAAGGAACTTGTATGGTCTTGTATCTTGATGTGCCATAGGGCCGATCAATAATGGTTATGGCTCGATTTATTTTCCTTTGGGCCCACATCGAGTTTATCAATAGTTATACAACTTATACTCAATTTAGGCCTATTTAAATTCAGATTTGAGCACCTATGTTTGATTGGACCCCGAATTAAAAGGATTAAATATCCATTCAAACTATCAAATCGGCCCAAATATATCAAGGCTCGATCCAATATGGAAATACATGATCCATGACGTTTGGATCTTCTGCTCCTGCATCAATGGACTCTACTCATTTGGCCTTCTCTTTGAGGCAATGGGCCCAGATGGGCTTTTGCCCGGCTGGCTTGCTAGGACTAATAACCAATGGACCTTTGGCTGGATCCAGCTAATGATCTAAAATTCAATTTAAGACCCCATGGCCCAAACCACCACCCCCACCCCACCCACACAAAAGACCGGGTAAATTGTTCCACTCAATAGAATGTTGTCCCCTGCAACTGAAACACGTACAAACTCTTTTTTCTTTTTCTTTTATTTTCCCCTTTTTGATAGGCATGTGACTCACACCTAGAATCTAGTGGTTGCAATAATGAGCAGCTTCCAACTGTGCTATGAACCCTTATTCAAATATGAGGCTTACTCTAGTCCTAAAAGCATATGTTTGAAATTTTCAGTCCAAAGAACAGACCAAGTTTCCGATAGGACTAACCATATATAGTATAATGCATCAATTTCTTGTTTTTGAACTCTACCCAAGAGCTCAACTTGCAGAATTCCACCAGTGCAGATAAACGGCTTTGGTAGCTCGAATGTCTGCAAGCTATTCTCCTGTTGTAAAACAACCATTCAAGCAGTTAACAATTCCAAAAAGGTTATTAGAAGCATGGCTAATTTCACATGTTCAACCAAGCATTAAATGCGACAATCATTTAGAAGAAGACATAATTAGCATAAGGTTTGAATCAGCTCATATATATGAAGTGTCAGATTTGAAACACATTGTGGAGAAACAATAAGCTCCTGACCTATGGTGCCCAAATACTGCATGATATGACAAGGACCAAGCATATGATATTGTGATAGGCATCAATCTTACACATAAAATGAAGAATTGGATTATATATGACATTCAGTTTTAAGTATCCATAATAAGCACCAGGATGAATTCAGTTTCCTATGGGGTCCAGGTGGGCTTATACTCTGGTGATCAAGAGAATTGATTAGATGGGCCCACCATAAATGGAGGATGCTCCAAAACTATGCCGTAAAGTAAAAACACAGCCTTCTAGTTTACTTTTTTCCCACCAAACCAAGTTGTATAATTAACAATATTTGTCAGCTGCCAACAGTAGTTAACATCTTCTGATCTTAGTTCGAAGGACCCGTCAGCTTGTAATACACTTGCATAGATCATCCAGTAACAAACATGCTGAATTGTACACCAGGATACCATGTCTCTAGAGACACAATAGTTTCTAAATGCGGTTGCAGTGAAGTCAGGAGGCTCACATAATATCATAGATTTATGAACATAAAAAACAAAAAAGAAGGCATAGAGAAATCTAAAAATATTCATCTTATGACTACAGGAAGCACAAATTGATTGTTTAGGCATAGTTTAAAATCGTAGTATCAATCGTGGTATCGGCCTACTTAAAAAACCAATACGGTATCGGTATTGGTCGCAGTCATTGCGGAATGATTTTTTTATTCCAAAAACTTCTGAAAAATTATCCACAAAATCCAGAATATTGTAAAATGTTGGAAAATATGTGTTTTTTCCCATTAATAACAACTATAACTCTAATTATCGGTCTCCCTAAGTCATGACATCCTGTAGCTTTGTCTTATCTAAAACTGTATAGATTTTATTTACAATTATATAGATTTACATATATATAATAAAATAAGCTGAAATATCACAAATTCTATGAAATGCAATCATAATTATGACTTATGAGCTATTTCTTAGTGTTAAATTTAAAAAAACTAGAACTTTTACTCATTACTCAATAAATCTATGTTAAAATAAGAAGCCACGAGCATTTTAAATACACAATAAAAAAATTTGAGTAACTATTTTGCAAAGATCTATAAGATTTCAACAAAAATCCCAATTTTCAAAACCCTAGTCTCAACTCAATATGTGTAAATCAAAGAGAATGAAATGTATCAACAACAAAAAGAGCATGCAATCCTCATTTCTAAGCTATTTATAAACAAATCTTAAAAAAAAAAGAAAATCATAATACTCCTCACCTTGGTAGAGTTGTACACAATTTTACCAGATGAAATTTGCAAAAAACAAGACTTTTTGATGGATTGGAAGTGAAATAGGTGTTGGGAAAGAAGAAAGGTAGTGGAAGGAGGAAGAAATGAGTACAAGAGGGGAACTGGGAAAAAAAAAAGGTTTTAACATTGTTTGCTGATATTTTGAACACATCGGCTGGTATATTGGCCAAGTCCGATATTTTGAAATATCGGCTGATAATACTGATGATATGGTTTTTTTTTTTTTTTTTTTTTTGCTGAGATGAGACCCCGACCAATTCGCTAGCCAATATCAGAACGTTTTAGGCAGAGATCGGTACATATCAGCTGATACGAACTGGTCTTGGCCGAGAATTTGAACCATCGATGCAGGGTGACAGCCTTCAAGTCTCAGATTGTTAGAATGTTTCCTGGCTTGATGTTCCTACGCAGGAATCTCAAGCCTTAAGCCTTGCCTCTTTTTTTCTAATGTGCTACCCTAGTGGTAACAGGGCCTTTCTGAAGGGGAAATGAGAATGACCTACCACAACTTCCAAACCAGCTCCCTCCCCCAAGAGGAAGGTGTCTTTACCACTATACCAATACAGTAATGCAAGCTTTGTACATGTAACGTTTGCAAAGTTCACAAGACGCATTAAAGTATAATGTGCAGACAGATTAGTTGCAGCCTTTCAGATCTGAAACAAATGGAGGTTCAGTTATGAGTATAGAGTTAAATTCTGCCAAGTCACACTTTCCATTATTTGTAGCACACCTTAGTTTTGATTAAGTTTCAAGGTCAGGTTACACATACAGTCCCTAAAATCGCAGTTTGGGTTATACCCACATGGAAATTTTGAGTAAATTGCCTACAGTTTGATGCAATGAGAAGTATAATTTTAGAATGTCCCAATCAAACTCATATAGATCAGCGTATGTGCATGTGCATATATGAAATCATTAAAAAGGAATCACTCCAGAATTTGCCAAATTCTGCCAAACAATGTTTGTCATCTAGTCTGAATAATTTGATATATTGGTCAATATGTCTTTTGTGTTGGTATTGTTGGTAAATAAGTTCACATTGGCAAATTTTCCAAAAAAAATATTTTATTTTGAAATTCCACTGAAATGGAGCAAATACAATGCAAGGCCAACAAATTTATTTGTTCTTTTGGAGTCTGTGATTATTTGCAACAAGTGAACCCATTTTCCCAAGATCAAAATTTCTACTTTTTAAATGCTTATTTCAGTCTTCATGTTGTCATTTTCATCATCATCATAATCCTCTCATCCTTAACTCATCAATCTAGGGTCAGTATTTGAAAGTGTTATTGTAAACAGTAAAAAATCCAGATCTTAAAATCTCCTTCATACTTAGAATAATACAATATTATATTCATATCCATTTCAGATGGAAAGGGAAAGGGGGAGAAAAACCACATCAATGTACAACAGATCAATTTGTGACAGAATATAAAGAAAAGTTCAGTGGCAAAACTGTTGTAGTGCAAGTAAAACAGCATGCTTCTCACGAGAGAAAGGGAGAGAGATTTCTGCTGCACAAAGTAATTCTCTATCTTAGGTTCTCAAAGGTTGTGTGTGATATGATGATAAGAGATCAAACTTCAACAGACCACTAGTTACAATAATGTAATTACCTGGAGCATAGGAAATATTGGTGAAACATATGTCCAAATGTAGTTGTCATCATTACGTCTCTGACCTGCCATAACCTCATCCATGCTTCTCATGTCCAGTGGAGATTTGGAATGGCCCATCCTAAATCGCACAGCTTTTGATGAATAGATGGGAAACCCAAATTGGAAATATGCTGAGGTAACAGAAAAACATCAGTATATAAAATCACATGAAGGGAGCATGAGAAACATGTATGTGTCAATGTGGAAGTATCAGGTTACCTCTGAATGGCCTGATATGGATTTCATCAACAATGCATAATGGGGATTTCAGTTTGTATGTCAGTGTCTCGGACATCTCAGGATCTTCTTCACCTATACTTGACCAATAAGAAGGCACCCCCATCACACTTTCCTTTGATTCTAATGTATTTTCAATGCTCTCAACTGCAACATTATCCGTGCTCGAAGCATGAATTGAAGTTTCAATGCAATCATTCCTTGTCATGGCAGACATCAGACTTCGAGCTAAATGAGCATAGACTTTATGATCCATTTCTAGATACTCCCAGTTGACTGAATTGCTAGTTCCAGCTTTAATAGGTTCTAGGGAGTCGCTTATTTCAATAACACGGGTGAAACACGATATTTCTGGAAACATCTTTATGCACAGCTTCTTACAGAAACCATTTTCAATAACTGCAAAAAAAAAAAAAAAAAAAAACCCTGTTTCGGTATCCCATTGAGGAAGCAGCAAATATCTACTTCACTATAATCAAAACAAGCAATTGTACACTGACTACAAGAAGTCATTGACCATAATTCAGAATTTTAACCAGCTCAATGGATCTAGTTCTAATGTTAATTTTCTCAGCATAAAAAAGAGATTTGAAGGGTCAAAACTATTAAACAGTCCTTCATGAAAATCATATTTACTGTGGCATATATACCCATTATTTTTTTTAATAATTAATTGGCCAAAGAAAACAGAAGAAATAAAAACAAAGCTCTTCAAATGTTACCTATATTAGATTATGGAAAGACATCGGTGCTAGGTGGTCGACCTCTGGCACTGTCAAGGACTTATCCAAATCTCTTTTTATATTGCCTCGAATCCTAAATGCTATTGTTCCTGATTATTTGAAGGGGATTTAAGGGGAAAAACCCTCCTACACGGCCATTGCTTTAATTTGGCCCCAATAAAAATGGGCAGACATAATAGGCCCTAAATGTACATTTCTCTTTCTTTTTTGGTCTTTTAGCGCTATAGTCGATATCGACTATTGTCATAGTCGATATTGACTATTTACCTGAAACATAAAAAACACAGTCATAGTCGATATTGACTATTTAGCTGAAACATAAAAAAACACAGGGATCACCCATGAGATGGTGATGAGCGTGAGGGAGATTAAGATGCAGAGGGCTGCCACAATGGAGACCTTCACTTTCAAATGCAAAACCCTTACCCACCTTCCTCTTTCTTCCACACCAAAAACCCATTTCTCCAATTCCAATCTCTTCTTTCCTAAAACCCCATTTCCCCTTTCAACCCATTCTCCCAGACCCACCCCTTCTTGGGTTCTCAATCCAACAACCTCCATCGCCTCCACCAATGCCTTATCATCAACTACAGAAGAGACGACAACGAAGGAATCGAATTCCCCATCTGGGGTTCTCCCTTCTACTCAATGGGTTTCTGTTTTTTTGCAGTGAAAAGGATGTTATGAAGAAGAAGATGATGATGGGCTGCGTGGAGATAAGGGAGATGCGTGAGGGCTACAGATAGGGTGAGATGGAGGTTGCTGGTAGGGAGATGGAAAGGATGAAGGAGTGATGGGTTGGCTGGCCGGAGAGGACGAAGGAGAAGGAGGGAGAGGTCTGCGTCCTGGGATGGTCAAGATGAGATGAAGGAGATGAGCCTTGATGGGCACCACACAACACCTGCATACCCCACCGAGATGGCTTTCCTCCTTTTTCCTTTCTTTCTTCCTCCCCCTCTCCCCCTCTCCTTCTCCTTTCTCCCTACACTGCCCTTTGCCACCCACTGCACTCCACGCCGGTGCACACCTCGTCCTTTCTTTCTTTCGAGTGTCGATATCGACTATAGCGCTAAAAGACAAAAATAAAAAGAGAAACCTAAAGTTAGACCCCTTTTTGTTTGCCCATTTTTATTGGGTCCAAATCAATGAAATGCCCATGTAGGAGGGTTTTTTCCGTTAAAACCCCTAATTTGAATTTGGGAGCAGAGCACATGTGGTGCCAATCTTTTGTTGCAGTCTTTGACAAAGAGGGTGATCCTTTTCTTAGATCTTTTTAACCTTATCTAAGGGATTCATGTTCTCGATCATGGGTTAGATGGGAGAGCTTGGGCTCCATATAATAATGCTGAATTCACTGTCAGACCATTCTATAGCCAGTTGTTGGAGAGAGGACAAGCCTTTGATTGCTTTACCTACTTATGAAAGATCAAAGTTCTGTTAAAGTTGTTAGCATTCTATTGGACAGCTATTCTTCACAAAAGATTATAACAATTGATCAACTATGATGTCAGAAAAACAAAATGTCATCTTGTTGATGTGTGTCTCTATGCATGACGAGCGGAAAACATGTTCCCATCATCTGATTCAATGTCATTATGCATATTAGGTCAGGACTCGGGAGTTATTTCTTCAACTTGTTTGCAATTTCATTGGTGCTGACCAGTTCAATTAAAGATCTTCTTCAAAGTTGGTGTTTGGTGGTTCTGCTGTTCATGCTAATAGGAGATCCATGCTACGAGTTTGGTGGCCATGGCTCTTCTATGCTCAATACGACTATAGCGCAGTGGATGAATACTTCAAAAAAATTAACATCTGTGGAAGAAGTCACATTTAAGGCTAAGTCTCTCATCATTTAATGGGAAACAACAAGAAGTCAGTCTGTAGGAAATTTCAGCCACTAATCTTAGGGTATGATGCCCAGATACGGAATGGATACAGCAAGGACACTGATAAGTGGTTAATTGTTTATAATCTAAGCCCTAATATTTGATTCATCTTGTGCTAGTATAGTTATTTTATTTGATTTTTACATAGGTTTTGTTAATTTTTATGCTAAGGTCAAAAGGAGCAAAAAGAGAGTAATTAAAGAAGACATGATGGGCGTGAATCCCAAAGAAGGACCATGGTGGGTCCCATCCAGCTATTCCAGATTTCAAGATTAATTTCTAATTCTTTGGGAACTTACAATTCAAAGAAGAAAAGCAAAAGAAAGAAAGAAGAAAAAAGGAAGAAATCCAATCTAGGGTTACACGCCTAAGAGGGGTCCACATCTATTGCAAATAGAAGAATTTCAGAAATTAGAAGTCCTATTCAAGTTGAAGTGGAGCCCAGGATTGGAGAAAAACAAGGAGAAAAAGAAAGAAAGTTCGGAGAGTAAGTCTTGTTCATGTCAAGATAGAAGTCCTAAAAGAGGGGTCCCACACTCATTGTGCAAGCATTATATGGGCCCACTTTTATTATAAAAGCTTCAGATTTAGTTATTGCAATTAATTCTCAGATTTGTGGGTCCATGTGAAGAATTTTCTAGAAGATACAAGTGGGACCAGATTTAGAAAGTCTTGCTAATCAAGAAAGAAGACTCCTATTTCATTCTAATTAGGAAGCCCAATTGAAAAGCAAGATGGAGACCTAAACATACAAGGGAACTATTACTAAAGGGGTGGTTGCAAAAGTATAAAAAGACATCCACATCCCAGCCACGTCCATCCACAATAGAGCCACCATTCAGCCACCTGAAAAGCATAAAAATCAATTATTATCATTCCATAAACCCTATTTTCCATACAGCCACCTTTGGAGCATTCTTTGGAGCATCTTGAAGGGCTTTTGGAGCGAAGAAAAAGGGGAAAAAGCTGCTGGCCATCCATTGCATCTTCATCATCTTCTAGTTTTCTTCTTATGACTCTACTTTTTAGTTTATTTTTCATTAAAGACATGAGTAGCTAAACTTTTTAGGCTAGGGTGTAATTGAAACCCTAGCCTAGTTCTATGTAGTCTCTTTTGGCGTCTTTTAATTCAGATTTCAATTTTGTTGGTTGAGATTCTAAACCATGTTATTAATTGATGAGTTGTGTATATGCCATGCCAACCATATGATGTTCAATTAATCTTAAGAGTAGCTAACTTAATTTTGATTGATCTTGATGTTATGCATCTAGGGTTTAGAACCATGAGTAATCTAAGTATATGCCATGCTTAGACTCATGCATTTATCTTTCTCATTGTTTTATGCATTATGTTTGTTTTGACTAGGACATATGCCATGCTTAGTTTTTGCATCATGATGAATGATTCATGTAGTATGCCACTCATGAATTAGGTTTAGGGGAATAATAATTTAGACGCATATGTCATGGTCTAGGTTGATAGATGTCACTAATAAAATCTAATTTTTGATTAAAAGATAATAAGGGACATGCATAGGATTGGTTAGGGGAGTAGATGAAACCCTAGTTCATTCATTATTACTGTTTTTCAATTCTCATACTAGTTTTGTGTTTTAAGTTACTTTCCAATTATCTTTTGATAGTTTAATTTACTGTTTTTAATAGTTTAATTCAGTTTTTCATTATTCAATTATTCCATTTAATATTCTGATTTTTAGTTAATTTTGACATTGTTTTATCACAAGTCTTCGTGGGATCAACCTCGTACTTACAATTCACTACACTACATAGTGATCTTGTGCGCTTGCGAGTTTTAAGTTGTGTGCATATTAAGTAGCTTATTTCTAGGTTGCTTGGTGCATACCAAGTTTTTGGCGCCGTTGCTGGGGACTTGTTTGCATAGAATAGTGTCAAAACTTGTGTTTAGTGTAGTGTCATAATCTAGTTTAGTTTTTATTTCAGTTTTAAAGTGCCGTTATTTGCTGTTTTACCATAGTATTTCAGCTATTTAATTTCAGATTTCTATTTTTTTTACATTACTTCTTTTATAGGTGCTTACTTGCGGTCGTAAATTCTGTATATGCAAGGTAGGCGATCTCAGGACTTAGCCATCATCGTCTACGATCCAGAAATTGAACGAACTTTTAGAAGATTGCGAAGACAAGCTCAGAGGGCAAGATCCAATACACAGCCCTCATCTAACTCAGAACTTGAAGAAATCAGTATTAACGGAAATCAAGGTCCTGAAGGAAAAATGGCTGGCAGAGAAGAAGAAGAAGAAGAAGTGATAGTGAACAATCAAAAGAGACCAATGAAGGAATCTTACATACCCTTACACACCGAATAGCCGTCCACCATTCTTTATCCACCTAATACGGCTGGAAATTTCACCCTCCATGCACAAATGCTGAATATGGTGTCACACTATCATGAGCTACTTAATGAAGATCCTTATCTTCACATTAAAGAATTCTTTGAGCTGTGCGCGACACAACAGATACAGGGAGTTACTGCAGAAGGCATCAGGCTACGTCTATTTCCTCTCTCTTAAGGATAAAGCGAAAATATGGTTAAACTCCTTAGATGCTGGTTCTATCAACTCTTGGCAGCAACTAGCCAATAAGTTTCTGAAGAAATTTTTTCTGGCTCAAAAGACAAGGCAGTTAAGAAGAGAAATCCAAACATTTCAGCAGAAAGATGGAGATCAGTTCTGGGAAGCGTGGGAGCATTTTAAGGATTTATTATTGAAGTGTCCACATCACAACCTCACCAAAGATGATCAGGTTCAAGCTTTCTATGAAGGATTGAACAAGCTGAATAAAGGAATAGTTGACTCTGCGTGTGGAGGGGCCTTGATGGAGAAAAATAGTGAGGAAGCTTATGATCTCTTTGAAACTCTTAGTGAAAACTCACAACAATTTTCTTGTAGAAACAGACAGATGGGTAAGAAGCAAGGAATGTATGAGATCCAGTCTCAAGGAAATATAGTTGCCCAGATGGCGGCAATGGATAAAAAAATGGACATGCTCATCAAAGCAATGGCTTCCAATAGCATGCTCGGACAACCATTAAAAGAAGTATGTGCTATATGTTCTTACACTAACCATACTACTGAATGCTGCCCCATGTCATCTTTTACAGACCAGGAACATACCAACTATGTTGGTAACACTTTTCCTAAGCAAAACAATCCTTACAGCAATACTTACAATTTTGGATGGAGGAATCATCCAAACTTTTCTTGGGGAGGGAATCAGAACAACCAAGGAAATCAAGGGAATCAGAACCAGTATCAAGGACAGCAGAGAAGCTCCCAATACCCACAGAATAACAACTTTTCTCAGAACAGTGCACAAAAGCCACATGAAGATGAGTTCAAAAGTTTGGTGACCCAGTTTATTCAATCATCTCAGGTTAATTTCCAACAACATAGCTAAGCAATTACAAATACTCAGCAGAGTTTGGCCAAGCTGGAAGCACAAGTGGGTCAGATAGCTAATGCCTTGAGCAAAAGGGAGGACAGTAAGTTTCCAAGTCAGACTGAAATCAACCCTACAAATCATGAGCATCTGAAGGCCATAACTACCGTCACCAAAGAGCCAGAGAAGGTCTACAGGAGAATGAGGCAGCATGGTACAGCCATAAACACCAGCGTGAATGGGCCATATGAAAATCCGAAAACTGTAAACATTGAGCCACAGGACAGTGCACGGCAAACTGAGACTAATGTGAATCAGAAATGTGACAAGAAGGGCATAGACACTGTGGCCACTCCTATTCAGGAAACAACTTCTAAAGAGCCAGAGAGTGTCTATAAGCCAGTTCCACCTTATCCTCAAAGGCTGGGACAGGTGAAGAAAAATCAGTTCATGCATGACATCTTTGAGACACTGAGGAAGGTAGAAAT
Source organism: Umbellularia californica (assembly GCA_028538565.1). Taxonomy (NCBI): domain Eukaryota; kingdom Viridiplantae; phylum Streptophyta; class Magnoliopsida; order Laurales; family Lauraceae; genus Umbellularia; species Umbellularia californica. The sequence goes on along the minus strand of JAPQWN010000001.1, from coordinate 14,994,860 downwards.
TAACATTCCGCTGATTGATGCTATCAAGCAGATACCTTCTTATGCAAAGTTTATCAAAGAGTTATGTACAAACAAGAGGAGATTCAGAGATCATGAAGAGGTTAAGTTAACTGAGGAAGTCAGTGCAGTTCTTTCAAGAAAGCTTCCTCCAAAACTGAAGGACCCTGGGAGCTTTACTATACCTTGCAAGATAAGAGATCATACATTTGAGAGAGCCTTACTAGACTTGGGTTCGAGTATCAATTTGCTGCCATTCTCAGTCTATGAGTATTTGGGTTTGAAGGAGCTCAAACCAACTTCAATTACATTGCAATTGGCGGATAGGAGTGTGAAGCACCCAAGGGGCATTCTGGAGGACATTTTGGTGAAGGTAGGAGAATTCATATTACCTGCTGACTTTGTGGTACTGGACATGGAGAGTGTATCACTGCCTCACCACCTTTCTATTATACTCGGCCGACCTTTCATGGCCACTGCGGGTTCAAAGATAGATGTACAGAAAGGCACAATTGAAATGAAGGTCAATGGGCAGAAAATTGAGTTCAAAGTGTTCGAAGCTATGAAAATGCCGAGAGATGAAGATTGCTTTCAGATTGAGGTAATTGAACAGGCTATAGTAGAGGTGTTTCGAAGAGCACATGGGTACAAGGAGGAGTTGGACACATGCATTCAGCAAGGCCTCACCAAATCTGAAATCGAGCATGATTGTGATGAGCTTGAGGCAGCACTTATGGAGATTGTAAATCAAATAGAAGTACTCCCCTCTATCCCAGGTAAATATTCTAACTCTTTCGAAATTCTTGGTTCTTCCACGAAGCAACCCATTCCTTCTGTTATAAAAGCACCCGAGTTAGAATTGAAGCCATTACCTGAACATCTCAAATATGCCTATTTGGGAGACCATGAGACTTTGCCATGTATCATAGCCAGTGATTTGAGTTCTGATGAAGAGAGCAAGTTATTAAAAGTGTTAAAGGCTCACAAGACAACATTGGGGTGGAGCATTGCAGATATCAAAGGTATAAGCCCAACCATGTCTATGCACCGTATCTTTGTAGAAGAAAAGTCTAAACCTACAAGGGAAGCACAAAGGAGACTCAACCCTCATATGAAAGAGGTGGTCAAAGCAGAAATTCTTAAGCTATTAGACGTTGGGATCATCTACCCAATCTCAGATAGCAAGTGGGTTAGCCCAGTGCAAGTTGTTCCCAAGAAGAGTGGTATGACAGTGGTAAAGAACGAACATGATGAGCAGATTCCTACTAGAATTACCACTGGATGGAGGGTATGCATAGACTACCGGAAGCTTAACACAGTTACTAGAAAGGATCACTTCCCACTACCATTCATTGATCAAATGTTAGAGAGGCTAGCTGGGCATTCACATTATTGCTTTCTTGATGGGTACAGTGGGTACAATCAGATTCCTATTGCTCCAGAGGACCAAGAGAAGACCACTTTTACTTGTCCATTTGGGACATTTGCCTACAGGAGGATGCCTTTCGGACTATGCAATGCACCAGCAACTTTCCAGAGATGCATGATGAGTATTTTCTCCGATATGGTGGAGCGCTTTATTGAGGTATTCATGGACGACTTCTCTGTCTTTGGATCATCATTTGATAACTGTTTGTATCATCTAGAGTTTGTGCTAAAGAGATGTGAGGAGTGTAATTTGGTGTTAAACTGGGAAAAATGCCACTTCATGGTGAAGCATGGCATTGTACTTGGGCATGTGGTGACAAGCAAGGGAATACAGGTGGATAAGGCTAAGATAGACTTGATCAGCAAACTTCCCCCACCCACATCAGTGAAGGGAGTACGGAGTTTCCTTGGGCATGCAGGATTCTATCGCAGATTCATTAAGGACTTCTCCAAGATTGCAAGACCACTTTGCTCATTATTACAGAAAGAGGTGGAGTTTGTTTTTGATGAGAACTGCTTGCGCGCATTTGAGCTGCTGAAAAAGCTTTTGACATCAGCCCCTATTATCATGGCACCTGATTGGAGTTTGCCATTTGAGCTCATGTGTGATGCCAGTGACTATGCTTTAGGGGCTGTGCTTGGCCAAAGAGTAGAGAAGCTTCCCCATGTGATTTACTACGCATCCAGGACTCTAAATGATGCACAGCTGAACTACTCTACTACTGAGAAGGAACTTCTTGCTGTAATTTTTGCACTAGAAAAATTCAGATCCTACCTTGTTGGGTCTAAGGTCATAATCTACACAGATCATGCAGCATTGAAGTATCTACTGAGCAAGAAGGATGCAAAGCCTAGGCTAATCAGATGGGTGTTGTTATTACAAGAATTTGACCTTGAGATCAGAGATAAGAAGGGCAGTGAGAACGTAGTGGCAGACCATTTATCTAGATTGCTGAATGATGAGGCATTCAAAGGGGACGAAATTCCACTCAATGAATCTTTTCCAGATGAGCAGCTATTTCAGATTACCAAGCTTCCATGGTTTGCAGACTTGGTGAATTACAAGGTTTGTGGTGAGTTTCCAATGCATTTTACTAATCAAGACAAGAAGAGGATGGTGCACATGGCACGTTTCTATTACTGGGATGACCCATATTTGTTCAAGTACTGCTCCGATCAGATCATTAGACGATGTGTACCAGAAGAAGAAGTTCATAGCATTTTAACCCATTGTCACAGCAAAGCGTGTGGATGACATTTTGGAGGGAAGAAGACAGCCGCTAAGGTACTTCAATCTGGTTTCTTTTGGCCTTCTATATTTAAAGATGCATATGTTTTTTGTTTAAGTTGTGATAGGTGCCAGAGAATGGGGAACATTTCCTCACGGAATCAGATGCCACTGAAGGGCATACAAGAGGTGGAGCTCTTTGACATGTGGGGGATTGATTTTATGGGACCATTCCTATCATCCTATGGTTATCTCTACATTCTGGTAGGAGTTGACTATGTGTCCAAATGGGTGGAGGCTATCCCAAGTAAGACAAATGACCACAAGGTGGTTTTGGAATTTCTGAAGAACATGATATTTGCCAGATTTGGGACACCCAGAGCAATCATCAGTGATGGTGGCAGTCACTTCAAGAACAGATCATTTGAAGCATTAATGAAGAAATATGGGATAACTCACAAGATAGCTACTCCATACCACCCTCAGACTAGTGGCCAAGTTGAAGTGAGTAATAGAGAAATCAAGCAGATTTTAGAGAAGACAGTGCAGCCCAACCGGAAATATTGGTATTTAAGGCTGAATGATGCGCTTTGGGCATATAGGACAGCTTACAAGACTCCTATAGGCATGTCTCCCTATCGTTTGGTCTATAGGAAAGCATGTCATCTACCGGTGGAATTGGAGCACAGGGCATTCTGGGCGATCAAGAAATTTAATTTTGATATGAAGGAGGCAGGTGAGAAGAGGAAGTTATAACTAAATGAGCTTGAGGAGCTACGATATGAAGCATATGAGAATGCCAAGCTGTATAAAGAAAAGACTAAAATATTCCATGATAAGAAGCTATTACGGAAGAAGTTTGCGGTGGGACAGAAGGTATTACTCTTCGATTCTAGACTCAAATTATTTCCAGGGAAGCTGAAGTCCAGATGGTGTGGCCCCTTCGAGGTCACTCAGGTTTTTGAGCATGGGGCTATTGAGATCTATAATCCAAAGAATGGTAACAAGTTCAAAGTCAATGGACATAGGCTCAAGCCCTATTGGGAGCAGAATTTTGACAAGGATGTGGATGTGATTACATTCACAGATTCCCCTTTCGCTTGATAGAGAAGCATAGTCTGGCTGACGACTATAAAGCAAGCACTACTGGGAGGTAGCCCAGATCTTTGCAAGGAAAAGTTGAGGATGGCGATTCAGAGCTGGCAATGTACTCCATATCCAGCTGAGTTCTTTTACCCTTTTCCTTGTGTTTTTACTTACTTTTTTGTTATGTTTTTAGTGTTTCGTTCTTACTTTCTTTTACAACATTGGGGACAATGTTTAATTTTAGTTTGGGGGAAGAGTCTTAGTTAAGATAGAGTCATTAACAGAGTCATTATAGTCCAAAAATACATAAAAATTTAAAAAAATTTCAAAAATCACAAAAATATATTTTTTTTCTTTGAGTCATAGTTCCTTCCTACCACAATGATGAGTAATGATGATTTGTCTTGCATGGTTCATTGAACTTAATTATGCTAGTTCTTTTTATTATTCAATTGCAGTAAATCTCGTTTAAGTATGCTGAGCTATCACTGTGTGGATTACAATGCTGATATAGTCTGAGGTTGAAAGCTCATGCATAATTGAATGATTAGATGCTTTTGGTGAAAACTTGTGAAACCTAGTGAGATTTGAGCCTAAATGCTTATTCTTGAGAGGGTTATATGCTGAGTGATATGATCTTTCATTTCTTGATCTATATGATGCAGTTGATTTCATTATCATTCTTTGATCACATGTTCTGAATTTTATATGGAATACACATGCTAGAACTCTCATTTTTATCCGATTGAGGCAAATTTCGACTTCATGAACCATAGGAGATGATTTTAGGCCATGTTTGACTAGTTTGTGCTTTTCTATCCATTCCCTTTGATGTTTATCACTAGTTATCCATGTAGAGCCTTAATTAAGCCATTTCTTGCACCCATACCAACCCCTAAGTTTGGGGGAGTTACCTTACCATATGTATAGCCTTACCTTATCTAAGGAAGTATAAAGAAGAATTCAAGGTTCACTACAAAATGTGTGCAAAGCTTGAAAAAAAAAAAAGTAAATAAATAATAAAAGAAAGGTTACCGTTCCCTTGCCACTCCATAGTTTCAGCTATGTTTAAAAAAAAAAAAAAAAAAAAAAGGAAAAAAAATAAAAAAGAAAAAAAATAGAAAAGATAAAGAAAAAGAAAAAAAAAACAGAGAATAATACAATAAGGAGGGTATATGTGTGACTCTAGAAGGTGGAAATTCAAAATGCAAGCCTTAGCCGCCAAAATCAGAAGTGTAAAAGGAACCTGAAGTGTGATTCTACGCACAATTCCTTATATCTTGTTATCCATTTCCTTTCATTCTTAACCCTTCACCCTAGCCCCATGATAACCTATTTGTAAAGTCCTAATTGATTCTAGGGGAAGTGTAGTCCCAGTGTGGAGATGAGATGGAATGGGAGCCTATGGTGTGTGATTTCACTTCAAGCATGTGGTATTTTTCATGAGATCATTGTCTGTTCAATCTTAGCCAATTATTGAGTGTTTTATTGTGAGTGTATGCATGGTGAGGATTGAAGTTAAACTGAATTGCAAAAAAAATTATTGTTTGGTTGTGTGAAAGCCTAAACTGAAAGTTATGTTGGTCTTGTTTTACACACGACCTGGTGAGCATGTGGATTGTGAACTGGTTGCGACTCATGCTTCTTTGAATCATGTATTGATCAGACATCTCTGAGACAAATGATGGAAGGATAGGTTTCATATTTTAGTGTTTTAATTTTCTACCTTGTTATTTTATTATTTTGCTCGAGGACTAGCAAAAGGTAAGTTTGGGGGAATTTGATAAGTGGTTAATTGTTTATAATCTAAGCCCTAATATTTGATTCATCTTGTGCTAGTATAGTTATTTTATTTGATTTTTACATAGGTTTTGTTAATTTTTATGCTAAGGTCAAAATGAGCAAAAAGAGAGTAATTAAAGAAGACATGATGGGCGTGAATCCCAAAGAAGGACCATGGTGGGTCCCATCCAAGCTATTCCAGATTTCAAGATTAATTTCTAATTCTTTGAGAACTTACAATTCAAAGAAGAAAAGCAAAAGAAAGAAAGAAGAAAAAGGAAGAAATCCAATCTAGGGTTACACGCCTAAGAGGGGTCCACATCTATTGCAAATAGAAGAATTTCAGAAATTAGAAGTCCTATTCAAGTTGAAGTGGAGCCCAAGATTGGAGAAAAACAAGGAGAAAAAGAAAGAAAGTTTGGAGTAAGTCTTGTTCAAGTCAAGATAGAAGTCCTAAAAGAGGGGTCCCACACTCATTGTGCAAGCATTATATGGGCCCACTTTTATTATAAAAGCTTCAGATTTAGTTATTGCAATTAATTCTCAGATTTGTGGGTCCATGTGAAGAATTTTCTAGAAGATACAAGTGGGACCAGATTTAGAAAGTCTTGCTAATCAAGAAAGAAGACTCATATTTCATTCTAATTAGGAAGCCCAATTGAAAAGCAAGATGGAGACCTAAACATACAAGGGAACTATTACTAAAGGGGTGGTTGCAAAAGTATAAAAAGACATCCACATCCCAGCCACGTCCATCCACAATAGAGCCACCATTCAGCCACCTGAAAAGCATAAAAATCAATTATTATCATTCCATAAACCCTATTTTCCATACAGCCACCTTTGGAGCATTCTTTGGAGCATCTTGAAGGGCTTTTGGAGCGAAGAAAAAGGGGAAAAAGCTGCTGGCCATCCATTGCATCTTCATCATCTTCTAGTTTTCTTCTTATGACTCTACTTTTTAGTTTATTTTTCATTAAAGACATGAGTAGCTAAACTTTTTAGGGCTAGGGTGTAATTGAAACCCTAGCCTAGTTCTATGTAGTCTCTTTTGGTGTCTTTTAATTCAGATTTCAGTTTTGTTGGTTGAGATTCTAAACCATGTTATTAATTGATGAGTTGTGTATATGCCATGCCAACCATATGATGTTCAATTAATCTTAAGAGTAGCTAACTTAATTTTGATTGATCTTGATGTTATGCATCTAGGGTTTAGAACCATGAATAATCTAAGTATATGCCATGCTTAGACTCATGCATTTATCTTTCTCATTGTTTTATGCATTATGTTTGTTTTGACTAGGACATATGCCATGCTTAGTTTTTGCATCATGATGAATGATTCATGTAGTATGCCACTCATGAATTAGGTTTAGGGGAATAATAATTTAGACGCATATGTCATGGTCTAGGTTGATAGATGTCACTAATAAAATCTAATGTTTGATTAAAAGATAATAAGGGACATGCATAGGATTGGTTAGGGGAGTAGATGAAACCCTAGTTCATTCATTATTACTGTTTTTCAATTCTCATACTAGTTTTGTGTTTGAAGTTACTTTCCAATTATCTTTTGATAGTTTAATTTACTGTTTTTAATAGTTTAATTCAGTTTTTCATTATTCAATTATTCCATTTAATATTCTGATTTTAGTTAATTTTGACATTGTTTTATCACAAGTCTTCTTGGGATCGACCTCGTACTTACAATTCACTACACTACATAGTGATCTTGTGCGCTTGCGAGTTTTAAGTTGTGTGCATATTAAGTAGCTTATTTCTAGGTTGCTTGGTGCATACCAGACACGCCATGGATACAACAGGGGCATGAATTTTTTACTCAGAAAATATAAGTTCGGATATGTTACAAAACAATATGCTGCCTATTTTGAAGTATACGGGTATGATAGATTTAGGAGATACAATTGGGATGGTGATACCTTTTCCTTTTTATGTTTCGTTTTCACTTTCAGGCTCCGTGCTGTGGTATCATTCTCTGTTTTAATCAATCAGTTACCATTTCAAAAGAACATCACCACATCTAACAAACAAAGTGAAGAGTCATCATAAGCACTAGAACACAGATCCTACATTGCTGTTAATGGAAAAATGATCGCATCTTTAACATTACTGCTTTACGACAATTATGGGTAGAGCTCATTTCCATACAAATACGTACAAAGTAACTTTCTTGGTCACTAAAAAATCATGCAATGAGTGGATGCAAATTGAGAATGGCATAAGTACGCTTTGGCATAGGGAAGGGATTGACAGAGATACACATATAGAAATAGCACAATTCATAGGCACATGCAGTATGCTGCCATGAGTAAGACACTACAGTGATCATCTCAGATGGAGTACCACATTAGCAACCTGTGTGAGATGGGCTGTCAGTAAAGGGATCATCAGGGGAATGTGTTTCAATAGAGGCTTACAAGGTTCTCCTATAAAAGATGCCATCAAAACAAGAACTGGAGTCTTCTGATATCTTTATAATATTTATTTAATCATTCTCTGATTAAAACATTTTGAAACTTTCATTTGCATAATAGAATTTTTTATTGTTGGGCATATTAAGGGATTCCATACAGTGGCGGACCCAGGATTTTCATTTGGGTGGGGTGGACAATGGTCAATTGAAAAGGTCAACCATTCTTTCGCTGGACCTTTTTTCATATTAAATATAACAAAATAAAATCCCACTTATATCAATTGAACAAGTTGATTTTCTACATTAATATTTGTTACAGTGCCAAACTAGATCCCTGTAGACTCATGGAGAATCAAGCTTACCCTCCAGCACAGATTTTATAGAGGAGAGAATCAATGTTATACTAGAAAGAAGGAGATCATTCCTGCAGTTCCAAAAATTCCAGATCAGAAAAGGACTTCATAGAATCCTCACTATTAGTCCAATTGCAAGTCTAGAGGAGTTTCTCATTCAAGTATTACATGGATTATGATGGGTTCATCATCCATGGGGTTGGAGTAGTTTTGGTGTATTTCTAACTGAATTTGACATGTTCTGCTATTTAACAAATGAACATAGGCTTTGAATGAATTTGTAAAGTAGTTGTAATTGCTAGTACCATCATTGAAAAAAAATGACAGGTATGACTACTTGGAAAGCCTGAAAAAATCTCCAGATGGGGCAACTAGAAGGTTTTTTTTTTTTTTTTTTTCTTCCTTCCCTTACTTTGTTTTCTTCCTCTTTTTCCCTTTTGCTTATAACTCTATGAGTCAAAAGAATAATGAGAGAGAGGATGGGGCAGTGGTGTTTACAGTGGATTTCATTATGGGGACTTCAACCTGAAAGAGAGCCAGACAGAGAGAAGGAGAAGACCCTATGACAAAAATGGAGTCAGAAAGGTGATGAGGGTTTGGGCAAGGGAAGGTTTTCGATGTTGGGACCTGGGGCCTTTTTGTTATCGGACTTCATAAGGTGGGGCAGGAGGCACTTCGAACTGGGACATGCATCAAACGGCTCACAATTGTCTAAAGAGTTTTTCAAAAGTACTTGGGGCGGCCGCACCCACGTGCTATAACGTGGGTCTGCCCCTGATTCCATAGATTGATGTACAATAGCCAACTTCAACCAAAGTAGAAATGAAAACAGAAAATAGGGTGAGGGGGGCAAGACTTCTCCGTTTCAACACTGCCGTCCAATTTGGGTTGGGTAATGGAAATTGAAAACCCCCTGTATGTGATATTCTCTGAAATTTCAGTCTGTTTCTGGTAAGGTTCTGGTGCATATGACTTTCGATTTTTGGCAGTGATTTGCGCAACATCAGTTTACTTTGACTGAGTTCACATCACTTGCTAAGGAATTCATGTCTCACACTATAGATTGCTTGTGTTATATCACTGTATGTTTATGTTCTATGGGTCTTTGTAGTTTGTTGGCTTGTTCTTTCTATATTTACTAACATGAGGTGTTTCTTGTGATCCCATTGATAGGAAACATTATTATCTGGCATCCATTTCAATCCATCAAAACCAATCTGATCTGAATGAGATTCAGGCCAGTCAATCCACCGAGTGTAATAGTTTCAATGATCTACATTGATAAAAAAAGTAGGATCTCATTGCAGTCAGCAGATACATGACAGATTCTCATTAAGCTAGCTGCATATGAATTTTCTTGTCTCTCCTTTTATGATACACTATCAAGTTTTATTCATTCCATTCTATTGCATAAACCAAAAGAGTCTCTAAAATAAAAACTGACAACTAAGGTAGAAGTGGAGATGAATCATAAGTACAAAATGAGTAGGACCACGTAATTATGGCACTTGGAAAAAAAGTAAAAGGAGAAGCTGAGATACATGTGTTTCTAGAGATGGAGACAGTAGGGCAAATCTGTTCTAGACCTCTGAAAACCTGACTGACAACCTGGTTTGACCAGCATAAATTAAGATGCTCATGATTAGAAGGCACCTGTTATTTCATCACAAGAATGCTTTCTCCCACTTAGCGTTATGATCTATGGTACTTGGATACTGCGAAATATGAAATGAATCCATATCATTTCTGATGCAGTACGGAAGTCCAAAAGAGGCCCTGGGCCCACATGATGGGCCCAGCCATCCAACCCAGCCCTTTGGGTGCAGCCCACAGGCCCAAATTCACTGAGAAAGCTACTGTGGAATTATACTAATTTTATCCTAGGATTAGTTGATTAGGAATTGTTTCTAATTAGAATTAGTAGCTTTCCTTATTAGCAAACGAATTGCTCTTATATATAGAAGAGCCTTTCATTGTTTTTAGACATGCTTATTTTCAATTAATCAATAGATTTCTAAGTTGCTCACGTGAGTTGTTTCATGGTTTCATTTGTGCCCTAGTGGCTGGAATCCATCTTTGGATTCGATCAATCCTTCGGGAGATTGATCTATCAACCCGATCGATGTGTCAATATCTAACCCGATACTTCATTATGAGCAAAATCTTTCCACTCGCAGTATCAATGCCGCATATAGCCATCATAGATTGTGATTGTTTTCATAACAAGGTTATCTCAGTTCGCAGGCCTATGATGGAAGTTGGAATCCTTATCAATTGGAGTATAGTAACAGAATAGCCGCTCTTTTCCTATCTTTGGGTTTTGAAATAATTAGATGTACACCAAATCAAGGTATTGTGAATATTTTGGCAAAAAAAACGATGGTTACATTCCAGAATGAAAATTGAATTGTGCTGCAACTAGAAAGCACAATTATTTAGATTGTCCTAACATCTCCCACCTCAAGTTAGAACCAACAAAGCACTGCTACTGATTTTAGGTGAGGTTCGAAACATAACATCCCATGTTATGTGGGCTTTGATTTCCTCACTTCAATGCCATCCAAATTACCAAAACATCATCGTTGTCAAAGCCTTGTCCCAACTCCAAATTACCAAAATGTTGGGTGTTGCAGCAGGAGGATTCCGCTCCCAGTGGATTTCCATTTCGGTGAGACCAAGGAATCCTACATTCCTGCCCCTCATATAGGAAGTTGAAATCCTCTTTATTGAGGAAAATCAATTCACTTTTCTCCTTTTCCGAGAGGAAAGTGTGCTGCACTAAACAGCCAAAAAGGGGCTGCATGGCAAATCAGAGCATTTTCCTCTCTAGCATGAATTCCTCTCATCCACAAAGGAACCCTAAAATCACTTGAATCTAGGGTGCTTGATCAGCTATATTTGTTCGCTCACTGAAACAAAGAGCCCAGAATGTCTTGTCTTGTGGCGTTAGCTTCAGATGAAGCATGAAGATATCATCAAATCCATGTGGAGTGTGTTATCTAATATCACAAAAACAAAAGATCCACTGGCCACAGTTTAGGATGCATTTAAGGTATCTAAGACTCTAAGCAGATTGAAAATAGGTAAAAATAGGTAGATGATATACATGTGTCAAATGGATAAAGCAATTAAGCAAATACTATTTGACACTAAAATGTATCTCTTATCTTCTTCTTTTTTGGAGAAGTTTTTTCTTACTCTATCCATCGATCACTTTTCTACAAATCTGTTGTTGAATACCCATAAACTTCTACCTGCCAATTGAACTTGTACTGGACAATTACACAGGAGAGATAGCCTCATTGTCTTAGATACAGTTTCATTGATTCCCAAGTTTATCATAAAACTTCAGACTAGTTTATCATCATCATCGACAATGCCTTGTCGGCTACATGAATTTTGTTTCGCCATTTCAATCTATCCTTAACCAAATCCTTAGATAGGTTGCACTTCTTCAAATCTATTTTTATTACTTTCATCCAAGTTCTCGTCAGCCTACCCATTCCCCACTTAGTGGGCCATCAACCTACATAGAAAAAAAATTTCTCACTAGTGTCGTTGTTGGCCTGTGTTGGACATGTCCAAACCATCTCAAACGGGTGAGGAAGAACTTTTATAATGTATTCATCGATCTCGAGAAAGCTTACAACAAGGTACCTAGAGATATAATTTGGTGGGTTTTAAATAAAAGGAGTGTTCCAAGAGATTATATTGAAATCATTGAAAACTATAAGGGAGCAGTAACGAGTGTGCTAACAACGTCTGGAGGAACAAATGAGTTTCTAGCGACCATAGGTTTGCACTAGGGTCAGCCTTAAGCCTTTATCTCTTTACATTGATTATGGATGAGTTAATAACTCATATTCAAGATGAGGTACCTTGGTGTATGTGTGTGTGCGTTTTTTTTTTTTTTTTAATGGTGAATTTTTATTACTCAAAAGACTGTACAATATAAGAGGGCTATACCGACCAAAAACACCCCAACAAAAACACGGGGAAGAGCTGGACAAAAAGATTTGAGGCCCAAAAATTATGGGCAACAACAAAAAAAAAAAGGAAAAAAATTTAGGGGCAGAAATGAGCAAAGAAGGTTTAAGAACTCCGTCTTTGGAGAATTTATCTGCCTCTGCATTTGTTGATCTCATAATGTGATTGAACGAAACGTTCAAATCACCCGACAACCGAAGCACCTCTCCTATAATGGCTGCCGGATACCACGGAGGTGAAGAAGATCAAGTCGCCCACCGTATAACACAAGAAGAGTCCCCTTCTACAAGGAGTCGTTGAGGTTGTAAGCAGGAAGCTTCTCAAAGACCTATGTTCAAGGCATAGTTCTGCTTTGCTGATTGAACAAACACAGCTAGGCTAGAGTAAGACAGAATAATTATCCCATCTTCATTACGGATAACACCACCAACACCTGCCATACCCAGATTACCACTAGTGCTCCCATCAAAATTTAGCTTCAAAGCTCCATGTCGAGGCAAATGCCATCTGGGGAAGATGCGCCTAGCAGTAGGGCGGGATCTGGCCACTTCATCCCAATTGTGAATGATGGAACTTATCGAGATCCCTTTAAAAAAAGGTAGAGGGGAGACCCAAAGGCCACAAGATGCTTGACATTATCCAGTATCTTGGTAGCATATGAGGATTTTCCTTCAATGCACCTCAAGTTTTTTTTTTTTTTTTTTTTTCTTTCCATAAGGACCAAATTGCCGCTAAGGACGAAATCTTCCATATCACTGTTCCTCTAATCTCCAAGAGTCAAACAAAGTAAGGATAGAATTCGGAAGAGGGGCAAAAAAATGAAACCAAGGCAATATCAATCTCCAAATGCACTGGGCAAGGGGACAATTAAGAAGCAGATGGTCTATAGATTCCTCACTTGCGAGGCACATCGGATATGCATTAACTACAATCACTTTACGTCAATGTTAGCATCCCACCAAGCAATGCAACCCATCCAAATGTTATTACTCTAGGTGGTGCCTTCATGCTCCATAAGCTGTCCCAGAAAGGATGGCTCTCTGCCACCACTTCAAACATCGAAGAGACCTTGGTGTATGTTGGTTGCATATGATATAGTGTTGGTGGATGAATAGAGAGATGATGTGAATCATGGATGAAAATAGTGGCTGAAACACGAGAATTTAGCCCCGCTAGCATTATCGTAGCAGTCGCATCGTAGCTGCTAGGTTTAAAAACCCAACGACTCAACCCTATCTTCCCCGCCAAATCACTTACACTGCTCCTCTTCCACTTTATTACTGTGAGCGCTTCATTTTGACTTCCAAACTCCAAAATTTGGTGAAAAAAAAAATCCAAGGATTCCAGGCAAGATCAAGCATACTAAGCCTAGATCTTCTCCTCTTGGTAAGGTGTTTTTTTTTTTTTTTTTTTTGTATATCATTTCTCTTTTTTTCTATAAAATCACAAGAAAATGCCTTACTAGTGTTAGTTCTATGTTTACTATAGATCATGCCACCCATATTTTTAAGTTTTCTGAATTTTTTTTTATTTTTTCTTTTCTATTTTCATATTTTTGTTTTTTTGAAAAAAAAACAATGTTTACTTGTATAAAACCCATCGAATCACTTCAAAATGCCGCCCAAGTGTTAGATCTATGAATCCCATAGATCAAGCCCTCATGTTTTTATGTTTTTATACTTTCTATATTTTTTATTTTTGGATTTTTGCATTTTTTTCAAAATAATTTTTGATCATAGAAAACCCATCATATCACTTCAAAACGGTCCCCAAGTGTTAAGATCTATGAATCTAATAGATCAAACCCACATTATTATGTTTCTTGAAAATTTTTACGTTCTTTTTTTTTGGGTTTTTTAAAAAAATTAATCATATAAAACCCATCAAATCACTTTAAAATGGCCCAAAATGTTAGATGTATAAATCCCATAATTGAATCCTACATTATTTCATTTTTTTTAAATCTATTTATTTTTATTTTTGGAATTTTAGGGTTTTCTCAAAACAAAACAAAACAAAAAAAATAAAATGTGGTCAATTGAATCACTTGAAATTTACCTCTAAGTGTTAGATCTATGAATCTCATGGTTGGATTCTCAATTCTTTCTCTTTTTTATTAATTTATTTTTTCTTCAGATTTTGGGATTTTTCTGATAATTTTTTTGCAATGTGACCAACCAAATAACTCCTAAATTGCTCCTAAGTGTTGTATCTATGAATCACATAAAAGAATACTCCATTATTTCATGTTTTTATAATTTATTAATTTTATTTAACATATTACTTTAGGATATTTTTAAGGTATTCTATTCTGTCAAAGTTGTCATGAGAAATGTCGCAAGATATAAATCATGCAAGAAGTTTTGATGAGCCAATTGATTGAAATCGATTGAAGATCAAGTGAAAATTGTGTCAAAAAGTGACAAATGTGGGCATTACAAGTTTTAAACAACATTTGGCCCGTGTTGCTAGCACTATCGCAGGTTGTCCTGAAGTGTCCAAAGATGTTAGTGACCAAATGAGAAATTTGTTAAATCAATCAAAATAGAAAAAGGTACAAATTAAAAAAAAGAGGGAGCAATAAGCTGATGTTGCCCGCTATGATGTATTTGGGAAGGAAGCTCTTGGTGATTCTCATGATGAGGATGATGACCCACAGATGACAGCTGCACGCCGAGAGTCCCTCATCCCACAGCAAGAAGAAGAAGAGCGTTGAGCATTTAGTAGAGGTAGGAATTATAATGCTGGGGCCACATCTAGTGTGCCAAGTAAGGGCAAAGGCATTGAGGGTGCCATGAGTAAAGCATTTAGCACTCGACAACAGGATGATGATGTAGAGATAGTTTCTAACTCGTAGAGCTACACAAACCACTGGAAGAGTAGCTGGTCCAGTTGATCTTCTAGCACGTAGATCGAAGGCAACTAAGCAACCTAAAATCTCAAATGTCCTAAGGGGGTTTTAAAGGGTGCAAGAGATAAATTAGCCAAAACTACAGCAAAATGTCTAATTCATAAGAACATACCCCTACAGCAATAGTCTCCTCATTTTCAAACAATTCTTGATGTTGTGGTCGAAGCTAGATGGGGTATAAAGTCACCCTTCGTATATGATGTGGGCACCAAATACCTTAAAAGACGATATAAAGAGATAAAGGCTTAGGTGGAGAAGCTTAGGCTCATGTGGCAACAAAATGGGATCACCATTATGTGTGATGGGTGGACGAGCGGCACCCAAACACAATTAATAAACTTCTTGGTGTATTCTGTCGCTGGGACCGTCTTTGTGAAGTCTGTTGATGCATCTGAAAAGAAACGGACAACAATATATATATATATATATATATATATATGACTAATGCTCCTATACAAGCTTTCCTTACGGTCCAAGCCACCTTATGGATGAAATTGTAGATAGTGTTACAGAAAGGAGAACATTGTACAAATTGTTACATATAACGGCGCCAATTTTAAGGCAGTCAGTAAAATGTTAATGGAAAAAAGGAAAAAGTTATTCTGGACCCCATGTGCAGCACATTGCATAGACCTTATTATGGAAGAAATTGGAAAGAAGAAAAATGTTGCTATAGTGATCAAGGCATGTAGGGGCATTACAAGATTTATATACGAGCATTCATGGTTGCTAAGTTTGATGAAGAGATACACAAACAACCATGCCATGGTGCGTCCAGGATCCACTAAATTTGCTACCTATTTCATTGTTATGGAAAGCCTTGTAAGATTTTGAACAAAGCTAGTTTAGACATTTGAATCAGAAGAATGACTTCATTCGAAATGGGGCAACGCACCGAAGCAATAGATATAGATTTACCAGTAGGATAAACGGAGGTCTTGAGAAGAATTTTAAATGAAGATGATCAAATCGCTGCTATACAAGAGGTAAGCGAGTTAAGAAATATTTTTAATCTTTTAAATATATTTTAAATAAGTTACACAAGTATGGTGTACTTATTTATTTATAATTCACATTGTAGATTTCTATTTACACACATAGGAAAGGGGGTTTTCCGGTCCCTCTTGTACAGTAAGTGATTAGAAGACGTCCACCTGGTATGAATAAAAAACCCCACCTAATAGTCTTAATGTATTTATCTACAATTGTGGCCTGCAGGAGTACGAGTCTCTAATTTTCTCTGTCTAGTTTTCACTTCAGCTGATTGGTCAGAGAATTTTGGACGAAGTGCTCCACATCTAAGGAGAGTGGCTATTAGAATCCTTAGTCAGACAAATACTCCATCAAACTGTGAAAGAAATTGGAGCACTTTCTCCTTGATCCACACAAAGCCCAGGAATCAGCAAACGATGCAAAAGCTCAACAAACTAGTGTATTACCATTATAATATAAAGTTGAGAAATAGAACTAGTGAGAAAAGAGTTAGGGATGATCCTTGTTATTGTCCTATTAATTTGAATCATGTATTCAAAAAGGGCAATCCCTTGCTTCCATGGATAGTCGAGATAAAGAATCTATTGCTAAATTCAGATCCGGGCTTTCAGCAGCACATACAAGATTTAATAAATGAAGATATGGCTGAAGCAAAAGGCCAGCCACCTCAAAAAGAAGGTACAAGTGCAAGATCTAAGGAGAAGGGACTAGCTCATACTGTGTCATCTTCTGACAAAAGTAGTTCCATCATCTCTTCGAATAGACATGGTGGAGGAGGTGGAGGAGACAATGGGACATGTCGTACTAGTGAATTTTATCAACATGCTGAACAAGATGTTATCAATTATTATGTTATTTCACATTTGTTGTATTGAATGTTAATTGTTGGGTATTGATTGTTCACAGTTTAGTTACTACTATTGAACTCCTAAGTCCTAATTCTTAAGTCTTGAGTCTTGACTTCAAGTTCAATGCATTGTTTATTTTGATGATATTTCTTCATGACGTTTTTTTTATAAGCCTTTCATTATTTTCTAAATTAGCATAACAAAGCAACATGAATACATGTGAAAAAAAATTATCATTATTACTTTCTATTCATACGGAGATATATGACCTCATGCAATGAGGCGATTACTACGCCCCCCTTATCTTAGTTATGTTTGAAAAAAAAAAAGACACATTCTATCATTTTCCAATATTTTAGATTTTTATGAAAAAATTTTAAAATTTTTTTAATGATTTTTTCAAATCGCACCACTACGTCGCTACCGCTACGTGGTGTTTCGGGCAGGCACTACCACTATTTTCATCCTTGATGCGAATACAAAACTTAAAAGATGGCAGGAGACATTAGAATCCAAGGGCTTTTAAAAATATGTCATATAAAGACAAAATATATGGATGGATTGCAACTTCAGTGGACATATACAAAGAGCTAAAACTACAGTGAAAATTGAAGTTCCAAGAGAACCCACAAAAAGATTCGTTCTAAATTCAAATACCTTGGCTCAATAATTAGAAAGGATAGAGAGAATATGGAAGATTTCGAATTTAGTATAAAAGCGAGATGGTTGAAGTGGAGACTTACTTTTGAAGTGCTTTGTGATCGCCATATACCAACAAGATTGAAGGAAAAAATTTACAAGATAGTGATTGGACCAGTTATGACTACTTTATCACAAAACATAAATAAAAAGAACCTACATGCTATAAGCTTAAGCATATCTACAAGATCAACAAAGTAATATTTCTAGTGCCAAATACTTTTAGATCCACAAAGCAATTCGAGTTGGAAAATGCAACTTACCAAAACGGCGCCACGAGTGTGAGATTGAACCGAGTCGAACAAGATCAGATGGATCATCTAAAAAAATTAAAATCTCATTTGAGATTTCAGGTCCAAGCCACTCCAAGAAGTCGCTAGAATTCTCCATTCCAAGTAAGAAGTTGTCGTCCTTTTGTCTCATGAGACGGACACTGTGAGTATTACAACGTCAATAGGATAACAACTAACACATGCAAAAACCGTAAAATGAAAAAGGAGGTAATGAAAATCAAACAAGTTAAATTGTTTTTTTAAATATTAAACGAATTAAATTGCAAAAAAATAAATAAATAATCTCCAACCCAAAATCAGCATCAAAGACAACTTAATAAAATAGCAAAGAAACCCCATTTCAATCAATTACACCCAATGAGTCAAACAACATCTGAAATTACCTTTATTATTTCAAAAAAAAGAAACATTTCAAACTCATCTAAAATTCTCCTAAAATATTTTTCTAAGAAAAAAATACAATTGAGATATCAAGAGTCAAACCCTTCTTGATCTTCCCATTCCTAGAGAAAAAAGAAAAAAAACACTAATTTGAGCCAGAAATTTAATAAATGTATATAGAGCATTCATAGGCTTGAAACTTTTTTTTTTTTTTTTTGTAACTGTGAATTTATTCCAAAAAAGGAAACAAAAGAAGAGAACACCTCAAACAAACTAAACAGAAACAAGAATACTAAACATCAAAAGAAATTTGTAGCTGAAGCACTCCTTCCCTTGCAAGGCCATCTGCCACATCATTAGCCCCCCGATAAATATGAAGAAAAGAGGCTCCTAGTTGAGAAGAAATATCTTGCACTTCCTCCAACAAGTCTGCCAAAATCCAAGGATACGAGGACTTCTCAGATCCCCACCGTATTGCTGAAAAAAAATCTCCATCGATAATTGCCTTATAACCTCCCAACTGACGCAGCTCCCGGCAACCAACCAACAAAGCAAACATTTCAGATCCCATTAGAATCCAAACAATTAACAGGCCCTGAAAAACAATTTACAATCTGCCCCGAAAAAATCACAAATAACGCCACCAATGCCACCCATCTGAATATGCTGAAGATAACTACTGTCAAAGTTCAGCGTTAGACAGCCAATTGGAGGAGGTTTCCACAAACTTTGACGTCCAAAACTAAGACACCTACTCCCTTGGAAATGGGCTGTACAAGACCTGTTCAGATCTTCTAGTGAAACACCAACAAACTCAACCTTCTTAATTGCCCATTCCGAGACAACCCATATAGTAGACTGAAACTCCTTAATGGAAGAGGGCATAACCCAACACATATCAAATAATTGAAGAATAGAAGACCAAACTTTCAGAGCATAGGAACAATGGATCAACAAATGATTTATCGTTTCCTCATCTTGTAAACAAAAAGGGCATCCATTGACAATAGTATAATTTCTTCTTTTCAATTGATCCATAGTAAGAATTTTATTCAAACTCACCACCCAACAGAAAACCAAAACTCTAGGAGGAACAGAAAGATCCCAAAACCGCTTCCAACCCACAATCCTACTATTCACACCGGTCAAAGCATCATAAAAAGACTTCACCGAGAACTATCCTATAGCATCTGGCTTCCAAATTCTGACATCCCTTCTTCCCACAGACATATAATTCTTCTAAAGTAAAGAAAGCAGTCTATTAAGTTCAGTTATTTCATAATCCACCAAATTTCGATGGAATTGAAAGTTCCAAACTAAAGAACCACTCACAAATTGACAAAAATCTGCTATAAAGGCCTGAGGATTCTTATCCAGCAAAAAAAGAGCAGGAAACTGACTCTTCAAAGTAGATTGCCCACACCATTCATCATGCCAGAATGTAATACCCTTACCATCATGTACCCTGTATCTAATCCATTGCCTAAACTCAGCCTTGACAAAAAGAATAGACTTCCATAACCCCAAAGACTTATAATTATGATTAGGAATAAACCAACCATCCCTCCCCACCTTATACTAATCAAAAAGGGTTTGCTTCCATAACCCATGAGTCAAGTCATCAATCCTCCATAACCACTTCCCAAGCAAAGCTTTGTTCATTTTATCAATACAACGAATGCCCAACCCTCCTTGCGTAATACGACTGCAAATGATCTCCCATCTCACCAAATGAAATTTCCTCCGTTCAGCTGTATCATTCCAAAGGAAATCACGTTGGATTTTCACTATTCTCCTCATGACAACTTCAGGACACCGAAAGCAAGACCGAAAATATATAGGAATACTAGAGAGAACTGATTTAAGAAGAGTAAGATGGCCACCCATCGACAAGTACCTTCCCTTCCACGAACTAAGCTTTTTATCTAGTCTCTCCACCACTGGATCCCATAAAGATTTCCTCAGTAGCCCCAAACACAAAGATAAGCCCAAGTATTTAGAGGGAAAACTACCAACTCTGCAACCAATACATTGGCCAAACAATTAACATGATTTTCCTCCGTACAAATTCCAACCAACTCACACTTCCCATAGTTAATCTTAAGACCTGATAACATCTCAAACCACCTCAAAATAAGTTTCAAATGCTCCACCTTTTCTAGAGAAGCATCGCATAAAATGATTGTGTCATCCACAAATTGTAAATGGGTTACCTCATAGTCAGCATTATCAATAGAAAAACCAGAGAGCAACCTTGACTGATTTGCCCGATCCAATAATGCATTAAGTGCTTCAGCTACAATGACGATAAGCATAGGAGAAAGAGGATCTCCCTGAAGCATTCCTCCAGAACTGCTAAAAAAGCCTTTAGGGGAACCATTTACAAGAATGGAGAAATGAGCAGACGAAAGACAACTCTGGATCCACCCACACCATTTAATACCAAACCCCATACGAGCCATCATGTCCTGCAAAAAAGCCCCAATCTACCATATCATAGGCCTTCTTAAAATCCAATTTACATACCAAACCAGGACAATGATGCTTATATCTTGAATCTATACACTTATGGGCAATAAGCGCACAATCTAGAATATGGCAACCATTAAAAAAAGCCCCTTGAACATCTGAAATGACCTCCAGCAAAACTCTTCGTAAATGATTGGCCAAAACTTTAGCCAAAATCTTGTATATGCTACCAATCAAACTTATAGGTCTGAAATCCTTCAAAGAAAAAGAACCTTCTTTCTTAGGAATCAAAGAAATAAACGACGCTCCCAACTCTTTAGTGATGACACCATTCTCATGAAACTCATTGAAAAAAAAAATATGCATCTCATCTGATGGGAGATTCCAAAACTGTTGGAAAAAGATAATGGGAAACCCATCTGGACCCGGAGCTCAATCCCCTCCAGGATTGAACACAGCTGCCTTTATCTCATCTCTGGAAAAAAGACTTTCCAAAGAAGAAACACTATCAGTAGAGAGGCACCTGAGAGTAATACCTTCTAACCTTGGCCTCAACTTCTTATCACCAGTATAGAGCAGCTTAAAGAACTGAACAATTTCCTTCTCTATATCATTTTTAGACTCCCAAACTCTACCTCTAGAAGCAATAGATGTAATTCGGTTAACTCACCTTCGGGCACTCGCCATGGCATGGAAAAATCTAGTATTATGATCTCCTTCTTTTAACCATTTATTTCGAGACCGTTGCTTCCATTTAATTTCATCTTAAAGAGTCAACCTGCAAAATTGCTCTTGAAGATTCAATCTATTAACCCTATCATCGTCATTTAAAAACCAGTCTTCTTCCATCGTGTCCAAATTGTGAATTTGATCCAGCAGACAGCAGTAGATTTCTCCTTGAATATTGCCAATAACTTCCTTACGCCAACTTATCATTTTTTGCTTCAAGAATTTAAGTTTTTGAAACAACTCAAAACCCATTCATCCGTCAACTTTCTATTCAATCCACCATTCATTGACATACTTCGAAAAATCCTTCTCATGAAGCCACATTAGATCAAATATGAAAGGAGGGGGACCCCAATTTTCCATATCTGTTTCATGAAGTAAAGGACAATGATCTGAAATAGGCTGAGCTAAAGCTGTTTGAGTACAGTCAAGAAATAGATCTAGCCAATCTGCTGGAACTAAAAACCGATCAAGGCGACTCATCACAGGAATTGCTTGATTATTACTCCAAGTAAAATCAGCTCCTCCTAGAGGTAAATCAACAAGATCCTGCTGGCGAATCCAATCTGAAAAATCCCTCATAGCTATAGTCATCACACAACCACCCTTTTTCTCAGAAGGAAATCTAATAACATTGAAGTCTCCACCCAACGCCCAAGGTTTATTCCACTTTCTAGCCACTTGAGACAACTCTGCCCAGAAATCACCTCTGCCATTAGAATTATTTGGCCCATAAATAGAAGTAGCCATCCATTCCACATTTTTCCTAGCATCTCTGAACAACAGAGACACTGAAAAATGACCCACAAACTCATCATCTAGTTTTTGCCAAAGAGGAGTTCCAGGCCAACAAAATCCCTCCTGCTGAACCCACTGACGGACTCATGACAAATTGGCCACTAGGCCAAGGGCAGATTGATGATTGATCTTAACACTTGAACATTGATGTCTACCATTTTAGTTCCTTGAATAAATAAACACTCACCCTTAATGGATTGAAAAACTCCTTTTATCACTGCTCTTTTCGAAGAAGAATTCATGCCACGAACATTCCATGAGACCAGCTTCATATTCCTACCAGTTGCACACCCATATTTTTATCATCAAGCGGACGATCATAATTAATAGATGAAGCCAATTTATGCAACTCCCATTGAGTGTTTTTTTTCCCCTCTACGTTCCTTAATTGCTTGTTGCTAACAATTCACTTTCTCCTGGTGTATCATCTGCCATATAAAACTCCTCATTTGCCCTAACTTCCAAAGAAATCCCCAAAATCTGAGCTATCTTAATCATTTTGCCTTCAAGAATCCTATCCACTTCCTGACCTTTACAACCGAAATCAGCATAATCTGACGACACCATTGCCAAAGGTTGAACCTGATCTTTTGTATCTTCATCCATCTGGTCATCTTCAACGCTTAAAGTATCAGCATTTTAAGGTAGATCTAGGCTTGAAACATCACCATCGTTGTCATTGAAACCTTGTCAACCTTTCTATTTGGGGTTGGCTTAGTGAGTTCTACTTTTCCACTCAACTCTATTTGCAGCCATGTTCGCATCAACTACAATCTTTCATTTTCTTTACTTTAATGGTCTCCTTTTTTTTACTAGTTCTTTGAACATGTAAACTTTTAATATATGTTACAATGGTTTTCTGGGTCTTCAATCTATGTACCCATTGCCGATACCTAACAGGCCCCTATGTGCTCATTCTAATTCTATCCACTTTCTTGCAACTCTAGAGTATGCATATTTTTGCAAAATGTGCTTTTGCTTCTCATTTCTTTGTCGCCTAACGTTCAACTCAATACAACATAGCAGGTTTATCTATTGTCTTAAAGAAATACCCCTTTGATCAAAGTGGAACCCATCGATCGCATAAGCATAGTTTTTCAAATGGCAAGATATGATGCCCAGATATGGCAGGGATACAGATTTTACTCATAAAAAAAGCGAAGTACTGAATATGATATAACAAAATACTTAACGTGCCATGTCAGCTAAAATCTTATTTGACTTGGCCTCCCAAAATGGTTGGCCCAATCAGCCCTGTTGAAATCCCACATTTTTGCTACTTATCACGTCCCAAAACCCTCTCGCAGTCCCTCTCACCACCTTTTGCAAGATAAATGGGATAGAACTCTCACTATTTTTTTTCTTACTTTCATTTTTTTAGGGTTTTTTTTATATCAATTTTCCTTTTCTAATGCGCTTATGAAGAACACTCTCTCAATGATTTTTCCTTTTTCCCCGTGACAGTTTGCTTATAGACCTAAAAAAATCTCCCCTTGACAGTTTGCTTATAGACCTAAATATCTGTCTCTCTGTGTGTTGCCCAGAAACAAAAGTTCCTTTTCCTCTTTTTCCTTTTGTTTTAAAAAGAAAGCAATCACCAAATTAACCATGGCATTACAAACTGCATTCCTTATTACTTTCTGGGTTTCCTTTTTTATTTCCATACATTCTCCTTTTTTTATTTACAGACATTGAGACAGCTTAGTAAAGGGTCATGCGACTTGAAATTTGCAAAAGCTTTCCATCAAAATAGTATGCTGCTGTAGTTATGTATCTGGCTAATTGCTGTTAAAAGCCTAGAATTTGTATCTCAAATCCAATGATTCCTAATGAATCCTAAATATCATTACTATGTAACAAGCTCATTTACATCTGAATCTTAAGCTTCAGGTGTGGATCTTGTCATCAATTACTTTTTTTAGCGAATCTTACAATTAAGTGATTCATTAGGTGGGAATATCGAGAACCAAATGGCAAACATGAATGATTTTTTACTCATTTTTTGTTTGGGTTTTAATTTTAAGACACTATCTAGCAAGTAAAGAAAACTCTTAGGGCTTGTTTGTTTGCATTAAAATACATAGGAATTGAATACATAGAATGTAGAAACACATACAAAGAAGCAGGCCCCATCTCTCAAGGCCCATGACCAAGAGGCCCAAAGCTTAAAACCCACACGTGGGATCACTTAGATTTGGTCAAACACTGTGTAGTTGTATGATATCAATCACTCTTATAATCTTTCCTTTCTTACTTATATACACATGTAATTAGGATCAATCATAGACTGTAATCAGCAATACTTGGTGTATAAAGATCAACAGTCGATCCTCTCTTTGGGATACGACAGATTCCACAATTTCAATTTCTCCTCTCTTTCTCTTTTCTTCTTCTTCTTCCTCAATACAAGGATCTGTTGATCCTTTACATGGTATCAGAGCATTGGTTATGATCAATCCTCTTCTATCATTGATCCAATAAGTCTCCCGGTGTGGATCTTCTTCCTGGCGTGGATCTCCTCTCTGTTAGTGTCACTGATCAACAATGGCCCACCATGGATCATCTTCGTATCTCCAAGAGACCTCCACAGTTGTGATCGAGCATCGTTGAGGGTCTTTCTAAGATTTTTCTGGAATTTTTCCATCACCGTTAAGGTAGGTTTCAGCCACTTCTTCCTCTGTCGTTTTTAATAAAATTTTGTCAGATAGTTTTCATCAAGACCGTTCAGATTTATGGATCTGGATCCAAATCTCATCAGATTTGGACTGAAGGAAGTAACTTTGATCCTCTTTAAGGAATTCAAACCTGATCTGTGATTAGACCATCCCATGGGGTCCGCACACAGATCCAGGTCCAATTTTCCAGTTCGTTTGGCTCTATTTGGAGGAAAATTGCACAGTTTGTGCTGTCTATTGCTGTCTTCTTCTTCTATTGATAGTATTGTTTGATGCTGTATGATGTTGATGCTGCTTGTTACTGATTAAGGCTGATTAATTACTAACAGCAGTACTGTTGTCCATCTCCCTTCTTTAAAAATCATCTTAAATCAAATGGACAAGGTTGATGTTATTTCTGTTAAATTTAATGGTACCAATTATATGTCTTGGGCATTTCACCTTAAGAACTTCATTGAAGGACAAGGGATGTTGGGGTATTTAGATGGGACAACTATCAAACCAGTTGTTGATCCTAACGGCACAGAAGATAAAGCAATTACCGCTTGGAATCAACGAAATGCTAAGGTTGTAACCTAGATTCTCAACTCCGTTGATCCCTCCTTCACAATGGCACTACAAGCTTTTACGAAAGCTTCCGATATGTGGACACACATGAAGAAAATACATCATCAACAAAATAAAGCCAGAAGATTCCATCTTGACACAGAATTGGCAAAATACTGCAAGAATGACGAGAATGTACAGGAATACTACAATGGGTTTCTATCCTTATGGACTGAAAGGGACCAGATACTCTCGTAGTCTGTCTCCGCGGCATCCCTTCCTCACGCTCTCAAACTTCAGGAAGAACTTCATGTCAGTCAATTCCTAATGAATCTCTGTGCAGAATTTGAACCAGTACGAGCAGCTCTCATGAATCGGGAAACATCTCTTGATCTAGATATATGTGTTCAAGAGGTCCTTCGCGAAGAACTCGTCTTTCTTCCCATTGTTCCCTACCTGAGGAATCAAAGGTCTTTCTTGCACAATCAAGACCCTCTCAGACTGATGAAACAGCCTTTCTAACTGCTCGTGGTAAAAAACTGCAGTGTTTTGAATGAAAAAAGTATGGACATGTTGCACAGGACTGCCGACAGAAATTATTTTGCAATTATTGCAAACGTAAAGGACATGTTATCTCCAACTGCACAAGAAGGCCTAACAGGAAACCTGATCAAACTCCAATGCGCGGCTCTACTGCACTTCAGGCTAAGAATACAACTTCACATGCCTCAGCATCGTCTGATACTTCTGACACTGGTTCCATGACATTAACAACAGCTCAAATTCGAGACTTGATTAATTCATCTGTAGCATCTACATTTACCTCTATGGGTATTAACGGTCTGTCCTTGTCTCCTATTGCTTTGCATGCATTTCACTCATCTAACTCCCCACTTATTTCTGTCACACCCACCTCAAGGTTCCTAGACTCAAGAGCCTCAAACCACATGACATCTGTAGTCCAAAATTTGCACAACCATAAACCTTACCATGGCCATGACTCCATCACTACCGCAAATGGTGATCAATTACCAATTTCTGGTATGGGCAATATAACCATTGGTACTCTTACGTTGCCTAATGTTTATTTTGTCCCCAATTTAGCTGCAAAGCTTATTTCCATTGGCCAACTTATTGAATCTGGTTATCTAGTTAATTTTTCTCCTTGTGGTTGTGTCACATGGGACCGGCAAACTGGAAAGGTAATCGAGATGGGGAGTAAGCATGGCAGGCTGTTTTTCTTAGACATGGGACAACAATCATTTCTTACCTCATCTACTAGTCTTTTAAATAATGTGTGGACCACTTGGCATAAACACCTAGGGCCTGTTTGGATGTATGGTGAATTGAAGTATAGTGAGGTGAAGCATCAAATCAAGATAGAATAAAATATAAGGTGTTATGATGGTGTTTTGTTTTTAGTTGTTTGGTATGGAATCTTTTTGACTTTTTGTATAGGAAAGTGGAGATTTTGTCTTTTAGTGGAAAAAGAAGGTTGCTTTTTTGACTTTTTTTGAAAAAGATGGAGGGAATTTTGAAATTGTGTACTTTTGATATGACCCATTGTCTTTTCTTGTCTGGATAATGGAGGTTTTACCTCACCTCACCTCACTTCACCACACATCCAAACACGCCCCTAGGTCATTTGAATAATGCAAATTTGTTGTCTTTGTTTAAACTTGGATATTTGAATAAATATATGTCTGGTTCCATGGTTTCTCATTTTTCAAAATCGAAATGTGAATCTTGTTGTTTAAGCAAAAGTCATGTGCTACCATTCCCTATTCATTATTCACGTAGTGTTGGCACATTTGATGTAGTTCACACGGATGTCTGGTGGATTACCCCGAACTTGAGTAGACTTGGACATAAATATTATGTTACCTTTATAGATGACCATTGCCATTATACATGGATCTATTTTTTGAAATCTAAGTCTGAAGTTTTTTCCATATTCCAAAAATTCTAAAACATGGTCGGTACTCAATTTCAAAAATCCATCAAGGTTCTATGTTCATATTCCGGGGGAGAGTATACATCCACTGAGTTCAATAACTTTCTCGCAGAAAAAGGAATTATTCATAAAAAATCTTGCCCCCACACACCACAACAAAATGGAGTGGCAGAAAGAAAGAATCATCTCCTAGAAACTGTCTGCACTCTACTTGTGGAATCCCTTGTTCCACCTCGATTTTGGTGTGAAGCAGCTCATACAGCTGTTCACATTATCAATAGATTACCTAGCTCTGTCCTAGGTACCATTTCCCCTTTTGAGTGCTTATTTGGGCATCCAACTTCCTACTGACACTTGCGGATTTTTGGATGTCTCTGTTTTGTTCATCTCCCCTCTCTAGAGCATACAAAACTTTCACCACAAGCCGCTCGATACATGTTTATTGGCTATAGTGATGAACACAAAGGTTTTCAGTGCTATGATTCCAAAGAACGTCGAATACGGATTTCTCGAATTGTTGTTTTCTTGGAGCATGTTCCGTTTTATTCACAGTCACCAAGTTCCTCTAATATTCAAGTATCTTACCTTCCTCATTTTTTATCTCCTACTTCCCCTCCTACAGTTACACAGGTCTATACTCGTCGTCCAAGGCAACTACCTCCTACTACTACTCTTACAGATCCACCTACCCTGCTGGTTCCTGCAAGCAATGATACTACTGAAGGTAACACTTCCGGACCTAATCTACGGCGCTCTAGTCGTACTTCAATTCCACCTAATAGATATGGATTTTCAGCACTTCTTACCTCTTTGGATCCCATTCCTATCCCTACCTCTTATAAACAGGCAACTAATGTACCATGTTGGGAATATGCAATGACAGATGAATTACTTGCCCTCGAAGTCAACAAAACTTGGGACTTAGTGCCTCTCCCAGCAAATACAACCATCATCGGAAGCAAATGAGTTTATTCCATTAAACATCGCTCTGATGGCAGCATTGATAGATACAAGGTTCGCCTAGTTGCCCAAGGTTATAAACAGGAGTACGGCATTGACTATGAGGAAACCTTTGCCCCAGTTGCCAAAATGACTATTGTTCGGTGCTTACTCGCAGTTGCTGCGTCTCGCAACTGGCCCCTTTGGCAGATAGATGTCAAGAACGCATTTTTACATGGGGATCTCAAGGAAGTTGTGTATATGCGTCCGCCACCAGGGTATTCTTGTCCTCAACATGATGTCTACAAGTTGACAAAGTCCTTATATGGGCTCAAACAAGCCCCTCAGGCCTGGTCTAAAAATTTTCGATCTGCCATCCTTCAAGCCCGCTTCTACCAAAGCTCCAATGACAGCTTTCTCTTCATTCGGAGATCTTCTCATGGCTATACAATTCTATTGCTCAATGTTGATGATATGATAATTGGTGGGAATGATCATGATGGGATCACTAAACTCAAAACTCACCTCATGAGTATTTCTAAAATGAAGGACCTTGGTTCCTTAACCTACTTTCTGGGACTGGAGGTTCAACGGAACAAAAATGGCATTCAAACCACTCAATCAAAATATGCTAATGACTTGATTCATTCTGCACGACTTAGCGATGCCAAAACATTTGCCACTACCATAGAGCTTAATGTCAAGCTCAGCAAAGAAGACGGGCATCCTCTCCCAGATCCTACCATATTTCGTTGTTTGGTTGGTAGCCTGCTCTACTTAACCATGATGCGGCCCGATTTATCACATGCTGTGCAGACTGTTAGCCAATTTATAGGCCATCCTCATAAACCACATCTTCAAGATGTTTATCGAATTCTCCGATATGTAAAGGGTACTCGGGTTCGTGGTTTATTTTACCCTTCCAGCTCTCCATTACAATTGACAACAAATGCTGATGCCGATTGGGCTGGATGCCTCGACACTCGTCACTCGACGATTGGATGGTGCATGTTCTTGGGTCCTTCTCTTATCTCATGGAAAAGCAAGAAGTCACAATTTCCAAATCGACGGCTGAGGCCGAATATTGTTCCATGTCTTCTGCGTGTAGCGAAGTCATATAGTTGCGTCGTCTTCTTCGAGAATTCAGCATCTTCACCAAAGACCCTACTCCGCTGTATGCAGATAACACAAGTGATATTCGAATTGCAAAGAATACTGTTTTCCATGAGCGCACTAAGCACATTGAAATTGACTGTCACTTTATTCGTCAGCACTTTGTGTGTGTGAAGATATCAGTCTACCCAATATCTCTTCGTCTGAACAATTGGCAGATGCGTTCACTAATGGCTTGCCCCGCGATCGTCATGATTACATTCTTTCCAAATTGATGCTTCTTGGCCAACCACCGCATCAATTTGAGGGGGGGTGTAGAAACACATACAAAGAAGCAAGCCCATCTCTCAAGGCCCATGACCAAGAGGCCCAAAGCTTAAAACCGACACGTGGGATCACTTAGATTTGGTCAAACATTGTGTAGTTGTATGATATCAATCACTCTTATATTCTTTCCTTTCTTACTTATATACACATGTAATTAGGATCAATCATAGGCTGTAATCAGCAATACTCTGTGTATAAAGATCAACAATCGATCCTCTCTTTGGGATATGACAGATTCCACAATTTCAATTTCTCCTCTCTTTCTCTTTTCTTCTTCTTCTTCCTCGATACAAGGATCTGTTGATCCTTTACATAGAATTCGTACTATTAGCAGTTAAAAATGAAGATCAAAGGTTAATTTTAAAAAATAACTATCAAATAATCATTCCTTTTGAAGAGATATAATCAAAAGAAGATAGGAAATGAACTACTAGGGTTATGGCTGGTTTATACATTTCCCATCTTCTTTTGATTCTATTTCCTGTAAGAGGAAAAGTTATTTGATGCTCATTTTTTACAAATTCACATTTTATCTTCATTTTTAACCACTCATGGTATGAAATTTAAGTATTCAATTCCTATGTATTATAATGCAAACAGACAAACCCTTAATATTTTTGTGAAATTTTGGAGAGGTTTAAGAGATAAACAAGGAATAGGTGGGTGATTAAGAGCGTTCAACCCTATGTGTGGGGTTTTGTCCATCATCATCATACTTCCCATTGTGCAAGCAAATGCCTCAATAGGGATCAAAGACAAATAGGAAACCTTGTTTATATGAGTTCCTCATTCTTAGAGATGTTAGCATGATGGAAGCCATCAATTTATTAGTGTGTGTTTACTTAGAGTAGAAGTTTTAGTACACAAAAGGGGAAAAACCATGCAATATCTACCCATAGAACACTCATAATAATACAAAAAAAAAAAAAAAGGGTTCGGTTAAAAACACAAAATCAAACTAAAAACTGAATGTTTCGCGCAAAATGGTCTGTGTTAAAGAAAATCTATGACCATTTGGCCCCATCCTTTGTGTTCTGTTTCAAATCTTATAAGAAAACCGATGTGGGTTTGTCCATGGCGTAGTTTTTTTATCACGTGGGACCAATTCCAACATTCCAGTGCATCGAATTCCATCAGAAACCATGGAAAAATCGAAACCCATCACAGACCAACCAAGTAAAAGAAAAGAAATGCATGCGACGCGACTAGAAGAAAACAGAGATAGAAACGAAAATTACCTTGTTGTGGAAGACGAAGACGAGTACACATAGCAATCGTCTGAGAAGGGCGAAAGGATATTGTTTACAAAGGAAACGCGGAGAGGCGGAACAGGGGAAGGAAAAGAAAGAAAAAGGGGTAAATTAGCGATACATCACTGATTATTGAGCTATAAAATCTCCAGCTAAGGTCCCTTGCGCATGGGATTTATTCGGACGGTGGTCCCTGATACTTTTTTTATGAGTGTTTGCCTTTCTAACCGTTTGTATAGTTCTTCTTCTTCTTCTTGTTCTGACGTTGCTACAAAGCACATATAAACACAAAAAGGCAAATAAATTCATATAAATACAGAGATAACTTTATTTTAAAGTCAGATAACTTCATGCCAAAATTAAATAGCATATATAAAAACTCAGATAAAATAACAGTAAACTCAGAAAAACAGCAAATTTATCTGAGTTTTCTAAAATTTATCTTAACCTCTCAGAAAACTCAGACAAATTTATCTGAATTTTGAACAACCTCTCTGAGTTGAAAACAAATTTATCTGAGTCTAAACCAAAGCAAATTTGTCCGATCAGATAAATTAACAGCAAACTCAGAGAAATATCAAATTTAACTGAGTTTTCTGAAAACTTATCTTAACCTCTTGCAAAACTCAGACAAATTTATCTGAGTTTTGAAGAACTTCTCTGAGTTGCGAACAAATGTATCTGAGTCTAGACCAATACAAATTTGTCCGAGCAAATAAAGTAACAGCAAACTCAGAATTTATCTGAGTTTTCTGAAACTTATCTTAACCTCTCAGAAAACTCAAATAAATTTATCTGAGTTTTGAAGAACCTCTCTTTGTTGCGAACAAATTTATCTGAGTCTGGACCAAAGCAAATTTGTTCAGGGAGATAAATTAACAGCAAACTCAGAGAAATATTAAATTTATCTGAGTTTTATGAAAACTTATCTTAGCCTCTTGCAAAAGTCAGATAAATTTATCTGAGTTTTGAAGAACTTCTTTGAGTTGCGAACAAATTTATCTAACTCTGGACCGAGTTTGAAAGAAATAAACTGATTTGAAGTCATTTTTTATTTGATAGATTTGAAAGTGAGATAAAATTGTTTAAAACTGAGAAAACCCTATTTTTTTCTTGATTGACCTTGCTCTTGCTTTGGTTGTACTGTTGATTGCCTTTTCCCTTGGCTTGAGGTAAGTGAGGACTTTGTTCTAGCCATTGTCTACATAGATTTGAACATAAAGAATAGATAAAATCAGATAAGAACGAAATGAAATTGGGCTTTTAGTTTTGTTCAGAAGAAGTTGTATTGTACATCTTCTTTTTAGGAATGGAAGAAGTAGAAGAGGAGCGTTGTTGCCGATGTGTACAGGAGCCGATGTATACAGGGGCATTTTCGTCTTTCTTAGCACGTCATTATCACGAGAGGACTGCCGCCGTTACAAAAAGTTATCCAAGACCTTAGGCTTTAAAATCAAATGATGCGGGACGCATGGCCAAAATCCCCAAAGAAAAATTAGATCATATGATAAGACGCAGCTGTTTGGCCTTTTGTGATTGCGAAAAAAGGTCCGCACTATGTGCGTTTCCCACTGGGCCGTTCTAGGTGCGCTTCCCCCTGCTTAATAGACATATGGGCCACCTTTTGACTAATGCAAAGCCTTTAAAATAACACCATTCGATGTCACAATCAGCCCTATTTTACACATTGGGACTTACATAAGAAAGGTTAGGCATAATTAATTACTAGCACAATGGACTTACATATGAAAGGAAAGGCATAATTAATTATTAGCACAATCATCCGTGATATCACCCGCATATTTCTTAATAAAAATTATAGTATAATACATAAAAAATAATTTAAAAAAATTCAAATCACGTAGAATCATCTCCGAAGATTTAAAGCACGTTTGTGTAGAAGCAACTTCAATAGAAATACGAAATTACCGCATAAGCAAATTCTATAATTTTTAAATACCTAGGAAAAGGTTTTATGAGAAAGTTAGAAATTCATATTTTGTGTCAAAAGTTTTTCCTCGATGAATTAGTGCTAATGTTGTTTAGTGCAGCTGTGAACTTCTTTAGTGAAAACTACTCGCTAGGTGGGTGAGGTTGGAAGGAGAGGGGGAAGAAAGAGGGAGGAGTGGCGGTGAGAGTGACACAATGGGAGTCATTTTATGTGGAAATGGACTTCCTAAAATGTTTATCTCCAAACCTTTCAGTTGATGTGGCGAAAAAACAATTATGTGGAAACCTGTCGCACCAAACATATGAAAATAGAGTTTTTCGCAAAAAACCTCCTCCTTTTCTACAGAAATGGGCTACACAAATGTGCCCTTAATGACAGAGAATAATGAAAGAGAGGATTAACACAGTACCTCAATTTTCTTTTTCAATGAAGGAGTATGTGGTGTACAAATAGAGTAAGAAAAGTGGGGTGGAAAGGAAAGAAGATCTATACTTATGATCAAAATTGGCTTTGAAATCCTTGGCTTTAATATAATATAATTGAGTTCTTAAGCCAGCCAATTACAAATTAGGTCTCATATTTAAAAATAGTAACTTATATGTAGGGATGTTCATGGCCTAGTTTCAGGCCAGCCCAATTTAAAAACATAGGCTTGGATCTAGCCTAATACTATGGGCTATAAATGTCAGGCCCAAGCCCGCCCATTTAGTCATTCGGGCAAGACCAAACTAGATTTTTTATTAATTGTTTGGGCATTAATTCCTACAATGATTTAAATAAAGGGTAAATTAGCGATACATCCCTGATTACTGGGCTATAAAGTCTCCAGTACAGAGCACAATTGTTTAATGCCTAAGGTCCCTTGCGCATGGGATTAATTTGGGCGGTGGTCCCTTGCGTGGCACGTCATACTTTGTTATGACGGATCTGCCCTTCTAGCTGTTTGTATAGTTGTCATGCAATCTTCTCCTTGTTTATAGCTCCAGCTCATCGTCGTCTTCTTCTTCTTCCTCTTCTTCTTGTTCTGACGTTACTACAAAGTACAGATAAACACAAAAAGACAGATAAATTCATATAAATATAGAGATAACTTTATTTTAAAGTCAGATAACTTCATGCCAAAATTAGATAACATATACAAAAACTCAGATAAAATGACAGCAAACTCAGAAAAACAGCAAATTTATCTGAGTTTTCTGAAACTTATCTTAACCTCTCAGAAAACTCAGACAAATTTATCTGAGTTTTGAACAACCTTTCTGAGTTGTAAACAAATTTATCTGAGTCTAGACCAAAGCAAATTTGTCCGGTCAGATAAATTAACAGCAAACTCAGAGAAATATCAAATTTATCTGAGTTTTCTGAAAACTTATCTTAACCTCTTGCAAAACTCAGATAAATTTATCTGAGTTTTGAAGAACTTCTTTGAGTTGCGAATAAATTTATCTGAGTCTGGACGAAAACAAATTTGATTGAGCAGATAAAATAACAGCAAACTCAGAATTTATCTGAGTTTTCTGAAACTTATCTCAACCTCTCAGAAAACTCAGACAAATTTATCTGAGTTTTCTGAAACTTATCTCAACCTCTCAGAAAACTCAGACAAATTTATCTGAGTTTTGAAGAACTTCTCTTTGTTGCGAACAAATTTATCTGAGTCTGGACCAAAGCAATTTTATCCAGGCAGATAAATTAACAGCAAACTCAAAGAAATATCAAATTTATCTGAGTTTTCTGAAAACTTATCTTAACATCTTGCAAACCTCAGATAAATTTATCTGAGTTTTGAAGAACTTCTTTGAGTTGTAAAACAAATTTATCTGAGTCTGGACCGAGTTTGAAAGAAATAAACTGATTTGAAGTCCTTTTTTATTTGATAGATTTGAAAGTGAGATAAAATGATTTAAAACTGAGAAAACCCTATATGTTTCTTAATTGACCTTGTTCTTCCTTTGGTTGTATTGTCGATTGCTTTTTTCCTTTGGCTTGAGGTAAGTGAATACTTTGTTCTAGCCATTGTCTACATAGATTTGAACATAAAGAATAGATAAAATTAGATAAGAACGAAAAGAAATTGGGCTTTTAGTTTTGTTCAGAAGAAGTTGTATTGTACATCTTCTTCTTAGGAATGGAAGAAGAAGAAGATGAGCGTTTTTGCCGACGTGTACAGGGGCCGACGTGTACAGGGGCATTTTGGTCTTTGTTGCTGCGTCATTTTCATGGGAGGACTGCCGCCGTTAAGGAAAGATGTCATGGACCTTAGCCTTTAAAACCAAATGACGAGGGACCTACGGCCAAAATCCCCTTAAATAAATTACACTACTAAATTAGAAGCACTTTTTACTCATGCCGGGCTTTGAGCTTTCTATTGCTTAATCCAAGCCTGACCTGAGTATTAAAGAGTCCCACATCATATATCCAAGTCTTGCTGGAGCCTAACCTATCCCATGAGCACCCCTACTTATCTGATAATTCTCTACTATTTTATATTATTAAGAGAAAATTCCCTAGAGTTGCAACTAGATCCAAACCATTTATTCTGTAATGGTAGATGAAACAATATATGAAAGGTTATATTCCTATTTACTTGAGCCACATAAGTAGCAGTATAGGTGAAGTTTTTTTTTTTTTTTTTTTGCCATCGGAGGATTTCCAACCTTTTGGACTGGACTAATCCCCCTAGGCCTAGAGGGAAGCCGGGTAAACTGCCTCGGTGTAGTAGTGCAATTTTGAATTTACAACTTCCGAGTGTAAACCGTGGTCCTATGCCAACTGAACTACCCCTTATGATTGTATAAGTGAAGTTAAAGTAGGCATGAAATGTGACTTATCATACTTCACCATGTTTGGTGAAAAGTTGATGGATTGGCTGCATGTTTCCCGCAGAGGTACTTCCACAACTCAAGCTTTGGGCTCCTTGCCTCAACGACACGCTTGGGTGTGTGCTGTAACTGCTGATGCCCGGCAGAGTCTCTATTGTAGGGACCTGCCTCTAAATCCAATGGCTCCAAATTCAAGTATTGTATTGTATCAGGGTCGTGGATGAACGTTCAGTCCTTGCAAAAAGAATTTCCATCTTTGCCTTTATTTCTCACTTCTGTAGATTTTGAAAATGAGTATCCACATAGTAGTTTTCTTAAAACTCGATTTTTCCAGTTTCATGATCTAAATTTAGATAATGCCATAGAGTTGATTGACTCTAGTCAATATTTATTTTTTTATTATTTTTTCCCTAGATCCAATGATATCATGGATACAATGTATGTGAGTGTCTCATGATTCATGGATTTTATGCTGCATCTTAGGAAAGAGGAAAAAAAAGATGTTCTGAACGACAGAACAAAAAAAAATGTTGGTCTGCAATATATTTATTTTTCACAAAATATCATTTTTTGTATTATGCGAAAAAAAATGAATTCACTTGCTAGCTGAAATAAATCCCATGATATATATTATGGGATATGACGCAGAAAAGTTAGAAACATATGTTGACCATAGTCAAGTGATCCTGGTGGCATTAACTGATTTCACTCATGAAGTAAGTAAAATTGGGTTTAAAAATGACTAATATGTCAAAACCCCTACTACAAATCTCATGCCATTTTGAACGAGGTTCCTGCAGTAGAACATGGTGCTGCAGTGTAACCATTGAACAAACTTGGGATTGATTCAGCCTATTGGGACCCACAAGTTAGTGGACCAGTTGAGTTCACTACATGAAAGAGGAGGTTTTTTTTTTATTGATCAGAGGGTTTCTGACTCTTTAGGCTGGACTAATCCCTCCGGGCCTAGAGAGAAGTCAGTTAAAATCCTTGTGGCCACCACTAGTGGACTCAACCGCCGATTTTCTAAAGAGGGGGGAACCAGGGATCGATACTAGGACCTCTAACTCCGGAAGAGAGATGAACCATAATCCTGACCATTCGGCCAACCCCTTGGGGTTACGAAAGAGGAGCTTAATGAAACATTGAGTAAAGATTAACTCCATTACAAGTTACTTGTGCTACAATTAACATGGAATTTCATATGATCAGCTGTTTAATCACGACTTTATATCATTAGAATTTTGGTGGATGTTTTATCAAGAAGTCCCTCCCTACTTTAGTTCTGCACGAGTACACGGATATGCGATCTGCCACTTTTGGAGATTCGCACAAGTCCATGATTGGTCTGAGTTGCAAAATTCAATGTTCATAATCATAACTCTTGAACACTCGTGGGTTTCTGAATATACGGATAGGATGATGATCCGGTCGAGTTATATACTGTCATAGTGATGGGGCCTGGGACATGGATGATTTGGACTATAGTAGGAAGTGATATGTCCTCAAATATAAATTTAGAGAGCAGTGCAATTATAGGGACAGGGCCATTAAATGGCTTGGCCGACCTGCATTTGACATGGTGATTCCCATTTACTAAAACCAGAAAGCTGTCAAAACAAGGCTGGGAATATGGTTGACTGCAAAAATATAATTCATGGGGCTAACACATAGATGTTACCAATCATATTTGCATCATAAAATCTACACCATGCACAATCTTTTTCACTTCCAGTGATTTTTAGAAAACTAAGTGTAAAGATAAACATTGTATAAAAATATATGAAATGGGGGTCTTCCTATGCATCTATCCCTCACCATTTTTGGTGAGGGACACCCCTTCTTGGGGTGTTTCAAGTACAAAAGGAAGGTACAAAAATGGTGAGGGATAGATGCATAGGAATATTCCCCAAAAAAATAAAGACTCTACCAAG
Source organism: Umbellularia californica (assembly GCA_028538565.1). Classification (NCBI taxonomy): domain Eukaryota; kingdom Viridiplantae; phylum Streptophyta; class Magnoliopsida; order Laurales; family Lauraceae; genus Umbellularia; species Umbellularia californica. Next base: position 14,956,933 of record JAPQWN010000001.1, on the reverse strand, counting down.
TCAGCAGATCATAAAATCAATGGGTTTTGATATATAAGTCATCCTTAAACCTGTTTTGATTTTACTAATTTCATGACCAAAATTCAGATAATGTCAACGCTTGAAACCTGTATTTGAGGATGCTTTTAGAAGTATAATGATAATTGAATATGTTTTCGTAAAATCCCCTACTATTATTATACACACTAGGCTCAACAAAAGCAGTAAACCCTCAATTTCAGTAGTTGAAAACAAGAGAAGGCAGAGAAATGAACAAACATACTCAGAGTAAAAATAATTCCACGTCAATTTCATTGCTTATAAACCTTAGGCAAAGCTACAAGAGGCACTTAATAATCGTACCACATTTTTGTAGATCAGTACAAATGAACACAGACACAAACATACTCTGCTACAATTGCTCTAGGGAGGGCCTGAAAAGCAACATATATACAAGATATCTGCAGCTCATTAAGCTTTTCACTTTTCTCGGAATTCACTTGGATATATCAATACAGAATCCACACAGAGACCCCCTTTGGTATGGGTGCAATCAATCTGGGTCATAGAGAACTTAAGCTTGGTCAAAACATCCGAATGCTCAACCACAAAATCACCTACATGGTAATGGATCCAATCGCCTGGTTTCTCTAAGTAACACTGGGATGATGGAGCATGCTGACCGTCTGAGGTCGACAGTTGAAAGTGCACCGGCTTTTTATCCCACCCGTGGATATGTTCAGAGTTACAGACACGACGGCCAAATTGCTTGGAGGTCCGGCCTAGCTGGATTCTGAAGAAAAGGCTGTAGGTCCCAGCTGGGAAGCAAAACTCAACCTTCCCTTCTACCTGAAACCACCAAGTTTGCTGAAGATATGCAACTGTGTGGAATCTACAAGCAAGGCACGTGGAGCTTAAATTAGAATCATCCTAGCATTTCATTTCAATAACTGATGCACCAAAAGCTTTAGCAGAGAAACAAAAAAAATTGATGCACTGAAAGACTTGGGAATAGTATCACACAGAAAATCGCAAGGGGAAGAGAGAAGACAAAATAATAACTCTCAACTAGTTAAAATGAGTATTACAATGACTTGCAAGAGATGATATTGAAAATTTAAAGATACCGGTATTTGCAGTTTGCCACTAAATCACAATATTCTCTATGTCAAATGAGTGCACTTATTCACATCCCATCAAACCCTGCTGTTAAGAAACAGCACCAAAAAAAAAAAAAAAAAACCTAACCAATCACTTTAGGAATGAACATGTATCTTGTTTATTTTGCTTCCCTCTGAACATGACTACTTTCTTTTTATCTAGAAAAACTCTCAATCATTCTGTTATAAAAAATAAAAATAAAAAATCTCAATCATTGAGATCTCATCCAGATAACAGTTTTGGGCATTCCATGTTCACGTACCCTCTTGACATATTGCACCTAGGGAGTACCAAAACACAAAACACATCCATTATAACCTTGTCCAAGCAAGTTTTGGGGGCCTTCATATTAGGCTAAGAGGTTATAAAAAATAAAATATAAAAAACACGCAGCCCTTCTTCACCATCAAATCTCTAATCAAAGGCATATGAGGACTTTCTTGCAAACCTACATAAAGAATTCAAAAAATGATGAAAAACCTTTTCTCTTGTTGTCAAGCTTTAAAGAAAAGTTGTTTTAACATCCGTAACAAAGAAAACACTTTTTAAACGAATCCTATATCAACATATGTTGAAACAAAAATAGGAAAATGCTGTCGCATACTTCAAAGTATTTGCACACTATTCACCACTTCTAGAGCCTGTTTGGATCAGGGTCAAATCTGGATGATAATTAGGTCTTTCTGTTGGCCAGTTAAAAACCAATTGAATCCTAAACATTCAGACGAACCTGAGAATTGGCTGAAAACTTGGGCAGAATGTCTTCTGGGTGGAATTCATTTATCTCCAAACTGAGTAAAAAACTCAACCTATTTAATGAAAATTGTAAGAAATCAACTAGATCTTCTCACGAGAAGTCGCCAAAAAGGGCATAAATTCATACATATTTGATAATAAACCAAACAGACTATCGATGTATCTCTATTTGATTATATATATCTTTCTAACTCTGTTTGGAAAAGGTCACTAAGAACAGCTGCTCAAAATGAGGTGAGTCTGAAATACAATAGTTACCATGTATGTTCTTCAGCTAAAACTGCTCTTGAGGTCCTTCATGCTGTTAATCAATTGTCAACTGTGAAACCGATGAAAGATCTTTGTAACCTCAAAACAAGGAAAAACATTTGGCACAGAAAGACAACCCTATCCTGATGATATGTAAAGTGAATAGATGAGATGAGATCAGAAGTCCATTACCAGTAATTATAGAACAGTTGTCATGACATCGAGCTAGATGTAATAAATTTTAGGATCACACAAGTTTTTTTTTTTTTTTTAAATCTCTATTGTATGCTCCGATGAAGATGCATAGATAACTCTAATAAAACCGTATCGATCTGTTATCCTGTCAAGTTCTTCGGGCCATGTTTCACATCAACATGTGATTGAGCATAAACTAAGTTCCTTACAGCAAATTTAACCTCGACAGTCTGATCTCAAGGGTTCACAGCATCTAACAAACTTCGACCACCAAGATCCCATGGGAACTACTTTGAATTTCTACACCACCCATTAAATGAAGACGACTTCCATCATGACATTGCATGATACCCATGCAAGCAATTAATTTCTTCTTGACTTCTACTCTTGTCCATCTCAAGTGTAAGTGTTTGTATAACTATCCCCTTTTGGTTATGCACACATCAGATGCATTCTCAATAAAATTGTAACTAATTAAATAGCTAGCTGCTCCATTTTCAAACCCCATTCTTGCTAAGAAGACTTGATCAATCCGGAAATCCTCGTTTTCTATAAAATTGTAAACTAAAAGATTGCAAAAAGAAACTGATCAAAAAAAAAAAAAAAATACCCTGCATACAGAATAAGGCCACAACACAAGAGCGAGTGGCAATTTCTCAATAAAGGGCAAACTTGGATGTTTGCCAAATTATTTTCAATCAAATATGACTGAAGCCACCAGCAGGGTGCTCTTCTCCTGCTCAAGTCTGTAAGTGGTCAAATTTTCTACCCTTTAATCGGGCAAAACCACATCCAACCAGAAATGTCTAAGTGAAGCATCATAAAAAACACCTTAATCTTGTTGATCAATTTGAGTCACAGTAGCACAAATTCAAAACTTGATAAAATATCACGGAACTCACTGAAACCTTTCATTTCTTAGAGCCCATTAAAACCCAAATGATGAATTCAAAATCAGATCTCACCTTGTAACTCTATGTACAAACCTTGCACTAAAAAAAAAAAGAAACATTCATCTGGAGTACTAAAAAAATAACCCCAGAACTTGAAAAGAACAAACCCATGAATTGCATCAGGAAAACCACAATTCCATCACCAGCTCAGAATCAAAAGGTAAAAAGATCACCTTTTTCTTAGGAATCTCACCTGGACTCCTCTGTTGGAATATACTTCCAATATCTCCGATCATCAATTCCAGTAATTGACAGCGCCCTGGCAGAAATTGCCATGCAAATCCCACCTGAACTCTTATCCAACCAAACCACCTACAAACCCAAACCCACATATAAAATAAAAATTCAATCTTTCTCAAATCGAGAACAGATAAGACCCAGATATGACAATAAAAAAAACCCACCTTTGTGCTTCCATCAAATGGAATCGGCCGACAAAGCCTCGCATAGATATCCTTCTTACTTAAATCCGCAGGAATCTCACCAAACAGCTTCTCTACAAGGTACCGATAGTTCTTGGGTAGCTTGGATTCCCAAACAAAGTCGGCAGACGCCGCCCCGCGGAAGGATTGGCTCAGCCGCGCCAATCTGCAGATGTCAGTGGGGCTCAAGTGCACGAGAACTGATGCGACGCAGCCTTCAGGTATGTCTCCGAGTCCAGGTCTCGGACTCTCTCCTTCTACATCATAAAATGATGAAATTCCAGCCCCCATCTAAAAAAAATAAAAAAAAAACACCAAAGCCTCTGGGAATAGTAAGAGAGTAGAGAGCACACAGAGAGAGAAAGAGAGAGAGGGAGGGGTGGGGGAGGATTGGAGGGGGTTTCAGGTGGGGTAAGTGAGGAGGAATTTCTGGGACTTGGAGGGTAAGTAAGGGAAGCTAACAAGAGGAAGGAGATGGTTTCTTTTGCATCTGCCTCTTGTTGTGGAGAGAGGAATACCCATTCGCTGTGTGTAGCTCTGAGATGTACTTGGTGTGGAGCTAAGAAAGAGGTGGGGGAGAGAAGTGAGTGGGGGGTTTTTGAATCCGAATCGAGGAAGGAGGTTTGGGTTGGCGGAAAAGACGTATCAAAGATATTCTATTGTGGTGGTGGTTGGGGGTCCGGATTTGCGCTGTGCTGGTGTAATGCAAGTGATTTTTTCGCACTTGTGGTGGGCGATTGTTGTACGTGTACTCTTGACTCTTGACTCTTGAGGGGCGGTCCAGACTCCACAGTCTCTCGCACGTCCCCTACACCTTTGTCTCTGTATTTTAGTTGCGATATCAAACAACCTTCGAATATGGCCCCAACAATTTACTTATTTATAGTTTGAGTTACTCTCTCTCTCTCTTGTGTGTGGAGTATTACAAAATTTTACTTTAACAAAAATCAATTTGATTGTGAGATCCAGCATATGATTGGGCAAAAGTTTTAGGATCAAACAAACTCCTGTTAGAATAAAATACCAGAACATCGCATATATATAAGGAGGATGCACCCTATGTCAAATTCTGAATAGGTGGGCTCTTCCACTCCTTCCACTTTTTTGCAAGATATATGAGAATCAAAATGTTGCCACAAATGTTTAAGTTCCCATATTATTTTAAAAGCAGGTAGAAATTAAGGGCACGTTTGTGCAAGGCTTTTCTGCAAAAGCAAAAGGCCCCTTTCCTCACCGCGCATTACCTATTTATTCGATACAAGAAATAAAAAAAAAAATTATGATTTTTTTCATAATTAAGTACTAAAAGCCACGCCCCTTCATATTTGCATTTCTATAGAAGAGTAGCGTTGGTTTCCACTTTTGCAACTTTTGCACCTTTACACAAACAAGCACTTGAAGAACTCCACAAGAAAAAGAAAATCAAATTTAAATGGCTGGGCATTTTGAAAAATCAAAAAACCAAAATGAAAATATAGGGAGATAGTTGTCGTCTTCTCTTCCAGAAATTCAAAGTATAGATCCTTTTGAGTATCTCACTAAGAAGATATGCTTAAATGGTGGGAGTAGACCATCACAGCGAGGTTGGCTTATTTAAAATTTGAGTTGTCCAAAATGTACACCCCCTCAATGCATGGAGTGATTCAAAGTTTTACTTCAATATGAGTTGAGTTTATTTGATATTAATTAAGCATATGAGTGAAAGATTTTATATATATGACAAATCAACTCCTATTCGAATAAAACTTCAGAATATTTAATACACTAAAAGAATGTTCATTATGAATAGGTCGGATTTTCGTTAAGTTGACTCTACCACTCCTTCCACTAGGGCTTGTTTGAGAGATACATGAGAACCAAAATGTTGTTACAAATTTTTAACTACTCCCAATATTTTAAAAGCAGGTAAAAACTTATGGGAGATTTGTGCAATGGCATTTTTGTGGAAGGGGAAGGCCTCTCTCCTTGCGAAGTGTTACCCATTTGTTCGATGTAGCATAAATACAGCAGAATTCAGAAAACAACAGTGTTTTTTTTTTTTGAAACAGCCTTTCTTTCTTTTTTTGGGTAAAAAAACAGCTTTTATTTCGAAAGCACAAAAAGCAGAGTACGACCATGGTTTACATTTTTGTGGAAGAGTTGTGTCTTTTATTCTTTTTGTAGAAAGACAAACCCATGGACAGAATTTGGGATAAACTGTCGACGTGGCGCAATGTGATTGGGACAATGCATTCAACTTTTTGAAAGAGTCCAATCACATTGCGCAACGTGGACAGTTTGTCCCTAATTCTATCCATAGAATTTGTCCAAATAGACTTTTTGTTTGTAGAAATGGAAGAGTTGTGGTGGTTTCCACTTCTGCCACCTTCCACAAACAAACCCCAAGTTAAAAACACTCCACATGACAAAGAAAATAACAAATTTAAATGGCTGAACATTTTAAAAACTCAAAAACCAAAAGGGATGTTCAAGAGCATTGTGACCTATGGTTAGAGCCCATCTTCTGCAAGTCTATGGTACTTGAGATGCTTCCGAGCTATTTCCACTTGTGAGTAGTGGACACTTGGCCATATATGCATACACACATGGAGCAATGGTCTCGCGAGGACAGCTAGTTATTACTGTCTTACCGTGTGAACCATCAAGTGTGGCCCACCTTATGATACATCTAAATTGAAAACACATACACAACCCTCTATAATTGCCAATCTAATTGGAACTGCATGGATTCGAATGGCCTGGAATGTTGCGTCATTTTTATTATTTTATTTAAAGTTGTTAAATTTGTGGGCCACGAAAAAAGGAATTGGACGTATTAAATTGACTTTAAATTTGATATTTAGGTTGTCCCACTTAGATATTTCTAACATATTAGTCCTTGTCTCCTCTTTCAGAAATTCGGGCCTAAGATTGATATCTTAGAGGGAGATCATGCCCCAACCAGATGCATACGTTTGATGCGTTTTTGCAACCGGAAATATCCTCAGTCGGCGTCGTTTTCTGCAGTGACTGTGATGATAGTGGATGCTTTGGACCATTCTGCAAGTGGGCCCCGTGAGATTGGACAGGCAGCACTAAAATTCCTGGTATAAAAGTATAACATAACCCCTCACTTTAATCTAAGGGTTGTTAAAGGGTCGATTCCGATTTGGATCCATAGTGGACCCGAAACCGAAACCATTAAGGAGTAGGTGGAATCGAATTCAGACCCAGAACCATTTCAGAACCAGTTTTGGGGTCCAAACCAGAATCAAAACCAACACTAAACCAGACCCATATATGGAATGATCCTAGATTATGGTCAAAATTTCGGTAGAAAATGATATTTTGAAAAATATGAATTTTGGAAGAGATTTTTTAATATTAAAGTAATATGTCTAGTCTGAAGTTTACATATCCCAACCAAGGTGAAATCGAACGGAAACCATTATACTTTAATGATTAATCCAACTGAAACAACATATTAAACCAGGACCCATGCGTCATATTGATAAGCCACTTCCTCAGCGGACATTTTCAGCCACAAGATCAGAAAGAGCGAAAGTGAAAGGAAATACAGAGACGTTATCGGTATTTTAGTCGATGGCTGGAAAGTTCTACTGTGTCTGATAGAGATTGAAGAACACCAAATCATTTTCTTTTCTTGTGGGTGTGTAATGTGTCCCACTCATTCTTAGAAATCCTGGGGATCATGATCAACACTTGTCAGCATCAATGGCATGGCCACTTTTGTTCCATTCGCCTTCCTTTCTCTTTCCTCATTCGTTGCAGTGACCATGCCAGCTGTTATCAACACCATTTATGTACTATTGTACTGCACAAGGGGACAGTTGCGACTTGACAGGACTTTGTGCTGTTTCTAGCGGCAACCTTACAGATACAAGGATGCATTTTGGCAAGTCGCAGGTATTACACACATGGAGATGATCCGGCCTATTAACATGAATTTCATCCTTCTGAGGTGATCTATAGTCAAATTTCAGGTGAAAAGGAGTGGATCCCATCTAACGATTGGTACATGATGAAACATGACCGGCAGCTATGTGGAATCCATTCTAGCCTGGTGTTACTCATGTGAACAATCTTAAGATGAGACTCACACCTTTTAAACTGAAATTGGGGTGTATGGTAAAAGAGATGAAATTCACATTGAATGGTTAGGTTCATATCTCTATATGGGTAGACAATAGAATTTCAGAAATTTATTACCTGTGATAGCTTGTGAAGGATGGGACTCACCTGTGGGAGACTTATTCAGGTCTCTAAAAAGCTTGTGAAGCCAATTTGTATTCACAGTTTCATATTTTCTTTTATTTTGTTTTTGTCAAATTGGACCAATCAGTGTGATAATACAAACCTGAAGGGAGAGCTCCCTGACATGTTTGTGATTCTAAAGTGCCAACACCAATATAAACCGCATGGTTTGAAGAATTTTGAACCCTCTCAAAATAAAGTATTTATTTTATGATTTAATGTAATCTACTTTATGTCGTAGATCAAAAGAAAATGGCAATTAATGCACAGACAGCTCGGTGGCATTGGCACGTTAGTTTTACAGGACCACCTAAAGATTGATTCCTATGCAGGTAGGTTGTCTCACATGGGTTTACCACTAGAGTGGAGTGAAGTAAAAGAGATAGATCTTAATAACAAGAAAATAAATGCAAATAAATGTACACTTGGGTCCATCGTGTGTAATGAGATCATTCTTTTCTAAGCAAATTAAAATTTCTAAGTCCATTACTTAAATAAAATAAGAAACTAAAACTTTAGTGCCTTTAGGTCTTCCACCGTGGGGCCCACCTGGGCATAGCATGTGGACAATATGCTCAATTAGCTTAACAGTTACGTCTCTAATAATTGCCATGCTTTCAAGTGAAATTACACATGATTATTTCTTTGCACACATATATTTAAACCTCTTAAAGAAGTCTCTGTCATTTTTATAAATTTTTGGTACCCCACCCAAAGGGGCTGGAGCCCAAGAGAAAGCCCTTGGTGTACCCAGAATTTTGACTTTGGGCAACCAAGTTACGGTCACTCCTTACCACTCGGGTAAGGAGTCGTTCTCACATAAGTCTCTTTCATATTTGTCACAATGCTCGTGACATATTTGATAGCTTGCAAGTGGCACCCAATGTGACCAACATCGTTGATATTTTGAAAGTTATTATAATATTGTCATAATGGAATGAGGAGAAAAAATAGAGATGTTACCCCTATAGCTGCCCTCGTACCTAACATTCATCCCAAAGTGATCGAAATTAAATATTTTTCATATAGTATTTTAGCGATGTTTTAGGATTGTGCAATCAAACAAATTGTATTGTGTGATAATTTAAAGTCGAGCGATATGGCATATATCGCCCTGTACTATATTCCAGGGCAATGCGATATCACATTGTTATTGTACAGCTTGTGAAAAGTATTTAAAGTTTGATTGTTATTTAGCAAATCACATATCTAATTAGAGGAGTCCTGCAGTAAAAAAAAAAAAAAAGAGGAGAAGAAGAAGAAGAAGAAAAGGATTTTTTTTTGTACGGTCACTAAGAGTTATCGATAACCCTCCTTTGTTACCAACTACATAATTTTACCTGTACATTCTCCATACTATCTATACATTGGCAGAGGCAAAAAGTCATCTTTTTTTTTTTTGCGACATCACAACACATTTGCAATATCGCAAATAAGGAGTTGCGATATAGCAATTTAAATATTGTGATATCGCATAAAGCTTTACGTTAAAAGTCAACGAATGCATTACTTTCTATAATTTCATTCCATTATTTAGCAGGAAACAAATGCATTTCTGTTTAATGTATTAGACCCAAACAAACTCTACTAATTCTGTAAACAAGAAACCTCATTCAATATTTATATGATTTTGTCTCTAATTCACTGAAAGCAGCTAGGGATGCATCACTCTGATGTTCTGAAGCTCTTCTTCTTCTTTCTTGATTTTTGTCAGAGAGAGTTCAAAAGCATTTAGGGTTTCTAAAGCCACAAAAAGAGATAAATAGAAAGAGAAAGAAGTAAGGGAAGAGAAGACTGGAATCTCGCTACAAGAGGAAAGAAAGAAGGACCATCAGGTTCTACCAGGGGCGACTGTAACAAAACCAAACTTGGGTCCGCCCAGATTGTGCAATAATGGATGCTGGAATACTTCGTCGATGGACGCAATGGAGACTGCACTGCTTCGTCGATGTCGAACAGGCGCGGGAAGCCTAGCATATTTGCAACTAGGTTGGCGAGGGAGGAGGGGAGTGAAACCGGCTTGGGGAGAGAGTTATACCAGGTGAAAATGAAGAAAAGCCGAAGCACGGAGGAATAAAAGTATGAAAAGGATTTTTCAAGTTGCAATATCACAATACTTAAACTGCGAAATCACAATTTCTTATTTGCGATATCGTATAATGTGTTGTGATATCGCAAATAAAAAATTACGTTCCGGGTCTATAGATGAATTTTAGTGACCTTATTGAAAAATACCCCTAAAAATACATTTATTACAGTTATATCAAAATGTGGTATTTTAAAATATCACCAAAACTGATAATAATTGTTCTGCGAAAATGGCAGAAGATCAATTATCAATTGGCCGTGCAATAATCATACATGGGAAGAGGATCCCCTATTTGGTCCATACAGGGAAACCTGTTTGGACCAATGAAGGGGTGCCACATGGGAAGCGAAACTTTTTTTTTTTAAGTGGAAGATGAGATGTCACCCACATGTGGCACCCCCTGAGTGGTCCAAAGGGTTTCGCTTTCTTGTAACATCCTTTCCTGCAGTATATTGAAATTTGACAGAAACTTCCAACTTTAGAAGCATAGGGACATTTTCCCTGAAATGATCCTTTCTGGAATATGGATGCGACCCTGACGACAACCAAAGGTATCTGTCTGGTCTGGTACTTTGGCACAGGCACAGCTCTTCAAGATGGACTTGGGCAGTGTTTTTTGGCTAAATACATGTACTGAAAAGGACTGTGGCTTTGCTTTTTAGTTTGTAACCATTTCAGCTTACCTCTATTTTTAGTTTCTATAATCCGACATGTAGGCTCACCAGGCATGTGGGATCCTGGTCCTCAATCAAAAGACCCACCATCAGCCCTTCACAGTATAATTAGATATCTGGGTAGGGTGCAGTTTTTGTTTGTTGGTTTTCTTTCTTGGGTGGGATCCAAGAAAGCCCACACACTTGGAAAGAATGGCGTAACTGGGATTGATCCGTGGGCAGCCGAGCGATTATGACTTAGCAAAAATCACTCACATGTGTTGATTTACCCAATGTTTGGGCCATTTGGTGGACACCTCATCAGAGCGACTATGCTTTAGCAATCTCTTCACATATTCTGTTGTGAGAGGGGCATTGAAGTGGGTAAGCTACACCCACAAATCCACGTTGGTTCCTTTTTCACAATATTGAATATTTTACCTATTTGAAGCTGTAAACTTTTCTTTACTTTCCACCCCTCTCTCTCTCTTACTATTTTTCCATACGTGCGATTGGCATGTTGATGTGAATAGCAAAGACAAAAGAAATGGAAAGGTTTCCAAGAGATGCCTTATAACGTGGGGTTCTGTCCTTCTATTCCAAATAAACCTTACTTCATCCCTGGTATTTCAGGTGCTTATTTACTTGGAGGTGATATTTTAATCTAAATGTGTGGCCATAGAGGGAGAGGAGAGCAGAGGAGAGAGGGAGAGACTGGTAATGCTAAAACAGGGTCTACTATTTGGGTTGGGTGAGCCAATGTCGGCAAAGAATTTACTTATTTAGGCATTTTTCCCACTTCAGGCGGACATTTCAAGTTGGGACCACCTGAATTGATGGCAATTAAGTGTAGTATGGGTGGTGGAAAGATTTCAATGTCAAGGAGTCGCGATCCCCTGTTTCTATTTCATCCAATCCACAACATAAAATCTCTTACTTGATTTTTTCCATTTGAAGAAAATAATTGAGGGAGTGCATTAGCTAACATAAGATTTTACACAGTTGACGAATATGAATTAGATGAAACAGTATCTCCCCAGACTCTTATTGAATATATGAGGTAAATCAAATGAATGGAACATAAAATTTGACAACTATTGACCATGCAAACTTTAGGGCACATAATTTGTGGATATCTCTGGAAGGAATAAGATACTACATAATAGAATGAGTATAATATTAAAGTATTAAAACATTTTTATTATAGACACTTCTTTAGAAAATGCAATAATTCTTAAACTGAGTTGTTTGACATTTATTGCAGATTAAGTTTCAAGATAACAACGCTTTAATGTTATCAATCAGAGTAGGGTTCATTATTAGATTAATTATTTATAAAATAATTTATATGCATGTAATTTGTAGTTTCAAATTCATTGAAGGGGCCCACCTTTGAAATCCAATCTATTTAAATTAATTTCCCTACCTTATTCTATTACTAAAAGATTGGGTGTATCACATGCCATGATTAACATAAAAGAAAAGAAAAGAAAAGAAAATCAAACCATGTGCTTTACCTGTCCTTACTCTGAAGTTGAGGCCCGGAGTAAAATATTCTTTGATTATATAACAAGGTTTGGCATTATTATCATTGCTACCAATCTTATTGTAAGACTAATAGAAGTCCCAATCTAATTAATTTCCCAAATCATGAATATAGTGGTGTTAAAGTCTTAATTGTTAGATTTTCTTAATCCAACCGTCTGTATTAGTTCAATTATCAAATTCAGACGAATTCCACGACATTGAAATCAGCCTAGACAGGTGCAGGTAAGGGTTTGAATTCATTATTAGTGGGCACAACTAAAGTTTCGTTATTTTAAAACAAGTAGGCTAAAAATGGAACCGATCCCTGCTTGGACGAATCAGGGGCAGAGAAAAGAGATCATGTTTCTCTTTCCTCCGCCTACTCCTCCGTCCCCTCGCGTGGCGCCCCCTAATTCATCCAAACAGTTCCCTGTTTGGACGAGACAGGGAATCTGGACTCGCTAAAAATATTATGTACAAAGTAGCAAATCAGTCTCTCTCTCTCTCTCTCTCTCTCTCTCTCTCAATTAATTATGGGTGTATTTGGACTTGGACCACAGCATTAGACAGCATAACAGTTGTCTAGTCTGAAGAGAAATTCATTGTCTAAGGCTTAAAGGGAAGTCGTGGAGATCTCAGAATCTGGCCAAATCAGATTCGGTTCAATGTGGTCCTTTCTCACAGCTAATCTCGAGATAGCCCATAACCTGCTAGTTGGCAAGTCACCCCTTCCATCTCATGAATGGTGACCCAACTTTCATAAATTTAGACAACTCAATCTTACTCCAATGAATTCAAAAACTTCTACTTTGATCAAAGTGATAGTCATGGTTGGTTCATTATGTGAAAAGCAAGTAACTCCTATCAGTTTCATCCTATTTCTTATAGTAAATCACCCTTATAGTAAATCACCCTTTCTTTGGCATGATGAATCTAACAATAATTATCACTTGAGATCAAAGTAATATTTGGGGATCTGAGAATTGATTCGACGGTCTAGATTTACGAAAGATGTGTTCTACCATCAAACTTACCAGCACATCCATATTAGTGGATGTTTTCACAAGGACAACTAAGGACCGTTCGAGGGCCAATTGGGCGGGTCAGATTGCGTCCAGGCCCAGTTAGTTTGGTCATGAGGCTTTATATTTAGACCTGGATCCCACCAATGAGCCAAAAGTTAGGTTCATGGTCAGCCCATTTGCAAAATATGCCTGTTTGTGGCAAATATGTCAGGCCAAGATAGGGCTTTAACCATACAAGCCCCGGGTCTAGCCCGTTCAATATTGGGCCCAAAAGTTAGGCTCACTTCACCTACAGGCCTAATATAGGCTGCACCCAATAAGGGTTGGGTTGGGCAGTCCAAAATAGGCCCTCTTCCTACTAATAATATTGGTCCGAAATGGCTTGACCATCCCATTGGAAATTATCAAGAAGAACCGGAACCACTTGGGGGTGTCGACGGTAGTTTTGGAGTGTGTACAAGTGTACGGCACTATAGAATATATATATATATATATATATATATATATATATATATATAATGACAATAGTCCTCTCCCAAGAAGAGGCCTATGTCATTCTAATAACTCTCCCGCAAATTCTCTCATAGTGATAACCATTTTTTTTAAGTTATTCTTCGATTTTCAGTTTTCAAAAGACTTATCCCTTCTCTTACCATCTATATAATAAGGGAGAGCTGTATTTGAATCCCTGGACATTTTGAACCCTTGGATTTATGTACATATTTTTGTACATAAATCCTAGGGCTGAGAAGGGATTCAAGAGTTTGGTAATTTTGTAATTATTTGAAAACAAAGGGGCAGTAACTTTTTACTAAGGTCCCAGAGGATATGGCAGTGTCCTTGGTTTTCTGTGAAATTACGAAACGTGCCATTATCTTTTCAAAACTTCATTGCAAGTAAAGATATGATTAAATACACGGCTATTATTGCAATTGAGTGATTGAACGGTGTGGAATTTGGGCCCACAACTTACCAGTTTGCCCCTTCACATATATATGCTGTTTTTCACGGATTGTGGAATTTGGGCTAACTTGGATTGTTTTGGTAGCAAATGCAAACGTGGCTTGCATGCAATTAAACTAAACTGCTTATAGTAGTGGGCCACTTCTGGTATTCAATGGTGGTTAAACAAAGGTCCAATTGGTTGGGCTGTTTTACCTAAAAAAATAAAATCCAGCTGGGCTTGATTTGAAGCTGATTGATCCAATGGGCCACATAGAAAATTTGAGTTAAATTTGTTAAATTATGGGCGGTGTTAGTTGTTAGGTGGTCAAAAGAAGAGTAATTAGATTTAGTTGTGCTCCGATCGTGGTGCGCTATGCCTTTAGGCACGGGCAATGACTAGTTCCTCCATAAAACATAGCATATATGATATCTTTGGTCCTCTCAAAATCATTTGCCGAGATTACATTGACCATTTACCTTAATGGGCCCCATATATATTATTAAGCTAACCAAAAAAAAAAAAAAACAAAGGCCCTTTGGCTTTGATAATGGGTGTTAGGTTTTTGTGTGTTGGTTAAATTCATGGGTTGGACAAAACTCTAGGTCTGTTGAGTTGTAATTTTTTATTTAGTAAAAGTCTCTGAAGATAGAAGTTTGGAAGGACTCAGAAGAAGAAAGTCTTGAAGAATTAGAAGAAGTCTACTGAAGAAAGAGAGTTGAAATTCCGGAACAACCAAAATGGGGTCCGCTCGAGTGACCACTTCATCCACTTGAGCGGATAGAGTCAGAATGCCCATCGCTGAAACAAAACCTCATCCGCTCGAGCGGATGGTGGGTCCGCTCGAGCGAACAAGGCGCAGAGAGTCCTACGAAATTAGAAACTGCTTTTCCAATTATGCTCAAACTGCTTATTTTTATGGGTAAATTAGCCAAAAATCCTTAAGCACGGTCTTCTAAGGCATCAAGGACAACTACTTTTTCTCTAATGTCTATAGTCCACACAGCTGGAGATATTTTAGTGAGAGGTCCCTAATATGCCACATCATATATTTTCATGACTAAGTTGCCCCTTTCAACTGTGCCAGAGAACTCCTTCATTCTTCTTCTCTCATTTTCCATTTTCCATTTTCCATTCCTTTCCATAGTTGCAGAGTATCGTTGCAGAGCACCTCCCGTCGCCACCATTACTTCCGATTCTCTCTCTTTCATTTCTTCAAAGATAGACACAGTTTTACTTTATCTTGCTCTATCATCTGTAGTCTCTTCCAAATCTCTCTTTCTCTCTACAACTGATTTGAAAGAGAGCATTTTGCACTTTTTCTTGTTTCTCCCCTCTCTTTTCTCAATTGGATTGTGGTCATCAAGTGTTCTTGTTTTGGATTTCGATTTTTATTAGAATCTGATTTTCCGTATTTTGACTTTTGATGTCGCCGAGCTCAGATAAATTTCTCAGAATCTCTGATAAACTAGACAGACACTCAGATAAATTTGTCAAAGTTCTGCCAGAAACTCAGATAAATTTACAAATTTATCTGAGTTTCTGGGAGAACTCAGATAAATTTGTAGAAGTTCTGCCAGAAACTCAGATAAATTTAAAAATTTATCTGAGTTTCTGGCAGAACTCAGATAAATTTATCTGAGTTTCTGGCAGAATTCAGACAAATTTATCTGAGTTTTGAAGAACTTTTCTGGGTTGTAAACAAATAGCTATGTGAAGTGGTGTCATCTGATGACCCACATCCATCTCTCCTTTCTTATTGCAGTAGTTGTGATTCGTGATTCGCGTTTTCTTTCTCTGCCAGCTGACAGAAGGAGAAGAAGGAGCAGGGAACTATGGGAGAAACCAAACATATTCTGATTTTGTGGAAGTGATAAAACAGCGATTATCAGGTTTAAGCATTAGATAACACTTATTTTGATTTTTAATACTATAACCTATTAACCTTCATATCATACCTAAGTTATATCAACGGCCATGATGTCAGTTTGGTCACCTTGATAGAGAAACTTGATTGTCATGTAATGTGGGTTTTGGCTGTTCTCTTCTACTCTCACAGGCAAGTTCTAGTGTTGTATTCACAAGGTATCATGTGTCCTGATTTCAAGAAAGCCCAAGTCAGTCAATCTGTAAGTGGTTTTAACATGTGAAAAGATGGTCCAGGACCACCGTCCACAGGCTACACATATGATCATAACCATAGTTTAAACAGTGAGAAGACTGCCTCATAAGACTGACAAATTTATCTGAGTTTTATCTGAGTTTTCAAAACTCAGATAAATTTATTTGAGTTTTGCTTTTGTTGACATATACAAGGGCGTTTTTGTCTTTTTCAGTTACAAGAGGACTGCTGTCAATACGATAAAGTATTATGGACCGTTTGCAATAAAAATCACTGTTGAGGGACCTCCGCCCAAATGCCCCTATTTTTATCCTAATCAAGTTAGGTAACCTTAAGCATGAACCAAGAGCTATTTAAAGGATCAAGGGTTATTCAAAAACTACACCTCACCTCTCAAAGTTCTGAGTTAGATATCATTATTGAGAGAACTCTTCTCTAGAGTTTTTTATGAAATTGTGCTGCCAAGTTCTCTAGAGCCATTTCTTCTGCATCCTTTATATAAGATTATCTTTTTGCGAGAAGACTCGATGAGTCAAGTGCTGGATTGAATCTGTTGTAATCAACGGTGTGAAGTCGTTGAAGTTTGAGGCGACATAAGGTAACTTCAGTCCTTGGGTAGCGGATATCTGGGGAAGAGATCTGAGTTTCTTGTAATTGCGAAATTCATAGTGTTTGATTTGATCCAGTTCGGATCGGTGGTTTTTCACCCGATTAGGGTTTCCACCTTAAATTTGATGTCCTTGTTGTGTGTGCTTGTTGATTTATTTTCTGCTGCATATTAGTTATTTCTGCACACTTTGCGTTGAATGTTTGAGTAGACCAATCTAGAAATCGCGAACCCCAAAAAAAGTTTCAGTGGGCTTTACGGACTAATGAAAAATATAGAGATCGAGTTAGGTATGATTTTAATGATAGGTAGGCATGTATGTATTAGATTTTATTGCGGTGAATTAACTCGATCATTTGATAGGCTGCCTGCGTGTAAAGGGAGAGAGAGACAACTTTTCCTTCCTTAAGGATGAAGGAGATCTTGCAACATGAAGAATATTAGCAATGTATATAGTGGACAACTTTTCCTCCCTTTAGAAAGGAGGAAATCCTGCATGTAAGGGCCAAAACAAACAATTTTCCGCCAATATATATGGTGATGAGAGGTATAAGCCTGCGTAGACAATTTGCAAAATAAAGTATACCACCAACGTATATTGTGGTAGGTTCTATGGCAGACATCTATTCCTCCCTTTACAACGGAGAAAATCTTGCAAAATAAATTTAACGTACAATGTATATGGGAGTGAGCCAGAAGCCTACATTGCATTTCATGGAACTGACTATATTTCATGGACATAATGTAAATTGAATAAGAATGGATACCGAGTAAAATTTAATGGCCCATCTATTATATTGTGGATAATTAATAGATCATTCTTCTCTTTTTTATTTTGTGTGCACATTTTAAAAAATAATAGCCATTAAACCATTACAATTGATTGAATTGTAAGAGATATAAGGATGGAAATCTAATAAGCAGCCCCCATAAAAAGTTATTAGATTTTAAAAATATATTAAATTAATATAATACTTTAAACTTGAGAAAAGAATACACTATCAGTTTTTTAAGAATTTTAGAAGAAGATAAGATGAGAATAGAGAATAAAGTTTATGGTAAAAGAAAAATATTCTTGAAATGATAAGAAATGAAAATACACAAATAGCAGGAGATATTGCACTCGATATAAAAAATAAAATAAGAGAAAATGGCACAAAATGAATAAAAAAAAAACCCACCAAAAAAAAAAGAATCGAAAAAAGTAAGAAAATGAATTAAACATTTATATCTTTATAATCTTAATTGAAAATAGACGAAAAACTATTGAAAGAACAACCAATTTTCGAAATGAAAATTTAAAAACTCTTTAGTCAATAAGAGTGGGCAAAAGAGTATATAAAATACTAGAGAAAACTACAAAAAAAAGGACCCTAGATGACCACTGACCGAAAAACATGCCACTAGTCAATATGGCACGGAAGTGGTTCCCTGTGACCACTTTCGTTTTTTTATTAAAGATTTAAACGTGTGACGACATCGTTGCATTCAAACCCATACAAATCGCAACAGAACCCCATTTCCCCCATTTTTCCTTTCTTCCTCTAATTGTTTTCCCCCTTTCTTTGGCGGTTTCCTTTCCTTCTTCCTCAAAAGGTCCTTACCTTGATGATTTAGCCACCCAAAAATAATCTATATAATATGGGGGAGCAGTATTTGAATCCTGGACATTTTGGACCCTTGGATTTATGTACATAAATCCTAGGGCTGAGAAGGGATTTAAGAGCTTGGTAATTTTGTAATTATTTGAAAACAAAGGGGCGGTAACTTTTTACTAAGGACAAGAGGATACGAGAGTGCCATTGATTTTCTGTGAAATTACAAAACCTGCCATTATCTTTTCCCGAGGATATGGGAGTGTCCTTGGTTTTCTGTGAAATTACGAAACGTGCCATTATCTTTTCAAAACTTCCTTGCAAGTAAAGATATGATTAAATACACGGCTATGATTGCAATTGATTGATTGAACGGTGTGGAATTTGGGCCCACAACTTACTAGTTATACAACAAAGATAATCAAATGAATAAACTATATATCAAAACTCAAATGAACTTTTCTCGAAAAGTAAACATGAAACTCAGGCTCTATGGTAGATAACGCATGAAAGAAGGTCAAATTTTGCTATGCCTACCTCGTTAATGGAGATCAACAACCTCTACAAGGAATATTTAATGTTGGGGGAGAGTTCTGTTCTGGTTCATTTTAGTATAGAAAACCAGCTATCGCAGATGATAAAGGTCGAAGAAAATGGAGATTTGACGAATTAGTGACGATGTCGACACTAACTCTCAATATTAAGCACCAACGTCATCGCTTGTTGAAAAAAGGAAAAAAATGAATATTCTGGCGGGAATACCGATTTTGTTGCATAAAAACTATAGGTACCTCTTTTGCAGGGGCGGACTTAGGTATTGCCAAGCAGGGGCAACTGCATCGCGAGGTTCGGGAAATTTCTTAAAAATACCTTAAAAATTGATTTTTATTATTTAACCTCTTAACTCGGCCATTGTACGCACCACTCAAATGAAAATGCTAAGTCCGCCATTGCTCTTTTGGTTAGTGGACCTCTAAGGTGCTTTTTCGGATAAAATTCTCAAAATACTAATTAAAAAAGAATATAAACATAAATAACTTAAACCAATGAATAATATAAAATAAAAGTAAAACTAACCATATTTCAAAATCAAAGTAATTGAAAATTTCAAGAAGATGAAGAAGGTTGTCTCCCCCATGTTCCTCGCTAGCATTCCTAAATGAGCTGGACTGCCAAAAAAAAAAAAAAAAGGGAACCCCATCCATGACATTTATATGATGATTTTACCAAGCATGTTTAACATGTTTATGCTTAAAACCATTGTTTATGTCATTTGGTACACTAATAATGGTGAAATCCCATTTTATATTGCATAAAGCATCTTTTAAGACAGCACTTGCTATAAGAAAAAATTTTGCTATAAGGGTAATTTGTATTAAGAGTAAACAAGGAAAAAACAGGGAAAGAAAAAAACAATGGATCAAAATAGGATCCCCAGCTGTAGAATGCTCAAAACAAGAAAGCTCAAAACAGAGGAGCCAGAAAGAAAAAGGAGAAAGAAACCAAAAGGAAAGCTATAAACTGCTACCAATTTATACTAAACATTTATGCTGTTTGAAACATGCTACTTAAAATCAATTGAGGGTAGTCAGAGGACCATAAGAAGTTGGAAATATTAGGTCATTGCCTCATTGTGGAAGAAACATAACCAAGATCCAGACTCAAATAAATGGAAAAGACAATGTAGATAAGATTTTTATATGAAAATTATACCCACTTGCTTTTTGTAATCCAACTTTATCCATTGTCTGCATTCCCTATGACAGCAATTTGCTACCTTATTATCATAATAACATAGAAGTATCCACAGATCCTCTAAACACAATCTTATTGGATTGTAGTGTCTCCATCATATGGGATATGGGAATGTATAAATTGTGACATCTAATATTGAATGACCCCATTCAGCGATTCCCCAACTAGTCAAGGCCTTAGGGGGTGCTACTTTCTAGATCATGTGGGCCCACTTGTGGAAAACTGCACTACTGGCTCATTTCCACCGTTCAAGTGACAGCAAGTTGTTTGTTGAATATGACAGTTCTTATCTTTATATTTCCAATGGTTGTTGGGCTGCTGGTCCAACAACTATGATCACTCAATTAGGATCTCTGTTCAGTGGGCCACATTAGATTAAGCTGCTGCCTTATATTAAACCTATTATGTTTTCGGACCTTACCCAATTGGTGCTACATAGTCCATGGGACCAAAGTTGGGGAATAAAAATAAATGTGCTCCAGGAAGTTCAGTCATTTTGATGTTCAAGTAGCTTTCTTACGACCTGTTTGTTTGCGTGGAATTGAGGTTTTGGAATTTTAAAAAATTTACTAAGATTGAAGCGGTTAAACTTAAAGAAATAAAGCTGAATGTTCCTAGATGACCACCAAATAGTCTCCACTTGGGTTGAAAATGAATACCCAACCATAGCATACTAGTAAATCAAATCTTAGGAATGCCATGGCCTCATTTACATTACCACCTTATATCCTCTGCTCACTTCTTAAGTGTTCCTTAGATGGAAGTTAGAATCCGTTTTATGGTGAAATTGCAGGAGTTTAATTCCATGGAAATGACGGACCCTTTGAGCTTGCATTACTAATAAAAGTTAGAGAGAATATTTTAAAGACCTTCATTGGAAGCTGGAACCCATTTTACGATGAAATTGCAAGAATTCAATTCCAAGAAAATATTCTTTAAAAAAAAAAAAAAACTCAAATAACTAACAGGCTCTTGCAGGATACATTAGTAATAAAAGTTACAAATATTATTTTAAAGAAGCCAGTATTCCTCCCATTTTTTTCATGAAATTGTAAGAATTCAATTCCATACAAATAAGATGATACATTAGTTATAAAAGTTAGAATATTTTTAAGAAGCATACAATAAATAAGGAATAGAAGCGAGAAGTGCCCCTTTCCCACAGATTCTCACTCTCCAAGAAAAGACTCCTAAATGTAGCTTCGTTCACTATAATTAACATTTTTTAATTTTTGAATTTTAGTGACAAGTGTATTTTCATGGTGTTTGGCCAAAAGACTAATTTTCCGAGCGCACGCACAACCTTGCAACACACGTGTAGTAAATCTGAAATTGTCGAACACGATATGTGCTCCACGCCTTTGCTAGAATTAACTTCATTTTGCATTTTTTCAATATTTTTTCTCAGGTAAAAGCTCACAACACCCGCACACTGCTCAAGTCGCTCACCAACACGACGGGAATTGATCCCCTGTTTGTTTCAGTGGTGGGGGAGATAACTCGTAATTGTATATATTGGGGGCACTATACATATAGTGAGGTCCACAACAAATGTCCAATAGGAAATGTTGTTCTTGTCACACTCAATCAACAAATTAATGGTGCGACATGGTTGAGAAGTGAGCCCCTTCATTACATTTTATTTTTTTTTAAAGAATCCCTTCATTCCATGGGAATTGGAATGGGAAAAGCTCAATCAGTAAAAATGGCACAACTTAGAAAATGCGAAAATAAAAGGCTCCAATAATAAAGGATATGGTCCACCAAAGTGATTAATTGCGAAAATGAATGCCCAACGATAAAGTCAAACTGCTGCAACAATACAGGCTCTAGGTCCCTAGGATCCTGTTTTTTAGAATCTTCTCTCTCTGTGGGGTTCACCTCAATGGATGACAATCATAATGGGTAGGGGTATGGAAGGATTTGTCAAATCACCCTGATCTCTTTGATGTATGGTAAAGATTAATGTTTTAAAGGTTTCACTTTCTCATTTTACTTCCAGTCCCACAATAACTATAAGTTGGGCGTCCCCGGTTGAGAAAGAAAGAAAGAAAAAAAAAAAAAAAAACTTGAAGGTTGAATGAGAATCAAATTGGGGTCAGTATCGATTGGAGACTGGTAATGAGTTTGAGGAGATTTGATTAATCATGGGTTGGCCAAAGACGGGAAGTTCTGGCGCGTGCTAGCCCAAACCTATGCGCTTCGTGCAGGGATGAACCGAGGTATATGGGCCTGGGGCTGAAGCCCTCACCCATACCTGAAATTGGTTTAGAATTTTTAAGAAACTCCCTATAAATTATGGAAATATATATATTTTTAATATTTGCCCCTTCCTCTAAAATTTATTTTACATGGAGCCCCCCGGGTCTGCCCTGACTTCGTGTAGCAAAGCTACTAGATATGTGCCAATCAACTGGTAGCCTAGTGGTGAGGTGTCTCCCTCTCCAAAAAAAAAAATACTATGAATCCATCTCTGGTTACTTTGGGGACTTTGGATACCATGTGTATGGTTGTGTGAATATGCACCAAAAGCCACGCGCACAACAAAAAAAGGAAAGCACCAACAATGGACAGAACTTGCATGACTAGGATCGAAATCAATTTGACTGCATTCAATTTTCTTGACTTCAGTGACTGAACTAGTAACTGAACCCAGATCAATGAGTTAAGGGTTCCAATTTGGGCTTTTGTTGAGATGAGGATTTTGTTTATCCATAGTTACCAATGCATTGGACAAAACTTGCATGACTAGGATCGAATTCACACAGTAACCATGACTGGCAATTTCATTCCAGAACACGTTACTGATGTGGTAATGGTGGGTAGATCATGCAAATTCACTTTTCACCATCCCTATAAATGGATAGAGAAGGTGGAGCAGATATAGAACGAAGTTTGTCATGGAAGCCATTAAATCATTCGTCTCCAATAGTCCCACCATGCTGCCAGTTTCACGTGCTCTGCTGATTCTCTTGCTTGTCACTGTTGTGACCCATGACCAAGTGGCTCAGGCCCAGAACTGCACAACGGAGTTAGTCAACCTCACCCCATGTGCACCATATGCGATTCCAGGCTCAACATCTCCCAGCCCCCAGTGCTGTTCTTCCATCAAAGCAGTTGACCATAACTGCCTCTGTAACACCATCAACATTGTCTCCAAGTTGCCTGCTCTCTGCAGTCTTCCACCCATCACTTGTGGTCTCTCTCTCTCTCTAAATGAATGATTCAGTGCCAAACACCAACAGCAAGACTGAGGGAAATTGGAAGTAAGCTCCACTAGTAGTTTTAATAAACTATCAAGTCTGGGGGGCCACTTAATTGCACACTTGTTGATGGAATAGTTTTGCTGTTGGTGCAATCTCTCATTATATTTTATTTTTTGACTAACTCATTCTTTAAATGTCAAATCTCAACAGGTTAGTAAGAGGGCTTTACAGGCTGAGGATTGAATAAAGTTGGAGTTCAATAAGAGTTCAATAAGTAATCTCCTGTGTGTCGCGTGATGGCTTATGATAATAAAGATACATTTACGTGTTTTATGCTTTAATACAAGCAAAGCGTGCTGACATATGATGAATGCTTCAAGAATAATTTGAGTTTCAGACTTCTTCACAAGACTGATTTGCTTTCATTTATGTTGTGAAAAAAAAATATGGATTGGACAATGATGAAATGGACCACTTTTAAGGAATCCACTTGATTTTCTTTTCCTTTATATTTTCTTAAATTAACTGTCATGGGAATCTTATGAAGACCTTAATGGACCTCACCACACTCTCGGATTGGGAATTCATTTTACTATTGAGAAAACTTTTAGACATGAGTGGTCCTCATGACCACATGTGCAACATTTTTGAGACCCACGGTTTGAGCCCACTAATTTAAGTTACTTTTCCCTTTGGTTCTTGGATTTACTAATTTTATCTTGGATTCAGTTTTAGTAAGCCCAAATCAAATAGGACTCTTGTTAGCTAATTTGAGGGAATTAAAAAAACTTACTTTTATTAGATTTCTTTGATGGTAATAAATCTCTCTTGGACTTACCTATATATATGGTTTTCCGGTCCTCTCTCACAATCCACAAGATCTGAAAAGTAACCATCAACTTCACGCATATTGGAGTAGGTGATGAGGGAGATAGGAGAAAACTCTATTTGAGAAAAGAGTTCCGCTTATTATCAATATCATGACACAAGATACGCTTTTACATTATTTGAGATTATATATTGTTTAATGCATAAATCTAGAGCCATAGGTTTGATTTATGTTGCAAACCATATCAGATCTTACAAAAACAAGCTGTCTGGGCATGAACTCAAACCAATTGTCACAAGGAGTAAATAAGGTTTACTGTGGATGTACCTAATCTCATAACTATAATATGTAGGGCTCTCAGAATAAAATGATCGCTTGCACTTCAATTGTCAAGTCGAGCTTGGCCTACAAGCATTGAATCAAGCTTGGCTATAAAATAATCCCAATTAGAAACCCATCACAGGTCGAGTCAAGATGGGGAAGGTTCAAGCTTAGACACACCCATGAAAGAGCCCACACATTGCCATCCCGAAACAAGATGGACTTGCCTCCTCCTATGTGCAGCACTAATAACGGTTATATGCATAACTTAGGAACTTAGCCTACCCAGGTGACTCCTCAGTGCATCAAGTCTGAGTAACTAATGCGAGTTTAAGCCAAATCTATGCTGACTTGGTTAGACTCGCTTAATTGAAGATGATAACTAAGATGAAGATCCGGGTGATGGGTTAATACTAAGATGATCGAAGATGATAACAATGATGATAATTGAAAATCCAGAACTGATTTTGAGAGGTTTTTTGTTGCACTGCATTTTCTTTTTCTTTTTGATGTGTCTAGACCCAGAAAAATTTAACTAGGTCTGGACCCATTGTAGCCACAAGGTGGTGAAGCAAAGTAGATCTCAATCAGCTCAGTTCCTCTTTTCATTATCATTATTCTTTATCCAGAAAGGCTACCCAGCCCCACATGTGATCAATTTGCTGTAAACCTTAGCAACAATACTATCATGGATAGGACAATGCTGATCAGACAGCTTTAACCTGTATTTTTCCTGTTCATGAACTCGTTAATTATTTGAACATGATATCATTTCTTTTACAGACACCCTTACTGTAGGGCCCACCTAAATGTCTGACAACTGCTGAAAATAGGATGATGAATGAGTCAGTTGTGTGACTCAGTCAAATACCACGCCAATCAGATGCTAGCTTTTAGCTCTCCATGCAAGGAAAACAAAGTCCAATGATATTAGAGCTGCATGTTAATTTAGATGCTAGCAGATTAATAATGGCTAAGGGTGGGGCGGTGGTTTAGGGGTCCATAAAAAATGAGCGACTGTGGTCCATTTGCCTCCTTCACTGCATTACTAGCAATGTCTGATAAATCTCTCTTTTTTTTACACACCCCTAATGTACATAGTACATACAGCCCACCTAAAACAACTTGTGCCACATCTGTCATCTAACTAGTCTAAGGCCAGATGAGCCACTTGTATACACCAAAATTCAATCACCTTGTGATTGAAACTATCTTGACTGACGCGCATGTGATTGGATGAATAGACAGATCTTAAAAATCAATAGGCATTATCTTATGATGTTCCTGTAAATTATAAAAATATGTGATTTTCACATGGACCATTCTAAAATATTATGGATTCAGTGTGAGCTCCAGGAAGGATTGTAAGAAAATTTCTAGAGTGGGTCTTGGAATGTTCTCATCCAACATTCAGCTTAATCTTGTCCATTGATTGTATCCTGTATTTAGAGGTCTTGGCATTCATTTGTGGCAAGTAAAGTTTGATTGAGGGATATTTACACATCTTCCCATTCATTTGTAACCAAAGTCTGAAATCAATCAAGAACCTCCCATTTAGTGTTTTCTCTCCTCAGTAGGTAAGCGTGCAAGCTTGAGGTGGTTTTTGGTCCTTCAAGGACTGGATCGACAGGAAAGCCTGACTCTTCCTGTCTCGATATCACTAAGAGCAAAAGTGCCCCAGAGGCTTGAATCAAGGACGTTCACGTGCACAGCTGATCAGAGACAAGATTGTTTGTGTGTAAGTTGGAGTAATACAGGTAAGAAAAAGGGGACAAAATACACTTAAAACCACTTAAAAACCAGATAAGCTGCTTCCATTTATCAAGCAAATCATTATTCACAAAAGCAGCTGTGCTAGGACAAAAGCCATAAGAAAATCATAATCAATCTTTAAATATGAAATGAGCGGTCGAGATAAAGTTTATCCAAGATTAATATAATCAGTTAATATTTTGTATGTACAGACATAATTTGGTGAATCAAATGGCAACAGAAAATAACGAGTATGGGGGCGGGGTTTCAAACCAGCCTCAAATATACCCTTGATTTGTCCTATTTTGTGTTTCTCAAATGAAATACCAACAAACTTCATGTAATGATAAGAAGTGACGTGCAGGGAGGTCTTGCTAAACCACTGCTTGAAAGAATGATATTGTTAAATCAACTCCAAGAACAACGCTTCTTGCTTGCTACTCAGGCCTAGATCGTTAAGAGATAACCCGCTGTCGAGGTCGCTAAAAGCGCGCCGAGGATAGGGCCTCACCTGTCCAGCATAAAAACAGATGAGCATGTAAGTACTCCAGCTTATCAGTTCAGACTCCAGGATATGGTACATTTATTAAAAATCCCAACACTTCTATATGTCAGTCAATTTGCCACCAAATTCAGTTTGGAATTTTTTTTTAAAGCAAAAGAAATTCACAATGAAATCAACCAGTTTTCCGCTGAAACAGCACACAATGTATTGGTGAAGAATGACAAATAAACAAATATATATCTATCTATATCTAATTTTCTGATTTCTGAGGAGAGAATGTAGAAGATTACTTACACATGCTCCCTTTATTAAGGGAGGTCCACAGATGAGTGCAGCGGAAAAAAGAAAAGAAAAAGAGTAAAAAAAAAAACATTCTGGTTTTCTGAAGAGCATGCAGATCACTAAAGCACAGCAAAGCCTCAACTGCTAATAAAAAGGGTAAAAGGGAGAAACGCACAAGGGGTAAGAAAGGTATCAATGTGCACCACTCTCAGCTGCTCACCTTCTGATGGTATGTACGATAAGCCTCAGATTTGTGTAACACCCAATAGGTAAGAAATGTATCCTTGTCAAGGAACATAACTAGTAGCTTCATAGAAAATACCTTATTATTCAACAGAAAATTATGTGCTTTAATAATGTCACTTCCTATAAATAAATAAAAAACCAACAAAAAAAGTTCCATTTAGAATGGGTATTACAATGCATATTGCCGTTTTCACCACATATCAATTTCTGAATGAGCCACCTACAAACATCCACCTTCTTTTATGGAAGAAAGGCGTAGTGCCTGTTAATATATGATAACAATTCTAGTAGGATAAGTGGATAACAATTGTTTTAGATTTTGGGTGGATCATAGTAACAGGTATAATGCCATAATTAGATCTTACGGATGACCTTTGCATTCTTTGCTTTTTTGTACTTTAAATATAATTCGGTGTTCACTCAATGAAGAACTATCTTACAATTTAACATGATATCAGTGTCATTTCATAACACAGCCTCTCTAATCTCGCACTCCTAGCCATACATACCTGTCACATCACCATTCATACCAACCACTGATCATCTCAATTTTCCTGCATTCTGAGTTTGTGACTGCACTCAGAACTTTAGCCATTTAGAGGCAGTAGCAGATCTGGTGGGCAACTGACCTGCTCCACCCTGGACAATCTTGGCACCCCATTGCCTACATCTGGTTCAGCACTGCTCCTCTCAACCTATCAGCCTCGGTCTGCTCATGCCCAAGTCTCCCCCTAATCTACCAGTGCACTCCTCACCATTTGCACATCCAGATCAGTAACCAGCTGTCCACCACTGATGCCTCCATCTGTGACCACCTATTGACCATCAGACTGGCAACAGTACGGCCTCGCCTCCATGCAGACCACCTTTGTTACTCCGCAACCCATCTACCTCGTGGCCACCATTTAGAACAAAAAAGAAAAAAGAAAGAGAACAAAGCAGAAAAAAAAAAAAAAAAGTGCCCGTGTCGGCTTTACAGAATTACACCAACTTTACCCTCAGCCAGCCCCATCTTCAGCTTCATCCAGGTTGTAACCATCTCTGCCGACGTCCCTCTGACAAGCCCAATGATGGATCTAGTTCCATCACAGGAAACTGCTCCACTTCATCTAGGTTGTAACCATCTCTGCCGACGTCCCTCTGACAAGCCCCATGATGGATCTAGTTCCATCGCATGAAACTGCTCCACAGCCACTGTAGCTGCTACTCCAAACACTGTTCCCACCCCTGTTCTCCTTGGCCCTTGTTCCTTGCTCCCATCTGCTGCTCATCTACTGTGCCGCTGACATGAACCAATGGTATGGCTGCACTAACTGTGCGCCATCTTTAACACTGCTCTGCTTTAATTCCTTGCAGAACTGGGCACCAGTCTCCACCCTATCCTACCCTATCATAGACTAGTAAGAACCAACCTTTTGTCTTAGCTAACAATTACCCACCACAGCTACCAATCTGTGCACCTCTTGATTTCGACTGCTAAGCCTGGTTCTCAAAGAAAAGCCAGCACCAAGTTGAAGCTCCACTTCAGCCTCATAAACCTATGCTTTTGCAACCGCCGTGGCCAGCCTATCATTGCAGCTGTGTAACATCTCTGCCCCCCTTCCACATGTTCTTTTTGAAAATCAAATATAATGTCTATCCAATCATTTTCTTTGATCATAGGTGCTTTGCATCAGATTGACCACACGGATTTTTTTTTTCCAAAAAAAATAAAAAAAAGATTCAACAGATGGGTTATTTGGATCGTAGATTGATGCAATGCTTGTGCATTGGTCTTGGAACATGTGTCTCATTGTTATGGAAAGAAATCAGTGCCTGTGCTTATCACACACTGCCCTACATGCCTACTGGCCCCTGGCATTGCCATCTAGTACTGATCACTGCAGTTCATATATTTGCTATTCTGTTATCCAGATTTGTTCATTCAAGATCTGACTTCTAGCATCTGCTCCATGTAAAGCACCAGTCACCACTGCCTGTTACACCAGAATGTCATCCTGATCGCCAATTGCACCATGTCTGATTCAATCAATCATATCTAGATTGGATGCACCTGTCTATTGATCTGTCTTAAAAAATGGTGGTTTGGTCGTCTGTATCTGGATTAAATCTTCTATCTACAGATTTGATCATCTGTATTCAGACGGAGTATCCTGTTTATGATCAATCTTTATATCTGATCTCCACATGCCTATAAGATAGTAATGTACAAAACAAGGCCTTAAGTCCTTTATGAACAGCCTAGTGAACGGGTTCACATCATAGTTGTGAATATTGTTTCAGACCCCATTTCGGTCTGGCCTTCAAAATGAAAAGTTTCGGTCAATTCGGAATTTCGATCAATCATATCTAGATTGGATCCACCTGTCTATTGATCTGATTGTTTGTCTCAAAAAATAGTGGTTTGGTCCTCTGTATCTGGATTGAATCTTCTATCTGCGGATTTGATCATCTGCATTCAGACAGAGTATCCTGTTTATGATCAATCTCTATATCTGATCTCCACATGCCTATAAGATAGTAATGTACAAAATAAGGCCTTAAGTCCTATATGTACAGCCCAGTGAACGGGTTCACATCATAGTTGTGAATATCGTTTTGGACCCCATTTTGGTCTGGCCTTTAACATGAAAAGTTTCGGACAATTCGGAATTTTGATCAATCATATCTAGATTGGATCCACCTGTCTACTGATCTGATTGTTTCTCTCAAAAAATAGTGATTTGGTCCTCTGTATCTGGATTGAATCTTCTATCTACGGATTTGATCATCTGCATTCAAACGGAGTATCCTGTTTATGATCAATCTCTATATCTGATCTCCACATGCCTATAAGACAGTAATGTACAAAATTAGGCCTGAAGTCCTATATGTACAGCCTAGTGAACGGGTTCACATCATAGTTGTGAATATCATTTCGGTGAGACTTTTCGGAATTACAATTCGGGGAAATATAAAAATAATATATATGTAGAAAAATAAAAAATAAAACAATAAATATGGATTTAATCCATTATAGTAAAACTTTCTGGAATTGCATTTTGGGGAATATAAGAAATACAAAGTATATATGTATAAAAATTACAAATTAAAAAATAATTAACTACGCAAAATATCATTTCAGCCCAAATGTGATTTTTCGGCAGAAATCCAAGATTTCAGACGAAATTTAAAACGAAAAGTTTTATGCAAAATTTCGTTTTGGTCACTTAAATGAAACGAAAAATTTCAGCCGAAGCGGTACAAAATTAATAACTATGGTTCACATATCACTTAAGTTGACAATAAGGCATGTTCTTAATTAATCACCTGAGAAATAGTCAAATCTCACATATCTAATTCCTTTCCAAGCCACACATTTAAAGGGGAATGTAGAAGATTTCAGCTTCTAGTTTTGTCTTTCATATAAATTCTCAGCAATTTTTTTCAAATGAATAGAGCAGTTCAGTAAGTGTTTAAATTGAAGTTTAGAAGATCACTCTTAAGAGAGGGAAAATTGCTTAGATGGGGAAAAAAAGTGGGCATCCAGGCAACCTTCCGTATTTCTTGTATTCCCCTGTAATTCAATCAATGAAATTACATACTTCCCTCTTTCATGTGAGCTGTTGATGAAATCCCTTGTGTGATGGCTCCTTGGATTCTCCTCTTGTGAAGACCCAAAAGGCCTTGAGAAGATTGTGTGACAACTCCACTCTCATCAAAAACCTCCACCAACCCCTTATGCACTCAACACACGACTTCTTATTGATTCTTCACGACATTCGAAACTCAATGTTCTCTTTCGGAGCACCTTGAGCTAGAGCGTGTATTAGGACACGTCAAATATCTATGCTAAAGATTTTGGTAGATACAATGGACCACTATAATAATATTAGTTAGATCTCAGTTTTGCTTGCTTTGCTTGCTTGTACCCTCTCTCTCTCTCTCATGTAATATCTATCTATCTAACTGTATATATCCCTGCTACATTAATTACTAATATATATGTATATGTATATATATAAATACATATCTCCAATATTAGAGATACCTGAGTCCAAAAAATCAAGACATAATTACATCCAAGTCTACTCCCTGTTTGGCCAAAGCGTCCGCACCTTGATAAGCTTCTCTATAAACATGGGAAAGCCTATTTTAACTTTGGACGTTGGCCAAAGCATCCGCATCTTGATAAGCTTCTCTAGGTACATCGCATCTATTACTCAAGGACTTGAATATACAAATACAACCACCAAGGTTAAAATGGGGACTTGATTCCCCTCGAGCCAAGTCGAGTTAGCTGAGTTGCATTCTACTCAGTTGAGTCATCCCAATTGGGCATCATAAACATTGCAAGGAAGTGCCTCTATAATGGGACTAGGCTGACTCAGACTTGAACTTGGCCAAGTTGTAACGAGACTAAGCGGATTCACTTTTAAAAAGGGGACTTGGACTCTGACTCGACTTGGTCAGGAACTGAGTCCCTATGATACACGGATACTTCAAAACGGGTAACATATCGTGTCTTATCATATCCGATACTAAACTTTTTGTGTAAAATCCGTGTCCTTACCGAGTTTATGGCATGTCTTTGCCATATCCATGCCGTATTTGTGGATCATAGCTGAGTCCAAGTCAAGCTGGCTGAGTTTTAAAACCATATTTATACGTACATCAAGTGGGTCATATCTCATCTGTTAAAACAGGTTTTCCAAAATACGTCTTTACACAATGTAATTATAATTCAATATTTCCTACATGCACATTTCGTATTCCCAAAATTGTTTCCACTCTATCCCGCGTGCAAAAAAATTACCACATGAGAGCCCACCGTTGCATGGTTAGAATATCCACACCATCCATCTAGTTTGCCTAAAATGGACAGGCCACTCCCCAAAAAATCACAAGGCCTGGTGATCATGACAATTTGATTGGTGATTTGTAAAATCATGGGTAATATAAATCACACAATAGTCTACATTTATGGCCAAATTTTGTTGACTACTATGTCAAATTGGCACAACTATCAGACAACTGAAAAGCTACATAATTGCCCACCAGATTAGTAGGATATTCTGGATCATCTGATCATGCAATGGCATTGCCCCCAAGCAGAAACACAATGGACTAGGAGCTGCAGCTCTGAATTCTAGTTTCAATTTGGGTTCAAGTATGACACCAATTCCAATAAAGAACAAGCAGGACTCAGGTTCATGTATAAAAGGAAATCTCGGCCATGGAAGTGGATCTTGTACCATATCCCTGATCTGGTCTGGGTCCAGGTACATCATGAACCCAATCCATTTTCACCCCCACTTGCCTTTCTCTATTATTGGAAGCTCTACCTTTTCTTCTTTTCAATGTGGACTGTAACAACACACAATGTCATTTCCCATAAAATTTTACATCTTTTTGAGAAAGGTCTGATACCATGATGCAAAAACCAAGTCAAGCATATTCTGAAAAAAAAAAAAAAAAAGATTCCCAAAAGAGTAACACTTGACACTGCTGCAGATCGACCTTAGGCCATATATAGAGCCCAAGTAGATTTAGGAGTTTTTCTATTTATTTAATTGTTATTAGTTAGTAGTTTTATTTGATGAGTTGTATTTAGGATTAGGTTTTCTATTTATTTGGTTTCCTATTTTAATTAGGTTTCTTAGGGCTTAAGTTATGTTTCCTATTTATATGGCATTGTAGACAATTATTTCTCAAAGAGTTTGATTAATGAAAATTGGGCTTTCCCCATTGAGGTGCATCCTCGTTTATTGTCTCTGCAGAGATTTATTACGTCTTCGGACATGTGCTTCGGCACCCATTGTGTTTAGAGCACTTCCTTCGCAAGCTCTAACCCTAGGGCTTGCATCATAAACCCATGTCAAGCTACAATGAAAAAAGAGGTGATAAATGGTGTCATTATCAATCCCCACAGAGATGACACAAAGGGAAGCATTTTGAGAAAAAGTTCTGTTCTCGCAAGTTTCCATAATAAGCACTTTTCCTACCACTATCGACCAAAACAAGATTTAAAAAAAAAAAAAAAAAAGACACCCAACATTCTAGGGGAGCCAAGAGTGGCCATGCAAGAGCTGACAATGAGGGGTCTACTACAGATAAGATCAGGCAATTGAAAACAGACTTCATCAAATGTTTCCAAGATGGGAGCCACTTCCATTGTATACCCTCTTCAATATCCCTAAAGCAAAGCATTTGTAAGAGAAGATAGAAAGAAGGAACTCATACTCCCAAGTTCATCTCCGAAAAGCTCCCCCAAAGAAAACCTCCATGCCACCCTTTCCCCCAAAATGTTATGATTAATAAAAACACTCTACTGAACCACACTCTGCACAATCTCAGAAACCTTACTTTCAACCAATCCTCCCCCTCTAAAAGATTCTCCCAAAACCTTGCACAATTTCCTTTTCTCACCAAAAAAACGCTATGACCAACAGTCAATATTTTATGAGGCCTTTGGACCTTTTGGGAAGTTTCAAGTACAAAACTTCTCTTTTGTACTTGAAACTTCCCAAAAAGGGGGTGTCGCTCACCACAATGGTGAGGGATGGATGCACTTGAATATTCTCCATATATATATGTATAAGAAAATGTTACGTTCGATGATGAATCCTGCCCATTGGAAGTTGTGGAACGATTGAGATGAAAACAACGTTAAAAGCCATATATATCTCTCTCGAAAAAGGCATAAACTAATCCCACAAGTTACTATGGAAACTTCTCTCCCTCTCTTCTCATTGAAACAGGTTGCCATATATCTTTCCCTCTCCTTGTAATTCTCTTCTCCATCAGTTTTTTTTCTCTCTCCTCTCCCTCCATGTCTTTTATTGTCTACTCTCTCCTTCAATCCAAGGGTTGCCATCTTTCTCATCTCTCTCCTCTGTGTAATCCTCTTCCCATTCAACCACACGCCCATATTTCTCCTTCTCTGTCTCCCTCTATGTAGCTGATGTAAAGGAGAGATTGGTAAATAAAGGAGAAGTCTCGTAGTGCATAAATCTTTTTATTTTTGCTTTAAAAAACAATTTGGTTTTTGAATTGTAACCCAAAAAAATGAAAACATACAGAAAAATTGCAAGAAATTAAAAAAAAAAAAAAAAAAAGACAAAAGGTAAAAAGTGATATCGTTCGTTTGTTTTCTACGATAACTCACATCTATTAAAACAGATGCTGAGATATTTCTTACAATCTGAACGAATCAAAAGGTTCATCCAATTTGTGTATTGGTGCAACTTACAAACAATGATATTTCACCATGCATCAAAGGCCGTGAAGAGTTTTTGACAAAATGACACCCATATCCCTTCTGATTAGAATATTCAATCTTAAAATTATTTACTAATATGTTGACCAACTGAAGCCAAAGGTAGTGGAATATGTGATACAAATAAAGTGTGGTGGGTATTCAAAATGGAATTATCATAATATAGAAAATTATAATCCACATTGGGTAATGCCCATTAAAGTACACCATGGCAGCCACCATAATTTATATTTCTTGGATAGATGGATTATTACCAGTATATAATGGTAGTGAAATAACAACTTCTTTCATAGACTATTAGGATCATATGTGGTCATTAACAGGGCCAATTCCAGAATATGACTGCTGTTAAAATGAAGAGATTTCTGTTGATTCAGATCTAATTTCCTGCTGCATATCCATCTGGAAATTAACTTATAGTCACATGTTGGTTTCAGAAGTACTCAAATACTGCTTACTAGACATTTTGTTTTAGAACCGCTCCTCGGATTGAATGAGAATAGAAAGAGAGATCAGTAGGAAGAGATGGGTGGGGAGAGGGAGGAAGAGGGATGGTTACAGAGGAGGAGAAGAAAGAAAGGAGGAATGAGATCCCAACGAGAGGAGAGAGATGACGTGGATATGGAAACAAACTTCCGTTTCTTCAGGGATTAGTAATTTCCGTCTTTTAAGATTCCTTTGGAGGACTTTTAACGTTGTTTTCATCTCAATCGTTCCGCTGTGTGTATCATGGTATTTGTTTCACAACATTATCATGTCAGACCAGGAAAGCTTTAAGTTATATAAAATCTGGTGCAGCACTCAGCAAACAAGAGATGTATGCTATGGTCAGGCTTTGTATGTCTCTAAGTAAATTGTTAAACGCTGGCACTGAAGAATTATAACCAAAACAAGGTACAAAGCACTTCTACTTTGTCAACACCACTAGCAGCATGGGTAAATAGCAACATGCTTCAAATATTCTGTAAAAGTATTTACTAGACAGATGTCAATCAAAGTAAGTGATGGGAGGAATATTACCAGTCTGTAGGTGCCGGGCTTGACGCCTCTGCCAATGTCTATGAAATCAAAAAGAAACTGAAAAAAAAAAAAAAAAAAAAAAAAAAACAGCAGTTAACTAAAGTGAACGAACCAAACAGTTTTCACAAACCATTTTCCAAAATACAGGGACACATGCACACATATAATGAATTGGAGAAACTACCTGAAGCTTGTCAGATTTCAGGAAGCGACGACCTCTACGGCTACCATCAGGCATCCGAACAAGAAGTGTAATAGCAGTTTCATCCTCTGCAGCTGGTTCTTGAGGAAGAGAAGCTTCTTTTTCAGCAAGCCTCCTCTCAAACTCCTAAATTCAGTTGTGAATTTAGGACAAGTGAGTCTCCAATACTTATAAACAATATCACAAATGACCAAAAATCGTAGTTAACTAAATTCATAAAAACTTGGAAGAAGTAAACAATATCACAAATGACCAAAAATCGTAGTTAACTAAATTCATAAAAACTTGGAAGAAGTAAAGCGCACCCCCCCCCCCCCCCCCGGGGCAGAAGAGGTGTCACTGCTGCTGTATTAGTTACTTACCAGCTGTTTTCATCCCGGAGCTTTAGCTCAGCTGGTAAGGAACATTGCGTGATTGAGAGCGCCACAAACATACCCACCACAACCCCAACACCCACGCGCACGCAAAAAAACCGTTTTCAACTCAAGCCAATTTCAGTGTCCACACTGATGACAAGCTTACAGTGAAAATCATCAATACAATGAAGTGACTTTAAACTTTCGTAACCTTGGATATTTGGGAAAGGTGAGGTAGAAATTAAGGTGTCCTGTATGTTTGTTGTCCTCTAATTGTATTGATATCTTGATAGGACAGATCCAATGAAGATCTTTAAAGTATTAGTTGTGATAGCCCCTAAAAATGGTTGCAGGGTCATTCTTTCATTTCCTCCGGAGTTACAAATCAAAATTCAAAATCAATTACTTTGATTTTACTGGATGCAAAACAGTGTCCAGGATAAAAAAAAGATCCCATCTCCTGAATTGAATGACAAAGGCCAGGTTACAAAATCAAAGGACTTTTCTTCTGAGTTCGTAACTATGTCAGGTCCAATGAAGATCTTTCAAGCATCCTTTGTGCTACAACGAAAATTAATCACAGGGTCATCCTTTTTTTAAAGGCAGAGTTATTATATCTCTGAAAGTCACGATTCAAGACCAAAGCAATTTCGTTTACTGGATGCAAATGAGGATCGGAGATCAAACAGAACCCATCTTCTATATTAAACAATGAAAGATATAGTTCAAAACTCTCTATTCCAAGTTAACAAGTAGGGATGATTGTTCGATAAGTGTATCTTGTCTTGCTAGAAAAAGACAGTTCGCTAATTAACTATAAAAGATATGTCATCATATATCCTACCTTTCTAACTATGGTTTATTAAAGTGACTACAAAAGATATGTCATCGTTTATCCTACCTTTCCAACGAGAGTGATGCAGGGCAAACTCATGGCCCCTATCGGTTGACCAGCCAATGGGCCCAGCCCATCCATCTTGACCTATCATTTTGGCACCGGCCCCACATAGTTTATCATATTTAGAGTTTTTATCTATATTTTTAATTTGTTTTATTAGATGATTTAATCCTGGCCATCAATGTGTTTGGATGGTCCAAATTAGTTTTAGGTTTTATATGGCCTCTATAATAATGCAATGCCACCGTTGGCTTTAGACTTTGATTAATGAAAATTTGTTTGAGTGCTTTTGCTCTCTCCTGCGCTCCTGCAATGAGAAGTTTTTCCTCACCTGTGACAAGTCTTTCCCAGACCCCAGCCCCCACCACCACGAATTCTCCATCTCTACCCTACCATACCCGTCCCGTACCTCAATCCGCATCAAAGAGTTTACTAGAGTGAGACCTCTTTGTGTGAGCATGTGAATAAGTGCAT
The DNA here is from genome assembly GCA_028538565.1 of Umbellularia californica. Taxonomy (NCBI): domain Eukaryota; kingdom Viridiplantae; phylum Streptophyta; class Magnoliopsida; order Laurales; family Lauraceae; genus Umbellularia; species Umbellularia californica. The sequence goes on along the minus strand of JAPQWN010000001.1, from coordinate 14,919,299 downwards.
CACTCTCTCTCCAAGGTTTTGTGCGAATGTATACAAAGACACCATGCACAGGTGCGAATAAGTTCAAATTATCAGATTAAAAAAACTCTAGAGCTTACTCATAACTCAGTAACACAATACTTCAAAAAAGAAAGAAAATAACTCATAGATTCCATCTGTGATGCTAGTTAAAGAGCGCAAGGATTTTTTCATTTAAAAAAAAAAAAAAAACCCCTACCTACCTAGCCAACAAGCTATCTTAGAAATAACATCCATCACAAGAACATTAATATATAGTACCTCTTCCTGGAGCAATTTCCTGCGAGTTTCCTCTTCCCGATTTCTTTCTTCTTGTAGGAAAGCTTCTCTGGCAGCAGCTTCCTCTAGACGACGAATTTCAGCCTCCTCCCTCGCCTTCAATTCTTTTTCTGTGTCAGCTTTGAGCGCTGCAAGATACTCGTCATCCTGCAAGATTAAATCAGGCATCAATTCTGTTGGAGAAGATAATTATCATAATGATTGGGAGCAAGACAAAAAGATAAACCTGTTGTTCCCTTAGCAAGCGCTGTTCCACTAGAGTGGGTGATGGTGGACGCGGTGCCGGTCGAGGATAGAGGCCCACATTCCTCTCTAAACCAGTATGCCCGGCATCATGAAGCGGGTAGGCAAAACGGTGATGATATGCATTCTCTTCAGGAATGCCACCAAAAATTGCTGCCTCCAGCATAACTGCATCATCATGCTCCTCAGAAGATATGCCTCCCCACTTCATTCACAGCATGAATGCAAAACAGTTAGTCGAACCATCAGCAGGCTGGATTCTTCAGCGGATGGAGTTCTAATGATTATCAGACCTTGCCCAAGGATATGCATAGTGTCCACAGCTCGAGTTTGTACATGTGGTGTCCATGCTTTGGCAATTAAAGACAATCAACCTGATTGGCTCCAATGTAAATAGACCATCCTCCTAAATCTCTCAATGAGCCGGAGACGACAGCCTCAAAGGAAATGGCCAAGAAGAAAATGCAGTAACAGCTGACATTCCTTATACAACATATGAAAGAACAATATTGGACATAAAGGATCTTCCGAGTTATGTACATGGCCTAGTCCGTCAGTGGTGCGGGCGGGGCTTTGCATGTGTAGACTCAACGCCTGAGGACGGTATGCATATCCCCAGATAGAGGGTCATATGATTCCTCCATTAGTTGGATTTTATATATTAAAGTTAAATTATCTAGTAATTGATGAGAACCTCATCGGAAGGGAAGGCATCTCCATTAGGCTGTGGATGATTTGTAATATCATGTGGTATGGGACTTGATGGTAAGCTATCCACCATTTCATCAACTACTGCTGCAGATTCCATAGCATCAGAAGAAGCTCCAAAAGAAATGCGTCTAGACCTGTGCCTCACCAATGGCTGTTCCTCTACATCTTCAGCTTCCTCTTGAACAGATGAGTTCCCTTCCTCCACCATAACTTGACTTGACGCTTGCATATTAGGTAAACTAAATCCTTGCCTCCATGAGGAAATAAATCACTTGTTAGAAACATGCACAATGCAGATTTGCAACGCAATCTACCCCATCCCACACAGGCAATGCACGACAAGTCGTGCACGTCCACAAATAAATGGCTCAGAGCCCAAAAGTCAACCATTTGGATTTATTCCAACCTTTTAGCTGGAAGATTTCATCAGAAAAAAGGGAAGATTGCAAGTCGAACTTTTGATTGACCTTTCACCCTCTTTTAACTCATTATCCAATTTCTGCACTACAAACTCCTCCAATCAAAAGCTTAGAATTGTCACATTAACATACTGAAAACAGGTTGTGCACCAGCACACACGCATGCAAACAAAAGCACATGTTGATAGCATGTTCGCCCACATATGAGTAAAATCAACATAAACATGTAACTAGAACAACAACCCATGCTTAGCACAAGCATGTTCATCAATAACTGAAAAATATATTTACGAAAAGTATATTTACTGATTTATTAAGAAAAATTCAGATTATGGAAAATCAATCCTCAAATACTCACGACAATGATTTGGTGATTAAGATAGGGATAGAAATGAAGTTCTTGCAGAAAAGTGAAAAGTAGGTGGTAACACGAAGGGGTGGAGATGAGTGGTTACATATTGGAAGTGGGAAGTTATAACTCCCAGTCAAAATCAGAAGTTATGGCCAAAATTATCTTCAAAACCCTTCAGCTTAATTTAGTATAATGGATAAAAAGCTATATAGCAATTGATATTAACAGCACCACCAGATGCCCACCTTTCACTTTCTGCTGCCACCTTTCCTGATTCTTCCACATCAGATGACTGAGAAACACCGTGTTGTTCTGTTCCAACAGACCCGACCTTTTCACGTAGTGCTTTCTCCTGCTGTGCTGTCTGAATTCAAGATGAAGTGTGGACAGAAGCATTAATACTTAATAATGGGAGGGGGAAACAAGCAAATAGTAAGGAGGACAAACCTTCAAGGACATTGAAACTGCACGTGCAAACTCAAAATCATCTGAATGAGACGATCCTTGCACAAACCGGGAACCAGAAGTGTCCTAAATGGAGAATACATAGATCAACAAATGAAGCAAGTAAATACAGTCCAGAACAACACAAAATCAAGATGCTGATTGTCATTGTCACATACATAGGGAATGCCAAACTGCTGATCAGAATATCCTCCATCAACCTCCCTTTTTGAAGCCTCAATGGCAGCTCGCAGCATTTCTTCTTCTATGTCATCACTGTTGTCAATTGCATTGTCAAGTTGAGGAACACTTATCCCAGGACGTCTCTCATCAGCTTCATTTGCTCTTTCATTCGGATATGCAGCAAGAGCAGCAGGAGTAATTGAAGGATTCGCATCTTCTTCGTCATCAATTATGACAATCCCATTATCTTCTGGTTCATGTGCATGTGCACTTCCAGTAGCATCCTTAACGGAAGGATTGAGCCCAGATTGACCAGTCCCATCCTTAAACATTATGGGAACCTTACCCACCTCCCCGGGATTTGAAACTTGTGGTGCATGCCCAGTAACCTCAGCAGTTCCTCCCCCATCAGAAAAGCTTGGACCAGATTTTGGGTCTAAGGAAGCAACTGGGTTCAAATTTCCAGTTGCTGACGGTAATGATTGAGAAGGTCCCTGGGATTCCTCTTGATTCGGATCATCTATGGCCATGAAATCATCTTGAGGTGCCAAAACAGGATGTATGCTGGAAATGGAAACAGAAGATTTCAGAGCACAATATACCTAGAGGAAAATTGCTGGTAGATGAGGGCAATTAACATTCTCATAAATGCAATGTAAAGCTCAAGGTAAAACAGAAGCACAGGTAAAATTACATACGTGGCTCTATCTTCTTCATTGAAATGTGCATTTATAGCTTGATTCAGATTGCCACCATGCTCCTGTTGATTGGCCAGATGTGAAATGAAGGCCAGAAATTTAGGTCATGGGTTATAGAACTTGCATCAAAATTATGACAAATACTAAAGTACATTGCCCAGGAATGATGTCTAATGATATTTAACAGTTAAGAACGAATAAACTAGGTAAATATACAATGAATACTGGTTTCAGAATCTACCTGAATAAGCAAACAGAGAGATGAGAAAAAAAAAAAGACCCCAAGTTGTTATGAATTTATTATGAAAAGCAAATCTAACACATGCTTCAATATAAGAGGGACGGACACCTTCTGCTACTAAAAGAAACTCTTCCTGATTTCTAATGACACTACTAAACTTCTGGGTTCCTATTCCCAAGTTGTCACCACATACAAGAGAGATGCCTTTTTAAATAAAAGGCAGGCCCACAATCCGAACAATCCAAACCAATATCAAATGTTTTAAACTGACCAAACAGAAAAAAGCAAGAAATTAAAATGTCATTAAACTCGTCATGACCCTACACTTTATCAGAAATGATTCTTAACTCTCTCGAGAGTAGTTAAAATTGCACAAAATTGATCTTGTTGAAAGTAATGGAATAACCTCCAAAGGATCAGATTTTATGTCCTTTGGACATCACTTGATCATAAAATATGGTCACTGCTATAAAAAAAATTACTGGTGCCAACATCCAATTGGACATCGTTGCATCATTCTCCCTTGGTGGGAGAAAAATCAACCTCAAGTTTGCTTTTGTCGACCTACACTTCTGCTTCTCTTCTTGTCTCCATTTTCTAGCCCTAGTCCATCATGATGCAGATAATTTTGTATCAATTGAAGAGGATAAAAAAATTAATTATTTAAATCTTTAGACACTAGTGATTGAGCCTACTGGACCCAGACACACTTATAGGTGGGCCAAAGGATCAATTGGGCCTCAAACAGTTCACGAGCATTTAATAAAATTCAATGCCAGGGCAACTGATTACATTGAAAGAAGCCATAAATATTTGAAAGGTTGCAAGGATATCTGTTCTCCACTTATATATGTTCATACATCGAAAGAAGCTATAAATACAATCTCAACCATCCAATCAGCATCAAATGTTTTAATCTTGACCCTTCAAACATAATAGAAAAGAAACAGATTAAATACCCCTTAGCTCTCGATACTCTACATCAGAAAATGTACCATAACTTAATCAAATCTGACCAGAATAGCACAAACTTGGGCTTGTTCAAAAGGTACTCAAATAACCAATCCAATAGATCCAACCTCGTGTCATTTGGACAAACATTTTATACATATGGCAATATAAAAGAAATACATCTGAAAGTAAAAAACATTGGTATCACGGTTCACTTGGACAGCGACAACCCATGGCTGCATCACCTTGCTTGCAAGCCCTTGTGGGGCTATAAATGGAAGCTTACAACCAAAATAGTGAAACTGCCACCGCTCCTTCCTACAACCGTTTTTCTTATACCCCCTTTGTCCAGCGCCATTTAAATCATGTAAGATAGAGCGAATAAGACTAAAGAACAAATGACTTGAGCCATGGGCCAAAAGCACCATTCAAGTCTTATCAATGAAGGCCTAGGAACACCAGCATAGGCTCAGTCATCCAAAAGGGTCCGTAAAGTAGTTAATCGGGGACATGCTGGATAAGGGCCCACAAAACCTACAAAAAAAAAAAAAACTATATCCCAAAGGTCACTAAGTAGTTGTTCGTGTAATTTCCTGTCACCAATTGGTTTTAGGATTACTGGCTAGCAAACTTGACCTGGTATCAGAGCCACTACGTCCTGGGTTCAAAACCACACAGGGCAAAAATGCCCCATGCCACATTGTGTGTTTGTGTGGGGGCAAGTGCGCAGGGCAAGAAAGTCCCATGCCGCATTATAGTCTTGTGCGGGCATGTGCTTCGGATCTAGGCAGTGTCCCACCCTAGGAGAGAGGTGTTAAGCAGTTGTTTGTGTAGTTTTCTGTCACCAATTGGTTTTTGGATTATTGGCTAGCAAACTTGAAAGGTCAGTCCACTTAATACGTGGGAAAGGGACAAAAACCTTCTGTGAAGGTCATTTAGATTATCAAAGATGGAAAACAGTCTCCATGAAACTTAGACAGGTTTCTTGCATCCACTTATCACACATGCTGATTCACTTACAGAAATCAGGGAAAGAGAAGCCAAGATGGTTGGATATTAGTCTATATTAGTCTGTATAAGGCTTGTAAAGACACTTAATGAAGGCAATGAATATCCTTTCTCACTTTTTTGCCTTGAGATATAAGTATATGTATATAACCCCTCCCATTTTTTAGCGAAAACTCATAAGACGTTAGGTGTAACATCAATAGTTGATAAAATTGGAGAAAACCATCCGACGCAGGCCGGCAACAGCGCCAGTAAGAAAAAGTTTGGCTATGTAGGTTGATGGCGTACCAAGGGGAAGGGGTAGGCCGAAGAGGATGTGGATGGAGGTAGTAAAAATAGATCTGAATACATGAACCCAGCATAGTTGGGACAAGCCTTTGATGATGACGGCAGTGACTCATTGGCATCTCCAATGTGTGGAGACTCCATTGACATGATTTGAAGTTGCATGAAAAGATTCCACATTGATCCATCCTCTGTAACTTTGGGAGAAGAGCAAGTTTAAAGGGATTTCTTACTTGTTCAAGATTCTAAAAATTTTCCTAGTTAGTTTCATTTTATTTCTATTCAAATCATTAATTAAAAAATCCTCGAAATGAAGAAGAAGAAGAAGACTGCAGTTTTCTTTTCTTAAGCACGTCTTTTCCTTGAATTCTATGCATATTACAACTATTTGCTGTTATTCTCTTCTTGAGTTGGTGCCTGTTTGTTCCCTAAATTTTCCCCAATTAAAACCCTCAGCCACAAACCCAATCCCTAACTTTTCTGTGCCCACTCTTTCCACATTACTGCAGTCCCTCCACAGCGACGAACCTAGCCCCAGTTCACTGCACTACCAGCACCTAAACCCTAAATTTCTCATTCAATCTGCCTTAACTCTATCCAAAAACCCTTCAGAAATTGTGAGGCCAGCGAATTCACAACCATCCCTGCCTGTTCAGCAAGCATATTTGGGCCAAAACTGCACCCTTTTAAGAGTTGCCCCGGCCTGGTCCACCATTTGTGCAGCTCTTTTACCCAGACTCAAGCCCCACCGAACATCCTAAAACTACCTTATCAAGCCCCATTACAAACCCCAATTCCACCAAACCTCAGGCTTGCACAAGTCCATCCATCTTGTAGTTCACTGATCAGTACTTGTGAAGCACCAATAGATACAACCCTTTTTTTTTTTTTTATAACCACCAAAAGACCCAACCTTGCAAGTTCTAAACCCAATCCAAATCCTACATTGCACCAATTCCTAGCCCTACCATATACCCAAATCCAATCTAACCCACAAGAGCCCTAATTACAAGCCCAATTTGACCAAGACCCATCAATCTCATCCCCAAGACATTCCTGATCGGTCACCTGTTTTGAACCCGACCAGCACCATACTTCCCCAAACAGCACTGCCACTTAATGTTCCTTATCCCCAATATTCAGCAGTTAATCTGACATTTTTTTACAGCACCCTTTGTGATGCAGGCCGGCCCAGGTCCACAAACCTTGATGGCTCCCACCTGATCAAAGGTGCTTCCAAGATCGGATATCCCTATCTTTAGTCACTTGATTACTAGATAGTTTCAAAATTTATTTCAATATTAGTTAGTTTCCTAATTTTATTTCAATCATGAGTTGTATTAGGAATCTCAATTATCTCACTACTTAAAGACTTTCCTCAATTGATAGAGATCCACTGTCATATGCAACGATAAAAGGGGATAGCCCTCATTGAAATGGAAGATCAATCTCTTCAATAAAATATTCGATTACTTCTCTTGAATTGCGATTTTCTTTTAATTGTGGAAGTACCCGAATGTGCGAATCCATCTGTGGATTTGATCGTGCCCGATTGGGCACTGATCTATTTGACTGCAGATCCAAGGCTGCACCACTTCGTCATTTATGCGTGCCTCTAACCATTCAATTATCAAACCCCACAGTTTCAATACTGTTTTGGCAACAGTAGGACAGTATCTTTCTGACTGATTCCAGTCCTTTTCAGCACTGAATTCAGTCCCAATTCATTTTCATTCATCTTGTGCCTTCCATAAGTTCCATCTAGTTTCATTCACTGTAGAGCATTCCTCGGTCCATTTCCAACAATTAAAGAGTCTCTCAAATCAAATCTACTTGCATGCAAGCATGCCTCGGATCTTGTACCTTTGGAGATTGACAATGAGCCCAGATTCATTACCATTTTTCTTCCCTTTGCACTTTGCAATCAATTAGGGCTCATCTTTGTGACTTTTGTTTTCAAATCACCCATATTTAACTCCACAATCCAACATGGCACTTGTCACTAGATTCCAATTCCCAACTCTTCCTCATTTCATTTACAGAATTCACTTACTAGCATGAAATCTCACTTCACCAACCTACAATTTAAGGAAATCCCCTTTAGCATTATCCTTGCCTGCAAAGATCCTCACTACCAAAAGCCCTAATCAATTACCTAGAATCCAATAAAAACATCTCAGATTTGTTTTATAATGAAATCATTGACGATGAAGCTAAAGCAATCAAATTCATCACCAAAAGAACAAATCAAAAGAGAAACAAGAGCCATATCGAGTAGAATAGATTGGGAAGGGGACGAACCTCGAGCTTCTGGAAGGCGATTGCCTCAGAGGCACCTGTGATGCTCATGAAAGTCTCGATTATATCCTGCTGAGGTCTCGCCATCAAAGCTTTGATGATCGGATTCGAAGATGATGAGATTATCTCGTGTGAGATTGAGAGAGAAAGAGATGGCTTTGGATTGTGAATTTGTGATTGTATTTGGGGATTTTTGTGCAGAGAGATGTGGAACACGCTACTTAACTTGCAGTCTACGATTTGCTTGTTTGTACAGCTTAGAAGGTTGATGGCACGTGTTGTGGACGTCGAAGGAGAAAGGCACGTGCCGAAGGTGGGAGTGTCCCGCCCGTCTTGGTGGACCACTTCTTGATGGTTGATCTTATCATCATGGGAGGTTGAAAAGCATGGGCCACATATGATCAATACAACCTAGGGCTGCACATAGGCGGTTCGGATCGGTTTAACACTAAAACCAACAACCAAACCGAACATATCGGTTTTTTAATTAACCGATCCAATCCTACCAATGGAGAGGGCTTAAAACAAACTGAACTGGACCAAACGGTTCGATTCGGTTTGGTCGGTTAAGCCATTGGGTTTTTTTTTTTTTTTTTTTTGAAAATCAGACATTGAAATTTTTAAAATGATAATACCTCATCATTTGCATTTATTTCAATGTTTATTGTAAACATAAAAATCCAACATTCCAGACTGGACTAAACGCATATAAAAAAATAATTATATTCCAAAAGGAGAGTTTGAATTAAACGCAAGCGAAACAAAAACATTAACCAGCTTGTAGTGAAATATTCATTCCACATGATACCATTTGGAATTACAATAGAATAATAATTCATGTCAAGAAAAGTCACACACAAATAGAATCTATATTAGAACCCACTGTATTTTTCAGAAATTAAGGTTTTTAACACATTGATTAGGTGAGAACAAAACCAACCATCAAAAGGCTAGACTCTACTGGCTTTTCTAGCATTCTCAAGAGTGCAGCCTTCTGATAAAAACTTCATTGAAACGAGGTAAGAGTTATGATGGAAAAAAACACCTCATACAGTAATTCCTCCATCTACAATGAAGTATCAAAAGGCATTTGAGAGATTAGAGGAGATGCACTGAGGCGGCTAAAATAGTAAAAAAGCAATATTAAGTTACTGCATACGGTCAGTTCGGTTTAAGCGGTTAACCATGGGCTCAAACCAATAACCGACCGATGTAAGCGGTTTTTATGATTTTCAAACCTTTAACCGAACCGATCTATGATAAACCGATCCGAACTGCCCGGTTCGGTCGGTTCGGTTCGGTTTTGCGGTGATACTGGATTTTTTGTGCAGCTCTTATTACAACCTCTTTAAAATTTACGACCCTCCCTTTTTCGTGTTTTTTTTTTTTTTTTTTTTGTTTATTTTTGCTAAGGGAGTTGGACCCAAGGCTGGCTAGAAAAAATTCGGAGCCTAAAGTGACAATCCTAAATGAGGCATTTTTTATATTTTAATATTATTATAAATATTTTATTTAATATTTTTTTTTCTCTTTTTTGTGACGCAAAATAATTAATTAGTTTTTATATTCAAGTTTTGTTGAGTTTGCCATTAGTGGGGCTTGAAGTATTTTCACCCGTGCACAGTGTACATACGCACCATACCGTCCAAGATGGATTTCAGGGTTGTGCCCCACGTAATGGATGTTCCTGATGCACGGTGCTCGTGTGCACTATAGGCAAGTGAATAAATTCCGGCGAGGGCCTATTGTTTATTTTAAATTTTAAGATCTATTATTATTGCTGAAATCCCAAGCTATAAATCTATTACAACTACATCATGAATCAAATTTGAATGGCCCTCTATTGAAATAGGATACACAAAAATAATGAGAAAGCCTTGTAAAGCAAATTCATGACGGAGTGTATGGATGAGGTTTGATACACATGGACTGCTAGAAATATAATTGTGTGCTAAAATCAATTGGACTCTATTATAAGGGGCAGATTTAGAAATATAATAGGCCATAAATGACACTTTAAAGCCCCATAAAAATCTTGATCGTATATTCTTAAGAGAGAGTGATTATGGGGGCCTAATATTTTGGGGAGAAAAAAAAATGATAGCAGTTGACAAGTTTGATTTTTTGGAATTTCAAAAGATGCCAGACACTATTATGGGGCCTTTTTTGTGGCCTTATTTTTTGGGGCCTAAAGCAAAGGCTTTACTGGCCTTATGCTAGAGCCGGCCCTGCTGCTTGGACCAATCGACGACTCAGGTGAGAAAAGAGGACCTCGTGTGAAAAAAAGAGCCCTTGCATAAAGGAAGGTAACCTACACATGAGTGAGCAACTAAGTGAGAACTGCCACATGTTACCACTGGGTAAGGTCGACAAGCAGTTCTCACCATCCACATTGAATTGGCATTAGTCTTTTGGCATATAAGCTCGCTTGGCAAGATGAGGACATTTGTGACTAGATTTGAACCATAAGTAGCCATTAAACTTAATTGGGTTTACCGAAAAGGAAAAACTTGACCAAAGTAAGATCATTTAATCAAAATGGTAATGTAAAACCCTAATCCACGGCCTCCCTCCCTGGTATCCCTTTGTCATCGTGGCATAGCATAGCTGGGAGAAGGAGAAGTAAATATTTGTATATATGGCATTATATAGAGTCTATTTATTTATAAGAATTCTTGACAAAAATCTGGAGCAGTTGAAAATTTTCAAAATTTTCTAGTAGAGTTTAAAGTTTTTTGAATGCACAAAATAATGTCTTTCTAAATTTTATCACTTATTTAATATTTCTTGAACTCTAGATTTTCTTACCATTACTCTTTGGCATTCTTAATAGGGGTTTTGACGCATTACTCATTAAACTTGGTATTTCCGATTTTATGATCAAAACTTGGATAATGACACCAGAGTCATTTGACTTTGGTCAATATTTCTTTAAAAACTTTTGTTCATCATATTCAATGATATTATAGGATAGTCTCATCATACCTTGAGATTTATCAGTTTCTATATCATCCATTTCCTGAAACTAGCAAGTGAATTTGTTTTTTAACAAAATACGAAAAATGACATTTTGTAAAAAATAAATACACATTTAACCACTATTTCTTATGTTCTATCATTCAAAATATTTTTTTCCTAAGATGCAACATAAAAGTCATGGCATCATGGGACAATCCCATAATATTATGGAATTTATCAGTTTTTGTGACATGCATTGTTCCCATTTGACAAAAAAGTTTTAAAAAATATGTTAACTGGAGTCAAGTGATTCTAGTGACATTTTTTGAATTTTCGGGTCATGAAATTGAGAAAATAGATTTAAGGAGGACTAATATGTCAAAACCTCTTCTTAATTTCTACAGGTAGGCCCCACATATCATGATGTGTGATTGGTGAGCTCATGTTTGTAATTCATAGAAGTGGGCCTATATTTGTAGCTCCTAAAGCAAGCACCTTGTTATTTCTAAAAGGTAGGCCGTGTGTTCCAAATTTTCTGAGGGTGGGTCTCGTATTGTAATTTCTACATATGGGCTCCATGTATTTGAAAAAGTGGGCCCCACTTTGAAATTTCACAACTTTTAGAATGTGGGCTTATATTTCTAAAAGTGAGCCCTATATTCATCCTAATTCCTAAAAGTAGGCTCCATACTGTAATTTCTGTAGGTGGGCTCCATTGCAATTCTACATAAATGGAAAAGGTTGGCCCATGTTGTAATTGCAAAAGGCGGGTTTGATGTTGCAATTTCTAAAGTGGGCCTCTCTATATTTGTGAAAGTTGATGGACCCATCATTGTAATTACTGAAGATAGCCCATGCTGTAACCTTTTTAATGTGGGCTCCATGCATTCTAAAAGTGGGCCCCATATGATTCCTAAATGTGGATGTGTATTTCTAAAAGTGGGCCCACATAATTTCTAAAGGCTGGCCACACAATGTAATTCCTAAAAGTGGGCCCACGTGGTAAATTCAAAGGCGCCACCCATGCTCTAATTTCTAGATGTGGGCTCCATGTGCTCCAATATCCAGAGGTGGGAGCGGACAGGTATCACATTGATGCATGCAAAAGTGTAACTTTACCAAAAAAAAAAAAAAAAAATTGCATACAAAAGTGTAAATTCCAATCAAGAATTCTCTAGGTATGAAACAGAAAACTTATGAAATTCAAAATGCATAAGTTTCTCATGCAAGATTTCTACATGACTGGAAAAAGGAAATCCAGGAAGGACAAGATTCAGCGGCATTTCAAGAATATATATGCTTGTGACTTCAGATGCTCACATTTTCCTACCTGGTCCCAAATAAAGAAGAAAACTCAATGTCACATCCCAGTCCCGAAATTACCTGGCCAAAGGTTATTCCCGAGGTGTGCCACGTGTATTCATGTGTTCATCACACCTGTTTTCGGGTCAAGTGTGAGTCACGAAGGAGAAAAATCCACTTTGCACGTGTGAAATATGCTCACAGATACCTATCTTTGTACATTAATCAACGGAAGCATTAAATCAAAACATATAAATGTATCATATCATGAGCTGTCCAAACATTCAAGTTCAATAAACAAAAAATGATTTCATTTACTAGCAAGAAGTAGAGATTGAAACACACTCTACCTCAATAGTTAAAAATATTTATATACATCCAAACCAAAAGTAAGTATAGTTTGTTCATCTACACAAGAGTATTCTATATGCCACAAGTATATTATTTGCAAAAGATGAGACGCTCTCCGGTAATTAATCTAGACAGCCTCTAAGCTTGGAGGTGCCTCGACGGCCTCCTCCTCTCCTCAAGACCGAGAGTGGGATCTGCGTTTGTAATACCAAGAAGAACTAATGAATATAATGATTCAGCTGAGTATAAGCAATAATTCATCCCACATGTTATATCAATTTCAGAATTAATGACAGTTGATTAAAATAGATCATATGACAGTATACTAGGCAATTGTGCAGACGAGTTAATCATGCTCGACGAATCAATGATAAATGAAAACATGTACAATCTCGTCGGTAACCACATTAGCTAAATCCCCTCATTGAGGGCACACATTTTGGGATGTCACCAGTGACCCGGCCAAAGGTTCAATTGGCTACCCAGGTGCTGGAGTTCCGGTGCTCCAGACTATTTACTGCAGTGACGTACACATACTAAACCAAGAATTAACCCCGTCGGGTATCATCCGTTCGAAGCTAAGTAGTACTGATTCATTCAAATCATTATCAATTGGACTTTAGTAGACTACACTATCATTCATACGATGCAAATCATTTCATACATGTACATTCACAATTTTACTCAAGACTTTTCAAATTACTAGTACAAATAACCATAGGATGACCATAAAATTAAGAGTACGAAAAAAACACAGTCTATTTATATGAACATTTATTTGATACGAGAAATCATGGTAAGGTAATTCAATATGCACATGCTTCATAAATTTTAGGAGAATCAAGGATTTTTACTAGCCAAGCAAGTCTAAGCAATCAGCGTCACCCATCATTACACCCGATGTGTTTTTAGTAAGTTTAATGTTTGTTATTCTATTAAGGTGTCACAGTATTAAAAGGTACATTATACTTTCCAAATCAACATCCAGAAGTGACATTCATGAGCTACATTTATCCACTGGACATATGGGGAATTAGTTAAGGTTCCTTTCTAAGGTCCTACATGGTCTTCCAAGCTTAAGAATCCTATTGATTTCCTGGGTGTACCATGATTATCCTTAAAGATAGTCATGGAAAACATAGTCATGGAGGTCTCACGTTGGTATTAGGATATATAGATTTTTCCTTTAATTTGAGATAAACACAGTAGTCAGATCCTTCTCTTAAGTGTTCTCCATCCCTTCCAACACTTTTAAAACTTCTCCCAGGCCATATAATCAGTAAACCAAGGAGGGATCTACCAAACTTTCCACGCTTCACTCAAACATTAACAGACACCTTCCTTTCCTTTCCATATAGCGTAGGAACCCATGCTTCCCCATCATCAATTATTAAGCAAATGAGAATATAATTTCAGAATTGAATTAATTTACAAGAGTCAAAAAGAGTAAACAACATGCATTTTCAGTTTAGTGCTTATACTTGCCTTGTTTCCAAGCTTACACTCAGTCAAATCACTCTCTTGAGTCAAAACAAAGAAAATCCCCAATTTATCAAACCTAACCAAGAAATTTGTGCAAGGAAATGGATAAGATGTCATGCATGTAACTGAAATGAATCTCTATGACTCATTAGTAACCCAGAATTCAGCAAAGAGATGGGTTTCTTACCTATTGTGGCAAATGGCTGAATAAAGAGAAGATCTTGTTAAGATAATATCATGGGTATGTAAAGAGGATGATCAATTAATATAATCCAATGTCAACACCCACATGCACACTCCCAATTCAAGATGATAAGAAGAGAGAGAAGTAAGGAAACAAGGAAAATGGGAGTTGCTTCTCTGCTCAATCTGAATGAAAGGTTCAAATGAGGTTCTGTTATTAAAAGGTTAAGTTTTCAGCTTTTAAAAGAAAGTCCAGAATTAAGTCCATATTTACACTTTGAGTCACATGAAGGCGTAATTGATTAATTTGAGGTCAAATGAGAAAATGTCCAATATGAAAAACGACATGCTCAACGAATTACACGTGATGACGCTAATATGATGTGCATTCGATGCAAAATTAGAAAATCTTAATTTACGAAAAAGTCCCCAGCTCTATCTAATTGGGTTGGATCGGGTCTAAACTACTTACCAAAGACTCAAAGTCTAACTAGAATGCTAAAACAAGACTAAATTATACTAAAATAGCTTAATTAGTACCTAAGCATAATTAATTTATATAAAACATAATTAATTAAGTAAAAGTAGGATTATAATGGGTTTGGGGTTTAACACTCAAGTGGTAAAATCATGAGAATGCAGATAACTCAGATCTTGGGTTTCCAACAAATTTGGAAAATGACAAGTGCAGTTTCTATCTGTCGTTCATATTTTGTTGGGTCATGCTATGCTAAAAGGGAGTGTCAAAGATAAAACTTTAAACCCTTGCTTATGCATACCATTAATTATGGTAGGATAGTGTAATGGAAATATTTCATTGTTGTCCACAAGGGTGGACCCATGATCTTTATGTGGGTTTTGGAAGTGGACCCATGATTTTCAAGTGTGTTTTGGAAGTGGGCATAGGTCCGATGGGGGCGCCTGGCCTAAATCTATATATGTAGGTCCACCCATAATTATGGATATGATTTTGGGCAAAGATTATCAAAACAGTTGACTTATGGGCTTCAAGTTTAACAATTTCTTAAGTTATATATATATATATATATATATAATTCGATCCCCACCTTGGTGGAGGCCCAGGTGGGCCCTACAAAAGAGAGGGAATGTGAATGATAACATGCTGCTGGCTCGACCCCTGCTTTCTACCATCTCATGGTCAAAAGTTAAGTCTGCATTTTGAAAGAGTGGAACTCAAGGGTAGGGCCCACTTTTGGTAAAAAATTAGTGTAGCCTACTTTTTTAAAATCTGAGCTGATTGACCAACATAAATTTTCTCACCCTTTTTGAGATGTTTCCAAGTTTTACTCCAATATATATAGGAGTCGGCCCTGTAGATCATATGAATAATCATTTGGCAGGGCGAAACTCCTGTTGAATTAAGATTTTGGAACATTCCATATTGATATTTATTTTGGACAGTTTGTATTCCATTGGTAATATTCTTCTCACTCATCATCCTTGTTAGTAGATAATCACAAAAATTTAAGAGAAAGTTGAGCTCAAAATATTACTTTATTCATGGCATTATTTAAATTAGACCGTTAGGCTAGACTCTAGGTAGCTCCCTCATGTCATTCTTCCTTATTGATTGAGGATTGAGAGTAGGGGTTTTTTTTATAGTGGAAGAGTGGCATTCAAACTTTTAGAACTTTTGTCTTTCATGGGCTAATGAACTACAATGTTAGGTAGAGTATAGAATAGGTTGTTAGGTTAGAAATTTCTTATCTGTGTCGAGATTTAGGCCCTATTTCTTTAGTGGAATTTCTGTCAGGATTTCATCACGTACAGGAATTCCTAGACATGATGTGACAAGCTGTCTCCTGGAATTTCTGAATTCCATGTTTCTTTTCTAGCATTTCTAGATTCCAGCTACATAAAAGTCTCTTTTGACCTTTGAGAATCTAGGAATTCAACTTCCTTTGCATTTTGGTGGAATTCCAGGATGCTCCTTGAGCTTGAGTATCAAGGAATTTCGCTTTGTTTGGGAATTCAAGAATTCCCCAGATGGAAGTCCAGCAAAGAAACCAGCCTTGCCTCCCTCTTCTTCTCTTTGACCTTTGTGATAGGGTTAGCAATTCCTAGCCCAGCCTGCCAACCCAACCACCACAACCTGGTGATTCATGGTTTTTCTTGGTACCCTAGTCAAGGGGGATGGGACCCATGAGAGAGCCCGCACATGAGGGAACGGCAGCACACGCGTGTGTGCGGGGAAGGCCACATATTTAGGAAATGAAACCTTAGACGACCATGTGAGAATTGATGCTCCTTACCACTTGGGTAAGGAATCCATCTCGATTCATGGCTTGAGTTGATCCTTTTCATTCTTAGGTTGGGTTCACATTGACATTTTTGAGCCAATTCATAATAGGATGGGTTTGGGTTTAGCCCATTTTTGTTATTTGACTTGCCAACTTCACCCAGCCCGATTACTTACGCTAGAACTTGTCAACCCAAGCTTACTTGACAAGTTAATTCAGGGTTTGGGTTGACCCTTTTAACTTTTGGATTGAATCTAGCTTGACATTTTCAGCCCAATAAATAAATTGGGTTTAGATTTAATGCTCAACTTACCCAGATATATCCTATCCATTGCCAGTTTTACCCTACATAGTCTCATATTTCACTCTGTTGCACCACTGGATACATGCTGTATAGATCATGTACATAGAAAATACAACTACATTTCATACATGATCAGGTTTATATTTCACGCCACTTCAATTGAAGTGGTATAGAGAATTAGGCTTTAATTGAAGTGATTTGACCTATTTCACACATGATCAATCTAATCGCTCGTACCATTTTGATGCTCTTTAGAATATGGATAGAAAACATAACTACATTTCACACATGATCAATCTAATGGTTCATACCACTTTAATTGAAATTTGTATAATCACCAGGCCTAACATTCTTCCCTACACCCACAGCCCACAGGTTTTTAATAATATAGACTATCCATAAATAGGATCCACCAAAGATGGAATGATAGGGTTGAGAAGACCACTGACACAAGCAGTAAAGAAGAGAAGACCCAGGAATTTGATTATGGGCAGCTGGATGAGAATGAGACTTCCAACCATTTCCAATCACTAAAAAATCCCACTTACTTTATTCTTGTTTACTGTTTTTGGTTAAGAATTCCTGTTGTGGAGTTTCCCAATACTGTCTCGAGAAATATCATAAATCTGAAAACATGCATCCCAGCATCTTTTCAAGAAGATAATTTCCCAAGAACATGATTTTTGACAGTTGTAAGGTTGAAAGGAGGCCATTTCGAGTTAGAGCGTCACCCAAATTGTGCGTTCTGTGCCTGGACCCGTGCCCTGACCTGAGATCAGTCTAAATCAATTTGAAAAACTGAACTTGATGGCTGAAGCCAAGTATATTATTAAATGTTATATATTTATTCTATTATATTATATATAAGAATTTATACAAAAAAAAAAACCTAAATATAAACCCTGATTAAACGGATTGATTAAGAAATATTCAAAATTATCGAACCGTAATAGGAAAAAGACAATTTTGCCCCGTAATGATATTGTTAGGGCTGGTTTAAAATACAACCCCTTTTCCACAAGATAACGACATCATTAGAGCACGTCCAAAAATATAAAAAACCTTGTGATAAGGCATTGAGAGCGTGATCAAGTCGAGTTGCCATAACAAGAAAAGGAGGAAAAAAGGAAATAAACATTGGTGATCCAAGTGGCTTTAATTTCAATGGTAGATGATCACCTTCACCCTTCTTTCTTTTCTAATTTTTGGTTAAATAGTTCGAGATTCTATATATATTTGAAAGCTTAGAAGACACAACCGACGCATTCCTTCATCTGAGGAGAATGCCAACTGCATGGGCCAAACAGCCTTTTTCCAGACGAATATTCTTATGGAGAAGCTCCATGTTATATGGCCAATGAATTCCTTGGTGGTCCATGGCACTATCTACTATCACAGCTATCTATCTATCTATCTATATAATCAAATTAATTGTGGTCAACAATATTGTGGTGTTTTTAAAATATTGGTGACAAATTAATATTAATCTATGATCAACATACACTAATAAAATTACGATAATCAGGACGGGTGATCGAATGTTTTTATCCTCTTATGATGATCTAAATGTGAGTGAGAATTCTCCAAAGCACTGTAGACTTGCAAGCATACAACATGGGTGGCTTAGATTCATAAATGATGATCTAAATATGCAAAATAATTTATGTACTACAAAGTTACATTTTGAGAGACCACCGATTTAAAGTAGACAGCAGCATATTTTTCCCTTTCTTCAAAACACTGTGCGTAAAAATGTCACAACCGTCGCCACTCATTAATCCAATTCCACGCAGATGAAGTTAAAATGCTTACAGAGAGAGTCAGTACTACACAGAACGTCTAAGATTGTGACTACAGGAGGCTGAAAAGGATCATTCTAAGCAGCATATATAGAATACAATGCCCACAAGTAGTTCTATACGTGTTAATAAATAGTATTGTTTCTATATCTATCAGAAGTGTCCTTCTCAATGCTTTGTCCTCACCATATATGACCTGATGAAGTGAAAGATTTAAGGCTTTCCCTTCACCTGAGAAACCTTGCTAGCTTTTGTGAGGGCTTTGAATGGATTGATATTCTCAAGTGGAGAGTGGCGTGAAAGGAAGAGTAGAGATGGGGTCTATTGGGTTATGGATTGGAACCTTGATCATCATATGGATTAGCCATCGGATTTATGGATGGCGAAAACGTAGATGGCATGGGCAGCTCCCTCCAGGCTCAATGGGGTTTCCAGTGGTGGGTGAGACGGCTTCTTTCTTCCAACCCCACACCTCCTTTGACATCCATCCTTTTGTGAAGAAGCGCATGGAAAGGTAAGGGAATATATTTCATTTCTTATGATTAAGATTCACAAATTAAAGGGAAAGTGGTGCTCTTATTGTTTATTTTCGATTTTTCCTCCAGTCGCTGACGATATCCATTCTTAGTCATCTTTGTGGAAAAGGAGATGTCTTATTCTCATTGATCCCTCGTGACTTGGGAGGTCGTTTGATCTACTAGAATAACAAAATAGAACAAAAAACTTCAAGCTAAGAATATTTGTTGGCACGACTTTATCACCAAATTTAAAAATTTTCAATGTTAAATATGTCGGAGTACTTTTGATGTATAATAGAGTTTCTTCTGATTTTTTTTTTTCAAAAGAGAGCCGATCTTAAAGCGAGAGAAAAGCAGCAAAATAGTACTTCAACAGACTACACGGATCCAACAACCAAGAGGGGAATTCATCAGTCATAACCCTACTCAAATTAAGACTGTTTCTTATGTGAGAAATAACTCACAATGCAAGGAAGTCGCAAAAGAGGTGTCTCACCTTATAGCTGTTCGCAGATCGATCCCTGGGCATATATAGAGTTCTAGTATTCTCACCAATAGTCCATTGTAGGAGGAAATAAAGTCTGTGCGCATGCATATAAGTATGTATGTATGCACGCATATTTTACATAAGATCCCCCAAAATCACATACTCCTCCGGTAGGAGTAGGATTGCAAATAGGTATCCGATTCTCCGAAAGTCTTGACCCATAAAAAACCGGGTTTAGAATGTATTTTAGTTTCTGACTCATAAACAAGTCTGTATTCGAAGCCCAATTTAAGTTATGATTGATAAGCGGGTCAAGTTGGGTCTATATTCCGACCCATGGACTTGAGACCGGCATATGAGTATTTGATATTGCAAATTATAACTCAAAATCAACTTGTTTTGAGATTTTTATGTATAATCCTACATGTAGTAGATTTAATGCAATGTTGTAAGTTGAATGACACCCTTATTTTAAGAGAAGATAAAAAAGATACTGAGAAATTAAACTTGGTTTTGGAACTAGATCTCGGTCTTCTAGGCGCATCAAGTTTTGGACCCAACAAAACAAGCTCCGTGTGAGAATCAGGCCCAAAATTGGAACCATTATTTAGAAATGGATAATGGGTCCAGTTCTGGTTCCAATATGGTTCCGACCCAAAAACCTTTTGATTGCAACCCTATTCCCAGCAATGAAACCTTCTTTGGTCCACCTTCTGATGATGCTACAGATTCCTAGGAATTTTTTTCCGTGCAAATAAATTAGGACTAGGTTATTTTACATTTGAAAATTTGAATGTTTTTTTCTAGTGTTTCTTTGTATCGGAACAAACACTTTTGCCATGTTATATCAGATATGGCCCAATCTTCAAAACGAACTTGGTCGGCCAGCCATTTATCATCTCAGCTGACCCAGACTTGAACCACTTCATCTTCCAGCAAGAGGGCCGTTTGTTTCAGAGCTGGTATCCTGACACTTTTACAGAGATCTTCGGTCGCCAAAACGTGAGTTCAATCCATGGGTTCATGTACAAGTACATCAAAAGCTTGGTCTTGAGCCTCTTTGGTGTAGAAAGCCTAAAAGAACATCTCCTTCCCGAAATCAATCGGTTTGCTCATACGACACTCACCTCATGGTCTGGCCAACCCTCCATAGAAGTGAAAGATGCAACTGCAGCGGTATGTATAACATCTAATCATTACAATTAGCAACTCTAGCATTTGGAATGCTTGGAATTCTGAAAATTCGTAAGGCTAAAAGTGCCTTTCATGCGTTCTTGAATTCTGAGTTCTTGTATCTAACACAACAAAAGTCTCATAGATCATGCTTGATTTGGACTCACTAGTGGGCATTATCGTTTGCTAAAAACTAACTTGAGCAGATGAGTTTCTACATTTTTGGAAGCACATTTTTCAGTTCATGTGTGGAAATGAGTCACACACCTAATGGTTGGACCCTCTTGGTTCTTGAACCTGATGGGTGGAAATAAACATTCTAGATCTCATGCATGCACATGCTCAATATGTGCACACAAGGATATGATCCTTTCCTCATTTGTATTGTGTTGTAACTTGTACTAAGAACCAATCTTAGGCAATGTGTTAGGGATTGGACTACTGATATTGGCTTTAATTGACTTTGTTATTCACAGATGATATTTGAATTGACTGCCAAGAAGCTGATAAGCTATGATCCAATTACATGTTCAAGCAATTTGAGAGAGAACTTTGTCGCTTTCATTGAAGGTCTCATATCATTTCCCATCTACATTCCAGGCACTGCTTATTACAAATGCATTCAGGTGAGTGTAAGTTATATATGCTTACGTATCAAAGCATATTTTTGAAGAAGGGTGTATAGTTCTAAAAAAATGTCACCTTGTGGATCCATTTAGGGGCGCAAAAAAGCGATGCGGGTGTTGAAGAAAATGCTAGAGGAAAGGCGTTCTTCTCCCGATAGACGCAAAGGGGATTTCTTCGACCATGTGATTGATGAGCTGCAGAAAGATCGAAGCATGCTAACGGAGGCGATTGCTCTTGATTTGATTTTTGCTTTGCTCTTTGCCAGCTATGAGACAACTTCCTTGGCCTTAACTATGGCTATCAAATATCTTTCGGAGCACCCACAAGTGCTTGACAAATTAACTGTATGTACTCTCTGCCTTTTTGCTCTTATAGTACTTTTTCTTCATATACACAGAGAAGAAAAGGAAGTACTTGGATTGAGTGATGTATCATGTACCAGGAGGAGCAAGAGGGAATTTTGAAAAGGAAGGAAAACCCAGATGATGGAATCACCTGGGAGGAATATAAATCTATGACTTTCACTTCACAGGTACGACTCATGAAATTACAACCAACTTTTTATTTCAGTTTTGATCAGACACTCTACTCTGTCCATGCAACTGGATAGGACTTAATATTTCTGATAAGTGCAGGTTATAAATGAAACTGTTAGGCTGTCCAATATTGCACCAGGGATTTTCAGGAAAGCTATGGAGGATTTCAAGATCAAAGGTAACTAACTACAAGTAGTAACCGTTTTTGACATCTCATTTTTGGAAACAATACCATACTCGAATTTTAGTTGCGTGTCGCTAATGGCAGCTAAAATCTGATTCAACCTGTGTATGGTCCAACTTTGCTGCATACTTCTCTGCAGGGTGGTCTCCATACAAGTTAAAACAGATTTTTGTTGACATGAATACTATACAATAGGACAGTATATAATGCTTCACCTCTCTAGCTCCTTCCTTGTACAGGTTTAAATGAATGAACATGCCATTGAAAACCATAGCCAATAAATTAAACAAGTTATTGATGCCCTTGGTGTTGCTTAGTACTGGTAATTTTGTAGATCTTAGAAGTAATCTCTATTTAACTTAGGTCCATTGTGCAGGATATACTATTCCGGCTGGTTGGGCCATAATGGTGTGTCCCCCAGCTGTCCACCTTAACCCTGACATGTACGAGGATCCACTTGCATTCGATCCATGGAGATGGGAGGTGGGCCACTGTAGTTGATAATTGTTGTTTAAATGTTAAACTCTAGAAAATCTAGTGCAAAAGTTTACCCATGACCAATCACATTTTTACTTTCTTTAATTGAGATGATTTTCCTGAGAAAAAGCTTTAATTTGATGTTAATCAATAACCTTCATTGGATAATATTTTTGGGTATTGCACAGGGAGTGGATACA
Source organism: Umbellularia californica (assembly GCA_028538565.1). NCBI lineage: Eukaryota > Viridiplantae > Streptophyta > Magnoliopsida > Laurales > Lauraceae > Umbellularia > Umbellularia californica. Next base: position 14,896,327 of record JAPQWN010000001.1, on the reverse strand, counting down.
AATGGGGGGTCTAAGAATTTCATGGCTTTTGGTGGGGGCATGAGGTTTTGCGTCGGAGCAGATTTCAGCAAGCTACAGATGATGGTGTTTCTCCATCATCTAGTTACCAAGTACAGGTAAAAGTCACACACAAATCCTTTTTGGTTGTGGCTTAAAACACCATTAACAGTTATAGGACTCACCATTCCATGGCAACAGCCCGTTTCATCTAGTTAAATTTCAACTTGGGAAGTTATTTAATGGGGCCAAAGTAAGTATGTTGGTTGGCTAGAACGGCATTGGCCACATCCAACCAAATTATCACCATGAACTCGACCTGAAGCGGCCCCTTGAACCATTGGCAGTGGCTATCTCCTTATGTATATATATATCTATACTCAATCAAAAGCACCATTTTTCTTCCTGTTCTCACTTTGACTGTTATTAAAATTGCAGGTGGTCATTGGTGAAGGGAGGAGATATTGTCCGAACCCCTGGTTTAACATTTCCAAATGGTCTTCACATCCGGCTCTTTCCAAAGAACAAATGAAGATAACTAGCAAAGTAGCAATTACACATTGCTTCCTTGACATATATTTACATAGGAAATTAATCAGGACAAAAGCCCTCTCACATGAAGCGGTTGTAGCAATATCATATCCATGGAAAACTGATTCATGTCTATAAATATATGTATTTACGAGGCTTGAGAACCTGAGCTTAGCTGGATCTTCTGAATGTCGTCATATCTAAAAATCCCAGATACAAAATGGGGGGAACTATCTAAACTCCCACATAGAAAATGGGGTTTTTCAAAAATCCTAGTTCCTCCCCTGCTTGGAGATACCATGGCCCCAAATCTTAACTTTACATGGGGCCAAATAGTTTAATTCAAGAACGGCTCCTTGCACCATTGGTGAGGAGAGTCAGCTCTTACGTGGCTGCCCAGGATTTGAACCCCGGGTAAGTCACATCTTTCCACTTGTGTGGGCTTTGTTCTCATTTGAACGGGCCTCCTTCCCATTTGAGTGGGCTACTTTTCTATGTATATGCGGGCTCTTGCTTGTATCTCATCCCCCTTGGCTAGGGTACCAAAAAAAAAAAAAAAAGAAGTTATAATCAAATCATTTTGGCTAACCTTTGTCTAATCCAAACTATTCAAATTACACCCCTCTCTTGTTTCAAACAAGGCCACAGTATTAGGGCTGCACAAAAAATCTAGTATCACCGCAAAACCGAACCGAACCGAACCGACTGAACCGGGTGGTTTGTATTGGTTTTATGTAGATCGGTTTGGTCAACGGTTTAAAAATCATAGAAACCGCCTTACATCGATTGGTTATCGGTTTGAACTCACGGTTAACCGCCTAAACCGAACCGACCGTATGTATTAACTTGAGTATTGAGTTTTGACTATTTTATACTTAGGGGAAGCTCTTGAATGTTCTACTTGCATGTTACATGTTTGATGAAAATTTTACAAGAAGTATGCATTATTAGGTTTTTAGTGGCGCTGCTCATGGGTTTGGTCTGACCTAAAAGAAAGTGAACTATGAAGAGGCTCATTTCAATTAGTTCAAAATTGGGGCTACATTCCACTCGAATCCCCCTTGTTGGCAAAAAATAAAAAAAATAAAAAACTAGTTCCTTCTCTGTTAAATTCACTGGTCTAGATCAAGCAATGTAGTCTAGTCCATGTTTTATGTAGAGAAATAGATACGTACCTTACCATTTTATTAGTGTATTTTACTAGAAGATTTGAACTGATTCACCTCATTAGCCGGAAAGGTTGGCCAAACCTGATTCGGTCCTTCCAATCACGCGACCGGGTGATGGATGGAAAGAGTTCATCAATCGTTTGATGTATGCTTGGTTGAAACGAATTATGAAATATATTTTAGTGTTCATTACAACTTCTCTTTCTATTTGATGAACCAAGTTTGAACTACAGTTTTTTTTGTGAATAAAATAAAATAAAATATAAAAAAGAAAAACCGTAATTGAACTGAACCGATTCAGTTCGGTTTAAGCACCTAAGCGGTTCGGTTCGGTTTGGAAAATAGAAAACCGATGGGTTCGATTTGGTTGATGATTTCCCCTTTAAACTGATCCGAACTGCCCATGTGCACCCCTACACAGAATCATTCCAATTTAATTGATATACACCGCCTTCTAAGGTATTAGAAAATGTAGCCCTTGAAGGAAAATTTGAGACATTGCTAGCTCATTACAAAGTGTGTGTGAGCGACTTGGATCAAACAAACATGGAGACATATACAGCCTTTTATAATGTATAGAAAATGTGGCTGTTGGAGGAAAAATTTAGACATTTTCAATTCATTGTAAGGGGTGTGTGTGCGCGCGCGCGCCCGCAATTTGCATCAATCAGATAGGGCAAAATAGGATCAAGGTTGGAAAAGTTGTGATCCAGACTTGACTCATCCAGCTCTAAAAGATTTATAGGAAGGGTCAAAGTGACAACTTGGGAGAGTCATTTTTCTTTAAAAATAAAATTAAGAAATAGATCAAATTCTTATGAAATTAAAATATACATGTATTATCATGTATTAGTCTAATATATTCAAATTACTAATTTTATATGTCCAATAAAAATACTATAATAAGAAAACTAAAAGGAAAAAAGTTCTTGCACATTAAATAACTTTAAATCCAAGTACATTGAATGTAAAAGATCAAGTTTAAGTCTAAAACTGCATTTCAGTCGATTATTCTTAAATTGCTAATTCCAAATTTCAAGCATTAATTAGTTAAAAAAATTAAAAAAAATGATTATTTAAATTTAAATCTACTTATACAATGGTGCAAAATGCATACAATTTATCAAAACAAGTTGACTCAGCCTATTTTCATCTATATTTGACTCAGTCTTCCGTCAAAATGAGGTGATTTGATGGAGTCAAGAGTCAAGTCGCCAAGCTTTCCTAACATGCACGGGTTTATATTAGATTAGAGCTTATAATTGCACCATAGTTTTTGTAATATAGGATTACTGGTCCTTAGACTTAAACATCTTCATCTAATTGGTAGACTGCAAATGGACAGTTGACAGTAGGGCTGTCAAAGGGTTAGGACCAGGCCAAGCCGGGGTGAGCCCTTACCCCCACTTTAACCTATGTGGGACAGGCTTTTTATTTTTTTTATTTTTTTGTTTTTGCTATTGGAGGTTTTCCAATCCTTTGGGTTGGACTAATCCCTCCTGGCCCAAAGGGAAGCCGAGTAAACTCCCCTGTAGCCCCAGTGTGGTAATGCAGTTTTGAACTTACAACTTTCGGATACAAACCATGGTCATAGACTAATTGAGCTACCCCTTGGGGTTTGTGTGGGCCAGGCTTAGGTGAGCAAATATGGGGTCTAAGAATTTCATGGCTTTTGGTGGGGGAATGAGGTTTTGCGTTGGGGTAGATTTCAGCAAGCTAGGAGATTGGAAGGATTTAGAAGAAGAAAGTCTGAAAAAATTAGAAGAAGAAAGTTAGAAGAATCATGCTGAAATTCCGGATCAACCAGAATGAGGTCCGCTCGAGCAACTACATCATCCGCTCGAGCGGACAGAGTCAGAATAGCTAGATGCTGAAATAGAACCGTATCCGCTCGAGCGGACAAGGCGGCAGAGTCCTAGGAAAATTAGAAACTACTTTTCTAATTGTGCCCAAACTGTTTGTTTTAATCTCAAGCATCTTAGGCCACCTTAAGCACGACCCAATGGCTATTTAAAAAACTCAAGAGCTATTCCAAATAAGCACCCCACCTCTCAAAGTTTTGAGTTAGAGATTATCATTGAGAGAATTCTTCTCTAGAGATTTATTAAGGAGTTGTGCTAACAAGTTCTTTAAAGCCAATTCTTCTGCACCATTATAGAAGATTATCTTCTTGCGAGAAGACTTGAGGAGTCAAGCGCTGTACTGAATCTATTGCAATTAACGGTGTGAAGTCGTTGAAGCGTGAAGCGACACAAGATAACTTAAGTCCTTGAATATGGGATATCTGTGGAAGATATCCGAGTTTCTTAAAATTGCGAGATTCATAGTGTTTGATTTAATCTAGTTCGGATCGGTGGTTTTTCACCTAATTAGGGTTTTCCACCTTAAATTTGGTGTCCTTGTGGTGTGTGTTTGTTGATTTTATTTCCGCTGCATATTTTTTATTTCTGCACACTTTTGGATTGATTGTTTGAGTAGATCAATCCAGAGATCACTGACCCTAAACCTTTCACATTTTGTAGGCCAGACCCCAAATTTATGATAGGATCTACATATCCCTTATTTCATTGATTGATATACATTCAGGTGGGCCCCTCATGCAAAGTCCATAGCTACATAAGATTTGCAGTAACATTCCCTTCTTTTAATATTAAGCCAAAACTTTGTTAAATCTCTTTTGGATTTTACCACAATAACAGTATGTTACTCTTATAACTGTAGTTGATTAAGAGTGACAGGCGCTTATATATCACATTAGACAAAAAATTCTCTAAAAAAACCATGTGATTTGAACCCCCCATCATCATCATCGTCATCACGTGTTTTAGTCATAACTATATCATTGTAAATAGTTTCTCTCGACTAAATTAGATGACATGATGGCACGACATCAACAAGTGAGCCAAACAAAATAATGAATGCTTTGGTACATTAAGCGGTATATGGTATTATTATACTAAAGTGGAGGTTTTAGGTTTCACTTGTAAGGAAAATTCTCAAAAACACCTCTGTTTTATCCTTTTTTTTTGTCATGTGGGCCATGATGAGTCAATCAAACATTTTCACACACACTGTCTCCCATGAATGATCATAAATCTGAATTTGACACTCATCCAACTTTCCCTCGCCGTTTGATTGAAATCATGATAAAATGATATATCTAAACCATTAAATTTTAGGGCATTGATCAAAAGGTTAGGATGATTTTGTGGACTCAAGATTTTGCATATAGGTAGGCTGTCCATAGATATTTTCCATCCAATGGATTTTCATGATTATCATTCATCCCAGTGGGCCCAATTAGGAGGGTCATTTTCTCCTAAAAAACACCGGATGCTGTGTAGCACTCCCCTTACTTATATTCAACATCATCGAGGTTTACTTATATTCTTGGACGTTGGGCCAACCAAACCTTATATTCAACATCAAGGCTTACTTAGATCCAAACATAATCATATTCTAATTCAAACTTGATTTTAATGTAGACCACATAACTCAAATTAAAATGAATGCAAATATTTTACACAAATATAATTTTCTCAGTTTTTTTAAAGTTTAGTTTTTATTCAAATTCAAGCCTACTTTTGCTTATATCATATAACTAAAATTAAAAAATGTCAAAAGGTTATACTTAAATTATTATTTTTTTCTCAATTTTCATAAAACCTCTATTATATTAAAATTTGACCATGCCCCATGAAATAAGGAGACAAGCATTCTAAGTGGTTTAGATTGTTAATGGCAGGGTCCAGCCTAGAGCTTTACTTATTGACTTTTGTTAAGGAAGAGAGAAAGAAAGAGCAATTTTAGACAAAGTAAGGGGGCGAGGGCAATTTTAGACAAAGTAAGGAGGCGAGGGCAATTTTGGAACAAACACATTGTTAGTCTTCCTAGAAAAACTCACCCAAAAGTGCTCCTTCATTTCTTTGATTTATGACCCTCTTTGTTTGGTAAGCATTTTCCGTAAGTGGTGCGGGATTTTCAATTTTTACTATATACAAGAGTGGGATAATAACAACTTAAAGTGCACTCTCCTGTGAGAAAATCTTCCATACAAAGAGGGGTGCAAGCAACCTCTAACTAAATCATCATGTTTATAAAGATCATCTCTATATGTAAGAGACTTGAGAAGCTGTGTATGTCTAGATCTTCTAAAAGTCTCCGTAATCAGACCATTTATCTTGTGGACCCTACTTTGGAGATGTCATAGCCCCAAGATGCTAAGAAGAAATGATCCCATGTTACTGTCAGAGTGGCGTCCATAACAACTATTATCTAATTTAATCCTATGGGCTCACTTTTGTTTGATCAAAGTTTTTCAAATTATACATCATGTTCCTTTTGTTTTCAAACACTCCAAGTATATAACCATTGAATTTAACCTACCACGTATAATGTATATGATTGAAGGGCACGTATTACTTGGATGGAAATTTTGGACGGTGCGTGCATGTAGCGTGAGGTGTATGATTTGAACCATTTTGGATGCCATATAGGGATCATATTAAGCTATACACTTTTTTCTTAACCCTATAGATTTTTTTTTTTGTTAAAATAGATTAAAGGGGGCTAGTTCAAAGTCCACCACATCCACATGTATGGAAGGAAGCCACAACAAATTCTTCTTCTTCTTCTTCCTTTTCCTTTTTTTTTTTTTTCCTATTTTTAGAATGAGGGGTGACCATATTCACTAGAAGGTTGAGCAAATCAATCAAATGATCCCTTTGAGGGCCATTAGAAAGGTCGGCTGCAATTATTAGATTGTGCCTCTTGTAGGGGCCCACTCCGTTCGCATGACAGGATGTTCATGTCCCTTATTCTACTGAATTTTACTAATTGGCATGCATTCAAGGTGGACTATCCCTCATGCAAGGTTCATACTGTTATATTTGCAGAAGATTAACTGGGAGATACTATCGTCGCCGCCGCCTTGATCTTCATCTTCTTCTCCTACTTATTACATTAGGTTAAAACTTAGAGAATTATGAATCTTAACATAACAACATTTTCTCTTTCTCATAACCATGATCAGAGTGATCATGACCAACATGTCACATTAGAAGAGGAGTTTTTAAAAGCCATGTGACTCAAGTCGTCTTTATTTTATTTGCATAATAATCATGTATTTTAGTCATTATCGAACTAATGGTGGGGAAGACTATAATTACCATTGAATTTTTATTCATGATATAATAAGATGGGACAATAATTTTGAGCAATTTGAATCTCACAAATGATCTCATGTGTGTGTGTGTATATATATATATATATATATATATATATATAGAGAGAGAGAGAGAGAGAGAGAGAGAGAGATTAATTAGAGTGGTCAGAATTTTATGAATTTCGCTATTATAGAATTACCACTCATACTATGGCCATGCGAGATCCTTCCAAGGGCACGACTTAGAGAATGCCCAAGCTCATCCTCATCAAAGGAGACTTCATCTAAAATTCACTTTTTTTTCAAAAATTGATATCATCTGCTATATCAAATATTACTCTAGGGGCTTAGAGAATCCCTGTCTAGGGAATATTTAAATTTCTCAAATGTCATCTCTAACTGCAATTACAAATATTTAAGGGCTACTGAGTATTTTAAAAACTGAAATTTCAAGAATTTTACAAGTTAAAAAAAAAAAAGAAAAAACTCCACAAAATTAGTTATCCAATTATTAACGAACGAAAGGAATTTTAAAATCTTGGAGGAAAGCTATTGACAGAAAAAACATCGATCTCCTCCAAATTCCTTGCAAACAAACGTGCTCCCTAGATAGAATCAAGCTTACCAGTAATTAATTGCACTCAAAACACATAATTAAAAAAAATGTAGTTAGAATATGTGCTCTATGTTTGATGAATGTGTAAGCAACGCAGCTTTAATTGATGTGGAATGTGACATAGAGGTAATAAAAAAGATTAATTTATAAGGATGTCCCAAAGTATAGTGAACATTTTAGTATTACTTTGAGACAACAGGGTGCATTTTCAATAATACATTTTCTTTAACGACCTTATAATATCAACTTAACAACAAGAACTTTTATAAACTAATGAAAAAAATCTAGGGTCTATCATTTTACATAAACACACATGGGAATTCCTATTGAAATGAGCTCCACCAAATGAAAAAAGAGGTGAAGGGTGAAGTATAGAGGTGAAAATATAGATGAGACATTTGACTTTCCCAGGCATTTAATATGTACGGTGATAGCTTTGGTATTCATTTTCCATCTTTACCTTGCTCAATTTCAATATAAGAAGAAATTATTTGATGACCATTTTTAAATATTCAGCTTTAGCTCTCCAGCTTTCACCATTTAGAAAAATACAATCTTCTTTATCCAATTACATGAAACAAGCATGCTTTAAGTCTATAGAGAATTTGAGGTTGCTCGGTTGGTTTTCAACATGGTATCTCTCCCGGTTGTCTAGGGTTTGATTTATATTGTCATCTTTTTATTTGTCGGGAATCTTTTTTCATATATGTGTGAGTCATCCGTCATTGGTCGGGTACCAAAAAATAAGTTATTAAAATCAAATTTTAATGAATAGATTATATTCTAAACTAGTAGATAATATAACAATATACCATCAATACCGGGGCAAATGCTCCCTTAATCGCGGGAGCTTTTAAAAACTAAGGATTTAGCTCTAGTTGTCACTAATAAAATTATACTACTAAGTCAATAATCAATAAATCACTAACCAATAAATATCGATATACATGAGGAGGTGGAGAGAGAGGGTGCGTGTAGAACCACTGTAAGTTGCAATAAAAACAGCTGCTAGGTTTTCTCTTTTCCTCTTCCTCTCAGATCAGCCATGGAAGCCCTCAGATCAGCCATGGAAGCCGAGGAGAATTGCAGCGGAACTATGATCGACGCCAATGGAATCGACGAAGAAGAGGAAGAAGACGAGATCAGCTTGAAGCGGAGCAAACCCATCACGAGCGCCGATCAGATGGACGTAGAGGCCTACGCCAGCCTCTACAGCGGCCGCACCAAGATCATGCGCCTCCTTTTCATCGCGGACCGCTGCGAGAACCAATCCATATCTCTCGAAGCCCTTCGAATGGCATTCGACGAGATCAAGAAGGGCGAGAACACGCAGCTCCACCGAGACATCGTCGCCAAGATCGATGGAAGATTGGGCCCCGCTTACTCTCTCGATCACGCCTGGATCAACGCAGTCGCCCGTCGCGCCGAGGGGAGGAAGGACAAACTCGAGAATGAGCTCAACAATTACAAGGTATTGGAGCCACTTCTTCTTCTTCAATTCATCAATGTCGGTTTTTTTTTTAATTAGGGTTAGTGTAACTAAAGGAAGTACTGTTTGAGTAGCAATTTTGCATTTTGAGCTAATAGATTGGCGGAATTTGTCGAGTGTGGAGTGGGTTTTGGTTGATTTGAGAAATTAGGGTTGGATATGCTTTGTTTGATTTCACCCCCACTTCCTTTTCCTCTTACTCAATTTTGGATTTGGGTTGATAATGGAACATAATTTGTTGCATTCATGCTGGTTTCTAAGTGTAGAGTTGTTTTGCAGAGCCTGTTGTTGTAAAATCGCTGCTTTCCAATGTACATTGGACCCTGGTTAAGTTCTTAAGAGGCATGTTAACTTTTTTCTTTGGAAAGGTATTAACTTGATTAACTTTGATGAAGGATGATTTAAATGATGTTGGGAATTTCGTTTATGGCAATGGTGGCTTTGGGGACGAGAATGCACAGTGTATCTCTAGGCACGGCAATCCTGTCCATCACTGTTTGAGAAGTGGTCACTTCGCGCAGTCAAGAAGAGTCGCCATGTGCCTTGTGATGGGAAAAAAAAAAAAAAAAACCCATTCCTGGTATTTATTGATAGTGGAAGTTGTTAAAACTTGATATATGTTAAATTGCATTGTGGAGGAGCAGTATTTCCAGTAAGCTCTCATGGTTTGAATGAGACGTGGAAGTTTATTGCACTTCTTGATGTTTATTAAGGGCCTGTTTGTTTGAATTAAACTACATAGGAATTAAATTAAAACCATTAGTTGTTAAAAGTGAAGATTGAAGGTTATTTTTCAAAAATGAGCATCAAATAATATTTCCTTTTAGGGAAATAGAATAAAAAGAAGATAAGAAATGAACAACTGGGGTGATGGCTGGTTTATTCATTTCCCATCTTCTTTTAATTATATTTCCTTAAGAGGAAAGGTTATTTGATGATGCTCATTTTTGAATTTTCACATTTGATCTTCATTTTTAACCACTTAAGGTATGAAGTCTATGTATTCAATTCCTATGTATTATAATGCAAACAAATAGGCCCTAAGTATTTTGTAATTTAGTGCATCTGTTCTTCCTTCGTTTTTAGTTTTGTTTTCTGTATTCTGTTGCTTAAGGGATGCATTTGAGAATGTGTTGTTCCATTTTTTGTTTACCATTCATGTTGTTGCTCGTATATTTGGATTGTCAAAACACGGACTTTCCCCGTCAGCAGTTATTGAACTTCTTTCTATTGTTGGTACCCCGGAACTTGGTTTATGATTGCACAGATATCAACTAACACAACTATGTCTTTTATTGTTACTTGTTCGTGGTTTTTTTTTTGAATTTTCACTATTATGTAATCTTATGCGCAGACAAATCTGATCAAAGAAAGCATCAGGATGGGATACAATGATTTTGGAGATTTTTACTATGCTCATGGATCACTTGCAGATGCATTTAAGAGTTTTGCTCGTACTCGTGATTATTGCACCACATCAAAGCACATCATTCAGATGTGTTTGAATGTGATTCTGGTCAGCATTGAGATGGGTCAGTTTATGCATGTATCAAGCTATGTTAGCAAAGCAGAGCAAACACCTGATGTGTTGGACCCCGTCACTGTTGCAAAATTGAAATGCGCTGCAGGGCTGGCTCACTTAGAGGTTAAAAAGTATAAACTCGCCGCTCGCAAGGTTTGTTTGGGCATGTTTATATGTTTTTCTGTAGCTGTGATCTGTGTTCAGTGAACATATTTATTTTGAAAAGGGGGCATGTGAGCTGCAGTTTTAATTAGGGAAAATTTCAAATAAGCATAAAACTTTTGGCCAATTTTCAAAAAAGTACATGAAGAGTTTAATATTTTAAGAGAGTATAAGAGTTTTCCATGCTTCTTTCAATCAAGTCCTCATAAAAAACTTATAAAAATGACAAAAATGCCCTTATAACAGGTTTTTGTCTTTCCATGTCTTCTTTCCACTCTAAACCCACTCTTCTCCCTCACCACCTCTCTTCTCCCTCCTTCCTCCTTCGAAATCCATGGACTATGCCATCTCCATTTCATAAACCAAGAAAAAAAATTAACAGTGTGTCCATAAACCGCTGCAAGGTGGCCTGTGCATGAACTTCACACCCATGATGGAGCTTCTAGTCTCTGCAGTCTGCACACTTCTGGCCCACGTGCCCCAAGTGGAGCCCAGAATGATGGATGGTGCTAGATGAAACACACTTCTGGCCTGCTTGCCCTTAGTGGACCCCAGAATAATCACTGGTGCTGGATAAAACACGCTACTCACAGAGAGAGAGAGAGAGAGAGAGAGAGAGAGAGAGAGAGAGAGTAGAAAAAAAGAAAGAAAAGAACAGAGAAGACAATTGAGAGGAAAAGTAGAAAAAAAGAAAGAGAGAAAAGAAGAGAGAAAGACAGAAGAAGAAGAAGAAGAAATGGAGAGAAAGGAAAAATAACCATTAGTGTTTTGGTTGTAGTGCAGTCAATAGTGGTTGGAACAGTGGGGAGAGAATAAGAGGGAGAAGAAGAAGAAAGAAATTAAGAGAGAAACAAAGAGAAGAAAAAGAAAGAAAGAAAGAGGAAGAAACAGAAGAGAGGCAGTGGGTGACGAGGTGGCTGGAGAGAGAGAGAGAGAGAGAGAAGAAAAAAGAAAAGAAGAGAGAAAGAAGAAAAGAAAATAGAAAAAGAAAAGGAGAAAAAGATGTGACTGCTCTCTATTGGGGACGTGCAGGTGCAGGGGTGATGGTGTGGCTCTGATAGGCGTTTAGCTGGGAGAACAAGGAGAGCGAGCTGATTCACCTGGGCCATCTCCATTTCATTGTTGCTTTATTTCATTCATTTGTTCCGTTCCTTCTTAGTTGCTAATTTTCAAAGTTTAGTTGTTCAAATGTACAAAAAGGTCGTGGGTTTGCATACCACCAATTTTTGTCATAAGGGCGTGTTTGTCATTTTTTAAACCTTTTTAATGGAAAGGACTTGATTGAAAGAAGTATGAATAACTTTTATATATTTTTGAAATATTCAAATCTTAATGTACTTTTTTGAAAATGGGCCAAAACTTTTTAGACTTTTTTGAAACTTTCCCTTTTAATTATAATAAATCTTATGGTATGTTTCTGTAGCTGTTCTATACATACATACATACATATATATATATATATATATATATATATGGGAGATGCTCTTATGAGAACATCTCTCACCTTACCATGAGAGATAAGATAGGGGCCCTCACATCCAATATCCAATGTCAACAACTTAAATGTAAGGGCCCCCACCGTTATCTCTCATGGTAAGGTGTATATACATACATATATACACATACATACATACATTAGACACACACACACATACATTTATTAAAATGCTGCAAAGTTTTAGAATGGAGAGAAACTCTTCTGCTGGGGCCTGAGTCCGTCACTTCCTACCTTCATGGTTTAGTTTTGGAAAGATAGTTGTTTGCAACTGAATTTTTTTTTTGAAAGATAAAAAGAATCAATTTATTGATAAAAGATAACATAAAGACAAACACCTTGGACTTGAAGACCAAGGGGATGGTTGATTAGCTCCCTTTTGGCTAGCTGATATACTACCTGGTTTTTACCTTTAACAGTAAATAAAACAATGATTTTCTTATGATGAAACCAAGGATTTAAAAATTATACTTTCTTCCGACTGGACTTGGTTTTAGATCATAACCGCGGCACTATTGCTTCCATGAACAGGCTGAGTTTTTAGATGAAATCAGTAGAAGCACTAGGCATCCTTATACTCTATAAGAATCTCTGCCATATTGCTATTTTTGTTTAGTAAGGTTGTTTTCACTTTTAACACTCTAAAACAAACTAAAGCCAAGGTATTCCATGAGATTTGAAGTCATTACATTATGTTGGATGTTCGCAAAAATGACTCCATTGCGTTAAGTTGGTTTGTTCTGGACCTGTGATTATACCATGGAAAAAAATAAATAGAGATTTTTTTCACAGTTATATACACTTATAGATAGGGACCCTGGACATGATTAACCCTAAAAAAATCGAAAAATTACTGTTTTTCTGTAAAAAAAAAAAAATCATGACTAACCCTGCTGATATACCAGGTTGGTGCCTACAAAATCTTTTCTTAAATACGTAATTATCATGGTTTCAGAATCTGAATGGAGCCCAATGTAGTAAATTGGAGTCTTCATTAATTCTATCCACTGAAACTTCATCCAAAGAGACACAAGTATTGCCTTTTGCAGAGTGTTTAAATTACCTGGTTAAGGATCATAATGCCACAGAATAATTGGACATGTGAGCGATGCAAGCGGTGTGTTAGAGCAATAGCTTAGTGAAATTTATTGAATCCAATGGCTGGAGTGGTAAGCGCTTAATTGCACGGGATAGAATGGACTGCAATTCCTATTTATATGGAGAATCTCAAAATGTAACGCCTTGACGTTTTGCAGTTTTTGGAAACGGGGCCAGAACTGGGAAACAGTTATACTGAGGTGATAGCACCACAAGATGTTGCAACTTATGGTGGACTCTGTGCACTTGCATGTTTTGATCGGTCAGAACTGAAGGTATGTATCTGCTTTTCTCTGTAAATATGATAAATTGATTTGGTTTATATCTTCCAGCTGATATTTCATTACCCTAATTATTTGGTTTTGCTTAACAGAACAAGGTTATAGACAATATCAACTTTCGGAATTTCTTGGAATTAGTTCCTGAAGTAAGAGAGCTTATTAATGACTTTTATGCAAGGTAACTTAATATGGAAGTCCATTACATTTTTTCCTTTAAAAAAATTGTTCGTACTTTGTGCCCTTTTTTAGATAATTAAAATATGCATATTTTTGGAATTATACTCAGATTAGAACTACTATAATTTTGTTTATTATGAGTTTATATTGCATGAATGTGCAAAGTTCCATCAGAAGGCCTACAGTTCTGCTTGAAATTGAAAAACACCACTATATTTTTGTAATTCAGAAATTTGGTTGTTTAATATTCTTGGCTCTTTATCATTCCAAAAAGAAAAAAAAAAAAGAAGAAAGAAAAGGACAGAAACAAAAGAAGGATACGTTGCGAAGCTTAATATGCCAACCTGTCCTTACTAATATATTGAAGATTTAAAATTTATGGCACTAACATTTTAACTTTGAAGGGGTTACATTTGGCAGGTAGTGTAGGGACTGTGAAGGGGTTACACTGAGCGAAGGTAGGCTCAAGTGGGTGATGCAACCTAGGGTTAGGATGCAAAGTGCCGGGGCACAATTAGGGTTCCCACAGGAACAGTCACGTGAAGAAGACAACTCTCCCACGATAAACCCACAAAAAGGGAATTCTATTAATCTCAAAATCTCTGAGAAATAATTCTCTACAAAGCCATATAAATAGTAAAAGAAAGTTAAGCCCTAAGAAAGCATTCCTAGTCAAACTAGGAAACAAATAATAATTCTACCCAAATTAGAAACTAATCCTAAATACAACTTCTTAAATAAAATTAGAAACTACTAACAATTAACAAATCAGAATGTTATGTGTCCCTCATGTGGACCACGCTTATTACCCAAACGATTGTATGATGCTACTGCATCAGTGGGCCTCAGAAGTATAGGACTGTAGATGTAGTCTGCTCATAGGAGAAAATTCTCACTTGACCACCTCCATCAATAGATGTGTTTGACCTTGGTGGTGGGCTACCTGCATGCTTGCCATCATAGATGGATCTTCTTTCGGACCAATCACAATGGGAGTCATCTAACTTTGGAAATTGGTGGGACCAATGGGACCCATTTGATGTTGGTAATCATAGTGGGACCCATCTAATTTTGTACTCCTATAGGGGCCATTTAATGTGGGAAGTTCACTCTAAGACTCATCCATTGCGGTCTGCAGGTAAGTTAGTTCATGATCGACCTTTCCAAATTCCAAATTCTAATGTTGGCAATCCATAGTAGGGGATCCATCTAAAGTTGGTGGTCCACATTAGGACCCATCAAAATTATAGAATTAATGGTTTCATCATCTAATGTTCCGGTCCATGGTGGGGCCTATGTTTAGAATCATGGTAAGATCCATCTAATATTGGAAGTTACGGTGAGGTCTGTTAGTGTTAGAGTTAGCTATTGGTTATTTGAGGAGATTATTGTTAAGACTCCTTATCTTTAGAGATGAGGATTAGTATAACCTTTCTATAAATTGGGATCTTTTCCCTTAATAAAGTTACGGTTGATTTATTGACGCAGCCATGATCTGCGATCGAACAATAGATCAATCTCCCGAAGGATTGATCGAATCCAAAGATGGATTCTAGCCATTAGGGCAACCTCACAAGAGAATAAACACCATAACTGAAGAGAAAACTCTTATAACTCAAAAGATTAATTGATAATAAGCATATCTATTACAATGGAGGGCTTCTGTATTTATAATGTAATAAGGACTCTAAAATAGAAAGCCACTAATCCTAAAACAATAAAACAAGAAACAATCCTAATTAAATAAACTTAAGATAAAAGTATTATTCCATAGTAGCTTCTCAGCCAATTGGGCCTGTGGGTTGAACCCAATGGACTGGGTTGGATGGCTAGGTCCATCATGTGGGCCCAAGACCTTCCGTACTGCATCATTTATGCAATGAATTTATTTCTTTGAAAGTTTCTTTATGGTATCAAAGATGGGGACCCGGTGGTGATCTTGCGATCAAGTTGGGCCTAGTCCTATCCTCCGCAATAAGCACTAGTCACCACCAATTTTCTTTTATTTCAATAAAATCAAGCATCTTCTCTCATTCATCCATCCAAATCCAAATACCTAAGACTTACGAATCTCACTATTTTTTGCCAAATTGCATGATCAAAGTTCCAGTGGGCCACCGACACCAACAACTCAAAAAGGAGTGGGTTGCGACAATGATGGATCTACGGGTAGACATTGATCTTTTTGAATTTGGGAATGCACGGACGGTGATTAGTACCTAAGACTTATAGATCTCTCTATTTTTCGCCAAATTGCATGATCAAGGTTCCAGTGGGCCACCGGCATCGTCAATTAAAAAAGGAGTGGGTTGTGACAATGATGGATCCGCGGGCAAACTGTGATTAGTTTGAATTTGGGAATGCTTCAATGTTACCTTTCTATAAATTTGGATCTTTTCCCATAATAAACTTACGGTGAAATCATGGCAATCTATTGATTTTTGAAATTCTTTATATCGATTTTTATATAAATCACTTCATTCCGTAAGTTTCATTAAATGAAAAACAGAAAAACCTTAAGGATAATCTACTATTAGTTTATAACATCCTAACAAATCTTCTAACCACTAATTATTCTCTAACATCCTCTCAATCAGATGGTCCTTTCATGCACAAAGGATGTGTGATTGTTAACATGATAAAAATTATAAACCCTTTAATCTCCAAAAACTAAAATGATAAATATGATCATCACTTCTTCTTGGTGATCATCGTCTGTTCGTAGATCCATCACTGTGCAACCCGCTTTTGTTGAATCTGTCGATGCTAGTGGCCTACTGAAGCAGATCAATCATGATATATTTCATTTGATTGTACAATTTGACAAAATCGTAAGGTTTGGATGATGGGATGGATGAGAGAGGATTGATTTTATTGAAAGATAAAGTGATGGTGATTATTCCGGAAGCATGAAGATAGACCTCGGCTTGATCGCAAGATCATCACCGGGCCCCAACTCTGATATCATATAGACTTCTAAGAAATTTTATTCAAGATAAAATCACTGTAAGTTTCATTAAATGAAAAGATCTACATTTATAAGCAAATATGAACTAACCTTATCCTTATCCTGAGGATAAGGATAATCTACTGTTAGTTCATAACATCCTAACAAATTTTTGAACCAGTCAATATTCTCCACTGTCAACAAGGTCTGGTTAATGTTAGTGGGTCACATGTAATATTGGTAATCACTATGTGACCCAAACAAGGTAGTGATGGAGTTAACTGACTTGACAGTAGAAATTTACCACAGTGACCCATGGAATGTTGGTAATCAAGATGGAACCCATCTAATGCTTAGATTGCAGGGTTTTTTTTTTTTTTTTTTGCAAAAAAATTGCTTTCTATTATGTTCTATTGTATGCTCCTTGCTAGTTTAAAAGCTATCTCATTCTTTCATTGGATGCTTATATCCCTTGGTATACCATTGATATATCTGTTTCTCATTTGCAAATTTTTGGTTGCAGCCGCTATGCTTCGTGCCTTGAGTATCTTGAGAATCTCAAAGAAAATTTATTGCTTGATATCCATCTGTACGATCATGTGGAAACACTTTATAGTCAAATTCGACACAAAGCCATCATCCAATACACAACTCCATTTATTTCTGTTGATCTGCATACAATGGCCAGTGCCTTTAAAACTAGTGTTGCCGGGTTGGAGAAGGAACTGGAAGCTTTGATTACTGATAACCAGATTCAGGTATGGTTACAAACTTCTCCTTTTGTTAATAGTGTTGGATATGAAATAGAAATTCACATTTACGTTTGACCCACTGTGGATGGTTCATGCATCAAAAACATGATTCATTGGAATATCATGGCCACATGATCATTTGTCTTCTCAATGGATAGCCGACCAAAAGGAAAATATGATCCATTTAGTGCCCATTTGGTTAGCTCATATTGAATTCCTAGGATCTGCTGGGCAACAAGTTTCTATCTAAGGGGCCAGAAAAGAAGGTTAAAGTGGGGATCAACAAGGAACTGCCAAAATATCCCCACCTTTAATGGGAAATGATTGCCCACCCTTCACCCACTAAATTAAAATCTAGAAATTCAGTGGCCCCTCTTATCATTCACTCTTTAGTTTTCAAGTTCACCCTTTGAAAACCTCTTGGATAAATGCTTCTTTACCACTTATTCCTGGGAATTGAATTCAATGTAGGACAAACATGCGCGTAGTTCTATAACTTTTGCTGATATTGTGATCTCCCCTATTTGGTTGAGTCATGTTATTTTTCCTAAACTCTTGAAATCTGGAACTGTTTTGCTGGAGCTACATTTCATTGATTTTAGAATTTTATCTGATAGTCCCATCATACCATGGGCTGCCTTATCTCCTCTCCACGGATAGAGCTAATTCCTAGCTATTTTGTTGGTTACTGTCAAGTGGATAGTTCATTTATTAGCCAAAAATCAGATTTATAGTGATACAGCCTGAGTGGTTGACTGACAAGTGGGTCCCACATCTAGTCGCAAATAGGGAACATTCTTTCCTTATAGCAATTTTTTAAAGCAAGTAGGATTAGGGCTCTTCAGAAAATCAGGCGATTGAGATTTTTTTAATTGTTCATGGTTTAGACTTTGGACTTCAGATTAACAAGAACTATTATCTTTTATTTAGAAAAGAAGCATGTAAATTGGATAGATTAGTAGAATAGTCGTCAATTCCGTTTCAGTTTTGACTCTGCAATGAAATGTTTCGTCTGATTCAGAATTTCATTCATTTCGAAAAATATAAAAAATACATTTATATAGATATATAATTGTATAAATGTAGAAAAATATGACGAATATTTAAGTGTAAATAACAAATAAACTTATTTTTATTCTACAAAATTAATTCTGGTGTTATTCCTACATGCCTAATGTATAATTTATTAGCCGTGTATGTGATGATTTGAAATTATGACATACATTCTCAACTCACTTCATCAACTATCAATGTCATAGCCTAAAATTATATTTTTAAAAATTATTTTCATTTAATCACTAGTTCTTTTCACGACGGATATTATGGATTCTTCAGAGGTCAGGCATATAATTTCTCAACAATACAAGTGTGGCCTCAATTTGAAATCAGCGTGGCCCACCTTTGAAATCCATCGCTGATCACTATCTCTGTTCTATTCTATCATCAAGAAAATTTTCACTCCAGTCAGATATTCCTTGATGACAGTAGTTCATTTGATAAACAACAGTTTGAATTTTAATGGTGTGTTTGGATGATGGATTTATAGAGATGGACTAAAAATACTGAGTTTCTCGTGAGTGCCACCCTCAAAAATGAGAAAATTGCTGTTTATCAAGGCGTTAGGGGTTGGACCCTTTTGGGCAACACTTGTTAAGTGAATTCAAGTGAAGAGTCACTTTAAGAGACAAGAAAAGAAGAGGGTTCTTATAAAAAAGTACAAAATTTCAAGATATCTTCCTTATTGACTTTTTGTCATTTTGTGGCATGTGAAGGAACATTTTTTACTTCTTTGGATAAAAAGAAGAGGCATTTTTGTTTTTTAGTGGAATGAGAGATTGACTTTTTGACTTTTTTATAAAGCAGAGAGGTGATTTTTGAAATTTTGTACTTTTTGATAGGACCCTCTTCTTTTCTTGTCTCTTAAAGTGATCCTTCACTTGAATTCACTCAACAAGTGAATTACCCAAACGGGTTAAGAATTAAGGAGAGTATCTGGGCAGACTGGAGAAAATGAGGATCCCTAGCCGAGCTTCAACTCGAGCTGCTTTGGTCACCTTCAGGTTTTATTTAAAATCTGAAAAAAAAAAAAAGAGAAGCTAAAACAAGGATTTAGGCCATACAAAATTGAGTTCCTGGGTGAAATCTTCTATGTTAGTATTTGGAACACTGATTGAATCAAAATTATTTGGCCATTTCAGCCGAGCCAAACCACAGTTGACTTCTATGATTAGTAGTATGTTTGGAATGACAACATATTCCTTCAATATTGGGCATGAGTTCTGCAGAAAGGTTAGCAGCAACCTTTGATTTTTCGATCAAGTCTTACATTATAAATGGGGTGACATTTAACCCCAATATTGGGTATTTTTTCATTGTTCTGAAAATTGAAATTGTATTGCAAATCATTCAAAGGGGTGAATTGAATCTTATTGTATTGTGATTTGTATCACAAATTGTCGGAATTTTTATTTTCATAAAAATGAACAAATAATTAAAAATAATAAAGAAAAAAATTATTTATAATCCATCAATTTTCCATCGATAGCAGAATAAGTACAATGAAAAATAAGACTAGCATATAATCATATGAAGAACATCAGGATACATAATAATATATCATAAATGATACTTGTGAGTACTTAAATATGTTTTAAGATATAAACATTACTAACAAAAATAAACAAGTTGCAGTGAGTTCTTTCTTTCTTTTTTCTCTTTAACTGAAAATAGAATTCAAATCATCAATATTCACGAAGAAAAAATTGAAAAAAGATTTAAATAAAGAAGTAAATGTAGACCAAATCCCATGCATACTGTCAAATGCTCTAGCTACTTGTTCTTTATTTATCTCTACAATCTCCCTATTTGGGTAATTCACTTGTAAAGTGAATTCAAGTGAAGGGTCACTCTAAGAGATGAGAAAAGAGGAGAGGTCTTATAAAAAAGTACAAAATTTCAAAATCCATTGTCTTGACTAACCATCTTGACTATTTTGTCATTTTGTGGCATGTGAAGGAACTTTTTTTTACTTTTTTGGATAACAAGAATAGGCCTTTTTGTCTTTCAGTGGAATGAGAGATTGACTTTTTTACTTTATTAAAAAAAGAAGAGGTGATTTTTGAAATTTTGTACTTTTTGATAATATCCCTCTTCTTTTCTCGTCTCTTAAGGTGACCCTTCACTTGAATTCGCTTTACAAGTGAATTACCCAAACAGGCCCTAATAAGATATTTTTAATCACTATACAACCTTTAAAAAATAGAAATGCTAAAAAAGAAAGAAAGAAAGAAAGTAAAATACTAAAATAATGCTAATATAAACCTCTCAACTGTGGCTAGTCCTGCTTAGACGAATTGCGTGAATCATAGGATTCGGTAAAACAAGTATCGAATTGTAAGATTCACTAGTAAATGAGATTCGTTACATAGAGATAAATCATTTTCCTTAGGATTCAACTCGAATTATAGGATTCGTGATACAAATTGTAGAATTCTGTGACACGGGTTGTTTCACTACTGCTGCTATGTGATTTGAGCGACAATAGTCTCTAAGTTGCAGATCGATTGTTGGAGCGTCTGATGGTCTGGTTTAAGGCATCAAATAAAACTACAAATTGGTTTGATTATTATGCCTAATGATGACGAAGGATCCTTCCTTGTAAATATCCTATAGTTGTTCCTCTTCTGCTTTATCATTATTGCAATCGGGGTCACCTTGTATCCTTCTGTCCTATATCAGATTCGGTATCAAAGCTGCTGCCTGCATCACTTAGGGTCATTTAAGTATCCTTCTGTCCTATATCAGATTTGGCATCAATTCTGCAGCCTGCATCACTTGTGCTCATTTAAAGGGGAAGGTATCCCCCTTACTGTAGAGTTCGTCACATTTGGTCATAGAAAGGTGGTTTAGTTTTCTGCACAATTGTGTAGTGGCAAATAGATTGTTATTTTAGATCACTGCATTTTTCTAGCACAGAGAATGGGCATCACATTAGCTGGGACAGTGTCCGCCTTGTCGAAACAAGTCTATAACTGTTGCATTGCAGTTCTGACCTGAATCACATTTTTTATGACTTTTTGATGGAATATCATCCTGAATCACATTGTTCCATATGCAAGATTATCTTTAAGGAAATGCAAAATCTCAACCTCTTTTTCCAGCTCTCATCATGCTTTTATGAGCCCTCTTATTTCTGTTTGGTATTTTTCCCCCTTTTTTTTTTTCTGTTGCAGTTTACATTTTTTTAGTATGTTTCTGCTAAATTTCTCATCCATTTTGTGTGTGTTTTTTTACGCTTCCTCAGGCTCGCATTGACTCACACAACAAAATTCTGTATGCCCGACATGCTGATCAGAGGAATGCGACCTTCCAACGTGTCCTTCAAACAGGTGTTGAGTTTGATAGGGATGTTAGGGCAATGCTGCTGAGAGCCAGTCTTGTCAAGCATGACTACAACCTTCGAGCTGCAGCAAGAAAAATGTGATTCCTGTAGCACAACTTAGTTTTGCATGGTCAAGTGTTACTGCTGAAATGGATCTTCCATTTTCCGAGTATTTAAAAGTCAGCACCTGCAAAAGGATGATCTGCACGCCAGTTTTGTGTATGTGGGTTATGGATTTTGTTGATTTATGGGTTATGGATTTTGTTGATTTAAGATATTAAATGTCAAGGTAGCCAGCCATTCCTTTTCCTGTATATTCTTGTGTTTATTAATCATTTGCAGCTCCAAGAACCAAGCCTTGCTGCAGGCTTTGGGTGTTTTTTCCTAGTTACTTCCCCCAAACTGGCTTTGCTTCATCCATTACCATTAAGACATTTTAATTTTAATTTATTTATTTATTGATTTTTAACTTTTGACAATAATGTTAGACACTTTGGATCCACTGAACTAGGTCGCCCTGTGCTCTGTTTACCTGAAAGTAAAAACTGCTTGGAGCCCTGTTTTACCTACAATTGATTATGCTAGATTACGTAACAACTACGAACTTTCAGGTAACTCGGGCAAGCCAAATGCATGAATCCTCATGTAAACTGAATGAATCCTCAAGTAAACTGAATGGGTGCTCTTGCTTTACAAAGGTTCAAATGAACTCATAGGATACAGGTTTGATCCTCAATTTGAGGATAATAATAGGATATGACAAGTAATATATCTTCCTAAGATGAAAACTCTTACGGATGAGATCCATGTTTCTCCTGTCAACCCTAGAACACCCAATTCTCCTCTTTTCATTTTTTCGTTTTCTCCACTTGAAATAATTAGTACTCATTTTCTTTGCTCACCGGACGGTTGAAGTGGGAAGTGGTTCTCACTCAATTTTACTTAAAAAGTGGTTACACCAATGTGCCCCATGGGTTGATGAGAGAATTCTGCTTTTCATTGAATTTAATTTCTGGAGTAGAGAGGAAGCTCTCATCCACTCTATCAGTCTTGTCCACCGTTTTGGCAGCATAAAACTTGGTCGCACCATGCGTAAGAGAATGATATTCACATTAAAGGTGTGTTCGTACAATGAGAGAATTCAATACCAAACCAAACCAAATCAAGCATTTTCCCACTAGGTGGGTCGGCTATATGGATTTGACGACGCCAATTAAATCTGTTTAGGGCCATGTCCTCCGTTAGATCCATGTAGGCAATGTCATGTTTAATAGTTTCTTTCCAACTTCTCTTGGGTCTCCCTCTCCCTCTCTTACTCCTGGCAATTTTCATACTTTCACACCTTTTAACAGGTGTCTCTGTTGGACGCCTTCTAACATGGCTGAACCATCTTAGTCGATTTTCTCTCATTTTATCTTCAATCGGTGCTATTCCTACTTTGCCCATAATCTCCCCATTCTTAATCCTATCTCTCCTTGTGATCCCGCACATCCATCTTAACATTCTCACCTCCACAACTTCTATCTTCTTAACATGATTATGCTTTACTGCCCAGCACTCTGATCCGTATAACAACGCTGGTCTTACTGCAACCTTATAATACTTTCCTTTAACCACAATGAGAGAATTCAATACCTTCCAAATTTTTATTTGTGTAGTAAATAGATTCATGCATTTCTACCTCTCACATGCAAAATCGAAATACTCATTATAAGTGGATGAACCTCATTTTGTACAGCTTATTTCTTTCACAAAATTTCTAACGAAAATATGTGATGTTGGAAACTCATACATGATGTGATAGCCTGTTCTCTTTGCATTTGAAAATGCCATGTCTCTTTTTTAGGATTTCAAATCTCAACTTCAATTTCAATCCCTTTGGCATTTGCAAGTCTTCCACCCAAGAAGTGGATTTAGGACTTCCACCCAAGAGATAATATTTTGAAAATTTACAAATTCTCTAAACATGAATTCCGTAATTCCAATGAAACAAAAAAGCTCGTAGTTCACTCATCATGCATCTCGACTCGTAAGTGAGAGCACCATCTAAACTTTCTAAAGATGAGTCATTATTTTACCTCATCAAAAGAAAAAAAAAAGTCATTATTTTACATGAGTGGCTATTGTCACACAACATATATGGCCGTATTTCATATCCATGAATGTTGCTGTGGGTATATTCTTTTAGTAGAGTTCTTGATGGGACTTCATAAAGTTGGAAATTCAGATGGATGTCTTTTTTAAACTATTGAATACATCATTTCGGTAGTAGAATTTTGAATTTTAAACCCTTAAAAAAGTCTCACACGTTTCATCCCTATCACTTCAAATGCCAAACATACCTCATTATCTCTCTCAATTGACGGATGTCTTTGCTCGATAACGATGCCATTCATCACCATCATAGAAGCTCTCTTGTCTTTGCCTTTCTTGATTGCCTTGGCTACCTACTATAAAAATGCCATTGAGAGTTTTGGGAGATCCAAATCCAAGCTCTCACCAAGTACTCCTCATGTTTGATTTTTGCCCTAATGTAATGCCTTTTTAAAAAAAAAAATTGATTTCTTAGTTTTAATAATGTATGGCATTTGCCTTTTCAACTCTTTTTTTCCCAAAGAAATGGATTGATTTATATATGTTTATCTCTTAGAACTCGAGAACTAGAAGAAGAAGGGGTTGAAAGTATCTTATGAAATGTGACTGGTATCATGTCGGTTAATCTTTTTTTCCTTTTTTATTAATCTACTATTGTTCTTATTGAGTTTTAAAGATCCCAAGATGATGGAGTAGATAATTGATCAGAATTGCTGTTACAGAGCATTCTAATATATTATGATTGATTATTCATAAGAATTGATACAATCTCTACATTCTAACCTGTTATTTATAATTATTGTTGTATATTATTTACCTATAATGAAAGCATTGCATAAAGGGCTAAGACCAAAATTATAGATAGGTTAGATTTTATTAAAGATAATGCGTGGACACCATAAAGTGAATCATCAGGGACACAATTCAAAATAAGTCTGTTTTTAAGAAGAAAACATCAATTATTCAAAGGCAAATAAACACACACCATTTACTCATGCACATTTACAACTAATATACAGAAATTACCAGCCAATAATAAATAAACTATCATATAACAACAAAGAACTGTGAAAGGTAATGAATAATAACCTGCAGGTTTAAGATTTCGTTATCTCCATCCATATACTTGTTTCTTTAATTGATACTTAATCCAAAAATGAGTACAAAGCGACCCTATATAATATTTATGGAGTAGGCAAGATAATCGATGGGAATTGGGAATTAATAACGACAAATGACAGAGAAAGTTCTCTAACGACGACGACAAAAATAAATAAAGAAGCTGCAACTTTAAGATTTCATTCACTCAATCCTTTTTTTCCCCCTTTTAAAACACAGAAAACTTATACTTAAATTTTGGTCTTTCGTTTAGTTGTTTGTTTTCTTGAACAAATTCTCATCCTCTATTTATGCATATATGGAGGATGGAGATGTAGATTTTATGCATCGGTTTTTAGTTACACAATTAATAACAATATAGTAAAATCTATTTTATTATCTTTATCCCCCATGCAATGATGTTAAATACTGACAATTCATTGAGTAATTTTAAATTAATAATTAATTTAAATAAAGACTTAAACTAACAAATTAATCTCAATGCTTAATGCTAGTAGAAACAATGCATTTTTCCTATGGACCCTAAGACGGATTCAACCCAGACCTATAGGTGAAAGAAAACGAAAATATGTAGGTTTTTCTCTGCTTGGGGTGGAGGAAAAGTTGCAAATGCACCTTTACCACTGTTCAAAACGGCGGCAAAGAGGCACGTGCAGGTTTTCCTTTGCTAAGAGTGGAGGAAAAGTTGCAGTGCAAGTTTTCCTCTGCTAAGAGTGGAGGAAATCTTGCGGGTGCAGGTTTACCGCTTTTTAGAGTGGTGGAAAAACTGCAGTTTGATCCTAGTTCGTTCCACTTCTATCTTTTTTTTTTTTTTTTTTCTTTTTTGTACTTAAGGGGACGTGGGGCACAAAAAACCCTTTGCATCTTCCTTTTCCACATCATGCACACATCATCATAGTGGGAACCAGCTAATGGCTCATCCGAATGGACTACACATAGAGGACGCCGTTAATTGGGCCGATCCCATATTTTACTCCAATTAACGGGAATAATTTCTATTAGAGTGGATTTGGGGACAGTCTGTGAAATTGTAGAATGTTCGATTTAATAAGTTCGGATTTTTCTCTATGAAATAAGAAATGATATCGGTCCAATAGATGGGCCCCATTGTGCATTTAGATAGGAATCTTTTATTGATAATTGTGCATTTTCATATGGATTGTCTTGCAGACCCAACCCAGACCCGGAGGGTTGAAAAAATTTGAAAACCCGCAGGCTTGACGCTGCTAAAGCAGTGGTAAAGTAGCACATGCAACATTTGCACCGTTTATAGCGGCGGTAAAGATGCAGTTTGGATCCACATTGTTTTTACGTTTTTTTGTTTTTGGAGGACATATTTACATTCATCTTCTCTAATTGCATGGCATTTTACTACAAAGTAGGTCAAGCCAGCATAAGCTCAACAAAAACTTTACCAACATCATATTTGAACTAGCAAACCATGCCCGTGCTTAGCACGGGGAATTAACTCATAATATTAAATTTTTATAAGAAATTTAAAATAATAAATGTTTCATTTGAATTATATTAAGATGGTAAAAGTACCACAGAGATACCATCAACATTAAAAAAAAAAAAAACTACCATCAAAATCAATTATTATAAGAAAAAAAACTTATAAGAAGACCGCTGCATCCTTTGGGAGAAATTGTATTTCATTTTCCTTCGAAGACAACTTTTTGGATTCCTAAAAACACAAGTAGAAGAGTTCCTTCCCTTCGGAAATGAGATTTAACATTAATATTTTTTGAGCTGGACTTGAAGATCCCTTACATCAAACATGCACTGAAGAGTACAAGAGAAGGAAAGGAGGGGCTTTTTACTTCTTACCTCTTTCAAAAACATCAAGGGAGGGAGGGAGAAAAATAATAACAACAAAACCAATTAGAGTTATCTTGATTTTTCTAATGTAATACATCAAAAGTTTTGTCCATGTGATACAAGGAGTCTAAAACATTTTATGGTAGAATGACCAAAGCCGAATTAGATGAAACAGTTATTTAATAGTATATCTTGTTCATCAAACTATCATTATCATGTGCAAGTATTTTATTGATTGAAGCTACATATATTGGTAAAACTACTGAAAAAAGATATGTATGGACTATAAAAGGAAATAAAAATAAAATTTAATTATAATTAATTAGAACCTTCCCCTCCCCCACTTTATCTAATGAATTGTTGGCATCCTATTGGTGTAACCGTATACATAAATGAATGACTTAAGAATGGAAAAATAGCAAAATAAAAAATAATCAAAATATATCTAAAAAATATTCATCACAACTCACAAGAAAAATATCACAGAAATGAAATGTAACACGCCGCCTTATAGAATGTTGTATGGCTGTTATGCCGCTGTGGAAGTCGCCATGAGCAATGATACGAAGGGGATGTAGATGGTAAGAGAGCACAAATAAGATACAGGGTTAAGAAAAGGCCATTGGATAGGGGAAGAAGGAGAAGAAGCATCAATTGCTAGGATGTAGTAGGAGAGTTTGGTTGGAAGGAAATATGAGGGAGAGATGAAGAGGAAAAAAGCCTTATGTCTTGATGTATGGGAGGCTTTTGGAATTTGAGAGGAGAGTTATTAGAAGAGATTTATGAGGCATTAAGAGGTAACACTTATCTTTAAATTATAAGTAATAGTGATCCAACTTTAAGTAAAAAGTAGGTATAATTACAATACTGTGTGAAGAGGAGAGAGAGGGGAAGGAAAAAGTGGATTGTGAGAATTTAAAGGGACAGTCAAAATCTATTGCGTCCAAATGTCTAATTTCTCAATTGAAGCCTGTTCGCTTCATACAATATATATAATTGGCTTTTGCTCTTTGCATTTGGAACTTTCATACACATTTGAGAGGTTTGACTACCGGATTACTTCCTCTTAAACTCGGCTTTCAAAAGCTCATCACATAATACCTAAAAATATCAAAGGTTGAATGGAGGCCACTGACGTAAGCGATGGACCTTCATGATCGACCATTAATTGGCCTGTCAAGGTAAGTCTTGTCATGATGGGAATTCGTAAAGCTCGAGATTTAGATGGCCGTCATTTTTAATACCTTCTTTCGGTAGTAGAATTTTTTATTTTAACCCTATAAAAAGTTTAAAATGACCTTTGAAAATTTTAAAACTCAAACCTCCTAGTCATCTATAAATTTTCCAAATGAAAAGATGATTTTGAAAATTTCTTATTGGTACATTTTTTTAACAGGAATTCTATGGATTCTACTAAAGAAACAACAGAGAGATTCGAATTTGGACTGCACATAGGCGGTTGGGATCGGTTTAACACTAAAACCAACTATCAATCCAAACCTATTGGTTTCTTAATTAACCAATCCGATCCGACCGATGGAGAGGGCCTAGTTCCAAACAGAATCGGTTTGGTTCAGTCAGTTAAACTATTTATTATTATTATTATTTTTTGAAAATTATAAATTTAAGATTTCAAAATAATGACACTCCCAGAAGAGGCGCATGAGTTATCGAATGCCTATCAAATGGAACACTAAAATCTAAGTAGTCAACTACTCAAATTACATAATATACCGGTCGGTTTCGGTTTAGGCGGTGAACCGGGAGTTCAAACCAATACCCGATTGATGTAAGCAATTTCTATAATTTTTAAACCCTAAACCGAACTGATCTACTATAAAACTGATCCAAACCGTCCGATTCAGTCGGTTTGGTCCGATTTAGGTGTGATACAGTGATACCGGATTTTTTGCATAGCCCTAATTCGAATGGATTGTAAAGCATAAAAGTACAGAAAAATAGAAAGCCACAAAGGTGCCCCCCCCCCCCCCCCCCCCCCCCCCCCCGGCTGCTCCACCCAAAAACACCGGAGTATGTGTGCGCACCCACCCCCCACCCCCCCGAAAAAAAAAAAAAAAAAACAACCAAAACTCCTTCCTCCAGGGGTGGATGGTAGAGTAAGTAGCATGGGAAATCAGGCTCCCACACATACAATGCCCACTGCAACACGTGGGATCCTCAAATCATGTGCCTACCTATGATATGCGTGTAGCTGAAATAAAATTTCAATCGAAACTTTTCGATTTGAATTTCGGTCAATTTTGGCCGAAATTCGGGATTTCGACCGAAATATGACTTTTCGGCCAGATGGTATTTTACAAAAAAAATTTAACTTTTTTTTACACATATATACTTTGTGTTTCTTATATTATTTCCAAAATGTAATTTCAAAAAATTTATTAGAATGGATTAAATCTATATTTATTACTTTTTTTTTATTTTTTTACATATATATATGTCTATATATTATGTTACATTTTTCCCAAAATGTCTTTTCAAAAAGTTTTGCCGAAATTCCGAATCAGTCAAAACTTTTTATTTTGTAGGCCAGAGCAGAATGGGGCCCGAAAAGATATTGACAACGATGCATCAAAGAGTCGGGAGCTTACCGGTACAGCCAAATGTGTGTAGCCCACTTCTTAGAGTCTTCATTGCAGGCTTAGGGTCCAATGAAATAAAAGCAGCGATGGACGGTTGATCAACATAGTTCAACTTTTTTTTTCCTTATCCCAGCTTAGGAGGGCTGGGTGTGGTCCTTTGGTGAAAGGAGTAGACCTTGGGAGAGCTAAGACGCCCTCAAGTCAGAGAAGAGACCTTGTTAGAATTTATTGTGTTGGCTAATTCATGGGTTGGACAAAACTCTGGGTCCATTTGAGTTGTATTTTTTCTATTTTATTTTAGAATGGATTGTTGTTGAGTTGCCGGAAGATCTAAAGAGAATATTAAAGGATTTTGGAGCTTCAGAACAAAAATCCAGAGCCTATGTTCGTTATAGCGAAGTTGCATCGAAGTCTGGGACTAGAGAAGGAGCTCGCTGTAGTGAGCGTGGACACCCAGCCCAGTTCGTTCATAACTCTGTTTTAGAGTCTCAGTCTGATTTCAATTCTAATTGGAATATTATTAGAAGACTCTTGCACGAATTTGGGGCTATATATTTGGTGATTCTCTCAACTTTAAACACACACAAGAAGTTGCTCTCTCTTGATCTAAGGTGAGAAAATCTTAAGAGATATTCTTTGTTCTCTAGAGCTATCATTGAGAGATTTGGCTGAAGATTTGCTCTAGGAGATTTTGGTGCTTCTACTTCTTTGTAGAAGATTAGGGCATCTTGGTTCTCAAGGTGTTATTGGAGGAGCAAGTATGGGGAGCGGTGTGCGGCGAGTAGTCGTGGCAACGAGGAGTTATGTAAGAAGAACTACAGTCCTTAGGTCAACATATTGACTGTGATAAGGATAAGGGAGCTGTGAGTATATCTTGTAACCGTTCAATAGTGATTGGTTTTTCTGATTGTAGTTTTTCTCCTTGGATAGGATTTCCATGTTAAATTTGTGTCTGCCTTCTTGTGGTGATTGCTCGGTAGATTAGATTGCTAGTTTGCATTGTTTTTATTCTGTTGTGCATTGATTTTTTAGACTTGCATCCATTCAAACCGTGCTCTTTCAGACCTTGAATGAGGTAGTACAATCCTCGGATGAGAAAAGGTAACTGCACGTATTTAAACTTAGGCCAAATAAGAATAGACACCTCTCATCATTGGGGTAAGGGGTCAAGCAATAGCTTCCAAAGTCATTTAGATTTCCCATTTGGACCTTCTAAAGTCATCATGTTGGCTTCGGGGGCGGAACCATCACAAAACTTCTTAAAATCTTAATTTATGTGATTTTTTTTTTTGGGAGGGGGGTTCTTAATTTATCTGAAGGTTTTTTTTTTTTTTTTTTTTTAACAATTTAGGGTGGGCCATGTCCTCTGCTAGCCCTCAATCGGCGTGCAAGGATCTTGATTTAATACCAATTCTTACAACATCTTTTGGCAACATTATGAAATGTTTTATTTTGAGATGAACGAAGAAAAACTTATTTGATAAATATTTTTTTCACCCTTTCTACGCATCTATTAAAGTTGCTCCTTCCTCTCAGTCTTGATTTTCTTTTGTAAAACCCCTGTCAAACAAGTTTTTCTTCCCTCGTTCTCAAAATAAAACATTTCCAAAATGAAATCAAATGGGCCCCTGTTTGCTTACTTGGGCCCACCCCGAAAAGAATGACCACAAAACATCCTAGTCCGGCAGAGCATCACATGATTCACACCACCCCACCGCATCATATTATATAATCCGTCGTACTTGCGGAACAAAACCACGCCACGCGGCGATGCAAGAAAACGAAGCTTTCACGCGTCCGATGCCTTTTCTTCTTATTACCCAATCCATCCTCCAATCGCAGCAGGAAACGACTTCAAAGAGTTCAACCAACCCCCATTTAAAATCAGATCAGGTTTTCCTTTCCAATACACTACACACACTGACGAACGATCGGACTATTTTCCCACGCTCCCCATTCATCATTCCATGGCCGATTCACCACTACCCCACCATGACCAGGACCAGCATAACATCTATGACTCTCTCTTGAAACGGTTTCGAGACCTTGAGGTCAGCCACAGCAGACTCAGAGAGCAGTTTCATCTTCTCCTGAAAGAGCAAGAAGAAGAAGAAGAAGAGAAGAGAAGGGTTGGTAATAGTAATAGTAATAGTAGGAGAAAAGGTGAGTGTTTTCGGGATTTCTTCTTCAGGGAGAGTCCTTATGACAAGGTACTGCAGTGCATGGGCCATGCTGTTTATATATCAAGACCTCCTCCTTCATGGGAGATCATATATTGGTATGTCTTCTTTCCTTTCATACAACTCCATTTACCGATGTGTCCTTTGAACGATTGGTACTGTTTTTATTAAAGTAGCCTTTGCACAATAATATATGATTGACTTTTTGTAATATATTTATGTGAAAGATATGATATCATGTGAATAGATACCCCACTGAGTAAGATTCCAGTTACCACTTGCCAAGTGCCAACCAAAAAGTCTGCTTGTCCCGGATTTCATGTCCCGGGCCAGTCCCGGGATATGACACCCGGGACAAGTAGCATGGCTCAGTGCCAACCCAAGAACGTAGTGGGACAGTTAACTGTCTGTTTAACGAAAATATTTATGTAGCTCAGGATTCGAGATAAAATGCACAGTGAGTTTTACCTTTGGGGCTGAAAACACAGCTGATCAGTACAACATCTATCTATCTTCTGGATTCTAAAACACAAGCCCTCATTGGACATCGTTTTCTTTTTGGTCCTTTTTCCTCAAAAAGAATGCTTTATATATTGTTTAGAATTTAAGAAAACTGTGATTAATCTCTGCTTCCATTTTTTAAGGATGTTTTAGGTGTAAATAAAATTGCAATATAATATACTGAGGTGGTAAAAATGGACTTTTGTTGTCCTATAGTTTTCATTTTAAACCAATAGAAAATATGTCTAGAAAACAACTTCTTACTGGAGTGGTAAGGAGCGATACTTCTCACCTGCTTGCTCAAGGTTCGAGCCTTAGATACGCCACCTCTTTCTGCATTTGCGGGGTCCTTCTCACTTGTGTGAGCTTTTTTCCTGCATGTGTAGGCTCCCTTTTCAAATGAGTGAATTGTCTTGCCGTGTCTGCGGCCTCTCTTTTGAGTCTTAGCCCTCTTGGTTTGGGGTTGAGTTCTTTAGCTTTGATATACGTACAAACGACTTTCTATAGTAAATATATGGTTGTCTGGCAAAGAAGGCATGCATGCTGCATGACATACTTAGAAGCATAACAGTCATGAGTGTTAAAAATCTTCCAATGACCTACTTGCATAGAAAAAAGACAGATGGGAACCATTCTATCAGGGGAGGATATTATTTTGAGGGCCTTAAAGTTATATAAGCCCTAAACATTATATATGGCCCGAACAGAACATACTATTTTAAGGGCTTCAAAGTTGTTCAAATCTTAAACATTAGATATTGCTCGATTTTAGTGGAAAATTGCATTATGATGAATTGGGCAGCACACAAAATCTAAATGACAAAGTTTTGAGGGACTGAGGGGTCAGTTTGTGTGAGAGGCTTAGATCGATCATTAGGAAGGGGAACATGCAATATTATCATTGTATGGTCTATGCATGGATAGAAGTTGCCCCAAAGTCATCAGAATCAACAGTTGAAAAGTGCCAAAAACTGAAGCTACACCCCAAGGTGAATATACTTCGGTTGAGAGTTGAGACTCAAAATGGGGCTGGCGTGGGAACTAGTGGCAGACGGGCTGGGAACTGACCTG
Source organism: Umbellularia californica (assembly GCA_028538565.1). Taxonomy (NCBI): domain Eukaryota; kingdom Viridiplantae; phylum Streptophyta; class Magnoliopsida; order Laurales; family Lauraceae; genus Umbellularia; species Umbellularia californica. The sequence goes on along the minus strand of JAPQWN010000001.1, from coordinate 14,863,160 downwards.
GGCCTTACCTAGGCTGTTTACACACACATGTACACCAATTTCATTGTAAGCAACGCCAGAGCCCATTTGGAGTCCAACTTTTATCCCATTCCCCCGTATTGACAGCAAGCCCAATGACCCTCATTCAAAATTTTAGTTTTTCCTATCACTTTCCCACCCTTGATTTTGATCAATCAGTATCTAACCCATTTGGAATAAATTTGTCAATTGAGAAGATTTCGCCAATTACGCAGGCCAACGACAAAGCTAGTGATAAAGGTTTTTTCTTTTTATGTAGATTGATGACCCCTTGAGACAATGGCATATGCGGCTGAGGAGGATATGGATGAAAGAAATAAGGATATATCCTAATAAGCACAACCTATTTCATTATTTGGCCCAGGTTAGATTGGAATGACAAAACATAGTTCATGTAGTTGAATCAGTAGTTGGGACAAGGCTTTGATGATAATGTCAATTGAGATTTGAGAAGATAAACTAAAAGCTAAACGCATATTGGTACAACATTCCGGGTTGACTTATGGATAGGAATTTGGGGAGCGAAGCATCATGGTTGCAAGTTGTACTAATTATAAGGAAATGTTGATTAGTGATAGGTATGGTACCCAGTTGTCTAATTTGCTTTGAACCTAAAAATTCATGCGAAAGGGCCTTTCATCCAGGGGTATTAAAGGGATGGAGAGCGAATCAATGGCCAAGGGTGGAGTCCTAGAGTGGACCATTAATTTCCTAGGATTTAACATATGAAAGGTTGATTAATCATTTCCTATCAAAGGGGTGGTGGGTGCTTTGAAGGTCCCTCACCCATCTCTACAAAAAAAAAAAAAAAAATCTCTTAGCCCATTCAATAGGAGCATAATGCTTAGGATTTCCCGGGAGCTTAATATGCATCAAGAATCCTTAAGGATTTTGTCTCAACAAATGATGAATAAATTCAAACAACTTCATTATATTTTCCTTTTCTTGTTACACAATAACCCCTGAATTACTCACCATAAAGCACAAAGCAATAGAAATACTCACCAAATTTTATGATTGCTCCCGCCATATGTATATATAAATCCTTTTCTGTGACATATCTTGCAATATTGCACTAATCAATGAATAAGAGCCCTGTATATGCAATGTTCCACTGCAAATTTCGAGATTACTAGTAGAAATTTTCCCTTGTCCTCGATTACCTTTCAAATTTCTGACATTCTGAATATTTCAAGAAGCAATGAAAATTTCAAAATCCAAAGATCATCAACTCAAACAAGGAGAGTAATCATGATTAAGAAAGATGAATTGGCAAGTATAACAAGAGCATGAGTTCCTGGTGTTAGAAGGGTCAGTCCAACCAAACATCTTTTTATTGTTTCAGGAACAAGGCGGCAGAGAATCTCTATGGATGGAAGAGCTATGAAGTACTAGGCCAAAGGGATTTTGACCTGCTTATTAATGAAAAAGATTCTGCACTTGCTGAAAAAACCTCCCAAAGTCTAAATGTTGGTCAGTCATGGTCTGGTCAGTTTCCATTGAAAAAGAGATCCGGTGAGGTGTTTATGGCGATGGTAACAAAAAGCCCTTTATATGAGGATGGTGAGTTTGTAGGTGTTATTACAGTCTCAAGTGAAGCAGCTGTATTTAATATGATAAACTTGCACAAATTAAGAACACACCAGGACGAGGCCCATGACCAGCCTAGAGAATGGAGGCTAAACATGAAAAGGATTCGGTGGCACCCACGGCCGCAAATTCCATCATCTGTTTACAATCTGGTGCTTGTGTTACACAGACACTGTTGCTTTTCATTCTTTTTTATTTTCTTGGTTCTATCCTTCCATGCCAAGTACTGATGGGAGATTCAATTTTGCTCAAACAGGCATCAAAACTTCTCCCTTGGCGATATGGAGATACTGAGAAAGCTGTGACTGATGAAAGTCGGAGAGAAATCACGCAGGAGCCTGAACACGAGAAACCAGTTAAGAATATGAAGTACTAGTAAGCTTTAAATAGCTATAGTCAGATATCTATATACCTTTAATATCCCCGTTGATGCTACTACAGATCTGTGTCTTGGAATTTGCAATTCATTCCAGGTTTAAGACCACATGCTAGAAAGAGAACAAAGTGACAGAAGGACGTTTGTCATAGTTTTTTTATGACCTTACAAAAGAACTAACGAACTATAGCAAAGAGAAAACTAGTTCCTCAATCTTTTAAAATCATGATGTGTGTAACGCCCCACCCTCACATATGCATGATATCGTCCGCTTTGGCCCACAGGGTGGGCCTCACGGTTTTGCTTCTGATGGGCCTCAACCCATCAAAAGGACTCATGCAAGATAAGGGTGTAAGCTCGACATATAACCCCATTCACTTTCCTCTCTATAGTCGATGTGGGACTCCGGGGCATCACAATGTCTCTTGCTTTATTCAATCATTTGTTTATTGCATGTGTGCCATCAACCCGACATGCGTCAGAATAAGCTCATATAAGCTGTTATTTGTTTTCACCAATTCCATTTTTGTCTGATCTATTTAGCCCTGTCTGCACCTTTGCTGTTTACACAGATTTTCTTTTCTAGGATGAATTTATTTAACTGTTTTATTTTCCATAAGGTAATCGGCTGAATGGCCTCTTACCTCAGTGGTAAGGTTCTCCCCTGGCTGCCCAAGGTAGCCACCTTCCCTCACCCGAGGGCTCTCTCACCTCACCCGAGGTATCCTTCCCTCACCCGAGGGCTCCATCACCTCACCCGAGGGTGGCGTCCCATCTCCCTATAGCTGGGTAACAAAAAAAAAAAGGGTAATCAGCCGAGTCGGAACAAAAATTTAACTAATTTCTCTCTCATTTTTTGAAACATATTGAAATGAGAGTCTACAAAATAATAATGCATAAATAGTAGCATTTTTCTTTCAAAAAGAATTAAAAATTGTGATTCTAATGATCTCTTTTTTCCCTAAGACAAACATATGGAGAAATATCTCCAGTCTCAATACTGTGACCACATTTTTTTATGCACATTTGTTCATCAGTTCTGTCACTCCTGTGAAATACATTAAGACTAAAGGGTTCATTTCAGCTTGAACTCTATACCTTTCTGGTGAAAATATTGGCAAATGGTGGATTTCCAGTTACTTTCAACCAGGAACTTTCCATGTTTAGTTCATTCTCTTGGTTTGTTTTGGCTGACTGCTGCCAGCAGAGTCATCATCAAACACGCCACTTGCTGAAAAATGCACGGTTTACTGGTTAAAGGAGCATAATATGGAAGGCTCACACAATTCAACCTTGGTGCATCTTTCAACTTCTGGTCTTTTGTATAATTTCTTATTTCTTTCATCGTATAAGAAGGCATCCATCAAAATTTTCATTTCAAATAAATTTCTAGGCTTAGAATTCTATACATGCTGCTATAAACCTGAGTCACCGTATTGAAGAAAATTCACTATCCCAACGTCAACTAATGGTTGGGCTACAGATTTGTGGTAGCGCTGATCCAGTTGCAGACCAGAGTCAGGAAAATGCTTTGTTGAATGTTCCAAACCCCACAAGGGGCTTACGAACACCACCTATGAATCATCATGATCTTGGCTTCATGAAAGTTGGAGCAGCCTCTGACGAGAACTCTCTTCGTGCTTCTGGAGTAGGATATTCTGACAGAAAGGGATGTGAGAATCTTCATGTTTTTGGCAAGGAATATTCTGCTATAAATAAACAACTTATCAGTTCTTGTTCAGAATGTAATGATTGTCGTAAAATGGCCGCATCAGGCCTGCAACAGGAAGGGAAGGAAATGACTCAGATTTATTCAGAGAATCAGAAGGGAAGTTTGACAGCACAAACCATAGCACAACAGAACACAGAGATTAAGCAATCTTCAAGATTATTGGATAAGAGCATAGGAAGTAGCCATTTGAAATCAGCAAGAGAAGAAAATGAGTCAAGTTCACAAGTGGATAGTGAGATCCTTTGGGAGGACCTGCTTTTAGCAGAGGAAATTGGACAAGGTATTCATTCCCAGTGTGCTTTTTAAAGGTTGATAATCCATTCAGAATTGAATAGCTTTTGCCATAACTGTAAAGAGAACTAATTGATTCTCAGTTCAACAGATTATATGATGAGTAGGGGTTATATAATGCAAACATAGTCAATTTTATTTTGAATAATAATAAATATGACTAGATGCTGGAGGGAGGACTAGCTTGCCTTTTGTTTTCTTGTAAGCATGGCTAGTTCACCATGTTTTACTTGGTTATGCCTTGTCTCCAGAATCAGAACATGTTCCTTTTGTTCTCTAAGATGATAAAACACTCCCATTTAGTAAACCCCGAGAAACAATCACTCATTGTAACTCAGTCTATATGGAACCAATCAGATCATTTGAGTACTCCAATGCCAGTTGAAATAATCTTTATTACAACTGCCTGTTTCTACTTCATGCATTTGATATCTTCAATATAGGCTTTCACACTGATGATTTGAAAATCTCTTTTTATTTGTCATTTTTTTCAGGTTCATGTGCTGTTGTATATCGAGGATCTTGGAATGGATCAGTAGGTTACATTTCAAAAATTCCAGCTTAATGATTATTCTAGAACTCATAACAGAGACATCATGGTTCCCTGTCATGTTCATCAGGATGTTGCTATTAAAGTCTATTTAGGCAATGAATATCGTGAGGAGATTTTCATTGATTACAAAAAAGAGGTGCAGATAATCACAATCCTAAGATTGAATGAATCACTACTTCACAGAAATCCATCTGTTTGATTTAGTTCTAAGAAATTAATTCTCATTGATATCAGATTGCTATAATGAAAAGACTGAGACATCCAAATGTCTTGTTGTTCATGGGAGCAGTGTATTCACCTGACCGACTCGCCATAGTGACAGAGTTCTTACCAAGGTAATTAAGAAAATGGTAGATTTTATACAACTAACCGATCTAAGAACTAGTGGTATATAATCATCTCATGATTTGTTTTGTTGTACAGGGGAAGTCTCTTCAGAACAATACACAGGAACAATCAGACACTGGTCCTTAGACGCCGTTTAAGGATGGCCCTTGATGTTGTGTGTCTCTATACTTATAGCCTTCTCATTTTTCTAAAATTTCTTTGCAATGAAGTCAAGTGCAGGTCATTGAGCTTCTTACCTATTGAAAAGCAAGGTGTGTGTGACCATCATATTGCAGGCTAGGGGTATGAATTATCTTCATTGTCGAAATCCACCAATAGTACATAGAGACCTAAAATCTTCAAACCTGCTTGTGGACAAAAACTGGACGGTCAAGGTATGAGATAATTCTTTGAATGGACAGCCTGAATAAATTGCAGAATAACCAGGTTATCTACTTTTCATTGTTCAGGTTGGAGACTTTGGCCTATCATGTTTGAAGAACTCAACCTTCTTGACAGAAAAATCTGGAAGAGGAACTGTAAGAACCTTCTTCTTTGAAGCATAAAAGCTGTTATTTGCAATAGAACAACTGAAGATAAAATGTGCTGGCAAAAAAAAAGATAAAATTTAAGTTGCTGCCCATGCATTACATCCCTATCTACTAGATTTGTAAACATGTGCTAAACTTGAAGTTCCATATGGTTCTTTCACATTTTAAATTGAAAAAAAAAAAACACTAAGATCAGCTGGAAATAGGAAAAATATAGAAGGGGCTTCATAGTTCCTTATAGCTTAGGATCTTCCAGATGAACAAGCTATGTTGGTGATGCCGTAGTGATATGAGGGATTCTGGTTTGAAGATTTTACGTGGTGGATTTTGTAAAGACTAAAGAGAGTTTCTACAGGGAAAAAAGGGACTAGAAGAATAATTTGTTCGGGGCCTTGGGCTACAGAGTAAAACATTGCTATATCATTGGAATTTCTTGTGGTGTAGATCTCAAGGAGGCAAGGGAAATCAGTTAGCATTGCCACTTGGAACAATGTATATAAATGCTTCCCATTATGTTTCTCAAACAAAAGAGCTACTTCAGAACTTTTTTTTGTGTTTTAGAGTCGATTGGACATTGCAGTTGAGGGAGTTCATTGAGGTTACCATGGTTGTTCATGTTAATGATGTACCTTCTCATCATAAGTATTGTTTATTAATATAGTAATTTTTTTTTTTTTTTTTGGTTATGTATTACTCTGTTGTCTAGCTTGATTGAGCAAGAGGTGGTAAGACCTGGAAATTATAAATCTTTTGTTAATTCCAGGTTGCAACCAATAATTAACCAAAAGATGTGGCTTGATGCACACTAGAGATTCTGGCAAGGACTGCCAAACTCCAAAATAGTCTCCAAATTCCAAAATAGAGGAAAAAATAATTAGTTTTAGTAATTCTTCCCCGACAAGAACTTATCCACACGTGTAATATACTGCCTTACATGAGGAGAGAATACTGAGTTTATTTCCCACAGGAAAAACTTTTACCATGTGATATCCTTTTCTAGCATTGATCGTAGTATTTCAAAGTGCTGGATCTCAATTTCTGCTTTCTTCCAACCTTCTAACTTCAAGAAGCGTGTTTCGAACATATTCTTATAGAACTCCAATTGAGCATACAAGTATTGCTAAATTACAGCTGTCCATCTGGTTATATTGACAATTAACAATTCAACATTCCCTTTTATCATCTGGTTCTATTCACAATTAAAACTCCAATGGCTCCTATCATCTCCAACTCTTGGATCTTAATTCTGTTGTTCATTTACTCTTTTGTATCAAAGATGAAGTCAACATGCAACAAACTGCAGGAGAAATAGGGGATGTGGATGACTTCATTTGGGAAAAGAATTAGAACCCAAGACTTTTTATCTTTTTAAGATCTGGAATTCTATTGTTCATTTAGTCTTTTCTATCAAAGATAATCTCAACATGCAACAAACTGGAGGAGAAATAGGGGATGTGGATGACTTCATTTGCGAAAAGAATTAGAACCCAAGACTTTTTATCTTTTCAAGATCTGGACGCTTCATTAATAAAGGAGGATTTTTATCTAAAACATCTCAACTTTACTTCTGTGCCACAACTCCACCTTGCTCCTCATCATCACTACTGAACTTATTGTATCCAATCAGAGGAACTTAAGTTAAAGTCAATGACTGCAGAAAAATTGCAGCAGTCAACAAAGATTTTTAAAAAATGCCAAGATACATGCCCTTCTAGAATTAGCTATGTGCAGAAGGGGAGCAAATTGTTTAATTGCATTTTCTTATCTAGTTAGACTATGGTTTGTTTCCAATAGCACACTAAAAAGATGAAAATGTTCAAATCCTTCCCCTTGTGATTTTCAGTAATGTTTAAATGATTCAAACCTCCCTATTTCTTGTTGATGAAATTCTACATCTTGGTGCAGCCTCAGTGGATGGCTCCTGAAGTCCTCCGAAATGAACCTTCAAATGAAAAGTAATCTACAAAAACCTAGAAAGCAGAGCTAGTCATCATATTTACGCTTCTTTATACAAACCAAGAAATTGGGCTGCTACTAAAAAAAATTGTTTCTTCGTATCTCAACAGATCGGACGTATTCAGTTTTGGGGTTATTCTGTGGGAGCTGATGACTGAATCAATTCCATGGACAAATTTAAATTCACTGCAGGTATCTGAGTTATACTTATATATAATTATTAAAGCTTTATTCCCTTTGAATTGTATAGTTATATATATTTATCATTTGTCTGTTTGTCTGTCTGTTTAATGAAAGTACAAAAATGGCAGACATGCTATTTAACATTGAGGAGATATACTTCCAGAGATTTGCAATCTCCATTTTAATGAAGAGCCTACTTTCTTCAACATCCTACCATCAGGAAGTCCAAATGTCTTCCATGCTTTCATCCCTGTTTCTACCCTTGTTTGTTTCACTTTTCACATTTGACATTTCAAATTCTTTGATCATCATTTGATGAGAACCTACCTAAGTCAACAAAAACAAAAGCTAAAAGATTTCCAACTGTATTTTAAAGTATCCCAATGGCACAAAAGTGTTTGTGTTTTATGAGCTCTTCAATTATCTAACCAACAAAATACAAAATCTGTACAATGATAGCAAGGATCATGTGTTTTATAATAATTTAAGTTCCTAGATCTGCTTACCATGACTTGTTTACCTGCTGAAGGTTGTTGGAGTGGTAGGATTCATGGATCGAAGGTTAGACATACCAGAAGATCTTGATCCGCGAATTTCAACTATTATCCATGATTGCTGGCAAAGGTATAATAATATCACATTCATCAACCAAACCATTTCTATGATATGCATTTTTTTCCCCCACTATTATAAGGCATCAGTAGATGAATGAGAATGTCTCACCTTCTTCCTTTTCAATGATTCTGGATTGGAAATACACAGTGATCCAGAGCAGCGTCCTTCATTCGAGCAAATCCGACAGAGGATGGCAGATCTGATCAACTCATTAATGGTCACACCCAGTAGAAAATAAATATGCTAAGTTGTGACTTTGAAATTTACCAAGGAAGTGTTTCTAATCTATATTTTTAAGTGTCATTGACAATTCTATCTTTTGAGTTTATCTGACTCGAAACTAATTCAAATAGATGTTGAAGTTTCAAATAGATATTGAAATGCTCTAAACTGTTTGGTAAAATTTATATACATGTTTATTTCAATCAGCTTTTAAGTTCTTTTGCTGGTACTACTTTTACTTTATAACAATTTTGTTGGTAGGACTTTTATATTATAACAAGCTTGTTTTTTATGATTGAATCACCAACGGTCTATTAATAAAATGGTCTAGTTAAAATGTTGCACTCTATTTGTAAAATGATCTAATTGAAATTCTGCACCATAGATCATATTATACTATATGATTCAAGAAGAACCCCAAGGGGAGTAGCTCAGTTGGCCTAGGACCACGGTTTGCACCCGGAGGTTGTAGGTTTGAAACTTCACTGCTACACTAAGGCTACAGGGGAGTTTATCCAGCTTCCCACTGGGTCCGGAGGGATTTGTCCGGTTCAAAGGGTTGGAAACCTACTATAGCAGGGAAAAAAAAAACCATAAATGATTCAAGAAGCACGCAATGAGGCACTGTCGTTCAGATTGATGATGCATTAAGTCCCAGATTGACGATTGTTGTGCTGCCCCTCATTTTTTATATCCACACTTGCATTTATTTAACAAATAGAAGAGAATTTCAATTGAAGAGGAGTCATTATTTTCTCTGCTCGAGTTGGAAGGATAAAAGATTTTATTGTTTCTACAGTAAGTAAAAATTTAATTTCATTATCTAGACTTAATTTGGAATGGTATACCTTCTCTTTTGGACAAAGTACTTTTAACTATTCATAAGAATCAACTCTTAATTGGTGGTGGTACTACATATGATGGTTTATATAAATTGGATTTGGATCCATGTTTTGCTGGTTCCCAGTTTACATTGCCTAATAATGATGTTTTGAATGTTGTTGTTAAGACAGAACTTCTAAATCTTTTCTTACATTTACCAAGTCTAAGGGATAGTGCATCATGCAAAAACCAACACAACAGGAGACTGTTGCTAATCTTCTAAGGAAGAACTTCCACAAACAAAAAGAAATGAGAGGAGGTGAGTGCTCAGCAGGGCTTTAACTGGGCTGGATGAGTCCAGTTGGATCAAGACTTGCAGCATAAATAACATTACAAAATATTAACATTTTGTATAATGTTATTAAATAATTTGGGTAGCTTACTAGGAAAAAAAATAATTTGGGTAAGTTAGATACATCCTAAATTTGATCTTATATATGAAAAAATTCTTGGTCAGGGCCATCAGAACTCAACTCTGACCCAACTCCCAACACATTTACAGCCATTTGGTGAAGCCATAACTGGTCCGGGCTTGAGCTAGGTCTTATCCTTAGGCCAAACAAGTAGCTACCAAAAGCCCAGAATTTAGTTGGAGCATAACGGGGAAAAGATTATCAAGCACAGCCCATTTATTTATTGGGTCATCGGGCCTAAGTTCAGGCCAATATACATCCTATAGGCCTGAAAAGAGGCCCGGGCAGACCCCTCTGAGTATTATGCACCAAGCAGGACCTTTGGGCCCGTTTGGTAATTTTACTTATAAAGTCAAGTAAAGTTAAGTCAATTTAAACATCAAAAACACCTTTTACCAAAATTCCCTCCATCTTTTCCCAAAAAAGTCAAAAAGCAACTACCTTTACTCACTAAAAGACAAAAATACTCCACTTTTCCATGCAAAAAGTCAAAAAGATTCTATAACAAATAACTAAAAAAAAAATATCATCATAACCCATTTATATTTTATTCTTTCTTCAAAATCAACTTTACTTCACTTGACTCAATTAGTAGAGTTACCAAACTGGCCTAAGACTGCTCCCTTAGCTACCGAGCTAGAAAGTCAGGCCCAGGACCAAACAGTTGGCATATAATAGAAAGTCCAAATCTAGCCCACTAGGGTGGGTCGGTCGCATTGAGAGTGGGTTTTGCTACTGGGATGTAAACGGGTCGGTTCCGGTCCAAGGCCATGATGGACTCAGAATCAGAATTGTTAATGAGAATGGAGCTCGAACAGGAACCGGTTCCGTATATGGGATGGGTTCGAGTCTAGATAGAGAATGATATGGAAAAAAAAATTAATTTTGAGGAGGGGTTCTAAGAATTTGAGGTAATACCTCGGGTCCGGGAACCAACGTGGAACCGGACCCAGAACCGTTTAGATCGCGGATCCAAAGGATACAAACCTGCTTACTTATCGGGGCTTCAATAAGGACTCAAACCCTGTTTTTAATTGGCTGGAACCTCTGGGTACCCATTTTCATCCCTAGTTTTGCCGTTTGTGCTAGTTTGTATGGTGAAGGTACGACTGATGACACAGAGGGCGGGCAAAGAAAGGGGGTTTTTTACTTACTAATATTGTTAATATATTAAAAATCTAAAATTTTGGAGCAGTTAGTACCCGTGGCCTAATGGATAAGGCGTCTGACTTCTAATCAGGCGATTGTGGGTTCGAGTCCCATCGGGTATGAATTTTTAATTATTTTATTTTTCTATTTTTTTTGTAGTCACATCATTCATATTTCCCCATATTTATCAATTATTACAATTCCACTGGGTATGATTTTTTCATTCTTTTCATTTCTTATCTATCTCTTTTAATATTTTCTATTTTTTTGTCCTATATTTTGTAGTCACATCAATCAATGTCCCCCATATTTATCAATTATTTCAATTCCACTAGGTATAATTTTTTTTTTTTGTTCTTTTCATTTTATTTTTTTCATAAGAAATCATGAGTGCGTCCATATTTATCGCCCATTCATAGATGTAACATCTCCAGTATAATTATAATTTCTTTTTCATCTTCTCATAGTGAACCAAACATAAGTGGCCATATTTATCAGCCATTCATGTCCTATTGGGTATAATTTCTTATTTTTCATCTTTTTATAGTGAAATCTGTTATATGTGGGTCATATATGATCGTCCATTCATCATAAACAGATATTATGAATCATTTATTCCTAAATGTATCAAGCTCTAAACTAACTTAGGTCATATTTATCATTTTATTTTCTCAGTGTTCCAAGCTCCGGCGAGTATCTAGACCAATTAATTGGCTAACATCATATAATCAATCATTAGTGGCCCTGCTGTATCATTCCAAGAAAAAATTGTTGTCGGTTGAACCAACCTATTTGGTTCCAATTCATTGGTTTAGTATCACATAAAAATTTTTATGTGGCCTAAATCATTGAAATCCATTCCCTAGATTTGGCAAGCTCCAATCAACATAAATGGAGATGCATGAACCTTTAATTATAAGGAAGTTTTGATCAAGTTCCTTCAATCAAATTGCTGCTACAAATGTGGTTCCTCTCTCTCTCTCTCTCTCTCTCTCTCTCTACAGCCATGAATGATGACTGACCATGCTGTAAATTGGGTTGTTTGGATACTGGTATTCTAAAACTTGGTAATTAAGGTGTGCCCAGAGCTTTCAATGTACAATGCCTTACATTTGAATTTGATGCAAAGCTCGTACGATTTTTTTTCTGTCTTAACTCATAACTGATTAATCATTAATCATTGATGGTACCACAATTTATTATAATGTGATGTGGAGCATGCAACGCGTTTGATATCATATTATCGTGTACAAAATCTTCACTGTATTTATATTTCCTTCTCTCTTTGCGTTTTGTTGGTAATCAATGATCACACCGAATTACATAATTGCGTAGCAAATCCAATTACGTTTGTCCTTGAGGCTAGCTAAACTCGGAAAAAACAAAAGAGATGATATAAATTAGCCATCTACAAGTAATTTGCATCGTACGTATACAAGACTTCAAAAATATATGGCAGAAATATACCGTGATTACCAACTTACAGTCATTATTTTAGAAAATATGAAATAAATTTTGTTTTTGATAGATGACTAATATAAAAAAATAATTTTGTACATGCTTTCTAAGATCAATAGACCCACATTTTATTTTTATCTAATCCTTAAGATGGCAAGTAACACTAAGCTCCCAACAAGATATTTCAACGTAGAACGGACACTGCATTAAGTTGTCTGGTTCACTCCCTTTCTATGCACCCCCACAAAATTTTTTCACTAATATAAATTGATTAATGTGAGCGAATGTGTTAAAAAAAAGAGTGAGACTGCTACATTATTCACCCAAATGCCTGCGCATAGACTGTAAAATCGCAATTCATCTCATAGTTTGATTTACATGTGAGAAAACACTCTATATGTTTTTTATTTTTTATTTTATTGCTTTTTTAGAGATTCGAAACTTACGCACCATGCACACGACATAATGCCCCTTACCAACTGAGCAAGGGATAGAAAGGACAGTAAGTTGTTGTTTGTTGGATTGCAAATAGATACTTTCTTTAATTCATTGTGTAATTAGTTCTAAAGTCACCATGCTTAAATTACAAAAATGAAAATGAAATGTTTGGAGCAATTCTTTTGGCACATTAATAGATTATAAATTTGTTAGCTTTGGGTTAGATGTTTGTACCACTCTTTTTTTTTTTTTTTCAAATTTTACTTACCTTTATTAAATTGTACTTACATTGTTTTTCACATCTTATACCTCATGCACTCCAAAAGCAAGGTTGGAAAACTTGCGACTCAGACAAAACTTGTTTAGCTCTAAAATATTGACTCAGAGAGTCAATCTGACGACATGGGAGAGTCATGTTTTTAAAAGAAATTAAAAATAGATCAAATGCTTATAAGATTTAGATATACTTGTATATACATGCATCATAATAAATTCAAATTAGTGAATTTATCACATTTCAATCATTCATTTTAACTTGCTAGCTTCAAACATCAAGCATTAATTATTTATTTCTACTAGAAAAGGCTTATTTATACTTGTCTTGGTCGAGTTTGCCCCATAATTCATTCAGTCTTTCATCAAAACGAGGATAGTCGGCAAAGTTAAGAGTCAACTCAGTGAATTTTACAATCTTGTCGAAAAGTTCTTAGCAACTAAAAAAATCAAGACTTATTGGTTCTTTCTATTCCCTTACTTCACATGAAACCAGGAAAGTACTAGGAATGGTAGTCTTTTGTTTATAAGTTTTGAATGGTGTTTCATTAATTAGGATATACAATTTGATAAGTGATGTATTTGGCAGATGATTTGATTTTTTTAAACAGTTTCCTGAATTAGAATCAGGAAGAGAAGGTTTGCATTAGATTCCGAATAAGTTTAATTAGTCATGACTAGATTAGGATATGCTTATAATCATCTATAAAATAAAATAAAAAACCTTAATTTACTTCATTATCAGGGTATGTAGTTTTTGCAACATGTAAGATGAATTGAAGGGTTAATAGTTCAAGGAGGGAGTACCAATGAGAACATCAGGTGAAGATAAACGTGTCATTGTGGAGGTTATTTAGTATAAGGAGATGATGTTGAGGTCAACGTCCACCATCGCTCCTGAGCAGTCATAATTATGGTCGAACCCTCACCCTCACCATAAAATCATTGTTGTGCCGTTTCCTAGGGGTGTAACGGTTCGGTTAACCGGTCAATTTGAGAAAACCGTTAACCGAACCGTAACCGCGGTTTTCTGTCTTTGAAAACCATAACCGTATCCACAAAAACCGTGGAAACCGTAACCGTGATTAACCGTATTAAACGGTTCAGTTACGGTTAATAACCGTTGAATGCCTTCCTCACATAAGAGGATAAATGTAAATGATTGAAGGTAAAATGACACATAAGGAGCAATTGAATAAAAATCTTATTGATCGGTAATCTTTATTATACGGTTAACCGTATAGTTACGGCTCCTTATTTTTTTCTTTAATTTGTAAACGATACGGTTAACCGCATACGGTTAACCGAACCGTATTATACGGTTCGGTTCAGTTAATAATACGGTTCGGTTCAGTTAATAACCGTGAATTATTATGGAAAATTGTAACAGAACCGAACCGTGCAGTTTTTGGATTTCATTAACAGTAACCGTAACCGAACCGTGAAATACGGTTATTAACCGCGGTTCGGTTTGACGGTTTTCTGGTTTTTTTCTTACACCCCTACCGATTCCTATCACCAATTGGTTTTGAGATAAGTGGTAGCTCAATAGGGTGTAAGATCTTACAAGTGGTATAGTCTGGTAAGTCGGGTGTTCGAGTTACAGGATATGCTTGCCGACGTAGGAGTTCTAATGCTGACCCTAAATGGGTAATAATTATGATGAACCATAGGAGCAATTGGCTGCCCTCTTTGTTCTAAGACCTGACCGAGCCTCTGAATTCTACTAGGGCTCCTAAATCCAAGCAGCCTTGAGGCCGACATAAGAAAGTGAAGGGACGAGGATGTTGAGGGATAAGGGAGGACAAAAAATGACATCAAATGGAAACTGACTTTATTGCATTCTAATTAATTTCACTACATTCACCAATATAAATAAATAATCAAAAGCAAAATTGCTAAGAAAGACTCCTTTCCAAGGTAGAAAATCCGAACCTAGTAGATTATCATAAATCTCACCTATCATAAATCTCACCTAGTAGATTAATAACATCCTAACCTATGAAGCGTCATCCACCCAACCACTCCTACGTACACTTCCCCTCAACGCTGAGTGCCGGCATCATCATCACACCAAATTTCTCGAGTTCTATAAGCTCTTGTTGAGGGATAAGAGAGGACAAAGTCGAGAACACAATGAAAACCGACTTTATTGCATTCTAATAAATCCCACTACACTCGCCAATATAAATAGATGATCAAAAGGAAATTTGTTAAGCAAGATTCTACTGTCTACCCACAATAGGAAACACAATCCTAATAGTTTACATAAATATCACATACCTAAGAGAGAAATATTCTAATAATATCCTAACCTACTAAGCATCATGGACCCAACCCCTTCGGTGCTTGTGTTGAGTCAACGATGACTTCAACAACGATCAACCTCGTATAAAGTGGGTATAAAATATATTTGGATTCCAATCCAAGCATATAGGGTAAGAACATGATGATCTGAACCTAGATCCCTATATGTTCCAATTTGAGGATCCAAATTCAAGAAAAATTGCATTCACATATTAGAATCATATAACATATAAAAAGAGGATCAAGACCCCGACCTTGATCCATCCTCATAGATTAGATCCGGCCTTGAAAACTAGGGCTTGGCACGCCCAAGTCGAACCCCTATTCTGTCTTGATATTCCACTGAAAAAAGTTGTTCCTCTACTGTACTAATACTATGGTTTGAGCCTGTATCACTGAAATGGCATTAAAATAGTTTAAACCACTTCCAATGGAAATGGGCTGCTTAATCATGCCATTTCACCGAAACAGGACCATCCAAATTCAACAGTGGTTAAAATTGGCTTACTTTTCTTCATGATGTTTCCATTGCTTCCTTTTTCCAATTGACCCAAACTTCCCCTTGCCAATCAAATTAAAGTCTCGATCTGATGAGGTAAAACTCCACGGTGACAGTGAGTGAACCAGTCATGGTCCACCATGTCACCGAGGGCAACCTATCATGCACGCGGGCAGCCTGTCATGCATCCAGGCAGGCGCAGGCCACGGTGAGGTGGTCGACTCTGAGTGGTCCACTCACGCTCACATGTGCGCGTAGACACACACCATTCATCAAATTAAGGCCCCCTCTCCTGTCCACGTGCAATGCAGCCCCAGCTCAGCAGTGTAAGTGTGTAACGGAATTGGAGTTAATGGCAGTGATAGTAGACAAGGACAAGGTAGATTTGCATGAGCACTGCCATCTTTGAAATAGCAATCTACCCATTTATTACAAAGCCAGAGTTGTGGAGAAGGCATATGTAAGATGCCAGCAATTCCAACCCCAAAACTATTCCCAATTACTCGACTTCCGTCCTGTTTGGGACGGACAGCTATCTCAATCTGTCCAGATAAACTCCTCGATGTCGATGGGTGAATGCCCAGCAGCTTCAATTTTGAACAAGCTTTCTGCCCTCTCATCTTTTCTTGGTTCATGCATTTTTTGGATAATCTGAGTTGTATGTAAGTGACTACTCTTTTGTTCTTACTTGTAATCAATTAAGGTTAACATTTGGTTGAACCCATTAAGTTATGTGCTTGACATATAGCACTACAAATTAAAATCAAGGACAACATTAAGGCCAAGTACGTTTTGGTCATATGTGAGGAATCCGTAGATTTGATAATTCCTCACTACAGCAAATTTAAGGATTCCTCATTGAGAATTTATATACGTGAAGATGTCACGTTGATATTGGCGTGTGATGATGCATATTGCTGGTTAAAAGTTCATATTATTGTGTAAATATGCAAAACTAAGGATTTTCAAATCCTACGGAGATAGGTGGGATAAAAAAATCCTCAAAAGTGAGGATTTTTGTTGGCCCGATGAATAAAGCAAATCAGTCGAAGTCCTTAAAAGGATTTGGTTATCAACCATGATCCAACAATCAAGATTTTTCTTCCATGCAGACTTCTCAATTCAGATGTTGAAGAGAGGAGGGAATCAATAAACTAGAACTCTCTGAATTTTATGATGCCGATTGTGACAATGTCAGTCATTTAGGAGCATTGGCAGCAGGAGAAAATTACAGACAGATGAAGTAGATTTGCAATTAAAATTTTAGTACTGGGCCTTTAATATGAATAGTATCAACACAGAAGACATTTGAGTGGAACCTATAGGTGGTGGATTAGGAGCTTGGACAGTCCAATTCGTGGACCACCACTTGAATGAGACATAATGCTAGACCGCCCATACATTAATGATCCACCTGTCATCTATTATGGGAATGGGAACAGGTGTTTAGAATTAGATGATTGGATGGGTACCCGTTTGGTGGTCCATCCGAACTGGTAGGTACATATTTTTCTCTGTGATGATGGCACCTGGTTTTGATGAAAAACAAAGTGGCACTTCTGACACAAGAACACATCTCGCCGTGTTTGCTGCTGTATCTGGATTTTGGCTCTTGGGCCCCACCCAGCAGGGGATGGGCCTAGTGTGAACTTACTTAGGATAAGTTTTTTTTTTTTTTTTTCTATTATAACAGAGGTGGCCCCACCCTTTTGGCCAGAATAATTCCTACGAGTCCAGGGGGAGCCGGATAAATCCCTTGTGGCACTATTGTGATATTGCAGTTTTGAACCATTAACCTCTGGGTGCAAACCGTGGTCCTAGGTCAATTCAACCATCCCTCGAGATTACTTACGATTAGATTGCATGGTGGAGTGAATAAAATGATCCTTTTATGCGGTGGAGTTGCAAAGCCTATTATGATTTAACTGTATTGTCATTACTTAAATGTAATGATGATTTATTTTTTTAAGCTTTGTTTTTTCTAATGATTGGGACGTGGGTTTTGGTTTTGATCGAATAGGATTGCTTTTGATTCCATGATCGTTGTACTTTAGTTTAGTTTTGTTTTTTTTTTAATAAAACCCTAGACGTACCTTTCAAAAGAAAAAAAAAAAAAAAACGATCCTTTCCTTGTGATGAATTATACTTATCAGGTTATCACTGATATACACAGGACTTTGGAGACTCATGGAACTTGTTTGTCCCATGGGATTTTCCATTTTGTAGGATTTTGCTTCCACAGGAGGGAGGACTGTAATCCTATCGTTCTGAAATCAAAGTCTTCTCTATTAAAGAAAACTAGCTCATTTTTTCTCGAAAATGTGTTACACTAAAATCAAAAGTGAATTATAGGTAAGATCAATATGTTTTTCCTCTCTATCATAGGACTCGCCGTAGAGATTCACTGTGCACATCCCATAAAACAATTACTGTGGCCCATCCATGCAATCCAAACTGCTCCAAGTTTTTCTCCCACCTTATTCTTTGATCAAGTAAGAATCTCACTCCAATTAGATTTGTTCCCACTGTCAAATCCATCACTTCCAAAGCATATGATGTGGATAATTTTAAGGATTACACCCAAAATACACATGATTAAAATGAGAAAGAATACTTCTACCCCAATGCATTCCCATGTGTAGAGATCGGTCTCAAGAGGACTTTGGATGTCCCTTTACTAGCTGAACTACCACAAAGGACACCTAAATTTCATTTCGATTTGATTGTATACATGATCAACAAATTGACCTTTGAAAAAGTTATAGTTGAATAAACATGATTAATATATGCCACCCCAAATGAAGTACAGTATAGGCCAGTACGTGCATTTTGAAGGGATATGTGATATTAGTCCAATTAAGCAGGTGGGGCCACAGTGGCCAACTCAAGTAATGACTTCAGTTTTTTCTTTCTTCTTTTGGGCTATCGGAAGGTTAATCCCTCCGGCGTAGAGGGAAACCGGGTAAACTCCCATATAGTCCGGTGTTGTACTATAGTTTCGAACCTACAAGCTCCGGATACAAATCGTAATCCTAGACCAACTAAGCTACCGCTTGAGATTCAAGTAGTGACTTTAGTTCACTTATCAAAGATTTGACGCGGCAACATATGGGATACAACCCTTCTACTTGGACAAACTTTTTGGCCAGAATTTGAGACAAACTCCCATGTGGCACAATCCTAGAGGTGCTTTTTCCCCCTCTCTCAAAAGTTGCACCTCTAGGATTATGCCACATGGGAGTTTGTCCCAAATTCTGGCAAAAAAGTTTGTCCATTTAGACTTTTTGTATGGGATATGGGATGCTCGGCTACATGTGCTTGAATCACGGACTCGTCCAAAAACTAAAAAAGAGTTGCAAGTCCTATGATTGGACCTGGGCTGGACCTCTTTGTATGGTGCTGGTCGATGCCCAACTGGTTTATATTTTATGGTGCCATAATGGCATAATGCCAGTGAGACGCTGTCATAAGATATTGGAGACATTTTGAAAATTTGATTGTCAAGATAAGGCCCCATGATCCTCTTTGTCGAGGAAACTCAGTATATATTGGGATGAAAATGTGGTGCGCCAAAAGACCCAAAAAAGAGTTGTAAAGAAAATCAAAATAAATTTTCTTTCTAGTATAGATTTCTCTCGTTGCAAAAATACACCATGACTCATCATAAGTTGGCATGAGTGATCAAATTGTAAAGAGGTTGTCATAGTAATGGTGATGAAATGTGGACGACCAGCCGAGTCATTTTTCTATTTTGAATCATGCAAAATCTTTTGCTCCAACTGATTTTAATTTGGCCCCAAGGAATTGTAACAGGATAGCTCATGAGTGAGCCCAGGGAATTGTAACGTGCTAAATCTTTTGTTCGTTCTGCCAACTGATTGAGTTTGCCGTTGGATCTGATGATCTCCATGTAAGTGTGTTCGTTTTTAATCAATGCTCCTTAAGTTAGGTGTTAGGGAATTTAAGCACAGACATTGTCCAAATTAACTATCATTTCCATCTTTATAAAGCACAATCAACACAATTTTCAGCAGCACTTTTGGCGATACGCTTTTTTTTTTTTTTTTTTTTTTTTGCGCCGAGTCGTTCTTTCTGGGATTCGAACTCACGACCGATTGGCTCAGATACCATCTTAAATTTCTTTAATTAGTTATTTCTACCAAAACCTCAAAACGTTAATAGAGGAAGCGGAAATACTTTTCAATATTCAAAATTAAGGACTACTTCTCTTCACCATTTGTAAGTTGTATCAGTATATGTCTATATGAAGTCCCTGCTGATGTAACTTTCCTTTTCAGCACAAAAAAAAGAGAACCAACACATATAAGTCTTTGCCCTATTTGGAGATCTTCTTGACCATTGAAAAATCTGTTGGTTGGGTTGTCACGTTTTTCTCATCTTACTTTGTTGAGTGGTAGTTCTAGAAAAAAAAAAGAGCATTTTATTCAGTTTCTTGTGCATCTACTGTTTGGGCTCTTCTCCAATAGATGCCATATATGATCAATTTCCTTCTACTGTCCAACTGTCTGCCCTCTCCAATTTTGGTTATGTTGTCTGATCGAACTCGTTCTTGCTGGGAGATCATTAAGAAAGGGGATGGTTTTAAAACTCAGGTTGGGATCAAGCAGCATTGTCTGATATATAGAGGTTGAGGTCATTACTAGTGCCAATTTTTAATGTGAACTGTCCTAAACTTAAAAATTGTGAAGGAGCTATATTCAAACACCTTTTATATTCTGTTGCATTATTTTATTTTATTTCTTCTTGAACCTAAAAACAATCAGACAAATGAAATTTTGCATTTGTTATATTCTAAACCTTTTATTTTAGGAGAAAAAAGAACATGGGAACAGATCAAACAAATCAAGATATCAGGTAGGGCACATTATATAATTTAGGAGAAAAGTGTGCGAATGTATCATTATATATAAAAATACCATTGATTTATTCCAAGTCTCAACAGCCTCCTTCTTAATATTTATTTCACGCATATGAACTCTAAAACCTTTTTTGAAACTTTCATCAATCCCACGGTGGATTGTGCACAGATTGAGGTTAGTTATTACCAAGTAGAAGTACATGAGTCAATTGTCATTATGAGTTTTCGATAAATGAATTTTGTATATAATTATATCGATTTATGTAGGGTAATTACTATCCCCCATCAAATGTACTAGATTTGTATTTGACTTAAGAAAAATGTTTAGTAATCATCAATGAGTTGTAATTAAGTAGATGACATAGGACATGAATATTGCAAGCTTTAGAAAAATAAATAAACCCAATTGATCAAGAACAAATAATCAGTAAACAGTTATTCTTTCTTCATTCTTTATGTATAATAGACTACTTTCTTTATTCATTGTTTATACATTATATTATTTTTTTCATTGTTCGTTGTCATAAATAAGCACAAAGGCAGCAATTGCTTACATTATAACAACAAAAAGAAATAGAAAAAAATCCCTTTCTAAATTCCCTTTTTTTTTTTTTTTGGGTGTTGAGGTCAACATTGTTCTCTCATGTTTGCATGTGATGAAATCATATATAAAGCACTAATGGTGAGGACTTGGATGAGCGAGTAAGAAGAAACATAACTAAATAGATTGTGTGCCGCGGAAACAAGAAGGAAAAACCCGATGCTTTCCTCACTGGTCGTTTGGTGCAGTGAACGAGAATAGCGGAATCATCCGTTTTTAGCCCTTTTCCCACGCGATGTGAGAATCTATAAATCCAACATTGGGGGCGAGATTTAAGTTGCCACAGAAGAAGAAACGTGCGGATGCCGCACAAACACACCCATAGGCAAGCTTTTTTCTCACCTTTTTCCGCCGCCCAACAAGAGAATTCCAAAAGTTACATGTGAGGGCTGTAATTTTTCTTTTTCATCACAGCACTCGAGCAAAAACTTCCAAATGCTTGGCTCCTTTGTTAGATATTTTACATAATTCCCATTACAAATGCCTCAAAACAAACGGGCGTTTTCCATGTTTAAAATCTTACCAACTGAAACCCCAACTACATGGTTCATGCACACAGATCAAAAATGGATTCCCATTTCCAAACCTTCCCTTGAAACCGTTTTCGAGGGGTTGTACCGTGAATCTCTTTCACACTTTTCTTATAAAAGAAAAGGCCAAGGTCAACTCAACTTTTGCTTTCCTTTGTTTTCTTCTACTTGTAAAGGCTCTGAATAGTCCACACATACGTTTATCTTTGCCTTTTCCCTCCTGCAGTTTCTAAGCCTTGCCTTTTCTTTTCTAACTCCCTCTTGCTAGAAAAAGTCCATACCATAGCAGTGCTTCTGCAGCATGCAAGCAGATCGTAGGAAGAAGCTGGGGTTTTGCATTTGGGTTGTTAGGGTTTTGGAGTTGTAGAGGAGTAGAAAGTAGGGAGACGGATAGAGAAGGAAGTGCGACAGCAATCTATCTTCTTTGTTGTGGGGGGTTTTTTGCTTGCCTTCTTTCTCTTTCTTTCTCTCAAAGAGAGAGGGAGTTGGAGGCATTAGTTCATATCCGATTACGGTCTATGCTTTTGCCTCCTCTGTTCTCTCTCGATTTCTCTCATTTCGTTTCTATTTTCATTTCCTTTGCTTTTTCTATACTGGGTTAGCTTTTCCTGTTCTGGGTTTTTATTATTTGCCTTCGTTTTTTTCTTCCGTGTTTGTTTCTGTTGTTTTGCTCTTGATTTGCTTGGTTTTAGCTATATCTGTAAAAAGGGTTGTTGGTGAATCAAAAGCATGTTTACATGGGCGGAAATGGTTGAGATTTGGAAGAACTGAGTCTGATTTGATATTGGGTAGGACTAGTTTTGAGGTGGTGAAGAGAAGGAAGATAACTGGAGAGATCTTCATCTGATAATAGATAAAAAGAGAAGTTGAAAGGCAAAGTGAGGGGAAGAATTCATAAAAAAAAAAAAAAAGGGTTAGTTTGATGAGTTTTGGGGATTTCTTCGATCACAGTGCTAGTGCGAGGGTCGTGGCCGATATCCCTTACAACAACATGACCGCTGGTGCGATTTCGCAGCCTCACATGGTCTCTTCAACACTTACCAAGACCATGTTCAACACACCCGGCCTCTCTCTTGCTCTCGTATGATTGAAATCTTCCTCTTTCTACCTCGGTCTCTTTCTCTATAGATATATTTGCACCTTGGGTGTTTGTGTTTAGTGATTGGTGATGTTTTTTTAGCTGATTTGGGATTTGGGGTTCTCTCATTTTTTTCATGTATTTGTTCTACAGCAAACAAACATGGAGGGAAGAGGTGAAATGGGCAGGGTTGGGAGTGATTTTGAGGCGTCTGCTGGTCGAAATAAAGAAGACGAGTACGAGAGCAGATCTGGAAGTGATAACATGGAAGGCGGATCAGGAGATGACCAAGACGCAGATAATCCTCCAAAGAAGAAGAGATACCATCGCCACACACCCCAGCAAATCCAGGAGCTTGAATCGTAATATTTCCTTTCTTCATCTTGTGTATATAGATATCTTCTTTTTTCTAGATGGTGTTTATGGTTTTTTTCTCTTTGGTAATCTGAATTGATGAAGTTTTGTTTTTGGTTCTATATGATTATTTGATTTAGTCTCTTTAAGGAATGCCCTCATCCTGATGAGAAGCAGCGTTTAGAGCTGAGTAGAAGGCTTTCCTTGGAGAGCAGGCAAGTTAAGTTCTGGTTTCAGAATCGACGAACTCAAATGAAGGTAAATTCACTGCTCTCTTAATCTGCTTATGGTTTTTCTTGTTTTGTACTGTTTTGGAGAAAGATGATGTATTTGAGATAAATTGAACTCCCAACGTCAGACCCAACTTGAACGCCATGAGAATTCCCTCCTTAGACAAGAAAATGATAAGCTCCGGGCTGAGAACCTTTCAATCCGGGATGCCATGAGAAACCCAATTTGCAGCAATTGTGGTGGCCCCGCTATGCTTGGTGAGGTTTCATTGGAAGAGCAGCATCTTAGGATAGAGAACGCCCGGTTGAAAGATGAGCTAGACCGTGTCTGCGCCCTTGCCGGGAAGTTCTTGGGCAGGCCAGTCCAGTCGATGGCTGCTTCTGTACAGCCCCAGATGCAGTTTTCATCTTTGGATCTCGCTGTTGGGAGCAATGGGTTTGGTGGACTGAGTGCTGTGACCACCACATTGCCTCTTGTGACTGATTTTGGAGGACTTTCGAGCGCATTGCCTGTGGTCCCTGGGTCTGCGCCTGCAAATGCAATGGGAATGGAAAGATCAATATTTTTGGAACTTGCATTGGCTTCCATGGATGAGCTAGTTAAGATGGTGCAGACTGATGAGCCCCTTTGGGTTCCAAGTTTGGATAGTGGCAAGGAAACATTGAATTATGAAGAGTACATGTGCACGTTCCCTAGATGCATTGGACCAAAACCAGTTGGGTTCGTGACTGAGGCAAGTAGGGACAGGGGCATAATAATTGTCAGCAGTGGGGCTCTTGTGGAGACTCTCATGGATGCAGTAAGTGATTCATTCTTTGTGTAGTTGCTTTTCCTTGCTTCAGCTGTGAAGTTTTTAATGCTGCAAGTTCTTTCAAATGTTTTGTATTCTACCAGATTGCATGCGTAATTTGTAATTAAATTAGAAATAGCTTGAATTATGTTGTATTTGCTGTCTAATTGAATGATCTAATATTTTAAAGAGCATGTTGACTTCCTAACCTGATGATCTCACTTTGCTCGCTGTTTCTGGTTCAAATTTAAAGTGCAGAAATTGCTATTATGACTGAAATGGCATTATGAATTGTGATTCCTCGAGTGGTTTGAAATTTGGATTATATTACCTTTTGGGTGTCTAGTAGTTTAAAGTTGTGTTGCTGCAGTCTTTGATTTAATCTGTTAAACACTTGGTGTTTGTTCATGCTGTAATTCGGGCATTTCCTCATCGAGAATGTTGATTATTCTTTTCCTGTTCTTTACCAGAATCGTTGGGCAGAAATGTTCCCTTGCTTAATTGCAAGAGCCTCCACCACAGATGTAATATCCAGCGGCATGGGTGGTACTAGAAATGGTAGTATCCAACTTGTAAGTTGCTGCCAACTTGGAGTTTTGGTGTTACTTGGATTTTTCTTGGTCCTCCCAGCCACACTCATGGAATCTAACTGCTCTATGTCTTCCACTACATGGCTCATGCAGATGCGTGCTGAACTACAGGTTCTGTCTCCATTAGTCCCAGTCCGTGAAGTAAACTTTCTGAGGTTCTGCAAGCAGCATGCAGAAGGCATTTGGGCTGTTGTTGATGTGTCTATTGATGGAATTAGAGAAACCCCTACTGCATCTTCATACACCAATTGTAGGAGACTACCTTCTGGTTGTGTGGTTCAAGACATGCCCAATGGTTATTCAAAAGTAAGCTTGACCTCAACACTATAAAGACATGCAGTGCCATTGCATCTGATGACATCCAATTTCCTTTCTCAATAAAAACCACTGAATCTTAGCCATACACATACTGCAAATTTCATCGCACAAGACAATATTAGAGGGATGGGGCATTCCTAATAGAAAGGACCCAAGGTTTTAGCAAGGAAAGGTAGCGTGTAGAGTGAGACCAGTGCACCCTACCATAAAAACTGAGGGTTCCTGGTTTAGCCATGGAAGGGATTTTGAATCATTCCCTGTCCCAATGTTCAATGTCCTCATTCTCTATATAGCTAGGACACCCAGCAATGCTGATTTTTTGTAGCCACAGGACCCCATTTGACCCTCTTTTATATGTTCAGATTAGCTGTGCCTGAATAGTTTTTACTTTTCCTTTACAAAGGATTATCTCTTTGTTCCCAGTAAAACTTATTAGTTCATATATTGCCTCACACAAGTGAAGGTTAAGAGGTATCTTCAATGATCAGTTGGTCCACACCGAAAGTCATATGAGGGTCATCCTTCCTGGAATCTTGTTGGGCCTGGTGCTTAAGAATCTCAAACTTTGTCATAGGAGCAGATTACTATATCTGGGGTCGCTTATAGACTAATAGTTCTTTAAGCTTCCCAAGAATCCAGGCCTTCTAGTGCAGTTTTTAATGTTTTAGATGCTTCTTCTCCTTCTTCAATCATATTAATCACTAATTTTTTATAGGGCAGTTGCTCACTGTCTTAAGTCATCAGATCGAGAGCACTGCCCTCTTTTTTATTCATGGAAGTCTCTACTCCTGTTTTCTCCATCTCTAGACACATTAATTTTGTTGCCTTTTCGTTTACCTTTGTAATCTTCCTCAATGCTTGCAATATTTTAATCTCCTCCCATGATATCTATTTGATTTCTTCTCAATTATTTTATCTTCGCTGAAACCGAGCAAATGATAAAAACTCATTGATGACTGCCATTAACCCTTTCCATAGATGTTCCTTTGAAATAATCATGTGTTCCCCCATACAGGTCATATGTATCCCTTTGGATTTCCTCCACTTTTTAATTCTTTGAAGCGTGGATCCTTTTTCTTTGAGACTCATCTCATTCCCATCCATGGATAAGCTATTAAATATAATGTGTCATTGGTCAAGAGGCTAAGAGCTATTCATTGTACGATTGAATAGTCTTATTGCAAAGATTTGTGGTTACCTAGATGGGATGTGAATTATCTCAACAACATGACTTTAGCCTTGTTTGGTATCTCTACTCGTTCCGACAGCACCTCATCAGAAAAAGAGGCCAAAGTTCTTATTTTCATGAGTTCATTTTAAGGAGGACTTGCCTTTACTTCTCTAAGGCGGGTAGAGGGTAGAATCTTGTGCGAAACACTCTTTTATTTTGGAAACTTTTACCCACTTCTGACATTTTAGACAAATAGAGGTTGAAAATAGAGATGCCAAACATATGCTTAACCTGGCTTTGTCATGCGCATTTGGCTCTATAGCCAAAAGAAATTCAAAAGTTGATGCCTTAGATTTTCTTACTTGGGCAAATTTGACAAGAGCTCCCAGGAGTGGAAGGTGGTCACTATCACAATTTTAACAACCAGGGTTTACCATTTTTTCTAAAAAAATCAAAGAAAGAAGTGCACATTTAATCTTCTAATTTTTTTTAGAATATGTAGAAACAAAACAACTAAATAGAATTTAAGTTATCAAAGCATGGAATTCTAATGCTTTAAAATTTGAATGCATAATGGCTAAAAAATCTCTTTTGAGGCTTAATGTATAAACTAATCGTCACAAGTTTATCTCGGACATCGTTCAATATGTTTTGTCGCTGATGTATGGAAATGGTAGTGGAGCCCCCACTTCTCTTACTCATCCTTGCAGCTGCTCCAACTCCGATGTCCAACCCCTATGGAATCGGTAATCCCCATACTGACCGGGAGGGACGACGACTTTGATGTATCCTCTTATATATATTTTATTACTGTGCACGTCTCGATACCCTACACTTTCTTGATGTCAGCTCCATATCCAAAGATCTCATCTTTTTTATTTTGCATAATCTGGTTGTCATACTCATAGCCCTCTCTCCATCTCTATTGTCTTGTCTCTCATGTATATATATATATATTTTCCTCCTGATGTGTAGTCTCTTTCATGCCAAAAGTATAGTTTTGACTGAAATCTTTCCTCATTAGAGAAAGAGGGGGAGGCCTTGGTTTGGTCCTTTTCTGCTTACGAGGCACACTCAGCCAAGAAGTTGGCGCATGTCATTGAGGGCTAACATAATCGTGTGGCACAGGTAACATGGGTTGAACACGCCGAGTACGACGAAACCGCAGTGCACCAGCTCTACCGCCCACTGCTTAGTTCTGGCATGGGCTTTGGGGCCCAACGCTGGGTTGCCACTCTCAAGAGGCAATGCCAATCCCTTGCCATGCTCATGTCCACCACCATCCCTCCATCCAGGGATCCCAACCGTACGTTTTGATTGTTATTATTATTATTCTTTCGATCACCCATCAGTTCATCCACGGCCCACCCACCACCAATGATGATGATTAAAAAATTGAGAGATATTTTTTTTTTTTTGCAGCCATTACAGCAAGTGGGCGTCGAAGCATGCTGAACCTTGCAGGGCGAATGACTAGAAACTTCTTTGCTGGGGTGTGCGCGTCGACTGTGCACGAGTGGAAGAAGCTGAGTGGGGTGGGGAAAGTGGCGGAGGAGGAGGATGTTACGAGGGTGATGACGAGGAAGAGCGTGGATGATCCTGGGGAGCCACCTGGCATTGTTTTGAGTGCTGCCACCTGTGTTTGGCTGCCTGTCTCTCCCCAACGCCTCTTTGATTTCTTGCGTGATGAGACCCTCCGCCGCGAGTGGGACATCTTATCCAATGGTGGGCCCATGCAGGAAATGGCCCATCTCCCCAAAGGTCCCGAACCTGGCGTTGGCAATGCCGTTTCCCTCCTCCGTGCCAGTAGTGTAAGTTGTTTTCTCTCTTCCTTACCTCTCTCTCTCTCTCTTGTATTTGTATGATCATGATCGTGTTGTTGTCTGTCTTGTGATTATGATACCATCCATGTTTTTGACCGAAAAAAAAAAAAAAACAGTCCATGAGTGGGAACCAGAACAGTATGCTGATCCTGCAAGAGACGAGTATCGACGAGTCAGGAGCTCTGGTGGTGTACGCACCTGTTGACATACCGGCCATGAATGTTGTTATGAACGGTGGAGATTCTGATTACGTGGCCCTCCTCCCATCAGGATTTGCAATTGTCCCAGACAGCCCGGTGGGTCTTGGGCCCCTGAACAATGGTGCCCAAAAGATAGGTGGGTCGCTGCTGACCGTGGCGTTTCAGATCCTGGTCAACCACCTGCCAACAGCTAAGCTGACGGACGAGTCTGTTGATACTGTCAACAACCTAATCTCATGCACTGTCCAGAAGATCAAAGGGGCCCTTCATTGCGAGAGCTGAGGATTAACCAAGCAAGCCACAGCCCTCACTGAGGAGGACCCCACCCACCCATTATTATTACTAGGGAATAGGAAGAGACAATAATAGATAGGTATGAGTGTGTGTTGTGCGATTTTTGGATCGAAATGGTTTGTTAATTGGAGTGAGTGGGTGAGTCAGTGAGTCAAGTCAGTCTACAATGGGGTTGAGTCAAGAACGAACCGTGCTGGTGGATCCCTTGCTAAGTGGTAAACAAGGATAGGAGAAGCTGAAGGGGGGAGTGGTGGCGTTTAATCAAAATCCTCTTTAACACAGAGCAAGGGCGGTGGTTCGGGTATTGACTCGTCTACCTGGTGCTGGTGATGACTACTACTTCACTGACTTGTGGGGTTTTTTATCAATTTGATGAAACAAAAGGACCAATCTTGTTTGTTTTCTGTTTGTTTGATTAGTGAATCTATAAGCTGGTGTTTAATAATAGTATTTGGTGGTCTATCATGCAAGAGTAACTCTGCTTGTGGAAAGGTACGGTGTGAGAAAATGTTGGGAGGTGACTGTGGACCTACGCTTGTCCATGTTATGTGGACATGGATAGTATTACTATTATTTCGTACCCCTTGTGGCTTCTTGTATCACAAGTGCGGACAGGTTTTCTTTTTAACTGTCGCCATCGTTATAGACAAATGGAGAGTAGTTCGTGTATCCCATCACCTGACGTCTTTCTAAATACAGTCTATCTGACAGGAGAGTCGTATTTCTTTTTTAAAAAAAATTTAAAAATAAATTAATTGTTTATAAAATAAAAGGGGGTTTTAGCAAATGCATCCTCAAATATTCCTATATCTTAAAAAAAAAAAAATTCATTATATATATTGAACGCCCAAAGACATTTTATACAGGATGCTGCAAATTATTTTTGGACCAGCCCCTTAAGCCCGTTTTTTCTAGATATCTTAAACAAAAAGTATCTATGTAGCGAGAAAGGGATTGAACTAGCTTTGAAATACTTTGATGTGTCTTGCCGAATCAAGGTTTGATGTTACGAAATCAAGTCTCAATGTCGTGGCAAAGGAGTTGAACTGGCCTGAATACTAGATGTGCCAAATCAAGGTTTATTATTGCAAAATTAAGTATCGATGTCACGAGAATGGGGTTGGAGGGGCAATTTGGTTTGAAAAAAATTCAGAGTATGCTGTATAAGATGCTTTTTCGCATTATATGTTTTTATGGATGCTTTTGGTAAAACCCCTATTTATAATAAACAATTCAGTTTAATAAATTCACAAAAAAAATTGCTACAGTAAAGAAAAGTAAAGGAAAAATATTGCATGTTATACATATTTTTTGTCCAACTAAATATCAAATATAGAACAAATATAAGTTTCAAATTACATTTCAATCCTCATTTTGAAACTTTCACTCCAAATTTCATGAATAATTATTTATAAAAAGTGTTAATTGCTTAGAATTAGACTTTTCGAATCAAATGGTTTAGTATGCAAATTACTTATAAGAATGAGGTGACTCCGCAATCTCCCTTGTATTAGACTCTCTTATATTTGACTCGGTTTGTTATTAAAATGATCAAACTTGGAAGAGTCTAGAGTCAAGTCGATTTTCTACTTTGAAAATAATGTGTATAAACGACTTGGTTAAATCGACTTTGAAAATAATGTGTATAAATGACTTGGTTTTCAAGCATGATGACCAACCTTGAACACCAATGGTCCCACCTGATAGATGCAAGGCAACAGATATTGAGAAATAACTACCTTGGTGGTTAAAGACTAAAACTACCATGTCCACTTCCATGCCTACAATAGCTACCCAACTTGAAGCGAGTTGGCCCAAGCCAATTAGAAACTGTGTCAACCTAAGACCAAACCAACTCAACTCAAATAGAATCTTGGTCAGCCCAAGTCATGATCTAAGTGGGTTTTGTGCTTCAACCACTAAAGCACGAGCTATTTATTAAATAATAAAACATGAAGTTAAAACTCCCTTTTTTGAAAAAAAACTATAATTGTTTTCATGATCGGACCGAGATATAAGTGACCCGAGGCAGTAGCCCCAGGTCAATTTTGAAATTACCTAATATTTGAATGGGCCTGTACCTCTTCCACGTATGTCTAATAAACAGCCGCCCCATGTCTAAACCTTGAGATTACCCCACATTACAAAACTTGAAAAGATTGAGAACTAATCATCTTCGTGCCGATCTCTTTCGACTTCTTTCTAGTGAGAGTCTGAGACCCTCTTCGCACCGATTGAGCTTCTCATCGCTGGTCCTCTTGTGGTTAGTCTCTCTCTTACCAAATAACTCTAAATAAAGCAATATTCCTCCTCAGTTGTAGTATAATTTTAACCACTCTATTATTGAATGTGAACCCTTAATTTCCAATAACCTAAAATTTCAAATTCTAATCCAAACCCTAATCCCTGAATCACAGAATATCTACAAGTCCGAAGATGACCAAATCACCGTTGGGCACACTTTAAACTTCAATTCATACATAAATCAGGCCTTAGGGTTCATATGTTTGGATGAGTTGAGTTATATTTATGTGATTTTTTTTTTTTTTCATCTTTGCCATGAGCCCATGACCAACTATAGGATATTATTTTTATTGCTAAGGTAACTGCAGTCAACCAAATTCCTTATATCCAAATAAATTCCCTTTAGAAACTCAAATAGGATAAATGGGTGCTCACCTTAATTACAGTTGCAGGGCATCCAAACACCTAGGATTAAAGAAAATGTTATCTTAGGTTGTTTTGGCAATGATGAATTGATGATCACCTGAATTTGGGAGAGGTAGAGGGAAGACCCTTCATTTGGGTAGAAGATCAAAGCATGGAAAAAAGTTGTGTCAATTTAGATGGACTATTTTATCTTTTTGATATTATTAATGTAAAGAAAAAAGTAAGCAAAGCCGAGTAAGAATTTATTCCCACCTAAATAAAGTTTTTGGGTCCCCCACTGAATTTGTTTTTATAGAACAAAAAACTTGAAGAAGAGAATTGTTAGACAGAAGTGGATCAGTAAAAGGTGGAGGTCGTCCACAGGATTTTCCCTGTATGTCATCAAGTCATGGCTAGAGATAGAGAAGGGTGGGACTGGAGAGCAAGGGTCAGTGGCGTTTGTCGGTAATGGCGGTGTTGTAATCAACAGTACCCACTGTATAGTAGATGTAGGTGCCATCATTTCTGGCCGCGTGGTAGGGCCTCTCGCATTTAATACATGCATCAGGGCTTTAAATGCGGGTAAGGTCCCTTCTCTTTCGTACCCAATTGTGCGCTTCCACGCACTGGTCTTCTGATCAGTTTCAAAAATGGCGGATCGCTCCTTGTCAGTTCTTGACCTGTTACAGTGAGTGTGAATCAAGTAAAGACACCGCCTGGCTCCTCCTCCCGTGAGGGTGGGGTGGGGCCTTCACGCAGCCTGCGTTGGAATTACATGGGGGCAGCCGAATGTACATGTGATTTTTGAAACTCTTGTTAGGGTCAAATTTGAACGAGGGGATCAAACTTGGGCTGTACAGAAGTGATATAGAAATATGTTTTCATATTTCTCAAAATCACTATTTTTGAAGAATGGAATGACTATAACAAAAGGCTTTAAGGCACATGTAAATATTTTAGACTTTCTCGCAAATTTATTTATGTCCTTAAAGATTTGAGACATAAAATAAAAAATGTCATGATTCTTAATATAGGATATTGAATGGTTTAGATCGAGAATTAGCAGTCCATTACAGTATAGAGAATTAGATCTATAGGATGAGACTTTCTCAAGATTTACTCAAAATATTAGTTCAGTAAGCTAATTAAATGGTTTAGATTACAAATATGAGGCTGACATGAACCAAAATAAATAAGGTTGGTTAATGAGCCGACCGGAATGCAATCACCATGGGAGATTTAAATTGTGCCTTTTTAGGCGAAGGTGTGGAACCTTTTTTTGGTGTGGAAATTTTGATGTTTTGCATTTTCACACCTCATTTGTCAAGCTAAAACAAGCATCATCATGTGTAACTCATGTGAATTTTTTACCAATGTAAATGACTGCAAAGTTAAATTAAAAATAGCTGAAGTAGTTTATGAGTAAATTAAAAGTGCTAATTTTTTTCCCGCCCTGATTGGCATGCATCTCTCTACATGCCTAACGTACTGGACTGTTGCAGTCCGTTTCAATGAAAAATTCTCCACATTCGTGGCGCGCACAAATGTATCATGATATATCTTCAAATTGTTTCATCAGATGCCACAGTTGTAGCTCAGGAAGTGGACTTTGTTAAGCATTTATTTAATCCCGCCATTTTGTAACATAACTTTTAAGCCATGATCATCCATTTTTTGTATTTTAAGTTTATGTCCGGCAAGGGGTTGGCCGAGTGGTGAGGACCACGGTTCCTCCCTCTTTCGAAGCTAAAGGTCTTGGTATCAACCCCTGATTCTCCCTTTTTCAGGAATCGAAGGTTAAGTCCACTGGTGCTACCACCTTGGGACTACATGGGTGTTTATCTGACTTCCATCTGGGCCCGGAGGGATTAGTCTAGCCCAAAGGGTTGAGAATCCTCCGATAGCTTAAAAAAAAAAATTCATGCCTTGCAAAAGTAGAGCTGACCATATTTCTGGTACATGGCAAATCAATAGACTCGGGCCAATGTGATTAACGTTCCATATTAGTGGTCACGCAACAATCTCAAGATTTATTTCACTAAAAGTTTAAGGCCCAATCAGTTTTTAAGGATAAATAAGACCTATTTTTCGTATGCTATCCATAATAAACCATTATAGCAATGATTTCAAATTTGAAGTGACAACAGGTCCACCCTAGAGGGAGTATTTAAAGTATTTCCAGTGACTCTACAAACATGTTTGACTCTCCAGGTTTTTATAGGAATGGAAATATCATCTACGAAAGAGGAATAGAGGTAAAAATATGTCGAGCACTGATCAGATATCCACACCGTTCATCTCATTATTATCATAGATAAAAACATGCCTTTATATCAATTCATTTAATATGTATCTGTGATTAAATACATCTTGACCATTAATTTCTACAAGTATAGATAGATCCAAGTGTCAACATTAATGTTGTTTTATTTCTAACACACGGTGCTCCACAGCGTTGTTACTCACCTCTGTCAAAAAACACGAGGAACAAAAAAAAGGGGCAGGAGAGAACCTACCTTTGCATTGATCCTGATGGCTGTTGGGAGATAAAGTGATATATGCCTTGAAATGTGATTTTCCCATCAATGTCCGGCCTCCACAAGCCATACTGCTTGCAATCTATACAACATTATAAACAATTCTCTTCAGCTTACTGCCTGCAACTTGTGACCCAAGAATGTTTGTGTTCCTTCCCCACCCCTCTCTTGGATTATACGGTCGAGTACTTGCACTTTAAAAACTTTTGGAAGGGTCTTGATAGTATTAAGAATATCATCCTTGGTAATGTTAATGTTAGCTTTCATTATCAACACTCTTAGATCTAATGTAATCAGGATAGATCTGAACACCACAAGTTGTAATTTATATGAATCCATTTGTAGCCTAAATTTGAATAGGATTCCATATTTACAACAATTGGATCGACAGCGTCCAAAAGATTAAATCTCAATGAAGCCATTTATTTTAAAGGGACCCAAATGATCATCAAATGGATACAATCATTCAGCTATAGGCAATATATACAGTGCCTTCTTTATCCAATTATCTAATAATATTGCATATAGGTGGCTACATCGGGCCCTACAAGCTGACTAAGGGTCATAGTCTACCCAGCTGGGCTAGTCATTTCTTAAACTTGAACATGAACTCACAGGCAGAAGAAGATGGTTGGGACAAAGCTTGGTGATGAGGATTATATTTTAGGCATTCAGTGCGTTGATCTTTTAACCTCAGAACAAATATGCACATGGATATTCTTTTGTGTGAACATATGAATGCAGATGAGCCTATTTACATAACTAATTCAATACATTACCTAATTCAACCGTGTGGGTCACTGTTCCATAACCCATCCAATATGACCCAAAGCCCTTTGCCCATTAAGGACAGGCTAGGGGTTGGCATAATTTATAAAGCCTAATCTCAACCCCTTCTGGTTTTCCCTCCTTTACCCTTCATTGTATTACTGACAAATGTGGCCATTGGTGAAGCTACAACCCTTTTCCTTTGGTCTCTTGCCCTACTTCCTTCATGTCATCTGTGTTCTACCCCCGGTCTCATGGACCGTTTGGATACATTGAACAAAAGTAACAAAACCATTGCCCAAAATGGTTCATCCTTTGATAATATCGGAACGTCCCTGTGGATAGGACTCCCAACCTTCACCATACCACGCAGGGATCATTCCCTTGGCGGCTAGGTTCATACAGATCCTTGGCCACTAGGCAAGTCAGCAAAAAAATGAAAAATAAATAACACACAAGGGAATGACTCCCTGTAAAAAGTTGGAAGGCCAACACACTAATGGTTGTGTGGTGTTGGCACCTTAATTTTTCACCTTCAAATCACTAGCCCAACAAGGCAAAAAAGGGAGGAAGAAAAAAAGGTTGGAAGAAAAAGAAGAATGCCATTTCATTCGAATATGGGCAATTTGTTAAAGGCCCATTTGTTTTTATAGAATTAACTTCTGATCAAAAAGGTGCGGACAGAAGGATAAAAGCTAAAGATTTAGATGGGACCTTTGACTTACTAAGGTGATGGCTGGACATTCATTTTCCACCAAAGATAAATCATTTGATGACCATTCATTGATCTTCACAGTTGTTTCATGCAACAAACAAGCGGGCCCCAAGCAACAAGCTTGCATTTGAAGATGATATATATACTGAGCAAGGGCGGGATATCAGCAATCCGTAGAAATAAAGACTTCATTTACATATAGATCATCGACCGTCACCATGGGCTACGCCAGAAAACAATTCTAAGTCATCTAAAACATGACAAGTTACCACTCAACACAAATGGAATGAACACGCATTAGAGATGGCAGGAATCTAACGGATGTACAAGTGTACCTGGCAATAAAACGTAGAAGTTATCATCCATTGATGTTCTCTATCCATGCAAACCCACCTTGTGATCTGTCCAACCAACATAGGCATGAATCACCACCCAGAGTATAGAAGTCCATTTCTCTGACCTCACTTGCCTCAAATCTGAAGACCAAAGATCGAAAAGTCTGGTCATCATGGGCGGGCAAGCGCTGGATCTCAGGCCATTTGTGCATGATTTAATTTCACATGCTCCGGAATAAGGCGCTGAAGCAACTCACAGGAAGCACCATCCAGTTCTATAGAAGTTTGGAATGAAAAGAGGGTTAACAATTTAAAAAAAAAAAAAACAAACAAACAAACAGCATCTACTAACAATGAGTATGCTACAGTTACCTTGAGATGTAAAGTTGAATAATGGAGGAAGCGGGCATCCATTAGGCAGGCGTATCTTGGGGTCTCTCAGTTCATCAAAGAAAGGGTGTGCACATGCCTCCAACTGGGGATTTATCAGAACAGTCAATAGTTAATACTACTCATAGAATAGCAATATCATTAGTACAGCAGTTTACTATTCTTTTCTTTTCTGTTTTTTATTTTGTACTACTTGCACTTTACAAACAATCAGTTACATGATTTTTGGGGCATTCTCATTGATGAACCTCAACTGCAATATTCTAAATCTCTGAAATCCATGTTGACATTCACTTTGACTTGATTTTATCTTTTTAAAAAAATAATAAAATCCAGAGGCAGGAGAGGCAGACACAGCAGCCACGCAAAATAGAATTTTAACATTATAAAACCAGAAATACCACAATAACTTTAGTTTGTCCTGCCTGCCTAGCATATATAGGTGGTAAAGGGACATCCAAGTCCTCTTTTGGGAAGCAAGCATACAATTTCGAGCCATGGTTGGTACAAGGAGTTCTTAGCTATTTGTACTCTGAAAGGTAAGCATGGTTTAGGTAGTTTATATTTTATTTTTAGATGCCCACCTGACCAACAAGGGCTAGGCGAGCAGTCCAACAGTTCAATACAGTCGCGCACCCGAAATGATATAGCAGATAACATTATTTCTTCCTCTTTCCGCCATTCTTCTAAGATATTGATCAGAAGATTCCATTTTACAAGTGGATCAAAGAAAAAGTGCATCACAAGCCAATCAAAAAACAATGAGTAAAATGATATAGATGTAACATCATTAAAGGAGAAGAAGAGCCTCTAAAGAAATTCTATTTCAAACTAAAAGGCTACATAGAGATAATATGTACAAACAACTCAGAAAAAGAAAGAAAGAAGCTTCACAATAGACATGGCAATTAAACTTACAGCGGTGTACCGCAAATTTGGTGAATACTGGAGCAACCTTGATACAAGATCAACTGCCTGAGGAGGCATCCTCTTGTGGAAGAGCTACAAATTAAATTTAATGGAGTAACTAACCATGATTTTAAATGCCATGAAACTCAAATACCATCAGAAATGAATACTAGGAGTGGATTTCTCATCAACCTTATGCCATGGGTGAGCTTTGACCTGAGGAAATTTGAACTCCGTGTAATTTGGATTCATGCACTTGACCTCTTCTCTTGTTGGGGTTCCAAGAACCTGAGATAACATCAGATTCTCCTACACATGAGTATAATTTATGAAAAAAAAAAAGCATCTAAAAAAGGGCAGCCCAGTGCACGAGGTTCCCGCCACTGTGGGGTCTGTGGAGGGTCAGATGTACGCAGCCTTAACCCCGCAAGCGGAGAGGCTGTTTCCACATGAAAAAGAAGCATCTACGGAAGCAAAAATAAATAAATAAATAAAAAGAACACCGGATACTCAGTCTAACCTTGACAATTTCCACCAACTGATCAACACCACTTTGTCCAGGGAACAAAGGCTGCACAATACCAAGCACCCCTTAACATCAGAGGGAGCTCTGTGAAAAGTTCACAATAAAAAGAAAATAATATCTTGCAATAATGTAACAGCAAGATAGATTATCGCAGGCAGTAAAGAATGCAACATTGCAACTTCCATTAACCATACTAAAAGCCTAAATGAAGTACTCTTGAAGTACAGGTAAGTCAAATATATCAACAAACATATATGAGAAACCTACCTTTCCTAGAAGAAGCTCAGCTAACACACAACCAACAGACCACATATCTATTGATGTTGTGTATTCTGTGGCTCCAAAGATCAATTCTGGAGCTCTATAATAGCGTGAACAAATGTATGATATATTAGGTTCACCAGGTACCTGCAGTTAGGCACAAAATCTGTCAAGATTTATCAGTTTATCAGAGTCAAAGTAAATGGAAGGGAAGATAGCATACCAACATTTTGGCACTTCCAAAATCACAAAGCTTTAGTTGATGAGTATGGGGATTGACCTGCGACATCGAAAACATTTCCAAACAAGGATTACTTTGACAACAAGATTCAGCATTAAATTCCCAAGTGCAATAGAAAAAAAAATCCATAGCTTAAAGCAGAGGTCATAATGCATGTTCATTCAACATAACCAATGCTCTGCCAGTGTAAACATCATCACTTTTTATTAACACTTTCAGATTTTCATTTTGATAGTAATCTAGATTCTAGAGTATGAAGTTTCATTGTTAAAGCATTTGATGAAATAACAAGGTTGATAGACACAGTTTAAGGTGCTAAAAGTAGTCAAATCTTTCACAGTGACATAATTAAAGGGCTATCTGGAGTTGGACCTGGACTGTGGTTCATACACATTCATATTAGGTAATCTGTCATGCTTCGGAATCTTGATATCGAAAATGCGCTGTGTCCCATAATAGTTTATATGTTATGTATAATGATACCAGTGCCCACTGGGATAAATCATCCAAACCACTTCACAGGACCCCTACAGGGGCCAGATCAGCCTTGGAAACCACCAGACACAAGTCATGGGCTATACAGTTCGCAGCATCTGTTTCAAAGATCTTGAACATAATTCATAGATTATGATCTGTCAAGGACAGGTTATGTTTGTTTATTACTGTATGAAAGTCAAATGAAAAAAAAGAAACGGAAGTAGTAGCAGTGGCAGTAGTAGTAGAAGAAAAAGATATAATAGTATGGTCATAAAACTTGTTGGACCTGAGCCCTTAATCAAATTGTTAATGATAATTTAGGGGGAAAAAAACTCAAGTGTTGAATGATGGATGGAAACATTAAATTAATTAAGAAAACCTTGGGACTCTTAACATCAAATACTCGCCTCAAATAATTTAAAAAAAAAAAAAAACACATAATAGCCAGTACCACCTAAAGTAATAAACCAGGCGGCCCCAATGTCCAAATTATTAAGAAAACCCAGCAACTGCAACATCAAATCCTCACCTAAAGTAATAAATGACAAATAATAGCCAATACCAAAAGAATAAACACGCAAAAGTGCTTACCAATATATTCTGTGGTTTAATGTCACGATGACACACACCTATAACACCATGAAGGTAAGCAAGGGCTCGACAGATCTACATAAAGATATGATAGAAAAGGTTTATGGAAAAGATTTTATTTGGACCACTGTCAAGAATACAATTGAAAAATGCAGACCATTATAAGTAAAATCTAATGAATCATAAACATCACCTGGTAAGTATACAGTTGCACAAAAATAAGGGGAACATGTTGATTCATCCTGCTATAGTGCTTTGTGATTCTGTAAATGGTCTCAGAGACATACTCCAATACAAGGTTAAGGTACAGCTCATTTTTGTCAGTGGTCGAAAAGAAACAGTGCTTTAGTTGAACTATGTTTGGATGGTCAAGTGCACGTATAATTTGGAGTTCCCTGTTCTTGTATCTCTTATCCTGCAGCACCTTCTTTATTGCTACTGCTTCATTTGTTTCTAGGCACTTAGCCTGCAACAAATTAATACCAAAGGCATCAATGATATCAAGCAACATAATAATTCTATGCTAACTGTTAAAAAAAAAAAAAAAAAAAACCAACAATAACAACAAACAATTCTATGCTGATAAATGAAGGTCCAACTTCCATTGTGCATCAGGCAAATCGAAGATAGCACAAAAGGTCTGGCATAGTTTGAAGTTGCTCATTTTCACAACCATAACGTTGTGAGTTCAAGTCATACTCCCTATTTATAAATAAATAAAATAATCAATGATATATACCTGAAAGACAACACCAAATGAACCAGTGCCCACCACTCGCTCTGCCATGTATGAGACTGTCTGCCATGACACCACCGAAGTAAAATCAAATTTAAATTGGCTAACTACCTAACTCAAGCTCGGTATGTATGAAATAAGATTTGCATTCACGTAAATTAACCATTAAAAAAAAATCTAAGATATGACAAAAGGCTTGAATACGAAGGCTAGTATTATTGTTAAAGACGATCTAGACTGGAATGAAGAGGGCAGAACACTCCAATGATTCGAATATAGATGTGAACATGAAAATTGGCTTTCAACTCGTGTTGATTCCGATTTGGGAAGGTGAGTAATACAAGTGAATTAAAAGCCAACATTACAGGGCACAAAAATGAATGCACAAAAACGAATCCACACCGACACTCTGCAAATAATAAA
Source organism: Umbellularia californica (assembly GCA_028538565.1). Taxonomy (NCBI): domain Eukaryota; kingdom Viridiplantae; phylum Streptophyta; class Magnoliopsida; order Laurales; family Lauraceae; genus Umbellularia; species Umbellularia californica. The sequence goes on along the minus strand of JAPQWN010000001.1, from coordinate 14,822,910 downwards.
TCAGCTCCACAACCATAGTTGCACTAAGACACTGTACAACGCTCGACTCAAAATCACCAGCATTTTGTTCACACCGCCATTTTTACAGGGATGGTCAGAGTACCAGTGGCACACAGCGTTCACCTGGTGGGCCCCACTGTGGATGGAAAGATGGACAAAAAATGATCCTCCTATGAATGATCAAAACCAAACCATATCTGATTGGTAGACTTCTCAAGTCGGAACAAAACCCCCCAAACAGAGTCTCCACAAATTCAAGCCAAGAATTGCATTAAAAAAAAAAAAAAACAAAACACATCAAGCAGAGCCTACAGACTGAACATGAATCATTGGCATTGAAAACGAAAACATCTGTGGACAGAAATATGGATCAATAGAACAACCTGTTTCGGCTGCCCATTTTTGCCGCCAATTGTCATTGCAATTATTTGTCCCGCCTCTGTTCCACTACCTCTCACAACAGTCGCATCTAGTTCCTGAACATCATGATCAAACAACATCAACAGAAAGACATTAAAAGTACGTTCATGCCGACCATTTCCACGGAAAATGAAACTGATTTCCTCTAGAGAGTGATTTTCTGACAAATTCAGACAAAAGGCAGACTTGGATCCAAGTCCACCTTGGAAAATGTATTCCTGCACCAAACAGCAGAAAACGAAATCCGCAGAAATACAAAATCGCTATGTCAGCAAAATGTCTTCCATTTGCAATTCAATTTGAATGTTTTTAGACAGAACAGGATTTTCTATTCACTCGGCTGAACATTTCCATGAAATGTTGATTCCATTGTTCCATAGCATCAAAACAGCGAGCTTTCTTCCAAAAGAAAAGACTAGAATCAATAACAACCCATCCAGATCTGGATAATCATATGACAACGCATGTGCAGAGAAATGTTTCATTCGAATACCTTATCGTCACAATCATCAGTTATTTTCATTTCATGCATCTCCTTGGGAAGCTGCTCGACGCCTGATTTCCCCTTTCTCTCTCTTTCCACAGAAGAATAAGCATTCTGTCGATCCACTTTCGCCCTTTTGGTCCCAGAATCCCCACCCTAACACAAGAAAAAGAAAAGAGAGAGAGAGATCTCAAACGGTAGCCAAAACACCAACCTTTCCTGTATGTTTACATTTCCATGGAAAACATGGTAACCAAAAACAGCTGGGAGATGGAAAGAAGATGAAAAATGGAGATGGGAGGAGAAACTCACGGGATCTGAAACAGAGGAGCGACCAGAAGCAATGCTCTTGAGGCGTCGCATCACATGCATGGCTCTCGTTCTTCTTTCGGTTCTTCTTGGTCTTTCTTGCTGCGAACCCTAGAAATAGAAATCGTCTGTTTTTTCTCTGTTGGCTATCTTATCAGGATTTGTGTTTTACAGGGGAAAAGAGGGAGATTGGGAGAGAAAAGGAAAGAAAAGACGGTTTGGTTTGGTTTGGTTTCTCTTTTTTCTTGCATTGCCTTCGCCTGGCCTTTGCCTTGGGTGGTTCGCCAGTCAAAGAGCAACAGACCCAATCATTGCTGCCTTTTTCCGTACATAAGTCAAAGAAGGATCCTGAGCCGTTGATGGGATATCATGAGGATCGGACGGTGGAAGGGAAGAGTACGTTTTTGGACTGGAATTTCGCGGTCTGTTTTCGTTCGTTTCGGGGCGATTGAATCGGTCTCCTGCCTTTCGTGTACGTTGTTGTTATAAAGCGAGTGTATGGTGTGCGTCTACCACACAGATTCTGGTTGTTATGATCCTATAAACCAGGAGAGCCCATCTGCTGCTCAGGCTCAGCAGCGCAGGCTCATGCCGATCCAACTGTTCAATATATAATATATTTGGATGGGTGCCTAGTAAGAATGAAAATGGATATTCGATTTTCCGATTATCCGGAAGTCCCGATCAGTTAAAAATTGGGTCTGAGTCCTTATTTAGGTCCCGATAAGTAAATGGGTTGAGGTCCGGTTCCACCTTGGTTCGAACCCGACATATTACCTCAATTTTCGAAAATGTCCCCTAAAAATCATGTTTTTTTTTTTTAAATATCATTCTCTACCTAAATCTGGACCCGAATCCAGACCTGTCCCATATGTGATTATGGTTCCAATTCCAGAGCCAAAAAACCGGTTTCGAAACGGTTCCGAATCCGATTCCAGCTTCTTCTTCTTAACGGTTCCGGTTCCGGGTCCACCATGGAACCGGACCGGAACAGACCCATTTACAACCCTAGGGCTTTACAACCCAGGTGCCAAGCCCCAGTTCCAGTGACTATTATGGTAGGGGTACCTATTTTATGGTCCACTAGGATGGGCCGTAATGTGGGCCCTACTATGTGTTTTGGAGGAATGGTGCTCACCATAAGAGTGCCACTTGGCAGAGGAGGGGAACCAGATATGATTGTTGTCGTCTTTTGTAGAGGGATGATGTGTGGTTAGATGTAAATAATAGATCAGAATTTTATTCAAATTTATTGTGCGTTAGGATTTTGAAAAAAGTATGATAGGCAGATTTGAAATACTTCATTTATGACACCGGTAGAGGAGCAAATACACTTCCCTCCCAACTGGTTCTCATTGTTGAATTTTGAATTTGAAATCAGGCGTTATTTTACCCACTAATGTATACCCAAGTTTGCATTTGAGTTCAGGCCTTAATTCACCAGGCTCAGACGAGTTTTTAGAATTTTGAATCTTGATTGAAATTTCTAACAGATCCATAATTTGGGTTCTATATGATTTTTGCTGTTGAACTTATCAAATAAGATAATTCCAAGGGTACCTCAGTTAGCTTAGGACTACGGTTTGCATCTGGGGATTTTAAGTTCGAAACTACACTACCATACTGAGGCCTACAGGGGAGTTTACCCGGCTTCCCTCTGGGCTGGAGGTATTAGTCTAGTCTATATAGGGTTGAAAACCCTCCTATAGCGAAAAATTAAAAAAAATAAATATCTAATAAGGTGATTATTGACATTGTTGAAGAAAATGTGTCTGGAGTACAAGGATAAAAGCTTTAGCTATGAAGGCTTTCTTTGGATTGGACCCTTTAAAAAGAAAATGGCTTTCATGATTATTAATAAATCAAATCTAGTCGGCATTGTCAGTTGTCTAAAGTCATGAAACTTTGTTGACCACAAGCTTGAATGAACGGTCAGCATTTGACAGACCCACTATCAATAGTAGAGGGGCGATGCTCAAGGCCTCGACAATTGCTACCACAATTTAAGCTGTGTGTTGCAATTGCAAACGCACAGTTGTAGTTACAGGTTTTAGCATAAAGAAGAAAAAATGTAGCTGAAGTGCTGAACTGTGGAATTACGTAGTATGGATCAGTTTTAGAAAAATAGTATTAGGTGGAATGTTTCATTCATTGTGTGGAGTAATGTATTACCAGAAACTTTGAAACCAGGCCCGGTTTCACACTGATTGAATCTTTACCCACGTTGGATGATTGAATCTCAAAGGAATATCTAAAGACCACAAATTTTTTGAATCAAGGAATAAGGTGATCTAATAGGGCTGATATTTTTTTCCACCCTTCAAAATACGCCCCATTAGCTTTATGACATGAGAGGTATTTAGGTGCTTGTATATGAATTGACAAGCATTCTCCTAATTATTTTTGTTTACAAACTATATATATTGATCACAGAGGCTTTGGCTTAGAAAAATTATGAAATGGAGGAGTAGACTAGAAACCCCACTGTGGAGACCAACTATTAGAAATTTGATCTGCTAAAAATACACGAATTCGCAATGTATGGGGTATTTGGTAATATTATCCAAGTAAGAGTTCGTCTTACCACAAAATTGATCATTTAATAAAAAAAAATGTGATTAATGTAAACATAAACTAGTAAAATTACCCGCGCTTAGCACGGATATGGCAAACGTTGCAATTTGAATATTCATGTATAAAAGATTCATAATTTTTTTAGAAAGAAAGCAAAAGGAAAAATAAATTATAAATATGTATTTATATAATTGAAGAATTGGAATCATAGAATAAAAAAATGAGAATTAGAGTAGAAAGAGAATGATAAAGTTTGGATTGAAACAAAGTCCATGAAAATAAAAGAAATGACAAGTGGAGAGCAATAGTTATGAGTGGTTATTGAGTGAATATGATAAAAAGATAAAGAATGTAGTTGATGTAACTTCCGATCAAAATTGGATAAAAAACCTCCTAATTTAATATATTATAATTGCATTAATCACTTTTTTTTAATCAAATGCTCAAACCTTACAGGGAGACCAAGTCCTATGGGAGGAAAATCTGGGGATGCCCCACATATAGGAATTGCTTTTATTTTAAGCTGTTCAAACTTTTATTAGGTGGGCCCCACCATGGAGTTACACTCTTAACTTAAGATTTCTTTTACCCCAAGGGGTAGCTCAGTTGACTTAGGACTACGGTTTGCACCCGGAGGTTGTGGGTTCGAAACTGCACTACCACACTGGGGCTATAGGGGAATTTACCCAGCTTCCCTCTGGGCCCGAAGGAATTAGTTCAGTCCAAAGGGTTGGGAACCCTCCGATAGCAAAAAAAAAAAAAAAAAAAACTTAAGATTTCTTTTAAGTTAATGCCTCATGGTCCCCACTCACAAATTTTATTCATTTCACTATAAATTACAATGTAGTATTACTTACTTGGGTGTTGGTGGAGTTGCATAAGGCATGAGGTTGAGGTTGCTTCCCACGTCTTGTGGTGGATACTTCTCCAGATTTGATCAGTATGCCTTGTAGTGTAGGTTTAGCAGGCCCCACCTGAGGGGCTGGTACTCTTAGGTCAAAGACATGAAGGACACATGTGTTGAAGACTTCCATCATGGTGATTCTAAAAGGAGGTGCAACGTTGCAATCCAATCTTTGATATGCTTTGGATTCTTCTCATTTCTAGGCAATAATAATGTTAATAATAACATTAAAAACTTACATAAAACAAAAGTCCTTGCCAGCAAAAATAACCTAGCCTAACTAGAATAGTCAAAAGTCAATAATCTTACTGTGATCATAAAATAGTTAGGCTAGGGGAGTCATAATAGAAATCAAGCCAAGTGAACTCAACTTATTTTACTTGAAATAGTAAAACAAGCTTAAGTGATATTTATTATAAATATATATAATAGAGTTTCTTTTCTCGAGTGGGTCGGGGCTCCCTCAAGGGAGTTTTGTAGGATCTTAAATCCTGTCCATTCAAAAGTTTAGGGATTTGTGCAGAGGCAGACCCAGGATTTTCATTTGATGGATGCGGACCTATAAATAGTTTTGGTTTTGGGGGTAAACCGAGGGTTTTCGTATTGATTTTGAGGGTGGACCCACAAATTTTAATATCGACAAAGAAAAGGCCCTAAACAACAATATCGCCGCTCATTTCTTCAGTTTCTTTTGTTGTTTTACTGAGCAATGATATCGTAACTCACTTCTTTTTGTAAAATGGGGATATCACAACTCACCTATATACAAGTGAGTGAGAATATCTCGGCTTGGCAAAACAAAAATTAAACAAAAATAAAAAAGCAGCGGGAGAGCCTTTATGGTCTATATTAAAATTTGATGGCCTTTTTTGTCTTCCCAAATTCTAAGAGGTTTTTTTCATTATTAAAATCCTGTTTTTCTATATATGCATTTTATTATCAACAAATGTAAAATAAATATGCATGTATTAGGCAATGTAGATATACTCGACCAAGCTCGTTAACAAGTCATGCTCATTCAAGCCAAGCTTGGCACATGAAAGAATCTAATTGAACTGAATCCAAGCCCAATTGAGTTGAGCTCGATCAGCTTGCAAGCTAGCCTAGCTTAATTTACATATTTATTTTAGAAGCCTTTAAACATGTATTTCCTTCTTCTCCCCAATAAGCATGGTTCATCCCAAGTACGCAGAGGGTCATATGATCGAAACATTTTACAGTTTCCAATAGAAGTTAGGAAGCAAGACAAGAATGCATATATAAAACGCTTTAAAATAAGCATAATTGGCGTATATTTCAATTATAATTTTAATCAAAACATCCAATAATGATATAATTATCTGTAAAGTTTCAGATCAAAGGGGGAGAGTTAAATTCATATTTATGATATGAACAGTGGCAGTCTAAATGCCTTTAAAAAATTAAAATAATTTTCTCTTCTTTCGGCCTTGGTTTTGAAGGGAAAGATCCTGCATAAGTGAGGATAAAGTAAGGGAAGACTTGGCCCAATCTTTTGACTGGCTTATAAACATTGATTAATAATCATATCAATGTTAAATTGGGATAGGGCATTGGATAAACTTGAGGACGTACCATGTCGACATCTGGGGGGGGGGGGGGGGGGGCGGGGCGCGCTAATCTCCCCGGGCTCAAAGGGAAGCCGGGTAAACTCATCTGTAGTTCCGGTGTGGTAGTGCAGTTTCGAACATACAACCTCAGGGTGTAAACCGCGGTCCTTGGCCAACCAAGCTACCCCTCGGGATAGCTCAACTAGGCGAACCCCTCCGGTGTAGTCCTAGGTCACTTTTTTTCTCTTAAAATGGAATCCCAATGGGTAGCTCGGTTGGCCTAGGACCACTGTTTGCATTCGAAGGTTCTGAGTTCGAAACTGCACTACCACATTAGGGCTACATGGGAGTTTGCCCGGCTTCCCTTTAGGCCCGGAGGGATTAGTCCAAACTAAAGGGTTGGGAACTAGGGCTGTCAAACGGGTCGGGTTAACGAATTCGGGTTAGAATCACCTCAACCTGAACACGACCCATTAAGAAAACGGGTCAAAAAACTAAACACGAACCCAATTCGTTTATTTAACGGGTCACCCGAACACGACCCGTTAACCCGTTAATTTTGAAAAAAAAATTCATTAAACTTAAACCTGTAGGTTTAGCTAACTTTTTGCCCAAGTCATTGGCTTTTGCAATGACAAAGATAACTTTTATATGGAGGGTTAGGGTTTCACACTTTCACTTTATCACTTCATTTATAAATTTACCAGAAGACCCCTCGTGCAGTCATACATTTTTATAATTTAAATAATGATATTATTTTTTTCGGGTTGTAACGGGTCATAATGGGTTACCGGGTTTATTCGTTAACGACCCATTAATTTAACGGGTTAACAGGTCTGACCCATTAACGACCCAAACCCATTAAGGGGTCACCCAAACCCGTTAATATCGTGTGGGTTCGTGTCGTGTTATCGGGTCGTATGACATTTTGACAGCCATATTGGGAACCTCTTATAACAGCAACAACAACATAAAATATATATAAAAAGAAAAAAAAAACTCTTAAAATTTTAAAAAAATGATAAAAAGAAGAATTAGATTCTCATTTTTCTGGTTCGGTCACAATTTTGAAGACTCTTGTGGTTCACGTCTTCTTTTACCTCCAGCCCCATATATAGTATCCAACACTATCATCTGGCATCCACTGCTATCATCGATCATTTAATTACTACTATCATCTTCGGTTTAGATTTGCAATTTCATGCGATCACCACAACTTTCCCCCATCTCTTTGCATTTTAGTCCCAAATATGAAAAGATCAAAGCAAGACCATTGCACGCAGATCTTTTGCAATTATAAAGATATTGGAAAGTCCATTTTAACAGATGTTGAAAGAAGAATCGACTACGATTTGAGATTTTCTAGTGATAACTGAGAGGACATCCAGACATTGTAGAGTGTAAGAGAGAGATGAGGAGGACCTTGACACGCATCGACAGCGATGGGTCCATCTTGTCCACTCCCGTCGGTGGGTGGAGATTTTCTTTTTTCATCAATTCAAACCTTGTGATTAGGTGTGGGCACCACCAGAAGGGGGCTTATTGAAAGGTATTTATATTGATTTTATATTAATTAGAAAACTTAGGTCACGAGTAAGAATCTATGGAAGAACTATTCAGCGTGAAAATATGCGTGTTTCTAAAAAGTGTGCCGACCACATTTCACATGATGGGGAGTATTAGGAGTGGACTTGTTTGTTTGTCCATATCTAAATTTATATCATAAGTAGTTTAAAATGAGTGACCAAGGCAATGTATATGAAAATGAACTCCAAATAACTTCTGTTTTAATGTCAAGTGAATTAATGGAAAATGATAAATGAATACCTAGCCATCGCTCTAATATATAATATTACCTTAAATATTTTACCCCTCACTTCATATCATTCACACTTAGCCTCTTTAATAATTCTTATATGGAGTTCATTTGACAATAATTTTTTGTGTATTTAATTTCTTTGTATTCTGAAGCCAAAAGTTGTTTATGATGGATCAGTTTGGTGGGAATGTATGTAATTGAATGGATTGCCTATATTTAAGGATGGTTGCTAAAATTGACAAGCAATTTTGAAAATCTTCCTTTGAGGGAAAACCCAATTTCTCCTATGACTGCTTTTTTTGCTTATGAGCTCAATGAAGACTTGCATTCGAAAGGAAAGGGATATTCCACTTGAAGATGACTTGCATACATGTATTTGATTATAAGAGAACGTAGGCTTGATTATTAATTTCAGGTTGCAAAGAGCTTCATTTATTTATTATGATTCCTATAATATTTTAATCATTGATATTCTTGTAGCTATGTTTTGACAAATGGATCTCTCCTACCACCAACATTAACCACAAGGGTTTGGCCAAGTGGTCAGGAACACGGTTCTTCCCTTTTTCGGAGCTAAAGGTCTTGGTATCAAACCCCGGTTCTCCCTCTTCAGGAACCGAATGTTGAGTTCACTTGTGCTACCACCTAGGAGCCACAGGGGTTTTACACAGCTTTTCTCTGGGCACGAAGGGAATAGTCCAACCCAAAGAATTGGGAACCTTCCGTTAGGCAAAAAAAAAAAAAAAAAGCTAGGACAACGCGGCCATAACAAAGAGGGTTAATTCTTTGATTGGATGCCAAATGATAGATTTGTGCCAACCATTTTCAGTTTAAAATCAAGCCAACACATTCGGTTCTACAATGGGAGATTGTAGTTATACAAATAAAAACATTCATTAATGTACAGAGTCAATGACTGCAAATATTCCAAACAACTTCTTAAAGAAAAATGACAATTCACATTTTGTCACAAATTACAAATGTCAACAGGCAATTAAATAAGGGAGATGCTCCTAAGAGAGATATCTCTAATCTTATATGAGAGATAGGGGTGATGACCCTCACATTTATGTTGTTGGCATTGAATATGGATGTAAGGGCCCTACCTTAATTGTAAGGTGAAAACATTTCTCATAAGAGCATATCTCACTAAATAAAAATGTGCTTAACTAGGGCTACACTTTGATACGGCAACAGCGTATTATGCTGCAGCGTGGCGCATCCCTTATAGGATCATTCCGCGTATACCCTAAAGACGGAAGGGCACTTCACCCTTTCCAAAAATTTTCACGAGATAATTGGAATGCACTTACCTTCCCATTTTGCCCTTTCAACTAAAGAATCCTTTATAAACTCTCACATTCTGTTATTAAAAAAAGGGCTAAAACATCTCTTTCCCTTCTATCTCTTGCTGTTTCTTCAACTTATCTCTTACGAGTCACAAATACTCTCTGCAATTTAGATTTCACTCCCTACAATTTAGATTTTCAAATGGTGCTAACTAATATATCTTCAATATGTTGTTAATTTTCTATTCCTATTCATGATTTAGATATTCACGATTTAGAAACCTTAAATTAGGGATAGCAACGGGCGGATCGGGGACGAAATTGGGGTTCCCCGCCCTCGCCCCGCCCTTTGGGGTAATTGATATGCCCCGTCCCCGCCCCGCATACCTCGATTGCCCCACGGGTACCCCGCCTCGCCCCTCAATTGTAAAAATTTTAAATGTGCAAGACTTAGGATTCGAACTTGGGTGGGAGAGTAACTAGAGGTTTGCCTTACCACTAGACCAAACTTCATTTCTTGTAATGTTTTACCTTATTTAAAATATATTAATATATTCTAGATTGTTACACACATATACATATATATACACACACACATACATATACATATATATACATACATATACATATATACATACACATACATATATGGGAGGCGGTCCTGTAAGGACTGTCCTTACGGTTTACGGTGCGGACCGCCTATTGGGGCCCACTATGAGACCCCACTGGTCATGGGACAAAGGGGGATTGAAAGATCCAAGTGGGGTCAATTTATATATCAAATTTGTAGTCAATCTAATACCTCTAACCCCTTCATCCATGGCTCACAAGTTTAACAGCTTTATATAAAGAAGAAAAATTGACCTTCAATCCAACGGTCAAATTCATCCGAATCCATGCAAATTCATGGGAGTTAGTGCTTATAAGGAGGTTATGAATGAGTGGTCACTTTAGATGGTTCATAAGGTGGGCCCCAGTGGGCGTTCCAAACGGTGTGGACCGTAAGGACGGTCCTTACAGGATCGCCTCCCTACATATATATACATATATATAAACTTATTTAATGGCGGGGCGGGGTACGGGACGGGGTAACGGGGCGGGGAAAAGAGCAAACTCATCCCGGCCCTGCCCCGCCTCCGGGGCAAAGTTTTATTCCCTGTCCCCGCCCCACCTAAGGATCGGGGCGGGGAAAACCCGCCCGGGGCGGAGCGGGCAAGTCGGGGCGGGGCAAAATTGCCACCCCTACCTTAAATACTGCATATTCAAATCTAAAAAAATTATACCATCAATACATCCAATAGTGCAAGAAAACCCAACACATACATAAATAAATAAGGCACCCGAGTTGGAAAATCTTATCATACCCTCTCCAAGTGTGCAACAAAACTGCATCCACAAATAAAAGATTTAGAGAAAATGAAGAAGTTATTCTGAACACTACGTCTACAAATCTTTTGGGGCTGATATTAGTAAGTTATCAGTTTGTTTTTATCTTTTTTTAGCCAAGCTCATAAACCACGTTATAAAAAATGAGAAATGGTTCTGATCATAGCAGGTACAATCATCATTGTTTTTCCTTAGAAGATCATCCTGTTAAGAAGAAAATTTTTTATTGAGGTTATCACTTTATTTGTATAATTATTTATCAAGAAATGAAGATGTTATTTTATTAGTTTGAAGGCGAATGACAATCAAAATAGGTAGACTGTTGCTTGATCCTCTTGGATTCTCAGGCACTTTTTAGAATTTTAGATTTGGATCATTGATGGGTCACATTTATACTAGGGTTCATCACACCATTTGCTTGGTTGGTGTGGCTACTAGTGAATTTAGTTAAGTTATGTTTGGGTTGGGTTAACGGATTGAAAATCAATAGCATATGCATTGCAATGTATGTGGCAAAGTAAATGTGGTATCCGCAAACCATGGTTCTAAAACATATTTAAGATTACATGTTGGTCAAAACCCAATGCTTTATAAGTAATTAATCTCCTCTTTTTAGGGATGTAGCTAGATTTCACTATAATAGAAAGTGTGCCCATCATAAGATTGATCACATAAAACACATGAATAATGATGGTCATCTTACTAATTTAAATAATAATTTATAACTTGATCAAGACAATAGGTGCTAGGGTTGATGAGAGGTTTGACTATTATATTTAACATGGCATTGCACCATGCAGCGTTGTTTAAAGGTGGCCCCCACCCATATATTTAACATGGCATTGCACCATGCAGCACAACGCTGCATGGTAGTTTTGCCTATCATCAAATGTGATTCAATTTCTTCTTCTTTTTTAATAAAATTTTTAAATAATCAATTTGAAGGCGGGTTCCACTTCAATTCAAGATGCAATGGTTAGATAAGAAAAACCTTCATTTGAAAGATTCTACTGGATAAGGGCGGGGACATATATATATATATATATATATATATATATAGAAATTCTCAAAAACTCTCCTATCCCAAAAGGAGGGTTTTTGCCCCTATCTATTAGCCAATAATTTAAGAGAATTTATAAAATATCCACAGTTTGAGGAGAATATCTAGGAGAAACAATTGATAAGTGTAGCATTGATGACACGTGTTACGCTTTCATTGGCTAAAAGAGGGGTTTTTTTTTTGTGAAAAACGCCCGGGGAGTTTTGGAGCGTTAGGTGTGTGTGAGAATAATGTTGAGAAGAGACAAGTGACACACCAGTTGAAAGGGCAAAATTGGAAAAGAAATCACATTCATTACCTCCTGTTAGATTTTGCAACAAAGAGACTCCCCTTTGAAAGTCCGCAGCACATGGCGAGCTTCCATTGGATAAGGGTATGCTGCAGCGTTGATGTACTGAAGCCCGCACCACTTAATTGATGTGATTCGTAGTCTGAGCCTATTTGGTTTATGGCATTTTTGATAAGGAATTGGGTTGGGTGATTCTAAATGCACCCACAGGTATTGCTATACACACCCACTTTCCCTTATGTGAACAGTGAAAAAAATCACTGTTCACACAAGGGAAAGTGGGTGTGTACAGCAATTAAAGGGGGTGTGTTTAGAATCACCCAATTGGGTTTGTTAATGATTCAAGAGAGCAAGATCATCCCCATGTTCATTAAAAGAGAGAAGAATAGTGGAAACTAAGTGATTTAAAACAAGCATCAGAATCAATAACTTCGGCTGCTTAGCTTAGGCAGTAAGTGACCTCAAAATCATCTCTTTGGGAGGCAAGAGAGCGAGATGCCAAGATCATGTTCTGCTTGGACGCATAGGGATCTTGCACAGTGTACTTCAGAAAAATCAAAGATCTTAATAAGATTTGATATATTTTGTAGTTACTCACCCTGTACACTAAACACGGCTATGGGTTCACAACTGATTGGAGGTCAGAAAATGCTGTATAAGAAATAAAGAATCAGGAATGGGTCTTCAACCATTTGTTGCACTCGGTGCCCGCAACATCCCGTACTGATTTTTCCATTCAACTCCATTCACAAATCCTTCATTTATTTGGTGGGGCATTTGTTTCTTTTTTCTTCTTCTTCTTCTTCTTCTTCTCTTCCTGTTATTTGGTGAGATCACTTGGAGCTTGGTAATACCAACCATTTGAATAATCAAGAAGGCCCCCTTCACCTCAGCACCGGTGCTCACAATAAGATGAGCAATGTTTCTTGTGGGGCCCACCTGCGGATGAGATTGGATTTTAATCCCACCCCACCTAACTGTGTCTCATGACGGAAGCTTGAATCATCATCCCAACCACTTGATCAATGGCTGATGAGTGTTCTCCGTCCAAAATGAGCATATAGTTTCCGAAGACCTAGTCCTTTCATTTGAGTGCCAAATTCGGAATTGATGACTTTTCTTTTTTAGGGGAGAGAATGCTCACCTTATTGTGACAAGTGGTCCTTACCTGATGTTTTTCCTAATCAATATACTCTTCATTTGCACTAGATTCTTTGAAGCAAGCCCATAAACTTAATTCTGAACCCAGAAGTTATAAGTGAATTAGTGTCAGACTCCGAATGACATAGGATCTTTATTACATTTTTTTTAATTTTTAACTCAATTCCACTATTAAATCTGGATCACCGTCAAAATATTCTTATGTAAAGTATGCTGTTTAATGGGATCATTCTCGAATGTCAAGGGTCACTGGGGTGATAATGGGATCATAGCTAATCTTCTGGCCCAAAACTCAACCGTAAGCCTACTACCAGGGGAGGTCCAACCTTTTATCAGTTTCTGTAATTTCTCCTTTCAATAAAGTTCTCTTTCTTTAGCAAAAAAAAAAAAAAAAAAAAAAACTGGTTAATGCATGTTATACATACGACCATCGTTAGAGTTGGCCCGATTTTTATTAAAGTAAAATTTGTGTAAAACCAAAAAAGCTAAAACAATGATTTTAGGTCAAGTGTACTCCCAAATTTTTAGGGTACGTTTGTGTAGCCGGTCTTTAGTAGAAAAAGTGACAAAAGTGCATAAATTATATTCCACGCTATAGCAACATTTATATTTATCGTGGCCGCTTTTCCTTATAGAAAAGTGCAAAAATTACTAAGTTTTCAATTATTCTTCGAGAAATAAATTTCTATGGTGGGTGGTTAGAAAAAAAAAAAAAAAACCTTTTGTGGAAGAGAAATTCTTTCATGAAAGTAGTTTTTCTCTAACACCAGGGGTGACCCACGTTAAGAGCATTGGGGGCAGTGGACCCCGTTGGGATTTGAAAAACCCACAGATTTTCAATGGGCTGCTGGCCCATGCCCCCGTCGACTCAACACGCTTGAAACCCTTCCCCTTCAGAAATCCTTCCCTTTCCTCTGCCTCAAACCCCAAATCCTCTCCAACTTCAAGGGCTCTTGCTTAGTGGCGGACCTACACATACTTAATATGGGGTGGTTGCCCTATGTTGATCTTGAAATTAATAGAGATTTTAATGCTTGTGAGGTGTCCCACATATATTTAATAAACAATCGCCCTATGTCTAAATCTTATGATCGCCCCACATCACAAAACCTTGATTACCGAAAGTACTAGATCCTCTTCACGCCGTTCTCTTTCAGCATCTTCTTTTTATCAATAGTTCGAGATCCTCATTTCACCAATCCTTTCGTGGTTAGTCTCTCTCTCACTAAATAAACTTAAATAAAGCAATCTTCCTCCTTCATTAAATATAGTATATTCATAATTACTATATCTAAATTTGAGCCCTTAATCTCCAAATTCTAATTTCAAATCCTAAATCCCCAAATCGAAATCCAAATCCTAAGTCCTAAATCACATAATCTAAGCATATCCACACAATCACCATTGGGCACACTTTAATTTTCAATTTATACATTAATCAAGCCTTAGGATTCATATGTTTGGATAACTTGAGTTACATTGAAATGACAATTTTTCTTCTTTGTCATGAGCCCATGATCAATTTTAGGGAATTATTCTTACAGCTAGGTAAGTGCAAGCGACCAATTCCTTAGATTGAAATAAAACCCCTTTTGGAATCCAAATTGGGTAATTGGGTGCTCACTTAAATCATCGTTCGGGGCATCCAAACACCTAGGATTAAATGAAATATTATGTTTTGAAGATGATGAATTGATGATCATTTGAATTTGGGAGAGGTAGTAGTAATACCCTTCAATTAGGCAAGAAATCTAAGCATGGAAAATTTTTTTGTGTCCATTTAAATGCAATTTATGTTCTCTTTTGATATTGTTAATGTGAAAAAAGTTAACAAAGTTGAGCAAAAATTTAGCCCCACCTGAACAAAGATCTTAGGTCCGCCACTGTCCGACGTGTACACAAATGTGCCCATAATCTTAGACCCAAATTTCAATATTAAAGATGGATCAGTGTCAAACTAATCATATGTAAAATAAGTGACTTAATATGGGCCATACACATAACTAATGTTATCATGGGCCCAATTCTTATTAAACTAAAATCCTAGTCAGCTAAAGAAAGAAAAGAAAAGAAAAATAAAATCAATGATTTTGAGTAATGTAGATTTTAAATGCACGCCTCACTTATGGAATAAAAGGGTGCATTTGTGCAGCGGAGGTTTCTACAAAAACGACCGGATGTCGCTGCACCTTCTCCTTGTGTTTGGGATTTTTCTTTTTTTGAATTTTCCAACGCATGAAAGCAGCATTTTCCGCTGCTGCTTTTTGGACCTCTTGCTGAGAAATCAATTGCCTCGGAAGAGGAACCACCGCGGCTAAGCACAAACAGACCCTTACGTGGGGAAGATTCTCCGAACTAGATGGTGGTTTATGAGTGTGTATTATTGAGTAGTAAGCTAAATAAAGGGTAGGGGTGCTCATGGGCTGGGCCAGCCTGAGACCTCTTTGGGCCGGGCTTAGATACGTAATGAAGGCCCGATCAATAATTGGGCCGGTTTAGATTTAGTGATAGAAATCCCATAGCCCGGCCTAGTCTAGCTTGTGTAAGAAATGCATGCAATTTAATTTTTAGCACTCTAATTCCCACAAAAGTGATGAAAAACCAGTTCAGCCAGGCCCGAGTGATTAAATGGGCGGGCTCAGGCCTAACTTTTATGGCCTGTGTTTGGGCCGATGTTTCTAAAACCGAGCCAGGACTGAATATGTGCGAGCCCGGCCTATGAACCCCCATGGTAACGGGTTCGCTGGTATTTTACTTTTTGTGATAGGACGAAGAGACGAGTCCAAAGTCCAAACCAGGGGCGCAACCCCATCCCACCAAATGTGGGCCTTCCCTGACATCACCAGATCACCCGCGCTTTTATCCCTACGTCATATGCATCTGTACTTTTTACTTTTTAGCCCCCAACGTTTCAAGAAATGACAAAAGCTCATTTCGTCTTCTCCTTTATTTCCAGATTCCCCCCCGGTTCCTTC
Organism: Umbellularia californica; assembly: GCA_028538565.1. Classification (NCBI taxonomy): domain Eukaryota; kingdom Viridiplantae; phylum Streptophyta; class Magnoliopsida; order Laurales; family Lauraceae; genus Umbellularia; species Umbellularia californica. The sequence goes on along the minus strand of JAPQWN010000001.1, from coordinate 14,806,672 downwards.
ATTATCAAGATTTCAGAAACCCCCAGTTTTCCCTCTTCTCTTTCAAGAAGAAGAAGAAGAAGAAGAAGCGTGCATTCAACCCTAGATCTCGATTCCATTCCTTCCTTCTACCCTTGCATCCTCCTTATTCCTCCTCTGTCAGACTTCCCTGCTCTCGAATCCCCAACATTAGGGCTTCAAATGGACCCTTTTCGATCGAATCCAAGGACCCTTTTTTGCATCCGTTAGGGTTTGCCCAAGTTCCGATTGGGGGGAGATTTTTTTTCCAAAATGGAGAACAACATCATCGACCTGACTCCGCTTCTCGGGAGTCTGACTCCGGGCCGGGACGACGACCGGAGCCGACTGCCGCAGCGGCGTCCGAGCTTGCGAGGCGCGGCTCGGTTTCTCCGCCGGGCGAGCAGCCGCCGGATCATGAGGGAGCCGTCGATGCTTGTGAGGGAGCGGGCGGCGGAGCAGCTGGAGGAGCGGCAGAGCGATTGGGCCTACTCGAGGCCTGTCGTTGTTCTCGATGTTCTGTGGAATCTGGCGTTTGTGGTGGTGGCGGTGGTGGTTCTGGTGTCGAGCAGGGAGGAGACGCCGAAGATGCCTTTGAGGCTTTGGATTTTGGGGTATGCCATGCAGTGCTTGCTGCATATGGTTTGTGTCTGTGTTGAGTATCGGCGGCGGCGGCGCCTGGGGCTGTCGGCGGAGGATGTGGGGCGGAGCAGCAGGAGTGGCGGAACTACTGGTTCGCGGCAGGAGGCGCAGGAAGCAGGGGAGCATGAGGGCAGTGAGGAAAGAACTAGGTATTCAATTCTAGTTCTATAAATTTATACTTTTCTCCTCTAATTTTGTTAGCAATCCTTCTCTGTGCTTTCCACTTGAGAATGAGATTTCCGGTATTGTTCCATCAAATCTTTGGAGAATGTCGTCATTCATATGACAACGAAACACTGATGTGCTTGCTTGATCTCCATGAAAATGAAATGCAAAATATGTGCCAAGATCTGATTTTTACATCCTCTGCAGCTAGACAAGCCTGTGACACCTCATTGCTTGAAGTTGAAAACCATTTGTGAGGCTGGACATTCATATTTCTGAAAATTGAAAACCCTTCATTACAGTGATTTGCTCTAGTCAAAGCCTTAGGTGGTTGAGACATGTTCTGTTGTTCTGATTTAGATACCTTATGTGTTATTAATCTCATCTTGTTTTAATCTTACGTTGAGGTTAGCTTTAATTTCATTTTTGTCAATGTGGTTAATATGCGTGTTTCGCCCGGAGGTTGTGGGTTTGAAACTGCACTACCACACTGGGGCTACATGGGAGTTTACGAGGCATTCCTTTGGGCCCCGGAGGGATTAGTTCAGGCCAAACGGTTGGGAACCCTCCTATATATATGCGTTATATGTATATGCGTGTTTCAGGTGGGAAATAATGTCATCATTTCTGTTCCATGCTCAACTTTTTTGTTTTTTTAATCTGCTTATCTTCTTTTTCCTGTCAGTATTGCAAAGCATTTGGAGTCTGCAAACACAATGTTTTCATTTATATGGTGGATCATTGGATTCTATTGGGTATCTGCTGGTGGCCAGAATTTGATGCGTTATGCACCTCAGCTTTACTGGTTTGTCGAAAGTTATTTATTTTCTGTTGTTTGAACTTGATTTTTCTGCTTGTGCTTGATAGTTGTAATCTGTTACTGCACGTATTTTGTTTTGCAGGCTTTGTATAGTTTTTCTGGCATTTGACGTGTTCTTTGTCCTATTCTGCGTTGCCCTGGCATGTGTTGTTGGTATTGCTGTTTGCTGCTGTCTGCCATGTATCATTGCAATTTTATATGCTGTCGCAGATCAGGTATCTCACCTTGATGACCGGTTTGAGCTCCTTTAGTAAGTTATCATTATATTCTTTCATGTTGATACCCTGTGACGATTGATAGTTGGTGAGATTGTGAGATGTAATTTCTTAAAGCACAATTGGGTAAGAATGGACTTAAATTTAATGTGCACCAACATGCTATTGCAGCTAAATTGTGTCCTAAACTGGAATAGCGTAAACTGCATTTATAACAAATGCAGATCAAATACTACATTCTCCCTGTTGTCTCCTACCTTAATAACAAAACTTCACCGTTTCCTATTTTTTTACAAAATGTAAAATGAGTAGAACCTGCAACCTCGTGTTGCAATAATGTGCACCTTCAACTGTGGTGTGCTCTTTTCCACTGTAACTTCACCATTCCAGTTTGCCAATGAAAGAGTGATGTTTTCCATCCCTGCAAACTTTTTGATGTATTTATTAAGGTATACTAGCGAATTGATTCTGTTTTCCTGTTGCATGTTTCTGAGCTCTTGCATGTTTTTGAGCTGCTATCATCCTCATTTTTAATCGAATCCTTCATCTGAGTCAAACTAGTTCCTCAACTTTGACCGTAGGATAAGACAGAGAGTCCTGCCTTTTCTGTTGAATTTGAATACTACACTGGCAGAGAATGATACTGTGTACGTGGGTCTAATATTTAGAGACAAAGTCAGTTTGCATTATTGCATCATAATATGCTGCATTATGAGAAACTTGATTTTGGCGGCAATCCCTTTCCATGCAATCATTTGTTTAGTTGCACATGTGATTTTGATAAAATAATCCATGTCTCTGCACCTCCGATTATACTCAACAACTAGAATATAATGGGTCCTTTCTTAAATTAGAAGAGGAATTAGAGGATCCTGGTCTAATATTTCTCAATGCGCCGTCCTTGGGCCCGTAACCATGTGATCCTTGTGCCATATCCAGAGCACTTACGGACATGTTAACATTCCATGTTTATCAAGGGAGAGAATTTTCATTTTATTACTGTGTATTAGCTACTTGACGGCAAGGCAAATTTACATTGAGAATTTTGAGTGCAGGCTAGGCAAAAATTAATTTGCGTAGTCCTTTTGCATTGGGTTCATGAAGATTGTTACATTGTCACTAAACAAGCAAATTCATATATTTGGTGATCTTTATCACCTGCATTTGCTATCTAGGTTTTTTTTAATGACATGGGTATCCCTGAGGTCTTTTGACCTAATAGGACTAATCCCTCGGGTGGCGCTCACATTTGTTAGCTAGATTCTTTACTGGTTTTCTCATGCTTGTACATGTCGTGTGTGTTTCCCTGATCTTCTAGCACTCTGTTCCCTTTTCATTCTTACCACTTAGCTTTAATGAAATATGGAATGTGCCTGCGTATAATTTTAGAATGCTTCTAAAAATTCGGTCAAAAGCTTCTTGAATTTGCGTTCTTCGTTTTCTTAAAGCAGGAAGGAGCATCTGATGAAGATATCCGTCAGCTTCCGAAATATAGATTCCGAAATATTATTGAGTGTGAGAAGTTTATTGGAGAGATATCGGGACCATTTGGAGGAATAATGACCGAATGCGATACTGACACCCCCATCGAACATGTTCTCTCTGCAGAGGATACTGTGAGTTAACCCAGAATCAAATTTGAAAATCTTGACTATTTTTATAGTTAGTCAACTTCTTCATAGTTGTTTGTTTACTAGGTTAGAAGGAAATTTCTTTCAATATGTGACACTCACAGAAGAGAACACACTTGCTGCCTTCAATGCTGTAAAATAATCTAAAATGACATCTGTGGTAATTGTAGGAATGCTGCATCTGCCTGTCTGCTTATGAGGATGGGGTTGAGCTACGTGAGCTTCCTTGCACTCACCATTTCCACTGTGCTTGCATAGACAAGTGGTTGTACATGAATGCAACATGCCCTCTTTGCAAGTATAACATCATAAAGAGCGCCAGCAGCAGTAGGGAAGATGTGTAATGAAGGTGTCTTTCAATGAGATGACTATTATTATAGATCTCTCTGAACTAGAATGTGCATTGCTGTGCCGGTGTTCATCAGATTGTCGACACATCTCTTAACAGTTCATGTTTGTCTGAACCTTTGCATCGCACTGGGGTGTGGCTTTATGTATATATACTATGTTTTTCCCCCCTTTTCATCCATTAGGTCTTTTTGCAGCAGGGCTTTTGTTATTCATAAAGTTCCAGGCATTAGGCCTATGCAGCAGTAATTATGCCAAAGAGTGATGAGCCAGTTGTGTTTGTGTGTGTGTGTGTATATATATATATATATATAAATATATATATATATATATATATTTTTTTCCCATCAAGCTTACTTTATTGTATAAGCAAGGGATTGGAGAGCTATTAATATCCTGTTCTTGATAATTTGAATTGTGTTTTTCATTCCGTGCTATATTAGTTCCTATTGAACTAACCAATGATGGCGCTGTAACAGTGTAGACCATGATTTTGAGCCAATTGGTATATAACAATCATTGCACATTCATACGAAGCAAATGGACTGAAGTGGGCTGGGTCAAACCCGGACCTGACTGGACATAGTCCTAGTCTCAGTGACCAGGCCCCATTTTGGCAATAATGTTCTCGGCTGGAGTTATATGTATCTAGTGTTGTTAAGGGGATGTTAAGTTCTTCCAGAAGACGGTTCAGCTTGCGGGTAAACCCCACCTTTTGGTCCTTTGTCAGGAGAACCTACCTCCTCCACAAACCTCACAATCATGTCTCCTCCACAATCCTCACAATCATGTCTAGCCTAATTTACCCTTAAGGGTAGCTCAGTTGGCCTAGGACTACGGTTTGCACCCGGAGGTTGTGGATTCGAAACTGCACGATCACACTGGGGCTACAGGGGAATTTTACCTGGCTTTCTCTCCTGGGCCCGTAGGGATTATTCTGGCCCAAAGGCTTGGAACCCTGGGTTATCAAAAAAAAAAAAAATGTCTAGCCTAATTAACATGCTTTAACAGTATAGCAATTAAATTAGTTCCTAGGTGTTTGAAGCTTGTTATAATTATTGTTACTAAGGAATCAATGTCCCGGGAAAATGTTGGGACGTTTTCAAGATATACTCAGGAAATCGCCTCAGATAGTTTTTGTAGATTTCCCAGTGTATCCCCATTTTTAGTATGATATCTGATGAAAATTCCAGTTTTGGTGGTATTTGTAGCGGCCTGTGATGCCATTGGGAAAAAGGTTTAGTTCTTGGGTCTTTCGACTTTCGAAACTGTAGTTTCTAATCATTGGTGTTGCATAATGGTTTGATGAGGTCTGGATGGGCGGCAATTTTTAACTCCACCCACCAAGACAACACGAACGTAACTGATAATTTTGGGTATGGGTTGTTATTTGGTTGGCTTTTCTTACCTGATTGATAAATTGGTCGGTTTAGGTGAAGGTTTCTAGCTCAATTAATAAAGCTGAGCAACATTCCTTCTATTTGCCCACCAACCCGACCCAATGGAAGTAGCTGCAATTTTGACCTGCCAACGCAGTCCAGACTCTCTTTTTTTTAGCGATCGAAGGGTTCTCAATTCTTTAGACTTGACTAATCTTTCCGGGCCCAGAGAAAAGTCGGGTAAACTCCCCTGTAGCTCCAGTGTGGTAGTGCAATTTTTAACATACAATCTTTAGGTGCAAACCGTGGTCCTAGGCCAACTGAGCTACCCCTTAGGGTTATCTCAGTCCAGACTGGTTAAATAATGATTTGAGATGAGTCTTATTAGCTTTCAGGTTGCGTCAAAGACTTAAACTCGACGTTGCAAAAATTTGGTGGGTTTGGATTTAGCCTTTACATATTGGACTGCGATGGCCAGTTGAATAACAAGAATGGGCTCAGCACCAAGCCCAACCCATTTTTTATTTGTTAGGGTTGTTCATTTGGGTCAGCCATCCAGCTCAGTTCTGTCCGATGCAACGTCCAAGCTCGGGTCATATTGATTGGCCCAACATTGAAGCTTGGAGCTTATGGGTGCAGACTCCTTGCAAAATGCATGTGATTCCTTCCTTGTATAGACTATAGAGGCAGCTCTGGCCTTGATCCGTACATAGACTGAAAGTTTAGCCTATCTTATTGTCAGACCAAAAATTAGCTCTAGCCCATAGGCCTGAAATACAGCCCAAATTTGGCCCAATATATGTAAGTTATTAAACTAGAAATGATTAAAATTTTAAAGTCAGTAAATGATAAAAAGTTACTCTTAAAAGGCTCTAAATGACAAAACGCTACAACCCCCTCCTCTAATCTTTCTTCTTGATTTAATCATTTATTTTACTCCACTCTTTCCGTCCTGCAAAGAAAATATGACCAGTTCTGGTGCGCATGCTGGGGTAAAGAATTGCCACCCTAATTCGCCGTCAAATTGTTACATAAAGCCCACAGTTAAAAGCCATGGTTTAAGGTCTTCATATGTTGCTCAGTTGGTTAAGAAAGTGAGTAATGTGTGAAAAAGAAGTTCAAGGAACCAAAAGGACCAAATTTATGATTTTTAATAGTGGGACATGGCCAAACAGGATGACAAATTTTATTTTTTTGGCTATCGGAGGGTTTCCAACCCTTTGGGCTGGACTAATCCTTCCGGGCCTAGAGGAAAGCTGGGCAAACTCCTTTATAGCCAGTTTAGTTTCGAACTTACAACCTCCGGGTGCAAACCGTGGTCCTAGGCAAGCTGAGCTATCCCTTGAGGTTGAAATAGGGATGACAATAGTTGACCCGAACTCCCAACTCAACCCTGAACAACTTGGTATCCCAGGGTCCCGTTCATTTTTTGATTTTTGGGTTGGTTTGAGTCATTTTCTACCCTATAATACCTGGGTTGGGCATGGGTGACAATTTTGGCCCCATTGGGTTGGGTCTTTTTTGAGTCACCAACCACGCCCAGTTAGTTGCAGAGAAGTTGATAAGTAGTCGGCCCTGATTTGAGAGGATAGGTCATAGATGTTGACTATTGAATAGTAGAAGCCCGCCGAAAACTTTGGCCCAGTCCTCATTTGAAAGGGTAGCGCAAGCCGCAGGGGTAGACCTCAGCCGGGCCCTTTGACTTCCTTGTATGTTTTAGGACGATAACGTTCTCTCTCTCACACACAAGCACATATATATAATAATAATATCCTTGGCTTTAATTATATACTATTTAATTGTCCTACTTATATATCTTTTATAGAAAATTAAAACTCATTTATCCAATTATACTAATACACTAGCACACTAGGGCCACAGGGGATTTATCCGGCTCCCCCGAGCCCATAGGGATTATTCTGGCCTAAAAGAACCGAAACACCCTCCATAATAATAATAATAATAATAATAAGGTAATACTAATGCACTCTTCATCTTATTTCGGACTTGAAACTAGGTCCCTTCTTTTAAGTTGATGTTGGATTTGGATTCAGAATTGGGGCCCTTTTTTAAGTTGATGTTTGATCCAAAACTAGATCTATAAAGACGAATATGGGTTCGGATCCACCATAGTTGCGGCCCGAGTTTGACTGGTTTGAGTTCTTAATTGAAAAGACATTTAATTTTTTTAAGCATTTATTTCACTCCTTCAACTTAGAATTTCTCTAAGTCAAAGCTTCAAAGGATTCATAATTATACATATCCCCTCTAGAAAACCCAACCTTAAATCTGCGTTTTCTTGAGATCTAACTATCTATTTGCATTATAAGAATTGAATACATACTATTATTTGTTAAAAAAAAAAGATAAATATGAATTTTAAAAATCAGCATCAAATAGCCTTTTTTGGAGAGGTAAAATCAAAAGAGGATGGGAATTAAACTACTAGGGTGACGGCTGATATTTCATTTCTCATCAAAATATTGATTTTATTTTCCTGAAAGTAAGGTTATTCAATGCTCATTTTTAAAAATGACCTTTAATCTTCTTTTTTAACTAGTGATGGTATGAATTCTATGTAATCAATTCCTATGCATTTTAATATTGACAAAGAGGCCCTAACTGAATATCCTACATATATATTAACATCACATAAATGGGATTCACCATAAGCCACTCGATCCAACCCATCCTATCCACCATAAGCAACTCACTCACGCAAATCATTACATGACTGTACATGATCCAACAATGATTAATCCACATCAAACCAACAGATGTATCTACCTATGAGCTCTACTAGTGAAGTATCCAACTAATCTATCTACCTATGAGCTCTATAGGTGAAGTATGGGAACAAAGGTTTTATAAAAGGGTTGATGGATTGGATATGAATAGGTCCCATGTATATCGAGACAAAATGGGTTAGATAATTGCGTCCCTTTGCGGTTAGTAATTAAGTGCTAGCTAGACATAATAAATCCTCCTTTTAAAAAGATTCAAGGAGAGTGTTCGCATTTTTTTATCCACAAAGTACAATTGCCAAGTATAAGAAAACTAAAAAAGTCCAAACTTATATAAATATTTTAACTTAATACATAACTAGTTTAAGCTAGGAGAATCAAAATTAATTTATAAACTTTACTCATATGTTACTGGATCATTATATATGAACTTCTTTTTAATTAATTATGTTATATTATAAATTTAAATTCCGATGACTACACGAATAAATTAATTACAATCCGATAATCCAAACAAATTCATGTATTTTTTTAATTAATTAACATTTAATTTATAAATTAATTTTAGCTTATTATTCAATTTTCACTTAGTAGCATCCTGTCCATTAGAGGAGATATTTGAAGTCACTATCTTCACAAGAAGCGGACACTCCATCTCACACCATCAAATATCATAAACACAAGCCACAAGTCTGCATGCAATTATACGTAAAAATGAAAACTGCAACTGATACCTCCTTTGAGATTTTACTGGTCGCCTCCTAAAACTGCATGCTTTTACTCCCTCCACTCCACGCCACTGGAACCCCAATCACAACCCCACTGCCCCCACATACATATGATGATGATGATGATGATGATCCCATGCAACGGTTAGATTTCAATGGCTGGGTGGGGCCCACCATCCTCACACACAAGTTGATGATCCCGTTACGGCTCCCGTCCCGTTCTCTCAACCGATAGCTGAGAAAATGGAGGTGGCGGGCCGGCACGTAACCCTCCATGATATCCGACACCGGAACCTCTGCGCTCCCCACCATCTTTATCCCCGCCGCCGTCTTGCACTGCACCCGGACAGTTATCGACCGAGCGTAGGACGGCAGCTCCACCTCCAGCTTCTCGTTCCAACGGGGGTAGCTCCCTCCGTCCCGATCCACCGACGTCGACCGGCACTTCTCCTCGCCCGTCCCCACCTCCACGAAAGCGTTCTTCTTGATCGGGCGGTTGTTGATGCGTAGTTCCTCAGCAGAGATCACTGTGATCTCTAGAGAGGCTGCTTTCTCCTCCATATTCTTGACTCTTGGGTTATGATCGCATGACTGATAAAGTCATCACCAAATGGATCATATCACTTTTATAGTGTAAAGGAAGATGGATAGAGTTGCCATGTAATTCCTTTATATTATGGAAACTAACTAGCTACAACTTGCAGTAGGACAGGATTAGTAATTGGGGGTACCTTGACCTTCAAGAAGTAAAAGGAAGGGAATTATCGTATTGTTTATAGATATGGGCCACAGAGGCAAATTAATGGCATAGACCCTATTCGTTGAGGTTTACAAACAAAGGAAAAGAAAGAAGAAGTTTTGAACAATTGAAGTGGAAGATGATCAGAGAAGGGGAAAAAGAAAGGGATTGGTTTTGCCAAACCCATTTGATTAAAAAGGGAGGTGACGGCCCTCGGAATGCTGTAATTGTGTGTTGAGTTTATCAAAAATTTATTTCACCAACTCCACTGGCTTTGGTAGTAGCTAAACATGGTTTTAATGCTTTACAATGGGCGCAACTTGGTTTAGGAGCGTAACAAAAGTGGAATGTTGGTTGGGCTTGGGAAATTAAACTAGGTCTTTGTTATCTCATATGTTATTCCAACAGTCCAACCCACTGGCATACTTTTACCACAAACAAAAAGACCCACTGGCATACGACATATACCATCTTGTAAGGCTCAAGACTCAACAGGGATTAGGCTTCTCATCGGGTTTCCTTTTTTGAAAAGTCTAGGTCTGGATAAGTGCCCTCTACCTCTAGTCTCCTCTATGGTGATTGGCACAATTGATCACTTCTTTGATAGCTTGGTTGGTTTTGAGATTGATTGCTTGTAAAACATGTTAATGAAATATTATAAAACTTTAAAGGGAAATACTTATAGTGATTAGTCTATGGTGGGCCAAACTACTGCTGGATCAAAACTTGGTGAGGACCCAGATAAGATTGGGGCATCTATATCTTGCTGTTTAGGCATCACAATTTTTGTTCTTAGATCAAGCCTCAGTATGTGCCCGAACTGTACAACGATATGACTGGGTCAAGTCACGGCCTGCCTATACAAGTCACGCAGGAGCTTTCCAAGTTCCAACACGACACTGAAGAAATGTTCATTGGACGCGTCTTGATTGATTATTTATCATATTAACTGAATTTGGTACCGAGGAAAGTTTCTGGGAAGAACACAGCAGGAAAAAGATAAGAGCAATGACGACCTGAAGTCAACAAATTGGACGATCTATAATAGGAAAAAGGACAGGGACCCTACAAAAATTAAAGCACTGGATTTGGATGACAGTCCCACATTCTCTCGAGTTCGGGACTCACACAAGTTGCTGAGGCTCCCCACTTATTTGAAAATCTAAACATCTCTAGAGAAATGTCTTGCGCATTATGTGACACCTTTTAAATTCCACTCACGGCTGTAGCCTATAGAACACTATAAAATATGATACTTTTGTATCATTTCATTCAAGTGTCTTATTGCTAACAAGTTTGATGGTGAGGCTAATCCTGCAGAGAAATTTGGCCAATTAAGTCCAATATAAGGACGCAGCATTTATTTTAAGCCATTAAGAATATAGTAGGCGGACTCTCTCTCTCTCTCTCTCTCTCTCTCTCTCTCTCTCATTTACACATCAGGATATTTAAACTCAAGCACTTTACTTGCACACCCATGTCTCTAGCTAACGGTGTAAACCAGCTAAACTAAAGTTGAGGGAGCTCTGCATGAGTCTCTTTATTTCTTGTGATTCTGAATGATCTGGACACCCACCTTCACAGTACTTTAGAATAATAGTAAATTAGCTAAAAGCCCTTGAGCACGGTCTTCTAAGGCATTAAGGACAACTACTTTTTCTCTAATGTCTATAGTCCAGACAGCTGGAGATATTTTAGTGAGAGGTCCCTAATATGCCACATCATATATTTTCATGACTAAGTTACCCCTTTCAACTGTGCCAGAGAACTCCTTCATTCTTCTTCTCTCATTTTCCATTTTCCATTCCTTTCCATAGTTGCAGAGCATCGTTGCAGAGCACCTCCCGTCGCCACCATGACTTCCGATTCTCTCTCTTTCATTTCTTCAAAGATCAACACAGTTTTACTTTATCTTGCTCTTTCATCTGTAGTTTCTTCCAAATCTCTCTCTCTACAACTGATTTGAAAGAGAGCATTTTGCACTTTTTCTTGTTTCCCCCCTCTCTTTTCTTGATTGGATTGTGGTCATCAAGTGTTCTTGTTTTGGATTTCGATTTTTATTAGAATCTGATTTTCCGTATTCTGACTTTTGGTGTCGCCGAGCTCAGATAAATTTCCCAGAATCTCTGATAAACTAGACAGAAACTCAGATAAATTTATCGAAGTTCTGCCAGAAACTCAGATAAATTTACAAATTTATCTGAGTTTCTAGCAGAACTCAGATAAATTATCTGAGTTTCTGGCAGAACTCAGACAAATTTATTTGAGTTTTGAAGAACTTTTCTGAGTTTCAAACAAATAGCTATGTGAAGTGGTGCTATCCGATGACCCACATCCATCTCTTCTTTCTTATTGCAGTGGTTGTGATTCGTGATTCGCGTTTTCTTTCTCTCCCAGCTGACAGAAGGAGAAGAAGGAGCAGGGAACTATGGGAGAAACTAAACATATTCTGATTTTGTGGAAGTGATAAAGCAGCGATTATCAGGTTTAAGCATTAGATAACACTTATTTTGATTATTAATAATATAACCTATTAACCTTCATATCATACCTAAGCTATATCAATGACCATGATGTCAGTTTGGCCACCTTGATAGAGAAACTTGATTGTCATGTAATGTGGGTTTTGCCTGGTCTCTTCTACTCTCACAGGCAAGTTCTAGTGTTGTATTCACAAGGTATCATGTGTCCTGATTTCAAGAAAGTCCAAGTTAGTCAATCTGTAAGTGGTTTTAACATGTGAAAGGATGGTCCAGGACCACCGTCCACAGGCTACACATATGATCATAACCATGGTTTAAATAGTGAGAAGACTGCCTCAGAAGACTGACAAATTTATCTGAGTTTTATCTGAGTTTTGAAAACTCAGATAAATTTATTTGAGTTTTGCTTTTGTTGACATATACAAGGGTGTTTTTGTCTTTTTCAGTTACAAGAGGACTGCTGTTAGTACGATAAAGTATTGTGGACCGTTTGCAATAAAAATCACTATCGAGGGACCTCCGCCCAAATGCCCCTACTTAATAATAGGTCACCTGCACCGCAGGTGACGTGGAGTCTGAAATTTTGTAGGGATGTTCATATTGAGCGGCTTAAATTTAGCTTAAATTTTCAGTAGACGTACATACCTATATGTGGAGTTCCACTCCACTCATGGAAAGCATGAGGGAGGGATCTGGACTCAGGTGAGGTGATGCTAGGAGGTGGATTTACGGGTGCAAGTAGTCTAGCATGTATTGGAATGATGTACTAAAAGGTCTGTTCAAAATTTTAATTTTCAGATTTGGACTCAGATTGAAGTCTTAATCAGACCATCTAGAAGAATTCAAATGTTCGCGCAGCGGAGGCTGGGCCATTATCTTTTTTTATTGGTAAAAAATATAAGAAAAACCATCGGAAAAATCCCCATAGAACCTCATATGACCAAAAAGGACCCAGAATGGTCTTTTTTTTTTTTTTTTGCTTGGAGTTGCATATGGCCCACATACCTTTGTCTCTGAAGTAAGGTTTGAAGGGTGAACTTTGTCTCCCCCCAACACACACAGAATGGTCAATATCGACCAACTTATAAAAAAGATCAAAAGACCCCTCCCGTCTTCAACATGCTATTGGGTCCTTGTCGGTCTTATAGAGGCCTATGGAAATTTTTCGGGTAGTTTTTCCAAAAAATATAGATGGAATAAAAATTAAATAGGTCCTAATCGTCCAATTAAATTCCGCTGTATATATATAAATAAAAGAACATAAATATAATAGTCAACATCTGAAGTCTTACAAATGCAATTTTTTTTATGCTATAGCCCACCTTACGTTGATAGTTGAGAATTTCAGAAACTTTCCATGATGACTTTGTGGATTAATCGTATACATATACATGTACACGTTTACAAATAGTTATAGGGGTAGGGCATGAGAGAGAGAGAGAGAGAGAGAGAGAGAGAGAGATACATAAGAAAAGGAGGGAAAGAAAGAACTCAATAATACATTCTGTAATATATATGTATATATAGAAATCATGGTTTTAGGCAGATCAGGTTGCATGCCATTGATAAGTTGTCATATAAGGTTTGCATTTTAAAAGTAAAAATCTCCCACAAATCCTCTACACCTTGCATAAGTAATAATAAAAAAAAAGTAGTTTGTTTTTTGTTAGGTGGGCCTACTGGCCGCAAGTGATGCTATCAATTTGAAGACCCAGGATAAATCTTTGTGCATATTAGTGATATCAAGGCGTCAACACCACTCAATCATGAGTATGTTGAAACAAAGTAAAGAAAAAGTTGTTGAATTAGTTGTTATTTCAAAACATTGTACAAAACCTTTTGTATTTCATTTCATGTTTGTCTCATGAAGTGGGTGGTCTTTGTTTTGGTCTAGAATGGAGTCTTACACCACATAAAATAAAAGCATTTAAATATATATATATAATCCATATGCACAATCAACTTTGAGTTGTTTTGAGCTTTTTCCTACTGATCAATACATGCTAGTGACATCCTCAGTCGACCATTGCATTCACTGCCTCATCTTCCACCTTCATGCATTCCTTGCTCGTTCCATTTAAAAAGGGAGCCAAAGTCTAGCTCATTGTGTTCAAAACTTGGATAATTAGATCATGTTAGTCTAATCTTGTTAATGGGAGCTTGGATATAGACCACCCAAACCCCAAACAAACCCCCCCACAGATAAATCAATGAACCTGATGGTCGGTCACATGTTGCATCATTCAGCAACCCCGGCCCGCTACCCTGTTGGGTGTAGATTCATTTTAAAGTAGGAAATGATTTGAGTCCATAAGAGTAGGGGCCCTCTTCACCCACATGCACAATTTAGATGGCTGAATGCAAGACGCATGCTGGATGGTTCAAATACTGCATAACGTTTGTTGTACTGTCTGTGTATCTTAAATTCTTAATTTGACTTGTCCACAATTCCCATTGACTCATGAAATGCAAAATTGACTTACTGGATCGAATTGTTCTAACCGTTCATTAAATAGCTCTATGTGGCAAATCAACTGCTATAGGTCTAAACCATCTATGCAAATTCTTTTACAATTGCATGCCTATAAATATAATGCTTATATGTGGACGAAATTGACCTCATAAGGTGATCTACATTCATGAATCTTGCACTTCTGTTGTGGTGCAGGATTTTCAATTCCACCTGTTTTAAAGCCGCCCCCGCCCCCGCCCCCGCCCCCCAATTAAAGGGAAAGCGAATTCCCGGCCCTCCATGATGCAATTGATTGCACTTTTTGAACAATCATGCCATTGGCCAACGTCCTTGCGAATTCTAAGGAACCATAGGAAATGGGCTTTTTTTCAGTGAAATAATTAAGTAAGAGGAATCAAAATATCAGCAAGTTGGAAGTTTCTCTGAATGTGACGAAAACTAATCCTATAAAATAAATGTGACGTCTTTCAAATTTTCAGCCCTACGTAATGCGTCTTTACGTATGCTAAAAGAACCAATTTTTAGGGACTCAGTCCAGGAATTTTCCGAGCTAGCTCCTTACTAGAACATTTATGAAGTATATATAATGACCCAAGTATGTTTGCAATTGGAATTAACATCAAGGTCAATTTTAATTCTTAAAATAATAGAAAAAAAAAGAGTATCATGTTTGAAAACAGAATATATTAGGTGAGGTCCGTGAGGAGAATGGTCTTCTATACAAGTAGACTAATAATTGTTATATAAGCTCGGCCCATTTTGATGCATGTCTATAAATGAGGGTAGGGCAGATTAGAATGTCTCTTTCTTTTTGTGTGCGCGTGGATTGGGGTGCGCGCGCGTAGGAATGCGAATCAACCCCACTAAATTATCTTGCCCTTGATTTAAAAATTTTGAAGTTTAATAGCATCTAAACTATATATATGTTTTAGACAAGATGATATATATAGTTTTTTGAGAAAGATGGAGCTTGTGTGGCGTTTATGTGTTCGTCCAAGTTTTTCCGCTTGAAAAGGTATTTTTTTCACCCCATTCGAGGGAGGCTTGAAAGGTCAATGTGAAATGTTTATTAGTCTCAGCTTTCACACATAATTTGGGTAGAAGCTATATTTCATTTTGCAGCTGTGAAGAGAGATAAAAGTGAACTATTTCTCTTCAAATCCATGGAAATTCGTTTATATATGAGAGGTCCGAACTGTTGAAATGAACATCTGCAAAGTTACAAAACACAAACATGCCTTAAATGATGTTGTTATTTTAGCATTTGATAAATTCACAAATAATCACAACCAAACCAAGATGTTCATAAAAAGGAGTACATCATAAATTTTGCAGGCCTTAAAAGGAAGGGCTTGCATGATGTTGCAAAAGAAGAATCATACATTTTCTTTTCCACAAACAAAAGTAGATTTGTAAAAGTGGGGATTGGACTTAGCTTTTCACGTTTGCAAGGGAGAGATGATGAATATTGCCTCTATTAAGAGATGAATTGTGCTTCACGCGGAAGAACCGTATGGAAACTTGAATCCGACTATTATTGAGAATGCTTTGCACAAATGTGTCCTTGTTCAAAAGGAAGAGTCTAGCTCTTACAAACTTTTAGGACACCGTTTGTGTAACATTCGTGAAAAACAGGTTCTATAGACTATTCCTCTTTAATGAGAAATAAAAATAAGCTCCCCCCTCCCTCTCTTTGGACCCGGCAATAAATTTTTTTTTTGCGAATTGGAAAAAAAAAAGCTTATTTGTACTCCTTTCCCTAACATGTAAAAATATAACTTTGAAAAATAGACAACTTTTTTCTTGTTTTACCGAAAACCAATATTTCAAAATAAGCCCCTTTTCCGATCAATGAAAATGACTTTTCAGCTGAATTCAGAGAAAACAACCATACCAAACGTGAATTTTTTTTTTTCACTTTAGTAAAAACATTTTCACTTTTCATGCTCTTCCCAAAAGCGAAGCAAAAATGGATCAACAAACATCCCCCCAAGGGACTTCCATAAACATTAGAACAAGGAAAAGGGTCCATATAAAAAAAAAAAAAAAACCCCTTTTCTTCATTTATTTATTTATTTATAACACTTTTCAAATCCTCCTTCAGTCACACGCCCAACTCCAAACGAGAGAAAATTGAAGATGGCTTCCCCAAATACCACATCCTTTCTATTTCTATCCTCCTCCCCTTCTTCTTCTTCTTCTTTTACCACCAAACCCTTCCTTCTAAATCCGTTCCCGCCCTCCTCCTCCCCATTAAAAACCGGTCCCTCCCGTTTCAAATGCTCGGCTGGCCAGACCGGCTTCTTCACCAAGCTCGGCCGCCTTATCAAGGAGAAGGCGAAGAGCGACGTCGAGAAGCTCTTCTCCGGCTTCTCCAAAACCCGCGACAATCTCGCCGTCATCGACGAGCTCCTCCTCTACTGGAATCTCGCCGAAACAGATCGCGTCTTAGATGAACTCGAAGAGGTTCTTCTTCTTCTCTTTCTTCTTCTTAGATATCACTAATTTTCTCTCTTCTGTGCATCAATTTGAATCCAAATTGTGCTTGGCAATTCTCTTCATCACTGATTTCTAAGTGATGATGGAGTTGTCAGGCCGCCGCGTTTGGATTGACATTTTGATTCAGATGGCAATAATCAGCTTTCAACACACTGAAATTATTTCAAGCTAGGGTTAGCTCACTTAAGTACACTCACTCTAAGTAAGAATTATGCACCTATAGAACAAGAAAAATCTCAACTATAAGAAGTTGTTGCAATGAATTTCTTCATTTTGATGCAAATTTGGAATCTAAAGAATGAAGATTTTGTCTGAATTGACAATGATGAATGATGATGATCCCCTTTTATGAATGGAATCTTGGTTGGATGCATTCTTGTGCAGGCTCTTCTGGTCTCTGATTTTGGGCCCAAGATCTCTATCAAAATTGTTGATAGCCTGAGGAGTGACATTTTAGCTGGGAAGCTTAAATCTGGAAATGAGATAAAGGTGTTTCTTTTTTTTTATTTGTTTTCTTCTCAGTTCTAGCGCGCAGGTGTAACTTATGATTTGCAATGTGATTTTGGTAGTGGTGTAAATTGGATGTTGGAAATGTAAAACTGTTTAGGATGCCTTGAAGAGAAGCGTTCTTGATTTGTTGACAAGCAAAGCAGAAAAGACAGAACTTCAGCTAGGATTCAGGTTCACTTTTGCAAATACTTCCTGGTTGCCTTTTCTTTCTTTTTTGACCCTCATAAACATTGAAACAAAACTAATGTAGAGTAATTTTAACTACATTTCTGCTGTATTGTCAGGAAACCTGCGGTGATCTTGATTGTTGGTGTAAATGGAGGTGGAAAGACCACATCTCTTGGTAATTACAAAGGACTTCCACAGTTCCACTGTTTATTTTACTTGAGATAATCTTTTGTGATGGAAATATGAAATCTCTCTCTAACTTGATGGTATATTGATATCTTCAAGTTTCTGAAGCTTCGATATTAACTGAAATCATATGCGTATGTTCATTTTTTTTTATTCTCTTCTGTAAGTTCTTAATTCTTTCTTCGTTATAAATCCTCACAGGAAAGCTTGCTCATAGGTTGAAGAATGAGGGGATAAAGGTGAGGCACTTTATTAATTTTCGGTTTGGGCTTTGACTTCTCCAAATGCCAGATCAAATTATGGATATCTTTATGTTTATCTACCTCTGTATAACCATATATAGAACTAAGGTGTTGCTTATGCACATAAGGGTGTTTTTGCCATCAAATTTGATGAGTTGAAGTTGGTCTTTTTTTTTTTTTTTTTTCAATGCTTGATCTCTGGTATTTTTGCAGCCTCAGAAAGGCAAATGCTGCACACTGAATTGAAATCTAAGACGCAATGCCCATTTTGGGAATGGGCTGGGATTTTGAATTTGTAATAATAGAATCAACTAGATTATCAGATTATAAGTTCATTTCATACACGACTAGAAAGGGATAGGGTTATTTTCGTTCTCATTATGACAAGGGGTCATTTGAGTGTATTACATAAAGCTACACAAGATAAATGTTTTCGACTGAAAATGGTGAAACTGATTTAACCGACGAGACAATCTAAAATGAGCATAGTTTAAAAAATGTGTTGTATTTTAACTCTTGCGAATGACTTTTATTTGCTGAGCTGATCATTCAGGATTGCTAAGAAGGTAACAAATCTTTACACAAGTTTTGCAATTATGAGCACGGATTGAAAAAAATATTAGAAAAATAAGGAAACCTCTTATTAGCTGAGGGGGTGAAGACAGTTGTGCTTGCTCGTGAGAAGTTGTGACCTACAGCTCTCTACCACACCACTGTTCCACTCTGCTAAAGGAAGACTATATATCAGTGTGTGGGTCTCTCTCTCTCTCTCTCTCTCTCTCTCTCTCTCTCTCTCTCTCTCTCATGGATCAACTAGAGAATTAAACCAGAGACCTCCCCTAGATTATAGATAGACCATATTCTAACAATATGACCTCCTTTCCAAACTTGCTTTTGCCAATGTGTCAGCGTGTGTATTTATTTATTTTTTATTATAGGCAACAATGAAAATATATTAAGGGAAGGAAAAGATTACAAAGAAGCCCCGGCCAACATAGCAAAAGGGCACTATGGTATTAAAGCATTATACCACAAAAACAGGTTACATAGTGAAAGCAACAAAAGTCGGCATGTGTATTATATTTACTATACACATGATGAAAACTAGCATTTGTTGGAGCTGCTAAAACCTTAATTTGATTAATGATGTAGAAACTAGAAAGAATTCCGAGGCACATTCTGTTTTGACACTTGCCCAAGCTGTTGCATTGACTGAGTTGCCTTCAACTGCCTGCAGCCCGTGAAATGGACAGAAATTCATATTATCCCTTTCTTAATCACAAGGATCTCAGCTCTATTTGCATCTTCTCCTACGGGACTACAAAAGATTAACACAATACAGCCATCATCATCCGTGATGACTCCTCTCTTATCAGAACTTCCTGGATTACCTTCAAAGTTGCCATCTTTATTCAATTTGAAACCCCTGACCTCAGGGAACATACAAATTGAGTATCCTCTCAGTCTCAAGGTTGTGCTGTCTATGGATGCTGCCCAACTTCTGTGGAAGTTAAATATTGATACACTATGGAATTCCTTAGCTTGAATACCCCAGTCAATAAAAGATGATTTGATTCTCAAAAGCACCTCATATAGAGGAGCCCCTTTCCCTTCAGTGATTTCAGTTTCATTCCTTCCATGCTCCCCTTTAGATAACAAGAGGCAAGGTTTTCCATAAAACTTAGCCTCCTTTTGAAGGCCTGACCTGAGTCATTGAAGCTTGTGGAAAGGATTCGTGCTTGATCCTGAGCAGTTTGTCCCTAACTCAGTCATTTCTTAAAGCCCTGAAATTGATTTAACCCACTTGACATTCTACAGAAAGTACAGCTTCTAGTTGAGTTGTATTTAAACTCTTAAAAGCGACTTTATTTTATGGGGTTGGGCTGTTCACATGGGTTTGCAGGAAGCTAAGAATCTGATGAAAAGTAACGTGACCAATGTTTAGATGAGGATGCCAACTGCCAAGGCACTTGTGCATGCTTGAGATCTGCTTTTCCCGAGCTGAGTCATTTAAGCATTTGGAAAGGGGTGCAACTATACAAGAAACAAGCAGACACATTCACTGTATGATATATGTGTGTGTTATATTTAAATTAGATGTTGGATTTCATGCTAGTTTTTTTGATAGTTTATTCCTGGATTTATTTTCTGACGTTATTGTACATTTATATATCTTTCTGCAGTGGAAACATTTCAAATCTTTGTTTGGCTGGTTTTATATCTTGTATTAGTCCTCATTTCCTCAGGAGAGAAACCATACATAAACTCTCCTAAGATATCCGTTATTCCTTCTGTAAATCCTGGTTTGTGATTGTACCAGATACTAATGGCAGCGGGTGATACATTTAGAGCAGCTGCCAGTGAGCAGCTGGAAGTATGGGCTGAGAGAACTGATTCAGAAATAGTTGTCGGTGAAGGGGAGAAGGCCAAAGCATCATCAGGTATTGCCCTAAAAGTGACTTTTGCTTTATTGATAGTCCTCATAGATTTGTAATTATATATAATTTTCTTTTGGCTTATGAATAGTGCTTTCAAAGGCTGTAAAAAGAGGAAAAGAAGAAGGTTTTGATGTCGTTCTATGTGATACATCTGGGCGTACGTATCAAACTATTTTCATGGATATTAGTCTTGCGCTCTTTCTGCTATTTGACTGGCATGCTTTTAATCTCATTAGTGATTTATTTCAGGTCTTCACACTAACTACAGCCTCATGGAAGAGTTAATTGCATGCAAGAAAGCTATTGCTAAAGTTATTCCTGGTGCCCCTAATGTATACTCCCGACCTGTCAATTGATATGCATTATCGCTATCATTTTACATTTTAGTATTGCACAGAATTAATAAGATTATCTTCGCCCCACCCAACAGTTGGGATTATAGGTTTAATAGTACACTCCCCACTTTTAATTGGATCTTAATCTCACATTTAGAAAAAAAAGTGTTTTGTCTAAGTTCTCAAAATTCATGTATGGGTTGTAACAACATTTTACGCTGGCTGTCAACCTACCTAACACAACCCTCCTATCTCTGGGCTTGGGGCAGGTAGTAAAAACTAGCAAAGTTGCAACCTATCCAAGGATTTGGCCCAAGATAGATTGGAATGGAGAAACAGAACTCATGTAGCCAACCCTAACATTGTTAAGATAAGGCTTTGATGATGATTTTGTATAAGTTCTGAAACCACGTCCTTTTATTAGAGAATTGCTATGATAATATACAAGTAGAATGGACTATGGAGGTTCAACGAGTGATCCAGCACTTATACTTGGGGCCCAGTGGAGCCCATGGCCAGCCATCCCAAGCCCAGATCTAGAAATCCATAGCCAGACTTAGCTGAGTTAGGCTAGATCAAGGCTTAGATTTATCCAAGTTCACATTTTTGTGGCCCATTGTTCACGTGATGTTTAAGAATGGTCATTTCATTAACGAGCGCTAGTCAACTTGCCTATTGGATTGACATTTTGGTTTGCTTTAAATAGCGCATTTGATTGGGACTCTCTTTTTTTTTTTTTTTTTTTTTTCTTTTAGCTTTAACAAGTTATTAGCTTTCCCTCTAATCACTAGGATTAATTTTCCTTTTTCCTCCCATTTATGCAAATGTCTTGTAATTAATTGTATGCTTAACTTAGGCAGGTGTGGACTTGACTACTTGTTTTATTTTATTTTACTAGTTGCAATAGGAAAACTATCTTTAGAGAAGGAATTTGAAATTATTTTGATTTTCTTTATAAAGAGTTGTAAATCAATTGAAAAGTTGGATAAAGAGTTTTGATAATAATGTCTGTAAGATTGATTGTTGTGGTAGTCTTATTCCTTCTTCTCTCTTTTGCCTTTGTGTGAAAGGTGTGCATGAGGCACTCAGGAAGTGGGTCATTAGGTGTGAGGCCTCATCACCCTCTTATCCTTTCTTTCTTCTTGTCATTTTTGGATTTCTTCAGTTGGTAAGCTTCTGACTCTGTCAACAAGACTAGGGTCAGTCACCTGATCGGGTTGATTCAGAATTGGTGGCCTACCAAGTGGGTCAAACTGATTTATAATTAGGCTTAGTATTAGAATCTATAAAAAGTGGTCTTCTTTCAGGAAGAGGCCATGCTTCACCGTAAACCAGGTATAACCTGGAAAACCTAGCCTGATATTGTGAGAAACTAGGTCAAACCTGATTTTCATGACCGATTCATGTAAAATATGACCAGGTTCCAGTGATTGGGCAAGTCCTAGTCAACAACCCAGGGTTTCAAACTTTGATTTTAGTGAAAAGATGGATTGCACCTTTTAGGCCTGTACTTGTTTGCCCTAGTTATCGATGAGATTACAAGGCATATTCAGGATGAGGTGCCGTGGTGTATGCTATTTGCAGATGACATTGTTTTAGTAGATGAGACGAGAGGAGGAGTGAATGCTAAGCTAGAAGTGTGGCGGAAAACGTTAGAGACAAAAGGGTTTAGGCTAAGTCGATCCAAGACAGAATATATGGAATGCAAGTTTAGTCAAAGTAGGACACTTGGTAACATAGAAGTAAGTTTGGGCACACAAAAGATTGTAGAGAAAGAAAACTTTAGGGCGTGTTTGGATGTGTGGTGAAGTGAGGTGAGGTGAGGTAAAGCCTCCATTATCCAGACAATAAAAAACAATGAGTCATATTAAAAGTACACAATTTCAAAATTCCCTCCATCTTTTTCAAAAAAAGTAAAAAAAGCAACCTCCTTTTTCCACTAAAAGACAAAAAAGCTCCACTTTTCTATACAAAAAGTCAAAAAGATTCCATACCAAACAACTAAAAACAAAACACCATCATAACATCTTATATTTTATTCTCTCTTGATTTGATGCTTCACCTCACCATACTTCAATTCACCATACATCCAAACAGGCCCTTAGGTACCTTGGATCGATGGTGCAACAGGATGGAGGGATTGATACTGATGTAAGTCACAGAATTCAGGCCGGGTGGACCAAATGGAGGAGTGCTTCGGGGGTCTTGTGTGATCGGAAAGTCCCCCTCAAGGTGAAAGGAAAGTATTATAAGGTGGCGGTAAGACCAGCGTTGTTATACGGATCACAGTGTTTGGCAGTAAAGCATAATCATGTTAAGAAGATGGAAGTTGCGGTGATGAGAATGCTTAAATGGATGTGCGGGATCACAAGGAGAGATAGGATTAGGAATGAGAAGATTAGGGGCAAATTAGGAATAGCACCGATTAAAGAAAAAATGAGAGAAAATCGACTAAGATGGTTCGGCCATGTTAGAAGGCGTCCAACGGAGGCACCTGTTAAAAAGTGTGAAACCATGGAGGTTGCCAGGAGTAGGAGAGGGAGAGGGAGACCCAAGAGAAGTTGGAAAGAAACTATTAAACATGACCTTGCCTACATGGATCTAACGGAGGACATGGCCCTAAACAGATTTGATTGGCGTCGTCAAATCCATATAGCCGACCCCACCTAGTGGGAAAAGGCTTGGTTTGGTTTGGTTTATGGATTGCACCTTTTAAAGAATACTGATTGTTTTATTAGTTTCTGAAACATAGGGATATGCAATTCTGTGCAAAACATAGTATGAGCCCAAGCTATGGGGATGATTAACCAGCCATTACTAACCATGTGTCAATTTGAGAAAGAAAAATTGAGCACTCTTGTTAAATCTGAATGTTATTCATGAAATGATAAAACCTAATGCCATAATACACTTCATAGTACTTGCGCTTAATGTAGAATGAAGAACCATTTGACCTTTTGAGATTTCAGGCATGGTAGTAGTTGCCATAATAAAGTTTGCTTGAACTAGAATATATTTGAACATATGCTTCTTTTTATCCTCCTATGCACTTGTTTTGGGAATTGTTATGTGAATTAAGTAACCAAATCTTATACACAGATTCAAATTTTGATGTTCAAGTATAATTGAATTTATTGACAGAATTCTCTTTATATGCCTGAATTTATCTGAGACGATTCTTCAATGTCTATAGGAGATTTTACTAGTTCTTGATGGGACAACTGGACTGAATATGCTCCCACAGGCAAGGGAATTTAATGACGTAAGGTTTTCACCCATGAATACCACGAAATATCAACTTGCTCCTTCTTGCCTTATATTTAGGACAAGGCTTTGATGATGATGATCAACTTTATTCATCTTGCCTTCTATTTAGAAGTTAATATTGTTGCTGCCTCTTTTTCTTAATATAGCATCTGATATTATTATTCTAAATTACAGATTACAGCTGCAAAACTTTTTAGGATATCATTGACTTTCTGTTTTGTTTAATTCATGTAAGCTGTTCTAAATTCTTATTGTTCCTTTTTAGTGTATGATCTCATTTTTATACCTTAAAATTAAAGCAGTTCAAGATTATACAAACAAGCTGCCTATGAATATTTGGTATGACATTTTAAATAAAATTTAGTCAAAAACTATTTGATTATAAAACTCCACATTTTTTTATTGTTATTTGGAAGCTATATTCGAAATAATGCACTTGAAAAGAACACTGTATTGCTATAATCACTGCTAAGGATGAGAGGTAGATTCTAAATGGTGTGCTTATCACTAATGAATGCCTGATTTAAGGTACATGGCTTGAAGGCCGGGGCTGATTCGTAAGTTAAACCTGGAGAAGGCTTATCATAGAGTTGACTGGGATTTTGTTTTTCCTTTATATCACTAACATAGTGTTATATTAATGGAGTAAAAAGATTAAACCAACAAAGAAACAGAAAGGGCGAAAGTGTTAGAGCACTATGTGCATCACCCAGATGACAACAGCCCACATACAAGCAGCAGAAAAACTACACTAAAAGAGAAACATTTAAATCTGCAATGGACGCTCCTTGCTTAGCTAAAAAATGTACTGGTATTTTCTTTTTTTATGTGATGTGTTGGACTTGTTGGCATTTAATGGCGCCAACGGATAAAGGAATGTGTTTGTTTGACTTCCTTCACTGTTTTGATTGATGGTACTCCTGAGGGATTCTTCGCAGCCTCGAGAGGCCTAAGGCAAGGAAACCTGCTCTCCCCTTTTCTCTTTGTGCTTTTTAGTGAAGTTCTGAGTCGAAGGATCATGGATGTGGGAAGGGCTAAACATTCACAGTTCACTGATGGCACCTTGATATTTTGTGAGGTAGAGGAAGATCAAATTAGAAACATCAAGGCTATTCTCCTGTGCTTCAAAGTGCTGTCTGGCTTGAAGATTAATTTCTTAAAAATTGAATAATTAAAATTAGACTTGAGGAAAGCCCTGGAGTTCTCTACCCAACGGCCCATATTTTAGTACAGAGTGTGTTATGTATGTATATATGTGATGACTAAAATAATAGCAAGTTAAAAAATTTGATATCATGGGCACCATGAGGTGAGCTTTGTGAGTTGTATTTGCTCAGGAATAATGGATGGCACAGTAGAGAAACTAAAGTACGGTTGTAATTTAATAATTTCAGATTTCTTTTAACGAACAATTTCCATAATCTGTAGAATTTCCAATCTTGCATCCCCATCATTGTCCATTACATAACAATCTACTAGCAGTTTCCATGGAACACGTATCCATTCAAATAGCAATTGAGCTTTGAAAAAGGTTTTTTGGTGATATTATTTTGAAAAAGTTAGCCATAAATGATCCTCTGGGTGTGTTTGGGCTTTCAAGAAAACCTTAAATTTTTAATGTCATTGTTCTCAAAGTTCAAAACAATAAAAGAAAGACTTGTTTAGTACATTGTTGACTTTTGGGGGCATAAACAGGTGTTGCCCTGTACACCTTCAGAGTTTCACAATCTCTAAAATTCTGGAATCAGTTGTGAAATTTAAACCCGCGTTTTCTTTTCTTTTCATTCATTTTTTCTCTTTTACTTGCAAAAGCCCACTGATCCAAATGTGGTGTCTGGGAGAACTTCTAACATCTGTTTTAAAGCTAGAGCTTTTTTTTTTTTTTGAAATCTTTTGAATAGTTTATTTTATGAATGGTAAGCAAAATCTAGTCAAAAAGAGAGGAAACTGCAAGCAAACACAAAGCAACAACAGACAAATAACAGGAATTTAGAAAAGACAACACTCAAGGAGCCCAAAGCAGAGACCAAATATCTCTTAGCTGGGAGTGCCCAAGACTTCTTAGAACAAGCTGGGGAGTAAAGTGATCAGATAGTGAAAGACAGTGTGCTTTAGCATGAGAAATGAGCAGATTAGGATTCCTTGGGCTATAAGGCTGTGGGGATAAGTTCTTTGCTTACTAGGGAATCTCTCTTGTCGGAAGGGACCTTAGGTTAGATCTTTTGAAAATACCTGTAGCTTATTTTCATTGGCAGAGAACAAGAGTCTGTAGTGTCTAATTGTTAATCATAATTTCAAATATCTTGCTAGTAACTGGTTCACTCACCTGTACAGAGTAACTTTTGCTTAAATGGGAACTAAAGAAGATTTTTCTGTAAATAATTGGTCTGGATTTTGACTAATTTTGGCTTCCTATGTAATATTTAGTTTTCTATCTAATTGTGAACTAAAGAAGATTTTTCTGTAAATAATTTGTCTGGGTTTTGACTATTTTGGCTTCCTATGTAATATTTAATTTTCTATGATGATTGGATTGGACCTTTTTTGTGTGGACTTTATGATGGATGCTCAGTGAATTTTTAATTTCTCTAACAGGTAGTTGGAATCACTGGTTTGATCCTTACAAAGCTTGATGGTTCTGCTCGTGGAGGCTGTGTGGTATGTGTTTTTTTTTAATATGCAGATTCTTATTCTTCTCCTCTCCAATTCTTTGCTATAAAATTCCTTCTGTGGCCAATAGTAGTAGTACTATGAAAAGAGTTGCTACTTCATTTCAGCACTGCATTCCTGGTTTCTACTTTCAGGTGAGCGTGGTAGATGAACTTGGCATCCCTGTAAAATTTGTTGGTGTTGGGGAAGGGTTGGATGATCTTCAGCCATTTGATGCGGAGGCCTTTGTCAATGCCATTTTCTCTTGAGCATTGGGAGGTACCTCATTTACTTTGTGCTTTGTTTGGTTACAGTGAAACCAGACCTCAATTCTTATTTGCTTGCTTTGTTCATTGTCTGCTTCTGAAGGTTTCTGTCGTCTGTCCATCCATAAACGCTATCAATTGTTACACATAACTTTCTCTGGAATTTGTCAGCTTGGGAAAAATGTCAGGATATTGTCAACTTAGTTTTCTTACGATAAATAGTGGGAGAATGACATGGAAAATAAATTGAATTCTAAATAGTAAAAAACAAGTTATTATTGTAGGGAGATGCTCCTATGAGAGATATCTCTCACGTTATATGAGAGATATGGGTGGGGCCCCTCACATTTAAGTTGTTGGTATTGGATAGGGAGATGAGGGCCCCAATACAATCTCTCATATAAGGTGAGAGATCTCTCATAGGAGCATCTCCCATTATTGTAAACACTTATATAGATTGTTCCTGAAATTTTCCCATTCTTTTATACCTATTTTCTCACAATATTATAATTCTTTGGCGTCATTTTTTGGTGATATCCTTAAAACATTAGGATACTATATATAGCAGAAATACCATATCAGATGTATGTCACTGTTTTTTGTGTGTCATAAGCTTGAAATAGTGTTTATTAAATTGAAGGGGAATATGTTCTAATAATTTCATGTATTTGATTAATGTAGGAAGTTTTAATGCCGTTTAAGGTTCAAAAAGGAAGACTGGAGAGATTGCAGGCCTGTTAAAATATATCAGGTAGGCAAGTGATGAATACATTCTGGTCTTAGAAAGGAGGCTCATACAACACTTAACACGGGCTCTAGTTGAAATGAAAGATGTATAAATGCAAAGGGTCTCCAAGCGATTATGTTCTTATCTCTCTTTTTTTTTTTTTGTCTTTTTCCAATTTTTCCTTTCCTTTTGGGTGGAGTGAAGGTAACAATGTTGGTGCCGATTTGCATGTGATAGAAGCCTTTCTCATGAGAAATGGGTATGTTTTGGTCACATGTAAAATCACATATGCCTGTGGATAGTTGTATGATAATTAGCAGGTTCTGATGACAAGAGTTCCGTGTTTTGAGCTTTTCTTAGTTTCCAAAGAATGTTTGGCTGACAAATATGGCGTGCAAACATGGAGAACTTTCTGCATAGACCATCATAAATGTGCATGACCATTAATGTTGACTCAAATCAAAGGACTGGCATAAATCTATACTGTTTTGAAATTGTGGTGGATGCAAACATGCAGGCAGAACAACATTGACAGTTTGAGATATGCGGTGTAAGGAATGGGTCTGCTCGAGTTTGGTAAGCATGTCATGGGTTTCAAGGTGGGCTTGGGCTTAGCCACATACATGTACAGGGCCACCATCATCATTGCATGCCATCCCCTTCATGGAAACCTGACCCTCCCCAAAGCCACCACTCTGCTGCAGTGATGATCTCGTTGGTGGCCTCTGCAACCCATGACACAGAAGGCAATATGCATGGATGGCATTTCTCCTAATTATAGGAAGTTGATTTTGCCAACTTACTCATGATGAAAAGTGTTGCATTTTAATATCACATGCATGCGCAATGATTGATCCCTTGTTCTTTTAGTTGAAAGTATCACTCCTAACTGGTAGCCTAACTTTATATATATATATATTTTATTTCATATCTAAAATTGGGCCATAGAATCCTGACATGCATGGATGACAGATTCCACGGACAATAAGTTGGTCTTCAAGTATACCTCGCAAGCATGTGATAGATATACACCATACAAATTTCATATGCTGTCAACTATTTTTCCTCATAAGAACCACCAACATGATGAAAAGATCTAAACCACACACACACACCAAATTAAAAAAAAAAGGAAAATAAAGAAGAATAGAAATAATCAAGGTAATTAGCCACTACCAATTACCATATGCACATTCCACAAAATTATACTACATAAAAGCTCAATCCTCTGTCCACAAGTTCAGGCCAACAAGAAATACAAAATCCTCCAATCCTATCTTAGATGGAAAATGCAACAGTCAACAGCTCATTCTTATTCCTTGCATTCTAATTCTATCCACATGTAATTTGGGCCGCTGACCAATTTTTTACTAAGCACAGTCTATTCCATAGCCCATCTAACTAGGTACTTGTCACAATCAGATGAGTTTGATTTCATATGGTATTGTCTACAGGTGAGCAAGCAGGCTATTTTTACTGTGGATGAATTGCCATTAGTTAGGATCTGTAAAAGCTACAGATGGTATGTGACTGCTCAAGTCAGGTGTGCGTATAGTCAGCCCGCTGATGGAGTTGTGTAGGCTGTGGTTGTCGAGTTGACCTTGCCCCGCCTATTTCTATTGCCTTCATACCACCAGTCAAGGATGAACATGTACTGCATCCCTCTTGCTTCTCCCTGTCATCATCTTCATCATCACTGAGAAGAGACCCCTTCTGCTGGAGTTCTTTCACCTTCCGGAATTCATCATAATGGGCCCTCCTGTGCTCCTGGAAACTCAATCTATCCTTATCTGTATCTGGGAGAGCATCAAAAGAAGCACAACAAATGATGTTATAGTTCTATTAAATTTCAGTCTGCACAAGAATCACAATGTGGCAACTAGTAATAGTAAGTCTTATCCACTAAAATGGTACAAGGAATGCGATTTTAAACTCTTACAATGTACAAAGACACTAGCCAATATGACTCTCTACTCATTATAATGTGCAACTTGCTCAAGCAAATGCATTGGTCATTGCATAAAAATGTGCTGATTCCATCTATCAAGTTTCTAAAGAAATGGAAAAACAAGTGCAAAGGCTTTACTAAAAGGGGCAAGATTAACAGAAAATCCAGAAATAAGCATGCACATAATAACAGAAAAGCCAGAAATAAACATACTCGGATTTTCCATTCATTGTAATTAACAGAAAAGCCAGAAACAAGCATGCACATATTCCAGTTGAGAGTGATCCCACATGGAAGAATGCACAAATTGGCCTTTCCTTTCTGCAGTGATGAAAACTTTGGTTAAGTAGGCGCCACCCGGGGGAATAGTCTTATTGGGTCAAAGACCTCAGGGATACCCATGTGATACAAAATAATACGTAATAATAATGAAAACTTAAGCGAATGACAAATTCAAAGAAAAAAGATGATATGTCAAGAATAACTGGGTAATATTTTCAATAATAAAAGCTACAGAAGGCAACGATTAGAATCACACCACATCATACACACATTACCCAACCAACTCATCCACCAATGATCCACTTCTCTATTTAACATTGAGAAGCCATAACAGGCTCCAGCCTCGGTTGAACACAAAGATCCCTCCAGTATTGCATACAAGCACCTGACTAGGGAAAGAATCCTTCAATGACCTAGAGAGCACCTGCCCAACCACAGATACCAAAGATGAAAGTGGCAAACACGGTCTCTGCCATAAAGCATCGGCCATCGCTGGAAGATGTCCAACACCCAAAACACCAACAATCATTAAGAATAAGAATCCCATTTTAGTACCGAGAGACATGTCCATGGCCCTACAACACAACATGAAGGAAACCACATAGGATAGAGGCATAATACTGCCATTGCTAGAGGAAACTCATCATAATACTGAGCTTTCAGTTGAACCAGTAACAGCATGGAAGATCTTGTCATAGATTATCTTCAAAACAATATTGTTAGCCACTGAATCATATGTTTTTATGGATTTTAAGAAAAATGCTTAGCATTGGCTCCTTCCAGGAGTTGGGGCAACTTCCAGAAAATTTTACTTGATATGTTGAACACGAAAGCAAAAGCAAATGTAATTGATGAAAAGATATAAGTAACCCATGCAGCTTAACTATAATAAGTGAGGCTACTTGAGCCAGTGATGCTACCAACCTTCATCATCTAGGTCCATGGCTGTCTCTTCCTCAAAAGAATCCCAACTCCCAGTTTCCAGCGGATGCTTACTAGATGAAGCAACATCATTCAAAGCATTTCGTATAGCTTCTGCATGTGCAGCATTACCCATGCATTCATCTAAGTCTCGTATTGGTGACATAGAACCTGCATGACTCGTGGCAACAGAAATTGCAATTTTTCAGAATAATTGTCATGGAGCAGAGAAAGTCAAAAGAAAGAGAAACAAAATCAACTTACCATCCTCATCAATCATATGGTGATATGGTGTCTTTGGTTCAGTAATTTTCTGCCTTACAGGTTTGTTAGCTTCAATTTCATCCAAGTTGGCCTCATTCCATTTGACACGACCCCTAATAACCAAAAAGGATAGGGCACACATTATTTCTATCGTCAATGGAATAAAAAGATGAAATCTAACTAAATTAAATGGTATAAAACTTACAAGACCAAAAATACATCTTTAAGTGAGTAAAATTATGAAAAATGGAAAAGTTTTAGTACAATGGGAACTAGGCCATGCAGTTAGATCTTAAAAAGCATTTATAAAACAAGAAGCCAGTAAGCTCACTAAAGCAGATTGGACTAAATAAAACCTTTCTAATTTTAAGATAGAAAAAATTGAAACACCCACTGTTCACCAAAACGTCTTTTTCTTCATTAGACTCCATAAATACTTGTTAATTAAAAGAATCTCTTAAGCTAGCTGAGTGCATCATCTAATTAGTTACGAGAGATGACATGCAATCTTCTGAACTTGTCAAATGTGGTGGCAATGGTGCTTTCACAGTTTTCAAACTTTGTATTGAACTTGAATTTTAGACAACTCTTATTAATTCTGGTCCTTTCAAAGTACTATTTTAAGTTTTTTTTTATTGAACTTGTAACTTCAGAATTCAAAACTTTTTTTTATTGAACTTTAGTGTAAGATACCATATACCAACCCAAAAGCTTAAGATCATAGGTGGAAGGCACAAATAGGTATATATGAAGCCTTGCCAAAGGCATTACTTAGGCAATGTAGGATGTGGGGCTTTACTTTACCAACACTCACCCTCACGTGCAGGCCTAACATATTTCATGGATGGGCCTACCGCGTGTAACCTGATATCATGTAAGATACCATATACCAACTCAAAAGCTTAAGCTCATTGGTGGAAGGCCCAAATGGGTATATATAAAGCCTTGCCAAAGGCATTACATAGAAATATGGGATGTGGGGCTTTACCAATATTTAGAATACAAGGTCTTTATGGTTTTAAATACAAAATTCAAGTTGACCTCCAGAGAGAGAGAGAGAGGCCGGAAGATGATGCTTCAAAGTTCTATTTCAAACTATGTATTGAACTTTGAATTCAGAATTCAAACCTTCTCATTTAACTTAAAGCACGATGTTTCTCTAATTCCAATACTCTTTCTACATGGTGAGCAGTGAGCACTCAAATTGACCATGTTTCCAAAACTGCACCCAGTTGAAGCATTCAACTTTGGGCCATTGCAAGTTGCAACACACTAC
Source organism: Umbellularia californica (assembly GCA_028538565.1). Classification (NCBI taxonomy): domain Eukaryota; kingdom Viridiplantae; phylum Streptophyta; class Magnoliopsida; order Laurales; family Lauraceae; genus Umbellularia; species Umbellularia californica. The sequence goes on along the minus strand of JAPQWN010000001.1, from coordinate 14,774,330 downwards.
TCTGTGCAGAGCGTTCAGAAAAAGTCTGTATGCCCTTCATTTGATTGGGCAAACCTCCATCCTATTTTCAATTATAAAGTAAGGACAGGCAATTTCGATTTCCTTTTTCCATCTTGACCAAAACTCTTATATGGTTTTCTCATAAAAAAGAGGCTCATAAGAAAGATCAGCAAGAAAAAAAAAAAAAAAATGGAACAATACTTTTCAACTCATGGCAGAAATTACCTCATTTTTTAAACCAGATATCACCTTAAAGGCCCAAGCAACCTCAGCAAATGCTAAATACACCAAATTTAACAAATGGAATAAATGAGGAAACTGATTCTAGCATTCTTACACATTAACATCATAATGTTCCAATAGTGCATTTGTAACTAAGCAGCGCATTGTAATGAATAATTAATTAAAAGAACTCAATAGATATTCCACATTATTTATAATCAGACCTATTCATGATAGATCACTCTTTGAGCAAGCACAAGTGAAGGAAAGGGTTTGTATCAGAATCAGACCTGCAGAAATGCAACAGAGAGAGAGAGAGAGAGAGAGAGAGAGAGAGAGAGAGGACGGATAAATATCGGAATCAACAAAAAGGAAGCATGATTTGAAAAGAAAAATAAGATAAGCAACATCAGACATGTAAATAACAACAATCAAATAACCAGCAAAAACAATCATACTTAAGTCCATACATAATAAAAATGCCTTTTTTTCCCCTTTAGAAATGAAGATTCAAATCTGAAATCTCAAACAACATAATTGGACCTTAATTTTTCAGAAAATGTATTTTACACAGAAATGTAATTTTCATGATATGCCAAACAACATTCCCCAAAATCATAGAATACAAAGAAAAAATTAAAACATCAAACAACCAACCAAAAGTAATTCCTACTGAAGACAGAGAAAGCAACACATGAATTGGAGAAAAAACTAAGAATTGAAGTCTGCCAAAATCCCACTTCCTTCAAGAAGAAGAAGCTCAACTTCAAGAGAAATGGGGATAATCTCAAAAGTTACGCGCGAATCCAATCATCTCAATCTACAACCATAAAAAGCATGAGGGAGACTGGCCTTCATACGATAAACATACCTATTCAGGAATCCAATTAGAGGAAAATCCACGTCCTATTCGCTTGCAAGGACAAGGAGATTCAACAAAAAAAAAAAATCGCAAGAAGAAGAAGAAGAAGAAGAAGAAGAAGAAATCAACCTAAAATCCCTACTCCCTGCAATCAATCGTTAGAAATTAGAAACAATCATACCCTAAACCCTACCCTACCGTAGTAACTCCAAATTCAGAGCTCAAAACGCAAGATGCGCAAATCAGATTCCCAAACACGAGAAAACTCTCGCGGAAAACCTATCGATTCATTCCACCTCCAACATCTACACGATTCTAGCAAGAGAAGCTGCAATTGTTTCTGAGAATCGCAAAAGCCCTAAAACGAGGGCCGCAAGATCGTGAAAAACGTTTGATTTGAAATCGTACCTGGAAAGGAAAGAGACACAAACAAACAAGTGTTCGGAAATGAGTAGATTTCGAGGGAAATACAAAACAAATAAAATGATGAAGGTGAAAAAGTAGACAAGGAAGGAAAGCCTTGGACCGCAATATCTAATTTATCAGTTCTTTCTACCGTCTCTTTTATGGAATACCGAAACTACCCCTACACAATTGGCCTTTTCATCTCCTTTTTGGGGATACGAATACGATGCTGCAGTTTAAAGGAGATTTTTGTCCATTAAGATAAGACTCTCAGTGGAGTCGTCAATTTGGACCATTGCTGTCTTTCCACCTCCATCTTCACAATTCAGGGTCGGCTTCCTGAATCCTGTTGGCTGCAAATTGCAAAATCACAAATCTGATTTGTGTCGCCCCACTTATCACTCATCAATTGGAAGAAGTAGAACATAGAGAGGTTGAGACAAAGACATATGAAATGAGGGTCATGGATTGGATGAGAGGTGGGCCAAAAATGTACATGATTTGTTTATTGCATTCCTCAAGCTGATTTTTAGAGCCCCCAAAGCTTTTAATTATTTTGAAAGCACTCATTGCTAATCCAACAACGGATTACCTTAAAAATAATTCATTACATAAGAATTCAATATATAGAAATAAAATTTTAAGTGGTTAAAAAAAGAAAAAAAAAGGAAGATTTAGTATTCAGTTTCTATCTTCCTTTATATTCTAATTTCATGAAAGAAAGTTTTCTTCATAAAAGAAAATGTTATGTGATGCTCATTTTTAATCTTCATTTTCAGCCGCTTTAAAAAAAAAATTATATTGAATCCAGTCTAAATCATTCCAGACTCGAATGACAATTTCCAAGGGATAGCGGGGGTGAAATTAACCACATGTAGGTCTTCATAAAAACTTCTAATAATGAGATTTGCACTTAAATTTATGATTTTAGGGTAAAGTTTTCATAATTCACAATTTTAAAAGAGTGACAGAATTGTGGAGGCTCCATTGCTTTGGTCATTATTAATGAGGGAGAAAGGTGGAGAAAATAGTCCACTATTTAATTTGCACTATGAAAGTTTATGCCTCGGATTCTAAATTTCTCTGCCCCTCTAACAAATAAAAAAAAAAAAAACCTCATCATTTATTTTTCCTATAATCAAGTTTAATAAATATAGTGACAAAGGGATTTGGTGCGACCCAATTTCAGCAGAGGCCCACTTGAGACTACATGCATCTCCAATAACCAGCATTGTATAGTTTTATTTCAGGTGTCTTTATTGTAATGGCCTTCGATGATCGAAACCTTTAATCTACTGATAACCATATTGGCAGAGTGAACAGTCAAGTTGGCCAAGCTGTTTGACAATTTTTTTTCATAACCCAAAGTATCTCCGGCCCGCCCAGAGCTTTTGGCCAGAAGTCAGAAAGACCCTTGATTTTGGACAGCTGAGAACTAGTCTCTAAAGGCACATGCAAACCCTCCTATCCACGTGCACCGAGTCAAACTATTAGACATATTGATGATACTTTCTCAACCATCCATTTTCAGCATTATTAAATTTAGATTTCTTTTATTTTTCAATCAATCCCAACGTTGCCATCCTAAAAGAGGAGGTACAGGCTCGAGCTCTCATCCAAATTTTCACCTATAAGCCTGATCTTTTAGGCCTATGGCTTGGATGCAGCACTGAGATTTTGGCTTGAGAATGAGCTAAACCTGCAATATTACTGTGACACATGGACTAAAACTAGTACGACTGGTAACTAAATAAGCCGATTAACTATTGTGCCAGATAAATTCAAAATATAGTCAAAATCAAATTATTGCGATATTACTGAGACAAATATCCTAGAGAAGAATCAAGAAATAGTATTTCTGTCATGTAATCCCCATTGTTCTAACTATAAAGAATCCTGTCTCTTTTCTCCTGTTGTACAGTATAAAAGGCAAGAATTTTATGTTGACCAAGCCCCTGGGACTCGCCCCCACATGCAAGTACTGCAAGCATATATGGTCTTGCATCAGGGACCTACTTGAATATGTCCAGCACCCAAACATCCAGTTGGTCCACTCACCATGGAGACAAGCTTGTGGTAAAAGACACAAGGCTAAAAGTGCTTTTCCAAATGCTTCATATTCAATGTACAAGTGTGACCTACTTGATCATGAGAAGGCATTAAAACCTAAATAACTAATGATGTAGCACACCAAAGAAAAAAAAGAGTCCAGACACCGAGAATTTCCCTAAAAATTATACCGTTTAGAAAAAATCTCAAAAGAGCAAATTGAATTTATTTCAAGGGTTAAAAAAAAAAGAAGAAGGGGGGTCTGCATGCAAACGTTTCGATCAGACTGTCAAAGAGGCATAGGACCTGTCAAAAAAATATGGGACCTCCCTAAATTTAAAGGGGCTGAGCATGACATCGCGGGAATGTCTGCATGAGGAAATCTCCCTATAATTTATACCGTACAACACACATCTCAAGAGGGCAAATTGAATTTATTTTCATCTAAAAACACCTTCCGGTTCGAAATCAAAGAGTTGATGTATTAATGAACATGTTCAAAATCTGAGTGAAGATCTAAAGAATGGGCCTAACAGATCATCTATTTCTGGTGTGTGGACTTCATATATTGGAGATTGAAGCACCATTACATGTCATGGTTGGGGCCGGTATCCCCATGGGTTTTTACTTGCCCAGTTCCATTGGTCTCTGCACATTTCCTCTATTCCGTACTTTGCTCTGGAAACAGAATCCAATAAGCCATTAGCACCTCAAATTAGTCAATACAGAATGCATTAAATGAGTAAATATTGATATTTGCTCACAAGAGAGATTTTTCGGTTCCATATTTTAACTCTAAATATAAATATAGTTGGGACAAGGCTTTGATGATGACTATGAAATATAAATATAGCGTGAGATCTTTGTGACATGACATGTTAAGTGTAACTTACTTCCAACCAAGTTCTTTTTGAGCCTTTTCTGTACAAGCAAAAACAGCTGTGGCATCTCCTGGTCTCCTTGGGCACAACCTGATGGGGATTTGCTGAGAGTTTGAGGAAAAGTCAGTTATGAGTTCAATATCTTTCTATGAGAAGGCAATAAACTGACGTTGACAAAGTTAGAGGACCCACCTTCCCTGATGCCTTTTCAAATGCGGCTACCATTTCAAGCACCGATGTACCATGTCCAGTCCCCAAATTGTAGGCAGTACAACCTATAACCCAATAAAGTTCAGTGGCATTTTTATCAAGTAGCCATGCTTATTAGCACCGGAAAAGCTAGGAAATTGGTAATGTTCAAGTTAAATTTCAGAGCATTTACTGAGAAAGGAGGAGACCTATGTCATCAGTCGTAAAAATCTTCCGAAGAGCAGCGATATGACCATCTGCTAAGTCAATGACATGGATGTAATCTCGAATCTGCTTATATCAAGATTCATTAGTTATCACATGTAAATAAAACGAGGGAACCCTTTTCAACAAGAGCAAGAGAATATACTTTGGGCCAGGAAAAAAAAGGACAGCAGGGGATGATGCCTACTATAGCTTACTCTTGCAGCAGTAAAGAAAAAGAAACCCCAATAAGTTGCTGAGGGAGTCGTAAAAGAGGAAGTCAAACATGGGAATGATTCGACACAATAACTTCTTGACAGAAATTGCACATGCATGGAAGAAAAATCAGAAGAAGTTATCATTATATGATACAGGCAATTAAAATTTCACTCACCGCACTACCGTCTTTTGTTGGGTAATCATGACCAAAAACATTCAACTCAGGCAGTCTGCCAACAGCAACTTGTTGGATATATGGCATGAGATTATTCGGAATGCCCTTGGGATCTTCACCAATCTGACCACTTGGGTGAGCTCCAACAGGGTTGAAATATCTCAGTAATATAATTCTCCAGTCAGGATCAGCCTTCTGAACGTCACGAGCTATCTCTTCAAGGAACAGCTACTTGGCCAAAAATTGGAAGGGAGAATTATCAGCTGAACTTATGTCATCAAAGAAATGCACAAGCTAAGGATCTCAACTACCTCAAGATTCCTAACATATGTTTTTAATTAAGAGAATCTTTCAGAAGTTTTAGAACATTATTAATCTATTATTCAATAAAAATACCTTTGTCCGCCCATATGGATTCATTGCCTTTAACTGGAAGTTCTCGACACATGGGATTGTTTCATGTTGGCCATAAACAGTGGCAGATGAAGAGAAGACCATCTAGTTTGTAGAAAAAGCATAAAATGCATATCAGTAGACAAAAGTAGGAGGAAAGTGTATGATATACAGATATGAAACAGTTATGATTATAAACTTTATTAGATACAGTTAAATATGAATGTAATAATATAAAATAGCTAAAAACAACAAATGATACACAAGAATGGCACATATATAGTAGGATAAGGTGTGTGGTTCAAGCTAACCACCATTTTGAGTTGGCTAACTTAGGTTGATTTGCATATTAGACTCAGCAGTATTTTCGGACTCATCATCAGTTAAGGTATCTGTTGCCAGCCATCAGAGAAAGTCCTAACGTCCTATGTAATGCCATATTCTAAAGAATCTTCAAAACATTTAACTCAGCCCCCACTTCCATCTAGAAATCCTCTGAAAAAACTTCATAACCAAACCTAGGTTACAAGTTAATGCTCAAATTCTTTGACATGCAAATCATTGCATTCAAAGTTCAAAGGTTTCTTTTTTTTTTTCAAATGGTCATTGAAGCTTAACTTGCCCCATCATTACGGCATCGCAATTCAATAAAAGAAAAATAACATGTTCATAATTGCAGAGTTGACTAACTTGACTATTGCACAACTGGCAGATATTGGGTGTACTTCTCATGGTGAACAAGAGCTCGGTATTGCAAACTTAAGGTTATGGGTAAAAGTCATGTTACCGATTTTATATATATAAAAGAAGAAGAAGAAGAAGAAGAAGAAGAAAAAGAACGACAGCAGCAACAACAACTTCTCATGATGCAATATTCACAACCACTATTTGGTGCCATATCTTCAGAGAAGCTTTGTCAATTTTCACATCAGCTAGGAACTGAAATTAGCTAGGGAAAAAAGTAGTACAAATTTTCGGAATATTTTAAACCTACAACAATATTTTCGCAATAAATTGGCCTATCCAATAAAAATCTGATGGTAAAGTGGCGTGTTTAACATATTCCAGATATGAGTATATCATAATTCATAATATTTTCACGAGTTCCTTGTGGTATTTTTGTTAGAACTTAGAATTACCTAAATTCAAGTTGCTGAACGATGAGATTAGCAATAATGGCCGAGAATTATATACTATATTTGACTTTAGAACCTGTTTAGGTAAGTGCAGAACACAATATCTACAATTTCAAAACCAGATAGATTTCAAATTCACAAAAACATAACACTGATATATTGTAATATAGTGTCATGTATATTGATAAGCTGTTGCTGATCATAAAATCAGTATACATGTAGAAGCAAATCATCAGAAGATCCTTCAAGAGAAAACTACAAAGTATATGAAAACCTTTTCTACCTTTTCATTTCTTTCTCTTATATGAAAATCTACTTGAGTTCATGAAAAAAAAAAAAAAAAAAAGGAAACATATCTCTGTTGAGAAGCTGCTAATTGAGAATCCATAGGAAAATGAGCTGATGAGTGCACCTTTTTACAGCCATGTTTTCCCATGAACTCAAGTAGATTCAAGGTACCAATCAAATTGTTGCTGTAGTAAAGCCAAGGCTTTGCTACACTCTCCCCAACAGCCTTAAGTCCAGCAAAATGGATCACAGCATCAAATCTGTCAAATCATCAATGTGGTCACTAGATCAGTCAAAAGACAAAATCCAATCAGTAAACGCACAGATTAGACTAAAATCGATCCAGTCAAATTAGATAAATCACCAAGAACTGACTCATCACTAAAAAAAAAAAAAAACATGCATGATCAGAGATAATCCAAGATTCGAAGCCCTGTTTAGTAGATGAACAGTCCCAATTCTCAAGAATCCCTCTGAAATCATACATGATGCTTCAAAATGAACAATGCATGCATGATATCTAACCTTGTCTGAGAGAAAACCTTTTCCAGATCCTCCTTATTCCGCAGATCTCCCTGCAATTGCACACACAAATCAACCAAATCATCAGAAAAAAAAACCACAAACCCTTAAAACAAGCATGATCCGAGAATCGGATCATCAAGAACAGGAACAGAAGAAGGCGTACCAGATGAAATTGGAGGTTCCTGGATCCATTAGAGCCAGCCAAATATCTGACCCTGTCGACGGCTTCTTCAACCGAATTGTCGAGATTGTCGATGATGGAAACCCTAAAACCCTCGTTGAGAAGCTGGAGGACGGTGTGGGTCCCAATGAAACCGGCTCCTCCCGTGACGAGGATGCTCTGCTGCTGCTGCTGCTGTTTCGATTCGGAAGCCATGCGTTTGAAGAAAATGGGAAGGACGCAGAGATTGAGAGAGAAAGAAAAGAGGGTTTAAGGAGGAGTTGTGAAGAGGAAGAAGAGGAAAATGTACGTGAAGATTGGGAATTTGAGCAGATCAAGGAGGCAGTAAGATGCCGAATGAGGAAAGGGAACAAAGGAATAAATGAAAAACAGAGAATTGATATGCTTTTTTTATTTTACGTATAAAGCAGTTGGCAGTTATGATGTTTTGTCTACACTATATACTGTGTAAATGGTGAATGCACGTAATATTTATACATCAACTATGTTTGTCCATGAGTATTTATGCATTTTGTATGTAGATCAGATGTATAAATTGTGTGAATCCGAAAAAGGGGTGTTTATGCGTATTAAATACGGATGTCGTACGTTGTGTATGCACGCATGCATGCGGAGTCTTCTTTGTGGGTTAAGATGGAGATAATACGGACGGTTTAAAATAAATGCCATTCTTTTGAAAAATATATTTTAAAGTTTTCACGTCAAAAATAGTGGGTCCATCGTTGGATTGAGCACTCGATGGAAGAGTGATTAACGTTATGTTGGTAGATGCCACATCAGTTGGCGCCTAGTCATATTTTCAATGAGGGCTTAATCTTATGGTGGGTCTCGCTTTTATTATAATGATATATGAGAATTTGTTGTTAGAGGAGATGGAATTCGTTTTAAATGGTTTGGATTATCTTTGTATAGGACCCAAGATGGAGTTCTTTGCATGTGTTACATGGTTTCCTAATGATCGTTGCAATAGAGGATTCAGACTTATTTTTTTTTATCGGGTTTGGTCTGAAATCTCTCCAGCAAGAGTATTTGACTCCAGGATCAGAGTCATCAGCATTTATTAAGGATTTTATAACTAACTCTATTTTGATTACCGAAAAAAAAAACCTCTATTTGTTTTTGTTTTTATTAATTATTAAGTCTTTGAAGCACGTGATGGATGTCATAGTGAGCCATTTTTGCTACTGAGAAACTTTGGTTATGAAGTTGCTTCAGCTTTTAAAGTCACGGCCAACACACTTATGGTTGAGTGGTATTGACAAATATAAGTGATTATCCTATGGCTCTCCTAGAGTATCACTTCTATTTAGGGATGTAAATGGATACCTGATTTTTTTGACTATACAAGACTTATAAAAAAAATCAAGTTTAAAACCTTTTCTATGTTCCCATAACTAAACTAATCCCTATTTTACACTTGTATTTTTACCCTGGACCTAAACAGGTTCAATTTCGTAACCACCTTGGTTCCGACCCTTGGAACTAGCCCATTGGCACCATGAATTGGACCCTTGTGAACAACTGGGTCATTGGGCCAGTCTATATGAGCCGGTCCCTTTCTGCCAAGAAAATTGTTGCATGGGCCTGCTGGTATGGGGGCCATTCGGTCAGATCTAGCGGTCCATTCCAATCCATTTCTTAATTATAAAATTAAATGGAAATATAAAATTCTTCCCATCCCAACAAAAACTTTCATTTATGTCTTTCAAATCCTGGACCAGCAGACTTTTATTATCATTAATCTCAGTTTCATGAAACCCAAATATCCCATTGTTGCTATCTGTTGAGGGGAGAAATCAAATGAAGAGATTTTAAATATAAGCATAATTTAGTCTAAGTCCAACCCAACCTTTCCTCTCCTAATTCCCATGAGTATGTGGGAATGTAGATTAAGTTAGTTTAGAACTAGGATAGTGTACACCACGATAAGAACATATGGACTCTAGAAGTTAAAAATCTCAAAGTTAGAAAATGTTAGTCAATTATCTTTCAACATACATTTCCATAGTAATCACAATTTGAGATCTTGAATTAGAGGTCATAAGAGTGCAAGAAAGGTTGAGAAACAAAATTAGGTTGTTTTTACCTTTTTTTTTTGGCATTTTCTCTAAATTTGCCAGGATAAAAGGTACGAGACTCTACAATATAGGGTCTATTAGTTTTATAAAAAATTTGAACGGCTCGGATGATGTGTTGAGAGCCCACAAAGGTGAAAAAAACCAGAAAGATGGATTAGTTTATTTCCATTTCTCACAAAAATAAAAAAGAGACCAGTGCACCTCAATGTTACTTCAAGCTTTATGAGACCAGTTAAAACACCAAGTTCAGACTTGATTTTATGCGTGTAACCAAAACAATGCATTTGCCTTGAAAAAAAAAGAAAGAAAGAAAGAAAAGGAAAAAAAGAAAAGAAATAGTGCATTTACTTTTGTAAATCACGAAAAAAAAACAAAATATAACATGCATAATATACATGTGCTAGCAGAAAAATAAAACTTCCATTCCCATAGTTTATTTTTTTGGACTGTTGGTCAGTGATACATTTAACTTGAGGTCCTAGGGATCGCATTCGGCATCTGAGCTTTACTAAGGTGCTGATGCTTTTTAACCACAAGTTTTTCTTCAATGGTTATGGGGGTAAATCACTGATGACAACGTGTGCTTTGACGTATTTAGGAAACCTTTACCTGAAATATGTCCATCTGCGCAAACTACATGCAATAATTTAAACTTCTGTTGACCAGAGCCTAGCCTTTAAACAACACAGTTAAAGTTAAAACAGGCCATATGCTTTGTTTGTTTGTTGGTGGATAATCCATATCAAGAAATATTACTAGTTCCTAAGATGTTTTCCTCCGATAAGATTATGGAACGCTCGTATAATCCAACTTTTTTGAACTTGGAGTTTAGAGAATTCCAAAATACTAGAATCTAGGCCCTGTTTTTTTAGTGGAATTTATGGTAGGAATTCACATGTCCAGGTGACGTGACAGATTGTCTCCTAAAATTTTTAAATTTCATATTTTTTTACTAGTATTTATGGATTTCAATATAAAATACAACCCTTCTATTTGGACAAACTTTTTGGTCAGAATTTGGAACATACTCCCATGTGGCACAATCCTAGAGGTGCTTTTTCACCCTCTCTCAAAAGTTGCACTTTTAGGGTTGTGCCACATGAGAGTTTGTCCCAAATTTTGATAAAAAAATTTGTCCATTTAGACTTTTTGTATAAAATAAAAGGTTTCTTTTTATATTTGGAAGCCAGGAATTCATTTGGATGCTCAAGTTCAAAAGGAGACATCGAGGAATTCCACTACGGAAATTTAGGAATTCCAGCAAAGAAACAACTCATCAAAGTGAAGTGACATATTTCCTTGTATAATCCAACTTTCCCTATTCCGCTTTCATCTTTTCCCTCTTTACAAGGTTTTAAGCTGTCTCTTTCAGATTTGCCAAGAAGGCGGGAGCGAGTAGGCCCTTAGCAGGGGATCGATCCTTTTGGAAAGGTAACGCTTTCATCGATTCTTTTTCCCGCCCTTCGGATTCGTGAATAAATTCGCAAATTTCACGAAACTGATGCGTTTCCAGACATCCAAACACGTCATTTCTTTGTTTTTCTACTGCTATACTTATATATACACACTTCTCCTCTATCTAAATCTAATGATATCTTTCTCCTTTCCTGCTATTTTGGTTTTTCATCTGCAGAAACCTTTGCGCTCGAATCCTTCACAATGAGGTATTGTTTGTGCTGTAATTATATAATGGGTACAGCTGGTACCCATCTTTTGGTGGGACCTATATTTCATCGATCTAGATCGTCCATCTGGTGGGTTCCACCAAGGATGGATGGTGACAAGTATAGCTTCTGAACTGGGTAGTTGTAGGCTTGTAGCTATCTGTTAATTTGGGGCTTGAAAATGATGTATAGCCAGCAGTTGATGATTTAATGTTGAAGAATCCAATTTATAGTGAAACTATAAAACCATGCTTTATTGATGAGTGAAGGTAACATTTCTTAGAGGGGACTGAAGTTTTTGCATTAAATGTGTGCAAAATGTATCTGAAGAAGGTGTCAATTTGGACTGATTGGTGGCACTAGGGGAGGTGATTTGGATGCGAGGAAAACAGATGTAGTAAGCAATTGGGGAAAACTTCGCTGCAAGTTTCATGGACTGTGATCGGTTTTCTCCACTTCTGATGACTCCATTTTTTCTCTTCTTCATCTCTTTGGATAAGGAGAAAAGGTGGAGAAAATGGAGGTGGAGAAGGATGTTTATAGTGAAATTTTGTAATGCGAATAGTTTTCTCGAGCTTGTTTTCTCCACATCCAAATGGGCCCTAAGAGAATGACATGCATTTCAAGTATGGAGATGTGTAATTTCTATATTTGGAGTCATCAGTTTCCAATTACAAGGTCCTTGGAAACTTCTATATAAATTTGTTTTCATTTGGTGTAAAATTTTGTTCATGAAAGAAATTGTAGAGGTGTGCATATGCCATAGATAGTTGTATATCATAAGGGGGAAAAACTCCAACAAGGACAGACAAATTCAACCCAGCCCATACAAATAATGGTGCCATGGTAAGAAAGAGATCTCTAATAACATATCAATCAAAATCCACTTCTGATTTGACCAACACATCCTTAACAACAAATCCCACTCTATGCTATATCTTGGGTATCTTATTCAGCTATGTCTCCTTGGAAATTTCAGTTCTATTTGAATGAGATTTGAGCTCTATTGTCTTCAATTCAAGTGAGCTTTATTCATGTGGGGAGGCAGCAAATGGTGTTGCTGACTCTTTAGCTAAGTAAGGGGTTGATAGGTCTTCTAACTTCTTAGCTTTCACTATGTAACTTGTTTTGTGGTATAATGCTTTTATACCATAGTGCACTTTGGCCGGGGCTTCTTTGTAATACTCTTTCCTTTCTTAATATATTTTCTTCGTTGCCTATAAAAAAAAAAAACAACAACAAATCCCACTCCAGGCGAATGGATGTCCATGTTTTGAGTATGATCAGCAGTGCAGACTCTTGAGGGAGATTTTTTTGATGAAATGGCTTTAAGGTTTTCAGATTGAGACTCCGCTCCTGAGGGAGATTTTTGTTGAAATTGCGCAGAGCCCGTCTTCAATTATATCTGCAACCAAAAGAGAGGAATACTTATGCGAGTAGGAAAATACAGAGAAAATGATGGAGCTTCCATTTCTTCCCTTTGTTAGAGTTGAATCAATCTCCATGAGCTTCAAAATCTCAAGCCCTTCATGGCTTCATCCCATCTCCTCTGCCATTTTTCCCCGCCGCTGATTTAGAGAGAAGCAAGGAACCTCTAAAAAGATAATTCTGTGAGTGATGGCATTGGGTGCAACCTTAATCCTCTTCTATCATATTTTCTAAGGCACCAGTGACCAACATTTCCCTTGTTGGACTGGGTCTCGAACCCGGATGCTCTGGCTTCCCCTGAAGTACTTTCACGTCTCTTCATCGGATGAGCTACTGGCACGAGACAGGGAGATTGGGGTTTGGTGCAAAGTGAAGGACCTGTATGTTAACATTGTTCTCATGGGTTGCCAAAATATCAAATATGCTGAAGCTTCAAAGAGTGGAAGGACTTTAGAGTACAGACCGTAAAATTACTGCTGTAGGATTTGGATAATCAGATTTTCATTATTTTGATCCTGAATTTTTAGTAGTTTTATTGCATTTATGCTTACCATGGATTTTCTCAAACTGTTTCCTATACATACAGAATGCATCTAACTTATTTTTCTCATTCGTAGAATAACATTTCTTCTATATAAATTATCATGCAATTATTTTGAAAAAAAGAACCACATGTACAACACTATTTATATGGAATTTTGGATTCCTGCTACAATTGTTTGGCATTTTGTAAGTCCTACTTTCAGAGTTCAGACTATATCCTCACGATGCCTGTGATTTTATGTGGAGTAGATGCTCTTTATGCTATGATTGTGCTTTTTTTGGCTTGCAGTAAGCTTTAGAGTGATGTCTTGAGGGAGGCAATCAGTCAGGTTGTTGGTGATGCCAAAGAGAAGAACTGCAAGTTTATGGAGACCATCGAACTCCAAATTGGACTGAAAAATTACAATCCACAGAAGGACAAACATTTTAGCCGGTCTGTCAAATTCATTCATATTCCTCGCCCCAAAATGAAAGTCTCAATGCTTGGGGATGCACAGCATGTTGAAGAGGTTAATTATACTCCAAGCTTCAGTTCAAAGGCCCTTTTTGTTTTACTAAATCACGTTAATTTGATACAGATAAACAAGTAACTTGAATTGAATAATTCACATGACTTGCCTATGAATAGGATTTGAATCTGTTTCACTAAATCTGTTTCATGTGTTATGATTGATGCAGAAAAGAGAACTGCATTGTGTGGGATTTTATTTTATCCATGATCATCAGGGCCTTATTTATCCCTTCCATCAGGGTTGGCTTTCACCCCTTCTACCCAATAATGAACGATTGTGGCAATTAGTTCAATTGGTACCTCAATCATACCATGTGGAAACAAATCCTGTCTGCATGTGGTTTATGATGTACCAAACACAAGCCCAGAGGAACCAGCTCACTCTTTACGTGACAACATCTAACCATGTCTTTGATATGAATTGTCTCATGAAGTCTGTTATGGTGATCTGCAGGCTGAGAAGATTGGATTAGATTACATGGATGTTGAAGGGTTGAAGAAAATGAACAAAAATAAGAAGTTGGTTAAGAAGCTTGCGAAGAAATTCCATGCTTTTCTTGCTTCAGAGGCAATCATCAAGCAGATTCCAAGGCTCCTTGGTCCTGGACTCAATAAAGCAGGCAAGTTCCCGACTCTGGTAACCCACCCACTGTCTTTGGAGGCAAAGGTGAATGAGACCAAAGCCATGGTCAGTTTCAGCTCAAGAAGGTTCTCTGCATGGGTGTTGCTGTTGGAAACTGTGGGATGGAGGAGAAGAAAAATTTTCAGAATGTGCAACTTAGTGTCAATTTCCTATTCTTGCTACTGAAAAAGAATTGGCAGAATGTAAGATCCAGCCCACTTTTTCCATTTTTTAAACCCTTTTCTTGTTCATTTGAATTTATATATTCATATATTTCAGAAGTAGCAAATACCGATTTTTTATTTAACATATTTACATGGAGGAAATGTATATTGTTTGATCGATTGTTTGCTTGATCTGACAAATAATGCGTGTGGCATTGTTGATTCAGATTGTCAAGTTGTCTATTATGGATGGCTGATACCACATTAATATCTTCCTGTTCTATTGTTTGCAACCATCCGATGATAGGTTGTAACACCATTTCCATTAGAATGATTAGCATCATCCAGAAAGGGATTCATTGAGGTATTTTCATTCCATGATGGTGCCAGTGAGATCAATTTCCTATATAGCTGAAGTCAGGCTAACTGCACCTTTTGTTGGCTAAAGTTAAAATGATTTTTTTCATCGTCGTCGTCGTCGTCAAAGCCATGAAATCTGTTCTCCTTTCGAATCTATCCAGAGCAAGATCTTTACTGCTGAGATTCCAGAGGCTGCGTATGGAAAATACCAGATGGAATGCAAAGATATTAGGGCTTTCGATATAGTTTCAATCTCAAATCCTGCTGTAATTAGGAATCCCTCAGTCCCAAGGGATCCTGCCTTCTATCAATTCCGGTAGTTGGGCCCTTTCTTTTCTCTGCTGTGTTTTATGAACTTATCCTTTCAAGCAAAAAAAAAAAAAGATTTTTTTGTTATTCATTATTATTACTCTTATCATTTTTTTTTTTTTGGCACAGCGTTGTGTCATATGCAACCTTTTGTTGGCTAAAGTTAAAGTGATTTTTTTCGTCATTGTCATCATAATCATCATCATTGCCATGGATTTTTCTCTCCTTTCCGATCTATCTTGAGCCAAATCATCTGTATCTCCATCATCATTAAAACAATTTTTCTGTTATTCATTACTATTATTTTTATCATTTTTTGGCACAGCATTGTGTCATATGCAACCTCACTTTGTGAATCCATGCCATCAATTGATCTTGGTTTTGCACGTGGCCTGAAACTCATTTATTACTATAATCCCTTCAATTGCATTACCTTCTCTTAATTTCTTGGAATCCGTTTAAGAAGTAAGGCGTGCCCCCGCCATTCTTTTCGAGCCAAAAAGTCCTTTTGATTTACGTTTCAAAATTCTCAAGATTCACAAAAATTAGAAAACATGTAAAAGAATACCAGGAAATGGACTTTGCGCTTCAGGAAGTGGAGAGGTTTTGTGTTCGACACCTATCTTTGTTGGCCACCTCCCATAGTTTTACCTGGTGCATGTGGACAGGAGGCTTTGCATGCCCCTAGGGATTAGTTCTCGGCTGTCCATAATCGAGTGTCCATCGGACTCAGGGCCAAAGGCTCTTGGGTTGCGCTGGGCAGGAAATACTTGGGTTATCAAAATAAATAAATAAATCAGGAAATGATAGAAAACCTGATATCCTTTCTCAGAAGAAATTATCACTCCAAATTTTAAAAAATCTTGAATGTAGCACATTAGGTTCTGCAGTGCCCCTGTTTCCCACATAATCCTTCACATCTGCATCCACATTTCCCTCTCATTGGTAAATGTGAATATAATAATTTGTTGATTGGGTTTAGTGAATCAGATGCGATGCTTGTATCTGAAGAGTACGATAGGGAAGCCATATAGAGCGTTTTAAAAAGTTTTGCTTCTTTCTCTCATCATTGTGGCATGAGTGAGTGCTGTCTCCTCTCCTTCCTGAACTCAGAATTTTTAATTACTGATAGTTAGTGAGGTGGTATAACTCATTCAAGGCCAGGAGTTGTTCTTGTGGCAATTCTGCCTTGTATACCCTCTTTTTGTTGACTGCTGGGAATTGAGATTCTAATCTTTGGTTACAATGTTGCATGCATTACTTTGAAAATGATGAGCCCTTTTTCACTTATTCTTTTGAACATTTATTAAGCACTCTTTTTTATTTTATTTTTTGGGTTCTACATTGGAGACTGGAACACACCCATACTCCAATCAGCTTATCTATAGCTTGGGACCATTAAGAACTTTTATTTGTTTGGTTTATTGTTTAGACATATCTCTCTGTTCAGTATTTCCACTTGTGATAAGAGGATATATTGCATTGTTCCTGATAAGGAAGACCATAATTACCATGTTCAGCCACATCATCAGAGTGGACCACATATGTTAAAAGAGTCAGAGGATCAGACACATCACATAGCAAAGCATTCAGCAAGTAATCCATAGGATATCAATCATATCTTTGCGATTCATAGGATATCAATCATATCTTTGAAAAATATCTTATGGGTTGGATTGTGCTCGTCTCAATCAATTGAGGAGATCCCATGAAGATTGTAGAAAGAGCTGGCCTGGGCTGTAACAATTAGTTTTGATTGTACCCATCTTATTTTTCTTTCCAAATGTATTAGACAGAGAATCTGTATGAAAGGAAACATGAGGCTATAAAGTGCAATGAATCATGAAAGGGCAGGTCACGTTTTGAAAAGCAAAGCATTCAGCAAGTAATCAATAGGATATCAATCATATCTTTGCAATTCATAGGATTTCAATCATATCTTTGAAAAATATCTTATGGGTTGGATTGTGCTCATCTCAATCAATTGAGGAGATCCCATGAAGACGGTAGAAAGAGCTGGCCTGGGCTGTAACAATCAATTTTGATTGTACCCATCTTATTTTTCTTTCCAAATGTAATAGACAGATAATCTATATGAAAGGAAACATGAGGCTATAAAGTGCAATGAATCATGAAAGGCAGGTCACGTTTTGAAGCATGAATGCCCTTTCTTATCTGCTCTATCTTTCTTTATTTCTTTCACAGTTCCAAACTGTTTGTCTGATGTGGATCTCTGTGGATAGACCATCCTAAGAAATACCGGCATGATATTGCCTTGATAATACTATATAAATATATTATCGATGCCCTGCAAGTTGGATGTTAAGGGTCTTCCTAGCATCATATGATAGGCTTGAAGAAGGTGAAAGTGTGAAACGCTTGTGTGCAAAAGGCCATTCATGCCTGTCCTGTTATCTGTACTACTGCTCGTACTAGTGTACTCTTTGTTAACTGTACTGTTCTCGGTGTAGCATCGTACTAGTGTACTCTTGTACTTTGCTTCACATAAGAATCGTTACTCCACATCTTAAAATGCACAGTTTTTCTTCTGCTAAATGCAAGTTGTCAGAATCTGCCTGCTGTCTCTCCCTTGCAAGTCCATGTTCTATCTGCTGCTGTGGTTGGTAAACTTATCAAAGCTTGGTCTTATCTGGCCTATCTAGGGCACGTTTTCTCACTTTTTCAGCGGAAAATGAAAAAGAAAAAAAAGAAAAAGAGTGCTACAGTTAAGTAGTCAATTGGTGACTGAGCCACTTTTCTGTAATTCCACAAAAAACCATTTTCAAAAATCCACAAACCTGCCCCAGGAAAATTACACCTCACCTCATGTGCCCAAAGGTTATGGGCACTTGTGTCCAAAGGTTGCCTCAAAATTTACACATCCCATTGGGGCTCAAGAGTCTGAATTCATCTACATTTGAAGTTTGAAGCTCTAGGAATCCTCAGGATTTTTACTTCACTCCATTAGGAGATATGCCCACAGTTAAATGTATCGCATGGAAGATACGTGATCAATATGATGGTAGGCGTCACTAATTAGTTAAGTTTAGCTGTTTTTATTCCAAATGTTTGCCCCACTGGTGGGTTTATTACCGATGGCTCCCTTCTCAGAAAATCCAAACTCAGAAAATCACTATTTGAGGTTTGTAGATTTTTTAGGCTGGCCAAAGCCTAACATGGTCATGGTGGGGCTTGATTTGGAACTGGTAGAGCTGAGCCTGTCCACCAATTTGTTTTACTTGGCTTAGAGCATACACAGATTGGGGATGTTGATCAAGGGTTACTATTATACTGGAAGCCCATAAGATCTTTAGTGGGAATGGAATGCATGAGCAGAGAGCAGGAGGAAGAGGCAGCAACAGCAGCCTATGCCAGATTCTCTTGACACCAGTATGAAAGGGTGAGCAGCTGTTGTTGGGTGTTTCTTGGGAGGTTGGATAACCAGTCTCACCAGCCTTTCAAGTAAGAATCCTATCCGACACTTCCAGGTTGGTTTAAATGTGAGTGTTTTTTTTTTTTTTTTTGGGTGGCAGATGTGAGTGGTTATGGCTCATTTAAAGATCACTACTGTCATTCATATCAGCTCTAGTTTGGAACTTTGCCTTTTCATTTCTGTTTATGACCAAGTCATATTTTCTCAAATAAATGTAAGGTTTTTAGAAAAAGAAACCTTTTTTTTACAGCCCGTCATTTGATCCATGTTGAATTCATAGGATTTTTAAGCTTATGCCTCTGTATCAAAGGGCTAATGGTGAAGAGTTAGGGCCTGTTTTTGTCATGAAATAAAATAAAAATAGGCCGAAATAAAATCTAACATTTTGGTTTTTTTACTTAAAAATGTGTTTGCGGAGATTGTAAGTGACAGGTAAAGGTAAAGGTAAAGGCCTATAAGATGCCATTAACTATTCTCTTCTTAGATAAGAAATATTTACCATCCATCACTCTAATAAGTATCATCCTGGAAAAGTGATGGGTAATTCAAGACTTTTCTCTTTCTGTGCATGAAGTGCTGCACTAAACCACAGTCCACATACAGGGAATATAAAGGTGGTGAAAATGATGTTCAATATTTTGACTTTCAGACTAAGTACATGGAAAACTAGTATAGGTCCTTAATTAAAAACAAAACCCTGCTGCATTTGGCGATATAATCAGGTTTTGGCCGAGTTTAAAACCATTAGTCAAATTGTTTCCTGCAATCCCATGACTGAAACTGAGAAAGGAAATTATAAAATAGGGCAATATAAAACCCTTCTTCCTTTGTGATTTCCTTTATATAACATGAAAAAAAAATCAATAAATAACAAAGTAACAGGAACATGTGACAAGTCATAGTTCTGCTTTTCATGGCTTTCTTAGGATGTTAATCAGTGCTCTAATTGTAGTTGGAAGTGATAAGGAAGACCATAATTCCCATGTTCAGCCACATCATCAGAGTGGACCACATATGTTAAGAGTCACAGGATCAGACACATCACACAGCAAAGCATTCAGCAAGTAATCCATAGGATATCAATCATATCTTTGCAATTCATAGGATATCAATCATATCTTTGAAAAATATCTTATGGGTTGGATTGTGCTCATCTCAATCAATTGAGGAGATCTCATGAAGACTGTAGAAAGAGCTGGCCTGGGCTGTAACAATCAGTTTTGATTGTACCCATCTTATTTTTCTTTCCAAATGTAATAGACAGAGAAACTGTATGAAAGGAAACATGAGGCTATAAAGTGCAATGAATCATGAAAGGACAGGTCACGTTTTGAAGCTTGAATGCCCTTTCTTCTCTACTCTATCTTTCTTTATTTCTTTCACAGGAAGGATAGAAAAATGCCTCAGATTGAATGATCACACCCTCAAAAGTTTGTGTGGTTTTGGGTAAAGTGTAAAGAGCATGCAAAACACCTTTGTGTAAAAAAGGGAAGGAGGAAGACTCTCGCAAACAGGGAATGCACTTGAAACAAACTAATATAAGTTCCACAAAAAAAAATGTATTTTTTTTTTAATCCTTGAGATTAAAGGACCCAGAGAACTAATTTCTTGGGTGGCACCCGCTAAATTCACACAGACGCACTCATGATAAATTTGGAGCGGTTTCAAACACAAGATATTGGAAGCAAACCCCCACCTTATGCACTCTACCAACCCCCAAGTGGGTGCAAAAAATTAAGATTTTTTTTCACTTAAAACTTAATACCTATTTCCATTAAAATGAAACTTTTTTTTTTTAATTTCTATTAAAATACAAGACACTCATTGAACAACTCTAATATTGAATTTTATTCCAATAGAGATGATTTTAACATAAGCATCACAAGTCCAAAATGCCAAGATGAGGATGCTAAGGTTGTGCGTAGAATGAGTTGAAAAACAACCCTAAGCATGTTAATCAATGGAGAATGTTCTCCTAAGAAAAAACTGCATATCCAGCTTTTGGGATCTATTTAGATGCTAGTTTATCAATGGGATTAGGCAAATGGAAAGGTCACCTAATGGACAAGGGGGATTCAAAAACCGGCCCCAGCATATCATCTTAGCCCTTGATTTAACAATCTTAAAGTTTAATGATATCTTAACTGTAGATTTTCTTGAGATTCGATCCAACAATGAATGAAGATTTTCTTTACACATCGAAACCATGCTCATGAGCTGTTGGATTTGTGGTGCCCACTCCCTCCCGGCAGCACACTAGAAACCTTCACAAGGGCCTCTCACAAAGAATTTGGATTCTAATTAAGGCCGTCAATGGACTCAGTCCAGTCCATATCTTGTTTTTGAATCTGATAGTTGAAGATTGGGCCCAAGTTTATCAAAAGAGCCTAACGAAAACACTTTATTTTAACCTTTTTAATTTCCCCATAGTTTTCATGCCATTCAGAAGTTAAGAAATCATTTAAACAATTATGAAACCAGCCAAAAGAGAGGGGATGTATGGCTTCAATGAAGATGATGATGATACTATTGCAATATTTTTTTTAATATTTTCAAAATCTCCAATATTTGAAGCATTCTTCCACAAAAACCGCACCGTAAATCACAAAGTTTTAGAAATTTCTCATTATCCATGACATGTATTTTAGGGCTAATATTTTCAAATTTTCCAATATTTGAAACATTCTTCCACAAAAACCTCACCATAAATCACAAAGTTTTAGAAATATCTAGTTATCTGTGACATGTATTTTAAAGCTAATTAAGTTGTCTGTCTCCAAATCAGGGAATTATATGGGTTTGTTTAGTTTTGTAGTTAACTGATTAAGTTGCAAATTGCAATGTAATCTACTAACTTTTTCCATTTTTGTCTTCTGTTCATATCTAATGAGACGAATCTTAAATGTTGTGATTCTGATGACCTGAGTTTGATGATCCTTCATGCTCCATTCATGGACTAGAAGTGTTACTCTTTACTAAAATGAGATAATTATCCTATTGTTACTTGTGTCCCATTGTGATAACATTGGTATTTTTAATAAAGAAATAGCTGGGTCTACTCCTATTGCTAACTTTGTCGGATCCAAAACCCTTATAATCATGAACATGGTCCCTCTTAGAGACTTTTAGACCATTATAAAACCAACGACGAGAAGAGCATATTACATGCAATAATCATAAACAAACCAACCTACTATGTATGACATACGTACTTGATGCAACCTACCAATGGCATCACTCAAAGGGACTGGGCTAGTAGAAGTTGGAATCTTCGTGCATATGTGTCTAGTTTAGGTCAACTGCTTCTCTGACTATGGCTCCAAGCTCTCCTTTTTTTAGTGCATATATGCCCAAAAACAAATGTAACAGACATTGAAAAAACAAACAAACAAATGTAACAGGTGTGACAACCTAAGATACCCTTTGATTTGTTTGTCTTCTTGTAACTGTGAGGAACATAGAGGAGTGGGCAGTAATGAATAAAGTACTTGAAGGGACTGTTTATTTGTGCAGAATACATCGGTAATTGAATACGTTGGAATTCATGACATAAGTGGGCAGTAATGAAGATCAAAAGTGAATATATAAAAATGACTATCAATTCCCCTTTAATTGAAATTGAATCAAAAGAACATGAGAAATGAATACTCAACCATAACCGCAGTAATCCAAATCCCAGAAAGGTCAAAGTCCAATCTTTATTGCTATTTCATATCACTCATCTCTTATATCATTATTCACGCCTCACCTCTTTAATTAATTATTCTTAGGTGAATCTCATTTAACCATAATTTCCTAATATAATCTAATGCGAACAAGTGTTAAAAAGTTCTAATGTCTTATGTGTAAAAGGGGCACGAAGATGCATGCGCCAACTTGCATATGATTGAGGAGAACAGTTTGTCGAGGAAAGCTAAGACATGGGTTCTTTCCAAGTGACCTTTTCTTTTGATTGGATAACACATGCGGAAACTTCTTTTTAAGAAAAATGACTGTAGGAACTTTTGGTATTCTCTGTTTCTTTTGGGAGTTTCACCCTCTTGGCCTGCAATGTATGGTTGGTGGTAGACTTTGTTGGTTTTTTTTTTTGACTAATTGGAGGTGGGTGGTTTGAACTAATCCCTCCGAGCCGAGAGAGAAGCCGGATAAAATCCATATGGCCCCCAAGTGATAGCATTAATGGACTCAACCTTCCGTTCCTGGACTTTATTAGTTTCCTCGCAAGATTTGTGTACTAAACTGCAGATTATAAAGTTCTTTGTGAATATGTCATTTTCATCCAAGTCATAGGATTGTTTTGGATTTATGTAGAGAGAATCTTTAGTTGGGCTGTCTACTTCGTGCATTTTATATTTAAGGTTACACATGGTGAGAACTACAACTCATCCACCTTACACATGGCACAGAGGTACCATCCAAGTTGGAAACCGTCGAGCTTCAAAATCTTATTGAATTATCATATTCATAGATTGAATGTATGGTCAAAAATGGCCATCAGCTCAAATCCAACAAGCAAAACAGTAGAAACACATTCAGATTTAGCAACCCTATTAATAACGAAAAGTTTCATATTCCATATTAAGTATTTCGAGTCATCTGTAAAACCTTTTTATATTGATCAAAGCGTCACAGTTTATATTCTTTTCTAAGTTACTTTATAATGTAAAACAATAAAATTAATAAAACTATGAATAAGGGGTTGTCTGCTTGCACACATTTACAAATATAAATGTTATTCATGTAACATTTATTCATACTTATTTTTGTTAGCGCTATGGAGTGAAATAGTGTATAAATGAGTTCATTTTTATATGAAAAATCCCTCTTTATTAAGAGATTGGCAATGCACGGGAGGCCTCGTTCTAAATCAGGTTGGGATATTAAATCCGTTCACTACTTTTTATTTTTGCTCCTACTGTGGGGCCAACATTTTAATGCAAATCATTTAATTTTTTTTATCGATGCATGTCTTAAATGTTCATAAAATCTTGAAATATAATAATATATAAAAACTATACATATGTAGTCTAAACCGTTCAATGGTTACTCAAGTTAAGTGATACTTTCAAACAAACATGATATTTTATTTCACACATATAAATTATACAAATGTAAAATCCACACATGCTAATTCACATTTGTAAATCTCGTATACACACTCCATGTGTAAAAGCCAAACCATCTCTAAGATGAACATTGAATGTCAAGAAACTACACATGATATAAAAGTACCCATACACATGCCCATAATTCTGCAGTGTAACACAGGCCCTACTCTAGCGTGCCTTTTGCACATATAGAGCTTTAAGCATAGTAGCAGGAGGGAGTAGATTTCCTCAGTCAAAGGCTATGATTCCATGGTGAAAAGTTGGAATGAGTTGAGGAAACCCTCGTGGAATACAAAAGCCAAAAGGAAATGAAATTCCACTCCAACCATTCCCACATTGAATAATAACAATCCCAACATCTTATTATCACGAATCCTTGTTAGAGGAATCATGGACCAAACACAACTGGACAATCTCTTTCTTTTTTCTCTTTCACTAACCAAAAAAGCCATTTAAAAGGTCGACCTTGATACCACCCATTACCTTGAAGCAAGGGAAGCAGATGGCCATGAGGAGTAACACTCACTCTCTTCTTTTCTTGTTAACATTTCTATTGTCTTGTGCTTTCCATGCCTCTGCAACGCCTTGGCCAGTGGGCGGATTCACAAAGTTCTATGATTTCAAGGTCCAAGTCTCTCTCTCATTTGCACAAAACTTCCCATGTGTATATATAATCTGTGTCAAAAAAAAAAAAAAATTGTTTTTATTTTATGTTAATGCTTGTTGTGGTTTGTTTAGGTTCAAACCACTAGAGTTAAAAAGGTTTGTAAGAGCAAGGACATTGTTACAATCAATGGTATGTTCCCAGGGCCTGTGGTCTACGCCCAAGAAGATGATAGAGTGATAGTCAAAGTAACCAATGAGACACCACACAATGCCACTATACACTGGTACAACTTTTTTTTTTTTTAAAATCAGTTACACTGATACAATCAATCTGCTAGATACAAGAGCAATTAGTTATTTAGAAATTGAGGCCATTGTGAATGAAATAACCTTGAATTATGATCTAACTCACCTACATCATTGGCATTTCTTTCTTTCAGGCATGGTGTCCGGCAGATACTGTCGTGTTGGTCAGATGGGCCTTCATATATTACCCAATGCCCCATCCAAGCCGGCCAGAGCTTCACATATGAGTTCACCCTGGTGCAGCAGAAGGGCACACTCTTATGGCATGCTCACGTCTCATGGCTCCGAGCAACTGCTCATGGCGCCATCGTCATATATCCAAAAACTGGCATTCCTTATCCCTTTCCATTCCCTTATGAAGAGCACATTATTGTCCTAGGTAAACAAAAAAGAATCTATTAGCCAATTAATGGAATATTAATTATTGGATGTACAGATTATACGTCAAATAAAACATGTATATGCTACTCATTACCCATGGGTGGACAAGAGTAAATCCCCAACCTGACTGAGGTAGAGTTCTGCCTGGCAGACCTTATCCCCATAGCTGGCAATCCTTCTCACTCATCACCATGTATTAGTTGTGATTCAGTTGGTGGTGAAAGACTTGTGTTACAGTGGTACCCCATTTCTCTTCATGATAATGTCGCGTCATGTGTTCATTTTATTTAATTTTTTCTATATAGTTGGGTTTGTAATCTTACACCTTTTCCTCTGTTTGATTCACAGCTGAGTACTGGTACAAGGATGTGGTAAAGCTAGAGAAACAAGTGGAAAAAAGTGGAGGCGGCCCTCCAATTGCAGATGCTTATCTCATCAATGGCCACCCAGGCCCCCTTTACAATTGCTCTGGCAATGGTAAATCATTTATCAACTAATCCTTCTTATATAGAAACAGCAACATAAACAACCCATAGAGGTCTAGACAAATCTACAAAACATTTTAGGGAAAATGACCTCAACTTGTTCCCCAAGTATGGCAATCAAGTAGTCAACATCTTTTGAATGCTAGTATTTTTATTCTCTAAGCAAAGAAACATAAAACTGAATGATCTTTTGAAATTCAAAAGAAGCTCATTTATTCAGTAAAGTTGAAAATAAGTCTCTACAGTGCATACCTTAGTGAGGTGAGATCCCATACCACACAAGAAAGTTGCCTCTACCTGGAGAACAAAGCTGCGTGTATTTAATAGTTTTTTTAGTCAGTATCTATGTATTAAGCACTGTTTAAGTGAAAGAACCCTAGTCTTGTCCAATTTTACAATCTGATTTACCCAATATTCTCAGATGTCTATAAACTCAGCGTTGTCCCGGGAAAGACATATATGTTACGAATAATAAATGCAGCCCTGAACATGGAGAACTTCTTCTCCATTGCCAACCACAAGTTGACCGTCGTTGAGGCAGATGCTGACTATACAAAGCCGTTCATGGCCGACCACATCATGCTTGGTCCCGGCCAGACCATGAATGTGCTTGTGACCACCGATCAGCGCATTGGCAGATACTCCATGGCCATGGGTCCTTACATGTCAGCGATGAATGTCCCCTTCCAAAACATTTCTGCAGTGGGCTACTTCCAGTACATGGGTGCCTCCATCAACAGTGTGACCTTACCGCCTCAGCTTCCCCGCTTCAATGACAACCTACTTGTCAAAACTAACATGGATAACCTTAGGAGCCGAGACTCACATAAAGTCCCCTTGGAGATCAATGAAGACCTCTTCGTTACCATTGGACTGAATGTCCAGCAGTGTCACTCATCAAAGCCTAACAAGAGCTGCCAAGGTCCTAACAATGGAGTCTTTGCTGCATCGATGAACAACATCTCTTTTGTTCGCCCAAAGTTGTCTCTCCTTCAAGCATATTATAACAAAATACATGGTTACTTCAGTGATGATTTTCCTGAAATGCCTCTTAAGAACTATGACTTTGTATATGGTGCACCTAATAACATCCCCAACAACACTCAGTCAATAATTGGGACCAAGGTGAAGGTGCTTGAGTATGGGTCTAGGGTGCAGGTTATCTTGCAAGACACTGGAACAGTCACCACTGAAAACCACCCCATGCATTTACACGGCTACAGCTTCTATGTTGTGGGATACGGAAGTGGCAACTACAACCCTAAAACTGCAATGTTTAATCTGGTTGATCCCCCATACATGAATACCATTGGGGTGCCAGTTGGAGGATGGGCAGCAATTCGATTCATCGCAGACAACCCAGGTAAGTGTCACATGGAATTTGAATTTTTCACTTTTTTTTTTTCTCTCTCAATAGAATAACTTTGTTCTAATGAGTTCCATTTATTTTCCTTTGTTTGTGAAGGGGTATGGTTTATGCATTGCCATCTAGATATACATCTGTTTTGGGGACTATCCATGGCTTTTATTGTGAAGAATGGGGAGGGGCCATTGGAGACGCTTCCACATCCTCCAGCAGACACGCCCCGTTGCTAGAAGATGGAAAAAACAAAGTTTGAGGATTCTTTTATTTTTCTTTTGTTTGAAACAAGTGCTGGCCATTTTATCTCATTTCTTCGTGGAAATTGTGCAATGGAAGAAGCTGAGATAACGTGACTCATGTAATGTTTTTCATGTCAGCCTTCACTGTCGAAACTCGTACCAGTCTTAATAAAAAGACTCAAGCGTTGGTTTGGCATAACTAAGCATGCACTCTGATGATTCCAACAAAAGAGGAGTTGATTCATATCAAATTTCATTGGATACAAGACTATACCATGCACCTTTTGATTCAGAAGGACAGATTCTGCTAAGAAGCATAATATAAAATAAATATCTGTCGTGGGTTATAAATCGTCTGATATCAACTTTAAGCTGGATGATATCTGGAACCAGTGTGATACACAACTGCATATTTGATGCAAGGCCTGTGCCTGTGGGCCAATGCAGCCAGGTCCATGGCCCACATGTAGGACCCAAGGAATGGGATCTAATAACTGGCCGCCCAAAGACAAGAGGTTCCTTCTTCATCTAGGATTTTTTTTTTAATATTTCTTTCTTTAATGAGTTGTCATTACCGATTAGATTCCTACTTCCATTAGAAGTCTTTGACTTTAGGTTGTTTTATTTTTCCTATGTGTATGAGCATTATAGACATTAAAAGTAGTTTAGGAGATTAATCAAATTTTCCTTTGTGGATTGAGGTTAGTTCCTCTTTGTGAGTGTCTTTTTGAAGACATCCTTTTTGTGCTTTGACACTTTGCAAAGCTTTGATCCATACCCTTTTAAGGGTTCACATCAATTTTGGTATCGGAGGCAAATCCTTGGAGAAGCAGCTTGAGGACATTGGGGCAACGAATTCTTGAGTTGATCTTCTTCTTCCTCCATCGTTTCTATTTTTGTTTAAAATTTTTCCTCAAATCATCGCTCCAGAGAAGCCCCCAAATCCAACCCTCAAAGCCTTCAATTCTTAATCTCAAAACAACTCCAAGCATATCCAATCACAAACCCTAAGTTTCCCCACAAAAATCCCTTAAATCTGACCCCAAAATCTTGCCAAAACTTAAAGCTTCAATCCTAATTCCAAAATTTCCCTTTTTCTTGTCAAGTTCTGCACAATAGCTGAAACAGCCCCTAGAACCTTTCCCCCAAATCCAACCCAGAATAATTGCAACCCAAGACCTTGCAAACTCCCTTAGGCTTTTTCACCAAATCTCTACAAATTAGATCCCCAAAGTACTCCCCACAACCAGCCCTAAATTTCTATCTGAAAACTTCCCAAACTTTCTCCCTAGTTAAACTTCTCAAAGAAAATCCTAATTGACCATTTTCTCATCCTCCCCACATTATTCTCAAACCCTACTTAATCCTATCCAAGCCCTAGCCTTTACTACCCGTAAATCTAGTCCCAAGAGTGCAAAACATCAGCTGTTAGACCACAACAGTCATTCAAAACAACACCTATCCCATTTCATCGTGTCTTCCTAACACCTCTCAATCTGAACAAATGAGTCATTTTCTGATTTGACACAACAAATGAATGAATTGAGAATGGGGCAAACTTGAATGGACACTGGACTTGCGAATCTCGAGCTCAACTGTATCGGCAATAATCATCAGCAAGAAAATCCTCAAGAGGAAGAACCCAATTTTTGAAATCAACGTACGTTGGTAGGGATTTGGGTATCAAAATTGTTATCCTTGAATACAACAAGAAGATGCAACCGTAAGCATTCCTAGATTGGTTAATGTGTGTCGAGAATTGTTTGGTCACAAATTTATGACAGATGGACACAAGGTTGCACTGATGGCTACCAGATTTCTTCAGTATCCAGCTATTTGGGGGATAGAGGTGCAACAACGACAAGATATCAAAATATGGATCCAGTGGAAACATGGGCAGAAATGCGGAGTCTGATCAAACAGAAATTCCTTCCGATCAATTATAAGAGGTATTTGTTCTCCAAACTTCAGTATTTAAAACATGGCAACAAATTAATGATCAAGCACACAGAGGAATTCTTTCTAATCCAAGCAAGGAGTGATTTGGATTAAGCATAAGATGTTGCAGTCCATAGGTATCATTTAGATGGACATACGGCATCTCTTGCTTTTCAGAACTTTGAAACCGTTGATGAAATGGTGCAACGCTATAAAAGTAAAAAGAGAGCCAAAAATCAAGCCCAGATCTTTTAAGTTTCCGATCTAATAATGAGCCTAGAAAGAAAAAGAACAATTTGCATGTGTGTTATCATTGCTGAGAAAGAGGTCATTTGTCGTTTCAATGCCTGTAATGGCTTCCAAAAGCTTCCATGCATGTGTCAAAAGAGCATGAAGATGAGGAGCATGATGCCAAAATTTAATGAGCAGTTGACCATAGAAGCAAACGAGAAGAACATGTAGAGCAAGTTGATCTCTATGGCGACTCCAATGCTGAATTATGATGAGTCAAAGGATGATGCTAGAGAATCCGTCGACGATTGTTGAAAAATTACGGAACAACATCTTTCATTCGATAGGCCATGTAAATAGATAGGTTCCGACAGTTGTAATCAACAATAAAAGCTCCACCAATATTGTGTCTCAAGATCTTATGGATCATGGGGTGACAAACATTTTCTACCCTATTTTGTTCAATGGTGGATGAAGGTGATGAAGTGCAAGTGTGACATAGGCGCCGAGTTACCTTTACCATTAGTGATGACATTAAGGACAAATTGTGGTGTGATGTCATGCCGATGAATGCAGAGAATTCCTTCATAGGAAGACCATGGATGCACGACAAGAATGAAATTATCGGATGAGAGAGAAAACATATAGATTCATTAAAGTGGGAAAATATTTATACTCTATCCTACGAAACGGAAACCACCAAAGAAATAATTGAGATCAGTAGTTATGAAAGAATCTATCTAAGCAAGGAATGTCTACCGCGGTAATACAAATAGCTTTTGAGTTTGAGGTCAACCTCTTTTGCAACCCAAGGGAATGATGTAAAGCCTGTGAACGGAAGCAACTAAGCCCGTGGTCTTTATTTATTTCTTTAATGAGTTGTCGTTAGGATTAGTTTTCTACTTCCATTAGGAGTCTTTGATTTTAGGGACTTGTTTGTCTATGTATATCAGCATTGCAAAACATTAGAGGTAGTTTTCGAGATTAGCAAAAAAAAACTTCTACGTGACTGGGGTCCATTCCTCTTTGTGAGCGTCTTTTTGAAGATATTTTTTCCATGCTTTGGCACTTTGCAAAGATTTTGTCCGATACAATATCATCTTGTCATAGCAATTGAACCCATGAGCTAGTAACATGATTCTTTGGGCCTATTAAAATGCAAAAGAAGAGGCAATCCTGGACAGAACCCACCAGGTCTTAGTGTTTTTTTTTGTAAGTTATTTATTTAGTATAAAATAACTACAAATACTTGGCAAATATCCAAAACACCCCTTTTCTTGGCAGCCCTCTCTTGTTGACACATATAGTGCACCTATGATAAATCCGATCAATTCACAAACACCTCCCCCTGAACTGCCACGAGTTCTCATTCACACTAAACCGGACATGAGTCCCTTTTGGATATATAGCCATTATATTTGAGGAGCTAAAATCAACGGCTAGGACCATTTGATCGAACTGATGTTGAACTCACCCTTAATCAGGTGCCAACCCATCCATCCTCATATTTCCCTTGATTGTTATTCATCTAGGTGGGACTCACAAGTGGCAAG
This sequence comes from Umbellularia californica, assembly GCA_028538565.1. Taxonomy (NCBI): domain Eukaryota; kingdom Viridiplantae; phylum Streptophyta; class Magnoliopsida; order Laurales; family Lauraceae; genus Umbellularia; species Umbellularia californica. The sequence continues at coordinate 14,743,279 of JAPQWN010000001.1, read as the reverse complement.
TGCATACACCAAATCAATTGGGATCGTACACGTGGTATCTGTCTTCATTGATTCATCATATAAAAGACCCTTTTTTTAATGGTTATAAAAGACTACTGATTTCGGGAGTAACTCCCACCTACATGCCACACGTCACATATAAAGCCAATCGATTTTCGAGAGCGTAATTACATTAGCAGAATTCATATGCTAATAACAACATCATTTCCATCTCTTCTTAAATCCTAAAACCAACTTTGGAACAATATGAAAACAATCATATAATTTGTTCTCCTATGGGAGATTAAGGTCATAATATATTCTCTAAAGTCTGTCATTTTTGTTCACCAATGTGTGATGGAGGCCAGACTAATGACCCATGGGTCAGCCAACCCAAGCCCAATTGGAGTAGTCATTTAATTAGTAATTTGATATATTTAGAGGTCTTTAGATAAGGGATTTATTATGATTTAGATTGTTTTGTTTAGGAGAATTAGTTTCCATTCATTATTAGAGAAGATTTAGGAATGAGAATTCCAACTTAGGAAGGAACGTCCCATCCCATCCTATATAAGTGTGTAACACCCCATTGGGTAGGATATTTTTCATTATTTAATAAAAATTGAGTTTTTCTCTGGTTTAAGAATGCTCAGTTGTTGAATCCTTGGGGATTCGGCCTAGCCCTATTTGCAGCTTGGTCCATCTCATTGAATCCTTCGTGGATTTGACCATCCTCCTCGTGGAGTTGGTCTATTTTCACATTGTGGATCTGGGGCCGCATCAATGCATCAGTGGTTGTATACTAATCTCCCTAATAAATATATTATTGACATGTTTTACATTCATTTCCCGAGAACTTTGTGTTATACAAGTTATTAAAAAGGGAAAAATCCTTTTTTCAAATCTAAAAAGATTATGCCTAATTAAATTATAAACAAGAAATTGAAGGTACCTGCATTTACAATTCACAACTGAGCAACAATTAGTTGGAACTTGAATCAGAGACAGCAGCAAGTGGTTATCATCTTGTGTTTTAACATCAAATGGTCATATCATGGATTGGTCTTCTCTGATATCCAAACCTGCATACATTAACTACTACATTTAGATGTGAGCACCAAACTCTCATTACTCTTCAATTTTAAGTAATCAATCTGAGTAACAGGAAGCCAGAAAGTTACAGACTATAAACAGAAATAGCATAGTCCAGAAAGGATCATCTCAAACAAATGTTCTAATCAAAATAGTTCAAAAACAAACAAGAATCAGTGTGGATATGGTCCACATGTCTTTAGCATAGGGTTGTCACTCACACAACTGTTTCTATTTTCTTTATCAGTTTTGCTTGCTTGGAAGAAGTTCTATTAAAGAAATGCTTAAAGATTAAGCTCACATATCAAAAAGTTTTTTTTTTAATGTAATCATGTATGATCAAGATTAAAAATCTTGACATAAGATAGTAGAAGATGAGCAGATACAATTTATTTTAGGTTACAAGCAAGAGTCTATCATATAAATAAACTTTATGATGATGATGAAATTCTCATTCCCAAATGATTCTTGTAAGGAAATTGAGTGTTGGCAAATTCATTGGGATATGGACAAAACAAGGATTCATGTTTTATGTTTGTATTTTATAGATTGACCGCCCGGATATAAGAATTTTAAGAAAAATCAAGAAGGCAGAAATTGCATCGGGTGCTTGAGCGCCTGGTCACACAAGCACGAGCGCGCCCTTGACAGAGGCTCATGCGCTCAAGCTTGCTTCTTTCCTGCTCGAGCTTGATACACAGGATGTGCAGAATTCCAAAATAACTAGATGATTACTTCATGCGCTCGAGTGGCCATCGGGCATCGACCCACGCTCGAGCACATGAAGTTTTATTTGGAAGCTCCTTCCTATTTGTTTCTAAATCCATCCAAAACTCTTATGACTAGCAACCCACGAACCAAGGCTTATATAAAGCCATCTTTTCTCAAACCTAGAGATACTCTCTCCCATTCTAAACCCTATAATTCTTTTGAGAGATCTCTTGTCTTCTCCAAAGCATCTATTGTTGCAAAGCTGAAGCTTAAAGCCTTGGAGTGAAGGTGTATGGCAAGGCATCGGCAAGATCATCGTAGTCCTTCGGTTGAATCGCAACTGGGGAAGGTTTCGTTGAGTATTTGTAACTTTCATTTCTATAGTGCTTGGTTGTCTGTGGTCTAGACAATAATACCCGTGGTTTTTCCCGAGTAGGGTTTCCACGTAAACAATCGTGTGCCTCCTTCTCTTGTGTGTGATTGCTTGATTCTAGTTTAGGTTATTAATTTGACTTAATTGAAATCTAAAAGAGAAACTGATTTGGGACCTTAACCTGTATTAGGGTTTAACCTTGTTCCTTCAATTCTATTTTTTGAAACACTAGGGTGTGAATGCCACCACCTTTCTGGGTGCATATTATTCTGCCACTTTTGGCTGAAATTTTCATGCCTCACCTTGCTTCTGTCCCCTATTTGAGTGGGATTGCCTCCTTCCATACCTTTTTCTACTTGCAATTGCATCATTTTCAGACAATTTAGTCCAAACTTTTTTTTTATTTCCTTTTTCTTGCTTTTCTCTCCACTGTTCGGCGTTTGGCGATGATCCTTCTCAAGAGAGCCTTGAACCTGCTGACAAGTTACAATGACTCATCCTTCCCTTGATTTTTTTGGACCAGGAATAAGTTCTAGGGGTGATTGACTCTGGCAAGAAAGAGGCTGCATCTATTCCCTAGATCATATAGTCCTCATCTCAATGAAGGTTTCTCGACCTAATGAATGTGACACAGATTCCATTGTCTTACTTCAGGATGGCACTGAACAACTCCCAACTGCACACAACTCTAAATATGGAAGATCAACTCCTGCAACCCATCACATTTCATTGGTACCATTGACATGACTACTCTGCAACTATTGAAGACAACTTTTGGGTCATTCTTGCAGAGACCTGAGCAACACAATAGGAGAATCCAGAAAAATGCACATATCTTAAAATGACTGAAAGACATGGGTGGCTTACATTGATGCAACAACTAACAAAACCATGTACAATCATCTTATTGTACAATCTAGAAGCCAACTTATAACCTATGGTGGTGCTCATGGATTTAAGACCAACTGGCCGGCTAGTAAAATGAGTGGAGCTTTACATCTGGGAGATTAAAGGTTTCCATTTCAAATAAACTTAACAATCCCCTCCACTGACCTATGTATGTAGATATTATCCACAAAGTGATATTCTTTTGCCAAAGGAGGACCATGGGATGAAGACTAAGTTTTGCGCAGATACAGCATTTCCATGTCAGATTCAGCAGCAAACAAAAAGGGGAAATTGAGTCAAAGTGCGATGCTTTGTCCAACTTTTCCAGCCAAATTGATATCTGGAAATCACACAGATTACTGATAATGACTTGGGGGTAGAAATGGCAGTAAAACAGTATTCCCCTGCATGTGATTTCAACTTTCCAGTCTCCCTGATATGGTAAACTCTATTCTGATATCTGTATCAAACCATTTGTGAGGTACACAAGACATTGGTACAAACTACAAAACAGTAAGCCTCTGACCTTTGAAAAAAAAAAAAAAGATGAATGACCAGAATACATTACACTTTATAGACCATGAATTTTGGGAGGAAGCTTGAGAAGTATGTAAGAACCCTTGTTGGATGGAAAATTCCCTCTAACAGCAATCCATTTACCCCCAAAACAGAAGAAAGATAGAAGAACAGCTAAATGGTACAAATCAGAATTGATCTTTCTATACGTGAATGTTCAAAAAAGAAAAAAAAAAGGATTAATAATTGATCTTTCTTGAGAGCAGCTGTCGAAGTCCATAACACCACCCAGGATTTAAATATTTGGCAAACACCCTAATGCACTAAGAGTCTAAACCGTAGTTAAAAAAGAATTAAAGAGATTTGACCACATCTTTAGGGGTGGACTTTCCAAATGCAAGATTAACAATTTCAGATGAAGGCTGCAACACTCACTAATTCTTCATCATCAACATCATCATCATTGTGATCATCTCAGCCTTATCCTATTGATTTGGGGTTGGATTAATGTGTGCTCCTCAAGAAATAAGCTAAGATTTTAGGATTAAAAAAATCCTTTCTCTGTCAATGTTGATAGTACATTCATTAATTATATTTGTGAAAATTTTAGTTGGTCATCACCTTTGGAGATAGCATATTTTGTCTTCCATTCATTCAAACACGTGCATTTTTCTGTGCTAACAAAATCAACCCATCCATCAATTAAATTCACTTACAACTGCAATATATTCCAAGGTTTTATGCCAATGACTTGTCATCAGCATACCAAGTACCCAAATGCATAGAAGATATTTTATCTATCTATATAACACACACATCAGTGAGTGACAGTTGGATGTGTCAAATTATTGCGAGTGCCTATTCATCAGCAGTTAGTGTGAGGGTGGTAGATTGATCATATTGCACATGAGAACTGTACATTCTCACTTATTTTGATCCCCACTCCGCTCCCCTCTTCCTCTTCTATATATGAATACACACCTGCGCACGCACACAGATGATACTGGCATGCTGATTCCTTACAGTAGAGCCACCTGATGGAAAGCAAAATTGTGGGATATCGATTTCTTGGCTATAACAATGAAAGTGACATTGACTGAAGTCGTATTGACTATTCAACTGAATAATGCCACTGGGCATGATCCAATGGTGAATATCACGACAGAAATACAGTGACATCACTGAAAATTTCAGGAATGACACTGTTTCAGGAGGACAGAGGATGGAAAGCGCCCCACCTGGAGAAGGGCAGAACGCCCTTGGATTTAAATCTTAAACCACGTATACATGATTAAGTGGTCAAAAAAGGGGGCCTATTTTGCAAGCATTTCATTTGGAAACACTATAGGCCTTGAACTTGAATATATATATGAGTGTGTTTGGATGTAACCAATTTGCAAACATGACACATTTTCAGCACAACAATCCTAGGTCAATCATTTCCCATCCCTCATCTAAAACCCAAACAAACTACCCAAAATCACTAATCGCCCCTATCTCAGCTCTATGCTCCCATTGGAGATGGGCCCTCCATCAGATTGATCACACAATCAAAGAACAACAACCATGTGTTTACATGATGATCAATCTAATCTAACGGTGGACCCAACGCCAATAATAGAAGATGGGTTTCCGATTTTTAGCTGTTTGGATTTGATATATAGTTGACACTGGTGGATTTATAGGGAACCCACATCTCAGAAAATATTATCAGAGTCCTGTTTTCAGAGGGCCCAGATTCATAAAAGAGAGAAAAGGAAAGGAACAAGGAAGAATGGGGTCTTTGCAGCAATGCAAAAGAGGAACCTTACGACTTGCCAGTCCGTACGTATTGATCTGGATCATCTTATCAGATCTTTCTTTCTTGGAATCCTCTGAAACACCCAAAAAAAAAACCAAATCTTTAAAATCGAAAACATAGAGAACTGGAAGCAGATGTTCTACAACAAAGAATGGGAGAATCAAAACCTGAAAACGACCGTGAGATTGGAAAGGTCTGCAGTCTGAAAATTCCGATAGCGAAGAATCAGAAAGACCCATCGATAGTTTGAGAATAGAAGAAGGAGAAAGATGTGTTGGAATTTGGAAATGGAGAGTTTTACGGGTATCGGGTGCTTTTGAAGCGAATGTCGTGCTCATTCACGGATTTGCGCCAACTTCAAGACTAATCCCCCTGGCCGGTGCCCAGTAAACCCACCCAAATGCACACTGGGCGAATCAGACGAGGGACTTAAAGTTTAAACACAAACAAGCAGTAAATCAATGACTGACAAGGAATTGGTATTATTGGAGATTTATGATGTGATGTTACTTTATATTTTATGGGCATCCCAAATCCTCTTTTTATGGCAAGAATTTAGTATTCCAAAGCACATGAAAAGATATTTTTATCGTCGTATTTCTTTCTTCTTATGGAATTTAAGAAATTTTTGAATTTTCAAACATAATGGAATTCCTAGGCGCTCAGGAATTCCACCAAAATGCAAAGATGATGGAATTTTTAAATTCCCAAAGGTCATTTGGAGCCTTTCATGTAGCTGAAATTCAAAAATATTACTAAAGAAACATGGTATTTGGAGATTTTAGGAGACAAGATATCACATTATGTCAATATCTAAGAATTCCCAACATGGTGAATTCCTAGCAGAAATTTAAGACATGTTTCTTTGATAGAATTCAAGGAATTTATCTACGGAATTTCTGAATTCCCAGACATAGTGGAATTCGTAGATACTCCCTTGAACTTGAGCGTCTAGGAATTCCACCAAAAGTTAAAAGATCTAGAATTCTTGGATTCTCAAAGGACATTTAAAACACATTTCAAGTGATGGAATTTCGAAATGCTTGTAAGGAAACATGACATTTATAAATGCAAGGAAACAAGGTGTTACATCATGTTAAGAAAACCCCAATATAGTGAATTCTTATTAGGAATACTAGTATAAGTGGGTAATGTGCCCAGGGTTGTGTGTCTTTTTTTCTAAAAAGATTTTTACGAAATAATTAAGCTAAACTCTAATTAAATGATTTTATGAAAAAATAATGAAATGATAGTAAGTTGTTCGCATATTTTTTTTTTTCGGAAATACCCAAATTGATGATATCGGCAACTTCATGCAACTTCTTCTTCGATGGTTGACCCACGCTTTTGCTTGGTTCTCTTTGATGGGCTGTTGTCAATTCATCGGATAATTTTTTATTTTTCATTTCTTGTTTCTTGGATTGGCTCCATTTAAGAGAATCTCATCTAGTTTGTTTGGTATTCCTTCTTTCATGAAATGTATGCATTGTTCTCGTCTACATTATATAGGATGTGATAGAATCTTGTTTGGATGTTGTTTTTAACTCATAAGGTATTGATGATTTTTCTTGAATTGATTTGTTGTATTTTCATTTTTATGCTGTCTTGGTAGGTTATGAGGTTAACTTTGGGTTTTGAGGAGAATGGGATAGAGCATAAAGAAGAGCAATAAGAAAAAGAAGAAAAGATAATATTTTGTCCAAGGAGGAGCAATAAATACTGGTGCCGAATATGTAAAAAGTTTTTTTTTTTTTCTTTCAATCTAGTCAGGCATTGGGCGGGCATGGAGCAAGCCATAAGAAAATCAAAATCTAAAGTTAATTATCGAAGAAGAAAAAAGTTACTAAGAGAATGACGATATCGACAACCAAGTAGACAATATATATTGCCAATTCGTGTATTTTTGTAAAAAAAAAGATTGTATGAACAACTCGGTTACATTTCATTATTTTCTTTATAAAACCGTTTTATAAGAGCTTAAGCTTAGTTATGTCATAAAAAGCCCTTTCCATTAATAAGCTTAGTATCTCTAAGGTCTTCGACCAAATAAGATTAATCTCCTAGGTGGTGCCCACTAAACCCACACAAATGTACATCGGGTAAATCTGGGTCGGTTTCAAATACAATATGTAGGGAGAAAATTCATGCCTTATGCCACTCCAAAGGGGTTTGTGTGTTGTAAGTTTTTTTGTGATATTATATATTTTTCAAATATAAAATCTTAATGTTACAGCATTCTCCAACTATGTTAGTCAACTATCATTGTTTTCTTAGAATTCATGTTGAAGGAGTGAAACATTTTTGGGTGATACATATATATGGGCCCAATGATGGGTACACATAGATACCAATAATTTTAGACAGAACTCGTAACTTTTTGTAAATTGATATAAGCTCTTCTAAATGTATAATTATGTCTTTTTAGACCTTATCACTCCACAAAATTTTTTTTATTAAGAGAACTTATCTTATTAACTTAAGAATTACCATTACTTTAATAAATAGATACATTTCAAATCAATTTTGATTCTAAATACATTTTTGAAAAAAAGAATCAAAACTGCACAAATAGATGTGCCACCTTAAATAATTCTTCTTCAGATTTCACTCAAATTGGAGTTAGGCTAAAAGTTAGATTGTCCACTTTTAAAACATTACAAAAAATTCAATGGTTTATAACGATAAATTCGACGGTGGGCTTAACTCACTATTTGTGAACAATACTAGAACTTATATCAACACCCCTTCAAATGAGAAGCATTTTGAATTTGAAACTCGGAACCCACTAGACAGTCGGGCTTGTTTCTTTACTAGAATTCTAGTAGTTGGGGTCTTTAAGACATGATGTGATGTTATGTCCCCTTGGCATTTTCAAATCCCTTGTTTCTTGACAAGAATTTACGAATTCCAGCATATGATAAGTCTCAATTGGCATTTAAGAGTTCAGGAATTTCATATTTTTTGTATTTTGGTGGAATTCTAAAATGCTCATGTCCTTAGAAGGATTTAGAAATTCCACATGTCTGGGAATTCAAAAATTCTCCACATAAAAAAACCTGGAGTCCTAGTAAATGAATAGACCCATAGAGCCTCACGGGGATTCTGAACTTGCAACTTGCAGCTTTGATACCATTTTGATATCCATTAACGGCAAAAAAAAAAAAAAGGGAAAAAACTGTTTAGTGAATGGAATTGTTTTTCAAAACCTAAAAAAGGATGTTTTGGCGGGCTGGCATGGCAGCGCAGGACATAGTTTTGGGAGGATCCATCCGGAAGTCCCACCAAAGGGTGATTCTAAATGCACCCATCATTTTTTCTAAAAACCCCCACCCTCCTCCGTGAATAGTGATTTTAAAATTACTGCTCATAGAGGAGGGTGGGGGTATTCAGCACTTTAGATGGGTGCGTTTATAATCCTCCCCACCACCCCCTCCAAAACAAAATCTCATAAAGGAGGGTGGGGGTATTCAGCACTACGTGGGTGCGTTTAGAATCCCATCCCCCCCCCCTCAAAACAGCCTGTCTGTAGGCTCCGCGCAGTCCGCTTGCTCATCAGTCATTATCACGTAACGACGTACGTCTCTTTTTACGTGTTTTCTGCCCAGCATGGCGGTGTGATTTCCTTGGTACGTCACATGCACATGCACGTCTTTTTCGACTGTGGTCTCGTACCATTAAAAGAGCTTTCACATTTTCAACAGCTTCACAACATGACAGTGGAATTGTAGTTGGTCACGAGCTTCTCCTATCTAACGCATTTTTTTTTTCTTTTTGCATTCTATTCTATTTCACTGAACCTACTACCATCGATGGTCATGGTCGGCACACACAGGGCCAGAGTTTCTCTCTGAGGTGGCCATTTTGTGGCCTTATATTTGGATTCAGATCTCATTCCCATTGAAATGCAATCTGGTGGGCTCCATATGCCATGTCATGTGTATCCCTGTTAGGAATGAGGGAGAGATGGTACGTGGCCGACCTCACCCCCATCTAAGCATCACAGCAACTCCATCTAAACAGTTCAACATGAAGGCCCTCTTTTTAACATATATATTGAATGGTAAAATAGTTAGATGGGATAGCTTAAGAAGGTAGATTGATTAGGGTTCTTAAAAAAAGAGAGAAAAAACTGGAAACCTGAAACCAGAATTGTGGATATTCGTCACCCACGCAGAATTGTGGCTCAATGACCTTGCTGGCTAAATTATCGACCAAAATTGCGTATAGTCCTTGCTTAGGATGTATGTGGTATTGTGATCTAATAGGGGGTTTGTGAGCAGGAAGACAAGTCACCTAGTCCAGAAATCAGTAAGACCAGCTCAGCTCATCAAACTCAACTCATTATTCAAGAAACAGGTAGCCCATCATAATCATACATGTCCAACTCAACAAAATTGGTCCAGCCCATCATAATAATACATGCCCAACTCAACAAAATTGGTCCAGCCCATCAAACGAGTCCAGCATGCCAAAAAAAAACAAAAGAAAAGTGTGCCTTCAGTCTTCCCAGCCCATCGCAGACAAACCACATGTCAATGGTCATATTGGGCGCAGGGAAAATCAAGGGGATGTGTTGTATGCAATGCCGTAGGATCTTTGACCTCATAGGGTCATGAGATCGGCATATATAGACTTTTCCCCCAAAGTGATATTATAGCTGCAATAGATTCATGAATCTTTTGCCCCACTATCAAAAACTGTGTGTTGTGTGTGTGTGTAAGAGAGAGAGAGAGAGAGAGAGAGAGAGAGAGAGAGGGGCTACTATTGAGCTCCTCTTATTCCACAGTCCACATTCTCATTCGTTGACAATGTCAAGAGATTGAGATGGGAAAAGCACTGGAGTGGCGCTGTTCTTTCATTAAAGTGCCATCAAATAGAGCCAAAAAGAGAGAGTTAATTATAGAAAAGATTGCATAAAGAACGGTTGAGCTCATCTCATCTAACAAAATAATATTTTTTTGCTTTTCAGCAAGGCAGGGAGATTTTCTCCCTTGGAGTCCCACGTTGGGTCCAATATGGGATTTTTGGTCCCGGCTCTAAAGTAAGTTGGCGATAAAAAAAGCTGCACAAACAACTTACTTAATACCGCTGCGTGGCTATTGAAATTAGAAATCTCACACCAAACAAGTGCGGGACTCCTTTAGGTGAAAATGCCACCTGTATATCAATCTGATTTATGACATGCATCTGAGCTACAAATCAAATTGCTGGTCTCTAAATTTGTGAGGTGACATGCAAATTAGCTTATTTGAATCAGATAAATTTAAACCCTATTTAAAGCAATATTAGCATATTCAAAATGAGATCATAAAATGCAATTACATTAATTGAATTGTTAGTATTTGTTAGTAATTCCAATTCACCAAAATTTAAAATATGTGCATGCATTGCATGGCAAAAGCCTTTACGTCATATCTATCTGCGCTCACTTAATTGATGGGCTTTAGTTTTTTGCTCAACCCTTTTTTCAAACAAATTACTTATTTGACACCATTGATAAAGTTTATGGTGCTTCTATTTCTCAATTAACTTTGACTATATATAACTTTATTTTGTTGATTTTTTCTGTCTTTTTTATCCAATTTGTCTGTTTGGGTATCGAAGAATTAGGCATTCTATAAAGTGCTTATTATGGAAGGCGCTAAAATGGAATGGGTAAAGGTGAAGATTCAAAAGGATGATTAGTTGGTGAGGCACGCCCCTTTTTCACGTAAACAACCATCCCTGACTTTAGCATTAATGGTGAGTGGCTTGGTTGAATGTATGCGTGAGTGGGTGTATGAGCACTTACCTTTAAAAAAAAGCTTAAGATCCAAAAAAGGCCATGTTTACCTTTGATAAAAAGGGATAATATATCCGGCAATTACCAAGGTAATTTAATCTCGAGAAAGTGAGGGTCTCCCTACCTTATATTCTTTACTCCTCGCACACGGTGAAGTGGAGTGAAGCCTCCATTCACTAGACATGAAAAGACTAGGGGTCATATAAAATTTCCCTCTTCATTTACAAAAAAGGTCAAAAATCAACTTTCTCAAGCCACTAAAAGACAAAAAAATCCCTCTACTTTTTTACCCAAAAAGTCAAAAAGATTCATTATCTAGCCACTAAAAACAAAATCCCATCGTAATATGATTAGACCCCCTAATATTCTATTCTCTCTTGATTTTAATCTACACTTCACCCTACAAGTAATTTTACCAAATAGACCCAAATGCTCATGGGCAAGAACCCATTTATCATGAACTCTCTGGAACTCAATAAAAAGTAAACAAACGAGTCCTTAGTAAAAACTCAAAATATTATGAGAGTAACAATATGGTTCTATTTGGATATGGAGAAATGGTAGAGAAAATTGTCCAGGGTTCGCATTTGTATCATGGACAATTTTCTCTGCTTCTTTTAATTATATTGACATGACTATTTATTGAATCGGGATCGTCTAAGTAGGTCTATGCAAGGTGACAGTGAGTGGACGACTCATAGTCCACCACATCACCAATGGCAGCTCCTGCCCGGATGCTTGACAGGCTGCCCACGGTGACTTAGCACCTTAGGGTCTTACCTCACTAGTTCCGTACTCCTATTTATTAGGCACTGTTTAAATTAATTACTCAGCTTGACAGGTTGTACATATTAGTCAGTCATTTATTGGATATGTCCCACAAATATCATCGAATCAAACACATGAAGTGGAAGAGAAGGTAGACACGTGAAAGTTCAAGAATACAATGAGTCTTCTAATTATCACCATCATGTCCATAGAGATTCATCAAAGGAATCTAGCTGCACCTTCTCCTCTGCTTCTTTTAGGAGCTCTAAATACTCTCCATAAAGCTTCTCCAGCATTCCATCTTTTGCGGGTGCATGAGATTGGGATGGAAAATCAAGGACATGGTCAACTTCATCATCAAGGAGACCATCACCTTTGCAATAATGCCATGAAACTCCCAAATCCTCTTTAACAACTTCAACTCCATGGGCAGATGGACCACTTCCAAAGTTGTTATTACCATTACCATTACAAGCTTCCATCACATGAAAATTCCTTGTGAAAGATGTCAATCTGATGGGCTTAGGAAGATGGACTTTGGTCTCCCCTCTCACTACTTCATCTTTGCATTTACTCTCATTTTGGTTCTTTTTCTTGTTATTCTTCTTCTTCTTCTTCAGCAAATCTACGCCTTTCGATAGGCCATTACGGGCATTTTGATCCGCATCGCCCGTTTTGAGCCTCTTACTGAGATGCGTATTCCAGTAGTTCTTGATTTCGTTATCGGTGCGGCCTGGCAACCGTCCGGCGATCAGAGACCATCTGTTTCCTAATAATGAATGGAGTCTGATGATGAGGTCTTCTTCATCAGGTCCAATGTTTCCTCTTTTGATATCAGGTCTCAGATAGTTCATCCATCTGAGTCTACAGCTCTTTCCACATCTAAGAAGTCCTTGAAACACATAAAAAGTAATGATGTGAAATGTCAGTACTTACTTTGAATGTAAAAATATCTAATGAATATTGAAAGAGATGGTCCGAACACAACATGGGATGACTCAGATAACACTACAAGATCTGATGGAAACCCACCCTTTTACTTCAAATTTCATTCCTACCATAGTTTTACTCCTAAATCCATTTGTTCATCTCTTTTTTAGTCAAGTATTTTTCTTTGTCTTTTCTTTATGCAGTGCCCTTCTGGTAAAAGCCGGGTCTTCCTAATATAAGGAGCACAAGAACAACTTAGCTATCACTTGGAACCCATGCTCCACCAAGTAAAAAAAGTGCATTCATTCACCACTATGTGAAGACAACTAGACAAGGAAGATGACAGATACCAACATTTGTTTTCCTTGCTAAAACATGGTTGTGGACACAAGTCACTTCAGCTGAAACCTTAAATGCAAAAGAAAGAAAAAAAAAAAAAAAAAAAAATAGTCCCACACTGGTGGGTAAAGGGACATGAGAAAAAGTACCCATGAGGAGCAGGGTATCCATATTTGAGCCCCAATTGGGATGGAGAGATGTCAGCCATTAGTGAGTTAAAAACTTAAAATAAGGAAAACTTGGATAAAATCAGAAAAAAGACAAGGAAATATAATATAAAGGCGCCGAGAATAGGGTGCAGATTTTTTTTTTTTCTGGTGTGTGTGTATGTAAATTCGATCCTCCGGCGAGCGTTAAAACTTAAAAACATGTTGATGTTAAATTGTGAAATGAAGTTGAGGACACATTACCATCAAGAGCTATTGGGTAGTTATCTGCAAGTAGAGATGCATGAAAGAATATGTAGAACCTACTGAAATAGATTACCTGCTTTTTTGGGCAGTGATCTCCACTGTCCTTCTCCATGTGCCTGAATATATTTGGTAAGCAACGCATCTTCCTTAGTAGTCCATGGCCCCTTGTGCAATCCCACCTTAGAGCAGCAAGGGGCTCTTCCCATAAGTGTGAAAAAAAAAAAAAAAAAAAAGAGAAACTCAAAGATGATCTTGTGTTCTGAACACACAGACCACACTGCCATTTGAGACTACAATCCCTTTTTATTACTGCATCCTGCCCAGATTCTAGAGTTGATTTCTGGCACTATAGGCATCGATTTTGAGTCACGTTTAGAATGGAAGCTTCAACAACCTTTCTCAAGCACCATCTGCCCTTCTCTGTGGCGTACGTATAACGTACCCCAATCACTCATGTATTTTGTATTTTAGCCAAGATCTTAATTATCTATCAAGTGGTCCGAAATTCAACATATCTTAAGTGCGTGAAAACAGTCAAACTTTGGGCCCTTAAATAAATGGTCATGATTTGTAGACATGGCGCAATTATAATTTGCATGAGACTATTTATTAGAGCCTTTCAATCCCTCTCCACCATGTTCTGATGTGGGCCCATCACGTACATGACTCCAGTGGAACTTTTTGCTGTTCAAGGTACGCAGCTACTATATTTCATTTTCCTTTCTGTTAATCAGGAAGTGATTGATTCTCTGCATGAGATCATATGACGGCCATTATCTAAGCCTTTGTTTTTGGGAAACCTGCTGCGGCTACTGCAAGGTTGCACGTACGACGACCATGCGTTACACTTACATGGCAGTGGCACAAGTAAATGAAATCAAAAGGTGTATCGAGCCTGACTCTTAAGCCCGAAAGTTACCCCGATCCGAGCTGGAGGTCCAGCTGGAGTCCAGCTGGACCTCACGTTTAAAGAAAGACTTTGACAGCCGGCCCAATTTTTGTAGAGTCCGCCTGAAATTTTGATGAAAGGGGAAGAACGCAAGACCGGGAGCCTCTTTCTCTCTGCAACTCACTCTGAGAAGAAGTGAAACGGAAGGGCTGAAAGAAATGTTCTCTCTTCCTCTCTCTCAATCTCGTGCTCGGGAGCTCATCTCTTCCTCACTCTCGATCGCGAAAAAAAATCTTCATTTCTTCATCTAATTCTTCTATGCTCGGATCTCTCTGCAAGTCATCATAATCACAGGTCCGTTCTCTCCTTCCCCATCTCAAAATCAAAATCACTGAAACGGGAGCTCGAGTTTGGATTTGCTATTCTTCTTCTTCGTCTTGCTTCGAATTGATATCGTTTTCCCTTCTTTGTTGCGTTCTCTTCTTCCCCATCTCAAGCCCGACGAGAGGTGACGTCGCCGGAGAAGATGGACAGCGACCACGGCACCGGCAGCAACGGAAACGACAGGTCGATGGCCTACGACGACGGGACCCCTCCCGACATCGACGAGGACCTCCACAGCTGCCAGGTCACCGTCTACGGCAGGGAGACCATGCGGTGACTCTTTGCATCGAATGTACTCGTCTGTGAGATGCATAATAGCGTCCATATCCAAATTGCAGATCATTTGTTCTCTCCTCTTTTTTTTTTTTTTGGTGATGATGTTTTCTTCTTAGCTTATGTTTTGAATGATCTTTCTCTTGGAAATAATTATTTTTGTTTGAGTTCAGAGCTCCTAATTACGTTGGTTGTTTGGATATATGTTTCTGAATCTGTAATTTTTAGATTGCATTTTGGATGTTTACCAATTTTTCAGTGGTATGGATGCTGTGTTGAAACAAGTGGTTTTCATAAGTATTGCTTATTGAGAGATAATCATGTCCATGTGCAAATACTTTTTTACAGGACTTAATGTTCTGGTGCAAGCTAGAGCTAGAGCGCAAATGAAAAGTCAGAGCCTGGTCTCGCTATAGCGACATCTTTTCTTGCTATAGCGAAAAAATCCCAGAGTAGGCACATAGAATCTGTTAATTTTCACTTAATTAGAATCACTTTTGCCTGCATTTCAAACCGCGCACTTTTCGCAACTCGGTTAAGAAAATCTGCAGGAACCAAGCTGGGAACCCCTGTTTAGAACACTTTTTAGCACACCTCCAGTGGGCTTTTTTGCTGAGATTTGGTGATTGCAAAGACCTTATTATGAACCTAAAATCTTCTAATTTTCATTGAGATAAAATCACGTTTGCCTGCTTTTCAAGCCGCGCACTTTTGCAACACAGTAGCAGGAATTCAGGTCATATCTTGTTGAGTACCCCTGTTTGGGGCACTGGTTAACCCGCTTCCCGATGGATTTTTTCGACGAAATTTGGGGCTCTGATAGTCCATAATATGAACTTAAAATCTGCTACTTTCCGGCACGATACAATCACGTTTGTCTGCCTTTCAAGCCGCTCACTTTTACAACACAGTAGTAGGAATCCAGGTCGTACCTTACTGAGTACCCCTATTTGGGGCACTGGTTAACCAGCTTCCCGAGGGAATGTTTCGACGAAATTTGGCACTCTGAAAGTCCATAATATGAACTTAAGATCTGCTATTTTCTGGCATGATAAAATCACGTTTACCTATTTTTCAAGCCGCGCACTTTTGCAACCGGGTAGCAGGAATTCAGGTCGTACCTTGCTAAGTACCCCTGTTTAGGGCACTGGTTAACCCGCTTCCCGAGGGATTTTTTCGACGAAATTTATGGCTCGGAAAGTCCATTTTATGAACTTAAAATCTACTATTTTTTGGCACAATACAATCATATTTGCCTGCTTTTCAAGCCGCGTACTTTTACAACACAGTAGCAGGAATTCAGGTCGTACCTTGCTGAGTACCCCTATTTGGGGCATTGGTTAACCCGCTTCCCGATGGAATTTTTTGACAAAGTTTGGGGCTCTGAAAGTCCATAATATGAACTTAAAATCTGATATTTTCCGGTACGATACAATCAAGTTTGTTTGCTTTTCAAGCCACAAACTTAAAATACCTTTGAAACAAGCCCTTTCCAAAAATTCCCCCGACATTGTCGCTATAGCGAGGTCCGCCCCATACTGGGCTCGAGAATAGTTCTCGCTATAGCGAGAGCTATCTCCGTGTTGGGTATTTTATGAGCCCATTTTCCAAATAAAGATGGTTGGATGTGTTTATACAAGATTAATTGAAGATATAAACATTGGACAGTGGCTCTCATGATATAAGAGTGCTATCAGAGGCTAACCACTGAAATTGTACTTGCCCGTAACACACTCACTTAACTCATATACAAGGTACATATATACAAGGTATATGAGCAAATGTTTTTTTAGGTTGCATATAATTGTTTCTGTCATATCTATTTCTAGGTTAAGTTTAGATATAAACACTAAATGTTTACATATCTATATTGAGGACTCATTTAAAAAAACTAATATTGTTTGTTTATTTTTCTCTGTGACTTTCCATGGTTGGACAATAAACATATATGAAACAAGTCCTTTCCGAAAATGCCCCAGACATTGTCGCTATAGCGAGGTCCGCCCCCATACTGGGCTCGCTCCTCTGCTACAGCAAGAATACTTCTCGCTATAGCGAGAGCTATCTTCGTGTTGGGTATTTTATGAGCCCGTTTTCCATTTTTTGAGTCTATTTTCTTGCTATGGCGAGACATGGTTCTGGATGCGCTTACAAAATCTGGGATTTTTTCGCTATAGCGAGAAAAGATGTCGCTATAGCGAGACCAAGCTCTGACTTTTCATTTGCGCTCTAGCTCTAGCTTGCACCAGAACATTAAGTCCTGTAAAAAATTATTTGCATATGGACATGATTATCCCTCAATAAGCAATACTTATGAAAACCACTTGTTTCAACACAGCATCCATACCACTGAAAAATTGGTAAACATCCAAAATGCAATCTAAAAATTATAGATTTAGAAATATATATCCAAACAACCAACGTAATTAGGAGCTCTGAACTCAACAAAAACAATTATTTCCAAGAGAAAGATCATTCAAAACATAAGCTAAGAAGAAAACATCATCACCCAAAAATTTAAAAAAAAAGAGGAGAGAACAAATGATCTGCAATCTGGATCTGGACGCTATTATGCATCTCACAGACGAGTACGTTCGATGCAAAGAGCCACCGCATGGTCTCCCTGCCGTAGATGGTGACCTGGTGGCTATGGAGGTCCTCGTCGATGTCGGGAGGGGTCCCGTCGTCGTAGGCCATCGGCCTGTCGTTTCCGTTGCTGCCGGTGTTGTGGTCGCTGTCCATCTTCTCTGGCGACGTCATCTCTCGTCGGGCTTGAGATGGGGAAGAAGAGAACGCAACAAAGAAGGGAAAATGATATCGATTCGAAGCAAGACGAAGAAGAAGAATAGCAAATCCAAACCCGAGCTCCCATTTCAGTGATTTTGATTTTGAGATGGGGAAGGAGAGAACGGACCTGTGATTGTGATGACTTGCAGAGAGATCCGAGCACAGAAGAATCAGATGAAGAAATGAAGATTTTTTTTCGCAATCGAGAGTGAGGAAGAGATGAGCTCCCGAGCATGAGATTGAGAGAGAGGAAGAGAGAACATTTCTTTCAGCCCTTTCGTTTCACTTCTTCTCAGAGTGAGTTGCAGAGAGAAAGAGGCTCCCGGTCTTGCGTTCTTCCCCTTTCATCAAAATTTCAGGTAGGCTTTACAAAAATTGGGCGGACTGTCAAAGTCTTTCTTTAAACATGAGGTCCAGCTGGAGCTCGGACGGGGTAACTTTCGGGCTTAAGAGTCAAGCTCAATAGACTTTTTGAAATGCAATTATGAAAGCCATAGAAATCTCAGGGACAACCGGTTGCAGTTATCTGAACCAACCATGGATCGACCTTGGTATTGGTTAGGTTAGCCTTATCATTGCAGTAGGCCCTCTAATGGCAAATAATAATCATGAAAATAATTTTTTTCTTATAAGTTTAATTGCTGGATGTGGGTCCCTCTGAGACCCACCAATGACCCAGACTCGTTCCAAATATTTTATTTAGATATATTATATTTATGAACCTTATGGTGGGCCCAGAATATATTAGATTCAAATTTATCATCTCCTATATGAAATAAAGGAATTTTTATGAGTGGTTCAAAATTTAAATGGATGGCCCCACTGTGAAAGAAATGCATGAATTTTTGTAATATTTTGTTCAATTGTATTATATTTATGAAATCTTATAGTGGCCTAAAACATATTCGGGTCACATTATGCCATATAAAAGTACATGATTTTCACCTTCGAGCGAACAACATATTATGCATTTCTTGTCCAGCTAGTGGGGCTCACATAAGATGTATTCTATCATTTGGGGGTAGGATAGATGCAAAGTTACGTATAAGGGTACTCATGAAAAAACTCAAACCCATCAAATTATTCTAACCCTTGATTTAAAAGTCTTAAAATTTAATGGTCTTTTAACCATAGATTTCTTTTTGAGTTTCAGTTTATTAGATATTTTGTGTGTTGCAATTTGATGGATGCACACTCATTTTAAGCATCATTTGGATTTTTAATTTGCTCATGCATTTATTTGAAAAGCTTGAAATCTTGACATTAGTCATGCTTGCTTTCATAACTTTTAAAATTCATTCCTCATGCAAGTGTTGAACTTGAATGCACAAACAAAGCATGAAAAAATTATTTGAATCATCATGCCCATGCCTTTTTAGTCAATTCGTGTAAGGCATTTTAGTTTCATGTTTTGAGAACCATCTTTCGATTTCTTTAGACATGAGACCAAGCATGATTTGAATGGCCTTGAGTTCCCAAAAGAAAAGGTTAAAAATTCTAGAAATTGAAGGGAACTGGGATCAGGCCAATGTACCCGGCCGACCAGGTACCTGAGGATGTTGACTGGTCAAATTAGCCGTTATTTGACCATTGGAAACACGGTCGACAGGCCCCCGTACTTGGTCGACAGCCTGGACTAGCCGTTGACAGTTCCATGTACATGACCCAACTCATTTCAAAACTTGTAGAGAGGAATTTGAATGCCTCTTTGGAGCTATATATATTGAAGTCCAAACAAAGAGAATAAGTTGAGAAGGCTAGAAGATCAATGGAATGCCAAAATGCTAGAACCACATAGGTAAACCCTTCCAAATTAGCTTTGGTTTCATGATTATTGTCTTAAATGCTTATTCAAACCCTTGTATTTCTAACATAACATGATTGAGTGAGCTTTAATTAGTTGTTTTCCATGCCTTGAACTCATAGTTAAACAAATTTGTTTTTTGAAACAACAAGTTCACATCTCACATGTGTTGGTTTTAAAACTTTGCACAACTTGTATAGCATGTTAGTCATACCTTTCAAGTTGTTCATTTGAAATACATGTGATTATTATTTTGCCTCAATGAAAATCCTATTGTGATTTAAACTTTCAAATGCTTTAGGCATACATACATGAGCTTCAAGCATACATATTGATAATTCATCTTTGCATCTTTAGGGTGCATGTGTGAGTTGTATTTTTACTTTTATATCTCCTTGAGTGTATCTTGACACATTTGAGAGAAAGTCATTAGACTTGTAAATGTTATTGCTTAGCCTAGAAAAAGCATATTGCAAGGTTATTGCTAAGCCTATAAAAACATATTGAAGAGGTTATTGCTTAGCCTGAAAAAACATATTGTAAAGGTTATTGCTTAGCCTATTGAAAAGCATAAATTAAAATAGTGAAAAATCCGGTGGGGTTTAGAAACACAAGCCGGTAGTGGATGTAGACATTGAAGCTAAACCACTATATATCATTGTGTTATGGTATATGTCTGTGGTGATTGCTTATAGCTTCTGCGCATTATTTGTTTCATTATCATCACTTGCCTACCTACTTTAAAATTTGGCATAACTGGCATACCGGACTTCATGGTTCAAGTATGAGTAAAGGTTCCGTGAGCATAAAATTAGGCAGGGTGCTAGTTGGTGGTTTTCTCTTTTGGATGGGTAGAGAGGGTGTTGTTGATCAAAGGTGGGGCCAAGTGGACCCCATAGAGCTGAACCGTACATACAACATGCTCATATAAGAAAGTTTTCCTTTATGTTTAAGTGGTTCGGATTTTAGAGTAAGTGCGCCCCACCGTGAGGCCTCACAAGTGCCTAATGAGTGGGGACCAAACTAAGTTAATTAAAAGGAATTAGTTGGCTGGTTGCGAAGGATGGGGATATAGAATTTTGAATTCTATAAAATGTCCACTAGTTTTTTCTAGATGCGTTAAGAGTATCTATATATGTTATTCGATGACATGGGTCTTCCTGAGGTCTTTGACCCAATAGGGGTTCCATTGGGTGACGCCTCCTAAACTCGCATAAATTCACACCAGGTATATATAGGGCGGGTTTCAAACATAAGACGTACGTGGGGAGTAAACCTATGCCTTTAGATAAGAAGTCGTGCAATATATTTTTGAAAGAGACATCTATAGAATTCCTCGTAGGAGTATATATGTTAATTTTAGTAATCCTTAATATTAGACGACTCTATAGCTTAAAAGTTGTTAATCCGGATGGGCTAGATGAGCATCTACATGGCACCCATCACACTACTAGAAAAAGGACTTTTAGCGGCCGCCAAAAGCCGTAGTTAAAAGTCCACTGGCGGTCGCTAATACTCTTTAGCGACCGCCAAGGAAGGGCCGCAACAACTTCGTCACTAATAGTATTAGCGATCGTCAGCGACCACCGCAAAAAAAAAAAAAAAATTAATTTTTTTAATTTTTTACTATTAGCGACCGCCATTAGTGGTCGCTAATACTTTTTTAACCGTCGCTAATACATTATTAGCGACCGCCACTGGCGATCACTAATAATTTTGTTTTTTTTATTTAATTTTCCAGTGGCGATCGCTAATGGTCAAATTTTTTTTAAAAATATTTTTTTTTTATAATTTTCCTTCTTTTTATATCTGTATATAAATATATTATATCAAACTACACATAAATATATTATATCAAACTACGATGATCAATTAAAAATACTAATACCAAAACAAAGACTTATATTAATGATATTCAAAACATTACAAAAGTTCCGACAAATTAAATTCATTACAAAAGTTTCAACAAATAATATTCATTACAAAAATAAACAAATTGTTTGAGAAGGGTGCCGAGATCGATCCGATGCTCTCAAACCTGAAAAGAAAAAGGGAAATAAATATTAATAGTTAATTATAAAAATTGGCAACATATAGTAAATATAAACAAAATGAAAAATTAAAATTAAAATTTTGAAAGTTAAACCTACGTTTCAACTCTACGGGCAATCCGGGAGTCGAAATCCCGATCCGTCAATTCTGACAGGTCAAGAATGACTATGGGCCCGTCCCCATCCAGTTTCATGGCATCGGAGCCCATTTGCCCGATTTGGACGCTCGGAGGCCAATTTACTAACTTTTAATTTAAACCTATATTTCGACACTACGGGCAATCCGGGAGTCGGAATCCCGAGCCGTCAGTTCCAGCAGGTCATGAATGACTATGGGTCCGTGCCCGTCCAAACTCACAGGCACTAGAACCTGTTTGCCGGTTCTGGGCGCTCGGAGGCCCATTTACTAAGTTTTAACTTAACGTTTTAACTTAAACCTACGTTTCGACACTATGAGCAATCCGGGAGTCGAAATCCCGAGCCGTCAGTTCCAGCAGATCATGAATGACTATGGGCCCGTGCCCGTCCAGTTTCACTGGCACCGGAGCCCATTTGCCCGGTTTGGGCACTCGGAGGCCAATGTACTAAGTTTTAACTTAAACCTACGTTTCGACACTACAGGCAATATGGGAGTCGGAATCCCGAGCCGTCAGTTCCAACAGGTCATGAATGACTATGGACCCGTGCCCGTCCAGTTTCATGGGCACCGGAGCCTGTTTACCCGGTTTGGGCGCTCGGATGCCCATTTACTAAGTTTTAACTTAAACCTACATTTCGACACTACGGGCAATACGGGAGTTGGAATCCCGAGCCGTCAGTTCCAGCAGGTCATGAATGACTATGGATCCGTGCCAGTCCAGTTTCATGGGCACCGGAGCCCATCTGCCCGGCTTGGGCACTCAGAGGCCCATTTACTAAGTTTTAACTTAAACCTATGTTTCGACACTACGTGCAATCCGGGAGTCGGAATCCCGAACCGTCAGTTCCAGCAGGTCATGAATGACTATGGGCCCGTGCCCATCCAGTTTCACGGGCACCGGAGCCCGTTTGCCCAGTTTGGGCGCAGTCCTCTCTTGCAGACCATTCAACTCATCAATTCGATGAACTCCAGAACAGAGTTGTCTGAAGAAGTTGCTAACTTCAATCAACGACGCTACAACATTCTTAGGCAAACAGTTCCGTATGGAGATAGGCAGTAACTGTTGAATGAGAATATGATTGTCATGACTCTTCAGACCCTATAATGTTCTTTCTTTCATGTTCACACGCTTAGCAATATTCGAACAATACCCGTCAGGAACCTTGACACCCTTCAGAACAGAGAGGAAGACATCTTTCTCATCTTTACTCATCGTGTACTGCGCAGGAGGCATGTACGCCTTGTTGAACTCTCTCATTTGCAAGTGCAACGGTTTTCTCAAGCCCATTTCTTCCAAGTCACGACATGCATTGACACCATCCTTCGACTTCCCCTGAACACCGAGAATGGTCCACAATATATTATCACATACGTTCTTCTCGATGTGCATAATATCTAAGTTGTGCCTGAGTAAGTTATCTTTCAAGTATGGTAGATAGTAGAAAATACTTTTTTTCTTTCAATTATGACTTCGCCTTCTATTTGCACCGGTAATAGAAGGAAGTGGGAGGGCCAGTAAATCTTGAAAATCATACACGGTACGTACTTGCTCCTGCTCCAGCTGTGACAACAAATCAACTCCCGTCATTGTTCGAGGTGCTGGACCATATTTTCGAGTGCCGTCAAATGACACTCTGTCCCTCCTGAACATGTGCAATGGATGTAGAAAACGTCTATGACCCGTGTATGCCCATTTTCTGCCGTGCTTCAACCAAGTTGACTTCTTCTCCTGATTGCAGTAAGGACATGCAAACTCTCCCTTTGTGCTCCAACCCGACAAGTTAGAGTAAGCAGGGAAGTCGTTGATTGTCCACAATAATGCGGCGCGGAGTTTAAACATTTCATTGCCTTCGGCATCAAATGTCATCAGACCATCAGCCCATAATTCCTTCAATTCATCAATCAAAAGTTGCATATATACATCAATCTTGTCCCCTGGTCCTCGTGGTCCATCTATAAGTGTGGATAGGATCAGAAAAGGTTGCTTCATACACATCCATGGTGGGAGATTATAAGGCACCAAAACAACAGGCCACGTATTGTGATTTGCCCCAGTAATGGATGGGAATGGACTAAAACCATCTGTAGCCAAACCAAGCTGCACATTACGACAATCCAAGGCAAAGTCTGGGTTCCTCCGATCGAAGTCTTTCCACCCTGGGGAATCTGCTGGATGGATTAACTTACCATTGTCCCTGCTATTTTCGGCATGCCATCTCATCAATTTAGAAATCTTTGATGACATAAAAAGCCGCTTCAGCCTGGGCTTAAGTGGGAAATATCTCACTTGCTTTGCTGCCACATGTTTGCCACGATTGATAACACTTGTAGAACTATTCTGACGATTGTGACCAACCCCGTCCTCTTTCCATCTCGATGACTGACAGACAATGCAATCAAGATGGGCATTCTCATTCCTAAACAACATACAATTGTTTGGACATGCATCAAAAGTCTCATACTTGAAGCCTAAATTTTCAATTAACTTGCGGGCTTAATAGTAGGACTCAGCAAGTTTTGCACCGGACGGGAGCGCTCGATGCAACAACTGGAGGAGCATATCAAAGGACATGTCAGACCACTGATTCAATGCCTTCAAATGCAACAACTCAACAATAAAGGACAATTTACTGAAGTCCTTGCATTAGGGATACAATTCTGTCTGTGCATCGTCTAGAGTTTCAAAATATCTCATGGCTTCTTCATCGGCACCGGAGCGAGGATTACTCCCACCCGTGCCGTCAGTTTCATAGCTTGTGTATTCGGGTGCCAACCCGCATGCGATATCATTTAGCATCGCGATCATCTGATCAGTCTTTGACGTATCATCCACCTCAATTTCATCTCTAGCCCGTTTGCGACATGAAACATACTCTTCTCCATGTCTTATCCAATTCTTGTACTACTTCAAGAATCCGTTCAGAATCAGATACTCTCGGACAAGCTCTCTTCTGTAATAATACCGATTCGCACATTTTCTACATGGACAACTGATGAACTCATTGTCAAACCCATTGGTAAATTCCATGAACTGGTTAATCCCCTCCATGTATTCCCTGGACATCCTATTCGGTAAATCAATCCAGCTCTTGTCCATCTCAGTAACTATTTCTGTGGAAATCTAAAATGCGCAAGTACAATTAGCCACGGGTACCGTGCATCATGCAAGTCACCTATCCATAAACTGCAAACTCCTTACTACATGGTGGTTGGTCATATCCCATTCGAGAATGCACGATCCAACTTGCACTCAACAACTCGAATGCTTCGTCCCCTAGTCAGACAAAATTTCGGCAGCATGTCCGCGTGGTTCTCCAAGTACTCGACACAGATACAACATCAGTCGTACCTATGTATGTACCCAGAGAACAATGGGACATCAACCAAAACTCTATCTAACATCGGACTTGTATAAGCCATTGAGTATAAGATGGATAATTGCATTCCCAAACTGTCCGAACTGGACAATTCAAAAATCGCATACGACAAAGTTCGAATGTACATCACAAGAACAACGAAGCTAGTCAAAGATCCAATCCGTCGCGTCAAGGATTACCGAACAGATGTCGTACACAATTCTCGAACGGGTCTAAGTTTCACTAATGCATGCAAATGAATAAAAGTTGCAGTGGAAGGTTCACAACCAATGAAATCTTCAAATATAAAACCATCTATAGCAGTTCTAAATTTGTTTGTACCATTAATTAATCTAATATTTAACGTACTTAAATAATAACTATACCTTTCTAATTTTAGTCATGTCACTTTGTCTTCTAATTTATAATTGAAATGCTTGAAAGGGAAAACATCAAATTGTTCACATCAGGTGCTTTTCCCTAATTCTTTCTTTATGATTCTTTAATGGTTGATGGTAAAGCTGTTTTTTTTTTTTACAATCTGTCTTGTTCTTTCTTTCTTTTCTTGCTTAGGCAAAACTGTACAGGGATGAGAAGAACTTATTGGATCTTTACATGACTCTTAATAGATACTCAATGTGCTCTCTCTTTCTCTCAATTTTTGTTGGTGTTTATTAGAGTGCTTATTTTTTGAATTTTGGTCTGAAGATTTTGTGTATGGCTTGCACTTTTTTGTATTCATGGGGGCTTTTGGTATTCAAATTTTATTGGTGTACATTAGAGAGCTTATTTTTTGAATTTTGGTCTGGAGAATTTGTGGGTGGCTTTCAGTTTTTTGGATTCATGGGGGCTTTTGGTATTCAATTTTATTGGTATTCAAATTGTTTTAGAAGAGATTTCAAATTTTGTCTACTACTTTACATGGTTCAAAGTCTCCAATGATCTTCCCCTAATGAAATAGTCATATAACTTGATTGACCATGTATATCCCTGTTTTCTAGACCAATCTACTTCTGTTTACTTTTTCATGGTTCACTACCATGATCTAAAGTTCCAAACATGCACTAGTCTTCTGCTTACTTCTGTTTACTTCTTTTAATTTCACCCTATGGAGAAAATGATCCATGAATCTGACTAGACCTTTTGAACGCAGTCATCTAAGTCAAAAGCAAGCTTTTTTTCTTTTGCCAAGCAATTCATTGTCACGAAGAACCAATCTTGTATATTGCTTGTGCAATTTTCAAGGCTGAGAGTCATCTTAGTTGATTTTTAATATCTCACCAGGTCCTTAAAACTGAGATGCTAAAGCTTCAAGGAGGTTCGAAGGTTATTTTGTTTAGTCAGTGAGGCTAAAGGTATTTAAAAAGTATATTATGTAGGCTCTTCTAGCCTTTCTATAGAAATCAATTAATTTGAAGGATAGAAAGATATAAGACACAATGTGCTCAAATTCTTCTTCATGATTTTCAAACTACGTCTTTACCTCCTTATTTCGAGTTTTAACATACATCATCACATAATCAATGTATAACTAACTCAACACACTAACCCAAAAGAACACAAATCTGTATGACCATGTACAATATATACACAAGGATAGAGGATACTCACATAACTATAGGCACCAAAACCTACATTAATGCAGTGCATTATTTCAACAAAATTGACGTCTAATGAGGTGCTGAAGAGCTGTGTGTAGGACATATTGATACGTGTGCTTGTGAAGATCTGTAAAGTGTATAGTGTCTTTTTTTTTTTTTTTTTTTGTTCCAAAAGAAAATCATTTAAATATAATGGAGTCCATCCATCCCATGAATTCATATTTGAAATCATACACTACCTTATCAATGATATAGCAGGTACCACTGATATTTGATACTACTACTGCATAAGTTAGACTAACCTTATGTTAATTATCTACACTAGTTGATTATCTCATCAATAATCTAACCCAATCTCCTACCTCAAAACAGTCCTACTAACAAAAGGACCACAGATAAGCACAACAACGCTAAAAACATCCAGTCACGATTTTACATGCACTTTCAAATGTTACAGTGATGAGGAAAGAAAAGATTATATTATGACTAAAAAACTAACCATTCAAGTTTACAAGCCTCAAAAGGAGAAAAGGTACCAAAAGTACAAAACTCTATCTAAGAACTATATTTGAAGTTTCCTAGAAACTTACCCAATATCCTTGCTTAAAAATGAATGGCTATATCTTAACTATTCAGGTCTATGTCAACATAAAACACAACCTTCCTCAAATAGAAGACATAAAAATCTACTGCGACCAACACTGAGCAAAGTCTTGTCTATCATTTACGAATTCATGGGATGAATGGACTCCTTTATATTACTACTACCCTTTCCCAAGCATGCTCCTCTGTTGTGCAACCAAAAGCGTCAATAGAAAACCCAAACTAAGATCTACATAAACATTTAAATCATGTGCAATGTTCAGTACCTCATCTCCTGCAGTTTAAAACCATTCATATTTTCGTGAAAGAAGAAGAATACAGCTTCATGCCAAAGAAAGCATTCACGTCAAAGAATTTACATGTTAATTGTGGAAAAATATTAGATCAGGATCAACAATATCACAGGTGCACACCCCACAAACTTAAATACAATCAAAAGCCAAAGAAATAAACGTCCAACTGCTACCTGAGTGATCTTGTTCTCTATAAACAACTAAGATAATTTAACACTAATCCTAATACCCTAATAAAACCAAAATGAAAAGGCAACCAGTCAACATTAAGGAAGTTTTAAAATAAGAATTTTCTAAAAAAAAGAAGATTTTCATGCCCTATGCCTCTGTTGACTGCAATCTTGGATCCCATATGGGACTGGTGCAGACAAATACATGTCAAAGTCACAATTTCCACAAAATAGAATCCCAGCCTTCTATAGAAAATGAAAAATCAAATGAAAATAAAAAACCACATATCTATATATACATAAATCAAATGAAAAAAAAAATTACATACCAGCAACTATAGCAAGAGATTGATTGGTGCGAGCTACGGTTTCGGCGGTGGCGGCTCCGGCGCAAACAGGGCACAGTGCAGAGCGAGAACAGAGGGGGAGAGAGAGAGAGAGAGAGTACAATGCAGAGCGAGAGGGAGAGGGAGGGAGAGAGAAATAGAGCAAGAGAGAGGTAGAGGGAGAGGGAGGGAGAGAGAGAGAGAGAGAGAGAGAGAGAGAGAGAATAACCTGGGAATAGAGCGAGAGAGAGGGTGAGCGAGAGGGAGGGAGAGGGAGGGAGGGCACAGTGCAGAGGGAGAGGGAGGGAGCGAGAGAGAGGGAGAGAGAGAAATAGAGCGAGAGAAAGGGAAACGGCTCCAGCATAAGCGATCGTCCGGTGGTGGCGTGGCTGGAGCGGCAGGAGGGCAGAGTGAGGGAGCAGAGCGCGGGAGCAGGGAAAAAAGTGGGAATGAAGGGAAAAATGGGAAGGAGGGAGAATAACCTGGGAATAGAGCGAGAGAGAGGGTGAGCGAGAGGGAGGGAGAGGGAGAGGGAGGGAGGGCACAGTGCAGAGGGAGAGAGAGCGAGAGAGAGGGAGAGGGAGGGAGAGAGAGAAATAGAGCAAGAGAGAGGGAGACGGCTCCGGCGCAAGCGATCGATCGGCGGTGGCGTGGCTGGAGCGGCAGGAGGGCAGAGCGAGGGGGCAGAGCGCGGGAGCAGGGAAAAAAGTGGGAAGGAAGGGAAAAGTGGGAAGGAGGGAAGGATATTTCGTGGGTAAGTGGATGACTTTTAGCAAGGCGGCCGCTAAAGGTGCCTTTAGCGACCGCCACAGGCGGCCGCCCGCCTTGTGCTGAGCCAAAACTCAAATTTCTAGTAGTGTCATTACCATCGTGCATATCTATATTTATATTTGGACCCATTTATGAATTGTTTTACTCAACCACCCATATAGCGATTTATGTGGGGATCTAATGGATGAATATCATTTTAATCAATTAAATAAAAAGATTATTTCTTACTTTTAAGGGGATTTTAGGGGGGAAAACCCCATAGGATGCCATAGGACAGATGAGGACCTACTAGAACTTTGGAGACGGAAGGGGTCCTCTTATTCCTTTTCAGTCTTTTTTTTTTTTTTTTTGGTCATTTTGCGATATGGTCGATATCGACCATCATTTCAGTAACCTGTAAAATGTTAACTTTGATTATTTTTTATTGTGCTTGACAGCTTGGTGGAATATCGACCATCTTTTCAGTAACCTACAAAATAATAGGTTCAATTATTGTTCATAGTCACTGACATGTTAGTCAATATCGATCATTAGGTATGCTTGATATCGACCATCTTTTCATGTTAGTGAAAAATTACATATTCAATTATTTCTCGATTTGACCGACAGGTTAGTAGATATCGACCATCAACGATAGCCAACATCGACCATTTTTTCATAACATGTAAAATGAGATCTTCAATTATTTTGCAACTATGACAGGAAGGTCACACATATTGAAGCAAGGTAATGGTTAGCTGATAATGGTTGACAACTACATATTGAAGCAAACATATTCACATCAATACGTTCACACATATGCCTGCGGCATTTGGACTGTGATTTTAATTGAAAAAAACTTCACTCATTGGGCTGAGATTCCCCATGTTATTCAAGAAGGTGGGTTGGATGAATTGAAGATTTCCAGTTAATGGTGTCTAGGATTCCATTTTCCATCACACTAAGCGAGTGATTCTCAAGCTTATTATACGATCAATGACTCTAGTTAGAATCAAACCCTATCCAGTCAATGACCATGGCATTTAGCCACCTTTCTGCATCATGTCGAGAAAAATTCCTCTCTTGTTGGGTTGACGGTTCCCTGTGTGATTGAAGAGAGTAGCTTAGTCAAATTGAAGATTCTCTAGTTAGAGGCATCGAGGATTCCAACACCCAAAATTGAATCATTCTCAAGCTATTATCCCACCAACAGCTTGAGTTAGCATCACCAAATCCTATGGCGTTTTTACCCGTAAAACCCCTTATTTTTAAATTTATCCAAAGTAAAGTTGATAATGATGATTTTTTCTATGGTGACGACGGATAGTATCATAATCAATTGTTTTTCCTTTTAAATGCTAATGAATTAATGATGGATATTTTCATTTATCATTGTGATTACTAGGATGACAAATGATCATGGATAACAAAGTCTATAAAGGATCTAATTTTTGAGAGTTTAGTTCTATAAAAGTGTTCAAGAATGCTGCATAAATCACTGTGAAAGAAAATGAAAAAGATAATATACATCTTTTTTTTTATGTAAAGTAAGAATTTATAATTTAATTTAATACTTCACAATTAATATTTCCTTTTTCATTAAGGTTATTTTTAAAAAAAAACCTGATTATTTAAAGATATTAGGCATTTTGAAGTGAACGTAAGAGATGTATTAAAAAAATTTATATTTGTTAATAACATATTCTGAGTTTTAATTTAACCTGCGATCAAGGCCTACCATCTTGTGAACCTAACCTTCGTTTTATAAAATTTAAAGACAACTGTTGAATTGATTATTTACTAAAACTATATTTAATTTTATGATTAAGGATATTATTTTTTATTGTTATCTTTTCTAGATTACTTTTATCCCTAATTTAATATTAAAAAATCATTATAATAGTTTTTGTAAGTTAAAATGCACTTTTCTCCTTTGTAATAGATTTTCAAATAAAGAATCGTAATAATATTAAAGGATCTAGTTTTTTATTTGAATTTATTGTCTCTATAGTAATGTCTAAAATTCTCAAATTTAAATACATTTTAGTTTTTACGCCCATGTTTAGTTATCAAAATATTTCACCTATTACAACACAGATAAAACTTGGGAGTGCAGACCTGACTCGTACAGACCCGATTACCAAACGGGTTAAAAAAAAAAAAAAAATATGGGTCCATGCTCGAAATTTACAGGTCAGCCCTTTGGGTAAGTAACCAAGTAACCAGAGGTCCATTGACATTCCTAATCCCTAGGCCTAAATGTATATTTCATAACCTATTAAAGGCCAGACCTAGATCCAAATTCTAGATTGATCCATTAGCAATCCAGTCCAAGCTCTAATTTAAAATTTGGTTATCAAATTCTCACCAGCCTAACTGCCACAATCCCCATCCAGCCCATTAAGAAATTCAGACTGTTTGATCAGGATCAAGCAGCCAAAAACATCAGGGCCCAGACGTGATTTGCACTCTGGTGGATAGCCTTTCTAGCCACACAAGACCAGTGTGCATAAAACCATACAAGCCAGGAACCTGTTAGCCTCAGACCTTCAATTTGTCGAGCTCACATCCTACATAGCAGTGCAGTGCAGCAGTGCAGAACTACTGCATTGAGACACCATTGTTGTATTTCCAATACGTTGTTTCTAGTGTAATAGATGTGTATCTTTTCCTCAACTTCAGACAAGACCAGGACAGTTTGTACATGAAAAATAATACAAGGGAAGGATTCCCATGTTCAATTGGTGGGCAGTTACAGTCTACACATAATCCTAAGAATCCAAGACACCCTCCCCAGTTAAGAAAGACTCGAGCCCTCTCTACTTCCATCCCACTACCAAACACAGTAAACATACTCCATAGTCCATACATACAGTGCAGGAAATTTGACCGGTGGGATCCATGCATGCAGCATATCACATCAAGAAAGTTGGGATGCCCCTCCACTAAATGGCCATGAACAACCAATAGTCACAACCAGAGCTTATGGAGGCCCCCCAAGCCACGCCAACATACACACCTGAATCATACACATTACCCCTCAATGGCCTTTCTGCACACATCGGCACTTTTCCTTTGCAAGCTTGCCATGAACACGTCGAATAAATAAATGAAAGAATCATAAAAATGAATATCTCATCTGAAAATCCATACCCCACCACTTAGAACAATGGATATATGCGTATTCTTTTTATCTTCACCACATGTTGCAATATGGCTGGCTGAAAGATAGTACATATCCCAAAATCTCCGACGACGGTTAAATTAAAGAAACCGGCTGTCCAAAACTTCATTATACTGCACAAGCCTACAAATAATTCTACCAGAATCAGTAGCGGTGGATGCTGCAAAATCTTGTAGGCCACGACGGGGGAACATTACCCGCCCACCTCCCAATTTGACAAGGCCTGTACACATGCGAATGTCTCAAGCTTAACAAGCCTGACTCAGCGACATGTCAGCAGCATCTAATCACGCCCAAATTTGATGCAAGAGATTTCGGTGAGACGTGTGGTAACAACTAAGGGCAGAAATGTACACCTATTCTGAAAGTGATTTATCACAAGCGAATAGGTAACCCATAATTATGGAATGATCTTATCCGTCCATCCAAGCCTGCAGTTACAATCACTAAACCCCATGCATGAGAAGTGGCCATGTTTTGACAGGAAGACTTCAAGCGCCTATACTGGGATTTGCATATGGCAGATGCAGGAGAAAGTGGGCTTGAAGAGGGAAGCTTCTCCTCCGGCCAAGTAGCAGAACCCTTGGGCAGAGCCTCTGAGAAGAATTCATGGCTCAGTGAGAAACTGTTTTGGGAAGAAAATGAGATGAGACTATTATGTGGATCTCTCCGGCAATGACATACATTTTCTGTATTTCCTATTGAGTCCCTGGAAACTTGTTCATTGGATGCAAGAGTTTCAGATTTCATGCCTGACCAAGGTACTGCAACCAATGCATTGCACGAGAAGCGCTCACAAGTCTGGATGCTTTTTGCTTGGTGGGGCGGAGGACCAACCGGACTGTGGTAATTCCAGATATAAACATTACAATCCTCACTCGCAGAGATTATATGCTTCCCATCTGAACTAAAAGAAGCATATAGCTGACTTCCTGAGTTACGAATACCTGAAATAGATAAGCAGATAATTTTAGCCTAAAAAAAGAAAAGGAAAATGAGAAATACAAAAGAGGGAATGACTACCCTTGTATTTGCAGATCACTCGAACCCCATCAAGAACTCTGATATGTGAATCAGCAGAAACAGCTATAACCTTTCCAGGATCACTTGGGGAAAACTGGAGTGCAAATAGAACACAATGAAAATTAGAAAATTCAAAGTCTCCCATAAAGAAAATTACAAAATTTATAATAAAGAAGAAAATATCAGATTTAGACGGCATATTACCTGAAATCCAATTATCCTGTTTGAAGAGGACTTCTTTTTACCCTGTAAACATACTTGCGCATTCAAATGAAGATGATTATCTGACCATGAAACAGAATCAATCAGTATTCTTCCACATAACAATTCTCGATGCAGTAAAAGTAACAATAATAACAAGATTTCAACTACAAGATGAGGCAGGACAATTGCTGATATGTAGAAATGCAAAGTCTAGATATACATAAAAGGAAACTTTGTTTTCCATGCAGCCCAGAAATTTGACACCTTAGCAACTAACTGAATAGTATTGAGACAATCCAATTACCAGAAGTACATTCTTTCAACATGGGATAATGATGTAAAAAATAAGTAATTGGCCTAAATTATTGCAAAAAGGGATCCATTCTCTGGTTCCAACCTGGCTCAAAGTACTATGAGCATGGATTTATCAATCTAACATCGTTCATGTATGCAGTTTGTATCTCTTAAAGGAATTTCAACACATTAACAGTTCCAACAAGAAAAATAAATTCATGTAATAACAACACGCGCCCACGGATACGGATATTACATCCTTAGGATATTAAATCCAAGGATGCACTTATGCAAGACAGGCCCAGGACCCATGGGTCGACCAAATCCTTGGACCCCCCAGCTCTTATCTCTTTATTTTATTTAGAGTTGTTTTCTTTTAATGGTTTATGTTTGTTAAGTTATTTGTTTTAATCTTCGCCATTGGTTGTTTAATGGTTGAGATTATATCTAGATTTAGTTTTCTATTATATACTATAATGCCCAGATACGGACATAGGTATGGGTATGGATACGGGGAACGAGGGTGCGCTACGGCAACTTCAAAATTTTAGGATACGGATACGGGTACGGCATATACACACACAGGTAAGACTCTTTTAAATGCAAGTATATGCTGTATGTCAATTCACAACCCATGAAAATATCAGTCAACCAACACATCATCATCCTCATTCAAGCCACAATGAGCTTGCAGGGTCACAAACTTCAGAATACTCAACCACTGTTTTTTTACCATTGTTTCAAGTCTTGAAAACTTGAATGCAAATCTCTTGAGTAATTGATAGGAAGAAATTTTTTCTTGAACAAAATTTTCATCTAGATCCAAGTGTTAAGGTCAATATTTTGATTCCTTCTCTTCTTTTGCAACTCGGCCCACCAAATCTAGCATAATTGCAAAATCGAGTTGCCACTAAGGTAACTTTATAACCATCCGTCATGGGCTTCTGTGCAAAAATATTCTCCACACATAATAACCAATCAATGATATTCTCCACACATAATAACCAATCAATGAATTCATCTGGCTTTAATTTTCCATCACATTCAGGAATCACAAGTTTAATGCCTAAATCTCGATCAACATTGACGGCCCGTGGATCTCGTTGATTCCGATTATGTCCTCCATCATCTCGGTGATTATCCTCACGCCAATTAGTTTCCAAATTAGTTAATCTGGTTTCAATCCTTACAAGAGTGTCTTGGATTTGAACCATCATTGCGGAAAGTTGATTAACATTTTCCAATAACTCCGTAACAATCCCCCTTAAATCTTCATCGTTTGTGGAGGACTCCACTTCTGCCTTCTTCTTATGAACCACCATATTTTGAATTCAATCAAGAAGTTTGGCTGACCTTATGGGTAGATTTGCTATCCACGATCACACTGGCGAAAACAGATTTGAAATTTGACGGTGGTTGACTCTAATATCACGAAAAGAAGATTCAACCGCTGATCTGGTCAATCTGCTGTTGACTAATTCTGAGATACAGTGATGATGTCATCCGTAATGTTGTTGATATCATCAATAATGTTGTCTTGGTTGTTTGATTGCAGATGGGTTTGATGACCAGACCTGGCCTAAATATGAAAAACAGGCCTACCTGAGTATACCAGGCACCTTTTTTTTAACTAAAAGACACATGCGTGGCCCTCCTTTCTTGTTTTCGTGATTCGCGCCTGAAGAAGAAAGAAAGAGGACTTAAACCATTCGTAATCGTCTCTATTCTAACAAGAGAAGTTGCTGTGTTCCCACGAGAGATAGAGAAGGTGAGTGGGACTTCAGCGCAGATGGTAGTGCTTCGTCGACAAGAGAGGTTCACCCCAACCGCGGCGATGGACTGGCAGGGATGCCAACTGGAATCAAGGCACTGTGCTGGTGTACGCTACGCCTTTGCCTACTCTTCTTTGTCTTCTTCTTCTTTTTTGTTTTTGGTCTGGGGTTTATGTCGATGGGGTAGGCTTTCTATCGGTTTGGGTTCGGGGGTTTGGGTTGTTGGTTTGGGGCGATGGGATTGGGGTTAGGTTCGGGTGTTTTGGGTTCTAACAGGGGACGGCGATGAGCTACGATGGACAAGGATTGGGGGTTCGCGGTTTTAGGGGTTCTGCAAGGGTTGGGGTTAGGTTTCGGGAGTGATGGTGGAGCGGGAGGATTGGGATAGGGATTTAAGGATGGGTGAATGAAATGGAGATGGGATGGCTTGGCTCCAATCTGCAACCGGAGATTGATTAGAGCGACATGGATATTCGCTCTGATACCGACTGGTGCAGGCCCTAGCTTAGGGCTTGCGTGGAGTGCCGAAGCACCATGTCCGCAGACACCTCAATTTATCTCTTAGAGATTTTAACACAAGGATGCACCTCTCCAAGGGAAAAAAAACCAAAATTCTATTCAATAATCAATTGTGAGATTTTCCATCTCTACAATGCAATATAAATAGATAAGCAAACTTAGGGCCCAATCAATCCCAAACTAATAAATGAAACTACCCTAATTACAATTAGAAACACGCTAACTAATAATTAGGAAAAATAAAAAGGAAATAAAATAAAAAAATCAATAACGGGGGGACCACTTGTGGCCTGTTCTGCATCAAAACGTATGTACTATTGTATTAAATCTTCCTAGCGAAATTATGAACTCATCATAAACCCTTGGAGAAAAGCAAACATCATAAAGAAATGCTAAGCTTACATAATTGAATGGTAAAATATCACTGAGCATAACAGATAATTAGAAAAAGATCTTAAAAGCTGGATTAGCAAGTTTACTCAATATCATTGTCAAGAATATAGACTGGCCACTTTTAAGGCAGATGCTAACAATGCTTGCCATTATCAATGTCAGCACTTTCCCCTTTTTATACAGATTGGTATCACAATATCGCTGAATAGACTTGAAATCAATTCCGCTAAACCACAAGTGATGCAGGCCCTAGGGTTAGGGGCTTGCGTGGGGAGTGCTCAAAGCACAATGGGTGCCGAAGCACATGTCCTAAGACACAATAAATTTCTACAAAGACGACAAATGAGGATGCACCTCAATGGGAAAACCCAATTTTCATTATCAACTCTCTAATAATTTCTCCTCTTACAATGCATATAAATAAGAAAGAAACTTGGTGGCTAAGAAAACCTATTAAACTAGGAAACTGAATAATATTGGAAACCTAATCCTAATTAAAATAAAATCAGAAACTAACATATGATTACTAAATTAAAAATCCTAAATCTACTTGGGCCCTACACATGTGGCCTGAGGTCCATCTGCATCAACAAGAAAACAGAGTCCTGATTATCCAATGACCATGATGGATTGTTCTCAAATCCATAACAATTCGACATAGGTTTCTCTTCTCAAAATGGTCCATTTCAAAATGCACCTTATTCAACACAATAATTATGGCTGATAATCATTTAGGTGTCATCTGGATGAGAAGAAGTCACAAGTGGGGATTCCCCACCAGGTGGCATGATGAATTGAGATTTACATTGAAATAACTTTCTTATTTTGACATCTAGAATAAAAAATAGACAAACTTTCTTATTTTGAAATTGAAGCATCTAGCTAGAAGTTCCAATTGAAACAACTTGGTAATGGTGAGGGCAAAAAAATTTCCAAGTATGGCCCTAGAGCATATGTCCCCCAGCCGTCAATCCAACACTTCACTAGAACAAAAGACATGAATTACACCTTCAACTTCAAATAACTCAATTAAATTAATATGTGCAGAAATTGCTCAACTGCCAGCGGCCCAGCACTGTGCTCAAAAGTTAGAATATGAATCCAAATACAAAAACAGAATGAAGGGAGTTGATATTGACCTATTGTTTTGAGGAAGTGATGACCTAAATTCATATGCCCATAATTAGCCATAAAAAATAAATTGATCAATCTAGTCAGGTTACTTTGCTGGGTTGCAACAATGATGTTGCAACTTCCATTCTAAATCACCGAAAAATATAAGAAATAAAAAATAGAAACATGACAAACACACCTGTTCAAACTCAATTGTGTACACCCATGACGCACCTATCTCTTCTGTCTTACATTCTAAATGCTAGAAAGTCAATGTGAACTGCATCTTCCCATTTAACTCAGATGAAAACAGAACAAGACACGTTTTTGGGCTCTCATTTTTAACACAGGTATGACTATTCTTCACAATAATTGAAGGAAATTACCATTTGACACAACTAGAAAGTTCTAAGAAAACAACACATACAAAATGATGGAAAACATAATAAACGAATCATAGATTCACAAAGATTTTCTCGTGTCCTTTTTTGCAATGATTGGCCAACATATACAAAAATATTATGAAGAAAAGAATGGATATCCTTCTCAACAATTTGAGAGAGAGAGAGAGAGAGAGAGAGAGAGAGATTAAAGAAACAAGAAGAACAACAATGACTGCAATAAGGAGATAGAGGGTAACACCAATAATTGCCTAATTGGCCCTTTCCCTTTTGGGTTGTGTGTGAGTGCACGTGTGGTGGGGGGTACAAGTTACTTAATGAAAAACAAACAAGGCCACAACAAAAACCCATTGCAGGTCATTATGTAGTCATTTAAAGTACATAACTGCCACAATACTAGTATCAGATATGAAACATTGTGAAGCAATTGATTTGCATATGCATGTCTGCATAACAAGAGCAAATTTGTCAAGGTCAAAAGTTTCTTATATCAAAATTAACATATTTTCAGTAGATGTTTACTTCAAGACTCAATTTGTTTTCCCCTAAAGGAAAAAAATGCAGATATAGATCAAGTCAGTATGTACCTGATGCATCATAAAATCGGCAATCCCCTGTCATGGAGCCAACTATTACTCCCTGCATGAATCACACAATATAAAAATTATGTTCCTCAAGTGAGAACAGAATTTTCAATAACATCAAGTTTTATCAAAAAAGAAAGTAAATCATCAAACCTGTCCATCAGGGCGGTAGCAAACTGCAGTGGCTATGTCTGTTATATCAGTCCAATCAACAACATGACAGCTAGAAATCACCCAAATGCGAACTTTCCCATCTATTGAGGCACTGATGAAGTAATCATCATCAATTGGATTAAATTGAACACACGTCACTGCATCATTTGGGGAACACACAAAGCAATCAGAACCATAAAGCCAAAATGCACAAAAAGATTCAATGCAGAAGTATCAAATAGAAGTAACAGAATTCAATTAACACAGAGGACAACTTGATAACACCCACAAAACAGCCAAACACAAACCATAATTACTGTGCAAGAAAACTCTAAGGCATCTACTACATCCCACTTGCCACAAGCGAACAGTTTTATCCTCAGATGAGGATAGCAGGTGCTGCACAAAGCATTTTAAAGGTGTCAACTATCAAAAAGCTAAAAGCTGTCCTGCAAGCTTTCTAGTTAGCATTCAAGATAACAAGAAAAATGACTTTCCTCAGGCAAACTAACCTTCTTTGATGACCATGACAGATCCAGTACATTGCCACAGTGCCCATGGAACTCATGGATTGGTTTTTCTGATATGCGGAAAGTTTTGTATGGGAAAATGATGCAAGGCGAATCCCGTGATTTGCTTATGCTTGTAAATTTACTCTTTTTAACTCTATCCTCGCAAAGGAGGGCCACTTCTGAACCATTCGACCTGAAGTAAGTGCAAGATGGATCCAGTTCTGCAATTTCACCATCATCTGTTCTTACACATTCCATCACCTGCCACACGCGCACAATACGGTCTTCACCCGCGCTTGCTAAGTATTGCCCTTCAGGGCTAAACTTCATAGTCAAAATCAAACCCTCGTGTGCTTGAATCTCTTGTTCCATATACAGAGCAGAGAGCTCCTTGGACCTCTTCTTATGGGGGCGAACCTTTACTCTTTGGATCCCACCACTTGTGCTAGTACCAAATTCACTAGGATCCAATTGACCTTCTTTTCCTCCTCTATCCACAACACAAATAACAGCTCCCAATCTCCTCAGCCATCCCTTTTTCCTCCTCTTCCCTTTTTTGGCCAAAACATTTGCCTCAATCACCTTTCTCTGCATAAACTGCTGAACAGAGGGTGACAACCCAAGAGTCCTCTGAAACTCATCAATGGTAAACAAGCGATCGGAACCCACTTCACGCAGCGAAATAACCGTCCCATCCTGCCCCATTTCATCAACAATGAACTCAGTTCCATCGTCCAAGTTCTTAATTCGGCAAATCAAATTCTCCTCTGAAAACCCATCAGTGGACAAATTAGCAACGGTACTTGAACTGCTCGAAATGGAAGTGCGACTCGATGAGAAATCATCTTCTACATCAGGATTCCTCAAGACAGCACCGCTTGTCCTTGTAACGCGATCGACATCAATTCCACTCTCACCCGACAAAGAGACCGCCTTTCCGCTCTTATCAACTCTATTCGATTCCGAATCCACGTCCATCCATTTCAAGAATTTGTCACGCCGTTCGTCAACACTCTTGGGTGTTTCCATCCAGACCTCGTAACGGAAATTACCCGATACCCATTCAAAAGATCTGCCATTTGAATCCAAACCGTCTGCACAATCCGAACCCGAGTCGGATATGGACGCAACTTCCTCTTTGGAATCGAAGAATCGATCTTCTTGGTCATTGCCACAGATCTCCATCATTCTTCCTTCACCTCAACCCATGAAAACCCACTTCAGAAATCAAATCCTCTGGAAAAAAAAAACCCAAATCAAAGGCTAATACGTGGAAATTTTTAGAATTCAAGAATTCCAATTTCAGACACAGATCCCAATCCAACGTCAAAATCTGCCCTTTGAGGGAACAAAAACTTTTCTTTTTGGTCTTCTGGAAAGAACCCTAATTCCCGGGAAATCCCAAATCCCCAAACCGACCAATCCAAATCCAAGTATGATGCTGAAATAGGAAAAAGACCCCATCAAAGCATAATAGAAAACAAACCCATATATCAAAGCAAACCAATGAATCCGTGTGTGGAATTCAACACAAGAAAAGTGGGGATATGGGTATGGGGGATTTGGTAAAACAAGAGAGAAAGGGAAAGGTTTGATTTTTCCTCAACTGGGTTTCCAATTCCATTGAAGGGAAAGGGAGAAGATAGTCAGAACCAAGAAACCCGTTTATCCATTGGGGATTTCCAGCTCTGAAAACTGGCCCAAATTCAATGGACATCTATCTATCTCTCTTTTCCCTTCAATTTTCTTTTCTTTGCATTTCTTTTCTTGCTTTTTGTTTTTGTTCCTCTTCTTAGAAAGATGAAAGGTTTATTCTGGAATTAAAGAAAACCCCTTTTCTTAGGGCAAAGGAAAAAAAATGAAATTCAATTTTGTATACAAATACTTTTACAGATATAACTAACGAGAAATGTCTATCAAATTTCACATTGGGACATTGATCTTGCGACTATTCTTACATCTAACATTTGCCCTGCAACCGTCAAACTTTGTATAATTCCCGCAGAATTGTTCGTATGATAATAGTGCGATATCACATGACCTTAAAATATCACACAGAATGATGCATGCGATATAGCACGGCACTAGAATATCACACAAGGAAAGTACTTTAACTTTGACCTCTCAATGGCGAATCTCAGGTCTAAAGGTATCATTTCTTCGGGTTTTATCCTCTTTTTTATTCAATGGGTCATCAAGTTAGGCCCAGTAGAAGTAGAATTTAGATTGAGAGACAAAAGCCCTAATCGACCCATTTATTAATCCGTTTATAACTGACATTACCCACGTTAGTTTGGGTCAAGATTCCATTACACTAGTTGGTTGGTTATGTGAGTTAATTAATGTTTGTCACTTTTAATGAAAAATGAATTAGGTTGTAAACGGGTCAGATTCAAGATAGAATTATGTTACCACTGGATTCGAATTCATTTTTTTATGCGAACCAAAATTTGATTTAAAACCGATAATTGGATATCCATTTACAACCCTATGTCCAATTTAGTCCAAAGTTGGCTAAAGGTCAGATGCGTATAAAATTGGGCTTGTGCCTGGCCACATAGAGATAGGACTTGAAGTCTGCATGAAGAATAAACTCCCCATTGAACAGTCACCCTGAGGAAGTTTCTACGCAGCCAACATGGGCCTTACAGTTCATTGATTTGAACAACAGGGTCATAAGTCATCCAAGTGGACTGACATTCACGCGTGAATGAGGGATCAAAGCCATGAATATGGAAGGATCCATTTTAATTGATTCCTGGCCATCCCATTGAAAAAAGCTCAAAAGAGGGATGACAAGATTAGTGTATATTAATGTGCACATATATTTTATAATATGGGAAGCAAATATATTATTATTACTATGATGAGTGTATAGTATTCTTACTATTGGTTAATAGCCTTAAAGATCAGCTAAGTGTCAAATTGGGGCCGTGCCAATTCACAAAGGTAGTCAATATACAGAGGAAAAATTGATCAAAGGCAAGCCAAAGTAGGCCCCACAGAGCTGAACCGCATAAGAACAGCATGTTGCCCATTGTTGGTGAAAATTTATATTTATATATAATATTTATTGTGAAAAATGAAGATGTAATATGGACCAAGGAACCTCACCATAAAGTGTGCCAATCAAGTGGTTGAAGTCAGGATTGGAAGCATTATGAATGAATTAAAGGTGGGTCATATATTGACACAATTTAATCATGATCATAGCAATCTAAAGGCTCCGAAGATCAATCCTATAGCTGAGGATTCCTCGCCAAAGATACTGTATAGCTAAGGATCCGCCATCTAGATCAGCGTGTCCCTATGCATAGTTGAGAAAAATTAGCTTTCCAAATCTTACGGGGAAAACTGAAAATTCTCAAAAATAAAGATTTTCATTGGTTCGAATACTTAAGGATTTGCAATTTCCAAACATAGATTTTCCAAATCCTCTGTGAAAGCCTGCGAGAAAAGGATTTGGTCGTCGAACTTGATCTTAGTTGCTTTTCCTTTCTCTATCCCCACCATGGTCTAACCTCATCTGTAAGTAAACGGGTAGCCTAAAATGGGGTGGCTTCTGGGCACATGACATAAATCTTGCAACATTTCCCAAGTGCAGAGCAGTCGAACCATTAACATGAGGTTAGGGACTAAGTTGCCTACCTTCCCAACACCAACATCATATCCTTCCATGTGTAATCATGTTAGGTGTCCTCTCATTGTCTCTGACCGTCTGAACTCAACCACATTAATTAATCAAAACATCTAATCCTTCCTTAACACTGCTTTTAACTGTCGGCTGACACCTATATTCTTTTGTACCTTGCTAAATCTCCCTTGTTTTAGAAGAGAGTAAAGTAACTTTATGCATAACACGGCAAATTCCCCTTTAAGTGCAGAAAACAGTGTGATTTAGCTTAATCTTTTGTGATTTAGTGCGGTGTTTTATAATAAAACATTTCGCAGGAAGGAAGCGGTGCAGACCATGAATACTCAGCTAACACAAAGAAGCCCCAAATAACATGAACCTACTGTGAAGAAAGGTTCTAATTTTGAATAGTAATACAATCATAATTATATTTTCAGGTAGATCTTCTAAATTAAAAGGAGAGAGAGATAAATGTCTCATTAAAGTTTGCATTCATTCTTATCTTATCCTTTCATGAATCAAATCCACTTACATATGATTAATCTAATATGCTATGACTAAAATATTGGAGTGAGAAATGGTGGTGCTTGCATCAAAGCAATACATAGTCCAAGGCTAAACTCCCCCCAGTTGATGGGAAAGCTGGGACATGTTTGCTTGATACTTGTTTCAAGGCATAACCCAAGATTAGAAGGTGACAGTTAAAATAATGAAGAGAATGCTTTTAGGAAGAATAGATTTCTGTTGTTGTCTGCTTTTTAAGCTACAAACACCTTGCCGGGTCTTGGTAACTTTTTTCCTAGAGTAGCATCAAGTCTCCAACCAATGTATAAGGCCTCGGATTCCTCATTGTTTAGTCTCAAATACAGGGCTTGAATCTAGGGATGGCAACGGGGCGGGTCGGGGACGGAATTGGGCTTCCCCGCCCCCGCCCCGAACTTGGCCCGCCCCGCCCCGAACTTGCCCCGCCCCGCCCTTCGGGGTAATTTATATTCCCCGTCCCCGCCCCGCCATGCCCCGCGGGTACCCCGCCCCGCCCCGCCCCGCCCCGCTCTCAATTGTAAAAATTTTAAATGTATAAGACTTGGGATTCGAACTCGGGTGGGAGAGAAACCAGAGCTTTGCTTTACCACTAGACTAAACTTCATTTCTTGTAGTGTTTTACCTTATTTAAAATATATTAATATATTCAAGATTGTTACACACATATACATACTTCACTTACTTACTATATATATTATGACTTATATATTATTTATCATTTATTTAAAAGGAAAATGTTAAATGTAGACAACTAAGGAATCTAATTGGAAACCTTAAAGCTATATTGAGCTCGTTTCCATCTCTTGGATTTTGAAATCTTTTGGTCTTGTGAAATGAA
The DNA here is from genome assembly GCA_028538565.1 of Umbellularia californica. NCBI lineage: Eukaryota > Viridiplantae > Streptophyta > Magnoliopsida > Laurales > Lauraceae > Umbellularia > Umbellularia californica. The sequence continues at coordinate 14,699,094 of JAPQWN010000001.1, read as the reverse complement.
TGGAACTTTATTTTAAAAATAATAATTTCGCTGATCAAACATTTTGTTTGGATATCTATTGGACTAATGGCTTGGAAATTCTAGAATCCTTTGAAATCCTGAAATATTTTTTTGGACATCAATTGAGATTGGGCCTAATTATTTCTTCTTGTGTTTCTCAATAAATGTTTCGAAATCTTTATCACATGAATTAGGAGTGCAATCATAATATGCCCTGCCTGTTTAAGATGAAAACATGATAAGCACCCACCAAAAGGAAAATTACACAATTTGCAATTCAAATTTATAAAAGTCTTGAAATGTAGAAAAAATTCTAAAAACATATACTAGTAATTTTGTTTAAAAAAAATAGAATTTATATATGAACTTCAAGTATTGTCATATGAATATTAAATCATTATTTATTGTATAGCCCTGAATTCATGAACCTCCTATAGCGGGCCCGGCTATATTGAAAGTACATACTATATTGAAACCCTCATTATCAAAGCCTTGTCCCAGGCTCCCAGCTGTGACGGTGTTGGCTACATGTATTCTTTTTCTCCATTCTAAATCAAGACCCAAATAAGAAAAATTTTCTTAACTTCATAATTTTTCTTTCAAGGCAAAATAAATTAAATGTTGGATTGACTACAAATAAAGAGGTAAATTCATTTATTTTATATGGTAAAAAGCACATGAATGATTCATCTATGTTGTCTCCATGCCTTTAATAATATTAATAAAAAAAAACCCTCAACCATGCTGACTCATTTGCCCGAAACTCAGGCCCCTCTCAAAACATCAGTCTTCCTAGGGACCATGACATTTTTCCCAAAATAGAATAAAAAGATCTCCCAGCATAAATATTTTATAAGTGTGGGGCACTATTAGATTGTTTAAAATTTTTTAAATTATCTAATATTAATATTATAAATTTTCCTTTTCCTAAAATTTTACCTATTTAAAGTGAGATTTATTCATATAAGATTTTCTCTAAACCCTTGAAGGCCAATAACATACACTTGAAAATATCATATATGCTTTGAGACATTTTTTATAAAAAAGACAATATCTCTCTAAAATATCATGAACTCCATCAATACATGATTTCACTTCATTTCTGGTATTGAACTCCACTCGCTAATAAAGAGGTTAATTACACATATAATTAAAATTAGTATAATGTATAGTGTTGTTAGTATGATTAGAATCATATTAAGTTACTAACTATAATTTACCTTGTTATTTCTAATCGTATGAGTTATTATAAGTGTATAGCATGATATATCTTGTAATGCTATATCAAATTAGTATAATATATATTGTTATTAGTATGATTAGAATCATACCAATTATAATTTACCTTGCTATCTCTAATCATATATGTTATTATAAGTTTAAAGCATGATCTATCATTCTATTATATTCGTTTTATTTAATATGATTTATCATGTCGCAATTTAACATTATATATGATTAAAGTCAAATAAGCTTAGATAGATTTTTAACAACTTTAATTTCATTAAATTTGAATTAGAGGGAATGTGATCATATTATATGCTTTTATAATGTCTAGAGTTCAATCAATTACATGTTTAACTTTAAAAAAAATCTTCAATCAATCTACTTAACCCTTAATAACAACATAAAATCAATATATACATTTACATATAAATATGTTTATTTATTATAAAAGAAATCTAAAAAATATATTTTTTTAGAGGATTATTAATTTCGGGGCGGGTTACGGGGCAGGGCATGGGGCGGGGCAACGGGGCGGGTCAACGGGGCGGGGCATGGGGCGGGGCAACGGGGCGGGTAAACGGGGCGGGGCATGGGGCGGGGTAACGGGGCGGGGCGGGGCGGGGCATGAGGCAGACCCATCCCCGCCCCGCCCCGGCTTCGGGGTATGGTTTTTTGCCCCGTCCCCGCCCCGTCTAAGATTCGGGGCGGGGAAAACCCGTACGGGGCGGGGCGGGCACTCCGGGTTGGGGCGGGGCGGGTTAAAAATGCCATCCCTACTTGAATTGAATCTTTTCGAGGTAGACTTACTAAGAGCATCTCTGAGAGATACTCTAAATTTGGATGTGCTTTTTAAAAAATGAAAGCTGATGTGGCATATGTATTTTAGCATATGTAACTTGGCAACTCCAAGAGCGATGTCAAATGCAAATGCAAGTAGGCCTATGATCATTATTTTATGCAAAAGAAAGATTTGCACCCAAAAACTCAAATGCAAGTGGGCCCTCACCATTATTTTATTAAAAAAAAAAAACTTTTGAAGTATGCTTTGTGGTATGCCAAATTTTACATACCATCACATACTTCAAATGCCATGTAGGATATGAAGTATCTGTTGGAGATAATCTCATATGTCAAGTAGAGCTATTGGATGCTAACATGGTCGTTTGAAGTGTCTAAACTCTTTTTATCAATGTTTTTCTTTGGTGCATTGACATTGAGATGGGTTGTGAATTGTTATTTGTGATGAAAGTGTTTTCTTCAAACCAGCACTACTGTAGGATGGTCTAGTAATTGAACTGAAGTCGGAATGATTTTTTCGAGCGAAATTCGTATAGTCACATGCTTTTTTCTAATATTTACAAAAAAAATCTTTAATTTTTATTACTTCTCACATCTTATATCGACAATATCGATCAACCACTTTGACCATCATGAGATTCTTTTTAATTTTGACCGAATTCAAAGAATTCTTTCATGAAAGGAGAAAATATCCTTAATTTTATGTTTATGTTATGGAGGGAACCAAAAGTTCTTCCAACCCAGTTGCTTGGGTTTGCAATGAGTAGTGAGAACAGAAAACCTTCAATTACTTGGTTAACTCATCTTTAAGAAGAAAACATTCAATTACTGACTAGTGTTTGAATGGAAAATTGCATAGCACTGTAGTATTGAGAATTTTAACTAACTTTAAGGGAGTTTTCCTTTTCTTCTAGAAGTTCCATAATTAAATATTTAATCGATTTTTTTGGTGGTTAACTCATCTTTAAGAGCAATATACTATGAACTGATACATAAATTATCTTTAAAACTAAAAGGTTAAACAACACAAACACAAACACAAACACAGGTACAAAATACAATAGAACAAAAACAAACCAAACACAAAGGGAAGACAACACAAAAGACGACAGATAACCCAAATTAGAAATTAGAAACAAAAAAAACAAAGGAAATAACTGTAGACAACAGAAGACTTTTATATGAAAAGAAAAGAAAGAAAGTGAAATCCATTGGCTTTTTTAGTTTTTTCTTTTTTTTATAATTTTTGACTGCAAACACTAATTCCATATAGTTCCTTTGACCAACAACAGCATCATTAGGTCGCTTTTTTCACCCTTTACTTAAGTGCTGAAGAGAGACTATTTCCTCCTTATGGTCACCAACTTGCACAGAGATATAACTTTTCCCATGCCAAGTCTCATAATCTATCATTTTATTTCTTCCTCTGTTTTTTAAATTGTTTACAACCAAATTAATGTTGTAGTTCTCTAAATAAAAAGTAACAGGTTTTGTAGTTGTGAGAAAACTTAAGGGATTTTTACAATTTCAAATGCCTATAGATTATTTTACAATCTTTAACACGAATAGTTTATGTTTCAAACTGTTCCAAATTTATCAGGTGTGCGTTTGTGTGAGTTTAGCGGGAGCCTTAAAAAATCTCTCCATACCCCTGTCGTTTAAAAAAATTAAAAAACCTAGTACAAAGTTTCCCATACATTTGCAGATGGATGATGACATGCACACGTGTGATGAAGGAAAATGGATAAAAAGAAAGATGCCAGAGGACATGCTTGGAAGGACTCTCCATCAAAGACATGGTCCTAACTTTAGAAAGACCAATGTCGGTCTTGTTGGGGTGGGCCCACTCATTGCAGCATAAGGACAATCACCATGACGAGGGCGTTTTAGTATTGTGGTGATGGTAGGGATGGTCATGTTATTATCCATAGGGTCGTGGTGGGGTTTCTCCACATGGTATTGGGCCTCAGGGAAGTCAGAACCACAAATTGCCATGCAGTGTGATGGCCCACTCTTCTGTATCAATCCCTGTTTGTTTGTATTCAATCAACCCGATGTGATTAATTGTGACAAAGATTGGTGGAAGGGTAGCCCACCATTTAATATACATGGATGGAATCCAACTAAACAGGGGAAGAAAGGCTTCTCCACCTTCTTTATCTTTATTTACATGGTGATTCAGGCACTTGGCTAGTTGGCTTAGATGATGTGATCATTTTATAGTGGATTTTTGTTTGATCATAGAATAAGATGGTAGATGAGAGTGTTATTTCATTGGGGGTATAATGATATGGCATGTCATTTTCTCTCCTCAACTTGAAATTTTGTTGTCATGCAGATTTTTAGGTATGACCAAATCTATTTTTTTTTTTTTTAAACCCAGACAAGGGGGCTTGGACCCAAGTGAGAGCCCGCATGCACACGAAAAGACAGCCCACTCATATGAAAAAGGAGCATGCACATGCGGGAAGAAAACCCACATGTAGAAAGGGAAGTCTGCACACACGAGAAGAGTGTACGCGGGGTTTGAACCCTAGGTGGCAAACCACTCCGGTAAGCTAAATCAAGTGATAGCATAATCATGGGTGCTAATGGACAGTGCCAACTTGGCCCTATCCGGGCCTATCTTGCTTTGAGCCTTGGGTTTATAGTACTCGGGCAGGCCTGAAACTAAAGTTTTGGTTGGGAATGGATTAAGTGAGAGAAAGCTCGAAAGCCCTACCTGGCCTGACCCAAATAAATATAGTGACCGATTGCTTGAATGAGTGACAGAAATCCCAAACAAGTGATGGAAAGCCTTTGCTGACCTGACCTGATGATTAAGTCGGTAGGCTCATGCCTAACATGTTTGGGGCTACTCAGGTTTAGGCTTGATACTTATGACTTGTTGGGCTTAGACTGGATACGGGCTGGTGTTTCTAAAGTCGGCTCAAGCATAGGTATTGCTCATAGGGGAGCTAATGGGTCGGTCTAACCCTGGTTTGGGCTGGATTTGGGCCTTAGATTTGATTACTCGGACTAGCCATGGTTTTAAAATTGAGGCCCGGTTAATGTTTGGGTCGCACTTGGATTAAGTGATAGAAAGGCCCAGCCGGGCCCGGCTTGAACATTAAATATAGTGAGGCTGTTTTAAAACCAAGCCGGGCTTGAACAATAAATATAATCAGTGGTCTTCTTCCTCATTGCAGATAACTCCCGCATACACACGGACCAGCCACTTAAGGCCTGTGTCGGGCTTGGGCTGGATATGGGCCAGCATTTCAAAGGTAGGCTAGCCCATCCAGGCTCATGAACAACCCTAATGCCTTAGCTTGGCCTGACCCCACCCATGAACACATGTGGATAATCTGATGGGGTGGATTAATTTTTTGCCTAACCATTATCATATAGAAGAGACCATCTACCTTTCCATCTACTTAACCCCAGTTTAGGGCCTTGTATCTATGTGGGCCATGAGATGGACCTCAGAGAACAGTATGCAGGCCTGGTGCTCCTAGGTGAAAAATTCTGTCAGATAATCAAGGCATGTCTGCGGTATCTTCAAAAGTCTAGCAAGATTTACCTAACAAAACACTTCCTCAAGTGTCTCTCATGCAAAGATACAGAGCAGATGAAGAGAGCAAACACTGGGCTTGGGCTTATTATCCCATTCAATTCAGATTCTAAAAATGCGCCTCCTCCATTTTGAAAATATCCCAACATTTTCTCGAGAAGGATATTTGTAACAATGGTCTCCATTAAAAGGTTTGGCAAAGATAACATGAGACATTATTTTAACCCTTGATTTCCATGGGCCTATGTAATTTCTCTTTCTTCCTTTTCTCAATACGAAATAACCTTTTTAAGCAAAAAAAAAAAAAAAAACTTTATTTTAGTACTTCAAAGTTTAAGATCTCCTTAAAAAAAATTAAAAAAAGGGTTTAAGGTCATGATGTTTATCAACGAAAAAAAAAAAAGATTTTCACTTTCCAAAAATTTATGGAAAATCCATGTTTGGCAATTGTAAATCTTTGAGTATTTGAACCACTGGGAATTCTCTTTTGTGAGGATTTTCATGTCCTAAACACCCCCTCCCCTTGGATTTGGAAATTCTCAATTTCGTGGATTTGTGTATCAAACTCTCAGGGTTCTGTTCCAACTTTCAATGCAACTGGATTAGGCCCACCTTAGATGATGGGCCCAATATCGATTCAACTGGTCCTAGCACAGATGATCCATGTCCGACTGATACACGAAGAAAGTTGTATGGCGATCACACTAAATTAAATTAGCTTGAAATGCCAAGTTGCATTTCTGGAGCAAAGCAAGCATGGAAAAAAAAAGTAGGCTCTACACCAACTTCACAAGGCCTTCTTCTCATAAATTCCTGTCATGTAATGGCCAATTAGATCCGGACAAATCCGGTTCTGCTTCAGAATTCTTAGGGGCCAGCCCATAAATCCATCACTGGGACTCGCTTTTGAAAGTCGCCCATGTAGGACTTGGACTATAGTCTGATTGATTACATGTAAATACATGATTTCAATTCCTTCGTGTTTTTTATTTTAATAATGTATTTTCACATGTTCACTCTAACATTGGGTTCAACTCCAGTTGGAGTGAAGTTCAGCCATGGGCGAAGAGGCAGTAATTTTGAGAAGTTTCAATCTCAGAAGTGAACCCTGATGATGGTTTTGTTTTTCTAGCCCCAGTGAATCTGAGGCCCAACAACTGGGGTGACTAGTCATATGTGTGAGGGCTCTCCTTTCTACTTATGCGGGCTTCTCTTCTCACTTGTAGTTGTTTTGGGTTCTCCTTTCCACGGTTGGGACTTTCTCTTCCCATGTGTGTGGGCTCTTTAATTTGGGTCTCAGCCCCTTTGGCTGGGGTACCAAAATAAAAAGATAAAAAAGAATGCATGGAATAATCGTATGTGGCGATAAAATTAGAAATAAGGAAAGATCTTTGAGTGCTTTGTGCAGCACCCTTATTAAACACATTAGTGGACTCATTCACCCGGCTTCATCTATCACACTTAATAAAATTTCATTAAGAGAACTCTAATGACAAACCAAATAGGTCACAGATATCTCGTGCTTTCTGATTAGAATTTGAGACTTCTAGTAGCGTTTAGAACATATCTATTTCTTTGGGTGAACTTCTACCAAACTTTGTTTTGTTGAGAAGTTGGAAAGCCGTGTCTAACAGCATTTCTCTGTCTTTGACCATCACTTAGGCAGTGAGACCTTGATGATGCAGAGGTCAGGCTAACAAGTGGGTGGAGAATGTGATTGATGATAATATTGAAATGGATCCGGATTCCAGATTCTCTGTATCCGGATTCCAGAATCTCTGTATTAGAAAATCTAGCTGCTTTTTTTAAAACAGGACTTAACACATAGTTTATGATGCCCCTCTAAAAAAATCAGATTCATTAGATATTTTCAGTGAATTTATCAGTGAATGAAATCGCTGAATCTCAGTTTTTTATTACCAATTGGAAAAGTGAGAAAGTGAGAATGTCCTTTGAGTAAGATCTTCAAAAATCTCCCAGTTACAAATTAAAGTACTCCAAACTATCAAAGAATCTATTTTACTATTTACACAATGCGGCGGAAAATATGCAATCTTGATTATGTTTTTTCTTATGTCCATTTGAAAGCCAATGATCCTTTTTTTTTTGTTGGGGATTTGAAAGCCAATTATCAGATGGATGTTGAAAATCTCTCTTCCCACCGGAAAAATGGGCGCACCTGCAGGACAGTTTGGCCTCAACAAATTGAAGAACTCATCACCATCACCAATGCTTCATTTTTTTTTTTCATTGTAAATTACATTGTTAGGATCTTCAAATAATATAAATCCTAACAATATAATTTACAACATCAAAGAAACTGTTGATAGGGCACTCCGCGTATCACCTAACTATTCACGGGTCTATCCCTTGCTTCCTCTTCCTACCTGAGCAGGCTTTGGTAAAAATAAAATAAAAAAGAATATATTACTTGTCAATCAAACTACTTTCTAATTCGAGTGAAACCAAAACCCATCCCAGACACCCTGTGGAACACTTACGTTCAAGTGACATAGCCGTAAAATAGAAGATTCACAATAATTGAAAACCCACTTGTACAAAGCATGACTTGGAGTTTTGTTGCTGGAAAATTTTCAAAAAAAGTATAAAACGTTTAGCCCTTTTTAAAAAAAGTACATGATAAACTGCTTTTAATGACCAACTTAAATTGGTTAACGGTGGTGGGTCAGGTCGGTGTCAATTATCCACAAAATGAAATTGAATAAGGATTGATTCGGTGCATGCAATATTGCCTTTTCTCAAGATTATTTTAGGCATCCACTTGATACAAACTAAAGTAGCAATTGGTTCTTCAAATACTTAGTCTGCGTTCATCAAATCTTGTAATATAAAACACCAACCCAAAGCTCCTTCAGCCTTCAACTATCAAGACCAAAGCGGACTCCACTAATGATAATAATAATAAGGTCACTATTTTGTACTGAAAACATAATAAAGAAACAAAGAATCATATGAAAACTAGGGGTGTTCATGAGGTCAGGAGGGGATGGAATGAGGAGGCATATCCCAGCCCAACTTTAGAATACAGGCTCATATCCAGTGGTGGACCCGGGATTTTCTTTTAAGGGGGGCTTGGATTTTTTATTTATCTATTCAAAATGATAACTTGAAAGATAGTTTTAGTAATGGTGACGAGAGATGGAGTTAGGCAAAATATGAAAACGCAAGGACTAACAATAGGAGTTTTTCGGCAACACACTAATGGTTGAATGGTGTTACCACATGGTTTCACACACATGCCCAGAATCAATCCCGAACTCTTCAAGTTGAAAGTACAACATTGACCAGTCACCCAAAATTGCAAGGAAAAAAAAATAGTTGGAGTTTTTCTAGCCCCGCCCCCCGCCCCTGCAACTACAAAATATTAAGAGCCAACAACTTGTCATATTGGAGTTTAAAACACAGACTGCCTTTTATTTTGGGATTTTTCCTGTACGGCCACTATTAGTCATGAGCGCGTTCCACTTTGTGATGAAAGTCGAGAAAATCCCCCAAACGATGTATGTATTGGTACTTCTTTACAATATATCAAAGTTTTAATTGGATTATGCGATATCATATAAAATTACCTCGTGACACCATTTTCTTTGTATTTCAAGAATAAAGACAGTTTTATGCAATATCATAAAAAGGTACAAATATAGAGAATGCATGAGAAATTTGTTCAATTTTTGTCAAAAGGCATGGTTGTGCACGATTAATTGTGGCCGTATGAAAGAAGCCTTTTATTTTAGTGTAACGAAAACTCATTGAGATGGGAAGTTACCGTCACCACCCTACCAATGAGAAGCTGATATCATAATGTCACAGAAACGAATGAAAATAACAAAAAATCACTTATTTTAACTATAAGCCCGGTGTAGGAGATCGATCGAGAGGAATTAGTTGACAACCTTGCCTCTCACCCAAAAGACTAGAGATCGACTTTGGTCTCCCCCACTTCTCATATGTGTGAGTTCTCTCTCCTCACATGTTTGAGTTTTATTACCCATGTGTATTCTCTCTCTTTGCATGTGTGAGTTACTCACTCATCGTTGTCATTATCTTATGGGTTTTAAATTTAATTTATTAGACCATAAGGTTTAATGGAACTATCTTAGTAATATATCATTACTTTTTTTTACAATATTTTATTACTCTTTAACAATATAAATAAAAAAAATCAGAGGTTACTCCCAAGTCGCTTAGTTAAATTTATTCCTTGACCCGCCAGTCAAAATTGAGTCACAGGTAGAATAGTTTGATAAAACCACCTAGTGACCATGTATACTGAATGAGCGCATGCAGACAAGTGTTTTTCTTTTTACTTTTTCTAATGTGATTTCTTCTCACATGATCCTTTATCTTCCTTTTTATTGTTCCTCAGTGTTCAAATTGTATATACAATAACCTGATATATTTTGTTTTTAATTTAATCCATGTTTTAGGCAATAATCTCGTGATAGTGACATTTCCAACATTCTGCCTTGCAGGATGGTCCAAGGTCTCTCCTCAGTCTCCAATCCAAACGTGCTATGTCAAAAATTCTAAGTAAATAAATGCCTTTCTAATCCTTTCAATAGCCATCTTGCAAGAGATTCTCATTGAAAATAAAAAGTAACAAAATTCCTCCTAAAACTCTTAAATAAAAATCTCTAAAGTATAAAGAGCCAATTTGTTGGATTAGAACTGAACTTGTGAGAATTTTAAGAAAACCATATCATGCAACGTAGTTAAAATTGAAAAAACAAAAATGAAGATCCACAAATAGCCATCAAATTGTCTCTCCTCCTAATAGAAAAAGAATATCCAACCCTCATCATAGGAAAGTCAGGTCTATCTACTTCAGCACTTAATACCCTTTACCCCTCGCCTCTTTAGGACTTCTTGTTTTCATAGAGTGTGGAGGGATTTATATATAGTCAAATTAGATCGATGGAAGGATTATTAAAGGGGTAAGATGTGAGGTATATAAGGTGATGGCTAAAGGATAAAACATAACAATGTGGATGGAACCTTGACTTTTTTGAATTGCTAATGTGATTCTTGGGTATTCGCTTTTCATTTTTCCTCACTCGATTTCCATTAAAAGTAGGGATGTGAATGGGTCCCCAATTCTTCGATTACTCGTAGGTTTCAACCCGTTAAAAATCGGGTTTGGATCCTTATTTAGGCCCCGCTAGGTAAATGGGTCCGGGTCCTTTTTTTACACCCGTGACTTAAACGGGACAAGTTCTTGTTCCACCTTGGTTCGGGCCCGTGGGCCCTGGAATCGACATGTTACCTCAATTTTTGAGAATTTCTATTTAAAATTAAAAATTTTCCCATACCATTCTCTATCTAGGCCCAAACCCAGGCCCAGACTCGCCCCATATATGGTTCTAATTTCGGGTCCGATTCCACCTCCTCCTTAACAATTCCGGGTCCGAAACCAAGGAACTGGTCCCGAGATGATTTTAGGTCCTGGTTCGGGTCCACCTTCTCCTAAACAGTTCTGAGTCCTGGTCCACCATGGACCCGGACCAAAATCGACCCATTTACATCCCTGGTTAAAAGGGAGGTTATTGGGTTAGGATATTCACCTTCGATTCTTTATTCAGCCACTCATGAAAATACAATTCTAGGAATTTAATTACATGGAACAATCAGACCCTTAATATTCTTTCACAAAACCCATTTTACTGTGTTTTCTTGGCAATTCAACTTCATGCCAACAAGTGGCCTCTAAATAAATATTCTATTGATATCTTGTGAGAATTTCCACCCGTTCACATCATACTTGAGAATTGGAACTTTGAACAGAAAATACATGGGAAAGTAAGGAGCCGACCTCCATCTGGTCTCCAGATCAATTCAACCTCACAGTCTCCATCAATCAACATTCCATTAAGGGGCCCCACAGCTGCTTTTGTCGACTTCTCGCTCCGTGGGACCCAACAATATTCAGAGATTTGATTCTCTACTGATGGGAACCAATTCTCCTACCTTTCAGGTTCAAAATGCTATTAGAAGAAGAATAGTCACATTCGCTTGTCTGGTCAGAAAATGAAACCTACAACAACACTTGAATGCATATACTATTTTACATATGAATGGAAAGGCAAAACCCACTTTAATTTGAATAAAGGTCACTGCCAAATTGGAAATAGGAAGTGGGAACAGGGGCAATGTATGGGACTGGTTCTTGACTTGTTAATTTTAGTGGGTTGCCAGGGCTTGACATTCAGTGGGCCACACCAATAAAAAAATGTCTCTGATTGGACGGCTCTGATCACTCGTTTGGTGCATCTTTTTTTTCTTAAGACTCAGAGTGTGAACCACGGGTCGTCTTCTTTTTTAATCCTCTGCCAATTTGTAGTGGGTCCAATTGTCAAAATCTCTCTCTCTCTCTCTCTCTCTCTCTCTCTCTCTCTCTCTTAAATATATGGTGTATTAGACATGCTTGATCAAATTATTAGTGATTTTATTCTTTTGAACATGCACATGAGAAATTGCCATCGGATTATGGTTTCAGAACACTCTTGCAGACACTGCATAGGTCAAAATCAAAACCTTTAATAATTGGCTAAGATATAGGTATTGCAATGATATTTTGACTTGATTGAGCCATTCTTTAAATGAGATCATAGAAATTCTAAAAAATAACAAAAAAAAAAAAAAAAGAGTGCACTTGTTCTTTGATTTTTAAATTGTTTTTGGAGTGTTTAGAATTTAAATAAAACCGAATAAAAAAGGTGGTGATATAACAAATAATAAGAGGTTGAATGTTGATCAATTTAACATTGGTTCAGTTTTCTTGTAGTCATTCTTTTTCATTCATAGAATAGACTTCATAGAATGGGAAAAAACAGTGGATGGTCAATATAACATCGGTTTAGTTTTCTTGTAGTCATCCTTTTTCATTCATAGAATAGCCTCCAATCTATTCATTAGGGCCTTTTCTTTTTTCTTTTTTCTGCATAGAATGCATAACAATTATTGCTCTAAGTGGTTAAAATGAAGATAAAAAATTACTTTCCAAAAATAAGCATCAAATAAGTTTTCCTTCAATGATAAAAATAAAATAAAAAAAAATGAAATGAATATCTCGCATAATCCTAATAATTCAAATTCTAGAAAAGTCATGGTCGCATCAACGTACGTCACTACCTAATTATAACATTCAACCCACACCTTATATCCCACCCACCCACCTACGCACACTCTTTCTCTTAATGATAGCTCATTTTAACCATGAATTCCTATGGATTCAAAGTAAACAAACATGCCATTTTCTATACACGTCAAATTATTTATCACCCGGACGAGAAAAGATAAGGGATCATATCAAAAGTACACAATTTCAAAACACGCCTAGTAATGCTTCACCTTACTTTACTTCAAATCACCATTATATTTAACTTTAGAGTGTAATATGTTACACAGAGCAGTAACTGTGGACATTTCATAGAGTTCGCCTTAATTCCATGACAATCTAGCGTGATAGGACCATGGAGGAAGAAACATCAGGCAGATCAAATGTTCATATCCTTCTTGGTGGTCAGCCTAGCATGATAATGTCCTCGTATTACCATCAAGATTAGATTTTCTAATTCTCGGAACATGTGTCAAAGGCATGTAAATAGGTGTCTACTTAGTCTACAAGCAATGTTAAATAATTCAAACAACAATGAAAAAAATTCCACGACATAGAAAAACATTACTCAATAACATACAACTGTTGGGCTTTCATTACCTAGATCTCTCTCTCTCTCTTTTTAATGTCATTCCTGTCTGTTTTTTTTTCTTCCCGGGGACGTCAAGGTTCCTTCTACTTTGCTGTACTGCTTACACCGTCATGTGGCCACTTTATATATTTGTGCATAATCAGTCTTTCATCAGTGTTTTATTACCTTGTACAGTGTACTCTTAATTTGTATTTTTAATTTTATTTGATCTGATAGGACTTAGTGCTAATGGGGCCTATCCAGAAAGATATTCAAAATTATTAGGTCCTCACCTCCCTAATCAACGGCATAGATTTAGAACCCTAAAGAGTCTAATCAGACCTGTGGTCCATATCACTATAACATGGGTCCCACTTGCATACAATGGTGTCGACAGTAGACTGTGTTAGTACTAATGCTTTAGGACTGAATAATTCCTCATTTAGAAATTGAAAACGTCCCTCTCTCTCTCTCTCTCTCTCTCTCTCTCTCTCTCTCATATATGGAACACCAAGACATAAAGAACTCTCAGTTCCTACAGTCTCTAACTTTCCTTGCATTATAATTCAGGAGGTCCAACCAAAGTTTCTCATAATTTTGTGGGAAAACACCAGATTTTATGGATACTGCTCAGTGGCCACAGGTAACTAATACCATGATTATTTACTTGATTTTAGCACATAAATTAGATCTTCTTTTCAGTGATTTTTTTGACAGATGTTGAAAGTTCTAGATCAGGTCTTCTTCATGAAAATTTTGAGGGTTCCTCTACATGGGTCTTATGATCTTCAAAAGTAGTGGTGTTTCTGGTGTATACTACTTTTACATTCCTTTAATTTGAGAAAGTACTAAACTTTAACTCCCCTTTTCTTTAGATGGGTTTTGTAATCTTCAAAGTAGTGTTGAATACTGTCTTTACAATCCTTTAATTTCAAAAGTACTAACTTTTTCTCTCTTTCTCATCTATGTGATTAGAGAAAGAGACTGTTGTTCTTGATATCACTATTAGCTATTTTTTCGTGTGATCTTAAAGTGATAAAGATGCCCTCTTCCTTGGCAGTTTTTTTCTCTTTTATTCTTTAGTTATACTTTTCTATGAGAATTTACGGTCAAGATTTCTGAGTGATCATCCTCTCTTTTGATCTTATAGCTATGCTGCTTTTTTTTTTTTTTTTTTCCTTTTGTGATGAATCATTCTCTCTTTCTTTTCTTTTTGGGTTGTCTTTCATTTGGGTTTCAAGCCCATGGAACAGATAGTCTCTACTACATGCTCAAGACCATTAATGGAGAAGAAAGCAAGGCCTCCAAAAGAGCAGGCTCTGAACTGCCCCAGGTGCAATTCCATCAACACCAAGTTTTGTTATTACAACAACTACAGCCTCACCCAGCCCAGATACTTCTGCAAGACATGTAGAAGGTATTGGACTGAAGGAGGATCTCTAAGGAATGTGCCTGTGGGAGGAGGTACGAGGAAGAACAAAAGACCATCATCATCTTCTTCAGCAAATTCTAAGAAGACATCTGATCTCACCTCTCCAAGCTCCTCACTCCCTTCTTCTCAGAACCCTAAATTCCACCAGGGGCAAGACCTGAACCTGGCCTACAGGACCAACAATGGTTTCCACAACTTGTCTGGATCTGCTCAATTACCAAGCGGTGAGAACCACCACAACCCTTCTTCCACTTCTTCCTTTTCAGAGCTGTTGAGGAGTGGGATTTCATCAAGGGGATTGGCATCATTCGTGCCCATGCCAGCGCTGGATCCAAACAGTGAATACCCATCTGGGTTTGGTTTTCATGATTTAAGGCCAACCCTCAATTTTCCTCTAGAGGGGCTTGTTGGTGGGTATGGGAGCATCCAAGGGCTCAATGAGGGAGGTGGGAAACTATTGTTTCCCTTGGAGGATGTGAAACAAGTTTCAAGCAATAATTTCGAGCAGCATAGAGGACAAGGAGAAACATCAGGCTATTGGAATGGGATGCTAGGTGGAGGGTCATGGTAGATAAAGAAGGTGTGGTTCTGTTCATTAAATCTCTTATTTTCTCTCAAATGACTTTTGTTTGGACTTGTTTAGAACTAACAAATAGGATACATGAACTTCTCCTTTCCATTTCTTTTCTTCTTTAAATTTCTCCTCTTATTTTATCTTGTAGAAATTTGGAGCTTATTTTAGGTTGGATTTAGTGGGTGTCTTGGGGGAAAATGGATTTTGGCTGTGAGGTAAGGCCCAGGTTCTTGCAAGGCCAACATGTAGGAGAAGCCTACATGAGGGCTGCACCACAGCCTAATTCATGGACGAAGACCTCCAAGAAGAGGGAAAGAAGACACCCAGTGTAGTTTGTGATGGGCTTGTGGAAATAAAGTCAAAGTTGTAGCAAGATCTTGTCAAAGTTTGTATGGATAGGGAGTCAGTTATTTCTATCATGAAGTCAATTGTTTAATTCAATCAAACCAAGAGATTGAGTGGGGATGGTTGGCACTTCTTTCCATGAAGTGGGTTGTAAATTGTGATGATTTCTTGTGTTCCTTTCAGTTTGTTTCCACAAGCAACTTTGGTATGTCAGGTCTCATCAGAACAATCAAGAAGATTCTTCCAGCCATGAAACCACATACATGAAGCAGGAAATGGGGGGAGAACTACTAGCTAGGTATGAACCACTGGAAGCAGTAGTTTCACACGTCATGATGCTAAATGCTACACCACTTTGGGAGAGTTAATATATATAAGCACTATTATAGCAGAAAATGCATGTTTCCTCACCTTTACCTTTTTAAGGGTTGGGAGACTATCAAGAAAAGGGGTGGCGCGTTGAAAACCCCAGTTCACCTTCCTCAACCAAAAGCTTACCAAATGATTACTATATATCCACTCACCCATGCACGCCATTTCCATGTATCATTACTTCCAACTGATCATATCAAAACTTCCTTTTGATCTAGCAAAGACACCCTTGCTAACATTCCTCTCTTTGACAGAGGAAGGACCCGCAAAACATTCCCCTTGGAATGAGAGCTGAGGAATATTTTTACTGCTTTCCACACAGGCAGATCCTTGATCCTAGTTCCTAACATGGACCCTCCATTTAATACACTGCCTTTTGTTATCTTTGTTTCTTGGGGATTCTAAAGTCTGTGTCTATATTAATATTTACTTGTTTAAATATAAGGATGCACCATCTTTCTTGGGTCTCTCACTACTCTTACCCCATTAAGATACGGAGGGAATATGTTATTCTCAACCCGAGTGAATAAATGTATGGCACATGGACTGATAATCAACAAGGTCGATGAGTAAGATGGACTCAACAGTTGGGAGTTTTTTCGGGCCCACCAGGTTAGATAATAAGACTTCAATGATGATGATGATGATGGACATATCACACATGGTTTTAAAAAAGGTTTGCCATCAGTGTAGATCAGGTCTGAATAAACTGATTCATATTAGCTAATATATCATCCATTCATTTCTTATGAAGTGAGCCATCCATTTTAAACCCAGTGTCTCATACAAGTGAGAACTGCCTGCACAAAAGATGCTATGGACTGGTGGAGCCATAGGCAGTGGAAAGGTTTCAATGAGACCTAGGGGCAAATACCGCCCTCAAAAGATCATCTTTAACTCCTTGATCCATTTCCCTCAAGTTTTAATGGTTTTAAAAGCAACTTATTTTTTTGGAGTTTATTCCTACAATAAGTAACAATTGGATAAGTATCAAATTTGAGCTGTTGATAACTCAAAGACGGTAATTTGTGTAAGCGAGAAAAACTGGTCATGGAGCCGGCTTTTTTTGTCTTTTAAGTTTCTAGTCCAACAGTGTGTGCCATTTGGGCCTCTTTTTTTTTTCACAACCCATTTTCTTGCAGGATATATAGGAGTGACGTTTAGTTGTACGCATGTGTGTGGAAGCGTGAACCTTGCTATTGAGCAATCATGCAACATAATAGAGAGATGAGGCTTTTATATGGTTTGGCAATACCGCCAACGTCCACAAGAAAGCAATGACTCTCTTCAGAGTCCAAGGCTATATATTACATTCTATATATAATCTTCGCTTTCTTAGCTCCTAAAAAAGCCTCTGTACATACAAAGACAAAAATACCCCTGACGCTAAACCCAGTCATTGATAACACAATGGACCAATCTGGTAAACCCAGAATACAAGAAATAAACCAACGGGTTTGGTGTATTATTGCTAGAGCTTCAAAAACTTGCTAAGTTCGTTTTGTGTGTTATTCCTCTTCAATCCAATCACAATCCATTTTAGGCTTAATGTTGAAGTTCCAATTAAATATACATTACTGTATTTAAAATAATTATCTATAGAATGTGATAATTAATTATGTTTCACCAGTAAGCAAATCATTTAATGTTCATATAATAAACTTAATTTATAGCAAATGATATAAACCAAATGAAACCCAAGATAAGCAAAAATCTTCAGATGAAATTTTTATGTTTCCCTTTTTGCATATTTCATGCTAATATCCATGCCCTTCTTCATGAAGGCAAACTTGTCTGATTTGAAGAGTTCCTTTGAGCCATGCTTTAATAGCAACTTAGCTGAACTCAGATTCTTCCAATTTTGAGGTACATAGAATATGTTGTTAGAGAGACCAGTAATATAGAGGTCTTGCTTCCAAGTTACCTCCTGTAGAAGGAACTTCTTTAGTCTCGTTGGCTTGATCTTTTGTTTTATTCATGAATTAAGATGAATCCTTCCAAAGATATGATGTTCATGCTTCAAGTGATTGGTTTTGCGTCTTCGACTTCCTTTAAGGAATTTTTCTTAGATTTTGTGAAATCTAACAAAGACACCCATTTTCTTACAGTTCAAGGATGGATTTCATCAGATTGTAAGTTTGAGCGACAAACCCACTTTCGTAATCTGTTGCTTTATGGTTTGGTTAGAACCTAGGCTACACCAAGTAGAAAGAGAAGAAGATGAGTTTGCATTAATTTCCAATTTCTTATGATCCTAGAACTATACTCTAGCCTTGATGGTGATTGATGTGAGCTATCGCATCATTTCTCAATCATACTAATGCCTTAAGATCGCTGGAAGTTGTCCGCTTTAGCTCATGGGCTACTTGACCAGAGGACGTGGCCCAAGCACATCCAATCTTGCCTCACGGTTTTGCTTCTGATGGGCCTCAACCCATCAAAAGGCCTCATGCAAGGTAAGGGTGTAAGCTCTACATATAACCCCATTCACTTTCCTCTCTATAGTCGATGTGGGACTCCGGGGCGTCACAAAAGGAGTGCTAAATAAGATGAGATAGAAATATTAATTTGGGCCATGATCTAGAACATCAGGGAAATATTTTCCAACCACTCTAATAATGCAAAGAATGCAATGTCTTCAGGTTTATCATCTTCACCAATTCACCTCGAGCTGTCTAGGTCTCCTCCGAAGTGCAATTTGTTGCAACTGAAAAGACCATAGTTGATTCAAATCAAGTAGAAAACTAAGTAATTATTCATGTTGCTAGTTCGTTGGTTAGACACATGTGTAGTGCATGTACATCAAATTGAGTCCCATATAAAAGAAAACCTCAAGTACTCCATGGAAAAATTGGTGTGTTTTGCACTCTAGTTTATTTCAAGTTGTGTAACTGTTGAAGCCATGGATAAGACAAAGAAAAGAAAAGAAAAAATCAAATCCGGAACCTTCCATGGCGTGCCTAATTAAATAAAATAGCAAGACTCCTTAAATTTGAATTTACTCATAAAGTTACCTGACCAAATTTCATTTCAATTAGATAAGGTCACCAATAGATTAAGTAAGTGTTTTACATAAGATAAGGTCCATTGAGTTGTATTTTCTAATTTATTTTAAAATAAACTGTAGTTGTGTCGCCGAAAGAGCTAAAGCGAAGAAAAGAAGAAAAAAGAGAGTTCTTGGCGAAACCACCGAGGACCGATTGATCGGAGCCTCTGTGCGATCGATCGGTGGTTTGACATGCCCCGATTATTTTGGGTGGTCCGATCGATCGGAGGCACTGTCCGATCGATCGGATGGCACAGGTACAACGGGAAAGTCTCCAGATTTGCTATGAATTAGTTTCATTTTGAGACTTTGTTTCCCACTTTGAGTCATATTTATGTTTTAACTACTAGGCACGAATTTGGGGCTATAAATAGGGTATTGCTCTCAACCCTAAAGTACACATCAATTAGTTCTCTCATTAATCTGAGGTGAAAATACTCTAAGAGAGATTTTTTTATTCTCTAGAGCCATTGAGAGGTTGTTCTAAATGGCTGCTCTAGAAGGTTGTTATTATTTCTACTCTCTTGTAGAAGATAGTTCATCTTGGCTGACAAGGTGCGAGGAGATCAAATAAGGAGAACAGTGCATGATGGAAGTCGTGTTAATGGAAATTATACAAGAACAACTACAGTCCTTAGGTCGAGGTAGAGACTGAGGTAAAGGAGTTGTGAGTAGATTTTTGGTTCGTGATTTTTTCTCCCTATATAGGGTTTCCAAGTTAAATATTGTATCTACCTTCTTGTGGTGTGTAATTGATAGATTGTTACTTCTATCCTGTTTATTTGGTTATGTCTGCAGCGTGTTGATTGATTAATTAGACTAGCATCCATTCTAATGGATTCTGTAAAATTTTCAAATTTGAATTTAAAGGGGAAAAAACACAAATGATAGCATTTGGCTACGAACTCACCTCAAATTTAAGATAAGATCCACTTGGACGAATACCAATTCCGGAGTTGGCAAAGCAAGAGGTTGATAGAACAGTTCCTTTTATAGCTTAGCTACTTCTTTGTTTTGTTGTTGTTTCTCTCTCTTTTGTTGTTGTTGCTTCTTGTTGAGGATATAATGCCTTTATACCTTCTCTTCCCCTTCCCACGTCTGGGTTGGTTGCTAGTTGTCTATATGTGTTCCTTTTCTAATTAAGGTTATTGTTACCAATAAAAAAAAAAGGAATTAGAAGGGGGTCAAAAATTAGCTTGAACAAATTGTCCTTTCAATCTTTTTTTGGCTCAACATTTTTAGGCTTTTTGCATATGATATAAAAAGTTTATTGTATCTATACAAATCAAGGTTGGAAAACTCGGGGCTCAAGGTCAACTTTTGTGACTCAAGAAAACTTGAGCTGAGAGAGGAAATGTGGTCAATTCTAAAGGTTGTGTTTGTGCAGTAATACTCTCATGGAAAGGAAAAAGGAAAATGCCTTGATTTTATGCGGAACGCTGGTGCATACTGTTTTGATTCTGAAAATCGTGGAAAAGTAGCCCTTTTCTTCAGAGAGGATGGACCTTCAAATCCTATCTCATAGGTCATGTTTACATTGCCACGGAAGGGGGAATGCGGGTTTCCTCTTTTGCTGATCCCGCACAAATAAGTCCTTTAGATTCCGAATCTTCCACTCTCTTAATGATTTTCTTTTTTTTTTATTTTTTATTTTTTATTTCATGACTCAACTGACCAAACAGCTAACGTGTTCCTTGGCTTGCCCACTTTTTATGTCTTTTTTTAGTTTAGAACAGACTTTTTTACAAATGGTTGAGGGTTTTAGACCATTTATAAAAGCTCATGTGAGTGTCATATTCAATTAGCTTTATTTCAAACAGATCAGACTTACTATGTGGGCCTAACATTTAGAACTCCTTTTTGTTAAAAAAAGAAAAAAAACCGCTTAGAACTTAAGAAGATTCTGATTTGATTGAACATTTATGCCAGAAAATTAATCATAAGAAATTCTCAAGATCTGGTGGGATTTCCGTCATTGATTGTCCTCTTTCCCTACTATATTCCTCATATGTGGGCCACCTCTTAAGACTCGTTTGTACAAGGGCCGTGAATTTTCGCTCATGTGGCACCATAATTTCCACCATCTACATAAGAATTCCATATTCTCTATGCTAAAGAAAAACGAGCGCCTTTCTTTTTCCACGGATTACGCTCTTGCACAAACACATCCTTAAGATTTAAGATTTAGAATCTTGGACTCTCTATAATGACTGTTTCCCCTCTCTTCATTTATTTGTTGAGGAAATTACCAGAAAAATCATGTCAGATGTCTTTTTAGAGCACCAAAAAGGCCCTCATAGTTTATTTGTGACAATAAAGGCCCTCTCGCCAATTTTTAGAACTTTTGTCGGATATCGCTTGTATTTCTTATTCCTTGTCTTTCTTCCTATTCTCCCTCATCTTTCTCCATCTCCCATAGATCATTCCTCACCCAACGTTCTAAAAAGTTCCACTATTCAATGTTGTAAACTTCTTAGCTTACTTGGATAGATCCGAAAAACCCCACAAATATGAATTCTACAATGAACGTAATGAAATTTGGAAAACCCTAAAACCCCTAAATGAAGGAAGATAAAGAAGATTGAGTTGAATTTTCCGGAGAAATCCAGCATTTTCATTTTTTTAGAGAAACCCATGTTATGAAATTGATTTTTTGGCAATGTATGCTTGAGATTTTTTAGATGGAGCTGTTTTTTATGGGGATGAAGAGCTAATGCGTGCTTTTGAGATGGAAAAAAAAAGAATTTGAAAGAGTAAATGAAAAGTGATTTTGATGGAAATAGAAGGCCTTGAGAAAGATGATAATGGAAGAAAGACGATGTTCAACCCCCGGTTTCCCCAGTTCAAGAATCGACCCCCGGTTCCCCCTTCTTTAAGAATCGAAGGTTGAGTCCACTAGTGTTACCACTTTGGGGCCACAGGAGTGTTTAACCGGGTTCCTTTTGGGCCCAGAGGAATCAGTCTAGCTCAAAGAGTTGGGAACCCTCCGATAGTAAAAAAAAAAATTTAATAAAT
Source organism: Umbellularia californica (assembly GCA_028538565.1). Taxonomy (NCBI): domain Eukaryota; kingdom Viridiplantae; phylum Streptophyta; class Magnoliopsida; order Laurales; family Lauraceae; genus Umbellularia; species Umbellularia californica. The sequence goes on along the minus strand of JAPQWN010000001.1, from coordinate 14,677,026 downwards.
GAAATAAAAGAAACAAGAAAGACGATGTTTTTAAGATAAAAAGAGTTAATTTGATAGAAGTGGAGGCCTAGTGTGGTTTGTTGAGAATTGAAGGAAAATGAAAGGTCGTGGAAGAGAGAGAGAGAGAGAGAGGTTGAATGAGAAATGGAGTGGGGAGATGTAGTAAAAAAAAAGTATTTATTTTGTGTTGCAAAAAAGCTATAAGAACCTTTTTGGTTCACCATACATCTAAGGAAGTTTTTGGGGATAATAACCCGTTATTTGTTTCATGTTCATAGAAATTTCTACTTATTTCATGAATGGACTAGGTAGCGGGACCAATCATGTCAACTGTTCACGTTATTGGAAGGTGGGCATCAAATGTACGAATGAAAAGAATACAAGCAAACCCCCTGCATGTTCACGTGCCCCGATTCTACTCCACTCAAAATAAGCGGGAGTTGATGAGACAAAGTTATTTCGATTTAGCCCCTTGGGGCCTAGACATGTCTCGCAATTAGGCCCGTCAATGGGATGGCTAATCCTGGGCTTGGGCTATCCATTGCCGTTTTAAAAATTGGATGGGCCTGTCAGAGGTTATTCAATCCCGGCTCTAAATTGAACAGGCCTATATTAAATTCCGTCTCTTAAAAGCCTGGGCTAGGACAGGGCCAAGCCTGAGCTTAGTCCGATCGTTAACATAAGTAAAATATTTTCTAATTATTCATTCTGTCACCAGACACTCAGTATGAACCGAACCTTAAACCCTCCTCCTTTTTTCGAGCTTGGGATCGACAATGCAGTGCAACAAGCAACATAGCGGAATTAAAAACTTTTTCGTGGGCGCTTGGGACTTGAAAGTATGTGTTTTATAAGAAGCCGGGAGGGTGAAGTTACAAAATTGCCCTTCCTAATTAGCTGTTTTTTTGCCGTTAGTTAGGGACAGTTTCATTAATCTATAAAATAATTAGTATATTGATCTTATAGTAGCTGGGTTAGGCCGAAATGGGCTGGTCTGTTTCTGTCCAATCCCGGTCCTATTTTGGCCAGGCTTAAAAAATGTTGTCCAAATCTTAGCCCGCTGAGTTCAAAAAATATTTTAAAAGCCTTGTATTTTCAAGCTTAGGACAAACCAAGTACCCGTTTCAATGCGTCCCATCCATGGGCCTACTAACAATATGATGTAAGAGTGACCCCTAACTGCTCTATATCTTATGGTTTGATTTAAGTCAAACCGTTAATCGGACAGAAAGAGGCACTTCGGGAGCCTAGGAATCGATGTCTACTTATGCACATGTCTCTCTGCTCATATCTGTGTCAGCTTCTCTTTCCATGTGTGTGGTCTATGATTTATCCATTCCACTTTGTATGCTTTTCTTACCACCTGTGTGGGCTATCATTTTCACAGTCTAGCTTACTATTCCTACTTGTGTGGAATCTCTTGGGTCTCAAACCTCAAGGCCCAGATAACATAACGTAATCAAAAGAAAAACAAACAAAACTAAAACTCTTTTATCCACGTACGGTTAAAACTTATGTGAACCTTCAGACCATTCAAAACAGCCTGGATTTTAGAATTTGGGAATGATCAAAATTAAAGAAACAACAAATTAAGTCTAAACTTCTAAATTATTGTTAGTTACCACTTAAAAATAAATTTAAAAAAAAAATGTAGCTTCATAGGAAGTTTTACATGTTCTGTTACCACTGTCCCAACCAACTTAACAAAAAATAAAAATAATAATAAAACCATATGGATTTTTAAAAACTTGTTCACTATTCATAAATAGCTTTAGAATTTCTTTCTTTTATAACCAAAATTTTGTATGATTATAATGTAACGACTTGAGCAGAACGAACCACTTTTGGGGCCTGGTTACATGGCTGGTCCAGTTTCTAAAAATTGATTTCAATGGCCATATATTCAACTTTTAACGGAGATGCAAACTGCATTAGTTTTTAGAAGTTTCCTTTTTTAGAAACAAAAGGGCATTGGGTTTCAAACTGATCATCTTTTATATACTTTATATATATCCCTCTTGTACCCCTCTTATACTTGAAACACTCCCAAAAGGGATATCCCTCACCAAAAATGGGGAGGAATAGATGCATATGAATATTTCCCTATATATATGTGTGTGTGTGTGTGGAGAATATTCATGTGCATCTATCCCTCACCATAGAGTGAGAGACATTTCCATAAATGAAAATTTTTAAATATAAAAGTGAGTTTTCAAGTATATAACGTGAAGTACACTTCCTTGTCTTAATGTGCAAAAAGGGAAAATGCCCTCACCCTATAGTGAGGGATAGATGCACATATATATGGATACAAATATTTCCCACGAAACTATTCATATAATATCCTAGAGTCAGTGCAATATCACACACATTGGACTATGATTTATACTAAGTGCAATATCATACATGAGGGCATGCGATATCACATCATTATATTACACCCAGCTCTACCAAAAATATTAAAACTTCACTCTTCTTTTTTTTTTTTTTGAGGGGGTGGGGGAGGGTACGTGCAATATCCCTTTTTATTTTTTCTAGCCAATAAAAGCAATTAAAAGAACAGAGAAGAGGGGAGGGAGAACTGAGAAGGAAAAAAAAAAAACGTTATCACTGTAGTTGCCTATATACTACCCATCATCCATGACGTCAGATCAATGGAAAAACAGTTACAAATCCCCCATAATTCGCAAGTTCATGATCACACGTCACATCAAAACAAGGTATCTGTAGTTCTGTACACCCATGTGGTCAAAAGTCCACCGCTATATGATAATGAATGGAGTCACGGCATACGGAAGCGGAACACACATGAATAAAGAGAGTACATGTGAAAATCACTTATTTCAAGAAAGAAAGAAGGAAAGAAGGAGAGTTTGAAGCAGGGAAAAGCTTGTAGAACAGTCTACTACAGAACCTTACTACTAATCATTCGTCAGAAACAAAACCCTTTCAGTTCCAGTTCAATGTACAGGGGAAACCAATTAGACAAAAAGGAACAATGGCTTTTACAGAGAAAACCAAGCATCCTTGTTTTTGTTTTGTTCTTATATCAGTACCACCGCTCACTGATCAGCATTTATTCCAAAAATACGGACCCTGTGCATGTTTGGGAACTTGGCGACCACCAGTACGAACACAGCAAGAGTATTGAGGAAGAGCATTGGACGTTGGTAGTCCGTCGTGTGTGAAGCTATCAAGTACCTTCATAGAAACCCAGAAACCCCTCAGGAGGAAATAAACTAAAATGAGGCTCTCATCTACTTGCATTTTACATGGAATGATGATGTATGAATAATCATTGTAAATTACTTATTAGAAGAACAACAACAAGAGCTTTTTGTAGAAGAAAAGGCCAACATTGCTAATGATATCAAGCATATCCCTGTCTAGAGCATGAGAGAGAGAGATAATAAGCATATCCCCGTGTTCATTTGGAAACCAGCGATGATGCATGGACATATTGCAAAACAGGAAATTTTCTTAATTAACAACCACAAAAGAAGGATAATGGCATGATCATTTTAAAAGCAAGCAATAGGGGATGAAAAATTCTAAGGTAATGGAGTGTTTTCAATTAACATAGATAGAAGGTAAGTTTCTTTTTTTATTTTTTAAAAAGCACTTGCAGAACTACACATCAGCAACTGGCATTAAACAAACAAAAAAAAAAAAATTAATGGTCACTGTAACATATTTTATTTTGATGATGACTCACAGCAGCACAAGCTGCCATCCTGGGAATTTATCTAATCCACTAGGTATGATACCTGGAGCATTAAAAATCTCTTGGGAATTTTGATTGAATCACATCCAAACTATGTAAACAGAAAAGACATCTAATTTCATGTTCAGTATTCATTTTTTTTTTCCTTTTTGGTGAGCAAAGATAAATGGAATAATGCTTCAATGACGATGATGATGTATCTTGATTTTTATTGGCAATAGAATTCTTTGAAAGAAGAAAAACAGGAAAAGGCATTGGATGCAGATAATGAATATATATATATATATATATATATATATATATGGGAAGTGCTCCTATGAGAGACACTCTTACCAACTTGGTGAGAGATGGGTGGGAGCCCTCACATTTAAGTTGGGGGTCCTAACATTTAAGTTGGTGAGAGTGGATATGGAAGTGAGGGCCCCCACCCATCTCTCATAAAGTTGGTGAGAGTGTCTCTCATAGGAGCATTTCCCTATATATATATATATATATATATATATATATAATGGACAAGGGAAACCCCAAGACCCTGCTCAAAACAAAAGGACACATCTCACTGAATCACAGGTTGGGGACCTCTCCAGCAACTACAGTGGCAGACCAAGGATTTTTGTTTGAGGGGGGCGGACCATGGCCACAATGTTAATTTCTTCATTATTTTATCATTTGAGGGGGCAAGGGCTTATTTCTCACAGAGGCATGGGCTTTTTCTCAATATTTCTGCTTGAATGTTTCGGGCTTTTCCCAAGTCTGCCGGGGCAAGTGCCCCCACCTGGGTTCGCCACCAAAGCAGAGGGCAATGCTAAGGATGACCTCCAAAGTTCTGCGTAACTTACATTAGGTGACCCAAACCCAAATGCCCCATTGAGTTCAAATGCTAAGTGCTCTGCCCAATTGGAATTTCAAAAGATCTGATAAAGCAAAGCTAGAGTAATTCATGGAGAGGAAGGGTTCCAAACCACCACTCCCTAACAAGTTTCCACTGCCCTTTATCAGGCAGGAGGTGGGGGATTTTCCCATGCTTTGTACCATATTCTTGGCTAAATCAGAGCAAGCAATCCTTGTGAAGTTCCAACACCAATATAATCTGAAACTACTCAGATCCCAAACACCTCTAATGGGCCTGGATTTAATTCTATGAACTTTCTGGGGCAAGTGCATACATTTCTCCTCTAAAAAGAAACTCTATCCAAATTCCAAGAGGGATTTCACGAGGAATCATCATCCAAAAAATCAGCTGCTCTTTTTCACTCATCCTAAGCATGAACGCAAGGACCTAAGAAAATTCAGGAAGAAAGACCACGATTCTGAAGCAATACAATGATAGATGAAATGGTGGCCAACCAGAATCTTACCAAGATTCTGAAGCAATAAAATGATAGATGAAATGGTGGCCAACCAGAATCTCCTCTTCTTCTTTCCTTCCTTCTTTTTTTTTTTTTTTTTTAATATTTGTTGCATTGGATAGGTGGTACAACAGTGGGAATCCAAGTTAGGAAATCAGAAACCGAGGTGCCTCGACCTCTGAGCTATCAGCAGTTAGGCGGGCAAAGAGATTTTGCTCTCTCCAACATATGAAGAAAATATTAAGATGGTACAGTAGAGGGGTCATCCAAAGTCAACACTTCTATAGGCGCTCAATGTTGTGTCACTTTAAGTGTCATAGAAAGTCAACACTTGGTTGGTCACTCCTGTTGTGTGCCATTATGGAGGGGCAAAGGTGCTTTAGACCTTAGCAAATTAATGGATATGGTAACTTAGAGCTAGGGGCACAACAAATGATATATATGAGAAAACAGAGTCATTCCATTTTTTTTCATCTTTCCTATTGACAGGAAGGATTATAGAATTTAAAATACTATTACAATAAGAAAAGGACAAATGACGAGAGCCCGTGGCACAGTAGAAGGTTTTCAGTATTGCAACCTTTAGGTTGTGTATTCAAATCACATTTCCAAAAAATTTAGAGAGAGAGAGAGAGGACAAACAAAGAAATTGGATATCACACTAAATAATAGGATGTAATATGGTGTTGGATAGCTACAAATTATAGGATACAAAGCATTACTCCACATTCAGCACCCCAATTTCCAATCTTAAAAAAATGATACTGCAATACTTGAAATTGCAACAAAAATCAGAGTTCAAGTGCTTGTCTGAACTCTGCCATTTATATCTTATATTTATTTGCAGAAACAAGTTGCCAAGTGACGACTTTATTCAAAACATAACAAAGTCAAACTCAAGCCTCCACTCATTAAACCTCTGGCTCAATCCTTTAGGGCCTGTTTGTTTGAATAAGAATACATAAGAATTCAATTCATGTGGATTCTATGAAAAGATTCCAAAAAATGGCCAAAATCTAAGAAAGAAATGTGAGGTTTCATTTATCATATATGGATCACATATCTTGTATTAGAAAATGAATTAAGGGAAGATAGGAAATGAATACAGCCATCTCCATAGAAAGTCACTTTTCACCTTCCCTTAATTCATTTTCTAGTAAAAGACTTGATTATTTGATTGCCATTTATGGAAACACGCCTTTATTTCTTAAATTTTAGCAATTTTTTGTCAGAATTCATAAGAATTGAATTCCTATGTATTCTTATGCAAACAAAAAGGCCCTTAAGGATATTGAATCTCATCAGTGATAAATCTTTTAAATCTTAGACTGTGAAAAGTACCAAAAACAGACTTTCTGGTACTGACAGTAACTACCTTGTCATAATTAAACAGATACATGTTATTAAACAAAATTATATTATTCAATGTGATGTTCGACAGAAGCGAATCAACAAATCTGATCTATTATCCCACAATTTTTTTTTCAATGCTTTTTTAATTTGACGTGTTCTTTTATATTTTATTAAATTACATGATTTTCCAAGTGGTTCATAACATTACATTTTAATAATGTATGCTCTGATGGACCAAAGTTCTAACCCAAGACCACATGGAAATCACTGTATATTTGGGACCGAAGGAACTGCATTCCACCAGTTTTGTACATCCCAAGCAAGAAGGGACCAGCCTCTTTACTTAATTCCCTCCTCCTGTTTTGACATAGGAGCATAGGACTCCTAGTATGAAAGGTATAAGTGGCAAGGATCTAATATATATAAATATATATATATTACTATCAATGGTTCGAATTATCCAGCGTTCCATTATTTTTTTTATAAATGGATGTATTAGTGCTGGTGAAAAATATTCTTATTATTTAAGGAATAGTTTTATGGTCTTGTGACAACACACAGAAGTTTTATTTAAAGCATGTTTTCCATGCAAGGAGAGAAACCTGGACAATCTCTCTTCACATGCAAACGTGCCATATTGGTTTGATTATGCAGCTTCCATCCCTATGTCATGTGGCTGCCAGATTACAAAACAATACATATGAGGATTGTTCATGTAAACATTTACGTGTGACCTTGTTAAGCTCCTTTGAAACCAGCTGAGATTTAAAGAATCCACTGTTTGGACGTGAGTTTTAAGTTCAGGTATGAGTTATGAACTACAATTGCTGCAGGAAACACATCTTCTCCTATGATACCGAAAACATCACTTGTATCGCTACTCGATACTGCAACGATACTTCTAGGGTGCAGGTTTAAGATATCCTACTTACAAAGTTCATTATTTCATAAAATTATTTTAGTTTTGCTTACTTTTCTACATAAAGGAATGTAAACAATGATAATTTCATTAAATAAAAAATATTCTAAAGAATAAATTAGGACAGCTGTAACCATATCTATGTCCCAGATTTCCAAAAGTACAGAATCGTATCCCCAATCCCTGTACCTAAGTCCGTATCCATGTCCCTCCCTGGACATCATAGATCTTCTCAATGTCAGAAGCACAACTTCATACAGCTTGTACATTTAGTAATATATAATAAAATTGCACCTTAGACATTCATTAATAACGGGACATCACATGGAGCAGCAAGAAGAGGGAGTGAATGGAGAAAAAAGACAGCAAGTTATGTACATATTCTACATTCCTATGATCTGCAGGAGTAGACAAAAAGATGCCCCATCAGTCAAGTCATGGTAAAACGTGTGCAACTCTCCCTACATGTTGATGCATAGTATGCATGAATAAAAATGAAAGCATGCACTTGCTTACATCATAGGAATATGCATTTAAACAGAACATTTTAAGAGTGCAGATGATGTTGTAAGATGAGGATAAATAAATAAAACTTACAATACCACAGGTACAACTGTCAGAAACTTTCTATTTCGAGTAAGTTGTTTGCCACTGTCCATCTGCTCCCACCAAGTCAAACCATTATATATACCCTGATCTTCAGCAAATGGAGTTCCTTTTTTCCAATGGAAAAAATGATACGTGACCTGAACAACGAACCATAAATAGCTCAATTAAACTATAAAAGCAAAGAAAGAACGGTAATATTATAGCAAATAAAAGTATAGCACCAAGGAACAAGCAAAAAAGAGAAACACATAAATAGCTGTTTGATTAAATAAACTTGCATGGAAATTACCAGTTGACAACCCATTAATATAAATGTCACTGGATTCCGACCATCAAAATTGTTTTATTTAAAAATTAAAGCTTCTATCTGAGGATTAAATACCACAAGACAGAGAACACAAAAAATATATGTTTACAACACATTAACATCAGTATCACTGGCTTTCGGACATCATAATCATTTTCTCCACCAGCTATGGCTCAAACACCAAAAGACTGGATGGGGAACATTAGTGGGATGTAGAAATTTTATTTTCGATATTAATGACACTAAGAGCTGAAAGTTTTGCCATTTCCCTCGAGATCAAAAGTGATGCAATCTAAGGTAAGAAATTTTATGTGCAAAATGGAATTGGACGAAAACTAGAGTTCTAACCCCAATTTTCCTCAGGGGCAGTTTACTAGAATTTCTAATTATTGACAGAGATAAAAGCAAAATCCAAGTTTCTTGGTTCCAAGTAGCATGATTATTTGGAAAACAAAATTCAAACAACAGTTTAACTCGGATTTCTCAAGGGGAAAAAATGTTTCAAACTCAGATTTATGCTTTGAGACCGAAAGCCCTAGAGACCCAATTTCTCACGTCAGCATATAGTTCAGGATAAACAAGGGCCTGTTTGTTTTCAAGAGGGATAGAGTAAGAGTAGAGTAAATCTCATATTAGTAATAAAATTAAAGTAAAGTGGGTTGAAATAAAATGTATTGAATTACTTTACATGTGTTCAGTTTGTTGGAATAAAGTAAGATGAAAGTGCGGGGTAGCAACTTTCATGGGAAAGAAAGAAGGTGGGGTAAAGTAAGCAAGTAATTCAGGTTAGCTGGAATGAAATTTTGATGGGTTGACTAGAGTAAAGAGGGGTGCCACATCACCCAACTGCTTCATCTTTAGTTCACTTGTCCCTTGTGCTCCATCCAACACGCTTTGAGGTAAAAATCTCAACCGTTGCAACCTTTTTTACTCCTCTTCTATTCTATCCTAAATGGATGGCTGGATCATAACTTGTGTTATGTGATTAACGTTTGATGCATACGGCATGTATGAACATTGGAATGGCCCAAATGGGGACCCAAAACCAAGCACGGACTCTGCTATCTGTGGACACAGCCCTTTTTTGTGCCTTGTGCATGTTGTAAGTTGGTCGTGTATTGCTGTTTTTAACTTTTTCTTAGTTTCTTAGGTCATAATCATCATTATTACTATAAGTTAGGTCTTATATGGCTCAAGTGATTATAAGCCATTAAGTCAAGAGTCCAATATTAGTGGTGTTTCAATTAAGAATGCCCCCCAAAGTGGTTGACTAGAGTAACTTGTAATAGGATGGAAACCCCTGATTTTATTCAAGTGACACCATATATATGGTGGAAATGACATTCAATATATTATTGACAATTTTTGTGCAAAAAATTGGGTTTTCCCTCTTTTATCTCTTGGATGTTGTGATGCCACCCTCCCTTCATGGTGTGAAATCATGGAGCATCTCTTGAAGAAGACCGTAGGAACTCCGAGGCCTCCTCTTGCATCAATAGGTCACAGTTCAAATCACTCCAACAACCAGATAATTTGTTTTGTTGTATCGCCCATATAAATACAACTATCAAGTCGGGTTTCCAAATTAGGATTTTAAGCCGTTGATATGACAGACCTTAAATCCCATTATAATGGAAACCTGGATCTTGGTATCAAAATTTTGGGTCATGATTCAAAAGGATCAACATCCTAACTCCTCATAAAATTGAATCCAGAGCCAGCATCATGTAGATCATTCAATACTGTGACCGTTAGATAACAGAACAGCGATATGGGTAATGGGTTGCTGCAACCTAAATCGCGGATTGTAGGTGGAGGCAGCGATCTAGGTAACCCTAGCTGTAACCATAGCTTATGACCCAATGAGTCGACTAGGAACCCAGCCAAGTTAACTTGGCTCTGTCACAAAGTGGGTAATTGGGTGCAGGGTTGAATTTGTTTTGAATGAGTTTTAGTTAAGATTTAGTAAATACGCTGATGCAAACCAAGTGCATCATGGGCCTCAAAGTCTACAAAAAAGAAACCCAAGAATAGGCCTAGAGTCAGCCAATCTATAGGGCATACACAATAGTGGCCAACCCATTGGACCTAGCCCACAATTAGGCAGCCCATCCGCACAACTATATCAGTAAATTCACCTTCTCAGTACGAAAACTTTCCATGAAGATCTCTTAGATCTGCTTTCTTAGTTAAGCAAATTTCCAATAAGATTTTCCAGATGTAACAAGATAGTTAATTAACATTAGGTTAATATGCGACTGGCAAACAAATCCCATTTAGAAACAAGAGATTCGCATGTAATCATCTCATCGAGTAGAAAGGAGATTCTATCCAGGATCCCTAAAACTATATAGATTTGTAAATGAAGAGAGAATCCTTAAATCCTAATGACAAGATTCAGGAAGGACCAATCAAATATTCTCGATGCAGGCCCTAGTGTTAGGGCTTGCGGTAGAAGTGCTAAAAGCACAATGGGTTCCGAAGCACGTGTTCGAAGACACAATCAATCTCCACATAAATAATAAACGAGGACGCACCTCAATGGGAAAACCCAATTTCATTAATCAACAACTAACTAATTCTTTACTACAATGCCATATAAATAAGAAAGAAAACTTAAGCCCTAAGAAACTTACTTAAACTAGGAAACTAGAATCTTATCCTAATTACAATAAAATTAGAAACTATTGAATTAAAAATAAATCCCTAAATCTATGTGGGCCCTACACATGTGGGCATGAGGTCTACGCTGCATCATTCTCCCCCACTTGAAAAAGAACTCGACCTCGAGTTCGGAAAATGTCCACCTAGATCAAAGATCGATCCGACGAACTTCCGATTTGTCGGTCAATCTATAACTTCTTGGCACAGCTTCTTTTGGTGACTAGATTTTGCATTAATGCGAGATCGAATGAAGTGGTGATTTAATTCTTGAATATTAGCCAGTTGCACACATTCTCCAATTAGAATTGGCCGATCTCCAAGGACAAAGTCAATATGAGGAACGTTGATGATGCAAACTTCTTTGACAATCTCCTGATTAATGGTCTTTTCATCGAATAGATTAATTTGATTCTCTGGATGCGGGCTTGCCATTGGATCCATTAGATGATTAGACTCCTTAATGTTATCTTCATTGTCTGTTTCTTCTTGTTCCACCTGTAAATGATGAGACACAGGTTCCTTTTCTTCAGATTCACAGGAGGCATTCTCCATGAGTGGTTCCATCACTGGGACTTCTGTGATTGGCAGAGACTTCTCTTCTTGCATCTTAGCTTTTCGGAGGCGATAACACTTTATCAAGCACTCAACACCAATCGCTTCCCAAAATGCTTCATACATATCGTTGCATTCCTTCTCCACATTCTTCAATATACTTGGTCTCAAACCGTTGAGAAAGTGATTGAAATCAAGTGTATCTCCCAATTCACATAAATAATGTAGCCTTTCAAATTCATACGCATAATCCTCGACAGAAAATTTTCCTTGTGTCAAAGTAATATACGGCTCAAAGCAAATCTTTATTTGCATAATATCTTTTCCCATATCTGATTGCATATGTCATCCTTTTTGCCCTCTTGTTGATTACTGTAAGCTCTTTGTTGGTTTCTGTAAGCCTTCTATTTATTTCAAAAAGTTGCAAGTCCATCTTGGCTGACAATTCCATATTAACTTGATGCAAAGACTAAAAAATCTAATGCTCTTCCAAATTAAAATCATACTAACCAGATGTGTAGATCTCACTGATTGGAGTACACATGTGAAGACAGATCGTCGATCGGAGTCCGGATGGAGAAGATCTTGCTATTTGCAGATGGATGGCTGAAGATTTATGGAATATGACGAATCTAGGCCCACTTGCTGATGAAAATATATTTCTCCTCTGTTATTCTATTCTTCTTCTTTCTCTACTTTTCTTTCTCTCTCTGCTGGGTAGGGGATGAGGACGATTTGGTTCTGCTGGGAAGCGATTTGGGTTTCAGGTTCGGTAATTTGGGGTGATTTGGGGTTTGGGGAAAGGTATGGATTTGGGGTGTTGATGCTCAGGGATTTGGGGTAAGGATTTGCGATTGATGCTGGGGTTTGGAAAAAAGTATGAATTTGGGGTGTTGATGCTCAGAGATTTAGGGTAGCGATTTTGGATTAGAACTGGAGGCTGAGTGAACGGAAAGAAGGATAGGTTAATCACACCGACGATCAAGGGATCGCATGCCGACGATCGAGGGATCGTTCGACTCTGATACCAATTGGTGCAGGCCCTAGGGTTAAAGCTTGCGATGGAAGTGCTAAAAACACAATGGGTGCCGAAGCACGTGTTCGAAGACACAATCAATCTCCGCAGAGATAATAAACAAGGACGCACCTCAATGGGAAAACCTAATTTCATTAATCAACAACTAAATAATTCTTTACTACAATGCCATATATATATAAGAAAGAGAACTTAAGCCCTAAGAAACCTACTTAAACTAGGAAACTAGAATCTTATCCTAATTACAATAAAATTGGAAACTATTGACATAAAAATAAGTCCCTAAATCTATGTGGGCCCTACGCATGTGGCCATGAGGTCTACGCTGCATCAATTCTACTCATTGATAGGAAATGGTTACCCACCATCACCCTGGTAAAGTAAATCGTAGAAGGTGATAGTCCCATCTATATCTCCACCTTAAACCCTTCACACTTCACCACTTCGGTACTCCTTGAATAAAAGCTCCCTTAAACTACTAATCTTTAGAAATTCAATGCCTATTAAGCAAAAACTCCCTCAATGGTGAAGGTATTTCTACCTTGGAACCTGAAGATGTTTATCAATACCATTCCACCGAATTTAGAACCAAAGCTCAAGCATTTTGTCTTTTACCAGTTATATCATTTGCCAATATCAAAGTTGTTAATACAACAATCTCTTCAGACTCTAACCACCCCCCTTCATCGGCTTTCACAAATCAAAGGTTAGCTCATTTTGAATTAAATACTGTTAACACCCACCAAAGCACAAACTCAATTCCAAACACCATAAATAAAATGTGTAGGCCCTATATGATTTTTTCAACCCAACATCTTTCCTTCTATGCTAGTATCAAATACCATATCACAACAACCCAAGAGCAAAACCCAAACAAAAAACCATCACCATTATGAAAATGGAGGAAAACCCATCTCTCACTGCAATCCGCATATTCCAAATCCAACCCCCAAACCCTCCAAATCCAACCCCCAAACCCTCCAAATCCATGAAAATTCACAACCCCAAAACCCCCAATCCAATCAAAAACCCTTCCCTACAACCCCAATCAAATCGAAAAACTCAAATCAAGGGATAAAACCCAAAATCAATCAAAGCCCAATACCAAAGATTCCAAATTTAAAAGAAGAAAAATTCCAAAAAACACACACACACACACATACGCACAAGGATCAATCAAGATACAAGAAGAGGAAATAAGATAAGAGGTTTGGGATTACAATGAAATGGCAAAGATTGACAATGGTCCATGCGGATCCGGTGGTGCAGTGGAGGACGAAGAAGGCGATGAGCCATGAGATTAAGACGATGACGATGTAGATTGTCCAGACGCCCGGATACGTGAACCACTGAGATCTACAGAGGGAGATGTTTTCATGTACAATTTTGCCATTCCAAGACCAGGAAATCAATCCATCAACCACAATATAATCTACGGTCGTGATGCTGGTATCATCAGCACCACCTCCAACCTCCTCCTCCCTTGCAGGGCCCGCCAGGGGGCTCCTCCTCCCTCGCAGCGGCCCACCAGGGGGCTCCTCCTCATCAGGATTCACAAGCGGAATCAAAGCCTCTTCCTCCTCCGCAGGGCCCTCTCCTCCAGGGGGCTCCTCCTTATCAGGATTCACAAGCGGAACCATGCGGCAGCACCGGAGGCAAAGGAACTTGGTCCATCGGCGAGGCGTTGTTAAGTGCATCCTGCTGCGTATACTAGTTTTTAATGGAGCTAACCGTTCGGCCATTAAAATATACGGTTAAGTGAGACCACCCACCTACATTATGAGCAATTAGATGTATCAGCAATGTGATTTCGCCCGGAGTCCTGCTTCAAGTCCCTGCAGAACACCGCCCGGCTAAAGGGGATGATTTCCGGGCAAGGGCGGGTAAGCGCCATCTGCCGCATATATTGATTTCTTACGGAGTCCGCGGTTCTCCCATTAAAATGTAATGATATGTCGCCCCACGTGTCTACAACACCACCACCAACCAGATTCATCAGCAAACCTATCTCTGCCGGCGTCCATGGCTGACATGCACCGCGTCCATGTGGTGGTCCTTGCATGGTGTCGAAAGGAGAGAGGAGAGAGGGGAGAGGTTTTAGGAATGTAAGAGAGCGGAGAGGGTTTAAGGAGAATGAATTGTAGCCACGAAATGGTAATTTGGGGAAGAAGCCACCCTTTTTAATCTTGTCTTGTAGTACTAAAGACAAAAGAGTCTATTAGCCACTTAATACAAGTAGGGTTAGTTAGGTAATTACGCATTAAGGTAAATATGAGATTTTAAAAAGTAACCATTTATTCTGGCAATAAGTAGGGTTAGTTTAGTAATTATGAACACAGACTAATGATGGCTCCTAAGTCCCAAGTCCCATTGCATGGAATATTATGTCCACACAGGACAAGATTACTGTTGCTTCGAATAATAAAGTGCCACATACGGATTTTGCTCGCTTTAAATGATACATCACACTTTATTATCCGAAGCAACAGTAATCATGTCCTGTGTGGACGTAATATTCCATGCGATGGGACTTGGGAGTTGGGACCTAGGACTTGGGAGCCATCATCAGTCTATGTGCATAATTACTAAATTAACCCTACTTATTACCAAAATAAAAAATTACTTTTTAAAATCTCATATTTACTTGATGCATAATTACCTAACTAACCTTAGTTGTATTGAGTGGCTAAAGATTAACAAGGCTGGCTTCTTCCCCAAATTACCATTTCGTGGCTACAATTCATTCTCCTTAAACCCTCTCCTCTCTCTTACATTCCTAAAACCTCTCCCCTTTCTCCTTTCTCCTCTCTCCTCTCGACACCATGCAAGCACCACTGCAAGGACCCGGTGCACGTCAGCCATGGACGCCGGTAAAGATAGGTTTGTTGATGATTCTGGTTGGTGGTGGTGTTGGAGACACATGGGGCGATATATCATTACATTTTAATGGGAGAATAGCGGACTCCATAAGAAATCAACATATGTGGCAGATGGTGCTTACCCCGCCCTTGCCAGGAAATCATCCCCTTCGGTCGGACGATGCTCCGCAGGGACCTCGAGTAGGACTTCGGGCGAAATCGCATTGCTGATACATCTGATTACTCATAATGTACGTGGGTGGTCTCGCTTAACGTATATTTTAATGGTTGAACGGCCAGCTCCATCAAAAACCAGTATACGCGGCATACTGTGCTTAACGCCCCGTTGATGGACCAAGTTCCTCTGCCTCCGGTGCCGCCGCATGGTTCCGCCTGTGAATCCTGATGAGGAGGAGCCCTTGGCAGAGAGGCCCCTACGGAGGAGGAGGCAGTGGTTCCGCCTGTGAATCCTGATGAGGAGGAGCCCCCGACGGAGAGGCCCCTGCAGGGAGGAGGATGCTGCAGCAGGCAGAGGTGGTAGATTATCATCATTATCCATATGCTACAAAATCCCCAAAATCCCTGCCGAGATTATCAACCAAAGCAAGTTCCTTGAGAAACCCATATTCACCCAAGAGATAGTAGATGCTTGTTGGAAACAGTTAAAAAAAAAACAACAATATGCTAGAAAATCCCCAAAATCCCTTCCAAATTAGAAACCCAAAATCTTTTTTAACTTTTTCTTAGTTTCTTAGGTCATAATCATCATTATTACTATAAGTTAGGTCTTCTACGGCTCAAGTGATGATGAGCCATTAAGTCAAGAGTCCAATATTAGTGGTGTTTTTATTAAGAATGCCCCCCAAAGTGGTTGACTAGAGTAACTTGTAATAGGATGGAAACCCCTGATTTTATTCAAGTGACACTAAATATATGGTGGAAATGACATTCAATATATTATTGACAATTTTTGTGCAAAAAATTGGGTTTTTCGTCTTTTATCTCTTGGATGTTGTGATGCCACCCTCCCTTCATGGTGTGAAATCATGGTGCATCTCTTGAAGAAGACCATAGGAACTCCGAGGCCTCCTCCTGCATCAATAGGTCACAGTTCAAATCACTCAAACAACCAGATAATTTGTTTTGTTGTATCGCTCATATAAATACAACTATCAAGTGGGGTTTCCAAATTAGGATTTTAAGCCGTTGATATGACAGACCTTAAATCCCATTATAATGGAAACCTGGATCTTGGTTTCAAAATTTTGGGTCATGATTCAAAAGGATCAACATCCTAACTCCTCATAAAATTGAATCCCGGGCCAGCATCATGTAGATCATCCAATACTGAGACCCTTAGATAACAGAACAGCAATATGGGTTGCTGCAACCTAAATCGCAGATTGTAGGTGGAGGCAGCGATATAGGTAACCCTAGCTGTAACCATAGCTTATGACCCAATGAGTCGACTAGGAACCCACCAAGTTAACTCGGCTCTGTCACAAAGTGGGTAATTGGGCAGGGTTGAATTTGTTTTGAATGAGTTCAGTTAAGATTTAGTTAATACGCTGATGCAAACCAAGTGCATCATGGGCCTCAGAGTCTACAAAAAAGAAACCCAAGAATAGGCCCAGAGTCAGCCAGTCTATAGGGCATACACAATAGTGGCCAACCCATTGGACCTAGCCCATGATTAGGCAGCCCATCCGCACAACTATATCGGTAAATTCACCTTCTCAGTATGAAAACTTTCCATGAAGATCTCTTAGATTTGCATTCTTAGTTAAGCAAATTTCCAACAAGATTTTACAGATGTAACAAGATTAACATTGAATTAATATGCGACTGGCAAGAAAATCCCATTTAGAAAAAAGAGATTGGCATGTAATCATCTCATGAAGTAGAAAGGAGATTCTATCCAGGATCCCTAAAACTAAATAGATTTGTAAATTAAGAGAGAATCCTTAAATCCTAATGACAAGATTCAGGAAGGACCAATCAAATATTCTACTCATTGGTAGGAAATGGTTACCCACCATCACCCTGGTAAAGTATATCGTAGAAGGTGATAGTCCCATCTACATCTCCACCCTAAACCCTTCACAGTTCACCACTTCGGTACTCCTTGAATAAAAGCTCCCTCAAACTAACAATTCCTAGGAATTCAAGTCCTAGTAAGCAAAAACTCCCTCAATGGTGAAGGTATTTCTACCTTGGAACCTGAAGATGGTACATATCAATACCATTCCACCGAATTCAGAACCGAAGCTCAAGCATTTCTTTTCTTTTAACAGGTATATCATTTGCCAATATCAAAGTTGTTAATACAACAATCTCTTCAGACTCTAACCATCCCCCTTCATCGGCTTTCATAAATGAAAGGTTAACTCATTTTGAATTAACTACTGTCAAACACCGACCATAGCACAAACTCAAATTCCAAACACCATAAAGAAAATGTGTAGGCCCTATATGATTTTTCCAACCCAACATCTTTCCTTCTATGCTAGTATCAAATACCATATCACAACAACCCAAGAGCAAAACCCAAACAGAAAACCATCACCATTATGAAAATGGGGAAAGCCCATCTCTCACTGCAATCCGGATATGCCAAATCCAACCCCCAAACCCTCCAAATCCACGAAAATCCACAACCCCAGCACCCCCAATCCAATCAAAAACCCTTCCCTACAACCCCCATCAAATCGAAAAACTCAAATCAAGGGATAAAACCCAAAATCAATCAAACCCCAATACCAAAGATTCCAAATTTAAAAGAAGAAAAATTCCAAAAAACACACACACATACACACAAGGATCAATCAAGATACAAGAAGAGGAAATAAGATAAGAGGTTTGGGATTACGATGAAATGGCAAAGATTGACGATGGTCCATGCAGTTCCGGTGGTGCAGCGGAGGACGAAGAAGGCGATGAGCCATGAGATTAAGACGATGACGATGTAGATCGTCCAGACGCCCGGATACGTGAACCACTCGGTGTTCTTGTTGAGATCTACGGAGGGAGAGGTTTTCAGGTACAATTTTGCCATTCCACGACCAGGAAATCAATCCATCAACCACAATATAATCTACGGTGGTGATGGTGGTATCTTCTACTTTACGTTTGGATCTTCTCTCTTTTTCTCTCTCCTTCTCTGCCTTGAAATCGATGATGTTGCAGGAGAAAAGGGGATTTTGTGAAATGAAAGAAGGAAGGTGGTGGGGTGAAGAAGGAAGCGATGTTGTTGGAATCATTTAGTACCGATGAGTCTATCTGGCCTGACTTATTTGGCCCGAATTGGGCCTGATCCCAGCTGGACCTATGTTTCAGATGTCAAGTAAAGCCCGCCCGATGAAAAATTCGAATCCTTCCAAGTTTTTTCACTCTTCGTGGCGGCCAAAAACCCTTCTCCGCCGAGCCTTCTCCTTCCGGCGGGCCTGGCTTATCGAGCTGCGCGAGTGACCAATGGGCGGCGGCAGGGGCCTTCTGTTCTCCATCAAACCAGGCCTCTGAGCTCCCCTGGAGCTCGGTCTCTGCCAGGGCGCTCCAGGTCCTTTCTCCTGAGGTCGAATCTGCGGTGCCCTAGAACTCCTCCCCGGGGCTACTGCCTCCTTGGCTGCGTCGTGCCACGGCTGGAACTTCGAATCCTTCGAGTTCCCGTTGGGCAGCGCGTTGGGGGCGCGAATCTCGCACTTGAGCGATCCGAACGTCAATGTGGTGCTGATGTCTGGGAGAATCCCGTCGTTGATGAGCAGATGAGGTAGGAATGGGGGAATCTGGTGGTGGGGAGGAGGCGCGGGGTCGCCATTGGGCGGAAATCCGAAGTGGGCGAAGCTGTTGAAGGGGGGGTTTAGGGTTAGGGTTTGGGGGAGGGAAATTGGGGTTTCGGAGATCGAATGGGGAGAGAGGCCAAGGGTTTTGGGGGAAGACGGGAGAGAAGGAGTAGGGAGAGGGGGCGAAGCGAGGGTCGGAGAGAGGAGGAGGGCGGAGATCGGTGGGCCCTGGAAGGAAGGGGATGCTGGGGCCCACTGCGGCGACGGGGGATCATGGAGGTGGGGGCTGAGATCAGACTGTGAGGATGGGGTGGCAGAAGGGGGTTTTTGGAGGAGTTGGAGGAGGAACTAGCCGCCGGAAGCAGAAGGCTCGGCGGAGAAGGGTTTTGGGCCGCCGGCCATCGTGTGAGATGACGAACAGTGAAAAGACTTGGAGTGAGGAGGGAATCGAATTTTTCATCGGGCGGGCTTTCATTGACATCTTAAAAATAGGTCCAGCTGGGATCAGGCCCAATTCGGGCCGAATAGACTACAAGGACGACATTGCAGTCATGATCCGATGAGAAATGTGGGGCCCACCGTGGGACGGGTTATTGTAATAGTTCCATCATTAAATAGATAATAGAAAACCCATCAAATCTCAAAACTAAAAAATATGAAATGGTGAGGACACAGGTGGGGTTGCAAACGGAACGATTCCGGACCTCAACCATAGTGGATCCGGATCCGGACCCGTTTTTAAATAACAGCTCCGGATCCGATTTTGAATCGGAATTTGCTTTTATAGTTTCATACCCGGTTTCGATAAGAAAACCCGGATCCGGTTCCGAAACCGGGTCCACCTCGAGGACTCGAATCTAGTTTCAAATCGGTTTTCTTTTATTTTTATTTTTCATTTTTTCTTAAAATAAGCATATCATTTAATTTATAACAGTGTATCAAGTCTACAACATTCAATATTATTTATAAAAATGCCAAAAAAGAGTTGGTTTTAAAATATAGATTGCAATATGCCGGGTCAACAAGTCGGAACCTATATGGACCCGGAACCGGACCCGTTTATCAATCGGAACCTAAATTAAGTTCTAGACCTATTTATTAATCTGAGCTAAAAATAGGTTTCAGGCCCCTTTTTTTGCGGGTTGAAACTTTCGAATAATCAAAAAATCGGATATCCATTTGCAACCCTAGACATAAGGCTTCTTTACTAGAATTCCTCACAAGAATTCACCATGTTGGTTTTTATTTTTATAACATGATGCGATGCCTTATCCCTAACATTTGCAAATGTCACGTTCGCAAGCATTTCGAAATTATAGCTGAAAGCTCTTAAATGACTTTTTAGGAATTCTGAAATTTCATCTCCTTTTGCCTCTTGATGGAATTTTTAGATGCTCAAATATAAGGGACCATCCAGAAATTCCACTATGTTTGGAATTTAAGAAATTTTGGAAACAAAAATTCTTTAAATTCTAGAAAATAATATATATATATATATATATAAAAGAGGCTTGAAAACAAGAAACAGAAATGGAGCAAAGCCCTGGGCCCGTTTGGTAATTCTACTAATTGAGTCAAGTGAAGTAAAGTTAATTTTGAAAAAAGAATAAAATATAAGTGGGTTATGATGGTATTTTATTTTTGGTTGTTTGTTATGGAATCTTTTTGACTTTTTGTATGGAAAAGTGGAGTATTTTTGTCTTTTAGTGAGTAAAGGTAGTTGCCTTTTTTACTTTTTTGGGAAAAAGATGGAGGGAATTTTGGTAAAAAGTGCTTTTTGATAAAATGTTTAAATTGACTTAACTCTACTTGACTTTATAAGTAAAATTATACCCACAAAAAATAGAAGGCTCAATGGCCTGCTATACAAGGCACCATAAAAAGAAGATTCAAAAGGGACAAAAAGAGGAACAACGTTAGATGCCCGTCAAAGCTAAGAAAGGAAAAATCATGTGAATAATTTGTCTTTGGCTGCCAAGTGGGTAGAGGAGACCATTTCCGAGATGCTTTGAATAGAGATTTGACTCTAGAAAGTGATGAGTCAGGCCCAAGTGGCCCAGTCTGTGATGAGCCAAGGCTTAAATTAATGAAGATCCGTTGGGTCCATTGAGGTCCAGGCCCAGATCAATGAGGCTTGGCCACGTCAAGGCAACCCACTTCGCTTCGGAAGCAGTCAGGCCACGTCTCGCTTTTACCAAGTCCTACGGAGAATATCCCAACTGCCTCGCCAGTCGAGGACACCTCAAAGGCTCCTCGTGAACGGCGCTGTAAAGTCGTCTCCATCTGTTAGGGGAAGACTATAAATTAAAGAGCCTCTCGATACTTGAGGGGCAAGCAAGAATCTCTCTTCTACACTCTCTCCAAAGCTTGTAATCTCTGAAATACTTGGGAATTAATACATCCGGCGATCTCAGCCTTTCCGAGAGTGGACGTAGGTCACTGACCGAACCACTATAAATCTCTCTCATCTCAATTACTGCATTTATTACCTATAAACTGACCGGTGGTGTGAGAAGTCATTTTTTGCATCATCAGTTTAGCGCCGTCTGTGGGAACGACAAAAGTTCTCAAAATCCTCCTTTTTTCAAAATTATGGTGATCACCACAAGATCTGCAAGACGACCCGAGGATAATCCCTCTCTCGAAGGCGAGAATGATCCTCCACCGACGAATCCTACCCCTCATGCTCCTGCTCTCATTCCTCAGCAAATGTTGGAGACCATGCAGCAGCTGGTGACTCAAAACCAGCAAATTTTACAACTCATGCTGGCAGGGGGGCAAGGAGGAGCATAGTTTGGGGGAGTACCGCAAGGAGCACCACGCCCGGGGCATCTAAGACCTCCACGCCATGGAGCTCCTCCCCCGGGCGCCCAAGGAGTTCACCTGGGCGCCCATGGGCATGAGTTCCCCCTGGGCGCCCACCAGGGTGGTGCCCATCAACAGGGACCTCCTCCCCCTCCGGGTGGAGCCCAGTTTGGAGGACTCCCACCTTCGGGGGGAGCTAATCACGGAGGGCTTCCACCTCCTCCCTCTGCTTCTAATGGGGAGGACCCTCATTTCAATGAGGGGGAGAATGAAAATCAAAGCGCAGAGGATGGGAGCTATTTTCATGATCCGTCCAGGGATGCCCCCAATCGCTAGGACGAGAAGATCAGGGAAATACAAAATCAGCTGGGTGATGTCTTCAATGCCATGAAGGCGCAGGCACCAGAGACAGTGGATTACCTAGTCAGGCGAACAGACACACCGTTCAAGCCCGACGTGATGAACTACCCACTCCCTAAAAAATTCAAGATGGCATCCGTCGAAACTTTTGACGGTACGAAGGATCCACTGGACCACCTCGAAACTTTTAAAACCTTGATGCAGCTGCACAACGTCCCTGACGAAATTATGTGTAGGGCATTCCCAACTACCTTGAAGGGTCCCGCACGACAATGGTTTGCCAGTCTCACCCTGGCCTCCATAGGCTCCTTTGCCGAACTAAGCAGATCATTTGTGGCACAGTTTATTGGTGGACGCCGCCAACAAAAGCCTGCCACCCACCTGCTCAACGTAAAACAGGATCGAGACGAGAGCCTAAGGAGCTACCTCACTCGTTTTAACGACGAGGTCCTTCAGGTCGAGGAGCCCGATGATAAGGTCAGCATAACTGCCTTCCTAGGAGGCCTCCGGTCATCAAGCTTCCTCTTTTCAGTAATGAAGCGACCACCAAAGAGCATGCCAGAACTATTGGCAAAAGCTCAAAAATATATGAACGCTGAGGAAATCAACAGGTCCAGGTGAGGTGAATCATCTCACGGATCGCCAAAAGGTTGACCTGCCTTTGCACTGTTCTCAAACAGGCAGCCTATCTCCAGCTTAGCGGCCCTCTCGCGGGTCACCAAAAGCTTGGCCTCTGCACTGTTTTCAAACAGGCAGACTTTCTCCAGCTTAGCTGCCCTCTCGCTGTCACCAAAAGCTTGTCGTCTGCACTGTTCTCAAATAGGCAGCCTATCTCCACCTTAGCGGCTCTCTCGCGGGTCGCCAAAAGCTCGATCTAAAAAAGGTGTAGCTCTCTCACGAGCAACCCTCAAACTCTGTATCTGCTCTCGCACAAACTCGCGCAAACAGCCTCTATCTCCAGGTTATCTACAACCCACGGGACTACTACATTAAATCACTGGACCAGTTGCCTGGTTGCCCAAATCAAATGTCTGGACAGCACACAAGCTGCTCGCCCACGCAGACAGTGGCTAACCCCTCAGCAGCGAAGCTCACGCCAGCAACAGCAGAGAAGTCCACGGACGCAGCAGCTAACCCCACACCATCAGGCGCCCAGATCAGGGGCGCCCAGACATCGCCCAACCCATGGGCGCCCAGCACTTCCCATGGGCGCCCAGACCTTTCCATGGGCGCCCAGCACCTCCCATGGGCGCCCAGACCTTTCCAGGGGCGCCCAGCACTTCCCATGGGCGCCCAGACATTTCCAGGGGCGCCCAGTACAGGCGCCAGCCCCTCCGCTCGCCCGGAACCGTGCCCAGCGCGCCTGCTAGCTATTTTGTCCGTAGATTTTGGTCCGTAACTTCAAATGAGGCTTATTATATATCAAATCGAAGCTCTCGGCGAGCCCTACAAGACTCACCGCCAATAGCTGTGACTGATGTTGTCAAAAGTCCAAAAAAGGCCTCGAAACAGATGTTTTGGCCTCCCGAAGTTTTTGCAGTTGCGAACTCAGCCGAAAATTCAATCGAATGCCCTCTTCTCCAAGTTCCATTGGACACAGGGCATTGAGGGGCAAATGATGAGTCAGGCCCAAGTGGCCCAGTCTGTGATGAGCCAAGGCTTAAATTAATGAAGATCCGTTGGGTCCATTGAGGTCCAGGCCCAGATCTTTGAGGCATGGCCACGTCAAGGCAACCCACTTCGCTTCGGAAGCAGTCAGGCCACGTCTCGCTTTTACCAAGTCCTGCGGAGAATATCCCAACTGCCTCGCCAGTCGAGGACACCTCGAAGGCTCCTCGTGAACGGCGCTGTAAAGTCGTCTCCATCTGTTAGGGGAAGACTATAAATTAAAGAGCCTCTCGATACTTGAGGGGCAAGCAAGAATCTCTCCTCTACACTCTCTCTAAAGCTTGTAATCTTTGAAATACTTGGGAATTAATACATCCGGCGATCTCAGCCTTTCCGAGAGTGGACGTAGGTCACTGACCGAACCACTATAAATCTCTCTCTCATCTCAATTACTGCATTTATTACCTATAAACTGACCAGTGGTGTGAGAAGTCATTTTTTGCATCATCAGAAAGGGAGGAGAATTGTTGAACATGGAGTCATTTCAAAGAGTCCATGGAATGAAAATAAGGTGGAAGAAGAGAGTAGCCACACATATTCTCCCACGCTCATCTTTGTTTATAGAGAGGGCACTCCAAATTAAACTTGTCGAAAGAGAAGCTGGACCAGGAGTCCCTAACAAAGAAAGAAGCCATTTCCAAGAGTCGATATATAGGCAGATACATAGCACTCAAAGAAAGTATGATAGTTAGAATCTTCTCTAGAGTGGCATTTATAACATCTGGAAACCAAAGACATGCAACTAGATTTTGCCCAGCACTCTGTAGGAGTTTTCATTTTCATAAGAAGCCAAATCAAACAAGAGATTCTAGGCTGGAAGAAGGAGCTCCACACCAATTTAGCCCAAGGATATAGGAGCACGGACCTGATTCCAAGCTTCGAAGACTAAGAATTAATTGACCTTCAGCGTTGTTGCTACCCAACCAAATCAGTTTGTCAGGAACTGAATCAACACCAATATTAGGCAGATGGATGGAGTGGACTCTCTGCAACAAGTGCTGGATTTCTAGAGGAATGGAGGCGGGAATGCACCAATTCCCGCCCTCTGTGATTATAGCCGAGAGTGAGACAGTGTCCAAAGGAGAGAAATTGAACTTAGGAAATCTAGGAGTATCGGGTCATGATCAATCCATCTATCAAATTAGAGGCTAATAGATTTACCATTACCAAACAAACCACTTACTAGCATTGTTGGGTGAACCGCTTCCAAATACAAAAGCCTGATCAGGCATTCTAAGAATTCCATATAGAAGAATACTATGAAATATCTTGACTTGAACTAGTTTTCCCAAAGAGAATTTGAAGATGCTGCCATCAAGCCGAGCTTTAATATGCAGGCATCATTAAACTCTTTAACCCTCCTTAAGCCAAGGCCTCCTTCTGCCTTTGGAAGACAGACATCCTCCCAACGAACCAGGTTACTCTTGATGAGCACCTGACTCCCTGTCTTGGGCTCTTATCTAATGATTAAGATTAGTCTTCAAAATTAAAATTTAAAGAAGGGATTTGATCCCGTGAGGAGTCACCGTGAGAACTTTTTTGTGGGGCCCAGTGGGGCCCCATTTTGGGATGGGACGGTTGGAATTAAAAGTTCTATATGGGACCACCCCGAATATCAAGTTTGGCCCCAATCCCATGCTCTTAACCCCTTCATCCATAGCCGATCCATTTTTATTCATATGAGTATATACTCGATCTAAGAGTCCAATTAATTCACACATGACTATTAAGGGGTCCATGTCCATTGCAATATTTGGATTAGGTGATAGGTGGGCCCCACCCATAGTTTTCACGATTTCATCCGTGAGAACAGTTCTCACCCGACAAATCAAAGGGAAATCAGGGTGAGAAAGCATATAGAATTCGATGTGAGACTGACATAACTCTCAATACCTATTGTTGACTATCCGATCAATAGTCGATGGAAATAAAGACTTCGGACTTTGATAAAACTACGGGCAGCCTCAAACGAATGAATTTCAACATGTAGGACTCACAAACTTTGTCATTTATCCTGTACTTAATGGTAGTTTTCTAAGTGTCATTGTTTATTTTATCATGGTAAATGATCTTGTAACAGTCCTTACATCTTTACGGTACATACCAGCTATTAGGTCCCGCTGGAGACCCTGAAAATAATGGGAAAAGGGAGGATATACAGATCAAAGTGGGAACATGGTAAGTATCAAATTTTAACGTAATCTAATGCTTTTAATCCTTGCAACCGTAGCTCACAAGTTTAACGATTTTATATTAAAAAATAGTAAAAAATTAAATCTGGATTCAACTGTTCAATATTTTTGGATTCACACAAGCCCAATTGGATCTGTGACTATCGGGGTGTGGTCCATTCGGATGGATCACAAGGCGGGCCCCAACAGCTGGTATCTACCAAAAGGATGTAAGGACAGTTCTTATGGGATCATTTCCCATTTATTATTATGATGGTGTAAATGATAGATGAAATTATGACATTTGGCATGTAAGCAGAGTTCATTAGTCACACATTTCACAATATGTAAAGGGAAGATTCTGTGGCTCAGCTATATATAAAATACACAATAGTTTTGAATTACTCATTAATTTCATGTGCATACTACTCGCCTTTCAGTTTCTTATCCTGGATGAGTGAAATGTTCAATAAAAAATGCCCGCAAATTTTTTTTTAAAAAGAAAGAGATCTTCTTATGTTGATCTGTTGGGGTATCTTCTATCCAAGAAGTCCAGTGGTTACATGAGCAAGACCTTATTTTATAACCTTATTGATGGCTCACAGGCAATCTATATATTCTCTTCAACTAACTTTTAGCTCCCATGAAATTTCTTAAGTCCTAGTTTATTTTTACGAAATCTTCATTCATCCGATGGACGGGCATGTTTCTTTACAAGCATTTTTTACGGAAATTCAGGCTGTCTGTAGATTCAAAATTTCAATGTTTTTTTGGTGAAATTTTGAATATTCAAGGCAGTCAGAATTCTCAAATGCCAAAAAGGCGGAATTCCAAAATACTAGCCCCTCCAAGAGCATTTCAGAATTCTGTAACTCCGAGAAATTTGGTTGGAATTCACCCAACAGAGGACACTAGGTGTGCACAATTGGTGATTGCAGCCATGGAAGATGTGTGGGTTCCATCTGAAATGGGGTCATGAATACGATGGCCCACCTATCATTTGTCCAATCCCGTCAAATATACCCATATCTTTCTTGAATGTTCTCTAATGATATAATGTTAATTATCTCATAATAAATCACAAAATATGGAATCCCTCTTACCTATCAAAAAGTGGGCCCTATATTTACAATTGCAAGAACTGGGCCCATGCGATTTCTGTCAAGATGGGTCCATATTCAGATTTTTAAAGTTGGATTCCATACTTTAGTTTCTAAAAAAAATGGGCCCATGTACTATATACTTGAGGTGGATCTACATTGTAATTCTTACCATCTGGTACCAAATTCACAACAACAAAGGTGGGTTCCATGTGCTACACTGTATAAAATGTGTAATTTCAGTTAAGAATTTATATAGCTATGAAACAAGGAGTTTATGGAATTCAAGAATTTAAAAATTCTTAGACAAGAATTCATATAGGAACGAAACAAAGAATTTTGAAATGACGGAATTCAACAGCATTTTAAGGCATGTTTGTGTAGAGGCAATTTCTATGGAAAGATGAAATTGCCACATCAGCAAATTCTATGGTTTTTAAATACCTTAGAAAAGGTTTTCTATGGAAGTTAGAAATTCATGTTTGGTGCAAAAATTTCCTCGATGAATTGGTGTTAATGTTGTTTGGTGCAGCTGCAGATTTTTTTAGTGAAAACTATTGTTTAGTGAAAATTACTGGGTGGGTGGGTTAGTATGTCTGTGAGGCGGTTGGGGGTGGGTGGGGTTGAGAGGGGAAAGAAAGAGGGTGGCTGGGTGGAGTGAGAGTGGGAATAAGGAAATGGTGAGTCAGTTTTCCGTGTACATGGACTTCCCAGTTCCCTTACCCCCCCAGGAAATTTATTTCCATGCCTAGGAAGAAAAAAGCTAACGTGGCGAAACAGTAGTTCCGCAGAAAAACTGCCGCACCAAACACATGAAAAAGAAGTTTTCCACGGAAATGGGCTACACAAGCGTGCCCTTTATAATTCTAGCATTTGGAATTCCCAAACAGCCTCTAGACATGAATTACAGGAATTCTAGTAAAAAAAAACAGGTCCTAAACCTCAAAACACAATGCATGCAACTATCAAACTTTGTTCTTTAAAGTAGGGGCTAAGATCATTTTGATCAAATTGAGAGTGGGCCCACCTTTAATCCAAACTCGATCTCTCTTATTCTTATTATCATACATCCAGATAAACCCCTCAAGGCATATTGTAGTCACTTTCATGTTTATAAATATAAAATTGTATTCAAAATAAAATACTAGATCAATCAAAGATATGTTTTCCTCTTCTTTTTTTTTTTTTTTTCTTTCTTATAGACGAAGAGGTTGAACTCATGCCCCCTAACACTCGTGCACATGTCCCTAAGCACAGGAAGGCTAATCAATATTATATCTTCATTTTGTAAAAAGTGCCTTAAAAATAAAAGGCATACAAGTCAGCTGTTGCAGTAGCTCAGTTTGGCAAGGGATATAATGTTTTTTTCTTTTGATAAATAAGCTAGGGTTATCAAGTAGCATGTCAAAGTGCCTGAGTTTGTGTCTTTTTTTTACATACAACGGAAAATGGAATACATGTCACCCCCAGAGGATGCAAACGGATGATATACGGGGATAAAACATGGATTAGACCAACATTTTTCTATATAGATTAAAGTAGTCAATTTCGTTTCGTTTAGGCCTTCTGGTCCTTCAGCCGAAACGGACTAGAGGTAAAAATATATTTTGGTTTCAATTTTGGTCCATTCCGGCCATTCCAGTCCATTTGGATGGTCCATTTCGGCTTATAGCACAATTTTTACTCTTTTTTTGTTTTTTTTTTTTCAATTTGCATATTAAGAAACATGCATGATTTATATTTTCTATTTTTTACATATATGTATATATAAATTTTTTAATTTTTTTTATTACGAAAAGTTACTCCGAAAAGTTTTGTTAGAAATTCCGAAATATTCCATTTTAGAGGCCAGACCGAAATGAAGACTGAAACGGAATTGCCGACTATGATATAGATTCAGATTTGGATATGGATCCAACATAAAAACTATGTGTTGTATCAAGATCCAATATTAACTTACAAAAAATGGTGTCAATTCCGAATTCGAATTCAAATTAAGATGTGAAGTACATTAGTAAAATTGGATAAAGTAATCTTAAAAATATTATTGAGGATACAATTGTGCCATTAAACAGTATATGACAAATGCTAATTGATCGACACTTAAATATACAATATTTAACCACAACACTACGATGTCGTCAAGTAGTAAAGGACTAAAGAGTTCGGATTATCGATCCCATAGAGAGATGATGCAAGAAGTAATGAATTCAATTTAAGTGGAAATTGAACTAAGATATAACTAATATAGAAATTGAAGTGAACAATTAAAACTATGTGTGAAAAATAGAATTAAATCAATTGAAATGTAAAACAAAATTAAAACTACTCTAATTAGCAATTTAAAATATAAAATGAATAAGATCTAAGCTAATCTAACAAGCTACACTAAACTAGTAGATGAATGATGGTGGAAATGGAATATTTAAGGTGAAGATGTGGTGTGAAATGTGTAGAATTTTTTAAAACAAGTTGTCTAAAATGAGTATCTAACAATCTAAAAGTGAAATAACAAATAAAATTAACAATAATCAAAATAAGAGATTAGACAATCCAAAATCCACTAAGTATGTAATTAGTCCAACCAATGCATGTTCTAATTCAACTCTCAAATCTACAATCCAATCAGCAATCTCTTGCCTAATTAGATTGGATGATATAATAATGAAGACTAAAGTAAATAAAATTAAAAGCCAAGACCCTAGATCATAACCTAACTATCTTAACAATTAATCATCAAAATCAAGCTATAAAAGATCAAAGATAGGGGCTCTAAAGCATAATATATGAGAGAACTTAATCTAACTACAAAGCATCAATTGAGATTATCCAAATATCAAGTGTAAAGATAGAGCATGAGAAATGAGAGAGATTAGCACAATTAGATTTAAAATTTACTAATCAATCAAGGCACAAATAGGGAATTTAAACTAAAACATGCATGTAAATGAACTAATCACATTACTTAGCTTCAAAAGGAAAACTTAATCCAAGAGCTTTAGCCACTAAACATCAAGAAAGAGATCCAAATCTTCATTAATGATCTTCAATTATACACTCTCTTTAGATTAGTTACAAAGAAGCTCCTAATTACAATCTAAAAGTAAAAATAAAATGACTAACTTGCCAAAAGACTTCTTTTTCTCACTATACAAATGCATTCCAATTTATAGGAACATTGAAGACATTTGATTGGCTCATTTCATTTCACAAGGATTGCTTCCATTTGATCGGTTGTAACTTGAAGGCTTTTGATTGGCTCATTTGCTTTCACATGGATTGCTTGAATTTGATTTAGAGGCTTTTCATTGGCTCATTTGCTTTCACATGGATTGCTTGAATTTGATTTAGATGCTTTTCATTAGCTCTTTTGCTTTCACATGGATAGCTTCAATTTGATTGGTTACAACAAACTTTCTTTTCAAAAAGATATGTGCCTTTTACTTTAGGCTTTTGATTAGCCCATATCCTTTCACATGGATTTTGGATTTTATAGGTAAAAAAGCTTTTGATTGGCCCATATCCTTTCACATTGATTTTGGATTTATAGGTAAAAAAAAAATAATAATATACAATTATTGGGACTTGAACCCATAACCTATTTCATACCAACCTGAGCTCTAACCATTATACCAACCACTCCTTTATGTTAGGAAATGACTCATTTTATCCTTAAAGTCTTCTCCTCTTATTTTAGAATTCTTCATCACTTCACCAAGATTTCTTCAATAAGATTTCTTCATGTAACTTCTTTATTTGAAATACCTTCTTAATGCCTTGGAACACTAGCCGGAAGGTTGGGATAATCGCGGGTTCCACCTAAATAAGAGACATTGTATAAAAATGCGCTACAAATAATCGGATTTATTCAAGATAATCCGATGATCCGTTAATGTGATAGAATGATAAAATCTCTGCGTAAAACAAATGATATGCATCTGAGATGCCGATAAAATTTAGACTAATGATGGGTAAAATATGCAATATTTAACACCCATCACTAACTAGACTCTCAAATATGAATTATTCAAGCAGGCCCATAAAACCTATATATAGTTTTAAGAGGCTTTGACATATTAGTACTACTTAAATTTGATTTTTCCAATTTCATGACTGAAATATAGATAATGTCACCAAAGTCACTTGACTCTAGTCAATAATGTTTTAAAACTTTTTTTGCCTTATTCCATGACATCATGGGATTTATCAAATTCTGCATTATACACTTTCTGGAACTAACAAGTGAGCTTATTTTTTTTTATAAAACACGAAAAATGACATTTTGTGAAAAATAAATACACATTTGACTATTATTTCTTAGGCTCTATCATTGGGAAGGAATTTTTCCAAAGATGCTGCATAAAGGTCATGACATTATGGGATAGTCTCATGATAAATCAGATTTTGCGACATACACTATTCTCATGATATATTAAATCATGGGATTCGAGGCAAATTTTTTTTAATAAAATGTTTGCTAGAATCAAGGAACTCTAATTGCATTTTGTGGATTTTTGTCATGAAATTGAGAAAATCAAATTTAAGGTGGACTAATATGTCAAAATCCCTATTTTTAGTATGTGTAAGTAATCTTTTTAGACTTGGATCCTCGGGTCGAAACATGCAGGGCTCCGGTCTGAATCACAATGTTTGATCCAGATATGAATCCAAATTTCTTCCTAATTCAAAAATAGATTCCATACTTACTTCACCTGAAATCAGATATTCAAATACTTCGATAATCAAATACTCATTTGCAACCCTACCTTCACACTTGCCTTGCCCAAACGACTCAACCTAAGGTTGGAGGCATAAAGTAGCCATGGAAGATCTGATAATCAAATACTCATTTGCAGCCCTACCTTCACACTTGCCCTGCCCAAACGACTCAACCTAAGGTTGGAGGCATGAAGTAGCCACGGAAGATCTGTTTGAAGAATTGGGATCCCGATTCCCGATTAAACGAGGGTGGTAAACCTGACCTAACATATTTTACTGAAAAGCGTATGATCTTTTCCATAACTTTCAAGCATCATAAGTTGGGTCCAAGTATGAAAAAGATGCCTACACCCAATAGGCAGGGGTTTGTCCACTTATATTCCGACCATAATCAGCTCGAAACTTGTCATAATCACCACCATTCATAATGGTTCCTTGGTGTCCAAGCAGAGAGAGAGAGAGAGAGAGGGGCATATGCCTCTTCTTTCCTTAGATATGTGTGGATGACCCTGGGCCTCGCACATCTTTAAGTTCTTTCTATTGCAGGAGAGAGGTACATGGTTTATTGGCAGGTTGATATCATATTACCTCTGCTTTGGATTGGAGAATGGTAGAGAATTAACAAATTCTGATGGAGAACTATTGGCCATAATGATGAAACTTATATGGGATTGATGCATTTATTAAATATTTTCACTAATTTATGTATATTATGAAGATTTTACTTTTATTTGTAATTATGACAAATTTATAAAATCATAAAACATTAAACTTTAGTGGGTATCAAACAAAAAATCTTGCATAATGAAATGATAACATTTCATATTGCCTCCATTATATATAATATGAAGCGAAGTGGTTTCAAATTGAAATTAGTTCCAATTCGCTCCAATTGATTTTAACTCATCCAATTTAATTTAGTTTCACCCTAGCAAACGAGTTGGGTCGGGGTAAATTAGGTAATTGATTTTGACTCATCCAATTTAATTGATTAGGTCGGGTCAGATATAAAACATTTTTAATAACGTGGGAAAAATTAAACATGATATGTACCAAGAATTGAACTCAGGACAATATGGATTTCAAATGAGCAACCCTACCACTATACCATAGAACATCTTTTTGTTAATAATTATCAACAAAAACTTAAAATCAGTTAATGAGGAGGGGACCCATCCCCATTTTGGAATATTGACCGTGAGTTGGAATTTATCTACGATGTATTTATAAAAATAACTATATTTTTAAAATATTGGCCCCTATAAATACTGTTGTTATTATTTTCATACTTATGCATTATACTTTAAGCATGGATGATCAAACTTTTGAAATAACTATTTTATATGATTTCCTATATACTTATTAATTTTCTATGACAACCATTTTAAAATAAAACTAAACTCAAATGAATATATAATATATGGAATTGATCAACTGTAAAGCAAACTGAGAAATCAGAGATTAACTACAATTCGATTTGGACCTTGTGAATTTTGTTTTGACCCCTTCTTTTAACAAATTGATTCTACCCTATCCATTTTTAAACCCTCTTTAATTACTACTGAAGCTCTTCCTTTATGACTCTTTAATACTGAAACTCCTCATTTCTCTCCGCTCCTTTCCTCTTCTCGATATGCTTTTAACATTTTAATGCATCATTTCATTTTCTCTATGTATTCGTTCTCTACCCTTTACTCTCTACATCTTTCCCACTCTATTTACAAAGTCTTTTTTTTATAACATTTTTTACTTTATAATATTGTGAATTACGTTGCCCATGCTAAGCACGGGGCTTTTCACCAGTCTAGCATGACAAGAGATGTACCTAGTCATACATTTGCACTGCTAAAGAAATATTGTGCTAGCTGTAGTGTTGACTAAAGACCTCTGTTTTTCAGGAAAAATCATAAATACTTAACATTTCATTTGAATGCACTTGAGAAATATCCCTCCCTTGCATCATGTGTTACATTGCAAAATGGGAAAAACTCATCCATATTCTTTAGACAATTTAGCAAATACATCATATGAGAATCCTCCAGCAGTAAGGAAATTTTGAAAAGAAAAAAAAAACAAAAAACACATACCTCGAGAAAGAGATCAATCCCAATATGAGGTATTATGGGTTAGAATTTTGAGTTTTGAAGCATGCTAAGAGAGAGAGAGAGAGGAATGGATGATCACGTTGAAGAGGAGAAGGTGTGTTTGAGACACTCAAAACCGTTTCTAGAAAGGGGAACCTGGTTACTCTAAACTTGTGTACGATGTCATGGATGGAGGGCTTAAAGAGGGGGTGAGAATGGGGATTTTTTTTTCCCAAATCACCATCTAGCTACCTTGTTTATTTCGAATATCGAAAGCATGGACATATAAATGCATCAAACAATTATCATAATTGTATTGATGGGTCGGTTTTAGATATATTAATTAATTAAAATTAAAATCTTATTAGCATCAATATTCAAAAAATTAGAAAATAAAAGGTAATAAAACTAAAAAATCTTATGAGAACTAATAAGTTAATACAATTTTTATATATGATATTGAATATTATTCAGTGCACATCAAGTTATTGGCTTTTCTTTTGATTTATATCAAATATTTTAAGAATAATTGATCTTATAGATGAGTCTCAAGTGGAGTGATATACTTGGGTTTATTGGGTATGAGAAAGAAAGTAGACCCCCTTTACAAAATAAAAATAATAATTAAAACTTAAAAGTTCATAATTCTCAAGATTATTTTGAACAATATAATCATAGAGAGTATGCTAATCATCTTTTTAAATTGATTATAGACATGGGCATTTTTTTTTATCAAGAAGTGTGGAGTTTTTCCTTCAGATCCATTTTGTTCAACATGATTCGAAAATAAAGGAGACAATTATCTTAACCATATTTAATTAAAAAGTAATTAAAATTACCTTTAAATAATTGAACAATTGAGAAAATTGAGTAATAATATAAATTTACAATTTATAGGTCAAGATTGAAATTTGCTTAGTCAAAATCATCAGCTTTAATATATAATACAATAGTGATTGAGAAAGAAATTATCAAAATTACTTAGATTTATAAATAGATTATAAGAAATCTATTAATTTGAAGGTAGTGATTATGCAATTCGGGATATTGTTTATATGGTGAATCCAGTAGTAATGACTTTATTAAACCAAAAAAAAAAATATTTAAACACAGTTGGGCCAAGTGTAATGGATTGGGTTCAAGTTGATTTCATCTAGACCCAATAAACAACTATCACAAGATTTTTACAAACTTATAAATTTAAAATAAAATTGGATTGATTGAAACATATTAAGTTTAGGTCATGTGTAGGTCACCTTCCAATGACTAAAGTGAGGGAATTTTACAAACTCTTTTAAGTAACGATAATTAATAAGAACTATGCATAAAGTCATTGATAGAATAACTATAGTCCCTTAATTGGAAAAAGTTTCGAAATATATTGGTAGTATGTAATAGAGTTAAGTTAATACACGATATTTGACCTTCCAATGTAACTTAATTAGTTTCCGTTATTCTATGACTCTCAAACAACTTAACTTGAATATGACATGTTAATACTTTGTTATAATCCTTTTGGAGTGGCAATTTAGATGAGTGAGATTTGTCAATCATGGCTTTAGATCTTCATACTATTATTTTATGTCATTACACTTTTAGTTATACTTTTTTTGTGA
Organism: Umbellularia californica; assembly: GCA_028538565.1. Taxonomy (NCBI): domain Eukaryota; kingdom Viridiplantae; phylum Streptophyta; class Magnoliopsida; order Laurales; family Lauraceae; genus Umbellularia; species Umbellularia californica. The sequence goes on along the minus strand of JAPQWN010000001.1, from coordinate 14,641,353 downwards.
TTAGATGAGTGACATTTATCAATTATCTATGGCTGTTTTAGCATATAAATAAGGTTTGTTCTTCCATTTCAATTCTTAACTCCTATTCATTTTTCAAATATTAATTTCCTACCCTTACCCATATTTTATTTTCTTAAAAAATTATTATTTTCGTATTGCCATCGCAAATTAAGCCGACTAATGCTAGTATTAAATGACAGGAAGGATATATACACATCATCAAACGGGCACATGAAATCTCAAATGATACAAATGATCCAAAAGGATGAATTCACAATTGGAGTGGCACCCACATGGTACATGCACTTTGGACTGTTCACACCATTGATCTATACATAGCCATACATAAAATCAATATTAACAACTCCATCTTATTATTATAATTTATTGAAACAAAATATAAATATAGACTCACTTGGTCAAAATAAAACTAACAACAAAGTTTTAGGGGTGTGCATGGTGTGAAACGTGTCAATTCATCAGCACCCACACCTTAGCAAGTGCACACTCCATAAAGGGGCACAAACTGCACAATGGGGGTGCTCATGGGCTGGGTTAGCCAAAGCCCAACCCTCAATGGTCTGGATTTGGATCCTACTTTTTAGGTGAGTGTGCCGTACCAGGCCTAATCTCCTGGCCCAAATCTCAACTGCCAGAGCCTGAGTTTCAGGCATTTTCGGCTGGATCTTATCAAGCCAGATAACTAAATGGCCGGGCTTCCACAAGCTTCACCCTGCCTGACCTGGCCCATTAAAATATCCATTGAGCACACTGGTTTCCCAATACTTCTTATTAAAAAAAAATTTGACCGAGTCTAATGGGTTTGATTACAATTATGTCAATGGGCTTTTTTTCAGCCTGGGTCTGCTTTTATTTGGTCTGCTTATGTAGCCTCTGAAATACATCCAACTCTGATGGGCTAGATCCGGATCCATGTTTGGGTTTGCACAATGAGAGTATTTTAGGCGTGAATGATATTAACTGATGACTCGATTGAAAGTGATTTTTATGTTTGTTAATCATCACAAATCTCTCATCCAATGATCATATTAAATATCACTTGATATAATTATCTACCATGTCCAATTGTCATTCCTTCTCGTTGACTCTTCCATTGTTTCACTAGCTGCTTGGCTGCCCCTGGCATCCATATATCTCGAGAGGAAAAGGAAAACAATTAGGGATGGCAACGGGGCAGATCGGGGACGGAATTGGGGTTCTCCGCCCCCGCCCCGAACTTGCCCCGCCCCGCCCTTCGGGGTAATTGATATGCCCCGTCCCCGCCCCGCCATACCCCGATTTCCCCGCGAGTACCCCTCGCAAGACTTTGGATTCGAACTTAGGTGGAGGAGTAACTAGAGGTTTGCCTTACCACTAGACCAAACTTCATTCTTATAATGTTTTACCTTATTTAAAATTTATTAATATATTCAAGATTGTTACACACATATACATATATATATACACACACACATACACATACATATACATATATATACACACATATACATATATACATACACATACATATACATATATATATAAACTTATTTAATGGCGGGGCGGGACACGGGGCGGGGTAACGGGGCTGGGCGGGGCGGGGAAAAGAGCAAACCCATCCCTGCCCTGCCCCGCCTTCGGGGCATAGTTTTATTCCCCGTCCCCGCCCCACCTAAGGATCGGGGCGGGGAAAACCCGCGTGGGGCGGAGCGGGCAAGCCGGGGCGGGACAAAATTGCCACCCCTAAAAAGAATAAGTTGTCATAGTACCACTTAGTGGTGCTCATGGGCTAGGCTTTAGTATGTATTTAGGGCCCGTTTAACAATCGGGAATAGCTTGGATTAAGTGATAGAAACCCAAAGTCTGGCCTGGTCCGGTCCGTGTAAGGAATGCATGTAATATAATTTAATTACTGCTTGAATGCCCACAAAACTGATAAAAGCCCGATTCGACCCGGACCGATTGATTAAATGGGCGGGATCCAACCTGACTTTTACGGCTCGTGTCAGGCTTAGGCTGGGCCTGGATATGGTTTAGCCCGACCCGGGCCATGAACACCCCTAAATACTATTGATATATGCTAAGAACTTAAAATATAAATAGTTCAAATCATAATATAAAAAAAAATAAAGTTTTATGACCATCAATGTTCAAAATTAGAAAACAAAAGGTAATAAAATAATATAAGATTTTATATGAATTAAGAAATTAAAACAAACTCAAGGTGAGAAATATCAAAATCAAAATAAAGAAGTACATTATGAATAGGAATTATGAATTTTTAACATTGATATGATGGTTGTCCCCTAACTATTTTAAATGTCATTGTTTCATTTGTTGAGATTTTAAGTTCCAACCCTTGTAACCCACCTAAAAAGTCATAACCAGTTTTTAAAATTATTAGAATTGCAGCATTTCAAATGCTAAATAAGCCGTAACGAATTGGAACTCCAAGTGGACAAGGCTGGACCCACACATTGGGCTTTGGGGGTAGTCACCCCACATTGGCCATGGAAAAAGCCCGAAAGGGGCTTCCACAACTCCTATGCATTCACATCTTGAAAACCAAGGGCAATGGTGATGGAACGCGTCAAAATATAAAATGAGATCAAAATAGGGACTTAACCCTAGTCGTGACTTGAGAACAGCCTCTTACCTCACTGGTAAGAGGGGGCAGTTCTCACCTGATTGGCCAGAATTTGAACATTGGGCATGTCATCTTCCTCCACTAGTTTGTCACGTCACTTGAGGGCTCCATCGCCTCACTTGAGGTATACTACCCTCACTCAAGGGGTGTTGCCCCATAGTTGGGGAAACAGGAAAAAAAAAAAAAAAAAACCCTTAGCCGTGACCCACCTAGACTCCATAAAGTGGTCGGTCACCTTAGGTTTTGAACTCTAGGGTGGTGGGATTTTTTTTAGTTATACCTAGGAGGGTTTCGTGTTTTGATTAGCCGTCTCTCACATTCACCTTATTTATCTATTGGGATTTTGTAACCCCAAGAGGTTGGCCGAGTGATGAGGACCACGGCTCCTCTCTCTTTCGGCCAAGATGGAGTTCATCAATGCTATCATCTTGGGGCCACAGGGGTGTTTACCCGGCTTCCCTCTGGACTCAGCGGGATTAGTCCAGCATAAAGGATTGGAAAGCCTCCAATGGCCAAAACAATCTATTGGGATTTTGTTTGGTTTTTCATTGCTCCATTGTTCACCCCTTTTTCTTGCTTTCTTTAGCTGAATTGGTTGGCCTCTGTTTCTTCATTGTAATTGGTTCGATTTCAATCTATCCTTTTCGGTGAATTCATCTTTTGAGATAAATTATCATGGAATTGGATTAGGAAGATCCCCACAAAAAAATCACTTCCAATGAACCATCCCTGATTCGTTGGCTATAGACATGGCTAGAGAAGTCAACGAGTAACTTTGAGGAGGGGGACCACAAAACTATTTGACCACCATTTGCCACGTCAGCCAAAACTAAATGAGATGTCACAGTCTGGTTGGGGTTGGCATCTGTCCATTTAGGACACGTGGTCAATCAAGTTTACGAAAACGACAAGTTGACCCACCCACTTTTGTTTGGGTCCACTAACATCTTACTGACATCATCATTATCATCAAAGCCCTATCCCAATTATATCAGGGTCCACTAAAATCTACCGTAGTACCATCTCTCACATCTCCTCTTGCTCCAATCCGACCACACAAAATCTACCATTTGATCCAAGATGGTAATAATCCCAATCTGCTTCTTTTGGATTTAATAACAATTAATCAGCACTATATGCAGTCATTAGATTTTCAGGACTTAAACTTAGAAGTCCAGATCATCTTAATGCACAAAATTCATGGTCAAAGATCATCTTTAATGCACCAGTGCTGTGCCCACCATTAGTTACACTAGCAGGTATAGAAAGTGATTGATTTACAAATATTCCTACAAAAGTCTAGACCAAATTACTTAAAATGCAGTGGTCAAAGCTCAAATGACTATAATATATGTAATTTTTTTTCTATTTCTATATCAGTGTCTATACTTATGATGAACATGCTAGCTGTAGCGTATGACTGGTCCAAATAGGTGATCCTCAATTGGAAGTTGACTTGCAATTGAAGGATATTGTGAGTATTTGCCAGAGAAAAAAATATACTATTTAAAGAAACATCCCTAAAAAAAAGGAGGAATATAACTTTATATGATGCAGTTCAAAATCTTATTCCAAGGTCAAAAACCATTATAGAGGAGTGACCAAGCAATAGCAAAATCTCTCACTCTCTCCCTCACGCACGCTGTAAAAGGGATCTGTCATGAATGAGTTTTGCATCTTTTGTGGTTTCAGTCATCATCTCATTGTCCAATCTCATTTTCTTTGACCCCCCAAAGTAGAAATCCAGCACAGACATCATTGTCTCATCCCTTCCTCTTTTTTTTCTCTCTCTATATAAGCACTTCTCCACGTTAGTTTCTAATCACTTGGCTTTCTGGGTTCTTCTTCTTTCTGTTGAAGAGTCATCCAAAGAAAAGAAATGGAAGGTCCTGAAATTCCTCCCTTCTTCATCTGCCCCATCTCGCTGCAGATCATGAAGGACCCAGTCACCCTCTCAACTGGCATCTCATACGATCGAGAGAGCATCAATCGATGGCTATTCACATACAATCACAGCACATGTCCCGTCACGAAACAGCCTCTTACAGATCGCAATCTCACCCCAAACAGCACTCTTCTTCGACTGATCCAATCATGGCGCATCGAAAACTCGTCGAAAATCATCTCTGTGGTCGAGTCGCCCAGACCCACGTTCGACATCGACATGTTCAGAAAGTTAGTTAATGAAGTTAGAGAACCCCAATCACATAAGATTAAAGCTCTCAGAAAGATCAGTTCCATGATCCAGGAGAACGAAGACAGCAGAAGGTACGCTGAAGAAGCGGGTCTTGTCTCTCTAATGGCGTTTCTAATCACCAACAAAGACCCATATGAGATCTCAGAATTCAGCAACGGTTTATCAACGACAGAAGAGGCCATGAATGTTTTGTACCTTGTCAAACCATCACCTGAGGCATTGAAGAGGGTGTCAGAAGATCAACATGGAAAGATCATACAAGTGCTCTCAATGGTAATGCAAAGGGGAAGCTATCAAGCTAGAATCCATGCTTCCCTCCTCCTAAAATCTATCTTCAAGGTGGCGCATGACATGTACAAAACAGGGCTGAAATCCGAGCTCTTCGACGGCCTCGTCGAGATATTAAAAGATCAGAACTCAAACCGCGCAGCCAAAGCGGCGCTTTCGATCTTATTAAAGGTAACACAGTTCCCGAATAACATTGCCATGGCAGTGGAAGCAGGTGTTGTTGCAGTACTAGTGGAGTTGCTAGCAGAGATCAATGAAAGGCGACGGTGCGAGATGATGCTGAGAGTACTTGAGATCATGTGTGGGAGGGCCGAAGGGCGTGAGTCATTTTTGGCTCACCCAGCGAGTGTGGCAGCAGTGTCGTCGAAGATATTGACGGTGTCGGAGGTGGCCAATGAAAGCGCTGTGGAGTTGTTGTTGAAGGTGTGTAGGTTTTGTGGGAGTGGGGGTGTTGCAGAGGAGATGGTGGAGGTGGGTGGGGCTGCTAAAGTGTGTATGGTGGTGCAAGGAATGGGGAGTAGAAAGGTGAAGTTGATGGCTAAGGAGATATTAGGATTGCATTTCATGACATGGAACAAGTCACCTTGCTTCATGTTCAAGATGCTACTTTGAAAAAGACTAGAATGGTTTTTTTTTTTTTTTAAATGTTTTGTTCTTTTAATTTCTTTGTTGTTTTATAGGTTTGATACAATGGGAACATTTGGGCGCTAAGTCAGATTAATTGTCAAAGCATATGTATGAGAAACAAATATATAATATGAGATCATATTTGTTTATTAAGTACTTGAATACCCATATCTTGTCCTTTCTCTATCATGACTCCTCTTCCACCCTACCTTGTTTTCTTTTAAGATCTACTTCCCCTTAAACTTATAGGGGAACATTCACGTGCATCTATCACTCACCATAGGGTGAGGGCACTTTCCCTTTTTACACATGAAGACAAGGAAGTGTAGGGTGAGGGATTGATGCACATGGATATTCTCCAAACTTATAGGGGAACATTCATGTGCATCTATCACTCACCATATGGGGTGAGGACACTTTCCCTTTTTACACATGAAAATAAAGAAGTGTATCTCACCCTATGTACTTGAAAATTACCATTTATGAAAGTGTCCCTCACCCTATGGTGAGGAATGGATGCACATGAATGTTCTCCAAATTTATAAGGGAACATTCATGTGCACCTATCACTCACCATAGGGTGAGGGCACTTTCCCTTTTTACACATGAAGACAAGGAAGTGTATCTCAACCTATGTACTTAAAAATTCACTTTTATACTTGAAAATTACCATTTATGAAAGTGTCCCTCACCCTATGATGAGGGATTGATGCACATGAATATTCTCCAAACTTATAGGGGAACATTCATGTGCATCTATCACTCACCATAGGGGGTGAGGACACTTTCCCTTTTTACACATGAAAATAAAGAAGTGTATCTCACCCTATGTACTTGAAAATTACCATTTATGAAAGTGTCCCTCACCCTATGGTGAGGAATGGATGCACATGAATATTCTCCAAATTTATAGGGAAACATTCATGTGCTCACCATAGGGTGAGGGCACTTTCCCTTTTTACTGGAGTTGGTAACAAAAGTTTCAAAAATGTTACCAGAGTCTATGAACTCTTGTCCAAGCAGCTCTTGCCCTTTTTTTTCAAAACCTGTCCACCTCTAGTGGATTTCCAAATTCTTTTTTTTTTTTTTTTGGTGGAGCATTTGGAATTCCAACTAGAAGCATAAAGAACAGAATTTCAGAAACTCCAATGGTCAGTTGAGACTTTTTAGGTGGCTGGAATTTAGGATTATGGGGAAAGAAACATTGAATTTCAAATGGCATGGGACAAGATGTTACCTCATTTCCAAAAATTCCTTCAAATTTTTGTCAGGAATTCTAGTAAAGAAACAAGCCATAAGTATTTAATGGATTTTAGATACTGAGGTGGCCATAACATATCATGAGCCTCGAAGTTGAAGAAAGAAAAAGAACTGGAGGTTACAAAGGCAGAAATTAAAGACTATGATGGTGGGCCACCGGTTGCAAAGGAAGAAGATAGAAGTGAAAACATAGAGTTCGTAAAGGGAAAGTAATTTGTCAAAGGAAACAAATGATTATAGAAATCTGAGTAAATTTTCGGTATTGAGTTTTTTAAACCTGGCTGTGGTTATAGTGGTGGTCAGAGTAACAACTAGGTCTCTATTTTTTTGTTTCAATAATATTCTAAAATTTGAAACAGAAAGTCTATGGATATCTAAAATTCTAACCTTTGGTATTTCTTTATAAAAAAAAAATCACATACCTTCCATATGCATTTGATCAACAATTACTTCTTATTTATATTTAAATTTATTTTCAACTAACCTCTCTCTATCAAATATCCACCCCTCATGAATGGGAAGACATAAAGGTATATGAGGTTCTCCAAAATATGGTAACCAATCTTAAATTTCTTATATATATATATTTATTTATATGTTAATGTAGGTTTTTTTCGTTTACTTGGTGCCTACTTTCAATTTAAATTAAGTTTTCCTTTTATGAATTAAAGGCTTGCGTTGGACGTGGGCCTTGAAGTGCCAGTAATATTATAAAATATGAAACATAAAGTCTATGGATATTTAAAAACTTCTAACCTTTGGTGTCTTTTTTTTTTTTGGCTCTTGAGAATTTGTCTGGTAAAAAAATGTGGAGGATTGCTGTGGGGCAGGGATTTCTCATGATATTTTACGGCAATTTTTAAATTTGGAGGTCCTAATGGAAAACATTTAGAAAATCTTGTCAATAAATATATAAATGCAAAAGTATTTGAAAAGTTTCAATTTTTTCCCCATTTGTTGTCTAGCTCCTAAAAATTCCAAATTCTTACCTTAGAAGGAGGAAACAAAATTTATTAGTGGGGCCCTCTTATGAAAATTGGATATGCACGTCCAAGAACTCATCCAAGAAATTGATATCTCTATGATTCTTTCTCTCTATGTCAAATTCAATCTCCTACACAATTTCCTGAAAAAAGGTAAATAAATTGAGATCCTATTTTTGAGAATTTTCATATATATATATATTGATGATGTCAAACTCTTGTTCGGACACCACCGGTCAAGTAATAATGGTAATCAATGCAAATTAAGATGAGAGAGGGATTTATAGTGGTTCGGTCAGTGTGACCTACGTCCACTTTCGGAAAGGCTGAGGTATATTAATATTCAAGGGTTACAACTTAGGAGAGAAGCTTTGCTAGTAAATAATAATTGCCTGCCCCTCAAGTACCGAGGGGCTCTCGTATTTATAAGCGTCCCCTAACAGATGGGGAGATTTCTCAGCACAGTTCACGAGGAGCGTTCGAGGTGTCCGCCAAACTGATGTAGCAGGTGTCTTCGATTGGCGAGGCAGTTATCCGAACGACCGGGTAAATCTCGGACGTGGACTGACTCTTTCCGAAGAGACCCGGACTGCTGCCACGTGGCCGGGCTTCGTGGATATGGACTCGGACTCCATTGGATTAAACAGATCTCCCTCAACCCAGGCAGTGGCCCATGACGGAATGGGCCACTTGGTCGGGCCTGACTCATCATTTGCCCCTCAATGCCCCGTGCCCAAAGAGGCTTTGAAAGGGGGGCATTTTTACTATCCGGGCTTCTTTTCCATTTAAATGTTTATTTACCGCCTTCCTCTCCCTGCCAGCTTCTTGTGTTCTTCGCCAGCCCTAAGGAGAAGGATTTTTTAGGAGTGTCCTGCTAGTGTGAGACTCCTCTGATGTCTGGTTTTTTTTTTTTTAAGGCCTTGTGGGGCTTGTGAAACCCTAGGCTATAAAAGCCCTGTGAAAACCCACTTCACTCTTTTAACTTGTTCCTCTCCCCAGAGAAAGAAAAAGAGATTTTTTCTTCCTCTCTCTTTCCTCCATCCATCTTAGCTTTTCTTCATTCTTCCCCTCTCTTTCCTCCATTCATCTTCCACTGCAACAAGAGGTGCCATGAAGAAGAAGCAGGTGGAGATCAACGTTGACCCCGGACTGGCGGGCTCGACGACTGCACGACGGACCGCCGTTCAGACCACCGCGGCGGGCCCAGGCGGCGCAGGCCCGGACGGCGTGGGCGAGGCGTGCGCTGGCGGCGCCGGCGGGGGAGCTGCTGGCGCGGGCGCTGCTGGCGCGGGCGGCGCCGGCGGGGGCGCTGCTGGCGCGAGCGGCGACGGCGGGGGCGCTGCTGGCGCTGGCGGCGCCGGTGGGGATGCTGCAGGCGCTGGCGGCGCTGGCGAGGGCGCTGCTGGCGCTGGCGGCGCCGATGGGGATGCTGCAGGTGTGGGCGGCGCTGGCGGGGGCGCTGCGGCCGGTGGGGGCGCTGCGGTCGCCGGCGCGGACGGCGTGGGCGCTGCTGGCTCGGGCGGCACAGCGGACCCCATCGGCGGACGCGGTGTGGGCGTCTCTACACGGGCGACGACTGCTGGCGCGTTGACACGCACGAGCGCCGGCTTGGGGGCGGCGTCGGGGGTGGCACTCTCAGCGGGCGTCACCGTACGTGCGGGCGTGGCACCGTCCTTGGGCAAGGGCGGCCTTGCCCAGGTGGGTACGCCTGCGGGACAGCAGGTGATGGCTGCAGGTGTGGGCGGCTCCGTCGCCGAGGCAGGCACTGAGTGTAGGTCGAAGGTTTCAGGCCCGGGCGCCGCAGGCCTCGGGGCGACGGCATCAGGTGCGGAGACGGTGGCAGCGTCGGGCGGGAGCATGACCGCTGCAGCACGGGCGAGCGAGGCTGGATCATCAAGTAGAATTTTGCGTCGTCGCAAAAAGTATCAAGGAAAAGTGATTGTTGAGGATGGCGGATCCAAAGTAAGCAGTATTTTCAGTGTACTCAAAACAGATAGTGAACTTCTGAAGATTACTGTTTGTATCCCCCCGACTGTGATGTGCCGCCGGGCCGAGGCGGACGAGCCAGCTTGTGATGATTACTCAGGTGACATTGTCATTTATGAGGAGATGATCGAGGCAGGGTTAAGGTTTCCGATACCCTCTCCAGTTTGCCGTATTCTTCACTATTTCTCCTTAACTCCAGGGCGATTAGCACCCAACGGGTGGAGAGTTATGCTCGGATTCCTTGCGCTGTGGAGGAGAGTACATCAAGAGGACGCTTCTCCTCTCGAGTTTCATGCTGCTTACAGTTTGATCGAGTCCCCCGCCCCTCACAGGGGATGGTACTATTTTACCCCTAGGGGCGGAAAACTGCTGACGGGATTACGTTCAAACTGCCACGATTGGAAGTCTCGCTTCTTCTTCATTGGTGGAGAATGGGTTGCTGAGTCAGATCGACCCTTGGTACCCACCCGATGGATTGACGCTAAGAGACTAGGTACATTTTATGATTGCTTTCTTTCTGATTTCTTCCTTGTTCTTACCCATGTGCTCACTGTCACGTAATCATTTACAGATCCTCCCCTTCTTTCCACGGAGCAGGAGCGTAAGCTGCAAGCGGTGAGAGTTCACCCCGACAAGGACTTGGGAGTCCTTCTTCCCAAGGAGAGAGGCAAGACCAGTGGACCTCCTACGGACTCTTTGTCTTTGGGTGGTACTGGCGTACTCCATCCGGGATCGGCTTCAAAGAGAAAAGGTTAGTCATTTCAACTTTAGCAATGTTTTGTGTGTTTACCTGATATGCCGTACTCGAATAACACTTCTCTTCAATAGGCATCGAGATAAGCAGAGAGATGATTGGAGCTCGCTTTTCGACCCGCTTCTCGGATAGGGGTACCCCTTCTCCCAAGGCGGCGAGGACGAGGGACGTCTCTCCAAGAACCTCTACGCCAACGAATTGCGCCGAGCCCCGGGTGCCTCCTACTCGAGTGGCTTCACCCATGGTGTCTCCTCCGGCAGGGATCTCTTCCGCTAAGACTACTCTCCCGCAGTCTTCCTCTTCCGCTACACTCCCTGCCCCTCAACTGTGTCCTCCACAATCGGGCATCTCTCCAGGGGTATCGGCTAGGACTAGTTCTATGCTGGGTCATTCGCGGGAGATGCGGGAAAGGCTAGGGAGATATGTGCTGCCTCATGAGGTTTCTCGGGTTAATGCCTTGGGCACCGAGGGGGTTATTGACTCATTTGTGGAGGGCCTGGCTCAGGTAAGATTCACTATTCTTTATTCCTTTTTCTCCAGGCCGTTACCCCTTTATTTCTTTTTAATCGTCTCGTTTCTCGTCCCTTATCTCTTCAGGTCTCTACTGCCTCCATCTGCTTGCTGTCGAGAGCCCAATCTTATGGTCAGATGAGACGGGAGAAGGAGGCTGTGCGGTTAGAGCTCTGCACTGCTCAAGAGAAGATTACGGCTTTGGAAGCCGCTGGTAGGGCTTCGGGGATTGATCTTGCTGCGGCCCGTGAGAGGGTGAGCGAGCTTGAGATCAGACTTTCAGCAGCCAATAAGAGGGCGGCCGAGGCAGAAGTTGAACTTTCGAAGACCTGCGAGAAGGCTTCACTTAATGAGGCTGAGCTTGCGAAGGCCCGCGAGAGGGCTTTGCTCAGCGAGGCTGAGCTTATGAAGGCCCGTGAGAGGGCTTCGCTCAGTGAGGCTGAGCTTGCTCGGACCCTTGAGAAAGGCGAGGCTCAGAGAAGTTGCTGTGGAGGTAGAGGTGAAGGCAGCGTACGAGAGAGTTTCTCAAGCTGAGAGGGACCTACAGATTGGCCTTGCCGATGCCTTCATTGATGGCTACGAGGAGCTTCGAGAGAAGATTTCGGCTGCCTTTCCAGACATTGACATATCAGGCTTTGTGCCGATGGAGGCGCCTGATGATGGTGGCAGCAGCTCTGATGATGCTGAGGACGATGCAGAGGAGAGCGATGAGGAGGGGGATGAGAGTGATTAGAGCATAGGGACTATTGCTTCTGTTTTTTTTTTTTTTTTTTGTAAAGGCAGGTAGCCTGACTTTTGTACTTAAGTCTATCTTTTGGAACATGCAACTTTTTGTCATAATACAAACATAGAATGTTTCATTTATTCATTGCTTGAACAATATTGACAGAAATTTTTTTAAAAAATTAAATCAAGTCTCACACCCTCACTATTCTAATCATCTTCTGATGCTACTGGTAATATTTCTTCAAATGTTCCGCATTCCATGGATGAGGTAAGACCTTTCCTTCAGAGTTCTGGATCCTGTAGGTGCCCGGTCTCACCACTTCTATTATGAGATACGGACCTTCCCAATTTGGACCCAACTTTCCTTCCCGAGAGTCCTTTGTGGCGAGAATCACTTTTTTGAGGACAAGGTCTCCTGGTTGGAAGGCACGAGGCTTCACCCTCGAATTGTAGTACTTGGCCATGCGTCGTTTGTACTCCGCATTACGGACTACAGACATTTCTCTTACCTCCTCTAGCAAATCGAGGTTGAGGCGGAGTCCTTCCTCATTGGTGGTAGGGTCGTAGTGGTGGACCCTTAAGGAATGTACCCCTATTTCGACAGGAATGACCGCCTCAGTCCCAAAAGCAAGAGAGAAAGGGGTTTCCCCGGTAGGCGTCCGTGGCGTAGTTCGATAGGCCCATAATACCCCCGGAAGCTCGTCGACCCACAGACCTTTTGCTCTTTCGAGCCTTGTTTTGAGGTTGCGCAGGACTGTTCTCACCATCACCTCTGCCTGCCCATTTGCCTGGGGGTGTGCCGGGCTAGAGTGAGGCTGCTTTATTTGAAGGTCGGCGCAGAAGGAATTGAGTAGCCTGTTGTCGAACTGTTTGCCATTGTCACTGACAATGGCGTGAGGTATCCCAAAGCGACAGACCAGGTTTTTCCAGATGAAATCCTTCACCTTCGAGTCTGTTATCTTTGCTAAGGGTTCTGCCTCCGCCCATTTTGTGAAATAGTCTATGGCGACGACTATGAATTTGCACTGACCTCTACTCAAAGGCAGGGGGCCCAAGATGTCAATACCCCACTTGGAGAAAGGCCACGGGCTGAGGATGGTAGTCAGCTCCTCTGGTGGCTGCCTTGACACAGTGGCGAAGCGTTGGCACTTGTCACATTTCTTGGTGAACTCTTTGGCGTCTTTTACCATGCTTGGCCAAAAGTACCCTTGTCTAAGCGCTTTATGGGCGAGGCAGCGTCCTCCAGAGTGATTTCCACAAATCCCTTCGTGAATCTCTCTGAGGGCGTATTCAGCTTCTTCTGGGGAAAGGCAGCGCAGCAACGGCAGGTTGTAACCCTTTTTGTAGAGTACCTCTTGTAGGATGGTGAACTTAGAAGCTCTCATCCTGAGTTTTTTGGCTTCCAGGGGATCATCTGGGACTGTTTCTTCTTGGAGGTACGCCTTGATGGGGGTCATCCAGTTCAATTCGGCCGTGGTGCAGTTGACGCTAGTGGTGTCTGTATCCAACTTACTTGGCTCGAACTGGTGCCCCATGAAAGTTGGTTCGGCATATGAGGCCTGTAAGGATGAGGCGAGCCTGGCGAGTGCATCGGCTGCCATGTTGTCCTCTCTTGGGATATGACAAATCTTAAAGTGCTTGAACTGCTGGATTAGTCTCTTTGCCATGGCAAGATACTCCTGCATCCTTGCCTCCTTTGCTTCGAACTGCCCATTTACCTGATTCACTATTAATTGTGAATCGCTATGGGCGACGAGGTACTGGGCGTCCATCTCAATCGCCAACCTTAGGCCAGAGAGGAGGGCCTCATATTCGGCTTCATTGTTCGAGGCATTGAAGTGGAGTTTTACCGCATACTTGATGGGTGTACCATCTGGGGTGCTCAGAAGGAGTCCTGCGCCACCTCCTTCACTTGTTGCGGAGCCATCAACGTACAGCTTCCACTGAGGCATAGAAGAAAAGTCTGATGTCTTGGTAAGCATTTGGGCGCCAGGCGAAGAATCAGAGGTTGCCGGGGCGTCGGGAGCAGAATTCCCCACATGTGTCGGGGCGCCAAGAGAGGATTGGGCGCCAGAAGAAGTCTGGGCGCCGAGAGAGGAGCTCTGGGCGCCCTCTTCAGTCTGGGCGCCCACTTCAGTCTGGGCGCCCAGAGGTGTCTGGGCGCCCACTTCAGAGTCGCCCTCTTCAGTCTGGGCGCCCACTTCAGTCTGGGCGCCCAGAGGTGTCTGGGCGCCCACTTCAGTCTGGGTGCCCAGAGGTGTCTGGGCGCCCACTTCAGAGTCCTGGGCGCCCAGTGATGCTTGGGCACCCGGGAAAGTTGGGTCTGTAGGCAGCAACATGGTGGGGTCCTCTACACGGGTAAACTCAGCAACAAAATCAGCCAATGCTTGTGCCTTGATGGCGACCCTTGGTTGGTACTGAATATCAAATTCGCCCAATTCTACTGCCCACTTCAGGAGTCTCCCAGATACGTCAGGTTTTGCCAAAACTCTCTTCAGAGGTTGATCAGTGACGACGATGATTTTGTGGCCCTGGAAGTAATGACGTAGATGCCTTGCAGTGGAAATGAGGGCGAACGCCAGCTTTTCCAACTCTGAGTATCTGACCTCTGCCCCTCGGTATGCTCTGCTCACATAATAGATGGGTTTTTGCACCCCACTATGGTTCGTAATGAGAACAGAGCTTACCGCCGAGGGAGAAGCAGAGAGGTACAAATACAGCACTTCCCCAGGCGAAGCATGTGAAAGGAGAGGAGGTGTGGCCAGGTAGGCCTTGAGCTTCTGGAAGGCATCCTCGGCCTCAGATCCCCATTCAAAAGCTTTTCGAAGAATTCTGAAGAAAGGCAAACACTTATCTGCAGATTTTGAGACGAATCTGTTTAGTGCTGCAATTCTTCCATTGAGGCGCTGCAGCTCTTTAGTCGATGATGGCGACCTCATGTCCAGTATAGCCTTGATTTTATCGGGGTTTGCCTCAATCCCCCTCTGATTGACCATGAAGCCCAAGAACTTTCCTGATCCCACGCCGAAGGCGCACTTCTCGGGGTTCAGCTTCATGTTGTAGGTCCTAATAACACCGAAGGTCTCTTGAAGATGACCGATGTGATCTGCTGCAGCCAAGCTTTTCACTAGCATGTCGTCCACATACACCTCCATCGTTCGCCCGATCTGGGAGTGGAACATCTTGTTCACCAGGCGTTGGTAGGTTGCTCCAGCGTTCTTTAGTCCGAAGGGCATAACCCTGTAGCAGTAGGTGCCCTTCGGAGTGATGAAGGATGTTTTTTCCTGGTCTTGAGGGTGCATGCTAATCTGGTTATATCCAGAATAAGCATCCAGGAAGGAGAGGAGCTCGTGTCCCGCTGTGGCGTCGATGAGGAGGTCAATCCTGGGCAGCGGGTAGCTGTCTTTTGGGCATGCCTTGTTGAGTTAGCTGAAGTCTACGCAGAGGCGCCACTTCCCGTTCGCCTTGGCCACCATCACCACATTGGAGAGCCATTCAGGATACGCCACTTCCCTGACCGCCCCGTTCTCAATCAGCTTTCCGACTTCCTTGTCTATTGCCTGGGCCCTTTCAGTGGAGGCGCCCCTTAGCTTTTGCCGAACAGGTTTGTGGAGAGGGTTAACATTGAGGCGATAGGTGGCGACCGCTGGGTCGATTCCTTCAAGATCCGCATGTGACCATGCGAATATGCCCATGTTATCCCTCAAAAAATCTGTCAATTGGCCAACCAGATCCTCCGGGAGTGAAGAGCCAACATATACTTTCCTCTCTGGATGCTCTTCATTCAAGATTATAGGGGTAAGTTTTTCAACAGGCTCCCCTCTTTCTGTGGTGGCATCATCTCTTGGGTCCAAGACTTCAACCTGCATCGCCTCCTGTGTTATCTTGGCCTTCATCGAGGTGACGTAGCATTCTCTTGCTGCTACTTGGTCTCCTCTAACCTCCCCCACTCCCTTCGGGGTTGGGAAGCGGAGGATAAGATGATAGGTGGAAGGGACTGCTCTTAAGGAGTTAAGAGTAGGCCGCCCCAGAATGATGTTGTAAGCTGATGGACAATCTATCACCAGGAAATTGACCATTGTGGTGGAGGTTCGGGGGGCTGTCCCGGCTGTAACCGGCAATGTGATTGCCCCCAGGGGATACACCTTCTCCCCCGAAAAACCAATGAGAGGAAATTTGACAGGCTGTAACCTCTCTCGGCCTAGCCTCAGCTTGTCATAAGCCTCTACAAACAAGATATCTGCAGAGCTTCCACTATCCACCAAGATCCTATGTACCTGGAAATTGGCGATGGTCATCGAGAGCACCAGAGGGTCGTCATGAGGGTGCTGGATCCCTTCTAGATCTTTATCCGAGAAGGATATAGTTTCGTCGGCGCTGTGCCTCGGTGCTTTTGACGGGCGTGGCTCCTCAGGATGCCTCGCCTTCCTGGCATAGGCTTTCATGGCGGAGAAAGACTCCGCTAACCCTCCAGAGATGGTACGGATTTCTCAATAGGGTGCTGGTTTTCGGCATTGTGAGGTGGCGGTGGCGCCTGCCCCCTACCAGCAACATATTGGCGCAGGTGTCCCCGCTGGATGAGATCCTCAATCTGCCTTTTGAGGTCGAAACAATCATCAGTGTCATGACCATGGTCGCGATGAAAGCGACAATATTTGGTCATGTTCCTGCGGTTTGGTGGAGATTTCATTTTCCCCGGCCATTTTACTGCAGGATCATCTTGTATTTCCAGCAGAATGTGCCCAACGGCAGCATTGAGAGCCGTAAAAGTTTGTTGGGTTCTTGGCGGAACAGGGCCGAGTCGGTCTCTCTGGGGAGCAGGACCGAGTCGGTCTCTGGCAGGTATCCTCTCGGTTCTGCTCCGCTTATTGCTTGGCTCCCTCTTGTCGTCTCTATCGTGCTTTCCTTTGTCCGCCGCTCTGGAGGACTCGCCCCGCCTGGCCCTAGTAGCGTCCTCAGCATTCATATATTTCTGGGCCTTCGCCAGTAGCTCCGTCATACTCTTTGGCGGGCGCTTCATTACTGAGAAGTAGAAACTAGAAGGACGGAGGCCTCCCAAGAAGGCTGTCATGGTTACCTTGTCATCGGCTTCCTCAATCTGAAGTACCTCCTCGTTAAAACGAGTGAGGTATGCCCTGAGGCTCTCATTACTTTCCTGCTTTACACTCAGCAGGTGTGTGGCTGGCTTTTGGTGGCGGCGTCCTCCAATGAAATGTGATACGAAAGACCTGCTTAGCTCCTCGAATGTGGAGATGGAAGCTGGGGCGAGATTGGAAAACCACTGTCGGGCGGAACCCTTCAACGTGGTTGGAAACGCCCTGCACATGATCTCCTCCGGGATACTGTGCAGCTGCATTATTGTTTTGTAAGTCTCTAGGTGATCCAGCGGATCCTTTGCTCCATCAAAGGTTTCCACGGATGGCATCTTGAACTTACAAGGGAGTGGATAGTTCACCACGTCAGGCTTGAACGGTGTGTCCGTTCGCCTGACTAGGTAATCCACCGTCTCTGGTGCGCGTGCCTTCATGGCGTTGAAAACATCACCTAGTTGATCTTGCATCTCTCTGAGCTTCTCGTCCCATCGGTTGGGGGCTGCTCTGCTTGAATCATAGAAGTAGCTCGCGCCTTCCAGCTCCTGATTCTCACTTTCCCCTTCTTGGAAATGAGGATCCTCCCCATCAGAAGCGGAGGGAGGATGTGAAAATTCTCCGTGATTTGACCCTCCCGGAGGTGGAGGTCCTCCCGGAGGTGGAGGTCCTCCCAACTGGGCCCCACGAGGGGCGCCCTGGGAACGGGCGCCAGGGTGTACACCATGGGCGCCGCCAGGGTGTACACCATGGGCGCCCTGTGCATGGGCGCCCGGGGCATGGGCGCCAGGAGCATGGGCGCCCGGGTCCTGGGCGCCTAGGTGGGGAGCTCCCCGCCGTCGTGGAGCTCTTTGATGCCCCGGGCGTGCTCCTCCTTGCGGTACTCCTCCAACCCCTCCCTGCCCCGCGAGCATGAGTTGTAGTATTTGATGGTTTTGGGCCACCATCTGTTGCATAGTCTCCAACATTAGTTGAGGAGTGGGAGCAGGAGCATTCGGGCCAGGATTAGTCAGTGGAGGACCATCCTCGCCCTCCTCGCGTCTTGTCGATCTGGTGGTCACCATAATTGGAATGAGAGTGAAAACTTTTTGTACGTTCCCACAGACGGCGCCAAACTGATGATGTCAAACTCTTGTTCGGACACCACCGGTCAAGTAATAATGGTAATCAATGCAAATTAAGATGAGAGAGGGATTTATAGTGGTTCGGTCAGTGTGACCTACGTCCACTTTCGGAAAGGCTGAGGTATATTAATATTCAAGGGTTACAACTTAGGAGAGAAGCTTTGCTAGTAAATAATAATTGCCTGCCCCTCAAGTACCGAGGGGCTCTCGTATTTATAAGCGTCCCCTAACAGATGGGGAGACTTCTCAGCACAGTTCACGAGGAGCGTTCGAGGTGTCCGCCAAACTGATGTAGCAGGTGTCTTCGATTGGCGAGGCAGTTATCCGAACGACCGGGTAAATCTGGGACGTGGACTGACTCTTTCCGAAGAGACCCGGACTGCTGCCACGTGGCCGGGCTTCGTGGATATGGACTCGGACTCCATTGGATTAAACGGATCTCCCTCAACCCAGGCAGTGGCCCATGACGGAATGGGCCACTTGGTCGGGCCTGACTCATCATATATAATAAAAGAAATATAGTATAGCCCATGTGCATCTTTAATTGATCAGGAGAGAAAGTGAGATGGTGGGACCTCTAACAATATGCAATCTGTACGTATTTAAATAATATTATGTTTTGTTTTCTACTATTAATCAATATGACCCATTAGATGCATATGGGAGGATTGATTTAAACCCTTGGGTGCGGCCCACCTACGGTTTGTTCCCACCCTATGCTGTGGTTTCTAGTCAGTTGAAACCCAAAAAAAAATGCTATTTTTTACAAGTATCCAAATTAGGCTCCAATTTCTAAGATTCTAAAAAAAAAAAAAAACTGGGCCTGGACCTATTTGTATACCTAGGTTTTAAACCTTTTTCTCATGTACAAGACTACTTATTAGACTCCTGGCACTTGTTTTATTTCTCTCTACCAAATCTTGAAAACCCGAACTTTTGTTCCCCTGGCTTCATCATCATCGCCTCTTCCACTGCTTCGGAGTCTCATTGACATCTTACAGGTGTGCATCCCATGTGGATCCCAAATCAATTGACCTCTTCTATGTTTCATCGTTTATTTGTTTATTTCACTATTTACTTTTCTGAGTTCTTTCGAACAAAAAAACAATCGCTGCTTATCTTTCAATTCGGTCGTGTGACCTCTTCAGAATTCTAAAGGTTTTATTATTATTATTATTATTATTATTATTGCAATCTCTATTTATCTTGCAGTTCTCCCGTTCTAAATTTTGTTTCTAACCTCTTTAATTTGAAGTTTTTACTAGGCCTGTCAATGGGCTGGCTGGGCATGGGCTTGGGTTGTCCAATCCCGTCCTAAATATTGAACGGACCTGCCCTAAATTGAATGGGCCTACATCAAATCCCGTCCCATAAGGGCCCAGGTTGGGACAGGGCCGGGCCTAAGCTTAGCCCGATCCTTCACATAAGCAAAACATTATCTAATTATTCCTATTGTCACCAGACACCTGGTGTGAACTAGACTTTAAACCGTCATTTTATTCGGGCTTGGGACTGGCAATGCAATGCAATCAGCAACATTGCGGAGTTTTTTTTTTTTTGCCGGTGACAGGATAAAATTAATAGAAATGAATGAGAATAAGTATCCTATATGGGTTAAATAATGAAGGTTCGGTTAAAAACTTTTTTTTTTTTTTTGCCGGTGACAATAGGAAATCATAAAATCAATATAAATGAATGAAAATGAGTATCCTATATGGGTCCAGTAATGTAAAACATAAATCACAAATTAACGGAAATAAAAAATACAAGTAATATACTCATATTCACTGAAATATCAAAAGGAAAAACTAAGGTGTTGCAAGAAATCTTATTAACAAAATAACGTGTGCTCCATGGTTGGCCCACTTGTATGTATCCCACATGTGCCCCCACATTTAAGATTACGAAGTTGCTGACCAAAGTGAGAAGCTCAAACATCCCTTTATTCACAAAGGCAATATGTTTCCTCTTTCTAAATAGGCAAGTGCCAATCACTAGACCAAACCGTCATTTTATTCGGGCTTGGGACTGGCAATGCAATGCAATCAACAACATTGCAGAGTTTTTTTTTTTTTTGCCGGTGACAGTATAAAATCAATAGAAATGAATGAGAATAAGTATCCTATATGGGTTAAATAATGAAGGTTCGGTTAAAAACTTTTTTTTTTGCCGGTGACAATAGGAAATCATAAAATCAATATAAATGAATGAAAATGAGTATCCTATATGGGTCCAGTAATGTAAAACATAAATCACAAATTAACGGAAATAAAAAATACAAGTAATATACTCATATTCACTGAAATATCAAAAGAAAAACTAAGGTGTTGCAAGAAATCTTATTAACAAAATAACGTGTGCTCCATGGATGGCCCACTTGTATGTATCCCACATGTGCCCCCACATTTAAGATTACAAAGTTACGGATGGTTTGTATCAGAATAATTCTTTTGTTCCAATTTTGTTTGTCAAAACAATTATTGTTTTGCTGACCAAAGTGAGAAGCTCAAACATCCCATTATTCACAAAGGCAATATGTTTCCTCTTTCTAAATAGCAAGTGCCAATCACTAGAGAAACAATTTTAGTAGCAAGGGTTTGAAAACATGCCCACGGATGGAAGAAATAGCTCACAATACATCCATCATATAACATAAATAGCAAACAATGGAATGCATGGGAAAGACACGCATTGGGCCTGGCTAATTAACAAAAGGCCAAAGTCTCTTTCTCTCTCTAAAACCATATTAGTCATCTATAAAATAATTGGTATAATGATCTTGCAGCGGGCCGGGACTAAACGGGCTGTGCTGTTTTTGCTTAATCCTAGTCTCAATTTGGCCGGGCTTTAAAAATATTGTCGAAGTCCAGCCGACTGAGCATAAATTTTTTTTTAAAAGCCCTGTATTTTCGGACTTGGGCCGGGTACCCATTCCAACGCGTCCCATTGACCGGCCTAGTTTCTGCCTCTTTGAATCATCTGTAAGAAAATAAAGCGTTTTTATTTTTTAAATAATTTGAAAGATCAATTTGAGATGGGCCAGATGATTGAGTAAAAATTGAAACAGTGCCAACTTTAATGCCCATCTCTTGAACATTCCTTATCAAATTGGGTTGAATTGGTAGGTCAGATCTCAGATTTAGCACATTCTATTTCTCACCATTGACTCGGCTCGACCAAATTCAGATTGTCAATGACCGGCCTGAACCTAGACTCAACTTTAGGTATTGTTTGGTTAGCTGAAATGATTTTAGCATGAATGGAATGGAGAGCAGAATGAATTTGAAATGAAAATGTAGAGTGGAATGAACTTGGAATGAAATTTGGAGAGTGGAATGAATTTGGAATGAAAACGGAGAGTGGAATGAACTTGGAATGTAATTTTTATCCATGTTCTTGCGTTTGGTACTCAGGATTAAATAAAATGACACATTATACTGGCCAAAACACCCTCCTCCTCCTCCTCCCGACTCCATTCACCGGCTGGGAAGGAGACTGCCAACCTCCCTCCGCCCGCCTCTCTTCTCTCCTCGCACCCATGGCATCTGCATCATCAGAGCCATCTCTGTTTTCTTTCTTCTTCCTCTTCCTCTCCCTGCTGCCACCGCACCACATCACCCCACCACCTTTTCATTTTTTCTCTTTTCTATTTCTCTTCCTCCCTCCGTTCTACCCTGCGCATCACCGCATCACCCATCACTGCCCTGGGCCTTCTCCCCTGCAACCCTCCATCTCTCTCACGCCATCCCCATCACCTTCTTCTCTCCCCTGCGCATGCAGTAGCACCTTCATCTCACCATCTCTCCCCTGCAACAGGTTCTGAGAACCGGAGAAGGGATCAGAATGGAGTAGATCCATGATCTCTAGTGGGCCACCGGAAGTAGCAGAGGATCCTGTTGAAGTGCAGATCAAAAGAGGGCGACCTGTTCTGTGTTCTGTTGCAGAACCCACTCGAGAGGAGAAGGGTTTTTCGCCCCGGGTGCGCGGCCTTCGTCGCCGGCACTGCACGTTGCAGGAGGAAGAAGCAGAGGACCGGCTTGATCTTCTGTGGGTCGTTGCAGAGGAAGAGGACGCAGCAAGGCCTACCTGGACAGTGTCCTGGCCATCATCACCCGCAATCGCCTCAACTTCTCATCGCCGAAGGGGGAAGGTCAGGCCGGTCTCCATCGCCGCAGGCTATGCCGCTGGGCCGAACGAAGAAGAAGAGCAGCATTGCTACTGTACTTCGGTTCTGCCTAAGCAGAGAAGAAGACGCGGAGACGGGTCTTTTCTGGATCGTGGCTACAAAGGAGTCGGTTTGCAACGACTTGGATTCCGCTAATCTCGGCGGAGAAGAACAAAGAGACTTCACGATTCAGGTTTCCTGAAAAAAGAAAACGGAAGAGGTCCTATATCGGATTTACGGGAGTAGTTTTGGGCCCACGAGGGTGGAGGGCATTTTGGTTTTAAGAAAATTTTATAAAGGAATGGAATCGCCATTAAAGGAATTGTGATTATTCTTTTGGAACGATTTTTCTTTTGAAATTTTCGTTCTTCCCCAATTTGAAAACCCTAACTTTTCTTGCTCTCGGCTTCATCAACTTCTCCTCAGCCACGCCCACAGCGCACACCCCTTCCTTGTACAACTCTCATCTTCATCTTCATCTTCATCTTCCACTGCTCTGCTTCTTAGTCTCATTCAGATCTTTCCAGGTGTGACCTCTTTTATGCATCATCGTTTATTTGTTTATTTCACTCTTTGTTTTTCTGATTTTTTTTGAACAAAAATTATCTGTGGTGTTGTTTTTTTTGCTGAGTGAACCCGCCCCTCCAATCCCTGAAGGGTGGTATCTATAGCGACACATTTCTCGATTTGATATTTTAAGAAGACAAGAATTTTTTTTATAAGTGTCAGATATTTTGGTGGAGGATGCTATTTTTTATTTTTATTTTAATAATAATAATAAATTATTATTATTATTATTATTATTATTGCAATCTCTGCTTGTCTTGCAGTTCTCCCTTTCTAAATTTTTTTTTCCTAAGCCCTTTAATTTGTAGTTTTTACCCCTTCGAATCATCTGTAACAGAATAAAGCTTCTTTTATTTTTTAAATAATTTAAAAGATCAATTTGAGATGGGCCAAATGATTGAGTGAAAATTGAAGCAGGACTTGAGTGTTCATTGAGCTCTTCCCTATAGAGCCAGCACTGGAAGCCATCCCCTATGGAGGAAGTTACTACCAAAGAATCACAAGAAAAAGTTACCATTTAACATTCTTTATCCAATTGAGTTAGTTGAATTGGTAGGTCAGATCTCACAGTTTAATCCTAAATTGGCACTTTTACTTTTGGGATGTGTTTATATTTGCAATTTTAGAATTAATAAATATGATAAGTATGTATGAGCAGTAGCATTCTATTTCTCACCAGTGACCAAAGTCCGATTGACAATGACATCAAGGGCCCGAACCTAGACTAAACTTTAGAGTATCCAAGCTTATTTTGATGTAGGTAAAGCATTATTTTTTTAAGAAATTAAATAATTTCCTTTATCAGACTGCTATTAATTGTATTGGTATAATTGTTTGTGAATTACGTACGCTTATGATTCTAACATTTTCACTTCATCTTCCCCAATTTGACATACAGAAACTGAACTTTGTTTTTGATTATTTCGACCCAGTTCTCTACCATCTTTGCGTCTAATAAAGGCTCTCTACAATGATGGTATATCTCTGCAATTGTACTAGCTTTAGTTTCTTCACAACGTGAGATGTGAATATCTGAGCCATTCATCATGTTGCCCCGCAGTCCCCACCCAATGTCAACTTGACACGAGTGGGAACCCTGTGTCAACTTGAATTGAGAAAGGCTCGGATCTCGACCATGGGTCATTTTCCAATTTATATTCTCTTTTAAACTTGGTAAGCAGAAACAAGCAGGTCAATCCTCGCAAGGAAGTGTAGTTTCAATCAGCGATCTACCTGAGGATTTCAAGAATTTGATCCTCACCTCTTTGCCAATAAGAGATGCAGTTAGGACGAGCATATTGTCAGAAAAATGGAGGCACAATTGGGTTTCCATCCCTGATATAGTTTTTGATAAGGATTGATTCATCAAAGGTGCATCGAAAACAGAGCATGCTAATGTTGTGGATCAAGTTCTCTTCGGTCATGTTGGCCCGATTCGCACGTTTTTGTGTACGCCTTATGTCCCAAGATCCAGTGACATTTATCACTGGATCCCGTTCCTTTCGAGGAATGGGATTAAAAATTTAATCCTTGCAGGGAATATACTAGCAGATAAATACGATGTGCCTTCCAGTATCTTCTACTGTCAAGAGCTGTGCCATTTGGAGTTGTCTCGTTGTATGCTGAAAGTACCTCCAACATCCAAAGGTTTCCACAAGCTGTTGGTCCTGAATCTTTTTTATGTTTCCATTTCACAAGATGATATTGCACTTCTGATTTCAAAATGCCCTCTTTTAGAGACGCTGAGACTGCGTAGCAGTTTTTTTAACGTGTTTCACTTTCACATCCATTCTCCAAATCTTGTTTGCTTGGAAGTCGTTGGAACTTTCCGAGAGTTTTCACTTGGAAATAGTCCGCTTTTGACCAATGTGTCTATTTCTTTCAACTTCCCCCCTCTAGAGTGCCCCAATCTTGCGCATGCTAACACTTGCAGTTTGACCAAATTCATTGGGTGTTCGTATGTAATTGAAAGACTTACATTGGACTGCTGTGTTATACAGGTAATTGTTATGCATTTTTTTCAGTTTTCAGCTATTAGATAGAAGAATGATCCAATATATAACTTTTCTTTTAAAAATACAGCAATAACTTTTATAGTACCAGAGGTATTATTTTACTTTAGGTGGGCATATAAGGTCTTATGCACAGGCCCCTTTGTATGTTAGATCCTATCATGTATCTCTGGGCTTGTACTCTATTAATTGATTGAAATGGTCCTAATAAACCATCAAGAGCTTGAAAACCTGTTGATGGCAAGTTTTGGTAGAACTATCCATTTTGCAACCTGATGGTGCTAAGTTGAGAAAGTGGGGGCAATCTAACACCAAGGTCCACCATCACCCTCAATTGGAATCCAAAACATTGGTCGGTCACGTGGCCCTCGGTGACCTGTGCATGGTTTGAAATCCAACCATTCCATTCTAACAAGAGTTGGTTTGGCTTAGAGACCTATGGCTAACTGGAATTCATCTACCTTTTGCAAGGTTTGAAATAAGGTTTGTAGTGCAATGCTCCTAAAATCATGTTAAACTGTTCTTTTTTTTTTTGCTTAAGTTTTTTTTTTTGTCTTGCCGGTGTACCAGATAAGCTTTCTGTTACATTGGAACACCTGAAGTATCTTGAAGTTGAAATTGAATGGAATTCAGAGGAGATTTTGGCTATCCTATGCATATTGAGAAGCTCGCCAAACTTGAAAGAGCTCAAAATCCAAGTGAGTTAACACTTCAGGTTGATTTTGATCTTGTTATGGTAAAAAGAAAAAAAAATCAATATTGTTCTGATTTTGTGTGTCTGAATTTGTTCTTTAATCTAGTATGGTGTAATCGAGGTAGAGTGCAGATTTCCTCTATTGGAAGAAGGGGCTAAGTTCTAGGGCGAGTTAACACAGTTTTATTGTTTGTTAAATCATCTTCGTGTTGTGGAGATCATTGGACTAGGCATATTATCGGATTTGGAATTCATAAAATGTATACTCTCCAATGCCCATGTTCTTGAGAAAATGATAATTTACACCAATGAATATGCTGAAGCTGAAGAAGTTTTGAGGATTTTGAGTGAGTTGATGCAATTTCAAGGAGCTTCTGCACAAGCTAGAGTTATATACTTGGGCCATTACAAACATAGAGAGGTGCTGAGGTCGTAATGTGAATTTTTCTTCCTTCCTCTCATTTTATTTTATTGTTTTTGGTGTCTTGAAGGGGATTATGAACACAAGTTAACATTGTTTTTTTTTGTTAGAAAAGTTAACATTGCCATGTGTGAACTTTCGCCAATTATCATCATCTTAAACACAAGTTAGCATTGTTGTGTTTATATATATATATATATATATATGTTAGAAAAGTTAGCATTGCCATGAGTGAACTTTCACCAATCATCTTCATCATCATCTTATCTATCTTTATCCCATTTGTTTAAGGAAATGTTCTAGAATTCCACTCCGAGATGTCTTTCCTCACTGCCTTTAGCGGCTTAATTGCTTTTAACCTTCTATGTGTTCTTTAAACTAACAATATTTTGAGTGGGGTACCAGATCATCTTCAGCTTCGTCCTCTTCATCATCCTCAGCTTCATCATCCACTTCATCATCCTCTTCAGCTTCATTTTCCTCAGCTTCATCATCAGCACCACATTTGCCTGGAGCAGCTGCCATGGATGAAAATATCGGCCGCTACGCTACATCGGCTGTGGCGGCCAAGCCCGCCACGCTACATAGAATTTATCGGGTATCGCACCCCGTGGCGCCCGTAGCGGCCGCTACCCATGCGTAGCGGCCGATACAAGCCGCCACGTTTCGTGGCGCCCGCTACGACTTGGCTGCCCAAAAAATAAAAAAATCCCAGAGACCCAGAGAGATCAGACGTTGTTGTAGAAAAAAAGCAATGAAAGAAAGGGAAAATACCAACCTATTTCTTCTTCCTTAGTAGCATGCAGAACTGAAATGTTAAAAAAGAAGAAAAAGGAAAACTCTGTTTGACCGGAAGATGAAGAAATGAACAAAAAAAAAAAAAAGACAGCAGATGGAGAAACATACCTGGAACAGGAAGCAGCAGCAGCCAGCCACACAGCCCACACCGCAGCAGCAGCAGTATCATAGCAGCAGTAGCATCAGCACGGCAGCAGGAGCAGCGGCAGCACCGCAGGAGCAGGAGCAGCATCAGCACAGCAGCAGCAGCACAGCAGGAGTAGCGGCAGCACCAGCACCATTGCACCACTTTTCTTCTCCTTCTCCTTCTTCTTCTTTTCTTTCTTCTCTTTTCCTTCCCCTCTTCTTCTTTTTCTCGATCCTTCTGTTTCGGGAGAAGGAAGTAGGGCAAAAAACCCTCTTTTGGTCCCTTCTTTATTTAGCCAGTTGGGTAAATAAACATTGGGCTCACCTTATGAAAGCTGTAACTAAAGATTTTTGGGCCCTGGCTCACCTTATCAAAGTTATAAATAAACTCAATTGGCCCCTCAGAAAAAATAAAGCTGATGCACCCAATGTTATTACCATTGGTGGGCTCCACAATGGGTCCTAAATATTAAAATAAAAAAAAATCATGGCTTAGCCAAATAAATAAAAATTAGGGGCTTAGCAAAATTTTACTCTAATTAGACATAGAGACCAATCAAATTTCACTCTAACCGGAAATAGGGCCATGGCCAATTTCACACTAATTGAAGATAGGCTCTAACAAAATTTTCTCTAATAGGAAATAAGGCTCAACCACATTTCATTTTAATAGGAAATAGGACTCTAACCAAATTATACTCTAATAAAACATTGTAGCCCAAATCAGTTTTACTCTGATAGGAAATAGGGCCCTGATCAAATTTTTCTTTAACAGAAAATTTTAATATATATATATATATAGATATACATTTCAAAATGCAACTCAGAAATGTGATATTCTAAGCAATGATGATGATAATATTTTGATGACACTGTTTGATTACAAACATGAATACATGTGAAAAAAATGATTTTTCCTACTCTTTTCTATTCATAGAGCGATATAAGAACTTATACAATGAAGGGACCGCTATCCCCCCTTTTCTTACTTACTTTTGCAAAAGAACCACATTTTCTTTCATTTTACAATTTTTTAGATTTTCTGGATTTTTTCAGATTTTTTTGGCGATTTTTTCAAATTGCGCCGCTACGTATCCCCGCTACGCTACGTATCACCTGCTTCGTAGCGGTTTGGCGACGGGCGTAGCTACCGCTATTTTCATCCTTGGCAGCTGCAGCCTCCTCATCCTCCCCAGAGGGCATATGCGGCGGCACTGGAGGAAGAGGAACTTGGTCCATTGGCGGGGCATTGTTAAGCGCAGTCTGCCGCGTATAGATTTTTAATGGAGCTTGCCGTTCGGCCATTAAAATAACCTACATTCGACATTATCAGCAATCAAATGTATCAGCAGCGCGATTTCGCCCTAGTCCAGGGCTGACCTACTATAGGTCCATTTCTAGGTGGGTCGTTTTGAAGCGCCATTTGCCGCATATATTGGTTTCTTACGGAGTCCGCGGTTCTCCCATTAAAATGTAATGATATGTCACCCCACGTGTCTCCAACAGCACCACCAACCAGATTCATCAGCCATGGCTGACGTGCACCAGGTCCCTGAGAGGGGGAAGGTTTTAGGAAGGCAAATTTTAGCCACGAAATAAAACTAGGGGTAATTTGGGGAAGACACCTTTTTTAATCTTGTCTTGCAGTACTAACGACAAAAGAGTTTCTTAGCCACTTAATACAACTAGGGTTAGGTAATTACGCATCAAGTAAATATCTGGATGAGATTTTAAAAAGAAGTGCTGCTACCCCTCTCCCTCTCCCTCATACAAATAACAATGGTTACTTAAATTTTAAATGTGGTTTACATAACTGTTTTTCTTTATCTTTTAAATATTCTATTCCCACCGCCCCCGGATGATTATGATTGAACCATTTGCTAGAACGCATGGGCGATAGATAACCTGGCAAATTCAAGGAGTCCATGTTCATGTGGGTTTTGCTCGCTTTAAATGATACGTGACACTTTATTATCCGAAGCAACAATAATCCTGTCCCGTGTGCGATGGGACTTGGGACTTGGGACTTGGGAGCCATCATCAGTCAGTGTGCATAATTACTAAACTAACCCTACTTATTGCCAGAATAAAAGGTTACTTTTTAAAATCTCATATTTACTTGATGCGTAATTACCTAACTAACCCTAGTTGTATTAAGTGGCTAACAGACTCTTTTGTCTTTAGTACTGGAAGACAAGATTAAAAGGGTGACTTCTTCCCTAAATTACCATTTCGTGGCTGCAATTCGTTCTCCTTAAACCCTCTCCTCTCCTCTTACATTCCTAAAACCTCTCCCCTCTCGACACTAGGACCGTCGCAGGGACCTGGTGCCGTCAGCCATGGACGTCGGCAGAGATAGGTTTACTGATGAATCTGGTTGGTGGTGGTGTTGGAGACACGTGGGGCGACATATCATTACGTTTTAATAGGAGAACCGCGGACCCCGTAAAGAAATCAATATATGCGGCAGATGGCGCTTACCCGCCCTTGCCCGGAAATCATCCCCTTTCGCCGGGCGGTGTTCCGCAGGCACCTGGAGCAGGTCACCCCTGTACTTCGGGCGAAATCGCGTTGCTGATACATTTGATTGCTCATAAGTAGGTGGGTGGTCTCGCTTAATTGTATATTTTAATGGCCGAATGGCCAGCTCCATTAAAAACTAGTATATGCGGCAGACTGCGCTTAACAACGCTGCGCCGATGGACCAAGTTCCTCTGCCTTCGGCGCCGCTGCATGGTTCTGCCTGTGATTCCTAATGAGGAGGAGCCCTGCGGGGGAGGGGGAGGAGGCTGTGGTTTCACCTGTGAATCTTGATGAGGAAGAGCAGAGAGGCCCCGCGGGAGAGGAGGGTGTAACTGTTGCAGGAGGATGGTGCTAATGATGGAGCTGAGGAAAATGAAGCTGAAATGAAGCTGAAGAGGATGATGAAGCGGATGATGAAGAAGATGAAGCTAAGGATGATGAAGAAGATGATGAAGCTGAGGATGAAGCAGGGGATGATGAAGATGATGAAACTGAGGATGAAGTAGAGGATGAAGCTGAGGATGATGAAAATTTTAATGAAGCTGAGGATGATGAAGATGATGATGAAGCTGAGGATGATGAAGAGGATGAAGCTGAGCATGGTGAAGAAGAATGGCAGGTTATAAAGAACCTAGTGGACGCAATGTATGCGTTCACAAAAATGCAACTTCGGAAGGAGGTTAGGAAGGAGGTTAACTGGGTACTGCATGCAGGTAACTGAAAATAAATTTTCAAAAATAAATAAATAAATAAAATAGAGTTCATAAAATTAGCTTATTGCATAGAGTTTACAAATTGAATGCAATACGCTTGCACATTATCAATTTAGGGCTTTAATGCACAGAAATTGATTGTAATAGGAATTTATGGAATGGAATGGAATTATCAATTTAGGGCTTTACTGCACAGAAATTAATTGTTATACCTAAATTGATAATTAATTGTTATACCTATAACAATTAATTTCTGTGCAGTAAAGCCCTAAATTGATAATTCCATTCCATTCTATAAATTCCTATTACAATCAATTTCTGTGCATTAAAGCCCTAAATTGATAATGTGCAAGCGTATTGCATTCAATTTGTAAACTCTATGCAATAAGCTAATTTTATGAACTCTATTTTATTTATTTATTTATTTTTGAAAATTTATTTTCAGTTACCTGCATGCAGTACCCAGTTAACCTCCTTCCTAACCTCCTTCCGAAGTTGCATTTTTGTGAACGCATACATTGCGTCCACTAGGTTCTTTATAACCTGCCATTTTTCTTCACCATCCTCAGCTTCATCCTCTTCATCATCCTCAACTTCATCATCATCTTCATCATCTTCAGCTTCATTAAAATTTTCATCATCCTCAGCTTCATCCTCTACTTCATCCTCAGTTTCATCATCTTCATCATCCCCTGCTTCATCCTCAGCTTCATCATCCTTAGCTTCATCATCTTCTTCATCATCCGCTTCATCATCCTCTTCAGCTTCATTTTCCTCAGCTCCATCATTAGCACCATCCTCCTGCAACAGTTGCACCCTGATCTCCCGCGGGGGCCTCTCTGCTCTTCCTCATCAAGATTCACAGGCGAAACCACAGCCTCCTCCCCCTCCCCCGCAGCGCTCCTCCTCATTAGGAATCACAGGCGGAACCATGCAGCGGCGCCGAAGGCAGAGGAACTTGGTCCATCGACGCAGCGTTGTTAAGCGCAATCTGCCGCATATATTAGTTTTTAATGGAGCTGGCCATTCGGCCATTAAAATATACGATTAAGCGAGACCACCCACCTACTTATGAGCAATCAAATGTATCAGCAACGCGATTTCGCCCGGAGTACAGGGGTGACCTGCTCCAGGTGCCAGCGGAACACCGCCCGGCGAAAGGGGATGATTTCCGGGCAAGGGCGGGTAAGCGCCATCTGCCGCATATATTGATTTCTTTACGGGGTCTGCGGTTCTCCTATTAAAATGTAATGATATGTCGCCCCACGTGTCTCCAACACCACCACCAACCAAATTCATCAGTAAACCTATCTCTGCCAACGTCCATGGCTGACGGCACCAGGTCCCTGCGATGGTCCTAGTGTCGAGAGGGGAGAGGTTTTAGGAATGTAAGAGGAGAGGAGAGGGTTTAAGGAGAACGAATTGTAGCCACGAAATGATAATTTAGGGAAGAAGTCACCCTTTTAATCTTGTCTTGCAGTACTAAAGACAAAAGAGTCTGTTAGCCACTTAATACAACTAGGGTTGGTTAGGTAATTACGCATCAAGTAAATATGAGATTTTAAAAAGTAACCTTTTATTCTGGCAATAAGTAGGGTTAGTTTAGTAATTATGCACACTGACTGATGATGGCTCCCAAGTCCCAAGTCCCATCGTACACAGGACAGGATTACTGTTGCTTCGGATAATAAAGTGTCACGTATCATTTAAAGCGAGAAAAACCCACATGGACATGGACTCCTTGAATTTGCTAGGTTATCTATTGCCCATGCGTTCTAACAAATGGTTCAATCATAATCATCAGGGGGCGGTGGGAATATAATATTTAAAAGATAAAGAAAAATAATTATGTAAACCACATTTAAAATTTAAGTAACCATTGTTATTTGTATGAGGGAGAGGGAGAGGGAGAGGGGTAGCAGCACTTCTTTTTAAAATCTCATCCAGATATTTACTTGATGCGTAATTACCTAACCCTAGTTGTATTAAGTGGCTAAGAAACTCTTTTGTCGTTAGTAATGCAAGACACGATTAAAAAGGGTGTCTTCCCCAAATTACCCTTAGTTTTATTTCGTGGCTACAATTCGCCTTCCTAAAACCTCTCCTCTTTCAGGGACCTGGTGCACGTCAGCCATGGCTGATGAATCTGGTTGGTGGTGCTGTTGGAGACACGTGGGGTGACATATCATTACATTTTAATGGGAGAACCATGGACTCCGTAAGAAACCAATATATGCCGCAGATGGCGCTTCAGACCGACCCACCTGGAAATGGACCTATAGCAGGTCAGCCCTGGACTCGGGCGAAATCGCGCTGCTGATACATCTGATTGCTGAAAATGTAGAATGTAGGTATATGGTCTCAATTAACCATATATTTTAATGGCCGAACGGCCAGCTCCATTAAAAATCAATATACTCGGCAGGCTGCGCTTAACAACGCCCCGCCAATGGACCAAGTTCCTCTTCCTCCAGTGCCGCCTGGCGGAGAGGCCCCTGCGTGGGAGGAGGAGGCTGCAGCTGCTGTAGGCAGAGGTGGTGTTGATGATGAAGCTAAGGAAAATGAAGCTGAAGAGGATGATGAAGCGGATGATGAAGATGATGAAGATGACGATGATGAAGAGGACGAAACTGAGGATGATCTGGTATCCCACTCAAAATATTTTTAGTTTAAAGAACACATAGAAGGTTAAAAGCAATTAAGCCGCTAAATAAAGGTAGTGAGGAAAGACATCTCGGAGTGGAATTCTAGAACATTTCCTTAAACAAATGGGATAAAGATAGATAAGAAGAATATAATGATGATTGGTGAAAGTTCACTCATGGCAATGCTAACTTTTCTAACATAAAAAAATAAAAAAATAAAAAAAAAAAACAAAAAAACAATGCTCACTTGTGTTTAAGATGATGATAATTGGCGAAAGTTCACACATGGCAATGTTAACTTTTCTAACAAAAAAAAAAAAAAACCCCTTCAAGACACCAAAAACAATAAAATAAAATGAGAGGAAGGAAGGAAAATTCACATTACGACCTCAGCACCTCTCTATGTTTGTAATGGCCCAAGTATATAACTCTAGCTTGTGCAGAAGCTCCTTGAAATTGCGTCAACTCACTCAGAATCCTCAAAACTTCTTCAGCTTCAGCATATTCAAGAAGCATCTGCACAGGCTAGAATTATGTACTTGGGCCATTACAAACATAGAGAGGTGCTGAGGTCGTAATGTGAATTTTCTTTCCTTCCTTTTATTTTATTTTATAGTTTTTGATGTCTTGAAGGGGATTATGAACACAAGTTAACATTGTATGTTTTTTTTTTCCCTTTTTTATTTAGAAAAGTTAACGTTGCCATGTGTGAACTTTCGCCAATTATCATCTTAAACACAAGTTCAGCGTTGTTGTGGGGTTTTTTTTTTTTTTTTTCCTTTTTTTTTATGTTAGAAAAGTTAGCATTGCCATGAGTGAACTTTCACCTATCATTATCATCATCATCATCATCATCTTATCTATCTTTATCCCATTTGTATTTGAATTACTCGTATTAGGACCATACACGCCCTATTTCTTATTTAGGGGCGCTATTGTTAGTTCTTCTACTTACCTGTATTTAAGGAAATGTTCTACAATTGCACTCCGAGATGTCTTTCCTCACGGCCTTTAGCGGCTTAATTGCTTTTAACCTTCTATGTGTTCTTTAAACTAGCAATATTTTGAGTGGGGTACCATTACGGTCCTAAATGGTTATAAGGCTTAATTTGACGCGTTCCGTCAATCGTGGGGCTTTTGGCTATCTAACATTTGGTATCAGAGCCAACCTCCACGTGTCAGGTTTGAGTCACGGAAAGGGCTACCTGGGAGCAGAATACGATATATTTTTTCTTTTACATTTCACTTTAACTTATAAATATTAAAAAAAAAACTAAAATTTTAATATATTGTCATGGGCCTTTGTTACTAGTTATAACTACAAATTAAGATAAAATCGCATATTTCCTACTGATTTCAGTGTCTATATATCGCGAGCATGGATAGAAGCCATGAAAATATATCAAGGGTTTATCATTTTCTTAATCTTATTAATGCATGACCGAGTGTCAATTTTTTTGTTGGAAGAATCATTATATCCTCCCAGAGAACATCGCTATTTGTTTTTGCTTGAAGTGTTCTATGGATTTTGGATATTGATAAAGCATGATATCACTACAAGAAAAGTGACAATTAGCGGCGGTTTATGTATCCGTCACTACATCTAAGTATCAGTATACATACAGCGGCCAAAATTGTATTTTGCTGCTATAAACGTATTCATATACATATAGCAGCAGAAAATTTATTATGCCACTATACATAATACATATAGCAGCAGAAAATTTATTATGCCACTATACATAAGACATAGCAGCAGAAAATTTATTATGCCACTATACATAATACATATAGCAGCAGAAAATTTATTATGCCACTATACATAAGACATAGCAGCAGAAAATTTATTATGCCACGATACATAGTATTGGTATAGGAAATACATAATACATATAGCAGCAGAAAATTTATTATGCCACTATACATAATACATATAGTAGCAGAAAATTTATTATGCCATTATACATAATACATATAGCAGCAGAAAATTTATTATGCCACTATACATAGTATTAGTATAGGAAATACATAATACATATAGCAGCAGAAAATTTATTATGCCACTATACATAATATAGCAACATAATATTTATTATGCCACTATACATAATACATATAGCAGCAGAAAATTTATTATGCCACTATACATAGTATTGTTATAAGAAATACATAATACATATAGCAGCAGAAAATTTATTATGCCACTATACATAATACTTATAGTAGCAGAAAATTTATTATGCCACTATATATAACACATATAGCATCAGAAATTTATTATGCCACTATACATAGTATTAGTATGCATAATACATGTAGCAGCAGAAAATGTATTATGTCGCTATAAATGCAAATAAATATACATACTACCTAATACATATATCAACGTACTATACCTCCTCTTTTCTTCTTCGTCTTCCCCTAAAAACGAAACCCTCTTTTCGTCTTCCCTAAAACCCTAAACCCACATCCAGTCCCAAAACCCACGTTTCATCGTCGTCCAGTCCCAAAACCCTAATCTCTGAGATCTCTCTTCCCCAAAACCCTAATCTACACATTGGTTGATTTGTTTGGAGCTTCCAGCAGCTTTGAGGTTTCAGACCTGATCGACATCGGAGAAGAAGAAGCAGAAGCCAGAGAAGCGAGCAGCAGTAAGACCTACTTCGCTGCATTTTCCGATATTCGCTCTTCGATCTCTCTTCCCCAAAACCCTAATCTTTATTTGGAGCTTCCAGTAGCTTTGAGGTTTCAGATCTGGTCAACATCGGAGAAGAAGGAGGTAAAACCTACTTCCCTACATTTTTCGATCTTTCTTGAATCTACACAAACACAGCTGTTGTGAGGAATCTCCACAGAGAAGAAGTGCGAAAATCTTCGATTTGCAATGGTGAGATTTCGATCCTTCGATACCTTTCGAACGTCTGTTGTTAGGGTTTTTTTTGGTCTCGATGAGTTTTCTTTCTTCTTTTATTGATCGTCACGATACCGTTGTTCTCTTCTTGATTTTTCGGTTAGGGTTAGGGTTTTTGTTTTCCCTTGATTTGATTTCATGTTTGTTTGTTTTCTTGTTTTGTGTTGGGTTTTAGGCATTGCCGAATCAACAACAGGTCGATTACCCGAGCTTCAAGCTTGTGATCATTGGTGATGGTGGAACAAGTATATGATCTGTTTCTTCTTCTGCTGTGAAGTATCGGTTTTTGTTTGTGTTCTCTTTCTTCCTGATGATGTGGTGTCTGATTTTGAAGATTAGGGCTTTTCAACTATTCTAGGGTTTTAGATTGGATCTCTTCCTATCTTTTTTTTTTGGTTAAAAGTGATCATCTTGATCATGGCGTTGTAGAGTAGTATGCATCTTATTTTTGTTTGTTTGGAGCCTCGATGTAAACAGCTTTTCCCATCTTGATATCATAAATGTTTATTGGATGGATGTTAAGGGTTGAAGCTATAATTTAGTCGCGCCAAGCTTTGCTTTGTGTGTGTGAAGTTGGGTGGGGATGGGGCGGTTTGTATCATATAGGGTGATTATCGTATTTGCAATCTGTTTCAATGAACCTTTCAATGATAGTGCCTGATCAATTGTGGAGCCTCTGAACAATGATTTCTGTCATGCAACAAAGATTTTCATTGTGTTTGAGAAACCACGCGATGTTCGAACTCTATATTGAATTTTCTTTAAAAGAAATTTAGATAGTAGAGTTTTTGTAGCCACCTTGGATGCTCTGGTTAAAACTATTCTTAAAATGAATTTTCTGGGGAATGCTACTATGTAAAATTTATTCTACCGTATTGGTACAAGCTATGTAAAATGAATTTAGATAATTAGTAAACGTAGTTTATCTGATAATTTACAGTATTATTCATAAATTTCAGGAGTGTTATGCGAGAATGCATTTGTGGTGTTGTATTAGTACATGTTCGTTAAATTGTCATACTACTAAACAATATTAGTTTTTATTGAGGGAGATCCATAATTGTAAGATGTGTGAATGGCAGCAACAAACAAATTGCAGTACATGCATATCTATTTTTATTATTTCTGCCATTGTTCAGCATTAAAATCTGAAGGGTTGTTATCATTATTCATTTCTTTTCTCTTATAAAGATGTGTTAGAGAAAGAACCTTACATCTTTGTCCAAGTATAGTTATGTTACAAAGAATAATATACATTATTAAGCAAACCTTACATATTAACATCAGCCATCTCTTTTCTTTCATAAAAGAGTTGTCAGACAATAAACCCGACAGCTTGGTTCAAGTAATCATGTTACAAAGAACAATATGCATGCTTAAGCATGTCTTATGCAAATAGGGATCTGTATTGGCAACCATGGTTTTAAAACAGCATCACTACTCAGCAGTACAAGTGACTTGTTGACAAAAGAAGTCCATTAGACTCAGCAGAGCCCGAGCTACTTGTTAGGTACCGAATCTGATACAATTTGGCCAAGAATTTTTCACTCTGTTTATGTTGTTATTTTAGTAGATACCAGAAAAAAAAAATACAATTGTATACAAATCGGAAGATGTTGTATGGGAAAAATAGTGAACTAAATTATGGGTGCGGAAAACCTCATGACAAATAATTATAATAACTATCAAGAAATGACGGTACTGTGGTGTGAGAATTTGGGGTTTTAACTGAGATTTCTGTTTGTTTTAGGGAAAACAACTTTTGTCAAGAGGCATCTCACAAGGGAGTTTGAGAAGAAGTATGAACGTAAGTGAGCTGTTTATCCCTCTTGGTTCTTATGGTTTTATTTTTTTATTTCTTCCGATTGTATATTTATAGTTGAAATGTTGGTGCAGCTACTATTGGTGTTGAAGTTCATCCCTTGGACTTCTTCACAAACTGTGGAAAAGTCAGGTTTTATTGCTGGGATACTGCAGGCCAAGAGAAATTTGGTGGTCTTAGAGATGGATACTAGTAAGTGTTCTTTAGATCATATGCTGATTTTTTCCAGTTTTTATGCTTGTTGACAGTGCGGGATTGATGGGGACAGTGCCAAGATGTTGATGATGCGTGTTAATAGTGCTGTTATTTTTGTTCCTATAACATTTCCTGTAATTGGAAAATTGCAACTGAAAAAAGGGAAGATTGTACAATTATTTTGGTTACTGGTTTGTACAATTATTTTCCTGTAATTGGTAAATTCTTCACACCGTCCAGCCCTTCCTGAAACTAACCCAGTAGTTTTCCCTTGTATAAATTGACATAATTGTTGTGCTGCCATGTTATCATGTAATGCTTCTCTGTCTGTTATTAGTTCTTATATTCAGTTGTTAAGCGTGCTATTAGTCTCTTTTGGTTGGTACTATTGCTATCCCATTATTTTGTTGCTTATCTTTGATGTTATTGTTCTCTTATGGTTTCTAACATCTTTAAGTGTTACTTAATTGCATAATTTCTTGCATGTCTTGGCATTGGGACAAAACCTAGACAATTTGTTACCATCGGTCACTTTTTGTTGTGGGTCTTTCTCTTCTTTATTATAACTGTTATTCTTTGTAATTCTGATAAAGGTCTTTATCCAACCTCTATATTTGAAACATTCATTTTTTGTGCATTTTGCCTTTCGAAATTACGTGTAGATATCCACCCAAAACTTTTGACAACTACAAGTAACCACCCGACCTTTTTATTTAACATAACCCCCACTTGACCACTTAGTGCAAGTCATGATAGTGGTCTTTAATTTCTCTAACTTAATTTGGTTTAAAGTTGATAAATTGGCTTGGGTTTCATTGAGCCTTTCATATTAGCAGTAGTCACTTCTCATTTTGTAAAAATAAATTCAATATGTGGGTAATTGAACCTTCAAAACATCAGTTGTTTTTCTCTAATTTTATGTCTGCTGATGAGGAATCGGTGGGTCTTGTTTCATGTTTGATTTCAGGCTCTGTCCATAGCATCAGTACTGCAGTTGGCTTTCCAGAGCATTGGAGTGGTCTATGGAGACATTGGAACTTCTCCACTCTATGTCTTCTCCAGCATTTTCTCTGATCGAATCCCAACTCAAATCGATGTCATTGGGGCCCTTTCTCTCATCATCTACTCTCTTTCCTCTCATCAAATACGTTTTCATTGTCCTCTGGGCCAACAACAATGGAGATGGTAAGGATACTTAACCCTAATCTATCTACACATAACACTATATGCACCATAGCTTTTTGACCTGCTACCTAATGGGAGTCGATTAGGAAACTCAGTACTGAGTCGATATCCAAGGCTTTGCCAAGAGAAATCTTGGGTTTGAGTGGAATTATACTGTGCGTCCCACCTTTTAAAGAATTCAAGTAGTCCAAAATGAATGCCCCTCATTTCTAGGACATTTCTAATTTTACTCCAAAAGGAGTTGAACACAACAAGTTCAAGTGATGGCATCTCAAGTGATATTATAGATTCTAACATGTATGCTTTGAGACAGCGTTAAATTCATATTGTACACTTGACATTCCGGTGATTAGAAAATGGGATGGTTTGTTTCAGCTATATTAATTCGCTTTGGAAGCTTCAGAAAGTGTCCGTCTTATTGTGATATTCATTGAGAAGTGTTTGTCTATCAGCATTGATACTTGATATAGGAGCCTGATTGTTCTGGATGAACTTGGGCGAGCTACTTCTTCTGCTGATGGATTTGCAATAGCATGGGGCTGTTGTGAACACCTGTTAGCACTCAAAGTGTAATTACTTACTTCGCATACTTAACTCATTCATCAAATAATGTCTCTACACGTAGGACTAACTTTCGAACGAAGAACTTTAACTGATCTTCCTGGCAACATGAAATTCCTTTGCTTGCAGTTAGATTCCATGCTTGTTGGGTCCCCAATCTGAAATCCAACCTGTTTGAACCCTAACTTGATGCACCCTTTTCAGATTTTTTTTTTTTGACACTGATCCAAGTATGGTCCGCTGCTGAGTGCTGACTGGTCAAGTGAAAACACCAGATTCACTCTAATGGAGTACAGGGGTTGGTGGGATGTGTAGATCACCATCTGGATGGCCGGATAGGGGATGGATGGAATTTCACACCCATCCAATAAGTGTAGGAATGTGATTTTGGGCCAAGATAAAGGAATATGTAGTGCAGTTTTCTTTTGAAAGCCATGTGCGGTGAAAATCTGGATTTAAGTTGGTTCTAGGCTCTGAAACTTTTTGCTTCACAAGGGCACTTTTGCAGTTTTTCTTTCCAATCATTTTTTTTTTTCGAGTATTTCTTGTTCCAATATCTTTGACCATTACCTAAAAGCTCTAAATTGCCATTATTATTTTTCACATGTAACAAAAACGAAGAGAGAGAGAGAGAGAGAGAGAGAGAGAGAGAGAGAGAGAGAGAGAGTCATGTGTCGGAAAACTAAAGTAAATCATCTAATTTAACCAAAGTAAATCATCTAATTTTCCTTGGGAAGCACAACCCTTTCCATCAGAAAGTGGACAGTGAAAAAATGTTTTGTCGTGAGAATTTTGCAACACAAATATATGAAAAGTTTCCTTTCCTACTTAAGGTAAAATGTCAATATGCGGCCCTTAAGATTTTGTTTATAAAAAGCCTTGATGAAGGGGATTCAATTCTTGCTTTGTCTTGATTATGTGTTATCTGTTTTCGCTTATTCTCAGCTCCATCTGTGTCATTATGCAATGTGTAATTATGGTATTATGGATATTTGTATTGTAAATTGGTATTCTGATAAAATATAGGAACTTGGTCCAACCCTTTTTACGATAAAAACCAAATAACGATTTGAGTTATCTATTAAGGTGGTGGGTTTCTCTTTGATAATTATGATAAAATTTATATACGACAATTTGTCTTTCAGGACTCTTCCTAATCACAAATTGAGTGGATATATAACACCTGACATTGGGAAGCTACAGAACTTAAAGATTCTCTATGTATTTCATAGACTGGCTTCTTGGCAATTTTTGGTTTTTTTAAATATTTGCTGTGTGATTGATTTACTCAATATTCTGCTCTTGGTCTTCTGTGATTTTTTAAATATCATATTGTCAGAGCCCTTCATGAGACCAACTTCTATGGAGCTATTCCTTCAGAGTTGGGCAATTACACTGAGCTACAAACTTTGTAAGTGTTGACATCAGTTCACTAATAACAGAATATCCTTTTTCTAAGTTTTGAAGACAATGTGATCTCTTTTAACTTGTTTGTAAATTTAGGATGGCAGTTTCAGTAAAATAATACAAGTTGGGAAAGGGTTTTACAAATCCAAATTTTGACATGTTGCTTTCTTGAAATCTTTTATGTAACTGAAGGGTACTCTGTTTGCATCTATCATAGATGGTGAACTTGAATAAATATGGTACTTTCTTTTATCTTCATAATGCTCTTAATGGGAACTCTGTGTCATCTTTTCTGTTCGTTGATTCTTATGTGGTTCATCAATTCAGAATTTATTATCTTTCTTCCAATTTTATTTCATCAGTTTATTCTCAAGGACGGACCATGACATGTGCCACACTATGGCCTCCTATTGGCTGGAGCTGCAGGACTACCGAGCTCAGTGATTGAATCTGCTAGGAGTATCACAGCAAGGATCACTGAAAAGGTAAATGGGTTAATTTTTATCACACTCTTGTATGCCGCAGGGTCTGACTTGTTCCCACCATGAGTCATATGTGTCTGTGTTCACTGTATGATAAAGTTTGGATGTTCTTTAATAGTTTTGGCATTAAATGCATACATCTTTTATATGTTGGGTTGTAATGGCAGGAGGTCAGAAGGATAGAATTAAACTGCATGCAGTATCATCCCATTCAGATGGCTTACAGGGTTGCTCAGAGGCTGGTATGCTTGAAGTACTCTAACCAGGATGAGGATGGTGTCCAGCAAGCCTTGCAAAGTCTAAAGGAGAGCCACAAAGAAGGAAGACTTAATAGTTGATGGCCCGTAGGAAAG
The DNA here is from genome assembly GCA_028538565.1 of Umbellularia californica. Lineage (NCBI taxonomy): Eukaryota > Viridiplantae > Streptophyta > Magnoliopsida > Laurales > Lauraceae > Umbellularia > Umbellularia californica. The sequence goes on along the minus strand of JAPQWN010000001.1, from coordinate 14,599,584 downwards.
AAGAGCGCGTTCATATCAAACAAAACTAGTGAATGGTGGTGATCAGTCCTGTTGCTGTATTCCATGCATCAGTATCTATTCTCTATTGTGATTATTAGATTGGTTAAATTGATGTAGCATGTTGCACTTTCACTTTATTTTTATAGCCTCTTGCATTTTAATTCTCTGTATCAGTTTTTTATAAAATTTTGCATTAGGACCCCAAAATTTTTGCATTAAGAGGTTAAAAAGAGAAAGGAGAAGTCAAGGCAAATGTTACCTTAGCCAGGTAGATTATTAAATCCATTCCCAGCATTCTATTCGAAATATAGCAAGAGAGGAGAAAAAACCACCAACTTGTGTGTGGAACAGCATGTGGGACTCATCTGGATGGCTATCAATAAATGGAAAGACCTATTATGATGATGTGCCTGCCAAAAAAATTCTGGCCCATCCGAAAATTAACTTATGGGCCAGAGATTTATGATATTTTCTTATGCATTTCCTTACATTTTTTTTTCTTTTATAACCCACCCTTGACTGTGCTTCCAATTATTTTCAAATTGGTCTTTTGGGGTGATGTGGGGATTGATCATGTGAACCCCACAGATTGGCCCCCAAAAAGTCAATACCAGACGCCCGTCGAAGGGGTTCAAGTAATTAAATACATGGAAGAATTCTGAGATTTCTTCTAAAACTGAGAAAAATTAAAGCAAAGCTGAGTTTTATAAAAAAAAAAAAATCAGCATAATAATCAATAAAATGGGAGATAAATGCGTCTTTCTTTAGTCCCTATTGAACTGATATCTGTTGTTTTCAGCAGCAATTTATGAAGTGTGCTGTTACAAGTTGCAGCAGCAGTTTATGATGTCAGCTGCTACAAGTTGCAGCAGTATAATTTACAGCAGCAGTTTGTGATGTCTGCTGCTAGAAGTTACAGTAGCAGTTTGTGATTTCTGCTGCTATAAGTTTGCTTACTTGTAGCAGCAGTTTGTGATGTCCGCTGCTATAAGTTTGCTTACTTGTAGCAGCAGTTTGTGATGTCCGCTGCTATAAGTTTGCTTACTTGTAGCAGCAGTTTGTGATGTCCGCTGCTATAAGTTATAATAATTAGTGGCGGTTTACAACCGCTGCTATTGATTTTTTTTTTTGCAGCAATCCTTGTTCCCGCTACTACTGATTTTTTTTTGCAGCAGTCCTTGTTTCGTCGCAAATATATTCAGCAACAGGAGTATCAATGATAAAAGTCGCCGCGGACATTTTTCTGCCGCAAAAGGTATTAGTGGCAGTTTTCATACATATAGCGGCGGTTTTTATCCGCTGCTAAATGTAATTTTTCTTGTAGTGTATATCATGGTTCTTGAAGTTGAAGAAAGAATAAAGGAAAAAAAAACAGGAGGTTACAGAAGGCAGAAGAGACTACAATAAGCAGATGATTATAGAGATAAAGAAGAGGTGTGGGCTGGGGTGGAACCAGGAAACATACTTTGGCCGGGCCATTACACAAATATGCACCCAAAAAAAAAAAAGAGATATTGTGCGTACAAATGCTCTTAAATATGACATTTGTCCAAGAACAATTGAAGTTTTAATATTTTCCCTAGAGTTGTTCTTATAAAAATGGTGGAATATTGCACGGCCCTAGGATATAGCACGGGGTGATACATTCGATATCGCACTACTCTAGGATATCACACGGTCTAATGTGTGTGATATCACATGACTCTAGGATATATATTGCACGAATAGTTCTATGAAAAATACTTAAACTTTGCCAGTTCATGGATAAATGTAAGATCTTAGAACCGTTGTACAACCAATATCCAAAAAATATATATATTTGAGGGTCGGGGGATCCTAAAAAAACTATAAATGTTTCGGTTTCTACAACTACTAGCAAGTTATTTTCAGTTTCTAACCTACTCTACCTCCACTTTCTACTAATATTCTTTCACTAATATGTTTCTCCCCACTAATGAACTTTCATCTTCCCCTTTCCAACATACATAGAATCCTATCTATTCATGTATAACCGTAATTAGCTCGGGTTTTTGTGCTAGTTGAAATTAAAAACAAGCCATCATTATCTTGTATGATACAGTCCTACGGTAAATGCCACTTTGATCAAAGTGATATTCAGGCCAATCGTTGAACAAAGGAGGTTGAGATTCAACAGAAGTAAAATCAATCTACCCAAATATCAGAGGTAAATAGAAACTGCCCTTGCTGGCTAACAATGAGCAAATATCAAGAAATTACTTATTGGGAGGATCGTTCTTAGCCCTTGTACTCATATTACGGCTAAAAAAGTTGAATCCTTGGACTCATGAGAACATATACAACTTTTTAGTAGCCCTTGGACTAGTGAGAAAGTTGAATCCTTGGACTCATGAGAACATATACAACTTTTTAGTAGCCCTTGGACTAATGAGAACGGAAGATTTGGCCATCTCCAACTGACAACTGTGGATGAAAATGGGCCGAGTCATGCCCATAATTCACTTGGACCCAAATAAAGAGACAAGCACTGGACCTGAATCGAGACCCAACTACTTAAGTAGAAATATAGCTATAGAATCTGTGATTTGGGTCCGTTGGTATGAAAGCAGAGGACCCCGAACATGGAGCCGTAATTTCCAGTTGGGATCCCAACCAATCAATGGGTGGTCCTATAATTTCAGTGGCGATACTTCACCACTGTACAAGGCTTTTGAAGTTGGAACTGGGTTAAAACTTTTACAGAGTAGAAAACAAACACAGAAATAGAAACAAGAATATCCATGGCAGTTCATTTTGCATCCAATCTGCCAAATACTTTCTTTTGTGAAACCTAGGGGAGTTCATCATATACGTCGGTCGGGCTGAATCTTGCCTGTTCCTGGCCCAGTTAGTTATCAGGCCTAATATTCAATCCTGGATGGCCCAGCCCACGGCCACAAGTTAGCTGGGGCCTTGCCACCCCATTTGCATATTATATATACTCCTTTGTACTAAATATGCCAGCAAAGGGCAGGCGTTTTTACTACACGGCCAGAAAATTAAGCCCAGGCACAGAATATAGGCCTATAACATCACCCAATGTAGACCAGGATTGTGGTGGCCTGCTCCAGGACCTAACAAAACAGAAATTATACTGCATTCAATCATCAATATTGTGCAAACTGACAAAGTGAAAAAAATAATAATAATAATAATAAAAATAAAGCCTAGCTCATATTGTAACTCCTTGGCATAAAACTAATCTTGCTCCTAATGCACCTGATTAGTGATGGCAATGGAACAAAGGTTGTTGAAGTTGAACTCTCCTTGTGTGACCCAAGGCGCAGGCTTGACCGTCCTTTTAAGCCTCGGTCCGACCCTGCCCATTTGATAGCTACCCAATAGCTAGTCAATATGTGGACTCACGCCTGACCATTAGCTCGTTAAGAGCCTAGCTGCAGCCCATTGGCTTGTTCATATGTTTAATAATAACATATGTATACTAACATAGACAAGAGTACAGCTTACCTGGAATTTGACAGCCTTACTGTATAAGCCTGTGCCATCAAATTCAATAATATTTTCTTCTTTGCTGCGATACATTTTCCTTACGAAAAAAGAAAGATGCAGCCCAATAATAATCAATCTTTGGTGCAACCTACTATTCCTTTTCTTTGTTATGCATGATCAATCTCAAAATGGGTCTAATATTAATTGATCTAAAGCCAATACATGAGGGGTAATATATGCCAAGTGGTTTTTGGATTTCACAAGTAGATGTCAGTTTGGCTTTGAGTTTTAATCCTAAACCCTGAGTTGCTGGGTAGGAGTGCACAAAAAATCCGTCGATCCGTAAATCCGATCCGAATCTGCGGATTTTTATCCGATCCGAAGTTAAACGGATTGGTGATGGATTGAAAATTTTGTAATCCATTAGCAACAGATCGGTGACGGAGTTCACCCTTAATCTGCGGATTCAATCCGATCCGATTCGTTGACATTAAATATAAATAAAACAATATAAATGGTCAAAAAATAAATTAAGATGTCTAAATTTAAAATTAAAAAAAAAAACTAGAGAGGTCAAAATGTAATTTTTTTGCAACTTATTTGATTTTTTTTTTCTTTTAACATTAGATTGAACGATTTAACCCGATCTAAAATAGAATCGGATCGAATTTTAACAGCCACAGATCGATAATAAATTTCAAATCCGACGATCCATAACTAACAAATTATGCTCAATGCACATCAACCCGATCCGTGTGTGCACTCATGTCAATACGAGCATTTTGAATTTCAATACAAGCAAAAGGTAACGGCTACACAGGCGGCCTTCTAGTTCTAGCTTTCCCAAACCATCAATAGTACACCATCCATGATGTGACATGCCAGGCCACATAGGGACGATGCCGGGACAACACATTCCCTGTCCCCACCACAGACCAATCACAACATCACAATCAAATGAGAACCAACTGCCCAGATGTCTCCTTCATTGGGGACACCAGCAGCCATCATCTGACACGTGTACCGAACTTTTACTACTTTACAGAGGCTGGTTTCATGCCGCCACGTTCCATCAGTACTGAAGTGTACAGTAAGCAATGTGAGGCAGGAGTGACTGGACCCTCACATGGACCGAGCAAAAGATACAAAGCTCCCTCCAAGTGGCCCACTCAAGATCACACTTGTCTAATTTATAAACGGCCACGATGTTCCCAGAGGAATTGGACATTCACATACATGATTAGGTTTTGTCGTTGTTGGGGCCTCATGGCCTGGGTCCCACTAACTCTGTGGGGCCACTGATTTCATTGAATGTTCTATCACATGATTGGATAATTAATTCTGGTGTGGTCTCTTTGTAACTATCGGCTTTTCTTAATAAATAAATGTTGGCGAATGTGGAGAAAGAAAGACACCCGGATGAGGAAAACTTCCCTGGAAAATGTCGTCGTTTTGTGTTTGAATGGCAGGGTAAAGTTTTACACTGAAACGCGTTTCACTCTTTTGTGTTGGGGTGGTCAAAGAGTCAAATTCTCATCTCTTTCCTCTACGGGGAAAAAGGTTGAAAGCTGTCAGAATTTTGCTATTTCTTCTTCGTGTCTTTCAGTTTTACAAGATGCATGGTTGTGCTTTTCTTTATTTTGTAAATGCTTTTTCTTGGACTGTTTATGTCGATATAATCATATATTTCAAAACTTATATAGTTTATTAGCTCAGTGGAAAGTATCTTTGTCTTGCACATTTGTACAAGGAGAAGAATTTTCATCCTCTTTTCATCGGAAATAGTTTTGTGCAGAATTGGGGAAAAGGCGTTAATTCATTTTTTCAGATTTTTTCAGAAAAAAGCAACTGCGCTAAACATAAAAATCTTAAATGCAGCGGAAATGTAATTCTACTTTCTATATATTTTTCACGAAAAAAATGCCACGTACAAACGTGCCCTAAAGATTAATCCTTGATCGTGGCTTTGTTCGCTATGGAGTTAGAGACTTAGGGTTCAATCACAACCATGGATAAATTTCCAAGGAATCACATGCTTTAAAAAAAAAAAAAAAGTAGTCGCATAAATAATTAATCAATGTTTCCATTAGTGTGCCACACCAGGGTAGACATTTGAATATCAATATTGTTTATTTTTAATTGCACTATATATCCTGATCATTCTTTTTGTGAATCTGGAATATCACAATGACCTTTATGTTATGGACTTCCTTGTAAGCAAGTTAAATTGTCATAACCTTGACTGAAATGATATATAGTTTGAACAATCTATGCACACAATTATTTCAAAATCTAAATTATCTCATTATGATTTTTTTTTCTTTTGCTGGTTGGCCTACTAACTTAGATTGTGATACTTCTAAATTGAAGTCACATAAATGTGTATGATAATAAGGTGCCAATACCACTTAGCCATGAGTGTGTTGGCATCTCATTATGACATTTAACAAGTGGATCACTTACAACTTTTTCCGACTGAAATACATGCCACATATCTTTTCAAAGTTTCATTTATTTCACATACGCCCCTCCCCCAAAAGAATTATTAAAAAAACCTATAATTTTTTACAAGAACTACATTTATTTTTCACACATGGCCCCCACCTAAAAAAATTAAAAATAAAAACCCTATAATTTTTGGAATATCTATTTATTTTTCACATATGGACTCTCCCACCAAAATTCTTTTTCTTTTTTTTCTTTTTTTTAATAATTGCTCCCCAAATGACAATTTTTCTGAGTTGGCTCAGTGGCCAGCAACATAAAAGGGACCAGCCTTCAAGGGATCGACCTCGGGAGTGTGCTGTCGGAAGGTGTTGCTGTCGTATGACACCCCCCAAATGATATTTTAAATGACACTTTTGCCACACGAAATCTCATAAATCTAGCATTTTAAACTCCAACGCCCAGGAAAATTTTAGAAATCCACATGGGGAGAACACTTTTGGAGAATTAAAAAATGCTCCAAACAAAACAAGAAATTTCAATCCAAATGCTTGCAACCACAAAGTCCCTAATAATTAAGTCATTTACAGCTTAGCTGAGTCCACTTCAACTCATCAAGTTTTTGATTCCTCAATCTAAGATCCTAGTAAACCAAGAAGGGGGACAGTCCATTGGTTAATGTGCTAATGCAGTCTCACGTCCCTCTCCTTTGTACACCAGTCTACTTAATCGAGCAAGATTAAGTGCAATTTGCCACGGATCACAACACAAGACTCCATGCTACAAGGACCCTACCTATTCATATGCCTTTACCCTGTCCTTCTTATCTGTAACCACTGGCCACATATTAGATTGAACCCCACTCAGCAGAACCCATACACATGCATCCAAAACTGCCAACGTCACCACCCACAAGTGGACCCCACAAAACAGGGCCAATCAGGAGACAGCCTTGTGCAACACGGCTCCCAATACCACTCATAATTCTGTCTCGATGATCCATGCCCTTTTCTCTTGGAACTAGGAAGAAAGATAAGCAAAGCATATGGACCCCTCAACACTTCCTTTTCCTTTCAGACATCCATATCAGTAGGTGATTAATTCATCCATACAAGTGCCATTAAGGAACCCCATTATCATTATCTTCTTAAAAAGACCAAAATGAACATCCAATCAGCCCATTTCCAATACTGTCCATAATACCCATGTTCTAACTTATTTGATTATGGTTTTGCTGGAAGAGGCTATTGCTATTTTAAGCAACTTGGTGTTTCTTCTTTACTGTATGATGTAGCACCAAAGTGGCTAGGCAGCTTTTTTGCTGCAAAAGCAACATGATTCCCAAGGAGTAGTAACCTTGACTGGGATATACACTTATCATTCCATATATATGGCGACAAAAACCCTCTTCTTTTCGTTGCAGCCACAGATGGCCATACCTTTTGAGTTACTAACTTACCTCAAATGTGCTGTGCATACAAAATTTTCCATTGCACGAAACATCGTGTGTGTATATATGGTGCTTCTGCTTTTTGTTGCAGGTCATGCTCTACATTCGAAGAATAAAGGAGAACTCATTGATTAAATCTTTTATTTTTCTCCACATAGGGAATGATATTAAAGACAATTTTGTCTATGGAAGTTTAGATATAGCTACATGTATTTTTGTAATTACAAGAACCACCGGTTTTATTTTCATGTTTATTTACAACCATTTTTTTGTAAATCTAAAAAATCTTAGCCCATAACATTGACCATCAAATCGCAGATTTCCAGTCAATCGAATGAAACCAAAGGGTTTTTTTTTTCTCTCTGAAAAAATAGTTTTCTTATTTCTGAGGAATTCGAGAGGATTTGATTGCTAACGTGGTCTAGCCCTCATTTAAATGAAATTCACAATGGTGAGGTGGAAAAGACTATAATACCTAAATCAATTTAATTAGAATCAATTACCTTAGTTTAGTTCGGTTTAACATAAATAAGGTTGAGAACCGCCACTTACCTCACTGGGAAGTGGCGACAGTTCTCACCTGGGTGTTCAGAGTTTGAACCTTGGGTATGCCACATTTTTCCACTTGTGTGGGCTTTCTTCCCGCTTGTGCGGGTTTCTTTCTCTCTTGTGTGAGCCTCCTTTCTACTCGTGCAGCCTGTCTTCCCGTGTGCATGGGCGCTCTCTTGGATTCTAGCCCTCTCGGCCGAGTTAAAAAAAAAAAAAAACATAAACAAGGTTAGATCGGTAAAAGGTTTGAACCTCTGACACATTTTTTGTTTGTTAACAGAAGAGTCTTCATTCAAAACAAAGAAAAACACTAGGCCACAAATAACATAGCTTTAAAAAACAAACTAGGCATGAGCGGACACACATATAGGGATGTGAGGGCTGCAACCCCCACCCAATTGGAAAAATGCCCATAAATTCTCTAAAGCCCAACCAGCCCAGCCCCCATCTATTTTTCCAAACTCTCTCTATCTTAAAAATCCCAAAACCGGAAGAGACCCTCAAATCACACTCCGTATTCGACTTTGGTGCACCACCGTCACCCCTTTGTAGGTAGGTATTCCTCGCGGTGCGGCGCCACCGCTGCTTCCCATTTTTCCTTTTATTCTCGAAAACCCCCGCTAGGTAGGTAGCCTTATTTGTTCAGTTTCTCTGCTTTCATGTACCAATTGTCAATTTGCTTATCGTTTGCTAAATCAATTTTACCTTCTTGACATCTAACATTTTCATCCTTGCATTTTCATATTTTGCCTAACTCTATCTCCTGCCACCATATTGACATGGAGTCTTTGGGGGCACATTTGCCTAACATGAGGAAAATCACTAAGATTTTCTATGCGACTCATTTTCCACTGGTTGGTGCAATAATTCTCTTCACAGAAAAGAAAATTTTTAAAAATGATTTTCTACAATAGAAAGCAAACAATTGCATATGAGCGCAAACTGGGTGGATCACTTTGAGATCTACAATTGAGTGTTGGCTCTTTATCTTATATGGTGTTATAAAATACTAGTATTTTTTTAATAGCTCTTAAAACTCAGCCAATGCGTATCAGATTGGCCATTACTAAAACTATCTGTCAAGTTATCATTTTGAATTAAAAAAAAATTTCAAGCCCCCCTCAAGCGAAAATCCTGGGTTCGCCACTAAAACTAGGTCAGCTGAGCTGGGTAAGGTATCAGCCTCTTACACGTTGATTTCATCAATTAATCAAATCTGATAGAAAATCTTCTATATTAGGAAGGGTGTGATGAGATATGTTAGGATATGCATTAAAATATATATTTTGTATTTAATGAGATTGAGAAGGATTCTTGATAGGATTAGATGAATGTTATTTATCTAATAAAATTAGAAAAGATCTTCAATAGATCAGATATAAGATTGCGTGATTTCTTGTCATAATTATCTCCTTAATTAACCTTTGTAATCTATACATAATCACTTTTTTGAATGGAGTCTGGATCACCTATCGTATTTGTTACACCTTCACAGTGAGTGGACCAATAACAGTCTGCCACGTCATCCAAAAATTTAGATGGTGAAGGTGTAAATCTGTGATAGGTGATCCGGACTCTTTTGAATGACATACTTTATTCAGTCGTATGAAAATGTAGTCTTAGTTTTATCACCATGGTGATTGACCTCTATGTGTGTATATTAATAAAGGTAGTTATTTGTAAAATGAGGGTGATTCTTTATAATTCTCAAAATACATGGGGTTTTACCTAACTTTTCTTGAAGCTATTGTCACAAATCTCATTGCCAAGGATTCCTATCACAATATAATCTTAGGGTTTTCAAGCCTTTTGTTCTCTCCGAATATAATTAAGAAGAGAAATTCTCAAAAACTCTCCTATCTCAAAAGGAGAGTTTCTGCCACTATCTAATAACCAATGATTTGTTAGTATTTTAAGATATCCACCTTTGTAGTAGAATATTTAGGAGAGAAAATTGGATATGTGTATTACTGATGACATGTGTCATACTTTCATCGGTTAAAAGAGGGGCATTTATTTTTAGAAAAACACCTGGGGAGTTATGTAGCGTAACTCAATTAAGAAAATGTGCATAAACTACTATCATATAGGGATGTTCATAAACTAAGTGCAAGTAGTTTGTAGGCATAGTTCAATATTCATTCCCTTAAATTATCTAAGATACGGTTAGATGACATCTTTTTTGTTCTTTGTTGCAACTACTTATAGGTAGGCATAGTTCTTTTCCAGTCCACTTATTGATGAGTGGTGAGCCACCTTCTCTACACAGAAACAACGTGAGTTTGGTCCAAATATGATAAATATATTAGTTTTAAAATTTATAACTTAATATGTTAAATTGCTTAAAAGCATGGCATGGAAAAAAAATACAAAAAAACCTAAGACACATGATTACCACATTATTGCGAAAATGTTGGGACCTATTCTGAAAATCTCACAATATTCTAACAGTTCTGTAATATATGAAAATCCTCTCGAGCATCTTTCAAATTTTTTATCTTGGTTATAATTTGGGCACATGTGAGAGCAAAACAGTTATGTAGTTCATGCCCTTTAACGATTATGACACAGCAAGAAAAGGATTCAAATACGAGGAACTGACTGTGTAATGGTCGGGCCAAAACACAAGAATGCATCGGCTGTACTGTACAGGCAACATAAAGGCATGCTTGTATAATGCATTTTTCGTGGAAGAAGAGTGAAAACGGGCTTGATTTTCTTGTTTTTCGTGCAGATGGGTTTTTAATTGAAAAAGCAACTTTTTTAACATGATTTTCCGTGAATCCAAAAACCTTTCCGGTGGTGGGGGTAAAGAAAATGTGGTGAGTTCCATGAAGAACCAAAAGGTTATACAATACTGTCTTCGCATATGTTTTACAAACGACTCAAATAAAATAGATACCAAGTAAACGACTCAAACAAAATAGATACCAAGTATTGGTTGAATAGTCATGGGCGGCGCCACATTGATCACAGTAAGATCATTTGACCCCATTGAGATCTGAAAAGTATTTAAAAATAATTTTTTTATGTCATGAATTAAACTTATAAGAAGCTTTCGACCTCACTCAATTTAAGAATTTTACCCCATATTAGCTAACTTTACACCTTTTCTTTAGTGCTATGGTAGTGAACTACAATCACCGTAAAATACATACCGCCTAAGTTAATGGACCAACTGACTACCAAAATAAAAAAAATATTAATGGGCCTACATTATTGATATGCGCTCTAGCAACGAGTTTTTAGAACTTTAAGGAATTTGTGACATTGCTAGAAAATTAGTGGAAAGAGCTTTTTCAGCAGTGATGTATGTAAATAACAAGTTGTATAGCCGAATGGGAGATCAATGGATGAATGACTATTTGGTTACATTTATTGAAAATGATGTAGTTGCTAGTGTTGATAATGAAGTTATTATGCAATGATTTTCAACACATGAAAATTTGTTGAGGGCAACTGTAGGAGTTTATGTATTTAAATTTTCTTTTTGGATTAAGAATTATTAGTAACAATATATTAAAATTTCTAGAATTCAATATTATCTTTGTCGGATTATTGGAAATAGATTATTAGATAATTTTATATTATACTGATCGAATTATAGAAAGTAGTTGACATATGTTGATAATAAAAATAAATAAATTCATTCGATTTGCGGAAGATAAGTCTTTTATTGACCCAACTGATTCGAATTTTTGGAGCCGCCGCTGAATAGTGACCATATTGGCACCACATATGGGTTGTGCTAATTGCATAGGTTGAGTGGTTAATATAGATTGGCTTCCTCCGAGATAGCATGAGAGATGGCACAATAATAGGGTCACCTTATGCCTATCCTTTTAGTTTCAAGTTTTATGTAAATAACGGTTACATTGAAAAAAAGAAGAAAGATTTTACAATCTTGTAGCCAATATTGTGGCATAGGTTTAAAAGAGAGATGGTGATGATGATCATCTCCCATGCCCCATCATTCCACATGCTCAAAAGAGAAACCAAAATATCTCCCCCGATTGCCTACAACTGATGGAGTTCAGATCACGTATGTTCCATTGACTAAGAAGCTACTGGCATGATATAATACCCTTCATATGATATTTTGCTCATTTTTTCCAACTAAGTAGGCCTCCTACTGTGACCCAAGTCTTAAATCTTTTTTCTCCTTCACGTTAAAAGCCTAAGAATACTTTTTTCCCCTCTTTCCATTAGAGAAGATAAAAGGGAGAGCCTTTAACACCATTGACTCAGGTCTGGACGGTTATGATGAGGAACATCTGTGCTTGTCTGAGGAGACAACATCATAGACTTTCCCATGTAGAAATATGGGGTTCTGAACTTCTGATGCCATGGACAATGGGAACAGCTTTGTGCTTGTGGGCAGTGGTGGGGTACCTCTTGCAGGCTTTCATTCTCCTTTGTATTTTCCAACTCATTAGCTGATGGTGGGCTGCTAAATGCTTGTCAAACCACATACAAAACCGATGAAGTTTCATTAAGTGGGACACCAATGATAGGGACAAAAAGATGATAGGGTTAGGAGCAAAACATTATGATTTTGCCAAATATAATTAGTGGTTCCGAAGACTCAGAACAAATGAGATGATGATGTTGTGTGAGTCAAAGATGATAATTTTGGCTCGGGACAAAATACCTTCCGTTCATAAAAACCATGCCGAGCTAAAGGGAATGTTGAGCATTGACTTTGACTAACACTAGTTGGTGTTGTTCACTCCAAGCTAGTAGATCATTTTTAAAATGAAAAAAAAATACTTGAAACTCGGGGTTTCAATTCCTGACCCAATCTACCAACCCGACCTCAACCCAACCTGATAATTCAAGATTTAGGTTGAACTTTTAATTTCAGATTGAGTTTAGGTTGACATTTTTTATCCGATTGATAAATGAGTCCGGTTTTTAGGTTGAGTTCATTGTTGTCAATGGTTGCAACCAAATCATCGTAGGGATCAGGTTGCATGCTTTTCATGAATTTTCCTTTTACCCATTGTCGGTATGCCCTAAAAATTTTATTATGATAAAGTTAAAAATAAAATATGGAAAATAAAAGAAATGCTAAGGTTTGGGCTTGTTATGTATAGGGTGTTTAAGTCAAAGATTCTCACACTGGAGTCCATAAATGGGGGACCATATATATCTTGCTTTTGTTTTTTAGCTTTGCAACTTTCTCTTTCGAATTATGGGTGGGAGCTCCCTAAGCTTAGGGCATGGCCGCCTGGATACGCTAGAAATTTGATGTAATCTACCCATGCGTCATGAGCATGTCAAATGCTTGGCAGTTCTCGGAGCAGGGAGAGTCAAGAGTGAAAGGGTAGTGTAATAAAGGTTGTTGATGTCATAAATATATATATGTAAATAGTAGGATAGAAATAAAAGGATTTTACTGATAAAATCCCCAAATTCAGCCATTTACCTTGCAGCATCAATGAGGTGAGTCAGGACCACTTTGATTTTTCTTTTTTCTGAAATCTGAGTTAAGTGACACTAGCGTCGCTTGGTTCTGACGCAAGCAACGCTAGCATCGTCCTTTGCCATCTCTTAATACCTTCTTCTTTCTCTCCTCCTCCGTTGGTGCTGTACCTTTTTCGCCACCTCCTATGTATGCTGCGGAACAAATGATTCAACTCGACACTGAATAAACAAATAGATGTTTTCACGTGGCGCAGAGGTGGAATAAAAGTGGAAACAATACATGATCAATGGTATAAAAAGTGGGTGTTTTCAGGAGATAGCGAAGAAAAAAGATTCAATTGAAGGAACTTGGGCTCTAATAAGGTTTCAGAAGAACACCATCGCACCATAAATCGAGCTATCCAGAATTCCTTCCAATTGCGAAACTTCTTTTCGCGCCACAAGATTTCCCTTTTGCTAACAAGAAATCAATCTCCTGCCTTCAACTAAATTCAACTATCGCATAAAGCCCCAAATCAACATCCATAATCAAAAAACAAAAATCTACTCAAAAGAGAAAGAAAACCCTTCTAATCTAAAGCAAGAACCAATCATATTTACATCTATGCACATCAAAATCGATTTGATTTGACAGTACCCTGAGTTTTACAATAAAAAAACAAGAGAGGGTTGGTGTTGGCGTTAGGGTTTTTTTCACCTTCGAAGGAAGGAGCAGGGGTATCTATTGCAGATGGAGGGCGATCTTAAACCATTGGATTGTCTTCCTTGCTCCAATTGTTCGGGTCTCCACTGTCCATGTGGGCAGGAGGATAAAGATCGTTGTTGTCGGGTCGCAACTCCTCCATCGAGCATTAGGAGTGGTGAAGACGATGCTAGCGTCGCTTGCGTCAAAATCAAGGGACGCTAGCGTCACTTATCTCAGTTAAAAAAAAAATCAAATTGGTCTTGACGGACCCCATTGGTGCTGCATCTTTTGTGGGGACCCTCAGGATAAATGACTGACTTTCAGAATTTTATAAGTAAAATCCTCTAGAACTAATCTTTATATATGTCATTGCAACATTGTTCATTATCTACTCATCCGTCTAAACTAATGACAACTAATTTAGATATCCCAACAACTTACTTTATTTATATCCTAAGAAGATGCTTTGATGCACAATCAATGACTTTGGTTAAACTAGTAATGCGTATTTGGTGGAAAACCATTTAAATTAAACCAAATTAGATGATAATTGCACATCCACAGTGCATGGAGGTTATTTAACCATATTTACAATTTTTGTAGGATTAAAACTATGAGGCATTTCCATAAAGGACCTGATGCTTTTGTTTTTTACTTTTTCTTTTTCTTTTCTTTTTTTTTTTTTTTTTGTGTGCGTAAAACTTAATTGGGTTGGACCCTTGAGAGAACCGAGTGACGCGAGAGTAATCTCTTGCTCACACCAAGGAGAAGATTACTCATACATGCGGGAAAGAGAGTTGCCTGCAAAATCTAGAGAGAGAAAACATGATCGAACTTTCTGTAGTTAACCCAGAATAAGACTCTCCACAACTGTGCTATTCCTCCATGTCACATTTGACAATCAAGTCCTCGACGATTTCTTGCCATTATTTTACAAAGCCGTGGAAATCCACATTTGTAATTATAAATTCACAAGTATTTGGGCCAATAAAAATCCTTACTTTCGAGGATTTCCAGCCGTCCTCCTCTCATGGGGATTCAAAATTCTTATTTTTCCAGTGTATGTATCAATAAGAATTTCCCTCAACTACATGATTATATCATGCATTGACAATGATATGAAGTTGCACTGAAGAAAGAGAGAGGAATCCTCAAATGTGCAAAATCCTGGTGAATTCTTCAGATATTACCAACCGTTCCCTGTCAAGGGCATGATTGAAGATGTCCTTCATAGTCTATACAGCGATTCAAATTATACAACAAATGCATGACCCATCATCATCACAGAAGCCTGTAAATAATATTAGGAATGGCCCACAATGGCCCCACATGTTAAGGAACAGTCAAATCATTTCCTTGATAACCACAAACTACAGGACACCAGTCTCTCCCATAATTCCTCCTACAATATTATATACTTTGCAATAATTCTACTAGTAGGGGTTGGATGAGACCTGACAAGCAGAAGCCCATGGTTCGAGGGGTCGCATCAGGGCTTGACCCCTATAAACCCTACACCCTCTGTCCAGGACCATCTCTATTAATTTCTTCCATACCCCCTCGCAATTTCCACCGTCCATCAGTATGTCCAGACCAGATAATTCACCCTCCCATCATCTGGTGTATGCATGATCTATATATCTCACAAGCCCATGGTCTCAGTTTCCTAACCCACAGCAATACAGCAAGTGGTTTTCCTTCTTTTCATAGATGTATCCCCATAATAGAGACTGTAAAGAAGATATAACAAAAGTTCACTCTAGATCCTCTCAATCTCCATCTTGATAATTTAGCAATGCCAGCTTTTAAATAAAATCTATACAGCTCAAAATAGATGCCCCATCTTATATGAAGATCGGATCTTGTTCTAAGTTGATCCCATATTTAGATATATATTACTTACACAAAGATCTGAATTTGTTCTTAAGTTGACTCCGCATTTAGATATATATATTACTTATAAACTTGTGAATAACACAGTATAATATTTTCAAAATACTTTTCAAGCAATAAATCTAGAAGTTTTGTTTCAGAGTCCAGATTATAATTATTAATTTCGTTTCGTCTCGGTTGAAATGGCCGAAATTTTTCGTTTCGGTAAGTGGCCGAAATGAAATTTCAGCACAAACTTTTCGGTTTGAATTTCGGTCAATCTCGGCCGAAATTCGAGGGCCGAAATGAAATTTTACATAATTATTTTTTTTTTACTTTTTTAACACATATATTTTGTATTTATTACATTTTTACAAATATAATTCCAAAAAAATTACTATAATGGATTAAATCTATATTTATTACTTTTTCTATTTTTTTACTTTTATATGTATATATATTATGTTATATTTTTCCCAAAATGTAATTCCGAAAAGTTTCGCCGAAATCCCAAATCGGCAAAAGCTTTTCATTTTGCAGGCCAGAGTGAAATGAGGTCCGAAATGATATTAATAACTATGGTCCAGATCCTCTAATACAGTTGGCATATGCTCGGACCACTCGGTATAAGCCACGTCACCATAAAAACCACATGCAGCTGCTCCATTGGAAGATCAAGTGCAGTGTTTTTGTGAGTTGATAGAGCATATGCCAGCTGCATAGAGGATCCAGATTCTTCACTTTAGAGACATTAAAAAAAGAAAAAAAAGATTGAGTTTTTATTTTGATAGGTTCAGATGTATATAGTTAGTGTATGATTATGGAGCCACACTGTTTTTATTAAGGCTGATACTGAGAGGATCCAGACTCGTATCGACTTAGATACTGAGTTAGATACTGTTAAAGGCGGGAAATTGATATTTCCTGGATTTTGTTTTGTTTGTTTGTTTCTCAGCTACCCAAAACCACTCCAAAGTCCAAAACCACCGTTTTAAAACCGCTTTCTTTCCCTATAAAAACCAGCGCCTCTTTTCCACTAACCCCCTCAAGTTGACGTTTGTCTGCTCTCACAATCCCAGCTTTATAAAAACCGCCGATGCGTTTCCTAAAAACCGCTTTTTTCTCTCTCCATGCTGTCGAATGATTGCATGAAAACCGGTTTTTCTGCTTGTGTTTCAGCTCTGAGACGGAAAGGAAGAAGAGCTCCTGTTTTAGTTTTATTTGAAGTGTTCATCTTTTTCGTTTTTTCTGAGAAGTTGGATTGACACGTGAAGAGAAGAGATGGGTTTGCAGCACAAAGAGGCTCTTCGGATGCTCTGTTGTGAAGATGGATGGTCTTATGGGGTTTTGTGGCGAGTGAAATCGAGCGATCCGATGTAAGATTTAGCTGCATTTGTTTTTTGGTTTGGTTTATATGTTGCTTCTGTTTGGTTATCGAGTGTTTTGTTTTTTTGGGTATGTTTGGATGAGATGAAATTGCGAGTGAAACCCAATGATTTGTTTTTCTGGGGTAGTTTGGGCTTCAAATCATCAACATTTGGAGCTGACGAAAATGTCAAAAGATGTTATTTTGGGTGGTATCCAAACGGGCCCTCGCTCAGTTTGACAGATCTCTGCTTGCTCTGTCTTATGCACATTTCTAGTTATTTATGGTTTTTGGCTCTACATGTTATTGTCATGTTCTTTCGGTCTTTTGTTATTTTATTTCGATGGTTGAGTGTAAATATTTGTGGGCTTTGATTGGGTGATCAAGCTGATGTTTTTGAGGAGTGGGGTTTGCAAGAAAGCTGTTGCATTGTGGTTGCTTTGGCAGTTATCCTCTGTTTGTTCGTTGTGTCTTGTGTCGTCAGGTCGAGACAAGTGATTTGCTTTTGGATGTTCAATTTGTCTATTTATTGCTGATCTTCTTCATATTTCTCCTCTGATTGCTGCTCATCCCTTGCCGCAGCATTTGATGTGGCTTAGAGGGATTGATTTTTTATTAAATCAATTGCAACTTGATATTATTTGCTTTTGTCTCGTATCACAATTGTTTACATATTATCTCATATATTCTTCCCATTTCCATAGTGATTGCTTGATTGAATCATGGAAAGTTCGGATTTTTTGTTCCCCTGGTTAGTGCTTTAAGCAAATGATTTCATTTCATTATCAGTTTTGTGGGCTTAGCTTTGAAAAGTTAGATCTGGACAATTTGTAGATGGTATGTGGTATAAGACTAGAACTATAGAATTTAGGCATATTGGGTTCCTGTTTATGAAACTGATGTGTTGTGTGTGTGTGTGTGTGAGAGAGAGAGAGAGAGAGGTTCCTGTTTCTGAAGAGTTCTCTTGACTGATCTTTGGTGGTGTTCTGCATGCAGGTTGTTGATGTCGGAAGATGCTTACCATGAAGAGGAAATTGGAACACTGGTAGAAAAGATGCTTCATCAAGGCCACCTGGTGGGAGAAGGGTATGCTCTTTCTTTTGGTATGCTTTTTTTTTTTTTTTTTTTTGTAAAGCTTTGATTATTTCATTTGTTAATCTCCTTTTCTTGGGAATGCAAGAAAACCCACATCTCTTATTTCCAGTCCTTGGAGTATATTTTATAATTATGGGTGCTATTTTGAATTTTCAAACTGTGAAATTTTCCACATCCTTTTCTTTATTTCCTGTATTTTTTTTTCCTTAGTCTGGTAACCATTGTCCATCTCAAGCTTTTGAATTGAAATTAACCCACCATTCTGACATTTAAGCACTTGGAGAAAATTGGAATCAATGTGCTTGATTTGCATGCCCTTTCAGTGTCAAGATTCGTAATTTTAAATTTTTTTTTTTTTTTGGCAAAAGTCTAGGTTCGTAATTGAGATGTCAATTTGACATATGTATTTCTTTAAATGATAGATTTTAGGTTCAACCTATCAAAGTCCATTCAGTTCTTTTAATGATTGTTACTATGGTACCTGTCTTTCTGTTTCTTGATAATCATGCTCGTTTGAGTGCATCATCATTATTGTCATTTCTGTTATTGTTGTTTATGATATTATTATTAATTATTATTGGAGAAATTGTGGGATCCTGATCCAAAAGAATGATACTGTCCTAGTGGTCATCAATTCCATCCATGTTGGGCCCATGCCTCCATGGTCAATTGATCCAAAAGGTTGATATCAACACCCCTGTTGGGTCCATGGTCAATTGATCCAAAAGGTTGGTATCGAACACCCCCAGCAGGGGGAGAGGCGAAGATTGGAAGATCAAGGCATTTTCCTTTTGCAGGTTATTGGTGTGTTCCTCTTCAACTGCCTATTTGCAGTCTATCAAATGGTTATAATCTTACAATCTGGTAGCTTATGATTTACATTCACATTGAAACTCATTAAATACAATTGTGCAGTATCAATATATATATATATATATATATATATATATACTATGATGCTTGGATACGGACACGGGTACGGATACGGGACACGGGAACGAGCGTCCGATACGTCAACTTCAAAATTTTAGGATACGGATACGGGTACGGCATTCTTAGAAATATATAAATATAAGTATTTGGTTAGGGATTTATTTTGGGTGGAATGCTTATTTTATCTCAATTTAGAGCTCAAGTATTACAAGGCCCACTGTTTGTTTCAAATTTTCAATGAGGTGGGTCTCCTCCTCCTCCTCCTCTTTCTCCTTTTTTGTTTTCCCTTTTGATCAAACTAAGAGAGAGATAGAAATTGGCGAAAATGGAAAATCTGCCGAAATATTGAGTGAAAAATAACACAAGCCGTATCCTGAAATTGGCCCTCCGTATCCCAGCCGTATCTTGCCGTATCCCGTACCGGTATCCGTATCGGACCGTATCGGTACGGGTACCACTAGTAATTTGCAGTATCCGGGTATCATAGTATATATATGAGCAGGGCTCTCCTAAGCTGCAGCTTAGCTTATCCTAAGCTGCAATAAGGCTGGTCTCACAAATTCAAACTTGAATATGTTGTTTTTTGCATAATGGAACTGAAAAATCCAGTTCTAATTGGATTTATCTTGATTTTGGAGACGATCATCATTCAAAAAACAACAAATTCGACTTTGATTTTGTGGGACCAGCCCTGTTTCAGCTTAGGATAAGTTAAGCTGCAGTTTAGGAGAGCTGGCCCCTATATATATATGTACACAATTGTGCAGAACACTTACAATTTCATGCGGCTCATGACCAAATAATTTCTCTCATTTATTTTATATTTTTATCATTATTTTAAGTGTATTATTCATTCTAATCTTTGGGGATTCACATTTGATTCTTATTATCATCTTGATATTCATGTCATCATGTCATTGTCATTGTCCATCATTATATCATCATCATGAAATCCTTGTCCCAACTATGATGGGGTCGGCTATATGAATTTTGTTTCTCCCTTTTGATCTTGTTATTTCAGAATTCATATTTGAGTTGTGACAAAGTTTTACATTGCCGTCAAGCTAAGCTAACACAACCCTATCTGAGCTTGGGACTAGCAGTAAAAATTGGCGAAGTTAGTCATGTCATCATGTAATGTTCATAAATGCATATGTGCATCATGTATCTCCAAACGATGCTAAGGTAATATCTTGGTAGAGCTGATTTTGTGCATGTGTTTTTTTTTTTTTTTTTTCTTTTCTTAGTGTTATTGGACAAGTTGCTATTAGTGGGAAGCATCGGTGGATTTTTTTAGACACCTATTGTGGAGAATCAAGTCCAATTGGTCCCTATGAGAACCATTCTGTGTTCCAGGTACAGCTGAATGCTTAATTTAGAGTTTATATCTTCCTTTACCCCATAATATAGAGTGCTAGAATGTTCTACATGTGATAAATGCATAATACATATGATCTGTATATTTAAAGTATACTGAATTTACTATACATCAGTTGATTAAACTTTTAGTCAAACTTTAGTATTTTAATTCAATCCCCAAACAGTTTTATTTCTTTCACTGAGAATTTTCAGAAATCTCATCTTTTCTTTTTATCTGCCCTAAAAAACAGCTGGAAGTGCATATGCATTGATTTAACATAGTGGGACTTCTATGGATTAACCTTTTACAGGATACTAGTGAATGGCACTGTCAGTTTCTAGCCGGCATCAAGGTCTGTATTTATCCTTTAAACAATTATGACCAGTTTTTGTTACTAGGTTTAGTTATTTGAGCTTCGTACTATCGGTTCCCTATGAAGCTCCTTCTGCTCTCTGTTATATTTTCTCCAATATTCAACTCATATGATGTGGGTACTGATCATTTTGTCCTTTTGCAGACAATTGCCATTATTTGTGTGTCACCACAAATTGTTGTTCAGTTTGGTTCAACTCAAAAGGTCAGTACTTGGAAAGTGTCAAAAATCATTGCTAATGTGAAGCCAAAATATATGCACCCCCTGTTTTAGTAATCACAACATTTTTTTCTTTCATTCAAAACTCAATGCTTCATTGCGGCATAAGCATGTTAGAAGTTATGGTTTCTTTGAGCAGCCAATCAATGCAGTTTTGTAATTCAAATATGTTCTACAAATTGTGAATGACTGCTTTTTTTGTATATGTTCCTTTATATTGAGTGAACAACTGCAAGTTATAAGTTCCACTATTTTTTCTTGATCGTTACACTCTCCAAGTGTGTTGGGTCTCTGACCACAATATATTTGTTGGACTTGCAGTGTAGTGTAGACATGAGTGTACACTCCGTTAGAAAGTGCTTTACATTATGTAGCTTCCATATCTTGAGTTCAGTCAGTCCAGATATTCATTATGTAGAATCTCCTAAACTATAAATTATGTTCTCTACAAGGAGGGAATGTTAGGATGTGTTTCTAATTACTGATTTTTGGTTCATATCTGATGGTTCTTCTTGTATTCTGGATTTGAACTGGTTGTCTAATGATTCAAAGCTTTGCCTGTGGCCCTTTACTTCTTTTTTGTTTCTTTTTTTGGTGACATGGATCTAACACACAATCTCAAGGTTGCGATAGTTTCCCTTTGTCCCTTTATCTTAGAACTCCGAGAAAAAAAAGAGACTCCTATTGCCGATGTGTAAATCTGGACGTTTGCATTCAACTTGTGGAATTGGGTGGTGTATGCAAATTAAATAATTCCAGTTTGAGTCTCAACAGTTTGGTTCGTTTGACTTGAGTTCTTGAACAAGCTCACTACACAACTATCTTTTGTACTAAACTAGAAGTAGGATCATATATAAAGTTGGAACTTAGATTTTCAGAGATACTTTAGTATTTATAGGGATCTACCATTGATGTTTACCTTCTGCTTTTGGTACAGATTCTTGAGAATTTGGAGTTTGTGGACCAGGCTAAATGTTTGTTTCAGCAGGTACAAAGTATAGAGGGGAGCTTTCCCTATGAGAAATCACAGAAAGCTTTTAGTGGTGAAACTTATGATCTATGTTCGACTTTTGCATCTTTACTTCAATCTAACATTCCTATCTCCAATTATGCAAACATCAAATTCTCGGATGATAACAGCTGCAAAGAGCTCATTTCCAAAGCACAATGCTCAGCAATTCCTCCTCAACCTTCCAATCCTTCCACTGTAGGATTGCATCTTGGGAGCCTGCTGCCTCATGGATTAGCTGTAGCAGTAATCCCTGGTTCAATTTGTGCAATCAAAGATTCTAATGAGATAGTTCAGAAAACCACCACCTTTATGAGTAACTCCTCATTTCCCCTCATAAACTGCCAAAAGGCTGACACAGATTGTCAAGTCACAGTATTGAAGCCCTTCATGCAGATGCCACAAGTTGTACTACAATCTAATTCCAGTTCTGCTTGCAGTTCAACTCTCAGTAGTCCCAGCACGAGTACATGGAGCAGTAATATTTCCTCTTTGACTTCAATAGAGGAAGGACTTCTTTGTGGGATGGGGTCATGTAGTTCTCCAGGTATATTTCCCACACATTCAGACACCAATTTTCCTTGCGGGAATATGTTCCCTAATGTCAGAGGAAACTCAATCCTAAATCCGTTATACAACACAAGCAGAACACTTGACACCATACATAACACAGAATATAAAACAGGCAAACGGAAGTTGGCTGATATCCAGCATACTTCTCCACTTTATCATGTTGCTGAAGGATCTCCTTTTCTTCCACAACTTCCAAAGGAATCATCTACTGTTGACACGTTCTTAGGGGGTTTTGGACCATCCAATGCTACATTTGATGATTCCAATCCAAGATCAATAAACAATCTAAGCCAGTGGACTGCTCCACCACCAACGCAGGTGAACAAAGGATTGACCACACCATTGAATGAAAATCTGCTGCAACCTTCTGGGGTTGCCTCTTCTGCCTCTGGTCTGGTGAGAGCTGATGCTTTTAGTGACATTTCATTCCATGATTTGCCGCATTCTTTTCAGAATTCCACATATTGTAGGACAGATACCTTGTGGACAGTTTCCGATAGGAAAGAGAACTCTCTGAATGTGCCCATGCAATTGCCTGTAGATAAAGACTTGTTTCATAGCTTGCAATTGGATCCTAGGCAGAACCAGATTCAGGGGCATTGGGGCAGTATCACATTGCCAGTAGGGAGTGGGAATCCCTCAAGTTTGAGTTCATGTATTTCAGTGAGTGCCTCTGAGTTCAATGCAGGTTCTATGGCCGCTCCCGCAAAAGGGTTCTTCCCAGAGGTTGGTCTTGAGCAGCTATTCGATGTGATAGTCAGTAATGCGAACTTCATTGCTGATAATAATTCAAATGATAGATTGTTGACAACTACATCCACAAGAACAGGCAATAGCAATCAAGTTCCACTGGTGGGTCTTTCTAACATCAGCAGAAGCATGGATTCCGTGCTTTCTGACTGTAATTCACAAAAGATTTTGCATGGATCTCAGAAAGAAATGTTCTCAAAACCCATGGTTGGTTCATGGATTGATGGAAATTATAATATGAAGAATGAGAATTTAGGAGTCTCACAGGCTAAGAGGTCCGAAGAACCAGTAAAACTCGCAAAGAAAAGGGCTAGACCTGGGCAAAGTACTCGGCCCAGACCAAAAGATCGCCAGCAGATCCAAGATCGAGTCAAGGAGCTGAGGGAGATTGTGCCCAATGGGACAAAGGTACTTACTTTATCTCTTAATTTGGATAATTGATTGGCCTACTAATTCTGGAGCTCATTGGCTGAATTAAATGAATGTAACAGTGTAGCATCGATGCTCTGTTGGACCGCACCATCAAGCACATGCTCTTCTTGGAAAGTGTGGCAAAATATGCAGACAAACTTAAACAAATTGATGAGTCAAAGGTTGGAAATATTTTAACAGTATAGTTCTCTACTTATATTTCATTTTGCATAACATTGCATACGTTTTTTATATGAGCTCAACAGTCATCTCAACCATCTTAGTGTATTTTGCACCAAAATAACAATTTTTCAGATGAGCAAAAACGAGGTTTCTAATTGACCAAAAAAGGACTACAGGTGAGCCCCGGAATCTGATTATCCAGGCATTTGATCTGGTAGGCCTCAAGAATCTATTGCAGTGGAAAATCTTAGTCATGCCGTTGGTGGATTCTCATCGTGTTGAATGTGAAGTACCGGCTGACTTGTCCATTTGCCATTCTCCAATCAGACATTCATGATCATTTATTGGTTGTTTTTATTTTCATGAACCACTAATAATGGGGTTCACCTGATGAATGGTTTGGACCACTAAAAGGTGGTCCCTATCAATATATTCACTGGGCCAAACAAAGAAATACTTTTTTTTTTGGCGCACGATATGAAACATGTGTGCACTTTTGTGCAGATGATTGGCGAGCAGAGTGGTGTGGTCTTAAAAGACAGTGGGGGTGGTGCGGGTACAACCTGGGCATTTCAATTAGGTGGTCAAACAATGGTTTGCCCAATAGTTGTGGAGGACATGAACCCCCCTGGCCAGATGCTTGTTGAGGTAAAATTTCCTTGCATACAGTAGAGCATGCTAACAAAATCTTGGTGTCATTTGCCAGCTGACAAATTTAGAGAATGGTATCCTTCCAGTTATGAACCCTACCAGTATTATGCAACCTGTTTTAAATTCAGCTCATATCTGTCACAGATGCTTTGTGAAGAATGTGGATGCTTTCTTGAGATAGCTGATATAATTCGAGGATTTGGCCTGGCCATATTGAAGGGAGTGATGGAGGTTCGAGATGAGAAGATCTGGGCACGGTTTGTGGTTGAGGTAAAATGCTACTGATCTAGAACAAGACTATGGTGTTTTTCATGCTCACCAGCTGCCATTGCACAACTAGACTTACGCAAATCAAAACCATTAATCTGAGAATAAAGAAAGAAAATCCAAGCTGTAAAGAGAAAATGCTTTAGCAAATTTCCACTATCTAGTTTTTGCCTAGAAAATCCTACTAATGAATTGAAATGCCTTCTCATTCAATATATGGTGTAATATTCTACCCAAGGTAGGGCCTATCGGATGAATGGTTTGGATCTCCTAGACACAACACTCCAGCGTATAACCACTAACAATTTGAGTAAAGACTATTGGGGTTTCCCCCCTAATGTGCTAGAAGAAAATTTGTCTTTGTTCTTTTTATTATTTTCCAATCCAAAAAGATGTTTTTAATTTTGTTTCAGGCAAACCGTGATGTAACCAGAATGGATATATTTCTATCTCTAGTTCAACTTCTTGAGAAAACAGCAGGCAACTTCAGCTCTGGAAGTCAACCAAATAAGGTCATAGACAACAACGTTCCAGTCTTTTCCGATTTTCAGCAATCTCCAATGCCTCTTCCAATCAGCTTAGCTTGATCCATAGCAGTGAGGACATATATCTGGTCTGGAATTGCCGCGAGTGGGTGATGTGTCTAATGCCTGCAATGACTGGAGTCCCATGTGCCAAAATCCACAATTGTCTTGAATCAATTTTTGGATATATGCAAATCTCTATAGAAAATATGGCTGTTCATATTCAAGTTCTGATCTCAATTTTGTTTGAATATATAGCCAACATAGGATGATGGAAAACAGGTGGAGATGCTATGTTGCTTGGAGAGAGATCTGCAAAGAAGTGACAGTGAGTAGATGGTGTATGACTTGGATGGTGGCTGTGATGTAGCGAAAACGTCTAGCCTAGTAGCAGTGAGGTGTGTGTTGGTTGTAAACAAAAAGAAGTGAGGTGTTAGTTTTGTTGTAAACAAAAAACATGTGATCCTGGCTCATGTATACATGTATTTTTCAAAGTAATAAATCTCTATCGTGGTCCTGGCTCATGTATACATATATTTTTCCATAGTAATTGTAAGAGGTGAACACCTCCCACAGGTGATGACAACCACCGGGTATTGTATACACTTCAGGCGATCGAAGGCACATGGCCCCTAGCCCTATTCATGCATTTGTCCCTCATCCCACATCGGCAGGAGAGGGCGCCTCCCACCCACTTATAAGGCATGGCCTCATAGAAGGGTGTACCACACCTGGGATGTACCACACTTGGGATTCCCAGGTGTGGTACACCCTTCTATGAGGCAAAGCCTTATAAGTGGGTGGGAGGCGCCCTCTCCTGCCGATGTGGGATGAGGGACAAACGCATGGAGGGCTAGGGGCTGTGGTCGTCATCACTCCCTGACCGCCTGAAGTGTATACAATACCCGGTGGTTGTCATCACCTGTGGGGGGTGTTCACCTCTTACAGTAATAAATCTCTCTCTCTCTCTCTCTCTCTCTCTCTCTCTCTATTGAAGTTAATTATAGTTTCTTATATGATGATTGGTGGCAAGTGGTGTATTCGCTTAGCTGAACCTGAGATGCTAGCATCTGCTGTATCTCTTACCAGACTCTACCCTGCGACTGGTTTATGGTTTTTTGTACTAAACCTCCCCACATGAAGGTACAGGTTATAAAGGTGTTTGTATTTGACAGTTGACACACACCCTTTGATATTTTGATTCAGTATATATAGTACAAGAGGATACTGATACATAGGTTTATCTCTTGGAATTCAAAATACAAATACGAATCATGCTTAGCCAAAATGATATGATTAAACTGTGCCCAGCAGATGAGATAAGAGTGATCTTTATCTCTGTAGATGAAACGAGTCTTATCTCTGTGGATAAGTGGGACCAGGTATGTTATCACAGGCTGGGTTGCCTCGATCCTATTTGGTTTTTCTATATCTAAAAATAGGAATGGCTTAAATCCTGCAGGGCGCAACTGCAACCCACTACCAGTTGGGCCATTGAACTTGGGCATGGAAAATTTACAAAACATTACATAAATAACTAAAAGAATGTTGAGTAGAAAAGACTCAGGCCCAACCAAACTCAACTTGGATTAAAATATTGAACTCATACCCACCCTAAACCCATCAAACTAACTACTAAACCCGCCCTAACAGAAGGAGCGGATCGGGGTGGGTCACCGTTTAAACCCAATCCTTTACCACGAAGGTAGGCTTGACCAGCCCCGCATTGTAAAGAAAGAAGTTTCAGGGGGAACAATGTTGTCCTTGTGTTAATTTTTGGTAAATCAATCAAAAAAAAAAAAAAAAAAAGTGTGCGGAGTCCCTTGGGAAGTAGTAGCCTAGTAGGCCACCTCAGAACTTCCTTTAAAATTACAAAGGACTGAAAGCCCAGACCCGGCTTTCAAAGATGATAATTACCTATGATTAGTGATAATATAATCTTTGATAAGACCTCTTTGATAGATGGTGGTGAAAAAAGTAAGAGATCACGTGGAGTATAAGTCGACCCACTTGATAGTTGAGTTGGGTTCTCAAATTAATGCACGTGGATTCCTCTTGTCGAAAAAAGATTGATTAGTGCTAATTTTTATCATGTTTAGCACCGTAAAGTTAGAGCATGGAATGGTATACGTCATGACCTAATTTAGCATGGAAGAAAGCACCATCTATAGAGACCATATACGATTATATAAGTGATAAGTGGAATGTTTGCTATTCACCTTTATAACAAGGTGATTTTAAGTGAGGCCATTCAATGGAAGTCACTTTCACTCAAGGGTGGAGTGGTGTAAGCAATTCTAAACTAAACAGCATAAATCATATGGATTTTCCACTTAGCAGAATCCACTATGGAAAGGTCTAGAATTAGGTCATTCCCATGTAGAGGTAGAAATGGGTCTGAGATGGGCCGGGTTGATCACTTATGGTAACGAATATGGGCCTGACCCAAACTCTGCCTGATTATTAATTGGGCTAAAAATGTCCACCCGAACGTTAGATTCTTGGGTTGGATAAGGTTCGATTGGTAGGTTGAAGTACAATAAGTCGGGCTGGAATGGATATGAGTAGCAAGTATGGACTCAACTTGGACCTGAACTATTAATCAACTGTGTTTAAAATGTCAAACAGAACCTGGAATTGAGGTCTGGACCGATCGTTGGCATCTTCTGTCTAGCTTGGGAGGATCCCATCCATCTGTTTATTAGGCCCTATAATGAAGTTCACCCCTGATCAACAATCTTAAAAAAGAAAATAGTATTGGGCCGGGACAACCTAAGAATGAGCCCAGTGGATCACGATAAATTCACGGTGTTATTCACTTACTCTGAGTTCACAAAGGTGTGGTCAATCATGATAGAACTTAGGGCTTGGCAGATAATACTTGAATCTTCAGTGCTTGACATGTTGGGATGGCAAAATGGGCCAAACAGACTTGGGTTTTGAAATAATGGCTCTGGGATTTGGGGCTGGACCTTTTCAATTTTTAGTTTTTTGGGCCTAGTCCAGATTGAAGAACCCCATTGATGCACACTGGAATTTGCCATCATCCCTTATCCATGCCTTTTCTTAAATTGTCACAGCTCACATTGTCCCAAGTGGGTGGAAAAGGCATAAATGCACGTACATATACCTCAAAACATTGGATAAAGAGGTACTCTCTCTCTCTCTCTCTCTCATGTTCATGTGATTAAAATATCCAATATCATGTCCGTCCAATGCTTTACTAGAACTCTAAAATATACAGAGATATTATCCCAAAGCAATTACTTGCGTCAGTGCTTTTAGACGCTGGCTACTAGAGACAAATTGTGAAAAAAGCAAACGCAAGCACCACAGATGAAAATGCAAATAGCCGTCAAATGAATATTTTAACCAATCTCAGCAGCCATTTCACCCTTACTTAAGCTTCCCAATCTACTCCCAAAGACCCAACAGCCTCTCTCACATTACATGGAACTGAGCCTTCTCAGACCCTCATCATCTTCCATCCCAAAAGCTGTCACTGTTAGCCTACTGGGCACATACCCATATCCCCGAACATAGCAAGGCACCTCTCACCACCTGCAATTCTTTCCCTACCATGGCTAATGGATTGGAATGGAGGGTGGTTTTTCCAAATGGGTCATCTCAACAACTGGTGCCCCAATCTGGGTGGGGTAGGAGAGCATGGATGGGTGCATGGGGATTAATTTTAGGATTGAACTTGAGAGTGTTGGGGTTGGTGGAGAAGATATGGAAGTTAGGTGTTGATGATCCAAGGAGGGTTGTTCATGGCCTCAAGGTTGGAATATCACTTACATTGGTGTCACTGTTTTACTATATGAGGCCTTTGTACGATGGGGTGGGAGGAACGGCCATGTGGGCAGTTATGACTGTTGTGGTGGTGTTCGAGTTCACAGTAGGTAAGAAGCAAGAATATAAAACCATTTTATATTTACATTAGCTAGGTAGCATTTATATTTATTACAATTCATCTGCAGTTGAGAGGAAGGAGTAAGGATTGGTCCTGTGGGTAGAAACCATTATGTATGATCACCCACATGATCATTGATGGGCTATCTTTTGCATGAGACCATTTGATGCATGTAACCATCAGGTCAATGCATGTTTTGATTAGAGAACGTACAAAACTATTGGGTCAAGTTGATAAAAACAGAAAAGGAAAAAAAATTGTTGATTTGAACCAACGGGTTAGAAAAATTAAGTTTGAACTATTTTTATTTGTATTTAAAATTAGAATATAGAGATATAATTAAGAAAACACTTAAGATATAGTTTTTACTGAAATTTTCAATTTAGTTTTATGTTTACTTCCAATTTTCAGTTTTTAGGGTTCTAAGAACATTTGGATTGTAATTTTGTTAGATGATGAATTACAGGCTTGGAGATATAATAGATTTTACTTAACTATTGTATTAATTAGAGAGTGTTTGGTTAATTTATTTTTATATAACATATCTTATACTCAACATGAGTGCTTAATTTATAATGGTAGAGATTTTGCTTCCTTGAAAAAAGGTCATGGGTTGAAAGTTAAAACCAGTGGAAGCTCACCCCAAGGCCCAAGGCCCAAGGCCATTTACAATGAAAGAATCAAAAGAGAGATTAGTTTCTAAATTAATAGTCGAAAGTGCAGAAATGACAATGAGGTGCTTATCATGATTTACTTTTATAATATTTTCAAAACCAAACACCAAAAACCAAAAAAAAAAAAAAAAAATTATATCCATAATGATAAATGTTGAATCACAATACAATATGTGTAGATAAAATGGACCCTTATTTAATTTAATTACACATTTCAACTGCTAAATTCTATGAATGTAAGTCTTATATATTATTTTCATTTTTATTGATGAAACGTGTGTGAACATGTAGGCGCCACACTATCCAAAGGTCTAAACAGAGGGATGGCAACACTACTTGCTGGATCTCTAGCCATTGGCATTCATTGGATTGCAAATCAACTGGGAGACAAAGCTGACCCCATAATTTGCAGCACCGCACTTTTTCTTCTAGGTACAAAGCACATTCCCCTTTGAATTCAATTTCAGAATAATGACTAGTTTGCAATACTCATGAGCCATCTTTTTATCTTCCAGCATCTGTGGCAACGTTTTCTAGATTCATCCCAATTGTAAAAACCCGGTTCGATTATGGTGTTAGCATCTTTATCCTTACATTCAGCTTGGTCTCTGTATCGGAATACCGTGTGGAAGAATTGGTTGTGTTTGCGTGCCACCGCTTATATACAATTGCGATAGGAGGGTCCATATGCATGCTCATCAGCATACTCATCTGCCCCAATTGGGCAGGGGGAGATCTTCACCAACTTATCACCAGAAACATGGAAAAACTGGCCTGTTCTTTAGAAGGTATGCATTTTACAGATTGCTCAGTTCCATAAATATATTCCTATTGTATAGATTATAGAGTGAATGGTAGAATACAGAACATACATGGAACATTTGTTTTTGCTTGTGATGATATCTTATGCTACATAAGAAGTCTTAGTTTTTCTCTATCTTCTGCTAAAATCTAGGATGTGTATCCGAGTATTTTGAAGATTCTGAGCGCCTAGACCCCAAGGAACAACCTTGTCAAGGGTTCCAAGGCTATAAATGTGTGCTTAATTCGAAGGCTACCGAAGAAGCATTGGTAAGTAGAAAATTTCATCAAAATTGATTGTTGATGTCAATGGTTAGTGAAATCAGTGGTTAGTTCTTTCTTACATTATTCCTTTGATTCATCTGTACAGGCTAATTTTGCAAGATGGGAGCCGGCACATGGCTGCTTCAGCTTCAGACATCCATGGAAGCAGTACAAAAAGATCGGAAATGTAATGCGGCATTGTGCTTATTGTGTCGAGGCACTCGATGCCTCCATCAATTCAGATACTAAGGTAAGATAAATGATCCAAAGAAGTTTTGTATTTGCATGTTTTTCTCCCTCTTTTTTATGCTTATGATGTTAACTATGTACTCAAATTTGGTGTTCTTAGACATTTGCAAGCTAGCTTGTGCGGTTAGTTTCAACTCCTTATATCACTGATCCAACACAGTAGAAAAAAAAAGATTGTCATTCAGGAGTTGTTTTGGATTCTGGGTTCAGGGTTCAGACTGATCCTCATTTATATTAGACCTGTTTGGTCACTGACTGTCCATGTTTTGGGTCAGCTCGTGATTTGTTCGCTTTGCGATAGATTAATACTCAGCTTTCGTTGGCTGAACCCAGGCCCTTTTTCCTGGTCTGAAATTTAAGGGGTTCAGTGAATCTATCAGCCTAGTCCAGCTCATGACATCTAAAATGGTCCTCGTGATTTTCTCTGAGATTAGGGCATGGGTCTGGCTTCCAGCCAGGACAATGGGCTGGATACCTGGAGAATTAAACAAGCTTGAGCTTTGCACAAGCCCTGGCTGTCCAAGCCCAAACTAGTAACAAGTTGACAGAGTTCTTAAACTTTAATTTTGCATTCGACACATGAATGTAATTATATTCATAGACCATCTCATATCGAAATTGTGACCACATGGCAGGCACCAGAGTTCATAAAGAAGCATTTTAGAGAAGTCTTCATGAGACTGAGCTCCCACTCTTCCAATGTATTGAGAGAGCTAGCAGTTGCTACCAAAACCATGAGGAAGTCCTCCAATGTAGACTTATTGGTTGAAGAGATGAAAATGGCTGTAGGAGAACTCCAGAGCTCATTGAGATATTTCCCTCACCAACTGACACCACCACCAATAGAAGCAACAGAGGACAAAAGGGCGCCCGCCTACGCCCCTCCGACCCATGTGCCATTCATGGAGGTTCTACCCCTTGTCACAGCCGCATCACTGTTGATCGAAATTGCAGTGAGGATTGAAGGACTCGTTGATGCAGTCGACAAGTTGGCGGGTCTAGCTAATTTCAAACCTGCAATTGATGACAAGCCCAAACAGAGCAAGGTCACCAACAATCCTCCCCAAGAGCTTCAAGGACAAGAAGCCATGAAGGTCCTTCAACAGGTCTGAGTCTCATTCATTCAAGGACAAGAAACCATGAAGGTCCTTCAACAGGTCTTAGTTTCATTCATTCAAGGACAAGAAACCATGAAGGTCCTTCAACAGGTCTGAGTTTCATTCATTCCTTGTCTTCTTAGAAGACCCACATCAGAATAGTAATTGCATGTGCTATATCTGGAGCCCTCTTCAAGATGGAGTGATGTCTTTTTTTATTCACCAAAGAACAAACACCAGAAACAGATTCTGACCAGGCCATGCTTCCTTGTTCTTCCTTTTAGGAGCTTAATTATCCTCTATTTTTATGTTTTTTGCATTGTTCTCTGTATGAATGGACTGTTGAATGTCCAAAGAAATGGTGACATAAGACCTTGTTCTCATTCTCATGTAATTATGCAATGTGCAATCACATCTCAATAAAATGACAAGTAGGTCAATCTGTATTTGGTAATGGGTGCCTTATCTTCTTGAAGTGGATACCTTTTGTCCCATTCTTCTTGCGTTGCATTTCTAGCCACACACAATACATTGCAATGAGACCGTACAACCCGCATGTTAACTAAATTTCCTCCGGCAACCAATCCTACCAAAGCCTCAAGGCATCAATAGAGGAGGGGAAATACTTTTCAACACTCTCCATCAAGTGGAATCTTGTCGGTGCACTTTTCGTGCATGCACATTTCAATTCCAAATGGTTACTCTTGAAATTCGAACTCCCGATCAGTTGACTCTAATATTATATTACATTTCCTCCATTAACCAATCTTACCAAAACCTCAAAACAATGGTATAGAAGTCGAAATACTTTTTAACACATATTGTATTGACAATTGATTGCATCATCATGAAATAGGGATTATCCGCAATGTGTTTGTACTTTGCGTCTAAATAAGTTTAGAAAGAAGCAAGTTTTAGTTGCTTCTAGAGCTCTTATTCTATTCCTTAAAATGGCATCAAGTAATTGAAAGATTCACACAAGTTTTCTACATTTAAATGTTTTGTGCATCTGATTATTTTGTAGAAGATGAAAATGATTAAAGTAGAATTATTTTTTGTTGTCTCCTTTGGCAATTATGGCAGTTTTCATTTTATGAGGTAGAAGCATTTTCTTCTTCTTCTTCTTCATGTTTTTTTCTTCTTTTTTTTTTTGGTCTTTTTGAAAGATTTTGAGTCATATTAAAAGCAAAAGATAGATTAGAGTTTGTTGTCCTATTTTTTAGCTGAGTACAACTCATGTCAAATGGGAGTTGAGTCAAATGGGAGTGCATTCGCTGTTGGTTTGATTACATATAAAAATATGGGGTTTATTCCCATTAGAGTTACTATTATAATTTACATATGCTTAAATGTATTAAGATTTTCCACTCCAATTGAAAATGAGTTCTTTTAAGATTTGTTTGATTGTATTAATATACATAGGAATTCACGGTAAATTGAACTTACCAAATGATTATTAAAGAGGTGAGGGTGAAAGATATGACATTAGATGTGAAGGATATAATAAGGTGGAGATGTAGATATAACCTTCACTTTCCTATTCCTTCCAAATCAAAGCTTAAGCAGAGTATCCATGCTGCCGGATTACAAGAAGTCTATTTCCTACTTTCTACTTGCAATAGATCTTTCATAGCTTGAGCAAACATGTCACTTCAAAAAGGCCCCTGCTCATAACCAAGATTATGGACAATTGCGTCTGCTACTGGCAAAGTGGCTTGCGGCTCGATCAGAGCTTGAGTTTCATAATCAATTGTCCATGCGGTGGGATGCACATGTAGGTGGATAGACCGAGGATTCATAGAATTTTAAATAAGAGGAAAAAAATTAAGTTTATCTTGAATTATGTAAAAATGTAGGGGCGGTATAGTAAGTTACAAAAATTGGAGTATTCTGAAAATTGTGGATAAGATGAGTTTACTATTTACGAAATGGTCGTGTAAAAATTTACAGAGAAGTGTATATTAGGTTCCTCATCAGTTGATGAGTGGCATGTGACATGTGACTTAATATTGTATAAGATAGAAGTACAAACAGGTCTTGCCCATATATCTGCTCTATCTAAATTTCAATTTTCATGAGAGTGAGGAATCCTAGGTTACTACCACACGCATAAAAGTTGAAATCCTTTTTATCTACAAAAATTAATTCATTCTTTTCCTTTTATGCAAGGAGAATGAATCTCACCCAACCAAAAAAAAAAAAAAAGTGATAGACAAGACCTTTGTTTTTTAATGCTTTTGTGGAGCAAGAAGAAGGTTCCACTATATGCAGATTTATATTTTTATGCAAAAACGAGGAATCCTACATTCCACGTAGGAAATTAAGTTCCTTTATATTTGAAAAAAAAATCCTTTCATTGCTTTCTTTCGCCATAAAGAGAATGCCTTCTCACAAAAAGGAAAAAAAAAAAAAGGAGCTATTTAGAAAATTAAAATAATTTTTCTCTTTATTATAAATTCTCCTTTACATAAAAACGCACTGTGATAGAACCATATTAAACAAAACCAAAACCAAAACCATTTCTAAATGATCATTCTGGTTTGGGATGAAAACCATTTCGCAGATGACGCGGTGATTCGACGGATGAAAACATCAGGCTCACTCATCGGGGCCTCTTATTGGAATTCCTCGATATTTCCAAATCCCACACTTTGTTTTCTTTCCCTATAAGGTAGAATGGTAGATAGAAATACACACTCCCTTTCCCTAGAAAAGTAAACATTTCTTCGTCATTCTCTTTTCTCTATCTCTTTCCTCCTCTTCCTTCAAAATCCCCCAACTGAAAAACGACAGAAAGCAGAAACCAAAGAGATTTTGAAGTTCCTCCATTTCCAATCCAAAAACCCTCCATTTCCAATCCAAAAACCCACCCTTGTTGAAGTTCCTTTCCCTGCAAGACACAGCAGAAGAAGAAGAAGAAGAAGAGGAAGAAGAAGATACACAGAGAGAGAGAGAGAGAGAGAAAGAAAGAAAGAGAGAGAGATGGTAGATTCCAGCATCAGCTCTGAAAACAAGATTACCTATTTCCAAGCGATCACAGGCATCGAAGATCTCGATCTCTGTAGAGACATCCTGGCCACCCATGGCTGGGATCTTGAACTCGCCATCTCATCCTTCACCTCCCAATCTGACCCCATCTCAGCCGTCCAAACCACTCCCAATTCTGACGCAATCCATGCCCGAGAACAACCCGCCGCCTCCTCTTCCTCCGCCGCCGCCGCCGCGGCACCCCCCGACGCCGCCCATCCCGGCCTGGTGTGGAAGCTGATCACGCTCCCCTTCTCCGTCATCTCCGGAAGCTTCGGCCTCGTCTCCAGCGCAGTCGGCCTCGGCTTCCGGGCTGCCAGCGGAGTCCTCTCCCTCTCCCTCGCCCTCCTCGGCTTGGGCCCCCGCGCCCACGGCAGCGCCTCCTCCCCTCTCATCCCATTATCCGCCTCCGCACAGGAGGCCGTGGATTTCTTGTCGCAGTTCGAGAGGGACTGCCCTGGGGCGGCGGCATCGCGGCCCAATTTCGTAGCGGAGGGGTTCATGGAGGCGCTGCAGCGGGCGCGCCGCGAATTCAAGATGCTGTTCGTGTACCTGCACTCGCCTGACCACCTGGACACGCCGGGGTTCTGCGAGGGGACGCTGTGCTCGGAGGCGGTGGCGGCCTTTGTGAATGAGAACTTCGTGGCGTGGGGAGGGAGCATTCGGGCGAGCGAGGGTTTTAAGATGAGTAACAGCTTGAAGGCGTCGAGGTTCCCCTTTTGTGCTGTGGTCACACAGGCTACAAACCAGAGGATCGCGCTGCTACAGCAGGTAATTGTTCTTTTTCTTATGCTGTTCTTGATAGGGTTCTCTTCTTGTATGTTTTATTTACTGGTTGTAGTTATTCATTTTTCAATTGCCCATGTTCTCTTAATGCAGAATTAGTTGATATTAGATGAATTCTCAGACCACAGCCCCCAAATGGTTGTAGGATGGGACTTAAGTTGAGAAATTTTTTGGTGTTGTATTGTAACTAAGTAGTTAGGTTAATTCACATGAACTGGATGGGATTTGCTGGTGATATCAGATGATTTTATGAAATTTAATAGGGCTGTTTTTGGCTGCATCACAAACCATTTCTTGTTTTCTTCATCTCTTTTGTGATGCAGTTGATAATATGTTTAGTTAAGGTTAAAACATAAAACTATCATCTGTGGTTTGCATCTCAACCCCATTTATTGGATGGAGGGAGAGGGGATTTTATTGTGACTACTGTCTCACTAATATTTGGATTAGAATATCTGCTAGGCTGCTAGCACCTTCTGAGCACCAGTTTTTCTTAAGCTTATTGACAAAAGTTAAAAAACAAAAAACTTTTGAAGATCCACTCTGAGGATTTATTCATCTTGGTGAAATGGAATGCCATGATCTCTTGGTAGTTCTCCAATACCGGCATAGTGATATGATTCTCATTGTTTCTTTGTTGCCTGGTGTTCAGCTTCATAGAACAATGTTGGTCTAACTTTCCATCCTATATAAATTTCCTTTCATGGAAGCGAAGGTAGATAATCACACAACACTCAACTAGGCTTTTATACACTTTTCTCACCCTATGTTGATCCTATTGTGATGTCCTTGTTAGGCTTTTCATTTTTTTTCTTGTGGCCTTTTTGGTCTGGAAGTTAATCTCGATGATAGCGTGGTCCAACAATCTTTACTACAAATGCACTCATTGAAAATATTAATATTTTCGATTAAAATTTTTTTTTCACCATCACGTGGTATGATAAGAAACATGTAACACAGCATCAGCCTATCAGGAACAAGAGATCTTCTACCACTAGTAGAAAGAATTTATGTTAAGATTCTATCTACCAAACCATTCCAAAAAAAGAAAGAAAAAGAAAAAAGATTCTATCTACCAAAGTATATGCTAAATGTTGTATTGATTAAGAGGTAAATAAATTGTATTTGGTTCTAATTGCTAACCTCTAAATCTGAGATTAAAACCTCTACCATTAGGCTAGAGGGTTAGCTTTTGTGTTAAATGAATTTTCCAAATCTTCTAAATACTGATAATTCATGAGTTCTTTTTAATTCTCGAGTAGTGGAAAATCTAACTATGAGTTTACTTGGGGATCCATGGTTTGGTGATTATCATCATCATTATTTTGTGAGAGATTGAAGATTATTGCTTGGATGAGGCACTTATTGCTTAGATAGTTCCTTAAAGATATCACCTAACACAAATTATAACCTTTTGAACAGTGGCAGACCCAGGATTTTCGTCTGAGGGGGATGGACTCAAAAAGGTAGTTGGGTTTTGGTAGCAAACTCAGGATTTTCATGTATGTTTTGGGGCCAGACCGAGGATTTTCAGTTTTTCGCCTAGATTTTAGAAGTAGACCCAAAAATTTTCATATGGCGAAGCGGACCTAGGCCTGACAGGGGCGTCTGCCCCCAGATGTTTATATGCAGGTCCGCTCCTGCTTTTGATTGACAGAAGCAAAATTGAAAGCTTATAATAGAGAGGGAAAAAAAAAAGCAGTGCAATGATACACATTCAATGTTACCAAGGGGGATAGTTTCAAATGGAAAATCTCTTCCAACCTGTGTAATTTCTTAGCCATCCTCCATCCTTACATGTCCCTATTAACTCAATGGTCTGGATCAATATATTATGGGCTGCCATATAGATAGCCCATCTAGTGTGCCGCTCGTCTAAGAGAAAACCAACTGGTTAGAAATTGACCAAGTGTCCATTTATATTTAATTGGAATGTTCTTCTACTGTACAACCACTAGGAAGGGTTTGGATCAAAAGTGCCAAGGGATGAAAAACAGTATCTCAAATGAGACTCTCTCATGACTCACTAGGACAAACCTCACAGGGGAAATAATCAACAAAGGAAAACTTTGATTGAACTTAGAATTGCTGTTACCTTCTACCATGCTCATATTAATAGGAAAAGAAACCCTAGAATCTTCTAACCTTAACTAGGAAACTGAACAGAATTAGTTAAGCTAATTCTAGTTACAACTTATCAAGGAAAACAAACAGAATTAAAAAGCTTGACAAACAAAAGTTTCTGAACTAATTTGGTCCCAAACATGGGCCATGGGTCTTGTTGCAACAGCTTATTGGCTTTTCATCATCTACTGACCTGTTTTGCAAGTATATCATTTGAGATCATCAAGCGACTGTGATGGTTACATCACATAACTCCTGTCTCTCATGTTTAGTCTACGAGAATAAGAATTTTCTGCCTGTGTTCATATAACAGTCTAAGCATTTTCTTTTTGTCATCATGGTAGTTAAACATCATCATCATTATTAGATCCTTGTCCCAAATTTGGTGGGGTTGGCTACATGAATTTGGTTTCTCCAATCCAATCTATCCTGGGCTAAAGCCTTAGATAGGTTGCACATCTTCATATCTAACCTTACTACTTCTATCCATGTCCTCTTCGGTCTCTCCTTTTCCCTTAATGGGCCATCAACTTGCATAAAAAGAAAACATCACAAACCCTAAATGTAAAATTATATATTGGTACTATCATAATTAGCAAAGCAATCGATAATGCTATAATTTAGAAGGGCAGAATTTCTAACTAAAACCAGTGTTGCAATTCAGATGGTCTATCAAACCCTCCACACTTACTTCCGCCTTATGTTTTTGTGTTCATTTAACGGTCTTAGGGTTTTTCTTTTTTCCGTGATGTAGTTAAAACATCACAAACCAATACATGTTGAAAATGAACTGTCATAGATTAGAAAAGCAATCAATAATGCTCTAATTTAAAAAAGGGCAGAATTTTCTAGATAATCGATGTTGGTGAACCAAAATGTCAGAACCTTCCCAATACAATCCCACCACTCCACCTTCTTTTCACATGACTGAATTGGTAGATATCCGGGATTTGCATTGTTTCAAGTGTAAATAACCATCAGATTTTGCACAAAAATCCATTTTTTTAATGGTTGAAGTTTTTTAAACTTGGTATAAGTCAAGTAAGGATGATTCTTATGGGGACATTTTTTGGGCTTCCATAATTCACTCCCATACCTCAGTGGGCCCCACAACAGGGTTCCATGTTTCAGAAATTAGGACATGGTCTTGTACTGCCATCAATATCATACTTATGGCACATATCACTCCAATTGGAGTGAAAATTGAACAATTCCACTATGCGTAGAGAGGCGTGTCAAAACAGTGAATTAGACATTGGTTAAATCAGGCTTTAGCAGCTGTCAATTTGCACATGATCATTTCTCTTCAAATTTTGACTAGATTTTCCACAAAATGTGTTATCCATATATTGTGTTTTTGCTGTACTAATTTTCAAATTAACTTGTAAGCTTTTCAAAATTTATTGCTTTCTATTTTTTCTGATTTTTTCTTTGATTCATGCACTAAGGGTTGCTTCTTCCTCTTTAATGACTATGATGCCCTTCTGTTAAGAATCTGAACATGAACATCGAACACATGAGTAACTCGGTATTTTTAAACCGGGAAAAAAAAAAGATGTTGATACAGGCTTGAGTGTCTTTCCAACATGAGGGAAATTCGGATTTATCCTGACCATTGTAATGATGAATCAAGGTTTTACAACTTGGACTTGCAGAGCAACTCTTCCCCCTTTAGTTGTTGACTCAACCGAGTCTCATAAGACTGCTGAGTTAGACCGAGTCTCCTAGAGCCCAAGAACTGTTAAAATTGTGTGAAAATGCAACAAAATCTTTAAAAGATGGGGCCATATATATCCTAACTTTAAAACATGTTTTAAGTCTTAACTATTAAGAATGGGTTTGAGTTGTAATAAGTGGCACATTTGTTTTTGCCTGAGCCGAATGAATAGTACCTCTTATCTTTGAATGCTAAAATCTTTCAAAAAGCGTGATTTTGATCTTCTAAAATCAATGCCCCAAAACCTTCCACATCATCTCACAACATCAAATTGGGAAAAAATTATCTATTTTGCCTTTTTTCCATGGGAGTTGGTGTGGTGGAGCTTGGGGTGAGAAGGGGAGGGGTTTGTCCAAGTCTATTTGACTCGGCCAATTTTAAATCCACATGATGAATTAAACCTTTTTCAATACAGAGAAATATTTGAGCATATTGAGTTGCATCATGGTTAATTAGTTATTGCATTGCATCATATTTACATAGGTTTCTGCTATCTTTACAATATAAAGGGCAAAGATGTTATATAATTAATCACAGGTATTATATCGTACTACCATTCAGAAAAGGGGGATTATATTGTACCTTTAATTAAGTGCAATTAGCTTTCTTTAACCTATATGCCATGCCCTTGTCGCAGTCTTGTGAAAGCCTGCAAGGACACGGAAATGTTATTGTGGTTGGCTCTGAAAAGCAATGCATCACAACATGAATTTTCATTTGTCCCCAGAGAATCATAATATTGACAATACTGGAATCTTTCATTTTATTAGGGCATAGTATAAAAGCATGCATCAGCCTTCCAAAGTCATATATATAAATCATGTATTTAATTGAATCCTTCTCTGTTAAATTTGTTATGCTTTAGTGATTCCATCACATATATTGGCATGAACAATTTAAAACATTGGACCATGATCCACTGCCCCACTTGTACAAACTGATAACCCATGATAGCATCAAATCAGGTATGATACAATCCCTGGCAGCATCAAATTTGTTATGCTTTAGTGATTCCATCACATATATTGGAATGAACAATTTAAAACATCAGACCATGATCCATTGGCCCCACTTGTACAAACTGATAACCCATGATGGCATCAAATCAGGTATGATACAATCCCTCTATGTTGGGTCCACCTAGATTCATCCCAATCAGAGTAAGAGGATATAAATGTCTCATCATGGATTAGGATTAGGGAAAAACAAATCTGTCCCTTTAAATTATCCTAACCCTTGACTCATGAGCCTTAAAGCTTAAAAAACTGTGTCGCTTCACATTTATGTTGGGCCTGCCGTGAAATTGATAATGCAAGAAACACATGATTGGACTATTAGACTCATTTTGTTATACATACACACACACACACACGTTATCCTCCATGCGTGCCACGCTGTGTGGTCCACATGTTGGCCCACCTTAGAATGGGGCCAGGCGGATTTGAAGATTTGCCTAGGCACCTCCTATGTACAAAAAAATCAGCCCCATCTGATCATCCTAACCCTATCATCTGGGGGCCACAACTTCAGTCCATTCGGATGGGTGTGCACTTAATCCAAGTCCATTCAAATCTATCCAAACCCGGGCATTACTATAGGGGTGGGGTTTTTTTTGGTCCGCTCCGATGGACCAGAAGGTGGGCCTCACTAGGGGTGCACATTATGCGCACCGGCGATAGGATAATCATCATCATCATCAAAGCCTTGTCCCAACTATGTTGAGGTTGGCTATATGGATTTTGTTTTTCCATTCCGATCCATCCTAAGAAAGGATAGGTTGTAACTTTTAAAACTCTTCATACGTCACCTCTTTTGAAAAAACTTCCTATTAAATCTTAGGCCTTATCTATCCTAAAATAATTTTATCCAAATTTATAGCAGAAGGAAGATGAAGAGATAATGTGAAATCACTCTTCTGAAATGGATTGAAAAATTGCACTCTCTAATTTAAAACCAATACCAATGAATACATTAGTGGGCCGCGCTTATAAGTACAATTAATTAGACCATTATTATTCAAACAACAAATTATAATACTAGTAGATCCATTCCTAGATTTTATAAGAGGGCATCTGATGGATTTATAGGCTTGGAATCAAAGGATCCGAACTTAATTCTGTATAATATTCTCAGGGCCTGCCACCATGATTTGTACCTTTGAATAAATGAGTCCACATAAAAGGGCTGTATGCAAGCATAATTAGTTGGTCCATCAAAATTATTCGAAGGACGAATTAAGGATCCTAGTAGGCCTACCACACCAAATTTTATAAGAGGGTCCAACCGATGGATTATTAGGTTTGGAATCAAAGGGTTTAGATTCATCTCTAGGGTGTCATTGTGCCAATTTTATAAAGACCTTCTATAATGATCATATCTTCTAACAGATGGGATCCAATGTAAAAAGGTCATAGAAATACAACTAGTTGAACCCACTTACGAGGACCATATGATTTTATAAGAGGGCTCCACTAAGTGCTCTTAGCCTCAAGTATTAAACTTGAAATTTTCATTATCTGATGGTAGGTCCAACTTCTATTTGAGTGAAATTTGACGAGGGCCAATAAAAGATGAAGCCATTTATTTTTATTGGTTTGGTTTTTTGATAAGTAGGACCCACGGAAGAGACCACGAATCTCTTGTGAGTTCTAAATGAAATT
Organism: Umbellularia californica; assembly: GCA_028538565.1. Classification (NCBI taxonomy): domain Eukaryota; kingdom Viridiplantae; phylum Streptophyta; class Magnoliopsida; order Laurales; family Lauraceae; genus Umbellularia; species Umbellularia californica. The sequence continues at coordinate 14,556,662 of JAPQWN010000001.1, read as the reverse complement.
GGGAACGGGAGTTGCTACAGAAGTTTGAGTGCAATTTCAAGGCATGACCATCATTGGTAATGGCATATTGGCATGTCATACTTTCCTTGGCCATTTAAGAGGGGCAGAATTGCCCCGTCTCTCTCTCTCTCTCTCTCTCTCTCTCTATATATATATATATATATATATACATATATAATGATAAAATATTTTCCTGCAGGAGCATGTATCTAGACTGTCACCAAAGGCAAGACACCCTAAAATATCACCGGGTTTCATGTGACCGGCCGACACATATGTGTGCTCCTGCAGAGCGTATGAACATGAGAGAAAATCGTCCATATTTAATGCGTCCTATAGATGATTAATTTGATAGTGGTCCAACTTGGAATGAAATTGGGGTCAGAGGTAATAATAGAACGGGTAATATTGATTTTGAGCAAATTAGATTTATGATGTGAGCCCAAGTGCCCTACTCATGAATTTACAAGGATGGGCTCATAGAATCTAAGGAAACTTGATAGTTTTCTTGTAAAGTAACTACCAAACAAAATAGGGTTGGTGGCAAAGTGTGTGAGGCTCACTAGGCTCTCATATACAAGTGGGCTTTAGGAACTAGGCATCTACAAAAATCCAAGTCCATTGGATCTAGCCATCTACAAAGAAAATTATTCTGGTCAATTTATGTTAATCTCTTTAAATTCAATGTTCAGTTTTTTCCCTCACTGTACTTTGTTGTTTTTGTTCTTATTGTTTTTGTTGTTTGTTTGTTTAAAAGGGTCATTTTGTATGTCCTCCTGTTATACGTTACTTTTCATTTACAAAAACATGTAATCTACATAAAGACTGAACACATTAAAATTAAGATAAAAAGATAGTTTTTAATTGACTGTAATTAGCTTCACATGGCCTTTATGGTGGTGCTTCTTTATGGTGGTGCTTTGTGCATTACAATAAACTTGTGTATCACATCCTTGATAGTATTCATACTCCAAACTAAAGAACTGCAAGTTACTTTTTAGATTGAGAAGTCAGTGATGTACTTGATTCAAAAAGTAAAAAAAAAAAAATGTAATTTGTGATGTGTACACCACCACTTTTAGAAATACAGTTGGTTTCCACTTAAGCTGTAAATCTGACCAAATTGCCCCCAAAAATGTGACTAGAAGACCATTAAAAAAAGGAGTTACTTGAAAGGAATTACCAACATTTGTGATAATGTGTTCATGAGATGGTTCTAGTGTCCAGGGTTCTCTCTGCATCCAGTCATTTATTTATTTTTTCATCGGTAATTAAATTTGGATGGGGAAAGAGGAAAAGATACAAGGACCTTACAAACCAAAGGAGGGGGCAAACTCGAAGTATGCCCTACATAACAAACAATAGAAACATGAATAGCAACAAGCTATATAGAAGGAAAACCATTAGAGTCCACACCAAGTGCTCCTTTCGTAGCCAACATGTCAGCCACATCATTTGTTGACTGAAGAACATGCTGGAAGACCACCTTCGAAGAAGAAGATAGATTTGATTTTGTTGAGATTGTAATGAAGTTTCCTGAGATCAGATTTGATTTTGTTGAGATTGTAATGAAGTTTCCTAGGACCACCAACCATGCCCGAAGCCCTTTAAATTGCATTCGACAAATTGCATCCTACTATTAGGAACTCTTGGAAAGAACCCTCATACATCCTCAAATCTTCGTCCAGTGGGTTGATCTATAAATTCTTTAAATCCAATTCCACCTTTTTTTTTTGATAACGCAGGGTTCCCAGCCCTTTGGGCCAAAATAATCCCTACGGGCCCAAGAGAGAAAGCCGGGTAAAATTCCCCTGTAGCCCCAGTGTGGTAGTGCAGTTTCGAACCCACAACCTCCGAGTGCAAACCGTGGTCCTAGGCCAACTGAGCTACCCCTCGGGGTTATCCAATTCCACCTTTTGTGCTGTCTTTACTGCAATTTTTGTTATTTTATTGCCATTGATTATTATTATTATTATTATTATAGTAGTGGTAGTAGTAGTAGTTAGAAAGTGTCTTTAATAAAAGGAAGTGAAACTTTATTCATCCCTCGGGGTTTTACTTTTTCTCCTCATGGAAGCACCTTAACTTTTTTTCTTTTTGTACATATTTTCTTTGTTTATTTTTTACATCGTGCACTGCAGATTGAGGGACCTAGATCTCCTGAACAAATGCTCGAGATCCTTCAAAGAGTGGTTGAAGAGAGTGCTCCTACACTTGTCGCTGCTAGACTTGAGGCAGAAGAAAGAAGGAACGCTGTTCGTTTGAGGGAGGAGCAAGATGCTGCGTATCGTGCAGCACTTGAAGCTGATCAAGTACACTATTTTCCCAACTTTTTGTTTCTTTTAGTGCTTGGTGGTTTTGGGTCAAACTGTTATTAGTTTTACACAGTTCATTGATAAACATTAATCTTTATCGAATAATAATACTTCAAATAACCTTGTGGTTATTGTCTCTTATTCAAGTTATATTGATGCATTATTTGTCTGTCACATTAGGCTAGAGAGCGACAACGAAGAGAAGAGCAAGAGCGTTTGGAAAGGGAAGCAGCAGAAGCTGAGAGGAAACGCAAGGAGGAAGAAGAAGCTCTAGAAAGAGCCGCTCGTGAAGCTGCTGAGAAAGAAGCTGCATTAGCTAGAATGAGGCAAGAGAAAGCTATGTTGCTGGCTGCTGAACCTGAAAAGGGGCCTGATGTTACACAGGTAATCCCTTTGGAAGCTGAACTGTGTTATTTCAAATATTGATTTCTAAATCACCTTTTTCTCTCGTACTTTTACCACTGTTTAGGGTCTTCATAAAATCTTTCTGGTACTGAGATTTTGATCTTGCTTGATTTTAATCAAAATGCATATGATATATGTTTGTATATGGATTTTTTATCCATGAAATGACAACTAATCATGAGACCTTTGATGTCACCTAGTGACACATCTAGGTGGGATTGGTGATGTTTCAATAGGTTGGGTAGACCATCGAGGGTAGTAACCATCTACTTATTCCTGCACTCAACTTGTTTGTTGTTTTGTTTGGTTTGTCACTGGGACCCTCAGAATTGCCCGGTCAGTCAGGCAAGTTGGAATGAATGGGTAGGGTCAAATTCAAGTCCAGTTGGCAAGTTGAATAGCAAGTTCAGACCTTACAAAAAGCTGAACCCTTTCAATCAGATTGGAAAACTCGAACCTTTGTTATCGGGATGGGTTTGGTTTAAGAAATTGCTTCCCCAAGGTGGAATACGTATGGGATGATGTAGGTTGATGATCATCATCATCAACAAAACATTATCCCATCTATCTGGGGTTAGCTCTGCAAGCTCTAGTTTTCCACTCAATTTTATTTAAAGCTATGTTTTCAGCAAACCCCGACAATCATCATGTTCTCTATTACTGCTCGTCCCTTAAACTCGTAATTCTTCAATTCACTGTTCAAGAAATGATTTTGTTCTTCTATTCTTCTGTACAAATGCCCGAACTATCTTAAACAGCATTCTTTAGTTTTCTCTTTTTCGTAGCTAATCATAATTTCCTTTTGTTGCCCATTCTTAATTCTATCGTTTCATGCAACTTTACCCATCCATCTCCACATGCACATCTTAGTTACATATACTGAAGTTGCTGCTTATTTCTTTGTTGCTCAACATTTATGTATATACAACAAAGCAAGTAACTATTATCCTATAAAAATACCCCTTCACTTGAGGTTACACTTGAATAGTCATGTAATCCCCACTTGTTCATTCCAATTTGCTAAACTTGTAATAATCCTATTTGATATATTTGACTCAAACACTCTATTCTGTTCCATAGTTGCTCCCCCCTAGCCTTCTGATTTGGTCCCGAGTTATTCCACTGATTCAAAATTTCTGTTGGATCACAACCTAGATAATCAGATAGAGTATGCCCTAAATATTTACCTTCCTCGTCTTTTCATGGATGCCATCAAATCCCTTACCTCATCCTCCCATGACATCTCATCTTCAGGTGTCATCATGCCTAATCACTATTAACCAGATTCTAGGGTAGCATGCAGCATTAGAATGGGGGAGATATGATCATTTTCTGTTCAAAATAGTGGTACTGGCATATTGAATGGCCAGAAAATCAAAACATTTTAGCAATTTGTAATGGTTATCAACTTTTCATTGATACGTATGGGTTAGCAGATATTGAGAAAAAAATATATATGTATGGGTTAGCAAAGAGATATTGTTAAGAGCCTGAAAAGGTCTTGGAAAATTTGAAATCATCTAGAATATAGGAAAATGTTAGATTTCCCTTTTTTTTAATGGTAAAATGTTAGATTTCTTCCTTTTCACACTCTCTGCTAGTATACAGAATCTACCAGACCGCTAAATATTATGTGAGTACAGAGTATTGTTGTTGGATCTTAAACTGTTGAATCGGTTTGTGTTAATTGTTTCTTTTTGCCAAAATTTGTACAAAATTACAAATAGAAGTTAAATATATGTGATTTATGAGTTATTTCATTTTAATGATGAACCAAGGAATAAATAACTCACAAGTCATAACATAGGTATAGTTAAAGACTAAAGAAGAATTATTGAAACACCATGTCCAAACATTATATTTGGTTAATTGAAGGTGCTTATAGTTCGATCCACGAGGTTTTGGATTTGTCGTGTTACCGATGAAAAAAAAATCTGGTTAATGGAAATATTGATTAAGATTTAAAAATTGAATAAATGAAAATCTTTAAAAAGGAAAAGGGAAAAAAATAGCTCTACTCAATATGAGCTTGAAATTTCACTCTAATGAGTGATACTCCTCTAGTGTACTCCCATTCGTGGGGGGAGAATATGATCCAGTGGGATTGAGGAAAGTAGGCTGCACAGTATAGGAATATGATCCAGTGGGATGAGGAAAGTAGGCTGCACAGTATAGACTTCTCAGGGATACATAACTTTGTGGTTGTATATTCCGGATCATATTTCCTATATTATTACTGTGACCAAGTTACTGTCTAAGACCTTATATTTGCATTAAAGACCAGCAGTGGCATATTTTGTGAAGTTGGATAAATATATTCATATTGTACATGACATTATGTCAAACTTTCAATGGATACTCAGTTAAAAGGATAGTGGACAAGCATATTATTGTATAATTTGCTGCTTGCTCAAGTATATATTAGCCGTTGAGGTTATCATATACACTATAGAATTTGCACCAAGGATATCAAAGTTGTTGAGCTCATTAATACCACCATATGACTGGAGATGGAAACTTTGTGAAAGGAGAGAAGTATGCTTCTTTTTGAAGGGCTAACATCGAGGCTGACTTTTTGGCAGAAGCATTTTCGAAACATGGTTTTTGGTGTTTTCTTGTTGGGTTCTGAGTGTTTTCACAAAATATGCCTGATTATGGACTTGGATTGATCCACTTTTGTACCCTTCTCTTTGGTAGGGTTTGTGTAGCTCTTCAGTATATCCTCATGCACTGTACAGCCTTTTTCATATTTTATATCTAATATATATTCACCATTCTAAAAATGGAAAAAGGAAAAAGGATATATGGTACAGTAGAGAGATAAATATGCTTGTTTTCCTTGATTGTTTCTCAAGCATTGCTACTTGCTGTAATTCCATCCTTTGAAGTAACGATGGTTGTGGTACAATTTTTATCAGGTTCTTGTGCGGTTCCCAACTGGAGAGCGCAGAGAAAGGAGATTTCATAGCTCAGCTCCCATCCAATCCATTTATGACTATGTTGATTCTCTGGACTTTTTGAAGGTGGAAAGATACAACCTGGTCTCTAACTTTCCAAGGGTTGTATATGGACCTGAAAAGCACTCATTGTCACTGAAGGAAGCAGGGTTGCATCCACAAGCAAGCCTTTTTGTCGAGGTGGATTCATAAGAACCTGAAGAAATTCTTCTGCATCCTGTGCTGGGAACCTGAAAAGGAAAACGCATTTTTTCGTTGAGGATGTTGTCATTATGTCCTGTCCAAAAATTTGATTCTTGTATGTATTGCTTCCTTCAATTAAGAATCGTACTTTGACTCAAATGGGCCGATGGATATAAATTCTATGTTCTTTTTCCCAAGGTCGCACAGATCCTTGCTTTCTTATGTCTATAATAATGTGTGAAAAATGGACGGTGCTATGGGATACCGGTACATTCTACTGTGCCTCTTATCATATTCTCTGCTGTGCAAGTTTTACTGGGTAAATACCAGAAGTCCACACCTTGTAAGCCGAGTATTCTCACTTCTTGTGATTTTTTCCAACAGTATCTCTGTCCAAACGACAAGCTTTGTAATACTGATGATGCAGATGCAACACTTTATATGTGGGTGAAATAATGCAAGCATATCAGATTGCACCAGCGAATCAATATATTTATGATTATGGTGTTGCTCATCTTGGAATGGAATTTGGGTCATTCGTGTGACCAAGTTGGTTAATCATTAGGCATGCCTGATGATGGCCAATTCCCTATTGGATGACCCCATCGCATTCATTTTTTACAATTTGAAGGATGCCAAGTGATCAGATCACCCTCATTTCTTTCTCTATTAAGGACACACCAAGATGCTCCTATTTATAACTAGCAACGTAGGCCCGTGCTTAGCCTGGGCCTCGATTAAAAAAACTAAATAGTTTATTTCAGAAATCATAAAATAATAAATCTTCAAATACATATGAAATAAAATAGATTTTTATAAAAGATTTCTTTTAAATCATGAGAATCATTTGGTGTGCACCTTGCATTTTTAGATAGTAAACCATATGATATAAAGTTTGAATTAAAGAGAGATATAGGGACGGTGGTAAGATTGATATTAAATATCATAACATACAAGAATAATTATTAAAATTTTGAGTGAGATAAGGTTAGAAAGTGTAGATAGAGATTACGAAAAATCGCTAAAATTATTCATGAGATGAGGTATGAGGTTGGAAACTTTGTGAATGACCTGGTAGGTAAATATATGAGAGGTTTTAGAGAGGAATATGTGAAATATTTTTTTTCCTCCAATGAATGTGGTTTAAAATTGCTTTAACAATTGATGATGTTGAGAACATCCCTATCCAACTTTATTTGGCCCCTAAACATCTATAGGTGTCTCAACCCATCTTGATAAATTGAATAGAAATCGGTCTCAGAAAAGTTCAATTTGTTTTGCTTGGGCCTTACATTTAAGCTCCGTAGGTGGATCTTGGCTTGAATATTATTTGGTCAACTTTTAAAAAAATTTGGGCTTGGATCTTGGCTATAATTTTTAAGACCACACAAATCAATAGTGAAGTTAAAGGTTATGAAAGATGAATAGTTCAAACCAATGCTAAGTAATAGAAAGATGTATGAATGACAATTCATGGAAGTATTATACTGTGACTTAGTTGGATTATTCGAATGGGTTGGAAAGTGATATTTCAGCCCTTAAAAAAAATTTTTGTGGAAAGTCTATGCCGGACCATCAAGTCAGCATTCTACCAAGGATATGAAAGCATATTAACATGTAAATCTTTTCATTATTGTAGAAGTTATGTCCCCACCTCCAAATTATAAGATATAAGGCAGTGCAATAAAGTTCTTTATAGAAGGAAAAACATGAGGTGGTCAATAATTATTTAATTTCATGGTGAAAAATCTATGGATCCATCCTTATGGGTTCCAGAGACCTGGTGATTCTAATAAGTACCTGTTAAACCACCAAATATGAAACCAAGCATGAATACATAAAGCGTTAAACATAATAAGCATCTATGAACCATTTGAATCCAACCCAAACCAACATTGGATTGGATACATCATTCACTAAATCAATGGTCATGATATCTCAGAAAGATTGTGCAATTCATCCACTTGTATCTGCGTTAGTCACTGAGTTTGTCACTTTACTTTCCAATTGATCTGGTGCATTACTTGTCTCAATGGCTGGATTGTTGATTTTATCTTTCATCTTCAATGCAGTTGACATAAGTGAAAATAAGTTAGTGAAATGAAACAATCGTTTAAAAGAATAAATCTTATTAAAACAAAATTGTAAAGGCTCACAATGTTGGAGGAGATGTTGAGGTCTTTTGTATACAAATGAATGAGCTTGACATCACATCTGCTTGATTTTGTCCAAATGCTTCAAACTTCAATTAGGGGTCAGTCCTAAAAATTGCAGTAGTTGCACTATCCAAATTCAAAACATAGTTAATATGTGCCACATATGTGAAACAGAGCTAATGATGACTTGGGATACCAAGTGTTTTTACATTGTAGTGATGCCAATGGTCCATAGAGGGGAAAGATCTTTCATGATGAAGAAAAAGTCTGGTAGTCTGATGTTGCAAACATTTTCTAATCTACAACTGGGCTTTTAATGTAGAGTCCTAGGATGATGAATCAAAACCACTCTTCTGATTATGGTAGTTGACACTCTTCTTATCTCACAAAACCACACCTAATATTATGTGATAACTGCACCTAATCCTTCCAAACAACTTATCTCCCCTTCAACTTTAGCCCCTCTCTAATAATATCCCTCTAATACTACCAACAATAATTAAGGATTATTAAAGTGGCTGCAGTTGCCTAATGCATGGTTTCGATCTACCCTTGTTTATATAAATTGTTGGATGTGCAGCTACAGGACTGCTGTACCTTTTGCCCTAACGGTTTTATCATGTAGTGCAGATTGTAGTGTGCTCTTTTGGGATCTCCAGATAAATATTACATGAATTGTGATTTCTATGATTTCTAGCATTTGAATGTTATGGCGGGCAATTTTGGTGTAAATATTTTTAGAAGTGTTCAACATGCAGGGTAGAAGAAATTCCAGTCCTAATCTACTCAAAATTCGGATTGCTTTTCAAATCATAATATCCTTTGTAATAAGTGGTTTAGCAGGATTGCTTTTTGTAGTAGCCTCAGAGGCACAAGGAAAACATCTTTAGGAGAAAATGAGTCCATTTAATCATAGAGATTATTAGAGTTGAGCTTGGTCCTTTGCTCATCTGTTGAATGATCAACAACACTGTAGGATGGGACTTAGTTTGATGAAAAACATCGGCCAAAGGGTAATCTTTGATGCCCCAAACATACAAGCATACAGGAACCAACACTACGTACACAATGAACATGATCAGCTCTTCCAAAAACAAAATTGTTAAATTGCAGAAAAGTTCTTCAACTCTTTTGAGACATTCATGTCGTGGGATTTTGGGGCTCCACTTTTTAGGTCTGAATTTGTAGAAAATGTTAAATGTAGAAAATATTTAAACTCTAGAAACAGTCTATGACCAATGATTTTGGGGCTCCACGTTTTGGGTCTGAATTTATAAAGTGTTAAATCCAAAAAATCCAACTCTACAGAAACATTGTTAAAAAAATCTATCTCCCTTGAAAACAAACATTTTACAAGACACTTCTAAAGACATAGTTTTTTGAACATTGATCTCTGTTAAATGCATTCTAAAGTCTTTAGTATGGACTCGGCAGTCACCAGAAGCTGCAGCTTTACTGGTGGGAGTCAAGGTGATTTCATGGGCATGCATCAGGAAAGAATTTGAGAGGATTTCAGCACGAGATTCATGGAGGGACTGAATGATTTGGTGTCCAATGAAATTAATGGATCATATTTGATAGTTTTGTATTCCTTTGAAGATTATGTTTTTTTCTTTAATTAATTCAGTTATGATTAAAAAAATTCAAGTTGAGACATATTATTCCTAGCTTCCTCTGGGTTTTTGTTTTGGTATATTCTCTTAGACATTCCAACAACCATTTAAGCAAACCATCATTAACATAAAAAAAAAAAAAAGAAAAAGAAAAAAGAAGCACATGAGTAGGAATGGCCACCCAGATTGCATTCAACGAAATTAACCCCAAAAGAATAGTTCAAAATATTGCTACATTGCTCAAATCTTCCTGAGGACACCCCTCACTGTGGGTGAGAAGCGACGCCCTTAAACCACCTGGGCGCGTCTCAAAGGAGAGCTTTCTTTCTCAATTGCTTCACAATTACAACTGAATGTGTAGACTGCTATTTTATGAATGGCTTAGATTTATCCTTGTGTCATTCATCCAATAGATGAGAACATTCTAGCACTTATTTTTTTCAAAGACATTCTAGCAGTGAACTTACGAAACATTCACATAATTTTATCCTACTCTTAAGACCTATCCACCATCGTTTGGAAAATTCATTAATCTCTCTATGCCTTTTTACATAATTTACCAGAATACTCCACACAATAGAGATTACCCTAGAGTTATTCCAAAACCTTCAAGATCCCCATCGATCCATCGAGATCTGTCCATCTATCCGATCACATGAACATCCCACCACTTGGACGAGTTCATGACACACAGGAGTCCTGAGTTGAATCTTGAGTCCCATATCTGTTTTCTTCTCTGGTTTTCTTCTTACGTTTCTGTCACTCCTCCTTTGACTTCCCTGGCAAAGATGTAGGCTGAGGCCTACGTTTAAACAAGAAACAATCAAATATGAAAAGCAGCAGCCACCTCTTTGTTTTTTTTTAACTCTCTTAGAAATTCACGTACAGAGTTTCAGTAGTTACAACTTGCATCATTTCACTATAATTCTTTGAAGAGAGACCTAGACCAATTTGGCTTAACTGGTATCAACAAATTCCCATGGGCAGCAAAGCAATGAGAATATGCACATGCAAATATACATATGCAGGCCGGCTTAGCTTGTTTCTGAAAGCTACGTGCTTCCACCCTCTGTTTCATTGGATACTTCATCATTAGGGTCCACCACCCGACCAAGGTTCAAGGCCATGTCCTCCACAGGGACCTCGATCACATCTGTTCTAACGCCTATATCAGTGGCATACCTGCTCACGCAGTACATAGCAGCAGTAATAGTGGCTGTCCCAACAGGATTTGCCTTGAATAACTGCAAAGGGAATGAGGAAAGAGCCACCAATGGGGCCACAATGAGTGAAGAAGCTTGACTGCTGCTTCCCACGGCTGCCTTCTCCACTAGCAGCAGGCCTGTCTTGCAGTATAGTGCAAAGTCCTCACAGTTGTTCTGGAACACATCATAATTCCCAAACCCGTTCCGTAGCAGATGCATTGCTCTGTGGATGACTGTTTCTGGAGGGTCAGTTTCAGCAACTGTGCATGTTCCACCCCGGACTTTGGCAAGAAAAAAAGATGGCGCTACTCCATACTCAAAACAGTATAGTGATCCATTGCCGAGGAAGCAGTCCAAGCAGGAAAGAACGACCCTGCTGTTTGGTTGCCTGAACCCACAGTCGGGGAACGTCAGGCAGGCTGATGGCAGGTTGGAAATTAGAATGCGGGAGTCCCCAGATGAATCCATGTTCGAGAACCTGTCCCTCTTGCCTGTAAAATGAACTACCTTACCGCTTCCAACATAAATACCTGCATTTTTACCCAAAAATAAAAAAGGAAAAAGAAAAACCATGAATACCTGCATTAGTTTGTAAATGAACAAATGCAGAACACTGAAACATAAAGTGAAACGAAATAAGTCTGTGATGGAGTCAAAAGCCTTGTATGAAACACAAAATTGCAACAAGAGAAGCTCTTAGTAGGTGGAATGAATGAAAGCTGTGATGCAGTGAAAAGCCTTGTACCAAACACCGAAAATTGCAACAAGCAAAGCTCTTAGACTAGTAGGTTTCAGGAGCATATGGATGTAGATCTAATTAAAGTCACTTCGAACATTCAAGAGCAGAACTAGGGGTCTAATCAAGCTGAGCGTGAGCTGGAGCTTGACTGATTATCCACAGCTCATGGAACTGCAGTCCATTTAGAGGGGCATGGATATCACAGGATGGACATAAATTTTTGGCTTTTCCTTCCAGAGAAAATGATGGCAGTTGGTGCTAATAATGATTTCACTGAAGAAGACAAAGAAAAGCTACCCATATAATGGCGTTTCCACCTCCATGCCACCCAAATTTTTAGTAAAATGGACAACCATCCATTCTACCAAAATATGGTCTACCAAAATATGGAAACCAATTGGGATTTCGGTGCATCAATTACATATTGAATAACAACTTTTCAAAGCTCACCACCTGCAGAATAAAGCTTGCTGGGAATTGGGATGACCATCCTCAAAGACCATTTCTATTTTCTAATTAAGTGAGAGGTCTGCAGAGGTAAAATGGGAAAAGATTACACAATGCTCAGCCATCAGAGGAGAATATCAAAGAGGAATATAGTTCCCAACAAACCATCCCGTAGCCTTAACATGATCTTCTTTTCACAGGTTTTTCATCCATTACAGATAAGAAAGCACCAAGTAGGGATACAGCAGAAAAAAATTTAAAAGAAGAAGAAGAAGTTCCAACCAAAGCAGCTCATGAGTGCACCAATAAAGTGTAAAGCCTAAAGTCGATTGTGAAAGAAAATAGTTTGTGTTGGAAAAATAAAACTACTGTTATCAATGGATATACTCCCAATTTCCAATAGTTTTCTAGGATAATCTGCTTGGAACAACTTCACAACAGAAGTCTGCATGATATGAAAAATACAGGTATGGGATCTCAGACTAGTAGGACAGACATCTAATCACTCAAAAACAGAGAGAGACAAAACCATAAAGAAAACAATTAAGAACTATAACTGATTCACTGCCGCGTTGAGTATGACATACAAGTCCACCATGTTTTAGAAAAATGTAAGGATTGAAAGGGGCGCTAATCAAGCCTCGTTAACCACTTGTCACAGTGGGAACCAGCTACTTGGTGTCAAATAGCCTTGATCGTTGCATTATGTGCACGATGAATACAACAAACAATGCAGGTCAGTAGGATGGCATATGATAGTATAGATCATCTTGAATCCCCTTAAACCACTTGACGCAAGATACTAAGGAGAAAATCTATAAGGCATTCTGCTGCAGCTACAGAGAAAACCAAGAAGAGTGCCCTAGGATGTTTTAAGGCAATAATATGATATGAGAGCAGTCAACAAGAGGGAAAGGAAGAAATAGAGTGGCATCCAGATGAATGTTGCTAATAAATTGTCGGTCATGATTTTCCTCCTTTCCCTAGCTGTGAGGCACCAAGTTGCATTGCTAGACGTTACTATGACTCACAAAACTGCCAGCCAGAGTGAGCGCACGAGCTTAACTTCAGTACTTCTATAGTGTCCTACATTTAAGCTTGGACAATAGTGTGGTACATGACACAGAAAATTACTCATTTTGCACACATGAGGTACTTGTAAATTAACAGAACTGGAGAAAATATAAATGATACTTGAAGAAGCATCTGCATATCTCGAATTGTCCTGTAAGTTGTAACACTAACATGTGAAGAATCATATGACCCTCAATCGGAGGAAATACATATTAGTCTTGGGCCATCAGGTTTTCCATGTAGAGTTCACAGTTTGGTCATCAAGACTGTTGTTATTATGGGCCCCACCATTAGGATTGAACGTGGCAAGGCTTAGTGGAACCTAGCCCACAATGGTATAGAAATGTGCTGCCCTTTTGGTCCCAGCCAGACATGTGCCTATGTCTCTATAAAGGTCCAACTAGGTGATCCAGCCCAGCCGGAAAAAATTTAACGCAAACATTGCATCAGCATTCAGCACCAATGTTTTGAAAATACTGTCCTGCCAACACATTATCACGAGAATATCATGATATTTTCAAAATATTACTAGTATTCAATATCTTCACAACATTAAGATGATATTTTTCTAAATCTCTATATTATGTGATGATATTTAACCTAAATCTCTAAAATATTATATATATGGGAAATATTCATCTGCATCTATCCCTCACCAAAAATGATGAGGGACACCCCTTTTGGGGGTGTTTCTAGCACAAGAGGGAGGTACTTGTACTTGAAACACCCCCAAAATGGGTGTCCCTCACCAAAAATGGTGAGGGATAGATGCATATGAAGATCCCCCTATATATATAAACCATTTTTATTCTTATTTTCCTCAAAGTTATTCTATTCTTATATTTCGACAGATTTCTTTTTTTAACCAAATATATCTCGAAAATAAGACAAGATTTAGAAAAAACTTCTGAGACAAAATTACTAAAAATGAGATTTGCTAGTACTACAATGCTAAGAGCCTAAGACCAATGGTGCCCAGATACGGTAGGGACGTGCTATGGATACGGCCGGGAATCAAATTTTCACATAAAAAGTAATCAAATTTTCACATAAAAAGTGAAGTATCGGATAAGATATGACATGATGTACCGCCTGTTTTGAAGTGTCCGGGGATCATTGGCATGCTATTGGAGCAGCTCATACAACTCCAACGGATGTGCCCAACATGAAATTGGGCAGAATTCTCAAAACCACATTTCATTTCATGATATAACACTAACCTCATGAGCCACACCAATTAAGGGACCTTAACGCCGAGAATCATCAACTTACATTGACAGTGGTTGCAACAAGCAACTATAGAGAAGAGATAGGGGACCCTACTAGTCTGCACCTAACCAATTTACACCATTCTATCTCTTTGGTACTCTTTTTTGTCCATTTCACATTTTTTCGTACCATTGGTAAACTCAAATGAAAATCATATCTAAACAGACAGGTAAATTTGATAATGAGCAAGAACATAAACTCACCAATTCATATAAACTTGTTCAGATTTTTTTTTCAATGGAATAAATTATAATACTCCAATGTACCCTTTTTTTATTTTCAACAGAAAAACAAAAATAAAAATTTTTTTTTGGCGAAACAAAGAACATCAATTGACATGAACTTACATAGAAGCAGATACTCCTATAAACATTTTTTGTTTCTTCCCCACAGGTATATACAGGGTCAAGAATTATTATCCACAGAGGATATTACCAAATATTCCCTCATTGATAAACCATGCTTTCTGCGCAAAATTAAGATCGGAATTTCCCAATTTGGGAATTACCCATTTCCCATTTATGATAGATTTTTACCAGCAAAGACAGATTTTTTAGTCTTGGAACCTGTCAACTTCTAGGTTTATGTTGCAGAGAACTAAGAGGTTTAATCAAGGGAATCAACACTAAGAGTCTAGACAAGTTAAAAAGGGATTCTCTCACCGTCCTTATCAGAACACAGAAGATATGAATTAGATAGAAGTCCTGAAACTCTCAGCCCCACATCTAGTTTTAACAAACTAAGATCTCTGCAAACAAGAAGAAAAGAAAAAGATTAAGAAACCAGTTTATCACTTTCTAACATCTGGTGAAACCCAAACTCAGTCCTTGTAGAATAAGCAATCTACAATAGTTACAATATCCATAGTCCATACAGCATACATTCAAAAGGCTAACAAGAAAAAGAAAAAACAAACCAATAATTACACAAGCAATTGGCCAAACATGCAAATTGGGAAAGCAAAAGTTAATGAGAGGAAAGAGGAAAGGAAGACCCAGAAAGAGAAACTAGAGTTGCAACTGAAATACCATGGTGGGAGTATGCATAGAATGCTCTCCATGTGTAGATGTGGTCTCCTGCTTTGATTTCATCCCTTTTCACTCTATTTGAGAGGAGACCCATATCATCACCCGACCCTTCTCAGCTCCTCCCTTTGCTGCTGCTCTAATTCAAAAGAAAAGCTTTACTTATAAGAAATCAGTGGAGATCTTCCATGTACATGTCACATAGACACGGCAACAACAGAGGAAATTGTAAGTCAACCAGAGTATTTGGGCCAATGAGAACTGTCGAGTATTTCAGGTCCCCCACCAACCTGCTTGGCTGTTTCCCCCATTTTTTTTTTATTTTTTTTTTCTTCTTCTTTTTCTTCTAAGAAGCCTAATATTTTTAGGTTTTTTTTTTTTTTTTTTTTTTAAATAAAGGAGGATGTCCCAACCTGTGGACCAAACTCGTCCCTATGGGTCAAGAGGGGAGCCAGGGTAAATTTCCTATGGCCCTAATGTGGTAGTGCATTTTCAAACCGCCTAATATTTTAAGTTAGGTTCCTGTTTTGGCTAAGCAAGACGGTCGCTCAATAAAGTTTAAAGACACCACTTTTAGACCACTTGTAGCAATTGAGAAGGTGTATTAGCATAAAATTTTATATAGTTGGCGAATGTTGATTCGTTGAAACAATATCTCCCTGTTTCTACAAAATAAGGACCCGGACTCATATAGGTAGACTACTTTTCAGGTGTTACTATTGTTACTTGGGTTGGCAAGTCATGGTGTAATGCGCAAATTTGTACATTCATGTCAAATTAATGTGTTAAATATTAAACCCATTTATCATTTTGGTAAACATGTCAATCCAAGTCTAACCCATTAAAAAACAATGGATCGCAACTCCAAACTACTGGGTAGGGATGGCAATGGGTTTGATTACATTACGGGCAGCTCTCGTCTCGGCCTGCTCCTCTTAGGTGCAGGTTCGGTTGATGTTCTATCAGGATTGAGGCATGTATAGATTTTTCAGGCATTAACCCTAGAGGGATTTGGGATGGGTTCAGATTTTATGCGTGCCCGACCCGACCCGACCCGCCCCGCTCCAGGCCAAAGTATAAATTTTTTTGTTTGTATAATTTATAATCATTCGGAATCCCATTATAGAAGATTCGGCACAAGGTATGCTACCTGAACATAAGGTCACAAGTTTGAACCTCATTTATTTTTAGAGTTTTTTTTATATGAGAATTTGTCTTATACGGGCGGTCCGTATAGGGTTACGGTGTGGAAAACCTAGTGGGGCCCACCTTGGGACCCCACTGGGTGGGGGGGGGGGGGGGGGGGGGGGTTGCGAAAGATCTATGTGGAGCCAACCTACATATCAAATTTGAAGTCAATCTAACATCTTCATCTGTGGTTCCCAAGTTCCATAGTTTTATATCAAACAACAAAAATTGACCCTCAATCCAATGGTCCAGTTCAATCTAATCCATGAAAATCCATGGAATTTGGTGCCTATAAGGGGGTTGTGTATTTTTGGTCCATTTGAATGGGTCATAAGGTGGGCCCCAGTAGGCATTTTTTTCGTCGTGCAGACCATAAGGACTAGGACCGGTTCTCTTTTTCATATTTCTAGCTAATGTTTCTAGGATTTGTAAATATATACCTCATGTCCTTTCATTTTAATTCCTTCCTTGTCCCAAAATTAGTAGCCTTACAACTACCATAAGTTTTTAGAAGAAAATGATACTTTTGCTAGTTTCTTTATTTATTTATTTATTTTTGAACTAAACCATCTCTTTATCCATGTGTATATTCTCGAATGCTTGGATTTATTTTTCAAAGTTTGTAGCACACTAACAATTACTATAGTACATTTAGTGTGAGAGAGTAACCCTATATAGATCCATTTTTATAAATACGGGGCACATTTCATTAAATCTAAATCGGTCATAGTGACAATCAACACTAGTGCGTTAATTGGTTATGATTGACCCATGCCATGCACAATCCCCTATTAGATTGATAAGAGTTTTAAACACATGATTAGGCTTCATGTGCATGGGAGAATTTGAGAGAGACTATTGGAACTTGGGATAAAATAATGGTATTTTTATAAATAATGACATATTTACCTTTGTTTGATAATTTAAGGGCAAACTTTTCATTTTTTTTTTTATAAAAACTCAACATAAATCTTTTGGTGATCACCTTTTCTCGTTATTACTAATGATTTTGGGGATAGGAAGGTATTAAAATGAAAAAGTAGTGGGGCATATGCAAATAATGAAACCAAATGGGCCAATTTACAAGGGTATATACAAAAAACTCTTATTTTTGTTTAAAAAAAAGAAGAAGAGGTCAACATCAAATCCAAGGGCAGACCCAGGAACTTAACCTGCAGGGACGGGCCGGGGGGGGGGGGGGGTTTAATATAAAAGAAATATTATGGGAAGGGGCAGATATGAAAAAAAAAAGTATATATATTAGAATTTGCGGGGGTTCTTTGAAAATTTTCAGGTAAGGTGGGGGCTTTAGGTCCCAGACCCTTGTGCCTGGGTCTGCCATTGCTCAAGTCATGTCCAGCCCGTGCCTCTCACAGGGCTAGGGGTGTTCATGGGCTGGGCGAGGCTAAAGCATACCTAAGCCCAATTGTTTCGCCCGAACCTAGCCCATCTAGATTATGTGAGGCACTAGCCCTTCCATTTAGTAAATGGGCTGGGCAGTCTTCTTTCCCCATCTCTCGTCTGAAAATTTACTTTACTCTCTTGGAATAACCATATCAATACAATATATGTCTCTATCTTCTCTCTCTTCAATAGATTCTATCCCTCACTTTCCCCTTTTTCTCAAATCTTATCCTAACTTTTTAATACTAGGAAATCCCACACCGATTGACTTGGATAGAGTCAACGCAGAGATTTGGAAGAGTTACTTTTTAAGAAGTTATTTAAAAATAATTCATTACTTATAAAATATAAAAATATATTTATTTATATGCATTCATAATAATCAATACAAGTTAATGAATTTATATATGCAAGAAAAGTATTACAATAAGGAAAAAATAAGGGGAAAAAGATATTTCATGTTTTATAATTTGTTATTCCAAATATCGAACGTAAAAGATCAAATACAAGTTTCAAATTTCATTCCAATCATTATTTTGAAGTTACTGACTCCAAACCTTATGTATAATTACTTATATATAAATTTTAATTATTTAAAATTAGATCTGCCTATTAAATGGTTATGGATGCAAAAAACTTATTAAAATGAGCTGACCCGGCTTAGTCACCCCAATTTTTTACTCAGTCTTTCATCAAAACGAGATGAGTCAGAAAAATCAAGACACGAAGATTTTTCCAACCATTTCTAAAATTAAAGCAATAAGTAGTTTTCGGGTCGGGACCGGGTTTTGGGCATTCTATCACTTAACAGAAACCTGACCCAAATATTAAATGGGCTTAAAAATTTTATCCAGGTCAGCCTAAACATTAAAATCAAGGGCAAAATCTAGCCCAAAGCAGGCCATCCTGATCCATGAGCACCTCTACACGGGCCAATGAAGCTTTTAAAAAAATAAGTAAATAAACAAATCAACAGGTCGACCCATTTTCATCCATTACTGGTTGGGTAGTGTTAGCATTGGGCTAGTGGTTTAGGTCAAGTTCCTATCCCTATGTATATGGCTTTATGCAAATAGGTTAAAAGATCAGAAAGCTTTATATTAATGCCACCCGTTTCATTGGTATGATACATCACCTTTCCTTTCAGACAGGTCTCTTTAGCATTAGCCAGTAATAACCGTTGCCCCAAAAAGCTCTCTCACATCTCATCTCTTTATATGATATTTTTTCTTTCATATCTAACTTTTTATACGACATTCATTCATATCTACCTATTTTGGAAAGTGAAACTTATTCTAGAGAAACTTTGTGGTGTAGAAACTCAATGATGGATCCTATTGGCGTCATATTAGAGACTAATTCAAAGTCAAATTAATGACTAATCTAAACCGTTGAAACAATAGAGGTAGTGAGAACTATCAAACAATCCTAACCATCCACGCTTATAAATTGCAGTTTAGTAGTAAAATATCTATAAGTGGGGTGCGTAATTAAGTTGTTGGTACAAAGTATTGCGCAGTTGAAGACGCACATGGCAGGCAAGCGCGATAAAAAGGGCTTCCTAATTCCTTGCTTCATTTCTCTTACTTGCCATTAATAATGGAGAAAATTAACCAGTAGTCTGCAGGACCACTTTAGTTGTCAGACCCATAAAATTAATGTTATAAACGGGTTGGTTCCAGTCTGGGTCCATAGTGGATCCGGAACCAGACCATTAAGGAGAAGGTGGAACCGGATCTAGACCCGGAACCGTTTCGGAACCAATTTTTTAGCTTCGGAACCGGAACCGGAACTAGAACCATATATGGGACGGGTCTGAATCCGGATTCGGGTTTAGATAGATAATGATATTAAAAAAAAACATGGTTTTTAGGAGAGATTTTCGAAAATTGAGGTGTCTATATCGGGTCTCGGGTCCACGAGTCGGAACTAAGGTGGAATCAGACTCGAACCCATTTACTTATTGGAGTCTGAATAAGGATCCAGACCCGATTTTTAATGGGTCGGAACATCTGGGTAATCAGAGAATCGGATCCATTGACATCCCTACATGAAATGCAATGAAAACCACTCAACATTAACAATGATTGCATTCAACGTCAGTGATGGCTTAGGGAACTCTTCTTCTTCTTCTTTTTTTTTTTTTTTTTTTTTTTTTTTTTGTATATACCCCCTAAGGTTTGTAGGATTTGTAAATAAGCACCTAGGGTTTTAGTATTTGCAAATAGGCCCCTACATCTTCATTTTAATACCTTTTGTGTCCCCAAAACCAATAGTCTTCCAACCACCATAAGTTTTTAGAGCAAAATGACATTTTTTTTCCATCTCTTTTATCCTTATGTGCATAATTTCTAAAGCTTGAACTTAATTTTTTTTATAAAGCATGTAATATTAACAATTGCACTTAGTGGGAGAGAATAACCATACATAAATTCATTTTTTCTTATCAATACATGGTTCATTTTATTAAATCCAAATTGATCATAACGACAATTGAAACTACTTATAACCAGTTATGATTTATCTAATCCATACGTGACCCAACATTAGATTGATTAAAGTCTCAAAATTCTTGATTATACTTCATGTATAGAGGGTTTAAAAGAAACATTGGGGGAATGGGTAAATGTAGAAAAAAAAATCAATTCTTGGAATTTATGGCAAGGGGTGTTTGACTCTATGTAAAAGAAATATTGGGGGAATGGGCAAATTTAAAAAAAAAAAAAACATATTAATTTTTAGAATTTGAGGGGGAGGTATTTTAAACTTTTCTTAGATATGAGTGTGGGCTCTAGTTCCCAGACCCTTGTACCAGGGTCTACCCCTGGTCATATACATGAGAGAGTTATTGAGAGAAAGCATTCGAACTTGAGATAAAATAATGGTATTATTGTAAATAATAATATACTCATTTTTGTTTAATACATATAAGGGCAAAGCTGTCATTTATATAAAAATCTAATACAAATCTCATGGTGGCTGCCCATTCTTGTTAAGAATATTAATTTTGAGGATAAAAAAGGTATTAAAAAGAAAAGACGGGGGTCTATTTACAAATACTAAAACCTCAGAAGCCTATATACAAATCCTGCAAACTTTAGGGGGTGTACAAAAAGCTCTCTCTCTCTCTCTCTCTCTCTCTCTCTTAACATAATGAGGGTATCCCAGCCCTTTGGACTGGACTAATCCTTACGGACCCAGGAAGAGCCGAGTAAATTTCCTATGGCCTCAGTGTAGTAGCACAGTTTCAAACCTTCATTCTCTCGGGAGCAAACCGTCGCCATTTATGCTGTGTTTGGGAGGGGAGGGAAAATTTGAGGGGGAAGGAAAATTAAGGGGAGGGGAGTTCCCTCCTCTTGTTTGGGAAGTGAAAAAGGGAAAAAGTATAATTTTGTTTGTTTGTGAGGTATGGAGAAAAAAACTATTTTACTCTTACTTTTGAAAAAATTTCAATTGGACATAAAAAGGTAATTTTGTACTTTCCTCCCCTTTCCCCTCTTTCTCCCTCACTTTCCCCCCATTTTTGGGGGGAAAATTTTTGACACTAAAAGACATAAATTTTCCCCCCTCTTCCCCCCATCATTTTCCTCCCCCCCTTCCCAAACACACTCCCCTCTTTCCTCCCCCCCCACTTTCCCCTCCTTTTTTTCCTCCCCCCCTTATCCCCCCTTCCCAAAGAGGCTGTTAGGGAACTTGATCTCATGCTTGTCAAATGGATGGAACACACCTGCCAAAAGCACTTGGCACTTACGCTTGTATGAGAAGGTGTATGTGAGCCCACTAACTCTGTTTTTATTCGAATGGAGAAAGCCATGAGGAGGAGATTAGTTTAAGAAATTTTATAAATAAAAGCAATTAGTAAATTAAAATAAAATGATTTGATTATTCAATCTCATTGGATTCATATTTTTGGTAATAAGAGGGTTTAATAAACATGATAAAATTAGTGTTTACTTAAATGGCAGCATTATAATACCTATTAAATTGCACATAACTCCCTACTAGAAAGAAATAGTTACCACTTACCAGTGTTTGGTAGAGAAATCGCCGGACGATGGAGACATGATTTCTATTGTGTTATTTAGATTTGGTCTTATTTACATTCCAACCTATTCTGATCTTTAAAAAGTTTAAATGAGTATCGGGAGTTTTTCTATCTATAATTGATTCCTGTCCCTTTACCAAAATGTGAAGGATTTTGGAATTCCAAACTTTTCGAATGCTTAGAATGTGTCATTTGGATATCCCACCCATCACTCAAACCAATTATAAATTCTGAAATTTCAGTGACCTTCCCATGAATCTCCGCTGCACTCCATTTCTAAAAGTGGACTCAAGCACCATGATTTTAACTCACTACAATAAACCCCTGTGCGACCATAAGTTAATCTTCGTGCAAATTGATTAATAAATTAGATTAATCGCCACAAACTCATCACAAGCTAAAGTAATTAGTTGTATATTTTACTAATTATATCATAAAGGGAAATATTCTTGTGAGAGTTACTCTCATAGGAGCATTTTCCTATCATAAATATTCTTATAATTTAAAAAACTCCAAATATATTGCAGCCCACGAGGGAAAAAACCCAAAAAACTACTTTTAAATTAAATTCATATTGCAATGTTTAAATGATTAAATAAACCTTACATATGCATATATTAAGTTCATCCGGTAAAACCATGCATCGCACTAGCCTTACTGCTAATTTTGGTTATGGACAGGCCTATCGATCTTACCCTGAGACAAGGGAGCCCGACCCGTTCCTCAAAAGATACTTACAATAAGGGCATTTTTCAAAGGAAAAGCCCGAGGACCGAGTTAGGACAATTTTTTGCAGGCTAGAAATTTGAGAGTTAAGCTTGGACAGTACTAGCCTAGCCCGGCGCCGGCCCTCCTACTTTTATATATTACACACACACACACACACACACACACACACACATTAAAATGACCTTATCACGGTCACTTAGTAGTAGTAAAACGAGGATATGAAAGTAATTTTATACCCACTCCCCATTACAAGATTCCTGAAAACGGGTATTCGATATCTGGAAGTTTCGACCCACAAAAATCGGGTTTGGAGCATATTTTAGGTTTCGATTCATAAACGGGTCTGAATTCAAAACCCGAGTTAGCATTTGATTGATAAATGGGTCCAGTCCAGGGTTCATATAGGTTCTGACCTGTGGACTCGAGACCCGGCATACGAGTCTTTGATTTTGCAAAATTGTTCCTTAAAATTAACTTGTTTTTACATTTATATGTATAATATTAGAGGTAGTACACTCGATGCCCCTATTATAAGTTGAATGATATGCTTATTTTAACCTCACAAAAAAAAAAAAAAAACTATATACTTAGTCTAAGAAAAATAAAAAATGAAGAGAAATTAAAATCTTTTTTGAAATAGGATTCTAATCCTCTAGGTGAACCTGGTTCAGAACCGGATCCGAATTTTCTTATTGGAATTGGGTTTGGAACCAATAAAATAAGTTTTAAGTCAAAATCCGACTTAAAATCAAAACCATTATTTAAAAACAGGTCCACATCTTGTCTAAGTAAAATTTCGACCTAGAACCGTCCCATTTACAACTTGGACAACCCCATTCCGGGCCATCAGGCCATTGACAGGCCTAGGGTTATTAAATCCTTGCTAAGCTTCGAAAAGGTAACCGATTCCCTCTCTAAATTCGTGGTGTGGCGGACTATGAGACATTTATCGGAGATGTTATTTATTGCAGGAAAGCACTCAAAACAGTAATTTCGTTTTTAGAAGCTTTCCCCAAAGCCGAGGATTAGAATACAACCATCCATTCAAGCGTTCGTTTCACCCTTGATTTCCTCTCTTCTCTTCTCTTCTGCACCCAAACCAAAACCGCCACAAACTACTCCTCCTCTCGTCTCATCTTCCAAATCGGGTTTTTTTTTATTTTTTGGGTATTTTGCAGAAACCCTTTTGGTCTAGTTTTTGTTCCTCTTCCAATTGATCTAAGCCCTTGTGTTTTTAAGAGTTTCTTTTCATGGGGTTTTCAGGAACTTGAATCTGGGTCTTGGGTTTTCTCTCTTTTTTTTGTTTTCTTGTTTAAAGAAATGGTTTTCCGGATCTGGGTCTTGAGTTTCGTTGAAGGATGAGACGTCGTTTTGGATTTGTGGAAGGTGGGGTTATGGATTTGAGTCTGTTTGAAACTGTCTTCATCGAATGCCGCTTCCGTCTGCGGTCGGCGTTCGATTCTTTCTCTGTTGCGTCGGAGGCGTTTTCTGAAACGGGCCGTCTGATTCCGGGGAGAGGAGTCGATAGGCGACTTTGAAAGTGATCGTGTTTTCGATAGTTTGATTGGGAGCTGCTAGGATTAGTCAATATGAACGGGATGATAATGTTGGATGAAGAGTTTTCTTTCAAGAGAGAAGCTTCTGATGGTGAATGCGTGGAGACAGATCCTACGGGGCGATATGTGCGGGTATCTTCTTCTTCTCAATGAAATTGCATGATCCGGGTTGTACTTGTTTTAGTTACATTGCATTTGAATTGGCTAGATATGATTGATTTTTATCTGGATTTCCTGGATCTGGGTTATGATCATCTGCTTTGGAATTGGAAATATGTATTTATAATGCATATAGATATTGTTATAAGACTAATATTTCTTGTGATTTAGAATTCGGGATCCCCCCCCTTTTTTAATGAATGGGTTATCTTTTACTGCATTGCAATAACTTTATTGCATAATCCACAAGTTATGATGGAGTGAGCATCGAATCAATCACTATCTTTGTTGTGCAATTGTGTCAAGAATTGATTGAAGGGGTTATAGCCCATTTGGCCATTTTCTGATAGGGGATATTGTAGTAATGATTTCTAGGGATATTTTTTTTAGTCCTTTTATCAAAGGAGATAAAAACATCTAATGTTGATCTAGATGGTTAAGATTCTGCTTCTGACTTATTTTGACGTAAGAACATATATGAAAATGAAAAGGCGGTAAACAATAGATCTTGGTTGTGTTTATTCATGTTTTGAGGAAAATTCCAAAGAGTGGGACATGTATGTGGATATCTTTCTGTTTGGGATGTATGATACAACCCTGGCAAGTGTGCTTTCACATGTTTTTGGCTTGGTATTTCCATTCAGTTATTTATTGTGGTTTAGATTGTGTATCTCTACTTGTTCTTTGGGCTGTGTCAGAAAGTTTCTGGCTGAAATTTTTTTTTCTTTTTTTGTGATCCTTTACTTCTAATTATTCCTAATTTCCTCTTTTTAAATATATTCTTTTACTTTTTGTTATTTGAACCAAAAAAAAAAAAAAAAAAAAAAACACTAGCTAATATGGAGAGAGAAGGAAAATGGAAGATGCGTATACCATTAGTTTATCTAATGGATAGGGAAACGCGCTCTGCTGTCTCATTTTAACAAAAAATGAGACCTGGCCTTTTACTAATTCGTTGACCCTCGTTGTAAAAAAAAAAAAAAAAACTAATTAGGTGACCCTCATATCTTCCTTGTGATTGGCAACAACATATATTTCATTAATGTATAAATATTAAACAATGGATAAAACACTTTACCCTAATTGTTTTTATAAATTTTTAGTCAGTTTGATTGCAGAGGTTACAAGATATTGTCAACAGTTCATTACCTTCTGAGGCTCTTCTCATATATAATTAGGAGGATTATATGAAACTTAAATTGTTTTTCATCTTGAGTTTTTTCTTCCTTTTGGTTGTGATTTTTTTTTATTTAACATTTTTTTGTGTGTTTAGTCATCAGGAAATGGGTTTCGTCTGGTTTGTCTTTTGATATTCTCATTTTTTTTTTTTTTTTTGAATGCCATCTAGTGCTCATTTCTCCCCTGTTGACCATCATATAGAAATACATACGTTAGTGGCTTGAATAGCTTTTTATCTGAAAATGGATCTGTAGAAGGTAGCTGAAAATATATTTGATGTTCATTATTTTATCTCGAATATAATTCTGTGATGTTTGGCCATCAAGATTTTCTTGTATGTTCTGATCTCTTGTTTTAGACATCCTATGTGTGGCTGCGATGTGTGAGAATTTAATGATCCTATATTTTGGTTTATATTATTCTATTCTGTAATGATCAGCATTGTCTCGTATGTATTCTACCACCATTTTAGTCATTTTAATTTCCTCTACCATGTTTTGATACTGCATGGTGTGCCAGTCCCAAGCCCGCTTGAGATGGCATCAGCACATCGATAGATCAGAAACAGCCTTTGTGAAATGTCTTCAAGGATTATAAATTTGAGGAACTAGTAAAGGGGATCTCAACAAAAACAGTGAATCAAGTAATAAAGAAAGTCATGATGGGAGTGTGGAGTTGCTGAAAGCACCACTTTAAGTAGTGATTAGTGGAGAAGTAGAACTCACAAAATCAGCCTCATATAGATGCAATACGTCTTTGATATGATGATTTAGTCATTTTAATTATTTCAATGACAGCAATTGTTTCAGTCATCTCATCTCTAAATTGCTTCTGTACTGTATCTCCTTTTGGTTTTCATGAAGGTTATTGTGTTTTTACTATTATCATTATGATGATGATGAAACCGGGGTCCATTTTTTTTTAAGCCATTTATTTCAAGTCAACTTTTTTTTTATTTTTATTTTTTATCATTGTCATCATGTCAATAATTAGTTTCATTATTGTTGAATGTTAAATTGTTGTTTGGTGATGTCTCTTAAATATAATTTTGTAGTAATTTTCTAAAAGATGGGTTTCGGCATTTAATACCTAGTGTAAGATTAAATTTATGCTTCTAGTATATGCTCTCTTTTCATCTTATTTATCCTTTTTTCCTCATTTTATGATGCAGGAGGTTTTATGCCTCAACTTTTTGCATGGTTTGGTTTGACTTGTTATGTAATACTAGACGTTAAGGTCATCTTATTGTTTCTTCTGTTAATCTTCTTGCTTCCATGTTGCATCTGATCATCTTACATATCTTTGCAGTACAATGAGGTCTTGGGCAGAGGAGCATTCAAGACTGTGTATGTTTTGATCACCTATATCTGCTAAGTCTTTTTTTTTTAATATATCTTTTTCTTCTTGTCCTGCAGAACACTTAAACTCATCTTGTTTCCTCATTGGCATTCAAATTGTCTGACTTTAGGTTCTTTTATTTCTCGTATCTAGTTACAAGGCATTTGACGAAGTTGATGGAATTGAAGTTGCTTGGAACAAAGTGAAAATTGATGACGTGTTGCAGTCACCAGAAAACCTGGAAAGATTGTATTCAGAAGTCCATTTGCTAAAGTCTTTGAGGAATGAAAAAATTATCAAGTTTTATAACTCATGGGTGGATGATGGCAACAAAAGTGTCAACATCATCACTGAATTATTCACTTCTGGAAGCCTAAGACAGTATGTTTTATTTATTTATTTATTTATATATATATATATAAATTACCTGCAATTCCTATGTATCTTTAAATTAAGTTGGTTACCTAGCTTAGTGGAGCATTTATTCTCTCTGTTATAGATATCGTAAGAAGCACAAAAATGTTGATATGAAGGCTGTGAAGAGCTGGGCAAGGCAGATCCTCCGAGGCTTGATGTACCTTCATAGCCACAACCCACCCATTCTTCATAGAGACCTAAAATGCGACAATATATTTGTTAATGGAAACCATGGAGAGATTAAAATTGGAGATCTTGGATTAGCTACTGTCATGCATCAGCCTACTGCTCGCAGCGTTATTGGTAAAGATTGGATTTTATTGGTGATGTTTGGTTTGACGGTCGGGGCACATTTTAATTCTATTGTCTTCTGATAGGTACTCCGGAATTCATGGCCCCAGAGCTTTATGAAGAGGAGTACAATGAGCTTGTAGACATATACTCTTTTGGCATGTGCATGTTAGAGATGGTTACTTTTGAATATCCATACAGTGAATGTAGAAATCCTGCCCAAATATATAAGAAGGTCACCACTGTAAGTTTACAGATTCTGAAGACAATGATGATATCAATGTTGATAATGGAAGTTCGACTTTCAATAAGCTTGTGGTCTGAGTTTTCTCTTATGCCACGTACATTTTGCAGGGAATAAAGCCTGCTTCCCTCAACAAAGTGAAGGATCCCCAAGTGAAGCAGTTTATTGAGAAGTGTCTGGTTCCAGCTGCCGAAAGATTGCCTGCACAGGAGCTCTTGAAAGACCCATTTCTCCAATGTGATAATCCAAAGGAACTTGTCCGCAATCCTCTGCAGCTACCCAACATTTTGCCTAAAATTGTGCATTTGCCCCCGTCTGAATCTCTGTCCATGGATATAGATTATGACTACAAGCTGGCTTCTGTCAGCAGTAGCACAAAAACTGGCAATGGGATTCCATGTTCTCCGCGTTTGGAGTTTCAGAGGACCAATAAGAGCTATGGATTCAGGTTAAAAGGGGAGAAAAATGAGGATAACACAGTATCACTTATCTTGCGGATTGCTGACCCATGTGGTAGGGAAATTTGCAATTACAGTTGTGGGTTTTTGTTTGATTATTATGAAATCTGAATTTGGATTGTCTAATGAACTTGCAGGAAAAATCAAGAACATCGATTTTCTCTTTTACCTGGATTCAGATACTGCCCTCTCAGTGGCCGGTGAGATGGTTGAGCAACTGGAGCTATCCAATCATGATGTGGCCTTCATAGCAGAGTTCATTGATATCTTGATAATGAAACTTGTACCCCACTGGAAACCTTCAATTGATCATCCTCCATGTGGACCAACAAACACATGTGAGGAGTCTCGGGCTTCTGAAATTAATAGTTTCTCGTTGGGCTGTGCTTGGGAACCTTGTCAAGGTATTCCTGTTGAAGAGCAAATTCTTTCTCAATTTAACTCAGGAATTTCCTTTGGAGGCTCTAGGCAACAGGCAAATGATGTTAGCTTGAATATGAAATCTGATGAGGTTATGTCTCATGGTGACCTTAATTCTTCTCCATCTTTGGCTAATGGGGAAGATATAGATTCTCAGGGGTCGGCTCTATCAGAGGTTTCAGGTGAATATTCAGCTGTAGTTGGCCTGGTTACCAATAATGATGGCCCCACAGAATGTGGTGGCTACAGTATTGGTGAAAGCTTGAGCAGATGTGTGTCTGATATTGATTTGGGGGCCATAGATTATGCTGGTTATAAGATGGAAACAAACAATGCTAACATCAGCGAGAGTGAGATTACAAACAGATGTTCAAAGAACTTGGAAAAGCCTGTTTTAGATATAAGTGATTTCTCTAATGTACCAAGCTTCCCAAGCAGCGCCTCTGGCATATGCATATCTTTAACAGAGAAAGATCAGGATGATGAATTGAAGATAGAGCTTGATGCCATTGAATTGCAGTATCAGCAATGGTGCCAGGAGCTAGCGAGGATGCGGAAGGAAGCCATGGAGAGTGCAAAGAAGAGGTGGTTGACTAAGAAGAAATCAACAGTTGCTTGATTTTTTGGTTTGACAAGTTTTTATCATTTTCTTCTATTTGAAAAGGTTGTGTTTATCTTCTTTAACGTGTTATTACTTTCCTTATTAGTTCATGTTCTCTCACCAATTGGCAAGAGGGTTTTTTTTTTTTTTTTTTAGGAGTGAGTTTACAGTATAGGATGATATAATTAGACTGTATTTAAAAAGAGCCTTGTTTTATAACCTGTTTGGAGATTGCATCTAACTATTGAGATTTTGTTGAATGAAAAAGGAGGGGTTGAGTGAATGCAGTTTCACCCCCGCTTCTCTTTTTAATATTCTCTGGGAAGCTGTGCCTGGTCAAATCATTTTTTGTTTCAAAACTTGTCTAATCCAACCCTGTAACTTAGCATTTGGAAGGGTGAGTTGTCAATGTTTTTTGGTGATTAAAATTCCAAAGCAATGCTAAATATAAAACTGAGAAGGTCAGCTACACTATCTCAACAAATTTACATCCTTTTGAGGCCAAATTCCAGGGCAGATTATTGCCTCGTTCGCATGCACAGGTTCATAACATTAACATGGGTCCCAACTCGAGCTTACCGGAAGAAGCCTCCAGTGAGAGAGTTGTATGTCATCTCTAGCTTTAGTTAAGCTTGTACAGTGTCTCATTTAAGAAAGTGTGGAGAAGATAACAGGAAAGGAGCATGGCTATTCACATGCCATTAACAGTTAATTGGTGTTGCAATAATAGTTTTAAGGATCGATCCTGAGTCCTCAAGTTGAAGTATAAGAGAGAATTGTTTTTTACAGGCAGACTGTATACTTCCTTATTTGCAATCAACCAGCTCATGGGCCCCAATTAGATGCCTAAGTAAAAGTGGTGGTTGGGTACATTGAAAGATTTCTTATAGTTATGAATAAGGTTTAAAAGAGAGATAGGGAGAGAAGAAAAAAAGGCCCATCAGATCATCCTATCACCTCATATAACAGCCATAAAATTTGATCAGTTTATTATGAGAGTGAATTTGGGCATTGTGCCTAGTCATGGTGGCGAGAGTATGAAATAGCCTGCACTGATCAAAGGTGGGGCCACAGAGCTCAACCCACCCATTTGATCAATGTCACTTGTCTATGACAAATGCCTCAAAGGATGTAACGAATTTGAAGGTCATAAAAATATCATAACTAATGGAACATTTGCTAATCCCACATTGGATCTACTTTTTTTTTTTTTTTTGATAATGCAGGGTTCCCAGCCCTTTGGGCCAGAATAATCCCTACGGGCCCAGGAGAGAAAGCCGGGTAAAATTCCCCTGTAGCCTCAGTGTGGTAGTGCAATTTCGAACCCACAACCTTCGGGTTCAAACTGTGGTCCCAGGCCAACTGAGCTACCCCAAGAGGTTACATTGGATCTACTTCAGTTACCCTTCATAAGACTTTCTCAAAAGAAACGTAAAGTGAAGTTAGATATATAAAGTGAAATCACTTGCTGTACACAAGGTCATCATCATCATAATCTTAAGCCTTAATTAACTCATCCACGTGAATTCAGCATTATTTTTTTTGGTAGACACATCTGGTTGATGTTGAATTCAGCAAATTGTTGCACCCAAGTTGTCACAGAAAATAATAATAAAAAACAGTTGCTTATTTAAATGACCAACGTCCCCAAAATTTCTTACTTGGGCTTGTTTGGCATCTCCACCCGGGCCTGTTTGGATAGCAAATAAATAGAGTAGAGTGAAGTTAAATGAGCCTAACAGTCTAAAATTTCAACTCTACCCTGTTTGGATGATTCTGGCCCAATAGATGAAGTAATGTTGTGAGCCACATGTACTCCATTTCACTTCAACTCAAAATACTTTAATTTTCTTGAGTAAAAGTGGATTCTACTCCAAACCTTAACTTCAAAATAACCATCCAAATGGGGTGAAGTGAAGTACTCTACTCTAATTTCAACCTACTTATCTTCACTCCACTTCACATGTGAAATCTACTTCATTTTACTCCACTCCTCATTTATCCAAACAGGCCCTTAGGGCCTATTTAGATAAATGAGGAGTGGAGTAAAATGAAGTAAATTTCACAGTGAAGAGAAGTAGATTGAAATTAAAGTAGAATACTTCACTTCATTCCATTCAAGGAAATTAAAGTATTTTGAGTTGAAGTAAAATGGAGTACATGTGGCTCACAACATTACTTCATCTATTGGGCCAGACTCATCCAAACATGGTAGAGTTGAAATTTAGACTGTTAGGGCCCATTTAACTTCACTCTACTCTATTTTTTACCTATCCAAACAGCTCTTAGAGTCAAGTAAGGTAAAACCCCAATTTCTATAAAAAAATTCCCACCAAAACACTTCAATTCAAATTTCCCACCATATTTTCAAAAAAAAAAAAAAAATCAAAATAGTAACCTCATTTCTGCACTAAAGGACAAAAAAAACTCCACTTTTCACTAAAAAAGTCAAAAATTCCATTACAAACAACTAAAAATAAAATAATATTATAACCCAATTATATTTTATTATTTCTTCAAAATAACCTTTACTCCACTCAACTTTATTAGTAAAGCCCCCAAACAGGCTTTACAATGGATGGTGATCACTCCTGATACTAAGATCTATTATATCCATTTAACTAGTTGAGTAAACCCGACAGCTTCCACCCAACTCAAATAAAGCTGAAAATGGGCATTAAAGTACTTTCACCTATAAGCACACAGACAAGATGTGAAAAGCTAATAGCCTTATACCTATAGATAATCAAGTGCACTAAGTCAAGCTAGTCCAACCAAATCAACCAAAAACTCCATCACCCACCTGAGTCGTTTGATGAACTATGTGTCTGCAGGGACCTTAGAAATGTGCATTTGATACTTCCAGCATGGATACAGAAAAATAATCACAGCAAACTCATGAAGTGGACTCTCTCTCTCTCTCTCTCTCTCATGGTGAATTTAAAAAGTCTCTCTCTCTCTCTCTCTCTCTCTCTCTCTCTCTCTCTCTCTCTCTCATGGTGAATTTAAAAAAGTCTCATGAGTTGAGAATTAGAAACTCCATCTTGACAAATTCTAAAGTTTTTTCATTGAGAATAGTCAATGGCTATTTAAAGAGTACAATTAATGATATTGGCTCAAACTAGAAAACCTAATTACATCCATAGTAGGAAATCCAATCACAACATAAACACCAGCCTAATATAATACAAATACAATTAAATCCTAATCGGAGGCAAAGTAAACACCTATTTTCAGTAATTACCAAAAGAAAAGGCACATTCTCAACAACATTTCTCATAATTACAAATTAAGCCATAATTACTGAACATTTACAAAAAAAGCCCCAACTATCTCTCAACATTATTTTCAGTATCAGTAAACAATTATACTAACCACAAAAACTAATACAGAGCATGCTGAAAGACAAAAACCCTCATAAGAGATTATAACCTACAAGCAAATAACAATTATACAACATCGGCCACCCATGGAGATACTCTACCTGCCCCTCTTTTAGAGGGAGCATCTGCCCAAGAATCAGCAGATCCAAGCACAAGACAAAAAACCACATATAAATGAGAGGACAACTCCTTGATTTCATTAAGAAGAAACTGATTTTCTTTTCTTTTTTTCTTTTTTTTTTTTTTTTGAATATTAAAGAAACTGATATCTCCATGGCCTTAAGTTGGAAAGAGAAACCCACTTCTCACTTTCTACAATCAACTTATACCGAAAGGTTCTCGAGAATAACCGAAGAGCTTCCAAAATCACCATCACCTTTGCCGCATCAGACTCTTTAACACCTATTCATAGAAAACATAAGCATAATCTCACCCTTGAAGTTGCAAAGCACTCTAATACCAGTAGGCCTTGGCTTGCCCTAGAAGCTCTGTCCACATTAAACTTCCAATGACCAATCGGCGGAAGGGTCCACAAAATCACTCTCTTAATCTTCTTATTCCCACAAGACATTCAAGCTTACTAATTAAATAGGATATCAAACATGTTGAGATTTTCAAACTCCAATTCAACCGGAACCCATCTCACAAGATGAAGAACCAATAAAAATCCTCTCATTCTTTTCCTTTCAAATAGACCAAAGGATCGTAAAAGGAATGGATCTCTAAAGAATAAGCTTGCATCCGTAAAATGGACTCCATTCCCAATACTGGACCAACTCTGAGAGAGCTCCCAGGAAACACCTAGCCATGCCATTGTCAAGGAAATGATACTAGGAAGCAACCTCACAATGTAAGAAAAGACAATCAACACTCTCTCGAGCCTAGTAAAATGACTAGGCTGAAAACTGCCCCAAAGATGAGGGTTTTCAAATCTGAGAATCCTTACCATCCCTACAAAGAAAATTGTTAGAATGAAGACTCAACTCCCTATATTGAGTTTTATCCTACTGATGAAGAACTCTCCTAAAAGACATGATCCTAAAGACTCGGTCCATTGCAAACCATCACCTACACTCATAAAACCCACTCACAGAAGACATTTGATTGAAAATGACTCTAAACACCCTAGGAAAAATCCAACTCAAAGGACCCGCCCTGCCAAAACCTGACCTCCCTCCTATCCCCCACAGTAAAACTCACCCCTTATGAGAAGACACCCACCCACACACCACCACCACCTTCTTCCTCCTCTTTCCCTCCCGCCCTCCCTCCCTCCTCATATTTGTCCATCTCCTATATCTCTCAACATCATGTTGAAGCAGAAAAGTGCAAAACAAAGCCCGGCTGATGTCATGTCCCAATTTTTGGAGAATTCCCAAACCCAAACAGACAATGTTTGGTTGGGATGAATACAATAACTTATCAAGTTTTACTCCAACATTAATATCTTTTTCAACTGGCAAGCTTTCTAGAGAACTTTAATATCTTTTTCAACTGGCAAGCTTTCTAGAGAACTTTAATTTAAGAGGCAGTCACTTGCAGTCATTGTCTCAATCACTATATTGCTTCTTGTGTAAGTAAATTGGAACTTGCTTGATTGTCTCTACTGGTCGCATAAAAGTTCAGACTTAAAAAGCCTGATAAGATTTCAGATGCTATAATGAATTATGCTTCTGACAGTTGCAATAGAGGATCAACTTGCTGTATGAACCAGTCTTTTTGGATGTTGAGCAGCAAAACTCCGAAGAAGTACACCCATTCTCCTTAAGAAGGGGCACAAATTCAATATTTGTGAAGTTCATTTCTGAATAAGGAATGCATGAATGATGCTCAGTGATTGACTTGACCTGCTAACTTATGTGTATGCCTATAGTTCTTGTGTTAGGACAATTGGACTCGCACTTACTGGAGGTCCTTTTTTTTTTTTTGTTTTTGCATCACCAAAACTAGGTAATATTCTATTATTTCTTTGCATTACCACTAATGGGTAACCAACAGTTAACAGTCAATCTGACTTCATGTCTATTTTAGCTTCAACGATCCTGAGCCCTAGGTTCCTCTGCTTTGGTCAAGAGCCAGACAAGACATTGGTAGAAAGAGTAAGTGAAAACAACCAAGTTAGATAAAGAGGCCAACAAAAAAGGGGAATCAACTGTAAACTTCTGAAGAAAGAACTACATTTGATAGAAATTCACCATAAAGTTTATTGAGAAAAGCTTCTCTATATATAGAGAAGATAACAATTTAAATTGTAATTTCATATCTCTCTCATCTCATGTCTTAACAATCCCTCTAATCTCTCAACTACTCTTATCTATAATATGTTAATGTCCTCCCACAATTGCATGGTCACTTTTAAATAAAGGATCATGTGATTGGACAAGAAAAAAAACTCCTTGATCTTTTATAAAAACCGTGGCAAAAATGATCATCATGCTTTGGTAGTGATCATCATCCATTTGTAAAGTCCATCACTATCCATCTCACTCTTTTTGAGTCTGCCGGCCGCTCACTAGATTAGATCTTTCATGATCTTTTCCATAAGCTTTCAATTGTGCAATTTGATGAAAAGAACAAGATCATAAGACTTCATAAATGGGTGGATAATGGAGGATGCTTGATTTTATTAAAAAGCAACAAAAAAGACAGTGAGACCTTGGGCCATGGTCAACTTGAACACAAGATAGCAACCAAGCCCTAGCACTAATACCATGTAAACTTTTGAAGAAAGGGCTACATTGGAAAGTGTTGGATAGAGGCGTGCTACAATGCTGCTCCCTGCAACCGCTCTAAAAGCAGGCCCGCAGGCGTGATGTCGAATGCCGTATAAAACATTGAGTTGTGCCTCTTCCATCACCAATTGGTTTTCGAAGGAATGGTAGCTCAGTGGGTGCATAAGATCCTACAAGTGGCATCACCGGCGGACCTACATACAAGCTTCCAGGGGCAGTCGCCCCCGTCGAACCTGGGCCCACTTCCAAAATGCATATGAAAATGTCTGGCCTGTTTCGAAAATCCAAATGAAAATTCTAGGTTTACCTCCAAATCTCACATAAAAATCTTGAGTCTACCATGCTTTAACGAAAATTCTGGGTCCTCCACTGAGTGGTATCAGAGCTCCAGATCACGGGTTTGAGTCGTGGGAGCACCATCGTGTGGGGGGGATTGTTCGGCAGAAATGTGCCACAATGCCGCTCCCTGTGACTGCTCTAAAAACAGGCCCGCGGGCACGATGTCGAATGCCGTATAAAATATTGAGTTGTGCCTCTTCCATAACCAATTGGTTTTAGAAGGAATGGTAGCTCAATGGGTGCATAAGATCCGACAGATAGAATTTTACTGTAAATTTTATTGACACAAGCTTTTATTGATATAGAGAAAATACAAATTAAATTCTAATTTCCTTATCCCTATCCTCACTTTTCTTTAACGACCCCTCTAATCTCTCAACTACTCTTATCCTTAGGATTGTTCAAATCAGTGAGGAGAGAGTTAATGAAATAGAATTTGAATTGTCATCTTCTCTGATATATATATGCAACGTTAGAAAACGCCATTCCTAATTGGGTCCACTGGGATGCATGATGATCATGAAACTCCATTGGATGGAAATATCTATATGAGATCTACCTATGTGCAAAACTTTGATTTCATAAGATCATCCTAACCCTTTGGTCCATGGCTCTGAAATTTAATGGTTTTAGAGGCAACATTTTCTTATAATTTCAATCCAATGGTGAACAAAAATGGGGTGAGTGTCAAATTTGGACTTGTGACTATTCCGAAGAGGTGGGGGGGGGGGGGGGGGGGGGGGGGGGGGGTGGGGTGGGGGGATGGGGTTTGAAAAGACTTGATTGACTGAAGGTGGGCCCCATGACAAAAAAATAGACGAGCGGAAGAGGTGCGTTTTTAAAGTGGGCCATTTTGGAGAATATATATAAGCTCGTGTCAACAAAATATATGGTGCTATCCAATGTTATACTTTCTTCAAAAGTTTACATGGTATTTGCTCCTGGTAGCTATCTTGCAATTGAGCCAACCATGGATTTGGATCTCACCATCATTTCGTTTTCTTTCCAATAAACTCAAGCATCCTCCCTTATCCACACATTTAACAAGAATTATGATCTCCCTTTCATCAAATTGTACGATTGAAAGTTTTTGAAAGAGATCATGACAAACTTGATCTTGTGGGTCACTTGCACTGACAAAAGTAGGATGCAATAGTGATGGACTCCACAAATGGATGGTGATCACTACCAAAATATAATGATTGCTTTTGCTATGGTTTATCTTAAGAGATCAAGGGATTTTTTTTTCTTGTTTACTAATCACACCATCTTTATTTGAAAAGTACCATGTGATTGCAGGAGGGTCTTAACATATTAGAGATAAGATAAATAAGAGTAGTTGAGAAGTTGAGAGATTAGAGGGATTGTTGAGAGAAGTGAAGAGAAAGGAAAAGGAAAATTGAATTTGAAGTGTTATCTTCGTTGTACGTAGAGAAGCTTGTGTCAACGGTGAAATTCTATCCATTGGAGTCCTTAAAAAGTTTACGTCAACAAGTGAAAGATGCACTTGTGCATCTAAAGGAATCAATCTATAAATGACAAACTTGCCCGTGGATGACAACTACAAAATGGAACGTGGAGAAGCAGCTCATACATGATAAATGGAAAAAAAAAAGATTACCAAATGACATCAGTAAATATGGTAGTCTATTGTGGAAAACACATTCTACTTCCCACACCTTCATGATCAAAAAAGGTCTTGGCACCCCCACCATGGATGGATTTGTGAATGTCTACCATCAATCTCAGAGTTCCACATCCACAAAGACTCACCTCTTCAGTAGGCAGTGAAAAACCAATTAGAAAAAGGCCAGAGGCCAGAAGTAACATGCAGATGCAGAAGATCATTTCTCAAATCACCAAATGAGAATGCTAATGAAAACAAAAGTAGCACAGATTCCAACCAGGTATGAGAAGTGGGATTGGCAACTCATATGGAAAGTTCCTGCAACAAAGATCCTGCTAAGGATGTGTCCTACTTCGCTTGTTGGATATTGCACCATGGGATAGACGAATATGGTATCTCCATTACAGCGGTGAATGGATTTGGACAGGCATGCCTCAAACATGGTCTATACTTTTCCCCTATATCTATCACAAAGAAGAAATGGATTTCAGCTCTAGAAATCCACACACAGAGAGGGTGATTGCCTTTTAATTTCTTAAAAGGTGATGCCATTTGCTCACTAGGAAAAGGCATTCTCACAGCGAAAAATACCAAATATTGATTGACCTCCAAACTGAAATTTTACTACAGCAGCTCTTTGATTGACTATCTAAATCACTAGTAAAATTTTCTGAAAGCAGTGACATTATCATGTTGATAGAAATAACCAAAAACACAAATCAGAACGGCGATTGATGAAGAAATAATATGGGGGAAATGTGTGAAAGAAAAATAACCTTTCAATCACTGATAATGTGAGAAAAGGGCTGCATAGTTTAGGTCATAGAAGGAAGTTTATAGTTGTATTTAATACTAAATTGGTTCTCATCATAGATTTCGCCATTGTTGTACTTCATGTTAAGCAGGCTCTTGCCATGATTGCATCATCAATACAGAAAGTTACAATCCTCATCTTCATCATTGCCTTATCCCATCAACCTGTGTCAACTAAATGTATTCTACTCAAGCAAAAGATAAAACCAAGACCAAGAGTGTTAACTTGCTTAAATAGTTAAATGTGCGAGTGACACGCAAGTGTAAATGAGTGCCAAAAAGAAAAGCACAAAGGTAGGTAGACATCATCATAATCATTTTAGCCTAATCCTATCTCTTTAAGGTTGCCTTTGTGAGCTATGTGCTTTTCCACCTGACCCTAGTGAAGGCCATGTTACTTGAAATTCCATAAGCCTAACACATCATATAAGAACTGATTTAGGCTTTTCCATTCATATGCTCAAACCATCTCAAATAACAATCAATGATTTTCTTTTTTCTACTGCTGAAGCTACCTGTTGTTTGCGGCCCGGCTCATGATGAAGGCTGGCCTATGATGTTCTTGCGAAAATCTGTGTCAACTCTTGTATCCATCTTATGTAGCTATTAATAATATCCTTTTTGTAACTCCATGAATCTACATGCATAAACATCATGGTTGCTTGTCCTTGTTCTCCTTTTTTCCATTGCTCAACAATTAACTTTGTGCAACAGAGTAGGTCTAACTGTCGTCTTATAAAGTAGCTCTCAAATCAAAGTGGCACTCTGGTTACATAGCACTCCACTCTCTCGTCTCCAGGCTACATTGATTCTATTCGCCATATTCAACTCAAAAGTGACTAATTATCAAAACTGACCATATTGTTCTGTCAAGTTGTCTTTATTTTTTACCATACCATCTTCTCTACTCTTAGATCCCTAAACTTGGATTCCATATATTATGCCCTTGACCCATTAATTCTCAGCTTGTTTCCTTGCTCAAAGTTCTAGCTTTTCATTTACTTACTTTCTTTGTCTAACTAATGAGTATCATGTATTCTACAAACAACATAGACCATGAAGCTTCAAATTTATCATTATTTTGTCCATAACCAACTCAAATAAATATGGACTCAAAGCAGACCCTTGGTGAAACTCCACTCCAACTAGGAACTCAAACTTCACCCGACACAGAATTATGACACTTACCACTACTCCCTTGCAATCTAGCATGATTTTAAATTATCTGATGAGGATGCCCTTTTTCTCCAACATTAGCCAAATTAACTTCATAGATGCTCTATAGTAAGCCTTCTCAAGTACCTGCAATCGACCAGCACTGAAATTGGAAGCCACACAAAGTGGTACATTATTTTTCTACTCTTTCCACCTTTCAGTATCACACGCAGCAACCAAATGACAATCATTTCTACTAAAAATGTATCACTTTTTTAACTACTAAGTAACTGCAAGTACAACATTAAGCCTATGATGCTCAGATATGACATGGATATGGTAGGGACATGCCATGTATATAGATACAGATTTTACATATAAAAGTGAAGCATCGGATATGATAACAAACGATAAGTTGCCCTATTTTGAAGTATCCAGGTATCATAGCCGAGAGCATGGTTGTCTTTTTTTTTTTTTTTCTGGAAGGAGAAAGCGTAGTTGTTAAGTGTACAACAATGTGATGAATGTGTATGAAACGCAGAAATCTCGTTGTTAGATGTTTCCATGCTATTACAAAAGTTTTGGAAAAATTAATATTAGACAGGAAACTAAACTACAAATCCCATGCAATCATTTTCATAAATAATAGAAGTTCAAAATATCACCCAAGTCATCAAAACATATATGACAGGCTAGGTCTTTCTCCTAAGAAGCACATTCCCTAAACAATATAAATATGAAATGGGTCATGAAGGAAAAGGGAATTGAACTTTAGGAAAGCTTTCATGGTAACTATGCTATAGACAAATGATACCTCAATATATATTCCTATATGGA
The DNA here is from genome assembly GCA_028538565.1 of Umbellularia californica. Classification (NCBI taxonomy): domain Eukaryota; kingdom Viridiplantae; phylum Streptophyta; class Magnoliopsida; order Laurales; family Lauraceae; genus Umbellularia; species Umbellularia californica. The sequence continues at coordinate 14,516,359 of JAPQWN010000001.1, read as the reverse complement.
TGAGGGGGTACAGAGTTATTGACAGTTTAAGTTCATGAGATAGAAAAGTAAACAGACTTGAGTTTTTTATGCAAGACTTCCCATTGAATGTGAAATATCAAAGGCCTGCGACTAATATTCACAATTTATTCACAATGTAACTATAAAAGCCTCTAGCACACAACTTTCAGAGATGCAATGGTAGCAACAATGCACAGCAATAAATAGCTGAATATTTCAATTGATTGGGATTTATGTGCACCATGAACATGTGGATGCAACAACACACTTGAATCACTGAGGAACCAGCAGCTTAGAATTTAAATGATTCTGTAAAGCCAGATCCATGGGAGCTACCAGTTTTCCTTGACAATCTTGGACTTCTCAAGTATGTACTTTCCTTCTTTGTACTTCTGTGATGCCTCAAAAGCTCTTTCATACTTCCAACCCAACACTTCGCGACAGTCACAGCAGTAAATATCAGCAACAGTGTGCAGTCCAGTGACGAGCTGCCTATCTTCTTTTGGTCCTATGACTATGTTCATTGCATGTGAAAACAAAAAGGCACGGCTGCTTTTTCCCTGAAAGAAATTTCGGGAAGCAACATTGATGGTAATTCTCAAAATAATGCACAAGATGACCCACAACATATACATATTGAGTAGAAAAGAAAAAAAAAAAAAAAAAACACCCATAATAGATCAAAGGAAGATACCTATAAACCATACCTGGATACAGATGAGTACACTTGACCACAAAGAACCAGTAAAGATGGGGGGAAAGAGTTCTTTGAACCCACATCTGATTCATGAAATTCATTTGAATCTAAAAATGACAAGAATATTAAATATAGCTTTAGCCATCAAACTTTCTATTATAAATTATGTATTCCAATCAAGGAAACATTTGGATGTCCTTTGCAAAGCATCATGGGCAAGATTCTTTCACCCATGTGCTGATTTTGGGAAAAGAGGGAAGGAGATGAAGGTTTGCCCAATATGGTTGTAGTTACCAAAGAACCAGATAACCATCCATTCTGCCAAAACATCCATGACACTTATAAACTCTACAAAGGCCATAATCTGTTTTATTAGACCCATCTATGGAACATGGTATTTAAATTTAAGGAAACAAAGATTACAGAGACCCATATCAGAAAATTTGAAGAACAATCCAAGATATTGATGTACACAAGTAAAAAAGCATGATCTTTACCTGAAAAGCTTTCGAAATTACATCATCGTGGAGTGCAACATGGTTACGGCAATTGTAGCAGCTGTATAATCGAGGCCCAACCAATTCTGCCATTGGAGACACCAAAATTCCACCCTTACTCTGTTCAATAAATAAATAATCACATATTTGCCCAATACCAAACACCACCCATCAAAATTAAACATACAACCCAAATACAAAACCCCCCAACAATGCAAAACTCATCTAAAAACAGCTCAAAAAACACTTACACCCCCCCTTATCTTCTACAAAATTGACCACTTTTACCCCTTGTTGGCCCTGAATTCTGTTCCTTTAAGTCAAAATCAAAGCAAAAATGTAAATGAATTGAGCCCCAGAATCATACCATCTATGCCACTTGAACAAAGTGTCTCATAATATTTAAATTGAGAATCCAAAGTTGATAAGTACAAGTTTAGTAGGAAGGAGTGAGGATAGATATTACAAGGAAAGAAGGATAGAAAAAGAAAACAAAAAAAAAAACTAGTATTCTATCCAAGCATCCAAAAAGGTAAAAACAATAACAAGTACATCAAATCAAACATTCAAAACCCTTGAATTTTTTTCCTTTACTCAATGGAAATATATAAGGATATGAGCTGTAAATGGAAGCAACAGCAGAAGGTAAAAAAAAAAAAAAAAAAAAACTGTATAAACATGTAAACAACTCACATGAATTGGAGAAATTTATTGGGTTTTGTCCTCCATTAAAAGTTTCAGTAAAACTGAGGGGTAAAATGAAAATTGTGAATAGATTGGGATTTCAAGAAAGCCCTGATCCTTTGCTTAGAGAGAAGAATAAGAATAACAGCATATTAACAGTGACAACAAAAACACCAATGGAATGGAGAGAGAGAGAGAAATTAGGGTTTCTGGGGAGATCATGAGAAAGGTCAGAAAAATTCTCATGTAGACGAAATTGCCCTTTTGATAATTTTCCTGGCAAATGGATCGACGTTACCAATTCTCTCTGTCCTTTTCCCGTTGCTTTTCGCACGGGGAATATTACCGGAGGCAAGAGTGCAGTACACCGCGTGAGATGTTGAAATATTATTCCCTCAAAATATGGTTAGATTAGGGCAGGCAATGTGTTGGGTTAGGTGGGTCACTCGAATAGTAAATTAGCCTATGTTTGGCATCTCTATTTTGGTAGAGGTTTAATTAATAAGAGCAGTTGGCATATAATTCTACCCTCTATTGACTTCTTTTTTTTTTTTTTTTTTTTTGGGGGGGCGGGGTGGGGGGGTGTTCCCGGACATCCTTGGATGGGCAGTAGGAAAGGTCATTATGTGAAAAGTAAGGAACGTCATTAAATAAAAATAGAGATACCAAACAAAACCCGGACAAAAAAGCCAAAGATAACTCATTTGATTTTTCATTATGTTAGAAAATTTAACCATATCCCACTGCAATTTGAAAGGGTCTTCTTCAACCCTAACTTGACATGCCAAGTTCACATTAGCTTGTTGATTTTGGGCCTGCTCATCATTATGTCTAAATTCCGGTCCATATTTATCGGCTTGCTGGCTGCAGCCAAAATTAAGTTGGGTCTCAAACGGTCTATACAGGTATCGATATTTTTTGTTTAATATGCAACTGAGCTGGACTAAAGACTCTTTGGCTGAAAAAGAGAAACTAGGGATACAAATAGACCAGTATTACCTATGGGCCTTGAATTTGGAGTTGATTGACAATCGGACTCCAAAATGCATATCCATACTTATCGAGTAGTTGAGTAATTCGATCAATTCGGGTCTCCAAAACTTAATTGGTCCTTGTCCTGCTCATTTATAGACCCAACTCGATTTATAGATCAAAGTAGAGTAGGCCCAATCACCAAACAAGAGCAAAATGCATCACCCCTCAAATGATCTTTTTGTTTTTCAAGCTGTCGATCATACCAGGATTCAAATGTTGTTTTTTTTTTTTTTTTTTTGGTAACTCCACCCAAATCACCCTTGAAGCTTACCAACCCATCATCAGTTGTGGTCCATGACTGGGTTTGCACTTGCACACTAACTAAATAAGAGTTTTTACCCCATGCACACCTTTTAGCTTTTATTTGTCATTGCATGATCCCTGTACTGCTGCCAAAATGTTCCACCGGATATCTAAGAATCCATTCAAATAAACAATCGAAAATTGCACCCATCAAATTGCATCCGGATGCAAATTGGGGAATTTTATCATAATCTTTTGAGGGAGATGTGTCCTGATAGAGTTCGTTTCCTTTATAAATATCTCTATCTATTTAAGAAGCTTGCCTTCAAATAGACTGATAAGACATGTTTGCTCATAGATTTTGTTTCCAATACATACTACTCATCTCTTATCTATGTAAGAAGCTTATCTTCAAAGAGATTTTCTCCATTAATTCATGTCTCAAATAGGGAAAAGAAACTTTATGAATAATTGTAACCTTTCTTTATAAGGTTACGCTATAAAACTCCATTAATGGTATAGTTATCCATTTTCTCTCCTAAATATTCTCCTGTGGATATTTTATAAATTCTTTTAAATTATTGGCTAATAGATAGGGGCAGAAATCCCCCTTTTTGAAATAGGGGAGTTTTTGAGAATTTTTCTCCTTTATAGGACTCATAGACGGATTTTAGAAGGTGAGGGAAGAAATTCTGGAAAATCCCACTAAAATATAGGGAGCTTTATGATTTTTCTACGTGTGGCCCAAAAAAAAAGTTTGTTTTACATAAATGCCCCTAAGAATTATCTTTTTCTGGTTTTGCCCCTGCCTTTGATGGGACTTGTTTCAGTTATAATGATCTCTGTGGCAAAGTTTGGGCGCCTCCTTGTCATATTGGCCTGGTTGCAAACGTTTGATCAATAATTGCAAAAAATAAAAATAATTATATTGATTATAACTAAGCACATTTAAGAATGTTTCGTAACAGGTGAAGAATTTATAGATCCAATGATTCTTTACTACCATTGGAACAAGGATCCCTCACTAGGGATTTGTATAGTCGATGGTTTCACATTGATATTGGTGCGTAGCGATGCATATAATTGAGAAAAATAAGGTTTAGTATGTAAATCCACTCAAGAGAGGATTGTCAAATCTTATCGGGTGGAAGGATCTCAAAATTTTAATAAATGAAGATTTTCATTCGTCCAAATCATTAGGAATTTACAATTGCCAAATATGGATTTACCACAACTTCCAGGAAACCAAAAATCTTTTCCCCAAATATTTGGTTGCCAAATGTGACATTTAGTGAGATCGAAACAAAGATGGATTTGATTCAAAATCCCTTTTTTATGGAGCATTTGAAATTCCAACAAAATGCATGAATAGTGGAATTCTAATAATTTTAAAAAATCATTTAAGATCTTTTAAGTGGCTGGAATTTGGAATTCTGGTGAAATAAACATGCCATTTCAAATGCCAAGAGGACAAGATGTCATATCATGTCAAGAAAAAACCCAATATAGAAAGTTCCTGTCAGGAATTCCTAGTAAAAAAACATGCCCTTAGAGTGTTTTTTTTTTTTTTTTTTTTTTTTTTTTTAATTTTATTTTTCTTTGTGTAGGGGCCCGGCCTGATTGATAAGTGAGATTTATATTAAGAACTCATTGTGTTTCTGAATTTGAGATTTTTTTAAAATTATGTCTCTCCATATTTTTTTTTTGCTTTCTTCATTAAATTAGAAACTACTAAAATTAGCTCGCAGCATGATAAGTAGAAATATACTACATTATGTCTCTCAATAGAGAAGAGACCTAACTTGAATGAAAGTTGGAGATTAGACCTAACTTGAATCTGAGCCCCCTTCTAACCAAGGTTTTTTTTTTTTGCTGCTATCGGAGGGTTTCCAACTCTTTGGATTAGACTAATCCCTCCGGGCCCAGAGGAAAGCTGGATAAACACTCCAGTGGCCCCAAGGTGGTAGCACTTGTGGACTCAACATTCGATTCCTGAATAAGTTGATCCAGGAGTCGATACCAAAACCTATAGCTTCGGAATAGGGAGAAACCGTGGTCCTGACTACTCGGCCAACCCCTTGGGGTTCCCTTCTAACCAAGTTATGAAGCACTTTCACAACTTTTAAAGTGTAAGAATTTTCATATGAAAATGGCCTCAATTATACGATTCTCGTATTTTATTTTCTAAACTAGTCCAAATAATCGTTAAGCATTTATGAAAGTTACACATGTAAATTGGTGCGAATAAATGAATCCTTGTCTATTTGATTTCAAACATACGGTGAGTGATTGCCACTTCTGGAAAGAAGCCCTTTGTTTAATGCATCACAATGGCTCTGCCTGTATGGTCATATAGAGTCACAGTGGAGCTCCCATATTCATATGATCATATGATTGTGTTGGAGCTCCTCCCTTCCCTTTAATAATAGAGCATCGATGGCTGTTTAGAAAACTTTGAACTCTCACATCACTCCTCCAATAATAGAGTACAAATGGCCGGGGTGAATTGGGAGCCGGGCGTATGAGAGTTACAAAAAATTCTAAATTGTCCCTAGAGATTTCATATAATTTTACACGTTAGTGTTCAACTTTAGTGCTGACTATCGGATCATGATTGGAAAATTGTCTAAATTAACTCGACTCCCATGAGTCATCTCGTTTTAACAAAAGACCAAGTAAAAATAGGGGAGACTCGGCTGAGTCATCTCTCATTTTAAAAAGTTATTTGCATTCAAAGCCATTTAATAGGCATATCTAATTCTAAACAATTAAAATTTATTTATAGGTAATTGTGCATGAGGTTTGAAGTTAGTAATTTAAAAATGATGACTAAAACATAATTCGAAACTTATATTTCATCTTTTACATTCGATATTTGAACTAACAAATTATATAATATCCAATATCTCTTTTCTTTTCTTTTTCTTATTATTGTACTTTTCTTACATATATAAATTTACTCATTTGAATTGATATCATGAATGCATGTAAATAAAAATATTTTTATATATTATAAGTAATGGACTCATTTTTAAATATTCTTGAAATCATTTAACAAAAAACACGACTCTCCCCAGTCTCCGGATTGACCATATCTGAGCCAATTTTTCTTTTTCATTGGACGAGCCAAATTTGAGTCACAAGTTTTTCAACATTGCATCATATCCTCAAGAAAAAACAAATATCAGCATTTTATAATTATTCAATTATTGTGATCGTATACATGACATCCATTGAATATATAATGGGCAACCAACAAAAGAACAATCTTTCTCGCCTTTTCTTGTAATATCCCCTCTTTTGAGAAACATACCTCCCCAATACTGCCACTAATAGGTGGGGTCCATCCTCAATGATATAATCGCAATGAAGTGTCCACTCAAAAATGGAATAATGACGTGCTTATATGTATCGGAGTTATGGAGCTACAAGGGCCCATCCATTTAATGATTAATCAATTACAAACCTCCCTGCCTTAAATCAAGGAGAGGACCCCTCCTATGATAGAAATAAGGTGGACCCACCTAAGAAATTATAAAGTGGACCCACTTAAATAAAGTGACCCTATTCCGTTCATCATTTTGAGTGGTTAAATGGAAAGTTGACGATATCATTAATCAATTGACGATCTCGTCATCTGGGTTGATTTTGTCAAAAAATAATATATATATATATATATATATATACGAACAATTATTTCGTCATTTTATGATTTTTCTTTATAAAATCGCTTAATTAAGATATTACCTTCTCAGGCACATGCATGTGAGATGATCAGATACTATCTAAAACGATTAAATTTATTTATTTTTGTTTAATTTTTTTTCTCATTATTTTGTATTAAGGCAATAGTTCTTTGTCGAGTTCTCACAACCAATTGATATTTCTACTTAGTTTCTACTCGAGTCCTTTGTCAATTTGATAGCTTACCTACTCAAAGTTGCCATTTACTTTATTTCAAAAACATGAAAAAATAAAATAAAAGGTAACAAATTTAACATGCATGCCCTGTCCATATAGTGGTATCCACTTGTAGATTGTTAGTATCTCATGCCAGTGTGACACTGAACACATTTATATGATACTTGTATTTAGAAATCATGATCACATTCGGTTGCTCCTTGTGTTTGTGCAAGACTGGCAGTCTATAAGTCCATTACGCAGGGCCCTGGTAGGCCCAGTCCTGATTATGGGCGTGCCAGCAGTCCACTTTATGATCGGTACAGTACTGGTCCAGCGGATGACACAGGTATAGGAGTCCTGACTATGGTAGATACCCAAGGTGAGGAAGGCTCCTATTTCTGTGTTTACATTATGATCAATGATTATCTTTGTTATCCTTGATATAACAGCCGGTCACCTGTTCGAAGGTCAAAGACATGAAAGTGTTGGCATAGGACTTGGCGTGATGATAGAAGTGGAAGGGCCGGGTGACACTCAAATGTGCATGGGTACTTTGTTCATGCATGTTATAAGATGCTTATATCTTTTTGCTTGGGATATGATAGGAAAGTAAGTAGCATGCATTTAGAATGGACGAGACTGCAGCATATCTATTTCCCTTTCATATGGTTAAGTCTTTGTAAAAGTTTGTACTTCTATTAAGGTATTGGGCATTCTTTGCTCAGTTATTGAGAACTGCAGTTGGTGGCTTGGTTAGGGATGGTATATTTAACCCGCCCCGCCCCAACCCGGAGTGCCCGCCCCGCCCCGAATCTTAGACGGGGCGGGGACGGGGCAAAAAAACATACCCCAAAGCCTGGGCGGGGCGGGGCGGGGCATGGGGCAGGTCCCGTAACCCGCCCCGAAATTAATAATCCTCTAAAAAATATATATATTTTTAGATTTCTTTTATAATAAATAAACATATTTATATGTAAATGTATATATTGATTTTATGTTGTTATTAAGGGTTAAGTAGATTGATTGAAAACTTTTTTTAAAGTTAAACATGTAATTGATTGAACCCTAGACATTATAAAAGCATATAATATGATCCCATTCCCTCTAATTCAAATTTAATGAAATTAAAGTTGTTAAAAATCTATCTAAGCTTATTTGACTTTAATCATATATAATGTTAAATTGCGACATGATAAACATATTAAATAAAACGAATATAATAGAATGATAGATCATGCTTTAAGCTTATAATAACATATATGATTAGAGATAGCAAGGTAAATTATAATTGGTATGATTCTAATCATACTAATAACAATATAAATTATACTAATTTGATATAGCATTACAAGCTATATCATGATATACGCTTATAATAACTCATACGATTAGAAATAGCAAGGTAAATTATAGTTAGTAACTTAATATGATTCTAATCATACTAACAACACTATACATTATACTAATTTTAATTATATGTGTAATTAACCTCTTTATTAGTGAGTGGAGTTCAATATCAGAAATGAAGTGAAACCATGTATTGATAGAGTTCATGATATTTTAGAGAGATATTGTCTTTTTTATAAAAAATGTCTCAAAGCATATATGATAGTTTCAAGTGTATGTTAGTGGCCTTCAAGGGTTTAGAGAAAATCTTATAAGAATAAATCCCACTTTAAATAAGTAAAATTTCAGGAAAAGGAAAATTTAATATTAGATAATTTAAAAAATTTCAAACAATCTAATAGTGCCCCACACTTATAAAATATTTATGCTGGGAGATCTTTTTATTCTATTTTGGGAAAAATGTCATGGTTCCTAGGAAGACTGATGTTTTGAGAGGGGCCTGAGTTTCGGGCAAATGAGTCAGCATGGTTGAGGGTTTTTTTTTATTAATATTATTAAAGGCATGGAGACAATATAGATGAATCATTCATGTGCTTTTTACCATATAAAATAAATGAATTTACCTTTTTCTTTGTAGCCAATCCAAAATTTAATTTATTTTGCCTTGAAAGAAAAATTATGAAGTTAAGAAAAATTTTCTTATTTGGGTCTTGATTTAGAATGAAGAAAAAGAATACATGTAGCCAACACAGTCACAGCTGGGAGCCTGGGACAAGGCTTTGATAATGAGGGTCTCAATATAATATGTATTTTCAATATAGCCGGGCCCGCTATAGGAGGTTCATAAATTCAGAGCTATACAATAAATAATGATTTAATATTCATATGACAATACTTGAAGTTCATATATAAATTCTATTTTTTTAAAACAAAATTACTGGTATATGTTTTTAGAATTTTTTCTACATTTCAAGACTTTTATAAATTTGAATTCAAATTGTGTAATTTTCCTTTTGGTGGGTGCTGATCATGTTTTTATCTTAAACAGGTAGGGCATATTATGATTACACCCCTAATTCATGTGATAAAGATTTTGGAGCTTTTATTGAGAAACACAAGAAGAAATAATTAGGCCCAATCCTAATTGGTGTCTAAAAAAATATTTCAGAATTTCAAAGGATTCTAGAATTTCCAAGCCATGAGTCCAATAGATATCCAAACAAAATGTTTGATCAGCGAAATTATTATTTTTAAAATAAAGTTCCATTCATTTCACAAGACCAAAAGATTTCAAAATCCAAGAGATGGAAACGAGCTCAATGTAGCTTTAAGGTTTCCAATCAGATTCCTTAGTTGTCTACATTTAACATTTTCCTTTTAAATAAATGATAAATAATATATAAGTCATAATATATATAGTAACTAAGTGAAGTATGTATATGTGTGTAACAATCTTGAATATATTAATATATTTTAAATAAGGTAAAACATTACAATAAATGAAGTTTGGTCTAGTGGTAAGGCAAACCTCTAGTTGCTCCCCCACCCAAGTTCGAATCCCAAGTCTTGCACATTTAAAATTTTTACAATTGAGGGGCGGGGCAAGTTCGGGGCGGGGGCGGGGAACCCCAATTCCGTCCCCGATCCGCCCCGTTGCCATCCCTAGGCTTGGTAATATCTTACTTCTTCCATAGTCATCAACACCACTGTCATCGCATTATAGATGCTCTAATGGCTTCTATATATTTGTTAGACTACATGGAGTGCTTCTCACTATCTTTTCAGAATGACAAAAGTAATCTTGAGACTGAATTTGCTAATTTTTCTAATTTCAATTATTTTCTTTATGAAGAAAACCAAGTCTAATTTTCCAAGGCTACCATGTTGCACCATACTTTACACCTATTTTGTTTTACAGTTAGGTTCTGCCGCACATCTTTGTGCAAAATATATAGTGGCATGAATTCATGCACTGAGCATTTGAAATTTATGTCGCCAGAATTTTCTGATTGTATCTTTGAGAGTGTAAACCCATTTATAATTGAACCTCTCCTGTTCGGTATTCTGATTTTCATGCACCAAACAAAGAACAGCTTTGTCCATGTCTTTATCTTCAATTCTCATACTACGTCCATCTCAATGCCACATGAATTAATCCCGGCCATGTTGCTATTCTCAAATCATCATTGCTCCACCAAAAAACTGATGTATTATTTTGCTTCATTAATTTAACTTTTTCTGATCACCACTAATACACTGGGTAAAACAGTATCTTGACATCACTCACACACCGGATCTTAACATCTTCAAGAGCTCCCATATTCATATCACTATTCTAGACATATTGGGTCTTGCCGTTTCATGTATGAAATCCTATTTTCGTAGTTATTTGTGTGGTTAAAAATGAAGAATTGAAGGTAAATACAAAAAAGGAAAATGAATATGATAATTAATTCAAATCCTAAAAAAGTCGAGTACCCAGATACATTGCTCCCTCAACTTTTGGTAGAGTTCCCTGGTAATTTAAATCCTAGAAAAGTTAATACGTACTATCAACAAGCAAACACACCCATCCCCGTGTAACACACTGGTGGCTAGGGTGTCTCATCTCACAAAGATGCCTACCGAGGTAGGTAGGTCAACTTGAGACTGACTGGAAAAAAAACCAAAAAAAAAAAAAAAAAAACGCCATTCTAGATGTGTTGTTGGGCAGGTCAACTTGAGACTGACCTAAACCTTGCCCGAGAACCTTTAATTTTCTGGAGAACAAAGTGTACCACTTGGAAGGTTTGTTATGCTTATAAAATTGGAGTTTTAAGGGGGGAAACTTGGAAGTGAATAAGGGGCCCATCTGCATACATCCAAATAACTGCATTAAGGGGATTGGTAGGCCTATTCACGTAATAGATGGTTTGCACATGAGCACAATCTGATGGTTGTTACTATCTGATTAAGAGCAGGACCCAAGTAAAAATCAAGACCTGCCCGGCCCTTAATCTTTGATCCGCCCATTGACTACAATCAGGAATGTAGGACCGGGCAGGTCCTGAGCCAACCCAAAGTCCCAAACTCAACCTGATTTATGAGCTGACCCCAGCTGGAACCAAACCTGAGTTCACACAACTAGACCACACTGGAACCCAACAACCCGAATCAAGCCACACTGAAAACTGAATTCTATGAGGGTCCACCCCAACTAGACTCGAACCAACTTCATACCTGCTTGACCTAACTTAAACACAACCCATTTTTTCTGGAAGAGTCTAATCACAGAACCCAGACACAACTTCCTCTCCTCTGCATCACAGAATCCAGATCTCGGCTACGAGCTTTGTAACAGTCCCACCTAAATAAAAAGGAAAAAGATATAAAAGAAATAACTCGGATAGTTGGAGAGAACCCTCATAAAAGCATTTTGGAAGTGTCTGATTCCTCAGAAAATTATTGGTAAAGTTTGTATTTTGGAGGTGTTAGATTCTCTCGAATGATCTGAAAGATGTGTCGGGCTCCCTCGAATGATCCGAGTTATTTCTTTTATTTCTCTTCCTTTTTATATAGGTGGGACTTTTACAAGCTTCAACAAATTGGTTCCTATCTTTTTTCTAAGAGCTTCAATAAAAGCATATGCTGACCAACTATCTAGCAAAGTAAGGATGTCTCTAACACTCATGTTTGATGTTTGCCTTTCATGTCTAATCTGGTGATTACCATTTTCTTCTTCTTTTATTTTGCTGCTACAAGAACAAAACTGTCACCTCCCCACCAGAGAAATGCATGGGGGTTGAAAAAGAGAATTGGGATAAAGAGAGATTTGTCGCATAATGTTATCTTTACCATGTACTGATTCACTCTTGGGGAATGGCAACTGAGTCGTCTCAGTTTCATTGGTGATCATGTTGGATCTTGAAACTCAGGTTTTTGTCCTTTCCGACGCAAAATCTAGTTGACTTATTTTAGTTTCATGCACTCTTACAGAAAAGAGAAGGAAAAACAAGTTGGAAAAAGAAAAGAAAAAAACCAACCTGGTTGAGGCACATCCAGTTGTGTATGAATGATATGTAAAGATTGGCATGGATCTGGTGTGATGATCTCGACCACTGTAATTATCTAAATTTAAGGTCTAATTTTTGCCATGCGTTTTCTCTGAAGACTGTTAATTTGGACAAAAAAATTGTATTTGTGCTGTCTACATTTCTTTTTGCTTCTATATTTGCATTGCCTCCCCGATTTGTCACGACCCGGGCCTGAGATCGGACCAATCGGGGCCTAACCCGGATCGCGATGTCGATCATACTTACTTCCGTAAATCTTGAATTAACCGAAGTTAAGACAAGACTCACAAGGAATCTAACATACATACCTGTCAAATGTACATTTTTGTGGAAACATATATATACATTGACAATATTTGACTTTACATTACAAGTAAAGTTGACATATACAAAATTACAGTCCAATAAAGTCCACCACTATATATTCAAAATACAATGCAGGGAACACCTAATTACATCTCAAAATGATTTACAAAGTATCTATCAAAATAATTCCCAAAATAGTTCCAAAATGTTCAAAAACCAACGCCCTCCGAACTATGCCCATTCGACTAAACCTCCTGGAGATATCGGATGGGCCTCCTCTGCTGGCGGGGCGGCCTCTGCAAGGTCGGGACGGGCAACTGGGTCTGTAATGCCATCAATAACACTATGAACACGACGGTTCAGCAATGTATAAACAATTCTATGATAAATCATGTTAAATTATTCATTTCTCACGTAACAACTCTGGATAATTAAATCTAGAATAGTATAATGTTTTGAACAGTGTAGTCAAATAATAAGTAATGACTAAATTACAATTTCAATAGTATTATTCTCATTCAATTCAGTTTCTTCCCAAAAGAAGTGGTTAATCAGTTCATTTCATTCCTTTCATATCATTTCATTCCTTTCATTACATTGAGCATTTATTAGATGGCTTATGGGACATTTTAGTCTAATGTCACTTTTCATTCATTACGTGTTTTCATTATGTGGCTTATATGGCTTTTCAGTGACTTTTCAGTCTTTGTGTGGGATCTATCAGTGTCTTGATCAGAGATCACTGGCATCACCACGGAGCTCCGGAACACCCCATTCATCTGCTACAGCAGGATTATTCATTAATTCATTGCATTTATTCATTGTTCAATGGTTCATTGTGTCTATTCATTATTCAATGGTTCATTGTAACTATTCATTGTTCAATGGTTTATTGCATTCGGTCATTTATGGTTCCAATTGCGTTAGAAGAATCATTAGTCATTTATGATCCTACCTGTCTTTATCTCAAATCTAGACAACTACTAGGTGTAATCCTTGGCTACTAAATGCACGTGCTATTCTCGATGGACATTACATTTATATTTAGTGTGTGCATTTAGTTTCCAAATTTTCCACCCTCGATTTCAAAATCCACTTAAATTTTTTCTTACAGTTCATGTTTGGCCGGTATCAGGTTCGCTCGAGCGGATTCAAGTTCGCTCGAGCGGACTCCCAGTTCGCTCGAGCGGACATCTACAAACTACAGTTCGCATCAGACAGAACCATAATCGCTCGAGCGCACATAATGTTCGCTCGAGCGGACACTTACAGGTGTCATTCTGCATCAGGCAGTAACTAGTTCGCTCAAGCAAACACCCAGTTCGCTCGAGCAAACTATTTAGAACCCAGACTCCGGATTCTGAACAGTTACTCTTCTTCTCCACTCCAATCCATTCACAACCTGCATAGAAAACTTGGGACTTTCTGTCCCCTCCTCATCAACATTCTACAACACTTCTATTGCATTCAAAATATCATGGAATCCATATAAAACACATTCAATCTAATTTCTATTTCTATAAGAAGGAAGGGGGTTTGAAAACCCATCTCTTATATCTCAAGAAAACTTAGAAATTAGAATGTTTAATCATAAAGTAGCATTTATAATTGCCTCTTGAAGTCTATTAGTAATAAATCCTTTGTCTAACTTGACTTGAGACAAAAACCCCCAATCTCAAACCCTATTTCTATAAAAACATGAAAACACAATCCTATAAGCTATTGGTGATAAATGCTACTTCAAACTACTCAATAGACTTGGAAATCCTAAGACAAGACCATTTATTTACTTGTAGTTCCAAGAAAAGGGTTCTTGAGTTCTTCTACAAGCTTCAACACTCCACAATGGAACACCTCTTGAGGAAGAAGATGAAGAAAAGATGGAACCTCACTCCAATCTCTTAACAAGCTCTTAATCTTCACTATAGATGGAGATAAATGGGAGGAGAAATGAAGAGGAAATAGTTGCCTAGGGTTTTCTCTCTTCAATTGAATGAAGAAATGAACTCAAAGGGTTTCATTCCTTTTATATAAACTTCCTTTTTCATTTAAGTCCACCCCATTAATGCTATTTACATCTTGAGTCAAATGGAGGGTCATTTGACAAAATTCTTGTCAAATGACTTCGAGCTTATTACGAAAGTTAACGTACTCGTCGAGATACGCGTGTTGGTATCAAGAGTTTCCATATTCGATAAAATACGTATTAATCTGTATTTACGAAAAAGGGTCTTGTTTTCTTAGTTTGAGTTCAAACCCTCACTCAATCCGTTAAATATCTTTCATTATCATTTCATTAAGCTTAATTCAATCATTGGAGACTAATCTCATCCAATTTGATCATTAGTCATCATTAATCTAATTAAACATGATCAATTAGCTTTAATTTCAATTAACAAGAGTTAATCTTGATTAACTCGGGGCGGGGCCTGACACGATTTTAGTTAGTCATCCAAGCTGTAGTTATGAACTAAAACATTTAGGCCATGTTTGTTTACATAAAAATAAAAAAAAGGAATTCATGGTCAAAAGAGCTTCACTAAAGTATTGCCGAAGAGGTGGGAGGTGAAAGATATGTGGTGAAGGGGGAAGGATATAAATTAGCAAATATAGATGAGACCTTGAATTTTCTAAAATTTAAATCACTAGGGTGTTGGATTGGTATTCATTTCCAATTATTCGCAACAGTCTTATCTGTCAACACCATTTGGGTAACATTTTTAGACTAGTTTTTCTTGATGCGTGAACGCACGTTTGAGTAAATGGATCACATTCTGCACAACGTAGACAAATCATGCGTGAAAGCCTTTTCTTGAAAGCTACATTGTATGTACTCTCTCAATCATCTGAAAAGTCTAATTTCTCACTCATTTAATTGTCTATCCTCTAGAAAGTTCAATTCTCTCACTCATTTAACCGTCGAAGACAGAAAAAAAATAGTCATCCTCACTCTCCAACTTGATTCTATTGATCGACTCTATAAAGTTTAACGGGTTGTTTGATACATAATAATATTGTAGCACAGTAACCCTTGCTAAGCACAGGCATGACTAACGTGGCTATGCTCCCTGCTCCACCTAAATATTTTTGACACTTCTTTTTTTTTTTTTTATAAATAAAGATATATAAGCATTGTGTGGTCAAGTGGTAAAATTATTTATTTGAAAGGAAAGATGTCATGAGTTCAAATCTATTAGCCAATACATTTTTACCCTTTGGTCAAAATGACTTTTTGGGGATTTGAAATACAAAGTGATGGCTGGGTATTCACTTCCCTTGATTCACCTTCTATTAAAGGGGCGATTCTCTTCACCGGAGTGGAAAATTAGCCACACATGAGTTAGATGCCGATCCAAAACTTTTTACTAAAAACTGATCCCAATTCAAACTCTGCTAGGATCACAAATTAAAACTTAATAAGAAGATTTACTGTGGTCATAGCCACATGCTTAATCCGACCTGGGTCCCATGGTAGGTGGGTCATACTATTTCTTCATTCTCACCTAGCTTAAAGTGAACCTGATAAAGAGAGAATTGCAAAATAGAAAGAGAACGACTTCACTTTGGCCAGGGGAACCCCTTACATAGCAGCACCTTCTTAGCCAGAAGCAGGTCCTTTTTTTCTTTTCTTAAACTATGCAAGAGTTCACTAGGAAACTAAAGGCACATTTGGATAACTAAAATAGAACAAGTGTAATTTATGTTTACAGAGAACAAGAGGAAATTTATTAAGGTGATAATGATTCAATTGAAAAGAAATGGGAGAAAATCATTTATAACCTCTCTTTCAATAAAATTGTTAAGTACTTAAATATCACTTTTTAAGAGGGAAAAGGGTGTTTTCTTTACACCTTTGAGGAGGAAATCATTTCTCCTAGTTTCAAGTTAAATAGAAGAATTGTTTTTCTCCTCTATAGAGCTGTTAGAATGTGGAGAAAACAAGCGAAAGAAACAAGTGTTTACAACACATTTTAAAATGTGGACAATTTTCTCTACCACTGTTTTATCTACGTTTTTCCTTAATGGGAAGGAGTATAAAGAAATCCAAACAATAGCCCTAGTTTTTTTAGAAACATGTTTTTATCCTTCAGACTTTTATCCTCATCCAAATTGTCCCTCACAACTAGCAATTTTACATGTAATCACCAAAACAACCAAGCCACATTAAAAAAAAAAATAATAAATAAAAAAAAATAAAAGGAAAAACGAAAAAACTGAAATGATCTACTAAAATTGATGCTGGATAAAGCTAAGTTCTCCGATGCTAATTGCGAAAGTAAAATTTTATGGCAATTCGGCCATTGTCAGTTTTCCTTTTGCTCGGACATTGATGCATGTGGTGCCCTTTTTAGCTGTGTTCATGCTTTCCTTCTTTTTTTAAAATCATAAAAAGGAAGATGACTTTTGAGGTAGCATGATCTACTTTTGTACAATATTAATGTCTTTCACATTTTGAGACAAGCATTTTTTTTTCTTTTTTGTATAAAAAAATTCTGATGCAATAGTAATAAAAAAAACTTCCCAAACCGTGGACAGTATTTTTTTTTTTGGGAGAACCCTTGGCAATAGTTTTTTTATTTTTTGGAGGAAATTGGTAATTTCTAGAAGCACATTTTTACGGAAAAAAAAACTGCTGCACCAAATAGTGAAAATTGAAACTCCAAAATGAATTATGCAGTTTCTATTGTTCTGAAAAAAAAAAAAAAAATGAGAATGTGTGCACCATATTAAACATGATCACACAACTCTTCTTTCCCTTGGGTAATTGAGATGGTGAAACCTAAACCTTATCATTATAACACATAGAAATCTAAGAGCTTGATTTTTCCTATTAACTTCAGTGATTATCCTTAGGATCGACCCTCTGAATTAAATATATAAATTCCTTTCGTCTCAATATAGTATGTACAGTAAGGTGATCCCCTTCATTGGGTGATTCCATCCCATAAATGGGCAATTATAAAATCAATGCACTACTCAACAGGAATCTGTGTATTGATACAGTCAACACCACTACAATTGAAAGGTCCACATGTCTCACATGCCATTCTAACAAACCTGTTCTGTTTATGGTATGTGCTCCTCATCTTGCTTGTGCTTACACAATTTATTCTTTGTCTGAATTATGTGTACATTCTTCACATCATTCAAGGTCAATAGTTGGGGAGAATCATCAGTGCAGCTCTATTTGACACTCTTATGGCATGCCCAATTTTATGATCTCTTGAATTGAATAAAAAATGAAAAAAAAAAGGACTCTATAGTTAAAAGATCGATTAACTTGAGGCTGTTAAATATAGAACTAGCATAGTTATTTCATCCAAGAGATCTTCCCATCTATCCAATACCCACTAATCCGTACCCTAGTTTGCTGCACCAGCTGCTGCAAAAGCACAACATATAGGGACTCCTGCTTTTGCTTAAAGTCTTTCCAACTTGGAAATTTCCACTTCTCTTTCCTTGATTGGACTTTTATATAAATATAGCAAATCTTCTTTATTCAGAATCATCTTGTACTAGGAATATATTATGTTGGAATGAAATTATCATTGTTTTGGTTCCTTTCTAGTATTTCTTATGGTGATAAGTAAAAATAATAAAATAATTATATGAAGTAAAAATAATAAAATAATTATATAAAATAAATAATTTTATGAATATGATATGTTAAACTTGTTTTGTAGAATTATCGGTGCAATATCAGATACTAATACTAGTGTTGTATCGGTCTGATACAGATACGTTAGACTTGTACAAATATCCAGATGTCATAGGGTATTATTGGTTTTCATAGTAAATCTTTGGTCTCCACAAGAAAGTTGCTTGATCCTGTTAATATGCGATTTTTTGTGTGTTCGTAACCATTGATTTTTTCTATTTAGTAAATTATTTATACACCCATACACTCACACTTTCCTATCTGATAGACTCAGGGATCAATTTTTGGTTGTATCTGTAGACATGTAGAAGCCTCATTACTTGGGCCATAAGTGGATTTGCATGTTTATAACAATTTTATTACAATCAATTTGAAGATTATGCACGCTAAAGGCTTAAGCACATTGCTCACAATTGTGGGTCCCATGGTTGATGAATGCGACTTATACTTTTCCTGTGGACCTCTGATGATGTGAATTTCATGCACATACAATCTAATTTTTTTAATGCAATGAAGAAGAGAGGAAAGAGATACCACACACTTTCCTTATGAAAAACCACAAGTCCAATCCAAGGGATGAGGCGAAACCAGGAAATTTCGCTTGCAAGAATAGAAACTCTCCAAATATTTGAGAATAGAATTTTTTTTTTTTTTTTTTTTGTGGGGG
Organism: Umbellularia californica; assembly: GCA_028538565.1. Classification (NCBI taxonomy): domain Eukaryota; kingdom Viridiplantae; phylum Streptophyta; class Magnoliopsida; order Laurales; family Lauraceae; genus Umbellularia; species Umbellularia californica. The sequence continues at coordinate 14,497,269 of JAPQWN010000001.1, read as the reverse complement.
TGGGCTTTAAAAATCATAAAATTTATAGATTTTTACCAAGGAGATGGATTAAATGGGGCTGTTAAATTGAAAACTCTAATTTAGATTAAGGTATAAAATAAAAGCTCTAATTTTAAATTCTAATTTGTAATTAGTGCAGTTGGTAAAATTATAAACAAAACCTCTTATTTAATGAGATAACTGGGTTAGGAATTATTGTACTTGGCGCTTATTTTATAAATTGTAATATAGAACCTGCCATTTGCGTCATTTTGAAACTTCTATGATGTTATTCTCATGCAAAACACAAAAAATTTTCATTATCCACCTTCATCAGCCTGGGCTAAAAAAGCTCTTAAAAAAGACAGCCCCCTTAGCTTATTTTGTTCAGATTCAAAAGCTCTAAGATATAAATAAACTCTAAAATTATAAAAATACAATTAAAGATTTTCCAAACGCCTCAATATAAATATAAGCTCTAAATCAGATACCACAGCTTATTTTTAGAGTTACCAAGTGCGACGAGCATCGTATTCACTATTCAGACTTACTCTGTGAAAAGCCTTCTTTTGTGAAACGAATCTGTCACCTCCAAAGTCTTGCAAATTTTAAAACCACAGCCAACCGATAAGCATTCATATACTTGGTAGTTGGAATGCTGTGAGTTCCCATTTATTTCAGCCTAATTTAGTGGCCTTTAGTCATAAAAATCAGTAGACCCACCAAATGGATGCCCTACATTATGACGACCGAACGAGTCCGTGTTTGTCTTATCTCCTTCACCACAAAGTCCGAATGGTCTACTTGGTCTACTTTATCTAAATGACTTGACAAAGATTGACATGGCATATATACAACTATTATACATTGAAGAGCTAAAATAAAGGATTAGGATCATTTGACTGTATTGAGATGGGGACACCTCTAATCACACTCTAATCTGTCTCTCTCTTTATGCATTTGAAGTGAGGTGATGTCAGGGTATCATTATAAAAAGTTCTGACACAGAGTTATCAAAAAAATTTTCCCATGGCAAATAGTTGGCAACAATAGTTTTTCCAATTTCCGGCCATTACACGGAAATGTGCAACGAACTCCATTGTGGGATCCACATAGAGATAATCCACACAACTCAAGAAGAATCACATCCCCTTTGGTGGTATATTCTTAAATTTCGGTTCAAAAGCAGTGGGCCCCACTGTCCAATTAAGCACTTAATGCAAACATGACTGGCATTAATGTGGCATCACTACTGATTTGATCTTAGTTTCTGTCATGTGATTAATTGCATGGTGGGATTCACTGCTTTTAAAATGAAGTTTAAGGATATATTCAGGGGCGGACCCATGTGTTGGGCATCTGTGGCGGACGCCCCAAGTGGATTTGGAAAAGGCCCATGAGGGTTATGCACAATGGCACACCTGTCCTGTACTCAAAATCAATTGCCCCACCCATCTCATGTGTTTTTGAAATCCTCATAAACCTATCTCATGCAGCCTCTTTCTTTCTCTCCCACTCTGGTAGATTTCTGGTAAGGCCGTAACAAACAAACATTCTCATCTCTCTCTCAGGCCCCTAAATATGAAAACCCCGAGGGAAAACAGCACAATACCTAGCTACCTATATTTTGGTCATTTTACAGAGCACCCCCAGTATTCTTGTATTCTGTACTAAACCTACATGTATTTCTAAATCACAATGCAAATACAGATGCCGTGATGAAACATAGAAAATGACGAGAATTTACCCCGCCGGTGTTTATCCAAACCCAGTCTCCAACAACTTAAAAAATCAAACCAAACAAACCCAGCAGCTCATTTCTATTTCCATCTCACAAAACCGCCCCAATTCTTCCTCCAATCCATCTCTTTCTTCTAAATCTAACTAACCCTTAATTTCTTTTTCTTTTTCCCCTTTGATTCCGCAGAAGAAGTTGGATGAAGACGAAGGCGCGCCCAAATACTAGAGCGTCGCCCTCATCATTGGTGTCACGGGCATCGTCGGCAATAGCCTGGGGGAGATACTCCCCCTTCTCTTTCTATCAATAGTTAAAGAGGGATTTTCTCCTCCCAAGCGATAGAGAGTTTCTTTACATTGCCTCCTTTTTATTGCAAGCCAAGAAGTTTCCTCTGTTTTTTTTAAACCCATTTGAACGCACAAAATGCGAATCTCGTGTATTCGTAAGTTTTCCCATTTCAGAACCGAGGAATTGAATCCCAAAACTAGCCAAACCAAGACTTTTCCTGAAATGGGTCATCATTTTTCCTTCATTTGAAGTGGGTTCTGGTTTTGATTCTTGCTGCCTAATCGACCCATTTTCATCTATGGATTTGTCTCTGCTCGAGCAAAATCCTTCGCACAAACAGAAATAAACTGGGAAAAGTACGATTTAGTTTTTGCCTCTAAATCCTGCTTATCACATTTCGTCGTAGATTTTAACATGTTGTTCTGATTTGGGGCGTCCCCTATTTTCAATTATCTTTATTGGGTTTTTGTTATTTTACTTGATTTGTATTGGGTTTGCTCTGTTCATGATAATCGATAGTTGAGATGGGTGTTATATCAATATTGAAAGGAAAGAAAGCAGAGAAGGAGTAGAGAGTGCACTATCCACAACCTCCGGGGAGCTCATCACCACCTTTTCATCGCCGAAGGACCTTTCATCACCCGGGGATCCAAGAGCCTTTGAGAGGGAGAGTTGAAGATCGATTAGGTTCAGAAATTTGGAAAGGGGGAAATGAGGGAAAAAAAGGGCTTGATATTTTTTCTCTCCGGGGGCAAATAAGTCTTTTTGGACGAGTAACTTGCCGCCCGTATGCACCAGACATCATTTATACGACCTACGCCGTTAATACTAATAGAATCCGTGAGTTTTGCATTGTGATTAATACTATAGGTAGGTTTAGTACAAAATACCAAAGTGCAGGGGGTACTCTGCAAAATGACCAAAGTCCAAGTAGGTATTGTGCTTTTTTCCCAAACCCCAATCCCTAAACCCCAAACATGATCCCCCCTTCCTAAATCCCTATCGCCACCAAGTCCAGCAACAACATTAATATTGGCATTTTGAAATTGGTCCCAATCGAAACAATGGGTATGAGGAGAAGAAGGGCTTCCAGAATTGGAGCACTCTTTGCATTCGTCATCATCTTTTAGGAGAATGTGGCCAAATGAAAGGTGGAACCATCATGTGATAAGTGAAGTAACTCTAAAAGAGATATTGTACCGGCAACAAGTCCATATTATTTCAAGAAATGAAAACAACAGAATATACAATGTTGTCATTTTATTTTATTTTATTTTTTATTTTTTTACTTTCTAAGACCTTTGAAGTACCTTGAAAAGTTGTTTCACAATTTACTATAAAAAAAAGATTGTGCATGATATTATTGATATACCAACTGCATTTGAGGTCACTTTTTCCCCTCTTTTTGAGCATTGCTGCCAATGCCTTCACGCATAACAATTATTCTTTGCATGGTGTGACAAAGTTGCTCACAAAGTTGGTTTTCCTCTTTCCACAATGCACTGAGTTATAAGGGCACGTTTGTGTAACACATTTCTGCAGAAAAAGGGGCGGTTTTCCACAGAAAACCGATTTTTCCTGTGTTTGGTGCAGCACAATTATGCGGAATCGCATTTCCGCCACGTCATCAATTTCCTTGAAAAGTGCGGAAATGGAGTTCCCATGGGGGGCCATCGGACTTCCATTTCCGTAGAAAAGTCCCCATGACTTTATAAGGTTCATTTCCTTGAGGAACCACCATCGAGAGCATCTGAAACAAAAAATGGGTTGGAAACCCTAGCACATTGATCTCATTCTGCTCCATCTTCCTCATCTATAAATGGCAATATATCTCAATCTTCCTCTCCAGTTTCTTCTCTCCCTTTCCCCCTCTCTTTGGATTGGTTCATGTGATGCATGGAGTAGAGACGATGATGGGATCTCGATCTTCCTCATGGGCTAGCTCTTTTCCAACAGAGCAAGAATCACCCAGTTAAAAAAGGGTGTTGAATACGAATACAAAGAAGAAGATTCGGTAAACAAGAGCCCTCTCATGTTGAAATCTAACCCTGTTCACAAGAAGATCCTTGTTTTGATCCACAATGAGAGACCCATCTGCGAGTCCCTCATCATCGTCCAATACATTGATGAGATGTGGAACAAAACAGTGCCCTTAATGCCTGGAGACTCATATGAACGGGCAAATGCCAGTTTCTTCTCTCCCTTTCCCCCTCTCTGGGCTCTTCTCTTTGATAGTGGTGGTGCTGGAGCGAATTAGGTGATGGTGGTGTAGTAGAGGGCTACAACAATGGTGATGATGGTGGAGTAGAGAGAGACAGTGATGGTGATGATGGCTGGGTCGATGGCCAGTTTGATGATTATCTATCAGGATCAGGGATTAATTTGGGCCCATTTCAGATGATGATGGATTTGGCGATGAGATGTGCAATGGGCATCTATTTTGATGACGATGGTGGCCCATAATTGATGAGACAGAGGAGATGATGGATTTGATGATGGGTTGTGTAATGGGTCCAAACTAAGAAAGCCATGGCTGCACCAAACATGATCAAGACCAATTCACTGAGGAAAAGAAAAACTGCACCAAACATGATTTTTTAACTTCCATTGAAACCATTTTCCGTGGTATTCATTTACCAAAGAATTAGCTAATGTGGCAATTTCCTTATTCCATGGAAAAGGCTTGTACACAAACGTGCCCTAAAAGTTGTATTTTTTAGAGTTATATAGGGAAAAGTCTGATAGTGTCTTCTTTTCTAATTTTGAGATGATAATTTCTTTTCTAATTTTGAGATGATAATTTTTAATTAATTATATGTGACCAACGTTGAACTTTTAAAATTGAATGTGGTTTCCATGTTGCCAACAATCTTTTGAGTATTTACAGGTTTTCTTCACAAAATGGTTCCGGGTGTAATTACTTTATACTAATCTTACATATTATCCGCCCCACTCATTTTGAATGCCCAACTTATATTGAGTATCTTGGGGTCCCCCACCAGATATATCACTAGAGAAGATGAAACTCATTTTGAATGCCCAAATTATCTCTACGTGGGCCCGATATTGGAGTTCTTGTTATGGTATTCCACATTAATAGGATTCCATTATATATATTATAAAAAAAAAAAAAAAAAAAAGGAAGAAAGATTCACCAAACCAGGAAAATCACATGACCTCCCGCCCATTTACAATAATGAAAGAAAGCAACCAATACAATGGCAGAAAGATTAATTCCTGTGGCCCTTTTTTTTTTATAGAACTTTCAAGCCTCCCCCTTGTTGGGACTGAGGAAAGAAGGAAAAAAAATAACAAAACCACATGCGCCATTAAATTCCTCTACAGACTTTTCTACCTTGAATTGCCTTTTGCATTTAAAACCACCTCCCAACTGCCCAGACCAAACAAGGAATCTATGCGTCACGTCAGATTCTCATAATCTCATTCATATCTCTCTCCCCACTTTCATATCTGGTACTACTCTAATACCAGGCACCCAGTTTTTTCTACTTCACAAGCACTTCAAAAGGAGAAGAATCTTTCAACACCACTTTCAAAAGAAGAAGAATCTTTCACCACCACCACCACCACCACCACCACCACCACCACCATATCATGGCTGGGAATTCCTTGGAGATCTCTCCTGCTTCTGAGAATTCCCCAGTAGAACAAGTGGCTTTAACAGTGCCCACTACTGATGATCCATCCATCCCAGTTCTAACTTTTAGAATGTGGGTATTGGGCACTCTATCATGTGTCTTGCTATCTTTTCTCAATCAATTCTTCTGGTACCGGAAGGAGCCTCTCTCCATCACCTCAATCTCGGCGCAGATAGCCGTTGTCCCGCTCGGTCACCTGATGGCCTCATGGCTCCCTACCCGTGTTTTCTTTGAAGGCAGCAAGTGGGAATTCTCGTTGAATCGCGGGCCTTTCAATGTGAAAGAGCATGTTTTGATCACAATCTTTGCGAATTCTGGAGCTGGGACAGTTTATGCCATACACGTTGTCACTGCTGTCAAGATCTTTTATAAGAAAACAATGACATTCTTTGTTGCATTTCTTGTGGTGCTTACCACTCAGGTTGGATTTTGTGAGCACATTTTTTTTTTTTAGATTTGGATTTTGAGTTGATTGTTGGAGTTGAAAGATTTTATTGATTTTGAATTGTATAGGTTTTGGGATTTGGATGGGCAGGGATCTACCGCCGGTACTTGGTAGAGCCTGCGGCAATGTGGTGGCCATATAATCTGGTTCAAGTCTCCCTCTTCAGGTATGTATAATTTCATCTTAGTGAGAAACTTCGTCTTTTTGTTATTGTTATCATTTGTTAGGAATTTGGCTGAGGTTTGGTGGAGCAGTTGGCTTCTAGAGATGCAGAAGGATTATATGATATTTTGCTTTGTCTGGGGCTGATCCTTGGGACTTTGTTCATCTTGGACAGGGACTGGTGTTTTGGTATTGAAGACTGATGTCTTCTGATATAACAGCCAATTTGCTGCTATGACACGCTAGTTCCTTTCGCCTTACCTATTAATTATAGCGGTGTAGAAAGTAAATAGATTTCTATCTTCAGTTTTGGGAAACAGACTATGCTTTAAATTTATCAGAAATATGAGAGATACCCCAGTGGTTAAGGCCTAAGGGGGGTCTCATCCCAGTGATGGATCCCTAGAAGGCAGGTTTTCACAAGGGAGTTATATCACATATTTATTTAGGAAAAAAAATCTTTTGAATTTAGAGATATTATCTATGGTACAACCGTTTTTAAACCTGACATTTGCCCAAAAAATAGTTAAAATTGATGTATTTCATGTAGCATTATTCGTGCAATATATATCTCATAGGGTCATGCAATATTGCACACATTGGACATTGTGAAATTAAAAGGCAATGCGATATCACACGTATCACTGTATACCATATCCTAGAGCTGTGCGTTATTGCACCCTTTTTGTACGAACAACTTTGAGGAAAATATTTAAAGTGCATCTGTTTTGGAGTCAGATTAAAGGACATTTATAGAAACAATATCCTTTAAAGTTTATTTAGTGGGCCAACTATTACTGGATTTCAAACCTCTAATATCAATTTTGATGACTATATTTACGGGTTTGAGCATAAATTTTAAGGAGTGGGTGCCATTTTATATGGACACTATAAAAAGTGCTGATTTTCCTATGATCCATAATCTTATCATTCTTTCGTACAGAAAAATTATATCTTATAAAGAGCAAAAAACAATCATTCTAGTTGGTGAGGAAGGTGGAAGACTAGAGTTTGAACTTTGAACGTGCACGTTTGAAAAAAAAAAACAAGGATAGATTTGGTGCTAGTGGGATGCCCAAATCCAGAAGAAACAAAAAATAAAAAATAAAAAATCTATATATCCTGAATCTTTGATTACCACACCTGAATTGAAAATGGTATGCTCTCTCATATCCAATAAGTGTGACAGAGATGAACGGCTCGGCGCATGAGCCAAGAAAAGGTAGTGGGTCAAAGCTTGGCAGTTTCTGCCAGGCTGGTCCTTGGAAGGTAGCTCACAAAAGATGCGTTCAGTGATGTAATGCGCTTTGATGTGACACAAGTGCATGGCTTGTCATCTTCCAGTTATTATTGTAGTCCAATTTAATTTAATTACACTGAGTCCTGACAAATCATAATAATTGGAGTAATCGGAAAATGTCATCTCTTGCTCTCTAAAATTCTTCCTAAAAAGTCCAGTTCAGCTAAATTAGAGGATAGCTCAGTTTGTTTAGAATCAGAATTTATATTTGATAGTTCGAAATTACATTATTACACTACCGAGGCTACGGGGGATTGATCCAGGGTACCTCTGGCTGTAGAAATTATTATGACCCAAAGGGTCGGGGCATCCTCCATTATCTAGAGAAGTCTAACTCAACTAAAAAGGTTTACATCGAAAATCAGTTATAATTACAAGTACCAACTTTTATGAATATTGATTATGGCGTCGGTTAAAGGGTTCTAACTCTAACTCCTTTGTGTATTTGGATGGTTTGGATATTTTTTACAATTTTCTCAAATCCATCAAGATTTAGGATATTAAGCTAAAAAGTCTTGATGCTTATCATTTATATGAGAATATTCAACCGTTCAAATAATGAATTAGGGCCTAAAAAAAACACAGAAAAACTAATTATGTAGGTTTGGAACTTTTGGGCGTTTTTTCATGAATTACTCATGATCTTTAGAGATTTAAGACAAACAACTTATTAAGGGTCTTGAGATTTATCAGTTTAATAAATAAATTTAATATAGTTTATGTAAATACCAATATATAATATATATTTACTAAGGCTCAAAATAGATGATAATGAAAAAATAGAATTCGTTTAGCTGATTCCAACATAATTGGGATAAGACTTATGATGCTCATGATGATATATTTACTTAAATACCTATTAACCCTTCTAGCCTAACTCAGGTTACAACAATAGCACAAGGCTTAGACTGGTCTTTAGGCTCTGAAGATTGATATCAGTTGGTAAGATAGTCAAATTTGCTGTTTTGGCCCATTAAACTCTTTTTTCCTTGCTTACTTGATTACATAGTCGTAGTAAGTGAATATATTTTTATCTCCACATTTAAAAAGAAGACTCTGCCTTTTAACCTTTTTAAAATTTTGTTTAATGGGCCTACTATTACTGAATTCAGTCCCTAATGCCATATGCCTTCAATAAATTGGCATTCATCAAAGTCTCACTCCAATCCACTCTTGAATTGATCGGCCATGAAGCATGTAAGCGATGCTAATCACATGTTTAATTCTTAATCAATCCACCCATGGGCCAAATTTGAATGGAGTGAAATTTTTATGATGACTGTATATTTATTGTTGTAAACTGTTAGTTTAAGTAGCTTGAATTTGTCATCATCATTATTAAAGACTTGTCCAAAGTATGTAGGGGTTGGCTACACAAATTTTGTTTTTCCATTGCGATCTATCTTGAGCCAAATTCTTAGATTAATTATACTTGTTTCATATCTACTTTTACTAGCTCTATTCACGCTCTTTTTGGCCTATTTCTTTTTCGTAGTGGGCCATCGATCTTCATGGCCAAATTTTTCCTTACCAACGCCGTTACTTAGTTACATTGGACATGCCCGAACCATTTTAAATGAGTTATGCTGATACCGTGAGGATTTTCAAAAGTGGGGAACTATACTATATGGAACCCATAGAATTGCTGATTTTTTTAATGATTGGTAATCTTGTACCATTGTATCCAATTTCCTTGTAACATTCACTGGTACACTACGGAAGTTATATATGTATAAGCAAAGAAATCATTCTAATTGGTGAGCTTCTTCTCAGAAAGTGAGAAGCAGGAATGAAAAAAGAAAAAGTGAAAAACGTATTGTGAAATCTTTTTACAAAAAGAAAGTACAAGATTTTAAGATTGTGTTTGAATGTGAAATTTGACGGCTTTCCTCTTTGTAACAAACAACCCATGGAACTGCTGCTATAAAAAACAGTCAAAGTTTCGACCATGGTGTCGATGTTAAAAGGTACAAGGAGAAAAACTAACAGCAAGAAAGTGCCCATGGAAGTAGGGAAATAAAATAAAAACTAAAGTTGTAGCCTTGTAGGTACAAGCTTGGCAGCGTCTGGTGGCGTTGGATCCTGAGATCACACCAACTGAACTGCCAGGCTCCAAGATATACTGATGCACTTTGATGTGACAGAGAGAGATGCATGGCTTGGCAATTCGCATACCTACCTACAATGCCTAAAAAGATAATAGAATAAGCTAGTGAAAAGTATGGGGTGCCCTAGACTGAGACCCACAGCTCTCAAAATGGGGCTCCGAAATATCATCCTATTGCTCGTGTTATGATGGAGGGGGATGGCTTGTCCTTTTCCCACCATCAATGGTGTAGTGAAGAGCTTTTCCAACGCAGGTCATGACATTTCTGTCGACAAAGACTGGATCCCCTCCCTCTCGCAGCTGTCATACTGTCTTTGTAACACAAGCCAAAACTCCAATCACAGGCAACATCAAAATAATTTGGGCAATTGGAGATGAATTCTATTCCCTCTAGTAATATATCCTCATATTCCACTCTAGCAAGAGTGGACTCAATGGTAACTTTTAATACATGATTGGATGCTAATGTGGCGTCGCCGCGTTTCAGTCATGTGCTTGGTGGGACTTGCTCCTATTGAAATGTAAGGATATATCGTTGGAGGAAGTGATATTCATTTTGAATGGTCCGTATTCTCTCTATATGTGCACCATGATGGAGAACACCACATCATTTACACCTGATCCTGAAGCAATCACTATGACGGAATATGCTGAAATCTTTTTTTACAGTAACATTGTTTCACTTCTATACGTGTATAAATATTTGCACACCTCATATTTTAAAGAGGTGACGATGTAATTACCACTTCCAAATCTTTTTATTGAGCTAATAAATTCAAAATATTCAATTTTATATCTTAAACCTTCATAGATTTTGAAAAATATATGAAAATTTCAAAAAATTAAACCTATAGATCTACATTTTTGTGAGCACCTAATTCACCATGCCACTATTTAAAATTCTCATATAAGTGATAAGCCTCAAGAAATGGAGTCTCATATCTTTGACCGTCGTGTATTTTGAGAACAATGTGAAAAAACTGGAAACAACTGACTCCCATATCATTTACATATGTAAGAATGGTGCTCAGGCAATATGTTTTATATGGAAAATTCTCTCTTAGTTGTGTGCGTGTGCTTCTATGGGTGCGCACATCCCGGCAATCCCCAAAGGTGGAACATACTGAATTTGATTAGGTTTTGCATGCTGAATAACACCAGTGAGCAATGTGCATGAGAAAATCATTCGTTTTACATATATAATAAGCCCATTTTGATATCCCATGCCGACAAGACAAATGAAATGACCCTTATGAGGTACTCGGCTTGTCCCAACCCTCAAATAACCAACAAATGAGGGTTGTTTTGTTTATCCCCACTTCGAAAGTCTGAGAGTAAGGTAGGAAACCTTTTACAAGCTTGCAAAATTTAGGGACGGGTTAGTATAATGTTAGGCACTTAGGCTCGATCGATCTTGACCCTTCTACTTACTAGGTTGTATGGTTTAATAGAAGTAATGAATCTGGTAAACCAGGCTCCAACATTATCCATGTTCTACTGTGATTAAAAGTAGGTATATTATAGTAGGTCTATTGTGATTAAGAAGTAGTGTTTAGGTATAACAGGGTTTTGTGGCTGATATTATAAATAGAGACTAGAGTTTGTAGGATGTACAACCTCTTCTGATTGCACATAGTGATTTCTCCAGTCTTCCTTGTGGACGTGGGCCAAAAGCTGAACCACGTAAATCTCTATGTTCTCTTGTACGTGATTGATCTTTTCTCGTAAGCTCTAAATCACAACAATCATCATTATCATTATCATTACCATTACCATTATCATTATTTTGCTTTATTGGAGATGGAACTTGCATGTCCGTCTCTAACCAAATGAGGGACTATTTATTATTATTATTACATATAAATTTATATAAGTATAATATATAATATCTAATTGCTAAAATTTGCATTTTCCCTCGGAACAATCATATGATGGGAGTATGAATGTATTTTCATAGCCTTACACTTGTTTGAAAACAGCAAAATATTCGACCCATAAAATATCCTTAACCCATGAGAATGTCAACGATAGGCTCTAGCAAAACATGATGATCGTTTCTATTAAATATCTGCATTTACTTTTCATAGATCAAGGGTTTTATTCTTTTTGTTACCCACATATGTTACTTTTCATGATCTACGACTGTGGAAGGGTGTTACAAATTTTTTTTTTCTTTTTTTGAAACGGGTGTAACAAATATTAAGATAAAGAGGTTTAAGATAAAGAGGTTTTTGCATGTATCTTCTAAGGTTTGTAGGATCTGTAAATAAGTTCATGTTGTTTCAATATTTTTATTTACCCCTTAACATTTCATTTTAACACTAAGGCTGGGACCAGCGAACCCTCGGGTGAGGTAAGGGAGCCCTCGGGTAAGGAAAGGAGACCTCAGGTGAGGTGAAAATCCCTCAAGTGACGAAAGGTGGCTTGCCCAGGGTCGAAATGTAATCTGTTAACCAACTTCTCTAAAATGTAATCTCTTAACCAACTTCTCTAAAAAGTAGTAGAAAGCTGAAGAGGTGGAGAATACACCCTTTTCTACAGTGAAATTGATCTTTCACTAATAATGATTAATTGACGCTGAACTATCTAGTAATTACTTTTTTACTTATAGAATATTTTTTACTTTTTAATATATATATTTTTTTTCTTTTTTGCTATTTCTTCTTACAAAGCTTACTTTTTTAACTCCAAGCAGAGTGGAGAACCACTACAAGAGAAAAGTGGTAATTCTTAGTGCCCGTGCGTTTCTTCTCATTCTCTACCTAATGAGGAAGCTCTGCTTGTGATTTTTTCTACATCCAAATGGACCCTTTGTTTTTGCTGCTGGCAGTCTAGTCTTCCTTTTGTGCAGGATTAGTTGATAATGTCCCATATATATAACTAAATCTCATGGTTAGTGAAGCTTTGCTTTTCAAGTAGTCTGTGCTGAGTGAGTAGCATTGATTTCAGGGCTTTACATGAGAAGGAAAAGAGGCCCAAGGGTGGGGTAACGCGGAATCAATTTTTCCTCATCGCCTTCCTCTGCAGCTTCGCCTACTACGTCTTCCCCGGCTACCTCTTTCCCATGCTGACCTCCCTCTCTTGGATATGTTGGGTCTTCCCGTCCTCCATCTTGGCCCAGCAATTGGGCTCAGGACTTTCAGGGCTCGGCCTTGGTGTCATGGGCCTCGACTGGTCCACTGTTTCCTCCTACCTTGGAAGCCCACTTGCCAGCCCCTGGTTTGCCACTGCCAATGTGGCTGTTGGATTTGTTGTCGTCATGTATATAGTGACACCCATCAGCTACTGGCTCAATGTTTACAAGGCCAAGACATTCCCTATCTTTTCTTCTGGGCTTTTCACCTCAATGGGCCAGGAGTATCACATTTCAAGCATTGTCAACTCCAACTTTCAGCTTGACATGGATGCCTACAAAAAGAATGGGCCTCTCTCTCTCAGCACCTTCTTTGCTATGACTTATGGCATCGGCTTCGCTGCGCTCACCGCCACCGTCGTCCATGTCTTCTTGTTTCATGGAAGGTGAGCTGAATTCCTACACCATTTCATGTATTGTTGGCACTATAAAATTGTTGGTGAGAATAAAGTTGACCAACCAAACTATGTGCACATAAACAGAAAATAGAGATAGAGGAATTTCTTCCCACCAGTCATTGAAGACAGTGTTGTACTTAGGGATTGCATATAAACTAAATAATTGCAGAAAAATATAACCTAGGAAATATGCAGAATAGATCAGTTAAAAAACCAACAGACAACATGCTGCTTCAATTGCGCTATTATCTATCGGTAATGGTTGTAGCATTGCTTTTTGAATAACAATCACATGAAATGAAATCCGCCCATGCGATTGTTACAGTGAAATATGGCGATTGACGAAGTCCGCCTTCAATGAGAGGAGAATGGATGTCCACACAAGACTGATGCGCAAATACAAACAAGTACCTGAATGGTGGTTTGTGTGCATCCTCATTGCAAACATTGCATTGACTATCTTTACTTGCGAGTACTACAATGAACAGCTTCAATTGCCATGGTGGGGCGTGTTGCTCGCATGTGGACTTGCCTTTTTCTTCACCCTCCCCATCGGAATCATCACTGCCACTACAAATCAGGTGCATATGCTTTGTCTCTTGTCTCAAACAATCAATTATTTTGACATTCTTAAAATTATTTTCTGATATATGATTCACATACCTGATGCTGATGCTGTTGATGAACAGTCGCCGGGCTTGAACATCATTACCGAGTATATTATGGGTTATATACTACCTGGGTACCCCGTCGCCAACATGTGCTTCAAGGTGTATGGATATATCAGTATGACGCAGGCTTTAACATTTCTACAGGATTTCAAGCTCGGCCATTACATGAAGATTCCTCCTAGAACCATGTTCATGGCACAGGTTAGTCTAAAATCCCTTCTCTTCTTATTTTAACAGTTTCAACTAGTGTAAGTTAAACATCTGTACACAGGGAAATTAGTGATTGTAGGAGTGAATGATTTTTGTATCCAAGTCATATACTGAAAATTGTTGCAAAAATCTTCTTTACTGTCAATTTGTGCACATCCTAGATGAGCCATGAGCAAAGAGCTGAAATGTGCCTTGGGCAGTTACCAAAAGCAAATAAATAAATTCCCTTGTTTCAACTCTCCCATTTGATGCTAGCTTGGTCATGACCCACCAGTGAGAGTTTGGCGCTGATTGAATGCTACAGATGGTTTCTACACTGAATTCAGCGATAATTCATGATCAAGATAATGAATGTGACCTTGGCAGGTGGTGGGGACCCTCATAGCAGCAGTAGTCTACTTAGGAACTGCTTGGTGGCTCATGGAAAGTATCCCCAACATCTGTGAAACTTCCCTTTTGCCCTCAGACAGTCCATGGACCTGCCCCATGGATCGCGTGTTCTATGATGCATCTGTTATCTGGGGGCTGATTGGGCCCCGCAGAATTTTCGGAGACCTTGGCACCTACTCGGCCGTGAACTGGTTCTTCCTAGGTGGAGCTGTTGCTCCCTTCCTTGTCTGGTTGGCCCACAAAGCCTTCCCAAAGCAAGATTGGATCCCCCTTATTAACATGCCAGTCCTGTTGGGTGCCACAGGGATGATGCCGCCGGCCACAGCCGTCAACTTCACCAGTTGGATTATAATTGGATTCATTTCGGGCTTTGTCATCTACCGATACCGGCGTGATTGGTGGCAGCGCCACAACTACGTGCTTTCTGGTGCACTCGATGCTGGTTTGGCCTTCATGGCAGTGCTGTTGTATTTGTGTCTTGGGTTAGAGGAGATTAGCCTTAATTGGTGGGGAAGCAACTTGGATGATTGCCCATTGGCCTCTTGCCCGACCCAGAAGGGAATTATTGTTGAACACTGCCCTGTTTTCTGAGACTTTTAAGTGCTTTTAGATATTTCCGTTATCATATGGCGAATGATAAAACAATGAATATACAGGTTAGTTGTATACATACATTACCATGTCAAATTGTGATGTCTTTCTGATGTATATAACTGCAGGAGTACTAGTAATTGAAGGTATTTTATTTCTTTTTTGTTTTCAATGAATGTTCCTACTTCATGGGTTGTTAAGGAAGCAAGTCTTCTGCAGATTTGAGGCAATAAAACTTCTCAAGGGGAAGGTTTTCTTCCAACAGAGGTAGGAATAAGATGGCAAAGATTATGCACATTTCATGTTTTCTACCCATATCCAACCCATGTTTTAAACCGCCCCTAAGTTGGTGGCAGGATCATTTAGTGCTTGTAAATTTTGAGGAGTACACCTGAACATCATTCACAACTCTGAAGAGTATGCAATCTGGATTAACTAGTGGATGCGTGATGATTCAGTCAATCTATATTGCATGTTCTGCATCAAACTAGATAATATGCTCAACTAAGCATTTTGGTTTGTTTTTTTTTTCCCAATCACCTCATGGACATTTGGGCTTATAGATAGCTGGGTTTTACTTAAGATTTTAGGAGGGAAGAAAATTAATGAAGTTTTCTACATTGGGACTTTTGATTCACCACCCACATCATCCTGTGGTATCTGGAGAGTTGAATACATGTTTTTGTCAAAATATGTTATGTGCAAACAACGGCAAATTATACTGTTAATTGCATAAGATCCCTGCAGGTCTTTAAGCATACAGATTATTATCTTATAGAACTAACATTAATAACCACGGCATCGCCTAAACTCTATCCTAAACGAGGTGCCAACCTACTGAAAATACAATCCAAAGAGGCCATAGCATTCTAGAGAAGGTGGTCCACAGAACAGCCAGTCGGGGACCATCATCAAATTTCAGTAGTCAGGGTAATGGGGCATATAGGGTTGAAACAATAGATAGTTCCAAGATGAACATTGTATCACTGAAGTGACAGAATGTGGCGCCCAGCTGCCCAAATCTAAGAGAAAGGTTATAGTTTGTTGATCGTTTCAGACTGCCTTCAGCTTTCTATGCTTAGCAAAAAAAAGTTCTTCAGTGTATTGACGAGAATGCACCAGCAATTCAGTCAGGACCAGCCCCTTACAACAGAAAGTAGACCACACATGACCTATGTCTTTATCTCATTTTTTTTTTATTGGTAACTGAAACTTTAAGAGAATGAGAGAATACAAAAAGACAAATAATAATGAGGCAAGAACACAAGAAAAGAAAGAAAAAAAAAAAATCAAACTAAAAGGTACAAGAGCATTGTACCCCACCCAACCCAATCACATAATAAAACCCTCCCAAGGATAGCTTTTCTTCACTCCTTGCTTGGCTAAAGCATCAGCCATATTGTTGGTTGTTCTAATCTCGTGACGAAAGACAACATTAATGGTAGTAGTAAAAGATCGAATTTCGTTAAATAGGAATTGAAATTTCCAAGGAAAATGCTTCCTCTTAGACACCCAAGCTATCGCATTAGAAGAATCACTCTCCACCGTAAGATCACCTTAGAAGCGTCTTGAAAAACATCGGAGGGCTTCTAAAATAGCCAAAATCTCTGCTTCATTAGAATCACAAACACCCACATGCTTAGAAAACATAAACAAAATCTCTCCTTTGCTATTCTGAAGAACACCTCCAATTCCTGCCAACCCCGGTTTACCTCTCGCAACTCCATCCACATTAAACTTCAATACACTAGGAGAGGGTGGAGACCAAAGAACAACTCTTCTCACTTTACTCAATCTGTAGCCCATGCACGCTTCCCAATTTATAAAGATGTTGTTAAGATTAAGATTGGAGCACTCTTTTCTAATCAAGGCCCACTTAGCAATCCTCATAGTTATTCTATCGATCAACACGAGAAGGGAAGAAAATGTGCATAGCACAAAATGGATGAAAAAAAAAAACCCCGTCTTAGAGAGGAGAAACTGTAAATGGTAAAGGGATACTATAGAAGAGTCTCATCTGGATGAAGCTCAGAACATGAAGGGAGCCCAGAGGAGAAACTGGCTCATCTTCCTTTCTTCCTCCATGAGAGCATGGCCCTAGCAAGCAGTAGCATGATCAATTACACTAAAGTTAATCTCAAACCTGTCAAGAAAACATGATTATATGTCAGTCAATTAGCTACCAGACCTCACTAACAGAACTTTGATCATCCTCTAATATATCTATAAAAAGCAAACTTTATGAGCTTGACCCTTAACATGTTGACATTGCCGGCGCAGGATCTGGTCAGCAACATATGAATGAAGAACACAAAGGGTGATATTGATTCGGCTCGTCTCAATGGACTAATTTATGGGAAAGAGATGAGCCCAATCAACACCACGCCTGGTGTTCATCTTCAGAAATTACTAATTCATCTCTGACCTTGAGCTTCCAATCATAACAGGAAATTGCAAAGTCTTTCAGTATTAAAACTAGGTAAGGGAAAGCCTAGAGAAGGGGTTGTCATGAATCTTGATCAAAGGGGAAGAACCACACTTCTATTGATATCTTCTACTCGAAAAGAGAGGGAGTGAAAAGCACGTCATTATACAATTCTCTGGATAACACAAATAATGACCAAGATCTTGGAATCCAACTATCAACCCTCTAATCACGTATTTAATAATTGCTAACTGGAGAAGCCTGTAATTGTCAGCTGGTGTGGATTACCCCACGTCATTACACTGTCGCGGACAGGCACAAGCACATTTTGTGGTGAAGGAGGAGCGCAAAAGAATTAAGTCTATTTGATTTCTTGTGGCTTTGTTAAGGTATCTTTGATTGATAGTTACATGCAAATCCAATGCCTACCGTTGAAATTCCCAGAGAATGATGTTAGATTTAGGATTAGGTCGGTTGGTTTGGTTATTAAAGATAAGATTGCATTTGAATTTAAATAATCTTGGTTATTGCTATGTATAAATTGAGAGGATTTCCTCTCTTCATAGTTACAATAAAATTATGGGAAATATGAATTCCTAGATAAGGTGGAATTCCGAAATCCTCCTAAGGGCATGAGCATTTTGGAATTCTGCCAAAATGCAAAGAAGGTGGAATTCCAGGAATTCCTAAAGGTCAATTGAGACTTATCATGTGCCGGAATTCATAAATTCTTGTAAAGAAACAGAGGATTTGAAAATGCAAGTGACATCATGTCTCAAAAACCCCAACCACTAGAATTCCAGTCAGAAATTCTAGTAAAAAAACAGGCCCTAAGTGTTTCTTTAAAAGTCTTTAAATGATTTGTCCAAAACTCAGCTTTTGATTTTGCAATAATTCTAAACATGAATTCCCTAAATTATGCAAAGAAACAGGCCCCAGCGTTTGTTTTTATTCTTGATGAAGAATTCTAACTGTTGGAAATTCCCGATAGCAAGTTAAGCTTGTCCCCAAGCATTTGGAATTTTCGGCTTGATTTACCAATGGTAAAAAGCCTAGTTTTATGGGCTGACTATTTCAACTCATAGAATTCTTCACATTCCAACTTTCGAAATGCTGAGTGTGTTGCGCATTTGTGAATTCAAGTGGGGGATATTACCTAATAGGGACTTTCGGATATTCTACAAACAAGAGCAGGCCCTAACTATAGCATGTAATTAATAATACCATATATTCTCCGATGTTCTACAAACAAGCAGGCCCTGACTATCACATGTAATTAATAATACTTATAGTGGTGAGAGTTAAAAGTATGATAGTGGCTCTCCCCCTTAATAGTTTTAATCATACGCATAGGTGTATGCATATAAGAGGCAAGGGAAATAAAACAATGTAGGACAGATGAGAATATGTATGCTTCATGTGATTTCGGATTCCACACCTGTTGTAACGACTCTATTGTTTTTTCTCTTGGAAGTGGAGACTCACCTCTTTCACTGCCGCCCGAGGACTTAAAAAATTCGACCATGGTTATAAAAATAACCGACCTTTTTCTGGGTTTTGTAACTACCCACTTTCATCCATCTCTACACACTACACGACCCCATTGTTTCGATGGAATTGAATGTATAGTAACTCATTGTAAAATGTTTTTTAACAAAGAATTATTATAGATGTGAGAGGTGGAAGATATAGGATAGAGATGTACATGAGACTTTCTTAGGATTTGAATTACTAGTCAGGGGTATTCATTTTGTATGTTTCTCTTGATTCATTTTTCATTAAGGAGAGATTATTTGATCGTCATTTTTGGATATTCGATTTTAACCACTTTTAAAAATACAAGTGTTTGATTTCCAAATTCAATTATAGGAAACAGACAGGCTCTAGTTTTTTTTTTATCAGTATTCACCAATATTCGTTGCTCTCTCTCTCTACATTACTTCTTCAAGGTAAACATATAACATTGCTAACTGGGGTAGTGCGGGAAATCAAAGGAGGCATGAGGCAGACAAGTTAGTTAAAGGTCTCACTCAGACCATTGTGATAAATAATTTCCGAACGTTTCCAAAGCATATTTGCATTAAACAAACTTTTACCAGATTCCAGATCTATCTGTCTATCTACTCTTATAAAAGAGAGAAAGATTATGTCCTTTTTTCACTGCACACATAGCCAATAAAATAAAAGTTGTGGGGCCCACCCTTATATATATTTATTATGGATTAAAATATGGATAAAGATGGGGACATAATGGAAATTTTTCAACTTCTACTCTTATAAAATGTCTAAGAAAAATATAAAGATGATGTACTTTTTTCACTATACACATGCCCAATAAAATGCAAGTTGTGGGGCCCACCCTTATATATTTATTATGTATATGTATTTTACGTATGGATAAAGATGGGGACATAATGGGAAGTTTCCAATTTGTCTAAAATAGACTTTGGGCCAGGCTTGGATTTAGAGGAGTTTTAAGGATCCGGATCAAAATGATCTAGAAGACTAAAGTTTAGGAATTAAAAAATTTACCTAACGGTACCATGATCTCAAAAATCTAAAATTACAAAAAAAGACTCCTAAATTCTCTAGAAAATTGCTAACCACCTCCTTACTATACCCAAATGAACTCAGATACAGACCAAACTTGGCACACACGATCCTAATAATTTTTTTAATCTCTTATATTGAGTAGATGCTGATATTTCAAACGTAATAAAATTTCGTTTTAATAAATTCCAATAAAACGAGTAATTTTTTTTTCGATTTCTTTGTTTTTTTTTTTTTTTTAAGGTGGTGGAGAAAAGAAAAGGAAAATGTGGATAAGATTGGAATCTATCTCAAATCAATATCTCAAATGTTGTTTTTTTCCCTCATCGTTTTTCAATTTTCTTTTAACAGTCTTCTTATTCAGATACTTCAAGATTTTCAGTATAGGGAATTTTGTGGGTATGAGGTTTTTCCTTAGTGTTAATAACTGTGTACGGAAGAACATGATATTTTAACAGAATCTTCATTGACTCTTAGCTTCTTTTGGAATGGAGGGAGTTTTCATACATGTAAGTGAGCACTATCTACTAAAATTATTATTGTTTGATTGTGTCTTCTTCTTTAATTTTTTTTAATGTTGTAATAAAATCTTCATTCTAAGAAAAATAGGTACAACCAGAGTTAAGAAAATGATGATGAAGAGTTGGTTTTTTCTTTCTCATTCATGTTTGGGCCAAAGTTAGGCCCTTTGATAGCCTTCGTGCTCTGATAGTTTTAATTATATGTCTGTTTTATTTCTTGAATTTTAACTGCAGGCTTCCAAATTGTATGTGTTTCGTGTTTCCTTATGGTAAAACTTTGTATTTAGTTCTCACTCTATGTTTGGAATATGAATTTGTGTATAGTATTTAAAATGTAAACTTTATACTGTTTTGTTATGTGAGATAGGAAAATGGAAAACTCAAACAGAAAGTGTCCTGGTTGAGAAAAGCAAAGTAGACAATAACTAAATTAAAAAGGACGATGCTATGAGGCATGGAAAAGCTTTTCATTATTTGTCAGAATTTGTTTTCGTTCTCCATAGAGTTAAAGGAGAAGCGCTTTTTTTAAGCAGTACAAGTGCTAATATTCAAAAGGCCAAAAACTTAATCCATATTTGTATAAGAATCTGATATTTTATTTTGTTTCTTTTCTTGTTTTAGTTTATGTTAGTTAAATTCTTACGTTCTAGACCAATGCCTCTTTAATTGTCACCCTCCAAACCCATCAAGAGTGGGATAATTAAAACTAATAAACATTCATTTGTGGTTCTCATTGAACCATTTTGTTCACTAATTTTCAAATTTTTATTCATCTTTTTTGTCTTTTGTAAAATTAATTGTGAGATATGGTGCAATTAAATAATCATTTCGAAGGAAAAACATTTCAGATTTTATCATTCAGAAAAATATTTTAGTCTTTCTTGGCACTCCTTTGTCAACCCCGGCTAATAAACTAAGGCAAGGTGAGAAAAACAAAAGATTTTAACTATGTACTATTTACTGCCTTTTAACTCTGAAAACTTAAATGCCATGTGCTTTTTCAATGATAAACCTTGAACTAAGATGGGATGAAAATAAAAGAGAAAATGAATAGTGTATTTTATAATGGATCAAAAGAAAAGCAATCAAGTGTATTTTATTTACTACCTTTTGGTGTTCAATATGTACAATTTTATAGGCACTCTAAATACTTCGCCATCAGTTTCAAAGTCGTGACAAAATGTATTAGCTAGCTTGCTACTTTTGTTATTGTTGTTGTTGGCCAATTGGTGGTTGTGTTATAATTCAAATACTAAATTTAATACACACGAGAGAATTAACAATCTCTCTGTTTTTTTTTTTACCTAAAACAATGCTAATTGTGCAAATAGTTTCTATTTATTTATTTATATTTATTTTTATTTTTTGGTGGAATTAAAAGATACTTGAGTGGTATTTGTACTTGAAATTTGCTGGTTAAGAACATCAGAGGGCTCCGGGAGGTTTCTAGAAGATATGAGATTATTTTCTTTATACGGATGTAACCCTTTCTTATTATTTTTTAAATATTAACCTTTTAATCTTTTGTACACTAACATTAAATATTTGTAATTTGATGTTCCTTCAGTTATATATTATTTATTCTGGCCTTTGAAAAAGGGATAGAGACCTCCAAAACTTATAAGCACATCCCATATATACAGGTACTTCGTTTGCATTATTGCTTTATGTTTAGTTTTTTCTTTTTCTCTTTTAGAAAAAAGTAGCAACTAACAAAACATCATAAATAAGAAAGTGAAATGTACAAATTTAAACTCATTTTATGTCCGCCCTGTTTTTTTCCCTCTTTTAATGAAAGTTAACATTAAAAAAACTTAAATATTATTTTCACTTTTGCTTCATGTGTTTGTATTTTATTTACTTAGAATAATTGAGTTTTCAATTTGACATAATAATTGTATTGATCTTGATTTATACTCCTTTTGTAAGAGTAATCACAAGTTGGATAATGTAATAACTACTACTAAATATTGGTTCTCTTCTGATATTAGTGATTGCTAAAGATAATTCCATAAATGCAATTTAGTGGTAGGTCTTATAAATTACTATCATAAAATTGTTGTTGTTCGATCAGTACAATTTTTAGTTTCTTAATATATAACTTTTGTGAATTTTTTTTATTATAAAAAGGCATTTTAAGGGCATGAATATATTATTCATTATTACTCTTACTCATGAAGCTTAAATTGAAAAACGTTGATCATTTTCTAACACATTTATTTCTTTCATCACTATTGCAAACTTCTTCTTGTTCTTCTTCTTTTCATATATTTCAATTAAACGTTGTGCCTTCTCTTAAAGGGAAAACGAGAATCTTATAAAAACTGCTTATTATGCTAGCGTTATTACTAACTCCAGAGTCAATGAATGAAGTGGTCGTTTTAAGTGTAAACAACTAAAATAAGTATTTGATGCTGAGCCGCAATAAATTTAGTTTGTTTTTGTTCGTTTCAAATTTTTCTAACTTTGATTAGCACTCCCATCCTTTTTATAGAACAGAGCAGAAGAGCTGATCTAGAATACCTATGTTACATTCTTATGTATTTCTTAAGAGGAATGTCTAATTCTTTTGGCAGATTTGTATTTGTAGTTTTTTATTTTTTGGTTTTTTTTTCCCTATGGATATCTTAATTTATGAGCTTCCATTTAACTGAACTTATATGATTACTATGTATTATCTTTTTCTTACAAGGTATAAAATATAGCACTTTGTATTAAGCAAAAGAAGATGCTTACTCTTGGAGAGGTATTGCCTCTATTTACCTGATAGTGGTCCATCTTAAAAAATAAAACAAAGCACACGTTAAATACTAATATTGATCAACAGGTGCTCTGCAAATCTTACCCGTCAGAGTTCATATCATAGCTCCACCATTGTTGATCCCTATCGCTTGAGGACAAGCCGGATTACTTCATTATTCTTGACGGTTGGTGTTAGATGTTATTCATCTTTTTAAGTTAAGACTAAAACCACCATCTTAGTTTTGTTATTCTGATGTCCTTAGGTAAGATATAATTAATTTTTTTTCCTTAATAAAATCTGATTTTGTAGTGAACATATAATATTCATGGTAATTGGTTAAAATAGTAAGCTCCTCTGTTTCTTAGTTTTTATTTTTATTTTTATTTTTTATAAAAATGCAGGCTATCAATTTGACTATGCTTTCAACTGAACTCCAACTTTAGCAGGTCAAGTCTGTCAGGAAACTGTTAAGTCGACCTGACATGTCAAATAAAGTAAATTGAATTTTCTTTGTACACATTCATGATAAAATATCTAGAAACATGTTATTTATATCCTGAAAAAGTTATATAAATTCCATATCGATTGTCTTTTGAGATCTCATTTTTCTCACTATATCATTATTTTATTATTTTCAAATATATAGAAAAAAAGTAGTGTCAGCTGTATTTGGACATTGCATGGGCCTTGCAATTTACAATCACTCATTTTTTATTGAAAATTTATTTTTAAATGTATTAAAGCTTCTACTGAATTTTTTAAGAACTTCATTTTTTTAAAATTTTATTAATAAAACTATGTGTTCGGTGCACGTGTAATGCACGTAGAGGGCTTCACTAGTTATCTAAAATGATTGCAAGTTGCAATACAAATTACACACCAAACACAAACCATTTTTCTTTCCCAAGGTAAGTATTGGCATATTAAACAATATAACAAAATTACAGCAAAGAGCGGCATGTTACATGGCAATGTGGGCACAACAATTACACCACCAAAATCACCAAGAAACGTGAACAAAAAAGAAAGAAGCCTAGACCAGGCAGAAAAGAGAGAAACCCACAGCCCACAGCCCTGGTCAGGGAAGAGGAAAAGCAACACTACAGATCAACATTTATATAGTTATGCTTCCTGAAACTAGAAGCAATCCATGACCAGGCAGCAGCTTCTTAATTTGTCGAGTCGAGACTTGAGAAAAGGAGGGCCAGCCTACGAGCCTTGAATCTGTGCTTTCAAGGAGAAAGTTTTGGGTCCATGATGGAATCCCGAAGGCACATGTATCCACCAGAACAATTGAACAATTGAACCAAACGCATACTTAATTGCCATTTGCACTTTGGCATGACTTAGAGGTAATCTGTCCCACCTCAGGGAGGATTCAATTGAAGAGGTCCAGCTGCTTTGGGCCAGAGGACTGGGTGCTGACTTGATAGGCCAGGACCTGTGGGGCTGATCATGAGTCTGTTGGGATGATGGTTCTGATGGGGTGATCTAAAGAGAATGTTTAACATGGTTCAACACTTGAACTTATTAGTTGGGTCCTCTGAAAGTCAACCAGTGTGAATTCAATGTATTTGGTTTATGACTTCTGAGCCAAACTTGAAGAAGTTTTGGCCAAAACCTAGGGAAGGTAGGCCTATCCCTACTGTGGACTTTGACTTATTTCAAGTAGCGAGGTTAGCCACTAGCTATTTAACCCCTCATTCCACCAATAAAAGGTATGCACCTGGTCTCTCTCTCTCAGTGCCCTGAAATGATTGTACAATGACTCCATGTGCTGCCCAATTGGATTCACTGCCAATTCATGGGGTAGTGGGATGTGAA
This sequence comes from Umbellularia californica, assembly GCA_028538565.1. Taxonomy (NCBI): domain Eukaryota; kingdom Viridiplantae; phylum Streptophyta; class Magnoliopsida; order Laurales; family Lauraceae; genus Umbellularia; species Umbellularia californica. The sequence continues at coordinate 14,472,135 of JAPQWN010000001.1, read as the reverse complement.
GATCAGCCTGTACATGGCATATGAAGTGTTAGTTTAGTAATGATGGGACAATGATTCCATAAGCTGCCCAATTGGATTAACTGTCCATTAATCGGGCAGAGGGATGTGAAGATCACTGTGTATACTGTGTATGTAAAGTCTCATTTTATTTTATTGTTATCAGTAACAAAGAAATCTTATAGAGGGAGAAAGGAGAGACCTATGAGCAAATCTAGTGGGGAGAGAAAAAGAAGAGGGAAAAAAATACTATGGTAATTCATTGGATCCCATACACATACTTCTGTTTTTAAGGAATTGTTTGTGCAACAAAAGGGTTTCGCATTCTACGGATTTTTGTCAGACAAAGAGAGGATTCCAACATTCCTAATCTACCCATATGAAATCGAGATCCAAAAGTCGTTTAATTATCTTTTTAAGGAAAATGTATTTTATCAAACAATAGAATAGTGGGTGCCCAAAATAATTAATATAAATTTTTTCTTTATTACGAAATTTTCTCGTGCGCAAACATACTAGGGTGTATGAAGTTTCACCCACTTCCAAGTTCCAATCATTGTATGTTAATACAAATGGAATATTCATCTCAACTATTATAAAATTGATGTATCAGCGGAACTAGACGAGGGCCCTCATAGCCCTCTTCCCCATGTTCCATTACAGTAAATCACTTACACGCAATGGTGGAACGGGGCCATACAATAAATCACCTATACACGCAGTGGCGGAACTAGAGGGAGGCTGATAGGGGACATGGTGCCCCCCTCGAGTTTTTATAAAAGCCCTTATATATTTTAAAAATTATATACAGTTTTTTATATGTGGCCCACCCAAAATTCTATTTGTACATTGTGGCCCCCAAAAGAAGAATTCCTAGATCCGCCCCTGCTTACTCGTACACGCACGTGCACGCTGGTGCTCACGCACACACATATACATATGTACACATTATATTGCTTTTGGTAGATGTTTTAGGTAAACAATACACTAATTTTAATAATTCTAAACCCTTTTTATTTTTCCTTTTCTTTTTTTGGGACTTTTACTCGTAAATCGGTCTTAAATTCTTAATTGATGGAAGAACAAAGAAATATTAAATATCGCCTTCAAAATATTTTATATATATAGTATAAACATGTCCACATGCTATGATATCACAAGAATCTTTTAATATTAAAATAAGCTGCCCTCTTTTTTACGCAAAGGAACACCCTTTGACTCATTTTTCACATTCCCTTTTTCTTATCTTGGCTTTGGAACGGAGAAGGAACTCATTTTTTCAATCATCTAAATTCGCAGTTGCATTTATCTACTTCCTCCCAAGATCCATACAATGGAAACTTTCATTGACCTACACAACACATTCATTCTATATTAACCTACACAAAAATACATTTAATTTGTAGGTAACTTCTTTTTACCTTAGAGGTATGGATTGGAACGCCTGTGCTTGGGAGGGTGAAAATTAAATAGCAGTTATATTGAATAGGCGTGTAAAGAATAGTTAACCAGTTCATGAATTTATAGGTAAAAAAACCTTTGTTTCTAATGGTGAATGTGTACTTTTCTTCTTCTTTTTTTTTTTTTTTTTTGTTTCACTCTTTTTTCAAAGACAATGAAGATTGGTAATATTATGGAAGTACGACTACGCACATTAACATTACAGAGTCCATGAAGACGATGGAATGAGGTAAGGGCTACGAAGAAAGGCAGATAATGGAAATTCCAACAGCTAAATTGGATCTTTGCATTCCTGGTCAGCAAGTGTGGCGATCTCCTCATTTGATTCCCTCTTGGGTCACGAGAAAAACACCTCCATTGATGCCAAAACACTCTTTTATCTCATTCTTTTATCTTATTCACTATAAATAAATTAAAAAATTTCCAAGGCAACCCCACTGACCTTTTTTCCTAGCCAATGAAATGATTCAATATCCTTCTGCTATCATTGAACCTTAGAGGAAATCTCAAGGAGTCATCAAGGTTTAAGAGACATTAATTTTAGCTCTTTTATTTTTATTTCAGCTAAGGCGGACCAGTGGAGTTGGCTAGGACCATGGCTCAGGAATCGGAGGTTTTGGTTTCGAACTCATGATCTCTCTCTGGGCTACGTCCCAAACCATATGCCTGACTTATTGGGCGTATGGGAGAGGCAAGGACTTCACATGCCTAGGGGAATTAATAATGGTTCTCAGAAGAGTCCAGATACTTGAGGACCTGGTCCATGAGGGACTTGCACATGCCAGTTAATAGAATTCAAACTCGCACATGCAAGGAAAACTAACTCGCACATGCAAGGGGTGGACAACTCACACATATGAGGTAAGAGGAACTCATACATGCAAGGAGGACTAACTCCCACATGCGAGATAACGGGGGGGGGGGGGGGGCGGCGGGGGGCATAAAATAAAATTGTAGCTTTGTGAGTAAAACTAGATCGATCTTCAACCAAATAAAAAAGACAAAAATCAGTCTAATTGATTGAAACGCGAAATCAGATTTAAAAAGACCTCTCCTGCAACTTGTTGCTATCAATAGAAAAAACTTTGTAATATGTTATCCAACATAAATTAACAATCAAGCAGGTTTTTACTGTCTCAGATTCCCACATTTCCAGAATCCATCTACCACATAACCAAACAAAAAATCTTGCTTCTTGCAGAGAAAAAAAATAAATAAATAAAGAACACACACACACACATTAGTACGATAAGAATCACAACACATAAATTACAATACTTCTTTCTAAGCAATGGCTGAACTTATTCAAATGAATCGAAAGGTCCCAGACAGGGACCAGTTAAACCTAAAAAAAGGAAAACAAAATAAAACAAATAAAAGAATACACCATAAAATCAATATAAAAAGGAAAGCTACTGAATGTTACAAGCACATGTACTCAAACACAACCAAAGACCTATTCAAGAAAATCTGTCTACAACATAAGCGTAAAATGTAAATATCGAGGACCTCTGAGAACCTGTACATCAATTGAATTGGACAAATATAGTTTCCAAAGGTCATAGAGTTGGAGCTCTGAACCAAAACATTTTAAGATATTGATTTGGGTACAATCCTTAAAGCAAACATTAATTAGGAGACTGATAAATGTGCACTTATTTTTATATGTACATACACCATGTGCAACTCCCTTGTGAGGCCCACATGGTAATATGCAATTCACAAGTAGGGTAGGAGAGGAAGGTCCTAGGGGGGATTAGGGGTAGCCTAGTTCGGTCCCTATTAAATCTCCTAAAACCTAGATTTAAAGCCCTCAAAATATAACATAATGATGAATGTAGTTTTTTCATCATCTGATGTAACGGTGGATATCAATCGAGCAAGTAAAATATTAGGGTGAGTGCCAATTCACAGGAGTGAGTATGAGGGAGTTGGATTAATCATTGATAGGCCCTAGATAGGAGGCGCTCAAGGGTATTTTGTAAAAAGTAGCTCGCCTGATTACTTGTAAGATAGAACATGGATGTTTTAATCCAAGAGCAGCTCAACCCATCACCACCTTCCAAAAAAAGATTATGATATGGTACAGCTACACAATCTCCTTAAAGCTAAAGAAGAAACATTACATCCAAAACATCCTCCATCCTCCAGCTGCTTTCTCTTGAAGTTAACAATGTAGCATTATTAAAACCTCCACAATGAGCTTAAGGCATACAAAATTTTCAGTAGTCTGCTTCATTTTAACCGGCTCCCACTTGGTCTGTGTACTCAAGTTTGGTATATATTCTCAAAATAACAACGCACTAGTGCTATTGCAGGAGGACGCAGATGGCCATATTTGCTCAAAAAAACTCCCATCAACGTTGAATTTGTTAAGAAGAAAAGAACAAGAGATGCAAGCAGACCACACACAGATAACACACATATTTACGTGGTTTTCTCGATCCTAAAGTATGTCCACGGATCACACCGATTCCAACATGCTCAAAGGCAAAAGATGAGAATACAAGATACAACTTTTCTGACGGCTATACTAGGGTTATATAATAGCACAAGGTAATATTAACAGTCTGACCCGGGTGAAATCAAGTTCCACACATAATAGATTTTTGGCACGTCAGTTAGCCATTTTCTCCATCACAACCATTGATCTTTGATTCCTTTGTCTCACTTTGTCTACGAACTTCCAATGATACAAAGCAAACAATCGATTCATAACTCAGTCTTATTCAATTAAAAGAGGGAAGGAATGTTATCAAGCATGATATGATAGCTTAACCTCTTAGAGGAGTATACCCGAGTCAACGAAACAGTAAAAGCTCCATTCCAGCATAGATTAGGAAGTTTTGACAGACTGCATCCAATACTTACCCATACCTTTTGTGAATGCCAAAGGATATGCTTGTACTGAGTGAATCAAGTCCATGGTTCTCTTAGAAAGTTTCTGGTGTTTTTTTTTTATCTGCTTGGACCATTTGGCTTATGATCCCATGCCCAACAGAGGACTTTGAACTTATATTAGAAGCCCAAGGAGCAGTCGAGGCTATTTGCTTTTAAATTTCAATGGGTCTTCAATAAATTATTATCCGTAAAGATCAAATCAAGTAAATTAAGGAACTCATAAGGATAGATCTTAAGCATTGCAACTTATTTGAGGATTTGGTCCGGGATAGACTAGAATGGCAAAATCGAGTTCATATAGCAGACCTTAATATAGTTAGGACAATGCTTTGATAATGATGATTTCGAAATATAGAATCAAGTAAATTAACCACGGATCATCTCTCTATGGGCAGTCAAGACAAGTAGGTCTTCTGTTAATGTCCGCACAAAAGCAGGGTAGAAGAAAAATTAATCAGAACTTTTTTATGTATAATTTTACAGTCTTAGACCTGTTCCCTGGCGGCAAATAGAAAAATTGCATCGGTTAATATACTAGTGTCCTCTTGTTTCCCAAATGAAGAATTGACACATAACCTCATGGAACCAACTTGCGAGGCATGTTAGTTTGCATGGAATGCATAGGAATCCAAGACACATGAACTCATAGTCAAATGAGCTCCACTGAAGGAATGTTTCAGCGGAGAAGATGGAAGGATATGAGTTGAGGAGTGAAAGATGTAAGGTGGCAATATTAATGAGGCCTTGACTTTCCTCGGATTCAATTACTAGGATGATGGCCAGAAACTCACTTCCTTTCTTCCCTTGATTCTATTTCCACTAAAGAGGAGATTACTTTTTTTTTTTTTTTTTATCCCAAAGGCTAAAACCCTGTGAGACTTGCACATCCATGGCGATGGTAAAGGAGACACAACTCACACATGTAGGGTAATGGAAACTTGTATATGCAAGGAGATAAAACTCACACATATGAGGTAATAGCAACTCACATTTATAATGTGTGGGCGGGGTTTTCGAAGGCTAAACCTCCTAATGAGAACTCCCGCTCCTTACCACTGGGTTAAGGAGCCGTTCTCAAAGACGTCACTTGGCAGTCTTGTTTGGATATTCACCTTTCCTCCCTCATTTTTAACCACTAATAGAAATACAAAGGCTTAAAACTCCTATAAATTCTTTATTTATTTATTTATTTTTCATTTAGGTAAAGACTAGGAATTCAATTACATGTAACTAATTGGCCCTAAACAACACTCTGGTCCCCTCCAGCCACCAATAATGACTGAAAATTCCAGCCACCAAGGAGATTCAATCCGCCACGAGGTACATCAATTGTTAAGTATCTAAGGAAGATGGGTGATCCTGAAGTCTTTTCATCGTATGGAAAGTGACTGGAATAAAGACACAGATGCTTTGGCTTATGAAAACTTCAGTAATAGGGAATGTTAAAATCGTGCGTGACCCCTCTACTGAACGTAGACATGGTAAGTGCATCCATAGACTCCTTCCATTCCTCACTTGTAAAGCCCACCAACCTCTAAGAACCCCGCATCATATATTGAAAAGAAATGACAATTATACAGGAAAATATTCAAGTGAGAACTATTATATGAAAACTTTTTTGCAGGGCTCAACTAGCAATCCATCAAAACCTAGAAACCAATAGAGAACCCCCTTATACTCACTAATCTCAAGGATTGGCACACATCCGAATGGACTGAACTGTTGGAACGATGATTGAATACTTTTTTTGAATATGAAGTCATTAAACTTGTGGGCCACGGATGAAGGGGTTAAGGGCATGGGTTTGAGGTCAAACTTGATACTTGGGGCGCTCTCACATAGATCTTTCCATCCCCTTGGTCCCATCCCCAAATGGGCCTCACAAAAAAGTTCTCATATAATATGTGAGAGCTAGTTCTCACCTGAATATTATATGAATATTATATATATATATATATATGGGAGATGCTCTTACGAGAGATGCTCTCACTTTACTATGAGATAAGGTGAGTGCCCTCACATGCATATCTAATCTCACCTTATATGAAAGATAGAGTTGGGACCTTCACATTTAAGTCACTGGTGAGAGATATCTTTCATATAAAGTGAGAAATATCGGAACGGAAATATTCTTCCTGTCTGTCGACCAATTCTTTTTGGTAATAAAGTTCGACCGAATTCCAAAATCCAGTCAAACTAAACCACAGAAGTAGAGCTATCTTAAAATTGAGTTAACTTGAGTGGGCTGGTTTTCGGCACGTGCGGGTTTTCTCTTGGGTACCACCACCCGCATTGCCAAAAGAAAGAAAAAAAAAAAAACTGCTGTTTAAGACAAGAATTTCCATGTGAAACCACACGTGCCGTATCATTCACAAATCTCGTCATTCATCACCCACCGAAAGGTCAATACCTCTGACTCTCTCTCTCGATTTGTGAAAGCAGATCTGGCAAAATTGATGAATGGAAAGATTACCACCGGAGCTCTCGCTCAAGATTTTCTGCTTCTTAGATCATCAAAATCTCGCCATCGCACAACAAGGTTGATTTTTCTTTCTCATCTTTTTTCTTCCTAATGCTTGTGGACGGAGTAGTTGATTGTTGAATTCTCGAGCTAGATCTTTGTTCCTTGAATTTTCAGCGTCTTTTCCTTTTTATGCCGATCTGAATTGAATTGGGGTTTTGTCGGTTTTGAACAATTTGCATTTTTTTGTCCTGTTGATGGGTTGGGTTTTCCCCTCCTTCACATTTTATATACAATTTCACTTCATTCCTGGTTTCAGTTGTTGAAATCTTGATCTGGGCCTTGATTCTTGTTAGCATCTTTGTTGCTATTCACCGGAAAAACGAATCTTTCCAATTGAATTTTCATTGAATGAGTTATCTTTTTCATGATTTTCATTTGGTATTTTCTTCAATGGTTGCTTTGTTCCTTTAAAGTTTCTATATTCTGGGGTCTGTGGTTGAATTCTTGAGCTGGATCTTGAGTCGGTCATTTCCTTTGAACCTCTGAGTCTTTTACATCACTGAAAAAATGAATTGGATTACTTTAATTATAGCGGAATTGGATTTCTTTTCCGGAATTCTTCAATTCTCTGTTTATGCAGCTGCAGAAAATGAATTGGGTTTCTTGAATTTGCATTGAATTGGTTAATTTTTACATGATTTCAGTAGTTAAGGATTCTTACTGACACAAAAAATGAATTGAATCTGTTTACCAATTAAGTCAAGATTTTAATCTGTATATTTTCTTATGGCAAGATCAATTTTATGCCTTTTGATCATTTTGGATTGCACTTAACGATAAAAAAAAACTGTCGATGTTACAACTAGTTTGCAGGAAATGGAAGGAACTGGCCTCTGACAACATTTTGTGGTACAACCTATTCAAAGAAAGATGGGGTGAAAGCCATGCTGCATTCTATGCTCCTCATGATTCGAAAATGTGGAAGGATGTCTATGAAATACAAGATCGTTGTGACCGATTTGGATTGTAAGTCCAACTTTTCACTAGCATGTCATTTACCTATGGCTTTGTCTTGGGATAAAAGTTTTTATCTTTGTTAGCATGACCAAGATACAATATATCAAGAGCATATCACCTTTCTCAATTCATTAATGGTATATAATGACATATGAGTACTTGTAGGCGTCTTGTGAAACAGATGTAGTGCTTGAACCTACCCCCATAAAAGATCCGGATCTTTGGTTTGCCATTTCTCTTATGAGTTTCTTTGACTACATTCATTGTTGTTATAAGCATCGCAGTGATTAACCTATTTTGATGGTTGCCTCCAGTTGAGGTCTGACTATTGTGGCAATATGTTCCAATTCTATTAAAAAATTCATCTGGCAAGTCAGTATTTTATAGGCACTTCCGTTTATCACGATACATATTGTTGAGATCCTATATCTTGGTTGGATAAAGTGGGCAGGGTTCTGAATGTGGTTGTGGATCATAGTTGAACGTGTTCCAATTTTCCATTGTCGTGATTTTCTGGTTCAATATGGCTTTAGTATCTCATGATTGACCAGTAAGCTCTGACTATCTTGTGGAGTCTATGCTGGTGAACGGTTCAAGCATCCACATACCTTTTCTTTCATTATCCCTTTATTTGCAGCTTTAATCACTAAATAGATCTCCCATTCTAATGCCTTTAGACTCTTTGAAATGATCCATCTGATTAAAATTGATCCAGTTGCACCCTTAACTGTAATTACCTTTCCCTTAAATATTGGATTGTTTTGTTGCTTTTGAGGTAGCATAATTGTTCCCAAAGGGACTACATGAAAGAAGGCACATCTATGTATGGATTGATTTTTTAGTGGACCAATGAAAACTAAGGCTACCCCTGTACAACAAGGATATAAAAAGGACATGCCATGGATACGGCGGGCGGGCACACTGGGTTTTACATATAAAATTCAAGTGTTGGATGTTATAGATTCATATACATTGCCTTTTTTTAGTATTTTTTTAGCATCTGGATATCATAGCTTATTATGGATATTTCTTTCTTTGTACTAGAATCATCCTCACCATCATCACAGTAACCTTATCCTATCAATTTTTGGTGGGCTTAAAGAGTTATAAATAACTAGAAGAAGAGCTATAACTTTCTAACATGTGGTCTCTCTCTCTCTCTCTCTCTCTCTCTCTCTCTCTCTGTGTGTGTGTGTGTGTGTGTGTGTTAACTGCAAATGAATCTGCACAAGACTTATATGTGAGTAGACTGGGAAGCATAAAGGAACCAAGTCATAAAGAAAATACTAGAATCCAACAAGAGCAACCTTTAAGGAGCTTATCCCTATATGCTTCTCTTAAACTAGTTACTTCTCTATCTGATTTTATTAAGCATTGGTTATGCTAGTCTCAAACTAGTCATTTCTTTATCAAGGGATCATCAACCTCATCATCAGCATAGCCTTGTGTCATCTATTTAGGGTCACCTTTGTGTGTTAAGCTACTGTACTCAACCCTATTTGAAACTATGCCCTTTGTAACGATGTAGTTTAACATATCTTTCCCTTTTTACTTCATTCCAAGTCATTGTTGGTCTTCCCCTTCTCTTGGTTCCCTTTAACATCGTACATGGGTTGTTCCTAGCCTTCTGTGTACATGCCCAAACCATTTCAAACAACAGTGGTTAAGATGTTCCCTTGAACACCCCAATTACACCTACACTTATTCCTTTCTTCTCTTTAAAACCTCCCCAAAATTCCACAAACTTTTATCTTAAGATGTTCTTATAGTATGCCAAAACCTATGTTGTCTCTTGTAAAGAAGCCATGTTTAATATCTATTTTTCTTTTCTTAATATCTACCATTTCAACACTCTTGCAACTATTTTAGGAGAAAAATCATATGATAAGGCTTTACTTCTTTACCTGTGCAGCCAGATCATGGTTCTTTGCTCATTTCTCACTACAATGTATCACCTGAGTTTTTTGGATTCCTTTCTGGATGAACAGTGGTGGATTTGGGATTTAAATGGTGATGATGATGTTACATTGTGGGGCTGACATGACTAGAACTCAGATCTAGTATGTAAGAAAGGGAGAAATGAATTAGAGAGAATGTGTCTTCATACTTCTGGTTCAAGATATAATCTCAGGAGCTGGATTTAGTTATGGAACTTGACTGTTTCTTAGACCAAACAAATTCAAATCTTTAAAGGGGGTTGGGTCTTAGTGTTTGTATAAGTATAATTAATTACATATTTTCTATGAAGTAATAGTCTACAGGGAACTCTTCCTTTTCTAAAATAACATTTTTATGGGCCCCATATGGATGCATGCCAGTCATGGAGAAGAGGTGGATGGGTAGGCGCTACATTTGGAGTAAGGTTAGTCCTGAAATTGTCCCAATCCAGTCATCCTAGCCCTTTTATGTAGGGGCCTTAAAGTCTCTACTCTTAGATACAGTGATTTCTTTGTTTTCCTTCTTTATATTATTCTGATGAATTTCAAATTGTGGTGAGCATGAATACATGGGTGCAGGCGTGGTGGGGGTAGTTACATCTAGGGTTAGGATTTATCATAGGTGGGTGTCATTGGAAGTTCCTCTTTATGAAATTATTAAACTGGTTCTTTATTGAAAGTTCTCCATTTTCTAGGTGTAAATTTTAGAATAAATGTTGAATCTTAAAAACGAATGAGGATGACATACCTTTTGGTAGCAACTTTCGCATAGGTGGTACACATCTCTGATTTGATTTGGAACCTATGTGATTAATCAAATGATCAGTGTGCCCTTTTTTTTTTTGTACTCAAAATTAAGATCAGCAGTGTGGATGTAAATGAGCTGAGCTGAGTGAAGCTTAGCCCAGCTTGAGCTTGGCTTGAACATTAAACATACCACCTTGAGGTCAGGTCAAGCCAAGCCAAGCCTGCCTGAACTCGGCTCATCCAACAAGCATCAAGGTTTGAGCTTGAGGCTAATCAAGCCGAACTCAAGTTAGCTTGGCTTGTTGCCATCCCTAATCAGAAAGCTTCAAAACTTCTAAATTGTTGTTAGGAATCACTGGCTGAACTAGAATTCTTGTTTATGTTTCAGGGGATATAAGATTATCAGAGAAGGCAATGAATACTATCTTGTTCGCCAGGGTGAAATCCAACGCTACCTAGGCACAAGGAAGCCTAGAAAGGGATTTAATATCAGAAGAGAATTCTTGGGGGAAGATTCTTTGGAGGAACCATGCCTAGGTATCTCAAACAACATGCTCTTCTTCATAGGGGACTTGGAGGTTGCCGCAAGAGATGCCAAACGAAATCGAATTTTGTGATTGGACCATGAAGCTAGATTATGAAATTGATGCTATGCTATGCAGCAGTTGTGTATTATGCATGTATGTATCCATGTATGCAGTATATGGAATTGATTTGTGTTGATGTTGTAATATTTATTTATTTTAATGACATGGAGCTGCCTTTTTCTATTTAATTTTAGTTTTTTAATTGGTTGGCACTAAAGTAAGGGTGGAGCTTAAAGTTAAAAGTTTGTTTCTAATGAATGGGTGAGTGTATCAAGAATAAGGTTGGTAACTTCCCAAAAAAAAAAAAAAAGAGAGACTCTGGGTGGGATACCACCTTTGCTCAAGGCCTGTTTGAGCGTCTGGATGTTCACAAGTACAGGTTAATGCGTTTAGGTCAATATTTAGTGAAGGTTTATGTGTTTATTTCTTTGATCATGACACAAGTGAAGGTTCATGAATCTTTGCAAGAGAAATTGATTTTGTTCTTTGCGATAACCAATTATAATATCTGGATTAGAATTGTCATAACCAGACTGCAGGGCAACATAGTTACAAGGATCAAAACAGAGCCTTCTAGATGGTTTACTTGCTGATTTCTAGGATCGCGTTAAGACCATACTAGCATGGATTATCTTGATGGTCAGCAATAATCTGGGATGGCTGTTACCATTTTCTTTCATTAAACCAGTTCAACTCAAATCACTTGATAAGATTTTATAACTGAGAGAGAGAGCAAGCTACGGACTTGCCTCTTATTGTTTGCGGTGTCCAGCGAAGTGAAATTAAATTAAGGGTCAAATTAAAAGAACTATAAAAGAAAGAGGGACTAGAGAGTAAAAGCACCAAAAGATAAAATAAAATAAAAAATCACTCACATTTTTTTTTTTTTTTTGTCATTTATTGCTTTTAAGGGTAGTTTTTGTGTTGTCATTTTCTTCCTTTACTTTCAACCCCTTTCTCTTTCTTTTATAACTTTATTTGACCACTTTATTTTATTTCAACTTTCATGCAAACAAACAACATAATTTTCAACTCTCTAAATAAATTGGACAAAAGTTTACACTATTTATCTGGCTTTATGGGACAAATAAGGACCATGATAACTTCAAGGCCCTCAAAATTACCTCTCATTACAGTTTTCATTCTTGGATATAAGTTGGTCATTAAAAGACTTTTCAAACCCTAACTCTTACGATTGTCACACTTAGGTTCCTGAAAAATACTCCTGTTTTCATCAAGTATTACTTTAAGACAACTCGCTAATTTATTGTAGCCATTATAATATATTAAGCCAGAAGGTTTTTGAATCGATTTTGATTGGCAGTTAGAATTTTGACTTGTGGTTTTGTAACTACTAATTTTTTTCATCAAACGACTCATGTTTTAGTTGTTCCTATGTATTTATACCATTTTTGCTCCAATTTCTTTATTTCTATTTTATCCAACTTGTCCTATGGAAAGAGATAATTTTTTTTAATATGTGATTATTTATTTTACAATGTATGGAGATACCGTGCTAAGCACGGGTTATTGGGCTATTGCCTATTTATTGAAATTCCTCACATTATTAATATTAATTAAAAACTTCCCGAGTTTTTATAAAATACTCAATTTCTCCTTTGACTTGCGATAAAACCTTCTCACCGACTTTCACTAGATGTCTTTTACAATAAAGAGACAAAGTGCCCTTCTCTTTTCAAAATGAAATAAAATGCCCCACATATTCTTTTTTTTTTTTTTTTTTTTTTTCATCATTCACTTGACCACTGTACTTTTATAAATAGCAAGTGGTGATGTGTTGAGATATGTAACTCTTGCAATGATATCTTAACTTTACAATTGGTAAGGATGCAGAAATTTAGGAGGATGTTGAACATTAAGATAAAAGCTGAACGAATAAAGTGGAGGCTTTCTTTTGAATTGCACAGATCAAAGAAGACGGAAAGAAAAAGATTTATAAGACAATGACTAGACAAGATATAACACAGAGAATAGGACGGTAGCCAAAAGCAAACTAACATACGCGAAAAAAAACAAACAAACAAACAAAAAAAGTAACAAAGATGGAAATGTTGAAATTAATATGAAATAGAAGTAGAAAAGATAAAATTAGAAATACACTCACTTAACAGAGGCCTGAATTATCATCACAACCACTTGAATAACAACCTACAATTTTTCACCATCCAGAACGAGTACACGGTCAATTCAACAGTCTAAATCATTTGGGTGGGTGCCAAACCCCTTGATTAGTGACTATCCAGAGGGGTCCTATTTTATAGTCCACTTGGTGCCAGGTGGGTCCCACTAGGTATTTAGGGATGTGGTCCTCACACTCGCATGAGGTTTTTCCTTTCTTATATAGATAAGCTTAAATTTAATAGTATATCGTATTAATACCGTTCACAATTATTATTACCATCTACGTTCGTCAAATTACAATCAACTGTATATATGACTCTTATTTCTCTCACTATAAAATATATACTTTCACCTATAAAAAATGGAAAAAGGAAAAAACCCAATAAAACTACGACCCCAAAACATACTACGAAATTGCCAATCTAAGTTTAGTTTCTCCTATATTGTCAAAACTTTTTAAGTGTGGGAGACATTTTTAAGCTTATTTCAATCTTTTAGAATCACTATGATTTGTTGACTATGCAGTGCCCCACTTTTCTTTTTCAAGTGGTGAATGATTATAATTACATCCACAAGTTAGAACCCATATATTCACATTTAAAACCTTGGATGAGATGGGCTAGTTCTGCGTGCCTTACAGTTCCTTTTTTTTTTTTCCCCCCCGTTTAATGCACTATAAATCTTGTGTTTTTGGGACTGCTAAATCCAAATGTGGCAATGTTTGTCCCAAAGAAAGGTGACTCATTATGTGCTTATGTTAAGTAGCAACAAGTAGGGTTGTAAATGGATCCCCGATTCTCCGATTACCCGAATATTCCGACCCGTTAGGTTCCGGGCCTGGGTCCTTATTTTGGTCCCGATAAGCAAATGATTCCGGTTCCGGATCCTTTTTTTGGAACCAATACCTAAACGATTTCGGTTTCGGATCCATAGTGGCTCAGACCCGTGGACCCGGGACCCGACTCAATATACACTAACATAAGATAACTTTAGTATGTGAAAACAAAACCCTTTTTACTTTTCTACATTAGGGTTTCTACTTTCAACATCTCATACCAGGATTCAGAACTAGACCAGCCTCACAAATAGTTTCGATTCCGGTTCTGGTTTCCATTAATATTATCGGTTCCAGCTCCGGTTCCCCCTCTTAGAAAATTGTTCCGGTTCCACCCTGAACCCAGACCGGAACCAACCCGTTTAGAGCCCTAGCAACAAGTGACAATAATTCATGAGAAACATGACATTCAAATATTATCACAAAATGCAGCAGTAACACTCACGGATGCACAACTTCAAACTACCCTTGCATCCTCCCAAATCTGCCTTTCAATCTTGCAACAATCTCAAATAAGCAAATCTAACCTTGGCAAGGGAAAGAAAAAGTACAGAGTATGAACAGAGTATGAACTTAAATTCTTTTATTAACTGGAATCAAAATAAGAATCACATTGATCATCAAAGGCAGACATAACTAAATATTAAAACTGTCAGAAAATCCTTGTTTGTGTCTCTTGAAGAACAAATTATGGGGTGCTGCCACATGCTATAAGACAAACATTAGGGGAGAAAAAAATTTAAAACTTCAATACTAGTCTTTAATCCAATAACAGGAATACCCAAAATCATAGAACACGGAATTCACGAACAGAGTAGGAGATATCTTTGCTTCGCCAGCCACATTTGTTGAATAATTCCAAAATATTGATTCTAAAAGCTAAAGCAGGAGCCATTTCTACAAGGTAGCTCACAACCTTTGGTATTAAAAGAACCTCACCAGATGGTTCCTTAAAAGCCCATTTCCATCCATTTCCCCTGATTAATGGTAAACAGTGGTAACAA
Organism: Umbellularia californica; assembly: GCA_028538565.1. Lineage (NCBI taxonomy): Eukaryota > Viridiplantae > Streptophyta > Magnoliopsida > Laurales > Lauraceae > Umbellularia > Umbellularia californica. The sequence continues at coordinate 14,457,043 of JAPQWN010000001.1, read as the reverse complement.
TTGAGTTCTCTGCATTTAGGTTATTCAATCTTCTTGACCTTTAGATATTTAATGGCTCTTCCTCTGAGACTCGCTCCTTCATTGCCATCCAATCACTTGACCCTGTAAGGGAAAACATCCAAACATGAGGAACATAGCAAAGTCCAAGAATAACATCTCACCTGAACATGAAACTTCGAAGCTGAAACTTCTAGTAGATGAAGCTCATGTAAAACACTCACTCGACTTGTGGATCTCAGAAACAACCAAAAGCCGCCTCTGCAAGATTGATGCCATGAAAAGGAAAATGGAGCACATGCCAAACATGACAGTGATAGGGAATGCATTGACCTTCAAAAAAAATAAAAATAAAAAATAAAAAACAATAGACCAACAAAAGAATAAGTAAACCAGATTAATTTGTTGTAAAAAGAAGACCACACAGTAAAACATTGTCAGAATTGTACTTACATTGTAGAGCACAATGCAAACAAAAATGTTCAGAGGTATCCGGAAGAAGTTCATGATTGTGCTTCTGGCCTCCTCAGGAATGTACTGGGATCTCATCTTCATAATAGATGGCCAAAATAGCCCCACACATGCCTCAAAGGTACAAAATCCAAAGAGCTGGATACAACCCCCGAAAGATATGCCCCCTCCTTTCACATTTGAAGGTGGTACCAGGAACTGTCCAGGGTCAATATTCAAGTAATACAGTTAGATTTCATAACAGCGCATTTGGATGTTCCCCAAATCCCAAGCAGTTTTAATACTTCGGCAGTATAGAACAATGCATGGCTATCTGTTCAGATACGGGATTGAGGAAGCATGGAGAGCAGAAACCACATGTGGATTACTGTTTTCCACCTTTTCTGCAATAAGTCATTAGTGGCAGGCTGGCAGCCACCACAATATCAGAAGGATCTCATCTTACTTGTTTTTTATTTTTTATATTGCAAAACAAATTGTATCACCATTCGCTCAGCCAAAATTCTGAACTCGGTGATTTGGGGTATATCCAAACACCTAATATAGAAGATGTAAATAATTAAATATAGTTTAGGGAAACGCAGAGGATCAGTGCTCATGACATACAGTGGTGATGATTGGAAGCATGAGCGTGACAGAAGAAATTACGAAAACAACTTGCATGTAGCTTTCAACTTTCAAGGTTGGGCGCGCCATTAGCCGAGATGCAATGGAGCTTCCCAGCATGGAAGACAACATGAATGTAGCAAAAATGAAACCATGGGGAATGTCCTCATCATTTGGGCTTAAAGCAGGAGTCCATAGAAATACAAATGTATACATGGAGCCTTCGAATAGGGATTGTATTGCACCCAGCAAAGCAATTTTTTCATCTGATGGAACAAAATGATCCAATATCAAATACAATGACAGATATAACAAAAGATTCTACAAATGGAAAATATTCTCCTACAAGCAGCAGGATGCAGGAACGCCCATCCTGCTGCTCCATAAGCAGCTAATAAGATCAAACATTTTATGAATGGGTTTAGATACTCACCAGAAGCAATGGCAACTGCAGCACCCTTAAATTGGGTAAGCAGGTCCTTGCTTTCGGAAGGATCTCCATAGTTTTCAGTCCATGTTGATAAGATAATTGCCATGCCAATGGCAAGAAAGCATGCAGCAGCATCAAACGGGGCAACTGGGCCAAAACCTAAAGTATCAGCAATCAAGTTTGCAAACAACCCAGCGACAATGGCAACAAGACCATTGCCAAGAAATATTGCCTTGGAGAATGTTAAGGAGAGCCATTGTTGGTCGAAACCCCTCTGTCACCAAAAAAGGAAAAAAAAAAATCAGAAAGTAAATAGCTTCAGATAAAAACAGGGTAGTTGGACAGGAATTTAACAAAAGTCACTTAAATTCAGCAAGACAAGTGCATTACTCATATTTTATGGCATCACTTCAGTATTTATCATGCATTAAATGCTAAGTTGCATGAATATTGGTAGATGTGCCAGAATCTGACGCCAGTTTGAGGTGTCCAATTCAGAAAATCTAAATTCTAAAAAATTTCAATTCATGGCTTTGGCGTAATATTTATCTAAAATAAAACATATTTATCCTTAAATAAAACTAAATGCAAAAATAACAACAGTAAAAATAATATACAAATACTCTAAATAATCAAGCTGCAGTCATATGAATATCTTGCCTACATTCCAAAAGAAGAAAAGGTGCAATAATATATCACCAATTGTAAAAACAGTGTTTAAATTAGCGCTCAATGAATTTGTAAAGCATCTAGTATGATGTTGTCTGATATGCATCCAATAAGGGTGTGTGGACCATTCTAAAGAATCCATGAAGCTTAGATTAAATGATTTCAGGAAAGAGGTAGAACTGTAGAAGTACATTAAATTGCTCACACTCTTTTTAAGTACATGAGATTTGAGCTAATAGAAAGGCAAACAGATTCACAGATGTACCATGGATGTATACCATATCACACAATTTTATAGGAACTAAAACCAATTATGGAAAATGATGACTACGAAGCATTGTTTGGAAGGGCATATGAATTTTAAACAACAATATGATAGCCTTCTTTGATGTACATCACCAGTAAAGGTACTCAATCAATCTGTTGGGATCCACACTGATACAGATACCTGAGTGTAAATCATCACTAAAGCACAACAACATGTGCTCTAGAACTGCACTAACCTCGACAATGTTAAAACTCAGCTGCCAATCTTGAAGTAAAAGTTGCAGGAGAAAAAAAACAATAGGTGACTAAAACATCACCATGTGAAAAACAGTTGTATTGGGTAAAACATGAACATTTTTCAATGGTAGTTCAAAAATCTAACAGTTGAATAAGGCATCCAAAAGAATTTCGAATTATTTAAGTTTATCATCAGTGGCTTCAAAATATGAAACTAGATGCATTCATGTTAAAGGTCCTCCTTTTTTCTTTTTCTTTTTTCGGTGTACTTACTAACATACCTGAAACTATCCTATTTTTTTACTTAAGAGTGCAACTGACCAGTCCCTCCCTGTTTCAACAAGGTACCAGACCTTGCCACCCTAACTCCTCCAGGAGGACTTGTCTCTGTTACCAACTAGCACTAGGCAGGTGCCTGCCCATAAGGTATAAATTTCTGGAACAACAGAAATCAATTGTTTCTCCAAAGAACTAAAACATTTAGAGTAAAAATGAGACCCTTCACCTTATTATGTTCTGCAACCAACCATGACTCAAAGGCTGAGAACAGGAGGGATGTAGCAATTCCTCCTAATATGCGGCCCAGCATCAAGACTTTGTATTGAGGAGAATGCTTAGTGATACAGCTCAAGATGTAAGTAATGCAGTAAGTTATACAAGCCCTCTTGCGGCCCCTGCATTTGTATATAACAACTCATCAAAAATATAACAACAGAAGCACTGACAACTTCATCTAAGGAGAAGAAAGGTTTTCGCAAAAATCTCACTGTTTGTCAGCCAAAGACCCAACGATGGTTCCAAACAACATAGAAGATCCGAAACCAGCAATGAAGAGCCGACCGATATCCCCTTTTCCAAAACCATATGTAGTGTAGAGGAAGTACACATAAGGACCCTGCAGCCAATCTCCGGCTATCACCGCAAAACCAGTAATTAGATCCTTAAAACTTTGATTCATGAAGTATAAAGGAATACCCATTTTTACATAATTTGATTCCCAGTTCAATGTGATTTTACATCATGGATCAGAACACTTTGAAATGTATTCTCATGACATGAGACCCACATCACAGATCTAAAAACTGCAATCATAATCTCTTAGAAAAACCATAAAGAAGCAGAAGGAATTGAGACCTATCAAAGAAAAAAGCTACAAAAACCAAACAGATCGAACCCACATTTCAGAAGAAGAACAAAATCATAACATCAATGAATAAAGCCGACAGAAATCCCATAAACCCAGAGACCCAAAACCCCAGAAATCATTCAAATACGGCAGCATTCATACAACCGTGACAGAAAATCCCACCAAAATTCCAGATCCCACACTCCCAACCCCTGAATTCCAACAACAAAACAGTCCATTCAAACCCCAGATCCAAAGACAAGGCAAGCATCAAACCCATCTAATCAAACAGGAAAACACCCATTACGCCCACACAGACCCAGATCCAACCAGATCTAGAGAATCCATCACAAATGCGAGAAATCTACCATTCTAGCATGAAATAGTGACGACCCAGAAAGGGATTAGGTGAGATCGAGGTTACCCATCATGAGAGAGTAGACGACTATGTAGTTGTTCTTGAAGGAATTAAAGGCGGAAGTGGTGTTGATGCGATCTTTGTTGTTCTTGCTGAGCTCGAGGGCTGCAACAACAACAGAGATAGCCCCGAAAACGATCATATAGAAGATCTCCATTGCTAGATCTGCTTCGAGAACAAGAGCTCGGGACTTTGATCAGACGAGGAAGATGAGAAAGGAGAGGAGATTTTTTTTTTCCCTCTTTTCCGTGTCTCTCTCTCTCTCTCGCTCGCTTTCTCACTCTTTCCTTTTTGTAGAGAGAGATGAGAGAGAGCACAGGGGAGCTAGAGCGCGTACTGGCTACACGGGCATTTGATGATCATATAATCTCATGAACACTGGTTGTTGTGGGGCCCACTTTCATTGCATTAGCTACAAATCAGAATTTTTTTTTTTTTTTTTTATAACGCAGGGTTCCGACCCTTTGTGCTAGAATAATTCCTACGGGTCCAAAAAAGAAAGTCGGGTAAAATTTCTCTGTAGCCCTAATATGATAGTGCAGTTTCGAAGCCACAGCCTCCGAGTGCAAACCGTGGTCCTATACCAACTGAGCTACCCCTCGGGATTAGCTACAAATCAGATCATTCAACAAAGAACACACCTCTCCCGTTGTGGGTCCCACTCCCACGGATAGGAGGTGCATCCCCTCATTGAGTTCCTAAACAGATGCTATTGCTAGGGTTCATTCAAATTTAGTTATTGACTGAGTGAGTAGGATTGAGCTTTTGGGCAAAATTAGTGTATCCAAATTTTTTTCCTGGAAAAAGTTAGGATTGCGAAAATGATTTTGCGTGGAATGGTAAAATCAATGTTTGGCACGAGATAAGTGGGATGAATAAATTTCTAACTGCTGCACCTCATTTGATGGAAGGGTGTGATTGTTGTTGAGGATCCAATGACAGTTTGCAGTGCTGCAAAAATGTTGTGGTACTGGTACATATGTGCATGGGATGGGCTTTTGGGCCCTGACTATTATTCAGGTGTACCCATGGACCCATGCCAAAACTTGACTCATTTGGGGTCGAGGTTGGTGGGTCGGCCAATCATTGACCCTGTTACATTTTTGGAGATGATCCCTGGTATTATTCTGTAGTCAAGTTTATTGTATAAAGGTGTAAAAAATTAAATAATATACTTGTAGTTGGTGGAAGTAACACCCATGTACTGTCATATGAGCTTCATTTTGATTGGATTGGATCCGTTTGAAGAGAAGGTCTTGCAGATCAGCATGTGGGGCCCACTTAGTTGGATCATGAGAAACAGAAAGGGGGGGTGGTGTGTGGTGGTTTAATGATCTAAATGTGAGGGTGCAAAATATCAATTCCATTAGATCTTTCTAATATCTTGGTCAACGGTAATGCTCGGATGAATGTCATCAAATCTTGACTTGTGACAGTTCAAGGAGTCATCCAATCTTAACTTGTGGCACAGACGCACAGTTCAAGGAGGGTGGGTTGAGTTGATAAGAAAATTGGGCTTCTCATTTGCATATTTATATGTGCACGTGTGTGTATAATTCTGCAAAATGCTCCTTATTGGGATGCTCGTTCTCTAAGCCCATTTTTTTAGAGTGCAAGTCCACCTTCATCAATCCAATGTTTCACACACACTAACCCTAATAAATTCTCATAAGCCCAAAATTTACACTATTTTAAACATAATTTCCTGTTTGATTTTTATCGCAAAAAGAGTGGATGGGGTATCCATTAAGTTTAAATTAAAGATTTAAAACTAAGGGTTAAAATCATTCGACCGGGCTCATATCTCATGTTCCCCTCATGTATGTCCAAACCTTTCCATCATCCACGAAAGAAGAATGTATACAGAAACATATCTGGCCTATTCATCATTTGGCTTTCTTGGAATGTCATGCTTCTAAGTGAGTCCTACTGAAATTGGCTTTTGCTATCAAGCCTTGAATATAATATTCAAGTGAGAATCGGATGCATGTAAACTAGCAATGCAAGGGATGACAGGAAAATATTTTGACATGGATTAGTAGTTTGGGAAACATTAATCGATCAAATGATCCTACCTTTTACTTTCTCACCTGTGGGTCCTCAAAATTTAATGTCTATACATTAAGCAAGCTTACTTTAGCAAAATCCAAATGCAGTGCGAAATTAGAATCAGTTCAAGAAGGGTTTTTCTCAAAGGAGATGAAATGATGCTCATAGCCTTCTCAAACCAACGTCCCTTCCATTCCACTAGAGGCAAAAATGTTAGCATTGTATGAAGGTTTAGGGTCTCTTTGTGCAACCCACCTTTTCGTAGAAAAGGGAAGGGGCAGGGCACCGGAAAACCTTTATCGTTTGGTGTAGGGAGGATTTCCCTCCTCCGAATTTTCAAGCTCCATTTCGAAGAGCGATTTTCTGCGGGAAAAGAGGAAACATTTTCCTACATTAACGGTAAGAAATGAACCGCGGAAGAGGAAACGCAGATTTTCCCTCCCATGGCTGTGCACAAATAGGCCCTTAAAGCTATGTCTAAAAGATATTTTTTGTAATATCATTATAATCGTAGGGGGCTCATTAATCACTGTGCATGCACTGGCACAACAGTTAAAACATACCATGGAATTATGGGAGGGCAACCCCACTCCCATTTTGGCTGCTAGCAATTGACAGTTTTCTATGCTCATTTTCTCATTTCTAATCTCCAAATCCAAATAACACATGAGTGCGGAGAATCCTCTTATGGTGATCCAATGCCTCCCTCGCAACCCTTTTTTTTCTTTTTTCTTTTGTGTAGGCATGGATGTAGGCATTATAAAAAAAGACAAAATCTTTAGGCTGTAGCTCTGCTAGCCAAGGACATAAAGCATGTGTATTGAAATGTGTAAGTCCGAATCCGCGATATAACTTAAAAGGACTTTCAAAATCTTTAGAACCCTTTTGAGCTCTTTATAGGATGGGCCCCACTCTATCCATGTAAAATTCTACCGAACAAAAATACTATTAGCCCCTTAGCCGCTGTCCATGTAAAATGTACATACTTGGGAAAGAAAACGGTTTAAAAAATTTAAAAGAGGGGAAAAACAGCATAATAATTAAATAGATAGTAATAACAAATATGCCAACACACTCCTTAGTCTCGCGCTCATACCCAAGAATTGATCCCCGATCCTCACGTTAGGGCCTATTTCTTTACTAGAATTCTTGACTAGAATTCTAGTGGTTGGGGTTTTTGAGACTTATTCCCTTGGCATTTTCAAATCGCTTGTTTCTTGACAAGAATTTATGAATTCCAGCACATGATAAGTATTAATTGGCCTTTAGAAATTCAGAAATTTCACTTTCTTTGTATTTTGGTGGAATTCCAAAATGCCCATGCCCCTATTAGGATTTAGGAATTCCACCTAGTATAAGAATTCAAGAATTTCCCAAACAAGAATTCTTGAAATTCTAGTAAATGAAAAGAAGTTTCATCACTTCCTCACCAGTAGTTTAGGCATAGTTGTAACCTAAAACAATAACAAATACAATGCTTATAACAAAAAATAAATAAATAAATAAATTGACAAACGCTCACATTCAACATCTAAGAATAGGATATCAAACTCTGTATGGATGAGAGAGAGAGAGGTTGAGAGCGACGCCCACAACCAACGTGAGGCCCAAGCAGGTCGGTAGGTCGCCATTCGCATCCCACTTGGAAGTGACAAATTATAAAGAAATCCGTCAGCCACGGCAATACATACGGCAATACTAGAGAATATGTTCCAAATTTGAAGTCCTTCCCACAGATCCACCGACGCCAGGAAAAAGCTTGTTTCCCCTCTTTCTTTTTTTTTTTTTTAATGGCGTGGAACCCACCGACCCTTTTTTTTTTTCTTTTAAGATATCAAAGATTCTCAACCATTTGGGTTGAACTAATTCCTCCAGATCCAGAGGAAAGCTGGGTAAACTCTCTTGTATATTGGTAAACATGAATACACAACAGCACTCACTATCTCTATATATTAGGTAAGGCCCCAAACGATTTGAAGTAGGACCTCCAGTTCATTGTTGAACTTCCTAACCACTCGAACAATTTGAGTGCGGGTGGAAAGAGCTTATTAGGCCATAGTAGTTGCTATAAAAAGGAGTCCGAATCCTCTTCGGCTTTGACAATGAGAGATTCAATATTTTATATGGGTGAAACTTCGCGGTGAGCCCACCTATTGAAAATCAGAGTTGTTCATATGATATCGTCTGATTTTATTTAAATAGGTGTTAGTTCCATAGTGAAATTCAATATTTAATTGATAACGTGATTAATACAAATTTACAAGTCTCATTAATTACATTTTTAATCAAATAGACAATGTAACGGTGGAATCAATTCCTATTGTAACAAAATTTGAAAGATATCCCATAAAATGAAAACGTTTCTAATAATAAATAGAAAGGGGAGAGGTGGATTTATGCCCCAACATCTAAATTGACCCACATGGAACTCGGCCATAGTAACTTTTCTTTGATGATCTTGAGAACTCGTATTGATGGCCACTTTCAGATGGGGGGCCAAAATGCTGCGACCCTATACTTGGTGTGTGTGATTTGTGAGTAGGTCAGGCCAGCTCAGCCTGGTACGCACAATCTAGCTAGATTCATTCTGTACTTCTAAGCTTAGGGAGCCACACGGGGGAGAGATGTCAAATCAATGGCATCTCTTATCCTCCAATTAAAAAAAAAAAAAAAGAGAAACATTTCTTTTCCATGTGGCAACCCCGGACCCTCTTTGGACCAATAGGGATCCCTTTCCTTTTCCTTTGCTCAGATCCATGATGTATAGGCACAAATCCAACGTACCCAATTGAAAAGTCACACCATACGTTATCCATCCCCATAAAATATAACTATATAAATGGTTAAAATTTCAAGAATTGTCGGGCCATTCCAATCCTAGGAGCGTTTCAACCTATGGGCATCACTTGGCCCCTCCATGTTCAATTTGGACTTGTCCTCTGTCCTTCCATTTAAAATTGCATTGATCTAGATCTTGATAATAACAATGTTCACACCCATCCAACTTTATTTAAAAGAGTAGTAATTTGGATAACTTTGAAACACTCAAAGAAGGGGTGCATTCATGTGCATCCATTCCCCACCATAGGGTGAGGGATACTTACATGTCTTTCCTTCTTTGCATATGAACATTTTTTTTTTTTTTTTGTATATGATAATATATGACTTTTTCTCTTCTGCACATGAATATTTTCAATTATGTAAATATCTCTCACCTTATAGTGAGAGATAGATGCACATGATCAATATTCTTCCTCAAAGAAATAACTTCTTTTTTCTAATCTATCTTATTTTTTCGCACACAAACAAGTCATTTGAAGACCATTGATCGAACCCTTCCTCGTAGTAATTTGATTGTCTTTCTTCAAGGTTGGCACCACAAATTAGACTGTTTTAAGCACACAAATAGCCAAACTAATCATGGAGATTAGTGACCGTGAGGGGCTTGGATTGATCATAGAAAGTTTCGCTTGGTAAAAAAAAAGGGGTGCTCGTGGATGGTGCTCAGCCATTCGTGAGCACCAACTTTGGGAAGAAGCCCGGGGGGGGGGAGGGGGAATTTCAAAAGATCAAAAGATCTAAATGAGGCTCGGGGGTATAGAACATGTCAATCTATTGATCTCTATTCCTCAAGTTTAGTGGTTTTAGAAGGCATCAATTTTTAGAATTAAATCCCACATCAAGTAACAGTTCAATAAGTGTCAAATTTAAGCTCGTGAAATTTCATGGGAGGCAGTAAGTCTGAGGAGATTGAATTCATCATAAGAGTGTTAAAATTTTTATCCATTTAGCAGGATCAAGATGTAAGGGGTTTAATCTGAATAACACAACTCAAGAATCTTATATCAAATATATAAGACATACCTGGATCCATAGCTTTCTTAGGCTTTTCTTTCTTTGGATCTTCTCTTTTACTGGGGTTTATAACTCTTTGCAACTTCCCTTCCTGCAAGTCTCAATGATGGTTGCTTACAAAAACTTCAAGTGTAGAGAGTTACCCAAGGTGTTCCCTTTTATAGGCTTTTCCAAAAGCATCCCTTCCATCAAGGGACACCAGCCATTAGTTTTCCTTAATGGCAGTGAATGAGGAAAAATGAAAAGACACAAAAACAAATAGACATGCATGCATCCTTTCATATGGAAAGAGAGAGAGATTAGGTGGTCATGTGGATCACCTTAAATGGTATTCCAACAGTCTCCCACTTGGTCCACGTGACCACATGCATATATCTCGAAATTTTTTTTTTTTAAATAAATATAATTTTAAGGAAACTCAAAATTAAAAAAAAAAAAAAAAATGACTTTGACTGGTGCACCACTTTGAAAAATAATTTTCATTCAGCTTTTATGCCATTCTTTAACCTGTGATTAGTCAAAAATACTAATGTGAATTGTAGCGGTCACATATCATTATTGACACATTTCCTTCCACAATCACAACATCAATATTCTTCCCTAATCAAGTCTTTAATAAGGATCAAAATAGGATCTTAACACGGCAATCCTATTTTAAAGGGTACTTTAATGCCATAACCTTACATTCTCACTTTATCTACATTAATCACATGTGATGACAAAAATAAAATGAGACTAACGAAATCGTTTCTTTTATTGCAACTGTAATTATCAAAGTATATGGTGTCAAACAAACATATAAATCTTAATAAGGCAGTTCATATAAGCCCATATTTAATACATGTCCAGTATAGGCCGTTGAAGGTAATGCCTTCGTTAGTGGATCTGTAATCATGAAGTCTGTTGGAGCCCCAATAATTGACACCAAACGATCTCGTACTTTCTCTTTTAAGACAAGATATTTAACTTCCAGGTACTTAGATTTACTTGAACATTTGTCATTTTGGGCAAAGCGCCTCGCTGCATCATTATCGCAGTAAATTTTCAGAGGCTCGGAGATTTGATCCATGATCCTAAGTCCTGATATGAAATTACGCAACCACATTGCATGACCCGTGGCTTCAAAGCATGCCACGAACTCTGCATGAAATGTGGAAGGAGTGGTTAGTGATTGCTTTGCACTTCTCCATGAAATTGCCCCACCGGATAAAAGGAAGATGTATCCGGAAGTGGATCTCCTAGTGTCGAGACATCCAGCAAAGTCTGAATCTGAGTATCCTATCACTTCTAAAGGATCGGATCTCTTATATGTGAGCATGTATTTGCTAGTACCACGTAGATACCGTAAAATCTTCTTGACCCCGATCCAATGTGCCATGCCCGGATCGCTTTGGTATCTACTCAACATTCCGACTGCAAAGCTGATATCTGGTCTGGTACAAGTCTGTGCATACATCAGACTTCCTATGGCAGCTGCATAGGGACATTTGCTCATTTGTTCCCTTTCTATTTCGTTTCTTGGACATTGATCCTTACTAAATTTGTCTCCCTTAATAATAGGTGTATTCTGTGGCCTACACCCTTCCATATGAAATCTTTTAAGAATAGTATTGATGTAGGCTTCTTGTGATAACCCAAGTAATCCTCGAGATCTGTCCCGAAAGATCTCGATTCCTATTACAAAGGTTGCTTCGCCCATATCTTTCATATCAAAATTATTCTTAAGATAACCTTTGGTTTCACTAATCATACCAAGGTCGTTACTAGCCAATAAAATATCGTCAACATATAGAACTAAAATCATAAACTTACTCCCACTTATTTTGAGATAGATGCAATGGTCAACAACATTTTCGGTGAAACCGAATACTGTGATAATGTTGTTGAACTTTAGATACCATTGTCTAGAAGCTTGTTTAAGACCATATATTGACTTCTTTAATTTACAGACTAGTTTATTGTTATCTTGTTCAACGAAACCTTCAGGTTGGTCCATATATACTTCCTCTTCTAGATTCCCATTTAGAAATGCAGTCTTGACGTCCATTTGATGTAACTCTAAGTTAAAATGAGCTACCAGGGCCATAACAATTCTGAATGAATCTTTCTTTGATACAGGAGAATATGTTTCATTATAATCAACACCTTCTCTCTGAGTAAAACCCTTGGCTACAAGTCGGGCTTTAAATCGTTCAACCTTTCCTTTGGAATCTCTTTTGGTCTTAAAGACCCATTTACAACCAACAGTTTTGGATCCCTTAGGAAGCTCAACTAGATCCCAAACTTTATTTTCAGCCATGGATTTTAACTCATCTGTCATAGATTCCATCCATTTATCAGAATTGTCACTGTTGATGGCTTCTTTGAATGTTCTAGGATCTTCTTTTATTCCAATATTTGCCTCTTCCAAATACACAACATAATCATCTGCAATAGCAGGTCTTTTCACTCGAGTTGGCCTTCTCAATTCTTCTATATTCATTTCACTTACATTTGGTTGTGTAACATTTGGAATTTGATCACCTTCAATAGTTTGTCCAGGGAGTGTTTCATTGTTGATGGGTTGTTCCATTTGAGTATCAATGTTATCAAGAGTTACATCTCGTTCATTCGGTTGTAGTTGTAATTCTTGAATATCAACATCAACTGGAACAACTATGCCACTTTTATTAGGTAATATTACATCCCTGACTTCTTCATAATTGATTTTCCTTGTGCCACAACTCCCACTGTTTTGGTGATTCTCTAAAAACTTGGCATTATTGGATTCCACAATCCTAGTGGAATGATTAGGACAGTAAAACCTATACCCCTTAGACCTTTCCGGATAACCGATAAAATATCCAGTTACAGTTCTAGGGTCTAATTTCCTTTCTTGTGGGTTAAATACTTTCACTTCAGATGGACATCCCCAGATTCGAAAATGGTTTAGGCTGGGTTTTCTACCAGTCCATAACTCAAAAGGAGTTTTAGGTACTACTTTACTAGGCACACGGTTTAAAATGTACATTGCCATCTTCAGTGCTTCACCCCACATAGATTCAGGTAATGTGGTATTACTGACCATACTTCTAACCATATCCATCAACGTTCTATTTCTCCTCTCAGCAACACCATTCTGCTGAGGCGTTCCAGGCATTGTGTATTGGGCAACAATGCCTTCTTGTTCAAGGAATCTTGCAAATGGACTCGGGTTACGACCTGATTCGGTGTATCTTCCATAATATTCCCCACCCCTATCTGACCTCACAACTTTAATTCGTTTATCTAATTGCTTTTCTACTTCAGCTTTGAATATTTTGAAAACATTCAAGGCTTCAGATTTTTCTTTAATTAGATAAACGTAACCATAACGTGAGTAGTCATCAATGAAGGTGATGAAATATGCTTCACCCGTAAAACAAGGTATATGTATTTTACCACAGATATCTGTATGGATTAATTCGAGAAGCTCATAACTCCTTGTGGCAGTTTTCTTGATTGTCTTAGCTTGTTTACCCTTAATACAATCAATGCACACACCGAAATCAGTGAAGTCAAGATTTGGTAATAACCCATCCTTCACTAATCTCACCATTCTCTCTCGGGAGATGTGTCCCAGTCTTTTATGCCAAAGGTTAGATGAGTTCTCATTTATGACTCCTCTTTTCATGCCGATGTTCATCCCATAATTAATGTGCTGGGTATATAGTGATTGTGCATATGCTGAATCTAACCTTAATCTATACAATCCATCATATAAAAATCCATTCCCAACTAAAATAGCATTTTTATAAATGTTTAACAATCCATGTTCAAAATTAAATACAAAACCATCATGATCCAATTTTGAAATAGAAATTAAATTTCTAGATATAGCCGGGACATAGAAAGTATCATGAAGATCCAGCGAGAATCCTGTATCCAGCACAAGTCGGTAGGTGCCTATGGCCTCAACTCTCGATTCCTGTCGGTTCCCCATCATGATGGTTCGCTGACCATCACTTGGACTCCGCTTTGAAAGGAATCCCTGCACACAACCAGATACGTGAACGGTTGCCCCAGAGTCAACCCACCAGGTATTTGATGGGACGTCTGCTAAATTAGTTTCTGAACAAACAAGAGATAAATTACTATGATTACCTCTTGATTCGAACCAAGTTTTTCTTTTCAGACAGTCCGATTTGAAGTGGCCATTCTTTCCACAGAAGAAACACTTCTTTGTGGCCCTTTTCTTCTTTCCTGGCTTTACACCTTCTTTTGGAACTTCGGTCTTAACCTTTTTCTTTCCTTTAAATTTATTTTGGGAGACAATGTTGACTGTAATTTGCCCCTCAGCCTTCATCCTCCGTTCCTCTTGATCACATCTAGCGATCAATTCATTTATAGTCCACGGAGTTGAGTTCTGATTATATGCCACCTTGAATGGGCCAAAAGAGGGAGGGAGAGAGTCAAGGATGAACTGGATTAAATATCCTTCTGATACACTCATGTCAACATCCTTTAGTTTAGCAGCAAGATTCGTCATGGTTAAAATATGCTCTCTTACTCCCATGGTCCCATCATATTTTAAATTTGTTAATTTGTTCATCAGGGATGCACCTAAGGCCTTGTCTGTTATCTCAAATTGCTTTTTCACTGAATCAAGGAGATCCTTAGCATTATCCTTAATTATAAGTGATCCCCTAATGCTTTTAGAAACAGAATTTGAGATAATCCTAAGGCAAACTTTATTACATCTCATCCATTTATCAAAATTTGCTTTATCAGCGGCTGAACTCATTTCGGTAGGCTTTGGGGGCATAGGTTCATCAACAGCCATGTCCAAGTCTAGATAGGTAAAGGTCAGCATCAACATGTCTAACCAATCAATAAAGTTCGAGCCATCTAAAATGGGAATGGCCCCTAAGCAGGAAGGTAAGGTCATAGATTTGGAGGCTGGAAAAAATAAACATACACACGTTAAATTTATGCTTTGAGTTAAAAATAATAATAACGTTGAGAATGATGGTACATCATTGTAATTCTACCTTTGGGTTGAAAACAAAATGTGAATTATCACTCTCCTATAATCAATAAGACCATGTTAATAAAACATGTCTCAAATCAATTGACTTTACCTTTGGGTCATAGAACAATTAATCCTCGATATGTTTATTAAGCATGTCTTATTCCAATTTTCAAATTATGAAAATGATTATCAAACCTTTGGGCAGATACTCAATCTCATAAATGAAATTGCCATATAGTGTCATTGTTTATCACACAATTGGATTAGTGATTTATTTAATTAAAAACAGAATTTTATCATAACCGGGCCACTTTGGTGACTACCAAATTAATCAAAAATTCTACCTTTGAATTAATATATACAACAACACTGTGTGATCTCATAAGTCCTGTTATATCATCATAAGTAATATGGATCATTGAATGTCCCAAATTAGCTAGGCACAAAATGAATCCAAATGATGATCATTTGACTTATTTTATTTTGCTAGATCACATTTCCTTTATAGGTACCCTTTATATGATTAATGGTCCAAAATAACTTTAATTTGGCCATTAATCAATACCTAATATCTTTAATTGATTTATCAGATTGATGGGTCCATTCAATCCAACCATTGATCCTCCTCACATTTGGCATAAATTATATAAACATGCATATAAAAGGAAATATTAACTCCGATCATAAGAACTAAGTGCGGAAATATAACTTTAATGAGTTAAAGTAAAATTTATAAATTATGCACAAAAATTAGAATCACTTTATGACTGATCCAAACTGTTAATCATGAAGATCTTATTAAAATGAATCTGTAGATGAAAACAGATCAAAATTTGAGCCCAGATAAGTCCATAATCATGAAAATGAAACTTCATCCATTAAATTCTTTCTTGATCTGGTCAACCTGGGTGTTGGCCAGTCACATCAATAGGTCAGAAATGTTAGTTTGTTAATATTAACGGTTTAGATCTGTCATATTGGTTATAGAATGGACAGTACAAAAACCACCAGTATGTATGTAATTTCTTTCAGGTCTGCTACAGAGAAGAGAAGATGGGTTGTATGGTTTCTCTCTGATTCTTGTTCTAGAGATCTTTTGGGTTTAATCCCAGAAACTTTAACACAGAGATCAAGAAGAAGAAATATCTCGTAGTTTCTCTCTAATTCGTATTCTGGAGATGTTTTTGGTTCATACCAGAAACTTTAACGGTAAACCCAGAGATCAAGAAGAAGAAATATCACCAGACAATCACTATCCAAATGAAACCAACGAGAGTTTATTCAGATTAAAACCCAAAACCAAAACCAATGGCTCTGATACCAATTGTTAAAATTTTTATCCATTTAGCAGGATCAAGATGTAAGGGGTTTAATCTGAATAACACAACTCAAGAATCTTATATCAAATATATAAGACATACCTGGATCCATAGCTTTCTTAGGCTTTTCTTTCTTTGGATCTTCTCTTTTACTGGGGTTTATAACTCTCTGCAACTTCCCTTCCTGCAAGTCTCAATGATGGTTGCTTACAAAAACTTCAAGTGTAGAGAGTTACCCAAGGTGTTCCCTTTTATAGGCTTTTCCAAAAGCATCCCTTCCATCAAGGGACACCAGCCATTAGTTTTCCTTAATGGCAGTGAATGAGGAAAAATGAAAAGACACAAAAACAAATAGACATGCATGCATCCTTTCATATGGAAAGAGAGAGAGATTAGGTGGTCATGTGGATCACCTTAAATGGTATTCCAACAAAGAGTTCCCATATGCTTAAAAAAAAAGCGGATGGTGCTCATATAATCATGTTCAGTTGAGGATAACCCATACATATGAGTCACCCTCACCTAAGCACCATTCATAAACAACTTTCGTGAGCACTACCTTCTAGGGCCCACCTAGGGCCTTGCTAATAATGTAGGAGGTGGGGATCAAAAGATTTAAATGATAAATTATTAACTCCATTAGATCATCATATCTCTTTGATTTATGACCTTCAAGTTCAATGGATTCAGAATGTGTCGTTTTTTCATTTTAATATTAGAGTGAGTAACAACTAGATGAGTGTCAAATTTGCACTTGTGCCGATTCATTAGAAGGCAATATCCTTTTTCTTTATTTTAATCCAACAATGAGTAACAATTTGATAAGTGTTGTAAGTGCCTAAATCAATACGGGCTTATAGAGTTGTTGTAAAGCTTCTTGGGAAAGATCAAATGCATGTAACCTGAAAGGGAAAGAGAAACAAAAGTCAGAGACCCTGGCTGCACTCAGCTAAAGGCACTCCGATGCCCAAGTTAGTTCAGTAACTAGACAAAAGGTGAGTGGACAGAGAGAGGCCGAATTTGGAGTATGTGTCTGTGTATGTTTGCATGTGTGTACGTACCTCTTCTAGGCCAGCTATTTGTATATATAAGGCAGGAGTCCCATGACTCTTTTCCTGGTTTGGATGTAGAGTCCCATCGGACCTTACTTTGGAGGGAGAGTCCCATCAGACCTTATATTAGGTAAAGTCCCATCGGACCTTACCCTGGAAAGAGTCCCATCGAACCTTACCCTGGTTCCTTGGATTGCGGGTCCCGCTCTTTCAGAGATTGTAGATGTGACTACCGGACAATGGTAACTCCTTATCTCTATTCGGTACTTATCTTTATCTCTCAACACGTTCTGTAACGTGATTGAATCTTTATAGGAGTGCAGCTGTAACTGACTGAGCATCGGCATTCATCTCGATTAATCGAACCAAACTGAAGATAATACCGAGGTTAGGCATAATCCTAACATGGACGCATCATGGCACTATTACTGAGCTGCTCCGTATTCATCTCGGTTAATCGAACTGAACTGAAGATGAAACCGAGGTTAGGCATAATCCTAACATGGATGCATCATGGCACTATTGCCGAGCTCCATAAAACTGAGATCAAGACAAGCCTAGCTGGCACTTTTACCGAAACTAAGACAATCTCGACATTATGAAAACGTCCCACACAAGTGTCAAAGTTCGGCCTATGCCAATTCATAGGGGCTAGTGAGTATGAGGGTGCTTGATAGATCAGATAAGGCCCCACATACTAAAGAAGGAGGGTGATCATGGATGACTGCTACAATGTGTGTTTGTGCATGTGCCTTTATATTTTGAGAAAGAGGCCAATTACAATGAGGGCATCACGAGAAAGATTTTTGTTCTAATAGTAGAGAATGCAAATCATGATGAGATTCTTTATTGTGATAAATTACCATAGTTATCATAAAAAATCAAACTTCAAATTCATATATAGAAAACCCAACTGCTAACGAGTTGAACTGCATCACAATCACAATATGCATTGCATAGCAATAAAATCTAACTATACTCAGGTAAACTAGGCATTCAACCAGGGACCAAACCCAGACTCTCAGCTGATGATCAATTGGACCAACAAGAGTTCATACCTGAATGTTTCGAACCAGATCCATCCCATACTTTTTAATCGAGCCAACTTCAGAAGGCTTGGACCCATACTACTGGGCTATAGAATTGCCTTAACTTTTAGGAAGAATGGCTAGATATGTATGAACAATATGAGCCCAGGATTAAAAGAGCATCGAATCAGGCTGGTTCCTTTCAAGGAGATTTGTGAACTCTCTCTCATATCCTTTGGGCCTTTCACCCATTTGTCTTTAGCCTTCCAGAAATATTTCAGGTGGGCCTTGAAAGGCCAAGTCTCCCATAGAGTGGCCCTTCTCTGTTGCAGATCATAATGGCATCGTACTTGTGTCCGTTTTGGATTCAGGAACTCATTTGGAGACTGGAATATCGTAGCAGACTGCAGACAGAGAGACAATACTTTTCTAATCTATAAGAGGGCAGAGACTCCTTTGAGGCAAATGGGGACTGGTACTTGAGGAAATAGTGTGGTTCAGTTTGATCATTGATGGTAGGTAGAAAGGAATGATCATTAATGTATTGGAGATCATAAATATCGTATCTCACTTTTGCTCCTGTACATAAGTCTCACATCGAGAGACACGTAGTGGGGCCCATCATATGATCAATCCCAACAAACCATCCAAACCCTCCCCCTCAAATGTCGCGGATCTTATAGGGTTTACACTGGTTCGACTGAGCTACGCTATTGGATAGAGTGTGAATTATTTCTTTTTTAAACTATTAAACTCATTGGGCACATATCAAGCGATTAAGATTATTGGATTTGTAGGATCTTACACCTCGCCGAGCTACCACTTATCTCATAACCAATTGGTGATAGGAAACGGCACAACAATGGTTTTATGTTGAGGGCGAGGGCTCGAAGAGCTAGGGGTTCATGGGCGGGACCAGGCTGATGCATATTTAGGCCTGGCCTACCTTTAGAAACAGGCCAATATCCGGTCCGAGCCTAACACAGGCCTTAAGTGCTTGGCCCGAGCCCACCCATATAGTCAATTGGGCAGGGCCTGGTCGCCTTTTCTATCACTTGCTAGGGCTTTCTAATTACTTATTTGGGTTAATAGTCACTAAATCACATGTATTAGTTATTCAGGCCAGGCTGATCTGGGGTTCGAACTTCTATCACTTAATTCAAGCCCTGCCCATATATTAAATGGGCCAGGAATCAAGATCTAGGCCCCCCAAAGCATGCTGGGATCGGTTCAGGTTTGGGCTGGCCCGGTCCTTGAACACGCCCACCAAAAGCACCACCCACAGTAACTATTGTTAAGTATAACAATGTGTTTTTTCATCAGTTAAGTCGGCAAGAGTTGGTGGTGTCGAATTGTCAGAAAGTGATGTAAGCTGGGCATGAATTGCGTGCATCCTCCAATGTAGCATCAATGTGATTTTCAGAGAAAAGAGTTGTCGGGAGGGTGGGGATCTCTTTGTGCAACTAGCTGTCCTAAGGCCGACCAATGAATGCTATATTTTTATATTTATTTTTGCTGACGCAGGGTTCCCAACTCTCTGAGTTGGACTAATCCCTCCGGGTCTAGAGAGAAGCCAGATAAAACCCCTGTGGTCCCAAGGTGGTAGCACAAGTGGACGCAACATTCGGTTTCTAAAGAAGGGGGAACATGGTCGATACCAAGAATGAATGTTATAGTTGGGTTCATTAGATATATAAAATTCAAACCCTTGAAAAAAGTCCCTTCTTGTATTTGCTCTCACCAAATCTCACTCTTTAGATCCCATATACTAACAGTGCATTTATTTTGAGTTATTTGTATTTTATAAGCAGGGCTGGCTCAAGACAATTTGAGGCCTAAAGCGACAAAATCCTAAATGAAATCTTAAATTATCTATTCGTTTTTTTTTTTTTAAGTTTTGAGCATCTAGATTCGTATTATCTAATAGATACATTTATCATTTATAAATTATAACTAATAATATTTATAAATAAAACGATCACTAACTATAATAAATATACAATACAAGTATGGAATTAAAAAAAATCTTAAAATCATAAAACAATAGAATATGATTTAGTAATTTATCATTGTTGGCCATAAAAATTGTAGACGTAGATGAATTTCAAATTTGATCCAATTTTTTTATTATAAAAAAATGGATTGTATTTGAGTTAGTGGGTTATGATTAAAGTGGGTTATGATTAACATTTATTATAAAAAAGACTCACACATATTATCAGAATATATCCACATATATTATTAAAACGAAGACAAAACCAGATCAATAAATCTTTAATTTAGAAATAAAAAAAGTAATTATAGAGAAAGACAATGTATGAGAGAGACAGTGGGTGAGAGAGTAAAGAATACATGAGATGAAAAGGGTTGGTGGAGAAACGTTCATTTGAAAAACTTCATTGGTGAGGTGGTAAGGAGGTTGGGTTGAGATTTGTTGGGATTTTAAAAGACACTGTGTAGATAAAAAGAATGATGACACTTGCTTTAATGCTTTGTTTAAATGTGAAAACATGGCTTTAATGAAATGTGATACTAATTACTATTATGGGGCCTTGGGAGAAAAAAAATTATGACAATTGCTTGAATGCTTTTTTCAAATTTGAAAAGATAATTTTTATGGGGCCTTATTTTTTGGGGGGCCTAAAGCAAGGGCTTTTCTTGCCTAATGGTCGAGCCGGCCCTGTTTATAAGAAAGCCCCACTTAGGAATTTATACCTGACTTGAGATCTTTGTTCTTCTTGGCACAAGAGGATCCAGCCTCATGTGTAGCGTTGCTGTACTGAGCCCATTGGAGAGTCAAATGATCAATTTGGTGGTGGGTCCAACTCTTCTCGACAAGAAATTTGACTTCTGCCAAAATACACGGAGGGACATTGGGGCAGTTTGAACTTTTAAGGCAGACCAGACTCATAGATTTATAAGGCTGGCTATAGTGGCCATAGGTTTTTCATTAATTATGCAACATGAACCCAATTATAATCAGCCTAACCTCATGATCTCCTCACGCTCTCTATCGTCTTAGTGGAACTTACCTCAATTTGACAGCCATTCAAACTTTACTAAAACTTTTAAACTAAAACACAAGGTTTTAAATTGTCAAAACTTTGAAGGCCCTTAAATCAAAAGTTTAGATTGATCAATGTAGGTTCCATTTTATAACATGGTGGTTGTTTATGGATGAAAGTTGTCCAGTGCCTGCGAGAGCTTTTCTGTGTGTCCCCAATAATTTGATCATGGCCCGATCTATAAAGACCTATTGATCATTTCCCTCTTCCTATGATCCTACTCCACAATCAATAATAATAATAATAATAATAATAGGGGCTTAGGAGAGAGCTTCATGGCTCCTTTACATGGGGCCCACTGCAATCCAAAACCCTACTCCAATCCCAATAACAAGCCCATCAAGGATTGGATCTGGGACAAGACGAGCCAATAGAGAGGTCAATGCCAGTGATGGTGGGTCAGCAGTGGGCCACATTATTAGATGGTTGGTGAATGGGGACCACATGCTAGCGATAAGAAAAAGACGTGGCTTATGGTTGGTAGGGTTGATGGAGTGACTGGACTAGGCTACCTTAGCACATAAGCAACACAATTAATAAATGTCTTTTAACACTTCCTAATTTTTCTGTTTACATGTAACACTTCCTAATTTTGCTGTTTTCATGGCTTCCCAAATCCCAACCTGCAAGCAAGAGTCATATCATTGATAATGATGTGGTCCCCATCCAAAAAGCTTGCTGTACATTGGATGGTGGATTGTGGGTTGTGGCTAGGCATGTCAAACGGGCCGTGTGCCAGAGAACACGGGCCGCACGGGCCACAGGCAGGCGTGCTCGGTGTGCTTCTTTAATTTCTTTTTTCCTATAAATTTTTTTCGCCTTTTCGGTATTAAAATTAAAAGTTAGAATACAAGTACGGAGAATTACAAAGATATTTAAGTGATTCGGTCAGACTCGACCTACTCCATTGAGAAGAGAACCATTTGGATCTTAACTTTTTGAAGGTTTGTAAGCAGGATTACCTTCAAAACCGTAGAATTTATTTAGTGAATCACGGGCCAAAAATATAGAGGAAGTAATTAGATCCAAAGTTAGCAGTGCCAATGGGATTTACTCTGATAAATGTTTGTTTGACTATGAGAAATTACGAAATTCTTGAAGTACGAAGAGATGTTTTCCATTCCATGCTAAGTTTTCATTTTGCTTTGGACTATAATACACAGATACTTCAAAATAGATAATATATCCTACTTTCTTTTACTAGAGTTGTTGTGAGACAGGATAAGGGTTAGGTGACTTAGTGTTATGTGAAAAGTCTATATAAATGATATATCCATGTTATATTTGAGCATTACAGGATGCGATTGTGAGTAGACAGTGAAAAGTTTGTAGGGGTGGAAGAATATCTGAAAAGGCTTTGAGTTGAGATGTAAGATTTGCAAAAAGAGAAACCAAATAAACTTTACCGGCCATTTAATCCACTAACTTAACATTAATTGGAATGGGAGGTGGATTGAGAAATGAAAAACATGAAATATGTAATAGCCGTGCCCAACGGGCCGACCCATGCCTGGCGGACTGACCCATCCATGCCCGGCAGGCCTACCCTTATGGATGGGTCGGCCCGTAGCGTGCCGTGCCGAAACAGGCCGCATCTCTAGTTGTGGCATACTAGCCACCCAAACATGTTAAGAGACAATCCAGTCTTCAAAACTTCAAATGAGTTGGGTAATGTTACTGATCCTCGATCTTTTTGCTCTCCGCGGGAGGGGTTGGTGTCCCTAACCAGTTGAGCTCTAGCCAAGAACATGATATTGTCCGGCTTAGATATATTTGGAAGCAAATTTTTCAGGACCATAGAATGTCCTAGTATGTGGGTTTATGGGTCCACCATATGATTAATACAAACAACTGAAGGATCGATCACGTACTATCCTGCCAAACTTTACGCTCACCCAAATTTGACACCATTTTAGGCCTTTGGACTAATCTATGCAATTTTAGATCCACCTGACTGTATTTTATTTATATTATTGTGTCCCTTAAATTAGTATCTTAAAGATGTATCAGCTATGCAATGTTATGGCTTGTTTCTTTATAGATACTTCCGGCGAGAATGGGAATTTCTAACATGTTAATTATGATAGTCTGTCAACTAAGCATTTTAAAATACTTAGTTTCATCATAAACTTTTACATTTTCAACTCATTTGAAAAGTCACAAATGGCCTTTGAAATTCTCATAATTGCAACTTCATTAGTATTTCAAAATGCTAGCAACGCTAAGCGGGTTTTGGAATTCAAGTGAGGGACAACAACTGGAGAATTCCGAAATTCTACGTAGAAGGATTTTTAGAGAAACAGGCGCTTTGTGAAATTCTACGTAGAAGGATTTTTAGAGAAACAGGCGCTTAGGCTCTTGTGACTCTTTTTTCCTTTCTTGGAAAAAGGAAAATTCACTAAATGAGTTAAAAGGGGGCATCGCACAAGAGCCCCGGCCACCCATGCTGGGAACATATCATGAGACCAGAAAATAGCAATCGAGGCCAAAATTGGAAATGACATCACCGTGCATTTAAGTTCTAGGAATGATATATTCTCAAACAACTACTTTCAAAATTAGCCATCATATCTTATATGTCTGAATACGAAAACTAATCGACCAATCTTTCACTCAATTAATAGCCTCAATGACTTCAAATGCATCCAAGAAGAGACCGGCCACTTACCTCATCGAGAAGAGATTGGCCACTTACCTTACTAAAGTGGAGGCAGTTTTCACTTAGATGCTAGGGTTCGAATCCTATGTATGTCACTTTTTTCCACTTGTGCGGGGGCTGTCTTTACGTGTGTGCGTGCAGGCTCTTTCTTGGGTCCCAGTCCCACTTGACGGGTTACCAGAAAAATGAAAAATGCATCGGAGAAGACCCGGATTTTAGAATCTCCTCTGTGGCTATCGTTGGCATATCTTATTGCAAAGAGAATCTCTGCTCCTTCAGCCTCCTTTGATAAATGAGTCCCTGCTTTGTCCTTTAACGGCTCCTGCACTAATAAGATAGCC
The DNA here is from genome assembly GCA_028538565.1 of Umbellularia californica. Classification (NCBI taxonomy): domain Eukaryota; kingdom Viridiplantae; phylum Streptophyta; class Magnoliopsida; order Laurales; family Lauraceae; genus Umbellularia; species Umbellularia californica. The sequence continues at coordinate 14,432,464 of JAPQWN010000001.1, read as the reverse complement.
ATTCATTAGTGATGATGCACAAATTGGCTTTGCACACCACCTGCCAAGTGATTGGTAATTAATGCAGTAATTAAAGAAGAGAGAGAGAGACACAAATTATAGTGGTTCGGTCAGTATGACCTACGTCCACTTCTGAATGGCTGAGGTCGCCGGATATTTTATTATTTCAAGTGTGCAGGGAGAGCAGAGAGTACAAGCTTTGAGAGGGAGAGGAGAGTTGTGCTGTGGTGTCTGTCTCATGCCCCCCAAGTGTTGGTGGGGCTTACAATTTATAGTCGCTCCCTCACAAGTTGGGGCGACTATACAGCAACTCAGTAACCATTTCGGTGGAGATCACGGATTCTTCTCAACGGATGAGGTAGTTGAGGTGCTCTCCACGAGACTTGGTAAAAGATGAGATGAGGGTTGACTGTTTCCAAGGCGGTGAGGGTGACGCTCCCGGATGCTTTCTTGATGATGTGGCCAGGCCTATGGACTTCTTTGGGCCTGGACCTTATTGGGCTAACCGGGTCTTATAACCTGAGTTGGGCCCTTGGGCTTGGCCCATCGTTTGCCTCCGAATGCCCTGTGTCCAATGGAACTTGGAGAGGAGGGCATTCGTTTGAATTTTCGGCTGAGTTCGCAACTGCAAAAACTTCGAAAGGCCAAAACATCTGTTTTTAGGCCCTTTTTGGACTTTTAACAGCATCAGTCACGGCCAAATGTGGTTTGTTTTGTAGGTCTCGCCGAGAGCTTCGATTTGATATATTATAAGCCTCATATGGAGTTACGGACCAAAATTTACAGTCAAAATAGCGAGCAAGCGCGCTGGTGCGCGATTCTGGGCGAGCAGCAGCTTCTGGGCGAGCAAGAGGTGCTGGGCGCACGAGAGGTGCTGGGCGCCTGGGAGGTCTGGGTGCCCCTGCCTAGGTGCCTGGGAGGTCTGGTCTGGGCGCCCAGAGGCGCGGGCTTCACTATTGCTGCGGGCGTGGGCTTCGCTGCTGCTGCCGGCGTGGGCTTCACTGTTGTTGCGGGTGTAGGCTTCGCTGCCAAGGGGCTGGCCGCTGTCTGCGCAGGCGCCAGGGGGTTGGGCGCAGCCAACGCAGGCGCCAAGGGGCTGGGGGCCCCAGGCAATGATAGGCTGTGCGCCCCAGGCTCTGAAGGCGCTGTCCACCTTGGGCGAGCAGCTCGTGTGTTGTCCAGGCAGTTGATTTGGGCAGCCAGGCAACTGGTTTGGGCGGCCAGGCAGCTGGTCACGCTGATCTAATGTAGTCGATCGGGTTGCAGATGACCTGAGTTTCAAGATCCTGCCTAGAGATGTCGAAAACAATGTTATTCCAAACATTTAAATGTTTAACATGATTACCTATAGAGAGAGAGGCAGCTTGCGCGAGAGCAAATACAGAGTTTGAGGATTGCTCGTGAGAGAGCTACACCTTTTGAGATCGAGCTTTTGGCGACCCGCGAGAGAGCCGCTAAGCTGGAGATAGGCTGCCTGCTTGAGAGCAGTGCATAGGCCAAGCTTTTGGCGACTCATGAGGAGCCGTTCGGTTGGAGATATAGGCTGCCTGCTTGGGAGTAGTGCAGAGGCCAAGCTTTTTTTGGCGACCCGCAAGAGGGCTGCTAAGCTGGAGATAGGCTGCCTGTTTGAGAACAGTGCAGAGGCTAAGCTTTTTTGGCGACCCGCGAGAGGGCCACTAAGCTGAAGATAGGCTGCCTGTTTGAGAACAGTGCAGAGGCCAAGCTTTTTTGGCGACTCGCGAGAGGGCTGTTAAGCTGGAGCCTGGAGATAAGCTGCCTGTTTGAAAACAGTGCAGAGGCCAAGCTTTTTTGGCGACCCGCGAGAGGGCCGCTAAGCTGGAGATAAGCTGCCTGTTTGAGAACAGCGCAAAAGCAGGTCAAGCTTTTGGCGATCTGCAAGATGATTCACCCTGCCTAGACCTGTTGATTTCCTCAGCATTCATATATTTTTGAGCTTTTGCCAATAGTTTTGGCATGCTCTTTGGTGGTCGCTTCATTACTGAAAAGAGGAAGTTTGATGACCGGAGGCCTCCTAGGAAGGCGGTCATGCTGACCTTATCATCGGGCTCCTCGACTTGAAGGACCTCCTCGTTAAAACGAGTAAGGTAGCTCCTCATGCTCTCGTCTCGATCCTGTTTTATATTGAGCAGATGAGTGGCAGGCTTTTGTTGGCGGCGTCTACCAATAAACTGTGCCACAAATGATCTGCTTAGTTCGGCGAAGGAGTCTATGGAGGCCGGGGTGAGTTTGGCGAACCATTGTCGCACTGATCCCTTCAAGGTAGTTAGGAATGCCCTACACATAATTTCGTCGAAGATGTTGTGTAGCTGCATCAAGGTCTTAAAAGTTTCGAGGTGGTCCAGTGGATCTTTCGTACCGTCAAAGGTTTCGACGGATGGCATCTTGAATTTTTGAGGGAATGGGTAGTTCACCACGTCGGGTTTGAATGGTGTGTCCGTTCGCCTCATTAGGTATTCCACTGTCTCCGGTCCTTGTGCCTTCATGGCATTGAAGACATAACCCAGCTGATTTTGCATTTCTCAGATCTTCTCGTCCCAGCGATTGGGAGCTTCCCTGGACTGATCAGGGAAATAACTCTCATCCTCCATGCTTTGGTTTTCACACTCTCCCTCTTGAAAACGAGGATCCTCCCCATTAAAAGCAAAGGGAGGAGGTGGGAGTCCTCCATGATGTGCTCCCCCCGGAGGTGGGGGTCCTCCAAGATGGGCTCCACCCGGAGGTGGAGGTCCTTCATGCTGGGCATTCCCCTGAGGGGCGCCCAGGGGAACTCCAAAAGGGGCGCCCTGACTTATATGGGCGCCCAGATGAGGAGCTCCCCGGCATGGAGCTCTTGGATGCCCTGGGCGCGGTGCTCCTTGCGGTCCTCCAAGCGGTACTCCCCCAAGTTGTGCTCCTCCTTGCCCTGCGAGCATGAGTTGCAGGATCTGCTGGTTTTGGATCACCAGCTGCTGCATGGTCTCCAACATTTGTCGAGGGGTGGGAGCAGGAGCATTTGGAGCAGGATGGGTCGGTGGAGGGGCATCCTCACCCTCTCGCGAGGGATCATCCTCAGTTCGATTCATTGATCTAGTGGTGATCACCATAAGTTTAAAAGAAGAAGTCTTTTGAAGTGAGGACTTTAGTCGTTCCCACAGACGGCGCCAAACTGATGATGCACAAATTGACTTTGCACACCACCTGTCAAGTGATTGGTAATTAATGTAGTAATTAAAGAAGAGAGGGAGAGACACAAATTATAGTGGTTCGGTCAGTATGACCTACGTCCACTTCTGAATGGCTGAGGTCGCCGGATATTTTATTATTTCAAGTGTGCAGGGAGAGCAGAGAGTACAAGCTTTGAGAGGGAGAGGAGAGTTGTGCTTTGGTGTCTGTCTCATGCCCCCCAAGTGTTGGTGGGGCTTACAATTTATAGTCGCTCCCTCACAAGTTGGGGCGACTATACAGCAACTCAGTAACCATTTCGGTGGAGATCACGGATTCTTCTCAACGGATGAGGTAGTTGAGGTGCTCTCCACGAGACTTGGTAAAAGATGAGATGAGGGTTGACTGTTTCCAAGGCGGTGAGGGTGACGCTCCCGGATGCTCTCTTGATGATGTGGCCAGGCCTATGGACTTCTTTGGGCCTGGACCTTATTGGGCTAACCGGGTCTTGTAACATGAGTCGGGCCCTTGGGCTTGGCCCATCATTTAGCATCACAAAACCATAAGCAGGTTTTCCATCTGTCTTCAAAAAGATGGTATCGGCCATTGTAGAGAATCATAATTTCTTTGGTCCTCCCAAAAGGATGGAAACCATGGAGTGACACTACGACACTATGACTTCTCCCACCTATAAACGGGGCCTTAGTTTGAGTCACGACTCGAGTGAGTTGAGGAAGGTACTTCTTGCTCTTGATGAGGGAAGGTGATTTGGACTTTGATTTGATCATGGAGTCTTGAGTTTATGGTTTGGGTTGGTCTTTTGCGTTTAAGCAAAAAGACTGAAAAGAATTACACAAAGAATCATACATTTTTTTTTCCTAGTGTGGAGTTCTGAATACTGAAATGTGAAACAAAGATAATGTAGTTTGTCATGCAATAGATGTCAATGGAGGAAATGTTTAATTCATAATTTAACCTTCTTCTTTATGATTATATAAGAACAAGCTTGCAGATCACATCAAGATACCCGAAATGGCTGAAACAAACATATTTACATTCTACGTCAAAGCTCATTGTATATGTCTGTCCCAGACTCCATCACGGCACCACCAAATGAACTCAACTAAATAAGCGGAAAGAGAGAAAAAAAAAAGGGTCTAACCCAAAGCATCAACAAAGGCATGTTGGTATCAACTTGGCAGCTGATGAAGAGTTACCCAGACACAGCAGGGGCTAGTTTCCATATGTGATCTTCCTAAGGGCCTCTTTAGATCGACATAAACACACTTCAATGAGATTTGAGAGTAATGCATTTGGTACAACCTAGTATCCATAAGTGAAGTCGATTTGTTCTTTCCCATAACCAATTACAGGTAATTTGATTTAATGGGCAAATTGGCTTGGTTCTCAGGTTGCTAATTTAGCACTCTGATGAAATCCCATCTCAATCTAAAATGAACAAAACTGTTGACTGTAATAGCACCACAGATAATGAAGTGGAAACTGCATCTCCACACGGGCTTCAACATTTCCTACTATCGAGCAGATTAAACTGTTGTAATAAGTGATTGCACCATAATAAGAATCAAGCCTGGGCATTGTAATTCAAGCATCCAAGTGTAGTGCCTTGTGACATCCTTGTTAAGGCTGTTTTAAGTGAGGAAAAAAAATTGTATAACTGAGCTCTGAGATCAGATTAACATGCCTCCAACTTAACTGAAATCGCAAGAGGCAACTAGGCATTAACATGCTCGGTAGTGTATCGAGTATGGACAGATTATTTACTATTTGAAAGGAAAAGTTCCCTGATCAGACATCTATATGCTGTGACACAGGGCATTTCTACTTCTCTAGTTTCCCATGTAATGCAGTAACACAATGGATGGCCAAAAGAGACTCTTCCCCTTAATAATATTGCCTGACGTTTCAAGCCACAAACGTTTGCTGGAGCAGAGTTTTGGTAGGTTTTGATCAAGCATAAATATTCAGGTCAGAACCGTCTGCCTAAAACATATGGATCTGCCTTAACTTTTGGTCACCCAGGCTTACTTATGATGAAGTTACCCTCTCAAGACACACTACCTTTCATGAATTGCAACAAGTTCATGTCTAACACTAATCCAACCATTACTCAGAGTTAGATTGAAAGTTGGAATTTTTTTTATGCCTCTTAAAATCATTGAACTTAAAAGGCCATATATGAACGGTTAGGATGATCCAGTTGGGTTGATATTTTGCACCGCTCTAGGTCTCATTGATATCTTTCTCTTCGCTCCCTATCCCGGCCCCCAAATAGACCACACTGGGCACTCTCCACTAACTTATTTGCAGATGATCTCACCAAAATAAATCTCATTGATCTTGAGATTCTCTCCATATCACTGGAGAGATGGGCCCAACGACTGTACAAAGCAACCCATATTTTTTTTTCATTTGAGCAGTAAGCTTAAGGCCTTGCTCAAACCATTTGAATCCCATGGAGATTGATTGAAGTCGCACCATATGAGAGCTTATTTTGGGGAAATGATTCCTGTATGGTGCACAAGGTATGAGCCGTAGGATTTCTCCAGCTTGAGTCTGGATATTTGGGGTTCCTCAGATGTGCATATAAGGGTGCAACTAGGGCTGGCTGGGTTGGGTCTGCAGAACCAAAGTCCTACTCCACTGTATGTAGTCAAACCCAAATCAAAGTTCGACCGGAATGAAACCTAAACATACCTAGTCGGCTGACCCAAATTCTAAATTCCCTCACTGAGTAGAACTTGGGTCAAGTTAAGATGACTCGGTTAGGTGCCCTAACTTATATTTGCTTTCAAATGGTATAAAACTTTGTCTGTGCTTATCATTAGTGTATAGAAAGCCGGGTATCCAATCCTACACCTGAGCCCAACAAGAATGCCACACAGGTTTCACAATCTAGACCCAAGCCCGACCTGAAACTGAAATACCCAACCCAGTTTCACTTTTAATTGGGTTGGACCATGTGGGTTAGAGTTTGGTCAGATCCAACTTGACCACTATATGTGTATTTTGTGTATATTAAGTATCTAACCTTTCTATTTACCAAAAAAAAAATCTAACCTTTCTGCCACAAAAAAGAAGTTTTGTAACCTTGGGCTTGTGCTCCAATAAACATTTATGTATATTAATTCAAGCAGAGCTCCATTTTGAGTAATTGAGCCAAGATCATGCTTAATCAAGCTGAACAAAGCCCTAAATTGATCTTTGCTCAACTTATTGATAGCATCTTTAGATATTTTGAAAACATTACGACAATAGCAACTTTATTGTCATACAATATTTACAAAATACAACGATAATAGCACTAATCACCCGGATGGACGTATGACCCTACACTTGCACCAGATAAATCAGAGGGGTGTCGAACACACAACATGGAGAGCAAACCCATGCCTTAAGCCAACGAACCAACGCCCATACGGGTAAATCACAACATCAAAATACAAAAGTAAAAAAAGTAAAAACTAACATTATTATATTTTCTTTATTATTTTGTTTATTGCTTAAATAATTGACTTTTCCTTTTGAATTCCTTGATAATAAAGGTAAGGGAAGAAATACGAAACCCAAGTTTGAAAATATCAAATACCCCAACGGTTTCTTAAGACCAATACTTGTGACTATGGTTGACAGCCCTAGTGCCCTAATGAGTGACCAAATTCAAAACGTTCCTTTTTATCAAACAAACCCCACCAATAGCTAACGAGCAAATTCCACATGTATTGCATGCATGTTGTTGTTAGCTGGAAGTTTTGAGTGCTGCTGCTGAACTCTTCTGAATTCCAAATCCTCACGAGTCATGACATTGGACTAGTCTCCTTTTGCGTCCAAACTAAAAAGTCATCGTGGAAGACTCAGACTGGCATCCTCCAAAACAACTGACCGGACTGGGTGTTGGGATCAACTTATGACATGATGATCATGAAAGAATAAATAGATGTGATCTTTCTTTCACTCACTCAAGTTATATTCTAGGATATATTCTTTTGTTCCAAACAGTTCAACTGATGGATGCTGCCGCTATTTTCAAGGAAAGGAAGAACTTGAAAACTTACGTTACTGCTATATCATTGGTCCAACTAAAGTTCTACTGGCTGAAACGAATCTTATACTGGTTTTTTGGTGAAATGGGGTCATATCACCTATTGGATATGATTTTCTATGGTCAAAATTAGCTTAGTTGGAAATTGGAATTCTAATCTACCCATTTTTGTAGTGTTTGACTCGGTTTTGTTAGTATTTACATTCAAAATGTAATAAATCATATACCAACACAAAAGCTTAAGCTAATAGGTGGAAGGCCTATATAAGTATTTTAAGACATGACAAGCCTATTACTTAGGCGATGTGGGATGTGGGACTTTCCAACACTCCCCCTCACGTGTAGACCCAACAGATTTCATGGACGGACCTGACACGTGAACTACACAAGAACAACGGGATCGTAACCCGCTCTGATACCATGTAATAAACCTTATACCAATCCAAAAGCTTAAGCTAATAGGTGGAAAGACATGACAAGCCTATTACTTAGGCGATGTGGGATGTGGGACTTCCCAACACAAAATACTTTAAAAGCAATTAAAACTGAAGATTTGAATTCATAATGTTTCCAATACTTTTAGGATTTCTTTATTTTTTTTATTTTAAATGATGGATGGAAGTCACTCTGAATAGGTCAATCAGGAGAAATGATCCCATGTTGTGGTGTGAAAGAGATTGGAGGCAATTGAAACTTGATTTATTATGTGGGACCCATCTTTGACATATCACATAGAAGCCTGTGTATATAGAAAATTAGTCGAATTTCACTTTGATCTCTGTGATATGAATTGTTGAGTTATGCACACTCGAAATACAAAATGTTTTCTAAACATAATCAATTCGATAGTGTTGACACTTCATCTGAAGTAAAATTTAGGATACTTCCCATGTAGAGGGCTCTATCCAGCAAGAGCGGGTCTGAATAGCACCAAGGTAAAATCCTCATGACCTACAAAGTACTGCAAAAGAATGGTGCATGTGGGATTTTCAATCCACTTCGACTAAAGACGGGACCAAAAATCCAGCAGGGCAACCAAGGAGAAAAATCCCCGTAGCCATTGGTGACCCATTGAACAGTTGATCAATAAATGTAACTGCTCGGAGAATTAATACCCGTAGATTTTATAAGCGTGCCATCCAGATGTGGATGTCAATTGGATGGCTAGGATCGACGAACACGTTGATGATCAGTTTGCTGTCCACCATATACCAAGTGGTAACTCGAACGCTGGGCCGGACCAGGCTAGGGATGGCCCGGCCCATGAGCAGGCCTAGTTGAAAGTGTGATGTGACCTCCCCATATGACCCCCTCAAAGAATAACAGCATCTATATGCCGTAGTTTGGTGGTGAGCACATAAAGGTTGACGTCAAGGAGCCGCCCATCTACACTTTCTTTTATTCAACCAAACTGCCCACTTGCATTCATCTCTTCCTGTTTTTAAGTCTATACTAACAGCATTTAAATAGGATACAAGAAAGACCACATGTTTGCTGTTCAAATACAATTACAAAAGACAAGTTTTATGAAACAAGAGCCACAAATGAAGAATAATCTACTAAAGAACATGGTATATGAAAAATGAAGTATAGCAATGGCCCACAACCAGTGCAAGAGAAGTATACTTCTTTTTTTTTTCTCATAAAGAGGAGTTATTCTTGTTCCATGTAGTGGGTCCAATAATACACCTGTTGATCTGACGGCACTATTGATTTGGGAGAAGCATTCCACATTGAAATATTCCTACATTTTGCCTTGATAATCTCTGGTTGACTTTTGACAAAATAGAGCAATGACTCATCGCCCCACTTGGAAAGAGACGAAACTTTTGATATTGGAAGAGAAGCACTTTTTTCTAAAAATGAAAAGCCCTTTCAACCTCTGAAACTCTTTACTGTTCACAATTTTCCTTTAGTTAGGCAAAGGTTGGGCAAGAAATTACTTTACCTGAATAAGCTTACTTGCTCCCAGAAGTTTAAGAAAACTAGATTTGTTTTTATGGTAGGGCGAAAACTAGAGTTAATACGCACTTTTCACTGATGGGGCAGACCTTGCCACATTAACCAAATGATGTGTCAGTTCTCTTCTAAAAGATGCACAGTAGCATCAATAGCAATTCATATACAAAGGGTAATTCACTATCTCAAAGACCCAACTCAAAAGATCAGCCAGGTATGAATCTATTTTGGGCCGAATTGATAAATGCATTATCAATTTAGATAATTTACTTGTAAAGTGAATTCAAGAAAATGACCACCTTAAAAGAAATAATAATAATAATAATAAGACAGGTCTCATAAAAAAGTAAAAAAAAAAAAAAATTAAAAAATCACCTCTACTTTTTTTCAAAAAAAAAAAAAGAAAAGAAAAAGTCAAATCTCTCGTTCCACTAATAGACAAAAAGACTTTTTCTTTTTATCCAAAACAATCAAAACAGTTTTTTCACATCCTACAAAATCACAAAAACCCAAGACATTGGATTATGAAATTTTATACTTTTTTTTATAAGACTCATCTTCTTTCCTTATCTCTTAAATTGACACTTCGCTTGAATTCACTTTACAAGTAAATTACCCAAACGGCTTGGGATCCATTGTAAAATAATGTTTACCCTAGAGAGCAGGCATGTGGCCAACTAAATTGAAAATATCCAAATTTGATTGGGCCCAGCCAGATTAATAATTATCAAACCTGAATCCCCGTGCGGACCATGTGGCTGGCCCTTTGGTGAATGACCCAGAAACCATCTAAAATGAACTGGAGCAGGGCTCGACCATAGCTCAAAGATTATCCCTTTCTGAAGATCTTAAACCTCTTATAGTCAGTTTTCAACTCTGCTGGTGGGACTGTCTCCCAAAAAAAAAAAAAATCTACTGGTGGGAAATGAAATTCCGTTATGGTTGGGTTGAAAATATATTTCCAATTATGTGCTGGTGGTTGCATATTGCTCATCCTAGACAGTGATTACTGATATGAATCACCAACTTATGAGCCACACATTAGCCAATTTAGCTAATTATAGTAGAATGTCACGCTCAACCAATGATCTAGACACTTAAAAAATCAAAAAGTCTAATTGTCCCGAATTCGGTCCAGAATTCGGGACCGAACATCCACGTGCTACACAGTTGTGCTACATGGGCATTGACCTTTGGGGGAGCGGGAGAGAGAAAAACACTGCAGTGTTATGTTCGGTCCCGAATTCAGGAATGAATTCGGGACATGTAGCATCACTGCTTAAAAAATATCCAAACCCACAAAACACTGCCCAGTGTACTTGCAATGGCCCAAATTTCACTCCAAATATGTGCAAAGCATGTGATGAGAGCCAGTGTCACAAATACTAATAATATTTTGAAAAAAAATATATCCTGATGTTACAAAGGTCTGTGGTTCCTAATAACATTGCAATATTTTGACAGTACTATTAAATTGATCATATCGTACGAAATCGTGGCAATATAAGAATAAAAAAAATAAAAAATAGTTTTTTTATAAAAGTAATTGATGGTTATTTATATTTTAATTGTTAAAATTAATTTACTTTCTTTATTAATTTCAATAGAATGAAACTTGACTGTATTTCTAAAATATGTTTCATTGTATTGAGTATATATATAGTGAGATAATTATTAGCAAGACAATGATTAATCTCATAGTACTAGACACCGTTCATACTGCAGAGATGATTTATACAGTACAGGATCTGAATCCATGTAAGTTTGGACAATGAAAAATCCAGAGTCAAAAGGATTGGAACCCGAAAAGTGCGAGACGCCTCAATGGTAAGAAGTATTGCTTCTCACCCGCCATGCCAAGATCCGACCCTGAGCAGTGTATTAGGGTGGAGGTATGAACGTATTAGGCGATGGGAAGGACAACTGATGAAGGCATAATCAGGCGTAGCACAAAGTTCGTGGAAGAGCTCTAGTATTCAATTCCATTTCGTTGCGGTTGGAATATAGTTAGAAATTTTCATTTTGATCATTTAGCCGAAATGGAATGAGGTCAGAACAATGGGGTTTGAATTCCGACCCATTCTAGTCCATTTCGGCCTAATTGGGGTTTTCTTTCTTTTGTAAAAGTTCTATTTGGGTTTGTAGCATAATCTTCACTAATTCTTTTTTATTTTGTTTCTTAATATCTATATCAAGAAAAATACATTTTTTTTTCATTTTTCTTTTATATATATTAATTTTTATTATTCAAAAAATTACTCTGAGAAATTTTACCAAAATCTTGAACTAACAAAATAATCCATCTTACGGACTAGTTTGAAACGACGATCAAAACAGAATTGACAATTAAAGCTAGAGATGCCCCTTGAGTCGATAAATTAGGCTAGTTTCGACTAGGATGATTTTTGCCCTCTCTCACATGTAATGGGACAGACGTATCAAAGATTAGATCCGCCCATAATATATACTCTACCGGATTTAGATTATTTACCGAGTTCATCAAGTTTGATAGATGGAAACGTGATTGGCTTGTATTGCTATACTTGGTAGTTGGATCACACTCAACTACTACACATACTCTATAACGTATTTTGGATTGGTAAAATTTGAAGAGCTGGCGAGGCCATCCAAAAAACCAATGTCCTCTTTAGTAATTATACATCCGTTCTAATCTTGCTCTCTCTATATACCATTTATATACACCCCAGAAGAAGAAAATTCCATTGGCAAGTTGGAAAGACCGAAACTTTGTTGCACCCCTTTTTACTTCCCTCTCCGATTCGGCGATTCCCCAAACCCAATAAACAAAAACTCCCTGTTCTGCGTCTGAACCGTGTGTAAGTGTAACATAGACATACACGGCCGGCTTACAACATCTTCAAAAGTCCAATATCTTCACTTAAATAAAGGATCGAATCCTTCCTTTTTTTTCTTTTACAGATGATCGCTCGTCTAATCCGAATCCAAACACCACATTTCCATTACCACATCGCCTTTTAGCCCCTCCAATTTCAGAATCTCTCTCTCCTCGGTCCCCTTGTTTTGCCTCTTGAAGACACGATACGATGATTCCTGCATCGAAGAGGAAAAAACAGGAGTGATTAAATCATCTCTATCTCTCCTTGGATCTGCGTGCGATTTCTGTAAGTAAACATTTGGAAATCATGGTCTATTTATATCCGCTCTACTTCCTCGGCGCGATTGCATTCGGTTTCGTGATTCTCAAAATAATCACCTCCGCCAAGGTTCTGCTATCGGTTCTGAGGCGGTCGTGGCGGTCGATCGAAGATCGGTGCCATCTTTATCAGTTCTACAAGATTCCTGAATTCAACGAGAGCTTTCAGGAAAACCAGCTCTACAGGCAAGTTTCGTTGTATCTCAGCTCCTTGCCTTCTCTCGAAGACTCCGATTTCGCAAATCTCTACTCAGGAAGGAAGCAGAATGAGTTCTCGCTCCAGCTCGACTCGGGCCAGGCCGTCCACGACTCGTTCCTCGGCGCTAGGATCTCGTGGAAGAGCGAGCCGAGGAGCGAGCGGACTCGCTGCAGAACGTTTGTGCTGAAAATCCGAAAGGATGACAAGCGCCGGATCCTCCGCCCGTATCTCCACCAAATCCAAACGGTCTCGGACGAGATCGAGATCAAGAAGAGAGAGGTGAGGCTCTTCACGAACGTTCAGGCGGAGGAGAAAGGAGGGATCGGACGGTGGAGATCCGTCCCCTTCACTCATCCATCCACGATCGAGACCGTCGCCATGGACTCGGATCTCAAGAACAAGGTCCGATCCGATCTCGAATCGTTCGTCAAAGCGAAGCAGTACTACCACCGCCTCGGCCGCGTCTGGAAGCGGAGTTACCTCCTGTACGGACCCGCCGGCACCGGAAAGACCAGCTTCGTCGCCGCCATGGCGAGGTTCCTCTGCTACGACGTCTACGACGTCGATCTCTGCTGCGTCGGGAGCGACTCCGACCTCCGGTCGCTCCTCTTGCAGACGACCGGCAGATCGCTCATCGTCATCGAAGATCTCGACCGATTTCTCGCCGAGAAATCGGAGAAGGTGAGTTTATCGGGGATTCTCAATTTCATGGACGGCATTTTCTCGTGCTGCGGAGAGGAGCGGCTGATGGTTTTCACCATGAACAGCAAGGAAAACATCGATCCTGCTCTGCTTCGCCCGGGCAGATTAGACGTCCATATCTATTTCCCGTTATGCGATTTCTCGGCTTTCAAAAATCTCGCGAGCAGTTATCTCGGGGTGAAGGACCACAAGCTCTTCCCGCACGTGGAGGAGGTTTTCCAGACCGGAGCGAGTCTCAGCCCGGCCGAAATCGGCGAGATCCTCATGGTGAATCGGAGCTCACCGAGTCGGGCGCTCAAATCGGTCATCAGCGCGCTGCAATCCAACGGCGCAGCGAGGGGGCCGGGTAAGATCGGACGGCGGCTGAGCGAGGGCGGCTCTCAGGACGAGTCAGAACCGAGTGGACCCGTTCTGTGTAGAGAAAGCGTGCATACGGTTCGTGAGTTTCGGAAATTGTACGGTCTGTTAAGGATCAGGAGCAGCGGGAGCAGGAAAAGTGCGGGGTTCGAGCTGGAGGAGAAGGAAGCTTCTTGAACGGAACGGAACGTAACGGTTTTGTTGTTTTCCGTGCCGGTTGGGATCCCGGGAGTATCGGAACGGTGCGGGTTGCAAAAGCCTCGAGCTGAATCGGCGCACGCGTGCGCTTCCTCGGCTTCCCCTGTAATTTTCTATACGACCTTTTCTTCCTTCATCTGCACTAATTTTTTAATTTGGGGGCCAGGGATGAATTAATGGAAATTATGGGTTGATGACAACATTGCCATTGTAGTTTCTGCATAAAAGAATTTGATTCCCATGTTACTGCTCTTTTTGCTGTGAAGGTCATTTCTGTCATTCCACAAATTTTTTGCATTAAAAGGTACATATTAAAATTTATTCTATCTTCCCTCCTTTTTTTTTCTTTTCTAAATGGGTTGGTTGCTGCTGGTTAAATGTCACCAGATGCTATTGGTCAGCAAATGGAAACTATGCAACCTAACTAGGAGCAGAAAAGGCCATTCCAATGAGACATGATCATAATCTTATGGTAGGACTGTGAGTATTGATTAGGGTAATTAAAAATACACCCACCAAATGATAATGATAGATGGCAATGCCAACACACTCATAGTTGAGTCTTGTTAGTCCTTAATGGTTGAAAGGATAGTATTTAATGGTTGAGATCTCCAAGGTATCACTTTAGTACGTGACCATTCACCTCATTAAATCTTATGTAAGGGATGTTATCCACTGAGAACTGTTCGCATAGAGTCATCGTGATTGAAAAATCTATATGGGATTACCCCAAATATCAAGTTTGACCACAATCTCATCCTTCTAACCCCTTCATCCATGGTTGACAAGCCTAATCCCTTCCTATGGATATATAGTCGATCCAACGGTCCATTTCATTTGCATTGGTGTCAAATCCTGAGGCGAGTGATTATCAAGGGAGTCCCTATCCATTGCAAGGTCTGTATAAGGTGATGGGTGGGCCCCACTCATAGTTCTCACGGTTTGAATCATATTCTCTTGTCTAATATCTACTCCCAAGGTGTTGTGTGTATCACCAGAGTATGCATTTCTAATCTTATATAGGAAATTATAAAATTCTTCACTTTTTTCCCTTTTATATATGAAACATGTGTTCTACCAAATGGTGGAAGAGTGGGTTGAACAAAAAATTGATTACTTTGAAGGTGGCATTTAAAGTTTCCTGTATATCTTCTATTAATCTGCCATGTTTTTCATTTTTAGTTAATTTCTAATTAAATTAAAAATTAACTTAGGGCTCCACTCCTTCACCCCGAGCCTATTTAAATTGTGTTTTGTTCTTTGCCAAAACCAAGAGTCATAGGTTAGACAACCTGAGTCCCAAGCTGATCCAATTAAGGTGAATGGTTACAGCAATTAACAAATAAGACTGTTAGGTATCTCCATTCCCAGTCTCCTACGGCATCTGAACTTGTTTGACTCTAGCAGTAAACGTTGAATGGTGGTAAGGAGGAAGAAATCACAGCCCAATTAGGATTATGGATAGCTGAGAGACAAAGGAAGAGAGAGAGATAGAGGAAAATTAAAAAAAGGTAGAGGGAGAGAATTACGGACGGTGGAGATGAAAATGAAATGACATTGGCTTTTTAGTGTGGCAAAGCTCTGAAAAGGATATTCTTTTGCAGTGCCGGTAGTTGTGCTTGTTGGGTGTATAAAGTGTGGAGGACACAAGTGGCCCACCTTTCTATTCTCTCATCATTGGTGATTACGGGCTTTGATTTGAATTATTAGAGAGGACAAAGATGGGATGGTTACCTTTTAGTTTGTATCTTTTCGATGGAGTTTTTCCTACCTCATGAATGAAACAAGTCAGATATATGAATATGAGCCAATGCAAAGATATGTAGTGCGTTTTCTCAAGTCGCTGGGCAAGTCTAATACCGTTCAATTATTGGGGCCCTCCAAGAATTTCTGGCACCTCAAAAATGAATTCAACCTAACTTGTAAAAGGGGGGACTAGTGTGGATGATATTTACCTGGACGTCCATTTGTAAATTTTTTTTTAGATTCTGGGCTGTAGCAGTGATGGTGAACCTTGGAGATATTTTGGACGGGGCTTTCAGAGACCCTGCAGCCATCCATATGAGGTCTTTGAGTGGGATGGGGAAATCTTCGATCCCGTATCTTTTCTGAATATTTTTGTGTTTTCCGACTGTCGTAATCACTGCAAATGACCTAAGAATGGCAAAATTCTCTGGATGATGATCAGAAATTATCCAAATTATGGTTTTGACCTTCCTGTGAATAGAAAACTCGACTTGTAGTTGTGGTTTGCTAATTTTAAAAGGGTAGAGCCTAAAATCATGGTTTAAAACAAAGCCAAAACACAAGTTATATTGTCCGATATGTAGAGGTTAGTGGGTTTCACTTGTTGGGCTTATGTCTTGTGTTCCAAATTAGTCAATTTATGGTTAATTTGGGTGTAACTATATGGGGTTAAAGGTTAAACTTTGAAATTCCAGTCCCTTTGTTTTTCTTGTGCAATTTCTGAATGCTTTTAGGTATAAAGAACTATTCAGGAATTTTCACTATATTTGGAAATTCAGAAACACCTCATATAAGAATTCTCTGAATTCCAACTAAGAAATAGATCCTTAAATTCTTGGCAAAATTTCTAGTAATGAAAGAGCCCTTGTTAAGAGATTGAGCGCCAAATTCTATTTTTAGTAGTAAAAGATGTTATGTCTTCAATCCTAATAAAATTACAAAGGGCCCATATGTTTGCTTTTTTTTTTTTTTTTTGATAACGCATGATTCTTAGTCCTTTAGGCCAGAATAATCCATACGAGCCCAGGAGAAAAAGCCGGGTAAAATTTCCATTGGCCCTAATGTCGTAGTACAGTTTTGAACCCATAACCTCTGGTACAAACCATAGTCCTCGGCTAACTGCGCTACCACTTGAGATTAGGGCCCACATGTATGCTGAATGTTGAATTTGTAAGAATCTTTTTATAAGACTAAACAAAGAAGTAAATGTGATGATCTACAAAGGGCAAAAGATGATTTTCCTTTTTCATAGGAAAATGATTACCACCTTCACCTGGTAAATCAAATCCTAGAGCTTCCCTGACATCTCAACCTTAAATCCTTCCCTCTACACATCTCTCAAGTTCTTTTGTTGCAGCCGTCATTACTATAAACTATAAACTAGAAACTGTTAAAAGCTTCATGATAATACCAAGCAAACAAACATTTCTTTAAATTACCCTTTGCCACTATGTTTTCAAGGGCCATTCAAATTCATGCGAAAGCATGATATCATCATTAGGTATACATACTCTGCAAAAATGGTGAGTATTCTAACGGCTAGAGATTCTCCTGTTCTCAGAAATCCAAGAAAGTCTCCCATCAGAAGGGCTCAGAAATTTGGCCTTCTCAACGAGAGACATTGCACCTTAGCCTCTGCAGAAGGACCACTACTATTGCTGTTAATAAAGAAACTGACAAAACGTTTCTTTGGAGCTGCAGTTACATACGCCATAACAGAACACGTGAATCCTTCCTTCATATGCCACGAATGTCAAGCCTAGCATAGCACCTATTCCATGCCAATCATGGCTAAGAAATTTAAATCGCTGACCCCAAAACATGTCCAAATTCTCTGTTTCAGCAAGAACATCAATACCTTGGCTGATGTATTTAGTGTCCAACAGATCTGTTTAGCTTTATTTTTTGCTTGGCTTTTTGGTTGTTTTAGATGTAAATATGAATTTGATCTTTTAGATCTTTTAGAAGGACTAGTCTCATCCATGACCTAATTTGATCATGTAAAATTTGAACGAAAATTAGACTTATTTAAATTGGAATTTGGATAAGTTTGATGCCCTCGTAACAAGAACTCATTTCGAAGCATGATTTTGATTTCCATTATTTGCACACATGGGTAGGTCCAGGGACCATATATTTAGGAGATGCTATATATGAATTGGGTGAGGATGTCCTAGCAGTCCCCACATGCCCAATCCAGGCTGAAATTGATCTGATAGCTTTGAGTTGGGGTTGACCCTTTCTTTTTGGGGTTTGAATCCCTGATACAATTAACAAATGGGTTGAGTGTCTAGGTTGAATCTATTATTGTAAAATCAACCCAACCCAATTATTTTACTATGACCCGCCAGCCAACCAAAAACTAGATTGTTAAGTTAATATGAACCCAATAAGACCATTTTGCAACCATAGTCCCCACCATTGATGGGTTAGTTCCAACCAGTTAGGTTGTGACCACTGTCCATTTCCTCCTTTGCCAAAAACCAGATGGTGTATGGTTTTATCAGGGTGGAATAAATCCCTCAGTCCCTTGTTTCATGGGTTTTGTTTGGTTGTTTTTCCATTCAGGAATCAGGAGTGGGGAACTGTGGGGAGTAGCTTTTAATGAATCATGATTGCTGACTGTTGGATGGAACAGACCCCCATCATTCCCTGCTTTTATCTCCTCTTGTCTTTGTTTTCTATGGCTTTAACACATCTCTGTCACCTCTCCTTTCTCCTCTTTTCAGTACTTTTCTCTTTCTTTCCTTTCCTTGTTTTCTATAGCTTTTTCTGCAACTTTCTTTCAGTACTTTTCTCTTTCTTTCCTTTCCTTGTTTCCTATAGCTTTTTCTGCAACTTTCTTTCCACCCCAATGGTCCATGCATTTTTCAACGGTTGTTAGGGCCGGCCATTTAGGCTTTCCTCACACTTCTCAAACATAAAATACATAATATGTATCATTAATGATTTTTGTTAACTTCTCTCTTTGATATATGAATGATTGCTTTCCTTTGCTTGAAACGTTTCCAATCCAGTTAAGGTAATCAAAATTCTGTTTTTGAAAACACTTTGGCCAGATGCACTTTACTTTAACAGGGAATTTGCTTGGACATTGAGTGTTTCAACTAAATTGAAGTGCCTTTGTTGGGACTTAACTTTGATCCAACTTTGAGAATAAGGGATTGCTCAATTGATAGGGTACCCTGTTTCTCACCTAATCACCTAAGACTCAATCCTTGGATTCCTATATTCCTATGGTGGGGTTCTCTCATGGGTCCCGAAGCCCTTGTCCGACTGAAAAATAAAAAGGTTGAATCCAAGTTTAAGAGAAAAAAAAATGAAAAATGAAAAATGTAAAAAAAATACAGTTTTTCAAGTGGGCCTAAAAGTGTAGTTGTTTGGACCACCCACTAAGACTTAAATGTGTCGCATATACGGGTGAGAGATAATGATTGAGTGTCTGTGAATGGACTACACACAGGTTTTGTCCATTACTGAACAATTGTTACTGTCGTCACCAACTAATATGATGACCCCATTTAAGAAGTGTCAGTTTTGAGTTACAGTGAATAAAAAAAAGCATATTATTTGTCCAATTAAGTAAAACTCAGCTGATTAGGGACATTAAACAACCACTTATATGGAGAGGGCAGTTCTCACGTGGCTCCTTACCAAACCCGAGGTCTTGATGGCCAAAAAAAAAATCACTTGCAAAAGAGGTGAGAGTCTGTGAGTTGGTAAGAATATTAGGGGAAAAGCATAAAAAGAGAAAAAATTAATTTTGCTCACTAGGTAATTGATGAAAATAAATTTTAATTTTACTCACCATGTAATTAAGGAAAAAATATATATTGATTCTTATTGCCTTTTTGCTGCTTTTTAAAAATGATAAGTAAAAATTATTGAATTGTGCATACAAGAGAACTTTGAAATCCAGTTATTTAAAAATAAAAATTAAAAAGAGAAATAAGTCCATTGCATGTATTTACCAGCTGATCTTTATATTGGACTAGCAATATCTAACAGATCCTCTTATATATATATAAAAGGTGAGTGTGTTAGACGTGAGTGGTCCTCGTGACTACATGTACAACACTGTTGGGACCCACGGTTTGAACCCACTAATTTAACTTACTTTCTCCTTTTTAGTTTTTGGTTTTACGAAGTTTATCTTGGATTAAATTTTAGTAAGTCCAATCAAATAGTACTCTTGTTGTCTAATTTGAGGGAATTAAGGAAACTTACATTTATTAGATTTGTTTTATGGGAAAAAATCTCTCTAAGCCTTATACATATATATATATATATATATATGGTTTTCCGGTCCTCTCCTTAACCTACAAGATCTGAAAAGTACCCTTCAACTTTACACATATTGGAGTGGGTGACAATAGAGATAGGAGAAAACCCTATTTGACAAAGGAGATTTACTCATCATCAAGATCATGGCGCAAAGTACACTTTTATATTTTTTGAGATCATATATTGTTTAATGCATAAATCTAGATCCATAAGTTTAATTTGAATTGCAAACCATATCAAATCTAACAATTGGTATCAGAGCGAGGTTTTTAGAAAAGGACCTTGATTGTTTTATAAACTCAAATTAAACCTTTTGACTTATTAAGAATGTGATTATTAAGTTTGTTTGCTGTAATTTTACTGTGCTTTTATTATTACATTTTCTTTAACTAGTTTTTTTTTTCTCAAAATTATATCATAAAAGGTGGATTGTTTTTATATGGTCGTCTTGATCAAGTGGGAGATCACATATGTGTGGTCATCCAGACCAAGTGGGAGATTGTTAGACGTGAGTAGTCGTCATGACCACATGTGCAACGCTGCTGGGACCCACGGTTTGAGCCCAGTAATTTAAGTTACTTTTTTCTTTTTAGTTTTTGGTTTTATTAAGTTTATCTTGGATTCAATTTTAGTAAGCCCAATCAAATAGAACTCTTGTTGGTTGATTTAAGGAAATTAAGGAAACTTACCTTTATTAGATTTCTTTGATGAGAATAAATCTCTCTAGGGCTTATTTATATATATAATTTTCGATCTTCTCTTTTAACCTACGAAATCTAAAAAGCAAACCCTATTTGAGAAAGGAGATCCGCTCATCACCAAGATCATAGCGCAATGTACGCTTTTATATTTTTGAGATCATATATTGTTTAATGCATAAATCTAGATCCATAAATTTGATTTGAATTGCAAACTATACCAGATGAGTGGGCTCCCTAAAGTCATTCATTTGTCATATTTTAGGTGTCCTGAAAGAGAATCCTGCTACACTAGCTGGAGAAGAACTGGATCCACTAAATACTAGCTAAAGTTCACATGTGCAAAGACTTTGAGGTCCTCTTTGCAAACTGCTAGGTAATTATTACAATAAATATACATGTTTCCAGTTGTTATAAAAAAGAAAAAGAAAAACCACCAACTAGTATTCTTAGAAAAGTCAAATAATCTGCATTGAGTCTAACCAATGATTGGCCACTTGGCATGTTTGTGAGGTCTGTGAACCACTCTCAAGGTTAGGCATCTGATCACAAAGTCAGCACCATCAAACAATTTCAGCATTTCAGATGAATAAGAGTACTGTGGGTTCATTAAGAAGTTTTTCTTTTCTTTTTTTGGGTAATCCTTATCTACCTTCCTAAATCCTTAATCATGTTTTCCATAACCTTATATGGGGAGGCTAGAAATGTGAAAGGGCTGACTTTTGATGGATGCATAGTCTTCACACTCTCCTAGTGGGGTTGGATGATATCCACCAACTCGTTAAGATGGCCAACTTTTACAGCACAGATTTCCTTCTTTTTCTCAATTCACCAGATCAGACTCTATTTAGTGGTCATAATTTGATTTAAGTCAAAATTTTAAATTTTACAATTATTAAAAGCAGCATTAGGGTTTTTAGATGCTCCACACACATGGGAAAGATTGCCAACATTATACACTTTCAAATAGCCCATGAATAATGAGAAATAAAAGCCCAACTGCTTGTACAACCATGTTGGTCGAGCCCACATATAAATTACAGCCTAATCTAACCCCCACATAATCATATGGTAGGTTATGAATGCTTTCATCATGTGTTGCACGACAATCATAGCCCACTAAATTGGATTCATTTCTCATTTGCACTAGGTTAACAAAATAAGTTGCAATGATTAATCGAAACTTGTAAAAATAATCTATTGAATATGGTGCTACCAAACTACTACTTTTTTGTAATATAACAAACTCTAAATTATGCTCTAATCAATATTCAACACTATAGGGTGATGGATGATGATGTTCTTATTTTATTGTATGTGGTTAAGCTAGCTTCGCCTGTCAAGTTATAATCTTTTCTTCATTGCTTGTCCTTACTATGGTAATTCAAAATATTGACCGATATCAACATGCATTGGCTCTTCAAAAAACCCATAAAGAATATCTGTGTGGTGTTTAAATCACATCCACATATATATAAATAGTTTTTTGGTACCCCGACTCAAGGGGCAAGGGCCCAAGAGAGCCCACTCAAGTGGGAAGAGGAAAGCCCACAACGTGGGAAGGAGAGCCCATGAAGTGGTAAGGATAACCTACACACGTGGGAAGAAAAGCCCACGCACATTCGGGGCCTATTTCTTTATCAATATTCCAAGCATTTGAAATATTATTTTATTTGAAAAGGCTCAGCTTATTCGATCAGTTCTAAATCTTCCTATTTTAGCTTGGCCCTAATTGCACGGACTTATTATTTAATTTGGTTTATTTATTTATTTATATTTTTTATCTTGCCCAAACTAACTAGCATTGGACTTCAAGGAAGTGGTCCTCAGAGGAACATGATAGGATATTCTTTTTTTTTTTTTATGAAGTTTGCCCACTTAGCTATTCAAGTTGCAAGTGCTTTTCAGTGTCATTGTCTAGGAAATCCAGTACTTGGAACAAGTTTAGGAGATTGGATGGAAAGGTTCACAAAAATGAGTAAACTCTGAAAATGGTTGAACAGTATTTTACTTTGACCCATGATTTTTTTTTCAATGTAGCACAGAATTTTAGTAAGTAAACTTTGCTTGGTGTGATGTAGTCAAGTGTTTTAGATTTATAGCTTTTAACAGTTAAAACTTCTTAATTGGAGTGTGATTTTCTTAATACATGATTTGTTTCTAATTCATGCACCCCTTGCGCACTTTGCACCCGTACAAACACACAACGCGGCATGGGGAACTTAAGGCCTTTGGCTCGCTCTGATAGCATGACAGAGTTGTTAGCCAGTAATCCCAAAACCAATTGGTGATATGAAACTGCATATATAAACAACTTCTAAACATGATGTGGAGGGGTTTTGCTAGTTTATCCTTTTATTTAATCTGAAATGCAGATTTCTTTTATTGTTAATATCTTTCATGATCTCAGGGTGTATTTAGCTCTACATAAACGAGGTGCAGGTACCTCGATTTACATGTGAACGCTTGGTGCACTTGGGTCACCTAGGTCACACTCAGGTCAAAATTGTTGTATTCTTTCTTATGAAAAATTACAATAAATCAGAGTTCTAGGTAATTAGAATACAGGGAAACCAAGTTCCAATGATCAATAGGTCCTGTCCGAAATTGTTGAAATACATTGGATGGTCCATTCTTGGTACTACTTCGGGGATAAATCTGAGCTTTAACACACAGACAGAAGACCTGTTTGAATAAAATAGTAAGAACCAACAGAACAGCCACATTTAAGAAGGAACAGAATTATGGAAATGTTATACTTAAAGAAATGGATTGTTCGTCTCCTTCGGTCCACCTTATGTTAGTACATGTTGATCACAAATCACTTAGATTAGATGATTTTAATTGTCCAATGAGTGGTCATCAAAGTAGATGATTCAGATCAAGTATGGTTTTATAGGTTCATACTAGCAAATAGCTTGTGCAATGTACGGAGAACTTGAGCTTGCTCAGTTGGTTGCCAATGTCTATCTCGTCCAGCTAATCAGGGACCAGGTATGCTGCCCTCATTTTCTCTTGTGTGGGCTTTTTTCTCACTTGTGTCAGTGCTATCTTCCTTAATGTGTAGGACTCTCTCATGGGTCCTACTCCCTTGGCTGGGGTACCAAAGAAAAATAAACATGTGTAATATATGGGACGTTTAACTTTTTTTTGTCATCCAACCAAGACCAACGAGAGACCGCAGCCATGGTAAAGAAAGGGAAGCCTGGTGATTAGGAAAAAAGCTTGCTTTGAGAGATCAAACCCTTGCAATTAGATGGGAAATAGGGTACCCAAACAAGTAGGCAAAGAATACAGGTGGCATGCACCAAATGAGATACAGTGATTCACTCAGTGGAAGAAGAAAATCTTAATAGCACCTAATGATGGAAAGCAGAATGAGACCCATAATTTAGAGGACCAACATCAGCCTAGACTGTTCCACCAAAACCAATTAAAAAGTCTACCTCGAGTTCTAAAAGTGGCTTGACTCATTCATACTTGGTTTAATTTACATGACATGAATAGACACATGAGTTGAATGAGTTTCAAAACTCTCAACTTGACTCATCCTGACATCCCAAATTGATGGAAAAAGAGTAGTAAGTTAAATAGTTTACAGAGTCGGCCAAAAACTTGGACGAACCCCATCCATGCGTCTCCGAGTCACTTGGGGCTTGGGCGAGTCTGGTTTTAGAACTATGCACCCACCAGACTGGACCCCATCAATCATCACTATCAATTGCCATCAAGAAATCATCACTAGCTATTTTGGACTCACCTTGGTGGCTTCTCTCGGGTCATATTCAGATGGTGGCAAAGCAATGTCTGGTCCCTATCTTCATAGCAGCCAAAGATACAGTGGTGGGTGATGGGTCCCACTTGGCTTGAACCTAGGACCATGACAAAAATCTGATCATTAAGAAATAACGTTAGGGTTGAAGACACTTGACCCTATTTCATCCACACATGAGCTAGTGGTGGCCTTAGGGGTTTTTGGTTGATGTGAGGCTATTGGATTTGGGCTTCTCATCTTCTAAGGGACCCACATTTCCCATTTCATCCACTCGTAGCCGTAGTGGTTGAAATTGAAACAGGGGCTAGATGCTACATGAATCACTGTATACAAGTCTATGTCATATTCTCATAAGATATGATTCTGGGATATTTTCTGTGAGGAATTGGAGGGTCGTGGTGACAAAACGATCCAGACCCACTGATTTGGTTGGTTCTCATAGTGGAACCTGTATATGAGCATGGGTTAAAATTGGAAAAAAAAAAAGGCCAGTACAGTAGGTGGTTGGCTGGGTACTGGTGTCTGTTGGCAGTAACATGGTGAACCACACGTCAGAACTCAGAACTGATAATGGTAAGGCCACTTTTAGCATTGCATGTCTAGTAATGAAGGCCGTCCTATATGCCCTTTTTTTTTTGGGTATGTGTATAGTAAAGGAGTGTTGCGATATCACAACATTTTTTAGTAATATGGATTGTCACCCGCCGTGAATTTCTATGGCTAGTGGTGACCGTACAGAAAACCCACCCTTTTTTTTTTTTTATTTTGTAAGATGAGGTGGTCCTATGTGTTAGGTTAGCTAGAAGTAAAGAAATTTCTAATGTCTTCACCTTTTCAGATGCTTAGAAGTTGCAAAAGCTATTGATGGCAACAAAGACCGGTCTATTGAATTTGTTATCTTTTATATTCCTTGTTTTTTTGAAAGATATTTAACCTTTTTCTTTTCTCTTTTTCTGAAAGTTGTTTTTTTTCTTTTTAATGCACGAAGTCTTTTGTTTGGTTTTAAGGTTGATTAGGTGCCTTAAGATTTGAATGGGTTGGCGCATTGTTGTGCCAAAACTAGGATTAGAGGGCTGGATGAGGTTCGGATATTTGTTTGTATGGAATTGAAATTCATATTATTCAAATGGGACCGTTTGTTTGCATGGAATTGTTGTTTGAATGAAATTGGAAAATGTAGGAACTTGTTTTCAAATGAATCTCATGTTTATTTGCAAGGAATTGAAATACATATGAATTCATTGATGGGATTGGTTAATGAATTCAAATAAAGCCCCAGCCCCAGGAGAATTTCCTGGGTCAACAACCCCTAGAACCAAGCCCAAGTTCGTACCGAATATTAGTTGGGCTTTAGAATATAGGCCTACAATCGAGCTCAACCAAGCTCAGCCTCAAATGTATTTTGGGTTTGTCTAGCCCAAATGGACCCTGAAAATGACACGTGTTACAATTCATGTGTGTAAAGGAATTCCCAAGAAGTGTTACACTACCCCACCATGTGCCCAAAACCAAAAGGAATGGCTCCTGTTCATTTGGCATCCTCTGTGCAGAACAAAGATTTTGTGCACGATTTCATCTCATCTGATTGCGAGTGTTAGGTTTGAGAGACTCCACTTCTACCTTCCTAACACCACTACCATTCAAGTCATTGTCCTCTTTTAGTCCTTACATTGTAATCTGTTTAGATACCAATACAGGATGTCAGGATCTCTTTTCCTGTTTTGGGAGGAACGATGCAGGTTGGTTACACAAAGACAACAAGCCGTATTTGTTTCCTGAACTGAGATCCTGATCCATTGACATATGTTCCTTTTGGGTCAGGACATAGTTGTTCCTGACCCAGTCCCAACCCCTATCTCTATGCCATCTCTACATGAAAAGGGTAATGGAATAAAATAAAAGAGAAATTCTAAACTCACCCACCTCTTTTGCTGAGAACACCTACATTTTTTTTAAAAATCACACATGCCAAAAATACCCCTCTTCCTCTCCTTCCTTCTCTCTCTCTCTCCCTACTCCGGCAACCACCGCTGACCCTTGCCGTCGCCCACTTCTTTTTGCATCCACCCACATCCTCACCCCCACCATCCCCTCGGTATTGCCGAAGGGGAGGGAGCGACAGAGAGAAAGGGAGGGAAGGGGAGAGAGGAAGACTGGGCAGTTGGAGGGCGGGCGGGGGCTGCGACTACAGGCGACAGGCGAGAAGCAGAGAGCAGGAGAGAAAGAGGGGGAGAGGGAGATTGGGCGGGCGGAGGGCGGGGAGAGGGAGAGGGCGGGCAGGGGGCTACGGCGACTGGCTAGAGGCGGAGAGCGGGAGAGAAAGAGGGGGAGAGGGAGAAGCAGTGGTTGGAGGGATTTTGAGGAGGAGCCGGTGGCGGGCAAAAGGGAGAGGGGGAGAGAGGAAGAGAGAGGATAAGAAAAAGGGGAGAGGGGCGGGGGCTGACGGCAGCGTGGTTGGGCAGAGGTGGCCAGAGGAGGGAACAAGGAAAGAGAGAGGGAGAGGAGAGGAGATGAGGGTCTTTTGGGTATTTTTGAAAACGTGGGTGGGTTCAGCAAAAGAGGTATGTGCATTTAGAATTTATCAAAATAAAATTATAGCGAACATGGTTTGAGTAGAGTTGGCACTTCAGTTTCATACACATGCACACGGATCGATCCCTGGATGGTCAAGTTAGGCCTAATAAGTGACGGCCTCATGGCTCAGGCTTCAATCTAGGTTGAACACTACTAATCATCAGGTTAACCACCTAAATGAGGTCCCTTGTAAGAAACAATACAATTTTAGCATATCTCCTCACCTGGAACTTGGAAGAGCACAACTCAGCCACCGGGTTGACCGGTCCCAGCTAGCTCGGACTAGCTTACACCTTGAAACTCTGGCTCTACTCAATCTATTGGGGAAGTAATAGGTTATATGTTGAACTACGTTTAAATATCTGTTCAGAATTGGGGCACATTTTAGCCCTTTCGGATGATCTAGGCTCAGACACAACAATTTGTTTTGGGGTCAGAAATCCTGGCTCAGGCCCAGTTTGTATTTGCTTTAATACAGACCAACATGGGCGAGAGCCTGATCTTAAAGCCTAGTTGGTGCACTAATCAGGAGCCATTCCACTCCAACCTAGCTTATTTTATTTCCATTGTTTAACAACCGACTCAGTGTTCTGTCGAGTCGAATGACTCAGCTGAGTATATCACCTAGGGGTATTCATGGGCCTGTTGTGACGAGGCCTAAGCGCCTGCAAGCATGGACACTTATTGGGCCTACCTTTCATGCCCTTACCCACATCATGGGCTGAGAGTTCGGCTCAAGCCCATCCCTTTTGCAAAATGCATGCCTTGACTATTAAAAAAATCAGCCATTTTTTATGGTGTACAGTGCAAGACCCAGCCCATTAAACAATATGACTAGAGAAGTCGGCCCTGGTAAGCCCACAGGCCTAAAGAAGACCCAAATTATGCCCAATTTGTGTCGGGCTTGGGCTGTTACAATCATGAGCACCTGATCAAGTTCCTTGGTTGTTAGACTGGACATCCTTTAAATTGAGTTGACTCAGTTGGGTCCGGCAGAGTCACATGCTCTTTCAAAACAGCAGTCATTTTTAATACCCGTAATTAAATGTAATAGTAGAGCAAAATCGAGTTGATTCTGCCTTGCCTAGTTGAGTCACAGGCCCAAGCCCGAGTGTATCCAATGGACATGGGTTGGGCCCAAATTTAGGATCTGGATGCCTTATTAAGCAAGAACTGGGCCGCAGGCTGCAAGACCGTTGGACTCTATTTGTGCATAGATGTGTGTGTTTGTATGTGTGAATATGTCACTCAACCGAATTATGGTGAGGGACAGCTTGATGGGGCCTACCTAGGGCCACGTGATCACGGGAATGGGGGTGGAAAGAGACATCTTGAATGGGCCTAAATATTATGTTTGTGGTCAATCTCATGTCTCTAACCCCTTCATCCATGGCCCACTAAAGACTCCTAAGAGCCATTAGACTAATGAAAAGTAGAGGGCTTGATGGTCATTTCATGTGTGTGTTTGCGGGTAGACCTGATGATCATTTTTAGGGGAGAGGGGCTTGATGGTCATTTCAAGTTGGATTTTGACAAAGGCCTTACAGTCCGGCTATAAGGATCGTCCTTACAAGATCATTACTTATTAAATATATGTTTATATATGTATATATATTTACATATTTACAAAAACATAAACATATATTTTTAATTGTATTATAATAGTATAACAACAGCTGACCCAACATAGCTGGGACAAAACTTTGATGATGATGATGATGATTTCAATAGTATAACAATGGTTATTTCGGTAAAATAAAAAATAAAAAATAAAAAAAATAAAAAAAAAGGGCTTTGAAAGGGTTTGAGCATTCAACGACCACCTCAGACCTCCTATATTCTTATTGGTGGGCTCAGATCTAGGACTAGGGTTAGTGTGAGACCTAAACCCAAACTCAAATATAGGCCTTTCTATTCAACACTAGCCAAAGAATTTTTGGCCCAAATCTAACCCCAACAATGAGTCCAGATCCTCTGAAGCTTTGACATGGAAAAATCCGAAGTTCAAAGATTATTGCTTTCTATTTTTTTTCATAGTATTGTTATTTTGAATCACGCTCGTATACTGGAATCTAATTCTTTCAAAGTAAACATCCTTTTAGCTTTTGAGGCACTCCTAGGTTCGCCTGCTAGTTAGGAGTGGTACCGACTTAAGTGTGTGATATCAAGGTGCCAATACCATTCAACCTTGAGCGTGTCGGTTGGTATTCCCAAATCTTACTCCAATAAAATTTAGCTCCATTGTAAGATTGATCATTTTATTAAAAAAATATGGTTCATATAATCTTATACATACCTATTAATCAGGTCTACTATTCATAGTAGTTCCGCAATTAGCCTTGGATGGAACGGAATGACGCCCTAAAAGTTTCCGATCAATTCCAATCGTTCTAGTCTCAATTTTGAACCAATTTCTCCCCATTTCAGCCAATGTTTCATCGTTCCATTTATATATAATGAAAACTAGAAAATGGTCAATTGTAGAGTGTAGTTTAATTTAAGTGACGTGACTATACATTTTTACTATTATTTTAACATTCCACTTCTTTTTTTTTTTTTTTTTTTTTTCCAATTTTAGGTATTCTTTTATATTTGTTTTTTCATTTTTCAATCGTGTCTTTTCCAAAATGAATATCGAAATTGGCCGAAATTTTAAAAGATTCCACTATAGGGTTAACCGGAAGTGCAACAGGATCGGGATTGATAACTATACTATTATCCAGCAATCAAACTTACGGTGGGACCAACTCTAACTAGAATCTAATTTGGATATACGGTGTATAATGGGAGGGTGTGAAGGGCTCAGCCCATGTGAGGCTACGGTTAACCCCCCTCTTTCTCTCTCTCGGAGCGAAAATTCACAATGCATCCCGCAGCATCCCCTTATCTCTCTCAAATCCCGTCTCCAGTCATCTCCACCATCAAACCCATCAAAATCCGACACAAACCCACCTCTCTTTCTCCACCAAACCCTTCAAATCTCCTCACTACATTCCTTTTTCTCCGCCCTGCCATCTCCATCAGACCCTTCACCAGACCTTCTCCAACCCCTCGAATCGTTTCCGTGAATTGCAGCTCCGATAATAAAGAAACCGAAAGCATAAGAGACCTCCTCTCTGGCATGGTCGACGAGAGAGTTGAAGAGCTGCTAAACAGAGAAGAGAACCGGGTTGTGTTGGATGAGCTGGAGAAAGCATCACAGAGAGTTCAGATGGCGAGAAAGGAGCTCGAAAGCATCAAAAGACAGGAAATTGAAGCTGCCCAGATGAAGGATTACGTCCGAAAGCTCGAAAGTAGAACTTCTGAGGTCTGTCTCTCCCACCCCTTTTTCTGTTTTCGGATTTTATTGCAGTTCTATTGCTTTAGTTCTTGGTGGTGGCTTTTATTATACAGCAACTGTTACTGAAGTTTTCTTATTGATATGATAGCTCAGTCTGAAATCTTAAATCTTGAAACGTATCTATCTTCTTAGAATGTTATTGTTGGATGGTGGGACTTTAGACATTGAGGAAAATTCACTTAAATTTTAGGGCCCTGAAACAGATAGTTAGAATCATGAGATTGTGATCATTTGAAGCGCACACCTAATAGATAATGAGACCTTTTCTGTACCTTGAAATGAGGTGGAGTGGATTCCATAGCTAGATTAGCAACTTAATAATTGCGGCCTGGTTCTTAGCTGAATTTTGCTCTTATATGTAATGGATTGGGAGATTGAGGGTGATGCCTTGAAGTGCATGCCAATTGCCAAATCAGAGGTGTAGTATAGAAGTGTTATAATAGTCCATTGGCATTGGGTGATCATTTGGTGGGTTTTATAATGGGTGGGCCAATGTTAAAAATTGTTTTGCAGGTTGCACATTTCTAACCATATGATTGGCGAGCTGTTATTGTTTGATGCTGACCATTTACAATTACAGTATATATTCGTTTTGCCTTTCTTTAGGCGATGGTTGGGATTATTCAAATTGCAAATCAGCGAATTCTCTTTTCTTCCAGTGGCTCATTCATGATGGCTGTGCCAGATGGATGGTTGTCAGGAGGGGAATTCTACTAATTTTATGCATCTGTCTTCCATAGGGTTAAGATTTCTCACCTAATTTGTGGTGTTTGTCTCAACCTCATTGTTCTAACTTGATGTCTTTCCTCTAGAGAATAAAGCATACATTAATATTATAAGCGATGATGATTTGGTTGGGGATCACAAGATTAAAAAATGTCTTGCCATAAGAAAAGTTTTCATTTTGATTGTAACTCAAACGGTGAGCCTGGAATGTGCAAAGCTAAACTCTATAACAAGAAAATACTTGGGAAATGCAGTAAAAAAAATATAGGTTGCATAACCTGATATACTCAACATTCTCTGTTCGGTTGAGAAACTCACAACCATATGGGTTATGTTATCACATTTGACTGCACAATTCCCTTCTGTACTTCAAGTCGGTGCCAACTTGATCAAATGGTTTGTCCATAGGAGGGCCTAAATTTGAATGGTTGCCCCCTAAAAAACCACTTTGGATGAATGATCTTCAGATCAATATGTGATTATCATTATCTTCATCTTTTGATGGTTAATGATGAGATCAATAGATCATTTGATCCTTGAATGTCATTTCATGCTTGTTCTTAATTTTGATCACTCGTTTTCATGCTCTCAACCAGACATTTAAGTTCATCCAGCTAAAATATTTTCTTGCCATGGGCAGTCTGAAGTTCGTTTCACAATGTCAATGGTCTAGAATGGTCATGGTTGACGTAGAAGTTTTATAGGATGAGTCTTCATTTCTGCATGGTTCATGAACCATGGTCATCATCGTCATCGTCAAATCCTTTTCCCATCTGGGTTGGCTTTGTGGGTTCTACTTTTGAATCAACTTTTTTTTTTTTTTATACTATATTACTACGATGCACTCAAGTCTCACCCAATCAAAATTTACCCTTTGCATTATTTTTGCCCCTCCTCACATAGTCACTTGCTTGAACAGTTATACACTGTCACGATTGTCTTTTGGTGCACTTATTTATGTTATTTGTTTTATTCTTCCTTCAAGATTGCAGAATGCCAAAAGGCACTGTTAGAAGCAAGAGCCATGGTTGAAGAAGCTGAACGCTCTCTTTCATCAAACATGGAAGGAGTCAGCTCTGAAGATGCCTGGAAAGAAAATGAAATTGATGATATTGACAGAGACGCAGAGAGGTTGGAGTCCTTAAAAGCTGCACTTATTTCTGCTATGGTTGGTACACTTGCAGGAATTCCTATTTCCTTCTCTCAACCAAGCAGTAGTGCCCAGCTAATACTCCACCTATCAGTCATCTTCTTTAGCTGTGCTTTGTTTGGAGTTACCTTTCGTTACACGATAAGGAGAGAATTGGACAACATTCAGCTTAAGACGGGAACTGCTGCAGCTTTCAGTTTTGTTAAAGGTAATTAATTGCTCTTCTAGAAGGGGGATTATATAATGATGCCGATTGCATGATATCCTCTGGCTTTGCATGTTTACAAACCAAAACTGAAAAAATATAAAATCTCAGAACCCCAAATTAGTATTTTTTTTCTACAAATGGATAGATCTATGCGTCAGACCAAATACATATAAAGTCGCTCAGACTACATAGATAAATCATAGAATTTGCCTATGAACGCAAATAAGCATTTAAAGGAAAAAAGAAAAAAAGATCAAGAATATGCCCCTAAAATATGGCAGAGATCTCTCCATATGCATAGGTTATGCATAATACATTGTAGACACAAGCTTTAAATAAGAAAACAAGCTGTGTTATGAAAAAACACAAAAAAAAAAAAAGATAATGATCATTCAAATAAAAAAGATAATGACCATTCAAAACATAAAATAAAAAGGTAATGATTCAGAAACAAAAATCATCAGAGACCTATAATTCACCAAATTATGCAGAACTGTGTCAATCATGTTAAAATTTTGAATGATTTGAGATTTAGGTTCTTGTCAGTCAAACAAAACTAATCCTACCCCATCCCCAAATACCAAGACAAAAAAGGGCGAACTAGTTCTCTCAATTTACCATGCTTTATCATATGTGTAAGCACCAATATGCAATCATCACGACGAATAATTTGAACCGTGGACTTGACAGTAATTTGTTTAATTTTGGGTCTATGGACACATAATTCCTTTATAGTGCAAAAGAAAGTGCAAATTTGATCCTTTAAATTTATAATCAGATGTTCAGTTGGCCAAAAACTTGATTTATTGTAGGAACTTTTGTCTAAAGAGGAAATGTTGTGCTTGAAATGCAGGCCTTGCTGAATTGGAGGCAGGACTCCCTTTGGAATTCACTATTGGCAGCATCCTGTCACATGCTGTTGATGGAGCAGTATTTGTATCTGAAAATCTTTTTATCTTTGTATTTGCTGCTGTCGGTCTGGATTACTGCTTTAAGATGAGGCTGCTAAGCCCTTTTCCCATTAAACGATAGGGTTCATGGTCTAATTTGAGGTGAGGAATCATTTTATCTGGAGATCATTCATGCCTTTGAAAGGTAGGTATTCTAATTGTAAAATCCCTGTTTCAGATCACCTTTTGTTAAAATATGAATAACAAATGTTCTGGGAAATGATTAAAGCACCCTTGAACGTTTTGGTAATATAGTCAAGCACTCCCCAAATGTATTTTAAGGTGCAAAAGATTAATTTTATGCATTTTTACACTGGGATGTATAGAAAAAATAGAAAGGAAAAAGGAAACAGAAGAATGTTTAGGAAATGATGATGCTTTTCTTACCATGGAATGAAGATATTTCCACCCTTTTCAGGGTCAAGCATTGCATATTTTTTTAAGATTTTCATCTCTTTGCAAGCAAGGCTTTTGGTTTATCGCCAATGATAATTTTGGGCCAAAGGACTCATTTGGAATGCAAGGTTCTTTCCTTCCTTGAATAGTAATAATAAATTATTCTTCTAGGAGTTGAATATTCCGGTACTGACATTTAGGCCGACACAAATGTTGAATCTTGCAATAATTTTGCTTTTGCATTTTGATTACTACTAATATTACAAGATTAAAATATCGCTTATTGAATATCAGGAAATTTCTAATAGTATGGTTAATTGATTATCCAACTGTTTTTCTTTCTTTAATCAATGTGCATATAGAATGTCCCTATTGAAACTTTTTTTTTTCTTCCTTTCCACAAGAATGATATGATCACAGGATGTTACTGGTAATGTCTCAAAGAATGCATTGATTAGATGCTATGGTGCTCATAAAGGTATTTGCTATAATTGAATCAAGCTTGTTAGAGAATTTAACAAACACATAACATTTAACCCATTTAGCATCCATGTCTGCCCCCATTTTCACCATTCTTTCTTGCTGTTGATACCTAACATTACATGCAACTTAAGAATGCCCGTGCATTTATGGGTTTTAGATAAGAAATCCTCCACCTTTAAGCTTTTTGTAGTACATACACCCCCCATGTTTCACAAAGTAAACCATAAGAAAACCTGCTAATTGTAAAGGAACCTGTGAGGTTTCAACTTATTCTGAAAAAGACATCTGCACTAGTGTTATGTTAACAACTGTGACAGGAATTATTAGTGCCATTAGTAAAAGTGAAATATATAGAATGACCATTTACCCCACTTTTTTGCTCCCCCTCATTTGAGTTATCACCTCTCTCTATGAAGCTTCTCCTTTCTTCTAATAGTTACATCACCCTATGTTCGACAAACCCACTTTCCCAAAATACTTATACCACACTTTTATATTGAGACAACATCCCTGGCTCTAACATTGATGGTAAGGGACTTAGTGAGGGTGTGGGTGGGTGTGTGAGTACTTACCTTCAAAAACTTTCTAAATAAATTGGCAATCCGAAAAGTCGTAATACCTATTAAAACGTGCAATAAGAAATCATGGGACTCTAATGGTTGGATTCCGTCCGGTAAAAGATGGGTCATGTTGCCCATGTCGGTTCTGAAAGATATGGAAACAGTGATGTTTGGTTTGCAGTGCTTGACTGCTTGGTGTCAGAAGTTTAAGAAGTTCTGTGTAACCACTCGGAAAAAAAAAAAAAGAGGACACTGTTGTGGAGAGGGTTGGAACTTGGGTATGCATCATGCATGTGAACTTGTATAGATAGGTAGCTCTGTTGCGATTGGAGCAGTTCATAAATGAAGAAAGAAAAGATGGGAAAGAACCTGCAGTTGCTGTTTATGTTAGAGATATAAGAAACTTAACAACTCTTTCTCGTCTTTAAATACACGGAAAAGCAAGAGATGCAGAAGAATTGAACATGAACAGCTCGTCTTTAAATTCACGCAAGAGATGTGGAAAAGTTGAATATGATAAAGGCTGAGAAATTCAGTTTGATCAATGGTGAGAAATTCAATCCAATAATTTCCGTTTTAAAAATCTTTAACCATACAAATCCCTGTGAACTGTACGAGTCTAGAGGCAGCAGTGAGGAATTCTCAAATCTATAAAAAAAAAAAAGGTGACCCTGACCCTAGTAGATTTGCTTTTCACGTGGAAAAGCTAACAAAAGCGGTTATCGAAAAAAAAAACACAAACAAAAGCACAAGTTAAATATAACTTGCCAGCCAGCTTTCTAATTGGCTGTTTGCAAAAACTAAAGTCCAATGGATTTTTGATAATCATCCAATGAAAGTAGGACACATGACATGTTATTCGGGATTATAACAACACTATTTGGCAAGTCAACTTTTGAATTGACTGTTTGCAAACACTCGTATCTTATAGACCTATGAAATGGAAATTGCATGTAGAAACTTTGTCCTTCGTCGATCATCCTTTTTTCCTAAAACCTGAAGTCAGTCTATTGTTTTACAAATGACTTTCCTCATCTACAATAGGACTAAGAATCTATACCACCGCCCGTGTCCTATTCTTCTTAAGCCAGGATCCCTGCGTTTGTCTCATGTACTTTCTGTGAGCGGGACACGTCAAACTCTTCAGTGGGACCCACTTATTGATAGTTTGAACCGTTCAAAATTATTGTCGTCATTCCACAATGACATAAACTAAATTTTACTTTTTTGTTAAAACCCAGCGAAGGGCTAGGACCATGAGACTCGTGACACAGCTCACATGTGAGATGATGGGAACTCACACATGAGCGAAGAGATAGACACAAAGCTAAATTTCACTTGAACATGAGTTGGGCTCAATTACAATGTGATTAATGCGTATAAGATTACATTTTTTTTATAACCTAGCCAAGGGGGCTAGGACCCAAGAGAGAGCCTGCATACACATGAGAATAGAGCCCGCACAAGTGGAAAGAAGGCCCACACAAGTGGGAAAGGAGTCCGCACAAGCGGGAAGAAAGCACACATAAGTGGGAAGAGGTGTACCCAGGATTTGAACCCTAAGCAGCCAAGTGAGGATTACACTAATTATATTTTAATTTACGTGCTCAATCTTAGAATAGAATCAACTCCTCTTGATATAAGATTTAAG
Source organism: Umbellularia californica (assembly GCA_028538565.1). NCBI lineage: Eukaryota > Viridiplantae > Streptophyta > Magnoliopsida > Laurales > Lauraceae > Umbellularia > Umbellularia californica. The sequence goes on along the minus strand of JAPQWN010000001.1, from coordinate 14,396,108 downwards.
GATATGTCACGAGAGTGGATGAAAATCATTTTGAATGGTTTGGGACCTTTGGGTATTCGGAGGTAGTCCTTCTTTTGGAGTTCCACACATTCTACTCACGGGAAGCATGTGGAGAGACATGCATACTTCTTACAAGGGGAAGGAGTGGGACCCACCTAATAAAAATCTGGGCCGTCCAAATTAATGAACTCCCGCCCCAATTTGGTGATATCCTCAAAGTCTACTCTAAAATGAATTGGTCCCACTCCAAGATTGGGCATTTCATTGATAACATGGTTGATGAATATGATTAATGATATGCTTAATTTTGCAACGGGATCAACCCATCTCATAGTAAGATCTAGAACACCTCCCGTGAATAGGGAGGTGGGGGATTTCCATTAAGAAATATGGAGATATTATTTCATGGAATGCACATTTGCCAAATGTGTAAAATCTTATGTCAGCTATTACATCCTCTCAAGAATGAAAAAAAAATGGAGGAAAAGATTTTTGATTTTCCATGGTTTGGCAAATTAATGTGGATTGGATGAACTGTATCTCCCTATTTCCAAGGAAGAGGGGAGCTGGACTCTTCATTAGGTGGCTTCCATTCTTTCCACATGCAGGGAATGTTTTCCAGATCGCCCAAGGGTTTCGGACTCTGCTAGATCCTGATCTTCCCTTTCTCTATGAGGAAAGTGACGGATCGGAATTGTATCTATACAGCGAACAAATACTTATGTGAATAAAGCAGATGCAGGCATTTGCCTCATCTTATCATTAAGGAAAGTTTCCCCATTACCAAAGCAGTTCCAAACGTCGGATTAATCTCATTGACCGTAATTTATATATTTTTTTAAATTTTTTCATGCCATTAAGTTGGTGGTGTACCTGGACTAGATTTTTTTCATGATCCTTAAATTGACCATTTCTAACTACTCATTTGCAAGGACAATGTTTACCCTCCAATCCAATTTCATAAAGGGGAGTTCTATTGGCACCACAAAAATTTCTCTTCCCACCGCAGAGTTTTTGTAAATTTTTTTTACAATAATATTTTATGTGAAATTACTGACATGGACATCTCATTATAAAAAAAAAAACTTATTCTCCACACACAGAGCTACTCTCTTCCTTCGTTATTCCCACTCACTCATCTCTCCTTACCTCTCACTCATCTCCCTTTCCTCCACTGCACTTCACAGATTTCTTCATTTTTCCTTCACTCTCTACAGCACTGTACAACTCATCGACAGTTCTCCTTCTTCCCGCTTAAAATCTTCTTGCTTCTATAAAATCAAAACTCTTTTTTTTTTTTTTTTTTTTTTTTTTTTTTTTTTTGTAGTTTAATAGAACCAAAACATTGCAATGAAGATGGAAGTTAAAAAGAAAATCGTGTCTGTCATTCCTAACAGCAGCGGAAAGGTAAGTCTGGCCGATTTCTTGAGTTTTTTCGCCACTTCCTTTTCCAAGTTTTATTTCACATCTCGCCTTCTATTCGGTCTGATAGGACTGAACATATTGAATGTGTTCGGCAATTACATTCCGAACTTAGGAAAAATGTTCTGAAAGTTTTAACCGAACATGTTCTATTTGTTCGGCAAGTTTAAACCGAACAGTTCCTATATGTTCGGTTATATTATTTCGAACATAGTCATGATGTGCGGTGGTACATGTCCGAACGGTCACAAAAATTCACATCTTCTGTCTCCTCACTGCAGATATCCACAGAGGAAAGCCAAGTTCAATCAGCCTACGTCGTGGACTTTACAGATGTGTTTACAACCGAATGAGCATCTTGATATGACATTCTACCATAGTGCACAACAAAACGGCCAGTCACTGGGATCCCAAGTATGGTGGCAACATCATCTAGACTGATGGACATCTCGCCGAACGGCATGTGGAAGGTGTTTGTTTCAGGTTGCCACCTTTCCACAAAACAAGAGACAATGATCTTACTAACAGAGCGATATGACGCTGTGATAAGTGGACTCAAGTTAGATCTAGCCACTAACTCTCTAAACCTGTCGTTCTCGTTTAAATACCAGTGTGGTATTTTCTGTCCATGGCTTAAACACTTCAGTGCAACCCGTTCCTGTATTCAAAAGATGGTACATTATTGAAGATTATATAACCAATGCATTGATCTTGATATAAAAAGTAAAAAGCAAGAAGAACATGCCTGTGAATGTCAAATGTATGCAGCTATGTGTGTGTTGAAACTGGCTAACAAAGAACGATCTTCTGACCCTGCAGTTATTTCTTGTTCACCGACAGCTTCTTCTTCATCAAGTTGTTCACCAGGGGGTTCTTCATTGCCCTCTGCCAAATCATCTTCCGGTTCCTTAGCTTATTCTACCACTTCTTCTATTATACAGCAGCGCCTCCTGTTGGAAGCTGTTGGTCTCACCCTGGAACTGCTTGGGATATCCATTTCTGAAACATTGGAAGAAGAGTGTAAAACACTACATTAACTAGTTAATGTTCGGCACTAAGTGTTCGAACGTTTATGGAATGTTCGGATTTTAAGTTCCGAACATACACTAAATGTTCAAAAGTTAAAAACCGAACATTTGAAATATGTTCGAACATTAACTTTCGAACATTTTAGATATGTTCGAACATTAAGATCCGAACATTTACATAATGTTCGAGATTTAAAATCCGCACATTTCTTTTATGTTCGAACTTCTAGGATCGAACACATCACGCGAAAAAAAAAAAAAAAAAAACAAGAGTTTGAATGACTCACTACATTGCAAATGCACAACAAGTATGTGAATGCATTCAAAACGGATGTATCCCTTCAACATTTTTTCATGCAAAATAGTGGATACAAACAACTATTTGCTTTTATCACAATAAGAATGGTGGTGATCAGCTTCTTACCTTTGATTGAAAGATATCGGTGACGTTGCCTTCTTCGTTGAAGATGACCGCAACAAATTCAATGTGTGACAGTGATAAAGCCACTCGACGAGAAGGTGGAGAACGTGTGTGGGTAGAGAGAGTGGAGAGAGAGTGGAGCAGGTCTAGATGGCAGGGGTAGTTTGGGTATGTGGATGGGTGCGGAGAGTAAAACCAATAAACATTCAAATGTTATACATGGTGTGGAGAGAAATTCGGTGCCAACAGAAATTTTTGTGGTGCCAATAGAACCCCCCTTTCATAAAATCGATTGGAATTTCATTCGAATCATTCCTTTAATGGCTTTAGATCTTTAAAAAAAAATCACTCCACTTTATACTATTTTAGAAGGTTGGTGGATCGAGAAATTAATCCATCTGTCTGACAAAATCAGGAAAGAATCAAAAGAGATTTATGCATTTCCTAAAAACTATCATATTTCTGCATATAAATTTTGTTGATGCAGAAAACCAATGTACAGGGTGATTGATTTGTAGGAGTGAAAGGAGGAGAGAGGCAATCCATCCATCACTCAAAATCTCTTGTAAAAGATGGCTGTCGTCCTTCCTTTGGACTTTGACCCTTCTATTCTCAACAATGTACCTGCCCAATTCATTTGCACCGAAGTAGACAAACCCAGTGTGGATGCGGAAGAAATCCACATTCCCACCATTGATCTGCATGGCTTCTTCGCGGGAGACCCAAACGAGACGTTTGCAGCAGCAAGGGTTGTTGCAGAGGCATGTGAAAAGTATGGTATTTTCCAGGTCGTCAACCATGGCGTTGATGCTAAGATCCTGAAGCAGGCTCACCTTTGCATGGATCGCTACTTCCAGATGCCTTTGAGTGATAAGCAGAAGGCCAAGAGGAAGGTGGGCGAGAGCTTTGGATACGCCAGCAGCTTTACAGGAAGGTTTGCCTCCAACCTTCCATGGAAGGAGACGCTCTCTATTCGATACGTCTCTTCTCCAACTTCTTCGGATGCTTGGGTTGAGGACTATTTTCACTGCATGGGCGAAGATTTCCAGCACTTTGGGTAAGAAACAAGGGAAGAAGCCCTGCATGCGTATTCTCACAATATTCATGTTTATGGTTGAAAATCCGAATGGATGAGAAATGATCTTTCTCAGTAGTGGGACTTTTCCAAATTTTATTTCAATTGCTCTTCCTGGTGTAACAATGAGCAATATGAATAATTATATTCTCAATTTTACGGTGGGACCAAATTCTTTTTGAAGTAAATAATAAGAAAATTTATCTGAAGGAGAGGACATTCATTATGATAGATGTGAATTTCGTCTTCACTCTCTCACGGAGAGACTGCATTTAATAGCAGGTGAGGGATCCATAAATTTGAGAATTTTATATCCTATCCCTTCGAATTGAGGGTTTTCACATCCTATTGGGTCTGACCAAAGAATCCTAAGAAATAAGATCTCCTACGGTGCAAATAGATCTAGAGAATTTCCAATCATGGATGTTTCATAACTTTGTAGAGAATTATAATCTTTTCCTTTAGAATTCGGTTACCAAACGTGACCACAATATCTATAGCTAATGAAATAAAGGCTAACTTTTGAAAGTACGTGCTGGCTTTCACCTTTCATTGCATCGAAGAATGATGCATGGTCGTTTGTTCCTCCTGCAGGTTGGTTTACAACGAGTACAGCAAGGTGATGTGTGACCTCTCCCTCTCCATCTTGGAGATAATGGGCTTGGGCCTTGGACTAGAACGACGGATTTTGAGGGAGTTCTTTGAGGCCAATGACTCAATATTGAGGCTCAATTACTATCCTCGATGCACCCAACCGGATCTCACCTTGGGGACTGGAGCCCATTGTGATCCGACTTCCTTGACCATCCTACACCAAGATGAGATCACTGGCTTGCAGGTCTTTGTAGACAATAAGTGGCGTTCTGCTAGCCCCAACCCAAATGCATTAGTCATAAACGTCGGAGATACGCTCATGGTATTTCCTCTATGGCATCGATCTCCTATTTTATTTTATTTGTTTAGTGTTTTTGGTTTCAATTATTAGAATTCTACTATTTTTAAGAGGATATGTAAGATTATTATACTATCATTTTAAGTAGATGTCTTATTTATGTTTAGAAAAGATCAGCTGTGAGCTTAGGGTTGTTTTGACAATTAAATGCACATTTAGAATTGCATAGCATGTCACTGTTGCATTTATCGCTGCACTTTCTCGTTTTCTTTTTCATGAAAATGGTAAATATCTTGCAAAACCGATGATCATGTCTTCTTGGTGATCGCCGTGTGTCCGTGAATTCATCACTGTCGCAACCCATGCTCCTTCTTTTTGCTAGGTAGGAGAAGATTCTTTACTGTGATTATTGTGGAAGATATCACCATGCTCCAACTTGATCGTGAGATCATCATGAGATCATCACTAGGCCAACTTTGATTCCATAAGGACTTTTCGAGAATCACTTCTTTTCCATAATTTCACCATTAGTATCATTGACAGAAAAACCTACTGATATCCCTAAAAATCCTAACAAAATCTTCAACATTTCTCCCTCAATCAAACTCAATCACATGGTACTTTTAAAGAAAAAAAGTGAAAAGATTACATAACCTACAGATTTTGGCTTTTATACCCACCCCCCTTTTCATAGAGGATTTGCTTATCCGATGGGAGGGGGTCAGATCCGAAAATCACATGGATAGAGGATCTTAGGCGCCAAAAATTAGGGATGATTTGCTGTTGCCAAACTTGGATGTGGCATAAAATCGTGGAAATGGAAAATCATTTCACCCCATATTTTGTTACAAAACGTGCCCTAAGAAAAGAATACATTTGTAAGAAAATACTAACCAACCATAAAAAATCCGACTCATATTTATAAGAGAATACTAACCACCATAAATAAGCCAACTCATCAGTGCAGTTATGAGTCTGGTTTCCTTTTTCTTCTTGCTGGATATGCAGGCTTTATGCAATGGAAGATGGAAGAGCTGCCTGCATAGAGCAGTGGTGAATAAAGAGAGAGTGAGGAAATCCATAGCATTCTTCCTTTGTCCGGAGATGGATAAGATGGTGATTCCACCAAAAGGGCTGGTGGACGAGGATCATCCCAGGAAATATCCAGACTTCACATGGGCGATGCTGCTGGAGTTCACGCAGAAGTACTACCGTTCCGACGCCAAGACACTAGACGAGTTCTCTGGATGGCTTCTCCAAAACCAGACGACTGATCCACATGAAAGCCCCAAGTTAAATGAATGACTGAGACAATAGCCAGCGTCGTTGTGATAGTCAGATTAAATAAAGTGTTGGTCAGATGAAATAAATTATAAAAATTCAGTTGCAAGAGAGTCTGGCAGGATTAGATAGCTATGGGGATGTACTGTGTAGGTGCATGAATGCACATGTTCTATAATGTTTGCACAAAACATGACAAATTATTGCATAAATTTTGGGGAGTGGTTTTTGGGGGCTGTGCTTGGCAGCTTGGGGGATTTCCTAATCCTACCAGGGCAGGTTTATTAATGTCGGCTAAACCTAAATTATGCTTCCTACCAGGGCAGGTTTATTCATGCCGGATAAACCCAAATTAAGCTTCCTCTCTCATTATTACGCTATCCAAATTCGCCCCGACCGCATGATGTGTAGGGTCGTATTGAATGGAGAACTCATCCTATAGGGCACGTTTGGTAACAAAATCTACGGGGAATAGATTTTCTCTTTCCACTATTGTATGCTCTATCCAAGTTTAGTAGCCGCAAATCATTGCTGATTTTTTGCACATAAATCTGCGATTGATATGATTTTGGGATCCGATCTCCCCCTATTGGATATGCAAATCCTGTGTGCAAAAGGGGTGGATATAAAAGCCAAAATCCCACCCCCACTTTCTACTGTCTCAGCCTTAAACTCACATATTGCTATGGTAGATTCGATGTTTAGAGAGATAAATGGATCAAAGTAAAAATGAAAGGATAAGATGAAAATTCTCAAGAGTTATTAAAATTTAATATCAGGAATCCAGTTTGAAATGATTTTAAGTTACGTAAGTGATAGACAACACATTTTATAGCACTTAAAAATTCATAAGTTGAAAAAAATCCAGAAAGGAGAAGACTTGTGAGTATAGACACCCTCAAAAGAAAACATACTGCCGTTACTATTAAATCATGGATTGATGAAATCCTTGGTGTCTTCACATTTACAATCAAACGTGGAATGCAAGGAATCATTAGCTATGCAAATCCTTGGCAAGAATTTTATTTTTTCTTTGGAAGAGAGGAATCCTAAAGTATGCAGATTCCTCTCCGGTTACCAAACGTGCCCTTAGTAAGAGTTCACCTTCGACTTTGGTACAACCTACAAGCAGGGGTGGACCCAAGAAATTCAACTTGGGAGGGCTTTATGTAAAAGAAATATTGGAAAAGGAAAAAATATTTAAAATAAATTTAAATTTCGGAATTTATAATGGGTACTTGAGAATTTTAAACTTTTTTCAGGTATGGGGAAAAAACCTTTGTTTAACATCACGTTTAGGCATCGTCATCAATGGCGGACCATGTGCCCCTCCTCAACTTTTGACTCCCTTTAAAATATAAAAAAGACCTCTTGTTTTTTTATTCTTTCTCAAATATCTCATATAGAAATATTTTTTGCCACTCCTAAGATAAAATTTTGGCTCTGCCACTGATCACTGCGAATTAACATGTCTCTCCATAGGTAGTTCTCACACTTGTTACCGCTCCTTTATACATATCTGTAAGAGTTTTAATATAACTTATTGGACATTCCTATTATTTAAAATCTACCAAATTAAATGTCTAGGTACTTTGTCGTAAGCTTCTTCTAAATCGATAAAGACCATATACAAGTTTTTACCCTTCGCTTGGTATTTTCTCATTAAAAATCCGGAACCTAATTTAAGTTCTGATTACTAAATGGGTACAGTTTCAAATCCTTACATGTTCTAACCAGTTGGACTTGGGATCCGACCCCTCATGTAAAAGCCTATGTATTAATTCTACAGATGTTGGGATTTATCAGTTATGGAAGGTAGATATGATGCATCGCTATTGAGTGGAATGATATTCTTTTTTGGATTTTTGGATTAAACTTGTGCGTGCCTAATTATTACGGACTTGGTTTAGTTGATGATGAGGGTTTACAGAGAGGCTGTCTAGCTGAACAGGAGCGTCTCTGCCGATCTGAAACCTGAAATCTGAAAGGGAAGAGAACAGCGGTCAGGGCCCGAGGCTGCTGTCAGCCAAAGGCACTCCGACGCCTGAGTTAGTGCAGTCACTGAACTAGGGTGAAGTGGGGAAGAAGAGATGTTTAGCAGAATAACAGTGCGGGCTGTATCTTGCATGTACCTGTTCATGACTCTTCATGCAGGCATATATAGAGGAGAGTGGAAGGTTCCATAGTGGAGGTAGGTGAGGATACTTGTCCCATCAGCCCACACCTGGGATCTTTAGTGGGGGTAGGTGAGGATACTTGTCCCATCAGCCCACACCTGTTCATGACTCTTCATGCAGGCATATATAGAGGAGAGTGGAAGGTTCCATAGTGGAGGTAGGTGAGGATACTTGTCCCATCAGCCCACACCTGGGATCTTTAGTGGGGGTAGGTGAGGATACTTGTCCCATCAAACCTCCCCTCAAATCCCTCACATAAATGTGGATGTGATCTGTTGATAGGAACGAGCCCTTATCCTTGGCCGGTGGCCGCCCTACCTGACAGGGATTCCCTACAAAGTACCCGTCCCATCTCATAATGGGAACTGGAAGCCCGGTGTTCACCTCGGCAGAGGGGCCGAACTGGAGAAGGCGCCGGGGTCAGCTATACCCGAGATCGGACTGGGATGCCAGCGTGAGGCCGAGTTCGGTAGGACATGGTCGGTACTTCTACCGGGACCAGTCCCACCTCGACAAAGGCTGAGACGCTGCTTATGTCGGAGAGAAGGGGGTTAAGGCCCTTCCTGATTGGCGCTGTTACAGAAGAAGGATTACAACATCGGTTTCGGTAGAAGCAGTCCACACAATTGCCCCCTGCTCCTGACTTCGGGGGGTCAAGGAGACCGCGGGGTTAGGAGTGATAGGATGGGACTTTCCCGAAACCGATCCTGTATCTTACCAAAAGGCGTGGGCTGCCGCTTCGCTTTCCGAGGCTCTTTTAATAGCGCCTGGCTGTCTGGAGGCGGTTTTAATAACCCAACCATATCATCATGAGGGCGCTGTGACGCTGACATGTGTCAGGTCCCTGATGGCCATTGCGTCTTATCGAGGCGACGGGTGGCGTGCTCGAGGCGGTGTCTGCACATGCCTTTCGGGATACGAAGAGATCTCCATCCCTGTATAAAAACCCCGGTCCTCGAAGGAGGACCACTTTTGCTGTCACTGTGCTTGGAGCTTTCGCCTGAGAGTTGCCTGAAGCCTCGTCGTCCGAGAAGCTCCTCCGTTCGCCTCCCGAAGTTTAGAGTTTTCCGTTGTCCCTACATTCCTTCCGGCCCCGTCTTAGTGAGTTCCTTTCTGCCTTTCTGACATTTTTCCTTCTCTGGGTTCCTTTTCTTTTTCGGGGGTGTATACTGTGTCTTTCTTCTCCGTTGCCGTCACCTGTATTTCGGTCTAGGCTAGGGAAGATGGGGGTTTTTAGACATTGGATAGACACAGAGCTTGCCCTAGCCGAGCTTAGGAAACAATACCAGATACCAGAGAACGTCCAGATTAGGGCGGACGGGCCTGGTGACCGAGGCCTACCTCGGGTTCTTGTAGAGGGGTGGATGCCCTTCCCTCTGGTAGCCATAATCGAGGGCGGGGTGAGATTCCCAGTCCATCCCCTTCTGAGGGCTTGTCTCAGGAGGTGGAACCTTACCCCTTGCCAACTAATGCCCAATGGTTACAAGATAATCATGGGTATAGCCGAACTCAATAGGATATTGGGAACCGACCTTGGCGTGGAGGACATTGAGGATGTGTATAACCTCTGTCGATCTCCAAAGGACGACGCATACTACCTGCGAGTTCGGTCAAAGGAGATTCCCATAATCAACGAGCTCGAAGACAACACAAAATACGCCGGGAACGACTGCCTTTACGTCACCGGGAACTGGGAGTATGCCCCCGGAGAGCCCAGGGTGAACCACGTACCTGGTCGTCTCGGAGAACCACCGAGTAAATATCTCAATTTCTAAACTTCTGATGTAGTTTCGTTCTGCCGAACTGTTGCCTAATTGCTTGTCGTGCAGGTCACGCGGAGAGGAAACGGCAGAGGAAGAACTCCGGGTGGCGACGAAACGTCGGCTGGTTAAAAAGGATTTATAGCTACAAGGGTCACCGGACCCGATCTACCTCAGCCCTCCTTGGGTACGAACCCGTGTACCGATCCTTTATAAGAAGACGGCACGAGAACCTCAGGGGGGAGCAAGTCTTAACTCTTGCCGAAGCCGAGGAGCAGACAGCTCCAGTCGCGGGGCCTGCGCAAGTGCCCCCCGAGATCGTACCTCCTGGAGCCCCAGCCGAAGCCGGTCCTTCACACGTCCAGACCTCTGCAGAGACCGACTCCGAGGAGGAAAGTCAGTCGGAGGGCGAGTCCGAGGGGGTTCCGCAAGAGCAGCTTGTGATTCTCCCATCTTCTGAATCGGACGAAGAGACCGAGATGGGGCGACGTCGTGCGGCCCTTGTCAGTCTTGATGAAGTCATCTTCGGAGACTCGCCCACCTCCTTGGGGACCGCTCCCCCTCCGAACTTGGAGGATAGAGTAGTCTCTCCCCCAGTTCAATCTCCTCTTCAGCCTTCAGCAGCGACCGAGCGTTCCACCAAATCTCGTAGGGATTCGGTTCGGCTGGGGAAAAGGCCCAGGGTTGCGGACCCAGTCGGGGATGAGCCCAACCCTGCTTCTCAGCACTCGCCGCTGCTCGGCCCTCCGATCTGGAACCCTAGTTTCCTGCTGGAGGATGGCCAGTCCCTGTCGTCGGACGGCCGGCTGAATGACGGCACTTCTGTTGTCAGTGCCCTCGCGCACACCTGTGCTCTGCCTGGAGACATGGCAGAACACATGAAGATGAGCGAGGTGGAGCTGGATGTGGCTCAAATGGCCGACGCCCTCAGGGTAATTCTCTCCTTTGAGCTTTGCATTTCTTCTTTGATTTCTGTACTTCTGATATTGACCCCCCACGTAACACTTGTTTCCTCAGATCCTGCAAAGGGGGCTGGTGTTGGCAGAGAAAGCCCAACAGAGCACCGCTCGGGCAGAGAGGGCTGAGAAGAGGGAACTAGAACTTGAGGCCGAGCTCAGCCTAATAAAACAGAAGGCAGCCGAGCAGGAAACAAGCGTCTTGGGCCTCAGAGACGATCTTGATAAGGTCAGGGCGGAACTGGAAAATCAAGTTCAAGCAACGGCCGAACTCGAAAAGAGGTGGGAGGAGGCAGAGGCTGAACTTCAAGCTGATGCCGACAAACTACGGGCTGACGTTGACAAGGCTTTCGACGAAGGGGTGGCAGAAGCCACCGAACAGTATATTGCCCAAGTCAAGAAAGTCAGCCTGAAGGCCTGGAGGCTGGGATGGACAAGCTCGTTGAGAGCAGCAGGGGTCCCCGAGGACAGCCCTGTGTATACAGAGATCCCCCAGTTTCCTCCTCCTCAGCCCGCACCGAACCAAGCTCCTGAGGTCCCGGTCAGGGAAACCGAAAACCCTGCCCCTGTACTTGACGCGGACGTCGACGCCGGACAAGTGGTTGTCGAAGTCGTGGAAGATGCTGCTGCTGATGGCGCCGAGGGGGCCGTGGCTTGAAAAATATGTAATTTTGTTTTTACTTTTTCTGCACTGGGGGAAAATTTTGTATTTCTTTTTGTTGGGAAAAATTGTAACCTTTCTCATTTATGAAATGAAATCGGCTTTGCTTCCAACTTCAAACATTTGTGGCGAATTTTTCTTTTCTTTTTTCCTTTCTTTATGCGTTTGGCTTAACAACCAGAATAAATAATAGGAAATAAGACAAAGTAAATGAGTTCGGTCGAAGCCGAATTTGATGTTGTAAAGTTGTAACCCGAGGTGCTGTATTGATTTTGCAACCATAACGAGCATCGATCTCGGAAAAACTGAGGGTGCTTGGTCCTATGACCAAAGCTAAGTCCGGTTTTATAATCAGAACTTGACTGGTCCATTGATCGGGCCAAAGTAGCTAACTAAGGTAACCGAACAAAGAATACAAGTCGATTCTGTCACCGAGCTGTAGGTATATGCCGAGTTCCATAACTTGGCCATTTCTTCGAGAATAGGGGACAACTTGGAGAGTAAACGTATTCTATAAAAAGAAATAGTTTATTAACTTCCCGAGTCCGATTACATCTCAAAAATAGAATTTCTTGAGGTGGGTGGCATTCCATGGGCGTGGCAGCTCTCTGCCCTCCATGTCCTCAAGCCTATATGCAGATTGCCCAGCTACCGAAGTCACCTTAAATGGCCCATGCCAGTTCGGTGCAAACTTTCCTTCGCTGGGATTCCTGTCTGCTGGAAGAGTCTTTTTCAAGACCAACTCTCCAGGGGAGAACTTTCGCTCTCTGACCCTTTGATTGTACCCTCTAGCCAACTGTCGCTGGTAGGAAGCGAGACGGATGGCCGCGGCATCCCTTCGCTCCTCAGCCAAGTCGAGCTCTGTGGCGAGGTTTGCATCATTTTGGCCTCGGTCGAACAGTTCCGACCTGAGGGTGGGGAGGCCGACCTCAAGTGGAATTACAGCTTCCATCCCGTAGGCTAGGGAGAAGGGAGTTGCCGAGGTCGAGCGCCTCGGGGTAGTCCTGTATGCCCATAGGACACTTGGAAGTTCCTCTACCCATCTCCCTTTGGCTCGATCTAGTCTCTTTTTGAGTCCGTCAAGCACTACCTTGTTCGAAATTTCAGCCTGCCCATTGCTCTGGGGGTAGGCCGGGGTGGAATAGTAGTTCCTGATGCCGAGGTCTTGGCAGAAGCTTCTGAAGAAATTGGAGTCGAACTGGGTCCCGTTGTCCGTGACCAAGGTTCGAGGCACTCCGAATCTAGTTACAATGCTTCTCCACACGAAGTTTTTAGTATCCTTCTCAGTGATGGAGGAGAGTGCTTCGGCTTCTATCCACTTGGTGAAGTAGTCAGTTGCTACGATCAACCACCTTTTGTTCCCTGGAGCTCGGTGGAGTGGTCCCACGAGGTCCAGTCCCCATTGGGCGAAGGGCCAGGGGCTGGAAAGAGGGCTCAGGTCGTGTGCTGGCTGATGGAGAGAGTGAGAGAACTTCTGGCACTTCTCACATTTCCTGGCGTAGACCTGTGCATCCTTCTGCATATAGGGCCACCAGTACCCCTGGCTGATAGCTCGGTACGCGAGTGACCGACCTCCGATGTGGCTGCCGCAGATCCCTTCATGGATTTCATAAAGGAAGTCCTCGACTTTGCTTGGATGAACGCACTGGAGGTAAGGGCCATTGTAGGACTTTTTGTAGAGTTTACCGTCCGGAGAGAGCCAAAATCGGGCTGCCTTCAGCCTGATTTTGCGGGCTTGGTCCTTGTCCTCGGGTAACTGGTCATTCTTAAGATAGGAGATAAGTTCATCCATCCAGTTCGGGCCGAGGTCAATGCACATAATCTGTCGAGGCGGTTGAAGTTGTATGCTAGGTCTGTCCAGTGCTTCCACTTCGACAGTTCTTTTTCTTCCTGCCTCGACGGCAGAGGCCAGATTTGCAAGAGCGTCGGCGTGAGAATTGGAGTCTCTGCCTATCTGCCTGACTTCAGCCTTTTGGAACTGAGATAGGAGTTGCTTGGTGTGGGCCAGGTAGGCTGCCATCCTGTCATCTCGGGCCTGGTAATCTCCATTGAGTTGGCTTGTGACCAGCTGTGAGTCGCTGAAGATCACCAGTTGTTGTGTCCCCAGGGTTTTTGCGCTGCCCAGCCCTGCAATTAATGCTTCGTACTCAGCTTCATTGTTAGAAGCTTTGAAGTCAAGAGTCAGGGCTTGCTCAATGACGAGGCCCTCCGGAGATTGAAGGACTACGCCAGCGCCAGCCCTTTTGGAGGTGGAGGACCCGTCGACGAAGACTTTCCAAGATGAGTCGAGGAACTGTTTCCAGGGCCGATCCTGTTCGGTCTCTGCCGAAGTCCTTGCCTCCTTGCCCCCCAGTTCGGTGTCGAGATGGCTCGGTGCCGAACTAGGAGAGGTGAATTCCACAATAAAGTCGGCCAGTACTTGGGCTTTGATGGCCGTTCTGGGCTGATACTGGATATCGTATTGCCCAAGTTCGACAGCCCATTTAGACACTCTTCCCGAGAAGTCTGCCCTCCTGAAGAGGGACTTGAGTGGGTGTTCGGTCACAACCACTATAGAATATGTCAGGAAGTAGTGGGAGAGCTTACGCGAAGCACTAACGAGTGCTAATGCGAGCTTTTCCAATGGCAGATATCTTGTCTCGGCATCCAGCAGGATTTTGCTTGTGTAATAGATGGGTCTTTGCTGTTTGTCATCTTCTCGTATGAGTACAGAGCTTACTGCATGGTCCGAAACTGCCAGATAGAGGTATAAGACCTCACCCCGTACCGGGGTGGAAAGCAGAGGAGGGGAGGAAAGGTACACTTTGAGCTCCTGGAGAGCGCTCTCGCATTCCGGGGTCCATTTGAACCCAGAGCTCTTTTTCAAGAGCTGGAAGAAGGGATGGCATTTATCCGAAGCTCGGCTGATGAAGCGGTTCAGTGCTGCCGCCATCCCGGTAAGTCTCTGAACCTGTTTTATCGAGTTCGGACTCTGCAGGGCTCTGAGTGCCGAGATCTGATCGGGATTAGCCTCGATTCCTCGCCTCGTAACCAGGCTGCCAAGGAACTTGCCCGAGCCGACGCCAAATGCACACTTGGAAGCGTTTAACTTGAGCTGGTATTTCTTGAGGATGGAGAAGGTTTGATGTAGGTCAGTCAAGTGGTCCTGTGACCGTTTTGACTTAACAACCATATCATCAATATAGACCTCGATCGTCCTGCCGAGCTGGTCCTGAAACATCTTGGTCACCAGCCTCTGGTAAGTGGCACCGGCGTTTTTTAACCCGAAGGGCATTACTTTGTAGCAGTAGGTGCCCCTGGGTGTTATAAACGCGGTTTTTTCTTGATCAGGCTCATGCATTGGAATTTGATGGTAACCTCGGTAGGCATCGAGGAAACTCATCCTCTCATGGCCGGCAGTGGCGTCGATCAGCTGGTCTATCTTCGGTAGAGGGAAGCTGTCTTTGGGACAAGCTTTGTTGATGTCGGTGAAGTCTACACAGACCCTCCAGCTTCCATCCTTCTTTTTTACCACAACCGTGTTGGCCAACCACACCGGGTAGTGGACTTCGCGGATAGCCTCAGCGTCCAGTAATTTGTTGACCTCCTTGGTCACAGCCTCTGCCTGTTGGGTGCCCGACCTGCGAATCTTTTGGACAATAGGTTTATGCTGGGGATCTACATTCAGCTTGTGGCTTATGACCTCGGGGCTGATGCCGGACATTTCATATGGGGTCCAGGCGAAGACCTCCCTATTTTGTAACAGGAAGTCGAGCATCCTGGCCCTCTCCTCGTCAGCGAGTTGGCTACCGAGCAGGAAGAACCTTTCTGGATCGCTGGGATCGATCCCGACCTGGGCGAGGTCCTCAATGCTCTTCTGTTCGGGAGTTCGGCCCACAGCGTCGAGCTCAGCTTCAAGCTTGGTCATGTGGACTCGCTGTGGCTGTGTATCTCCGGGGACCACGGCCAAGAGGCATTCTTTGGCCATGTCCTGGTCGCCGCGGACTATGATAACTTCGAAGCTCCCATCCTTGTTCTGTAAAGGAAACTTGAGCTTCTGGTGATGGGTCGAGGGAACGGCCTCCAGGTTATGGAGCCAGGTTCTCCCCATGATGGCATTGTATGGAGATTGTGCATCCACCACCAGGAAGTCTGCCGTTGTGGAGGCCCCTCCGACCTCGACCTTGAGGGAAATTTTCCCTTTGGGATATACCGTCTTGGAGCTGAAACCCACCAGCGGGGTGCGGGCTTCTTGCAGGTCCTCCTCTTTCAGGCCCATCCTCCTGAAGCAATCCAAGTAGAGGATTTCTGAGGAGCTCCCGGGGTCCACTAAGATCCTTTTGACATTGAAGTTGTGTAACCTCATAGTCAGAAGAAGAGGATCATTGTGGGGTAGCTGGACCCCGGCCAAGTCTTTATCAGAGAACCAGATTTTTGGCCTCTCCACACGTGCTTTCTTTGCCGAGGGACCGACCTCGGCCGTCATCACATGCTTGCTGTGCTGGGCTTTCCTGGCCTCGGCACGGGCTCGGTCACTGCCCCTGGGGGCAGGAGCCAGGTGAATGACGTCGATGGTCCCTACAGGCTCACCGCTGCCTTGGTCGTCGGGGAGGCGTTGCTGAGCATTGTTCACTCTGCCTTCTTCCCTGACATGATCTCTGAGATGCCCATCTTTTACGAGCTTTTCAAGGTGCGCCTTGAAGGCATAGCAGTCCTCGGTTCTGTGTCCTCTATCTTTGTGGTAGGCACAGAACTTACTCTGATCTCGGGAGGAGGAGTCGCTTTTCATAGGCTGGGGCCATTTGAAGAAGGGTTGGGCCTGGATTTTGCCGAGAAGCTTGTAGATAGGCTCCTTGAAGATGGTATTGACGGCTCTATAAGAGGCGCCACTTGGTTTCGGCCTCGTACTGCCTCCCGAGGTGGGAGCAGGACGTGCTGCCGAGCTGGATGGCTCTCTATTCCGATCCGCCTCTTTCTTAGCTAGCCTCCTCGCTCTTCTCGTGGGACGGCCCTCCGGTCGGCTCTCTTGCCAGAAATTATGGCTCTCTCGAGCTCGGACGTCGTCCTCTTCTTGCTCGACGTACTGGTTCACCCGGACCATCAGAGCCTTTACCGAAAGCGCAGGACGACGTACCAATTTCTTCCGAAGCTCATTGCCAGGCAGTAAAGCTTGTTGGAAGGCAGTAACGGCTACGTCGTCGTTGGAATTTTCAGTCACGCTATAGATGGTCCAGAATCGCTTGGCGAACTGAGTAAGAGTCTCGGTCGGCCTCATCTTGATCGAGATCAGGTCGGCGTCAGTTTTTGGGATGACCCGGTGGGCTTGAAACTTTTCGACGAAGGAGTTTCGGAGCTGTGGCCAGCTCGAAATCGATCCTTCGGGAAGTGCACAGAACCACCGAAGCGGGAGGTCGCCCAAGCTGGAGGAGAAAACCTTGCAATCAAGGTCGCCGTCGCCGCTGAATACCGTCATCTTCTGAGTGAAGTGCCGAAGATGAGCCTCGGGGTCCGACGTCCCGTCATAGAGATTGAAACGTGGGACGCTGAACTTATCAGGAAGGGGATGATCTCTGATTTCCCGAGAAAATGGAGACGTGCCATGGATGTCACCGTGTTTGGCAGTTAACCGACCTCGAGCGAGGCCGGCCTGCTCCAGGCTCTGCTGTACGGCCAGCTTAATCTGCTGATCAATGTAGTCAGCCATCTCGGGGTCGGCCCTGGTCTCCCGCCTTTGTTTATGGCGCTGCTGCTGGTCGGCGCTGGCGTGAGTGTTACTCGAGCCCTCTTCGCGAGCTCGGGCGCGCCTTTCATTCAGCTGATCCCTTAGGTCTGGTCGACCCCAAAGACCTAGACGAGCTCGTTGCTTAGGTGGAGGCGTGTGAGAGGCTTCGGGCGGGACTTGGCTCTTCGTCTCAAGCTGCCGCTGAAGCTGGAGGATCTGCCCTTTCTGTTCTTCGATGATGAGGTTTTGAGCCTTGATGGCTTCGGCTTGGGCCTCAACATCGTCCTCTAGGACCATGTCGTCGTCACCTTCATCACCGAGGTGGACGTGATCCTCTTCCATGTGGTCCCCGTGAGAAGACCGAGGAGGAGGAGACTGCACAGGAGCCCCGCTTCGTAAGGGCCGTTCCTGAGGAGGAACGTCCTTACGCGGTGGCGCGTTGAGAACAACTTCCAGGCGCGGACGCTCCGCCTGAGAGGTATTCGTCCGAGCCCGCTCTAATACAGGATCGCGCCGAGAAGACGCTACTGCTCCTCTTGACGACGAGTGTGTCACCGTGACGGGTGAACCTACACTCCGCATACCAGGTTCTCCTCCCACTCCTTTCGGAGGAGGGTTGGGTGGTGCTTGCCTGGTATCTCTTCGCGAGCTCGTTACCAACGCTCCTACCTGGTCTGTTACCAGTGGAGGTGGCATAAGAGGCAGAAATGTTTCTGGTTGCTTAGACCCAGACGGTCTAGCAACGCTCTTTCCCTTCTGAGTCTTAGGAGGCATAGCTGTTAGGATGAAAATATGGAATTTTCAGATCGTTCCCCACAGACGGCGCCAAATTGTGCGTGCCTAATTATTACGGACTTGGTTTAGTTGATGATGAGGGTTTACAGAAAGGCTGTCTAGCTGAACAGGAGTGTCTCTGCCGATCTGAAACCTGAAATCTGAAAGGGAAGAGAATAGCGGTCAGGGACCGAGGCTGCTGTCAGCCAAAGGCACTCCGACGCCTGAGTTAGTGCAGTCACTGAACTAGGGTGAAGTGGGGAAGAAGAGATGTTTAGCAGAATAACAGTGCGGGCTGTATCTTGCATGTACCTGTTCATGACTCTTCATGCAGGCATATATAGAGGAGAGTGGAAGGTTCCATAGTGGAGGTAGGTGAGGATACTTGTCCCATCAGCCCACACCTGGGATCTTTAGTGGGGGTAGGTGAGGATACTTGTCCCATCAAACCTCCCCTCAAATCCCTCACATAAATGTGGATGTGATTTGTTGATAGGAACGAGCCCTTATCCTTGGCCGGTGGCCGCCCTACCTGACAGGGATTCCCTACAAAGTACCCGTCCCATCTCATAATGGGAACTGGAAGCCCGGTGTTCACCTCGGCAGAGGGGCCGAACTGGAGAAGGCGCCGGGGTCAGCTATACCCGAGATCGGACTGGGATGCCAGCGTGAGGCCGAGTTCGGTAGGACATGGTCGGTACTTCTACCGGGACCAGTCCCACCTCGACAAAGGCTGAGACGCTGCTTATGTCGGAGAGAAGGGGGTTAAGGCCCTTCCTGATTGGCGCTGTTACCGAAAAAGGATTACAACATCGGTTTCGGTAGAAGCAGTCCACACAAAACTGTATTTCTATTTTAAACAACAAAAAAATGCAATAAAAATAGGAAAAAAAAGATGGAACTGGTATTGAAATCAGATTCTGATCCTCTTAACAAAATTGGTTTGAAATTAGAAAATAGGCTTCGAGTCATAATAAAAAAATCATCCTTTATATAATGGTTCCTTTTCTGATATAGAATGGTTCCGGCCTAGAGCAGACCCATTTGCATTTCCAAATCAGTTTCCCCATATCTACAAACCTTCTTGTAATAGGAGCGGATCGGTGTAGGTCACCCATTTAACCCATCCCATTACTATGCCCATCGCAACCCCCTTTTTCAAACTAAGGAACCAAAGCTCTTCTTCCATTATCCGCCCCTTAGTTGACATCCAAAACCCATCCTACTCAACATGAAATGAAAAAATTCCCTATCCATGCACTGATGTCTCCCAGAATCTGTTTCTAATAAGTTACTTCTCGCTTTAAATAACTAACCCATTCACCATTATGCTTGTGTCGAATTTTGTATATCCTTTTTTTATAGGTAACAAAGGATTTCATTGAACAAAAAAGAGCACAAGAGAGAAAGAAACCAATCAAATGATTGGACTCCAATGGTATAAAAGCATTATACAAAGATAAAAAAGGAATTACAAAAATAAAATGACCATCGGAGAATATCTATCCACTCTTTATTTAGCCAAGGAATTTGCAAACGGATTACCGCCCTATATGTTTAAACTCCACTTGAGATCTTGAAACTGAACAACTAAAGCTCATTAAGATAGAAATGAAACCTCCAAGGGGAATACCTTGGGGAAGAGACCCAAGAAAAAAACATTTGACGAATCACTCTCGCACAATTGTATGATGAGAAAAAGGAACACATTCAAGGACCTCCCATATAGCGAAAACTTTGGCTTCATTAGACTCCAAAATCCCAAAATTCTTAAAAAATGTGGCACAAAGGAAACTTCTAATGTCCACTAGATCATACTTATCCCTAGCCGCTCCATTCACATTAAACAAGCATCCCCCTAAAGGAGGCAACCACCTCAAAACTCTCCACACATGAGTTTTGTATATCCTTCATAGTCCTTTTGATGAGCCTTAATTGAGATTTGTCTCAGGTATTGCTTCCTTGATTGGAATTATTTTACTCATGACTCACTAGACTAATGGGTGTGAAACGTTTGAATTGCTTAGGCCTCTTTAATCACACATTAATCACTTCAAATCAGGATCATATGAGGATTTTTCCCATGATGACCGTGAATGGACCAATCACGGTTTGCTATGTCACCGTGGGCAACCCCTGCCCGTGGTGACGTGGCGGACCTTGATTGGTCCACTCACGGTAACGGTGGAAGATATTTTCAAAGGATCCGGACTCATTCACTTTTGTTTAGTCTGCCACCGGCATGAAATTCCATCATCTACCAGATGATGTGATTATCAAACATTTCATTGTGATTTCAACACATTTGGGGAACCCTACATAGACTTCGACTTCTTCGACTCCCAAGAAGACTGTAGGTTGTGGTTCCGTTGTTTGTGAACTACTCAAGGTAGTAGTACCCATCAAATGTGGTTCCGTTGTTTGTGAACTACTCAAAGTAGTAGTACCCATCAAATGTGGGGGTTATCCTGGAGGCAAACATCCTATCTTGAAAATCACGTAGATCCCCAATATGGTTGAGAACCAGATTGAGATCCATCTAATGTTAGCATGCCATGTTGGGTCCCAGTTAGTGTTGGCAATCCACTGTGGGATACACCCACTTGCTAGAATCACACTAGAACGCACTTGTTTCCCCTTTTGTGTTGGTGCATCGAGAGAGGGTTTCAGAAGGGAGAGACAGACTTACACCGGCAATGAAAAAGTCATGAACTTCTTATAGAGGGGGCAAGATTTAATAATAATGTTTAGCTGCTAAAAATATCTTTCTTTAAAATTTAATCCAATAGTGAATAAATGTTTTAAATTAAATTCAAAGAAAAAAGTGAAGATGCCGAACTCTAGTCGTAGAGAGATTTATCTCAAGTTTTTTTAAAGATATACATGTAGGAGATAAAAGGAAAGAGATTGATTGCAAGCTCCAATCTCTCCCTAAGATTTGGAGTTTGAGTAACAATTAAGAGATAAAGGTATTCTTAAATCTTTATAAATTCTTTTTTTTTAAATGAAAATCAAGTGAGTGTAGACAAAATTGTAAAGGACTTAAATAGCCATGACTTTTATTTTTGCAACCTCTTTCAAATATTCAAAGAATTGCAAGGGCAGCTGACCCTACTCGACCTCCCCTCCCTCCGTCCCTTGGACACCACCGGTTCCATTTCGAAGAGACAAGAGCTTCGTTTGTCAAACGAAAACCCATCAACACCGAGAATCCACAATAAAAAAGCGCGATGGAAGACGAAGACGACGAGCGTCAGCAAAACAACCAGAAGCAAAAGGGGTTGATAAAGATCCCATCTTACCAAGAGGTCTTCCAGAGCTCCCAACCAAAGCCTCCTCCTTCTCTCTTCCAACCTTCTTCTTCCTTCTCCCAAGCTTTCTCCTTCCTCAAATCCTCCGAATTCTACACTCCTCCTCCTCCCGACAACGCTTCAAGGTCAGTCATTTTCTTTCCAAATCCATTCCATCTTTCTAAGCCCTAGATTTCACACTAACTGAAAGCAATCGATCCTTGTCTCCTTTGTCAAAGGGAAGTTGCTCAATCCTCTGCCTCCGCCTCCGCCTCCGCGACTTCATCATCATCTTCGCCATATCCTTCTACGCAGAGTCGCAATGCAATCCTTGTCAGCCATCGACAGGTGATTTTCGTTTTATCATCTTCTTCTCTTTCTATTCTCATCTCTGATTATTGAAGTAGACGCTCAGCTTGAAAATTAACGTAATTTGAGTTTGTTGGCGGTGGGTTTCCTCTCTCTCTGTGTGCAATTTCAATTTTTTCTTGCAATCTTAGCCATATCATTTGATTTGTCTTGTTCTGTTTGCAGAAAGGGAATCCGTTGCTTAAACATATACGGAATGTGAGGTGGATGTTTGCAGATGTCCTCTGTGACTACTTGCTAGGGCAAAGCTCGTGTGCTCTGTATTTAAGGTGTTAGACTTGACTGAATCCACCTGTGTAATCGAATGAATCTACTGTCAAGTTCCCATGTTCAGTGAATCTGCCAATGGAAGCTTTGATTGTGGCTTTGATTTGGCTGCGCCATTTTTTTTAAGCATAAGCCATAGCCTCTTGAATTTATGTATTTCAATGTGCTAGCATTGTCTATGATTTGTCTTCTAAGATTGAATTTTTTATTATATGCAGCCTTCGGTATCACCTACTTCATCCTGACTACTTATATTTCCGAATAAGGGAATTGCAGAAGAACTTTAAGCTCCGTGTTGTTCTCTGTCATGTTGATGTGGTAAGTTCTATAAATGAATTCAATCGTAATGTATCCGCCGTCCACACTTTTCTAGTTGAGGCTGTTGAGCTATCATGATTCATTATCATTATTGAAGCCTTATCGCATCCATCTAGGGTGTTGTGATCTAAGGCCTAGGAGAAGAGATCAATCACGCACAAGAACACAGGAGATTTACGTGGTTCGGCTTTTGGCCTACGTCCACGGGAAAGACGGGAGAAATCACTATGCAATCAGAGAGGTGTACATCCTAGAGACCCTGGGTCTCTATTTATAATATCAGCCCCAAACCCTGTTACACCCAAACCCCAACTTCTAATCACAGTAGACCTACTATAATAGACTTACTTCTAATCAAAGTACAAAGGGTTATCTTTTAGTTGGTTAATTAAATGGAATGCTTATCAGATTCCAATGTATGATAAGAAATATATTTGAGTTTGATCTCTATTTTTGTCCCCCTTCAGGAATTGTATGCTTGAGTAATTGTTTCATTTTTGTCCTTGATTCAGGAAGATGTAGTTAAGCCTTTACTTGAAGTTACAAGGACGGCACTACTTCATGATTGCACCCTTCTCTGTGGCTGGAGGTGTGTCTCAATTTTTTGTCGCCTTTTTTTCTAAATAACTGAACTTTATTTTTTTTTTTTTCCTTGGTAATAATATCCCTATATAGTTTCATAACTCATTCTGTTGAAAAATAGGGAGGTTTGCTGTAAATTTTAGAATCATGTGAGTTTACTTTGTGGAAGAAAAATGAACCAGTGAAAGCAAAAACCGAACAAGTTGAGTCTACTAGTTTGACAAATTTAATAAACCTTCAAAAAATGGATAGAAGGCTGACACAGTCATAGCAATTTGGACTACATGCCCTTGCCTTATTTACATGGAGGGGATGGCTGTGCCAAAATTCTCTTAATGGCTTAGAATGAAGAATTATGCAACTTTTTAATCATCTCTAATCCAGACTTCTTTACCTTTCATTTAATTAACTTTATATTATTTCTTTTAGATTGCACATTGTTCGGTGCATCTATTTTGTTAGTGATGCTAAAGTTTGAAATGAAGATTGAAGTCCCATAACCATTACATTGGTTTAAAAGTTGACATTAAAGCCTTAGCCCATCCATGTGGATCATTTTTTTAGTTATAACTTCTCCACGTGCTTCGTTGTGTGCTAAATTCACTATGACTCTACAATCTAGTGTGTCATTTCTCACCGCCTCACCTTATCCCATCTATCTGGGTCAGTTTTTTGAAGTCTATTTTTCCTTTTAACCCTATTTAAAGAAATATTCTCTGTAACTCCACAATCTATCATTTCTTTCTACACCACTTCATTTAAGGTTTTTATTGGTCTCCTTCTTCTCCTATTTCCTTGAAATTGTAACTCTTCAATGCATTTATAGGGGTAGTTTTGATCTTTTGTGTACAAATGCAAATCATCTCTAACAGCATTTCTTGATTTTTCTCTTTTATTGGAGCTATCGTAAGCTTACTCTTTCATAATTATTCCTAATCCTCTCCTCGTAACTCCAAACATACATCTTAGCATGTGGATCTCAACCACATGTACTTTTAACTTTTCATGTCTTTGTTACCCAATATTTAGCTTCATACATCAAAACAATTTTAAATGTCATTTTACAAAAACACTGAAGTGGGCATTGGATGTTCCACAATCTCAAGTCATGAAATAATTCTTCTTCTTCTAACTCATATTCCACAATCTCAAGTCATGAAAGTTGAACTCTACATTTTTCTAAAGGTTGTGGAACTCTGCAAATACTATGTTTGTTATGCTTCAACCAATTTGACCCAAACTAATTGTATAAGGCATTCATTGATTCTTCTTTTTGTATTCCTCGTAACTCCTTTTAACTACATGTTCTCATGTTTTGGTCCTTGAAAACACAAAGTCAGTGCTTGAAGTTCATAATTAATTTTCCTTTTTTCTTTCTTGTTGATAGTTTGTACTTCTGATAACTTTATATACAGAAGTTTTTGTTTAGTAGGAGTTCATAAAAGAACAAGAGTATTGTTTGCCTTAGGAGTAGTATTATGCAGACTTGTGCCCACATAGGTACAATTGTAGGACATCGAACATGTTTTAGTTAAACATTTGTTTGATGCTAATTGTTTTTCTAGAATAGGCATCATGATTTTCATCCTGAAACATGTCTTGGCAAAGCCTAGGAGGTATTTAATCTTATGTTTGTTAATGTTGGACTAACAATACTCCTCTTAGTTTGAAGAGGAATACATGAGACATCTGACATGCCCGCCTCCATAAACAATTATTTATGAAAATGCTAATTGTTGTATGAAAAGAAAAATAAATGTCCATATTGACATATTGAAACTATGCATAATCAATAAATTTGTAAATTACACAATGATAAATTGTCAACAAACTCTGACAGAAGTATAAAAGAGATTTACTCATTTACACATTCCCATCTTCAATGGGAATACTCACTGGTCCCAAAGACAACAATTACAGTAGTTTCTCACCTATTTTTTGGTAAAGGAGATTAATCAAATCTATCTTGAGTTTGTCTTCAGAGAAAACTAAGTTTTAAGACTAGTTCTCTCATCTTCACAGAATGCTCCACGCTTGAGATAAGTGAGAATCTGCATAGCAGGGAGGAGCATATTGTGTTTCCTACAGTATATATTTTCTTGGCTATTTACTGCCTTCTTTTCTTCTAGATTGTTGAAGGGATAAAGCTGCATCTGTTTTCATTATGATTCCATGGTTCTCTTTTGAGCACCTGTGAGGAAATGAATTTAGTCTGTCATGTAGATTATTCTTGTCACCATTCTCTAGACGACAAGATTCAACTTACTGTGGATGCAACTATTTGGTCCCAGTGAAAATACCTTTGCTGGCTTTTTCTTAACAATCTTTCTGGTCTTCTCCAGCTTGGAGGAATGCGGCAGGTACTTGGAGACAATAAAGGTTTATGAAAATAAACCTGCGGATAGCATTCAGGAGCGAATGGATAATGATTATTTATCCCGGGTATCTAACTTCTACATAGGCCATTCTCATTGTAGTTTATCATCTTTAACTATAATCTTCATGCCTAGTTCTAGCAACTTAGAAATTCAGAATACCTGCTTGCTTGAACTAAAACTGTACTTCCTTTGTAGCTTACCCATGCACTTACAGCTGTCCGGCACGTTAACAAGACTGATGTGGTCACTCTTGGTTCTACTTTTGGGGTAAGGTTAAGACTCTCTCTCATATTTTACTTGTAGTCCTTGTTGCTTGAACTGACTGCTTTGCATCTGTTGCAGGTAGATCCTGTGTTGTTAAAATCGTAGGATTCTTATTTCAAATCTTAAAGAAAAAGATTTATATCTGTACAACAAATACCATTTATAGGTGAATCTTAGGATACAGGGGTGAATCTTATGATTCAATAAATGCTTTATCAAATCTTATGAGTCAGGCGATTCACCCAGGAGGTACACAGCCATGATCAAATGGCTAATATCAGTAGTTTTTAACCTTTTTGTTAGTGTTTCTATGTTTAAAGAGGTAACCACTGATTAACAAAGCTCTCAAAATTTTGTGGGATTTTAGAGTGGTTTTAGAGATCAAGAGGAATTGCATGTAACTGAGACATTCAACTGTGTATGCCTGTATGGATTTCATCCAACATTCTTCAACCTCATGAGACACTTTGTTACCATGTAATTGATCATTTAGATTTGAATTTTATTTTTATTTAAAGATAACTGATAAAAGAATGCAACTCTTTTATTTTTTTTAAAGTGAAGTTGATATCTCAAGCATATATTACTGTTCATACATATATCATTTATAATATTTAATAAGTCAATGAGTTTTTTTTATACAAGTGTATCATAGTCTCAGTTGTCACTCTATTGATGCTGCTTGGATGAAAATAGATGGATTATGAAAAACTATTATTTTCTATATTATTTTATTATCTTTTAAATAAAAAAATCCTATGATTCGCAAATTTAACCCTTTGAACAATTTGTAGTACGATCTCTATTTCTAGAACAATGGTTAGATCTATTGAATTGTCTTTCTGCATACTAAGAAGTGAAGAGCAAATTTCAATCTAAAATGTTCGCTAATGAAGCACTATGAGGACAATTTCAGGTCTGTAGTATATGTATATTATTTTTGGCATTTTATAAAGGTCCAATTTATTTAGATGGGCGTTTGAATGACCTCTATGACAATGCAGTCACTTTCTCATATCACGGATGCTTCTATGGAAGACTTGGCTCGTTGTCCTGGCATAGGCGAGAGGAAGGTATTTTCTGTCGTTTCTTTCATTGCATCTTAACAGTTGAGCATGCATCCATGTTTTTCTATATGGCTTCGTTGTAAGTGTATGCATATTTTTCAAAAAAAAAAAAAAGTTTCTTTTTTTAATTTCCTTTTGATCAAGTGAAAGCAAAAAAATAAATAAATAAATAAACAAACAAATAGAAGTACAAGGACAAGCGGGAGGTCCTCGTGGCTGAAGCCAGCCTTTTGGTTTCAGATTTACTTTGAGATGGAATCAATTATATCAGGCAGATAATGTACATAGGAATGATGATGATGGCTGGGACTACGCTTTGATGATGATGATGTAATATGGGAATAACAAATTCTTTCTTTTTTGTTTTGGTGGATCATTTGTTTCCTAAATCATGCTATAGCTTACTGAGCCTGAGTAACATATCACTTGGCCTTTCTGTAAGAATAATAGTATATAGGCCCTCATTGTCACGCGCTGAGAGGAATCTGTTCATGCCAGGGGGCAAAGGAATCATACAGTTCTTGGGTTCCTTTGCGTCACTACTGATTAAGTTTGTTGGATTCTTCTCACAGGAAGGCATTTTAGTCACATCTTTCTTATGAAAGAGACCCTGGAATTTATATATATGTGTGTGTGCGCACACGCCCATTTTTTTATTATCAAGAGAAAACGAGAGACATTTTTTTATTATCAAGAATTAAAAAGGCTCATTTCACATCAGTATTGGGCAGTGTTTAGAGGTTCTGCATGGGTAATTTGATATCAGGTTCTGCGTAGGTAACTTGCATTTGTGTTTTAGCAACCAGTGATTAAGATGCACTGAAATTCATTTGCATTCTATTTGATAATGAAAAAAAAAAATTTGAAATTGAATCTCCAATATATTTCAGGTAAAACGCTTATATGATACGTTTCATGAGCCGTTCAGGCGTGTTGTTTCAAAACCCACCATTGTTCAAGATGCCTCTATCCAGGAGAAGGCTGAACCTTCATCAGTGGGTGATAATGGTGGCATGGAAGGTGCGGAAAAGGAGGCAGCTGCATCTAAACATGGAAAAGAACCTGTCACTACAGTTAAATCAGCCTTGACTGCAGCCTTGGCCAAGTATTCCAAAAAAGTTGGCAAACATGATGCTGTGGAGAAAGGTGGCAAAACTAGCAGTGAAGCCTTACCAGAAACAGATACTGATAAAGGGTGTTCAGGTGAAAAAGATTCCTAACGGACATAACACAGCAATGCAAGGCCACTAGCTGTGTAAACTGGGTATTACAGTAAAATTCATCCATGATGCCTCTTCTTAGTTACTGTGGAGCTGAGATGCTATTTCAGAACCTTATGTTGGGGAATGATTATTTTGGGATACGGCAGTGGCACTGAAGCAGTCGAACATTAGCTGAGGATATCTTTTCAGCTTCCTGTCTGCATTTCCTTGTTTGAGTTGGGAGGGATCACCTGCAAGCAAAGCTTATTTACCACATCCAATTCAACTTGTCAAGACAGCTGACATTTCACAAATAAGCTGATAGCCATTCGACATGATCCTATGAGAACTCATTATGGGTGGGGCGGGGACATTCTGGTGAGCAAGGAAAATGGTCAGGGTTCCTGTATCAGAGTACAAAAGAAAGCCTCTTTGTGGTGCAAATGTTGTGAACGGGCAATATTTCAGACACTGGGGATAATCTGTAATAGCGTCTTTCTTGCCGTTTAATGTTTGTTCTGTTGTTCCAATATGGGTATCAGATTCAGACCACATATGGGCTGGGTGGGAACCCGATGCATTTTGCCAACACTGATTACATGAGCTTTAAAGAAAGAAGAGTAGTTTGCCTGACCTATTATCAGCTCACAACGCAATCTGTATCGGTATGCTGGTGAAAACAGCTGTGAATTGAAGTTGGTGTATTGTGCAGGTATTTTTAATTCGCTTCTTGAAGAACTGATGGTGATGGATATAACCATATTGAACACAATACATCCCTGCTAATTGGGGCATGCACCAAGGTAATAAGCCTGCAGTAGACGGTCCTTGAAATTGAAAGTTTTGAGCAGTTTATGCTTGTAGATCCTCCACCCACACCCACACCCACACCCGAGCACGGCATACAATCCCCTAGGCCTCCTTCAGATGCACAATTCATTCATGTAAAAATTCCAGTATAATCTTACAATTGCGTGCCATGAAAAGGGTGTTCATGGCCGAGGTCGGGCTGGGCTGAAGCATATCCAGACCCTATCCATATTTAGAAACATAGGTGTGGCAAACACAAGGCCCGACCGCCCATCGCTCAAATTGGGTAATTAGAGGGAGCTACCTTGTTTGGGCCAGGCTTCGGACTTCCATATTATTTGATCCAATACTGGCCCCAAACACAAATGGCCCAAATTTTAAATCAAAGCTCAGACCGAGTATTTGAACCTAAGGCCCAATCACTGCCTAAGATGGATGGGCCTGTCATTGATGGGCACCAGAACCCAGAGTGCCATTATAATTCCGCAGAACCTCCTTACTATGGACATCATTGATTTAGGATACCATGAATCCAGAACACAGAATTGACCGCAATAGTTACAGCTTTCCAAATTCCGAAACTGATTTAAGATGCAATTTTTCTTTTTCATTCAGTTTCTCAAACAGGCTCTTTACTTCCTCAAGGACAATTTATTAATATTTGAAACCATAGTTTCCGTACTGAACGTTCTTGGAGTCGATAATGGTTGGCCAATAATTGAAATTCTGACTAGGTCAAAATGGAACAGGAAGTACTCGAAATGGGCAAACAATAGTCCATAGATGAATCATGAACGTGAGCTAATTGCGTGGTAGGGAACGCAGCCATATCCTATCCCAGTATTCAACACGGACAAACAATAGTCTATAGATGAGCGCGAGCTGATTGCGTGGAGCCAGAAAAGCTCAACTAGATCAATTTATGCTTCAAATCCAAAAGAGAGTTGTCAAAAAAATAATTTGCAGTAATGACTGAAACAGGCTTGTCTTCACAGAACGTGAAATTTGAAATCTGGGGGAGGATGACAGAATGCCTGTATGGGGGCGCGATGGTGTAAGCAGTCAACTGCTTCAAAACCAACTACAAGTCCTGAGAGCACAATGTCCACGTGCTAAGTTCTCGATAAGATCCAAGAATCACATAGTACATGATACCAACTTGAAAAACAAAACAAACAGACCAAAAAAAAAAAGGGCAAAAAGAAAGAAAGAGAGAAACTTAATGGTCTTGGTCTTCTGATTGAATGTTGGCAATACGGGACAAAATCTTAGAGAGCTCCGAGATAGCAATCTGAACCTGATAATCATCTTGCTCTCGATCCCTTGACCATGCAGCTGACTGTGGACCTAATCTATATTCACTTGTTGCAGCCTTCGCCTTTCGAGAAGTTGATATAGCAATCTCTAGGTCCGACTGTCTCAATGCCCTTGGTCCCTGAAGAAAGCAGGGAGAAATTTTAGTCATTACAGGCTGTGAAAGAAACGCGCCCATATTTGTCACTGAGAAGCTAATCATGGAGGGATAGGGAGTCTGGAGTTCTTGAGAAATTATATCTAGCGAAACTTATAAAGACAAACTGACAATATAAAAGTATGAGCTGAGTACTAACATGCAGTGGTGCATGACCATTCTTTTCCTCATGTAGTAGGTCCCTAACAGGGAAGTAGGCTGCTTGCTTGCAGAGTTCCAGCAGATCTGAACCAGTGTAACCCCCACATAGGCTGGCTATATGGTCATAGTGGATGTCGTCTTCCACTCCTTCACCCTTCAAAATCACCTTCAGGATTTTGGCTCTCTCATTGCGGTCAGGTAAGCCGATTTCAAAAGTCTGGGGAAGACGCCGAAGTATAGCTTCATCTAGTTCTTGTGGACGATTGGTGGCAGCCAGAACCATCACCCGTGCATTTTCTATATTAACATCATAAAAAGTAAGTGACATTGTCTGGAACTGGCATGCTTTCTCAAGTCGGAAAACCTTTTTATGTGTGTGTGTGTGTGTGTGTGTGTGTGTGTGTGAGAGAGAGAGAGAGAGAGAGAGAGAGAGAGAGAGAGGGACTCGTGATTTTAAATATAAGGAAGAAATTAATGCTGTAAATGGAAATTATAAATAGCCCGTTCGGTATCTTGTTTGTTTTACTTTACTGTAAGCAGCAACAAACAAAGAAATTATTGTAAGATATGTTCTGAATTGTCTACTCTTTCCCTTCAGAAAGTTCTCGGAAAATTTTGGAGACATCTATTTCAGCATCATCTCACTGACAATGGGACCTTTTTTTTTTTTTTTTTTTTTTTTTTTTTTTTTTTTTTTTTTTTTTTTCAATCAATCTCATGTTAGGATTCATGATAATAAGGCTCAGATGCTGTTTGGAAAGTTCACTTTTTTGTATCTATTTGGCTTAATTGATTCAAATACATGTTTGTAAGTGCATTGCACTTTTTGGTAAAGTTTTTGTGAATGTCCTATTTAATCAGCTAAAAGACCTTCAGACTCTTCTTCAAAAAGTAACAAAAAGGTATCCTTTTCAAATATGTGTATATATATACATATATACATATATATATATATATATATATATATATATATAAATATGCATGGGCAAGGCTCTCCTAAGCTCAAGCTTAGCATAGGTAAGCTCAAATATGTAGTGGGGCCCATCTAGGAACCCACATGGGGATGGGGATGGGGATGGAGGGATTTTAAGAACTCCCTGGGACCCTCCTCTCTGCAAAAAATCAGCCCCAACTGTGATTTTTATCATCTCCATCTGGGCCCCAAAAGTTTAATGGTCAACAGTCCATTCAGATTGGTACACAGTCGATCCAATAAATTGAATCTGACCGAAAGTTGGTGGACATGTGCACGTCAGGAGGGTTGTGTGTTTGGTCCATTTGAATGGACCAAGGGTAGGCTCCACAAGCGTAAGCTTAGGGAATTTTATCCTAAGCCCAAGCTTAGGATAAGGTAAGCTCAAGTATGTAGTGAGGCCCATCTAGGGACCCACATGGGGATGGGGATGGGGATGGGGGTATTTTAAGGACTCCCTAGGACCCTCCTCTCTGCAAAAAATCAGCCCCATCAGGGATTTCTATCATCTCCATCTGGGCCCCAAAAGTTTAATGGTCAACAGACCATTCGGATCGGTACATAGTCGATCCAACGGTCCAATAAATTCGGATCTGACCGAAAGTTGGTGGACATATGCACTTCAGGCGGTTGTGTTTGGTCCATTTGGATGGACTAAGGGTAGGCCCCACAAGCATCAGCTTACCAAATTTTATCCTAAGCTTGAGCTTAGAAGAGCCATGCCATATATATATATATATATATATGTATGGGCCAACTCTCGTAAGCTGAAGCTTAGCTTATCCTAAGTTGAAACAGTGCCGGTCCCCCAAATTAAAGTCAACTATCGTTGTTTTTTGCATGATGATCATCTCCAAAATCAAGATAAATCCAATCAGAACTGGATTTTCCAGTTCCATCATGCAAAAAACAGATATAATCAACTTTGATTTGCTATTTCAGCTTAGGATAAGCTTAGCTTCAGCTTAGGAGAGCCATGTTCATATATATATATATATATATAGGGAGGTGCTCTAGTGAGAGCCACTCTCACCAAGTTGGTGAGAGATGGGTGGGGGCCCTCACATTTAAGTTGGGGGTCCTTGCATTTAAGTTAGTGAGAGTGGATATGGAAGTGAGGGCCCCCACCCATCTCTCATAAACTTGGTGAGAGTGTCTCTCATAGGAGCACCTCCCATATATATATATATATATATATATATATATCTCCTATAAGAGCATCTCTCACCTTACTATGAGAGATAAGATGGGGCCCTCACATCCATATCCAATGTCAACAACTTAAATGTGAGGGCCCCCACCTTTATATCTCATAGAAGCATCTCCCATATATATATATATATATATATATATATATTATGAATGTCTAAAGCAATCGTACACTTCTTTTTTCTTTTCTTTTTTGCTTTTTTTTATGACAAGTCTGCTCTTGTAACTTTTACAATATAACAAGTTTGCCTATACTACTTTATGACAAATTTATCTGCATTGCTTTTACCATACGACAAAAAGCCCACATAACTTTTACAAAATGACAAGTTTGCATTTTCTAATTGAATCATACATACTAAATAGTATATTTGTAAAAGGGTTGAAACATCTCTACTTCAAAGAGATCTTTTAAATCAGCTCCATTTCCAACATATAAGACTTGCCAAACAGGCCCAAAATAATATTCGCCAATATGACAGGATACCAGATGAACTACCCAAATGGGTATGTGCATGACTTCCACAAATAGTGTGTACGCTATTAAGTTATAAAATTAAAAAGAAAACCACAATGGATGCAGGTTGCCAATAACATCACATTTTTTATAGTAATGAAACAGCATATCCTCGCTTCTCTTTTGATAGCAAACTAAATATACGGACACCAAATGTCCAGTAACTAGGGACTTTCAGAACTTTCTTGCAGTACTGCAATCAGGAAACTAATTCATTTTTTTCAACAGTAAAATTTTATATTTTCTTACAGTATGAAGTTCCTGCCCAGAGTTACTGATGTCTAGAGCAACCTGAATAGCATAGATTAAAGTCAAATAGGAATAAGACCTCCTGGAAAGATTTCAGAATGGTAGTAGTTGTGAAATTGAAAGCATGCAAAGTAAATACATTGTTTTAGGAGTTCAAATACTTACGGTCAGTGGTAAAACCATCCCATAATGCCATGAACTCAGTTTTCATGTTAGTCATGGCTTCATGGTCGGTAGTACGGCGCTGTCCCAAAAAGCTATCAACTTCATCAATAAATATAATAGAAGGCTGGAGTTTATGTGCCAAACTGAATACAGCAGCCACTGCAAAATTCAGTACTAGATTAGCAATCTCGTAAAGCTAAATTACTACCTGAGGTCAGGCAACCAAAAAAAAAAAAAAAAAGGTTAAGAGCAGCAATAATCTATGATGCACGGATACTTCAAAATGGGCAACGTATCGTGTCGTATCATATCTGATACTTCACTTTTTACATGTAAAATCCGCGTCCCTGCCATGCCTATGGCATGTCCCTGCCGTATCCGGGCCGTATCTAGGCATTATAGGCAATAATGCCATCAATTTGAGAAAATGATTATTACACCATGGAATTTTGAGGCCGTTAGTATAGATATCATTATGGGAGAAGTTGATCGTTGAAATGATAATTGATACAACAGAAGTACAAGCTATCAATTTTATTTCCAGATCGGAATCCTGGTAATACATCCTAACATTAAATAGCATCAAAGATACAATAGCAACCAAAACAAATTGCAAAAATTAGAAGGAAAATGGAATTAAAATGCTACACTGCAGTAGTGAAGCAAACCTGGAAATCAACAAAGAACTTGAAAATAAAACTATCTTACCAAACAAATACACCGGTTAAAAATGGGAAAAAAAAGGAACTAAGTGCAGCAACACCAAGAATCTGATCTGATGGATGGTGTGAGTCACTGATTAGGTATATAGGACTAGCTGCAACACATGAAATGCAGCATTACTTTATTATAGGTACGAAATGAAATATTGAAAAGAGAAAGTTCACAATACAAAGATTCATATGGACAGGCAACAAAGGCAACAGCAGAGTCGCGCAATGTCAGCTTGTATTGGCGGTGAATTGCCCTTTACATTTTCCCTGAAAACCTCCTGGTAGGCATTACGTGAGCCACTCTGTTGGCCTCGAGACATGGGATAATGAAAAAAACCCAAGATTTACTAATCATATGCATGTTAAAATCTCACAACTGTGCCAATAAGCATTCTTGTTTGACCCAAAAAGAATAAGAATAAGCAAGCCAGCTAGTTAATAAATGATTTGAACAATTGCCACCAAGAAACAAAGGAATGAACTATACATACCAAGTTTCTGGGCATCACCAAACCATTTGCTCATCAGAGTAGAGACCCTCACATTTATAAAGACTGCTCCAGATTCCTTTGCAATGGCCTTGGCAAGCATGGTTTTTCCAGTTCCAGGTGGCCCATAGAGCAAGACTCCTTTCTGCGGACTAAGAAGCTTCCCACTTGCAAACAATTCAGGTCTCCGTAATGGAAGGATCACTAGTTCAAATAATGCTTGCTTAACATGTTCCAAACCACCAATGGACTCAAATTCGACGTCGATATGGTCAGGATTTATAACATCACAAGCTATCACATCCTTATATATCATTTAAAGAGAAAAGGAAATGTTAGAATTTAATAAATAAATAAATAAATAAATAAATAAATAAAGAGAATGAAATCCCTAAAAAATGCATTACCAAGACCTTAGAACTTAGAAAATACATAACTGAGCATCAGATGTCACAATAATCACAAACTGATCAAATAATTTCACAGAACATATTGGCTAAAAGCTTTACTATCCATTTTCCAAACAGCATAGAAATTAGAAACCATATCCAGGGGGTTTCAAAGTTGGAGTTAGAGCCTCAGAGGCTAGGAGATACCACATCTCCAATTCACAGATGACACCCTGCTACTTTATGATTTGAAGAGAGTTCTCAGATGCTTCAAAGCAGTTTTAGGATTAAAAATAAATAAGTATGGAAAAAACATGATTGTAGGGATGGTGTTATCTGATGAACACAACACATGGGTGTGCTGGTAGAGATGCAGAGTGGGATTTCTAACCAAAACAGTATCTGGGTTTTCCTTCTAAGACAAAATCCAATAACATAAGAAAAAAAAAAGAGTTGTGTATGATGCTTGGAGAGAAGGAAAAACCCTAGAAATGAAGATACTTGTAGTTGGGGAGAAAAATCACAGTGATTAAGCTACCCTTGCGAGTTTTATAGAATATTATTGCCACAATTGTAGATTTCCATGGCTGCTGTGGAGAGATTGGAGGAAATTCAGCAGCTAGACTTCCTGGAGGAAGGTAATGAGAAGAAAAAGAAAAAGTAAAATTGATCCAATTCAACTAACTGGAATGGGTTTGAAGCCTAAAAGGTGGAGCCCTTAGGGTTAGGAATCATAACATACAGAATTCACACAATTTTAGAGAGAGAAAGAGATTGATTGAGAGAGAGAGAGAGAGAGAGAGAGAGAGATAAAAAAAATATAGTATGTATGTATGTACCTCGTAGGGGTTTGTCTCGATCAAAGGGCGACCCAATCGCTTGGAGATCTCCTTCTTATGCTCAAGAGCTTTCTTGCTGGCGGCTCGATTTGGATCAAGATGTCGGAGCCCAGCAAACAGAACGAGACAGCTCAACGCAGCGCTCGCTGCATACAGAACCAGTTCCTGCAAGAACCGAGTTTCAGAAGTTCCCATGCCTCCTCCTCCTCCTTCTTCTTCTTCTTTTGTTTCCTTTCCTCTCCTTCAATTTCAGATAAACCCTAATTATAAACACAACAACACGGTGCAATTCTTTTAGTTTCGTTTCGATTCTCAGCAGCTGCAAGCCTGCAACGCAAGCAACCCAGACTTTCTCTGCACCTTTTGTAAAGTAAAAGGACGTATGTATGTATGTATTGTTTTTGCATCGGTAAAACAAGGAAATTCTCAAAATCTGCCCAATCTAATATCCGATAATTTATTAGTATTTCAAGAGATCCGCCTTTTGTACGAGTATATTTAGATGAGAAAATCGGATATGTGTATTATTGATGACATGTGTCACAATTTTCTTGGCTAATAGATAAGCGTTTCTAATAAAAAAAAAAAAAAAAAACCCCCAAAGATTTTTATAGCGTAACTCATTAAACAAATACTAACTAGATAGATAGATGAGGATTTTATTGGTAAAAGCCTCATAAGATCTCATACCACTGATAAGGTCCCAAAGTCACCGTATAAACGGGAGGAATCCTTTTGGTACTTTTTTGTCATTATTTTTTGTCATTTAGAGATATGGGAGATAACGATCATTCTGATGGTCGATATTGACGATTCTGTGGTGCTTGCTCTCGATTTACAGAACCTAAATAGAAATTAAGTTTTCTTCCAGAGCGGTAGATACGGTGGATGGGGCCTAGGATTGTGAGAGAGAGCATGAGATGGAAGGAATGAGATGCGTAGGTAAAGACGTTGAGGAAGTGAGTGAGGCCGCAGAGGACGATGAAGGTGCTGAATTGGAGGAAGATCCATCGAAAGGGGAAGATGGAGGAGCAGGAGACGAAGTAGAAGAGCTCGAGAGGGATGGAGAAGTAGATGAGGAAGTCGCTCAATTTCTAGCATTGGAGGATGTTGTTAAAGGTCCAGAGGGTTTTGGTTTCTTCGTCTATGCAGACGCAGTCAGGGAAGGAAAAGGTTGAAGACGACATGTTCGATGAAATGCCATTGAAAGAAAGGAAGGGAGGGGAGGAAAAAAGGAGAGGTAAGGGGAGAGATTCAATGAATCCAAACAGGTACAAAAAGAAAGAGAGAAAATAAAAAAAACTAGAAATTCGATTTGTCTAACATGACCTAATGGGAATAATAGTAGGCAACGGCAGAGGACCTGCAGATTCAGTTTTTTTTTTTTTTGGCAATATGGTCGATGTCAACCATTCTATTGTGATAAAAAAATAAGACGGTTAAATGTTAAAAAAAACCTGACCATTATTGATATCAACCATATCACTAAATGACAAAAAAATAAAGACAAAAATACACCAAGAAGACCCCTCCCGTCTATATAGTAATTCTTGGACTTCATCAGTGGTATGAGATCCTATGAGGCTTTTACCCCTAAAATCATCTATATAGATTGATGAGACAAGTGACAACCACGTGTGGACATGGCTCGTTTCGGTCCGTGGATATGACGACTCCTTCCAATTTCTTTCTTCTTATCAAAACTAGGGGCAGGCAGCGTTCCAATGGCAATGGTGCGGATTGGATTAATTTGTAACTGAAAATCATGGGCCCAATCCAGAAGAAAAATTTCTTTCAAGCCCAATAGTCGCTAGCCCGGCCCCGGGTTTATAAAGTCATGTTTTGGCTTTGGATTGGATTTGGTCTGTACTCTGGATACTAGTGTAGAAGCATTGACCCGATGGAGCCTAATAAATCAGATCCGCTTAATGTAAACCCAATGCCTAAACTATTTGGTGCAGGACCGGTGGAGTCACTCTCAACAAGCAATAGTTTCACCTTATCATAGTTTTTTAACCTTTTGATTTCAGATCCCAACAATAACCAGATGATTGGCACCGCGGCTTCCAAAATCAGCCCATTCTTGATAGCTCCCACTGGATGAATGGTCAAGATCATCATCACCCTTTTCATGTTTCCCCATCAAGCAAACAAAACACAGATTTAATTGGACGACAGGTAGATAGATGATGCTGCTTTAATATTTTGACAGAAAGCAAAAACGCGCATATGCAAATCGCACTTCTCAAGGTTAATATCAACGTTTAGCGCCCAGAAAAATAAATAAGTTCTTGCTCTCCAGGAAAATGGCCAATCACATATCTAATCTTTTCTCTCGTAGTCATTCTCCTGGTCATCAGCCTGGCGGGGATCATCATCTAGTGGCTTTCTCGGGACTCCCAATCCTCGGATCTTGTTTCTGGATTCTTCTTGAGCAGAATGCAGCTTCATCCTTTCTTTCTTCTCCTCATCCTAATATCAATCAAGCATTCAAGAACAGCCAGTTAAACACCATATGACATAATAAATTAGAATTAATACTGAAGGAATTTGTTGCTATAGACGAAACTACCTTCTCAAATCCTTGATGACTCTGCATATGTGCATCCTTCTCTTTTTTAACCGGAGAAAGAAACTTGAGTGCCTCCCCAAAGAGTTCATTGGTCTTTATATCCCCACTCCTTATGCTGGCTTCCAGCTGCAAATGGATAGGTTATGAGACTCAAGTTATGTTGATGGAAATGGCTGACTACGCAAAAATATTATGATCCCCAAATGCCATATGGATTTATCGATATGGCACAGATATGGGTGCAGAGATATGATATATTTTCCAAAATCCAGGATGAACATACAATGAAATACGGCCATCCTATCCATGGAAAATGTTCTCCTACGAGCATGCTTCCTATTGTTGAAATGCAGTCCAGCTTGTGGGGCCCAATTAGAAGCATGCCTATCCATGGGATGAAGGCAGATAGGAAGGTCTCATTATCAATAAGGGTCATCTAAAACATCAGCCTCATCAGATTACCCAGCCCTAGAGGCTTAATTTCAATGGCTTTTTGACCCTTTTTTTTTTTTAGATTCAATCCAAAGGTGAGCGATGGTTTAATGAGTGTAAAATTGACCCTCATGCCATATCATAGAATGAAAAGAGTGTGAGAAGGGCTGGACTGACCAAATGTGGGCCCAAGTAGGCCCCATAGACCGTACATGCAGTTTGCTCCTAGGAGAACATTCTCCTTCTATCCATTACATGAAATTTTATATTTCATATTAAGATTTTTATAGAAACTATTACTTCTTACCTAAGCACAATTCAAATTTAATGAAATTGTCACTACTTGCAGTATCTTTTTACATGTTTTTCCCATTATGAGAAGAAAAAGAAACACACAAAGCAATGGACTTAAGTAGGTCAGATTGAAATTACGAGTATCGGTGCAGTATAAGTACAGTACCGGTATTGTACCCTTTAGATACAGGTACTCTGGGCATCTACATAGTATGGGTATGGAAGATGCAAACTTGTACCTGAATGTGAGCAATACAAAGGATGATGCTAGAAAGTGGAAGCCAGCTCTCTTCTGGTGACAATGATAAATTTGTCCTGTAAAATGGAAATGGAATGAACAAAACCAAATCATTGAACATCATAGCAATACATAACAGGTATGATGATATATTCAATATAATGTTACAAAATGCTTACAAGAGAATTGGAAACATATGATTCCAATGTTCAAAACCTTTGACTCGCATCACCGTGATTTGCCTGATCTGACAACTTGAAAGGTAACTAAATCGAGAAAGTTGAGTGAATCTGACCAGAAAAATCAGTCACTCTCCCGAACTACTCAGCTCAGTGAACAAGGTCACACAGGAGAGTTGAGATTTTGAACACTGGATGAATCCAAATCCCCGAAGGGTTAGAGGCAACCCCAACATTTCAAAGACAAGTATGAAAAACCGACTCTCTCGCAGAACAAATCCATATGTAAAAAGTTAATAAAAATTGAGATTAAATAGAAACTGAGTAGAAGAAAATGCCACAGAGAAAGAGGAAATAAGACACCTGTATTTCCATTTCTTCTACATAGGCAAGAGGAAATGGCAACATGAATGTCGGTGGGAACACAAACTAAGTAGGAGGTGATGCCACAAAGAGATATAGGAAGTAATGACACCTGTGTTGTCATTTCTTTCAACATGTTCAACACAGGAAATAGCAACATGAGTGTCAGCGGCCAACCCACTGTTAGATCAGTGGTAAGGTACATGCACTGTCAGGTCACAGGTGCAGACCAGGGTCCGATCCCTGGGAATGTTAGAAAAACCTTAACAGTGTGGAAACTGGCAAGTGGCATGCAAAGCCAACCTTCAGCCACTGCATCAACAAATCTTCACGAAAATTCAACTGATACAACAGCAAACTATGTTAAATATAGCTTAGGATCCAAAGCAGTCCTAACAGACTATGTTTAACTTTCTAAAGTACAAAATTGGTATATCTAATTAACAGTAACTGGATGGAAGGTCAACCTTCTGAAATTATCTAACAGATAGTTGACCAGCAATTTGGGCTGTATAGTGTTGCAGAGGTGAACTTCAGAAAACCTGCATTTGGCTACAATTTCCAAGGTTTCTTGCACCTGTAACCAGTCCCAATACAGAATTCAGTATTGTAAAGGCAGTGGGGAGGTAACAAAGATGGAGATCCAGGTTGGGATGTTTGCTACAGAAGCTCTACAGGAATTTAAAACCTTCATACGTGACCATTTGACTGAATGCATCCCTTAATGTGCGAGCTTCTGACTGAATCCAACACTCAATCATCTGCACAAGTATCACAGAGGCAAATTGGCCACTCAACCCCTAAACAGAGCAACATGCATTCACCTGCCAGATAGGTGATACCCTCGCCCTCCACCCTAGGCCCCTGCCAGTTGTCTAATGCTCTGCTTTGGCTGGTCCTAGGCCCTTGCCAACTGATAACTGCTTGGTGTCAGCCCCTTTACTGACTGGATGACAAAAGGAAATCAGATAAAGGAAGAACACAGGAAATGGAAAGGAAGAATGAAAAGAAAGATAGGAGGGAAGATGATGGGGGAGAATAAGACGTCACATTAAGACTCCTTGATCTGATACCACAAAATGCAAGTACACATTAGGTTTAAGAATGGTCACAATAGCCTCCAATGAAGAGGTTAAACTGATTTTATTAAGTCATGACTCAGAAGTACTATTTTCAGACATTAGAAGAAACCCCTTAAACTTTAGTAAAAATTAATTATAGGGAAGTGCTCCTATGAGACACTCTCACCAACTTGGTGAGAGATGGGTGGGGGCCCTCACTTCCATATCCACTCTCACCAACTTAAATGCAAGGGCCCCACCCATCTCTCACCAAGTTGGTGAGAGTGTCTCTCATAGGAGCATTTCCCTTAATTATAAGCCAAGGAGAAAATGAAATATAGGTAAAACAAAACATAACATAGAAATTGATCCAAAAATAACAATAATAATAATATTAAATAAAGTACATACAAAAATTCTTTAATCTATATGATATAGGAAAAGGATTGAAATTTACATTTTCAATCACAATATGAATAAATATAAGGGATTCTATATGAATGTGGTAGAGATGAGAATTTTGAGATGGATGTGTGGTAAAACTAGGAAAGATAAAATAAAAAATGAGCATTTTTAGGAACATTTACCGGTAGCATCAATAAGTGATAAAATAAGAGAAACAAGTGAGATGGTTTATACATGTTCAATGCAAGCCCAACAACAGCGTTGATGAGGAAAATGTTTTCTATACAAGTTGACGGTCCACCAAGGGCCATAGTGGAGACCCAGGATTTTCATGAGGGGGGTGGATGAAGGCCATAATCTTATTTTCTTCATAATTTTGTCGTACGGAGGGGACAACTGCTTATTTCTAAAGGGTCATGGGCCGTCTAGCCTATACGTCCTTTTGGGTTTTTTTGAGGCCCACGTTGGGCTAGTGCCCTCAACACCCAATACCAAGGTCCGGCCCTGACTATTGCCGAAGAGGTCATGGATGGAAGTAGTAAGGGTGGAACTTAAGAAGTGCAACCTATACAAGAACTTGGCTCATGATAGATTGGAATGGAGAAACAAGATTCACATAGATGACCCAATATAGTTGTGACAAGGTTTTGATGATGATGTTATGTTCAAAAAGGAAAAAGAAAAGACAAAAGAAAACCTTATTTGTCATCTTTTCTTTTATTACGAATTCACAATGGGTTACGTGGAGGAGGACAAATGGTGGAAGGGGCGCGGAATTAATGCAAAAGCAATGTTGGTTATGCATTCTTTCAATTGAAATTACGCCATTGCATAACTTGTTTGACTGCCCAGAGGCAGAGCTAAACAAATCAAGTCAGTCCGTTGACCATGAACACAACAATGACTCGCCGGACTTACAAACTATTGCCTGCTATAACCATCTTCTCTCTCCTCACACATGCATTGAAGTCTTTTCAAATGGTTAAGTTTATTTCTAACTCGTTCGTTAAGCACCAAAATTTCTCTCTAAAGGAAGGTGTTCATTGTTGCAACCACAAAGTCTGTGGGTTCAAGTTATATTACCTATCCAAAAGAAGAAGAAAAATCTCTCAATCCATTGGAGGCAAATGGCACATATACAATTAACTATTTCTGCAACTCACACAGCCTTAAGACTGTTAACCACTATAACCCTATCACTACGCCTCTTTGACACCTGTAATCTTCTCTTCAGATTGTTAAATAAACTGCCACAGCTACTCCATTTTCTGATTTATTCTTTCCCAAAGAGAAAAGCTTAAAACCCATGCACAAGACTCTTATAGCCTTCTTAATCATTCAATCTAGCAAACAAGTTAATGTTCATTCTCCTCTTAATAGTGCTCTCTCAGTCACATCTCCCTCTTTAGTGCCCACAATCCAACACCTATCTTCCACAACCCTAAACCCTAACCTTAACAATCCATTACAATTCCTACCATATTACCTTTCTATCTTCTCCTTCTAATGGATTGTCCCAAAAGCATGTAAGATTCACATTACAAAAGACTGTAAAACCTCTCCTTGTAATGGATTGTACCATTCAAAAAAAAAAATGTAGAACCTCTCAGCAGCACAGACAAACCTCAAGTAAGGAGCCAAGTAGACAATCGAATAAACCAGATACCGTTGTCTCCCCGTATCAAGCCATGCGAAAATCCAACTCTGCCAAAGTTGAGCAAAACCAACTCTTCAAATAACAAAACAAAATGAAGAGGCTAAGTAGAGGGGATTCCAAAAAAAACGAAAAACCCAAATTGACCGAAAAGCAACTCACCAGCCAGTTGAAGTACGGAACGAAGCTGATGATACCCATGACCGCAAACCTCGTATCGGTCGAATTGATCCCGGATCCACCATCTGCATCGCCATCATCTCCATCACTGGTGACAGGGAAGATGAGGGAATTGAGGACGCAAGAGCCGATCGCGAGAACGAAAGGAGCGTCCTGTGAGAGATCCGCTCTGCATCTGAGGCTTCTTTTCTTCCTCTGCAGGAAAAAAAAAAAAGAAAAAACAGGAACAACTAGGGTTTAAGGATTCGAGACTAGAAAGGAAGCAACGAAGGTTATTTAGGGTTACCTGATTCTGGTTTCTGTTATGATGGAGGAGAGATCTGCGATGATGATAAGAGATTCGAGAGGTAAGAGGGGGTTGAAGGAGGAGGGTGATGGATGAAAGAGATGCAGAGAGAGAAGA
This sequence comes from Umbellularia californica, assembly GCA_028538565.1. Classification (NCBI taxonomy): domain Eukaryota; kingdom Viridiplantae; phylum Streptophyta; class Magnoliopsida; order Laurales; family Lauraceae; genus Umbellularia; species Umbellularia californica. The sequence continues at coordinate 14,352,478 of JAPQWN010000001.1, read as the reverse complement.
AGTAGAAGAAGAGAGAGAGTTCATGTTGTTGCAGAGAGAAAGAGAAACAAGGCTGAGGATGAAGAGGAGCTGTTTGTCTGTGTGTCATGGTTGGATTTGGATTGAAAATACAGAGGTAGAGATGGAGGAGGTATTGTTAATTGGATGCATTTTGCTGCCACCCTTGGGCCTTGGGAGTGATGGATGCACTCTGCCTTCGAAGAAGCTTGGACTAAATTCATTCACAGGGACCATGGCACTTAATAAGACAAGGTTGATGCTGAAATTGCCAACTGACCATCGCTACTGCTACAGTACAGACATGTTTTCATGGATACGGTGGGACCAGCAGCTAGTTTGGACATTTGCACTTTCTTTTCGCTTCGCGTGGTGCGTAGTTGCCACTTGCCCGTTGGTAAATCGATTTAGGACAGGCTTGCTGGGAGTAGCTAAGTTGCTAATACATGATCTGTATTTCAAAACTGTTATCATACTAAGGCTAAATGAAATGTTACTTAGAGAACTTAGAAGAATTAGTCCAGTCTAAAGAGTTGAAAACCCTCTTTCAATAGCGCCAAAAAAAAAAAATTTAATGCTTGTTGGAAAAATTGATATAAATAAAACAGTTCAAAAGGATTAAGTAGTCAGAGTCATAAGGCACCATTTAACAAAAATATTAGACGCCAAAAAATATGAGGATTTTCTAAAATAATACACATCAACACTTCATCAAATTTGGTATTGAGATTCTTACTGGAATTGTTTTGTAGTACTTTTATATATTGATACTAAAGTTGTAATTCATATATTATATTTTTTTATATGACTTATTTGAAAGTGATTGGATTTTAAAGTCTTCTGCTATCTACCTCTTGATACAAAACTATAGTTGCTAAAAACTCACTTGTGTCTCTATTGGTAGATTTTACACTTGTTACTACTTCCTCATATGATTTTTTAATAATGCAAATATAACCTCTTACGACACTCTATTTATTTTAAAATTAACCAAATCAAATATCTGAACGCAATGTCATGACCTTTCTCTATATCAATGAAGAGCAAATAGGGTATAAAACCAAACTGATTTTCAGATATCTTGATCTCTTGTTTAAGTATTTGTTCTATTATTTCTCCCTCTACTTTCATAGTATAACTTATAAATAAATTTCTTTTCTAGATGATTTGCAGAACTTCATATATTTCATTTGTCTAATATACAAGTACTACAACATTTCTTCTATGTTCATTTTACATTTTTCTTAGTACCCACCACAAATCCAAACCACTCATGATACCACTAATCTTATATATTACTAGAATTAAGGAAAACTTACTTTAATTGAACAGGACCCACCTAGATAATTTTGCCACATGTAGACCTAGAACTCACACATCCCATTTCCATAACTAGGATGGCTACAAGTAGGATCCATTGCTATGTTTATTTCTCATTTTTCACGCACATAATTCATTTGGATTATCTTTGTAATTCAATTTGAAAATAGAGACACTTATTTTGAAAGAAGGGAAATTCTCAAAAAACTCCCCTATCTCAAAATAGGAGTTTCTGCCCCTGTCTATTAGCCAATGATTTAAGAGAATCTATAAAATATTCACAGTTTTAGGAGAATATTTAGGAGAGAGAATGGATAAGTGTAGCATTGATGACACGTGTCACACTTTCATTGTTTAAAAGAGGAGCGTTTCTATTGTGAAAAACGCCCCGGGAGTTTTGTAGCGAAACCCAAGAAAGAATATGTAAACAGATTTGAAGGATTTCAGATTTTCGGGACATTCTCAGAATTCCATAAATCAAGCATAGGTTTCTTTGGAATTCCAGTTGAGAGTTCTTACTAGAGTACCTTTCCCAGAAACCTTGTTGATTAGATTACCACGTATCTGAAATACCCGAATGTGTAATGACCACATGGCATACCGAATCCCGGAAATACAATACTTGGATGGACTTGTTTTGGTTGTCATTTGAAATTCCATACGGACAAGATGAGGGACTCGTGGACTTTTTAATCCATCATTACAGACTTCATTTGGAACCATGCTATCAAACTGGCTCGATTTCCTCATTCAGACATGGAAACGCTGCTTAGGAAAGTCAAGTGAATATGTATGTATGATCATCAAAATTATCATTCACCAACTTCTCTGCATTTAAAAATCATATCGATTAACTCGACTTTATTGATTCATTAATGTCACAAACAGGCCAAATGGCCTAAACTTGGATTTGAATAACTTGATTGTGTGGCACTTCTGATGGCCTTTAACATCAATGCAACATGGAAAAGGCACTAGGCCTATAGCACAGATAACAGAAACATCTACTACCAACATCCCAATGTCATATAAACACTAGTATACAAGTAGACCACCGTCCCCAAAACTATGCCAACATAAACGGACAACTGTTCCAAAAAAGGGCAAAAAATAATCGCCAATTTGGCCTCCCATAACATACATACAGCACAGGGATGGGTTGGTTGATGCTCACCTTTGAATGAATACAGAGTGATCGCTAGCCTTGGACAGAAATATATACCTTGGAGGGCTATCTCTTTTTATTTGTTGTCTGTGAAGGCTGTGATCTCTCACAGGAATTCCTTCAATAAATAGTTGAGAAGCATAGACGGAGGAATTGAGATACCTCTACTTCTTCATTCTACAGGCTCTGATTGTGAACAAGTAGCAACGAGTTAGCCAAAAGAAGATGGGGAAAAAGAAAAAGGAAAAATAACAATTATTACAGGTTACCAGAATTTACAAAGGCTCTTTTCTACAATTCATGATTTTTATCCTGTTTCACGAATCCTTTTCTCCTCTTCTGCTACCACCTTCTTCTTCTTCGCCATATGCAGCACATAACTGTTGTTGTAGCTGAAATTGAAAGAAAACCAATCCAGGCAGGATTTGATAAATCAAACTTCATGGATTGTAATTCAAGTTTCTGTCACCACTTCATTAAAGAGGATTGATGCTTAATATTATATGCAGCCACATAAGTCTTTGATTCTGCTTTCAGTATTACAAATTTAGAATAGTACCAACGATGAGTATCACATATTATAAAAAAAATAGTAGAAAACAGTGTATGAATATAAACAAATTAAAAAATGAAAAAGGAACTTCAACTTAGAAAAAAGAAATTGGAAGAACAAAACACTAGAAAATAAACAAATTAACTACAGGGTGATGCAGACTTATGATGAAACTCGACCCAAACTGACACTCGACCAGCAGTCAATGATGGATTCAAGAATCCCACTTCTTCTTTTCATATGCTCTCACCATTGATTTTTGAGGTCTTAAAATCTCCTATCGAGATGCTGATTTTGATTATATATATATATATATATTTATGGATCTCCCCATCTGCGCACTTCCCTTGATAATAGTCAAATGGGTTCCACAGATTGTCCTTCATATAGCTATATGAGGGCTATCCTTTAGGTGAAAAATCCCTATGCCCCAATTTATGATTTTTTAATCATGAATGTCATGAGTTGGGAGAAGAGTTTCCTACCATCACTACATGCTAGAGTTGAAATTTAGGGCTACTTCTTGACAGGATAAATTGAACATAGTTCTCTGAGGTTAATTAACAATAGCCAGTGGCTATTTACAAGACTGCAACTCAAGATATCTACTCAAACTAGGAAACTTAATTATCAAACCTGATCCTTATCCCATCACAACTCTATCCTATAGTAACTCCCAAAAATTACAGATAAACATAATGATCCAAATTATAAATAAAACCAAATATTTCTCAATATTCTCAACACTCCCCTTCAAGCTGAAACATAGATAACATGTAACGGCTTGGACTAAACACCATCTTCTGCTTCTGTTTGCAACTGGTTTGATGAGGAACTCCATCAGCTTGATCTTCAACACTAATGGTTCGATCTGACTTGCAACTTGACCGATGTAGGAGATGATTTATAATAAAAAAAACCCTTAATAAGCCCCCACAAACTACACATTCAGCAACATTGCTGATTAAATCCAATGAAATTATAAATAAACCCAAATATTTCCCAATATTCTCTACAGTTAGCACACATGCACGCACCGCACACATGGCCGTATGCACATGCACTGAAAGAGGCACACATATACACATAGGTTTAAAGTTATTCCAATGACCAGGCATACTTAGCATGTTAGAAGTTAGCATGTTTAAATAAAACTAACATGTCATTTGTTATTGATATTCCACTAACGAAAAGGTTTCATTGGATATTCTCTCATTCAGGAATAACTAAAAGGATTTGTCATTCTAAGACTGTATATATTGTTTAAAAAAAAATAAGCTAAAAAACAAAGTTCACCTGTATGTGTTTCAGCTTTGCTGCAGTCAGTTCATCGGTTAGGTTAATCATCCTGCAAGGTGAAGGAATTATAATGACACTGCATTTATCATCAGCAATTCATGATTCTATTCACTTTTTAGCCTGAGAAAACTGCTATAGAAATGCAATACCATAAAGAGTAAAAAATATATACAAAACAGCTAAAGAATCAGTCACATTCAATTACAGTATTCATGTAATTGTAACTACCTGGCTTGAAGCTCCGTAATTTTGGTAAGCAAAAGCTGCTCCCTTTCAGATGTTGCTGTTTCAGTCTGTAAAAATTAAGAGTTTTCCATTGATAAGCCAATGGAATCATCGTTTTCCCATGATATTATATACTAGAATATATGACTGCCTTAAAGTATGCATGATTAATGCTAAACAGCTAATTTGAAAATTAACTTGTAAGCAGCACATTCACAAATGCTGGTGAATTAGACCCTTCAACCAGGCATGCACTGAGCGCACATCAAGGTTGAGTCCACTTCTGTACAAAATTCATTTTAGATTTTTCTTATTTTGATTAATCCACTAATTAAATAGATCGGTAACATAAAAGGCTGTATCGGTTTATCATTTATGTTAAAGACAGTTTATAACTCCAACAAAACAGAAGAAAAGGTGAGGCTGTACACACCGAAAAGCAAATGAGGTTTAGTACCATCAACCATGAACAGCAATGTTATGTCAAGATTCCAACATCATCTCTCTATATGCCGCAAATCAGAGATGCATACGCAAGGCAATGTTATGTCATGATTCCAAGATCATCTCTCTATATGCCTCAAATCAGAGATACATACACAAACATAGCCTATTATTTATAAAAACGCTTTAGCCATTTGCTGTGGAAACCAAGAGTAGAAGGCAATCAGTGAGACTAGCCTTGACAATAGAAGAAAGTTGAATCCGACTTATTTTAATAGGAGGATTATGGTTCTGACTAATTAGGTTCCCAATAATGGAAGGGAGATCAGTTTTGGAAGAATTCAGGAAATTACTCGTTCCGAAAAAATCTAGCGTGTATTCAAGGATACATCTTTGAGCATTTCTAGTTTGTTTAGGATAGAATTGTTCTTTTATTTATATTTTTAAAGATTCTGGTGGCGGTTATGAGATAATTGAACTTGGAATTGACTATTGAGGAATCATGTGTGTCAATGTGATACTACAAGCCTGAATTTAAAACATTGGAAATGGTAGAAAACAGAGTGTATGTGCTTGTGGAAAGTCTAACTAAATGACTATGATCCTATTTACAAGGTTATATAATTTGCAATACTCTGATTACAGTTGTAGCCACCAAACTGGAAGGAGAATCGAACGAACTAACCAGGACAGTTTGGCAATTATGCTCTTCTTTATATGAAAAGATTTTTCTATTCATTCTCCTGCTAGGAGTTCTGAGAGAGTATTGGCAATCCAGGGTTGAATTTTCCAATATCAGTGTCACAGTGCTCATACTTTGGAGATGATTCATTGGATGCCTCAATCTTCCCTGTGATATACTTCCAAATTTTCAATCCTTCCAAGTATTTCTGAATGAGATGGGACCATAAGAATAATCAGTACCATCCAATTTAACAACAAAACTTTGTGGCCATCAGACATGATATGGCAAACGAGTGGACTGAATGGAATGGGCTGGGCGACCCCCTTAGCAAGAGCTAAATTTCACAAATCTAGAGAATGGCTTTATTTAAACTCAGATTAGATCCAATAAGTAACAATATGAATCAAGGACATACCAAAGGGAAAAGCATCAGGAAAAAATCCAACAGATCCGCACAAAAAATGAATGGAGTAAATGAAAACTGTGACTGAAAGTTGACTGAACTGTAAATTGCCAAATATTTCTTAATAGAAGTGCAAAAGTTCCAGAAAAAATATGGAATTATTCCACCATAATGCACGATCAACTCTGTGTGGTTTAGTTTAATTTCAGTAATCACCAATAGCACTGGCAACCACTGGTTGATCCTGAATATTTTTTGTATCAAGAATCTGCACTGAATGACACTCGAATATTCCAAGTTGTCTGATCGAGGATCACAGATCTGATGAAATCAGAGAAGAAAGGCTGCAGCACCCTGTCACAAGGAGATCGGAACCAATTTGGAAAGGATCTGGCCAAAAACAGAGGTTTGCGTAGATCTTTCCTACGCAACAAGATGACCAGGAACAGGTTCCTGTGCACCAAGAGAGATTCAAAATTTTCCCTTAAATCTCTGTGGACCTCACCGTATTCAACTAGTGTAGAAAGGATAACAAAAGGATGCAATCATCAGAAGTTGCCGAAACCACAGGTTTGTAAATACGCAAGGGAAGAAGAGGCTTGAGTTCTCCATCGCAAGACCTCAGAATTCAAGAAATCTATAGGACCAACATTGTCTCCATGAAAGAATATCCGTTCATGAGTAGGATTTTTCAATTGTGAAGCCAATTCTACTTACAACATTATTCAGTAAAAAAAGCACCAAAGAAAATTAACCAATGACATTCAGCGAAGCTTATAACCTTTTTTATTAGAATTTTCTTTAGAATCACTAATCATTTCTCATATGGCTTTTTTATTGGTAAAGGAAAGTCACTCGGGATACGAGTCATTTCTTTTTCTTTTTCTTTTTTAAAATGGAGACTTAATTCATTGCTCGAAAAAGCTGTACAGACAAGTCATTTCTTTCATATCACTTGTTCTTCAACAGAATAGAAGACATGACTATCCACACAGAACAAGAGATGTGAACCGCTTCAGAATGCTGGCCAAATTTCATCCAATGGTCCGTACAAAATAAAATGCAAGATAGATGATCTACTTACTGACATATCATTCTCTAAATTGCGAGCTTGCAGAGTCCCAGTTTGAAACGCTGAAACATAATTTATACACTTGCGTAAGAATTTCTATAAGAACATTTTTGGTCCAATGAACTGATTATCCACTTACCATCAACTGCCTCAGCCTGTTGCAAGTTATTCAATAATGTCATTATGAGATCCTGTATGTTAAACAACGAATGAGTGCAATTTATTGCAAGCTATTCGGCAATGTCATGAGATCGTGTATGCTAACAAAAGATTGAGTATGAAAGAGTTTTAGAAGTAATGTTCTTCAAGAAAGGTTGAATGTTGTTCTAAAGTAAAACAAATATGAAATTTACTAAGATAAATAAAAATAGTTCTACTTGTTGTAATGCAGTCTGCTGGAAGAGATTCTGAAGATGAGGCATGAGAACTGATGCAGGAATTGCACTGCTGCAGACTTCCTTTGGTGGCTTGCTGTTGGGCTGAGCAAACAGCAAAGCAACACAAAGTCAATTAATTAGTTACTTAAGAAAGGTTAAAATATCAGTCAACAAAATATCCATGCATTCAGTTGTTATTTATGACAAAAGTCTCTATGATGCCACTAATACTACAAAAAGTAAAATCTTTCACATGTCCACTAATTTCATCTCAGTTCTCACCAAAGTACTTCTTAATCTGGAACAATAAGATTACTTTTAGTGCTACAATTTTGGTATTAAATTTAGAAATGGCAATCAAGCCTAGTTAATAAAATCCTTAATATCAACTTTTTGACCTTGGAGGTCATCAGCAAATTCAGACTGCTCTTGGCCATGTTTCCGATGCAGCAACAACACATGGGCTCCTCTTGTTGAGCAAGTTAAGAGGAGAATTCATGATGTGTAGAGTGTAGACACAAGAAAACATACCCCAATTAAATATCTGGGTTTCCCTGATCCTCGGAAGAAGTACGCAGGAAAAAAATCATAAAACCTGTTATTTTTATGCTTCGAGAATGCTAGCATTTTTAAGTACATTTAGGGCATGTTTGTGTAACACTTTTCCGCGGAAAAGTGGACGGTTTTCAACGGAAAACCCATTTTTCAGGTGTTTGGTGCAGAACAATTCAACGGAAACGCTTTCTTGCCTCGTCATCATTTTTCTTGATAATGGGGGAAATGGATTTCCTGGGTGGGGGGGCGATGGGAAATGAATTTCCACGGAACCTCCCACTTTTCCTCACTCTTGTCCATTTCAACCCAATACCCTACGGGCACGTTTGTGTACACACCCTTTCCATGGAAAGGGGAAATTGCCATGTCAGCAAATTCCATAGAAATGGAAACCTCGGAAAAGAATTTCCGCATAATTTAGAAATTCATGTTTGGTGTGAATTTTTTTCCTCGCTGAATTGGTGCTATGTTATTTGGTGCGGCCGTGGATTCCTTATAAAAATCAAATTTTCTTGTCTGGTGAAATAATCTTTTGAAGAAAAATAACGTAACATGTGTATTATTTACTCAACATCAAATAATAATTTATTTCAAAGAAATAAAAAATGAAAGAGTGCAGGGTTTTGGGTTGAAATGGAAAAGAGTGAGGAAAAGAGGGAGAAGTTTTCCGAGGAAATCCTTGTCCCATACCCCCCCTAGGAAACTCATTTCCAGCACTAGCAAGGAAAATGCCGAGGCAGTAAAACATTTCCGTGGAATTGTTCCGCACCAAACGCATGAAAAATAGGTTTTCCGAGGAAAACCGTCCACTTTTCTGCTGAAAAGTGTTACACAAACATGCCCTACAACTCTTTCATTTTTTATTTCTTTAAATAAATTATTATTTGATGTTAAATAAATAATATACCTGCTATGTTATTTTTCTTCAAAAAATTATTTCACCAAATAAGAAAATTTCATTTTCTATAAGGAATCCACAGCTGCACCAAACAACATTAGCACCAATTCAACGAGGAAATTTTTTTTGCACCAAACATGAATTTCTAAATTCTACGGAAATCCTTTTCCAAGGTTTCCATTTCTACGGAATTTGCTGATGTGGCAATTTCCCTCTCCGCGGGAAGGGTGTGTGCACAAATGTGCCATTAGGATTTTGCAATTTCTATTGTCTACATACAAAAAAGATTTTTGTATACTTGCCGACCAGCAGACTGTAAATTAATCGTTCAAATCTGTACTAGACTACTAGTAACTTTACATCTACCAATATGCTCTCTTATTTATCATGTAATAAGTGCTTAAGGAGCATTATTGCATTTTCACACTGAAGTGAGAATCTATTTAAGGTCATTTGTTCTATCACAGAAAACCCAGATGATTCCACCATATTCCTGCTATCAAGTTGACCTTTAAACTTTTTTGCAATTGCTCTGCAAATTTAAGGTCTTGCTTAAATCTAATATGATACCAGAGCCTGGTTGTGAAAGTTAAGAGGAGAAACAAAATTTGTACATTTTTTAAAGGCACTCAATATCTCATGTGGAAGATATTAAACAAAGGATAAAACTAATGAGGTGACTCTACATACCAGTTGTCGAGAATCAGGTTGCCAATCACCAACACTGGCAGATTTTCTTAATGGAGAAACCTGAAAATCATAGTAATAAAATGTGAAGAGAACTGGACAAGTACATTAAAAAAATATTTGGAGTGTCGAGATGTCATATGCATCATTGGCTTCTGACTGACCTGAGAAGATCTTCTTGAAACTGAGGATAATGGAATATCCTACAAATCATATTTTCCTTTAGTAAATATAAAAACATTCAGAACAAACATAGACTATTAGACATCTACCTTTACAAGGTCAACATTTTCTGATGTTACTGAAAAGCGTCCTTTTATTTGTACCACGTTAGCCTTTGACTTATCCTCCAAAGAATCTCTATAGCCTATGGAAGAGAGAAAATATAAACAATACAAAGTTTCTTTAGCTATCCTCCAAAGAATCTCTATAGCCTATGAAAGAGAGAAATAAAAATAATACAAAGTTTCTTTAGCACTTCAACTTGTGTTTGCTGTCAGACCAGATATTGTTTGATGATGCATTCATGTCTCATGTCACGGTTGCTAAACTTCTAACAACAATAAAATGATAATTAATATTAACTACACATAAAAAATCAATCTGTTACCTCCTGAAGATCTTATTGGAGCAGATAAACTGTTTAAAGAAGCTCGGTTTGAAAGCATCAGTGGACCACTAAAGCTTGGTGCTTTCCGTACATCACGCCTAAATTTCTCAGTAGCTGGTTGACTGTCTCCCTCCCTCCTAATAACAATATCAAGCACCACAAATGTGATGCATCTCAGTTTTATTTCATATGAAAGTGCTTTAGCTCCAAAAAGTTAACACCTATGAAATCATCGAGTTCAATGTGAGCAAAATCAAAACAGCTAACCCGATAGCATGTTTTATCTTTACATTTGACTGGAACATCAAAAGGAATAAAAGTAAGGCGTATGGTGTCCAAGAATAGATGATAAACTGCAAGGTGATTCCATCTGTTAAGGAGAGGAAACACCTGTGTTTACATTTGGTGTACCCCTTGTGTTCTTTCTGATCGGCAGGGGTCGGGCCAAGTTCAGTCGGGGCCGAGTTCCCCATCTCTCATTAAAAGTTAAAACACTTGCTCAGGCAATCCTTCTCGCTAAGACTCTCCACCCTATTCTTTCCAACTCTCCTCTTCCTCTTCCCACTCCACCATCTCATCAACAAGGGTTATTAATATTAACCGTAATCTCTCTAAGATTCCTTCCCCTCCTACGAATCTCTAGATGCATAGGGTTTTCTGCCTTTCTGGAGGAGAGACTAGGGTCTGGACTCTAGTTTTGGAGGGGGTTGTGATCGGAAGAAAAGAATTTTCAAGATTGGGAAGAGGATTGACCAAACAGGATATCGGGGAGAGGAATGGGGGTCAGGAGAGTTTTCAAGTAATTGATTCCATAAAAAGGAAAAGAAGGGCTGTGGGGAGTATCCTAGGGTTTCTCAAGCTAGGAGAAGAGGAAACAATGGAAGAAAATTAAGAAATTAGGGGTTGAAAGTGGGAAAAAGAGGCTTTTTCCACTGAGTCTCCCCAAAAACAAGTTCTTAATCTAAAAGAAAAAAATGGAACGGGGGCTGTGGGGAGGTTTCTCAAGCAAGAAGAAGATGAAACAGGTGAGTCCCATATGAACCAGCCGAGTCAGACATGACTTGAGTAGTTCAGGACTGAGTCCGAGACTCCGCATCTTACACTTACGGGATGTAGGATGCGGAGGATATTCCACTTGCTCATAGAATATCCATTGCGATTAGAATCAGGGTAATTCTCTTAGTGCAGCCCTTAAATCAATCAGCAGGCCCACCCATAAACCCAAAGAGTAAAAGCACAGCACTTCCCTGGTCCATGACCGGGCCAAATTTCATGCCAATAGGAAAATGTCCACCATCAGATTGACGTCATGAGAAACATATGATTAAAATAGAAAAAGGCCAACACAATCATGGTTGAGTGGTATTGGCACATCAGTTTCACTCGTGCCTAGGGATCGATCCCTAGGTCTTCAAGTTACCCAAGACCACTATCGACATGATATTATTTGCTTTGACCAAAGTCTCACGGCTTTAAAACGCGTCACGTGATGTTAAGGCCAGGTCGCACACATATACCCAGGGTCACAACTTCGATGTTTCCGAAAGTATCACTCATCACCAGTAGCCAAACATAGCAAAAATGAAAACGAAAATGAAAAAAAGAAAGTAAATCACACATTTTATGCATGATTAATCTACTAGTGAGCCCTACACAGGTACACCGCCAGATTGAAATTTGGCCCAATGATAGGACAGGTGGAGTTCTTTAAGGTGGACCCTACAAATGGATTTATTGGGTTGCAGATGGAGAATTCTTTGAGTACTGCAATCAGAGAATCCAGGTTCTATTCAAACATGTTAATGGTTAAAAAAAAGCTTAAAGAAAAAAATTGAAGTGTACAAGAACTAAAGGAGGGTAAACGTTATAAACTACAACATAATGAAGCACATCTTTCCGCTTCCATATATTCTGATGAATTTCTTTCCAGTATCAGACTTTGATTCCCTTTCGTTCTTTTACCACTATGATGTAATTTTAGTAAACCCATGTGTAGGGGATAAAAAAAATGACAAGATGAACCTTTCAGCATTACGCTCCCTTTCTGATGAGTGATTAAGCACGATAGCAGGCACAAGAGGTCCACTCTGAGTATGGCGAGTTTTTCCTACTTGATTTGTACGGCAGTTGTGCCCCATGTCCTTATCTGATGATGAAGGTGTTGGATCATTGACTGATCCATCTTTCGCATGTTTATCAGAATTTTCCCGCTTGCTGGAGTTAAGCAAATCGGTTTCCAAAATTTCCCCTGCTGCAATCTTGCATCTGTCATCCAACCATTCAGAACAATTCCTATTTCCCCTGCAATAGAAGTATGTGGGATAGGGGAAAAGACTTATCAACAAGACAACACATGCAAGATGTCCATAATCAGGCAAATCCAGTTGAATCTATATAACATGATTATGCAACAGAATTTGTAGTGAACTCGCAGAATCCTAGTTATAACAAAATTTTAGTAATGCAACAATGGTAGTTAAGCTAATTCAGGAAAAGCCAAAATTGATAAATAACATCAACATCCCACATATTTTATTCTTATAAATAACTTCAATATCCCACATATTTTATTCTTTTTTCTTTTCCTGAAATGTAAAGTAACGTCCCACTTCCATGAGTTGCTTATTCAAATAGGAACATGTAAATCACATCAACTCGACTACTCAGCATATATCACATTTTCCTTCCAACTCATAAGGACGTTCAACTTGCAGAATGGAAAACACGTGTCCACTGAAACACTAAGCACTTTTTTTTAATATAGAAATTTCTTGTTTCTCATTGAACATTTGAAACTTCTCCACATAATTTATGAAACTATGATCCCCTGTAAACTCGTGGATGCCAGTGGAATTGCCAAGTCAAGCAGAAAACTAGGTTTGATTATCTCTACCTGACTCAGTTACATGGTATTTTTAATTCAGTCTTAAAACTTCTTTTTTTTAGTAAAAAAGAAGTGCACCTTATGATTCAAAAATATCTTAAAAGGCAAAAAATGAAAAAAAAATCCTTCATTAATTATAATGGTAAAGATATTCAAGTTTTTTGAAAAAATCCCTCCCCCTCTCCTGTGGCTGACTCTTGATCAAGTAAAAAATTCAAGACTCGGTGAGAGTAAATTTACAATATAATTATAAGAAAAATGGGAAATATGTGATAAATATATATTAAAAATAAAAGATATGTGAAGAAAATTTTAAAAAAGGAGAGAAACAGTGGCAGTCAAATAAACTTAACTTAGATAAGTGTACATCCATGGAGTGCATTACCTGAAGCTACCGTCACTGGTAGACATGGATTTCCCCAAATTAGATGGTGAAACAAATGAATCCTGACAATGATGATCAAACTTATCAATCCATCTTCCATAATTAAAAAAATAAAAAATAAAAAAAAGACTTTCAATTGAGAAATGATAAGATCCTGACCACCTCTAGGACAGGTGTAGGGCCCACCATCCAACCATTCACATCACCCTGCATGGTCGGTGAAGCAAAATTCACTCCAATGAGATCAATTTGTAGTTTCACACCATTAAATTGATCGTGTTTGAAGTATATTGCAATTTTTAACACATGATTAAAACAAGTATATTGCTATTTTTAACACATGATTAAAAAACAATGTAAATCACTCAAGGTTGGAGTGAAATTTGGGCTAGAGTCAATAAAGAGTGGTGCATGTGACGTGAATAGATTGGATCAAAACCAAAAAAATGCAAGCATTAACCCAACTCACACTCAACACCTGTCAAACCAGAGATGAGGAATGGTCAGGACAATATCACCATCAGGACCTAATCATTTCTCCTTTCAGTTAGAAGAATGCGAACTTAGCAGCATGAATAACTTAAAAGAAGTGCACAAATTAATTTGGAGATGTTAGCCAACCTCATCACTAACTAATAACCTCAAGTTTTCATCATCATCCTTCATTTCAATCAGATCATCACCATCTTGAACCTATCAATGCACTAGTACAATCAGTAAAGAAAAAACCAGGTGTATATGGTTTGCATTTGAAAAGTAAATCATTTAAATAGGAAGATTACTCCTCATTGCGTGGATGTTAATGTGCATCTGATTATCTGACTATCTGAAGTGTCCAATGCCGAAAAAACAGAAATGGAACCTGTTTTTGTAGCTGGGAGAAATCTGGATCCAGATCTGGGTCCAAGTGCATAGGATCAGAACTTCCTGATCCTGTGCAATCCTTGGATGATCCAACCGAAGGATCCAGAACCAGGACAAATGCAGCCACAGAATAAAATTAAATATACATTTACGAGGTCTACAGACCTTCACTCTAAAGCTTGAATTGTTATTACAATTTTACCCACTTATATAATTAAAAGCATTATTTTGAGGCCCTTTCATACAGGTATACAGAAACGTTCCACATCTTGTTTTGGATCCAAACCTAGATCTAAAACCGAATCTTTATTCTTTCAGTTGATGCCAGATCCAGATCCCAACACACAGGATTCATCTCGATCCAGATACAGATCCAACCTATAGAAAACAAATCCTGATCCAGATGCACCATGTTTTGCCCCAGACCCAACCCATTTACATCCATACCTTAATGAGATAAGCTTCCTAAACATAAAACTGCTCGACCTAAAGAGCAATAAAGCATACCAGGGAGGCTTGTGCTTTCAAATCCTCTAAGTCAAAGTTCCATGCACTAACACCTCGCTTATATTCACTCTGGTAGAGGTAGCATAGAAACAGCACAAAAACACAATAGTGAGACCAAGTATTTCCAAAAATAAAAAATAAAACAGATCCCACTTCAGTGTCTTCAAGATTTAGAGAAAAATGATCTGACAATAAACATGCAACAATTACAAATATGTATTTGGTCAATCTCAAACAGAAATTCAACAAGTAGAGGCCTAGAATGTTATTGATACAAGAAAAACTTGCCTGAGATCTTTCAATGCAAATCATTAAGAAAATTCTCTATATAGTAGGTTTCCATACACATCGCCATCAAAATATGTATATTGCATGTACATAACTGAAAGCTTTATCAATCAAATCTTCTGTTGATCATATATCAATGTAGTTCAGGGATTTACAATAGATAATATTAGCTATTCAAGCTACTTAATTCAACAAGAACCAGGTCTTTGGATTTTTTTTATCTTCCTTGAAATCAAGAATGTCAGATTAATCAGCTGATAATGTTAAGGGTCCACCAAATCACCCCAATAGATAGACAGTGTCTTCTTTTCATGCATGATGTTCAACTTCAGGAGAATCCACATTCTCCTATTCTAAGAATGGGCTTGATTTCCAAGGACTTTCAGGCCTTTCCTCCATTTTGCAACGGATTTATTCTAAAAACTTCAAATGGCTTTTTATGCAGTGGCCCTTGTATAAAAGAAGTTGAAACATTTAAAAACACATTTCAGCATGTTCAGAAGTGGTCTTGACATACGTAAATAAAAATAGAGAACTCAATCCTTGTTGGGGTGCATACTGCATACGCACTACAAGATTTAGGATTTATTTTAATCTAGTACAATTTTAAGCACTACATTACAACCCCATTATTCTTTTTGTTAACCTCTACAAACTTCTCCTTTATATATCCATCAACTACAATGCCCACTCTACTTTCTATTATTCTTTTCCTAAATTACATTTTTCTAAGTAAAAAATCTCAAACCCTTTCCCAAGGTATATACATACATACACACATGCCTGCATTCATACACATACACAGATATACCTATAACAGAATCGTTCTACTGCATGGTTGGACAACAACCTGTGGGACCCACCTAGGTGGTCAGTGAGAGGGAGGGCTGTTCAATGGTTACAGGGTAGCCCACAAATCAGCATGCTCAGAGTTTTACCCAAAAAAAAAACTCGGCATGCTCAGAGAACATTTGATGTGGTTTTTTAAGGCCCCAAAATCCAGTGGTAAATGAAGTCCGGATATATGTGTATTCAATCTTACAGTGAATATATTTCGGATGAGCATTGAATTAACGCTGATGCCATTTCACCAAGAGGCTTCGCTCAAGTAATATATTCACACGTGTATTATATATTAAAATGTTGTATGTATGTATTTATGTATGAATGCTTTATGTATGTTTGAATGCATGTATTTATGTATGATTACATAGAAAGGCGAGTATCTCATGGGGCCCACAATGCCACCCGCCACCCCCCACTCCCCCTTTCCCTTTTTTCCCCGTTTTCTCTCCTTTCTTCCTCCCTTCTCCTCTTTCTTTCCCTCTTTCCCTGCTTTCCTCTTTTTACCTACCGCCCCATGCATACAGCACCTTCCACGTGTGCACCTGACTTAGATACTTATTGCAGCTGTACCCACTGTCAGTTAGAACCCCCATTTTTCGGAGTTAAAACTTTTGCATTGTCAGATTTATAGGTATCCTAATCTATATATGGGCCATCTCTCATCCACCGTAATACCTTCCCATCACCCAAGCATCCTAAGTGAGACCCCAAAGACCGGAACTACTCACCATGCAAAACCAATGCAATATAGCAGCTCTCTCATCTACTTTTTTTCCAGCTCAGTATTTGTCACCCGTCTGGGGCCATCTACAATCCAAACCCCAGACTACTCAACTTCCCTCCCTCATGCACAACTCACGCCAATTGGACACTCATTGACTGACATCCACAGTCAAATCACACGAAAAACATAAATAAATATATATAATGGTTTCAAACCATAGTTGTCAATTTCATTCCGTTTGACCCTATAGTGGAACATTTTGGCACTCCAGACAATTCTGGTATTCCGTTCCGGAAAAGAGGCGATTGAAAAGTGAAAATATATATATAAAAGAATACCTAAATTGAAAAAACATAGTCGCATGCTAAATAATACTTTTCTTTTAAAAGGTGACTATTCATTTCACTGAAGTTAACAGTATAGAAGTATACTGAAAAAAAAAAAAAAAAAAAAAAAAAAAACTAAAGTATGGTTAGACCATTGATCCCAAAAAGAAAGGGCGGACAACCCCTATAAATTCGGGCATCAACCCGAAGAGACAAGAACATATTAATAATCGGTAACAATCAACAAAGCAAGTTTGGATACTCGCACTTTTGCTAGACAATCTGCTTCCAAGTTTGCACAATGCTTGATCAGATGGAAAGAAATGTTTACTTTCTTCGAGTTTTCTACCACCTCTTCCATGACGTCTGCTAGGTACCAGGGAGCGGAAGATGGTTGAGATGCCCACTTTATCGCACATGAAGAGTTCCCTTCAATCACCCATAACTGAGGTTGAATCTCAAAGCTTCTCTCAACCCGATGTTCAGGGATAATACTTCAGCTTTGTTGATTGAGCATAAGCCAGCCGGTCCTGCATGTGATAACAAGGTAGCTCCTCCATCATTACGGATAACACCCCCTACGCCCGCTATTCCCGGATTACCAAGAGCACTTCCATCAAAATTCAGCTTCAATGCAGTACTGGGTGGGTGGGTGGGGGGGGGGGGGGGGGGGGGGGGGTGGGGTGGGGTGCGGGGTGCCTAAAGACTTTAGAGGATTTATGCGGATGTGAAGATGCCACTTCCTTCCAATGTTGTATGATGGTATTTGTTGAAATGCCCTTGAAGAGTGGCAATGAGGACACCCAAATGGCCACCATCTATTTAACTTTCTCCCCTATTTGATAATTATCAGAGGATAATCCTTCAAAGCATCTCCTATTTCTTTCTTTCCAGATAGACCACAGAATTATCATGAAGGAGAGGTTCCACATAACCTTACCTCTCTCTGAGCCCACTCCCATTCTCCAATACTCAAAAAGAGCTGTCATGGAATTCGGAAGAGGTCCGTAACACTGAAACCACCCCAAGGTTGCCTTCCAGAGGTACTGTGCCAATCTATAGTTGAGTAGTAGGTGATCTATGGATCCCTCATCCGATAGACACATAGGGAATGCATTAACTACCACCACCCTTCTTCGCCTCAGGTTGTCCATCGTTAGAATTCAACCAAGTAGGGCAGACCACCCAAATGCAATGACCCTAGGTGGGGCTTTAATTCTCCATACTGTGGCCAAGTGTGGATATGACGCCGGCCATTGCCTCTCTAGTCATGGATAAAAATAGAGAAGCAACTGAGAACATTCCATTTGTGGAGGTTGACCATACTCGTCTATCTTTCCCATTGTTAGGAATGAAAATGTTGCCAATCAGCGTCATCAATCCTCTAAATTGAGCCGCCTCCACCTCATTCAGATTTCTTCTAAAAATGGGCCCCCATTCTACCCAATCGTCTATCCTTTCCAAGTAATATTTAACTTTGGCCCTTTGGTTAGCAGCACAGTTAAATAAGTTTGGAAAAATAATACTAAAAAATGCATGATAAAATAATACTAAAAATGCATACTTACATCACTTAAATTAAACTACACTCTACACTTGACCATTTTCTAGTTTTAACTACATATGAACGGAAGTATGAAACCTTAGCTAAAATGGGGCAGAATTGGTCCGGAATTGGGACCAGAATGGACCTGAATCAGGACTGCAAACTTTTAGGAGGCCATTCGGTTCTGCCCAATTCCGGCCGGAACAGAACAGAATTGACAACTATGTTTCAAACTGTCAATTTTAAGGACTATAAGTGAAGAGTGAGGATGAGTACATGGGGACAACATTTAGCCAACCCCTGGTTTGGCATGCATCTGGGTGGCCTCCACAAGAATGGTCATGATTGGACCTTGGCTGCCTTCACAATTAGCTAAACATGATTACATGATTTAAATATTTCCAATTACAAAAGTAACATTTATTTTAACAAAAAAGGCCATTGATAAAGAAGAACTATCACATGGATCTCTTCAAATACTCAAAAATACAAGCAGGGTAATAAAACCGCCTAGTCATTAGCTTAAAACGAATGTAAGACCATGATGCTACTTCGTGAAAAATAATATTTATATTCCTTCTCCAGAGATTAATGTCAAACATTCACAATCTAACATTGTGAGATTCATTATATAGAAAAACAGATTAAGGATAAAGAAGGATGCAGTTCATAAAAGAAATCAGTTAAAGATGAGTGCAAACTGCAAACAACCACAAATATAAACATGAAGCATTATATGGTTTGATCACAGAGAACAGTCAGTATTTAATGACATTTAGAGAGGTGGAATGTAGAATACAGCAATCTTGATTTGAGTGTTTAAAACACAGTACCCATTTAGGGTTGACTGTTATCCCATTATAAAGGGCTTAATTCCCTAATTACATGTAAGTGTATCTTATCAACAGTCTAAAAACTGTTTTACAAACTAAGAATGTACAGGTGGCTTTGACTAAGTAATATATGAAGACTGGGCCCAAAATGGGCCTGGGCTTGGATTGACATTTAACACCTGGGAGGAAAAAAATCAATTCGAAAGGAAACTACCTCTAGAACCAAGCAACCATTATTGCAGATTGATCATGTTCATAAATTTGAGAAATAGTTTTACCTGTGATAATGCTTCTTGTTCTGCTGATGGCATTTTCTTTAGAGCTAATTGCGCAGCATCCTTAAGCTGCATGAAGTTGACGAGTTCATAAATTACTAGCAAAATAACTGGAGATATAGCAAGAACCGTATCTCATGTTGATATTAAGGTAACTAACCTGAAGAGCTTTTACCCGGTCCCAAAGTGGTGGCAAGTCAGTTAAAAGATTTTTCACAGAAAGCTCTGGAGGCTTTGCATTTTTGAAAAAGGAGTGTTTCAGTAACTTTTCTGCCGTTGGTCTCTTTGTTTGATCTTTCACCAAGCACATGGCAACCATTTCTTTAAAGGACTGGTCACAACTGAAAATCTTTTATGAGAAAATGATTCATAATAATTCCACATAGCGAAGCAATGTCTATGCAAAATCTCACAAGTCACACCTTCTTGTAGAAAAGACAAGGGTATTATTTATTTATTAAACTGTCTATCTCGTAAAATTCTCCAATAATGCATACAAAAGAAGTGAAGGTAATTGATAAAACTGTTTAGGGCCATTTGCATGCATGGAATTGAATACAAACGAATCCATGGTCAAATGACCTCCAACTAATGATCATTAAAGAGGTGAGGGAAGAAGGAAATAAGGTGATGTAGATGAGTCCTAGAATTTCCTAGGATCTGAATTACTAGGGTGATGCCCCGGTATTCATTTCCCATCTCCCCTTGATTCATTTTCCACTAAAGGGAAGATTATTTGGTGTTCATTTTTTGGACATTTGCCTTTGTTCCTTCAACTTCAACCACTTTCAGAAATACAAGTCTCAGAATTCCTAGGAATTCAATTACATGAGACAAATGGGCCCTTATTCACAAATATAATTAATGATCCCAAATTCCCAATCATTCATTAGTGAAATAAAAATTATATATATATATATATATATAAAACTTATACTTTCGAGAACTTTTTATCCCGGTCATAATCAAGTCCAGGTGGAGCATTTTGAATCGTCATCAGAAGAACCTGAAACAGGAAAAAGACCCACATGTCAGAACCGCTAATATAGTGGCCAGTCAAATAAATAAAAATATACATGATGTAGCATCAAAATATTAATCACTCAAATTTGAGATTTGGATTCTCAAAGCTCATTGTTAATTATCACCAAGTTGGCAAAAAATAAGCGGAAATTCTGTATTTTATTATATATCTCCTCCAGGTCTCATACTCAGCGCTACATTTCAGCAGTCTGAAGCAAATATATAATGCAAAGCATTTTAAAATGAACAAGTTACAATTATATCCCCTTATGATGATCAAAAGATCAATAATGTCTTAAAATTGGAGAAGTGCACGGATTGACTGGATCAGACCAAGAAAGGAAAGGTCAGAACAGGTGACCCACACCTTGATTTTGCCAATGGTCTCCACAAGACAACCTCATTCTTTGGATTTGTTTGCATATGTGATGCAGATGGCTCGGTTGGATTGAAAATTACATAATTGAGCAATCTTTGGCATTCATGGTGGCATATGATCGAACTCATGGGGTCCAAACCCATGTGCGAAGGTCCCACTTGAGTTAGAATTAGAAAAGCCCAAAACAGGCCATTTTTATTGAGAATGTCCTTATCAGGAACTGTTTTGGCATAACAGAGTGTGCAAGGGGCTTCCGTGCAATGTTCAGAACAAGGATATGCAGGACATAGAATAAAAAAAGGGTTGAACGTGTGTAGTTTTTGGAGAATGGGTTTGTGGACAAAACCAAGCCCAACCCATTTGAAACTTACCTCAATAAGGTCGCCCAGGAGTCTTCTTGCAGGTAGTATGAATGTATGATTGCTTTCAATATTAGATGGGTCATGTGGGGCCCACAACAGAATTGCAAAACTGTGGAAGATCGGTCCAGCCAGTGGAGTTTTATGGTTTCCCTCCAAAAAAAAATTTTGTCTAGTGGATTCTATTAGCATCTATAGATAGGAAAAAAAAAGATTCTGTGATAGAGTGGGATTGGTTGTCATAGATTTCATCTAGTGTTTTGCTTTTCTTAAGCATGTGCGGAGTGTCGACCCTCGACAGTCATAACAGTCAAGAATGAATATTTGTAGTTTCCCCTTTTCTGCTTGTTTATTTCAGCAAGTTAGTGAAGGATAGGTGTCATGCACTCATACTAGCATTATCAGGAAGTAACAGGTGTCAAGATCTTCTTGAGAGCTTTTGGTTTTATGCATTATATAGAACTTGTAAGGTTGACAACAGAGAACAGTCAACACTTTCAATAGTTGAATAACAGCAAGTTTATCTGCAGTTTCATCACTGTGTTTGGTTTCTTTTACATATATTCCCTTTCTCTATTTGAGCGTGTTGGTTTTTGTAGTCTTCTTGAGGGTGAAGACTTTCCTCCTGCATTGTTGGGTTTAAAGAGGCCAGCATTGATAGTGTACTGATGTAACAGCAGTAGTAAATTTCCACACGGGTTCATTAAATAACCATGACTGCATCAATATGGTCATTTATTGCTTTGCTTTTATTCACTTAAGTTGTAAAGATATGTTAGTCGTCAAGTAATCTGCAAATTATCCATAACTCTTAAGAGTTGTGACCTTGGATGTTGGGCACCCTGAATCATGCAAATCATCAAGATATGGGCAGATTGGATGGTCTAGTCACGGATTATGTGGATGAGTCCCATATTGGAACAATTTGATGATCATAACCATCTGATTAAGGGCGTCGATGCTTAGCCGCTATATACACACTTGGACCATTGAACTTTCTGGCCCTTGATCAGATGGTTGCATTCATTAGACTGTGTCATGAGGGGCCCACATCCAATCCATGACAAGACCTACTGATCCCCCTGCCTAGGAGTTGCAAAACCCAACAGGACCCATGAAAACATCCCACAGCTCATATTGGTTAACTGCAACTTAGGCAATCTTGACCACGCTAAAGATGGTCAACTAGCATTTGACCCATCTAATAAACAGGCAGTGTCTCAGCCTGCAAAAGTCCCCTCTCAACCTGGCCCATTTACCACTAAAAGTGATTAAACCTTAGTTGACCAAAAACAACCAGCATACCTCGATTCCCAACCCACAGCCTATATGGATCAGATGCTGACCTACACTTTTGCAGGTAGGGTGAGGTTTGACAAGTCTAATAAATGGGTTGGGTAAGGATCTCAGAGTCAGCTTACAGACCCTACCATCCAACTCGACCTGTTTGCCAACCTAATTCCACCCCGATTTGCTTGCATCCATGTGGACCCAACATCCAAGTTCTCAAATATTACTACTTAGTCGCTTTGTTGTTATTTAAGTTATAAGGGACGGGATTTAAACATCTCACATCTAATCCTATGGTTAAAACTGACTTGAGGCATCTTACATGCTTTTCGGATGGATGTCTCCTCATCTTTTCAATCAAGGTTAGTGGTGGAAAAGTGATTCTCTTATGCCATTTCGTGGGCGAAATCCTCAGTGGTACCTCCTTGGAGATTTCAGTTTTATTTGAATGAGATTAGAGCTTTATTGTCTTCATTGCAAGTGTCTTCTCATCATGTCAGGAGAGAGGCCAACAGTTTCGCAGATTCGCTAGCTAAGGGGTGTATAGGTCTTGTAGTTTGGTAGCTCTTACCATGTAGTTTGTTGTCGTTCTCCTTGGTGTTGGCTGTTTTTTCTGTGTTTCTCCTTGGTATAATGCTCTTATACCTTCTGCCCTTTCCCTCTATTGGGGCCTTCTGTATCATTCTGGTTTCCCTTAATATAATTTGTCGTTGCCAATAAAAAAAATCATTATGTTAGAGACTCCTCAAACACTCATAATAAGCGCTGGTTGACTATTCCATTCTCAGACTTTTCTGATTTATGTCAACTCCTATATAGGATTTGACATGTTCCCTATAGGATTTGACAGTGGGAATGTGAATTGTGAATCAACACTATCAGTGGCTATTTGCACGTATCTCCTTTTTTTTTTCTTTTTTAACTTCTTTTTATGGGTAAAGAGTAACTATTGATTTTACTTTCAATTCATTGCTATTGGTGTCCTCAGGATATGGAAAGCCAGCCTAGTCGACTTTGATAGTCCTGAATTACGTTATTTTGGGAAGACAAAATAAACTTTGAAATAACAAAACAGTATAAAATAACCAAAACACGAAGTCCTTCCATCATGTAACCAAAAAAGAGGCATTTGAATGAAAAGAACAATGTCCTGATTACAAGATTCCAAATGACACATATATGAAGAAAACTCAAAATTCAAGTTGCATGCCATTTCAAAATAAAGATAAATTCTAAATAAATAAAAAAAGGTCCCTACCAATTAGGGGCGTTTTTTGCCCCTATGCAAACATCCAATAAAAAAGCAACAATAATGATTGTTATTTCAATACATAAAATCCAGTCATTACTACAACTTAAGAGTTGCTGGATATTTAATAGGGATAGTTAAAGCTTAAAGGAACCCATTTCATTAGGGATAACTACAAAATTAAGAAAAATCATGTACATAGATGGGGAATTTTGAAGGTTGGGCCCACTTATGAGAAATCTATTATTGTTATAAAAAAATCCATTAATGGGGCTTGAATTGTTATGAAAAAGATCACAACCGATCAAATTTAATAGATATGTATTTTATGGTGTTAAGGTTGGAACCACTTATGAGAAATGCATAAATAATATGAAAAAACCATTAATAGGGCCACCATGAATAGTTATGAAAATTTTACAACTGACCAAATTTAATGGATATGTATTTTTTATGGCATTGGTCCATACCAAATTTAAATACAGTAGGAGGCGGGCCCACCATTAGATTATGAATTGGAATCATCAATTCAACTTTTAATCTCATGGAATGTTAAAACCCAAATCTCATTCCAATCAGCCATTGAACTGTTTATTCATAAATATAAGAGTATATGATGAATCCATAGGAGTGAGATTTGAGGATCTAATATCCATGTAATAAGAACTGATTCAATATTTTGGATTTAAGAAATTTGGGGTCCACATATTGTACTGAAAGGGCAGCGGACAGCCCACCCATAAAGTTAGTCAAGGGCAACTAGCAAATCTGGGCTCTCACTACCCATATAAAACACGTAATCTTACATGCATGAAAATAGGAGAGTCAAAGAAGTAAATCACATGTAGATCATGCATTTTGCATATGATCCATTGTGGACCCCACTCCGATTGTAGTAAATATTGGTCCAATGCTACACAAGGGAGATTGTTTATTAAGCAATTTAACGGAGTGAGCCCCGCCTGTAGAGTTGCGGTGTCAGATGGAAGCCTTCCTTTAAACGAGCAGAAATAGGAAAGATGACTAATCATTCGTTAGATTAAAGAAAATATAGGAAGTTGTGAATAAGAAAATCCTCTCATCCTCTATTAACTCTCTTCTTTTATTTGGTCAACTAAAAAGGCATTCTCTCTCCAAAACACCCAAACGTTTTCTAACGCTCCTCCAAAAAAAAAAAAAGTTCGATTGGATTAAAATTCAAAACCATCATGCACAAGATAAAGTCGGCACATCTTTTCTATTAACGAAAGAATTGTCTTGTGCAATGGCAGACCCAGGCTTTTCAATTTGGTGGTGCAGGCAATGGTCAAGTGAAAAGGTTAAACAATAATATAGAAACTTTTAAAGCATTATCTAAAGAGTTTCTCAAATCTTGTGAGAGCGACTGCAACCACATACGGACACTTGGGTCCGCCAAAGGTCCTGTGGAACACATTTTCACACTAAGCCACATAAGATAGTGTCAAAAGAAATTTCCATGACCATAAAGCATTTAGAATAACATTAATAAAGATGCCAACTCCGCAAAAAATAAGATGGCCAGTAAAGGGTGAATAAGGGAGCTCGTCGGTTGGGAGTACAAGAGTAGGTGTTGAAAATCAGTGTTCAATAGAAGAAATTTAATGCAGTCCCTATTCACAAATCGGACTATGCCCAGAAATAAGAAGGAACTTACTGAAATCAATGATCACAAACCTAGATTGCAGGACTAATCTCTGAAAGTTCTCAATCTGATTGAGAATTCCTCAATCAAATGGAAAGAGATAGGAAAATATGAATTTTATTCAATTCTGAAGGGTAAAAAGGAATACATGAACACTTGACTGATATGCGTATATAGAACTGCTTTTAAAACCCTAAAATCTGAAATTGAATCTCATCCATGCATCTAACCTTTTAGTCAACTAGATTGCTAACAGTAGGAGTCCTAAGTGCAGGGACAGACCCAAGTACATGCACGTGGGTGCGGTCGCACCCGTCAAACCACGGTGCACTTTCAAAACCTATATGAAAGTTCTGGGTCCACTTCCAAAAACCCAATAAAAATTGTGGGCCTGCCCTTAAAACCCACATGAAAATCCTTGGTTTAGCCCCAAAACCAAACTACCTATTAGGGTCCACACCCCTCAAACCAAAATCCTGGGTCCGCCACTGCCTAAGTCCTAACTATACTAAAACAGTCCTTTAAAATCCCTAAAATCATTCAAAAGATTCGGAAATACAGGCTACTGATCCTGTGCCTGCTGCAGTAACAGATGACCCATATCTTATACCAAACCGTTCATTAAAGCCTAAAAATCATAGGATCAATCCTAACCACTCATCTAATCCCTAGATAACTTGATTTTCTAATTTCGAGAAGTCTTATTTAGTATTTACATCAAAACTACTAAAAATAACTTAGTAAGACCAGAACTCTGGAGACCAAACCGTTCATTAAAGCCTAAAAATCATAGAATCAATCCTAACCAGTCATCTAATCCCTAAGATAACTTGATTTTCTAATTTCGAGAAGTCTTATTTAGTATTTACATCAAAACTACTAAAAATAACTTAGTAAGACCAGAACTCTGAAGATCAGTCTTGCTGTATCATCAAAACCTTCCCTCGCATTTCTACATGTGGGGCCTAGATGGCCCACCATTTGGGAAAGTGGACCCCACCATCTTCTTGGTGAGGTATCCTTTGGGTTTGTGTGTAGGTACCCTTTGGGTTTGGGCCCATTTTGACCCATTAGAGTAAGGTCCGAAAAATACCCACTGGTTTGTTTTGCAGGATTTTTCTGCAATTTGCATAAAAGCCCCAGCTGTCTTGCAACATCTAACAACAGTCCTTGGCAGTCAATTTCTATCAATTATTCTAAACTATCTGGGGCCCCTTCGATCATAAGTCCTCTTACAAAGGTGCCCAGGTCCCAAAGGCCCAGTCATAAGCAAGGATGAAAAAAACGGCCGCTACGCTATATCGGCCGTGGCGGCCATGGCCGCCACGCTTTTTTGAAAAAATCGGCCTTCTGGCTGCTACATCAATGTAGCGGCCGCTACACAAATGTAGCGGCCGCTACGCTTTTTCCCTGTTTAAAAGGAAACCCCCCCCCCCCCCCTCCCCTCCCAGCCGGCCCTAATGTCCTTTGCAGCCTGTTTTTGCCTCCAAACACAGTGAAACATCAGATTTTCAGCTTTGCATCTCATTTTCAACTACAACACATTACAACTTGTGAGAAACATCAAAATAGAAAGAATCAAACACAAACAAGTGTAACAACAACAACAAGATTCAACTTTCAAGGCCTAAGAGATTTCATTCCAAGTCCAAGGTACGTTTTTCTTTTGGGTTTTTTTTCAACTTTTCCAAGATTCAACTACAACTACAAGATTCAACTTCCTTGTCTTCTAATATGATGAGATCCATGTTTCCCTTTCATCATGCACACATATTTTTATTTTTATTTTATTTTTTCTCTATTTTTTATTTTCGGATTTATTTATTTTAAAAAAAAAAAAAATTTGAATACTCATGGACAACCAATGAAACCATTTGGAAAATGCTTGTAAATGATAGATCTATGTTTCCCATAGATCAATCCATCACCACTTGAATGTATATTGATTTTTCTTTAATTTTTATTTTCGGATTTATTATTTTTTTGAAAAAAAAATGTGTATATTCATTGACAACCAATGAAACAACTTGGAAATTGCTTGTAAATGATAGATCTATGTTTCCCATAGATCAATCCATCACCACTTGAATGTTTCTTGATTTTTCTTTAATTTTTATTTTCGGATTTATTTATTTTTTGAAAAAAAAAATGTGTATATTCATTGACAACCAATGAAACAACTTGGAAATTGCTTGTAAATGATAGATCTATGTTTCCCATAGATCAATCCATCACCACTTGAATGTTTCTTGATTTTTCTTTAATTTTTATTTTCGGATTTATTTATTTCTTGAAAAAATTTGATACTTTAAGTAATGAAATACCAATTAAATGTCAAGAGAATAATTCCTAAGCATTATATATATGTTTCCTCTTAACATATTTCTTTATTTTTTTTAATTTTTAACATACTACTTGTTCATCTTTATAGCAAGAGACAGGTATTAAGTCTATTTGTCTTTGCAAATTGATCACTTAAAATGCCTCGTAGTACTGATCCCGCATGGAGATTTGGTGAGGCAGTTGAGGAAAATAGGTTGAAAATCAAATGCAAGTTTTGTTCGAAAATAACCACTGGGGGCATTACAAGATTCAAGCAGCACTTGGGCCACGTTTCTGGCAATGTTGCTGCCTGTTCCGAAGTACCAAGGGAAATTAGGGAAGAAATAAAAGCTTTGCTTGGCCAAAATAAAGCTAGAAAAGTAGAGATAAAAGAAAAGAAACGGCAAGATATTGATGCTGCCCGTTATGATGTATTTGGGGATGAATACTTTGAGGAGGAGGAAGATGCACAGATGGAGGCTGCACGCCGAGAGTCTTTGATGAGTCAACAAGAAGAACAAGAACGTCGTGCATTTGCTGGAAGCAGATATTATGACGCAGGGGGCTCATCTGCATCTGTGCCAAGCAAGGGTAAGGGCATTGCGGGATCCTTGCGTAGGGCATTTAGTACCCGAGAACGGGATGTTGATGTTGAAATTATCTCTACGAGAAGAGCAGTTCCTCCCCCTGTTGATCCTCTAGCACATAGAAAAGAGGGAGATAAACAACCAAAAATATCTAGTGTTATGAAAGGGGTAACGAAGGCTGCAAGAGATAGATTGGCTAAAGCTACAGCAAAATGGCTAATTCACAAGAACATACCACCTACAGCAATAGATTCCCCATATTTCCAGACTATTCTTGATGTTGCCGCCGAAGCTGGGCGGGGTATACAGGCGCCCTCCGTATATGATGTGGGCACTAAATATCTTGAAGAATAATATAGAGAAATAAAGGCTTGGGTGGAAACGTTTAGGCCCATGTGGCAACAGAATGGTGTTACCATCATGTGTGACGGGTGGACCAGCGGCATCCAAACACAATTAATAAACTTTTTGGTGTATTCAGTCGCTGGGACCGTCTTTGTGAAGTCTATTGATGCAAGTGAACATAGACGGACAGCCACATATATATACAATCATATGGATAAAGTTGTAGAGAGTGTGGGAGAGGAGTATATTGTACAGATTGTTACAGATAATGGTGCCAATTTCAAGAAAGCAGGTTTGCAATTACAGGAGAAGAGGACCCGTTTATTCTGGACCCCATGTGCAGCACACTGCGTAGATCTCATCTTGGAAGAGATTGGAAGAAAGACAAAAGTGGCTTCATTGATCAAGGCATGTAGAGGAATTACAAGATTTATATATGATCATTCATGGGTGTTAAGCTTGATGAAAAGATACACAAATAACCATGCCTTGTTGCGTCCAGGAATAACTAGGTTTGCAACTCATTTTTTGGCTATGGAAAGCCTTGTAAAGTTTAGAACGGAGCTCATTCAGATGTTTGCATCAGAAGAATGGCTTTGTTCGAAATGGGGCAATGCAACTAGTGGTCCGGGGTTTGAAGTCCCAAACCTTATGAGGGACAATAAGTTTTGGAAGAAAGTGAAGAAGATATTACAGGTTTTTGAGCCTTTGGTTAAAGTGTTGCGGCTTGTAGATGGTGATGACAAGCCGACAATGGGCTTTATATATGAAGCAATGGATCGGGCAAAGCAATCCATTATAGAAAATGTTACATATCACGATAAATATATAAAGATTATTGATGCCCGTTGGAACGATCAGTTGCACCATCCATTGCATGCTGCAGGTAATTAATATATATCTTTGAATTTGATACATTTTTGTTTTCCTAACTAATGTATCTATTATCTTGTTTGCTCACAGTACATTCTACATATTTATAATGTAGGTTATTTTTTGAATCCCGAATTCTATTACCGCAATGTCGAACTACACACTGAAGCAATAGATACGGACTTGCGGGTAGGATTATGGGAGGTATTAAAAAAATTGTTAGATGCAGATGATCAAATTGATGCAATACAAGAGGTGAGTGGGTGGTTACTTGAGAGAATTTAATTATGCTACCAAGTGCCAACTGCCATACTCCCATACATGCTTATATCTAATTTTCACATTGTAGATATCTATATATACACAAAAGAGAGGAACCTTTGCTGACCCTCTTGTGATACGATCGATTGGAAGGATGCCACCTGGTATGTATGACGATGAATAGAAGACCCCACCCAATAGTCTTGAATCTTGATTTATTTATCTTAATTGATTAGAAGGACTTGAGGATTACGAATATCTAATTTTCTTTATTTATTTTTTGCATTTCAGCTGATTGGTGGATGAATTTTGGAGAGAGTGCTCTACATCTAAGGAAAGCAGCTGTTCGCATCCTTAGTCAAACTACAACATCTTCCAACTGTGAAAGAAATTGGAGTACTTTCTCTTTGATCCACATGAAGGCCAGAAATCGGCTTACCATGCAGAAACTCAATAAGCTTGTATATTGTCATTACAATCTGAAGTTGAGAAACAGAATTAGGGAGAGAAGGTCAAGGGATGATCCTGCTTATTGTCCTATTAATTTGGATCACATATTCAGAGAGGACGATCCCTTACTCCCATGGTTAGCCGAGATAGAGGATCCACTGCTAGATTCAGATCCGAAGTTTCAGGAAACAGTTCAAGAGTTGATAGATTCGGATATGGGTGAGGCACCTGCAGAAGGTCAGCCACCTCAGGGAGAAGGTGCCAGTAGGACTAGGAGGAGTGGGAAAGAACCTGCTTCTGAGAAAGTTAGTTCCACCACCGTCTCTTCGAGTAGCCATAGTGGAGATGGAGGAGGAGCAGGAGACAGTGGGACAGGTGGTACTAGTGAATACTATCAGCATGATGAAGACGATGACATTCCTATAGAGGAAGTACATGAGTTACCTCCATCTGGAAGATTTGATCCAAGCCGTAGTTATCAACGGCGCCGAAGAAATTCACCACCTGGGGCTGGAGGTAGTAGTGAGCAAGGAAATATGGGTGGAGATGTTGGAGGACAACAAGCGGCATCATGAACTGATTCGTGGAACCCTAGTTACAGTGGACAAGGACCCTCACAATATTTTGAATATTTTCCATATGGTCAATTAGAACAAGGAGAAGAACAGTCTTCAACTTCGGGGCCATACTCATATGGTGACTATGGTGAAACGCAATATGGTAGAAATCCACATGTACCACCTGGTCCACCTCCACCTCCTCCAAGTTCTTTTGATGCGGGTGCAGCTGCCTTCTTTGGATTTGTGGATCCCAATTCTCATCAATATCAAATCCAATATGGTGCCAGTGCCAGTGGATCAAATAATAACACTAATGGGGATGATGATAACCATAGCCCCTTGAATCTTGGTAGACATTCCTTTTGGTGGTGATTATTGATTAAGGTATTCCTATATCCGTCACTAACTCTCTATTCTTTGTCATTTTTAAATTGGTGTTGAATGTTGATTGTTGATCACTTCATAGTTCATTCACTTGATTGAATTTGAATCATGAATGTTGAAGTATTGATATTTGACTGTTCAATATTCACTAATAACTAATGGGTATTGTGTATTGTTAATCACTATTGTGTAATGACGGAATGACCTAACTCTTAAGTCTTCTTATTTTTTAATTCTTAATTTCTTATGCTTTTATTTCATGAATTCATGTTCTATTTTTTTTTTTTTATGAGCTTTCCATTACTTTTTAGGTTAGCATGACTAAGAAACAAGAAAGCATGTGAAAAAACTAATTATTACTATTATTTTCTATTTATACAGCGATACAGGACCTCATGTATTGAGGGCACCGCTACGCCCCCTTTTCTTACTTACTTTTGCAAAAAAAACCACATTTTCTTTCATTTTATAATTTTCTGGATTTTCTGGAATTTTTTCAGATTTTTTTGGCGATTTTTTAAAATCGCACCGCTACGCCGCTACGTATCCCCGCTACGCTACGTATCGCCCGCTTCGTAGCGGTTTGGCGGCGGGCCGCTACGCCCGCCGCTACCGCTATTTTCATCCTTGGTCATAAGTGTATAAAAAATTGAATGTTTGATCCAATTTTCTTGATCTTAATCAATGGATGCAAGCTGATCTGCATCAAAATGGAAGATTAATACTATTGTTGAAACTGTAGTTACACCAAAACAATGGTAATGCCTAGAAATGGCTGACAACCACGTTGAGACAGTCCTTTGTTAGACATTGCCAATTAATTACAAGAAATGGAAGTAAATATGAGGTGTATGACACACACATGTTGATGGAAGTCAACATCTGCATCCGATGTTGCTGAATATTAATTTGCAACAGTAGTAAAGTCAAATTCACAGTTACCTTGGGCCTATGGTAGCTGCCACATCACACGAAGACAAAGTTATTGGTTTGCTCATGTGTTTTAGAGTGTTAAAAGAGTTCGTTTTTTCTATTGGTGCTTTTTTTTTATTGGTGCTTTGGTGTATGTGTGGGAGGAGGAGTGGTTTTACCTGCAGCGAATGGCAGATCGTGTTGAAGAAATTCAATCTATAACAATGGATGGCAATTTCCATTTTTTCCATATCTCCTGTAAGGCTAATCAAGGGGCTCATTGGTTAGCCAAGGATAGGAGTAATCAAGATGGTTTGTTTCTCTTTTAATTAATAAAGCAATCGTTATCTTTCAAAACTAACACAAAAAAGTCAGTGTACCAAGATGAAAGATGGTCGATCAATGGCAGACATTGTGGTTACATTTTTTATTTATTTTTTTACTTGCAAGCATATCATCAGTACAGTTTAGGAAATCCAACCAACAGAAGTGACTTTGATTTGAATCATATCTCCTTAGAAAAACAGGAAAAATAAAACCGCCCAAAAGAGTCCATAAATCATACAATCCCAGAAAATTGACATCTCTAGAAATTATCCAAGCAGCAGTAAAAAAAAAAAAAAAAAATGAATCTAGCTTTGTTCCAATCTTCAGGTAACCAGACTCAAAAGTCAAAAGTCAAAAGTCAGTTGAGGGCAGGGTGTCAAAATAAATCCATTTTTGGACTACAACGAAAAGTTACAGAAAAAGTTTCTGCTCATAAAATGAATTTTATCTTCCATGGGTAGCCTTTTGTTATAAGTATACTTTTAGAAAAGCAATTGAATTGAGTCAGGTTAAAGATTGTATCTAGACCAGATCTTTTGTATGATGTTTGATCTTTCTCTTGTATTCTTTGTTGGTGTTGATCAATAAATTTATGTTCATGAACAGTTATAGCTAAAATGGATTTTCTCAATCTTTAGAAGAAAAGGTACATACCTTCATTGGAGGGTACTTTGAAAAAGGTGCATGGCCATGTGCCAGCTCAAGGGCAGTAATTCCAAATGACCAAATGTCAGCCCTGTAAAACAGCAAAGCAGTTGTTAGGAAGGTCATAAGTAAAATAAAAAATTTTCAGATAAATGCCAGTTACTTGTGATATGATAAACAGATACGAACGGGAACAAAAAAAGGAAAACAAGAACACTTCTCTCCATTTCACAAAATCCAGGAAGCAAAAACAGATATGGTATCCCACTTATTGTATACTATCTGGATGTAGTCCTGTGTCTTCTACTTGAAGCTTTTTTACCTAAGCTAATAAATTTCTTCTTTATTAAATGAAGTAGTCTTCTATCTCAAAACATTAGGTGAAGCAGTAATCAAGAATTTTTACCATTCAAAAAAAAAAAAAAAGTATTCAAGAATTTTAAATGTAATATAACTAAAAAATTTATAAATCTACAAAGCAATACTTTTTATATTCCATATGACCATAGTATGGTCAAACCATTTTTTTTCTTCTTTTGAATAAAATTTATAGTACAAGAGCACCCTCCCTCCCACCCGGTTGCCATGATATTTTGAAGATCAAGAATGCTTGATTTGAGAAGGCCAATGCCTGTTCCGTTGACTGTCTAGACACCTGCTGGGCCACAGAAGCACCAGCTGATCCGACCTGAGTTGTCCCGGCTGAACCAAATGCGAGACTTTGCTAAAGTGTATTCTACAACTACCCTGGTGTGGACAAATAGTGTGTGGACTGTGGAGAACCATATTGACTACAAAATCTTGTTACTCCTATGATCGTTATTGTTCTTTTATAGTTATAAAGAAACCTTATTTTACATTACCCCTTGAAACCATTTTTTTTATTGGTAATATGACTCAAACCCACAACCTCATGGTTGTTATGATGAACACCTTTCAACTAAGCCATTGGCTCCTGTCCTGTAATTATCCATTATAATCTTAGCTTATTTTTTGTCCCCTCAAGCAAGGGATTTGATTAAAATACTAGTAAGATCACCTAGTATTGCCGTACAGATATCGACCTATTGGTGTATCACAATGAGGACAAATGAGTAAATCTCACGTTCTTTGTTTGGAATAGGAGGTGAATGTGTATAGTATACCATGGTATCAGATCATGGTCTTTGACAAAGTGGAGTGACTTTTTACATCAGATTAGATGGAGCCTCTATTGTGAATATCTTCTCCATCAAACAGCACTGTGCATGTAAATGCATCTTAGAGATGAGGCCCATCTAGCAATCATTTTTGGACTTTGGAGGGAATATATTAAGACCTAGAGTGCCTATTTAAGAGAAGATTCTAAAAGAAGATTTTTCACATCAAAGGTCAGCTACTGGATCTACCTTTTTTGTCAGCCTCTCACAAAGTTTTATTTTATATAGGTCAGCTACTGGATCTACTTTTTTTGTCAGCCTCACAGACACGCCCCTCTTTTTTGTCATGGGGCCCACCTTGAGTCAATATAGTCCTTTCATACCCCCCCCCCACCCCACCCCCCCCCCCCCCCCCCCCCCCCACCCACCAAAAAAAAAAAAAAAAAAAGACCCCCGCAATGAATAGTTGGAAGTCCAAATTCAACATTCACCCAACTTTTTTCCTCACCATTGGATTGAAATCATAAGAAAATGATGCATCTAAAACCATTAAATTTTAGGGCCATGGATCAAAGGGTTAGGATGATCTTATGGAGTCAAAATGTTGCACATAGGTAGGTCTCATATAGATCCTTCCATCCAATGGACTTCCATGGCCATCATGCATCCCAATGGGCCCAACTAGAAGGCGTTGTCTAGCACTTCCATAAATATAAATATGTATGTATGTGAGCTCGTGCATAAATAGCTTAGCTGCACACAGTCCTTGTAAGCCAACTTCCAATGATGAACCTGAATGGCACATGAACAACCACTCCCCCAATTGTCACTGATCCCATGTTTTTTACACCAATCCGAATGGACTGACCATTGGGTTGAATTTAAAAAAAAAAAAAATCCTAAAACAGTTAAACTTGAGAAACACAAATCAAGGGGTTAGGATGATTTGATGGACTTTAGATTTTGCAATAGGTGGGTCATATCCATATCTTTCCATTCCCAACTTCCCATGAATTGGCGTGGGCCCCACAAGGGTGTGCATAAATCGCTTTGATAAGCACATGTGGACCTAAAAAACCCTATATATCTTTATAAATATAGGGCAATATTCTTGTGCATCTGATGTGCACAATTTTACAATGTACATAACCTAGTGGGCCCCACATCATCACCGATTCGAGTGGACAACACACAACCCCTCCCACCCCACCCTCCCAAAAGGCCGAAACCCCATCCCCCGATCCCATGGGTTTGCACTGATCCAAATGGATTGGATTGTTGGATCGAGGTTCTTGTTCTTTCTTTTTTAATATAAAGGCATTAAAATTATGGACCATAGATGAAGAGGTTAGAAAAAATTGGATTGACTTGAAATTTCACATTTGGGATGGTCCAGCACAAATCTTTCATCTATCCCACACCCACAACCCCCAGATCTTTTCATCTACTCCACCAAACCCCAAAAAAATAAAAAATGTAGACGGTATGCATGATGCACAGGAATTTTAATAACCATATCATATATATCATCATCAAAGCCTCGTCCCAACTATATTGTGGTTAGCTACATGAATTTTGTTTCATCATTCCAGTCTATTCTAGGCCAAATCCTCGAATAGGTTGTGCTTCTTCGGATCTATCACTGCTACTTCTATCGGTGTCCTCTTCAACCTACCCCTAAATGCTAGCATCATTATTGGTCTATGTGGGACACATCCAAACCGTCTCAAACAAGTCACCCGTAATTTTATCATCTATTGATGCTGCCCCTAAATTCTCCCAAATGTACTCATTTCTGATTCAGTATTTTTAGGTTTACCCCACACAACATTCCAATCTATGTTACACTCATTTTTTGCACGTGGTGTTTTCTAATTGGCTAACATTTTGCTCCACGGGTCATACTTGGTCTAATCCCTAACTTATAAAATTTTTCCTTCAAACTTGTTGGTATGCAATGATCACAAAGTACCCCAAAAGCAAGTCTCCATCCTTATCCTATGTTTGACATCCTCCTCAATATCCCCATCCTTACTAATTATAAAGCCAAGCTATTGGAAGGACTCACTTTATGGTATCTCTTGATCTCCAATCCTCACAAGAGTTACATTTCACTATACATCCCTACTAAAGTTGCAATTCATATATTCTATCTTTATACGACTTATCTTAAAGCCCTTGGATTCTAAAGCTTCCCACCATCTCTCAAGTTTAGCATCCACGCCATCTCTTGATTCATCCACCGACACTGACAATTTGCCAGTCTATTACTTCTCCATCTTTAGATGCTCGACCTCAATTATAAAGAGGCTCGAAAGATTGCAGAGAGAGTTCTTATGGCATGGCACAAGCTCACAGAAGAATATTCACTTGGTAGATTGGGAATCCATATGTAAGCCGAAGGAAGAAGGAGGCCTGGGAATTAGACCCCTAAAGAAGATGAATTAAGCCCTTCTAGGCAAATGGCTATGGAGGATTGGAGACGGTTCACAAGGTCTTTGGAGACAGGTGTTGGAAAGGAAATACAACCTTCCAAGACATGGGTAGGATGTTCAGGATCCTCCTTGGAATTCATCTGCCATATGAAAAGGAATCCTCTCGATTAAGGGACTTTTCATGGAGAACATCAGGTACCAAAATTGGATCGGGGAGAGGATCCTTTTTTGGAAAGATAGGTGGGTAGGTGAGAGGGCATTCTGTGCTCAATTTCCAGACCTGTTTAGGTGTGCACAAGACAAGGAAGCAACGATCAGCTCTTATATGAGTACTACTGGAGGCCAGAGGGTTTGGTGTCCCACTTTTAGAAGGAACTTGAAGGACAACAAAGAAACCCAATTCATTGATCTCCTTAATTCCCATAACAATTTTACTATTCAAAACAGCAAAGCAGATGATAGGGTGTGGATTGCCTCTAAGGATGGATCATTTTCAGTTTCTTCTTTCTTAAAGACAATCCTAAACAATCACAGGGATAGGAGCGGGGTGTATGGCATATGGAAGATGAAAGCTCCTCCTAAGGTGCTTGTATTTGGGTGGCTTGCTCTTAGTAAAAAGATCCCTACTATGGACCTTTTGAGGAGGAGAGGGATGATGATACTGAATGGATGCCTG
The DNA here is from genome assembly GCA_028538565.1 of Umbellularia californica. Taxonomy (NCBI): domain Eukaryota; kingdom Viridiplantae; phylum Streptophyta; class Magnoliopsida; order Laurales; family Lauraceae; genus Umbellularia; species Umbellularia californica. The sequence goes on along the minus strand of JAPQWN010000001.1, from coordinate 14,314,831 downwards.
ATGTGCTTGAAGGACAAAGAATCCGTGGACCATCTCTTGCTAAATTGTAAATCAACTCAGACTATATGGATGGCTATAATAGGAGGGTTTGGCTGCTGTTGGGCTCTTCCTCATTCTCTCCCCGAGCTTTTCCAAGCTTGGAAGGTGATGCGGCGGTTGTCTTTCCTAGCAGTGATCTGGACGACTTGGAAGGAAAGAAACTCAAGATGTTTTGAAGGAATTGCAGTTAATGAAAGCAGACTGGTGGAGAAATCAAAGTTTTTTGTAGCTTTTTGGGTGTCTATTCTCCCTTCTTTTGAGGGATACTTATTAGATCAAATTGTGTATCATTGGAAAGATGTGGCCTTTTCTATAACAATGCCTTAGTTTGTCCTGTTTTGTTTTCTTTTGCTTTCAGTATTTCTCTCTTGTCTTGTTTGCTCCTTTTAACGAAAGTAATCATTCAAAAAAAAAAAAAAAACTATATCATCTGCAAACAACACACACTAAAGTACCTTTGTTAGATATGAGAGGTTAACTTGTCCATAATTAGTGAAAAGTGACAAAGGACCTAAAGCTAACCCTTCATGCAAACATATGGTCACAGGAAACTAGCTTGTCTCTACATGGGTAGTTCTCACACTAATTACTGCTCCCTCAAACATGTCCTCAATGATGTCAATATAAACTCTTGACACACTCCTTTTATGTAAAACCCACCAAATCAAATCTCTATATACCCTGTCATATGTTTTTTCTGAATCAATGAAGACCATATAAAGAGTTTTTTTCGTTTCTCTAAGTATTTTTCCATTTAGTTGTCTAAATGAGAAAATAGCTTCCATAGTCAACCTCCTTGTCGTGAAATTAAACTGATTTTCAAATATCAGGGTTTTCGTCTAAGTCCTTACTCCATTACTCTCTCCCATAGTTTCATAGTAGGACTCGTAAGTTTAATCCACGAGAATCCTTATACATACAAGGATTCTGATATGGAGTCTTGATCGAAGAAAGCAGACATTTTAGAGATTGCTTTCAGTTTCCAAACTAGAAACTAAGGGATGGCTGAACAATTTATTCTGTGGTATTCTAATCCTAAATATATTGGATTTGTCCTATTGATATTTTTCTTGGGTTGTTTTCTGAACAATTTGAATTGAGATCTGAAAGTTTTTTTTTTAAATAAAATCTGATCTTAGTTTTTATTTTGCTCGCCTATTTGAGTGTCCATAGCCTCCTAGAGGGATATCTTTGATAAAAGTGAAGTTGAGCATATCCATTTGATGGGGAAAAACTGTTTTCTTTGGGAATTTCATACATGGATGTTCATATAAAGAATAATATACAATAAGGTACATCATAGAGACAAGATTCTATACTCCTTAGTCAGGTGGAGCACCAATTAACCAAAGCCAATTTGCCTTACCACTAGACTTCCCTTAAGCAACTTCATTTCTACAGGATCAACAGGATACGCTACAACCATATCAAGGTTTATGGTAAATTTTCAAGCATATAGGATTTTCATAGCAAGGAGACACTTTCTGAACACGTAAAAGACCTCAGGCGTCACTAAAGATTCACCAGATATAACAGTACTCACTTGAAATCATATCCACTTCCAGGCTGCAACACCTCTGGAGCCATCCTATACAAGGAAATTGAGATTCCAGGGTATGTAAATTATTTAAGAGAACACTAAGCATATTATATGACAAGCTTCGATTATAAAGAAAAATATAGAAAGTTATTAAGAAGAAAAGTTGAACCTCACCAGCATGGAGTTCCTACAAAAGTAGTTCTGGAACGCTGCCTATCACCTCTGTCGAACATACAAGCAGAAACGCCAAAGTCACCAAGTTTCACCACCCCACCACTATCAAGAAGGATATTTCCAGCCTGCAAAGACAAGAACCATTGAAACATCTAGTTTTGTGATCTACCTAAATTAATCTCCCAAGTCTAAAGGGGGAAAATCAGCTATAAGAAAGGCATCAGTTACTTTGAACCTAAACTTACCTTGACATCACGGTGGATATGCCCATGTCGATGGAGGTACTCCAGAGCTTTAAGAGTCTCTTTAAGAATAGAACCAATTACAGACTCTTCAAATCCATCTGGATAAGATATCTTCATAAGGTGCAAACAAGAACCCTCTGCCATGAATGGCATCACCACCCAAAGGCACCTTTCAACACCAAATGAGCAAAATGCTCTGATTACATTTGGATGATCTATTAAACTCATTGTCTGAGCCTCCCTTTGTATGTCATCCTACAAAACAAAACAGATTGGGCTCACATTATCGTCCATTCCAAGCCTTGCCCTAACTATGTTGGGGACAGCTACATGAATTCTGCTTCGCCATTCCATTCATCAAAGATCTTACATAAGAATAAAGTAATAGTAATAAAGTTGACCATTAAATGATTGAAACATCTATTGACCATATGAACTTTATAACGAATCAACATGGGATCAACTGATCGCACGCAAGGAAAAAGGGATTCCAATCATCTTAAGATGCAAGAAAGCAAGACATATAATAAGAGGAATGAGAAGGAAAGAGGAAAAATGAAAGAAGTAAATGAAGGGATGATAACAATGATGCCACAAGAATATGTATACAACAATAATTCATAAGCAATAAATTATTGAAAACTCTCCAATACATGTGCTAGATTACAGGACAATTTCACTGCCAAAATGAGCATATCTTGTTTATGACTCAAAACAGCAGAAAGCGAATGCAATGTGATGCGAGGAGCTAGATTTAAGTGCAGAACATAAGATGTGAGTGTGAAAACTGAAGTTGTATAGATTTTGGATGTTTCCTAGGTACCTGAGTATTGAATATTCAGGCCAGAATTAAATTGCTATGCTCCATTTGAAAGTAAAATATTAAATTATGTTCATGAAAAAGAGGCAAGTATAGTGACTAGTTCTGCAAAGAGTGACTCATAAAGCATAACATCTTTAGCAAGTGAATCAGGTTCAAAGTTCATCTCCCTGGCTAATATACAAGTATATGTCCAAATACTGGAAAAACTTACTAATTTCATTATAATTGAGAAATAGAAGCCAGGGCCTGCCTCTCCTTCTAACAAAAATCACACATTAGACTTCTCTCAAGATGCTTGCATCTACTTCAATTGCCTTGAAATTTCATTTCAGCCAAGAAACACTGTGTTCCAGCCGCCAAAACAAAACCATAAAACCATTCGTTCCCTCTGGAATGAAGATTTATGTTTTAAAATTCAACCATTTGGGCTGGTGATTCTTAATCCTTCATGGCTAGACAAAAAAGTAATAGAGGCTGTAAAACGTATGACATGGAAACCTTTATTTTTTGTAAAAGTACGGGTACCATTTCGCTTATTGGAACAATTTATCTGGTGTCTTCCCTAAAATAAAATGCTGAAATGGAAGAAATCCAAAAGGTTCCTTTTCAGTAGGGAGAAGAAAACAGAGGCGCTGACAATTAAGGTTGGAACAGGTAATTGCCCTATTTGATGGCGACAAACTGAAAAGGCGAAACTGAAGTAGGTCACACCTGAAACTCATGGGACATTAAAAAGCCCCCACCTCAATACAATGAAAAAAACACACCTCCTAGTGGGGCAAACTGCATTTGGAAAGGGAATCTCACAATAAGTTTGGATTTCAATCTTCTAATGCCCTAAAGCCAATTATGGACCGCTATTAGCTAGTTCTATAGAATCATATTTTTGCATTTCCCCCTAGTTGTAACCCCAAAGTCCAAACCAATAACCTATGTTCATACTCTATAATCCTTTCCATCACCCCCTGAAAAAACAAAGATTCTATAGCACCGGCAGCTTCTGAGTCCAACAAAGAAATCCTCCGATCCACTTCAAGAGGAAAAACCCTAAAAACAAAAACAGTCAACCAAAAAAAAAATGCAATCCAAACAACACTACTCCTTAAACCGAATCAGAACCGTTCATCTGCTTCCACAAACAGAATCTCACGGAAAAACAAACATCAATTCATCGGCTCATAAGCCCCAATTAAAGTATAATCTACAAACCCTAACCTAAAAGCAGGTCGATTGCTGCCATCAAACTCTAAAACCAATCGAATCGAATCGAATCTCAACTCGAGCCAACCTAGAAATCAAACAATAGAATACTAAATTCCGCCAAAAAAGGAATAAAAAAATCGAGCTGAGAGTTGGAGAAATTGAAAAGCAGAAGAAGACGAACGAGATTGCTGCTGCATCGATCGAGATCCAAGCACTTGACGGCTACGATTTCGTTGGTGGGGAGATAGATCGCGCGATAAACGGTGGCGCTGGCTCCATATCCGACCTCTTCTAGAAGCTTGTAGTCAGCGGCGGAAGCGGAGTAGCTTCTGCGAGCCGTTCCCATACTTCCCATAGACAGAGGCACCACTCCTAACCGGCCGCGAGAGAAGACGAGAAGCTAAAACGAACAGCACGGTTTTTTCACCTTTTCAACTCTCTCTCTCTCTCTCTCTCTCTGTCTCTGGCCTTGGCCTGTGCTTCGTTTTCTTCCTTTCTTTGTTTCAGGGCCTTTTTGCTCCGTTGACTGCCCTTCACAAGGGGTGTGAACTGGGAAGGAAAGGCAGGGCCGGGACCCATGTGGAGTGAAGATGCCCATTTGCTGACGTGGAGAGTGGTGGTTGGTGGATGACACGTGTGGAGTTTATAAGATCTGAGGGACGAGTGGGCGGGCTCGGGCGAGATAGCGAGTTTATGTCGAGTGAGATAATGGGTTAATTTATCGCGGGAATTTGGAGGGAGGTCTCGGACGGATGCGAAGCAGATGGAAGGGGAAGGGAACATGTGCTGGATTTTCGGGCAACAAGAGATCGATCACGAGGAAGGAGGAAGAGTACGGATCCAGCCAAGCTCGCGTCCGGATCCGGACAGCGGTCGTGGTGGAAAATCATTTGATGCTGCTCGTTGGATCCGGTTATCAAAAAACTTACGTCTTTCTTATGAGCATTTTAATGGGAGATGTACCCATAAAGATATGTTTGTGTCAATGTGGTGAACTAATTTTAGTTGTCGTCTTTTTTTTTCTTTTTATTTTTTATTTTTTATTTTTATCACGACCATTTTTGGTTTGCCAAAAGAGCAAAAAGGGGTAATTCTTTGGCCGCCTTAACTTTACCTCTGGAGAAACAAAGGTGAAGTGAAGAAGATTTTCATCTTTGCTGTAGCTCAGCTCATCAGTGACATGTTGTGTGAGCACATAACTCTGAGTACTTTATGTAACTAAAGGAGTTAATATGAAAAATCTATAAAATGAGCATCAAAAGATCTCCCCCGCTTTTAAAAAAAATGAATTTCAATAACCACTTTTAGAGTACATTTGTTGACGTCCATGGAAGTGAAAACGATGCATTTTCTCTTCCGCGAAACTCGCGTTCCTACCACTCTAGGATTCCATCTAGAAACCACACATTAAAAGTCCATTTTTACCTTTGTTTCTGCACTGCACCAAATAGTGTCAAGGAAGGCGCTGGATTTTGTCTCCGCCTAATTTTGTGGAACATGCTATTGTACAGACTGTTCATACGCCCGACTTATAAACTATTAGCCGGAGCCCAGTCCACCTTGAAATGTTGAAGTTCGAGCCTTGAAAGCGTAAAAATAGAACCCAAAAGTAGATCAATAGTGAACGGTGCACTAACTTAAGAGTATTGGTTTTTATTGTGGAGCCCTACCTTATGGGTCCCACAATCAATATCCAAATTGTTATTCATCATGAGAAGGTCCAACACGGCTATGTAGTAAAATCTCAATCATTGACTCCTCGTATGGTTTGGGATATTTTGTAAAAAAAAAATCCATATTGTTGGATCTTGATATTTGGAGTTCTATAAGTCCCATTTATAAAACATGAACTGTTCACCCTCTTCAAAAGGACTAAAATGACTATGAGTCAAAATTTGACAGCCTGATTCATCATGGGTCATGGGAAATAGGTTAAAACTAGATGATCGTTGATAATCTACATCACTAATATATTCGGAAGAATAGTGATCAGTGCAGTAATTAGAGGATCTCGATTTTTTATTTAGAACACTACCTTGCGAGTCCCGAAATCACAATCCAAACCTTCAATCATGTTTAAAAGGCCCAAAATGGGTGGTAAGTCAATTTTCAACCATTGATTTCTCATCTATTTTGAGATATTTGCAAAAAAAAATTCCACATCCTTAAAAATAGTTTTTTTATGATCCCCGCAATGAAAATCCGAACCGTTGATCAGCGGTAGAAGGCCAAAAGGGCTGGGGGTTCAAGATTTAAGCCTTATGATAATTTGATGTTCATTTTTTAAGATTCAAATATACTTGTTGGTTAGAAATACAAGTCTCATCAATCCTATGTATTCTGTGGCAGGAAGGCCAATTTGACTTCATTAGTTCATTGCATCACCAAAAATTCCGGTCATTCCGGGAGAATTGGGACCCCTGGTAACTGGCAAATGCTATAGTTTGACACCTGGAAGGCTGGACTTGATTCTTTCCAAATAATGGCACCTGTTTGGGTGTCTTCTAGCCCACTGATAGCGTTACTTGTTGTTAACTCTAGCCTCGTCATTTGAAGCTGGATCCGTTTGACTGGAGTGCTCCCTTTTATATAAGGTTGGTATGCTGGTATCCCTTCAATTATGTTGGCTTGCTCAGGAAAATTATACTTCTTCTCCTTCTGATGCAACCACTTAGAACAGTCAGGTCTAAGAAAAAGTCCAAACTGGGGATTTTGACCCAGCCAACTCAAACAAGTCTTCTTGAAAGGGTTTTAAACTTAGAAAGAAAAAATAAACAGTTTACTGTTGACAGGCCCATAATTCAATGACCAAGATTGTTCATCTTGCATAAATCACAAAGAATGGCTATCTCATTAGAAAGAAACACCATCCTCCATCATGTTGGTGAACCTTATGCTGTTGGCCCAATTTTACTATCGGGCCCTGATTTCTTTTAACAGTGAACAGAGCAAAGAGAGCTTAAATATAGTTAAAGGGGTTTGGCTGATCAACCTTGCTAAAACCCTACTTCTGCTTTTAACTTCCTCTCAAAAATTCAAACTTAAAAAAGTTCCTGTCAAAATTCATTGCTTGCCAACTTATAACTTGAGCTTGGCTCAGAAAGCAAGCAGTAGAGTCAACTGAGGACCTGGGAGTTAACTCCCATAGTTACATCAGTGTTTATTTAAGTTTTAAACTTTAAAAAATAAATTGGAAGAAAATTAAAATAATGCAAAATAGAAAAATATTGAATATCATTATTTAACTTTTGAAAAATTGGAATTCAATGGGAAATAATAAAAAGGTAGAAATTTTAAAATTGAAGATTGCAAATTTCTTCAATCATTAAAAATACACTAAAAGCTAAGTATGCAATTTAACTTGATTAATAATTAAAATGTCCAAGTTACAATGCTACGTTTAAGACCCTCCACTATATTGCCTAGTGTTAACAAGTCGTAAATATGTTCATATGTTCATATCTTCTTTTTTTTTTTTTTCAACCCTTTGGGCTGGACTAATCCCTTCGGGCTCAGAGGGAAGCCGAGTAAGCTCCCCTGTAGCCCCAATGTGGTAGTGCAGTTTCGAATCCACAACCTTAGGGTGTAAACCGTGGTCCGAGGCCAACTGACCTACTCCTTGGGATTATCAAGTAATTAAAAAAAATGCATGCTCACTACAAATTATAGTACAACAATATAAGAATGAAAAAAAAGAACTTATAAAAATATAAATAAATCCTTCTGTACATTTGGAGATATTTTGATTATTGAACTTGGAAAAAGATATTCAGATTTCTGATTTAAGATAGATGAAGTGATGGAACTATTCAAAATAGCATGAGGAAAGAGGAATGAGAAAAAAAATGACAGGTTGTGGAGGAGTAGAGAGGTGTCTTTGTAAACACCTATTATAGAGGGGTGCATTTGTTATATTGAAAAAGTAAAGTGGGTTTTGTAAATTTCCCTTTTTCAAATGAGTTAATTAAGGGGATATGGTAAGGTTAAGCCTAGGAGTTAGTGAGGTAAAAGATAAATTAAAAAAATGTTCAAAAGTTGGGATTTTACATCTGTGATATTTTTGTCCACTTGGTCATCCATTTATTAGTTGAATGAACTTCAAAATAGAGTCAGTGAAGTGAATTCCATTGAAAGTATGAATAAAGACAAACAATTCATTATTTGAGGGTCAGTAGAATGCAAAAGTCAGAGGTCTTTTTGAGGTTATTTTAAAATAAAACAGCCTTTAAGTTTACTGCAATTCTGTCTGTGTCATTTGTGAATACATTACTTTTACTGTTCAATCCTTTGGATTTTACAATGATATTCTTTGAGAACTTTAGATACAGTGACGTGGAAGAAGTTGGAACTACTGTATTCCTTCACCTTGAAAAAAAAGAAAAAAAAAAAAAAACAAGTAGTAGGAAGAAAACATTATTAAAAGAAGATAAGCATAGCAAAAGGTGAGGTATAGCTCCTAAGGATTGCGGCAAATCGAATTGATTAAGCACGCACTTAGTGTGCTTTACCACCTTGCATTACTCCACCACTGATGACTGATGGGTTTCAAAGGGTGCTTTCTCCCAGCAACTCTAGGCTTTATCTCAAGTGGTGTCTTTTCTTTCTAAATTAGGCTGCTGCTCTGCTTCTTGTTTCGACCGTTCCATTAAAACTTAAATCCACTTATTAAGCTGATGGAATCACTAATGCAAGTGATTTTCAGAAGTCACTTAAACACTATGAAGTGTGTAAGAAAAGTTTCAAACTTCACATCAATCATTCAAGAAAAAAAAATATATATTATTGTAACATATTACTTATGTTATATGCCAATCCAACTACAACTCTTCTATCATGTTAAGTCAGATACTAGAGGTTTGTTTGTTTCATGTAATTAAATATATAGGATTACAATGCTTCTATTTCTGAAAGTGATTAAAACATTTTCAGATTGACCATCACTATCTCTCACATCTTTCTTCCCTCTGCTCATATCCTTCACCCCACTCCTCACATTGATGTCTACATTTGATACAATGGTCTGGGCCCTGCTCCAACCCATCTAGCTAGAGACCCTGTGACTGTTCAAATTTATTCTTTCCAAGCCCAGGGTCAGCCCATGGAGAGGGATGGCCGCAAGTTGGTTGATCCCTATGGATGACACCTATAGGCCCCACACTAATCCCTTGATGGCAAATTTCTTTCTAAGCTTGGAAACCTCCTACCTCAGAAGTGAGAAAAACTAGTATATGTTATTAAGATAAGAAAAAGTCTACATGTACCAAACAGTGGACCGATCCATTCAACTTTTCAACCTTTCAGTCCATGTTTTCACACAAGATCGGTCAACTGTTAGGTACATGTAGACTTTCTCTAAAGATAATCCAACCTTGTTCATCCTACATGTATGGTGCGGCCCACCATATCAATGGTTTCAATGAAACGAATCATGCCACCCCAGGCAACTTTATTCATTTTAAATAAATGGTTGACCTGGGAAAAGTGGGGGATTTGTATTGAGAAAAATAAAAAGAAAATTTTCAAATTATTCATACATTTTCCTGATGGAAATCCGTGTCTCAGATTTTCTTAAAAAACAAAAATAGACTCCATGGTATTTTTCTTCTTCTTATTTTCACAATTAACTTAATTGGAATTAGTGTTGGATCTATGTTTGCCCTTATTACTAGAGTTTTTTGTTCTTTCTCGTACTATCAAATCCTCACCCAAACCATTATTGTCAGCTACAATCTTTTTTTTCAACTCCTTGGAGTTCAAGACTACCTCTACATCCTCTTTGGATAGAGTATCTCTACCATACATCATGGTATCAACAAAATGCTCATATGAGGGTGGTAACGAGCACAACAACATAATAGCTTGGTCCTCATCATTAATTTTAACATTGATGTTTTCCAGATCCATAATAGCTTTTGTAAAAGAATCAATGTGAGTTAAAACAGATGTACATTCGTGCATTTGTAACGTGATCAACCGCTTCTTTAAATACAAGCGATTCTTGAGAGACTTCGTGATGTACAAATTCTCCAATTTCTACCATATGCCAGCTGTTGTTTTCTCCCGAGCAACCTTTCACAGTACACCATCGCTAAAAAACAGCAAAATCTGACCGTACGCCTTTTCCAGCAACATATCATTCTCTTCATCTGACAATTTTTCAGGTAAAGCATTCTTTCCGTTCAAAGCTTTATGCAACCTATTCTAAACCAGCAAAGCATGCATCGTCAAACGCCAAATAATTTCATTGAATTTCTTAATTTCAAACTTCGCAGCCATTTCGCGAACCTTTCCAATACCTGTGTAGATATGGTCACCACGAGCACGCTGGAAGAAACGGATCTGAAATCCGACTTTAGATGGCTAAGATATCGCAGAAACAAGTTTCTACGCTTCAATTAGTCAATCTCCTTCGTTAACCGTTGAACAACCAATCTTCTTCCACAACCGCATAGATCTGCTCGCAACAAGTCCGTAGGTTTAAATGGATCTCCGATCGAACTCCGGATCTCCAAGATATCTCGCAGACAAATTTCAGTTTTCAATTTTGTCAAAACTACCTTTGATCGTATGGATCTGAGCGCCTTTTCATGCGGGCTTTGCTACTGGGCTTCTGCTGCACAAGTTAGGTCAACCTGAACTAGACCCAACCCCAACTAGTAAGGATGGGCTTCCCCAAACCCGTCTAAACAACCGACCTAGTAAGGATCTCCTTCCTCCTTTTCTCCTTTTGCAACCAGACAGCAGCACTGCTGCTTCTATTGGCATTTGTGATGGGGCCCACTTGTGTTTATATGTGGGTGGACCCCACTCACAAAGATACACCCCTCATAATTTGGATCTCATGGTGATATGGATAAGAATAGTTTGAGTTTTATCTAAACTTTCTATCCTTATCATATCTCCATTTAAAATTCTAATTGAGAGAGTTTGATCCAATCATCTCTCATTTTGAATTTGAATGGAGATCTTATCATCCATTAGCCAAAGGGCTATATATAGACATGAGAATAATGGTTGAGGCTAACCTTTCAATAATACACTAGACCTACTATTCTCCATCATCATCTTCTACATTCAGGGTGTCCATCATTGCCCTTTGATCTTGAAGAGTGAAACACGTGTGACTGATCTCTTATAGACAGTCACAGATCTCCACAACTAATGCCTGATTCAAGCCGACGTAGTCCTGATCGCGTTTGTAGCAGCCAGCTTATTTAGATCCGTGCTTCTGATACATCTACGTCCTTCAGCTTCTCCTCCGGCCAAGGCATGGAGCGACGGCACAGGGCTCTGGCGAAGGCAACAATGTTCTTCTCCGGCGATGCGCAGTAGCGGATGAGACAATTTCAGTGGTGATTTTCATGGCGAGGTGGGCCCAGCCGAAACCAAAAAAACCCAAACCAAATCGCTATTTGTTGTTGCGATTTCTCGCACAGTGCAAGCAGCACTTCTTCTCCCCTTCTGGTGGCGCAACAGAACCGGTGATGGCAGTTCCTCAGGCGACGATGGTGGTCGAGACCAACAGCGTAATCCGGACATTCTTTGTCTCAACCGGTAATAGAAAAATGGACTTCTCTGTTCTTCTCCTGATCGCTGCACACCAAATCGATTACCGAGAACCCAAAGTGGATTCTCTCCGGCTCTAATCCCCTCTCCAAACAATGCCTGGATTGTCTTTTCCAAGCAACAACGTCGTCCTCCGGTCTTCTTCGTTCTGTTTTTGCAATAGAACCAAGACGTCTTCTTCCTCTCTCTGCGATTTGTGTGGCCCACCGAGACCAAACTATCTCTCTATGCACGATCTGGAAAACACTATCTCAATCTTGAGATCTAATTTGTCGATTATGCAATTACAACTCCAGCCTTTTGAGATCCGACCCGTCAAATCTCCTCCAATCATGTGCAACTCTTTGATGCCAGTTTGTTGTGATTTAGGGCCTACGAGAAGAGATAAATCACGCAGAGAAGAACACAAAGATTTATGTAGTTCGGCTTTTAGCCTGCGTCTACGGAGAAGACGAGAGAATTCACTATACAATCAGAAGAGGTGTACATCATAGAGACTCTTAATCTCTATTTATAATATCAACCTCAAAACCCTGTTATTACACCCAAACACTACTTCTTAGTCACAGTAGACCTATAACAGGCCTACTTTTAATCACAGTACAAGTTGGGCAATCCAGGGGCTCAGTTAAACCAAGATTAATTAATTTCTATTGAGCCATACAAATTAATAATTAGTCTATATGACTACTTCCATTATTTGGTGTAAACTTTATTTTGAAAATTTTTTAGGGCATATTTGTGCATCACTGCAGAAAACTGGGTCTATGGACAACCAACCTTTTTTGCATTCGGCACAAAATCCATTTCGACCCTCTCATTGGAAATAATTTTTCTCACAATCATGAATATTTTACTTCATCTTACTGCGTTTCCTCGAGGAGAAATCCGTTGTAAAAACTGTAGAACTTTTTTCTCTATAGAAAAGCATTTTCACTTTTTACGCTTTTTTCTGTAGAAAAGTGGTTGTACAAATATGCATTTAGAGGGTATGTTTGTTTCATATAATTAAATTCTTAAGAATTTTAAGATTTTGGATTTTTATAATTTTAAGATTTTCTATTTTTGCAAGTGGTTAAAAATAAGCAAAACAAGGTGAATATCCAAAAATAACCATTATCCCCTTTAATAATTATCAAGTGGAGCTCATTTGATCATGAATTCTTATGTAATCAATTCTTATGCAGACTAAGCAATTGAACTGGCCCTTGGAAAATAATGCTGCATGAGTTCATTTAAGGGAGGTATTCACATGGATTGTCCAGTTTTTTTTTTGGTAGAAGATTGTCCAATTTGTTGGGTACCCCATTTCTCACATAACTGCCAAATGTTTGATCCTAAGGCCCTTTTGGTGATTTAACTTGTACAGTGAAGTTAATTCATCTCATGTACCATCGGTCGGCAAAATCACTTTACCGCATTCACTTTCCCACGGAAGTTAACAACTTTCCCATGGCAGAGACTCTCATGTTCTGCTTCTTTTAGTGGGGTACCAAAAAATATATAATATGTGTTATGGCCTTTTGAAGTAGAACTTTTTTTTTAGAAATTATTTCCAGTCCCAAAGTTCTCCTATGGTTGTATTCTTTTGTTTCCTTTGTTGCACGGCAGTGTCTCTGTCTTGGTAGATTTGCTTAACAAATCCTATGTAGTTTTGCACTTCTTCATGTCACTTTAAACTCAGAATTTGTGAAATTTGAAAGGTCAAATTACTTAAAGCGATGTATGTATTAATTTTTTGGTACCCCACCCGAGGGCCCGGGGTTAGGACCCAATTGAGAGCCTATACATATGAAAAGATAACCTGTTCAAACAGAAAAAGAGCATGCACAAGCGGAAAGAAGGCTCATACAAGTGAAAAGAGGTGGCGTAAAACTGCCGCTTTTTACCGCGTGAGCCGTTCTTGTTGTATGTATTCATTTAGACAATAGCTAACATACAAACATGTTATCAAAAATATCTAATAGCAAAAATTCCTTATGCTCAATGGTCAATGCCAAATAGATCTTAAGAGCATATAGCTCCTTGTGAGAAAAAGGAGAAAAAAACAAAAATCACGCTGGTGCCTTGCAGATGTTTTAGCATTGGGAATTTAGATTTTGTTAACGGTGTGACTCCTGTCTCTGCAGATACATTTAAAGTTCAAACATCTCAAATTTACAGTTCTTCCTGTATTTCCCTTGAATTGAAGTTTAGGGCATGGTTGTTGCATGTAATTTATTTCTAAATATTCTAAAATCCTTGTAATTTTAGAAGTGGTTTAAAATGAAAGATGAGGTGAATATTAAAAAATGAACATCAAATAATCTCTCCTTTAATCTACATTTGTTGACTTGGGATCCGGCCAATTATTGAAGCCTAGTCCCAAAACATATAATATATTAAACTAGAAGGTTTTAGATCTAGTTTTGACTTTACTATTTAATTTTTATCAAAAGTTATTTTCGATTTCAACAACTACTAGCAAATTATTTTCGATTTTTACAACTGCTAACATACTCTTCTACTACTTTTCTCACTAATATACTTTCTCTATTTATGAACTCCCATTTCCCCACTTTTCTTACTAATATACTTTCCCTCTTTATGAACTCCCATTTCCCCCCCTTTCTAACATATATAAATTTATCTCTTCACGTATATCCGACCTTAGCAAGGATGTTTGTACTAGTATATGATTAAACTGGAGCATGACAAGTGTTTAGCACTTGCCTTGAATCCCCGTCCACACCTTACACACTCTACCCATCTTCCACTTGCCTTGAATCCCCGTCCACACCTTACACACTCTACCCCTCTTCCATCCCTAGAGTCCACATCAAGACCATGTGGCCTTTTCCCATACGGCATGCCCTCTATATTTCTTCCATATGTAAGATGACGGTTAGAAAATAATATGTACAGAGAGAGTTCTTGAGAAATGATGATCCAACCTTCTCTTCATCTCACGCCCCATTTGTGATAATCACCATCACATATGTCGATCAAGATATTCTGCATCAATTTCATCCATTGGGATCATCGTAGCATTATTGTATAAACAAGATTCTACGTCTCTTAGACATTGCATGTTCCTAGCTCATTTTGATCAATTAATGTTTTTATTATGGTGATCGTCCAATCCGCTAAATGGTAAGGCGTGATCATCTCATGAGATATTGTGTGATTGTATCATCAGATTATTTCGACCATTTATTGTGATTCTCAATTAATCATTTTGATAATTTAAAGGGGTAGCTCAGTTGGTCTAAGACCACAGTTTGTATTTGAAGGTTGTAGGTTCGAAGCTTCACTACTACACTGAGGCTACAGAAGAGTGAACTCGACTTTCCTCTGGGCTCGGAGGGATTAGTCTGGCTAAAGGGTTGGAAACCCTCCGATAGAAACAAAAAAAAAAAATCCATTCGATCATAACTGTCATAATCTAATATTTCTAACAAAAATAATTAAGAAGAAGATGAGAAATGAACAGGAGACTATGACATTCGTCTTTCGAATCTAAAAAAAGTCAAGGTAACATCCCATCTACATCAGCAGCTTCTATCTTTCCTGGCCACACCAGCTCAATCTAATATTCTAAAATCCTACTAACATCCAAAGAAGTATTTGACAAAAAGTGAACCAAAAAGTAAACGACAGGAGGATGATGCAAAGCGCACAATTATTTGCGATGAAGAGAAAGTGAACCAAAAAAAAAAAATAATAATAAAAAACTGGTACTAAATATCTATTATTTATGACATCCACTAAAAATGTGCATGGTGGTCTGATAGTAAGGTATAATAATCAAAACCAATTATTGCTCCATTCCTTGCCAAGGTTCTAAGATTTGTTGATAACAGCTCACATAATGGGTTTTGTGCCTAAAATTTTTAGGGCCTATCTGCATGCAAGTGGAGAAAACAGGGAGAGAAAGAAGGTGGAGAAGATTATCCAAATTATTAATCAAACTGTAGTGGGTTTTCTCTCTGCATCAAAATTTGAAGTAGATCTTAGAGCCCATTGGATGTGAGAGAAAAGTAGCAAGGGAGTTTTCTTTTTTTCTCTCAAGTAAAATACATATAGGAAAAATTACTCTCTTCGTAACTGGTTTTTTCCATTTAGCAAAAAGTTCCTCACAAAGCTAGTCTGGCTGTGTGTTATATATTTTCATAAATACAATTTAAAAAAATAGCATATTTAATAAATTTTTATATTCATTTAGTGTAATCATAACTTAATATGCTAATTTTAGCATTTATTTTAAATTTATTGTACCTTGATATTCATTTTATATGTTAAGTTATCAACCCTAAATGAAAATTAGCATATATTACCTTGATATTAAATTTATTTTACCTTTTATATGTTAAGTTATCAACACTAAATCAAAATTTTCCGTCTTGATGTTCATTTAGTGTAAATAACTTGATATTATTTCTAACATTTTAACATAATTAAGCACATTAAATATAATTTATGAATATTTATAATCATATGTATATGCGTATAATCGTAAGAGGTTGGCCGAGTGGTCAGGACCACGATTCATTTCTTTTTTAGAGCTAGAGATATTGGTACATGGAGGAATTATTTTAACCCAAAGAACTGAGAACCCATGATAGCGGAAAATAAGAGAAAAAAAGGATACCAGTATGATATGAATTTTCAACATTCATTGATATCCTTTCAAAGACATAAATGATGCATTCCAAGAAAGATTCTTACGTGTGCATACATAACACATTACGTACTCAGTACGAAGGCTCTTGTGCACACCTAGCGGATGGTGCACACCTGTCCATTGGGCTCACTGTTGGTCCATTTGAATTGAACACAAACTGGGACACCCTAAATTACACCGGATTCTTGGATCAGCCCCCATCCGAATGATCTGGGCCGTGGAATGGTTGCACATCCATCGGAATGAACTTTAAACCATTGAAATTTGTGAGGCCCCGATGAAGATGAGAGGTGATCATGATGGATACCAAACTTGGTAGTTATATAGAACCCATTTAGCCCATTAAATACGTCCAGGTCCTAGACACAGCTAGGGCCACATGTGGGCCCCACAGAGAGGCACACACATTGATATGGTGCGCACCTTGTGCACCTGATCCTTCAAACTACAAACTGAGTACCTCAGTTCAGCCACAGACAGCAGCAGATAAGATGAAGGAAGAGAAATCAGACAAAGATTGCGTTTTCACCCACAAAAACAAAAACATCCTCCACTGGAAAGCACGTGGAAGGATTTCTTAAGACCTATTTCCACCACCCACCACTATTCTATTCTACATTTCTACTTCCTACCTAGTACTCTAATGTAATCTTAAAGTAGAAAGAAAGAAAGAAGGGATACCAGCCATTGAAGGTTGGCACTGGAGAGGAGAGACGAGTGTTTGTACGGTTGTACCCCACGTGGATGGAGAGAAGAAGGCCAATTACCTAGCAACTATCGAGTGTCTGTACTGCAAACGAGTGTTTGTATTAACATTAGTACACAGGGAGAGGGTTCAAAGAGCAGATAATAGAGTTATAGAAGTTACTTAAAGCGTCCAAGCATTTGCAGGTAGTCTCAAACTATATACCTGCACCCCCATCCTTTTACTAATCCATCTCACCCACCCCAAAACAAGGTCCTGAAATTTGACCACCTCCTCTCAACTATTGATTTTCTCTTCTACATATATCTCTATCCATTTCAGTGTTTTTTCAGTAATATTTCCCTATTGGGTCACTGTCTCCAATTTAGTCCATGTCCATCGTCCCCATGCAAGCTTAGCAGTTGAGTGTGGTTGTTTTGATTGAATCAGTAGAAAAGAAGAACACCCAGGTGAGATTTTTCAAAAGAGTTTTCTGATTCGTCTGGGTTCTTTCAGAAGAAACCAAGTATACTATTTGATCTAAGCAGTTTCGTGGTGGTTCATGGTAATTCCTGTTTGGCAGTCCTTGGTTCTGTTTTAATGGTTGTCTTTATTCCCTTTTTTTGCAGTTCGTCTTGTTAAATTAGAAGGAGAAAGGATAAGCTGTGAATTCCAAGGTAAGATGTTTTATTAAGTTTCTGCATCACTGCAATCTGAATAGAAAAAGAGGCCCATAGCTCCTTTTTCTTCTTTTTCTAATACACTTCTTTCAGATGGCAACTGAAACGAAAGAAGAACAAAATACGTTAAAGCAGAGGACCCAAAACCAAGTCATTGAAATTGGAATCATGAACAAGAAAGAAGAAAAAGAGAACAAAGAAATAGATAAAGACGATTTGGAAGACCAACAGGCGGCCCAAGATGCCCGTGAGATAATTCCCCCATGGAGAAAGCAGATCACGGTGCGAGGGCTCTTTGCCAGCTTCGCAATTGGAGTCATTTACAGTATAATTGTAATGAAGATTAATCTCTCAACTGGACTCGCCCCTAATCTCAATGTCTCTGCTGCTCTTATGGCGTTTGTCTTCATCAAGTCATGGACAAAAATACTACACAAGGCTGGAATGCTCACGACCCCTTTCACTAGACAGGAAAACACAGTCATCCAGACCTGTGCAGTTGCCTGTTATAGCCTTGCACTTGGAGGTATGAGTCCTCTTATCCTGAATTTGGACTAAAAGATTAACTTTCTTAGGTTTTTCTTTTAACTTTTGCTTGGATTGCAGGTGGGTTTGCGTCTTATCTTCTGGGTCTGAATAAGAAAACGTATGAACAGGCAGGGGTTGACACAGTGGGGAACACACCAGGGAGCTACAAGGAGCCTGGAATTGATTGGATGAGTGGCTACCTTTTTGTTGTTAGTTTTGTTGGGCTTTTGGCTTTGGTTCCTTTGAGAAAGGTAATTTCATTTTCTTGGTTTTTTTCATTTTATTTTTATTATTATTCTTATTATTTTTATTTTTGAAGCTATCAAGTTGTTATTTGTCTTTCTCTAATTCTCTTAATGGACTGAATGTGGGTGGATTTTGTGGAAATGGACTCTGGTCTGGTGTAGGTGCTAAGGACACATTAGCTGATGTGTTAAGATAAACGAGACTCAAGCAAGACAGCTAAGACATTAGCTGATGTGTCATAAACAGTAGGTGCCAAGAATTCTTCTTTCTTGGTTTTTCTTGAGTTTGTCAGTATAGTGTTCATCATAAATGATTGAAGCCTTATCCCATATGTCTTGGTATGGCAATGTTTCTCATAAATGTGGGTTTGGATAGTATGACTGAAATTCTCAACCAACTATTGGTACATTAGATTTTTCATCACATGTGGAGGTTTTGATGGAATTTTAGTTACCTCTGTTAGTCCAATGCATCTGATAGAAGTTTCTTAGACAAAATTTGTTTGGGCATGGATAGTATGAAAGTTTTAGGGTCCGCGATTTCTAGATTGGTCTACTCAATCAATCAACCCAAAAGTGTGCAGAAATAAACAATATGCAGCAGAGAATAAATCAATAAACACACATCACAAGGATACCAAATTTAAGGTGGAAAACTCTAATCGGGTGAAAAACCACCGATCCGAACTGGATCAAATCAAACACTATGAATCTCGCAATTACAAGAAACTCAGATCTCTTCCCCATATATCCCCCACCCAAGGACTGAGATTACCTTGTGTCGCCTCACGCTTCAACAACTTTACATCGTTGATTGCAACAGATTCAATCCAGCGCTTGACTCCTCAAATCTTCTCGCAAGAAGATAATTTTCTATAAAGGATGCAGAAGAATTGACTTTAGAGAACTTGGTAGCACAACTTCATAAAAATCTCTAGAGAGGAATTCTCTCAATAATAATCTTTAACTCAGAACTTTGAGAGGTGAGGTGAGGTCATCACTTTTGAATAGCCCTTGAGTCCTTTAAATTGCCATTGGTTCGTACTTAAGGTTGCCTAAGATGAACACGACTAAAAGAAGCCGTTTGAGCACCATTAGAAAAACAATTTCTAATTTCGTAGAACTCTCTGCGCCTTTTCCGCTCGAGCGGATGAGGTTCTGTTTCAGCGTTGGGCCATTCTGACTCTGAAAGCTCGAGCGGATGATGTGGTCGCTTGAGCGGACCCCATTCTGATTGATCCTGAATTTCAGCTCTATTTCTCCAGCTTTCTTCTTATAATTCATTCATAAGCTCTCTTGCTCCAGCTTTCTTCTTCTAATTCTTTCAGACTTTCTTCTTCCGAGTCCTTTCAAAATTCTATTTTCAGAGTCCTTTTTTAAAAGAGAATTACAACTCAAGAGACTCAGAGTTTTGTCCAACCCATGAATTTAGCCAACACTCAAAAACCTAACATAGTAGTATCGGTCTGCATTGTCACTATTCACTTTTGGATACTGTCTGAACTCTGAATTGGCGATTATGATACTACACTGTAATTTGACTATGGATTTCTAGAACAGATGTGTGTTTTATGGATTATGCTATATTGATTTGCTTATCTGCTGCATATTTACTAAGTTCAGAATGCAATATGCTCTGCTTTGATGATCATGATAATGTGACCCAAGTCTGAAAACCAAGCAGATTCTAACCAGACTGGAAAAGCTAGTTCCTTTTTATCCCAAGAGAGGATTTTTTATGGTGTGTTCATCACTCTGCAGATCATGATAATCGACTACAAATTGACTTATCCCAGCGGCACTGCCACAGCTGTGCTCATCAATGGCTTCCATTCTCCTCAGGGAGACAAAATGGCCAAGTAGCAATTCTGCTTCCTCAGTTTTCTTTTCCCTGACCACCCCCACCAAAATATAGATTTTGTAAGAATTCCTATCCTTGTGCAGGAAGCAGGTCCGTGGTTTTGCAAAGTTCTTCACGTTCAGTTTCTTCTGGGGCTTCTTCCAATGGTTTTATACTGGTGGAGATACGTGCGGTTTCTCACAGTTCCCTACTTTTGGTTTGCAAGCTTGGAGGCAGACGTATATCTCAGCACCTCTATTCAGCTGAAATTATCCTTAAATGTTTGATTTTTTCTGTGATTTGCTGACTAGCATCTTCAATTTCCAGCTTCTACTTTAACTTTAGCATGATGTACATCGGGGCAGGGATGATATGTTCTCATCGGGTTAATCTCTCTCTAATTCTCGGAGCAGTGATTTCATGGGGGGTAATGTGGCCTCTGATAAGAGGTTTAAAAGGAGATTGGTACTCCTCAAGTTTACCAGAAAGCAATATGAGAAGTCTCCAAGGTTACAAGGTCTGTGTAAATCAGGCTTTTCTATTGCAAGTTGGAGATATTTTATTTAATCAGGGAATCATTAGAAGCAAAATATGATCCCAACTGATACTATGTTTTACACACATTGAAATTGTTTGAACATGTTTTTCCAGGTCTTTATCGCTATTTCTCTCATCTTAGGAGATGGTCTATACAATTTTCTCAAAGTATTGACTGTCACCATCAGAAACATGTATGCTAGCATGAAAAACAGAGGCATCACAAATGGTAAAAAAGAACCAACCTTGCAATCCACCAAAACCTCCCCCACTGGAAAATTTCAACTAACTTGTCTCTGACAGTTGCAGATCCACAGAGCCAGTCCCTTGATGATCTTCGCCGAAATGAAGTGTTCATGAAAGACAATATTCCAGTGTGGATAGCATGTTTGGGATACTGTCTATTCGCATGCATCTCCATTATTGTCATCCCCCGCATGTTTCCTGAGATGAGATGGTATTATATTGTCATAGCCTACATCTTCGCTCCAGCTTTTGGCTTTTGCAATGCTTATGGTGCTGGTTTGACAGACATGAACATGGCCTATAACTATGGGAAAGTGGCACTCTTTGTGCTTGCCGCTTGGGGAGGGAAAGATTCAGGAGTGGTCGCTGGGCTAGTTGGCTGTGGCGTGATAAAATCTATTGTTTCCGTGTGCAATGATCTTATGCAAGATCTCAAGGCTGCTCATCTCACTCTTACTTCTCCTCGCTCGATGCTTCTTAGCCAGGCCATTGGGACCGCCATGGGCTGTGTGGTAGCCCCTCTTACCTTCTTTCTTTTCTACAAGGCCTTTGATGTCGGCAATCCAAATGGTGAATTCAAAGCACCTTATGCTCTAATCTATCGTAACATGGCCATTTTGGGTGTTGAAGGATTCTCTACATTGCCCCGCCATTGCTTGCAGCTATGTTCTGCTGCCTTCATCTTTGCGGTAGGGGTGAATTTGGTGAGAGACTTCTCCCCACCAAAGTTCGGAAGGTGGGCCCCACTCCCCATGGCCATGGCAGTGCCCTTTCTAGTTGGCGCCTACTTTGCTATTGATATGTGTGTGGGCACCTCGATAGTGTTTGCCTGGCACAAGATCAACAAAAAGAAGGCTAGTCTAATGGTTCCTGCAGTCGCTTCTGGTTTGATCTGTGGTGATGGACTTTGGATCCTCCCTTCATCTATTCTTGCCCTTGCAAAGGTGAAGCCTCCAATATGCATGAAGTTCTTGTCAGCTTAGCATCAGACCAACAACAAAGAAACAGTAGCCTCTAAACACTTTTGAGATTCCTAAATGTATGAAAGTTCCCTCACTCAAAAGGTGAGAGAGAAACCACCCTATGTGTATTATTTATAGGTGGGATTACTTTCACTTATGATTACAATGATATCAGTGAATAAACAAAGAAGGAAAGAGAATAATTAATTAGATATTTTAGGCTAAATGACTAAATCTCCAGAAGATTCTAGTTGTCATGTTTGACCCCACATGGTTGAGGCTTGGTCAACCTTTCCTATCCATATCATTATATAATATTAATAAGTTTAAATATTATAAGATTTCATCGTACAGCAAAATAGTTTCATATTATGATCCTAGTGTCGCTTCTGGTGTTTGGCGTTTTTCACAAATTTTGTATGTACATTTGAAGCGTTTGACAACTTATAAAAGACTCAAAAGATGATATACCAAATAAGAAATGAAACGAAAGTAATCAATTGACCCAATCCAGGCCCACTATTTAGTAATTACATGTGTTAATAATCATGGTAGGACCGGTCTATTTTTAAAAAAATCACCGGATTAAATGTTAAGACCTTGAGATCCAATAAATGTTGTTTAATTAAAGTAGGTCCACTAAATATTGATAGTCATAGTATAATACATCTGTTGGTAATTATCACAAATGGATCTATCTAAGTTTTTTTAGTTTTTTTTTTTTTTATTCTTTCGTAAAACCTTATATAATGTTGGATATCATCGATGAATCCATCCGTGAGAAATTATTGTGGGGCCCATTTAATGTTGAGGGGAGCTATAAAATAGTGGGACCCATTTAATGATAACAAACTAATAATTGCAATCATATAATTCAATATTGGAAATTAATAAGGAACCAAGATAATTTTTGTAGTATGGGACCCACATAATGTTGGTAATCACGATGAAGATCCCCTAGTGTGACATTAGTAAGTCTCACTTAATATTGATAATTAACAAGGGTTACATAATTGTGATATGGTTATAGGACCCACATTAAATTTGTAGGTATTGTTGAGCCAATTTAATATGGGTAGCTATAGTTTTACTCCTATAAGAATTATTGATGTTAAAAAGTTATAGTGGGCCACTACAACTAATGGTTGCCCATGAACTATTTGGTATTTAGGAGAAATTTTGTAACAAAAAATTATTTTGTACAACATATCATTGAATAATGTAGTATGAAGGTTTTTGGAAGAAAGTGAGATATTCTAAGATACTTTTTTTAAGCTATCCAAACACGTCCTTTGTTATTGAGTAAATTAATTCTAAACCAATATCGATCATATAACAAAATCTCTTGAAATATCTTATTTCCAAATAACCCTACCTTGATTAGCCTTAACCGCAAACCCTCGTAATTTGATGAGAGGATGGACTGCAATGAAGAGAGAATGATGAAATAATTTGCTACATTAGAGGAGGGAACTACTGTGGAAAACCCAAAAGAAGTGCTTTCAGTTTTTCACATAAGCATTCTGTTTTTCATATGAGCCCAGGTTAGAATCAATATCTACAGATAACTCGATCTTGTCGGCGATTCAGCGACATTAGATTGGATGAAGAAGTTCTCATAAAGGCGTTTATGAAATTATGAACACATAAATAAAATAATTTCATGTCAGAAAGTAGAGATTCTGAAAGGAGTTTCAACATCAGCAACAGGTTGAAAAAAGGTGTTTGTTTACAAGAGTGAGTGAAACATCACTTCTATAGAATGAGCTTTGACGCAAAGTTGTTCATGACATTGCTACATTTAATGCTTAATTTTGTAGTTTGGACAACAAACCAGTATTCAATAAAATTAACAGAGGCCTGATTGTAAGTTTATATCTGAAGTCTCTGCCATCATCAATGGGAATCTCTTTAACTATAGTGCAACTGCAGGGTTTAGCACCACTACTCTAGGTGGACCATTGAAGCACAATCTGATTTGTGAATCATGACAAACCTTGGAATCACAGATTGGAGTGAACTACACTGTCTTATTGAATTTTTCGTTGATCTCATATCTTGGTTAGAACATCATTTGAACAATGATAAATATCCTTTCTGATCTGATCCTTTTTTTTAAAGTTGGTCCAAGCATGAATGGGACATAGGCCAACATATGCAAATCGGACAATCTGGTGACCCACAAAAGGACATGGTGAAAACAGTCATGTTGGGGGCGCTCACCTGAGCAAATCAAACCCCTTCCTTGCGGGCTGAAAGATAGGCCTGGGCCAAGAGGCCACCACTGAAATAGTCTGTTTGGTCATTGGTGGCTGTCTTTTATGTAATTTGCGGGCTATATGGGCTATTAATTACAGTTCAATGTTAAATGTTGAAGATGCTAGATCCAGATTCCAGGTGCTCATTTGTCTAGGCTTCTGAGTTGGACCTGGGCCTTTCAGGATTCATAGTCAAACATGTTCAGCTTTGGCGTTATGTTTTCTTGAAGCCCGGCTTGTGCTGACATATTTAGAACAAAGAGGTGTGTACATGCTGCAAATATGCTGGGCCTGGGTCTGATTTCCACGCCCTTAATCGAGGCCTTAATATCTATTTGAAACGGGCTGGACTTGGACAGGGTTCAGTCTAGCCTGATATGGCCATGAACACCCCTACTCCAAGAACCAAGTTCGGAACCAGCACATGATGAGGGGGTACCAAGAAATGGCAGAATTGGCCTTAGTAGCAAGTATTTTGGGTATTACATAGACCAGTAGAGGGAGAACTTTTGATTGTGTTTTGCTTAGATATATAGTGTTTTCTAAAGGAAAGTTTATGGGTCGACTCATCCTGGGCTCATGCCCGGATCCGATTAAGCATCAGAGACATTCACCTAACTCAACTATACTTAAATACATAAAATTTAAAAAAGAAAAATATTCAAGTACATCTATCCCTCACCATAGGGTGAGGGATGCTTCCATAAATGGAGATTTTCAAGTACAAAAAGGGGATTTCAAGTACTATGGTGAGGGATGGATGCACATGAATGTTCCCCTTTAAAAAAATACTACACACGGGTCTGACATATGAACTCGCTCAAATAGAGGCTCTTAGCCATATTTTCCTGGTTGGGTCCTTCACATGGTAAGCGAGGTTCTTGAAACCAAGGCAAACTGGGTTCCCTTGTCATCTTTAGTATGGCTGCAAACAAGCGGAGCCAGCTCAATTGGGCTGAGGAACTCAGTTGACCCTAGGTTAAAACTAGGCTCTCACGAGCAAGATGAATAAATGAGACAAAAAGGAACTCCACACTAGTGTCCACCTATTTAAAACTTGAATCACTTGGAATGAAGGCTCTTCTCTCATATATGGGATGTGGTCACAAGAGAAAGATGGCATAAAACACACAAATAAGATACCAAAAATTCGTATTTTATACTTTATCAATCATATGTGAATTATTATACTCGGGTCAACTTTTATTTGAGTAAAATTTATTTATGTTTCATAAAATAAAAGGGTATAATTAATTCTGAACTGTTCAAATTTTTAATAAGTGGGCTCTGCTATGGACTTCACTTGTCACACTCATACATCTCATGACTGAGAGTCCTAAATTAAACTGTAGTTAGGGCCCATTGGATGAAGAGAGAAGTAAAGAAGAGATTCGTCCCTCAAGTGAAGCACATCTTCCTTTGCTTGGATTTAAGAAAGTAATTCTCTATTTAACTAATTTTTGCATAAGAGCAGAAGAAAGAATGATTTTCTCACCCTTTCCCTCTGGTGAAACTGATGTTTTATTAAAAAAACTGAGAAATTATTCGCCAAGATATGTCTATAGGGCTGTGCTCACTTGCAATTTGCAAACCTTCTGTTTGGACTCCCTTGTGGGGGCAGTACACTAAACCATGCCAAAGTTAGGGGGGCTGAGGGATCCAAAGATCTGGATAGAACTTACATGTTTGTAGAATTCTAACTTCTTCGGTCATCCTAAACCCTTGATTCATGGCCTTCAAGTTAAATGGTTTTTGAAGACACTATATTTTTAGGATTTCAATCCAATGGTGAGTAACAGTTGGATGATGTTTGTGTTTGTGCGAATTCATGGAGGAGTGGCAAGTGTAAAGAGATTTGATTCATCATAGGGGGTTCCACTTGCTGAAAGAAGGGTGTCCATACAACGTCTCTCATTTAGATGTCCTTAAGTGAGTTTGGTGCATTTTTGTAAGTGTTATTTGTGTGTAAGTAAGTTATATAAGTATGAATTTGTGTGTTTGTAAGTGTCTCACCGTCTGAGCACCAAAGTTTTAGTGAATGGTATGTTATATTTTTTTTTGCTACATCGAAAGGGTTACCCGGCAACAGAAAAAACAGAGAAAGAAGCAAAAGCAACAGATATAAAAACAAAAATTGAGAAAGAACAAATCAACCCAGACAAAACCCCATAAAACTGCAAGCACTCCACTTAGCTACAGGAACTGATGGAATTAAAGATCAGCCTCACGAGGACGGATGTTGAAATCAAAGCTATTGACGTCCTCATTTTCTTCAAGTTCTATACTTCATACAGCGGCACTCCTTTTTTCTTTCATGTACTAGTCATTTGTTGTTGATGGAAGGAAGGAAACAAAAATTGCAAAATTTAGCCAATTCAACTTGGACAAGTGGTTAGCTACTTTATTCTGGGACCTTCAGCAAAATTTTATTTCCCAAGTATCAAAGGGTATAAGGAAATTAATGAGCTTTTTCAAGTAAACATGAAATCCCAAGAAAGGTTGTTTTCTTTTTTTTGAACTCTCCATAAGAATGAGGCAATCTCCTTCAAACATTTTAAAATAAATAGGTTCAATATGGGAACAAGTTTGTGTCTAAAATTCATTTTGCGAGAATTATGTAATACTACTCTCTAATATATTTTTTCATATAAGCATATCAGATACAATTCCATGTGAAAGTTTTTCTTAAACTAATATTAAAAGTACTTCACAAAATGGTCATATATTATGCATTTTACTCGTATAATATTGAAGAACATAATTATTAGACTTCATCAATTTGAACCCGGATAGACGCAGATGGTTGACCTGTGAAAAAACAAAGTTCTTCAAGTAGCCAAATACAATATTTGATGAAATTATACTAATATAAATAGTTTTATTTTTTTATTTTTTAATTTTTTTTTAATTTTAGTAGGGAGGGTGGGGGATGGACTGTGAAAAAACAAAATTCTTCGAGGAGCCAAATACAATATTTGATGAAATTATATTAATATAAAGGGGGTTCTTTGAAATTTGAGGGAGGGGCGGAGGGCCATTACCCCCCTAGTTTCGCCCTTGGATAAAAGGACAAGGATTATGTAAATTAAGTTGACAATTATCGTAAAACTTTTATCAAAACTATCATATAAACTATAAGATCGGAAAATAAAATTCAGGTAGCTGACAAACTTAGAAAAGGGCTTGACTCTTGAGAATGTATTCGCGAACGCATTTTCACTTACCATATAAACTAGTTTTGGTTTTTTTGGTTAAGAGACAAACCAATTCTTTAGCCATGTGCACAGCAGAGTCAAAAGAAGACAAAGGAAAGAGGAGAGAGCAAATCCAAAGAGGTTGTGCCTTTTAATTTAATGAAATCATTATTTTCAAAGCACTTACAAAGGTCATTGACTTCTTTAGGCCTGTTTCCACTCTACCGCACTGGTATCGTTCACAGCATAAAGAAAGAAGAAAATAAAAAGGAGGAACAGATGTCAGTTCACCTACCATTATGAATGTTCTTGGGAGAGGAGAAGAATGTTCATACCACTAGACATGGAGGGGAGAAGTCCGAATGAGGAATGGAACTCACCTGTTAAAAATATGTGTCAATTGTATAAGTTTGCATAATTAATTTTTTATGGAAAAAGTGACAATTGGAGTAATCAAATTCTACGTTACGATAAATTCTATGTTTAGTGCAGTCGTTTTTTCTTATGAAAAACATAAAAATGTGTTAAATTTTTTGCGATTCTTAAGAAAGTAAAATTCTATGGGGTTGCTTAGAAAAAAAAAACACCGCATTAGAGGAAATCTTCCACGGAACTGATTTTCTACTGTGTGGACACAAAAATACATAAAGCGAATTCCCTCCACACCACCTAATGTCCTAGAATTTTACTCCCATAAATTTGGTCCCACAGTTAAATTCATCTAGCATATAATATATAGCGTAATTAATAAATATACTTAATAAGGATAAGATTGACTCAAGTGCATTATTAATCATTTCATCAATCTTACAATGGGACCACTCTTTTTTGTGGACATCAGTAGGAAATTTATTTGTGCGGTCAGATTCTCAATAGGTAGGCCCACTGGAGTTCCACTCAGTTCAAAGTGAGTGGAAGACATTGAGAGGATCCTGAGTGGGGAGAGAAGCCGGTCAAGTACCAACCACCCATTGAATGTTTTGCTCGTGCATTGCAATCAGAATTTGAAGATCAGATACAAATGTTGAAATACTCGGCCATCTATTCTCATCAGTCAATCTTCTAGTTAAATTATTGCTAATTAAGTGGGACTTCACTTAAACACGGGGGAAGATCCTTCAATTGGACTTACTCATATTTTCAATAGTAGCACATGTTAGCCAATCTAATCACTATATCAAAGTCCTACGCGGAGACATTTAAGTTTGATTTGTTAGTTCTGTGGATTAACTGGTGGATCTTTTTACAAAAGGCTAAGATTAGCACGAATTACATTGTTAAAGAACAAGCTCTATGTTACTAATCGGACCGTTCAACTTGTGGGGGTTGTGAGTCAATCCAATCACAAGATCACTTTGGCCCACTTAGCCTACCAACCTACCAAACATGATAGATAATGATCTCTCCCTGTCTCTATTTGGACGATCTTTGTCTATCTATTTATGTCATGTAGGATCTCAAACTTGTAGCTTGATGAGACTCCTTTGTACACACTATAATAGGATCGCAGGATCTTACAAATCTTTCTATACTGTATTATAAGTATGCAATCAATACAGGTCTACATGTGTTCGGATCAAGAATTCTTTCAGCCCAACAGTTCCTTTCCTGCGTTCCATCTAACCCAACCAAAATCAGATTCAGAGAGCTTTGGGTCCCACCCGCCAGCCATTACTCCGCCTTCTCCTGCCATTGCAGTGCATTCATATATATACATCACACGTGCCACCCCCTGCAAGGCTGCAACCCAGCTCAATTATAGATTTTCATCTTATGCATCTCTACCAACTTTGGCAATGTTTCAGTCAACTTTTTATGTTGGGTCAACGTCGCCCCCAAGTCAAGTCCATCTTCCGCATGCAATCTAAACACTGTCGTGGTTGTTTTAATACGATCAGAAGCAAAGAAGAGTACCCCAGGTGTTTTTTCTTTCCTTGTAACTCAAATAAGAGTTCTGATTCATTTTGAGCTCTTTCAGAGGAAAAGAAGATTGATCTTCAAAGCAGTTTAGTGGTTGTACTGTTTGGCAGCCCCAAGTTTTATGTTTTCAACGTTGGGTCCTAATGCTTTCCTTCCCCAGTCCCTTTTACTGAAATAGAAGGAAAAAAAGATAAGCTGAGAACACACAGGTAAGAATTTTTGTTCCAGCTGCTGAAATTTCTCTGAGTTTCCTTATCAATGCAATCAGAAGAAGAAAACAAGAAGCCCATATTTCCTTTTTTCTTGTTTCTTTTTTCTAAAGCACTTCTTCTTTCAGATGGAGTTTCAAATGAATGGAGACCAACAGAAGCAAAATTACCAGAGGACCCAACTCATTGAAATCGGAGCCCTGAACATAGAACAAGCGAAAGAGAATGGAGAAATCGAGAAAGTCGATTTGGAAGATGAACAGGTGCTCCAAGAGGTCTGTGAGAGAATTCCGACATGGACAGAGCAGATTACGGTGCGAGGGCTCTTCGCCAGCTTTGGAATTGGAGTCGTTTACACTGTTATTGTAATGAAGCTTAAACTCACAACTGGGCTCATCCCTAATCTCAACGTCTCTGCTGCTCTTATGGCGTTTGTCTTCATCAAATCATGGACAAAAATACTACACAAGGCTGGAATACTCACGACCCCTTTCAGCAGACAGGAAAACACAGTCATTCAGACCTGTGCTGTTGCATGTTATGGCATTGCAAACGGAGGTATGAGTCCTCTTTATTGTGAATCTGGATTGAAATCTTTTTACCAAGTATTTTCTGTAAAACTCTTGCTTGGATTGCAGGTGGATTTGGGTCTTATCTTCTGGGTCTGAATAAGAAAACGTATGAACTCGCGGGGGTTCACACAGAGGGGAACACACCAGGGAGCTACAAAGAGCCTGGGATTGGTTGGATGATTAGCTTCGTCCTCGTTGTTAGTTTTGTTGGGCTTTTTGCTTTGGTTCCTTTGAGAAAGGTATTTCTTCGAGTTTTACCTCTTTAGACTGTGAAGCTGTCCTTTTCTTTTGCTGGAATATGAAGTTATCAATTATCATTAGTCTTTCTTTTTTTTCCTCTTTCAGGGCTTTTTTGAAAAAAAATGTATTTCTTACTGTGGCTAAAAAGTGAAGGAACTAAGGAGAAGATCCACAAATGGCCATCAAATGATCGTCCAATTAATGGAAATAAATTAAGGGTCCCGTTTAATGGAGATGAATTAAGGGGGAGATGGAATATGAATACCACGCCATCACTATAGTAAATTAAATCCTAGGAAATTCAGGGTCACATCTACACATCCACCTTATATCCTTCACTCTGCGCCTCTTTAATATTCCTTTATTGCAACCCATTTTACCATGAATTACTAGAATTTGGTTCCATGCAAATGAACACTTATGTACAGGAGATGGTTGCGTTTGTGGAAATGGAGTTTGATCTGCTGATGGTGATATTTAGTTGTAGATTAAAATGTAGTTAACAGATTCCATGCATTTTCTTTCTGGGCTATTCTTGAGTTTGTTAGTATTGCCATCATCATAAATTTAAGATTTATCCCCTTTTTCTTGGGTTGGCGGTGTTTATTGTAGATATGGGTTTGGGTATTCTGACTGAAATTTAACCAAGTATTTGTATACATATTAGATTTTTCATTTCATGGGGAGTTTTTTTGGATTTAATTTGTTAACTGTGTTAATCCAAAGCATCTGATACTAGATTTGTTTCTGCATGGAGAGTAGTACCAGTCCACCTTGGCAGTGATTAGTTCTTTGTGGTGTTTGATCTCAATTTGTGATCATGATACTACCCTAAATGACTTTAGATTTTTAGAACAAATGTGTGGTTTGTGGAATATGTTATATTGATTTGGTTACCTGCTGCTGCACTCACTGAGTTCAGAAGGCATTTTGTTCTGCATTGCTGATCAGATAAAAGCTGCCTGAAAACCGTGCAAATTTCTCTTTGTAGAGGGAAGCTAGTTCTTTTTGTCTCATGAGAGAGTTTTTTATGGACTGTTCATTAATTCTGCAGATCATGATAATTGACTACAAATTGACTTATCCCAGCGGAACTGCTACAGCTGTTCTCATCAATGGCTTCCATACCCCTCAGGGAGACAAGGCAGCCAAGTAGTCATCTAAATTTCCTCACTTTTCTTTTCCCTGAAAAACAAACTCAAAATACAAAATTTCTTAGAATTCCTTTCCTTTTGCAGGAAGCAGGTCGGTGGTTTTGCAAAGTTCTTCACGTTCAGTTTCTTGTGGGGATTCTTCCAATGGTTTTACTCTGGAGGAGATGCTTGCGGTTTTATAGAGTTCCCTACTTTTGGTTTGCAAGCTTGGAAGCAAAGGTATATCTCAGCACCTTTATTCAGCTGAAACTATCCTTAATGTTTGATTTTTCTGTGATTTGCTGACTAGCACCTTCAATTTTCAGCTTCTACTTTAATTTCAGCACGATGTACATTGGGGCAGGGATGATCTGTTCTCATCTGGTTAACCTCTCTCTACTTCTCGGAGCAGTGATTTCATGGGGAGTAATGTGGCCTCTGTTAAGAGGTTTAAAAGGAGATTGGTACTCTGCGAGTTTACCGGAAAGCAGTATGAGAAGTCTTGAAGGTTACAAGGTATGTGTAAATCATAGTAAATCATACTTTTCTTCTGCAAGTTGGAGAAATTTTATTTAATCTGGGTATGATTGGAACCTGAATATGATCCAACTGTGATGGTTGTTGTTGTTGTTGTTGTTGTTATTATTATTATTATTATTATTATTTTCTTGATATACATATTTTAGCATTGTTTGAATATGCTTTTGCAGGTCTTCATCTGTATTGCTCTCATCTTAGGAGATGGTCTATACAATTTTCTCAAAATATTGATTTTCATCGTCAGAAGCATGCATGCTAGAATGAAAAACAGAAGCATTGCAAATGGTAAAAGAGAAACAACCTAGGACTCCACTAAAACCTCCGCCACTTGAAATTTTCTACTAATACTTCTCTTACAGTTGCAGATCCTCAGAACCAGCCCTTCGATCATCTTCACCAAAATGAGATGTTCACGAAAGAGAATATTCCAGTATGGATAGCATGTTTGGGATACTCTTTATTTGCAATCATCTCCATAATTGCCATCCCCCGCATGTTTCCTGAGATGAGATGGTATTATGTTGTCATAGCCTACATCTTTGCTCCAGCTCTTGGCTTTTGTAATGCTTATGGTGCTGGTTTGACAGACATGAACTTGTCCCATAATTATGGGAAAGTGGCACTCTTTGTGCTTGCCGCTTGGGCAGGGAAAGATTCAGGAGTGGTCGCTGGGCTCGTAGGCTGTGGCCTCATAAAATCAATTGTTTCCATGTGCAATGATCTAATGCAAGATTTCAAGTCTGCTCATCTTACACTTACATCTCCTCGCTCGATGCTCCTTAGCCAGGCCGTTGGTACCGCCATGGGCTGTGTGGTAGCCCCTCTTACCTTCTTTCTTTTCTACAAGGCCTTTGATGTAGGCAATCCAGATGGTGAATTCAAAGCACCTTATGCTCTAATCTATCGTAACATGGCCATTTTGGGTGTTGAAGGATTCTCTGCATTGCCCCGCCATTGCTTGCAGCTATGTTCTGCTGCCTTCATCTTTGCAGTAGGGGTGAATTTGGTGAGAGACTTCTCCCCACCGAAGTTCAGAAGGTGGGTACCACTCCCCATGGCCATGGCAGTGCCCTTTCTAGTTGGCGCTTACTTTGCTATTGATATGTGTGTGGGCACCTCGATAGTGTTTGCCTGGCACAAGATCAACAAAAAGAAGGCTAGTCTAATGGTTCCTGCAGTTGCTTCTGGTTTGATCTGTGGAGACGGTCTTTGGATCCTCCCTTCTTCCATTCTTGCTCTTGCAAAGGTGAGACCTCCCATATGCATGAAATTCTTGTCCTCTTAGTATTAGACCGAGCTCAAAGAACAGCATGAAAAGTATGGCTGAAGATGTTTATGCTACATTAGAGGAGGGCACAATGGAATAGCTGCAAGAGCTGCTTACAGTTTTCATATGAGCCTAGGTTAGAATCAACATATACTAGTAATTCGAACTTTCGGCAATTCAGCAGCATTTGGTTGGAGGAAGAACTTTTTGAAATTTTGAATGCATCAATAAATCAACATCCCAGTGGTGACTCAACAGAAGCAATAGTTTGAAGAAACGTTTACAAGAGTATATGAAATTTCACTTTGATAGAATGAGCTTAGGCCTGGATGCATAGTTGTTCATGACATATCAATAGTCATGCTTATTTTTATAGTTTAGACAAAACAGAACTATATTCGAAATATAATTTAAAGATGACTGAATGTAAGTTTATATCTGAAATCTCTACTACTAACAATGATGATCTCTTAAGCATGCTACTATGTAAATTTTGCATGTTTCTAGCATTTTGGATTGCAGTACTAATCTGATTTAGTCTTTTAGATAGTATTTACCTTGAAATACAAGTGAAAGAGGTATAAGCTCTGCAGGGTTTACCACTCCAATTGCTGGACTATTGGATCACAATCTGACTTGTGAGTCATGACTGCCCCTAGAATCACAGATTGGAGTGATATTCACCGTTGTATTGAATTATTGAAGTCGTTGTCATCATGTGGAAATTTAATATGTTATCTTGGTGAGAACATTTTAAGTTGGCCCTGGCAAAAATGAGCCATAGGTCAACAAAATCCCTTTTTCCTGGCAGGGTGGGCTATATTCTCTGGGTCATTAAGTTTAGTTCAACATTGATCTCAATTGGAGCGGTCTACCTTTGGATGAATCACCCAAACTGTAGTTCATATTTCAACCAATTAATCAATGGCTGTCTTCGATCCAGGTGGTCCAAATTACATTGCCTGCCTCACCAGTAGTTTCATTTTATCATTTATTCCCCTCATCTGAATCACTACCACTAGGTAGACGGGTGACTCTAAACATCAAAAGTTTTATTTCATTCGTGAGTTGGGTTTGCAGCTGTGTGCAATGCAACCCCCCTCAAAGATGCTATTGATACTGCTCCTCATTTTTCTTGACCTTTATTGGTTGAAAACAGTTAAAATGGTCATGCTTGAGACCCAGTGTGTGCCGACATGTTTAGAACAAAGGAAGCTATGCAAATGGGCTGGGCGAGGGCATGACTTTCAGGTCTGTAACCGACTGAGGCCTGAATATTAGGCCGATATTTAAACCTGAACAAGCTTCAGCTGGGCCTGACCTGGCCATGAGCATTCCTTCTCCAGGACATAGCTTCGGAAGATAGAACTAATGGAAAGAAATGTTCTCCTACGAGCAACTGTTTATGCAGTCTAGTTCTGTGGGACTCACTCGGGCCCACCTTTAATACAAGCAGGCACTTTCACATGCTCATCGTCCTATGATCTTGTACCTGACCCCAATATCACTATTGCAAAACCTTTATCCATCGTTGGATTGAGTCACAAAGAAATCCATGGTTAAAAGACCTCTAATCACTATTAAAACAAGTTGGATTGAGTCACGAAAAAATTTATGGTTAAAAGACCA
This sequence comes from Umbellularia californica, assembly GCA_028538565.1. Taxonomy (NCBI): domain Eukaryota; kingdom Viridiplantae; phylum Streptophyta; class Magnoliopsida; order Laurales; family Lauraceae; genus Umbellularia; species Umbellularia californica. Next base: position 14,279,893 of record JAPQWN010000001.1, on the reverse strand, counting down.
CTAATCACTATTAAAACAAGTGGTAAAAATATCTTACTCGGCTGATTTTTTTATGTTGGCCCTCCTTTTCATCCTCCCCATCCCAGCATGAGCTGGACCGTATGATTCTTATATGGAGTGTGCACCCCCAGGAGGACAGTGCCCTGGTTATGGAAACAAGCACTCAACATGGAATGAGGAGATTCATGATGGGATTTTAATAGGTGTAGCAGTGTAGACTGCAGTGCTATCATGAGAACTATCAGTGATCTTGTTGGAGCTCTGTCAGAGGACTTTGTGACTGTAAGTTAACTTAGCCAAAAGGAGGAGCCTCAGAAGTCAGAACACTCCAGTTCAGGTTTTCCCAGTATCCACCATAAATCTACACCGTTTAACTCAGAGAGACAAATCCTGATGCTCCACTCCGTGGTAGGTGGACACTATCCATACCTGATGAGAATGAGAAAGAAAAGAACCAGTTGGTTGCACTGGGGTCGGTAGTGTTTCCTCTTATAAATGTTCTTGGTTCTACTAATATAATATAATGTTTTGGGACACTGCCTTAATCTTAAATTTACTAAATTGGGGGATAACACAGTGGTGAAGGGCATCCCACCTTATGACTCGAACAGCTTATTGGGCCAAGACATCCATATATAGCCCACTGTTCATGACGTTGCTTGATCACCATGTGTGGCCTACCAGATGAACGGTTTCAGAAATCAAGGTAGGTCACAGTTTTACCTGGTCAAGAGGACTATTTCCCTTCCACTCATCTAGATTCCTCATGTTATTTTCCCGTGGTCAGTCGGTGCTTAGGTTCTTTCTGACAAAGGTTGTTGTGGGCCCACGCAATCCCTATGAAGTTTGGAGTCACTCGTTCTCTTATCTTTTTTTGTCATCTCTTGATTCTCTTTCTTCAACCCCCTCTCTATGTTATCGGTTCTAGGAATTAGGAAGGCAAACATGGTTTCCACACTCCCCCTTCTCAACCCCTCTCTCCGTCTAAAGCCCCTCCAAAATGGCCTCCATTTGCCTTCCAACACCTCCAAAAAAGTCAATCTCCCAAAACCATCCCTCCCCAACAAAACCCATTTCTCCGAAGCCCCAAATCAACCCCAATACCTTCTCCAACACCTCCAAAACACCATCAGGCAGCTCAAGACCTCTCCTCTCCCTGCAGCAGCACTTGCGGCACCTTTCTTTCTAGACCCAAAGGTAACTAATTCACTTGAAAGAAAAAAAAACTCCATTCTCTTCCAATCACAATACAACAATGATGATATCTAATTCAATTGTGTTTGCTTGGCTTTGCTTGCTTGTCTCTCTGTGTTGGGGTGTCTATGTAACAGGATGCTCTTGCTCTTGAGGGAGAATTCGGGCTGTTGGAGGGTCGAACCTTTGCACTCATTCATCCGCTGGTGATGGCGAGTCTCTTCTTCTACACACTTTATGCTGGTTATCTTGGTTGGCAATGGCGACGAATCCGCACCATCCAGGAAGAGATCAATGTGCTCAAGAAGCAGGTGAAGCCTGCAGCGGCAGCCGTCACTGCCGGTGGAGAACCGGCACCGGAAGTGCCGCCATCGACTTCTCCCGTTGAAACCAAAATTCAGCAACTGACTGAGGTAAAAAAAAGCTTAGACCACCCACCCACCCAATTTGATTGCCTTTTGATTTGTTCTCCTCCTTTGAGAATTGAGTGATTTTTAACTGGATATGTCCCAAAGTCTTCTTTTATGATCAGCAGGCCTTCCGGAAATTGGGAAGGAATTGTTTTCCAAGCAATTGTCTCTTAAACAAAAGTGGCCACCTGACCAGCCTGAAATTTGGTCCGGTCATCTTAAGCTAAGACTGACCCGATCTGGTGGCACATTTGGGCTGGTGGTCTTTGATGGTCCATGGTCCCAATTGGTCATCTGGCAGACTGAATCATGTATTCAGAAAAATAAATTTCCTCGAAGCGTTTCATTTATCTATGCCAACCCCGTGAGAATGTAGTTTCAGGATGGAAGATTCAAACATTTCAGGCTTTTCTATGCAACCAGACAAAATTACATGCATTTTCTCTCGACATGTTTTCATATAATTAAACATAAAAAACAACTTAATTTCAACTGATTGAAGAGTACAAACTGTTCCAGTAGTAATGTAATTTGCAACTCAATAGGACGAAAATTAGCTGTTAGGAATGTGAGATTGATTTGATATGGGTGTGTATGGATGCCCGTCCTATGGCCGGCAATTCAGCCTAATATACAGTGGCCACCTGTTCTTCACCTGGTCATGATCAAGATGCATTCAAACAAGGAAAAGAAAAATGTTTCACTCCATAGCGAGTGAAATGGAAAATTCATCCGTTTCATCATCAGCACTGCTGCTGCTGCTAGATAATCAGTCATCGTTTCAGCAGGCGGCAGCAGTTAATTAATAGGATTTGTAATGTGATGCGTTTGCAGGAAAGGAAGGAATTGCTAAAAGGGTCATACAAGGATCGGCACTATAATGCAGGGTCGTTATTGTTGGGCTTTGGGGTGTTCGAAGCTGTTGGTGGCGGAGTCAATACATGGTTTCGAACTGGAAAGCTCTTTCCAGGACCTCATTTATTTGCTGGAGCAGGTAATCTTTTCTAACAGATTGTACAACCAAATGCAGAAGCTGTCTGTGTTAGTATTACATGCTTTGCACCTCCCTAATTCGTATATACAAGATCCATAATTATGTAATCTACAGTAATTAGGAATCAGAATGTCCCACGAAGAATGGCATTCCAAAATCTTTCAGATCGAAGGTCCTTAGACACTCAAATCAGTGGCTTGCAAAACATTAGTTACAGAAGAACTCACTGCTGTCCTGAAACAAGTACAGGAATGAATGGCAAAGATTTTCCAACTTGAGAAACTTTTGGATTGTCTCGTGTTCCACAGTGGGTCCCGTCATTCTGAGTCCATTGGAATATGAATGCTTACATCTCTTGTTGTTCCAGACCTTATGCTCCTTAGTCTGGTTTTTTCTCCTGCTTTTCGTTCTTCACCCGACACCTTTTAGTGAGTAATAGATGTCTTTTGTGATGCAGCTATCACTGTATTATGGGCAGCGGCAGCATCCCTCGTTCCTGCAATGCAGAAGGGAAATGAGACGGCCAGGAGTCTGCACATTGCCTTGAACACATTGAATGTCATTCTGTTCATATGGCAAATACCCACTGGCATTGATATAGTCTTCAAAGTGTTTGAGTTCACAACATGGCCTTGAATGACAATACCGGTTTTTCATCTTTTTTTGTTGCTCTTGCTTGCTTTGTATTGTGTGCAGACTTCTCAAACATTAATTCTTTTTTCCCCAGTTTATGTAATCTGGTATGTATACATCTTGTTCTTTTGATCAAGTGAAAGTGTGAAACTCGATTAAAGAAACTACTAAATAAGGGCTGGAATGAATCCCATGAGCAGTGCTGGAAAAAGGCAAAAGGTCATTGACATCCATGATGCTGCATGATTATGGGCTGGGAAGCCAACAGGAGATAGGAGATGATGCTTGACTGTTCCACAACATTTACCATAGCTTCAGCAAGCCCATTTGAAGAGGAAAACCTATCAAACATGCATATTTAAAACAGCCATGCTACTTGTCCTGGGTGAAATCCGGGACAAGTCCTGATTTCCACATGGGAGGGGCAAAAAGGTCATTTGCCCCTGCCCCTCCCATGTGGAGTCGGGACTTGTCCCAGGATTTCACCCGGGACAAGTAGACTTTTTGTATTTAAAATAGGTAACATATCATGTCGTATGAAATCTGATGCTTCACTTTTGTGTAAAATATGTCCCTTCCATGTATCTGTGCGCTGTAGCTAACAACTTCAGCAACATAAAATGTGCTTATATAAAAATATCACTCTTTCCACTGGATTTTAAAGCTCCTGCGACTAGAAAAGACTAGGAAAAATGGCCCTGGTGGAGCAATAAAGTCGAGAGGGTGATACAGCAAGGGCATCGATGTTTTACTAAACCACTACCAAGCCAGGACTGGCTTTCAACATTATTAGGCCCTTGTTCATCAAGCCGCATCCATAACTCGTTAAAAGGTTTGGCACAGTTGCATGACTACTGCTGATCTCATTTGCTCCTCTACCTGGGTTTGCTTGGTTAATAATGATACAACTACAGGTTGCAATGGCTAGTCCCTGCATCAGATTATTTTGTCCCCTTGCAATACTTGAATTTTATGTTTTTTCCTGTCATGGAACACTCTTCCTCGGAGAATGCCCTTGAGAACTTTTGAAAGAAACTTGTCTTTTACATTGATGATTGAAAGATATACTGTTAAACGTGCAATCAATGATTGAAATAAAATGCTGAATGAGATGGTTACTCAAAAGTCTGAGCATGCCTCCATTTCCCAGGTACTCGACCAGTGATTTTGGCCAGATTCTAGCAACGTTCTTTCAGATACAAAGTTAGTGACGTGGATTGTGTCAGTTTTTTTTTCCCTGCTCGCTTGAAATAAATACTGCTTGTGATTTCATTGGGGGTGCATGAGAGCACTTAATCTGGGAAGGGCACCTTCACCATTGCATAAAAAAAGGAGGTTCAAAGTCTCGATGTCATCTCTACCATCCTGTAGGATAGTGCTAGGAAGGGGCCTGTGCTCATCGACGTAAAGGTGCAGAGACAAGCAACTTCTTATTTCTCTAGACACAACAATATGGATTTCAAAAGACGGACGAATCCAACAAGAAGAAAGATATTTTCATGCACAACATTATTTGCTACTAGCATTCCACACTCCACAGAGTGATACTGGGAGGCCGCTGTAAGTTAACTTCCGAAGTTTGGGTAGAATAGCTTCACTTTAGTGCATATAAAAAGCAAGAAAGAAAAACAATCAATAGTTTTGGTTTCACGCCAGCATTTATTAACCGCATCTGACCTGTTTCAAGATGGTATACTACCAAGTCTCCATCAATGCGCCCTCCCGACCATTTCCCCGCCAAGTGCGGGCTCAGGCAGGGGCACCCACTCTCTCCTACATCTACAGTCTTTGTGCCAAGGCACTCTCCTACATCTCACTTTTCTCTTCTAGTATCCCTCAAAGTCGACTCCAGCAATTTGTGGACTTTAGCATCCCTAAACTGCCTGCTTCTATAGTTCCAACATCAAGTTGGGCAAACAATCAATAAAAGCAAGATCCAGCACCTCTTCTTAGTTTCTACCACTCTGTAACTCATCAGGGACTCAGAGAACTCTCCCCCCTCACATCTCTCCTACCATTCCCCCTATGCATCTCTTTTGATTTATTTTTCCTATATTATTTGAGTCAAGGGAAGGAAATTCATGTGTAGAAAAGAAATTTCTTTATTTGGATGTTCAAGAGTCCTATTTAACGACCTCACATGTATTCTAAAAACAACTCCATCATAGCATTGTCCCAACTATATATTTTGAAAATAACTCTTCAATAATATTCATAATTCTTCTTCTCTTTTGGGTAGAATCCTTGAGTAATTGCGTAGCTTGAGGTGCCTACATTTTGGTAGATCCTTCCACCAATCGCGTTGTGAACTTTTCAAATTTTCTCATGGTTCTGGTAAGGGTGAAGACTGAAGAAACTTAGGAATTTAGATCCAAAAATGGTGCAACCAGAAAGGCACAGAAGCAAGTTGGTTGCGTCTTATGGATTGCAAAGACCCAAAAAGAGCCTAACAGAGGAAAGCTTCAAGTCGGAACTGACAGGCAACGGAAGTTGTTTTTGTTAGATAACACCTTGGGTTAAGCTTCAATGGAGATAAAAGTCCCTCTTCATGTTACTTGAAGACCTTGAGAAAAGAGTCCCAGATAGACAAAAAGTAGCAAAGGATTCAGTCACCAGAGGAACTTCAGAATTAAGATGTCTCCTATCCTCGCACAAGGTGGATAAAGGAAAAGGGAAGGCGAAAGGCTTTGGATGGTAGCAGAATCTGTCAAAGGGGAAATAGTTACAGATGCAGATTCTGTCATGATGCAGTGGGTTGGGGAGATCCAAAAAGGAGAAAAAATGGTTCAAAGATTTGGCTAGAAATAAGGGTTTGGCCATAATTTTGCGAGTCAAAATTATGTTCTCGTACAGAGAATTTATTTAACTTTAAAGGTGGTTGGAGATCTTGGAAAGTTGTTTTCAAAGCATCCAGTTTGGTAAAGCTGGAGGGATTATAATATTGTGGAACTAAGAGGTGGTAAAAATTGGAGGATCACTGAATTGGAAAATTCTCAATTTTATGTGTTTGTGGAAGTAAAGAATAGAAAAGGATGGGCCCTCTCAAACATAATGTCACCCGGCAGATTATAGAAGAAGAGAAGCTTGGTGGAAGGAAATGATCAGATAGAGATGAGTGGAGCCTTGAGTGCTTGGAGGCATTTTTTATATGCTCAGATTGTCATATAATAGATCAATGAAAGCGGGATCAAAATGAGCATGTGCAAGTTCAATAGACTGATTAATAAATCAAATATAGTGGACCCACCTTCCAATGGATGCAAGTTTACATGGTCATATAAGGATCAGCCATCAGGTAACCATCACAGACAAATTTGATCTTTTTCTTTATTTTTTTTATTTTAATTAGATGCTTACGATGTTTCTTTCCCTTGTGCTGTAGTGATAATTTTGCAGCAGTTATGTCAAACCATAAACAAATTTAGTCAGATAATATGGGAATTACATGTGCCTTTCAGATTTAAGAACATGTGGTTAGAGGATCAAGGATGAAAATAGCGGTAGCAGCGGGCGTAACGGCCCACCGCCAAAACGCTACGTAGCGGCCTTGCAGTGCAATTTGGAAAAATCGTCAAAAAAAAAAAAAATGAAAAAATTGTAGAAAATCTAGAATATTGGAAAATGAGAGAACATGTATTTTTTTTACAAAAGTAACTAAGATAAGGAGGCGTAGTGGTCCTCTCATTATATGAGGTCCTGTATCGCTGTATAATATAAATAGAAAATAATAGTAATGATATTTTTTTCACATATGTTCATGTTCCTTAGTTATGCTAACTTAGAGACTAATGAAAAGCTCATAAAAGAAAAAACTATGTTATGAAGTCAAGACTTAAAGAATACCTAGAGAAAAAAATACATCTACTAAAGGGCCGTCTAATAGGATTAGAGAAGAATCCTTGAGAAAAACTTTCTGTATCGACTGTAATTCGGCAAGATCATGTGTTTTTTGGTATTCTTTTAAACGTAAAGAGTAAAAAAGTTGTGTAAAAATATTATTTGGAGAGAAGAATAAAAGAAATAAGTATTATTATGCATTTTAAAAAAATACAGAAAGCAGGAATTTTTCTCACCCCGTAGTGGCCACTACGAGCGTGATGGCTGATAAATCGGCTATAGAGTGGCGGTGGCCACCGCTACGGCCGATATATCGGCCGCTATGTTCCATGTAGAGGATAGATCCCTTTACCACATACTACCGAATTGTGGAAAGAATGTCATGTTGATGGATGGGTGAGATCTACATTTTTAAGCAAGTTGAAATCAACCAAATCAAAATTGACTTAGCGGAAGAAAGAATATGGAAAATGGTAGAGAAAAATAAGTTGACTGTAAAAACTGTGATAACTGAACAAAATAAATGCTATCTTTCCAGAGAAGATTGCGTATTAAACAGTATAATGTGGAAGTGGGATTAGAAGAGACTTAAAAGGAAATTGTACAAGACAAAGATCAAGAGTCCTATAGCTTAAGGTTAAAATATGCATCCTTTTCCATAGGATGGCTAATGGAAGACAACAAAGGAATATCATGGCTAGACTTTTCTAATTCTTTTTTTTTACCCTTCTTGAGATTGGTAACATGACTTGAACCCACAACTTCAAGGTTACAATAGTGAGCAGTGAGCAACTTCCACTATGCGACATGAAAGTCCCATACACATGGAAATCTATGATGCTCATTATCATTGCAAGGTTTAAAAACTGTCTCAACCCTATGACAAGACTTTGGTTCCTATGAAACTACTCTAACCAGCAATTCAAGAAGCTCCTGAGAAAGATGGTGTGATTCTGTAGTGTGGATTAGTGGTTAGACTCCCTTCTGTTTCTAGACAATATAACTGTTAAAAAAAAACAAAGAAGTAATGACAATAAAATAAAAACCACCTTCCCTTAAAAATCTCAAAACACACATCAACATTTCCTCTTTATTCCAAATCTGTTAATAGAACATGAGATTAACATACAAACCATGGAAAAATTAATATTAATTTTCTCCTCTACCCATACACCATACCCATCATGAGAGCAATTTGAAAAACAAGTAAGAAGATAAATACAATCATAAATACTAAAAACACTACAAAGTTACAGTTGCAAGCTAAACAATGCCAATAGAAGAAATTCTAAAGAGAGATAGAGGTAGAGAGAGTTCTAATCTAAGAAACCTGTCTGCTGCAAAACCGCATCCCGCACGCGTCTCATATCCCTACCTTTGAGGGTTCTTCCCACCCCTTCAAACACTGAAAACGATGTTCTAGTGCTTTGCGACCTCGCCACGATCTCGTGCGGTGGAAGCATCTCCTCTCCTTCCCCCTCCCCTCGATCTTCCTCACTCTCTACTTTCTCAAAAAAATCCATTTTCGACAACCTGTGCCTTGAATTCCCACCACCCTTGGGCCACACCGGCACATCCACCGGCGCCGACCGGGAGAAGTCCTCGGAACTCGGCCCTGACCGTGGGAAAGGGACCGGCGGGATGGCTCGAGCCGCGGTGGCGGCGGATAAGGAGGGGTTTAGAGAGGGCTTGCGCTGGAGGAGGGAGGCGCGGTCGTCGGAGAAGGCGGCGGAGAGGCCGAACCTGTCAGGGCGGAAGTGGTGGCGGGGGAGATTGGAGGGGGAGTTGGTGGCGGTGGCGCTTTCGGTGGTTGGTGTGTCGGAGAGATCGGAAGCGGTCGTCGACCAGACGACATCGAACTCGTCTAATTCGAGGGGGTTGTTGGAGTCGGAAACCGAAACGAGGGGTTGATCGAGGATGCCGAGGAATCGGGTTGCAGACAAGGAAGAAGAGGGCCTGCTCTTGTGTGGTGGATCTTCCATGGATCAACGGCTGAGATGCGATCCTCTTCCAGAGATAGCCTAGAGGAGGTTTTTAGAGTTCAAAGACTTTTTGGGAGAGCGAGAGAGAGACAGAGAGAGAGCTGGAGCATGTACAGACTGCCACGTCACGGAATCTGTTCGTTTTCGAGGATTTCCAGGCTGTTGAGTCCGAAGGTCCGAGTCTATCTGGACAAAATGCAACACGTGCCACAATAGATTTACGTGAATCCTGACCGTCTGTCTATATGGTGGGCCCATGTGCATTTCTCCCGGGCAAGATCACAAGCAGTCGAGACGGGGACTCTTGAATTTCAAAAAGAAGGTGCACAATCTGTATTCCGTAATGTGGGCCGAGATGCTGGTGATTTCTCGCAAATGAAATCAACATGATTTGTACATGTGGGAGCCACATGTAAATCAGTAGCAATGAGATTCTGAATTTTGACGGATGGATATCCAATGATCGGAAAGGTTGGTGCTTGATTACATCTTTTGATGCAACATGCTTCCATATCTGTTTTTAGGTGAGAAAAAGCAGCAAAGGAAGATACGTCAGTGTTAGATCAAGATGATGACCATTACTTCCACGTCATAAACTCTGCGTGTGAGGGCATGCGGACCATCACCATTCATATGAGTCGACATATATTGTGGATTAATGTTAGAGACAGTCAATTATGTCTATTAAATGTGGAACGTGATGGCTGTCATTGTCCCATTTCCAAGCTGCCAGTGGTATAAAATGAGGTCATGGCCCTCCAGGATGTTGAGCCCACTATCTGAAGGAATTATTAAAATACAAGATGGGGCCTGTCCATGTGAACAAAGAGGGTAGCTTTCGCTGGATTGAGCAACAAACCAACCTAGTAAAATGTTGGGCTGAGGGAGATCAGAAAAACAAGGGCCCATATCTTAGATCGCCAGGTTAAACTAGAACAGTTTTATTTTATGGGGAGAAACTCTGATTGAGAACAAAATTAGTGGGGAAAATTGTATAATACAATATACAATTACTTATTTGAGCAAACAAATATGAGGGTAGACCTAACATTATCTCCATCAGTCATTAAAAAGGAGAGAAGAAAAAAAAAAAAGAAGAAGAAATCAGCCGGTGATAACACCTGCAAGAACATCACTCTTTCCACGAGCAAAGATGGTGTAAACAAGGCGAATAGCATCTAGCCAGCCGTCAAGTGACTCCCATGTATCAGCAACCTGAAATCACAGATTCAAACCTCCAGATAAAGCAACGTTCAAAAAAAAAAAAAAAAAAAAAAAACCAGCAGCAGCAAGGGTACCATTTAGTGGATCAAATCAGGGGCGGGCCCAGGAAATCTTTCTTTTTCTTTTTCTTGTATGTGCGTGGGTAAGATCAAATAATAAGGAAGATGAACTCATTAAAGTTGAAAAAAACCAAGTGGCAGACTGCCACAGTATGAATCTTTTTTTGAACTGGAAGCAACTATAAAATAAAACAGAGAGTTTGAGCTTGAAATGCAACTAAGGTTAGAACAGGGTGCACAAAGTGGAGGCTACTTACTAGGATGTGCAACTGTCAGTGCCAGGCACTACTTTGATTAAAACAGATTGGCTATAAGATGCCAGTTATACTTGCTTTGTTAAATAAAGGTGAAAGTAGTCATCAGAGAATTGACAAGAAGTAAAAGCAATGTCGCCTTATATAAGTATATGCTAAATCCGAAGTATGGATTTAAAATAAGACAAAACTAGGAATGTACATAAAGAGGAAATTAAAAAGTCCTCTGAGATACTCAGGCACATAATCAAAAGATCAAAATCAATACAACCACAAAGTATAAAATGTCAAGTTCAAGGAACTAGAGGAAGTGGAGACCAACATGAAGCAAGATCGTGGAATTAAATAGCATAACACTCTAAACGGCATACAGTGGGAAAACAGAACTCACAGAACAAACCATGGGTGAGATAAGGCTTTGTCAATGATAATTATATGGAAATTACTGTAAAAATGCTATATATGAACTGATATATTAAGATATAAATAGGTTCAGTTGCATAAATGAAACATCAAAATGGCAATAGACATAATAAATAGGAGTAAGAGACCATACTACTAGAGAAGTTTCTACAATAACTTTAGGTTCAGAAATACACTAATATCCAATTTGTGACCCTCATTTGGCAATTAACTAGTTAAAGTAAAGTGAAGTGAATCCAGACAATAAATGACAAGAGTTCATATCAAAAGTACACAATTTTAAAATTTTCTCCGATTTTTTCAAAAAAAGTCAAAACAGCAACCTCCTTTCTCCATTAAAAGACAAAAAAAATCTAATTTTCTATACAAAAAGTCAAAAAGATTTCATACCGAATAACTAAAAATAAAACACCATCGTAATACCTTATATTTTATTCTCTTTTGATTTGATGCTTCACCTCACTATACTTCAATTCACCATACATCCAAACAGGCCATCATAGTTCACAAGGATGATACGAAACATTGGGGTGGGTCACAAGTTTAGTGGAACATGACTGATGTATCCGACGTAGTACAACTTACAGAAAAAAAGATGGATCACCCTGATCAAAAAATTAAAAATAAATATATTTATATATAGGGGATGTGACTGTGTACCGATCCGAATGGACTATTGACCATTAAACTTTTGGGCCTAGATGGATATGCCAGAAATCACAGTTGGGGCTGATTTTTTGCAGAGAGAAGGGTCCTAGGGAGTCCTTGAAATCCCTCCATTCCCAGGTGGGCCCCACCATACACTTTAGCTTACCTTATCCTAAGCTTGAGCTTAGGAGAGCTGCCCCGGTATATATATATATATATATATATATATATAAATGGGAGATGCTCTCACCTTACTATGAGAGCAAGGGTAGGGGCCCTCACATTTAAGTTGTTGGCATTGGATATGGATGTGAGGGCTCCCACCCTAGCTCTTATTGTGTGTGTGTGTGTGTATCTATATATATATATATATATATATATATATATATAGAGAGAGAGAGAGAGAGAGAGAGAGAGAGAGAGTTACTGTCACTGATACCTATGTAAATAACAAATGTACAATAATTCAGCAATTTTGTCTACAAAAGCAATAAACACCAGAGGGTTGTGGGAATATGATGTTTACCAAGAAGACTGGCCCATGAATTGTATCAACACAGAGGCCTGCACCTGATGGCAGAGTAAGATCAGCACATGCTGCTACAGACACTATATCTGAAATATTGACTTTGACAACTGATCTATTGATGCCTGCTGCACCCTGTGTCCTGCCAGGAGAGCTTTCAAATAATTGCTTTTGGTCACCATCATTAACCTGCAGAAAACATAACAGTGATCAGCACCAGATGCCTGTGTTTCATTGATGTGATTATAGACAACAGATAAAAAATTCATTTAAATGTATGATAAGAAAAATAAATCCATTAATAGAGAATATACAGTGCATAATTCCAATATTTCATAACATAAAAGAAAAAAAAAGACACCATTATTTTGTTGTCTAGGAAAAACTTAAAACAGCCATCTGTGAGAGGCCTAGGTAGCCTTTCGCTAGTTAGCTCATTTTTTTGCTTTAGAATAAATAAATAGGCCAAATTGTAGATCCCCTCCTAACTTTCTCCATTTAAGTCTGATTTGGAATTAGTAGATTGCCTTTAAACTCTTCCAAGAAATTGTAGATACCACCATGTTCCATCATCAGTTGTTTGGAAAATTTAACTATCACATGTTAAATGACAAAAATGTCCCAAAAGTGTTTGATTCGTGCTTTCTTTTTCATGACGCAACCCTCTTAAGAGCAATCATATGGACAAGACAAACAACCTGATGGTGAACTTGTGGGGTCCACTCTTGAAAATGAAAGACACTATTTGAAAAATCTTTATAAATATTTTTGGACTAACTCAAATTATGATAGATCACAAATTGATGTGATCTCAACACAACTACCACACGCATGCCATGCATGCATAACAATCTGGATCATCTTAATACAAGGCCCGACTTTGGGAGGAGCATGGCTGGAAATCATACTGTTGATCTTTAATGATATGACACTGGATGTGTTGCTACACACCAAAAAAAAAAAAAAACCCTCTAGAAAATGTACAACATGGTAAAGCACTAAAAGAAAGGAGTCGCAAACGTGAGACACAGATAGTCCTCACTGGTGAGTAGGGCTGTCCAATTAGACCGTGACAAGACGGTCCACTTGCTGGAACTTGGAAGGAGAAGATGGAAATGAGTAAATATGCCTACCAATCAGTTTTAAAAGTAAAAACAGATAGGGCAAACAAGTTATGGAATTGTAATGAGACATTATCCCACAGTTATCCACTTGATCTCGGACTAAAGCACCTTCACAGTGGAGCCCACATCATGCATAGTCAGGAGATAGTGGGGCCCTTGGGAGTTCTTTCTCTAGATAGGTCAACTTATACTGAATGTCAAATCCTATCTTGGCTAATTCGAATGATTTACTGGTACATTGTAATAGGTTGCCTAGAAAAGCTAATACTAGGGTAACTTACCAGTAAAAATAGCAGTCTATTCTACCAATATAATAGTGAACATATATCATTACATATATCGTTCCAGTGCTGCAAATCAATTATCTACACTACTGTTCCAGCTTCTAAACCCAAATGAATGAATACCAGCCCCCAAACAATAAAATTACAAGTGACGGTGAAGTATTCTCTCAGTGCCGAGACAGACAGCATTATAAATTCCATCTGTTATATATTCATATACCAGTGTACAAAGCAGGGACCAAATATTGATCCCATCATCTGAGAACTCCATACGCATTGTTGCAAGTACCAGAAAAATTATTATAATATTGGGAGATAGCCACGACTTGTTGTTTGGAGGGTAACACATCATACTCATCTACTGACCACACTGACTCATGACAAGATGAAACCAAGTGCCTGTTTTGCTATTTGGAAACAAATGGAAATGTCTGAAAACCTGTTGTAGATCTTGTTGGGTGTTTGTAAATGAATGGAAATGAGTGGAAACATGTACAATTTAGAGACAATGGAAAGCAAAATCCATTGAGAAAATGGTGACAGCCAATACCCTCTCCTTCATATGTAGTGTCTAATATAGAAACTAAATGATAAAAATCAGATCCATATCAAGATTAATCAAGCATCGCATAGATAGAATTATTGTAATCTTACCTGCTTAAGTCCTTCATGATTCAAAACAAATTCAGAGCGTCTCCAATCGCTATGAGGTGCAACTGGATTCCCTGCGGGTGGTGCAGTCAAATATCCCACCTTAAGATATGGCAAAGGTAGCTGCCAAGAAATAGCTTCTCTCATCAATTAGTAATAATGACAATATCAACCTGGCAAAACTTGAATTAAAAATTGAGAATGTAGATGACAATGACCCTTCAGCTGACAGCTAAACACTAATATAAAAAAAAAAAAAAAAGTTAATAACTGACTAAGGAGTGATTATATAAGGTTGACGACACTGTGTGATTGATTAAGGTCGACTTAGATGCATGCATGGGTTTCACCTTCCAAAGATACGTTCCATTCAAATTGTGACCCCACCCTGTTAAACTATAGCAGGCATCAGCTCTTTTTTTTTAGCAGGCCTAAACTCTTCTCCAAAGAAAGTGATTCATAGTTAGAGTGAAGAATATTGCGATTAAAGAACCAATTAATATGATTTATTAATAAATCTTATTCAACATAGTGGCTCTGACTTTAGAGAATTAGACTGTCCATCAAAAGTGCAATCTCCTCCCCTACAAATGTATGAAATCCCAGTCCAATCGAAGTTATAATCACAGTTGGCTAGGACAAATAAGATTTAGCCAAGCCTTTCACATGTCAAATCCAATGGTTAATCTTACTCCTTTTGACATGAAATTGGGGCCTTGTACCAATTCATGGAGGTTTGGATTAATAATTGGAAGTTGAAACCATGTTATGCCAGCTCCATTGTATGGTAAATTTGTTTAGTTTCTTATAGAAAATTTGGTTTTATTAAGAAAGCGTGATTAATTTTGAAACTAATCAACACTTACAGTGGGAGTACGCTGGCAGAGCATGGATAAAGGAGGTGCCAATCCACTGGTAGCTCAGTGGTGAGGTACCTCCCCTCACAGAAATTACCAGGGATCAATTCCTGGCTTTAGCGCTAATGGTGAGGGACTTGGGAAAAGTGTGTGTGTGGGTGTGTGAGTATTAACCAGAGGGAAAAAGGAAAAAAAGAAAAAAAAAAAAAAAAAAAAAGGAAACTAATCACATGCTATGATACCCGGATACTTGTACAAGCCCAACATATCCATATCGAACTGATATGACACTTGTATTGGTACCTGATAATGCACCGATACTTCTAGGGAACAAGTTTAATATATCTTACTTATAAAGTCCTTTATTTCATATAATTCTTCTAATATTATTACTTCTCACCATAAAAAGTGTTAGAACGGACGAAAACAATGATAATTTCATCGATCCAATAGTAATCTAAAGAAAAAATTAGGACCCCCCGTATTTGTATCTGTGTCCTAGATTTTCAAAAGTGAGGAATCGTATCTCAATATCAGTATCTGGGCATCATAGATCACATGTTTTGAAAACATGTCAACACCAAATGGTGATTGTTACAGCGAATCATGACACATGCAGGAAAAAACAATGGGCTCATCTTTTGAACAATTTCGATTTTCAAAAATATTTTCTGTTACTTATGTTCTACTTTCTGTTACTTATTTTCTACTTTCTACTGTTGATGCAGTTATCAGTTATCACCAATGGCCATCATCACCCTTCTGTACTAACATAGTTCTAAGTAGCAGTAGCATGCAAGATCCTGTTCTTTTGACATATTTCAGTTTTCCTCTGCCATGTGCTAGTAATCTCAAGCCCAGATAAAGGGAGGGTTAATCAACAGTCAGGCTATAGAACTTGCAAGACTAAGTCTCAACATCTACTTTGAGAAACGTAGCACTCAGCCAAGCCCAGTTAGATGGAATATGGTTAATCGGATGACGATTACATGATTCATAAATGGGATGCCAAAATAGGTATACTAAAACGCAAGCATGAGCTTATGTCAGGCAGACATTTGCATGCACACACTCAAAAGACAATACAGATTTCACTATCATTTGTCTGTTAATTAACTGATAAAATAAAGGGATTTTTACCATACGGGATATAAAAGACCATGAATTCCTTTAAATGGTGTTGACCAAAACTATATCCCAAATATGGGTACTATGCATGGGACCCCAAATTCTTTTTCCAATTCTACCTATTTTCTGCAATATTGCACAATCTGTGCGATTTCGCACAAATTAAAGGTGAAAATAATCGATTTTTCTCTTATATTTTCCTCCGTTCCCATCTCCTAAAGCACTAAACCTCAATTTCTTCATGCGACTTTTTTCGTTCCTATTACTTTCTCTATCGTTAAAAAAGGGTTTTCAATAGGGTTTTTCCGTTGCTTTTCCATTTCCAAAAGTATCTCAAGGTTTGTCCACAACTATTCTACATTTTTCCTTTTCATTTGGTCACTGTCCTGTTGTGAAAACTTTACCCTGAGGACAAGAGATGGATCCACAATATCAATACCTTGTAAAATTTTGTGGTCTACATACCCTTTTTGGAAACTGCTTCTCATGAATTATCTTTTAGTGAAGAGAATGCAAGACTACACTTTTTGAGAACATTTTTTTAATGATCGAGAAAGTAGTAGAAACGGCCAAACGGGAAGGTCGCAGGAAAAAAAATGAGGTGCTTTAGGAGATGGGAACGGAGGGAAACATAAGAGGAAGATTGAACAGTTTGTGCGATATCGCATAGATTGTGCAATATCGCACAAAATGGGTATAATTGGAAAGAAAAATTGGGGTCCCATGTATAGTACCCAGATTTGGGATATTGTTTTGGTTAGCACCATTTTGAAGAATTCATTGTCTTTTATATCCCATATGGTAGAATTCCCTAAAGTAAATTCTCTGTTCATTTCCCAAAAATAAAAAATAAAAAAATACCACTGATGGAATTCAAAACTCATCTGAAAGGATTTTTAATTTTTATTTAATTGACTCTAAAAGATATTTTACATCGATGGTCTATACCTGCCTCTTTTTAAGGTTGCATCCTGCAACATTAGCTGCACATTATATTGTGGGTGCAGATGTGCTCTCACTTCTCTATTATGGTATTTATATTGAAGAATTTCAATCGCATAAATCTTAATCCAGAAGCCATGCAAGTATATGAACAGCTCCCATTCATTTGCTTAAGGATATACTGAAAACAGATTTGGAATTCTGACACAACTGTCTCTCTCCGTCCACTACTTGCTCAGTTACGAGCCCCCGTGACCAATGAGAGCCATGTGTGTGTGCGTGTAACCAGCCCCTGTGGCGTGTGCGTGTGCATGTGTGTGGGTCTAGAAAATCTTCAGGTCCCTTCACCTTGCTCTGAGCTGTGACTGAATAGAAAGGATTGCAGGAGGATGCTTCAGCACCATTCCTCCACATTCGATCTTCCTCAAGCTCTCTTGCTTGCTTTCTCTCTCCATGCTACCTAAATCAAATGGTCCCTTTGCCGTTGTAGCAACATCAGTGCGAGTGCCACTGCAATGACGGTCTTTGCCATTGCTCTACCTCAGTTGTAAGGGATCACTGGCAATCTATTTGATTGGTGGGCGATTAGTGCTTTGTGCCCATCCTATTTAATAGAAGAGATCCCTTCCTCCACTTATCTCTCTCTCTCTCTCTCTCTCTCTCTCTCTCTCTCTCTCTCTCAACTTTTTTATAATTTCTTGCTTTCCTTTGTGTGTGAAGTTGTGTTTGGATCAAACACCAACCCCCCCAACACACGCACGCGCTCGCGCACACACACACACACAAGATAACTGCATCTCGCTATACAGGCCAAAACGTATGTTTTCACATTTTTGAACTGTAAGACAAAGCATGAGCTAGATGTCACGTTACCCAGACTTCAAAATGCATACCATACCCATGCCCAACATTTCACCTTGGGGTAACAAACCATACCCATGCCCAACATTTCAACTTGGGGTAACTGCCTTATTCAACACATACCCAATGCTGGGATTTTGGTCCCCACCTTTTATTCAGGGGGGTCCTGCTTCATGGATGGCGAGGATTGAAAATCCTGCACCACCCAAGTGCAGGACCCCTGTAGGTGAAAATTTCAACACAATGGTACACCCCAGGTAAAATAAATTTGATGATATGTTGAACGCTGTAAACAAGTTATGTACAATATAAAAGCACTAAATCTTTTCAGCAATCAGTACTAACCATAGAACGGACCAGCCTCAAGGCACTGCGATAAACCTGCATGTCAGACAAATTATAACATTAGTTTATTTCAGCAGAATAAATCAGATAGTTGAAGTGACATTTATAAGTTTTAACCAAAACAAATCCTTCAGATGTTCTTAAACTCTTTTTGGCTACAAAAATTAGCATGGTTGCTAGAGGTTAAAATACAAGTTTAAAGCCATTTAGTATGACTAACTTAAAAAGTATTCAATAAATAGAGACTATAGTTCTGTATTAAATTTGAAGTACATGCCTGAAGCAACCATATCTTCAGTACATGGACTGAATAGTGTGCATCAAACTACAGAGGAAGATCCAATGAACAGATGACAAGAAGTTGAGTTACGAATAGTTGATGAACCAAGGACAATAATGATTAATCCAACTTTCATCTTCTGTTCTGTGCTTTACATTGTCTGTGAATAATTGTTACTTATACAACACATCTAGCTCATCTAATCAAAGGCCTGAGAATTCTTAGTCACATGATTGTGAGACTGCAATAAAATGTAGCAGATCATACTCTATACGGGTGATGAAAGCATAGCTTGCTGATCAGTGACTCGGGCTCAACTCGGCAAGCCAAGGAGTGGAGTCAAGTTGGAAACTCAAAGAGTTAACTAGAGGAGTCTCGTCAATTTTTAGTTAACTGCAGATATTTAAAAAAAAAAAAAAAAAAGGCCTAAAGATAATGGTAAAATAAAGTACAATAGTTTTAAATAAACTTTATTACGTAATATATTAAAATGAGATTTTAATACCTAGGGATGATGATCATCCTCCACTAGGGAACTAATGTTATTGCTGTGATTTTTTATACATATATTGTTTTAAGAAAGTCAATGCATGAGCTGCATTGTAGATGAATACTAAGGGCTGGAGGGACATGTTCCAGCCAGCTAAGTCATGTGTACTTTTGTTCTGGTGTACATAATCTAGAAAAAAAAAATATTAGCTCAGTATGTTGCTTGGCTGAGTCAACCAATACGTCTTAGTGGTTAACATGACTAAGGCATGACCCTGTACAGCAACAGACCCAAGATTTTCATTTGAGGGGTGCAGACCCTAATAGGTAGTTTGGTTTTGGGGGAAAATCGAGGATTTTCATGTGGATTTAGAGGGTGGACCCATTATTTTAATTGGATTTTTGGAAGTGGATCTAGATTTTCATATAGATTTTTGGAAGTGCACCACGGTTTGACGGGTGCGACCACACCCACATATCTGTACTTGGGTCCGCCCCTGACCCTGCATATGGGGAGTCATCCAAGCAACCAATTCCCAACCCGAATCAACTCAGCCGAGTCACTGAGCATCTTGGGTTGTCAGCTAGCTATGGGTGAAAGTATCTAATTGATCACATGACTACAACAAGTTTTACTATTTTTTTTCGATATAGTTTCAATATTTTTTTTTTTTCAGAGCCACCTGTGATGTGATTGATTTTAAGAACTCGGCCAAGAAACTGAGTTGACCTCAAATCAGAAAACTAATTCCAGCTTGAGTATTGAATGAAAATACATGATAAGTTCCTCGTTTCCATTCACCTCAAGTACCACGGGCGGTAGATATGTAACATGAGACTACAGCTTTAACCAGAATATGAAAAACACGAGGGATGACAGGATGAAAAATGCTTTACCGAGTAATTTGGTTTCAAAGCATGGGCAGCAGCAATATAAATAGCTGATAGACTGTAAAGCTCATTAGGGGAGACTTCTCTAGTGTTAACTGTTCTCCCAGTTCTTAAGGTGTCCTCTGCTAACCCATACTGCGAAGAGTTTAGGATATTAAACTCAGATAAGCTCAAGTCAGATGTATGTTATAATGCCAACTTGTGGAACAATTAAGAGAAGCATATTATTCAATTAAAAAAAAGTTAAGAGAAGCATGGGATGACACCTTTTCATCACATAGAAGCATGGGGAGCCTTTCAATCACATTATCCTCCCATATGCATCCAAGTGAGTGACACATGGGGCTTAGATTTTTACCTCTCACACATTCTGTGACAGGTACCTCTTAGCAGAACGCTGCACATATATGGTACCTCTCATGAATTGTGTGAGAGGTAACCTTTTTCCTACCACATGGGACACCCCATGATAAATCCAACCCCATCACACTCACTAACCCCACATAAATTGGCACTCACCCTAATTTGGCACTAATCAGATACTTCACGTTGGATCAAATTTCATGAAAAATGTAACTAAAGATACCGTTAAACTTTTAAGGCTTCCAAATCCAAGGTTGTGATTATCTTACTGAGATGATTTTTTACCAAAAATCATATCCATAGTGAGACCTTTCCAACATGCTATCCTCTCATGATTAGAATGCCTCTAAGTGAGTGACACAAGGGGCTTAGATTTTTACCCCTCACGCAATCCCTGAGAGGTGCCTCTTAGCATAATGCACATATATATAGGGAAATATTCATGTGCATCTATCTCTCACTATATTACGGTGAGTGCAACACAGTGGGGCCAACTTTATGATACATCCGAACCATCCACACACATGGGACCTGCAATGGATCCATCAACTTCTCACTTATCCGAATGGACTGTAGCGTTAAATCAAGGGTCAAGTCTTTTCCTTAATATAAAGTCATTAAATTTTTGGGCTATGAATGAAGGGGTTAGAGGCATGGGATTGACCCCAAACTTGATATATGGGCCCATCCAAGGTGTCCTTTTCTTTCCCCCAAGTCTCATGATCAGTGGATCCCTAGGTGGGGCCCGTCAATTTTGTTCCTCACCATAGGATGAGGGATGGATGTGTGTGTGTGGATTTTCCTCCGGTAAACACCTATATAAGCAACGTATAAGCAACGGCCGTTTTTTGCCGAGTGATGGATCCAACCCCCCCGGAATGTCACCGCTTCCATGGATTTTACACCAATCCAACTAAAATTGACCATTGGATTTAATTTGTAAAAAAAAAAAAGTGCCTTTTAAATCATTAAAATTGAGGGACATGGATCAAGCGGTTAGGATAATCTATGGACTTGGAATTTTACACACAGCTCCGGCCCCTCAATAACTTTCGATCACCTGTCTTCCTCTTGATTACCACCTCGTGGTGCTCATATAGTGCTCACGATAAGGGTGCTCATGTAAGGATAAGCATAAGAGCACTGTGCAAGATAGTTGCTGGGGCCCACCATTCCAGGGGGGAGGCTTGGGTCTAAAGATCCAGGTGGGGGGGTGTTGTTTGGATGGTCCATTCGGATTGATCACATGGTGGGGCCCACTAGCTGCCTCACACAGCAAAAGTGAGATAAACACACTCATGAATGACACTTGATTCTAACTCAAAAAGGGTTTGAGATTGTGAATCTCAAATTGGATGGAAAAAAGTATGAGTAAACCAACCAGAACTGTGCCGAGGTTGTAAATTGCTCGATGAAAATCAAACTGCAATTGTATTGCTGCACGAAACTGCCAAAAATATGCCAAATGATTGCATCAAATAGATAACACCCGATGCTTACTCCTATGCCTGCATCTTGCTAATAATCCCATATCTTCAAATAGTATATGTACCTTACTTATAGCAGTTCTTACAATAGTCTGCTTTTCCCGGGCAGGAACAATCGCACTGAGTTCCTAAGTCGCACATCCAGAAAAAGAAGTTAAATCAGCATGACCACCAAGCACGCATCATTGAATAGATCTCTCAGAATTCTACATCATAAAATCTAGACACACGGGAATACTTTTGTTTTATGATTAATAGAATATTAAATCAGTTTTTGACACAGTATATTTAAATAGAAGATACCTACCTGCAGAGCAAGACCCCAATTGTTCAATGCCTTTGATCAGGAACAACAAAGCCACAAGGAAATATTTTAATTGTAAGTCAGTAATTGTGTGCTTCACATGCTTTAGAAATTAGAATGCAAATGACATGTGAAAAATATCAGCACCTGAAAACCATCAGAAGAATATAAGATTTTTTAAGATATACCTGAGGACTGTTCCAGTTTAGTTGAACAGCTTTTCCATAATTTTTTGTTGCCTGAAAAACAAAAGAGAAATAGTTGACAGTTGTGCATTTCCTTTTACTTCAATACGATAAAAGGATACACCTGGTTCCTAGTGCATACTTTATATTAACTTTTTTTTTTTTTTTGAATAGTAACAATTTGAATAAAGAAAAAACGGAGTACAGCTCCAGGTCCTGATGAGTATCCTCTGGCCCTCTTCCAGAAGTACTAGGAATTAATTGAAAAGCAAATTGATGAGGTTTGTGGATGACTTTATAGAAGAGGGAATTTGTTGAAGAATGATGGTTCGTCAATCATAGCATTGGTTCCATACTTTTAGCAGTATATAACTATAAATTCAAGCGGATGATGACCAGCGAGGCAGTGATGTATAATAAAGGTATCAGATACCCATACAATATGTAAATAACACAAATGTCTGTTCCAAAGAATGAAATTTTGATTCACCTTAGATGTTTCACAATATTGGAACTCAAGTAGGGTAGGCCATCTCCAGTAGGAGCAAACAGCTGTTTTTTCTTGTGAATTTAAAGCGTTTCAGGTATGCAAGGCCAAGAAAGAAATTTGAGAAAGTCCCTTAAGGGGATATTAAGTAATGGAGCAGTCACAGGAACCAGCAAAAACATGCATTTTCTTGAACACAACTGGGAAGAAGGAAAATTTTAAAATATATATGTATTCCAGTTGGCACAAAGTGTGTTTTAGTAGCTTTTCACAATAAGAAATTGTTTATGGTATAAGAATTATGGCCTGTTCAAACTGTAAAATTAATACCAGGTGCAAATCTCCTTAACAGCTTCTGTTGACTAACATAAAATGACTCGGCAGTCCTTTTTCTTTAATACAGAAAACAGAAAAGGTGGAAAAGATAAGAAAGCTAACTGCCTTGCCATTGCCTCCTCACTCAGCACGCACCCCAAACAAGTGAGCCAATACTAAAACTGAACAATCCTTACCCCACCACCATATCCCAATGCCAAACATGCCCTTGATGTTGATTGACGGGTGAAATCATGGGAATGTTTACTGGATACCTATGAGTAAGATAAACAAGTGAATCCAGCCATTGGACACACAAGAAATACCATAGACTTTGGGAATTTAGGAAATACCATACTCATTTGTGTGACTGGGAAAAACAAACTTAGTTGCACAACAATAGATACAGTTGCCCCCTCCCAACATTTCCTGTATCCCATAAAAAACCCTAAGACAGGACCACAATGGGCCTTTGACCAACCATTGTGTGATTATGTCATTTTTTAAAGTTCTGTGGCTAGCAGAGCATTTCTCTTCACTAATAACAAGTGGTTCGAGGTCAGACCTGCCTAGACAGGGTCAACATCAACAAGAGAACTGATGAGGCACAAAAAAGATTCTTAGTAATTAAAAATAAAAGAACAGTCTTTCGAGTGATGGAAAAGAACTCTGCAGGAGTTCTACATTCACTGCAATTCTAACAAAAAGAGGAATAAGTTTGCAAATGGTTCATTGTTTAAGAAATAGTTTTAAGTGAATACAGGAGGTGGTCAATGCAGAAAACCAGAAATCTGCAAATCCTGAAAACAGACCTTATAAACATTCAAATGGATGCTGTTGCCATGTTTCATGGAAATCGGGATCTGCTCTATTAGCTAGTAAAAGCAGCATTAATGAATCTCTCGCTGACAATTTTCAAGTTCTGAGATGCACAAACATTTCTGGTGAAAATGACTAAATTACTCTCAAAGGCTGAGTTAAAACCAATTGCAGAAAGTATTAGGAACCATAAGAAGCTATAGCATAACATCTCACAATAAATAAATAAATAAAAATAAGAACACTATCCAAGAAGAAGAAGAAGAAGACGACGACGATGTTACATTCCAAAAAAAAAAAAGTAGCAGCAGAAGAAAAAAAAATCTAAGAAAACCCAACAGAAAGAAAAACATAAGCCCATATAGATCTACAAAGAACATTTGGTAGCAATTTGACTTGGTAATATAAAAAAAGTACATTCTAATATGCAGATATGAAACTGTTTTAACATGACAACAGACCAATACTGTACAAATATGGCATAGAAGAAGAAGTCCATCTCAGGAGTTATTACAGTATCAGATATTATAAAAGAGAAAGCTAATGCCAAAGCCAAACCTGTTTCCATAATTCTTCTGCCTCTTTAGTACGGCCACGCAGTTTAGCCCGATCAGAAATAGCAATAGCCCAGTTGTAAAAAGCCTAGCAATAATAATTACCATTAGGGTATATAATAATAATAATAGAAGATATGCAATAATTACCAAATAGGATTGCAAAAAGATCAATATAAAAAAAAAATCTTGCTATCATTTAAGTACACAAGATTTTTAGTGATCTAAATTACAAAGTCACCAGGAATAAACATTTTTTTCAATAAATATAAAAAACCAAATGATTTTCTTTCCAAAACTTTGATACTGGAAATCTGGAACCCTCTAGTGCAAAGACTGTCAAGGGACAGGAGTTCACTAGAAAAGTCTATGCCCCATGTCGCAGAGAAAGCATACTGATGTAATGCAGCAGATGTGACTATGAAATCATACATCATGAAGCGTAGGGCAAAGTTGGGTAGCCTCATCATATTTTTTACAAGCCTCCTCAAGCAAAGCATCTTTTGATGGTGAACTTGATTCTGGACCAACATTATCTGCACTTTCCTGCATAAAAAATTAATATTTAGATACCAAGACTATCTGCATCTTAAACATCATTTAATTGCTCTCTCTCTCTCTCTCTCTCTCACTCTCTCTCTCTCTCTCAAGGATGAATATAGCGGTAGCGGCTCGCCACCAAAATGCTACGTAGCGGCGTAGCGGTGCGATTTGAGAAAATCGTCAAAAAAATCTGAAAAAAATTGTAGAAAATCTAGAATATTGGAAAATGAGAGAAAATGTTTTTTTTTTTTTTTTTTGGGCAAAAGTAACTAAGATAAAGGGGCGTAGCGGTCCCCTCATTGTATGAGGTCCTATATCATTGTATAAATAGAAAATAATAGAAATTATCATTTTTTTCACATGTTTTCATGTTGCTTAGTTATGCTAATTTAGAAACTAATGAAAGGCTCGTAAAAAAAAAAAACACTATGCCACGAAGTCAAGACTTAAGACTTAAGAGTACATAGAGAAAAGAATACATCTACCAAAGGAGGTGTCTAATAGGATGTACTTAGAGAAGAATCCTTGAGAAGAACTCTCTGTATTGATTGTAATTCAGTGAGATCATGTGCTTTTTTGTGTTCTTTTAAACATAAAAGGGTAGAAGAGTTGCGTAGAAATGTGATTTGGAGAGAAAAAGAAAAGAAATAAGTCTTATTATGCATTTTTAAATTTTTTTGGAAAAGTATAAATCTGTCTCACTTTGTAGCGGCCTCGTAGCAGTCGCTATGGATCTGAACGGAGATAAATACCATTTAGCATAGCAGTCTACGCCGTTACGCGGCAGCGGCTGCGATTTTGATCCATGCTCTCTCTCTCTCTCTCTAGAGGCGGTCCTGTAAGGACCGTCCTTACGGTCCGCACCGTTCGGGGCGCCCACTGGGGCCCACCTTATGAACCATCCAAAGTGATCACTCATTCATAACCCCCTTATAAGCACTGACTCCCATGAATTTGCATGGATTCAGATGAACTTGATCGTTGGATTGAGGGTCAATTTTTCTTCTTTGATATAAAGCTGTTAAACTTGTGAGCCATGGATGGAGGGGTTAAAGGTATTAGATTGACTTCAAATTTGATATATAAGTTGACCCCACTTGGATCTTTCAATCCCCCTTTGTCCCATGACCAGTGGAGTCTCACAGTGGGCCCCAATAGGTGGTCCGCACCGTAAACTGTAAGGACGGTCCTTACAGGACCGCCTCCCTATACACACACACACACACACACACACACTCTGATAATATCATGCACCCACACGCACTCCCTAAGTCCCTCACCAACATAATCGGGGATTGAACCCTAGTTGTTTTTCCCCTAGGTTCTTTATGTGGAGAAGGAGATGCCTAAATCCGGTTGGCTTGATCTGATATTCTTTGAAACCCTTATGGACATATAATCAAAATTATACATATAACAAAAACATGTAATGGTACATGATGGACGTGTCAAATTGTCCGGAAACACAATTCAAAATTTACAGAGTTGGGCAGGCATGGTGCATGACAAGAGTATTAAACATAAATAAATGAAGTCATGCAAACTGGATAGGAGAATCCTATATTATGTCAAAAACCATGCATATAAGAATTAGGAACATACTCATGTGCAAAATAGGTCGATATCATGATAAAGCAGATATGCCATCATTATTATTTTCATCATTAACAGAATTTCGCAGCAAATATCAAAATAAAAAAAAAATTCTAGACATCATAAATGTGTATATTGTTAAGACTTAAGATGAGAAAAAGATGTATAAATATCCCAACCCTTAAAATTAAAAAATTAAAAAAAATAAAAACTAAACTAAAATTGAAACCAGTCCCCTATAAAAGGATTTGAAAAGCAGTTGGGTAGGGAGGCTATCCCCCAAAACAATACGTATTGAGCGATATGTATGGTTACAATAATACATATCGGGTACTGGCATAAATATTATTCAAGGGATATTTTTTTTGAAAAATATCCAAAAAATCCAGAATATAAAAAAATGTTATGTCGAAGATTCTTCTAATTAAGGACTAGATGGATGATCCAATCAATGATTTAAATTGCCCATGTTTTCGTAACGTAACATTACCAGATAGACACACAAGCATAAAAATATGGTATATGTTTTCTTCTTTGCAATGTTGCTTCTCCTCTTAGTTTCCTACTACTCACTTTCTCCTATTTTTTTCCCTATGGAGTTTCCCACCCACAAAGGAAAAAGGGTGTTTAATCTTTACATCATAGATGTAAGGATGTGCTAGAAAAAACATAAAGATATCTAAAAGGATCGTCATCCACTCTACATATCTCAAAGGTAAAGCGAAGTACATAGGAAAGAACACTCTATAAAGGTCATGTCAAGTATTTACTCTTCATCTGAAGAGTAAGTTGTCGTGCAAGGGAGAACTAATGCCGGGCATTCATCTTCACTTCACATGATGAGAAATCACACAAGATAAAAGGGGCATAAGGGGAAAAAGAAGAAATGTGACAAAAGAGTAAACTAGAGCCCACATTTTTCATAAAGATTTGAAGTTGATTTTCATTTGTCCATTTGAAGGTATATTTTATTTGCCGAAGCGTCCAAGCAACAAGAAATTGATGGGTTCTGATGGGTTAGTTGGTACCTCTCTAACTGTCTAACAAGCACAATATTGTTCTGACAAGTATTGAGGAAATTGTGAGTAATTTTTCTAGCTAAATGTCTTTACTTTTCTTTTTCTTTTTTTCAGTTTGGGGGTGAGATGCATATTTTTAAGTACTTTAAAATATATTCAAAAGTTTCTTAGATTAGAAGTTTGAGTTAAAGTGGAAGACAAGAACCTTTGAATTATTCATCACTTTGCACAACATACTTTCCTCTCTTCTAAATACCATTTTGACTACACTTTTTACTTTTCAAATAACAAAGTAATGTGACTATTCCCATTATCCTACCTTGGACGATGAAAATTTTATTAAGTGGTTCTTAAATTATAAATAGCAAGCACATATACACATACATAGTAGTTATAAATAAAAAAAAATAAAAAAAAATACACATACATAGTAGAAGCAACAAGTTACATGGAAGAATAATTAAAATTTCAAGTAATTCAAAAACAAACCTGGAGAACCAATGCCCAATTGTAAAGTGCATCATAGTCTCCAGAATTTCTCTCTATTGCACTAGCATACCTACAGTAGAACAATGCAAGGATGATATGTGGATAGAAACCAAGTTGAAGCACCAACAATGAACATAAGATTATACTAAAGTTTGTTATAATAGACTTCGAAGCACTACGAGTGTGGAATAGTGAAACTAAAATAGACATCAAGAAAGTAAAAAGAATTATTATGGGACAGCTGTCGCCTTCTCAGACATCATGAACTTATTTATGGCAATGCCAACAGGCATCAGAAAGGTTTAGGAAAGAGGCATCCATGTGCTTCAGGTGGAAGGTGACTCCACATACATAATTAGCAATCTCTTGGGCCAAAGAAATGTCTTCAGATACATGGACTAGAGGATGTAGTGGAAGAAATAGAAGATTTAAAAGAGCTTGATGTCATTATCTTTCACCATGTCCATCGAGAAGCTGGAGGTAGATGTGGTAGCAACAAATGCCAACTTGGTTGCTATCCAGGTTCGGGTAGGCCTATTGTCCCATCCCACACGACCATTAGTTGTCTCTCGGACAAAGTGCTCATTGGTATGGTCTCAATGAAGGGGTCTTGGCGATGTCTCCCTCTCTGCGTTTTGGGGGCCCCTTAGCAGTTGCCTTTTCTTTTTGCTTGTTGGCTTTCTGTGTACTTTGAGACAGTCTTCTTTAGATTCCTCTACCCTTGGTAATTTGTATCAATTTGAATAACTAGATAAATTTTATGATTCACAAAAAAAAAAAAAAAAAAAAAGAGCTATAACTTTTTAAAGGCAAGTGTAAGAAAAAAAAAGGTTGCAGACATAACAATTACTGCCATTGATGTAGAAAGTGAGAACAATGCAATCTTAGAATACTAGTGATTTCATGACCCATAGGTTTACTATGAGGCCAAAAGGCAAACTCTTGAATAAAATAACAGATATGGACAGAGGACAATTAGGAATGATTACAAAATGATTAATGAATGCAATGAATAAAACTGATACGGAAAGAGGATCCACACAAAAGAAAAGAAAATTAGAAAAAGAAAAACATAGCAAGAACTAAGTTTAACTATAGTTTCTTTCCTTTTCTTTTTAATGGTGACTTGAACCCACAACCTTGTAGTTAGAACTATGAGCACGTTCCAACTATGCCACAGGCTCTTGTCAGTTATGACTATTATTTGTGATAAAAACACTGCAGATACAACAAATTGAATGTGAAGATTTCATACCATGCACAGCACATGTATATTTGTAATGCAAAACAATAACTGAGAGAATCACGGTTTGGTGTGAAATTGTCTTTAGCCTGTTCGTTTAGCACAGGGAGTAGTAAAAGGTGGAGTAAAAGCAAGCACGTGATTTTTTGTTCCTCACTTCACCTTGTTTAGATGAAAAAAGTGAAATGAGAAGTAAACTTACGATGTGACACCACTAACCTTTTACTCCTCCACAAGCCCTTTTTTACGACAAAAATGTGCGATAAATTGTGTTGTAAACTTTATTACAAAAAGTGCTTTTAATCTACACTCCCTCTCTCACCTCTACTTTACCTCATACCATCCAACCAAGGTTTTTAACACACCTCTACTTTTTACCTTAATATACCTTACCTATACTATTTCTGTGATTTGACATCCATCTCCTTTACTCCGCAGATTTAAACAAACAGGCTTAGTTTTAACAAACTTGCAATTGATAATCTTAGGAGTCTGTCTTCCAGAATCCAAAGTTTGGAATAACTATTTTGGTATGAATGGAAGTTTATGGTGTAACCAACCCATTCGGGTTTATAGGCGTAGGGCTAAGACTGGACCCATCCGGTCCTAGCAACCAGTCCAAGCCCAAATTGGGCCTGCAACAGATCAGTCCCAGCACACCTCAGGCCCAACAAATCCAGGCCCAAATTGGGCCCAGAACAGATTCAGGCTCAGCCCAAAAGGAAGCCCACAGCCTGCAATTTGTGCCAGTTGTACCTGTGTGCAGTTCAGTGCACAAACAAATGGTGGCAAGTCCTCTTTAGGACTTCTTTCTTTCAAAGATTTCTTTCTTATAATATTTGTTGCATTGGGAGTCTTTTATATTTAGTAAGTTGAGTTAGAAACTCTAGCACATAATGTAGTTCAAAATTTTACTTCCTAATGGAAAAGCGACTGTTATATATAATTTACAAGGGAATGCTATCAGCGCAGAACTGGATGAGTTTTTCTATGCTTGAACAAAATTCCCATTCAGGGCTTGAACCAGTAGAATTTCATAACTTTTCTTCTGCAGTTTATATCCACTGGTTTGTAGTGAATTAGTGATTCAGTGGCTGTCTCCCCTCCTCCTGTGATTCCATGGTGTTCAAAGAGACTTGAAGTTGCTGAGTCTTCATGCAAAAACTGCAGAACCGTCGATTGGAGTTGCAGCCCTCGTTTGATTGTTTGAATTTATATACGTATTTCAGCCTTCCCAATTCCATTGAATATTATACTTTTGTTCTGAATAAGGAGAACATGAACCATTTGAGCCCTACTGGAAAATGAAAGGGCTACGAATTCATAAGTTACAATAAAATTATAATTTTAGGAGTGCCACTTAGTTGGCTTGAGTGATAAATATATGGTAATTCTTCTCTTGACAAATCTATTTCCATCAGTGGTTGCCTCTGCTAGGCCTGACAGGCCCTGTACACCTAAATTTCCATCAGTCAATATCAAAGTCAGCTTTCTGAAGCCTCTGCTAGGCCCACCAGTCAACATTAAAGTGGCTCCACTGCCCTTGGGCTCAAGGTGTGCTGGAGTTGCCTATGGCGTCTAGTAGGAGTTTTTCAGCACTTATAGCAATTCTGCAATAAGTGCAAAGTCCTGTTTCAGGGCAATCTCTATCTCCACCAGTTAACATTAGAGCAGCCCCACTGGCCTTAGGCTCAAGGTTGTTGAAGCTTGAACCGTTTCACGGCCTCTGTAGGGGTTTGTCAGAAATTCTTCATTAAGTTCTCAAACTTGTGTTTATGCCCTACCTCCCTCACTCCCAAGAAAATGAGCAGCTACATCATCTAGAAGATGAACATGAGCCCTAAAGAGAGTCACGATAAATATCTTAGTTGCATCATCCAACAGCATATGTGATACAAAGATGCCCTGCTTTGAAGCTCCTTTTTGCACTAGCTGACTGCCATATTAGCCTCTTGTGGAGTGCGAGCTAAAGGTGCCTCTAAATGATTAGTCAATGTTTCCTCTGTGCTGTTTGCACTTTCCAGTTAGAATAATTTTTCTATTACTTATATTGGGAGGATTGCCACAACACTGAGGTTATTTGAAAACTTGTTCTGATACGCTTCTTCATAAATACAGGGTTATGTCAATCTATAAGAATGTTAAATTTGCGGGAAGAAGTAATTCAAACTTCTGCAGTTGGCTGCATGAAAGTAATTTCAAATGCATAACATGCAAAGGCTCTGATACTACAAGTCTACAAATCACAAGCAAATGTGATACTTTAGTCATTTGCAGAGACAACAAGAACTCCTATGACAACATATAAAAGAACCAAAATAGCAGCATTTTCTTTCTGGTATGCACGGGTTTGATGTGCACCACCTTACAGCTATCACATTGCACTAACAATTAACAAAAACCTTTTTTCTTATGTTTTCCCTTTTTCCTAATAGGTAACATGAATTGAATCCACAACCTCAGAGTTGCAAGTTGCAACAATGAGCACATTCCAACAGAGCTGCAGACTCTCGTCATGTATCTAATAAAGCTAACCCACCTGAACCTACGAATACTAGAAATCCAAGCAATATGCGAATACCTTTTTGCAGCAAAAGCAAGAATGCGTTGGCGAGAACGACCTTCCTCATCCACACCAGTTACACTATTAATCAAGTCCATTGCAGCATTCTTTTGGCCCATATTTTGTTGCTGTATACTTTCTTGACTGAAAAAGAATAATTTTTAGAAACAAGAAGTGTTAGCGCTTTCTTTAATATGGAGAAAGAGGATCGATCAGTTATCATTATTCATTAACACTTATCTTCAACAATGAGACAACCAACACCTTCCTTTTAAGATATCAACCCTAAAAAACATAATGTATACATGTCATTATTTAAAGTAACTGATACAGAGCATCAGTATGAGGAGCTGATTCACACCTGCATTGCCATTCAACAGATACGCATCTGACACGAGCTATTATAAAAAATTCTCAATTCAAAGCAGAAATCATACAATTACAGCAGATGCGCCAATCAACATCACTGGTACAGACAATATGTATCAGTTTTTTCCCCAGATGGAAACAGATCGTTGCCCATATTTGAACCATGTGATTAGATCTTAAAAACTCATCTTCTTCTACTTTCTATATTCTCATTTCGGAAAGGTACAGTGATTGCTGAATGCAGGCTGATTGTCTAGTTAGCCCGCTTCAAAGGCCTCAAATTTCGTGATCATCGACAATGCTCCTGACATCTCTAGTCCGTAATAGTGGTACCGCTGTAAAATCTCTATCAAGCAACAAGATTTCGTGATCATCGACAGTGCTCCAATACTAAAATCCAACACTGCAGATCTAGCAATTCTAAATAAATGCAATCACTGGTGTTTCAAGAACAACAACGATACAAAACAGGTTTTGGCATCCATTTTCAGCAAAAATCCTAACCCTAATCGAACAGATCTAGAAGACAGACCTGTGAAATGAGCTCGCATCTCGTCTCTCGCCGTCCGAAACGGGAGTGCTTGTGCTCATTCCATCTCGTTCAGGAGTTCCATTACCATCAATAGATCCGTCGTTCCTCAATTCGTTCAGCAGCTCCCGCATGGTAAGAGACCTGTTTCCTTCACCGTTTTGAAGAAGCTCGGATCCGTTGATTTCGTCTGCTGATGCAGCAGCCTCGTCATTGGATCTGATGTCGTGATCCTCTTTTTTAGTCGCTTCTGATTCGGCTCCGTTCGCCAGTTCCTCTTTCTCATCGGTTTGCAGCTGCTGCGATTCGTCGGTGTTCGCAGACATTTTCGCAGATGTGAGAGAGAGAGAGAGAGAGAGAGAGAATGGAGAAATTGCAGCGGACCCCAGTCGTTGAGGGAAAGCTAAGAGGCTTCGATGAGTTTCTAAAAGGAAAACAGGAGAAATGTCGAGCTCGAGGAGGGATCTGCTGGTTCTTCTTGATGGAATGGCCCACCTTTTATAAATCAATCGAAACCGTTGAATGAATCGCTACCTGATGAATTAGTAGGCTGTTGAAGATCGCGTGCCTGTGAATTTTGCTGCGCAGAATATTTTCACAGGACATGTGTAACCCAAAAGGGTAAAGTGTGGATGTTATGTGGAGATGGTTCGAGGCATCATAACGACATAGAATTTTTTTTTTTTTCATCGGAGTTTTCAATCTTTGGGCTAGACTAACTCTCATGTAATCCCAGTGTGATAGTGCACATTGAACCTATAATCTCTGAGTACAAACGGTGATTCTAGGTCAACTGAGCTACTTTTGGGATTATAATAATATAGATCAGATGATGGCTTTATATAAGATTAGGGACTAAGGTGATGGCAAGATATTCATTTATCATATTTCCTTAAACTCACTTTTTATTGAAGTGGATATTATTTAATATATTTTTTCCGCGTTGAATCTTCATTTAGGACACGAATTTATATGCATTCAATCATATTTACTATGTGCAAATGAATAGACATTTTAATGCCAATGTATTCATGGTTGAGTGATGTTGGCAGTTGGCACTATCACGCAGATGCCATCCTAGGGTCTTAAGGGTTTTTTATTTTTGTTTTTTATTTTTTTTTTTTTGTGTGTTTTTGGGTAATGGAGGGTTCCCAACTGCGGGCCTAGGGTCTTGAGGTTCAAAGTACTGCTCCGGGCAAGTATGGCAACCTAACAGGGAAAAAAAAAAAAAAAACTACAATAACCCTTCAGTAGAGCTTACTTGACCATAAATTCTTTTTTATTTAATTTCTATGTATTTTATTAAAAAATAGATTTTTAGAAATAATCTATATTTTCATAGCTTATATATAGGGTCCCAATCCACTAGTATCCATGCCCGGCCCAAATTTTAAAAAAGAAGCCCGAGCCAAGGTGAAGCTCCACTCAGGCCATAAGTACCTGGCCCGAGCCAAGTGCACCAAGAACAGGTTAAGCACGAGCCCGGATATTTAGGGCCCGTTTGACATTGTTTCTATCTTATTCCCAATTCTATGCTCATACTAGGTTGTGCTGAGACCAGGTTGTATTGAAACTAATCTGTACAAAACTTGTTTAGCAATATTATAATAATTTATTCCATTGAGAACGTGCTATGCGGAACTTGTTTAGTAACAATATAACAATTTCATTCTAAGAGACAGAATTAAGAAAATCATATTTCTCAACAATATTGAACTTAAATC
This sequence comes from Umbellularia californica, assembly GCA_028538565.1. NCBI lineage: Eukaryota > Viridiplantae > Streptophyta > Magnoliopsida > Laurales > Lauraceae > Umbellularia > Umbellularia californica. The sequence continues at coordinate 14,245,271 of JAPQWN010000001.1, read as the reverse complement.
TAATATGTATATTCATATATTCATCTTAAATATTAAAAAAATAGTAGGGCCAAGATGAGCCCCCCATTTAGGAATTAGAATGTGACCCACCCCACCTATAAATAGGAATTTCAACCACATGTAAGAGTCGTTGACCACCACCTTTAAACTTACAATGTTGGACCCACTTTAGTAAGAACATGGGGCCCACCTCTATAGGATTTACGATGTGGGCCCGCTTGTATAGGGATTTAAAATGTGGCACCATAAATTGTTATTGAGAACATGTGAAGCGCTTTTAGGTATTACAAAGTAGGGTCTCCTTTTGTGATTGTGAACGTGGGACCCATCTTTAGAAATTCTGGTAATTGAGACCATTTTATATTTTTCAAATTGGCAACATAAACATGAATATAATTGAATGGTCAATCAATAGTGACAATTATATTTTTCAAAAAGAAAAATCATTTACTGAGATTAATAAAGTAAACATATGAGTAATATGATTGTGAACGTGGGACCCATCTTTAGGAATTCTGGTAACTGGGACCATTTTATATTTTTCAAATTGGCAACATAAACACGAATATAATTGAATGGTCAATCAATAGTGACAATTATATTTTTCAAAAAGAAAAATCATTTACTGAGATTAATAAAGTAAACATATGAGTAATGAAGAATGATGCAGATCAGTATGCATCAACTATAAATAAAGTACCCAGATAGCTTTAATATCAATTGATTCAACTCAAAAGGTGGTTTTTAGGTTGCTAAATTGAACCATAAACAAAAGGTTACAAAGAACATATAAATTAGGGGGAAAACGATAAAGACATGAATAGTTGGAAGAATATAAAAAGATTACAGGAGCAAAATACAGATGGGAAAGAATCCATCCTCTAGAGAAGTTAATCTCATAAAAGATATATTTATAAGCACAATTAACAGCAAAAACTAACCAAATGTGCACCGGCCACATTAGCCTTATACTACCTTCTGAATTGATTTTAGTTATAACATTTTCAAATACCCTCTTCATTTGTTTTTCATAAATTCCACCAATTATAGCAGTGGGTAAAGATTCCAAATTATATTCCCTTTGTTATGAAATGAGTCGCTGCATTACTCTTATAAGATGTCCTATGATGGAGAAACCAATGATCAATCCCCATTATTGCAAGGTTCTGTAGAATATATCAGATTTGTGAGAGAGAGATGAGGAGGGTGAAGGAGGGTGATGGGTGTTTGGCCTGAGTGAGATTTGAAGGGAGAGTGAAGAGAAAATCAGGAAGGAACGAACTTGCCATGAGAATCTATGAGGATCATTTGCCTTTTGGAGATTGATGCGAGAAGAGAGTAGAGAGAGAGAGAGTGCTCCCACTATGGTCATCCGCAACGCGGGAAAAGGTTTTTATGCCAGCGAGTTGTGCCAAGAAAAAAACGAAATAAAATTGTTCTGGATTTCCTTCTCTGGCGGGACATGATTTTAGGAATCCATCTAGCGGGCTAAAAATTGGGAACACTCAATTACGCTTAACAAACGGGGTTTCTATGGTCTTGACCCATGGGAACACGGGAACAACCTATTAGCACAATGCCAAACCGGGCCTATGTTTTAGAAATAAAAGGGGAAAAGTTTATTGACCCAACTTGTAGCTCACCTAGTTAGGATGTATGTTTGTATGGGAGAGAATCAGTGTTCAACTCCTCCCTCCTACAAAAAAAAAAAAATCATCTGTTACTTAAAGATGGGCTAGGCTTTCTATCACTTAATTTGAGCTTAGCCCATATATTATCCAGGCCCAGCCTGTACTAAAAGCCAAGGCTCAAGCCCCGCCCAAGCAGGGCTGGGCCGGGGTTGGGATCAGGTTGGCCCGATCCATGAGCACCCCTACGATCCACTGTCCACATGAAGCTCACTTAATGAAAAAACACCAATCACTAAAAAAAAAAAAAATCATGATCAGTAGCCCAACTGCACGCCTATCTCCCGTTGAAATAAAATTTATACAAAGCCCAATGGCCCATACAAGAGATGGAGAAGGGCAATTTAGGGCTGTAATAAGTGGGGCCCACCGTGGAGCCTCCTCATCTGGTGAGCCCGATCCTCATAGATCTGCCACTCGTTTATATCTCTTAATGGTGGCAACATCGACATGATTTCAATTGGATAAAATGGATGACTGAATACTTGGGATGGAAGAAAAGTTCTGCCATCATTATGAATATGTTAGGGGCTTAGGAATTGGAGATTGCGGTTTTAATATGTGAACAGAAAATGATGGTTTTTAATGATTTAAATCATTTCCTTTAGATGTACTGATCAATTGGCAAAGGAGTTCTCACGGTCATAGTTCATACAGACAAGGGTGGACCCAGCTACAATTATATGGGGGCAATTGCACCCATTGGACCTTGGTCCATTTTTAAAACCATAATAAAAATTTTGACTCAGCTTTAAAAATTCAGATAAAATCTAGCATCGATTCGCCGGCAAAACCCACATGAAAATCCTATTGTTCCCAAAATCAAATTGCCTTATTGGGTCCGGACTTATTCTCAAGACCAAATTGCCTTATTGGGTCATGACCCACCCTCAAAAATCTTGGGCCCGCCACTACATCCAGAGTTCATATGTGCCTCACCTTCTCTTGATCCTAGATGTTAACGTCACACACCCTTCTCCTAACCCACATGAATAGTTAGCCATCCAAATTAATCAAATAATATCCACCTTTGCTGATTAATATGTGAAAGCAAAATTAACTGTTGTTTAAGTAAAGAACGGCTTCATCTGAGTGGTAAGGAGCGTCGGTTCTTACTATTATGCTGCAAAGCTTCTTTTGATGATTGTTCTTCAAAAAGTCCCTATCATATCAAAGGCAGTGGCCCACTAACATGGCTCTATGTGCACTCTCGAAGAAAGCAACAAGGGCTGGTCACTGGTGGTTCAAGGGACTGAGGAGACATGGGATGCTGTAGAGAGAGAAAGGCCAACAGCAAAGGGTCCTGTTGTCGGCCCCTTGAGCATGTGGTCACTGGCAGCCGAGAGACCAATTGTATGGGACCATGGTCATGGTTTATGCGGATTGAAGAAGTTTTAGGGCAATTTAAGGAATGTCTCTATTTGTTTATGCATGCCCCATTGCAGTGTAGGAATGGGACAGTCAACGCAAGGATGTGTGGCTGTACCGCACATTAGGTCCCATTTCTTGCCCATGGTTGAGAATAATCTACCATGTTAGTGATAAAAAGGAGACATGTTTTTAAATATCCTGTCGATTTGATATGGACATAGGGATAGGAGGATTGATTTGATTTTTCAAGAAATTAGAACCCTCTGTAAAGTGCGATGGTGAAAATTGATGAAAAGTTTATGCTGCATGGAATAATTTCTAGGAGTTTTGATAGGAATGATTAGCTAAGAAAACTTATTATAATATTAGAGTTATCTGATTGCAAGTTGCCTAAGGACAACGTTTAAAAGTATTTATGCTACTTTTACTAATACCTTGGGGTTGAGATTTTGTTAAGAAACAAAAGTGAGGGCGATAACTTGATGGTAGGGAGATAGATATATTCAACTCAACTTTTTCAAGAAGCTAGAACCCTCGACTTCATTGTTGCAATAGTGAACACCTTCCATGTTTTTTTTTTTTTTTTTATCGGTAACGGTAAAATATATTAAAGACTTAAGAAAAGTACAATAAAGATGGAAAGAAAAAACATGCGAATGTATTAGAGCTAAATACCAACACAAAACAACAAATCACAAAGGAGCAAGCAAAGCTACCTCTTTTTCAACCCCCAACTTAGCCAAAGCATCCGCCATGCCATTCCCCGACCGAAGCACATGATGAAACTCAACATTCAAAGATGATGAGAAAGTCTTGATTTCATTGAAAAGAAATTGAAATTTCCTGGACCCTTCTCCAAACAAGACATCCAAGAAATCACATTTAAGGAATCACTTTCCACCACTATGCTATGAAAATTATTTGAGACACAGATCCTTAGAGCTTCCAATATAACTAACACTTCCGGTTCATTAGAATTTTTGATACCTATATACTTTGAGAATATAAACAATACCTCTCCCTTGTAGTTTCCTCAAGACGCCACCTATACCTGTAGGACCTGGTTTTCCTCTTGCTGCACCATCAACATTAAATTTAAGAACATTAGGAGGAGGGGGAGACCAAGTGACTAAATGTTTCTTCTTAACGCATCTGCTTCCCAAGCAAACTTCCCAATTACTTAAGATATTATCCAAGGTCAAGTGCTCTAACTCTTTTTTGATACTTGTCCATTTAGCTATTTTGAGGACAATCATAAAAACAATATCCTTCCTATCCTTTGACTTGCCATTAAAGATTCTATTGTTTCTTTCCTTCCAAATCGACCAAAGAGTACTCTATAGAATTAAGCCCACCCCTTTAAAAGGACCCAACCTCCAAGCCTCCATCAATTCACTCAAAGCCCTTGGCAAACACCATGAAATTCCACATTTTTTGAAAAAAAATTGCCAATTCAAGAACAAGTGGTTGATAGATTCTTCTTCCTTACCACAAAAGATACAAGTGTCTGAAATGGCTTCAGACATTATCCTTCATTTTCTTAAATTGTCCACCGTTGAAATCTTTCCTTCAACTGCCAACCAAAGGAAGACCTCAACCCCTAGTGGGGCCAAACCACACCATACTTGAGATAGATGAGAATGACTCCCCAAGACTGTGGAAGAAACACCATAGAAAGATCTAATAGAAAAACTCCCTGAAGGACAGGGCTTCCAAATGCGTATGTCTTCCTCACCCCAGCAAATAAAGACGTTGGCAAGAATACTTAACAAGGACTCATACTCCGAAACCTCAAATTGACACAACCCTTTCCTAAAATACACAAACCAAGACACTTTTGAACCAACTCAAAAAGTAACAATCTTTGACATATGACTCCTTATTACATACAACTCTAAACAATTTAGGAAAAAGAGACCATAACTTCCCTATCTCAACCCAATCATCATACCAAAAACGAACATTCTTTCCCTCTCCAACTCTAAAGCCTACACTCTTATTTAAGACTTCCCCCCTAACATTGGACACCTCCCCAAAACAAGAAATGACTCTCCAAAAACTTGACAGCCTATACTTAGGGACACATTTAGGGACCCACCCCCACTCATCCTCACCATACTTGGAAATAATAATCTTTTTCCAAAAAGCATCTTTTTCTACTCCAAACCTCCACCACCACTTAGCTAGCAAAGCCCAATTTTTAAGCTCCAGATCTCCAATGCCTAAACCTTCACAAGATTTAGGTTTGACCACTTCACTCCATTTCATGAGATGTGTTAGGTTTTTAGTTGGCTAATTCATAGAGTCCTGACAAAATTGGGGTTCCTAATATTGTATTTCTATTGTTTTCGAACTGCTAAAGATATGGTTCCAAAAAGAATTAAGTTTCCAAGTTTCAGAGGTCTCTATGGGTCGCTTGAACGAACTCACTTTCACTCGAGCGAACCCATCACAGAAGTACCTTCACTCGACCCAATCTGAGGTTAGCTCGACCCAACGAAGTTCTGCCTTGGACACTTTGAAGACAGAGACTGGTTCGCTCGGGCGAACCTGAGATCGCTCGAGCGACTAGAATACAGTTAGTTACCTGAACTTCCAGAGAGCAGTTCGCTTGAGCGAACCCCCACAGTCGCTCACGCAAACCTTGGACTTTCCTTTCCTAATTGAACTGCTGTTTCTAATTCTATCAAGATGCAACTTCTTATTCCTTGAGCTTCTCATAAACGAATTGGAGATTATTTAAAGGCTTCATTTCTCAACTTATTGGTGACACTGATCAAAATTAAATCCCTGAGATAGAGAGTTTGAGAGATCCATCCTATTTCCCCCCCAAGACTTCAAGCTACTGCTGTGCTTAAGATTCAGAGTTTTGGGTCAAGTTCCATCCCCTTCTTGAAGGTGGTTCTGTTCGAGTACGGTGAAGATTTGTGACGTGATGTCAGCAAGATCTGAGGTAGTCCTTAGGTTGAGTCAACAACTGGGAAAATGGTTGTAAGTGTCTTGTATTCTTCAGATTTACATAGTGCTTGGTTGTCTGTTGGCCTAGACGATAAGGCCCGTGGTTTTTCTCTCTTTTAGGGTTTTCCACGTATAATTCTCGTGTCTTTCTCTATTTGTGGATTGATTGCTGTGTTAAATCAGAATTAGGGTTAATCACTAGTTTAATCACCTTAGTTTGATATCCAATCGAGATTTAGTAAGTGAGACCTCTGCTTGTGTTAAGGTAGAAATCACTTTCAAGATGGATCTTCTTTTTATCGCCTTTATCTTCCTAAAGAAAGTTTCTACTGACACGATCCAATCTGTTTCTCACTGATGCTGGCATTTTAAATAACGACATGTAATAAACTGGGATATTTGACAAGGAAGCTTTGATGAGAAACCATGTTTGGTAGATGATTTTCTTAAACATGGTGGCCCTCTCAAAGAAGATTCTAAATTCCACAAGATAATGGCCATAGAGTGTGGTAAACCATGAGTCCTAGGCTACACCCGGCTACATCTAGATGTAGTTCCGTAGGTTAAGGATATGGGTTTGTGCGTGTTCAAGTCCAGAAACTGAAAACATAGAGAAGGAACCATCAAATTCTCAAACATATATATGTTGTGTGATTTAAAGAGGCTAAATGACTCCTATAACGTGAGAAGTGAAAAATTGGCAGTAGCTTCCATATATTTATCAGTAACCAAGTACCCTTTCACTTTTCACTTTTTGTCACGACCCGAGCCCGAGATTATGATTAATTCGAGTTAACCCCAGGTCGCAACGCATACTTACTCCCGTGAACTTCAATCACATAAAGTCACAAGGGATATCAATTAACACATTATGCGGAACATATCTCGATTAACTCGGGATGAGATGTAACATTTTTTAAGTATGCTTTATTTTTCACATTGAAGTTATTGGATAATATTAAAAGCAAACTAATGGTAGTGCAAACTATTTATTTGAAGTGGTGGAACTGATCATTAAAGTAAACAATGTTGGCAAAATCTGTAGCAAACAAAATAATATATCATACAAACATAAATTTTATCTTTTCATGGTTGGAGTTAAATGAAATGGAGAATGGTATAGAAAAACAATGTTTCCTCTCTGACCATCCACTTGATGCCATTTTAGACTTCAATGTCTAATCTACAAATTCCCTTATAATATAATAAGGCAATGTGTGGAACCATAGTTATCAATTTCGTGCCGTTTCGGCCGAAATTGCCGAAAAATTTCGTTTCGGTCAAGTGGCCGAAACGAAATGACATTCAAAACTTTTCGTTTTGAATATCGGTCAATATCGGCCGAAATTCGGGATTTCGGCCGAAATGTTACTTTTCGGCCGAAATGTTACTTTTCGGCCGAAATGGAATTTTATATAATTAATTTTTTTTAAACTTTTTTTTACACATATATTTTTTGTATTTCTTATATTTTCACAAAATATAATTTCAAAAAAATTACTATAATGGATTAAGTCTATATTTATTACTTTTTCTATTTTTTTTTACTAATATATGTATATATATTTTGTTATTTTTTCCCCGAAATGTAATTCCGAAAAATTTCGCCGAAATCCCGAATCGGCCGAAACTTTTCATTTTGTAGGCCAGAGCGAAATGAGGTCCGAAACGATATTAACAACTATGTGTGGAACACTACTTGCAACATGTACCTTTTTCAATCTGTCGGGGAGAGACTCTTTCTAGCAAATCAATTCCCCTCATCTTTTGCAGTTGTGACAACTAATCTAGATTGTAGAACTAAGTCAGTCCTCTACCAATTTCACAAAAGAGTTTACAGGTCGAGGATAAAGGAGGAAGATTGTGTCAGGTAGATTGACTGCCAGAGTAAAAATTTTGTGGCAAACCCTCAACAGTTTAGCTACCAATTTCGTCAACCAGTTTTTCAAGCAGCCTAGCCATTGGTCTGATTGGGCCGGGGTTGCAACTAGTGAACCAATTTAGCTGTCCCTAGGATAGTTTCAGACTGGGCCTTGCATTGGTGGGGCGCTTAGCAATACTGATTTGGAGAATCTTTAAGCTCCGATTTGGTGGCAGACATCTAAAAGCTTGTGAGCCTAATGGACCAGAAAACTTTTTTGTTTTTTTCCTGCGCTTGCTAGACCTTAAACTCTGGCACTATTAGCTAGCCTCCTTTATAGGTCGAAGGTTTTGCGACATTTTGGGCCTAGGTGTCAATGGTCCTGAGGGCTTTGGTATCTTTAGCTTCGATATAATCATAAAGATCTATTTTAGGCATTGACCTAGTGGGTCTTGGACTTTAGGCTTGGTTCAATGGGTGTTTTTTTAAAACATTTTGTACTCCAATGGAAGGCTGATTTTTTTTTTTTTTTGACCCTTGTCCCTATCAATTAATCTAGCACATCTACACCTTGTCAACTGTTTTCCTTTTCAACACCGCAAACCTGTCGAGTCCGGGTCCCCTGAGCAACAAAATATGAAAGGTAGTTTAAAACTGAAAGTTTTCATGTGTATATATGTATTTAGTACAATTTCTTTCATCATCATCAAAGCGTTGTCTCAATTATTAGAGTCGATTATGTAAATTTTGTTTCCCTATTTCGACTTATTGTGAGCCAAGTCTTTAGATAAATTGTACTTATTCACTTTAATATTTATCTCTTTATTTTAAAATATATGTTTATAATTTTTATAATTTTACTCTTTTTATTATATAATTATCATGTCATGTGAATGTCACGGTTTGACTGGAATGGGTTGCCAATATTTGGACTAGGTTTGACTGAGCCCTCGTCGATCCAATGACTTGTTTCTGTTTTTAAAACACTGGTTGTCTTTGTTATAAGTAAAAAAAAAATTTGATTTTTTGATTTATCGACTAATTAACGTATTGAGTGTTTTGCTAATATCAACACACATAGTAATCTCAAATGAAGACACTTAAAGCTTCTTTGTTTGCATTAAAATACAAAAGGAATTGAATATATAAAACTCACATAATTAGAAGTGAAGATCAAATGTGTATTTTCAGAAATGAGTATAAAATAATGTTTTCTTTTAGGAAATAAAATTTAAAGAAGATTGAAAATGGACTACTAAAATTTAAAGAACACGGGAAATGAACTACCATCACCCTGATAGTTCATTTCCCATCTCTTTTTTATTCTGTTTATCTAAAAATAAATATATATATATATTATTTGATCTTCATTTTCAACCGTTTACATTATAAATTATTTGTGTTCAATTCCTTTGTATCATAATGCAGAATAAATAGGCCCTTAGAGATATGAAAATTAAGGATGGTGTTCGATCCTTGCCTTATTGACATATATTTTGCACTACGTACATAAGATGGACTAATTCCCACATATAAAAAAGAATTTGATACATTATTTCAAAAAATAGTAATCAGTCTAATTGAATGTATCGGACACCCAATCAAAACAATAGAAGAGTGGGCTCTAAACCTAAAAATGGGGAACCATTCTCAATCACTGTATTTGACCAAATGGCTAGTGATGTCTCATGTGATAGATTTTTTCCGACTAACATGAGGCCTTTAGTTCCCTTTTATCTTGGAGGAATTTGTTGTACTCGATTTTCTGTTTGCTCAATAATATGATAAAAGTTGTCATTTGCAAATAAAAAAAATCATATGATTATGAAAGGTACAATTTGGTAATCCAAAAAATTCACCAAATTTGAGCCTTTCAATTATATATTGGAGCATTCACAAGTTTCAAACGTATGAAGGTTAATTTTCAGTTGGTGGCAATTCACATCCATATGCGAAGGGCTTAGATTGATCAGAGAGGAAGGTGGGCCTTACATATTAGGTGATTCCTTTGTTTGGGTCCCGGCCTTTTAATATCTCAGAGGGCCATGTCCCAGGCAATGCAAAAAATAGGAAGAAAAATCCCATTTGTGGCCAAGAAATGAATCCAAAGTCACACAGTAACGGGCTGTCAGAAAGAAAGGAGAAAAGAGGAAAATTTACCACAGAGCAGATGCACCAAGGAAGAAACATCTCCATATCTAACGCTATCATATACATATCCGGCCAATTCATGCATCAGAAGGAATCCAAAGAGATTTGTGGCCGAGAGGACGACAGATATCGTTCATAGATTTAGACCAGCAGGAAGACAAGACGACCAGCAATGCATGCTCCCAACTTTCTTGAGTTTCGTTGAGCTTCCAAGCAGACGAGACGCAAACAGTCCAATTCACAAAAGCACTTCATAGCTGCCCCTTTCCATACATCTCTTGCATCCCTTCCTCTCCATCTAATCTATATGCCCCTGTCCTTATGCGTCTTCTCTTTTGCTCGAAACACTAGTGTCCAAGATTCGCTCAAATGGACCCATACGCTGGGGTCATGGGAAGAACGATAACCATCATTGTAAAAAAAGAAAAAATGTAGTTGTAGCCTTGTACATAGCCTTGTAGGAGAATTATATTGTCCACAATTATTTTGAATTTAGGATGTTATTGGGAAAATCTTGTAGAAAAACAAGTTGATTCTTAAATATGAAACACAGTTAGAAACTGCTATTATAGATTTTTCAATTATCTTCCCATATATCTTTTTTATTCCAATCTTAATGCAATTCTTGTGATGTGAGTCTTGAAAATATTGTGATATTTTTTGAGAAAATGATGTTCCATCGATTTTTGTCATCTTCTTAACCATGATTCTAAAACTTGAGAAAGACTTGCCTGGTTGAATGAACTCAATGTGTCATTGTCCCATTGAGCTGGCTGGAGATCAGTTGGACACGTCGACTCACCCGAGTTACTTAACTCAGTGACCAGTCATGATTAGGGTTGCCAAGAGATATGTTTCCCCTCAAAGAAGCATCTTCAATTTGCCATTCGTTTCAGACTTCTAATTTCTAAATGTGTATTGTGGGAAAATCTATAAAACAGTGACAAATATTCATGCATTCCACTGGTTTTGTTTCAATGCATCCATTTCCCGGTAGAGGTGTTGAGGGACCAGGGAAAAGGTTGTCCAAGCCTTTGAGTATCAGCACAATATTCAGACTTGGATCCAGCCCATGGCAGGCCCACATTCAACCCATTTTTACATTTGGAATAGAATACATAAGAACTCATGGCCAAATGATTTCCACCATAGATTATTAAAGAGGGGAAGTGTGAAGTGTGAATTACTATGGTGAGAGTAGGGTACCATCTTTCCTTAAATCACTTTCTATGGAAGGAAAGGTTATTTGATGGCCGTTTTTTGTATGTTCACATTCGACTTCATTTTTAACCACTTGTGCTATAAATATGTCCAGCACATTGGACTTCATTTTTAACCACTTAAGCTAAATATGTCCGACGTAGGCCCGGACTTTAGGCAAAGGTTTATGCTCAAACCGATTAACTATCGGGCTAGAGGCCCTTGTCCACCCAAGCGTCTAAAAGAATACCCCAAATCCTTCCCAAAGCTGGCCCAAATTGGGTTAGGCTTGGGCTTGCTTTGCCCATGAAGTTCGCTAGCCTAACATCAAAGACCTATAGACTACAGAGCTTATTTCTTTTGTAGAATTTTTCATTGGCATTTGTGATACTGGGAATTCAAACATGGTGATGATCAGTTGTCCCCTTGAATTTTTGGACGCTATTCTCTTTTGTTAGAATTTAAAGTTATGGCCATCTAAAAAGTAAAAAACAACCTTTGAAAATTTCAGAATTCGAACCTCCTTACCATTTAATTAAATGGTACTGTGGAAAAGAGAATTCAGAAATCCCACTGAGGGGACAACTTTTAAAGAATCTATAAAGCAACATGCCCTTAGTATTTAGAATTCTCAATGTTTAGAACTTCAGACATGATGTAACAACTTGCCTTCTTAGCATTTCAAACTCCTTTGTTTCATTGCAGATTCTCATAATTCCATCCTACTTAAAAAGTCACAAAGACCTTTAAAATTCTCAGAATTCCAACTCCCTTAACATTTCAAAATGCTGGTAAGGATTGAAGGGTTTTGAAATTCCCATTGAGAATATCATTTGGAGAATCTCAAAATTCTCTACACAAAAACTCTTAGAAAAAAACAAAAAATCATATCCAGACAAATTGTAATGCTCCAAAAGCTAACCCCTAGGTTGAAATCCCTGAATCCTCCTCTTGGCTGGTGTATAAAATAACTCTTACAGGCGTTGAAATTTGAGAATTTTGAATTATAAACCTGACTTTCTAAGTGGTTGAAATTCAAAATTCTACTAAATAAACATTCAATTCGAAAATCCCAAGGGAACATCCATCACATAATTGTCTTGAAATCCCTGGCATAAAAATTTTCCGTAAGAAATTCTGCCTAAGATATGGGGCCTCATAAATTTTTTTGAACCCGTTTGTTTCAACCATCCTTGGATCTCTAAGCATTTCGAGACATGGCATTGACTATTTATTATTAAAGCTCCTTATTGCTTTAATATATATATATATATATAATATAATTAATGCCCAATCATTGAAGGTTAAGTTAATCCTTTTCATTTCCTTGTTTTTTTCCATTTTTTCATTTTACTTTATTTTTTTTATGATGATCTTGTCGAAGTAATATTCCGTCCTCCCCTAATCTACGTCCTAAGTACTTAATTATCGGAGCAGTTGCAAGTAACGGTTTGTTTACCTCATTTAAAACATCAGTCAGCAAGACCGCACGGTACGGCTCGAGACCACAAGATAAAGTCACAAAAAGAGACGGTAAGAGAGTGGCAGCTGCTTCAACCCAATCCTGGGTCCCATCTCTACTATGACAGATGTCGCAATTCAAGGCCCCTTCCAAATTAAGCAACAACCATGGATATTATTATTGCATTGCATTCCACTCCCTCCTTCACTTTCACTCTTTCTATCTTCACTCCACCACCTTCTCTCCATTCCTTTTCCAGAAACACACATGAAAATGAAGGTAAGATTGGAAAACCCACTCACAAGCAAAACTAGAAAGAAAACATGTTGCTTTTATCTAATCTTTTCTAGTTCTAGTCACATATGATTTCAACCTTTCTTTTTTTTACAGATCTTTGGTTGGATCCACCGCAAGCTCCATACCAACGTTGATTACTCTATGATTTCTCCTGAAAAAGGTACAGTTTTTATATAGGAAAACTAGCAATAGAATACCATGTAAAATTCGCCTTCTTTCTTAGAAGTTTTGTAGTAAGATTTTCATTCTTTGTATTCCTGTTTCACAGATTCGTTCTCTGGGAAGAAGTCATCTGCTGTCCTCACGTGCGAGAAAGATACGGAAGCGCTGCTCTTCGATCGAGATCACGTGCCCCTGGTTGACGTTCTGGGCAACGGCATTCTCGCCATTGGAACGTTCGGCATCGACCAGTTAAAGTCGTTCGAATTCCAAGACGAGGATTTCGTGCAAGAAGATCAGGAAGAAGAATATGGTGCACTCGAGGAACACCGAGAGCTGAATCCGTTAGCCGTTACAGCGTTCAATCATGATGCAAGGAATGTGGTGGAATCTAAACCGTTGATGAGCGCACGATCCGAGAATCCCCTCCGTCAGTTTCTCGAGCTTACTGAATTTGGGAGGGAGGATGCGGAGGAGAAAAGGAAGGAGAGAACGACGTTAGCGGATCTGTTCAAAGCGGATGCGGCGTTTGTAGCGGCCGAAAAGCCGGATGCTATGGAGGAGATTTCGGCTGGTAATGGGGAAAAAACGGTGGCGCACGCAACAAAGCACGTGCGATCGTTGGCTAAGAAGCTGTTGACCGGGAAGAAGGGAGAGGATTCTCGTCCAACAACAAAACTACACCGCGTAAGATCTCTTTCAGTAGTGAATTGGATCACATGAAATTATGGTCATCAGAATCACCATCCCTTGTGGGGCCAACTTTCCATGGTTGAATTCAAACCCATAATAGGAGAAAAGTTCAATGGGAATGATTGTTGAATTTCTAGAAAATAACAAAGTTACTAAGTATAGTTTGTGATAATTAGGGTGCATTGAATGAGTAAGAATTGAAAATATACGCATGTATAGTAAAATAAGTTTTCATCAAGGGTTATTAAAGGGGTAAGGGATAAAGAATATAAGATGAAAATAGGGTTGTAAATGGGTCCCCGATTCTTCGATTACCCGAAGGTTCCGATCCATTAGATTTCGGGTTTGGGTCTTTATTTTGGTTCCGATAAGCAAATGGTTCCGGTTCTGGATCCATTTTTTTAGAATCGATACCTAAATGGTTCTGGTTGCGGATCCACAGTGGCTTAGACCCGTGGACCCAGGACCCGACCCATTATACACTAGGTAACTTTAATATATGAAAACAAAATCCTTTTTACATTTCTACATTTCTACATCTCATATCTCAAACCGAACAGACCCGCCTCACAAATGATTCCAGTTCTGGTTTCCTATTAGTATTATCAGTTCTATTTCCTGAACCAGTTTTCTGGTTCCGAACCGGGTCCAGTTGCAGCTCCAGTTCTCCCTCTTCGAAAACGGTTCTGGTTCCACCCTGGACCTGGACTAGAACCGGTCCGTTTACAAACCTAGATGGAAAGCAAGGCATTTATAGGATTTGACTCTCTGGGTGGACATTTATTTATTTATTTATTTATTTATTTTACCTCTCCTCAATTCATTAATTTCCATAGAAAGGAAGATATTTACTTCACCGAAATATTCTCCTTAAGTTAGTGTCACTGTGAATTTATTGGGATATTACATACCTATCATCTTGTGGTAAGTCTCTAGCAATCAATAAGACCCATTTGTGTGATTAGTGGACCATTGGAGACATCCACTTGGACCAAAGAGATAAAAGGGCCCACTTCCCTTAACCCCATGTAGGGATTTCTTTTGTTTATGCCTCTTTGTCTGGTTCCTCGAATGCTAGGATCACACTCCTCTCCTTGACCGTATAAAATACATAGATAGTGGTTTTTGCTTTATGATGCCATTGTGCCCTAGATTAAAAACAACTTTGGTTCCGTATCTTGATTTAAAATTTACTTCGTTGGTTATAATCATGGGATGGGATCAAGGAAGTACGTAATCTACTTGGATTATGTTTCTCTTTCGTTTTTCTAATGGGCAGTTGATAAAGAGGATGGTGAAAAGAAAGATCCATCCAGATCTTGAACGCAAGATTAACGAAGGGATCGGCTCCAACAACCCATCGAAGATTGGGGCCACACTTGGTGGCCCAGATTTGGATCGCACTTCAACCGCTGAAACTGCTGGAAATGAATCAAGGTCTCTGCTTAATGGTATGAAGTCTCTTCCTAATTTTGTTTTATTTTATATATTGTTATTACCATCATCACATGTGAAGATTTGACTCAAGATAGGTGGAAATGAAGAAATAGAATTTATGTAGCCGAACTCTACATAGTTGGGACACTGCTTTGATGATGATGAATCATCACCTTTATGAGAAGAAATTTAGTATGTGAGAATTATTTTATGGAGAGATTTATCGCAATTCTCCCAAGTTTTTATATTTGAATGGAAGTAGGAAGAAAATCATTTTAATAACTCTTTTTAAACAAAAATATGACTATTAAATGATTAAATATTACTTTTTACAAAAAAGAATTCCATTATAGTAACAGATAGCCTAGAAATGACAAGTTTTTCCACTCAATCAATGACAAAACCTTTTATCCTACATTTTGTGAAAAAGAACTTAACTAGTAGTAGCTAGTAGAATTGCTTTTCATCCAAGACCTTTCAAAATCATCACAAACCTCCCTTGTTTTCTTTTCTACTGCAATTTCTTGTGTTATGATATGATGATTTCTTAACTTTCCATATATAGAATAAGATAGACTAGAAATGACCTCTTTTATATATCAATGATAACCTCTTTTTTGATTGAATGACATCTCTCATGCCAATGACACCAAAGAGTTATTAAATGAATGGAATTGGGTTCACCTAGTCCAAATGAACCCTAAAACTACTGCTAACATTATGATCTTCTTTTCTTCTCTCTCCTTCTAATCCATTTTGCAGGCGTTGTGTTTTGAGTTGTGCTTGAATTCTGTGGGTGGGTCATGGTGCAGCTGCTTTGGACGCTTTCTAATGGCCTGGGCTATCTGTGTTTCATTCATGTGAATTCTGTGTGTGCTGTTTTTAGTCAGTTTACTGGTTTGATGATGGCTGAGACATTTGATTTGTCAGAGACTATGACTATAAATGTTTTGGCATGTTTATTTTGGCTTTTAGCATCCTGGTTGTGGTACAATAGCCATTTGCACATCTGTGCATCCAATCACTTCATGACACGTGGATCTGAAAGGTCCCAGGTTATCTTGTCATACAAACAGCCTAAATACAAGGATTCCGTCTTTCTTTATCACTTAAAACTCACCTTAACACATTATAATCCTACAAGGGACACATGAAAGTGCTTTTGTAATCTTCAAGGGGAGAAAGAGAAAGAAGAGAAGTAGTGCGTGTCCTTGTGATATTTGGCACAAAAGTTTTAAAATTATGGTAGCACATACAAGGAGACACAAGTCATACATGTAAGGTAATGAAAACTCACACATGCGAGGAGGGGAAAGGCCAAGCTCGAAGCATGGACCTCCCAATGGGAATTGTCATTCCTTACCACTGGGGTAAAAAGTTGTATATTGTGTCTCAATTGTGTGTTTAGACATTTTTTTTTCTACTGGCGAAGGTGGGTGGACCATTGAGAGACACGACCGAGGTGGGGTGAACCCTTGCACATGTTGGAGGGAAGACCACCTGTGTAGGGAAGATGATTGCTTGCACACTCAAGCACGAAGCATGTTTGGAGGGACGGTGAATTGATGTAAAATGAGGTGAAACATCAAATCAATAGAGAACACAATATAAAGGGGTTATAATGGACTTCTAATTTTAGTGGCCTGAAGGGGAATGTTTTTTGTCATTTAGTGGAGAAATGAGAATTTTTTTTTTTTTTTGAAAAAGAATGAGAAAATTTTGAAAGTGTACTTTTGATATGACCCATTGGTAATTTCTTATTCGGATAATGAAGTTTTTACTTCACTTTAAGCATGTGCTAATGATTGAACTTTGGATAGTCAAGTGGAAGTGGGACCTATCCCTTTGATCTTTAGCTGTTGTCATTGGTAAAAATGGAAGAACTTCAATAATTTAAATTATTAGTCTGATCTTGTGAGGCTTTCCCCTACAGTGACAGTGATTTGACTACTCATGGTGGAAAATCCATGGAGGATCTTGATTCTTTAGACTTTTTGGCCTAAAATAGAAACAATGCCCATAAAAATGCCATTTTTAGTCAAAAACCAAGAGTCTACAAACCAAAACGACAAAAGAAAAGCCGTAGAGATATGCTTGCGTGCTCACTCTTGTACATTTGTGTTCTTCATCCTTTTTTCTACATTTCTTTTGTACCTTTGTGTTCCTTCGTTCTTTCTTCTGCTTCTCGTTCTTCTCTTTTGTTTTCTTTTCTTTGTGATCTCCTCGTTCAATGAAAGTCAATGACCAATGAAAAAAAGTTGGGCTTCTATCCAACCCAAAAAAAGTTGGGCTTCTACACGGGGCAAATTTGATGTAGGAAGGTCCATTAGCTAGTTTTTTCTTTTTTGATAACAGCCAAGGGGGCTGGGACCAAATAGAAAGCCCTACACACACACGGAAAAACAACCCACACAAACAGAAAGAAGGTTCACATAAGTAGGAAAGAAGTCCACACAAATGGGAAAATGTGGCGTACTCAAGATTCGAATAGACAGCTAAGTGAGAACCGCCGCCACTTACTAGTGAGGTAAGTGGCCGTTCTCGGTCCGTTATCCAGTTGACGTGGCTGATTTCCATAAGCCCTTTGGGGTGGGGCATACATGCGAATGCCCCCTTTGATTAGTAATACAAAATTCCTAGGTGCACGCTATAGGGCATCTGAATTTTGTAATGGAAAGCACTTTACCTCCAGTGAAAATGTGAAACGACCAGATCTCGTCCATGACCTTTTGGTTAGACGGATGTTAATCGAAGTGATCATATCAGTGGTAGTTAATAGTTATGGTTAGCTCCTTAACACGGAAGCCTACCATGTAGTCTTCTATTATGAGAAACATGATAGTCTTCCTTGTGCTCGGCTACTTGTACAAGTGTGAAGAAGATGAGACTCTCTACTCTCTAGCATTGATGTTTACAGGTGACCTTTTTTCCCACTTCATTTGACAGTTTTTGCAATGAAACTTTAAAATTGAAGAGTTCACTTTCTTTGTTGCCAATTTTTATCCTTTGGTGCTCTGAATCCTTTTCTTTTGCTTTTGTAGAATCTACTTCTCAGGCTTCTCTAGCACCTACACAAAAATTTTCTTCTATTTTTTTTAGAAAAATAGTGAAAACATCCATTCAATTGGACAACCTTCTCAAGAATATAGAAGAGTGTTGCAACATTTAAAACTTTCTTGTGATGTCTATATATATATTTGGGTGGGGGGGGGGGGGGGGGGGGGGGGGGGGAGGTGGTGTTTTAATACTTCTAGATCTCAGAATTAAAAACTTACATCACTATGATTATGCATAGAGTGGTGGCTTTGGCTAGGAATCTCAACCCATGGGTTAATGCTTCAACCACATCTGAATTGGCATTTGGATACTTGGCTGCTGCTTGGATGGATGATGGGGTATTAGGTTATTCTGATCAACAGAGTCGTGTACAGAGGGATCATGAGCTTACATTAGCAGTGAGAAAACCACACAAATTATAAATGTAGGTGGTATAGAGTTTCCACAAGTAGACCCTGCAATGCTACAAAAGTCACGCCATCTGTGGTCCTAATGTTTCCTATTGAATTACTGTTAGTAATTTTCCTTCCTAAACAACCATTTGATGGCCTGTAATCAAATAGTGGATGTAGAAAAAGTGTAATTTCCATCTTTTGAATTATCAACAGTGAAGCCCATTTTGTTCAAATGGCGTTTGCCCACAGATGAGCCTCTTGTAATTGGGTATGAATGGAATATAACAGTGATAATCAAGTACAGATAATCTTCTTTCTAGAATGCTTGTCAGAAGCAGTAAGCACTTCTTGACACTGAAAAAATAAAGGGGGTCAAAAACTACATGGATGTGGGTCTCATATGACACCCAATCCAGAATAAATGAGCATTTTTCAATTGGAACAAGCATTCTGTTCGGTCCATCTTTCACTTATAAAGATGATTCATCTGCTGCTGGAAATGAAAGTGGATATGCAGTTGAACACGAGATAATCCATTGACCAGTCAAGTAAGCTGATAGTGGACATTTTGAAGTTGAATATAGATGGTTGGCTATATCATTCTAACCATCCACTGCGACCCAAATATCGTGCATGGCCACAATCTACATTTTGGAGAGTTCTTTTGCAACATCACCACCCAGTTCGGCCAGGTGAACAGTCTACATAAGATGAAAAAAAGGGCGCCCACTTGTGAGTGCTTGGGCACATGAACTGCTCATAATATGGGCTAATCATCATATTATACCTCCATAGTAAGCGTAGGCACCCAAATTTAGATTTTGTCATGAAGGGTCACCACAAGGTCGTAAGCATCATCCAAAAGCTTCCACACATCCAGCTGGCCAGCCATGCTATTGCATTCTCTTATGATCTCATCCATACTGCTGTACTTTTCAATAATCAACTCCCTCTTCTGAAGCACGCAAGCTGCAATAGCATACAGAAGTAGGTCCTCTGTCGGCGGGGCCCCCGATCTTACCCGACCCCAAGTTGACTTTGCAATCCCTGCTCTGATTGCCGCCTGGTCAGCCCACATCACCTCCCACAGGCATAGAGTCTGCTCGAAACTCAGCTCCCTCCTGAACAAGATCACCACCATCCTATAAACAAAGAAGCAGTCATCTGCTTGAAGCATCTCCAAGTGCCTGAATAGTTGTGAGTCCTTTGATTTTAGGATCTTTGAAACTGTGTTCAGCTGTCGCCTGATACCCATTTCATCAAGCCGGAAGTTGTGACGGGCTTTCCTCATGAACCCAACAAAGCACCAGAAGGCTTCATAGTCCTCTTCCATCACTGTGATGATGGGAGCAAGCAGATCACTCATCCCCTGACAGTAACCAATTTCTGGGTCATACAGTGCATATGCTTCAAGGATAGCCACCAGGCGGGCTGCATGGAATATCCTGTATGGCTCCAAGTGGTCATAGTCTTCCAATCCAACATCACTGGCCAACCTCCTTGCCCGTCCCTCTGACACTGTTGCCTGGGTTGGTGAGTAGTCAACCCATTCAGCATTGGCTCTTAAGGCGTCAAGGCGGATAATTCTCTGCCATGTAGTGAAATCCTCATCCTGACGAGCTTTAGAACTGTTACCCTTGACTGAGTTGCTCTTGGTATTACTGGGATCATTTACTTCACTTTCTTCAGCATAATGGGGCATTTGAGGGCTTTTAGATTCCTCAATTGAGTCCGTGTCCGATGATTCAGTGTACACTGCAGAAGTGTCAGCCTGGGTGATTACGCTCTTCTCTTCTTCCTCCATAACTGTCCTGGAAGCTTCTTCATGCAGCAGATGATCTTTTTCTTCATGATCTGGGATCACCTCATCAGTGGGAAGTGGCTGTCTTGTGATAGCCACACCTTCAGAGCCAGGAGAATCTGGGTTCTTATCGATACTACAGCCTTCCCTGTTGCCACTATCAACTTCGATTGACTTCTTAGAAGTCTTGTCATGTTGTCTTGAGACTCGACGCTTTTGTTTTCTCAGGTACTCATACTCTTTTCTGGATGTAAAAACCACATATAAGCCATCACTAAAGATAGAGCCATAGCTTCTTTGGATAAAAACTAACAAGTTCTACTGAAATTTAGAGGTACTAACATAACAAGCAAAGTAATAATGCCCCATCAATCAGACCAATCCAGAGTGGATGCCTGCATTACATGTCCCAATAAAACTAAGATAACATGGACCCTTTGCATGTAGTCGTGTACCTTTTCTGTGTCTTAATGGCATTTCTTTCTGCCTCCGAACAGTTAAGATCATAGCTGCACAGCAAAAGAGACGAGAGAAAAAAAAATAAAAATTTTGCATGAATGAAAGACAATTCAGCATGGTAAACCAAGGTAGAAACAAAGAAAGTGCTGTAATACAGGACAAAGGCTGAATAAAAAAAGGCAATGTTCTAGAAATAATTAAGGCACTGAATGCAGGAGCCTGTGGCACACTTGGAAGGTGCGCTCGAGTCATGTTCTCAATAAAAGAAAAAAGGAAAAAAATGAATTAAATGACTTCTCCCCAAGGAAAATGTGATGAAAACAAAGAAAGGAAAACCCATGCAATACCAGCCATCATCACAACTAGATCTTCAAACAGAACAACATATGCAAAATAACACATAAGCAACGAGTCCAATTTTTAGTTCACCTTCAAAGGTGATCTGTGCATTGAGTTATTGATTTATTTCACAAAATACTTGGTCAAACAATAACACGCAGACAATTAGTCCATGGACAAACTACTAACACATGAACCAGTTTATCATTCCCAGATAAAATGGATGGAAACTGAGAAGGTAGAATTCTGCTGGCAGAACTGGAAGGATGGAGAAGAGAGGGAGGGAAAGGGAGGGGAAGGAATAGTGGTCCCCACAAAGAAAATTTTCTGGTTCCACCACTGCCAAGTCAACTTAGCTGATAAAAAGGTCAGGCAAATTGGGCCTGGGTTTCGGGCAACAACATGTCAAGAGGACCCAATTAAAGTGCAACTTTGTTCAACTAAGATAGTGGAAACCCAAAAGCCGACTAGATTGTCGGGCTCCAGGCAATCTCTTGGGATTTCTTTTAACTGGCAGCATAAAATGACACTGAAGCATAAGCTGCACAGAAAAAGCAAGAAAAAAGAAACTAAAAGGTATGTGGCATATCTCTTATGCATGCACAGAATATGAACCTGAAAACACGTATCAATCCAACCAAAAACCAAGGAACTAGTATAATATCATGACAACTCTATCAATAATCTGTTTCACCAAAGCATCTGCACCTTATTTGTGCTCCGTACGCCAAAGCATCTGCCACCTCATTTGTGCTCCTTATACCCAATACATGCGACCCAAGGAACATGATATAACATCACTTAATTCCAATATCCATCTCAAAATGAATTCTAACTGCCGTGGTACTCCAGCTTCTTTCATGGCAATCAATCGCATTTCCTTCAGTAACATCGCAGTCCAGATAATCTTTCCTTGAAAATCACAACACTTACGTCACTGTCAAAATTTCTGCCTAGTTAATTTCTTTAATATCCATTGGACCTGAAAAACAATATACTACTTTCTCATTCATTCCTAGAAACTATTGATGCCTGCAGACTCACTTGCCTCTTGTGGCACCATTAGCATTGAATTCAAACTGCTATGTTTTAGGAGTTAGGACCTGGATCAATTCAGACTATCGGCTTGAAGCAAGAAAGGCTAAAACTGGATGTCTTCTCTGCCAGAATATCTGTTCCATCAGTGTTCAAGGACACACAAATGCATGTTGATAATGTTAAGAGGTACATCATGTCATAAAAATGGCTCCATACAGGTTTTCCCTTCCAACCTATCGATGTTTTGCCAATCTATCATCTGATAGTTAACAGACTTTGTTCAAAATGGGAAAAAAAGAGAGAAAAAGAAAAGAAACTACACTTAAGGATGAGAATCTGGTAGTGAAGGGGCAAGAAGAGGTACTCAATGTGTGGAACAGAAAATTGGAACATGAGAAACTAACTGTTTGACCGGAGAACTACCTAAAACATAGAACTAATGAGGTGAGATGCGTTGTAACCACATGATTAATCTATCTGTAAAAAGTTTGCGACATTATTTTTTTCAATTATGCTCGTCACAAATATTCACATAAAAAGAATTAGCCAGCAGTAGCATTACTAAACATCTTAATCACTCCATTTAAGCCTGGAATGACCAAGCATGGACCACAAATTTTGAACAGCTGGCTGTTGCTAGGCATGGAATGACCAAACCCATGGGACGCACCCATCCGCTAACGATCAATCAAAACATCTCAACCACGCACCCACCATCCCACCACTGTCAATTAGCACTCAACCAAATTTGAAAATCATTTGAGTTTTGTAGCCCCGCAGACCTCTCACGCAAAATCGGCACTCATCATCCAATAGCTACAATTTTGACAAGCTTGAGGCCCTCAAAACATTGCGTCCCATGTTCAAATGGTTCCCGAATAAGGAAACGACGTTCATGAGAAAAGGCATTGCTACAAAAATTAGTAGGGGACTAGGAAGATGAATTATTATGAAATGTATACTAGACATAAAACAAAATTATGAAAGTAGTAAGTAATGCAAAGTCCATGAGAAAAAAATTAAAGATTCGAAGAAAAAAAAAAGTAGTTATTCATAATCCATCCATTTTTCATCCATAGCAACATAAATACAATGACAAATAAGATTGCTACAATCATATGAAGAAAGTCATTAACATATATCAATATATCATAAATGATATATGTAAATAGTGAAATATGTTTAAAATTCTGTTGTTCCTGGGAAAAATAAACAAGTTGCAATAGTTCTTTTTTTACTTCAAAAAAATAAAAAATAAAAAATTCCAAATCATCAATCTTACAAATCAGGATGTCTTCTTAAAGTTAAAGAAGACTTCAAGAAGAAAATACCGGAAAAAAAAAAAAAAAAAAGAATACATGACAAACCTCGTATGTATAATCTAATGCTTTAGTTGAATATTTGTTCTTTATTTATCTCTAAAATCTCCCCAAAATCGCGAAAATTCGTAGTCAAAGATCTCATTAACCACTTAATAACCTTTTAAAAATAAAAATATGAATAAAAAAAGAAAAAAAAAGAAAGATTAAAAAAAATAAAAATAAAAGCTTACTAATATCAATCTCTTGGTTGTGGCTATTCTGAGCCAAATCACTTGAATAGTAAGCTTCGATGAAACAATTATTGAATCGAAAGATTCACAACTGAATCTTAAGAATTCACTTAGAAATGGGATTCATTGTATTGATAGGAATCGTTTTCCTTAGGATTTGTGATACGAATCGTATGATTATGACAACAATGGACTAATAGAATAAGTTTGGGAATAAGAGGAGAGAAAGGTATTTTGAAGCTTGTAAGAATGAGGGAAAGGAAAAGTAGAGACTTAAGTCATGTTAAATGTATAATGAGCGATGACCAAAAGGTTTTAATGAAGTAACCATTCAACAAAAAATTAATGAAGGGAAATGATGTTTAAACAAAAGTGGAGAGAATATTTTTTTAAAAAAAAAATCTTTAAATGAAAATTCTATCAAAAGCTAATGAACTAGAGAGGATATTTCGTTACTGCAAAATTATGGCAGTAGAAGTGAATAAAGTATTGGGCAAGAATGAAGACAGGAAATGCTACGGGGCCAGATAATATTCCAATAGAGGCTTGAAAATGCTTAGGGGGATTTAGACGGGTTTAGTTAACTTGGCTCTTTAAGAAGATATTAAGAACAAAGAAAATATCGGATGAATGGAGAAGTGTTGTAATACCTATATATAAGAGCAAAGGAGATAATGCACTAATTATCATAGTACACGGCCAGATAATATTCCAACAGAGGCTTAAAAATGCTTAGGGGAAATTGAATGGGTTTGGTTAACTAGGCTCTTTAAGAAGATATTAAGGACGGAGAAAATGTCGGATGAATGAAAAGTGTTACAATACCTATATATAAGAACAAATGAGATATTGCGCTAATTATCATGGGATAAAACTCATGGGTGACCAATACGAAACAATGGGAGAGAGTAATGGAACAAAGACATAGGCAGAAGGTCAAGATATCTAAAATTCAATTTGGTTTCATGTCAAGGAGGTCAACCATGAAAGCCATATTATCAGTTAGATAATTAATGGAAAAACACTAAGAAGAAGGAAAATTAGAAATTTATGGAAAAATACCGAGAGAAGAAAAGTCTTCACATGTATCTAAAATCTAGAGAAGGCCTACGATAGGGGTGCCTATAGATTTGATTTGGTGGGTTTTGAATAAAAGGAGTGTTCCAAGTAATTACACTAACATCATTAAAGGCATGCATGAAGGAGTGGTCAACAATATAAGAACTACCTGTGGAGAGACATATGATATTCCAATGACTGTAGGTTTGCATCAAGGGTCAATACCTTTCAAACATAGGTTTGCATCTACGAATTTAGCCAACAAGATAGATTGGAATGGAGAGCCATAGTTCATGTAGCTAATCCCAACATAGTTAGGACAAGACTATGATGATGATGATGACGACGACGATGACGACGATTCCGGAAATTTGCACACAAGCAGGTTATAGGCAGACCTTTCAAACACCCTACACCTGCATGATTGTCATGCTCCCAAGTGGGCCCCACAAGAAAGGCCATCCCATGCTTATGAACTTGGCAGCTCTTGAATAAACCTCTTTCACATGTTACATTGTGTGGTATCTTTTAACTGAATAATTAATTTACCTATAAATGATTGATGCAACATTTTTTATTTAAAATTTACAAGAAGCTCCTCATAAATATTCACATGTATAGAATAGCCTAATAGTATCATTGCCAAATATCGTATTCTTCTCATCCAAGCTCTTCTAGATACTCAAAATCATGCATATCCAAGATATGAACACATGTTTAAGAAATGCTACCTCGGGGGCATATTTACAGTACATTGAAATTAAGCGTCATGTTAGTTTTTTTTTTTGGTTAAAATATTAGGAATCAGCAGCAAAAAGTAAGCCGAAGAAGCCAGCAAAAACTAGAATTACAAGTGAACTAGAATATCATTTTAAATGCAACTGATGTAAAATAAACATAGCCTGACAACACAGAATCAAGCTTGCTTGTTGATCTGGTCATGAAAATAATTCTAGGTGCCGAGGTTGAAGAAGTCTTACACTCCAAGGAGAAAAGGCCACACCTCAGCCCTTATGCTAGGCTCAACACCCTGCATCATAAATAGAGGGATAAGAACATAATTCCAAGAAGACCAGAACGATAACACTTACAACCTGTATTGAATACTCTCAAAAACACAATGGGAACAACTGAAATTCTAAAAAATGATGCACACATTAACATATATAAGAAGCATAATACTGAGTGACTTACACCGCTGCGAACTATTTTCAGGAATTTCACTCCACCATCTTGAAATTTCCCATCTGGTGTGAACATGCTTCTCCATTGTTGAGGGGAAAGGGCCGGTTTTCTTCTCCGACGAGACCATGGGGATTTGAGACTTCCCCTGAATGTTACGCACCAACATCAGATCCAATTCTCAAAGAGCCATTGATATGCTTTAAACGCAAAATTCAACTAATTCCAACTCAACAACAACAAAACCCAGAACCGAACCCACTACAGAAACATTATATGAAACTAGGAAAGAAAAAGAGAAATTCCAAAACCCCCCATTACAAGAAATTGACCAAAGCCAAAGCCAAACACGCTGATGACTGGCAAAATAGACCCCAAAAACCACCAAATCTAAACGAAAACAGCAGAAGATTCAAAAACCCACAAGCTCAAATCTTCCTCAAACACTATTAATTCAACCCACTGTACCTTATCCGTAACCAAACGCCTTCCAAACAAAAAACACATCATCACCCAATTCATAACAACAGGGAAAATGAATCCGAGGAAATCAAAACAGAAGCCCCAAATGAGCCCTCCTTTTTCTGTTCTCTTGTTCACCAATATGGAATATAGCAAAGCCAAAGACACCCCAGAAATCGAAATCCGAAGGAGATGAAAAGGAGGGATCGATTCGATCGATCGCAAGTGAATCGCAAAGGGGTAGTTTAGTTTTGGTAAAGTTACCTGCGGGAGTAGACGAGAGTGGCGGCCAGGGCGATGCCAGCCATGGCAGTGACTACGATGGCAATCTTGCGGGCATTATCACCAGAGCCCCAGAATCCGACGGTGGTGATGATGCCCTTGCCACCATCGTTTGCAGAGTTGGAGAAAATCATGGATTGAAGGTACCTGCCAAAGTCCAACACGCGCAATCGCTCTTCCAACATCACATACCTCTCTGGTTTCCTCGCTCTTTCCTTCCTTCCCTCCTTTTCTCCCTCTCCCTCTCCCTCTATTTATATTCCTACTGACTTGTTCTTTTCGTAAACATCATCAATATCCCTCTCCCTCTATTTATATTCCTACTGACTTGTTCTTTTCGTAAACATCATCAATATCAGCAAAGTATTTTCATGGACCGAAATTTAAGTTGAATGTGGACCGTGCTCATCAATTTTGTTGGATGGTTGGCATCTTGACCGTTGATATCGGGCCAATAGAATGTAGTAACCAATCCTTGATGTCTTGTGATTGTTCAAAAGGACAAAGGCACGATGCCCTTTTTTTTTTTTTTTGAAGAAAAGAAGAAGGCACAATGCTTTTCCCTCTAAAGCAATTTTGTGATGTATTGGATCCTCAAGCAACATGAAGTTCACTCTCATTTCTCTTTTTGCCACAATGGGGACTCTGAACTCATGTAGTTTGGGTCACACACCATGTACCTAGCCGGCTAAGGTACGCTCAAGGAAGACTCGATTATTTTTGTTTTAGGACGTATTTAGTTGCAAGCATTTTGGTTTATTTATTTATTTATTTATTTTGTGTCTTGAAGCATTTGAGAGTTTTAAATGTTGTCCTCCCAAGTGAAATTCCGAAATAACAATGGCAGAATAGCATTTTAAAAAGTGGTTCAAATTTATATGCTAAGATTTTTTGAACTTTTTTTTTTCACAATTCCCTCAAAATCTAAGAAGATTTAATATAGTAAACTTAAAGTTTTGAGGTTTATTAGTTCAATAAACAAGTTGGAACAATTTAAGACCTGTTTGGCATCATTTTTGAAATGTTTCATTTTGAGTATAAACAAAGAAAGACTTGTTTGATAGACATGAGCAGTGATGAAACAAGAGAAGGAGCTTGCGCCTATTTCACCAATGTCCATAGGCTACAATGGCACACTAGAAGAATGATGGAGTCAGTTTGATAAGTTGCTCATCAAGATGCAAGTGTCTCTGCCAAGTTTTGAGCTCCCTATGATTTAAAATTTTAAATGTTAATGGATTGCGACTACTGCCCTCTTAGTAGTAAAAATGACAAATAATAATAATAGTAGTAGCAATAATAATGTGGGCATTAGTGGTATGATTGTAAGATAGTTATCAATGTAATCAACCTTTAATCTGTTTATCTTTATGGGGAGATATGGTAAGTGTTGTTCTGATGTCAATTATCATTTCCACTGCCAAGGCTACAAGTAGATGGGTCTAGGTGTTAGCCATTGTAGCAAGGCCCATGTGTGTTGGCATTTTGATTGGGCCTTTGTCACAGGAAGCGGGACGCCGCTCGTTCATTGGAGTCTTTTTACTCCATAATTTCTCCTTCATTGGATTCTCATATATTTTAACAAGTCACCATTGAAATTCATGTTGGAATATGAATATTATGTAACACTCATTTGGGAAGAGAAGTGAAATTCAGTGACTTGAACTCTTCCCTTTCATTTGACATGTGTCTAAGTTAGAGAGAAAGCTCCACCAGGGAAGAGAGAGCTAACAGAATTCTCATCCCTTCTAATTTATATGGTCTACTTTTATGAGGTTTCCATCTAGCATTCAGACTTTGTTCTTTTTTCCAGTAGAAGTATTCAGATCGCGTCGAGTAAACTAGAAGGGGTTAAACTTACATTGACATTCTTAGGTCTCTAAAAAGGGTATGCAACTGATCCAAAGCTACCACTACATGGAAGACTCTATACCAGGCAAAGTACAGACTTGTTCAATCAGACTATCGACTTATTGGCCCTTGTTCAGACCTCTGTTTTGATTGAATGAGGCCGAATGTTCTAGCCTTGGCCCGGCACATCTGAAAAATTTATGCCACTTCTCGAATAGCCATCAATCCAGAGCAAGGCTGGCCGTACAAAAGCTTGGCAATGCAACTGCTTTTTAGCCGTATCTCATACGTCCCTTCCCTTAAGCTATTGATTTGCGCCGCTGGTGGTCACCCATCTGGTCAGGGACAGTGCGGTGTGTATGGGGTGCGGCGTTGAGTTTGAATAGTTATAAAGCAAAAAAGAAAAAACCGATGGCCATTACCTACTGTTCTCGGTTATTACTGAGGCATCAACACTAAAAATAAAATACAACTTTCACCTGGCAACACACTCACAGACGAGTGGTATCGCCGTATTGGCATTGCAGTTTCACACACATGCCCGGGATCGACTAGGTCCTCAGCTTGAAGTTTCACATGTTAGCAAATGTATATAACTTTCACCCTTTACAGTTTTTCTCTTGAAGAGTAACGATAATACATATCAAGAGAAGAATATATTACATCACTAGGTAAAGAAAAGGGAAACAACAGCATGGGCATAACATGAACACACTACATTATATAATCAAAGCGCACACAGGATTTACTACAGAAATTCCTAGCTCAACTGGAGCACCTGCAAGGCTATTAGCCAAACGACCCACATGCTAGAAGACCACATGGAGCAAACACGTGAAAGGCTTGATCTCATTAAATGAAATCTCCAAGGGCCCTTATCCATTAAGGAAACCCACCACAATATAGCATTGAACGAATTACTCCGCACCAATAACAAACCAAGAAAAGAACGAGACAATCCAAATAGCTTCAAGAATAGCAATAACCTTCACCTCATTAGATTCCTTGATACCCACATGTTTAAAGAACATATAGAGAATCTCCCCTCTATAATTACTTAGATCACTGCCAATACCTGCCACCCCGGATTTGCCTCTAGCCGCCCTTTACACGGTTCACTTTTGATCAGAAGTGACATTTATATATGTTAAAAATTGATTAAAAAAATACATATTGTTGCAACTGTAGATCAGTCGGCAGGGGAAGGAAGCCATTGCTTCTCCTTATTTAGGGCCTGTTCTTTTGCATAGGATACATTGGACTTCACGGTCAAATTATCTCAAGGGAAGTTCTGTTTGCACTCACATGCCCTGCTAAGCACACCCACTTTCTGAACTCACCACACCAAGAAAAATAAAAAGGCCATTTTTGCTGAGCCCACCCCCAATAATACCCAAAACACCCGCTTCTCCTCTCCTCATCTTCTCTCCTCTCCTCTTCTCCTCCTCCTCTTCCCCTCCCACCTGCTGCGATTGAACCCCGACGGCCCCATCATCGGCGACCATCTCCTCTTCTCTTCCCCTCCCACCTGATGCAACCGAACCCCGACGGCCACCCCATCACCGGCAACCATCTCTTCCTCTGGCGAGCTCCCCTCTCTGCCCCACCATCACCGGCGACTATCTCTCCCTCCGGCATGCACCTCTTTCTTTGAGTGTATCGCTCGCTGGTGGGGCGGAGTTTCAAAGCCGTGCACATAAAGAGGTGCACAACTGTGAAACCCCGTGCACATCTCATGTGCACGGGGTTTTGCACGGGGTTTCACAACTGTGAACTTGCAGAGAAGATGAAGCTCAAAGGTATTTCCGTCATTTCACAAATGGGTATTTTGGTAATACTTTAAAAAAAAATAGTGGGCGTGCTCAGTTATTTCCACAGTGCAAATAGAATTTCTCTTATCTCCATGGAAGGATAAATAAAGAGGCGGGGATGGAAGGATATAAGACAACAATGTGCATGAGACCTTGACTTTATTAAGGTTTGAATTATTGATGGCTGTATATTCATTTCTCAAGTTCCGTTTGCTTCTCACCCACAATTCCAGGGATCGACCCTGGAACTGACCAAGCATGAACGGATAGTGTCCCAGGGTGGAGCATGACTCTGTGTGTACTCTGGTGGAGTGCGGATTCTATGGGAGAGTACACGTAGAGCACCTGAGGGAGGCCCTAGGGAAATGAATAAGGATAATTTACTGCTCTCTCTCTCTCTCTCTCTCTCTCTCTCTAATGTAATAGCAAAAAGAAGAAGAAGAAGAAGAAGAAATACAATTATAGGATTTCAATTGTACAAAACAAACAGGCCCTTTGTGAACAGAAATGTGGCAAGCTCTCTCAATGAGATGAAGTATGGGTGCACAAAGTAATGTACAGGATTAAACAATACCTAATACATAAATGTCAAAAGAAAGACTGGAAGGACAAAATTGGTTTTGATCAAAGAAAACCTATGATTCATCATCATCACCATCAAAGCCTTGTCCAAACTATGTTGGGGTCGGCAAAGAAAAACCTATGATTAAAGGACATTTAATTTTAAGATCTGACCTAGAATAATATATACTGGCAACTGCAAGATAGATGCTTACCATTGCCGTCATCATTAAAAGGTTTAAAATTTTAATTTATGATTTCATAAAGTTTACTCGTAATTATTTTGATGTATGATATATTCAATTTCAATATTTTCATAAATTTTAATATTTTATTATGTGAATAAAAATTGACGTGATTCCCTCAGATCCCAGTGGACTCCACTCGTTGGCTTGAGGAATCACCAGTGGACAAGCTAGGGGAAAAAACCCCAACTTTCTACCATCTACACCTCTACAAGTATTATTTTTAAATTTTTGGAGTACTTTTTCCCATAATCTTTTATTTTCTTTTTTGTCCCTAGTGTCCAATTCATTTACACAAGTAATAAAACAACGAAAAAAAATGCAATAGCCATAAAACATGTGGAAGAAGTACTTACAGGCTCATCGAGACTGAGTAGTTTTATTGGTGAGATGCCAAGAGGAAGGCAAAGGCAGAGGTACAGATGCATTGAAAAACAAAAATCACTCTTTACTCTTTGATCCGATGTGGGACCAAGTGATTGTCACATTTGTATGCCTTAGGATAAGAGAAAATTTGCCGTAACTAGCCCCCAACTACATAAGAGAGGAATGCACTGCTGCAAGAGAGAACATATATGCCTTTGAGTCTGTTTCTAATTGACCTTTTTTAACCTTCTGCTGAAGAAGTAACTTCCTTTTGACAATGGAGATTGCCACAGTTTCCTGTGAGTGAGGAGACAGAATCAGGAATAGGCCCTGCTGATCTTTCTTGAATCCCAAACAAGAAAAACACAAACCCTCCTGCGGAGACTCTATGAAATAAGATAAACATTCAATAGAGTTCTTAGCATCACACGGTGCTGACACCCCCATAAATATTTTATCCACCAGGAAACCATTACTTAAATTAGTTTTTATGCAAGCATCAGCTGCAGACCTGGTCCCTTTAACCTGTGACTTTACCCAGAAAGCTTCCCCTTATATATACCAATAGTACCTCACATCACATTTCTCACATGCTTCTTGCATCCCACACTCTCCCAGCATGGAACCAGTTAATGATCATTTTACACAAAATCCATGGTTTCAGAAATATATAGCAGCGAACTATGCTCAACAATATCCTTCAAACGCCATAAAGAAGTACACTCTCCAAACAATTCTGATGATGATGTTTCTGAAGGGACATTAAGCATAAGGTTCACAGGCCAAATTAGAGAAAACCTGAGAGATCCATTAAATTGCAATTGCCTCAAATTATCCAGTTCATTTCATTCACCGATGTGAAGATCAACCTCCCTGTTCATTTGCTCAATCACTCCAAAGTCTAATCCACCCCCAAATCTGCTTTGAAATTATCACTGTTCATTTATTCGCAGTCAGTCTCCTTCAATACCACCAAACCCATATCCAAGTCTGAATTAGAATCAACCTCTCCATCAGTGCCCAATCCATCACTGTCCATGAAATCACTACAGCTCTTCTCAATGAAATCTTTTCGAATACGCTCTGGCGCATCATCGTCACCATCATCTCTCCTCCGAAAATGAACCAACTCCCTATCCATGTTCACCTTCCTTGGACTCATCAAGAGAAGCTCAGCAAGCTTCCTCCGCGCCAGATACAGCTCGTTGGGCTCTAACAATTCCCCCTTCCTATATGCCTCTCGTAGAAAAATGGTGTGAAGCTTCCCATGGTTACCCCTCGTTGATATGTAAAAAATTCCCTGATGTTGCAGTAAGAACTCCTTCAATTTCTTTGGCAAGTCCATTGACAATCTAAAATGTGCAATCCTCTCAAGAGTAATCTTCTTCTCCACTGTCAGTGACAGTAGCTCATGGATCGTAGCAACAGCCCGCTTCTCCATCCGCTTCTTTGCCTCAAGTGACCTCAGATCATATCCAGAAACATCCTCATACGGAGACCAGTATGGCAGTCGTTGCCATTTCCACACAGCAATCTTATAGTACTTGCCGATCTTGAATCCTGGAGGGAAGTTGATTATGAAAGAAAATCGGATGTTCTCAGCATCAGCACCTCTCTCTCTGTATTCTTGCTCTCTCAGTCTCTCAATCGAACATATCGTGAGGCTTGGGTCACGCTCCACAATCTCAACATATTTAGAGCCAGGGTCTGCTGGGTCAGTGTCAAAGAGACGGAAATAGTTTGGATGAGCAAGGACAACGGAAAATTCAAAGTCATCAGGGAGGCCGAAGTCCTTACGGGCAATACGAATATGGTCAAGGCGGAGACGGCCAGTGTTGGAGAGCATAAGTAGCTTTCGGAGGCGGGTGATAGCATTAGGAAGTTGGGAGAAGAGGGCATGATGCTCAGCTTCTATTTGGAGAAGAGCACGTCGGGTTAGGCGGCACCAGAGTATGCGCTGTACAGGGTGCTCATAGATTTCAAAGACATGGGGGAACTTGAGGATGAAGGAACCAGCCTCATACTGCTTGAGGCCAAGGCGACGGGCCAGGGAGTCAAGGCGGGCCACACAAAGGGTCTGGTTGGGCTGGGAGAGGATTAGTTCTTGGAATTTCAGGGTCTTGATTATCTTCTTATGGATTTCCATGTAGTTGTCAAAGCCATGGTCACGAATACGCAGTTGCTTCTTGGGGATGGACGTTGATTGCGACATAGTACGTGTGAACACAAATAAAATGGATGAAGGGTTGCTTTTCTTAAAGTGGGAGAGAAGCAAGCACATTTTCATTTTATTATTTCTTTCTCCTTGTAAATTCCCAATGGTTGCTAATGAAATCTCCCCTGGTGTTTGGCTTGCTTCATGTACTCCAATAATCTGTTACAGATCAAAAAGAAAATATACCAATTTCAAGTTAAAAAAAATAATAATAAAAACTTTTCTGTTGTTTGGTGAAAAAGAAAGGAGTTTTTTTTTTTTTGGTAAAAGTGCAAAAGGAGTTAGTTCTCATTTTCTGTCACTTCGTTTGATGCCAATCATACATTTTTGGTAGAAGATGCCAACCATACATGAAAAGAAAAATCTGTCTCTAAAAGAACACATTTTTTTGTTGTTTGGTACAAAAGAAAGAAATTATTTTTTATTTTTTTTATTTCTGTTTCCTAGTTGGTATCAACCATCTATTGAAAAGCAAATGCTTGTATCTACAATTATTATTTTTATCTCTTAAGCTATTTGTTTTGGTGTTTGGAGACATAAAATGTAGTTTTTTTTTTTTTTTTTGGTAACATGACTGTAACCCAAAACCTCAAGGTTACAACACTGAGCACATTCCACTGTGCCAGGGGCTCTTGTCAGAAACAAAATGAAGTTAGGGGGTGTTTGGAAACAAGAGATTTCAAGAGATTTTGTCATATTATCTACTAGTTTAGAATATAATCTATGCACTAAAAAATGAGGTGTTTGGATAACTTACAAAGTATAACAATATCTCACTTTCTTCTAAAAACCTTCATATTACATTATTTAAGGATATGCTGTATAAAATAATCTTTTATTACAAAATCTTTTCTATATACGAAAGAACTCATGGGCAACCATTAATTATAGTAGCCCACTATAAGTTTTAACATTAATGATCCTTATTGCAACTATGACTCCCAATATTAGATTGGCCCCACAATGCTTACAAATTTAATATGGGTCCTATAACCATATCACAATTACATAGCCCTTGTTAATTATCAATATTAGGAGGGTTTTACTAATGTCACACTAGGGACCCTTCATCGTGATTACCAACCTTAGGTGGGTCCCATAATACCAAAATTAGCTGGGTTCTTATTAATTACCAAGATTGAATTGTGTGATTGCACTTAGAAGTTTGTCATTATTAAATGGGTCCCAGTTTCGATAGCTTCCTTGGTGTTAATATGACTACTAATATCAAATGGGTCCCACAATGATTTCTCATAGATAGATTCATCAATAATGCTCAACATTAGATAAGATTTTACAAAAAAAAAAAATTAAAAAAATAAAAAATTAAAAAATTAAAAATAGATAGGCCCATTTGTGATAATCAGTTAATCACCATTAGATGTATTACACTATGGCTATCAACATTTGGTGGACCTACCTTAATTAAACAACCTTGCTTCAATCTCAAGGTTTTAACATTTAATCCTGTGATTTTTTAACAATAGTGGGTCCTACCATGATTATTAACACATGTAATTACAAATTAGTGGGTCCTACATTGGGTCAACTGATTACTTTCATTCCATTTCTTATTTAGTATATCATCTTGTAAGTTTTTTTATAAATTGCTAAACACTTCAAAGGTATATTGAAATTTGTAAAAATTGCCAAACACCATAAGTGACACAATATAATAATATGGCACTATTTTATTCTATGATAATGAAATCTTACAAATTTAAACTTGTTGGTATTATATTATGCAGTTATCCAAAAAAAATCCCTTAATTAAAGAGGATCAAAAAAGGACAAAAAATAGAAATGTATCAAAGGCTAAAAAGAAAAACTAAAAAAAAAAAAAAAAAAAAAACAAATGGAAAAAAGTCAGACTAATTTGATTGATAGAAAATGGGTAACATTATTACATAGTTAGGAAATATAATATAAAAACAGAGATGAGAGGTAACATAATCAATGGAAACATCAAAATTGGTTACATGAAGTCTAATATCATAGATTTGATGAAAATACATATCTAAGAAAATATTTGAAAAAAAAAAAAAAAGTGCAAGAAGGAAAAATGCGTAGTTTTATTGATTGATCAAAAGATCTAAAATAGAAATGTTAGAACTTCAAATAAACAAAGAAGACAACAAAACATTGACACAGATGATTTATCATATCAACGGATGGCATTTGACATTACACCTCTAGGGGCTAAAAACACAGCTACATGTATCGATATCAAAGTTTCTAGACTATATTGTGAGTGAGAAGAAAATATTAAGAAAAAACAGAAAGACAATGAATTAGTCATTAGATGACAGTGAATCTCAAGAGTACCATTGAATTGTATTTAATTAGCCATAACTGCATGAGGAAAACAAATTAGAACATGCTGAAAAAAATCTAAAAATCAGAGATGGAGAGTGAGAATTCATCCAGCTGGACGTTGGTGGAGTGCCATAGGCATGGGCTTGCTCTCCAAAGTCTTGTGTTCAAAACCCACTCTAGATTTACCCGGTGTCTATTGGTATGGGTTTAGCGGGCCCAACCCGGGGGATAAGTCTGGTTGGGTCCAAGACCTCAGCGATACCCTTGCCAGGAAAGAAAAAGAAGAAGAATAATTCACCTTTGAATTCATCTCCCTACCTGGATCAAGGATTGTCCTAAGGTGCATAGCAACAGGTCTAGATTAGAAGATCGGTCATGTAATTCTGATCTTCATGCTTTATACTTGGTAATGTCCCTGATTGTACCTGTTTGCACTACGCAATATTTAGAAAGACCCAACTCCAAAATTAATATAAAAAGGCGCTTACCTAAGAAAAGACGGAGTTAGAGCTCGAGGGGAAAGTCAGATGTATGTGGAACTTAGAATTTGTATGTGAATACTACTTTCATGGAGGACTCCTCAGTTCTCACATAGATTGGGATTTAAAAAAAAAAAAAAATGATTTATAAGCACAAGCAAAGTGAGTGAAATTTGCTTGAAAGGAATGGTCAGTTCTAAAGTTGCCACCATGGGAAAATCCTAGTCATGGGTCTTCAAAATCAATTAGTTGTCATAAAATCATATTAGTCACAATAGTCTACACTTGCTATATTAGTTGCAAAAATCTATATTTACAATAAATAAAAGGTAAAAAGGTGGAGACGACCTTACAGACATTCCGTCAATCCCTCCCACAAAAAACTAACAGTCTCTAGCCTTTCAAATCATATAGAAACGACTTAAGTGATTCTATATCTCTCTAAACGCCCTCTAGTGTTCTCTTCATCTAGAAACAACCCAAGTCCTGAACCTTGGACTAATACGAGACATGAACCAGAAACATATCTTCTATGGGGCCCACTTACAAAAATTGAATTTCACTACGCTAGGAGTTGGGTCCATGGTTACTTAATTTGTTGCTCTAGGTCTCGAACTACGAATTGGTTCGATGGAATAATTCTCTAAATTTCGGAGGCATGAAAGTCACCACTTCACAAGTAAACATATGCATTTTCAAATATCTTTATATATTTATATATATCTTCTCAGAGAAAAAATAAAATGAAAAAGGAAAAATTATCTTTCCCCTTTAAGAATTAGTATAAAAACTAGTTCTTTGGGAAAGCTTCAATTTGTATTGAAAAAAAAAAATTCCAAACCATAAAGAACCCGCCTAATTATTCCTTTCATACTTGTGATTTTTCACATATTTTCATATTTACAATCAATTACCTACAAAGGATCAAAGAACCTATTTCCAAACTTTACTGGCAGTCTGAGCAACAACCATTTGATAACTTTTAAGTCTGCCATGGTCCATTCCAAGCCCTTTTCACCAGGTAAGCCATGGTCCATTCCAAGCCCTTTTCACCAGGTAACTTTTCTCTCCCACTAACAAAAGAAAACAATGTACTCCCCCTCCCTCTCCCTCTCTCTCTCACACACACATTTAAGAGAGTTCTGCCTTCTGACTTATTTATAATATAACCTCTGCATATTGTCAGTGCACTAGAAAAATGGCTTTTCATGTCATGTAATGACCCTCTCTCTATGATGCACGGATACTTCAAAATGGGCAACATATCGTTTCATATCGTATCGGATACCTCACTTTTTACATGTAAAATCCGTTCCCTGCCATGCCTATGGCGTGTCCCTACCGTATCCGGGCCGTATCTGGGCATCATAGCCCTCTCTTCTTTCGTTAATTTATCTTCCATCTTCTTGAAAGTTGAAAATTATTTCCCTCCTTCCATTTTACAGCATGAATTTGACCATATGCCTATTCAGCAAATCTAGACCGCATCTGATATATGCCCCACTGATCATGCAATGATCAAAGACTTCATCTGCATTGGAGGATGCATATGGCTTGATAATCATTTATAAAATCACATTATAAATTTTACATAAGACCATTTAACGGTGTAATTACTCGGATGAAACTGATGTTTGGGCCATTCGCTATGGATGAGAAAAGGTGTAATGAACAGAGCAGATCATATAGAAAAAATGAACAACCTCTGCAAGCAAATATATATATAT
This sequence comes from Umbellularia californica, assembly GCA_028538565.1. Lineage (NCBI taxonomy): Eukaryota > Viridiplantae > Streptophyta > Magnoliopsida > Laurales > Lauraceae > Umbellularia > Umbellularia californica. The sequence goes on along the minus strand of JAPQWN010000001.1, from coordinate 14,206,797 downwards.
ATATATATATATATAGAGAGAGAGAGAGAGAGAGAGAGAGAATGAACTCTCTTGGTTAAATTACTATTTCATGTGTTACTTATGAAAAAAAATACATGTGCCATTTATGAATATGCAAGCCACTTGTAACAGTAATTCAGTAAGAAGGATATGTGCTACATTTTACCTGGCTTGTTCCATTTAAAGGTGGCCCACAGAACTCTCTATTTTTTACTTGAGATGTGCTAGTATTTCACTATCACTGGGAGCCTTTTTTGATCGGTGTAGTTTCCTTATTTTAATTTCAAATAGTTCATACACATATCATATCTAGCCATAAATTGAATGGGCGTGACTACTGGTGGTGATGATGTTCACTTGCAAACTGGAGATTTATATGCCTTTAAATTTAGGTGAATCAAATTGCAAATTACTCTACCGAACCAATTCACAGTTCGAGACCTATGGTAATGAATTAGGTAACTATGACTTAGAATACCTTTTACCATCAATCATATGGGCCTGATCTGCCATGTGGGCCACACTAACAATAATAAAAATGATGCATACATTTTATGCTAAATGGTCACAAAGTAAATTGATGTGCAATCCAGACGATAGATGGAGTGATAGTCATAGATCACCTGATGAATGAGTTAGGCAGACCATCTAAATTTTCATGGCTCCATGGTAATAGTCTTTCCACATGTCACCTTCAATCAAAGACACTATAATACACTAGGTAGGTAAGCAATATAAAAATTTGATAATAAGAAGGAATGATTTTAAAAATATGTTTTTATATCAATAACGATTACAATTATTATTTATAGATTTAGTTTTGTTTTAAAATAAATCACATGTATGTCAAATTAGACCAACAATTCATGAGAATAATCATTAACTATTTTGTCTTAATATTCGAATTAGCTGATTGAACTAATAGAATTTGAACTATGAATTGGACAAATCGAAAAGCAAATCAAAAGAAACTACCCCATCGAAGTCTAAAACTGAGGTAAGTATCAAATTGCAATCTGTGAACTGAATTGAAAACCAGACAAACTGTGAACAAGGTCCTTGCCTATGGTTGGGTCCTCCGTTGGATTGATCAAGCATAACACATGATATAGAACCTCATGTCTCTTATCTAATTTTTTTCTTTGGGAAACTTAGATTAATGAGATCCCACAAAGGATAGATGCATTAGATAAAAAACTCTTTACAAAAAGAATAAATTTTGCAAAAAATGGAGAACGTGGTTTATAGGAAAAAAGAAGTTCCATGAAAGATCTATGCATGTGGACCCACTACGCTACACTGAAGTGAGAAGAGGTTCCAACAATTAAAAAAAGGTCCGACTTTTACCCCGGTTTCCTATCAATGGTTGGATCTGATGGATGGGTTCTCGTGTTGTTTCTCATCAATAGATGGGAACACCATAATTAGGCAGGTCCCATGGTGTTTTTCCACTTACAAGTGAGCCCCACTGTGTAGGGCTGCAACTCGGGTTGTGTTGGTTTGTGTTGAGGACAACCAAACCTGGCCAACAAATCCATACCGTCAATCTAACCTAGGCCAGAACCGAAGTTCAAATACCACTCTTCAACCCCAAACCCCATCAAACACTATATCTGTAACCCTAAACCAGACCCATCAACTCAATTAGGATAAATTGGGCCCCAAAGACACTAGAAAGAAAATCTGAATCTCATAACCTAAAACACCCAATTGAGAACCTTAAATCCGCGCATAACCTTAAACCCTAAACCCTCAGAAATCCCCAAATCGCGCCACCTAAAAATAATAATAATCATAACCATGAAACCCAAAATGCCCAAATGTCATAACCCTAAAACCCTGAAATCCCATACAGCAGGAACCGTATATTACCCACTAAAGAGCAGAAAGAAAACAGACGCCATTAAAGAGCAGAGAGTAGAAAGAGCAAAACACTAAACAGAAGAACAAAGAAGGAGAGACTAGAGAGAGGGGGGAGGGGGTACCAGATGTCGAGAAAAAGCCTAGCAGCGTGGCCTCGTTCGGTGTCTTTCACTTTCGAGAGACGGAGCTTGGGTGGCGATCATTGTCTTCTGGCGATCATTGTCTTCATCCATTTAGTGAGAGTGGAGTCACATATGAGAATAATAATTTAGGGGTGAAAATCTGGGCCGTGCCCGGGCTGGGCCGGCACGGCCCATGTAATTAAGCGGGCCGTGCCGTGCCTGGCCCAAGGGCTCTGGGGTCAACCCAGCACGGCCCAGGGCACGACTTTGGTCGTGCCGTGCTGGGCCGGGCCCCAGTCGGGCCTGAGCTGTGTAGCTCGTGGGCGGCCCACATATCCCCCTCCCCTTTTTTTTTTTTTAATGTTTCTTTTCTTTTTTTAGGTTCTTTAAGTCTTAGAGACTTAGACAGTTATACTCTTCACTCTTGGTCTTGGAGACTTGGACCAATTTCATTAAAATAAAGAAATTAAAAAAAAAACCTATTTGACCCTTTTTTGAGTTGGGGGGGGGGGGCAATTTAAAAAAAGAAAGAGCCGTTGGGCTCTCTGCGGGCCGTGCCTGGGCCGGGCCGCCCGCAGGCTTTGGGGCACTGGCACAGCCCAGCACCGATTTTAACCATGCCGGGCCGGGCCTCAGGCCTGGCAGCCCTGGCCTAGTGGGACTGCCGTGCCGGGACAGGCCGGCCCGTTGACCAAGTCAACAGGCCCAGGCACGACCGAAGCACGGTTTTTTCGTGCCGATCCCGTGCTGGGCTTGGGCCGCCCGCCTAGATTTTCACCCCTACATATGACCGATGAGGGTCTATTGATGTTTGTAGGCCAAATATCATCATCGTCTCTCCCAATGAATAAAGTAGAGTGTGAGATCAAGAGAAAAAAAAAATGGAGGGTGTCGGTCTCGCCCAATTTAAGTTTTTTATTACTTAGGGTTTAAGCAATTTTCTATTTTTATTCATATAATATGGTAAAATTGGCATGAGTTGTCATTTCACAATGTTTCAAATCATTTTGTCAATGAATTTTATCACAATAAGCTTGGCATCTTGATACCCATGCTTCCTTGATCGTCACACATCTAGACAAGCAAGGGCAAAATCATAAATGTTTTACTTGACCCACAAAGTGAGAATCTTATTGGTTATGGGCGAGGGATTTGTAGATTTGAGAATTCCTGTTGCCCGAAAAATTAGAATTTCTTGCTGAGGATTTCACATTGATGTGTGTGTATATATATATATATATATATGGGGGATCTTCATATGCATCCATCCCTCACCAAAAATGGTGAGGGACACCCCTTTTGGGGTTGTTTCAAGTACAAGAGGGAGGTACAAAGTACCCCTCTTGTACCACTCTTGTACTTGAAACACCCCCAAAAGGGGTGTCCCTCACCATTTTTGGTGAGGGATAGATGCACATGAATGTTCTCCTATATATATATATATATATATATATATATATATATATATATATATATGACCAAGGCTCTTCTAAGCTGCAACTTCTGGTCCTACAAATCAAAGTTAATTATATCTGTTTTTTGCATTATGGAACTGGATTTTTCAATTCTGATTGGATTTATCTTGATTTTAGAGACGAACATCATGCAAAAAACAACGCTAATCGACTTTGATTTGTGGGACCAGCACTGTTTCAGCTTAGGATAAGCTAAGCTGCAGCTTAGGAGAGCTGGCACCTATATATATATATATATATATGTATGTATGTATGTATGTGTGTGTGAGAGAGAGAAAAATTAATTTCAGTGCACAAATCCGTAAAAAGTAAGGATTTTCAAATCCGACGTGGGAGGTCAAATATGAAAATCCTAAATAATGAGAATTTTCAATATTGGTCAAAATCATCAAGGGTTACAATTGCCAAACATGGATTTTCTATTACTCTATAGATATAAAAAAAGATTCCAACAGGGTTTGGTTGTCAAACATAACCCAAATAAAATAAAAAACTTTAATAGGAAATACAAGAGAAAAAATTTAAAGTTGTACTTAGTATTGTTTTGTTGAGTTGAAATATTAATATTTTTTTACACTAAATATTTTTATTTTTTCTTTTACCAACCCATGTACAATGGTTGAGCCAAGGCTTCTCAACAAGCCTTCTTATTAAAAATCTATATTAACCAAAATAAAGTCACTTACATGGATCCTCATGTAATTTCATTCCAGTGAATTTGGGTCTACCATCAAATTAGTCAGTTATTGACTTGATATCCTAACTCAATCCAAGTAAAACCAGAGTTTAACCTATATAGCCGAGCAACAATTATATATATTAAAACAATAGAGAGAGAGGTTGAAGAGGGCACCGTCAGTGCCCATGCACTTCTCCTTTCAAAAAAATGCTTAGAAAAAATATAAACAACTTCGGCTTTGATAAGGGCCACCACACCTCTCGAAATCTCCTCCTGAAATCTCTCCATTTCAAGTAAAGTCTCCTAAAATTCCTCCATCAAAATTCATCCACACTATATGCCTCTAATCCATAAACTAAATATCTACGGTACATATATGCCATCCAACACTTCTACCTAATTTTGTCTGACGAAGCTTTCATCCGATCCTCTCTCTTCTCAAAGTCATCATACATTTTAAGTTTCATAATTTCTTTTCGTTTTGTTCTAGATGTATGGGAGTTTAAAATGTTCTATTTTTTTTTATTCTTTCCTTTATATATGATAGTTACACCATTTCATAATGGTTTGTATTTTTGTTGAATGTTAAGAAGATGGTTATGCTGCTTTTTTTTCTACTTAATTTCTCTCTCTCTCTCCTAGCCATGATCATTATCATTTTTTTTGTAGGCATCATTTTAATATGTTATTACATGTTTGTTGAGTGTGTCTTTCATGTTTAAATGTCTATGGATTGCAAATGGTATTTTAGGCTTAGTGTAGGACTCATACAATGTCTTTGTTACACCACTCAAATCGGAATTATCCTAGCTTTTGTTACACTTAGCCCCAATTTCTCTTTTTATTACTATTTTTATTTTTTCTATTTTTAGTTATGCACAAAACATCCTAAGCCTAGCTGCTAGATGGGCAGATGAGAAGCCCAATTTTTGTGATAATCTTGATTATTAGTTTCTTTCACCAAACTTAAATGCTAAGATTTTTTTCTACACCATATTTTTACTTTTGATTTAATGAAATCTGAAGTTCTTTTGTTTTCTCAGTATTACTATTACTACATAATAAACCAATCTAGATTTGTCCAAATAAGGGCTTTTTTATATATAATTTTTGCACCTTTTGTCATAATAGGTGTCAAATCTTAATGCTTGTTTACTCTCTAATCTTTTTTTATTTGGAGTCCAATTAATTTTCTGAGTCTTGGGCTGAGGTAAGTCAATCACATATCCTTAAAAAAAAAAAAAGGATCATTAACCTTCACATCATATCAATAATTACATTCCAAAAAAACTTTGAAGTGATATGTAGATTTTTGACATGTAAGTTTAAGTTTGGTATTTTTCGTTTCTAATAATATTTGATAACGATACAAGGTAGTTCTTAGAGTTAAAGAAAGGAAGAGAAAGGGCTTGATCTTTTGGCAACCAAAGCTACATTGAGTGGGGCGCATCGTCAATAGTCAAGAGCATCCAAGTTATATCTTATCTATTTACGAATTTATTTCAATGCAATCGTGTATAATACCATAGATCCTGTAGTTCCATATGTTGGCTCATGGATTTATCAATTTAATCTAGAGAGTCTCCATATTTTTTATTTGAAAGGTTATGAAAATCATCGCATTTTGTGTTCCAATAATTTTCCTTAAGTGGTCTCAGCAATCTTCCTTTTGTGTGGGGGTGCATATCAATAATTACATTCCAAAAACTTTGAATTGATATGTAGATTTTTAACATGTAAGTTTAAGTTGGTATTTCTTTTTATTTTTTCTAATAATATTTGATAACGATACAAGTTAATTCTTGGAGTTAAGAAAAGGAAAAGAAAGGGCTTGATCTTTTGGCGGCCAAAGCTACATTGAGTGGGGCTTATCGTCAATAGTCGAGGGCATCCAGGGTATATCTTATCTATTTACAAATTTATTTCAATGCAATCGTGTTTAATACCATGATCCTGTAGGTCCATATGCAATTTAATCAAGAGATTCTCCATATATTTTAGTTGAATGAGCCCCACAAACTTAGATATATATGGGGCCCATTATATGGACCTATTCGATGCGAAATTCATACTCAACATGTGCATTTACAACAGTGAATCTACGGGGGATCCCATATAATGAAAGATTATTAATACAAACCACCTACCTATTAACAATATATATTTCACGGGTTTTGGTATATTACATTAAAATTCTAAATTTAATATAAAATTAAATTTAAAATACTTTCTAATGAAATATACATTATAATATTCATATAAGTTCTTAAGATTCACATAAAAATAAAATAGCGAGAATTTATAAATTCAAATTTGATTTATAAAATTAAAAATGAAAAATAATACATTTGTTTATTTTTGGGGATTTAACGGAAAAAACCCTCGTAGACAGCCTATTAATCAATTTGGCCCTAATAAAAAAGGGCAGACAGAATGAACCCTCAATTGACGTTTCTCTTTTTTTTTTTTTCTTTTTTCTTTTTTTGTCTTTTAATTAGCGCTATAGTCGATATCGACCCTCATACAAAAAGTCACCCGAAAATTCAGTCATCTCTTCTTCTCTCTCTTGTTCTCTGTTGCTTTCTGCAACCGATCTCAAATGAATCTCACAACAATCTTTGAGAAGGAGGAAAAAGGAAAGAGAAACATGGGTTATATTTTTGATTTGGTGAGAGGGAGAGATATCTGTGGAAGTCAAGTGAGAAGCAAAGAGGCCCTGCCGAGAGTAGAGGTGATACGGCGACGGGGATGATGATGGAGGGGTATCCAGCAGGCGCGCAAGAGATAGTAGATGGGTGTGAGATGGGTTCGGAGAGGTATTCGGTGAACGAGGGTTCGGCTGCGAGAGAGAAACGGAGAGGGCAACTGTGCTCCAGCGGAAAGATGGGTTCCCGTGCTCGAGCGGGAAGATGGGTGTGAGGTCTCTGGGCCTGCGCAGGTGGAGATGGCGCAAATAAGCACCATCTTCCCATGCTCCAGCGGCTGCACAACTTTCCAAACTCCCACACCCCATTTCCATGGCTCCTTATCCTTCTCAAAACCCTCACCTTCCTTCAAAGCTTCTATCAGGCCCTCATTTTTCTATAAAATCTTTGATTCCTCCTCTCTCTGTTCAAACCAGCAGAAGAACAATTTTTTCCTCAACGACATGTTCACATGGCGAGCAACTTTCGGATTCGTGCTTTCAATTCAATTTTATGGTTTTGGGTTCTAATGAATGAGTTTTAATTTGAGGTGATGAAGATGGGTGTGAGGTCTCTTGTTCCTGAGTCCGGGTAGAATGGTGACTGGGGTTATAATGGTGCCTGCATAAAAGCGAAGAAGATCACCCGAGGATGATGGGTGGGAGAGGTGCCAAGGAGAGGGTGAGATGTAGGCACGGTGCAAGGATGGATGGAGGTTGTATCATAAGACCTGTGTTTTTGGATAGTCGATCTTGTGGTAGTTTCCATGAAGGTGTTTGATGAAATGACGAAGAGAAAGGAGAATGAGATTTCACGCTCATTTCTTTTGCTTTTCTCATGGGAAAGAACTCTGCTGCTGTTGTGGGGTTTGTCATTCCTTGATTTTGTTCACTTGGAGATATTGGAGGAGAGGAATTAGAGAACATGGGTGGGGTTTTCATTTCTTGATTTTTGTAATTTTCAAACAGATTTCATGTATATATATTTTGAAATGTAAGGTCAAGACACAATGAACTTGTAATGTTATGAATGGTTTCCCCCTATTTGAGATGTTTGAAATATGTTTGAGGTGTTTGAAATGTCTGAACTCTTGAGCTTTTGAAATGTCTGAGTGAAGGGCCGAGTTGTGATAGAAGATGCAGCCGTTCTGGACAGTGTATAGTCTACCAAAGCATTTTTTGGAAAGGGGATACAAGAGTCAATGTAAACTCCTTTTTTATTGGTGTTAATATTTGGTGTTAATGTGATAGAAGATACAGCCATTCTGGATAGTGTACAGTTTACTGAAGCATTTTTTGGAAGGGGGATGCAAGAGTTAATGTGAACTCATCTTTGGTTGGTGTTAATATTTGGTGTTAATGTGATAGAAGATGCAACCATCTTAACAATGTAATCTCCACATGGAAGAGATTTTTTAGAAGGGGGATGCACGTGTTAATATCATCATGTCTATTTTGATTAGTGTTGATATTTGGTGTTAATTTGATTGATAGAAGATGTAGCCATGATGGGCTTGCACATTTTGTTGAAGCATTTTTTGGAAGTGTTAAACATACTTTTCCCTTTTGTAAAGATCGCCCTTTTTTGGGGTTATATGTTGTTGAGAACTTATCTATGATATTATAATGGTTGTTTGTATTGTCCCGTTATTGATGTTTTTATTTTTTCCACTATTGAAAATAATTAGCTAACCCCATTTAAAGCTACACTTGTAAGTTATAGTATTATAACATAATTGATATCGACTATGACTGTGTTTTTTTATGTTCCAGTTAAATAGTCAATATCGACTATGACTGTGTTTTTTATGTTTCAGATAAATGGTCGATATCGACTATGATAATAGTCGATATTGACTATGACTGTGTTTTTTATGTTTCAGCTATATAGTCGATATCGACTATGACTGTGTTTTTTAGGCTTCAGCTAAATAGTCGATATCAACTATTGGTCATCTTAAACAAACCAGACAATGATATATTCCATTATACTAAACATTGTTCTAAATACATTGGTACATTCCATACACACATTCAATTAACAACCATACATTAACAAACCATTCAATTTCAAATAATAGTATATGAAGTTCCACAACATAAATCCAACTGCCCAAAACCATAGAAGTTCCACAACCACTGCCCACAAGTTCCACAAGTTCCCTCTTTCAGTGCTTTATTTAAATCGTTGCTGGATACCATGGTACAAATACTGGCTAGTTCATCCTCTCTACATGAAAGAGATGTTTGTTAATAAAACAAAATGCTACAGATATTAATGAAGATGGGTACTACATGAAAGTAATGGGGGAAATATTAGTATATAGTTTTGGTGGGGAAGGTTTCATCTGACTCATTTCACAACTTCCATCGATTTAGCCAATACCAATTTCATCCTTGGACAACATAGTGGAGAGTTTTGGTGGGGAAGCTTTCAGCCCTTCACTCAGACATTTCAAAAGCTCAAGAACTCGGACATCTTAAACACATTTCAAATATCTCAAATAGCAGGTTTTATGATACAGCAGGTTTCGGTCCCACAACAGCAGTAGAGTTCTTTCTAATGAGAAAAATAAGAGAAATGAGCGTGAAATCTCATTCTCATTTCTCTTCGTCATTTCATCGAACACCTTCATGGAAACTACCCCAATATCGACTATCCAAAAACACAGGTCTTATGATACAATGTCTATCCATCCTTGCACTGCGCTTACATCTCACCTTCTCCTTGGCACCTCTCCCACCCATCATTCTCGGGTGATCTTCTTTGCTTTTATGCAGGCGCCATTATAACTCCAGTCACCATTTTGCTCGGACTCAGGAACAAGAGACTTCACACCCATCTTCATCACCTCAAATTAAAACTCATTCATTAGAACCCAAAACCATAAAAATTGAATTGAAAGCACGGACCCGAAAATTGCTCGCCATGCGAACATGTCGTTGAGGAAAAAGTTGTTCTTCTGCCGGTTTGAATAGAGAGAGGAGGAATCAAAGATTTTATGGAAAATGAGGGCCTGATAGAAGCTTTGAAGGAAGGTGAGGGTTTTGAGAAGGAGAGGGAGCCATGGAAATGGGGTGTGGGAGTTTGGAAAGTTGTGCAACCGCTGGAGCACGGGAAGATGGTGCTTATCTGCGCCATCTCCACCTGCGCAGGCCCAGAGACCTCACACCCATCTTCCTGCTGGAGCACGGGAGCCCATCTTCCCGCTGGAGCACAGTTGCCCTCTCCGTTTCTCTCTCGCAGCCGAACCCTCGTTCACCAAATACCTCTCCGAACCCATCTCACACCCATCTACTATCTCTCGCGCGCCGGCTGGATACCCCTCCATCATCATCCCCGTCGCCGTATGCCCTCCACTGTCGGCAGGGCCTCTTTGCTTCTCTCGACTTCCACAGATATCTCTTCCTCTCACCAAATCAAAAAATAACCTATGTTTCTCTTTCCTTCTTCCTCATTCTCAAAGATTGTTGTGAGATTCATTTGAGATCGGTTGCAGAAAGTAACAGAGAACAAGAGAGAGAAGAAGAGATGAATGAATTTTCGGGTGACTTTTTGTATGAGGGTCGATATCGACTATAGCGCTAAAAGACAAAAAAAAAAGAGAAACATCAATTGAGGGCTCATTCTGTTTGCCCTTTTTTATTAGGGCCAAATTGATTAATGGGAAATTCTATATGCACACACACAGTTTGCTGAATACACCCACATGCCATTGTGTACAGTGATTTTTTTTCTTAAGAGGTGGGTGTGTTCAGTAAAAAAGTGGGTGCATATAGAATTTCCCTTGATTAATAGGCTGTCTACGAGGGTTTCTTCCGTTAAATCCCCTTTATTTTTCTATTTATATTTTCTCATTTATTGTCTTAAAAGATGGCATCAAATTAAATATATCTTTTTTTTGGGCCCGGGCCAAGTACGGGCCTCTGTTGCTGAGTGTGTGTGTGTATTTATATATATGGGTCAATCACGGGTCTGAAAAACCTGACCCACAATGAAATGGGTCAGGTTAGGCTGCCCACTCAATCCACATAACCAACCTAACCGGTTTAAATGGGCTGGATTATATATGGTCGACCCATACATCCAAACCCATTTAAAAAGATTTTGATAGTTTGGTATTTTGGTACTTAGAATAGTCCATTTTATATATAATGAGTTGAGTTTATTTTGGGCTTTTTTGGCCTACGATTTAGCTAAAATATAGCCTTAAATTTTTTTTATATGGATTAGGTTTGGGGCAAGATTTTACTGGTTAGGTCAGGTTAAATGGGTCGATCTGTATTTAGTGCGGGTTATAAGGGTCCAGTTAGCCTGCATTGGCTTGTTTAAGAATAGGTTGGATATGTGTTGGACTTCAACCCCTAGATATTCCTTCTCCACTAGAACCACTTTAATCCGACTCTACCTGTTTGACCCATACGTACTTATGATCGGGTAAGTTCTACCCGTATACCCTTTTAGAGAATATTTGAATCAATAAGGGTATCACTGTGTAATAGTTTTTATAACTAATCTCCACCCCACATTTTTTATCCAAGTGTTCTTTCGTCATCCCACATAAAAGAAACAAACATGCCCTTGAATATAGTTTCTAGTTTTGGTATAAGGATTGTGTACCTTTCTTCACTTTTTTGGTATTCTTTGTATTAATCTTTTTTTTATTTTAATATGAGTTTCGTTACTGATAAAAAGAAAAAAAAGAAAAAAAAAGAAAAAGAGATGAGTTTATGAGATTAAGATCAAATTTTAATCATGCATATGGTGGGCTCAGAAGGACATTTGCAAGAAATTTTCAACTACAAATGGGTTCAGACCAAGAAAGTTGGGCAAAGCCTTGTTCACCATAAGAGCTCCGTTAGTCATCTTAGCAAAAACTTCATAGCGAATTTGTATATTGCCCAAAACGGGGCATGAATCTCTTGTAGGGGGTTCATTCTATCTCACCAGGTAAATGGTTTGCCTAGATGAGGCATGTGCCCGTAAGTCAGCCCCTATCTAAGGGTGAAAGCTCAGCTGTGCCAGAAAATTCATGAGTCGTGTCATGCCGTGCTGTGCCCAGGTTGGCAGGTTGGCTGGGGTCAGCCCAGCATGGCCCACGGCATGGCTTAGGTTGTGTTGTGCTGGGCCGTGCACTAGATGGGCTGGGTTGTGTAGTGTGCTGCCCACGGACGGCCCACATGCCTCTCTTAATTTTTTTAAAAAAAAACTCTTTTATATAAATTGAAAGAGATTTTATAGACTTTTAAGGCCCCCAAATTGAAACAAAGTTGAAACTATTAGAATAAATGCACAAGCATTAAGTTTTATTTATATAAAAAATCATTTATATAAGTTTCATGTTCATGCCAGGCCGGGCCTCGTGTTGTGCCGTGTTGTGACAAAGCCCTGGCACCCTGGCTCAGCACGACCCATGTCGTTGGCCGCATTGGCTGTCAACACGGTCAAAAAGCCGTGCTAGGCTATGCCGTGTTTGGGCGGCCCGGTCTAGTTTTCACCCTACTCCTACCTGATCAATGCTTCTAGGCATCATGTGTAAGTAGCAATGGTGATGGGTGGGGTTTAATGGGTTACTACTGACGAGACCTAACTTGCTTCCAAGTAGGGGTGGGTTTGGTAATTGTCCAATTTATGACAGAGAGCTGCTAAATGCACACTGATTTTTCCTCTCCACACGCTGCACTTTTGTTTGTATGACCATATATACCATACCCCCTTTAAAAATTGCCTAAAAGGGCATCTCTCCTCCCAACTTCTTTCTACACCCACCCACACCCACCCCAACCACAAACGCCCCCTTCGGCAGCATTGCCGAAGGGGGAGGGAGGGGGAGAGAGAGAGGGAGGGAGGCAGGGAGAGGGAGGGAGAGAGGGCGGCAGGTGTGTGGAGTAGATGGAGAAAGATAGGGAAAATGAGAGGGAGAGAAACCGGGAGAGGGAGAGAGGGAGACAGGCAGAAGCGTGAGCAACGGGCGAGAGTGAGAGGGGGAGAGAGGCAGGGAGAGTGAGAGAAAGAGAAAGAAATGGAGAGAGACAGGGAGAGGGAGAGACGGCCGAACGATGGGTGGCGGCTGAGAGGGAGAGTTGAGAGTGGGGGGAGAAGGGGTGTGTAAAGAGGAATGAGTTTCCATGGGTTAGGGCATTTTGGGCGAAAAAAGGTGTGTATGGAGTAAGTGTGGGTTGTGTAGAGAGTATCGGTGTGGAAAGAGTAAAAACCAATGTGAATTTAGCAGCTATCTTTATGATAAGCTTACTATTTTTTTTTCTCCAATGAAATATTATTAATGTATGACTTCTTTTTTGAAAAATACAAAATTTCTTTTTGATAAAAAGGTGTATGGAATGACCCATATTAAAGCCGACCCAATCTGCCAATCCTCCGGTAGCTAAGTTGGTGTCTGGGGCAGACGCAAGTGGTCACACGCGTGTGCGACCGCACCTGCGTAATTAAAAAAAATTAATTAGTATATTAGAATTTTTTTTTTATTATTAAACTTCTTCACTTGACCATTGTCCGTACCACCCAAATACCATTCAAGTCATTGGTTGGTGAGGCACCTCCATTCCATAGAAATAACTATGGATTAATCCTCGGCTATAGTGTCAATTGTGCGGGATAACTTATTTGAGCGTTTGTATGGATGTGTGAGTATTTACCTTAAAATAAAAATAAAAATAAAAAAGCCTACCTAGTCTACGGTCTACACTCGTTTGATAAAGCATATATACCAGACCCGTCACAAGGCTGGTCACGGAGAGACAAACATGAGGGGGCCCGGTTCGACCAAGCATGCCAAAACCAACAGTAAATGAAGCATCATATGGTTATGAACTGGACCAGGGGCTAGGTTTTGATAGATGCATCTAGGCAGACACCTTTTGTCTGGTGAGGGGCCCACCAAGATGGTCCTTGATCAGATCCAGAATCATTCTTTAGCTGCAAAAGTGTGAATAAATGCCCCATCAAAATATGAAACATTGAGCGAAAGGTTTCAGACCTTGCTAAAAGTAATCCTGTCCGAATCTTGCCATATCTTTCTATCTACTGTGTTGGATTGAGTTCCAGAGTGACAATATAAAATATATTGCAACAGCATGCTTGGCGAAGGTCCAAACACACCCTAACCTTGCCACAATTGAAATGGTGAAAGGGCTGAGCCCAAGGGAACCTATTATTTTCAGTGACCTATAGTGGGACCTTTGTGCTCGATTTGCCATCGGCAATCTGCCGGCAGAAGGAATAAGTAATCGAATCAAGGTAAAGTGTAGATAGCAAGCTAGAAGGAACAACAATATCAGAAAAAGAAAAGTCACCTCTTCACACGCAGTATCGTCACCTTCAAATATAGGGGTATGAACTGGCAGTGGGTCTCTGTGCCTACTTTAAATTGATTTCCTCAGAGTTCATGGTAATTAATGTGATGACTAAGGTGACAAGTGAAGTAGGATGTAGATAGGGCCACTACACTCTTAGCTATAATTTAATTTATTAGGTTGATGAGCGTACATTTAATTTGTTAGGTTGATTACATGGCCGGCTCTAGGAATTCAAGTCGGTTGGGTCAAAAAATACTTATCTTCCGCAACCCTGTGACTAGGGCTATGACCCAGGCCGGGTCGAGGTTAAGCTCTTATCTTACCCTCTCATTTGCGAACCAAGCTTAACCGAGCAAAAATCTTTGACTTTCACATGCGGAGCTGTAATTTTTAGGCCCTTACCCTACCTTCAAATATTTAGTATAATAAAAATGAGAGAAAAATGATAAAAACAAAAGACCCTAAGATAAAAAAAATACTATTTGAGCTTCCTATGAGTTAAGGAATATCCATTTAAATTTATAAGCCATTCAAAATTATTGGGCTGCCCATGACATAAAAGTACACGGTTTATCTTAATTGGATGTTAAAAAAAAGTCAAAAATTTATAAGTCATTTTCTCTTCTTCAGGTCAAAATCTTAAATTAAGTTAGTTCAAAATCTTCCTATAAGATTGTTTTTAGATTTCAGTGGGGTCAAAACTTCCCATAGATGTTTTTTTTTTTTTTAGATCTCAGTGGGTCAAAAGTTTCCCACTCAGAGGTTCGCAGAATTTTTATGAATATGTTTTAAGATCTCAGTGGGGTCAATTGACCCCACTGTGAACCACATGGCGCCGCCCATGGTTGATGATCCTTTGATCTTCCACTTCCCGGCCGTTTTTAATAAAGTGATATTTGCTTGTAGATCCTAAGACAATAAGTGTGACGCTCTGGAGTCCCATATCGACTATAGAAAGGACAGTAATGTGATTATATGTAGAGCTTATATCTTTACCTTGTATGAGGCCTTTTGATAGATTGGGGTCCATCAGAAACAAAATCGTAAGGCCTGTGGGCCAAAGCGAATAATATCATGCATGGATATGGGGTAGGGCGTTATAAATGACATGAGGGTTGGCAGGCTATTGCACGTTGTGGATTGTGCATGGGCTCTCGACTAAAGCAAAGCAGACAATATCATGCTATCATGCATGGGTATGCGATGGGGCGTTACAATAAGATGAATAGTTGTCAAAGAACTAGATGGGAAATTGGGACAAGGAAACATGAGAGAGAGAGAGAGAGAGAGAGAGAGAGAGAGAACAGAACCAAAGTGATTAATTAACCTAGTTAAAAGGATAGTTGTGACTTATCTTTGTTTAATTTTCTTTTCTGCACCTAGCTATTCCACACTTATACTGTTCCACGTAGATAATATAACAGACTCTGTAGAAAAAGAATTTTCATGCATTCGGTTCTCACTTCAAATTCTGGACTTATGTACTATCACACTCTCCTGCTCATGGGCAAGTAGCTCAAGTGAAATGCTTTACTCAGTTCTTGCATTTAAATAACCTGATGTTAGAACTTAGATGCAAGTGTATACAGTTCAGTAGGGTTTTCGTAAACTTTGCACAAATAACCTGGTTACTGGCAATTCAGGGTTCATAAATTTGAATAACTTGAGATACCTTTTTAAGTGACAGTTATTTCGCTCCATAACTAATTACCTGTAGACAGAGTTACAAGTAATTAGATTTAAAACCAAACAGACAGCATGGCAACTGAGTTCCATGAATCTAAATGGGCTTTTATTCTCTAAGTTAGGTCGAGCTCAGGGCAACCCAATTCATCTAAAGAGCCAGTGGGCCCTTGGTAATTGGATTTGTCCCCATTACCATCCTTGATGACAAAAGATGGTTTTCCAAGCTAACAAGTTGTATTTAATGGAAGTATACTATCATCTGAACCACATATACCCAGAAAAAAAAATCTGAGTCCCAAATTATACTACTATCATAGTTTTTTTTTGATAACGCAGGGTTTCCAGTTCTTTGGATCAGAATAATCCTTATGGGCCCAAGAGAGAAATCCAGATAAAATTCTCCTGTGGCTGGCCTCAGTGTGGTAGTGCAGTTTCGAACCCACAACATCCGGGTCCAAACCGTGGTCCTATGTCAACTGAGCTATCCCTCGGGGTTACTACTACTATCATAGTGAATGGTGGGGGTGGGGATTTTGTTTTAGGGGGCAACCTTATATAAAATGTACGTTGTAAAGATTGCTGGCTCAGCTTAGCATTTCTAAGGGCCCTTCAAAAACTTTGACCTCCCCCTGACACCCCCAGTTCCATTTCTGATAGTAGTCCATCCAACCGTAGAAACTAAGGATAGGATAACTGAATTAGATATCTCTTTTTTTTTTTGAGAAATTTCACCTCATTTTGACGCATGGATGATGTTCCATGTTTTGAAGACAATCCCACTGGCATGCCAAACTTAAGTAGAGACTAGAATGGAAATAAAAACACAAAACCACTTGATGCGCCAATGCTGTCCTCAAACAAAGTAAAATATGCTAAATGGGCTGCATGGCCTTTCACATGAGCTCCAGCCTACACCAGCACTGCACACTCCTCAACCCCATTAGAAAAAGTTGTCATCCACATCTTGTGCTCTTATCAACCAAAGTTCCAAGAAAGCCCCTCATTTCTACTACCGGGCAGCAAGTTAAAGATAAGGACAGAGATACAAGAAAAAACATCAAATTAGCATTCATTTATGTGCCAATCTCCCAGTCAAATCCAGATATCATCATGTGGTCCTCAACCCAAATAGACATCTTACTATCTTATGCATTGAAGTTCAAAGGAATGGTTAAATTACTTCCCTTCTCTTAATTATTAGCAAGTGGGTACTGTGTATTATATTGGAGGAAAGCAATAGGCCAAATAGAGTTGAGGTGACCACACTTCATGACAACAAGGACAGGACCAGACAACCATCCTACTGAAAAATGAGAGAGGATAGTTAGGCCCACTTTTGCTGCTTAACCAAACATTGGAGGGAGGAGAAGGTCTTCTGCTGTTTGTTTGTGTTTATATTTCTCCTTCAGTCATGATCAATGTCTTAGGTGCCATAGCCTCCTTATGAGACTCGATTTGCTATCATTTATATCAACTGGTGAGAAGTCTCTATCTGTTAGCCAGTACAGATGGGTGAGGATTGTTCCTCATCTCACTTTCATGGGCAAAGGCCAAATGCATGATTACAGCTAATAAACCTATAATGCTTAATGTTGTCCCGGTAGTGTTTGATCTTTATAAGGAGTACTGGGGATGAGACAATTAAGGAAGGTGGAGTCTAGGATCCTATCAGGGCAAGGACCTCTCAGTATCTAGCAAATGCTAGTCGCTCTCATATTGTCGCCTTTAGCTAGTATAGATTTCCTGTCCATGGTAAAAAGAGATCTAAAAGCACAATAATCTTTTGATAGATCCTTAAGATTGTGAAAATATTCCTAATGTTTTTAATCACCTAACTAGTGGGGTATCTCTTTGATTGACCATAGCGTTAAAAACTGTGGAGCCACAATTGTCCCTAGTCATTGTCACAAATATTTGCTTTACTTTTAAATATCATGTTATTTTTTGCACCATGGTTTCTAAGTCCTATAATCTATTTTACGTGCATATTTGCCTTTTTATATAAAAAATATTGTTCTTTTTTAAAGTTAATATCTATTAAATTTGACAGCAGTCCAGATAGAATGTAGTAGTTTCACCAACAAATACGATCACAAAATCATGAAGAAAAAGCAAAACAGACACAAATACACGAAGAAAACATATAGATTTTAGGTAATTTACCAGGTTGTATCCATCATCAAGGAGGAAGAAGTCTTAATCCATTATTTTGCAAGTACAACTCTCTTTTTTGGTACAACATGAAGCAGGCTGGGATCCAAGAGCCTACGCATGTGGGAAATGAGGCGTGTTAGGATCGAATCTTGTACACCTAGGTGAGAGATGTACGTAGTTGCTTACTAACAGAGCAACTCCTAGTTCTCAACACAGACCACTCATAGTGGCATGCAGCTTGATTGTGATGATTTACAACTATAAATAGTTTTTAATCTTAATTGTATTAGTAATGTTCTGACACTATACTTCCATCGCTACTGTTGGCCGAGATTATGATGTTTCTCTTCTTACCATATGGTCAAATTGCTCAAGTAGTTCCAGTTTTAGCGCGATAAGCACTAATATATAAATCTTGTTGCAAAGAATTAGTATTGCAATAATTATTACTAGGTGATTAATTATAAAACATGTTATAAGAACAAATCTTATAATAAGCATTACTCTACATAAAAATGTTTAGCACCGAATCATTTGCAACTTATAAGCATTTGATCACATAACGATACGCACCAATTACATTAGATTAAATCTAAGACGCATTTGCGCTTAGACCTAGTAGTTGGTACTTTCATCAGTCATTACCTACCCATGATATAGCATGTGTTGAGGACAACCGTTTCTTTCTCCTGGACTTAATTTGCTTTTAAAACTTCGCTTAAACAAAATAGATTAGTGTAGAATGGGGAGTGATTTCAAAGCCTTTCATATCTTTCATTTATCATTACTACTAGCATAATAAACCGTGCTCTAACATAAACATATTCGCAAACACAAATATATTCTATTGTCCATTAGAAAATTACTATAGGTTTCAGCCTTCCTGTGTTAGCCTGCAGATTGACAGTTAGAAAAGGGAGACTCCTGGCGTGTAAAGAAAAATACAGAAAACAAACTTCATGTCTTTCCCAGGAAAATTTTCTCCTGCGCATGCTCTCAGTGAGAAGGTGTAGGTGTGGCCATGTACCCCACAAGGTGCATTGTATTCTGAAGCGACCTCTGCCTGCAGGGTCCTTGTCCCATGAATAAGCGTGCTCAAGTATCACACTCATAAGAGTGATATTCAGCTTTGGATTGAAATGGTGCAAATGATTATCTCACTTATCTAATGATTATGGCATGCATTGCAAAGGTGAGTACTATAGGGAAATGACCTCCCACTATAATGTGCAGTCTCTGTGGGACCCACTGGGCCCAACTTTGATCAGTACAGCCTGTTTAATGATCTTATCATGTCATGATCTCGCATTAGACGTTATTTTACTCTCAATGAACCTTTTTCTCACTAAATCTAAAAAAAAAAAAGAAAATCTAAAATCAAGATGCCATAAACTTTAAGATTGTTTTAGTAGAGCTGATTTTTTTGCTCCCGCTTGCAAAGAAGTCTTTTCATGATCTTCCGTCCTCACATTGATAGAGATGCTTTTAAGTGTGCCTCCAAAACTTGACTGCATATAAGCAACATGGAGTCTAATCATTGGATAATGTTCCCCTAATTTTTATTTGAACACATCTACATTCACTTGTAGAATAACTCAATCATAAGTTTGCATATTCAAATCATGATATTAATTGAAAAACCCTCATTCAATGATTTCTATCATGCAAAGAGGTCCCCACATGGAAATATCTTGAGGATATATCATGTGATCTATGGTGTTTTTATATACAAGAAAACGTTGTTTTTTTTTTTTCTTTTTTTTTTTTTTGTTAGCACTGATGACGCGTTTGTTTAATGAATGTTGGGACGGGTCCATCATGTGATGATAGGCCATGATGAGGAACAGATGCTTTAATAGTTTACAACTGCCAATCAGTGGATGATTAATCTATGATAGGGTTTTTTCTTTTTCCCGGTACCCTAGCCAAAGAGTTTAGGCCCCAAGAGAGCCCGCACAAAAATGGGAAGATGAAGCCCACTCACGTGGAAAAAGTGGCAAACATAGAGATTGATACGTGGACAGCGAAGTAAAATGTGGGATTTTTAGGAGCAACCCTTTGTCATCCTAAATGAGTGTTGTATAGTTAATGGTATTTTTGTTGAAAATATTGTCATATAGTTAATGGTATTTTTGTCATCACTCTTGGAAAAATGCTTCTCGAGAAAACATATTGATTTGTTGTCTTTTGTGCCCTTAACTATACAGGCATTGGTTGAGATCCAAAGGTTTGTTGCCTCGCCTTCATTGACAGACCCATTATTATGATTTGCTCAACATTATCATAAAATTGATAGGAGCCAAGAGAAAATATCATGATTTATCAAAAAATATATTTTACAATAATATCACAATATTATAAAAAAATATTGTCCACATTTGTAGGATTCATTAGACATAGATGTCAATTTTATTGTTGCACAACGTGGCTTTTAAATTTTCAGAAAGTGAGCATCTTATAAAACCACTAAAATGTACGTCAATACCACTTCCATCATCATGAGATCAGTATCTTGTAAATCGTTAAATATCTTTGATGATCAATGAGCATGAAAAGAATGGGAGTCCGGATCGTCTAAGGCTTACATTACCATTGCCCACAATGATGTGGCAGAGTCTGATTGGCTAGTCACCGTGAATAAAAGCCTCAGCCGATCTGAATTCAAAACAAAGTTGGAAATCCTTGATTCGGACTCGATTCGTCCATTGCAAAAGAATTTTCTCAGATAAAGTCAACGCAGAGACTTGAGAGAGTCATATTTATTAGAGTATTTAAAAATGAATCCATTACTTATAAAATACATTTATTTACATGCATTCATGATAATCAATTCAAATTAATAAATTTATATATACAACAAAAGTACTGCAATAAGAAAAATAAAAGGAGAAATACTGCATATTACAAAATTTGTTAGTCAAAATATCAAATGTAAAAGATCAAATATAAGTTTCAAATTATATCCCGGTTATCATTTTTAAAATTTTGACTCCAAACATTACTCATAATTACATGTAAATAAATTTTAATTACTTAAAATAAAAATTCCTATTAAATGGTTCGAAATACAAATAACTAGTTAAAATGAGATGACTTGGCCGAGACTCTCCTATTTTTGACTCGGTCATCCATCAAGAGATGACTTTGAAGAATCAAGGGTCAACTTGTAAAGTTTTCCGACCATAATTCAAGAACAGAAATCATGTTGTTATTAAAGGAAATGAAAGTAATCAATTTTAACTTATAATACTGTAAGTATCTTGGTTCTCGAAGGGTGTCACTTTAAGCTATCAAGATCCGTTAGGCGAAAAACATAACTTGTATGAGCAAAAGAAAAGAGACAGAACTCCAGCATCAAATAAAGTGGAAAAATGACTAATGAATAGACCTGATTTCAAAATCCATGCTAGTAAATGAAGACCTGAGTGACTTTACATGGCACATGATTGGGAATCAGGGTGTCAAATGTCAATAGGCTGGACTAGGTCGGCAGGGGTGTATCCTAGCCTGGCTCATTAATAATTATGTCTCAAATCTAGGCTTTGCCTGCTCCTCTTTTTCTTTTTCTTTTTTACTTATTTGGTTAAGGGCCAAGCTGGAGTGGAGTAAAGCCACTCACGAGAGATCGATCCGTAACTGATGAGATAAGAATGGGATCCTTTATCACTAAGTCATCCCTCGTGCCGTTTGTCTTAAGTGAGAAGTTTTAGCAATCCTTTTACAAGACCAATGACTTTCTTTTTTAGCAAATTAATTTTTTTGGAGAATGCTAACGGCCTATTTGTTTACATGAAATACATATGAATTTATGGTTAAATAAGCGTCATCTGATATTATTAAAGAGATGAGAGGTGAAAGATATAAGTTAGCAAAGTAGATGGGATATTACTTCCTTAGGATTTGAATTACTAGGCTGATGATTGGATATTCACTTTTGGTCTTCATTTTGAATCACTTATAGGAAATTCCATTACAACCCTACGCAAACATATAGGTTGATGATTGGTTTAGAACGTTGTATATGATTTTTTAATGGTTTTTTTTTTCTTTTATCATTAACATGACTTGAACTCAAGTTCTTAGGGTTACAATAGTGAGCACCATCTACCATGCCATGAGCTCTTGTCCATTGTATATAATGTTGAAGGTAATCATAAGATCTTTATAAAGAGTACTAGCATAAAAGCCTGCACAATAGATTGATTAAAATCTCAAGCAAATTAAATAACAAATTAGTGTTAATATTAAACTTAAGTATTATTAATGAAAAAATGATTTGATTGAGTGATAAACCATTTGGGTAATCATCAAAATATAAATAAATATTATAAAATAACTTATAGAAATAAATTTTATACTGCACTTAAATAATATGTGAATAAATATCTATAAAGATACTCTGCAATTTATTTTAATTTATCTATAAATGTTTGTATAAGTTTCCATTTTTTCTTTTTGCTGATGAGGAGTCCAAACCTCTTGGTGCACCCGAAGATTA
Source organism: Umbellularia californica (assembly GCA_028538565.1). Lineage (NCBI taxonomy): Eukaryota > Viridiplantae > Streptophyta > Magnoliopsida > Laurales > Lauraceae > Umbellularia > Umbellularia californica. The sequence goes on along the minus strand of JAPQWN010000001.1, from coordinate 14,184,320 downwards.
AATCCCCGGGCACATGCATTTCCCCTCCCATACGCCCCAGTTAATTGTGGGAATAAATCCGTAGGGTGGCCCCAAAGGGAGCGTTTCGAACTTAGGACCTCCGCTTCCTGAGGCGTGGTCCTGGCCAATTGCACCATCTTAATTAAATTTTTGAGACAATTACTATTGAATTGCTAATATGTCTTTTTACTGCAAATTAAATCAAATCTTCAAATTGTCCCCCTAAATGACATAATTATGTTGGATCACATTATAGTGTATGTAATAATAGTGGTCTCTCCTAAATGATAGTTAGTAGTTAATACCTGGGTGTTAGTCACATTAGAGAGAAAATTAAGTCCCTATAATTGAATTACTTTCCTCAATAACATGAGAATTAAGTGGGCCTTAATGGGTTGATAGTTGCAAAATATTATGCCAAGGAGAGGAGAGATGGATGATGCGGAATAGATGAGTTGATGTGGCTTAAGAAATTGAGAGATTCGAGGGTTTTTTTTTTCCAAATTATCCTTGTAAAGAGTTGTTTGGTTATTAAAAAAAGAAACAAAGGAATAGGGTCGATTTATATAAGAATCATAATAATATGATACTAAGTATGACTTACATCATAGGGTGAGGGACACTTACATGTCTTTTCCTCTTTGCACATAAATATTCTTTTTCTCCATATGACCATATATGGCTATTCATCTTTTGCTAATGAATATTTTCAATTATGTAAGTGTCTCTCAACCCTATAGTGAGAGATGGATGCACATGAATATTCTCCTTTATATAATGCGTTAAACAGATGTATATAATAATACTATAGTGTATAGTAGGATGCACTGGGCATAGGTTAGGGTGAGCTAACTGGCCTGGACGCAAAGGCCCAAGCCTGGCCATCATATGTAATGAACTAAGTTTTTAAGCCCAATCCGGGTCACGCACGGACTTGTAGAATTTGTCCGAGATTTTTCCTTAAAAGGGTCCGATCATAAAGGCCTGGTGGTCGAGCCCAGTTAAATGCCAGCCCAATCCGGGTTGTAAACTGGTGGGGAACTTGGTGGGCCAGGAATGTGTCTAGCATTGTAACCATGATCCAGCACAACCAAATTTATGTTTTACTTTACCAAAAAAGTAAAAACCAAATTTATGTTTTACATTCAGTACCATACTGTCCACATTCGAGTCAAGATAAGGTGAGAGAAAATGATAATATACTTGAGGTTGGGGCCCACTAGACTCACTATCAGGTTATGGAAATGATAAGGATCATAAATGAAAAATAGATACAAAAAATTTAATGGTTGGGGCCCCACTCTCCCCCCACTCTAAAATTTCTTCTCTCGACCCCTATTTAATTAATGCATTATTCTGTTACTTCAAGTAATAATGACCCTAATTCCAAGAAGTATTTCAGTTGGCATAGGACCGTTATCGAAGGTGGGTTTGAAACTGCCCTACCACACTAGGACCATAGGGGATTTTCCTAAATCTCCCTGGCCTGTAGGGATTGGTCCGGCCCAAAAGATTTAAACACCCTTTCCGTTATTAAAAAAAAAAAACAGAAAGAAAAAGAAAAAAAAAGAGTAATAGTAACACCATCACCATGATAAATGAGGTGGTTAGCTGTTTGTTGTATGGTACAGACCCTCTGTGGGATATTCTCTCCTCTCATATGAAGATTTTTAATAAACTATTAAGATTTTCTACTTAATTATCTATCTCATGGTAGAGAAATGCTCTTGAGCAACAACATATGCAGTCCAACTCTGTGTGGGCCACTTGAGCCCATCTTTGATCAATGCGGGCCCTTTCACACTCTTACCGGCGCATGTTCAAGAAATTTTGTTTTTTTATATAGTGGCCTCCAGGGAAATTTTCTTGTTCCACCTCAGTTAAAAATTTACAGTCATCATGCGGGCAAGCCAACAGCCCAGCAGTGAGATGGGAGGGCTCTGGATCCCCATATTTTTATGTGCTTCACACTGGCTTAATTTGGTGGCCGTAGACCATCTGTGATAATTAATTAGCTTCAACCCACGCATATCATGAAAATTAAACCCTCCAGTCCAACTAAACCTATTGATCACTTGCCATAGTGAAAACTATAACCCATATCAATGTAGTGGTAACACTATCTATCAATCATTACATAAATAATATGAAAGACTGCTTTAAAATAGGAATAGACAATAGAATCCTATCCGGTTCTCTATCTTTTTAAATTGCAATATTCCTCATGTTCCTTGCTCATGATCTGTTATAAATCCCTTCTGTTTGTTTCAAAGTGAAAGATGACAGGCGTCAACATCACACATACAAGCTAGCCACCACCATACCTAGCCCATGCAAGATAGGAAGCAGCCATGAGATCAATTTGTCTTTTAATAGTTAGAGCTACGAGTTACATACTTTGTATTAGCATTGGTTTAGAACATGGCCACAATTCGATGATCACATCCAGTACATGAAAGCCAAGCGGCAACACTAATTTTGTACAGGCAATAGGCATTGGTTCATAACAGGGCCACTATCCCATAAATCATCAAAGTATGGCTGTGCACAATCCACTAATTTATAGGGGCTGACTTTTGCCTACCGATTCATGTTCTTACAAGCACTATGTTCATGCAATGATCCACAGCCCTGTAAATATATCAATGCAGAACAAGCAAATTTCATATCAAGTGAAAGCTGAACAAACCAAGCCTAGGACCTCATGTGTGGGAAGTCCCTGGGCTCAGAGGAGACATGAATTCTACTATGGAAGCTGCTGCCAGCAGAAACGCACAGATACACTGAAACCACAGTACTTTCTTATGCTGAAGATTTTCGTACTTTACATACTTGGAATGAAAATAATTACTAGTATGATTGGCCCGTCACAATCCATAGAGTCAATCAGGTCACGATAACAACCCAAAAAGACAGCAAACATCAAACTACTACGTAAAAGAAAGATACAGAAACAAAACACACTCCATATTAAAGGCTTAGTACCATCACACAAACCTTCGAGGCCTCACTTTTACTGTGAGAGGGAACTGCATCTCACATGATAGCCTCAGAACCTCAGATAGGCTAACCGGGTTAAGCTCAGATGGCAGCCAAACAAACTCATGTAAAAGTGACGCCACCCAAAAGCTGACCGTGGTTAGCCCAAGTGCCTTGCCAGGGCAGCTCCTCCGACCCGATCCGAAAGGCGCGAGCCTCAGATCCGACCCATGAACCGAGAACTCCACCTCACCATCTCTCCCAACAAACCTTTCTGGCAGAAACTCCATAGGCTGAGCCCACACGCTCGGGTCCCTGGTGATGGCCCACATGTTCACCATCGCGGTGGTCCCCGCCGGCACGTGGCGCCCATCCACAGTCGTATCAGTAATTGCGAGGCGGGCCCAGGATAGAAGTGGGCCCGGTGGGTGGAGCCTCAGGTCTTCTTTCACTACAGCTTGGAGGTAAACCAACTCCGGGATGTCGGATTCCGTTACGGGTCGAGATTTCCCAACGACCCGGTCTAGCTCTTCGTGGACCTTGGATTGGACGTCAGGGTGGAGAATCAGCCTCGCTAGAATCCACTCGATCAAAACGGCCACTGTATCCGTCCCTCTAAATACCATTTCCTACAATCAATACATGACAATTAGATTAATGATCATCTTAATCAGTTTTAAAGAGTAATTAAGGTTAATTTTTTTTAATGCTTGCTTACCCAAAGAACGGCGATAATATCTGGGTCAGATAAGTTCTCAGTAGTTTGAAGGGCGAGCAAAACGTCAACAAAATCAGTACTGTTACTGTTCTTCTTCTCTCGGGTCTGTGCTCTGTGCTCTTCCACAATCCGATTCACGAACCGGTTGACCTTGGGAACTAGATTGGAGCAGCGGAGTCGGATCTTCTGCGGGTCTAAGGCAGACAGGAAAGGGAGATGGTCGGACCAGTTCAACTTCCCGAGCAGGTCATAACCTTCTTCTACCAAACGGCTCAGTTCCTCTGCTTCACCCACATTCTTCAATGAAGAAGAAAGCTCGTATTTTTTCCCAAACACAGAAGACATGATGTTATTCAAAGAAGCCCGTTTCAGGATTTGGCGAACCCGCATATATGCAGTGTTTCCGTTACGAAGAGCTTCTACCATTTGTGCCGCGATTTCAAACCGCTGTGACTCAGAGCCGTTGATCTGTTTCGGACAGAACAGATGTGTGGCTGCAATACGACGAAGGGTGCGCCAGTAGGCGCCGTAGGGAGCGAAGCCGATGGCGCGGCTGAACATCAGGCTGTAAGCCGACTCTTTTATGGGCCGGTCAGCAAAAACAGAGCTGTTGAGGATCTCTTTCGCGACGTCCGGGTTGGAGGTGATGATGACTCGTGTCTCGCCGAGGCTGAAGGCCATGAGCCGCTTGGCGTCGAGCCGGTCGGCAGCGGCTGCGAGCTGGCGGTGAGCCAGGCGCGCCATGAGGTGCATGCTCCCAATGAGTGGGAAGCCTCTTGGTCCTGGGATGATGGGGTTGGACCTTTTAGAAGATGATCTCCACCGTTGCTTTCCCCATGCTGGGCCACCTGGGTGGGCCCAGTAGAGGAAAGCCGTGGCGAGCCATGCGACAAGGAGAAGGAATGCGAGGCACAGGATGTTTTGAGTGTTGGAAGAGGAGTCGCATTTTGAGAAGAGGGCAAGGACCCAGAAGTTGTCTGTGGCTGTTCCCATATTATGAGTTATGAAATGGAAAGGAAGGGTGAAGGGAGGAAGAGGAGAGGAGAGGAGAGGAGAGTGAAGTAGGAAGAAGAGATTGTATGTTTGTTTGAATGGAGAAGGAAGTAGGGAGGGGCATGTGGTTATATAGGGGATGCAAGGAGGGATTGCATAACGGAAAAAAGAGCCGTCATGCGTATTTACATAACGCCATCGTACGTACGTGGGACCCATGGGCCATGACACACGTGGGTAGAATAAGGGAAGGTGCGGGATAGGGTTTATTCGAGGAACGTGAAAGGAAGGGGTAGAGAACAAGACTATAGAGAGCTCTATATGGCCATCCAGCTTCCTGTGAACTGACCTGAAACAGTTCTCTATGCTCATCACTATTAAAATATTAGTGGGGCTTTTGTTTTTTCAAATCCAAACCATATTGAAAAATCACCTCTTCCAATTTCAGACATGGAAATAGCAACAGACAACTATTGGATCCTATCCTTTCAAAATAGGATATTTAAACATGTTGATATTATATATCCAAATAGAAAATATTCAACAATGGCACGGGAGTGCAAAGCGAAGGAGCAAAGTGAATATCATCCTTAAAAAAAAAAAAAAGAAAACCCTCATTAGAATTAAATAGAATTTGATGAAAATTAAATTACTTGACATGTAAAACAGGTGAATTAAGACATTTTATTTTTAATATATTAATAATAATGATACTCTGATTTGATTGGGGTTTATCCGAGAAGTAATTCAAGGTGGATTATTTATTTTAAGCGGTTGGTATTCACTTTATGGCGATGAATGGCTTTCGAGGATTCGGATCCAGCTTGCCCATGATCATGGCAGGAGAGTTACGTCCTGTCCGCCTACCAAAGTTTTAATGGTTATTAATGAAGAGGGAAGTGCAGATTTTGGGATGTCAGGACTTGAAGTTTCTGTTCGTTTGGAGTGAGTGGGGCAATGAAAGGCACCACCTGTCCACCTCTCCCGGGCATGTCAGCTGGATCAAATTTCACTCCAATTAGCCCCCAAAATTAGATTGTATTTTGTCTAAAGCGTGTTTGGGAAGGCAGGAAAAAGGGCGGAAGGAAAAAAATGAGGGGAAAGTGGGGGGGAGGAAAGAGGAGAGTGTGTTTGGGAGGAGGGGGGGTAGGAAAATGGGAGGGGGAGGGGGGGGGGAATTTTTGTCACAAAAATGGGGAAAAGTGAGGGAAAAAGAGGGGAAAGAAGAGGAAAGTACAATATTGCCCTTTTATGTCCAAATGGGCGGAAAGTGAGGGAGAAAGAGGAATAAGAGTAAAATGATCTTTTTTTTCCTAATAAGAGTAAAATGGTCTTTTTTTTCGTACCTCACAAACAAACAAAATTATATTTTTTCGCTTTTCGAAAAATTAATTTTTCCTTCTCTGGCCTTCATTTTCCTTTTTTCCTCAAATTTTCCCTCCCCTCTCCTCTACTCCCCCTCCCCTCCCCTCCCCTCCTCCCAAACAAAGCATAAGTGACAATTGAATGATTGATAAAGAGAATGCGTTCTCTATAACGGTTTGGATTTTCAAAGTTGACCCTCTAGATTTGATTTATTGATTGGGACCTGATCATGGCATGCAGAGGAGCGTTTTGGGAGGGAGTGGAAGATGGGTGACGGTTCCACTGAGATCGAGGCGTTTGTATTTACTCCTTTTCAATTTCGCGGAAGGGATTGAAACGCCAACTTTTATACAGTTTCAGAAGAGGATAAGTCGGCTAGTTTAGCTACGTTTCAAAATTTGAACCGTCGAAATTATAAAGTTATACTTGGTCGAGTTATACCATGCATGGGTTCATGCCCTAGAATATTGGTACTGGTCCTGAACAATGAGTCTATATATGATCGAGTCTTTTTTGATAGTCAGTTACGACCCAATTGGCGAATTTTTTCCAGTGACTCATTCAAATGACAGAACTATCATTTCCTTGTTAAGATTTTGTTTTCTCTTACCTCTTTCCACCTAAAAACTAAGGCCATGTTTCTTTAGTCCATGTCCAGAAATTTCTGGACATGACGTGTGACGGGCGTCCTCTAGAATTTCTGAATTAAATATTCTTTTTCTAGCATTTTTGGATTCGAACCAAATTAAAAGTCACTTTTGACCTTTAGAAATCTAGGAATTCCATTCCTTTTGGCATCCAGGAATTCCACTTTGTCTTGAAATTCAGGAATTCTCCAGACAAGAATTCTAGCAAAGAAACAGGCCCTCAACTGTTTTGATTTTGATGATAAAAAATCGTCTTATAAATCTAGTTTTTTTACTCATTTTCTTTTTCTAACCATACATGTATAATGGTAGTTGAAGCAGGCACCATTTGATCATTTAGGTTGGACTTGATTATTCCTCTTAAATGATATAAGGGTATTTTTATTATTTTTTTATGGAGAAGAATTGATTGAAAGAATTGTGGAAATATTTTATACCTTGTTAAAATATTCGGATCTTCATGTACTTCTTTTAAAAACTAGCCAAAAGTTTTATACCTTTTTTATTTTTTTTCCTTTTTCTTTTTTAAGTTAGCCCAACTAATCTATCTTTTAGTATGTTGCACATGCATAATAAGTATGTCTATAAAGACATACTTAGACTTTTGATAAAGTCATTGTTATATGACTTTTCATGATCTATTTGACAAGTGATTTGAGTGACAGACTTCTTAAAAATAATTTGGAACTATTTGGTATTTTTTAATATAGATTTCTTAAATTCTTGCTATCAAATATATCATAGGGTTGCAATTGCCTTAACAACCTCAAAGCCACTATTTTTAGTATGAAAATTCTCCAAATAATAATATGAATACAGTACTAAAAAGCAACTCAGTGGGGTTCACATGAAAATAAAATATGCCTCACTAAAATGAAATGAACCGTTTGCAACTGAACATTAAAATAGAGTCACCAAAGGATTGATTATTTGGTACAAGTCTTCTTAGGCGGCGGATTAGTTGTTAATCATGAGGATGATTTTTTAATTATTGATATCCAGAGGATTGAAACTGCCACTCCTCTCTTTAAAAACCAAAATTGGCGTTTGAATTACTTCCAAACACCAGTAGCTAGTTAAGCAGTCAATTATTCTTATGGGGTGTGATTTTTATGAATATTGAGGGTAATTAAATTAGATACAAGGACAAGTAAATGATAATTAGAGTTTTAATTTCTTCAAATGTAATCTATTTTGCTTCTAAATATTTCAAAATAAAAGATTTTTATTGAGATAATCTTAGCAGATTTAAAAGAAGTGGTAATGATTAGGATGATGCAAACCACTTCTCTTCATTGAGGTTTTTGATAAAGGAAAACTACAAAAAAAAAAAAGGCTTGAAAAAGATCATGCAATAATAGATCAATATACAGATACAATACAAGACGCAAATGACAAATTATTTTGGAATGAAATTTAAAGAAAGCTCTGATTAAGGAATACTGGTTGAGCCTATAAATTGATAAAGCAAAGCATTACAGTAGAAACCATTGGGGATGGCAATTGGGTGCATTTGGTAAGGATTTGGATAAATCCAAACCCACCACATCAATCTCAAATCTATCTCATCCAAACCTGTTTCGCGCCGTGACAGGTCGCTCGTATATAATACCAAATACGTCCCGTGTTAGGTTGGGGTCAAATCAAATTAAAGCTTAAGTTTTTTTTTTTTATATTTATTTTAAATAAATAGATGAATAGAAATGAGTGTGGTAGAGATGGAGCACACCTTCTTGTTTTCCAAAATGCCTTAAGTTAATGTTCAAAACCACAACATATTAATTTTGTCTATATAACCTTCGTAATAAATATAGATATATTATATATATATACGGAGCGGGTATAAAAATAAAACTCAAAACATATTAATTTTGTCTATAAGCTTAAGTCAATGTGGGTCCCCGTTTAAACTTGACCAATTGCCATTCCTAGAAACCACACAACCTAACTTCAACTAATCAAATGGCATTTGGTACTTCTCATCTTTTTTTTTTTTTTTTTCAAGAACATGCTTTAAATCTAAACTAATCTTCATCAAACTTTAAATCCCAAACTCAATCCTGACAACCAATGATCGGCATACTAGCATAATTCCTTGTTTATTTTCAAACCATGACAATGGAATAAAAACCCTCCAAATTGAGAACAATTAGTTTCTGATATTACATAACCCATAAAAACCAACAACTTAAAATAATAGACCTAACCTAGAGAGCACAAAAAGAATACGAAGAAAAACTGACATAAGAGCACTTTGCAAATGAGATTCGAAGGTTGTGATTCTAAGACCCAGAAAAATGTTTTGCGAATGGAAAATCAATTAAAAGCCAAGACTTCAGCTATGCTGAACCTCTAGTCCTCAAACCTAAACCAATCTCATAATTGATCATCAGCAAGTATTAATCCTTATTTCAATCCTAAAAACCAATGATCAATGCAGTAGCATAATTCCTTTCTTTTCTTAAACCAGGACATTGGAATAAAAACCCATCCAATCAAGACAAATCAGCCGCACATATCACATAACCCTTACAAATAATCTTCTTAGATAAGGGAATCTAAGGAGGAAAAAAAGAACAACAAAAAGAATAAGAAGGAAGTTCGACACATATAGATTGAAAGCATTTTGAAGTGACATTTTTAAGGATTGTGATTTTTAACAAAAATAAATGTTTGAGTCCATTATGATGAGGAATGAAAATCAATAAAATCAAGGCATCTGCTTTGTTGAGTTTTCGGCCCTCACATCTATACCAATCTCAGTCGACCCAATCATCATCAAACCTTAAGGGCTTTTAACAAGTTTGATATGCTTGTAATAGAACTTATTCAATCAGATCTGCTTACGATATACATATTTCAATGACGCCCTTAAAAAAATAGATGGTTTGGTATGTTTCATTCAATTAAAAAAAATGGGTCATATAATGAGAGTTATATGAGCAATGTTGTTATACAGTAAAAATAATATAAGAAGATTTGTCTTATGGTAAAAGTTACATGGCCAAATTTGTCAAAAAAAAGACCAAATATCTAATTTCTTTGGCATTCTGGCATGTTTGTAAAAGTTACATTTTTATTCATTTTTTAAAAAAGAGGAAAAAATGTGTTAAAGTTGATTCAATTAGACTTTTATAGAATTTCCGCTAACAATATGAAGCACTCAGAAATCATTTAAATCAATTTTAAAGTCAAATAGAAACCTAAAACGTAAACTTGTCAAACGATAGCTATCTTTAATATAATCCTTACAATCAATGATCCATGTACTAGGATGGTCCCTCTCTTTAAACATGACAATGGAATAAGAACCCTTCAAATGAAGAAAAATTAATAGAACAAACATAAAGTGACGCTAATACACAGGAATTACTTTGCAACTGAGAAAATGTTTATGATTAGGAGATCCAAAGAAAATGTTTTGAGTTCATCATGATGGGGAATAAGAAATCAATAAAATCAAGGCATCACCACCCCTTTACTGGTGAGGCCGCAGAACCAACAAGGATCAATCATTGACTCTAGTGCTAATAGTGATAGACTTGGTGAGTGTGGGTACTTACTTTACAAAAAAGACGAACATTTTTCCGCAACAGGGCTTTAATCTTACTTTAGGAAATTTCTCTTTTACCTTAAATTTATTTGGTCTCATATCTACTAAGTGATTATAACATATTTTAATTCATATTTATCTAGATTCTGAGACGTTGTTTCATGATAACTTTTCATAGATTTGGCTCACGATAAACTGAAATGGTGAAACATAATTCACATATATGACCCAACTAAGCTAGGATGCGGCTTTGATGATAATGATGATGGTGCTGATTTATTTGACCATTCCAAGCAAGTAACTGACTAACGTGGCATGCATGGAAGTGTGCAAGGGCATGGGGGGAACACTTTTTTTTATTACACATGTGCCCATAGTTTGTTGGTAGTTCTTATTAAGGGTGGATGGTGAATATTTCCTTGGGGGGTTACTATACTATATTAAAAACTATGAGGTTGCCAATTTGTAAAATGTAATTATGATTAAAACCTTTCTATTTGGTTTTCTTTTTATTTTTGGTTGTGGGGAGGAATGCCTCAATTGTGTCCCACTACTACTACCCTGCCTCTTATAGGTTATTACCAAAGTTCTTATTCAAAGAGAAAAGCTTGCGTATAAATTTCAAATCTCAAAAAGATGTAAGAGGTTAGTCATTTGCGCATGAAATAAGTAGTTCTTTCTCAATAGAAACAATGCTATAAATTTCAACAATCTCCACTATGACAAGAATTGCATCTAAATAATTGAGATACTTCGCAAATTCTTCTCCAGATGTGATCTTATGCAAAGTACGGTATACTTACTGAACTAGTGGTGTCACGTCCCTCGAACCCGATTAGAGAAATAACCGGATCCGAGGAGTGAAATTTAGGACTAATTTAAAAATTTTGTCCTTTAGGCCCAAGGATCGTAAGTCCGCTGTGAGGATAATGTATTTGAACCTCAAATCATAAACAAATAACGGAATTCATACATTGATATCAACAATGGATAATAAATCTCAATTAAATTTAAAGTTGCAAGAAGAATAATTAAACCTATACAGAAGTTAAATTAATTACAACGAACATCCCAAAACTAAGATCATTAAATCAACGAAGTCAATGAAAGAAAGTTCCAACGATAATAATAATGAATTAATAAAATCTAATGAGATTCCAACCAGCAGAGGAGGCACGAGAGTGGAGTGCCGATGACGTAGAGTAACGTCATCACTATCAGGCACATGAGTGACTCATAGGGGCACTTCATTAGATTTTATTAATTCATTATTATTATCGTTGGAACTTTCTTTCATTGACTTCGTTGATTTAATGATCTTAGTTTTGGGATGTTCGTTGTAATTAATTTAACTTCTGTATAGGTTTAATTATTCTTCTTGCAACTTTAAATTTAATTGAGATTTATTATCCATTGTTGATATCAATGTATGAATTCCGTTATTTGTTTATGATTTGAGGTTCAAATACATTATCCTCACAGCGGACTTACGATCCTTGGGCCTAAAGGACAAAATTTTTAAATTAGTCCTAAATTTCACTCCTCGGATCCGGTTATTTCTCTAATCGGGTTCGAGGGACGTGACAGAATGGTATCAGAGCAATGGATGGTTTCTCAGGGTAAAAAATTTTAGAAACCATAGGACGCGTGTGAGGATTTCGTTAGTTAATAGGTTAGCTTGGTAGTCCTTTCCTAGCATTGTGTTGTTAGCTTGAGGTGTATTGGAACTAACTTTGACTATTTTACAGGACTATGGCTGGTAGAACAACCCGATCCAACAATGGGTCGCAACCCATCAAAAGCAAAACCGTGAGGCAAGATTGGATGCGCTTGGGCCAGGTCCTCTGGTCAAGTAGCCCATGAGCTAAAGCGGACAATATCATGCATGTGTGAAGGGTGGGGCGTTACAAGTGGATTAGGATTATTTCTTTTTACAAACTTCTCCCACTTTTTTCCAACTAGATTGATGAGATATATTGATTATTGAGCAAAAGAAAGCATGCAGAGATCTGCCCGTACTTGAAACTTTGAATTCAAGATTCTAATATAGATTGTAAAACTTCTATAAACACATGAATTATTACGAGCAACCATATGTAGTTCAGAATGCAAGAAAAAAATGAAATATGAACTAAAATACATGCAGCTCAAATAACTGACTTTGATATCAGATTCTGATTGTTTTGATGGTATTTTGTTGATAGTTCTCTTAATACAATTATAACCAAAATTCTATTCAAAAGAGGTAATTGTATTTCTCACATTCAAATGCGAAAAAAAACATGCTTATAATCCCATACGACAAGTAACCTTTTTCTTTTAATCCTAGTGTGTTTCATATTATACAGTATGTTTCCCAATTTGAGTCCTACTTGTGCACTAAGTCTAAGGCACGGATTTAGGGTTATATACAGGGTGTTACTTTCAACCCTAAAGGTATGGGTGTGCATATTAGAGATTAGAAACACCTCCACTCTCATTAATCAGAGTCAGAGATATCTTAGAGAAAGATTATTATCTAGAGCCATTGAGAGATCATTTTGAATAGTCCCTCTAGAAGGTCATTGTTGCTTCTACCTTTCTTGTAGAAGATGGTTCATCTTGACTGACAAGGTGTGAGGAGATTAAGTAAGGAGAACGGGGCACGGTGGATGTCATGTTAGTGGATTCTTTGCAAAAACAATTACAATCCTTAAGTCGAGGTACAGAGGAGCTGTGAGTATATCTTGAAACTGTTCGTTAGTTCTTGCTTTTTGGTTCGTGATTTTTCTCCCTGGATAGGATTTCCACGCTAAATACGGTGTCTGCCTTCTTATGGTGTGTGATTGGTTGATGTTAGAGATTATGTTTAGGTTGTTAAAAATTCTAGGGATAGAATAAGAGTTTAATTAAGTTTCAACTTATTATCTTATCAGTGTATCTCTCTTGTATAAATTGAGGAGTCTAGATGTCAATGAACGGTAAATTTATCTAAAAGTCTTTATGGTACCAGAGCGTGGGCCCAGCGATGATCTTGCAATCAAGCTAGGTACGATCCTGCACCCTTAAGTTTTATTATTTCAATAAAGAAAACCAGCATCTTCTCCCATCTAGCCATCATTTCACCTCACGCCTAACGATCTTCAAAACTTCTGGAAGAGATTGTGTCAGATCTGATCTAGTGGACCATTGGCACTGACAGACTCAAGATGAGCAGTGGCAATAGAGAAGGATCAACAGACGGACAGTGATTCCCATGAAGAAGAAGATATGATCATTTATGCAAATATATGTCATTTATATTTTTTTCGAGATTAAAGGATTTTATTTTTAATGTCAACAATCACATATCATTTCAAGAAAATGATTATGTGATTGAGGGGAGATGTTAGAGAATATTGAGTTATTAGAGGATTGTTAGAGAATTGATAGGATTAGGATAAGAGGTAGTTTGAATTTGAATTTGAAATATCTTTTGTATAAATTGAGAGGAGTTTCTCTTATGAAACTTACGGTGAAATTTATGGAAAGAAGTGACTCTAAAAGCTTTGATTGATGGAGATTTGAGAAGATGCTTGTTTTATTTATTGAAATTCTTAAAAAAAAAAATTGACGGTGCAGGATCGTACCCAGCTTGATCGCAAGATCATCGATGGGCCCACGCTCTGATGCCATAAAGAATTTCAAGAGTCACTTCCTTCCATAACTTTCAACGTAAGTTTCATAAGAGAAACTCCTCTCAATTTATATACAAAGATATTTCAAATTCAAATTCAAACTAACTCTTATCTTAATCCTATCAATTTTCTAACAATTTTCTAACAACTCAATATTCTTTAACAGTAGATAGCTAGTTCTATATTATTTGATTGGTTATTTTTTTTGTATTAATTGTTTAAATTAGATCTAATAATTCATTCTGATAGCCTGTAAAAACTTTGAGATTATCTAAATTCATATTACAGCCAATTCACAATATTAACAGGAAGTGCCACTTGTAAGAAAAGGCAAAAACAAAGAAAGAAAGAAAGTAGCATGTCTTATAACTATGGGTCTCGAAAATCCACCGTTTTGTGGTTTGACCAACCTTACTGCTGGCTCTCTGACACAAGCTTTACCCATCACTTTCCTTGTGCACTGTATCTGGTAGAAAAAATGAAAGAAATAAAGAGAGGCTCGGTGCATGTTCATGCTATAGACTCTCATGCAATGTTTCCCCTTCCGAGAAAAGAAAATCTATAAAATGATTGAAAGAGAAAGAGCAATTGGCCCCATTAAATGCAATGTTCCCTCTACAAATTCGCCATAGAATTTATTTATTCCAACTATTTAAGATGGACCATTGGCTGCAGCCACCGCCATAAATAGCTATAACATTTTGAAGATGTAATAGTATTTTCATAAGATTCAGTAACCAGACCAACTCGACCTGAATTTAAATGCGATAGGGCTGAGATGACGACGAGACAATGATATTGCATGAAAAGAAGAAAAAACGTATTTGATATGTTTTTGATGTTGTAAAAGTTTTTCTTATTTATCCCGTGGATATTCATCACACATGCACTAAGTTACGCTATACAAATTCCTAATCAAAAGGGCAACAATCTGAGATTAACATTGCCAATTTTTTAATTGTCACATTTCTTTTCGACAAGGAATAAGAATTATCTATTTTTTCTTATTATTTAAAATATTTTTACGACATTTCTTGTAATTGCCAATGATTAATTTCGTGTTGGACTGATTCAAAACACAAAAAGATTAAAAAAAAAAAAAAAATTCTACGTTCTAACGTTCAAAGGTGCAATATTTATGTCTATATTTATTAGTAATCAACTAGGAGAACATACCAAATAGATGGAATAAGCCTATGATGACGACGATGATTACTTGTAGTTGTTAATCTAAAATACAAGGGATATTACTTGAGATAAATGGTCGGGTATAAGAACAAAATGAAGTATAGCTATTTAGGGTTTTAAACTAGGATGAAAGTCACATGCTGGAAATTTTACATCATCGCCTTGAATTTAGTTGGGCCTCACTTTGTGGATGGTGGAGAAAAAAAACCATCATTTTTACGGGGGACTTTGCTTATAGAAATTCCACACTTATCATCAACTTTTCTTTAAGTTTTTTTTTTTTTTTCCTTTGAAGTGAGCATTTCTTCATATTATTGTTGATGAAATGATATTTAGTGTAAGACCTAAGCAATGGGTCTCCGTGGACTACCAATTCAGAAGGTCCCTCTGAATCCATATGACCCGCACCGACGTAGTGTAGAGTAGGTGGGTCGCACTCACACCATTCGCGTGAATACTCCGTCATCTGTCTAACCTTCAGTCATAGTAACGACTGTGGCTGTGAGGGTATTTTGGTCATTGAAAAAGTTAGACGACCGTTTCCATCTTTTAGATAAAAAGCTGATAAAAACGCTCGTAAGTCGGTAACGCAAGCAGAGATTGTTACGCAGGAAAACGTGAGAGGTAAAGCTGCAAAACAGATTCTGGCGTTTCAGAAAACATACAACCTCCAGCCTCAAGTGAATGTGTGGAATTAGAAATGAGAATTTCACAATAGGACTCGGATTTTGACAAGTTTCTAAATCAGGAATTTTTTTTTTTTTTTCAAAATAGGGCTTAACATTTTTTTTTTTTTGGTGATGTTTAGATTTTTTTTTTTTTTTTTTTGAGCTTTCTTCTTTCCCCTTTCTTCTTTTTCTTCCCTTTTCCTTTTTTCTTATTTCCTCCTCCACATGTGGGGTAGTGTGCGGATGGGCGGAGCCAGAGTGGGGCTGTCTCCTGCCCAAAATTTCAAAACCCCCCCTTTTTTTATAAGATTTTTATAGATTTTTACATATGCCCCCCTGGAAAAATTCAAAAAAGCCTCTATCTGTTTTAAAAACTACATTTATTTGTTATATGTAGCCCTCCCAAAATAGTTCCCTGCCCAATGAAGAATCTCTTGATCCACCCCTTAGTGTGTGGTGTTTGTTGGTTGTATGATATGGATGCAAGCAGCATGCTATGGCTACGAGCGGAACTAAGGGGAGACCAACGGGTGCCATGGCACTGCTAAAATTTTAAAAAATCTTTTTATTTCTTACAACGTTTTATAATTTCTTATATATGACCCTTCCAAAATTTTCAAAAACACCCACATATATCTAAAGGGGAACATTCGTGTGCATCTATCCCTCACCATAGGGTGATGGTACTTTTCCTTTTTGCACATAAAGACAAGGAAGTATATCTCACCTTATGTAATTGAAAATTCACTTTTGTACTTAAAAATTCTTATTTATGGAAGTGTCCATCACCCTATGGTGAGGGATATATGCACATGAATATTCTCTATATTTAAAAGCTAGATGCATTTTTCATATATGGCCCTCTTGAAAAATTTCTTCTACATAGCGGCTCCTAGGAAGAATTCCTGGGTCTGCCCTTGTCGTAGTTGCCAGTGGCACCACTTGTATATTAAAAAAATAAAGTAGAAAGATGAGGGCAGAAGAAAAAGGAGGAAGGAAGGAAGCTCACGTCTCATTAGAAAATCTTAAAAAAATCTCAAATCTCACAAGATGTCTTCATTTTAAATGAAATTGAAAGTTTTAAACTCTGTTTTTTCTGTCCTGAATTGAAAACTGCGTTGTTTTGAAACTTTCCCGAATTAAGAATTAGGCCCCTGTGACTTGTGATCATGTATGTGATCGAGTTTGTTCGACGAATACATAACTCATGAGATGTGCCGTTTGGAGCATAAAGCGGCTCATCCATCTGGATCCGCTTACGTCACCATGCGTATTTCCATTTACGCGTGAACGGTCAGATGTTACTTAGTGCACGAGCACGAGGGATGCTCCCGTGCCGTTGATCTTGTCCTTGTACAAGCAACCAGGTTGTCCAGAATATGGAATTTAGAATGCTTTCAAGGCAGAAAAGCTATAGACTTCGGTCTTCCTAATAAAATAATCAGGACCAAACCTATTTTTCTATTTAATTGTTTGGTGGATTCTTTGTAAAAATGCCCTTGATCTCACACAAAATTATTTTTCATGCACTGGATTTAAATATTAGGGTTCATTTGTTTGCATCGAATTAGATTCCTATAGATTTTAAAAATGGTAATCCAATGAATACTTGATTTTTGATAAAACAAAGGACGGGAATCAAGAATGTGCATCGAATAATTTCACTATTCAGAAAATGAATATCAGCAGTCACCTGAGTGATCACGAATTAAATCCCATGAAAGCTTGTGTCTCATCTGTATTTCCGCCTCAATTATAATCTTAGCTCTCACCTCTTCAATGTTCCTTTGTTAAGCCCATTCAACATTGAATTATTAGAAAAAATAATTTCACATAAACAAACCGACCCTTAGTATCAAGCACGGAGGGTTGAGAAAACTCGTTATTGATTGCTTTATTAATATCACAACATTCAAGAGGAGGATACTGTCATGGGAAAATCTCATTGTGGATATGATTTTAGGCAAAAATCATCTAAATCATATCATCAAAGCTTTTGGATTAGGGTCCCAATTTAAACAGTTTTTTAACTTACACTTTCCTTGAAACTAAATCCAACGGCGGGTATTTTTCATGTTAGTGTAAAATTAGGGTGAGTGTCAACTCACGGGTAGTTAGTGAGTACGAGGTGGTTGGAGCTATCACAAAGGGTGTTATGTGGTGGTAGAAAAGTCATCCCTCATTAGAAACGTCCTCATGAGAGTGTTTTCCTATTTCTAAATTTAGCATCTGTCAATGCGTGTTGAAATGTATAGATTGTATCAGTGAAACATGTGTAGATCTCACAGTGAAACATAGATAGATAGGATATCACACCAATTCTCTATGTCGATTAAATGCAATCTAATCTAATCTAATATTTGCTATGTTCATAGTGGAGGGGCATTTATGGAAGATGGCCCTCACTGAATGAATCCATAAAAGCAAATTTCACATCTCCACCTCGAATCAAATTTCATATCTTCTCTTTGGATTGTTGGAGGACCTGCTTCTGAGTAACTTACTTTTCATTTTCATATGTTTCTTCACCTTGTAGCCTTCACAGCAAAGTTCCAAGCATGGACAATATTATATGACCTATGTCACTAGATCTTCAAAGATGCCTTTAGATGCCGAGTGCTGGTCTTTGTTCTGGTCCTTGTTTATGCCATCATGGATCCCACATATGGGCCTGTTATGGCTCTCGGGACCAAAAGCATGACTCCACAAACTTGCCACTACATGTAAATAATTCTCCCCAGATTATTCTGAGGATGAGCTTCCAATTGATAACAATGATAGCTTCCTTTGCAGATGAATGATCTTGTGTATTAAAATGCTCACTGAAGGGTTTAACTGACGTGCTTCTCCAATGAATATGGTTTTAGATCAAATATGTAATGGCCAAAATATGGAATAAGATGCTGCAAAGACACGCTATGGATATGGGATGGATATAACCTTTACACCAAAAAGCAGCAAATATGATACAATAAGGACATGTTGTTCATTTCAAGAATCCAAGTGTTATAGTAACCTCACGAAAGAAACTTTCCTCAAATTATGCCCCACTGATGATCTTAATCAATGTATAAATTCTCAAACTAGGCCCCACTGCTTGATGGTTAATTTGGATTGATGGACAAATATATATGCATCAACTGAAAAGTGTGTGGATTTTACACCAGGATCCAGTATGTAATATACAGACGGTATCATTCCTTCTATACTTGTTTTATGGAGGCCATATCCTCTATGTGAGCTCGAAATAGTCAATTAGCAGGGAATCGCCCAAAATACCTCTTTCCTCATGGTCCATCACTAGCCGAATTTAACCCATTTAGCCTAATCACATGTGTACACATGACCAATCTGACAGTAGGCCTTGTTCCAATTGAAATGAGTTTTGACTCCATCAGTTTATATTCAAGAACTTGAACCCTCAATAATTCCGTTTGTCCATTATGGGTTAGGTAAGGCAAGTAAAACAAACTCAATGGAATATGACTCAATTTGTAATTAATGTATCATCAGCCTATCAACATGACCACAAGACCATTCACCTTAACTTGTACCAAGTCAATGGTATGCATGCCTTAAAATAGAAAATGCCGATGTAATATACGTCCATGTCTAGGAAATCATGCAATCTTAATACCTCAAAACTGGTCAAAACTACGGTCAAAATGTTCTTTCAGTTAACAGTGAGGAATCTTTGAATGGTTTATAAGAGAGAATAAGAGAATATGTTGTGTTTTGCAATGTATCCGTGGTCCTTGACAAGCTTTTCAGGCATTGGACCATGAACAAGTTGCAGTGACAAATCGCCTTCCAAAGGTACCCCCATATCTGATATGACATTTGTGGGGCTTGTGTCCATGCAACAAAGGGCCTTTGGAATGGTGGGGATCGGTAATGCTGGGGATTCAATAGATTTTGAAAGATAGATTTGAGATTATATTGGGGAAAAAAATGAATGTGCATATATACCTTAAAAGAGCACCATCTTTAGTTACTTGAGCTTTAGAATATGCTTGAGAACAACAGAGACATGGCCAATTATATCAGAAAGTGTCCAACAACATGCTTTTTATATAATCCGCGATCAAAGATTTGATGCTCGATCGACAGAAATCAGAGAATTACAATAATATATTTTTTTTCCTTTTCTTTTTTGGCATGTTTGGATGTAACATTCACAACTAGCAAACTTCTTTATTTAGTGAGAGTTTGGTGGATGCCTCGACAGTGATTTGCAGGTCACTTAAAGAGGGTTAGGCATAGATTACAAGCTTCGAATACCATAAAGCAAAATATTTTGATAAATTTTTCGATACCATCTTGCAACAACACACCCTTTTAAAGGTAGAGCAGGAAAGCAATGCTAGCTATGCTCTAATTAATCAAAGAGTTTGGTGCCTGAAATATGCGGTGCCAATTCAATTCCACCCTATGATGCACGGATACTTCAAAATGGGCAATGTATCGTATCCGATACTTCACTTTTTATATATAAAATCTATGTCCCCGCCATGTCTATAGCGTGTCCCTGCCGTATCTGGACATCATAGATCCCACCTTGGCAATCACCAAAAAGTCTTTCCAGTAGTCCGGATCCTTGAGGTCTGGGATTGCACATCATTTTAAACCCTCCAATGGGAACTACATTTGAGATTTAAACCTCTAATATTCACTACTGCACCTTGAACTATCATTAACATAAAGTTTCACTTAAACCAGAGTTATACACACTATAAGGTTGATCACGTGAAGTTAATTCTAATCATGTTTTTTCAATGATCATCTGATGGTCGGCATTACTCATAATAAAATTTGACACAATAATTGTCCAAAGTGTTACAATATTTTTAGTGGGTTGGACATCAAATGTGGGTCCCATCAGGAGCGGAAGTTTTAATTTTACCATTTGACCCCTGATGGAAAACTTCTTATTGGTTCGGCCACTAGGTCTATTTATAAGGATGTGCTTAGAGAATCACTCTAATTCTAAGCCTCAGAGAATTTCAAATGCATAATATTTTAGGGAGTTTTACTGTTTAATCCCTCATTTTTTTTGTTGTCTCGGTCACTGTCGTTTCGAAAAACCAAAAATTCCCATGATATAATGGGTTTACAATGGGTTTATCCCATGATATCATGGGGTCTTTTAGAATCTATTAAAGAAAAACTACAAATTTATAGATCCCATTGAATGATTACTAAATGTGGATTTCGTTTTTCAAAACTCAATATATGGTGAAAGATTAAAATCATCAAAAAACTCTGGAACAAAAACCCATGATATCATGGTTTTTGGTCAAAATCCTCAGAAATTAGTTTTTGATCAGAGTCAAATGATTTGCTGTTATTTTGGGGTATTTTGCCATTATCTTGTGATGTATGGTGCTTGAGAAGATGGATTAAATTGTAATAATCCCGAGATTTTATCTCTAGCCATCCTCTTGGAAGTCTTACACCGGCAGACTACAAATGTATTGAGTTTGGATCCTATGATGCTGGGAACTAGAAAACCATATAATAGTTAGGCCACAAATCCTTAAGTGGAGCCATATTCTCCCTGCCTAAAACCACAATTCCCTCGTGCATAGGCTTTGTGATAAGTTACTCTGTGAGTTGGGGCCATCGCAATTTGGTCACGTAAGAAATATATGATTTATAACTCTTTGTTATGTGTTTTTTTATTCATGTATTCTATACCTTATCTATTTTTTAATAAAGTGAATCTTGACCAAGGCCCTACCCTACCCGAGAAGGCATCGATTTTAATAGTTTTTAATAGGTATGCCTCACTATAGAGCCTCACAAATTTTTTTTTTTTTGAGTTCCAGGTAACGCTTACAAAGGGTTGCACTGGGGTATACCCTGTCCTCGCATATGCCAAATTTAGATCGAGTCCTCAGCATTTTGGACGGGCCTACAGTACCTTTGCCCTTGCTCTACCATCAAGGGCCAGGGCAGAGCTAGGGCCGATAGAAAAAAAAACTATCGGACTCCAAGAGGAGTGCAGTTTATCTGAATTTGGTCCAAAGTAGTCCAAAACTTTCTTAGCTCAATTAACAATAATCCAGACGACTCTACTAGTGGCTTATACCTCTGTTTTTTTGGTATTGGAGCATATTGTGAAGTGCATTATGCTATGTCGGGTGCTTAAGGCTAGGCTACGCATGGATCAAATTGGTCTAGGCTAGGGCTATCAACTGGCTAGGTTCGGGCTAAATTCATATGCCTCTCTTTCCAACCAGCTGGGTTGTGGCCCTATCAAGGAAAGGAGGATCCTTTTGGGTTTCTTCATGTTAAACATGGATGGGACTTTGAGGGGCAAGTCAGGTCCGACGAGTATTGAAGGGGTGCTTCATAATAGTATGAGAAAAGTCCTGCTTATGGTATGTGGGAGTGTGTGATTCCCAATGAAATAGAGGTGATAGCTATCTTGGAGGCTCTTATGTTGATTTCAAGTAGATATGGCGGTGTGCTTGTCGTGGAAAATGGTTCGTCTAAATCCTTGGAAGATTCTTTTCTGTTTGAATGAAATTAGGCAGTTATTGACAACTGTAATTATCTCTTTCCGCCATGTGGTTAGAGCCGCCAACTCAATGGTGGATGTGTTATCTAAGCAAGTGGTTGAGAGTTTGTTTACTTGGATGGGTGTGAACATGTAATTGGGGTTGGGCATGGTATAATGCTTTCCCTTCTCCTGTTTTCTTTTGTCTTTTATGCTTTGTATTTTGGACTTTGTTTAATGAGTTTTTGTTACTGTTACCGGAAAAAAGAAAAAGAAAAAAAGAAAGTACTTAAAAGACATGAATTCCAGATTGGCTTGACATGATCCCTTAAGCCTACTTTCAGCCACCTCGAAACAACTGATATGGGTGGGCAAGTACACCCGATGAGATGATGGCCCAAGTCTTTAGGTAAGGGTTCGACCTAATAAAGGTTTCATATCCTAATTTGGTGCGTCCCACCCATCTTCCATGATGATAGCCTAATCCAAGTGTTACTAGCCAAACATGGCACTAGCTTCTGTTGGACGAACCCTCTGAGAACTTGTCCACATATGCCACATTATAACAACATGCATGGGGTAATATAAATGGAAGAACTGGTGATAGCCATTTCAAGAGCTGCAATGATCGGTCTGAAATGAGTCATATGGAAGACATGGTGATGAACTTGTTCTCATGCCGTCAAAAGATCATTATATGGAATTCTTTAAAGAAATGGGAAGTCTTTTTTTTTTTTTTTTTTCTTTTTTTTTGAAAACTTAAAATCATGATGGTCGGTTCAATGTACATACTGTTTAGTATTCGCTACTAGGAAAAATATTTACATATATAATACATACATGTTATATATGTTACTAGACATTGGGTCAGGCCAGGCTAGGTCAATCCCTAACTCATTCCTCAAGGTTGCGGGCATCCCAAAATCAAGCTCTATCCTACTCTTGCGCTTTAGGAAAAGAAGAAAAGTTCTTGCTCTGAGGGCCGGGCCAGGCCCCCTCGTCAAAGGGCTGGATTGAGAGCCCCAGTCCCAGCCAAGGGCATATAGCAGACGGTTAATTAGCCATGACTTGCATTGCATCAAGTCTTACCCTTCTTTGTAACATCCAGTGAAAGTGAGAGGAGGAATCTTCTTCATCAGGTCATAAACTCCATAGAAGGGTCCTGGTATTTTTACGGGCACTACCTCTTTGACGGTTGGATAGAAATGTCCACATTTGGACCACCTTAAATAAGAAGATTTCGCATTGAGACAGATATGTTGGCCATAAGGTGGGAAGTAATACTAGAAAAAACTAACATACATCCTTTGCAAATGTGGTAAAGAGGGAATCATTGGCCATTCTATATATGCATTTTAAAAGGCAAAGGATCCAGCGTTAGATACGGTCAACATGCATCCATGTGATCCAATCTTTAAAATCATCTATTGGCACATACAAAGTACACAGCAAATGCAACCTTCTTCTCCTGCCTTTGGACAGTATAAAAGAATGAAAAAGGTTCAATCTGTTCTATATTGCTGATTGCATGCATTGCACTTGCATGCACGATCCAGACAGGCCAGGACATTTGCTTGAATAAAGATCACATTCGGCGCCGTCTCCAAGTACCATTCTATTGCACATGATAATTATCAAGATACAAGGCATTGATAACTAGGTGAGGTCCGCTAGGATCACAACAGTGATGTTATGCCCTGTGCTAAAACAGGCTGGTGGATGATCTAGTGGCCCACATGCATGTTGGACAAAGATCTTTCATATTTCATGTAAATATTATGTCCCACTGGATTTATTGAAATCAGTGGTAGGAATAAAACTCTTTATTTTTATTTTGGTTGAGTTATTTTAGAGTTTAAGTAGTCTTAGATAACCTTTGGGAAATCCACTTTTAGAGGCTATTTGTCTTAAAATTGATTTTCAGTGCGTTTTAAGACATTTTTTCCCTTTTTTCAAAAATAAAAATAGCCGACTTTTTCAAGAAGTTCTTGTTTAAAATATAACACAAGGTTTGTCTATATAGCTTTTACTATACAATGAGTTTGTATACAAGGTTTACCCTTTTTTAAATGAATCGGACATATCAAATAATCTATTTGTAAAGGGATCGTCTAAACTCTTTCAAAAATATCAGACTTGCCAAAAAGGCCCTTCGTATAAACAAGAAACTCCTTATTGCTAGATGTGGACGTTTGGCAATCAAATCCTGAGGATTCCTTGCCGATTTCTCACGAAATCGATGAAAACTCATGTTCGACAATTGTATGGAAATTCTTTTGACAATTGTAAATCTTTGATGATTTGGGCACGTGAAAATCCTCTTTTTCAATCCGCCACCCTCCCATAGGTTTGAAATTTCTTATTTTGTGGAATTGCACACCCATACTAATTTTTCTCAACTATACCCATGGCCATCAATACACTCTAAAATTAATGTGGAATCCTCAGCCATACAAACCCTCAATGAGAAATCTTGATTTCTAGGGGCCGTGAGAAATCCTTATATCTACTGATTCCTCACTTATTACCAAACATGCATAAGCAAAATAACTTTTGTTTACTTTAGCAATTAAATATGGCATTTTGTGTTGGGTAATATCTCGTCTTTTATCCAAAATTTTCATATTTTCTGGCTTTACTTGAAATCTAAGTAGTGTGACCATTTCTTCTTGGACATCTTGCTAATCCCTCTAGCTAGGGTTGGTACAGATCAACATTGGAGATGGTGAAAATGTAGATATTTGATTGGACTGCATATCTTGTGGTCTAGATGAAGTTCATAAAGGGCCCCCTGGATGATAGCTTGGTTCTTGAAAATGTACATCTTTTGATGTACTGTTATCAATTTATATATATGAAAGGGACTGTTTCCAATTGAGAAATTAGTCCCGATTTGTTCAATTGATTTTGACACCATAATGTTTGTCAATGACTATTGGTTCTACCTTTTAACTTATCTATGCCATAATGAATGCAAAATGAAACTGCTCCATGATGCCTACTGGTATTTATATATCTATTTAAATTAATTAGGTGGAGCCCACTCTTTTAAGTTATTCAAGATCATAACAATTGTGGGATCCAAATGGCTACGTGATTGCAAATAAAAACCTTTGATCTAGATGGCCATAATGAATGCAAACCGGAATTGCTCCATGGTACCCACTGTTAATTATATAGCCATTTAAATTAATGACGTGGGACCCACTCTTTTAACTTATCAAGGACATGATAGTTGTGGGTTTTCTCCATGATACTTGCTTTTAATTAATTATACCTACTTCATAATATAAGGATTAGACATTCAATATCAACCAGTCATCAAAGGCCCCCTTAATCCATATTCCAAATCTCCATTCTCATTTTTGTATATAACTTCCAAGTTTATAATAATAATAATAAAAAAAAAACATGGACAATTTCACTGAGAATATGGGCTTCTTCAACCACATGCATTAGAATCTCTTGCGGCAACAAAGTCCACCCTCTCCAACAACAAAGTCCACCCTCTCCAATGTTTCCTCCCTCCGATGTTTCTCTTCGGGTACTATTCCAATACAACCATCGTTTGTCTCTTTCCCTTTTAATTTATATAATTTATATGAAAATAAGTTCCATTGTACTCTTGCCATGTCTTGATTACAGATTTTACCACTAACTCTGATTAATCGTTTAAAGAAGAAGGCAACTGGCTTTATCTGTATAGAATGTCGAATCTACATAGCATTCGATGTGTGTGTGTGTGTGTGTGTGTTTTTTTTTCCTCGTAAGGCCCCATTATGGGTTAATCAAATGTGTAACTGTAAGAGAAAATAGAACAATTGGGATTTTCAATAAGGCAATGTCGATTTTGACACTTCTTGTTTTTTGGGCTAAGCATAGATCGAGTTGAGAGAGCTTATTTTTCATAGGCTCAAGATTGACCCAAAAAATAAGATAAGTTAGAAACCGTATCTATTGATAATAGCAATAGTTAAAGAAATTATGATGATGGGTAGTCCTTTTGTTTTAACCGGATGTACTTCTTATTGATTTCTTTACCAATATGTTTTCTTCTGTATCTTTTGGATCCTTCAATTTGTTGATTCTATTTTCTCTTTTTTTATTATTATGTTGCCTTTTCTGATCTTATATTGGTTTGTGATTATAAATAATTATTAATCAAATTTATTTTTCATTTTTTTACAGAGCAATTATAATTGGTGAAACTATATAATCATTAGAAAGGACAACAAGGGAAGATTGGGACTCTATCGAGTTTTGTTTGGCATTAACCTCTTGTAGATTTGTCATCTTTTCTATTCTTCCTTTTTCTCTTTTTGAAATTTTGATCACTTTTTCTTTTAGATGTGCAGATAATTTGTTCTTATGCAGAAACAAGCTAGGTAAACAAAAACTCTTAATCGATATCGGACAAGAGAGTGTAGTAAATGTTAAAATGGTAAAGTACAAAGACAATTTGGACCCTAAACTTGGACTTTACAGGGTCCATATATCTTTTCATTTTTTAAAGAATATATTACCTAATTAAAGAAATAGCACAGAAGATAACCTGATCCAAATACAAGAAATATAAGCAGAAGTCATAGGATATGTAGAACTATTGCCTTTTGATAAATAAAAATCTTAACTTCAATTATCAAGTGTATAATTAAAAATTTTAATTAATGTTAAGAAAAGTTCTCTTTCTAAATCTAAATTTCTAGCCATTGCAAAATTGATCACTAAAATAGAAACTAATATATAGAATTTTTAAATAAATGCTAGAGAATAATTTTAAAAACATTGTATTTATTGTTTAAGTCAATAATTATCTTAGATATTTTTTTCAAAATACAGCCCGAGCAGCATGGGTTCAATGTATTCTTATCAAATTTCATATTAATTTTTCCTTTTTACCCAATGAATTCTCTTTATTAAATTTATTATAATTTTTAGTTAAGTTTGCCACAAAGTTTAAATGATCTTAGTTTAATTTCCTAACCAGTCAAAGGGGATCACAATTTGATGTAATAATTTATTAATATTTTTAGAGCCCGGGCTTAGCACGGACCTTTATTGCTAGTAAACCTGGTTTGACATAAACCAATGCTTTTGATGGTTGTGTCCGAACAATTCAGTGTCGTAAATTAAATAAATAACTGCCTAGACCAATAGAAACTGCGTGGTACGCCGCATGTTGCTAAACATAATTTGGCCAACCCTCTTTTTTTTTTCAATTACTTTTGAGGGCATGTTAGTTTAGTTCCAAACTATTTTGGGTGAAAGAAGAGTATTTGGTCATTAATGGTGACAGTGTTACAGCATAGTTATACAGTGGACTGTCACATTTATGCAGAAATAGACCCCCCTCAGCCACTTCCTAGTTCTGTCCTCCCTGGGCTTTACTTTCCATTCTTGCAAATGAAACCAAACCTGTGTGTATTTCAACCAATCAATCAATTATTCCATACATTAATTTTGGTTAGTGCCTAACAAAATCAAAACAAGATAATCAAACTCACTGCATTTCAGATGTATACAACCTGTAGTGTAAATAAGGAAATAATGTCAGAAACTGTGTTAACAGTTTGTATGGATATTGTAGGATAGATTCAAAACTGTGAGGCATTTTCATTTTGAGCCAAAAACTATATATGTTACAGAATTTAAACTCTCCACATCTCGAGCTACACAGGAGTTTCTTTTCTCTTTTTTTTTTTTTTTCTAAAGGACGGTTCCCAATCCTTTGGGCCGGACTATTCCCTCCGGGCTCAGAGAGAAGCCGGGTAAAACCCCTGTGGCCCCTAGGTGGTAGCACAAGTGGACTCAACCTTCGATTCCTGAAGAGGGGGGAACTGGGGGTCGATACCAAGACCTCTAGCTCCGGAAGGAGGAACCGTGGTCTTGACCACTCGGCCAACCCCTTGGGGTTAAACTAGACAGGAGTTCCTTCAATTAGCTTGTCTTGAAGAGAGAAAAAAAAATGGTATCGGTAACTTGGTCTTGAGAAGGAAGTGAGGAACAAAATGAACATTAAGATCTTTACAAATAACCCAGACATGATAATCAATTTCAATATGCTTTGTGCGAGCATGATAAAATGAGAATTTCCGTCCATGGAATTGCACTTGTGTCATCACATCAAATAATCAGAGGTGGGTGAATATAAATAACGAGATCATGGAGAAGATCGAGTCCGAATCAAGCTAGATCAGGCGCGCTGTGGTTGTTTTGATTCTTTGCCCAATGATACAGATTATCAGTCTCGTGGGTGCTTTGCAATATTTCATCTTGACACCACTTAATATTGCTTTTAGCGTTAATTAGTTTCGCCAATTTTTGCACTCCCGTCCAGTGGTTTTTGATGAAGTGGGAAAAATAAAAAGTTTTCTCTGTTTTAGGATTTCTTCCCGAAAAAAGATGTGACTTTCCTCTTAACTACTATTAGCAAAAATTAGGAAAATAATCTTATTTCTCAAAAGGGTGAACAAACTACTCTTCTTTTTTTTTTTTTTTAAATCTAGTGAAACTTAATTTCATATTGAAGATGAAAAGTGACAATTAGACTATTTAATAATTGTATTATCTGAAAAAAAGTCGAAATGGTCTTCTTAATATATTTCTCTATTCAAATCTAAGCAAAAAGAGAATGATTACTAGAGAAAGTTATGAATCTATAGGAGGGATTCTCCTCCTCTAAATTCCACTTTATTTCTTCACTTGGTGCACATTTTTCGCATCTAAATATTGCGTAGGGTTAAACAGGTACCATGGGGCAAAATTATGCTCCACTAAATTGGATTTTTGAAGATATGGAAATATTCCATATGATGATTTTAACCAGAAAAGTTCTCATTTGTTGATGCTAGCTTTTAGGTATAAACACGATTCTAAGCTGACCAATAAATTTGGAGTCCCACCAATTAGCTTGCTAGGGACTATTAACTAAATATCCTAGTTAACATCTCTTTAGTAATTGAGAATCTAGTCTTGGTGTCTCTCCTTTTTTTGATAAATCATAAAATGATTCTTGGCATATATGTGGTCCACTGTCCACATGACCTTTTGCAGATTTTATTTTTCCCTGTTTGGTTCTGTTCATATCTTTTGTGTGGATGCCTTCTATTATGTGAGTGGGTGATTAAAAGACCAGATGAGACCAACATGTGTGCAAGAATTCAAGTTATTAGATCATCATAACTCGTTGGGAAATTTTCAAATAAGGCCTTAAGTTTTATTTCAAAAAAGGATACAAGTTTTAAAACTTTTCGAATTAGTCCCTAAGTTTTTTAGGAAATTTTCAACCAAGAACATTCGTCCATTTAAAACTATTTTTCGGAAACTTTTTCCCTCAAAATTCTTGAATTATCCAAATCACCCTTCATTGGAATAAAACACTCCCTCACTTCTTCAAAATTCTCTTTCTTTTTTCTTCACCGGCACCCTCACAGTGATCGAGGACAACTAACATCATCACGATGATCGGCTGAATGTAGTGGCTACTAGAACCATGTCATGGCTTTAAATGAATGGAGTATTTTTTAAAAAAATCGAGAGAAAATCATCAAAAAATACTATTAAATGGCCAGATGTCCTTAATTGAAAACTAATTGGAAAACTTAGGGATTAATTTGAAAAATTTTGAAACTTGTGTCCTTTTTTTTCTATTAAGCCAAAGACTTAAGGCATTAATTGAAAATCTCCCTAGCTTCTTTATCCATGGCCCTCAAATTTGATTGTTTTGAAAGATAAACTATAAAACTATTTTTGTCATAGGCAGCCACAACAAGGTCAAAAAAGTGTTGTCTAAATCATGCTCCAAAATGCTTTGTTTTTTTTCTTTTCTTTTCTTTTTTTTTTGAATATTAAAATGCTATGTGTTAATTTTATTAATTTTTCAGCATGTGACTGATTTGTTAGCTGTTACTGATGGGCCAAGCCTAAGGGCCCAACTCATGTTACAAGACCCGGTTAGCCTAATAAGGTCCAGGCCCAAAGAAGTCCGTAGGTCTGGCCAAGTCATCAAGAAAGCATCCGGGAGCCTCACCCTCACCGCCTTGGAAATGGTCAACACCCCACCTCATCCTTTGACCGAGTCTCATGGAGAGTACGTAGCTGCCTCGCACGTTGAGAAGAGCTCGCCGATACAACAGACTAGCCAACTACTTACTAATAAGTTGCCCCAATCTGTTAGAGAGCGACTATAAATTGTAAGCTCTACCAACACTTGGGGGGCATGAGACAGACACCTGAGCACAACTCTCCTCTTCCTCTCAAAGTTTGTACTCTTTGCTCTCCTCACACACTTGAAATAATAAAATATCCGGCGACCTCAGCCATTCAGAAGTGGACGTAGGTCATACTGACCGAACCACTATACTTCTCGTTTTCTCTCTCTACTTTAATTACCGCATTAATTACTCATTACTTGACAGGTGGTGTGCAAAGCCAATTTGTGCATCATCAGTTTGGCGCCGTCTGTGGGAAACGACTAAAGTTCTCACTTCAGAATCCTTCTTTTTTCAAAATTATGGTGATCACCACTAGATCTACAAGACGACCAGAGAATAATCCCTCGCGAGAAGGCGAAGGTGATCCTCTATCGACTAATCCTGCCCCAAATGCTCCTGCTCCCACTCCTCAACAAATATTGGAGACCATGCAACAGCTGGTGACCCAAAATTAGCAGATCCTACAGCTCATGCTCACAGTAGGGCAGGGAGGAGCGCGATTTGGAGGAGTACAACAAGGAGCACCGCGCCCGGGGCATCAAAGAGCTCCACGCCGAGGAGCTCCTCCCCCGGGCGCTCATCCCCATGGAGTTCCCCTGGGCGCCTAAGGAGTTGCCCAGGGCTCCCCTCATGGAGTCCCCCTGGGTGCCCCTTTTGGAGTTACTCTGGGAGCTGGTGGCCATCATGAAGGACCTCCACCTCCGGGTGGAGCACGGTTTGGAGGACCCCCACCTCCGGGGGGAGCAAATCATGGAGGATTTCCACCTCCTCCCTCTGCTTTTAATGGGGAGGATCCTCATTTCCAAGAGGGGGAGAGTGAAAACCAAAGCATGGAGGATGAGCGTTATTTCCATGATCCGTCCAGGGAAGCCCCCAATCGCTGGGACGAGAAGATCAGGGAAATGCAAAATCAGCTGGGTGATGTCTTCAACGCCATGAAGGCGCAGACACCAAAGACAGTGGATTACCTAGTCAGGCGAACGGACACACCGTTCAAGCCCGACGTGGTGAACTACCCACTTCCTTGGAAGTTCAAAATGCCATTCGTGGAGACCTTTAATGGAACGAAGGATCCACTGGACCACCTCGAAACTTTTAAGACCTTGATGCAACTGCACAATATCCCCGACGAGATTATGTGTTGGTCATTCCCAACCACATTGAAGGGTTTCGAACGACAATGGTTTGCCAGTCTCACCCCGGCCTCCATAGGCTCCTTCGCCGAACTGAGCAGATTATTTGTGGCACAGTTTATTGGTGGACGCCGCCAACAAAAGCCTGCCACCTATCTGCTCAACATAAAACAGGATCGAGACGAGAGTCTGAGGAGCTACGTCACTCGTTTTAACGAGGAGGTCCTTCAGGTCGAGGAGTCCGATGATAAGGTCAGCATGATCGCCTTCCTAGGAGGCCTCCGGTCATCAAACTTCCTTTTTTCAGTAACGAAGCGACCACCAAAGAGCATGCCAGAACTATTGGAAAAGCTCAAAAATATATGAATGCTGAGGAGATCAACAGGTCCAGGCGGGGTGAATCATCTCGCGGATCGCCAAAAGCTTGACCTGCCTCTGCACTGTTCTAAAAAAGGCAGCCTGTATATCCAGCTTAGCGGCTCTCTCGCGGGTCGCCAAAAGCTTTGTTGACACCAAAAATGTCACTTTGCCTCTTCAACATCAAGAAAGCTGCATGAAGTCGCAACCTGCCATAAATAGGCAATGCAACTTCTCAAAAAATCAAATCTTGTCAGAATCAAACAAAAACTGCAAGATCCTTCAAGATAGCCAAGAGAAGAGTACATATGAAGTTTCGGGCCATTTCAGAATCATTTGGCCTAACTTCGCTTCTCCGACAGCTAAAATGGCGCTCCCGGCGGCGACATCATCGGAGACGTCAAAACTTCGATCAGAGCCTACAGATGACTCCAGCATGTCTCAAAAGGGCTCCATGCCAAATTTCAAGTCAAACCGACAACGTTTGACCCTCCATCAATGCTCGAGCAGCAAAATCAAGCCTCCCGGCGGCGGAAACCACCGGAGCCTTCGCTCATCAAACCAAGTGCATGAGTGGCTTCAACATGCTTCCAAAAGGCTGCACGTCAAATTTCAGGTCATTCCGAAAACGTTTGACCAGGTTTCGATGCTCCGAGAGAAAATCAAGCCTACCGGCGGCGGAGCAACCCGGGACCATGACATCCAAAACGGAGCCCATGGAACGTCTCAAAATGACTCCAATAGGCTCCCCATCAAATTTCAGGTCAATCGGACATCGTTTGACCGCACATCAAAGCTCGGCATTTTCCCCGCAGCAAAATCAAGTGAAGCATCGACGGGACCCCAAACGGCTTCAAAACTCAAACAAAAGCCTATGGTTGGTCTTATTTATTGCTCAGGAGGCTCCACCTCAAATTTCAGGTCATTCCGACATCGTTTGACCAAGTTTCAGCTTCTGGCGGAAAATCAGCAGCTCTACGCAACAAAGTCTTCGGCTTTCCCGGAAAATTGGAAACTTTGCACTCTAAAAATGCAAGGATTCTCATCAGGTTTTCTACAGGGAAATCAAGCCAATAAATGAGAAGAAATTTCAAGAAAAAATACAGAAGAAAACGGCGACGAAAAAGACCTCAAAACGACCGCAAAACGGGCTCCGAAGGGGAAAAATCCCCCAGGGTCGCAGACCCCTGCGACCATGGCCCATGGTCGCAGGCCCCTGCGACCATGGCCCATGGTCGCCGGCGACCATGGAGGTCCGGGTCACCGGATTTTCCGCCGGTGACCCGTTTTTCCGTCTTTTTTCGCGTTTCGCGCACTTTGGCCCCTGTGGTTTCCTGAAAATGTGATTTTTAGTGCTTGAAATTGACTCATATCCGACGACATCCGTCAAAATCACGGGTCAACCTCCAAAAGCATAAAATCATCAGTGATCGCTCCAAGATCGCCAACCGGTCGACCAAGAAAGTGCACTTTCTGTCCGACCGATCGTGAAATCGACAAGACAGATGTCACCAGCCCGCTCTTAGCTATCAATGTCTGAAGTTACATGTTCATCCGATGTCGATCAGCTTGTAGATTCATCGATGATCATCGCCAGAAGAATTCCAGAAGACACGGCACGGCCCGCGACTCTTCGACTCCTCGGCGACCAATTAATGTGGTTAATTGACTAGCTTTATTGCAGTCATTAATTCATTTCTTTGGACGGCCCAATCAGAAGCAAGCATTTGGGAGTTACAAGTTAATTGATTCATGGCATTTAAACCATGAAACTCCTCCCATTATGGTAATTAAGGTGATTAAAAGCCCTTAATCTCCATCGGCCAATCAGATTCAAGGAAAAAGGAGTTACAAAATCAAGAAATAAATCTTGTAACTCCTCCCATTAAAGCCATTAAGACTCATAAACCCTCCTAAATGGCTACCAAAGGCCTATAAATAGGAGAGCATTCCATTGAAATTGAGATCGAAAAAAAAAGATCGGAAAAGGAAATCGGGAAAAAAGATCGGGAAAAGGATCGAAAAAAAAGAGGAGAAAATCAGAAGATAAAAAAAAAAGGGATCAGAAAGAATCCAGAGAAAGAAAAAAGAGAGAAAACTCTGCTGAAGTTCTGCACCGGCCACCACTACAAGGTGACGAAAGTCCCTTGGGGGGCACCCCCCCCCAAGGTCCTTGCCTTCTCCTGCTGCCTCCAATGGCTTAGACGTGGCTTTTCAGCCCGTCTACTTAGCTTTTTATTGGACATAGGACCTTCTCTTGGTCTTTGTCCTCTAAAAACCTGAGGTTATAGCCAAGCCAAGCGAATCAAGAGCATCTTCTGTTCTCATCTGCATGGATGATGGCGAAGCCCATACATGGCTTGCGACCGTCAATCTGAACGAGTCCCCTACAATCTCCTGAAAAGTTAGATCTTCCTTTTCTTGCTTTTCATTGTAGTTTGTATTTTTCTAAAAGAGACAAAAATCACAACTCTTGTCTTTTTTATTATTGATGAGAATTGTAAATTGGCTATAAACGCCAAAATCGGCTATAAATGCCAAACAAAATCGCCTTTCACGGCAAATCAAGAAAATGTCTCTTTTCTTAAATATTTGTGCAATGGAAAACTTGAAAGAAGTTGATTTCCTTTTTACTTGCGAAGGTTGATCTCCGGATTACCACTTGCAATTCCAAGTAAAATAGAAAATCTGGCACACCCACACAAAAGAAATGTTGATGCACGCTTCAGGGCCCGCCAGGGCGCGAAAGGGCCGGACCCGACGGACTCCCACGTTCCGCCGACCCCGGTAGCCGCCCCAGACGGCGCCTCGGAGCGCGTTCCATCAAGCTGGCACACCCGGTGGGACTCGTTCATTTGAGAACACGGTGCTTGGAAATGAAATATTTGCATATCATACTTTTTGCTCTATGCTTATACTTCTTTTCCGGATTCCTTGGCTACTTTCTAGCTGGTGGCCTATGTTGGATTTTGCACCCAAAAAAAATGAGATGGGATTTTTTGGAAATTTCTATTTCTTTGAGTTTGTTTCCATTCTTTCTCTTTTCAAAAAAAAAATCAGTTTTCTTAGTTTGAATTCAAAATTGAGAAACTTTGATCCTATCCTATCGTTCTTTGGTGCTTGCAGAAATGTTGAGCCCGTTCGACTAAGGTTTTGGGCCATCGTTTCTCTTCGATGAGTTCATTAGAGATTTCAAAGAAAAAAAAATCAAAAAATCAGTTTTCTTAGTTCTGAATTCAAAATTGAGAAACTTTGATCCTATCCTATCGTTCTTTGGCGCTTGCAGAAATGTTGAGCCCGTTCGACTAAGGTTTTGGGCCATCGTTTCTCTTCGATGAGTTCATTAGAGATTTAAAAAAATATAAAAATAAAAATAAAAATAAAAATAAATCAGTTTTCTTAGTTTGGATTCAAAATTGAGAAGCTTTGATCCTATCCTATCGTTCTTTGGTGCTTGCAGAAATGTTGAGCCCGTTCGACTAAGGTTTTGGGCCATCGTTTCTCTTCGATGAGTTCATTAGAGATTTCAAAGAAAAAAAAATCAAAAAATCAGTTTTCTTAGTTCTGAATTCAAAATTGAGAAACTTTGATCCTATCCTATCGTTCTTTGGTGCTTGCAGAAATGTTGAGCCCGTTCGACTAAGGTTTTGGGCCATCGTTTCTCTTCGATGAGTTCATTAGAGATTTCAAAAAAAAATATATTAAAAAAAATAAAAATAAAAAAAAATCAGTTTTCTTAGTTTGGATTCAAAATTGAGAAGCTTTGATCCTATCCTATCGTTCTTTGGTGCTTGCAGAAATGTTGAGCCCGTTCGACTAAGGTTTTGGGCCATCGTTTCTCTTCGATGAGTCTATTTGGGATTTGAAAAAAAAGACATAGACCACTAAGGTTAAACCAATTGCGTTCTTTGATCACGATTGATTCAAGAAAAGCCTTGTCCAGAGTGTGGAGACAGCTTGACTGTTCTAGGCAAGGGTCCTCCAAACGGGTTCATTAAGTAATCCTACCCTTACCTGGGGGCAATTCTATCAATTGAGGTTTCATAAGACCGGATTAGGAGGCCTATGTGTACTCTCTCGTCTTTAAATCTTAAAAATTAAAAAAAAAAATCAAAAATAAAAAAAAAAGATTTTCAAAAAAAAAATCTTAAAAAAATAAAAAAAATCAAAATAAAAAAAAATAAAAAAATAAAAAAAAAGTATTTTCAAAAAAAAAAAATCTTAAACAAAAAAAAAAGATTTTTTTTTTAAAAAAAAAAATGAAAATCTTAAAATAAAAAAAAAATCTTCAAAAAAAAAAAACTCTCGTCATTTTAGATTCAGATCCGAGAAATTGTGGTTCCTTCCCTTCTGGGTACTGGTGCTCGCGGAAATCGTTGAGCCCGTATTCGGATCGGAATACCATCTGCTCTCTTTGATGAATCCAATCTTGACATTTCAAAAAAAAAAAAAGAGAATCCCATCTCATGGATGCGATCTCCAACATTTGTGCATAGCAGTACTGGTACGCCCTTTCAGGGTCTACTGTATCTGTGACCGGCACATTTGTAACTCCTACCTTATATTCTTCTTATCTCGAGCAAGCTCCGCTTCTCGATAAGTCGAATTTAGGTTTACAATTGCTTCTAGCAGTCATTGGAACGCTCATTTCGAGCCTACCATGCTTGCAACCAGAACAATTGTACCATCTATGGCTTTTTGCCTTCTTCATGTCGCTTGGGTCATATCCCTTGAGCGATTTGAAAAGACAACCATAGAAATTCCCATTTATGATCATTATATTCTTGTGATTACTAATGGATGTGGTCTTGTTTCAGAACTTTTTCGAAACTAACAATGGCAGCCTTAACCATTATCTTCGATGAGAACAAGCACCAACTCATGCTTCAACAGAAGCAAACCGAGCGCACTTACAAGCGCCCCGCCAGCTGCCGAAGCGTCAACTCCCTCGGCAACTCTCTGAACTCCGGGTCGACCTCGACTCCCCGGACCATCGTCTTCGGGACACTGGGACCATTCCCACTTCCCGAAGAACAAACTGCGCCTGCCAAAAGGCAGAAGATCGCCTCTCAACGTGTCACTCCCGTGACACCAAAGGCGAGCGCCCAAAAGCCTGAAGCCCGCGGTACCCCCGCGAAGCCTCGACCCACAAACAACCAGGTCTATCCCAAGACTTGGTCTCCAAGACCTTCCCCAAAACAAAGAAGGTCTCAAATTTCCACCAAGCCAGCATACCTGGCCCCACTCAAGGAGAACCAGTTCTACCCTCTTCCCTACATGAAAGAGGAGAGACCCATCTCCAACTTGACTCTCAAGTCAACCCAGCATGAATCGGCTTGCTCCCACAAGCCCAAAATCAGATCATGCATCACCAGGCCTCTCCAAGCACCTGCTAAGGCCTACACTCCTTCAGTTCGACCCTTCATCTCTACAGGGGCCGAACTCGAAAGGTTTAAAGCTTCGCTGCAACAGGCAAAGGACCGGGTCCGCATCCTGTCCTTGCCCAACCACAAAGAAGACAAGCTCGGCTGCTGCGCCCGAGGGAGCACATCCTTCATCGTCAGAGCCCAGCCAGAGCTGACTGAAGCTCAAATCGCTCGTCGAGCACGCCGCCGTGCGTCATATCGACAAAAGAGACTAGAGAAGCAACGGACCCAGCCTCCTACACTTCAAGTCTCCCACAAATGGGTCGAAAAAGAAAGACCCGACCAAGTTGCTGCCGTCCATATGGTTGGAAAAACCAGAAGACGCCAAAAGTCAGCATCAAAAATCCATGTCCGACGTCCGGTGACCCATAGCGTCACCGGGACACGAAGACATCCTGAAGAATCTCCTGCCCCTTCAAGCCAAGGACGGGAGAGTAATCCTTCATCAAGCTCTTCATCAAAAAGAATGAGCCCCAGCTCGGTCACCAGGACGATCTCTTCGTTCGAATCCCGAGGGATGAACGTCTTGGCTACAAGTTCTGAGCCACCACCTCAGAATCCACCTCGAGATGATGCGCTAGCACGCATCCAGCAGTTGGAACAAGGCCAGCAGAGGATTGAAACTCTGATGGAAAACATTCTCCTTGTCGTCCAAAATCAGGTGAACAATGAGCCTCCTCCGAATCATAACAATAACGAGGAGAATTGTGAAGAAAATGAGTCACGCGCCCTTACCAAAAAGGACGTAGACAGTATCCTCGCGAAAGCTAAAGAAGAGGATATACTCAAAGAGCATGGGATCAAGCCACCATATCCTTTATGGATGGACTCGGTCCCGTTCCCCACAAAATTCAAACATCCTACTCTCCAAACATATACGGGGAAAGGATCGGCCAGACAGCACGTCATCCACTTCAAGATCTTGACGGGAGCTATCGCGGATCAAGATGCACTCAAGATTCGCCTCTTTGCAAGTACCCTAAAAGGTACGGCCTTCGATTGGTACTCCACTCTGCCGGAGAACTCCATTCAGAACTGGGCTATGCTGGAGACACGCTTCCTGACCCACTTCCAAGGTGAGGATCATCCTGTTACTATGGCTCAGCTCTGCAGCCTAAAACAGGAAGAGAATGAGTCAACTTATGACTTCATTCACAAGTGGAAAGCAATGGCGTACAAATGCTCAGATGTACTGCCACAAGCGTCGCTAGTCGACATCTGCCGAAACAACATGAGAGCTAAAATCCGCTCCATGATCATCGGCAATAAATCAAAGAACCTGGGGGAACTCCTGGAAGCTTCCATGGAAGCTGAAACGGTGATCAAAGACCTCAACAGTCAGAAATCATCAAAGAAAGAGCCGACTGCTGTTGCAACCTCTAAACCAAAGAAGAAGGAGGTTCTCAATGTGCAGACTAAGTCAGCTCCTCAGCAACCAAAGAAAGCTGAAAATAGAGCTGCAGGTAAGAGACCTGAACTCTCTGATGCCTTCAAAGAGCGAGTAGAAAAGAAATATCCGTTCGATGAAGACGTCGAACAAATCTTTGAGGCTCTCCTAGCAAATGGCAAACTCATTTTGCCAGAGCCCAAAAGACCTGGAGACGTTGGCAAAACCAATGATCCTCGGTACTGTCCATACCACCAGATGGTATCGCATCCTCTCAATCAATGCTTTGTTGTGAGAGAGAAGATAAACGAGATGTGGAAAAACGGAGTCATCACCTTTGACAAAAACTATGGGACTGCCTCCGTCAACATGGTGTCATATGGACAAACACCAAAGTCACCGAAGAAGAAGATCACTACTTCCTTCAAGGTGATAAATAGAATTCAAACGTCCGAAGTGTTGGTTCCTTGCCCGACACCAGACGGACAACCCATATGGGTACATCTCGATCTCCTGGAAGATGAAAATTGGGAGATCGTCAAAACAAAGCCGACCGCTCAGCAGCGAAGGCAAGCCAAGAAACATCTCCTCAGGCTCAAACGGCAAGAGAAGACCTAGCCAAAACAAAAAGTCCATGAAAAGGCAGAGGCCTCCTCTACCACTTCACTCGGGGCAGCAGAAACGTCCCTTCCAGAGACTTCAAAGGCGGTAAGAAACTTCACTCTCAGTGATTTCATGCCACCTCAATTCATAAAAGAAGCCATGCAGGGGGCATCATACTCTTGCAACTCGGTAGTTGGATTCTCCATTGATGGATACGAGTCCAGCGACACCGACGATGGATTCGAGCCCAACTACACCGATGAGTGGGAGGAATCTCTTGAAACAGGAGAATATCTCTCCGATGAAGAATGGGTTCCTGAAACTCACCTTATGCCAGTAATCTGGTATAACCCCTTGCAACCACAAGGATCCTGGTCTGATGATGAAGAAGACCAAGAGGCTGCACAAGAAGATGCTGTTAACCCAGCACCTGTCATTGCTCCAGTGGAAATCAACTATGTTGAGCCACACGGAGAAGACGAAGAAGAGGATCTGGCTCCCATGCC
Source organism: Umbellularia californica (assembly GCA_028538565.1). Taxonomy (NCBI): domain Eukaryota; kingdom Viridiplantae; phylum Streptophyta; class Magnoliopsida; order Laurales; family Lauraceae; genus Umbellularia; species Umbellularia californica. The sequence continues at coordinate 14,144,426 of JAPQWN010000001.1, read as the reverse complement.
TGATCTTGAAGAATATGCAAGGATCTTGCAGCGTCTCGCTCTAGAACAAGAGCAAGACCGCGTCAACGAGATTCCTCACAATCCAGAGCCGGAAGTCCCTGAAGCCCATCAGGTACCTCCTCCCTCAACTCCTGAAAATGGAGAACATTGCTGGATTGACGATCCTCTTACATCCGAGGATGAGTCTGACTCCGAGCAGGCAACATCTCCTATCAGAGCTTCCTGTAATGTAATATATCAGGACTATAGCTCTTCTGAAGCGTCGTCTGATGAGATTACCTACACTCCGACGACGCCTAGCAATGTATCCTCTGGAGCTACCTCGTCTCACGTGACTTTCACAGAGATGACACCCTCTCAGGTTTCTTCTCCTGAGACTGTGACTTCAGGATACACATTCTTCCCGACTCATCATCATGAAGAAAACCCAACTTGGGGTGATGGATGGGTCAACGAAGAAGAAAAGCTGCTGGATGCTGTTCAGGACTTGCTCCCGGAAAATGCTCCGTGCAACACAATCACTGAGGATGGCAACTCTGCTGCAGATACATCCCCAGTAGATGAAAAACGACAGCCTCTTGATCCTGAAGACAATCTTCCAAACGAAGATCCTTCTCAAGAAGCTCTCGAAGTTGGTAGAGGCACCCGCTCTGGCCGGGACTACCACAAAAATTACAACCAATCTTCCTTTACTTATGTAAATCCTTCTGGAAAAGATGTTGTAAGCGCCCCCAGTGGCAACAATGATGAACATGCAGGCCCTAAGGAGGCTTTCAAGTATGACTTGGTTGAGCACTTCAAACACATACCTGCACGTCTTCACATCCTGGATTTATTACGAATGTCTCCACGCACTCGTGATAATCTCATCTCAGAATTACAAAAACTGAATGAGGATGTCGATAAACATGCCCCGCAAGTCCTCCAAATTGAAATGGACTACCGGATCAAAAACTCAGAAAACTCCTTAAAAGGAGAAAAAGAGAAAAGCGAGGGATCATGCATCCAATGCCTCTCGGCTCAAAAGGCAGCCAGTGCAACCATCGCCTTCACTAAGGAAGACCTCCTACTTGGCGAAACAAGGCACAACCGACCCCTGTACTTCACAGGGTACATCAAGGAAATGCCTATACACAGAGTTCAGGTCGACCCAGGTTCTGCACTCAACCTCATCTCCACTTCGGCTCTCGAAGAGTTGGGCATCCCACCCAGCAAGCTAAGCCACACATCTGTATCTATCTTTGGATACGATGGGAGCGCTCAAAGGCCTATCGGCAAAATCAGGTTCAAATTGCAAATCGGTGATCTTATCTCTGAGGTCACTGTGTATGCAATAAAAACCCCCTCATGCTACAACATCCTTCTCGGACGTCCTTGGATACACGAGAATGGTGTTGTTCCTTCAACTCTACATCAATGCATCAAGTTCGTCGGCCACGACGGCATTGTACATCGTGTCTTTGCGGACAGAAAACCCTTCAAAGGTAAAGAAGTACACTTCGCAGACTCCCAGATGTATGAAGGAGAAAAAGAAGAAGAGGAAACAGCACCCCCTGCTGAAAATCTCCAGAAAGATAAAGGCAAGGCTCCTCAAAAATCACCGGAAGAAAACAAACCCTCCGGCAAATTAGAAGAGAGTAGTCAACCTCCCTTCGTCATCTCCCTCAAATCTTCAAAACCTTTGGTCATCACAACCAGAGTGAAGAAGGCGAAACTAAAGCCTGGGGGCAAATTTGTTGTCTCTCTCGTGTCTATCATGCAAGACACAGACTCGGACTCAGAGCCAGAAGACGATGCATCGTCAAGCCAAGCTGACACTCAGCAAGTTCAGCCTGCTCTCACTCCGATGGAGACACCTGCTGATGTAGAAGATCCTACGTCTGCTACCTTTGTTGTTCCGGCAACATCACTAAAGCAAAGGCCGATCTTCTTCCATAGATCGGACGCTTCTTCATCAAACTCCATGCTGGAACCTTTCCAAAATGAAGGTATGCCTCAGCTATCTCTATATAGTCCTGTGGCACAAGCAATTATGAAGAAAATGGGCTATGATGCTCAAAACCCAGTCGGTTTGGGAGAAAGACGCGGTATTCTCACGCCATTGGAGCCCGCCTTGACCAAAAGCCAGCTGGAAGATTGGAGACTCTACGGTCATGTAGAGAAGTCTTCATATGGGTTAGGGTATGATCCCGACACTCCTCTGAGACAGTTGACACAAAGGCTTAAAAGTCATTTTACCGACCAAGCCTCAACATCTAAAGTCCACGAAGACATCGATCTCCCTGGATATCTCTTTAAAGAGTTACCTGACAAAGATCCAGAAGCTCATCCAATTTGTACGATTTCTCTGATGATGAAGAGGAATCGTCCGACAATACAGACTTGTGCTATTCTGACCCAGAAGAACCCTCGTCTCCAAAAGAAATACCAGACTCAAAAGGCGATTGGGACTATCTCATAGCAAGCCTTGAGGAGATCACCAATCAAGAAAATCCATGGAAAGGAACAGAGCCTTGGTCTGGTAATGCAGTTGAAACTCCAGAAGGTTTCGTTGAGTTGGAAGCCTCCGAAAATATTGTGGAGGAACCACCTTCGAACCTTCCGACAGAAGATCCTGTTGAAAAGATAAACTTGGGAACACCTGATAACCCACGTCCTGTATTCATAAGCAAGAATATAAAGGATGATGAGTTACCCGAGTATATCGCTTTTCTTCGTGAGTTCGTTGATTGCTTTGCATGGTCCTATGCTGAAATGCCTGGTTTAGACCCTAAAGTAGCAGTCCACAAACTCAATCTTCAAGAAGACATCAAGCCTGTCAAACAAGGCCAAAGAAGATTCCGTCCAGATGTGATGGATAAAATTGAACAAGAAGTTCAAAAGCTCAAAAGCGTCGGCTTCATCCGTGAGGAACAACATCCAGAATGGTTGGCCAACATTGTCCCCGTGACAAAGAAAACTGGGCAGATCAGAGTCTGTATTGACTATAGAGACTTGAATGGCGCTTGCCCTAAAGATGAATTCCCGCTCCCCATACCGGAGGTGATGATTGACAATACCTGCGGATTCGAGCGAATGACATTCATGGATGGCTTCTCTGGTTACAATCAGATAAAGATGCATCCCGAGGATGAAAAACACACTTCATTTCGGACTCCATTTGGCGTGTATTGCTACACTGTCATGCCATTTGGTCTGAAAAATGCTGGTGCCACATATCAGAGGGCTATGATGAAAATATTCCAAGATATGCAGCACAAGACGGTCGAATGTTACGTTGATGACCTCGCCGTCAAAAGCAGAAGAAAAGAAGGCCATCTCAAAGATCTTCGGGAAGTCTTCCTCCGACTCCGCAAACACAAACTGCGGATGAATCCTCTAAAATGCTTCTTCGGCCTCTCGTCGGGTAAGTTTCTCGGATTCCTTGTTCGGAAAGCTGGAATAGAACTTGACCCCATCAAAGTCAAGGCTATTCTAGAAATGCCCTCTCCAAGAACCTTGAGAGAACTAAAAGGGCTTCAAGGGAGATTGGCCTACATCAGACGGTTCATCTCCAATCTTTCGGGGAAATGCCGTCCATTCTCTCGATTGATGAAAAAAGGTGTAGACTTTGTCTGGGATGCCGACTGCGAAGCCGCATTTCAAGATATCAAGTCATACCTGACCAAACCTCCAGTGTTAGCTGCCCCTGCCACTGGAAAACCATTCATCTTGTACACAAGAGCTCTTGATCATTCTGTAGGCGCTCTGCTTGCACAAGAGAATGGTGAGGGAAAAGAAGCTGCTCTATACTACCTCAGCCGCATGCTAGTAGGTGCAGAGCATCGCTACTCTCCAGTCGAAAAAGAATGCCTTGCAGTGATGTTTGCCGTACAAAAGCTACGTCACTACTTGCTTTCCAACACAGTCTACCTGGTCTCGAGGATCAACCTCTTGAAGGTCCTTGTCACGAAGGCCGGTTCTCAATATGCCCGACTGGCAAAATGGTCCATCCTCTTGTCACAATTTGATATTAGGTATGTGCCACAAAAAGCAATCAAAGGCCAAGCTCTAGCAGATTTCCTCGCAGAGCATCCATTGCCTAAAGATTCACCACTCAGAGATGATCTCCCAGACGAACCTGTCTACAACGTGGAGACTTCCTCACCAAATGCCTCCTGGGACATGTACTTTGACGGTGCAAGCAGGACAAATGAAAACAGAAAGCTGATCTCGGGAGTTGGCATCCTCTTTGTTAGCCCCGACAAATGCATGATTCCACACGCTTTCTCGCTACTGGAACCATGCACAAACAATGCAGCTGAATACCAAGCTCTGATCCTAGGATTGGAACTCGCCATCGAATCCGGTATCACTATGCTGGAAGTCTTTGGAGACTCTCAACTGATCGTCAACCAGATGAATCAGAAATATGAAGTCAGGAAGCCCGATCTGCTGCCTTATTACAACAAGGCACAATCGCTTCTGCAAAAGTTTGACATCTGCAACATCACCCACATTCGTAGAGGTGAAAATATCCGTGCAGATGCCCTGGCCGGACTTGCCGCATCAATGGCGATCCAGGAAGGGGAAAACATGCAAATTACAGTGTGCGAGAGAAGGATCCTCCCTCCTCTTAACACACACCAAGCAGTTGCCGAATGCCACCGAGTGGTTGGAAGTCGGATCTCTATCCTTCAACCTTCAATCGTCGACTGGAGGGATCCGTTCATTGATTACACTATGTTCGGAATCCTACCTGAAGATCCAAAAGAACGGGTAAGCATACAAAGGCGAGCCCCAAACTTTCATTTGGATATTCCTTCAAAAATCCTCTACAGGAAATCCTTCAACGGAGTACTTCTATGCTGCTTGTCACAACAAGAGGCCGAAGAAACACTTAAAGAAGTTCATGCTGGTCTTTGTGGAGCCCATCAGGCAGGTCCTAAGCTCTATGATCAGATAAAAAGGTTAGGTTACTATTGGCCTACCATGGTTGCTGATGCAATGCAATTTGCCAAACGCTGCCAGCTATGCCAAGTTCACGGAGATTACATTCACATGCCTCCGGAATGGCTGCATCCTACAGCACTCTCATGGCCTTTTGAAGCATGGGGCATGGACATCATAGGTCCTATCTCTCCCCCTTCAAGCAAAGGTCATCGATTCATCTTCGCCGCAACGGATTATTTCTCCAAGTGGTCAGAAGCATTTGCGTTCAACGAAATGAAGACCTCATCAGTTCTTCAATTCTTACGTACCAACATCATTTGTCGTTTCGGCATACCCAAGAGATTCGTCCATGATAACGGACCACAATTCCGGGATCATCGATTCTACAGGTTTTGCGACAAATACAAAATCCAAAGCTGTCCTTCGACTCCATACAATCCGGCAGCAAACGGATTAGCAGAAGCCTTCAACAAGACACTCTGCAAAATCCTCAAGAAAATGGTCTCTAGTCACAAAAGAGACTGGAGCGATAAACTGTCTGAAGCTTTGTGGGCCTATCGAACCACCGTTCGAGGACCAACCCATAGCACACCATTCTCCTTGGTCTATGGATGCGAAGCTGTCGTGCCCCTAGAGGTACAAATTCCTTCTCCGAGGGTATCTCTACAAAATGACATGACTCAAGAAAGCAATGTCAAATTGCGACTCCATGAGCTGGACAATCTCGACGAGAGACGGCTCGAAGCTCGACAAAGCATTGAACTTTACCAAGCACGCATGGCAGGATCTTTTGACAAAAGGGTCCGGCAACGCGCCTACAAAAAGGGTGACTTGGTTCTTGCGGTAAAAAGACCAATGGTCTTCACACACAAATCAAAAGGCAAATTTGAACCAAAATGGGAGGGACCCTATGTCATCGACAAGGTCTTCTCCAATGGCGCATATGCCCTCCTAAACATGGAAGGCGACAGATGTATGCTGCCTATCAACGGCAAGTTCTTGAAGCGGTACTACCCTTGAAGACTTACCCAACTGGGTAAGAGCAATGCCTGTAGGGCCAAAACCTGTTCTCAGGTACTCGCTCGTCAAACCCACTCTCTTTAGAATTTTCATATCAAATGTCAAAATTTCTAGAGATTCAAAAACAATGCTTATTTTTATCGTTTCATTGTTCAAAAACAAAAAAAATCCAAGTTTAGGAGCCTCTCCCTGACTTGACCAAAACTTTCGATCCTTGAACCAAAATTCATGGTTTGAAACAAAAAATTCGGATTCAGGGATTTCCACCCTAGTCTACCTTACCTTTTACCGCCAAATGGTTTTAGGTCAAAATTTACGACCCTCGTGTCTTTAAACAAAAAAAATGGTTTTTTCAAAAACCGCGGGGAAGTGACACTTAGTCGATACTCGCAAAACTCAAAAAATCGGAAGGATGCGAACCCCATTCGATACTTCCAAAACCTCTAAAATCGTGGAGACGCAACATTTCAGTTGATATCCACAACCCAAATTTCAAAGGTTCGAGAAAACCTCAAATTTCAAAAATCACGGGGAAACGACATCAAGTCAGTACCCGCAAAACCAAAAGTTTTGGGAAAAGCAGGGAAGCGACGCTTAGTCGATATTTGCACCCCAATTCGCGAGGAAGCGACATTCCATCGATACTTGCAAAACCTAACCCGCGAGGAAGTGACATTCCATCAATACTCGCAAAACCGAATGAGCAAGGAAGCGACATTCCATCGATACTTGCAAGACCATTCAGCGGGGAGGCGACATTTAGTCGATACCTGCATTTTGAAAGCAAAAAAAATCTGGCTATAAATGCCAAAACCTGGCTCTTTTGCCAAAAACCGGCTATCAATGCCACCAAATCGGCTATAAATGCCACACAAAAAAAAAACCTGACTCTCATGTCAAAACCGGCTATAAATGCCACAAACCGGCTATCAATGCCACAAAAAATTGGCTTTCACGCCGACAAACCAAAACTTGGCTTTCAAATTGGCTATCAATGCCACAAAACCGGCTATAAATGCCACAAATTGGCTATCAATGCCACCAAACTGGCTATCGATGCCACAAAACAAACACCGGCTTCCATGCCAACCCAAATTTTGGCTTTTACGCCATAAAATTTCGGCTTCCATGCCATCTCAAAATTGGCTCCCATGCCACGAACAAAATTTTTGGCTCTTATGCCATCTCAAAAATCGGCTATAAATGCCACACAAAAAAAACCTGACTCTCATGTCAAAACTGGCTGTAAATGCCACAAAAATCCGGCTTTCATGCCAAATTCGTTTCCCCTACCAAAACAATCATTTGACAAAAGATTTTCACAAAATGACAAAACTTTTGATCAAATCCCATTTAGCAATTGCTTTCATCACAAAAAGATTTGAGTGAGCGTAGGGAAAACAAAAAAAAAAGGTACCAAAAAATACATGTGGTACCAAAGCAAAAAAAAATAGAAAGTGTTCACAAGCACTACAAAACAAAAAAAAAAGGTACCAAAAAATACATGTGGTACCAAAGCAAAAAAAAAAAAGAAAGTGTTCACAAGCACTAAAAAAAAAAAAAAAAAAAAAAGTACCAAAAAATACATGTGGTACCAAAAAAGAAGAAGAATAGTTTCTGCTACAAAAAATCAGGAGCTCAGCCAAAAATGGTCTCCAGCCAAAGCTTCAGCTCCTCAAGCAAACTTTTGGCATCAGCCGTCAGAGTTTCCAAGGCACGCTTCTTCAGGAACTTGCCATGAGATGCTGGCGAATGCCGTAACCCTTCTTTTACACCGGGAAGCTCTTCCCCAGCAGTTTGCCATCGTTCGTTTTCTAGAGTCCTCCTCTCGAGAACTTGACCGGCATCTGCAACCCTGCGAATCAGAGTACTCTCCCTGTCACGAGCCTCTGTTATAGCAGCCCACTTAGCATCGACTTGTGCCTTCAAAATGCTCAAGACGTTTCCTGGCCTCCTCAACTTCCCTATCAAGGACGTTAAGGTCATGCCTCAATCCGATGATGGCTAGCTCTTCCTTGTTCTTCTCCCGAACTAGCTGCTTCTTGCTTTGTGTAGCCTCATTCAGGTCAGACTTAGCCTTATCAGCAGGGTCCAAGAACATCTCCTTGAAGAATTGGTCGTCAGGGAAACCCATGGTCTCAAACCACTTGTCACCCAGTGCAATGATCCTATCAACGGTCGCCCTGGCACCTGTGACATCCAGACCAACCTCTTCGGTATCAGTGAGAATCTCCTGCACATGTGGGATCATGCCAAATCCTGCTTCCAAGTGTCCAGAAAGGAGAGTCTTGATCCAAGAACTCAAAACCCGAGCCAGCACCTTCTTCGCAAATTGAAGAGACGAACTGGATGAAGATTCACCCTTCTCCGTTGATCGGCTGCTCATGTCATGTCCCGTTGGAAGAGTCACAAAAGAACTCTTTCCACTTGGAGCCACTGGAGAGGGAATCTCAACATGAGGCATCTCCTCAATCATGTCAGAACTGGTCTCTACCTCCGGATCGACCTCTGGCATCCCTTGCTCTGGTTCTGAAGAAAGCAATGGACTCTCTTCTGTCACTTCAAAACCTGCAAATGAAACACAAAAAGGTATGAATATGATCCTGTTAAAAAAAAAAAAATCATCAGGGTCATCACTACAAAGTACCTTCTTCGACGACTGGCGGAACACTCTCTTCCTCCATGAACTCATCAGAAGCATCATCAACATTTGCGTCCATTGATGGTTCAAAGTCATCGAAATCTTGTGGCGAGTCAGCTGACAAGAAAAAATGTTAGCAAATCAAGTCGCAGGCAAAAAAAAAAAAAAAAGAAACTTTCTCAAAAAAAAAGGAGAAAGAAAAGAAAAAAAAAGAAACTTTCTCAAAAAAAAAAAAAAGGAGAAAGAAAAGAAAAAAAAGAAACTTTCCCAAAAAAAAAAAAAGAGAAAAGAGACACACGTGAAAAAAAAAAAGAGAAATCACGTGGAAAAGAAAAGAAAAAAAAAAGAAGAATTGAAAGAAAAGAAAAAGAAAAGAAAAAAAAAAAAGAAGAAGAAGAAAAAAAAAAGAGAGAAACTTTTTTTACCATCCTATTCTCTACATGGAGTTTTCTTGAAAGAAAAAGAGAGAAAACTTACTTGAAGCCATTGATGGAGAAGAAGAAGGAAAAAGCTTGAAGATCCTTGAAGAAGAAGCACTCTTGGTCTTGGAGCTCTCTTGAGATTGTTGCAAAAGAAAGCAATAAGAGCAAGAGATCCTACCTTCCTTTGCTTTTATAGGAGAGAGCAAATCAAAGAAGGAAACAAAGAAGAAAGGTAAGTGTTACTAATTAAGTAACCTTACCAAAAGAGAAGGAATTAGAAAGATTCTTTCCCAAAAAGAAAGATGTCTTTGAGAGATTTCCTCCCAAAATCAATCAAATGAGAGATTCTCTCCAACAAAAAAGGATATTGAAGATTCTTTCCCAAAAAGAAAGATACCTTGAGATATTCTCTCCCAAATTAAGGGAATATGAGAGATTCTCTCCCATAAAGATATTTTTAGATATTCTCTATCCAAATGAGATATCTTTAGATATTCTTTACAAAAATGGCCCCACATGAGATCTAAGCCATCCTAAAAAGCTTAAGGTCCCATGGGCTAGCCCATATGAGCCAGGTTTGACCACCTAGGCACTAAAAAAAAAAAAAAAAAAAAAAAAAGAAAAATGGGCTTTTAGTCAGAAAAAATCCCTCTTCCCAAGAGCATACAATAATGGTTCCATGAATCTTTTGAGTTGATTGAACCATACAAAAAATCCTAAGCCCCATGAGCTTCCAAAAATCAAACCATCCAGCCTCATATACCAAATTGAGCCAAAATCTTGAAATTGACATTTCACAAAAATCCAAACCACTCCAATGGACCCACACAGTCCCAAAGAGTGACCAAAAACCAAATCCTGGTCCCCTAACTTGCCACATACAGCTTGTTAGGTCACAAGACCAAAACCAAAAACCAAATCCTGATCCCCCAACTTGCCACATACAGCTTGTTGGGTCACAAGGTCAAAACCAAAACCCGATCCCCTAACCTGCCATATATAGCTTGTTAGGACACAAGGTCAAAAACAAAAGCCCAAATCCACATCCCTGATGTCATCTTCAAAACTTTGCCTCGAGATGGTGTGTGATTCCCCTCACTACCATAAAATTCCCCTGGAAGCTCAAAGGCTACTCTACCAAAGGAAAGATTGCTCAAAGACTCTTGGTCAAGACACAAGCTCTCCTTCAAAAATCTCTTCGAGGCACATCGACTACAAAAGTCAAGCAACTCGTCGCTGTACCTCGAGGGGGCATTTGTTGACACCAAAAATGTCACTTTGCCTCTTCAACATCAAGAAAGCTGCATGAAGTCGCAACCTGCCATAAATAGGCAATGCAACTTCTCAAAAAATCAAATCTTGTCAGAATCAAACAAAAACTGCAAGATCCTTCAAGATAGCCAAGAGAAGAGTACATATGAAGTTTCGGGCCATTTCAGAATCATTTGGCCTAACTTCGCTTCTCCGACAGCTAAAATGGCGCTCCCGGCGGCGACATCATCGGAGACGTCAAAACTTCGATCAGAGCCTACAGATGACTCCAGCATGTCTCAAAAGGGCTCCATGCCAAATTTCAAGTCAAACCGACAACGTTTGACCCTCCATCAATGCTCGAGCAGCAAAATCAAGCCTCCCGGCGGCGGAAACCACCGGAGCCTTCGCTCATCAAACCAAGTGCATGAGTGGCTTCAACATGCTTCCAAAAGGCTGCACGTCAAATTTCAGGTCATTCCGAAAACGTTTGACCAGGTTTCGATGCTCCGAGAGAAAATCAAGCCTACCGGCGGCGGAGCAACCCGGGACCATGACATCCAAAACGGAGCCCATGGAACGTCTCAAAATGACTCCAATAGGCTCCCCGTCAAATTTCAGGTCAATCGGACATCGTTTGACCGCACATCAAAGCTCGGCATTTTCCCCGCAGCAAAATCAAGTGAAGCATCGACGGGACCCCAAACGGCTTCAAAACTCAAACAAAAGCCTATGGTTGGTCTTATTTATTGCTCAGGAGGCTCCACCTCAAATTTCAGGTCATTCCGACATCGTTTGACCAAGTTTCAGCTTTTGGCGGAAAATCAGCAGCTCTACGCAACAAAGTCTTCGGCTTTCCCGGAAAATTGGAAACTTTGCACTCTAAAAATGCAAGGATTCTCATCAGGTTTTCTACAGGGAAATCAAGCCAATAAATGAGAAGAAATTTCAAGAAAAAATACAGAAGAAAACGGCGACGAAAAAGACCTCAAAACGACCGCAAAACGGGCTCCGAAGGGGAAAAATCCCCCAGGGTCGCAGACCCCTGCGACCATGGCCCATGGTCGCAGGCCCCTGCGACCATGGCCCATGGTCGCCGGCGACCATGGAGGTCCGGGTCACCGGATTTTCCGCCGGTGACCCGTTTTTCCGTCTTTTTTCGCGTTTCGCGCACTTTGGCCCCTGTGGTTTCCTGAAAATGTGATTTTTAGTGCTTGAAATTGACTCATATCCGACGACATCCGTCAAAATCACGGGTCAACCTCCAAAAGCATAAAATCATCAGTGATCGCTCCAAGATCGCCAACCCGTCGACCAAGAAAGTCCACTTTCTGTCCGACCGATCGTGAAATCGACAAGACAGATGTCACCAGCCCGCTCTTAGCTATCAATGTCTGAAGTTACATGTTCATCCGATGTCGATCAGCATGTAGATTCATCGATGATCATCGCCAGAAGAATTCCAGAAGACACGGCACGGCCCGCGACTCTTCGACTCCTCGGCGACCAATTAATGTGGTTAATTGACTAGCTTTATTGCAGTCATTAATTCATTTCTTTGGACGGCCCAATCAGAAGCAAGCATTTGGGAGTTACAAGTCAATTGATTCATGGCATTTAAACCATGAAACTCCTCCCATTATGGTAATTAAGGTGATTAAAAGCCCTTAATCTCCATCGGCCAATCAGATTCAAGGAAAAAGGAGTTACAAAATCAAGAAATAAATCTTGTAACTCCTCCCATTAAAGCCATTAAGACTCATAAACCCTCCTAAATGGCTACCAAAGGCCTATAAATAGGAGAGCATTCCATTGAAATTGAGATCGAAAAAAAAAGATCGGAAAAGGAAATCGGGAAAAAAGATCGGGAAAAGGATCGAAAAAAAAGAGGAGAAAATCAGAAGATCAAAAAAAAAGGGATCAGAAAGAATCCAGAGAAAGAAAAAAGAGAGAAAACTCTGCTGAAGTTCTGCACCGGCCACCACTACAAGGTGACGAAAGTCCCTTGGGGGGCACCCCCCCCCCAAGGTCCTTGCCTTCTCCTGCTGCCTCCAATGGCTTAGACGTGGCTTTTCAGCCCGTCTACTTAGCTTTTTATTGGACATAGGACCTTCTCTTGGTCTTTGTCCTCTAAAAACCTGAGGTTATAGCCAAGCCAAGCGAATCAAGAGCATCTTCTGTTCTCATCTGCATGGATGATGGCGAAGCCCATACATGGCTTGCGACCGTCAATCTGAACGAGTCCCCTACAATCTCCTGAAAAGTTAGATCTTCCTTTTCTTGCTTTTCATTGTAGTTTGTATTTTTCTAAAAGAGACAAAAATCACAACTCTTGTCTTTTTTATTATTGATGAGAATTGTAAATTGGCTATAAACGCCAAAATCGGCTATAAATGCCAAACAAAATCGCCTTTCACGCCAAATCAAGAAAATGTCTCTTTTCTTAAATATTTGTGCAATGGAAAACTTGAAAGAAGTTGATTTCCTTTTTACTTGCGAAGGTTGATCTCCGGATTACCACTTGCAATTCCAAGTAAAATAGAAAATCTGGCACACCCACACAAAAGAAATGTTGATGCACGCTTCAGGGCCCGCCAGGGCGCGAAAGGGCCGGACCCGACGGACTCCCACGTTCCGCCGACCCCGGTAGCCGCCCCAGACGGCGCCTCGGAGCGCGTTCCATCAAGCTTGACCTGCCTCTGCACTGTTTTCAAACAGGCAGCCTGTATATCCAGCTTAGCGGCTCTCTCGCGGGTCGCCAAAAGCTTGGCTTTTGCACTGTTCTCAAACATGCAGCCTATCTCCAGCTTAGTGGCCCTCTCGCGGGTCGCCAAAAAAGCTTGACATCTGCACTGTTCTCAAACAGGCAGACAGCCTATCTCCAGCTTAGCGGCTCTCTCGCAGGTCGCCAAAAGCTTGGCCTCTGCACTGCTCTCAAGCAGGTAGCCTATCTCCAGCTTAGCGGCTCTTTCTCGGTTCGCCAAAAGCTCGATCTCAAAAGTTGTAGCTCTCTCACGAGCAATCCTCAAGCTCTGTCTTTGCTCTCGCGCAAATAGTCTTTCTCTTTAGGTAATCATGTTAAACATTTTAATGTTTGGAATAACATTGTTTTCAACATCTCTAGGCAGGATCTTGAAACTCAGGTCATCTGCAACCCGAGGGACTACATTAGATCAGCGTGACTAGCTGCCTGGCGGTCCAAATCAGTTGCCTGGCTGCCCAAATCAACTGCCTGAGCAGCACACGAGCTGGTCGCACACGGTGGGCAGCCCCTCGGCTGCGGTAAGCCCCTTGGCGCCCACGCAGACAGAGGCCAGCCCCTCAGCAGCGAAGCCCACGCACGCAGCAGCAGCACAGGTGCCGCCCAGACCATGGGCGCCCAGACCTCCAGCAACGGGTGCCCAGACCAGACCATGCCTGGGCGCCCAAACCCCCTGGGCGCCCAGACCTCCAGCAACGGGCACCCAGACCTCCAGCAACGCTGCCGCCCGTTGCTGCACACTGCACAGCAGCCCAGGCGCCCAGCATAGGCACCCAGCACCTCCTGCTCGCTCAGAAGCTGCTGCTCGCCCAAAACCATGCGCCAGCGAGCCTGCTCGCTATTTTGACCGTAAATTTTGGTCCATAACTCCAAATGAGGCTTATTATATATCAAATCGAAGCTCTCGGCAAGCCCTACAAGACTCACGGCCTATGGCCGTGATTGATGCTGTTAACAGTACAAAAAAGGCCTAGAAACAGATGTTTTGGCCTTCCAAAGTTTTTGCAGTTGCGAACTCAGTCGAAAATTCAAACGAATGCCCTCCTCTCCAAGTTCCATTGGACACAGGGCATTTGGGGGCAAATGATGGGCCAAGCCTAAGGGCCCAACTCATGTTACAAGACCCGGTTAGCCCAATAAGATTCAGGCCCAAAGAAGTCCGTAAGCCTGGCCACGTCATCAAGAGAGCATCCGGGAGCCTCACCCTCACCGCCTTGGAAATGGTCAACACCCCACCTCATCCTTTGACCGAGTCTCATGGAGAGCACGTAGCTGCCTCGCAGGTTGAGAAGAGCTCGCCAGATATAACAGACTAGCCAACTACTTACTAATAAGTCGCCCCAATTTATTAGGGAGCGACTATAAATTGTAAGCCCCACCAACACTTGGGGGGCATGAGACAGACACCTGAGCACAACTCTCCTCTCCCTCTCAAAGCTTGTACTCTTTGCTCTCCCCGCATACTTGAAATAATAAAATATCCGGCGACTTCAGCCATTCAGAAGTGGACGTAAGTCATACTGACCGAACCACTATACTTCTCATTTTCTATCTCTACTTTAATTACCGCATTAATTGCTCATTACTTGACAAGTGGTGTGCAAAGCCAATTTGTATATCATCAGTTACAATACACATATACATATATATATACATATATTATTTACCGACATACATAGACGACACGCATATCCATATCCATCATTTATAAAAAGCCGAGATTGGAGATCTAGGGCGGCAGTGTCACAAACATGAAGATTTGTCTGACTGTGATACTCGATCGATCAAGAACTCTTACCATTTTTGTTGGGGGAAATCTGGTCACTAGTTGGTTTGATTGGAGATATAGCCCTTCTAAGTTATAATAGATGGATTATGGGTTTGTTATTGAATTACATAGGCTGTCCGGTTCCAAGATCTGACTAGAAATTTGGCTCGAAAAGACCCGAAAAAACAAAACCTGATTCTTGGATCAAACCAACAAACACATGATAATAATACATGAGCCCAACGTGCCTAACACGATACAAGTACCCCAGGGTGGGCCTGACCAGCCTCGCTGAACCGGTTTTACTTTTACATACTGCTTAACTACCCTACATCACACTCCATGGCCCATGTATGATTTCACACGTACCTAATATGAGAATTTATTTGCATGAGGGGTGTAATGAAATAAAATTAAGGATCAAGCCAAAAGAGAGAAAGAAGGCAGAGGGTGTTGAGAGTAAAAGAAGTAAAGGGGAAAAAAAAACTCCCCCTTTTTTTGTCTTTTAGTGCCATTTTAAGAGTATAATTTTTTATGTCATTTGGTGCATTTAAAGGTAGGGGTGCTCATGGGCTGGGCAGCTCCAGCCTGATTGTGGCCTACCTGCTTTGGGCAGGGCTTGGAAATGTAATTTGGGCCAACTTAATAATTGGACTGGGCGTGGATTAAGTGATAGAAAGCCCAAATCCCTGACCGGATAAGGAATGCATATAATTTAATTTAATTAAATTAGTCCAAAAAAATTTCTCGAATGCCCACAAAATTGATTTAAAAAACCTGGTTCAGCATGGCCCGATTAATTAAATGTGCGGTCTCGGGCCTGGGCCACGCGTAAAGATTTTCAAGAGCCCAACAAAGTTTATAAATAGAACATTTTAAAAACTCATTCTCACTTGAGTTTACTTGGCTCAGTTCAGTAATAAATCATCCAATTGAGCGAGTTGTACGATTCTGGCCAAATCAAGTGAGGCTGAGTGGAGTTAAAAAGAAATAGTTGCCCGAGAATTGGCTTGGTGATTCACCAATTCCAGTCCAAGTTTCAGAGTTTTCAAACAATCATACAGAACAAGTTTTAAAATCCAGGCTTTGGGTCGGTGGAGCCAAGTATTGGACCCTTCATTGTTTATTTGCCCAAAAAGGCTGAAACCTTGCTTCTTCTTCTTTTTGGTGATATCTTCTATTGTAGAGTTGCACTCCAAGCCTAGCCTGGTTACAGGTGAATATAAGCCAACCTTTTAGGCTAGTGGGGTAGATCTGGCTTGAGGGTAAAGTCAACTAAGTAATCCAATACGGCCTGACCAAATCAAAACAAATTACAGCCCAAGCATTTAACTAATGGGCTGTGTTCAACACTAACTTTTGGGCCTTTGGTCTGGACTTTGGCTTGAATGTTAGCGTTTGGATATTTTGAGCTGGGCCTGGACATGATTAAGGCCACACATTTGGCCTGTGTGCAACCCTAATTTGTCTGCCGAAATGATGACTGCTACAAGCTTGTTTATCAATTTGGTCTAAAACTCGGGCCTCAGCCCGTCATAACAATTGGTAATTTAGCTCTGCCCATACTGGGCCTCAAATAAGACTTTCTAACTCCTAACCTGTAGATTATAGATTAATTGATTTACATGTAAACTAAGTCCATCACACCCGAGTTCCATGAAGCCAAATGGGGGCCTCTTGTCAGAAACTTGACAGGGTTTTCAACTTTAGAATGATGGGGCTGGGCCAATTTAAACATTTGATTTTTTTGAATGGGCCTGCACTTGATATGGATGCTCCTGTGCCAGAATCCATAGGGAGTGATTTACTAATGGACCTGACTATATTCAATTATATAATCCGGAGTCTTTATAATGCTCAACTGGAGGACTCTGACCATGCAATCCCTTCAGTTCTAGTTCAAGACCAGTAAATCTGGGTCGTTTTTAACCTTTTGACACCTGGGTTTTAAATAGGGCCACACCAGACACCACCTTGTTCTTAGTTAGATCCAGATCAAAATTCTAGAGGTGCAGCTTGGGGCAGTCCAAACCCGAGCCTCTATATCCAGCCTGAATGAAAATCCTCTTTGGGCTTGCCATGTTTAGACTTAGGCCTGGAATTCAAAGCCCAAGTAAAATGCAGGATGGAGCCTGTCCAATATCCCAATTGAGCTGGATACTGGTAAATTTTGAGAAACAGCCAGACAATCCTTTGGCACAGACTCCAGTCTATGAGGCCCACCTTCCTACTCTTACGTTCAATTATGCCTTAAATTGCTACCCTGCATCATTAGATTGAATCGGGGTCCTCGGAGTGGGTCTACGCACGGTGACCCTAAGTGGACGACTCAGGGTCCATCAAGTTACCGTGGTAGCCCCACGCTGGATACATGGCAGGTTGTTCGCGGGCATGGCACGCTGCCCGGTGATGTGGTGGACCGTGAATGGTCCACTGAGGGTTACTGTAGGGTTTTACTTACACCGATGGAGTTACATAGGCTGTTTAATTAATCATGTAAAATTGGGCTTAGCTTAGGTCACTACCTTGCTCGATCCGGCCCAGTAACCCTACGTAACCCTAGTTTCTGACCCTCACATACATAAAAACAAACGACTCTTCTGCAACACTCGATCGAAACCATTTGGAAGAACAAGCAGCAGTAGCAGCAGCAGAAGAAGAAAACAAGAGGAGATGCAGATCTTCGTGAAAACCCTAACGGGGAAGACCATAACCCTTGAGGTCGAGTCCAGCGACACCATCGATAATGTAAAAGCCAAGATCCAGGACAAGGAAGGTCTCTCTCTCTCTCTCTCTCTCTCTCTCTCTCTCTCTCTCTCTATGATTTTTCTTGTTGCGATATGATAGCTGATAACAGCTCCTGAAACCCTCTTTCTCAGGAATTCCTCCTGACCAGCAGCGCCTCATCTTTGCTGGTAAGCAGCTCGAAGATGGCCGTACTCTGGCGGACTACAATATCCAGAAAGGTTGAGTCTTTCTTTCTTTTTTCTTCCAAGTTGATGTTCTTCATTTGCTATGTTTGTGTTGGTGTTGGTGTTGATTTTGATGAGTGGAAATGCTGTTGCAGAGTCGACCCTTCATCTCGTTCTGAGGCTTCGAGGTGGGATCATTGAGCCTTCACTGATGGCACTGGCCAGGAAGTATAACCAAGATAAGATGATCTGCAGAAAGTAATTAGCCTTTTCCCTTTCTTTTTGCCATTTTGATACCCTGTTTGGAGTTAAAACTGTTGAATTGAATTGGTTTTTCTCTATTAAACAATGTAAGAGTGTGACCCATCATTTGGAATTGCTAATTTAACTGTTCATCTGGATGCTATATAGTTCTTCATTAAGCAACTGCAAGATGGAATACTCATGCACTCTTGACTTATTATTCCCCTCATCATTCCACCACCACCCCCCCCTCCTATCTCTACCCAACCCCAAAACTCTGAACCCAAGAAGAAATCTTATTCCAAAGAATTCTAATTTTTCAATTGGTTTACATCCCTTTTTACGCTTTGATTCTAGATGGAAACCAATACTAATCACTTATTTAGATCCCTTTGTGACAAGATCAAACCTTCCAAGGAAGGAGTCCTAACTGTAATCAAATACCTCATTCAACAAAAATGAAAATTAATGTGTGTTTTAATGGGGCAAGGTAGGTCTCATTATGGCGTAGGAGACCCATATTGGTGGCTATCAGGTAGGCCACGTCCAAGGGCTATATATATATATATCTTTATTATATCACCTTGGGAGAATCCCTAACTCTGGGACTCATCAATTTCTTAATTTTTCCCTAACATCTCTTTATTTTGTTTTGAAGTACGGAGATTATATAGAGCAAATGATAAAGTCCTAGGCAAAGTATTTATTTGTTTTTGCATTCTGTTGTCCAAGGAAAAGAAAAACATAGAATGGGATTATGCCCTTGTTCTTCTATACCTTTCGTTATGGGCATGTTTGTGTGACCGCTTTTCCATGGGAAATGCATGGAAAGTAGATACACTTTTCCATGTTACAATAAAATCCACATTTCGTGTGCAGAATAGCAGAAAAATGAACTGACTTTCCTGTGATTTCATGGAAAAGCTTTTCTGATGGGGTTGGTTCGGACTTGATTTTTCCACTGAACATGGCAAAGCTTCTCTGCGGATCCTGTTTTCCACAGCGCCGCACAAATGTGCCCTAAGAACTAGTGCATATGATCAACATCCTACTTCTTGTACCCTATTAAATGGGGGAAAACTGACGTGGAAAGGAATCGCTTGAATTCATTTGTACACCCTGTCAATGAACAGATTTCGTACATCATTTCTTTTATATTGTTGTTTCTATGGTGTTATAACAGTAAAATATCAAATCAGAACCTTCTCACATATATCCCACATAAGCTATAATTCACGTCTGGAAGTTTTGAGAACCTTTGTATCAACTAACATCCAAGAGAATACTCTATTTAAAATCATTCTCATAAAAGAGAAATCAATTCTATGCATTGTTGTTATAATCCTAGGATTCATACCCCGACTCAAGTAGGCCATTTACAATTCAGATCTGGCAAGCGTTAGGTATAGTCGGGTTTCATGTGGGTTTGGCTAGGGTTTGGGATTACAGAGACAATTTGGGTCGGGCATAGGTTTAGCCAATGCCAGACTTGACTGCCTGAGTTGCACCCCTTATTGTATTATGCCTGGTGACACTATTAACACATAACTGTATTTATCTTGGAATTTTTTGTTGCGTTAGGCCTCCCATCTCAACACACATTGGAGTTTCATTAGGAGGACCTCTAACAGGTGGAGACAGGTGGAACTTCCACTGGTCTTCCAAAACGTGCAGGACTGTCATCGTTCACAACCTTCTGGCATCCAGTGTGATGCATATAGCTGATACATATTGAATTCATCTCAATAATATTGCAGTATATTCTAGAAAATATCTTAGAGTGATATCTTCATCATCAATCATTATTGTCAAAGCCTTGTCTCCCAACTATCTTATAGTGATATGATCATGATAAATGTAATTAACTGTGTACTACTCCAAAGGAAAAACAGAGTAAAGCAAGAAGTTGAGTAAGAACACAATGAAAGGAATCTGAAATAAAATCATACTTCATAGGGAACTTAAACTATAGACATTCTGTCGGACGGTTAAAATTCTTGAAATTGTGCATAATTATGTGAAAGTGAGTTACTGAACTAATCTGGATTTCAACTCCATTTTTGACCTACCGTCTGAATCTTACTTCAATGTCTCTGTTTTTTTTTTTTTTTTTTTTTTTTTTTTTTATATATAAATCTTTTGGGTTGTCATATGCCCCATTTCTTACAAGCGGAATTTTCACCTTCATAATCACACAGAAGCATTGTGAAGGAATTTCAACCACAAGCGGGTGCGAAAATCCTGCAAGTACCATGCGGGAGAAACCTTTCTTTCGAATGACTTTTTTTTGGTGGAGCAGATTGCATTCTACCAGTGTGATATCTATTTTTGGGTTCTGATGGCTTTTATTGCTACAGATGTTATGCTCGATTGCATCCTAGAGCGGTGAACTGCAGGAAAAAGAAGTGTGGTCACAGCAATCAGGTGAATATTTTGATGTTTTCTAGTTCAAAGGTCTCTTCAATTTTTATCTTTTAATATTATGGGTTGCCTAATGCCTAAGAGTCCTTCAGCTAATTCTTTGTCTGTTGGATTCCAGTTGAGGCCAAAGAAGAAGATCAAGTAAATCTGATGGTATGTGCAGTGGCACGTCCTACAATGTGGTTTTGATGCTATTTCCTTAGAAATGAAAGTTGAGATCTACTTTGTTGGTTGTCAATTTCTACTCTCTTTTTTTTTTTTTTTTTTTTTTTTTTTTTTTTTTTTTAATGTTAGACTGGAGATTTGTGATGATAATGTTTGTCAATTCATTTAAACCTTCTAATCATACTGATTACATTTTTGGGCACTGCTCCAATTGATACCATGTGCTTGTTAATGTCAATGTGCCTTATTTTGAACCATAGCACAAGTTTGCCACAGATTTTGGGCATGGGTTATTGGAGTAAGGTGCACTGGAATGATGCCTTTTCTAATCATGGGCTCAAATTTCAGTAGAAGACTCCTATTGGTTGACAAAAATCGTGTATTCCAACATGGATTTGCATTGAGCTTTACTTGTGTATCTGTCATATTGATACTTTATTTTGAGCACAAAATTTAAATATAATGGGGGGCTGGAGGTACATATGTGGAAGGGATAGCATTTCCGAAAGGGTTACAGCAGATGAATGATTTGAGGTTAGCTACATTGTAGTTTTCCTTTCAGAGGAAGAATTTTTACACTTTCCCTTAAAAAGGGTAGTGAAAATGGTTAAAAAAAAGAAGAGGGTAGAATCTAATCCACTGGTACAGAATGGCTGAGAAAATGTGGCCCTATTTTCTTGATCATGTGTCAACAGGTGTGAATGCATTAACCATACTCAATAACGACTGATTCCATGTGATTGCTTGCACCATGTTTTACTGCACTTGGCAACAAGCGCCAATAACAGCTTATGTAATCATGGGTCTACTGATGCTAAAATTATCCAGAATTATATTTCATGTCCCTTCGAGCATGGATTTGGGAGCGTTTGTGTTCCAACTTCCAAGTCTTGTAGGCCCAAAAAAGAAAAAAAACGAGGATATGAATTGATTTATATCATGCATTTGCACTTAAAATCCATTCCAAGTAGAGACGTTTTTGGGATCCAAAGAGACTTCGGTTTTGATCCGTGAAAAGAGTACCTGCTATGGTTTTCCACACTCGTGAATTAAAAGGATGTTAGTCTATAAGAGCAATCCAAAACTACAAAATATCTCTTTCCTAGTATGGGGAGAATTCACACATATTGAAAACTATGATCCACGAGCTGCAAACTGCTGTCAATGGAACAGACGAGGTCCTAGTAATTTTGACCTCTCTAAAAAATATGGAAGGAAATTAAAAAAAAAAAAAAAGAGAGGAAGGAAACAAATTTTTTCATGAAATGGCGAACACCAGGAAGCAAGAGAACCCAAAATATGCAAGCAAATTTTGCATTTTAGGCATTTGGCATTCACAGGAGAAAATCCTAGGTGGGTAGTGCATGTGTTTTCCAAGAAATAGTTCTCCAGTGACCATGTTTTCGACCATCCACCATGGCCTCCATCTACATCTGAGTTCTGATCTCTCATTGTGGTTTATAGAGGAAAAGCCATGCTCTAGCGCAAATGGGGGAAAAAAAAAAACCCCATTGTGAACCTACCTGCATCCATCATGGAGCCCATCTAACAAGGGCCACATCTACTTAGAACCTTCCAACTTCCACCTGGTGCTGAGGACCATTACGATGACCCTGACAGTTCAGGTGTCAATCTAAATAGGACCATCCATTGTGGGAGTGGGACCATTTGCACAAAGTAGTGGCCATATTGAAAACTGAAAACTGATGAACTGCACCAATTCTCATCCATTGTGGGGGTGGGACCATTCGCACAAATTAATGGGCATATTGAAAACTGAAGTGAGATGAACCGCACCAATTCTCATCCATTGAACAGGAAGCAAATTTACAGGTAAAAGGTGCCTATAGTGCCAAGGTTTGTTGCATCTGCATACTCTTCATAGAGAAGGTCTAGCTCTAGTCTTCTCCCCGGATAATTTTGAAGACTCCCCTGCCACCTAATGTGACGGCCAACTGTAAAAATGACAAAAGATGAGGTGCTTGAAAGTTGAAAGTACGTAAAAACAAAGGATTCTGATTGTATTGTATAACCAAGCAAGAAAGTGTGCAATACAAGGAAGCCTGCACTTCCAGAGTTTAACGTGTTGTTACCTGAACATCATGGGGTCATATCTGTTAATGGAATGTATTTCATCTGGTCTGAAAAATGTTCTGGATCATCTTCTGGGGTGAGTTACGGGCCGCAGATTCTAACTGAAATATCTCATCTGAACTGAGGCGCCAACCGAGAGCACCCAGATTCTCCTTCACGTGTTTCACTGTCTTCACGCCAGGAATAGGGACAGTGCCCTTGGAGATGCACCAGTTTATTGCAACCTGAAATACAATAAAACAATATATTGAGAAATAATAACAGAATCACCTTATCTTAGCTGCAAAGACAAATCATAGAATGTTTGGTGGTCCTCGAGGATCATCACTGAGATTTTAAGTTTTAACTCTTTTTCATCAGTAACTGAGAATTATCTTAAACGTTAAGGAGATTACAAAGACAACAAAACATCTAAAACAGATTGGCTGATAATGGTATACCAGCATTACACCCAAAACAGAAGAAGAAACTAAATAGTGAAAGTGAAAACAGGAGGACGACAATCCATGCTTTGCTTGGCTAGACAATCAGCAATACCATTAGACTGAGATTTTAAGTTAATTACCTGCTCGGTATATTTATGAAAATAGCCACAAGGAATCATACACAAATTATATAAAAACAGTGCAGCAACCTTATCCAATCAATTAAACCTAGGAAAGTAAAGTAAACAATAATAATAAGAAAAACCCAAGCAAGGCTACAAGTTGCTGTCACTTGCGTTTTGATTTAAGGAAACATGGGTGACTCTATCCTCATACACATGGCATACATGTGCAAGATCCATAATATTCACACTTGTTTTCACATGGATATGCCAGAGCCCAAATCACTGCATCTGACGATTTAACTTTTTAACTGACAGATTTTCTAGGAAGCCAGTTGACCATTCATGAGACATTGCTTAATATTGTTTTCTCATTCTCCTTTTTTTACTCAAAAGTCTTCCAGTCAAATAGTTAGAATTATACGATTTTACTGTTTTTTGGGCAAAATTAGGCTATGGTGCAACCAAAATGACAAATGAAAGAAGAAAAACAAGAACAAGAAGAGATGATCAAACCATGCAGATGGTCCCACCTGTACAAAATTACTCACCTAAACAATACACAGATGCTCAAACCATGCAATATTAATTTTCCATTACTACCAGAAACAAGTACCGGTTTATTCTTTAGATCTTATGATTTCTACTTGTCTAAGGGTTTGTCTTAAAGATTCATGGTGTAACTAGGAAGATGCCTTAAATACCACACAAGTCACATGACATGCCAGTTTGATGTATCCCATCTGAAATCTGTGTCAGAATTAACACCAGACTCCACATAGTTCCCAAAACTGTCTTCTTTTTCATCTTTGATTGGTCCATATATCCACAAGCACAAACTCCACTTTTTACATGTTCAAAGATTCTTTCAAAGAAAAATCCAACTTCTTTTGCTGTTTATTGGTTTTGTAATGGTAAAGTTCCCCAACATTAATACTGAGGGCATCATGATATATAGAAACAAATTTGAGGACTGAGTTAACACCAACATTACTTGTGGTATAGTTTTACCCCTCCTTTCTCCTATTTCTTTAAGTGCATTCAGTAGAGGCTCGAGACCTGGCAGAATTTGCCTAAATAGCAGAGCCCTGTAGCAGGATAAAATATAACTCCTTTAAATGAAAAATGAAGCAGTTATTTTCTGATAACTTCATTCAAGATTACAGTACAGCAAAGTAAAAGAAGCAAAAGCAATTTCACTACCGTGGTCCACGTGGAAGCCTGGACAGAGTATATTTCCCAGTAAGCATTCCTAATCCAAGAGGACTGTATGAAATCAAGCAGATTCCAAGAGAATCACACATGGCTTTCAGCTCCATTTGATCATTGCCCGTACTCAACAATGAGAATTGCACCTGTATTTACCAACCAAAGTCTTAAATAGCACTGCTAATCAGCTATATCTGCTTCAAAAAGGAAAGCTCGCAACTATTGACATTGCAGAAAGGTCCATGAAGTACCTGAGCTGAGCACAGAGGAACACCTCGAGATTTAAGGTAATCGTGTATCTTCAACAGCTGTTTTGGCCCATAGTTGCTCACACCAACAGCACGGACTAGACCCTGAACGAAACAACAGCATTTAATCAGGAAAAAAACAGGGTGACACATCAGCATGACAGAATAAGCTTTAATCTTAAATACATTTTTTAATGCCTCAAATTGCAATTCAATGTGATAGCTTAGGTGTTTTCTAGCATAGCTCGAACTACATTGGTTTATATATTTTGGAGCAAGCTGCGGTATGAATGGTTATCTGATCTACCATAGATTTTAAGAGGCATGAAAAATGGAAAGCATGGTGGGGTTTTTTTATATTGGTAACAATAAAATATATTAAAATAGGAGGGATTACAACCAAAACAAGCATCCTATCACAAGAGATGGGGGAAAAACAAAAGGTATAAAAGAGACATACCAAAGAGAACAAAAAGGACAAAGAAAAAGAAAAAAGTTACATAGTAAAAGCAAGCAAATCAGAACTATACACCCCTTGTTTAAATAGGGCATCTGCGAAACTATTGGTCGGCCCACCCAACATGCTGAAACTTAACTTGGAGTTAAGACAAAATGAACCTAATCTCGTTGAAGTAGAATTGAACCCCAAGGCATTTTAACAGAAATCAAATTGGTGGGATAATGATTATTTGCTTTCTTGCCAGAAATCATTGTAAAAGTTGACGGGTGATATCAATTGGAGGTGAGTAGAAACAAAGTATTCTATCTAATTTTCTGTCCAATTTCAATGATACCTCAAACAGAAGGGATGCCAGATAATGGGTCGCCATCCCTTCTGCCATAAAATTCCTACAGACTCCAGTTAGGGGTACATCCAGATGTACTAGAATATTACATTAGAAATTTTGAATTCATGCAAACATATTAAAGCATGCTTTCTCGAAAGGTCTTCCATCTGATCCCAATACTTATTCAGAAGATAAAACGCAACATTGTCTTTGACCAAATAAAATCCCAAAGTATTAAGAACTCTGGTGCACCTTCTTCTGTGAGAAAGCAGGGAATGAGGAGAAACCATTTGCTTCAGTGATTCAGACAGTACATATATTTGCATTGCATTTTTTTTTTCTCTCACCTATACTCTATAGAATAATGTGCTTCTAGGAATAATTGCGCAATAAACATATCATCATCGTTCTAGCCTTATCCCATCTATCTAGATCAGCTTTGTGAGTTCTGTTTTAATACCCAACCATGTTCTCTGCAACTCCACTGACAATTATATCTTTCCTCACTGCTTCTTTCCTTCCAGGTTTTTATTTCCTCCACTCTCCCCTTCCACTTGGTTACTTGAACTTGTAAGGTGTAACCCTCCAATACATTGTAAGGGGCTATTTTAAGTCTTCTTTGTACACGTCCAAACCATCTCAAATGGAAATCCTTAGTTTTCTCTTTTGTTGGAGTGGGTTGTGCACTTCCTCGTGTATACCATTTCTTGTAACTCTACACATCTGTCTTAACATACATATCTTAGCCACATTAGATTCTGCTCATTTCTTAGTTGCCCAACATGCAGCTCCATACAACAAAGCTAGACTGTTGTCTTGTAAACAGAACTAGTGGATGACAATGACATAGGCATGTATCAAACAGAAAACATCCTTGTATTGATTAGTTTTGTAATTCTCGAGGATATATTTTTGCATGTGACTTGGTGCTTAAATGCAGCTTCAAGGGTGCGGTAGAAAAGTTCCTTTCCATTCAAAAATTTCTTCCATTTACACCAGAATGGCATAATGTCTGAGCAATGCTGCAACTGATTGTTAAGACTTGAAGAGCATCCGATATAAAATGAGATTGACTCTTTGGATTAAATTTCATCAAGCATTCAAATGTGATAGTAGTCAGAGACTGAGAATGAATGAGTAAATGGAGAACCATCAATAAATATGATCATCATCAGCACAACCTTATCCAATTAATGAATATGTTGGCCAGGAAAAAGGTTGCCAACTATAAATGCCATGAAACTGAAATAATAACCTTCTCATACATTGCCACTAGACCATCCCAAAGTGCCAACTCCTGTAAAGGAGCATAGTTTGCTGTTGACCAGTGCAATTGCCCAATACCAATCTGCTCAAGTTGTAATCGGTCCAAAGAAGACCTGTGAAATGAATTTACATCAACTTATGTAATTACCTTTTTCAGTAAATACAATGGTACTGCTACGATCTGGATAAGCATTGTATTTGCAAACTGATTAGAACATTATTGGCATGAGCAAATAAAGAAAAAGGATGACCCGTTATATCTTCACCAGAGCAGTTTATTTTAAAGGAAATTGATAGACACATGATGAAGTATGATATTGCTTTCATAAGTACATTAAAACCTCATAAACAAATTGTACAAATTCATGTTATGTGTCCCTGAGAGCAATATTAAGGATGCATACTGGCAAGCTTTCACAAACTGTCCAGCTGTTAGGCGCCAGGGATAAGCAGCCAACTTCGTAGCAATGACAATATCCTCTTGTGATCCCTTCGGTCCTGGAATACATAGGCGACCATACTCATTAGAAAGAAGAGTGCCTAAGAAGATTTCTCACAGATGTGAAGATTTCTCACAGATGTTTCATATAGAATGACGGCATTCAGCTAACTTAATGCAAAGATAAGTGTGTCTAGAAAATAGGCACGCTGAATAAATAATGCACAAGCATAAAATACTCAAAACTGCAAAAATATAAGCATGATGTAGAACATGACCAGCTATATGGAATGCATTTTAAATGCCCTGTGACTTTATATGTGATTGTGATAGTTTTCTCTCCAATCTGTGCATGATTGCAGTTAGTAAAACAAGTATTTTGCATGTATAACCGGCTACATAAGCAAATAAATATGCAACTATAACTTAATGACCTTGAACCTCGCGGATAAATTTCCCAAGAAGTTTTTCACTTTGTCCATTTAATCTGCCAGTTCCATAGGAATCAGCAGTATCGAAAAGAGTGATTCCATTTTTGACAGCCAAATTAAAAGTCTCTTGCAGACCACTGTCCATTGCTTCTTCATATCCCCAAAGTAGTTGGTTGCCCCAAGCCCAAGTGCCAAATCCCATTGGGGAAACCGATAGTGGGCCAATTTTAACCTGCCAAGAAGACACAAAGATGATATGAAGTTGGCAGAATTGAAAGTGAGTGAGAAGACATATTCCATTAATAAAACCAAAGCAAGCAGCTTTTTCAGGAATAAAACTAGTAAAACCAGCACCATGGCTTTAAATGTAGTTTTGTGCTATGATGCACAGATACGGCATGGGCACGGCAAGGACACGCTATAGACACGGCAGGGACACGGCAAGGACACGCTATAGACACGGCAGGGACACGGATTTAACAGAAAAAGTGAAGTATCGGATACGATACGATACGATACGATACGATACGTTGCCCATTTTAAAGTATCCGTGCATCATAGGTTTTGTGTCCCATAGGAATAGGGCTGGCCATGGCATAATGGCCGATATAATGGTCAATTACAGCCTTATATTTTTTTTTTCCTTTTTTGAGGAAATTACCAAAAAATAACTTAGATGTCCCAGTGCACCAAAAAGGCCCTCATACTTTCTCTATGACAGTAAAGACCCTCTAGCCATTTTTTACTTTTGTTTGAGTGACGATATTGTCACTCGTTTTACTTGAGGAAGAAGAAGAGGCGAGTGATAATATCATCGCTCAAACAAAAGTGAAAATTGGCAAGAGGACCTTTATTATCACAGAGGAACTGAGGGCCTTTTTAGTGCACCGGACATCCGAGGTGATTTTATCAGTAATTTCTTTTTCTTTTTTTTTTTAAGAAAAAAATCATTGAAACACTTGGAGAAAATTTTTTTATTTAAAAAAAAAATGAAACTTCCACACTTCATGGTGTTTAGGGAGTTTTAGATGTGCAGATGAAACTTTACAAAATGATGTGATGTTGAAAAAATGGAGTTCAACTATTTGGAGCATCATGAAATAAATTTGGTAGAAATCAATTTGTCATGACAGAAACCCAGCAAACTATGTCAGTACCTAATGTCATATTTGGGTCTTTTTGAATGAGCATTTTGAGCTCACCCTGCATCTATACAAGTTTTGCACCCTGTTTGTCATCTGTCTGAAAATAAACAAGAAAGACCTGGTTTTCCCATAGAAGCTGCTGGGGTAAATTCAATACTGGAGACTCTTTTCATAAAACTACCCATGACCCACAATTTTTCACAAGAAAACTAAAGCACCACCTCCAAAACTCAAGGTAACAACTAACAAGGTTTCTTTCCTTTCCAACCCAACTTGAAACCAACCTAACTGCAGTTGAACACGCTAGAAAAGGCAGTTACAAATTACAACTCGGCCTTTTCTTTCCACGCTGTTCAGTTTATACATTGTTCTTCCAATACGTAGCGGATATTATAGTACACAATCTGCAATAAAATTGGAATTTGACAGGGAAGCTTTCGTTGCGGATTATGATCAAGGGTTTCGTGGCATGAGCAAGTGTTGCTACGGAAAACCCAGTTTCATTTTTGTCAGAAATATAACAATGTTGATGCAATCTTCAGAAAAGATCATAGATTTGAGAGAGAGAGAGAGAGAGGGAGAGATACCTTTTCCCATGGCCAGAAGAGAGGTCCGAAGCGAGGAATCTGTAAGGATTTGAAGGAAGATGGTGGTGAAGGACTTGAAGGGATCTCAGCTGAAGCTCTGCTGCTGCTGCTGCTAAAGTAAGCAACGGGAGTTCCCGCGAAGATCATAGCCATATCCTTGTTCAGGATTTCCTCTCTGCCCGATATTTTAGACTCTTCATTCTAGCCACTGTGCTGATTGGATATAGCCTTTAGTTTAAGGCCCGTGGGCTCGACCCAGGCCTAAGTACTCCTAGCCCAATATTAAACAGGGCTGGGCCAAGTTTTATGTTTGTCGAGCCATCTTAGCTAGGTATGCAAACAGGTGGTTTCTGGCCGGAACCACACTGGACCCGGATCCAGACTCATTTTTAAATGATGGTTTTAGTTCTGACTAGGACCCTATTTTGCTCGTACTAGACCTATGTATGAATAAAAAATTACTTGATGATGATGTAGTTTCAAAAAATATCCAACAAAAAATAGTTGATTGAGCTACAATTTGCAACGACTCATATGCTGAGCCATGGGCCCATTGGTCGAAAGCTGCATATACCCAGAATCGAATCCGTTCACCAATTGGAATTAAATTAGGTTACCGGCCTATACTTGTTTATGAATCCAAATCTAAAAATGATTCCAAATATGAATTTTTTTTTAAGTCGGAATCTCTGGATAATTAGAGAATCAAACACCTGTTGGCATCCCTAATCTTAGGCCTGAAATTCACAATCAATACTTTGCATAAATTATTATGCAATTGGGCTAAGACCTAAGCCTGACTTTAGACCCCGTGAGCTGGAACCTGTCCTAAATTTTTACCTCTCCTGTCCAAAAGATGTTTCTAGGAGCAGTGGATGAAAAAAATAAAAGAGAGAGGTCAGTGAGGTGAAAGCAATTGAAAATCAATTCATCTTGAAGCAATCAGCAAAACCATAGTCAGAAAGAAATAGAAAAACTCTTGAGAGAGAGAGAGAGAAGGAGATGGATTCTTCTCAGAATTCTTCATCTGCTTCAGGAGCAACAACAGGAGGAGGAGTAAGTGGAAATGGTGGAATGGGTCAAAGCAGCGATCCCAACGAAGAGGGAAAGCAGAACCTGAATCAGGTGATAAACTCCATAGACAAGACCCTCGGCCTCCTCCATCAGCTCCACCTCACTGTCTCCTCTTTCAGCGTCGCCTCCCAACTTCCCCTCCTCCAACGCCTGTAATTCATCTCACTCTTTCTTGCTTTCCAATCTTTCTTTCGGCTTCTCAAATTCTAGGGTTTCTGTTTCCAGGAACGCAGTTGTATCGGAGCTTGACACGATGCAGAGATTGGCGGAGAATTGCAACATTCAGGTCCCCATGGAGGTCGTCAAGTGAGTCGGGCAAACTCCATCATTTCTCCTTATCAATTCTTTCTCTCTATCTTATTTCAGTTTTCTTGTTGGATGTTGTTGGTTGGTTTTTTTTTTTTTTTTGCAGCTTGATTGATGATGGGAAGAATCCGGATGAATTCACCAGGGACGTAATCAATAGCTGCATCGCAAGGAATCAGATCACCAAGGGCAAAACCGATGCCTTCAAGGTGGGTTTTTCCCCTCCTCCTTCATATTATTGTTGGTGCTTTAGGGCTCATGGAATCTCAGCATAAGTTTATTTAATTGGGATTGGCTGCTAAGTCATGAGGGAGGCAGGTAGTTCATAAGAACTCCTTTTCTCACCAGATTTAGATTGAATCCATGCTATGTTTATCTGGGGTGGAGTTGTTTAGGGAAATTATGTCCAATGCACCGTGCGTTTCAGTTTTTTTTTTTCTCCTCAAATGCTTGTTGGAACAGATGGTGATGTGATAATGCCACAGTACAAGGGTGCACATCCAAACACACATTAACAATTGCAAGTATGAAAAAGTCTAGGGAAATGTTCAATTTGAATTACCAACAGAACTCATGATATGTCTTATTGCTTCAGAGCCAACAGAATAGCATGAAGTGTAGCCGCAACTTTCGTTTTCTCATTTAGTGTAATCCGATATTTTTATCTCCCCCCATTATTGTGACCTTACACTATTTCCATTTTTATTTGTTTGATGGAGTAGAGCGTCTTACTCTGAGTAATTTGGAGAGTATTGAAGGATACTCAACAATCATTGAAATGATAATCTTCTAATGGACTTATTATTCATGTAGAGTATGCGGAAGCACCTTTTGGAGGAACTTGAGCAAACGTTTCCTGAGGAGGTGGAAGCTTATAGGGACATACGTGCAACATCTGCTGCTGTAAGTTCCATGCTATTATGCTGTTCTGATATGCTGATTTGTATCACTGCTCATCAAAGCACACTGATCTACAAGGCGCTCTATTGACTTACCTGTATTGTTTACATTGTACAACCTAGGCCATATTTTATTATTCAAATAATTAAAAAACCTAGAACATATTTTATTTTTTAATTTTTTTGGGGTTCTGCTTGGTGGTGTTGACATTTTAGTTTTCTAAAGGTTCAAGTGGGAAGTCACAGTTATGTCCCTGATTTCAGTTTAATAAATCCAGGAAATAATGGTGTCTCTAGATACACCAAAAAAATGCAGTGTATCCCTGGGAGATATCCACTGTATGGTCCACTGTGCTCAACCCATACACTTGATGAATTCCCTACCCATTGAATGGAAACATGCCCATGTATTACTTGGATCATAGTGATATTTGCTGTTTGATTGGAACAGTGCAGTTGACAATGTTTAGATGACAATGTTTAGATGAGTGAGTTAATCACTTCATCTGCATTGTTTTACTCAAAGTTGTTATATCCATTCCAGTCTAGAGCGCATAGAACAGAACCGTCTTCTGAAAAAAGAAAAAACAAAATCCCGCCAGAATTTTGGTCTGTTTTGGCCTGTTCTAGGCCCCATACTGGTCCGCCTATAAGGGTGTCAGGGCTTCAGCCCCCTCTCAACTTAAAAAAGTCCATAAGGGCAATAAGGTGTGTCTGGCCTAGCCCCCACTTAAAGAGCCCATCTTGTCCCCTCCCCTTCCCCGACTCCACAAGTCAGAAGAAATCGATGGAAATCTCAAATCTCTCTTTCTTTTCCCCAATCAAAAAGCCCCCAAATCGGCGGAGACCCTCAAATCGGCCACCTCCGTCCCTCTCTGGGGCAAGTATATATTAGCAAACAACCCCAATCATCATGTATACATGATTCTCCCTCTTTTGTGTGGCCCTTTTCTCCCTCATTGAATGTCTTTTGCTGAACCCCATTAGAGGAAAGATGCTCTCGGCTGAAACAATGTGAGATGAGAAGAAATAGACCCAAAAAGTGGATTGGCTGCTCATATGGGCTGGTTGCAATGGCCAACCATGTGGGATTGCATGCAGTCCTTGCACAATCAACAGCTGCCCAATTTCTAATTCTATTGAAGTTCAGATTTGAGACCCCTTTTGCTCCTCTGTCATACTAGTAATTAATTATCAATTGTATGACCTTTTTACTTGTTGAATGCATGCATTTAATGCCCTTTTTAACTTCACAGTTGTGTTAGTAAAAGCCTATTCACTGTAGCAGTTTTGTTTCTATTCTGCTGAATGTATGCTTTTAATGTTGATCTCTATTGAGCTGATGGGTGTTTATTCATGGTAATAGAAAATTAATTAAGGAACCATGCTGCGTTTCTCACGTTCAAAGGTGTTTACACGTGGTAGGGATTAACGATTTGATGTGCTAATCACGATTTGGGTATATAAGTTTTTTGGGGGTCCATATTTGACCTTTTCAATTGGCCATCTTCAGTCCCCCACAAATGAAAAGCCTAGTTACAATGCACTAATAAATAGGTTGTGCTAATCATGATTTGGGCACATAAGTTTTGTGGGGTTATGCTGCCACTCGTACATGACAACTTGTAGTTTTTGGCAGCAACTAATCTGAGAAATCTTGGGTGGACGCCACTTGACCATTACCAGACTGCTTCAACTCTGGCAAAAGTACTTTGCATACCCGACTTTGAGGCTGGACTCTTGCCAATGAGGGAGCCTGAAGCCAATTGACAAACATATTAGCCCTTTGGATCTGCCAATCTCATCCTAAACATAAAATCAACAACAGGGAAAGGCAGCTCTAGGGACCCTGGAGCCTGAACTTTACCAAGGGAAGAGTACTCCCCCCAGGGCACATCACAAAAGTGTTTTACCAACACTACTATTCTAGACAAACACTTACTGTACGACAGCTGCAAATCGCCTTCCATTCTCTTGAATTTCAACATGTTCCTGTAACTTTTTTTTTTCATACCTTATTGTCATCATGCTATTCACAGGCTCAGCTGGCTATAAAGGTTGCAGCACCACGGTGTTCAAAACTTTAGGTGGTTAACGATATACGATTACACTCTACTCATAGTGACGATCCTAAGCATATGTGAAAACCATACTCTTTGCTAGTTCTATAGATTTCTCACGGCTGTAGAACTTCTCGACGATTGCTAGGGCAAACTCAATGATGTCCCTGGACCTCTACTGGTGATCAGGTTGCCATCAACCAGCACCCTGTTCTCAACTTCGCTTTTATCTGAAAGCTTGCTGCACACGGCTGGAAATGCTGTAGCCTTCTTTCCCTGCATTTAATTACAACCATTTTTTTAAGTAGCGAGGCCCATACAGAAGTGACCTGGAGAAAAGTGATCAAAACCATTAAAGCAACCTGTATGTCATACCTTGAGTAAGCCATGGGGCTCTAGAAGACTAGAACTAATGCCGGGGTCGCACATATTGCACCATATGGTTTTTCAGATTCTCTCTGTTTCTTCAGTAGATCTACGAGCTTTTCTGAGCTTGAAAATGCTGGGGCACCACCAAGTCCACCCTGTTAAGACTTGAAGAAGGGAAAAAGAGTATTCAATCTCAATATCATAGAAGCACATCATTACAGAAGCATATATGCCTACAAACAGACTGATTTCAGGGGCTGAAACATACCCATGTATTACTTTGATCACAGTAGTATTTGCTGTTTGATTGGAACAGTGCAGTTGGCAATGTTTAGATGAGTGAGTTAATCACTTCATCTGCATTGTTTTACTTATAGTTGTCATATCCATTCCTGTCTAAAGCACATAGAACACAACTGTCTCCTGAAAAAAGAAAAAAAAGAAAATCCTGCCAGAGTTTTGGTCATTTTGGTCTGTTTTGGCCTGTTCTAGGCCCCATACTGGTCCGTCCTGCCCTGTTTCTGAAAGAGAAACCGGTCCATCTCTTTTAAAAACAGATTTTTGCCGTCTTTTTTTATTATTTTTCACCTTTATATCCTCATTTGAGAACTGAAATAAGAATCATTTGAGTACTTGAACCTCCAAATCATATGGGAGGCTTAAAATAAAAGGGAGTATTTGCACAAATGCGTGCTTTGATAATTCATATATGTGTGCTTAATTGCTTGACATTAATTGATTTTTTTTAAATTTAGTTTGTGACTTAGATCTCAGGATAAATTCATGCAGCCGAACCCCAACGTAGCTGGGACAAGGCTTTGATGATGATGATGATGAGTTTGTGACTTAGATGCATGATGATGACATATTTGATATTTATAAATAGTTATTTATAGTTTCTTTTATGTTAGATAATATAAACTATACGTTTTAAGTGTTGTTTTTAGCTATCTATAATTTTTTCCTCTTTCTAAATTTTTAATTTTTCTCATATTCATCACATCTTTTTCAAAATGGGAAGCTGGAATGGTCCAGTGGGCCAAACTAGAATGATGACTGAAATGGAGTTGGCAACTATGGTTTCAATCCAACTGCGAATTTTGCTATGATGAGTGTGATATCCAAGCACATACCCTTCGTTGGGCTACATTTTCATCCGAAGTTTTGAATTGGGTAAAGCAGTCCTAACGATGGAGAGCTTCCTGGAATGCACCACACTGTGGTGTATCTGGGTACACTAGATATTTCTTATAAATCTGGTGTATCTGGGTACACTAGATATTTCTTATAAATCAATGCAACTTAAAACTTGCTTACTTACTGTGTGGGGATATTTCTTCCATCTTATCCTCCCTTGCCAAGTGTATGGCCCAAAATGGCCTGATGGGACTGGGCCCAGAAGTCAGGCCCGATGGGACTGCAGAGTAGGCTGTGATGGGATCAGACTCTGATAGAGCCTCCCTCTTGTCCCCTCTCTTCCTCTATGTATACACAGCAACAGCTCTAGAAGCTGGATGGCCAATGAACACCACACTGACTGGTATGCCATTTCCTCTAAAACTCCATCTCCTGCCTCTGTTCTAGTCCTGCACCTGCAACTAACAAAGGCATCGGAGAGCCCTGCGCTGCCCAAGCCAGGGTCCTCTGACCTCCTTTTTCTTCCCATTTCAGGCTCGAGGCATCGGTTCTTCTGTCATCATCGAGGAGCTGCAAACTCCATCCTCCTCCTGTGGGCCGCAAATTAACCCCCCCCCCCCCCCCCCGGGTCTGTGAGTTTTTGTGCGCTTACAAATGGCGCCGTCTGTAAGCGCACAAAAACTCACAGACCCGGGGGGGTGAATTTGCGGCCCACAAGAGGAGGATGGAGTTTGCAGCTCCTCGATGATGACAG
This sequence comes from Umbellularia californica, assembly GCA_028538565.1. Lineage (NCBI taxonomy): Eukaryota > Viridiplantae > Streptophyta > Magnoliopsida > Laurales > Lauraceae > Umbellularia > Umbellularia californica. The sequence continues at coordinate 14,108,537 of JAPQWN010000001.1, read as the reverse complement.
AAGAACCGATGCCTCGAGCCTGAAATGGGAAGAAGAAGGAGGTCAGAGGGCCCTGGCTTGGGCAGCGCAGGGCTCTCCGATGCTTTTGTTAGTTGCAGGTGTAGGACTAGAACAGAGGCAGGAGATGGAGTTTTAGAGGAAATGGCATACCAGTCAGTGTGGTGTTCGTTGGCCATCCAGCTTCTGGAGCTGTTGCTGTGTATACATAGAGGAAGAGAGGGGACAAGAGGGAGGCTCTATCAGAGTCTGATCCCATCACAGCCCACTCTGCAGTCCCATCGGGCCTGACTTCTGGGCCCAGTCCCATCAGGCCATTTTGGGCCATACACTTGGCAAGGGAGGATAAGAGGGAAGAAATATCCCCACACACTTACTATGCCATGTTTTGGTTTTTGATGCACCTACCTGAAAATATGTCTTTGCAGCAATGCTAAGTAGGTGTTGTTTTCCTTTCACTGCACTTTATACTACAATGTTATGTAGTTATCTCTGATAAATCAATGATATTTTATCACACAATGTGACATCTTTGGTTGAAACGCCACACGGCAACTTCAAGAAGGTGTATATTTCCTCGTAGATCAATGCAACTTATAATTTGCATACTTGCTATCCCATGTTTTGGTTTCTGATGCACCTACCTGGAAAAGTTGTCTTTGCATCAATGCAAGTGTTGTTTTCCCTTTCTTCACTCCACTTTATACTATAATGCCATGCAGTCATCTGATAAATCAATAGTATTTTATTATGCGATATAACATCATTGGTTGAAATACCACTTGGCAACTTCAAGAAGGTATACATTCACATGCACTTCTTGGTTTACTTTTTGTGGTGATGCAATTTTTTTTTTTTTTTTTGGTGTGTGTTGTAGTTTGTTGACAGCTTATCCATGGTATATTGGACTGTAAATATTTACGTTCATTTGAGTTGTGGGTATATAGGTCTTCCAATTATGATTATAGTTGGAGGCCTTTTTTGTTGTGTTTACAACCATTTGACACCTTTTTTCCTCAAGCTTTTCACCCCCTTTCCTACACTTTGGGTTTTTAGCCCCCACATCTGACATATTAGTAATTTAGTATCTTGAGTTATGGGTGTCAACTTTGATTTGATAAATTTGGGGGCTATTTTCGCCTTTTTTTTATTTTATTTTGTGAAGGGTCCAAACTCCTGAGTTCATTCATGTAGACCTATCTTCTTGTGAGTCCTACTCCCTAATCTCTAACCTATTTTTTATAGTCTTATACTTAACAAAAGCAAGCAAGCGTTTGTGCATATATCCAGCCTTTAATTGCCACTTTTCTCTAATATGGCAAGATGATGATTTATTTTATATGTAGAAGTTAATTTTCAATAAAAGTAGATTCTGCAGACGTCACAATTGTTTCTGTTGCAAGGGAAAATAGGAATAGGGTAGAACTATCTAGCTCTTTCTCCTATCTGGTGTGATGCTCTATTTTATATATAATTGTTAACGAACTACAAAAAGCCTCCCATTGTTAAATTATGAAAAGAATCCTTCACTTAAACTTTAAGTGGGTAATGATAATAATGGTGGTGAGGAAATAAAGAAAACATTACCAAAAAGCTAATATACTCTTCTAGAACTTCTCAAGCTAAGTATAGTTATTGATCATGCTGAGCTTGCATAGAATATCTTGCATAGCATTCCGCGACAAAACCTTTGTAAACATGTTGACAAGTTAATCTTTGACTTCCATTCAAAGAAAAAGTTAATCCTTTGACTTCACATGTGGGGTGCATATATATCCTCTTTGCTGATTTTTCCTTGAATTTGATGTAATCCTTCTAAATGTATCTGGTTCTCTCGTCATATACCAGATTAGATGCAGTATGAATTACAACCTGAGGTCACAGTACAGAGGTCGTGTTTTAACAGAAAATTCTAACTGTTTCTAAAGAGTGTAAAAATATTAGTACAGAAGGCTGAGAAAGGAATAATCTATAGGGAGGAGATGCCGTGTACATTGTTTGAGATTTGTGTGAAGCATATGATAATTTGTATATATAGCTATGCACTAAGGAGAGAGTCATATTTATAAGCTTGTCAAGATAAGAGGACGGGACTTGAAGCACTTGAAGCAGTGATCACGCGAGTTGCATGAAAGATTAAAAACAGACGGTCTTAATTTGAAGAAAAAGAGATGTAGGATGAATGCAGGCAAGTAGGTCAAGAATCAAAATTAGATCCTGAAATATATAAAATAGAAGACAAGCAAAGATGAGGGCAATGGAATGAATTGATACCATATAAATTATAACATCCATGGCTATTGTTTTCTTTTCATTTTTTAATGGACTAGGGTACTTGAAGTTTCTGTACATGCTAATACAACACCATATATTCTGGAATACTGTAGCCTTTCTATAATCTTTATTTTGCTTCGTTAGTTTATTACTAATCAAAGATTTTTGTGTGGGTGTGGGAGGTTTCATACCTATAGAAATGAATAAAGGGGATATCTAGAACTGTGCACATTATTGATCTATCAAAGGTTTTTTATATATATATTTTTATTTTTTGTAATTGTATTGAGCTGCCAAACTTATGTCATAAGATACTTAGAAATGAAACGATGATGCCTGATTAATAGAACACAATATTTCTACTTTGGTTAACAAAAGTAATTTTCTATTGTGACAATTTAAGAAAAGTTTAGTGAGTAAGATGGAATTAAATTATGATTTCATTATTTTGAGAGAGGAGAATAGGGTGCATGAGCAGTTAATTAGGCACACATTCAAGAGAAAATGTATTCTTAATTGATATATTGATATTTATCCTAATGGATGTACTGATATTATTCAAGACCTGTATGAATGGGCATTTTCAAATGTAAGAACCACCTTGTGAAGAAGGAGAAAGGAGTTCCCGGTTGGAGTTTGGCTGCATCAATGGTCTTGTTTTGGCTCATATTTATTTGCCTTAGTTATTGACTACTAGCATAAACCCAGGATGAAGTTTGCTGGTTGTTTGCTGCAGACAATGTGGCGGTCTTAGGCAAGAGAGCAAGTAAATGATAAGATAGAATACTGTAGAAAGGCTATTGCGTCAAATCGTTTGAGAATTAATTGAAAAACTGTGGTTTTAATAGTAGTAGGTACTCGGGAGGATCTTGTGAAAATTAAAACTACAAACTGCCAGCATTAACAATAGAGAAATGTTGGGGCTGCTTCAATTGCTAGGAATTCTACACATTTGCACTATCTATTTTTTCTCTAATCTGAATTTGTTTAGCTTTCGTGGTATCACGCTTGTAATATTGGGCTCATTGAATACCACCTGCATCAATCAGATACATCCATGAATGAAACAGGTTACAGTTCTTGCTATGAACACATTAATCTTCCCCTTCAGGAATTCTTGATATGCACACACAAATGTTTCTCCATGGGAATTTCTTGATATGCACATGCTGGTCTTGGAGTCTTGTTCATTCTTGTTAATCTTCCCTTCACCCATGCAGGAATCAAAACGTCTGGCCCAAGCACAGAGTGTCTTGCCCAATGGAGATGTGAAAGTCAAAACTGAGCATTAAAAGACTAAGTTACTTATACTCCCAAAGTGGTTTCATGTCTCATTATACTTGGACCCTTTACAGAATACTCTGCTGAAAATGTCATGCTTAAGCCTAGCTCACATTGATTTTCTCTTAGTAGAAATCTGCAAGTTGAATTCCATTTTATTTGTTGTTAATTGTAAATTTGTGGTTATTCAAAGGAGTTGTGGGAAGCTTCTGAAGAATATTAATTGTAATACCTACACTTAATCCTATTGCAATGTGTATTTTCACTTTTTTAGAATTTGAATAGCATTATTAGGATAATCCCTTTGCAATGTGTTTTTCACTTTTTTTTTAGAATTTGATTAGCATTAGTAGGACCCAAAATGTCGACCTCTTTGGCAATGTGTTGGTAATAAATCATGACTGCTTACAAGTTTTCTTCTAACCTAAACGTCTGCAAAGGCTATTTAATGGATCAGGTTAGTGCATGGGACTTTCAGCTAGAGTCTGGATGACGTCAATCTTGCGGCTGCTGTTGTTGGCCCATAGGCAGAGATGGCACCTCATGTTACCGACACAATTGTGTTATACTAATATAAGTAGGGAAAGTTCTTTACATGATCTCTCCCTTTTGTCCTAATTAGTTAAATGCCTCTTTACTATGAGAATTATTTTTTAGCCCCTAAATGTTTTTAGTTTGTTGCAATCCCTTTAGTGAAGACTAGACTTGTTTCTTTGACTTTTAAACCTTGATGCCTAGAATTAGGCAGTACATGACTGTTTGGTGGGCCAAGTGGCACTTTTGGACTTCACCCACCAACCTAATGCAAACTAACTCAATAATTTAAAGGTTAGATTGACCAGTTTTATTTGCCCTGATTAATAGATGAGTAAGTCTGGATTTCCATTTTTACGAGTTGTCCTGCCAGCCGGATCCAACTAAATCACTCAGCTGGTTGCAATATGACTAGGGTTTTCATGGGCCTGGCTCATATCTTCTCCAAGCTTGTCTCTTTTTGTTATTGGCCTAGTATTTAGGCTGGACTCATTCCATGGACCTGAAAGTCAACCCAACTCAAATCCATTTAGTAATATTTATAATGCTTTTTCCCAAATATATCAAGCTAACTTAAACCTTTTTAACTTCCGGGTTCCGTTTCAGTTGACATTTTCCACCACTGAGTTGCTTTGAGTCAAGTGGAAAAGTTTTCATTTGATGTTCATTGATTTGGAGATGACATACAATAGGGTACTTAGAAATGTGATTCGGTGGAGTTTAGATAAAGGAGTGTCACTGGAGGGTTATATTCATATCATTAAAGACAAATGACGGAGCACTATCTATGAAAAGACGTGTGAGTGTTCAGTGATCACTTATCTCTTTGTACTAATTATGAATGGGTTAATTTTTCATAATTAAAAGAAGGTACTTGGTGTATGTTGTTTTTATATGATATAATATTAGGAGATGTATGGAAATATGATATGAACGTGAAAATTGAAGAGGACGGAAGACTTTAGAATCCAAAGGCTTTAAAGTCAGTCGCATAAAGAATATATGAATTGCAATTACAGTGAAAAAGTACTAAGAGATGCATCTCTTGTGAGAATTGAATCTCAAGAGATACCTCAAAGAGGGTCCTTTCAATACATTGGTTCTATATTTGGTTAAAGATGGAGAGATTGATGAGAATGTCAAACACGGATAAGCAGTCATTTTTTTAGTATTTCAATCCATTGGTGAGCTGTGGTTGTGGAGAGGGGGGTGGGGTAGTGGGTGTGAGGATGTTTGGATTGATGATAGGGGTCTCACATGTCTAAGAAGGCGGACCCACATGTCTATCTCCTGAGAGATGGTTTTGCTTTTGCGAAGGGCATGGATCGAAAATCACGGACCATTCATATATGGATAGTTGAAAAAGGCACCATGTACATTATCAAACATGGATTGAGATAGAATAAGGTTAGATAAGGTGCTGTATGGATGGGTTGTACAATGAAAAAAGAGATGTTAATTTGTTACCAGGATGGAAAAATCTATCTTACTCGTATATTAGATTAGTTCAGTGTCTAAAAGCATGAAAAGTTGATTAAATTCTAAAAATATATGTTGAGTAACTCAAGTGTAGTTTGGCCAAGTAATCAGTAAGATATAACCAGGCCTATTTTTCCAACTTCACGATCCATCAAATCGAGTCCAACTTGTCCTCATTTGGAAATATGGGCAGACCATGAAAAAGAGACCTGCTAATTTGGCCGAATATCTTGTCCACAACCCTGTACGAGAGTCCATAGTGATTGGATGAAGGTGTGGAATGGAAAGGCAACAACTTTTTTCTAGACTTAAGTTTGCGCACTGTGTGTTTGCGTTGAAGGCACAGGAAACACTGGTCAAATAGGATGATCTTCCTATGCAAAAGGACCTTGACTTTTCTAAGATTTGGGTAGTCAGTTTTCATCTCAGCTCCATCCGATTTTCATTACAGAGGAGGTTATTTTATGCTCACTTTTTAATATCCACTGTTGATTCTTACTTAGCCACTTACAGCTTGCTCGCTCTCTCTCTCTTGTAGGCTCGGTGGAGGGCTTCCAAATATTAGATTCAAATGAGTCCAAATTTTTACTCAACTCATGGGCTAGGGCAGATCTAGTTAGAGGGTTCCGGGGGCTGGAGCCCCCACCATATCTGAAGAAGTTAAAGAATTTTAAAAACCTCATATAAATTTTAAAAATTATTATATATTTTTCTTTTACATTAGCCCCTTCCCCAATATTTTTTTTACATAGAGGCCCCAGATTGAATTTATGGGATCCGCCCTTGCTCATGGGCATAGTCATGGGATGGACTCAATTGGACATGAGCTCGATTCGGACTGCATCTAAAACAAACAAACAGGTAGCTTTGGTTCATCGATTTTTTCCATTGAGCAGCATCCTATGCAGTCGACAGGAAATTGTCTGGTGACATGACATGTGATCTCTGTAATGACATAGCCTCAGTGTCTACAACGATTTTGACTTGGATGAATGGCGATTGAGATGATATGTTCCACTTTTTGGCAAATGGGTGATGAGCCCATCAATTATTTGAAGACTTTCCACACATGGTTGGAGTTGCTAATAAATGTCTACTTTTTGTAAGTGGAACTTTATGCAGGGATTTGAAAATTGGGAGCCTAGAAAACTAGAGGTTTCACCTTAAAACCATGCCTAGGCTTGCAAGTTGCAACAGGGCCAGGTGATCTCCAGGCTGGGCTTAGACTTTGGACGACTGTCTCAAATATCACACACTTCCAAACTATTATCAGAATGTTGTGGTAATTTATACATAGTAGAATACCAAAGAACTGAAAATAAAATTAATTTTATATATAATCTTCACTGTTTAATAGTGTTTTGTCATAATATTTATTCATTTTCACCAGAAAATATCGCGATGCTATAAAGAAAATATCTTCTAATGATAATGTTGATAATACTGCTAAATCACCAATCTGTAAGAGGCTGATTAGGACAAAGACAGAACTATTTTGAAAATGTTGTGAGAAAATCTTGATGTTATTAGTTTCAAGTCTAAAATATTGCAATTTAGTATTATTTTCGTTTAACTTGCGCCTTTTATTTATTTAGAATTAATTCATTTTCCACAACATTATCCTAATATAACCCCACATAAACCCAAAAATTTTAGAATAGATCAACTTTCCTGAGGCTAGTTAATTTCTAAACAAAGACATTTGTGAAACTAATACTACCCTTAATGTAAATGTAACTTTAGTCAAAACGTCAACATGGGAGTTACTAGTTTGGTGCAAACTAGCATACACCTTAGTCAAGAGGGTAGACAGTAGTATGTAGGCACAAACTCGCATGAACTTTTATAAAGTGGGTTCAAAAGAGAGCAAATAGCAGTAATCATACATGGGAGTGGACAAATGAGATCAACAGTGTAAAAACCTATAGGTTGCAACTTGCTTGCAAGGCATGTCCACAGATGGGAATGTAAGGAGTTGTTGTGCATTGCTGCTACTAATAGCCTCATGCCCACGCAAGCTTTCCTTTTTCTTTCTTTGTATCTTGATTTTTCTATGATTTGCAGTTCCTCCAGCACCACTCAGCTTTCACAATCGGATCAGAAAGTCACCAAACACCACTAGAGTAGCCAAAAAGCTACCACAATGGGACGCTCAAAGTTTTCCCTTTTCAACTGCTACTACACCTTTTCTTGCAACTGCTCCTGCTCCTTTCATCTGCTAATGGTTATGTGGAGTTGATAAATTTTTAGTCAATGAAATGCCTCCTTATAGGACACAGAAGAAGTAGATTATTGGTAATCTTTTAGCCTGTTCTTAGTTGTCCTTTATTGGATGGTCTGATTCGAGAATTCCAATTCATTTGTTTGATTACCCTGTAGTTGTTTTGAGGTGTAAAAAAAAAGGTAACTAAAATAAGTGAAGATGACTATTTAAAGTACAAAGCTGAATAGTAAATAGTTTTTTCCAATGGCCCTTTATCAGAATGATCCCTTTGTAAGAGGAAAGATGTTATTAGTAATTGGTCGGCCCCCACCTCGTATGTCTTTCAAATGCCTTCCTATGGCCAACCATTCTGGATACATAGTGCGTGTGAGTTGGCAATGCAGAATTAAGAGGGTTAGCAGGATAAATAAAGTCGTATAATAAAGCCAACCCAACCAAAATGGAGTCTTAATTTTGCATGAAAATGATGCTTGACCTACCCTTACTAAGCAAACCTTACATCAAATGAGGGTGAATTTAAAGGGAGATTTTCTCCTGTGGGTGTTTTTACATCTCAACATCTGTGTAATGACAATGGGTGCAGTAAAATTCACGAGCGTCTTGAATTTTTTGATAGGGCCCACCTCTTTAACACCCGGATTAAGACACGCATCTGCATTGACACATAGGTTAAATCAAATGAAGATGAGTCTATAAGATTCTCTCCCACATCTGTTTAGCCACAATGGGTGCTGTAAAATTCAAGAGTGCCCTGATTTTTTTGATGGGGCCCACCTCTTTAACCCCCGGATGAGAACATCTGCATCTGGACATTTTCACGGATGAAGATTTCTCATTAAGACAGATGTGGAAATTAGCCGAATTGTTTACAGTATGCTTTGACATACATCACATCAATCAAATCCATATAAACAGTAGAGGCAGGAGTGGGGGCCGAAAATAAGACTGATTTCATATGAACCAGCCATGAGACAGATGAGATGAACCCTTTTACTGACCTTCATGACAATTTTTACACGAAGAGTCAGCATTTTGGGGGCCATCAAAGTCGATTTGAAAGTGGAGCTGTACGAGTACACAGACACCGGTTGGCTTACTGTAGGAGTGAGAGAAATGGAGGGAATGCGACGGTCAGTAGTAGTAAATGTGGGGGATTCCAAGAAGGGTGGTGGACTGATAGTACATCGCTCATGGAATCCGGGCTGGGAAATGGAAGAAACCAAGTGAGAGCAGACACCTTCTGTGTATTGTTTTATTACCTTTGCCTCTTTTTTTAATTTGAGACAACCTGCGTTGGAATTCGATGTACTCCTGAACGTGACATTTTCATGTTTTCTTGTTCATATCACTTCTCAGCTACTCTCTCTCTCTCTCTCTCTCTCTCTCTCTCAAAGTACTGCTGTGTAACAATTTTCCATGGAAAAATAGGAGATTTTATGTGAAAATTTTATTTTTTCGCCGTTTGGTGCGGAATAATTTTGCTAAAATATTTTCTTGCCTCACCAGCATTTCTTTTATAATGGTGAAAATGGGTTTTTTATGAGGGTATGGGAAATGGATTTTCTCGGAAAACTTCTCCCTCTTTTCTTTACTCTTATCCATTTCAACCCAAAAACCCTACAACTTTTTCATTTTTTTTACTTTATATAAATTATTATTTAATGTTGAATAAATAATATACATGTTATACTATTTTTCTTCAAAAAATTATAACATCAAATAAAAAATTTTGATTTTCTATAAGGAATCCCTAGCCGCATCAAACAACATTAATACTAATTCAATGAGGAAACTCTTTTTGCACCAAACATTAATTTCTATATTCTACGAAAATCCTTTTCATATGTTTTTATTTTCATGGAATTTGCTGACGCGAAAATTTTCTTTTTATGCGGAAAGTGTGTGTGCACAAACTGCCCTAAAAGTCTTGAAAACTAGAGCATGTAGAGTCCTCTCTGGTTGTCACTCATTCGCTGTGGAGAGAGAGACAGAGGGGTGGTGGCAGCACATTTTTCGGGTGTAAAACTGGTCAACAGCACTTGAATCTGAATACTACAACAGTATCTGTTGTTTAAAAATGTGTAAAACTGGTCAACAGCACTTGAATCTGAATACTACAACAGTATCTGTTGTTTTTAGTGTAATTGTGGGGACCATGGAATTTGCGCCATACAAGGAAGATATTCGGATTATCAGTTCATCAAATGTTGAATCCGGATAGCAAGAGTGTTCCTGTGATGTGGGGAACTGTACATGGAGCCCACCTATTGATAATTTGAAATATTTAAAATGAACGTCTATCTCCTCTAAGTCTTATCCTCAAATGTTACTTTCAAGTGTACTTGATCCCACCATGAAATTTAGCATACTATTGATAATGTAATTAGTATAATTTTATACATTATTAATCATGTGCTAAACACAGTACTTTGCAATAAATCTTATAGTGGGACCTACTTCTATGGAAGAAAATTCTGACTAAAAGGGATGGCATGCATTTCATTTTGTACAATCTAAATTATTAATAGGGAGGCCATGGTGGGGTTCCACATATCCACCAAGGGAAGCATGTGGGAGACATAGGGAATTGTTATCAGAAATGGTTAGCAGTTTAGCTTTTTTTTTTTTTTTTTTTTTTATTCCCACCCCATTGGGCCAGAATAATCCCTACGGGTTCAGGAGAAAAAGCCGGGTAAAATTCTCCTGTGCCCTAGTGTGGTAGTGCAGTTTCGAATCCATAACCCCAGAAATGGTTACCAGTTCAAATAGAGGTTTTCCAGCTTCAGGCTCAACTAGGGTTTCTATATAGATGTTTATCCATATTTATTGAGTAAGAAAATTTTAATAGACAATTTATCAAAAAAATAATATATACTTAACGTATAGCAATGTTTTAATGTAACAAATAAAGTGAGGATGGAATGGAGGCTTGGCCCTAATGCTCTTACCCTTTCCATCCTATTGAAAAGCAGATCCAAAGAGTAAAATCACACCTTAGGTCCCATTAATTGGGAGACCCTTGATTTCACTCATACCAAATCATCTTCAACTTGATCATATGTAAGACATAATTGATTTTATTCTTGATTCTTCAACTTGATCATATGTAAGACATGATTGATTTTATTCTTTATTTTATCTGCACACAGGAGAGATGATAATACTTTCTACATGTGATTAACCCAAAAGTGGATTATTACTAAAAGTAGAGAGAATCGTGTGGCCTAACATTTCATGGGGATTTGTTTAATATAAAGTTTGGATTTATCAATATGGTCCTCTATCATGCAAAGGGATTAAAAAAAAAAAAAAAGGAACTTGTTAGTCATCCTGAACAGGAAATTTTGTACTGATAACAACAGTTCCAATTAGAACCAACCTTGGACTCATCTTCACTTTAAAAAGTTAGAGCCGGAGCTCGAGTTTGTACATGATCTCAATTAGTCTTTTACGCGTATGTGTTTCTAATTGTAATAATAAGCTGCACTTGGACTTGAGCTCGTATTTACAATTAGCTAGATTAGCTTAATCCTACCAAGCCTTTAAGTCAAGCCTTTTGCCTTTGATCGAGCATGGCTCGTGAGCTAATCAACCTCTACTGAGGTCATTGACCCAAATCAATCAAGCCAACTGGAGCTAGCTTGGCAGCCTAAAGGGCAGTGGCCGCCAATATCAGTTACTAGCACCAATAAGACCATGATAAGAGTCAATTATTGACTAAGCCAATCCACTTGTAGCTTAATTGATGAGCAATCTCCCTGTTCACAAATACACAAGGGAACGATACCTAGGCCTGCTTTAATAGGAACTTGGGTAACATAATTATGTGGGATTTATTGAACAATATAGATATCTTAAGCGTACGGTGGGATGAAAATAAGATAGAATGGCAGGGGTCCTGAAAGGGAAGGATGAGAAGGAATTTACTTATATAACAAGTGATAACAATAAATTTTCAAATCCATCCCGGATTATGATTTTTATTAAGATTAGTTCCAACGTATCCTGATGACAGCAAGTATTTCGATATCTATATCTGTCAAGATACGCTAAATATGTATGTGTCAGCATGTGTTTCTGTCTCTTCTTTCTCAATGAAGATACTATACAACTGTTATTTCAGTCAGTAAAAGAAGTGATTTATTCACCTCCAAGAACTTTGAAGTTTGAACATATATAGGTTTCAATTGTATGGAGAAACCTATGCCATGCACTCACCATCAAGATTTTTAAGATTGTGGAAAGTACCCTTGTTAGAAATTCATAGTTTCAGGAGGGTTGGAGAAGGAAGAAAAAATAACAAAGTGCCCTGCCATATTTAAGATGGTGGGTTCCCATGTTCTGCTCGGACCCTACTCAAATGGACAGTATAAGCAAAATGTTGGACATGTTTTTAATCTCGATGCCTGAGAAAGGGACACTTCTTACTACAGATACATTTAGTGCATTAAAGCACATATATATATATATATATATTTTTTTATTTTATTTAAGAGAGTCCCATATTGATTGTGGAGAACTCTCTTAGAGCCATTTATTATTGTTTACACTCATCACTGTAGTGTAAGTTTTATGAAAAGGCTTAAGTAGTGGTGATCAAATACCTACACTGTGTGCGCGCCGTCCAGCCAGCCAATTGCGTGGCGGATGAGCCCGGCCTGGCTCGCATGGTCTCAGTTGGGTTGACCTAAAAATGACCCGGATCTGCTAAGGCTCCCTGGCTAGCACGACCCATATTTAGGTCATGTTGTGCCGGGGAAGCTCAATCAACATGGTCAACGGGTCTTGTCTTCCCTGGCCGGGTTTTTTCATGCCTGGCCGTGTTGTGCCTGGACGGCCCGTCCCAATTTTACACCTCCTACCCGTATTTACATATATTTTTTATATTCAAATATATTAAAAAACAAAAAAAAAAAAAAAGAAAGAAAACTCATTTAACCAAACACGAGGCACCATGAAACGAAACTTTTGACATAAATCGAATATGTATTCGAGTCCTTGTCGTAGATCTAACCCCGAAATGAAAGGGTACATGTATCCATGCCTAATAAAGAATAAAAAATTAGAAGGAGCAACAGTCCCGTGGTGAAAAGTCAGACAAATACAAGGGACCCAAGTACCCAACAGCCAAGAGCAAGAGAGAAAAGAGACCTGACTTATCTGTCGGTCGTCTTCTCGATTCCCTCCCTCAGTGGGTAAAAAAAAAAAAAACAAAACAAAAAGGACGTGGTAAACGAGGGACTAAACTAATCAGTCAAATACTTTTTACAGAAGGACTTTTCACACCATAACGTAGACGCTTGACTTTCCAATGCCGGCACCCGTCCCCCCCTCTCTCTCAGTTGAAAACCCTTTTGTTTCTCTCTTTGAATTAGGATAATTTCTAATTTAATGTTAACTAAAATAGAAAGATCTCATTCATACTGTAATTATCCATAATTATTATCATGCATCTAAGTGGATCAATGGTGGTGGACACTTTCAAGAAAAGTGTGAAGGCTTATTTATCTTTTAGATTTCAAGGAATTTATGGTGGTCAAAACTTGTGCCAGCTCGAAAGTAAAATTCCTAAATATATCATCGGTGGAGGATTTCGTGGGTATGCTAAGAGGCTAGAATTTTTTTAATTCAAAAGGTTGTAAAACAAATGTATTTACAAATGTCATAAACGAAAATCACCAAGAATATATACACCTTACAAGTTCATTGCGAATGCACTAATGCACCAAAGGTCCATCCCCCTTATAAAGAGTAACTATTGTGAGAATTCTGCCAAATTGAAAATTTGAATCCGATCAAAACCCTACGGGTAAGAGTTTGATCTGATTTGACTCTTTAGTAAAGAATAGACTTTCCTTTACTTGGCATACTTGGTACTTTTGTTATCGGGTCTCACAATGACTCAACCACTCCTCTGACCCTTCCACCATCCCTAGATCCGACGGTGGGAATTAGATCTCAATTTCTAAAGTCTCTACATAAAGACAAGATCCAAGAAAGACCCACCTCACAGCCCTTCTTCTTTCACAAAGGCTATGGCGAGAGAGAGAGAGAGAGAGAGTTTTTAAGTGCATGGGGTCGTAGTCATTTCTGCATACCAGCTGTAGGGTCATCCCTGCACTCTTTTGTCTTTACGTAGTCTTTCCCCCCGCCTTTTCATCTCTCATTTAATCATTCCCTTCTCCTTATATTTTAGCCAACATCACCATCTCCTCCCTTGAACGAAGCCGAGACTCTGAAGAAGATGAAGCTTTTCCTTTGAGGGGAATGTTGTCTGGCTCGAGGACTCCTCTCTCTCTCTCTCTCTCTTTCTCTCTATGAAATCTATCTTCATATGTCTCATGGTATGATCGATTGAGAGATCGAGATCGAGATCAATGTTGGTTGGTGCCGTCGGACCAGGCTTCATTCCCCCCAATATCCAGACTCCATTTGTTACGCCTTCTACCAATTGTCTTTTCTGATCCAATCCTGTGCTAGATCTGAATGTAAGAGTTATCTAACCTCTTTTTTCTTTTCTGGGTTTTATTCAGTTCTCCGGTCTGGTCTGGAATCTTTCCTGTGTGTGCATTATTTACTGCCCTTTTTATTTTGTGGGTGGTAGAGTAGTTGGGGTTGGTGGACAATTTCCAAGATATCAGAGAAAATCGCAGATTGGTGTAATGATATGGTTTTTTGACTAGTTTGATTTGTTTTTCTGGTTTCTGACGAAAGGGGGAAAAGGCTTTCATCATGACTTCCTTTTTCTCCCCCTCTGATTATCCTTGTTATCAGTGGTGGGTTCTGTTCTGTCCATCAGTTTTAACATCTTTTGTGGTTTTGTCATTGGGCAGAAAGACAGCAACTGTTTGTGATGATCGTCTCTCTCTGGGTTTTCTTCTCTTCTATCCCTCTCTATTTAAGGGCGATTGCGATTAAATAAAGTTCATATCTTTTTCCTTCCTTCCTCTCTCTACATCTTTCAAGGACAAGATGCTACCCACACAGGGAAGTGATTTCTTTCATTTGATCGTTCTTCACTGCTTACATTTCATCTTTATAATGTATTTCAAGAAAGATTGGATTTTTCTGTTCTTGGGTTTCTTACTCTGGCGTTTGAATCTTCTTTTTTCTAACTTGTCGTTTGATTTTCATTTTACAAGATATTGTTTCAGGGCTGTTGGCAACTTGGCATGCTTTCTCATTTCCCTTCATTCCATTGCATTCCACCATTATTTGGCATTTTAGGCCATTTTCTTTCCTGATCGACTGATGGCACTTGTTGTAGAGATTCGGATGGTGAGTCGTCTGATGGAAGATAGGTTTTGAGAAAACGAATCTGATATCATGGAATTTCTAGTCATATATTCCTTCTTTTCCTTTTCCTTGAAATCGAATCTCTATGATTTTAGCTTTAGTTAAGTGCTTGGGTAACATATCCAATCTATGCTCTTTTCTTTTCATTGGTTAAAATTATAGAGGGCTAGAAGGAGAAAGATCCATGAAACTCACATACCATTTCCACTTCAACTATGGCAAAAAAATTCATAATCTGTTTGTCATTTCTGATTATATCTTATCTTCTTAATAGTCTTATGCAAAATCAATATGCACTGGAAAATGTAGGCCTACTTGTTTATTTTACTTGACCATGCTTAGATTGCTTATTGTCATCTGAATCTATCTTGGGAATTTACAGATGGCTTTCAATACCCCTTTTCCCCCCTGTCTGTACACTTTCCTCATTGCATTGCTCTAACCCTATTCTATTAAGCCTTTCGACGGCAGTACAAAGAGATATACACAGAAAGGAAAGAAAGCAATTGGCAGGTAAAAAAGAAGGGTGAGAAAGGTCAGAAGGGAGGAGTGATGGGACACGTGCCATCCGTGCGTATTCGAGCTTTGTTTGGTGTCGACACGTGCGACCCGCTGCGGAATAGAAGGCATAGAGACTCGCAATATGCAGTCAGTGGAGTACTGGAGTTGGAGTTGATCATCATCCAAGTACCAAAGGCCGCTTCAAACTAACGCCACTGTTACACTTGGATTCGTACCACTGACTCCCATTTAATGCAGGCATTGATTGTCAATGCGTTTTCGGAAACAAACTGTAAATCTCATTTAAGTTTAAAACTGTTTCGGAAGCTAGGAATCAATGTCAGTTTGACTGTAGCAGAATGCATGTCTCAGAATACATGTGTGTGTTGTTGATACATATGTATGGAGGTTGAGAAGCCGTTACATAGTACCTTTTCTGCTTGTTTTGACTTTGGTAATGCAACATCTGAACTTTTTTTTTTAATGTTATTTATCACTTTTAATTTTGAGAGATTTGATTGTGAACTACACGCAGATCTTATTAGTTGTATGGTATCATTGATCTAATCAGTACTATAAGCCAAGATCTCTACCTTGTGTATGCGATCAACCGTGGGCACTGTTAATTGAAGTTGCCTCATGTGCATTAATTATGATTTGACTAGATCTTATGATAAGGTCAAGGGAGTGGGGTGGATGGATTTGATTGGAAACTGTATTTTGGGAATTGTGAGTCCTTATTTTGACTTTGATCACAAAAAAGTTAGGCGCTGGTCGGTTTGTATTATTTGATTTGGATAACTTTTGGTCATGTGTCATGCATCCTCTTGACCTTGTTTTACTCTCCTCTCTGTAAAACAAATAGGCCCTAAAAGAGGTTCCATGTCGACAACATTGATCTTTTCTAACGTGAGTTGCTAGTCTTCGTGAACTTGTAGCATCGTTTTTGAGACCTTCAATGGGGGGGATGGTGGGAAATGGCTTCCAAAGTGTTTTTTAAGGGCGGCTAGATGTCTGGGGCTGGTGTGAAACAGCTCCTGTTAGGTGTGTAGAGACTTAAGAGTCAATGTAATTAGCTTAGATTCTAGATATAGGAGTGATGGGAAAGCACAAAAGAGAGAAGAAAAAAAGGGAACTGTAAAAAGGTGATGATCATAACACGAGTATTATTAGATAACCACAGCCAAGACTACGTGTATTGGATCTTGCGCTGTAGAAATCTATCCTAACATAAACTATACTGTAAAAGAGTTGTGAGTGAGTCTATGAGAGCTTTTACATTAGAACACTGGTGACACTAACTTCATTCATTATATGTAAAGCTCAAAAGTAGCTTTTGTTGGAGAAGCTGAAACTGATTTTATGTGGGCATGCATTTGTCGATGGGTAGTGCCATGGACCAGCCTAAATTGGATGAGTTTGATTTGTGGTTGCCAACCAAGGTGGCCAGAGCAGCTGGAAAAAGACTACTCAGAAGTTAGAAGAGACAAAGGGCAAAAATATGGTGCAGTTGGATTTTGCAAAATTCGAGATGTGGATTGCAATAATTCATCCCCACTGTTGGTTTGGGGAAAAGAACAATAGGTTCCGTCTCTCCCACGACATTTCACAGAAAAAGATTGCTTTTGTGCAACCTGGTAAAGTAAAAGTAGAGAGGGGAAGTTTTGTGTTACCATATATAGGAAAACTCTTAATAATAGAAAGATGATTGGTGATTGTGAGATCATTAAGGCCAAGGTGAGGCATAAGTTGTGGTTTGTTGTTGGGATTTTTTTCTATTTAACTTTTTTCATCTGTTGAACTTTACAATCTCATCTGTAGAACAAAAAAAAATATGTCAAGTCTTATAACTGTCGATAACCATCCAATTTACAGTAATGAATTATTTGTTGAGCATTAATTTCATGACTTTAGACTTACAACTGGGAGCATTCAATAAATCCGATTTCGTTTAGATTCATTGATTCTAAAGTCTTCTTGTATTTGATTGGTCCCTTCCTTTACAAATAGCATCATGTTTTCTTATTTTAAAAGGCAATAGAGAGTATCCTTCGACATTGTAGCTGTAGAGGATCCTGTCCACAAAAGTTTCAATAAGCTTATGTGGGCAAAAATACACAAGAGTTCCATATTGTGTTTTTGTCGCTGAAAAGTACGTTAGACAAATAAGAGAACAACGTAAAACTCTCTGTGATTGCGATCCACCCATATGTAAACACAAGTAGGATCCATCACAGATGCCAACAGGAGGCAACCCTTACTAGAAAATATGTTATAGTTTAGATCTACTCAATTTAATCACAAACTTGGTCAGGGTCATGGTTCAGAATAGTGGCCGCTACGTAGCGTAGTGCCCGCATTATCAGCTGTCGCGGTCAAGGCCGCTACACTATTTTGAAAATAGCGGCGCTACGGTCTAAAACCTTATAAAGCCAAGTAATTTTAGTTTTAAACACTGTTTTTCCTATTTCTTCTTTTCAATAGTCTTTTCTAAAGTTATCTCTACCCTATATGGTTTCAAATCACTAAAGAAATACAATATTGTTTGCTATACAAGATTAAAAAAAAAATAACTATTTAAAAAATTTACACCGCTACACCATTACATATCACCGCAACCGCTACGTAGCGTTTTATCCACTGACCGCTATGCCTGCCGCAACCGTTATTTTGATCTTTGGTCAGGGTTATAAATCTTTGTGATGGGGGTAAATGATCTGAGCTTCGGTTCAGCTTGAGCTTGGCTTGAACATTAAATAACCATACTCGAACTCTAGGCTCTACAGCATGAATTGTTCAAGATGTTGATTTTATTCCCAACATTTGTATGTCAAAATTGAGTTTGATGCGAGTTTATCTCAACCTTATCATGCTAAACAATCTTTAATAGCTTTACGTAATTTTTAAGTTCAATGTATCATAATGAATATATTTCATAATTTTAATCCATAGAAATTTTAAAATATTCTGAATTGTGTATCGTATTTACTTAAATGGATACATAGGTTTTTTATGACGTGGAACCCACCAATCCCCCTTATGGTTGATTATTGGTAAATCCTGGATATACAACACCGCCCACTAATGCTGTTAACTCACCCCTAACAAGTCGAGTGGCGTCTAGCTTAAGCACATCTCTACTCGTTAATATATTAGTTGAGGGTGGAGCCTGATCTAGTGAAAGAACCATGCCGGCTCACAGGTTACTTTGGCTTGGTTGACAGCCACAAATCTGGTTAAACAAGTCCCTTCTTATCCATCCATATTTATACTTTTATTGCATATATGTACTATTTTGCTCTGTTGCTCTTTTTTCTTTTTTTTTTTTACCCATTTAACTCTTGTTTTAGATGTTTTTCTATTACACTTAGAAAAGCTGATTCATGATAATATAGATTTAAAAGGTCTTAAAAGTCCATTGACCATCTTTTTCTTATCCCATTTAGCTTCATTTGCACTCTGAGTGCCATTTTTACTGTAACTCTCATCAAAGGCCTCATGCTTTTCTCCATTTTCACTTTTCCAAGTGTATAATATTCTTGTCCCCTTATAACAGTCACTGAAATTGTCACAAGCTTCTGTGAATTTTTAAGCTATCTTTCTATGCACTAGAGCTATTAGTCTTCCTTTGAAGCTTGGGCAATTGATTATTGGAAAACAGATTACTCTTAATATGAAAATCCAATATCACCATCTTTGTTCAGTTACTAAGAGCTTTGATTCATGATTTAATTAATAATATTAACAAATCGAGCATTATCTCCTTCATTGATCCAGGCATAAGTCTATGTCCCTTAAGAACCAGCAATATAGACATTTGAGACCTAGACTCAGATGCACGGATACTTCAAAATGAGCAACTTATCGTGTCATATCGTATTTGATACTTCACTTTTTAGATGTAAAATACGTTTTCCTACCATGTTCATTGCGTATCCCTACCGTATCCATGCTGTATCTGGACATCACCCTATGTGGGCATGATTCAACTGAGTCTCTTGGACTGGCTGGAATCTCATGTGATCATTTGAGTTAGACTATCTTTGTAAGTACTGGCAATGGTACTACTGGATCAATTCGATGGAGATAGACCAAAGTTTAATACTGGTAAAGTACTTAGTGGACCCAATTCTATATCTTCAAAACAGGTCTAAACTCTGTTTTTGGTGCCTGAATCTGGATCTATTGCTCCCACAGTAGGGAGCTTCTCATTAAAACAGTAGTCAATAGACATATAAATGGCTTGTGGGATCCGCTGATCGCATGCTTTGAGGATTGAGTCCGGATTCCCTGTCGCAGCTATTACTGGAACCATGTAACACATGCCTTAAACTTCACCGTGTGGTTCACATGATGTTAATCCGAAACTGTGCATCTTGGATCCCATCCCCTTGAAGCATATATATTGACAAATTTAAGTTCATTAGGAGTGGGTCCCACCGTCTTATTGAACGCACAGTAACATTTTCAATCTTGTGTTCAATCCTACCGTGGATCCTATCCCTATTAAATTAAATTTTGAAACATGTCATTGAAGGGGATGAGATTCATCTAAAACGGTCTAGATTATCTTTATGTGGGTCCAACGATGGAGTCCACACAAATTGTTATACGGCTCAGTGTAATAGATGCGACAGGGATTTAGACTCTTGAGGATTATCTTCAAAAGGTCACATTCGTTGATCATTCGATGTTATCCTGTTAATCTAAAATCATAAAATAGAAGGTCAAAATAAAAATTATTGATTGATTGGAGTTCTCCCTAATATTTGGATGGTTTCCCAAAAATCAATTAAATTGAAGGTCCTAAGTATCAAATCCTTGATTTAACCTTCAATTTATGATTTTGTCTATGATTTTGGCCAGTGCATGGTCATAGGCCTATGGTGCTAAATCTGGATAGAGGAAGCAAAGCTGAGAAGACATTGGGTCGACCGGCGGAGCTAACGAGCCCAGCATACACATGTTTCAAGCTGGAGGGATTGGCCAACAAGCCTGTTCTGGGCTGGGGCTTAAATTCTTTCTAGTGCCCTTTTTTTTTTTTGGGCTTGATTGAAGATACAATGGAGAGTAGGGGTACCATTTGGTTAGTGCTAGTGCCTACTTAGGATATTGGTCCAACACAAATCCACCTGACTTTTTGGTGGGCTCTTTCTGGTTGTTCTTCCTGTACTTATTATTCACTTGAAACCAAAAAAAAAAAAAAACAAAAATCCATATGAGATTGACTTCTTACCCCTGTGGGAATAAGATGCTCACTTCTCATCAGATTGCCTAGGATTCAAATTTGGGGTCTCAGTCCCCTAAGCTGGCTATAAAATTAAAAATAAAAAGAGTTTGGTCGACTGTATATGTTTTCCACAAAGCTCAACCAGACCCAACCTGATCCAATCTAATATTGGCAACCCCAGCTCAGTTGGACTTTATTTATATCATTAAGTGTTTCTTTGATCTACGAGCGATTAAAGTTTCTTTGTGTAACACTGTGGAAGAGGAAACACATATTTCTATTCCATGGAATTGCCTTTCATGACATTAATATATTAGACTCGTCTTTCTCACCCACGCATAAGGACCACGTGGAAAATAACAAGGCCTGACCTTTCTTTTTTCCGTATAAAATGGGCTTGCACAAGCATGCCCTTGCTGTTGCGGGGTCCACATGCAAAACCCCACGTCTTTATTAATGCATGTTTATTTGCTGGGATTCATGAAACTTCTGCCTGGAGAATTTTGAAATTCTAATACATGGTTAAATTTCTAATTGCTCCCTTATATTTGAGCATCCAAGAATTTCACCAAAAATCAAAGGAACTTGAATTCCTATAATCCCTAAAGGTAGGTTGAGACTTTTTAGGTGGTGGTGATTTTAAAATGCTTGTCAAGAAATATGATTTTTGCAAATGCCAGACCCAAACATGAAAAATCGTAGTTGAGAATTCTTGTACAGAAACGAGCCATTTGTGCCAATCAGTGTAACGACCTACAGCCCAGACCGCCCAGTGACACCATAGCCAGGCAGTTCCTACATTGGGAGATCCTACAATCCCTAAAACTTCCTGTGTGTGAGGCCAATCCAAAGCACATCCAAGCCAGCCCATTTAGTTATGGTTCTAATATTTAAGTCCGGACAAGTGCGGACCTGCAAATCAGGCCCAGGCTCAATCAATCAGTGTACCCTTTCGGTTAATTAAATATTTGGCGGATTCATGTAGGCCACGTTTTCCATTGCTCAGTAGGATGCATGCATAGTGCATACATCCCCTTAGGCCTCATAAGCCCATGACTTAGCAATTAGGAGCGTTCATGCACCACATAAAACAGGAAGGATACCACCAAAAGAAATCAAGGAATCGGACCATTTTCCACTTTTCTTAGCCACGTTCGATGTCCCCTGTTGACCTCGTTATGGAAAACATGCATATGAGCGAAAGAGAGAGAGACTAGTCAAATTAGATTGGTATTTTATTGGACAAAAGCCCACTTAATTTGAATCAGATGCAGCACATGGATCATTGACTCATGCCCTGTGTTATTTTATTTTTTTTAATCTCAGAATTCATGTTTGCAAATTGATCAAGATTGAGAAATGTCGCATATCATATCAATAAGTGAAAATTTCTAATTTCGAATCTTGCCACACTTGTAAATTATATGAAGCTATCGCATCCAATTAAGTCGATCATAATTATGAAGTGTCTCATGATCCTGCTGATTTAGGATTTATTTACTCTCAATCTTTCAACCACGCCCCATGATACAATTAATCAAAGGTAAACATCAACTCTATATGTATAACATCTATCTCTATTGCTTATCACAAGAAGATTCAAATCCTAATTATTTGCCATGACTATAACAGTCCCCACATATGATAACTTAGACTTAACAAAGTACGTTTATAAATCGACTTTTCAGTATAAGAATCAATCCAAGGGTAGCTCAGTTGGCTCAGGCCCACAGTTTGCACCCGGAGGTTGTAGGTTCAAAACTGCACTACCACACTGGGGCTACATGGGAGTTTACCCGACTTCCCTCTAGCCCGAAGAGATTACTCCGACCCAAAGAATTGAAAACCCTCCCATAGCAATATATATATAGGAGAATATTCAAGTGCATCCATCCCTCACCATTCACCTCTTTCAGGGAAGTTTCAAGTATAAAAGACAAGTGTACTTCTCTTTTGTACCTCTCGTTTGTACTTGGAACTTCCCCAAAAAGGATGTCCATGACCGCAAATGGTGAAGGATGGATGTACTTAAATATCCCTCGCGTATATATATATATATATATATATAAAAGAATATAAGAATCTTCATGAGGTAGCATACACGGCAAGAGCAGAATCTGCATGAGGTAGCATACACGGCAAGAGCACAAAAAGGAAAGAGAATGACAACACATTAAATTCCCACGAATCAGTGCAACACATCACACCACCAAATTATATCCCTCACCGAATCAACCTCCTTTTTGCTTAACCCATGACATTGCTTTATGTTCAAACCCACCAAAGTCCCCAACATCATCTCAATATGATGCAAGCTCTTGTCTGTAATCCCCTTACAATTAGCTAGAGACAGAATCTCTATGCACTGACTCCTTGATCTTCCCAAACGTAGCACCCCAGCATCACTAATCCCACAGCTTGAAAGATCTAATTCTACCAAGCATGGGCAAAGCTCAGCAATCATCTCTAAACTCCTGTCGCTCACTCTCTCACAACCATCTAATTTAAGTGATCTGAGCTTCTCTCCAAATGCACTTGTGAGGGCTAGAACGCTCCAATCCGTGAGACGAACACACCCACTTAAATCCACGGTCTCCAAGGCCTTGTTCTTCGTGTCAAGTGCCTTCAAAAGGGTTAGAACACCTCTATCAGTGACTGATTTCAAGCCCATTAGCTCAAGGTGCCTTACTTGCTGACACGCACTTCCTAACCATGATAGAAAAGAGTCCCCAATCCCAGCACAGCTTTTTAGTGTCAAGGACTCAAGGAAAGGGCATTTGGGTAGGAGGGAGGATTGGATAGAATTTGGATTGGCTTCTTCTTTTTCTTCTTTTAGCCCTTCACACTTCACCAAGCACATCACCTTGAGTCTTTTGTGGCAATTCATGAAGAGTTCCCTCAACCCTTTTGATGTCACGTTGTTGCATTCGACTAGTATGAGGGACTCGAGCAATGAAGCTGATTTAGTCAGGTCTTTTAGACCCTTATCTGATAATGTGGTGCAGTTTCGAATTGATATGACCTTCAATCCAATGAACCCAGCTCCAATCGCCTTGAAACTTGTATCGTTCAGACCAGTGCAAGATCTCAATGAGAGAAACGCCATTTTCTCCAATCTCCCAAATGAGCAAAAGCCCATTTCGCTAACACTTGAAATGTTCTCTAGACAAAAAGTTCTGAGAGACCTTCTGTGCCTTCCAACTGCTTCAAGAACATCATCTTTCGCACTTACAGAAACAAGCTTGAGCTTTTCCAACTTGGGCAAACTTGATGTGAGGGAAACAATCCCCTCGTCCCCCTGAAATGGGCATTTGATCAGAGAGATGGATTCAAGCTGGGAAGAATACCTGGCCAATGCGTAAAGAGACTCATTGCCGATACCTGAGCATGAATCTAAGTTCAAAGTCAAGAGATTTGGGCAGTTTTCGGCAATGGAAATGAGGCCTTCGTCCCCAATAGAAGGTGAATTGAGCAGGTCGAGCCTTTCCAGCCAACTGCAACCATGTGCGATTGATACAAGTCCCTTGCTCCCAACCTTGAGACAGTCCCACAAGGTGAGAGACTTCAGACTTGGGCACGCTTGAGCTATGATTTTAAGGCCAAAATCGGTGATTCCTTGTGAAAGGAAGCTGCCTTTGATGCAAAGCTCGGTTAGCCCTCCACGAGGACATATCCCAACAGCCATCGCAGCTAGACTTGTGTCATTGGCCTCCTTTCCTTCCAAGCATCTCGAAGCTCTGCAGTTCTGTGCTTGTAGAGTCGAAATATTATTGTACTTGAACTCGGAACTTCGCATCTCGGCCTGCAAGACGAGCCATTTTTTCGAGACCGCAGCGCAAGAGCAGCGGTCTTTGTACGATGGCAGGAATCTGAAGATCTCGACGATGCATTCATCGGGGAGAAGGCTTATGAAATCCTGGGTGTCAGAATTTTCAATCATTGAGTTGTTATGAAATCTGGGTTTTTTCCTAGCAGGAAGACAATCATCATAGAGTGTTGTTTGATCAAGGAAGAGAAGTTCTTCATCTCCAACTCCTGCAAAACCATTCATAGCAACAACCCATATAACCAAATCGAACTTGAACATTAAATATAGAAGAGAAAACCCAGATAGAACCCATTGAGAGAGAGAGAGAGAGAGACACTGACCATCATATTCCATTAAGAAAGAAAACCCAGAGAGACGTTTGATGATGAGCAGCCAAGCGAAGGTAGCAGGTAGTTGTTGCAACTCTTGAATTCCACAACCACTATCTTGAGGTAGAGAGAGTGATTGTAAACGTGAGAAAGAGGGAAAGTACGTGCCAAGAGAGAAGTTCTCTAATAAGGAAAAGGTCCAAAGAAAACAGGGGTTTTAAAAGAGGACTTCTACAGAAATCCAGCCGAGAACGCAGATGAAAGGGAAATCATATAATCAATACAGAGATTTGAGACATGAAGGGTGGAAGCCTCTGGACAGAAAGAGAAATTTAGGCCAAGTTCATTCACCTTGTGAAATCCATTTGATGGGGGCACTCGGTTTCCACTTTTTCCTTCGGAATTTTAGCTTTTGATTAGATGGTTCAGCGCATCCGAGTCTCAGCAGGGGGCCCACAGAAACGAATACGTGTAGACTTTTGATGCTGATGCGGGAGTCCCACTGTCTATATCCTCATGTTTTGGGTTCCTTCCCCCTCACCCACATTTCTTGCCTTTCCAGTTTCCAATCAATTGCATTCCATGCTCTCGTCAGTGCTGAGGGCCATATTTCTCTACTATATTATACTATAATACTGTGACTAAGGAGGAGCAGTCACTTGTTACATTTGTGAAGGGAAATTTCAACTTGTTGCTATTGTCATGAATGTCGATCGATCTTAGGAAATTATTATTTTGAGAAAATGGGGAGAGATTTTTTTTGTTTTTTTTTTTTTGAGTTTTCTCGGTATTATTACAAAAATATTGTAGAAAAATATTTTTTATTATTAACAATAAGAATAAATGTAAAATAATGCCGAAAACTACTATTACAGATTTTTCCAGATTTTTTTATCCATATTTGATGCTTTGATTTAATCAAAGAGGGACGCTCATTTACTTGGACAACTTTGAAGCCCTCAAAATAGTATTGATGTATATAGGTGAAACCGAATCTAGTAAAAGAGAGAACAAATGAATTCCAACATCTTTTAATTTCCAGCGTCCTTTGAAATAAACCTAATTTTGAAGGGAATAAAAGATGTATATCCATTCAGATCAAGTCAACTCTATATATTGCAAAATAAAGGCCTCCTCGTGATAGCTTAAAGATTAAACCTCAAGCCCATATGTTAGGGGTGTACGTAAGCCTACTAGACTAATATGGTTAGTTATAAGATCTTTTATGAATATCCACTTCTCCCTCGACTTTTCTAATGTAAGACTATATAAAAGAAGTCAAATGATAAATTTATAAACAAGAAATGGATTTTCATCGGGGCTATTTTTATGAAATTCTCAATGTCTTTCCTACATAATAAAAAAAAATGCATGATTATAAAAAACTATTTTCTAAAAAAATCAAAATCCAAATATTAGATTTCATCTATCTAAAAATCTCCTACAAATAGTACCTTCTACAATAAAATGGACCTTCTTTCATGTTGATTTTCAAAGCTTTTCAATTTTCATACCCCTCATCCAATGATTTCCATGGTTATAGGTAGGCCCCATTAGCCATTATTCCTTTCCATACTTAAGTATGGTCTAGCCATTCTGCTTAGATAAGCGATGACATTCACACGGAAGTTTACATGCCATTCAAACCACATGCCGCGGCTAAATATGTACTCAGCCGAATTTCAAGTAATGAGCCACCATTGAATCAATATGTCTTCATAAGTAAAGACTTAGATCAATATTCAATCTCATTTTTCATATATTGATCAGTCTAACATGGATGTTACTCTGATTAAAGTAACATTGGGGATTCCACATATTCATATTGCGGGCACGCAATATGAATGCTTTAGATCAAGAGAACTGGGGCTTGCATGTGCCTAGGGATGAAAGTGGGTCGGGCCGAGCCGGGCTTTGACCGGCCCTAGGCTCGGCCCTAGTATTTTTTACTAGACCCTAGCCCGGCCCGAGCTTGAGAGGGCCTAAAAAATCCTGGCTCGAGCTCGGCTCTTATTAAGTAGGGCCGGCCCTCGAACCCAGCTTGATTGAGGCCCTAGGCTCGGCTTTTGAGCCTGACCCGTTTTATAATGATATAGGTCAATGTTAATATAGATTTAGGGCTTAGGATTCATTGATTATTTAGTGCTTAGGGTTTAGGGATTATTTATATTGGATTAAAATTAGGGTTTAAGGTTTAGCGTTTAGGTTTAGGGTTTATGGATTATTTAGTGCTTAGGGTTTAGTGTTTAGGGTTTAGGGATTATTTATATTAGATTAAAACTAAGGTTTAGGATTTATGGATTATGTCATATCATATATGTATTATCTACTGTATAGTGTACATATATATATAATATGTGTATTAATATATGTAAGCCCTAGGGCCTACGAGCCGGGCTTCATCAAGCCCGAGCTCGGCCCTTTTAAGCAAACGGGCCTCCTCCTAGGCCCTAGCTCGGCTCTTTTGTCTTTCGAGTCGAGCTCGGGCCGAGCCTATAACGGGCCGTCCGCGGGCGACCCACTTTCACCCCTACATGTGCCAACTTAAATCCACTGCATGGGAGTTTCCATGTGGACATAAGCATAGGGTCAGTTCCCAGCAATTTTAGACCAGATGCATTTAGTAATCAAGCAATTAATGGAGGAAAGCATTATCCTCGATCTCCTTTGGTTGAAAAAAAAGTCAGCCGTGGACTTTGATATCAGAATTTTCTTGTGTATGGACAGTGGATAATCTTCTTAGGTAGTGTCTGGTTCGCTGGAATGGTTTTAGGTATAAATAGAATGGAGAGTGGAATAAGTTTGGAAAGGAATGAGGCAAGAATGATCATTTTCATTCCAAAGTTTGGTTAGACTGAGGAATCAATCCAGTAATGAAATTCTTATTCCTGTTGTTACATTTGGTACGCTAGAATGACGCCTGGAATGGAATAAAATTTACATAACACGGACCAAAATACCCTCCTCCTCCTCCCCACTCCTAGTCACCGGCTGTGGCTTTTCATCAATGGCTTCCATCTGCTGATAAAATCCTCCTTGGGGTAGTGAAATAGGGAGACTCAAATGATTATTAGCAGCAACAGACAAGATGGGGTTTGAAGGATTGCTGTTACTATTGCTACTACTAGCAAAGCAAGAACCCTTCAAGATGGACAGAGGAAGAGATGGGTGATTTGGGAAAGAAACAAGAAGCCTATTACTGATATTGTTGCAACTCAAACCAAAATCACTACCAGCAAAAGCAGCAGCTAAAAGAGGAGGAGGATTCATGCGATTTGCAAGCCAAACTCCGGAACCCAAAACGGATTCGTGTGGGTTGCGTGGGTCTGCAACCCAAACTTCATCGGACTCGTTGGATTCGTGTAGAGCTGTAAGCCAAACTTCGTCAAATTCCACGAATTGGCGATTTGCAACCCAAAACGGATTTGTGTGGGCAAGCCAAACTACGTCGACGGATTCGTTGGATTCGTGTGGGTCGCGTCTCCCCCTCGTCACTGAATTCCAGAACCCAAAACTGTTCTGGTCAAGCAACGGGTGGGCCAGCAGGACACACAATCACAAAAAGAGAGAGAACAGAGGGGCCTACGAAAGAGGGAGGGAGGAAGAAGAAGAAAAGAAGAAAACAGTGAAAGGAAGGTGGAGGAGGCAGGGAGGAAGGGTGGGGGCAGCGGGGGGAGGCCGGCCGGGGCCTTCTGGCAGGTCTCCTTCCCAGTCGGCGAATGGGAAGGTGGAGGAGGGTGGAGGGGTATTTTGTTCTTATTGAAAAATTAGAAAGGAATGGAATGGTCATTCCTCTCCCTCCCTAGTGAAATGGTCATTCCTCTACATAAGGGAATGATGATTCCGAAAGTAATGGCCATGCCGCTACATTTTTGCGAATCAAACGCTGTAATGATCATTCTGTTGGAATGACCATTCCATTCCGACATTCATTACAACGAACCAAACGCTACCTTAGTGTGTGTGTGTGTGTGTGAGAGAGAGAGAGAGAGAGAGATGTCATGGATTGTACTCCTATCCATGTAATTCTCTTGTCCTAGCAAAGTTATACTAGATATATCCCTATACATGTTGACTCAGATTTGATAATACTAATTAGTATGTGTAAACTTCCTGTCCCTATTAAAGTGCTTATTTTTGTGATGAGTATCTCTAAGATTTTTAATCCAAGAAGACTAATTTCCAAGGTGGTGCCCACTAAATCTATACAAATGCACATGCGGGAAGTTTAAGACGATTTCAAACACAAGACATGAAAAGCAAATGCATGCCTTATCTTCCTCCACCAACTTCTACGTGGGTCATTAAAATGCTTAAATGTGTGAATTGATAAATTTTATCTTCCACTTTTTTATTATTTTAACCTGTAAAATTGGAAATAGAGATTGATCCTCATCTCGGCCTAAAAAAAGCTTGTCCCCAAGGAGTGGTTGAAACGGAACAGCCAAAGATCTCCACTGCTCCATTCGACAGATCTTGTTTTATATTTATATTTGTTTATATAAAGTAAGGTTGAATTCGTGGATTACATGATACCGTTAACAAGAAGAAGGTACGTTTCTACCCAAAAAGAAAAAAAGAAAGTCTACATGTACCGAACAGTGGACCGATTGATGGACCGATCCATTCAACTTTTCAACTTTTCAGTCTATGTTTTCACAAAAGATCAGTCCATCAATCGGTCCACGGTTCGGTGCATGTAGACTTTCTCAAAGAAAAAAGAAGGTACGTTATTGAGTGATGTGAAACACGTGGGTATGGCAAAGAGATACATCAAATCAACAGTGATTCAGGGAAGATCCGATATTCCGATGGGTGGAGGTTCCATGTACCTTGTGATCCTGTCCCTAATCACTATCTTCTTTTCATTAAAATAAGTTTCTTCTTCATTTCATTTGATTCATATTTTATTCTATATCAAAAAGAGGAGAGGGAGAGAGAGAGTGCAGAGTTTCAATTTTCAAACCTCTAACATAATGACAAATAACAGGTGAAAAACCAAGAGGGTCAATCTAGGTCTAACCTCATGGTTGTATAAGGCTCCAACACAAATTTTTATATGAAAAATAAGAAAGCAGGAAATCTAAGTTACCAATCAATCAACCATAAACTATTTAAAGAAAGAGATGGACATGCGGTTTTTATGTGGAAAATCCTAAACAAGGAAAAAACCACCGGACCTAACAACGGTCCAAAAGAATCAAAAAACATTATGAATAACAAAGGTTACAAGATGCACTCGCTATCCTTTCCAGTTGACCACAACCTTAGGACCATAGTTGATATTGCCGATGACTACGCTGTTTACCATTTCCAACATTTAAGTTTCCACGCCCTAAACAAGACGAATTTACTCATAAAGTTGGGGAAAAGGCTCTAGAAGTTACAAGCTAAAAGTTCGGGTAAGAGATATAGATTGGTCTACTCAATAAACGACCCAATAATGTACAAAAATAATAATCTATGCGGCGGAAATAAAATCAACAAGCACACATCATAAGGACACCATATATAACATAGAAAATCCAAACCAGGTGAAAAACCATGGATCCGAACTGGATCAATAACCAAGTATTATGAATATCGTAATTACAAGAAACTCAGATTTCCTCCCCAAATATCCCCTACCTAAGGACTGATGTTACTTTGTGTTGCTTCACTCTTCAACAACTTTACACCGTCGATTTCAACAGACTCAATCCAGCGCTTGACTCTTCAAATCTTCTACGCAAGAAGATGATATTCTACAAGGGATGCAGAAGTAACTAGCTCTCTAGAACATTTGGCAGCATAACTCATCAATAAATCTCTATAGAAGAATTTTCTCAATTATCCTCAAAGCTTTGAGAGGTGAGGTATCTCTTTAGATTAGCCATTGAGTTCTTTAAATAGCCTTTAGGACGTGCTTAAGGTTGTCTAACTTGATTAAGACTAAAACAAGCAATTTGGGCACAATTAAAATCAAGTTTCTAATTTTCGTAAGACTATGCCACCTTATCCGCTCAAGTGGATGGGGTTTTGTTTCAGCACAAAAAGGGCTCTGTCAGGCGTTTGGCTATTCTAACTTCGTTCACTTGAACTGATGATGCTAGTCGCTCGAGCGGATCTCATTCTGGATTATCTGGAATTTTAGCACTCCTTATTCTTCCAACGTACTTCTTTCAAATCTACCGGACTTCTTTTTCTCCCTTTAGCATACTTCTAATTCTGTCACTCTTCTATTTTCAGAGTCCTTTTCTAAAAATAAGAAATACAACTCAATGGACCAAGAGTTTTGTCCAACTTATGAATTAGCCAACAAATAAAAACCTAACAAGAGCTTCATCACATAGATCACAAGATAGCTCTCTAGAGAGGGAAAACTAGTTTTTCAATTGGTATCCGAGCCTCTTGATCTAGATTGACCCTCTTGGTTTTTCAATCGAGGTCTTTGAGGACCGATCGATCGGACTTACAAATAACCGAGACCTATCCAAGCTCCAATCGAACAGACATCGATCGGATGATCTAATCCGATTTAACTTGAATTTTATTCAGTTCTTCGGACTTCGCTTCGTTCTCTTGAATCTTTGATCCGGTCCAATTAAAATAAAGAAGAAAACAATTCATGGACCTAAGTTTTGTCCAGTCCAATGAATTTGCCAACACTCAAATCCTAACAACGGAAAACTATTCTGCTGCTTGTAGCACATAAATATTTCTAAAGGCGCCTGTTTAAATCAATCAGGGGGCTCACCTTAAATTCAAACTGCTCTTAACACACTAATCGTACTTCTTATGTTGATAAATCCAAATTTCGTTTTGTTTTTGTGTTGCCAACTGGCAAACTGATCTTTTATAGAATCGATTGTTAAAATGCATAAGAAATAATGAGAATGTATCACATGTTTCACACTTGATTAATTACTCTCTTTGTTTTCTTTGCTATTACAGAACGGGGAACAGTAAACCATCCTGGTTCATTACCCCAGGGTCTCCCCGAAGTGCTCCACATGTATTCTACCATGGGATCCTCCGCATCGTGCTCTGCCGGAGTACACATTCAGTCGTGCTCCAACTGTCTCGTGCTCAACGAGTGACGGGGGTCAATTTTGGCACTGTGGGTGAGCAGAGATGCCCTAAACCAATTGTGCAATCTCATTCTCACGTGATCAATCACTCTAGTAGCCCTACTCATTTGGATTAAAATTGAAAGAGAATTGTCTTTACCAGTTTAGATTGAAAAATTGTTCATATATTTAAACGGGTTGCATGGGGTAGAGATGAAAACCTAAGAGGCCGCCGAGGCCCGGCACAACCCAGCACGGAAAAAACTATGCCCGGGTCGTTGACTAGGTCAACGTGCCGGCAGGGCCCTCACCAGCTTCCCTGCTTGGGCCGTGCTGGCCCAGGCACAACATGTGCCATATATATTAATTTAGTTTTTTTATATAAATAAAATACAAAAATTAAAATAATTAAGATTTGTTACTCGTTTGTAAATTAGAATCAATGTTTATGCATTTATTTTTATGATTTTGACTTTATTTCAAGTTAAGAACACCTAAAAGTCCATAATTTCTCTTTCAATTTATATAATTCTTATTTTAAAAAATATAATTTTTTTTTAAATAATAGAAGAGGCATGTGGGGGCGGCACGACCCAGCCCTGCACGGTACGAAAAAAATCTGTGCCCTAGGCCATGCTGGGCTAAGCCCCAGAAGCTTAGGCACGGCACGGCACGGCCCGTGAGAATATATGGGCCGGCATGGCTGGGCCCACCTCCAACACGGCCTAGTTTTCATGCCTAGCATGGGGTTTCGGATTCAGAGAATATTGTTGTATAGTATTTAATAAATTTAGAAATGTGCAACAGTTGTATTACAAGCTATCCATTTATACCTCGATCATCCTTGTTATTAAATTTGAATCGCTGCCAATCATTGTTAGATTAGTGGCAAGGCACCTCTCTTGTCCATTTAGTTTGTTAAATTTCTAATAGGGCAACATAAGGAACTCTTTGATCATTCTAAATTTTGGTAAATCCGAAAGAAATTGTCTATTTTATCAGCCAAAAGTGATTTGGTTATATTCAAGTAATTGAAGTGATTATCAATAATCTTGAGCAATTGGAGGTGATCACTAGACTAATAGGTGAATCAAAATTACAAGGGATCCTTCTTGAATAAAAGCATTTTGACCGCCCATTTTTTATATAATGATTGGATTTCTATTTCATTACATGTAATGTGGTATTAGATTGTATCTGTCGTTTTCTCTCATATCCACCTCTATTAGGGGCTGTTTCCTTTTTCACATATGTGAATGTTACATATCTAAATGGCCTATATGCAAGTGTTACTCATGTGAAGCACAGTACCATGCTTGTCAAATTTATCATTTTCGTGAGTAAATTAAAGGGTATATCCAACAGTTTTAGATTTATTTGGATTTTTTTTTCACAAATTTCTTGAAATCCATGAAAAATTAAGATATGCAACTTTATATCTTAATGTTTACCATTAATAATAAAATATTGAATGATTGAAGTATGAATTAGAGCTCCCAAAAGTCTAAAAAATTAGATCTCTAGATTGGTACTTTTTTACAAATTACTCAAAATTTATGAAGATCTAAGATAACCAACCTCAAGATCTTGGTGTTAGTTAGTTAAATAAACAAATTGAACAAATTGGATTACAAATGTAGGGCCCAATTTTATTAAAAGAATAAAGGCCTTTAATGAGCCCCACGTGAGAGAAGGTCACTATGTAATAATCTCTAACAACCCTTTTCGAGTGTCATTAATTTTTGCAACTATAGAGATGTGAAAATGATGATGCATAAATGGACTAATTTCTGCACCTCATTTTCGTACCACATGCATAGATCTATTTGACCAAATGTAATACATATAATGGTTATGCATGTAAATCATTTATATACGTCGATGAGCACAAACAAACAACCCTTGTGTCTCCATACTTCCAACCAGAAAGTACTATCAAAACCCCGTGCTATGCATGGACCAAGAACCACCAAATGCACAGGCTAATACCTATTAAAAAAAGAACATATATATAACAAATTCAATTGGTTGGGTATTGTTTCTCTGTCTCTCTATTTTTTTTTATTTATTTTTGAATGGTAAAAAAAAAGAAAAGAAAAAGCGACAGAGTAACAATGATGAGATTGGTGATAATAATGATTTAAAGCATTTATATTTCTTTTGCCCCACATTAGGATGAGATTGGTGGTAATAATGATTTACAGCATGTATATTTCTGGGTGTGATCTCCGATTTCTGATTTTCCGTGAACAAATGGTGGAAAGATAATCATCCATTCAGCCATGTATTCAAGCTGTTTGTGATTTGGAGTAACCGAGAGGCACCCTTACTATCCATTCAGCTGATTTCACATGTTAGTTTGAATCATGTTTCACTTTTCTTATGAAAAAAATGCACACAGGTAATGATGTTGCTTGAGGAGACAGGTTCTGGAAAGAGCACACAGTTAGAGTTTTTGCCAATTCAGTTGAATGTCAAACAATATAAATTAGTTTGGTGGGTAAAGGACATGGGATTGTTAATCGGTTGGCTTTTGCAGAGTCCATTGGATTCTTCTTCCAAACTGGGTTCTCCATTATGCATTGTATTGTTAATAAATGCTTTTTAATTGTAATTAAAGAGGGGAGCTGATGATCTGCTGGGGTGTCCTGTCATATAATGTCAATTGGGGAGGCATCAGCAGTGATTCTTTATCTGATGCATTGGCTACACTCATTATTCTCAACCCATCAATCAAATGGGCCCAACAATCTCATGTTCTTGACCTTTTGCCTGGTTTGCAAACATATGATTGATTCAACAGAAAAGAAAGGCAATAATGCACATTTACCTTCTTTAATCAGGTGTTTGAATTGTCCATATAACATGTTTGAGCCGTCGAACGGGTCAAACTGGGGTCAAGTTGGATTGCAAGCACAGAATTACCAAGTCAGGTTCAGGTTAGGTGTTGGGCCGAGTCATGATTGAGATTTGCAAAATAAACAGATGGCTAGGATAACTCTTAAATTTCTTTAGCTAATCATTCCTACCAAAACCTCAAGGCGTTAACAGATACAGCGGAAATACTTTTAATATTTCCATTTGGGTGGAGCCCACTCTTCAACAATAACAACCAAGGTAAACAGATGGATAGGATGGCAAGCAAGGTGATTTGTACCCTACATCATAATCAGTTGAAGTGATTTTTGTAACACAAATCAGTTCAATGAAGTAGAGATTCGTTAGCGGTGAGGTGTAGAATTGCAAATTGGGAGCCACCAAGACTTGCCTTCTCAGCTGGGCCTGTTTGTTTGATATTTCTAAAAATGGTTAAGATTTAAGAAATAACGATGAGGTTCCATAAATGGCATTCAAATAATCGAAATCTTTTATTAGAAAATAAATTAAGGGAAATGGGAAATGGATACCTAGCTAGCCATCACCTTAAGTTTTACAACCACAGCCTATGTAGATTGCTGCATGCGCCAATTCAGAATAAATCATAATATGAGCTGTTTAGGCTGTGCTTGTTTTTCAAATGATATGGTAAAATCTAACCATTACATCTCCCGCCAATGTGACTTTTTTTTTTTTTGCACTACATAGGGGACTTGAACTCACACACACTCATGTTCTTTACCAGCTGAGCTACAGTTTAAGGAGATTCTGCAATTTACTTTACCTTCCCTTATGGGGAAATAAGATAAAAATGTTTAGGTAGGCTTGGTTATCATCAATGTGACAAATGGCTGCCAGCTGAAGGACGGAGTGCCCTGATTTTTGGGCCAGCCTGATAGACGTGCCCTCTTGTCAGCGCATTTGGTCCAATAAATATGGGCCTGGAAGGAGCCACACGATTTAGTGGACCTCTGTAGTTAAAGCTGCTCATGCTATGATGCCTAGACACGGGCATGGATACGGAAGGGATAAGCCCGACATGGTAAGGACATGGATTTTACACATAAAAAGTGAAGTATCAGATACGATACGACACAATATGTTCCCCATTTTAAAGTATCTGTGCATCATAGTGTCCATGGGCCAGCTCGCTGAAGCCAGCCCAAACCTGGGCCACTTTGGATTGGGCTTTGGCTGTGTCTTTAAATCTACGGTCTCAAATCAGGCTTATTTTATGTCCCAAATAAATAAATGGTTCGGTCCTGAGTCTTTAACCAGTTTTTAATGCAAACGATTAGGCTGGGACTTTACAAAAGGACTGGGTCCAGGCAAAACTTAAAAGACCACAGTGTGGATCAAGGCATAAATATTAGGCTTGAAGGCTTCAGCCTAAGCCCAAACTCTCCTTATGCCTAACCCTAACTTAGGAGTCATGTCTTTTTATTAGGGGTGCACATGGGCGGTCCGGATTGGTTTAGAGGGGAAACCATCAACCAAACTGAATCTATCGATTTTCTATTTTTCCAAATCGAACCGAACTGCCCATGTACTAAAACCTAGTTTGGTTACGGTTTTTTTTTATTTTTTTTTATTATTTTTTTCACAAAAAAATTGCAGTTCAAACTTGTTCCATCAAATGGAATGAGGAGAAGTTGTAATGAACACTAAAATATATTTCATAATTCATTTCAACTAAGGAAGCATACATCAAATAATGGATGAACTCTTTTCATCCATCATTTGGTCGCGTGATTGAACGGACCAGGCTATGTTCGACCCTACTTTTTCAGGCCAATGAGCTGAAGAAATACTCAAATCTTCTAATAAATTACACCAACAAAATGGTCAGGCATGTACCTATTTCTCTGCATGAAACCTGGACTGGACTACATTGCTTGATCAAGACTAATGAATTCATACAAAAGGGTCTTTTTTTTTTTTTTTTTTGCCAACAAGATGGGTTTGAGTAGAATGTAGCCTCAATTTTGAACTAATTGAGATGGGTCTCTTCATAGTTCACTTTCTCCTAGGTCAGACCAAACCCCTCGGCGGCGCTACTAAAAACCCAATAATGCACACTTATTGTAGAACTTTCATCAAACATGTAATATGCAAGTAGAACATACAAGCGCTTCTCCTCATGCTAAAATAGTCGAAACTAAATACTCAAGTTAATACATACGGTCGGTTTGGTTTAGGCGGTTAACCGTGGGTGCAAACTAATAACCAACCGAAATAAGGCGGTTTTTATGATTTTTAAATCGTTGACCGAACCAATCTACATAAAACCGACCTGAACCGCCCGGTTTAGTCGGTTCGGTCCGGTTTTGCGGTGATACTAGATTTTTTGTGCAGCCCTACTTTTTATAGCCGTCAAGCATGGGTTGTGTGTCGAAATTTGGCCAATTGCAAAAAGGGTTGGTCCGAGGCCTCAATTTCAGAGAATAAATGAAGAAGTCGGTTAGCAATAGACCTTTACAACAGCAACCCCAGCCCACACCAATTTAAGCTTCACAGTTTGCAAGAGATGGAGATGGAGATGGAAAGCTAGAGAAAAGGTAAAGTGTTACGATCATAAGTTTTTATAAAATTTAATTTGACACGTTCCATCAGTCTGGGACTTTTGATGTATTGGTTAAGTCCATAACATAAAGACCGAGAAATGGGATGGATAGTGAATAAAAACCCTTTAAGCATTCCTCACCTTTAAGTTACCAGACCATGCATCCGATTTTCCCATTCAATGAATCTGTAAAAGCTCTATATTACGTTGAGATGATTGCATTATCTATCAATCTTAGTAGGTAAGAAGCAGTTGCCTCAAAATTATTATCATCGTCAGAGCCTTATCCCATGAAGTTGAGATTGGATTAAAGAAACTGATGCTAATGCTCTAGACAGGCTATGACCAGAATTCCTATCTATCTATGGAACAAAAGCTGCAAATTGTATAAGTTGCCAAGCAAGAAACCCATAGAAGCCAGTTAAAGTCCACCAACTCATTGCATAAATTGCTTTCTCTCCCAAACTTACTCTCATGATATGAACCAGTGATGAATGCACTTATTCATGGCAACTATGCCTGATGCTTACATCTTAAGGTACATTCTAACTGGATGCTGTTGGTGTGACTTCATTTCTGCTTTCATAACATTTCTTATCTGCATCTACACTGACGTCTGACTGGGGAAACTGAAAGGACCTAATCCTCAAAAGTTGTATGTTTCTTGATGCTCATACTGTTTCTGTAGCACACTTTGTCAGCTGGTCAAGCTCAGGTTGGCTCAATCCCAGCTCCATGTCATGGTCCCTGTCACTTTATCAAACCTTATAGATCATTAGAAAAGGAGGTCAATTTGGGTTACACACGAATGAAGTTGACATCCATTTTTATTTTACCATTGAACGTCACAATGGACACCCATACTTGAAAATTACTGCAATACTTTTTACAAGTTTTTCTAATATTTTAATTGAGTCATGGGCTAGTGGGTGTATTTTGATATGAGTAAAAATTGCACATTGGTAGGAAACTAGTTTTGCAAGGAAGGATCCAGTTGAATATGAGAGCATCTTGTCTACTGAAAGACCACATGTTATAGTTCATGCCCCCCTTTGAGTGACTACAGACATTCAGTTTCGAGTATATCAGACATTTCGAACTTCAGGTGGAGAGTTTGGCTCTCTCCTTAGCGAAGAGCAAGTCTTTCAAAATTACAAACCTTAGAGGCGTGGTATAATTCAAGGTTTTTCTCAAATTTAACTCAAAGTTTGATTAAAAATTGATAATAGGCCAAGTGGATTGGATTAATTATAGGTCCAACATCTACAATGGATGTGTCAAGTCCAATAAGCCCAATTATGGACACATATATGGGCTAAATCATGCTAAGATTCTTTTGTCTATATATCTAGAAAAAGAAAAGAAAAAACACTATGCCCCCATTAAATGGCATTGTTCTAGATATCAGTGTGATTGGAAAAGACTGTCACAGTTGGATTTCTTTTGTTTAAAACAGCTTTAAATTGGAAAAAAAAAAAAAAAAATTGACTCTCATAGAATTCTTGTCAGCCAGAAGGGGAAAAAATAATAATTTTGGGGCACATTTGGTGACTCTGTTTACACGTGAATGAACTTTCATTTGGATAACCAGTTATTTGAAAAGTGGCAGTTGTTTGATTCTTTATATTTAACCAATTACTATAAATAAAGTGC
Organism: Umbellularia californica; assembly: GCA_028538565.1. NCBI lineage: Eukaryota > Viridiplantae > Streptophyta > Magnoliopsida > Laurales > Lauraceae > Umbellularia > Umbellularia californica. Next base: position 14,069,442 of record JAPQWN010000001.1, on the reverse strand, counting down.
AAATCAAACAAGTTCACCAAAAATCCTAACAGCCCCTTAGGTTGTAACAAAAATTCTACCTTAAATCAAGATGAAGATTAATTTACAGTGCAAGAATCAGGTGAGTCGATCCCATTTTATCCAAGAAAAGCTAAAGGCTTAAAACAAAGATGAATTAAAAGAGGGCAAGGATGAGATCATTGCATCATTAATCATCACACCCCTTAATAAAAAAAAAAAAAAAAAAAAACATAAACACCTAAATACTGTCAAAGATTACAATATACTTTCCAATGGCCAAAACCAAGTTGACTAAAACCGATAAAATCACCTGTCCCCACTCATCATGGAATTCAGATTTGGAGCACATATCCAAGGGAAGAAGTGGGTTAGGTGAATGTATTCAAAGTTTGCACTCTTTTAAAGGTTGATGTTACAAAAGATTTATTGTTTTGGATGTCTATTCATCTTAATGGTTGGGCCTTCCATACCTTTCTCATTAGTAGCTTTGAATCCTTTTGACCCTGAAATGGGGTCATATGCATAATGACTCCATCCACTTTGCAAACATAAGTTTTGATCCACTGATAGAGGAACCGGGGCTCGGAGCATTCTCCTTCAAGTTCATTGCTATAAACTCACTTTTAAAATTCAAATCTCTCAAAATCAATGTCAGTCCTCGTGTTTTTATTTTTTTTACTTGTGATTAATTTGAGGAACAACATTTTAGAATTTATGATTTTTACTTGGGACAAGAACTTCTCTTTGCAGATTGATAGCGCCTCGCAGAAAGAGAGTATAAAGCCAAAGAAATCAGGTGAAAGTAATAAGGATAGAACAAGTACAACCTATCCCAATGATTTGGCTGAGGATAAATTGAAATGGCAAAATAGAATTACTGTAACTGACTCAACATAGTTGGAGAAGTCTATGATAATGATAATAATGTGTCTAGTTTGAGGGTGAGCCTAACCATGATTAGATTGAAATATGGCTTCTTACAGATAAATTACAGTGGGACAACGATCATGCATGCACTCTAAAAGTAAGCCCTGCTATTGGGTTTATAGAGCTGGACACAGAGAAAGAGACACCATCCAAGGATAGTTTCTAGGTTAATATTAGGTGAAATGAGACCGTCATTGATGTTGTCGTTTGGGATGGGGCTTGATATCAATTTTATTTATTCTCTCTTTTGAGTCCGATGACTCATGTACTCGGCCTGGGGCTGAGCTTATGTTTTCTTAAAAGCCCATTTAAAAAGTCCACAACTCAGTAAGGCATATATATCAACGGCATTGGGCCTTGTTGCTTCAGACTTTTGTGTTCTTCGCAGGAGGCATGGAGAATCACTTCATCATCTATTCCTTCATTCCAATTTTTCGTATGTTTTATAGTGCCGTTCTAGTAAGTGTTGTATTTTGTGGTGTTTGCTGGAGTCTTGTCCAAGTTTGCCTGAGGTGTGGTGGATAGTTCTGTTTTTGGGTGCAGTGGGATTATGTGGAAACTTATTCCCTTAAGCCATCTTATTGTCATTGTAGAATGAAAGGAATAATAGAATTTACAAGCAGACAAAAAAAATGAGAGAATTTTCAAGCATGCTTTTATGTTGAGATTATATGGTATGCCACTTGGGTTCGTTTGCTTGCAGTCATTTAGATATATGAATGATTCCGACGCATAATTGTTGTTGCATTGAGGACTAATCCATTTGAGTAGGGGTGTGCAAAATATCCGCTTAACCCGCGGACCCGTCCGATCCGCAACCGACCCGCCCACCATGTGCAGGTCATTAAGTTAGGCGGTTTGGGTTGAGCGGGTTAGACCCCCAAAATTGCGGATTGGATTGGGTTACGGATTGAAAAATTGCCAACCCGCTACAACCCAAACCGCCCCCTTAATTAATAATTTTACATACGTAAAAAAAAATATTAGTTGAAATTATTAAGTATTTAAAGTTAATCAATTCACCTAATAAATTTTTACAGCTAATCAATCATCAATTCCCTAAACAAAATCTAAAAAGTCAATATTGAAACCCTAAACACTCTTACCTAATTCCTAAGTTGTAAGTCAGAGCCTACTTTTGTTAGAGATGATATATCTCTTTTTCATTGACTCTATGTTTGTGTTGGAATTGAGATTATTCAATGAAATCTATCTTTAGTTTTTTGTGTGCATTAGTTATATTTTGAGATTATCAATAACAAATTTTAGTTTGTGATAATTAAAAAAAAAAAAACATTGTTAATGCCAACCCGCCTAACCCGCTGAGTTGAAACCGCCGAAATTTGTAACCAATCCGCCAGATTTAGACTTTGGTGGGTTGGTGGTGGATTGAAATTTTCCCAACCCGCTAATGGCGGATTGGATAGAAATATTGGCCTTTACCCGCCCAATCCGACCCACGCACACCCCTACATTTGAGTGCTGTGGAACTTAACATATGTGGTTAAGGTAAAAACCCGATTTCAGGACACACACAAACCACCACTATAGCTTTTTTTTTTTTTTGTTTGTGATGAGAAGCTTTTTAAGTGACTTTAAACATACAGAGTTTGGCACCTTTTATTTAGAATTTCTAATTTACGAATGATCCATGTGCACCTCTAATATAAGGCCTAACCTATTGATCAATCTAAACTCCTTGCATTTACTGTCTCTAAATTATCAACAAAAGCCTAATTTGAATTTGGTGGGGATTGTATCTACGGTTGGATTACAAAAGCATACAAAAAAAAAATCATTAGACTTCAAGATCCTTAAATCAGCACATATATATATATATATATAATAATATTTCTGTGGACTTTTTTTGTAGACCCATTTCCGCGATAAGGGCCTTTAACCCCTACCTTCGTGTCCATATAGATGGGCCCCATAGGCTTGTCTCATGGCAGATATGACCCACTTTCAAGAATTATTAGAATTTAAATTTAAAATGCTTCAAAGGAAATAAGGTGTTGAGTAATTTGGATGTGGGAAAAAAAAAACACTAAAAATGAGATATTAAGGTGTAAACTTCAAATATCTCCATAAAACAATTTAATGATTCTAGAGTTAGAACTCTTTTAAAAAATGAGAACAATTAAAGATGAATCATTGCAATATTGGGGCTAGTAATGTGCAGTGAATTTAACCTCCTCAAAATGTTTGTAATAGATAACAATGAATTTGCATTTCTTTATTGCTTTGTGCCTCAACTTCAATGGCGCTTATGGTGCTGAAAAAAACATCGCATCCCAAATTGCTTATAGAAACAAGTGAAAGCAATTTGGCTTACACTATGGAACATTGATCAACTTAATTGTTATTAGCACTATGGTACACTATAGCAAAGCAGGTTGACCATCGCTTGCCCCCATAAGAAAATCTTGAATCTATGATTATGTGGAACTCTTATGTGGAACTCAAAAGTGGTGTCTTTCTATCAAATATACAAACTAGTAAAAATAAACACCCTCATCTGGAGTGGGCTTTTCCCGAACTTAACAAACAAAGAGTTGGTCTTACTATAAGATGTAGTATATGTATGGTTAAAAATGCCACATGCTCAATTTTATTATTGGACCGAATCCTATTGGCATAAAGTCTTGGTTAGTCCACTAAAAGGGAGGGCCTTCATTTTTACCGGTTCAACTTTTTAATAGGTGGGCTTGACTATGGAATTTCACTCTTCTCATTGTAGCATGAGCGAACACTCTAAACCTGTGAATTTAAGTACTAGTATTGAGACTTTCTTAGTTGAAGAACATTTGTATATTACAAGCTTCATTTCGTGCGATAATGATGTAATTTCATGTGCGCCTTGCTGTATTTCAGCTGTCTAGGGACATAAGTGTGTACAAGAAAAACACGTTCTCACCATCATCATCACACCAGATCGATGGTCATTGTCTCTCTAGAGATTACTACACCATTTATATATATGAAGAAATTAAAGACTGAAAAGTAGAGATGGTCGGCAAGCAAACTTTAATCCCTCTTGACTTCTACATCTGACCATCTTCTTATAAATAATACTTTTTTCTTAAATTGATAATAATTTAGATGTATGTGTGGTAACTTGATGTCCAGGGACATGGGTGTGTACAAGAAAATACCGTTTGGTTTTGGGATTGTAATTTTGTTTCACATGATATTAACCTAACCTAACTACTATAGGTTATGGGAATATGAAGTGGGTCTACTTGGGAATCAGGAATTACTTTTAATAATAATAAAAAATACTATATTATTCTCTCTTGAAATGGACCAACTTATCTTTCTTATAATAATGCCTTTGACACACATCAAGATCTGTTTAAAATAAGCCGAACATTTGGCTCTAAATGGCAAATATTAATTACTTAATATTTACCTACTTGGGAGTTGGTGGAGCAGCATAAGGCATGAATTTACATCCCAACATCTTGTGTCAAAAACACCTCATATTTGTCCTGTGTGCATTTGTGTAAGTTTAGGCGGTACCACATATAGATCAATCCTATTGGGTCAAAGATTTCACGGATACCCACGAAAACTCATTATTTATTCTTAAAAGCAAATGTTGTATATGGAAAAAAAAACAGATGAAAAAGAAAATTGAAACTTGTGGGAACCAGCCACAATTTAGAACGGTTGACCGTTGTTTACTTTTGATTTTGAATCTCGAAGACGTGAATTGTTGACCTAATGTGAGAGATGATGACCAACTGTTTCGACGGACAAGATCAATTGCCGAAGAGCGCAACTGGGTTTGTATGGTTTGACTTCTTTGAGATGATGGCCTACTGTTTCGACGGACAAGATCAATTGCCAAAGAGTGCAACTGGGTTTGTATGGTTTGACTTCTAATTTAAGTCTAGTCAACGCACCGTCGATCTCAATTCATACATTGAATGATTCCCTCGTCAACTTTCCAAAGCAGCTGAAATGTTTTTTCACGGATGGATGATAGTCCACAAGTAGATACAGAAAAGTATTACCAGGAATTACCTGTGGATAGGCCCACCTCTGATGATCGCAGCCCTAAAGCAACCGGCCTCAAAGGCCCAACTTTTTTTTTTTTTTTTAATATATTATTATTAGGAAGGGTGTCTCGGCCCTTTCAGCCGGATTAATTCCTACGGGCTCAAGGGAGTGGGGATAAATTTCCTGTGGTCCCAATGTGGTATCGTTATTTTGAACCCTCAACCCTTGTCTCAAAGCCCCAACTTAAAAGTGGCTTGTGCAGCTCGAGTTCTGAGTATGCCACCTCTTGTCGCGGATGTAGAATTTCTTTTCGCTCGTACAAGCTTTTTTTTTCATGTGAGTACGTTATCTTTTTGTGCGTGCGGACTCTCTCTTGGGTCTCAAACCCCTTGGTTGGGATACGAAGGACAAAATAATAATAATAATAACATAAGTGGCGTATGAAGGTTGGGTGAGCAATTTACCATTTCCCAAGATACAAAAATCTTGATGATCCCAACCGTTGAATGGAGATCACCAAAAACCAAGTTCTTGTAGCCATTTATTTTGACGCCCCCCGTGTGCTGATTTCGTTATAAAATGCACATGATAATTTGTCATGTTCAACCAATGGTATTGCATCCACTATGCTGGCAGGATTGGACTTAGAATATTCAATAAAAAAGAAGAAGAAGCAAGCCTTAGTATCGTGATTCATGAAGGCCACGTAATACTTAGAAAATCAACAAAGTTGGAACCTTCGGTGCTCACCAAGACGTACCTGTTTGATCAAATTCTCCTTTTTCAAATCTACTCTTGCTTGAGAGTTTGAAACTTCAAACTACTACAGATTTAATACTTAAGATTGTCAACTTTTGTGATTTTTGAATCATGTCTACAGGCAACCTCACATGTATGGCGCTGCCCATCCATCACATAAAATTTGACCGTACCGTCGAATTGATAGCTAAAATTTTCTCAATTTTTTCACGATCATTAAGCATAGCGTACATATATATGAATTCGTAGATCAGGAGAAGAAGAAAAGGAAGGTTGAAAATTCAAACATGACGTCCCCGTTTTGATCTTCTTGAGTTTGACAAGTAAGCTGTTGATTTTAGACCCTCCCAATTATGTTGCTGTCTGGGTCTCTCATGTATTGGATTGGAAGTAAAAGGGATACATCGCGTGGGAAACCTTCATACCGTTGAATTATTTTCGTGGAAAGGGCTTTCGCACTTTACATGGAAAAGATGGATATGAGATGCAATGGGTCCACTTCAAAATAGCAGGTCGCCAGATCGGATTATCCTTCATGAAAATATATATATATCAGGCAATAGCCAATACTATACAGATGTAGCATGGTCAAAGTGAAGTGTGGTTTCGTTCACACTTGGTCTGGTGGATTCATGTTCTGTATTCCATTGTTGAAGAAGAGGAAGACACGCACGCTGCAGTGTTTCTATCCATCCAATCTGTCTCCGTGCCGTGCCGTGCCGTGCCGTGCCATGCAGTATTTTTTTTTTCTTTTTTAACCCAGCCAAGGTGGATCGGACTCAAAAAAACCGCACACGAAAAGACAGCCCGCACAAGCATGAAGAAGGCCCACACAACTAAAAAGAAGCCTATATAAATAAAAAGAGAGCCCGCACAAATAAAAAAATGCACCATGTGAGAACTGTCGTGTCATTCTCCCATGCCATTGCTGTTAGCTGGTGAATGTGAACTGAAAGTTTGAAATACAGTCTTGTTTAATCTCACATAGCTGTGCAGGAATTAATCCCTAGGCCGGTGGGTTATTCCACAGGTACACTGTACCACCAACCCTATTTACTAAAGAAGGCAACAATGGGATTCACATTGAAAATGAAAACTCTCAAAATCCAACCTCTCATCTATTAAGGCATTTTGTGCAATGAGAGAATTCTATTCTTTGCAAAATTCCCATTTCCACAAGAGAGAGGAATCATGAGTTTTTATCCCTCACATAGGAAATTGAAATCTAATTTAATTATAAATTTCATTTTTTTTTCCACAAGAAAAACTTGCCGCACTAAAAAAAATGGCTGCACAAAATTTTAACAATTCTCCTTTTTATTACTGTGGATTCCTCTCATCACATTCATTTCCTCTTGCACAGAAAAAGAGCTATTTGTGAAAAATTTACAAAATGCCATTTGCTATGGCCACCACCATGGGTAGGCACAGTATTAAGAGAAGTAAATGATCCTATTTTTCAGTTCTATAGGCAGAAAAAAGTTGGAGGAAGCTTCCGGATTGAGGCCACTACAGTGGTAAGGACTGATTAGGCAGCATATGGGATCACATGCAATCTACATGCTTGAAGAAATCTACTAAAAATTGAGCCACAAGTATTGTGTAGATTTAAAAAACTTATAAAAAGGATAAACAAGATTAACTAAAAAACAAGAAGCTTGAAATGCTTCTATAATGTCTCCTCTCCTCTGTTCATATAAGCTTTGGATGGAAGGTATATGAAGAGTCCCAACGTTGTAAGCTGATGTGGAACAATCTCTGCTTAACAAAAGTTCCAGTACTCGAATAAAGATTTGTTATGGTCAGTCAAATTTACTTGTAGCTAATATTAGAGTCAATCTAAACTAGTAGAGAAGTCTTGTGCTAAGCTTCAGAATCATTGACTGGACACATCACGTTTTGGATGGATATTTTCTTATTTCTTCTCAATCTAATTCGATGAATTTCATATTTGTTAAACTTGCAAAAGTAACACTCAAAATCGAATTAAAAAGGTTCCACCATAACTATGGATGTAAATGGGTCCCCGATTCTCCGTTTACCCGAAGGTTTCAACCCGTTAAAAACCGGGTCTGGGTCCTTATTTAGGCCCCAATAAGTAAATGGTTCCGGACCCGGTTCTACCTTGATTCAGACCCGTGGACCCGACATATTATCTCAATTTTGGAGAATCACTCTTAAAATTCATATTTTTTTAATATTATTTTCCACCTAGATCCGGAGCCTAATCCAGACCTGCCCTATATATGATTTTGATTCCGGTTCTGGTTATGGAGGAAAAGCAAAAAAAGAAAAGGGAGTGTTAATTTGAGAATTTGGCCACATTAAACACACCGTGGCCATCCCCATCACTTTAGAGGTGGCCACACTTTCATCAATGACACCACGAGAACTCTGAAATCTGAATCCGCGTGTGCCCTCCCTTCCACTCTCTCCCTCATACAAAAATAGAAATAAAAACAGTAAGAAGAAACGCAGAGAGAGTGACAGATGTTGATGATGTCGAAGAAAGTAAACCAGACAAGTTAAAACAAAACGAAACTCTCTCTCTCTCTCTCTCTCTCTCGGTGGACCAAAGCGAAAGAAAGCGAATTGGTTGTGTTTTCGAGCAATATCTGGCGAGCCCGAAACTCGCGCTGTGTCTATGCCTGCATAGATGTACGAAGTTTTCCATCTTTCTCTCTCCTTTGTCTGTTATGATATCATTCGTCTCACACTCTTCTTCTTTTGTGCTTTTGGTTTTTGGTTTCTAGTACAACTGCCACCAAAATTCTCCCATCCCATACTCTCTCTTTCGATCCGAGAATCCTCGACCGTCTGATGCGATCCAGTTGACTGATCACAACCGTCAAAAGCGATGGGCCAGTGCTGCGCCAAGAACACCCCGGTAGCAGGAGATTCCCACGAAGATCCCCGTCAGTCGCCGTCTCCAGCTAACGGAGCCGTTAGGGCTAACGTGCCGTCCGTCAAGAACACGCCAGCTCGCTCCTCCTCAAACAACACATGGCCGAGCCCGTTCCCTCACGGAAGCAGCCCTCTGCCGGCCGGAGTATCTCCGTCTCCGGCACGATCCACTCCCAGAAGGTTCTTCCGGCGGCCGTTCCCCCCGCCGTCGCCGGCGAAGCACATAAAGGCGTCGCTGGCGAAGCGCCAGGGGCAGCCGAAGCCGCAGGAGGGGCCGATTCCGGAGGACGGAGGAGCGGCGGAACGGCCGCTGGATAAGACGTTCGGGTATGGGAAGAATTTCGGGGCCAAGTATGAGCTGGGGAAGGAAGTCGGCCGGGGGCATTTTGGGCATACTTGCTCAGCTAGGGCTCGGAAGGGGCAGATCAAGGGGCAGCCTGTGGCTGTTAAGATCATCTCCAAAGCCAAGGTGAGAGGTTACTTACTATGTGCTGTTTAAGTTTTTTTGAATTCGATATCGAATTTTGGATCGGAATTAGTTTGATTTGAATTACTACGTTTGGTTCTGTTTGGATGATCCAAACTCAGTTGCAAAGAATTTCAGTTTACTCTGTAATTTGCTGTGGCAAAGAGCTAAGATAGCTGTCAAATTAAAGGTGTCTGTGGTTACCAAACGCATGAATCATGATTTATGTGTTAGCCGAGTTAGCTTGACTTGGTCTGCAAAGATCCAAACGGACGGGTCCTAATAGCTATTGGGAGGGGTTTCCTGAGTCAGAATTAGTTCTGGGTGGTGTAGAGATTGGACTCCTAATAGCTATTTGGAGGGTACCGTGATGGTGATTAGGTGGAAGCAGAACCCAATAGGATGTTTTTTTTGGATCCCAGTGCTAGTTCTAAGTGGTTCGGAAAACAAATACCCATGTCTTCTAATTTCTGATTGCTGTGGTTTACATGCAAATGTTAACATGAACTTGCAGGGGAATAGACACAAAAGAAACTAGAGGTTTTCTTTTTGGGGGAGGGTCAGGAACTAGATTTTGTAAATAGGAGAAACCAAATTTTTAACATGATTTTTTTTTTGAATGAGCTAAAAAAATTAAAGAAACATAAAAAAAAAACATGGGCCTTTTTACATGCATAGGAAATCATTATCACCATGATTGGCAAGTTAATGAAAATCTGGATTTGAAAAATTCCCATATGCCATATAAAATGATTCCCAATTTCCCATTTGAAAATTGGACAGGGATTCAATCCCACTGTCAATGAACCATGGGTAGATTGGGGTTATAGGTGTACAACCTTCTAAGTACTGGAGTTTTACATTTTGTTCATCACCTTGGTGTTTTTCTTGTGATGTTATTGATTGAATTTGGTGCTGCTGTAAAAGTTGCATTCCTTTTTGACAAGGTAGAAACTATTGCATCCATCAAAATTTTAAGGGTTTGGATCCTCTATAACTTCAGTGGAAGCGTGCTCGTTGTTGCTTTCAAAATATGACATGGGGCTAAGTTTGTAGGGTTCATTAGCCCTACTAGATTCAGGAGAGATTTGGGATCTACCAACTATCAACTCCATTTACTGTTAATTACTAACTAATCAATCTAAGCCCATAAAATGGATGGTTGAAATAGGAATTTTGCCCTTTATCTACTGGTCGTCCATTATGTAGCCTTCAATAGATTGCCATCTTGTTATGGTGTTATGACTTCTGGCCTGCTGGCAACTCATGTTGGGTTTCTTTCAAGCATCAAGAAAACTGTGATGGATGACCTTACGAAAAAAGGAAGAAAAAAAACTGTTATACAATAAAGCTTTGAAGTTAAGAGATGTACCTCGGTGTGGTAATTGGTTGATGTCCAACATGCTTACATGACTTCTAAAATTCTTCCTAATCATTACTCTAGGTGCACATATTCTTTTTTCCTTTTTAGTGTATATAATTCTTTTCTCATATTGAATTTTTGTGACTGAGTCACCTCCAAGTCTGAATTTTAGAACCTTGATTTAGACAAATGTATGCTAGGTAGCCGATACTTTGATTTACTATTTTGTGTAATATCTGCACGCAATTCTTCCTTCCATATACTTGAAATATTGTAAGATATGGATGATTTCAAGCTAGTTCTTAGTTTATCATTATCCTCCAGATAAATTACTGCTTATGCTCCTACTCTTATGGCATTCTATGCCTCCTAATTTCAGTAACACACCAAAATTGTATATTTTTTATGTTATACTTCTTGATAAGCAGCAGAAATTTTCTTAGGACCTCAAGTCAAAAGAAAAGCAAGAAAAGGAGAGTCTAAGATGGCTTCACTGCTATGTACAAAAATTGGAAACAAAAGCCAACTGAAGTAAAGGCCACTCCTAATTCAAATGAACGCTCTCTCTCCACTTCATTTGAATCTAATAAATTTTCTGCTGTCCATGTTTTCTGGTGTTACCACATACTTCTCACCCAAAAAAGGTGGTTCCAAGTGCTGTCCACTAGGTGTTTTCTTTTTAGAATCTATTCTGTACTTAGGTTAAATGTTTTGGATGATCTGCATTAACATGTTTGATTTGTATCTAAATTTCTTTATTGGGCAGATGACAACAGCGATATCAATTGAAGATGTACGAAGGGAGGTGAAGATTTTGAAAGCTTTATCTGGGCACAAACATTTGATCAAATTTTACGATGCATGTGAGGATGTGAATAATGTCTACATAGTCATGGAGTATGTGTTCTTGAAGCCTATATATGGTTAATATTTCTTGTACGTTGATAAATTTGTTAAGGCTATTGTGGGAAGAGGTACAAGTGGCTGGGCCTAAGTTCAGCTCCCTTTGGGCTAAGTTTTTATGTACATTGTATGGGCCGGGTCTGGTTTTTTTGGCCCAATAAATGGGCTGGTCTTGGGCGTATTTCTGGATTTAGGACCGACAAAGTGGCCCAGCCTCGACCAACATATGTAATACATATATCATGTCATATTTAACTAAATGGCTTGGTAATATTCTGAGCTTACAACACATGGACTGAACTATGCCTAAAATTAGGCCAGATTACTCAATGAGCTGAAGGTTGGCCCAGTACACCAGACCAGCACATTTGCAATGCTAATTGTGAGTGCTTTTTTGTTTGATTATATAGGTACGATTATTATTGAAAACATTTAATGTGGCTTGCTGAATCTTTGATACTTCTTTGGACTGCTTTCAGCTGTTATGCACATTTGCATATCAGAAAGTACAAACCTGTTCTACTAGTTTCCTTATAAGGGGTTATAGGGTCCCAAGTCTTGCAGCTCAATAGAGTTAGTCCTTTGTATACCAAGCTTCAGCCAAGCCTGTCCTGGTGTTGCATCTTTTTTTTTTTTCACGTTTGATTATGAAGATGATGGCTATTGTTGAAACTTTTCATGCATATATCTGAAACTTTACTTCTATTCTCAGTCCAATCTTGGATGCATTCAGCTGTTAACTACCTTCTAATTTTCTATTAGATGAGGAATTATAGAGTCCTGAGTCTGGCAAGTGTATAGTTTAAAGAGGCACTAATGTATATGGGCCCACAATTTGGTTTGTTCAGGCCGCTGATCTGAGGGATATATGTATCCTACAAATTGACAGTTGAGAAGAGAACACATAAACAATCTGGGAAAAGGGTCCAAGAACAAGCAATCTGATCTTCAACATGGGAGATCTGTGGGGCATCCCTCATTTATTTGGAAACCAACAGATGAACAGTCCAGATAGCTGGCCTTACATATATGGATTATGTAATAGGGGCATAGGGCACCTCAATGAATGTGCACTTGTCGATCTGTATCTCTTTGGTTTATGATATAAGGCCAATGAAAAGAGTCAATAGACAGTTAATTAGAGGATACCGGAAAAGACCAGGAAAAGGGCCAATGATGTGGATGGTGGATCGAGATGTGAGGCGGGCAGATGGAGGTTGGAAGGGATAGGTCAAGGAGCACTCAATATATATATATTTTCATTAATCAACAAAATTTATATAAGAGAAAACTAAGCCTAGATCAAATCTGGACCATCCAAACACATTAATGGCCAGAATTAAAACATCCACTTAAATAACTTAAAACACAATCAAACGTCTAAATACAACAAAATTTATAACTGATAGGTGGGTTGGACCCAAAGGTGGGTCGACCAATGGGTACCATTGGTATGTCCTGCATCAGCCAAGGAAAAGCAATATGATCTCCAATGTGGGAGACTTCTGGGGCATTACTCATTTACAGTGAGGCCCAACAGATCATCAGTATTCTGGAATTTGGATCACTTAGCCATGACCTTGCACATATAGAATTGGGAACCTCAATGAAGTGTGCACTTGTTTGAGATAGAGGACTCTTTAATTCCTTATCCTAGTATTTAAATATGGCTAATTTTTTTCAAAAACATTTCTCCAAATAAAGTGAAATAGCAGCTTGTTAGCAATGCGTAAAGTTCTTCATGTGAAATGATGAGCCTGTATGTTGAATTTCATATTCATGCTTTTTCCAGTAACATGATATGGTTCTTAATAATTACGAATTTGCTTAGAGCTTCTTTCTTTTTAATCAGATTGTGTGAAGGTGGAGAGCTATTAGACAGAATTTTGGCCAGGTCAGTGTGAGTTGCATATTTTGTATATGCCACATGTTAAAGGGACTTATATTTACTGTCAGATTAAACAAGCGTTTTATTTTAAAGCATCATATATCATTGTTATTTTGTAGAGGTGGTAGATACACTGAGGAAGATGCTAAAGCTATCGTCATCCAAATTCTTAGTGTCGTTTCCTTCTGTCATCTTCAAGGTGTTGTTCATCGTGATTTAAAGCCAGAGGTATGCATCTTGGACTCATTTGAGCGAATAATCTTTAACCATTTCTTATCCTCTCACATGGTGGTTTTTTAGTTATCATCATCACCACTGCCACCACCATTTTTACTGCTGCTGCTGCTGTTATTAAGGGTTTTTTTTTTTTTTTCCCCGAAATCCATCTTAAATTTTGACCCATTCGCACTGGACCTTTACAGAATTTCCTCTTTACATCAAGAGATGAAGATGCTCCTATGAAGCTTATTGACTTTGGTCTTTCTGACTTTATCAGACCAGGTAACTGTTAATTGTCAATGCTCATTATCTAAATATTTAGCTGAATGTTTGTGTAAATGTCAAGCTCTTTTGACCTCTAGTACTTGGGTATAGGAAGAGATTTTATATATTTATTATCTTAATGTTTTCTTATGGAAATATCTTTTGACATCAAATTAATACATTTTTTTTTATTATGCTTTATATTTTAAATTGTATCAGTGTAAAACATTTGCTTAGTGGCCATTTGTTGACTAATGGATACACACCATCATGTTTGTTTGGATGTGTAAATGAGGTGTGAAAATGGTGTAAATGAAGCCATTTAAACACTATTTTTCTACTCACTTGAAAAGGTGTTAAAATAAATTGCAAATCTCTCTTTTAAAAGGTGCTAGTACAGTCTTCACACGGTGTTTTTTTTTCCAGTTTTGGGGCCATCGAAGACCTTTATTTTTTCTCATTCCCATGGGCCCCTTATTTTTAATCCAAACCATTCATTTTGTTTACTGAACTAATAACCCCCCAAACCTTGGAGCTGATTACCTTAAATCTTCATAGATTGAGTAATTTGTGAAAAAGTCCCAACCTATAGATTCAATTTTAGGGACTTCTGTGGGTCCTCAATTCATGACTTAGACCGTTCAATATGCTTGTATTAACTTTAAACATCAATACGTGAAGTTTCATATCTTAATTCTTCATGGATTTTGAGAAATTTGTGAAAATGTCCAAAAATCCAAACAAATCTAAAACCGTTGGATATATTGATTACTCATGTGAAGAATGATGATTTTGATAAACATGGTAATGTGTTTCATTTGTGTAACACTTGCATATGTAACGTTTGCATGTGCAAGTGTTACATATGTAAAACCCGTTTTCCTGTCCATGTGTGAACCGTGAAGTCAAACGAACCCTTATGGATAATCTCTATGTGCCAATCCCGTACCCCTATCTGTATCATGTGATGTGCGATTCAAGTGCCGTGAGAGATTTGCTCTATCACTATCTAAAGGTATTGAGGGTATTGCTATATCACTATGTAAGGGAAAAAAAGATCTTCATTGAATTAATGAAAAGCATCATTAAACAATAGAAAGATCATATGAGAATTTAGTACATCTCCTAGTTCAACTTATGGCAGTCATATAGTGACTTTTAGCTTCCTGTTTTGAAATTTAATGATGATTCTAGCTGAGAGGATTGAATTGGCACCACACAGAATGTCTTCTCAGCAAGATTGTTGATTCTCTAAAGCAACCTGGATTGGGTTGGATCAGGCTTCTAGTTTTTTTTGATGTTTTAGTTATATAGTAGGAAGCTAAAGAAACATTTAAAAAAGTTATTAAAAAAGAAAAAGAAAAAGAAAAGAAGAGAAGAAACATTAAAACAAAAACTTCATATTTACTTCATTACACATAACCTGTGGTGGACTACAGTAGGCTGGCTAGGCTAAAATTGAGGGGAGAATCTCCATGAAACCTAAAAAATGCCTCATTCAATTGAAGAGGAGAAAGCAGGGAGAGGAGTGTTTTTTTTTAATCAAAAAACTTATATAGTGATTTCCTTTCAGATTAGTGATCGACATGAGAAGTTTTGGTCATTTCAACCAATTATTTGATGAAACTGACCGCTATGTTTTTACCTTTTATGGGCTTAGGCATCTTAGTCTGAAGTTGGTGACTTGGAGTAGTGGAAATTGGAAATCATGTAGTAAGGCATAAAATCATGTGGAGAAAATCATGCACACTGTACATAGGGTATAATACTATAATTTGGATTATGGGCTTAGGCATCTTAGTCTGAAGTTGGTGGCTTGGTGTATAGGGGAGATGGGAAATCATGTAGTAAGGCATACAATCGGTAAAGTAGTGTGGAAAAAATCATGCACATTGTACATAGGGTATACTATAATTTGGAAATTATGATCCTAGCACTGCCAATTTGGAAACCGTGACCCTAGCGCCTACTTAATGGCCATAAAAGATAGCTACCTCATATGTCGAGTCAACCCTGTGAGTTGGCTGAATTGATTCAGCTTGCGAGCTTTATTACCCATTTTACATGGTTGACTTGTGAGTACTTAGACGATCTGGGTGAAACTGCCACGTCAACAGACACAAATGACTCAGCTGAGTCACTGAATTATGTGACTATCTGAGTAAAATCAACTTGCCAAGTATAGAAGTAATTGTGAAGGACTTGAAGTCTTGAACCAGGGTTATTTCATAGGGTTAAAGGAGCTATCTGGCTACCATTATGCCATGCAGTTGATTTTATGAAGAGTTTTCAGTTCAAAATAATTTAAAAATTAGCTAGACACACACAGTTTAATTTAATTATTGATATCATCGATGGTCAATTTATTTATGATGTTAACCACGTGTGTTGCATAGCCACATTATGATTTTAAAAATAAAAATAAATGCATAATATTTCATGCAACTAAAAAAAATTGCTCTGAATCAGTAACTTGTTGGCCTTATTTATTCAAATTTACTGTAACAGATTAAAAAATGGTGAGAAGAGTCCATACCCAGTTGGAGAGTCCATACCCAGTTGGAAGATGCATAAAAAGAATAAGATCAATAAATAGTGGACATTGGTAATTCATAAGCAATTTCATGTTTGCTCACTCATTTTAAAAAATCTTATTATTTTAAAATTTTAATTAATAAAGAATTAACTTTACTCCACAAGTCACCAAGTTGACTCCACTCCTCAAGTCTCCCATGTCAAGTCTGAGTCATGAGTCAGCTATGCTTAGAAGGGTTCATCATCATCATCATCATCAAAGCCTTGTCAAACTATTTTAAGATCAGCTAAATGAATTCTGTTGCTCCATTCCAGTTTATCCTAAGCAGAGGTGGGCAGCCCAGCCCAGCCCAGCTAGGACCACTTTTCATTTGAAAATATGCATTTTTTTAATCCCTCTCATCATCCCATTCACCATACATGACTGGGGTGCTCACCTATGTGGTTAAAACTTAGAGCAATGGATTGATACAAGTTTGGATTCGTAGTGGAAACTATAAGTCGTGGAGATGAGAGAACCGAGCTTAAAAATCTCCTAAATCATGTAACCAGTATTTTGAAATCTCCTAAAATCATCGAATGTGTTCATATGCAGTAAGAAACCATTTCACATATCCAATCACCCATTTGACTCCTTGATACATGCAAGGAAATCTGTAAAAATTCTGGAAGGCCCGTGGGCCAGCCTGGCCCAGCAAGGCAAGACTGGGGGACATGCTGGGCCGACCCCAGCCAACCTAGGCCTGGCCTGGCCCAGCCCAGCCTAGGCACGCTGGGCTTGGTAAAAACTGGGCCGTGCTAGGCCATTTTTACCTATAATCCTGGGCCAAATCCTCAGATAGATTGTACTTCTACGGATTTATCCTTACTACTTACATCCATGTCCCCTTCATTCTACACCTTTTCCTTAGAATTTGATCAAATCCTTGGCTATGATACCTGGACGCTTGTGTAAGCCCAACGTATCCATATCGGGCTGATATGACACTTGTATTGGTACCTGATACTGCACCAATACTTCTAGGGAACAATTTTAGTGTATCCTACTTATAAAGTTGTTTATTTCATATAGTTCTTTTAATCTTTTTACTTTTCACCATAGAAAGTGCTAGAAAGGGACGAAAACAATGATAATTTCATTGATTTAAAAGTGATCTACAGAAAAAATTAGGACACCCCTAACCATATCCTAGATTTTCAAAAGTGAGGAGTCGTATCCCTGATCCCCGTATCAATGTCAGTATCCATATCTGTACCTGGGCATCATAGATCCTCAGATTGTTTTCCATGCTTAAAAGGGCTGGTTGAAGTAAAAATAAACTATAATCCATAGTCAGCTGAAAATAGCTATAACTTTTAGGTTTGGTTGTGGTTAACGGCTTAGATTTCCAAGATTTGGGCTAGGGCCTGACTTTGAGGCCCAAAGATAATTGGGCATTGCCTATGCTGGGCATACGCACAATCAGTTGACAACCGTAACATTTAGATGTGCAATCTCAGAAAGCCTTGGTTAGAGACGGCAGAGGAGAAGTGGAGTCAATCAGACTATCAGAGGACCACTGAAAAACAAACAAAATGGATCTTGAAATTTGATCCAGAAAGAGTACACATTCTTTGATTAATCAAACTGCTTTCAGGATTAATTGAATTCACACATTCTTATGAAGCTTCCAAAATTCTTGAGACTGTTGATATCTATTTGTGGAACATGAACCAGCGCAAGGTAGACTGGATCAGCAGGTAAGAAGAGTTGTTTGTTGCCCCACGACTTTATGTAAAGACTGCAGCCATGTAGATATGATACTCATGGTTTTCTTTAAACATACGCCTACTGAATTTTGCTGGAACAGCACCGAGAAGGCAACATTACTACGGAAGCCAAACTGTAATTATTTAGGAGATTTCAACACTTACTGCCTGTCCGCAGCAGGGTTTTGATTGTAGCCAAGTCCGTGTTTGTCAAAAATTATTTGTAAGAAAGCCCAGCCAAAGCCAGCTCTGTTGTGTGGTTGAATCTTGGATAAATAACATTCAAAGCCTTGATCTGTGACAGCAACAGCCTTTTGCATATGATAGTCACAAAAAACTGCAAGATCAAGCCTTAAGTAGGCACTGATCTCACACTGATAATGTGCTTGGGTTTAAAACCTTTCACGATACAAGTTTTTTGAACAAAATCTCGGGAAGGTTTTCCACAGAACATCCCAAAAGAACTAATCTTAAATTCCTCAGCTGATAATATTACATTGTCATTGTAAAGGACATTAAAGGAAATTTCCTACTTAATCAAACTATTTATGGAAAAGGGGGAAAAATTCCTACTAGTTAATGACAACTCCTAAATTAAGTCATATTCTAGCAACTAATAAAATTGAGGAGATATCGTGTACTTGTGTAAATTTGGAAATTGCTTCTCTCTTACTCTTGCCCAATGCAAATGGGTGTGTCAGTTCTTTGGCTAGAATGTGGGCTCACCTTATGCACACTTCTTTTTAATGTCTGCCCATCAAATGGAAGAAAAAAATTTATAACCTTTTTATTATCTATTAAACAGTGTTTTAGATTAGTGCTGGAAGAATCCAGCTATTTTGCGAAGAATCCAACATGAAACTCTGTGTAGATCTCTATTGTTAGATTATATGTAGAACATCTCAAAGAGTCGTATCTAGCATATTAGAGTAGATCCCAGACTTATGTGAATCAGTAGAATTTCATTTCTTCAGCTGGAAATGATTTCTATCGCATCCATGATTCTTCTATTGTCATACTGTAATATTGCATCAAGCTGTACATATATGAGACAGAACTTGTTTTTCACTTTTTGTGCAGATGAAAGGCTGAATGATATTGTTGGCAGTGCATACTATGTTGCACCTGAAGTCCTCCATAGATCATATAGTATGGAAGCAGATATTTGGAGTATTGGCGTTATAACATACATCTTATTATGTGGTAGCAGACCTTTTTGGGCACGAACGGAGTCAGGAATATTTCGTTCTGTGCTTAGAGCTGATCCCAACTTCGATGATGCACCTTGGCCTGCTGTTTCGCCAGAAGCCAAAGACTTTGTGAAACGACTCCTTAACAAGGATTACCGAAAAAGAATGACTGCTGCACAAGCTCTGAGTAAGTAGTTGTTTTGTGCTTTGTTTCTGTACATGTGATTCGGAGCTGCATTATTTGAATCCACCAAATACTTTAAAATGATATCAATTGGTTTGCGCAAACATTCTCCTTAATTTTCTTGAGGCGTTCTTATTGGTTGGCCATAGAAGAGATGGTAGGTTAAGGAAACTAATACACTACTATTATGGCAGCTCACCCATGGTTGCGGCATGAGAATCAGCCAGTTCCATTAGATATACTGGTTTATAGGTTAGTCAAGTCTTACCTCCGTGCGACACCTTTCAGGCGTGCAGCATTAAAGGTTCAACTCTCTTCTCCATGGCTCATGTATATGATAAACATTATAAAGTCCGAAGGATTCTACTACATCTTCTATATCACAATAATTTATACCGCTTGTTTTAGTTTTACATCCTGGTATGCCTTTTTGTATATCTGTTGAGTGGTTTATGAGATACTCCTTGTCATTATGTCACACTGCATTGTTTTATCTAATATGTGACTAGAAACTGCATGCTCTTAGATGGAGAATTGGCTAGTCTGATGTTTACATATCCGGCACTGAACACTTCTATTACTGCATGCTCTTAGATGGAGAACGGCCACTTACCTCACTGGGAGAACTGTTAAGTGGCGGCAGTTCTCACGTGGCTGCCCAGGGTTCGAACCCTGGGTACGCTACCTCTTTCCACTTGTATGGGCTTTCTTCCCTCGCTCCTTTCCCACATATATGGGCTGTCTTCCCATGTACGCTACCTCTTGGGTCCCAGCCCACTTGGCTGGGTTACTAAAAAAATGTCATTAGAAAATACCCCTTACTATAAATATGATCTTTTAGGATTTTGTTGCCATTAATTTATCAAAAAATACCCCATCAGAGTTTCCTTTCTAGAATATAGACCTGACAACCCTAAATTATATGCATTTATTGAACTTTTTTCTTAAAACATGATAGCCCTGAAGAAAAACCTAAATGAGATATGTATATGCAGGATAGACCTGAGAGAAAACCGTAAGGTGTGTTTGTACGATGAGAGGATTCTGCACTCTGCGGATATCCATTTCCACAGTAGAGAGGAATCCTACATTTCTACCCTCTCTCAGGGAATCTAAATCCTCTTATCTATAGGAGAATCAGTTCATTTTTACCGTTTAGTGCGGAAAAAATGTTGCACCAAAACAACATAAGAATGTGTTGCATGGAAATTGAGGACAAATTTCCTCTCTATTGTGGTATCTTCTCATTGCACAAACGTACCCTAAATACATGAGAGAGAGAGAGAGAGAGAGAGAGAGAGAGAGAGAGAGAGTGTTCAAAGTAGGAGTCTTCATCACACAATCAAGAGCCAAAGAGCTTTTAAGTTTGAACAAAATCTGTATTATTCGAAAGACTTGGGTTTGTTGTATGAGATGCTTTTACATACAGTTTTCCCTCATGTCGCACGCCTAGGAAACAATTCCTATTTACAATCATATCCATCGAATTCCCCTTTACATTATTGTAAAAATAAACAAAAATCCTTTTTGATTGTGTGAACGGTTCACACCCAACTAGGTGCATACCTTCCATTTTCTTACAACCTGCCGCCTACAATATGACTGCTGATTTTTGCTCAGCCTGGTTGTCAATGAGATCCTTCCATATCCTTCCCCTCTAAATCCGTTCTTTCTCCAATTGTTGTGTCCAGGTGGGCCACAGACACACCATGGATTATTATCGAGTGAGAATAACTAACTTTGAGTGATAAACTAAGAGTGTGACTGTTAATTTTTGACTTTTAATGCACTTAAAACATGAGCAAGACATTAAAAAGACAAAAAAACAAGGCATTCACTCAACCAAAAGAAAAATTCTTGTTTGAATGTGTGAGATCCTACAGTTGTGCTGTGGGTCCATCTTTGATTGATAGTTAACTTTCAAATTTTCTTTTTTAAAGCTATATCAGTTTTAGTCAGTTACTATCACACTTCCAAATTTAGAGTTTTAGCAGAAATATTTCGAAATCAGTATGTATTGCTACAATATCGCAGGCCTTATCAAAAGCTTTGACGGAGGATGAGCTTCTGTACCTTAGGTGTCAGTTTGACCTGTTGGAGCCTGATAAAGATGGTTTTATCTCCCTTGAGAACTTCCGCACGGTCAGTTAATAATTCTTTTTAAACTTCCTTTCCAATCTCTGTCGAAAGGTGGTTGAGCGGGTTGAACTTGGGTTTTCTTTGGTTGCTTGTATATTTTGGGAAGGATAGGGTGCCATGCTTATGTTATTACATAGTTTTCATCTATTTGGTTTTTTTCTCTATATTATTTCGCTATTAAATTTATGCAGGGTCTCATGCGCAATGCAACTGATGCAATGAGGGAGTCACGGGTTCCTGACATTTTAAATGTGGTATGGCATTAGACCCTAAAGTAGTTAAAACCTTGATTAGACGGTCGCACTGAAAATAATTGGGATTGTTCTGTCGAGGGAAAAGGGCCAGCTGTCCTCACGGGCCATGGTATTCGGATGGGAGAGGGCCCCACCTTGAAAAAAGATGGGTATTAAGTGGCTTCTTGTTTCTGCAGCCAGTGTGGGGCTGTCGACCCAAAAATTTGTGTGAGCTATTGAGCTGGTCCTTTCTCATGAAACAATGAGATTCTAATGCACTGGATGTCTCCAGATGGATCAGCTGTACTCGAGAAAGATGGACTTTGCGGAGTTCTCTGCAGCCGCAATCAGCCCATATCAATTAGAGGCTCTTGAAGGGTGGGAACAAATTGCCAGTACAGCTTTCGAGTTTTTCGAGCAGGAGGGGAATCAAGTGATCTCGGTTGAGGAACTAGCACGGGTATGGACATCTCTGACTTACATTCAAATGGTTTTTTTTTTTCATGAACTTTATTTGATAAAACCATTCATTCGTATTAAAGAAAAAGATGTAACCATTTGTGCAGGAACTGAATCTGGGTCCCACGGCCCATGCTATTATCCGTGATTGGATTAGAGAGTCTGATGGGAAGCTCAGTTTGCTTGGTTATACCAAATTTTTGCATGGCTTGACAATACGTAGTGCAAACGCAAGACATCAATAGCTACTGTATACATTTCGGTTAATCATTCTAAAATTTGTGTTGTATGGGTTTTTTTTTTCTCTCTCTGTGTTTTTGTTTTTTGTTTTTTTTTTTTTTCCTTCTTTCAGAAAGGGCAGTGTACAAATTAACTTTCTATCAGTCCTACGAGATTCTTGAGGCTATTTAAAAGTTCATTTCATTCTTTAGTAAGTCTTTCAAGAATAAGATTATTAGGGATGGGTTTTTCACCCTTTCATGCAAAGATTATTTATTAGTGGAAATACGATTTATAATCCCATAAAAATGTGAGTTCCAGTATTCCTTGAGTGATTCTCTGTTGTAGCCCTATTTATGTCAATATATTCTTTGTTATTATGCTCTGCATCAGTTAGTCCAACACATTATTCCTTCACCAGTGAAATTACAACTCCTGACCTATGCAGAAACCTACACATTAATCGCCACTGATCTGAATCCAACTCCCATTTCCCTTGTAGGTACAATTTGGATTTAAACAGAGGCTGATTCTTTGTCCAGTGCCCATTGTTGGCTTAGCCGGGTGGATAATTTGGCATATTGGATCTTACTTCTCACCTGCTTTTTCCGTTCTCCAAATTGAAGGCCACTACACTAGCCTTTGCATGACCGATAACCCCAGGTAAAAATGGATGTCCAATTAGCGCTGTTGTTTCACTGCAGTTAATCCAGTGGCTGGCTGCATGGATGGATGACTTTGCCTCCATCCATGACTGGGTGCTCATGGGCCTGATCCCTGCCTAGGGCGCTTTGGGCCAGGTTTGAATCTTAGGTTTTAGTATTTGGGCTGGATTTGGGTCTAAATTTTTTAGCCAATTTAATGTTTGGGCCAGGCTTGGATCAAATGAGAGGAAGCCCAAGCCAGGCCAGGCCCTTCACTGGGATGCACACCAATCAGGGGGGAGTGTGGAATTCATCCAGATACTAATTTAAATGTGGGCAAAATATCAATACGATCTAATGATTCTAACTATCTATTTATGGGAAGCATACCGACCATTGAGGAGGGCACTCAGGTTCCTGAGCTTTGCTTTGATGGTACGACAGCAATTGGCATGCATGGTATGGTCACCACTTTCCCATAATCTCTTCCAGTCGAACAAAACCCTCCAAAGTGAAGGGTGTCAAGGAACCGCACCCTAAGACCCAACTGTTCGATCACACCCTCTCTTAGCAGCTGTCCAAGGACATCTTGCTCTTCCAGGCCCTCAGACTCGTTTTTGGCAGCATACCAAGTATCAAACAGAGCTATGGTCTCGTTGTTGGAGGCCACTAAGTAGAAGCCAGTGTTGATGGGGTTAGTCCAGTCTAATGGTTGGCCTTTGTAGACATCACAGCTATCTTCATGTCCTCTCCTTCATGGCTCAATCTCTCAAATGGATTTCTCATCCACATCACGTCCATATCCTAAATTACAGACGTATATATAGGATTTAATCATTTTGACTGCCTGACTGGAAAAGCATGGTAAGAAATGCATTTTACGATATCACTAGGTCATGGATTTCATTGTCATCATCATTATGATCGTCAAAGCCTTGTCCGAGCCATGTTGGGGTCAGCTAGCTCAAGGATATCATTATATAAATTCAAATATATGATAAAGAGCTTACTATGGGATTTTCTATTTTGGAACTCACTGTAAAGATGAAGTTGTATCCGCGTCTTAGAACATCAGCTGGGAAGAGAGTTCTGCTCCACATCATTGTGATGAAGTCATTAGACATGTATATTTTCTCCCCAGAGAAGTTGACCTCATCAGTCATGAGTTTGTAGCAATGTTAGTGTTGGAGATTGCATTGATCGAAGGCTGTCTGATCGATAGCGACGAGGAGGAGATGGTTGTGCAAGAATTAGGTATCTTCACCAAGTTGGAAGCTCTGGAGGAAGAGATCAAGCAGGCTCGCCTCTTTTGTATAGGCTTTGTTTACCACTGTGATTATAAGGGTCTTGTTCTCCATGGAAGCTCCCTCTAGAGCTGCTTTTAACTCATCTTTAGGGACGGTAGAATGTGACGGTAGAATGTGGATGTCTAAAAGTCAATGAAAGATGAATCAGCTGACCAATCCAATCAATGGATGTAACCAATTGGTCTAGGAGAGAATTTGTTGTGCCCACAATATGAATGCCATTGAAATCTATGAGACATAAGAATAAATCTAGTAAAAAAGCATACCCCTTGTATTATTACATATGGTGAGGGCGACCTATGATTAATCTGAACCCTCACACACATTTGCCCCATAAATTGGCTCTTTGGCAACTGTCCATCAATTAATTGAATCGTGATAAATATGCCTTTGTAAAATCATGTAACTTTGAGACCTTAAATCGTGATGTAATTGAACCTTAAAGTGATGTTAGGTCTACCACTAATCCACATCATATTACTCCCATCCCTTATATTGGAAGTGGCAGGAGCTTCTAAAAGCAAACGTAGAGGTTTTTTCTTTCTCTTTTTTTTTTTCTTATAGAGTAATACCCATTGTATAATGAGTCTGACAACTTTAAGGCCCTCAAAAGAATTAGGTGGCTTTCATTTTTCGCACACAACCTCCATATGCTGTGATTGTTACGCGAGGGCGATGGGAAGGGGAGACTTTGTGTGAGAGATTTTATTTTATTTTATTTTTCATTTTTCACTTTACAAGAGACTCGATTCAAAAGCTACAAGAGGGGACATGAGAGATGTACATATGTATAAATGGAATTTTCTTTCAGTAGTTCAAAAGGTCCAAATTCCAAACACTGCACTTTTTACTTCATTGGTGCATTTATCACATCCATGTGTGCAGTTCGAAGACAAAGGCATGGAATTTCAATGCTCCAAACGGTGATTGATCTCATTTCATTATTGAAACCCACTTAAAATTCCCTCAAGCCATTGTTGGGTCTTTGATTTGAGCAGTTTGGATCTCATATCTGAGCCCCACTGGCTGTGATGACATGGATCTATTTTTTCTTTTCAATCCTGTCCTCGGAGCATCTACAGTGCTTTTGTGCCATCACGACATGGAAACTGTGATCTTGCGTGTCACTAACCATTGAATGAGACACTAGACAAAGAACCTGTGATCTCAATGACTTGATCCAAGTGTCCCAACCATTGAATGAGACATTTGGAGGGGAAATCCCTCTGAATAGGGCTCCGAATCTCTAATACATTGTATTGGAGAATATGAAATGGATGAAATGTAGTGGAAAAGATGAGATAAAAAATGGAGTGAAGATATGACAGAGAAGATGAAATGAAAAATAAAGAGAGGAACTTTATTACCTTATTTCTCTTCTTCTCTCTTTTCTCTTCCTCTTCTTTCCTTCTAACCAAATGCCCTCCTTTTCTTTCTATGCTCCTTGCCTCTCTTTCCTTTATATTTCTTTCCTTTGAGAAGTTACCCCAACTTCCAAACATGGGGTCATGGGAAGAAGGTGGGAAGTTTCTATATAGATTCCAACCTTCAACACTTCACATAATACAAAAATAACATTAACAAATTTACCTAATCCAATTAATTGTATTAAATTGGCTAAAAAGTCTTTTAAACAAGAATTTACTCCCCCTTGACTTAGCCTCAAAGTTCTAGGTGATGCCTTGATATTTCTTACTTGTCAATAGGACTTGGCTCCAATTTGTACATAAGCGAGCCCAAATGCGTACGCTATTGGGTTCATGCCCATTTGGTCATGACCTATTTAAGAGCCCTTAAAGTTCAACATTATTAATGTTACTAAAATATGGGTCTCTCGAATCTTGTACTTACTCATAGTCCCAAAATTAATATCCAACAAGGTGAGCCCCACAAAAGGATTCGCAAGTTACAGACTTGAGAGTTTTCAAGAGATCAAGAAGTATGATTAGAAGTAGTCAATGTCTGATTAGAAGTGGTCAATGTCTGATTAGAAGAAGAGGATATGCGGTTGTGATCTATACTCCAAGATCTTATGCAGTTATTGTGGTCGGGCCACTGGACCGTGGATGTAGCATTAGATTGTCCTTTGAACTTGATCCAACCATCGAGGATTGCCCTTAAGTCCCTGGTCTTTGCATCGATGGTGACGCAGCAATTGGCATGCATGGTCACCACCTTCCCATAATCTCTGCCATTTGCACAAAACCCTCCAAAGTAAAGTGGGTTCAGGAACCTCACCCTCAGATCCAACCGTTGGATCAAACCATTTTCTACCAAGCGTTGGAGCATATGTTGATCATGAAGGTTCAAGGAATCGTCTCTAGCTGCGCACCATTTGTCGAACATAGATATGGTCTTGTTGTTGGAGACCACAAAGTAGAAGCCAGTGTTGATGTGGTTGGCCAAGTCTGATGGATTGCCATTGTAGTAATCACAGCTGATTTGGAGGTCCACTCCTTGATGGACCAATCTTTCAAATGGGTTCCTCATCCATATCACATCCATATCCTGTTTTACAAACATAGTAGTTAGCCTTTTGACATATAAATATAAATTAAGAAAGTAAGAGTATATGGATGAAAATAGCGTGCAGGTCAGAAAATAGAATTAAAGTCGCTAACCTCAACATATTTGACAAGACTTTGATGATAATGATGATGATTGAATTAAGATCAAAGATTTCATAATGCCAGGCCATAAAAATGAAAAATATTTTCTTTGGAAAGTTCAATAATCGCAATTTAGGTTACAAGCATAATGTGTGTGCATGTGTTTCTTTTCTTTTTTCTTTTAGTTACAATTTCTCAGCTTTAGCATATCAAATAAGATTTATATGTGAGGGTTTATGGGCCTTAAACTTTTTCTGATTGTAATTTCCGTTGTTTTTATGACAAATACTTTTTCTTGAATATACAAATTTCTTCTTAAAAAAAATGATTCTTTTCTTTGCTCATTTCTGGCAAGGGAGACATAATGCTAGGGGTTCAAATTATCCAACTATTAAGACTTTAGTAACTGTTCTTCTTTTTTTGGCATTAGATTTTAGTAAATGTTGAGCCAAACAGGCTAGATGGGTCAAGTTTAGAACATGTCTAAATCACATGAAATAGTGTTGTTCTTAAAACACTTCTCGTATTAATTTGGACATGAGTTCATATACATGTATATCGTAAGCAAATTTACTCACATGTACAAAAGAGTTCCATTTCACCATGCATTTCATAAAAATATATATTATTTTAAAAAGCACTGTCAATATAAAGGTATTTGGTTTTAATTTCACATACAGACATAGAACACTTCCTATTCCTCTCTCTAGCTTCCTGGTTCTTAGCAGATGGGATTCACTATCATTAGCAATACCAATGCTAGACATCTAATAAATTTCGGAATTTCAACTGAGGGGTTTTTTTGTTTGGATTGAATGAGAGGTTCTTGCTTAATTGATCATGGGATTTGAGGGATTTCATTGAGATAGTTTTGCTCATTTTAGATTGAGCAATATATACCCCCTCTCCCCCTCGTAATAGTGTGATAATTACTCTTATAAAAGCATTTCACACACACACACATATACCACAATGGTGAGGGACACCCCCTTTTTGGGAAGTTTCAAGTACAAAAGAGAAGTACTATGCACTTGAATATCCCCCTATATATATGTATATATAATGCCTATATCATTACAATGTGTGTTCTCTCAATACACAACAACAATCCAAATTTTCTCCCAATTAAGGTGTTAAAAAATACTTGCATTATGTAATTTTTATAAAAAAGAGATTTTTAACAGCGGTTAAACCTACCGTAATAGTCAAGGCTGTCTATTAAGATACCATTACGGCACCTCTAGCGGCGGGAAAAAATCCCACTAAAAGTCTTTATGTGGTGATAATTATATAGATAAGTATAGAGAGTAGAGTAATTAAGAGAATTAGGAAAAAGCAATTGTCTGAGATATTGTATCTTGGAACTCACTGTAAAAATGAAGTTGTATCCGCGTCTTAGTACATTAGCTTGGAAGAGAGTTTTCATCCATGTAATTTTGAGATAGTCGCGCGACATAAATATACTCTCCCCAGAAAAGTCGACACCATCAGTCATGAGTTTATAGCAATGTAGTCCCCTAAGTTTGCATTGTTCAAAAGCCGTTTGGTCGATGGCTGCGAGGAGAAGATGATTGTGTAATAACTGAGTACCTTCACCAACTTGGAAGCTTTGCAACAAGAGATCCAACAAGCTCCCTTCTTTTGTACAAGCTTTGTTTGTGATTGCGATTATAAGGGTCTTATTCTCCATTGAAGCTCCCTCTAGGGCTGTTTCTAGCTCATCTTTAGGGATTGTAGATGTCTGAAAGCCAATGAAATATTGTTAGTTCATATATTTAACCAATTGGTCTAGGAGGGAGGGTTTGTTGCGACCACAACGTGCCATGCATTGTTATCAATGAGGGATAGGATGAAATTCATGAAGTTTAAACGATGTGCCCTTTTGTTATTTAGGTATAATAATATGCAGGTATGATCAATCCAAGCCTTCGCACACAACTGCACAATGAATTACTCACCATTGTAAGACATGAATGAAATTCTCTCTTTCCACACAGGCATGTAGACATATGTACATGCAAAGTTTATGAAAAATCCACATTGCAAGGCCCCAGCCCATTCGTGCACGTCATATGACCAGTCTAATTCTTCATACTCATTAATAAACAACAACCAAAATATGATCATCCAAGTAGACCCTCCAATCAACAAGGGTTTGTTCAATTAGTTAGCCACCCACCAGGCTGTCCAAGATCGATCCATGAATATGCCACTTTGTGAACTTCTCTTCACTGAATGTGTACATGTGAGAAATCCTTTCCATTTTATGGGTTTCCTCTTTCCACCTATGTGGGCTGTCTTAGTTCACAACCTCCTAGATTGGGGTAAAAAAAAGTAGACTCTCTAATTGAACGCAATATTTTGTTGAGTGTAAGATCTTTTAATCTATACTCTAGCTATCGGAACTTTGATGTAGATAATCTTTTTGGACCATCTCTTACAACCATCCCTCGATTGGCATGCATCCCAAATAGACCGTACGTACACATGGAAATGTTTCAGATTAAATTCTACCCAATCAACGCATCTCACAATTTGCATTATGTATTTATTTATAAAGATACAACCGAGTCCCTACGAATCAGGAACAGATAGCTGATACAAGTTTAAACAGGGAAATAGTCAGACTCAGAGAGATAAGAGTCTTATCTAAGGAGATTTGAAATGCACTCTCTAACTATTGTGATTTGAAGTTGCATGGACCAGGTAAGCCATGCTTGATCGATTGGTACTGGGGGTGAGCTAACACTTTCCATGAAAAAAAAAAGGTATCCCCATACGACCAGTGTCCCAAAAAGAAAAAAAGAAAAAAAAAAAAAAAACTTGATTTCATAGCTGACATTTTCCCTTTTTAATTAAAAATAAAAAACTAAAATAATAGAAATAAAAATGCACTTCAATTTTCATCCTTCATTGCTCTTGGGTGTAAGAGAGAATTAAATATATAAAATTAGAAGTAAATACTTAAAGAAGGTAAGAATATGCAGTCCCAATATTTTTTAGATTTTGATCTAACCATTAGTAAGCCAGTAAGTAAAATCTAATGCACACCAATCCAAACCATTGGGAGAGTGACCACACCAACCTCAATGGCCCCGACTAATCATCTAATGCAATGGGAACATTGAACTTATTGCCTTTTGTGATCATTCATACTAGAAACTTACATTGCAAACCTTCTAATATTGAAGGAAATATGTACTACTTAAATTGAAAGAAATGTAAAAAAGAAAGACAAGGAATCAATGGTACCATGTTGGATGAAGATGAAGCATTGTGATGCTGAGGGAACGTGTAAAATGATTTCCAAAAAGATTGAGACCATGTGAGTACAAGTAGTAGCAGAGAAAGTAGAACCCACGAACCCAAATGTACCTTTCCAAGATCCATACTCATACTCAGAAGGGTCAATGTAAAGAAGTTGAGTTCTAATTTATTGTTGGTAGTTTTGCAACGAAGCAATAAGCATTTCTGTTGTGGGCTTGATTCTTTTCAACCAGAAGTAGTTTTCAAAATTTCAAATCTTTTGAAACAAGAAGTTTCAAACACAAAAGTTTTCCTTATCCGTGTCCTCTCCCCATGTGTGTAGGCTGTGTTAGAAGGGAAAAGAAATATGGCCCAAGTGCTAAAATTGGGTCCACAAAAGGTCTCATGGAGATGACACAAAGTCGGGTGAATGGGTTGGTCATAGTGTATTCCATCTAGGTAAGCTAAGGTCCATATGACCTTCATCTACTGGGTGCACAGATTATTACACGAGTATATAATCAATCCAAGCATAATCCCAAATAATAACTCAGTTGGTATAGGACCACGGTTTGTTTCCAGAGGTTAAGGGTTTGAAAGTCCAAATTGCTACTACACTGGGGCCACAAGGGATTTACTAGGCTCCCCTTAGGCTTGAAGGGATTAGTCATGTCCATCCCTTTAACTGAAAACCCCACATTGCAAGGCCCATGTGTGCCCGTCATTTGATCATTCTAATTCTTCATACTCATTAATAAACAACAACCAAAATATGATCATCCATGTAGACCCTCTAATCAACAAGGGTTTGTTCAATTGGTTGGTAACCCCACATTTCACCCGTGCGGGCTCTCCAAGGTCCAAACCTTTTAGGTTGGGGTAAAAAAAAAATAAATAAATAAAGTACACCCTCTAATTGAACACATTTTTTTTAAAGTGTAAGACCTTTTAATCTATAATCCCTAGGTATCGAAATTTTAATCAAGATAATTCTTTTTGGACCATCTCTTATCCAACCTACAACCATCCCACAATTGGCATGCATCCCAAATAGGGGAAATTCTAAACTCACCCATGTCATTTGCTGAGCACCCAAACCAAACCAAACCAAACCAAGCCTTTTCCCACTAGGTGGGGTCGGCTATATGGACTTGACGACGCCAATCAAATCTGTTTAGGGTCATGTCCTCCGTTAGATTCATGTAGGCAAGGTCATGTTTAATAGTTTCTTTCCAACTTCTCTTGGGTCTCCCTCTCCCTCTCCTACTCCTGGCAATCTCTATGCCTTCACACCTTTTAACAGGTGCTTCTATTGGACGCCTTCTAACATGGCCAAACCATCTTAGTCTATTTTCTCTCATTTTATCTCCAATCGGTGCTATTCCTACTTTGCCCCTAATCTCCTCATTCCTAATCCTATCTCTCCTTGTGATCCCGCACATCCATCTTAGCATTCTCATCTCCGCAACTTCCATCTTCTTAACATGATTATGCTTTACTGCCCAACACTCTGATCCATATAACAATGCTGGTCTTACCGCCACCTTATAATACTTTCCTTTAACCCTGAGGGGGACTTTCCGATCACACAAGACCCCCGAAGCACTCCTCCATTTGGTCCACCCGGCCTGAATCCTGTGACTTACATCAGTATCAATCCCTCCATCCTGTTGCACCATCGATCCAAGGTACCTAAAGTTTTCTTTCTCTACAATCTTTTGTGTGCCTAAACTTACTTTTATGTTACCAAGTGTCCTACTTTGGCTAAACTTGCACTCCATATATTCCGTCTTGCATCGACTTAGCCTAAACCTTTTTGTCTCTAACGTTTTCCGCCATACTTCTAGCTTAGCATTCACTCCTTCTCTCGTCTCATCTACTAAAACAATGTCATCTGCAAATAGCATACACCACGGCACCTCATCCTGAATATGTCTTGTAATCTCATCGATAATTAGGGCAAACAAGTACGGGCTTAACGCTGAGCCTTGGTGTAGACCAATCGTGATAGGAAACTCCTTAGTCTCTCCGCCAGTCGTCCTTATAGATGTCACGGCTCTATCATACATATCCTTTATCGCCTCAATATATGCGACATACACTCTTTTCTTTTCCAGTACTCCCCATAGAATCTCCCTAGGAACTCGGTCATAGGCCTTCTCCAAGTCAATGAACACCATATGTAAATCTTTCTGGCCTTCTCTATACTGTTCCATTAACCTCCTCAGGAGAAAGATAGCCTCCATGGTTGATCTCCCAGGCATGAAACCAAATTGATTATCTGAAATGTCTGAAATGTCATTTGCTGAGCACACACCTTAAAAAATAAAAAAATTACACATGACAAAAATACCCATCCCTTCCTTCTCCGGTAACCTTCGGGGACCTTCACCCGCCATCCCCTCGTTGCTGCTGAAGGGGAGGGAGCGACAGAGAGAAAGGGAGGGAGGGAGAGAGAGTCAGGAGGGGGAGAGGGAGATGGAGTGGTGGGAGGGAGGCAGAGGGAGTAAGGGAGAAAGAGGGGCGGGGGCTGCGATGATGGGAGGCGGGCAAGAGGCAGAGAGCGGGAGGGAAAGAGGGGGAGAGGGAGACTGGGCGGGGAGAGGGAGATGGAGCGGGCGGGGAGAGGGAGGCAGAAGGAGAGGGCGTGCGGGGAGAGGGGAGATGGAGAGGGCGGAGGGCAGGCGAGGAGATGGGGGGAGAGGGAGGCAGAGGGAGAGGGCGAGCTGGGGTTGCAACAGCGGGCGGTGGACGAGAGGCAGAGAGCGGGAGAGAAAGGGGGGGAGAGGGAGACTGGGTGGGGAGAGGGAGATGGAGCGGGCGGGGAGAGGGAGGTAGAGGGAGAAAGGGAGAAAGAGGGAGAGGGCGAAGGGCCGGTGGGGAGAGGGAGGGAGAGGGAGAAAGAAGGAGAGGGCAAGCAAGGGCTACGGTAGCGGGCAACAGGCGAGGGCCGGCAGTGGGTGAGAGGGAGAGGAAGAGAGGAAAGGGAGAGGAGAAGAGAGGAGGATATTTTGGATATTTTTAGGAATGTGGGCGAGCTCAGCAAAATATGTGGGTGTATAAAGAATTCCCCCCCAAATAGACCTTATAAGTGGAAACACATTTCACGGCTTGCATTATGTATGAACTGGTAGAGCGGGCCCGTGTAGGAAAGAAAAGGAGATGGTTCATATTTTAAATAGGTAGTTCCCACGGTTGATTAAACACATGATTAGGCCCCACAATGGATAAAAAACATGAATTTCTTAAATAAAGTAACGCCCTCTGTTTCCTTCGTCAAAGTGACCCACTTGTTCTAGACAAAAATAAATGGGAAATATCAAAACGCTAAGGCCAGAAAACAGAAAAAATTGCTGCCCATACCATTTGAGTGGGAATAACGGAAGTGGAGGAGAATGAGAGCAGGCATTGGAACGGGAGGGAGATAGAGATCAGGGCTTAAAATGAGTGTACTCGGAAAAATGAAGGTTTTACTTGATTTTTACTATGCTAGTAAAGTGGCAAACTAGCCTTTGACTTTTACTATGCTAGTAAAGTGCCAAACTAGCCCTTTAGGTTATGCTGGTATTTTATTTTTAGTAAAGTGACTTTTAGGGTGTTTTCCATGAGAGGGGAACGTTGATATGTTTTTTTTTTTTTTTTATCGGTAACGGTAAAAATATATTAAAGACTTAAGAAAGGTACAATAAAGATGGAAAGAAAAAACATGCGAAGGTATTAGAGCTAAATACCAACACAAAACAACAAATTACAAAGGAGCAAGCAAAGCTATCTCTCTTTCAACCCCCAACTTAGCCAAAGTATCCGTCATGCCATTCCCCGACCGAAGCACATGATAAAACTCAACATTCAAAAATGATAACAAAGTCTTGATTTCATTGAAAAGAAATTGAAATTTCCATGGACCCTTTACCAAACAAGACATCCAAGAAATCGCATTTAAGGAATCACTTTCCACCACTATGCTATCATCAAAAGGGTATGTTGAGAAATAAAAAATAAAAAAAAGCGAACCCACTGACATGTAGTTTTCTTATTTTTCTTTATAAAATTAAATAATCAACGTTGATGATATCATCAAAAGGGTATGTTGAGAAATAAATAAAAAATGCGAACCCACTGACATGTAGTTTTCTTATTTTTCTTTATAAAATTAAATAATCAAAGTCTAACCTTAATTATTTCGCAAAAATCCCTTTTTAAAAATATTTTTAATTTTAAAAGAATAAAAAGTCCTACAATTCAAGATAGGTTTCATCATACGTTTCAATTCAACCCCCCGAACGATTTATGTTACAATTATGAATGGTCGCTACCCTTTTACGAAGAAGGTTTTTCTCTAAAAAAAGTACATACCTACATCATATAGGGCGGGCGCGCTTGCTTTCACACTAGAACATAAAGTCATGTTCTATGTAACTCTACAATCTGTCTTGTGCTTCTTACTTCAAAGCCTTGTAGGCAATTTAAGGAAATGGATTCGGTTCCCAGACCATTATTACCAAATTGTAAAATTGGAAGTCTCTTCTAACCAATAATGACTATTCCGAACTAGTGCACTTTTGGCTATGCCTATGCCAGCAAGTACAAGTTTGTTGCAGGGAAGAAAACCTAAGGCACTTAAAATACCACAAGCCCCTCTGTTTCATGTAATTGAGTTCCTCAAAATTTTTAGAGACCGTATTTTTTAAAATTACTAAAATAAATAATAAAAAAAAAAAACAAAGGTGAATATCCAAAAAATGATCATTAAATAATCTTCCCTTAGCGTGTTTTGGATGTATAATAAATTGAAGTAAAGTGAAGTGAAAAACTTGAGATCAAGAGAAAATAAAATATAAGGAGTTATGATGTTATTTTATTGTTAGTGGCTTGATAGGGAATCTTTTTTACTTTTTGTGTAAAAAAGAAAATATTTTTTTGTCATTTTGTGGAAAAAATGAGGTGGTTTTTTTACTTCTTTTTTTTTTTTTTTTTTAAATAGGAGTAAGAAATTTTGAATTTGTGTACTTTTTGATATGACCCCTTTGTCTTATATGAGGCTTTACCTCACTTCATTTAAATTCACCGTACATCCAAACACGCCCAATGGGCCCTTACAGCCCATCTACATCATATCCTTGACCCTACAGCTCTTTAATAATCCATTTTTGGAGCCCATTTCATCATCAATTCCTATGTATTCTAGTCCATGCAAACAAATGGGCCCTCGGAGTAAATACATTTGATTCAGTTATAAACTGATTGCAAGGCATCTGTTTAATCAGACCACGGACAAGAGAAGCTCCAAACACAAAAGTGGTAAGCCAATGATTGCCTATTCATCTTTGAGATCTGTGGGTAAAACAAGCTTCTTCAAGAGAATAAAAGAAAACAATTTTTTACAGGATATATGAAGAAATGATGCTACTGCCTACATATTAAGGTCATACCAAGATCGATCACTTTGAAAACCAGTAAACTATGAGGAACAGTGTACACCCAACAATAACAGCTGAGAGAATAAGTGTGTCTTTTGATTTCTTCCGTTTGATGGCCCCTGCATACACAGTATACAAAGGCAATTTGTCAATGAAAAGGGATCAAAGCGCCACTCGACACTGACCGCCAGAGTTACTTGTAACACGTTTTAGATCTAAACCTTTGGCCTCGAAGAAAATTACAAAGATAAACCTTCTTATTTATTTAATTTTTTAAGATTTCTAAAGGCAAAGAGTTATTAAATCTGATGAAGTTAATTAGATATTTTTGACACCATTGATGCTTCTGGCCCTCTCATATCACTTCAAGATGAAACACATGGAAGAGTAGAGGTCATTTACCATGGTGACATTCAACTACAGGCAACTGTGTTATTAAGAGAAGCTTACTATCAAGTCAGGATTAAGCAGTATGGCCCACATCTAAGATGAAAGAATATATATGGAAGATAGGATGGAGCCTTAGGATAGAGATGTTTACCTTCAAGGTAGCTGATCAAAGTTAACGTAAGCAAATGACTCGTGAAATGGGTTTAAAATATAATCTGTTGAGCTAAGTGTGCATGGGCAAGATTGAGAATTATGAAAAATCAAATTTCCATTTGCTGAATCCAAATGGCAGTTAGTGCATGAGCTCCAGGATCACAGAAAATCAAGGATGTTTGCAATCAATTCTCATGTTTAATATGGAATTGTCTAGCAATAAGCAAAATAGCTCTCGTATGCGGGGAACTTGGAAAGTGAGCAATGTACTTCCAAGCAAACTCACCAGTATTGAGTAGGAAATACTTTCATATGGATAGAAGGTTTTTGACCCTAGTGAAAAACAGTTCTCTGTTTTAAAGTGGACGGCACCAGCCGAGGCATGTAAACCTAATTTTGATGGGTCAGATCCTAAACAGGATGGAATTGCAGGAATAAGAAGAAAAATAAGAATCATGAAAGACAAATAATCAGAGAATCAAGGCTTTTATTATTAAGTATGATTCATATGAATTAGCTTAACGGCTTGCATACTTCTGCAATGTTCTTTTGTGCATACAGCTGCAACAAAGATCTTAATAGGGGACTGAAAAATAATCATATAGTGGTTGGATAAATTCGTAAAGAGACCATGGATGCAAGAGGTTATGGCAAAGATAAGGGCCAAATGAGAAAGTTACCTGAGAAGACGACCTGCCTAGCAAGTCATATGCAACATTTTGTTGACTTGGTAAAACCCTCACTTCATCTCGAAATGGCACTTCAACAACTAATCATCTACATGGTGATGTTTGTTAATCAAATATGTTAAGAGTCTTTAGCTATGGACTACATGCTCCACAGGTGGGGTGATATATGGAGTATGTGACTCTCTAGCATTTACCTATATATTGGCAAAAGAGGGGAAAAAAAAAAGTTTGAGTACATGAAGCAGGGTCCACCAAAAATAACAGGGGTCAAGGACCACCTAGAAGACCTTAGATCCCTGGGAACCTGTCACTGCTCGACTTTCCCTCGAATGTCAGTATGTGATGTGCAACTTTTTATTGACTTTGAAAAACCTCGACTTTTTTCTAGTAATGGCCATGGAACAAAATATCAGCCACTATGCTAAATTGATAATATCTCCCCTAAAGTATAAAACTTAGCAGAGACAAGAAATTTTCATTTAAAACACTATTTTCCCTATTTCTTCTACCTAAGAGCCATTCCTAAAGTTATCTCTACTCTTATATGGTTCCAAATCACTAAAAAAAACTGGCTACTACGCAATATTCGATTTTTTTAACAATTTAAAAATTCATGATGCTACGCCATTATGTATTGCTGCAACCACAACGTATCGCCCGCAATGTAGCACTTTGGTCACCGGCCACTACGCCCATTGCAACCACTATTTTGATCCTTGGTAATGACACTTAAATAATTAATATAAAAGATGATATTTTGTTAATCAAATATGTTTGAGACTTTAACTGCGGACTACATGCCTGTAAGTGACTCTTTAACATATGGTTCTGCCTTTCAATATACTTCATCTATATTTCGACAAGAAAAAATTATGAGTTGAGAAGCTGCCTTTTTAAATTCATGTACCATGCTCCACCAAAAATAACAAGGGAAGAGGATCACCTAGGAGACCTCGGATCACTGGGAATCTGTCGCTCAACTGCTTGACTTTCCCTTGAATGTCAGTGAGTGCATTTCTCTGAGCTGCCGACACTCCTTTCATAACCTCTGCTTGTTCCATTACCTCATCAATCTGCAAAATGCATTAAGTTACATTCTCATGGCCACTAAATATATATTTATAACAGGAAAACTGTAATCCGCACCTGAGTGATACTTCCATGTATAGCTGCACGCTCTCTTAATAAGTTTGGCACTGATAGCGAACTGCCTGAGACCTGTGCTCCAATCTATTATGTAAGCAGTCACTTTATAATACATAGAAAATATTGCTTCTGGATGACAACTGAGAACCAACCTTATATTCATTTATGTCATTACGTACTGAAGTAAGGAGGTCAGCGTGCTCCCTCATTGATATTATGTTGCCTCTGGTGCGCTTAAACTCCTGGTCAAGACAAATAAGAAAACCTAAGAATATGTATTTGAACTATAGTACCATTCAAAAAGATAAAAAAAAGAAAAAAGGATGTACTTACTAATAAAAAAAAAGAATAAGTTTTTGAACTATGGCACCAAGAATAAGATATGCTCTCCCAATATAGCACACAAACACAATGAATGCATGCAAAACCACATATAGGAAGATGCAAGGAATGAATACCTTTATAAGTAGGAAGTAGGAACATTTAACTGGACCTTTAATAAAGAGTTTCATTACCCAGACGAGACTAAGCAAGACAAATGGACAAATCTGCATTGCATTTTGTTAGGCCAAATGATCCTACCATGTACAACAAAGGTTTGTGGACTAGATGTTTATAAAACATCAGTCCCATCGATCTACCAAGGCACAGAAATATTAGTTAAAAATCTTGGAAGCTAAACTCCCACACTGAATAACTTGTGAGAGATTGGCCAAGTATTTAGAGTCAACTCAACTTGGAAGGTTAACGAGCAGTTTGATCCAACTAAGCCAGACTCATTTGACTTGCTTGATTCGGTGACTTACCTAGTCTAGTTGACTCAGATGAGTAATAACAAGTTTTTAAACCATGACCAAGACAGATGATCAAAATAAAAATAAGTTCCAGCTCCCAAACATCACATTGTATCGGATAGTTAGAAATGTTTCAATGGAACTGGTTTTAGATAGATGGCTAATCCACAAACTCCCATGTATCAAGAAACCCAATGGCTCCACCAACATGCCAAATGTCCGCTTTGGGTAGGTTTGTCCATTGTCTCATCCACACACTTTTTTTGTTTTTTGATAACGGAGGGTGTCCTAGCCCTTTTGGCCGGAATAATCCCTACGGGCCCCGGGGGAGCCGGGTAAATCCCATGTGGATCCACACACTCATGGCACTAGCCTTCCATTTGATAAATAAGTTGTTGTACTCTAAGCTACATAGGTGCTTTTCTAATCATAAAAAAAGACATGTGGCTTTTCCCGAGGGTTCTGATTCTGCTTAACAATAATTAAAAAATCTACAAGCTATTTTGTGCTTGCCAAAAATTTTGTGGCTTTCCCACCACCAATCTACGACAATGCTGTTTTGCATCATGTTGCCTGGACTAAATGCTAGCAACTGAAGCTATTTTCACACATGGGGCATGACTTCCATTTTACTTTTGCAATCTCCTTCAATACATGGTAAGTAATAATGGAAATAAGAAGTTAAAGATCAGACAGCTGGAGAAGGTGTACATTTGGATTTACTTCAACTCCCTGCTACTTGAATGCTTTTGCAAAAAGTATGGTTATCTATTTTGCCATGCCATTACGAAGATGTCAAAGTGTGGGTGTCAATAGCCCATTGGTTGGAAACATTCTTGGAATGAGTACATTGATCTGGATGTTGGGCAACAAAAAAAACCAAATGAAGGCAAAGAATAAGTGGCCGAGACGGAGATGCCAAGATGGACACAGAGCGAGCAGAACTAGGAAATTTGTCTATGAGGGGCCACTATGAAAGGAAAATTTCTTTGTGTGTGTGTGTGTGTGTGTGGTGGGGGGGGGGGGGGGGGGGGGGGGGGGGGGGGGGGTGCTGTTTAGGGTGTTTTGGGGAATACAAAAAAGATAAAATTTTCTATAACACTAAGGGGTTTCTCAAACTTTTCAGAGGGCCAGCATAAAAAAATTAAAAGTTTCAAATGCTTAAGGTTTTTTTTTTTCTCCCCTGCACATAGAGTAACAACAAAGGTTGAAATTAGGAATCTGTACTCAAGAAGAAATCTACAAATAGCTCCAGTACAAGAGAACATGAAGGAATGCCTTCTTATTTTCTTTTGGCAGAAAATTTAAGAGTCAAGAATAAAGTGTGTCAAGAGAAGGAAGATGTTAATGGAGACATTAATGTTATCCATGAGGACAATAAAAACTTGGAAGGAAGTAGTTAGAAGTGAAATGCTAGGGTGTAAAGTGATAGAGATTAAGGCCAGAGGAGCGAGTGGAGAACTATAATTGAAAAGGTTGAACCTAGATAGATGGGATAAAACTTCAATAACGGTGATGCTTGTCATTTGTATAAATCATATAGTGAATCTGTTGTTGCATTGGCATATCTACAAGCATTGAAGTCCTAACAGCACAGAGAATCTGATTAGGATTCATTAATCAGTTTGGGTACTTAATAGTTTCAATGTAGCATCATTGACGTGTAGATTCTATAATGATGGCTACTGTTGGCCTTATAAATGTAATTTTTTGTTTTGGATATCTACTCTATCAAAAAAGCTAAAAGTGAAAATATAAGTTGGCAAAAGGAGGTGTGAGCAAGGCAGAGTACGAAGGAAGCCTATGACGGTTTCTCTGTCTCTTTAGCAAGGGAGAGGAGAAAGATATTTATAAGCTTACCAAGATAGATAAAGGAAAACTAGAGAACTTAATCATATATGGTTCATTAAAATGGTGAGAAAAAAATCCCAAACGCCATGATTAACCAAAGAAAAATACAAGACAACAGGTATACCTATAAAATTATTGATTTTATTAAGCAAGGAGATTCACATTTGGTTAACAAGATTGTTTAGAAGAACATTAAGTGCAAGTAAATGCAAAAGGCATTACTGTCCATTTTTATAAGAATAAAAAAGACATGAACAATTAGGGCAAACCTGCAACGTATCGAAAGTATCATTCGTGTGGTGAAACTTTGGGAGCGAGTAATAAACAATAAGTTCAAAACTAAGACTAAAACCTGCTATGACTGAGATCTAGTTAGGCTTACTTTTGTAAGATACATGACATAAATCATATTCCTATTTCCTACCAAGCTCATGGAAAAGTTGAGAGATGATGAAAATTCACATATGGTATTTATCAATTAGGTGAAGACTTTATGATAAGGTGTGCAGTTAGCAAATCTAAAAGGCGTAGAGGATAAAATGCATCACAAATGAAGAGGCTGCAACAAGTATAAGAACCATGTATGGGGAGATTATAAAAGATTTATGTGAAGAGGTATTTAAATGTAAGAACAGCGTGTAAAGACACGATTGAGCCCTGAGTCAAAGTTGGGTTGCACCAACAGAATTCGACTATGAACCGCTATTGATTTACCATGATATTAGGCGTAACATTTTCAAACAAAGTGGTGCCAATTAATTAGGAAAAGAATCAACTAAAAACGAAATGCTAGAACTTCTGTGGACAAGCATTTAGGACAAATGGTTTGAAAATCAACAAAATGAAGAGAACAGGAAGTATAGAGTAGGTTTAGTAGATCTGAGTTTTGGAAGAATGATCTGGTGAAAATTGAAAACCACTTAGCACTGTATGGTAATAGATACCGATAGTTTGGGAGTTTCATATAAAACAACAAGATCTTCCAAAGACTTTATATGATGACCAATACAATGTAAGAAAAGTCAATAGAAGCAAGTGAGTTGATGTGCAATTTCCAAGTTCCATTGAGGGGCCGTGTTAGGCAAGAAAGAAACAAAAGAAGAGAAAGTAAAAGCAGCTAATATGGATACGTCCAAGTGCAGATGCAGAATGCTAGTAAAGGACAGCATCAGGAATGAGTGCATAAGACAAAGACAAAGAGTGGATCCAATGGGAGTGAAAATCAAGGAATGTTGTCTAAAAGGGTCTGTGCAGATGCATAGGCAACAAGAAAACCTTGTATGAGTTGGAATGCTACAAATACTAAGATCTAGGAGAACGGTGAGACCCTTGAAGAACTGGAAAAAGAAAATTTTGTGAAAAGTGACATATCAGAGTGCAAGTGACAGTAAATTGTTATTGAACCATAACTGATGCGCCACATGGATTTGATGATGATGATTAT
Source organism: Umbellularia californica (assembly GCA_028538565.1). Lineage (NCBI taxonomy): Eukaryota > Viridiplantae > Streptophyta > Magnoliopsida > Laurales > Lauraceae > Umbellularia > Umbellularia californica. The sequence continues at coordinate 14,027,343 of JAPQWN010000001.1, read as the reverse complement.
GATGTTCACTATTTCCATTTAAATGCAGGACTATGTTCAGAGGCCAATTGAAGCATTCCAAGGATGAAGAGGAACAGAGCAGACCATCACCGAAGAGAGGGATGATGCATGTTTTGCAAGCAGGAAACATAACCCAAATCCTATTTAACTTTGGAAAACAGAATGATATCATCAAAAGAGTGGGAGAGGGAGGACCCATTAGAGCAATGCATTTTATTTTGCCATACTCTGTTTGGTTTGATTGATTCAGAAATGTATGGTATGGGCACCAAGTGAGAGATAAAGAACAAGCCCAAACAGAAAACAAGTAAAAGATTTGAACCGGAGGAAACTGCATATGATGCAACTTCAATCCTAATAGGCCGCCAAATGTATTTTTGCTGAGCAGGAGGCTTCAAAATGAAACATCTGATATCCTGCTCCAAAACCCATTCTAGGTCATATGGATCCCACCCATTTCTCTCGTACAATCGAGAATTGGGCAGAAAACCGGTACATCCAAACGCCATTAAAGCAAGCAAACATTTCCTTCCTTCATATCAACAAGTCATTTTTAAAGTCAGATTTCTAAAAACAACACTCTAAACAAATCGTCGAACACATAGAGGGGGAGAGGGAGAGAGAAAGAGAAAGAGCATTGGGAAGAGCACGAGAGAAGAAGAAAGGAACTGTATGTAATGTACCTGAGTGAATTCATGGAGAATGTCGCAATGGCGCGTGAGCTTCTGAGAAATGGATGTGGTGGGAACAGAAGCAGAAGCGCATCGGCTCATTGCATCGTTGACATGGAGAAGCTTCTCGAGCAGGGACTCGATCTCCACTTCCATGGATTTCCATGGCATTTCTCCGCCATTGGATTCGGTGGAGAGTCTCGAATCAGAGTAACCAGAGGCTGAGGAATAGCAAGGTAGCGATCAATCGATCCAAACCCATAAAAAAAAAAAAAAAAAAAAAAAACCAAGAAGAAATCGAAACAAGTACAAACAAGGATAGAGAGAGAGAGAGATAGAGAAAGTGCCTCCGAGCTTGGCGTAGGAAGAGAGACGAACGTCGAGATCTCCTTCGATCTTTCTAGCTTCCTTCCTAAGCTCGTCCCATTCCTCCTCCATTCTCATCCAACCATACTGCAGAGCAGAGACGCTTTGCAGAGAGAGAAGGAGCCGTGTCATGTATTTGGGGCTCGTCCCATTCCTCCTCCATTCTCATCCAACCATACTGCAGAGCAGAGACGCTTTGCAGAGAGAGAAGGAGCCGTGTCATGTATTTGGGGAAGAGTGGAGTCTAACTGAGGAGCAAGAAACACATGATCTGGTCTTCTTCGGTCTTCCCAATTCCCAGTTGCTGTAGGACCACCATCGGTGGATAGTTTTCTAGTGGAAAAATCTCAAATAAGGCCTTACGATGTTGTCTTATTTCGACAAAGGACACAAGTCTCAAAACTCTTCAAATTAGTCTCTAAATTTTCAATTAAGGACATCTATCCATTTAAAGTTATTTTTTGCCAACTTTGTCCCTCAATTTATTTAAAATGCCCAAATTACTCTATATAGAAATAAAACCCTCCATCTTTTCCTCTATATTTTTCTCATTTTCTTAATTCACGTCATCACGGAAATCAAGAACAACAGTATACTCATAGTGATTGATGGCGTGTAGTGGCTACCGTAATCATGTCGTGGCTTTCAAATAAATTTATTTTGGGTATTTTAAAAAAATATTGAGGAAAAAAGTCACCGGAAAATGCTTTTAAACAACCGGATGTCTTTAATTGAAAACTTAAAAGAAAACTTAGAGATTATTTTGAAGAGTTTTGAAACTTGTGTCTTTTTTTAAAATAAGACAAAGATTTAAGGTCTTATTTGAAATCCTATTTTTTCTTGAAGAAATTTATTGTGGTAGAGAAAATCTAAACCGCTCACAATGAATCTCATCCCCTGCAATTGTATAAACTCGAGTTTTAACCACAAAAGGAATGATGCACGATGAGAAATGATGCACGTCGGCTCTAACTATATTTAAATCCTAAGGTGGGATCCACTCCATTTGAAGTGAACTTATGGTAGGTAGGTAGGTAGTAGAAGAGAAGTTATCCATCTTGAACGATTTTAACTTTTTCTAGCTCGACATGATAATGGAGTTTCAAATAAGTATCATACGATTTTACGTAGCATTGACATCGGATTAGGCTAGTGGATAAGGCAAGGCGCCCACTCCCATAGCTCCCATCAGGTTTCAAACTCTGGTGGGAGCCTTTTACTCCCTTGTCCTTGCCGCTGGCCAATCGAGCAATAAAAAAAAAAGACTTCTTATGAAAGGCTTGAGCGTGCTTTGATATGGAGAAGTCGTGAGTGGATCTTTACATTGGGGCCTATATATTTAAAATTCGAGTGGCGCAAATTAAGTGGCTTGATATTTTCCAGTGTAGGATTTTAGCTGTTTTATGAGAAGCGTTGTTTCATGCATACACATGAGGTTGTATAAATCACACTTTTTCATGATCAAACCATCAATCTTTAAGTGAGAACAAATCAAGTTAAAATAATATTTAATAAGTGAATGGAAAAGACCCATTGTGGACTTCTTCTACACTACACTTCTACTCCTTCAATGCATCATTTCCTTTTAAGTCAAATGTCGTGAATCCGGACTTACCATCGCCATCCACAACTACATCCAACGCTCCAATATCGCTATTGATCTTGACTTCGCTCCACTTGGCCCGAGTTGCATGTCGGTAAGCTTAAGCCGAAGGCAAGTGTCATTATAAGTATCTGATTCATTATAAGTATATTTTCCTTTTCTGTTTTTGGTGTAAGTTATCTTTTTTTTTTTAATTTATTTTTGGGTTACCGTAAAAAAAAAAAAAATTCCTATCACCTTACAATGACTATCCAATTTCATTCTAATTATAAAAAATGAGAGAAACTATTTAATTAAATTATTAATTTTCTCAAAAAAAATATATTTTTGAGTAAATTTTTTTGAGAAAATTAATAATTTAATTAAATAGTTTATCTCAATTTTTATAATTAAAATGAAATTGGATAGTCATTGGAAGGTGATAGGAATGGTTAGATCATGACCCCTATGTCCTATAAGTCTCTCTCTCTCTCTCTGGGTGCTATGGGACCCCAATCAGTTTGTTTATTGTTGGTGTAGGGTCGTTTCTATTACATTTGCAGAAGTATAAAATGGTTACTCATTATTTTAAAAAAGAGACAATTTTTGCATTATTATTAACCTCTTTTAAATTATGATTTTTAAATTTTCTAAAAGTATTATGGTCTTCTGTAATTTAAGAAATTCGGGGTATCTGAATGTCCAAAGATGCAATAAATCCTGTTTAGGGGAAAAGAAATGGATGTTGAACTGATTTGTAATAAATTTAGACTAAAGTACTAATATTGGTCTAAGATATGTTTCATTTTATTCTCTAAGTCTAAATCTCTACATTGTATCTTTAAGGTAAGGACTCAATTCAAACATTATGACAACCAAAGTGAAACATACATATAAAATCAGAACTTAATACTTTTTTGGTAATTTATGAAGATTGTGGCAATGCTTGGCCTGAGCATTAGTCCTGACAGGTTAATATAAGGAGGTTGTGACCATGGTGTCAAATGTCAATGCAAGAGTACAGCAAAGTGTAGTTTTACAAATGATAAAATAGCAAGAGCTATGAGATGCATGTTGTCATGTTGATGTGCAAAGAAAACACGATATATATAATAAATTCATTTACATCCATTCTTATCACAAATGTCAAATGTACCTTACTCGGTCTAACTTCCTTTCTGATGGGACCCCATTAAATTCTCAATGAGACAGGTTTTGAGAGCAACCCCACCCCCACCCCTAAAAAAGAAAAAAGGCATTTGGATTAGTCATCCAAAAAAAAAAAAAAAAGAAAAAGCTTGCATCCACCCATTTGATAATCTACTATTAAAGTAAAAATGAAGTAAACAATCAAATCAAGAGAAAATAAAATATAAGAAGGTTATAATGATATTTTTTCTTTAATGGGTTGGTAGGAAATCTTTTTGACTTTTCTTCAGGAAAATGAGTGTATTTTTTTCATTTAGTGGAGAAAGGGGTTGCTTTTTTACCTTTTTTTTTCTTTTAAGAATGAGTGAATTTTGAAGACATGTATTTTTAATAGTACCCCTTATCTTAAAAATGAAGGCTTTACATTATTTTTACTAACCTAATAAATTACCAACCGGTTTATGGTTTGATCACTGCCCAAGTTCACAATTAATGACAATCAGCATTTCTATAGCTTTCTATATGATTAAGGTCTCTTCGTTTTTACGGTCACATCTAACATTTTTTCAAAAAGTAGAGAGATTCCTATTTATTGCAAGGTAAAAAAATTAAACAAGCAGCAAAGGATCTCAATGATCTACTGCTTGAAAGACAAAGGAAGGAAGCCAGGAACTCTAAGTCGCAATAATACTACACACGAATAGGGATGCAAACCTATCTACTCGAGGTGGAATCCAGACCCAAATATGTCTTTATAGATAAATTTTGAATCTAGATTCCACACAGAGCATGTCCATTGTATCTTGATCCAACATCAACATGAACAAAATGGAATCAATTCTGTATGAGGACCCAAAATTAAAATTTTGAGTGCATTAAATGGCATAAAAGCGCAAATTAAAATAAAATAATTGGATAAAAGTGCTTCAATTTTTTATATATTTAAATATACATGTGAAAATATTAAAGAGTATATGATTAAAGTTAAGTAGACTATCAAATATGACTATAACTCAAGTGCTTAGACTCTTAAAACCTATATATTTTTAATAAGTTAATCTAATCATCATGCATCTAGATCCTTAGATTAGAACATACAAAGATCTCTTCTAGATCTGAATATTACAAATCCTATATGCATGGATCTAGATCTAAATACAGATATGATTTTTTCTCAAATTCAAAAAGTAGGTTTCATTCCTACTTTATTCAAAATTAGAGACTTTGGATACTAAGAAAATCTCGGATGCCTATTTACAACTCAACATAAAAATAGTTCCCTACCTTAGTAGTCTTTAGGGCACGCTTGGTTGAAAGGGATCCGTGAGTACTATACTCTGCCGTATGCTTTAGAATTCCTCGATAAGGATTTGTATAGTTGAACATCCCACATAGATATTAGTGCATGACAACATGCATTAATGAGAAAAATTCGTATTGACGTGCAAATCTTAAAATTAAGGATTTCAAGATCTTATGAGAGAGGTCAGACCCAAAATCTTTAGAAATGAGAATTTCCACTAGCTCAAATCTTCCAATATTTACAATTGTCGAAAGTGGATGTTTCATATGAAGATCATCTGAAGAAAAAAAAAAAAAAAAAAACTGCCAAGAAGTTCTTGAGGATTTAAATGCAAAACATGACCTTAGGGTGCATTTGTATGAAGAGAGGACTTTGCACTACGTAGAATCTCATTTTTGTGGAAGAGAGAAATCTCCGTTCCTAACCTTTTATAGGAAATCAGAGATCTCTCTATTGAGAAAAATTAGTTTATTTTATATATTCAAAGAAAAGTTATCGCACTAAACAATTAAAAAAAGTAGGATCCACGAAAAATCAGAACAAGTACACAGTATGCACTTTTTTTGACAAAAAGACCCCTATATTTTTTAAAAACCTCAAAAGGCCCATAAATTCTATGCTTTCATTAAAATATCCCTTAGTTATTAGTCAAACTTTACAAAATTAACTACACTTTTCAATATCTTCCTTTCTTTTTTTAGAGTGATTTACCCCTAAAAAAGGTGCAAATGACTCAGATAATTATGCCATATCCCTCATTCTCACTTTTCAATTATCAATTATTTTGTACACTATTCACCATATAATAAAGAAGCTCACTTAATGTATAACCTATTATCCTTTGCAATCATGCATCCAGATGGACCCCATCTGATTTGAGTTGGTGAGATTTGCAAATCTAATTTTTTTTTTATCATGTATTTATAAGAACAAGAATAGCCTTCAACGTGCAGGGTCCAACACATGTCTGACACAGCTTTCGGATTTTTTTTTATACTTACACCCCGTTACCTAAACATAGTTGAAACGATGATGGTCGTCAAATACAAAATATGAGGGCCTTTTTGAGGTTTTTATAAAACACATGCAACTTAATTCTTATAAAAGTTACAACTATTTATTTATTATTATTTTTTTTTTTTTTCTATACGCGGGAGAAACTGGGTCGCAAAATAAAATAACGTGCAGTTACCACGTGCGACAATATGGATGCCGACGATGAGTTCTTCATCTTCACGTCCCTTAGAAAAAACCAAAAGGTAGAATGTCAATTTGAATTTGAATGAGTGGATGGAAACTTTTGCATCAATCCTTAGGAAGGTGGATCCTCTCACCTGTCATTGGCTGGTCCAAATATCCAATAGTTTCCAATTCTCAACCACTGAGTAAATCAACAATAGCTAGGCAGGTTGTTATCTATGAAGTGTATCCCACCCCACCAATTATGATGGTAGTGTCAAGTGCTAAGTGCTAAGTGCCAACAGCAAAAAAATATCAGTTAAAAGTACAATCAAATCTATCCACCTCCCCTGCAAAATTGAAATTTCCCTTTGATTCTATGAATCCCAACAAACAAATCTAAACCCCAAGAAAACAGAAACACCACCATTCATCAACAGTACACAAAAGCAAATTCAAGCAACTTAGAAAGAAAAAAAACAGTATCAGATTATCGTCTACATCTTCATTAAAATCAAGACGTTAAGAAGAAAAGAGAGGAAAAAAAAAAAAATTAGAGAACCATTCTTACAATTCCATTCCAACGAACTATATTTCAATCACAGCCTAAGATCTAAAACAAAGGTGGTGGTGACTCTGCTCCCCTTCGATGATGCGCTGCACGTTCTGAAACTGCTCCACATGGCAAGGGATGGTAATCGGACCCTTCTGACCGAAACCGTACTCCTCCTCCGCCTCCTTAAGCAGTTGCACGAACAGCGGATGATTCAGATACACCAACGGCACCACGAATCTCTGCTTCTCTTGCCCTTGCCCCACCATGACTGCCAAAAAACCCTTTGGTACTACGTCCTTCATCTCCTTCTTCCTCCTTCCTTCTTCTTCTTCTTCCTGTTCCTGTTGTTGTTGCTGGCTGATGTGATGAAGCCGAAGAAGATAATGACTTAAAAGATGAGAATCTCGTTCCAAGATCTGGATTCTGATATCAGAACACTACCAACAAGTGAGAGAATGGCCACGGGTGAGGTCCGGAAATAGTAAGCCTGAAAAGAGTGAGAGACGAATCGCACAAAGATCGCGGGATGTTGCTCATTATCGATATTGATGTTACTCGCTTCTTCTTCTCTGAAGAGAATACACATTTACATTACATTACATGTGTGATGTGTGGTAGGTAAAACTAAAATTAAAGGAGGGGTTTTGTTTTATATTGATACAAGGATCAGAATTTGGAAAGAGGAGAGAAAGAATTAGGAAAGAAAGGGAAACTGGTAAAAACACAAAATACAAGAGGAAAGGGGTAAGATTAGGAATTGTAGTTGTTGCCTGCTTTTTTTCTCTGCGCAGATGGTGGTTTTCCAGAGGGTATCAAACACTTTTCAAAGCAAAAACGGGTTAAATGCGTTTTTAACTTTTGATAATGGAATTCCTCTTGATTTAATTAACTGTCCTAAATTATGGCTAGGGTGGGCCACGCGGTTGACACGTGTTAGGCATATGCATTCATTGTTCACATGCGCGGACCCCATATTAGCATTGTGCCGGCTTATTTTAATCGGAATTGCTCAAAATAAACGTCCTCCACCTAAATGGGCGATCCTCGGAATTTACGCTAACGTGAGTTTTGAAAACGTGATTAAGAAAAACTTATGTATAGTGATTTATCATGTTTCTCCCTTAGATTGATATAAAATTTAAGGAAAACCCATATGATTGGAGGGTGTTTGTTTTGAACTGTTGGGATTAAAATAGGTGGGTGCCAACATGGAGTCCCAGTGCTTTTAGCTCAAAATTTGTCTTAGGTTAAATCCTATTGTGATCCGGATTCCTGTTTTAAATAAAATATGTTCAATCATACATTAAGTATATTATGAATTAGCACATTTGTTATTAAGTTTTGTTATTTCGGACTATATTAATTTTGATGTGGGCCCTATTATATATCAATGGATTCCACAAAAAAATGTGTCCATGCTTGAATCTTTTTCGGGTCAAGTTCTTCTACTAATTAATCGGTTAATGAGAGGTCGGTGGACATAATTCCCACCAAATAGGACATTTTTTTTTTTTTTGGTGTGTGTTTGTTCTTTTTTATAACCCAGGGTTCCAAGTCTTTTGGACAATAATAATCTCTACGGGCCCAAGAGAGAAAGCCGGATAAAATTCCCTTATAGCCCTAGTATGGTAGTGCAGTTTCGAATGCACAACCTCCGGATGCAAACCGTGGTCCTAGTCCGACTGAGGTACCCCTTAGGGTTAAAAGAAAAAAGGACTCCTTTACCGGATGCATACAATAAGTCTATACTATTAGTATTATTGGGAGAGGGATTGGTTACATTGGTATTCAAATCTTATTTGTTCATGTAATTTTTTGCCCTTATCTTATTCTATTTTTAACAAATCTTAGACAATCCTCCTTCAGTTACCTAATTTTGAATGGGACATTCACCCAAATCAGCATTTGTCAAACCATTAATCAACGTTGAACTTAATGGACATAACTGCTCTTTAAAATGATATTTTGCGAACCACCTAGATACTCAATGCCTCTTTAAATTAAATGTCAGGCAAATTGAGAGCATCTCAATTCTCAAGTGAGCCTTGTAGCAATTTGCAAGGTTTATAAGGATCTAAATCCTCTCAGTTTGGGTTTTCCTTTTCAAAGTTAGGAAACATGACTGGATTTGGAGGGTTACTTGCCCCACCAGCTACAGGTAGCACCCTAAATTAGACATCCACCAAACTCTTTTAAGTCTATGAGATGTTGATCACTGACAGAGATATTACTCTTGAGAAATTATTGTCTCGGAAAAATTAAGTCTATGAAAACGGCTCTTGACCAAAGTGGTAAGGTAAGGAGCGGTGGTTCTCAACCTACCTGCCCAAAGTTAGAATCTTGAGTACGCCTCCTCTTCCCACATGTGCGGGCTTCCTTCTCGCACCCGCGTGCAAGCTTCCTTCTCTGCGTGAGTGAGTTGTCTTCCCTTGTGTGTGGGCTGCTCTCTTTTGGTTCCCAAGCCTCATTGGCTGGGGTACTAAAAAAATGGTCTCAGAAAAATATTAGTGTATTGTTTATATTTAGAATTTTATTGACTGGAAAAAATCATGGAAAAGATTAATTTTTATACAATGATAATAATAAATAAAAACAAATTAAATGAAAAATTCTCTTAAAAATATCCTTACAGATTTTTCCTTATTTATCTTACTTTATTCTGATCTTTCTCATATTTTCTTGCAATATTTTTTTTATTTCTTGTGATATTTTAAAATTATTGCGATATTATTGAAACATACCACTTTAGGTGTATGATCAAATATTATTGCAATGTTTTCACAATATTGCTGATTTCTGAAACAGTAATGTTGATTGGTATCTGAACTAAGGCTACAGAACTGATTAGAAAATTAATAACTTCATCTTTCATCTGCTGAATATTTCTTGCATTCAGATAGAACAACTAAAAAAGCATAGTAAATCCGAGCTTTTATAGAAATCTAATGACCTCAAACTCTGCCTAGCCCTATTTTACAGGTATAGAGAGCTTCTTGATGTGGAATCTGCTGATATCCATTTTATAGAAAATAAATCTGTGTGAGCAGGCAAACAAGTGAAGGATGGAAAATCTCTAAAATTGTGGAAACCCGGCTATCCGATTTTGGTATTTTTATATGTTTCACGTGAGTATTTTCTTACCATGAAGTGGAGATTAGCATTAATGAGTAAGGAACTACTAAATTTTCTCCATTAACTAACCCCACCAAAACCTTGGAGGCATTAGTAGTGGAAGTAAAAATACTTTCTAATACTCCCTTTTGGATGGAACCTGATCAACACACATTTTGCGGTAGACACATTTGTGACTAGCTGGTTAAAATACCATATTAAATTTCTCCGCTAACCAAACCTATCAAAACCTCAAGGCATCACTAGAGGAAGAAGTGCTTTTCAATAATCCCCTCAGGTTGAACCCAATGAGTCCACTTTTGAAAGTATTTTTCTCCTCTACTAATGCACAACATACCCATGATTTTAAGTTTTTCGGAGAACCCCAAAGAAAAAGAGGAGACTCATCCACAACGACAGTAGAAAAATATTGCATATAGAAAACGGAGTCTTAAAAACTAGCATTTCTTGAAACAATTGCAGGAAAATTCAAAACACACGAAAGAACAAAGAAAACCTTCTTTTCACCAATCACAAAAACAAAATCACACCTTCTCAATGAAGGGATTCAGTTGATTTGGGTATTAGATTTTTGACTTTTTGTCTTCATGGGTGGGACGAGATTCATTTGGTCAATAGCCCATCATGGGCCTTTTTCAAATCGTATGGGTGCGACTGCACCAGCGTGGCATAACTTGGGTCTGCTCCTGCACGAGGGAGGAAATGTTGAGAATTACTTTCGTTGTTTCTACCTAACGCCTCGAGTTCTTGGTATAATATAATTAGTTAGAAGAGGAGATTTAGAAGATTCTCTCCACCTTATACAGTTTTATGCTGGGCTATGTACATATTGAGAATGAGCAACTGTACAAAATCTTAAAAAGACAAAAGCAAAATTCAATATAAACAGCTCTCTTAACTTTGTTAGCCTAACTCTTGTCGACACTACTTCTAAAAGCAGCAGAGAATTTCGTTTGTTCCAACCAGCCCGAGGACAAGGATCTGGGGCTCCAAAGTCAATCAAAGGAACGTACAAAGCCAATCTGTAACGTTCACGCCTACACACGTCTATGAAGTATAAAGTGAGGAATCATGACTCCTAAAATCTATTTATAAGCCTTCTTTGACAACTTCTTTTCCTCGCACAGGTCTTTAGCACTTGAAAACAACAAAGCTTTCCAATTTTCTTTCCAACCCTTCTACATGGACAAACTTTTTGGCATGAATTTGTGACAAACTCCCATGTGGCACAATCCTAGAGGTGCTTTTTCCCCCCCTCTCAAAAGTTGCACCTCTAAGATTGTGCCACATGGGAGTTTGTCACAAATTCATGCCAAAAAGTTTGTCCATTTAGACTTTCTGTTTTCTTAAACCACTACATATATACTCCTGGGAGGATGTGTGGGCATGTGGGCCACACCGACCAAAACCTAACAATCTATACATGAACACGATTGTCTTTTTTGAGTCCCAGCAGCCCTCTTGCCTTGAGGCATGGGACAGCCGACCAGTCCAGCTAATTTTGGTTGCCGACTTTAATCTTGTGATACAAATTACAAATCTCATTTCCTGTATCGTCTTTTGGTTTTTGCATTGTCTTCTGTTTTTTCGTTCTCTTTTCAAATCAATTCATTTAAGGAGAATGTGTCATTTGATGTTTTTGCACAAAAGTGTACCCATGTGTGTTTTTTTTTAGTCTGGATTCTCTCAAGAGTAGCCCAGTTTCTGTGATGGGGATGTGTCAAACTCCAATCGAAAAAAAAAACTAAAAATATGTCAGGAGATGAAATTCATTTTGAACATACCAAATTATCAATAAGTGGGCCCTACGGCGGAGTTTCACACATCCCCACTCATGGGAAGAAGTGTGTGGGAGACCACTTGGGGGATCTTTGGTAGTTTTTCCTGTCTTTGGCTCTTTCTATCACTACATCAAATAAAAATTGCCATTTTTATGTCCCCCATGGAAGGTGCACGAAAAAGGTGCATTTGGTGCATGTCCATATCTGTTTCCAAGGATGCCCAAACAGAAACCGAATAAGAAAAGTAACCATTTTTAATGGCCTCTTTTGAGTCTTTTGACACTGGCATTTGCCAGGCCTGGTTAATCGTTAGCACCACATGTAGAAAGTCAATCGAATATCTTTCTTTACTTTCCTTAGAAGTAACAAATTAGTCAGCCTTTTTCAATTGGTCAATGCTCAAGTGTTCGATGCAGCTGCACCAGTGAATGAAGCATATATGCTTCAGATGGGAGGGAGGCAAGCACTAGAAGGAAGTCACAGACAGAAACCACACGGATCAAATGACCTTAAAACCAAGCAAATCAAATTCATCACATGGACATTGAATTTGGACGGCTGGGATACCCCCCCCCCCCCCCTTCAGCCAGTCATCTGTTTTGGACATTTTGACTCCCTGCCTCATTTTGGGAATACTGCTAAGAAATGTTGGAGATCTCAACTAGTTTATTGCAGGCCCAAGCCCAGAAGGAGGGTTGCGTCATATTGGACCGGTGTAAAACTTTTGTGGCATTTACATCATGGCATAGGTGGGTAAAAGTTTCTCTATGTAGGCTGATAGCCCCTAAAAAAGAGGTGAACCAAAGAGGACACAGAAAGAAATTGCAAGGATAGATCTCAAGATGTGTAACCTATTCGAGGATCTGGCCTAACATAGACCAGAATGGTGAAAAGAGCTCATATATCTGACCCCAACACAGTTGGGGCAAAGCTTTGATAATGATAATGATGGTGTTTGAGAATGTTGGAGAGTACCCTGAGAAGTATTGTGGTTAAGGTGTGTGTGGTCCTCATGACTAAGGTGATGCTCATTGGTTGTTTAAGAACCATATATTATTGAAATATTTGTAAACTTAAATTCCAAGAAAGCCAATAATTAGATATTCTATGACCAGGTCAAGCTCCACATGATATGTAATAATGTAATATCTATAGTAATCTTGGTTGATTAGGAAACCTATGGGAAAACTAAAAAGGATAGCTGCCATCCATCTTAACTCAGCAAAGACAAAGCCATCATCTTCACCATGAGGAAGCAATGCACCACAGAAGATCAGTCTAAAGATCTACACAAAGTTCAAGCTCCGGTACAGATATGTCTCTAATAAAGCATGTTGATACAATGACAGTATTGTGCTGAATGCTGATTATAAAATGTCAATATGTTGCTTCAAGTTAATCATTTTTTATATAAGACTGACAAAATCTCCATAACACCATTTTTATTGGTGCTTCTTTTCACCTACATGCGCCCCTACTACAATAAGTTCAATCCCTTGACAGACACAAACTCCTTTGAATTGGCAACAATCCTAGTTTGACTCTAATACACATATTAGTCACAATTAGATGTTATCACAATAGCTGTGCACCATATGTAGCCATTAAACCTTGAGAAGCTTAAATTAAGGGCTAAGTTTATTTGGTTGGACTGATGTTGAGAACAATCAATTCATGCTCTAACCTAAGCATCCAGTCTCCTTTGATTGCCATGCACCCATGCAGGCCTCACAAGAATCTATGCTCAGTCAAAAATAGTAGTGTAAGGACCTACGAGCACACAAAGTGGGTAGGTAATACTAAAAAGTGCAAATTCTAGGTTTCTTTTTTCATTAACTGATACCACATACCAGCAGTCCGACACCAGATACATTTTTTTTGCAAAGAAGACACCAGATACTAGAAACCATGAGTGATGCATCTTTTATGTCTGTGCCATGCATGGGTCCAAATATTGGTACTAGAGTCCGTACCAAGTGGTGGGAAAATTCAGTGATTTAAGCCGACGCTTGGCATACTGGCTCAAGTGGCAAGCCTAGCTTGCTGTTGTAGCATCAAGTGATTAAACACATTTGAGGGCTCAATTAGTTTCATGAATCTAATTATTTTAGAAAGATGAGTTCTTCATTGAAGCGATCTTGTTACATACTGTTTTATACATTTCTCAGTCTGCATTTTGGAGTCATACGTAATCCACTTGTGCCACCCCACTTGTTCAGCAATCTTCAAAAGCTTCAATTTTGGGGGACCTAGACCTGAACAAACAAGCTTGGGATGAATTTAAAACAAAAAATTCCAACTTGATCACCTCTGTTTAGAGCAAATGATGTCTAGTCACAGTAAGCTGCAAATCAAATCAGCCTTCTCAATTTGAAAACAAAGTAATTCAGCAGAATTGGTAGCAATAAATAGCTAAGCCCTATACAAGACTTGAATGACAAATCGCGAATAAAGATGAAAAAGAAAAATATATGCCAGATGGTATCCAAGAGTTAGCAATCAAAAGATACTGTGATCCATGTCAATTACCATTCAAAAAAAAAAAAAAAAAAAACACATGTCAATTGAGTCAAACACAAGGGCTAGGAACTGTAGTAAACTCATTTGGCAGAGAGTTTTATTTGGTAGGCCATCGCAATGGCTGGCACAGATATCTTCCAACAGAGTGCGCAGAGCTAAAACCCATGGGAGTCGATATCCCTACCACCCACCATGCCAAGCGTGTAGCGACAATTGTTTTGGAAAAATTGTTGAACATTGAAGATTCCTTATAAACACAAGGGGTTGTTTTTCCAACTTGACTGTACACATCAGGCCTTCAAGAGGTAGCAGCTACAATTGAATCAACAATTGTCATCAAAGTCCTAATCCATGATTAGAGATGGAAAAACAGACTTCCAATATCAAACAATAACAGGTCTTTGAATTCTCAACTTTGCTTATTGATATTGATTAAACAGTTGAAACTGTTCAGTCAGAAGTCACGTTAAGTTTGTCTAAACAGCTAATTGGCCCAGATTTTAAACAGATAAGCCTGTGCTCACCATGCTCACATGCTGGACTTTCACAAAACTCAGGTTTTCCTAAGCCCTGACAGCCCCACATATTTTCCCTTGTGGTGCTGAACACAAGTATAAATTATAGAGGTTAGGAATTCTAGTTACCAAAAATGGAATAAATTACCTGTACTTTCTCCTCTGGCAATGCTAAAAGAATTGGTTATGACATCAAAACAGAAAAAGGGAAATAAATGGCCATCAAAATTTACAATCAGCGATCCCAAGAGACCAATCCACGTTAGTTGCGAAAGCAATCTTCAGAATATTCGTTGGTGGGCAATGGCAGCATGAAACTTCAGATGTATCCCTGTACCATAAGCATTTCACTTCTCCCAACATCATATCAGGCTAAAAGAAGTAATGAAAGCTTCCACTAAACATATCTGATACGGGGCTAGGCAATGATCTTTGTGCTTGCTAATTGATATTAAATACCCAGAGTGGTGATGCCTCTTCAACCCACTCCTATGGACAGTCATGAAAGGATAGGTTTCTTGATGAACATCCACCACATCAACCTATTAAATTTGTTGATATATGTGTCACTCATGGTTCAGATAAGCAATCACATCATTCTTGGTTGCTGGGAAGAATGACCAAAGGATCAAAGCCCCAACCAGAGCACAAGAATGCAAGGTCTGCAAGAGTTTGATATTAATTGGTCATCTGTTGGAATTTTATCAATTTTTGTAGGCCCATCATCAGTCCAACAACACATGTCAAGATCCACACATACTCCAAAGCAGAGTCAAGCATCCTCTGCAATGTCATAAAGGTGCATCAGATTGATGCAATATTTGAGACTGCTCAGATCCAAGTGAAGCCCAGCAATTATATGATCTGATCTCTGTGCACATGAACCAATTGGGTAGTAAATATGGTTTTGTATAGTGAGTTTTATTGTTTGGTCAATACATTGGGCCATTCCCCTCTAGTCTAAGATCAGCCACTTCCTTTGAGTAAAATATCATAGATAATCCATTAATAAGAATGGCATTACTTCACCCAAGTCATCCTCCTCAATTATAGAGGTGTCTGTAAGCATATCACTCTTTATGGGTGATTCATATCCACTGCTTCTCAACTGACACTCCAACTCATCCAATGTACAATAGATTTCCTTACTTTGTGGGTGAAACTTATCCCCCACAACAAACTCATGAACTTCACCATCCACCTCAATCCAACTGAAACCAGGAACTTTCTCCAATCCACTCTCTTCCATCCTCCTCCTCATTCTACTAAAATCCTCCCATCTGCCTAATCCTGCATAAATATTAGATAGAAGAACATAGCAACCAGCATACTTTGGTGCTAGTGTGATCAGTTCTTGTGCCGCAATCTCTGCTATCTCAATGTTTCCATGTTTCCTACATGCTGCCAACAATGTTGCCCAAATCACAACCCCAGGTTCCATGGGCATGCTTTCAATGACTGCCTTGGCTTCTTCAAGAAAACCTGAGCGGCCAAGCAGGTCGATCAAGCATCCATAATGCTGGACCACTGGCTTTATCTCATAAACCCTTCTCATGAGGTTGAAATGTCTTATGCCTTCTTCAACTAGACCTCCATGATTACAAGCAATCAACAAGCCAATGAAGGTTACGTAATTGGGTCTCATGTCCGAGCATTGCATCTGCGAGAACAGTTTCAGAGAATCCTCCGCAAAGCCATGAATTCCAAACCCGACAATCATTGAAGTCCAGTGCCCTACGTTTTTGTTTGGTATGTTTTCAAAGACTTGGAATGCATAATAAATGCTTCCAGATTTGGAATACATATCAATCAGTGCTGCACCAAGAATACCAGCCAATGATAACTCGTGACGGATTACATACCCATGAACCCTTTTACCCAAACCAAGAAGACCCAGTTCAGAAATGGCAGAGATGATGGCTACCAAGGTCCTTTCATCTGGCCTCAGCCCCGAAAACTGCAATTCAAAAGACAGATCAAGTGCTTCATGAGACAAGGAGTTCCGCACATATCCAGCAATCATAGAATTCCAAGAAACAATATTTCTCTCTGGCATTTCGTCGAAAAACTGACGAGCACACTCGATGTCCCCAGCTCTCGCATACCCATCAATCATGGAATTCCAAGAAACAACATTCTTATGAGACATTTCGCCAAACACCTGGTGAGCACTCTCAGTCCTCCCACATTGAATGTACATGTGAATCAGAGAATTCTGCACAAACACATCAGATGCAAATGGGGTTTTCAAAACAAAGCAATGTATCTGTTGGCCTTCTTCAAAAGCACCCATTTGGGCGCACGATTTGAGGATGAAAGGGAACGTGAACTTATCGGGAGGAACAGGAGCTGAATCACAGAGCATCTGGTAGAAGAGCAAGAAGGCCTCTTCGGGACGGTTGATTTGGGTGTGGGCTCTGATGAGGGTGTTGTAGAGAAAAGAAGAGGACTTAATGGTGCGATCGAAAACGGAAAGAGTGTAATCAATTTTGGTGGATTTTGGGATCGAAGAGTAAAGAGAATGGCAGCAAGATAGGGTGATTTTACAAGGGATTGAAGGGTTTTGATGGAAGAGGCCTGTTTTGATAGATTGAGCATGGATTTGTTGGATTTCTCTGATGTTGGTGCAGAGATCAAGGAGAGAAAGTGAGGGTAGAGATTGGGAGGAGGACATGTTCGATTCAACGGTTTTCACTAACCGTCTTGGATCTATGGTTTTTTTCTTTTTTGAAAGGTCGTTAGAACCTTTCCCGGCAAAATGACACCCCCTAAGCCCTATAAAACCAAATTAGACCTTTTGATCTTAACCGTCCAATTGATGCCCCCATAACTAAACAGATCATATTATTTTATTTGCAATTATATAGGAAGAGGACATGGATGAAAATACTTAAAAACAAATTAAAAAGTGAGCTCTATCTAAAGATTTGACTTGGGATAGTGAACGAGACAGGATTTGGACTTTGATGATGATGATTGTTTTTGGCAATATATATTAGTTTGGCAAGAATGGGGTTCTTTATTTTATTTGTTTAGCCGGATTGGTTGAAAAGTAGGGCTAAACTGGCCAGTTCATCTGTCAATTGGGCAGCATTGAGGCTTAGATTGTCAAGTGGGTCAGAGAGGCAATTCTTGTCCAAGGAGTTGGGTCCAGCCCGCACTGTCGATCCAGCACCTATTAGATGGGCCATAGCTTACATGTCATGGACTGAGATTGGGTTTTGTTATTTGCACACATTTTAACTCCAGGCCCATCGAGCCGTGGACCTACATATGGTCAAATTTGGGCCTTAATTTACAACAATTAATTGGCGAGCATGGGCTTCAATTTCGGGTCCGCCTAGCTAAAAGCTAACAAAGCCCTTGCCTTAAAACGTGGCTCTATTCATCCAGCTATTAGACTAGGATACAACTCAAAATGAGGGGAAAAAAAAGAGCAGATTTATGTTTCCATGTGATGGGCCTATCCATGGACCCTCAGGCACACTAACCCCTGTCAGTCATCACGCATCCCAGTTTGACAGTGCCCCAAGTAATATCCTTAAATTGAATCAAGTTAAAATGATGCACTTATACAACGTCCGAATTCTGTTGCTCTAAAGTCAAGGGTGAGGATGATCTCATTGGAGTGATGCTTGCCCCCCCACACACAGGGCCTCTGGTTTGCATGTATCCATTTGGGGCCCACAAAGAACTGGGGTGGACCTATATTGTGTGGTGCCATTCCAGGTATTGGGTTCTTCAAATTGGTATTGGTATCACAATGCACCTCTGTCATAACAAGAAAATATTGAATAAGACCAAACTTTTGATGCTATGATTAGATAATTTGCATTCCCTTAAGAGGTAACCTGAACATGCTAGAAATGAAAAGAAGCCCATGTTGTACAAAATATCGAGTGTTGGAGTACGTGTTCAAACTATTGCTAATTTCCCAAACAAAAGCCTCTCTAATCACCATCTTTTACATGAAACACAATTAAATAGAAACTTCGGTGGCTTCTCATCTTTTGTGTATATATAGATCTTGAGATCAGGACCTGTAGTGGTAGAGCTCACGAATGTTCATTGGAGAAATGAAGCTTTGATCCCCATCAAGTAATTTCTCTGCAATGATGACATTAGCAGCTTCTGTTGGGTGGTATGCATCCCAAAACACATACTTGGAACGGTCATTACACAGCACAGAGCTTGTGTCCTCAGTGCGCCCTTTGAAGCAAATGAATGGAGGGAAGTTTCCACCACAGCATGGATCATATGCATTCTCAAACCCTGAAAGTGTCATAACAACATTAGCATATCCATACTCTGGTATAAGGGATTCTACTTTCTCAATAAGTCTTGAAAAGAAAAATCTCACCATACTGTTGATAATGGCTTATGATCCCCATAACAATGTCGAAGGAATTTGCATACACAAATACTACGCTGGGCCCTAATTCTTCATTTAATTGATACAACATCTTCCTTAGTTTCTTATTGTATCCCTGGACTAAATTATTCACATCCAATGAACACCTTCCACTCGGCAACAGGTTCAATGCGCGAACAAATGGTATACATCCAAGAGGTCCAACTCCGACGACAACAAATTTCATTGCCCCAAGATGGTGCAGTCGCTTGAAACAAGAACAACCATGAGTCCATAAGCTTCAAGTTAACATTTTGCTTAATGATTCCAAAATTCTAGTTAAACTAACATAAGACTGTAACTTCAAATTTATTATGAATTAATAGCCAATAGGGGTTTCTTACCTTAAGTTGTAATGTCAGGTTGGAAACCATGGCATCTTGGAGCATTGTATGGGACAGCTTACTTTGCCCAATAAGAGGGATTGAGGGTTCAAGGTAGTCGAAGAAGTCGTTAGATCCAATTGTTAGAGAGAAAATTGCCCCCTTGAGTAATTTCATCACACCACTCTCTCCCATCAAAGTCCTCATGTAATCTTTGCTCTGCTCAAAGTAGTCTATCTGTTTCCTCAATGGAACTCTACCTACCTGCACAAGGTTGAATAACAGCTGAGAAAGTCCAAATAAGTATAATGAGAAAAGCATTTTACACGTTAGGCTCCTCCAATATATTAACCGCCTGTTTGCTTGCATAGAATGCATGGGAACTCATTGTAAAATGAGATATGCGGAAAGATTATTAAAGAGGTAAGCGTAAAGTATATGAGGTGAGGGGTGAAAAAATATATGGTAGTATTGTAGGGGAGGTCATTTGCTGGTCCTACCAAATATTACCCATATATATATATATATATAGAGAGAGAGAGAGAGAGAGAGAGAGTTTTTATGGGTTAAACGTACAAACAGGTACCCAGTCTCATCTAAGATTCCAGAAGCTCCTGAAGCGTAATTAACCCCATTAATAATCCCAAGGCTCCCTGTCTTAGGAGCCAAAAAGGGTGGAGAAAAGGACTTCGCTCCAAGTGCTTGACCTGAATGCAAAAAGACATTGATCATATGGAGTAATTTAGAAAGAGTACTTTACAGCTTTCACTTGATCTAAAACACTGCATCCAAAGGCCCTATTGAAAAAACGATTCTAACTAATCATCCCACGTCCAAGCCATAGATCATATGGAACACCAAAACGCTCAAACCATTGATCATATGGAGTACCCGCGATTGGTTAGTACTAATCAGGAATCAGTGGTAGTATCACCAGTACCCCAATTATCATGAATATTATTCAACTGAAACCCTTGGTGCATGTTTGAGATAAGAATGACTTACTATGAAAATCACTGTTTTACATTACCCACAATATCAGATATCGTTCGACCATTGGTGAATCTTCCTGTGGGTCGGCCGCCCGAAGCGGCAAAGTCGATGCCATAGGGAGGAGAGTCCGCCTTGGAGAGTGTAAAAATATAATCATTGTTTCCGGCATCCACCAAGGAGTCCCCAAACACAAACGAAGTGTAAGGAGAGGAGCGCGAGACCTGCAGTGAAAAAACAATGAACATGAAAGAAAGATAATAGGTAAGAGAAGACTCCAACAAGGCCATCTGAAAAATTATGATTTTTCCTCCCTTCCTCTGTTATCGATCCTTTCTCACCTTCTTAGTTGTGTATATATGGAGGGAATAGTTAGTGTACTTGGAGCACGTAGTTTGCATGGTCTTTGAGAGCAGGTAGACGTTGGAAGAAGTCTTCGGAGAATGGGTCCGAAATCCTATATGAAAGATTGCGTATTTGGGCAGTTGGCTTCATTTCCATATAGGGATAGGACCCAAATCATCTTTAGATGAACTCGAGCGACCAGCACCAGATACCAGTAAAAGAAGAGAATCTCCTGCACAAGAAAGGGGGTTGCTTTGGAAAATCTGGGTTCCAAGAAACAAACCCATGGGGTTAGTGCGACAAAGAAGATGAAGATTTGGCCACACGAAAATCTGAAGATTGTGGAAGCAATGATATCAGTTGTACAAGTTGTTTCTCGTTCAAGCAGCCCTCGAGATCAAACTAAAAAACGTATGATCTCTTCTCCTTTTGCAAAAGATGAGAATAGCTGGAGCCTGCTTGTTTCATTGAATTGAATTCCTAGGAATTATGATGCTTCGTATTTTTAAATGGTTAAAAATGAAAAGTTAATGGCGAATATCTAAAAATATTAAATAATCTTTATAAATTAAATTAAGTGAAGATTAAGAATAAATGTCCAATCATAACATTAGTAATTCAAATCCTGCCCTATGGAGGATTTAGAAAATAGAGGATGCAGGTTGGCTACTAATAAAAAGACCAACAGCGACTGTGATATATTGTAGTTGGACTTGGCCCGGGTATGACTTTGACATGGCTCTATAGTATCATACACATACCCAATCATACAAAATAATGTTAAGGGATATGCATCATCATTTTTGTTTGCTTGCGTATAGTGTTCACATGCGTAAAGTAGATGTGAAAATGATGCATAAATAAGATTATTTTCACATTTACCATGGTAAATTATTTAAACCATAACAGAAGATGAGCCGTTACAATTTAACCATGGTGAAAACCACAATCACGATAGTACCTGTTTTCTCGCGTGGGGCTATCAAAAAGTTTTATTTATTTATTCATGTTTACTTTTGTGCGCTCCTTGTTTTTCGTGATTTGAACAATTCATGTTCTTTATATCGCCAAAAATAGCTAAGAAGACAAATTTCTTGTCTTAATTCTTTATGGATTTTAAGGAACTTATGAAAAAATTTAAACCGTTGATCTAATTTTCTAGACTTATGTGGGCCGTAAATTCATAATTCAAATTCCAAAACCTTCATCTTCTTTCACGGCTAAAAACGGTAAAATACGTTGCCTCAGTTCTTCATGGATTTTAAAATTTCGTAAAATAAAGTCCACAAAATCTAAATACATAAAGTTGTGGATATACTCAAATCCACATGTGAAAATGATGATTTTGACAAACATTGGAATGTGTTTCACACCAATGTCGTTTATATGTTTATATATATATATATATATATATATGAAAAATGTTCATATGAATCTATCCCTCACCATTTTTGGTGAGGGACACCCCAAAAGGGAAAGTTCCAAGTACAAAAGTGAGGAAGTACACCTTTGTACTTCCTTACTTTTGTACTTGGAACTTCTCTTTTTGGGGTGTCCTTCACAAAAAATGGTGAGGGATGGATGCACTTGAAGATCCCTATATATATATATATATAGGGATCTTCAAGTGCATCCATCCCTCACCAAAAATGGTGAGGGACACCCCAAAAGGGAAATTCCACTTGAAGATCCCTATATATATATATATATATATATATATATATAGGGAAATGTTCATATGCATCTATCCCTCACCAAAAATAGTGAGGGATGGATGCATATGAATACCCCCCATATATATATATATATATATATATATATATATATATATATATTAGATTCACCCTTGTACCATTCACCTGTGTACCATTAATGCATGGGAGTCCTCATTTGAGATGCTTTAGATATATCTATTGCAAACTAGTGACAACGCCATTGAGAAAAAGTATTTATATGTTAGTTGATTGCCCACCAGAAAAAGAGAATAGGCCAAAAGGGATATGTAGTGGTAAGGATAGATACAAAGAATTGCAACTTATCTAGAGATTTGACTCGTAATAAAACACTTGAAATAGAATAGAATGGAGAAACATGCACGATTCATGTAGTTGACGCAAACATAATTGAGGCAAGTTCTTGATGATGACAAAATAATGTTAATCTTATATTTTAATATATATCATACATTTTATGTAATACATGCTTTTTTTTAGAAATACATTGATCATGTTATACACTCGGGTCTCTCGTTATTTATGTTTGGACCCGAGTGTACTTGCAGATGGCGAGGGTGTTTATTTTTCTTAGTAAAGTTTATGACCACTAGGCCATTGTAAGAAACCATATACCAATTCAAAAGCTTAAGCTTATAGGTGGAAGGCCTATAAAGAGATGTCAAACCTATTACTTACGCGATGTGGGATGTGGGACTTCTCAACAACTATGATTATCACTGGGATTACAATGATACTTTTTCTAGTGAAATCTTTTCAAGGCTAATGAGTTCCAAATGGATTACTCTAGCTAGATAACTTATGTCAAGAAGGTTAAAACAAAATGCATCATTTGACACATATGACAGTGATTACAGTGGCAGACCTACGATTATCATTTGAGGGAGGCTGATAATGGTCAATTGAAAAGGTCAATCATTATTTTTTTGTACTTTTTTTTACATTAACAATTGCAAAAAAAAAAAAAAAAAAAGTATTGCATTTAAATAGATATAAAATATTTAACAATACCA
The DNA here is from genome assembly GCA_028538565.1 of Umbellularia californica. NCBI lineage: Eukaryota > Viridiplantae > Streptophyta > Magnoliopsida > Laurales > Lauraceae > Umbellularia > Umbellularia californica. The sequence goes on along the minus strand of JAPQWN010000001.1, from coordinate 14,003,774 downwards.
ACTAACATTCTCTCATCAAAAGTCAAATCTCGATCCATGCATCAGCCCATTGATCTGAATTGTGCAAGATTGGCTCACCACCATAATAGTTTATGACCTCGATCAAAATCGCAATCGAACTAGATGTTACCATCTCATCGGTGGTCCACTTTTTTCTTTGATGGGCAAAAGATATGGTTACACTCCATAAAAAAGGGACTTGTTAAATGATTAGGATCATTCAATAATTAATCTAACATGTGGGTTATTTTAAATGGTTTCATGCATCAAAGTGGGGAGGGAGGGAGTGGGGGAGGGAGGGTGTGAAGGGATGAGGGGGGACTACTAGATTTTTTAAATGGGGGCTGAGCCAGACAGGCAACATAGCTCTAATGCGATTTTCGCAGGAACCTTCAACGTGGGTTCGCCACTGAGTGATTAGGCTTTGTAAATCAATATCGAATGGAACAAAGAAAATGAAATAAAAAAGGGGAGAAAGATTAAAAGAGAGGATCAGTTGGGCTGCTTGCAAGTATGGCATATCCATTCAAATGAAAATCATTGTATTTCCAAAGGCATGCACAAGACAAGAAGAAAAACATCCCAACAAAGGGTCCAGTACTCAAACAAATGAAAATCCGGGATGCAATTCCCCAACTTCCTTCGTCTAGTCTTCCACGCATGTCTCAATATCTGGAGGACTCAATCTGTTGATGCAGGTCCAACTAGTCGTCTCAGACATGGAAGCTCAGAAGCCAAAACCGAGACATAGATGACGATGGGCGTACCAAACAACACGAGACCCACAGGCACCATCCACTCCTGCTCATTGGCTCCATGGTACTCGAGCCCCCACCACACCAGGGTCGCGTACCCGACCGCACTAACAAAAACCAAGCACATGCATGCTGCCCACGTCTTTGCACAGTTTGGTTTATCCACTAAATCTTCCCCCATGTCTTGTTGCATATCGAACCAAAAGCACAAGTTCCTTCAATTCCTTTCCTTCTGTACTTCCATCTTTCGCAAGTGCAGATGAAGATGGAAGGCCGGCCAATATAGACCTTCTTATACCATATTTCAGAAGCTCTGGTTGATGCGCACCAAAGGTGGCTGTGACTGTCAACAATGGGGTAGCATACAAGAATGAAGCCGTCTGCAGTTGCGTGTAAAGTGTATAGAATATAGATGGCTACCTTCTTCCACACATATAATATATGTTTTTCTGAACTCATTCGAATGATTTGTAATCTGTCCTCTTCCAGGCAATGGATGAATTGCTGTCATATATGTTTTTTTTAATGTGAATTTGACGTTTTTGTGCTCTTGTTTCTCATATTAAAATATGAGGGAAATGAGTGACATATGGCACGTTTTTTTTTTTTGGACTTTGTCGTCCATGACCTCCCCCGTGCGGTGGCTGCATCTCAAAGTCAAACACCAATTTAAAATCTAATTATGATGGCTCGAATCATAATTCGAGCTCACTCTGTAGATTACTGAGTCAGGTGAGTTAATTGAGTCTGATTAATCTGAACAAATACTTGGTGGGATTCATCCAAGTCAGTAAGAGTTCACATGAGTTTTTATTTTTTGTGTAAATTAGCCCTAAAGTGGGATGTTTCCGGCTTCTCGTCCACGCAAATTCTGTTTAAGAGTTCTAGTCTACTCAGCTAGACAATTGCAGCCGAAGGTCTTTACGTACACACGATCACATATTTCAGGACTAATTTGCCCTTTCAATCGTTTTAGGCATAAAATTTTGAAAATTAAAATTTCAAATCTTATATAATCCCTCTGTTATTTCTAGGCACAGAACTCAACACCACTGTCCTTCTGCGATCCTCTTCTTCGGTCCGATCTAGAACAACAACTTGATCGGGTTGCCGAAGAAGACATCCTCTGCTCCAACTCGGTTTCTCTTCTCTGCTATAGGACTTCTTCTCCTCCACTTCTTTGATGCAAGCGACGGGCGGCAGAAGGCTGCAGCGGCAGCTAGCTCCGGCATCGGTGGGATGACTCCAATCTTTTTTTTCCAAGACCATGTGATCCCAAGTCTGGTTTGCTGCAATGATTCGAATTTCCCTGTTTCTGCTTATCCTATGGTTGTTTTCTCGGACAATGCTGAAGCACTTCTGACGAGAGGCGACGATGACGATGAAGAGAGTCTCCGATGACTTGCGGTGTGGTACGATAGCAGTGCAAAACGTGCGGTGATTCCTTTCTCCGGTTCCAGTGATGATAAGCATAACAGTTCGGCGTCACTTGTTGGGATCGTAACAAAACCTTCTTCTCCATTTGAAATTCAATTAGAAAACACCAGATCAATCCCTGACTCTGCCTACTTATTTCTGTTACAGAAACCAGAAACGAAGAAAAAGAAGAGGTTTAGTTGCCAGGCCAGGCCATGTTCAAGTTCTGGCCAGTTCAGCCTGACCGTGAAGTAAAAAACTCAGTCAGTAACATGCTGATGTTCTGATTTATGAAATTTGTTTGAGTTTTTGTTAAATTTACGTAACTTCTGTCAAATTCAAACCCATTCCAAGAATGTTCTGGCCAGTTTGGCATCTGTATCTCATGCCTCTATTTCTCTAAATGTCTAAATCATACAGAGGTTTGAATAATTAGAGTGTTTGGCATAAGGTTTTAGACTCTTTCCGTTTTAGACATTTAGAGGCAAATCTTCTAAAATTCAAATACTATAAAAATTGGCAGATGAGAAATAGAGTTTTTGGGTCTTAAAATATAAAGGCGAGGTATTCAAAATAGATTCATACATTATCAAATTCGTTTTTTTTATTCTAGTCTTTTTATTTTATGAATCTTCTTTTAAAATAGATGGCTTTATAAAAAAGAAGAGTAGAGATGAAAAACAATCCCTTAGTGTTGATGCTCCGTGAAAAAAAGAGTTTCGGAGCCGTCTTTCCTTCTCATCTGCATCAATCAATCAATCAGGAACAGAACGAAGGAAACAGGAGGAGTTTAGAATTGAGATACATAGGAATTGGAGTCTGAAGAGGGGAAAGATGGGGTATGTATTGAGGGTTCGGTTAGCGTCCTTCTTTGCAGGCGCTGCAGCTGCTTCTGCTCTGGGTCTCTACCTTCTTCACAAAGATTACAAGATCGCCCACGAAGCCATCACCCAACAGGTTTTCCTTTCACCTTCCCTCATTTCGATTCCCCTAATTCCTAATTCCCCCCCACGCGTTTGGGGTTTCTGTGAAATCCCTAGTGTGCACTTTCTCCTATCGAAAATTGAATTGATGTACACTACAAAACTGATCTCATTGAATGTCGATTTCGATTTTTCTGCCATCTGCTTTCTCTTGTGTGGCATCATGATCAAACCCATTTCTTTCTTGCTGTGAGAGGAAACCTGATCAAGAAAAGAGGGGAATTGGGTTTTTCTCCCTCTTCTTCTTCTGGATTGCATGTCTATCTGCTCACTGATCATTTGATTCTGTCCTAAACATTGTGTAATTGAAAGAACTTGATCTAACAGAACAATCTTATAAACTAGTAGAGATTCATCTACCCCAAATTGCAAGTGAGTTGAGTAGAATCCATCTATACATGTTCTCCTGTAATTCTTCTTTTACAAGTATGCTGAAGATCCATCACAATCTTCTTCTTATTCTGTAGATTCCTAAGCTTACCATATTGTGTCAAGTCTTCTCCTTTCACTGTCTAACAATGAATAAACTTCGCGTTACAACTAATAGAAACACAGAAAAATAACAATGCAGTTAGGAAAATGACTAAATGACCATCTTGGCATTTATGATTCTCAAAAGCAAATTCACTCTCTACAATATGGCTTGAAATTCAAAGTGCCAAAATGAGAATGAAAAAGAACAGCAAAGACATACAGCATATAAAATGCTATTGCCTCTTGTAGATAAATTGATTGCATCCATACCTTTCTGGTGATCCAGTATATTACAAATGGAATGTAGATTGTAGAGCAGGGACCAAGACAAAATATGTTTACAAAACCTTATTTTTATTGAAAATTAGGGGAAAAAAACCGTATTGTAGGTTGCCATACTCGTCCAAAAACCTGATTTCAGTGAACCCCAAATAAATATAAACCAATCTCATCCCATAAATAAATAACAATTTAAAGTAAAATATATAATGCAAACTATTTACCCAAAATATTCTCTTATTCCCATCACCAACTTGTACCTTATTGGTCATTCAGATACAAGTCTACAACTCACTTGACTACGTTCGACCTTTTAGCTCATTGGATAAGTATTTGATGACTTAATAGGCTATCCAGTGGAAACATGAGGCTTTGGCATTTTCTGATGCGTGAAAGTAAGTTTTCATGATTAGAATGGAGATCCATTGTATGGTTTCACTAGAATGGTGTTTATGGTTATTACCCAATGCAGAACTACTACAATGCCTTGTCTGTTATATGGAAACTCCCCTTTGAAATCTGAACTGCTTCTCAATCTGAAAAAGCTGAACCGCTTTGGATGATATGTGAGTCTGGCGGGCATTACCTTCCCGAACACAATATTTGAAAAGTCTGTTTCCATTCTTTGTACCACTTGGAGGTCTTGTTACATCAAGAAGCAAAGTAGTGAGATTTGTGCTTAAACTGAAGACAGTTAATTATCAGTTTATCACAGTTGCCAACTATTGGCAGATTCCATTGTCTTTTTAGTATTTATAGACTCCATCATACTGTTCCACAATTGATGAGAGTTTCTTTAAATATTGAAGAAGGATGTTAAGGGTTTGGTTTAGAGGTGATGCACAAGCATTGAGGATTTTCTTGTGAGGATGAAGAATAGAAAAAAATATAGAAATGAGTGAGAACTAGCAAATAAGAAAATTTGGCAGATTGGTGGAAGTTTTTGAAAATATAGAAAGCTACTCTTTTGGTTCTGCTGCATATCCAATTATCCATTTGTAATAATCTTATTTACTACCACTCAAAAAAATTGAAATTAAAAAAAGATCATATTACTGTCATTTTCCCTCTTTAAAGGAAATGTAACTACATCCTTGCCTCTTAAAAAATTGGTGATACACTATTGCTTGTTTACCATAAAATCATGAATTAAGTTAATCATTCTTGATCATTGAGCCATCTGTTCAATATAAAATGCATCCTCACAAAAGCACATTGTAGATGCTATGCTATAGTCTATAGATATAGTTGGATTAGCCAAGGTGTCTAGAATCTAGTCCTACGTATTTTCTCCTTGGGTGCATCTCCTGATTTGGAATCTAGCTATTCAGGGATGTGGATCACAGGGTTTTTGTTCACAAACTGATTACAGCAAAGTGTTGTCTGTTGGTGGGAGACAAGGGCTGAGGTATCCTACATTTCTTTTAAATGACCATGCCGATGCAGCTTAAGTTAATTGTTCAAAGCATCAGTTTCTCTTCACATGAGCATCAATTTTAGAGAGTTGTTTTTTTTTTTTTTCCTTTAAGGTAAAATTGTGATTTTTAAGTTTATGATGTTATGCTAGCTTGTGGTATTTTGAGATGTGTTTGACATATTTTCCATGGATTGTGCTTCATTGATGTTTTTATTCTGTGAATAGAGTTTTTTTTTTTTTTTTTTTTCCTTCTTGCTATTGGAAAGGATCATGTATGCTTAGCCGCATCTTTTGTGGTGTTGTATCTGTGAATGGAACTTGTTATTCACAATTACACATGCAATCTGTTTGCCTTGATGCATACATTAATGAGGAGTTTAAATCTTCTGAAACTTGGAAGATATATAAATTTTTGAAATGGAAAATTCCTTTTTGCACCCCAACCAATACCTCCTAAAATTAAAGACTAAGCATATGATCAAAAGGTTATGTTAGGACCTTACTTTCTGGGTAGTGATTTTTGAAACTCTACTTTCTTTATTTTACCCACCACCCCGCCACCACCTTTCTCCCAACCCCAACTCCTTTTCAAAAAAGAAGAACAAGAAGAGGATCATGTTCTCCATCCTTGGAGTGATCATCAGGTCAACCATCCGGACTGCCCACTGGAGGCCTTTTTTTTTCTTCTTTTTATTTTTTGTTTTATTTTTTTAATGGTGATTGGCTTGTGGGCTATTACATGCACAGAATTCAGTGCCTCAGAAAATTATTTGATTGCTCAAGGTGAAGGACCCCATTATTTCTTTTATTGGATAAATTAGTGCCCAAGTGAGGCACTTCTAATAGCACACTAGATTTGAGGCAGTTAACGGGCCTCAATCCTGAATCCTACTGGGGTCCATGGAGTCTACCCTGCTATTAGCCAGATTCGGACAGGGATTTTATCTTGACAGCCTGGATCTTGTCACTGTTCTAGTTTCTTAATTCTTTATGGAACATATCCTGGCACTTGTATCTAATTGATTCTATTGGATCCATCTCTCTCTCTCTCTCTCTCTCTCTCTCTCTCTCTCTCTCTCTCTCTCGATTATAAAGGCCCATTTAATGGATCAAGACTGTGATTTATATTGAGTTTTAATAGGCAATTTTGGTGATTAGACTCTGTCGGACCTTGAAGGGATTTGGACTATGCTAGGCTCCTTAGCGAAGGATTTGGCTGTCTCTAAAGGCCCGTGTGTAATTCGGATTTGTACTGAGGTCTGGATCTTGTATTAGGGATTTGGGGCTGATTAACCTCTATGAGAAAGACTTGGTATTGGCTTCCACATAATCAGTCCATAACCTGATTTGGACCCCACCAACGTATTCAATTCTGGACCCAGATTCATGTCAGGGGCCCATTTATGGCCCAACTGAATGTTTGGGGATGTTGTTCCCATTAGCTCACATATGCAAATGAGCTTCTTTGTTGCATCGAGGCTCAAATGATCTGAATGATAATTGCTAAATGCCAATGCATTTTGTTTTGTGTCAAATAAATGTGCATTGTGTCAAATAATCGTTTTTTTTACTTACTGTTTCTCTAGGTGAAAGGCCTCTATGAGTCCCTTGATGATCGCATCACCACATTGGAGAAAACTAAAAAAGTTGAATCTTCCCCGCAAATGGAAGCAACGGACTAGATGGATGAGGAGCCTTGTGCTTTTTTGGTGAGGTTTGGTTGCTCCAAAATGTTGCCTGTCATCACTCAGATGTTTACTCAAAAAATAATTGCAACTTAGCGGATTTTGTGTTATTCATTGTACGAAATGTTATAGAGAAGAAATGGAAAGTTTTAGGAAATGTTCAATCTACCTGAAGGTTTGGACCTTTATTTCAAATGTGAGAAGATATTTCAGGTGTCAAGACATGGTTCTCGTATCTTGCACGAGAGAATTTGTAGTTATTCCCAGGAACTCAAAACTCACAAAGATGCTGCTAATGTCACTGCAACAACTATTAAGCAGTTTCCTTGAACTTGAGGAGTTTATACTTCTTATTTAACCGACTCCATATAATTATTAATTAGAAACTTCATCTGGAACTAGATTTGCATTCTATGAACAAGCATTCATTTCTGTTTTCATACGACAGCCAAAGGCTAGATTTAAACTTCAATGAAGTATGAAATAATTAAGAAAGAAATGCTTTCTTTTATCTAATATTCTGAATGCCAAATGTTACAGATTTTGACAGTAGACTGTTTTCTGTACCAGATGTATTGGACTTTGTCTTTGCCCCATTTCTAACCTTTTCCAATGTTAATCTATATATTATATTAGGAACGATCAATGATGTAGCACTCCTCTTCTGACCTCTTGTTGTGTTGTTCAACCTTATCTACTTTAATACCACTTATTATATATCCACATTATTAATATTGTTTACATTCAATGCCATCCAGAGAATTGTACATATATAGGACCCATCTCTACTTGATCCTATCAGCTTTTATGATATGCCTCCCCTTGGAGGCAACTCCGAAACTTCACCTCAATTGAATGGTTATATACAGTTATACTGTTGGATTGATCGTGTGTATAAGCACTGTTATCTGTGAAAGGGATCATTTGTAGAACACATAACTATCATAACTATCTATCAAATGCTGGTCTTTTCATTTAAACAAGCTCAACTATGTTCTATAATATCTTTAGCTAGGTCCCTGAAATACATATGGTTGATGTAAAATGATGACCCAAGTGTGGGGCCCAACAAAGTAGTTTAGGAATTATTTTTAAATTTCTTGTTATCTCGAATAGTTTTTAATTTAATCTCTTTCCTAGCTGATTAGGTTTCTTAGCCGTCAAGTTTGTTTCCTATTTATATTACATTGTAGTGATGAAAATCTCATACTTATGTATTGGAATAATAATTATCATGGGTTTGCTTCCCTCAGAGAGGTGCTTCCCCATATTGAAGTCTCTGTGGATACGCATTTGAAGTGTTTGCGGACACATGCTTCAGCACCACCATTGTGCTTTGGCACTTACCCGCAAGCCCTAACCCTAGGGCTTGCATCAATAGTGATAGGAAGTAGGAACAAATTAGGTTCAGTCATTGGGTTTGGGACAAAGTTTTGTCATAATATTAGGACCCACATCTAAATCTAATGAAGTCTTTGGATAAGGAACCCAATCAGATAGATTGTAATATAATATATGATGGTGAGATGAATATATAGCATATGGGCTATGTTAAAAACAAGGTGGTTGTTACATAGCTTCTCAAACAATTGCAGATCTTCGCCTCATGACAAATAGCTCTTGTATGTAGGGAACACAAAGACTCTGACCATGAAGTGCAACAGTTGCTTCCCATCCTCTTCTCCAAGCAAAAGTTCTTGTTGATGATTCCAAAAAGTGCTTTAAATTGCAGCTTCTTTGGCTTAGTCCTCAACATTCTCATCTTCATGACAGGCCTGACCGCATGATTCTTACTACCTCCACCAGACTTGCTCTCTTCTTCCTCAACATTCTCATCTTCACGACAGGCCTGACCACATGATTCTTACTACCTCCACCAGACTTGCTCTCTTCTTCCTCTTCCTCTTCCTCATCTCATCTGACTTTTCTCTGTCTCCACCCTCCTTTGACACAAATCTAACCAGCAGTGGTTTGTTGATGGCTCTACTCCACTCCAATCCAGACGATGTTTAGTCTCATCTCTGCCTACCTCTGCTGCTGCTTTTGCTTTGAACTGGGTTTGCAAGTTCGAACTGGTCCTTATCCCTGGCCACAAGCTCAGTGAGTTGAGCTTCCAATTTATCCTGGTAAGGGGCTGGCCGCAAACTTCATGCTCCAGCTGCATGATATCCTGGGCCGTCACAGACTTTGAATGCAAAAGTTGTAATGCATGAGGGGAGTAAGAGACGGGCTTAAACCAGGTTGGTTTGGGTTCCTATTTGGTCCGGGAAAGTATTGTAGTTTTACTTGGTTGGAGCCGAGCATGGTGATTGGTGAGGAGTTCAACCAACTAGATCCAAGTGAGACTGCCCAGCTGTGGGGCAAAGAGATAAAAATGGACCAGGAGAAGGAATAGGCGAGTGGCTTTCATCGAATGGTGCGGTTTTCCAAGTTGTCTAGGAGATAGGTGCTGATCTTGGTGTGAATGGCTGCATCCTACTGGCTAGGGATTCAGATGCCAACATCCTTGCACTAGGCATTCCTCACCGTGAGGACCATCCTCAGTCTTACGGCGAGGGCCACCTAGTGGGGTCCTACCTCGGGACCCCAGTGATGATGGGACAGGGGGATCGAAAGATCCAAGTGGGGTCACCCTAGATACCAAATTTGAAGTCAATCTAATACCTCTAATTACCCCTTCATCTAGAAGTTTAACAACTTTATATCAAATAACAAAAACTGACCATCAATCCAATGGTCCAATTCATACAAATTTGTGCAAATTCATGTGATTCGGTGACCATAGAGGGGTCGTGTATGTGTGGTCTATTTGGATGGGTCATAAGGTGAGCCCCACTAGGCGTTCCTCACTGTGAGGACCGTCCTCACAGGATCGGTTCCATATATATATATATATGTTATGTAACATTACATGTAGAAACTTTTAAACAAAAAAAAAAAAAAAAAACCCCACCTTAGACATGTTTTTAACCACGGGATGATAAAATTCTCGACAATAACCATAGAACGCCACTGCATGTGAGGTGTTTTTTTATACTTCCGACAAAATTAACCCGAACTCATGACATTGTGAGTTCAGAGTCATCCCTTGTATGTTTCTCACTTATCCGAACATTTTCGCTGCTCTACTCACACACTCACAAACACCTTTTACTTTCCATTTCCTACTCTTGATAAAATTCACAAGCACCCATCATACATCTCTCTCTCTCTCTCTCTCAACCTATGCATGAAGCTATTCAATTAGGCTTCTCTCCTTCCTTACGAGGAAACTAACAGAACTACAACTGAAAAAGTCTGGGAAACACACATCCTATTTCATCTACTATCATCACCATGTTTTCTCTTCCAGGGATATTGAGATGTGACAATATTCTGGTGAAGCCGCCTAACCACAACCAATCATCATTAGGGATTTAGGTTTTAGGGGTGAGAGGAGGGCTTTTGTAACCTCCCTTGGCTTTCTGTAATTTGTAGGGCTGAAATGAAGAGAGCGTTTTTTGGAGTATGTTAGCTGGCTCTAGGAATTCTTGGATTTGAGTATGTGAATTCCACATGAAAATGTGGAATTTGAAGTGGTTTATGGACGGTGTGAAATGGTATTAAAGGAATTTGGATTTGGAACTGCAGAAAGAGATGGTGAGTAATGGGTTATGGACTTACCATAACTAGAATGGCATTTGGGTGCGGAAATGTTGGGGGTAGCCTCGAACCCAGGACTCAGGAACCTTGGTTGCAGAGAGAGATGGTTGAAGAGACCAGAGGAAGATGCGGGGTTGTCGAGGATCTGATTGATCGAATGAGATTAGATGACTTGTACTCACAATATAGTGAGTTTGAGGTAATTTTATCAAAAAGAACAAAAAATCCTCATGTGCAGGCACTTCACCATTATCTTTGAAAATTTTCTCATTCTGCTGAAGAGAACATGTTTAAAATTTCAAGAACTATATGAATTAATATGTTTTTAAGGTCAAGCAGGCTAACTCCAACCTGACTAGGGAAAACTTGACTTGTAATCGACTTGTATTTTGTGTGGGTCGGGTTTGGCAGATCAAATGGAGGTTGGGTTAGTAGGTTGTATCAAATTTTATGACCCGTATGTGATCTCCCAAGGGAGAAAAATTCCCCTTCCGTTTCCATTATTATTTGATTCTTTTAAGTGTGTATGTGTGTGACGAGAGGATTCTGCAATAGAGAGATTTTTCAGATTTTTTCCTTAAGTTCACACTTTTATCATTTGTTGGTATATTTTTTATTCACTCAGACCAGGAAAAAATGAACTTATTTCTCAATAGATATAAGGTTGATTTCTTGTGAAAGAGATAGGAATGCAGGTCTCTATGGAGCGTGAGATTCTTAGAGGGCAAAAATACACACACACAAAAACAAACAAACAGTTTATTTCTTTTTATACCAGGTAGACAAGACAATAATAGAAAACCTTTTGGATTCCTTTCCTTTCCTCCTATCCCTTAGCTGTAGTGGGCATAAACCCTACCAATTTCATTTTATTTCCTGGGGGGAAAAGGTTTGTATTTTCTCTGTCTTCTTTTACAGGATCACAAGGATCAAAGTTGCCAAACCTTTTATACATTGTGGGGGACAAATAATCTAGTGTGATGAAGGTGCAGATGACCCACTTGTGATCAAGTTATCCCCCTCACATTGACTATAAATTGCTATGAGCCTAACTTTGACACAGTTAGTCGTTACTTACATTGGATTGGATTGAAATTTGATCTTGACACTCATTCAACTGTTACTCATTATTAGATTGAAATTCATTAAAATGATACGTTCCAAAATTATTGAATTTGAAGGCTATAGATCAAAGACTGAGTATGATCTAGTGGGTTTGATATTTTGTGTATTTTTTTACATTAATAGATTTTGATCAGCTCTTTTCACCCTCGACTAGGGTTGTTGAGAGAGAGAGAGAGAGAGAGAGAGAGAGAGATTGGGTATCTGCTGCTTCTGAAGAAGATAATGATCCATACCTGTTCACAGGCAGATACAAAGTCACAGAGCGTGTGCGCCCACACAAACTAATATTGTTTTGGATTTAAAACCAAATAAATATAACTTCTTCTTCATCATCATTAAAGCCTTATTCCAATTATGTTGGGATCAGTTACATAAATTCCATTTCTTTATTCCAATCTATTTTGAGCCAAACTAATGTGGCTTGTTTATCAGTTATTTGTCTGGCCCATCCAGAGTTGGAAACCAATATTTAGAAGGTATTAGGAATCTTTCATGTCATAAATCAGGAATGTGAATTGCATGTCCAACTTGTAGCTCAGCTAATAAAGGGATGTGAATGTGAGGTTTTTCCCTTTTCTTTTTTCTTTTTTTTTTTTGGGGTATCACAGCTAAGGGGGCTGAGACCCAAGGTAGAGCTCACACGTGGGAATGAGAGCCCACATTTCAATGTAGAAAGGAAAGATAAGAAAAAAAGGAAAAAGAAAAAAAAAATACCCAATATGTTTTTTGGTTCCTTGGATTGGTTGATTCATACTGGATATATACAGCACGAACTAGGCTATACTTTCTCACACAACTTGGCAACAATATCCTTCCTATTGTGGCAGCTCATTCCAACCACCACATGCAATGCTGTAGTATGAATGTGAATCCAAACCCACCCAAACTGCCCGTCATCCTATAATCGGATTAACGGACCAGTAGGCACCACAAATTCTCCTATGAGCTTGCTATTGTGAGTGAAAGCAACAGATGATCCCGGATTCATTGGAGTCTAGTCCATTTCTTTCAAAGTCTGCCAAACTCCAAGAAGAGCAACGGACCAATATTCAAATGCAGAATCCTATGTCAGCAGCTGCGTTCACGGGCTGAGGGAAGGAAGAGGTGCAAATGTCATGGTCTGAGAGTGGGACCAAGTCTGGATGCGACGTGGGAGGTTTCCGAGGGTCCCTGTACAAGTACGAGAGGGCTAGACTCCGCGCGGGCTTGATAGAAGGCTCCGAAAATGTTCTGGAAGGTTCCGGAAGAATTTGGAACGTATTCGGGTCTAGAACATTCTAGAAAATCCCGGACCCTAGAGAGCCCCAGAAGACTCCAGAACCTTTGAGCATGTGTTGGAACTTTCTAGAGATTGTGTGTAGATGAGTTGTTGCCCACTTAGGAAATCTCTAGAAGGAGAATGCTCTAGAAGGTGAATTCTAGCAACACACTTGGATAATTGTGAGCCACAGGTTGTAAGGGGTCTTCCCCTATATAAAGGGGTCACCCCCTCCCCTCATTTGGAACCAACCAAGCCAAGTAAGCAAGCTTGGAGAGCAACATCAAGAGTGTAAGGCCTTAAGTGCCTAAGTGTACATCTTGTAAGCAACCATTGAGTAATACAATTTACTCTTGCCTTAACTATTCTCCTAATTTTCTTCTCGTAACTCCTAGTGTCGTTCTAGTTGAGTTTCAGTACTAAGGCTTACTAAGCCGTGTTTACTAAGTCTCGAGCACGCGTGAGTGTGGGTAAGGCTGATCTTTGACACCCGGAGAGTACATACCGAAGTCTTAGAGCCACACGAGTCTTGAGCTATAGTCTCAGCCCGTGACACAAACTACCTGTAGGTGTGGGGCTGCCACACCCAAACCAAATTTGACTATGATCTCATACTGGATTAGATGCATGGAGAGATTGAGGATAAGGGGTTTCTTTTCTTTTCCTTTCTTGTGTCCATTCCATTCCATGTGATTGTGCAGTAAGGATAGCAGCAGTGGGGACGGCACATGGTTTTGGTTGGACCACTCACTTACTCTCACTCTAATGCATCAGTAGCAGTAATGGGAAGAAGGTCAGGCGGCCACTCTTCCAAATTTATAACTTTAGCAAGTTGTAGCTACATTTCCTCCTTTTCTCCATCTCAAGTTTCCTTCGGTGAGCACGTGAATGTATCCGTGACTTGCTCAGGGCCCCGAGTATAGAAACGCCAAAGCCGGAGGCAAAAATGGAAGTTGCTGAATACAATTGACTTGAATTCTGAAATTGGATTCATGAGAAGGTGCAAACAGACATCAGATAGGGGTGGATAGAGCCTTCAATGTCATGCATATATAGATCACGCCTTGCATTGTACTGAGAAATTTGACTCCACCCTGCAATATAAATCCATGCTTTCCCCGGTCAGCAGTCGGTACTTACCACTGACTGCCATAAAAAGGATTGACTTTGCAGGTTATACTGATGTTGCACTCTTAGAGTGGAGTACACTTGGTGCAATCTGAACAGTTCAAAATAAGTTTCTCCCTCTTATATGTGTCACACCAAAATCCTCTCCACCCCTATCATTTGGAGTTGGGCCCACTGTCACATAAATCACATTTATTGAAAGCCCACAGAAGAGGAAGTATTTATTTTGAGTTATTTAGATTTTGCTAAGCAGACCCCATTGAAGAGCAACAACCAATTTCCTAAGATTCATTGAATTAGAGGATTTGGACTCATTGTCTGACAAATGGAAGAGAACTTGGCCGAAAACCCCAGTTTGATTATGACCCAATGGAGACCCAAATGAACTCTACTGGGTTGTACTTACCCTCTTGAATTTACCATCATATGATTTTGATCATATTTCAATGAAAAAATTACCTCCCCACTATCCGCTTTTATTCCGGTCATTTGTTTTGCATTTCCACATGGGACACATAATGTGACAAATTTAGGTTTCTCACTAATTTCTACACCCTATTGTTTTCTCCTCTTCAAACTCCAAATCTCAGTCCTCTGAAAGTAACATTGATAACAGAACAATGGGCCCACATAGCAGAAAATGATAGCATTTCTCAAAGATTAGGTGGGCTCTTTTAAGGTCATTTCCTCAAGCCCTGTTAGGATAATCGAAGTTACCTGTAATTCGTTTGATAAACAACAAAACATGGTAGCCTCGTTATGGAACTGCATGGTTCCTCAGTTACAACTTAAACATAAACTATGTTTCCTGCTATCAGTTTTCGAATATCCAAACAAAGGGAATTTTCTCCTTCGTTACTTTCACATGGGGACATTCCCATCCAATAGGTGGACGCTTTTAATTTAGGGGGATATATATATATATATATATATATATATTTTTTTTTTTTTTGAGCCCACGCACGTTTTTTTAACGGCTAGATGGGAATCTCAGCATGCAGATATTTTCCCTGGAGAAAATCTCAGCTCCAAACAAGTTACAACAATCAGGCTTAAGTGAAAGTGAAACAAGAAAAAAACAAGGGAAAGACTCAGAATGAGTGTGTTTTTAGTGTGACCCGCCAAAAATTCCGACAGTTTGAATAAGTAGTTTTCTCCTTTTTGTTCTCACTCCAACGTCCGGTTTTCTGCAGCTGATCCCGTGAACAGCAGCACCGGCGGTATCATAGGGGGGCTGGCAGGGACCATGCACCGCCCCCCCAACCCCCGCACCACCCCACCTCACAAAAAAATAAAATAAAATAAAAATAAAAAACCCCCCTTTGTCTTTTCAAAATTTTATAATCTTTTTACATTATGTTCCCCCCAAAGTTTTCATAAAAGCTTATATATATTTTGAAAACTGTATTCATTTTTTATGTGGCCCTTTCAAAAAAAATTTTCTACATAGTAGCCCCTGCAAGGAATAATTCTTGGGTTTGCTCGTGCAAATAGGTGAGATATGGGCCAAATTAGTGGGTCAAGGTTAGATTTTGCTACATCTAATTGCGAAAGGTTAGATATATAAGGTGGAAATTTGGATGAGACCTTGGCTAGCTGGCTTATGATTTAATTTACTAAGGTGATGGCTGAGTATTCAATTTATTACTTCCCTTGGTTCATTTTTTAACCAAACGGAACATTATTCCCATAATTTTAAACCCTCCCCCCCCCCCCCCCCCCCCCCCCCCCCCCCAACTTTTTAAGAAAATTCTAAGATTTTTCACATACGGCCCCTCCAAAATTTCTAAAAGACCCTTGTTTTCTTCATAAAATTATTTCTTTTACATATGAACCCCTGTCATTTCAAAGAATCTGCTATATATGTTGAAAATTGCATACATTTCTTATATGTGGGCTCCCAAGAACTTCTTTTCTACATAGTGCCCCCGGCTCCCAATAATTTATTTTCTACTGTTTTTCTAAAAAAAATGGACTTCTCTCAGAGTTTTGCACGTATGCTTCACCCTTCTTTCTTAGCTAGAGAATTGCTAACTTTATGCAGTTAGTTGAAATTTCTTCCATCGCTGGTTGGTTTTAAAAAAGTGTTGCAGCTTTGCAGCGAACGTGAAAAATATGAGAGAGAGAGAGAGAGAGAGAGAGAGAGAGATTTAAGTCCTAAAAGCTAAGCTAAAAGTGGACAATTACATCAAGTCCTTTGCCAGTGATCGTAACAGTTAGATGGACGCAGATGGGATGGTTGCGTCTCCCACACGTAGTTGTGAGCTAATTGAGAGCAACGCTTATTGCTTATTAGCACCAAGCCAGTTGTACGAGGAACCAATCACCATATCAACTTTTCAAGCCTTGGCGTTTGTAGTTTTGTGGAGAGAGAGATTGAGATTTTACCACGGTTTCTTCCCTCCAACGACCAACTGCTATTTTGACAGCCCTTTCTGCTCCTTTTCCTCTATAAATAGAGCAGTCTCTAGACCAACACTCTTCATGCTCATTCAAGCCTGCTCTGGTAGAAGCAGCAGCAGTAGTATTGGTAATAGAAATAGTAGAACATCAACACTAGTTGTTGCAGTTGTTTACTCCTGAGGGTTGCAGAGAGATGGATTGTAGTAGCCCACTTTGTTTGTTTCATCTTTTGTTAGTATGCACAGTGATGGTTAAATGCTGCTCTGCTTCTGATTTGCATTACTCCGATGCGCTCGAAAAATCAATCCGCTTTTTCGAAGGGCAAAGGTCGGGGAAATTACCCACCAACCAGCGTCTCACATGGAGGGGTGATTCTGGTTTATCAGATGGCTCCTCTTATCATGTATGTGTTTTTCTGATGCTATAACTTCACTGTCCATGAACTTTGTCATATGTATACAGAGGTTGAACTTTTGATTTGTTGTATGCATGCAGGTGGATTTAGTAGGCGGATACTATGATGCAGGGGATAATGTGAAGTTCGGTCTGCCTATGGCCTTCACTACGACAATGCTAGCATGGGGTATCATTGAGTTCGGCAGCTTGATGCCGGAGCAGGTAGAGAATGCAAGAGCGGCCCTTCGCTGGAGCACGGATTATCTACTCAAGGCCTCTACAGCCACTCCAGATTCTTTATATGTCCAAGTGAGCGATCAGCATATACTTTTCCCTTTCCCTTCTCATCTTTGGGCAGCATAGAGCAGGGATTACAATTCATCAAGATAGAAACAAGATGTAATGGTAACTGGAATATAATCAACCAATCCATTGGTCTCAAGAATTGAGTACATGATCCATGTAATTCTTTGTAAGATGACATCCTTCTTACAAAGATGATGAGTTCTTTAATTGTTGAGGAGGACTGTGGGTTAACCGAATAACCAGCTGAGAGTTTTTTCACCGTACCCATGTTTCACAGTGTTGTCATCGTTGTATGAGTAGGTGCACAACTCATTACCCATGACTTCCTATCTGTGGAGAGCTATCATGAATTGCCCATGATACAGAAACACTCAAAAGATTTTGTTTCAGCTGTCCAATGACCAGGTCTCTTTTTGTAGGATCTTACAACCCATTGAACTATCACTTATTCCAAAACCAATTGGTGATAGGAAACGGCACAACAATGGTTTTATGGTGAGGGCGAGGGCTCGACCACAATTATGAGCGCTCAGAAGCGAGGGTGGATGTTGACCTCAACAATCCCTCCCTCAACAACACAGCCGCCGTGACTCCTGCTGCGCAACTCGCAAAACGCGTATCCCGTGACTCAAACACCCGACCTACCAAGCTCTGATACCACTTGTAGGATCTTACACCCCATTGAACTACCACTTATCATAAAACCAATTGGTGATAGGAAACGGCACAACAATGGTTTTATGGTGAGGGCGAGAGCTCGACCACAATTATGACCGCTCAGGAGCGAGGGTGGACGTTGACCTCAACAATCCCTCCCTCAACGACACACCCGCCGCGACTTCTGCTGCGCAACTCGCAAAACGCGTATCCCGTGACTCGAACACCCGACCTACAAGGCTCTGATACTACTTGTAGGATCTTACACCCCATTGAACTACCACTTATCCCAAAACCAATTGGTGATAGGAAACGGTACAACAATGGTTTTATGATAAGGGCGAGGGCTCGACCACAATTATGACCACTCAGGAGCGAGGGTGGACGTTGATCTCAACACTTTTCTTTGTGCAATTGAAGTTCACATATGGAAAGTTAGGATTGCATTGAAAGTGTGGTTCTTCTACCAAGGAACACCCATTGGATGGCACAATTGCAGGGTATCTAAATTGCTGCAATGAATAATAATTGCATAGAAGACCAAGCATTCTCTTTTTAATTGCTTCAAGACCATTAGAAAAGTTGCTCTTCTTAATCAAGTTCATGATTCACGTTTTGTTACCAGT
The DNA here is from genome assembly GCA_028538565.1 of Umbellularia californica. Lineage (NCBI taxonomy): Eukaryota > Viridiplantae > Streptophyta > Magnoliopsida > Laurales > Lauraceae > Umbellularia > Umbellularia californica. The sequence goes on along the minus strand of JAPQWN010000001.1, from coordinate 13,985,224 downwards.
CAATGTTTTCATAGATAATAGCGATTTCTTTCAGAAATATATCCAATCTAGGAATGCATACATCCCCACCGTAGTTTCACCACTGCTGATTTGCCCTGCTTTTTTGATGAATGCTTTGCTTAATTGTTATCCGCTTGGATATTGGGAATGCAGGTAGGAGAGCCCAACTCGGATCACCGATGCTGGGAGAGGCCAGAAGACATGGATACACCTCGCAACGTTTACAAAGTGTCTACACAGAATCCAGGCTCTGATGTTGCAGCAGAGACAGCAGCCGCACTGGCCGCTGCCTCCATCGTATTTGGTGACTCGGACAGTTCTTACTCCACCAAATTACTTCACACTGCGGTGAAAGTAATGCTCCCTCACAAGTGAATTCAATCGGGACTCAGAAACTTTCTTAATTGATCTTTTTATAAGCCACTTTCTCCTGGAATGCAGGTCTTTGAATTTGCAGATCAGTACAGAGGATCTTACAGTGATTCCCTCAGTTCAGTCGTCTGTCCATTTTACTGCTCTTATTCTGGGTACAATGTAAGAACTGCCATTAAACACTTGCAGCATTTTCTTTCGAAAACTCTCATGTCAATTGAACTGGCTTGAAATCATATCATTCCTGATGTGAATTTGCAAAAACAGGATGAGCTTCTGTGGGGTGCATCATGGCTTCATCGGGCATCACAAAATGCGTCATATATGACTTACATTCAATCAAATGGTCACACACTAGGGGCAGATGATGATGATTTTTCTTTCAGTTGGGATAATAAACGAGTTGGAACCAAAGTTCTTCTTTCCAAGGTTTTCAATCTCCACCTTTCTTCTAGTTTCTCAAATGCGAGAGAAGCTAATAATTTATCTTCCATGGCCCACTTCCACAGGGCTTCTTGCAGGAAAGGATTGAAGAACTGCAGCTATATAAAGTACATACTGATAATTACATCTGCTCTCTTATCCCTGGAACATCTAGTTTCCAAGCCGAGTACACACCAGGTTTGTCCTGTCTTTGATTAACAAGAAAAGGGTCCTTAGCCTCATCAAACTACATCTGAGGCATCTATTCCTTACAAGTGGAGCCCGTGAGTCTGTGATCAGGACCAATGATGTTATGGGTCCACTTTGGGCAAGGCCGAAAATATTCTCCTGGGATGGGCATTATTACCCTCGGGATACAATAGAAGCTTAAGAAAAGGATGCAGTGAAGGCCATCCTTCACATGGTCGGGAAGTAGGATCTTTTGACATGAGACTGATGAGACATTGTGGGGCATCAAGGCGTGATGACCGGGATCCATACGATGAATAGTGTAGACCATGAAATGGGTTCATTTTGCAGTATAGATTCTTGTTTCCTTTGAATCAAGCATTCCATAAACTATTTATCTGCATCGACTTACAGGTGGGCTTCTCTACAAAGGAAGTGCGAGCAATCTACAGTATGTAACATCCACAGCTTTTCTCCTACTGACATATGCTAATTATCTGAATTCTTCCGGAGGACATGCTTCATGTGGTACCACGACTGTTACAGCCAAGAACCTCATCTCACTCGCAAAAAAACAGGTACCTAGATCTAGTGATATAGACTATCAGCAACTCAACCATTCATCTCCCTGTATGCTCACAGACTCGAATGGATTTATTATCAGGTTGACTACATATTAGGTCAGAATCCGGCCAAGATGTCATACATGGTAGGATTCGGAGAAAGGTATCCGCAGCATGTCCATCACAGAGGCTCCTCACTTCCATCTGTACATGTGCACCCTAATTCCATACCCTGCAATGCTGGATTTCAGTACCTGTATTCTAGCTCACCCAACCCAAATATCCTAGTGGGCGCTATATTGGGTGGTCCAGATAACAGAGATAGTTTCTCAGATGACCGGAACAATTATCAGCAGTCAGAACCAGCCACTTACATAAATGCCCCACTTGTTGGTGCTCTAGCATTCTTCGCAGCAAACCCAGTGATGGAGTGACAGAGATTGTCTTCTCTTTTGTGTAAACTGTTCCATGTAATCCTTTTTTCCCTAGATAGGTAACGTTACTTGAACCTGTAACGACAACGACAATAAGCACCTTCCAACTGTGCCATGGGCTCTTGTCCACAAGTAGTCTAGCATGAAAGTTTAGTCTTGAAAGCCTGTAAGGCCTTTACAATGCATATGCTGAAAGGTGTGATGAATAAATGATAAAAACTGGCTTCACAATTACACGCATGTTACTGGATCGTTCAACTTGATTAAATCTCTTATAAATTTCCTTTAGAAGACCCCAAATCACAAGTCCATTGAGTGCATGATAGTGCCAATATGAGAAGTTCCAGTGCTTCTGATTGCTCATCTTCAGCACAATGAACCTCGTGATCAAGAAAACAAAAGGAACTTCATTCGTCAGAAATCTTCAAGTTTTTATTCATCTGGGAGATGGTATGGAGGCCCCCATCAAAGCTTGGATCCATTGGCAATTTTCTGAAAAGAAGCGCTAGGAAAAACAACTTTGTAGCAAAAATCATAACATTTTTCAGTCCTTGGGTTGAATATCCAAGCACTAAAGGGATAAGAATTAGAAACCAAAATAAAACGGTGGGATGATAAACATGAATTATATATGTAAGAAGGTTGAATTATGACAAGTTGAAACTCATCCACTATAAATGTGAGATGCATGCACATCAATCAGGATTATTCACCTCATCAGTATAGGCCCTCATCAAAGCCTAAATGCACAGGCAATTTTCTGCTTCTGGTAAGACAACCTCTGTACCTATATATACTTCACATTTCTCTGTCACTGGGTTGACTATCCACGCACCAAGATTTCACAAGGGAGAAAGATTAGAAACCAAAAAAGACAGCAGAATGATAATACATCAAACATATAACTCGATAGATAATATTCCTGACCCATCTGAGGCCCATGTATTCTAGCCCATGTACTCTAACCACCAATACTTAGTCTATAACAAATCCACCTAATTTGGATATTGTAGAGAAACTACTCACTTGATTCTCTCTTCTGTTGTAACAAAATGAGATACAAATACTACTAATGCAATTATCCAAATCAACAAGAGTTGGACTGGGTTTTCATAAGTTGTTCACTATATTATGGTATCAGAGAGGGTCGATCCTATCCTATCCTTACAATTCCTATTCTCTAGTCACCAAACTGAAACAGTCACTTCAAACTACACCACCTGATAACAAACTACCGTATTCCCCATCCTCAGCCCCTTTCCACGTCAACAGTACCCACACCCAACCCTTCTTCATCATCCTCATGGCCTCATCAGCTTCCTCTTCCATGATCACCATGACCTCATCGTCATCTTCACCATGCATTCTAGCCCATGCACTCTAACCGCCAATACTTAGTCTATAACAAATCCACCTAATCTGGATATTGTAGAGAAACTACTCACTTGATTCTTTCTTCTGTTGTTACTAGATGAGATACAAATACTACTAATGCATTTATCCAAACCAACAAAAGTTGGACTTGATTTTCATAAGTTGTTCACTGTATTGTAACTTACTGAAAAACTTGACATCTGACAAGCAGCTACTCATGCAATATGGATGTGGCATACATGGAAATCAATCTGGCACATCCAAATGATCCCCTTGTGATGACAAGACCCAAAAATAATACTGAATTATCTGGCCAATTGGTGACCATCAACATGATGGTTAAAAAGAAAATACTCAAGGTCCAAACTTCAATCATTTATTCAATGTGACTTTTAGGTAATGTTCCTCATTAAGGTGTGCAATTCCCAAATTGACATGCATGTATGCAGTGGAGGATGACAAACGATCTATCAAACTACTGAAAATTAATAACCATTCATGAACCACAACAAAAACAACTAGAAAGAGAAGAATAATAAGCTCTGACCGGGAGCAATGTTGCAGAGTGCTGTGACTATAGGAGACATTATTTAACTTGTATCTAAAGCAGTGGCTAACTTTCCCATCCCCAAACCCTCAATCTTGGGTTCGAGTCCTGAATCCTCCGGAAAAAGAGTATTGCTATAAACGATATGTGAGTTAATCAGAGTCAAGGTACAACAGGCCCTGAGAATGCCCGAGGCATGCGACAGCGACCCTTCCATCCAAATATCCAATTATAGAAGGGGTTTCCTCTGGTGTAAAACTTAAACAATACACACACATATGAATTTATTTTGGTAACAAAAATATATATTAAAAAAGAGCAAAAGATTAGAAACTAAAAACAACAAAGAAAGGGGATCCAAGGAATAAAAGCCTTATACCAAGAACAAAACACACACACACACACACACACAAAAAGAAAAAAAAACAAATTACATAGTAAAAGCTACCAAGTTTTGAGACCTATGCACCACTTGCTTTGCTTACGAGTCCACGAGATGACATGCTAAAAGCCACTTAAATTGAAGAAGATAAAGATCTAGTTCTATAGTAATGAGTGTGATAGCTATTGAGTTTCCAATGACCATAGGTTTACATCCCTAAAACCTTTTATCTCTTTTGCACCGATTATGAATAAATTAACTGCTCATATTCAAGAGAATGTATTTTGGTATATGTTGTCAGCAGATGATATAGTGTTGGTATATGAATCGATGCAAAACTCGAGAGATGAGGGAGACTTTAAAACTCAAAAGTCTAAAAGAAATCCATACAAAGATAGAATATATGGATTATAGCTTCAGTGGGCATATAGAAAGATCTAAAACTATTGTGATAACTTTCTGTACATTCACTTGATATATAATTACTAAGGATGATGAGATTGATGAAAATGTGAACACATGATACAAGTGAAATGGCTAAAGTGGAGACTTACTTCTAGAGTGATTTGTGACAAATGAATGTCAACAAGATTGAAAAAGAAATTTTACAAAATAACGATTACACCAGCTATGACCTATGGATGTCAACCAATTAATAAGTAACATTTACACAAAATTAGGAATGAGTACTTTTGATAGCATTTAGGAATAGTATCATTAGTAGATGAAATTAGATAAACCTATTTAATATGATTTGAGCATGTCCCTTGTAGGCTAGCAACAACGTCAGTAAGAAAAAGTTTGGATATGCAAATTGATAGCATACAAAGAGAAAGAAGAAGGCCAAAAAGTACATGAAAGTAAAAATAGATTTGAAGAACTTTTTTTTTTTTTAAATTCAACCAAAAATTTTAAATAGACATGAATAGGATACAGCGTGGAAGGCCCTGAGATTGCGGCAGTCTACCTGCAAAAGACCCACATAACAACAGTGGGGGCTGTTCTGATGAGGAGAAAATGGATGTGGATAAAGATATCTCAGTAGTTTTCTCCACATATCCAAATGGAACCCAACTGCCCATATTTGCATAAATCGAAAAAGTTGGGAAATCTAACAAGATGGATTTCGGGCAATTTTCAAGTCAGATTGATTGCCATTCAAAATATTGTTGTAAGGACCCACAAATTCAAAGGTTCATTCTGAAATTTACTGCTTTCTTTTGTTGTACGGGTTCAGAACATAAATGGGCAGTGGCCAGGTAATAATTGCTTCAGGAACCTTCTCTAATGTAGTTGGAATGAACTTGGAGCTCTAGGGATGCAAACGGGCTGTTCAAATGGGCCGGTCCGGGCCTGCACGGCTCGCTCCAGCCCGCAAGGCACGGCCCGTCACATGGGCCGGGCTGGGCCGTGGTGGCTGGGCCCGTTGGCCCAGGCCCGCCAGGCACGTGGGCTGGAGCACCAGCCCGCCAGGCCCGCTGGGATAGGCCCGCCAGCAAGCCAGCCCTCCAGCTCGGCCCGCCAACCCAAAAAAGATGATGCATAAGTCGCCAAAGCTTTGCAAAATCAGGTGATTTACATGACCCAAAAAATCCAATGATCCAAAATGATTTTGGTGTAGGATATTTCAATTCTTCAATCAGCTGGAATCTTAATACTGTTGGATTGCATCCTCTGTTTTCACAATCTAACATGCAGATCAAATTGATTTGGATTGGAATAGGTCATCATCATAGTAGCAGCTTAAAATCTTACAGCACAATAGACTTGTAAATTGAAAGAAATCTTTAATCTTTGCTCAAGTGATCTATAAATATAGATGATCTCATTTTGCCTCTGGTGAATTGTGATAATTGACATGAGAAGAACCGGGACCACGAACTATGGAAATGAAGAGATTAAGGTAACCATGATTGACCCCCTTCAACCTCCAAGAGAGAGAGAGAAATATGTCTTTCTCGTTCTGTCATCTCATCTGAAATCAGTTCATTGCTGATGTACTCAAAACACTAACTTCATGAGAGAAAATAACTGTATTTCTAGCCAAAAGGAAATCATAGATACCTACCAATCTACCATTGACCATGAATAAAAGAAAGCAGTCATCCAATGAACAAGAATTCTGGTTTATTAAGACTTCAGGGATGACCTCCATAAACTAGCCATAAGGTGTTCAAACAATGCAACTCTGAATGGGATTTCCTAACAAGAGAAGATATGGTTGATAGGATTTTCATAGTCACAAGTAGTAGTAAAATCATTCAACTAGATTAGTGGAGAAGTAACTTAAGGGGAAAATTAGATTATTATTATGTTATGATAATATGAAATTATACAGACACGCTCTCAGGTATGTGGCTAAAGTTATTTGCCAAGTTTCATCTCTTGTACATAATTGTTTAAAAAATGAGAGTAATACTTTGATCTCAAACCTACTGGCATTGAATGTGTAGTATTGTTACCGATTGTTTTCCTGATTGATTTTCTTCTATTAATACTGAAAAAAAAGGAAAAAAAAAGAGCAGGCCCGACTGGCCCGCTGGCCCGGCACGGCCCGGTCCGCTCCAGCCCGGCCCATGGCAGGCCGTGCCAGGGTTTTTCCCTGGGGGGCTGGGCCGGGCCGGGCCGGCCCGTGGCACGGGCAGGCCGAGGCTGGAGCAGGCCAGGCCGGCCCGTTTGACATCCCGATTGCTATACTGTTAATGTTGGAGGCAACCGCTACTCAATTTGGGTTCCTAGTTGTTGGAGCCAAACTTGGACCTAAGCCCAACTCTAATGGGACTGATTGGACCTAAACCTGACCCTAACCTCATCTCAATGCCAACTCTAATAGTAGATTTCCTTGTCTCATTCTTCAGGTGATGATAAGAGGATCTGGCCTGCTAGTTTCAAAAAGGTTGATTAACCAGAAAATCGGGTTATACAATACATTAGTAAAGAAGATTTGTATATTAAATGGAAATCCTTTTGAAAGATTCCCCTGCAGCAAAGAACTTTATTATTTAGTTGGGAATGTCTAAGAAGTCCAGATAAAATATATCTTAAAATCAAGACTTGGTATTAACAATTTCCCCTCATTATGCCCTATGTGCAATAATGATGAGGAAGAAACCATTGAGCACATCATGTTCCAATGTGATTCTGCTCATGCAGTTTAGTTCAGCTCACAACTTGATATTTTCACTCATAAATTCTTATGTACTAAATATTTTTAGAATGGTGGAGGTTTTGGACGAAGAGCGACACACCAAGTCACCATTTGCTTTTCGATACTAACTCCCGTGCCCATTTTTTAGCCTTAGGCGGACAATTTGGAAGGTGAGAAATGAAACTATTTTTAAAGGAAAATTTGCATACCCCATATGGGATTTATCTCTAGCTAGTAGAATGATAATTTATTTAAATTGATATATGTGTTGGGATTATTACTTTTATTATTCCAATGAGAAAATCAAGAAATCTCCTATAGTATCCAAAAGTTATTTTGGAAAGTCTAAGGGCGTGTTTGGATGTGTGGTGAAGTGAGGTGAGGTGAGGTAAAGCCTCCATTAACCAGACAAGAAAAGCCAATGAGTCATATCAAAAGTACACAATTTCAAAATTCCCTCCATCTTTTTCAAAAAAAGTAAAAAAAGCAACCTCCTTTTTCCACTAAAAGACAAAAAAGCTCTATTTTTTTATACAAAAAGTAAAAAAGATTCCATACCAAACAACTAAAAACAAAACACCATCATAACATCTTATATTTTATTCTCTCTTGATTTGATGATTCACCTCACCATACTTCAATTCACCATACATCCAAATGGGCCCTAAAAGTCAAAGGTCATCTAGAAAAGCTAAAGATCATGGGTTTTTATTGTCGTATTGATATATGTAAAGTCATGTCTTTTGGAAGTGTCATTTAGTAATCTATATAAGGTTATGTAGTAGTTGTTTTCTAGTGTATAAAGAAAGTGTATGAAGCAAGAGTGTGTGTGAAGGTCATGGAGATTGTCAAGTATTTTGGTGTAGAGAAATCTCTTGATATCTTAAGATTTGATCTATATATAAGTTTTTTGTTCATTTGATTTAGAGTAGGGGCTCTGTACGGCCCTTTGGCCATATAACCCCCATACACAAGCACACACACTCCACCATATTTGCTACAAAGAAGTTTCAGCAGAGCGATTTATGTTTTCACTGTAACTTCAGTATTTTGTTCTGTCAACCTTAGTACACAGCCTAAACCTGAGTATTTATTGAAGAAAACCTTAGTATACACAAAATACAAACTTTAGTTCTAGCAACGTTGTAGCAGAGCATTCCATCAATATGAACCAGCCCAAACCCCATTACCCCCCTCAATATCCATGGGATGGGGATTCACGTTTAGAACACACTTTTTTCTTATTTAGTCATGATACGGCATCTAAGGCCTCCTCTAGCTGGTCAAGCTTTTGTTTTTGCCATGTTTTTATGGGGATCTCGTGTTTAAAGGTGCCGCCAAAGGACTTAAAACATTCAACACTAAAAAGGCGTAGGCAAGGTGAGCTCTCTTTGCGTTAAATTCTGTCACTGATTCAGCCAATCTTCTGTAATTTTGTTTCCGGATGCCTTGGAGGTCGCTAAAGCAATCAAAGGTGACTCTAGCTGGCTCATTCATCCTACAATCAATGATAGTCAGGCAAGATGAAGATGTTTTGAATCTTTTGAAGTAGTCCATGTGCCCACAAAGCTTAACATGGTGGCTCATGGTCTTGCAAAATGGGTCGGGCTGGGGTGAAGTTTTTGTGGTCCTGGGACAATTAATTTTGTGTCTTGTCCTTCTGTTTTGGGGTGTCTGGGTCTTGGGTCGTGGGTCTCTCTGCCATTTCCCCTGTTGTACTTGCTGGTTGTTGATGTATAGCTGTTTTCCTTTCTTTAATGATAGTTATTTCCTTACCCATAAAAAATTTATAATAATAAAAAGATAGATAGCTCATCTCAAGCTTGGGGTATCCAAATGATGGATTTGGAAATGGAGACTCCTATACGCGGCTAAAGATCTACGTGCGTTCTGGCAATTGGAAAGCTCTGTGGATCTCTTCGCATCTGTCTAACCTATGAGAATGGAGAAGAATCCAACCCTAGGGATCCTTTATCTTATATAGACAAGTCCCATAGAGTCACACTTTTTGAAAGCTTTTTCGCCAAGAAATCCACATCCACTGATTCTATTAGGAGTCTTATTTGTACGGACTCATCAAGTCTTATATTAAGTGAGATTGTGTTCTTTGCAAGCCTCTGCCCTGCTTAATTTGATGTGGACTTATGGCATGCGGGTGACACGATTTCCTACCGCAAATTACGCATGAAGGAGCACACGAATATTATGCTCTATTTTTTGTTTTTTTTTTTTGGTTGAAGGCGCACATAATATCCTTACGTATCCATATTATACATGCATTGTGCTAACTTATATGCATCATTAGTCTGCCAAATTATAAAAATGACTAGACCGTCACAACCTTAGGACCAGTCCAAACCATGAGAGCCACTTTGCCCTTTATGATTATTCTAAGACTCGTTCTTTTAAGCTCCTGATAGAATTAATAGTACCCACCAGAATTTCGTTTTCATCCAAATTGTGTAGGCCCTCCAATTGACCATGCATTTTTTTAGTACTTAAAGGAAGATATTTCAAGTCCTTAAAACAATGGGAGTCCCTCAATTGAGCTTGTGGGGCCTACCTTGGGCTCCGGTGAGGGGTTGGGGCTCAAAAGACCTTGCCCTCCACCCTGTGGCCCTATTTATGGTGATGGAGGCTTGGATCATCATTCACCCCACTTGATCCACAGCACGCAAGTTTTCATGGTCCAAAACGAGTGCACTATCAATCCTAAAGTCCAGTGCACCATGAGGTATTTTCAATCATTATCATCCACAGAGTAAGACCCCCTAATTAAAGACGATGACCAAAAATCTTATACGAAAGTCATGCAAGACCCCCGCGGGCCGGATACATTTTAAACCTTTCTATCCACATTATTGTCATACTTTTAGGTGGGTCCTATAGGCTAAACAATTACTATGCGGCCCTGAGAATAACTTATAAATATAATGTTCATATACACAATAAAATATAATTTCATTTAGGCTCAGCCTGATTTTGCATTTTGGACTGGGCTCAGGTCTTGGGTTTATCCAAATGCAATTTGAGCGAGACTTAGACTATGACAATGCCAAGCCCACCTGAATTGCAGGCCAACTAAGTTGGGAAACAAAATTGAGAGGCAGAGCAATGAACACAGAGACAGAGGGCATGTAGTATAAATTATGATAAGGTAGATCACATGCCAAAACCTCGGGCCAGGACCCAGGCAAGTAGGCAAGCAGAGGCTTGGGCTGGGCTTGCCTGTCCCATCCCAAAAAACAGAAAAAAAAAAAAAAAAAAAAAAAGTCTAAAAGCCATCAAGATAAATTGAGAAGTTTAATGTGGACTGCTGGATTTGTGTATTTGGTACATCCCAACTCACAGCTCGGGCCTGGATCATTGTGTTGCAGGAACTCACTGAGTCAAATGACAGAGTTACTGAGTTACTAGTCGGACTCTGCCTTCAATACAAGCTAAATTGTATTTTTTAACATATGCATTACAGGCTCTAGAATTGTATGGTTGAAAAAACGGGTACATGATAGCTGGAATGCTTGTCCATCACATGGGGTCTGTGTTGACTCTAAAATCCTCTTGCTGTTTTATATCCTCATTGTTCTCTTCTGCATGTGCAAGTGCAAACATCTGCATCTATATCACACTCATTTACAGACCTAGCGCTGAAGAAATAGTATGATCCTGCACAACAGTGTATCCTTGAGTCATGAATTTCTACGTGTTGGACCAAGCCCATGTTAGCTCAGAACAGACAACCGATGAGCAACGTTGTGCTTAGGCATTTGTCAATGGCCTGGATCATCCTAGCTTCATTGTCCATCCACTAGAAGAAAATGGAGATGGCTGCTAAAGAATAACAGATTCGGCTGTTAATAATAAAACCATTATTGTGCCTCATGACATCTAGAGCTCAATTATTATGTGGGGGGGGGGGGGTTAATTAATGCATGTGGTCATGTGGAGCCATGTTAGACCGTAGGAAGAGTTTTTTTTGGATCGCAATAAAACTTTAAGGCCTGTTTTGATAAATGCGGAGTGTAGTAAAATGAAGTGGATCTCACATGTGCAGTGAAGTGAAGAGAAGTATGTTGAAGTTAAAGTAAATTACTTCACTTCACTCCATTTGGATGCTTATTTTGAAATTAAGGTTTGAAGTAGAATCCACTTTTACTCAAATAAATAGAAGTATTAAGAGTTGAAGTGAAATGGAGTACTTGTGGCTCATAACATTACTTCATCCATCGGGCCAGACTCATCCAAATGGGATAAAGTTAAAATTTTAGACCATTAGAACCCATTTAACTTCACTCTACTCTATTTTTTGCCTATCCAAACAGGCCTTAGGGTTTTTTCCCCCCGCCCCCATTTCAGCTAGGTTGAATTGAGGGCCAGTCTGGTTAGAGATTTTTCTATAGGAATTGGTCTGTCGGGGATTCTTGACATTATTTTTAAGTTTTGTCTCCCAAGCATGCCAAATGCTATGTTTAATTGTGAGTTCATTCTAAATGCCAGCACATGAAAAGCTACTTCTATTCTCTACAATTTTAAGAATTTTAGCACAAACAAAAATTCTCAAAATCCTTATAAACGGCTAGAATTAAAGACCCAAGAAGATCCAGTGATTGATTCCATGTGAAACTAAGGTACCAACATCCGTCAACCATGAGTGTGCCGGCAAAAATTAAAAGAACGGAAGGATCTATCCTCAAAATTATTCAAGCTTTTATAGACTGCTTTGATGCGTTGTGGCCCACTGACAACTTTGAAATCTAGAGAAGGCGGGGCCTCTGCCTTTAAGAAGGGCTAGAGATTGACTGGTCTTGAGCTGAAGCATCCCCAATCCATGGCCCAGTAATAAGGTGTACTTTATCTTCAACCGACTCAATTTTCACTGATTTTTGGCAACAAAAAGTTGGTGCTCTTTTAAGAGAAGCAAAGGTAGAAAAGGTTAGTACTTGCTTATGACGGTACGCAAGTTTGTCCCATTATTTTGATGTTGTTCAATCTACTGTTGTCAATTTACTTGGGACATCCATTTAGATGTGGTGTCCTCGTCAGAGAGTTTTACCTCCACTGGACTCACATTTGCCACTGGATGCACAAAATAATAAATCGGGGCTTTGCATTGTTGGCTTTCATTTTAATGGTCTATCTTTTAATCTCCTGAGGCCAATTTAAACATGGTTTTTTTTTTTTTTTCTCCTCACATTGAGGGGATGATGGGCTATATTGGGTGATTAGAGAGACCTCTCCCCCTCAGTTAATTATTCATCCCTTTATCATGAAAACTTTTCACTCTGGCTCCTCTGCACTGGTTCGGATCTCTCTAACACTTTCTGAAAAATAGAACACATTGAAACTGTAAAACTTGTGTGCTCACTGGCACCGCCAATACTCTGATGCAAATTACATGAATATTGCTAGTAGTTGGATATTAATTCCTTACTTATAGATGTTATTTATTTCATGACTTTAGACCAGATTGCTAGTAATATCATCAAATTTTTTTTTAAAGATTAAGCTAATAACCCCCTTTTGTCCGGTGGCTATAGGAGACCTCATAAACTTGTCGAGTCTTTTTTTTTTTTTTTAAACTGTTAAGTTTGTTATGTCCCAAACGGTATGAAAAATCTGATTTAACCTGAGTCAGCCCACTTACATTTAATCCCACTTACTCATGTAATGCCTCCATATGTAAAGGAACTCAGCCAAATCTCATCTTAATTGAAGTGATATAAACTGTCGGTTAGTCATGTGTTAAATTCTGATATATTGTGGTCTGTGTGACAACAAGAGGTGGGCCTGTTCATTAATTTGGCTGGAAAACTAAACCATAACCCAACCCAGAAGTAAAAGGGAAAAGTTGAACCCCAAACAAACAAGCCTAGTTGAGGGTGGTTTTGTGGGTTAGACTGCAATCAGTCGAGTTGAGTCAGGTTTGAGTCTGGTCAGTGAGTCAAAATAGCAAGTATGGACCTAACCATAATCAGGTTGGAAAATATCAATTCAAAATCAATCAGAAACAAAAAGGTTCAATCCCAAATCAGAATTACCAAGTCAGGTCTGGGGTTGCCTGTTTTGGGAATCTGTTGCCACCTCTACTCTTTTAGTCATAAAGAGCCCGGACTTTGAACAGGCTAGAATGGGCCTGACACAGGGTCAGTTTCCTTTATCAAGGGACAAGCCCATTGATTGCCCAACCAGAAAGGCACATTCTCCAACCATGGTCCACCACTCTATGCTCATCAATATTCATAGTCAAACAAAATGAATTGGGGAAGTTTGACTATTCTGATGATCATATAAAAATTTTCAAGGCATGTCATTGGTCAATAACTAGATCTACTCTATTTTTCTGTTCTACTCAGTTACTCACCATTTAATTTATTTAATGCTGGCCGTGTAGGGTATTGAGTAACTTAGAAAGAAGCCTACCGTGTGAGTTTCCAACCATTTCTCTACCAAAGGTTCTATCCCATGAGCCTTCTAAGCCTCAGGTATTTGAGCCATAAAGGTTTTGTGGCGTGATCCGGATAGGCAGATTAGTGGTCCCCAACTGGATAGGTAGTGCGTTGAAAACCAACATGGACATTTGCTTTTAATCACAGGGATTGTGACAACTGCATTTTTCTCTAATGGAACAACCTTTATCAATTTAAAAAGTCTTGGCTCGCGACCTCATTGGACCACAATCAAAGGCTATTTTTCTGATCTGCATGTGGATGAACTTTGACATTTTTATTGTAATGGGTCAAGATCTTTTTTTTTTTTTTTTTTTATATCTAAACTAACTAGATTAAACTAAGGGTGGTGATTTTTTAATTGAATTGACCCAAATGAAATGAAATGACCCATTTTGCTTCTGATGGAGGATCAAAACTTTTCTAGTCCAACTTGATTCAAAGTAAAGTGAGGGTGTTAATTCTAATAAGGTTTACTCAGATTTAATAACTTCTTCCTCCATATTGTGTCCTGGAACTTTTCTTCTCCAGTTCGCTCGTTAGCTATCTTGGATCTCGATTCTCTAACTCTAACCAAAACATTATCCCATATATATACACTTAGACCAACCCATTACCTAATTGGGAGTGGGTGGAGAGGCATAAGGTGTGGGTACCCTCAACGCATGCATGTAATTCTCCACCTTCCAAAAACAGTATTCAAGACTAGGATCCTTTTTAACTAAAAATCCAAAAGTCAAGCAATCATAGAAACATTTCATATTTCAGTTTTCAACCTTCCTTCTCCCCTGCATCCAGTTGTCAGGAAATTGTGTGAAACGAGCAAAGTAGTGTGAGAAAAAGAGCAAAACAGGTAAAAGAAAAGTTTCCTGAAGGGATGAGAGATGCCAGCCACACGGAGGACCATGTTTTAATGTTGATAATGATATGCATGTGACTCTCCTCTCCAAAGTCCAAACAAAAGTAACTCCACAATACAACCCCCAGATGAGAGAGCTCAGAAATGAGAAATGAGAAATGAGAGATGAGAGATGGTCCACTCCACGTTATTGCTTTTTCTGAGTAGAGCATCCAGAGAGCACAAACACAAATGGAAGATATGATGACTTCGATGATGATGAGGACTGAAACCCATGAAAACACTACAAATCACTGCTTCACCATCTCCTCCTCCTCTCCTTTACCAACCTGGAAGCTCTATGATAACCCATTTTATTATTTCTCTCAACACCAACAGGACCCACATCACCACCTTCATTCCCCTACTCTCTCCTCTTCTCTCTGCAATCTCACCCTCTTCCCACCCATGATCCCACCTTCCTCCATCCAGTCCGAGCTCGATCTCGCGCGTGCCCAGATCGAGAAACTGAAGGCAGAGATCCAATTTGAGCGTAGAATGAGGAAAAAGGCAGAGTCGACGAAGAAGAAGCTGGAGAAGGAGGTGGCGGAGGAGAAGAATAAGCGCCAGGCATTGGCTCGCCTTTGCCAACAGCTTTCCGAGGAGGTTGAATCGAATAAGGCGGCGATGGATGGGATGAAGAGAGATATGGAGGAGGAGAGGAAGATGATGAAAATTGCAGAGAAGTGGAGAGAAGAGAGAGTGCAGATGAAGCTCGAAGAAGCGAGGATTTTAATGGAGAAGAAGATGGAGAAAGAGGTTGAAGAAGAAGAAGAAGCAGAAGAAGGAGAAGATAAGGTGGTGTTGAAGGAGAAGAGAGGAGGGGATATGTTCGGTATTTCTGATCTGATTGTGGGTACTTGTGGGAATTCGAGTTGTAATAATAGCAGCGGTGAGAGTAAGGTAAGGTCAATGAGTCAACGGAGGGGGTCTCCTGAAGCAGTGAATCCACACATCAGGAGAGGGATCAAGGGGTTCGTAGAAGAGTTCCCAAGGGCGGTTCGAGCCGTGGGCTCGAGAGGGAGGCAATCTGGGTCGAACCTGGAGTGTCAGAGGGCTCAGCTCAGGCTTCTTTTGAGACACAAGAACCCGGTCGCTCTAGGTGTTGCTGGACCGGACAATCTCAACCTTGTTTTGTGATGATTGAATCCCAATCCCACAGCGGTATTTTTTTATTAATTTCTCAATTTCTATTTTTCTTTTTTCCTTTTATTTTTTTTTTGGGGATTTTTTTAATGATACTCGGATGTGTCCAGACTGCAATGTACTTTTGTCAGACCTTGAAAAAGTGTGGCCACCCATAAAATTTGTGGGCACGTTATCTTACAGTCCATTTGGAGCACATCCAATAGATGGACGGAGTAGATTCAACAGTCAAGATTGCCCAATCAGTGTGATATTTGGACTGTGATCTGATATGTTGACCATGGGGCCTGCAAATTGCTTCTTTTTAAGGATGGCAAACTTATATGGCTTTGAGGGTTTTTAAGGTTGCAGCGAAATAGTGGAGGAGAATCAGGATAGTTGTCCATGTAATGTAAGCGTCCGCGGTTGCCATAAATATGGATGGATTGTATCTTATGTGATGTATAATTGTCAATAGAAACTGTTATGATCAAATAGGTCTTGGAGATGGGAAATTGGGATGAATTCTGTGATGGGTATGAGTAGAAATTATCTGATATGGCGCCGTGCATTGTTAAAGGCCATTTTCAGTTTCTGAAATGGAAGATTGGTTCGAATTCTGTTGAAATTATGATAGATTCATGATGATGAGATGTATGTTACGTCGCCATCGTAGAAAAAGTATAAAGGACGAGGGCAAGGTCGCTTATATCTTTAATCAATAAATATTATAAAGAAAGGCAATCACCTTCATGTGTCACCAATGACCTAGAAAAGTCCATATCTAAAGTCCACCTCCACATCAATGTCCACCACTCCACCTTGCATTCCTCATTGTGCATGTGAGTTGTTATTACTTCACATGTATGAGTTGGTTCATCATCTTATATGAGTGAGTTCGGAAAAAAAAAGAAAAAAAAAAAATCCCACCCCCTTGGCCCGCCATACCAAAAAACTAATGCTTCCTAAGTTTCCTTCTTTTTTTTTTTTAATTTTTTTTAAATTTTTGGCGGGGTGGGGGAGGGGCTCAAGATGGGTGCGAGTAAATATGTCCATTCAGCGATGAGAGACTGATCATTGGGTGGAGTTGTAGGAGAAGTCGTGTTTTCCACAACAACAGCCTATTGCCCCAGACGTGAGAAATCTCTTATCTTGCTAGGTTAGCCCACTAGCTAGGAGCGATGCTATCAACCTCAAGAACTTAATCCCTGAACATATGTGCGGAGGTGCTGGCACCCAACATCCATGAGTGTGAGGGCCCGGATGTGGTTAATGTTGAGTGCCCAATATAGCATTTCACTTTTTTCCAGTCCTCTTCCCCGGCAGGCATGTGCATCAAAATTCATTATTGTGGATTGTTCCTTTCGTTTTCCTAGCAAGCATAAATAAATGAATAGTTTAAAGTAAAAGCTTCACTTATCTCCTCAATTTTTTGCTTCAACAAGGGATGATCTCACTATTATGTTGGACTGAGGATTTCATTTTGAGTTGTTCAAAATTTCAGTAGGTGGCATCACCACCAAGGAGTTCCACTCCTTCCACTTTACTAGTGAAGTGAGGTGAGAGTCTATGATGAACCGACTCACACTCTATCCTATCAATTAGCATATCTTGATACCATTATTAGTTTATTATGTGCTTTAGCCCTTTTATTTTAAGGAGAATAATGATTGAAGAACTATAATACCGCAACTAAATACTGCCACAGACTAATTATATTGTGTCTCATCTCACACAGTTGATCCGTGGGCAGATAGGATTATAGTGCCACGGACCCAATCTTGATAAAAAAAAAGGAGAATGTATACATATAGGATGAATGAAATAGTCCCAATTCTTGCCATGTTGGACAATTCATTCTAGAAATTTATACAGTTTCTAGAGCAAGCGTACCCAAAGGGGTAGAAATCAAGACATGGTATGCATGAATGCAGGTGTGTTCATAGGCTAGGCCGGACAAGGCCAGGCTGATGAAGTCTAATGTTGGTCCATTTAATATTCTGCCTAAAGTTTAGTCACAGATCCCCCTAATTGACTTGCAAAAGGCTCAGACATAGCGCAATTGCAGAATGTGTATATACCCCGTGTTAAGCTGAATATAGAACTAGCTGGGCCAATTCTTTAAGCCTATGTCCAATTAACTATCTGGCTAAAAAGTTAAGCAAGAATCCATCAATGGGCCTAAAATCATGGTCCAATAGAAGCGGGGGACGACTAGGCAGCTTGTCCGTAGTGTTAAGGGAGTCACCAAGGACCATTAAAATAGTCTCTAGCTGTTGATTACGAGGTTTGAGACATGGTGTAGCGTACGTGGGCACTTGACTTGATTAGGAGTATCTTGTCAATTAAAATGGAAAAAAGAAAAAAGAATAGACAAAAGTTATTGTCAAAATATTGTGTGAATTCATATGCAATCAAAAGTGGACTGTATCATATAGTCAAACTAGATTCAACCAGGATTGACACTTTCACGGCTGCACCAGTCCAGTTAGATAAAGATTGGGGTATTAGTTCAAATGGCCAGACCTAGAAAAAAGTGGTCAAAACTGATAGTTGAACAAGTTAGACCCAGATGATGGAATAGATCGAGTCTAGCCAGACAGTTCAAGAAATTGTTTTCCCCTCCCATCCATTTTCTAAAACTAGGGTTATAAACGGGTCGGTTCCGGTCATGGTCCATGGTGGACTTGGAACCGAAACTGTTAAGGAAAAGGTGGAACCGGATCCAGATTCGGAACTATTTCGGAACCAGAACCGTATATGGGACGGGATCGGATCTGGATCCGGATCTAGGTAGATAATAATATTAAAAAAAAATATGGTTTTTAGGAGAGATTTTTAAAAATTTTGGTAATATATCGGATCTACCCCAGATCCGGACCCATTTGCTTATCATGGTCTAAATAAGGACCCAAACCCGATTTTTAATGTGCCGAAACCTTCAGGTAATCGAAGAATCAGGAACCCCTTTACATCCCTATCTAAAACACTGTATTAAGCCAATATTTACAACCATCACTTATTTATTTTCAATATTTTTATCCGAACTCATACACTTTACTCACACACCATGTCCATAAGACCATAACTATCTGAGGGACAATCACCTCTGTTTTTGGTAACGTAAACTACCCATGTTCTTTGACAATATCGATCACATATCTTTTCCATTTGTATTTGTTGGCATCTGTAGGGCCCACTTGAGTTTACATGTGAGTGAACCCCAATCACAAAGAGACGGACCCACTTGTGTTTACATGTGAGTGGACCCCAATCACATGTAAACACAAGTGGGCCCATCACATATGCTAACAGTATTATTGACCTGTCCGAACTGATATTTTAAAGGACCAAAATGCCCTTTGTAGCTTGCCATATGTATCGGTTGCCAGGTAACTGAAGTTACTGTGCCATGCCACCAGCATAAAGCATTTTCATTTTTTTATTTTTATTTTTTATGGTGGGTTTGTTTGTATTAGATTTTTACATAGAAACTCGAGTTAAGATGAGCTCCACCACATAAAGAGGTGAGAGGTGAATGATCTTAGGTGAGGAGGAAACGAAATAAGGTTAGAGAGGTAGATAGGTTGACTTTCCTAGGTATTCAATTACTAGAAAATTCATTTTTCATTGTCTCTTGTTATTTGATGAGCAGTTTTAGACATTCACATTTGATTTTCATTTTTAATCACTTATTTTGCGATGACTCAACTTCTATGTATTCTTATGCAAGCCAAGAGGGCCTAATCTTTTCAGGGAAAAGAAAAATCCATCTGAAGTGACAGGAGGACCTTTTATAGCCTTCTACCTCCATACAAGGTTGTTGACCGATGGTTCCGAGCAGATCTCCCTATCACTTAAATGGAAAGCCTTCTATGAAAATAGGAGGAATTGGTCCAGCAGCCACTGTAACTCATTAGAAATTTTTTTTTTTGTTTTTTTGGACCAAAAAGAAAGTTCATAAAAGGGACTGCCCCATCACTACCTTCTGGCGTGAGTGACTCATGCAATGAACATACAAATTGATCACGGACGAACATAAATAAGCTGTAAGCATCATCATGGTGTTTATGACTTACTCCTCCACTTATCAGTGTAAAATATCATTGATCATGACCAGTTCATATAAAGGACTAAACAGAGCTTGTTGAACTCGTACACACCCTGGCATCCTTGTACACCTTTCCTGGACGACAATAGTACCCTTTCTTTGGAGCACAGTGCAGATCCTCCGAGCATATGCACAGCCCTTCTAATGCACAGCCCTCCTTAATTATAGTGGGCCTCCCCTGTATCCCAAGTACCTGATCGGTCCACTCGCTCGAAAACAATCCTGATGGATCATATGCCTGTTTAACCTTCAAGAATGCTCTAATCTTACTGTACTTCTTGATTGCGCCATCGAATACAAGGTTGCGATTCTTTCCCCAATGAGGTGACCCACCATACTTGTAGAGTGCCATCTGCTCAATTTCTTCTAGTATGTCTTCATGGAGCCTAGGAGCCATTGGGTCATGGCTTCTGTAATAAGTGATATCGAAATCTAATCCATCTTCTTGTTTGGCTAAGTAAGCTTCCGAGGCCTTAACGTATCGCAATAGGATCCCATTGTAGAGCTCTACCCCACAGAGAGCATCTGGTACTAAGTCCCTTAGCTTTTGAACATCTTGGATGAAGTTTTTCACATTGGATAGCCCAATGCTGAATGTTGTTTGATGGAAGAATTCCGCCTTGACTCTAGGATCCCATGGACAGGCAGAGAGGCGCCAGTCCTCTAGGCTATCTAGGCAGGTCCCTGAGGACAGTAGACGGTTATGGTTCCCAACGACTGGGTAGCCAGTGAACAAGATGCCATTGTTCGTCAATCCATATGCGGCTGTCATGAGCACTGATGTGGTCGTCTTCGAATCAGTGCACTTCCCGCGGGCATTGTTGGTTGCTTCATGACTCTCCTCTTAAACAAAACCACAGTGACACACATCAACAACGACTACTTATGGACTAGAGTTTCATAATAATACATGTAGATAGCTTAGATAGAATGTTCAACTTCAATTGTTCATAGCTCATATATACTTACCTGTAGACCTAACCAACGCCAGTGCAAATGTTGATGTAGAACGAAATCCAATAAAGTCATTGCGACCGTTCCCTGTGGCATCGGATGAGACCCTATCATCGATCCGATAGACGACCCGCCTTTGGCTGGGGTACCATATCATGTCCCCAAACTCATGTTGATTGCCAAAGCTGGTGGCCTGGTCCCCCAAGTCCGAGTCATCTCTAACCAAATTGGTAATGGACCGTTTGAAGAGGGGTTGCAATTTAAGAGTAACCTAATTGAGACAGACCACAGATGGGAAAACAAGTTAACAAACTGTCAATTTCCATATGCTTATTTGTAAAAAGATATTCCAAAGAAGCCTTCACATGGAATTGCACACCTTACCTGTGATATAACTCCAAGGACCCCTAATGAAACCTTAACTGCATTCATATCAGGATGGTTGCTAGTAATTAACTGAACCTTGGCGTAGCCCGCACTTGCTGTGGCTGGAGTGACAATTCTAATTCCCACGACATAGTCGTGAACGGCGCTTCCCTTATCCCACAAAGTGCTTCCATGCGCGCCAGTGGCCATAAGGCCACCAATTGTCAAGCCCCACCAATATGGTGCATAAGGTAGTGCTAGCCCGGCCTTTGCTGCCTCATCTATCACCTCCCTCAGGGTCACACCGCTCTCTACCGTCATCAGCATCGTCGATGCATTGACACTCAGCATTTGATTAAGATATCGGGTGCTTATGAGCAGCCCATCATCCCCACCAGGACATGCCAACTTTGTTATGCTATGTGAATAGCGCGTCGCCACCTTCATCTTCCTCTTACTCATTGTAGCCTTTGCGACCGCCGCAATGAGCTCTGCTTCGGAGGTGGGATAAACCACCTCGCCGGCACGGCATATGCTTCGATCGGGGAATGCCCCATATGAATTCGTGATGGTGCAATTTGTTGTCTTGGATGAACACATAATTGGATCCTCAGGGGGACTACATTCCACCAAATTTAACAGCAATAGTAGGCATGGCCACCAGAAAATACCCATTACAAGCCTCAAGTCTCTCCCAATGGGGTGAATGTCTGGTGCTTACGTTGGTATGTAAGGTAATAGACTAATAAATACTACATTTATATATGTAGTGTCGTAGTTTGGACTTTGCAGGTGGCCTTTTCCCTTGCACTAGAAATAGCATAATCATCATCAACATGGAAGCTTTATCCTGTCGTTAGTAGAAATTAGCTTGACCCACATCAAACCTTTTCTTGCAATCAATTAGCCAAAGGTTACTACAGCATGCTCCACATAAAAAAGAGCTATCCAATTAGGGTGGATTAAAAGGCAAGGATTTTATTCTTTGTCTAAAGGAGCTTTCACGTGGTGCTGTTTTTATTTATAAATCATTCTATCTTGAGATATTGGTGTATCTTGTTTACCTTCAAAGGATAATAGGTGATGATCATGGAAGTCTTTGAAGGTAAGTACTGAATGGGACTGTTCAGAGGAAGACGTCAGTATTTGGTAATCACAAGTTGAGCACCTCTTGGATTTTAGGTCTTTTAGTTAGTATTAGTCCCAACTACTGAGTCCTAATCAGGTATTGATGGGCCACAGCCTTATACTTCCACTGACCGAGAGACCTCAGCGGTTGGATGATAGAGGTACTGATGGATGGTTGGCGGTCGAATGAGTTGGTGGGAGTGTAATGAACCTTTATCTCATGGGCCAAAGAAAACCCAACAATGTCAAGGCCTTCCAATCTCCACTTTTAGTGATATTTTGTCACCTCGAGGCAATCTACATGGTCCACCTTGCTGGAGGGATCGTCCCCATG
The DNA here is from genome assembly GCA_028538565.1 of Umbellularia californica. Classification (NCBI taxonomy): domain Eukaryota; kingdom Viridiplantae; phylum Streptophyta; class Magnoliopsida; order Laurales; family Lauraceae; genus Umbellularia; species Umbellularia californica. The sequence goes on along the minus strand of JAPQWN010000001.1, from coordinate 13,962,430 downwards.
CTTGCTTGCTTCTTCCTTTCTGACACTTTCAGTGGGCCTAAACGTACTGAATGGGACCCGTACTTCTTAAATGTCCCAGTCCACTATTGGTTGGGCACTGAAGAACCCACAACCACATGTTTCTGATGATCTAACTCATCATCCGCTTGGTCAAATGGATTTTGGCCTCTCTATTGAATGTGGTCGATCGTTGGTCCCTCCATCTACCATTTTGCAGTCCACAGTGGCTCGTCAGTTCGATCACTAATATAGTCACTAGGGAACTTTTCAACGTCAGCGCAGTAATATAATCATCTAGAAGGCTCGAAACCCCATCACTCATATACATGTGAGGTATGGACCGTATGGTGTATGCTTATATGCATAATATATGTGAAGGTTTTAATTCTGTGATTCGGTTTGGTCTTAGGAGTACTTAGGGCCTATGATTAGTACTTAAGAATAGGCAACGTATTATTTTTGGTAAATAAAGAATAGGCAACTCATTATTCTGCTAATAAGAGATTATGATTGTTGGTTACAAAAAAAAGAGAAAAAGATTATGATTGTTCCGGCCTTGTCCCTTTAGTGTGAAGTCAGCTTTTTCCTTTTACCATTTTCTCGCCACCAAGAGCCTCAACGTATAAAACATTTCTTCGATCCAGCAGTTACTAGTAAATTATTACTCTTGGAACCATTGCAACCACCGAGTACCTTGAGCATCCCTCTCAGGTCCTTTAAAGAACCGTAAGCTTTTATTTTTTATCAATTTAGCAGTCTTTGTTGTTGGGAATCTCTAGCTACCGTTCTTTTCTAGAAAACTGGTACATGGTAGATAGAGTAAGGATCTTGAGTGATGTGGGATCAGGCTGGCTACTATGGGCAGGAGGAGTGGTCCAATGTCATTGGATGATTTATAAGTATAAATAATATGTATCATCTCAGTGAAAATGGCATGGGTGAAGGACAACTTAAGTGATACTGATAATCCAAAAGCTTCCTTTTTTTTTCCTATTAAACTTTATTGGTCTTTATATTATCTGCCAAAACGATAATCATATAATATAAAAAAGGAAAAACAATCTAAGAGAACTTTTGTTAGAATAAATGATGTTTAACAATAACAGATAATATTGAAGAACACAATAATAAATATTTAGACAAATAAAAATCTAATGCAGAAACACGAGACGCCCCAATGGTAATGATTTTATTCTAATTTTTAGGGAGCTATTTCAACTTAAGCTGTTTTTATTTGAAAATAATTTTATTTTGATATTGGTGTATCTTGTTTTCCTTATAGTATGTGATGATGGAAGTCTTTGAAGGGAAGTATTGAATGAAATTGTTCATATATAGGAGTTAAGCAACGGCCTCTTACCTCGGTGGTAAGAGGTGCTAGTTCTCACCAACCTGCTCGGGGTTTGAACCCTCGTATGCCCCCTTCCGTAACCCGAGGGCTCCTTCTCTCATCTGAGGGCCTCCTTATCCTCTCCCGAGGTTTCCTTTCCTCACCAGAGGGCTCTCCCACTAGTGTTACTCCAATAGGTCCCCAGCCTCATTGCTGGGTTATAAAAGAAAAAAAAAAAAGGTTAAGCACCTCTCCCTTTGGGAGGAAGTTTAGGTCTGTTAATTAGTATTAGTTCCAACTACTGAGTCCTAATCATTTATTGATGTGCCACAAGCTTATACTTCCACTAATGGAGAGACTCAGCTGTTGGATCAATGGGGTATTGATGGAGATCAGTAGTAACTTCCCACCGTCAGGAACACTATAGATCTCTTTATCATAGTCTTCCACATCCCAATCCTTTGGGATGGCGGTTAAATGAGTTAGTGGGAATGCAATGCTCCCTAACCTCATGGGCTAAAGAAAACCCAACAATGTTAATGCCTTCCAATCTCAAATTGAATGAGATTTGGTGACCACAAGGCCATTTCTGGTATTTTATGTGACCCTATCGTACCTTAGAGAACAGGATTGTTGCCTTCTCCCGTTAGTCTAGAGTGAGCTTCTCTTGTACTACTTTTCCCACTCAATTCTATTTTGAGCCTTACGCATAACAATTTTTTGCTGTTTAAAAATTTGTAACCGCATGGTACGTGTAAGGGGTGAACACCCCCCACAGGGAGATAGGCGGGGCCCAGAGCCCCGGGCCTATTGTATACACTTCAGGCGTCAGGGAGTAGCCCCTAGCCCTATTCATGCATTTGTCCCCAGCTGCTGTCAGCCAGGGGGCCTCCCCAGGACTCGAACCCGGAACCTCTTGTATAAGAGAATTCCGGGGAGGCTCCTGGTACCACTTGGGCTAGTAGCTCAAGTGGTACCAGGAGCCTCCCCGGAATTCTCTTATACAAGAGGTTCCGGGTTCGAGTCCTGGGGAGGCCCCCTGGCTGACAGCAGCTGGGGACAAATGCATGAATAGGGCTAGGGGCTACTCCCTGACGCCTGAAGTGTATACAATAGGCCCGGGGCTCTGGGCCCCGCCTATCTCCCTGTGGGGGGTGTTCACCCCTTACAAAAAGGCCGGCTTTTAATGCAGGGGGGTCGCCCCCACAGCCAATTGTATACACTTCAGGCGATCGAAGGCGCATGGCCCCTAGCCCTAATCATGCGTTTGTCCCTCGATCCCGCATGGCGGGAGAGGGGGCCTCCCCGGGACTCGAACTCGAAACCTCTCGGTTGAGTGAGGCACCCGGTACCACTTGGCTAGTAGCTCAAGTGGTACCCGGGGTTCACTCCAACCGAAAGGTTGCGGGTTCGAATCCCCGGAGAGGCCCCCTGTTGAAATCCATACAGGGACAAATAAACAATAGGCTTCTGACACCCCGGGGCGCTCCCCTGGGAACGGTACCGTGAGCGCTCCCCACGGGGGCTGTGATAGCACAGCCCTACAGAATGTCCGGCCTTTTTGTAAGGGGTGAACACCCCCCACAGGGAGATAGGCGGGGCCCAGAGCCCCGGGCCTATTGTATACACTTCAGGCGATCGAAGGCGCATGGCCCCTAGCCCTAATCATGCGTTTGTCCCTCGATCCCGCATGGCGGGAGAGGGGGCCTCCCCGGGACTCGAACTCGAAACCTCTCGGTTGAGTGAGGAACCCGGTACCACTTGAGCTACTAGCCAAGTGGTACCGGGTTCCTCACTCAACCGAGAGGTTTCGAGTTCGAGTCCCGGGGAGGCCCCCTCTCCCGCCATGCGGGATCGAGGGACAAACGCATGATTAGGGCTAGGGGCCATGCGCCTTCGATCGCCTGAAGTGTATACAATAGGCCCGGGGCTCTGGGCCCCGCCTATCTCCCTGTGGGGGGTGTTCACCCCTTACAACAAAGTAAAAGAAGCGAATAACCTAAACATAAGTAGAACTGTAGAAGAGCATATAAAAAGATGACACATATATGGGTGCATCTGTGTATATCGTAGGTATCCAAGTGCACACCTCATAGTGGGGCAGGCCTGATGACCCATCCAAATGGACACACTGTCACGGGGGCACCTTAAATTACAATGGTCCCATTTTCTACACCCATCTAAATGGTCTGTACCGTTGGATCAAAAGGTTAATTTTTAACGGGCTGAAACTTTTTGGCAATTGATGAAGGAGTTCTGTATGATTAGATGGGGGCCCACATTTTGTATTCAAGTAGGCCCTACCAAATTTAGAGATTCCCCTTGTCCATCCCCAAGTGGGGCCCTACATTGAGGTATACATTTAAGCTTGCATACAAACTGTGTACACTAGATAATTACTATGTGTGTGTCTCAGTATGGCTAGAAAACTTGCAAGGAGCTTTTATTTTTTCAAAAACTAACCCTCTTAGTGGGGCCCACTATCATACATGACAACCATGAAATGCCGTTGGATTAAAAAATATGGATAAGACCTACCTATATTTAAAATATTTAACTAAATTAGATCATCCTAACACCTTGATATAAATATATATATATATATATAGTAGTTATCAGGTGCGCCCAATGCGCATCTTGCACATCGGGGTGGGGCCCATCTAATGGTCTATCTAAATGTCGTTGGATTTAAAAATATGGGCTTCATACCTATATGTAAAATTTTCAACTCCATTTTAACACCTTGGTCCAAGCCCCTGTTTGGAATCACTAATTTTTTTCCTCCATGTTTCAAAATCTCTAAATCGGATAGAGATTTTCATAATAGAGGTGTTTGGAAGCTTTGGACAACTTCTGTTTTTTTTTTTATTTTAGAGAAGTAGTGGCAATGCCTCTATTTCCCACAGCCCACCATTGATAGCATGTAAAAAGTAGAAGGGGAAAAAAAGAGGAGGGTGAACAATGTTGCCCATTCACTCCCCAGTCCATTTTTTTATTTTTCTTTTTCAAAATCTAATAGTGTAAATCAAGATCCAAACTCTTGGAAATGTTTATAAGATCAAACACGGCTATGAAACCAAATCTCAGCGGGTGTATCATCAACAATCTCGAGATATGTGCAAGTGAGCCATTGGATGCGATTTCTAACATCTACGGGCCCCAAATGCAAAATAAACACGGTTAGATCTCTTTGGAAGGCTGAAAATAACTATGCGGTCAACTTCTAAGGCTTGACACCTTGTGGATCTCGATATATTTTTAAAACAATATCAGCAATTGATGTATTATGCTCGATATTTGATTTGTCCATCAACGGTAACATTTTTCTATTTTGTTTTAATTATGGGGGTGTAAATTAAGATCCAAACCGTTGAAAATATTAAAAAGATCAAACGCGACCATGACACCAAATTTCAGCCGTTGGATCATCACAAATCTCGAGATATGTCAAAAAAGTGATCCATTGGATGTAATTTTTTTAGATTATGTGGGCCCTAAACTCAAGATCTAAACCGTTAAATCTCTTTAGAAGGCTAAACACGGCCATATGATCAATTTTCAATGCTTGACACCTTGCAGATTTCGAGAAGTTTTTGAAAAAGTTTCAACCATTTATATAAAAAAGTCTATCTAATAGATATTTGCATTACAAAATACTTCTTTTGATTCTAGCCTCTTTTTTTTTAATGGCTCTATTTTGATGGGTTTATCCAAAAAAGAGTATAGATGCCAAACAAGGCCCAAGTGTAGTTCCTATACCTTTTTCATTTTCAAACCATCACTATTCCTCATGGGCGCTTAATGGCTGCTCGTTTGACAACTATTCAAAGGTATTCCTATCCTTCTGCGTTTGAAAAAGTCAATTTTTGGGCAAGAAAGCCAAGATTTGATCACATATTTCTTAATGGGGATTACGGCACACCTAGTGAAGGGGAGTAAGGGAATTATTAGTTTAGGTTGTTGATACCGGGCCAAATAACAGTTCATCAAAAGATTTTTAACTCACCTATCAGAAAAATTTTCCATCCAACCAGGTTGGTATTATGATCTTTAACTCCCGATCAAATCATCTAAGTTGTCATTAAGATTATGACATTACTTTCACAGCTTCTTACACAACTTGTTTCACACTGGAGAACTTTATTGGAATTTTGTGGAATTAACAAATCAGGGTTCTTCTTTAAGCTTGGATTAGTTATTAAAATAGGCAACCGGATAGCCTATTTTGGAGTCTCTTTCCTGTTATTGTCCTGATTCTTCTTTTCACCTACCTCCAACTTCATGCATGTTTCCTTTTGGCTGTGGGAGTTCAGTGAGGGGTTTGACAGAAAAAGTAACAAATCTGTATCTTGCCTTACTGTTTTTAAGCTTTGTCTACGTTATTATCACCTCTCGGTGGCGTTCTGCAGAGTAACTGATGGAGCCGCTTTTGCATCAAGAAGTGCACAAACAAGAAAAACAATAGAACCATTATAAGCACAATGAAGGGGCCAAGTTTTCATATGGTGCTTCACATCACATTCGAATCACAAGAGAATAGAATAGTGTATTTTCTATCACATAAAACCCCTTATACAATGTCACGCACAAAAGTCACACTCACATACTTGATCACATGATTCTCTTTCTTTAATCTTTTAATGGAATGCATACGCTTAAAGTTCATGTGTTTTGCAACTTTTTAGTAATTTTAAAATATTTCATCTTAAACTATGTTTCCTGCATTTTATTGACAAAAGCCTAGAATTTGTAATTTTATGAATGGTTGAGTTGGACGTTCAAACTTTTATATGTGGAAGGATTCAGAGGAACTGGATCTTCTAAGCTTCCACATATCAATGTGGACAAACAAGATCTAGGATATCATTTGGTTGAAAACTGCCCGAAATCCCACAAAAAAACTGAAATGGGTGGGTTGATTTGGGTTCTCTATAGACATGAGTCATCGAATGCACAAATTAGAGAATTCATGTGGCGCCCACTTAATATTCATGCATTTGCTTCTCTCACACAGAAATCCAAAAGAAGGGTGAGAAAACACTTCCATTTATTTCTCTCTCTTGAATTTTGAATTGTCTTGTGTGGTTGGAGTGTTGTATTTTGGAAGGATCGTTTTGTTAAGATAAGTGAGCAGCGAGGAATGGAAGACAGCATAAGGTGATTGAGGGGTCGTTGTCATCTGATTCATCATCTTGCACACATTTTGTTTTCTCTTGAAAAGCCCAACCTTAATTTAGTCATCAATCACTGAGAGATTGTTTAGATTCTGAAAGCTAAGAGGTGCAAGATGTTTCTTTCTATAAGCTAATGAGTAAAGTAATGTTTGTGGAGCTAACGGGCCCCACTAGATAAAAGGACTTGTTGTCTGACTATCCACTAAAATTTAAAGCCAATGAACGGTTAAAATTGCTTCTCTCTCTCTCTCTCTCTCTCTCTCTCTCTCTCTCTTTAAACACCTGCTGTTTATTTTCTGATGTGAGTTCAAATGACCATAGTTCAAACAATCTTCTTGGCTAGTCTAAATGATTTACATTGACGGAAAGCCCACGATGGAGTCCCACGGCAAAACACTAGGTCCAATTCCTGAAAGCCCATCACATCGAGATTTATTTATAAATATCTAATTAAGCATTTATTTGTCTAAATATTTATTAAATTATGTTCCTCAAGATCGTTTCATATTAAAGAGTATCTTTTAAGATAATATTGAACATAATTTCTTTTTTATTTATTTTTTTTTTTTTTTTTGCTAACGGAGGGTTTCCAACCCTTTGGGTTAAATATTGAACACAATTCATTCAAACAAAAATTCTCTTAGATTGGTTTTTTTAATATTCTATGATTATACTTTTGGCAGTAAGTATAAAAAAGTGGCTTTTGGATTATCATTATTACTTAAGTAATCGATCATCAATGACATTTTCACTGAGATTAACAGATGAGATTGGCCTGATGCATGATATGAGATCCATGATCCCACAACATTTGGTCGACCCCTTCTGCTGCCAATAGTTTCCTGATTCTACATCACTAAAAGGATCCATATGTGTTCTATCTACCAGGTACCAATTTTCTGAAAAAGAAATGGTATAGAACCTTTACGACAGAGGAATGATTGCGTACTGTAAGGGGTGAACACCCCCCACAGGGAGATAGGCGGGGCCCAGAGCCCCGGGCCTATTGTATACACTTCAGGCGTCAGGGAGTAGCCCCTAGCCCTATTCATGCATTTGTCCCCAGCTGCTGTCAGCCAGGGGGCCTCCCCAGGACTCGAACCCGGAACCTCTTGTATAAGAGAATTCCGGGGAGGCTCCTGGTACCACTTGGGCTAGATAAAAGGCCGATCTTCTGTAGGGCTGAGCGTTTCCCGAAACCCCCGGGGCTGGTCACCACCGGCTGGGGCGTTACTCAACCCCCGTGGCTCGTCACCACGGTACCGTTCCCTGGCTCGTCACCAGGGGTGTCAGAAGCCTATTGTTTATTTGTCCCTGTATGGATTTCAACAGGGGGCCTCTCCGGGGATTCGAACCCGCAACCTTTCGGTTGGAGTGAACCCCGGGTACCACTCGGCTAGTAGCTCAAGTGGTACCGGGTGCCTCACTCAACCGAGAGGTTTCGAGTTCGAGTCCCGGGGAGGCCCCCTCTCCCGCCATGCGGGATCGAGGGACAAACGCATGATTAGGGCTAGGGGCCATGCGCCTTCGATTGCCTGAAGTGTATACAATAGGCCCGGGGCTCTGGGCCCCGCCTATCTCCCTGTGGGGGGTGCTCACCCCTTACATTTGTATTTCCAGGTTTTTTCTTTGACTGATACTTGTGACAGTCTGTCATGCTCTTGTAATCTTTCTGGCATACATATATACATATCCCTTTCTAGAAGAAGAAGAGAAAAAAAATCTAGAAGTGGGTATGTGATCTCTTATGCATGCCTTTAGCTTGGGTCTGCCTGCTTTGAGATGTAAGAGGCGGCCTGCACGATGCATGGGCCAGCACTAGATGAAAAGGGTAGAGAGAAAGAGAGAGCGATGTGTTACCAGAGACATTTAGCCTGGGTGGGCCATTTTGTCAGGTCGTGGTCGGGACTCGAAAGTTATGGTCAAATTAGTTACCAGAGAAATTTAACCTGGGTACGTAGACAGAGCTCGTCAAATTAGTAACAGAAGAAGACGATACATAATTGTCCATGCATGTTCCATCACTTGTCACCAAATTCCATGGTGTCGAACTTACACTTACATGACTTCATATCTTTATAGGCGGGGCCCAATCAAGCAGTAGGTCGAATGTTGCTTTACCATCGTCTAGATGATGATGGGTGGGCTGGAAATGAAGTAAATTCTAGGACAGTCTAATATATTGCGTGAAACCTTTATTTTATAAGAAGGTCCATCGTTCCAATGATTTAAATCATTGGTCATTGGAGGGCCACCCAACTCATCAAGAAGCGCAATAGAGTTTTTAATAGGAGCATTGCTGCTCTGTCCACCCCCCATGTGAAAAATGTCAGATTAAAGTCGACCATTGACAAATGGATCTAAGAAAATTGTATTTATAGTGCGACTAGCTCTCATAAACAGATGCCTCTAATACACTTTTTCATATTTGTACTTTAAAATTTACATGCATTTTTTATATTATTATTATTATTACTACTACTACTACTACTATATTGGGCTATTTAATTATTGGTGATGCTTTAAACTTGACCAACGTGCAATCGATCCCCAAGTAGGCATGCAAAACTAAAGGCCCGTTTGGCAGAGTTGTAATGCTGTTTTCAATTTTATGCTCTAATCAGATTGTGTTAAGATCATGTTGTATCGAGACTATATATACTTTGCGAAACTTGTTTGGCAACATTATATTAAATAACTCTATTGATAATATTCCGGACGAAACTTATTTGGTAATATTATAAAAGTTTTACTCCAATTAGCAGAAATAGTATTTACATTGTGGGACCCACCTTTTATTGTTAGAGGTACTCTATTATTTTCTTACTCACTTTGAAAAATTAGAATATGGATTCCATATTCATAGGATTTACAATATGGGCCCACCTTTATATGAATTATAACGTAGGGCCACTTTTTTGTGACTCTAAATATGAGACCTGTCTTCAGAAATTACAACATGGCATTACCTTTAGAAATTAGAATGTGGGGCCCACATTCATACGATTTACAATGTGGGTCCGCCTTTGGTGATCATGACCATGTGGCCCATATTTGTAAATGACAAAGTGGAGCCACATTTATTGTTATTATAAACAGGGGATCCACCTTTAGAAATTACAATGTTGTGCCCACCTTTAGAAATTAGAACATGACGGCAGCGCATTCATAAGATTTACAGTGTGGGCCCACATTTATATGAATAATAATGTGGGGCCATCTTTTTTGTTAATTATTAACGCGGGATCTACCTTTAAAAATTTACAATGTGGTACCCATCTTTAGAAATCCGAATATGGGGCCATATTCATAAGATTCACAATGTGGGCTCACATTTATAGGATTTACAATATGGCTCCACCTTTTATGATTTTGACCATATGCCCCACATTTAAGAATTATAAAATGGGGCCACCTTTTATGTGATTGTGGACACGAGACCCACATTTAGAAATTACAACATGATACCTATCTTTATAAATCAGAAGATAGAACCCAAATTCATAGGATTTAAAATATGGCCCCACCATTATAGGGTTATAATATGGGCCCACCTTTATAATATGGACCCATCTTCTTTGAGATTGTGAATATGAGGCTTCGTATTATGATAAGTTAAAGGATTTGAAGTCTTTAAATGACATTTTTTTAAAGGGCAAAAGATAAATAAGAAACAATTGTGTGTCAGAAATTGTTTTTTGAAAAAAGAAAAAAAAATTCTTTCGTTCCAACTTTCTTATGCTAGTGGATTAATATTTTTAAATCCACATACCAAATTTATTTTCTACAGCCTTATTTCATGGGAGCATTGAAACAACCGAATGGCACGATGCCAAACTCATGCACCCTAAGGTGCCAGCTGCACCACTCAACCATGTGTTTGTTGGCATCTTATCTTGATTTTAGATATGAGATATTCTCTTGAAAAAATAAAATACTTCCTTTTTAGAAAGTTATGACGATGGTGGAGCCTATTTCGGTTTCTTCTCTCCCACTTATTTCTTCTTGCAGGGCTTTCCAAATAAAAACAAATAATCCAGGCTTCGCAAACAAATAGGCGGAAGAACTTCTAAGTTTAAAATCCTAAGATGCTTATAAAATGATTGAATGAGTACCCTTTGCCCGATGGAGGACGAAATCTACTGCGACTCATATAGCACGAGTTGCAAAAATAGTAATAACTCAAGTAGCAATTCGTTGTTGTTACAATGAATTTGAAATCTACTATAAATTTACGCTTGGATTTCTTTTTTTTTTTTTTTCTCTGTGTGATTACTAACCCTAAGATCCTTGATCAACAACTATTAGTCTAAAAATCATAACAAAACTTACAAACTCGACACAATATGATAATAATAATTTGGCCTGCTTCCAACTTCATTTTACCTAGTTAATGAGCCCGTGGGCTGGTTAGTGAGTTACCTCCTTTGGATCAATTTTTAGCTGAAGCATTGGTAGTGAGAGACTTGTTTGGAAGGGTTGAAGATGTTTGGTGCCCATGTGTGAGCATTTATAAGAGAAAGAAAAAATACTCCATTTAACCTAGTAGACTTGAAAAGAAAAAATACTCCATTTAACCTAGTAGACTTGGGCCCTACATCTGCATGAATTTGGGTGTGAATTAGGTCGATATGCAAGGTTGGAATAGGAATACAATAAGTGCACTTGGATGGAGATAGCTGGCTGTTCACGTACTGCACGCCCTAGATATTTTTAGGTGGCGTGAGTCAACTCTCTGAAGTCGAGTCTTCAGCTCTTAAACGTTACTGGCCTTTGGATTAGTGAAATGGACGGTTACATTTGATAACACTAAAAATCTGGTGCAACAACTCTTTCGTTGAAATCAATAAAAAGTACATCCTGGAGCGGCTGCCGTATGCCAGCGGGAAATGCCATGCAAAACCATCATAAATATTGCCCCTTTAATTTGTGCATCATCTGTAGCAGGATACTATTTTTTTTCTTTTTTTTTTTTTGCTTTTTGGTCAAATGAGAAATGTTGAGAATTTTATGGACCCTGTGCTAACTAACAGGCGTAGAAACTATTAAAATTTTGAAAACTTAGATGTGCTTGACTATCCAACAGTTTAAGCTAAGCTATAAACTGGACATTAAACAATGTTTCCATTTTAAAATCCCCCTACATGACCTTCCACAACACTGCCGGCATTCTGCTCTGCCTGTAGATCGGCACGGCCGCAAGAGAAATTAGTGGCGCTAAATCTAAATTCTTTAAAATAAATATGTCCCTCTTGTGCGGGCTTTTGTAAATTCCCACCCTAATAAACCCGGGCTCACCTGTGTCATATTAATCAACAATCTGGTCATAGCTAGGGGAGAAGAATCTTGAATTAAAACAGTGAGACACTACAATGGGCCTTGTCTAATGAAAACTCAATCAGCTAGAAATCAACTTCCTTCTAGCATACATAAGATATTGTCAAATCGTTAATCCAGTAAGAAGTAGTCACACCCTAATATTAACCCTTTTTTAAAAATGCGATTAACAAATATTTGATTAATAATGTAACAAATTGTGTTGATACAACTTCAATTGACTTAATCCCAAGAAGTAGCTTAATTGGCTTATGACAACGGTTTGCACCAAGAGGTTGTAGGTTTGAAATTGCACTACAACATTAGGGCTATATGGGAGTTTACCCGGTTTTACTCTAGGCCCAAAGAGATTAGCCCAGTCCAAAGGATTGGGAACCCTCCGATATAAAAAAAAAAAAAAGCTTCTATTGACTTAGAATTTGTGAATATCTCCTACAATGGGGGAGGGCATTCGTTTTTTAAGCGGCCAATATTTTTAATAAGTGAACCTACTTAGAATTTATTCAAGCAAAGAGGATTTGGACTAGAGTTATAGAAGTGATGGGGCCTCACAATTTTCCCATGAGTCATCAAAGATTCCACCCTCCATTGCTAATACAGAGTCAAGTAAAGTCTCCATTTTCCAAACCACTTTATTCAAAACTCCCCGCATCTTTTACATACAAAAAATAAAAAAGAAACTAGCTTTATCCACTAAAATACAAAAAAAACTCCACTTTTCCAAGTAAAAAGTCAAAATGATTTCATAACAAGCAGTTAAAAACAACATACCATAATAACCTACTTATATTTTACTTTTTCTTCAAAATCAATTTCACTTGAATTTACTATATTAATAGAGTTACCAAATTGGCTCTAAGAGTTTTCTTTGATAAGGAAATGGCCCTATCAGTGCCAATTGTCCTGCAGGGTAACCAAGACAGGATCCGATTATTGATTAATTTTTAGGTCGGCCCACTGGCCAAGGTGTGATTCCGGGCATTTGAGTGAGAAACCAAAGTGAGCCCGAGGTCAGCACCACTCTAACATGTTTGTCGGCCGACATTGAAATTTTCAGGTGTTCAAATCCGTTGGAAGAATTTGAGTAAAAGATGAGGGGTACATGGGATCCACTTCCACTTCGACATAGAGGAAGCAAAAAAAAAAAAAAAAAAAAAAAAATCACACATTATTATAGAACTGGAAACATTAGGCCCCTACAAATTTCCATCCAAGTCCGAAAACAGTCTCTCTCTTACGTACATCAACGTCATCCCTTCATCATAACATCTCTACACTCTCTTCATCTCTCACTCTCTCACCTGAGCCACCTGCGCAAGTCACTCGTCGAAGATGGCGACACTTCTCCTGCAATGCTGTCCGTACACCAAGACGACAGGTTCGACTGCTGCTCCACCATCCCATTCCCATGCACGCTCTTAAAGCTCGGGCTCCTCGGCCTCTCTCCGCCGCACCCCTCCGGCGCCGGGAACGACAGCCGCTTCCTCGCCGTCCCGGGCCTCTCCCTCTCCGGTGTTGACGGCCTTTGCTTCGGCGCGCTCTGCGACCTCACCCGAGCCTTCGCTGACTCCGTCGCAGCCATGTAGTTCGGCACTGCCCCTCCTCCACCGGCCGCCGCTGACATTCCGTGGTGGCGGAAACCGCTGCTGTAGTAGTAAGCAGAGCTGGGCGTGTGGACTGCCGGAAAGATCTTCTCTTCCCTCGAGATGCGAGGGCTCGCTGAGCGGAAGTGTATCGGCCGGGTCTTGGCCGGAGATGGGGTTATCGGAGACTGGTGGAGGGAGGAGTAGTGTTGGCCCTTGTGGAGTGGAGATGAGATGGAATGCGAGCTCTGGTGTTGAGGGAATCTTCTCATGTTGGTGGTTGAGTAAGAGAAGGGACGAGCAGTGTCCATTTCGACGGTTTTGATTGGGTCTCTTTGATCCGTCGAAGCTCTTCCCCTGTTCTCCCATCCTCTCGTTGCCATCCAACGGTCGAACCACTTGGGTCTGTCTTCCATGTCAGATTCATCCATGGATGATGGGTTCTTTCCAGATCTCCATATCTTCAAATGGGCCACAAATAAATTGATTAGTCAGTCTCGAAATCGATGTAAATGAAGGGGGAGATTAGAATGAGGAGTTCAGTAGAGAAATAAGACAACCTGATGAGAGAATGCGTATGCAAGCGCCTTTTCTCTTTTTAAAGCTGCTTCCTTTCTGCTCAGCAACATGGCTTGGATTTCCTCAATCGTGTGTGGGCGGTCGTCCCAATCATCTGCAATGCTGCTTCCATCTCTCGACTGAAGGAAGAAAGAAAGAAAGAAGAAAGAAATTGCATCAAACAAACAGGAAAGAAACTGAGCTCAGCTGAGTAGATGAGCAGATGAAAGTATTACTTACAATGGATTTCCTATCTGCCATTTCCTGAAGATATCTCGATTGCCAGTAGCTATTGTTGTCGCTGAAAGAGGACTTGCTGCTGCCATCAGTCGAGACCCTTAAACGTTGATCTCGAACCCGAGCCTGCACTCGAACGAGAGCTTGCATGCATCTGAGAGTCATATTCGCCTGTTTTCTAACGTTGTGTCCTCTCACCAAAGCTTGCAGCTTTACCAGCCCTCTAAGCGCACGAAGAGCTCTTCTCGCCTTAACAACCAGACAAGAATCCGTAAACCCATCTCTCTTTAACAAAAAAAAAATAAGGTGAAAAAACGCCCAAAAATGGTTTGGAAAGGCAACAAGACTAAGAGTTACCAAATAGCCTCTGAAAGCCGTCTGAATAACAATGGCAGCGTAGTGCTCTTTAACGAAATTCGAAGGCCTGGTGAGCCGAACGACCTCAACAGCAGCTTGCGCAGTAGCGACCGCCGCCTCCGCTGCCGCCGCTGTAGCTACGGCCACCGCGATAGCGTGCCGCTGATCAGCAGCGGCCTCTGCAGAGACCCGACTAGCCGTCGGCTTGAAATCCGCTTGCTGCAGCGTCTCCTGCTGTGAATGCTTCCGAAAAGTCCATCTCCTTCTGTCCCTCTTCTGCAAAAACCCAAATGATAAAAACCCAACAAGGATTCCTCATTTCAACTTCAACATACAAGAAAGTTCAAGAAGAAATTCTTACCTTTTCCTCATCTTCCACCTCCAGCTCTTCTCTCCGCTTGCTGCTCTTCTTATCACTCTCCTTAGAAGGAGATCTGAAAGCCCTTTTGACCGCGGTCAACCATGATGTTCCTCCCTTCTTCCCCATGTTAGATGCAGTTTCATTTACAGCAGAAGCTAGAGCAGAAGAGGATATAGAAAGAAGAGAAAGAGAGGCAGCTTTTTTTTTTGGATTCCCTTGAGCTCTTTAATTACAAGTAGATACCGAGCTCCAAGACGTTTCCTGCGTACCACCTCAGCTCCAACACATTGGCAGCAGCGGCGTGCTGTAATTTTCTGGCGTGAAAAACCTAAAAGCGTGTCAGAAACAGGAAAGAGAAAGAAATTCAGAGAGAGAGAGAGAGAGACATCAGTAAAATAGAGATTGAGAACATCTCGATAGAACCGAAAGCGGAACAATCGAGTTGTGCGCACGTTGCCTTTGCAGAAACCATGGCGCCTTTATTATTTAGCTTTTGGGTGCGCCTTTGCTTCCTTTTTTTTTTTTTTTTTTAATCTTCTGCGGTGCAAAACAACGGTCGCAGACTCATGTGTTTATGATTTTCGAGCAGAGAGTGAGAGAGAAAGACAGAGTAATGGACAGAGAAGAGAAGGAGAGAGCAAGCATTTACATGGATTGGGGTGTTTTTGGCCTTGAAGAACGGAACCAGCTCGTCATTTTAATCTATGCGTATGCATAAGGGGATTCCGTTTTGGGAAGGGAAAACGGGACGTGGCCTCTTTTGATCCTTCGGTTTTGTGAGTTCTGGTCAAAGTCGTCTGTTTCTTCAACTGACTTGGACTCTGTCGTTTACACAGAAGGTACGGGTTTGAAAGGGAGTGTCATTAGTGGTACTGGTAGTCTGGTACTGGTTCGGGTTTGTCACCTTCCTATGAGTTATTGATTCAGCGTCGTTCGCAACTCGTCTTCAATGCTTGAATGTGAAAACTAGTGTTTGTTGATCTCAATGACATATGGTTGAATATCTGAAAATCTTGACCGCTTGATTTAGTATTAATTAGGTCAAAATTAGGAGCTAAATATTGTGTCTTCTCTATTTTTTTTTTCAACCCCTGAGATCCCCTCACACACAAGTCTTAAAAAGCCCGTATGTGTGGAAAAAGAGGCCGCACAAGCAGAAATAAAGTCAGCACAAATTAAAGCCTGCACAAGTGAGAAGAAAGTCTTTACAAATTGAAAGAGCTGTCCTACTCATGATTTGAATCTTTATTTGGGTGGTATAGACAATGATGAAGTCAAGAAATTAAATAATAAAATTAAGGTTTCGCAAATTTTATATCAGTGGTTTCTTGAATCTCATGGTCACATCACCCGTGTGCTAATTAAGGCCTAAATTAGCTCTGGATTGCCGCAACTTATTAGTGAGGTAAGGTGTTCTCAGCTAAATATTTCATCTTGGTGCAGAGTTAACAGAAAAGAAGCCCGTCGGCTTTCGATTTTCAATGTGGTACCCCAAATCTTTCACAAACTGCATCTCTTGACGGACTTGATTCACTACATGAATTTCAGGATTTTGTGACTAGTTTTATGTCCCATATCAAGACGCTCTTCTTTTAGAACGTTGCTTAACTTTTTTTCCCTCTCTGAATTTTTTGTTTCACTCATAATATATAGCGTTCTCTTTCTGAGAATTTGATGCACCCTAATTTCATATTTCCTTCTTTTACGAATTCTCATTGGATTTATATTTGTATATACATTGTGTACCTATAGATTCAAATATATAGTTATTGTCGTGGATCAAATTATAGATTCGTCACTAAAAAGAACTAAGCTTTAGCCTTTAACAACGGATTTATACTGCGAAAATTGTTGGAAAAAAAATGCCCCTAAAAATTGTTTGGAAAAATGGTGAAGTGAAGTGAGGTGAAGTAAAGCCTCCATTATCCATATAAAAGAAGACAAGGGCATCAGCCAGCGCATGCACACAATCAAGAAGATTACATTGGTAAGATAAGTACGTACTGACTCATTGGGAGGATCATGAGTTGACCATCACACAATCAAGAAGATCACATGATCATCTTAAAATTGGAATGTCCATTTGTCATGATCTTGGTAAGATAAGTGCTGACTCATTCGGGTAGATGACACATCTACCCGAATGAGTAAGCACTTATCTGTTATCTACCGAAATGAGGTAGCACTTATCTTAACAAGATCATGACAGATGGACATTCCAATTTTAAGAGGATCATGTGATCTTCTTGATTGTGTGAATGAGCTGGCTAATAAATGGGTCATATCAAAAGTATACAGGTTCAAAATTCTTCATCTTTTTTAAAAAACGTAAAAAAAAATAAAGCAACCCATTTTACATTTCTATATAAAAAGTAAAATAGATTACATACCAAACAACTAAAAATAAAATATCATCATAACCCCTCATATTTTATTTTATCTTTATTTGATGTTTTACCTTAATTCACTGTACATCCAAACACGCAGTAAGTAGTACGCAGGTGAGGATCTTTTGTTTTTTAGTGTGTAGACACTATGTAGATCAATGTATACTTTGCATGTGTAGATCTTACTTATAAAATTTAATTTTCAAACCATTGCTCATATTTGAAAACCAAGAAACGAATTGTGGTTCATTAAATACTATTATTAACAAAATGTCAAAAAATATATATAATTAAACACTATAAACTTCAAGATATGAAATCCACTTCCATCTAACATGAATATACCCAGATGTGGGTCCGCTTTGAAGCCTTAAAATGCAATAGACGCATGTGGGCCACTCGCCTGAAAACTTTGTTGAGGACATCGGAGTTATACCGCAAAGTTGCTAAAATCCCATAATTCTAAAGATCTCGAACGCTTACTGTGATGTGGGGATATTTGATTTTGGGCATTTGAACATGTTTCAATTTCATGACTCTCAAAATTTCACTTGAGAAACAAAAAAATCGGTTATAGGGATTTCAAAAATTGTCAGACAATTGAAGTTCTGGTAAGAGCTTCTAATAAAGAAATAAAAGTAAAGAGGATTTAAATGAACTAGTTGTACGAGATCATCCATAAGTACAGCAACAGCAACAGTGGCAGACCTAAGCATAACCAAGCGAGCGCGGTCGCAGCCTTTAAACCATAGTATAATTAAAATTTTTAATAAAAATTAGGGGCCCACTCTCAAAATCCACATAAAAATCCTCGGTTCGCTCACAAAATCAAAGTACCTATTGAGATTTTCACCCCTCAAACGAAAATCCTGGGTCCGCCACTGAGTGGCAAGGTGACTTTTGTGGTATCACCTGCCCTGGTGTTTGTCCAAGTTGTGGAAAGAGATGGAGAAGAAGTTGGGATTATGAGGCAAGTCAAATTAAATTAGAGTCCGCTGTTTAGAATTAAGGAAATCCTATGGCCATGCCAATAAATCCACTAGTGGGGCATGCTTATAAAATTTTAAAAAACACTAAACATAAATGTTAGGGATTTTTACCATACATGATATAAAAGACCATGAATTCCTCAAAATGGTGTTGAAAAAAACTACATCCCAAATGTGGGTGCTATACATGGAACCCCAAATTCTTTTATCAATTTTACCCATTTTGTGCGATATCGCACAAACCATTCGATCTCCCTCTTATATTTCCCTTTGCTACTTTCTTGATCATTAAAAAAGGTTCCAGAAAAGAGTAGTCTTTCGTTCCTACAGATGATTCATGAGAAGCAATTCCCAAAAAGCGTACATAGACCACAAGATTTTACGAGGTATTGATATTGTGGATTCATCTCTTGTCCTTATAGTAAAGTTATCACAACAGGACAATGACCAAATGGAAAAGAAAAATGAAGAAATCTTGAGATACTTTTGGATAAATGGAAAAGCAACGAAAAAACTCTATTGAAAACCATTTTTAACGATGGAGAAAGTAGTCGGAACAAAAAAAGTCGCAGGAAGAAATAGAGGTTTAGTATTTTAAGAGATGGGAACAGAAGAAAACATAAGAGAAAAATTGAGTATTTTCACCTTCAGTTTGTGCGATATCACACACATTGTGCAATATCTCACAATATTGGTAGAATTGTAAAAGAATTTGAAACCCCATATACACCATTTCGGATATAGTTTTGGTCAACACCATTTTGAGAAATTCATGGTCTTTTATATATCCGTTTGGTCAAAATCCCTAAGGGCCTGTTTGGATATATGTAGAATAAAATATTTACAGATTCAAATATTGACAGAATAAAATAGTACATAATAGAATACTGTGATATTAAAATATTGTAATATTGTTGATGTTTGGCAGTTTTTAAAGGATTCGACAAATTTTGAATTGAGCTGTTTGGCAATTACTGAAGAATATAATATATATTTTTTAAGAGTGATTTAATGACTTTATAATTAATTACTGAAGCTTTTTCTAAAAAAAAAAAATAAATTATTTTTTTATTAAATGTTAGATTAGTTTTTGTAGAAAGTTTAGCACTACTTGCTATGTAATTAGGAACATTATACAAAAGAAAAATGTGAAATATTCCAAAACAACCACTTTTAGGAATATATTTCTTAGAATTCATAGGATTTGGATTCCATGCAAACAAACATATCTTTATTAGTGTTGTTCATAAAAATATTGATATTGGGATGTGATACATAAAGTCCATTTGATAAATTAAGTGTTCTTCATATAAAGGCTATGCAATCATAAAATTGCTCTCATAACATTCCATCATACAGATCGACTTTCAGTTGTCAAGATTTGCTCTAACAAAACTAATCTAATCTAGGCTATGATACTCATCAATATTCCGA
This sequence comes from Umbellularia californica, assembly GCA_028538565.1. Taxonomy (NCBI): domain Eukaryota; kingdom Viridiplantae; phylum Streptophyta; class Magnoliopsida; order Laurales; family Lauraceae; genus Umbellularia; species Umbellularia californica. The sequence goes on along the minus strand of JAPQWN010000001.1, from coordinate 13,942,683 downwards.
AACATAATAATAACAGAATGTAACTCCGTTTGTTAGCCACCTCTGTGTTTGCCCTTTTTGCCCAAGAAGGGAATGCAATCTGTACTAATACAAATAACATTTGTTTAGCATAAAGCCAATTGCCAAGAGGCCAACTTGCATGTATACAAACCATATAATACAAACATCTTAATCACAAGTTTTTTTTTTTTCAAATCAAGGAACCATTTTCTGTACTTCTACAAATCAATCAAACACCAAGTATAAAACCCATTTTCAAATTGAATTTAGAAAGGAGACAAAGTAACAAATTGTAAGTGAGTCATAAGGAGATTATCAAAGATCATAATAGAGCACCATTTTAAATCAGAGAAGAGGGTCAGAAAGAAGAGAAGAGAGAGAGGGAAATTAGAAGGAAATTAAAAGAGACGAGGGTCTGGGAGAGGGAGAGGACAAGAGAGACATGGAGTATAAAAGAGAAAAGGACAAGAGAGAAGAGGAGGGAGAGGAGGAAACAATAGGAAGAAGAAGAGGATGAGGTGGGGGCAGATGAAAAGGGTAAAGCAGGGAGAGAGCAAGACAAGGATCGAAAAGAAGGAGGGCCAAGAGAAGAGAAGCAAGGGGGAAGAGATGGAGAAGATAATTGGGTTCGGCAGAGAGGAGTAAAAGGAGAGGATAAGACGATAAAACGAGTGATTAAAAGAGGCCCGTAGAATGCAAGAAGATTTTCCTAGAGATTTTCTCCTATAGGGTTGGGGTAAATAAAAAAATCTTAGATTTTTGGTAGAAATGAAAAAGATTCTTTCCTTTTCTTTAGGCTGTCCAAACACCTTTATATAAGATGGTAAGAAAAATTTCTTGAAAAGAAAATATTCTTGTACTTTCTTATGCTCTGAATGTTATCATGGATGTTGTATTTTATTAAATTTCATTCCCATAGGACGTTGGGCTAAACTCAACAAACCCTGGGAAGGGCTAAACTTTGGTTAGACTCTTGTAGAAGTGATTGCTCTCATCCATGCAGCGGAAAGAGCCGTTTCATTACTTCAATAATGTGTTACATTAACTGAGGAATGGAAGGGACAACTCTTACGCGCGGCTACATTCACCGGGGACTGTATTGTGGTTGGGCAACGTCCACTGCACTGTTGCAGCAAACAATTTGAAAGTGGGTCAGGATGTGACAAGAAATCCTGTCACAATCATCAGCGCAGAGAAGAAGCTGGATAAAGCGTCTGGTCATTGATGCTATTATAACAGACCTCTTTTGCAAGATGTGGAAGAAAGATTGGGGTTGCAATTGGGTTGTGGGCCGGGCTAATGATATCATAGTCTGAACCATAAGGTACTGGGCCTAGTATTATAGGTATGGACAAGCCAGGGGACCCTAGAGCAGAGTCCACTCACAGTTTTTCATTTATTGCAGGTGGGACTGACCATCTAAGAAGCCCTCTAGTAGGCCAGGTTCGCGTCCGGTCCAATCCACTTTCCATAAAGTCATGAGGGAGAGGAGAGGGTGAACATTTGAGCACTTTGTCCAACGAGGGAAAGGATTTGGGTCACTTTTGTTTGCAGACAACGGCACTATCTCGGCCCCGTCGCCATCTCACAACCGCACCAGCCCTTCTTTGGAATCCCTTGCTTCAGCACTTCTCATGATCTCATCTCCTTGTATCATTCGGACTAAAGATGTAAATGTGTCCGGGTCCGATTCCGCCTTGGTTCCGACCTTTGGATCCGGGACCTGACATTTTACCTTACTTTTCGAGATTCCCTCCCAAAACTAGGATTTTTCCATATGACTATCTACCCAGACTTAGACCCAAATTTAGACCCATCTCATATACGGAATCGATTCCAGTTCATCTTTTCAATAGTGGTTCTAGTTCTAGAACCAGGAAATTGGTTCCAGTTTCAGTTCCATCTTTTTATTAACTGTTCCAGTTTCGGGTCTGCTATAGACCCAGAGTGGAACTGACCCGTTTACAATCCTAATTGGAACCTTTCGTAATAGACTTGGTTTACCCTTTTTTTTTTATGGGGATGTTGTAGTTGATTTGGCTGTTATCTTCCTTCATCGTAATTGGGTGGATCTGACTAAAATTATATTTTAAAATCCTAGTCAATTATATTACGCATGAAAGCCAATGATTTTAATTGACTCAATTTCGATTTTGATCCGTCCAATTTTGATTTTGACTATTCCTCATTATTATTATTATTATTTTTACTTTGTATGGATCCCATGTTTTATCTGTAATTCCTTCAATTTTGACATAAAATGGAACCTGCAAACTGATCAAATCTTGATTTTGACCGCTTTCTTATTGTTGACTTTCTACGGAGGCTACAAGCCCACATTTTATGGACATCATATCATTAACATAGGTGAAGATAAATAAATTTACATCATATATAATTAATCTTTACTTATATAGGGAATGAAACCAGGGGGGAGTAGCAAAAATGAACACCGGGGCCATTGCCCTAATAAATAGAATCCTTGGAAAGTGAGGTCCATTGATACCTCCATCTTACATCCTTCCCCTTACCTCTTTAATAATATTTACTGAAAACCCATTTTACCATGAATTTCTACCATATAACCATTCTATGAGGGCGTTTGTTGGCAAGAATTTTTGCATGGAAATTATTTGCTGTGAGAATTTTCGGCTATAATATTATGTTTTTCTATGAAATTTCTTAAACTTTTTTATTTCATTTATAGAATATAAAAAATTTTGCTTTTTTTTGGAAATTTCACTTTTAGCCTTTTAAATTTTCATTTTCTAGCATCTGTTTTGGTAGAACATTTTCTAGCATCTTCAAATACTCTAAGCCAAAGAAAGACTAGCCCAAAAACCCGTGCTCAGCGCGGTTTCTCCCTACACTGCAAAATAAATAATCACATATTAAAAAAATTACGTCTCTTCATAGGACAAGTTTGATAAAATAGAAATAGAGAGACTTGGGCAAAAAGGGTATAGTTACGTAGGTACAATTGAACGTAAGTGGTTTGATGAAAAAAATAAGTGGGTAATTACGTGAGTAGTTACATAACCGTCTATTAAAATTATAACTAACGGTCAAAATCGAAGGCAAAACCTCGTAACTTAATTTATTATAATTTGGCAAAGCTTTGGAGACAACGGTGGAAGAAATTATAATTATTCCATCAAACAAAGTCCCATCAAACAAAGGCCCCTACCCATGTGGGACCTGTCAGTCCTTTTTGCAAGGATCATACATGTATCGGAAATGGCTCCAACCTCTCTGGAAGAAAATAGTTACCCCAATGGCTTGTACCATCTGCTTAAAACCGAGTTACCTGCGATCATCCAATCCCTCTTTAATCACTAGTCTTCCCATTACCATCAATAGTCAAGATAGTGCACTTCCTTGAGACAATTGGAAACTACAGTCTAAAAATCAACATTGGGGTCAGGCACATCTAACAACCCTTCGGGTAGGAATCTGATGCCTGCTTTACAACAAAAAGTGCAAGCCCAAAGGCCAAAAGCAAACCAACTTTTTTGACCAAAAAAGAAAAAAAAAAAAAAGAAAAGAAAATCTAAAACGGGAAAAGCAAACAACAAGTTTCAATCGTCACTTCAGGTGTTCCACAAGGAACACGTCCTCAGTATCACCTTCATGTATGAAAAGTGGAAGCTCATTAGCAGAAAATGGTAGACAACTCGATCATTAGTTGTTTCTTACTTGCACCCAACAGATTGGTCTCCCACTGATGGTACCAATTTGACTCGCAATTTATAAGATATTTTGCACTATCACAGAAAGCCTGACTTGACACATTGACCGAGTGAATAATCAGACTCGAAAGACTCAATGAGTGAATGCGAAGATCCAATTAGGTCATGATATCAGCAGCACCACCACCACTGTTGTCATTTGGAAGCCTTATCCCATTGAGGTCCACTAGATTAGATCTTGTTAAAATTTTACCAGATTATGTTTTAGAACATAGAAGAACCTCTTAATGAGAAATTGACTGTGATTCGACATCCAATTCAATAGTCGAGTGAATGGGCTGAGTTGACTTGCTGAGTCTAGAGCTGTGTTATTATAGAGATTTTTTTTTGCTATTATATGGGAGTACTCCATTCCTTTTCCACGCTCCGCCTATGATGACTTTCACCAAGTGATTTGCTTGAGTGCTTTATGCTCCGCCACACAATATGTTCCAATTGTGCTGCTTTTGCGTTCGGATTAATTTCCAGCATTTAAAAGGTGAGTTTGGATGCCCTTTACGAATTTCCCACAGTTTTCAAAAATTGATAATTAGTTGCCAGACGCGACATGATTTTTCAGTAGGGTTGCAACCGGGTGGTTCGGATAATTAAATAAGATGGTGCCACTCAATGAACTAATATTTTTCTATTGCTACACTAACTCTCATGTGACAGTCCAGTAATTGAATGAAAACTGTCATAATGTGTCCGACATGGATGGTCGACTTTTTTTTTTTTCTTGGTAACCAGCATGGGGACTTGGAAACCAAGAGATCACTTACACAAGGAGAGAACCCACACATGGATGGCCGACTTAAAAGAAAATAGAGGTGATTTTGGTTACTGTCTAGCAGGGGTATAGTTCTAGTTAACCATTTATTTTGGAAAAATCGTTAATTGAATCCTATTTTATGATTTTTCAATATTTTAAAAACCGTAACCATAATTGTATCCTAAAAAATCGTTAAAAACTGAACTATGGTTAACCGTATTAGACGGTTCGGTTACAATTAATTGTCACTTAAAAAAATCTGTTTTTGCCTTTTGACTTTCGTGTAGAACAAGACTTTTATTTTTCACATATCAAACAAAATAATACTATCATTTTTCACAAAAATAAACACAACTAAAAGTCTAAAATGATACTATAAAATATCTATCATGCAATATATTTAGCCCCTTTAGTTTTTTTAATAGGAAAAACGGTTAACCAAATCATATTTTACGGTTTGGTTCGGTTAATAACCATGAGTTAAGACTGAAAAATATAATCGAACCGTGAAGTATGGATTTCCGATTTTAATAACCATAACCGTAACCGAACCGTGAAACCCGATTATTAACCGCCGGTTTGGTTTGGTTCAGTTGGACCTTTTTTCTTCAACCCTAGTGTCCAATTACTTATTTGGATAGTAACGGACCAAGATGGACGATATAAATTGTCCAACAGTTGGAAATTACTGTATCCATGCACCGAAGCTTGACAGTTAGACCCGGACCATTTATAATTGCGTCCCACCAGAGATGGCCAGAGACCAAAAATTAGACTCTTTGGACTATTCTAACCAACTCTCTGAAGGGATAATCTCGTATCTTATAGACTACCTTCAGTCGAGCTTTTTAAAGAGAGCAATTTCCCTATTATTCTTAGTTGATAATGACATCAACCTTTAAGGAGTCTTCAACACTCCCTGCAGCATTATAAAAGTCCATAAACAAAGATTCGTTGCCAACCTAAGAAATAACAAGATCACCACTTCTCTTAAACGCACAGGTATCAAATAAAAATTATTTAAATGAATAGCTAAATTCATTGTTGGGTTCATTTTACATGTAAAATATATGATTAAGTCCACCAGTGTAAATCATGGTTTTACATTTAACCAATTAGACACGCATACTCTTAAGAGTGAATTTTGGATGAGTGTCAACTGTCAAAAAATAGGGTGTGGTGAACGGATGGTGATATCCATGCGGCATGAATGGATTTGATTTACCCATTTAGACCAATCGGATGGATTTTAAAATGGGAGAATATGCTTCCACATTCAAAGTGGGAGTTAGTAACTAATTCAATTGTGAATTTAGTAGCAGTAAATGTGAGAATTCAAAATTAGTGATGGTATCAGAGTAATAAATGGCAAAATCTTCAACCATGTGATGATGAGTCATGGATGGAATATGTTTAAAACTTTCTACTTCTGTAAAGACTATCGAATTTTCAGTCCAAATCATCCACCTTATCTCATGAAATGGGTGTCATTGCAACCATCATCAAGGCATTATTGCTTGCAATTGATGAATCTGATGTGGGAGCATCCAGGGACTCATTCACTCAGGATTATGATTAGGCATTTAGGCTACACGATGGTGCATCCCATGAGGATCAATCAAAGACTGGGCCCAAGAGTTCTCGGTTTTCTCTTAGCTTTGTAATAGAAACAAATAGAAATATAATCATATCTTCATTCTTTTTCTTCTTTTCCGTGAAGCGATCGAATACCAATCGCACATTGAGAGATTCCATTTCTTTCTAGCTATGTCCCTTAGAAGTGTGGGTGTGTCCAGTCGTCTGTTATGCCTTTCCTTTTTGCGCTTCTCCTTTTTGCCTTTGTTGTTCTGGTAGGTACTTTGTAAAGTCATTCAAAGGTGACACAACAAATACAAAAGTTAGGCCCACTACACATTTTACTTTTATTACAACAAGATCATCCCATTTTCTGCCATTGACATCATCCACTCATCTATCATCCCAATCAACTTATTCGATCCCTCCACATGATATTATAGACGGGCTGACCCAACTACCATGACCAATGCCAATTCCCAACCCCACCCATACCTGAAAGCCACAACCGAAGCCAAAACTACCCCACAACTATGAACAATTTATACAACCAACCACCCAACCATTCGAGAGTTCCAAATTCAAGATTCTTAAAAGAAAAATTACCAACGTACGTCCAAGCATTACAATTTACAACTTACAACAATCACCAATAAATAACCAAACCACTAACTAGAGCTAAAGTTCAGCAAACACAAAAACTGTTACTATACACGAGTTCCACTAAAGCACCTTACATGCGTATTGACGAACTCTTCAATCTCAGTCTCCTGACCATCATACCGTTTGAAACAGGAGAATTGAATTCTACCCTCACGAAAAGGACTTCTCTTTGTGAAGCGTTATGCTTCAAATGTTCGCGTCTCCTTTCAAACTCTTCACATACTAGCCGAGGCCAAACGGCTCTCCCTTTTCTTCTCCTCTTCCTATTCTTCTAATAACACGACTATCAAGACTCCTTCTCCTTGTGTTTGTTCTTTCACTCTCCTTCGAGACTCATGGTCAATTGCCTTGTTCTTCGAAGACCCGACACAAGTTCGTGGGTCGATGTTGCAAGGGAAAATAAATTCTTAAGGATTCTGAAGACCGACGGAAAGATGTTGGAATATGGAGAATCGATCCTAGTAAAGGATCTTCTGATGAACTTTGTAGGTTATGGCATCGGCAACACAGCAAAAGCTTCACGGCATCTCCCACCAAATTACGAGTTGATGGTTGGTCACATTTACTATCTCCTCCAGTCTTCCGATGAAGGGAGTTCTTCAAAGATGAGGGCGGATTGCGCAGATGGGTCTAAGAGGATAAAGGTGATTATCTCAAAGCACCAGCTTGGAGTGCTGTTGTCGAAGAAGATATCGGTAGAGGATGTGTTGGCGAGTCTTCAGATGGACACACAGGATGTTGTTGCTTGCACGACGAGCTGGAGGCCGAGGCTGGAAACAATACTTGAATGAGACGAATAGAGCGCTGAAGGTACACGGGTTATTTCTTCTTTACCCTCTTTGGTGGGGTGGGGGGGGGGGGGGGGGGGGGGGTGGTAACTTGAAATGAATCAATGTCTACGGTCCATATAAAATGATACATATCTATGTTGTTTGCTGGTGAATTGCTTGTGTCATGAAACTAATAGAAGAAATGAGATCTTTCTCTTCAATGCAGAGAACTTGACGAAAAAAAACAGGGTAAGGGAATTGAAAGGGAAAGTGCTAAAGTGCATCCCCTTTTTATTTTTTTGGGATTCCTACCATTTAATCCCTCCAAAACTTGGGATTCAACTAGATAATGACATCTTTTTATTTTTGGAGGATGCTTCTTTCTCCCTAAGTAGATTGAATTCTTCTTTCTCTAGTGTTACTTTAGCCTCCTTCTTCACTCTCTTTAATCAGCCATATCCTATTACGAGATAGATCTCTGTTCTTCCTCTCTCTTTGTTGTTTTTTTTTTCCTTCTATTTTGCCTCCTTTGGCACTGTTTTTCCCTTTCCCTTAATTCAATTTGCAATTCAAAAAAAAAAAAAAAAAACACTAGATAATGATAAAAGATCCAAAAATGACCATAGAGTTGCTCCACTTTGGTCAATTATTTTATATTGATTTTACTGAAAACTCATGATATCACAAGATTCTTATTTTTTGAAAAATGCAACGATTGAAATCAGTAAGGAAAATGTGATTTTGTCTTTCATTATATATTGTTTTTTGAAAAAAAAAATCCATATTTGATAAAAAGTTAGTGGGAGCTATAAATCTGTGAAATGTATATATTTATAAATTCTGCAAAAAAACCCATGGTTTGGAGGGGTTTTAAGTGTAAAAAAACCCATGATATATTGAGTCACGATATCATGGGATTTTAGACAAAATATTGAATAGAATTATGCAACTCTACTATCATTTTGTGAACTTTCGTCATTATCTCGTGGAATCCAAATTTGAGAAGGATTAAAACATCAAAATCCTCCCCTCCCCCGTTTTCAACTACTTCTCACTAATGCTGTGTCTGATTTTTCTTCTTTTGGATTACATCTCATTCGTACACTCATGTCCCTAACTAAGTAAGCTAGAGCTTGAGACACAATGAATGCTGCATCAAGTAAAATGAGATCATATTTATATTGAAACTTCTACGAAACTCAGATGAGTGAAGTTGCTAAGCCATAGTGGAACTCACTAGACCCGATCAAGTTACTCTGCAAGTTATGTGGCACTATCTAGTTCTCTGTAATTCTCTTTGTTACCTCGCCAAAGGGGTTAGAAGCCTAGGACCCATTAGAGACCTAGCCATGGGGAGAAAATTCGCTCTGAGAGAACTCATGGATGGATCATTGTCACGATCCGGGCCCGAGATCCGGAAACCTCAAGCCGGTTGCCCATACTTACTCCCGTAAATCCCGAATTAACCGAAGTTAAAACCAAATCCACAAGGGATGACAATCTCAATAAACCTGTCAAATATACAAATCTGTGGAAACATCATATTTGACAATACCAATTTACGATTTACATAAATAATGTTCTTTATACATGTTTCCTTTCTAGCATTTACTTGTCAATCAGTGCATATCCAAAACATTATATAATATCAATTAATTACATACCAAAATGATTATACAAAAGAATAACCTCTCAAAACATTTTTCCTTAACATTCTCTCAAAATGTTCCAATCTCTGTTTCGCACTCGAATGCCCATATCAAACGGTATCCTTATTATCCATAATTCTTATCGGTCTCACTCTACCTTATAATTAGTATTAAAACTAATTTAGGGAGCATTTATACTCACAAGGAGTGCTCCAAGCTTATGTAAAAATCCAAAACTCAACGGTCAGCTCGCGGTCAGTTTTCCAGAAGTTGACATTTCTAGCTCGATTTTCGGTCACCTTACGATTACCTTGCGGCTAGCCGAAATTTCAATTTCGGCTAACCGAAATTTTGGCAGTTAGCAATTTCCAGAAGCTCACCCATTTTATGGATTTCGGCGGTTAGCTTTCCGGTTAGTCTCGCGGCTAGCCGAAACTCACCCAGAATCATATTTCGAGCTTCAGAACTTTTGAAGCAATTTCTGAAAATTGAGTTCTTTGAGCTCCAGTCTCTTCGACAATCGATAAAAATCCAAGAAAATGCATACTATTGGGAATGACCATTGGAACTTCAAGTTCCCTCCTCACACATCATCCATTCACTAACAGTACCTTTAATATCCATTAATCTTCACATTCAATCCATAGAAATTCTACAAATTTCTACAATGGTTAACATTAATCACAAAAAAAAATGTTTATACTTGCCTCTTGGAGGTAATCGACCCAAAGCCCTCTTTTACTTAGCTTGGCTTTAGCTCAAAATCCCCAATGAAACCCTAACTCCATGAAAACATGAAAATGCACAACCTTTAAGTGATTTGTGCTAGAAGCCTCCCCTCACTACTCAATAAAACTTGGAAATCCTAAAGGAAGACTACTACTTACTGGTTACTCCTAGCAAGGAGACTTTGAGTTCTCTTTCAAGCTCTACCACTTCAACAATGGTGAAATGGCTTGAGGAGGAAGATGAAGATGGTGCTACCCTCCTCAAGAACCTCCTTGAATCTCTCCTAACCTCTCTCTTGATGAATGAGAATGGAAGAGAAAAGAAGAGAATGAACCTAGAGTTCGGTTGAAATGAAATGAATGAATGAGATTCATCTCATTCTAATATAAGACTGTTTCACACAAAAACCCCCTCACACTAACCATTATTACATTTCAAGTCAAATGAAACCCCATTTGTTCCATTTGAGGTCAAATGGAATCGCGTCTATTACGAAAGTTAACGTACTATTCGAGATACACTCGTTGGTATCAAGAATTTTCGTATGCGACGAAATACGTCGAAACTCGTATTTACGAAAAAGTCCTTAGCCTACCTTATTTGAGTCTAAACTCACTTTTAACCAACTCAATTCCATTCAAATTCATTTCATTATGCTTAATGCATCATTTGAGACTAATTTGTCTCTCTTTGGCCTTTAACCTTCATTAACCTAATTATTCGTGCTTTATTAGCATTAATCCTAATTAATTAGCCTTAATCACGCTTAGTTCGGGTCGGGGTGTAACAATCACTCGGTAGTTGGTTCCAAAATGAGATCTCCAACCAACTTGGCTATCCCTATGTTTTTGCGAATTCTCAATTTATTTTACAACAATAAAATCCCTACATGGACCCTTTGAACATGGTAGCCATCATCATCGTAACAAGACCTTGCTATCCCCCCAACCTTGGAATCCCTTTTACTAAACCCAACCTATATAATTTTGTGGACTTCCCAACTCAGTGAGCCATTTCAATAAACTCATGTAACTCTTTTATTTATTTATTTATTTACTTTTTTGCTAGATGGGTGAGTCGTAGACAACTTGTGAACCTACTACCTGCACAGGGATTGACCCCTGGGAAGCTGTGTGAAATGAGAAACCCTTGCCATTCGGGTTTCTCGTGTATCTCCATTTAACACTTTTTTAGTTAAAGTTTTTCTTTTCTTTTTAAGGTAACCTCATTAGATTTGGGTGAGTAAATAGCCAAGTTTTGTGAATTGGTCATGCTCTAAATAAATTTCAAAATATTAAAAATCCCAAGATACTATTTGAATTTTTTTCCACAAAGTTTGGAATTTATCTACTTCGACACATCAAAGCTGTTCAAAAGCCCTCTCTCTCTCTCTCTCTCTCTCTCTCTCTCTCTCTCTATATATATATATATATATATTATTTTTGGCTATGGTAAACATGCACCTTGTCACTCTTATTTTTGGCTATGGCAAACACACACCTTGTCATACATTCACTCAAGTTTCTCAACATCAGCGCTACAACCAAAGACCGATCCTTGATTATTTATGTGGAAGAGAGTTTCTCTCCACTAAGCTACAAGCGAATTGGCTTTGTAGTGCCCTCTCATTTAGAAAATACGAAAATTTTATGTTTAAGACTTCAAATAAAAAAGGGATTTATATAAAAACAACCCCTTTAAAAGTTGAGAAAAATCATAGAGGACCCAAACACTTTTGTAATGACAGTGGAGGGTTTTTTGCCATTTTTTTTTCACAAAACTCCCCCATTACACGATTTCAGGTAATGTCGGGTTCCGTGATATTACAAAATATTGCATTATTCCGTGATAACAGATAAACTTATGAAAATTATTTATCAGAGTGTAACAACATGTGGGATTTTTTGGACTACTGTTTCTAAACAGATGGATCCTCCATTTGAAGAAATCACAATCCACATATACAAGCTAACAAACTCGCAAGAATAAATATATGCATTCAGTTTTGATGGTTTTTAAATTATAATTTCTATGTTAACTCACTATATTTAGACTTTTTAGCTTTTTGATGTGGTATTTGTAATCAACAAAGAATGAAAAATGGTTGTTGATGATGCACAAATTGACTTCGCACACCGCCGGTCAAGTGATTAGTAATAAATGCAGTAATTAAAGAAGAGAAAGAAAATCAAGATTTATAGTGGTTCGGTCAGTGTGACCTACGTCCACTTCTGAAGGGCTGAGGTTGCCGGATATTTTTTATATCTCAAGTGTGCAGAGGTTACAAGCTAGGAGAAAGGAGGATAAGTGCATGTAAAAGAGAGAAATTTCCTTTTCTTCCAAGTGTTGGTGAGGCTCTTCTATTTATAGTATTCCCCTAACAGATGGGGACGACTTTACAGCAACGTAATCTCTACTTCGATGGAGCTTTCGAATTATCCTCGACGGACGAGGTGGTTGGGATATCCTCTGTAAGACTTGGTAAAAGCGGGATGTGGACTGACCATTTCCAAAGCGATGCTGGTAAGGGTTCCGGTTGCCTTGACGTGACCAGGCCTTATGGATTTGGGCTTGGACCTCATTGGGCTAACCGGGTCTTTACAAGTTTAAGCCCTTGCTCAGCATGGATTGGGCCACTTGGGCCTGACTCATCAGTTGTGATTATTATTGATGCTGTAAAGTTTTTAATTACAGTTTCTATATTAATTTGGTATTATTTATATTTTTCTAATTTTTTTTATTCTTCATATATTTTCTATCAATGTATAAGACTCAACTCGTTAAGGATTCCTCTCCTTGGCCCACCATGTCAAGTCCCAGCTTGGGTTGGCAGGCCATGATCGTGTGCAGTTCCCCAGATCTCCTACTTGTCTCTCTGACGCTTCCACCTATTGATAATTCAAACCATTCAAAGTGAATTCCATCCCCACTAGTAATATTTCAGATTTTAATTTGAATGAGAATTAGTGCTACTGTAAGATTGAGGACATGACAAGATTGTACAGATTACATTACCAGTTATAGATAAGCTTAGTCTTGTGTTGAAAACCAACTCATATTGAAGTAAAATCGAAGGATATATCAATGAGAAGATGACATTTATTTTGAATGGTTCAGATTATTAATAAAAAGCCCCATGGTGGAGTTTCATACCTCCAGTAGAAGAAGAGTGGGGGAGACACTCTTGGTACATAAATTTCCCTCTTTTTTCAAGGCCTTAGATTAGGTAGTTGGCATCATCCAATTTATCCTTTTTTTTTTTTTTTACCTTAAATGGCTAAATCTCAAAATCCCTCTAATAGAGGCAGTGGGCTCCAAAAAGTAACAAGACCTGGATGGTTTCTTGCTGTGGGAGCTCTAATGCATTAGCATTCCATATATTCTTTTGAAATTAGCCTGATGAACAGATAGATTGGATCCTTATAGGAGCATTACCTTTAGTACCTGGTTTTGCCAATCTGCTAACAATCAGAACAGAAAGATTGGATCCTTTGTTGTTTGGTACATCTGGAAGATGGGGAACCAGTACCTATTTACCTACAACCGAATTTACCCTGCTACTATCATCAACGAAACCAAAATGGCCTTATTCCAATGAAACATGCCTAACTCTGTTCTGTCATACAGTACTTCTTGCAGGATTTACCACAACTAATTGGTTCCCTCCAGCGCCGGGCTACGACAAGTTGAACTTCGATGGAGCCCGAAATGCAGGCACAGATATGGCAGCAGTTGGGGGAATTGTAAGAGACCATAGGGATAGTGTTATTGGCTTATTCAGGTCTTATCCAAGCAGCCAGCACTCGTGAAGCAGAACTGCAAGCATTGCTTTATGGAGTTGCAGCCTGCATTTAAAATGGAGCTTCAAAGGTTATTCTCAGAAAAGAGCCCACCCTTTTGTGGGACTTCATATTTTGGTAGAGGAAACTTATCAAACCTCTTGACTGAATGGATGCCTTAGGTGATAAGGAACATGGCCTAATGGCTATGCATGATCAAGGAATGCTGATGTGCCCATGTATCATCTGTCCAATCTATACTAGTTGTCATTTGCTGTCTATGCAAACATGGAACCCATAATCCACGTGATGGGATATATTACCTCTGCATATGTTTAGCAACATTAGCCTGTAACCCAAAAATGAAGGGATTGGCTAGGTGTCACCATTCATGAATGGGTTGACTATCCATTGTACATGTTATAAATACATAGTAAGAATATCTCTCTGCTCACCTTGAGAAAGAGAATTCTCTCAAAATAGTTTTATTAGGAGATAAGGCTTTTGCTGGAGGAATGAGAACAGGATTGCTGATGCGCTTAGCTTCACAAGATTCATAACATTACATATGAACCTCCCAGCTACTTATGATGATTTGTATGCCTCGGAATGCAACCAACGGGGATCTTTGATAACTCCTCCAAATCCCCCAGATACAAGGGTTCCTGTGGGCCCTGGGGATCCAAATCTCTATTATTTCCAATCATGTAATGGGCCTTGTATCCTTTGTTTTGGTTTAGTGAACCTTTTTTTTTTTAAAAAGTCAACTGTTCCCCCCAATGCTGCTTGTTGAAGATTCATCCCTGTTAGTGATCTGTGATCCCCGAAATCCAACGTCTATCTCAGACCCACTGCCTTATCTTTCTTCATCTTCATCTATGTACCCCATACTACAACCGGGCTTTTTACCGACTTTCTAGCAATGGTCTGATTTTCTCAAATGCCGGCCAAAACGGCTCTCCATCAATATCCATGGGACGGTTACAGACAATGTCGGACTGTTACAAGTACATTGTTGACTATAAATCAATGTGTATATTGTGCTCTTTTATGGCTATCATTTGTGGGCCACATGGCCTAATACCACGGCTTATTGTAGAATATTGGAAACAATGGTCAATCTAATTCGTGCTTCTGAATTCTAAACTGTCCATGTCCAAGGCCTACTTCTAATTCTGATGCTCCAAACAGGCAAACAGTGGCCATCGGGAACAATTAAATGGCATCTACTTTTTTTTTACCAAAAAAGAAAAAAAAAGGCATATACTGTATATGGGACCTACTGAGGAATCCAAACCTAGCATCTCCAGAGAAGGGCTGAGCCTTTTGAGGCCAAGGCCCATGCAACAAAGCAGAGACTGGGCAAAGGATTGTGCGCCTACAACTGCCATTATACACTTGAATTGTGTAAATTTAAGTATTCCCCACAAAGTTGTTCGTGTGATATCATCCTAAGACCACACATATGGATATTGCACACATTGCATTAGGTGATATCTTAGGGCCGTGCAATATCGCACTTATCACTTGGTGCAATATTCTAGAGCCCGTGTGATATCGCAATGTTATTGTACGAACAATTCTGCAAGAAATATTTAAACAATAATTGTTCTGGGGAAAATGCCAAGTCTAACGACAGTTAATGGTCAAAATCCCAAAGATGAAAATGAAAAAACAACTTTTGATAGTTCATTACTTCACATTCAACTTTAGATGAAACGGCACCGTTATAAAATTGCTCGAAATGTGGCAACCTATCATTGTTGTGATTCTTTTTTTTTTTTTTTTTTAATGTATTTCAGCTGAAGGGCTTGAACCAATGATGGTAACTCGCACATG
The DNA here is from genome assembly GCA_028538565.1 of Umbellularia californica. NCBI lineage: Eukaryota > Viridiplantae > Streptophyta > Magnoliopsida > Laurales > Lauraceae > Umbellularia > Umbellularia californica. The sequence continues at coordinate 13,927,179 of JAPQWN010000001.1, read as the reverse complement.
CAAGGAGACACAACTCACACATGCGACAAGATAAGAAGTGACACATGTGAGGAGACACAACTCACACATGTGAGGTAATAGCAACTGTTGTAAATAGAGAGTAAAAGAATAGACCAGCATAGTGAGCTGGGAGGTCATTGCTCAGTGCTCACCAACCCCCTGGTTTGATCTCAGGGCCCTTGCATTGTGTGTTTGAAGTTTACTCCCATGTCAATGAGGTCTCTCAATCGGTCCAGCCACTTTGGCTGATAAAAATGAAAAAAGAAAAGAAAAAAGCTTTAGTGGGTTTTTTCTGGTTTGATGGAAAATTAATAGATCATTGGACAGGCAATCCCCAGTTGTCTTGCGAACATGTAGCTGAGAGAGTACGTGTACCACACAGCGCTGATCGGATGAACCAACTCTCCCCAAAATGAATTTACTTAACCCAAACTTAATGTACGGTAAGTTCAAAATGAATTTACTTGCCCAAACTTATTTTATGGTAAGGTCGTAGTGCATCCTATATAGGACTCATGTTAAGTCGTAAACTTAATTTATTCAGTCATATTAATCATTTGATGCAAAAGTATGTACTGCATTTTTGCTAAATAATGTTTTAATTTTTGGTATGAAATTTATACCAAAATTTGTTTTTGTTAGGTATATGGAAACTAGGGTAAGGTATTTGGTAGTGTTTTTTTTTTTTTTTTTCTTTTTGGTAAAACGGGTATTTGGTAGTTGCAAAGTAATGAAAGGGCTTTTCATTAAGTTCAGTAATATTGAGTTTCGGGAGCAATCAGCCAATCACCCTCCTCGAAGTGGGAGATTGCCGCCTAATCACACAACGATGAAGATTGTGGTCCGAACCATGCACTCAATTAGATTTAGATCCCAAAGCATCTAAACGAATGGGCCATGATACCCATAAGTGGTAACACTGAACATACGCCTCCACTTCTCATTTCGAGAATGGATGCATCCCCCACGCTTCAGAAGAGAAGTTAACCGAGGAGCAGGCTCATTTGGGACAAAGAGAGCTGCCATTAAAGGTGCACCAGGAAGGAAGAAGACCGGGTCAAGAAGTTCGGGTTGGAACTGAGTCAACCCATGAGTCTCTTGACTCGACCTTTAGTGGGATCTGAATGTATGGCTACAAGCCGGGAACTCATCACAGGAAGAGACATCTCACTATGGACTTAGTAACAGGCTTGTTTGGATGCAGGGTGAATTAAAGTAAAATAAGGTGAAACATCAAATCAATAATAAAATATAAAGGTTTATGATGGTATTTTATTTTTAGTTATTTGATATGTAATTTTTTTTTACTTTTTATATAAAAATATGGAGTTTTTTGGTCTTTTAATAGAGAAAGGATGTTGATTTTTTTACATTTTTTGAAAAAGATAAAGAAAATTTAAAAAATTATATACTTTTGATATGACTTTTAATTTTTTTTTATCTGAATGATAAAGACTTTACCTCACTTTCTTTTACTTTATTTCATTTTGGTTTTACCACACATCCAAACACGCGGATGTGCTGGCAATGTGATAGAGTATATAAGGAAAAAAACAAAATCCAGAAAGAATGGATTTTCTCTTGGATTCTCTCTTTCATCGGTCATTTGCATTTAATGAGATGGACGGGCTCACTTGTACTCTCTTCACAACCGCATCTGTATTTAATGAGATGGAACACTCTTTCCTCACAAGAGCATCTGCATTTAACGAGATGGAGTGGCTTTCTATGATTTGTACCGAGGATAGGGAAATATGGCAGGAAATTTCTCATCAAGCCAACTGTTCCAGTTGAAGAGGAAATGCTGTCTGTGGCTGTAATACAATGATTTCAAACGGGGAAGTGGGTGGGATAGGGCTGATGAGGTGAACGTTTACCCTCGTTTCCGTGCTGTCATAAATTAGTATTGAGCTCTCGACTTCACTGTAAATTATTATTGCATCATTTTATCACCAATTAATTTTAAAGTAACTGATAGCTCAATGGATTATAAGATTCTATGAAAGAGCTTTTAAGTTTAACGCTTCTAATTATTCTACCCAATAAGCCGCTAAATAATTTACCTCCGGTTAGTGCCATCAAGAAACTGATAGGTCCGAGGGTTGAACCGGATGGGATGGAAAATAAAGTGAGAGTGTTGAGGAACACCAATCTCAAGGGGCCCATTTTCATCCATGCTGAGGCAAGTGGGCCCAACCCAGCCGACGCATATGCTAATGTGATGGTGGGGTTGAATGCAGCCGTGTCTCCTGCTTTTGAAAGCACTATAATTACGAAAAAAGTGAATCATGGACTGAGGCATGAGAGAAGGCATCCCCATTTGTCAACCCGATTGTCACCTCCTAACAAAATTGATCGTTTGAATTAGGGATATAAACAGGGATCCAATTTTCTGATCATACGGAAGTTTCGACCCATAAATAAAACAGGGTGATACTTTTAGTGGCCGACAAAACTGGTCTTAGCGGCGGGTTTTTCTAGTAGCTAAAAGCGTCATTTTTTTACCCCATAACAACCATCTACAGTAAACACAATGTTTTTGTCTCAAAAAAACATTTTCCACAGCAAATAAAGACTTTTAGCGGCGGAAAGAAACCTCCATTTAAGGCAATATTTTCGGCCGCAAATAGTGCGTTTGTGTACAAGCTTTTTATGCAGAAATAGGAACTTGATATATTAGCAAAGTCCATGATCAGTGACTACCATCGAAAAGGAGTTCTGTGGAAATTCTAGTTTCATGTTTGGTGAGATTTTTTCCCTCGATGAATTACTGCAAATATTCTTTGGTGTGGCTGTGGACTTCTCGATGAAGATTAATTTTTCCTACTTGGTGCAGCAACTTTTCATAGAGAAAGAGCCAGTTTGTTTAACCTTGTAAAAACAAAAGATGGAGACCATTCTAATATAAAGTAAAATCAAATAATGTTAGATGGGGCCGATGGCTATGCAAGCAGTAGGAATTTATGAAAGTCTTTTTTTAGTGGTTTGGAACTTGTTTGAATGAGATTCTATTCATAAATGGATTCGGGCCTCGACCCAATTTACGTTCCAATTATTAAACAAGTTCGGTTTTAGATTCATACAGGTCCCGTAGACTGGGACCAATATGCTAGTCTTTAACGTTGTAAAACGCACCTGTTTTTTCACAAAATCTCAAAAACACCCACATACACTTTGTGTTTTGTCTTAAAGATCCTTTGAGTGATGATGAGAATAGGGGTCGTTTGGCATCATTTTGAGAATGTTCTGAGAATGAATGAATTAATGTGCCTGGGACTAATTTCATGCTAACCGTGCCTGAAAATTAGGCATGCCTACAATATGGTCTATCTTTAATAACATTTGCAGCCGCATGCACCCTTCCTACCTGAAAAGATCAAACCATGGCAAAAACCTTTGAGTCTCAAGTTCATCTGAAGTGGAGCCACCACATGGACCTTTCCAATTCCCACAAAACACCAATCACACACACACACACACACACACATATATATATATAGATATATATATATAATTTTGTTAACTAAAACACTAATCATAATGTTTAAAAACTCATACTAGCAAGCTCACCCCGGTCAATTAGGTTTAGGAAGTCACACACAGGAAAGTTGAATGAATCTGGTCTGGCTTGAACCAGTACTCATGTTCTGCACTCACCCAAGTTAGTCCGGTGACTTCCACTCAGTCGAGTTTCTTTTTAAACTATGGGTCGTATTGATTAAAAGATGATGCCAAATATTACAATATCCTCGTAAATCATATATGGAGACTAGATCTGAATGATCTGATCTGGATTGCTTCAGGGCTATTGTGATCTAGGGCTTATGAGAAGAGATCAAGCATGCACAATAAGAACACAAAGATTTACGTGGTTCGGCTTTTGGCCTACATCCACGAGGAAGGCAGGGGATTTTTTTTTTTGCTAATTGGTAAATTTGTATTGAAAGAAAGAAAAGGGCAAAGCCCCAGAACAACAAAAAGAGAAGAAAAAATATATCCAATGAAGAACAAACAGAAAGAGCCTGCCCTGAAACAGGGATGGCTACACCCAACAAAAATCAAGCAAAGAGAGGCTGCAGAGGCCTGAAAGACTACTAGAAGCTATGGAAATTCCCAGGATAGAACTGAAGAAGAGCCTACATTGCAGGCAACACCTCTGCTGGAAACCCGATCTCCACCGCAAATAGCCACGACTACCAGCACTTAAATGCCCTTCTTGGAAGACTCCATGCTAGAAACAATTTGCTGATCCTACATATCAGAAGGATCCTTGCCAGAGACTGAAGAAGGAGGCTAACTGCAACAGAATAGAAAGTGAACCAGCCACTGTAGCTCGAAGCTACACAACCCACTGAAACAAAACAGGGCTGAGCTGCAAATCCACCTAGGCAACTCTGCAAAAGACCACTGTATTCCACAATCAAGCCAACAACTGCAAACCGGAACTGAGAAGATGGAAACCGATCAACCAACTGCTGAAAATCAAATAGAGCAAATAGCTTAGTTCCAGCATCCTGAAGACTAGAAAACACTGCACTCCTTAACAGCTGAGAGAGCTCGACAAAACTGCACTAGAAAATAGCCTGAAAAGAAGCTAAAGCTGCCAGAGAACCGAACTGTTACTAGCCCAGGAAACTCTGATTCAACAACCCAGACATACCACCCAGAGGCTAAGAGACATGCAATAGGAGGGTGGAACTAGAAAAAGGGCAAAGAGATCAGCTCTCCTACTTAGATGAAGGGATAAAACTACAGCATGATTCAAAATCCAGTTGCTGCAGCTGCTGCACATCCCACCGAAACAAGACCAAATCAGCTTTGGCAATGCTGCAGAATACCACAGCACTCCATGATCAAACCAAACTGCTGCAAACCAGAATGGGCAATAAGAAACCCTTCAACCACTAGCTGATAGCCAAACTGAAGGAAAAGCTAAAATCCAGCAGCCTGAAGACTAAAAACCACTGCTCTCCATGACAGCTAAAGGGATCTCTGCAAAATTGCACTATAAAAGAGCCTAATAAGGAGAAAAGCAACCAGAAATCCACCAAAAGCAAATCGGAGCCTGCGGACCCACTACCCCTGGAATCTCTGATACTACAACCCTGAGCAGAGCTGAAAGAGGAGGAAGAAGAGCAGAACCATTTGACCCCTGGATACCTGCAAACACACTAGGCGGAGGAACAGGAAAAAGCTCCTCTACCTATAGCTCTCAAAATGGGATGAGAAGAGATTGCCTGGCTAGTAATAGGAGGGCTGGGAAAATGGCTACATCAGTCCATGAAAATCAACTTGGCCTTTGTCAATGAAGGACGGTTGCTGCGGTGCTTAGCTTCGTTCCGGAGGAACCAAATGGTGTTAATGGTTTGGAAGAAGACTGCAGCTATTAATTTTCTTTTCGGGCCATTTGTATCCTTCGATAAGGCAGACCAGATAGAAGAGGCTGAGAGAGGAGATACCACAGTCCTGCCAGTAAAGCTGAGAAGCCAATACCAAAGTTGCTTTGCTTGGGCACAAGTGAAGAAAAGATGAAGGTCAGATTCTTCCTCATAGAGGCAGGAGTAGCATCTGGAAGCCAAGGAGCAACCTATTTGCTTAGCCCAAGTGAAAAAGTGCAGGGGTCTCCGAGATTTTTATATTGGTCTACTCAAACAATCAAACCAAAAGTGTGCAGATATAAACAATATGCAGCGGAAAATAAATCAACAAGCACACTCACACAAGGACACCAAATTTAAGGTGGAAAACCCTAACCGGGTGAAAAACCACCGATCCGAACTGGATCAAATCAAGCACTATGAATCTCGCAATTACAAGAAACTCAGATCTCCTCCCTAGATATCCCCTACCCAAGGACTGAAGTTACCTTGTGTCGCTTCACGCTTCAACGACTTCACACTGTTGATTGCAATAGATCCAAACCAGCACTTGACTCCTCAAATCTTCTCGCAGGAAGATAATCTTCTACAAATGATGCAGAAGAAGTGGCTCTAGAGAACTTAGCAGCACAACAACATAAAAACTCTAGAGAAGAATACTCTCAATAAAAATCTCTAATTCAGAACTTTGAGAGGTGAGGTGTTTCTTTGGAATAGCCCTTGAGTCCTTTAAATAGCCCTTGGTTTGTGCTTTAAGGTTGCCTAAGTTGATTAGGACTAAAACAGCAGTTTGAGCACAATCAAAATATCAAGTTTCCAATTTCATCTCACTATCCACGCCAGGTTCGCTCGAGCGAACTACCCTCTGTTTCAGAACTGGGCAAGACAGAACACTGTTCGCTCGAGCTAATGAAATGGTCGCTCGAGCGAACTCCCCTCTGGACTTGGTCTGGAAATTCAGCTCTCTTTCTTGATGGAACGCGCTCCATGGCGCCCGCTGGGGCGGCTACCGGGGTCGGCGGAACGTGGGAGCCCGTCGGGTCCGGCCCTTTCGCGCCCTGGCGGGCCCTGAAGCGTGCATCAACATTTCTTTTGTGTGGGTGTGCCAGATTTTCTATTTTACTTGGAATTGCAAGTGGTAATCCGGAGATCAACCTTCGCAAGTAAAAAGGAAATCAACTTCTTTCAAGTTTTCCATTGCACAAATATTTAAGAAAAGAGACATTTTCTTGGTTTGCCGTGAAAGGCGATTTTGTTTGGCATTTATAGCCGATTTTGGCGTTTATAGCCGATTTACAATTCTCATCAATAATGAAAGACAAGAGTTGTGATTTTTGTCTCTTTTAGAAAAATACAAACTACAATGAAAAGCAAGAAAATGAGGATCTAACTTTTCAGGAGATTGTGGGGGACTCGTTCAGATTGACGGTCGCAAGCCATGTATGGGCTTCGCCATCATCCATGCAGATGAGAACAGAAGATGCTCTTGATTCGCTTGGCTTGGCTATAACCTCAGATTTTTAGAGGACAAAGACCAAGAGAAGGTCCTATGTCCAATAAAAAGCTAAGTAGACGGGCTGAAAAGCCACGTCTAAGCCATTGGAGGCAGCAGGAGAAGGCAAGGACCTTGGGGGGGGTGCCCCCCAAGGGACTTTTGTCACCTTGTAGTGGTGGCCGGTGCAGAACTTCAGCAGAGTTTTCTCTCTTTTTTTCTTTCTCTCAGATCTCTTTCTGATCTTTGTTTTTCTGATCCTCTGATTTTCTCCTCTTTTTCTGATCTTTTTCCGATCTTTCCGATCCCCATTTCAATGGAATGCTCTCCTATTTATAGGCTTTTGGTAGCCATTTAGGAGGGTTTATGAGCCTTAATGGCTTTAATGGGAGGAGTTACAAGATTTATTTCTTGATTTTGTAACTCCTTTTTCCTTGAATCTGATTGGCCGATGGAGATTAAGGGCTTTTAATCACCTTAATTACCATAATGGGAGGAGTTTCATGGTTTAAATGCCATGAATCAATTGACTTGTAACTCCCAAATGCTCGCTTCTGATTGGGCCGTCCAAAGAAATGAATTAATGACTGCAATAAAGCTAGTCAATTAACCACATTAATTGGTCGCCGAGCAGTCGAAGAGTCGCGGGCCATGCCGTGTCTTCTGGAATTCTTCTGGCGACGATCATCGATGGATCTACATGCTGATCGACATCGGATGAACATGTAACTTCAGACATTGATAGCTAAGAGCGGGCCGGTGACATCTGTCTTGTCGATTTCACGATCGGTCGGACAGAAAGTGCACTTTCTTGGTCAGCCGGTTGGCGATCTTGGAGCGATCACTGATGATTTTATGCTTTTGGAGGTTGACCCGTGATTTTGACGGATGTCGTCGGATATGAGTCAATTTCAAGCACTAAAAATCACATTTTCAGGAAACCACAGGGGCCAAAGTGCGCGAAACGCGAAAAAAGACGGAAAAACGGGTCACCGGCGGAAAATCCGGTGACCCGGACCTCCATGGTCGCCGGCGACCATGGACCGGCGACCATGGCCCATGGTCGCAGGGGCCTGCGACCATGGGCCATGGTCGCAGGGGTCTGCGACCCTGGGGGATTTTTCCCCTTCGGAGCCCGTTTTGCGGTCGTTTTGAGGTCTTTTTCGTCGCCGTTTTCTTCTGTATTTTTCTTGACATTTCTTCTCATTTATTGGCTTGATTTTCCTGTAGAAAACTTGATGAGAATCCTTGCATTTTTAGAGTGCAAAGTTTCTAATTTTCCGGGAAAGCCGAAGACTTTGTCGCGTAGAGCTGCTGATTTTCCGCCAGAAGTCGAAACTTGGTCAAACGATGTCGGAATGACCTGAAATTTGAGGTGAAGCCTCCTGAGCAATAAATAAGACCAACCATAGGCTTTTGTTTGAGTTTTGAAGCCGTTTGGGGTCCCGTCGATGCTTCACTTGATTTTGCTGCGGGGAAAATGCCGAGCTTTGATATGTGGTCAAACGATGTCCGATTGACCTGAAATTTGACGGGGAGCCTATTGGAGTCATTTTGAGACGTTCCATGGGCTCCGTTTTGGATGTCATGGTCCCGGATTGCTCCGCCGCCGGTAGGCTTGATTTTCTCTCGGAGCATCGAAACCTGGTCAAACGTTGTCGGAATGACCTGAAATTCGACGTGCAGCCTTTTGGAAGCATGTTGAAGCCACTCATGCACTTGGTTTGATGAGCGAAGGCTTCGGTGGTTCCCGCCGCCGGGAGGCTTGATTTTACTGCTCGAGCATTGATGGAGGGTCAAACGTTGTCGGTTTGACTTGAAATTTGGCATAGAGCCCTTTTGAGACATGCTGGAGTCATCTGTAGGCTTTGATTGAAGTTTTGACGTCTCCGATGATGTCGCCGCCGGGAGCTCCCGTTTAGCTGTCGGAGAAGTGAAGTTAGGCCAAATGTTGTCGAAATGGCCCGAAACTTCATGTGTACTCTTCTCTTGGCTATCTTGAAGGATCTTGCAGTTTTTGTTTGATTCTGACAAGATTTGATTTTTTGAGAAGTTGCATTGCCTATTTATGGCAGGTTGCGACTTCATGCAGCTTTCTTGATGTTGAAGAGGCAAAGTGACATTTTTGGTGTCAACAAATGCCCCCTCGAGGTACAGCGACGAGTTGCTTGACTTTTGTAGTCGATGTGCCTCGAAGAGATTTTTGAAGGAGAGCTTGTGTCTTGACCAAGAGTCTTTGAGCAATCTTTCCTTTGGTAGAGTAGCCTTTGAGCTTCCAGGGGAATTTTATGGTAGTGAGGGGAACCACACACCATTTCAAGGCAACGTTTTGAAGATGACATCAGGGATATGGATTTGGGTTTTTGTTTTTGATCTTGTGACCTAACCAGCTATATATGGCAGGTTAGGGGATCGGGTTTTGGTTTTGATCTTGTGACCCAACAAGCTGTATGTGGCAAGTTGGGGGATCAGGGTTTGGTTTTTTGTTTTGGTCTTGTGACCTAACAAGCTGTATGTGGCAAGTTAGGGGACCAGGATTTGGTTTTTGGTTTTGGTCTTGTGACCTAACAAGCTGTATGTGGCAAGTTAGGGGACCAGGATTTGGTTTTTGGTCACTCTTTGGGACTGTGTGGGTCCATTGGAGTGGTTTGGATTTTTGTGGAATGTCAATTTCAAGATTTTGGCTCAATTTGGTATATGAGGCTGGATGGTTTGATTTTTGGAAGCTCATGGGGCTTGGGATTTTTTTTGTATGGTCCAATCAACTCAAAAGAGGCATGGAACCATTATTGTATGCTCTTGGTAAGAGGGATTTTTTCTGACTAAAAGCCCATTTTTTCTCTTTTTTTTTTTTTTTTTTTTTTTTTTTTTTTTTTTTTTTTTTTAGTGCCTAGGTGGTTAAACCTGGCTCATATGGGCTAACCCATGGGACCTTAAGCTTTTTAGGATGGCTTAGATCTCATGTGGGGCCATTTTTGTAAAGAATATCTAAAGATATCTCATTTGGATAGAGAATATCTAAAAATATCTTTATGGGAGAGAATCTCTCATCTTCCCTTAATTTGGGAGAGAATATCTCAAGGTATCTTTCTTTTTGGGAAGAAATCTCCAATATCCTTTTTTGTTGGAGAGAATCTCTCATTTGATTGATTTTGGGAGGAAATCTCTCAAAGACATCTTTCTTTTTGGGAAAGAATCTTTCTAATTCCTTCTCTTTTGGTAAGGTTACTTAATTAGTAACACTTACCTTTCTTCTTTGTTTCCTTCTTTGATTTGCTCTCTCCTATAAAAGCAAAGGAAGGTAGGATCTCTTGCTCTTATTGCTTTCTTTTGCAACAATCTCAAGAGAGCTCCAAGACCAAGAGTGCTTCTTCTTCAAGGATCTTCAAGCTTTTTCCTTCTTCTTCTCCATCAATGGCTTCAAGTAAGTTTTCTCTCTTTTTCTTTCAAGAAAACTCCATGTAGAGAATAGGATGGTAAAAAAAAAGAAAGTTTCTCTCTTTTTTTTTTCTTCTTTTTTTTTTCTTTTCTTTTTTCTTTTCTTTCTATTCTTCTTCTCTTTTTTTTTTTTTTGTCTTTTCCACGTGATTTCTTTTTTTCACGTTTTTTTTTTTTTTTTTTTTTTCTCTTTTTTTTTTTTGTGGACCGTACGGACAGATCCGTACGGATCTGGTCCGTACGGCCACGTGGCCTATTTTTTTTTTTTTTTTTTTTTTTTTTTTTTTTTTGCTGTTTTCTTTCTTCTCTTTTTTTCTTCTTTTTTTTTGTTTGAGAAAGTTTCTCTTTTTTTTTTTTTTTCTTTCTCCCCCTTTTTTTCGAGAAAGTTTCTTCTTTCTTTTTTTTTTTTTTTTTTTGCTCATCATGATAATGCGTTTTTTGTGCAAATCTAGATGTTCATGCATGTACTATTTGTAGATTGAGTATGATAGCATACCTGAAAATCTTTGCAAATTTGGGAATTTGGAGCTCGCAGCGATGTTGAGCCCTTCTTGATTTTGCGGAGATTTTGAGGTTTCGAAAGTTTGGAGTCTCGGAGCTCGCAGCGATGTTGAGCCCATCTTCAAACTTTCTATTTCCGTCGGGGTATTTCCTTTTTTTCTTTGGAATTGCCCCGGGGTCATGCCAAAATTTAGCCAGATTTTTGGTGGGACAAAGTGACCCTTTTTTCTTTTTTTAGCGAAATCCTGTCATTTTGATGACGATCTTTTTCTTTTCCAACCTTTGCAGGTGGTCCCTCCAGAGCGAACAAGGGTAAAGAGCCTGTTACAAGCGTACCTCGTCGATCCGCCAGATCTTCTAATGTGGCCGTTCAGCAGGCCTGGGAGAAGGTCCAGTTTATTGAGAAGAACTTGGAAGAATGCGATTCCCTCAATCGTGATGAGATGAGACAGCGATTGATCGCTCTCAAGAATGAGGAATTCTATAAGATCATGGTAAGCAACCGTCCTTGGGTTATGGACGATCTGAGGGTTTTGCCCAAGCCTACCTTCTTCTTTGGAGATGCAGTCCCTGACGACTTGACATACCAAAGGAGATGTTTTCAGTTCTCTTACACAGCTGATGGTGAAGAGAGAACTATTTCTACCCGGTCGTCTTTTGACCGGACCATCTCGATCCTGAGCCTTTCTCCCACGTGCCCTAAGAGGGAAGATCCTCCGAGCTGGGTGAAGAGGACCAGTGTGATCAAGACCGGGGTTTTTGTTGGTGGACCTTCCGGTTTTGCGGAGAAGCCACCTGTCCGTATGGACATGTTGATGCCAGCCAGCGGCTACCAGGGCTCTGATTATCCGTCGGTCGATTTGAGACCGGTGGGCCTTGGCGTTTTCAGCGGTGACGGCAGTACCTGGGTGAAGCCTTTTCGACTTCGTGGCCGTTTCAATGCTGACTCCGATTGGAAGTCATGGACTGACCGCACCTTGCTGATTGGGGGCGCCGTTTTGAAGGAAGCCGGGATTTTTGACGCGGTCCGCGCTTTCAGGGAGACCGTGACTTTTTCCGATGATGCCTTCATGGCTATGTTGGAGTCTTTCCTCCCTCAGACCAATACCTTCGTTGTTACGAACGGTGAGATTGGTTTTTCTCTGAAGGAGTTGAGTGCTATTACTGGATTGCCCATCCTTGGCAAACTCTACGAGGAGTTCATGCCGATTGACAGCGTCCTTGAGGAGCAGTCAGAGGAGTTCAGGCTCCTATACTTTCAGCTCGTCGCCTTCTATGATTTTTTGAAGGAGGGCTCGAAAGTGAGATCCAGCAGTTGGAAGAGTTGTGGCTTTTCATTCTTCAACTCCTTTGACGGTCGAGAACCTTCTGATAGCATGACCCGGGAAGACAGGAAGAAGACCTCGGCCATGCAGGAAGAGTTGAAGGGTTTCTTCGCGAGCACAGATGCCATTTGTTCTGACATTACACTGCGGAGGGATCTTGCTGTTTACCTCACTTTTTGGCTGGGTGAGGCTATTTTTGCTGGTGGAGATGGGACGCACATCAGGCCGCATTGTATTTTTCCGGCTTGTCAGATGGCGTTTGGAGAGCGGCTTGCTTTGGTGCCCGCTCTTTACTCCTACCTGTGTACCGAACTGCAGGCTGCTGCTTTTTTAGTTCGGCTTGGGCTCCCTATGAATAGGGTATTTTCAGCCCATATCTTTTATTCGTGGTTTGTATACCACTGTCCTGGCTTCCACCAGCTGGGTGCTGCACAGGATGATGATCCTCTGATGATTCGATTGGCTAAGGGAAAAGCCGTATCCGAATCACTTTTGTTTGCCCGCATGAGGATCCGACGGTTCAGGGACGTCGAGATGGGGCAGTCTTCAGTTAAGCTTTCTCCGGAGTTGCGGAAGAAGGCTTTTGATTTTGGTGCCTCCCGAGACTCTACCAGAGCAGGGTCGGGAAGGCATTACTCTTTGACCAATGCAGAGAAAGAGTGGCTTTTCAGCATACGAGTCGGCACGATGGTGTACCGTAGACATCTTTTCATCGACATCCAGTCGTATGTACCTTCTCGTTTTGCGCTTCAATTGGGCTTCTCTCAAGGCGTTGTTGGAGCGCCTTCGAGTATGGTGAAGCGTTTTGGGGGTTTGCAGGATGGCAGAAATGCATGGGCTTTCTATAGTGCTGAAGACACTACTGCCACGATTTCTTATCCTGAGCTGTCGACTTTCCGAACTGCCGGCTTCACGAAGTGGTTCGCGGAGAGCTTTTTGGCATATCGGGGGCTTTCCAAGAAGGAGCTTGATGTAAAGCTGTCTTCTGGAAAAGGCATTGGGAAGTCGGATGGCGTCCGGCGAGAGGAAGTTTGGGCCTTCCTTTCTGGAGAGAAGCACAAGATAGGCTTTCTCGGTGACCAGGGCGTCATTGGTTCTGAAGCTGTTCGGGAAGTACCTGATGAGGCTTTGGAGCAGCTAGAACAGGAGGAAGCTGAGCTCGACGCTTGGATGCAGGCGGCACAGAGGCGAGCTTCCGCGGAGTCTACTGGCGAAAGCAGACCATCCAGTGAGGAGTCAAGTGAGAAACCTGACTCTGATAGTGGGGCGGGTTCTTCTAGGAAGCGAACCCGTAGAGGTAAGAAGAGGAGGAGTCATCATCGCAGCGAGGGGCCACATGAGGACTCTCCTGACATGGAAATCCCTCTTACCATCAACGAGGAGGTGCCAGAGGCTGTCGACGAGCCTCCAGAGAAGAGGAGTCGTGGGGAAGAGACCATTGGTGAAGGTATGATTCTTCCTTTTTCGTTTTCTGCTTCTTTCATAGGGCTTTCCATGTTCTGATTTGTTTTCTCACCCTGCTGCTGCTTTTTTTTTAGCAGAGGATGAAGACTTGCCGATGCCTGAGGTTCCGACCGATGAGGCGGTGATGGAGCCGGTTATGGCATCTGAAGAAGAACCGAGGGACTCTGGAATGACTCCGGAATCTCCAATTGGTATAACTTCTTTCGCTTTCTCTTTTTTTTTTTTGCCTGCGACTTGATTTGCTAACATTTTTTATTGTCAGCTGACTTGCCACTGGATTCCGATGACTTTGAACCATCAATGGACGCAAAAGTCGATGATGCTTCTGATGAGTTCATGGAGGAAGAGAGTGTTCCGCCAGTCGTCGAAGAAGGTACTTCGTAGTGATGACCCTGATGGTTTTTTTTTTTTTTTTTTTTTTTTTTTTTTTTTTTGAACAGGATCATATTCATACCTTTTTGTGTTTCATTTGCAGGTTTTGAAGTGACAGAAGAGAGTCCATTGCTTTCTTCAGAACCAGAGCAAGGGATGCCAGAGGTCGATCCGGAGGTAGAGACCAGTTCTGACATGATTGAGGAGATACCTCATGCTGAGATTCCTTCTCCAGTGGTTCCAAGTGAAAAGAGTTCCTTTGTTACTCTTCCGATGGGACATGACATGAGCAGCCGATCAGCGGAGAAGGGTGAACCTTCATCCAGTTCGTCTCTTCAATTTGCGAAGAAGGTGCTGGCTCGGGTTTTGAGTTCTTGGATCAAGACTCTCCTTTCTGGACACTTGGAAGCAGGATTTGGCATGATCCCACATGTGCAGGAGATTCTCACTGATACCGAAGAGGTTGGTCTAGATGTCACAGGTGCCAGGGCGACCGTTGATAGGATCATTGCACTGGGTGACAAGTGGTTTGAGACCATGGGCTTCCCTGACGACCAATTCTTCAAGGAGATGTTCTTGGACCCTGCTGATAAGGCTAAGTCTGACCTGAATGAGGCTACACAAAGCAAGAAGCAGCTAGTTCGGGAGAAGAACAAGGAAGAGCTAGCCATCATCGGATTGAGGCATGACCTTAACGTCCTTGATAGGGAAGTTGAGGAGGCCAGAAAACGTCTTGAGCATTTGAAGGCACAAGTCGATGCGAAGTGGGCTGCTATAACAGAGGCTCGTGACAGGGAGAGTACTCTGATCCGCAGGGTTGCAGATGCCGGTCAAGTTCTTGAGAGGAGGACTCTAGAAAACGAACGATGGCAAACTGCTGGGGAAGAGCTTCCCGGTGTAAAAGAAGGGTTACGGCATTCGCCAGCATCTCATGGCAAGTTCCTGAAGAAGCGTGCCTTGGAAACTCTGACGGCTGAGGCCAAGAGTTTGCTTGAGGAGCTGAAGCTTTGGCTGGAGACCATTTTTGGCTGAGCTCCTGATTTTTTATAGCAGAAACCATTCTTCTTTTTTTGGTACCACATGTATTTTTTGGTACTTTTCTCTTTTTTTTTTGGTACCACATGTATTTTTTGGTACTTTTCTCTTTTTTTTTTTGTTTTGGTACCACATGTATTTTTTTGGTACTCTCTTTTTTTGTTTTGGTACCACATGTATTTTTTGGTACTCTCTTTTTTTGTTTTGGTACCACATGTATTTTTTGGTACTCTCTTTTTTGTTTTCCCTACGCTCACTCAAATCTTTTTGTGATGAAAGCGATTGCTAAATGGGATTTGATCAAAAGTTTTGTCATTTTGTGAAAATCTTTTGTCAAATGATTGTTTTGGTAGGGGAAACGAATTTGGCATGAAAGCCGGATTTTTGTGGCATTTACAGCCATTTTTGACATGAGAGTCAGGTTTTTTTTTATGTGGCATTTATAGCCGATTTTTGAGATGGCATAAGAGCCAAAAATTTTGTTCGTGGCATGGGAGCCAATTTTGAGATGGCATGGAAGCCGAAATTTTATGACGTAAAAGCCAAAATTTGGGTTGGCATGGAAGCCGAAATTTTATGGCGTAAAAGCCAAAATTTGGGTTGGCATGGAAGCCGGTGTTTGTTTTGTTGGCATTTATAGCCAGTTTGGTGGCATTGATAGCCAATTTGCGGCATTTATAGCCGGTTTGGTGGCATTGATAGCCAATTTGTGGCATTTATAGCCGGTTTGGTGGCATTGATAGCCATTTTTTGAAAGCCAAGTTTTGGTTTGTCAGCGTGAAAGCCAATTTTTCGTGGCATTGATAGCCGTTTTGTGGCATTTATAGCCGGTTTGGTGGCATTGATAGCTGGTTTTTGGGCAAAAGAGCCAGGTTTTGGCGTTTATAGCCAGAATTTTTTTTGCTTTCAAAATGCAGGTATCGACTAAATGTCGCCTCCCCGCTGAATGGTCTTGCAAGCATCGATGGAATGTCGCTTCCTTGCTCATTCGGTTCTGCGAGTATTGATGGAATGTCACTTCCTTGCTCATTCGGTTCTGCGAGTATTGATGGAATGTCACTTCCTCGCGGGTTAGGTTTTGCAAGTATCGATGGAATGTCGCTTCCTCGCGAATTGGGGTGCAAATATCGACTAAGCGTCGCTTCCCTGCTTTTCCCAAAACTTTTGATTTTGCGGGTACTGACTTGATGTCGTTTCCCCGTGATTTTTGAAATTTGAGGTTTTCTCGAACCTTTGAAATTTGGGTTGTGGATAGCAACTGGTATGTTGCATCTCCACGATTTTTGAAATTGGGTTGTGGATATCAACTGGTTTGTTGCTTCTCCACGGTTTTTGGATTTTGCAAGTATCGACGAAATGTCGCTTCCCTGGGATTTTGGGTGCAAGTATCGATGGAATGTCGCATCCTTGCTTTTTTTCAAAATTTTTGTTTTGCGGGTACTGACTTTGATGTCATATCCCCACGATTTTTGAAAAACCATTTTTTTTGTTTAAAGACACGAGGGTCGTAAATTTTGACCTAGAACCATTTGGCGGTAAAAGGTAAGGTGGACTAGGGTGGAAATCCCTGAATCCGGATTTTTGTTTCAAACCATGAATTTTGGTTCAAGGATCGAAAGCTTTGGTCAAGTCAGGGAGAGGCTCCTAAACTTGGATTTTTTTGTTTTTGAACAATGAAACGATAAAAATAAGCATTGTTTTTGAATCTCTAGAAATTTTGACATTTGATATGAAAATTCTAAAGAGAGTGGGTTTGACGAGCGAGTACCTGAGAACAGGTTTTGGCCATACAGGCATTGCTCTTACCCAGTTGGGTAAGTCTTCAAGGGTAGTACCGCTTCAAGAACTTGCCGTTGATAGGCAGCATACATCTGTCGCCTTCCATGTTTAGGAGGGCATATGCGCCATTGGAGAAGACCTTGTCGATGACGTAGGGTCCCTCCCATTTTGGTTCAAATTTGCCTTTTGATTTGTGTGCGAAGACCATTGGTCTTTTTACCGCAAGAACCAAGTCACCCTTTTTGTAGGCGCGTTGCCTGACCTTTTTGTCAAAAGATCCTGCCATGCGTGCTTGGTAAAGTTCAATGCTTTGTCGAGCTTCGAGCCGTCTCTCGTCGAGATTGTCCAGCTCATGGAGTCGCAATTTGACATTGCTTTCTTGAGTCATGTCATTTTGTAGAGATACCCTCAGAGAAGGAATTTGTACCTCTAGGGGCACGACAGCTTCGCATCCATAGACCAAGGAGAATGGTGTGCTATGGGTTGGTCCTCGAACGGTGGTTCGATAGGCCCACAAAGCTTCAGACAGTTTATCGCTCCAGTCTCTTTTGTGACTAGAGACCATTTTCTTGAGGATTTTGCAGAGTGTCTTGTTGAAGGCTTCTGCTAATCCGTTTGCTGCCGGATTGTATGGAGTCGAAGGACAGCTTTGAATTTTGTATTTGTCGCAGAACCTGTAGAATCGATGATCCCGGAATTGTGGTCCGTTATCATGGACGAATCTTTTGGGTATGCCAAAACGACAAATGATATTGGTGCGTAGGAACTGAAGAACTGATGAGGTCTTCATTTCGTTGAACGCAAATGCTTCTGACCACTTGGAGAAATAATCCGTTGCGGCGAAGATGAAGCGATGACCTTTGCTCGAAGGGGGAGAGATAGGACCTATGATGTCCATGCCCCATGCTTCGAAAGGCCATGAGATTGCTGTAGGATGTAGCCATTCCGGAGGCATGTGAATGTAGTCTCCATGAACTTGGCATTGTTGGCAGCGCTTAGCAAATTGCATTGCATCAGCAACCATGGTAGGCCAATAGTAACCTAACCTTTTTATCTGATCATAGAGCTTAGGACCTGCCTGATGGGCTCCACAAAGACCAGCATGAACTTCTTTAAGTGTTTCTTCGGCCTCTTGTTGTGACAAGCAGCGTAGGAGTACTCCATTGAAGGATTTCCTGTAAAGGATTTTCGAAGGGATATCCAAATGAAAGTTTGGGGCTCGCCTTTGGATGCTTACCCGTTCTTTTGGATCTTCAGGGAGGATTCCGAACATAGTGTAATCAATGAACGGGTCCCTCCAGTCGCCGATTGAAGTTTGAAGGATAGAGATCCGACTTCCAACCACTCGGTGGCATTCAGCAACTGCTTGGTGTGTGTTAAGAGGAGGGAGGATCATTCTCTCACTCACTGTAATTTGCATGTTTTCCCCTTCCTGGGTCGCCATTGATGCGGCAAGTCCGGCCAGGGCATCTGCACGGATGTTTTCACCTCTACGAATGTGGGTGATGTTGCAGATGTCAAACTTTTGCAGAAGTGATTGTGCCTTGTTGTAGTAAGGCAGCAGATCAGGCTTCCTGACTTCATATTTCTGATTCATCTGGTTGACGATCAGTTGAGAGTCTCCAAAGACTTCCAGCATAGTGATACCAGATTCGATGGCGAGTTCCAATCCTAGGATCAGAGCTTGGTATTCAGCTGCATTGTTTGTGCATGGTTCCAGTAGCGAGAAAGCGTGTGGAATCATGCATTTGTCGGGGCTAACAAAGAGGATGCCAACTCCCGAGATCAGCTTTCTGTTTTCATTTGTCCTGGTTGCACCGTCAAAGTACATGTCCCAGGAGGCATTTGGTGAGGAAGTCTCCACGTTGTAGACAGGTTCGTCTGGGAGATCATCTCTGAGTGGAGAATCTTTAGGCAATGGATGCTCTGCGAGAAAATCTGCTAGAGCTTGGCCTTTGATTACTTTTTGTGGCACATACCTTATATCAAATTGTGATAGAAGGATGGACCATTTTGCCAGTCGGGCATTGAGAGAACCTGCCTTTGTGACAAGGACCTTCAAGAGGTTGATCCTCGAGACCAGGTAGACTGTGTTGGAAAGCAAGTAGTGACGTAGCTTTTGTACGGCGAACATCACTGCAAGGCATTCTTTTTCGACTGGAGAGTAGCGATGCTCTGCACCTACTAGCATGCGGCTGAGGTAGTATAGAGCAGCTTCTTTTCCCTCACCATTCTCTTGTGCAAGCAAAGCGCCTACAGAATGATCAAGAGCTCTTGTGTACAAGATGAATGGTTTTCCAGTGGCAGGGGCAGCTAACACTGGAGGTTTGGTCAGGTATGACTTGATATCTTGAAATGCGGCTTCACAGTCGGCATCCCAGACAAAGTCTACACCCTTTTTCATCAATCGAGAGAATGGACGGCATTTCCCTGAAAGATTGGAGATGAACCGTCTGATGTAGGCCACTCTCCCTTGGAGCCCTTTTAGTTCCTTTAGGGTTCTTGGAGGGGGCATTTCTAGAATAGCCTTGACTTTTATGGGGTCAAGTTCTATTCCAGCTTTCCGAACAAGGAATCCGAGAAACTTACCCGACGAGACACCGAAGAAGCATTTTAGAGGATTCATCCGCAGTTTGTGTTTGCGGAGTCGGAGGAAGACTTCCCGAAGATCTTTGAGATGGTCTTCTTTTCTTCTGCTTTTGACGGCGAGGTCATCAACGTAACATTCAACCGTCTTGTGCTGCATATCTTGGAATATTTTCATCATAGCCCTCTGATATGTGGCACCAGCATTTTTCAGACCAAATGGCATGACAGTGTAGCAATACACGCCAAATGGAGTCCGAAAAGATGTGTGTTTTTCATCCTCGGGATGCATCTTTATCTGATTGTAGCCAGAGAAGCCATCCATGAATGTCATTCGCTCGAATCCGCAGGTATTATCAATCATCACCTCCGGTATGGGGAGCGGGAATTCATCTTTAGGGCAAGCGCCATTCAAGTCTCTATAGTCAATACAGACTCTGATCTGCCCATTTTTCTTTGTCACGGGGACAATGTTGGCCAACCATTCTGGATGTTGTTCCTCACGGATGAAGCCAACGCTTTTGAGCTTTTGAACTTCTTGTTCAATTTTATCCATCACATCTGGACGGAATCTTCTTTGGCCTTGTTTGACAGGCTTGACGTCTTCTTGAAGATTGAGTTTGTGGACTGCTACTTTGGGGTCTAAACCAGGCATTTCAGCATAGGACCATGCAAAGCAATCAACGAACTCACGAAGAAAAGCGATATACTCGGGTAACTCATCATCCTTTATATTCTTGCTTATGAATACAGGACGTGGGTTATCAGGTGTTCCCAAGTTTATCTTTTCAACAGGATCTTCTGTCGGAAGGTTCGAAGGTGGTTCCTCCACAATATCTTCGGAGGCTTCCAACTCAACGAAACCTTCTGGAGTTTCAACTGCATTACCAGACCAAGGCTCTGTTCCTTTCCATGGATTTTCTTGATTGGTGATCTCCTCAAGGCTTGCTATGAGATAGTCCCAATCGCATGTTGAATCTGGTATTTCTTTTGGAGACGAGGGTTCTTCTGGGTCAGAATAGCACAAGTCTGTATTATCGGGCGATTCCTCTTCATCATCAGAGAAATCGTACAAATTGGATGAGCTTCCTGGATCTTTGTCAGGTAACTCTTTAAAGAGATATCCAGGGAGATCGATGTCTTCGTGGACTTGAGATGTTGAGGCTTGGTCGGTAAAACGACTTTTAAGCTTTTGTGTCAACTGTCTCAGAGGAGTGTCGGGATCATATCCTAACCCATATGAAGACTTTTCTACATGACCATAGAGTCTCCAATCTTCCAGCTGGCTTTTGGTCAAGGCGGGCTCCAATGGCGTGAGAATACCGCGGCCTTCTCCCAAACCGACTGGGTTTTGAGCGTCAAAGCCCATTTTCTTCATAATTGCTTGTGCCACAGGACTATATAGAGATAGCTGAGGCATACCTTCATTTTGAAAAGGTTCAAGCAGAGAACTTGATGAAGAAGCATCCGATCTATGAAAGAAGATCGGTCTTTGCTTTGGTGATGTTGCCGGAACAACAAAGGTAGCAGACGTAGGATCTTCTACATCAGCAGGTGTCTCCATCGGAGTGAGAGCAGGCTGAACTTGCTGAGTGTCAGCTTGGCTTGACGATGCATCGTCTTCTGGCTCTGAGTCCGAGTCTGTGTCTTGCATGATAGACACGAGAGAGACAACAAATTTGCCCCCAGGCTTTTGTTTCGCCTTCTTCACTTTAGTCGTGATGACAAAAGGTTTTGAATTCTTGAGGGAGATAACGAAGGGAGATTGACTACTCTCTTCTAATTTGCCGGAGGGTTTGTTTTCTTCCGGTGATTTTTGAGGAGCCTTGCCTTTATCTTTCTGGAGATTTTCAGCAGGGGGTGCTATTTCCTCTTCTTCTTTTTCTCCTTCATACATCTGGGAGTCTGCGAAGTGGACTTCTTTACCTTTGAAGGGTTTTCTGTCCGCAAAGACGCGATGTACCATGCCGTCGTCGCCGACGAACTTGATGCATTGATGTAGAGTTGAAGGGACAACACCGTTCTCGTGTATCCAAGGACGTCCGAGAAGGATGTTGTAGCATGAGGGGGTTTTTATTGCATACACAGTGACCTCAGAGATAAGATCACCGATTTGCAATTTGAACCTGATTTTGCCGATAGGCCTTTGAGCGCTCCCATCGTATCCAAAGATAGATACAGATGTGTGGCTTAGCTTGCTGGGTGGGATGCCCAACTCTTCAAGAGCCGAAGTGGAGATAAGGTTGAGTGTAGAACCTGGGTCGATCTGAACTCTGTGTATCGGTATTTCTTTGATGTACCCTGTGAAGTACAGGGGTCGGTTGTGCCTTGCTTCGCCAAGTAGGAGGTCTTCCTTAGTGAAGGCGATGGTTGCATTGGCTGCCTTTTGAACCGAGAGGCATTGGATGCATGATCCCTCAGTTTTCTTTTCTCCCTTTGAGGAAGTTTCAGAGTTTTTGACCCGGTAGTCCATTTCAATTTGGAGGACTTGCGGGGCATGTTTGTCAACATCCTCATTCAGTTTTTGCAATTCTGAGATGAGATTATCACGAGTGCGTGGAGACATTCGTAATAAATCCAGGATGTGAAGACGTGCAGGTATGTGTTTGAAGTGCTCAACCAAGTCATACTTGAAAGCCTCCTTAGGGCCTGCATGTTCATTGTTTTTGCCACTGGGGGCGCTTACAACATCTTTTCCCGAAGGATTTACATAAGTAAAGGAAGATTGGTTGTAATTTTTGTGGTAGTCCCGGCCCGAGCGGGTGCCTCTACCAACTTCGAGAGCTTCTTGAGAAGGATCTTCGTTTGGAAGATTGTCTTCAAGATCAAGAGGCTGTCGTTTTTCATCTACTGGGGATGTATCTGCAGCAGAGTTTCCATCCTCAGTGATTGTGTTGCACGGAGCATTTTCCGGGAGCAAGTCCTGAACAGCATCCAGCAGCTTTTCTTCTTCGTTGACCCATCCATCACCCCAAGTTGGGTTTTCTTCATGATGATGAGTCGGGAAGAATGTGTATTCTGAAGTCACAGTCTCAGGAGAAGAAACCTGAGAGGGTGTCATCTCTGTGAAAGTCACGTGAGACGAGGTAGCTCCAGAGGATACATTGCTAGGCGTCGTCGGAGTGTAGGTAATCTCATCAGACGACGCTTCAGAAGAGCTATAGTCCTGATATATTACATTACAGGAAGCTCTGATAGGAGATGTTGCCTGCTCGGAGTCAGACTCATCCTCGGATGTAAGAGGATCGTCAATCCAGCAATGTTCTCCATTTTCAGGAGTTGAGGGAGGAGGTACCTGATGGGCTTCAGGGACTTCCGGCTCTGGATTGTGAGGAATCTCGTTGACGCGGTCTGGCTCTTGTTCTAGAGCGAGACGCTGCAAGATCCTTGCATATTCTTCAAGATCAGGCATGGGAGCCAGATCCTCTTCTTCGTCTTCTCCGTGTGGCTCAACATAGTTGATTTCCACTGGAGCAATGACAGGTGCTGGGTTAACAGCATCTTCTTGTGCAGCCTCTTGGTCTTCTTCATCATCAGACCAGGATCCTTGTGGCTGTAAGGGGTTATACCAGATTACTGGCATAAGGTGAGTTTCAGGAACCCATTCTTCATCGGAGAGATATTCTCCTGTTTCAAGGGATTCCTCCCACTCATCGGTGTAGTTGGGCTCGAACCCATCGTCGGTGTCGCTGGACTCGTATCCATCAATGGAGAATCCAACTACCGAGTTGCAAGAGTATGATGCCCCCTGCATGGCTTCTTTTTTGAATTGAGGTGGCATGAAATCACTAAGAGTGAAGTTTCTTACCGCCTTTGAAGTCTCTAGAGGGGATGTTTCTGTTGCCCCGAGTGAAGTGGTAGAGGAGGCCTCTGCCTTTTCATGAACTTCTTGTTTTGGCTGGGTCTTCTCTTGCCGTTTGAGCCTGAGGAGATGTTTCCTAGCCTGCCTTCGCTGTTGAGCTGTTGGCTTTGTTTTGACGATCTCCCAATTTTCATCTTCCAGGAGATCGGGATGTACCCATATAGGTTGTCCGTCTGGTGTCGGGAAAGGAACCAACACTTCGGACGTTTGAATTCTATTTATCACCTTGAAGGAAGTAGCGATCTTCTTCTTTGGTGATTTTGGTGTTTGTCCACGTGACACCATGTTGACGGAGGCGGGGCCATAGTTTTTATCAAAGGTTATGACTCCGTTCCTCCACATCTCATTTATCTTCTCTCTCACAATAAAGCATTGATTGAGAGGATGCGAAACCATCTGGTGGTATGGACAGTACCGAGGATCGTTGGTTTTGCCAACGTCTCCCGGTCTTTTGGGCTCTGGCAAAATGAGTTTGCCATTTGCTAGGAGAGCCTCAAAGATTTCTTCCACGTCTTCATCGAACGGATATTTCTTTTCTACGCGTTCTTTGAAGGCATCAGAGAGTTCAGGTCTCTTACCTGCAGCTCTATTTTCAGCTTTCTTTGGTTGCTGAGGAGCTGACTTAGTCTGCACATTGAGAACCTCCTTTTTCTTTGGTTTAGAGGTTGCAACAGCAGTCGGCTCTTTCTTTGATGATTTCTGACTGTTGAGGTCTTTGATCACCGTTTCAGCTTCCATGGAAGCTTCCAGGAGTTCCCCCAGGTTCTTTGATTTATTGCCGATGATCATGGAGCGGATTTTAGCTCTCATGTTGTTTCGGCAGATGTCGACTAGTGACGCTTGTGGCAGTACATCTGAGCATTTGTACGCCATTGCTTTCCACTTGTGAATGAAGTCATAAGTTGACTCATTCTCTCCCTGTTTTAGGCTGCAGAGCTGAGCCATAGTAACAGGATGATCCTCACCTTGGAAGTGGGTCAGGAAGCGTGTCTCCAGCATAGCCCAGTTCTGAATGGAGTTCTCCGGCAGAGTGGAGTACCAATCGAAGGCCGTACCTTTTAGGGTACTTGCAAAGAGGCGAATCTTGAGTGCATCTTGATCCGCGATAGCTCCCGTCAAGATCTTGAAGTGGATGACGTGCTGTCTGGCCGATCCTTTCCCCGTATATGTTTGGAGAGTAGGATGTTTGAATTTTGTGGGGAACGGGACCGAGTCCATCCATAAAGGATATGGTGGCTTGATCCCATGCTCTTTGAGTATATCCTCTTCTTTAGCTTTGGCGAGGATACTGTCTACGTCCTTTTTGGTAAGGGCGCGTGACTCATTTTCTTCACAATTCTCCTCGTTATTGTTATGATTCGGAGGAGGCTCATTGTTCACCTGATTTTGGACGACAAGGAGAATGTTTTCCATCAGAGTTTCAATCCTCTGCTGGCCTTGTTCCAACTGCTGGATGCGTGTGAGAGCATCATCTCGAGGTGGATTCTGAGGTGGTGGCTCAGAACTTGTAGCCAAGACGTTCATCCCTCGGGATTCGAACGAAGAAATCGTCCTGGTGACCGAGCTGGGGCTCATTCTTTTTGATGAAGAGCTTGATGAAGGATTACTCTCCCGTCCTTGGCTTGAAGGGGCAGGAGATTCTTCGGGATGTCTTCGTGTCCCGGTGACGCTACGGGTCACCGGACGTCGGACATGGATTTTTGATGCTGACTTTTGGCGTCTTCTGGTTTTTCCAACCATATGGACGGCAGCAACTTGGTCGGGTCTTTCTTTTTCGACCCATTTGTGGGAGACTTGAAGTGTAGGAGGCTGGGTCCGTTGCTTCTCTAGTCTCTTTTGTCGATATGACGCACGGCGGCGTGCTCGACGAGCGATTTGAGCTTCAGTCAGCTCTGGCTGGGCTCTGACGATGAAGGATGTGCTCCCTCGGGCGCAGCAGCCGAGCCTGTCTTCTTTGTAGCTAGGCAAGGACAGGATCCGGACCCGGTCCTTTGCCTGTTGCAGCGAAGCTTTGAACCTTTCGAGTTCGGCCCCTGTAGAGATGAAGGGTCGAACTGAAGGAGTGTAGGCCTTAGCAGGTGCTTGTAGAGGCCTGGTGATGCATGATCTAATTTTGGGCCTGTAGGAACAAGCCGGCTCATGCTGGGTTGACTTGGGAGTCAGGTTGGAGATGGGTCTCTCCTCTTTCATGTAGGCAAGAGGGTAGAACTGGTTCTCCTTGAGTGGGGCCAGGTATGCTGGCTTGGTGGAAATTTGAGACCTTCTTTGTTTTGGGGAAGGTCTTGGAGACCAAGTCTTAGGGTAGACCTGGTTGGTTGTTGGTCGAGGCTTCGCGGGGGTGCCGCGGGCTTCGGGCTTTTGGGCGCTCGCCTTTGGTGTCACGGGAGTGACACGTTGAGAGGCGATTTTCTGCCTTTTGGCAGGCGCAGCTTGTTCTTCGGGAAGTGGGAATGGTCCCAGTGTCCCGAAGACGATGGTCCGGGGAGTCGAGGTCGACCCGGAGTTCAGAGAGTTGCCGAGGGAGTTGATGCTTCGGCAGCTGGCAGGGCGCTTATGGGTGCGCGTGCTTTGCTTCTGTTGAAGCATGAGTTGGTGCTTGTTCTCATCGAAGATAATGGTTAAGGCTGCCATTGTTAGTTTCGAAAAAGTTCTGAAACAAGACCACATCCATTAGTAATCACAAGAATAATGATCATAAATGGGAATTTCTATGCTTTTGTCTTTTCAAATCGCTCAAGGGACATAACCCAAGCAATATGAGGAAGGCAAAAAGCCATAGAGGGTACAATTGTTCTGACAGCAAGTATGGTAAGCCCAGAATGAGCGTTCCAGTGACTGCTAGAAGCAATTGTAAACCTAAATTCGACTTATCGAGAAGCAGGGCTTGCTCGAGATAAGAAGAATATAAGGTAGGAGTTACAAATGTGCCGGTCACAGATACAGTAGACCCTGAAAGGGCGTACCAGTATTGCTATGCACAAATGTTGGAGATCGCATCCACGAGATGGGATTCTCTTTTTTTTTGAAATGTCAAGATTGGATTCATCAAAGAGAGCAGATGGTATTCCGATCCGAATACGGGCTCAACGATTTCCGCGAGCACCAGTACCCAGAAGGGAAGGAACCACAATTTCTCGGATCTGAATCTAAAATGACGAGAGTTTTTTTTTGAAGATTTTTTTTTTTAAGATTTTCATTTTTTTTTTTTTTAAAAAAAATCTTTTTTTTTTTGTTTAAGATTTTTTTTTTGAAAATCCTTTTTTTTATTTTTTTATTTTTTATTTTTTTTATTTTAATTTTTTTTTTTTTTTTTTTTTGAAAATCTTTTTTTTTATTTTTGATTTTTTTTATTTTTAAGATTTAAAGACGAGAGAGTACACGTAGGCCTCCTAACCCGGTCTTATGAAACCTCAATTGATAGAATTGCCCCCAGGTAAGGGTAGGATTACTTAATGAACCCGTTTGGAGGACCCTTGCCTAGAACAGTCAAGCTGTCTCCACACTCTGGACAAGGCTTTTCTTGAATCAATCGTGATCAAAGAACGCAATTGGTTTAACCTTAGTGGTCTATGTCTTTTTTTTCAAATCCCAAATAGACTCATCGAAGAGAAACGATGGCCCAAAACCTTAGTCGAACGGGCTCAACATTTCTGCAAGCACCAAAGAACGATAGGATAGGATCAAAGCTTCTCAATTTTGAATCAGAACTGAGAAAACTGATTTTTTTATTTTTTTTCTTTGAAATCTCTAATGAACTCATCGAAGAGAAACGATGGCCCAAAACCTTAGTCGAACGGGCTCAACATTTCTGCAAGCACCAAAGAACGATAGGATAGGATCAAAGTTTCTCAATTTTGAATCCAAACTAAGAAAACTGATTTTTTTTTATTATTTTTTTTAATATATTTTTTTTTGAAATCTCTAATGAACTCATCGAAGAGAAACGATGGCCCAAAACCTTAGTCGAACGGGCTCAACATTTCTGCAAGCACCAAAGAACGATAGGATAGGATCAAAGTTTCTCAATTTTGAATTCAAACTAAGAAAACTGATTTTTTGATTTTTTTTTCTTTGAAATCTCTAATGAACTCATCGAAGAGAAACGATGGCCCAAAACCTTAGTCGAACGGGCTCAACATTTCTGCAAGCACCAAAGAACGATAGGATAGGATCAAAGTTTCTCAATTTTGAATTCAAACTAAGAAAACTGATTTTTTTTTTTGAAAAGAGAAAGAATGGAAACAAACTCAAAGAAATAGAAATTTCCAAAAAATCCCATCTCATTTTTTTTTAGGATGCAAAATCCAACATAGGCTACCAGCTAGAAAGTAGCCAAGGAATCCGGAAAAGAAGTATAAGCATAGAGCAAAAAGTATGATATGCAAATATTTCATTTCCAAGCACCGTGTTCTCAAATGAACGTGTCCCACCGGGTGTGCCAGCTTGATGGAACGCGCTCCGTGGCGCCCGCTGGGGCGGCTACCGGGGTCGGCGGAACGTGGGAGCCCGTCGGGTCCGGCCCTTTCGCGCCCTGGCGGGCCCTGAAGCGTGCATCAACATTTCTTTTGTGTGGGTGTGCCAGATTTTCTATTTTACTTGGAATTGCAAGTGGTAATCCGGAGATCAACCTTCGCAAGTAAAAAGGAAATCAACTTCTTTCAAGTTTTCCATTGCACAAATATTTAAGAAAAGAGACATTTTCTTGGTTTGCCGTGAAAGGCGATTTTGTTTGGCATTTATAGCCGATTTTGGCGTTTATAGCCGATTTACAATTCTCATCAATAATGAAAGACAAGAGTTGTGATTTTTGTCTCTTTTAGAAAAATACAAACTACAATGAAAAGCAAGAAAAGGAGGATCTAACTTTTCAGGAGATTGTGGGGGACTCGTTCAGATTGACGGTCGCAAGCCATGTATGGGCTTCGCCATCATCCATGCAGATGAGAACAGAAGATGCTCTTGATTCGCTTGGCTTGGCTATAACCTCAGATTTTTAGAGGACAAAGACCAAGAGAAGGTCCTATGTCCAATAAAAAGCTAAGTAGACGGGCTGAAAAGCCACGTCTAAGCCATTGGAGGCAGCAGGAGAAGGCAAGGACCTTGGGGGGGGGTGCCCCCCAAGGGACTTTTGTCACCTTGTAGTGGTGGCCGGTGCAGAACTTCAGCAGAGTTTTCTCTCTTTTTTTCTTTCTCTCAGATCTCTTTCTGATCTTTGTTTTTCTGATCCTCTGATTTTCTCCTCTTTTTCTGATCTTTTTCCGATCTTTCCGATCCCCATTTCAATGGAATGCTCTCCTATTTATAGGCTTTTGGTAGCCATTTAGGAGGGTTTATGAGCCTTAATGGCTTTAATGGGAGGAGTTACAAGATTTATTTCTTGATTTTGTAACTCCTTTTTCCTTGAATCTGATTGGCCGATGGAGATTAAGGGCTTTTAATCACCTTAATTACCATAATGGGAGGAGTTTCATGGTTTAAATGCCATGAATCAATTGACTTGTAACTCCCAAATGCTCGCTTCTGATTGGGCCGTCCAAAGAAATGAATTAATGACTGCAATAAAGCTAGTCAATTAACCACATTAATTGGTCGCCGAGCAGTCGAAGAGTCGCGGGCCATGCCGTGTCTTCTGGAATTCTTCTGGCGACGATCATCGATGGATCTACATGCTGATCGACATCGGATGAACATGTAACTTCAGACATTGATAGCTAAGAGCGGGCCGGTGACATCTGTCTTGTCGATTTCACGATCGGTCGGACAGAAAGT
Organism: Umbellularia californica; assembly: GCA_028538565.1. Lineage (NCBI taxonomy): Eukaryota > Viridiplantae > Streptophyta > Magnoliopsida > Laurales > Lauraceae > Umbellularia > Umbellularia californica. The sequence goes on along the minus strand of JAPQWN010000001.1, from coordinate 13,898,178 downwards.
GCACTTTCTTGGTCAGCCGGTTGGCGATCTTGGAGCGATCACTGATGATTTTATGCTTTTGGAGGTTGACCCGTGATTTTGACGGATGTCGTCGGATATGAGTCAATTTCAAGCACTAAAAATCACATTTTCAGGAAACCACAGGGGCCAAAGTGCGCGAAACGCGAAAAAAGACGGAAAAACGGGTCACCGGCGGAAAATCCGGTGACCCGGACCTCCATGGTCGCCGGCGACCATGGGCCATGGTCGCCGGCGACCATGGACCGGCGACCATGGCCCATGGTCGCAGGGGCCTGCGACCATGGGCCATGGTCGCAGGGGTCTGCGACCCTGGGGGATTTTTCCCCTTCGGAGCCCGTTTTGCGGTCGTTTTGAGGTCTTTTTCGTCGCCGTTTTCTTCTGTATTTTTCTTGACATTTCTTCTCATTTATTGGCTTGATTTCCCTGTAGAAAACTTGATGAGAATCCTTGCATTTTTAGAGTGCAAAGTTTCTAATTTTCCGGGAAAGCCGAAGACTTTGTCGCGTAGAGCTGCTGATTTTCCGCCAGAAGTCGAAACTTGGTCAAACGATGTCGGAATGACCTGAAATTTGAGGTGAAGCCTCCTGAGCAATAAATAAGACCAACCATAGGCTTTTGTTTGAGTTTTGAAGCCGTTTGGGGTCCCGTCGATGCTTCACTTGATTTTGCTGCGGGGAAAATGCCGAGCTTTGATATGTGGTCAAACGATGTCCGATTGACCTGAAATTTGACGGGGAGCCTATTGGAGTCATTTTGAGACGTTCCATGGGCTCCGTTTTGGATGTCATGGTCCCGGATTGCTCCGCCGCCGGTAGGCTTGATTTTCTCTCGGAGCATCGAAACCTGGTCAAACGTTGTCGGAATGACCTGAAATTCGACGTGCAGCCTTTTGGAAGCATGTTGAAGCCACTCATGCACTTGGTTTGATGAGCGAAGGCTTCGGTGGTTCCCGCCGCCGGGAGGCTTGATTTTACTGCTCGAGCATTGATGGAGGGTCAAACGTTGTCGGTTTGACTTGAAATTTGGCATAGAGCCCTTTTGAGACATGCTGGAGTCATCTGTAGGCTTTGATTGAAGTTTTGACGTCTCCGATGATGTCGCCGCCGGGAGCTCCCGTTTAGCTGTCGGAGAAGTGAAGTTAGGCCAAATGTTGTCGAAATGGCCCGAAACTTCATGTGTACTCTTCTCTTGGCTATCTTGAAGGATCTTGCAGTTTTTGTTTGATTCTGACAAGATTTGATTTTTTGAGAAGTTGCATTGCCTATTTATGGCAGGTTGCGACTTCATGCAGCTTTCTTGATGTTGAAGAGGCAAAGTGACATTTTTGGTGTCAACATTTCTCCAGCAAGTTTCTTCTAATTCCTTCAGGCTTTCTTCATCTGAGTCCTTTCAATCTTCTAACTTCAAAGTCCTTTTCTAAATAAAAATTACAACTCAAAGACCCAGAGTTTTGTCCAACCCATGAATTTAGCCAATACTCAAAAACCTAACAATCTCCCCATTTAGCAATTCATGGACAAAACTCCCTAGGACAATACAATTTGATCTATCCAAAATGAAACCCAAAATACATTGGAAAAAAAAAAAAAAAACAGCACAAACATGTAAATCTGCATTGTCTCTGACTCAGTTTGATCTTCTCAGCTTGATCTTCTCGAACTCCCCCTTGATCAGTCATTCTCCCCCCTTTTGTCCATAATTTGACAAAGCTAAAAAATACGAACAACAGCTTTCTTGTCAATTAGGATCTATATCTCCCCCTCAATAGCAACTCCCCCTGAATGTTTCTTCGTAGCAACGCTGGGGGTGGGAGTTTGATCTCCTTGATCAGGGCTTTTTACATGTAGCCACCCATACTTGTGTAGTTTGATCTTTCATCAGAGTGTGAGTAAACTCCTTAGCCAAATCAGATTTTTTAACCCAAACTGGAGTTTTTTTGGGTGGAGAAAAATTCTTCCGCCATTGCTTGGTCTTAGATAGACGTTGCAACTTTTTGCAATTAGGATGAATGTGTCCTTTTAATCCACAATGATGACAAGTGGATGTGCGTGCAACTCGTGACACATTCTTTTTTTTGAAACTACTCAACACATTATTTGAAAGTGCAGTATGTGGAGTAGCATGTGCAATACTTGAAACAAAAATTGTTTTACCTTTAGCATTTGAAGTGGATGCACAATGATCATAACCAAGACCGCTTCTGTCAAAAGGAGGCTTCTGACTACACAAGATGTTTGTAAGAATCTTCGAACCAGTGTTCATCTTGTTTAGAGAGGTTTGCTTGACTTCTAGCTCAGACAGAGTGATCTTCAGTCTCCCTTGCAGGTCTTGATTTTCAGCTTTCATCATCACTATCTCTTCCTTCAGATTCACTATTTCTTTTTCATCCTTCTCATTTTTTTGACCATCAGTAGTCAAATTTTCAGCCATACAATTTTTCTGACTTTCCAAAAGCTGAATCTTTTCAAGAGCTTGCTCTAAATCATTCTTCAAAACAGAATTTTCTTCATGAGCAGTCTTGTACTTGATAGTGATCTTGTTACCATATTTTGTCATCTTGACACAATCAGCATAGGTAGCATGGTACAACTCTTCCTAATTATTTTTTTTTTGGTCTGATAGCTCATCTTTATTATCTTCATCAGTATCATTGTCAGACACAGATTTAGCCATGAATGCAATAAATTTGCCATTCACATAGTTAGAAGGATCATCTTCGGGATCTTTTGCTTTTTCTTTTTCTTCTTCAGAAGATTCTTCATCCCAAGTAGTGTTTAGAGTCTTTTGCTTTGTAGCCTTTTTCTTGTTGGCGCACTCATTAGCATAGTGACCATAGCCGTGGCACTCAAAACACTTTGTCCCTTGTGCATAATCCTTCTTCTCAAATTTGGAATTCCTTTTCTTAGCTCTTTTTGTATTCATGTGTTTGTGAAAACACTTTAAAAACTCAGCCATATCATCTTCAGCTTCAGATTCAGAATCAGACTCGATTTTCTTTACAGGCTTCTTTCTTGATTCTGATATGGCTTTCAAGGCAATGCCATTTTCTTTTGATTTGCCTTTATTTAACCTATTGGCTTTAAATGTCTGAAGGTTTCTAACTAGCTCATTCACTTTGAGGGTATCCAGAGTCTTATTTTCTTCAATAGCATCAACTTTAGAATCGAATATGAAAGGTAGAGACCTCAAGATTTTCTTGACAATCTTGTATTCTGGTATTTCTTCCCCTAGAATAAACACAGAATTGACAATTTCATTCAGCTTGGCATAAAATTGATCAAATGTCTCATCCTCTTCCATCACGATAGTTTCAAAATCTTTATTCAGCATTTGCAATTTGGCATGCTTCATCGTGTCTGTACCCTCATAGATTGTCCGTAAGACATCCCATGCTTCTTTTGCAGATTTGCAAGTAGAAATTCTTCTGAACTCATCAGCAGAGACTCCATTGTATATGCAATTCACAGCCTTATTATTACAATTGGATCCATACTTCTCATCCTTAGACCATTCAGCTTTAGGTTTAGGAAGAGTTTTTCCATCAACCACAGATGTTGGTCTAGAAAACCAATCTTCAACAATATCCCAGACATCATCATCAATGGACTTAAGGAAACCAACCATCCTTTGCTTCCAATAGGCATAATTAGAACCATCAAACAAAGGAGGCTTGGAAGTAGATGTCCCATCTCTATTGAGCACCATTCTAGAAATCTTGTAGGATCAGACACAATAAAATAGTGCAACCTGCTCTGATACCAATTGAAAAAGTGCAGGGGTCTCCGGGATTTCTATATTGGTCTACTCAAACAATCAACCCAAAAGTGTGCAGATATAAACAACATGCAGAGGAAAATAAATCAACAAGCACAATCACACAAGGACACCAAATTTAAGGTGGAAAACCCTAACCGGGTGAAAAACCACCGATCCGAACTGGATCAAATCAAGCACTATGAATCTCGCAATTACAAGAAACTCGGATCTCCTCCCTAGATATCCCTTACCCAAGGATTGAAGTTACCTTGTGTCGCTTCACGCTTCAACGACTTCACACCGTTGATTGCAATAGATCCAAACCAGCACTTGACTCCTCAAATCTTCTCGCAAGAAGATAATCTTCTACAAAGGATGCAGAAGAAGTGACTCTAGAGAACTCGGCAGTACAACAACATAAAAACTCTAAAGAAGAATACTCTCAATAAAAATCTCTAACTCAGAACTTTGAGAGGTGAGGTGTTTCTTTGGAATAGCCCTTGAGTCCTTTAAATAGCCCTTGGTTTGTGCTTTAAAGTTGCCTAAGTTGATTAGGACTAAAACAGTAGTTTGAGCACAATCAGAATATCAAGTTTCCAATTTCATGTCACTGTTCGCGCCAGGTTCGCTCGAGCGAACTACCCTCTATTTCAGAACTGGGCAAGACGGAACACTGTTCGCTCGAGCCAATGAAATGGTCGCTCGAGCGAACTCCCCTCTCGACTTGATCCGGAAATTCAGCTCTCTTTCTCCAGCAGATTTCTTCTAATTCCTTCAGGCTTTCTTCATCTGAGTCCTTTCAATCTTCTAACTTCAAAGTCTTTTTCTAAATAAAAATTACAACTCAAAGACCAAGAGTTTTGTCCAACCCATGAATTTAGCCAATACTCAAAAACCTAACACCAAGAATCTGTAGGAGTTTTTCGGAGAAGAAGACGCTAGCTAAAGCAAGAAAGCCTAGGGTAGATGACATTATTCCAAACTAGATTGTGCCAAGCTACTACTTCTCCTCTGGTCCTAAGAGAATTCCAAGCTGACTTTAGGGAAAGATCCCCTGAAGCTTGGCCTTTCCAGGAAAGTTTGTCTGGGATTGGAGAAGCAGGCAGCTGAATGAAGGCTGTCTGATGGATAAGGAAGCTGTGAACATCTGCTGGCAAGGAAGCTGGAATGTACAAAGAACTCCCTTGAGTGATATCCGACACCCGGTCATTTTCAGATAAGAGGAAAAGGGGGAATCTTGGAGCAATTGGATCATAATCAATCCAGTTATCTAGCCAAAGCTGGATAGAACTGCCATCGCCCAGAACCCAGCGGCTACCTTGCTGAATTAAGGGGGCTAAGGATCTGATCATCTTCCAAATACAGGACCCTGACTTAGGATTGCCTTCAAACCAGATGAGAGAGGACCTAAAGAAGTTGTATATCCTAAAGACTCGGGGTTTCTATTTATAATATCAGCCTCAAACCCTGTTATACTCAAACCCAACTTTTAATCCTATTAGACCTACTATAATAGACCTACTTCTAATCAGAGCACAACTTAGGCATTCTAGGGGCCCGGTTAACCAAGACTTACTAATTTCTATTGAGCCATACAAATTAACAAGGGCCAATTTCGAGAATTGTTGCGTTGGGCCTGATTGAAAAGGCCTATCAAAAACCTCAATTTCCCAGGCCCAGAGTACCCCTGATATTGACAGCAATAGAAGTGGGGGTATATCAGTAACCAGCCCTTCAATGACCCAGGCCGTTTATCTGATAGGCCCTTCAATGCTTTCAACTGTTGCCCATTTTCAGATTAAGACGGATAATTTCCATATTTTTTTGACTGTCAACTTAAGGCCACTGACCAAAGAGTAAGTACTGTTCACTCTCGAGGAGGATTACAGGGTCATGCCTGAATGTAGCAAAGCCCACAAGTGCTGGATCCAGATGTGTTGGCTAGGGATGCTCATAAGGCTAGCCATCCTGGGCCATAGTGAAGCTGCACTATATTATGATGGATTTGGAAGTGGCCCGTATGCTGGGACTGGCTTATTTTCTGTCCTAGTAGTAGAGTCGGCTAAGGTTTTTTTTATATTCTTCTTTTTCTTTCCTTGTGTTTGTGCATAAGATATAGCGGAACCTGAATATTTTGTATACTTTTGCTTTTGTAGATCGATGGGCCTGAAACTTTCAGATCAGTGAATGGATCTGGGCCCACAATGAGGGACTTGCTAATGTTATATTAGGGATAAACATTTTGAAACATGATAATGCACGTAATCATATATAGTGTTGTGAAGTGAAAGGTCAAATTAAGATAAAAGAAGAAAAAAAGATGGTCAAATAAAAAAGTGTTAAATGACAAAAGCCAACTAGTTTTTTGTCATTTAGTGACATGAGAGAATAACATTTTGACTTTTTTGGTATAAAAACAAAGAAGACAGCTTCTATCATTTAATGGCATAAGAGAATAGCTTTTCTACTTTTTTGGAAAATGGAAGATTTTTTTTTAGTTTAAATTTAGTACTTTTTAATTTAACCCTCACTTCTTTTCTTATATATTGAATTGACCCTTCACTTCACACATAAGTTCTATCATTTTGTCAGTTTACCTGTTTGTACTCTATATGATCTAGATCTGCAATTGACCTATAATAAGGGAAGGACAATGTCACAAAAGGAAAATCGGTAGCTTTGCCTTGCATCATATACTAGATCTTATATTGCATACATTGTAGGTAATATGAATAGATTTACAAATAACCCTAATTTAATGCATTGGATTTGTGTTTATAGAGATTTTAAGTATCTTAAGAAAATTATTAATTATGGATTGAACTTTGTTGGGTATCATCCAACTCTAGAAGGATGCTCTGATATTAGTTGGAACGTCGGTTAAGACAATCCATGTCCAATGAGTGGTTGGATATACATTCTTGGAGGGGCTACAATTTCTCGAGATTTTAAGAAATAGGCCTATACAACTTACCCTATTATGGAATGCAAATTTGTTGCAATTGCAACTAGAGGCAAAGAGGTTGAATATTGGCTGACAAATTTACTTCTACAAAACTTGCAAGTTTTGTTTATAAAACCTCTATAGGATGACTTTTTATTTTTTGGTATAAGCCTGAAGCCTCTATAGGATGATTTATGGCCTTCTAATTTATGATGTTTAGAAATTTGATTCAACATTTGTATCCCGAATCTCGGAGCAAAGTATATTATCAATATGTGATCGACAAGCACACTAAACTTACATTTACATTTCTGTATTGAAAGTAGTATTTGTACCTATAGCTATAATGGAAAAGTGGAGGTTGAACAAGACTCTAGGGTAGCGTTTGGTTCGCTGGAATGGTTGTAGGTAGGAATGGAATGGAGACCGGAATAACAATGGAATGGAATGAGGCAGGAATAGTCAATTTCATTCCGGCGTTTGGTACGCTGAGGAATCAACCCAGTAATGGAATTCTGATTTCTATTTCTGCGTTTGGTACGCTGGAATGCTGCTTGGAATGAAATCAAATTTATATAAGATTGACCAAAATACCCTTGTTAGATTCTACTGTCACATTTGCATTGTTTGTGGTGGATGATTTGGGGGTAGGCCCCATAAAGGTGTAGTGAAAAAGTTTGTAATTTCTCATAATAATATATTATTATATTATATTATACTATTTGGGGGTGGGCCCCTCAATATGTAGTGAAAAAGTTTGCAATTTCTCAAAATAATATATTCTTATATTACATTATAATATTTGGGGGTCGGCCCCACAATGGTTGGTTGAAAAAACCATGCAACATAGCCTCTTTTATAATAGTAGATAGATAGATAGATAGATATAATATTTTGGGTGGGCCCCACAATGGTTGGATGAAAAAGATATTATATTATTATTATTATGATATAATAATATATTATTATATTTTATTATAATATTTTGGGTGGGCCCCACAATGGTTGGGTGAAAAAGATATTATATTATTATTATTATGATATAATAATATATTATTATATTTTATTATAATATTTTGGGTGAGCCCCACAATGGTTGGGTGAAAAAGATATTATATTATTATTATTATAATATAATAATAATATTACAAGCGAGGGTATTTTGGTCTCAACAAAAAGTTAGAAAGAAATGGAATGGTGATTCCTTCCGTTCTTGGATGGAATGGTGATTCCCTCACATAAAGGAATGAGATTCCGGAGGTAATGGCATTTCCGCCCCTTTTTGGCGAACCAAACGTTGGAATGGTCATTCCAACAACCTCCATTCACTTGAACCAAACGCTACCTAGCTTTCTATTGAGGCATTGATGTTGAGGAGTACCTGCTCTAGGTCTACCCATATGAATGTGGAAGTGTGACTGCAGCCTAAGAGGCCGGACTTTTCTTTTAGGTCATTCATGAGATTAGGATACGGAAACATGGCATAAATTAGTATTGATTTTATCTTCGCCTCAGAAGTTGAAATTTTTTATGTGTAATAATAGTTTTCATTCTCATCACCCGTAGTCATTAATTCAGACGTTTGACTTTACTTTTACTTTTGGCACTTTGATGGGCCTTTGAGAGACTATCACTTCAAGTCCGCCAAACATCTTTCATTTGTACATAAAACTTATGGGATAACAATAGCAGAACAATCAATTAAGTACATCTTGTAGAACAAGTGTTGAGAATTCTATAGAAGTAACCCTTTTAGAACCCGTTTCTTCTTTGAAAACTTGTCTTTTGACTATTTTTTTTCATATAATCTTCCATGGAATAAGTTGATGAGAAAGTAGGCAATTTATAAGAAGTAACTTAACTTTAGTCTAGTTAGAGTTAGACCATAACAAGTGAGCTTGGGCTTGATCTATAAGCCACAATGAGGAGGCCTTTATTTTGCAAATTATGAGGTTTGACTTAGGTTGACACCATCCCTTATTTGACTGTGTGGGACTTTTTCTGAACCGAGTTGGACTTTGTGAGCTTGGAGGTAGTTATATATTATGGTCAGTTTTTAACTACCATTTGTAGTTTTTGTCCAAAGGTTTCTTGTCCGGCTATATCTCACTTTGCATTTTGACTTTATCATTGGGTTATGCTATAATTGAGTCCTAACGAGCCCCCTAACTTTATAATCGATTTTCCTGCCATCAACTGCAGATCAGCCTTTGCTTCATTGGGCTTCATCGCAACTTGTTGATGGTGCACCTGGAAACATCCATTTGTTCTCTGTTTCCACACATGCGATTCTACCTCCTACAACATGCAATATATATTTGTTGTATCAACCATGCAGCCGATGTGCGAATCTTCGGCCAATACATCATGGTAACACAAAAAGGCAAAAATGGCTTACATTTCAACGGAATAGCTGATAAAAATATTTTGCTTCTATGATGTAATAAAAGCTGATAGAAATATTGGATTCCTTTCTATCATTTCCCACGGTAACGACAGTATTTCCTTGCAGAAAAACGAAAAGCTCTTACTCATTACGCTGTGGAATGCTACATTATCTTTTGAGGAGTGAAATGGGCTTTTGCTCTTTTCATGCACAGATACAAGGTCTGGGTTCCCTCCCCTTCACATAGACACCAGGCCACGTTTTCAATTTTTTTTTTTTTAACCCAGCCAAGGGGGCTGGAACTCAAGTGAAAAGTCCGCACACACATAGGAAGACAGCCCACTCAAACAGGACAGGAGCCCACAGACACGGAAAGGAAGTCCACACAAGTGGGAAGGGAGCCCGCACACACGGAAAGAGATGGCATAGCTAAGATTTGAATCTTGTGCAGCCAGGTGAGAACGGCCACTCACAAAATGTTGGGGGTAGAGTCACTCGAAGCATAATACTGTAGGGTATGGATCATCATTCATTTGTCTACAAGGAACAAAAAGAAACTATGCTAAGAAAATATGACTGGTCCCTAAAAGCATAGTGGAAGTTATAAGTGTAAATGAACTTTAAGTAAATGCTTGATAATTATTGGCTTTAGAAGCCAAGCATGCAAAATATTCGGTCCTAAAGTATTCTGAATTTTTTTTTTAAATAAAAAAGTAGTGATTTATGTGGATGGCAATGGATATGGTGTGCGAAAGTTAGAAAAAAAATTGCACCAATATCCAATTTCATGACTATTCCCTCGATATCTAACTCTAATTAGAGCTGGACCCACCTTAAGATCTAGCACCCATATATTTGAGTGTAATCAATCTAATTAGGGGCGCAACTCTGATTGAAGTAAAACTTTGCCTGATGTAAATGTATGGTTTGGGTTTTAAATGTGAATGCTACTAATGGACTTATTGTATGGGCATAGATGAATTAGTTCAGCAAACTTATCGAACTTGAACTCTGCCTCAGACAAGTTGAGAAGTGACGAAGTAAATGAACCTACTCTTATCTGTTTTTTTGATCAGGCTAAGTCTGAATCATAAATTATGAATTGCAAACCCAAATATGAATTAATTAATGGAATTGTAACTATGCACCAAATGCTCCTGTCGGTGAGCAAAATTGCAGGAATAGTGACGGACCATTTATTTCCCCTCAAGAGTTTGGTATAGTTGGCCAGATTGATAGAACAGGGTTGAAGACTATGACTGTTAGCCAAAGCTTTTGATCACCATCATTTGTAGGAGCCTAAAATCGGCCGTCTCACCATTTACAACAGTGGATGTACCCGAATCCGGTGGAAGACTTGCTTATTTGCATCCTTTTCTTCTTTTCCCACCGACTTGCATGTCCTCATCTCCCAGAGAAGGCAACACCACAACAACTACATATTGTATAACCTACCAACCTTACTTTTTCAGCCGAGAAAAGCCAAAGCAACCAGAAACATTCCTCCCACCCAATTTAAAATTTCCCAAGAAATACACTGTTGCTAATAACATCAAAGTATGTATGTCCATTCTGGGGACAGATTTCATTCCATATGAGGTGGGAATAACGCGTGACAGCCATGTTCCAGATGCTGTAGGTAGGGAAATCAAGCTTAACATCTAAGTTTAGTTCATATGTTATTATTTTCTCCAGTGAAGAAAGGGATAAGTAGATGTTGATGGCTTGAGATGTCAAGGGGACAAATCAAGCTTAACATATAAGTTTAGTTGCGATATTATTATTTTCTCCTTTGATGAAAGAGAAGTAGATGTTGATCGTTTGAGATTTCAATGGGATCCCCATTACCTGTTATCCTGAAAACCCGAGCTGAAATATATAGGAAGTGATCTTTTAGACTCGATTGATAATTGGGTCTAAGGTCATACTCAGTCAATATTCTCATCTCCGTAAATGAGGGTATATATAGTATAAAATATGGGTACCATCTAATCATCCTAGCCCTTTCATCAACTGTTAGTAAGTCCCAGCACTAATGCTTTAAAAGTTGATCATAGATCCAACAGTTCAAGTCATTTGAATAGGGTCTATATTATATATATAGGTAGGCCCCAACCTGATGAAGAGATCCCCACTGGTCTTATTCTCAAGTGGTAACAGAGCAAACCGGTTGCGAGTTCAAACCCAATGAGGAACTTTTTTATGCTTAAAAAAATGCGCGTGTTGCAAAATGTTCACCGTGTTATGAAATCTACCAAGAAGTATGTCTCCCGGATTGCGTAAGAGAAAAACTTTTTTATAATCAGATGGGATTCCCATGATAAATCTAATCCCCTCACACTCATTAACTGCTTATGAATTTACATTCATCCGAATTTGACACTAACTTAAATTATACTCATCATTGGATTCAACTTCATAAAATATGTAACTTAAGAAACCTTAAACTTTAGAATTGCTAAATCAATGGCTGTGATGATCTGATTGAAATGGTTTTTGTCGAAAGTAGTATCCACTGTTAGACCTTTCTATCAAACTATTTTTCCATGATTGGCATGCACTCAAGTTTATCCCAAAAAAGGGGCTTAGATTGTAACCTTTCAAGCAATTTGTGAGAGGTACCTCTTAGAAGAATAGAAGCCGTATGTGGTAATATATATATATATATATATATATATATATATATATAGAGAGAGAGAGAGAGAGAGATTCAGAGAGATTCGGAGTCATGTATGGAGTTGGGTCGAGATCCATAACTAGGTCTAGTCCCCTGTGGACCTGCCACGATTGTAAACCTTTACATCCCAACCCTGGGGCATGATCATAACCAGTGTACATGGAGTTCTGTGGTGAGCATCATTTTGATATGGCCCCAACCAACCATATATTAAGCCACTCGTAACCAGGAAAAGCAGATTGATATTTAAAGAGTTTGGACACCAGATAGCTGGGCCCCACGAGAATTCCTCAACTATCAGCAACTACTCTATAGAATTCCTCGCGTATCTTTCATTAGGATCCTTTTTGGCCTTTTCAAAATTATAAATGTAGGGCTCGTTGAAAGGTGTGCTCATGGCAAGAAACATGCTTCACCAATTTATGTTGAGATCGCTTTCCACTTTGTGTTCTTGCACAACCATTTCAAACTGGGGTCCACTGATATTCCAGCCAAAGTTGAAAAGAAAGAGAGAGAGAGTCTAGTGTAATAATAAGATAGCATTACACCAGAAACATTTACATTCTTGTACACATAGAGATTCCCAACACACACAGCAGTCAAATACCAACGTCGCCAACTGTAATTCAGCCAGGCTCCCTAGTTTGCCATACACATTACACCACTGCTGTCACAAATACTGCTGATGTTTTCCAATTATTACAATATCTCTGGGTAGGTAAGATCTTAAAATAGCTGAGTATATCTTTTAATTATATTTCAAGACTTAAGATTATATCTCACAGTAATCCAATATACTGAAAACTCCTAAACTATTCTCGGCTAAGCAAAGAAAGGCACTAGTGCCACTTACAATTATTTGTCACTCTCTTACCAAAAGAAGAGAAAAATTATTTGTCACTGAACTAGTTTCTAAGGACAAGTTTAGGGTCCTTTTATCATGGCCCACAGGCATGTCAGTAGCGCCCCTAGTCATATAAAAGAGGGTATAGATAAGTTATTTGTAAAGAATTGGGCACTATCAATTATTTGATTAAAGACAACAATAATAAATTATTGGATGTTTCTATCCCCTTTTCAAAAGAAACACCCATTGAAAATGTGTGGGTCTATAACACTACGCCGTTTAATTTTTTTTATATGGTGTACAGTGGGCTCCACGACATGTCTTGTGCCATGTAAAATATTAACGTTTTGGTCAGGGAAAATGATGTTTGCTAGTCCTTTAATTTATTTGTTTATTTTTTCTATACTGTGTTTTCGAACTTATACACTTTCACACGTACACACATGTTTCTAGCCATTTGAACTATAGTTAAGGCCAGTTGAAGTGAAGAAACAAGTAATTTTTATGAAAATCATTGACACAGTACTTCGTATAAGATGTAGAATATATTTTTCTTTCATTTTGCTTTTACTTTATGAAAATGGCCTTAGTTGCGGTATGGTGAGTCATGATATCACGAGCCAACCCATCTTCTCTCCTCACAGAAAACCTTCCCCACAAAGACGACTTGAGAGGGGGAAGAAGAAGAGATAAGAAGGGAAAAAAATGGAGACTCAGATCAACTCCAAACCAGTCAAGTTTACTTTCCCACCTTGAAATGACCCTACATGGAGATTCATTTTGAAATGTGATTTAGTTTATCTTATTTTTTTTTATTAATCAAGTATGTTAAAGTTTCATCAATCTACAGCGGGAATAACCTAATCGAAGCTAGGGTTGGTGTGTGGGTATGAAAAGGTGACACATGAGGAGTTCTGAGCAGTTTGAATTTTATTGGTGGGCCCACCAATAGAGGGACTGATTTTCAAAAATTGGGACCTTTCCACTCTCCCCTCTCCTCTATCCTTGATGTAGTGCAGAAATGTTTTGATTTCATGGAAAGGTGGGATCGACGTAGGGTCAAATAAGGTAAATTTTTTATTTTGGGGAAACTTTTCAAAGTGTCCATTTTTGAAGAAATTCCATAGTTTTTTGAATGAAAACGGGTCAATGATACAGTGGCTTTGCCGCTGACGTACAACCTTTTTCGAACAAATTTCATTGTTTAGGCCTCCAAAAATGTATTTTTTTCTATTTTTGATAATATTTGTTTGGGTAATAACTTTTAGTAGGAAAGTCAAAATAAATTTCCTTTTTTTGCGATGAATTGGTTGTGATTAATAGTTTCCAGATGTGTCTTTATTTCAATTTTTTCCTTTTTTGGAAAAAAATTGAATATTTTAATTATTTTCGTGTTATTTTATTACTTTTCGTTCTAGGGTTATATTTATACCCCTTGTAAGCCCGAAGGCTGTTAGAACAGATATTGAATAAAATTTCAGAGAAGTTTCCCCCTTGTTTCTTCCAAATTTTCGATCTTCAATTGAATCAACGAATTTTGAAGCCTATTATCTGCTATTTTTAGTCGAATCAACAGGTTAATAGAAGGTTGTTTTCCAATTTTCTATGTGAATCTTCCTCATAGACGCTTCCGCTATATCAATCCTCCAACCCCACATCTCATTCTCCCATTGAACCCTTCCGTCTCTTTTTGGGCATGTTTTATTTAGTAAAGTTTTTAGAAATCATGCATAGAGATTAGAGAATTTGTAATTCTCAAAATGTTGTCCCTTGCATGTAGTTCCAAATGCTCATGGCCCATCTAGCATTTGAATTGCTAGAGGTCTGAGACTTTTCAAGTGGGTTGGAAAGGTTGGAGTTCATAAATTCATTAAAAATAAACATGGCATTTGAAACCCTCGTCACGACTTCTCCTAAAAGCCTTTACCTATAAGAAGAGAGGAAAAAAAAGGGAAAGAGTGTAGTGGGTGCATAAGGCCAAAGTAGGTCCGGGTATGTAACTTTAGTTGTAAGCTGGGTAGGCCAAGCCATTTAGGTTGTGGTAGTTGGAGAAGGCAAGGGTGGTGGTACCGGGAGATGCAACTTTGGATATAGTGCCTCGTGAAATCAGCACTCAGGGCATTTTTATCAAATATATATATATATATATATATATATATGGGGGGTCTTCATATGCATCCATCCCTCACCATTTTTGGTGAGGGACACCCCAAAAAGGGGAGTTTCAAGTACAAAAGTGTACTTTTGTACCTCACATCAAGTACATTTTTGTACATGAAACTTCCCCTTTTGGGGTGTCCCTCACCAAAAATGATGAGGGATAGATGCATATGAATATTACCCTATATATATATAAATATATATATCTAACATCATCAATATAAGAACTTTGCATATGAGTTCTAAAATTAGTAAATTGCTCCACTAAAAAAAAAAATAGTGATTTTTAGCGGCGGAAAAAACTACCTTTATATGTAGGTTTTTCTTCCACTATTAAAAATCATTTTTAGTGGCATAAATATTTTTTCTATGGCAAAACTGGTGCTAATGCTTAGACACTCTAAGCATTAGTAGTGGTTTTGGTGGTGGAAAAAAAATAAATTCCTCCACTAGAACTGAAGCGACGAAAAAAATAGTCACCTTTTCTGTAGTGCTATTAATTAGGAGTTTAAAGTTATTTTTTAATAAAATCTCCAAACAGTTAAAGTAGTAAGAAACTTGAGGTCCATAATAAAATCCTCTAAAATGCATTTTCAGGGTTTATGTCCTTACCATGATATACATATTTTCTTAAAAAAGAAAATTTTAAAGACTTTTATTTATTTATTTGCTAAATTGGGCCAATAATATACTATTTCTCGAACGCCCAACCAACCAGGCTCTGGTACCACTTGTAGGATCTTACACCCCATTGAGCTACCACTTATTTCAAAATCAATTGGTGATAGGAGACTGCACAACAATAGTTTTATGGGAAGGGCGAGGGCTCGACCACAATTATGACCACTTAGGAGTGAGGGTGGATGTTGACCTCAACACGCGCTTTGCGAGTTACGTAATTGAAGTCGCGCGGGCCATTTCGCATCACCATTAATTAATTTTGGGATAAGTAATAGTTCAATAGGGTATAAGATTCTACAAGATCCCTCAAAGTTTGCGTCCCTATGAGATCTTAATCTAATGTGAAGCAACATTGAGAAAGCAGGGCACATAATCAAAACTAAACTTAGGGCCCGTTTCTTTATTAGAATTCCAAGAATTCATGTCTGAGAGGATTTCAAATTCTCCAAAAGTTGTCCTCTTAATGGAATTCCAAATCCCTCTTTTTTTTTTATAGAGGATTTGAAATTCCAACAAATGGTATATAGAAAGTGAAATTCCAAGAATTCCAAAAAGTCATTTGGATAGTTAGAATTTAAAACTCTAGTGAAGAAAACACAGCATTTCAAATGCTAAAAGGGGTGAAAATATCACATCATGTCTAAAAGGCTCCAACTTCTTAATTTTTAGTCATAAATTCTTATAAAGAAACATTTTAAACAACGTCAGAAATTTGACACCTTGAAAAGACCCAAGTGCCCTTTCTGGGGTCCGACAAAATACATCAGTCTTCCACTTTTTCGGATCAGTGTCTGCTATTGGAACAAAAGCTATTGTGTTCACTTGTTGCATGGACGGTAGCGAAAGGGCATAACTCATACTTGTGCAGTATTGTGTAATGTTCCATAAATAGAGCAGACGGAATTGTTAAAGTTCTCCTTTTAAACGAAGCCTAATCCTTTGGGATTTTATTTGATATCACTTTTGTCAAAGACATTAAACTTTCCTAATCGCAGGCATTATAATGTATACGTACATCCAGAGATTTTTTTTTTTTTTTTTTAATCTAAACCAGTATTCCTTTCGAATTGAATGTTAGAGCTATTGAAACAAGGTGTAACCTGGTAGTATGTTGCTGGGACTCCCAACCTGGCTAGACTAATTCAACTATTATTAATGAAAGACTCCGATGCAACTAAACAAGACGGGGGTCAACAATAAGAGTGGGAATGGGGGTTGAGTACCAAGGTAACAAGCATAGACTCAAAACCGAATCTGACCCATTTGTTTCCCGTTAGTGGCCGGGTCCAAGTTCTTTGATGTAGTCAGTTGTTCTTTTTTTTTTTTTTTTCTTCGTCTGTTTTTTTGCTGGTTGTTTTACCAACTTTGCTCTCCTTCATTTATTAAAATATAAAAAATAAGTGTTACTGGTTCAAATCTCGAATCGGGTTAATCAGTTTCGATGCGACCCATCGAATCCGATGGGTACAAGATTGGATATGGCCATTTGTTAAGTAATGATGGTGAAACACGCATTTAAGCCCTAATACAGGTTAAGGTCCTAAATCAGTTTCTCTTTTAGATTTCAATTAAGCCAAACTATTAACCTAAACTATAACCAAGCAATCACGCATGAGATAAGGAGGCACATGTTTTTTTACATGGAAAACCATAGTCGGGAAAAACCGAGGGTCCTACCTTCTAGATCACAGACAACCAAGCACTATATGAAACGAAAGTTACAAGTACTCACGGAACCTTCCTTTGCAACTTGACCTGCGGATTGTGATGATATTTCCTGATACATCGTCATGCATATTCACCGTGCTTGAACCAACCACATTGAATGCCTTTTCAAGGTGAATCTATTGCAAGAGTGTAGATGAAGAAGTCTCCAAGGCTTTAAGCTTTTCAGCCCTGCAACAATGGATGCTTTGGAGAAGACAAGGAATCTCTCAGAAGAATTTTAGGATTTAGACTGGGAGAAAGGAATATTAATAGGTTTGAGAGAAGATGGTTTTTTATAAGCCTTGGTTCGTGGATTGCTCTTAGGGTAACAAGAAGTAAGAGTTTTGGAAGGATTGAGAAACAAATAGGAAAGAGTTTCCAAATAGAATTATAAAGTCCTGCATCATGCGCTCGAGTGAGAGTCCATGACCGCTTGAGCACGTGTAAGACCCCACCCCGAGTTAATCAAGATTAACTCTAATTAATTGAAGTTAATGCTAATTAATCACGTTTAATGAGGCTAATGATGACTAATGACTAAGCTCGATGAGATTAGTCTCAAATGATTGAATTAAGCTTAATGAAATGATAATGAAGGGGATTGAATGAATTGAATGAGATTTTAGACTCAAACTAAGAGAACAAGGCCTTTTTCCGTAAATACGGATTTATACGTATTTTGTCGAATACGAAAACTCTTGATACCAACACGTGTATCTTGACGAGTACGTTAACTTTCATAATAGACTCGAAGCCGTTTGACGAGGATTTCGTCAAGTGGCCCTTCAGTTGACTCAGAACGTAAATAACCTTAGTGGAATGGACTTAAATGCAAAAGGATGCTTATATAAGAGGAATGAAGCCCTTTTTATTTCTTTCTTTCCTTATTCCATTGTAGAGAGAAACCCTAGGCACTTCCCTTCCCCCATTTCTCCTTCTTCCTTCTTCTTCATCAAGAGTGAATTGTAGAGAGATTCAAGTGGATTTGAAGAGGTTTCCTCTTTCCTCATCTTTTTCCTTAGCTTGTCTTCCATTGTGGAGTATTTGGAACTTGAAAGAGAAGCTCAAGAGCTCCCTACTAACATCACAAGTAAGTACTTAGGGCTTTCAAAGGATTTCCAAGTTATAATGAGTGATTAGATGTGGTTTCTAGCCATTTAGCTCATAGGGTTTGTGTTTTTGATGTTTCCATGGAAATAGGCTTGAAGAGGGTTTCATTTGGGGGTTTTTGCCTTAAAGTCAAGCTATCAAGGGATTTCTTGCTAATAGGCTTTAAGAGGCAAGTATAAATACTTTCTTATGATCAAATATGCTAATCTTCAAGTTCTCTTGAGCTATTAGAGATGGGTTCTCAAAACCCCTTCTTTCTTATGAAATGGAGATTAGGTTGAATGTGATTTATATGGATTTTATATTGTATTAATGATAGAATAGAAGTGATTTTGGTGTTTAAATGGTGAATGAGGAGAGGACATAGGATCCTTTAATGTATATGCAAATGGTAGTTGGAATGAATGAATGGAGAGTGAATGTTCAGAATCCGGAATCTGGGTTCTGGACAGTTCGCTCGAGCGAACCAGTTACTGCCTGACGAGAAAAGTGTCCGCTCGAGCGAACATTATGTGCGCTCGTGCGATGAAGGTTCTGTTTGGGTCCGCTCGAGCGAATTTGTATCCGCTCGAGCGAACTTGTATCCGCTCGAGCGAACCTGATACTGGCCCAAACATGAAATTGTAAGCAAAAATTTGAGTCCAGTGGATTTTGATATTGTGGGTGGAAAAATTTTTGGGGACTAAATGCACATATTAAATGAAAATGTGATGTCCATCAAAAATAACACGTGCATTTAGTAACTAATAATTACACCTATAAATTATCTAAATTTGGGATAGAGACAAGTAGGACCGTGAATGATTAAAGATTCATCTAATCCTATTGAGTCTATAATGACTGCATACAATGAACCACTGAACAATGAATAAATGCAATGAACCATTGAATAATGAATAAATGCAATGAATAATGAATAATCCTACTGCAGCAGATGATTGGGGTGTTCCGGAGCTCCGTGGTGATGCCAGTGATCTCTGATTAAGACACTGGTAGATCCCACATATAGACTGAAAAGTCAATGAATTGATAAGCCATGTAAGGAAAACTGAAATAATATTGAAGCCTCGGCCATGAATGGTTCGCCCTTCCGCCTTGTGCTTAATTAAATTGATTAAACGAAAGTGAAATAAAGCCAGGCCATGAACGGTTTGCCCTTCCGCCTTGTGTTTAAGTTTCTTCCGTTGGAAGACACGAAATGAAACGAAATGACATGAAATAAATGAAATGAATTGAATAATGCTTCCTTTGGGAAGACGTTGAACTGAATGATAGTAACACTATTGTATTTGTAAATTTAGCCATTGAGTAACAATGGGCTACACTGTACATGATATTGCATTAACCTAGATGTAATTGTCTAGAGTTGTTATATTGATAATGGACAAGATTAGCATGTGTTATCATAAATGTGTTTATACATTGTTGAACCGTCGTGTTCATAGTGTTATTGATGGCATTACAGGCCCAGTTGCCCATCCCGGCCTTGC
This sequence comes from Umbellularia californica, assembly GCA_028538565.1. NCBI lineage: Eukaryota > Viridiplantae > Streptophyta > Magnoliopsida > Laurales > Lauraceae > Umbellularia > Umbellularia californica. The sequence goes on along the minus strand of JAPQWN010000001.1, from coordinate 13,878,399 downwards.
AGAGGCCGCGCCGCGTGCGGAGGAGGCCCATCCGATACCTCCAGGAGGTTTAGCGGAGTGGGCATAGTTCGGAGGGCGTTGATTATTAATGTTTTGAGATTATTTTGGGAATTGTTTGATAGACACTTTTGTATATCATTTTGAGGTGTAATTAGATGTCCCCTGCATTGAATGTTAAATATGCAGTGGTGGACTTCATTGAATTATTTTTGTATATGTGAACTTTACTTGTAATGTAAAGTCAATTATTGTCAATGTATATATATGTTTCCGCAAAAATGTACATTTGACAGGTATGTATGTTAGATCCCTTGTGAGTCTTCGTCTTAACTTCGGTTAATTCGAGATTTACGGGAGTAAGTATGTTGGATTTGCGACCCGGGGATTAGGCCCCGATTAGTCCGATCTCGGGCCCGAGTCATGACAGTACGTGAAGTAAACATCAAGTTATTTTGAACTTTTGCGTATCCTCTGCGTCTTGCTCGAGCGGGGAAGAAGAAAGTCTGAGCACATGAGCCTCTACCAAGGGCGCACTCGAGCTTTTATGGATAGGTGCTCCAGTGCCCCATGCAATTTTCTTAAACCTTATATTTTTTCAATTCTTCGATTCGCACAGTCCGTCTATAGAATATAAGAATAAATCATGAATCCCTTTTTGGTTCATATCCTAATGAATTTGCCAACACTTAATTTCCTTACACATGGAAATGTCACACTTGAACCTTCAATTACAGAGTTGATCTTGTTCTTTATTTTTTCTTTTTCTTTTTTATATTGGGCAACTGATAAGGAGTGATACTTTGAACTTGAACAGCCAGAGATCCATCCCTCAACATGTGAGTGTTGAAAAGATGGCAACACCATTCATCCATGAGTATGTTTCTTGATAAATGTAAACCATGATGAATTAGTAGAGGAGAAAATACTAAAGGCATAAGTATTTGGTTTATGTCTCGTACTCCAAGTTAACTTGATTGGTCCATTGGATTGGCCAGTGACCAACTTTAGGGTCACGGGTATTTTGGTAAATTAATGGGGCTTTCTTGATGCTAAGAAAGCGTAAATTTTATATATATATATATATATATATATATATATATACATGGGAGGTACTCTTATGAGAGTATCTCTCACCTTACTATGAGAGATTGGGGTGAGGGCTCTCACATTTAAGTTGTTGGCATTGGATATGGATGTGAGGGTTCCCACTTTATCTCTCATAATAAGGTGAGAGCATCTCTCATAGGAACATCTCCCTATATATATATATATATATATATATAATGTAATATGTAATCTTAGACTCTGTGAAAGAGAAGAAGATGTTAGAAGCTACTCTCTCTCCCATGGGTGTCGGTGATAGCCAAAACACGTGGGACTGAGTTAAGAAAGTAGAGTTTCTCTCCCACGAACGTAGGCACTCTTACTGAACCGCGTAAATATATGTGTGATTGTCTCTTTTCTTCTGTATGACTTGATTATTTGTCGATTGCAGATTACAGTTTTGCACACGCGCACAATAAGTAGTATTAGAGCCAGAACACTGACCCCCAAAAGCTTCAGAGAAGCAACTATACATGCTCTCTAAAGTAAACAAGGACAGAGAAAAAGCCTATGAAAAAAAATAAATAAACAAGAAACAAATAGAAATGTTACATAGTAACTCCCAGAAAATGAAGAAGGCGGTCAAGGGGTGCCCTGTAAACAGAGATCAGAACACTGCAGTAATCTGCAACGGCAACCTATTCAGCCAAGTGCCCCCGACCTAAGATGTTGAAGGGATTGCATTTCTAAAGGTGCATTTGTTCCTACGGTTCCATATAAATAGTATGCCACCTAAGGGGCTTGGGACCCCCTCAAACCCATTCTAGTGGGAGTGGAGGAGACCTTCGGTGAGGTAAGGGAGCCCTCGGATGAAGGAAAGAGACCCTCCGTGAGGTGAGAGAGCCCTTGGATGAGGGAAGGTGGCATATCCGGAGGTCGCCAAGTGGGAATCCACATGTTTTGCCACGGGAGTAGGATGTTGTTTTTGAGTCAAGTCTTAGTTGGATTGTCATCGGTTCAAGAGTTGTTGCCACATCAAGTCATCTAATCAAGGAGATAGAAGAAGGTATGCATCGATAAGGGGCCATTCCTAACCAATGGTTCCATCATCCATGCATAAGAAGTATGCTCCATTTGCTTTTGCAAATTCCATAACGGCAAATCTTTGTATCAGGGCTTGGATCTTCCTATTATAGGCTCACACACGAAATGAGTTCAAAACATCGATCGATCAAACTAATTAATGGCCCTTACATAATCGTCGTCAACTTTATCTACTAGTTTTGGTACCATGTTATCTAAGTATAGAAAGTTGAAACATAAAACATATCCGAACAATAATCTAAAAGGATTTTTAGAAGAAAAACTTGTTAAGCACTTGTTCCGCAACAGAAACATTATAAATGTCTATAGACCTTTTTTTTTTAATAGAAAAAATGCCCCTATGTCGTGATTCTGTTGTACAGCCCCAGCATAATTGCCAATATCTCACACAAATTTTTTTTTTTTTTTTTTTTTGCTAATTTGCAAAATGAATTAAGAAGGGAAAAGGCCAAAGGCCCCCAAAGGAACAGAGAAAAAGCCACAGAAGCAGGCAAAAGGGAAAAAAACCACCCCAGCAACAGGAGAAGCCAGAGGAAAAATACAAAGGAGGAAGACAGAAGAAAAGAAAAAACAAACAAAGACACCACAGAAGCACCACAAAAAAAAAAAAAAAAAAAAAAAAAAAAAAAACAAACCTAAATCAAGAAGAAAGGCAAAAGAAAACAACACCCAAGCCACCAAGAGCAACACTAGACAAGTTGACTCTAGAGGGAGAAGCTCCAAAAACAACAGAGGAGAGGAGAGCACTGCAGAACTAGAGCAAAGCAGACTACCCAGCAGCAACATCACAAACAGCTCACACTAGAGAAAAGAAAAAGAACAACACCTGCAAGGGCTCTAAGCAGCAGTAGACAGCAGCATAGCAAAAAGGAGCAACAAACACCTGCCAATGAAAGTTGAGCCACCCAAACAAGCTTCAGACTACCGAGCTGCACCCAGGGGAAGACCAAGGCAGGGCAGAGAGCACACAGCCAAGCCCCAAGCAACCGAGCTAACTGTTGCTAAACCCTCAGCTGAACAAGGTAGCACCACAAGCACAGAGAAAGCACACATGGAAAGAAGAGGAGAACTGCCAAAGCAGGGAGGAGGAACACTGCAGAACTTTGAACTAAGGCCATATCTCACACAATCCAACATGCGTTCATAGTCTTGATGAGTTGGGCAAAAGGCCACTTAAATCTATTCATTTTAGTTCTTCAAACTTTTAAAAGTGTTTGAAAATGATTTCTACCTTAACACAGGCAGAGGTCCCGCTTACTAAATCTCGATTGGATATCAAACTAATATAATTAAACTAGTAATTAACCCTAAATCAAAGTTAACAAAGCACTCAATCCACAAATAGAGAAAAAAAACGAGAATTATACGTGGAAAACCCTAAAAGGGAGAAAAACCATGGGCCTTATCGTCTAGGCCAACAGACAACCAAGCACTATGTAAATCTGAAGAATACAAGACACTTACAATCATTTTCCCAGTTGTTGACTCAACCTAAGGACTGCCTCAGATCTTACTGATATCACGTCACAAATCTTCACCGTGCTTGAGCAGAACCGCCTTCAAGAAGGGGATGGAACTTGACCCAAAACTCTGAATCTTCAGCACAGCAGCAACTTGAAGTCTTGGGGGGAAATATGATGGATCTCTCAAACTCTCTATCTCAGTGATTTTAATCTTAATCAGTGTGTCTCATAAGTTAAGAGATGAAGCCTTTAAATAGTCTCCAATTCGTGTATGAGAGGCTCAAGGAATAGGAAGTTGCATCTTGATAGAATTAGAAATAGCAGTTCAATTAGGAATGGAAAGTCCAAGGTTCGCTCAAGCGATTGTTGGAGTTCGCTCGAGCGATCACGTCTATGTCTTCAAAGTGTTCAAGGCAGAACTACAATGGGTCGAGCGCACTTCTGGTTGGGTCGAGGGAAGATACCTCTGTGATGGGTTCGCTCGAGTGACCCATAGAGACCTCTAAAACTTGGAAACTTAATTCTTTTATGAACCGGATCTTTAGCAGTCCAACCTCTAATAGAAATACAATTTTAAGGAAACCCAATTTTGTCCGGACTCAATGAATTAGCCAACTAAAATCCTAACAATGTTATTATGGCATCTTTATTAAATTGTATCTAGCTTGAGCTTTTCTCTTTTTGGGCAAGGGTTTATCCAGATTGATGATGGTTGGATTAATATCAAATTGAGATGGGTGCTAAATTGTGTGCGTGGAAGGATTTAAAAATTAAGTTGTTCATACACGGGTTTAATTATCATATATATAGTTGTATGATGCCTATTAGAAATTCCCTCACAAAAGGACTTTCCTTCTTTCCATGTAGGAAAATCTCAAAAAGATAACTGTTATGAATTTATGGAACCTGTACCATTATTAGATGGATCAATTCATCGCCTTCCATGACCTTCATGAAGATGCTTCTGTTCAATTGCCGATTTGCGGTATCTGATTGGTCAGGGTAGTTATGCCCACAGAGAAAGAAAGAGTCAGTTTAGGCATTTTGATATCATCATTATTTTTTCACCAATTAATATTACTTGGTGAAAGACAGGTTTAAGAGAAGCTTTTTTCAGAAAAATCTGTAGAGAACTAATTGGTTTTAGTTCTTAACAATTATCATGCGGCTCATTCTCTCTTGGGTTTGATCCCGTGGCATGTTCATGTTTCTGTGTTTGAAGTTGATGGCCCTATTCAAGCAGTTATAATAAATTCATCAAAGTCGCAAGGGAGAGATCGCTTTACTATTAGGAAGATGGAAGTAGTGTATAGGCGTTATTCTATATATGGTGCCAATTGGTTCTTTCACTGAGTAGCCGAATGGCTTAGTAAGGAGATGAAGGGAGTGAGCATGGGACCTGTGCGTGCCTAAAAATTACGGACTTGATTTAAATGGTAATGGGGGTGCTGTTTAACTGATCGGGGACGTTGCTGATGGCCTGAAACCTGAAAGGAAGGAGAAACAGATGTCAGAGGCCACGGGCTGCTGTCAGCCAAAGGCTTTCCGACGCTTGAGTTAGTACAGTCACTGAACTAGGGTGAAGTGGGGGAGAAGGCTTAAGCCAAATAACACAGTGAGTATTGTGTATTGCGTACGTCTTCATGGCTGACCATGCAAGTAGATATAGAAGTGAGTAGAAGGTTCCGTAGTGGAGGTAGGTGAGGATATTTGTCCAATCAGCCCACTCCTAGGATCCTTAGTGGGGGTAGGTGAGGGTACTGTCCCATCGGATTTCTCCTCAAATCCCTCACATAAATGTGGACGAGATAGGGAAGGTCCCTTATCAGTATTCGGCGGCCATCCTATCTGTCAAGGTGCTCTGTAATGCAGTTGTCTCATCCCATAATGGAGATTAGACGCCCAGTGTCCACTTCGGCGTTTGGCCGAACTGGAGAAGGCACCGAGGCCAAGAGCGCAAGCTCGGGAGTTACTGCTGAGATACCAGATGCCGAGCCCCAAGGGAGTGTGTTCGGTCTTCTTCACCGAGGTAGACCGGGTCTCGGTACCAACTGGCGCTATTGCCGAGCTGACCGAGACCGGGCCCAGAGCAAGCCCAATTGGTACTTCTACCGAACTGAGAGGTAATTTCTAGATCACGGAAATACCCCACACAGGACCAATATGCACTTTAAAGCTATAGAGTTGATGGATTGTTAGTCTAAGTATATTTTATAAACACTTATGTTAATATTTGAATTTCTTGATTCTCGGAATGTGGGCTTCTTTGTTTTTTGATGAGCATCCTACTCTGGATTCTCCTGATGCCCCGAATGTGGGCTTTTAATGACCAAAAAGTCTACTTGTCCCGGGACAAGTAGCATTCCTCTTTAATGACTGGGATGTAGGCTTTTGGTCTTCTGATCTTATGTTGCAGTACTTTTTTATTTTTATTTTTTTGTCGTCGTCGTCGTCGTACTATTTTTTTTAATTTTTTAATTTTGTTGTTGTTGTTTTTTTTTTATTTTTTATTGGGGGGGGTGGGGGGGGTAAAAATTAAAATCTATACTTGAGGTGTTTTCCCTTTCTTAATAAAATCTGTGTGGACTGCTTCTACCGAAACCGATGTTACACCCTCCTCGGTAACAGCGCCGATCAGGAATGGCCTTAACCCCCTTCTCTCCGGCATAGCAGCGTCTCAGCCTTTGTCGAGGTGGGACTGGTCCCGGTAGAAGTACCGACCATGTCCTACCGAACTTGGCCTCACGCTGGCATCCCAGTCCGATCTCGGGTATAGCTGACCCCGGCGTCTTCTCCAGTTCGGCCCCTCTGCCGAGGTGAACACCGGGCTTCCAGTTCCCATTATGAGATGGGACGGGTACTTTGTAGGGAGTCCCTGTCAGGTAGGGCGGCCACCGGCCATCGATAAGGGCTCGTTCCTATCAACAGATCACATCCACATTTATGTGAGGGATTTGAGGGGAGGTCTGATGGGACAAGTATCCTCACCTACCCCCACTAAAGATCCCAGGTGTGGGCTGATGGGACAAGTATCCTCACCTACCTCCACTGTGGAACCTTCCACTCTCCTCTATATATGCCTGCATGAAGAGTCATGAACAGGTACATGCAAGATACAGCCTGCACTGTTATTCTGCTAAACATCTCTTCTTCCCCACTTCACCCTAGTTCAGTGACTGCACTAACTCAGGCGTCGGAGTGCCTTTGGCTGACAGCAGCCTCGGGCCCTGACCGCTGTTCTCTTCCCTTTCAGATTTAAGGTTTCAGATCGGCAGAGACGCTCTTGTTCAGCTAAACAGCCTCTCTATAAACCCTCATCATCAGCTAAACCAAGTCCGTAATAATTAGGCACGCACAAAATTTATACTTGCCCTTCAAAAAACACTTTCGTATTTGGAGAAAATGCAATTTATTTGGGTAATAAAAAAGGACGTACAACAAGCGGAGGTGAGAAACGGGGTGGGGAATATTTGCTTCAACTTAGAGAACCTATTGTACGTGTCGTTTGCCCATGTGAGACATTGCAAGTGCGAAGAGACAAAAGGAAGAAACGTGTACAACTTTTAGTCTACCTTGCCGGTTGTTTTTTCCGTTTTCACAAAAAAAATCCTTTGAGGGCTGTTTGTTGCACCTTTTTCCTTTTTCTTTCTTTTTCTTTCCCTGTTAGGGCCTGTTTGGATGTATGGTGAATTGAAGTATAGTGAGGTGAAGCATCAATCAAGAGAGAATAAAATATAAGGTGTTATGATGGTGTTTTGTTTTTAGTTATTTGGTATGAAATCTTTTTGACATTTTGTATAGAAAAGTGGAGTTTTTTTATTTTTTAGTGGAGAAAGGATGGTTTTTTTTTAATTTTTTTGAAAAAGATGGAGGGAATTTTGAAATTATGTATTTTTGATATGACCCATTGTCTTTTCTTGTCTGGATAATGGAGGCTTTACCTCACCTCACCTCACCTCACTTCACCACATATCTAATGGCAAGGAGTAAGACTTTCAACTAGAAATCACAGGGATGGATTCGTAGGCACGTGTGTGATACTAAGGTGCATGCCAACACCGCTCAACCACGAGAGCGTTGGCTTCACAACCATTTACATAAGTAAATGATGCAAGTGCATTTATACATAAGCACATCCGTATCACATGCTTAAATGAGGTGTCAAATGGTGTATAACTGATGTCATTTTACCCTTTCATTCATATACCTGAAAAGGTGAAAAAAAAAAAAAAAAATAGATACGAGAATAAGAAAAGGGTGGCCGTTACATGCATGCAATATAGAGCTTTGTCCGATATAGGTTGTGTAATTGAGTCGTTTTAACCACATTTTCTTTCGCACTTTTTCAAAGCCCCAAATTGGTATTCCAAACTATTCATCTTCTTATGACTCTTGAATCCTCATATATTACGGAAAATTTGTGTAAAAAACAAAGAATTCTCCAACCTATAGATCTTATTTTCTACTCCTCTTTCAGCTCTCAATTCATGATCTAAACATTTCATTATTTTCATATTAGTGATGAGCATGAATAATCAGTCTCATAGAATAAATCATTATTAGGGATGCATGCAAATGGGTCCAATTTAAGGCGGAACTATGGTGGTTCCGGACCGAGTCTGTCTTTTTAGACCCAGTTCTGAAATTGAAATAAAATTGGTGTTGTATCTGAATCCAGCATCTACTTAGAAAGGAGGATCCTGTTTTGCAACCGAATGCGATCTAAGATGTAGCATGCATTAGTATCACTAGAGGAAGAAAAAAAGACTCATTTCTTTATTATCAAAGTGGGACTATTAATACGATTAAAGCTAAGCGGAGTCTCATATATGAATATAGCTCAAGTTATTTAGATCCTTAAAGCTTCTATATATTTATAATCCTCAATTTGAGCCCTCAGGTTGGAACATACAAGGAGCCAGTTTTGGGTCCGAATTTCTCTTGGATCCTAATATAGGTGTGTGGGCTGCTTCTACCGAAACCGATGTTGTATGTAATCCTTTGGTAATAGCGCCAATCAGGAAGGGTCTTAACCCCCTTCTCTCCGACATAAGCAGCGTCTCAGCCTTTGTCGAGGTGGGACTGGTCCCGGTAGAAGTACCGACCATGTCCTACCGAACTCGGTCTCACGCTGGCATCCCAGTCCGATCTCGGGTATAGCTGACCCCGGCGTCTTCTCCAGTTCGGCCCCTCTGCCGAGGTGAACACCGGGCTTCCAGTTCCCATTATGAGATGGGACGGGTACTTTGTAGGGAGTCCCTGTCAGGTAGGGCGGCCACCGGCCAAGGATAAGGGCTCGTTCCTATCAACAGATCACATCCACATTTATGTGAGGGATTTGAGGGGAGGTTTGATGGGACAAGTATCCTCACCTACCCCCACTAAAGATCCCAGGTGTGGGCTGATAGGACAAGTATCCTCACCTACCTCCACTATGGAACCTTCCACTCTCCTCTATATATGCCTGCATGAAGAGTCATGAACAGGTACATGCAAGATACAGCCTGCTCTGTTATTCTGCTAACATCCTCTTCGTCCCCATTTCACCCTAGTTCAGTGACTGCACTAACTCAGGCGTCGGAGTGCCTTTGGCTGACAGCAGCCTCGGGCCCTGACTGCTGTTTTCTCTTCCCTTTCAGGTTTCAGATCAGCAGAGACGCTTGTTCAAGCTAAACAACCTCTCTGTAAACCCTCATCATCAGTTAACCCCAAGTCCGTAATAATTAGGCACGCACAATTTGGCGCCGTCTGTGGGGACGATCTGAGAATTCCACATTTTCATCCTAACAGCTATGCCTCCTCAGGCTCAGAAGGGAAAGAGCGTTGCTAGACCGTCTGGGTCTAAGCAACCAGAAACATTCCTGCCTCTCATGCCACCTCCACTGGTGACAGATCAGGCAGGAGCGTTGGTGACAAGTTCGCGAAGAGATACCAGGCAAGCACCACCCAACCCTCCTCCGAGGGGAGTGGGAGGAGAACCTGGTATGCGGAGTGTAGGTTCACCCGTTACGGTGACACACTCATCGTCAAGAGGAGCAGCAGCGTCTTCTCGGCGCGATCCTGTATTAGAGCGGGCTCGGACGAATACCTCTCGGGCGGAACGTCCGCGCCTGGAAGTTGTTCTCAACGCGCCGCCTCGAAAGGACGTTCCTCCTCAGGAACGGCCCTTACGAAGTGGGGCTCCTGTGCAGTCTCCTCCTCCTCGGTCTTCTCACGGGGACCACATGGAAGAGGATCACGTCCACCTCGGCGATGAAGGTGACGACGACATGGTCCTGGAGGACGATGTTGAGGCCCAAGCCGAGGCCATCAAGGCCCAAAACCTCATCATCGAAGAGCAAAAAGGGCAGATCCTCCAGCTTCAGCGGCAGCTTGAGACGAAGAGCCAAGTCCAGCCCGAAGCCTCTCACACCCCTCCACCTAAGCAACGAGCTCGTCTCGGTCTTCGGGGTCGACCAGACCTAAGGGATCAGCTGAATGAAAGGCGCACCCGAGCTCGAGAAGAGGGCTCGAGTAACACTCATGCCAGTGCTGACCAGCGCCAGCACCATAAACAAAGGCGGGAGACCAGGGCCGACCCCGAGATGGCTGACTACATCGATCAGCAGATTAAGCTGGCCGTACAGCAGAGCCTGGAGCAGGCCGGCCTCTCTCGAGGTCGGTTAACTACCAAACACGGTGACATCCATGGTACCTCTCCATTTTCTCGGGAAATCAGGGATCATCCCCTTCCTGACAAGTTTAGCGTCCCACGTTTCAATCTTTATGACGGGACGTCGGACCCCGAGGCTCATCTTCGGCACTTTACCCAGAAGATGACGGTATTTAGCGGGGACGGCGACCTTGACTGCAAGGTTTTCTCCTCCAGCTTGGGCGACCTCCCACTTCGGTGGTTCTGTGCACTCCCCGAGGGATCGATTTCGAGCTGGCCACAGCTCCGGAACTCCTTTGTCGAAAAATTTCAAGCCCACCGGGTCATTCCGAAGACTGACGCCGACCTGATCTCAATCAAGATGAGGCCGACCGAGACTCTTACTCAGTTCGCCAAACGATTCTGGACCATCTACAGCGTGATTGAAAATTCCAACGACGACGTAGCCGTCACTGCCTTCCAACAAGCTTTGCTTCCGGGCAATGAGCTTCGGCAGAAATTGGTACGTCATCCTGCACCTTCAGTGAAGGCTCTGATGGTCCGGGTGAACCAGTACGTTGAGCAGGAAGAAGACGACATCCGAGCTCGGGAGAGCCATAATCTCTGGCCAGAAAGCCGACCGGAGGGCCGTCCCACGAGAAGAGAGAGGAGGCTTGCTAAGAAAGAGGTGGATCGGAGTAGAGAGCCATCCAGCTCGGCAGTACGCCCTGCCCCCACCTCGGGAGGCAGCGCGAGGCCGAAACCAAGTGGCGCCTCTTATAGAGCCGTCAATACCATCTTCAAAGAGCCTATCTACAAGCTCCTCGGCAAAATCCAGGCCCAGCCCTTCTTCAAATGGCCCCAGCCAATGAAGGGTGACTCCTCCTCCCGAGATCAGAGCAAGTTCTGTGCCTACCACAAAGATAGAGGACACAGAACCGAGGACTGCTATGCCTTCAAGGCGCACCTTGAAAAGCTCGTAAAAGATGGGCATCTAAGAGACCATGTCAGGGAAGAAGGCAGAGTGAACAACGCTCAGCAACGCCTCCCCGATGACCAAGGCCGCGGTGAGCCTGCAGGGACCATCGACGTCATTCACTTGGCTCCTGCCCCCAGGGGAAGTGACCGAGCCCGTGCCGAGGCCAGGAAAGCCCAGCACAGCAAGCATGTGATGACAGCCGAGTTCGGTCCCTCGGCAAAGAAAGCACGTGTGGAGAGGCCAAAAATTTGGTTCTCTGATAAAGACTTGGCCGGGGTCCAGCTACCCCACAATGATCCTCTTCTTCTGACTATGAGGTTACACAACTTCGATGTCAAAAGGATCCTAGTGGACCCTGGAAGCTCCTCAGAAATCCTCTACTTGGATTGCTTCAGAAAGATGGGCCTGAAAGAGGAGGACCTGCAGGAAGCCCGCACCCCCCTGGTGGGTTTCAGCTCCAAGACGGTGTATCCCAAAGGAAAAATTTCCCTCAAGGTCGAGGTCGGAGGAGCTTCCACAAAGGTAGACTTCCTGGTGGTGGATGCACAATCTCCATACAATGCCATCATGGGGAGAACCTGGCTCCATAACCTTGAGGCCGTTCCCTCGACCCATCACCAGAAGCTCAAGTTTCCTTTACAGAACAAGGATGGGAGTTTCGAAGTTATCATAGTCCGCGGCGACCAAGACATGGCCAAAGAATGCCTCTTGGCCGTGGTCCCCGGAGATACGCAGCCACAGCAAGTCCACATGACCGAGCTGGAAGCTGAGCCCGACGCTGTGGGCCGAACTCCCGAACAGAAGAGCATTGAGGACCTCACCCAGGTCGGGATCGATACCAGCGATCCAGAAAGGTTCTTCCTGCTCGGTAGCCAACTCGCTGACGAGGAGAGGGCCAGGATGCTCGACTTCCTGTTACAAAATAGGGAGGTCTTCGCCTGGACCCCATATGAAATGTCCGGCGTCAGCCCCGAGGTCATAAGCCATAAGCTGAATGTGGATCCCCGACATAAACCTGTTGTCCAAAAGATTCGCAGGACGGGCGCCCAACAGGCAGAGGCTGTGACCAAGGAGGTCGACAAATTACTGGACGCTGAGGCTATCCGCGAAGTCCAGTACCCTGTTTGGTTGGCCAACACAGTTGTGGTAAAAAAGAAGGATGGCAGCTGGAGGGTCTGTGTAGACTTCACCGACCTCAACAAAGCCTGTCCCAAAGACAGCTTTCCTCTACCAAAGATAGACCAGCTGATCGACGCCACTGCCGGCCACGAGAGGATGAGTTTCCTCGATGCTTACCGAGGTTACCATCAAATTCCAATGCACGAGCCTGATCAAGAAAAAACCGCGTTCATAACACCCAGGGGCACCTACTGCTACAAAGTAATGCCCTTCGGGTTAAAAAACGCCGGTGCCACTTACCAGAGGCTGGTAACCAAGATGTTTCAGGACCAGCTCGGCAGGACGATCGAGGTCTATATTGATGATATGGTCGTTAAGTCTAAACGGTCGCAGGACCACTTGACTGACTTACGTCAAACCTTCTCCATCCTCAAGAAGTATCAGCTCAAGTTGAACGCCTCCAAATGTGCATTTGGCGTCGGCTCGGGCAAGTTCCTGGGCAGCCTAGTTACCAGGCGAGGAATTGAGGCCAATCCCGATCAGATCTCGGCACTGAAAGCCCTGCAGAGCCCGAACTCGATAAAACAGGTTCAGAGACTTACGGGGATGGCGGCAGCACTGAACCGCTTCATCAGCCGAGCTTCGGATAAATGCCTTCCCTTCTTTCAGCTCTTGAAAAAGAGCTCCGGGTTCAAATGGACCCCGGAATGCGAAAGCGCTCTCCAGGAGCTCAAAGTGTACCTTTCCTCCCCTCCTCTGCTTTCCACCCCAGTGCGGGGTGAGATCTTATATCTATATCTGGCAGTTTCGGACCATGCGGTGAGCTCTGTGCTCGTAAGAGAAGATGACAGGCAGCAAAGACCCATCTATTATACAAGCAAAATCTTGCTCGATGCCGAAACGAGATACTTGCCATTGGAAAAGCTCGCGTTAGCACTCGTTAGTGCTTCGCGGAAGCTCTCCCACTACTTCCTGACATATTCTATCGTGGTTGTGACCGAACACCCACTCAAGTCCCTCTTCAGGAGAGCAGACTTTTCAGGACGAGTGTCTAAATGGGCTGTCGAACTCGGGCAATACGATATCCAGTATCAGCCCAGAACGGCCATCAAAGCCCAAGTCCTGGCAGACTTTATTGTGGAATTCACCTCTCCTAGTTCGGCACCGAGCCATCTCGACACCGAACTGGGGGGCGAGGAGGCAAGGACTTCGGCAGAGACCGAGCAGGATCGGTCCTGGAAACAGTTCCTCGACTCATCTTGGAAAGTCTTCGTCGATGGGTCCTCCACCTCCAAACGGGCTGGTGCTGGCATAGTCCTTCAATCTCCGGAGGGTCTTGTCATTGAGCAAGCCCTGACTCTTGACTTCAAAGCTTCTAACAATGAAGCTGAGTATGAAGCATTAATTGCAGGGCTGGGCAGTGCAAAAACCCTGGGGGCACAACAACTGGTGATCTTCAGCGACTCACAGCTGGTCACAAGCCAACTAAATGGAGATTACCAGGCCCGAGATGACAGGATGGCAGCCTACCTGGCCTACACCAAGCAGCGCCTATCTCAGTTTCAAAAGGCTGAAGTCAGGCAAATAGGCAGAGACTCCAACTCTCACGCCGATGCCCTAGCAAATCTAGCCTCTGCTGTCGAGGCAGGAAGAAAAAGAACTGTCGAAGTGGAAGCACTGGACAGACCGAGCATACAACTTCAACCGCCTCGACAGATTTTGTGCACTCACCTCGGTCCAAGCTGGATGGATGAACTTATCTCCTACCTCAAGAATGACCAGCTGCCCGAGGACAAGGACCAAGCCCACAAAATCAGGCTAAAGGCAGCCCGATTTTGGCTCTCTCCAGATGATAAACTCTACAAGAAGTCCTACAATGGCCCTTACCTCCAGTGCGTTCATCCAAGTAAAGTCGAAGATTTCCTTTATGAAATCCATGAAGGGATCTGCGGCAGCCACATCGGAGGTCGGTCACTCGCCTACCGAGCTATTAGCCAGGGGTACTGGTGGCCCTATATGCAGAAGGATGCACAGGTCTACGCCAGGAAATGTGAGAAGTGCCAGAAGTTCTCGCACTCTCTCCATCAGCCAGCACATGACCTGAGCCCCCTTTCCAGCCCCTGGCCCTTCGCCCAATGGGGACTGGACCTCGTGGGACCACTCCACCGAGCTCCAGGGAACAAAAGATGGTTGATCGTAGCAACTGACTACTTCACCAAGTGGATAGAAGCCGAAGCACTCTCCTCCATCACTGAGAAGGATACCAAAAACTTCGTGTGGAGAAGTATTGTAACTAGATTCGGAGTACCTCGAACCTTGGTCACGGACAACGGGACCCAGTTCGACTCCAATTTCTTCAGAAGCTTCTGTCAAGACCTTGGCATCAGGAACTACTACTCTACCCCGGCCTACCCCCAGAGCAATGGGCAGGCTGAAATTTCGAACAAGGTGGTGCTTGACGGACTCAAAAAGAGACTAGATCGAGCCAAAGGGAGATGGGTAGAGGAACTTCCAAGTGTCCTATGGGCATATAGGACTACCCCGAGGCGCTCGACCTCGGAAACTCCTTTCTCCCTAGCCTACGGAATGGAAGCTGTAATTCCACTTGAGGTCGGCCTCCCCACCCTCAGGTCGGAACTGTTCGACCGAGGCCAAAATGATGCAAACCTCGCCACAGAACTCGACTTGGCGGAGGAGCGAAGGGATGCCGCAGCCATCCGTCTCGCTTCCTACCAGCGACAGTTGGCTAGAGGGTATAATCAAAGGGTCAGAGAGCGAAAGTTCTCCCCTGGAGAATTGGTCTTGAAAAAGACTCTTCCAGCAGACAGGAATCCCAGCGAAGGAAAGTTTGCACCGAACTGGCATGGACCGTTTAAGGTGACTTCGGTTGCTGGGCAGTCTGCATATAGGCTTGAGGACATGGAGGGCAGAGAGCTGCCACGCCCATGGAATGCCACCCACCTCAAGAAATTCTATTTTTGAGATGTAATCAGATTTGGGAAGTTAATAAACTATTTCTTTTTATAGAATACGTTTACAAGCTGTCCCCTATTCTCAAAAAAATGTCCAAGTTATGGAACTCGGCATATATCTACAGCTCGGTTACGGAACCGACTTGAATTCTTTGTTCGGTTATCTTAGTTAACTACTTTGGCCTGGTCAATGGACCAGTCGAGTTCTGATTATAAACCGGACTTAGCTTTGGTCATAGGACCAAGCGCCCTCAGTTTTACCGAGATTGATGCTCGTTATGGTTGCAAAATCAATACAGCACCTCGGGTTACAACTACTACGAATTCGGTTTCTACCGAACTCGTTTACTTTGTCTTTATTTCCTATTATTTATTCTGGTCGTTAAGCCAAATGCATAAAGAAAGGAAAAAAGAGAAGAAAAATTCGCCACAAATGTTCAAAGTTGGAAGCAAAGCCAATTTCATTTCATGAATAAGAAAGGTTACAAATTTCTCAACAAAAATAAAAGCAAAATTACATCATTTTTCAGACCACAGCCCCCTCGGCGCCATCAGCAGCATCATCTTCCACGACTTCGACGGCCACTTGCCCGGCGTCGACATCCGCGTCGTGTCCGGGGGCAGGGTCTTCGGTTTCCCTGGCTGGGGCCTCACGAGCTTGGTTCGCTACGGGCTGAGGAGGAGGAAACTAAGGGATCTCTGTATATACAGGGCTGTCCTCGGGGACCCCTGCTGCCCTCAACGAGCTTGTCCATCCCAGTCTCCAGGCCTTCAGGCTGACGCTCTTGACTTGCGCGATGTACTGTTCGGTGGCTTCCGCCACCCCTTCGTCAAAAGCTTTGTCAACCTCGGCCCGTAGCTTGTCGACATCAGCTCGGAGTTCAGCCTCTGCCTCCCCCCACCTCTTTTCAAGTTCGGCCGTTGCCTGAACTTGGTTTTCCAGCTCCGCTCTGACCTTATTAAGCTCGTCTCTGAGGCCCAAGACGCTCGTTTCCTGCTCGGCTGCCTTCTGCTTTATTAGGCTGAGCTCGGCCTCGAGCTCCAGTTCCCTTTTCTCGGCCCTCTCCGCCCGAGCGGTGCTCTGCTGGGCTTTGTCCGCCGACACCAGCGCCCTTTGCAGGATCTGAAGAAATAAGTGTTAAGCCGACATCAATATCAGAAGTACAAAAATCAAAGCAATGCAAAGTTCAAAGGAGAGAATTACCCTGAGGGCGTCGGCCATCTGAGCCACATCCAGCTCCACCTCGCTCCTCTTCATATGTTCTGCCATGTCTCCAGGCAGAGCACAGGCGTGCGCAAGGGCACTGACAACAGATGTGCCATCACTCAGCCGGCCGTCCGACGACAGCGACTGGCCATCCTCCAGCAGGAAGCTGGGGTTCCAAATCGGAGGGCCGAGCAGCGGCGAGTGCTGAGAGGCAGGGTTGGGCTCGTCCCCCACTGGGTCCGCAACCCTGGGCCTTTTCCCCAGCCGAACCGAATCCCGACGAGATTTGGTGGAGCGCTCGGTCGCTGCTGAAGGCTGAGGAGATTGAACTGGGGGAGAGACGACCGTATCCTCCAGGTTCGGAGGGAGAACGGCCCCCGAGGTGGGCGAGTCTCCGAAGATGACTTCGTCAAGACTAACAAGGGCCGCGCGACGTCTTCCCATCTCGGCCTCTTCGTCCGATTCAGAAGATGGGAGAATCACAAGCTCCTCTTGCCGAACCCCCTCGGACTCACCCTCCGGCTCACTTTCCTCCTCGGAGTCAGTCTCTGTTGCGGTCTGGACCTGCGACGGACCGGCTTCGGCTGAAGCTCTAGAAGGTATGGCCTCGGGAGGTACTTGCGCAGGCCCTGCTGCTGGAGCTGTTTGCTCCTCGGCTTCGGCAAGAGTTAGGACTTGCTCCCCCCTGAGGTTCTCGTGCCGTCTTCTTATGAAAGATCGGTACACGGGTTCGTACCCAAGAAGGGCTGAGGCAGATCGGGTCCGGTGACCCTTGTAGCTATAAATCCTTTTCAACCAGCCGACGTTTCGTCGCCACCCGGAGTTCCTCCTCTGCCGTTTCCTCTCCGCGTGACCTGCACGACAAGCAATTAGGCATCAGTTCGGCAGAATGAAACTACATCAGAAGTTCAGAAATTGAGATATTTACTCGGTGGTTCTCCGAGACGACCGGGTACATGGTCCACCCTGGACTCTCCGGGGGCATACTCCCAGTTCCCGGTGACGTAAAGGCAGTCCTCCCCGGCGTATTTTGTGTTGTCTTCGAGCTCGTTGATTATGGGAATCTCCTTCGGTCGAACTCGCAAGTAGTATGCGTCGTCCTTTGGAGATCGACACAGGTTATACACATCCTCAATGTCTTCGACGCCAAGGTTGGTTCCCAATATCCTATTCAGTTCGGCTATACCCATGATTATCTTATAACCATTGGGCATTAGTTGGCACGGGGTAAGGTTCCACCTCCTGAGGCAAGCTCTCAGGAGGGGATGGACTGGGAATCTCACTCCACCCTCGATTATGGCTACTAGAGGGAATGGCATCCATCCCTCTACAAGCACCCGTGGTCGGCTTCGGTCACCATCCCCATCCGCCCTAATCTGGACGTTCTCTGGTATCTGGTATTGTTTCCTAAGCTCGGCTAGGGCAAGCTCTGTGTCTATCCAATGTCTAAAAACCCCCATCTTCCCTAGCCTAGACCGGAATACTGGTGACGGTGACGGAGAAGAAAGACAGTAGACACCCCCAAAAACAGAAAAAGAACCCAGAAAAGGAAAAATGTCAGAGGCAGAAGGGAACTCACTAAGACACAGGGCCGGAAAGAATGTAGAGAACAGAAAACTCTAAACTTCAGGAGACGAACGGAAGGGCTTCTCGGACGATGAGGCTCCAGGCAACTCAGGCGAAAGCTCCAAGTACAGTGACAGCGAAAGTGGTCCTCCTTTGAGGACCGGGGTTTTTATACAGGGATGGAGATCTCTTCGTATCCCGAAAAGCATGTGCAGACACCGCCTCGAGCACGCCACCCGTCTCCTCGATAAGACGCAATGGCCATCAGGGACCTGACACATGGCGGCGTCACAGCGCCCTCATGATGATATGGTTGGGGCTATTAAAACCGCCTCCAGACAGCCTGGCGCTATTAAAAGCGCCTCGGAAAGCGAAGCGACACCCCACGCCTGTAAACTACAGGATCGGTTTCGCAAAGTCCATCCTATCACTCCTAACCCCGTGGTCTCCTTGACCCCCCGAAGTCAGGAGCAGGGGGCAATTGTGTGGGCTGCTTCTACCGAAACCGATGTTGTATGTAATCCTTTGGTAATAGCGCCAATCAGGAAGGGTCTTAATCCCCTTCTCTCCGACATAAGCAGCGTCTCAGCCTTTGTCGAGGTGGGACTGGTCCCGGTAGAAGTACCGACCATGTCCTACCGAACTCGGTCTCACGCTGGCATCCCAGTCCGATCTCGGGTATAGCTGACCCCGGCGTCTTCTCCAGTTCGGCCCCTCTGCCGAGGTGAACACCGGGCTTCCAGTTCCCATTATGAGATGGGACGGGTACTTTGTAGGGAGTCCCTGTCAGGTAGGGCGGCCACCGGCCAAGGATAAGGGCTCGTTCCTATCAACAGATCACATCCACATTTATGTGAGGGATTTGAGGGGAGGTTTGATGGGTCAAGTATCCTCACCTACCCCCACTAAAGATCCCAGGTGTGGGCTGATAGGACAAGTATCCTCACCTATCTCCACTATGGAACCTTCCACTCTCCTCTATATATGCCTGCATGAAGAGTCATGAACAGGTACATGCAAGATACAGCCTGCTCTGTTATTCTGCTAACATCCTCTTCGTCCCCATTTCACCCTAGTTCAGTGACTGCACTAACTCAGGCGTCGGAGTGCCTTTGGCTGACAGCAGCCTCGGGCCCTGACTGCTGTTTTCTCTTCCCTTTCAGGTTTCAGATCAGCAGAGACGCTTGTTCAAGCTAAACAACCTCTCTGTAAACCCTCATCATCAGTTAACCCCAAGTCCGTAATAATTAGGCACGCACAATAGGTTTCATACCTACTTTGTTCAGAATAAGGGACTTCATATATTCAAATAATTAGATACTTATTTGAAAGCATAATGTTCATTGGTTTTAAGAAACATGTAGAAATTAGTAACATATCTAAAACTGCTGAATGGACTCATTTACTCAAGTGAAAATGTTGCTTTCAAAAAAATATGGTGATGTGTTTCACATACCTAACATTTGTATAACAAACATTTGGGACGATCCCATCAACCGCCAAGTTCATAACTTTGGACTTGACCTAAATCTCATGTAAGCCCATGATAAGACCCATAGTTGGATTGGTACCTTCGGGTTTATGAGTTTGCCAATTATATCTTGTGAGAAAACACCCAATAGCCTATTAATAAATATTTCAGAGATGTTGGATATGAAACGGATGCATGGATTGCATGGTCCTTTGAAAAAATTATAACGAAAATAATCCTTACAGTTTTGGTTTAATATCTTTCCAAATTATCCTTTGATCTCCATCTGTTACAGAATCCACCACTGATTCTATCCCATTCTTTTTTTTTTTTTTTTTTTTGTGTCTTTTGGTGCCTAGGACGGTTCCAATCAGAACGGCCATCGTACTCTCTTCTTTCCTTCAGCCTTAGTTCGGCCTCTCTCTCTCTCTCTCTCTCTCTCTCACCCACCTGGAATGCTTTCATGGAAAGCTGCCACCATTTTCTTGCTAAATGGTAAATAATTCTATTAAAGAGGGAAAAGGAAGAGACAAGGGCTGGACAAAGCCCTTCAAAAAACACAAAACCACAACAAACAACTATACAGGGCTTCTTATCTCTGAAGGAGCAGAGACTTACAGAAGTAGAGATTCCAGACAGAATAAAATAGTTAACTTCCACCATATTAGTCATATCCGATGTGATCTTTGTTGGGTTTCCCGTTCATGAGCTGGACGGCCCGGATCTTCTTCCCATTCTAAGGGCCATGACGTCCTTCTCGCTCTGCGTTTCCTAATAAAGGCACAGGTTATCCACGTTTTATTCTATTGTGTGTCAGCCCAAAGCCTACTGTCTTTTCTAAGAAAAGTATAGAAGATCTCATATCGTTTCTCTTTTATGAGGAAAAAGATGAAAGACTTGAATCTTACCCACCAATATCCGGAGACCGGTCAAACGACGACTGGAAAGGCCATTGTCTTTTTCTCTTCCAAGGCACAAATACCAGTTTACAACACATGCCAACCCAGGACAATTTTCATTCCAAGTTCGGCGTGGTTTCCTCGGCGTTACATCTCTTCCCTGATTGTAAGCTTGAGCAGGTCTAAAGGTCATGTTCGGGTCAATATGACCCATACCTAAAGGTCATGTTCGGGTCAATATGACCCATGCAGAAACCTGCTGCAGAGACCATTTGGGATATATCTAAAGGTCATGTTCGGGTCAATATGACCCATGCCTAAAGGTCATGTTCGGGTCAATATGACCCATGCAGAAACCTGCTGCAGAGACCATTTGGGATATATATATATATATATATATATATATATATGGAGAATATTCAAGTACATCTATCCCTCACCATTGTGGTGAGGGACACCCTCTTTTTGAGAGGTTTCAAGTATAAAAGAGAAGTGTACTTCTCTTTTGTACCGCTCTTTTGTACTTGAAACTTTTTAAAAATGGGGTGTCCCTCGCCACAATGGTGAGGGATGGATGCACTTGAATATCCCATATATATATATATATATATATATATATATATGTCAGAAATCAGAAAACAGCAGCTATGTAAGCGTCCCATGTGAGAATGTCAATGTTATACTTTGACTGATTGGATCCACATCAGCACATCTTCAATGAAACCCAACACATTCAGCTTTTCTACATTTATATATTTATTTATTTTTTTGTGGTCAATATTATTTTAAGAGCATTTTGAATTTATCTTACCTTCCATGGTGAAAAGGGTTTTGTCTGTGGGCTCGCAAAGATGATAATGAGATTGAAAAAACTAGTCGTATCTTTAACACAGGCTTAGGTCCCAACCACTCTATTAGATTTCAATACAGAAGAAAAATATGACTAACTAAACTAAAACACAGACAAGATCAAGCAAACACACAGAGAGAACCGAACGCACAAGTTATACGTGGAAAATCCTGGACGGGAAAAAAACCACGGGCCTTATCGTCTAGGCCAACAGACAACCAAGTACTAAATCAAATGAAAGTTACAAGTAAGATCTCACACCCTTACCCAGGTATTGACTCAACCTAAGGACTGTGCTCACCTGCCGACCACTCGCCGTACACTTTCGCCGTCCTTGAAACGATCATCTAGAACGCATCTTTAAGATGACTCAACCTTAGACGTGAAGAAGACTCCAATGCTCAGAACTTCAGATCAGCAGAGATGAAAGCCTTGGAGAAGAATCAAATCTCTCTTTGGAAGATGTTGAGGCTTTGAAAACCAGAGAGATCTCTAAGAGTGGTACCTCCCTTCAAGAACTCGTCTATCATATATATTATTAGGTCGTCCACAGAGAAGAGAAGAAATAAAACGCTGAGATCCAAAAAATTCTCATCCCAGGCGCTCGAGCGTGTCAGTCTTCTGTTGCTAGCATCGTGAGTTTTTCAATGATGCGCTCGAGCGCAGGTATGCGCGCTCGAGCGCGTCTAGCTACTGTTTGAAACTTTGCATGATGCGCTCGAGCGCGTCCATCTACTGTTTGAGCCTCTCCTTGGTGCACTCGAGCGCATATATGTGCGCTCGAGCGCATGAAGCCTCTGTCCGGAACTGTGAACACTGCAGTTCTACTAAAAATTACATATAAAAGTTTTAACTCAGTTTTGTCCAAACCCAATGAATTTGCCAACTCTCTCGTAAAACCTAACAGAGATGAACACATTGGAGAGAACACAATCCAATGTTTTAAAAATGGATATCTTTGACAATCATCTACATACAATCAGGCCTCTCAATCTCGTACCTTTTGTGTCCCGCCTAATGATTCATATGCTTATGAGAGAATTATGACAGATTTGATCAAGTAGACCAGTTCTGAGGAGTCCACAATGATGGACTCTGTGCAAATGACAATGACCAGCATGAATGGTGTACATTTTGGCAAGACTTTAAACCAACATGAAAGAGTTATTTTCATGACAACCAATCCTGCTATCCTTTTTCCAAGGGACTATGCAACTATGTGGTCTATTGGAGAATATGTCAGAGAAATTGAATATGAAAAGGATGAGTTGATCTTAGATTTGATTATGATTAGATTTGGATTATATTAGGTTTTCTAAAGATGAACTCATCCTTAGGACACCTTAGAGGATGACACTGACCTAACATAGTCAAAATCTAATCTAAGATTACTTATCTTTTCCATATCCAATTTATTTGAAATATTTTCTAATAAAGCTTACTCTGCAATCAATTATGGTCGTTTCAATTTCAGCCACTAATAGCCCATGTGACCTCTACATTGCGCTTGATGTAGATCAGTGTACCAATAATGGGGAAAGAGTTCGATGCCGATAAAGCTGGAAGCATTTCATTGATACATCCTTTGATCATTTATGGCTCCATTAAGTCATTACATCTGAACATCATCCAGATGTTTCTACCAAAAAAAAAAAAACACCGAAGTCATTATATCTGAGCGCATATCGAATCCTTAGAAATTCGAGTTAGTGGAGTCAACAAAAGATTTATCTTCAACAAATCGAATAAATTTATTTTTACCTTTATCAACATCTGTCATCTATTTTTAATAATATTAAGGTTTTCTCCTTCTATAACGGGGAGAATACCGTATTTAGATGTTAAGTTAGGGTAAATGACTTGCCGACAAAATGTCTAAAAAAGGAAATTTTCTTTAAAAAATAAAAATTGGGCCCATTAGTTTTTTTTTTTTTTTTTTTTCTTTTGGTAGACAAATGGCCCATTAACTTAGGCATTGAGTGGGGTCAAAAGCTTCCCATAATTTTAATTCATTAAAGAGTTTTTTTTTTTTTTTAAATATTTTTCCGGATCTCAATGGGGTCAATTGACCCCACTGGGATCCATGTAGCATCATCGCCCATGGTTTTGGTCGTGGTGGAAGTCAATCAACAATCACTGTTTCTTGCAACACGCAACTAAATATGTCATCCAAAGAAGCTAAAGTTGGAGCAAGAGCAATCCTATTTGTGGTAATTAAAGCCATAGATGGGGGATTTTCAAAGGTCCAAATATGTTCAGCTAGAAGTGGTTAATGCATGGTACCAATCGAGAAGGAGAGTAGGCCATTAAATTGTGCTATTGTAAATTTCTGACTCTCTTAATGATTTTCATGTGATTTTTTTTTTTGAATTGCAAATTGAATTGAAAGGAGAAGAAAGGAAAGGAAAACAAACGCCAAAAGAGGCCAAACAGAGGGAGAAAAAACCTCACGGAAAAAAGCTGTAAAACTCTATCTTACAAGCTAATAGGGCTGATTACACAGGACAAAAAAAGATTGTAAAGAAGGACTATCAAAAGAAGAGGAAATATTCCTAAGAGAAATAGAGGCATCCTGTAACAAGAAATTAACAGGTAAGTCTAAAGAAGGAGACCTATTACTAAAGACAACTTGATTCTTGACCTTCCATTGGCTGAAGATAGCGATGATGAAGAGGGCTCTAAAACTCTTCTTAGCTTTGAGGCAAGAATTGACAGAGAAGGAGTCCCACATGGAACAAACAGAGCTGGAAGGAAGAAACTGAAAATTCCTTTTACCCTCAAACCACTTCCAAAAAGAGGAAGCAAAAGGGTTGAGTTTAATTTTGTGCCACACGTGCCTTATATATATATATATATATATATATATATGATGCTTTTATGAGAGTTCTCTCATAGATATATTAGAGTAGGGGTGAGTGAGGGCCACGGGAGTGTAAGGAAATCTCACCCTCCTAGGAGTTGAGCCCCATAGGATTCACCTTGTGATTTATGGGCCTGAACTATTTCTGTGAGAGAATGGCTCCTTACCTAAGTGGTATGAAGTGGCGGTTCTCACCTGCCCTCAGCCCGACACCTCATCCCGCATGTGTGGGCTCCCTTCCCACTTGTGTGACCTTTTTTCCCGCTTGTGTAGATTCCTTTTCTGCTTGAGTAGGTTGCCTTTCTGTGTGTGTGTGTGCGAGCTCTCTCTTGGTACCAATTCCCTTGATTGGGTGAAAAAAAAAAAAAACCTATTTCTACGAAACTACACAGAGTGACGATTGTCCAGACTAATTGAGTTGTTTAATCCTCTTTCTGTACTACCATCACACCGAAAGAAAAATCCTACAAATATGTTAATTGAAGTTGCAGCATGTGTTTGCATTCTTTTAAGTAGAACTGGAGCCCACCTCAAAAGACATTGTTCACATGCACTGGTACTGTAATGTTAGCAAGGGTCGGCCCTGCTTGAGGTTGCTTTAGTTCCATACGTGCCATACCATCCATTTGGGCCAGTCCTCGTGGAGCCCATGTGGGATCTTTTGTTTTCCTTATTAATTTATCTTATTTGTGTCTTTATCTTATTTGTCTTTCATCGTTGTACGTATACTCTTCCTTTTTCGGATGGCACTGTTGACCGGAGGTTGTTGTATGTGGCTGAACTGTCATGGGCTATATTGTCTCAACTGACATGGGCTATGGTACTAGTGAGTTCAAAATCCCGTCGACGGTCGAACATATTCTTGGGGTTTCATTTGTGCAAAAAGAGGCTTTTGCCTCAAGAAGAAAAATGTGGTGATTTTACATCCATCTCCATCCTTTTGTTTCTGTGATTCATTTTTCTTGCGGACAACAAGAATAGACTAGTTCTCCTCTTTAAATAGGATTTCAATTTCCTATAGAAGGGATAAGAACGAAAGATTTCTCTCTTGTGGAAAAAAAATCAATGCTGTGCAAAATCCTCTCATTAGCGTACTCATACTAAAGCAATACTTCTAGGGTTCTATTCTAGTATATCCTACGTACTTACTATTATTTCATATAAGTCATTTCTTCTATTTTCTTTTTTACTTTTAAGCATGGAAATTATTTGAAAGTTACGTAATTGAAGAAAAAAAATTTCATGGAGAGGAGATCACTCTATCCATCTCTCTTTTCTCATCTTCGGAACCAAGCATCATCTTGGGCCATTTGATACCTTCAACATCGAAATCAACACCAAAATGCTTTGCAAGTGTCACAATCCCTGCCCAATCCAACATGATATTATTTGCTTTGACCACACCAGTGGGGACTTATCATGCAGTCACCCATCCCATCCAGAGTTCTTATGAGATCCGGGACCGCATGGGTTTAAAACACGTAATGTTAAATTAAAACGGGGCAGACTCAACGATCACACAAGCCAATTATTTTATTTTCACCAGCTATTTCTTAGCTTTAAATTAAATAATTACAAAATCTCTTTTTTCTTTTTGAAGTTCCAAGAGTGTGCGATTGAAGAAGGGGATTAAACATAAGAACCCTTAAAAGATTACAATCTAAAGAGGCCCACCAAAAAAAAAAAAAACCATTTTACAATAGAAAAAAAAATAAATAGAGGAAACGAAAGGAACGCTATAACACCTTCGATTGGTGATCGTTAATGTAAAGAGAATTGCAAAAGTTCCTATAGGTATGACTGGAAGAGATCCATTTCAGCCTATTAAAAGAGAAAGAGATGTCATCCATGGAGGCTTTGGAGCAAATATAGAGCTCTCTTTTGGAGAACAACGCGCATCTCGCATTCATGAGAGGAAAATTATTATAAGGCCTAGCAGCATCCGCACCATGCGAGAGGCAGTTCCGTAAACTGAGGGTTGAGGGGTCGGAACAAAAGCAGAATAAGCTTCCAAACGTCGACGACGAAGCATCAAATATTTGGTAGGTTGAATAAGCTCGAGAAAAAGGAACATAGGTCATTGTACTCTGGAATGGGTAGAACCTAATACAATCAATTCTGTGATCACACTATCCAATATAAAGAGTACTCTACATTTAACTTAGCACATTATAAAAATAAAATAGGACAGGCCTTTCCCTAACCTGTCAAAACTATCAACAATGTGGGAATTTTTAGGAGGATTACTTTGCCATAAATTCACTCTGAGAGGAAATTCACTCACTTTATACACACCAATATCAATAATTTGCAAATTCAAACTAAACCCAATCTGAAAGGATAAGGAATCCTAGTCTAACCAATCTCTAACAACAGGGCCGGCTCTAGCATAAGGCCAATAAAGCCTTTGCTTTAGGCCGCAAAAAATAAGTCCCAAAAAAAGGCCCCATAATAGCTAGCATCTTTTGAAATTCCAAATAATTAAATTTGTCAACTGCCATCCCCTTTTTTTTCTCCTCAAAATATAAGGCCTCATAATAATTTTCTCTTAAGAAGATACAACCAAGATTTCTATGGCCTATTATATTTCCAAATTTTCTCATAAATCTGCCCCTTATATTACTATGGATAGGAGTACATTGACTTTAGCACACCATTGTATTTCTAACCGTACATGTGTATCAAATCTCAACCATACATTCACTCATGAATTTGCTTTACAAGGCTTTCTCATTATTTTTGTGTATCATATTTCAATAGGGGCCTCTTCAGATTTGATCCATGATGTAGTTGTAATAAATCCATAGCTTGGGATTTCAAACATAATAATGGATTTTAAAATTTAAGATAAATAATGGGCCTCCGTCGAAATTTATTCACTTGCCCACAGTGCATCTGGAACATCCAATAGTGGGGCACAACTCTGAAGTCCATCTTGGATGGTCTTGACTCATGTTGCGTATGAGCACCGTGCACAGGTGAAAATGCTTCGAGCCCCACCAATGGCAGATTCAAAATTTTTGTTGTTCTATTTTTTATTTTTTTTCTTGGGGGCCCCAAGATTTCCATGTGAGTTTTGGGGATGGGGAGGGGACCTAAGATTTTCATATGAGTTTTGGAGGTTCACTTAAGATAGATTAACAAAACTTGAATATAAAAACTTAATTAGTAATTTTGCATCACAAAAAAGCAAGAAAAATAAATTTTAAATAAAATATTTATAATAATATTAAAATATAGAAAATGCCTCATTTAGGATTGTCGCTTTAGGCCTCGGATTGTCTTGAGCCGGCCTTGTCTAACAAAAAACTCTAAGGTGACATCAGTTGATTGAATCATTGTTAGAAATATCTTTCTTTTATCTTCTTGAAAAAAATGTCAAGATATTTTTAAAATTGAGTATTTTTAGGAGTTTTAGTGAGAAAATGTTGCTATAGATATATTGGACTTTTACATAATTAAAATAATAACAATTAAAAGTCCATTAAAAACACTCTCATGATATTGTCATTTTTTGGAGATATTCTAGATTTTGGGACTTTTAGTTATTTATTATGTTTGTGATATTGAATTTTGGTTAATGATAAATGCATTTTTTACATAAAAAACCAACAAAATGGAGTTCTAAAGTAAGGCCAAAGTGCCTTTATTGGTACATGCTATTTCAAATGCATGTCAAATTCCCAACAATTTTGCTTTGGTACATGAGGCGTCAGTTCTCATCGAACCCTAGGCATGCCTCCTTCCCTCAAGCCAAAGGCTTTCTCAACTCTCCCAAACTCTACTTCCCTCACCCAAGGACTACATCACCTCACTCGAGATCTACTACCCTTTCTTGATGGCGGCGGGGTCTCAGCCCCCTATATCTAGGATCCAAATAATGAATAAATAAATAAACACCCGCTAAATTAAAAAATCTTCCCACGTATGAGAATGAGCTAGCGGAGCTCAAAACCTTTTGCACAAGTGAGTCAATACAACCTCGGACTAACCTTTTTTATCCTTTTGTTTTTTAAGATTCTGTCATTTAACACAAAATTAGCTAACGTGACTTTCTATTTATTCTAATATTCATCCTGATACTATTTTATGTTTTTGACCCGAGTCATTGAACTTTTTTTTTTTTTTGGCTTTTTACCGAAACTCATGAAACTCTGGTCTGAAGAATTTTGAAACTCAAATATATATCACTTAGTGGAAACGGAATTGAAGTTCCACATATGGGGAAACTCCCTTTTTGTTTTGCTAAGTTGGAAAATTTGAATTGAAGGAGAAGAGATACAACCAAGAGAAAACAAACACAACCAAGAGAGAGGACAGCAAAACCAGAGCTCTATCTCACTCACATTAGGAGAGAGATGATTACTTAATGAAAAAAAAGAGTCAAGAGTGGAGCTTTGAAAAGAAGATGTCATTTTTCAAAGGGAGAGGGAAGCATCAGTAAGAAAAAAATTGAAAATCATATGGGGAAACTCCCCTACACAAACGTACCCTAATACAGCACGGGTAAGAGCAGATAATCATACCACCCAAAATCCAATCAATTTCCTTTACATCACTAAATTTCCATGCAAGACATCTCGATGACTACAACATACTGCTTCACAATGCCACCCAGCTTTAATACTACGAATTTATTATCCTTTTGGAAGGTGCTGCTAATTTATTTAGTTGATGTTACTACATAAAATATTTATAACGATCCGACTTCAGTGCCTTTAAGGATACCAGAAAAGATTCGCAAGGTATACGGCAGGTGTTGAAAGGTGGCCTCCATTGTGGACAATCATTATAGTGTAAAGCTCCATAGATCAACGTCGTTATTGCAGTCGTAAGTGTGAAGAAGGTCTTGTTGATCTTGGTTAGAGAGAACTGAGAGGTTGCTGTTGTTGAAGAAATCAAGTTGCTTGAATGAGTCCGATTGGCCATTGAGGTGGGACGCCACCAATCGATCGACGGTGGCCCAGTCACCGAGGGGTGGTTCTTTATGATTGGCTTGGTTTGGGCAGCTGCTGTCGCCCCTTTTCTGGGCGATAGAGGGAGTGAATTGAACATCGTCGGAAAGTGCAGGAAGATGCGTGTCGTCGTCGTCGTCGTTGTCGTTGTTAGTTTCCATGTTGGAAGACTCTCTCATGTACTTAAGAATCTGTTCCAGTGCCCCATCTCTAGTTGAATGGAGCATTTGGGTGTCAACATCCGTCTCGGGTGTCGACACCCTCTTGCTATCTAGTGTCTTGAGAAGGTTCTTCTTCTTGAAAACGCGACAAACCACCCATCCATCTTCCTCTGGTGTCACTCCTGCCGAGCTAGAGGCCTGGATTATTTCCCAATTGTCCCAGAAATATCAGTCAGTCAGTCTATCATATAACAATAAATAAACAACTAAACTAAGATCTTTTTCCAAAAGAATAAAACAGTTCAATCTGGGAGAAAAACCTGTTCAAATAAAAACTGTTTCATCAAAGCAAATAAGAGCATATATGTATGTTACATTGGGTTGGGATTTGGTGTCAGTTTTCTCTTCCAGCCTGTACTCATGCATAATCCAATCAGATTTCTGACCATTGGGTGCTCTCCCAAAGTAAAAGACGAGGGTTTTTCTCAATCCAATCCTTTTGGAACTGCTGCGGATGACCTTATCACGACCTGTGGCTTTCCAGAACCCAGAAGCAGTAGCACGATTGGTTCGGATGCCCGTCGGGTACTTCCTGTCTTTATGGCTAAAGAAGTACCATTCGTTTTGTGGGGTGGACCCCATTTTGCACGTCTCTGCATAATTCGTTGGCATAAGAAGAAGAAGAAGAAATATGAGAGAAGTATAGATTTTTGTACGAATGTGTGAAGGATGGTTTTATGGAGGCATCACCTTCTATATCCCATGGCTCTAGTTTGTTGAGATCGATTTCAAGGATCACATCCAAGTCAATCTTCTCGTATGCCACCTTCTTTTTCAAGTAATAGTGCAATAGCTCCTCCTCTGTTGGATGAAACCGGAAACCCGGTGGAACACGATACTGACCGCTTATCGATAGACTCATCTTTTATCCAAAAGCACAGATTTCCAAATTAGGAAAAAAAAATAAAAAGGGGGAAGGGAAAGGGAAAGGGAAAGAGAGAGAATGGATGAAACTAATGCAATGCAACCTTTAGATTTTCCTAATTATTTGCAAGGATCAGTTCTATAGAATTCAATGAGAGAGAGAGAGAGAGAGAGAGAGAGAGAGGCGTAGGTAACATAGGGTGCCGGTGGAGGTGATGCATTTATATATACGCGAGATGAAGGATGGAAGAATGAGAATAAGGTTGCATTTCAATTCATGGTTTTGATGTGGGATTAGTTTTCTATGTTGAGTTCGAGAAGGGCCACCCACCTTTGGAATGAAGTGACATAAAAAAATGTTCTTGGTTAAAGGTCCAAAGCTATAGAGAGAGAGAGAGAGGGAGAGAGGGATGAAAGCATCCAAAGGTGTGGGAGGCCACGGGCAGTCGTCGTAGACACTGGAACTTAAATTCTCGTGGAAATTCGCCATCCAAACTACCAATACCATCGCAAAAAAGCAGCAGCCTTGCCTAGCCCATGATCCGTTTATCTTGTGTAACAACCGGTATTTCTGGAGGTATTAGATGATGTAGCTGCAGGCATTGCGCTTTCATTGTCCCATCACCAAAAGTACCGCATCATGGAGAATGGAAGAATGAAAAGAATGTTACAACCAACCCACTTTAACCATGTTTAGTGTTAATTAAGTTGATTTAGCTAAATTAATTATAATTAGATACTAATTATACTAATTAGTGTTAATTAGACTCTATAGACTAGATTAGTGAGTCTTGAGTCTTATTTAAGTGAATTTTGGAACCGATTCGACTTGGATGGGTAGACTCAAGGGCTTTTTCATAATTATCAATTTTTGCATTTTGCATCATTTACACGTCATTTTGGTGTTATCACGTGTATTTCGATGAGTACATCGATTTTCGTATTAGACTCCACTTCATTTGAGCTACCGTTAAGTATTTGAATCCCCATTCGACTCAAAATGGAAATATCTTTATTTGAGCTACCGTTAAGTATTTGAATCCCCATTCGACTCATAATGGAAATATACATACAACTACCCCTTTCCCTTTCATTCTCCTTTCATTTCCTTTTCATTTCTCTTCTTCTCATTTTCTCCTTCATTCTCTCTCTCTTCCTCAATCATCAAGAAGTTTAGTGCATGTACCTTGGGAGCTAGGAGTGGACACTCTTCATCTCCTTCATACTCTTCTACTTCTTTGTTAACAAGAACCATCTCCACCATCTCCTACCATTCCCAAATTTGGATTTCTTGTCAAAGTAAGAGCCAAAACCCTTTTGTTTGTGTTTTTGGGTTGTGATAGAGTCAAGGGACTCTTGGCAAAACATGCATGCATATTCATTACCATTTTCCATGTGTATTTGTGATTAGGGTTTGATAAATTTGGGGTTTTTTATTCTTTTGAGCAAGAGTGTGTAAAGAAGATTTGGAAAGCTCTTTTGAGGCAAGTTAAGCTTTAATTTGGATTTATATGATGATTAGCTACCATTTGATTCCAATAAAACTCTTTCTCAATATTTCTATCTCTTAATGAATGGGTTGGATTAGTTTGATAAACTAATCAATGGAGTTAATGGAGGGATTATATGTGGTAAATGGGAGCATGGAAGCTCCATTTCTTTGTGCAGGTTATGTGTTGGAAGAGAGTTGAGAAATGGATGGGGAAAGGAACACATGAGTTCCGAAATTCTGAAATTCTGGAGCGTTCGCTGGAGTGAACTAGAGCATTCGCTCGAGCAATCCTCCCTACTAAATACTCGTTCGAGCGATCGAAAGGACCGCCCAAGCGTTCACCTCTCTAAATGGCATCCGCTCGAGCGAACATGGGTCTGCTCGAGCAACCACCCTTCTGAATTCACCACTCAAGCGATCGAAATGGGTCGCGCGAGCGACCAACCTTTTAGAGGGGGTCCGCTTGAGCGAACCTGAAGCTGTATACTAAGACTCTTTTGACCCAATTTTAAGGGTGAATTACCACCCTAAACCTAAAATAACCCACCCTAATCACCTCCAATAGGAAATTATGGTGCTCACCCTTGTTCTCATAGGATTTAGGATCCTTGAGACCCTTATGACCTTAAAATGGAACCAATAACCACATTAATTGGTCCGCTGAGCATTCATTAGTCTAGCACTATGCCATGATGGCTGTTTTGGAAATTCAAGGTCTTTCTCTTAATATGTGACACTCAACAAGATAGTAGCACGTTGACTTTCTGAATTTACTTTGTAATGGATGGTGAGAGACCATAATTGATAGTTTAGGGTTGGCTAGTAAGAAATATCTTGATTTCATTTAAAATTATTGCATTTCATATTGAAGTTCAATTTCGTTAATTATTGACATTAAATCCTAATTAGTATATTGATTTCATTATTAGTATTCATTGTGGTTCGATTGTCCCAATTCCAATTCGTGGCTTAATTATTGTGTAACTGTTTCGGTATTGGTTGAAAATGTGGAGTGAATAAGTATTTAAGTATATATGATTACTATTCGATTTGATTATGAACAAGAGAATATAGACTTACTCAAATTCGATTATTATTTGATTCGATCGAGTTAGTACTACTTAGCTTCGACCTTGTAATACCCGACAGGATTGAACTTGGTTTAGTTATTTGAGACTATAGCAATAAGTTATTTGGAGCACCAGAACTCCAGACCCGGGTGGCTAGTTAGCCTTTAGTCGGACTGCTGGTGACATCGCAACTAGATTCGCTCTCTTTTTGAGAGGATGAGCTCAATGTAGTAGCCAATTAGTATGTTTTCATTCTATCTTGATTTACAAGCATAAATTATTCGATTTTCGCACAATTTACATAGTTAATACTTATTATTGACATCTATTAATTTAACCGTCTTTTAATTCAATTTGTAACATTATGTATTTCCTCATTATTCCCTTTATTTGCTAGATCGTCGTATTGAGATATTACCCTTGGTGTCACAGTCGCAGGTGCAGTTCCTGGCCCTGAGAAGACCGTGAGCCCATACTTACTCCTGTAAATCCCGAATTAACCAAAGTTAAAATGGAAATTCACAAGGGATAACATTCTCAATTTACCTGTCAAATACACAAAATTGCGGAAACATTTATATTTGATAATAACAATTTACGATTTACATGTATATAAAATAATGTTCTTTATACATGTATCGATCCATTATTTGTTTGTCAATCAGTGCATTTCCAAAATACTATGCAATGACAATTAATTACATACCAAAATGATTATACAATTTTTTCCAAAATATCATAACTCCTTTTCGCACTCGGGTACCCACATCAAACGGTATCCCGACCATTCCATTCGTTTAATCCTCCTGGAGGAACCGGAGCGGTCTTCTCCGCTGCTGGACCGGCAAGGGCAATTGGGCCTGTGATGTCATCAATAACAATAGTGAACATGACGGTTCAACAAAGCATAAACAGATCTTGTAATAGCATGTTAATCCATAAACTAAAATCATTCAATCTATTAGTTACAATTCCAATTCTAGACAATAACAATATGTGAACATAAAAGTCGATCCTGTAGACATGTATAAGGTGGTCACTAGCTACCATAGCATTCATGTTCATTTCATTCCATTCCATCTCATTTCATTTCATATACCATCTTCCCTCAAAGGAATGATTCATCTTCGAAATGGAAGGCATCAATCAATACCCATAGATATGATATGAAATTGTGGGATTTACCAGTGTCTTGGCCAGGGACAACTGGCATCACCACGGAGCTCCAGAACGCCCTCAAATCCATCTACTACAGTAGGATTAGTCATTTATTTCATTTATCAATTCATTGAACTTATTTAGAGTTCTAATACAATAGCTAGGTAGTGGCAGACTCAAGGGTCAATACTTTCCAATAAGCAATCCATTTCTGGATTCAATTCAACTCTATAATTCCCTTCATAACCGAGGAAGGGAATAATAGTAATACCAATCTCATTAGATTGGAATACAACAATACAATGGGGGCATTACTAATCATTTATGATTCTATTAATTTCTATCTCAAATCTAAACAACCATTTAGGTGTAGCCATTGGTCACTAAATGCACGTATCATTCTCGATGGACATCACATTAGTATTTTTAATGTGTGCATTTTAGTTCCTGTAATTACCACCCATGGAAGTATAGTTCCTTCTTCTATCGCATTTAATTTTTAATAATCTCAACTCACCCCATGATTAGTCTTAAAACTGATTTATGGAGCATTTATACTCACAAGTAGTGCTCCAAGTTCATGCAAAAATCCAAAATTCCATTAACAACTAATGTCTTCGCCAGTATTAGGTTCACTCGGTGGTCACTTGGCGGTTAGCCGAAACCTGGTTGGCGGCTAGCCGAAATCTGGCTAGCGGCTAGCCAATATCTACTTGGCGGCTAGCCGAATTCTTAAGTTCGGTTAACCGACATACAACGGTCAACTCACGATCAGCTTTCCAGAACCTAGCTTTCTTGCAGGGATTTTTGACTCAAATTTCAATTTCGGCTAATCGAAATCTGGCGGTTAGTTTTCCAGAGACTCACCCATTTTATGGATTTTGGCGGTTAGCCTCGCGATTGGCCTTATGGCTAGCCGAAATTCACCCAGAACGAATTTCTGGAGCTTCAGATTTTTGAAGTAAAACTCTAGAAATTGAGTTTTGAACTTCAATCACTCCAAAAATTCACAAAATCCTAGGAAGTGTATGTATATTTGGAGTAATCATTGGAAGCTCCCATTCCCTCCTCATACATTATCCATTCATAACAATACTTCTAATATATATTAACCATTTAAATCAACCCAAAAAAATTCTATAAAATTCTACAATGTCTACTACTAATCACAAGAAAATGTTTATACTTGCCTCTTGAAGCCAACTAACTCAAAGCCCTCTTGCTTAGCTTGCTTTGAGATGAAAAACCCCCAACTTCAAACCCTAATCCCATGAAAACACCAAAAACCACAACTCATAAGTTATCTATGCTAGAACCCAATGCCTAATCACTCATTACAACTTGAAAACTCATTAAAAGTTCCAAGTACTTACTTGTAACTCAATAAGGGGGGGGGGGGGGGGGGGAATGACTTGAGGAAGAAGATGAAGTTGAAACCACACTCTTACAAACCACCTAAATCACTCCAAATCTCACTCTTGATGAAGGAGAATGGAAGGGAAAGGAAGAAGATAAACCTAGGGTTTGGCTTAAGGAGAAATGAATGAATGAGCTCATCTCATTCTCATATAAGGCTCTTTCACACTAAAACCCTCTCTTATTAACTATTATTACATTTTGAGTCAAATGAAACCTCATTTGGTTCATTTGAGGTCAAATGGAATCGCGCCTATTATGAAAGTTAAAGTACTATTCGAGATATACACATTGGCATCAAGAATTTCCGTATTTGACGAAATACGTGAAAACTCGTATTTACGAAGAAGTCCTTAGCCTACCTTGTTTGAATCTAAACCCATTTTAACCAACTCAATCCCATTTAAATTCCTTCCATTATGCTTAATGCACCATTTGAGACTAATTTGTTTCTCTTTGGTCTTTAACCTTCATTAACCCAATTATTCGTGCTTAATTAGCATTAATCCTAATTAATTAGCCTTAATCATGATTAGTTCGGGTCAGGGTGTAACACTAGAGGAGTAGCCGGACCAAGGCCACCGTAGATAATCCCTCTATCGGAGTGCAAGGATGTATATTTTGAGAGCTTCAGTAAAGTGTGGCTAGCCCCTTTTTGAGATAATCACACTTAGTTGTTTAGTTATACTTTTGTTTATAGTTTTGGTAGTGTTTGTAGATGGTTCTTTTATTACACCCTCTTTTATAATTAATGCATATACTTGTATAATTCTTTTGTATAAACTTGAATGTTTAATTGGACTGGAAGAGAAATGATACCCCCCTTTGTATATGAATTACAGCTTCCACTATGTTTTAAATGTCATTGATATATTGTAGTGAGCCAGACTCACGTGTGAAAAAGTTATTTTTCTCTCATTCGTGTATTATATTTGACTCTGGACAGGTACAGCATCACGGGAGTACGTGTGTCTCACCTCGGGGATTACCCTAGGCCAGGGTGATTCAGGACCGGGATGTGACAAAGAATATCTACGAAGAAAAGAAGACTAAGAAGGTATTGCATTAGCTTCCATTTTACACTAATTGACAACGATTATGAGTATGATTTAATGGACTACGTGGGTTAATTAGTGTTAGACTGTAATGAAAACTAAAGTACTTGCAGAGAAAATTAGATAGGAGGATCAACACACAGTAGAGAATACTTCTTTTTCTTATTAAGAATACGAGGGATGATTATGACGAACAAATACAAACATGCTATATAAATAGCATGGCTAATAAAGTCAAAGGTCGTCACTAGGTGCGGTCCCGCCGAAGCAAGATCTTAGGAGGGTCCAAACTAGAGACAGACCTAACCTTTGGTAATTTTATATAAAGTGGGTGTTCGCAGGTCTCAAACCTATGTTATCACGTATGACACTCAAGACTGTTACCATTACACCAAAGCATATGACACTCAAGACTATTACCATTAGACCAAAGCATATGACACTCAAGACTATTACCATTACACCAAAGCAATCACCCTAAATAGCATGGCTAATCCTAATTGTTGGGTTTATTTCTTGTATTCCGGGTTTACCCGATTGATCCATTAGGTTGGCGTTGGACAGGGTTCATGATCAAGGGTATTTTAGTCATTGTACCAATGTTTCGTAGGAGCTTAAGAAAGTAAAGATTATATGTATGATGTAATTTACAACCCTATACTCTGAAAAGAGTAAAGATGTGAGCTATTACTCTCTTGTCGTGGACTTAGGAGGTGGTTTTGCAGAACCACGTAAATCCTTATCTATCTCTTTTGTGACATGATTGTTCGATCATATGTTTCGTACTTCTGCACGCACTCACACAACACAAGAACTCTTCAAACGTTGGAGACTTTGAGATCTTCTAAAGATTGGGCATGAATATGAGGCCCATGATTTGACTTGGCCTTATCACTCCATCTCAAGATGGAGAGAGGAGCTGTCACTTCAGAGGCTACTAAGGCACCTTTTTAGTCTATTACTATTGGAGACAATTACGGCACTCATCAGTTTGACCAAATCAAATCTGGAGATTGCCTTCCTTGCTTGTAGCCTAGTCTTTATTCTTGTTAACTTTATTTTTGGGATTTGTTAGTTGTAAATATACAAATCAATATTCATTGTATAGATATGTTAGCTACAATCTTGGGATTTAATTAGCTGTTAATATTCATTGTATCAGTCATCTATAAATACAAATTGATGTAGGCTTCTCTGTTATCAAGTGAGAAAGCTATTAAGCAAATCTTCGTTCTTCTCCATATTCCACTCGTTCTTCTCCATATTCCAATTTTACAATTACGTTCGGGAGTGATAGTAAAGATATGGGACAACCAATCAGATGAAGAAATTAAGAGATCAATAAGTTCCTTGACGCCACCTTTTCTCTTGGAAAATGACAATCCAATTCATTATATTTAGTTCCAGTTTCTGGTGCTCTAGTTTCTCCGGCTTTCCCCCCTGCTCTGAGTAGTTTTCTTTCAGTTGAAGTGTGGTCTTGTAGCTGTTTTTTGCTTGGTTTGGGTTGAGCTATAGTCTGCCTAGGTGCTGAGCGGTTTGTGGTTTGCTTGCCTTCTGCTGTAAGTTGCTTCCAGCCCTTGCATTGGCTTGCTTTTCCCCCTCAGAGGCCCAGTTCCTTCCCAGGTTCCAGTCCAGCCCTTTCGTTCCCTGTCTTCTTCAAGTGTTGCAACCTTGCTTTTGCTTTGTTTTGGCAGTCTTTCAGTAGTTCCAGGTGCCCTGTCATCTGCTAGTTTGCTGTGAGTGCAGGGAGGTTTTTGTAGCTGGGTTTCAGTTCTCAAGTTGTTTGGATTTGCTGTGGCTTTGCTCGCTGCTCTGGTGGTGGGTGTTAGTTTTGCGGTTTTGCTTGGTGGATGTGGTTGCAGGTTTTCTGTTTTCCTTTTGATGGAAGGTGCTGCTGCGGTTTTGCTCGCTGCCCTGGTGGTGGGTGAGAGTGGAGTCTCCCCCTTTGTTTTGGCCTGTTTTCTGCTTTAGTTCGGTTCAGATTTGGCCCTCCTCGCTCTTTTGTTTCTCTTCTGCAAGTTGGGCTGTGCTGTTGTGTTCCTCTGCCGTGGGTGGGATTGCAGTATGCCCAGGAGCAGGTTTCTCTGGGAGCGGTTTGGCTAGTTCTGCCCAACTGGTAGGGGTAGAGCCTTGTCTCGTTGGCTCAGTCTTCTCTAGCTTTCGTTTCTGCCTTTCTGCCCTGTTTCTCGGCCTCGTCTCAGGCTGTCTCTTTTCCCTCCTTCTTTCTGTTTTTTCTCCTTTGGTTTGTTTTGCTGTCTGGTTTGGTTTTGGTTCTCTCTGTTTTCTTGGGGCTTTTGGCCTTTGGCTTTTCCCTCTTCTTTAATTCAATTTGCCATTAAGCAAAAAAAAAAAAAAAAAGAAATTCATTATATTTAGTTCCACATGAAACACCATACCAATACACAGATACAAGCACTAATGTTGTCACATAGTAATATGGGTATATGCGAGGAACTCAAAAACCAATAACAGGAAGTAGATAACTGATCCAATAGTAGTAGTAGTTGTGGCTTAATTATTGGATTAAATATTTAGTTAAAATCAATACCTTCATGTTGAGTGTAGTCTTTCGCAATTAATCTGACCTTTCAAAGTTCAATAGTGTCTTCTGCCTAGTACTTCAATATTTTAAAAACCCGATGAGATTTAATGACATTCATGATATCCAAAGTCTAAGAGAAAAGTACCCCTGCATCATTACGATACATAGCAGCAAGTTCTTCTTTGAAGGCTTGCATCTTAAGAGGATGCGTGAGAGCCACTCTTTTTTTTTTTTTTTTGGTTTACATGGCTCTGATGTTTTAGGACCTTAAAGATGCACCAGCCCATGTGCGACAAACTCACTGTGAGTAACCATGGGATGAAGATTCTTTGATGAGTGAGGCAGTGAATGGCCGGTGCTGGTGGCGGCGAATTCGAATCACATTTGAAGAAATGTTTAGACGTAAGGATACGAGCTTTCCATGCTTTGTGGAGAGAGTGGAAGTAGTTAGATCGACCAAACTTGTCTACTTCACTGATAGCTGTGGAAGGTGTTATTTTAGAGGGGTTTCAAAATCACAGAAGGATCGGTCCAGACCCTCGCATACCTTGCTAGGGTAGGTACACTAGTAAAGCTCTAGAGAGTGACCATGACCTAATGGTGTGTAGACTGCTGGAAAAAGAAGTGAAGATGATCTAGGATTGGACGATCGGTTGACCTTTTATTTGGTAAATCGAAGAAAAAAGTGTTAGAAAGACCTCGGTACAAAAGTTTTTTCAGAATAGTCTCTCAAATAAGAAAAGCATCTACAATCCAAAAGCCTTCATAACTAAATAATTGGGCTGTTTCCCATGTAATCCAAGATATGGAGAGTCCTTATCAAGCACATTAGAAGGCAATATGTTGTTCAGAAAAACAATTATTGTTAGTATGAGTCCACTCAGTATTTAGAAGCTTGTTTTGCAGGAACATAATAAAAGAACTGTAATTCAAAATGTAAAATTCAACTTACAGTATGAAGGCAGAAAAAACAGAGAGCAATTAGTGTAGAGCTATGTAATCTGGAAATTTATAGAAGTAAGGTGATCAAGTCTAGTGTTTGACAATATGTCCTTAAGACAAATTTCGTCCCTGTAGTGGTGCTTATGAGCTTCTGTGGCGTTTGTCTTACAGGATACAACCATCTTCTTCACACAATAGCAGCACTTTAGATTGTGCGACCGGCGATTAGAACTGTGACAGACTCTATTTCTAGACTCCAACCGATGACCTAGATGCAATGCAGTTGCAGAATGAATGACCAAAAAATGTATAGACGAGATGGGTTTAAATAGCCTGCTTTAGGACTCTTCTTGCCGGGTTGCATCTGTTCAGTACATTGATTGTTCAATGGTGATGAACAGACATGGAGAACAATAACGTTTCTTTGAACACACCCTTTCAGTTGCAAACGGACACACCCTTCTGGACACAACTCATTTTGAAAAAGAAATTTTAAATAAAATTTCTTCAAAAATATAAATGGAAGTGGCTCGGCCCACACGTGAAGCCCAAGCCCAAGCCCGACTTGGTTAGGGTGGGGTGCACATGTGGTGGTGAGCCCACCTTAATCTAGGTCCTCCCTCCTCACCAAAAGTGGGGTGCCTCTTGCGGCTCAACCTTATTATTAAGGCAAACACATTTATATCCAAAGAATGTTTAGCTCCCAAACAATGTAAGATTCAAGTTTACAACTTCCTTGTGTTTCCATGTATTACCATGTTTAAGTAGTGGTGCTAAGAGTCAATTTCTCATTCACTCAATAGATTAGAGCAATCTAATACATATTCTTAATCTACTTATGGAATGATCTCATTCCCAAGTAGTCCCACCTATAAGAATAAGTGCGGCCCATTTTTATTTTGGCTCAAACTTGAAAAAAAACATAGGTGCTCTATCCACTTTTCCAACAATTATAAGGAAAGTGTCAACCCAATATTTTTGAGGCATCTTTGTATGAAACATCATTGTGATTCTTGTTTCATTGATATGTTTATGTTTTCTTTCAGCTATTTTATTCTGTTCAAGAACACCAAAGCATGACAAATTCAAGTCTTGAGAGATTTTTATGAAAAAAAAAAAAAAAAAAAGGTCTTGAGATTTTGTCATGCCTAAATTATGTAGAGGGTTTCACTTGAATTATGTAGAGGCAGAAATTCAAGCCTTGAATTTTGTCACATTCCCGTGCTCTATCCATCTTCTTTTGTTGAAACCCTCATCAAGTCTTGAGATTTTCTCAGGCCTAGGTTTCTAAGAACATGTAGAGGCAGAAAAAATATGTTTCAACAAATTCAAATACATCAAGTGCAATAATCCATAAAAGTAACACAATAAAGTAAACTGATTATAGAAGCGTCAATATTAGTTTTAAAAGCTAAATTTTTCTCGCTCTAATCGGACAAAGGCCCACATTGGAATCAATGAACGACTCTTGCTTATCTATTAAAGTGTTATTTTTTTCTTAAAGAGGTAATTTTTATTAAGAAAAAGAGAGAAAAAAACATGGGCTCTTAGAGCCCCCAAAACAGAAACAAGCAACCAGAGCTCAAAAAAATTAAGAGTGTTGAGTCCTCCATTCACGACCTTTAAAAGCAATCACAAATTAGGAGTACGCAAGGCAAAGAGGTTTAGGTGGATGTTACGAAGCTCTCGTAGAGTGGTCCCAAACCAAAAAACAAGTAAAAAGAAAACCCTAATCATTATTGGAGATTGCTTAACTGCTAAATCATCACATTTTTTTAGAGGCATTCGGCGAGAAGTCTCTTAAAGTATGCCTTTGTTGCAAACAGTCCACAAAAAAAAGTCATGCAGCCAAAGGTCCTCTAACACATTCACATACCTTTTTTTTTTGGTTAAAGGGTAAGTTTATTGAGAAAAGGGGAAGGAGAATAGAAACAAGCCCTAATTGGCCAAAAAGAAAACAAAGAAACAAGAAGAGAGGAAAAAGCCACAGAGAAGCAGCAAAGAGAAGTTACAAGAGAGATCATAGAACCGAAACAGCAGAGGAGAGCAACCGCTGGCAGAGCTTCACAACAAGAAAACCGAAGTGGTGGGCCTTCCAAAAAGAGAGGGAAGATCGCTGCAAAGAGGAGATCCAAACAGAGGCGCAGCAAGGAGGAAACCCATGGCAGAGAATCGCTTCTGGAAACTGGCTATCACCTAGAGGAGGAGCTTCTACGCGAGAATAGCAACTGAACAGAATGATCGCAGATCGATCTACTGGGCCTTCCACGAAGAGAGAGAAGATCGCTAAAGCGATGAACCCAAACAGAGATGATGCAAAGAGGAGACCCAGGCAGAGAAGACCGCTTCCAGAAACTGGCTAACACCGAGAGGATGAGCAACTACACGAGAACACCAACTAGCTATCATCGGCCTGAACTGGAAGGCTGAGCAGCTGGGGTGGC
The DNA here is from genome assembly GCA_028538565.1 of Umbellularia californica. Taxonomy (NCBI): domain Eukaryota; kingdom Viridiplantae; phylum Streptophyta; class Magnoliopsida; order Laurales; family Lauraceae; genus Umbellularia; species Umbellularia californica. Next base: position 13,836,075 of record JAPQWN010000001.1, on the reverse strand, counting down.
TACAGGCCTGTGCTAGTGGGAACAAAGGTCGATGTGAGCAGACCGGAAGTGCTGGGAGCGAAGATCGGAGATTGCCTGAGGCAGCTGGGGTGATTAAAGACATTAATCGCCTGGGACTTGAGATGGGCAAAGATGAAGACTCCGATCAGCTGGGATGTTTGCAGGCCAGAGATCGCCTTGGACGAATGCGTTCGGTAGATCGCCTGGGCCTGCAGCAGAGCAGGGATGCTGGGAACGATCTACAGGCATATGCTGCTGGGAGTCGGTGCAAGTTGCTGGGTGATCATCAAGATGCAGCAGAGAGATGATTGAGTTGATCTGAGGGCTAATGAATGGTCTGGAGATCTTCTTCAAGGAGAAACAGAGCTCTTCAAGGAGTTGAGCACTTATCTGATTGAAGGTGAGAGGGTGATTTTCAAATATTGCAGAATTCCTAGCTTTCCAAATCGAGAATATCACAGAGAGGAAGATAGATGCCATGAACTTCTGGCTTTTCTTGTTATTCCCTGAAGACAGAGAGATCCAAAGAGAAACAGTTGAGAAGGTGAAGGGCTGCTGAGCATTAGATGCTTAAAGGATCCAATTCCAGATGGATCGGGCAAATGTGCAGTAAAAGAAGAGGTGGTTGGTAGTGTCTTCTCCTTCTTTGCAAAGACTGCATCTGGAAGCCAAGGAAAACCCAATTCGTTGTAGGAAGACTTTGTAGGAGTGCGGTTTAGCATAAGACGTCATCCAAAGCAGCTAATTCTAGAGAGGGAAATACCGTTCCAGATCAAAGGGGGCCAAAGAAGGGGGGTGCCCCTTGGTCTGATGGAATTCCATACACTGGACATGGAGATTTGGCCAAAAGGAGCCTCCTTCCAAATTAACTGATCACTGATGAATGGGTTTGGAACGAGCAGAGAAGACGCTGACGAAATGTATGCTTGCACTGTAGCTGGCTGAGAAGATGGAGAGTGCCAAGAGCCAGAGTGGAAGAGGGAGGCCAGTCTCTGGTTGGAAGGGAAATGGATGTTGGGGAAAGTAGCAGAAATAGGCCTATCTCCGCACCAGGTATCATGCCAAATATCTATGAGGTTGCCATTACCAAAAATCCAGGAACTGCCATGGTGGATGTGGTGAGCTAGCTTCTAGGTCCTCCTCCAGATGCATGAGCCATATCTGGAGGTGGCTGTGCTCCAAATGGTGTCATTTTTGAAGTATCTGTTTCGGAACCAGGAAGACCAAATGGTTGTTGTGGTGCAAGCCTGCCAACCCAATTTGATCATAGAAGCATCGTTCATGTCCGAGATCCTCCTAATCCCAAGGCCCCCTTCTAGCTTAGGAAGGGAAACTTGAGACCACTTGACGTAGTGAATCTTGGGAGAAGAGGAGTTGCCTGACCAAAGAAAATTCCTCATAAGGCGTTCTATGTCTTTACGAATTGAGATTGGGATGGGAAGGATGGAGGCTGTGTATGTGGGGGACACATTCACATACCTGATATGTCTAATTTACCATTTCTTTAAATCATATCTCATGTTTGATGGGATATCCCATTAATAATAGTCAACTACCACTTAATGGGCTACGATTAATGGAATCTCATTAATGAGATTTTCAAATAAATTCTAAAAACATACAAGTAAATTTCAAAATAACGCAAATAAATTTCAAAAAATACAAATAAATTTCAAAAAAATGCAATAAATTTAAAAAAAGTAATAGATTTTAAAAGAGTGCAGATAAATTTAAAAAGACGCAAATAAATTTCAAAAAATATAAATAAATTTCAAAAGATGAAAATCAATTTCAATAGATCCAAATAAATTTTAAAAAATATAAATAAATTTCAAAAGACTCAAATAAATTTCAAAAGACGTAAATAAAATTAAAAAAAATGCAAATAAATTTAAAAAAACATAAATACAGTTGCCAAAACTAAGATAACTCAATTTTCCAAATTAGCGAACAATGTGACAAAAAACTCAAGTCTTTTTGTCAAAAATTCAGTTAAATTTATTTAAAAAAATACAAATAAATTTCAAAAGCAAAAGACACAAATAAAATTCAAAAACACAAATAGATCTAAGAAAATACAAATAAATTTGCCAAAAACATAGAACGATTCGTTCAAAAATTCAGTTAAGTTTTTTTAAATAAAGATAAATTTTTCAGAAACTCACATGTATTTTTCAAAAACTCAAATAAATTTGCCAAAAACTTAGATAGATTTGTTTATAACTCAGGTAGATTTGTTCCATAACTAAGATAAATAGCTTAAAACTTGAATAGATTTGTCCAGAATTCAGATAAATTTGTCTAGAACTCAGATAAATTTGTTCCAGAAGTCAGATATATATCCAGAAACTCAAATAGATTTGTTCAGAACTCAGATAAATTTGTCCAGAACTCAGATGAATTTATTCCAGAAGTCAGATAAATAGCCAAACACTCAGATAGATTTTGTCCAAAACTCAAATAAATTTGAAAAAAAATACAAAACTTAGATAAATTTAACTTTGACTGGAATGGGGATGGACTTCTGGAATGGGTCAGGTCGAACCTAAACTGGAACTAACCCGGAACTATTGCAGAGCCCATGCCCACTTTCTTCTTCCTCTTCATTCTGGAATCAGAAACACAAAACCCATCTTCTGTTTGCCTTCTTCCTCGATTCCAGTGATGGCATGGCGCGACGTCCGGTGGCGATCCCCCTTCTCCGGCGACACGTAAGAACAACGGTGGCACAGGAAATCCGACGATGGCGCAGAATATCGTCTTCTTCTTCGTTTCGTGTTCTGCAAGTCAGCAACAGAACTTAGACAAGGTTGCGGGGTCTTCTTCTTCCTCTCCAGTAACAGCGTGTGGGTTAAGGAAGCAGCAGCGTTTGGGGATGCTACTTCGCTGAAAAACCCCAATTTCGTTCTCTAAAAAAAATAGAGATCGATCTCAACTGTTGAGATCCAATCCGTCAATGTCCATGTCTGATTTAAAGAGGGAGAATGGAAGATTTAAAGTTTTAAATTTTAAAATTTTATGCCTAATCAGTTAAAAGAGCAAATTAGTCATGAAAATGTATGAGGTGGCGTGTATAGGGACTTCTCTCCATGAGCTGTCGTGTGTAGGGACTTCTCATCGAAATATGTCCAAGCTGCATGGACTACAGGCTTTAGAGGAAAAGTTGATGGACTGTAGGCCTTACAAGTCCTCGCTAATTATCTCTTTTTTTTAAATGCCCACACATATTCATCTATTATATATGCAAGATCTTGTGCTAGTTTCCCATCTGAAGTTGCTTAATTGAACTTCACGTAAATGAGCGTGGTGAGTGGAGGGGGAGAGGCAGAAATTTAGTGTGTGTACGGGGGATAATTCATCATACATCTAAGTTTGGATAATCCAAAATCTTCAGAATAAAAGAAGACAATAAATGGATCGAACAGAGGGCCAATAGGTTAGTAGCCCACCGTATGTAGACACGACAAACCGGGTGCTGGCTGCTGCTCGGCTGTTCCCCTCAATGGCAGATCTGCAAATTAAACAAATGCATTGTCTAAAAGGGTAAGGGTACTTGTGCATTTTTATTTTTATTGTGGAAATACGACCTTGGTTGTTGTAAGGGGCCCTCCAACAGGTGAAGGAACCCTCGGGCGGCGAAAGGTGGCATGCATAGGCTTGAGACTTTGGGCAATCAGGTGAGAGCCGGCATCTATTATCCTTGACGTAAAAGGCCCTTCTAAGGGTCATTTGTGTAGTAAAATAGAGCTGTTCAATATTTTTATATTTTTTATTTTTTTAAAAGGCAAAGGAGTAGCTGTTGCTCTCATTCCTTTTTCTTTTTAAAGAATACAGCTATGGTAGGTTTAGGACAAACAGCATCCTAAATAATAAATAAACTCTTCAAACTTTGGGATCTTTTAAAGATTTGGCTTGAACGTGATCCGGACTTGAGCCCTGCCTTATTATACATAAGAAGCCGTTAGAAGCAAGATAAGGAACTAAAGTCCAAAATTAGCTAAGACTTTGAAAATATAAGTATGAATGTAGGGTAGGCCAACCAAACAGCCCCACTCAAATGACAAGTCCAAAACACATCCAAGGAGGGGACTACTCTATGCGGGCCACATTTTTGCAGGCCTGCACACATGCCCTAAGAACCTCTTCATTCCTTGTCCCTTCTTCATCTTTTTATGTTCTCATATTTATTTTCCATACAATAGACTCAAAACTCCGGTACTCACGCACACCACCTGAGCAACAAGCCGACTTCCCTATCCCCATCTATAGTTTCCTTCAAAACTTCATTATTAGATGGATGTGATTAAGAAAGAATTAAATGGTTGGAGGAAAGAGACACTTTTGTTCAACTTGGTGTAGAATAATAGAGAACGCCCCCAATTTGGACGTTTTCAGCGTTTTTGGACTTTCATCGTTCGGGTGTGTGAAATCATTGGTAAGGAGATATTTTGCATGTGATTAATTAGAGTTGGATTTTCATCTATATTGCTTTCCTCAACTTGTACTTCGGGTTAATCAACTTTCTTAGGATTTTTCAAAAAAAAAAAAAAAATAAGGATCCTTATGAATTGTAAACTTGAAAACAACCTTCTTTGTGGTTGTTGATCCGAGTACAATAGGTCGAATCACCATCAGTTTCATATCTGGGTATGTTTGTTCGGAGTTAAATTTATAGAATTTGAATATATGAGGTGATTAAAAATGAAGATTAAAGGTGAATTTTCAAAAATGAATATCAAATAATATTTTCTCAGGAAATAGAATCAAAAGACGATGTTATTTAATGCTCATTATTGGAAGTTCACTTTCGAACTTCATTTTTAAACCCACCCCCCTATATTCAATTTCTTTGTATGTTAATACAAACAGACAGGGCCTAGTATCATAAGATAATTGATGCCAGCAGCATTGTGATGGTAAGGATCTCGCCCTGGGGATCAAGATCATCTCGGAGTGGCATGGAAGTTTTGAGTGGGAACAATTTTTCAGACTAGTTAGAAGCAAATGTTCAGTTGGAGTTTTCATGTGAAGCAGACGCACGCAAAACATGAGATTCTAAGGTTCATGCTAGATTTCCAAATTAGCATCAACAAAGTCTTTGGTGAGGTTCTTGATCTAACCAGATCCTAGCTTTGCTTTAAAGATAGAGTACCAAATGGGTGCCCAATCCAGATGAACTAATCATCATAAGCCTGAGGAGGATGGACATGGGATAATTTACAGGAGAGGAAGTCAGCAATATCATCTAGAAGGCTAGATGGGACATGCCAACTACCATCAAAAGCAAGCATCGATAGGCTATCATGCTTATTAAATCTTTAGATCCATTGTAGGGACATGTTTGAAATATACAACAGTAATAGCTTTATTTGTCCATCGGCCTCCAAATTATTTATTGATTTGACAGTGGCCACTAACATAAACATGGTGTCTGGATTTCATGTGTGGCCTTGACATGCGACAATGAATAGTCCCACCAAAAGGCAACCCTTTGATTTCATGAGGCACGTAACCTTTACGCTGTGTTTGGGAAGGGAGGAGGGGAGGGGAGGAGAGGGAAAATTTGAGGGGGAAGGAAAATGAAGGGGAGGGGAGGGAAAATTAATTTTTCTTCCTCTTGTTTGGGAAGTGAAAAAGTAGGGGAAGGGAAGGGAAAAAGTATAATTTTATTTGTTTGTGAGGTAGGGAGAAAAAAACTATTTTACCCTTACTTTTGAAAAAAATTAAATTGGACATAAAAGGGTAATTTTGTACTTTCCTCCCCTTTCTTCTCTTTCTCCCTCACTTTCCCCCCATTTTTGGGGGGAAAATTTTTGTCACTTCCCCCCCTCATTTTCCTCCCCCCCTTCCCAAACGCACTCCCCTCTTTCCTCCCTCCCACTTTCCCCTCTTTTTTTTCCTCCCCCCTTTATTCCCCGCTTCCCAAACAGGCTGTTAATTTTCAGTATCACCTTACCCACATGCACTTTTATCATTGCCCTATGAATGGATGTGATCTTCTCGATGGCATCAAGTTCATAAGGTTTTCTTTTTGGTAAAAATCAAGTTCATAAGTTGCATATGGGTTTCGGAATCTTTGAAGTTACATCTCGGAATCAAAGTGCTGAACTAAGCCAGATAACATGCTGAAACCATGTAGAATTTCAACCTCTTAAAATTAAATTTTATATTAGAATTCTTTCCTCATCGTAATACTATTCTTGGAAGATTAGGATAGAAAAGGGAGAACTCTATTTTATCCATTGTATCATATGAAGTCTTTTCTTTTTCCTTTCCTTCCAATCCCTTTTCTTTATAGAAAGAGGTAGAAATCTATTCTTTTAGGCTGGAACATGTTGCCATTTTGTATGCTTATTGATGGATTAGGTACCTGGCGAACTGGATACTCTTAGCAAGTCCAAACAAAGCCTTAAAGCTTGCTTTTTATTTTGTGGGTCCTTGAAATTCAATGTTGGTATTTTGGGGTGGTGATAACACACTCAACTAGTTAGGGACTGAGTTGGTTAGGGATATGGGTGTTTATGTACAAGAATGATTTGAATAGGAATTCCAGATAAAATAATGTGCGTTTTCTTTTGTGGTGTGTGATTCGTAGTAGTTCTCTTTAATTTGAATTTATTACTCTCGTTTTGCATTAGCCGGATGAACTAACATCCATTGTTGAGACCTTCAAAAGAAACCTAAAAAAGTTTATGGATGGGGAAGTCCGTGTAATGAGTCATGAGATCTACTGTTTGGATTCTAGTATACCTGCTTCACGTGATGATGTCATTATTCTTTTTGCAGGGCAGATCCGACCATTCTTTTCGTTATCAGAATGAAATCCTGTGGCATTGATGTGTTCAGATTCCTTCCCGTGGGACCCGTTTCCTATCACCATCCGACATAGATTAAGGCTGAGGTTGATTTGATTCCACGAGGAGGAATCTCTCTCTTACAGGGGCCATATTCTGTTAGGACCCTTTCCGGCTGCTAGTCTTGTTCGTTTGTCATAAAGAAACCACTAAAATAATAGCAATGAACATGACATACCAACTACATTTAGAGCGTACACTGGGAGAAAGGGAGAGATTCTCTAACCATAGGTGGCCCACTTCTTTCTCGGGAGCATGCATGGATGAAGGGTTGATACCCTTGTTTTATATTGATTAATCAGCTAAAAGTTGATATTATGATTATGTTTCTTGTTGCTGTGTGATTAAGTTTCTTATTAGAAATGTGGTTAGATTTTCTTGATTTGAATCTATATCCTTTATTGATGTGTCAGGTCTCGTCCCGAGTTAATCAAGATTAACTCTAGTTAATTGAAATTAGTGCTAGTTAACCATGTTTAACTAGTTTAATGGTGATTAATGACTAAGCTCGATGAGTTAGTCCCAAATGAATGGAATGAATGGATAATGAAGAGATTAAGTGGATTGGTTATGCTTAAGGCTAATTAACTGCGGTTAATTGAGCTAATGATGGTCAATGACCAAATAATATAGAATAAGCCTCAAATGAATGAATTGGGCTTAATGGAATGGTAAAGAATGGATTTGCATGGTTTAAATGGAGTTTTAGACTCAAACATAGAAATGAAGGACTTTTATGTAAATACGAAATTTCGCGTATTTCGTCGAATACGGAAACTCTTGATACCAACGCGTGTATCTTGACGAGTACGTCAACTTTCATAAGAGGTTCGAAGTCGTTTGACGAGAATCTGGTCAAATGACCCTTCATTTGACTTAAATTGTAATTTAGTGAAATGAATGGGCTTGAATGCAATTTACTAGCTTATATAAGCTAAAGAGAACCCTAATGAGATCATTCTCTCATTTTCAAAGCTTTCAAACCCTAGACTCATTTCTTTCTTCCTTTTCTCTTCTTTCCTTCCAATCTTACTCAATCAAGAGGCAAACAAGGAGTTTGCAAGAGTTTTCAAGAAGCTTTCATCCTCTACTTCATCTTCCTCAACTTTGTTTACAAATTTTGGAGGTGTGAAGCTTGAACTTGAGGTTTTCTTCTTGGAATTAAGCTCAAGAAAGAGGTTTTCATCCATTCAACCTTCACAAAAGGCAAGTACATATGTATTCTTATGATTTATAGTGTTTTAGAAAGATTGGAGCTCATTTGACTCAAATCCTGAAGTTTCACTTCAGAAAATCTGAAGCTCAGAACTGAACTTCTGGGTCAGTGTCGGTTGACCGACGGTCAACCGACGAGTGAACCGACAGCTCTGGGAGTTGTCTTAGAGAGTTTCAGCTCTCTGGAATTCTGACCGACATTGTGTCGGTCAGCCTACATGGTAGTGTCGGTCGACCGACAGGTCAACCGACGGACTAACCGACAGATCTGAAATCTGTCTCAGTGAATTCCAGCTCTCTGGAATTCAAACCGACAACATGTCGGTTAACCGATGTGGTATCTTCGGTCAGCCGACACCTGACCGATACCTGACCGACAAATGTATCAGAGAATGGATTGGAAATCCAGCTTCTGGAACTTGAACCGACAAAGTGTCGGTTAACCGATAGGTCAACCGACGTTGTATGGTCGGTCAGCCGACAGGCCAACCGACAGCTGAGATGAACTCAGAAAAGATTATGGAAATGAAGCCTAATTTGTACAGGCTATTCCATGCTGATGTCTAAGCCTACATAAGTGTTAGCGAAGGTCGTCTCAATGTACAAATCAAATACATAAAGTGATATTCATAAAAAATAACATGTACATTGGATAACTAACGCTTCACTCGTTTGTCTGGCTTAGAAGTATGAATAGAATTGATAAGAAATGAATAGAATCCATGAAGTGACACAGAGGTGAACTTCATTGACATAGTGAACGTCATTGGCATAATGCACGAAATGACAGAATACATGAATTGAATTAATGAAATGAAATGAAATGAAATGAATAATCACTAAAGGTGACAGTAACTTGAATGAATGAATAATTCCTGCTGCAGTAGATGTGAGGGGCGTTCCGGAGCCTCGTGGAATGCCAGTGCTCTCTGATCAAGACACTGGAAAATTTCCACCATTGTGAAAAGTCATGTAATGAAAAGTGAAACAATCTTGAAGCCTCGGCCATGAATGGTTTGCCCTTCCGCCTTGTGCTTAATTAATGTGACTAAATGAAAATTGAATAATCTTGAAGCCTAGGCCATGAATGGTTTGCCCTTCCGCCTTGTGCTTACACTGTTTCCGTTGGAAGACACGAAATGAACAAAATGAACGAAATGAACGAAATGAAAGGATATGCTTGACATAGATGTTTGTTATGGAATTGAAGTAGGTTATATAGAACTGTTAAGTTCTTTTATTGTAGAACTGTTTAAGTTCTTACCTTATTGAATTCTTGTATAGAATTGTTAAAGAATTGTTACATAACATGAAGAATCATGAAAATGCATGTATCTTGTTGAACCTTCGTGTTCACGTGTTATTGATGATATCACAGGCCCAGATGCCCGTGCCGGTCCTGCCGAGGCCGCGCCGCCTGCGGAGGAGGCCCGTCCGTTACCTCCAGGAGGTTTAGCGGAGTGGGCGTAGTCGGAGGGCGATTGTAAATGAGTGATTTTGTAATAGAAAATTTTGGATTGTGATTAAATACCAACTGCATTGTATTTTAAGTGTGCAGTGTTGGTTTTAGTGGACTGTAAATTTGTATAAAGGAAACTTTACTTTTGTGTAAAGTTAATTGTAGTCAATGTATATATACATGTTTTCCGCACATTGTACATTGACAGGTATTGTGATTTGATATCCCTTGTGAGTCTTGTCTTAACTTCGGTTAATTCAGGATTTACGGGAGTAAGTATGGTTCCGCGACTCGGGGGTCCGTCCGAAGTAATCAGATCTCGGGGCCGGGTCGTGACATACTTATTGTATGGTATCAGAGCCTAGGTTGAGAACTAGGTTAAGGAACTTTTAAAAGTCTTAGTACAACTAAGAACGAAGTGAGGAACGATATCGATAGGACGAATCCAATCTTGGATTTGTATTTATTGCTTTCACTATATGTGATATAAATGTCATGGAAGTGTATAGATGTTTATCTTACCTTCCATATTGTTTACAGTATGGCTTCTGGATCAGGGAGTGATAACTTCGTAGAAGTTACTGTCAATGACGATACTACACCACCTCCCCCAGCATCGGATAATGATGCTCGGTTTACTGCTATTCTGGAACAGTTAGCCAGAACTAACGAGCAGATTGCGAAGAGTCATGAAGCTCAGTTAGGTTTGCAAACCCAAATGACTTCGATGTTGCAAGTCATGCAAGCCCCGTCTGTTCCACTACAGCCTCATGTTGAGACTCAGCTAGTATTGCAGCACAAAGAGACGGACCCTCATGCTGTTTATGAGCGGTTTCGTAAAAGAGGAGCTACAGAGTTCCATGGTACTGAGAATGTCATACAAGCTGATGAGTGGCTGGAACACATTGAAGATGTGTTTGAGACGGTCGTCTGCACTCGCAGGCAGAGAGTGTTGCTCACCTCTACCATGTTTAGAGGGGGAGCGAACACGTGGTGGAAGAGTGTCAAGGACACGTTTAAAACCATGACCGCACCGGACGTTTGGGAGACTTTCAAGAAACAGTTCCAAAGAAAGTTTATCCCCGAGCATGTGCAGCAGCAAAAGGAATCGGAATTCCTACACTTGAAGCAAGGTCAAATGACCGTAGCTGCCTATGTTCATACCTTCTTACAGTTGTCCAAGTATGCTATAGACTTGGTGGATACTGAGGAGAAGAAGGTTAAGAGATTCCTCATTGGGTTGAACCCCGATTACAAAGCGATCGTAATGGCTGGACAGAAGCCTACGACGTTTGATGATGCCGTAGACAGGGCATATACCGCTGAGGAAATTCAGAGAGAAAGAGAAAGAGAGACTGTGAACACCAAGAGAAGTGGTGACTCCTGGTTTAAGAAAGGAGGACAGTCTAGAAATAAGAAGCAGAAGCAGAAATTCATTCCTAGGAATGAGAGAAGAGAGAATCTGCCAGTCTGTGAGACTTGTGGCAAGAGTCACCGGACTGAGCTATGTTGGAGGAATACTGGAGCCTGCTTCGTCTGTGGTTCTTTGGAACACAGAATGGCACAGTGTCCAAGAGCTAGGAGAGATGATAGAGCTCCGTACCAGTATCCTGTGCAGGGTCAAGCAGCACTTCCTGCTCCCCCGCAGAGATTAGCTTTACCAGCTCCTCCTCCTAGACCACAGCAACAACAGCAACCACAGCCACAACGTCAGGGCCAGCAGCGTCAGTGGCAGAGACAACAACCGAGACAGCAGCAGCAGCCAAACAGGCCACAGATGGCTGGGATGGCTTATGCTGTCAACAGGGAACAAGCTGATGTTGCCACAAATGTGGTTGAAGGTACAATTTTTGTAGATAATAGACTTGCAATTGCATTGTTTGATCCCGGTTCCACACACTCATTTGTAGCACCCGCATTTGCTGGTGGCATGCAAGACCGGATCATGCAATTGTCTTATGATTTTACTGTATCTACTCCTTTAGGGAGTAAAGTAGTGTGTGAATTATATATTCCACAATGCACTATTAGAATTGGAGATGTATCAATGCCAGCTGATCTGGTGATACTACCTATGAATGATTTCGATGTGATCTTCGGCATGGATTGGCTTGCGAAGTACAGGGCTTGTCTAGACTGTTTTCGCAAAGTCATTACCTTCAGGGTTAATGAAGCCAATGCCAGTGTATTGTTTGAAGGAGTGCAGAAGAAGTATGACACCAGGCTCGTTTCAGCACTTAAGGCTGAACGTATGATGCGTAGTGGTTGTGAAGGCTACATCGCATTCGTTTCAGAGAAGAAGCCTGTACAGGAATTGCGAAACATTCCTGTAGTCTGTGAATTTCCAGATGTGTTTCCGGATGAAGTGCCAGGTCTACCTCCAGCTAGGGAAGTGGACTTTACAATTGAACTTGTGCCCGGTACTGCACCAATATCGAAGGCACCGTATCGAATGGCACCATCAGAGTTGTGTGAGTTGAAGAAGCAGATACAGGATTTGCTGGACAAAGGTTTTATCAGACCTAGTGTCTCACCATGGGGAGCACCTGTATTGTTTGTGAAGAAGAAAGATGGTACCCTGCGAATGTGTATCGATTATAGGCAGATAAATCAGATGACAATCAAGAACAAGTATCCTCTGCCTAGAATTGACGAGTTGTTTGATCAACTCGTGGGTGCATCATATTTCTCCAAGATTGATCTCCGATCTGGTTATCATCAGATTCGGGTTAAGGATCAAGATGTGCAGAAGACTGCATTCAGGACTCGTTACGGTCACTACGAGTTTTTAGTTATGCCTTTTGGTCTAACCAATGCACCTGCAGTGTTTATGGCTTTAATGAATAGGGTGTTTGCTCCCTTCCTAGACCAGTTTGTGGTAATCTTCATTGATGACATCCTGGTCTATTCAGAGTCAGAGGTCGAGCATTCACGTCATTTGAGGACAGCCTTGCAGATACTGAGAGAGAATCAGTTGTATGCAAAACTCGAAAAGTGCGACTTTTGGTTGCAGCAGGTTGCATTTCTGGGTCATATCATTTCCGGAGATGGATTAGCAGTTGACCCAGCTAAGATTGAAGCAGTTACCAATTGGCAGAGCCCGAAGAATGTGCCAGAAGTAAGAAGTTTCTTGGGATTGGCAGGCTATTATAGGAGGTTCGTCAAGGACTTCGCAAGGATAGCATCGCCATTAACAAAACTGACTCGCAAGAGCTCTTCCTTTGAATGGAATGATGCATGTGAGTCTAGTTTTCGAACCTTGAAGCAAAAGTTGATTTCAGCCCCAATCTTGTCTTTACCCGACGGAAGAGGAGGATTTGAGATATACTCAGATGCCTCGGGTATTGGCTTGGGATGTGTATTGATGCAGAATGGTAGGGTGATTGCCTACGGTTCGCGTCAGTTAAAGGAACATGAAAAGAATTATGCCACACATGATTTAGAGCTCGCGGCGGTTGTGTTTGCATTGAAGCAATGGAGACATTATCTGTATGGAGAGACTTTTGAAGTCCATTGCGATCACAGGAGCCTTCAGTATCTATTCACTCAGAAAGATATTAATTCAAGGCAACGTCGTTGGTTAGAGCTAATCAAGGACTACGACTTTCCATTCAAATATGTACCTGGAAAGGGTAATGTGGTGGCTGATGCTTTGAGTCGGAAATCAGCTGACTTAGCATCGTTAGTTGGTGAGTGGGACATGATCGAAGAATTCAGAGATCTGGATGTGGCTATTGAAATGATAGACAGTAAAGTAATGCTTGCAGCAATGTCTGTCTTTGAACCAATGCTTATCACGGAGATCAAGGCTAGGCAATTTCAAGACCTTGATTTGGTAAGGATTAGAGATAACCTTGCCACGAAGCCAGATTTCGTGTTAGTAGAAGGAGTTCTGTATTTTAGAGACAGATTATGTGTCCCAGCTCAAGAATATCTTAAACAAGCTATAATGTTTGAAGCTCATCACACCAGGTATTCTATGCATCCTGGAAGTACGAAGATGTACAGAAATCTGAAGGATAGATTCTGGTGGAATAACATGAAGCGAGAGATAGCAGGTTATGTATCATCCTGCTTAACTTGCCAGCGTGTAAAAGTTGAGCACCGGAAACCACCGGGATTGCTTCATCCACTGAAAATTCCTAAATGGAAGTGGGAGCACATTACGATGGACTTTGTATCGGGTTTACCGAGGACGAGGAAGCAGCACGATGCCGTATGGGTGATCGTTGATCGTCTTACAAAGTCTGCACACTTCATTCCCATCAGAAAGGATATAGGATTCAGTGAGATGTCTAAACTGTTTGTCAAAGAAGTGACTCGATTGCATGGAACACCGGTCTCGATTGTCTCCGATCGGGATAGCAGGTTTGTGTCCACATTCTGGAAGTCATTTCAGAGTTCGTTTGGCACTAGACTTCAGTTTAGTACTGCTTACCATCCACAGACAGATGGGCAGTCAGAAAGGACTATACAAACTCTGGAAGATTTGCTCCGTGCCAGTGTGATTGATTTCGGGAGTGATTGGGATGACCATTTAGCTTTGTGCGAATTTGCGTACAACAATAGCTATCACTCCAGCATTGAGATGGCACCATTTGAAGCATTGTATGGTCGAAGGTGTAGGACCCCAGTTAGCTGGGAAGAAGTTGGAACTCGGAGTTTCCATGGTCCTACGATTATTGCAGAAACAGCAGAAAAAGTCCAGAGGATACAGGAAAGGCTAAAAGTTGCTAGGTCACGGCAAAAGAGCTATGCTGACAATCGTCGGCGTGATCTAGAGTTTGCAGTTAATGATTTAGTCTTTTTGAAGACTTCTCCAATGAAAGGTACTGTTCGATTCGGACAGAAAGGGAAGCTTTCCCCGAGATTTATTGGACCTTTCAAGGTCACGAGTCGAATTGGAAATGTGGCTTATCGCCTAGACCTCCCATCAGAACTCTCCGGTATTCATAATGTATTTCATGTTTCTATGCTTCGGAAGTATGTGCATGATCCTTCACATGTCATTCGTCATGAAGAGATCGAAGTGTTACCAAACACCACATATGTTGAGAAGCCAATTCAGATCATAGATACAAAGGAGGCAGTTCTACGTACTAGAACGATCAAGTGGGTCAAGGTCCTTTGGGATCATCATGAACCTAATGAAGCTACATGGGAACTTGAGGAGCAAATGGCTCAGAAGTATCCCGAGCTATTTATTCAGGTAATTTTGAATTGAATTGTTTATTTTCCTTGTAGTTGGATTGCATTGATTTGAATTGCATTCGGAGGACCGAATGGTTCAAAAAGTTGTGATAGTTGTCAGGTCTCGTCCCGAGTTAATCAAGATTAACTCTAGTTAATTGAAATTAGTGCTAGTTAACCATGTTTAACTAGTTTAATGGTGATTAATGACTAAGCTCGATGAGTTAGTCCCAAATGAATGGAATGAATGGATAATGAAGAGATTAAGTGGATTGGTTATGCTTAAGGCTAATTAACTGCGGTTAATTGAGCTAATGATGGTCAATGACCAAATAATATAGAATAAGCCTCAAATGAATGAATTGGGCTTAATGGAATGGTAAAGAATGGATTTGCATGGTTTAAATGGAGTTTTAGACTCAAACATAGAAATGAAGGACTTTTATGTAAATACGAAATTTCGCGTATTTCGTCGAATACGGAAACTCTTGATACCAACGCGTGTATCTTGACGAGTACGTCAACTTTCATAAGAGGTTCGAAGTCGTTTGACGAGAATCTGGTCAAATGACCCTTCATTTGACTTAAATTGTAATTTAGTGAAATGAATGGGCTTGAATGCAATTTACTAGCTTATATAAGCTAAAGAGAACCCTAATGAGATCATTCTCTCATTTTCAAAGCTTTCAAACCCTAGACTCATTTCTTTCTTCCTTTTCTCTTCTTTCCTTCCAATCTTACTCAATCAAGAGGCAAACAAGGAGTTTGCAAGAGTTTTCAAGAAGCTTTCATCCTCTACTTCATCTTCCTCAACTTTGTTTACAAATTTTGGAGGTGTGAAGCTTGAACTTGAGGTTTTCTTCTTGGAATTAAGCTCAAGAAAGAGGTTTTCATCCATTCAACCTTCACAAAAGGCAAGTACATATGTATTCTTATGATTTATAGTGTTTTAGAAAGATTGGAGCTCATTTGACTCAAATCCTGAAGTTTCACTTCAGAAAATCTGAAGCTCAGAACTGAACTTCTGGGTCAGTGTCGGTTGACCGACGGTCAACCGACGAGTGAACCGACAGCTCTGGGAGTTGTCTTAGAGAGTTTCAACTCTCTGGAATTCTGACCGACATTGTGTCGGTCAGCCTACATGGTAGTGTCGGTCGACCGACAGGTCAACCGACGGACTAACCGACAGATCTGAAATCTGTCTCAGTGAATTCCAGCTCTCTGGAATTCAAACCGACAACATGTCGGTTAACCGATGTGGTATCTTCGGTCAGCCGACACCTGACCGATACCTGACCGACAAATGTATCAGAGAATGGATTGGAAATCCAGCTTCTGGAACTTGAACCGACAAAGTGTCGGTTAACCGATAGGTCAACCGACGTTGTATGGTCGGTCAGCCGACAGGCCAACCGACAGCTGAGATGAACTCAGAAAAGATTATGGAAATGAAGCCTAATTTGTACAGGCTATTCCATGCTGATGTCTAAGCCTACATAAGTGTTAGCGAAGGTCGTCTCAATGTACAAATCAAATACATAAAGTGATATTCATAAAAAATAACATGTACATTGGATAACTAACGCTTCACTCGTTTGTCTGGCTTAGAAGTATGAATAGAATTGATAAGAAATGAATAGAATCCATGAAGTGACACAGAGGTGAACTTCATTGACATAGTGAACGTCATTGGCATAATGCACGAAATGACAGAATACATGAATTGAATTAATGAAATGAAATGAAATGAATAATCACTAAAGGTGACAGTAACTTGAATGAATGAATAATTCCTGCTGCAGTAGATGTGAGGGGCGTTCCGGAGCCTCGTGGAATGCCAGTGCTCTCTGATCAAGACACTGGAAAATTTCCACCATTGTGAAAAGTCATGTAATGAAAAGTGAAACAATCTTGAAGCCTCGGCCATGAATGGTTTGCCCTTCCGCCTTGTGCTTAATTAATGTGACTAAATGAAAATTGAATAATCTTGAAGCCTAGGCCATGAATGGTTTGCCCTTCCGCCTTGTGCTTACACTGTTTCCGTTGGAAGACACGAAATGAACAAAATGAACGAAATGAACGAAATGAAAGGATATGCTTGACATAGATGTTTGTTATGGAATTGAAGTAGGTTATATAGAACTGTTAAGTTCTTTTATTGTAGAACTGTTTAAGTTCTTACCTTATTGAATTCTTGTATAGAATTGTTAAAGAATTGTTACATAACATGAAGAATCATGAAAATGCATGTATCTTGTTGAACCTTCGTGTTCACGTGTTATTGATGATATCACAGGCCCAGATGCCCGTGCCGGTCCTGCCGAGGCCGCGCCGCCTGCGGAGGAGGCCCGTCCGTTACCTCCAGGAGGTTTAGCGGAGTGGGCGTAGTCGGAGGGCGATTGTAAATGAGTGATTTTGTAATAGAAAATTTTGGATTGTGATTAAATACCAACTGCATTGTATTTTAAGTGTGCAGTGTTGGTTTTAGTGGACTGTAAATTTGTATAAAGGAAACTTTACTTTTGTGTAAAGTTAATTGTAGTCAATGTATATATACATGTTTTCCGCACATTGTACATTGACAGGTATTGTGATTTGATATCCCTTGTGAGTCTTGTCTTAACTTCGGTTAATTCAGGATTTACGGGAGTAAGTATGGTTCCGCGACTCGGGGGTCCGTCCGAAGTAATCAGATCTCGGGGCCGGGTCGTGACATGATGCTATCTTCATCCCTGGAATGTTTTGCTTGTAGGAGCTGAGGCTCTGTTGTGTTCAAATATAACCAGAATCCTTTGGTCTCTCCCTGCAATTTGATGAGCAACTGATTTTTTGGCGCTTTTTTTTTTTTGCCTGTTGTTTTCTGTCTGTTTCCTTTCTCTGTTTCTCTTCTGTGTATTCTTTTGTTCTCCTTTTGGCTGTTGCTGGTAGTTCTTTTATTTTCTTTCAAGCAAAACAAACATAGTATTCTATAAATAGCCATTAACTATTCTCAATAAAATAACGAATTTGTCACGAAATAGTCCTTAATTTCATCTCAAAGGTCACTGTCTCACATTTTTTAATTATCCCAGTGAAATTGTTAACGGCAATAAGAGTCTTGACTTCCATGAAATTAATCATAGCTAAAATACAAGATTAAGATTAGAGAATAAGAAAGAATCAAATCATATGTCATGGATATTATAAATCAAATGGTGGAACAAATATATTTTAGTAAAGTCTTTCGAATCTGGACTCGCTTTAGCCTATTACTCCTCCCTTATTATGGTGGGGCATCATGTCTTGCTTGAGATTGTTGCAGATGATGGCTTGAAATCCAGCCGAACATTTGAGTCCAAATTATGTTTTAGGCTGGTCCTCTCTAAGTTGATTGACATCTTCCCAACGATTCTATCTCACGGGAACCTTCAGCTGACATCCATGACTCTCAAAATTACAATCCCCGATCTTACTTATCTTTTCTTCGAACCAAATTTCATTACTCCTTGGGTTGAGCCCACTGCCAAATTACTAATCACTCATGAAATATGTTACAGACCCACACATACAATCCAAGCTCCTAACCAACAGGATAGAGTTGTTTTCGTGGAAGGAGATGACTCATGTAATGAGGCCTGAGATATTATTATATGTGGAATGTAAACATCAAATCACAAGGATGACGAAAGGAAAGGTTAACTACAATAAAAAAAACGAAAATGCACACGAGAAGATTCAGATTTGTTGTATTTATAACATCAGATTTGCACACGTTTCCGACATTGTTGTTTGCATGGGAAGCAAACGCCTTTCCAGTGAGCCCAACATCCCCATCACACCACCTTTAGAATAGAGCCAACTGATGAAGACCCTGTACATATAATAGATGGGATAAATGGCACTAGAAATGGATCGAACTACGTATTTTTCTGCACAAGTGGGCCAATTGAAAGAAAGAAGGAAATCGGTTGGTGGAGAAAACAATGTATTAAAACAAAAGAGAGCCAACTGCCCAAGATTTCATGTACTTTTTGTGACCCACTTGACTGTATTTATGAATAGTCCGTAATTGTTGATACTACTGAGAAGTTGGTTCTATCCAAGGGGAGTGTTAAAAAGTATTTTCACATGTTTTACTCAAGTGAGTATCAAAAAGTGAGAGTATTGAAAAGAATTTAGTTCCATCTAAGTGGGACTATTGAAAAGTATTTCCACTAGATTCACCCAAGTATAGGTATTGAAAGGTATTTCCGATGGCTGCCTACACCCTTGAGGTTTTTGTAAAAAATGTCAGCTAAGCAAATTTAATATGGCATCAGAGTCAACCGATTGCAGATTTGAGAGCCAATCGATTGTGAATTTTAATCTTAAGAGGAAGGACTTGACATTGAAAAAAATATGCATAGTACCAAAACTGCACCAACCGAGTTCGAGGGGGTATTGAGAAGTAGGTTTCATTCAAGGGAGTGTATTGAAAAGTATTTTTGATGCGTCTACTAACGTATCAAGGTTTTAATAAGAATGGTTAGCTAATGAAACATAATAGATGTTAGCTATTGAATGTGAGGAAACTTAATAGATCTCTGTGCTATTGAATGTGGCCAACAGCAACATGATGGAAGAATGGTTTTTTTTTTTTTTTTTTTTAAATAAACAGAGAAATTGGTCACCCAAAAACCGGCAATGGAGGGGAAACGGTGGATGAGTAGAGGAAAGGATGTGGGTTAAGTTTCATCTTTATCCAATTCATGTCCCATGCAAGTTCAATTTATTTTTTATTTTATTTTAGCACAAGTCAAGGTATATCAATGACGAAAAAAGAGGGCTAAAGGAAAAAAGGCGCAACTCTAATACTATTTGAAGAACACTAATTAGGCAACCAGCTATTCCAAGACAAATGACAACATGCACAAGTCATTTTTGACAAGGCCTTGGTAAAATATCAGCTAGTGAATGACTGAAAGAGAAAAGGCAGGAGTTACAAGTTCTCCGGAAGCCAGATATACCTAGCCTCAGCAGTGTTGCATAATAAAGAGAGAGTGAATGCTTTAACCATGAGCAGTAAGCTTTATAAAAAAAAAAAAAAGAAAGAGCTGTAAGCTATTGAGATCAGAAACTGCTTGTTAAGCTGTAAGTTGAAGGCCAGATTGATGGTTTACATGAAAGCAAGAGCAAATAGTGTTCCAAATACCCACAAAATAAGGGCAACCAAATAGAAATTATCACTAGATTAGATTCGATGCCATCATGCAAAAAGTGTACTCATCAAATTGAGGATAAAATTCCATCTTCTCAAGAAATCTTTAGTCTTCAGCCTTTTATGGAAACTAAACCATCCTAGGAAAAAGTGCTTAGGAATATTATTGAAGGTTCAGCACATGAAGAAGCTGGGGCCCAAGACTCAGCTAGGATATCCAGTCAAACAATGGACAAGTCCATCAAGCTCAGTCAAAGTCTGCCACGGCAGAATGCAACAGTCTAGGAAGTCAGTAGAACAGTATTTTCAATTGAAAAGAATGCTTGATTGTAGGATCTGAATCAGGAACATTTGTATCAATAAACAGTACCTGATTTTTAGTCCTTCTATGTAACCTCTCCAAACTATTTAAATTCCTTATCTCTTCAAGCAAAGAAGAGAAAGGTCTTTCAAACAGAATCTTTGTCTAACATTTGTAACTATGCCCCTTGAGCCAAACCCAACCACACCATTTAATAGTATCGCAATTAACTAACTTGTCTTATGAGGTTTTCAAATAATGAGATCGGGCCTTTGGGAAGCAGTCAACAGGCTGAATTTCATTCTCGACGGAGGGGATACTAAGGGCATCATTAATCACATCCCAATGTCAGTTGCATTTTGTTCTCTTTTATCAGTAATGTCAGTCTCTCTTAGAGAAGAAGTAGGAAACATTACAATGGAGATTGTCACTAATAGCCAAAAATTTGTCTTCCACCAGCAGGTATCAAGACTTTTGTTCCACTTGTTAGCGTCCCGTGAAATTGAGCATGAAATTGTCCGCTTTGACGCACGTAAGATTAGTGTAGTCTCGGACTTGGGGCATGACATACTTAAGTTAATATCAAAATCGATGACAGCTCCAAAACAAGAATTCTAGAATGCTTGAAATCAAGTAGTCTTATGTATGTGTACAGTACTGGAGATCAGTTTAAACCGGCAGGTAACAACAAAATAAAAATTTTAAATCCCATTATGCGTTAAAAACATACATACAGATACACTGGTTGGAAAAGATGAACATCACTTGTCTGAAGGAGTAAGAAGGTATGAATTACAAGCCTCTTCACTTCAGAAACCGTTAGCCTAGAAGAAACGCTGTTTCATAACAATACTTGGGAGAATCTTTCAGAAACCACGTCCTGATGCTGTGAATTGTGATTGGTTACCATAAAGGGCACGTAAAAGCTGCTTTTAGCTCAAACAAGACAGAGATGGGTCTTGGATTCTGAGTTGTCTGGATACTTGGTATAGAGACGTGAAATAGAAAAGTCCCTTCCATCATGTGCCCAACAAATGCTCCAGCAAGTGTTAGCAAAGGAGAGTTACAAGGCTTCCATCCTTTCTTCCTGTCCTTTTCCGGACACGTACATATTCCCATCTTTGCATGGGATGGCTATTGGATGTCCATGAAATAGAAAATGAGTTCATATCCTCGTACGTAGGGAATTAGAGAATCTTATGACGAGGCCCGTGATCAACAGTAAAGCCAACCTCAATTGAATAGAATTTGGACTCACCTTCATATCTGTCTAGTGCAATTCTTCACATGTGATAACAAATACTAGCATGGGCTTTCCACCTATTAGAATTTGACAGAAAGCATACACATGGAATTTTGGTTTTTAAGGGTTTGAATTTAGAGCTAATGGTCTGCGCTCAAATTTATATGCCTGATTTTTGTTTTCTGGTAGGAATTTAAAAGACTGACTTGTTCTTCCTTCGAAGCAAACGATCCAGACTTTCTCCCATTCAGTACAGCTTCAACTTTGTGGAGTGGAAAGACAGCCTCCGGCAGTGATTTTAAAGGTCTTATCTGGTCAGAAGGCGTTACACTACCACCACTACATATTGGAGAAGGACATTATTTTCTTTTCGGGTCCTACCAGCTTACAAATTGCGGGTGCAATTGCAGGGAGGATGCATTGTCATCCATTACACCACCAGCAACTACTTTAGAACCAAATACTTTAAAACCAAACAACACGGGAGAAGAAAACATAGGAGGAAGGGAAACGTGGTCCCAGGCAAGAATCAGCATCTAAGGATCAGCAAGAATAATTTATGTAAGCATTGATAATTTAGAACCAAACAACAGGGGAGAAGAAAACATCAGAGAAAGGGAAACGTGGTCTCAGGCAAGAATCAGCACCTAATAGGATCAGCAAGAATAATTTCTGGAAGCACTGATAATTTACTGTATATTCCTGTAAACAAAGTTCTGGAAAGTTTTATGTACTTTACAACATCGTGTTTAATATAATATTTTCGTGTGCGGAAAAGACTTGTTGTCTTATCCAAGCACCACTATTACTTGTCACAATCTACCATTAATGAAGAGGAAGAGGAAGAGGAAGAGGATCCACTGCAATCTCCACCTACAAACTAACGATTATGAGGCGCCGCACTTGAAAATAATGTGAATTCAAGTTTACGTTACTAATTACAAGGACAAGCCTGTAAGAGACTTGGACCCATTATACGGAGAATGTTCAATGTAGTGATGCTGGGGCAACCCAGGCCTGATCTGGGCCCGGCCTGCTTTGTGCTGGGGTTGGATGTATAATATGAGCCCTATAATATTTCAGTCAAACTTGGATTAAGTGTTAGAAAGTCTTAAGCCCAGCCTGGAAACAACGGCTAGTAATCATTCAGTGATAATTTGTATAAATCATTGTTAGAAACCTTATAACCAATAAAAAAAAAAAAAAAACCTGATTGGGCCTAGCCTACATCCACCCGATTGAATAAATAGGTGGTCTTGGGCCTGGGATTTTAGGCCCAAGTCATGCTTGGGAGGGATATGGGTCTATATTTCTAAAGTCAAGCCAAGCCCAGATATCTCTTAGCTCAGCCTAACTCACCCCCATGTACACCCCCACTCTTATGAGCATGCTACATGCTCATATGCAGTT
Source organism: Umbellularia californica (assembly GCA_028538565.1). Taxonomy (NCBI): domain Eukaryota; kingdom Viridiplantae; phylum Streptophyta; class Magnoliopsida; order Laurales; family Lauraceae; genus Umbellularia; species Umbellularia californica. Next base: position 13,813,227 of record JAPQWN010000001.1, on the reverse strand, counting down.
TAGCTCATGGGGTTCACTTAGAAGGATGCCAACAAATGGAAGGATGATGGAACGAAAGATCTCCTTATGAGCAACGAGAAGCCAAAAAATCAACTCCACCAGATTATCTTAGCCTTTAATTTAACATCATTTAAGTTTAATGGTGTCTTAACTAAAGGTTTTTTTTTTTTTTTTTAACTCAGTCTAATGGTGAGTGAAGGTTGAATGAGTATTAAAAAAGGCCTAATGGAGATAATGGGATGACAAGAGTATCAAATAGGCTGCACTAATCAAAGGTGGGCCAAGTGTGGGCCCTATAGGGCTCTGCTCATAGGAGAACATTTTCCCCCATTATATATAATAAGAGAGAGATTTAAAATTTTAATTTTGACTGACCTCAATTTACTTTAACAAAATGGCAGAAGGTCAAATCGGATTTTTGTTTAGGCCGATTTGAACTAACCAGAATGACAGTTTCAATGCGCATATCCGACCTGCCGTGAGTGATATGGGTCAGGTCAAGTTTCCGAATTGATGATTTTCTATTCATTTATAAAAATACTCATGGGGCGGGCCCGCACCTATATATCTTCCATTTCAGCTAGGCTTCGGCTATTTTTCTGGCCCATAGAATTCACCATGGCTGAATATCACATGGGGGCATGGGACAACCGAATGGCCCAGGCTTGGATAAGCTTTAGATTTGCATGCCCGCCAATGAACACCAATCTGAAAACTCAAACCCGGGCAAAACGCTTTACATCTCAAGTTCTTCGGAGGGGAACCCCAAGGGGTAGTTCAGTTGGCTTAAGGCCATGGTTTGCACCCGGAGATTGTAGGTTCGAAACTGCACTACCACACTGGAGCTATAGGGAGTTTACCCTGCTTTCCTCTAGACCCGAAGGGATTAGTTTAGCCCAAAGGATTGGGAACCCTCTGATAGCAAAAAAAAAAAAAAAAGTTCATTCGAAGGGGAGCCCTCAACATGGGCATTTCCAATTCCCATAGGACCCTAATCATATAATTTAAAAAAATACCTCATACTGCAGGCAATCCTTTCCTCACTCGAGTCATCTAGTTTTTTTTTTTTTTTTTTGCTTAAAGGGTACTTTGTATTAAGAATAAAAAGAAAACTTACAAAGGCTCAAAGGAGCCCCCAGGTTGCACGCTCAGAGTCATCTAGGTAAGCAAGTCACAATCGTGCAAAACATATAGTTTTATAGAAAAAAAAAAAAGGGTTGCAAAAACTAAAAAAGGTCATTAATGATCAATCCTAATTGACGAACATTGATGGTAGTGATGAAAATGGAACCGTGATGAAAACGCATCAAGGACAATTGTAAAAAAAGATCTTATTTTATGAAATCAAATGGCTAATTGATATATAGGTGTTTATGTTAACATAATTTGTTATTTTTTTTAAAAATAATTTATTTATTGAAGGTTTTAATTCTTCTCTGCCCACTATGGGAGAAATTTCTGGATTTGTCAATGTGGTTGGGCCATAAGATCTAAGACCTTCTGTGATCACTCGCAAGTGGGATACACACAACCCGTCCCATGAATGCTATCTATTTATGCTAATAGTTCTAATTTGAAATAAATATATAAATAAAATGATGCATTCTAAAATTATTAAACTTGAGGGCCACAAATCAAAACTTTAGTCCCTAGATTTTTCACGTGGGTTATGGTGTAAACCCATAATTTTCATGTGGGTTTCGAAGCAAGACTAGATCCGGCGGGGTGGCCGCCCTCAAATCTTTGTATGCGCCCTGATATGATGGACTTAGGATTTAGCTCACGAGTCACATCCATATCTCCCCCCACCTTCATATGAAGTAGCCCTGGGCCACACAAGGGGTGTGCGAAAAAGCTTATTTGAGCATGTGTGGATTTAAAAAGCCATATATGTTATAAAAATGTTTTTATATATATGCTCTTAGAGTAGCTATTAGGTGCACACATTGCGTACTCAAAGTGCATGGGCACCTGGCTATGGAGCCCACCTAGGGCTGAGACCAGGTAGAGGGGGAGATTTCAAGATTTAGGGGAGACCTATCTACCTGTGGAGTTTTGGGCTCATTTGATCATGCATCTTATCATCTTCATCCGATCCTAGCAAATTTAACGGCTTTACGGTCTACTGGGATTCGTAATTGGTTTCGGTCCAGTGGCAGACCTAGGTTGAAAGGACCTTGGATGGTCGCACAAGTCCGCAATTAAAACCCATGGAGTGATTTTTTTTTTTTTTTTTTTTTCTTAAAACATGGAGTTTGGATGGGGCCTTGGAGTAAAGGTGGACCTAATTTAGAGCGATCTAGGAAGTTGCCTCAGGTCGGAATTGAAATCTCCATAGAGTTGAATAGGCCTCAAAGAATGCCTCACATGTCTAAATTTGTCACTCCACATGTATAAATATAGCCCCACATATTTAAAGTTTCGTTGGTAAAAGAAAAAAAGTAAAGAAAACAATGCGGGAACACATCACTCCATCTTCCTTGAAAGAATTTCTACCTTAACACAGGCAGAGGTCCCGCTTACTAAATCTCAATTAAATATCAAACTGATGTGATTAAACTAGTAATTAACCATAATTCCAAGTTAACAAAATAATCAATCCACACAGAAAGAGAGACACAAGAATTATACGTGGAAAACCCTAAACGGGAGAAAAACCACGGGCCTTATCATCTAGGCCAACAGACAACCAAGCACTATGTATAAACGAAGAATACAAGACACTTACAACACTTTTCCCAGTTGTTGACTCAACCTGAAGACTGCATCAGATCTTGCTGACATCTCGTCACAAATCTTCACCGTACTTGAGCAGAACCGCCTTCAAGAAGGGGATGGAAACTTGATCCAAAACTCTGAATCTTCAGCACAGTAACAGCAGCTTGAAGTTTTGGGGGGAATAGGATGGATCTCTCAAACTCTCTATCTCTGGGATTTTATGTTGATCAGTGTATCTAATATGTTGAGAGATGAAGCCTTTAAATAGTCTCCAATTCGTGTATCAAAGGCTCAGAGAATAAGAAGTTGCATCTTGATGAAATTAGAAACAAGAGTTCATTCAGGAATAGAAATCCATGGTTCGCTCGAGCGGATGTGAAAGTTCGCTCGAGCGAACTGCTCTTTGGAAGTTAGCATTTAGTGTAGGGAACTCTTCGGTCGAGCGAAGGGAATGATGGGTCGAGCGAAGAACCTTTTGTTTGTAGTTCGCTCGAGCGATATATGGTTCGCTCGTGCGAACAACTCTCTGTCTTCAATTGTTCAAGATAGAACCAAGGTGAGTTGAGCGAAGGTCAAACTAAGATGGGATTGCTCGAGCGAAAGGAGGTTCGCTCGAGCGACCTCTAGAAATCTTAAGATCTTGGAAACTCTTTCTATTTTGAAACGAGATCTTCAGCAGTCCAACTTCTAAAGAAAATACAAGATATAGAAACCCAGTGTTTTGTCCATAACCCTATGAATTAGCCAATTAGAATCCTTACATTCTTCAAACTCTTCTTTCGAAATCCCTTCATGCCAATTGTGGATCGAGTTTCTCGTTGCCAGTTCTATGTACCATATAGACTACTGCATCATATCTATCAAACATATCTAGTATAATCCTTCATAATCACTTTATACCTAAATCTGAACGCTTAATCTCCAAATTCTAATTCCAAACCCTGAATCCCTAAATCCTAATCCTTAAACCATCAAGTCTGAGTATATATACAAATCCAAAGATAACTATGATTCAAATATAGAATTTCACTCCCATTATTCCAAAGGTTGGAGGCTTTGAGAAAGTGAAAAGGGAAAGGATGGGTGTCCTCAAAATATTCTTGTGTTTAATTTTTTTTTCTCACACAACCACTCACCTTGAACTAGCAGCGATCTTCATTGGGCATTGACTTTGACATATAAATTTAGTGAAAGATGATAATGTAAGTTTGAGTATCTAAAATTAAGGTTTGAATCATTTTTTATCCTTCTAATGCTTTTTGGTACTTCTAATTAACATCCCAATTAATAATTATCATGCATCTAGTTGAGTTTCACAAGTTAGAAATTTTCTAAAGAAAAACTTATAGGTGCTATTTTGTAATGTGAAAAGGTTTAGCAAAGTCTAGCAAAAAAAATTTTTAATGTTAAGTCTGGCAAAATTTTAGCCCCACCTAAATAAAAATCTTGAGTCCACCACTATTTGGGTCCGCCGTGGATCTAAGACACAAGTGCATTCCAATCCTCATACATAAACATGACTAGTAAACATGGAGTTCTTGTGGTGAGGTTTTTCCCCCTTCCATTTTGTCTACATGGGGCATTTGAACTCACATACCCTACACACCCATGTCCTTCACCAAGATGATGAGTTACAGCTATTGGACTTCTGGTGAGCATCAATTCTGTATGGTCCCACCCAAAAATACATTAAAGCCACATGCTTGATTGTAGTTAGGAGGAAATTCACCTTGGGAATGCATCGTCAAATCAGGAATTCTACCACAAGAGCACACTAGACAGTAAAAGATGCTCACTGTTGCAAGATAGAGAAAACCTCTAGGCACTCTAAGAAAATGTTAAGATATCAGGATTCTTAAACTGATGGCAACCCTCGAAAGGACGTTTTGGCAAGATAGAGAAAACCTCCAGGCACTCTAAGAAAATGTTAAGATATCAGGATTCTTGAACTGATGGCAACCCTCGATAGGACGTTTTTAAGGCCCACTCATAATAATGAGAAGTTGGTTGATATTAAAGATTTTTTTTTTTTTTTTGGTAAAAGATATTAAAGAGTTAGGATACAGGATAGGTGGGGCCACACGAAATTCCTCTACAGTCAGCTACACTACATTAAGGGTTAAACGTCGTCGCCGAGGATTTCTGTCGGTTTTCCGCGATTCCATGGAAAATCCACGTTTGGATCCACGTGGAAAAGCGCTTTGAGGATGCAAGTAATCCCCGTTTTCAAATATTCTCGACGTCAGACCACACCCCCACCCCCCCCCCCCCCCCCCCCGAATCCACGCTCTTGAGGATTTGCGGAGCTACAGTGATTTCGGGCGTTAAGAATGATCAGACCTTTTTTTTGCATTTTAATGTTTTTGTGGGCCCTACAATCAAGATCTGAACCGATAAAAGTCTTAAGAATGTTCAAAACGGCTATATGACAAAACTTCAGCCGTTGATTCATCTTAGATCGTTAGATATTTGCAAAACCGTCAGCGACAGTGACGATAAGGTACAAGTTCAGTGACGATAATTCACAGTGAAGATAATGTGTCCCTAATAAGTTTTTGCTTTGGGAATGTACCTTTTAGATTCCCTAATCAAGATCCAAACCGTTAGTCACCTTTAAAAACTCCAAAAAGGCCACCTCATCAAATATCAGTTGTTGAATCATCTTATATCTCGAGATGTGTGCCAAAAGTCATTACTGTTCAAACTAATATTGAAAACAGTCCGTTTTTTCTCTTTTTGGGGTTTATGTGGGGTCCACGATCAAGATCCAAACCGGTCATTAGTTCTGGAAGGTCAAACACCGTACGGTTACCAAATTTCAACCATTAATTCCTCTTATATCTCGAGATATGTGCCAAATACGTCTGATTGTTACACTAATGTTGAAGACGGTAATAAAAATAGTCCGTTTTGTTTTCTTTTTTGTGTTTATGTGGGGTCCACATCAAGATCCAAACCGTTCATTAGTTCTGGAGGGTCGAACACGGCAAGGTGACCAAATTTCATCCATTGATTCCTCTTATATCTCGAGATATGTGCCAAAACATTTACTGTTTACACTAATTTTGAAAATGGAAATAAAAACTGTCCTTTTTTTCCGAATCTTCTGGTTCTTGTGGGGTCCAAAATCATGATCGAAACCAGTCATTAGTTCGGGACGGTCAAACACGGTAAGGTGACCAAATTTCAACCGTTGATCCTTACTGTATCTTGTATCTTGAGATATTTGTAAAAATATCAATTGGATCATACATTCTACTCGTTGTAGGAATCCTCCCTCCATCCAAACTTGGAACTTTCATTGGGAATCCTACTTGAGGAATATTATAGACTTCTTTGAAGATGGAAAGAATCCTCTTCGTGGTTTACCAAACGTGCCCTAAAAGTCCTCCGAGTTTCCTCTCTGGCATTTTCAAAACCGATAGATATGACATGTGGAATGGTGTGCGGTGTGGCCAAGGGAAAAGAAAAGCAGCCTGGCAAGAAACATGCATGTCCCATTTATGTATTGATCGCTTTGCATTGAGTGCTCTCTCACAACAATTTCAAACTGGGGTACATTAATATTCCAGCCATAGTTGAAAAGAGAAAAAGACAATGAGAAAGGAATAATTACATTCTTGCGCACAGAGACACGCCCATTACATCATAAAACAAAGCATCAACCCAAATAGATGAAATACATCTTGAATGGTCCGTACTAACATTATGTTGGCCCCATACTGGAGGTCCAAAGTTCTTGCTCACGGGAAGAAAAATTTAAGGGTCTGTTTTTTTATTAGAATTCTTGAAAAGGATTTGGTACATTAGCGTCTTTGTGGACATGATATGACATTTCGTCTCTTAATCATTTGAAGTTCTATGTTTCTATAATAAGAATTTCAAATTTCAGCCACCTAAAATGTCTCAAATGACTATTTAAAATTTTTAGAATTCCATCATCAATGTATTTGGTTGGAACTTCAAATGCTCAACCAAAAGGAGGGATTTGGACTTCCACCTCAAGGGTATAGAGAATGGGCCCATGAAAACATTAGCCCGTCTAATGCATTCACTGAAAAGTATAAATTTTTGAGAATTTAAAATTCCTCCAGTCATGTATTCGGAAAATCTTGATAAAGAAACAGACCCTAGGAGACAATGCAGGGAATTTCTACTCCTTTCTCTTTTTGCTCTTTTGAGTTGGCCTGTTATTTGACACACTTGCAGCCTTTTTTTTTTTTTTTTTTTGGTCTAATTGTTCAAGGACTCAACTGACACCAGGGCTGCTCAAAAAGTTTTAAGCCGCGAATGGGACGACAAACAACACTACATGCATCTTTACTGCAGATAAAATTTTAGTAAACTTCAATCCCCTATTAATTACTTATTATATATAGGGGTCAGCTCTCCTAAGCTGCAGCTTAGCTAATCCTAAACTGAAACAGGACAGGTCCCACAAAATCAAAGTCGAATATGTTGTTTTTTGGATGATGATCGTCTCCAAAATCAAGATAAATCCAATCATGACTGAATTTTTCAGTTTCATTATGCAAAAAACAGATATAATCAAGTTTGATTTGTAGAACCAGCCCTATTCCAGTTTAGGATAAGCTAAGCTAAGCTGCAGCTTAGAAGAGCCCTGCTCTTATATATAAACCCTCAAAGTGCAATGAAGAGGAAGGACCCAAGATGATTCCATGGATTATAATGTTTCAACGCTAATCTGCATCGGTATAGTCAATCAATCACTGTAACATTAATTGGATCAAATCATCTAGAGTATGAATCTCCCACATACGAGAATGAGCTGAGGGAGCACAAGACCTACCGCACTGGCTAGTCAATACGACGACTTCCGTGTCACTATTCCTTCTGTCTCCCTGGAGATTCTTTTATCTTGTGATGGGCAGAAATACAATGGAGTGCAGCTGCATTATAGTATGGTGGAGCGTTTAAATTGACTGTATACAGAACGCATGATGAACCTACTATTTTTTTTATCATGTTCGGGATAGAAATGGATAGAGTCCCTCTCGTGTGATCAATACAATGGTTGTCCTGCTGAAACTAACTTTGAAGATTTAGATCCAGTGACAACAATGGGTGTCAGAGCCCATAAATCTTGGATTTTGAAATACCAGGCCGCACCAAGTTCTAAAATAACAGCGCGGCACAATACTTCTATATTTAGTAAATTATTCTAATCTCGAGTCATTGAACTGGCCGCGACATACTTGTGAAATGGCCTGAGCCATCGAACTAGTCACGACACAGTTTTATTTTATTTTATTTTATTTATTTTATTATTATTTTTTTTTTTTTTTTGCAATTAGTGACATCACACAAGTGGGGATGAAATAGTATTCCCCTATTTCAAGGAAACAGGAGATCCGGACTCATTCAATTATTCCATGTTAAATGAGGTGCTATTAACACTGCTAATGTGGTAAAGTAGCGCTGGTAAGAATAGATGATCACAGCATCCAAGATTCCATTAAATCACTAATTCCGTACAAGACATCTAAGACATCTCGATGACTGTAACATAATTGCTTCATAATGCCACCCCAGCTTTCCTACTGCTAATTCCATACAAGAAATCTAAGACATCTAATGGCATTCTTCAAAGGTGCCACAAAGGGTCCATTATCGACAATGGTGGTGGTGGAAAGCTCCATAGATTGAAGTCGTTATTGCAGTCGTGAGTGTGAAGGTCTTGTTGATCAAGGGAGAGATTGCTGTTGTTGAAGAAATCAAGTTGGTTTAATGAATCTGATTGGCCATTGAGGTGGGAGGCCACGAGTCGATCGACGGTGGTCCAGTCACTGAGGGCTAGTTCTTTATGATTGGCTTGGTTTGGGCTGCTGCTGTCCCCCCTTTGCGTACTGATAGATTGAACGACTCGACCTTCGTCCGAAAGTGCAGGAAGACATGTCATGTAGTCGGTATTAATGTTGTTGTCGGGATCAGTTTCCATCATGCGAGACCTTCTCATGTACAGAAGAATCTGGTCCAGGGCTCCATCCCTAGTTGAACCGAGCATTTGGGTGTGATCGTCGTCGGCCATTGACGACTCCTTCATGTTATCTAGTGTCTTGACAAAGCTCTTCTTCTTGAAAACGCGACAAACCACCCACCCATCTTCCTCTGGTGTCACTCCGGCCGAGGTATAAGAGACCTGGATTTAACATCAGTAAATTTCAATCTCTAATATAAGTATAAATAAAGAACTAAAACTAACATATATATTTCTTTTCCCTGCTAAAAGCTCTTCAAATAGTGACTGTTTCGTCAATCAACTCGCTTCATTAGTAAATAACATAATATATGTATCTGTATGTTACATTGGATTCGGAGTCGGTGTCAGTGTTCTCCACGAGCGTGTACTCGTGCATAATCCAATCGGATTTCTCCCCGCGCGGTGCTCTACCCAGGTAAAAAACAAGGGTTTTTCTCCATCCAATCCGTTTGGAACTGCTGCAGATGACCTTGTCGCGACCCGTGGCTTTCCAGAACCCAGCATTAGTGGCTCGATTGGTTCGATTGCCCGTCGGGTACTTCTTGTCTTTATGGCCAAAGAAGTACCATTCGTCTTGCGGGGTGAATCCCATTTTGCACTTCTCTGCACAATTCATCCACATAATAATAATAAGAAGAAGAAGAAGATGACATAAGTATGAGAGAGGTAGATTTTTGTACCAGTGTGTGAAGAATGGTTTTATGGAGGCATCACCTTCTATATCCCATGGTTCGAGTTTGTTGAGATCGATTTCAAGGATCACGTCCATGTCAATCTTCTCGTTTGCCACCTTCTTTCTTAAGTAATAGTGCAAAAGCTCCTCCTCTGTTGGATGAAACCGGAAACCCGGTGGAATACGGGCCGTGCCGTTTTTTTGACAGACTCATCTTTTCTCAAGCTTTTGGGAGACGCAATCACAGCTTCTAATAAAAAAAAATTGAGAGAGATCGAGAGAGAGAGAGAGGCTACTTTAAAAAGAGAGAATATGTTGGGCATAGGTAAGAAGGTGATGTATTTATATATGCTTGATATGAAGGATGGGAGACGTGAGAAAATGGTCGCATTTCAATTCATGGTTTTCAGGTGGGGTCAGTGTTCTACTAAGAAGGGCCATCCACCTTTGGAATCAAGTGAGATAATGAAACATGATTGGACCCAACACACTCATGGATGAATAGTGTTGGCACCTTAGTCACACTCACATCCCAGGACCAGCGACACTGGACCTTAAAAGTTCTTATGGAAAAGTGAAATCCAAACTACCACAAACCAAAAAGAAGCAGCCTAGCCTAGCCCCGCCCAGCCCAGGATCCGTTTATCTTGTGCAACAATCGGATTTATCGGGGAGTTTGGAGGCATTGCGCTTGCATTGTCCCCGTCACGGAAAGTAGTGCATCTTGGAGAGTGGAAGAATGGAAAGAAATATCTACAAAGAGATCATTAAAATTAAGCCTAAAAGGGCTTACATCAATTCCAATTTTACTACTTTGTGCATTAATTGGTTATGATTATGAATATGATTTAATGGACCACGTGGATTAATTTGTATTGGGCCATTAGTACCAAGCTAAGAAACTAAGGGCTAAAATTAGCCAAGACTTCAATTAAACAAGTATGAATGGACCACAAGACTAGCACAACTGGCTTGGAGCAAACAGGCTCATATGAGGCCAAATTCATCAAAAACAGTTTGTAGGCCACTGCCCCTAACCAGCTGAGCAGCAGCCGGCTGCAGTATTCCTTTATTTTGATTTCTTAGAACATTATTATTTAGATGGAAGGCTTAAGACTTAATTAACTCGTGGGAGGAAAGAGACACTTCTTGTTCAACTTGGATTTTTTTTTTTTTTTTTTGGGTAAAGTTCAACTTGGTCTTGAATAACGGAGAACACCGTCCCCACTTTGGACATCTTGGGCGTTTCTGGACTATTTTATTTTAGCGTGTTAAATGTGTGGTGAGAAAATATTTTGCATGTGATTTTATGTTGGCATTTGATCAATATCAGCCAATTTCATATCAGAGCCAGAAGTTTTCAATGATCTCTATGCTGCATATTTTTCTGCCGTCCGCAATGCCCAGGTTCAGATCAAGGCCAAGGTAGAAGAATGAAAGAAGAGGAGTACTTTACTAAACTCGTGGTAGAGCAAATCAAGATGATGGGAAGTAACTTTAGATTGTAACCCAAAAGCTCAGCTAATCTGGCCGTGAGTAATGACTTGTAAAGTCAAAGCAATGAAGATTGGTCCGATGGGAGTCGTATTAATCACTCAAAACACTACTGTCTACTTTCACGGAGCCCTCTACATGTTCTCAAAGAGTGAAAATTTTCAACAAAGCCGACTCCATCTCTATCACGTTGCGCTATTTTAGATCTCAACCATCCACAAAAGCAAGACCCCTCTATAGTAAAGGCTTGGATTGAATTTTTGCCCGAGACCTCTGCGGGAGACCACCAGGTTTGTAAAAGTCACACTTTCTCGTCAACGACTGCAACTTTAATCATAAGACATTAAGACGTAAGAATTTTCAGTGCCCTGCCTTTGGTTGGGGGGATTTCTCTTTCATGAAGAGATCATTGCATATCAGACCGTTCTTTTCGGGATGGAATGACATCCTTTTTTTTGGAGCTGAAGTTTGGGACTGTGAAACATGCTTCATGTTTAGATTCCTTGCCCTTGGGACCCATTTCCTCTCTCACCATCCAACAATGATTAAGGCTGATGTGAGAAGGGAAAAGAAAAATCTCTCTTTATTCCCACGCACGAGAGCAATACGCAGCGCCAAATTCCGTTAGGGCCCTTTGTGGCAGCTAATCTTGTTCGTTTCTCAAAGAAACCTCTAAAATAAAATAATAATGAACTTGACTGAGCAACTACTTTTAGCGCGTGGTTGATAGAGAAAGAGAGAGATTCTCTAACGATTGGTGGCCCACTTGCTTCTTTATCGGATTATGGACTGACGTCTTTGCATCATGACTGGCCAAAGAGGCCAGATGAGAAAGGGATAAAAGATAGAGTAAATTAGCGAAAGGTTACTTAAAACAGTTTTCTAAGACTTTCAGTTCAACAATTTTTCCCCTAACACACATAAGTCCATACAGTTAGACATATTTCGGTGAGAGATTCCTAAATACGCTATATCAAATATTTTCATACTTGATTTTCCCTTTTTCTTCAAGAATCCAAGGCTCTAGGTTTTTACCAATCCAGAGAAGAAGCTTGGGTTCTTGACGGCTGGGATCGGATTCTCCATCTTGACTGAAGAAGAAATGAAGAACAGGCCTGGGTTTTGTTCTCTGCAAAAAAACAGGACAAAGGCAGCCTGTTGTAGGGCGTGGGTTCTGACGTAGAACCTCGCCGGAGAAGAAGAGGAAACTTGCAGGGGTCATCTGCCACTGTCGCTTCTGCCGTTCTATCTCCGGATCTGCTGTGCGACATCTTCAGACCTTAGCGAACGCTGGAGAAGGAGGGACTTCGTTCCTTTGTTGCCGGGCCTGAGGAAGACGAAAGGGCAGGGCATTGACACCTTGTCATCGCCTGAGAGGAAGAAGAGTCCTCTGGATTTCATCCTCTGTTGCATAACGGCAAAGGAGTAGAGAGTTCGATTTCATCGCTGGATTGCAGCTTTCCTCACCGGAAGCCGCCGTCCGTCGTCACCCCATCTTTGCTGAGGAAGAAGAACAAAAATGAGAAGAGAAGGAAGACTGCTAGGCTGCTGAACTTGTCGTCGACAGAGCCCCGCGCTTCCGCGACGTCTCCCGTCACCAGCCTTGCTGGATCGGAGAAGGAGAAGACAAAGGGTCTCGTCTCCCCCTGTTAAAGAACCAGAACTGAAGAGAGGAAGGACCATGTTAGGGTCACGTTTCAGGTCGAGTTCGGGTCAAGTCAGGTTGACCTGGTTCCAGGCTACGTCACGGTACAAGAGGTTGGTTCCATGTTGGTTCGGGTCAAGCCGGAATTGACAAAGAAGAGAATTTATCTGAGTTTTTGTCAAATTTATCTTAGTTTTTATCAAATTTATCTGAGTTTTTTAAAATTTATTTGATTTTTTATCAAATTTATTTGACTTTTTATCAAATTTGTCAGACTTTTTTCGAAAATCTATTTGAGTTTTTGACAAATCTATTTGAGTTTTTAGCAAATATATTTGAGTTTCTGCTAAGTTTATCTCTATTTAAGAAAATTTAACTGAGTTTTTGAACAAATATTTATGTGTTTGTTGCAAATTTATCTGAGTTTTTTGGCAAATTAAATGTCATTTTTTCAAATTTATTTACGATTTTGGAAATAAATTTAACTGGGTTTTGGCAAAAATATTTGAATTTTTGGTAAATTTTTCTGAAATTTGAAAAAATTGGTTTATCTTAGTTTTCGTAAATGTATTTACGTTTTTTCGAATACATTTGCAAATAAGAATTTTATTTATGTCTTTTGAAATTTATTTACATTTTTTTTAAATTTTACTTGGATCTTTTCAAATTTATTTGCTTCTTTTGAAATTTATTTATATATTTTGAAATTTATTTGAATCTTTTGAAATATATTTATATCTTTTTATTTACGTCTTTTGAAATTTATTTGCGTCTTTTGAAGTTTACTTACATTTTTTTAATTTTATTTGGATCTTTTGGAATTTATTTGCATCTTTTGAAATTTATTTACATTTTTTTAATTTTATTTGGATCTTTTGAAATTTATTTCTACTTTCTTTTGAGATTTATTGCGTTATTTTAACATTATTACATTTTTTGAAATTTATTTGCATTCTTTTGATATTTATTTATATTTTTGAAATTTATTTGTATTTTCTTAGAATTTATTTGAAAATCTCATTACTGAGATTTCATTAATCATGACCAATTAAACAGTAATTGACCATTATTAATGGCATATCCCACTAATCATGGGATATGATTTTTTATTTTTTATTTTTTTGCTATAAGGGTAAAGAAAGGGTAAATTAGACATATTAGGTCTTCAAATTTATAAAAATATACACTATGGAAAAATATTGTGGATTTAAGGCTATATAGTGACATGTTCAAGGAGTACCTGTCGCCGAATGCCCCTAAAAGATAAAAAGTAAATTAAGAAAAAAGGCAGTAAGAATATCAAAGTATAATGAACATATATTTGAGATATATAAAGATATTGTAAATAATAGTAAAAACTAAGTTAAAACACTTATTGAATATGTAAAACCATTAATGAGTTAATCCAATCTCTCTAAAATGTTTAGATCGGATTACAAAACAAAGTAACGTTTAGTTGGTTATTAAGGATGTGATTAGTTTTTCCGGCTTGAGTCATCTTAGATTAATTTGCTAAGCTTGATTCAATATATTTGATGTTACTTTATAAATCATGACTTTGTTCTACTCAAATCCTTTTTATTGATCTCAAATCGTCTTATCTTAGCAATTTGAGGTCTGCATACGATGCCCTCGATCCCCATCTCCCCGATCTCCAGCCCCCCTCCTTCGTCCTCTCTCCCGATTTCCCTCCTCCTTGAGTAGATTCGCCTCAGCCAGGAGCCCCCATCTCCGTTGCAGAGGTCCTTCGCATCCTTCAAACAGAACCCTCCTCCTCTATCCCCCACTCCAGCCACCTCTCATCAACTCAAATCCAAAAGCTCTTAACCCTTATTCATCATATTGGTCCTGATGGCATGGAAACTGAGAGTGCTCAGGTTAAATCTAATCCCCTCCCAAAATCCTATGCCTCCTTCCTCTTCCAACCCCCAATTTCTCTCCCAAAATCCATGCCAACTCCCTCCTGGATTAATGGCAACCCCTCTGTCCGAATCCCTCAAGAAATGATCTCCTCAAGCCAGGTGTCTTTCTCCTTTGCAGTTATTGGGCGATTTGAAGGGAAAATGCCTTCATTGGAGAAGGTTGAGCATCTCTCCAATCAATCCTGGAATCTGCCCATCAGATGTCTTATATCCCTAAGAGATCAGGGATGTTTCCTCTTCAGATTTCACTGCCCCCAAGTAAGAGACTCTCTCCTATCTTCTTCCCCTCTCCCCCTAGCTCATAGAAAGCTTCATCTTCTTCCTAGGTCTCCAGGAATGGAACCCTTCTCTTGGCCCACCCTATCCCCAGTCAGGATAAGGCTTAAAGGCCTACCCTTTCATTGCTAGAGCCAACACATTCTATTTTCAATAGTTAACTCAATCGGACACCCTATTCTGGTAGATGAGATCACTGCTTCTAAGAGATTTCTATCTTATGCTAGGATTTACATAAACCTTGACCTCAACAAACCAAAACCCAACAGTGTAGTGGTTGATCCGGCTTGGATTTAAAGGGATATTGGGGGTTTGGGTCAAAATGATGTAGAAAGAAAATTATGGGAAATTGGGACGCGTACTCAACGGCATCAAAATCTCAAAAATTTGAAATTATGAGAAATACTTTTAAAATTTTCCGAAATAACAACACTCTCCCCTACTGTAAGAAAATTGACTCGGATCTCAACCCAAACACATGAGATCCTAACAATTGACTGGACTTGTTTGGCTTAAATGAGCTTAATTAGCTAAAAATACAATTAACTAGGTTAATTCCATCCTTGGAAATCCGGTACCTTACAAAATTAGACCATCTAGTTTTTGCATGAGGTCGACCTATATAACTTATTTGGTTCTGGACCTCTACAACGTCTAATATCTTTATTAATACGAATAATTAAATGCAACTTTCTTAAAGAAAAATTTACAAAGACTCACAATAGGGGATATTTTCATCAAAAAAATATACAACATCCTTTGCCGTTACTTTTATATTTTTCTTTACTTATCCATTTAATTAGACTATCTTACTAATTTTTGCGTAAAAAAACTCATTCAAATGTTTTTATTAAAGTTAGCCACACTATACATACAACTACGCGTTTCTAGCATGGAGCATCAACTATTTCTGAAAATATCATGAGAATAGAAAATGAGTGCAATGAGCGAACCGAGTAGAGCCAAGGGTATGTCTAATGTCCGACTTCTAGAGTTAGTTGAGGCAGAGAAAACTAGAGCTGAGGTTTATCATTGGGCTATGAAAAATAAAACAAAGGACCACAATGGGATGGGTGACTTGGGGAAGGATCCAACCACTGAAAATATTGGCTCACCACCCTCGAGTATGTCAATTGGCAATGGCTCAGAAGTTCAAATCCAAATCGGGCAGGCAAGAGACGGAAAAACTCTACTGATATGAATTGGCCGCTTAACTCCTTTTTCATGCCAAACTTTTCAAAGCAGAATACATCTGTATATGACACTATAAAGCTTTCTATTTCCGCGGTCGGATAGAGCCATCAGTGTAGCGTTCCGTACTGAGGAATCTTTTAAGAGGATTTGACATATTAATCCTCCTTAAACTCTGCATCTCCAATTTCATGACTGAAGTTGAACTAATGCCACCAGAGTCGTTTGACTCTGTTCTACATTTTTTCTTTACTTTTCTGTCCTGAATCACATGAGGGATTCAAATGTATAAAGTTGAAAAGCCCATACAATAAAATTAGACCATCTTCTTATCTAGACCTAGATTACATATATCATGGGATTCAGGGCAGAAATATATATATAAAAAAAAAAATTGGGAACCAGAGTCATAATAAATTTTCAATTATGAAATTGGGAAACAAATTTGAGGGAAATTGATATGTCAAATCCCCAATTTTTAAACAGAGCCCAGCCCACTTAGCAACTCATTGCAATTTCACATCCCTACCCAAAGCAGAACTAGACCTTTCGTCATCCTTAGGGGCGGACCTAGGTTTGTTGCCCCAGGTCCAAAATTAAATCCAATATTAGAGTAATTTTTTTTTAATTTTTGGAGAACCATGAAATTTGAATGGAGCCTTGGAGCAATTGTGGACTTAAGTTAGAGCGATCTGGGCAGTTGCCCTAGGTCGAAAATGAAATCACCATAGAGTTGAATGGGCTTTGGAGTATGCCCCACGTGTCTACACTTGTCGCTCTACATATATCTAAAGATAGCCCCATATATGTAAAGCTTTGTTGGTATATATATATAAAAGAAAAGAAATATATTGCGGCAACACATCGCTCCCTCTTCTTCAACCTCTTATTTCCAAAATCCCTTCCCATCGATAGTCAATCATGCTCCTTGCCGCAAGACCTTATGTATTGTACAGACTACTGCATCTTCATTTGCGAAACATATCTAGTATAATCATTCTTAATCGCTCTATACCTAAATCTGAACGCTTGATCTCTAAATCCTAATTCAAAACCCCGAATCCCCAAATCCTAAACCCTAAACTATCAAATCTAAGCATATCAACAAATTCAAAGATGGCCAAATCCATTATCATTATCATCTCTTCTTACCCCCACTATGACTCAAAGATAGAATTCCACTCTCATTATCCAAAGGTTGGAGGCTTGAGAAAGTGAAAAGGGAAATGATGGGTGTCTTTAAAATGTTTTTGTATAGAGTTATTTCTTACACACTCACTCACCTTAACTTGCAGCGATCTTCATTGGGCATTGTTTTTTACATATGGATTTAGTGAAACATGATAATGTGAGTTTGAGTATCATTCGGGTTAGAGTAATTTTTTACCCATCTAATAATTTTTGGTATTTCTAATTAACATCATAATTCCTAACCTCTTCATTGCCTAATCTTCAATAATTATCATTCATCTAGTTGAGTTCCCTCTAGTTTAGTTCCATGAGTTGGACACTTTCTAAAGAAAATCTTTTAGATGCTATTTGGTAATGTGAAAAAGTTTAGCAAAGTCTATCAAACTTTTTTTCAAATATTGAATGTAGCGTAATTTTAGCTCTATCAAAATAAAAATCCTAAGTCAGCCACTGGCCATCCTTCCCACCTAAACTGTAGCAGTAAGATAAAATAAGCACGGGCCTTCATTATTATACTTGCTTCCTGCAAATAAGAAACATGAATCATACATCCAAAGCAGGTTCAGTTATCCAGCAGGTGTCAGTTTTTCGAGCCGAAAAGTTTGACGGTATCTTTCAAAGAAAAACAGACAACATCAGGGTGAAATGTGCGTTGAAAATATCTTGAAGTCTACTTTTTCTTATTGTTTTTTAAGGTGTCCCTTTCTTTCCAACTTTGCATTCTAAAGTAGAATGTACGTCATCATAAGTCTGTACCAACGCATTACCCAGTGATGTATGACTCAAAAAACAGGGGAAAAGTAAAACACAAAATTATTATTATGGCTATGGATTAAATATTCGTATTTAAAGCTACTAATAATGTTGAGTGGCTATGGTTAGTAATTATTAGGTAGCTATATAATGTCTGTTCAGGTCAACGTCTACCCTCGCTCTTGAACGGTTATAATTGTAGTCGAGCTCTCGCACTCACCATAAAACCATTGTTGTACCGTTTTCTATCACTAATTGGTTTTGGGATAAGTGGTAGCTCAATGGGGTATAAGATCCTACAAGTGGTCTCAAAGCCTAGTAAGTCGGGTTTTTCTCTTTTATTATTTTTTTTTTTACTCATTCGAGTAACCTTTTTTTTTTTTTTTTTGGACTCATTCGAGTAACCTTTTCTTTTTTTTTTTTTTCTAAATCAAGCTGAGGACGGGTTAAACCATCATGGGTGATTTAGAATTCATTCTCTTTGGCATCCTTTTTGCTGACAAGAACTATTACTGGACTTCCTTTTTGCTTAGACTGACTTTACTGCTCCTTTAGTTGTTTTTGCTCCTTACTCAGTTGTCTTTGATATTTGCTGCTATGTTTTTGTATATTTTATGTTGGTATTGCTACTTCTATTCCATGGACTTCGTTTTCTATCTTCTGTTACTACTCTTCTTTATGGTTCACTTTGTCAATTTATGTACAAAAAGGGGGAGTAAATGGATGTACTGAATTTTTGATTATTTCCTTTTCTATGAATAATTACTTGATCTTTAGTGAAAGAATTGTAGGAATTCATAGAATCAAGTCATTTTGGAAGAAATCTTAGTCCGGTTGAGTTTTTGGTGTTGATTGGGTAGAATTTTTTTTGTAAATAGGTGTTTTGTCCATGAATTGCCAAATGGGGAGATTGTAAAGATTTTAGTTGGCTAATTCATAGGCTTATGGACAAAACCGGGGTTTCCTAAACTTGTATTTTATTTAGGAAAAAGACTGCTCAAGATCTGTTCCATAAAATAGAAAGAGTTTCCGGATTTTGAAATAGGCAGAGGTCGCTCGAGCGAACCCATCATAGTGGAGACTTCACTCGACCCATCTTTCAATCCGCTCGAGCCATCACACTTCTGCGTTGATTGTTTGAAGACAAAGAGCAGTTCGCTCGAGCAAACTCCATGACCGCTCGAGCGAACCCCTCACAGAAAGTTGACTGTTCGACCGTCCCTTGTGTCCACTCGACTCAATAAGGTTTTGCACTGAACGTCCGCAAACAGTGAGCAGTTCGCTCGAGTGAACTCCCCTGTCCGCTCGAGCAAAGCTGGGAATTCTAATTTTAGCCGGACTTCACTTTCTATATTCTCTTAAGACAACTTTCCATCTCTTAAGCCTTTGAAACACAAATTGAGGCTTATATAAAGTCATTCCCTCTCTCTTCCACACACCATTGATCAAGATTACATCCCTGGAAAGAGTTTGATAGATCCATCCAGTTCACCCCAAGGCTTCAAGTTCTGCTGCGCTGAAGATCGAGTTTTGGGATTGATTCCATCTTACTGTCTTGAAGGCTGTTCTGCTCAAGCACGGTGAAGATTAACGACGGGTTGTCGACAGGATCAAAAGAAGTCCTTACGTTTAGTCAATAACTGAGAAAGGGTTGTAAGTAGTCTTGTAATCTTAGTTTTTCATATAGTGCTTGGTTGTCTGTTGGCTTAGACGGTAAAGCCCGTAGTTTTTTCCCAAGCAAGGTTTTCCACATAAAAATCGCTTGTCCTTCTCTCTTTGTGGTTTGATTGATTTCTAATTGGAATTAGGGTTAATTATTAGTTTAAACACGTGTGAATGATATTTAATAGAGATCTGGCAATTGGGACCTCTGCCTGAGTTAAGGTAGGAATTATTTTCAGTATCTACTAACTAAAGATGTTGAGTGGCTATGTGTAAATAGCTTAACCCCGAGGGGTAGCTCAGTTGGCCTAAGATCACGGTTTGCACGCGGAGGTTATGGGTTCGAAATTGCACTACCACACTGGGGCTACAGGAGAATTTTACCCGGCTTTCTCTCCTGGGCCTGTAGGGATTATTCTGGCCCAAAGGACTAGAAACCCTACGTTATCAAAAAAAAAAAAAAAGTAGCTTTAATTATTGTTACCGAAACCATAGCTTAGTTAGTAGCTTAGTTTAAATAGTTCCAAACCATATACAACTCTTAGCTCATTTGGCAAGAGTGTCAAAGTAGTGACGAGTGAATTATATGAGATTAAGATGTTGATGAGACATTTCTCCGTTGATAGAAATTAGAAATGCACTCGTTAAGATTCTCATGAACTTCATATTAACTGACCCCATCTTGATGATGGGACATTTTTTCCATACTAGAATCTTGCCAAAAAGCTATCCAAGATTTTACATGGACACGTTTAATTTAAGAGGTCTGCTTTTGAAGGGAAGGGGGGCCTTTAAATACCCCACTATAAATGGTGTGGACTCCTATAGGAGAAAATCTGGTCTGGCCTTATTAATAATGTCTAAAATCAGTTGATGATTGCGATATTGATTAAAGCCAAACATCAATAACGAATTGTTTCAAAATATTATTAGGTTTGTTGATATAAGAGTACATCTGATTGAGCTACCCTACAAATCTGATTTACTCAAAAAGTCTGTCTACATGCGTGATAGCTAAGTTAAGAGTTTCATTTTTTGGTGGTACCCAGGGAATGTACAGTTTCAACTTTCAATCATCACATATTCGGCTCTTTCTCCAGGCAGATGAGAGTATCCAATGAGATTCTTGTTTGTTTTATACCTCTATACTGTGGTTAAGAGGTGACAACAGACCCGGCTTTGAGTCATGTCTGAAGATGTGGTCCCTTTTGTTCCTTTGTACACAAGTCTAATTGATGCTCAGTAGTCAGGCCTGGTTAGCCCAATTCTTAAGTCAGACCCCGAAACAACTATGAAGAACTAGTGGTCTTTGGTCATCCCACAGACCGACTGAAACAGATTAACTAGCCTCTTGACAAATGTTTACAATTTTTGTGACAGGAGCCTGTAGCACGGCAAAAAGGTTCTCAGGGTGCTGATAACACCTAAAACTACAGTTCTAGGTTCAAGCCTGGGGACCATTTAAGATGATGACCCCAAAAGGACAAAAAGAAATACAATCAATCAGAAAATTTTCTGGATAGATTGAAATAGAGAAATAGTATTTACATAGATGAGTTGAGATAATTTTTTTTTTTTTTTTTAAATGATGATGATGATGATGATGAAGAGAACCACAACAAAAAGCAATAAAGTCTCATTAATGGACAGCTCTCGAGTATGGTATTAGGAAAGTTACATTATCTATTTGTGTCATGCCTCCCAGAAAGGTACGTTCTTACTCTAGCTAATAGGACTAGTGATTTACACTATTGAATTCATTAATGTATATAATTGAGAATTTGTCTCAATATTTAATCTCATTTTTCATGAGTTTAACAGGTTTATATTGCCGCCGTTTGAGTGATCCAGGTCATTGTGCCATGGTCTCCAATAAAAATACACTCATCCAGTTTCACTTTCATATTAAGTAATTTACACCATTGAGTTTGTTCATGTACAAAAGTGGGAACTTGACTCAATCATTAATTTCATTTTTAAACCTTGATAGATTTATTGGTGCATAGCATTCGCATGTGAAACTTAGATTGGAACTTATTACTGTTGTTGAGGGCTGAAGTCTGTAGGATTACAAAACTACAACTTCTACTCCAAGAAACTATTATTACTGTCCAACCAGAGAGGGAAAATATGACTGCTTTCAAATTGGACACACAGAATTGTCCATGGGGCTCCTGGCCATTTCCAGCAGTAGCGGAAATAGGAAACTTGCATATGAAGGGATAGTGGGTGGTCCATTATCTAGGACAGAATATTCTTAGTGACGGTGAAGGGATAAAACTGTTCTCTTTATTTACCGATCCTCTATTTTCTTAAATCAGACGATCTTAAACATCTAGCTAATGATAAATATTTTTTCTTTTCCCTTTTACATAATTAAAACCTCAAGTCCGCCAACACACTCACAGTTAAGTGGTGCTGGAATCTCAATTTTACACACATGCATTTATGGACCTAACCAATATGTCAAAAGCCCCAGAACTGATGGATCACGTCCAAGTGGCTCTCACTCTAGCTGTAGGTAGTCATTTTTTTTTTTTTTTTTTTTTTTGAGGGCTCTCACTCTAATCTAAGTAGCCCTTTCCATGACTCAAATCCGGTTAAGATCAATCCATGGGTCACCTAAACCATTGTCCCAATTTAGCAGGAAAAAAATCTCGGTCCTATAATTTTCATGAACTATGCCCCCAAAAATTATTTTAGAAACTCTTACAAAAGAATTAAGCCTGAACTCTAATCAATCAGATTAGTTAATAAAAAATGAAAACAACGGCAGAGGGAGTGCACTTTTTTAACGAAAATACTCCATGATGACATCGTCGTTCTTTTCCCATTTATGTCAAAATCAACAACTACTAGGCACCGTTCATCCCAACTCCAAGGGTTCAGATTGGCTATGCAACTCATACTTGTGTTATGTTGCAGAGAAGAACGATAGGGAATAGGAATATCTAATTGGGCCTATGTAATCTCCATATACATAGAGGGAGAGGGACAGAGATTCAGATCCTAGATGAACACAACACAAACTCTCTGTTAGGTTTGCTACATACAAGGGAGAAAATTTTGGAGTCCTACCTACTAAACTGGCAGGAGTTCCCAAAAGCTACTTCATCATATGCATCTTCCTTGCTGTGCCGAAAATTTCAACAGAAATGCAAAAATGGGTGACTTATCGTTAATTGGAAGATGATGTTACCAATAAAGTCATTTTCGTCAAAAAAAAAAAAGAATTTATACGACGACCTCTGCCGGAATTTTATATTTATTTTCTTCGTATATATTCTTTAAATTTTTAAGCATAATTTCTTTCATAAAATTAAAGGACATCTCAGTAATTAGAGTAGTTAAGATAATCCGGATGACATGTGTCCCCTTCATAAAATTAAGTTGACACACAAATAGTCCCATGGAGTAATCATTAGATCAGTTAAAAATTATACTGCAGACTGTTGGAAGTAGGTGGGCCTCGTGGATAGATTTTCAAAAAACTTTTGACCCACTTGACTCAGGGATCAAGTATCCATAAGGCCAGAAACCCAATCCAGGATGCAAACCCTCAATCTCACATATCAAGATCAGTAAAACATCTATCTAGAAGATAGAATCAGCAACATAAAAGCTTCAAATAAATCTACAACATGCAAGGAAGTAGATTATACCTTCGGAGCTCGGTTGTGCTCTAATGGAGAAGTTGTTACTTTCTTTGATGTCAAAACCTTTCGCAAATCAAATCAAGATCTCCAAGACCCAATTGTCTTCCACACTATGTCCCTTATCAGATTTCTTTTCTCAAGGAGATGGGTGGGATCTCCTAAAGAAAACTACTAGAGAACAATTAGGGAAGGAACTAGAAGAGATGTGCAACAACTTGCACAAGAGAGGAGAAGAGAGAGAGAGATTGCCTTGCACACGTTTTTGCACACATATGCATTGGACGTCCAAAGGGGGGTGCTTCCCTTTTTATAGCCTCTTGCAACTCCTCTCTTTCTAATTAAAATAGAAGTCCTACTTCCATTAATTAGTAACCTTCTCTTTCTAATTAAAATAGAAGTCTTACTTTCATTAATTAGTAACCTTCTCTTTCTAATTAAAATAGAAGTCCTACTTCCATTAATAATTAGTAGCTTACTATTACCACTATTAGAAGTCTCACTTCAAATAGAAATAGTAATTCTCTAATTCCTTTCCATCTAAAGTTCTACTAGAATTAGTATCTATCCAATACTTAGGCCAGTGTGGGGACCACTAGGGATTCCTTAGAAAGCTGGCTCCAACTGGGACACGCGATCCCACATCTCATGTGCAATCCGGGCCCACAGTTAATTGCAAATAACTCCACTATATAAATGCAATTGAACTCCATTCTTAGGAATAAATTTCATAGAAGACCCTAAACTTCCCTATGACCATAAGTAGGCCCCTCCATCTATATCCATGGATTAATTGGATCTGTCCACCAAATTAGATCCATATCTTATTATCCTTGAGCCCCAATTAAT
This sequence comes from Umbellularia californica, assembly GCA_028538565.1. Classification (NCBI taxonomy): domain Eukaryota; kingdom Viridiplantae; phylum Streptophyta; class Magnoliopsida; order Laurales; family Lauraceae; genus Umbellularia; species Umbellularia californica. The sequence goes on along the minus strand of JAPQWN010000001.1, from coordinate 13,789,199 downwards.
TATAATGATCGATTGGTACCTATCAAATTAACTCTTAATCGGAATGGGTGCGCACTTACCAATGATAAATCCATTAATTGGCACAAAGGGATAATCAGGATAGATTCCATCTTGACCATTAAATGTTCTCACAGCTCTACTACCACTCACCCAAATCACCGAGGTGTTGACCTACAATTGGCATCACTCATTGGTGACTCAAAGCAAATGAATAGGTAGAAACTTGAGTTCATTAATGTCTCAGGATTGAGAGCCTATTGCTAGGGAATTATGAGAGCAGACCTTAAAGTAAAGACAGTATTCTTAAGGTGCTTCTCATGGTCCTTCAATACATCCAATGTACAAGCACATTGATCCAGAATCTTCCATTCTGATGATCGAGACAAATCACACTATCTCATAGTGATCAAAGTGTTGCAACCTTATCAGATGAGATGCCCAGTCTCATCACTGGTTGTGAAGAACTTTTAAGTATAAGATTTGTGACATATATCTCCCGTGTGTGGATCTCATCCATACACATATATCACATCTAATATACTAATGGGACCCGGTTCAACTCATGAACCATTATGTCATTCGTATTAGTTATGAACAAACAAGTAATAAATCACCATTCATCTCATGAAAGGAAAGCAAGAATATAATGATAAATAAAGAAAGAAATTAATCAATATATTCATCATCTAATGGATTGAGACCATAAAACTAACACAAATATCATTCAGAGTGAAGAGGAAAGGATCAGGTTTTGTTTGACAAATGATAACATTTTGTAGATCTGTTGTTTTTGTGTTGTTCCCTTGCTAAAGACGGCTCAGCCACCTGGAAGAGGATTCCGGATGGATCCATCCAATGAGGCTTGGACTCGAGAAATACTGAGCTTAAGGAGTCGAGCCGAGCCCATGGACTCAAAATAAAGTTACTCAAACATGACAATTTGCTAGAAAAAACATATTAATACAATCTTACACATTAATTACATATTTTTAATGAAATGGTCAGCCCTATGCTACATAGTGCAATACAACATGAACACACATCATACGTGTAAAGCATCTCTTCTACAGCCAAGTTTTATCCAATATAGTACTTTTATTGCATCATATGAAAGTTATTTTCTCCTGATATGATGGGTGAGGCCTTGAGGGTTCCCATAGGAAAATATTTGGCTGATGGGCTGTAGAGAGACGACAGTAATAGCTGTGACCATATTATGAATTGTCGGGTGATGCAGCGAACAATATAACTTTGATTAAACTGTCAAGTGGAAAAATCCACGTGAGAGATTAACCGTCAATAGCCTTTCAAGCATCATTATTAAATGTCATAATCTACGATAAATGGATAGGATCCACTGCCATCACCGATTGTGACTCGCAACACCACAAAAGAAAGTCAAATAATGTGAACTTTAGTTTGCATTTATTAATTACAGATACAAGTATAAACATATAAAAGAACATTTCGACACATATTGTTGGAATTGTTATTTTCAAAAAAATTGAAAAGTCTTCCTGTTAGCCCTAGCCGATGCACCACCACCCACCTCCGCCAGCTCAGCGACCCCCGCTTGCACCCGACCCTCCTCTCCCGTCCTCCTCCCCTCTCAGAGCTCCATCTAAGCCAGCCCCTTCCTCCTCCCTAGATGGTGGAACGCTTGACCAGCAATCGATCCCCCTTAGTCTTCACCCCTCAAACCTTCCCCCTCTCATTGTTGCTTCCTCCTCCTCAGCTCAGTCCGTAGGTCCCCGATCCACCGCATCTCCTCTTCTTAGCAACCCCCCCAAACATACCTTCCCCCTCAACTACCCCACTAACTCCAACACCCACTTTCCTCTTTTTCAAAGCCAACCATTACTTCCCACCCAAACTTTACTACTCGATGTTCCCCCAACTACAGACACCTGTTTTCCAACCTACCCCTCTCAGCTCCCTAATCCCCATCAGTCACCAGATCCCACACCGCTCTTTACTGCCATTGTTTCCCAACCAGAGAGGCATCTTCATTCCACATCTCCAGGTAATCTTCAAACTCCAGCTTCCTGTCTCACAGACAGCTCTTCCCAGGTTAGACCCTCTTACGCAAACCTCTTCCTTCCCTCAGACCTTCAGCAACCCTTCCACACCAGTTTCCCTCCAACTTTTCCTCCTTCTCTCTGGAAAAACGGTAAACCCTCTTTAACAATCCCTCACTCCATGATTCAGTCTAGTAAAGACTCTTTCACTAATGCAGTCATAGGACGATTTGTAGGCAGGCGGCCATCTATAGAATGGGTGGAAGATAGAGCAAAACTCTAGCCCCTGTCCAGACCATGCTTCGTCTCTCTGACTCTCAAGGGATACTTCCTCTTCCGATTCAACTCCCCAGAGGATAAAGCTCACATCCTAGGTCTCTCACCCCTCTCCATGGAAAAACACAAAATCCTCTTCCTCCCATGGTCTCCAGGCCAAGAGGAATCCCCATGGCCGACCTTAGCCCCAGTTTGGATTAAACTTAGAGGTCTCCCTTATCACTGCTGGAGCTAGAACATCATCCTATCCATAGCAAGTTCATTAGGCCAGCCAATCAAGTTAGATCAAATCACTAAGGGCCAGAAAATCCTTTCCTTCGCCTGAGTCCTAGTAAACATAGATCTGTCTAAACCCAAACCTGAATCCATTCTGGTAGATCTCCAAGGAGAAAAGGAACTAGAAATTCACATTGAATATGAAAACAGTCCATGCCCAGATTGCCTATCAGTTGGTCACAAGCTTCACTCTTGCCCCCTCTCCAAGCTAGGACAATCCAAAACCACTCAGGTTTCCTTACCTGGCCATTCAAACCAAAATCTGATAACCACCCCTGTTACCCAATCTTCCTCCCTTGTCCGGGTCTTGTCCTTTTCCCAAGCTCCTCTCTCCATCTCAACAACCATACCCCCCCTCTTCACCAGACCCAGAACAGGCTACCCCCCGAGCTCCCCTAAACTCCACAGCAATTCTACCAACCCCCCCAGGCCCTCAAATAAGGCAATCCCCTCTTGCAGATCCTAACTCTCTGTCCTCTTCGATCCCACAATCTTCAAACCATAAACCTCCCCCTAAACCCAATCCCTCTAACACCATTCCAAACAAATCAATTCCTTCTAACTCCATTCCAAACAAACTAAATTCTCCTAAACTTCAATCCTCTTCCACTTCCAAAAATCCAACCCCTTCCAAAATTTAAATCCTCTTCCCCCTCCTTCTCAGACCTACCATATGATGCAATCACTGAGATCCTCCAAAGAATACCCACCCCCACGGTTGACATCTCTAACCCTTTTGATGTCCTAGACAATTGCACCTACACTGACCCAGCTCTAAATCCTTCTACTCTAGGCCGCAACCTCCAACTCTTAGCAGAAGACAATTCTTCCTCATCCTCAGAACCGTCCCCTGGATTTGAATTCTCCCTTCCAACTCCTTTCTCTCCCCACGCCTCTGACCAATTACCCTTCACTCTTCCCTGTGACACAACCAGTCTTCCCTGTGCCACGGCCAGTCCCTCTTCTCACCACACTTCAGCTCATTCTTCTCCCCTTCTCTGCGCCACAGCCAGTCCCCCCTTCATAGAAGCAATCAGCAACATTGTTCCTATCAGATCTTCCTTAGAAAATTCAGGAACTACCTCAACCTCCATCTCAACCTCCTCTTCTCTTGGGAAATCTAAAGGTAAGCCTTGCTCCTCAAAAGTTTCCACCATAGGTTCAATTACCAGGAGATCTAGATGTAGAGCGCCCCCCCCCCCCCCCCCCCCCCCCATTTTAAAAGTCCTCTACTGGAACTGTAGGGGGATAGCCAACTCCCCTACTAAAAGATCTCTGGCTAATATGGTTTATAGTCATTCTCCAGACCTTTTCTTCCTCTCAGAGCCCATGACTCCTTTCTCCTCTTTTTCCTCTCTCTATCTGAGCAGTTTTGGCTTTGATACTTTCCATTCAAACTCTCCCAGCAATTCTGTCACTTCCCTCTGGTGCCTTTCCAAATCCTCCCACCCTCTTACCATCTCAATTGTAGATTTCTCCTCTCAACATCTTTCAATGGTGTTTCTCAACCCTTCAACAGGCCTTTCTACACTCATAACGGGAGTCTATGGCTCTAATAACCCAACTCAAAGGAGGGCCCTCTGGAAAGTGCTAACAGATACCTCCCCTACCCCTTTCCCTTGGTGCATCCTGGGGGACTTCAATGCAACCCTCTCCCACGCAAACAAGCTCACAATTCGCCAATCCTCCTCCCCTCCAAACCTCTCAGACTTCCAAGCCTCTGTCCTTCAAGCAGGCCTGACAGAAGTTAGTTTTTCAGGTAACCAATACACTTGGTCAAATAACAGACAAGGGTTGGCTTACATAGCAGCAAGACTGGATAGAGCCTTAGTCAACTCCCACTGGATGTCCCTCTTCCCAGACCCCATTCTTTGGCACCTCCCTTGCATTTCCTCAGACCATAGTCCCATTCTCCTTGCTAACAAATTCCAAGCCAATCCTACCAATGCTCCCTTTAAATTTGAAAACAAATGGCTGCTCCACCCATCTTTCCTAGCAGTAGTCAAAACTAGTTGGGAAACAACAATTCAAGGAAATCCTCAGTTTATCCTAGCTCAGAAGCTCAAGACTCTGAAATACTCTCTCAAGAATTGGAGCAAGCTCTCTTTTGGCAACACCCAGCAAAACATTCAAGCAGCAGAAGCCAATATCATTCTCCATCAATCTCAGCATAACTCTTCTCCTTCAGAGCAAACCCAAGCTGACCTCCTAACAGCTAAAGTAGAGCTTCATGAAGCTCTTAAAGTCCAAGAGATCCACTGGAAGCAGAGATCCAGGATAGCCTAGATAAAAGAAAAAGATCAAAACACAGCTTTCTTTCACAATACAGCCAGAGCCAGAAGCTCCTTCAACCAAATCAACTTCATCATAGACAATGGCAGACCAATAGAAGATGAAGCTACCATCCAAGCCTTGGCAGTAGACTATTTCTCCAAGCTGTTTAAGCCTCAAGATTCCCTTCCCAGTGCAGCTCTGTTCCAAATTGATAGTCCAAAGGTCTCAGACAATCAGAACTCCTCCTTGATTTCAATTCCCTCAGCAGCAGAGATCAAATAAGCTGTTTTTGGTCTGCAGAAGCACAGCAGCCCAGGTCCAGACGGGTTCAATGGTGTTTTCTTCACTCATGCTTGGAATATCATAGGTCAAGATGTCATTAACGTTGTCCGTCATTTCTTCCACTCCAAAAAAATTTCTCAGAGCCTCAAATTCTTTCTTTTTAGCTCTCATCCCCAAATCCAAATCCCCATCCAGCTTTGCAGATTACAGACCCATAAGTCTATTGAATTTTTCTTATAAAATTTTATCCAAAATTCTTGCTAGAAGGCTGGCCAAAATCATATCAAACCTGATTTCTCACCATCAAGCTGCATTCATCAAAGGTAGAAGCATACATCACCACTAGGGTTTGGCCTTCGAGCTGTTTCAAAAGATGAATTCAAAACTTTCAAAAGGGAGTATCTGCCTAAAGCTAGATATCACAAAAGCATTTGACAAATTAAATTGGAGCTTCCTCTTCTCAGCTCTTCATTTTTTTCAATTTCACTGCCACTTGGATCAACCTGATCAAAGAATGCGTTTGCATCTCTAAATGCTCAGTGCTGATCAATCGCTCTCCTCAAGGTTTCTTCAGCTCCTTCTGTGGCCTGAGGCAAAGTGACCCTCTCTCCCCATACCTCTTCATTTTGGCTGAAGAGATTCTTAGCATTCACCTCCACAACCTTCATCGTCAAGGCATATTCAGACAAATTTCAGTAGTCCAATCCACTCCCTGCCATCTTCTATATGCAGATGATATTCTAATCTTCATGAAGGGGATCACTTCCAGCATCCTTGTTCTTCAGGACCTCCTTGATACATACCAGGCAGCAGCAAGTCAGTTCTTCAATCTTCACAAGAGTCAGCTTCTCATTGGTAAATGTGGCATCAACAGGAAAAACAGAATCACTTCCATTCTGGGGATCAGAGAGTCCACAAATCATTTGAAATACCTGGGAATTCCTATTTGTTTCGGAACTCCAAAGAGGCGCCATTTCTCTCATCTATTGGACTCAATCAATGCAAAGCTCAGTGCTTGGAAAGCTAAGAGCCTCTCTTTTGCAGGTAGACTTATCCTAATTAACCATGTCATCTCCAGCATGCCTATCCACCTTGCCACTATCCTCCCTCTCCCAGTCTCAATCTGCAAAGAAATAGAAAGAATGATGAGAAATTTCCTCTGGTCAGGTCAAGCAAAGAACTCCAAAATCCACTATGTGAACTGGGAAGCCATCACTCTCCCTAAGGCAGAAGGAGGTCTTGGAATCAGGAAAATAGCAGAAGTTAATAAAGCCTCTTTTCTCAAGTTGGGTTGGCATGTGGCCTCTGCCTCTTCCCTCTGGGCTAAATGGTTTAAGGATGGATACTTTAAATTCAGTTCTTTATGGAGCCATCATTCTTCTACATCTGGTTCCTGCATTTGGAGAAAGCTCAGAAGTCTGCTTCCGATGATCCAACAAGCCAGCACCTGGATTCCTGGAAACAACCAAGATATCAACCTTTGGTAGGACTCTTGGAATGGAGAAGAGCCCCTCTCAGCTAGATTTCCTCTCCTCCATTTCCCCCAGCATCAACCTCTTTCCTCTCTCTTTCAATCAGGATCCTAGACTCCACTGGATGGTTACCCCTCTGAGGTCCTAAGCCAGCTTGCCAGTCAACTTTTTGTCCTCTCTCCCAGCCCTGATAGCAGCAACTGTCTTAGATGGAAAGCTTCTGCAAATGGTCAACTGTCTCTCAAAGCAGCTTGGAACACAATTAAACTCAGAGTTGAAATGCTCCCCTAGGCCTCTTTCATCTGGAACTCTATTTCCCTCCCCAAAACCAAATGTTTTGGCTGGCGTCTGTTACACAACAAGACCCCCACAGAGGTTTACCTTAAAGGCCTGGGCTTCTCCTTAGCTTCTAGATGTAGCAGGTGCCATCAAGATGAAGACTCAGCCCCTCATCTCTTCTTCTCTTGTCCTCGGGCCAAACCAATTTGGCATTGGCTTTTTGCAGCAGCAAAGGAAAAGCCTCCCTCTCTCCTCTCTGCAGCTAGTATCTGGCGTTCTCTCTCTCAAAGAAGTGACTCAACAGGCCTCAAATACATGGCATCCATTTTCTTAGAAGTCATCTATGCAATTTGGAAAGTAAGGAACAAATCAGTTTTTGAAAACCACAGCCTCTCTCTCAATTCCATCACAATGCAGCTGAAAGAAGCTTTTTTCTTCTCTTTGCAAAACATCTCCAAGTCCTACACTAATCCCCAGCTGAAGAGCATCTGCAACCTTTTGAAAGTATAATCCTACAGGTTAATTTTTCCCAATTCTAGCCTCTTTCTGGCTTCTTTCTTTTTCTTTGGCTCCTCTGTTTTGAGCATTTCATGTTGCTGGGGATCATATTGATCCAATATATTTTCCTTTCTGCTTCTTCTTTCCTTTTTAATACAATTACCCTTATAGCAAAAAAGGAATTGTTATTTTTAATATTTCACTAAGAAAACCAACAAATTTGGCAGTGAGACCAACTTCTTTTTGAGTAAACTAGTATCCTGCAGTAGGTCTAAAACTACCATCTTATAAAAGGGAGAAAGTGAAATGGGTGAGGGCCTCATTCATGTGGTTTATAAAAGGTGGGGCAGGGTTACTTTTGGAAATTATTAATTTATCTTAAATGGGCTTCGGTCAAGCTTGGATTTAGAGCGTCTTCTTGTCTAGACCTTTTTTCTTTTCTTTAAGGGTAATTGAATTGCAAAAAGGGGTATTCAAAAAACAGAGGAAAAGAAAAACACAAAAATAAGACAACTCACTGTAGTTTAGGAACATTTGCACATTAAAGTACATTTTCTTGCTTCAATTTGACTAATTCACACAAGGTTTCAACAAAATATCCAAAAATAAAAAATTATAAAATACCAGAAAAATTAGAAAATATTTAAATGTGCTACACGCCATCGGCGTCAAAATATGGTCCAGTTTTCTTGGGAGTCCCCATCGATCAAGCCCCAGATCAGGGTTCAACGAATAGGTCCCATCGTTGATGAGGGTTGGCACCAAATATTAAGAATATAATCTATGTTTTTAAGAAAGAAAAGTAATGACAACCAGCGCTCAAAATTCATGAAATTTAGACCATGATACTGGGCTGTCAATCGTGTTGGGTTAATGAATTTGGGTTATGGGTTAACGGATTCGGGTTAAAATCACCTCAACCCGTACACGACCCGTTAACTTAACGGGTCAAAAAATCCAACCCGAACACGACCTGTTAATTTAAAGGGTTACACGACCCAACCCGTTAACCCGTTAAGTAATTAAGTCATTTCGAAAATTAAAAGAAAATCCATACAAAAATATATAATGAGAAAAAATATATAAGCCACACGAAATTGTAAGTGAGGATCTCGAGTGGATCTCACCTAAAACCCCACTATAAAAAAATAAATTTTAATTTCTTCTTTTTGAATATAAATTAATTCTACCTACACTTAGAGAGTAAAACAATTTTAACGGGTTAAGAGGGTTGTTAACGGGTCACTGGTTTAATTCGTACACGACCCGTTAACGACCCGAACCCATTAAGAGCCCACCCGAACTCGTTAATATCGTGTGAGTTTGTGTCGTTTTAACGGATCGTGTGGCATTTTAACAACCCTACATGATACCACCAGGGGATCGAGTGTGAAATGGTTGGATTTAAAATAAATATGGCCCTACAAAATGCTTGGCCGTGTTAGTTGGCTTTTACTCCTCATGTTCTTTCAACTTATATATATAGATTTAAGTTCACAAAGTTAAAAAAAAAAAAACAGTAATTATCAGAGAAGGTACAAAAAAACAAATAAAAGATATTACCATTAAGAATTAAAAAAAATAAAACCCAAAAATATATATTTCGTTTCAGTGATACAAGATTTCATGCAGCTCAAAAGAAGCTAAATCCAAAGAAGTAGCAAACCACCACCACCAAACAGCAAAAGCAAAAACCTGCAAAGTTAAAATGTTAAAATGAGACTGGACAAGCCTGAGGACGTATAAAGAGAGGCATAAAGGAGGATTAATTGCTAAGTGAATGCATCACAGTTACTTGGCATAGAACTCAATCCATCGACAAAGATAAAATGTTAATTGAACAAATTCTTCATTGCTTTGGGTTGAATGCTCACTTTTCTAATAAAGATGTAAGTTTTCCATGCAGCGAAACATGGGAGAGCACACTTGGAACTAAAGACAACCGCTGTATCCCAGGAATCACTCTGGCCTAAGTTAAAACAGCAAAATAAGACTTGTTCAATAAAAAATGACACTCCAGTAATCATCTGTGCAAAAGGGCACTGGAAGTAAAAGAAACTTTCAAAAACAATTCTACAATGAAGTCAAAGGATCCCCACATATGGACAAAATATGTGTTAATGCAAAGGACCCAGTTGTGTTTATAATGGATTGTGGCCTTCAACATCAAATAAAACTTGGCCCAGGTGGAGTGTTTATGTGATGAGCCTGAGGCACAATGGGTAAGGATGTATTGGGTCGTTGATTCTCCGATTACTCGGAGGTTCCAACCCGTTAAAAATCGGTTCTGGGTCTTTGTTTAAGCCCCGCTAAGTAAATGGGTCCTGGTCTTGTTTTTGGACCTGGGACCCAAATGGGTTTGGTTTCGGTTTTACATTGGTTCGACCCCGTGGACCCGCGACCTGACACATTACCTCAATCTTCGAGAATCTATCCTCAAAATTAGATATTTTCCCCATACCATTCTCTACCTAGACCCTGACGTGCTCCATATATTGTTCTGGTTCCAGCTTCGGTTCTACCTCCTCCTTTATGGTTCTGGGTTCGGATTCACCGTGGACCCAGCCCAGAACCGACCCATTTACATCCCTAACAATGGGCGATAAACTAGCCCAATAATGTTGTGGGCTGGCCACCATCACTTGAAAGTTACTACATTCGGGTTTTTTATCCTTTCCAAAGTGAGAGAGAATAAGAAATAGAGAATAATGTGGGAGAGAAAGGAAAGGAGGGAAATGAAGGGGAAAAAAATCAAGGTCTATGCCAATGCCCAACCCAAGAAGCTTAACTCGAACTGGATTTTTATGTGGACTGGGACATACGGGCCAACGCTCAAAATTGGATTTCTTAAGTTCTTTTAAAAGGGGTTTATCGAATCTCACAGGTGCGACCGCACCCGCGTCCTAACACCTGAGTCCACCCCAAATAGGATACCGTTTATTATATTGAATTCGTCCCATGATGAGTAAGTGTTAGGTCAGATTTGTTAGTGGTTGAATTTTTTTTTTTTTTTTTAAGATGTAAAAAACTGTCACGACTCGGGCCCGAGATTCGGTAACCCCGAGCCGTGAGCCCATACTTACTCCTGTAAATTCCGAATTAACCGAAGTTAAAACGAAATCCACAAGGGATAACATTCTCAATAAACCTGTCAATTACAAAATCTGCGGAAACATTTTCACTTGACAATGTCAACTACGACTTACATGTATACAAAATAATGTTCCTTATACATGTATCCTATCCATCATTTACTTGTCAAATAGTACATGTCCAAAATCTTGTGCAATGACCAATAATTACAACCCAAAATGATTATTCAAAAGAATGACTTCACAAAATATTTTCCAAAATATAATATTCCTCTTCGCACTCGGATACCCGTATCAAACGGTATCCCGTCCGTTCCATTCATTTAAACCTCCTGGAGGAACCGGAGCGGTCTCCTCCGCTCCCGCCGGGGGCGCTGCTGCACCGGCAAGGGCAAATGGGCTTGTAATGCCATTAATAACACTAGTGAACATGACGGTTCAACAATGTATAAACATATCTTTCAATAGCATGTTAGTCCATAACTAGATTCATTCAATCCATTAATTACAATTCCATTTCTAGACAATAACCATATATAAACATAAAGGTTGATCCTGTAGACATATACAAGGTGGTCACTACGATAGCATTCATTTCATTTCATTTACCATCTTCCCTCAAAGGAAGGATTCTTCTTCCAAATGGAAGGCATCGATCAATACCCATAGATACGATCGGAATATAGTGGGACTTACTAGTGTCCGGGCCAGGGACAACTAGCATCACCACAGAGCTCCGGAACGCCCCAAAATCCATCTACTGCAGTAGGATTAGACATTTGTCTTATTCATTCATTCATTGAACTCATATAAGGTTCTAAAACAATAGCTAGGTAGTGCCAGACTCAAAGGTCAATATTTTTCAATGAGCAATCCATTTCTGGATTCGATTCAATTCCATAATTCCCTTCATAATAAAGGAAGAGAAGAGTAATGATACCAATCTCATTAGATTGGGACATAGTGTTACAATGAGGGACTTGCTAGTCAATCACGTTTATTTAATTCTATCTCAATCCTAAACAACCATATAGGTGTAACCTATGATTACCAATGCACGGTTATTCTTGATGAGCATTACATTTATATATTTGATGTGTGCATTATAGTCCCCGCAGTTAACACCCATGGAAGTTTAGGCCACAATTTATTAACTACGAAATTCTTCTTTCATTATCCTTAATTCTTGAGAGTTTCACTTTACCTCATGATTAGTCTTAAAACTAATCTAGGAAGCATTTATATACACAAGGAGTGCTCCAAACTTTCGCAAAATTCCAAAATTCGCTGGACTCAAATTGAGTCCCCTAATCGATCGGACCATTAGGTCCGATTGCTTTTAGTGATTTTTTTGATGTATGTCCTAAGCGGAGGACAAAACATGTCGCTGAGTAGCACTTCACTCTTGAAGAGGTCGAATCCACATGAAACGAGCTAGAGGGTTCAAGCTCTTGAGCACTTCTTTTGGTCGAAAGTGACTAACTCTTTCAATTGATTGAATTAAATCTATGCCGAGAACTAAATAAAACTGTTAAACTAAAAAGATGGTTCAACCTTGGTTCAGTTCACCTGGATTTACATGGTTTCATCTTCCGTTTTATTACACAGGTAAGATTTGGGCCAAACCAATCTTCCCTGGAAAATTCCTTCATGAAAAAATCGAATAGAAATCTAATTTAATAATTACCAAAGAGATTCTTTAACATTCAAATCAGTATTTCGAGAGCCATCGACCTAAGTACTATTTGTATCATCATAGATGAACACAACTAGGCAAAAGCTTAACATCCCAATTACGATTTCTAACAATAGAAAATCAATGGAAACTATTGTTCATCATCGAAGCATTAATCCGGAAAAATAACCCATGTAAATCCAAGGGTGAATATCCCCTAGGTTAAACCATCAATAAATCTACCCCTCCATTAATGAATAAGCCACCAAAGAGGTTCTATGAACACAAGAGAACAATAAGAACATGAATGAATGAATACCTTTATTGAAACTTGAAATAATTGAAGATTCAATCTCAAATCCAAGAATTTGCCAAACTTAAACAATAATCTTCAATCAAATCTAACTATGTATTGATCTATGGAAGAAAGAGAGAAAAAGGGATAGAAAGCTAAGAGAATTCCAGAACAACCCTAACTTTCGAGTTTTTGGCTTTATATAGGTCCCCCACATATCTAATTACAAAAGAACCACAAAAAAGAAGATTCCCTTCAAACCCGACTGCTCTACCGGTAGAACTTGCGGTTATGCCTTCATCTACCGGTAGAAATTCCGGTTAGACAGGTGAAGTTCAATTTCTAAACTCTCTGCCAGATTTTTGGCCTCTTCTACCGGTAGAACTTCCGGTTAGAGTGGCTCTACCGGTAGAACTTGCGGTTAGACTGATGAAGTTCAATTCTCCAACTCTCTGCACAGATTTTGGCCTCTTCTACCGGTAGAACTTCCAGTTAGAGTGTCTCTACCTGTAGAACTTGCGGTTAGACTGATGAAGTTCAATTCTCCAACTCTCTGTCCAGATTTTGGCCTCTTCTACCGGTAGAACTTCCGGTTAGAGTGGCTCTACCGGTAGAATTTGCGGTTAGACAAGTAAAGGTCAGTTTCTCAACTCTCTGCCAGATTTTTGGCCTCTTCTACTATCAGTAGAACTTCCGGTTAGAGTGGTGAAGTTCAATTTTCCTTCTTTTTGTTGACCCGAACTTCAATTCCAATTGCTCCTTAACTCTCTACTTGATCCATTCATCCTCCAAAAGCTTCATTCTTCACCAAATTCCTGCAAATGACCAAAAGCCAATACCCGTGCAAAAATTATATGAAATCAAAGGAATTAAACACGAATGATGGTGATAGGAAGGTAATTAAGTCCCAAATTGCATAACAATTGGGTACTTATCACACGCCCCAACTTGAACTTTGCTAGACCCTAGCAAAATAAGAAGAAGCTATCTACCCTGTATAGACAATCCTCATCCAGCCCTGAAAATACATGAATTATGCCATATCGAAACAAATGTCTTACATGCTAGATTCAACCAAGACTTGAACATGAAACTACCAATATCTACATCTCACTAGAACCAAACATGGAATCAAGATGCTCAGATTGAATGAGTTAACCATCACACTAAAATCAATTCCAAAACTCACAAAGGTGTATCACTCAAAGTGAATGTAGCACATTTCAACAAACATATCCCATGAAAACTAATCTCACCATGCTATTCTACCATCACACACATAGAGAACAAAACTAAAGTAGCACGGAATTCAAACATGCATGCCGATGGAGTGTAATGACACAAAAAGATCAAATAAGGACTTTTAGGCTTGTATTGAAAAGGTGAACAATGGAAGGTTAGACAAAATGGGGCACGACCTAACATGGCTTAGGTCAACTATCCCTTAGCCGTGTCCATCAACATATCACCTAACAAAATGAGACAACTCACCCACTAACTACTACTATCACCAACCACCAACTAAACTAGATTCTCCAGCTCATCACCTCCTTCATCATCATCTTCTTCATCATCATCTTCTCCATCATCATCTTCTCCATCAGCCCCTACTTCTGCAACATCATCACCTCCACCTTTTGGCTGGCTCGGACCTGCCTCTGCTTCCCTCAGAGGTGACACATAAGGCTTAGCTCCCTGTGACTCAGCAAATTTAATCAAATAATCCTGTCGGGATCTCTGCCTCATCAATTCTTGCTTGATCTCCTTCTGTCCTTCAATACAATCATCCACCTTGCAATTAATCCATTTCAACAATTCTTTCATGTATGTTTGAAAAGATGAACCTTTTACTTGTTTCGGAAGAGAAATAGTCTGAGTTGCAGCTGGAGGCTCCCTTTTCTGAGATCGGGCATTCTCCATTGTCTTGATAGTAATTGCTCCTCTCTCGCTAGGTAGAAGTCAATCATCAGGACCCCTCTCAACTTTCTGATCCAAACACAGTTTAGTGATCAAACAAGGGTAAGGAAGTGCTGCCTTTGCTGAGGATTCCTCCGGATACCTCCTCATCTGATTATAAATAAATTGTGTCACATTCATCCCCTCATTCGGACTCCAAATTACCCACAACAACTCTAACTCCTTCCTCCCCAACATTTTCTCATCACCTCGTGGATATATGTTATAATGCACAATCTTATTAAGCATACCCACCTAAAACTTCCGGTTAGAGTGGTGAAGTTCAATTTTCCTTCTTTTTGTTGACCCGAACTTCAATTCCACTTGCTCCTTAACTCTCTACTTGATCCATTCATCCTCCAAAAGCTTCATTCTTCACCAAATTCCTGCAAATGACCAAAAACCAATACCCGTGCAAAAATTATATGAAATCAAAGAAATTAAACACGAATGATGGTGATAGGAAGGTAATTAAGTCTCCAATTGCATAACAATTGGGTACTTATCACCGATCGATTGGCCAAATTTTTTACTCACAATTAATGTGTCGGCCAATATCGGTCAGCTCGGCGATTACCTGGCGGTTAACAGAATTTTGGTTGGCGGCGAGCCGAAGCTGCCTAGCGGCTAGCCGAAATCTAGTTGGCGGCTAGCCAAAATTGGGTTGATGGCTAGCCGAATTTCGGCAGTCAGGTCACAGTCAGCTTTCCAGAAGCTGTCTTTTTTACAGCAATTTCTGACTCAACTTTGGTTAGGTCACGGTTACCTCGCGACTAGCCGAAATTCAAATTTCGGCTAACCGAAAATTGGCGGTTAGCTTTCCAGAAGCTCACCCACTTTGTGGATTCCGGCAGTTAGCTTCACGGTTAGCCTCGCGGCTAATCGAAACTCACCCAGAATCCCATTTCGAGCTTCAGAACTTCTGAAGCAAGTTCTGAAACTGAGTTCCTTGAACTTTAGTCCTTTCAATAATCTACAAATCTTAAGAAAACGTATTTATATTGGGAGTAACCATTGGAATTTCACATCTTCTCTTCATTCACCATCTATTCATAATACTACTCCTAACATTCATGAATCACTTCTCATCATTATATAGAAATTATAGAAAATTCTACAATGATCAATACGAACACAAGAAAATGTTTATACTTGCCTCTTTAAGTCAATGCACTCAAAGTCTTCTTTTACTACCTTGCTGTTGAGATGGAGACTCCCAAATCTCAAACCCTAATACAAGAAAACACCAAAAACACCACTCATAAGCTACTCATGCTAGGAACCTCTCCTCATTGCTCCATATAACTTGGAAATCCTAGGAGAATGCCAACTACTTACTTGTAGCTCCAAGCAAAGGAAGTTTGAGTTCTCCTTCGAGCTTCACACTTCACTAATGGAGAAAAAGGGTCGAGGAAGAAGATGAAGATGGTGCTACACTCCTCAAGAACCTCCTTGAATCTCTCCTAATCTTACTCTCG
The DNA here is from genome assembly GCA_028538565.1 of Umbellularia californica. Lineage (NCBI taxonomy): Eukaryota > Viridiplantae > Streptophyta > Magnoliopsida > Laurales > Lauraceae > Umbellularia > Umbellularia californica. The sequence goes on along the minus strand of JAPQWN010000001.1, from coordinate 13,773,328 downwards.
ACGAAGGAAAATGAAGGAGAAAAGGGGAAGGTAGAGAAGAACGAGGCTAGGTTTGAGGAGGTGAAATGAGGGAATGATTCATTTCATTCTATTATAAGTGCTTCTCACACCAAAACCCCCCTCCCATTATCTTTATTACATTTTGAGTCACTTGAAGCCTCACTTGGTCCATTTGAGGTCAAATGGAATCGAGCCTATTATGAAAGTTAACGTACTATTCGATATACACACGTTGATATCAAGAATTTCCGTATTCGACGAAATACGTGAAAACTCGTATTTACGTAAAAGTCCTTAGCCTACCTTGGTTGAGTCTAAACTCGTTTCTAACCAACTCAATCTCATTCAAATTTGTTTTATTATGCTTGATGCATCATTTGAGACTAATTTGCCTCTCTTTGGTTATTAATCTTCATTAACTCAATTATTCATGCTTAATTAGCATTAATCTTAATTAATTAGTCTTAATCGCAATTAGTTCGGGTCAGGGTGTAAAAAAAACTATTTCCACAGAGTATAATTTAAACCTACAACCTATACGAGAATATCGCCGCCTACCAACACCTCAAGTGCCAACTGCCAATGAAGTTCTTTATGCAAAAACCTTTATTTAGTAATATATAAAGTGAAATAAAACGGGGAAGAGGGACTTGGATCAAAGTATGGAAAACCATACCCGAGCTAACCCACGAATACAATATCAAACCAGCCCCTAACGTGACCAACTCGAGGTGGGTGCCTTTTAGACTCGACGTATTGCCATCCCTACTAAATGGCTCTGTTGACCTTATCAATAGCATCATCGTTAACAAAGCCTTGTCACCATTATGTTGGGTCAATAAAGGAATTTTGATTTATCATTTTAGTATATCCTACATCAAATCCTCGGAGACAACATACTAGCCCAATCATCATTAATAATACCATCTTTCTCTAAATTTTCTCATACTTATGGGCTTCTTTCATTATAAGCATTTCTTTCATGATCTCTCTTTGTATAGAATTTCTGACAATAGTGTAGGTGGTGTCTTCCTACAATTCCAAATGTCTTGTTTGATTATAAGTTTTAGAGTGCCCATCCACTTAGATTTTTTAATGCTAATAAGTTTTGAACATTCCAGAATTTGATCTATTTAGAAAGACAATATTTAAAATTTTCAAATACTCTAAAATAAGAAATCTTTAAATGCTTGCAACCAAATGGGCTTGCATGTATGATGGAGATCTGTTTTGATTGGCACGTAACATAACAAAAAAAATATTCCATTTTGCGTTAAAAATATACATACAGATACACTAGTTGGAAAAAAGATGACCATCACTAGTCTGAAGTAGTTAGAAGGTATCAATTACAAGTCTCTTCAGTAGTCTGAAGTAGTTATAAGGTATCAATTACAAGTCTGTTCAGGTCAGCAACAGTTAGATTAGGAGAAATGCTGTTTGATAACAACACATGGGACTGGGAGAATCTTTTAGAAACCACGTCTTGATGCTGTGAATTGTGATTGATTACCATCACAAAGGAATCAAAATTTAAAAAATTAATAATAATAAAGGTTTGTGATTGATTACCATAAAGGGCAAGTGAAAGCTGCTTTTAGCTCAAACAAGACAGAAATGGAAGAGATGCTTTTAAAAGGATGAGACTGAGAGGGGTCACCTATAACGAGGAGTTGGGAAAGGAACAGAAAGCTGGTGGGTCTCGGATTATGAGTTGTCTGAATTCTTGGTATAAAGACGTGAAATAGAAAAGTCCCTTCCTTCATGTGCTTAACAAATGCTCTAGCAAGTGTTAGCAAAGGAGAGTTACAAGGCTTCCATCCTTTCTTCCTGACCTTTTCCGAACACGTACAGATTCCCATCTTTGCATGGGATGGCTATTAAATGTCCATGAAATAAAAAATGAGTTCATATCCTCGTACGTAGGGAATTAGAGAATCTTATGACGTGGCCGATGATCAACAGGAAAGCCAACCTAAAAGTGGCTGAATTTTAATTTAATAGAAGTGGGCACATCTTTATATATATCTTGGGTAATTCTTCACGTGTGATAACAAACACTAGCATGGGCTTCCCACCTATAAGAATTTGACAGAAAGCAGACACATGGAATTTTGGTTTTCAACGGTTTAAATTTATAAGCCTGACTTGTTCTTTAATTGAAGCATCAAACGATCCAGACTTTCTCCCATACAGTACAGCTTCAACTTTGTGTTGTGGAAAGACAAACTCCGGTAATGATTATAAAGGTCTTATCTGGTACTCAGAAGGCATTACACTAGCACCACTACAGATGGGAGAAGGGACATAGTTTTCTCTCTCCATTTTGGGGTCCTATCAGCTTACAAATTGCGGGTGTAACTTGCAGGGAGGATACATTGTCAGCATTTACACTGATGTGACCCTACGTTACATAAGTATGATCATTCGTATGTGGGGGATATATTGTACTACGAGAGTCATGAGGAGTTAGCTTGTTCTTGAATTACTAGGTAAGTAATGGGTCACGGGGGGTTAGTTGATTACTTGGTTTTCATAGTAATACGAGTAGTTTACATATTTGTAGAAATGTGAGTAGTAGGTGCAGTTCTTTGTAAGACTGTAAGTAGTGGATGAGGTTGTGGTAAGTAGTGGTGTTAATTATAGAGAGTGGGTCAAATTGTGATCGTTATAAGTGCATGTATCTTATATTTAAAGATGACGGAGATTAATGAAAGAGATATTTTATCTTCTAGCAACTTTTTATAAAGTTATTGGAGGGTCAAGGTTCCCCTCAAAGTGAACCTATAAGTTTTCTTTTGCTCTTAGGAAAATTGGGTGAAAAAAGAAATGTGCACATAACATACACCACCGGCAACTACTTTAGAACCAAACAACAGGGGAGAAGAAAACATCAAATGAAGGGGACGGTGGTCCCAAACAAGAATCAGTATCTAAGGATAAGCAAGAATAATTTCTGTAAGCACTGATAGTTTACTGTATATTTCTGTAAACAAAGTTCTAGAAAGTTTTATATACTTTACAACCTTGTGCTCAATATCATATTCTCGTGTGTGGGAAAGACTTATTTTTTGGTAAAAGGGAATTCATTAACAAAAAAGAAAAAGAAAAAAATGACGATATACAAACCCAAATCCTCCCACAAACCATAACATTAAAGAAACCCCTTCCCCTTAGCCCTCAAAAATCCTATCCCAAGAAAAGTTTTGGTGAAAGGAGTAGCACATTTTTAACAATACATAAGCATCACCTTTCAAAGACCTAGGGATAAATTTAAAACTAATATGATCAAAATTAGAAGCTATGGATTCAATGTAAAAAAAAAAAACGATTGAATTTATAGGCCAGTCATATGCTCCATTAATAGCTTGAACCACCTATTTGGCATCCGACAAAATGCAAGCCTTGGAAAAGCCTTTTTCTTTCTCTTTTATCAAAGTAAGGAGGATCGCCCTCGTTTCGGCCTCCTTGGAAGAGAAGACCTTCAGTCTTGAATTACTTCTGTACACACAATATTTCCTTTTAAGATCAAAATAAAAGCAGAGGATGCCTTGGCATCAACTGTCCTAAATGCAGCATCTGAGAAGACTATGACATCATTCTCATTAGAAATCACTGGGGGATTAGCAATATTTTTCATCTTTCTTTCATTGATATATTTGACAGGAGAGGAAGCCCCTTTAAGGAGTCTATCAATAGCATGAATCATGTTTGTGGGATTTAGACTAACTCCCTTAAAAGAGAAATTGATCATTTCTTGCCTTCCATAGGGACAACCAAGTCGCTAAAATCCACATTTTAGAATGGTCATCATTGAGCATAGAAATTGGTTGGTCATGCTCTCAGTAACGTAGCCACCAGTTAAGAACAGTTGTAGGATGTAGATTATGGGTCAATAGGCTAAAATGAGACCCAAACCAAACTGCTATGGCGTGGTCACATTCAAAAAGAGTGTGGCTAACTCAAGTTTGGCACAAATAGGGTATAAAGCATCCATCGACTTAAGTTTAGATTTGAGAGAGGATCTTACCATGATAGCATTCTTAAGACACTTCCAATATGCGTGGAAAACACTCGTTGTCTCATCCAAGCACCACTATTAAATGTCACAATCTACCATTAGTGAAGAGGATCCACTGCAATCTCCACCTACGAACCAAAGATTATGGGGCGCCACACTTGAAAGGAATGTGAATTCAAGTTTGCATTACTAATTACAAGGACAAGCCTATAAAAGATTAGGACCCATTACGGAGAATGTTCAATGTAGTGATGCTGGGGCAACCCAGGCCTGATCTGGGGCCGGCCTGCTTTGTGCTGGGGTTGGATGTAGAATATGGGCCATTTAATATTTTGGTCAAACTTGGATTAAGTGATAGAAAGTCTTAACCCCAGCCTGGAAACAATGGCCAGTAATAATTTAGTGATAATTTGTCTAAACCATTAATGTTAGAAACCTTATAACCTATAAAAGAAAAAGCCGATTGGGCCCATTCTACCTCCACCCAATTTAATAAATACGCGGACTAGCGCCTGGCATTTTCGGCCCAAGTCATGCTTGGTACGAAGATGGGCCTGTTTTTCTAAAGTCAATGCAAACCCGATTGGGCTCGGCCTAACTCAGTTCATGTACACCCCCACTCGTATGAGCAGACTACATGCTAATCTGCAGTATAGCTCATGGGACCCACTTAGAAGGATGTTAATAAATGGGAGGAATATATAAGTAAAGGCCTCCTTATAGACAATGGGGAGCTAAAAAATCAGCTTCACCATATTATCCTAGCCCTTAACTTAATATCATTTAAGTTTAATGGCGTCTTAACTAGAGATTTTTCTTTTAACTCGGTCCAATGGTGAGTGAAAGTTTAATGAGTATAAACAAGGGCCTAATGGAGATCATGGGATGATAAGAGTATCAAAGGGGCTAGACTAATTAAAGGTGGGCCAGGCAGGCCCTAGGGCTTCGCTCATAGGAGAACATTTTCCCCCATTATATATAATAAGAGAGTGATTTGAAATTTTAATTTTGACTGACCTCAATTAACCTTAACAGAATGGTAGAAGGTCGAATCAGATTTGTGTTTAGGCCGATTTGAACTAGCCCCGAATGGCAGTTTCTACGTGCACATCCGACCTGCCCCGTGACAGTATTCATTGACTATTACCACTTGTGCTACTATAACTTAGCGTTGAAAGATTTACTAATTAATATATACATTAAAGATAAACGGGATGGGGGCGAATCAAGCAAACAAAGACCTAAACCCGCCCCGACTTGACCTGGGTCAAAGTCTAGAAACCAATACCCGTCCTTACCCATGAAATCAATTATTCTCCATGTTGTTTATTTTGATGAGATTTATTTGTATCTCATTATAATTCATACAAAGAAACCGTATCTGCCCCAAACCCAACCAACACACAGCAGCTAGGTTTGTGTTAGAGTGATTTGTATTTGGATCAGATCCACTAATGGTGATTTTATAATAAATTGAGTTTAATCTAACAATAATAGCCTGTAATTTACTGGGTCCCAAAATATGGTGACAAAATTCAATGACGACTAATGCTTTAGAGGGTCGAACTGTGCTGGATCAGATGTGTTGGCTAGGGTTGCTCTGAGGCTAGCTAGCAAGCCTGGGCCAGGCTCAAGATCTTCTTTTTATTAAAAGGATTTGGCTGTGAATTTAGGCCCATATACTGGGATTGGTTTATTTTCTGTCGCAATAGTTGAGCGGGATTGGTTTTAGCCATTGTAAGCAAAAGGTACAGCCGAACCTGAATATTTAGTACAAGTATCTTATGCTTTTGCAGATGAGTACGGGCCAAGACTTTCAGGTCAGTGGATTGGATCTGAGCCTAACATATCAGACCAAATAACTAAATGGGATGCTATTGGACATGATTAGGGAACGCCCGGCCCATTGTGAATTAATCACTAAATGAATAATTAAAAGATAATTAAGTACTCGAGAAGTCATAAATTACAACTCACTGGTGGATGCAACTGCATAATTTAACTCCATAAGCAGAAGTATATGTAACACTGTATTAGGTTTACTTTCAAAAATCAAAACAGCCCTAACTTTGTTATGTTGGAATAAAATGAAATTTCGAAATCAATCAATGCAGGTCCATTGTTAAATCCATTATTTGTCTTACATGTAGTGAACACAATGCGGTTGTTTTAGGAAACAACATGATGGAATGTCGATCACTTGCAATATAAGGAAACACAGAAAAACATGATGGAATCTTAATCATTTATAATATATGTGATTAATTAATCCTATGGTTGTACAAGCATAATAAGACAAACTCCATACCAAAAGCATCACCCACCAGAACCCTATTATTTTTTTAGCAGAAATGGCACATGATGGGGACATTAATATCACCATCCAAACTGTTGATTCCTAACCTTTCTCTATAAATAGAGAGCACTGGGCTCTCAGAAGGGACAGTCTTTCAATTTCAAAACCTTTCTCTCCTGTATTGACAACTCTCTTTGCAAAGTCATTCCTCCTTTATTTCTAGTTTATACCCTCCGCATCCCTTTAACCTTTTCTTTTGTTAGCTCCCCCTTTTTTTTTTTTTTTTTTTTTTTTTTTTTTTGTCTGCAATTGAATTCTAAGGAATTAATTATTCATAAACTTAACTATATATATATCTAGATATATATATTCTTTTCGTTATCAGCCAAGGTGGATGAACCTTAAAAGACCTGATAGTCACAGGTTTGAACATCAGCACAGATAAGGGAGAGGACCAGTGATTGAATACTTGGCAGCTGGCGGAAGAATCTAAGGTGAAGATCAATAAGTGGCCATCAAATAAATTTTTTCCTTTAATGGAAAATGAATTGTGGATAGATGGAAAATCAATATATAGTGATCACACTTGTAAATCAAATTCTAAAACACTCAAGTTCTTATCTACATCTCCACCTTATATAATACAAACAAAGAGACATGTTATAAGTGTCTTTTATTTGTATCATAATCGAACACGCAGTGTCTACGCTGAAATAACAGCCATAGAAATATTTGCTTCCTTTGTGTCATTTCTTATGGCAATTCTTTGTTGAATGATGAAAGCTCTTCTTATTCGTTACGCCGTGGAATGCTACGTCTTTTGAAGCGTCAAATGGGCTTTTGCTCTTTTCATACATAGATACAAGGTATAGGTTCCCTTCCCTTCGCATAGACACCAGGCCATGTTTGTGTGTTTGGTACACACTTCTTTTTTATCCCAACAATCTGAACGTTTTCTCTTTTCTTCCTATTCGTTTAATTACCACATCGCATGAGATAGCAGTAAGCCCATCCTAAAAAAAGGAGTAAAAGAGGACTAAATTCATGAAACTTTATTGTAAAACTGCCTCATTTGTCTTACTTTTATATGTTTTTTTAGTAATTTATATTATATAAGATTGTTCATCCCTATCCACATTAAAATCAGTCTCCCTTCGAGGTTACTCATTTAGTTGTTTTCCTATTTCATAATGTAAAGAATTTTAGTGGCCTATCATCCATGGACTGGGCCACTCATGTCCTCAACGACGATAACTAAATCATGAGGAAATCTTTAGCTAGTAGGTCCTTTACATAGTTGAAATAAAGGCATTTTTAGAACTCCAGTTTTTCTTTTAGTTTGAACAAAACTCATACTTTCAGTCCTACTTGAGTTGTAATTTCTATTTCTTTTAGATGAGGACTGTGAAGGAACTCCTTAATGGTCAAAGACTCTTGTTGGATTCGTGTGATCTCTTTTAAAGACTCCTTCTTGAACTGGAAGATCCCCTGCAGAGTTCTACTGAAGTTGTTTTGCGGAATTCACTGACTGTTTCCAGAACATAGTCTCGTTATAGCGAGACACTATTCTGGCTCATCCAGAGACTGATCTCGCTATCGCAAGGTCCCTGCTCGCTATAGCGAGGTGTCATGTCCTGAATTCTTTAAGACTCTGCCAAGCTGATGTTTTCTACTTCTTTAAGAAGTTCTTCCCTCTTTCTATGAGTCTCCTGCACGAATCAAGAACTCCTTGTATCCTCTATAAAAGATACTGGAGAACTATGCCCATGTGTGCATCAAGAATTATTCTTCTCTCAAGTTTTGCAAGGAGTCTGCGCTGAAGTTCTGATTCTTATTCTTCTTCTCTTAATCTTCTTGAAGAGGCATTCAAGGAGGGTTTCAAGCAAGCACGTGGAGGGTGAACGGCGGGTCGTCGGCGAGTACTTCACAGTCCTTTAGGTTGAGTTTCAACTGGGTCAGGTCCTATGAGTTCTTTGTAATCTTCATTCCCATAGTGCATTGCTTTCTGTGGCTTTTGCCACCCGTGGTTTTTTCCCAAGAAGGGTTTTCTAATTAAATCTCTGTGCCTCTCTTTGTGTGGTGATTGTTCATATTTGTTTAGCATAATTTCCTTGTTAATTGCATATAATAATTTGATAAAGGACCTTAGCCTGTATTAAAGCTTAAAGAGAAGGTTGGATTCAAACCTTCATCGACCATCTTATCATTTACCATAATGGTTGTATATATCTCAGGTGGGCCAACAAATGGTCTGGCATTTAATTGGTGGCCTAGGTTAGGCACAACAGTAGGGCCTATTTATTTATTTTTTTCACTTGAATTCATGATATGAATTCACTAAGTTGGAGTTTTTTTTACATAATATAACACATTGTCCCCTGACATAATGCCATGTTTCTTGATCAGTATTTTAAAATTCCAGCACTTAAAGTGTCTGAAATGTCCTTTGGAAATTCTAAATTTTCAGCAATTTGTTTTTCGGAATCTCTGAGTGCACAAGTTCGAAAAAGCGTACCAGGCAGAAATTTCTTCAATTCCACGAAAAGAAAATAAAAGAAAAGAAAAAAACGCACCACAGGTCCACAGACCATCTTATCTTCTTTCCCTGTCGATTTGTCTTCATTGCCTGAAGAAGGCCAACACCCCAACTACTCATAGTCGCTGTCCAAGTAAAATTTTAAAACCTGCCAGCATTTCTTTTCATTCAATGGCGAAAAGACAGGGCGACAAGAAACACCTCTTCAAGTTCAACTCATTTATTAGACTTTTTCAAAACAGAAGCTGTTGCTAATATAGCATCAACCATGTACTTGCTGCCCATGTCGGTTCTTATTGGACCGATCCCTTTGATGTGACGTTGGAATAACATGTGCAAAACTGTTGTAGATTCTGTAGGTTGACCGATGAAGCTGAACATCTAATTTTCGTCTTCCTATGTGAATTGTTCTTTTCTCGAGCAATGAAAGAGAAAGGTAGTGAGCAAGTGCCCATTTACCATAGATTTTCAGAACGGTTGGACAGGAACCGATGCACATAAGGGTGAGGGGGGGCACTCAAAGGAGATAAAGTGTTTTAAAATTTATTTATGGACAGCTTTGTCTTTTAACTAATGCTGCCCCTCACGTTTTGCTACAAATAATAAAATTACAAGAGGAGCTGGGACAAAACTTTTTTATTTCTTCAAAAGCATGTCATTCCACAAAAAGATAATAACCCTCCCTGTATCGCAAGTTTATGTCTTCCCATTCTTCCTCTCTTCTTATTTGCCTTATTTCTCTTAGTTTCCAAATACAATTACCTACTAGTTAGCTTTTTTTTTTTTTTTTAATGTCTCCTCCTTTATTCTTCAATACTTAACTCTCATGCATTGGTTCTCAAATACACCTATACGAGTAATTCAGAAAACCCATATTGCCTTTTATTTCTTTTGTATCTTTTTTTTTTCAAAGTCCTATTCTAACCCCCAGCTGAAGAATATCTGCAGTTTCATGAAAGTTTAATCTTACATGCAATTTCTTTCTTCTCTCTGTCTCTGCCTCTTTTGGTTTCCTTCTTCTCTCTTTAGCTCCTCTGTTTTGAGCTTTCTAGCTGCTGAGGATCAAATTGATCCACATGTAATTTTCCTTTTTATTTTTTTTCTTTTCTTTTTCTTTCTTAATACAAATTACCCTTACAGCAAAAAAAAAAAAAAAAAAAAAAAAAGTAATTCAGAAAACCCATATTGCCTTTTATTTCTTTTGTATCTTTTTTTTTCTTTTTTAATTGCTTGAGTTCAATGAACGTCTCTTTAATGAGTATCTTTAAATGCATATGCCCAGTTTTTTTAAAGTCTTGTGTATTTTTGTTATATACAGTCACTTTTTTTATGTTATTTATTTGTTCTTTATTTTATGTTGTGAGAATGTGTTTTTGATGCCATCCAATTTTAAAATTTACCTAGAATATTGATTTTGATTAGATTGGGTTGAAATTCTAGGGCTATCAGGTTATGTAAATGGATAGATTAGATTGGCAATAATAATGGCCAGCCCTCTTTTTATAAGTTAGAAATATCAAAAAATTATTATTATATGCTAACTTATAGGTCTCTGGAGACCCATTGTAGGGTCAACATAATTATAATTCAAACCGTTCAAAACGAACGTCATCCCCTCTAATGATTTGGTCAAAAATCTCATATCAATAGGAGTAGGGCCCACCGTCCATTGAGTACATGATTGATTGTGTCCTTATGATATTGTGCAAAAAATATAGTTTTATAGAAAAAAAAAAGGTTGCAAAAACTAAAAAAGTTCATTAATTATCAATCCTAAGTGACAAACATTGATGGTAGTGATGAAAATGGGACTGTGATGAAAACGTGTCGAAGACAATTGTAAAAAAAAGATCTTATTTTATGAAATCGAATGACTAATTGATATATAGGTGTTTATGTTAATATAATTTGTTATTTAAAAAAAAATTATTTATTGAATGATTTAATTCTCCTTTGCCCACTCTAGAGAAATTACCGGATCCATCTCTGTGGTTGGGCCATAAGATCTAAGGCCTTCTGTGATCAATCGCAAGTGGGATACACACAACCACCTTCCATGAATGCCATCTATCTATGCTAATCCAAATGAGACTAGTTCTAATTTGAAATAAATATTTAAATAAGATGATACATTCTAAAATCATTAAACTTGATTGCTACGAATCAAAACTTCAAAATAATCTGATGCAGTGAAAAATCCCCGATATGATGGACTTAGGATTTAGGGATGGACTTATGATTTAGTTCACGAGTCACATCCATATCTTCCCCCACCTTCCTATGAAGTAGCCCTAGGCTACACAAGGGTGTGCGAAAAACCTTATATGAGCATTTGTGCATTTAAAAAGCCATATATGTTATAAAAATGTTTATATATATATATAGGGGGGTCTTCATATGCATCTGTCCCTCACCATTTTTGGTGAGGGACACCCTTTTTGGGGGTGTTTTAAGTACAAAAGGAATGTACAAAGTACCCCTCTTGTACTCCTTTTGTACTTGAAACACCTCCAAAATGGGTGTCCCTCACCAAAAATGGTGAGGGATAGATGCATATGAATATCCCCCATATATATATATATATATATTCTCAGTTTAGCTATTAGGTGCACACATTGCGTACTCAAAGTGTTAGGGCACCTGGCTATGGATCCCACCTAGGGCAGAGACCGGGTAGAGGGGGAGATTTCAAGATTTAGGCGAGCCCTATCTACCTGTGGAGTTTTGGTCTCATTTGATCATGCATCTTATCATCTTCATCCTTAACGGCTTCACGGTCTACTAGGATTCGTAATTGGTTTGGGTCCACGGTGGATCTAAGACCCATGTGCATTCCAATCCTCATACATAAACAGGACTCGTAAACATGGAGTTGTTGTGGTGAGGTTTTTCCCCTTCCTTTTTGTCTACATGGGGCATTTGAACTCACGTACTCTACACACCCATGTCCTTCACCAAGACGATGAGTTACAGTTATTGGACTTCTGGTGAGCATCAATTCTGTATGGTCCCAACCAAAAATACATTAAAGCCACATGCTTGATTGTAGTTAGGAGGAAATTCACCTTGGGAATTCATCATCAAAGCAGGAATTCTAGGACAAGAGCACACTACACGGTAAAAGATGCTCACTGTTGCAAGGTAGAGAAAAACTCCAGGCACTCTAATGCTATGTTTTGAAAGGGGGGAGGGGAGGGGAGGGGAGGGGAGGGAAAATTTGAGAGGGAAGGAAAATAAAGGGGAGGGGGAGAGGGAGGGGAGGGAAAATTAATTTTACCTCCTCCTGTTTTGGAAAGTCAAAAGGTAGGGATAAGAAAAGTGAAAAAAAAGGATTTTGTTTGTTTGTGAGGTAGAGAAAAAATTACCAATTTATCCTTACTTTGTGAAAAAGTAAAAAAGTGAAAAGGTCATTTTAGTAAAATTGTGAAAATGGCATTTTAGTAAAATGACACATTTTCCCCTCTTTCCCTCATACGTTCCCCCATTTTTGAAGGGAAAGTTTTAAGGTGGGCCCCACACAAATTTTCCCCCCACAATCCCCCCTCCCATTTTCCCTCCCCCCCTTCCCAAATACCATCCATTATCATTTTCCCTCCACTTTCCCCCCTATTTTTTCCTCCTCCTTATTTTCCCCGCTTCCCAAAACGGTACCTAAGAAAATGTTTACGATATCAAGGTTGTTAAACTGATGGTGACCTATCGAAAACTCCAAGCACTCTTAGGGCACGTTTGGTAAACGTAGAAGAATCCGCTATTTAGAGGATTCTCTCCATCTCCAAAGAAGGCCACAATCCTCAAGTAAGATTCCCAAAGAGAGTTCCATGTTTGGATGGAGGGAGGATTCCTACAAATTGTAGAATGTATGATTCAATGGTTATAAATTTGTTTTATAAAAATTTCCAAAATCCATAAAAAATGAACACCTCAACTTTCACCTCAAAGTTGTTTGTGGTTATCTAGAAAATCTGAACGGGTCAGATCGTGCAAAGGGGGCCCACAGGAATAAGAAATTAATATTTTAGTACATGGAATTTTTTACAAATATCTTAAGATATAGTAAGGATCAATGGTTGAAATTTGGTCAACTAGCTGTATTTGATCTTGTAGAAATAACTACTGGTTCAGATCATGATTGTGGGGCCCACAGGAACCATAAAATTGAAAAAAAAGGGCTGGATTTAATCCCCTTTTTTGGCCCACTGCATCTCAGAAATTGACATTTAACAGTTTGGACGGTTTTGCAAATATCTCACGATCTAAGATGAATCAACGGTTGAAATTTTGTGAGGTAGCCGTTTTGAACCTTCTTAACACGTTTATAGGTTCAGATCTTGATTGTGGGACCCAAAGAAACCAAAAAATGCAAAAAACCGGTCTGATCTAAATTACCGCCTGAAATCACTGTAGCTCCGCAAATCCTCAAGCGCGTGGATTTAGCGGATCGGGGGGGTGTCTGACGCCTGAAATATTTGGAAATGGGGAATTCTTGCTTCTGTTCAATGCTTTTCCATGCGAATCCAAACGTAGGTTTTCCACGGGATCGCGAAAAAACGACAGAAATCCGCAGCGAGGATGTTTACCAAACGTCCCCTCAAGAAAATGTTTAAGATATCAGGATTCATAAAATTAATGGTGGCCCTCCATAGGTCGTTTTTTCGGGCCGCTCATAATAATGAGAAGTACGTTGATAATAAAGAGTTTTTCTTTTTTTTCTTTTTAAGTTAAAGATATTAAAGAGTTGGGATACAAGGTATAGGTGGGCCACACAAAATTCCTCTATAGTCAGCTACACTACATTAAAAGCCCTCCGAGTTTCAATTGGATCCTCTCTGCCCTTTCCAAAACTGATAGATACGACATGTTGAAAGGTGTGCGGTGTGGCCAAGTGAAAAGAAAAGCAGCCGGCAAGAAACATGCATGTCCAAATTATGTATTGATCGCTTTGCATCAACTGGGGTCCATTAATATTCCAGCCACAGTTGAAAAGAGAAAACGACGTAAGACAGGAATAATTACATTCTTGTGCACGCAGCCCAACACACAGCTCAGTTATAAAAAACAAACTAAAAAAAAAAAAAAAAGAAAAATCACATTTTAAAACATCACATTACACTTCTACAAGAAAAAAAAACTTACATTACATAGACTGTAATTGAGGCTCCCTAGCCCGTAATTTGTTTTTCTTTTTTCTTCCCATGTCGAGGGTACCAAGATTTGCAATTGCCCTACTAAAATTACTCAAAAAATTTGAATGGCTAAGATAATATATATATATATTGTGCGTGCCTAAAAATTACGGACTTGGTTTAGATGGTAATGGAGTTATAAAGATGCTATTTAGCTGATTAGGAACGTCGCTGATGGCCTGAAACCTGAAAGAAAGAGGAAATAGAGGTCAGAGCCCCGGGCTGCTGCCAGCCAAAGGCACTCTGACGCCTGAGTTTGTGCAGTCACTGAATTAGGGTGAAGTGAGGAAGAAGGCTTAAGCAAGATAACAGTGCCTATGTTGTGTACTGCGTACCTGTTCATGGCTTACCATGCAGACTTATATAGAAGGGAGTGGAAAGTCCATAGTGGAGGTAGGTGGGGATGCTTGTCCCATCAGCCTATACCTAGGACCCTTAGTGGGGATAGGTGAAGGAGCTGTCCCATCGGATCTCTCTTCAAATCCCTTACATAAATGTGGATTTGACCAATTGATAGGAAAGAGCTCTTATTGATGGTCGGCGGTCACCCTATCTGCCAGGGCTTCCTGTAATGTAGCCGTCTTATCTCATAATAGAGATTAGACGCCCAATGTTCACCTCGGTCAAGTGGACCGAAGTGGATGTCACCGAGGTCAGGCTTACTCGAGGTCGGATACTGTTACCGAGACGCTCGAGGCAGAGCCCGGAAAAAGCGTGGCCGGTATACTTACCGGGGCCAACTCCAATTCGGTGCCAGCTGGCATGCTGCCGGGCTGGGTGAATGAGGTTGGTATAACCCTTAAGTCAGTATCATTGCCCAGTTCGGGAATGACCTCGGCATTAGATAAATGCCCCCACACAACTGCCCCCTAGCTGCCGGCCTCATTAGAGTTCGGGGAAACTTGATTGAGGTCGGGAGCTAAATTCGTGGGTTTTATAAATGCCGAGCTTGCAATATTGTTTTTTGAAATCGGCCGTTGATGTCGGATCCTCATCATGGCCGCTCAATCAAGGGCTTCATTACTCCGTCGCCAGCCTGTCTGCTAGAAGGCGCCAAAACCGCTACGCCTGCCCGAGGTAATCAATCATTCTGACGGCCCTTATTGCGGAAACTGCATTGCTCTCGACACGTGGCGTCATCTAGTTCGTAGTACGGTTGCACAAATCTCTGCACAATCCGCATATTTTCTTGTATTTCATCACCAGCAAATCGTACTTCCCACGCTTGGCTTCGACGAGTTGTCGATCCATCACCTCCTCAAACTGGAACACGCAATCGTAGGTGACAGGCATGGATGACCCGTGCTGGAGATAGAACTCAATTCGCTCCTCGGAGTCATAGTAACCTATCTTTCCATCCCCCGAGGACCAATACTCGTCCCCTAGTGAATAGGGCTTGCAGGCAGGAGTACCTCCAGCACCATCAATCACGAACGAGAACATTGGAGCGCCAGCCATTGGAATAGAATGAGACCTATAAACACATACACAAGGCATTAAAGACCTTTCGTTGAATCGAAAATAACCCAAAGAGGCTTAGATTGAAGGAATCACTACAAAAAAAAAAAAAAAACCCACTTGGGCGCACCAAGGGTGGCGCCCAGGTCTGTCCCAAGGAACTTCTCCCGAAGGGTCGGGGTTCAGTAATGGAAATTATATCAAGCCTTTCCAAATCCGTGCCAAATACTTTTAGAAGTATTGTGGGATTATTCTAACCCATTTTAAGAGCCAAGAGTCCAAATTACATACAACATCTAAACACAAATAAGAAAAAAAAAAGAAAGGGGGTGACACAATGATAACAAAGGAAACATCATAAGATCAAAGTAAGAATAATGAAAGAGTGATGAGCTAAAACACAGGATGAGGACTAAACAAGTATAAAAAAAAAAAAAAAAAAAAAAAACAGCACACACACTTGGGCGCACCTAGGGTGGCGCCCAAGTCCACTTCAGGGACTTCATCGCGAATGGGCCCGGTTCAACCTAGGATTATCCATCACAACCCCTGAAATCCGTGGGGTAAATCACCAATGGTACTGTTCGGTCACTTTCAGACCATTAGAAAAAACAAAAAAAAAAAAAAAAACATGCCTCCTTGTCAAAGTAACTCTAAATTAAACACTCATGCAAAGCAACATCTTTGTTTCTTTTGAAAATAAAAAGAGAGAGAAGAAGGGAAGGAAAATTAAAGATGATACAACCCAAACAAATATATATATATATATATATATAAACAAATCTGAATTTTAAGTTTGCATCATGCCAAAAGAGAGAACAAAATAAACTAGAACATATGTTGCATGAACTAGAACCAACAAAGATGAAAGAGTGCTTACTTGGGAGCAAGAGAGAGATCAAAGACCCTTGAATTCGGAATTTGGAAGAGTAGGAAGTGTGATAAAACCCAAAGGTAGCCATTCCTTATATAGATTAGTGTCTTAATTTGAAAAGAAGACGGACTGGCACTTGGGCGCACTCCTAGTGGCGCCCAAGTCCTTCTACCTCCCAAACTTTGTAAGAGTGCCACTTGGGCGCACTCCTAGTGGCGCCCAAGTCCCTTCACTTCCCAATTTCACTACACGATCAATACCTCGCGTAACCGCATCATAGAATCCTAAACCAAGTAGGAGAGACCACTTGGGCGCACATAGAGGTGCGCCCAAGTACCCTGAAACACATGGGCGCCCCTCCATGTGCGCCCAACTATTTTTTTTTAACCCGGGAAGCCGCGCGATGCACAAGTCTAGACCATAATGACTCTATGATGATTGATGACTAAAACAAACAAAAAACAACAGCAAACAATGATTAAAAGAGTGTAATAAAAGGAACTAAGCGGCGAAAATCCGCGCACCGGACATCACCCCTTCGCAGGGAAAATCATCATACACTTTAGTCCCATCACGCATACATTATGCATTGCATCCCATGTCATCTCCATCAATGAAACTAGAAGTGTTACCTTTACAAGTTATGAAACTGAGCACTAACAAAAAATGCAGAATCTTTTAGTGTTTGTTCAATGCAGGTTTCCAAAGCAAAAATGAGAGCACCAAAGGTGATTTAAGCAGACTATTAGAGATGAATGGCATGAACTTTCAGCAAATGAACACTGAAAGAAAGCAGTAATGACCTCTATCAACGGATTTACAAAAAAAAAAAAAAAAACCTCTTGAGGTAAGTATCCCTAACCATGATTTTCATGATTTTACCTCACGTCTGGAAAATTGAGTCGCCGTAGGCCTCCCTTAAGCGCTTATGATCGGTATGGCGACCATAATACTGTGTTATCACGAATTGTGGTGTTTGTTGACTCAAGTCTTGACGTTGGAGGATGGAATCCGTGTAACTTGAAACTCTCCATGATAAGCATGAAATGATGATTGAATCTATCCCGGGTTCTCATCTAAGCTGGGTAACCAAGATCCCTAGAGAGTGACAGTTATTCCGGTGAACATCTTCCATTGATTTAGCTTTTTCTATGCATAC
Source organism: Umbellularia californica (assembly GCA_028538565.1). Classification (NCBI taxonomy): domain Eukaryota; kingdom Viridiplantae; phylum Streptophyta; class Magnoliopsida; order Laurales; family Lauraceae; genus Umbellularia; species Umbellularia californica. The sequence goes on along the minus strand of JAPQWN010000001.1, from coordinate 13,755,798 downwards.
CTGAGTTTCGAAAATAAAATCTCTTTGTAAAAAACAAAAAAAAAAAAAAAATGCATCTCATTCTCACATACACTTCACACCATTGTTTGAACTATGTTTATGATTGCTTTCAAGATCCCCATTATTACTAATCAATTTTAACTATGCCTTGAGTATTCAACTGTGAATGAAAGTTAAAAGACATTATGTATGACAAAATTGAATTGAACTCCATTACAAGAACAAATGAAACTCTAATAGTGACTTAGCCAATCGAAAGACCAACTTCTGATTCAGACCACTGGGGCACAGTTCCCACCATCACTTTAAATTAAGCAACTGGGGCACAGTTCCCAACCCGTCACGTGGCAATACCACGGGCACCGAAGCACAGATCTCGGATTTCCAATCAAATCAGTAGGCACGTAACTTCTTGTTTTTTCCTTTCTCCCCTGAATCAGAATTGATCCTAGAAAAAGTGAACCTCACCCTTAGAACGAGTTTGCAATTGCATACATCCGTAGGTAGCCACTCCCACGAGCTCAAAGGCTCCCGTGAGTCATGAGTGTTGTGTCTACTTTCTTTGGAGTACAACTCTCCATGTGTTGTTCTCCAAAGAGGGGCATACTGTAGACACCTCACTTGGCCCCCTATGATAGACTTAAACACCTGTCATATATAACGGTGCCCCCATTTCACCCATAATTGAATGGTTAATGGCATAATTAAGATTAATTAATGACGATGAAGATGCTTGTTGAAAATTTTATGCTTAGTTCGACGACCTTTAGAAATTCGTGAGAGAAAAGGCCGAATCGCGTTGAGATTTCGAATCCAACCCACCACTCATACACAGGATAGGCTGCAGCACTATCCAAGTCCCTTCCAGACTACATAGAACGCACTTAAGTTGATCCCAAAGATATTACACTTAGTTTACCTAAGTACGATGCAATTAGTATGATTTAAACAGTTAGAATCTTTGATCCAGATATCCCTACTATTTCCTGAACTCTAATCACTATGACATATGGACCAAAAGATTCTACGTTCCGAGAGCTTTCCGTTGATATATAGAACGTCCAAATCCGATGAACGAATCAAAAGATATGGTCGTCGGAAGATTACCCCGCGAACCCCCCATCAGGCACATACCTGGGCGCCCATGTAGGTGCGCCCATGTCCCAGACTTGTACTTGGGCGCCCACACAGGTGCGCCCAGGTCCCTAGTTGCCTTAAGGAAGCACTTAGGTGCACATTTAATCGCATCCCACTTTACCTTTCATAGTTTTGACCCAATCTCAATCTAAGAAATGAACCGGAACCAAACCTCGAGCCCGTTTGACCAAGACATGACATGGGCGCACCTGTGGGTGCGCCCAAGTCCTGGAACCTACTTGGGCGCCACCCCATGTGCGCCCAAGTCCCAAGATGCCTTAAAAATGCACTTTGATGCATACTTAGGTACGATTGACTCTACTCTTCGCAGTTTCGACTCGGTTTAGACCCAAAAACAACCCGGAACCGGACCCTAGACCCAATAGGCTTCAAAGTTAGACATGGGCGCCACCATGTGGGCGCACAAGTCATGGGACCCACTTGGGCGCACTTCCATGTGCGCCCAAGTCTCCGAGAGCCCTAATCTCACCTTGGTTTGCGTGAAACCCTTGGGAACTCGTGCAAGAAGTAACCCTAACTCTTCCTCCACGTCAAAATCACTATAAAGAGACCTCATATGCTACTTTTACAAGAGAGGCTACCAAAAAGAGAGAAAAAGTAGAGTAAAAAAGAGAGAAAAAGAGAGAGGTCACAAAGGAGATCTCTAGATCTAGAAGAAAGGAGAAAGAAGATTGCTTTGGTTCTCCAAGATCAGTAATGGAGAAAGCCTCCCAAAGCCATGGACTTGCGCAAGAACTTCAACTTAGGACTTAAAGAACACGATTCGAATCGGTATTTATAGGTTTCTTTTGTTTATTTGCATTCCACCAGCATTTTTGTTTAGAAACATGCTTAGGGTCATGCACACATTGTAGATCTGCATTAATAGTACTAGGTTATAGTAGATCTAATATTCAGTATTCATTCCTCATTAGGAACATGCTTAGGATCATTCATAGTTTGTAGATCTGCATTATTTGCATCATTCTGAACTCGTGATTAGAATAGATCTTGCATCCATATCGTTTTCATTAGGAAAATCCGAATCTGAAAGGAAAGGTGTTAAAAAACAAGAGAAGAGTACTTGGGCGCCACTGTGTGTGCGCCCAAGTCCCAAGAGTGGGATTTTGACCCTAGTCTCATCCCGCTTTCAATTTCTCTCTCAAATCCGGATTTCTATTCATATAAGTTAGTATTAGTACCTTCGGACTTGTGACTTTGTATTCAAAATCGCGCGAAAAGCATTGAAAAAGAAACAAAAGAGGAAGAAAACACAGAAAAGCACTTGGGCGCCCATACAGGTGCGCCCAAGTCCAAGATTGGAGATTTGAACCCAGTTTTTCATTTCGCGTGCATCTTGCTTCGGAAATCCGAGTCCATCTTCGTATAAGTTGATATCAAAGCATTCAGACTTGTTAAAAATATTGAAAGAATCGAAAAGGGACCAAACATATCACTGAAAAGAAGAAAAAGTACAGGAAGGTACTTGGGAGCAACCGTAGGTGCGCCCAAGTCCAGAAGTAGACTTTTGGTCCCTATTTGTTTGATTCATGTGCATTTTGCTTCTTGAATCCGAGTCAATCCTCATATAAGTTGATATCAAGGCATTTGGATTTATTAAGAGTATTGAAAGAATCGAAAAGGGACCAAACATACCATTGGAAAGAAGAAAAAGTACAGGAAGGTACTTGGGAGCAACCGTAGGTGCGCCCAAGTCCCTGCAAAGGGATTCACCCTCGAATCCTGGTGCCTGCATTATTATTTTCAAGTCCGGAAGCTTTGACATTAATAATCTACAATAGTACCTTGCATTTAGTCTCAAATTGTTAGAAATCATATCGAGACATCGACAGAAGTCTGAAATACATCACAACCCGCAGGGGGAACACTTGGGCGCCACTGTGTGTGCGCCCAAGTCCCGTAGAGACACTTGGGCGCCCCTGTAGGTGCGCCCAAGTCCTTGGCTTGTTCTTCAGCCCGTATTTGCTACATCTTGCGTCTAATTTAACATGATGTTCCATATTTGTGATGATTTCAATTAATTGCCGAACTTCTAGACTTCGAATCTTCAAATTATCATACTTAGGTTGCATTGTTTGCATAAAATACCAAAAAAATCATAAAGTCATAAAACTATTCCCTTCTCATCTTGCTCTTTAGTAATTAGAGAAGAGAACAAAAAAATTAAAAGAAATAGAAAAATACATAAAAAGAAAAAGAATAGACATTAAGTAGAAGACACTAGATTGTTCTTTAGGATAGCTTACATTGCTTTCGCATAAAAAAAACCAAAAGACCAAAAAAAAAATCATAACATCATAAAACACTTCTCCTCTCATCTTGCTCTCTAGTAATTAGAGAAGAGAACAAAAAGAAATTAAAAGAAATAGTAGAATTATAGAGTTAGGCATTAACTAGGTAATCCTAGTTTATTCCATTCATGCTTGAGTGAATTAATAAACTTAATCAACCCTCATCTAAACACTCAATTAATTCGAAGCAATTAATTAAATCACGCAATTAAAATCCACATATTTAATTAATTAATTAAATCCCTAAAACTTATTAACAACTCCTAGTGAAACCCCTGATTAAATAAAACTTTAATCAACAAGTCCCAATTAAAATCCCGATTAACAAACCTAATCCATAAGCTTTAATTTATTAAAAGAAATTAACTTAAAGACACCCCGGAAGATAACAAACTACTAGACTGACACTTAGGAGCAACCACAGGTGCGCCCAAGTCACCCCAGACACTTAGGAGCAACCACAGGTGCGCCCAAGTCACCCTTGACACTTAGGAGCAACCACAAGTGCTCCCAAGTCACCCTTAACACTTAGGAGCAAACACAAGTGCGCCCAAGTCATCTCAGACACTTAGGAGCAACCACAGGTGCGCCCAAGTCATCCCAGACACTTAGGAGCAGCCATAGGTGCGCCCAAGTCACATTTAGTTTGGGAATCACCGAATCCCTATTAATTTCAAACTTCGACCCATATCAACACACTAGAACACCCTTACGATTTGAAACAACTATAGCCAGTAGCCCAAATTAACCTAAAAGATTAAACCGACTTAAACCACAAAAACATCCACGTATGCACCAATCTCTTAACACTTAGCCTCCCATAATCATTAAGAAATCTAATTAATTGAAACCTAATTTAATTCCAATTGACACAACACAATAAAAACACAGTTAATTCAAAGAACATCAAACGATAAACACTCAACCTCAAATTAACCCAGAAACAAGAGAAACACGAAAACCGGACACTTGGGAGCAACCACAGTTGCGCCCAAGTCACCTTTTAAACTTAGGCGCCCCCACAGGTGCGCCCAAGTCCATTTCCACTCCCTTGGGATCACCGAACCCCCATCCATTTCCAATTTCGATCTAGATCATTACCTTAAAACTATCACAGAATCAATAACAACCTTTAAATCAAAACCTTGATCAACTTAGACTCGTCCGGCACTTCAAACCGAGCCAAAGTGACCAAAAGATTTCAAATTCCAACTTGGGCGCCACTACTGGTGCGCCCAAGTGCACAGGAATACATAGGCGCATGCACAGGTGCGCCCAAGTCCTCTATCACATCCAAGTTGAGAACCTTGGTTTCGTTTCGAATCCTGGACTTAAGACTATTAAAATTAATTGACCCAAAGTTAAAGACAACATCAAAACAGAAGCCTATATTGATTAGAACCCCATGATATTCCAAAATCTAGCCAACACCAGCGCAAACAACCGAATCACAAAGAGCAACCACTTGGGCGCCGCTACAGGTGCGCCCAAGTCACCAAGAGGACCTAGGCGCCACCACAGGTGCGCCCAAGTCCTCCCGTCCATCACTTCACTGGTTTCGACACCTTTTGATCATTTAAATTGAAACTCAAAATTCCAGAACCTTTAGCATATTAAAACAGAACCTTAAAACACTCTTAACTCATCTCTAAATAACTCTTAATCAAACCAGAACTTAAAACAAACCAAATCAAATTAATAAGGTGTTTAGGTATAGAAGCTATCAAATTTAGACAATTTACACCCTAGCATTAGATCGGGTTTCCTCATTAGATAGATTAGAGCATTAGGCTTCGTCCCATCACTTTTCCTGTTCCGTTAGGGGACCGGGAGAGCTAATGTGGGCGGTCTAGGACCTTAGGTTTAGGATTAATCCGATGATCAGTAATAAAGCATTAATTATGTAAATCCAAGTAGAAATCCCCTAGTTAGGCCCTTCTAGCCCCCAATATCAAAAATCCATAAAAACTATAAAACCAATAAAATAAACCCAAAAAGATTTTTCCTTTATTTCTTCCTCCACCTCAGGTGCCAGATATTTAATTGAACTTAATGATAAAAGGGAAAGAAGAACTGATTTCTAAAATTGAATAAATGAGAATGACGAGATGAGATGAATGATTTCGCACACACTTTTAAAACAATCACGGCCCATCGGCCACTCTAAAACAAATATCGGCCCATCGGCCACCTTTAGTCAATTACGGCCCATCGGCCTTTCACCTTTATCACTCGTGTATCGCACACGAAAAACACAGAAATCACAAGTCAAAGTCTCATTTGCATCATTGTTTTGGTTTGCAAAGTCAACCTTTAAACCCTATTTTGCCAAGGGATTTGAAGGGGGTACCCGGGAACGGGGCCGATCCTCTTCTTAAATATTTGGCACCTCCCCCCTTTTATTTTCTTTATCTTAATTGTTTTACTTTACTTGGATATACTATGATTTTGCTATGTGAGGATTAATCTTTATTTGGACTTTAACGCGTAACCCTGAATTGACCTTATATTAAAGAGACCCAAAAAGACCCAAATTAATGTGACAAGACAACCGTCGTGTGTTGCCGGCAGCACATTAGACGAGAGGAAGGACCCACCTATTTATTTTCTCCCATTTTTCTTCGGCTTTCGTCGAAGGACGGTGTTACGGCCGTTACCGTAGCTGGCGATCGTGATCCGTCGATTATGAGGGTAGTCGGAATCCTCACTTTCGATGTAAAATTTAAATAGCACATGTATAGATGAATGGAGATCTTCCCAAGCCCCATTGGTTGGCGCGGGGGGGTCGAAAATTCACATCCGACAGCCTGGCGATCGTGATGGGACCTCTTTTGTTGTCTTGTCACGAATTTGGGTCTTTCTGCAGTTCTATTGTAGGACACGAACATCCAATCAATGATCAGATGTCCGTGTCCCATTCAGTTTAGGGTTATTATAAGTTTAGTCCCAAATTAAACCTAAGGTTCGAATGAACCGTCCACGAAGCTTTCCCCCATTACATCATAAGAAACAAACCTACACCAACACTCACTACCAAAGGACATAAAACGTGCTTTTCTCATCCCCTCCTTCTCTCTACTCTCATCTAAATATTTCTTCACAAATGGAGGGTTACACGTTCGGAATGTCCGATCTACAACCCCTCTCTCCCCCACTGTTGACTCGCACTACTGGCGGATCACAACAAACACCACAAAATATAGAATCATCAAGGATACTAGATGGGTCCTTAGCGTATTCAAGTCATGACCCACAACAGATAAGACAGTCTCTTTTTGAAGGAGGCCCTATCCCGGTCAATACCATTACAATGGGAAAGAATCATTCTAACATATCTACCCCATCTCATTCGTCAGGAGAGAACCAATTCTCCTCACATTCAGGAGTAACTTACACGGACCTAGTCAGCCCCACCGGCCAAGTTATAAGATATAGGGTCCACGACAATGTCTCGTCAAGAGATCACTCTCTCCGCGCGGACAACCCAGTTGTCTCACAGGTTATACCCTACTCTTCCCTAATCAGTCAGACCGAGCCAATCACGTCTTCTATCCCACAATATGGGATGCCTACTGATGCACCTATCACTACCCCGGCTAGAGCTATCGCACCATCCCAGACTCTCACGATAAACGAGAATCTATATCGACAGCCGAGTCATGGCTTAGTAAACCCGGGTCTGTTGGCGACATCCAACACCTCGCGCCAAAACCCTTTGGCTCATATGGGAACGCCAGATGTCTACCAACAACGTGAGGCAGCTCGACCTCAATTTCAAGTAATGACTCCTCCGCCAATCAATCAAATGAATTACAACCCTGTGACGGCTAGCAACGATATATTATATCCCCAGCCGATTCAATATGAGAGGACCTCTCCTGTTTATCAAAATCAGACCCCCCTAACCTACCAAGTGCCTAATTCAAATCAGGATCCCCCAATCCAAAACAGTCAGGTTATCAATCCATCAGGCGTTAGAAATTCTTATCAAACATACCCAGGAAACGAGCCACGCTATCAACAGGCATATCAACCGTTCGCATTAAGTCCGATGATTGATCAACACAGAGGACAATCAGTTGGTTATGGAGGAACTCAGTTGAACCAAAACTATCATCTTATTCAACAACCATATCCCCGAGAGCAATTCCAAGAGCCGGCCTATGCCCCGACCCCACTAGGACCTCAAGGAGGATACCAACCACAGACAATCCAATACCTAGATCCTTTAGCATTTAAAGAATTGCTGAAAAACGTAGAAGAACTTAAAAATGAAATTAAGAAGAAGTCCTCAAGCTCGACTGGAAGAAAGCTAGGTTTCTACGATTTTACCAAAAAAGAAGAAAAGGAGAGATCACCCTTCCCTGTCAGAGCGCCTAAATTCGTACCCTATGATGGGACAACCGACCCTCAACACCATTTGGTTTCGTTCTGCAATAAGTGTCGTGCCATCGCTGACAATGACTCTATGCTCATAAACTATTTTCAAGAATCTCTAACAGGGGATGCACTAACTTGGTATACGTCTGTACCTTCCCACGAAATTAACACATTCGAGGATGTAATAGAGAAGTTCCTAGCGCGATACCAGCACTTGACTAAGAACAAACCCCTTTGGCATGACTTAGCGAACCTCAAACAAAAGAATAACGAGGATTACGAGGAATTCGCAGTGAGATGGCAAAATCAATTTGCGCGATCAGATTGCAATATGCAAGAGGAGGAACAAGTGAGAATGGCCATATCAAACATGAAGGATCCAATGAGGGCTTTGATGACGATCGGGGAAGTAGTTAGCTGGAGTGGTTTATACCGTAGATTGTCTAGGATGAAACAAAACTTGGACGAAGGAGTGTTAAACACCATTATTGACCATAAGAAAAACACGCGTAGGATAGGCACAACCACCCAACCAGAAAGCCGTGCAACCCCTGAGGTAAGCTCAAATCAAGAAGAGGTTTACCGACCATACCAAGAACATAATAGTGTCAGCTTTAACCAACACCAAAATCAAGGGCAAAATGGCAATCCTAATTTCCAGGGTGGTAACCCGAATTTTCAAAGGAACAACCAGAATTATCAGCGGAACAATCAAAACTTCCGAAACCCTCCTAGAAACAATCAAGGCTATGTCCCACCGCCAAGGAACCAAGGACCCCCGGTGAATCAAAATCAGAACCCCGACCACGCGCAATCGGTTCCGAATTCAACTGTTCTGCCACCAAACCAGAACGCGAATCCTCAACCCAACTATGGTACGGTTCCCTTCAATTACAATAGAGACAACAATGGCAACCAAAATAATGCAAACAATGGAAATAGAAGGAGATTCGGACCCAAGAGGACAAGCTACCCATCCCTGCCACAACCTTGGACTGCTGTCTTCTGGTCTCTTCTAAATCAGAACGCCCTCCGACTCCCACTAGAACGACCGCAGGCGTGGTCAGAACACCTGGACAAGACCAAGTTTTGTGCCTACCATAGGATGCCGGGGCATGACCTCACCCAATGCTATACAGTTAGAGATCTGATTTACGACCTTAATGATGAAGGTAGGATTGATTGGAACAATATCAGGCCGATAGGCACAAGCGACCCACAGAATACACCTCCTAATCAAAACGCTGCCGCTAATCCAACACAGAATATTCCAAACATGCAGATTTATACAAACCCGCTACCTAAGCATGGGCCATCAACCTCTGGACAAACCTCGCAAACTCAATTGATAAACATCGCCATGATAGAACACCAATACATTGATATCGCGACCCAAGGGAGCATAAATCGTAATCAACCATGCCATGATGATTTCTTTGAAGAAGAAGACTATAGAAAATACATCACGCCATGGGACGGAAAGACGAAGTTCAAAATCTACAACTCCGGAATGGACGCGATTGTCGATTCTCCTGACCTTTACAAAGTAAATTTTGATGAACCAAATGACCAAGGACCACCGATCCTCGCGAACTCTGGATTAGATCCTCACCCGGATACAAATGCATCTCAAGCCCATCTCCGATCCGGGCGAATTCGTCCTTCCCGATTACCCCCTCATCCGGTCACTCGAGATCCAGAATCGCAGAACCCCAACACTCAAGTTGAGGAAATAGTCGATGAAAGAGCCCATATCTCGATAGAAACGGGAATAGAATATGATCTCTTAGGACACCTCACGAAGATCCCAGCTAAGGTATCCGTCCTCGACTTAATTAAAACCTCACCCAAACATCAGCAACAGTTACTTGAGGCTATTACGCGGTTGCAAGTCCCGGTAAACATAACTCCCGAAGAGTTGAGAACTACCATCGCAACATTAGCCCCGGGAACCCCTTTTCCTGCCCTTACATTTACCGAAGAAGAACTAAAAGAGATACCGTCTGAAGCGAGGACATCTCCCCTACATCTAACGATCAAGATAGCAGGAAAGGAAATATCAGGAGCTTTGGTCGACACTGGCGCATCATTAAACATATGCCCATTGAAAACCTACAAAGCTTTAGGGCTCACAACAAAAGACTTAACTCCGGCCCCCATGGTGGTGACTGGTTATGATGGGAATAAGAAAACAGTATGTGGAAAAGTTATGTTATTAGTACAGGCGGGTCCGATTTCGATGCCAGAAGAATTTTATATCATGGACATCCCCGCCACTTTCAATTTAATTTTAGGACGCCGATGGTTGAATCATATGAACGCCGTCATGTCAAGCAGGCATCAATGTGTCAAATTCCCCCATTTAGGCAAGATCATAAAAATGATGGGGGACCCACCTGTGATCGAACCGGAAGAACTCCAAATACTCCCGACCTTACAACCCGCTCCCATGACGCCAGAGGTCAAGATTCATGGATACAGAGTTGACCCTCTCATCTCCTTAATGGATATGGACCCCATGCAAAATATGTTTCATGAATTTTCCCCCCTCCAAAATCCAACAACAAACAATCGGAATCAAGCGCCAGGATGGACTCTGATGAGGAAGATGGGATATCAACCCGGATTTGGACTAGGAAAAGACGGGGAAGGTGCTATCAACCCCTACATACCAGATCCTAGAGCAAAAGCAGAAGGATTAGGATACGATGCACATAGTAATATGAGAGGTAAGCAAGAGGACTGGACTTTAGATGAACACTTTATAAGGCACGATAAAACTCTGGATCCCAATGCATCACCAACTAGAGAGGGACGCGACAATTTGGATCCGAACGATAAAGGTAAGACTGTTCTAGTAGAAGATTGGGAAGACTCTACGTCGTCTGAAAGTGAGACCTACGAGCAAATCGTTGGCACTTGGAGAGAGTTCCATTCACCAGAAGAAGTGGATGATGTAGATTGCACTGTCAATCTAAGATTCCAGACCCTATCCTGCAACATGTTGACTACAAACAAATCAACTCGTTTACCCAAAAAAAAACGCCGATTGCCAAACTCAGAGAAAGTCGCGAAACATGGGAAATTGAAGACCCTACCCGCGAGGAAGTGGTATATTGGCCCGTTGCCTGGCACCACTGGCGAGAAGACCCCTCTCAAGAAGACCATGAAGTTTGGGAAGCAGATGACCAAAACGACCATGAAGTGGTATACCGCCCCACTACCTGGCTACGCCAGCGGGGAGGATCCTCCTTGGTAGATAGCCCATCTTCAAACTCACCTGTACCATATCATTTCGAAAATCCAAAAAAATTAGAAAACCCCAAAAACCCCAAAAAATTAGAAAATAGAAAACCCAAAAACATAGGAACCGTACGAGTAGAAGACTTTAGTCCTCATCAAAACATGGGCAATCTAAGGAGATGGAAGTTACCTCCGGTAGAGCGGTCCCGACTAGAGGAGATTATGACCAACGTCGATAAGTTAGGCTGTGAGTCTCTACCGATCATTCCAGAGCCCGAACCCTTAGTGCAACCTACAAACGCCAATGATGGAATGGGTGTTTATGAACTAGTGGACGCCGAAGAAGGGGATGACGAAATCTCTGAAGAATTTGGGAGAGTAATCAAGAAATTTGATGAAGAGACGCAAGCGGCTGCTGAAAAGACAAAGGAAATAAACCTAGGGACGGATGAGAGACCCAAACAAGTCCAAATCAGTGCATGCCTAGAACCTGACGAAGAAAGTAAAATCCTTGAGATCCTAAGAGAGTATCAGGACGTGTTCGCATCAGATTATAATGATATGCCCGGTCTTGCACCCGATCTGGTGGAGCACCGAATTCCACTAGAGGAAAATGCTAAACCCGTCAAACAAAAGTTGAGAAGGATGCTTCCCGACGCTGCCCTGAAAGTGAAGGAGGAGGTTGACAAGCTCCAACAAGCTAAATTCATTAGGGTCGTATTATTCCCTCAATGGGTCGCCAACATAGTTCCGGTAAAGAAGAAAGACGGACGTGTCCGAGTTTGTATCGACTTTCGAAATTTGAACAAGGCATCTCCCAAAGACGATTTCCCTTTGCCTCACATTGACTTGCTTGTTGATAATACTGCAGGGCACGCCATGCTATCATTCATGGATGGTTACTCAGGGTACAATCAAATCAAGCTGTCACCAGAAGATCAAGAGAAGACATCATTCACTACACCCTGGGGGACCTACTGCTACGTTGTGATGCCTTTTGGCTTGAAAAATGCCGGTGCCACTTATCAGAGAGCCATGATGGCGATATTCCACGACATGATACACGATTGTGTAGAGGTTTACGTAGATGACATTCTAATCAAATCCGAAACCCGTGAGGATCACATCGTAGCCCTTAGGAGAGTCCTTCAACGATCTAGGGACACCCAACTGAAGATGAATCCGAAGAAATGTGTTTTTGGAGTATCCTCTGGCAAACTCCTGGGCTTCATGGTAAGTAACCGGGGAATCGAAGTTGATCCTTCTAAGATAAAGGCCATCCTTGAAATGCCGCCCCCGAAGAATCTCAAAGAATTGAGGGGCCTCATAGGACGACTATAGTTCATCAGGAGATTCATTTCACAGCACTCCCAAAAATGCGAGCCCTTTTACAAATTGCTAAAAGGAGGTGTAAGGTACCACTGGGATGACGACTGCCAGAAGGCATTTGAAGATCTGAAGAAATATCTGTTGAGTCCTCCCGTCCTGAAGCCCCCTATAAAAAACAAGCCTCTCATTTTATATGTGTCAGCGACAGAATCTGCGATAGGTGTCGTCCTGGGGCAACATGATGAAACCGGTCGAAAGGAGAACGCTATTTATTACTTGAGCAAATCTCTATTACCCTACGAAAGGAAATACTCCCCAATGGAAAGGACTTGCTTAGCCGTAGTTTGGGCGGCTCAAAAATTGAGACATTACTTTCTGGCCCATCAGATCAAACTCCTAGCAAGGATGGATCCTTTAAAGTATATTTTCGAGAAGCCAGTAACTTCGGGAAGAGTTGCGCGATGGCAAATGCTCCTAGTCGAATTTGACATAACCTACGTTACACAAAAATCCATAAAAGGACAGGCGATCGCTAACCATCTAGCACACCTCCCCCTGCCTCAGTACGAGCCAGTTAGAACTGATTTCCCTGACGAGAGCATTTTGTTTACATATGTTGAAGAGGTTAAAGATGATGATTCATGGACTATGTACTTTGATGGAGCTTTGAACCAAAATGGAAAAGGAGTCGGGATAGTACTATTATCCCCGGAAGGGGTTGTCATACCAAAGGCCTACAAGATCGGATTTCCAGCAACCAACAATGCGATGGAATATGAAGCTTTGCTAGCGGGGCTAAGAGAGGCCCAAGCTCTAGGTGTCATGAAGTTGAGAGTCTTCGGTGATTCCAAAGTTGTTATTTCCCAAATAGCCGGAGAATGGAAGGTCAATGCCCCCAAGCTTGCACATTACCACGCAAAGGCAAAAGAATTGATGTCTGGTTTCAAGGAAGTTTCCTTCCTCTACATTCCTCGAGCCTTGAACCGCTTAGCCGATTCATTAGCAATTTTAGCTTCCATTATAGAAATCCCCGACAACAAAGATTCCGAAGAATTCTTGATTAGAAGGCTAGCTTCACCGTCCGTCAAATCGATAGATCTAACCAAAGGGAACCTTGCTGAAGCTCTGCAGAAAATTTCGAAGGAAAAGGGTAAAAAAGTCAAGGCCAAAGAGTCCGATCAAGAAGAGAACGCCAAGGCAGTAGAAGGAGTCCTAGCTCGCATACAACATGATGATGACCTAGTAGACGATCACCCGTGGTACTACGATATCTGGAATTACTTACATGATGGCTACATCCCTGAATACGCCAGTCGATCGGATAAAAAAGCATTGAAAGAAATGGTTCAAAGATATGTCATAGTCGCGGGACTACTGTACCGCAGATCTTTCAGTGGAATTCTCCTACGATGTGTGACTGCAGAAGAAGGGCAAGAAATAATCGAAGAGGCACATTCAGGAGAGTGTGGAGGACACGTCAATGGCCAAATGTTAGCTAAGAAGATCATCCGTTTAGGTTATTATTGGCCATCCTTAGAGTCGGATTCAGTCCATTACGTTAGGAGATGCAAAGAGTGTCAGTTACATGCCGACCTAATTCATGCCCCTGCATCATCCCTTCACCCCACCACAGCTCCATGGCCTTTCTCGACCTGGGCTTTTGATATCATAGGACCCTTGGCCCCTACTTTAGAAAACACACAAAATAAAGCATTCATATTGACAGCCACAGAATATTACACTAAATGGGCAGAAGCAGAAGCATATGTTAATATTAAGGCTACTTCTGTGGTCAAATTCATTAAAACGAATATAATAGCCAGGTTTGGCATCCCTAAAGTATTCATAACAGACAATGGACCCCAGTTTATATCCCAACAAATGAATGAGTTGTGCACAAAATATGACATTGAATTGCATCATTCCACCCCATATTACCCCCAAGCAAATGGCCAAGCCGAAGCAACCAACAAGACTTTACTGAAGATCATCAAAAAGACTGTGCAAACCACCAAAGGTAGTGATTGGCCAGACCGTTTGGTTGAAGCGTTGTGGGCATACCGAACTTCCATAAGGACTCCTACAGGAGAAACCCCATACTCTTTGACCTACGGAATGGAAGCAGTCCTTCCCCTCGAAGTCCTTCACCCGTCACTACGCATCCAGCTAGATGAAGATATGACAGAAGACCAGAGGAGAGAAGCGTTGCTACTTCAGCTAGACCTACTCGACGAGAAAAGAATGAAGGCAGCAGAACATGCACAAGTATATCGGAAAAGAATCGACAGAGCCTACGACAAACATGTGAAAGAGCGGAAATTCAAAGTTGGCGACTTCGTCTTGAAGCGCATCGCTCCATCACAGCTTCCGCATCCTAAAGGTAAGTTACGGCCCAATTGGGAAGGCCCTTATGTAGTTAAAGAAGCATATTCTGGTAATGCATATAGACTAGAAAATGCAGAAGGCGAAGAGCTCCCCGATCCATGGAACGCTATGTACCTGAAAAGGTACACAGTATGACCCTTCCCTACTTCTCACGGATTATGACCCTCCTTGCTCCTTAGCATAGTTGTAGAAATCCTGTAGGAAGACAGAAGAGATGCACTCTAATCAAACTTGGAACTCGAACGCACACCAACACTTGAAAATACACAAAATGGCGAGTCTACCCCACACAGATTCAGCACGGTTAAGGCCACCCAATGTGAAGGTTTGTAGGTGAGATTGCCCATGTCATGAAAGCTTCTTCACCGTTTGCAAAAAAAAAAAAAAAAAAAAAAAAAAAAAAAAAAACTTTGTGATTAGTCTGGGTCCGTAGCCTTTTTAACTCGAGCCAGTAAGCTCGTAGGGGTATTTAAATACCTAGTGCCCTAAAGCCACCTGGTTTGGGAGTCACTGGCCGAATGCTCGTTACATGAGTTAATTAGAAAGCTTAAGGGATCCAGACATTGCACAGTCATATGGTTATAAAAAAAAAACGAAAAAAAAAATTCTAGTTAGGGGTCTTGGAAACAATAAAGGTTTTGTGACTAGCTCGGGTTCGTAGCCTTTTTAGCTCGAGCCAGTAAGCCCGCAGGGGTATTTACATATCTAGTGCCCTAAAGCCACCTGGTTTGGGAGTCATTGGCCGAATGCTCGTTACATGAGTTAATTAGAAAGCTTAAGGGACCCGAGCATTGCACAGTCACATGTCAAAAAAAAAAAAAAAAAAAATATCTTAGGCTTGCTAGACTGACATGGGCACTCATCAGGTGAACTAAGCAGAAGGTAGTTGAAAACCACAACACTAAGGTAGCACGGTGACTCACCACCCCACACACAAACATTACTCACAAATGAGCCCCGGATGCGGTCAGGTGCTCTCCGAAGTTCGGCCGAAAAGACTAAGCAGCTACAAAAGGGGCCCGTGAGGGCTCGACCTCCAAAGGACGGTTAGGGAAGACCACGTTGCCACTTAGGTGACAATTATGGATCGAGAAGCTAATCTCCTTTCGCACTCTCACCCACAGCCAGAATAGACACTAGTCTTATGCTGGGGCATTTTTTTGGTTTATATATACACATGAACAAATGCTTAGCTCACACGGCTTCCCAACTTGGGTCCTCATCGCATACACAGTTGCCACGGGCACTCACTAGGTTGCACACACACTCACCTCATACATGTTTTTACTACTAATGACTTTTAGTTGGATGCAGAAAAAAAAAAAATATATCCCCTAAGGTATGAATTCAATCTTGTTATTCTCAAAGCTTGAGTGCCAAAATGGCCCCCTGACATTTTTACCGAGAAAGGAAATGCCACCTTAGCCAAACTATGCAGAGGGCCTAAAAAATGTTAAACTAACAAGTTTGTTTTGAGACCTTGCAGGGAAACCAACCCCGACTACATTCATAACATCCCACAAGCTGGGGCATTTATTTATCATTTACGGGTACTATTTTGCGCACAATTCCTCATGACTCGAAAAGATCAAAGTTACGATAAACAAACTGGGAAAATATGAATTATATCTGTTATGATATCCAATGATGAATTTGATTATAAATGTATGCTATGCACGCCCTTTATGACATCGCATATGATTGTAATATTGAAAGTGCAATTATCTTGAACCTCTGCCTTTATACTTATAGCTAACAATGTGAATGCCTTAAAACATGGAATTGTTTAGGTCACAAATGTCACATACTCAGGCACTCCTTGTTTTTTGATAACCTAATTCTATGTTACTTACTAAGTCTAGATTGATGAGAGATTGTGCTTATTCTCTTTTTGTTATATGAAATCTCGCTTCATTAACTCTAAACTACTAGTGATCCTTCCTATGAGATCCATGCTCAGAACACAAATTTCGAGATATTCAAGAAAATTTTCGGCAGCACTTCCCTTTGTTTTTTGGACCCTGGAAAATTTCAGAATACATAAGGATCTGTTACCTGTGAGAAGAACACTTCGTATATTCCCCCGGCACCCCACAATGACCCCTCATCGATCAACGACAATCCTATAGCACTTCTTATAGCATCAAACACACTATCTCAACTATACATACATAGTATACATACGCACAACATACACATACATATGAGTCCCCACTACGAGCCAAAGATAGGGTGTAACACCATAAATACAGGACTAGGACATATGAATACAATATAGAACAAGGATACATAAGGGATGCATCCCTAGGAGATCAATCAAAGGACAATAGCCCTATGGACCAGCTCCATTATGACGAGCCGACGAAGCAAATGAAGGCTGACCAGGGGCACGCTGAGAAGGAGCTCGGGTCGAGTCCGAAAACGCATAACCTATCTCTTCCGCCCTCCGGCGATATCGATCGAGGCGCCTCCGTAAATCAGCAACCACCTCCTCATGACCTCGCGCCATAGGATCCATGAGCTCAATTTACTAATCATGAATAAGGGCTCTCTCCTCGCCCACGCTGAGAGGCGGAGGAACAAAGGCGACAATGGCACCACTCTGCAAGACAACCTTTTAAGAAAACATTATATTCAACAAACCTTACAGCAGTGAACGCAGAACTTAAAAGAGGAGGAAAGACCTTCACCTGCGTAGAGGCCTCGTAGCTCCTAAGCTTGGCACGTAGCTCGCCAACCTGCATATCACCAGATTACAAATCACATCAACAACGGATACGAGGAATCAAGATTGAAATGTCACATGGGAAAACCTCATACCTGTGCCTCGAAAGCATCCCTCTTATAAGCAAGCCTCGTCTTCATCCTGCATATTTGGAGAGAAAAGAAAGCACATATGAGAAGTGGCAAGTAAGAAACGCACAAGTGGCGAGGTAAAATTTGAAAGACCTCACAGTGAATAATACTATGCAAAGCAACCAAGCTGAACCCAAGAGAGACATTAAAATAGGGAAGCTTTGACCAAACGATCCCAAGGTGAACCAATCAAAGAACCAAAGTGAAACCGATGGCCAAGACTAATAACAATAATGATAATAAAAAAAATATAATATGACAAGTGAAGCAAATCCCCACTGAAACCAAGACACCACCACCATGACCCTTGTCCCATCATGATCAGAACCACCACTCTATTCATAATCATCGTATCACCCCTACACACGCATCAATCACTAAAATAACCTCACTTCGTCCTGATTAACCGAAACAACCAATGGGTTCGGCCCCACCAACGGATCTTTTCGGACCTCACCGAATCACATAAAACCCCCAAACCTTGCTCACAGTACCCAAAATCATTGCCCAGGTTGGTTACTAAACGACCACCTGTGGGGGGGGGCTAAGAATCAAGATTTTCCTTCCACGGCTATGATGAACTCCATCTACCATTCAAATTCAAAACTCCACTGAACTCCACATTTACTACTTCTACAGAACACCCATGGCCATGACCAAGTCCAAAACTCCATTCTGCAGCTAATTAAAAAAAAAAAAAGGGGAGGAGAAGACAGTCAAGAAGATGAGACCCACGTACCTGGGCCATTCAAGGGCAAACTCCCCTTTCTTTTTTTCTCTTTTCCCTGTTCTTCCTCAGCCTACTCGGCCTTCACCTGCAAATGGCAGCAGCAACACATTAAAAAAAAAAAAAAAAAAAAGAGAGAGAGAAAAGAGAAAAGAAACAAAGTAAAAGAAAAAAAAAAACATACCTGGGCCAGGGGCTGGGCCCCCCTTCCTCTTCTCCCTTCTCTCCCTTCGTTCTCTCTTCCTCTCCTCACTCAACCAGCCCTTTCACTCTCGGTTTTCACCTGCACACAGCAGCAACAGGCGTTTCAAAAATGAAAAAAAAGAAAAAAAAGAAGAAAGAAGAAGAAGGAGATGGGACCCACCTACCTGGGCCACTCAAGGGCGAGCTCCCCCTCTTTTCCCTTTTCCCTGTTCTTCCCCAGCCTACTCGGCCTTCACCTGCAAACGGCACCAACAGGCGCACGAAAAAAAAAAAAAGGGGAAATGAAAAAAAAAAAAATAAAGAAAGAAGGAGAAAGAAGAAGAAGAAGATGAAGTCCACATACCTGGCCAGGGACGAGCTTCCCCTTTCTCTCCACGCCTCTGCTGCTTCTCTTTTTCTTTATTCACCTGCAACAATGGCAGCCACAGCAGAGTTCAAGACAAAAAAAATAGAAAATGAAGAAAGAAGAGAGAATAGAAGAAAGGAAAAGAAAGAACTACATACCTTGAACTCCTTCTCCTCCTCCCCTCAATCTCTTTGCTGCATCCAAGATCTCCACCTGCAACAATGGCAGGAAGTAAAAAAAAAAAAAAAAAAGAAAAGAGAAGAAGAGAAGAAGGAAAATAGAAAATGGAAAGAGATGTCGAGACCCACTTACCTGAACACCGGCGAACCTGCGCGCTGCTGCTGCCTCCCCCTATTTCACCAACTCGTCCCTGCCTCACCTGAAACAGCAAAAGCAAGAAAGAAAGGAACGAAAGAAAGGAAGAGAGGGAAAGATGAACAAAAGAAAAGAGAAGAGGGGGGAAAGCCCCAACACGTGTAGCCAGCAGCTTGGCCCAGCCTCCTTATCAGATGGGGGGCCCTCTCTAAGGGCGGCCCACCTCTAAATGGCCCATCTCTCTCGCCCAATAACAATAATAACAAAAAAAAGAAAACTGAAAAAAAAAAAAAAAGGAAAGAGGGATTAGAGATCAAGCCTAACATTAAATTAAGCCTCAAGAGGGATGAAAATTAAAACGTGATTCACCCACTAATTAAGTTCAAGTCAATCTTTATTAATAATAACTACGATCCAACCTTGACAAAAAAAAAAAAAAAACTGACTTAACTTGAGTACCAACCTCAACTCTAGACGGAGCTCAGGATTATCGGCGGCACATCGATGGCCCATCTCTACCTACGAAGAACAACAGTGCAAACAACATGCAAAGGTAGGTTGATTCAAAATACATTATGGATTCACCATTAGGCATCACATATTAATAGTTCATGCATCCAAATCCCTGCATTCATCCACATATTCCATATCATCATATCCCAACTAAAATACACACACGCATAAAACAAAAAAAAAAATAAATAAATAAATAAAATAATAAATAAATAAATAAATAAATCTAAATCAACTTTTATTGAACTCCGATAAGAGTCATTAAATAATAACTATAGCAATGAACTACATCAAGTGAATCCTAAACATTGACTAAAATAGAGGTCACGACCCGCGCTCCTAATACCCTAGATGGGTCTATCACTAACTGAGATGGTCCTAATGACCTGACCTCTCGTAAAAAAAAAAAAAAAAAAAAAAACTAGACTAGGGTGATGATTTCCGTCTTCTATAGGGGGTGAACCATGCCGTTAAAAATAGGAAAGCGAGCCAACCGCGCCTCCATTCCTAAGATGTGGGTCTCAAGCCGCCCCTTCACTTCCTCGAAAGCATTCAAAGGGTCCCGAAGAGCATCACCAATCTCCCGAAGCAGCCTGAAATCGTCCAGATGAACGGTGTACACTGGATGGATAAGCGCTGAAAGAGTGGTGTTTTGCATTTCGAAATACTTTCTATAGCGCCTCGGGACGGCAGATTCAGCTTCATGTGGGCAGGACATTGTCATGAGCTCTAACTGATCCATCCGCCTATGTATGGCGTTAAATTCTTCGATAGGAGCTCTTTCACTAGCAGTTTGCATACCCTCCCAGACCTCAAGCATCGCCTGAAGGTCCATCATGCTACACAAAAGGGACTGGAGTACGTCACTAATGAAAGCTGGCAAGTCTCCCAGAAGTCCATCGTAGCCACACAACCTGTTAAGAGCGGTCCTCCCTACAACGCACAAATCTCTGCACAATCCGCATATTTTCTTGTATTTCATCACCAGCAAATCGTACTTCCCACGCTTGGCTTCGACGAGTTGTCGATCCATCACCTCCTCAAACTGGAACACGCAATCGTAGGTGACAGGCATGGATGACCCGTGCTGGAGATAGAACTCAATTCGCTCCTCGGAGTCATAGTAACCTATCTTTCCATCCCCCGAGGACCAATACTCGTCCCCTAGTGAATAGGGCTTGCAGGCAGGAGTACCTCCAGCACCATCAATCACGAACGAGAACATTGGAGCGCCAGCCATTGGAATAGAATGAGACCTATAAACACATACACAAGGCATTAAAGACCTTTCGTTGAATCGAAAATAACCCAAAGAGGCTTAGATTGAAGGAATCACTACAAAAAAAAAAAAAAAAAAAAACCCACTTGGGCGCACCAAGGGTGGCGCCCAGGTCTGTCCCAAGGAACTTCTCCCGAAGGGTCGGGGTTCAGTAATGGAAATTATATCAAGCCTTTCCAAATCCGTGCCAAATACTTTTAGAAGTATTGTGGGATTATTCTAACCCATTTTAAGAGCCAAGAGTCCAAATTACATACAACATCTAAACACAAATAAGAAAAAAAAAAGAAAGGGGGTGACACAATGATAACAAAGGAAACATCATAAGATCAAAGTAAGAATAATGAAAGAGTGATGAGCTAAAACACAGGATGAGGACTAAACAAGTATAAAAAAAAAAAAAAAAAAAAAAAACAGCACACACACTTGGGCGCACCTAGGGTGGCGCCCAAGTCCACTTCAGGGACTTCATCGCGAATGGGCCCGGTTCAACCTAGGATTATCCATCACAACCCCTGAAATCCGTGGGGTAAATCACCAATGGTATTGTTCGGTCACTTTCAGACCATTAGAAAAAACAAAAAAAAAAAAAAAAACATGCCTCCTTGTCAAAGTAACTCTAAATTAAACACTCATGCAAAGCAACATCTTTGTTTCTTTTGAAAATAAAAAGAGAGAGAAGAAGGGAAGGAAAATTAAAGATGATACAACCCAAACAAATATATATATATATATATATATATAAACAAATCTGAATTTTAAGTTTGCATCATGCCAAAAGAGAGAACAAAATAAACTAGAACATATGTTGCATGAACTAGAACCAACAAAGATGAAAGAGTGCTTACTTGGGAGCAAGAGAGAGATCAAAGACCCTTGAATTCGGAATTTGGAAGAGTAGGAAGTGTGATAAAACCCAAAGGTAGCCATTCCTTATATAGATTAGTGTCTTAATTTGAAAAGAAGACGGACTGGCACTTGGGCGCACTCCTAGTGGCGCCCAAGTCCTTCTACCTCCCAAACTTTGTAAGAGTGCCACTTGGGCGCACTCCTAGTGGCGCCCAAGTCCCTTCACTTCCCAATTTCACTACACGATCAATACCTCGCGTAACCGCATCATAGAATCCTAAACCAAGTAGGAGAGACCACTTGGGCGCACATAGAGGTGCTCCCAAGTACCCTGAAACACATGGGCGCCCCTCCATGTGCGCCCAACTATTTTTTTTTAACCCGGGAAGCCGCGCGATGCACAAGTCTAGACCATAATGACTCTATGATGATTGATGACTAAAACAAACAAAAAACAACAGCAAACAATGATTAAAAGAGTGTAATAAAAGGAACTAAGCGGCGAAAATCCGCGCACCGGACATCACCCCTTCGCAGGGAAAATCATCATACACTTTAGTCCCATCACGCATACATTATGCATTGCATCCCATGTCATCTCCATCAATGAAACTAGAAGTGTTACCTTTACAAGTTATGAAACTGAGCACTAACAAAAAATGCAGAATCTTTTAGTGTTTGTTCAATGCAGGTTTCCAAAGCAAAAATGAGAGCACCAAAGGTGATTTAAGCAGACTATTAGAGATGAATGGCATGAACTTTCAGCAAATGAACACTGAAAGAAAGCAGTAATGACCTCTATCAACGGATTTACAAAAAAAAAAAAAAAAACCTCTTGAGGTAAGTATCCCTAACCATGATTTTCATGATTTTACCTCACGTCTGGAAAATTGAGTCGCCGTAGGCCTCCCTTAAGCGCTTATGATCGGTATGGCGACCATAATACTGTGTTATCACGAATTGTGGTGTTTGTTGACTCAAGTCTTGACGTTGGAGGATGGAATCCGTGTAACTTGAAACTCTCCATGATAAGCATGAAATGATGATTGAATCTATCCCGGGTTCTCATCTAAGCTGGGTAACCAAGATCCCTAGAGAGTGACAGTTATTCCGGTGAACATCTTCCATTGATTTAGCTTTTTCTATGCATACCTGAGTTTCGAAAATAAAATCTCTTTGTAAAAAACAAAAAAAAAAAAAAAAATGCATCTCATTCTCACATACACTTCACACCATTGTTTGAACTATGTTTATGATTGCTTTCAAGATCCCCATTATTACTAATCAATTTTAACTATGCCTTGAGTATTCAACTGTGAATGAAAGTTAAAAGACATTATGTATGACAAAATTGAATTGAACTCCATTACAAGAACAAATGAAACTCTAATAGTGACTTAGCCAATCGAAAGACCAACTTCTGATTCAGACCACTGGGGCACAGTTCCCACCATCACTTTAAATTAAGCAACTGGGGCACAGTTCCCAACCCGTCACGTGGCAATACCACGGGCACCGAGGCACAGATCTCGGATTTCCAATCAAATCAGTAGGCACGTAACTTCTTGTTTTTTCCTTTCTCCCCTGAATCAGAATTGATCCTAGAAAAAGTGAACCTCACCCTTAGAACGAGTTTGCAATTGCATACATCCGTAGGTAGCCACTCCCACGAGCTCAAAGGCTCCCGTGAGTCATGAGTGTTGTGTCTACTTTCTTTGGAGTACAACTCTCCATGTGTTGTTCTCCAAAGAGGGGCATACTGTAGACACCTCACTTGGCCCCCTATGATAGACTTAAACACCTGTCATATATAACGGTGCCCCCATTTCACCCATAATTGAATGGTTAATGGCATAATTAAGATTAATTAATGACGATGAAGATGCTTGTTGAAAATTTTATGCTTAGTTCGACGACCTTTAGAAATTCGTGAGAGAAAAGGCCGAATCGCGTTGAGATTTCGAATCCAACCCACCACTCATACACAGGATAGGCTGCAGCACTATCCAAGTCCCTTCCAGACTACATAGAACGCACTTAAGTTGATCCCAAAGATATTACACTTAGTTTACCTAAGTACGATGCAATTAGTATGATTTAAACAGTTAGAATCTTTGATCCAGATATCCCTACTATTTCCTGAACTCTAATCACTATGACATATGGACCAAAAGATTCTACGTTCCGAGAGCTTTCCGTTGATATATAGAACGTCCAAATCCGATGAACGAATCAAAAGATATGGTCGTCGGAAGATTACCCCGCGAACCCCCCATCAGGCACATACCTGGGCGCCCATGTAGGTGCGCCCATGTCCCAGACTTGTACTTGGGCGCCCACACAGGTGCGCCCAGGTCCCTAGTTGCCTTAAGGAAGCACTTAGGTGCACATTTAATCGCATCCCACTTTACCTTTCATAGTTTTGACCCAATCTCAATCTAAGAAATGAACCGGAACCAAACCTCGAGCCCGTTTGACCAAGACATGACATGGGCGCACCTGTGGGTGCGCCCAAGTCCTGGAACCTACTTGGGCGCCACCCCATGTGCGCCCAAGTCCCAAGATGCCTTAAAAATGCACTTTGATGCATACTTAGGTACGATTGACTCTACTCTTCGCAGTTTCGACTCGGTTTAGACCCAAAAACAACCCGGAACCGGACCCTAGACCCAATAGGCTTCAAAGTTAGACATGGGCGCCACCATGTGGGCGCACAAGTCATGGGACCCACTTGGGCGCACTTCCATGTGCGCCCAAGTCTCCGAGAGCCCTAATCTCACCTTGGTTTGCGTGAAACCCTTGGGAACTCGTGCAAGAAGTAACCCTAACTCTTCCTCCACGTCAAAATCACTATAAAGAGACCTCATATGCTACTTTTACAAGAGAGGCTACCAAAAAGAGAGAAAAAGTAGAGTAAAAAAGAGAGAAAAAGAGAGAGGTCACAAAGGAGATCTCTAGATCTAGAAGAAAGGAGAAAGAAGATTGCTTTGGTTCTCCAAGATCAGTAATGGAGAAAGCCTCCCAAAGCCATGGACTTGCGCAAGAACTTCAACTTAGGACTTAAAGAACACGATTCGAATCGGTATTTATAGGTTTCTTTTGTTTATTTGCATTCCACCAGCATTTTTGTTTAGAAACATGCTTAGGGTCATGCACACATTGTAGATCTGCATTAATAGTACTAGGTTATAGTAGATCTAATATTCAGTATTCATTCCTCATTAGGAACATGCTTAGGATCATTCATAGTTTGTAGATCTGCATTATTTGCATCATTCTGAACTCGTGATTAGAATAGATCTTGCATCCATATCGTTTTCATTAGGAAAATCCGAATCTGAAAGGAAAGGTGTTAAAAAACAAGAGAAGAGTACTTGGGCGCCACTGTGTGTGCGCCCAAGTCCCAAGAGTGGGATTTTGACCCTAGTCTCATCCCGCTTTCAATTTCTCTCTCAAATCCGGATTTCTATTCATATAAGTTAGTATTAGTACCTTCGGACTTGTGACTTTGTATTCAAAATCGCGCGAAAAGCATTGAAAAAGAAACAAAAGAGGAAGAAAACACAGAAAAGCACTTGGGCGCCCATACAGGTGCGCCCAAGTCCAAGATTGGAGATTTGAACCCAGTTTTTCATTTCGCGTGCATCTTGCTTCGGAAATCCGAGTCCATCTTCGTATAAGTTGATATCAAAGCATTCAGACTTGTTAAAAATATTGAAAGAATCGAAAAGGGACCAAACATATCACTGAAAAGAAGAAAAAGTACAGGAAGGTACTTGGGAGCAACCGTAGGTGCGCCCAAGTCCAGAAGTAGACTTTTGGTCCCTATTTGTTTGATTCATGTGCATTTTGCTTCTTGAATCCGAGTCAATCCTCATATAAGTTGATATCAAGGCATTTGGATTTATTAAGAGTATTGAAAGAATCGAAAAGGGACCAAACATACCATTGGAAAGAAGAAAAAGTACAGGAAGGTACTTGGGAGCAACCGTAGGTGCGCCCAAGTCCCTGCAAAGGGATTCACCCTCGAATCCTGGTGCCTGCATTATTATTTTCAAGTCCGGAAGCTTTGACATTAATAATCTACAATAGTACCTTGCATTTAGTCTCAAATTGTTAGAAATCATATCGAGACATCGACAGAAGTCTGAAATACATCACAACCCGCAGGGGGAACACTTGGGCGCCACTGTGTGTGCGCCCAAGTCCCGTAGAGACACTTGGGCGCCCCTGTAGGTGCGCCCAAGTCCTTGGCTTGTTCTTCAGCCCGTATTTGCTACATCTTGCGTCTAATTTAACATGATGTTCCATATTTGTGATGATTTCAATTAATTGCCGAACTTCTAGACTTCGAATCTTCAAATTATCATACTTAGGTTGCATTGTTTGCATAAAATACCAAAAAAATCATAAAGTCATAAAACTATTCCCTTCTCATCTTGCTCTTTAGTAATTAGAGAAGAGAACAAAAAAATTAAAAGAAATAGAAAAATACATAAAAAGAAAAAGAATAGACATTAAGTAGAAGACACTAGATTGTTCTTTAGGATAGCTTACATTGCTTTCGCATAAAAAAAACCAAAAGACCAAAAAAAAAATCATAACATCATAAAACACTTCTCCTCTCATCTTGCTCTCTAGTAATTAGAGAAGAGAACAAAAAGAAATTAAAAGAAATAGTAGAATTATAGAGTTAGGCATTAACTAGGTAATCCTAGTTTATTCCATTCATGCTTGAGTGAATTAATAAACTTAATCAACCCTCATCTAAACACTCAATTAATTCGAAGCAATTAATTAAATCACGCAATTAAAATCCACATATTTAATTAATTAATTAAATCCCTAAAACTTATTAACAACTCCTAGTGAAACCCCTGATTAAATAAAACTTTAATCAACAAGTCCCAATTAAAATCCCGATTAACAAACCTAATCCATAAGCTTTAATTTATTAAAAGAAATTAACTTAAAGACACCCCGGAAGATAACAAACTACTAGACTGACACTTAGGAGCAACCACAGGTGCGCCCAAGTCACCCCAGACACTTAGGAGCAACCACAGGTGCGCCCAAGTCACCCTTGACACTTAGGAGCAACCACAAGTGCTCCCAAGTCACCCTTAACACTTAGGAGCAAACACAAGTGCGCCCAAGTCATCTCAGACACTTAGGAGCAACCACAGGTGCGCCCAAGTCATCCCAGACACTTAGGAGCAGCCATAGGTGCGCCCAAGTCACATTTAGTTTGGGAATCACCGAATCCCTATTAATTTCAAACTTCGACCCATATCAACACACTAGAACACCCTTACGATTTGAAACAACTATAGCCAGTAGCCCAAATTAACCTAAAAGATTAAACCGACTTAAACCACAAAAACATCCACGTATGCACCAATCTCTTAACACTTAGCCTCCCATAATCATTAAGAAATCTAATTAATTGAAACCTAATTTAATTCCAATTGACACAACACAATAAAAACACAGTTAATTCAAAGAACATCAAACGATAAACACTCAACCTCAAATTAACCCAGAAACAAGAGAAACACGAAAACCGGACACTTGGGAGCAACCACAGTTGCGCCCAAGTCACCTTTTAAACTTAGGCGCCCCCACAGGTGCGCCCAAGTCCATTTCCACTCCCTTGGGATCACCGAACCCCCATCCATTTCCAATTTCGATCTAGATCATTACCTTAAAACTATCACAGAATCAATAACAACCTTTAAATCAAAACCTTGATCAACTTAGACTCGTCCGGCACTTCAAACCGAGCCAAAGTGACCAAAAGATTTCAAATTCCAACTTGGGCGCCACTACTGGTGCGCCCAAGTGCACAGGAATACATAGGCGCATGCACAGGTGCGCCCAAGTCCTCTATCACATCCAAGTTGAGAACCTTGGTTTCGTTTCGAATCCTGGACTTAAGACTATTAAAATTAATTGACCCAAAGTTAAAGACAACATCAAAACAGAAGCCTATATTGATTAGAACCCCATGATATTCCAAAATCTAGCCAACACCAGCGCAAACAACCGAATCACAAAGAGCAACCACTTGGGCGCCGCTACAGGTGCGCCCAAGTCACCAAGAGGACCTAGGCGCCACCACAGGTGCGCCCAAGTCCTCCCGTCCATCACTTCACTGGTTTCGACACCTTTTGATCATTTAAATTGAAACTCAAAATTCCAGAACCTTTAGCATATTAAAACAGAACCTTAAAACACTCTTAACTCATCCCTAAATAACTCTTAATCAAACCAGAACTTAAAACAAACCAAATCAAATTAATAAGGTGTTTAGGTATAGAAGCTATCAAATTTAGACAATTTACACCCTAGCATTAGATCGGGTTTCCTCATTAGATAGATTAGAGCATTAGGCTTCGTCCCATCACTTTTCCTGTTCCGTTAGGGGACCGGGAGAGCTAATGTGGGCGGTCTAGGACCTTAGGTTTAGGATTAATCCGATGATCAGTAATAAAGCATTAATTATGTAAATCCAAGTAGAAATCCCCTAGTTAGGCCCTTCTAGCCCCCAATATCAAAAATCCATAAAAACTATAAAACCAATAAAATAAACCCAAAAAGATTTTTCCTTTATTTCTTCCTCCACCTCAGGTGCCAGATATTTAATTGAACTTAATGATAAAAGGGAAAGAAGAACTGATTTCTAAAATTGAATAAATGAGAATGACGAGATGAGATGAATGATTTCGCACACACTTTTAAAACAATCACGGCCCATCGGCCACTCTAAAACAAATATCGGCCCATCGGCCACCTTTAGTCAATTACGGCCCATCGGCCTTTCACCTTTATCACTCGTGTATCGCACACGAAAAACACAGAAATCACAAGTCAAAGTCTCATTTGCATCATTGTTTTGGTTTGCAAAGTCAACCTTTAAACCCTATTTTGCCAAGGGATTTGAAGGGGGTACCCGGGAACGGGGCCGATCCTCTTCTTAAATATTTGGCACCTCCCCCCTTTTATTTTCTTTATCTTAATTGTTTTACTTTACTTGGATATACTATGATTTTGCTATGTGAGGATTAATCTTTATTTGGACTTTAACGCGTAATCCTGAATTGACCTTATATTAAAGAGACCCAAAAAGACCCAAATTAATGTGACAAGACAACCGTCGTGTGTTGCCGGCAGCACATTAGACGAGAGGAAGGACCCACCTATTTATTTTCTCACATTTTTCTTCGGCTTTCGTCGAAGGACGGTGTTACGGCCGTTACCGTAGCTGGCGATCGTGATCCGTCGATTTTGAGGGTAGTCGGAATCCTCACTTTCGATGTAAAATTTAAATAGCACATGTATAGATGAATGGAGATCTTCCCAAGCCCCATTGGTTGGCGCGGGGGGGTCGAAAATTCACATCCGACAGCGTCCTGCTGCTCCATAAAAGCAGCATTCTCTTTCTTCCTTCTTCTACTTCGGCGTTTGATTTTTGGGGAGACTCTGCTCGAACTCAGACCGAACTTCTGTTCTTTTCTCTGCCTTCCAGCTTTTCTGCTTCTTGTTCCCTTTTTCTGTAAGTCCTCTTCTCTTCGTCTTCCCTTCCAGTATCTTTTTCTCTGTTGCTTTTCTGGCTAGAGTTCTGCCTTCCCAATCTCTCAGTCCTTCAATCATGGGCATAGGAGTTTATCGTTGTCTGGCCGATACCCTAGAAGCTATGCTTAGGTTTAAGGAGATGTACAGCGTCCCGGATGATGTCCGGACTAGGCTGGACGATCCAGATGACCCATATGATGCTGACTCCTACCGAGATGGGTGGATGCCCTTCCCACTGGTCTCGGTAGTAGAGGGAGGGGTAAAACTCCCCCTCCACCCACTGCTTAGGAAGTGTCTGGCGACTTGGCACCTCGCCCCCTGCCAGTTAATGCCGAATAGCTTTAAAATCATAATGGGGACAGTAGATTTGAATAAGATCTTAGGTATCCACCTCGGTGTCCATGACATCGAGGAAGCGTATGACCTCTGCAAGTCGACCGGGGAATCAGGCCACTGCTATTACCTCCGGGGAAAACCAAAGATGGTTTCCTTCGTGAATGCCCTCAAGGACTCTATGCGTCACGCCGGGAGTGACAGGTTGTTCGTTGCCAGCAACTGGGAGTTCGGTGCGGAAGATACTGAGGCAAAAATGAGGTACAGGGTACCTCGTCACTTCGGGCGCCTCCTAAGTAAACACCGAGCTCAAATAGCTTGACTTTTCATCTCTTTTTTATCTGCCGAATTGACGTGTATTGTTCCGTTGTGCAGAGCTGAGTGAGAGGCGACAGGTGGCCTTGCGCGAGGGTTGGAAGAAGAACGGTACTTGGTTCGACGCCGTCCAACACTGCCAGGGGCACAAAGGCAGGTCTGCTTGGTGCCTCATAGGGTACCTGCCGAGGTACAAATCCTTTTCCAAAAGACAAGGGGCTGAGTACCTCGAGGCCGGGCCTAGTTGTGCGCCAGAGTCGGTCAAGCAGCAGCAGCCGATCTCACCTGTTATCGATCTGGAAGAGGCGACCGAAGAGCATCAGCTTAGCCCCGAGATGGAGAGGGGTCGTTAGGATTTCGCCACCACCAACCGCAGGGAAAAGCTGCTGGGCAAGCGGGCCTCCTCTTCCTCGAGGTCCGCTGACTCTTCCTCCAGGGATGCCCATAGTGCTCCCTCTTCTGGCTCTTCCCGACATCACTCTATCGTCGTGAGGGAGGACGAAAGGCAGACGAAGAAGGCGAGGGGCGAAGAACCGCGCCAGACCAAGCCCCGGAAGGAAAGGGCTACCCGGTCCACCCCAGCGGAGGAGAGGAGGGAGCCGAGGCGGAGAGATGAGGAGGAGCAGGAGAGGAGGGAAGCGGAGGAGCTGCCCTTGGTCCGCCAAGGAAGGCAGGAGGAGAGGGTGCCGGCGATGCCCAAAGGAGAGGGTTCATCTCGGCAGGACCCTGTCCAGCCCTTGGTGCCCCACGTCCCAGAGGCTGAGCCATGGAGGCCGTCCTTCCTCCTCTGGCCAGGGACGCCGCTGACCTCCGGCCATTAGTTACATGGCTGTCCGGCAGTCACGGCCGCATTGGCTGGTGCCGTGCGCTTCCGGGAGACATCGATCGGTTCAGGGGAATGGAAGAGGGCGCGCTGCACCAGGCTAACCTCACGTCGGCCCTGCTGGTGAGGAGTACTTGCCGAGTTGCGTGATTTTGCAGACATGCTTTGCATTGTGCTAACCCTTGTCTTTTTTCTTTTGTTCAAATCGTACAGAGGTCTCAAGTGGCGTTGGAGAAGTCTCGTCAGAGCTGTTCTGTGATTCAATCTCTGCAGGCTGATAAGCAAAAGCTCACAGCGGCTCTGGAGGGGAGCTCGGAGGAGCTGAAGAGGTCCCGCGAGGAGTACGCCAAGCTGAACGAAGAAAATGAGGCAGCCATAGAGGAGATCACTAGGGCAAGTGCTGAAAATCATGAGCTCCGGGCTGCGGCGTACGAGAAAGAAAAGAGGGCGGACCAGCTGGAGGTCGAGATGGAAGCCTTGAGGAGGGAAAAGGCCGAGGTCGAGGCTTTGCTGCACGCCCAGCAAGAAGCCTCAGCTAAACTGAGAGCTGAGTTTGAGGCTTCGCGGTAGGCAGAGATCGACGCTTCTTTTCAGAATGGGGTGGCCCAGGCGACTAAACGATATGAAGATCAACTCGTAGGGCTGGGAGAGGAGCTGTTTGAAATGGGCTGCCTGGGTGTGCTCAGAGAAATGGGGATCCCCGAGGATCACCCCATATACCAGAGTCTGCCCAAGCTCCCTTTCCCCGAGCCCGAGTCGCCTGCCCCTTCATTCACCGAGGCCTCTCTCGACCTTCCAGTTGCCGAGCCCCTGGTGTCCTCCGAGATCCCCGAAGAGACTCTTCGAGCTCCTGCAGTCGAGGCCACAGCTGCCGACCTCGGGGCCGACAATGTAGAGGTTCCTCTTGCTCCTGCTGGTGGTGGAGAGATTGGCGTAGTCTATGTTATTGACATTGATCAGTTGCCCTGATGCTGTCTTTTACCTTACTTTTCTGTATCTTGGGGGAGACTGTATTTCTTTCTTTTCACTTGTATATGTAATCTTTTTACAGTGAATGAAACTGTATCTCTTCTTTTTCAGCTGTACACACAATTTTTGATGAATGGAATCTTCTTTTGCGCCAATCTTTATGTTTGAATGTTGCTTTCATTCCACTCTCTGTATAATATGTGATGAACGCCTTTTTCTTTCCTTGTCTTTTTTTATGTTTGGTCTTACAACCAAGATAAAACAAGTAACAGGAAATAGGGCAAAGTAATTGAGCTCGGTTTTGTAGCCGAGGTCAATAATAAAATAGGTCCTTCACCGAGTTTAGGTGATTAATCCGGGTTCTGCAACCGTCATGAGTCAATGAGTTAGGTAGGCTGAGAGGAGCTCGGTCCAGTGACCAGAGCTAGAGTGCTAACCGCAGAAAAGTTTTTGGTGCTGTAATCAGCGGCTGGTTTTTGACCGAGCCGAAGTAACTGATTTTGCGACCGAACTGATGTGGTTAGTCTCATTCAAGGTGAGAGGTACCGTACCCAAGCTAAGGGGTGGCTGGTCCCGTGATCGCACCAAGAAAGCTGGTTCTGTAACCGAGTTGGAGATGACTGGTCCTGTGACCGCGCCGTATGCAAGCTGGTCCTGTGACCGAGCTGTGCGCATATGCCGAGTTCCATAACTTGGCGAAATTTAAAAGTAACAAAGACACATTCTTTCAAAAGAACTGATTTTATTGACTTTCAGAATTGAGTACAGTTTAAAAATAGTACTTCTTGAGGTGCGTGACATTCCATAGGCGTGGTAGTTCTCTTCCCCCCATGTCCTCAAGTTTGTATGTAGACTGCCCTGCTACCAAGGTCACCTTAAATGGCCCATGCCAGTTCGGTGCTAGTTTTCCCTCGGTGGGGTTTTTGTCTGCCGGAAGTGTCTTCTTTAAGACCAATTCCCCAGGTGAGAACTTTCTTTCCTTGACCCTTTGATTATATCCTCTGGCCAGCTGCTGCTGGTAGGAAGCGAGGTGGATGGCGGCTTCATCCCTTCGTTCCTCGGCCAGGTCGAGCTCTGTGGCGAGGTTTACATCGTTTTGGCCTAGGTCGAACAGTTCCGACCTGAGGGTCGGGAGGCCGACCTCAAGTGAAATTACGGCTTCCATCCCATAGGCCAGGGAGAAGGGTGTAGCCGAGGTCGAGCGCCTTGGGGTTGTTCTGTATGCCCAAAGGACACTCGGAAGTTCCTCTACCCACCTCCCTTTGGCTCGGTCCAGTCTCTTCTTGAGTCCGTCGAGCACTACCTTGTTGGAGTTTCAGCATGTCCATTACTTTGGGGGTATGCTGGAGTGGAGTAGTAGTTCCGAATGCCAAGCTCTTGACAGAAATTTTTGAAGAAGTTGGAGTCGAACTGAGTCCCGTTGTCCGAGATCAAGGCTCGAGGCACTCCAAATCTTATCACGATATTCCTCCACACGAAGTTTTTAGTATCCTTGTCAGTGATGGAGGACAATGCTTCAGCTTTTATCCATTTGGTAAAATAGTTAGTGGCTACTACTAACCATCTCTTATTCCCTAGAGCTCGGTGGAGAGGTCCCACCGGGTCTAGTCCCCATTGGGCGAAAGGCCAAGGACTGGAAAGAGGACTGAGGTCATGTGCTGGTTGATGGAGAGAGTGAGAGAACTTCTGGCACGTCTCACATTTCCTGGCATAGACCTGCGCGTCCTTCTGCATGTAGGGCCACCAATAGCCTTGGTTGATAGCCCGGTAAGCCAATGACCGACCTCCAATGTGACTGCCGCAGATCCCTTCATGAATTTAATAAAGGAAGTCTTTGACTTTACTTGGGTGAACGCATTGGAGGTAGGGGCCATTGTAGGACTTTTAAAGAGCTTGTCATCTGGAGAGAGCCAAAACCGAGCTGCTTTCATCCTGATTTTGTGGGCTTGGCTCTTGTCCTCGGGAAGCTGGTCATCCTTAAGGTAGGAAACGAACTCGTCCATCTAGCTCGGGCCAAGCTCGATACAAAGGATCTGCAGAGGTGGGTGGAGCTCTATACTTGGTCTGTCCAGTGTCTCCACTTCAATAGTCCCTTTTCTTCCTGCTTCAACAGCAGAGGCCAAGTTGGCAAGTGCGTCGGCGTGAGAGTTGGAATCTCTGCCGATCTGCCTGACTTCAGCTTTTTGGAACTGAGAGAGAAGTTGCTTGACATGGGCTAGGTAGGCTGCCATCCTATCTTCACGGGCCTGGTAATCTCCATTCAGTTGGCTCGTCACCAGCTGCGAATCACTGAAGACCAACAGTTGCCGTGCCCCCAGAATTTTTGCGCTGCCCGGCCCTGCGATAAGTGCTTCGTACTCCGCTTCTTTGTTCGATGCTTTGAAGTCCAAAGTCAGGGCTTGTTCGATGACAAGGCCCTCCGGAGATTGGAAGACTATGCCCGTCCCAGCCCTCTTGGAGGTTGAGGATCCATCGACGAAAACCTTCCGGGATGAGTCGAGGAACTGTTTCCAGGACTGATCCTGTTCTGTCTCGATCTCGGTGGTTGCCCCCACCTCCTCGCCCCCCAGTTCGGTGCCGAGGTGACTCGGTACCGAACTAGGAGAGGTGAACTCCACAATGAAGTCTGCCAGCACCTGAGCTTTGATTGCCGTTCTGGGCTGATATTGAATATCACACTCCCCTAGTTCGACAGCCCATTTGGACACTCTTCCGGATAAGTCTGCTTTTCTGAAGAGAGACTTGAGTGGGTGTTCAGTCACAACCACTATGGAGTACGCCTGGAAGTAGTGGGAGAGCTTGCGGGAGGCACTAACAAGCGCGAATGTGAGCTTTTCCAATGGCAGGTATCTTGTCTCGACATCCAGCAGGATTTTACTCGTGTAATAGATAGGCATTTGCTGCCTGTCTACTTCCCTGACGAGCACCGAGCTTACTGCATGGTCCGAAACTGCCAGATACACGTATAAGATCTCGCCATGTGTCGGGGTGGACAGCAGGGGAGGTGAAGAGAGGTATCCTTTGAGCTCCTAAATGACACTTTCGCATTCTGAAGTCCATTGGAACCTTGAGCTCTTCTTCAAGAGTTGGAAGAAGGGACGACACTTATCTGAAGCTCAGCTGATAAAGCGGTTCAGTGCTGTCGCCATCTCGGTAAGCCTCTGGACTTGCTTTGCCGTGGTCGGACTTTGGATGGCTTGGATTGCTGAGATCTGCTCGAGATTGGCCTCTATTCCACGTCTGGTGACCAGGCTGCCCAGGAATTTGCCCGAGCCGACGCCAAATGCACATTTGGAGGCGTTCAGCTTGAGCTTGAATTTTTTGAGGACGGTGAAGGTTTGATGCAAGTCGGTTAAGTGGTCTTGTGACCTTTTAGACTTTACGACTATGTCGTCAATGTATACCTCGATCGTCTTGCCGAGCTGGGCCTGAAACATTTTTGTTACCAACCTCTGGTAAGTGGCACCGGGGTTTTTTAACCCAAAAGGCATCACTTTGTTACAGTAGATGCCTCTGGGTGTTATGAACGCGGTCTTTTCTTCGTCGGGCCCGTGCATCGGAATCTGATGGTAACCTCGGTATGCGTCGAGGAAACTCATCCTATCATGCCCAGCAGTGACATCGATCAGCTGGTCTATCTTCGGAAGGGGGAAGCTGTCTTTGGGACAAGCTTTGTTGAGGTCAGTGAAATCTACGCAGACTCTCCAACTTCCATTCTTTTTCTTAACCACTACTGTGTTGGCCAACCAGACAGGGTAGTGGACTTCGCTGATAGCTTCTGCCTCCAACAATTTCTTGACCTCTTCGGTCACTGCCTCTGCATGCTGGATCCCAGTCCTGCGAGTCTTTTGGACTACAGGTTTGTGCCTGGGATCCACATTCAGCCTGTGGCTCATGACATCGGGGTCGATGCCGGGCATATCGTATGGGGTCCAAGCGAAGACCTCCCTGTTCTGTAGAAGGAAGTCAAGCAGCTCGGCCCTCTCATCGTCCGCAAGCTGACTTCCGAGCAGGAAATACCTCTCTGGATCATTAGGGTCGATCCTGATCTCGGTGAGGTCCTCGACGCTCTTCTGCTCGGGAGCTTGGCCAATAACTTCGAGCTCGGCCATATGGACTCGCTGTGGCTCTACTTCGCCGGGGACCACGGCCATGAGGCATTCTTTGGCCATCTGCTGGTTGCCGCGGACTATGATCACCTTGAAACTACCATCTTCATTTTGCAACGGGAATTTGAGCCTCTGGTGATGGGTGGAGGGAACTGCTTCCATGTTATGCAGCCAGGTTCTTCCCATGATGGCATTGTATGCGGATGGTGCATCTATCACCAGGAAGTCCGCTGTCATGGAGGCTCCTCATACTTCGACTTTGAGGGAGATCTTCCCTTTAGGGTACACGGACTTGTAGCTGAAACCCACCAATAGGATGCGGGCTTCCTGCAGGTCCTCCTCTCTCAGACCCATTTTCTTGAAACAGTCGAGATAGAGGATTTCAGAGGAGCTCCCGGGGTCCACTAAGATCCTCTTGACATTGAAGTTTTGCAACCTCAGAGTCAGGAGCAGGGGATCATTGTGGGGTAGCTGGACTCCGTCCAAGTTGTCATCAGAGAACCAAATCTTTGGTCTTTCTTTGCGTGCCTTCTTCGTTGAGGGACCGGGCTTACCCGTCATCACTTGTTTGCCGTGCTGGGCCCTCCTGCTCTCAGTACGAGCCCGGCCGCTTCCCTTAGGAGCGGGAACTAGATGGATGACGTTGATGGTCCCTATCGGTTCGTCGCTGTCCCGATCATCAGGCTGGCGCTGCTGAGCTTGGTTTACTCTGCCTTCTTCTTTGACAAGGTCTTTCAGGTGCCCATCCTTCACGAGCTTCTCGAGGTGTGCTTTGAAGGAGTAGCAGTCCTCGGTTCTGTGCCCATTCTGCTTATGATAGCCATAAAACTTGCTCTGATCTCGGGTGGAGTCGTCGCCCTTAATGGGCTGGGGCCATTTGAAGAAGGGTTGCGCCTGGATCTTGCCGAGGAGCTTATAAATAGGCTCCTTGAAGATTGTATTGACGGCCTTGTAAGAGGCACCACTTAACTTCGGCTTCGCGCTGCCTCCCGAAGTGGGAGCAGGACGTGCCGCCGAGCTGGATGGTTCTCTGTTTCGGTCCACCTCTCTCTTGGCTAACTTCTTGTCCTTCTTGGAAGGTCGGCCCTCCTACCAGAAGTTATGGCTCTCCCGAGCTCGGACCTCGTCTTCTTCCTGCTTAACGAATTGATTCGATCGGGCCATCAGTGCTTTCACCGAGACCACGGGGAACCGCACCAGGTCCCTCCGGAGCTCATTGCCTAGCAACAGAGCGTGCTGGAAGGACTTAATGGCGACTTCGTCGTTGGCGTCCTCTATCTGACTGTAAATGGTCCAGAACCTCTTCGCGAACTGGGTAATATTTTCGGCCGGCCTCATTCTGATGGTCATCAGGCCGGAGTCCGTCTTCGGGATGACCCGGTGCGCTTGGAACTTCTCGACAAAAGAGTTTCGGAGCTACTGCCAGCTTGAAATTATTCTCTCGGAGAGCACACAGAACCACCGAAGTGGGAGGTCACCCAAACTAGAGGAGAAGACCTTGCAGTCCAGGTTGCCGTCGCCGCCTCACACCGTCATCCTTTGGGTGAAGTGGCGGAGATGCGCCTCGGGGTCCGAGGTCCCGACATAGAGATTGAACCTCGGGACGCTGAACTTATCAGAGAGAGCGTGCTCTCTAATCTCCCGAGTGAATGGAGATGTCCCATGGTTGTCGCTGTCATTGGTAGCTAGCCGACCTCGAGTGAGGCCAGCAAACTCCATGTTCTGTTGCATGGCCAGTTTTATTTGTTGGCTGATATAGTCCCTCATCTCAGGGTCTGCTTCTTGTCTCCTCAGCCTCTGGTGCTGTCGCCGAGGATCAGCGCTGGCGTGAGTGCTGCTTGAGCCTTCATCGCAAGCTCGATCACGCCTCTTATTTATGATTTGCCTCAAGTCCCCTTTCCAAGCTTGCTGCCGAGGTGGCATGTGTGGGGTCCCGACCGGAACTCTCTCCTTCGTCCCGAGCTGCCGCTGGAGCTGGAGGATCTGCTCCTTTTGCTCTTGAATAAGGCGGTTTTGAGCCCTGACTGCTTCAACGTGTGCCTCGTCGTCCTACTCTAGGATCATGTCGTCGTCTCCCTCGTCATCGAGGTGCACGTGGTCCTCCACGTGGTCCTGATGACGAGGCTGACGTGATCTGGAAAACGTTGGAGTTTTGCCTTGTCGGGAATGTTCCTGAGGAGGAACATCCCGGCAAGGCTGCTCCAACAAGATGACGTCCTAACAAGGATGCTCCACTTGGGAAGTATTCGGCCGAGCTCGTTCCGGAACGGGGCCGTGGCGAGATGCCGTTGCACCTCTTGACGAGGAATGTGTCTAGGTGACAGGCGATCCCACGCTTCTCATCCCAGGTTCTCCGCCAACCCTCCTCTGCTGAGGGTCGGGCGGTGCTTGCCTAGCTACTTCCATCTGGTTCGTCACCAGTGGAGGCGGCATAAGGGGTAGAAATGTTTCTGGCGGTATGGACCTGGATGATCCAGCAATGCTCTTTCCCTTTCTAGTTCTTGGAGGCATGGCTTTCAAAATGAAAATATGGTTTTTTCAAATCGCTCCCCACAGACGGTGCCAATTGTGCGTGCCTAAAAATTATGGACTTGGTTTAGATGGTAATGGGGGGTTATGAAGATGCTGTTTAGCTGATTAGGAATGTCGTTGATGGCCTGAAACCTGAAAGAAAGAGGAAATAGAGGTCAGAGCTCCGAGCTGCTGCCAGCCAAAGGCACTCCGATGCCTTAGTTAGTGCAGTCACTGAATTATGGTGAAGTGAGGAAGAAGGCTTAAGCAAGATAACAGCGTCTATGGCTTACCATGTAGACATATATTTCCATAGTGGAGGTAGGTGGGGATGCTTGTCCCATCAGCCCATACCTAGGACCCTTAGTGGGGATAGGTGAAGGAGCCGTCCCATCGGATCTCTCCTCAAATCCCTTACATAAATGTGGATGTGACCAATTGATATGAAAGAGCTCTTATCGATGGTCGGCGGTCACCCTATCTGTCAGGGATTCCTGTAATGTAGCCGTCCTATCTCATAATAGAGATTAGACGCCCAATGTTCATCTCGGTCAAGTGGACCGAAGTGGATGTCACCGAGGTCAGGCTTGCTCGAGGTCGGGTACTGTTACCGAGACGCTCGAGGCAGAGCCCGGAAAGAGCGTGGCCGGTATACTTACCGGGACCAACTCCAATTCGGTGCCAGCTGGCATGCTGCCGGGCTGGGTGAATGAGGTTGGTATAACCCTTAAGTCAATATCATTGCCCAGTTCGGGAATGACCTCGGCATTAGATAAATGCCCCCCCCCCCCCCCCCCAAGTCAATATCATTGCCCAGTTCGGAAATAACCTCGGCATTAGATAAATGCCCCCCCCCCCATATAAACTTAAAATTCTTGGGGT
This sequence comes from Umbellularia californica, assembly GCA_028538565.1. Lineage (NCBI taxonomy): Eukaryota > Viridiplantae > Streptophyta > Magnoliopsida > Laurales > Lauraceae > Umbellularia > Umbellularia californica. The sequence continues at coordinate 13,716,406 of JAPQWN010000001.1, read as the reverse complement.
TATTAGTTCAATAAACAAGTTGAACCGGATGGATTACAAATATATGCCCGACAAGAGTATTTAAAAAAAATAAAAAAGAAAGTGGTTGATGGGTTTGATCTATGACTAGTTACATAATTGTACCAATGCCTTTATGCAAGTGGGAGATGATAATGAGTTTCAAATCATGTCGGTGTGAAAATCTTCATAAGAAAATGATCTTATTTATACATAATTTTCATAATAAACAAATATGATAACTATGACCAAGTAACTCTTAAGCCAACGACATGTAGGTACCTACAAACAAGTTTTGGGGCTCACAAAACTTCAGAACAATGAATGGTGGTTGATGGGATTTTATCTCTTCACCAATTGCAGCAAAAATGGAGATGGGTTTTGTAATGGCGCTCTTTTATACGGGAGTATTTGGGAACTGCGTGATGTTTGCCACCTCATCGGCAGTGTAAATTTGAGGCTGAGTATCTCTCTATTTTACTGAACTAGAGTACAAAAATGCGGCCGTGCATAAATGATACGCATATACTACAGGTAAATGACTGGAAATAAATGACCCGTCACTTTGCATTATTTTATTTTATTTTTTCCACGATTATCGATCGACACCATCTACTTCTTATTTGTTCAGCTCGATGCCTACAAATATATCATTATCGAAAACTACAATATGCCACTGGATCTGTACCCATATCGAGTGCCTTGTTCTAATCACGGCCGAAAGTTAGTCAACACCAGTTCAGTATTTCTCACAGTACACAACTCACATCAGCCCCTTTCTCACTGGGGTTGGTATTTAATGATATTATTTATCGTTGGGAGGCTTGTATGGGATGTAGTCCCATTAAGATATATATATATATATATATGATTTTTTTCTTTTGAGTGTTTAAATTTAATTTGAATGGATCAGTAAGAGGAAAGCCAGCGCAGACGAGAATTAAAGGCGTTCTTCGTAATAATAAGAGTGAGATTTCAATTTCTATTTAATGAAATTCGGTCTTTATCTATATATTTTAATATTGTCTTTCATCACGTTGCTAGATCGACTAACTCTAAAGCTTATGTTTTAGCTAAGCAGGTAGTCTAGAGGACTTCTCCTTGGAAGGCTACGATCATGTAAGTTTTGGGTGGTGTCTTTTGTATGTATTTGGTAGGTGAACAATATTATTGTACCTTTTCTTTCCTTGTAATTTCTTTATTTAATATTTAATGAATGAATATTTTAGTTATTTATTATAAGAAGAAGGAAAAAAAAAACATTTGAATCGGTATTTATGTGTACGTCCACCAAACAGAAACGAAAGAAGAAAGGCTCATTGATCAAAACTCAAAACAAAACATCAAACATTATGGGTTTTTCATTGAAGTTGCTCCATATGTCTGCATACTTTGAAGTGTATGTGGATCCCACTTGGAAAGACTTGAAAAGACCTTATTCATTGTTCACGTGCAGTCGTGTTATGCTGGCAAGGGAAAAAGATGCTTGAGGTTACGTGCATCGTCCATTTGAGCCAGCCCTGTCTTTTTTTGTCTTTTGCTTTAGGGTAAGGAGCCGTTGATTTTTTTGGCGGAGAGTTCGTCCTTGAAGACTTATTTCTATGAGAGGCAATCATCAGAGACCGTTGGTTTTGCATGGTGGAGGTAAAAATAAAACAAATATGGGTAGAGAGTACAAAAATTGGTACAACAAAAATGGGGGAGCGTGAAGTTTTACCATTTTACTCATCACCCGTTTTACTCTACCACCCCTATTCATTCCAAACATTGTCAGAGTGAAATTGTCTCATCATCGGTTTTAGCACCTTCTATTCGTCCTAATGCTATGTTTGGAAAGGGGGGAAGGAGGGAAATTTAAGGGGAGGGGAGGAAAAATTAATTTTATCTCTTTTTATTTGAGAAGTCAAAACGTAGGGGGAATAAAAGTTAAAAAGTTTAATTTTGTTTGTTTGTGAGATAGAGAGACAAAAACCATTTTACCCTTGCATTTGTAAAAGTTTCAATTTGACAAAAAGGATAGTTTAATAATTTCCTACAAATTCCCGTCTTTTGCCCTCATTTTCCCCTTGTTTTTGGGGGGAGGGAAATTTTTGAGTGGGCCCCACACTCTTTTTCCCTCTATTTTCCTCTCCCCCACTTTCCCTCCCCCCCTTCCCAAAAACCCTCATTTTTCATTTTTCCTCCATTTCCCCCCCTTTTTTTCCTCCCCTTCATTTTCCCCCCTTTGTGAAGGAGGGAAGGTGGGGAAGGATGGCAAATGGGGGAGGAAAAAAATGGGGAAAAACGGAGGGAAAATGAAAAATGAGTGTGTTTGGGAAGGGGGATGAAAAGTGGGTGTAAAAATCCAGTGAGGCCCACTTAAAAACTTTCCCCTCAAAAATGGGGGGAAAGTATGAGGGAAAGAGGGGATTCTTTGGAATTTTACTAAAATTCCCTTTTCTCTTTTTTATTTTTTCACAAAGTAAGGATAAATTGGTAATTTTCTCTCTACCTCATAAAGAGGGGATTCTTTGGAACTTTTTTAATCCAAAAAAGAGGAGGTAAAATTAATTTCCCCCCCCCTCCCTTCCCCTTCATTTTCCTTCCCTCTTAAATTTTTCCTCCCCTCCCCTCCCCTCCCCTCCCCTTCCCCCCCTCCCAAACATAGCATTAAGGTACCGTTTGGGAAGGGGGTAAAATGAGAGGAGGAAAAAAAAAGAGGGAAAAATGGAGGGAAAGTGGGAATTGAGGGTGTTTGAGAAGGGGGAGGGAAAGTGGGGGGAAAATGAGTGTGGGGCCCACTCTAAAATTTTTCCCTCAAAAGTGGGGGGAAAATGAGGGGCAAAGGGGGGAAAAGTGAAGAAATTACTAAACTGCCATTCTTTAGCTTATCTGTTATTGAGCTTAGATATAAAGACTGACTTTGGTGTTATAGCAAGGTTGAGGGCTCAGTTAGCCTGAGCCCAACCAAAGCTGACCCTTATTAGGCTAGATTTGGGCTCTATTGTAGGGCCCACTGGATTTAACCAGACCTAAATTCCACGCCCCATTATTATATGGATTGGGGATTGAGCCTCTAAAAGGCCTGGCTTGGAGTGACATATTTGATACAAGGGGTGTACAATGTACATGTTTTGTAAAGAGGATGGGCCTGAGTTTCAGGGCTTGACTGAATATTAAGCCCAATAACTAAATGTGCCTAGGTTGGATAAGTTTGGCCCGGTTGACTAGGCCCGTGACGCCGTTATCATGGGATGATGACATGGTTTCAAGTCTGATAAGAAGTGTATTAAGCTAATATGACTGAGTTTCTAGACTAAGTTAATGTATTAAGCTAATATGATAGGTAAGTATATAATAAAATTTCTTCATTTGTAAAATATAATTTTGAAGCTTTTGCAAAAGTGAGGATAAAAGGATAATTGTCTCTCTACCACACAAACAAATCAAATTATACTTTTTCACTTTTCTTCCCTCTACTTTTTGACTATCTAAACAAGAAGAGGTAAAATTAATCTTCCCTCCTCTCCCCTCCCCTCCCCTCCCATTCATTTTCCTTTCCTCAAATTTTACCTCCACTCCCCTCCCCTCCCCTCCCCTTCCAAACATAGTGTAATGGTAAGGGGTGGCAGTTTTCACTGGGTCATCTAGGCTTCAAGCCTAGCCTCCCTGATCCTTGCATATATGGGCTGTTATTATCTCAAATGTGTGAATTGTGTCTCCCTACGAGTGTGAGTTCCCTTCATCTTGCATGTGCAAGCCTCTTTGGATCTCAACCCTTAGGTGGGATAAAAGAAAGGATGATCTCTCTACTAAAATTAAATGAAAGGCCTTTACAAGGAATTAGAATTGCTTGCTGTGGTCGCACTCTTCTTACTATCACATTCCATCTCATTCAACTTATGAGGACGAGAAGGACCCCAAATGCATTTTCTTCTTATGGACGATCATTATTAAGGGCATGTTTGTCTACATTCGCAGAAAATCAAGTTTTGCGGACTTTTTCCTCTTTCCCGAAAAAAAATCTAGACCTCCCCCAAATTGAAAGCTTTTCCTTGGAATACGATAAATTTAGCTATTAAATGTAAGTTTTTTGGGCCTCCACGACCCTCACGTTCTGAGTTTGGCTATGATCAAGTAGTCATCATTATGTAAGGTATCGCCTTTTTGAAGAAAAACCAACCACACACACCCTCACTTCGTTAAGTTACCTCCAACCTTCACTTATTCATGAAAGAGTCCAGCTATTTGTCCCGACTGGGGTGTCCCGATTTCGGGACCGAGTCCCACGTGGAGCACCATTTCAAGCTTTTTCTCTCTCCCACTCCCCCCAAAGTCAAAAGCTGTCATTGTCCATATCAAGCCACGTGGTCATTCAGTCCCCAAATCGGGACAGAATTCGGGACACTTAGACTTTTTCTTCATGAAAAACGAGCCTTGTTGTGGCGATCTCATCATCTTCAATGAAAAAAGATGGAATATTTTGTATTGGAAGATGAGTGTAAGGACTTGTGATATCATGACTCACAATACCGTGAGTTCAAGGCATCTTCTTCAAAAGCGACAAAAAAAAAGGTTTTAATTTAAGACACTCTATAATGTCTTATGTTTTCTTTGCTCTAGGGTTTGTTTGAAAGTCGAGACGTATTTTCTCATAGAAACCCTGTAGGTTCTCAGGGTGTTGACATATTCATGGTATTGGATAAAACTTGGGTTTAAAATTATTATTAGTTTTTCCTTTTCTAGAATGGACTGCAAATTCTTTTTCAAGAAGAAGAAGCCGGAAAACCAAGCCGAGAAAGACCACGTGGGATGTTCTCATTTGAACGGTTCTGATTCGAGGTCCAAGCCAACTACCCGAGAGGCTCAACATTCGAATGCTATTCGTGCCCATTTGAACGGTTCGTGACATCGCCTCCGATTAAGAATTCAGAGAGCCTTAGCATTCGAACAAAGATACTGCACGCTCGAATAGACTTCTTCAACGTTTCAAGTCAAGAATCCAGAGAGCTTCAGCATTCAAACGCAGGTTTTACACGTTAGAACGGACTTTGTGTGGTTGTGCCCAATCGGTGTTACTGGCATTTAAAAGGACCATAGTCTTGTCTTGTTCATATGGACCGCAAGAATTCTCGAGTCTGACTTCAGTTTGTTTAAAAATCTTCAAATCTCAAAACCCTAGTGGGCACCCACAAATTAGGGAATATAAAATCATTGTTTTCTTAGCCCTAAGCAATTCTCTCTGGCACCAACAATATTCCTAAGAGATCAGAAGAGAGAACTTGTCGTCTTCTCTTGAGCTTCCTCCATTGATGTGTCGAAGCTTCAACCTCTAAAGATCCAATTGTCATCTATCTTTTCTTTGATTCATCTCGAAGTGGCTTCGTGACAGTAGGTGTGATTCAAGCAGGGTTGAAGGTGAACGTTGAGTGGCCCGCGAGAGGATTTGCAGTCCCTTGGGTTGATGTGCAACTAGGGAATGGTTGTAAGTGTTGCATTCTTCTTTTTGAATAGTGCTTGATTGTTATCCTGAACCGGGTTCTAGGATCAATGCTTATTTTCTGAGATCTGGTTTTCCAGGTATATCATGTGTTCTTGTTTATGTGTGGATAATTGATGTATTATTGAGTGTTATTTCTAGTTGTATTTATAGAATTGCATATCAAAGATATGATCAAGGACCTTAACCCATGTTAGGGTTACAAACCTTCAAACCTCCATATTTTAAAATTTTGTAAAAAAACTATAGTGATGTTGTAGGGTTTTGACCATTTTCATAAATAATGGGCGCTGATTAGGTCCACGGGCCATGCAATGGCGAAGACAATTCAAATATATTCCTTTGGTTTAGATCGGACGCGGAGACGTATTTCTTTGCAGTCCAAAATCCAGATCCCCCATCATGTCTCTTATATGCTCCATGTGTGTGGAAGGTAGGGAACTCCACCATGAGGCCCACATAATGATTATCAAGACCGTTAAAAATGAGTGTCATCCCTTTGATTTACACATCCACAAACCTCACATCAATTGTTCAGCTCCATCATAAGACTAAGCACATTACTAATAATGACGTGATTAGAATAATCTTATTTATTATTAATCATATGCCCTTCTCCCATTAGCTCAACCTTACAGTGAGATGTACTCCATTGAAGTGAAATTTGAGGTTGTCATTGATGGGGATGGAATACAGCCTTTTTTGCTAATTCATAAATTGTATTAAAAAAGAGGGAGGAGATACAAAGGGCAAAAAAACCTCAAGGCCAAATAGATGGAATACATCTTGAATGGTCCATTTTTAAATTATGTGGGCCCCATAGTGGAGGTCCAAAGTTCTAGCTCACCGGAAAAAAAAAATTTTAAGGGCCTGTTTCTTTACTATTGGACTCCCGGAAAGGATTTGGTATGTTGGTGTCTTTTTGGACATTATATGACATTTCGTTCCCTAGCATTTGAAATCCTATATTTCTTTCACAAGAATTTTAAATTTCAGCCACCTAAAATGTCTCAAATGACCTTTTAAAAATTCTAGAAATCCATCCCCAATGTATTTGGTTGGAATTTCAAATGCTCCATTGGAATTCCACCTCAAGGGTATAGAGAATGGGCCCATGAAGACATTAGTCAGTCTTGCATGCACCAAAGGCGGCAAATTTTAGAGAATTTGAAATTCCTCCTGTGTGGGGATATTCCCCAAGACGACCGACCTCAGGTCCCGGCCTCGGCAAAGGCATGAGTGCCAACCTCAGCCCTCGGCCTCGGCAAAAAGTCAACTTCGGCAAAAGTGCAAATTGGTCTCGGCCTCGGTCTCTCTTCCAGCTTTCTATCTCGGCGTCCTGCGCCTCTGCTACCTTAGTAGCACCAGCTCCTCCAGCCACCTCTGCAGGACTTGGTTTCGGCCTCCCCCATCTCGGCCAGGTTCTTCATCTCGACATTGCCAGGAACTCTCGCCTTGGCACCATGTCTCGACTTCGGCCAGATCATCAGGCCGGTCTTTACCACCTCGGTAAAATGCTCCATTTCGGTAATAAGGCTAGATCAAGCTCACAGCCAACTTCGGCAACAGTGCCAGCACGCCCATGTGAAGGTACTGCCACGTTGCAAAACGTACTGACAGATGGGACGGGTGCCGAATAGAGATAAGGAGTTGTCTTTATCCAAATGTCACATTCACAACTCTCGAGGCGTCAGGGTAAGGTCCGATGGGACAGTAGCCCCACTTACCTCCACTCAGGAAGGGTCCGATGGGACAGCCTCTCGAGTGCTTGCCCCAAAGTCAGCTATTTCCCTCTATAAATATTCAGAAGCCTTTAACAGGTAGGGAGGGGGGGTATCCACATATTGGTACGCCATCTCCTCTCAAACTCTATCTCCTACCTCTGCTTAGTCCTGCGACTGCAACTAACAAAGGCATCGGAGAGCCCTGCGCCGTGCAAGTCAGGGTCCTTCACCGTCTTCTTTCCCTTTCCCTTTTTCAGGCTCTAGGCAGGCATCGGTTTTTCTCATCTATAAGGAGCTTCATCCTCCTCAAGACACCACCAAAATCACACCCCCTAGGTCTGTGAATTTTTGTGCACCTATAATTGGCGCCATCTGTGGGAAAAGATAAAAAAACTATCTTTCCAAACACTATGCCTCGAAGAACCGGAAAGGGGAAAAACCATCGCCACTGCCAACACAACTGCCTCCGGTGACCGTGCGTTCCCTCCGGCTTGGCAGACACCTCCTCCAGCTTGGCAGGCAACCAATCTCTTCCACCTCAGAGGGGGTTGCTAAAGATCCCCCGCGGCCCTCGCTTCAGCGGTACGGTCCTTAGCCGCCAGCTTCGATCGCACGATCCTTTACCGCCATTGGCGGCACGGTCCTCTACTTTCAGCTTTGATGGCATTATCCTTTGCCGCTGAGATACTTCATCAACTTCAGCAGCAATGCCACACTCCAGCTTGGCAGCAGGGACCTCTCCAGCTCGGCAGTAGTGCATCGAGGCCACCAGTTCTGGTAACAGTACCAGCTGGGCGAGCATGACTCGGTCCTCTCCAGCTCCGCAACAGCGCCTTCTCCAGCTTGGCAGTAGTGTCATTCGCCACCTTGGTCATGCGCATCTCGGTCCAGCACCAGATCGCTTCCCGAAAGATTACACTGGTTCCGGTAAAAGTATCAGCCAGTTACGTCCCGATCTCGGCATAAAGCGTCTCGGTCCAGCACCAGATCGCTGCCCGAAAGATTACACTGGCCCAGGTAAAAGCACCATCCAGTTACGTCCCGATCTCGGCATAAAGCATCTCAGTCCAGCACCAGATCGCTGCCCGAAAGATTACATTGGCCCCGGTAAAAGTACTAGCCAGTTATGTCTCATCTCGGCATAATGCATCTCGGACCAGCACCAGATCGTTGCCTGAAAGATTACATTGGCCCAGGTAAAAGTACAAGCCAGTTACGTCCCGATCTCGGCATAAGGCATCTCGGTCCAGCACCAGATCGCTGCCCAAAAGATTACACTGGCCCCGGTAAAAGTATCAGCTAGTTACGTCCCGATCTCGGCATAAGGCATCTCGGTCCAGCACCAGATCGCTGCCCAAAAGATTACACTGGCTCCGGTAAGAGTACCAGCCAGTAATGTCCCGATTTAAGCCATATGCGTATCTCGGTAATAGTACCAGATCGCTGGCCGACGAAACTACACTTCTGGTGACGAGCCAGCTGGTCATGTATCTCTTCTCGGCCACATACGATCTCAGTACGCATACCAGATCACTGGCAGGCAAAAGCTACACCTCTGGTGACGAGCCAGCAGGTCATGTCTTCATCTCAGCATCATCGCAGCCAAAGCGACTACACCAGCTTCAGGAAGAGTTCCAGCTGGGCATGTCTCCATTTCGGCCTCATATAGGTCTCAGACTACACTGGCTCCGGTACGAGTACCATCCAGTTTTGTCCCGGACTCTCAGTTGGTGACAAACCGGATCACTAAAGGTTACCAAGCTCAGGCTGAAATCAGCTACAACAGAGTAAACGTTTGACAGCAAGCGTGAAGAAAAACTTTTCTTTTATAGCTTCCGACCTCAAAGAGTTGGGAACTCTAAAGAAGGTCAAAAGCTGGGGGACTTTGTGTGGGGATATTCCCCAAGACGACCGACCTCAGGTCCCGGCCTTGGCAAAGGCATGAGTGCCGACCTCAGCCCTCGGCCTCGGCAAAAAGTCCACTTCGGCAAAAGTGCCAATTGGTCTCGACCTTGGTCTCGCTTCCAACTTTCCATCTCGGCGTCCTGCGCCTCTGCTACCTCAGCAGCACCAGCTCCTCCAGCCACCTCGGCAGGACTTGGTTTCGGCCTCCTCGGCCTCCCCCATCCCGGCCAGGTTCTTCATCTCGACATTGCCAGGAGCTCCCGCCTTGGCACCATGTCTCGACTTTGGCCAGATCACCAGGTCGGTCTTCACCACCTCGGTAAAATGCTCCATTTCGGAAATAACGCTAGATCAAGCTCACAGCCGACCTCGGCAATAGTGCCAGCCACCCATGTGAAGGTACGACCACATTGCAGAACATGCTGACAGATGGGACGGGCGCCGAATAGAGATAAGGAGTTGTCCTTATCTGAATGTCACAGCCACAACTCTCGAGGCGTCAGGGTAAGGTCCGATGGAAAAGTACCCCCACCTACCTCCACTCAGGAATGGTCGGATGGGACAGCCTCTCGAGTGCTTGCCCCAAAGTCAGCTCTCTCCCTCTATAAATATTCAGAAGCCTTTAACAGGTAAGGATGGGGGGGCTATCCACATATTGCTACGCCATCTCCTCTCAAACTCTATCTCCTACATTTGCTTAGTCCTGCAACTGCAACTAACAAAGGCATCAGAGAGCCCTGCGCCGCGCAAGTCAGGGTCCTTCACCATTTTCTTTCTCTTTCCCTTTCTCAGGTTCAAGGCAAGCAGCGGTTTTTCTCATTTATAAGGAGCTTCATCCTCCTCAAGACACCACCAAAATCACACCCCCTGTGTCTGTGAATTTTTGTGCACCTACACCTCCATACAAGTATTTGGGAAATCATGACAAAGAAACATACCCTAGGAGACAATACAGGGAATTTCTACTCCTTTCTCTTTTTGCTCTTTTGAGTTGGCCCGTTATTTGACATACTTGCAGCCTTTTTTTGTCTATTTGTCACAGGACTCAACTCACACCAGGGTTGGTCCAAAAATTATAAGCCGCGAACTGGGCTACGAACCACACTACATGCGTCTTTACTGCAGAAAATTTTTTAGCACACTTCAATCCCCTATTACTTACTATATAAACCCTCAAAAAGCAATGAAGAGGAAGGACCGAAGATGATTCCATGGATTATAATATTTCAACGCTAATCTGCGTCGGTATAATCAATCACTGTCACATTAATTGGATCAAATCATCTAGAATTCGAATCTCCCACATACGAGAATTAGCTGAGGGAGCTCAAGACCTAGTGCACTAGCAAGTCAATACGACGACTTCCAAGTCGCTATTCCTTCTGTCTCCCTGGAGCTTTGTCTGGTTTTCTTTTGTCTGAGCTTTTCCTCCCTGGTTCTGTCTAAGCTTTTCCTTTTGTGGCCTCCTCCTGTTTGGGTGGGCTCTCTGCCCTGTTTTTTTTTCCTCCTTCTCAATTCTATTTGCCATTTAGCAAAAAAATTTCTGTCTCCCTGGAGATTCTTTCATCTTGTGTTGGGCAGAATTACAATGGACTGCAGCTGCATTATAGTACGGTGGAGCGATTGAATTGACTGTATTCAGAACGCATGATGAACCTACACTATTTTCTCTCTCTTGTTTGAGATAGAAATGGATGGAGTCCCTCCTGTGTGATCAATACAATGGTTGTCCTGCTGAAACTAACTTTGAAGATTTAGATCCAGTGACAACAATGGGTGTTAGGGCCAATAAAAATCTTGGATTTTGAAATGCCAGGCCTTACCAAGTTTTTAAAAAAAAAACAGCGCGGCACAATACTTCTATATTTAGTAAACGTCGCTCTCCATTTATTCTAATCTCCCGAGTCATTGAACTGGCCGCGACACAGTTGTGAAATGGCCTGAGTCATTGAACTGGTCTCGAGTCTCACGACACGGTTGTTTTTACTTTATTTTATTCTTTTGCAATTAGTGACGTCACATTTTATACAAGTGGCGCTCCATATTTGGATGAAACAGTATTCCCCTATTTCAACGAAACAGGAGATCAGGACTCATTCAAATATAGCCAAATGGAAAGCTTTAGTCCATGTTAAATGAGGTGCTATTAACACAGCTCATGTGGTAAAGTCGCGCTGGTAAGAATAGATGATCACAGCATCCAAGATCCCATTACATCACTAATTCCATACAAGACATCTAAGGCATCTCGATGACTATAACATAATTGCTTCATAATGCCACCCCAGCTTTCATACTGCTAATTCCATACAAGAAATCTAAGACATCTAATGGCACTCTTCAAAGGTGCCACAAAGGGTCCATTATCGACAATGGTGGTGGTGGAAAGCTCCATAGATTGAAGTCGTTATTGCAGTCGTGAGTGTAAAGGTCTTGTTGATCAAGGAAGTGATTGCTGTTGTTGAAGAAATCAAGTTGGTTGAATGAATCTGATTGGCTATTGAGGTGGGAGGCCACGAGTCGATCGACCGTGGTCCAGTCACTGAGGGCTGGTTCTTTATGATTGGCTTGGTTTAAGCTGCTGCTGTCCCTCCTCTGCGTACTGATAGATTGAACGACTCGACCCTCGTCCGAAAGTGCAGGAAGACATGTCATGTAGTTGGTATTATTGTTGTTGTTGGGCTCAGTTTCCATCATGCAAGACCTTTTCATGTACTGAAGAATCTGGTCCAGGGCTCCATCCCTACTTGAATCGAGCATTTGGGTGTGATCGTCTTCGGCCATTGACGACTCCTTCATGTTATCGAGTGTCTTGACAAAGCTTTTCTTCTTGAAAACGCGACAAACCACCCACCCATCTTCCTCTGGTGTCACTCCGGCCGAGGTATAAGAGGCCTGGATTTAACATCAGTAAATTTCAATCTCTAATATAAGTATAAATAAAGAACTAAAACTAACATATTTTTTCTCCCTAAAAGCTCTTCAAATAGTAACTGTTTCATCAATCAACTCGCTTCATTAGTAAATAAGATAATATATGTATCTGTATGTTACATTGGATTCGGAGTCGGTGTCAGTGTTCTCCACGAGCGTGTACTCGTGCATAATCCAATCGGATTTCTCCCCGCGGGGTGCTCTACCCAGGTGAAAGACAAGGGTTTTTCTCCATCCAATCCGTTTGGAACTGCTGCAGATGACCTTGTCGCGACCCGTGGCTTTCCAGAACCCAGCAGTAGTGGCTCGATTGGTTCGATTGCCCGTCGGGTACTTCTTGTCTTTATGGCCAAAGAAGTACCATTCGTCTTGGGGGGTGAATCCCATTTTGCACTTCTCTGCACAATTGATCAACATAATAATAATAATAAGAAGAAGAAGAAGACATAAGTATGAGAGAGGTAGATTTTTGTACTAGTGTGTGAAGAATGGTTTTATGGAGGCATCACCTTCAATATCCCATGGTTCGAGTTTGTTGAGATCAATTTCGAGTATCACATCCATGTCAATCTTCTCGTTTGCCACCTTCTTTCTTAAGTAATAGTGCAAAAGCTCCTCCTCCGTTGGATGAAACCGGAAACCCGGTGGAATACGGGCCGTGCCGCTTTTTGACAGACTCATCTTTTCTTAAGCTTTTGGGAGACGCAATCACAGCTTCTAATAGAAAAAAATGGAGAGAGATCGAGAGAGAAAGAGAGAGGCTACTTTAAAAAGAGAATATGTTGGGGATAGGTAAGAAGGTGATGTATTTATATATGCTTGACATGAAGGATGGGAGACGTGAGAAAAAGGTCGCATTTCAATTCATGGTTTTCAGGTGGGGTCAGTGTTCTACTGAGAAGGGCCATCCACCTTTGGAATCAAGTGAGAAAATGAAACGTGATTGGGCCCAACACAGTCATGGATTAGTAGTGTTGGCACCTTAGTCACACCTACATCCCAGGATCAGCGACACTGGACCTTAAATTCTCGTGGACAAGCACCATCCAAATTGCCATGCGGCAAAAAAAAGCAGCCGAGCCCAGCCCATTATCCGTTTATCTTGCGCAATAATTCTATAGTGGGACCCCTCCATAGTACATGCTTGGATTGAATTTTTGCCCGACACCTGTGCTGGAGCCCACCAGGTTTGTAAAAGTCACGCTTTCTTGTCAGCAACTGCAACTTTAATCATAAGAGGTGACAATTTGGATCCGTATCCCTGTTTGGATGAAGTAAGAAATGAGTTATGCTACATGTACCGAATTCGGATCCAGATTTGGAACCCAAAAAACATCTCTCTCATGCTTGCTCACATCATGCCATTTGGGGGTTCGGTCCCCAAGTCGGGACCATCTCCAGTCCATTTAAACTTTTTGATAAGAAATTTGTTTGGACCAGTCATGTTTGCCACATGAGAAGAGGATGTCAAATCAGCTGACATTCCATCTCCAATTTTCACCTATGTTGTCATCGTTCTTTTTTAGATTGCAGATCCGACCGTTCTTCCGGTAAGGTTGATGTGTGAAGGTAAAAAGAAAATTCTCTCTCTTTATTTCCACACACGAGAATGCTCCGGAGGACCGGAGCAATACGCAGCGCGAAATTTCCTCCTAAAGAAACCTCTAAAATAAAATAATAATGAACTTGACTGAGCAACTACTTTTAGCGCGCAGTTGACAGAGAAAGAGAGAGATTCCCTAACCATTGGTGGCCTAATTGCTTCTTTTTATCGGGTTATGGATAATAGAGCTGACGTCTTTATATCATGACTAGCCAAAGAGGCCCATACACAGCCTAGGCTGTATCTTAAAAAAACGAGTATCAAAGTATAATGAACATATACTTGAGATATATAAAGATATTGTAAATAATAGTAAAAACTAAGTTATAAGACTTTTTGAATATGTAAAACCATTATAGAGTTAATCAAATATCTCTAAAATGTTTAGAACGGATTACAAAAGAAAGCAACGTTTAGTTGGTTATTAAGGATGTGATTAGGTTTTCGGGTTTGAGTCATCTTAGATTTGCTAAGCTTGATTCAATATATTTGATGTTACTTTATAAATAGTCCTCGACTAGTCTAAAGAAAACGACGATAGATAACTTATTAAAAAGTAGTCTCTAATTTTCTCTCTCAAAGACCACTGTCTCACATTGTTCCATCATCTTAAGAGCTATGATTTCCATATGATTGATTCTAAAATACGTAATTAAAACAAGAAAAGGAGAATCGAATCATATGTCCTGGATATTATAAATCAAATGATGACATAACTATATTATTAAGATGATAATAATAATGATAGTAGAGTTAAATTATGATTTTATACATGGCGGTAGTTTCAACTCTGTAGGAAAATCTGAGACAATATTAAAATTAGAGATGACGAGTTACAACAATTTCAGTTACAATTTTTTTTTTCGGTATAACTTCGCTCAAGTAAATACTCACATACCCACAAACTATACACTGTCCAAGTTCGTAACCAACGTGGCTATGACCCAAGGATGATCTCGGGTTGTTTCACCACCCAAGTTAAGTTCTTAACCAAGAGGGCTACAACCCATGGAATGGATTGATCTCGGGTTATTTCTATGAAGAGAATATGCCTCACTACTGAGCTGTGAAGTGGAACCTAATGATAAAATTATAGAGATGATTCAAGGGATTTATAGTGACAAATGACAAACATAACACAAATGAATAATCGAATGTGTTTTATTTATGGCCATCAAATTTTAATGATCTTGAAAAAAAATCATTTTTAGTAATTTCAATTTAATGGTGAATAGCTGTTGGATGAGAATCAAAGTATGGATTATGGCAATACGACGAAGTAGAGTATCTTTTACTGAAAAAAAAAAAAAAAGAAAAAAGATGTAGATTGATGCGGGTAACTTGATCATATGCAGGCCAAGTGTCCCAACAAAAATGGTGGGCTATGATTCTTTTGTGCGAATCATTCTCACATAAATATTTCACTATACATATGGGCCATGCTCTTATTTATGTCTAGCACAAGAGTCCATGTGAGACGGTATGTGGGGCCCACTGGGGTTACCCCCAACCCCTGGCTGATGTGGGGGATCAAAAGATTCAAGTAGGACCGCCTTATATATTAAGTCTCAAGTCAATTTAATGATCATGACCTCTTGATATGTAGCCCACAATTTTAATAGTTTTAAAATTAAAAAAAATCAAATTCAATTCAGCAGTCTAGTCTTTCAGGTGGGGTTTAGATATATATATATATATAGAGAGAGAGAGAGAGAGAGAGAGAGAGAGAGAGAGAGAGAGAGAGAGAGAGAGAAATTCATTAAAAAGAGGGAAATAAACATCAGGGCAAACGACAAGAAAAAAAAAAAAAAGAGGCAACCTCCTATCCAGAATATCAAGACCTTCTTCCTCCCACTAAAAACCCTTACGCATGGAGCTCTTGGTGAGATTACGAGCACCAGATTAATGAAATATAAGATGCATTTGGATTATAGGTTTAGATTGATCATGTGGGTCCTACGCCCCAAGGGCTGTCTTACACGGTTTCTGCCGTGGACTAGTTTGCTAATGGGAGTTAGCTCCACTGTTACGATTGGAACAGCTATTATTAGGATAAAATTTAGGATCAACTATTACTAGGATAAAATATAATGATATGTGATACATAGAAACAACTCAATATATATCAGGATTCATATAGCCAATTTGAATATAATTTAGACAAGACCTTGATGATGACGATGATGATTGTGCGTGCCTAAAAATTACGGACTTGGTGTAGATGATGATGAAGGTTTACGGAGAAGTTGTTTAGCTGAGAGCCGAAACGTCTCTGATGATCTGAAGCCTGAAAGGAAGAGAAAACAGAGATCAGGACCTGAGGCTGCTGTCAGCCAAAGGCACTCCGACGCCTGAGTTAGTGCAGTCACTGAACTAGGGTGAAGTGAGGAAGAAGATGTGAGCAAAATAAACAGAATGTAGACTGTATATTGCGTACCTCTTATGGGATTACCATGCAGGTATATGTAGGAGAGAGTTGAAGGTTCCATAGTGGAGGTAGGTGGGGATACTTGTCCCATCAGCCTACTCCTAGGATCCTTAGTAGGTGAGGATACTTGTCCCATCGGACATCCCCTCAAATCCCTCACATAAATGTGGACGTGATGGGGAAGGTTCATCATCAGTATTCGGCGGCCACCCTCTGTCAGGGGGACTCTGCAATGTAGCCGTCCCATCTCATAATGGAGATTTAGACGGACAAGGCCCATCTCGGTCAAGTGGACCGAGATGGATATCACCGATCAGCGAGATCAGGGCTGCTCGAGGTCGGGTATTGGTACCGAGACGCTCGAGGCAGAGCCCATAATGAACGAGGCCGGTACACTTACCGAATCCAACTCCAACTCAGTGCCAGTTGGCACTTTTGCCGAACTGAGTTAATTGAGGCCGGTGTAACCCCTAATCGGTATTTCCGTGTCAAGGTCGAAGATTACCTCGGTATCATACAACCACTCCACACAATTGCCCCTAGCTGTTGACCTCATCGGACTCGGGGCTGGATTGAGGTCGGGAACTGGAAACGTGGGAGCTCATATGAGTACCGAGCTCGCACACTGTCTTTTGTAATCGGCCGCAAGTGTCGCGGTCTCATCATGACTTTATTTAAGAGTTCTATCAATCCATCGCCAGCCTGTCTGCCAAGAAGCGCCAAAATCGTTGCGCCTGCCCAAGATATTTAATTACCCTGACGGCGTTTACTGCGGAAACCGCAATGCTCTTAACACGTGGCGTCATCTGGCTCGCAGTACTGTACCCCGAAGCGACGTGCGCGCCTTTTGAGGCGGTGTGATGAGGGCATGCCTTCGGTTTTCGAGAAGTCGTCCTACTGCCCTATAAAAGCAGCATTCCTCCTCTTCCTTCATCTACTTTGCCATTCTGATTCTGGGGGAGACTCTGCTCCTGCGATTCTTAGACCATCTCTGTATCTTCCCTAGCTTTCTGTCCTTCTGCGTCTAGCTTCCTGTAAGTCTTCTTCTTCCCTTTTCTTTCCCTTTTCAGCACCTCTTTTCCAGTTTCTTCCTTCAGTTAGGGTTTTCCTTCTGCCACCCATCTTTCAGTCCTTAAAACATGGGAAATGGGGTTTACCGCTGTCTAGCCGATACCCCCGATGCCATATTTAGGTTTAGGGAGACCTACAGCATCCCGGACGACGTCCGGATCAGGCTGGATGATCCGAAGGACCCTTGGGACGGTTTCGTCTACCGAGATGGGGCGATGCCCTTCCCACTGGTCTCGGTAATTTAAGGGGGAGTAAGGTTCCCCGTCCACCCACTGCTCAAGCGATGTCTGGCGACGTGGCACTTTGCTCCTTGTTAATTAATGCCGAACAACTATAAAATCATAATGGGGACAGTGGCGTTGAATAGGCTTTTAGGTATCCACCTCGGTGTCCATGACATCGAGGAAGCGTATGACATTTGCAAGTCTACTGGGGAGATCGACGACTGTTATTACCTCCGGAGTAAACCGAAGATGGTATCCTTCGTTACTACCCTGGAGGACTCAATGCGCCACGCCGGGAGCGACAGGTTGTTCGTTACCGGCAACTGGGAGTTCGGTGCGGAAAAAACCGAGGCAGAGAGGAGGTACCGGGTACCTCGTCACTTTGGGCGCCTCCCAAGTAAAACACCGAGCTCAAATAGCTTGACTTTTCATCTCGTTATCTATCTGCCGAACTGACATATGTTGGTCTGTTTTGTGCAGGCCTTAGTGAGAGGAGACAGGCGGCGATTCGTGACGGCTGGAAGAAGAACGGAGGTTGGTTTGACAAAGTCCAACGCTACCAGGGGCATAAAGGTAGGTCTGCCTCGTGTCTCATAGGGTACCTGCCGAGGTACAAACATTACAGCAAAAGGCAAGGGGTTGAGAACATTGAGGTGGGGCCTAGCTGGGCGCCAGAGGTGGTTGGGCAGGAGTGACCGATCTCACCGCTTACCGATCCGGAAGAAGAGACCGAGGAGCACCAACCCGGCCCCGAAATGGAGGGGGGTCGCCAAGATTTCCCTACCACCAACCTCCGGGAGAAGCTCCTGGGCAAGCGGGCATATTCGTCCTCGAGGTCTGCTGGTTCCTCCTCTAGGGATGCCCATAAGGCTCCCCTTTCTGACTCCTCCCGAGATGATCCCACCGTGGTGAGGGAGGAGAGGCAGACGAAGAAGGCGAGGGCCGAAGAGCCACGCCAGGCCAGACCCCGGAAGGAGAGGGCTTCTCGGTCAAATCTGGCGGAGGAGAGGAGGGAGTCGCGGCAGCGACTGGAGGTGGAGGAGGAGCCGCGGGAGGAGGAGCAGCCTCTGGTCCTCCGAGAAAGGCAGGAGAGGGTGCCGGTAATGCCCAGGGAAAAGGGCTCATCTCGGCAGGAACCTCTCCAGCCTTTGGCGCCTCGTGCCCCCATGGTGGAGCCGTGGAGGCCATCTTTCCTTCTCGAGCCAGAGACCCCGCTGACCTTGGGACAACGTTTACAAGGTTGCCCAGCAGTGGCGGCCGTGCTGGCTGAGGCATGTGCGCTTCCGGCGGATGTTGACCGGTTCAGGAGAATGGAGGAGAGCGCACTTCATCAAGCCAACCTTTCATCGGCCCTGCTGGTGAGCAATACTTAGTTTATATAAATTTGCAGATGAACAGTGTGATGCTAACCTTTGTTTCTGCTGTCCAGGTCGTGCAGAGATCTGTAGTGGCTTTGGAAAAATCCCGCCAGAGCCGTGCTGCGATCCAATCCCTGCAGGCTGATAAACAGAAGCTCGCAGCAGCTCTGGAAGGGAGTTCGGAGGAGCTGAGGAGGTCTCAGGAAGAGTGCGCCAAGTTGAACACAGACGAAGAAGCTCGCGCCGATCTCGGGCCCGATGTCACGGAGTTCCCTCCCGCTCCGACTGGTGATGGTGAAGTTGAAGATGTGTCTATTATTGACATAGATCAGCTGCCATGATATTTTTCTCTCTTCTTTTCTTGTGCCCTTTTGAGGGAATGTATATAATTCTTTTTTGAATGAATGGAACTCTTATTGTACATGATTTTGGATGAATGGAACTCCTATTTTGCTCCAATCTTCATTGCTTTCCTTTCCTTCCCACTTTCCTTACTCTTTTTATGCGCTTGGCTCCACAACCAAAATAAATAACAGGAAAATAAGAAAAAGTAAGACAAGTAAATGAGTTCGGCCCTCCAGCCGGACTTAACGTATTAAGTTTATAACCCGAAGTGCCGTCTGGACTGTAATCGTAACTAGCACTGATCTCGGTAAATATAAAGATGCTTTGTCCTTCCACCAAAGCGAAGTTCGGCTTTGTAATCAGAACTTGACTGGCCTACTGACCGAGCCGAAGTAGCTGACCTTGGTGCCCGAACCCAAAATGCAAGCCGATCCTGTGACCGAGCTGTGAGCAAGTGCCGAGTTCCATAACTTGACCATATTCGAGAGTAGGAGATAGTTTTAGAAAGTAAAAACATATTCTATAAAAAGAATCAGTTTATTGACTTCCGAAACCTGATTACATCTCAAAAATAGAATTTCTTGAGGTGCGTAGCATTCCATGGACGTGGCCGTTCTCTACCTTCCATGTCCTCTAATCTGTATGCAGAGTGCCCAGCTACCGAAGTCATTTTGAATGGTCCATGCCAGTTCGGTGCAAGTTTTCCTTCGCTGAGATTTTTGTCTGCTGGAAGTGTCTCTTTTAAGACCAGTTCTCCAGGGGAGAACTTTCTTTCTTTGACCTTTAGATTGTAACCCCTGGCCAACTGTTGCTGATAAGAGGCGAGGCGAATGGCTGCCAACTCCCTCCGCTCTTCAGCTAAGTCGAGCTCTGTGGTAAGGTTTATATCGTTTCGGCATTGATCGAATAGTTCTGACCTGAGGGTCGGTAAGCCGACCTCAAGTGGAATCACGGCTTCCATCCCATAGGCCAGGGAGAAGGGCGTCGCGGAAGTCGAGCGTCTTGGGGTAGTTCTGTACACCCAGAGGACACTTGGAAGTTCCTCTACCCATCTCCCTTTGGCTCGATCTAGTCTCTTTTTAAGTCCATCAAGCACTACCTTGTTGGAAATTTCAGCCTGTCCATTGCTCTGGGGGTATGCTGGGGTAGAATAATAGTTCCTGATGCCAAGGTCTTGACAGAAGCTTTTGAAGAAGTTGGAGTCGAACTGGGTCCCGTTATCCGTGACCAAGGCACGAGGCACTCCGAATCTAGTTACGACGTTCCTCCATACGAAGTTTTTGGTGTCCTTCTCGGTAATGGAGGACAACGCTTCAGCTTCTATCCACTTGGTAAAATAGTCGGTAGCTACTATTAACCATCTTTTGTTCCCTGGAGCTCGGTGGAGAGGTCCCACCAAGTCCAGACCTCACTGGGCGAAGGGCCAGGGGCTGGAAAGAGGACTTAGGTCATGTGCTGGCTGATGGAGAGAGTGAGAGAACCTCTGACACTTTTCACACTTCCTGGCATAGACCTGTGCGTCCTTTTGCATATAGGGCCACCAGTACCCCTGGCTGATAGCTCGGTAAGCCAGTGACCGACCTCCGATGTGGCTGCCGCAGATCCCTTCGTGGATTTCATAAAGGAAGTCCTCGACTTTGCTCGGGTGAACGCACTGGAGGTAAGGGCCATTGTAGGACTTTTTATAGAGTTTGCCATCCGGAGAGAGCCAGAATCGGGCTGCTTTTAGCCTGATTTTGTGGGCCTGGTTCTTGTCCTCGGGAAGCTGGTCATTCTTGAGATAGGAGATAAGCTCATCCATCCAGCTCGGGCCGAGATCAATGCACATGATCTGCCGAGGTGGTTGGAGTTCTATACTTGGTCTGTCTAGTGCTTCCACTTCGACAGTTCTTTTTCTTCCTGCCTCGACAGCAGAGGCCAGGTTTGCAAGTGCGTCGGCGTGAGAGTTGGAATCTCTGCCGATCTGCCTGACTTCAGCCTTTTGGAACTGAGATAGAAGTTGCATGGTGTGGGCTAGGTAGGCTGTCATCCTGTCGTCACGGGCCTGGTAATCTCCATTGAGTTGGCTTGTGACCAGCTGTGAATCGCTGAAGATCACCAGTTGTTGTGCCCCTAGAATTTTTGCGCTGCCCAGCCCTGCAATTAGTGCTTCATACTCAGCTTCATTGTTAGATGCTTTGAAGTCAAGAGTCAGGGCTTGCTCAATGACGAGGCCCTCCGGAGACTTGAGGACGATGCCAGCACCAGCCCTTCTGGAGGTTGAGGATCCATCCACGTAAACCTTTCAAGATGAGTCGAGGAACTGTTTCCAGGACTCCTCCTGCTCTGTCTTAGCCTCGTTGGTGGCCTCCGCCTCCTTGCCCCCCAGTTCAGTTCGAAGGAAGTTCGGTGCCGAACTAGGAGAGGTGAATTCCACAATAAAGTCTGTCAGTACATGGGCTTTAATGGCCGTTCTGGGCTGATATTGGATATCATATTGCCTGAGTTCGACAGCCCATTTAGACACTCGTCCTGAGAAGTCTGCTCTCCTGAAGAGGGACTTGAGTGGGTGTTCTGTAACAACCACTATGGAATATGTCAGGAAGTAATGGGAGAGCTTGCGGGACGCACTGACGAGTGCAAATGCGAGCTTCTCCAATGGCAGGTATCTCGTTTCAGTATCTAGCAGGATTTTGCTTGTGTAATAGATGGGCTTTTGCTGCCTGTCATCTTCTCTTATGAGCACAGAGCTTACTGCATGGTCCGAAACTGCCAGATATAAGTATAAGACCTCACCCTGTGCCGGGGTGGAAAGCAGGGGAGGTGAGGAGAGGTATACTTTGAGTGCCTGGAGGGCACTTTCGCACTCCAGGGTCCATTGGAATCCTGAGCTCCTTTTCAAGAGTTGGAAGAAGGGACGACATTTGTCTGAAGCTCGGCTAATGAGGCGGTTCAGTGCTGCTGCCGTCCCTGTGAGTCTGGACCTGCTTTGCAGAGGTGGGACTCTGTAGGGCCTTGATTGCCGAAATTTGATCGAGATCGGCCTCTATTCCTCGTCGAGTGACTAGGCTGCCCAGGAATTTGCCCGAGCCAACGCCAAATGCACACTTGGAGGCGTTCAGCTTGAGCTTGTATTGTGTTAGGATGGCGAAGGTTTGATGTAAGTCAGTCAAGTGGTCCTGCGACTTTTTAGACTTGACGACCATGTCATCGATGTACACTTCGACCGTCCTGCCGAGCTGGGCATAAAACATTTTCGTCACCATCCTCTGGTAAGTTGCACCGGCTTTTTTTAACCCGAAGGGCATTACTTTGTAACAGTAGATGCCTTTGGGTGTTATGAACGTAGTTTTTTCTTGATCAGGCTCATACATCGGAATTTGATGGTAACCCCGGTAGGCATCGAGGAAACTCATCCTATCATGCCCGGCAGTGGCGTCAATCAGCTGGTCTATCTTCGAAAGGGGAAAGCTGTCTTTGGGACAGGCTTTGTTAAGATCGGTGAAGTCTACGCAGACCCTCCAGCTCCCATTCTTCTTTTTTACCACAACCGTGTTAGCTAACCACACAGGGTAGTGGACTTCTCTAATAGCTTCAGCTTCTAACAATTTTTTGACCTCCTCGGTCACAGCCTCTGCTTGTTGGGGGCCCGACCTGCGAATCTTTTGGACAACAGGTTTATGCTTGGGATCCACATTCAGCTTGTGGCTCATGACCTCGGGGTTGATGCCAGGCATTTCATATGGGGTCTAAGCGAAGACCTCTCTATTCTGTAACAGGAAGTCGAGCATCTTGGCCCTTTCCTCGTCAGCAAGCTAGCTACCGAGCAGGAAGAACCTTTCCGGATCGTTGGGATCGATCCTGACCTGGGTGAGGTCTTCAACGCTCTTTTGCTCGAGAGCTAGGCCAACAGCGTCAAGCTCGGCTTCGAGCTCGGTCACGTGGACTCGCTGTGGCTCTGCTTCTCCCGAGACCACGGCCATGAGACATTCCTTGGCCATTTGTTGGTCACTGCGGACTATGATGATTTCGAAGACACCGTTCTCGTTCTGTAACGGGAATTTAAGCTTCTGGTGATGGGTGGAGGGAACAGCCTCCATATTATAAAGTCAGGCTCTTCCCATGATGGCATTGTACGGAGATTGCGCATCTACTACCAGGAACTCTGCTATCGTGGGGGCTCCTCCCACCTCTACTTTCAGGGAGATCTTCCCTTTGGGATACACTATCTTGGAGCTGAATCCCACCAAAGGGGTGCGAGCTTCCTGCAGGTCCTCCTCCTTAAAACCCATCCTTTTGAAGCAGTCAAAATAGAGGATCTCTGAGGAACTCCCGGGGTCCACTAGAATCCTTTTGACATTGAAGTTATGCAACCTCATGGTAAGGAGAAGAGGATCATTGTGGGGTAGCTGGACCCCGGCCAAATCTTTGTCAGAGAACCAAATCTTTGGCCTCTCTAAGCGTGCCTTCTTTGCCGAGGGACCGAGCTCGGCCGCCATTACCTGTTTGCCGTGCTGGGCCCTCCTGGCCTCGGCTCGGGCCCGGTCACTGCTGCTAGGGGGGAGGGCCAGGTGGATGACGTCGATGGTCCCTATAGGCTCATCGCATCTCGGTCGTCGGGGTGGCGTTGCTGAGCATGGTTCACTCTGCCTTCTTCTTTGACGTGGTCTCTGAGATGCCCGTCTTTTACGAGCCTTTCGAGGTGCACCTTGAAGGCGTGGCAATCCTCGGTTCTGTGTCCTCTATCTTTGTGGTAGGCACAGAACTTGCTCTGATTTCGGGAGGCAGCGTCACTTTTCATAGGCTGGGGCCACTTGAAGAAGGGCTAGGCTTGGATCTTGCCGATGAGCTTGTAGATAAGCTCCTTAAAGATAGTGTTGACGGCCCTGAAAGAAGCGCCACGTGGTTTCGGCTTTGCGCTGCCCCCCGAGGTGGGGACAGAACGCACTGCCGAGCTGGATGGCTCTCTGTTCCGATCCGCCTCTTTTTTAGTAAGCCTCCTTTCTTTCCTCGAAGGACGGCCCTCCGTTCGGCCCTCCGGCCAAATATTATGGCTCTCCCGAGCTCGGACTTCGTCCTCCTCTTGCTCAACATACTGGTATACCAAGGCCATCAGTGCCTTCACCGAAACCGCGGGGTGACGCACCAATTTCTTCCGAAGCTCATTGTCCTGTAGCAAAGCTTGTTGGAAGGCCGCGATGGCTACCTCGTCGTTGGAATTTTCGATCACGCTGTAGATGGTCCAGAACCTTTTGGCGAATCGAGTGATATTCTCGGTCGGCCTCATCTTGATTGAGATCAGGTCGGCGTCAGTCTTCGGGATGACCCGGTGTGCCTGAAACTTCTCGACGAAGGAGTTTCGGAGTTGTCGACAGCTCGAAATCGATCCCTCAGAGAGTGCACAGAACCACCGAAGCGGAAGGTCACCCAGGCTGGAGGAGAAAACCTTGCAATCAAGGTTGCCGTCGCCGCTGAATACCGACATCTTCTGGGTGAAGTGTCGGAGATGAGCATCGGGGTCTGACGTCCCGTCATAGAGATTGAAGCGTGGGACGCTAAACTTATCAAGGAGAGGATGATCTCTGATTTCCCGAGTAAATGGAGATGTGCCGTGGATGTCACTATGTCTGGTAACCAACCGACCTCGAGCGAGGCCGACGTGCTCCAGGTTCTGCTTTACGGCCAGCTTAATTTGCTGATCGATATAGTCAGCCATGTCGGGGTCGGCCCCGGTCTCCCGCCTTTGTCTCCGGTGCTACTGCTGGTCGGCGCTGGCGTGGGTGTTACTCGAGCCCTCTTCGCGAGCTCGGGCACGCCTCTCGTTTAGTTGCTGCCTTAGGTTTGGCTGACCCTCGGGACCCCGCCGAGCTTGCTGCCGAGGTGGATGCATGTGAGAGGCTTCGGGCGGGGCTCCGTCCTTTGTCTTAAGCTGTCGCTGAAACTGGAGGATTTGCTCTTTTTGTTCTTCAATGACGAGGTTTTGAGCCTTGATTGCTTCGGCTTGGGCCTCAACATCTTCCTCTAGGGTCATGTCGTCGTCACCTTCATCACCGAGGTGGATGTGGTCCTCGTCCATGTGGTCCTCGTGATGAGACCGATGATGATGAGACTGCACAGGAGCCCTATCTCGTTGGGACTGTTCCTGAGGAGGAACGTCCTTACGGGGTGGCTCGGTGAAAACAACCTCCAGACGTGGACGCTCTGCCTGAGAAGTTGTTGGCAGGGCCCGTTCTGTTACAAAACCGTGCCGAGGAGACGCTGCTGCATCTCTTGACGATGAGTGTGTCACCGTGACGGGTGATCCTACACTTCGAATACCAGGTTCCCCACCCGCTCTTCTCGACTGAGGGTTGGGTGGTGTTAGCCTGGTATCTCTTCGCTGGCTTGTTACCAATGCCCCTGCCTGGTCTGTCACCAGTGGAGGCGGCATGAGAGGCAGGAATGTCTCTGGCTGCTTGGACCTGGACGGTCCAGCAACGCTCTTTCCCTTCTTAGCCTTAGGAGGCATGGCTGTTAGGATGAAAATATTGTTTTTTCAGATCGTTTCCCACAGACAGCGCCAAATTGTGCGTGCCTAAAAATTACGGACTTGGTGTAGATGATGATGAAGGTTTACGGAGAAGCTGTTTAGCTGAGAGCCGGAACGTCTCTGATGATCTGAAGCCTGAAAGGAAAAGAAAACAGAGGTCAGGGCCCGAGGCTGCTGTCAGCCAAAGGCACTCCGACGCCTGAGTTAGTGCAGTCACTGAACTAAGGTGAAGTGAGGAAGAAGATTTGAGCAAAATAAACAGAATGTAGACTGTATATTGCGTACCTCTTATGGGATTACCATGCAGGTATATGTAGGAGAGAGTAGAAGGTTCCATAGTGGAGGTAGGTGGGGATACTTGTCCCATCAGCCCACTCCTAGGATCCTTAGTAGGTGAGGATACTTGTCCCATTGGACGTCCCCTCAAATCCCTCACATAAATGTGGACGTGATAGGGAAGGTTCCTCATCAGTATTCGGCCGCCACCCTCTGTCAGGGGGACTCTGTAATGTAGCCGTCCCATCTCATAATGGAGATTTAGACGGACAATGCCCATCTCGGTCAGTAGACCGAGATGGATATCACCAATCACCGAGATCAGGGCTGCTCGAGGTCGGGTATTGGTACCGAGACGCTCGAGGCAGAGCCCATAATGAACGAGACCAGTATACTTACCGAATCCAACTCCAACTCGGTGCCAGTTGGCACTTTTACCGAACTGGGAGGATCGATATTTTTACGAGTTTCAGATAAGATGTCAATACCGGATGCAATGACTTGGGGGGATCGATATTTTACTTTAAAGTGTTTACTAATGGGAAAAAGTATTATTTTCTAGCATTTTAGAATGTTCTGGACTTTTTCAATATATTTTTTGGATTTTTTTTGGAGTAAAATAAAATTTTAGACCGCGATGCAATGACGACCGTAACTGTGATTTTAAACCATGTCCATGACATATAAGACCCATCTAGATTATAGGTTTAGGTTGATGATCATGTGGGTCCTATGGCCATCAAGTGGCCCCATAGGCTGCCTTATACTGTTTCTCCCGTGCGAGAAGTATGCATTTTTCAGTGGCGTCACATCTGAGATATTAGAGCATCTCCAAAAGACCCTTCAAATTCGAATATGTTTTTTTTCAAAATAATGGCTTATGTGGCAAAAAAGGCATATATAAATTAGGCATCTCACTTGAACAACTCCAAGAGATATGTCAAATTATTATTTTATAATTTTCTCATTTCAAATTTAACATATGCTTGTACCAACTTCAAATGCATTTACCCTCATCACCATTATTTTATTTAAAAGAAAGAAAAGGCATCTCACTTTATGGTATGTCAAATTTGGCATACCAATACAACCTTCAAATGCTATGTGAGATTCGACCATTCTCTTGGAGGTAAAGCCATATGCCAATTACTCAAGCTGAGTTGGACAAATAAAGCATCTGTTGGAGATGCTCTTAAAAAGTTTATAGTACATATACTCGTGGAATTTTATTTTATATATATAAATGAGCTCATTTTTAAATTGTCTCCTCAGCAGGGCCCTAGCCCCTAATATAGGATGCATCATAGAATTTAGAGATTTTTACCAAATAATTAAGCTTATATTGTAAATAATCAACTTTATGAGTTGGCGATATCGTCAACTTCCTGTATAAGAATCCGCGAATTTTCTTCTTCTTTTTTGTGAAACAGTCTTTTCTTTTCCTCCCATTCATCCGTTTTATGAGTTTCCTACTACCATTTCTCATAGATCTTTCTTAAAACTAGTTTATGAAATTAATCTTCAACAACAGGTATGTTTATTTTCATATTTTTCTTATTTTTTATACTTTCCTCTCATTCTTATTAAATAAAGGAGGGATTTTCAGGCAATAAGGTGAATTTGTTCTACTTCATTTATTCTTCTAAAATATTATTAATGCATTGTTACTGATGCCCACTAGAACGTTGGCATAGTGCCATGTTAATTCAATACAAAGGGCAGCCTTTGTTGAGAAGTCTAATTGTTGAGCACTTGAGATTCTTGTACATTAGTGAACTTATCATGATTTATTCATTTAACAAGTGATCTTAGATGAAAAAGGCTAGAGGAGAATTGGAGTTGGGAGTTTATGAAATGGTGCTACTATACGTGATTTTTTTATTTTTTATTTTTGTAAATGTACACTGCATTGCAGTTAATTACCAGTTCTCATTTTCCTTAGAAAACAAATGCTAATTGCCACATATTGGCTCTTTTTTATCTCCATCTCTAGCTTTGCCAAGTGTTTTTTTTTTTTTTTTTTTTTTTTTGTGAATTGTTTGTGCACTTTTCAAGCCTCTAAGGGCCTATTTGGATGTTTACAGAATAAAATATTTACATAGTTAAATATTGCAAGAATAAGATAGTATGGAATAGAATAATGTAATATTATAATATTACAATATTTTTGCTGTTTGGCGAATTTTGAAGAATTTCACGGATTTTAAATTGAGTTGTTTGGAATGTGCTATGATTAAATTAAATTACATTATTAGAATAATTTTTTATTAAATATTTTAATTTCTATTTAATTTACCAAATCTGGATAAAAAAAGTAGTGTGATAAACTAAAGTTCAACTGCAATGTTTTTACCTTAAGTTACTTTTCTTTTATCACATAAAACCATGGTAAAGTATAATAAAATCAAGTCAATACAAAAAACTACTTTACAACTCTCTTTCTCACTTTACTTTACCACATACTTCATCTCACCTTACTTTGCCTCACATTTACTATGACATGACCTCAATCTTTATTTTACTTTACCACACCTATAAATAAATCACTTTTTATTTACCATATAAAACTATGATAAAATGTGATAAAGTAAAGTCAAATAGAAAGAAACTACTTTACCATTCCTTCCTACTTTACTTTACCAAATATTTTATCCCACATTTACTTTACCCCAACTTTACTGTGCCGTGACATTTACTTTTAGTTTACTTTATCATATATGTAAACAAACACATCATGATGGATTTGGTGAACTAAAATCTTTACTTTACTCTATCACTTTTTAATTGTCATTTTGAAAGATTTTTATCTTGTAAAATATTTTCTACAAGGGAGAGCTATAGGAGAAAATATTGAGCTTTTTGAAAGAAAAGATTCTTTTCTTTAAATTTTTCTTGGATTACCAAACGCACAAGATTCTCTTCTTTAGAAAATGAAAGATTATATTCTACAAAATATTATTTTCTTTTGTTTTCTTGTGCATCCAAATAGGCCCTAAAATAGTTGTGTAGGAAAGAATGATTATAATTTCCTTTTGTTGCTAATTTAGCCTAACAAAGTATCTTTAGTCAATAGGTTGGATAATATCATTGCTCATACTAATGGGATTATTGTGAATTTGGAATGCACTATATTTTGGAAGTTTGAATGGTTGCCACACCTTTTTTCCTTGAATTTCCTAAGTTTTGTGTTACCATAAACCACCACATGTTCCATGCTACAATAGGCATCCATGAATAGTGACATATGCTCTAGATTGGGTGGGTTTTAGACTTTTTATTTGCTTGTTAGTGCTCACGGTTCTCTGTACAATTGTCTTATAATTTCTAATAGAATTTGTTTTTCAATTGACATGTCCAATGCTTGAAGGCAAGCTGAACCCAAGTCAAGCAACTGTTTGGTTAAGGCGGGCCTAAATTTTTACTTGACAGACAATTAAAACAATGAGAAATTTGATACAAATTGTCAATGAGTTTAGTTAAGTTGATGATACAGAAGTTGAATGTTGGAAGCTTAGAGGAAAACAAGTCCAATCAAGAATCAATACTCCATATATTTCAAAAATCCAATCATATAACCCATAAATCTTGAACTATCTTTCAAAAAAAAAATCCCGAACTATATCAGTCTATAACCTATTAATTGAACAACAAAATGCAGCTCTAAATCCATAGCAAAGAGCCAATATATTTCCATATGAACAACTAATCCATATGACCATATAAACAGAATATACAAGTGTCATTGTGTGCATATGTATCACATAAGCAACCAACTAATGAGTTGCACTATTAAATATTATAACAGCCCAAAAAATGGGTTCATTTCCAACAATTGGATCCAATTTTTTTATTTCTCAATTGGATTTAGTTCACTTGATGTATATAAATTGAATGCATGTTTTAGTTCATTTTCGTATTTTAACATTACTTAAACTTCTAGACTTCTAGTTCATTTTCGTATTTTGACTTGTTTAAACTTCTAGACTTCTAGTTCCCCTAAAGTTTTTACCATTTGCGTATTACAGGTCTAAACTTTATGGGTTTTTTTTTTTTTTGGTTTTCTATTCTTATGTTTATTAGGATTTCAAAGGTGGTAGTTGTAGATGGAAAGAAATAAGATTAGGATGTAGAATGGTCTTTAATCTTCCTAAGCATTGGAATAATATGTCCATGGATGTACATTAGAATTACTTAAATTCCTTTACGCTATCAAAGTAGACAATTTCTTATACCGTTTAATTCATACGTATTCATTTACTATAAATCCAATGCACTAGTAATATTTTAGAAGAATAAATTAAGTAGAACAAATTCACCTTGTTACTTGAGAATCCCTCCTTTATCTAATAAGAATGAGGGGAAAGTACAAAAAATAAGAAAAATATGAAGATGAACATACCTGTTGTTGAATATTAATTTCATAAAATAGTTTTAAGAAAGATCTATGAGAAATGGTAGTAGAGAACCCATAAAACGGATGAATTGGAGAAAGAGAGAAGATTGTTTGACAAAAAAAAGAAGAAGAAAATTTGCAGATTCTTATATAGGAAATTGACGATATCGCCAACTCAATTGGCGATATCTTCAATTCAGTTGGCGATATCGTCAACTAGGGTAATTTCGTCAAAAAAGAGGTACGAACAACTAAATGGTGATTTTGTTATTATTCTTCGTAAAATCAATTATTTACAATATAAGCTTAATTATTTGAAAACAAATCCCTAGAATTTATGAAGTCACGTTTCAAATTGTTTTCTGCCCTTTCCAATGCCCCAGTGAGGCCGACTCAGCTCCACACCAACCTCAGTACATGATGAAGACCCTATTATTAAAATAGATGGATAATTGAACAAGAAATCGCTCGAACAAGGTGTTTTTCTGTTCAAATGGGCCACCTAATTAATAGGGGATAAAATATGTTCAAACAAAAGAGAGCCAGCTGCCCTTGATTTCATATAGACTTTGTGACCCACTTGAGTGCCTGCACTTAGAGCCCATAAATTGTTTCCAAAGGAAAGAACAGCATGACCCTAGGATGTGACAGACAACATGGGGTTGCTCAATTGGTAGGCAACCCCAAGTTGTCACCTTTCTACTCAGAGATGAATTCCTAGTAAATCACTCTTTCTATTTGTTTGGACTTTTAACTTGTAAGCCACCTTCTCGCTTGTGTGGGCTGCCTTGGGTCCCAATATGGTACCAAATGAAAGAAAAGAACAACATGACCAAGGTGTAAGGAAACTATCTTTAAGTCCATTACTTGGACTACAAGTCCTTTCCTTTCCCGAATTGTGGTCATTATAGGAAATCTGTTTTCTTAGGATACATGTTATTCCTTACACAAAAAGGTTTCTTAATGAGATGTATTCCATAACAAAATTTACCTTGATGGATGGTTGAGATTAAGTCTATGGAAACCCTGATTGGAAATTCGGTCCTCTTTTCACCTATAAAACAAAGTCTTTCGTCCATCACAAAGGCATTCACGAAAATCAACACAGTAAGGTTTTATAGGCAATGAGAGAGAAACCGAAACCATTCACATAGTCTCTTTCTCGATGGATCACAGCATCAATCAGCAACAGCACCAAACTGCAGGATCAGAAAGCTATCTGCATCAGGATGTCTAGAGGTACTCTTTAATTTATTTAAGATTAAATCCTACACGTGATTATCATGCTGTTCACGATCTTAGGGTTCATGTTAATAATAGTATAATATGTGGTATCAGAGCATGGTTTTAGAACACATGATCGTCCATTAATTAGGATAACTATGCATCGCCATAATCGGCAAATATAGATTCGTTCTGACTCTGTTTTGCAGCAATTTATCGGTCCAACTATTATGGCCTACATGAATGGTTTATATTTATGTTATTCCGCAATTTTTTTAATTTGGGCACGACTGTTTGATCGTGATTTATTTAAGTTTTGAATTTTCAATTATGTATAAACTTCTGCGTGAGTAAAAATTAGATGTAATAATGGAGGAGATCTGTAACTGGTACGTCATGATTGAAAAGGATGCTGTTTCGAGATTGAAGATGGCGTTTTGAAGCAGTCGAAGATAAAGACAGATGATCGAAAAGAAGGACTGAAAATAGGCCATATAGTTGAATCATATTTTCATAATTATTCCGTATTATGTTGATTATCATTAGCATGTTTCTTCGTAATCGATGATATAATGCCTCAAAAAAAATTTCTCAGGGCTTGGCCTTTTTATCAGTACTTTTCATACAATGAATGATCTATCATGAATGCATGCAATATATATAATGTTTATATTCATATTAAGCATTTTTTATCACCAAAGTTGTATGCTTAGGGTTAGGTCTCACCACAGTGACCCTAACAATTAAATACTGAAATTTGGCCCTAAAAGTACCATCATGATGTTTACATTACATATTGTTCAAGAAGGTATGAAGCATTTAGTCGCCCACAGGCGGATTATACTCATACGATTGAACAATAATTAAGGAGTGTTTGTTCCTAATTAAGATTAACATCACTCATTTACATCACTTTGAATATGACGACCTTAGATGGTATAATGCGTAGAAATTATGGTGACTACCCACAGAAGCACCTAAACTTTTGTCGTTTATATTCATATATTATGCGTGTGTTGTCTTATTTTTATTAAAGCCTTATTGTTGTATCTCTATTGCAGTTCTTGCAACCACTAATCTCACTTCGCATGCTACCTCTGTCACTAAGCTCAATGGAACCAACTTCTCAGAATGGAAAGAGCAAGTTGAGTTTACATTGGGGGTACTTGAACTGGATATCGCTCTTCGTAAAGATAAGCCAGCTTCACTCACTGATAAAAGTACCCCTGATGAAACAACTTTTTTTAATGCCTGGGAAAGGTCTGATAGACTAAGCACTATGTTTTTGCGAATGACTATTGCCACCAACATAAAAACATCCCTTCCTACACCTGAGAATGCTAAGGATTATATGAAGGTCATTGAAGTTAGGTTTAAGACTGCAGACAAATCCCTTGCTGGGAAACTAATGGCAGATCTTACAACCATGAAGTTTGATGGCACCAGATCAATGCATGAACATGTCATTGAGATGACCAACCTTGCAGCTAAACTAAAGGATTTGGGATTATCAGTGGATGAGGCGTTTCTCGTCCAATTTATCCTAAACAGTTTACCTCCTCAGTACGGGCCTTTCCAAATTCACTACAACACTATTACGGACAAGTGGACAATAAATGAATTGGCTAACAAACTGGTTCAAGAGGAGGCCAGGCTGAACCAACAAGGAATTAAAGTAGCTCATCTCGTTCAAGGAGCTGGAGACAAAGCTGGGAAAAAGCATAATTCAGGCCAGAAAAGGGCACCACCCAGATCTAATGAGGCTGGTCAGAACCCCAAGAAGAAAAAGAAGGAAAACTTATGCAAATTTTGCAAGAAACTTGGACATTTTCAGGCAGACTGCATTAAACGTAAAGAATGATTCGAAAAGAAAGGTAACCCTATGGGTTTCGTAAGTTATTTCGAATCAAATCTTACTTATGTTTCTTCTGATGCTTGGTGGATTGACACTGGTGCTAATGTTCATGTTTCCAATTCAATGCAGGGATTCCTTACGATCCAAACCATAAACCCAAGTGAGAACTTCCTTTTCATGGGAAACAAAGACAAAGCTCCAATTGAAGCTATTGGAACTTTTCGTCTTGTTTTAGATAGCGGTTATCAGTTAGACTTATGTCAAACTCTTTATGTTTCGTCCATTTCCCATAATTTGGTTTCTGTAAGCGCACTTGATAAAGTTGGTTACTCATTTGAAGTAGGAAATGGTAATTTCAGTTTATTTAAAAATTCAAGTCGTATTAGTTCTGGAATTTTGATTGATGGGCTATACAAGTTTCATCTTGATAGTCAACTTGCTGAAACCCAACTTACCCTGCATTCTAAGGAAACAAAACGAAAGTCATCCAAACTCGACTCTTATTTCTTGTGGCATAAAAGACTGGGTCACATATCCAGTGAAAGAATCAAAAGATTAGTAAAAGATGGTGTCCTTCCGGATCTAGATTTTACTAATATTAATGTATGTGTGGATTGTATTAAAGGCAAAACAACAAAACACACAAAGAAAGGAGCCACAAGAAGTACTGAGCTTCTTGAAATAATATATACAGACATTTGCGGACCCTTTGATGTTCCAACCTTTGGAGGAGAAAAGTATTTTATTACCTTTATTGATGATTACTCACGTTACTGTTATTTATACTTGTTGCATGACAAATCTCAGTCTGTGAATGCTATACAAGTGTTCATTACTGAAGTCGAAAGGCAATTAGATAGAAAAGTGAAAATCATAAGGTCAGATAGAGGTGGTGAGTTTTATGGAAGGTATGACGAAACAGGACAACATCCTGGACCTTTTACAAAACTTCTCCAAAAACTTGGAATTGTTGCCCAATACACGACGCCTGGTTCTCCATGGCAGAATGGTGTAGCTGAAAGGCGAAATCGTACATACATGGAAATGGTTAGATCAATGATGAGTCATGCTAACTTACCTATATCCTTATCGATGGATGCTCTACGCACAGCTGTTTATATCTTGAACAGAGTTTCCAGTAAGGCAGTTCCAAAGACACCTTTTGAACTGTGGAAAGGATGGAAACCTAGTTTACGACATCTCCAAATTTGGGGTTGCCCAGCTGAGGCTAGAGTCTACAATCCACATGAAAAGAAATTGGACCTTAAAACCATCAGTGGTTACTTTATAGCTTACCCAGAAAAGTCCAAAGGATTTAGGTTTTACTGCCCTAACCATAGTACAAGAATTGTTGAAACCGGTAATGCTAGATTCTTTGAGAATGGCGAAATCAGTGGGAGTAATAAACCTCAAGATGTGATCATTCAGGAAATCAGGGTACCTATCCCTTTACCCTCTATTCCGAAAGATGTTGGCAATCCTCCCGTTGTTGAACCATTTAACAATGAGGAAAATCCAATAAATGATCAACAACTCCATAACGAGATTGTCGCCAATGAACATATGGATAATGCACCAGAGGAACCAGCATTAAGAAGGTCTCAAAGACAAAGGAGATCAGCTATTTCCGATGATTACATGCTTTACCAAGTAGAATCTGGAGAAGGGACAATTAATGACCCGGTTTCTTATTCACAAGCCATTAAGGATGTTAATTCTAGTAAATGGATTGATGTCATGAAGGATGAATTGAAATCTATGAATGAAAATCAAGTCTGGGAAGTTGTTCAATTGCCTCCAGGACACAAACCAGTTGGCTGTAAATGGGTCTTCAAGACCAAACGCGACTGCAAAGGGAATAGTGAACGCCATAAAGCCAAACTTGTTGCCAAAGGTTTCAATCAGAAAGAAGGTATTGACTATACTGAGACTTTTTCCCCTGTGTCAATGAAGGATTCTCTTAGAATTATCATGGCATTAGTAGCTCACTATGACCTCGAGTTACATCAAATGGATGTGAAAACTACCTTTCTTAATGGAGACTTGGAAGAAGAAGTCTACATGCGTCAACCTGAAGGCTTCATCATTGAAGGTCAGGAAGACATGGTCTGCAAACTTAAGAAATCAATATATGGACTGAAACAAGCTTCGAGGCAATGATACCTAAAGTTTCATGAAATCATTACTAACTTCGATTTCATAGAAAACATCGTTGACCCTTGCATATACCTCAAGATCAGTGGGAGTAAGTTCATATTTCTGGTTCTGTACGTTGATGACATATTACTGGCCAGCAGCGACCTTGGTTTATTACATCAAACAAAGGACTATCTCTCTAAGCATTTTGAAATGAAAGATATGGTTGAGGCTTCCTATGTGATAGGAATAGAAATATTCCGTGACAGGTCACTTGGTATTTTGGGATTGTCTCAGAAAGCATATATTGACAAAGTTCTAGAGAGGTTTGGCATGATGACCTGTTCCTCTAGTCCTGTTCCACTGCATAAAGGAGACAAGCTTGATCTTTCGCAGTGTCCACAGAACGAATTGGAACTTAAAGAAATGGCAAAATATCCTTATGCTTCTCTTGTCGGGAGTTTGATGTATGCACAGGTCTGTACAAGACCTAACATTAGTCATGCTGTTGGCATGTTCGGAAGATTTCAGAGTAAACTAGGAATCGCTCATTGGAAAGCTGCAAAGAAAGTACTGAGATACCTCAAGGGAACAAGGAATTACATGCTCACATACAGAAAATCAAGTCACCTACAGGTGACTGGTTATTCAGATTCAGATTTTGCTGGATGTCCTGATACCAGACTCTGCACTCTTGGCTATGTGTATCTCTTATGTGGAGGTGCAATATCATAGAAAAGCCAGAAATCCGAGTTGCTTTACTCATCCACCATGATGGCTGAGTATGTCGCATGTTACGAGGCTGCAATTCAGGGAACATGGTTGCATAATTTTATCTCTCAGTTTGGAGCTTTGAATTTCATCTCTAAGCCATTAACCCTTTACTGTGACAATGAAGCTGCAACCTTCTTCTCCAAGCATGACAGGATATCTAAGGGATCCAAACACATGGAC
The DNA here is from genome assembly GCA_028538565.1 of Umbellularia californica. Classification (NCBI taxonomy): domain Eukaryota; kingdom Viridiplantae; phylum Streptophyta; class Magnoliopsida; order Laurales; family Lauraceae; genus Umbellularia; species Umbellularia californica. Next base: position 13,679,992 of record JAPQWN010000001.1, on the reverse strand, counting down.
CTTAAATATCTATCACTGAAACAAGATGTTAGATTACAGAAATTTGTCATTGAGTCTATACGTATAGATTTCATGGTCGCAGACATATTCACGAAAGGACTACCTCCAAAGACCTTTCAAGGACATACTGAAAGCATGGGTCTTGAAGATAGTTCTTAATTATCATTTTCTGCCTTTTATTTCTGTACTTATATTTGACATTTATTGAGCTCTTAATGCAACTCTACATCTATTATTTCTGTTTTTCCATTGTGTACATTTTATGTGTGGATGAATGATAAACAGAAACAGTCTTTCAACATAGACATGATGAGACCATTACGTATATCTCCTTTTACAGTCTAGTTATGCAGGTTGTCAATGCTGTAGTACATGGAAGTAAACATGTTGCAAAATAATGTGTGCACGCCATGACTCCCATTGACCACTGAATTAGCCAAGACACTTATGATAACCGACTCAAGAAATGTTTAGCATATAATGTGCGCCTTATGATTCCTAAAATGAAAAACACTAAAGGATCTTCCTATCGACCAAGTGGGAGATTGTAAGGAAATTATCTTTAAGTCCATTACTTGGACTACAAGTCTTTTCCTTTTCCGAATTGTGGTCATTATAGGAAATCTGTTTTCTTAGGATACATGCTATTCCTTACACAAAAAAGGTTTCTTAATGAGATGTATTTCATAACAAACTCTACCTTGATGGATGGTTGAGATTAAGTCTATGGAAACCCTGATTGGAAATTCGGTCCTCTTTTCACCTATAAAACAAAGTCTTTCGTCCATCACAAAGGCATTCACGAAAATCAACACAGTAAGGTTTTATAGGCAAGGAGAGAGAAACCGAAACCATTCACATAATCTCTTTCTCGATGGATCACAGTATCAATCAGCAACAGCATCAGACTGCAGGATCAGAAAGCTCTCTGCATCAGGATGTCTGGAGGTACTCTTTAATTTATTTAAGATTAAATCCTGCACGTGATTATCATGCTGTTCACGATCTTAGGGTTCATGTTAATAATAGTATAATACAAGGAACAAGTCAATGGTGGGGAAGTTTCACACCCAAAGAGAGGCAATGTGGGACGAAGGTGGTATACTGGAATTATCCGTCTACATATTGGGGGACAGGTAGAGCCAAACTTCAGTGCATCCAATCGTTATCCATCGTTGGGTGTACATGATTAAAAACAAGTTCTTCAATCCTAAAGTTGATGTTCGAATATTTTACTATAAAAGCAGGAAAAGTAAACATTATTGTTGCGCAGAGAAGTATAAATTAAGAAATCAGTTTACTTATATTTTATAAAGTAAGAAATACATGTAAAGTGTTTAGATGACTTCATTATTCATTTCTTTCACATTTCGAGATTAACTTCTAACAGTTTTAACTTTACCTCAGAGGAAGTAGGGCATGGATAGCGGAGTAAATAGTTTTTGTATTCTTTGGCTCATTGGAGATTCGAAACCATCTACTCTACTAACACACCAATATTTCTAATCATCTGACCTACAGCTAAGTAAGGGAGGAGTTCGAGTAGTTTTGAAACTGAATAAATTGATTTTCTTTTACCCTGTCCAATGGTTAATGACAGTCTAATCGGTTGGGATTAAATAGGTGAGTGATAGTACGTACAGGAAGAGTTGAAGGGGAAGGAGAAAGCATCATCGATATGCTTATAATAAGCCTCTACCTTACCTCAGGTTCGCTACTATTTAAACTTCTTCCACTTTGAAATTCACCACAGTGGAAGGGGGTGTCTACTCTCACATGGGCACCAAGGTGATGCTCTTATAACTGGTGATAGCCCAAAGCGGCCAGCACAAAGTGATGCTGTTATAACGGGTGCATAGGTAAAATTCTTGTGCAAACACAAACAAAATCAGCATCATCTGTCCCAGATCACTTGGATGGATGGCACGGTAGGTGAGCATATTCTTTCAACTTTCAACTCCATCCATCATTTTTTTTTTTTTGGCTATGATCTGGGGAATTGAAGCATTACTTCTCATGTACACCCTAGATTGCATGACCCAATTCATAGCCCCAGAATGACCTTCTTGGGTTAAACCGTGCCAGCTACAGCCAAATGTTGACCTACGCATCCCATCAGTGCACATACTCCATCTCACTTGGTCATTGTTGAATTTCTTTAACACTACCCACACAAGAATAGCAAAAAGATACATATATCAAAGGAATTCTTACAGATTAATACCTCACAAAATTAATTTTCACAAGTTCATGACAAAAGACAAAAATATCGCCATACTATGTCCAAACTTCTCTATAGATTTATCCCTGACCGGTAATAGCGCGTGAGAGAGATGGGTCCTGTACATTGAGTTGGGATCGTTCTTGAAATGAGAAGATGATTGAGGTGCTGTTGACGGTAGAGTAAATGAGATAAAATAAAGTGTCAGATCAAGGAAAAACAGGAAGTATAGGAAATTGGTCGTAAAAGCACAAATGACCAAAAAAAAAAAAAACCATACTTTTAATTACACAAAATGACACGAAAGTGCTCTCAAAAGGCACGGAAGGACAGGAAAAAAAAAAAAAAACAAACAAAGAAACAAAACCAGACATGAATTGTAACAAGTTTCCATCTTGAAAACTAACATGTGATATGGCTTTCTTTCTCCTTTTTTATAATTTTCATTGTTGGCCACTAAAACAAGAAGAGATGATGGAGGTGCTACCAAGTAACATGTGAGATGGTTTAACGGTTCTAGAAATTTTACTGAGAGGAAAGTATCTAGTATTTGTGTAAAGATCCCCCACTGGAAAACGGAGCTATCCTCAACTCTGATACCATCTGTAACAACGATGACCCATTGGCCTACTGTCCACATGATATATCCATTTCGGCTCATGGGGTTCTAAGCCAATTTTGTCTTACAATTTTAAAAGGTCGCACGTGGAATTAAGGTCAAGTCCCATACATACACAAGCAAGATCAAGACTAGGGTGTTTCCGATACAGAACTTGTGCACCACTACATGTCTAGTCCTTTAAAGTTTCCCCCACCTTTACTGTTTAGGCGGATGCTCACCATATCTAACTCCTTAACAAACTACTTGACCTGTTGTAGGCCCATTTAGCACCCAAATCACTAGTGTGAAAGAGCTAGTCAAGGTTAGGTAATTAGACCTTTCTGAGCCAAACCTGCGCTATATAAAAGAACTTCTTTGACAAACAATGGTTCAATTACTCATTGAGGTCAATGATCAACTCCTAAAATGCCCAGGTTCAGCAGAATCAATAGATAAATGGTTCAAAGTAAGTCTCTAATTAATATTTTCTGGGCTCAATTCTTGACCATCAGAACCATTGGATAGGTTAAACTAGATACATACAGTAATCTCTCATCAATGATCAACACCCAGGTTGACTAATCTTGATCATCAAATGTAGAATGATGATTTCGGGCCCCACACATACTCAGATCGTTGATCAGTTTTTTTTTTTTTTTTTTCTCTGTACGTCCCTTTCAATAAGTTCTACAATCTTATCATGGTGGATGACCTGTTTGGTGGGCAGAAATTTCTGATTAAATGCAACTCTTATGAAATTATACATGTTTACTCTTAAAGGTGAATCTAATTCTAAATCCTTGGCCCCATTGATGTTAAAACCACTGCTGGTGTAATGAAAACTTTACTAATCCATCCCATATATTTTGATTGAGTTGTAGTGGACATTCCATTGGTGGCATACTTAATTCCATAATATTCTGTTACACCCCTGGATCAGATGTGTTGGCTAGGATTGCTCTGAGGCTAGCAAGGCTGGGCCAGGGTCAAGCTCTCCTTTTATTAAAAGGATTTGACTGTGAATTTAGGTCCATATACTGGGATTGGTTTATTTTCTGTCCCAATAGTTGAGCGGGATTGGTTTAAGCCATTGTATGCAAAAGGTACAGCCGAACCTGAATTTTTAGTACAAGGGTCTTATGCTTGTGCCGATGAGTACGGCCAGGACTTTCAGGTCAGTGGATTGGATCTGCGCCTAACATATCAGACCAAATGACCAAATGGGATGCTGGTGGACATGATTAAGGAACACCCGGCCCATTGTGAATTAATCACTAAATGATTAATAAAATATAATTAAGTACTCAAGAAGTCATCAATTACAACCCACTGGTGGATGCAACTGCATAATTTAACTTTATAAGGTCTAGGACCACGGTTTGCACCCACTACCACACTAGGGCTACTGGAGAGTTTATCCGGCTTTCCTCTGAAGCCAGAAGGGATTAGTCCAGCCTAAAGGGTTGGAATAGGAAAAAAAAAAAAAAAGACCCTTCATAAGCAGATGTATATGCAACAGTGTAATAGGTTCACTTTCAGAAATCAAAACAGTCCTAACTTTGTCATGTTAGATTAAAATGAGATTTCGAAATCAATCGTTAAATCCGTTATTTGTCTTACATGTAGTGAACTCAATGCGGTTGTTTTAGGAAACACAGAACAACTTGATGGAATGTCGATCACTTGCAATATAAGGAAACACAGAAAAACCATGATGGAATCTTAATCATTTGTAATATATGTGATTAATTAATCCTATGGTTGTACATGCATAATAAGACAAACTCCATACTAAAAGCATCACCCACCGGAACCCTATTATATTTTTTTTTGGCAGAAATGGGCACAAGATGGGGACATTAATATCACCATCCAAACTGTTCATTCCTAGCCTTCCTCGATAAAAGAGAGCACTGGGCTCTCAGAAGGAACAGTCTTTCCATTTCAAAACCTCTTTCTCTCCTGTATTAGCAACTCTCTTTGCAAAGTCATTCCTCCTTTATTTCTAGTTTATACCCTGTCCATCCCTTTACCCTTTTCTTTTGTTAGTTCCTTTTTTTTTCTCTGCAATTGAATTACTTATTCATAAAATTAGCTTTTTTTTTTCTTTTTGGTATAAGCAAAGGTGGATGGACCCTTGAAAGACCCGATAGTCGCACGCATGAACATCAGCACAAATAAGGGAGAGGACCAGCGAATGAATAATTGGCAGCTGGCGGATGAACTAAAGGTGAAAATCAATAAGTGGCCATCAAATAAATTTTTCTTTAGTGGAAAATGAATTGAGGATAGATGGAAAATCAATACATAGCGATCACACTTGTAAATCAAATCCTAAAAAAGTCAAGTTCTCATCTACATCACCACCTTATATAACTCACCTCTTACGTCTATAATAGTCCTATGTTGGAATACATTTTATCATGAATTAATAATGTGATATTAAAAAAAATATAGGTGAAAAAGTACAGGGGTCTCCGGGATTTCTAGATAGGTCTACTCAAACAATCAAACCAACAGTGTGCAGAAATAAACAATATGCAGCGGAAAATAAATCAACAAGCACACACCATAAGGACACCAAATATAAGGTGGAAAACCCTAACCGGGTGAAAAACCACCGATCCAAGCTGGATCAGATTAAGCACTATGAATCTCGCAATTACAAGAAACTCAGATCTCTTTCCTAGATATCCCCTACCTAAGGACTGAAGTTACCTTGTGTCGCTTCACGCTTCAACGACTTCACACCGTTGATTGCAACAGATCCAAACCAGCACTTGACTCCTCAAATCTTCTCGCAGAAAGATAATCTTCTACAAATGATGCGGAAGAAGTAAGTCTAGAGAACTTGGCAGCACAACTTCATAAAGCTCTAGAGAAGAACTCTCTCAATGATAAACACTAACTCAGCACTTTGAGAGGTGAGGTCTTGCTATGCAATAGCCTTAGAATCCTTTAAATAGCCCTTGGTTCGTGCTTAAAGTTTCTTAAGAGGATTAGGATTAAAACAAGCAGTTTGAGCACAATAAGAATATCAAGTTTCCAATTTCATCTCACTGTCCGCGCCAGGTTCGCTCGAGCGAACTACCCTCTGTTTCAGAACTGAGCTATACAGAACACTGTTCGCTCGAGCCAATGAAATGGTCGCTCAAGCGAACCCTTCTTTGGACATGTTCCGGAAATTCAGCTCTTTCTCCAGCAGACTTCTTCTAATTCCTTCAAGCTTTCTCCTTCTGAGTCATTTCAATCTTCTAACTTCAGAGGTCTTTTCTAAATAAAAAATACAACTCAAAGACCCAGAGTTTTGTCCAACCCATGAATTTAGCCAACACTCAAAAACCTAACAATTTATATCTAAGGAAGAGATCTGAATCTCTTGTAATTGCGAGATTCATAGTGCTTGATTTGATCCAACTTGGATCAGTGGTTTTTCACCCGGTTAGGGTTTTCCACCTTATATTTGGTGTCCTTATGGTGTGTGCTTGTTGATTTATTTTCCGCTGCATATTGTTTATCTCTGCACACTGTTGGGTTGATTGTTTGAGTAGACCTATCTAGAAATCCCAGAGACCCCTGCACTTTTTCAATAGGAAATCTTACAAAAAGATTCTCTTAGAATTGGGCACGACAATTGTAGACCCAAACTCTTAAGTATCGATGGTAGAGGACCTCCCGCCTATTATTGTCTTCACTTTGTTGCCCCCGTTCACTCATATCAGTTAATATTGTACCTTCTTTACTTGATTCTTGAGATTAAGAGAATAAAATTCTTCTCTTGAATCTACTGTTTGTTTCTCCTATATATGATAGAAATACTCATTCCATCACTTGTTAGGGGGCGAAAGTGTGCGAGTTCAGTAAGCTGTTAGGATAAAAAAAGTGACTGATTACTTACTCCAGATTAGGGGGATAAGATTGAAAAGGAATAGTTAACCAAAACGTTTGACCAGCATTTGCAAAAGAACCAAAAATTGGCTATCTTACCATTTACCACAGCGGATGTATCGCAGGTGGGCCAACAGAAAATTTGTCGTTTGATTGACTACCCAGGTCAAGCACGGCAGACTTGCTTATTTTTATCGTTTTCTTCTTTCCCTACTGATTTGTCTTCATTGCCCGGAGAAGGCAACACCCCAACAACAACTCATTGTCGCTCTCCAAGTAGTATTTTATAACCTGCCAACATTTCATTCGTTCAAGAGAAAAACCAGGGCAGCAAGAAACATTAACTCCACTCCCACTCCAACTCATTTATTAAGCTTTTCCAAAACCTACGAATTTCGGTTCTTATTGGTCAATAAGAAGTGCGGTAAGCAGGGTCTTGGATGGGTCTAAACCGGAGAGAGGCATAACCTTTAATAATTTTGTATAGAGTGGCTACTCGCATGTTTCAAATTTTGACGCATGAGTACACCCGAGACTTTACCACAACACCAAAGCAATGACCTGGCATGGCTTGAACCCGTGGAAGCACTGTCCTAGGTTGTATAGGTTGACGGATCAAGCTTAACATCTAATTTTCATCTTCATATATATATATATATATATATATATATAGGGTAATATTCATATGCATCTATCCCTCACCATTTTTGGTGAGGGACACCCCAAAAGGGGGAGTTTCAAGTACAAAAGTGTACTTGATGTGAGGTACAAAAGCACACTTTTGTACTTGAAACTCCCCCTTTTGGGGTGTCCCTCACCAAAAATGGTGAGGGATGGATGCATATGAAGACCTCCCTATATATATATATATATATGTATATATATGGAAATGTTCATATGCATCTATCCCTTACCAAAAATGGAGAGGGACACCCCAAAAAGGGAATTTCCAAGTACAAAAGTGAGGAAGTACACCTTTTGTACTTCCTCACTTTTGTACTTGGAAATTCCCCTTTTGGGTTGTCCCTCACCAAAAATGGTGAGGGATGGATGCATATGAATACCCCCCCCCCCCCCCCATATATATATATATATATATATATATATATACACACACACATATATATAGGGTCTCTCACATTTCTATGAGATATAAGTTTGAGGCCCTCACATTTAAGTTGTTGGTATTAGATATGGATGTGAGGACCCCCACCTTATCTCTTAAAATAAGATGAGAGATACTCTCACTTTACTATGAGATATGAGAGCATCTCTCACATAACTATAAGAGATAGAAGTGAAAGCCCTCACATATTTAAGTTATTGACATTGGATATGGATATAAGAGCCTCACCTTATCTCTCATAATAAGGTGAGAGCATATCTCATATGAGCATCTTCCTATACACACACACACACACATGTATGTATGTATGTATAACTTAGGATAACGTAAGTTTAAGTGTGTGGTAGGGCCCACTTGAGGACCCACATGGGGATGGGGATGGAGGGATTTCAAGGACTCCCTGGGATCCTCCTCTCTAAAAAAAAAAAATCAACTACAACCATGATTTTTATCATCTCCAAATGGGCCCAAAAGTTTAATAGTCAATAGTTTATTCGGATCGATACATAGTCGATATAACAGTCCAATAAATTTGAATCTGACCGAAAGTTGATGGGCATATGCAGTTTAGTGGATCATCGAATCGATCCGAATAGACTGTTAACCATTAAACTTTTAGACTCATATGGAGATGATAGAAATCATGGTTGTTGCTGATCTTTTGCAAAGAAGAGGATCCGAGGGAGTTCTTCTGGATCCAAGGGAGTTCTTCTACCCCCCCCCCCCCCCCCCCCCCCCCCCCCCCCCCCCATGTAGATCCTCAGGTGGGCCCCACCATACGCTTAAACTTACCTTATCATGCATTATCATAAGCTTGAGCTTAGGAGAGCTGCCCCTATATATATATATATATATATAATTCTTCTCTCAAACAATGAAATAGAAACGTAGATGTTGACCAATTAAAATGTCAATTTATGGGCGCGCACACACCCCACCAACCCCACCACCCTATCCTGACTAACTCCAATATGTAGATTTTTTATTTTTTTTTTTTAGAATAAGAGAAATATATAGAAATTGAGCCTCTTTTGGATATCATAACCGGGTTTAGGTCAAATTGGGACAAATTGATCATATATATATATATATATATATACAGTTTGTCAATATGAACAAACTCATGGACAGAATTTGGGATAAACTGTCCACGTGGCGCAACGTGATTGGAACAATGCATTTCAACTTTTGAGAGAACCCAATCACGCTGCGCCACGTGGACAGTTTGTCCCAAATTCTGTCCATAGAATTAGTCCAAATAGACTTTTTGATGTGTGTGTGTGTGTGTGTGTGTGTGTGTGTGTTTTAGGTGAGCAAGTGCCCATCTACCTTAGATACGAATAAAGGTTGGGCCATAAGATCTTAGACCTTCTGTGATCAATCCCAAGTGCAATACACAAAGCCACCTTCCGTGAATGCTATCTATTTACGCTAATCCGAATGAGATGATATTAGATTGAAATAAATAAATAAGACCATGCGTTCTAAATTTATTAGACTTGAGAGCCATAATTAAAAATCCAAAATAATCTAATGTGGTTAACCTAAGATTTTCATTTGAGCGGGATGGAATGAAATAGATAGCTGGATTTTGGGTGCGATCTTTAGATTTTTCGTGTAGGTTTTAGGTTACACCAATGATTTTCTCGTGGGTTCGGAAGCGGAATTAGATCCGTCTGTCATGAGGGTCTGCGCCCCGATAAGACGGAATTAAAATTTTGCTCACGAGTCACATCCACATCTTTCCCCACCTTCTCATGAAGTGGCCCTGGGCGCACACATTTGTTAAAAAGCTTATATCAGCGTGTGTGCACTTGAAAAGCCAAATATGTCATAAAAATATTTTTATATATTATATATTATTATAATATATATTCTTAGAGTAGTTAGTAGGTGCACACATTGCGTACTCAAAGTGGATGGGCACCTCGCTATGGGGCCCATCTAGGGATGAGACCGGGGTGAGGGGGGTGATTTCAAGATCTAGGTGAGTCCTATCTACATGCGGAGTTTTGGGCCCATTTGATCATTTTATAATCTTCATCTGAGCCCTACAAATTTAAAGGCTTCACAATCTATTAGGATCTGCAATTGGTTTGGGTCCACCGTGGACCTAAGACCCATTTGTGGTGAGTTTCTTTCCCCCTTCGTTATTGCACACATGGGGAATTTGAACTCATGACATTACTCTACACACCCATGTCCTTGGCCAAGATGAGTTACAGCTGTTGGACTTCTGGTGAGCATCATTTTGATATGGCCCCAACCAGCATTACATGAAAGCCACACTCTTGATTGTAGTTAGGGGGATATTCAGCTTGGGAATGCATCATCAGATCAGGAATTCTACAACAAGAGCACATTACACAGTGAAAGACGATCACTCTTTCAAGATAGAGGTGGTAGCTTTAAGGGTTTTTTTTTTTTTCTTTTTTATACATATAACCCAGCCAAGAGGGTTAGGATCCAAAGAGAAAGCCGCGTACACACGGAAAGTTAGCCCACTCAAATAGGAAGGAGGCCTGTATAAGCAAAAAGAAAACCTACACAAGTGGAAAGGGAGCCTGCATAAAGGGAAAGCAGATGTTAGGTTGAAGTTCACTCTTAACAAAATGTTAAGATATCAGAATTCTTAAACAAATGGTGACCCTCGATAGGTCTTTTTTTTATTTTTTTGGCCCACTCATTAAGGGTGCTGATGAGTCCTGAAAAGTGCATATTTTCATACACATTTTGAACCATTTTAAGGGCTTATTGATATTAAAGAGCTTTATTTAGTGTCAAATCATGTTTTTATGCATTTAGGGTCCATAGTAGTGCATTCATGCATAATTTGCTCAAAAATCACACTTTTTGCATAAATTCATTAAACATGCCATTTTTGTCGATTATTTTGGGTGCATCAAGTAGGGTCCCATGCATCATCCATTTAAATTCCTTACATAAAATTATTCTTGAACCCATTTATTTTAATTTGTGTAGGAGAAATCAAGAATGGGACCCACATTGGTGAAATTTGAGAGAGAGATCAAGAGTATGACATCTTTCAAGGTGGACCCACATATCTTGGTATTTTTGAAAAGTTTGAAAAGTCAACAATGGAAAGCTAGATTTGTGATTTCAAGATCAAGAAAGGAAACTTTAGATTTGGTAAGATCTAATTCTTACTAAGTTTGAAAACTCAAAAATCAAGAAAGAAATTCAAGAAAGGAAAGTGTGTTAAAAGAGTTGACTAGTTAATCAAGGAAGTTTGGAAGCAAACCAAAGATGGAAGGGGAGTCAAGAAACAAGGAAATAAAGATCCCAAGATCCCTTTTGGATGTCCACATGGGTCCCACACACCCCATTGCACAATTAATATTCCACATGTGCACAATTATTTTCGGATTTTTCGGAAGCAGCAATATTAAAATGGTCATAACTCAGATTGATGCAATCCACACGCCATTGAAAAGCTCTTTTCGAGTAGATATCTTTAGAACCCTAGATTGTGTCAATCGGAGCTAAACCGAGGAAGATATGGCCTCTGAAAGTTGGTGCTAAAATTTCTACTCGGGATTACAATTTTGCACATGGAAAGCACCAAAAATCTCTCACTCACTTTTCATATTCTTTGAAGACTTGTTGGCCAAGGAAGGGACTTGTCATACAAAGAAGATTGCATGTTACAAACTTGGAGCAAAGAAGGAAAGAAAGAGAGTAAAAATCTATAAATTGAAGGCATAAGCATCCCTCTCCTCTCATGAGAAGATAGACCAACTCTCTCTAGAATTACTACTACACTCCATCTTCTTCCTCTCTCTTTCTCTCCATTTGAGTCCTCAAGGAGATTTGGCCAGAAATCACACTACACCCTTGGGTTTTTCATCTAGAAGAGGCTTCTCATCCTAGTATGTAATTGTCATTGTTTATTTTTTATATCTTATGTAAGACTTTGCATATTAGTAAAATTGTTTCTTACTCTGTCAATTTTTCTTTCTTGTCCTTGGGTGATTGGTGCTTGTGTTATGTTTCTTTTCTTGTTGGTGTTTGGACTGACGACCCAAATGCCCTAAGAACATGATTCAAATTATGACCCCACTTAGAAAAGAATTTTGAAAGAGGAGAATACACTTCCACACATTTAAGTTTATGTTCTTCCGTACATTTAAATTTTTGTTAAAACCACACATTTGCTTTTCTTGTTTTCACCACACATTTAAATTCTTGAACTTTTGTTTATTGTCTTTATTTTTATGATCAATTCAATTCAATTTATGTTTGTTTTTGCATGATTTATGGTTGGAACTAATTAGCATTGCATGCATATTCATATTGGTGGAGTTTAGACATGTTTAAGTTGCTGGAATCGGATTTTTAAATTGAATAAGAAAGAAAAATCAGAGATTTGAGTCAATAATCTCAGCCAAATAATTTTTGAAAATTCGGATCCCAATATAAGGTGCACAATTCAGCACATTGATGCAGGAATTTCAGGACAGATTTTGTGTGAAAAGTTTGCAATTAGAAACCTGATCAAAACACATTATTTTTCGATGAAACTTGGGGAAATTAAAGTTTGATCATTGTATTTTCAAACCCCAAAATTTCAAGTAAAAATAATTTTGGAAAGATGGTGATCCAGTGGCTCAAACATGGCTGGTCGGACCCACCTACATGCAGAATTTCTGCACAGTTTTAGTTTTTTAGGTCATGCTCATACACTCATATCTCCTTCGTTTTAAATCGTTTTTCACTTCCGTTTTTTTATTTGATTCATGCATCATTGTAGTTCAAAACCCAGCCATTAAAATCAATTTTATGTTGCATTAGATTAGGAGAAATCATGCATAAAAACAGCCCTGCTTACTAGTTTTTCAGACTTAGAATTTTTCAGCATCTCATGGCATACATTGCATTACTAACTTTCTAACTTAGGTTTCTTTTGATCTAGTTTAGTTTCTTAGTTTTATTTTTGGTAATTTTTATTCTTGATGTTCTAACTTGTGTGTTCTTTTGTAGCAATTTTAGTTTTTAGTTTAGGATTTTTAGATTTAGAAAGTTTTCTTTTCATTGGTTTCACTACACCATAATAATCGATTAGTAACGGATCTATGTCCGTTACACAAAAAATTAGTAACGGTTATTTTACGTTGACACAATTGCGTTACAAATGAAAAGTAACGGAAGTTAGTAACACTTAATAACCGATAGAAAGATTACTAACGGTTATAAAATGTGACTGAAATTAATTTCAGCAACACATAAAACAATCGTTACAATTTATTAGTAACGGTTATTAATTTTGTTCATATTTTGTTCCCAACGGATAAAACTGTCGGTAATTCCCAGTTTCTGACGCATATATAACTATTTGGTCAAACTATTTGTAACGGTTAATATCCGTTACTAAGTATTTAAAAAAAAATAAAAAAAAATTTGCCGTTCCAAATTCTAATTGTTGATATTGAAACGGATTTTTACTATGTTAAATGACAGTTTGGAACCATCCCTAATTTAATTATTATTATCATTTTTTAAATAATTTTGCAATAATTTTTTTATTTGCCTAAATTCATTTTTTTAAAATCACAAAAAAAAAAAAAAAACCCATAAATGGTGGCATTCACACCTACACATTAATATCACACATCATCAGTTACTTTATTTAAAAAATCAATGTACTAGCTTGAATTTAAATGTGCAATTTACAATATTTAGAAATACATAAATATATAACACAAAATCAACCCACAACTTTCTTAGAAGGTTTATCCACTTCATTTCTAAAAGAAATAAAAACCAAAGAGTTGCCAAGTTTTGTCTTTTTTGGTGGAAGAAGCCCTCCAATAAATCAATCTAAGCCCTTCCTCTATCGTTACTTCCATGACCCTTTTTCTCTCTTCTTTCCTTCGTCCTATCCTTGCTTCAGTGCTTCCCAGAATCCCCCGACTTCTCCTTAGCCTTTGTGTCTATCACCTTGCTGACTCCATCTTTAAAGTCAACACTCCACGCTTTTGCGAAGATGATAACTGGCACACTTATTCACGGTGACCTGGTTCCTAAGGTCAATACATGCTCTCTCCATTTATAAAGCAGCCATGTGCCTTTCTTCTGATGTCTGATTGAGAGATTTTTTTCACAGCACCACCTTCAGCCCTTGACCAAATGTCACCTGGATTTCACAAGTAAAACAAAGAATAAGATTTACAATAAAAAGGAAAAGTGGAATTTATAATGGAATTAAAATGGTTCACATAAAATATGTTCTATTGGCACACAAAAAGGAAAAGTGCATTATTTCATAGGTCAACAAACTAAGTGACATTTATAGGTAGACTAAGTGAAACCAAACTAAGTGAGTGGAATTTCATAGGTAAACAAAGCAGATGAGGACATTCGAATTTCACACTGAAATTTGATATAGACATTAAAAATGAAGCCTGGTGAATTAAATACCTCCGGCCGAAGCACCCAGTCCATCTCCAGAAAAATATCAAACATTGCGCATCTGTGCTGTTGACCAATTTCAAGCGATAGCAGTCCCTTTGCATTTACCATATCATAGGTTCTGGGATATGTTGGGAATGCTTCACACCTGGATACAGAAGAAACTGTCTCTAACCCCTGGGAAAAACGAAAGGAACATTACAATATATAGTAAAACCTAGTCTGTAGAGATGGGGTCCATGAACCGGTGAACAACACCATTGATCTGACAGGACCCAAAGCAAAAAGGAAGCATAAGTCAAGGTCTCCGAGATAGAAAAATTGGAGCCATCCATTCTTTGGCTTCTTTTTTAGCCCCCCAGAATATGGCTACTTGCTGTTTTTTCCCTTGACTGTTTGCTCTTAAATTGTTAAGCAACAGAGAACTCCAGACCACCTTCATTTCATCATGGAAGCCCATGATAAACAGAGTACAATTTGTGAGGATCGACAATCAATAATTGAACTTCTCCAATCTTATCATAATTTATCATATCCTACTATAATTAAGTATATTCTAATATATCCAGAACCACCCCCTCCCCCACCCCCACTTCCCAAAATTCAAGATACTCCGAACCTTAAGTTTGCATACAATGAACTGATGAATCCAACTAATACATGATGCTCATCGACAATTGCGTGATGAGTGGGTGGCAAGAATGGCATAGAAGATGAAGCTGAGACTTGTCAGTACTGATAAAACAGGAATTGAAGGTGCTGATGAAGATGCAATCCAACTCAAACAACTAATCAAATTTAGAAATGACAGTTGTGGATAAATCTTATGGCTGCTGATTAGAATCATCACTTGCATGATAAGATGGCTTGAGATTGATTGTGCAGATGAGTGGTAGACAAATGCAAACAATGATCAGATCCGAAGATTTTAACCCAAAGACAAATGATCAAATTTGGAAATATGATCCAAAACCAGATTATTGTAGTTACTACTTACAGATCTAATCCCAAAGAGAAAATACAGTAGATCCAAATGCAAAAGCCATGCAATCAAGGATCTATGGCCAGACAGGTAAGATCATATATGAAGATCTGATCCAAATGCAAATTATTAAATCTGGCACAAATCCAACGATCAAATGAGCCAGACATGATTGAACATAGATGCTTGGATTCATAACTCTAATTCAAACATGAATATGACAAATCCAGATGTAAAAGCCAAGTCATTGATCATGGCCGAACAAGTACAGGGATGGAAATCCAAAATGAAGATAAGTCTAGTAATCCCCAATCTAAGCCAAATAAAAATGATCACATTTAAAAAAAAAATCTAATCTAGAGACAATGAATATCTGATCCAAAAAATCTAAGCTTAATGTTGAATGACGCTATTCACATTCCAAAGGATAAGTCCTCCAAATGAAATGGCATTCCTAATCTTAAACCAACTAAAATGAGGCAATCAAAGCGACAAGCTAAAAATAAGTAAAGATGGTTTTGAGTCAAAATGAATAAACTCAGAATCAGATCATTCACATGATCATGTTCAAGCAGGATCATGGAAGTTGCTCCAACATCAACTACAACATATCATTTTTTGTTTCTGAATGCTGTATGAAACTCGGTAGCATATCAATATAAAAAAGGAGATTTTACATACCAGTGGATGCAACACGCCAACAAATCCTCGATCAAGTATTAGAGGGAGGTAGTTGGGACCACTTGTAGGCACCACATTCATGACCCATACAGTTTTGCCGGTATCCAATAGAGCAGCATGAAAACCACCAAACTTGGCATTCATATCAAGTACATTTCTGAGCATGTTAAAAGGTGGAGAAGGATCTTCATGTTACAGTGATGATCTCACTTTTCTATCTCAGGATAGTACCAATAAGAACAACATCATACTTATTTGAGCAGATTGGTAAACAGAACTTTATATGAGGATTACAGAGTTTACCATATATATCAAGTTCAGTAGAATTCATTTTAGCTCAAGAGGGCCATGTAGTCCGATGTTCAATAGGAATCCATCCACGACTTCGGGTTCCTCCTATGCAAAGTTCAAGAGGTCGGTAATATGGAGTTTCAACATCATGGCCTTTACTGCAGATAGAGGGGCTCACACCAGACTTCCTAGAAAAGTACACACTATGTTACTGTAAATCGAGACCATAGAATTATCATATTAACACACTGCAGTGGTACAATTGAACACATATTTTTTAATCCATAATTATGAATGAAGCATGGTAAATGAATGGAATTAAATGTTAGTCGCCTCACCGAGAAGCATAACAGTCTTTTCTATTGGTCTTTTTCCAGACTACTGTTTCATCCTGTTGTGATAACAAATTCCAACAAAGGGTTTCTGCAAAATCACTAACAAATGCTAATTTCCTCTGATTTTCCATGTCATGTAGTGACTTCTTCTGAGTGTTCATAAGTGACGAAGTCCAGACAAAGTAACCACCAGGCTTCAAAACTCTATCAACTTCAACCAAGAAAATCCCATCTGCATTAATGTAATAGAAATCAGTGTAACTTAACAAATAAATTAGTATAACTCATGTCCCCAAACATTTTATCCACTTGAAATAGACTCTGATATAATAAACAGTAAACAAACTTAGTGTTAGGTAGACTAAGTGAAATCCAAATAATGGCAAGTGATTCACCTGGATTTCACCTCGACCATGGCAAGTGATTCACCTCCTAATAAATTTCGTAGTGTTAGTACAAAGTTCATCTATGGACCTATGGTTAACAGGAAAGAAACAACATGGCAAAAGGCTCATGGACCATAGTTAACATGTAGGTACTGTTAGTACCAAATAGAATAAATTATTCCATCATGTGCATCATAAGCATATAAAGTATACTGATGCACCCATCTCAAATGTGTGCAAAATCACCCACATGGTGTAGTGCTTGGGACCTTTCAGCCACACATCAGTGTTTATATATACAGAAAATAAACTTACCACAAAAAAAAAACTATAGATTGTAAAATGGGAAAACAGACAAATGTCTAAGCAAGAAGATTAAACACCTGTGAAAACGTTTTAGTTCATGTTATCTGCACTTTTCATCTGTATTGGTTAGTGAGAGGGATAGTTTGGGAATGGAATCTTTTAACCTTTTTTAGTCATTGTAGATGTTTACATAGTTGTCACGTGCATGGCCTCCTCTTGTCACTACTGATGACTAGGGTATTTGTTTAGAAAACTCCAAAACCCATCACAACCTACATCAGTAGCTGACCCTTGTATACAGATCCAAACCCACCCTCACCAAGAAAATTTTGTTTAGAAAACCCATGAGTAGTTTTAATGGATACACTCTAGATTACAAACTATCTAAATTCAGCTTGGTCCACTGTTGCAATTGGACAGCAGGTAAAAAGAAATACAAAATTGTAGATGAGGCCATTTGTTTTCTCAGCAATCATGTGTTTCCATTCCAACAAAAAAAAAAAAGGCCATTAATTTATATCTGATGATATCTTGCATAAAGTAGTAACAACAACTTAAGGTAAGAGCATTTCATAATAAAACTAGAAAGTGGGTAATGGATAATAACACATATCTTAACAAAAACTGTATTGATAAAAAAAAAATATACTTTATACCTCAAGCTATCTGTCAAGGCATGAAGAGCAGCTTTAGATACAGCATAGGCACCTATTCATGGTCCAGGTGCCAAAACAGAGACACTTCCAACATTGACTATCTTTTCCTTGCTCCTAGTTGCCATGTGAGGAACAGTAAGCCCATGACATATAATTACATGAAAAAGAAGAAAACGATAAAACAAAACCTCATTTACAACTAACAGACATAAATGATGGCATGAAAGGCTCCAACAAAGAGGCAAGAAGATAAACAATTCCAACTGAAGTTTTCATCACGATAGAACAGGATGCAGGATCTTCCTTGTAAAGCCTCTAGAATTGACTGTCCTATATAACATTAAGGTGCAGTTAAGTTCAGCAATATACATATATATAGGGTAATAATCAGGTGGGAATATCCTGACTTCTAAATATTGTTCATGGCTTAGTTAAGAGATGTGATTCTGCATGGCTTCTAAATATTGTTCAACACATCTACAATTTTTCCAAATCAACATATCAGTTAGTGTGCAGACTCAACTACAAAAAGTGAGAGTGGTTGGATCATGCTTCCAAAATAAACATCTCAAATGTGTAAATAAGAAATCCTAGATGCACTTAAGAGGAAGCAATTCTACACATGCAAAACTGAATTAAGAATCACATGGAAATAGGTATCAATTTCTTTTCATTTCAAATTAAAAATTGGAACCAATGGATAGTTGGACTCATCAAATTAGTATAGAGATAGAACCAGAAGGCAATACTTGATAGGCAGGTAGAAACATGACTTCCCACCATGTCATAGCGGAAGGGAACCGTTTTTCTTTTTTCAGATGTTGATGGCCTTGGGTTCACCAAAAGAGGGCAGCTGAGGTTAGCCCCTTTAGAAGGGTGTATGGTTTGAACTTTGGAGGACACCAAATATATGCTAATGCATGTAGATAGACAAATCTAAGTTATAGTTCACACTGATGCTGGAAATCATGTCAATCAAGTTCTTAACCTTGCCATGCTGACCATTGCATTCTGTTTTTCTTACTTTATTAGCTATCAAATATGAGGGTTTTAATGAAGCTCCTGTTGAACTATCATCAATATACATGCAGTGGCCAAATGTACAATGATCCTGACACATAATTGGATGGGAATCTTGGATGGGGCCCCTGCTGATATTTCAGGGGGATTGATTGATTGAAGGTATCTGATCAATCTCAGTGAGTTTATCACTTAGCACTTATTGAAATAATTGTGAAATGGTTCAACCTTCTAAGATCTTTAGCAGACCCTGGATTTTAGTTTCGCTGTAGCCCATCGACACCACATACAGATCAACAGTGCAAATGCGCAAGTGCAAATGCAAATGGACTATGATTAACTAACTCATCAGGAAATATTTCTTTTGAACAAATGACCTGTAATTGGTGAATATGGCAATTAACCCAAATTCCTGCAACAATTGGAATCAAGAAGTCAAAACGCAAGACAAGGAGACAAAATACCCACATAATTAAGCTTAGAAAACTCATCACTCTATGGATAAAAAAGGAAAAGGGATCTTTTTCAAGTTTTCCTCGTCTTAAACGTACGTGCGTATCAAAGTTCCAGCCTTCTCCTCTGAATTTGATTCTTCTAATTTACACCAAATTCTCAGGGGCCATTCCAATCCAATGGATAGAATGTCCCCTATGTGTGGTCCATCTGACCCATCCTATGATCAATTTCGACTTCTCACACTCATGAGCCTCCCGTAGTGAGCATTTAAAAAGAAAATCCATGTAGGAGGAGGGAAAAAGAAAATAGGTCAGCCGACTATGCATGATTTGGGTTCTGACTCGACTCAAAAGCTCAGTCACATAGTGGGTCTAAAATTAACTTCTACAAATCCAAACAGAGCAAACAAACGTGGCCTTAGAAAATAGTAGGCACAAAGCATTCCCTAAACTACTCATGTGATTAGAAATAAATGTAGATTCTCATCTTATCATTCCTTCTTCCTTACTGGAAAGGAAAAACAAAAAACAACAGATAAGATTTGCTTACAGCATCAGACATGGACTTCCATTTACTTCCACCGGCCTTGCTTACCTGATGATCACACAACGGTTTCAATTAGAGAGAAACAGAGATCGCTACTACAAAACAGGCATAAAAAATCAAAAGCAACTGCAAAACGAGACAGATCTAATGGAAACCGTTGAGAATCTTCTGAAGAAGCAGCAACGGATTTGTTGTTCGGATTCTTCTCCTTGAACTGCTTCCGAAACTCCTCCCTTCAATAAAAAAAAAAAAAAGAAAAAAAAAAAAAAAAAACGAAACTAACATCAGACAAACACCAAACACAAACAAAAAAACGAAACAAAAACCACACAAACCAAAGAGAAAAATCAAGTTACATGAAAACGAAGAAAGCACTTGCAGGCCTCTTCGGCTTGTTCGGATCCTTCACCAGTTTCTCCTTCTTCGCAGGCTTCCTGCTGGTTGCCTCGCTTGCATTCATCTTCACAGAAAGCCTTCAAACAAAACCGCCGCCGGGGCCCCAGTCGAGGCAGCGCTCGGTGCACCACCAATACTCCTGGAGGGTTTCGCCCTTCCAGGCGAAGACGGCGGCGGCTGCGTGGTCCTGAGTGGAGAAGATGTTGCAGGAGCACCAGTGGACCTCGGCGGCTGCATGGTCCTGAGTGGAGAAGATGTTGCAGGAGGTGAGGGTTTCGATGAGGACGGCAGTTTGGATGGTCATGTGGAGGGAGCCGGAGATGCAGGTGCCCTTGAACGGCTGGGAGGGGCCGAACTCGGCGCGGCAGGCCATGAGGCCGGGCATCTCGACCTCGGCGAGATCGAGCTCGAGGCGGCCGAAGTCGGCCTGGGACATGTCCTTCACCAATAGAGCCATGGCTGGGTGTTGCAGAGCACTGACTAAGTCTCTCCTTCTCCTTCTTCCTGTGAAAATGAGAGGGAGAGGAAAGGAGGAGGAAACGAAATGATTGGGGTTTACATAGAGGAAGAGGGAGATGGAGGGCAGAGCGCGGGAGTAGGGGAAAAAAAAAGGGGGGAAGGGAAAACCGAAGGAAAAAGGGCTTTCTGCGGCTGATTCATTTAATCAATTCATCTCAATTCAATAATTTTTTATTTACATTCTAACATCAGTCACGGTTGACTATCCGTTAGTGAAAATCTTGATAAATGTCACAAAATAATTCAGGTAATTTAGTAACGGTTAAGTAATTTTGTAACGGAACTTTATCAGTTATTAATTTACTAACGGCCAGATATGCGTTACTAATAAAAAATCTCAAATGTTGCAAAATCACCCAAATGGTGTAGTGTTTGTAATTAATTTAATTTTTGAAAAGTAGGAATGATGAATGTATTTTTCTAAATTTAGGCTAAAATTAGATTTTATTTAGGGCGGGTAACAAAGTTGGAAAACCTTATTTCTAAAGCTCCTTGTGGATCGACCTAGTCTTACCAGTTATTACTACATCGCGGCTCTACACTTGGAGCTCACGATCAGGTGCACGGCGGGCGGCTTGGGCGGTTTAAGCGGGTTTTTTTTTATGGCGATTTGTAAAAAGTAGAAACGGTAATTGCCCAAAGTCTAGGCGGTTTGGGCGGTTTTTATAGCGGGCGACTTGGGCGGCAAGTTGGGTGGTTTTGTATTTATACCTATCTCTCTCTTTTTTATTTATTTTTATTTTATTTATTTTTAATAGAATGTAACTAAAGTTTCAAAGTACTTAACATAAAGAATAAAAATTAAACATAATTTTTAATAAAAGTCAATAATCAGTAATAAAAAAAATTTTCAACTAAGTATCAATGTAAAATTAAAATCCAAAGGCATCACCAAAATTAAAAAAATACAATCACTTATATAATCTAACGTCCAAAAGTCAAAAATCTAATAAAGAAACATCTAAATTCGAAAATTCAATGTCTAAATTTTAATAAATAAACCTCAAAATCTCGAAATTAATGTCCAAATGCTAAAAGAAATTCAAAATCTAAACTTCAAGTTCGTAAATATCGATATATAATTTGAAGCAATCCTGCAACAACAAAAAAAAAAAAAATCATAGTTAGAATAATAATTGATAAAAGATAATAAACATTAATGTTTAGTTTAGTGATAAAATTATAAAGTCGTCAAACTGTCATACAATATAATCTAAACTCGTATTGGAGTTGCACTAGGATTATGAGGAGTGGGGGGACCCATACGAGTAGAAGTGCTATCTGTAAAGGAATATAACTCTCGTCAGCTTATAATTTTTATTATAAAATATAATAAAAATTTATAAGAATTAAAAGTAGGAAATAAGCGGGCAAGGTGGTTTGAAATCGCCAACTCAAATGTCAAACCGTAACCGCCCCCTTTCATTAGTACAGATTGAAACCGCCCACCTACCTAAAGGCGGTTTTGACGTATATCTACTTGTAGCGGGATTGGATGGAGCGGAGCGGACGGGTTGGCAGATTAGGGTTATTTTTGTGCAGCTATGCCACTCATAATTATGAAAGTAGATTGATAATTGATATTAAAGAGGATGCAAAGACAGGTGGGCCACACAAAATTCCCCTACAGTCAGCTACACTACATTAAGTCCTCCGAGTCCTCTGGCCTTTTCAAAACTGGTAGATATGACATGCTGAAAGGTGTGCGGTGTGGCCAAGGGAAAAGAAAAGCAGCCTTGGCAAGAAACATGCATGTCCAATTTATGTATTGATCGCTTTGCATTTTGTGCTAACTCACAACAATTTCAAACTGGGGTCCATTAATATTCCAGCCACAGTGGAAAAGAGAAAACGACAATAAGACAGGAATAATTACATTCTTGCGCACGCGGAGACGCCCCATACATGGAGCTTGTAGTCAAATACAAACAAAAAAAGAATCACATCATAAAACAAAACATCAACCACCCAAAAGTAGCTTTTCATATCAGTTAAAACTCGGGATTCTTAAAATTCTATTAAGCAAACAGAGCATTCGAAATGCTAAGAAGACAAGGTCAGAAACTACTAAAATACCCAACATTCGGAAAAACCACCAACCAAATATGCCTTACTCAATTCCAATGTAACCAGTCAAATCAGTTAGGTGGGTCTCAAAAAGCATAGACACGATCATTTGGGTCATGATTTGGGGGTCCACAAAAGTGAAAAATAACAAATCTATAGGTTGAAATTTTTTAAATGATTTTCTAAAATTACTCAAAAAACTTGAATCGATAAGATAATAAACTTAAAATTCTTGGGGTTATTAGTTCAATAAACAAGTTGAACCATATGGATTACAAATATATGCCCCACAAGAATTTTTTTTTCTTTTTAAAAAAGAAGTGTTTGATGGGTCAGATCTCATGAATAATTACATAATTGTACCAATGCCATTATGCAAGTGGGAGATATGATAGTGAGTTTTTCAAATCATGCAGGTGTGAAAATTTGGTCTTATTTACACATGATTTTTACAATAAACAAACACGATAATGGATAATTATTACGCATGCGAATCACTTAGATATGTAAGTAACTATAAACAAGCCAGTCTTAAGCCAAATTAATGCAAAAGCAAATAAAGAAATAAAAGAATCTTGGGACAGACCTTAATTAGTTTACCTTTTAGGGCTATTTGCTTGCATCCATTTATATGTAAATGATGCGCATGAATAACATTTATGTATGGTCAAATCCCTTTGCACTTATTTACGTATCATATGTGAGGTGTTAAGATTTTGTCTAATTAATGCCATTTTTGGCTTTTCATTTACATACTTGAGGAGGTAAAAATGATTAAATATATAATTGAAGAAAAGGCTTCAGTATCCATGCAACATGGCTACTGTACTTGTTTGATACAAGTTGCAGAATCGAGTCCTTCAACCATTTTTTTTTTTTTTTTTTTGCATTTTTTAAGCCCTAAATTTTTAATCCAAGGAGTTCATCTTTTTATTGACCTAAAAGATTATAATATATTTATTTTCATACCTTAAATCTTGATATATTTAAACTTTTTGGAAAAACACCTAAAGTTCCCAATCTATAGGTTTTTACACCTTTTAGGCCCCCAATTCATAATCCGAACTATTCAATATTCTCATATTAATGATAAGTATAAACATTTCGTCTCATATAAAAAGTCTTCATAAATTTTGATAAAAATATGAAAAAATTTAACACATCTAAACTCATAAAATCATTATAGGTATTCATTTAATTATTAATGTGAAAATGGTGCTTCCAAATGAAAATGGTAATGTGTTCACATATATGTAACATTTGTATATGAAAATGTTAGATTTGACCCCTTTACATATGTAAAACTCAGTTTTATATCCTAGGAATAAGAACGTTGCTCATCGCAGCAAGTTGCGTGAGGGCCTTCCAATTTAACAACCATTGGGTGTAGGCTTATCTTCACCGAGAGGTTAACTTTGTTTATAACTTCACAGTCGTTTATCTCTTTGCATATGGGATATGAAATACTATTTATTTTTGGCAAAGAAAATGAAAATTATATATGTAAAATTCTAATATATAATTTATATATATATATGGGAGATTCTTCTATAAGAGATATCTCTCACCTTATATGAGAGACATGGGTGGGGCCCCTCACATTTAAGTTGTTGGCATTGAATATGGATGTAAGGACCCCCATCTTATCTCCTATAGTAAGGTAAGAGATCCTTTTATAAGAGCATCTCCATATATATATGAAACATAAAATCATGTACACAAGACTAAATGAGAACATTAAACAATTTAGATGTGTTTGTGTTTTTCACATGTTCATCAAAACCTATGAAGATTTATGATATGAAAATAAAGTCACAATGTTTGTCATTTATAGTAGAATATTGAATGTCTTAGATCATGAATTGGGAACTCACAAAATGATAGAAAATCAGATTTATAGTGGAAGTATATTCAGTGTATTTCACATATTTCTCAAAATCAATGAAGATTTAGGATATTAAATTAAACATCTTGGGTTTATTAATTTAATATAAAAAGATTAAGGATTCGGATCAGGAGTTTGGGGCCCACAAAACTTCCAAACAATGAATGTTGGATGATGGGATTTTATCCCATCCCCAATTGCAAAGCAAAAATGAGAGGGGTTTTGTAAAGGCGCTCTTTTATATGGGAGGCGTGTAATATTATTTACCACCTCTTTGCTAGTGTGTAAATTTGATATTTAGTTTTTCTCCATTTACTAATTTGGAGTGCAAAAACGCAACCCTGCATAAATGTTAAGCACATGTAGTATTTTTATATATATATATATGGGAAATTCTCAAAAACTCCACTATCTCAGAAGAAGAGTTTCCGCTCCTATCTAATAGCCAATGATTTATAAGTATTTTAAGATATCCGCCTTCGTAGGAGAATATTTAGGAGAGAGAATCGGATATATGTATCAATGATGACACGTGTCACACTTTTATTGGCTAAAAGAGGGGCCGTTTTCTTAGAAAAACTCCCCGGCCTTTTTGACAAAAAAAAAAAAAAAAAAAAAAAGCGGTCTTCTTTTACCCAATAAAAGTGTAACACATATCATCAATGATACACTTATCCATTCTTTCTCCTAAACATTATCCTACAAAGGTGG
Organism: Umbellularia californica; assembly: GCA_028538565.1. Taxonomy (NCBI): domain Eukaryota; kingdom Viridiplantae; phylum Streptophyta; class Magnoliopsida; order Laurales; family Lauraceae; genus Umbellularia; species Umbellularia californica. The sequence goes on along the minus strand of JAPQWN010000001.1, from coordinate 13,654,490 downwards.
ATATTTTATAGATTCTCTTAAAATATTAACAAATCATTGGCTATTAGATAGGGGTAGAAACTCCCCTTTTGAGATATAAGAGTTTTTGAGAACTTGGATGCAAGGCGTTCGGTGAAATGCCGAAATAAAGATTTTCTCTCAATTTAGTCGGTGGCTTTAAGTGAGGTTGGAGGAGATGAATTTGGGTATGCTTTGTGAAAATCTGGAGTCTTAGATCCGGTTGTTTGGGGGAGTCTCATAGGTCTTTGATGTTTAAGAGCAACGAGTGGGTAGCTATGTTGGGCAATCTTTGAGCAGTAGAAGTATTATCAACTATTATAAAAATCATTGCATTTTATGAGGAAGATTAAGTTTTGTCTCGCCCCTCAGTTGATTCTTTGTCATCTTGCTTATGTTCTTTTTGTGTTTATAGTGAAAGGAGATAAAGTGCAAGGTTTGAAAAAAGGAGTTAGGGGTTTTTCTGTATAAGGGACATTGACAATATCATCAACATCATCAACTTAGGTAATTTCGTTTGAGAAAAATAAAAACCGTACGAACAACTTGCTCAGCATTTTATGCTTTTTTTTTGTAAAAACATTTAATTAAAATTTAACCTCAATTTTTTCATAAAAGTCGCTAACTACAGTATGCCACTGGATCTGTACCCATATCGAGTGCCTTGTTCTAATCACGGCCGAAAGTGACTCAATAGTGAACAACCAGGCCAGCTCAGTGTTTCTCACAAGACAAGACGGCTAAGATCTGCCCCTTTCACATTGGAATTCGTATTATATCTGTACGTTCACCAACCCAAAAGAAGAAAGGGCAAGTGGCCATAACTCAAAACAAAACATCAAGCATCATTGGTGTTTATCATGGGTGTGTCATTGAAGCTCAGATAAAGAAAGGATGGTAAAAATTCTTTAACCTGGACCTTTTACATATACTCCTCATCAAGTGGACCCTGGACCTCTTGTGATTCATTGAAGTTGCGCCATATGTGGATCCCACTAGAAAAGACTTTAATCATTGTTCACACGCAGTCGTGTTACGTTGGCAAGGGTAAAACACGTGCATCACCATCCATTTGGGGAGCCCTCGTGGAGCCCATGCAAGTACGATCTTTTTGTTTCCTCATTTGCGTCTTTATCATGTCTGTCTTTCATCGTTGTATCTATACACCCCTTTCTTCCGGTGGCACTGGGGGTTGGTTTGTGCTGGTTCTTTGTTATATTATTTTGTTTTCATGTTTTTGTTATGTTGTTGTGTCTGAACTCTCAGGCACTTGTGAGTTCAAAATCCAGTCGGCCGTATCGTTAAGTTGCTTCCAAAGTTTCAACCATCGTGGGCACAGTGACTACCATCTATGATAGTCGGATGTCTGTATATGTCCAGTGTCACAGTCTCAGAAAAATACACTCATGTTTGAAGGATACAAGTTTAGCATAATCCGATTTATTAAGTCCATTATTTCATTAAGTTTTGCCCTTTTTTTATCATAAGATTGTTGCAAAGGTATGTAAAGAATCATAATTTCACAATTCAAAGATTGGAAGATTTCAAGAAATCAAAAAAAGTTGACTCATTTTAAAAAAGTACATGAAAATATGAATATTTAAAAAAATATACAAGTTTTCTACAATTCTTTCAATCAAGTCCTCCATATAAGATGTATTGGATAGATGACAAAAATACCCTTATCTTATGAGAGATTTTTATCTTTTCTTAACCTATTTCCACTTCAAAACTGACCATTTTGATTTTGATAATCATTACAATTTAATGACGTTATTTTTTTAGTCATTTGGAATCCCCAATATTTTACCATCCATCTATAAAAGTAATTGAAGTGTGCCCCACTAGGCTATTTGGGTTAGACTTAATCGTTTCTCTTAAATGATCTATTAAAGAAATTTTTTGAAAAATGACATAAAGGGTGTATGTCACTCCTCATAATCTTTTTTTTTTTTTTATGAAGAACACTTAATTTTAAAAATTGAGGTAAAGTTTATATATATTTTTAAAATATTCAAATCTACATTTACTTTTTTGAAGATGAGTTACAAGTTTTATATCTTTTTTAAAAAAAAATTATTCAAAAATAAAATATTTAAAAAAAAAAGAAACGAATCTCCTGTTTGAACTAATAAGGGTACCACAGGTTAAGAAATTTTCTTTTTTTTATTTTATTTTATAGAGAGTGAGGGGATGTCATCTGATTTGACATCTCCTTCTCCACACGTGGCACTCCTTGAAACAGGGATACGGATCCCAAAAGAAAACACTAGGACAGCTACATCCGCATTCCCGTCCTACATTCCTAGAAGTTAGAAAATCATTTCATGGTCCCCCATATCCATGTAATGTACCCATCCATAGATGGGCGGATGACGAAACAGAGACCTTAGTGGTGCATGTGACAAACATGATCTCTAAACATTCTAGAAATCAATGGTGGGTGATCCCAATATTACTAGGCCGGGGAGAAACTACCTGCTTAACAAAGAGCCCTAACGAAACCAGCTCACTCTAGGAATCAATAAGCCTCGACGAGCCAAAGAATAATTACAGGGGGAAAACCTCAAACAGAGGACAAAACTACAAGAAACAAAAATAGAAACATTACACAGGAGAAGCAGAGAGCAGTCTCCTAAGGTGGTCCCATGGTGATAATTCAGCTCATAAGGGACATCAAAGCTCATCAAAGAAATGCAAATAGGAATATAAATGGGTTTCTTATTCTCCGATTACCTGAAAGTTTCAACTCGTTAAAAATCGGGTATAGGTCCTTATTTAGGCACCGATAAGTAAATGGGTCCGGGTTCAGCTCTACCTTAGCTCGGACCTGTGGACCTAACCCGATATACTTACTTAATTTTCGAAAAACTCTCTTAAAAATCATTTTTTTTAATACCATCCTCTACGAAGACCCCGTACCAGTATCCAAATCCATCCTATATATGGTTCCAGTTCCGAAGCCAAGAAATCGGTTCCGAAACAGGTTCGGATCCGAATCCAGTTCTACCTTATCCTTAATGATTCAGGTTCCGGGTCCACATGGATCCGAACCGAAACCACCCCATTTACAACCCTAAATGCAAAGTGGCTACATGCATACAATTCAGATCCAATTGGAGCCCTAGTTGGAATAGACAGTATTGTCTATTTTCGGTAGAAGAATGCAAAATATTGCCAAGAAACACGAAAATAGGTAAGATGGCATCGGATAGCTCAAAAGGGTAAATTAGGATTACTAAATAAATAAGGTGGGTTGCTCAAATTGTTCTCATCGCTCAGATCCAAGTACCATGGAGGTCCACACATGGCAGCATTTGTAAGGACAATTGGTGCTGCCAAATACAACTACATTAGGACCTATCCATAGGCTAAATTAGCAGATTCACTGGACAATGCCTGTGATTAATCTAATTATGAATGCAAACTATCTATTTTGACCATCATTCGATAGCCTAAAATCAGATAAGAGCAAACATTTAATGAACATAATTTCTTTTGTAGTCAGTTAGATCAAAACCCCTTATATTTTGTAGAATCACTGTGCTTTACAAAAACTTTGCCACAAGCACCATTTCAAAAAGAAATGTAGAGGTATCAAACTCAGGATGCATGGAGAGTTCGCTTCGTACATTAGGCCCCATCTATGATCAACACAAGCCTTAATACACCTATCCCTACCTTGTAAAAATCGTCAACAACTCAAATTCGACAATTTGGCATTTACCATCGTTAGAATGAATTAACGTCTGAAATATCTTTCTTCAAAAATTATCTTCTCAAACCAAAATATAAACATAGTTTCATATTTGGAGTTTTCCTTGGATTTCTAGGGAAAAATGAAGTAAAAGATACCATGAACTTTTAAGAAATTAAAAATAATAAACAAATTTAAGACTATTAAAAATAATTATATTGATGTTTTTCAAATTCCTCACATTTTCTCGATTTTCTCTTCCTTTTCTCATCATATTGTCAATTTTTTGCTATATCTAGAAAATATCAATATATTATTAGGTATTGTAATACTATATGAAAATATTATTTATCTTATATATTATGACATTTGTGCAATATAATGTTTGTGACATTGGATTTAATTAACTCTAAAAGCATTTTCTACATATAAAACCAGTAAAGTCAAGACACGTGCTTTTAATGCAGTCATCCACTATCAAATGTATGCCAAATTAAAAACTGTAACAATTAATCATACCATTATTTTCCAATAAAGAATAATCTACGTTCCGCAACCAAACCGATTAAGAAATTCAAATAGAAATGTCATGTCATTTGATTAGGTGAGTACTTGACCACACCAAGCCAAGGCCTTTTTGTTTGGCATGAGTAGAGTTTAAAAAACAAGAAAATACATACACATGTTGTGACTGTCGGGCTTACCCTATGTTGTTCGTTTAGAAATAACAAAAGGAGATAAGCCGATGACGTGACAATTTCACTCTACCCATGTTTGGATTGAATTTGGGTAGTAGAGGTAAAACAAGGAGATGAGTAAAATGGTAAGACTTCACTCTCCCCCAATTTTACTGTACCCATATTTGTACTCTCCACCCCTCCTCCTGCATTTTTCTTGATGTGGTCTGTTTTTTTTCCTTTTTACTCTCCACCGTGCAAAACCGACGGGCTCTAATGATCCCCTGTCGAAGAAACGAGTCCTTAAGGACGAACTCTCCACTTCAAAAAAAAAAAAAAAAAAAGACGTATCCTTACCCTAGTAGTAAGGAGTGGCAATTTTCACTTGGAGGCTCAGGTTCAAACCTAGCCTCTTCTCTCATTGTATATGTGAGTTGTTATTACCTCATTTGTGTGAATTGTGTCTCGCCACATGTATAAGTTTCCTTCATCTCACATGTGCAAGCCTCTCAAGGTCCCAGTCCCAAGGTGGGATATAAAAAAACACTACTGTCTTCCTTCTTCTTTGCTCTAATGTTGGCTTTAAAGTCGAGACGTATTTTCCTATAGAAATCTCAATATATATTTTAAAATTTTATAAGAGCATTATAGTGACGTTGTGGGGTTTTGACCATTTCCATAAATAATGGGCGCTGATTAGGTCCACAGACCATGCAATGGGGGAGACGGTCCAAAGCCTGTATATTCCTTTGGTTTAGACCGGACGCAGAGACATATTTCTTTTGAGTCCAGATCCACCCCCATGTGTCTCTTATATGCTCCTTGTGAGTAGGATGTAGGGAACTCCGCCATGGGGCCCACATAATGATTCTCATACCTTTGGCTTGCATATCCACAAATTCCACTTCAATAGTTGGACTTCATTGCAAGATTCAGCACATAACTACTAACGTGATTAGCACAATCTTAATGTATTATTAATCATATGCCTTTATTCCATTATTACTCATACGCTCAATATTATAGTGAGATGTAGTCCATTGAAGTGAAATTTGAGGACGTCACTGATGGGGATGGAATACATCTTGAATGGCCGATATTGTCGCTATGTGGGCCCATAGTGGAGTTCCAAACTTCCTTCTCACGGGAAGAAATAATTAAGAGACAATGCAGGGGATTTCTACTCACCTTCTCTATTTGCTCTTTTGAGTTGGCCTGTTAGTTGCCACACTTGCAGGGTTTTTTTTTTTTTTTTTTTTTGTCTATTTGTTACATGACTCCAGTGACGAAACAGTGGGTTGGTCATAAGATTTTAAGCCACGAGCGGGACTACGAACAACACTACATGCGTCTGTACTGCAGATAAATATTTTAATATACAAACATCAATCCCCTCTTTCTCACTATATATAGCCTCAAAACAGAAATGGAGAGGAAGGTCCAAAGATGATTCCATGCATTATAACAGTTCGACGCTAATCCGCATCGGTATAATCAATCACTCTCACATTTGGATCAAATCATCTAGAATACGATTCTACCACGTACGAGAATGAGCTGGGGGATCTCAAGACCTACTGCACTTGCAAGTCAATATGACAACTTCCGAGTCACTATTCCTTCCGTCTCCATGGAGAATCTTTTATTGTGTGTTGTGCAGAATTACAATGGAGTGCGGCTGCTTTATAGTATGGTGATTGGTGCAGCGTTTGGATTGACTGTATACAGAACGTGTGATGAACCTACCTCTTTTTCTCTCGTGTGATCAAAACAATGGTTGCCCTGCTGAAACCAACTTTGAAGATTTAATTACTTTTGAAATGTCGGACCGCACCAAGTATTAAAAAAACTGCGCGGCACAATATTTCTGTATTTAGCAAACATCGCTCTCCATTTATTCTAATCTCCCGAGTCATTGAACTGGTCGCGGCACAGTTGTGAAATGGCTAGACTCATTGAACTGGTCACGACACGGTTGTGAAAAATGAATTCCTTAATACCGGGCACTTCTTCCCGCTTCTTCTTCTTCTTCTTCTCCTTCTTCTTTTGGCAATCAGTGACATCACATTTTATACAAGTGGCGCTCTATAATTGAATAAAACAGCATTAACACAGCTAATGTGGTAAAGTCGCGCTGGTAAGAATAGATGATCACAGCATCCAAGATCCCATTACATCACTAATTGCATACAAGACATCTAAGGCGTCTCGATGACTGTAACATAATGCTTCATAATGCCACCCCAGCTTTCATACTGCTAATTTATCATCCTTTATTAAGGGTACGTACTGCTAATTTATTTAAATGATGTAACTTAATAAAATATTGATAACAAACTGACTTTAGCACTCTTTATGGCTATAAAAGAGTTTCGTAAGGTTATATCAATGGCATTCTTCAAAGGTGGCACAAAGGGTCCATTATCGACGATGATGGTGGTGGAAAGCTCCATAGATCGAAGTCGTTATTGCAGTTGTGAGTGTGAAGGTCTTGTTGATCAAGGGAGAGATTGCTGTTGTTGAAGAAATCAAGTTGGTTGAATGAATCTGATTGGCCATTGAGGTGGGAGGCCACGAGTCGATCGACCGTGGTCCAGTCACTGAGGGTTGGTTCTTTATGATTGGCTTGGTTTGGGCTGCTGCTGTCCCCCCTCTGCGTACTGATAGATTGAACGACTCGACCCTCATCCGAAAGTGCAGGAAGACATGTCATGTAGTTGGTATTATTGTTGTTGTTGGGCTCAGTTTCCATCATGCAAGACCTTTTCATGTACTGAAGAATCTGGTCCAGGGCTCCATCCCTACTTGAATCGAGCATTTGGGTGTGATCGTCGTCGGCCATTGACGACTCCTTCATGTTATCCAGTGTCTTGAGAAAGCTTTTCTTCTTGAAAACGCGACAAACCACCCACCCATCTTCCTCTGGTGTTACTCCGGCCGAGGTATAAGAGGCCTGGATTTAACATCAGTAAATTTCAATCTCTAATATAAGTATAAATAAAGACCTAAAACTAACATATATATTTCTTTTCCCTAAAAGCTCTTCAAATAGTAACTGTTTCATCAATCAACTCGCTTCATTAGTAAATAAGATAATATATGTATCTGTATGTTACATTGGATTCGGAGTCGGTGCCAGTGTTCTCCACGAGCGTGTACTCGTGCATAATCCAATCCGATTTCTCCCCGCGGGGTGCTCTACCCAGGTAAAAGACAAGGGTTTTTCTCCTTCCAATCCGTTTGGAACTGCTGCAGATGACCTTGTCGCGACCCGTGGCTTTCCAGAACCCAGCAGTAGTGGCTCGATTGGTTCGATTGCCCGTCGGGTACTTCTTGTCTTTATGGCCAAAGAAGTACCATTCGTCTTGGGGGATGGATCCGATTTTGCACTTCTCTGCATAATTCATCGACATAATAATAATAAGAAGAAGAAGAAGACGTGTATGAGAGAGGTAGATTTTTGTACTAGTGTGTGAAGAATGGTTTTATCGAGGCATCACCTTCTATGTCCCATGGTTCGAGTTTGTTGAGATCAATTTCAAGGATCACATCCATGTCAATCTTCTCGTTTGCCACCTTCTTTCTTAAGTAATAGTGCAATAGCTCCTCCTCCGTTGGATGAAACCGGAAACCCGGTGGAATACGAGCCGGGACGCTTTTTGACAGACTCATCTTTTCTTCAGCTTTTGGGAGACACAATCACAGCTTCTAATAAAAAAAAAAATGAGAGAGAGAGAGAGTGTGTGTGTGAGAGAGAGAACGGGTGAAACTAATGCAACACAAGCTTTAGAGTTCCAAAATGATTTGCAAGCATCTGAAGGGTTTATAAAAATTAAAAAAAAAAGAGAGAAAAAGCTCAATAGAGAGAGAGAGAGAGAGAGAGAGAGAGAGAGAGAGAGAGAGAGAGAGGCTGCTTTAGAAAGAGAGAATATGTTGGGCATAGGTAAGGAGGTGATGTATTTATATATGCTTGACAAGAAGTATGGGAGACGTGAGAAAATGGTAGCATTTCAATTCATGGTTTTGAGGTGGGGTTAATTTTCTACTGTTAGCTTCGAGCTGGGCCATCCACCTTTGGAATCAAGTGAGATAATGAAACTTGATTAGGCTCAACACACTCATAGATGAGTAGCATTGGTACCTTAGTCACACACACACATGCCAGAGATCAGCGACACTGGACCTTAAATTCTTGTGGAAAAGCGCCATCCAACTACCGCACAGCCAAAAGCTGCCGCCTGGCCCAGCTCAGTTCATCATCCGTCTATATCTTTATTTCGCCATCCAACAACCTTCTACATCGGGGAGTTAGGAGGCATTGCGCTTTCATTGTCCCCGTCACCAAAAGTAGTGCATCACGGAGAGTGGAAGAATGGAAAGAAATATGTACAAAGAGATTATTAAAATAAGCCTAAAATGGCTTACATCAATATCCATTTTACCACTAATGTGCACCAATTCGTTATGATTATGAATATGTTTTAATGGACCACGTGGATTAATTTGCGTTGGACTGTGAGGACCATGCTTAAAAACTAAGGGCCAAAATTACCCATGACTTCCATTAAACAAGTATGAGTGGACCGGAAGAATAGCCCAACGGGCTGGCGCAAACAGGCTCGTATGAGGCCGAATTCATCAAAACAGTTTGTGGGCCACCGTCCCGATCCAGCTGAGCAGCAGCCGGCGGCGCTATTACCTTATTTTTTATTAGTCTCCTTCTTAGAACATTATTATTTAGATGGAAGGGTTAAGACTTAGTTAACTCGTGGGAAGAAAGAGACACTCCTTGTTCAACTTGATCGTTTTTTTTTTTTTTTTTTGGGTAAAGTTCAACTTGGTCTTGAATAATGGAGAACAGCGTCCCCACTTCAGAAATTTTGGGCGCTTCTGGACTCTAGAGTTGACATTTTATCTATATCTGCCAACCATATCAGAGCCAAAAGTTTTCAATGATCTCTGTGCTGTATATTTTTCTACCGTCCGCAATGCCCAGGTTGAGATCAAGGCCAAGGTAGAAGAAAGAAAGAAGAGGAGTACTTCACTAAACTCGTGGTAGAGCAAATCAAGATGATGGAAAGTAACCTTAGATTGTTACCCAAAAGCACTACTAATCTGGCCGAGAGTAATGACTTGTAAAAGTCTTAAAGCAATGAAGATTGGTCCAATGAGAGTCCAATTAATCCGATTGACTGGCATGATCCCAATGATTAGAAGGATCGTAAAGATAATAAATGCCAACAGCACACATTCTTGATTAAAAGGATATCAACCTACGGATCAAGATCTCAGGAGTAACATGGAAGTTTGAGTGGGGATGACTTGGAAGTTCTAGTCACAGAACCATGTAAACACATTATAAAAGGATATCAACCTAGAGATCAAGATCACAGGATTATGTGTTACATGGTTCTGTGTTCTGTGTAATAGCTGCAATAGGGGGACCGGACTCTTTTCAGAGGTGAGGAAGTTGCAAAATATGGCAAAACTTATTACATCTCTGATTGTGATACCAATTTAACACTTATAGGGCCCAATTTTTTTTTTTTTTTTTGCTAGAATTTCTAACAAGAATTTAAGGAGTTGAGTTTTATTTATTTATTTTTACATAATAGGATGGTTTGTCCCTTTGCATATGCAAATGACATGTTTCTCCAACAAAATTTTAAAACCACAGCCACTTAAAAGCTATCATATGTCATGCCAGAATTTTGAAATTCCAGCCCCTGTGGTTTTTAATTTTTATCTACAACACCATGACCGCGGCCCCCCAGACCAATAGGCAAGCAAAAGTTCTTTAATGGAAGAGCTGGAAATATCGTACAAGTAACCATCAATGGACAACCGTGGCATCAATAAAATTGAAATATGCTCCCTTTCTATGGGCCCCCTATGCGTCAAAGTGGATGAAACAGTGGGGAGACCGATAGGTCTGTACCCAAATTTGGAGTGTCTAAATATTCTATTAAAGGATCCTTGCTCTCTCTCTCTCTCTCTCTTCTTTTTTAATAGCCACCATTGACAGTGGGACACCAATCACCAGGGCTCCTAGGTCTAGTACACTTGCACCAGGTTTTAAAAATCGGTCGTTACCGGTTCATATCGGCCGATACTCCGATATGGCCCCAAGATGTCGGTATCGGTATCTCGGGGCCATATATCGCCAAAATATCGGCCCATATCGGCCAAGATGAAGTTCATATCGGTTTTTCCGAGATCTTGGATGATATTTTAAAAATATCAGCCGATATCTCATAAAAGGTGATACAACCCTAATTTTTCTATTTTTTTCCCATTTTCATCTTCTTCTTCTCTCTTCTCATCTCCTTACTACTCATAGCAGTGGCCATACTCCATCACACATCCCTTTTGCATATTTTTAAATCCAACATCTATTTCTTGAAGAAAATATTATTTAAGATAAGAGAAAATCAACTTAAAGCATTTTATTATGTGTTTTTAATTTTTTGTTTTTATATGAAGCATAGAAATCATTGGGTTTGTCACTTGTGTTGTGTTCTTCATTTAAAAGTTAGATCTACATACTTTCATGCTAGATCTACTCATACACGTGATTTTGAATTTTTTTTCAATATTTTTATTTTCGAATTTTTTAATATTTGAATTATAATATATCATTTTTTGAGGATTTCATCATAAATATGTTCTTTTAATTATTCATGATCATTGTATGGTGTGTAAATAATTGATTTACATACTTTTATGTTAGATCTATATATTTAGAGTTTTGAAAATGGTTTTATTAAATCTTTTTTTTTTTCTAAAAATAATTGTTATTACTTGTTAGAATATTTGTGATATCAAAGGCTTATTAATAGTGTATAGATGATAGATCTACATCTACTCATAGTCATAAACATGATTTAGATCTACCAAAGGCTTTTTGATATGTTATCTTTATTTTCTTATATTTAATACTAATAAATTGATCATGAGCATCAATAATGGTAGCATTATATAAAATACTGGAGAAGACAGCGAACTGTGACAAAGACATAACTTATAACTTAAGGTGACAGAGATTTTGATTTATTATTGTCACTAATGGACAAAAATATTATTTTCCAGCATTTTCTAATGTTTTGGATTTTTTGGATATTTTTTTGAATTTTTTTTAATTAAAAAAAATCACACCGTGACGACCGTGACAGATCGATATCCACGACCGATACCGATATCATATCGGTTTTTCGGCCCGGCCAATTGCGCTATCAAAACCGAGATTTTTAACCATGCACCTGCAGCTTGCCACATGTCTGGTATTTAATAGGAGTTGGAAGTATTGTGTTCTGTAGTTATATCTTTCATTAGAAAACACTAAAAACACTACAGACTTGACTCCCTCTCTATGAAGGCACCATATTTTAGATCTCAACCGTCCACAAAAGTGGGACCCCTCTACACTAAAGGCTCATTTTGACCTTCTGCCCCCACACGTGTGCCGGAGCCCTCCCTATGGGTAAAAGTCTCACTTTGTTATCAACTACTATAATTTTAATCACAAGAAGTAAGAATTTTCAATACCCTACCTTTTACTACATCCAAGGTAGGAGAGAAACACCTAAATATGTTTTTTTTTTTCCTTTCAATCTATGATAACTCAGTTAGTGTCCCTTGCCTAGAAACAACAAGGAATTAATCCCTGCTTTAGCGCTGATGAGGAGGAACCTGTGTATATGTAGGTGTGGAAGTACTTAACTTACAAAGAAATTTATATGTTTATAGATGGGTAAATCCCTGTCATCAAGAGATCAACTGTTTGGATTCTTGTAACCATGCTTCACGTGATGTTGTCATCATTCTGTGTATTGCAGATCCGACCTTTCCTTTTGGGATCGAATTAATGACATCCCTTTTTTGGAGCTGAAGTTTTGGACAACCGAGAAAAATATGCTTCATGCTTAGATTCCTTGCCCTTGGGACCCATTTTCTCCCACCATCCAACATTGATTAAGGTTGATGTGAGAAGGGGAAAAAAATCTCTCTCTTTATTTCCACGCACAAGAATGCTCCGGAGCAATACACAGCACCAAATTCGGTTAGGGCCCTTTCTAGCAGCTAATTTTGTTCGTTTCTCCTAAAGAATCCTCTAAAAGAATAATAATGATTTTGACTGAGCAACTACCTTTAGCGCGAAGGGACAGAGAAAGAGAAAGATTCTCAAACCATTGGTAGCCCACTTCTTTATCAGAGTATGGATCAAAAGGCCTGAAGTCTTAATATATTGACTAGCCAAAGAGGCCCATACCCAGCCTATGCTGCATCTAAGAAAACCAGATCACCCATATAAAGATAAAAAAAAAAAAGTAAGAAAAGAGGCAAGATTAGGATAAAGTTTCGTAAGCTCATGCTGGTGCGACCCATCCTTTGTCCATTCAAATGGACGAAACACACGATCTCCTTGAATTGCACATGTCCACCAACTTTCGGTCAATCTTAATTCAGCGGACTGTTGAATCGAATGTGTACCAATCCAAATGGTATGTTGACCATTAAATTTTTGGGGCCCGGATGGAGATAATAGAAACCACAGTTATGAGTGATATTTTGCAACAAATAGGGTCCTAGGGAGGCCTTAAAATCCCAGCCATCCACATCCCCATGTAGTTATATATATGATCCCATTTAAATATCGAAACTCCATGTTGGTATTGGTGTCTCCCAATTATAGCTCCGCTATCAATTTTTAGCTAATTAAAGGGAGTAAATCACTTGCCTACTTATTCTTAGAAAGCCAATTTCGATGTGCCCACCAACATCTAAACTCCATCTGGGTGATCAATGGATTCGATTGAATTGAGAGATTAGGATAAATTCAGGTCTCATTCACACATCATAACACCTGATCATGATTCAATGAGCATGGGTCCCATATCCATTGAGTGGGCCATGGGCCTTTTTGTTTTGTTAATTTTCCTAAATTGCTTTACACGGTTTCAATTTGATTTTCTATGGTATTTTTTTATGACCAAGACTCTTAAATGATGATAAGTCTTAATTTTAAAGTTAATTCATTTTTATCAAACTCTATCCAACTCCTAAAATCTCTCTCTGTTATTCTCATTTTGGAATTTAAATACAGTAAATTAGGCATTTAAGCATCATGGCCTCATCCGATCAAGCCCCCCTTAATTCCCATACCATTAAAAGGTGCATTATACCACAAGTTTAATTTGTCAACCCGTTAAGGCTGAATTTATAGTTGATGTTACAGCAACACCTCTTAACTTGATTTCATGTTTTGGTAAAGACTAATAGTGAAGGTTCTAGAAAGAAGACTTCTCTTTCATTGCAGTTATACCTAATGCATGGCTGCATGTTCTTCTACGGAAATATTTGGTTCACCCTCCAATTTGACCTTCCTTTTATGGTGGCAGTTGTGGGCCGGCGCTTTCCTCCAAGGACTCCAGCAAGTAGTTACCTTCTTTGTGCTGGCAGGAGGTTTGTGTTTGCTTCTTCAGCCCACCAATTGATTCTCAATTTTGTAGTCAGTATATCTCCTAGCAAGTATGTTGCTGTTTTTTTTTTTTTTTTTTTTTTTTTTTTTTGGAAGAAGCAAGGATGTCGTTTTAGAATAGAGAATGAAGAAAAACAAAATGTCACATTTTTGCTTGCCATCCAATCCTCCAAACAACTCCAATAAGGAGGCCCACTCCACCAATTAATAAGATCTCAAATAATATTTGTGGGCTTCGTTCGATTTTTTTTTTTTAAGGCATGAAAGTCTAATTATTATCCCATTATATTGGGCATTTTAATTCCTTTGAATTGTGTGGCTTTTTTTTTTCAAAAGAGATTATAATCAAATTTTGTGGATTTCATTGGGGTTTTTTATACTTTATTATTTTTCCCTTGGAGAGCAATATCTTATTTTTATTAATTTGTTTGGTTTTTTTTTCTAAATGCACAAGCATACAGTTTTTCTTTCTGTTTCTATGAATTTTCTTTTAGGAGAAAAAAAAATATTATTTTTAGTGGATTTTTTAATCCATCTTAATAAAATTCCTTTCATCTACTCTTTATAATATATTATTTTAAGTTTACTTTTTATTAATTGTATTTAAAAAATCTTAAATTTTAATAAATTTTCAATTTTAGCCCAGGATTAGCACTGGGTTTTGTTGCTAGTTTAATAATTATGTGATTAGGTTTCTATTATTATGTGATTTAGTTGGTTATTAAGGAAGTGATTAGGTTTTCTGATTTGAGTCATATTGGATTTGCTAAGCACGAGTCAATATATTTGATATAACTTTATAAATAGTCCTCCACTAGTCTAAAGAAAACATCGGCACAGAATTATTTAAAAAATAATCCCGAATTTTATTTTAAAGACCACTGTCTCACATTGTTCCGTCATCTCAAGAGTTATGATTTCCATATATGATTGATTCTAAAATACGTAATTAAAACGAAAAAAGGGGAATCAAATCATATGTCATGGATATTATAAATCAAATGGTGACATGACTATACTTTATAAAGATTTTTATAAATTGGACCCCCTAGCTAGATTCTATTTCTCTTCCCTTATTATGGTGGTTGCATGATGATGTCTTGCTTGAGACCGTAGTGCATGATGGTGGTCGAAAAGGACTCCATGTTTGGAATCCATCATCTTTCCAGCAATTCTAGGGAACCTGCATCTGGAACTCATCCCTCTCGAAATTACCAAAATCTTATTCCTTGCGTTGAGGCCAATGCCAGACTAATCACTCATGAAATATGTTATTAGAGGGATATGACCCAAAGATGATCTCGGGTTGTTTCACTACCCAAGTTCTTAACCAAGAGGGCTACAACACATGGATTGGTCTCGGGTTCTTTCTATGAAGAGAGTCTCGGGTTCTTTCTATGAAGAGAAGAACAGAAGATTTCTCACCATTGAGCTGTGAAGTGCAACCTAAAGATCAAAGTATAGAGATGATTCAAGGGATTTGTAGTGACAAATGACAAACAAAACAGAAAAGAATTATCAATGGTATTTTATATATAAAAAAGATTTGCACATGTTTTGGACATTGTTGTTTGCGTGGGAAGCAAATACGGCTTTCTGCCTTTGGTACCCCCACGGCCCCACTTCACCAAATGAAACGCCCTTCGCATGTATAATAAATATTCTACAAGGATGAGTGGTTTATTCAGGAGCCAACAGACTGCATGGAATATTTGTGCACTTTGATGTGGAGCACACACGGAGCCATGCCAATCACGAGGAAGGATGAAATGGAAGATATCAATGTAAAATACCCTATTGTGTTTTTCTTTGCCTTGTTTGGCTTCTTTCTGGCTTTTTGTGGCTTTTGTTTCTCTCCCCTTTTGCTTTCTTAATTCAAATTTGCCATTTAGAAAAAAAAATGTAAAATACCCTATTTGATCATCCTAATATCATGATTTATGGCCATCAAATTTCAATGATCTTGAAAAAAAAAAATCAGTTTTAGTAATTTCAATTTAATCTTGAATTGATGTTGGGTGAGAATCAAAGTATGGATTAGGGCAATACAACAAAGTAGAGTATGTGATGTGGGTTACTTGATCATATTAGACCAAGTGTCCGAACAAAAAAAGTGGGTTAGGATTCTTCTGTGTGAATGGTTTTCACATAAATATATATATATTATATAAATATATATATGGGTTGCGCTCTTATTCATATGTCTAGCACAAGAGTCCATGTGAGACAGTCTGTGGGGCCCACTGGGTTACCCCCAATCATGGCCAATGTGTGGAATCGAAAGATTCAAATAGGACCACTTAAGATATGAAATCTCAAGTCTGTATAATGATGATAACCCCTTGATATACGACCCATAAGTTGGGTTTTAAAATTAAAAAAAATCAAATTCGATTCAATGATTTAGTCGTTATAGATTGGTTTTCCTTTATATAGAAAGAAAAATCCATTAAAAAGGGAGAGACACATAACAGGGCAAACCACAACAACACAATAAAAAAAAAAAGGGACAAACTCCTTCCTCCCACTAAAAGAGAGGTGTTAATACCACATACCAAGCTTCTCTTTCTACATCCCTGATTTGCATGATTAATATATTCCTGTGTGAAATTACCTAAAAGGACATCTATCAAAACTCTCCCTCTCAAACTTCTTTCTATACTCACTCACCCAACCCCCAACCCAGGCACCGCCGGAGGGGGAGCGGGACAGGGAGAAGGAGTGAGGGCGGCGGGCGGAGGGCGACAACAGAGGCAGGGAGAGAGACGGATAGAGACAGAAGGCAGCGGCAAGGAGAGAGGGCGGCTAGCGGAGGGCAGCGGTAAGGAGAGGGAGAGGGGGGAAAAGTGATGTGGAAAGAGAAAATAAGGGCGGAGGGAGTTTGGGTACTCTGGGAACAATGGAGTATGTAGAAGGAAGTTTTGGAAAGAGAAGGGATGTGGAAGGAGAAGCTTGGTATATGGCATTAGCTGCCTAAAATCCTTTCCCATAAAAGCTCTTGGTGAGATCATGAGCAACGCCATTAAGTCATTGGTGCAAACTCCATCCATGACTACGGTTTAAAAATAAAAAAATAAAAGAAAATTAAAAAAAAAAATTAAAAAAAAAAAAAAAAAAAAACACCGTTATGAAACAGTAACAGCCCATATTGTTACGTTATTTACAATATAACGGTCATAACGGTCACGGTATCAAAAAACAGTGAAAATAACGATTAAAATATCGGTCAACGATGATTTTTTTTTTTTTTGAACTTTCTTCCCCCTTCCTTTTCATTTCTTTCTTTCCTAAAACCATTTGTGCAGTTTCTTAAGAGACTATGCTAGAATTTCTCGAGCTTCGATCTTTTTTCACCAAAACTCAAGTGATTTGCAAAAATTTAGTGAATTCTCATATTATGGTTTCTTCTTTTCTCGACCACAATACCCCTATGTTCATACTTCGTTGTTTTAATTAATTAGTTAATCTTGATGTAGTAGTAAAATGTTACTTGAAAGTTTAAATTCATTCTCAATCTACTTAGTGATTGAGTAAGTGAGTATTGTATGTCTATACTACTACTTACTAGTTTATTGACTTTAATTGTTTAACACTAAGGATTAGTTCAAGATTATGGTTGCAATGCATGCCTTATAATTTGTGATATTTGAACTTGTTTTAATATATACATGTAAGCTTATTTAATTCATAATAGACTTTACGAGTTTTAGATTAGACATTGATACCGGATGCAATGACTTGTGGGGGCCGATATTTTGCTTTAAAATGTTTACTAAAGGGAAAAAGTATTATTTTCTAGCATTTTAGAATGTTCTGGGCTTTTTCAATATTTTTTTGGATTTTTTGGAGTAAAATAAAATTTCAGACCGCGATGGACCGTGAAACGCGACTCGATGACGCCCGCGACTGTAATTTTAAATCATGTCCTTGACATATCAGACCCATCTAGATTATAGGTTTAGGTTGATGATCAGGTCGGTCCTACGGCCATCAAGTGGCCCCACAGTTTCTCCCGTGCGAGAAGTATGCATTTTACAGTGGCGTCCCATCTGGGATATTAAAAAGTTGATAGTACATATACTTGTGGAATTTTATTTTATACATAAAAATGAGCTCATTTTTAAATTGTCTCCTCAGCAGGGCCCTAGCCGCTAATATATATAGGACGCGTCATAGAATAGAATTTATGAAGTCACATTTCAAATTGTTTTCTGCCCTTTTCAGTGCCCCAATGAGGCCCACTCAGCTCCACACCAACCTCACAACAGTACGTGATGAAGACCCTATTATTAAAATAGATGGATAATTGAACAAGAAATCGCTCCAACTAGGTGTTTTTTGTTCAAAGGGGCCACCTAATTGGGGAAAACATATTGTTCAATTGGTAGGCAATTCTAGATGTCACCTTTCTACTCAGAGATGAATTCCTAGTATACCACTCTTTCTACTTGTTTCGACTTTTCACCTGTGAGCCACATTTTCGCTTGTGTGGGTTGCCTTGGGTCCCAACCCCTTGGCTAGGGTACCAAATAAAAGAAAAAAAGAACACGACCAAGGAACATGTCAATGACCAAGGAACAAGTCAATGTGTGGGGAAGTTTCGAACCCAAAGAGAGGCAATGTGGGACGAAAGTGGGATACTTGAACTATCCATCTACATATTGGGGGCTAGGTAGAGCCAAACTTCACTGCATCCAACCGTAGTTATCCATTGTTGGGTGTAAATGACTGAAAACAAGTTCTTCAATTCTAAAGTAGAAGTTCGAGCAATATGCTGTAAAAGCATGAAAAGTAATCGTTATTGTTGCACAGAGAAGTATAAATTAAGAAATCAGTTTAATTATATTTTATAAAGTGAGAACTACATGTAAAGTGTTTAGATGACTTCATTATTCATTTCTTTCACCTTTGGAGATTAACTTCTAACAGTTTTGACTTTACCTTAGAAGAAGTAGGGCATGGATAGCGGAGTAAATAGTTTTTGTGTTCTTTGGCACATTGGAGATTCGAAACCATGTACTCTACTAACACACTAATATTTCTAATCAGCTAACCTACAGCTAACGGAGGAGTTTGAGTAATTTTGAGACTGAATAAATTGATTTTCGTTTACCCTGTCCAATGGTTAATGACAGTCTAATCGGTTGGAATTAATTAGGTGAGTGATAGTACGTACAGGAAGAGTTGAAGGGAAAAGGAGAAAGCATCATCGATATGCTTGTAATAAGCCTCTACCATAAACCATCACTAGCGTGCCTCAGGTTCGCTACTATTTCAACTTCTTCCACTTTGAAATTCACCACAGTAGAAGGGGGTGTGAAATTCACCACAGTAGAAGGGGGTGTCTGCTCTCACATGGCCACCAAGGTGATGCTCTTATAACTGGTGATAGCCCAAAGCGGCCAGCACGAAGTGATGCTGTTATAACGGGTGCATAGGTAAAATTCTTGTGTAAACACAAACAAAATCAGCATCATCTGTCCCAAATCACTTGGATGGATGGCACGGTAGGTGAGCATATTCTTTCGACTTTCAACTCCATCCATCATATTTTTTTGTTCTTTGGCTATGATATGGGGAATTGAAGCACTACTTCTCATGTAGACCCTAGATTCCATGACCCAATTCATAGCCCTAGAATGACCTTGGGTTAAATTGTGCCATCTACGCCCAAATGTCTACGCATCCCATCAGTGCTCATCTGAGTGGGCCCACATACTCCATCTCACTTGGTCATTGTTGAATTTCTTTAACACTGCCCACACGAGAATAGCAAAAAGATATATATATATATATATATATATATATATATAGGATAATAATCAAGTGCATCCATCTCTCACCATTTTTGGTGAGGGACACCCCTTTTGGGGAGGTTTCAAGTAAAACCTTTTGTACTTGAAACCTCCCCAAAAGGGGTGTCCCTCGCCAAAAATGGTGAGAGATGGATGCACTTGAATAAATATATATATATATATATATATATATATATATATGAAAGGAGTTCTTACATATTAATACCTCATAAAATTAATTTTCACAAGTTCATGACAAAAGACATAAAAATGTCGCCATACTACTTTGTCCAAACTTCTCTATAGATTTATCCCTGACCGGTAATATCGTGTGAGAGAGAAGGGTCATGTACATTGAGTTGGGATTGTTCTTGAAATGAGAAGATGATTGAGGTGCTGTTGAGGGTAGAGTAAATGAGATAAAATAAAGTGTCGGATCAAGGAAAAACACAGGAAGTATTGGAAATTGGTTGTAAAAGCACACAAAAAAAAAGTGTACTTTTAATTGCACAAAATGACAAGAAAGTGCTCTCAAAAGGCACAGGAATGACAGGAGAAAAAAAGAAAAAAAAAAAACAAACAAACAAATAAGCAAACAAAAAAAAATTATAACAAGTTTCCAGCTTGAAAAGTAACATGTG
Source organism: Umbellularia californica (assembly GCA_028538565.1). Classification (NCBI taxonomy): domain Eukaryota; kingdom Viridiplantae; phylum Streptophyta; class Magnoliopsida; order Laurales; family Lauraceae; genus Umbellularia; species Umbellularia californica. Next base: position 13,634,205 of record JAPQWN010000001.1, on the reverse strand, counting down.
ATATGGCTTTCTTTCTCCTTTATTCTAACTTTCATTGTTGGCGATTAAAACAAGAAGAGATGATGGAGGTGCTATCAAGTAACAAGTAACAGGTGAGATGGTTTAACGGTTCTAAAAGTTTTACTGAGAGGAAAGTATCTAGTATTTTTATAAAGATCCCCTACGGAAAAATAGAGTCATCCTCGGCAATGATACCAACTGTAACGATAATGACACGCTAGCCTGCTGTCCACATGATATGTCCGTTTCTCCTCATGGGGTTCAAACTCAATCTTGCCTTTCGATGTTAAAAGGCCTCATGTGGAATTAAGGTCAAGTCCCACACATACAAAAGCAAGATCAGGACTAGGGTATTTTCGATATAGGATTTGTGCACCACTGCATACCTAGTCCTTTAAAGTTTTCCCCGCCTTTACTCTAGGCGGATGCTCGCCGTACCTAACGCCTTAACAAACTACTTGACCTGATGTTGGCCCATTTAGCACCCAAATCGCTAGTGCGAAAGAGCTAGTCAAGGTTAGGTAATTAGACCTTTCTGAACCAAACCTGCGCTTTATAAAAGAACTTCTTTGACAAACAATGGTTCAATTACAGATTGATGTCAATGATCAACTCCTACAATGGCCAGGTTCAGCAGAATCAATAGATAAACGGTTCAAAATAAGTCTCTGATTAGTATTTTCTGGGCTCAATTCTTGACCATCAGAACCATTGGATAGGTTAAACTAGATACATAAGTAATCTCTCATCAATGATCAACACCCAGGTTGACTAATCTGGATCATCAAATGTAGAATGATGAATTCGGGCCCCACACATACTCAGATCGTTGATCAGTTTTTTTTTTTTTTTTTCTGTACGTCCCTTTCAATAAGTTCTACAATCTTATCATGATGGATGACCTGATTGGTGGGCAGAAATTTCAGATTAAATGCAACTCTTATGAAATTATACATGTTTACTCTTAAAGGTGAATCTAATTCTAAATCCTTGGCCCCATTGATGTTAAAACCACTGCTGGTGTAATGAAAACTTTATTAATCCATCCCATATATATTGATTGAGTTGTAGTGGACATTCCATATATTGGTGGCATACTTAGTTCCATAATATTCTTTTCCACATACAATCTACGAGTTGATTGAATCAAGATCCAAATAAAGGAATCGATGGTTGCATCATGGACCTTATCTTTTTGAAAATTCTACTTCAATGTGATTCCATTACTAACATGAGAATGTGAGATTCCATATGATATTTCCACAAATGCTCTTGACACATCGGAAATGTGATGTTTTTAGGATTGAGACAAAACTATGCGAGATGATTGATAATCAAAATCTTTTCTCATGAATTGATTTATCCAATTGTTAATAGTTATTGGAATCTCTTAATCTATACTTTTAATGATGCGGATCCTATGGCCCACTTTTTATGTGGCCTACTTACCTTCATTTGGAGATAACTTTCATGTGTGAGAAAGGGAAAAAAAACGAACTGAACTGATTTTCTATTATTAGATAGGATCTTGATTTCTCATGCACGTAGAAACGCACCCAGCATTGAATCCTCTGACGACACAATCTTGCCCTCTTTGCTTTCACTTTAGTCACCACAAAGTAATAAAGACTGCTTCATACTATGTCCTAAAAACAGTATCACATTATCTTCAATTTAGCAGCCATGTCAAAGGGTTCAGAACTACCTGGTTCTGTTCTATTTACTTGTGTAGACGCAATTAATCATACGAAGATCGTAGTGGATCCCTACTACTTTTATATATGCATAGGTTCCACAAAGGCTAACACTTGATCAAATCAAAAGAAGCTCGATGGTATATAGAAGTAGATTTTACATGCTGGCATCTGACCAAGAAGAAATCGACTGGTAATGGAGACGGGGACTTGTTGCGTAATAAGAAGTTAGACTAATCATTATTTAACCGTCTCTAGCTTTATCTTGTAAGTTGTAACATTCATCTTGTATTAGGAAAGAGACCCCAATAAATGGATAGAACTCTAAAGAATTCGTCCTGTTAACGTTATCCTCCCAAATTCAATGCGTTACAGTATGATAACTTAATTTCTTGTTATTATTCTATGCATTATAAATAGGTCTGTATAAAATCTTTGAAACTCTATTCAAAAGATTATCATATTTTCAGGTTTCTTGTTATTATTCTACGCATTATAAATAGGTCTTTATAAAATCTTTGAAACTCTATTCAAAAGATTATCATAATACTTTCAGGTGAGCTCCACGTGATTTACTGATGATTTCATAATTGATGATAAAGTCGATGAAATCATATAATTCGATATTAAAGGCACCAGCGTACGTTCTGTATTTTTAATACCAAACATCGATTAAATCAGATGACAGTAATCCAACACTTACTTTTTTTTTTTTTTTGTGTGTGTGTGTGTGTGAAAGAATCTAACCTAATATAATTGGTACCACTACAAGCATCTTACACACATTTTTTTCCTGCTGTTTTTTTTTTTATTGAAAAAAACCTTCATTGCTGACTGAAAAAAGATTACATCAGGGAATCAATAAGAGCTTGTTGCCTAATAAAATCTGGTGTTTAATACCACCAAACCCTCATGTCCTCCACAAATTTGGCTTGTCTAGCAAGTCAATTATGAGCCACTTCATTACCCTTTCTATCCACATGAGCCACTTCATAACAAGTAAAATGTTTCAATATATAATTATGTGATCTCATCAATCACATTGCCTTGTGTTGATAAGTTTGGAGAATGAGAGTTTAACGCTTCCACTACCTTCAATCAGTCACTTCCAAAAATAATAGCCCCCCACCGTGTGACATGTTAGAGTCTCGGTGATGCAAGTATGTTTTGTTTTGAATAAGCTCCTATCTTTCAGGAGCTAGTAGTTCATTTATGTTAAGAGTTGATTAGGTCAAGTATGACCGAGTCATTTGTTTAGTTGCCACAGTCTTCGGGATGTGGAGATGTGGTCCACAGTCTTCGGGATGTGGAGATGTGGTCTGTTTTTTTTAATTTGGTTTCCAGTTGTAATGGCTATTTAAGCCAAAAGACGTTCTGTTAATGAAGTGTGTATTATTCACGATCTTTACAGTTTCGTAGAGCTAAGTCTTTGATACTTTTACAATTGGTATCAGAGCCATTAATGGGGACCGACTGAGAGATTGAGAGTTCTCTTGAAATGGCAGAAGGAAAAAGTACCTCCTATGTGCCTAAGTTTGTGGGGCACTATGATCATTGGGCTGAGCTGATGGAGAATCTGCTTCGTTCCAAGGAGTATTGGAACGTTGTAGATCGAGGCGTCATGGTGGATGTCCAGGGGAAGTACGGTCTTTCTCCTCAGTGGTGGCAGAAAGAAGTCAATTCACCGATGCTCAACGGAAGGTGCATGAAGAAAACAAGCTGAAGGACTTGAAGGCAAAGAACCTTCTCTATCAAGCAATTGAACGAGATGTGCTTGAGACCATTCTTGACAGAAGCTCCTCAAAGGCAATCTGGGACTCCATGAAGCAAAAGTTTCAGGGTTCAACACGAGTTAAGAGGGCACAGCTGCAGTCGTTACGTTGTGATTTTGAAGTTCTTCGCATGAAGGAAGGAGAATCGGTGAATGCCTACTTTGCTCGTGTTTTATCCATAGCCAACAAAACAAAAGCTCATGGAGAGAATATGAGTGAAACAATGATCACGGAAAAGATTCTTCGATCAATGATTTCTAAGTTCAACTACGTAGTATGTTCGATTGAGGAGTCCAACAACATGACTATGATGACCATCGACGAACTTCAGAGCAGCCTCCTTGTGCATGAGCAAAGAATGAAGGGTCAAGGTGAAGAAGAGCAAGTCCTCAAAGTCACCCATGAAGACCAAGCAGGAAGAGGAAGGGGACGAGGAGCTGGGAGAGGTGGACGTGGTAGAGGAAGACAAAGCTTCAACAAAGCCACGGTAGAGTGCTACAAATGCCATCAACTAGGGCATTTTAAGAATGAGTGCCCTAGTTGGGAGAAGGGTGCCAATTATGCCGAGTTGGATGAGGAGGAAGAGCTTCTACTGATGGCTTACGTTGAGGACAAGAATGCGAAGAGAGAAGGTGTTTGGTTCCTAGACTCAGGATGTTCTAACCACATGTCAGGAAACAAGGATTGGTTCATGGAGATGGATGAGCAGTTTAGACACTCAGTGAAGTTAGGCAACGGTGCAAGGATGATGGTGATGGGAAAAGGGAGCATTAAGCTTGAAACTGAAGGTTTAACTCAAGTGGTAAGAGATGTGTTTTACATTCCTGAGCTCAAGAATAATTTATTTAGCATAGGTCAACTTCAAGAGCGAGGACTTGCTATTGTCATGAAAGATAGGGCTTGTAAAATATATCATCCTACAAGAGGCCTTATTATGCAAACTCTAATGGCAGCTAATAGGATGTTTGTTTTACTAGCCACTATGATCACTCAATCTTCAAAATGTCTAATAGCAAGCGATGATGACTTATCAGACCTGTGGCATCGTCGTTATGGTCATGTGAACCACAAAAGCCTCAAAGCCTTGGAGAGCAAGAAATTTGTCAGAGGACTTCCTCAACTCAAAGCCACAAACAAAGCATGTACGGTGTGTCATCTTGGAAAACAACACCGAGCATCCATTCCTAAAAGGAGTCAGTGGAGGGCTTCAAAGAGACTTCAGTTAGTACATGCCGATTTGTGTGGTCCAATCACTCCAACTTCAAGCAGCCTCAAAAGGTACTTGTTGTGCTTTATTGATGATTTCAGTAGAAAAGCTTGGATTTATTTCTTAGCTGAGAAGAGTGAAACTTTTTCTATGTTCAAAGTATTTAAAAATCTTGTTGAAAAAGAGTCAGGGTGTGATTTATGTTGTTTGAGGACGGATAGGGGAGGTGAGTTCACTTCCAAGGAGTTCAACATGTTTTGTGTTGATCATGGTATTAAGAGGCAACTTACTGCTGCCTATACTCCTCAACAGAACGGCGTGGCAGAACGTAAGAATCGAACAGTATTAAACATGGTTCGATGCTTGCTTTCAGAGAAGGAGATGCCTAAATTTTTTTGGCCAGAAGCAGTTCGATGGGGATTGCATGTGTTGAATAGGAGTCTAACCGTGGCTGTGAAAGGAAAGACTCCTGAAGAGTGTTGGAGTGGGGAAAAACCCAATGTTGCGTACTTTCGGGTTTTCGGTTGTATTGCTAACGTGCATATTCCTGACATGAAGAGAGTAAAGTTAGATGAGAAGAGTCATAGATGTGTGTTTCTCGGTGTTAGTGAAGAATCTAAAGCCTATCGACATTATGATCCTACGGCTAAAAAACTGTTTGTTAGTAGGGATGTTGTGTTTGAGGAGAATGAGAGCTGGAATTGGAGGAGGAGTGATGGAGATGTGAGAAGTGATGTCTTTACTTGGGTAGATAGTGATGATGGGGAAATCAGTGACTATGATGAGGAAGAAGACGAAGATGAAGATGAGGAAGAACAAGTAGAAGGAGCTGGTCCGAGTACAGAAGAGTTGGAAGAAGAAGATGATGTTGCTACACCAGGGGAGAGAGTTAGGAGATCACCTCGATGGATGGAAGACTATGTTAGTGGAGCTGGTCTTTCTGACGAGTCAAACTTGGCTTGTTTTATGGTACATGATGATCCAATCTGCTTTGAGGAAGCAATGAAAAAGGAGAAATGGAGGAAAGCAATGGATTTGGAAATGGAAGCTATAGAAAAGAATAAGACATGGGAACTTGTAAGTATGCCGAAAGGGATGAAGAAAATTGGTGTCAAATGGGTTTTTAGAACAAAGTTGAATGAAAAGGGAGAAGTAGATAAATGCTAGTCAAAGGTTATGCTCAGAGGTATGGGATCGATTACAGCGAGGTTTTTGCACCTGTGGCTCGTTGGGATACCATAAGATTGATCTTAGCTCTAGCTGCGCTGAAAGGGTGGATTGTTTTCCAGCTAGACGTCAAGAGTGCGTTTCTTCATGGGGAATTGACGGAGGCAGTCTACGTGGAACAGCCAGAAGGCTATGTTCGTAAGGGAGAAGAGCATAAAGTCTTGAAGCTTAAGAAAGCTCTCTACGGCTTGAAACAGGCTCCAAGAGCCTGGTATAGCAGAATTGAGGGATTCTTCATGAAGGAGGGTTTTGAGAAATGCAGTCATGAGCACACATTGTTCCTCAAACATGAAGTTGGAGGTAAATTCTTAATTATTAGCCTCTATGTGGATGATTTAATTTACACAGGGAATGATGTGGAGCTATGTGAGAAGTTTAAAAAATCAATGAAGCTAGAGTTTGACATGAGTGATTTGGGGAAGATGAAGTACTTTCTAGGAGTTGAGGTTCAGCAGAGTAATAAAGTGATACATTTGTGCCAAAGGAAGTATGCTGGGGATATTTTGGAAAGGTTTGGAATGGGAGGCTGCAATCCTGTGAAAAATCCTATCGTGCCGGGCAAGAAACTGGTGAAAGACGGTGGAGAAGCCAGTGTGAATTCAACCTTGTTCAAGCAGCTGATTGGTAGCTTGATGTACCTATCAGTCACTAGACCAGACATTGCATTTGTTGTTTGCATGTTAAGCAAGTTCATGGCAGATCCGAAAGTATCTCATATGGCAGCAGCAAAGCGGGTTCTCAGGTATGTGAAGGGGACTATGAACTTAGGAGTGTTTTATGGAAGGGGTGCTGAGAACTTGGGAGTGATTTATGAGAAAAGTTCTGAAGATGATCTTAAGGCCTATACCGACAGTGATTATGCCAGTGATACAGAAGATAGAAGAAGCACTTCTGGATATGTGTTTCTTCTAAGTGGTGGTGCAGTTGCATGGAGCTCGAGAAAGCAACCAATGGTGACTCTTTCCACCACCGAAGCAGAATATGTAGCTGCTGCAGCGTGTGCTTGCCACAGTATCTGGATGAAAAGAGTGCTCAAAAGTATAGGTTTCTCTTCATGTAAGTGTGTTAAGATCTTTTGTGATAATAGTTCAACTATCAAGTTATCAAAAAATCCAGTTCTCCATGGAAGAACCAAACACATCGATGTAAGGTTTCATTTCTTACGTGAACTGGTCAAGGACGGTGTTGTGGAGTTAATTCATTGTGGTACTAGTGAGCAGGTGGCAGACATCATGACAAAGCCTTTGAAGTTAGAATCGTTTTTGAAGCTACGTGATCTGCTGGGAGTTCAAAGCATGAAGTATGTAAACTGACTTGCTTTCAGCAGGTACAGTTTAGGGGAGGATATGTTAGAGTCTCGGTGATGCAAGTATGTTTTGTTTTGAATAAGCTCCTATCTTTCAGGAGCTAGCAGTTCATTTATATTAAGAGTTGATTAGGTCAAGTATGACCGAGTCATTTGTTTAGTTGCCACAGTCTTCGGGATGTGGAGATGTGGTCCACAGTCTTCGGGATGTGGAGATGTGGTTTGTTTTTTTTAATTTGGTTTCCAGTTGTAATGGCTATTTAAGCCAAAAGACGTTCTGTTAATGAAGTGTGTATTATTCACGATCTTTATAGTTTCGTAGAGCTAAGTCTTTGATACTTTTACATGACATATCATCTGTAACGTATGCAAAGCAAACAAAGATTCATACCAAGCTTCTTTACCCTCCCCCCACCCACATTAGCCAGTTTGTATTTGTACCTTTTTGAATGAAGGAGATCCCTCGGATAGTGTATCAAACCGGGAGATACAGGCAACACATCACACACAGTTGGAGTTGATATTTTGTTGTCTGGTTTGTGCTGTTCTTGTTCTCTTCTCTTCTCTTCTAATAAAATTATTCTCTTTAAAAGGAATCAAATCAAATGGAGAAGCAAAAGACTCCAAAGTGATGGGATTGAAAACGATTAGAAAAGTGTCGTCTAACGTAATGTACAGTGAGGTGCATGTTTAAAAGAAAGTCATCTTCCAACGAGTCATCTGCTAAAGGGATATTAAAGTTGATTTGCTCCCAGTAATCATTCATGCACTAGGGATAATGGGTTTCCTTTCTTTTTCTTTTAAAGTTTACAAAAAGTCAACTGGTATGGATGGCAATGGATGAGGTGCACTGAGTTTCAGTGTAATAGCCCCAATTGGAATGAATTGGTATTGCCCTGCACAACCGCACCGGTGCTGGCACCAACTCAGACCCTTCCAGCACCAAGTTCGAATGAGTCGGCGTCGTCGACTCAAATTGCAAACCATGATGCGTAGTCCCCTGTATCCAATCTTATCTGCGACGGGTTTTACATAAAAAGGTACAAGTCAAACATGACCAAATTTGTTAGTTGTTGACTTTTTATCTTAAATTATAAAAAGAAGTCTCTGTATAGAATAGGATTCAAAGCCATGCCTGTTCGAAAATATCACTGCCTACTACCCACTTATGGGCGCAGTTATGCCAATGAAGTTCTTTTACAAAACTTCATTGAGCCAGCCTGATCTCATACCAACACATTATCAAAACCCACCTCTAATAGAAGCCCTGGACCTAGTGCCATCCTTATTCGATGGCTCTATTGGCCCAATAAACACTGTCATCAACAAAACCATGTCTCATGTTTGTTGAATTCAGCCACATAAATCGAGTTGAGTTCGCCATTCAATTTTATTATGGGCAGAATCGTCGAGAATCATGTGGTATTTACACAATCAACATAAATAACTGTAATTCACTCTCGATTTTCTCCTACTTAAATGGATAAAAGGAGATATGCTTTCAATGGTAGGCCATCAAAGCCTTATTCAACTACATTGGAGAGAGAGAGAGATATTTTTATTCGTAGGTAATGACAAAAAGTCATCATCCATTATGTTGTTGGAACTACACATACAGATATCCTAATCAAATAGATGATCATCACTCTCAAAGGAGTGAAAAGATATCAAAAGAATTCTCCACGGCTGTTAGGATTTTGTGTGTTGGCTAAATTCATGGGTTGGACAAAACTCTGGGTCTCTGAGTTGTAATTTTCTATTTAGAAAAGGCCCTTGAAGTTAGAAATTTGGAAGGACTCAGAAGGAGAAAGCCTGAAGGAATTAGAAGAAGTCTGCTGGAGAAAGAGAGCTGAATTTCCGAAACATATCCAGAGAAGGGTTCGCTCGAGCGACCATTTTATTGGCTCGAGCGAACAATGTTCTGTCTTGCCCAGGTCTGAAACAGAGGGTTGTTCGCTCGAGCGAACCGAGAGATCGCTCGAGCGAACCTGACGCAGACAGTGGTTCAAGATTGGAAACTTGATATTCTAATTGTGCTCAAACTGCTGATTTCCATCCTAATCAAGTTAGGAAACATTAAGCACGAACCAAGGGCTATTTAAAGGGTTCTAAGGCTATTCCAAAGGGACACCTCACCTCTCATAGTGCTGAGTTAGAGTTTATCATTGAGAGAGTTCTTCTCTAGAGCTTTATGAAGTTGTGTTGCCAAGTTCTCTAGAGTCACTTCTTCTGCATCCTTTGTAGAAGATTATCTTCCTGTGAGAAGATTTGAGGAGTCAAGTGCTGGTCTGGATCTGGTGCAATCAACGGTGTGAAGTCGTTGAAGCGTGAAGCGACACAAGGTAACTTCAGTCCTTGGGTAGGGGATATCTAGGGAGGAGATCTGAGTTTCTTGTAATTGCGAGATTCATAGTGCTTGATTTGATCCAGATTGGATCGGTGGTTTTTTACCCGGTTAGGGTTTTCCACCTTAAACTTGGTGTCCTAATGGTGTGTGCTTGTTGATTTATTTTCCGCTGCATATTGTTTATTTCTGCACACATTGGTTGATTGTTTGAGTAGACCAATCTAGAGATCCCGGAGACCCCTCCACTTTTTCAATTGGTATCAGAGCGGGTTGCACTATTTTGTTGTGTTTGATCTTACAAGATTTCTAGAATGGTGCTCAATAGAGAAGGGACATCAACTTCCAAGCCTCCTTTATTTGATGGTTCTAATTATGCCTATTGGAAGCAAAGGATGATTGGTTTCCTTAAATCCATTGATGATGATGTCTGGGATATTGTTGAAGATGGATTTTCTAAACCAACTTCTATGGTTAATGGACAAACTGTTCCTAAACCTAAAACCGAATGGTCTAAGGATGAGAAGTATAGATCTAATTGCAATAACAAGGCTGTGAATTGCATATACAATGGAGTCTCTGCTGATGAGTTTAGAAGGATTTCTACTTGCAAATCTGCAAAAGAAGCATGGGACGTCTTACAGACAGTCTATGAGGGTACAGACACGGTGAAGCAATCTAAATTGCAAATGCTGAATAGAGATTTTGAAACCATCGTGATGGAAGAGGGTGAGACCTTCGATCAATTTTATGCCAAGCTAAATGAAATTGTCAATTTTGTGTTCATTTTGGGGGAAGAAATACCAGAACACAAGATTGTCAAGAAAATTTTGAGGTCTCTACCTTCCAGATTCGATTCTAAAGTTGATGCTATTGAAGAAAATAAGAATCTGGATACCCTCAAGGTGAATGAACTGGTTGGAAATCTTCAGACATTCGAAGCAAACCGGTTAAATAAAGGCAAATCAAAAGAAAAGGGCATTGCTTTGAAAGCCACATCAGAATCAAGAAAGAAGCCTGTAAAGAAAATTGAGTCTGATTCTGAAACTGAAGCTGAAGATGATATGGCTGAGTTTGTGAAGTATTATCAAAAATACATGAAGACAAAGAGAGCTAATAAAAAGAATTACAAATTTGAGAAGAATGATTCTGCAAAAGGAACAAAGTGTTTTGAATGCCAAGGCTATGGTCACTATGCAAATGAGTGTGCCAACAAGAAAAAGGCTACAAAGCAAAAGGCTCTAAACACAACTTGGGATGAAGAATCTTCTGAAGAAGAAAAAGAAGATCCCGAAGATGATCCTTCTGACAATGTAAATGGCAAGTTTCTAGCTTTCATGGCTAAATCTGTGACTGACAATGATACTAATGAAGATAATGAAGATGAGTTGTCAAATCAAGAAAAAGATTGGGAAGAGTTGTACCATGCTACCTATGCTGATTGTGTCAAGATGACAAAGTATGGTAACAAGATCACTATCAAGTACAAGGCTGCTCATGAAGAAAATTCTGCTTTAAAGAATGATTTAGAGCGAGCAAGCGCTTGAAAAGATTCAGCTTTTGGAAAGTCAGAAAAATTGTATAGCTGAAAATTTGACTACTGATGGTCAAAAACTTGAGAAGGCTGAAAAAGAAATTGTGAATATGAAGCAAGAGATAGTGAAGATGAAAGCTGAAAATCAAGACTTGCAAGGAAGACTGAAGATCACTCTGTCTGAGCTAGAAGTCAAGCAAGCATGTCTAAACAAGATGAACACTGGTTCGAAGACTCTTACAAACATCTTGTGTAGTCAGAAGCCTTCTTTTGACAGAAGCGGTCTTGGTTATGATCATGGTGCATCCACTTCAAATGCTAAAAGTAAAACAGTTTTTGTTTCAAGTGTTGCACATGCTACTCCACATACTGCACTTACAAATAATGTGTTGAGTAGTTTCAAGAAAAAGAATGTGTCACACGCTGCACGCACTTCCACTTGTCATCATTGTGGATTAAAAGGACACATTCGTCCCCATTGCAAGAAGTTGCAACGTCTACCTAAGACCAAGCAATGGCGGAAGAATTTTTCTCCACCCAAGAGAACTCCAATTTGAGTTAGAAAATCAGACTTGCCTAAGGAGTTTGCTCACACTCTGCTGAAAGATCAAACTACACAAGTGTGGGTGGCTACATGTGAAAAGCCCTGATCAAGGAGATCAAGCTCCCACCCCCGGCTCTGCTACGAAGATACATTCAGGGGGAGTTGCTATTGAGGGGGAGCTATAGATCCTAATTGACAAGAAAGCTGCTGGTATTTTTTAGCTTTGTCAAATTATGGACAAAAAGGGGGAGAATGACTGATCAAGGGGGAGTTCGAGAAGATCAAGCTGAGAAGATCAAACTGAGTCAGAGACAATGCAGATCTACATTGCTGAGCTATTTTTTTTGTATGTATTTTGGTTTCCTTATGGGTAGATCAAATTGTATTGTCATAGGGAGTTTTGTCCATGAATTGCCAAAGGGGGAGATTGTTAGGATTTTGTGTGTTGGCTAAATTCATGGGTTGGACAAAACTCTGGGTCTCTGAGTTGTAATTTTCTATTTAGAAAAGGCCCTTGAAGTTAGAAGTTTGGAAGGACTCAGAAGGAGAAAGCCTGAAGGAATTAGAAGAAGTCTGCTGGAGAAAGAGAGCTGAATTTCCGAAACATATCCAGAGAAGGGTTCGTTCGAACGACCATTTTATTGGCTCGAGCGAACAGTATTCTGTCTTGCCCAGGTCTGAAACAGAGGGTTGTTCGCTCGAGCGAACCGAGAGATCGCTCAAGCGAACCTGACGCAGACAGTGGTTCAAGATTGGAAACTTGATATTCTAATTGTGCTCAAACTGCTGATTTCCATCCTAATCAAGTTAGAAAACATTAAGCACGAACCAAGGGCTATTTAAAGGGTTCTAAGGCTATTCCAAAGGGACACCTCACCTCTCATAGTGCTGAGTTAGAGTTTATCATTGAGAGAGTTCTTCTCTAAAGCTTTATGAAGTTGTGCTGCCAAGTTCTCTAGAGTCACTTCTTCTGCATCCTTTGTAGAAGATTATCTTCCTGTGAGAAGATTTGAGGAGTCAAGTGCTGGTCTGGATCTGGTGCAATCAACGGTGTGAAGTCGTTGAAGCGTGAAGCGACACAAGGTAACTTCAGTCCTTGGGTAGGGGATATCTAGGGAGGAGATCTGAGTTTCTTGTAATTGCGAGATTCATAGTGCTTGATTTGATCCAGATTGGATAGGTAGTTTTTTACCCGGTTAGGGTTTTCCACCTTAAACTTGGTGTACTAATGGTGTGTGCTTGTTGATTTATTTTCCGCTGCATATTGTTTATTTCTGCACACATTGGTTGATTGTTTGAGTAGACCAATCTAGAGATCCCGGAGACCCCTCCACTTTTTCAACGGCAGAAAACATCAGCCTAGTAGAAACGCCGTTTGATAACCATACATGGGACTTGGGAGATTCTTGAAAGAACATCGATCGTCTTGCTGCTGTGAATTGTGATTGATTCATGGTTTTAAATTTTGATGTGGGTCTTTGTGCCGGTCAAGACCGGAAGGAGTCCATGCCGCCTATGCCGAACTCGAACGGCCGCACCAGCCCTTCAAGAGATTTTCTAAAGAATTAAAAAAAATAAAAAATAAAAAAAATAATAGAAAATTACTTGTTTCAAGATATTATTAGGTTGGTTAATAAAACAGTACATCTGATTGAGATTCCCTACAAATCTTATTTACTCAAAAAGTCTGTCTACATGCGTGATAGCTAAGTAAAGAGTTTTGTTTTTGGTGGCATGCACCACTACCCAGGGAATGTACAGTTTCAACTTTCATCAATCATCACATATTAGGCTCTTTCTCCATGTTCCACCAAACAGATGAGCCATGAGAGTGTCCAATGAGACTCCTGTTTGTTTTATACCTCTACTGTGGTTAAAGAGGTGACAACAGATCCGGCTTTGAGTCATGTCTCAAGATGTGGTCGCTTTTGTTCCTTTATACACAAGTCTACTGGATACGCTTTAGTCAGGCCTGGTTCGCCCAATTCTTTTTAGTCATCCCTCCCACAGACCGACTGAAACAGATTAACTAGCCTTTTGACAAATGTTTGCAATTTTTATGACAGGAGCCTGTAGCACGGCAAAAAGGTTCTCAGGGTGCTGATAACACCTAAAACTATAGTTCTAGGTTCATGCCTGGTGACCTTTTAAGATGATGACCCCAAAAGAACAAAAAGAAATACAATCAATCAGAAGATTTTCTGGGAAGATTGAAATAGACAACTAGTATTTATGTAGATGAGTTGAGATAAAGCATTTTTTTTTATGATGGTGATGAAGAGAACCACAACAAGAAGCAAGATAGTCTGATTAATGGACAACCCTCAAGTATGGTATTAGAAAAGTTGCATTATAAAATGTATGCTGATTCCACTTCACGCAAACCTAGGTGGCCCATCCTTCGCTCGATTCAAGTGATTCCGCCCATGCCCTCCAATCAAAATACATTCCCTCTCCAAGTTGATTAATGCATAAATTATCTTCTGTTATGACCTATTGGGACTTTCCATGATATGATTCTGCTAACCCTCACGTGGGGGGGGCTCACATTTTTTAAATCTATCCATTTGTCTCATACGTCCCAGAAAGGTACGTGCCGAGAAAGCCTCTTAGGTACATTGGAGATGTGAGTTTCAACAGAAATGGAGAAATGGGTGACGATATGGTTAAGTGGGAGATGATGTTGCCATTGAATGAAGACGTTTTCGTCAAATATAATGTAAGGCACCCTCAGCCAAATAAATTCTTTAAAGGTTTAAGCATAATTTCTTTTATAAAATTAAAGGACGTTTTCAGCAATTTAAGTAGTTAAGATAATCCTGATGACTTGGAAAGAAAGTTTTAGGGACAAATGGGTCCACATTAAGTTGACAAACAAATAGAACCATGGTGTGTAATCATAAATTATATACTGCAGCCATCATTCAGTGTGAAGAGGAAAGGATCGGTAAGGACAAGGAATCGTGGCCCAGATGTTCATGTTTGTCATTCTCTTTTTAGGTTTTGTTTTGTTTGACAAATGATAAAAGAGTGTGTTGTTGATCTGTTGTTTTCGTGTTGTTCCTTAGGAAAAGACGGCTCAGCCACCTGATATAGAGTCCATCCACATGAGTTCGTCCGCTTGTAGCAATGAGACAGTTTGATTGAAAAAAAAATAAAAAAACATATTAATGCAATCTTATTCATTAATTTCATATCTTTAATAAACTGGTCAATCGTACTATGAATAGAGCATTACAACATGAACACACATTATACCTGTAGAGCATGTCTTTTTCTATCCCAAGTTGTAGCAAAGTTGGTAAAATACGTGAGCAGGTGAGTTCAATCCCCAAAAGAGGGCCAAGAACTCCACTAGGACATTCGATTTTAAAGAAATATAAGGCCCAAAAACAATCATAAGAATGTTGGCTAAATGTTGGCTGTGCACAAGGCAGACCAATGACCAAGCCCTGTGATTAACCCTAGAAATATAAGAATATCCACGGGATTATTAACATGAATTGTCGGGTGATGCAACGAACACAAGATAACATTGATTAAAGAGGAATTTACGGCGCAAGTCCCCGTAGGATCCTATACCACTCTTGAGGTCCGAGACACACCATATTTATGGATAAGGTCGTCAATGTGCCTTTTTTTTTTTCCTTTTTTTTTTTTTTTTTTTTGTCGTTTAGCGATACCATTCTGCGGGAACTCAAATAGAAATTAGGTTTTTCAAGAGGGAGAAGAGGGGAAAAGAGGAGGAGGGAGAAGATTGTTATTTCCCAGCACAACCTTTAAAAACATTTAAATTTAGGATTTCTTGCATATGTCGCAGTGAGGTTTATAGGATACGTAAATAGGCTTTATGTGGTTGTTGGATTTTTGTGGTTGACCGGAGTGGTTCATTGGGTTGGCGAAGAATCAGATTTTATAAGGATTTTAAGCATTGTACTGGACCTTTTTTGGGGGGCTAAGAAAAGAGAGCTGCTAATGCCACAACCCGGGATTAGTAATAACACTTGAAAGGACAAAGGATCTTTGCATTCGGTTATATGGGTCTGCTCTGGCACTAAATTACACTTTCAACAGTCAGCCTGTTCTACCACTGTGTCGAGCAAAGAACAAGAATAGGGTTCAAAGAACCCTACACACAATAGCCATTATTTCAAGGATCCTTCCATTCCACAAAACCCATGTGACCCCGGATCCAGATCCCCTGCTTGGTCCAAACAGGGGGTGCCACATGGGAAGAGAAATTTTGTGAAGAGATGTGGTTTTTTTTTTTTTTGAAGATATAGGATGTGACATCTCAACCCCCGTGTGGCACCCCTGTTTGGACCAAACAGGGGATCCGTTTCCATGTGACCCCCCTTAAGATTGACAACGTGCACTTCTCCATTAAAAAAATAGAGAGAAGAATTCTAGGAAGATTCAAACATACCCACTTGAAAAACAAAATCTAAAAGATGAAAATAAACAAAAAAAGTGACATATAAAAGAAGAATTTCATAGACTCACCTTTATATAATTCTTTTTTGGAATGATTTTGAGAACCAGTCAATTTACATTGCAATTTGCCTGGCGATAGAATGGTCAATAGCAATCTTCTCCCTCCTCCCCCCTTCTTCTCCCTCCTAAAAAACCGAATTTCTATTTTGGTTCCCGCAGAATGGTCGATATCGACCACTCCCTTCTTCTGCCTCCTCCTCCCCTCCCCTCTTCTCCCTCTTGAAAAACTCAATTTCTATTTGGGTTTCCGCAGAATGGTCGATATCGACCATTCACTAACCAAACCAAACCAAACCAAGCCTTTTCCCACTAGGTGGGGTCGGCTATATGGATTTGACGACGCCAATCAAATCTGTTTAGGGCCATGTCCTCCGTTAGATCCATGTAGGCAAGGTCATGTTTAATAGTTTCTTTCCAACTTCTCTTGGGTCTCCCTCTCCCTCTCCTACTCCTGGCAATCTCTATGCCTTCACACCTTTTAACAGGTGCTTCCATTGGACGCCTTCTAACATGGTCAAACCATCTTAGTCGATTTTCTCTCATTTTATCTCCAATCGGTGCTATTCCTACTTTGCCCCTAATCTCCTCATTCCTAATTCTATCTCTCCTTGTGATCCCGCACATCCATCTTAGCATTCTCATCTCCGCAACTTCCATCTTCTTAACATGATTATGCTTTACGGCCCAACACTCTGATCCATATAACAATGCTGGTCTTACCGCCACCTTATAATACTTTCCTTTAACCCTGAGGGGGACTTTCCGATCACACAATACCCCCGAAGCACTCCTCCATTTGATCCACCCGGCCTGAATCCTGTGACTTACATCAGTATCAATCCCTCCATCCTGTTACACCATCGATCCAAGGTACCTAAAGTTTTCTTTCTCTACAATCTTTTGTGTGCCTAAACTTACTTTTATGTTACCAAGTGTCCTACTTTGGCTAAACTTGCACTCCATATATTCCGTCTTGCATCGACTTAGCCTAAACCCTTTTGTCTCTAACGTTTTCCGCCATACTTCTAGCTTAGCATTCACTCCTTCTCTCGTCTCATCTACTAAAACAATGTCATCTGCAAATAGCATACACCACGGCACCTCATCCTGAATATGTCTTGTAATCTCATCGATAACTAGGGCAAACAAGTACAGGCTTAACGCTGAGCCTTGATGTAGACCACTCGTGATAGGAAACTCCTTAGTCTCTCCGCCAGTCTTCCTTATAGATGTCACGGCTCTATCATACATATCCTTTATCGCCTCAATATATGCGACACACACTCTTTTCTTTTCCAGTACTCCCCATAGAATCTCCCTAGGAACCCGGTCATAGGCCTTCTCCAAGTCAATGAACACCATATGTAAATCTCTCTGGCCTTCTCTATACTGTTCCATTAACCTCGTCAGGAAAAAGATAGCCTCCATGGTTGATCTCCCAGGCATGAAACCAAATTGATTATCTGAAATGTTTGTTGTTCTTCTTAGTCTTCTCTCAATAACTCTCTCCCATAATTTCATCGTATGGCTCATCAATTTAATCCCGCGGTAGTTCGCACAGTTCTGAATATCTCCTTTGTTCTTGTATATGGATATAAGAATACTTTTCCTCCATGTATCAGGCATCTTCTTGCTCTTTAGCACTACATTAAAAAGTTTTGTCAACCAATTTATGTCATTCTCCCCCAAGCACCTCGAGACCTCAATAGGGATACCATCTGGCCCAACCGCTTTCCCATTCTTCATCCTTTTCAATACTTCTTTAACTTCTTCCCTACTGATTCTCCTATAGAACATATGATTCGATTCTTCCCTAGAAATGGTAAGCTGTCCCAATTGTATGTCATTACTACTGCTTTCGTTAAATAACTTGTAGAAGTAGCTCTTCCAACGCTCCTTTATCTCATCGTCCTTTACTAATACCTTTTCATCCTCATCCTTAATGCATTTAACTTGGTTTAAGTCCTTGGTCCGCCTATCTCTGGCTTTAGCAAGCTTGAATATCTTTCTTTCGCCTTCCTTAGTGTCAAGTCGCCTATATAGCTCCTCAAATGCCTTTGCCTTGGCCTCACTAACTGCCTTTTTGGTTTCTCTTTTTGCTTCTTTATACTTTTCCAAGTTTGCTGCATTTCGATCCTTTTGCCAAGTTTTAAAGCTCTCTCTTTTAACTCTTATCTTGTCTTGAACGGCCTTGCTCCACCACCATGCCTCCTTCTGTGCCGGAGCACCCCCTTTGGATTCTCCTAAGACTTCTTTCTCTACCCTCCTAATACACTCTGCTACCTTATCCCACACCATTCACTAAACACAAAAAAAAAAAAAATACAAAAACAAAAACAAAAACAAAAACGCACCTTGAAGACCTTATTCATAAATACGGTGTGTCTGAGACTTCAAGAGTGATATGAGGTCCTACGGGGACCTGCGACGTAAATTCCTCTTGAGTAAACCATAGAGCCGAAAAATCCAATTAAGAGATTAGCCGTTAATAGCATTCTAAAAAGACTTGTTGTCCCATCCAAGCATCATCATTATTAAATGTCACAATCTACCATTAATCAAGAGGATCCACCGCAATGACCGATTATGGCTCGCAACACGACAAAAGTAAGTCAAATAATGTGAATTTTAGTGTGCATTATTAATTACAAACATAAAAAAACTTTCGGACACATATTGTTGGAATTGATAGTCTAAATATTCCAGTAAGAAAATTAAGAAATCTCCTATCGTATGGAATCCGAAAGTCATTTTGAAATAGTCTAAAACGTCATCTAGAAATTTTAAATATCATCATTGGATTTTATTATTGCCTTGATTTATATTAAGTCATGTCATTTAAAAGTGTTGTTTGATAGGCTATATAAACTTGTGTTGCACTTCTTTCGTAGAGAGTGAAGAAAGTATCTTAAAAGATATTCTAAGCGTTTGATGTAGCCTCATCGTACCATGAGACTAAAGGTAGGGCCTTCACATTCATATCTAATACTAACACCCTAAATGTGAGGAGCATCGCCCCTTACTCTCGTGGTACCGTGAGAATAACTCTTACAAGAGCAACTCTCTATATAAGTTTATAGATAATTGTTAAGTATTTTGCTCATACGGCCCTTCGGCCGTACAACCCCACATACACAAGCACACAACACACTTTCATACTTTTCTACAAATTGGTATCATAGCATTTCTTCAAAGTGATATTAGATTGTGTTTTCTGCACATTTATTATTTGAAAAGTTTGGAACACTGTCCCACTCGTGGGGTGAACTCCCAAAGAGGGCTCAACGCTCACCATACGACATGGGTTGGCAACCTCGAATTTCACTTGGCTATTCAGGGATCAATCTTTTGGTTATGACACTCTTTCCACTTATGTGTGCTCCTCTTTTCATGTTTGTAGGTTTCCTTTCCACTTGTGTAGGCTCTACTTTGGATCTCCACCCCCATTAGCTGGAGTAACTAAAAAATTAAAAAGAAAAATAGAAAAAACAAAAGAGGTTTACCTGAGCACTCCTCTTAAGTGGGATGTCCCAAAAAAAAAAAAAAAAAGATTTACATAAATCTGTCCAGATGTAAGATAAAGTGTATGATTGATAAGTTTAATTAATACAGATGAATAATAATATCCTTACAATGGGACTAACTTATATTGAATAAACTACCTTCCTGCAATGGAAATAAACCTACCATCCTATAGTGGGACTAACCTCTGATAGTTGAGTCCATTAGTATAACCACCTGAGGGCCACAAGGGTTTTATCCGACTTCTCTCTGAGCCTAAAGGGATTAATCCAACCCAAAAGGATGGCAACCCTCCATTAGCCCAAAAAAAAAAAAAAAAAGAAGGAAAAACTTCTATTAAGTAAACTATGTTATATGAGTAAAATTAAAAGACATTCTACCGAAAGAAAGGGCTGTCATTTTTAGGAATTCGTGTTCTAAGAGAACTCAACAGAGGAAGCTCTACTCATCCCACTCGGATCCCTCTTGTTTGAATTCTAAGAACGTTCATTAAAAAGAGCGTACCAGTAACCAGGGTCATTCTCGGGCACCCCAAATTATGGTAAAAAAAATAAGCATTCTGACATAATTTGTACAGATGATTAAAAAGCAGTTAAAAAGGGTCATAGCACACATATTCGGCATATGTTAAAAAGGGTCATCGCACACATATTCGGCATATGTGCACAAATGGGTCCATTATTAAATTTCTTGGTGAATAGCTTTTACTTCGTTATTCGAAAGGTACATTTTGACGCTAACGTTCCACACAAGTTCATTTGGTTTGAGCATGTCCTAGGGTCCTTTATTTTCTGAATATATATTTAGTGTTATTTTTTAATTATTAAATGCAATTTTGATTTTATTTTTTTTTTGTCTGGATCATACAAAAAATGATAATTTTATGAGAAAATTATGCTTAAACAAGGATTTAACGGATAAGTGAGTGGGTGTGTGTGTGTGTGTGAGAGAGAGAGAGAGAGAGAGAGAGAGAGAGAGAGAGAGAGCATGGAGATATGAGTGAGTGGGTTGCAGGATTCGGTTCGGTAATAGGTTTGTAACAAGTCTGGGTTGGGGCTGGTGCAGGCGGATTCAGATGCATTGGGGCATTTAGTTGAGTGGCTAGTTTGGTTACAGGAGAACAGAAAATAAAAAAACACAAAAGGGAGAAACATCGGGGAGATGGTGAAATAGAAAAGAATAAGAGGAAAGAAGTAGGACAAGGAAAGGAAAGGGCCTGCCATATCGCAATCTATATTTGCAAATTAGCCCATCTAATTTTCACATTAGGTGGACCTATAAACCTATATATATATGTGTGTGTGTGTGCGCGCG
Organism: Umbellularia californica; assembly: GCA_028538565.1. Classification (NCBI taxonomy): domain Eukaryota; kingdom Viridiplantae; phylum Streptophyta; class Magnoliopsida; order Laurales; family Lauraceae; genus Umbellularia; species Umbellularia californica. The sequence goes on along the minus strand of JAPQWN010000001.1, from coordinate 13,613,247 downwards.
CGCAAATTAGGCCATCCAATTTTCACATTAGGTGGACCAATATAACTGATTTGGTTCTAAACCTCTAAAACCTCTAATATCGTTATTAATATGATTAATTAAATGCAACTTTTTAAATTAACTTTTTCTAGAACCTCGAGTATGTCGTCAATTGGCAAGAACTCAGAAGTTCAAATCCAAATTGGGCAGCCAAGAGACAGAAAAATTCTACTGATATGAATTGGCTGCATAACTCCCTTTTCAAGCCAAACTTGTCAAAAAGGAATACATCTGTATACGGCTTTTAAAGCTTTCTATTTTCACGGTAGGATAGAGCCATCAGGTAGAGATCCGCAGTGAGGAATCTTTTAATCAGAGCCCAGCCCACTTAGCAACTCATCACAACCTCACACCCCTTCCCAAAGCTGAACTAGACATTTCGTCATCCTCCCCACCTAAACTGAAGCAGTAAGATTGAATACGCCCGGGGCTTCTTCATCATCATACTTTCTTCCCCAAAATAAGAAACATGAAGCATACATCCAATGCATGTTCAGTTATCTAGCAGGTGTGATTCTTTTAAGCTGAAAACTTTGACAGTTATCTTTCAAAGAAACAAGACAACATCAAGGTGAAATGTGCGTTGAAAATATCTTGAGTCTTCTTTTTCTTATTTTGAAGGTTTCCCTTTCTTTCCAGGAAAAAAAAAAGTCACTGTAATTTACGATTTGCACATTAAAGTACATTATCTTGCTTCAATTTTGACCAATTCACACAAGGTTTCAATAAAATATCCAAAAATAAGAAATTATAAAAATACCAGAAAATTTAGAAAATATTTAAATGAAGGTATGAGAAATTGAACCTGGGACCCATATGCTACAGCTTGTAGGCCATTGGCATCAAAATTATGGTGCAGTTTTATTTAGAGCCCCCATCGATCAAGCCCCAGCAAAGGGTTCAACAGAAAGGTCCCATCGTTGATGAGGGTTGGCACCAAAGATTTAGAATATAATCCATGTTATTCAGTAAGAAAAATAATGACAACCAGCACTCAATAGTTCATGAAATTTACACCAAGATACCACCAGGGGAAGGAGTGTGAAATTGTTGGATTCACAATAAATATGGTTCCAAAAAATGCTTGGCCATGTTAGTTGGCCTTTACTCATCATGTTCTTTCGGCTTATGTATATAGATTTAAGTTAAAAAATTTACAAAAACAAGTAATTATCAGAAAAGGTCAAAAAGAAAAAATAAAAATAAATAAAAACAAAAAAATAAAAGATATTACCATTAAGAATTAAAAAAAATAAAACCCAAAAATATAAATTCCGTTGCCATGATACAAAATTTCATGCGCAACTCAAAAGAACCTAAATAAAAGTAGCAAACAACCACAACCAAACAGCAAAATCAACAATCTGCAAAGCTAAAATGTTAAATAAGACTGGACAAGCATGATGACATATTAAAGATAGGTGGAAAGGGGGTTAATTGCCAAGTGAATGCATCACATTTACTTGGCATAGAACTCAATCCATTGGCAAAGATAAAATGTTAATTCAACTAGTTCTTCATTGCTTTGTGGGTTGAACGCTCACTTCTCTACAAATAAAGATGTAAGTTTTCCATGCAGCAAAACATAGGAGAGCACACTTGGACTTCCATGCAGCAAAACATAGGAGAGCACACTTGGAACTAAAGACAACCGCTGTGTCCCACGAATCACTCTGGCCGTAAGTTGAAACAACAAAATAAGACTTGTTCAATAAAAAATGACACTCCATTAATCATCGGTGCAAAAGGGAAAAAATATGGCAATGCACCGTTGGGAGATGATTGGAAGAGAAGACGAGGGTGCAATGATGCCAAGGGCCAACATGATAAAACAATGACGAAGTGAAAGGGTTTAACACAACAGTAATCATCCGTACAAAAGTAAAAACATGTGGCAATACAAAGTTGAGTAATGAATGGAATAATAGACAAGGATGCAATGTTGCCAAGGGCCAACATGATAAAAATTCGTGACAGGAAAAGGGTCCAACAAATCACTTGCACAATAAGAGGCATATCATGTTGCGTAGAAGCAACCACACCCACCAAGGACAAACAAGTGACTTTTTTTTTTTTTTTTTTTTTTTTTTTTGAATGGCGACAAACAAGTGACTTTGAACAAGATAGAAGCATCACTTGCACAATTTAGGAGGCATACCATGTTGTGTAGAAGCAACAACACACGCCAAGGACAAACAAGAGGCTTTGAACAACATAAAAGCCTCAGATGACCACAATGCAATGGTGAGGATAACAGATGATGAAAGTAAATAGTAGGGGAAGAAGCAAATGGCCTCAACAAAATGCTTGAATACTATACCAGATACTATAACTATTGGGATGACAGGAAGGTGAATGCACGAAGATTATGCTCTTCTCAGAAGTTACAAGGTAAATAAAATAAACCATCTGCGAAATGGTACTCTTTTTAATTTTGAATGGAAACAAAAAGGCACCCACATGCAAACAATGATTAGGGTACTCTTTTTAATTTTGAATGGAAACAAAAAGGCACCCACATGCAAACTATGATTAGATTAAAGCAATATGAAAATAACATGGCCGTCATGATTAGGGTAAAGCAATTTCACACAGACAAAACAAGGGAACACGATTCACAAGCAATTGCAGGATTGGGTACTCGGACTATGTTCACAAAGGCGACTGTAAAACAGACTGTTTCCCAGGATAGTCCAGAAGAATGGGGATCTTAGACAATCTTTGGATGCATCTCAACATTTACATTCCAACATATCCCTCCGCACAATGTCGATGACCATGAGCCCGTCATTTGCGAATACCTATTCAAGGTCTCTTGAAACCAAAATTGTACAAAAACCACTGTGGTCCTCACTTCAGGGTTATAAAATGCTCCACACTTGTTCTACTCAAAAAGCGCAAGGTTTTACAACATTCAATTGGCACTTGATGGATATTGCTTGGGACATGATCATCATCACCACAACCACCACTATCAAAGCCTTGCTATCCTTCTACTTCCATTTATGTCCTCTTTCACCCACTCCATTTCGTTGAGAGAATATATCCTTCCATTTATGTTCTCCTCACCAGTCATTGTTTATTCTCTGATGTGTCTCATACTTACATGACACAATAGTCCCCCAACATTGTGGTATAGGATTGTCATCAAGACTTCTTCTGCTCACAGCCTCACACTCAGCTTTGCCTCAACCACTCTCGAGCTAAGCCGATCAGCTTATGAGCACAACTCAACTCAATAGCCTCACAAGTTAAGCCCGAGCTACGCACACTTCAAATTAGGATGCAACTGGGGCTGGCAGGGCAGGCAGGACCAAGCATTTATCAAGCCAAAACCTTGCATCAGGCAGAAGCTCAGATGAAACTCAAATTACAAAGCCCTTCGCCCAAGCCTAAATTCAATATTCAGGCCCCAAACCATATGAAAACCATAGCCCTTCACCAATTTTCCTCTTCCGTTCTCTATAAGCTAGACCTCAATGAAGTCATGGAACCAACCATGGTATAAAGAGATCACATACAAATACAACTAAAAGTCTAAGAGACATGGCAAAAAGTCTAAGAGATCACATACAACCGTGATAGATTCATGTTGTGCTTCTGCTACAGTTTTGGACAAAGATGAAAAAAAAAAAGGAGAGAGAAGAAAGGTATTGCAACTGCTGATTTTAGGTAAGGCATTTGTTGAAAATGCCCTTAGATGAAGAAAGCAGCATAAGAGAATAGGTTTTCCCTACTCTGAAAATCTGATCCTCTCTCCACCAACTCCCCCTCACACAAATCTGCAATTTTCCCTCTTGCTTGATGTCAGAAGTTGATGGAATCAAACCCGAGCAGAAACTTGACTAAAGATCTGGGAATAATCATCCCTAAGATAAAGATAGCATAATGCAGACAACCGCAAGTAGATGGTAATTCCAATATTTTAATTGATTCTATGGACTGTAGAGAAGGGGAAAATACACATGTATAGAGATGGGTTCCCCTCTAGCTTCCTCATTTGACCTAGTTTCCCAATGAAAATTGTTTCTATATTTTTCCTTTCTAAAAACAACCAAATTTGTAAACAAATAGAATTTTCTAATTCTTAACTTTCCAAATAAGAGTCCTACTGGAAGTAAAAGAAACTTCCAAAAACAATTCTACAATGAAGGTTGGTCACCACATATGGACATAATATGTGTTAATGGAAAGGACCCCACTTGAGTCACAACTCACAATCCCAGTTGTGTTTACAGTAGATTGTGGCCTTCCACCTCAAATAAACCTTGACCCAGTTGGAGTGTTGATATGATGAGCCTGAGGACAATGGGCAATAAACTGGCCCAATAATGAAGTGGGCCTGGCCATCATCACTTGAAAGTGACAACATTGGGTTTTTTATCCTTTCCAAAGAGAGAGAGAGAATCAGAAACAGAGAATGTAAAAGAGAAAGGAGGGAAATGGAGGGAAAACAAAAAGGGAGGGAAAAAAATTAAGGTCTAAGCCAATGCCCAACCCAAGAAGCCTAACTCAAACTGCATTTTTATGTGGACTGGGACATACGGGCTCAAGCTTCCGGTCCACGCTGCACCTCCAACTCAACTCGACAGTGGTTTGAGGTCAACATTGGGGTCAACTTGAGCTTTTAATGGCGCGACTTGGAACACAAGTGGATGTGGATGTGGTCCATTTGAAAATGGTCATATAAATGGGCTCACTACAGCCACTGTCAGTAATTTTCCATTACGCTCAGTACATCCATATACTTTTTCCTTTGTTTTAGGAATAGTTTAAAAAATTATATAACTCAAAAGTCTTTTGATGGCTATGGTCCAAACCCAAAAAGACAGCATGTCTCATCTAAGCACACCAAACACCGAACTCCACTTGAGTTCACATTCTCCCCCCCTCCCCCACTTGAGTTCACATTCCACACCCCCCCCCCCCCCCCCCCAACCACAATCACTTTCCTCCTTGTGACATCTAGTTTCTACTTCATTGGCCCACCAAACACTAAACTCCACTTGAGAAGCATGTTTCCCACTCCTGTTCTCACTCCTTTCGCAGCCAATCACTTTCCTCCCTCCTTGTGACATCTAGTTTCTTCTTCATTGTCCCAACACTCCAACATCCTCAATTCATCCTCCTGCAAGGTTCATGTTGGACCAACATCATTCAGAACACACGTCTATCTACAACCACCACCCTTGTTTCCCCACTTTTCTTCTCTTTTCCCCTAATATTTTCAATCTCACTCCATCTACAGTGGTCGATAACTGGATCTTGCAAGTTGCAACACACCACGGTCTCATATTTTTGGGGGAACAATAGAGCATTTGATAGGAGTGCAATGTGAAATGACTTCTAAGCAAGGATGAAAATAGTGGTAGCGTCGGGCGTAGTAGCGCTACATAACGGCGTAGCGGTGCGATTTTGAAAAATAGTCAAAAAAATATGAAAAAAATTTAGAAAATCTAGAATATTGGAAAATGAGAGAAAATGTTTTTTTTTTTTTTTTTGCAAAAGTAACTAAGGTAAGGAGGCGTAGCGGTCCCCTCACTGTATGAGGTTCTGTATCGCTGTATAAATAGAAAATAAAAGTAATAATTATTTTTTTCACATGTGTTTATGTTGCTTAGTTATGCTACTAACTTAGAAACTAATGAAAGGCCTATAAAAGAAAAAACTATGTCATGAAGTCAAGACTTAAGAGTACCTAGAGAAAAAAATACATCTACCAAAGGGGGTGTCTAATAGGATGTACTTAGAGAAGAATCATTGAGAATAACTCTCTGTATAGACTGTAATTTGGCGAGATCATGTACTTTTTAGTGTTCTTTTAAACATAAAAGGGTATAAGAGTTGTGTAGAAATATTATTTGTAGAGAAGAAGAAAAGAAATAAGTCTTATTATGCATTTTAAAAAAAATTTGGAAAGTAAGAATTTTTCTCACCCCGTAGCAGACGTAGCGGCCGCTACGAGTGCGACGGCAGATAAATTGGCCGTAGCGTGGCGGTGGCGGCCGCTACGGCCAATGTAGCGTGGCGGCCGCTATTTTCATCAATGCTTCTAAGCAAGCGCAATCACCTCCATGTTAACACATGGCCAACTAGTTCCATCAGTTACCAAGTGGTGTCATAACAACTCATAACCCCTACTCATCAGAAGCCCCAAAGTTACAAAAGCCCAATTGTGGTATATAACAAATAGTCCTCAACAAATTTCAGGATGTTATCCATAGAGCTTCAGACATATCAACCACGATCAGTAACTGGAGCTGTAATCATGCTTTTGATGCTCAAGTAAAACACCCACGAGAAGAAATCCAACAACCCGAAAACCAAAAAAAAAAAAAAAGAGGTTAAGATGGTAACGCAAAAAGACTAAAAGAAATTCCCACTCGAGTCTTGACTACTACAAAGCAATGCATCAACCTCATATAACCATGTTATTCCATTAAACTCAATCACTTATGTTCCTCATATAAAAACGGTCAATACATAAAAATATCAGAAGATTTTCTATAAGTTTTAACATCCAATAAAAGGGAAACAGATTCTAATTTTACCTAGCTCAATGCAACAACAGAGTTAGCTTGAGCCAAGGGAAAAAAAAGGTTGGTAGTAAATAAATCATCAGCTTAGCTAGATGGAAAAACACTAGGACAGACAAGTAGAACACTCAAAAGCCAAAAAAATGTGCTTGTTTCACAAAGAAATCAGCAGTACATGCCCATAGTAGATTAGAAAACAACTTACTCCATCAAATAATATTAATAATTTCATACTTATAGCAACATTTCATGCTAAAACCAACTCCAACTCAATATCATGAGATCTAATTTCCATATTGACCCATCAAGTATTTTAAAATTAAAAAAAAAAAAAAAAAAAAAAAAAAAAAACACATGGAGTTGTACAAGTACAAAAAACTATCCCACCCAAAGATGGAGAAAAATCATAAGCAAATTTCACCACAAATTAAACTCTTCCATTCAAAATTATAGAAAATGAACTAAAGAAAGATCTAGTTTCAACTACAAAACATGATATTTAAAGTCTTAGCCTAGACAGGAAAAAGGACAAGAAAAATCCAACCCTTGAACTTGAAAACTCCTTCCTCTTGGAAAGCACCTACAAATATAAATCCCATGTGATAGTCAATTTAATAAATTGAGAATCCAAAACAAACAAATAATGGGGCAAAATATGAAGAGTTCAAATTTACCTTGCTGAACAACAAAACCTACCGCAATAAGTTCAGAAGTCAGAACATCTAATAAATCTTACCAAACAAATATATGAATTTTGAATTTTTCACAAAAATTGGATTTTGCACACATGTTGAGTACCTTTGAGGTTCAAGCTGAACTCATCAGTAATTAAAGTAAAACTATGAGGAAAGTGAATGGATAATTAAAAGAACATGAACCAATGTCCTTCTGACCAACTATTTTTTCCTAACAAGGAGAATCTTCCACATGAGGATCAAGCTTATTTGATTATTATGGAAGATAGAATCAATAACATTATAATCTATAGAAGTACCACTGCCAGGCCCCCTCCTCCTCTTCCCCCATCTTTCGTGATTCTAAAAAAATCAAATAAGCTTATAGAAAACATATGCTGCCTCTGTACTATCACAAGCGCGCACTGCTTTGACCTATGCAGTGTGACATGGAAGGCAGGACAAAACCTATCAAACTGCTTGTTTTCAAGGCCTCTAAATCAAAAGGCAGCAATCACCTAATTGGGTTGAACTTTAACCAACCCCAATCTATGATAGCCCCTCCTTGTCTCCACAGCCCTTCTGAATTGGCACACATGGAGGTGAACCTCCAAAATAGTTATTGCACGACATACATGCTGCAGAGCACACCTTCATCCAGAACCACTGAAAAAGATTTGACATTGGCCTAAATTTCACTCCAGCCAAAGCAGTCAAACACTGGATTGACCATATATTTATTTAAATAAAAAAAATGATTTGACTCTCAAAACAAACTGAATTTTATCTATTTACACATGATCAATCCAAGGGTTCCCCCCTACAAATTGGAATCAGGTTTGGGCTGGCAGATTTATGGCGGTAGTATTCTATTTGTCTGGAAACATACCCTTTGAAAGGATATACCTATGTAACCTATCCTTTAAACCAACCACCCCCTTATCTGCCTCTTCCCCAATAGAGTGGTTCCACTCATTTCTGGAATTGCAAGCAACAAAAACGAAAACTAAAGGTTCCCCAACAACCCACTCTGGTGATGATTCAATGCTCTGAAGTGGCTACAAAGCAGGTGAGTTGAAAAAAAAAATCCATATAGCGCATTATAATCAATTCAACATTGTAGCATATATAGTTGGGAGTTCAGATTTTTGCTTTCTAAAGTAAAATAATACACTAGAGATGCCAATTAAATAATCCACCAATACAAAAGCACCTAAAACTCCAAAAGGAGAGTAACAAAATTACCTCAAATGTTGCTGGGGTACATGAAAACTCGAACCTTTGCACCCTGCAAAAAAAAAAAAAAAAAACCCCAAAACAAAATAGGTTAAAATAAACCCTCAAAATCTACAAACAATCCAAAAAAAAAAAAGCTGCTCAAGTACCATGGATTTGGGAGGCAAGTTAGATTTGAACTTGGCGCGTACGATGCCGGAGTTGCCATGAGGCCTCCTGACCTTGCCCCAAATGCAACGATAATGAGATCCGTTCTTCTTGACCTTGGCCTTGTAAATGTAAGCCATTTTCTTTCCACAGTACCATGACACCTCCTCTTTGGTATTCACCCCCTCGATTTGAATCAGGGACGTGTTCGGGTATTGATTGGACTTTGATCTGAAACAATCAAAACCAATATCAAGGGAATTTCAAAAAAATAGATTGATTGATTGGGATTTGGATAGTGTTTGGAAGTAGCTTGCCTTTTGTATCCGAGGATGGTTCCTCGAACGTACAATCTGCAGGAGAAGAACAAGAAAGGGAAAAGTGAGAGAAAGTGGGAGATTAGAGAGAGATGAAGAAAAGGAGGGGTTTCAAGGATGAGAGATCTGACCTTACGCGCTCGCCTTGACGCCCCTTCACCATTTTCGCAGAGAGGGTTTGCAGATGATAGATTGAGAAAGAGAGAGAGAGAGCGGCGGAAGAGAAAACCCTAGAGAAGCTTTGAAGATGGTGTCTCAGACTATTTATAGATGAGTAAATCGGACCGGATCGGATGATTCGGATCTGACCGCTAGCGGGTTTAGTCGGGTTTGAAGTAGGTTGAGGAATGGGTCTAGTGGAGTTGCGTGTTGGCACCATGGTTGAGGATGACAACTAATTAGTCAAGAAATGCTACCCTAGATTTAATACTTCTTTATTTAATTGATTCTGATGGTGGTTACTTATAATTAGAGACGTAAATGCGTCTCCAATTCTCCGATTACTTGAAGATTTCGATCCATTAAAAATTTTTTAGTATCTCTCTTTAAAATTAGTTTTTTTTTCCTATATCATTCTCTACTTAGACCCAGACCCGAACCCGCCTCATATATGGTCCTGGTTCTGGCTCCAGTTCCACCTTCTCGTTAACGGTTCTGGCTCCGGAACCAAGCGCTTCTAGCTCTGAAACCAAGAAACTAGTCTCGAGACGATTCTGGGTCCGGTTCGGCTCCACCTTCTCCTTAACGGTTGCGGGTCCGGGTCCACCATGGATCCGAACCAAAAACCGACCCGTTTACATTCCTACCTGTAATGATCACTAGTTCTGTAGAAGATTAATTGGTACAATGATTTTTGTATTTGATGAAACTTGAGGCTGCCACTGACACGCAATGTCCTTCCTGCTGATTGTAACTATAGCACAAAAAAATGTGTTAAAACTAGGAGAACAGGCCCATCCAGTATTGTGAAGCTGCCTTTTATCGATGAAGAGCCCAAACCATTCCTGTTAGGATGGCAACAGGTTGGGTTCGGTATAAATTGGCCTAGAACCAAACACAAATGATGTGTGACCCACCCCAATTCCTACTCAACTTGTCCCAGGAAAAATATACATTGCGTCACATGTAAGATTTTTTAAGTTTTGAGTTAAAAAAAAAAAAAAAAAAATTTACAGTACGGTTAGATCGTTAAGAGTTTACAATCTGCATTCTTTAATCTCATCCACTAACATCACATAAGTCGTGGAATTTTGTACGTGAAGTTTTATTGGAAAACCATGAATTAGTTACAAATGCTGCAATAGTGCTGCAAACAAATGGGTATCCACTTATCTAAGCATCTGAAATCTCTTATTTTGAATAAAGCATGTATGAAGCCTAAAGTAGGCTTTGAGAGGAATTTGGCTTTGGATAAAATTCCATACACATAGGACCCAAAACATCTATATCCAAAACTAATTTTTGATCAATGGAAATTATATTCACATTTTCTATATATATATATAGGTTTATTAGGTACATATAACTTGAGTTGTATTTATATTTGAGAGTCTATTTAGCTTTATCCATATACAATTTAATGAAAAATATTCACTTGCGCACAATGCACATGGGCACTTCACATCTAAACCGCATGTCACTTGTAGCTCGTAAAAGTATGAGGTGGGTCTAGCCTCTGAAACGGTCCAGACATGAACATGATGTTTTTTTAAGAAGACATATACACATACAAGTGAGGCTGGAGAAAAGCCTTCACCTTTCCATACACCCGTCTCTCTAGATTGGAATGCATCCCAATGTCATGTTCATGTTCATGTTCATGTTCATGTTCATGCTATTAGATTAAGACATAATCTCAAATTAAATATGAGTCCATTGACTTATAGCTGAAAATGAGATGACTTAATTCAATGGCAGGTTTTTTCACTACTATTTCTACCAATAATTCTTAGACTGCGTATAGAAGCATTCTTTTTTTTTTTCTTCTAAAGAGGAATTCAAGTAGCAAACATACAAGGACAAGACAACAAAGAAACCCAACTAAAAAAAAAAAACTCAACACACCCAACCAGACATCTAAACTACAAGAAACCTCAATTTATTTGTAGCGAGGAAAAAAAAGATTGTGAAAGGTCTCTGTTTTGTCATGAAATTTTGAAGCCCTAAGTAAAGGGAGCTCTTCTTTTTTTACCAACCCCAACATACGCCACGCATTTATTATTCCTCTTACTCCTTGTGAATGGGATGCAATTAGTAGGGCCCCATATGGAAGGATGCGTGATTTTTAAAGAGAGTTAACAAATGGCAACATAGCCAAGTTAAATGGGTAAACTGCCCTAATTCCTTTCTATTGGGGGTGACTTCGGTAAAAAAAAATGCCTTTATTAAATTCAAGCGGGTATGGTCTTACAAAGATTGACCCCCGAGTTACGATTTGGTTCTTGGATACTTCAAAGGGTTTCAACACCCAAATTGTTAATTTGAATCCTTATGGCGCAGGTAGTTTGGATACCTGAATCCCCAAATAGTATCAGGCTTTTTCTGAAGTACTATTTTGAAGGCAAAAATGTTGTTTGAGAATTTATCGACATTAATGGAAAACTTTTTAAAAACTCTTCTCTCTCTCTCTCTCTCTCTCTCTCTCTCTCTCTTGCTAGATGGGTGCTTGGTATACAACGTGTGAGACAACCTGTGGCGGACCTAGGTGCAAGGGTCTGCGGCTGACCCAAGTACAAGGGTCTGCACCTTACTTGAAAGTTTTCAAAAAAACCCTTACAAATTCTAATAATTAGTATGTGTTTTTTTTATTTTTTTATGTTTGCCCCCTCCCACAATATTTCTTATACATTAAGCCCCCAAGTTAAATTTCCTGGGTCCACGTTTGGAGATCCATGTGAAATAAAACATCGCTGCCCATGAGGTGTCTTTCTCAAAATAAAGAACAGTGGATATCTTAAACCTTCCATATTATGGTTTCAATCATCTTAGGATTCTCTTATGAGAATCAAACAAATCATGTAATAAGTGCTTAATGCATCGAGAAATGTTCGCCTACAAGTGGAGACTGCAGCTCTATGGGACCCACTTGGGCCCCCACCTTTGATCAATGCAACCGATTTGATACTCTTGTCATCCCACGATCGAGTATCCTAACCAAAATTACACTTATTGAACCTTCTCTCACCATTCGGTTGATTTTTAAAGCAATCTATGGTTAAGATGCCATGAAATTTTAAGCACGTTAAATCAAGGGTAAGAATAGTTTGGTGGGGCCTCCCATTGATGGACATGCATTTATGTGGGCCCCACGAGCTGGATGGCAAATGAGCGATATGGAGTACTCTTGTAAGATAACATTCTCCTAATATATCCTCACATCACAACCAATTGTGTGGAATCAGGTGTTAAACAAGCAATAACACCGATAATAGACACAATTCTTTTTAGAATGAAATTTTTTCATAGTAAATGTACGAGGAAGATATTTATTGTGAGCAATTTAGATTTTAATTGGTGGATCCTATCACTTATTTATTGAGGTCAAGGCCTCACGAGGTTGTGGAAGTGTCATGACCCGAGCCCGAGATCAGAGTAATTAGGGTTGAACCCCGGGTCGCGAAGACAATTATCCTAACTCCCGTAAACCCCAAATCAACCGAAGTTAAGATGAAGTCCACAATGGATCTTACATACGAGCCTGTCAATGTACAATTTACAGAACATATACATATACATACATGTGCACATTGACAATAGTTAAAACCTGAATAAGTTCTTTACACAAAAGTATAGGTTTTACAATTCATTTACACTAAGTCAACAACTGCATATTCAGAATACAATGCAAGTGACTCTAACTATCCAAAATGAATATACAAAATTTTTTATCAAAATGTTTCTCCATAACATTCTATCCTTTGGTACTCCAAATCAAGTCCATTCGATCAAGCCCCCTGGGGGTATCAGATGGGCATCCTCCGCTGACGGCTCAGCCTCTGCGAGGCCGGCACGGGCAACTGGGCATGTAACATCATCAGTAACATTGTAAACACGACGGTTCAACATTGCATATACAATTCTATGATAATATGTATCAATTCTATAACAATATCTTGTGCAATAGTAACACACGCAATAACAATAACTATAGTGGCAACTACAATAGTATTGGTTTCATTTCAGTTTCTTCCAAAGAAAGCAGTCAATTCAATTCAATTCATTTTCAGTGTTTACATTCAATTCATTAATTATAATAAGCTTTTGTTAGATGACTTATCAGTGGAACTCTTTTGGTCAAATGTGTGGCTTGTGGTGGCTTATCAGTGACTTTCATTCTATGACCTTTCGGTCCAAATAGGTGGGATCTCCCAGTGTCTGGATCAAAGATTACTAGTGTCACCACGGAGCTCCGGAACACCCCAATATCCATCAACTGCAATAGGATTGTTCATTAATTAGATGTGTCATTTAGCACAGTTCATTATGTACATTTTTCATTGTTATTTTTAGTAATTGTGGATTATTAATTCCATGTAAATTCATTACCAATTCATTGTAGCTCAATAATAAGCGTTGGAAACCACTATGTAGTGCCAGACTCACAATTCAAATCAATCTAGCCATCTCATTCAATCATATTCTAATTCTAACTAAGTATCTAAACCAAGAGTGAACCAACGTTATCATACATGTGTTACTGTGGATGACATTACTTTAGTTAAATTTTATTCATAATGATCACTTTGGTTCACCCTTATGAGGTTTTAGACATCACTAACAAAGGCCTCAAAGGTTAGGCTTTCAACTCAGAAGAATCAGAAATTAATCTAAATCTTTTCTCTCTAACGGTTACCTTGGCGGTTACCTTGCGGTTAGCCGCAATTTGGCTGGCGACTAGCCGAACCACTTCCGGTCAGCTCATGGTCAACTTTCTAGAACCTTGTAATTTCCTGATACATTTAGTCAATTCGGTAACCTCGTCGATCACCTTGCGGCTAGCCGGAATTTCAATTTCGGCTCGCCGAATTCACTTCGGTTACTCATGGTTAGTTTTCCAGAAGCTGGTCTTCTGGAGTGAACTTCTGACTCAATTTCGGTCAGCTCATGGTCATCTAGCGGCTGAAATTTCGGCTCATCGAAATATGGCGGTCAGCTTTCCAAAGACTGACCAATTCTGTGGATTTCAGGAGGTTAACCTGGCGCTAGCCGAATTACTCCCAAAACGAATTCCAGGGTTTTAGAATTCTGAAGCAAACTCTGGGAAATTGAGTTCTTTGAACTTCAAACATTCTAATAACATCACAAAACATAGAAATGCATATACTTATCTCTAATGAAGGTCAAATCCATAAAAGCCCTTTGTTTAGCTTGGATATGAGTGGAAACTTCTCAACTTGGAGCCCTTTTTCTTCAAAAAAACTTCAAGAAGAAGATGAAGAAGGTGGAGAAGATGAAGTTCTCTTCTTGAATCACTCCAACTTCAACCTTAGTGCTTGATGGAGATGAAAATGGAAGAAAGAAGAATAGAAGAAAGAAGAATAAAAGGAAAAGAAGAAGAAAGTCTAAGGTTTGAGAATGAATAGAATGAGCTCATTGAAGCTTATTTAGCTTATATAAGCTTCATTTTTGCATTTAAGTCCACTAGTTCTACTAAATCGCGATTCGAGTCAAACGAAAGGTCATTTGATCCGATATTCGTCGAACGACTTCAAGTCTTTTATGAAAGTTAACGTACTCATCGAGATACGTGTGTTGGTATCAAGGGTTTCCGTATTCGACAAAATACGCGAAAATTCATATTTATGAAAAAGTCCTTAATTTCGTTATTTAAGTCAAAAATTCATTTAATTATTCCAATCCCTTTGATTACTCTTTCAATAAGCCTAATTCATTCGATTTAGGCTAATTCAGTTCCATTTGTTCATAAACCATTATTAGATTAATTAAACATAGTTAATTAGCTTTAACTCCAATCAATTAGAGTTAATTTTGATTAACTCGGGGCGGGGCCTTACAGGAAGCGTTGGATTGGATAATATTATTCGGCTACAAACTGATCAAAACACCTATTGAATGAGATTATAAGCTTACTTGAGGAATCCACAAACCATCTACTAAGATTTCATCCTTTTATATTGTTGCCGAAAGACAAGGATAAAGACCCATTGTTGCATATATATATATATATATATATATATATATATATATAGGAGAATATTCATGTGAGCATGGTTCTCCTAAGTTACAGCTTATGTTATCCTAAGCTGAAATAGTGCTGGTCGCACAAATCAAAGTCGATTATCTCTTTTTTTGGCATGAAGGAACTGAAAAATCTAGTTCTGATTGAATTTATCTTGATTTTGGAGACGATATGAGGTAGTTTTCGATCAAAAAGATTTTACAGACTATTTCAGCTTAGGATAACATACGCTGAAGCTTAGGAGAGCCCATATATATAGAGAGAGAGAGATGAGGATTGGATGTTGTGGATCTCTCTTTTTTTTTTTTTTTTTTTTCTGTGCAACAAGGATAAACACCCATGAAAAGCAGAACTTGTGTTTGTGCAACAAAAGAACAAAGTGCTCCGCATAATTTTATTTCCACAAGAGAGGAATTTTACATTATTGTCCCTATATATTAAGGAAAATCGAACCCTCTCTATCATGATAGATCTGCTCTTTTTTACCCATTTTGCCACTAAGAAACTATGTCGTAACAAACAATATTTAAATGGTTGTACGGAAAATTAGAATTAAATTTTCTTTTTCAAGATCCTCTCATCCTCGTCTATTTATTTGAAGTATAGATGTTTCAATTAAGCCTTATTGTAGATATATTGTTTGATATTTATGATTTAATTGAGATAGCGATCTTGTTATATGGTAAAACTTGTATGGGTAAAATTATCCTATAGTAAAAGCTATATATACTCAAACTTTTTAAGAAAAATCCAATTAGGCTAGGTTATGTTTCTTGAAAAAGAGGGAAAAGGTTTTGGATTTTCCTCAATTAGACATACATATAAACTTTCTCAAATAATTTAAAATACTCAAACATTTCTTTGAATCAATTTTAACAGTTACCTTAAAGTTAGTATTTGAGTAGTGATTAGACTTTGATCACTAATTTACATTTCTCACAAAGAAGATTGAAGACATAGTCAAAACAAAAAGGAGAAGACAAGGAAAACTAAGGCTTATAAAATAAATAAAAAATAATTAACAGAATAAAGTAAAAGGCCGGGAGAAGAATGATCTTGTTGGGAGCGACAAAAGAGAAAGCAACACTTTTCCTTTTAGGAGAGTCATTTTGTCGTCTACTTTTAAAGAGTCATTGCAGCCATGTGCCTTAGATGGTTAAAGGGTAAATACGAGACAAGCTATTATTCTTTAAAATGCATGGCCATTTCGCGTAGGAATGCAACCAGGACTCGCGCAGGAACCAATAATTTTTCTAGTATTATTATTATATCGGTGTATTTTTTAAATAGGATATAATGATATAAATCATAAGTTTCATAATGGGGAGACATTTATGTGCATCCATTCCTTACACTTACATGACTTTTCCTCTTTGCACATGAATATCCTCTTTCAACATATGACCATACATGGCTTTTCCTCGTTTGCACATGAATACTTTCAATTATGTAAGTTTATGGTGAGGGGTGGATGCACATGTATTCTCTTTCACAATGACATATATACATTGCATTAAACATTAATTACATTGCACACTTGGGTACCTAGGGTTTGACCCAAGCTCCGTTCCGATCGTCAACAGGACTCAAAATTGGTACATGGACCCATGAGTTTCCAAATATACGGGGACTTCTTGGGCCATGCCTTCCCATTTTCACAATGCTCACTTTTTTTCTGCAGAAAACCGGCTACATAACAATCCCTAAAAGAAAGAGTCCGGACCTTTGTGTCACTGGGGAGAATTCCTTGAGCCTGCTTCTCATTTTAATTCTATCAACCAGACCCACCTTCAAATTCTAAACCCTTAAATTAATTATCCTATCATCTTTTATCACTAACTCAGATTTGACTCCAATCATATAATGCCACAGCAAGATTGATCGCTTGGAAAATGAAAAAGATAAAGAAAAATTTTCACTTTGTGTTATTTTATTTTATTTTTCAATATATGATCAATCTAAATGTGGTTAAAAGCTTAACATTGATTGGGGTGATGTTAAGACCGGGAAAAGTCATATTGTGACAACTGAAAATGATGTCAGGTAGGTTAGGATTATCAATGGGTGGGACCTACTATAGAGTTCCACCGGCCGAGGGAGGAAGACAGCGGACCCGGACTCATTCGCAGGGGCTTCTGTAGACTGGCAGTGTATGCTTGGAGATCGAAACCCACTGCTCAGTTAACCCATCACACGACTGGGAAACCCATGATCGGTCGTTCTACTTTTTGTGCACTGAGTGCTGTTGGCAGGCGTGGGACATTTTAACCATCCATGTCATGGACTGATTTGATTATTGTGATGGTTCAATCACATTATTTGGGTCATGGCCCATTTACATGAACGAATAACAAATTAATCACTTACCACTAATATCCTAGATACAGATGATCTCACTCACTCATGGCAGTTTTGAGCTGACAGAGGATGAGAGAAGATGATACAGGTTCGCAATATCGAAAGGATTAATCCTTCCATTAACAAAGATCAGAGAGGAACTAATATTTTGGCTCACCCAAGAAGAGAAGAACCAACTTCTTTTCTTTTCTTTTTTCTAGTACATGGGAACCCGCCGACCCCCTTCCGTTAGATCACTGGTAAATCCACGGATGCATTGAACCACCCATTAGCCCTGTGCATTTGACAAGGAGAAGAACCACTTAATTTATTGTGTCCTCACACAACCATATAAAAATGTTTTACCACAGCAAATAATAGCAATTGAATTCTGAAAAGATATTACGAAATTCATCCAAATCCATGAAACTATATATTCTCACCACCTTTCTTCATCATAATGATCGAGAGAGACATCATTAAAACAAGCACCCCATCTATACAAATAACATGTAAAGCTACATAAGGCATGTAGAATTACAACAGTATTAAGTAAAGATAACAACAATTAGTGGATAATAAAGCAAACAAACTGATCTTCTTCCCTCACTAAACCATGTTCTCCGACGATGCCTTCCAACTGCTAGCAAGGCTACACTGATCAGAATTCACCGACGAAGCCAACCCACTGCCGCATTTAGCGACGGTCCTCACGCTCTCGATGAGCGCCTCCGTCCGCGACTCCTGCGAAAGTATCTCCAGCAGCTGCTCCGGGCTGATCACCAGCTTCACCTTCCACACTCCGGCACTATTATATCTCGGAAACACCTCCGTCTCCGCCCTCCTCCAGGCGCCATGGTTGTCGAAAGACATGCGATAAGGAGTGAAGACGGAGGAGGCTCCGCTCATTCGAATGCTGTCTTCTCTAACAAAGCTGCCTCTGTGGGGTTTAAGAGGGAGAAGATGGTAGACTTCACCCACAAGCAGCTCTTCACTGTGGAGGAGGGGCTGAGAGAAGAGGTCACGGCTGCGGAAAATGGCGTGGCCGGGGAACTCGTTGGTGATGCATTCGGCAGTGATGGGCGGGTAGAGTTCCATGACTCCGCCATTGGAGGTGACCACCTTGATGAGATCTCCTGCTTGGGGGAAGCCTCTGAAAACACAGTTGCCCATCTTTGTTTGGATGGTGGTGTTGCTTTCACTGTGATGAGTTCTTTCTTTGTGAGTGTGTTTCTAGTTCAGCAGCTAAAAAAGGAGTCAAAGAAAGAGGGCATAAGGGAAAGTTGGTGTAACAAACGCTTGTTTATATGTGCTTTTCATGATCTTGAGAAGGAAAAGATGGTGGGAGATTTGGTATGAGAGAAAAAAAGGGAATCGGCGGGATGTTTCTGCTGAGCTTCTCTACCGACACTGTACAAGTAAATGAAATTTTCTTTTGCGTTGGGCATCGAAAAAGCTGGGCCCGAAATGGTCGGAGTCTTGTAGTATGGAAATGCGGATTAGCTGATGATGGGGGGCGAGTACATCCGGATTTTGTGCTCGACAGCAATTAAAGTAAGCCACGTGGCATGTTTGTGGGCCCACTACAATAACAAGCACTTACCAAGCCCTTTGAATCATGGAGGAGTCAAGGTCCCTTCCATTGCTAACTTATATATTATCTATCACCTTTCACCTTTCACCTAATGTATAATTTATTTTCGTCTCTTAAATAATTCTTCAATAAAACTCATTTTGATTGTGGATTCATTCATTCGATTTTATATATTTTTTATGTTAACAAATAAGTCCTTTTTTAAGTATTTTACACATTTTTAAAAATCAAATGGGTGGCAAAAATTTTGAGGCCAATTATCCTACCAATATAATAATAGGGTTTAGATTTGATAGATGCTGTTGTTGATTTAAGTCATGAAACAAACTATCAACCAAGTTTTTATTTTTTGTTTTTAACTGTCAAACTGTGACTTTAGATTAAATAGCCAACAACATCTAATTGACCTAAAGTTATTACTGTTTTTTGAATAGGTAAATGCCAAAAATCTTTTATATCCAAGGGACAAGTAAACTTTACAAGCCTTGCCATGTATGCTAAATGGTTCATATAGTTGATTCGAAGGACCAGATTATTCATAGAGAGCCCATTAAACGGGAGAATGCTAACCATCCATTCAAGATTTGGCAGTTGAGAATGAAATACAATGCCTCAAGCAGCCCCACCTCATTCGCCTGCAGAAGGAGGGCAAACATTTTAATGTTTGCTATCGTTCCCTCTCTGGATTTGACCAACATTCATGTTTAGTAGATGATGTGCCTAGGTTGTAGGATACTGTACTTGTGAGTGATGGGAGTGAAACTCCACTAGAGGGCTAATGCATTAAAAATCCAAACCTCCCAAAGTAGACACCCTCCACTTGTGTATATAGGATGTTTTTCAAATTCTACTCTAATTGCAGGTGATCCCACCTTGTATTGAAATACAAGCAATGCGTAACATTGTTTAACCATATTATTCATTATAAACTAAATTTCAACGTGGGACCAACTTCTATTGAATTGAAATTTTGAAAAGTCCTACATAAGGGGAGGGAATGGTTCAGCAGTTTGAATTTTCAATGGGTCCCGGCCCGGGTTCAGCAGTTCCACCCTCCTTACTCAAGCGTAGTGTGAGGGAGAGTGTGAGTCTTTACTCTTTAGCCCCAAGAGGATCCGGATTTTGATTCGGACTCAATACCTGTCTGTATCAGTGTATTTATGGTGGACCCAGTCAAGGTGAGCTACCGGTCGGTGGGTCCTTCTGTGGTGTGACCACTTGCATGGAAAGAAGCGAAGGTTTGGAAGTTTGTGGCGCTTAGCTTAGAAAAAAACAGGGCTATAAAAGAGACTAACAGGGTTACAGGGAACGAGTACTGTACAATGCTTGGCACATGGTGATGCACACTGCCATGGCGCATTGTTGGTCACGGTGGGTCCCGCCAAAGAAAAATCCAATCCGTTCATGTGATGGGCCATGCTACGGAAAGTCTACACTGGGCACTACAAGTTTCTGATAGGGGTTGCAAGATAGTGACTGTTAAAATGAAATGTCTCAAAGATCAGTAGATTCCGGGGCTGGAGTTGGAAGGATAGGTCCTCCATTCCAAAGTATCTTCCATGCGTAGGCCTCAAAGGTTGTTCCATCACACAGACACCAATAGAGGACCAATGTGTTGACTGGTCATAAGATAGTCCAATTGATTAAAAACGATCATGGTCCGTCTACAATAGGCCCACAGCCACACAACAATGCTGGTAAAACAAAGTTACAAGTTACATGCATGTGCTGAGGTGAGGGCAAGGTCAAAAAAGGAGGAAAAGCTTACCCCGAGATACAGTGAAGCAAGGAGGGAATGATCATTTGTACAGACACAGTGCTGCGGCGGAAGTCACATGCGCACTGAACGATAAATCCAGGTGGGCCACGGAGGACTGTCAAACTGCAAAACTGTCTGTACCTTAACCCGTCGTCCTTATCGATCGAATGAATGAAGACGATGGCCCATCGATGTATGGTTGGACAAACTCCCGCGTGACAGCCCAGCGTTAAAAATCGCATGTAAGTTACACCAGAGGGAATGGAAAAGTACCTTGGAATTTTGGTTATAACGTTTAGCTAATAAAATTGGAGAATATTCATGTGCATCCATCCCTCATTATTGTAGTGAGTAATACCGCAATGATAAGGAATGGATACACTTGAATATCTCCAAACAAAATTTTAACATGCAGTTATAGCCAAATGACCGTGAGTTTGAATACTGAAATAAATGACTTGGCACAAGAAAAAAACAGCCAGCTGAAAAAATTTAATAGAAGGGATGTGTCTGATTATTGAGGTCTCATGAATTGAGCCAACAGAGCTACTAATGAGGGACAGCTTAGGGTTGTTTTTCTTGGCTACATTGAACAACTGGTCAAGAGTGGTATTGTCAGCTTGTTACTTGAGATTTGAAGACAGGTCCAGATGAGTGTGAGACCGTGGACTTAACCCCGACGACCACTCAACCATGTGTGTATTATCAGCTTTCGGTAAAACTTTGAGAACATGACAAAGCATTTTATCAATACATCTCCTTTTGCGAAGATTAGACCAAGCTATGCAAATTACAAGATCCTTCAAATCGGCAAATCATTGAAGCTGGCTACAAGAAACGTATAGGGCTTCGTTTCATAGATTAAAAAAAAAAAAAAAGAGTACCGCTTGACCCACAGCACATTTTAATTTTTTTCACCTCCTTTATTTGGTTGGTTAACGGTGGGTAATGATAGGCCACATAGAAATAATTAGAGGATTTGAATCAACTGACTTTGATTCCACAAGTCCTGTATGAAGATCTTTAAAAAAAAAAAAAAACATTATTCTTACCAGTCCACTCCAGTGCCTCAACCCCTCCTTGACAGCCTAAATGCAAGGAAAATCATGATACCTACACTTTAACAATGTCTGTGCTTTTCAATTCCTAGTGGTCGAATATAAGACTACGATATGATTGTGCCAATCCTAGATTCTTTTGAATCCGGCTAGATTAGAATTCACTTGGGTTTTAATAGAAACAATACCTTCTACCAAGAAAAGGCCAAAAACGGAACCAATAACCATTGGGTTGGCCTAGAAGTGGGCCTGGATATGTTGGGATAACACTTGCAGTTATTGCCTTCTCATTGGCTCAAGACCCCTAGCCCATTCTTTAAAAGTGATAGGGTATATGCTTAGAGTAGCTGTGGCCCCAATCTTGTAGCGACCAATGCAAAGTAGTATAGTTGTAGCCAGAAAATGTTTCTTGGTTCCTGAATTTTTATGGAATCCCTCCAAAACAAGTGGGCCACAATGGGAACCTGTCAAAGTTATCACCACTTGTTTGTGACCTTAGTAATAGATATGTTGAGAAACTTGACTGCGAATGATAGCACTGGGTAAGAACATCTCCGGTACAAATGACACAACCTTGAAACCCTACACGTACGTTTATTGCCAATAGCAAACAGTGAAGGGAAGATGTGGTTGTTCAGTACATTTCTCCATTAAAAATGCGTTTGAAGAGAGTGATTTCACAAGAGTAGTTAGTTTTACCCTTTTTAGGGCTCTTATCAATGACTAAATGTCCATTGTAGCCCAGTTCCCCTAAATTCCCTAGAACTACAAAGAATTCATATGGAAGTCTTTTCAAGGAATAGTTATGGTACGGGTAAAGATGAAGGAGCCAAAGTGGGAGACCCAAAAGGGACGAATAATTAATAGGATTTATGCAAGCCTAATCCTTCCTAGTTCAAGAAGACCGAAATTGCAATTCAGCCTGTGGAATCCAACCACCTCTCCCTTCTACCATCAACATCAATTTAAGCAGCTGCCGCTCATTACGCTTAGGAGATGCAGACAGGTCGAATCCGGGATGGAACCATGGTGGGTTCAAATTTGGATCCATCTAGAGATGTAAAATGGGCCGGGCCACCCATTTACAGCCTTTGTTGGGCGAGGGGGGCCAATGCCTGGGCCCTGGGATGAGTTAGCCTGGGAACGGTGAGTGTTGTTATTATTTTATTTATTTTCTAATAACGGAGGGTGTCCCAATCCTTTGTGCCGGACTAAACTCAACAAGCCCAATGGAAGCCGGGTAAATCCCCTGTGGGCCCAGTGTGGTAGCGCAGTTTCGAAACCTCAACTTTCGGGAGCAAACCGTGGTCCTAGGCCAATTGAGCTAAATATCATATTTTGTAGTTGAAACTAGATCTTTCTTTAGTTCATTTTCTTTAATTTTTAGTGGAAGAGGATAATTTGTGTTGAAATTTGCTTATGATTTTCTCCATCCTTGGGTGGGTTAGTTTTTTTTGCTTTTTTTTCCTTGTACCACTCCATTTTCTTTTTTTTAAATACTTGATGGGTCAATATGGAAGTTAGATCTCATGATATTAATGAATGTTGCTATAAGTATGATCACAATATTAATGTTATTTGATGGAATAAGTTGTTTTCTAATCTACTATAGGCCTCCTAGTGTTTTTGCATCTAGTTAAGCTTAGGGATGTCAAATGGGCCGGGCCAGCCCGAACGCCAGTCAACAAGCCGTGGCCCGGCACAACCCTTGCCGAAGAGGCTGGGCCCGATGGCCCGAGCCCGCCTGGCACGTGGACTGGCCTTTTGGGCCCGCCGGGATCCGCCCGCCAGGCACGATAGGCTTGGTCCGCTAGGCACGGCCCGGCTGGCCCGCCCAAAAATGGATATTTTTTTAAAAAATCTTCATTTTAACCCCCCAACAACCATAAAACAGTCATATAAGGGGTATTTTGTGTCCTTTTTCAATTTTACAAAGTCTATAAATAATCTAACCCTCCCATTCTTTTTCTTTTAATCAAAGTTTTATTTACCAAAAAAAAAAATTACAAAGGATGTCAATCGTTATATAACATGTGGGCCCATTGTCACAAAATCACTGTGAAAATTGGGCCCAAATAGAACACAAACTTCTTTTGTACACTTTTTTATTTTGGCACCTACCAAACATCACTATTTGCTCATCGTGTATCAATACAGCTCATTTCCACACAGAAATGTGGAAATGATAATAACAATGAGAAACTTTATGGAAAAAATTATAAACAAGGTAATAATATGCAAATAGCTGCTTTTAAAACCAATGCATTTCTATTAATTAAATTAAAAGTATGAAAAGCAAGGCTACAATCGTGAACATCTGGATCAGCATTTAACTCGTTAACTTTCTTCACCACCTCCTCCTCATATACTTTTTTTTATGAACCTGTCATCAACATCATCATCATGTATGCTTGTCTGATTAACTGAGATCGGCTTTAAGAGTTCTATTATTAGACCATAAAATATATTATTAGACATTTAGACCTTAGCTAGAAGGTGTTGGTTTTGATTTTGACCATCGATTATAATTTTGACCCACGGTTATATAACTACTCATGCGATTATCCATCTTTTTTTTTTTTTTTTTCATCAAACCACCCATGTTTTAGTGGTTCCTATGTGGCTGTATCTTTTTGGTTGATTATAATTCTGATCGACAGTTGTGTAACTCCCCATGCAACTAACCACTCATTTTTCCATCAAACCACTTATGTTACAATTGTTTTTAGTAATTATATCCTTTTTAGCTCCTATTTCTCTATTTATATTTTATCCAACTTATTTCATTAAAAGAGGTAAATTTTTTTAATATGTGATTATTTATTTTGCAATACAGTGCAGTGTAGGAAGATACCGAGCTGAAGACAAATTATTGGGCTAATATGTATTATGTAGGGTTTATCTTGGATTAACAAATTAATCCCCATTCGCTTCATATTTCCCCCTTGACTTAAAAATTATGATAAATTATTCTATCCCTAACCTAGCTTAATCTATTAATCTAGGGTCAGTTCGGCAGTGACTGGCCCATAATCTTTGTGTTTGAGTTTAGAGGCAAATTGAGGATCTTCGCATAGATTTTAAAGTACATACTTCCCAAGCACACACCTCCATCTTGTCCTCTACCTAAGTATACTACTTGGGGTCCATTGACATGTGGGTGCGAACTGAGAAGTATTGCTTACTTTATTTTAAATTGTGAGGTAGAAATATGGCTGAAAATAATTAGGTGGATAATACATCGTCTCACAATAGACCATAAGATATATAAAAGAAAAAAAAAAGAAAAAAAGAAAAAATATGAACAGGCCCACCCGGCCCGCCGGCCCGGCCCGGCCCGTTTGACATCCCTAGTTAAGCTGGTGAGGAGATGTTTTAAATGGGATTGTGGTGGGAAGAGTGGACATTTTCAATGCCCATAGATAGAGAGAGACAAATATATGTGATGGAAAGAGGGAATGTTTTAAATGCTCTCATAGATAGAGAGTGACGCACGTATATATTTCTATTCTCTTTAAATGTAGAAATCATTTAAATGCCCATAAATGGAGAAACATGTGGGTGGGGTGGGGTTGCTTGGGTTTTGGAAAATGGGCCGGCCCGGGCCAGTACGGCACAACCCAACTCATGCCTATGGGCTGTGCTTGGCTGAGCCCCTGCCAACCTGGGCATGGCATTGCCCAGCCCATGACATTTCACATGCCTAAGCCGGGCTCTGCAATTCTGATTTTAGAACAATATCCAAATCTCACACGATCCATCATCTGTTTAAGAAAGGGATCCAATTCCGAATATAATTACAAAGTAAGATGTAGATCGTGCATTGGTATAACTGGATGGAAAAGCTTTAAAATAATTTTCTTTTTAAATATACATTTGGGACTATTATATGGTATAAGTTAAAGCTAAGTAGATTCTAAAATATAAACATAACTTAAGTTATTTAGGCCCTTAAAACCAAAATATATATTTAATATATTAATGTAATAATCCAGGATCTCGATCCTCAAGTCAGAACATACAACAATGCAGTTCTACGTGATTTGAAAGTGCTCAATTCTATATGCATGGATCGGAATCCCAACTCCTCCTTGATTTAAAAATAGGTTGCATACTTGCTTTAGTTAGAATTAGAGACTTCATATACTTGAATCCCCTTTTGCAACCTAATTATACTAACCCCTTCACCTCCTTTGGATTACTACTCACCAAGTTTGACACCCATTTTAGTTGTGTTTACCCTCCAATTGATCAAGTAAATCTTAGCATCGATTTTTTTCCACAATATTCCATCGGTGGGATTCAAGTAGGGATGTAAATCGGTCCTCGATTCTCCAATTACTCAGAGGTTTTGACCTGCTAATAACCAGGTTTGGGTCCTTATGTAAGTCCCGATAAGTAAACGAGTCCGGGTCCACTTTTTGGACTTATGACCCGACATATTACCTCAATTTCCGAAAAATCCTTCTAAAAGTTAGCTTTTTTTTTTTTAGCTATATCTTTTAGCTATTTTATTTTTCCTAATTCATTCTCCATCTGACCAGGACCCGTTCGTATACCGTCCCATATACGAAATCGGTTCCGATTGCCGTTCCATCTTCTCATTAACAGTTTTGGTTTTGCAACCAAGAAATTGGTTCCAAACCAATTTCGGATCTAGGTCCAACATGAACCTGAATCGGAACCGACCCATTTACATTTCGAAATTCAGGCAACTATAAAGCCCTCATAATAGTATTCTCTTGGTCGGATGATCTTCAAATACCAATCTAAGTCATCCCGCTACTAGAAGGGCAAAACTATGGGGACTGACTTTGTAAGTATGGCATGGTCAAGTCAATTATATTGGAATTATGACTAAAGATTTTGGCCTTGACTACCAATTTCTCTCAATGGTATAGCGTAGGCTTGTCAATGGGGCGGGTTGCCATGCCCCATACCTGCCCCGGTAAGAAATTCCCCATCCCCATACCCGCCCCAGTCGGGTCACGGGGAAACCCGACCCGCCCCGCTGACCCGACTAATTTTCTCTTAACTAATAGAGAATTTCCAATTGCAGGGGTAGTCATGAGTCGGATATACTGATAAAAGAGTCGGATATTCAGTGCAAAAATTAAAATTAGTTGGTCTCAGATGGATGGATGAATTGTATTTAATTGGATCTGTTGTAGAGGCCATGATGGTTACTATGACTTAAATAGATATCAAGTGGGCCTGATGCGGATGAGTTGATGGGCAATAGAAGGGTGGGATGGGTTGAATTTTTTTTTTAAATTGGGACCCATTTAAATAGAAGGATGGATGGATTGAATTGCATGGATCTAATGAGCAATTAATATGAGTCAATGGTTTTCATTAAGATGACAGGTAGATAATTGCATGAATCTTTCATTAAATGGACCCTATGCAGATGAGCTGACTGATCCATTTGAGACTCATCAGTGGCACTTAATGCATAACACTTAAATTTATATATAATATTATATATATATATATATACATATATATATCCGGAGGGTATGGGGTGGGTCAGCCGTCCCCATACCTGCCCCTGACTCGGTCAACTCTTTGACCGGGTCCGGGTCAACCAGCCCCGTTGACCCGAATGAGGCGGGTAATTTATGACTCGACTGGGTAGGGTCAACCGGGTCGGCAGGTTTTCCCTGCCCGGTTGACAAGCCTAGTATGGCGTGACCTAAAGATGACCAGAAGAGTGCATGAGGCCCACAATTCTTAAGTTCCTTTAGTAGGAGATTTTTATCAAATAGGCTTCATCAGACACCATTAATTCCAAGTTGGAGGGTGATCTACACATTTTTCCAAAGATAGGAAATATGGTCGACATATATACGTCGAACATGGGTCAGCATTTCTAGGCCATCATTTTAATTATGAGTCCCTGCCTCACAGGCCCGCCCTTTTCAGCTTAACCTAATATTTGGACTCGAATACATGTATAGGTATAGGGTCCGGTTACAATCGATACAATTAAATCTAAAGATAACTACTTAAACCAATCACCACTCCCACTCATTGGGCCCTTCAAGTATACTAAGTTGACACTTCCCATTTATTTACAGCCTCAATCAGGTCATTTCTTGTCCCACTAGCTTAATCTCATCCAAAATCTATCCCAACTGGGGGTCCAGCTTACCTACATTTTCCAGGTGTAGGCTCCTCATCTCTTCAAGTGAAGATCTCCTCACCTGGATTCCCTAATTAAAATGGGAAGAATTACAGTATTCCCATACATCTACAGATGTGGAGCTCATGATTTGGTGATCCATGGTAAAGGGCTTAGAGCGGGGAGCAGGAGCGCCGAAAGACTAAATTTTAAAAAAATTATATGTCCGGAGCGTCTATACAACATAGTGCTTATGAGTTTATATATAAATAATTAACTAATGGGCATAAATATATCTTATCCATATATTCAAGCATAAAACTGGAGAAAAAAAAATAATTTTGCAACTTGATCACATAAAATAGACAATAATTAATAAGTTTGAAGAAGTTTCTTTATTTAAAAGATAAATCTCAAACTTACAGAAAAATAAAATGCACATAAACTAAATATTCTGCATGGTTCGCTTCATATTCAGTTAATTCACGTTCCGAGAATTTTCGAACCGCGCTCTAAGGACAGATCCACTCCAAAAAAACCAAACAAGATCGTGGAGTGGGAGGGGAGATTCCGGTTACTAAGAATATACTAAAAAATGATCTCACTTATTCTAAAATTATAGTCTATTATGTCACCCCATCAACGGTCTTAACGAAAACAAAAAGTCTATGGAGCCTGACTACATAGCCCGAAAGTTTGCCCGATCCCAGCTGGAGGTCCAGCTAGAGGTTACGTTTAAAGGAAGCCTTTGACCACTTGATAAAAAAAAAAAAACCTTTGACAGCCCGCCCAACATTTTAAAAGCCCGCTTGAAATTTAGATGAATGGGGAAGAGCTGAAGACCTCCAGCTTCTTTCTCTCTGCAACTCACCATCAGAAGAAGTGGAAAAAAAGGGCGATGAACGTGATCTCGTCTCTTCCTCACTCTCGATCGCCACTTGCAAAGAGAAATGTGATGTGGGCTTAATTTATTGAATTATAAGTCACAATCTGCAAAGAATTTGGGCATGGTATTAGAACAGGGAAAAATCCCATGAAGTGAGCTTTCCTGCAGTAGCACCAGTACAGTGACCCCTGGATTGTTTAACATCTGCATATCTTGTCTAGCAAACCTGTAACACAGTACAAACAGGCTATATCTAAGAATCTCTTGTAACATTTAAAGGAGAAATCCATATCACACGTTTTGTCATTAGCCTTTTAAGCTTCATTTCATGTATTACATATAATTTCTATAAAGGTCATACCACATTGTAAATCCTATGAATGTAGACCCCACCCCATGTTCTAATTTCTAAAGCTAGGCACAATGCTGTAATTTCTAAAGGTGGATATCGTGTCAACAATCACAGAAAAGGTGGTGCCATTTTTTAAAGGTGAACCCGCATTATAAATCATATGAATGTGCGCCCCATGGGTCACGTGGTCACAACAAAAAGAAAAAGGTGAACCTGCATTATAACTCATATAAATGTGGGCCCCATGTTTTGATTGTCAAAGGTGAGTGTCATGTTGTAATTCTTAAAGGTGAATTTCATGTTCACAAACACAAAAAGATGCCCCTACTTTGTGATTCCTTAAGGCGGATCACATGCTCACAATCGCAAAAGGTTGGCCCCACATTGTAAATCCTCTGAATGTGAGTCCCATGGTCTAATTTCTAAAAGCGGATACCACGTTGTAATTTCTAAAGGTGGTTCCAATGTACGTTAATATTAAAGTGCTACAAATGATAAAAGGTGGTCCTACATTGTAAATACTATTATTCTTTTGCTTCTGTTACTAACAACAAAACTTTTATAAAGTCACCAAACAAGTTCCACGCAACATATTCTCACTAGAGTAG
Organism: Umbellularia californica; assembly: GCA_028538565.1. Classification (NCBI taxonomy): domain Eukaryota; kingdom Viridiplantae; phylum Streptophyta; class Magnoliopsida; order Laurales; family Lauraceae; genus Umbellularia; species Umbellularia californica. The sequence goes on along the minus strand of JAPQWN010000001.1, from coordinate 13,583,381 downwards.
TTTAACATAATGTTGCCATGCAAGTTTTGCACAGCATAGTCTGTGCACAACTAGATCTCAGCACAACTAAACCTGAGCACAAAATTGAGAACAACACGAGAATGGTGCTAAATAAGTTCTATCCTGCCTCTACTAACTGCTTGAGGTTTTGATAAGAATGATTAACTAACTAAACTTAATACGGTATCAAAGCCAACCTGTTATGTTGTCGCATGTCGCCAAAAGTGCATCAGCCAGGCTCCACCTACGGAGTGTTGAGGAGTGAATTCCATTGAAAAATATTTATGCGGCCTCTACCACCGCCTCGTGGTTTAACAATATTTCAAGCAAATTTTCTTTATGAATGTTTTGGTCAGATGTTAACCAAATGGGCATTTAGGGCAAGGACCTTCACAATGTGCACGTCCTATGCGGGACGTTCCCGCATGAGAAAATTACAAACATCTCTTATTTGTCAAAATCCTCCTTTAAGGAAGCTCTTTGATACCGAGTATGACTAGTTTTGATTTCCGTTCATATGCAGTTTCTTCATTGAGAATGTACTAATGACTTGCTGAGGATTTGAATTTCTCTCTATTTGTGGAGGTTTTCAAGGAAAGCTCTTTGATATTTAGTACGACAGTTTTGATTTCCACAGTTCTGATTTCCGTTCATGTGCAATTTCTTCATTGAGAATGTACTAATGACTTGCTGAGCATTTGAACTTCTCTCTATTTGTGTGAGTTTTCAAGGAAAGCTCTTTGATATTGAGTGCGGCTGTTTTGATTTCCACATTTCTGATTTCCGTTCATATGCAATTTCTTCATTGAGATTGTGTTGATGACTTGCTGAGCATTTGAATTTCTCTCTATTTGTGTAGGTTTTCGAGATGTTGGTACCTTCGTACACGTTCTAACTTCTATCCAAGTTTTCCACTCATTTACCCACCTAAGCAGTGCACATCGATAAAATAGTTTTTTCTTCTTCTTTTCTTAGTGGTGGAAGGGTTAAAATAGTTAGCCATCAATGCAGGATTAGTACAAACTTTCTCAAGAGGTGGTAAAGTGTAACCCAATGCACGTCTCCCTCTTACAAAAAGCGCAGTATAAGCTTCCCATAGTGATTGCATTTGGTTATAAAATTGGTTCGGGGATCAAATCCCATCCACTACTTTTATTTTATCCATTCTTTTGGATCCCATATTTTTCATTTCTACTTATTGAAGAAATAAACCCAAAGACCTTTAATCTTATTATTTTTAATCCTCACAAATTTTGAGAACATATGCAATAATGTCCCCCCAAAAAATCCAATCTAAAGATCTGATTTTCTGCACAATTATGGGCTCTCAAACCATGATCTAAACTGTTGAATCAGGGGCGGACCTATGCTTTCATCACCTGGGGCGACCATCTTGAAAGTTCCCGAAAGTCCAATGGGTCATACATCATGGCCCACATGTGTTTAAACAAATGCCCCACATATGAAAATATTTTGTTGGCTTTGAGAAATGTTCTTGTATCCAAATTTTTTCCCATTCCTATTCACCTTAAATTTGCAGTGATCTTCTATAGGCATTGCTTTTGACATAAATTTTGAGTGAAACTGGATAATGTAAGTTTGAGTTAATTTTTTTATGAGAGAAATCAATGTTAGCTAGGCTTGTCAACCGGGCGGGGAAAACCCGCCGACCCGGTTGACCCGACCCGATCGGGTCATAAATTACTCGCCGCGTTCGGGTTAACGGGGCGGGTTGACCCGGACCCAGTCAAAGAGCTGACCGGGTCAGGGGCGAGTATGGGGACCGCCAACCCGCCCCATACTCGCCCCGGATATATATATATATATATATAATATTATATATCATTTGATTATTAATGCATCCTGAATATTCGATTCAGCCGTTCAGATTAGCTCAGCTAGAAGAAATTACTTACCATGAGTGAGAGCAGTCAAAAAATTAATTGCGCTTTGATGGGCAAGTTGGTGGAAAATAATAAGATTTTGCAGGCACCTACCAAAATTGGGTTGGGCCTTCCAGAACCAGAATCCTTCCTTCGTTTGGTTTTTTTCTTCTTTTTCCCAACCAGGCATGTGTCACGCATTCCTTGCTGCTTTACACCATATGGGCCCTAGACCCTATACTGAGAGTTCAAAGGTAGAAACAAGGCAGTGGTGTTGGTGGCCCAGTCCAGTCCCAATTCAGGTTCTAAACATCCGAATGGCCAGCAGGGTGCCTGTGGATAAAACATATCTAGCTAAGAGGGGCTCGAAATCAGGTGTCACTATGCAAATATTTTTAGGACTAAGGTCAACCCATTTACTAACCATTGAAACTTTCGGGTCGGGGGGCGGGTTGGGTTTCCCTGTGACCCGACTGGGGCGGGTATGGGGATGGGAAATTTCTTACCGGGGCGGGTATGGGGCATGGCGACCCGCTTCATTGACAAGCCTAATGTTAGCAGATGTAGTTAAGTATTTTGTGTCTATATGTTTAAAGGGAGGTGGTCTTGAAAGGACCGTCCTTATCGTCCGCACCATTCAGAAAGCCCACTAGGGCCCGCCTTATGACCCATCCAAAGTGACCACTAATTCAAAACCCCCTTAAAAGCACTAACTCCCATGAATTTGTATAGATTCGGATGAACTAGACCGTTGAATTGAGGGTCAATTTTTTTTCTTTGATATAAAGCTGTTAAACTTGTGAGCCATGGATGAAGGGGTTAGATGTATTAGATTGACATCAAATTTGATATATAAGTTGACCCCACTTGTATCTTTCAATCCCCTTGTCCCATGACCAGTGGGGTCTTACAGTGGGCCCCAATGGGCACTCCGCACCATAAACCGTAAGGACGGTCCTTAGAGGACCGCATCCCATGTTTTTATGTAATATATTTTCTCTTATGCTTTTATTCAGGTGAAATATGTTTAGCAAAAATTTTTTTTTTTCTTTTTAGCTTTTCAATTGCCCATTATCTACCCCACCCAAATGAAAATCCTGCGTCCGCCACTATGTTGAATATTCTCAACTTAATAACAGGCATCAAGATATATATTTACTCTCATACCTTAACTTCTTCATGGCTTTTTAGAAATTCGTAAAAAGGAAAAACTGTAAAAAATTCTAAATGCATCTACAAAAATTGGATGCATTATTTACCTGGGCTAAAAATAGTTATTTTGACAAATATAGCGATATGTTTCACATATTCCTTATGGTAAGGCAATTGACTCTTTGAGTCTATCTGTTTAGGTGGTGACAAATTGCAGTTTTTCACTTTTCGAAAGTGAAGTATTGTATTTCCAAAGTAATAGGTATAGAAGTACATGAACGGAGAGCAAGATCCCATCCAACTGCTAATCCTGAAGGCAGGCTAAAGGGTTCAGAGTCTTCAGACCCACAACCAATCGTCTAATTGTAAGGAGAGGGTATGTCCGGATTCCAGATATATCACATATGCAACACACCTAGTGAAAAGACTTCCCCACCAGATACTGGGGTTTCCCAGGTCACACTGTACATAGTAATACGAATTGAATCAGCTGTTTTCCCCATGCTTTCCAAAGTAGGACATGGAGCTCGTGGGACTCACCAGAGAATGATCAGATTTAGCTAGTTAATAAAAAATAAAAAATTAGATCAATTGGATGTTTTTACTACCGCTCCAAAAATATATATACATACATACATATATATATATATGGAAAGTGCTCCTATGAGAGACACTCTCACCAACTTGGTGAGAGATGGGTGGGGGCCCTCACATTTAAGTTGGGGGTCATTGCATTTAAGTTGGTGAGAGTGGATATGGAAGTGAGAACCCTTACCCATCTCTCACCAAGTTGGTGAGAGTGTCTCTCATAGGAGCATTTCCATATATATATATATATATATCTCCCTCAATGATCTTAAAGTGTTTTTTTTTTTTTTTTTTGGATAACACAAGTTCCAATCCTTTGGGAAACCAACAACCTTCGGATGCAAACCATAGTCCCAAACCAATTGAACTATCCCTCGAGGTTTAAAGTTTTCTCATACCTAGTATAGTAAGCTAGTAAATTTGAAAACGATTGTAACCTGTGAAACTCTGTGACCCTTGTTGATATGAGAGTTATTTGAAAATTTCATTTAACATTGAACCTTTCTGACGCCCTATAGCCATGTTTTTTTTTTTTTTCCTTTCCATGACTTCAAATCGGACACATTTACGTCCAAACGTACGAGACTAATCACATTTACTTGACTAGACAAGATGCAAAATGCCAATTGGATGCAGCTTAGGACCATTAGCCCAGAAACGTTGCAAGCAATCACATCTCAGAAATGTCAGCACTAGGATTGGAATAAGCATGCAGAAGAAGATCTGGACCCTATAATCTGAGATTAACGGTTGGAAGGATCTTAGGTAACGGGGTGGACGGGGTAAACGCGGGTATGCGATAAAGCAAGTGGACGTCGAAATAGACGGGTGGGGACGGCAATGGCAAGTCGAGGTCTAACATTAACGTGACTCGTTACAAATCTCTCTCTGCGTCGCAGTCGTGGGTCTACCATACGAATGGGACTTCTTTTTTGGTGCCTTTTGAACTTTGGCATCTCATCTCTAAACTTGCACAAAACAACCCCCCCCTCTTAGGGTTGTAAACGGGTCGATTCCGATTCAGGTCCAAGGTGGAATTGAAACCCGACCCGGTTCGGAACCAAAAAATTGGTTCCGAAACCAAAACCGATAATATTAATGGGAACCAGAACCGGAACCGGAATCGAAAGCATTGGTGAGGCGGGTTTGATTCCGATTTCAGGTATGAGATATAAAAAAGTAGAAAAGTAAAAAAGATTCTATTTTCACATACTAAATTTACCTTATGTTAGTGTATATTAGGTCGGTCCCGCGTCCACGGGTCTGAGCCACTATGGAACCAGAACGGGGACCGTTTAGGTATCGGTTCCAAAAAAAGGATCCGGAACTGGAACCATTTACCAATCGGGACCAAAATAAGGACCCAGATCCGGAACCTAACGGGTCGGAACTTTCGGATAATCGGAAAATCGGGGACCCATTTACAACCCTACTCACTCTCCTTCCGCTGATTACTTCCATACAATGTTCATAGGAACTGTGAGAGCCCGCCCCTTCGGGCGTTGGTTGAAAAAATTGAGACGGCAGCCTAATCGGTGGGAGGACCATTGTCTATTAGTTCTATGGGCAGCACACTTATTTTACCTAGTAAGCCATCGATAGTTTTATTTTTTATCTTGTAAATATAGGGAACCCCAATGAGTTGGCTGAGTGGTCAGGACCACGGTTCCTCTCTTTTTCGGAGCTAGAAGTCGTTGTATCAATCTCCAGTTCCACCCTCTCCAGGAACCAAAGGTTAAGTCGACTAGGGCTGAGAACCCTCCGATAGTGCAAAAAAAAAAAAAAAAGAATCTTGCAAATTTAGGGGTGGGTGACAGTCGGGTCAAAATGGGTCATATTGATAAGGGGTGTTGGTGGGTTAAAGTTTAACCTTGACTCGTTTTTAACATGAGTCAAATAACTTCAACCCCACACCCGATGTGGGTCATTCTAACAATCCGACCCAACTTTGCATTAAATGCAGGTCAACCCATATAACCTGACCCAACTTGCAGAATCTTACGCACAAACCTAGTCTATTGCAAATACTAAAGGCTACATTTCAGTAAGCACAAGAAAAAAAAAAAAAAGTGCTCAATATAAACTCAGCTCATTCCATATAAAATATATAAAATAGACTGTCATGAGTACCAAAATATTAAATCACCAATTTTTTAAAAATGAGATTAGATAAGCAGATCAACACTAATCCAATACATTTAAACTAGTTAGGCAGGTTAACTATGTGGGTTGATTGGGTCCACCATAACGTTAATCCACATTGCTGTCTTTTTGCATGTCGCTTATGATGATGATCTACGATATACATACATATATATATCCTTATTTATTTGACAGCGTGATTTCTAATTCTCCATTCTTTTTTTACATTTTAGAGAGTGAGGATCATCGATAGATATGGGGATATGAATAGGTCTCTAAATATTGCCCAAGTACTTCAAGAATCTCAATTGCAAAAACTGAATACGGATCCAATTCTTTTTCTGACTTCACATATGGGTTTGGGTCTTTATTTTAATTACCAACAGTCCTACTTAACCCGAACTACACTCCATACCAAGTTCAGGTCCAGGTTCAGAGTCCTCACTAGGAATATTGAGCAATGACGCAGCCATTGATATCTCTACTCAAAAGTACATGAAGCGTGGCACCTTGAGTGCTCCTGCGGTGCATGACATATTTTTCCAGTAACGAAGTTACACTGGTGCACGGGGTCAATTGAATAGAATCCAGTGAGAGTCTCCTGAAAGGACGGCCAACGTATCGGATTCGGGGGCTTATTTATATCAACGTTATCTCCAGGGGAAGGCGCATTTACTCTCCCAAGTCCCACCAGGCCACCACCCAAACCCAAGAGCCCTTTCTACTTGAAGAAAGAAAGAGAGAAGGAAGATGGGGAATTGCTGTGCTGGGAGGGAGCATCTGGTGCACCCATCAGAATCCTATCACCCCAAGGGCTCGAGCCTGCCTTCAGGTGCTGTACGAGTGAAGGTTCGAATGACAGCTGCAAGATTCAAGGAGTTGGTGTCTGAGGCGGACCTCGGAAAGGGCCATGGTGAGATCGGTCTCCTCATCATTCAAGAATGCCTCAAAGGGACATCCCATGCTCGTTTTATCAGTGGCCATGAGACCAAGGTTAGGGGTCTTGAAGCCATCGCTGAAGAAGAATGAAGATCCTAATTAATGTTTGTATGATTTATAGATCAATGAGTTTAGTCGATCGTACAAACTTCCTTTTCTTCTTCTTCTTCTTCTTCTTCTCCTTGCTGTACGTAGTTTCGTCTATAAATGATATATAAGATTAGTGAGGCTGTTTAAGTTTGAAGGTGTCAGTATGTTGTTGTATATATATGGTTGGAGCCTGGATTTAATTATTTCTTCTTTTTTTAATTTTTTTGGCTGCTGGTGAAGTTTGGATATACAGGATTGAGAACCTCAGATCCACACTCATGTCAGGGTGAGATCTACTCATCAGGTGGGCTGCATCATTTACATGCCTTGGTCGGAGAATTAGATGGTTCATTTATCAAGAGGGGTGCCAAGGTGGGCACTAGCTCTTATCATTCACCCCCATGAGAACCTCCCTGTGGGATGGAAAGGTCTTGGGACGTACCTCTCTTTAAATTTTCAGGCCCATCACATAGTCTTAGCCCCCTGATCCATGGCACACAAATCCATTTAAATTGGTGTAAGATCATGAGATCGATAATATGTGTGTGAGCCCTTTGGATGGGTGATCAGGTACAAGTGTGCCCGTTGAACACCTGAGCACCCACATCCACTCATCACAGTGACAGATGCCATACTTCTCGCTTGTGATTGGTTTCAACCTAGGCCGAAGTATAGTCTGCGGTCTCTAGCTAAGCCTGATAAATAAACAGGTTGGTTCTCACTAGCCCATGACATTAAGGCACTTGTGTGCTGACCAAGTACTAGAGTCTAATGCCGCGTGGAAATTAATTGGCTTTGAAATTTCAAAAGGGTGGAGTCTAGTTCTTGTGGAAAGGTCTCCGCAGGTCTTTTTCATAGAAAGGGTTAATGACCAAGGAGGTCCACCACACTCCATAGTCGATGGGTACGTTCATTTCTGAGAGGAAATGCAGAATGAGTTGGATTTGCTAATCTTTGAATCTTTCTACGCCTTTGGATTATTGGAACATGGTCCACTGCCGTGACCCACCAGGGAAAAAGTAATGTCGGCTCTGGAACTAACTGCCGGATCACTCAGGGCTAGTGAGTCAGGACTTTGATAAGTAGATGCTATATATGTGCTTTGACCCTTCCACATGATTAATTCATAAGAGGCATTGTGTGGCCCACCCAGATGCCTGAGAATTGCAACCTTTTTGTAATCAGATGTGTGATCCATCACAAGTGATTAGCTAATCTCATATATATAACTCTATAAATGTGTGTATCTTTTCTAATGAATAAGATCAGTTTCTTTGTGACAATAATGTGGACTTTCAAAAAGAAATTAATTCATTGTATAAATTCACTGTCACTTACATGAGAGAAAATCAGAAAATCCTCTCAACTTATACACACCAATAGTAAAAAAAAATTTAATTCAAAATGAACCTTATTTTTAAGTGTAAGGAATCCTACATTCCTACCCGAATCAATTATGAATTCAGGATTGAGAACATCGACCGGGGGATCCACACTCATGTGGGCGAGGTCTACTCATTAGGTGAGCCGCATCATTTACATGCCAAAGGTCGAAAATTAGATGGTTCACTCATCAGAGAGGCCGGCCCTCTAGCTTTTGATTGGACTTTTGCTTGATTTTCACCGTAGGCTGCAGCATAATCAGCCGTTTGCAGCTTAGTCCGATAAACAGGTTGGTTCTCGCATGCGCATGCCATTGAGTCTGGATCACCCATTGTAATTGAGACATGCTCATTATAAATGGACCAATCTGGCTCACAGTGATTGGATGACATGGCTCGCTGTGATTGGCAAGTGAATTTTAGATGCCGTGACTCACGGTAATTAGTCCGCCAACGGTGAGCGTGTTTCAAGTGCCGTAGGTGATCTGGACTCCATGCCATTAAGCCCCGAGTGTGCTGACCTAGTAATAGAGATGCATATGGCTTGGTTGTCTCCACCTTGTGTCCCATCAACATGGTCCCTGTGAGCCCGCGTGAAAATTGGCATTGAATTTTCAAAGGGCAGAGTTAGTCCTGTTTGAAAGGTCTATGGCGCAGGCCTTTCTAATAGAAAGGGGTAATGAAAGTGCCCTTTTAATAGAACAGGATCATGAAAGTGCCCAGAACGAAGAGTGGAAGCATCGAAGCGCGAAGATTTTAAAATAATTATATATCCAGAGCGCATATACAATATAGTACTGGTGGGTCTATAAACAATTAACTAATGAATACAAATATAGCTTATCCTTATATTCAAGTATAAAGAATGGAGAAAGAAAATCTAACTTTGCAATCTTGATCGCATAAAATAGACAATAATTAATAAGTCAGAAGAAGTTCTTCATCTAAAGATAAATGCAAAGCTTACTAGAAGAAAAACCCACATAAACCAAAATTTCTGCATGTTTCACTTCATATTTGGTTGATCCATGCTTCAAGGACATTTGAATCGTGCTCCGAGGACAGTTCCACTCTGAAAACACCATCCGTGCTTTCTTTCGGATTGGGATCGAAAAAGTTGATGGCGACTTTGGGTACTAAGCTCCAAATTTGATGCGTACATTTCTGTTCATTAGAGTCTCCAAGATTAATGGATAAGGAATGAGAGGAATGGCAGAATGAGATGGCTGTATGACTATTTCAAAACCTTTCGGGTTATTGGAACATGGCCCCCCTTGTGGCCACCTCTTCGGCTCTGGATCTAACTGAACAATCACTCAGAACTCGTGATTCGGGACTTCGATAATTAGATGATTGTGCTTTGACCCTTTCGTATATCTTGCACTTGCATAGACCACGAAGTTCCCCTTGACTGGGGTTGGTTTAGCTTGAGTCCTTATTTCCTATTTGTCTTGGACCCCAACCCGAACTAGAACAAACTCAACTCACTGTACCAGAACCCACAAACCCAAACCGACTGTTAATTCAGGGTTCATGTTGATATTTCGGTGGGAGTCCGGATCCCTGTCATAGCTACTGTTGGGGCATGTAACACTTGCCTAGAACTCCATTACGAGCCCACATAATTATAATTCAGAATGTTCAAGATGAATCCCATTTCCTTCGGGATATTTCCTCATATCTCAATTTAATAGGAGTGGGCCCCACTGTCCGATAGAAGACGTGATGAAAATGTAGTTAATGGCACATCAACGACCAATCATGTTCTCAATGGTGTGTTCAATCTTAAAGCAGGGTATACTCCCATTAAAGTGAAATATGAGGATATATTATTGGAGGAGAAGGGATTCATTTTGAAGGATCTGAATTATCTCTATGCCGGCTCCATGATGGAGTTCCCTGCATGTGTTATACTATACGGGTTCATATAATTGCTGACATGAGGGATCCGGACTCTTTGGGCTGGGTTCTGATAGGAGAAAAGAATTGGGTTATCCTTCCCATGGCTATGTCACTTGTGTGGACTCTCCTGAGTCTAGCTCCCTAGGCTTGGGAAAAAAAAGGGGTCCAGACACGTTCATTTGCGAGGTCTGACAGAGAAGAAAAGGCTTCTATGATTTATACACGGTTTCTGCTGAGTAAGCCAATTCTTTTACCTTGGCAGGTTCCACGTACTCAACTTGATTAATAAATGGGTTGGATTTGAACTCAAGCTTTACACATCTTCTGCAGTGCTCAAACTACAGGGTCATACGGGATCGAACCCATTGACATGCCCACTTGTAAGGAGTTTTATAAAAAAAAAAAAAAAGAACAGACTCGTGAGGCGTCTGGACTCCTCATTTACATCCCTATAGCTAGAGAGGACCCTCCACATGATTAATTCATGGTGGCATTGTGGCCCGGATACCTGAGCAAGGGTGGATTTAAGTGTTACAATGCACGTGCAACTACGAATAAACTCCTTAAATAATAACCTAAAATATTATATTTTATTATTTGACTTTTTAACTTGACCATTGCCCGCACCACTCAAAAAAAATTGTGGGTTCGCTATTGTGCCCAAGAGTAGCAACCTTTTCTAGTCGGGTGGGTGATAGATCGGAGAAAGTGTTGTCTTTGGTTTGAGGTTAGTACTAATAGGAAAGAAAGAAAACATGAAGATGAAAGGTAAGTGTGTGGGGGTGTTTATCTGATACCAAGGTTATCCCCGACCTGGGTAATAATACCAATTAAGAGCTACACCGACCTCATTCACCCAGCTCGGCAGCGTGCCAGCTGGCACCAGTTTAGAGTTGGTCCCGGTAAGTGTACCAGCCACGCTCTTTCTGGGCTCTGCCTCGAGCGTCTCGGTAACAGTACTCGACCTCGAGCTAATCCAACCTCGGTGACATCCACTTCGGTCCACTTGACCGAGGTGGGCACTAAGCGTCTAATCTCTATTATGAGATGGGACGGCTACATTACAGGGATCCCTGACAGATAGGGTGGCCGCCGGCCATCGATAAGAGCTCTCTCCTATCAGTTGATCACATCCACATTTATGTGAGGGATTTGAGGAAAGATCCGATGGAACAGTTCCTTCACCTACCCCCACTAATGTTGTGTTTGGGAAGGGGGAGGGCAGGGGAGGGGAGGGAAAATTTGAGGGGAAGGAAAATGAAGGGGAGGGGAGGGGAGGGAGGGAAAATTAATTTTACCTCCTCTTGTTTGGAAAGTAAAAAAGTAAGGGGAAGAAAAGTGAAAAAGTAGGGTTTTGTTTGTTTGTGAAATACATGAAAAATTACCATTTTGCCCTTACTTTTATAAAAGTTTCTAAAAGACAAAAAATGACAAAAAGGGCAAAAAAGACATTTTCCCTCCCCTCCCTCATTTTCCCCCCTGTTTTGGGGGGAAAATTTTTGCTCCCCCTCTCCCCCCATTTTCCCTCCCATCCTCTCCCAAACACCCTCTAAAAACATTTTCCCCCCACTTTCCCCTCCTTTTTTTCCTTCCCCCCTCTTTCCTCCCTTCCCAAACAGGGCGTAAGGGTCCTAGGTATGGGCTGACGGGACAAGCACCCCCACCTACCTCCACTATGGAACCTTCCACTCCCTTCTTTATATATATGTATGGTAAGCATGAACAGGTACGCAATACACATTACACACTTTGCTACTTTGCTTGAACCTTCTTCCCCACTTCACCCTAGTTCAGTGACTGCACTAACTCAGGCGTCGGAGTGCCTTTGGCTGACAGCAGCTCGGGGCCCTGACCTCTGTTTCTTCTCCCTTTCAAGATTCAGGCCATCGGCGACATTCCCGATCAGCTAAACAGCACCTTCATAACTCTCATTACCATCTAAACCAAGTCCGTAATTTTTAGGCACGCACAGTAAGTAAGGTACTTTATCCAGTTACATGGATAAGGTAGTCTACGTTAACTCCTTAATAGATTAGAATCATGGGATTAGAGTACGTGTTTATCTTTTTCTTATGAATAAGATCAGTTTCTCAATGCACCAATAAAAGGTAATGGATGTTCAACAACCAATCCTATTAGGGCCCTTTTGTTTCATGTAATTGAATTTCTTAAAATTCAAGGCTTCTATTTCTGAAAGTGATTAAAAATGAAGAAACAAAGGTGAAAATCTAAAAAAGGACCTCAAATAATCCTGTGAAAGTCAAGATCCCATCTACATCTCCCGACATATCCTTCACCTCTCACCCATTTAGTATTCCATTGTTGGAGCCCATTTGACCATGAATTCCTATGTATTAAATTCCATACAAATAAATGGCACTTAAGTAAAAAGCCTATGGTGAGTCTTTTTTTTTTTTTTTTTTTTTTAAAGTCTCATACCTCACTTATGGGTTCTCTGGATGTCGATACCAAGCAATCTGCTCCATTGTAGTTTGGACTAGGAGTACAAAACCATAGTGGCAATAGAGGCAGCTAGAGTCCGCTAGATTTCTAAAATTCTCTGTTTGGAGTTTGGATGCGCAGGAAGAAAGCAATGCTTTAAACCACGGAATGGATTGCTTCTTAGAATCTATTTTGTCAGCACTGAGAATATTGGTTCTTCCTATGAATGGTATTGCTCATGTCCTTGCTAAGGTCGGGGTTCGGGCCAGTTTTTGGTTGGTCTGAGGTGGCTGGTGTGTTTGGTTTTGTTTTGTCTACTTTTCTCTGAATGAATTAATTTTCCTTATGAGAGAGGAAAAGAAAAACAGCATAGTGTATTACAATCACATGTTGTGATGCAAGTCCACAGCTAATCAACAGTAGCACAGCTTGATCCCCACCTTTCCATCCATGAGAAAAAGATGGCAAGCTGTTGCTGCCATCTATGAACTGATTGTAACTGCACCAGTCCACAGCTAATCAACAATAGCACAGCTTGTTCCCCACCTTTCCATCCATGAGAAAAAGATAGCAAGCTGTTGCTGCCATCTATGAACTGATTGTAACTGCACCAGTTCTTTAGCGCCCCCCCTTCTTTTATTTTTATGAAACGGTAATAAAAGATTTCATTAAGAAAAAAGGAGAGACAAAGAAAATCAAAACAAAGGACCAAAGGAAAGGGACGGTGCAAGAGAGAGGCACCAGCCGAACCTCAATTACAATAACACACCCATCCAAGGAATCAACCTATTGACCCCTTGCTTGGCTAATATATCCCCCATGGAATTAGGTGATCTAAACACATGACAAAAGTAAACATTTATGTTGGACCGCCAATCATCCATTCCTGTTTTTATACTCGATTGCATCTTCGTTTGTGCTACACAAGATCACAGCTGCAAACCACAAGATTTTGATTCGCCCATCTGCACTAACCAGCAGTTCCATAACCAATTTCTTGAGTCCATGGATTTTGGTCACTATTATTTGGAGAAGATGAGATTCATCTGGAAACACTGGAAAAGAAAAACTCTCTACTGCTAATGCTTCACCTGCACCATTTGACCATTTGAAATGCCCTTATTTTGATTTTGACTGTCTGTTTGATCATCAATCCGGAGTCATTCTCTATTGTGCTCTGCCACATTGCTAGATTTCTTTCTGTGCACATTATTATTATTTTTTAAAGGTAGTTTAGGGTTTTATTAACAAAGGAAAATCATGCGTAGAACAATCGTAGGATCAAGAGCGCTCCAACACAATCAAAACCAAAGCCCACATCCGGGGCATTAGGAAAATCAAGGCTCAAAACAACAAATCATCATCACATTCAAGTGATGACAATACATATAGATCATAATAAGCTTTGCAACTCCACGACAGAAAATTGCATAGGGCCATGACTGACCCCCTTCATCTTTTCTATTCAGAATTGCAACTAATCTTGAAGAAAAAGTCTACAAGTCCCGGGATTTAATCCCGCCAAATGACCAAAATGCCCCTCCCATGTGGAGTCGGGACAAGTCCCGGGATTAAATCCCTGGACAAGTAGCACGGCTGAATCTTGAAATAGGGGCAAAAAGGCACCATGGGATAGTGCTTAACAATAAACTGCATTTTTTATTAGTGAACTGATCACGCCATAGGGGCTTTAAGGGATTCTTCAACACTGAAAGTAGGGGCCCATTTACTCAAAGGCATTGATTGGGTCATACAATGGAATTAATGCCAAAAGAAAGTTAAGTGGACGAATAAAAATCATAAACATATGCAATAGCTCCATACTTTGGATCTCATGTATCAACCAAAAAACACCAGCCAAATAAGGAGAATGATGGCAACAAAATAGAAATCTCCATCCCCTTATATGCAAGGCATCAGAGTCCCAACATGAGGAGTAATAGGTGAAAAATTCCACCTACTCTCAATATGACTAGGAACACCCAGCCCAAACACACGGAACGATTGTGTACTATTGAGATAACATCCCAAATACACACTGAGAATGACTGATTGTAGATTATGCTGTTTCTTCTTGCGCGTCCATTGATCTTTATACTCGTCTGATGACCATCTTGCTTCGACTGTTCTCCCCTTTGCTGTTGCTATCAAGCTCAATTTGCTAGTCATATAAGAAGACTAGGAGCCAGTCGGCCATACAGTTTTTCTCCTTTTGACTTGTTCAAGCTCAATTTGCTCCTCGGGCCATCTTTAATTAGAGAGCACTGAAGTCACACTCACATATTAAGTTGGGTTCCTATCAAGTTAGCTTCCTTGTTGGATTACTAAATCTCTTTGATCATCTAACCAGTCTTGATAAACTTGATTGATTATATGCAATATACTTTACTTAAGCATGTAAGCTCTCATTTTCGGAGATCCATATCTTTCTAGGCCACAGTTCTACAACGTGGTGCCCCATTTGTTAATCCATACCATATGCCCATAGGGCCAATGTACTTTACTGAGACATGTAAACTCTCATTTTCGGAGATCCATATCTTTCTAGGCCACAGTTCTACAATGCGGTGCCCCATTTGTTAATCCATACCATATATCCATAGGGCCAATCCAATCCATGGACAGGAGGAAAATGTTCCGTTACAAAAGTAGCCCAAAGTAAAATGTTGGGATATTCCACTATGGGATGCTTCTCTGAATCCCACATCCACAATGGGTCGATCATGACAACAGTCTAGATCATCATCGTAGTTGTCGACGGCTCTTCATCCCAACAATCTGGTAAAGGATAACAGTCTATATTCCCAAACCAAACACTTCACCAGTAATAAATCTACATCCTTCTTTACACAAAAAATAAATCTACTTCCTTGACAAACAATGATTTCCTACTGATAAGTTGCCTAATTTTATGGATTTTTTTTAATGCTCTAACTCGAGGGCTACAAAGGAGTACAAAACAACTTACAATAAGACTTTCATATAAACTATTAAAACATAAAAGACATTCTTGTAAAAAATAAGTCTTCAACTAACAATGAATTTTTTAAAGAGTGCAAACCACTTAAAAGGCAATTTTATATTCTTTGGCAGTCTGGAGAAACATCAAGTGGGAAGGGTTTGTTTAATTTGACATGGTTTTGTGGATGGAATTGCAGGCCACCTTGATTTGTTATGGAGAAGGGACATGCATCAATTGTTTTCTCAATGTAGATCAATTTCTCACCCATCATTATCATCAAACACTTCCACCTCAAGGGTCAGAATTCCAAACCACCCCAATGGAACGGCATCCTGCAGGCCATACTTTGCAACCAAATGGTGAAAAAGAAAGACCTTGGATTCTGGACAGAATATTCTCACCCACCCAAAGGGGTTAAAATGTAAATAGAACAAACAAAACAAAGGAAATGTGAGATGATGGCTAAAAAAGAATCACTGACAAGAAAGTGTCACACGTTGTTTACTACCTATTCCTAGTTTAAACATTAATCAAGGTGAGGGGAAAAAAATTACAAGTCAAATCAGCCAAGTTATATCCAAGGAGTCCAGTCCGTGGTAACTGAAGCTGGTTTACCAATTCTGGGATGAAAGTGCTCTGCGAAGAGATCAAACATCACACAGACCATTGTGGCAGCACCATAAATAGAACCCTAGTATTATTTTCAGGGTCAAATGCAATTTTAAATTATGCAAAAATAGATATGTTTTTTTTATAACTAATTACCCTATTTTGCATAACTAACCATAATTACCAATGCTGCACAATGTATAATGCTAACAAGGACCTCAACCACAGGGGCCTAACACAATTAAGGAACAGAACTTTCCATATCTATAATCTATTCCATGAATGATCAATCTACATTTCCTTGCAACCCTACTCTTAGTGCCAGGCTGCAAGCATGGAATAACCCACATCCCCATTGACAGGTCCATGTCATTTGTCCTTAAAAAGCTGTCATAATCACCAGGACGCACAACAAAAATTATACTTAGGTTGAAATCAATCTTATCTCAGACAATAAAACCACATCTATAATTATAAGCCCTCTATCTTATCACCTGCATGGAAAATGTTTTAACACAGTGATCATGCTCATCCTCATCAACAAAGCAACAGGCAGGGGAAATTGCCTTTGAACAGCATAGTCTTCATATATGAAAACGCAAAAGAATTGCCAACTCACAAATTGCTAAGTTCTCAGGGAGAAAATACCAAATGGCTGACAGATTTCTAAAGTTGCAGTAGGGTCCCTCCTGCAATGTGCAAACTGCAACTTGGGAAACTTATATAGTAGTTTATCTGGAGGTTTATAGGATCATCAATCTGCAGCATGGGACTTTAGCAAGGACAACTGAATGAAGCTAGATTACTGAAAAAACAAGTACCTTCTATATTACTGACAAAAAAAGTACCTTCAATATTTAAGCTATATTTAGTGCACACATTAAAACCAATCTCCAGATGATTGATTAATCACTGAAAGTATTTTGTCAGCCAATGAAAACAGCATCTGAACACCTCCTGTCTTTGGTTTCGGACATGTCCCACGGTTCATATTAATTTAAACTGATAGATAAACTCCAAAGCCTCTAAGTTCCAACCACCTCTACACATGCTAGCCAGAGCAAGTCATTTCCCTAGCCTAGAAGAATACTTTAAATTTCCTGTATATATATGTATATATAAAGAGAGGCAACATTAGCCGCCTCAAAACCAACTAAATTTAATGCACGGGTGGTGGGCGGGGAGCACGGGGCCGAACTGGTGTCTTTGATGGGCTCACCCTGAAGACATTGACAAGGAAATTAATGGAAAAACAGTAATAATCAATGATTAAACTTAGCAGCACTCAGCTCCTACAACAAATGTATGCCATCTTAATGATACAAACAATATAAAATAGAGAAAAAATAAAATAAAACCATACCTTATAGGCAAGGACCCCAGCACCACACCACTACAGTTGAGAGCATGAATTGCACTCTCAGCCTGTAAGAGGAAATTCCCATGAAAGAGCATCCTTCAGAAATTGGGTTCCTCACCAATAACAATCACAGAAAATATAGGCAAGGGATGAGAGGAAGCTTCTCAAATCCAAACAATTGGTTAAATTCAAATAAAGCAATCTGTAAATATATCTTTGTAATCATGATCAAGGTCATTCAATAAGTTATTTTTTGTTTGATATGAATAAACTATAACATTTTTTTCAGGTCAAAAACCAAAAACTAGTTCGTGCCCAGATAGTTTGAAGAACATCATTAATGGTCAATGGGATACTTGAAGAGACACCAATAAGATGTTGATGAACAATGGGACCAGGAAATGTGAAATTCAGAAAACAGAATAACTAGTGGAGAGCTCAATGCACATTACTGCTTTCTTCAGGGGTTGTTTGTTTGCACCCATTTACATAAAAATACACATGTTTGTTCGCGCTCACTTATAGATCACATGTAGATTTCAGAGTTAAAACAGAGTGTAAATGGGGCCATTTTCACCTTAAATTTTCACAGCTCCAAGGTGTGAAAATGTTACACAACTAACACCTCAACAGAGGCTCCAGCACATGGTAATTTCCATTCCACCTGCAACGGATCGCGCAGTCAAATCCTGTCAACTGCCTTCTAGTTTTTTTAAGTCCTGTGGGCCCTGAATTTGTAATCTGAACCATTCAAAATTGTTATAGAACTAATAAACCCCAAGGTGTAAAACACCCCCAAAAAATACCTATAGATCCGATTTTCTGCTCTCCTATGGGCCCCCCAATTCATGATTTGAACCATTCAATACTCTCATACAAATGATAAACCTCAAGAAGTAGGTTTTGTATCTTAGATCCTCACATATTTTGAGAAAAATGTCAAAAACATAAACACTTAACTCCCACTTTCTGATTCTGTACTTTTGTGAGCCCCCAAGTCATGATCCAAACCATCAAATTCTCATAGATATGATAAATGCCAATGCTTTAAATTTTATCTCTTGGATTCTCACAGATTTTGAGAAATATGCCCAAAAAAAAACCCCAAAATAACTCAAATCTCACTTCCTAATTTTCTGCAGCTTTGTGTGCCCCTATGTCATGATCAGAACCGTCCACTGTGTTCAAGACCCACTATTTCCTCCATAGAAAAGTTTTGGGGTCCTAGAGACCGCTAAATTGTACAAAATTTAAAATCTGATATAGATACTTTCTTGCCTTTTTCTCTTTCTACCCCCATATCATTTACTGATGTGAAATTGATGCTTGCAAACAAACATGGCAATATGTTTCACAAATGTGGATTTTATGTATGTAAATTTCATTTTCATATCCCATGTGTAAAAGACAAAAGACACCCCCCAAAAAGGCAATATTTGTGCCCGCCAAGCATTCCTGAAATTGCAGATGGTTTGCTGGTAAATCCACCTCCATGATACAAAGCACAATGCTCTTCATTTTAAGGCTGCACACCTCATCTGCCAGTGAATCCACATCCATGAGACAATCACTATCCTCTTCTTTTGTAGGCTACACACCTCAGCTTGAACAACCCAAAATGCACCCACCAAATGCAAGAAGTCAGAAGTGACAGAACTCAGATGAGCACCCAGAAATTGACATCAATTTGTAAAGGGCAACGCCTCTTTCAAGTGGCATTTCAGTATATTCAAAATGTCCTAATTGCCAGTGATTAAAGAATTTCATGGGGGTGTGAAGATGACTCTCCACAAAAACCCTTTTACGCATCATAGTCATTTGAACGTACTCGACATTCTTACAAAAGGCAAGCATCCTTTAAACTCTGGAGCATGGATCAAAATAGCGGTTGCGGAGGACGCAATGGATAGTGGCCAAAACACTACATAGCAATGTACCGGTGTGAATTTTTTAAATGGAAAAAACTTTTTGAATCTTGTATAGCAGCTAATCTTTTTTTTTTTTTTAGTGATTTGAAACCATGTAAGGCTATTGAGGAGAGGAAATGGGAAAAATAGTGTTTAAAATTACAATTGGTTGGCTCTAGTAGGTTTTAAACCATAGCACTACTATTTTCAAAATAAGCCGCTACACCCGATAATGCCTCTGGAGACCTTTTTCAAATCACATCCTGTAAAAACCTCATTTTTCAAAATACAAAAATGCAAAAATAAACTGTCAGCATTTGAAACTTTATCTCAGGGCTTTGGGAGTTCTGCCTTTCCACTAAACCAATATTCTTAGTAACACAATGATCCATCATGTCCTCCTTCCTCTACACTCATAGTCCTCGTTAATCGCCCAATACATTCCCCAAGTTCCTTGAACTTTTAAACCTCCAACAACTCATCGAAGGGCTGTTTATGAATTTTTCTTTTCTCCTTCTGTGTGCGTGTGAGAGCCTACTGTCTCATGCAACATCCATTGATTTTCTCTTCTATCAGGGAACCCATAAGTTCATTTTCTTTTGCTTTTTTTTTTAATTTTTTTTCGTTCTTTTTTTTTTATTGGTAACTAGAAAATGCTTTATTGATGAAGAGCAAACACCATAGAACACCGACAAAGAAAAGAAAGTTGAAGTATAAGAGTATTATACCCCACAAAGAACAAAATACAAGCCTCCCTAGGAGAAACTCTATTGACCCCCTGCTCATTCTATCCATTATAATAACCCCACAAATAAATCCAAGCATGTGCATCGCAGTAACATGTGGTGCTTAATGTTTCTTCTTTGCCGAACAGTGAAACAGACCTTTCTTGTAGCTCCTCACGAATAAGTCTGAACTCAAGCGACACTCAAGAACCGCACCAACACTCCACTAGCTCATCTCCATTTTTACCACATCGTGTTAATGCTACTGGTTAAATCCAACTCAAAGTCTTTCTTTGTCAAAGTGGCACTCAAGAATCGCACCAACACTCCACTAGCTCATCTCCATTTTTACTACATCGTGTTAATGCTACTGGCTAAGTTTTCACTTTGATAGTTGTTATCCTTAGGTGCTTTTAATGCCCTCTTTTTTAATTCTACAATTTCTAGTAACTAAGAAACAATCTTCTAAGCATGCACATCTCAGCCTCATGAACTTTAACTTCTGCACATTTCTTTGTTGCATAACATTCAGCTCGATATAACACACTAGGCTTAACTGCTATCTTATAAAAACAAACCTTTAATATGAGCAGTACTTAACAATCACATAATACTCTATTAGCTTGTCTCAAACTGAAACCCTGGGGGGGTTTTGTTCTACAATTGCTGCTAAGTAGTGAAATTTATCGCACTTGGTTTTCAATTTTGACAATTCAACTTCTCTACTCTCAGCCTCATTAAACTTGCACTTCATATTATCTTAGATCTACTAATTTTAACCAGTTTTTTAGAAGCGCTTCGGGCTTACGCCATGGAGCAGAGCTCTCCAAAAATGCCGTGTGCCTCAACTCTGAGATGTGGTTATATGAGGCATACACCTCATATGAAGCATGTGCCCAATCACTCTCCATTTTTATTTTTCTATTGTTTTTTCCTTCTGGGAGAGGGGTAATTGTGCATATGACCATTAAGTATTAACACTTTTTTAAGGAGCAATATCTAATTTTAGGAATTTGAAAATCTTTCTTTTTTAACTCAAAAAGTCTGTTGTAGGTAGATTAAACTCGATTCAATGCAAGTTAAACTTTTTTTTTTTTTTTTTTTTTGTAAAGTTGTTAAACTTGTTAAAAGGCTGCCAAACTGCTACTATTTTTAAATTTCATGAATGTTTTTAATGTAATTATTTATTCATTAAAAAGGCAAGCTTACGAACCATATTGTCTACATTTTGAGGCCTATACCCTATGCTTTCAGCAACTGGAATGCATTTCCTCAAACCTAAACATTTCAACACATTGATTTAACCCATTTTATTCAAATGCTTCTCCAGAATTCCAATTTATCATTCACCTACTTCTCATTTGACTAATCAATGCCACATCATCTGCAAACAGCATACACCATAGGATTTCCATCTTGAATTCTTGATATCTAGTATCTACTTAGGTTGTCCACAACCAGAGCGAATAAGCATGAACTCAGTGTTGACCTTTTGTGCGAATCAACTCCAACAGTGAACTCAGACTTGATCGCACAAACCATTCTCATGTTCGTAAGTGCTCCTTATACATATCCTGAATCATTTAATATATACCCCTTAGGGATGGCTTTTTTATGCAAAGCTGATGAGCCATTGCAATGAGTTTTAGGTCCATGTGTTGAACCCAAAGGAGTTTAGAAATATTTTATTCTCCCTCCCTCCTGGTCCATGTGTGGAACCCAAAGGAGTTTAGAAATATTTTATTCTTCTAAGATATCTATTTATGGTAGTAAACTGAAGAAACAAGTGTAAAAGTCCATGAGTCCATTTGGCTGTAGGAAAAGAAACTCAAGAATACTAATAAATGTATTTATAAAAGTGAGTAAAATTGAAGAAACAAATTTGAAGATCTATAAGGGTTCATTTAGTTGCAGGAATTCAGTTCCTAGGAATTCTAAGAAATGAATGTCTAAAATTGGTTCTAAAGAAACAATTTTACCATGAATTCCTAGGAAAGTCAGGGTCCCATCTACATCTCATCTCACACTCTTCGTCTCATCCTTAAATCAGTGTTTCAAAGTTTGGATTTAGCCCCCGACTAGGTAGAAGTCGGGTCAACTCGGCCCGAGTCAGATTCAAGTCCTAGAAAGAGGAAATAAAGTGGTAGTGAGATCAGTCTTTAAGCGGTTGTTTAGGTTTATAGCCAGTAGAGGTAGTGGGAATAAAAGAGGAAATAAAGTCTTCCTCTTTTGTCAGTATGAAAGGCCAAGATGTCATAAATATGTCTCATAGTAAAATTCAAAGCTACCAAGTAGGCTGGTACTTGACCAATTAAGAAGAAGAAAAAAAAAAAGGCAAGTACTTTGGCAAGCCAGCTTATAGCAAGGCCCTCCAAAGTAAGCAATGTAGAAGGTCAGCTTATAACTTGTCCTTACCACCTAGAGGTCAAAACGAGACCCTTGCATGTTTTGAGGGAGGAAAAATAGGCTAAATGTGTGAAAGTCTTGTTTTGACCTCTAGGTGATAAAGCTATAAAATGACCCCACCACCCCACCCCCAACCCCCCCCCCCCCGCACAAAAATAATAATAATGATGAACCCACCCCATTTCAAACAAAAAAAAACACCCCACAAAAAATAATAATAATAATGATGAACCCACCCCATTTCAAACAAAAAAAAAAAAAAGAACAAGGTGCCTTCTCTTTTGAGTGCAGATGGAAAGGAAGAAGTACAAATTTAGGACACTGATGTAGGATTGGTGCAGCCCCGGACCTTCGATCGAATAGACCAACCTCTCAGATGAGGTTGATCGAATCCAACAAAGGGATTCCACACAAAATAGCACTCACAGCCATGAACTAATGGGAATAACTCACGTTACTTGAATCAAATTGATTAATAATGCATAATAAAAACAATAGGTCTCTTCTCTATATATAGAGCATCCCGATTCTAAACTAATCAAAATACTAACAATAGAAATTTACCTAATCCTACCCTAAATAGAATTTAGAAAGCAATTCTGGTAAGCAACTAAGTAATATTACTAATTTATAAGGATAGTGATCTCTGATCGAATTAGAGATCATGTGGACCCCGTCAGATGGTCCATCAGGGGGGCCTGCGGGCCCTAGTCTTCTGTCGGGCTGCATCAACAAACCGGGGAAGAACAGAGAGCGATGGCGATGCGGTCTTCTCTGCGTGCTGCGACTGACGATGAAGATGAATGCTCAATGGCGGTGCAGCGACTGACAATGCTGGCTGTGCTTGCTAGTGTGCTGCGATGAAGATAGAATTGCAATGGAGATGAAGAGCAATGGTGTTGTTGGTGTGCGTGCTCGTCGTAGGTGCAATGTATTCTTCTTGTACCTAGATCTCCTTCTCTTCTCTCTACTCTCTTCTGCTGCTTCTCTGTCTTTTTTTTTTTTTTTTATCTTCTGGTGGGTGGGGTTTTTGACGAGGCTAGAGGGACAGAGGGGCGGTTGGGGTTTGGGTGTGGTGTGCAGTCGCTGGGAGATGAAAGGGAGTGCACTGGGGGATTCGGATTAGGGAATTAGGGTATGGGATTTTGGGGATTTGGTTTTCTGTAGGGGTGGACGGTGGATTAGGGTTTGGGAAGGTGGGATTGGGTTTCAGTATTGCTGGGAGGTGGTGGAAGGGGGCGGGATTTCCAGAAGATGGGGTTAACGGAATTAGGGCTTTGGTGTGCTATTGAAGGGGTTTCGGTGGGCTGTTTGGGTGGCTTAGGGTTTAGCAGAGTATTGGCACTAAGGGAGGAGATGGAGAAGGGAAAAGGGAAATGATAGAGATGGGGCGGTGGATGGAATCCGAGGAAGACGATTGTTTCCCCGACGACCGGATCTGGGCTCTGATACCAATCTGGCACAGCCCCGGACCTTCGATCGAATAGACCAACCTCTCAAATGAGGTTGATCGAATCCAACAAAGGAATTCCACACAAAATAGCACTCACAGCCATAAACTCATGGGAATAACTCACGTTACTTGAATTGAATTGATTAATAATGCATAATAAAAAATAAAAAATAAAAAGTCTCTTCTCTATATATAGAGCATCCTGTTTCTAAACTAATCAAAATACTAACAATAGAAGTTTACCTAATCCTATCCTAAATAGAATTTAGAAAGCAATCCTCCTAGGCAACTAAGTAATATTACTAATTTATAAGGATAGGGATCTCTGATCGAATCAGAGATCATGTGGACCCCATCAGGGGGGCCTGCTGGTCCTAGTCTTCTATCGGGCTGCATCAAGGATTCGGCCAAGTTCGACCATACTCAACCAGGTTTTAAAACATCGTGTTAGATAATGCAAACCATAACCTCTTTAATAATCCTTTGTTGGAACCCATTTTACTATGAATTCATAAGAATTCAGTTCCATGTAAACAAACAGGACCTTAGGAATAAATTTCTTAGAAATCCAAGGACTTCAATTCCATGCAAACAAATGGGCTCTAGGTTTTTATATGAAGGCTATACATGACATGGACGGATAAATATTTTCAATGATTTTTCTTTTGTTTAAAAAAACTTATAACATGGAGTTATGAATGCTATACGAGAGATTGAAATTAAGGGCCTATTTTTTTTTTTTTTTTTTTACATGGGAATTGAATACCTACAAATTCATGTTCAAATGGGCTCCAACAAGGTTATTAAAGGGACAAGAGGTGAAAGATATAAGGCAGAGATGTAGATGCAACCCTCACTTTCCTAAGACTTGTTTCTTCAATTTTAACCACTTTTAGAAATAAAAATCTTACAATTCCTATCTATTCAATTACACCAAACAAACGAGCCCTAAAGAATGTTACCAAACATGATTATCTTCACTTTAATCCTTGGAACAATTCGAACAAGATATTGCCAAAAAAGTGCGTGGCCCATCTCAAAATAGGATCATTTTGGCATGACCCATTTCGAGAAAAGAAAATCTCTCAGCACAGGATGCATGCCAAACAAGACCTTTGTTAACCAACAATCCAAATACTATTCATAGCAACCCTAGCAGTTATAGGTATACCATTTATAGATTTTTCTTCATTTTTGCTAAGACAAAATTTACTTCAATTGAGTGTATATGGATGTTACTGTGGATAGGACTCCCACTCTCATCATGCCCCAGAGATAAAAGATTATGATAGGTAGCCCACCCTTGGCCACTAGGCCAAGCAACTATTTAAAAGGGGAAAAAAAAAAAATTTACTCCCAATTCAAAACTTTTGTTGATCACTCCTTGAATTGATTCAACATCATCATGTACTTCACTAGCATACTCCATATTTATAACATCCCTAAAATAAGTCTCTGATCCATCAATGGCCTTTCTTTGACTAAGACCCTATCATCTTCAACCTTAATGCACTTATCAAAAAACTCTAGTTTGCCTTTCTCTGACTTTCAACAAGCTTATAGATCCCCTTCTCCCCTTGGTTTCCAACGTTTAATACAAATTGTCACATGCTCATATTTAGCATTACCAATAATCCCCTTTGCATTGTTTCTTGCAAGGTTGCACCCTTCCAAATCTTCTCCATTCCACGCCTCCTCTCTCTCAATGCTGTGTTTGTGTGTGTGTGTTTTTTTTTTTTTTTTTTTTTAATCCTTTCAGCAATAACCTTTTGAATATATGGGTTCCACCATCAAGTTTCCTTCTGTGTAATATACTTACTCTCCTTATCATCCAACCACTTCGGTGGTGACTTATTTCATACAAGTTCTCATCTGTCCTATTCTTTTAATGTATCCAAGTTCCATTCAACTTACTTTTAAGTCTCCATTACACTTCATTAGAAATCATGTTCAGTTGAACTCGCCGTACTTTGAGACTTTTTCTTAGCACTTTATTAGAGTTCATATCTGGGGTCTGCTCGCCTACTTCAATACTCTTTATTAACATTTCCTTGAAATCCATATACTGATTCCACTCACCTTACTTCAAGGGTCTTTCCTTGAATCATGTTAATTTTTCCCATTTTAAGTTACCACTCAACAAGATCTTGTATCACAGTTGGAAGGTGCTTAGAGTCACAAGTCACAACCGCGAGGTTATAAATTCTCATCATGTAACCAATTAAAAAATTACAAAAAATTCTCCACCCTATATTTGGACGGTCCCTTATTTTTAATTTATTGTACTACTCTTAAGTATTAACAGCAATATCTAAAATCAACGCAGCCTATGTTGAGTACTAAGACTACCCTAGACTTTGCAATCTTTGCAGGTAGGACCGTTCTCCTTGATCAAGAAGGGAATAGTCTATTGTAAGATCCATTCAATCCACTTTTAAACATCACCAAGTGTTTTTTTCTTTCTTTTTGAGTGTTAGCTATTGCAAGATCAAAAGCAATAGCAAAGTCAATAACGGCTTCCCCCTATCATTATTTTTCCCTAAACAGTAATCCCCTGTCTACTCTATCATAATCTTTTATCTTCCTACCGATGGCGTATCCCGGAGGCACAGTGAAGATCTACACCTCCGACGGTGAGATCGAGCCCTAAGACTCAAAACCCTAAGATCACTTAGGGGAAATACCCCAAAGGGGAACTCACAAGAACAATTCTGAATGTTATTAAAAATATAGCATGAACATAACAATAAAGAGCTTCTCTATATATAGAGTAGCACTGTTCCTAAATAAACAATAAAGGAAATAGCTAATCCTAATCAACATATAAATTAGAAAGGAAATCTTCCTAAACAATTAAACAACTTACTACTCTAGAAATAAGTAAATAAAATAACACTACGAATCTAAAAAACATGTGGAATATGTGGACCCCATCAGACGGCACCCCATCAGACGGGTCCATCAGGGCCAGCAGGTCCTAATCTTGGATCTCACTGCATCAACTCTCCCCCTCTTGGAAAACTCGACTCCGGCGAGTTGAAAAATTGATAACACAGGAGAGAATCTGACCACGAGTTAGGATTTTGAGTCTTAGGGCTCTGATACCAATCGATGGTGTAGCCCGGAGACCATGGTGAAGATCTACACCTCCGAATGTGAGATCGAGCCCTAAGACTCAAAACCCTAAGATCACTTAGGAGAAACACCCCAAAGGGGAACTCAGAAAAACAAGTCTGAATTTTATTAAAAATATAGCATGAACATAACAATAAAGAGCTACTCTATATCTCTATATATAGAGTAGCATTGTTCCTAAATAAGCAAAAAAGGAAATAGCTAATCCTAATTAACATATAAATTAGAAAGGAAATCTTCCGAAACAATTAAGCAACCTACTATACTAGAAATAAGTAAATAAAGTAACACTACTAATCTAGAAAACATGTGGAATATGTGGACCCCATCAGACGGGTCCATCAGGGCCAACGGGTCCTGATCTTGGATCTCACTGCATCACCTACCATTCAAAATAATAATAATAATCTTTTATCTCCCCAACATGCCCATTGAAGTCTTCTCCAACTATAATATTACATCCATTAAATCATCTTGTACTAACTCATCCATTAAGTCCAAAACCTTCTTTGTATCATTATCACCTAACCCTACTTGGCCGCATAGACCCTTAATGATTAGGTTTTTTGTCCTACAACAATCTTGATCGTCATGAGCCCTCTACAATGCAATCCTTTGAATTTTCTTCAAGTACAATGCTTACTCCATTTCTAAAGTTGCACTTTCTCACATAAAATCATTGTTCTTAAAATCAAAGTCGTATTAGAAATTGTTCAGGGGGATGAATCGAATCATATCATGAATCATAGGATTTTTTATTTTTCTTAAAAAACAGAAGGAGAAAAAGTTAGTCATTCATAATCCATCCATTTTTCATCTTAGCAACACAAATACACAGTCAAATAAACCTATGAATATGATACAATCCTACAAAGAACATCATTGATGCATATTAAAATATCAATAAATGATACATTTAAAAAGGTAAATATGTTTAAGATATCAATGTTATGAGGGAAGAATACAAGTTGAAATAGTTTTTTTTTTTTTAACAAAAAATAAAATAAAATCCGAAATCATCAATCTTACAACTTAGGGCTTATATGAAGTTAAACGAGTGTTCATGAAGAAACAATAAAAAATAATTAAAAGTCAATGCACACACACGCGCACACGCGCGCACACACACACACACACACAGAGGAGGGCGCTCTCCTAGTGCTGGTACTACAAATCAAAGTGTAATATCTCTCTTTTTTCATGATGACAGTCTCCAAAATCAAGTTAAATCCAATCAGAACTGGATTTTCCATTTCCATCATGCCAAGGATCCAAATAGAGGGCTTGGAACCCAAACCCACATACCAAGCATAGTAAACATACTAATAACATATGGAGGTGGCAATCAAACCTTTAGGCCGAGCATGAAACCCATGGATCTAGACCTCAGCCCAAATTAAATTAAGCCAAATCATGGATCCATGGACCAATGAACCAACCGGGAAAAAAAAAAAAAACAATGTGTTACGTTCTTCAGGTATTCAAGGACACATTTTCATCCCTACACATAAGCCAACAATGTCATAGAGCGAAATGAAATCAGCACAAAAATGCCCTTGCACTCCAAATCTACACAATTGCAATCCTCTCATCTCTCTCCCTCTTTCTTCTTCTCCCTTTTTTTGTGTTTCTTTCCTGCAACCAGCATTCCAACCCTTTTCCCCCTCTATTTTCTTTTGCCTTTTTTTCAAGAAAAAAAATCTGAAATCCGAGATTAGATTTCGACCACTTTGTTTATTTCAGGAATTTTGGGAGAAATCATGAATTTTGGCCGAAATCTACAACGAAAAATTTTCACAAGGCATTTTGTTTCAGTGGAATGGTTAGGACGAAATTTTTCAGTCATTCTGGCCGAAACGAAATGGAAACGACAACTATGAGCCGTATACAAAATGAAAATCTTCTAGCAACTAAGCTATTGATGCAATTAGCATGCCTACATGACATAAAACATGCATCAAGGCAGGAGGAAAAAAACACAAGAACAAGAAAACTGTCTTCAGATTTTTATTATTTACTTATTTAAATTGATATTTTATTCTCTAAAATCCCTCCTCATTTCAAAAGATAACTATCATTCTCATTACCAAAAAAAAAATGTCATACAAACAACACTTTAAGCTGACATGAAGCTTCATACTTTTTTTTTCAGTCAGTATGAATCTTCGTAGATGGAAGTGAGGAGACCAAATTAAGTTATTGAAAAGGGTGAATTGTTCTCCCTTCTACATAAATTTTTTTTTTTGTTTGCAGTAATTACAATGACCGTCTCCTAATACACACAGTTTTCTGTCATTTCTTATGTTGTTAGCATTTACAGAGGTCCAATTAGCATCTTCAACATTCACTATCAAACACAAGTATAGCTTTGAAGACAAACAAAAAGGAGTAAATAGCAATATGTTTGCATCATGAGTTAGAGATACTGACCATTACAAACTCAACAAAAGCAATACGAGTAGAATGGTGATAGTCTCCAAGAAGTCTCAGGCGCTGAACCTACTCCATGTAAAATAAATTCACTGATTCTTGCTCAAATCAAACATTTAAAGAAGAAAGAGAACTTTCAAGTTTGTAGCAGTTACAAACCTCTCCACACACTGTCTCAAAGAAGAGCTTGATTTCTGCTTGAGTAACCTAGACCAAGTCAATAAATAATGAAGAGATCAGAAGCAGGCTTCCTTTTTCATATTCTACAGACAATTCCAATAGAAGACCAATTATGAATGTACCTTTTTATCTATATTTGTACAATAAATAGTTCTCGCACACATTTCACGCTCATCTTCAGACTAAAAGACCACAAATGAGTTAGTATCAACTTCTACAGCAGATATAAAATGTCAGGAGAATCAGGACCATGCATTAATAATAATTTTTATTACAGAAAAACAAATATAACACGACCTTCTATGGTTAAGTAGT
The DNA here is from genome assembly GCA_028538565.1 of Umbellularia californica. Lineage (NCBI taxonomy): Eukaryota > Viridiplantae > Streptophyta > Magnoliopsida > Laurales > Lauraceae > Umbellularia > Umbellularia californica. The sequence goes on along the minus strand of JAPQWN010000001.1, from coordinate 13,553,379 downwards.
AAATACATGGCCATCAATCATGAAATTTTCTCACCCTTGGCAAAAATGTTGGGTTAACTGGTGCAATTGCAGTTTTTGAAGGCAGCACTCTTACTGGGTAGTATCCTAGCATTGTTCCTGCCAGACTCAAAGCAGCCCTTGCACCTTCTGGAGTATCAAAACCCATTTAGATTATTGACTATCGGCTGCAAGCATAACATAGAATACGCATACACATGTACACCAGCCAACCATGTAAGTATCAAATATTACCTTCATCAGTAAACTCTATAAAAGCAAAACGAAGAACAGAGTTTGGATCCCCACACACACGGCAGTCAACGACCTTCAGCCGAGAAAACAAAATCATTCAGACACACAAGTCTGAACAAACTTAAATACTCCAAGAAACAAAAGGAAATACGAATTGCCTGTCCACAATTGATGAAGAGTGCTGCAAGCTGTTCTTCAGTGACCTAAGCACCAAAAGAAACCAACACCACATCTGAGAACTCTTGTGTTAGTTAACACAATAGTATTACTAGAGCATGGAACATATTCCAAGCATGTATAATTGGAGAGAATGCCAAATAGTCAGAAGACAGCCATCTAGATGTGTCACGCATGATACATTTTTCAAATTTAGTACATTATGCTAGCCACTTATAGGGCATTTGGATCGATAGAAGGTGGAGGAACAGAGAAGGAGCGACCAAAAACACATATTGCCCATGTTGTGCTTGGATATGTTTGGCGTTTGATTGTTGACCCCATCCTCCTTGTGAAGAAAACACTAATTTTTTTCTCTTCCAAGAAGTAAAACCAAACATTCCCCTATGAAAACTATAGTCTTAAGTAAGTTCCTCTTGGCAAACTGAAGTCTTTATGGGATTTCAATTCAACAGGAAACACAAAAACACCAAACCAAAATCACATAACATGGGTAGAAGAATTACCTGCTGATCAATGTCAGAAACATACACAGTCCTCCTAATTACCTCTTCTCGCTGCGCCATGCTCGTCCTGCTGTTCATTCGCCGCTTCCCTTGACTGTAATAGTTCTTCTTCTACACAGACCACCACATCCAAAGAAAACAGATTTTAAAAAAAAGGGCGTGCAAAACCCATTAAAAACAATCAGAGGAGAAACCAGAAAGCAAGTACCCGTCGATTGTTGCCGTTGCCGCCGCCAACACTGTTAGGATTCCCAAAATTATTATAATAGAAGCCGCCGGGAGGCGGCGATCCGTGGCCGATGAGCGACGGAGGTATGAACTCCTCCGCCATCGGATTGAGCTTAGAGAGGAGCTCCTCCAAATCCCTCATGTCCCGCTGAAACCCCTCTCCGTTCCTCGGCCCCATTCCCGCCTTCGTCGCCCCACCCTTCTGCTCAACGCCGCCGTGAGACGGAGGCCGCTGCTGCAGCTGCTGGACTTTCATCTGGAAGGACGACTGGTCGTGCGAGGAGGGAGACCGAAGGATCGCGTTCTGCTGCAGGTTAGGGTCCAGCATCCTACGGCTGAGATGGCTCGGATGATGATGATGATGATCCGCATCGCTGGTGCCGTTGGAATCGGGCATGACCGGTTCGAAATTCCGAATCGTCCCCAACCCGACGGTCGCCACCAAATCGGGTCCGGCATTATCGACCACTGCCATGAAGATCTCGACGATTTCCTCTTTCTCTTCTCCTTTGTCCTGAGTTTTTGTGCGTTTGTGTGTTTTCCTTATAAATTGAACATGAAGAGGATGGATGGATGGATGGATGGAAAGACGAAAGGAGAAATGGGAATGGAGCGTACCAGATGAATCTCGCTAAATCTCGACCATCGATCGCGATCGGGGGGAAGAAAGAACTAAAAATGGGAGAGTGTGCTTTCTCTTTTTCTGTTTCGGGCTTTAAACTGCTTCTCTGACCTCTGTGTGCCCGTCTGCCACTGCCAACAACAACGTCCTAAAATGAGGAAGGTTGGAAAACTTGTTCCGAAAATGCCCTTGATAGCAGAGTCCCATTCCATACATAATATAGCGAGAGCAAATACATAAAAGCGAGAGCAATAGCATGCATGCATTTTGGTGTATGCGTGGCATCTTGTGGGTGGTTGGATTAGATGGTATGGGTCGTTTAGTCGTGAGTCGTGAGGAAGAGAAACGCAGTTTTGTGTGACACGTTTTTTTGGACATGCTTCTTGCATAGCCATAGCTATAGTTGGTATGAGCATGACGATGAAGCATGCACCCATAACATATTATGTATTGGCATTTGGCTGGAGAAGCAAAGGGCAATATGTATAGTTTGTAGCTCTTTTTCGACAAAATTTCGAATATGGACTCTGGAGCCAGTTTGGGTGGGAGAAACGCATTGAAACAGTACGCTCACGAGGCTGCGTAAAAGCGTAGTCAAACTCAAATAGGCCTTAACATTTAACAATTAACATAGGGGTGTATGCATTATAGTTCTGCGTCGTGGTCTAGAAAATCTTGAATCCTTGATACACAAAGTCAACATCTTGCTTTCCTTTTCTTTTGTGACAAAGTTAAATTTTGATATCTATTGGAAATGAATCAAGGTTCCTTCACATATTAGTCCACTTCAAATTTGGTTTTTCCCAATTTCATGATTGAAATTTAGATTTAGATTTTTTTTTTTTTTTTTTTGCATTGTACATTGAATAGTCTCATGATATCATCGGATTTTTCAGTCGGTGTATTATATAATTTTTACAAAGAGCAAATAAATTTATATTTTAGATAACACGAAAAATGACATTTTGTGACAAATAAAAACACATCTAATTATCATTTTTCAAGTTTTATCATTCTAGAAAATAAATTTTATAAGATGTTGCACAGGAGCCATGACATCATGGATGAGTCCTATTATATCATGGGACTTAATTAATAGTGTTTGCGACATATACTTATCTCATGATGTCTTAAGATCTGGGGTAAAAAGGTTTTAAAAAACTGTTGACCATGTCAACCAACTTTACTGATATTATGTAAATTTCGGTCATGAAATTGAAAAAATCAAGTTTAATGAGGACTACTATATCTAAAATCCCATTTCTTTATGGCTGGATTTTTGCTTTCTAACTAGTTTTGACCATTAAAATATGATAGAGTTAAATTTTTGGTAGTTGAGATTGCTTTACCACTTGCAAATAAAAATATTGCCTTAGGGTGACTGTGGGTGCAGGTGCACCTAGCTAAGTACGGAAAAATAAACAATGATAAATTTAATTTAGATCAACTGTAAGCTTTAAACACACCATCTTTGGGAGGTGAACTTTGACGAACATGGTGGGCTGGATTGAAGGATTGAACGTGCATGCAGCAGTAAGAATGAATCCTTAAAAGGAGTGAATCTCCACAATATGGCCTTTCTGTTGAAAATTCCAACCACCAAGAGTGAATATTCCGATTGTGTATGCAATGTCCTAAATAGCAATACGTTTGGGTGCACTAGAAAACACAAGAAAGTAATATTTTATAAAATATAATCTTTCATTTTCTATGAAAAGAAAATCTTGTATATTTGATAATCCAAGAAAATTTTGAAAAAAAGATCTTTTTATTTAGAAAGCTCAACATTTCTTCCTACAGCTTTACCCCATAGAAAACTCTCTATGTTGGGCTTATGGGTTTTGGCTCGTTTTATAGGCCCAATCATTTGTATTAGGGTTGAGGGGTAATTTGGTCTTTGTTAAATCTATATATTATCTCTCTTGGTTGTAACCCTATTATGGGAAAAAACTCAGAACGTTGGAGGAAGAAGAAGGATGATTTGGGCAAGGCCAAGCTTTGGGTCCAGTTCAGCTCGGCCCGACCCGGTTACAGCAAAGCCCAGCAGCAGATCTCTGGGTCAGTTTTGGGTCGTTTCCAGGACAGGTCTGACCCGCCCAACCTAGAAGCCTAGTTCAGCAGAGATCAGCCACCAGCAGCCGCTGACGTCATCCGTAAGGTCAAGACAGTTTTGACAAATTGGACGGTCAAAATTGATTTGTGTTTTCGGAGCCATCCGGACTCAGAATTGAGCTCCGTTTTTTTTTGTTGGATTCGTATCGACGAGATCTACGATCTGAACGAAGGGGATTGATCGTTTGGCAAACAGAAAATAATGGCGAGCTCATCATCGACAAAGACAATTATCTCGAGTGCAAATTTTGAAGTCGAGAAATTTGATGGTACCAATAACTTTGGTATGTGGCAATGTGAGGTTAAAGATGTTCTAAGCCAATAAGACTTGGAAATTGCACTGGAGGATAAACCCTCAGATATGGAAGATAAGGAATGGCAGAAGATCAATCATCAGGCATGTAACACTATCAGATTATGTCTTGCGAAGGATCATAAATACTCAGTGATGAGAGAAACCTCTGCAAAAGTGTTGTGGCAGAAATTGGGGGAAAAGTATATGACCAAGAGCTTGGAGAATCGGATCTATTTGAAGAAGAAACTTTTCCGCTTCGAGTATCGTCAAGGTATTTTTATGACTGAACATCTCGATGATTTTAATAAAATTATTGCTGATTTAATGAACATTGATGTGAAAATTGATGTTGAAGATAAGGCATTACTTCTTCTGAATTCGCTTCCCGATAGTTATGATCATTTTACTCACACTTTGATCAACGGGAAGACCGAGGTTAAATATGATGTTGTGTTTGCTACTTTGATGAATAATGAATATCGGAAAAAGGACAAACATGCTCATAGGGATTCATCATCTGATGCATTGACAGTAAGAGGCAGATCAGATGATAGGACATCTGGTAATAACTCTCGTTCTAAATCGAAAGGAAAATCAAAGCCACCTGCAAAAGATGAATGTGCTTTTTGTCACAAAAAGGGGTATTAGAAGAAAGATTGTCCAAAGTTGAAAAACAAGGACAAAGATAAATCTGATGCAAACATTGGACACAATGGGGATGATGATTCTGAATTTAATTTAACTGTTTCTTCATTGGTATGCCATTCTGATGAGTGGTTTTTCGACTCGGGTTGTACCTATCATATGTGTCCCAACAGGGAATGGTTTTCCAGCTTTCAAGAGTTGGATGGTGGAACAGTTTTGATGGGCAATAATAGTGCCTGCAAAGCAAAAGGGATAGGAAAAATCTGTTTGAAAATGCATTATGGAGCAGTTAGAGTTTTGACAGATGTTCGGTATGTACCGGATTTGAAAAAGAATCTCATCTCATTAGGTGCTTTAGACTCCAAAGACTTCAAGAGTACCATGGAAGGTGGAGTTTTAAAAGTTGTTTATGGTGCACTTGTGTTGATGAAGGGTGCCCAAAGAGGTCATTTGTATTTCTTGCAAGGGAGTACAGTTGTAGGTGGAGCAGCAACAGTATCTGATAGCTCGAATGAGACTGTTACAGACACTATCAGATTGTGGCACATGCGTCTAGGGCATGCTGGGGAGAGAGCATTGCAAGGTTTGGTTAAGCAAGGCTTGTTGCAAGGTGTAAAGACCTGCAAGTTGGGATTTTGTAAACATTGTGTTTTTGGCAAGCAGACAAAAGTGAAGTTTGGCACTGCGATTCATCGCACTCAAGGCACACTAGACTATGTTCATTCAGATGTATGGGGTCCTACCAAGGTGGCATCTTTGGGAGGTATGCATTACTTCGTTACATTCGCTGATGACTTTCCAGAAGAGTATGGGTGTACATCATGAAGCACAAGGATGAAGTCTTGAATGTGTTCTTGAAGTGGAAGAAAATGATTGAGTCACAAACATGCAGAAAGATAAAAAGGCTCAGGTCAGATAATGGGGGTGAGTACAAGTCTGATCCGTTCTTGCAAGTATGTCTGGAGAAAGGGATTGTGAGGCATTTTACAGTTAGTGGGATACCGCAATAGAATGGGATGACATAATGCATGAACCGACTATATTGGAGAAAGTTCGATGTATGTTGTCTAACTCTAGATTAGAAAAAGCGTTTTGGGGTGAGGCGGTTGCTTATGCATGTCATCTCATTAACAGGTTACCTTCTGCTGGGATTGATGGAAAAACACCCATTGAGGTATGGTCTGGAAAACCCGCTACTGATTATGATAAATTGCATATATTTGGTTGTCCTGCTTATTTCCATGTCACAGATAATAAGTTTGATCCAAGGGCCAAGAAAGCTATATTCTTGGGTTTCAGCAGTGGTGTGAAAGGATACCGGTTATGGTGTCCAGCTTCAAAGAAACTTGTTCTGAGTAGAAATGTGACTTTTGATGAAGCTGCCATATGAAAACAGAACAAGTAAAATGACTCTCAGGAGGAGAGCAAAGACAGTGGCAAATTGAAGCAGGTGGAGTTTGATGTCATCCCAATTGAATCAGAGGATGATGATATAGATGAGGAGGAGACTCCAGCCCAAGAGCCTCCATAAGAGCAAGCAGATTCTATTGCAGCCAGGAGACCAAAAAGGAATATTCAAAAACCTAAACGGTTCACTAACATGGTGGCATATGCACTTCCAGTGGTTGAAGAATCTATTCCTACCAGCTACAAAGAAGCAAAGAGGCATTCAGAAAGTATAGAGTGGCAGATTGCAATGGATGAGGAAATGAAATCTCTACATAAGAATGACACTTGGGAGCTGGTACAACTACCTAAGGGGAAGAAAGCAATTGGGTGCAAATGGGTCTACACTATGAAAGAAGGATCTCCAGGAAAGGACAATGTAAAGTACAAGGCTAGATTGGTGGCTAAAGCCTACGTATAGAAGGAAGGCATTGCCTACAAGGAGGTATTTTCTCCCGTTGTGAAGCATTCTTCTATTCGTATTTTGTTAGCCTTGGTTGCACAGTTTGATCTTGAGTTAGTGCAACTTGATGTTAAAACTGCATTTTTGCATGGTGACTTAAATGAGGAGATCTACATGACCCAACCAGATGGGATAAGGTTGCTGGTAAAGACCATTTGGCGTGTAAACTGAAAAAATCGTTATATGGTTTGAAACAATCTCTGAGACAGTGGTACAAACGATTTGACAAGTTTATGGTTGGGCAGAAGTACACCCAAAGCTCTTTTGATCATTGTGTTTACTATCGCGAACTATGGAATGGAACCTTCATTTACTTGCTCTTATATATCGACGATATACTTATAGCTTCTAAGAGCAAGGTGGAGATTGAAAAATTGAAGACTCAAATGAGTATTGAATTTGAAATGAAGGATCTGGGGGAAGCCAAGAAGATACTTGGTACGGAAATTCAAAGAGACAGGGTGCAAGGCAAGGGTTGTCTGTCGCAGAAACAGTATTTGAAAAAGATACTACAGCGTTTTGGTATGGATGCAAAAACAAAACCGGTAAGTACACCTCTTGCCTCTCACTTCAAGCTTAGTGCTGCTATGTCTCCTAGCACAGATGATGAGTGTCAGTACATGGGTCAGGTTCCTTATCAGAGTGCTGTTGGTAGTTTGATGCATGCGATTGTGTGTACGAGACCCAACATTTCACAAGCTATCAATATAGTAAGCAGATATATACATGATCCAGGAAAAGGGTACTGGCAAGCGGTGAAATGGATCTTGCGGTATATTCTGGGTACCGTGGATGTTGGTTTGGTGTTTCAGCGGGATGATAGTATTGGTCAGCATGTAGTTGGATATGTGGATTCCGATTATGCTGGTGATTTGGATAAGCGCCGGTCTACTACTGGTTATGTGTTCACACTTGCAAGGGAACCGGTGAGTTGGAGGTCAACGTTACAGTGTACAGTTGCTTTGTCGACTACTGAGGCAGAGTACATGGCGGTGACAGGGGACATTAAAGAGGCCATTTGGCTTCAAGGTTTGCTTGATGACATAGGGATCTTTCAGGAGCACATGAAAGTCCATTGTGATAGTCAGAGTGCCATTTGTTTGGCAAAGGATCAGGTTCATCATTCACGTACGATACACATCGACGTACGGTATCATTTTGTGCGGGAGATTGTTGACGAGGGAGATATACTTCTTCAGAAGATTGCGACTGCTGATAATCCCGCAGATATGCTGACTAAGGTGGTGACTGGAGTCAAGTTTAAGCATTGCTTGGACTTGATCAATAACCTGCGAGTTTCAACACCTTCGGGTGTATGGCGCCTACAGGCGCATTTGGAGGTATGTGATTACATGCCAAGGTAGAAAATATTTGTGACCTGCAAATCTCGCCAAGGTGGAGATTTGTTGGGCTTATGAATTTTGGTTCGTTTTATAGGCCCGATCATTTGTATTGGGGTTGAGGGGTAATTCGGTCTTTGTTAAATCTATATATTATCTCTCTTTGTTGTAACCCTATTATGGGAAAAAACTCTGATTATTGGAGAAGAAGAAGACGAGCTTTTATCCGTGGACGTAGGTGTGAAATCACCGAACCACGTAACTCTGTGTTTTTTATGTGGCTTGATTTGTTTGCTTGTTGATCGCACGCTTCCGTACACACAATCACAACACTCTAAAATACAAAAATCTTTCAAAATGAAGATTACAAAGTTGTAGAGTAAAGTAAAGAATTTAGTACACCAAATTCATCATGAACTCGGGCAAGTTAGTTTCTGGGAGGGTCTTGATTGATTGATTGTAGGTAGGCCCTTTTTCAGTTTTTGCCGAACATAAAAGGACATCTGAAAATAAACATGAGTCTTCTCAAAGCTTATGACAAATTCTATTATTTTCATCCAATAGTAAAAACCCCTCAAAGATAACCTTATAAATGCTGTTCATTAGTTAAACTACTAAAATGCTTGACATGAACGGACTAAGGTACATTTGTGTAACTCTGCCAAAAAAAAAAAAGTGATTCTAGGAGAAAGAGGTAGACACCTGATCTTATTCTTGTTCTTTTACTTCTTCTTTCTATTTCTTGTCCATGTTGGTGTAACAACAGCATTACAAGATTGCAATTGTAGACCCCATTTATTGAGTGCTTAGTGCTTACTTTGATTCTTTAAAAAGGGAATGCCACAATATATAAGGCAAAAGTTTTAGGTGGTTGGCTCATGCGCTTATTTCCAAATCCCAAATATATATTTTCAACAGAATGGGAAATAATTCAATTTAGCTAAGAAGGTCAAATTTATGTATCAAATAGACTTGTGTTTTCCCCAGCTCCTATGATGAAGAGCCTGTTTCCAACTCAAGCCATTTTTTTCTCAAAACAAGCAAGCTTTTCAGTTCTTTGACGCGGAGCAACAATTTTTTTTTCTTCCCTTTGTGTCAAACAAGCAGTGCACATGGTTGGCAGGGCTACCAAATTCAAGATTTGGTCTCTGAGGGGCCATCATGTGGTTTTTGGTGGTTGGGTGGGTGGGGGGCTTTTCATGCAAACAAGACAAGTCCTTATTCAACCATTTGCTCATGCAAGAAATAGCTAAACTGTGCCCACAAGATTAGTTGGGCAACAAATGGGAATGCTCATTTCTCTAATGGCCAAGTTTATTAATTGGAGGTTTTCCAATTGTTTAATTTTTATTGAGTTAGCGAGAATATGAAAAGAGTTATATTAATATGGAAAGCTAAAAGGGCCCACTTGTTTGCTAGAATTGAATCCTTATAAATTCTAAGAAAAGAATTTACAAAAGAGGTTAGATGTAAAGAACAAGAGGTGAAGACTGACAAAAAAATTGTTCTTTAATGGAAAATAAATTAAGGAGAGATAGAAAAATGAATGCCCAATCATCACCCTACTGAGTAAAGTCCTAAGAAAGTTAAGGTCTCATCTTAAATTTTACCTTATATCTTCACACCTCACTTCTTTAGTTATCCCTTTTCACAACCCATTTTACCATGGATTCCCATGTAATATTTAAATTAAAAAAAAAAAACCTCTCATTTTGCAACTATTTTTTCATTTGATAGCGTTGATATCTAGGCTGTTGTTAAGTATTCATGAAATGCCTAGGTAAACAGTGACCTGAGTGGAAGAAGAAAAAAAGATGACTCATGTGTCATGTCTCAGAAGATGATTGTCGAGCAGGTTTGATCAACTTTCATAACAACCCTGTTACAGGATTTTTAAAACTACACGGATGATACAAATAGGGAAGACTCAAACCAAAATGCCAACAAGACTAGTTAGTGCTTGGCTTGGTCTCATCATATAGCATGTTGGTGGACCACATAAAACAGGGGACATGGTTAGTCATCTAATCTCAGGCCGTTAAATAGAAGTCTACGAGTGAGGAGTCATTTTCATAGAACAAATGGCTAGGAAAGTCCAAGCTAGAGTTGATTTATACAACTGATATCTTCCCTTGCCATGATATGTAGTCACACACTCTACTACTAAGGCTAGAGGGGTTCACGTAAGGCTAGTACACCATCTTCATGTGCTTTGAAATATAATCCAGTACTCGGTGGTCAACGGCTTTTACAAGCCAACAACAAGACTAACTAAACTTGTCATGGAAAGTGAAAGGTTGTCTAATTGGTTGGGAACCCCACTTTTAGTTCAAGGGACCAAGATCGATCCCTGGGTATCTTTCTCCCGCATGTGCGAGTGCTTCCTCCCCGCATGCCCTGTCCAGTCTTCTCCAAGCATGTGAGCTTATTCTCATGAGTCTCAGCCCCCTTGTTAAAAAAACTAAACTAAAGTTGTCATGGATCCAACCTTTTGCCTGTTGTTTTCTTTTTGGATGGCCCATGCAGATCATGGAAGATATATTACATAGAAAAAAAAGAAGAACAAAGATAACATTCTGAGTAAGACTTATATGTCTTGGAGTGGGTCATGTAGAACCACTTGTGGACCCCACTAAGTAGGTCGTCGCATGGATATTAATTTCCTCTTTGGTTTCTTATAAAACCTGGATTCCAAGTTAACCTCATCAATCTAATCACTTTTTTTTATTAGAAAAATAAAATATAGATGGTATTATTATTAGTATTTCCTATTTCAAATAGGTCGCGTTGATAGCTTTGGAACCCAATCAAGTTTTATTTTCAGTCAACCAGTCCCTTTCTCTAGCTTTCACCTTTTGCTATAAAGGCATAAATAGTTGGAGCATTGAAGAAGAGTAGAGAAGCCCATGGACCTTTTCAAGGTTGGACATGTGAAGCTACAAGGAAAGCTAAATTAATAGGGGCTTTTGGCGATAGGTCCCTCATCATTTGCTTTTATAGGTTAAGGTCCACAATATTTTATCGTACCGATGGCAATCTTCTCGTAAAAATGACATAGTGAATAAGACAAAAAGGCCCATGTACACGTCATCAAAAGCAGAACTCAGACAAATTTATCTAAGTTTTGGCAAAACTCAGATAAATTTGTCTGAGTTTTGCCAGAAGTTCAGATAAGTTTGCCGAAAACTCAGATAAATTTATCTGAGTTTTGGCAAATTTATCTGAGTTTTTGTCCAGTTTATCAGAGTTTCTGAGAAATTTATCTGAGCTCGGCGACATCAAGAGTCAGAATACGAAAAATTAGATTCTAATAAAAATCGAAATCCAAAACAAGAACACTTGATAGCCATGAATATCCAATCGAGAAAATAGAAGGGGGGAAAACAAGCAAAAGAGCAAACTACTCTCTTTTAAATCAGTTGTAGAAAGAGATTTGGAAGAGACTTCAAATGAAAGAGTAAGAGAAAGTAAAACTGTTTTTATCTTTGAAGAAATAAAAGAGAGATAATCGGAAGTTATGGTGGCAATGGAAGATACTCTGCGACGATACTCCATAACCATCGAAAGGAACGAAAAATGAAAAATGAGGGGGAAGAAGACGGAATGAGTTCTTTAGGACAACATAAAATAAGAGAGGATTTGGCCTAGGAATGAAGGTTGAAAGGGGCAAATTATTCATAAAAATATATGACATGGCGTATTAGGGACCTCTCACCAAAATATCTCTAGTTGTCTGGACTATAGACATACATTAGAGAAAAAGTTGTTGGACTGGATGCCTTAGAAGACCGTGCTCAAGGACTGTTGGCTAATTTACCCAAATTAATATTATCCATTCATCAAAGCCATTAGCCATGGGTCATCTTCATCTCCTAACTTACGAAAATTACACTTCGGTAGTTAGTGTCCCATGTAATGTGTAACTCTTAAGGTCCAGCTGTACATACTATACAATCTAAGGCCATTCATTTCATAGGTTTATCATATTCAAGGTCGGCATGTGCATCAACTAACATATCACAGTTTAGAGACAACAGTTTGTATTGTCTTGAAAGGGATTGATGGGGTAAACAATGAAAAAGCTGTAGGCCAGGAGGCACTAAGTATCATCGATATAAATACCCATATTCATGGATTTAGTGGGAAATAAAATTTATATTTAACTCCATTTTCACCACGTTTATAAACAAAGCAACAAACACATAAATATGGATTTGATTACCTATATATTTATGGATTTGAGGAATCTTCATATCTGTGGATTCCTCGTATTTGACCAAATGTGACCCAAGTTCATTTTACATGCTTACAGACCACTGAAAGAAAAATAAAATGAGAGTTTTCAATTTTTAGTTTTCTAATTGCCCGAAATTTGGGAGAACCCAATGAGAATCGAGATGTCAATCGAAGAATGACATGTTGTGCTGTATGTAAATGTTCTGTTTTTCTACAATATAGTTCATATATGTCAATCCAATGATGGTTTGGTAGTAAGGCATCTTATTCATTTTCATTAGGACAATGAACGAGTGTTTACCGCAGCCCTAAAAATCAAAGTACAACAGACGTCGGGTTAAAAACAATGTTTATAGCCCATGTTATAAATGTTATCCATGAATTATTGTGATAATGATGTGATGTTTATCTTTTGACCTGGTGAGTTTGGAGAGAGCAAAGCACCCTTAATACTATAGGGAACCCAAGAAGACAGAGAAAAATATACAAAATCTAACTATTTCTTTTTATCTTTTTTTAAAGCACTTTCTTTTCCTGGTCTCTAAACTTTTCATGTGTGTTTTCCTCTACAATCAAATTATTTATACAATATTTTCTTATCTTTATCATTTAAAAATTATTTTTATATAGTCAATGGTTAACCGATGTGGTATTGTCGGTCAGCCGACAGGCCAACCGACAGCTGAGCCGAACTCAGAGAATTGTTCGAGTGAAGCCTAATTTATACAGGTTGTTTCTTGGGATGTCTAAGCCTACATAGGTGTTAGCTAGAGTCGTCCTAATGTACGAATTAAATACATAACATGATATTCATCGAGAATAACACGTACATTGGATAACGAACGCTTCACTCAATTGTTTGGCTTAGAAGTATGAACAGGATTGAGTAAAAGTGAATAGAATCCTTAAAGTAGCACAAAGATGAACTTCACTGACATAATGCACGAACCAAATTAATGTAATGAAGTGAATAGTCACTAAAGGTAACAGTAAAGTAAATAAATGAATAATTCCTACTGCAGTAGATGTTGGGGCGTTCCGGAGCCTCGTAGAATGCTAGTGCTCTCTGATCAAGACACTGGTAAATTTTCACCATATATGATAAGCCATGTAATGGAAACTGAAACAATCTTGAAGCCTAAGCCATGAATGGTTTGCCCTTCCGCCTTGTGCTTAAGTAAATTAATTAAAGGAAAATGAAACAATCTTGAAGCCTAGGCCATGAATGGTTTGCCCTTCCGCCTTGTGCTTAAGTAAATTGACTGAAATTAACTGTGCATAATTGACTAATACTTGTGTTTACCATTATATTAGACTTCTTCCGTTGGAAGACACGAAATGAAAAGAAATGAATTGAAATAGATATCCGTTATTGAATTGAATTAGGATATATAGAACTGATAAGTTCTTGCATTGGTAAATCCTTGTATGGAATTGATAGATAGCATGGAAAATCATGAAAATGCATATGTCTTGTTGAACCGTCGTGTTCACGTGTTATTGATGATGTCACCGGGGCCAGTTGCCCGTGCCGCCTGCGGAGGAGGCCCATCCGATACCTCCAGGAGGTTTAGTGGAGTGGGCGTAGTTCGGAGGGAGAATGTAAATGAGTTATTTTGATAATTACTTTTGTAATAACTAATTGTGAAGTGTAATTAGTTACCACTTGCATTGTATTTTGAATGTGCAGTGGTGGTCCTTGTTGGACTATAATTTTGTATATGTGAACTTTACTGTTAATGTAAAGTTACTTGTTGTCAATGTATATATGTATTCCGCAAATTGTACATTGACAGGTTTTGTGAATTGATATCCCTTGTGAATTTCATTTTAAGCTATATTAATTCGAAGTTTACGGGAGTAAGTATGATCTCGCGACTCGGGGTTTGTCCGAAGTAATCAGATCTCGGGCCCGGGTCGTGACACTACCGCAGCTTGTTAGGCCTTTTGGGCCTTTGTGTCTTGCATTATTTTCTTCCATTAATACACAAATGGCCTTCAGCAAAAAAAAAAAATATATATATATATATATATCTATATATATATATATATATATATGAGATATATTGATGTAAGGTGAAAGCATCTCTGATAGAAACATCTTCATATATACATATATCAGCACTAATGTCAGATTGATGGTTGTCCTAATGTCAGATTGATGGTTGTCCAAACAAAACATGAAAACAGTCCACATGTTTCTATGTTTATTTCATACTAAAATATTCTTCTTGATCTTTGACATTGCATTATCCGGAAAGCAAATTAGCCGGAGTATCAACCTTACAAACTGGCTTTTGGTGTTAAATATATAACAAACATGTTGCAACTCGGGGAAATGTTCTCCTATGAGAAACAGTGCATGTGCAGTCCAACACTGTGGGACCACTTGGGCCCGCATTTCGTCATTTCAGCCCCTTCAATAGTTTTTACATCCATGTGTCAGGCCCAATTTTATCCTTACTAAACCTTCACTCAACCACAAGCGTGAATCTTAAGAAAATCTACATGTAAGATGTTATTATGAAACTTAAAAGCTATTAAATCAAGGGTTGATGGTTTGGATTCTCCTTGTCTATAAAGACAACTCTCAATCTTCCCTCCTCTATGTTAACTCAGACCATAAAAAATTCTAAGAATTACTCTTTCCCATAATATCACCACTAAATGAAAAGGGCTACATTTATAATCAAATGTAAACTAACCTTATCCTGAAGATAAGGATTATCTCCTAAGATCCTAACATCACTAACATTTTAACAAATTCATCATTATCTCTAACACTCTCATTAGTAAACTTGTATCTAAGCGGGCCACATGAATTGGTTTACAAATGAACTATAAGCAATACGCTTGTAGGTGAACATTTCCCTTCAACTTGTACTCACGAAAATACAAATTTTACCAAGAGTTATTTTGTTTGAAACTCTAATGAGTAATTCCCTTAATTTTAGTTAACATAGATCTTATATTCCTACATGACAATCCAGAGCGGCCTTTAGATTCTTTCACATGATTACAACAACAACAGTGAATGGAACCCATCAACAAAGACTTGTGTGATTGTGTCCAGTCATAACTGCTTGCATACATACATTTCGCAATGTGAGAGCCATTTTTTTGAGATGTGTAGTTAACAAGACACCATTGTTTGGGACAATCAAATTTTCCAGGTACCTTTGACCTTTCACTCCTTGGTCTCCACTTGATATACATATGGGCGTGACGATCAGTGATCGTACTTTAAAATCAGTGGAACTAGAAGAAGATTGTATACCTTTTATTGACAGTTGAAAGTAAAGGCTGGAAATGAAAACAATGGAAGCGAGGACAAAAGGCGAAAAAAATAGATGAGCCTATTCATTCACATTGTCTCTTCAAACACCATTTCATTTCTCAGATGAAAGCATAGCATAGGTTTCTATTCATTCACATTGTCTCTTCAAACACCATTTCATTTCTCAGATGAAAGCATAGCATAGGTTTCTATTCATTCACATTGTCTCTTCAAACACCATTTCATTTCTCAAATGAAAGCATAGCATAGGTTTCTCTCTGCAGATCCATGCTACAATGTCCTCAGACGAGCTCGCACGCATGTATGCTTCTTTGATCCACGACGACGATGGAATCTCCATTACGGCAACCTCAGTGGATGAGTACGAACTTGTCATATGAGAGAATGGGGATTTTATTTGTTGGGAAGTCCCACGTCCAACATTGCCTAAGTCTTGAGTCGGACATGTCTTCATGTACCTATTTTGAGCCTTTCACCTATCGACTTAAGTTTATAGGTTGGTACATTGCAGTCACTTAATGACTGTCGACTCCTTGTGTGATGACAGGAGGTTAGGAATTTCAATGATAACAAGTTAATTAATGAGTTAAAAAAATAACAAGGTAGATATTATTTCACTCTATTTTTATTTTATTCCATGTCAAACAAACAGGTCAAAAAAATTAAGAATTGGGAAAAATGTCACTGAGAAAATAACTCCAACTTTGAAGCAATCTTAAAGTTTCATAGAGATTACTCCATTGAGATAATCTCCAATGTTCTTGATTATGCACATGGGATATTGATAGTGGGAGGTGGCACTGCCGTTGTTGCTGCTGCTTCATCGGCAGCTGGTGGAGGTGGAACGGCAGCGGCGGCCTCTGCTGCACCTGCTGCAGAGGACAAGGTGAATTGCTCTGTTTGCTTCTTCCCTTCCTTTTTTTTCAGATCTAATGTTTTTATATTTTGAATATGGAGCTCTATTGTAGCACACGATTCGACACGATATATTGCCCACTTTGAAGTATCCGTGCATCATAGACCGACAATAGTTGATTCAAGTGGGGCTATATGTCCACAATCCATACTGTTAATCTGATGGACCCCACAGAATAAAGGGAATTGCTTAGAAAATCTCCCTGGTGACAACTGTCATAAAACATACATTAGATAGATCATTGTGAGTCTGTTGGGTTATTGGGTCCTTGTTTCTCCATCCCCTTTTACTGTTTTTAAAGTTAATTATGTTGCTTCTTGCCCTTTTTATTACAGGAAGAGCCTAAGGAGGAGAGTAATGAGGACATGGGTTTTAGTCTATTTGATTAGAGATTTTTTCTTGCTTAAGTCGGTTTTTTTTTTTTTTTTTAGCGGAATTAGGGCTCAGGAATAGGTAGCCAGTGAATCTGGCTGAGATGTTTTCATGGAATCTTTTTTGGGTCATGATGTTTATTTATGACTTTACACACAGAAAAAACCTATGCATCTTGTTGGGACGTTTAACCTCATCCTGCATTTGGACTTTTTCACTTCAATTTTGAGTCACATTATTAGTGATGATATGAACTGCTTTTCAATTGGGTCTTGGAGATGCCACATAAGTAAACCCTTCTGTGGGTTGCATCCATAATCACTGAATAATTAACTTCTTAATGATAGAAAATAAACTTTGGAAGTCTTTACTAAACTGAATCTAGGCCAGCAGCACTTGGGAATAAAAAATAGTGAGAATTGCTGCGATAATGACTTGGATTTTGGCTAATCAAGCACGGGTTCGATTCTAAAGGGTGAATCAATGGAGCTGATCCGTCAAGAAAACTCATAGCAACCAAGATCTTGAAACTGACTTGTATGCTACACATCCTTCTCGCCCTTGCTTTTGATATTTTCTGGTCTAAAAGGTGAGACAGATCCCCTAATATCAGCACCATGGAATGGAATCCTCAATTGGAGACGCTTTATTTTTGTAAAAATGAATGCAAAGATGTAAAAGGAGGCAACAAAACATATTATGAAACACTATATATATACTTCTCTATGTATTGGTACATGATACGAGACAAACGAGAATACAGTCTCAACCACCCAGAAGATTACATGAGTTCACAGAACCACCAAGAGCAAAAGGAACTGTGAATGGCAAAGCTACAGTCAGTCCTGTAGAATTTGTGTAGTGCATGGTCACTTCAGTAAAGGCAAACACAAGCGAAAGGTTGGGATACCATTCAACCTTCAAGGAGTAGCCACGTTTTCCATGGCAAGAGGAGCAATCTCCTCCCCTTCGATCCCAGGTTCGCTGCCTTCGACTCCGAGGCTCAACAAAGCTGCTTCCCACTTCTTTGCAGGACCCTGTGCAGCAACCACCAATGTTAAGTTTAGTAGAACAAGAAGAAAACTCTCTTTCGATGCACAGCCATAGGGTGCACAGTAAGAGAAACATAGCTTCATGGGAAATTGCTAACCTTCCAGGAAAGATCTTGGGCCATACAATTGTTTATCATCTCGACAAAAGCAGGTGTCCCATAGACATTAAGGGCCCTCTTGACAGTAGTGGCAACTGCCTCAACATCTGCAGGATCGACAGTTTCGCACTGGCGGAACAAAGCATGTAGTGTGTGCTCAGTTTCCATGGAAGTAAATGGATGGTTAATTTGATCCACAGTCTAAGAATGAGATAATTGTTACTTACCTCAACATTGAAGGCTCCCATGTGGAAACCTGTGAAACCTTCTTTGACTGTGTCAACTAGCCCACCGGTTGAGGCAACTATGGGCACCTACAGCATGAAAACCAAACTTCAATGATCAGTTTGTTTTTTCCTAAACCCTGTTCCCTTAATCCAAAATTAATCTCTAAGTTGAAAAAGATCATGTTTTGGAGTGATTTTCCAATAGTACTATTTGGTGTGAGTTGGTTCAGACATGCAGCAGAAGTTATGGTTACAATAGTGGACATGTTTTTGGTCCAATTAGGGAAGAACAATTATAGACATGTTTTGGTCCAAATATGGGAGAGCGATTTTAGACAGTTAAAATTATGTTCCTGTTGTGGGGGTTGTGGGTACAACATATAAGAATGATAAGTTTCATAGGCATCTGAAATTTGTTATGGGTAATGCCTCAAGATTTTATCCACGGTGAATTTCATCAACACTTATCCACCGTGAATTTCATCATCACTTGCGCTTTTTTTTTTTTTTTGCTGAAACAACACCTACTACTTTGCCCGAGATAACCCTACCATCTAGGAAAATCAAATGGCATGTAATGCATCACCTCAATTTTCCTATCTATCATGATGATCATCTGATTCCATCTCACTAAATATTTTTTTCTCTCAAGTTCAATTAGAGCTACATCTACCGTGTTTTAAAATTTGAGAAAACTCTCAAAGAAATAGCCCCCATTTTATCTTCAAGGTTTTTATTATATATTTAGGTAGAGTTTGTAACTTATATTGCAACAATAGCACAGTTGAAAGGAGTTACGAGATACAGGAGCTTCCTACGATCCCTATAAACTCAATATTTGATAATCATAAACTTTAATGCAATAGAAATGTTTCAAACTATTGGAGAAATGAACAAATGAACTCTGCCTAGGCCGTGTCCAAAGCAAAATGATGAAACATACCGATCCATATCTCATAGCATGTAATTGTATGAGACCACATGGTTCAAACCGACTTGGAACCAACATAAAATCAGAACCAGCAGTTATCATATGAGCCAAGGGAACATTGAATTTTGCCACCCCTACAGCCTTATCTGGATATAATATCTCCAACTGTTTAAGCTGCTTCTCCATATGCTTTTTCCCAGTTCCCTTCAAGGAAGCCAAAAGGGGGAAAAACGGGTTACAATGACAAGTAATCATACAAGCTTTAAAGCAATGGATATTAAACTGTGGGTTTCAGATTCCAATTCTTACGAGAACAATTAACTGAACATTCTCTCCAATAAATTTTGAAACAGCTTCAGCAAGAATATCAGATCCTTTCTGCTCTTCCAGTCTTCCAATAAAGCCAATCACAGGGACATTTGGATCGATAGGCAACCCAACTTCCGCTTGCAATGCTTCCTTCAGAAGAGGCTTTGCATCTAACACCTGAAAATGCCATGCATATCAGCTTCCACACTCATGAAGGTAATACTAATGCGTTAAACCATCATCTGAAAGGGTCTCACAGTTGTAGCATCATAATTGACATCGATATACTTGTCGGTCAATGGATTCCACTCCTGAACATCCATCCCATTGATAATTCCAATAACACCGGTTTTGCGAAGGATGTTATCCAATTCCACACCTCTATCTATCCCTGAAACAAGTTCTGAAGCATAATATGCGCTCACAGTTAAGACCCTATCTGATTCTAATATGCCAGCCTTCATCCAGTTAATTTTTCTCCCTTTCACAGGTTTATTATACCTGCAGGAAAAGAAATGAATTTAGGAACCATGACACCCATACAAGGGAGAATGTCCTCTTGGGAAAACTGTAGAACATTCTTTCAAGTGGAAATTGAGAACTCATACCCATCAATAAAATCAAAAGAGCTTTTAAATTGATTTGGGAGATTGAGAAATGAGAAGTCTGAAAAGGCAAATCTCCCTTGGTAGGCAATGTTGTGTATGCAGAACGCAACCTAAGGAGTATTATTAAACATAATATCAGCTAAAGAAACATGAAGTTGAGTAAACATGGAAGCTGATCTAGTGCCCCATTGACTATGGCAGTCTGTATTCACTCTACCCATCAAATATAGCACGCATTGCATAGGTGAGGATAGACCATTTTCCACATCTTCTTCACCTTTGATTGGTCCAAAATCATCTTTTATCAGACAATCATAACTGTGAAAATTCATGAACTTTTATTTAGGTGAAGAGATGCTAATTTTTTTCCTTCATTGCCTATTTGCGTGTCACCAATTAAATTGTTAAGAGTATTTGATTGTGGTCCATAACTTTTGTAACTGCAGAATTAGCCTTGCCTGCCACGTGTATAGTTTTGATATGCAATCACAATAATTTTTATGCCTTTTAGGGGCACTGGATTAGCCCTGCAAAATTATAAAAGAAACAGTTAGAACCAAACTATGGTGTCACCACACCTTCGCATTTGTGTAAATCCCGTGAGGTTTGTACATGGTTTTTAAGTAGCAAGGGAGCAGAGCAGTATGCCAGTCATTAGCAACGAAGATGACATCTTCCCCTGCATATGAAACAGATGATACAGATGCTGGCACAAGGAAACTTCTAAATAATTCCAAAATATGCAGGAACAGAGAGAGGGTCCATACCATATGGTCCAGAAAAATATTCACTATTGTTGAGATTCAGAATCCTTGGAGCTTCCAGAGCAGCCTAAAAGTCATAAAGATTCATATGTTAATATCAATGAAATAAGTACAATTAGTGACCGACAACTAGAACAGGAAAAGTCAATAGACAGTTAAGAATACAATAAGAACATCTTCTTCAAGGGAATGATGTAGTAGTAACAATTAACCTCACAACTGGTTCCAACTCCCTTGTCCCAAGTGCTCTCCATACAATCAAGAGCAAAAGGGTGCCAGTCTTAGATTAGTCACTTGATGAAGGGAATGGTTGCCACAACCAAAAGAATAACAACAAAACAGACTGTAGCTGACATCCAGCAACAGTAAGTTCTTCTATGCAGATGATTTGTACTTGTTCTGAAAAAATGCACTGCAGATTTCCATTTACTAAATTGCACTGTGCCTGGTTTCTCGGATAATGGCTAGAGGTTATTTTATATTGAAAGACTACTAGGAACCCAGAGCAGCCACATGTTAACTCCAGGATTTACATCTACACAAGCTAAATAGTGTTTAGCAGTTCAAATCCAACGGCAAAACAGTGCAAATGAATCTCCCCAGTCCAATGATAGTGATGAAAACTGAAAATTTTGAACCTTATTGGAGTGCCACCAATAAGGAGTGAAAAAAAAATTTGCAAAACAGTTCAGATGCTCACCAGACATAATAAGCAGAACCGTAGCTGGTTGTCTTGGTAGTCTGCTCCAGTTTTGGGACCATAGATTTTTCCGCCAGTTTTCCCCCAGACCTTATAGTTCATATTCATAGTTAAGGAATCAAAGTAAGCTTCACTTGATGTCCACAATTCCATTACAACATAAAGTTTCGGCTAAAAAACAATGAATATTGCTTTGTGCAAATGACTGACCTTCTCAAGGAATATTGGGTGATCAACAAATACACGATCAACACCCCTTTTATAGCAGTGGAAGAATCGGACAGTTTCAATTTTGTCACCAACTGGTAACTGTGTTTCAAAAGATGATTTTAGCGGCAAATTAGAAAAAAAAGGTGATATATTCCAATAGGAGGATGACATCAATCACAACAAATGGATAAACATCATACCTCAACCAAAACACTTGTATCCCATGAGTCTCTGTACTGATCATATCTTGGGGAGATTGTCATGACACGGTGACCATTGGCCTAAAGAATGGTCACATTAAAACTTAGTGAAACATGATCTGGTGCAAATAATGAACAAGACAGCACATATGACAAAGACATAATTTGTGCAAATGAGATCCTGTAAAGCAACAAAATGACCCTCAAAGACAATCCTTTTTAAGTCTCAACCAGCAGAATGCAAGAGAAAATTTGTAATTACCGCCATAGCTGGTGGCAGCCCTCCAAGGACATCACCAAGTCCACCAGTTTTGCTCCACGGAGCAACCTCTGAAGACACAAATACCACATTCATCCCAACTCCGCAGACCACGACTGCCCATGGCCTACCACTTCCACGTTTAAACCCCTTCCTCTGTGCTTTTTGAGAAGTTGCTTTTGCATGGGTTTGCATGCTCAGCAAATCCACTTTATTCAGAGATCGCAAACCATGATAAGACATGGATTGATTCCTCAAGCATGCTCCATTTTTCGCAACTGGTTTTGGCTCTGAATTGTGGTCGAAATGAGAGCTCCTTGATACGAAGTGTGATGCGGTCACAGTTGCCATCTCAGCAGTTGTTTGTTCTGGAATATAAGGAAAGAAGCCTCACAATTAATTACCATAGAGATTGCACAAAACAAGTCAATGACACCCAATACGTGCATGTAAGTAAGTGATCAAGAGATCACAATTTTTGGGGGCACAACTGAGGATGGGAACCAAGAAATTCATGGGGTACTAACTTTTTTCTTAAAACTGATTAATTTATACTGATTAATATCATAGACTCATAGCAAACTGTAAAAAAGAACTGCACCCCAAAAGAGTTTATGAAACACACATATTATACATCAGTTCTGCATCCAGAGCTATATTCTTTTCAATCTACAGAAGAGTAAGATTTTAGAGAGAAAAAAAAAACCCAGATCAGATCAATTTGAGCTGCAGATGAAGCTGCTAGAGCTGATGAAAATGATCTTTTTGTACCTTTGGGCCTGCGAGAGGAAGGGGCTTGGGGCTCTTTGAAGAATGCTGGAATGCTCTGCTCTGCACTTACTCTGGTATGAATAGTTGACGAGAGTTAATTGAGAAAGTCTTGGAGGAGCACGGGACATTTGTAGTGGGTGTAGGCTCCACGTGGCGGGACGATGTTGGTTGATTCGGCATCCAGAGGTGTGTATCCTGTCATGAAAGGAAATATACACATGGACAGAGATGGGTATTGCACTGTGGGAGACTGTGACAGGAGGGAGAAGGAGCACCGCAAGAGTACTTTTATTAAGCAGAGGACGAAGGACTAGCGACAAACGAGATCCTGGCTGCCAGTAGCACAAGAAAACAAGTTGGGCTTGACCTCCTCACTCTGAACAAAGATTTTATTAGTTCATGATTGTCATAAGATGGATCACTAAATAAAATAACTGAACTAAGTAAGAGATTATAGTGCTTAGTATGATAGTGGGCTCAAATACTCTCATAGGAGGTGTATGGAGCGAGAAGATTCCATTTTCTATGGATTTTTTTTTTTTTTTTTTAATGATGAGGGAGCGAAATCCTACATTCGTATCCTTCCTATAAGAAAATGAACTCATCTTTACCGAGAAAAATCAATTTATCTATTTTCTCGCTAGAATCAAACCATAAAAAGGCTATATTAAAAAATAAGAACCATAGCTTATACAAGAGGGGCATTTCTTTAAATAGTTTTAAATGGTTTGAACCTATGATTTTTAAGTGGAGAAATTTTACAAGATAGCGATTAGACCAGCCATAATCTATAGAGTAGAGTGTTGGCCAATCAAGAAGCAACATATGCATAAAATGGATGTAGCAGAAATTAGAATGTTGAGGTGGATGTGTGGTAAAACGAGGAAGGATAGAATTAAAAATGAGCGCTTTCGAAAGTATTTAGGGGTAGCAATAATAGGAGATAAAATTAGAGAAACTTGTTTGAAATGGTTTGGGCATGTCCAACGTAGGCCAGTAATAGCGTCGGTAAAGAAAAATTTGGTTATGAAGGTTGATGGCCCACCAAGGGAAAGAGGTATGCCTAAGAGGACGTGGATGGAGGTAGTAAAGATAGACATATAGAAGTTTAACTTATCTGAGAATCTGGCTCAAGATCGATCGGAATGAAGAAATAGAATTCGTGTAGCTGACCTCAACATAGTTGGGACAAGGCTTTGATGATGAAGATGATGATGAGTTTTAAGTGATTTTGAACATACAGTAACCACTCCTGTGGTCGAATATGATTGTCACCTAACCAAACATCAAAAACTTCCTTAGCAGTACTCCATACTGCAAGTGCACTGTGTAAAGAGACTAAAATGTTCAAATTATTACAATACCGGAAATTTATGTTGCTAAACTGTGAAAGTTTACTCATATGAGGCCTATGTTATGATTGATCATATGACATTAGTTAATGATTGGTCCAAATAAGTTGGCTGATTTATTTTTCTTTATTTTTTTTCTCTTTACTGTGGCACCAAACATAAAATGGCCATATTCATTCATCATCCATTCAAGTCCCACTAAATATGATTTCTTATTTATTGTCTTTTCATAGTGACATCAATCATAATTAGATCACATGTATCATCCATTCAATACAAGCAAGTCATATCTACTATTTGTTCCTAAAATTGGAGCAAGTTCCAACTAACCCGAGCCATATTTATCGTCCATTTCATGAGTGTTCTAACTTATAACCAACCTGTTCGGATCAATGCTTGGCTAATATCATATGATTAAACATAAAGTGAGCCTTGTATATTAGTAAACTTTGCAAAATTTTATAATCTCCCAATAATTTGGACATTTTAGCCTTCTTCCACAATATCCTTGCAATGCAGAGTGATGCTAAAGAAAACTTTGATGTTTGATTAAGTAACAGACATATTTCAATGTAAGGGTGACAGTATGGTCAGGAACCCCATAGTTTTAAATTTGATGAGCGGAGACTCATAGCTGTCATGACGGTCCCATAAATGAGCAGTACGACACTATTGCATGCAATTGAAGAGGCTGACAGGAGTGTGTGTCTCATCCACCGTTCACTGCTGTCATCACAGCCTCTTCTCTCATTTGTGGCCATTAAACTGCTATAGTAATTGCACGCGATTTGCATGTCTCTCTCTTTGGGTCGTGTCTTTTGATCTTTTTCTGTAAGATTTTCTTCAGTCACCATCAGTTTCGATCTTCTCTGTTTTCAACAAAAAATTAGAACCGCAATAATAGAGAGAAACCTCCTAATTAAGACCCAATCAGACTCCGGAATGGTTTGAGCCACCAGTGCAGAATGTGAAGGGACCCACGTTTCCAGTCTCCTGATTCCTGAATCAGGCTTCCTGCCATGTGACAGGAGGAAGAAATAAGTAGTTGTGTGTGTGTGTGTCTGTTTGTCACATTTCTTGCTTTCAATTTGATCAGGTGAGGTCCATATTGCAGTCATTCAAACTGAAAGACGTGTGGTGGATGATCCATTCACGAATTTTTTGCAGTGGTTACAGCCATCCCTGTCCAGCTTTTGTCCTCTTTTCTTTGGTATGTAGTCAGTTTATTGTTCTTGCTTGACCGTCCATCATCTGGCCAAGAACTGAACAGTGAATTATTCTGTTATCTTCTGTCCTGCGAGACTTACTTTAAATTCCAAAAGATCATACCAGCTGTAACCAGCATGCACCAATCTACATGGAACGTACTAATCCAAAGATCATAACCACCTAACCAACTGTTCGAGTCCAGAGTTTCCTCGAGTCAGGATCCTCTGTTTTGTTGTAACAAAGAGATACTATTTTATCTCCCCGTTTCAACAAAACAGTGACATACAGTCTCACCTAATTCACATCCACCGCCTGTATAAAATGCATTTATTTTTTGTATATTTCCATCTTACAATGAAATAGGGGATCAATATTTTTTTCTGTTTTGTGTTTTGTCCTATGATATATATGAAATTAAGGGTTTTATACACGTACCGAATGTGGATTGGTTGAAACAGTGCTGTCTTGTTTCAACAAAATAAGGGACCCGGATTCAAGAGCAGCCGTCTACCCAAGTTTGTGGCCCGGATTCTACCAAAGACTCATCCTTCTCATCAAGCGAATCTGCATGTGGACCCCTAGATCCAATCCATCTGCCCATCTATGTGGGACCCACCACATGGAAGATGCATGTATCTTCACCATCCATTTACTCATTCATGTGGGTCCCACTAGACGAAGAATTTAGATGTCTTAACCTGCTTAAGGAGGATCCACTATTTCCAACCCATTCATACCAAATATGCCTACCTACAGAGGAGCACCACATCTGTCCCATCC
Source organism: Umbellularia californica (assembly GCA_028538565.1). Taxonomy (NCBI): domain Eukaryota; kingdom Viridiplantae; phylum Streptophyta; class Magnoliopsida; order Laurales; family Lauraceae; genus Umbellularia; species Umbellularia californica. The sequence goes on along the minus strand of JAPQWN010000001.1, from coordinate 13,527,001 downwards.
AACTCCTATGTAGGATCCATTGGATAGCTAGGTGGTTAGATTTTCTTTTTCTTTTATTCTTATCTTTGCAAATGCTCACACACCTGCACTGAAATCTTGAAATCTGAACACCTTACTAGATTGGATCTTAATTGGATGGATGTGGTAAGGCCCTCCATTGCTCAGGTTCCAACTACCGAAATCTATGTACAACCTACACTCAAAATTCACCGGGATAGTTCAGTTAGCCTAGGACTACGATTTGCACTCAGATGTTGTGGGTTCCAAACTGCACTACCATATTGGGGCCTCACGGAAATTTTACCCGACTTTCTATCGTAGGCTAGTAAGGATTATTCTGACTCAAAGGGCTAGGAACCCTACTTTATCAAAAAAAAAAAAAATATATATATATATATATATATATATATACACTCAAGATGCATCCTTCGTGTGAGCTTGTCATAAATCTGGCAATTTGACAATTTACTATTAAAATAGAAGTGATGTAAAGCATCAAATCAAGAGAGAATAAAATATAAAAATGTTATGGTAATATTTTGTCTGTAGTGAATTGATAGGAAATCTTTTTTTTTTTTTTTTTTGTATAAAAATGTGTCTTTCTGTCAATTAGTGGAGAAAGAAATTTGATTTTTGACTTTTGTTTCTTTATAGTAAGGAGAAAATTTTGAAGATTGGTGGTTTTGGTGTGATCCCTTGTCTGAAAAATATAGACTTTACGTTAATTTTACTAACCTTGTAAATAACCAAACGGCCAGGAAATTTATTTAAATTTAATAACAACTGACGACACAAGATTTTCCCGTGGTTCATCGACATTCATAAATCGCTTTCCCTCACAATCGTCATGTGCGTTCGCATTTAGCAACGGGAAAAATATCTAAACCAATCACTTCATTGGTTCCATTGACAAGAGTTGTTTTTGGGCGACTCAGTTTATATATGTCATTCCAATTTCCACCACTATGTGACCCGTCACCAATACACTACTCTTGATCTTAGCCAAAAGGCCGAGAAAGGTATGGTCACCAACACACTACACCAATACTGAAAGGAAAATAGAAACAATAAAGAGGTAAAAAATAAAAAATAATTTTAACTGCCGTTCCCAACAGCTAAAGAGTTTTTTGATCCAGTTATTAATGGCCAATTGGCAAAGAACACCATGCATAAGCTTTAGTGCTATTTTGAACGGTGTGGGATTTTTGGTCTACGTCATTTAAAAGGGCAAAACCCCTCTGACTCAAAGGTGTGACCGAACTCCTGGATGGTGAACCCTTTCTTCACCCAATGGGACTCAGGGATCTCTCTTGAATAAAAGGCACAAACCAAAACTCTTGTTTGAAAATTTGAAAATTACCCACCATGCAACACTCCTGCAGGTAAAAATTTTACCCATGAGCTTGACACTAGATCAAAATCACTGGATCAATCTAAAAATGATATACATAGTCCTACAAAGTTACTGTGCAGGATTTTTACTGTAAAGGATTTTTTTTTTTTTTGTTGGAGTCTGAATACTTATGATCCTGCGTTTGTGGATGGTGGGGGCTAAAAAATCCCACACCGTCCTTTTATGGTGACAAATTTCTGAAGTCATACTCTTCACAAAGTATGAAATTGTAGGAGGGAGATGGCTGACCTACCAAGTGGGCTGTCGAATTGAAGGGCTGGCGATGATCTGTTCCCTACTCAAACACACGTCATGTGGTTTTACTTTACTATTATTTGTGATTCGTAATGCCTTTGGGCCATGGGGTTTAAAACTCTAGCAACCTTTTAATTAAATATCATTCACAAAAAAACAATAGACCTGGGAACAGCTAAAGGAACCTCCTACTAATCGCATATTCTTTAGATTCCAAACTTAGATACCTCACTTTTCTAGAATGCAGGAAACAACAAGGTAGTAGATGGCATTCCTTACAGTCTACTTCTCCCAACTTTCCCAAACCAAGGTACCCAGAGTTGCAATTTGTTAGTGCTCAAGATAAACCCCACTTTCCCAAAACCAAGATTACCAGTTTTTTATTTACTACTTTCTCTTTTGGAAGGAAAATATTATTGAAAAATTAAGTAAAAACAAAAAATAAAGCAGAGATATTATATGAATTATTCAAATTCTAGGGGAAAAGTGAAAAACAAAGAGACTTAAAAAAAAAATTAATAATAATAATAACAATCGCATTTACATGCAAATAGTATAAGTGGTTTTCAACATTTCTAATAATATGTAATATTTTCTTTGTGATTAGGATAAAATCACCAAAAATCCCAAATTTGAGAACAATATTTATGACATTTCAGATTATTCAATTCTCACATTGCAAGCCAGTATGTAAAACCCATGGTTGGGAATGGTAAATCTTCTATGACTAAGATTAATCAAAGGACTTTCCCACATAGGGTATAGTGTAGGTTTGTTTCGAGTATATCTGACAATCCTTGTTCTCCCTCAAGATGAAATTTGGAGAAATGTACAGACATTGCTGTTACTGTTAGAGATTCATCTGACCAAAAGGCACCAAATTTAACAACACTTGCATCTAATTCCAAAAAGAGACAGACTCACATGTGCGCCCTTTTTTTTTTTTTTTTTAAGAGAACATATATGAATCAAGCACACATCCCAGAGAGTGCAAACAATCCTTCACCAAACCACAAATGTACAAATTCATGCTCATAAAATAGATCATATCAAACATCGACTAGAATAAATCCACCAACAGCTAACAAAACTTGGTGTTCTCCAAGAACATTTCAACGTCCAAAGAAAGCACCAAAACAGAAATACAAAAAATCAGATCCACAATCTCCCTACACTTCTCTCTCTCTCACTAACAATTCTTACAATCAACTTCTCCCTCAAAATTACATAACAAATCAGCTAAACTAGAACGAGATCTAACAGATCCCGCTACATTTCATAAACCGGAACGGCCACTCGTCACCTGTGCGCTGTTACCAACGTCTCGATGAACCTCAAGCCATCAAATCTCGGCGCGAACTTCTCCTTCTCAGTAGAAGCCGACGCCCTCCAAGATCCTCCATCTCTCCTCGACGGAGATCCCTAAACAATCAAAACCTAGAAAAATCAATACGAGAATAGGCATTGATTCGCAGATAATCTTTGACAAGTTAGAGAGGAATCAGAAATAGAACGTTTTCATTACCTTGTTTGAGGAAGCCGAATCGGAAACATGGCGTTCGCTGGAAGAGAAGAAGGCCATGGACGATGCGGCCATCATAGAAGCGACTAGAGCAGCCGATCTCTTCATCTCGATCGATATTTCGGATTATTTTCCCTTCAAGACGATATTTCGGAGGCTCAAGAGGCTCGAAGGGGTGGAATGAAATGGGTAGAAATCCGACGGCTCTCGTCGAATCTCAACCCTCGCTCTCTTCTCCGCTCTCTCTTTCTGCCTTTGCTATGCTTTGCGTTGCTCTCCACAATGCTTCCTTTCTCTCGCTCTTATAAACGCTTACTAACCGTCCATCAGAAAAAGGTGGCCCCACTGAATGGCAGAAAAAGGCCGAAACTAGCGTGCGGAGATTTTTTTCCCTCTTGTGGAGTCCTCGATGACGATGAGTAACGTGGCCAGTATAACTTTGGACGGTGCAGATGGCATGCGTGTGTGCCAATTGTCGGTAGATGGATTCCACACATTAAGCCGCGTGCAGGGCCCACTTTAGATTCTTGCGAATTTAAGGGTGGAGAGGGCGAGTGGTACGTTTTTTTTTGACAGCTCGAGCATCGATTTCATCGATATCCGAGGCTCTCTGAGGAGCAAATAAAATATTGACACGTCTTACGTTCAAGGGTGGAGATCGATAGAGTGGATGGTATGAAGGGACAGGATTGGTGCACTTCCTAGGGTTTTGCTTTTGCTGAGTATATGCGCTTTGATTTTGGCGTGGGAAGCGGCGTCGTCACGCGCCAGTCTCCATTCATTGGATTCTGAGTTCTGACACTTATTATTCGGAAAAACCGGACCGGCCTCAGAAGTGCTTAGGAAAAAATAATATAATATGGAGAGAGATACGTCTGATGCTGACTTATCCCTCCGTTGTGACCGTCCGACTGTAATTAGTTCATGCCACCTCTTATTTACTCAAGTTGTTTTGGATCGTCTCAGTGGTAAGGTGTAGGGCTGTGGAAATGCCACAACGCTCGTTAATACGATATAAATCCACGCGGTATTAACGGTTCGGGTGGACTCTTAATAGATTCGGGTCATTAATGAATTAAATTTGTTAATACACCTAGCTAGCAGATAGTGTACGAATTAAATTAATAATCTGTTAACAATCTAATTAATTCATTAAGATTTTTTTAGTCCCTAAATGTAGCCAGAATTAATTTATATTTATAAAAAATAAATTAAAATTTATTGTTTTATAGTGGGGTTTTAGGTGGGATCCACTCGAGATCCTCACTTACAGTTTCGCATGGCTTATATATTTTTCTCCTTATATATATTTTTATGGATTTTCTTTTAATTTTCGAAATGACTCAATTACTTAACAGAGTTAACGGGTTGGGTCGTGTAACCCGTTAAATTAACGGGTCGTGTTCGGGTTGGATTTTTTGACCCGTTAAGTTAATGGATCGTATACGGGTTAAAGTAATTTTAACACAAATTCATTAACCTGTAAGCCCAATTCATTAACAGACACCGTTGAGAGCCTTAGTATGGTGTCCTAGGCATATGAGCCGGCCAATTTGGGTCCGTGACTGTATTATTATTTGACCTAATCAGTTCTTGGACACCTACTAACTTACCGATGCACTTTTTGTTTTTGTTCCTCCAAAAGTCCCGATACTCAGCGTGGTGAATCTGAATTCAAATTAAAGGTCCTAATATGGTTCTATGCTTGAAGAATGAGACACATGATATAGATCAAGTATAGTTGTGGCATCTATTAGTTGGATCACTGTTCCAAACCTTTTTATTTAGGTATATGCTGTGTAGCTAAGTTCTTGTTTAATCTCTGGTCAGAAAGTAAATTAATGGGTGGTCTGTCCTTGAGTCCTTGAGTGTGAAATGAAACCCTGTCTCTCGTATTCCTCGTTTTGTTTTTTTTTTTTTTTTTTTTATAACGCAGGGTTCCCAGCTCTTTGGGGCAGAATAATCCCTACGGACCCAAGAAAAAAAGCCGGATAAAATTCTCTATAGCTCCAGTGTGGTAATGCAGTTTCGGAGCTACCCCTTATAAGAAAAACTTTTCCAAAAGAAAAGATCATCCCACAACCACCTCAAAATTCCTTCTTTTACTTCTTTGCTCGATCTTTCTTTTTCTTATGTTGCCTTTTCTTTTTTTCACATTATTCACTTTCCTTCAACTGCATTTACGTGCTATGTACTGAAAGAGATGTTCGGTATATAAAAAGGTTCCCCACGCATTCAGCTTTCAAAATCTCAGGCTCCATGACTGTTCGGCCTCGGGGCCTTTTCTTTTCTGAAGTTTCTAGTAGAAATCTACTGTATTTGTTTTTTTTTTTTTTTTTTTGTTATTATTATGATGTGACATCAAATCTCTTTAACATTTGTGATACCATGTTTCTCTAAAATAATGTTAAAATGATCACTACCTAAAAGGTTTCCAATGACCTTTCGGATTCCCAAAATTCCAATTCTATTATTATTTGGTGAAATTTACGGATGATCAAGAGCATTCAGTAATTCCATCATTCTGGAGAATTTTAAAATTCTCAATACAGATACATATATATTTTATAGTATACATACAAAATAATCCTCTATTAGTGTATAGATTGTACTCATATGTTATAAAATCATATATGTTGTCGAGTTATTATTCATTTTTATGAATTTGCTATTTAGATGCATTAGAACATAATTTTATTTATAAAATAAAAAATAAAATTAGTACCTAATGATATAAATCCATGTTTTAATTAATTTGTAACATAATCAAAGAGATTGGTATCAGAGCACATATGTAACAAAGATAAGCTATAGCAATTGAATTGCATGGCAATAAAAGAAAGCAAATAATAGCTTGCTTAAGGCCGAACATTAATGTGATCAAACAATCTCATCCTTTCATTTTCAAGCCTTTAAGCGAAAATAAAAATATCTCAAATACATGTATTTGAAGAACCCGAAGTGAAAAAAATAAAAAAAAAGAAAAGAAAAAAGATACCCAAGCCTTAAATTGTGCCATCAAATACATGTATATTTTCAAAATAATCTTCCATATGAAATCTTCACATTTCAAAAAATATATATAATTGCACATATATAGTATATATTGTGTTCATATGTCACATATGTTGTTTGATATTCATTAATATATATATTTGTATATTCATTTTATTGAAGTTGCTATTTAAATGTAAGGACATTTGCTTCAAAAATCCCATTAAATATGGTAATTACAACTGAGGATCCTAAATTTTTATAATGACGGCCAAGGACCTCCAGCCTAAAATCTAATATTTCATTTCTTTTCTGCCCTTGGTTAGTTGATGTCAACATAATCCTAAAAAAAAAAAAAAAAATTATTCACCCCCAAATCAACAACAACAGTAGAATAGAAGAAAGAGAGGAAGGACAAGAAGGAGATCAGCGCCCTACCCATTTTTCTCAATCAGAGTAAGAGAGAGAGAGATTGCTCGATGTCAACAAAACTCTAACCAATAGGAAACTTAATTTTTGTTGATGTTAATTGAGCGTTTTTGTTGACATCAACATACTTTTATGTTGATGTCGACGAATCTTCTATCGACGTCAATAAATTCACAAGGTCACTCATGTTGTTCACTGGGCATTTTTGTTGACGTCAACACAATTTTACGTTGATGTCGACGAATGTTTTGTTGATATTAACAAATATTACTCATGACAGAATATGGAACTTGTTATGTTGACATAAAAAAAAAGGGGCAAAATTGGAAAAAAAATAGATGATTTGGGACGGAGGTATTTGGCTGTCATTAAAAAAGTTTAGGGTCATCAGCTGCAATTACCCTATTTAAAGGGATTTTTATAGTAAATGTCCCTTAAATGTATGAAGACATGCAGTAATATAAATTTGTGCATCTTGCAATTTATCATGTATGTATATACTATGCATGTATAATATACATACAAAATGATTTTCCATAATAAATCTTTACCTTCCAAAAAAACAGATAAGTTGAGTATATATATTAAAATTCAATAATAATAATATATTAAAAATATTAATTAGTAGCCCATGGAAACCCTAAAAGTAAAATGTATCGCTTTATAATTATTATTTTCATACAATTTTTTCAACTCTTACAAAAAAAAAAAAGAAAAAAAAAAAAGAAAGAAGGAAAGAAGTAAAAAAAGATATAATACGGACAGAGGGCCCAACCGGGTTCGAACCGGTGACCTATTGATCTGCAGTCAATTGCTCTACCACTGAGCTATGGACCCATTGATGCCTATTTTGGCTTTTAACTACTTATTTACCTTATAAAATACAAATTCCTTCCTCCTCTCCTTTTAATGGAAATGGTTGGGCCCCATGGGGTGTGTGGGCCACTTGCTCATGTATATCACTCCATGACCTGTGAGGTTTAGGTGCATTCGTCATTGTTATTTCATCAATTGGATCAATGAGACCCATCTTCCTAACTATATTTGAGGACCTGGACGACCATGGTTTCATAATTAGGTGGGTGAGAGTCATCGTGGTTATATCATTTGGTCAATTATCCAGATCATGGCTAGAGATGAAAAGAAGAGGGATCGTATTAAAAAACTATTAAAAATTAAATTGAAATTTGAAATTTAGTACTTTTTTATTTGACCCCTCAATTTTTTCATGTCTCTTAATTTGAACATTTGATTTAATTTACTTTACAAGTAAATCACCGAAACAGGCCTAATTTTAAATAAAAGAAGTGGTTACGAGCTCCTAGTTGGACCCATTTTAATTTGGGTCTAGTTTTGGGTCCATTGCATGGAGCATAGTTTAACCTTGATTTCCTTGGACTATATATTAGAGGACTAGAACTTAGAGATAGCCGATTAACTTAATTGGACCTTCTTTGGGCTAGAAAAAAAAAAGGGGACTTGAATATCTGAAAACTTAGGAAGAAACGGATATGGATACTATTTTGTGATCCTAAAGAAATTCTTATAAAGATCTTTCACTTCCTTTTAATTGTTGATTGTTGAACTCTAATCCAATACCTGTGCTAGATTTGGACCTCGAGACGGGATGCTACTTCTCAAAATCCTACCTTGATTTGATAAAACATGAGTCCACATCTGACCCAGCCCATTTAGACCTTAGTGGCTTCCACCATGACCTACTGAGCTTACATTCTTTTGTTTGTATGGTAGAATCATGATTTCATCAGTAGGTGGCCCCCCTTTCACTACATCATTCGGAGGGTGGGCCCATGAGGATCCATGATAGACAAGTAGGCCCATTGTGACTCCATAATTATATGGGCCCTGTGTTTGGGTCTGTGGATTGTGATGACTGCAACATTAGGACAAGCCCACAGCCCGCTAGAGTGTGGTCCACCATGATGCAAGGGAGGGAGGGCAATAGGGCCATTACCTTGGTAATAATAACATTTAAGAGTGCTGCTGCCTACATTGCAAACAGCTCTCCACATACTGTATTTTGAAAAGAAAAAATGATAATAAAATAAAAAAATCCCTAAACTACCCGTATCCCTCTCCTTCCCTCTCTCTCCTTGCTCCTTGCTTCGGCCACCTCCGCCCAACCCCGCCACCGACCCATCTCCCTCTCCCTCTCCCTCTCCCTCTCTCTATCTCTCTCGCCCGCCGCCGGCCCCTGTCCCTCTCTCCCCTTTCTCTCCCTCTCTCTCATGGCCTCCTTTGAGTTGGAGAATTCGTTTCTAGAGCAATTGATCAACTTTTTCGTTTCTTTCTTTTTTGTTGCTTCATGTGAGGCAGGGGAGAGTGAAGGCAGGAGAAGAGGGAGGAGGAAGAGGGGAGCTCAATAGTTGGATCAGGTATGTGGGTCCCGCCCTTTCTTCATTTTCCAAATTTTTTTTTTTTTTTTTTTTTTTTTTTATATCCTTGGTGCTGCCGTTTCAGGTGGAGGCCAGGCGGTCAGCAGTGGAGAAGAGGGAGGAAAGTGAGGGAGGAGAACGAGCGCCCAGGTGGTCCGAGTATGCGGGTCCCGCCCTTTCTTCATCTTCCATTCTTTTTCTTCTTCTTTTTTTTTTTTTGGTTCACCTACCCCGTGCTGCCGTTTTCAGGTGGAAGCCAAGCAGGCAGCCAACAGAAGAGCGGAGGGAGGAGAGAGAGAGAGCCAGGTATGTGGTTTCACTCTCCTTTTATTTCCATTCTCTGTTCTTTCATGTTTTTTTTCTTTTTTTTGTGTTTTTTTTTTCTTTTGCTAATTAAACTGCTACTGCCATTTCAGGTTGAGACCGAGTGAAGAGTAGGACAAGTAGAGGAGAGGAGGGAGGAAGGAAGAGGAGGAGAGAGATATGGGTAACTTTTTCTATGAACAGAAAGAGGGAGGAATAGAGGGGGAGAGGGATAGGGGCTGTCGGCGGTGGGAGAGAGGGAGAGGGATCTGCGGCGGCCGGGTTGGAATGAGGAGAAGCTATAATGAACACTAAAATATATTTCATAATTCATTTCAACTCAGGAAGCAATCATCAAACGATGGATGAACTCTATCCATCCATCATCTGGTCACGTGATTGAATGGATCAGGCTAGGTTCGGCCAGCTTTTTAGGCTAATGAGTTGAAGCAGTTTAAATCTTTTGGTAAATTACACCAACAAAATGGTCAGGCACATACTTATTTTTCTACATAAAACCTGGACTAGACTACATTGCTTGATCCAGACCAATGAATTCAACACAAAATGAACTAGTTTTTTTTTTTTTTTTTTGTCAACAAGATGGGTTTGAATGGAATATAGCCCCAATTCTAAACTAATTGAGATGGGCTTCTTTATAGTTCACTTTCTCTTAGGTCAGATAAAACCCCTCAGCGGTGCTACTAAAAACCCAATAATGCACACTTCTTGTATAACTTTTATCAAACATGTAACATGCAAGTAGAAATACAAGCGCTTCCCCTAAGGCTAAAATAGTCAAAACTCAATACTCAAGTTAATACATACGGTCAGTTTGATTTATGTGGTTAACCATGGGTTCAAACCGATAACCAACTGATGTAAGACAGTTTCTATGATTCTCAAACCGTTGACCGAACCGATCTACATGAAATTGATCTGAATCTCCCGATTCGGTCGGTTCGGTCCGATTTTGCGGTGACACTGGATTTTTTGTGCAGCCCAAAGTGGATTCAACTTTCGGTTCTTGAAAAAAAGGGAATCGAGGATCGTTACTGAGACCTCTAACTCCAAAACATAAAAAAACAGTGATCTTGACCCTCCACGATATCCAATCAAACATCTCGTAATTCATCGAGAGTCGAGTGGGGGCAAACCACCAGGAAAATGTTATCGAAGAGCACCAAATAGGAATTTCTACCCTTCGTTCTTCACTATTTGCTGATTCACGTCCATTTTACTACAGGATTTAGACAACATACATACATAAGAAGAAATGGCAAGAAAAAAAGACGAGACAGATGTAAGCAAAGATCAAGGAGAGAACTTGTTGGGTGACTTAACTTTGGTTTCTACGCCTCTTTCCTTAATTTTCTCCGCCCTCTCCCTATTTCCCCATTCTATATATCATCTTCTCATCTTCTCTCGCTCGAAGAAGAACAAGAAAGCAGGAAAGAAAGGAAGCGTCTTTCTTGCTGTGTAGGAAATTAAAATGTCTGCCGCTTCAGCTATCATTCAACCCCTTTCTTTCTCAGCTCGATCCGGAGCAGAAAAGCTCTCTGACCCTTCTCTCAAAACCCCCTTCTTCTCATCCTCCTTCCTTCCTAATCCTAGCAAGATCCTCAGCTCCAGGTCGCCTTCTTCTTCTTCTTCTTCTCGCCGCCATGTTTCTGTCTTGCCTGTCTCGAACGCCATCAAGGAAAGCAATGTCAAAGCTAAGATTTCCGCCTCGGATCTGGTAATTTTCCCTCAGATCTAGTCTGCGTTTTGATTTACCCAGAACCCATCTTGAAATTTGTATCAAGATCGTTTCTTTTTTCAAATTGTGCAGTTGGGGTTACTTAGATTGGAGATTTCATCTGGTGGGGTTTCATTTGGGGCTGTAAAGAAATGATATCTCAATTCCCACCTGATGTATAATTCTCAATTTTAGCATACACCTTGCATTTCATCTGGTGGGGTAGTGTTTTTTTCCCTTTTTTTTTTGCCCTGATTTTCATTTGCGGCTGTAAAGAAATGATATCTCAATTCCCACCTGATGTTTAATTCTCAATTTTAGCATACACCCCAATTCAAAATCGTTTTTTTCTTCAAATTGTGCAGTTGGGTTACTTAGATTGGAGATTTCATCTGGTGGGGTACTGTTTTTTCCGTCTTTTTTTGCCCTGATTTTCGTTTGGGGCTGTAAAGAAATGATATCTGAATTCCCACCTGATGTAATTCTCAATTTTATATACACCCCAATTCAAAACAGAGCAGACATGACCATATTCAGACCCAATTGCCATTTGGGGTACACGAGATCCATCTCAATTCCTTTTTATTAATCTTTCCATTGATTTTTTGCAGCTGATAACGAGAGAAGAAGGCCTGGAACTCTATGAAGACATGGTTTTGGGAAGATCCTTCGAGGACATGTGTGCCCAGATGTATTACAGAGGGAAGATGTTTGGCTTCGTCCACCTCTACAACGGCCAGGAAGCCGTCTCCACTGGCTTCATCAAGCTCCTGAAGCAGGAGGACTCCGTCTGCAGCACCTACCGGGACCACGTCCATGCCATCAGCAAGGGCGTCTCCGCCCGTGCTGTCATGGCCGAGCTCTTCGGCAGGACCACTGGCTGCTGCCGTGGCCAGGGCGGCTCAATGCACATGTTCTCCAAAGAGCACAATTTGCTAGGTGGCTTCGCCTTCATTGGCGAGGGCATCCCCGTTGCTACCGGCGCTGCATTCACCTCAAAGTACCGCCGAGAGGTCTTGAAGGAAGAGGATTGTGATCATGTGACATTGGCGTTCTTTGGGGATGGGACCTGCAACAATGGGCAATTCTTCGAGTGTTTGAACATGGCGGCCTTGTGGAAATTGCCTATAATTTTTGTGGTGGAGAACAATTTGTGGGCAATTGGAATGTCGCATCTTAGAGCGACTTCTGATCCTGAAATTTGGAAGAAGGGACCTGCATTTAATATGCCGGGAGTTCATGTGGATGGGATGGATGTGTTGAAGGTGAGGGAGGTTGCAAAGGAGGCGATCGCGAGGGCGAGGAGAGGGGATGGCCCGACGTTGGTGGAGTGTGAGACCTACAGGTTTAGAGGACATTCATTGGCAGACCCAGATGAGCTCCGCGACCAAGGTGAGCATTTGAATTATTCTAGCTTCTTTTATGACTAACCACCATCAAACCACCCCTCACCCCCAAGTTGTACTGTTATTGTTGTGCATACTTCTGAATCTGCATCCTTTTGGTGATTGAATTGAGTGCATGTTTGTAGGGTTTGATTTCTGGACTTGAATTGCTAGAACTAATAGGATCTGTTCTTCCTTTGCAAAGAATGGTAGAAATAGGAAAAACGAAAAAGAAAAGGATGTTTGTTTTTTGGTGGGTGGAATGCAAGTTCATTTTCTCATCCAGTCTCCAGATGATTAATTGGTTATTTTAAACCTAACAAATGGGTTCTGATTCCTGAGAATTAACCATGTAAAAGAGATGTTCATCTGGGAATAAGATGGTCGATGCTCTGGATATTTACATTTCTGAAAGATGGTTATTTATATATTATATATATTGGTTTGTGCATGTGTATTGGTAGTGGAAGTAGGACTTGGAATGCTTGGTTCTTGATTGTTAGCACGAGTTATTTCCATGTGAACAAGGAACATGCCTTACTGATAAAAATAGAAGCCTAGAGAACCCTACTAAGCTTGTTTTCATCTGGTTCTCTTTTCCCTCTTTGAAATTTTTACATAAGGTATTATGTTACCACCATCACTAATGCTACTGTTTTAATCTTTATTATGGTAGTATAGTACTGGATTACTCTCAGCACTTCTTGGTGAAGAATTATGGAATTCTGAGCATCAACAAATGTAGGATTTTCGTCCCTGACTATAGGGACCACTAGGAAAGGGAAAAATTTAGAACTTTCTTAGTTCCCAATTTTGTGAATGTGGCACCCAAGTTCCAGTGATCTAGGATGTTGAGCTGATAGGAACCCCCAGGAATGAGGTGACTCAACAGCCCACGAAATAGGAATAACCAACCCCGATGTAAGTAGTTTGTTTACACAGATAGTTAAAGAAGGATACAGTAACTGTCCAGAATGAGTATTTGAGAATTTTAAGGCATCACCATCCTTGTTGTGGCCCCATTGGAGCAATCCGGAGCCTGGATTACAGAATAATGGTGATAATTCATACATGAATTGTTTTGTACATGTATGAGTGAACAGTATACTTCCCACGACTTAGATATCTCCTTATTAGATATTTAACATTATCTGCTCCAATGACTTGCATTGAGGCTACAGCCATGTAGTGTGGGCAAATGTATCTCCTTCGTAGAGTTCTTCCACCTTCTTACCAGTTCAACTGCTAATATGAAGTACCCATCTGCATTTCTTTAGGTAAATGAGCTAAACAATTTTTACTTTCATATGGTGTTAAAATATGTGATTTTAATGTTAGATCAGTGTTTATAATCTTCATTAACAGGATAGTTTAATGTGATATTTAGGATTAGTGCAATCTCAAAATGATATTTAGGGTTAACGTTTGGAAAAAGGAGGAGGCTGTTTAAGGAGTAGGAGGAGGTGGAGGGTATTCCTAAGGACTGGTCTTTTTTATATGTTAAAATAAATGGAAATTATTGCTTCTATTTCATTTCTCTCTAAAAATTACCGAAAATTGAAGAAAATCCAGAAAACATAGGACAACACATTACCTTTCTTCCAAATCTAGATGAGGAAGATCAGATTTAGCTCCTAAGTTAATTAGAAATTAAGTTTAGGGGAAAAAAAAACTGCAAATGTAGTGTTAGCCATTAGAAGTTGGGAATGGAAAGTATAAATCTAAAATCTCTCCAAACTCTTGGGGAATCTTTATGATTTTCCAACCTTTTTTGGTAGAAAGGGGACGGCTGAAATGCTATTGGTGTGTATAATTTGTGGGTTTCTTTTTTTTTTTTTTTTTGGTGTGGGGGGCGTGTTAAACAATAGTTAATCTGCACATAGCAGATCTACACCCTCCCCTACATGGAAGTGAAATCAGACACTTCAACCTTTTCAACATTGGACCTTCACTTCTTACCAAGTTAAAGCCCCATTCTATTTGGCTGAGAGGGTAAAGTGATTGTATTGCCCTTGTTAGGGTTTTTGAAGGGTTATATTGGTCTCAAGTAAATATTACTCAGTAGAAGGTAGTGTTTATGGGTCACTGACTGGTTGATCTTGGCCAAATTTTGAATAGGAAAGGAAAATTGAGCAAGGAAAATTTGGCCGGGATGGTCTAAACTGGAAATGAGAAGTATATCATGTGCTATACTGTATTGTAATTTATACAGAAGCCTGACACTATCTATCTGCATTTAATCCGAATGTAATTTATGATCTCTGCTTGATTGATATTCTTAGCCAATTTGGGATGGATATGGGCATCTTTCTGTATTTATTTTTATTTTCCAGTTTGAATTTTCAATAAAACACAAGCATTTAAACTTATTGTGTATGACATGAAGTAAGAATACACTCAATTCATATACTACATGGAGATTATTTTCGTCTGACCATATTGCCAGAAGCAACAGTTTTTATTGTTAGGCATCTGATGTGGACTTGACCATTGACTACTATTTCACCTCATACTTAATTTTTCTTTCGGCAGCCGAGAAGGCTCGATATGCTGCAAGAGACCCCATCACTGGTTTGAAGAAATATATAATTGAGAACAGTCTAGCCAATGAATCTGAGTTGAAAGCTATTGAGAAGAAGATTGATGAGATAATTGAGGATGCTGTGGAGTTTGCTGATGCAAGTCCCCACCCTCCACGCAGCCAGCTGTTAGAGAATGTCTTTGCAGATCCTAAAGGTTTTGGGATTGGCCCTGATGGGAGGTACAGGTGTGAGGATCCAGGATTTACAGCAGGCACTGCCCAGGTCTAGGTTTCCGGAGTTGCTCATCTGCTCTTTTTTTATATGATCTGTTTCCTTAGAATTGTTAGTGTTGGTCTGAACTTGAATCAGGTTTTTTTGTGATGTTTCGTTTCTTTCTTTTAATGTTTTAGTGCCATTGATTCCCTTTGTAGTTCCAATTGTTAACAGATGAACATTTCAGATCGGGACGTGCTAAGGTCTACGGCATTATGTTTTAAATTGCCATAGTTGTTAATCAAAAGCATTTTGTAAAGAGATGCTACTTGCTATCTCTGATACCCAAATACGTCAAGATTGGTAAGGTTTCTATAGACTTTCACTTTTCAACTTTCAAGTGGAAACGTCATAAATTATATCCTTGCCCTGCCTAGTCATTTTGTCTTCCCTTCTACAACTCAAGTGTAAGTCCTTTGAATGAAATTTGGTTGTGACTTTTCTACTTTATTCAGAGCTAAAGAGGTTGTGTGTATCCTTGCTTTCTTTCTACTTCTCAAGGCTGTAACCCCTTCAAATAGTTTCAGTTATAGAAATTCAAACTTCCAGAAAATCAAAGAGGTTTTGTGTGGGTCTGCATGTGTGGTGTTCTCTCAATTGTTAGTGCTTAATGAAGATTTTTCATGAGCAAAACTATCCCTGTTTGTGTTCTCATCAGTGCTAGATTCGTGGACAGGGGTTGCATTGCATGACTCTAAGATCTGCACATTGGGGCTCGCTTATGAGCAATAATGATGAAACCCTTCATTAGGGTCATGGGCTGAATTTCTCTTAAAGAGCCACTGAATGGATTACGAAGGCCGATTCAGTCCAGATTTATATATATCTATCCTGTCATGATGCGTCATGCAATCCCACGGTAAATAATACTCTGATCAAGGTGATATTGTGGGCCAGAACTATACATGAATCAAGGTACATAATACTCTAATCAACGTGACATTGGGTGCCAAGAACTATACATGCTGGAAGGGTTGATCAAACAATATTACTAAAGACTGCGGCAGATTCCAGTGGGCTTTTCCCATGTACTGGGTAAGTCAGGCTTTTGCCTGGGAAAGTGGCTCTAGGGAGAGGGAGCAAAAGTTCGAAACTGCAACTTCCAATTTCTAGGCCGTCGTCCTAGCGTCTTAGCCAACTACGCACCCCTCGGGGTTAATTGCTATTCCTTTCCTTCGGCTGGAGTACTTAAAAACTATGGGTTTTTTTTATTTAAATATTGGCAAACAGAAACAAGGGAGACAATGGAAACCTTGAAGGGATTCTTTTTATTTTCTTTCTTTGTTTGGGTTCAATACAACCCTAAAACCTCGCTGAATTTCTTCCTTTATATATTACCAGGACCAAAAAAAAAAAAAAATCAAAGGAAAAGAGTTACAAGTCCTCTGGTATGTTAACAGGAAAGGGAAGAAGAAAAAATGTGCTCTCTATCAACATCCACATAAAGGGTGCCCGCTAATACGAGGACTGCCCAATTGCAGCTTCAAAAAATTACAGCCTCCTTCCTAGCATAGGAAATCTTCTGGCAACTCCAAAAATAAAAGCCTTAGTCAAAAGCCCTTGATCAATGCTACAAGCAAGGGCGACAGCCCCACCAATGACAATCAACTTGGGTATGTTTGGTCCACATGATTTTTCCGATGAGTTGAGTGTTTTGACTTCTGATGAATCACTGGTAGGTTTCGTGGTCGTCAAATAGTCAGTGCCAATTTTTGTGTTGATCTGAGCTATGACGCCACATCTTGACAGTGGTGCCCCTGACCTTCTAGCCATCTGGTAAGCCCGTAGACCGGGCTCAATTTTCTTTACAGCCCCCCACATTCCCTGACGAACGCCCATCTTTGCTATTTCCCACGGAATGCCCATTTCTTCGTGATGGAACAGTAGCACCTCACATGCAGTAAGCTGGCCATCCCCTCTGTTTGATTCCACTGTTTCATACAGCAACACAAGACTTTGAATTAACTGTTCCAACAGTTTAATACAAGTGACTATTTGTATTTTTGACACCAAACAACTCTATCAAAGAGAAAAAGCATCTATTGGGCTCAATGGCTGGCTCAAGATTTCCGTTTGGGTGATACTGGCAATGATCAAGTGAAAAAGTTAAATAATAAAGTAGAATCTTTTAAGGTATTATATAAAGGAATTCTTGAATCTCACGGGTACGACCGCACCCGCGTGCTAAGGTTTGGGTTGCGAGGCATAAAAGCTAGCCAATTAGGGACTTGAAAAGGCCGTGAGAGCAAGGGTCAACATATAATGAGATAAAAAGGATCATGTTAGGGGAAAGCTTTTAGGGGTCTAAAATCTATGATCAGGCTCACTGTATAAACTATCTCGATAGCAAAGTATATAAATACATAATTAAATGTGGTACACCAGTAGTTTTAAAAGTAGAGCAGATGGGCTCATTAAGCATTTGTAAATTTCATCCAATTAAGACAAGTGAAAGGAAAACTTCAGTTACCTGCTCGGATGCACCAACTTGAATAGTATGAGTCAACACGTCTTGGTTTGTTGCGCCTTGGAACAGATGGACATGGTACTCCCTGAAAAATCACACGGTCTTGCTGGTTAGAGAGAGAGAGAGAGAGAGAGAGAGAGAGAGATAAATCATCACTATTATAAAATCATCATGAGAGACGGCATTATGTCATGTACTTATTCATTCCAATTCTTAACCCAGATTTCCTGTGACAACTAAATAATATCTACTGCTACTCTTTATCACTCCACAATCCTAGCATATTATACATGACTACTTCATTCCTGGTAGGACTGGTCTCCTATCCTTGTATCACTTTCATACAAAGGCTGATTTTGGTCTTTATAGTTGCATGACAAGGCCATCTCAATGACATTAATTTTTCTCATTTCCTCACATTTGCTTAATCCTAATTTTATCCTTGATTCATCATTACAGACATCCATCATAGAAAATGCATCTCAGTTGCATGCACTTCAGCGTCTTCTTTGTTTGTTGCCCAACCTTCACTTCTGTATAACTACAATGGTCCAACAAACATCTTAAAAAAAATGTCCTAACAGAAGTGAGACTCGACCATTAAACAACACTTTGCTCACCCTGTATTAATCTAGTTTTTGCAATATCCTCTTGTAACCTTCCTTTTTGTTCTATAGTTGCTCCTACATAATAAATCTATCACAATGTCATGAAGCAGTTGTCATGCTATATAGAAAAAACTTACGCTCTATAAATTCTAATATTCATTTAGCCAAATCTCAATTCATTCAACTCAAAAGCTCTTCTCCCCAGTTTTAGATCATCATTTGCTGCTACTTTTTTTTTTTTTCCTTTGACTAATTAGCATCACATGGTTTGCAAACAACATATTCCAACTGAATCTACCAGGAAATGCTGCTGTCAAATTGTCTATAAGCAAAGCAAATAAATAGGAGCTGAAAGTGGACCCTTGGTGCAGCCTATGCTCAACTAGGAACGAATTTCCCTCTTCACAAACAGGTCTTAGAGTTGTTACTCCCTTTAAACCTCTAAATCAGGATATTAAATCCTTGGAACCCACTTTTTCTGCTTTTCTATAATTTTGCTTGATGTTGGGCTTACTTTCTTCACTGTTTTTTCTCTTTTGGACCCTCGGCATGGTTATAAAATGCGAAAGGAGTAAACTTTTTTGGGGTTACTTTCTTGACTGTTACTTTCATTTTTGAGCAATAACATGATTACAGCCCTGTGACCTCCCTCCTATAATAACCCTTCCCATGTGAGATAGATAAAAATAACTATTGCGAACATCTTCAAAGAATAATATTTCAACATAAAATTCCAAGTAGTGGATTATATAGCATACAAATATAATTGAGCAGACATGTGAGAATATAATCAAGTGCCTCCAACCATGGGTTATCATCATCATCACTCCATTAATTTGGGATCAACTGCCTCCCAGCATAGTGATAAAACTCAAATTGACTTGGCCCAACTTGGCTGAGTCAAGAAAGACTGTAGCCTCCATCAAAACTTAATGCATGACCCAGTCTAAACTTAAAATTTTCAGTTGGGACTCAGTTGACTTGACCCAGGCATAACACTCAATTACAGCTCTGTAAAACCTAATCTGAAAAGCTAACTTTCAGCTTTATTTTTCATATTGAGTCTCATATATATATGTACGTAAATTGACCAAATGACTCAACTTGGTGAACTTTCAGGTCTAGTTTTTGGGGCTTTATTTATTTCCATGTTATTACACAGGCTCCTGGTATGAACCAAGTAAGTAAAAGAATTACAAACAGCACCATGGTTTCATAGCACATATCAAAGCAAATAAATGAAATACGGATAATTTGTGATCATAAGCTATTTCAATTATCATTTTATTTCCCTTACCTTTGTTACACAGTAATAAGTCCTTCCAGACTCCCAAATCCGACGTCCTATTATGTATTCTCTGTCGCTACAGAAGAAAGGAAACTGCACAACCGAGAAGAGAATTATTATTAGATTACTTCAACACACACAAACAGAGAGAGAGGGAGGGAGAGAGAGAGAGAGAGAGAGAGAGAGAGAGAGAGAGAGAGAGAATTTTACCCCACCTTTCGAATCCATTGAACCACCATTGCTCCAGTAATGGGGCACTCCTCTAAGGTCTCAGAATGTACAAGCATGTCATCCCATTTGGACCTGAATTCATCGTCCCAGAAGAAGTCCCTCACTAACTCAGGAGTTGCATCCTCCAATACAGTTCTGCTTCTATACTGTGGAGGACCCGTCTGCAAAAAAACCAAAAGCCCATTAAAATCAAACCATACAAACCACTCCTAAAATAGAACAATTAATATTTGATCTGCATCAAAACTTTGTAATTTCAATTCCAAAAGGCACTCATTACCTTGGGTTCTCTTTTCCATGCTTGATATCTCATATTCGGCATTGAACGCTCCATCATCTGTTGCCAGGCAGGACCCTCTTCTCTCTCCTCCACAAGTTGGAACAAATGCTCTAAATCCTCCTTTGTCACCAACACTTTCTCATTTTCTTCAATTTTTGACTTACTGAAAAGGAAATATACAGTAAGAGAATAGAAACCCAAGTCCTTAAAATTCCTCAAATCCCTTTCCTTCACTTCACTTCACATGGTTTTAAGTAAAAACAAACAGAAAAACCAAATAAAACCAGAAACCGACTTACCCATTATCAGAATTCATTGGCTCCGTCATTTCAAATGTCTGGTTCTCCTTCTTGCCCTCTGAAATCCACGAAACGAACGAACTAAAGCTTGAAATCAACCCCATAGCAACCAAAGGCAAAGATGCCATGTCCGAAATCTTTCCCCCATCGAATTTCTCTCTTGCCGAACACGCCCACTTGGGCTTCCATGCCCATCCTGTAAAGATCCCAAAGAGAACAGCAACCCATAGAGGACCGAGGAAGAAGACTAGCTCCATCCAAGCATCTCCCTCCGTCGGTCTCTTCAAGACCTCAATCAGAGCCGTCCAACCTCCCATCTATAACTAAAAAACAATCAGAAACAGAAATTGAATGCTTTGGGAAGGATTTGGATAAGAAAAATCTTTCAGATAAGACTACAGGAGAGTGATAGAGGAGGAGATGAATCTGATTCCGATTTTGTAATTAATAAGATTCCTCTTCTTTAGTTGTTGAATGCTGAGTATGGTGATTGTGAATTGGCGCGTTTGGGGAGATTGTAGTTTGTAAGTGGAGTTTTGGATTGCTTTATATCAGTTTGCCGCGGTCTCGTTTTTCACGTTGGCTGACTGGACATGAAAGTTCGCCGTGGGTGGGGGTGTTTGAACTCGTTTGTTTGGTGACCTCTGTTTCTTTTTATTAAGAGTGGAAAAAGGAGGTGCCTTTGGACCATTGACACCACCATTGTCACATGTGTAATGGATACACAAGGTTTGTATGTGATTTTCTACTTCGTAGTCACAAGAGTCGGATTCAATCCATGTTTATCCTATCTTGTGGGGTGCACTTTGGTTACATATATGCATAGCTTAGTGCTTTTTAAGGAAGCTTTTTTGTTTTTTCTCCTTCCTTTTGTGGGGGAAGATAAAAATCAGCTACATTTGATGATGATGATCGTATCTCATTAAAGCCTTTAAAATGGCTTGGTTGTTCATTTTACACGGAATTTGATTCAAATAAGAATTCGGGCCATGTGCAAATAAAAATTTCTCTTGTTGGAGACTTGTGAGCTCCATAAGGTGAATTTTGATTTGACCATTTCTATTTAGAGTGGGTGGGGCTTGGTCATTTCTCCTTGATGATAGGCGGATCATGTTCACACTTTTTCTCATGGTATGGCATACATTGATCCTTTCATGGGTGCCCCCTGTTAAGAGTATGGTACATCAAAAAAGCAGTTCTACTTAAAAAAGATAAATGGAAAATGGTTGCAAACTTGCAATTCAATCCTTAAACCAAGATTCGTGGGCTATAGGTTTAATGGATTCATATTAAGAAAAAAAATTTGACTATCAATCCAACGGTCATGTCTATTCGGACCGGTGCAAATCCATCAGATCCAATGGACATAGGGGGACGGGGTTTTTGATGATCCATTTGGATCAACGCCCAGGTGGGCCCCACATGGCTGTCCACATTTCCACGCGGACAGTCCTTGGGGGAGTTTTCTGCTATGTTATTTGTTTAAGAGTTGCTCTTATTTTTTTACATACTGATGTACAAGTAAATCATGTGCATATGCATCTGTGTAAAGTGTCATGCATCAACTACGAGCTCATTTATAAATTATCAGCACCATGATCATCATCCCCATTTTATTAAAGCTTTATCTCATCTATAAGAGGTCATCACTATCATCATCAGTGGCGGATCCAGGATTCAAACTCACTGTGCCCCGGATTTTTTTTTTTGGGTTATTTATATGGGACGAATATAATGTAATAGTTTCAAGCAAGAAAACAAAGAAATCTTTATTTATCACAATTGTTCTCTACGAGTTTTCATATTCTGAAAAAATTCTATTATAATATCATTAGTAATAGTTCCAAGCAACTCTTTTTCTATAAAACATACAAAACAATCATTCATAAATTGATCACTCTTTCGATTGTGCAAATCTGTCTTGACAATATTCATTCCTGAAAAGCATCTTTCAACACTTACTGTTAAATCACAGACCTTACCTTCCAATTTTCACTCTCGGCTTTGTGCCTTTGTTTCACAAACACAGTCATTTGAGGAAGGATAAGGCACATGCGCTGATGTGCACTTTAGGTGAATCGCACGATGCTGATTGGTAAGGAGCTTATGTTCTGAGTCGGCGAGTCGGTGAAGGTAAAGGAGAGCTGGAGAGGGCGGTATACTCTACAGTCTTTACCTCTGATGCCCTAATAGTTGAAGAATGAGCCTAATAATATGTATAAAGAATGGGCCTAATATTTTTTACTGGGGGCCTGGTTACATGTCATTGGGGGCCTGGTTATATTGGGTCTAACTTAGTGTGTGTGTGTATATATATATATTTCCAAAAATCCACTAGGGGCCCAGCCCCCCAGTGGCTGTGAACTGGATCCGCCACTGATCATCATTATGAAAGACTTATCTTGATTTTGTAAACTTCTCATAATTTTACAATTGACTGTTGTCTGATTCAGCTTCTCTCTATCCAAAATCTGGTTTTAAAGTGTCGTGTAATCCTTATTGTCATTGTCATTGTCATTGTTATTATTTTGTTGCGTGCTGCAAGGGACGGGGAGAGTCTCAATGTTACTTAATAAACTGTAATACCATAAAATCCAAAACCTAATATTTTCTTGGGAGAGAAGAATATGACTAACATACACAGTACACACCCCTGATTTGTTGGCTGGTCAATTCTATATTTTGAGCAAAAGTTTCATACCTTTACAATATTGTTTTCTGGAGCAAATAGTCTAAAAGTCAATATGTAAAGGGCATACAGCTTGATACATGCAGTTCTGATTGTAGAATGCTTTGTATTTTTAACCCTTTTTTTTTATTTTTAAAATTTTTTTGGCGTGCGTATTTGGTCAGGCCCCGGACAAGGGTCCAATTGTTGGCCTTCAACATGACCCAATTTTCTTAATTTGTTAACTGTTCTTTTGGCTACAAGCTCGATGTAGTAGTTGAAAGCTCTGTTTCTTTAGCCCCAAGAGTTTCTAGCCTAATTCAAGCTGCATTTGTAAGGTCGAAAAATGGATCCCAGGCTTAGAATTTCATCTTGTTCCTACCAACATCTTTTTGATGTCTAAACCAAGAGGTTAGGTGCGCCAATTTAGAGGAGTAGAGCACGCTTAATGAAAGATTGGGTTGAGCCTAACTTAGATGAGTCCTTGGGTTGCTAAATCCTCAAGCTAGGACTACTTTCAAAGAAAGGAAAATAAGAGAAGGGATTTTGAAGGTAAGGCTGTCCTAAAATCCAACTTTGCCCCTCATTGTTCGTGCAACAAAAGATCTATGAAAATGATGATCTTACCCTCAAGCTGTGCGATATCCCATGTTTATTGGATGTTGCACAATTTTATCTTCTCGTCAAAAACTGAAACGCGTATATTCATCATTTCTCTCAAATCTGAAAACTCTTTTTTTTCTCGGTATCTTACTTGTTTGCTGCAAAAAAATGCCCTTGAGCTTTTAAAATAATATCTCATATTATCTAGTTCGTCCATTTCACTCATCACAAGGGGTATACGAGCTCTATCTCATCATTTGAAGACATCAAAAATGGGAGTCTTATGTGGTATAAAATGACATTCTTTTTTCATTCTTTTGAAGGATGGAAAATGTAAAATCACATGAAAGAAGATGTTAAGGTTTTTCATTCTTTTGAAGGATGGAAAATGTAAAATCACATTAGAAAGAAGATGTTAAGGTAAAACGAAAAAGAAAAAGAAAAAGGAGAAACAAAAAAAGCGACAAGATTTAAATATAAAAAAAAAAAAAGAGAGTTCTCCCAATTTTTTACAGGTAACAACGTAATTTTTGCATCATCCTTTGCCATGGGAACGATTGGTTGAATATCTTTTAAATCTCAACGTTGATGGGCAAAAATCAAATTTTAGTACGACTGGAAGATTAACATTCAATTTAAAAATCTCCAAGTGATGCCCCCAAGGAAGACAGAACTGGCAGAGAATTCTTATTAAATAGCGACCGACCATATTCAAAACGACAGTCAGAGTTGGGAATTACAAGCTCCTCGAATGTTTCATTCATTCATTTGGTCTTTGGACATCCAAAATTCAGTAAAAGTGACTCAGTAAAAATTATTGAATATGATAGTCAAATTCAACACCAAAGTTGTAGAATGGAGACAAGTATTTACAAGGTTTTGATAGTTTGACTTGAAACTTCAGACGAGGAGATCTTAAGAACGTTGACTGTTGCAGAGAGTCTCAGGAGTACCAACCACCAAGTACCAATTCAACTCGTTGTTTAGAGACAGTTCATACGGATCCATGTGGGAACCCACCCTGGATGTGATGGACGTCTCGTTATTAACCATCTCGTACATGAACCACAAGTATAAAGAAATGTAATTAGAATAAATAAATAATGGGATTTTAACAACAAAAAAAAATAAGTTTAAATCTTAATTAAATGGTTTTATGAAGAAAACTATAAAATGATTAGATAATGGTTTGTGCACTTTTTTTTTTTTACGAAATCATCCTAATTGACAATATCATCAACTCAGTTGACAATAGCATCACGTCAACCTTTATTATAAAAAATGATATTTTGTTCCTTTTTCTTCTACCTAGTGATGGAAAGGTTATGAAAATTACTACATTTTGTGTCCAAGTAGTGTTCCTTAAGTAGTTCCGGTAATCTTCCTTAGGTGTATGGATCTCAGGCCTAATTTATACACATTTGTTGCCCTTTTCACGTGAGTTTTGAAAGTTCGAGTTTGGAGTGTAAGGTGTTCGGTGAAATGCTTAAGATTTTCTCTCGATTTGACGACGGCTTTGACCGATACTTGAAGGGATGAATTTGGGCATGCTTTTGTGAACCTTTAGAGTTTGAAGCCATTTATTTGGGGGAATCTCATAAGTTTTGATGTCTATGAGCAATATGTAGGGAGCCATGTTAGGCAATTTTTGAACAGTGAATGTGATGTTTCTCCTAGGTTTTCTATTATTTGTATGGAACTTTAGAACCCGAGAGTGTTTTTTTATTTCATTAATCTAGAATCTTTAAACTAGCTTTAAGAATGCATTTGAGAGTGGATGGATTGAACACACTTCATTATATGATTTGTGAAAAAACTTGTGACTTGTCACACCCTTTTTCTTTGATGCATTCATCACATCCTTTTTTGTTTTTCTTCATTTATTTGAAATGGATATTCATCTTCCGCTAAATCTTAGCATTATCCCCTCCAAACTTAACATAAACAGATATGAAAACCATCGAAGAAAAAGAATAGTCCAAGAAAAAGAAAAAAAGTTGTAGGAGGCAATAATATCATCAACCAAGTTTGTACATATTTTTTTCATAAAAATCCCTAAATAAATACAAAAAGGAAAAATATTAACTTAACTAAAAGGTGCATGACATTGGTCCACGGCCACCTAAAATAAATCTTGCAATTATGATAGTTCTGACCTTTTACAAGATGATTTTCAATAGGGCGACTAGGAACTTAGAAAAAAAAACATGGGATGATTTTCAACAGGGCGACTAGGAACTTAGAAAAAAAAAAAAATGGGTCTGGTATTGAATGGTAGTTGTCTATCCATGGAGGGCCCATTCAATTATATTACTGTATGCAGCCTTTTCTCACCTAACTATATAGGATTTAATTCCTGCATTCCCCTCCTCTTAGAGTTGATTTCTTTTCCTTGGCTCAGGCTTCTCTTCACACGCGAGCAAAGCAGACTTCTTTGCTCATGACTGGTCTCTCGTGAGGTTCAGCCCATTGGTTGAGCACCCAAGAAAAAAGAGAGCCTACATCCTCTAATATCAGAATAAATGGAACCCTATAGTCAGCCCTATAAACCCACTAATAGGGTTATAAGCTATTCAAAACCACTAGAAACATAACCCTCCCTCTGTTTGGCTCTTCATCAAATTCTAATTCAATTGCAGATGGCCCATTTTGATTACTTGTAAACGTTAAGAGGATTTGGCCCCCAGTCAATTCACAAGGGGGGCACTCGCAAGGTTTGAATTTCGTCAGTGGGTCCCTTTGTGCTTAGGAATTATCCTCTCTGGACTATTTAAGAGTCCATAATAATGTGCTAGACATCTTGTGGTGGATGCAATAATTGACTCTTCAAAACAAATCATAGTTTAGTACATAATCAAAGTGTCCCAACTTAAAACATGCCTTTATGCAAGAAACATTTGTAAATCGTATACTGTCTGGTCGAAGCAGGTACGAGTTTGTCATATTGTGATCATCTAAGCAGCCAAACACCCTTGTATCTTATAATAAATTAATGATTTTGGGCATGTGACTTTGCATCTGTTCTCTTGTCTCCTTGTCCAGACCAAATAAACCAAAACCGAGTAACCGAAACCGAGTGAGTGGTGGTGTTGCATGGAATATTAGGCAAATGTGTTTCTCATTATCTTTTACACCCATGCTTTCCATGAGACCGGACCTCATCAATCAATCAATGAACGTGTAAGAGTCCCATTTTCATCCTTGACGCCAGTTACATAAGGTGGCAAAGACTCCGAATCCTTTATCTGTAGAGAGAGAGAGAGAGAGAGAGAGAGAGAGAGAGAGAGGAGAAATTCAAAACACTCCATCTCACAAATGGTTTATCTGGGGACCTTAATCTAACAGACCCAAAGAACTAAGCCAATCATAGTATATATATACTGTCATCGTCGTAATCTTATTCCATTATACTGAAAAAGCTTCTATTATTTAATGACAGAAGTTCGTTATTTGGCATGCAGGTGGAGTCAATGGGTCTCAAATTGCATAAGAATCTGTTGTAAAACAAGCCCAATTTCTTTTCTTTTTTCTCTGTTTAATGGAGGCAATGGGGTGAATGATAGAAGGTTGGCATTTTGTATTAGACAAATTGCATGGCTAAAAACTTGCTAAACACGGGTGTCTTTCGCTAGTAACGTTGATTTTTGATGTTTGTATTATTCCCATCTCACCCTATAAGGTAGAGCCGTAGAGCTAATGAACAAAGATCTATGTCTCATAGCACATTTTGTGTCCTCAAAGTCCAAACAAACACACCACAGCTAAGAACAGCACATGTGAATTCTATTATACAATGGTTAAAAAGGGTTTGCTTGCTAAGAGATGCAGGAAATTTTAAGGTATTATTGGTTATTTTTCACGTTTTGGGTGTATTTGAGTGGGACTTCGTGTGCCACATTTTCTTCTGGTCTTCTATCTGGCCACTTTGTTTTGGGGGGCCTATATAAGTTGGTTATTTAAAAGGATGTTTTTATTTATTTTAATTTCCTTATATGTGTTTTAATTTTAGTGGAGAGAGATGAAGGCTTTCAACAAATTCAAGCAATCTTTTAAATAGTTAAGAAATTGCATATCACTAGACATATAAGTTAAGTTGACACTATAGACAAACTTTTCTAAAAAGTTGTACAGTATGATGGTAGTTAATGATAGAAATATTCTCAAATTTGGATGAGTGTCAATCATGCAAGATAGTTTCATGAGGTGAGGTATTAGTAGATGAAAAGCCTTTCTCACTATCCACATGCATTTATTTGCAAGAATTTTTATCCAAAATTCTAGGAAACATTTGAAATTTCTTTATTAATTGTTAGAATCTCAAAATTAAATATTTAAAATGTCACTGTTGACTGTTGAAACTCTCCCAACTCTAATATTCCAAACTTCAAGGATATGTTGGATGATTTGAAAAACATGCTCAGAATGGCATATGAACCAAGTAGAAATGGAGTGCCAGGTTGATGCTAGTTTTATTTCTCATCAGCCTTTCAGAAATGAATTCTGGTTCTTTCCTAATCTTAATCATTTCACATCACTCCTTTTCTAGAATCACAGTAAAAGTGAGATGCTTGAAATCTTGAGTGGGGCCCATATAGCATGCTTTGGGTTTGTCTTTTCATCTGAACTCTTTCCGAAGAAGACAGATGCCATTATATAACTGTGTAGACCCTCGAATGTGGACCTCAGAAGTCGTTGTCTTAGAAAAAGATTGGGGGCACTCAAACTTCATGACACCGGCATTTTCTATCCATGCATTTTAAAACAAATTCTCATTTTACATGTTTCAGAATACGAACCGGCCATGAACCGAAGATTCAATTGCACTTGGTCTATTGGTGAATATAACTTGGTCTGTTGGTGGTTCTTTCCAGCTGAACCGTCCATAGTTTCTTTTTTCTCTTTTTTAAAGCCGACTACGGTATTTGACCTCTTTGAAAACCGACTATACTCTTCTATGCACATGGAATCCTGCCTCCCTCATCCACCTGCCTCCCTCATCCACCGGATAAATGAACCCCATGGTTGATGTATGATTTTCTTCTACACACCTATGCAGCGTGCATTGTTGCCATTCATCACATAGAGTCCGGTGAAATTCAGGGGGTTCCTGCCTATGGAGATGATCCAGATGCACGCTCTTGCAAGAGCGGTGTAAGAGAAAATTTTCCAAATGGTTGACATGATTCAACTGCATGGAAGCAATTCTAGCTAAGCGGAACCTTATGTAAAATGGTTTTAGGTTCAATTAGATCAGACTGGTCAGCCAATCTTTACCTTGGCACAATGGTTTAAACCAATTGTTTGGATCATATGGCACCAACAAAAGATCAAACTGATCAGTTTAGCCCGATCTTTGAAACATTGGTTAAATGGACATGCAAAAAGTTAAATAATGAGCTGCCTGCATAGAGAAAACCATTGTTCTTAAACTCGACTTGGCTCTCCTTATCTGTCAAGCCGACTTGGAAGTGC
The DNA here is from genome assembly GCA_028538565.1 of Umbellularia californica. NCBI lineage: Eukaryota > Viridiplantae > Streptophyta > Magnoliopsida > Laurales > Lauraceae > Umbellularia > Umbellularia californica. The sequence continues at coordinate 13,497,875 of JAPQWN010000001.1, read as the reverse complement.
ACCAAGTAAAATGAGTCCATCCGAGTCTACCAAAAATTCAATTAGACTCACCCGAGCAGAGTTGTTGTCAATTCATTGGCCTTTGGGTCGGGTCAGTCCCGTGAGTAAAGTACTAGGAGAACGAACACTGTGGAAAAAGAGAGGGGGAGTGCAAATAAACCAAGAGGATTCTTTGGTGTTTGCTCTAAAGATTGAAGCTTTAGTGAATGCAAATACTACAATGGATCAACCACCCCCCAGTATATGCAAAAATTGGGTAGATTGTTTGCCTCAGAATATGGTTCCTACACTATATTACAACCAATTGTAAAAGTGAATGTTCAAAAGATCACATTCCAAATGGCACCCTCGCCTTCCCCGCAACGCTGATGTACCTCCTCCATTCTCTCAACTGATTTGCAAAGGCCACTGCAGCTCCAATCAAAAGAAGCAGCGCAGGTGTTCCCTGCCTGGCCCTTCCATTCGCAATCTGTCCAAACAAAATGCATTGCAAATGTTTTTGGTCAGCACAATCTTCTACATTGAACTTAAGTAATCAACACAAAAAACAACAATTGCAATAATTTCGAGGGCATTCTAAATAGAAATATAGAATCGATTAACTTGCTGGTCTAGTGATGGCACTGTAATGACAAAAAATTTGAGAATTTGCTTTGCCATCTTTAAGTGTTGAGGAAAGGGCTCCACCTGAGGAGAGTATTGAAAAGTATTTGTGCTGCCTCTACTATCACCTTGAGGTTTTAGTAGGAATGCTTAGTGAAGGAAACTTGACAATAAGTGCACTAAACATTAGTAACATCACGCAGTTCATGGAAAATACAGCATTAGTATCTAGGAAACAGTGGAATAGTTTATCTATTTAACACTATAAGAAACCAAGAAAGCAAAATGCATCCCTCAAGCTACATAGTTGACAGCAAACTGTCTTGTGATGATCTAATGCTCATTATACTTACCAGCAAAAGCTGAGAAACTTTTGAATTTAATTTGTTAAAAGGCAAAATAAAAAAAAACTTGGGGTCATTGCTTAAGAACCTTTAAGATTTATTTGAGCCTTGTTATTTCAGCCATTTTTTTCACTCAGTTTGGGCATGTATTTGTGCAAGCTCAAGAATAAATGCGTCTGCCACCTAATTACCAGATGCGTCTGTCATATTCAAGAAGTAATTTGAATCAATTAGTAGTGGTGCTTATAATCATGGGGAACTTATTTGTCCAACCAAAGCCCACAGGAAGTGCATGTTTTTCCTTATTTTATGTCAGAAGGAACAAAAGATTAATTTTCTCCCTATGTAAGTCTGAGAAATATGACATTGACCACATCGACTTTTGTCCAGTCTAAAACTCAATACAGTATTCAAGATTCTTGGGTTCTGGAAAATGTGAAGAGAGTTCTGCCCTTCTTTTCCCCCATTTAATCTTTGACATTTCATCACTTCTCAAATTGTTTGTTTCCTACAGAAACTAGGATAAGCTGTCAAAAATCTAGGTCGCAACAAATTGAGGCAATGAAACCACCACTCAGCAAAGTTTTCTATCACTAGGCAGGTATTGGCTCTGGTCTACCTTGCAGTTCACAGTTCGTGGATTTCAAGTGGATTCAGTACTCAGATTACCTCTACCAGTTTGTTCAATTCATCACGGAAATTGATAAAACTCAGAGCTTACTTCAGTCCATTGATTTGCCCCACTGAACTTTCCCTCAGTTCTTGTTCAGACCCTCCTATTTCTGATGTTCAGTTCTCTATGACATCGGCAAACTTTGAGAATTGGATGGTTTTAGGGGGCTAACGCCGCTAACCATTCATTAATCTTGATAAACTTCATGGAAGAGAAATAGCATAGTGGTACAGGAGATTCTTGGGTTACTAATTCATCAAATGTTTCAGAAAATTCGGAAATCAGACAAAAAGGGAGATGTGGTTCATGATGAATTTTGAATCAGTATGATTTGCACAGGGACACGTGGAAGTCAAACCGTGATGTCAACTATAAGGAGTTGATAAAAGACAAAGTACCAAGTTGGTTGGAATCCATTCCATTATCTAACATAGTGAGGTGATAGAAGACAAAAAACCAAGTCATCAGGAACCCGTTCCACTGTCAGTAAAACATTTTCTTGCAACTTGGACAATTTCAGTCGGAAACTTACCAGGGGGGCTCCCACAGCAGAAGCTTCGTTCATCAATATGCTCAACATCAAGACCAATAAACCAAGATCCTAGAGAGACATCTTCATTTGCATATCTATGTAATATGTGCCTTCAACAAGAAGAATAAGAACAAAGGGAAAAAAATAACTTAGATAAGTTTATTTATATGCTAGAGAACACATTTTAGAATATATAAACTCACCGGTTAACTGATATGTAGGTTGCCAAATCTTTGGAGACGGCATACAGCTGTCCTGTTGCATGCCTAAAATACTTGTTTCCCTCCTCACCAAACTTCCAGTATTCAGGCTCATGGTACTTGACCCCTCTGAAAATATCAGCAACAACCATTGTTATAGTCAATCAAATGAGGGGGGAAAATACATGAATTACAAAGTTTCATGAGGGATTATAGGACCCTGACTCCTGCACCTTAGCATGGGTGCAGTATGCTGAGGATGATTGTTGCAGACTTGCAGTTAAGTATGATGTGGGCCCCCCCATTTTTTTAATACTGACAATTAACAGTTGGGCAGTACTGTTATTGGATGTGGATGCTCCAAAAACATTCTGGATTGAAATTCCCAATTCTTTCATCTTTCTGCATCTTTCTGGACCATGGCAGTATTTCCTTTTCTAACTGTCTATGTAGACCACAGATCTGATAGTAGTGTTGTAATATTGCAACTCAGAATAGTGCACTTACAGAGTCAAGACCCTGGAATTTCTTTCTAGATAAATATATATATTTGGAACAACTATAAAGGATTTGACAATCTTACTTCTGCGCCAGCACTGGTCCGGACTTCATACAACCTAAATAAACACGTGGTTTTGATTTATGCCGTGCCAAAAGAGAAGCAACTATACCTGTTGCCATATACTACTGTCAATTTAGATTCCTCCCACTTACTCCATATCACAGTATACGATTGTTTAAATGAAGAAGAAGATGAAAAAACTTCCTAACCGGGATTGACATGAACATCATCATCAACTTTGATGTAAAAATCAGCATCCCATTTTTCCACAGCTGTTGAGAAGTATATTTGAGTTTTGGAAGATAACTCATGATAACCTTCTATGTGATCCTGCAAAAGAAATGACACCAGAGTTAAATGAACTTCAATGTAATTGCTATGTCATGAGAGGCATATCTGCAGAAGATAATTAAAAAAGCTCATGATCTATGATTCCCAGATGTGGGTATGGACACAGGTAGAGGGATCAGGGATGTGACTCTATACAGTTGAAAATTTAGGACATTGATACGGATACCAGCGTCCTAATTTTTTCTTCAGATCACTTTTGGATTAATGGAAGTATCATTGCTTTCATTCCTTTCTAACACTTTTTTATGTTGAGACGAAAATTAAAATAACTATATGAAATAATGGACTTTGTTTAAGTACGATGTGCTAAACTTGTACCATAGAAGTATCGATGCAATATCAAATACTGATATGAGAGTTATATTGGTCAGCTTGTTCAAGTATAATGGTATCATAGCTCACGATGATTAGGCCCTTAAATAATCAAGTGTATCATATCCGAGAAAATCATGAAGGCTTTTATGATGTTAGAGCAAAACATTCTTAATTTAAAAGGATTGAAATATTTTAGTTTTAGTGAAAGCCAACGGTGAGATATCCATGGAAAGCATTAATAACCCTCATGATGGAAGTTCGAAAATTCCTCAATTACTCATGAAATCTCTAGAGGAACATTACAATGAATTGAACCATTCCCCAAAAAGCCCACATCTAGCCATTGGGAACAGGCTATAGAAAGGGATCTCTTCCCTCTTTGACAAGCACATAAAAAAAATTGGTGGAAGTTAAAAATCAATGGCTTGGAATATCTGGGATGCTATCTGGTGATCACCAGCCAAATGGCCCATTTCCTTCATTTTTGTCATCTACCATGACCAACAAACTCTTTCAATTTAGTGATTCAAAATTATTTTTTTTAAAAATAACTGTTATCACAATTGTCATCATAATGATAATGGCCACTTTAAATCATATAATGACGTAATCTATCACAGTTCCAAACCTATGAAAACAATGGCCATTGTTTACAAACGGCAGTCTTTAGACTTAACATTAATATATAGCAGATTATAATGCTTCTTTCGGAGAATGAAGACTACATTATCTTCACAAAAGCATGTTACAACCTTGACTTGAATTAAGAACAAATCCATGATTACAAAATTATAAAATTAAAAAAAAATCCAGAAAATTGTCGATTCAGTGGTCCTTAGCAATCAAAGTTTGGACGCACCAGTCTGAGGAAATCCTGATGCTCCTCATCTTCCGCATCAATTGCACGGTCTAAAACACCACCTGTAGTAGCACTACAGTGCTCAACACCCAAGATCTCGTCAAAACTATGACTCAAATTTTACAAAAATGGATGATAAATCCACTATGCAGATTCTCATATATCCTACCTGTGGCCAATAACAAAGCGCATGATGATTCCTTTATCTTTCTCAAGCTTTCTTAAATTCTCTCCTGCAATGAGAAATAACCCAAAAGGATCAGAAAAAAAAAAATGTTTGCATGTTTAATTTGGTGCATATAAAATGATGAAATACATAAATTTTAAGGAACCTTGAGGCATCCAGGTTGCTCTGATTGAATCTCTGCGCTTCCTGCTGCTGAACGCGGTTATGATTCCCATGACAAAGAAAACTTTCTGGCGCACTATTTGTTCGGTTCCTGGTCCTGCAGTTATCGGTCCATGCCTGTTACCTGCTTGTGCAGCCCTAGCTGCAGCTAGTTGCATCTCCAAATTGGAGATTGTTTTATCTAAAGTCCTGCAAGTATCGTAACACGGGAGAACAGTCAGCATATCCAAACACATCTTAGACCTCTAAGAACTATCAGATTCAGCACATCCAAAACATATCTTAGACCTCTAATGCCCCAAAAGTACTTGTGAACTTAATTGAATTCAAAAGAAACAAAACCTTAGAATCCCAGAAAAGCCAACATGATTAAAAAAAAAAAAATTTGAATAGCACACATGTCACCAAGTGTACGGAAGGGATAGAGAAGATTACATAATCACGTCATGTGTTTGTGAAACCTGAGTAAGAATGTCTCCATCCTGAATGGGAGTCTCCTGAAACAATGGAAATGAGGTTAGCTTTGCATATGCATGCATGTGCGCACACATATTATAACAGGCCAGTTTCCTGCCTGTACATCATCAAGTTCTAGCACGACATGCATGTGCACAACACGCATATAGATTTACAAGTACAAGAGTGAGAATGCAGCTATGCAAAATCATTCATATTGATTTTAACCTACCTTCTTATTGCAATCATTTAACCGATCAACATCTATCTCTTGAGACTTCTCCCCAGAAGCCTGCTCATTTACATTGACTGGATCAGGAACACTCCATAACCTAAAAACAACACAGAGTCAGCCATCAAACCTATTTGAAGTACACTAACACATAAATGTAATGAAAAAGACTCTGGGTTGGAAATAGAAGAGAGAATTTAACCAGTTCATGCATTTACACTTTCTCAATACAACATGTAATCTCTTAACAAGAGCATTAAGATTTTTGCCTCAAAGAAGGCCAGTTGATTTGACAGTAAGAATGAAAATGATCTTAAAAAGGTCATCTGGTCTTGTTGGTCATAATATTTACCAAATTGTAAGCAGAAACAAAATATAGGAACCCATCAAAGGAAAAAAAAACAGGAGCACTAAATGATCGAGAATAATGTAAAGGAACCATTTTTGACAGAAACTTGGATTAAAGAGCTCATCCGCACTTTTAAGGGATCGGTTCTCATAAACAAAAGCCCAAGTGGCTTCTTTGGGGTTTCCTGTGGTTTTCACCAGGGAGACCCTTTATCTCCATATCTTTTCATCCTAGCAGAGGAAGTTCTCAGCTTGCATTTGGAAAGACTCAAAAATCAAGCTCTCATCTTGCCAATATCCCCAATCCTGGATACTCCATGTTACCTGTTGTATGCGGATGATATCCTTATCTTTCTCAAAGCCTATAAAAAAGGCTTAAGAAGTGTCAAGTCTCTCCTTTCTAGATATCAAGAAGCATCAGTCCAATGATTTAACCTTCAGAAAAGCCAACTTTTTGTAGGGAAATGCAGCCGTAGGATATGCAACTCTATTATTGACATGTGTGAGATTCCCCAAGCTAGCCTCACATCTGCTTACCTTGCATTCCAATGTTCTTTGGAGCTCCTAGGGATTTTCATTACTCAAAGCTTATGGACAAGTTGAGAGATAAATTTTCAAGTTGGAAAAGGATATCTTTATCTTTTGCAGGTAGACCGGTCTTAGAAAAACATGTTTTGTCTAGCCTCCATATCCACATCTCCCTCTCAATCCCTATTCCGGCAAAAACTTGTTTGCAAATTGAAAAGATCATGAGAAATTTCCTTTGGCCAGCGGATCCTAATAGAATCAAGTGTAACTTGGTGAGATGGGATCTTGTTTGCCTTCCGAAGAGTAAAGGTGGCCTCGGTTTGAGGAGGGTCAAAGAGTTCAATGATTCTTGTATGTTGAAACTCGGTTGGGCAGCTGCTACATCAACTTCTATCTAGGCTAACTGGTTCTAGTTCAGGTACTGTAAATCTGCCTCTCTTTGGTATTCTTTGAATACCCCGTCTGGCTCTTGTATTTGGGAGCGGATTCGTCTACACTCTCGGCTCATCCAAAATGCGAGCAAGTGGTCTGTTGGTAATGGAAAATCCATAAGCCTTTGGTTTGATAGATAGATTGACCATGACCCAATTGCCAACAGATTTCCAGATCTCGGATTCTATCCTCTACATAAGGTTTCTACAATCATCTCTGAAGATGGCTCCCGGCACATTCCGAATGACATTCCCTATCCCCTCCAACAATTCTTACAGCGTGCTCATCAAATCCAAATGCCAAGCACAGAGGATCGAGTTCCTGATAGGATGATGTTAGGTTCCTGGTACAACCCCCGTGCGTACTCGTGGTGGAGTGATACTCAAATGCCTTCCTAACACAACCAACGGACCATAAAACCATTGTTGTGTAGTTTCCCATCACCAATTGGTTTTGAGATAAGTGGTAGCTCAATGGGGTCTGAGATCCTACAAGTGGTATTAGAGCCTAGTAAGGTTGGGGGTTCGAGTCTCCTCTTGGGTGGTACCGATGAGGAGGGGATTGTTAGGTTCTTGGTACAACCCTCCTGTGCACCCGTGGTGGAGTGATGCTCGAATGCCTTCCTAACACAACCAACAACCCATAAAACCATTGTTGTGCTGTTTTCCATAACCAATTGGTTTTGGGATAAGTGGTAGCTCAATGGGGTCTGAGATCCTACAGATGATTTGGCCAAGGGAAACAATGAAGGCCACTGCGCCGTTTCTGAAGCATGGAACCTTGTTCGTTCTCGGACACCTGCACTTCCTTGGGCTAAATTGGTTTGGAGCTATGATGCACGGATATTTCAAAATGGACAACGTATCGTGTCGTATCGTATCCAATACTTCACTTTTTATGTGTAAAATTCGTGTCCTTGCCGTGTCCATGAAGTGTCCCTACAATACCCATGCCGTATCTAGGCATCATAGGTTTGGAGCACCTTCATTCACCAAAGATTCTCTTGCATGATTTGGCGTTTTTGAAAAGGAAAACTCCGACTAAAATTTGGGCAAAATCTAATGGTTTGTCCCTAGCATCGAGATGCCACATCTGCCACTCCAACAAGGAATCTGATTACCACATTTTCTTTGAATGTGACATGGCTATTCATCTTTGGAAGTGGCTTCTTTCTTTAAATGGGTCTCCATGTCCACCCGCTCTCTCTGCAAGCTCCATATGGTCAGCTCTCTCCAAAGACAGAGATGATATTGGAAGAAAAAGTGCAGCTGCAGTCTTCTTCCCGCTCATCTCCATTATTTGGTCAATCCATAACAACTCAAAGTTCAACAATTATAGCCCCTCCCTACTTAGAATTAAATCTCTGCTTCTTGAGTGCATCACTGAGATGGTCAATAGCCTCCCAGATCGCATTCAAAGGCAGCAACTCTATCCTCTCCTTCACCGCCTCATGTTAAACAACTGATGCTCTTTTGCTGAGTGTAGCACCTGCTGCTCCTGTTTTTCCTTATGGTTTTCAGATGCCCCAATTTAGTAGTCTTTTCTAGCTTTTTTTTTTTTTTTTTTGCTATGTATTGGTTTCTTCTTGGATTTCAGGGGCCTTAAAGCCTTGTTCTTTGCAGGCAAAGTCCTGTTTTTTGTGGACTTGCCTTGTTTTTGTTTGTTTTCTTTTTTTTTTTTTTTTAATACAAATGACCTTTAGCAAAAAAAAAAAAAAACAATCTCATTAGCAATTGAAAGGTTCCCATAGAGATCCCTTCCACAGGTTCATGAAATTAGAAAAGTGGAAAAAAAAAAAAAAATGAAATTGAGAAAGAGATGCATTGAACGGATACACTTGTACTACAAACCAAATTCACATCACACTACCCATAACAGAATACTGTACTACCAGAAACCTATCTATATTACGATTCATTTGCTATCTACTCAAACAAACATTCCTCTCAATTACTACGATACCCGATGACAGTCAGCTTTGTAAACTACACCAACTTGGTTTTAAAAGGCTTTAACCAAGAACTATCTGAAACTTTAAACAATGAGCTAGTTGCAGGGGTTTAGAGCTTTAATAGAAACAAAGGAATGCAAAAATCCTTTAAGACAAAATTTTGGAAATAACCTTAGAAACATCATCTTAAACCATATTTAGGTAAGGGAGGTTTTTTTTGTTTGCTACTCCAGCAAAGGGGGCTGGGAGGCAGCCGACTCAAGTGGAAAAGAAGCCTGCACAAGTAGGAAGAAAGCCCATACAAATGGGAAAGGAGCCCACACAAGCAGGAACCAGGAAGAGGTGGCATACCCAGGGTTTGAAGCCTGGGCAGTCAGGTAAGAACTGACGCTCCTTACCACGGGTAAGGAGCCGTTCTTGGGTAAGAGAGTTGAATGCACACAAAGAAAATGATATAAAAATAGTACAGCAAAGGTCTTTGCACAGTCTATCCGCATTTTACATGACAATGTCCAGCTCAGAAATGATCAGCAGCAGCAGCAGCGTTGGAACTCTACTACATCTTTTTGGGACCCTCATATAATGCAAGAATTTGAATGCAGAGACTAACAACATCCATGTTATGCAATGGCATCAACAATTCAACATAACAAAAACCCAACAATGCAAGAAGTATTCATTTGAGTTCCCATGGATGTATCACCCAATATTTCAAGTGAGTAGGTGATTCAAAGCAGAAGGGACGTTTATTGTTGCCCAGTGGAAAGCAGGAACTGCATCATGAGTGCTTCTGGAAACTACCAGCGCTACTTCTGAGAGCACAAGGGGACACCCAAATGCCCATTAGAAAATACAATGGCACACATAGAATAGGCCAACATAGACCTCAACTACCAAATCAATAATGGCGGGTACCCTTTTTTTTCTCTTCCTTTGGTGCTCCCTCTCAATTTCCAATACTCATTAATGGAAGAAAAGGCCTTGGAAACAGCCATTGAGCCATTGTGATTTCCAACTTAGATAGACCCAAATGCAAACATCCATTCTGGCAAATATTAAGACTAGATGCAATTTAATACATTCAAGAGCAGCCCATTCTACAAGGTTTTCGTTCCATTCCCTGCTCAAAAGCACCGAATTCAACCCATAGAATAAGCAGAATGGACTTGCACTTAAAAGAGCCCACCCCATTAATGAGCTTTCACAAGCCCAATAAATGGCAAATGGAGAAAATACATGATCAAGAGTAGATACATCACAATCGCACAGAGCATAAATTTGGGTAATCTGAGAATGAAAATCAGCATGAGTAAGAAGAAGAAAGCCCCACTCACATTACGAATCTATCGAACAAAACAGCGCAACCCCAAGAAACGAAATGAATTCTCACTATTATTTCTTGTAACCCAGCTATCAAAACTATCAATCAAATGCCAGGTTTGCAAAATCAATATTCGTCATATCAAAACAAAAGTTTTTGCTCCATGACTAGCAAAACAATCAAATGCAGATTACTAGTAGAACCCCACAAAAAAAAAAAAAAAAATGAAATAGAATAAAATGAAGTACTGAAGCAAACAAAAAAAAAAAAAACAGAGAGTAACAATAAGAAAAGGAACCTATTAACCACGAAAACTCCAAAGCAGAAGCTGGAAATGCAGAAAAGAGAGACCCATCTGGGGGAGACTCCTCCACCCTTTTGGTGTCTGGTCACTATCATCAGCCCCATCTACCGCTTTCAGAACCTCAGGCTCATGCCTCCATTACAAGCTGCTGCTGCTGCTGCTTCTTCTTCTTCTTCCTTCTATATTAATTAGCTCAAGCTTCTTCTTGTTCTTCTTCTACATTCACGGTAAAGAGAATATCCGGAAAAAAGTAGAGCATTCAAGTCGAAATGGAATGCAATACAGTGCTGGATTTACATGTTGCCCCGTGCCTGGCAGGACAACTTGGGTGAATTCCCCAGAACACCCTTTTCTGGTTATGGTCAAATAACACTTTGGATTGTATTGAAAACATTACATCAAATGCAATCTTGATTCCATTTTTGGGTATGCTTCATTAACAAGAAGATACTATTTCGGGATAGGGATGTGGAGGGGTTGGGTCTACAGTGGACAAGGTCAAGAATCCACACCTGCTTCTCTAAATGGGTCCATAATTAGAGCCAAATCATAACTTGATTGGGACAAGGCCCCAGAGATGGGCCAAGTTCATTTTTTTTTTTTTAAGAGTTTTCCTCTGGGTATTAGTAGGTCAGGTAGTGGCTTCCATTGTCAATAACTTGTTCGGGTATACAGAATGCACTTTTTCAAGGTTGATAATCAGGTAAATGGAGGTCCAATTGTGTGCTTTGGTGACCAACATGGATCATCCAAACAATAGACCACCTCTTGGATGGGGCATAACTGAACAGTCAAGGCCCATATGCATGGAGAATAAGAGAAGATGACCCAGAGAAGAAGTGGTCCTTAGAGAAAACATCAATGTAGACAGAATCAATGATTTCTTCCCTTCCTTTAGCTATCAAAAACCCATAAATGTACCATTTGTAGGACACTCATGAGATGATTAGGATAGCTAACGGGGGAGGTCTTAGTGGTTTTTTTTTTTTTTTTTTCGCTTTTGTAAGTGGTTTCAGGTCAATTGCTAATCCCTTTAAAAGGCCCAAACAAAAACTTGGAGTATCACAATTCCTCTTTGGCTTTTATTAGCGGTCATTAAAGTGAGTTTCTTCAGAAATATTCAAAGATGTTTAATTTTCAGTCAATATCACATTGAATCAGCCAATTGAATTTAGAATAGACTGCACTGTCAAACTTCATTAACAATAATAAATCGTTGTGATTGGTTACAATTAAGTCATCTGTCAAATAAACAATCCAAATTCTAGGCCATTATACCTATGATGTCCAGTGGATATAGCAGGGGCATGGGCATAGGCATGGACATGGAAGGGACACAGGTTTTACACGTAAAAAGTAAAGTATCAATTACGACATGACACTATACGTTGCCCATTTAAAAATATCCGTGCAACATCACATTGTACTCCATAGAATTTTAAACCCCAAAACTATAGTGATTAGCTCATCATGGGCTGCAATGGCCGCTAAATGGATGGTTAGGATAATCATATTAAGATAAAAAAAAGGGGTATCTCATTTGGAACAGAGAGCCAGGACCCCAGCCCTCCTAGACCTTCAGTGACTTTCTCTTGAAAGCAAAGCATCATTTATTTTGGTCTTCTGCATTATAATGATGTTGGACAGATGTAAAAATGGTGTGACGGGAACAATCTGATTGGTCCCACTTTGTCAAGTAAATAATGGAAAGTCTTTTTTTCCTTCTCCTTCTCCTCATGTAATCTTACCATCTCAAGAGTCTAATTATTAGTAGTAAAGTGAATCATTGAAGTGAAGTAAATGGCTTTGAGAGTCTCCATTCAGATTGGGTAAGCCTATCTTCTGTTACAAGAGATGCCTAGAACTTCATAGTGTGCCTGATATGTTGATAATCCAAACTGTTCATATTGAGTCTCATCCCTTTCAATGGCATATTCTCAAAATCAATCCGAGTTCATCTCACCATTAGATTAAGCACATGACTTATATAATGTGATTGACATAATACTATGCATTATTAATCAAACATGTTAGCCCGGTTATCAGTTGTGCGAACCATCTAATGATGGGACAAACTCTTATTAAAGTGAGATTTAAGGATATGTCACTGGAGACGACTGGATTCAAGATAAATGGTCCTGATTATCATCATGTGGGTCTCATAAAGGATGGGATATGGTATGTGGCCTTATTTGTTTCTCTAACTAAATTTCTATAACCTCAAAGAAAATTGAATCCTTAAAAATAATATTATAAAAGGTGAAAAGTGAGGCAGATGAGATAAACACGTAGATGACACCCTCGCATTACTAAAATTAGATCTTCATCTTTCTCTTCTTGAATTGTAGTTAGGGCTCATGTGTGATTATGTATGAGCGGACCCCAATCTCCAAGTTATATGTCCCTCACTTGCCTCTTTTTTTTTATTTTATCAGATTACTTAATTCTAAGGAAAACTTTCATAGTCTCTCTTTGATTAAGAGGTAAGAAAATAAGATTTCCTAATCTTAGGCTTTCTAATATGATTAGGAGAGATCTTCCTTCTTTTTAAAACAGGGGCCTCGAGTTCCCCTAAGAAAAATAGCCTTCTCAAGAAAGAAAATAATATTTCCTAACCTAGGCGTTGATCCAAGCCATTCATCTTCTAATTGTATGATTAAAGACTGTCCATCCTAATTCTCAGATCACAAAAAGTAAACCAGAAAATGCTGCTCTGTGTTTATCAATCACCAGTTTCCAGAACATTAACTGATGTGCAGCCTATTATTTTTGTACTGCTGCTAAAGTCTCAACACCCGCTTTGTAGATGATCGAGATTAATTATCTCACACCAACCATGCTTTGTTGATGATGGAGATTAAAAATCCAGCATCAACCATGTTTTGGGGCTCCCCCAAAATGGATAAATTGTGGAAGAAAAAGTTTATATTTTTACCATCTACTTCCCTGGACGAGGATCAATTTGTAATTCAATTGGTTCGGGTTGCCAACTCTCTATTTTAAACCCATAAAAGGATATAGGCCAATGCTGATTGCTGATTGCTGAGTGTTTGGCAATCGTGCCCAAGAGATACAAACGATCCGAATCCTATGTATGAAAGAATAATTGAATCGAAAAAGCAGAGCTGCCTTTAGCTGTCCTACGACATGGACAAGTCTCGCCTGCACCAGTGCACCCCACTCACGGGTTTTCAGCATATCTGACTAACAATCCATGCACATGTCCCATGAGACCAATCATTCACACAATAGTAAAAATCTTAACCCCTCAAAAACACCCCCCACCGTGACTATTCTTCTTAATTGGTAAAAAAAGGAAATCAATCAATCAATCATTCCAGAATTCAACTGTTTTTTGAGTTTCTATGTATTCTGTAACCAAACTTTGCTTTCAAGTTTCAACCAACAAATGAATTCCTTGGAAAAGGAGACATGTCAATGAGATACGAGCGTCTCGAAGCAGTTAAGCCCATCAAATTCAGGTGCAAAACAAACCGGACTCGGCTGCCTCTTCCTAATGTGCGTCGAGGGTGAGTTTTCACTCTGCTTTTCATTCTTCACCGACATCACCACCCTCTCCTTCTCATTCTTGTCAGCTTTCTTCTCTGAAATCTTAGTCATACCCTATAGAGAACCAAAACTTAAACATCAGATGAATGAAAAGCATTTCCGCTTTCTCTAATAGTATATATTGATCAATCAGAGCGAAGGAAATTTAATATGATACAAGGGCCAACTGTTGTAAATATGAAAAAATTCAATGAAAATAACCCAAATAAAAATCTTGGAAACACAGATTGATATATAACCCAAATAGAAGAGAAACTTTTTACCTCAGAAGGGGTGAATGCAGCTACAGAACTTGAAATCGACATGGTGAAATATGGGGGAATTAATTGGAATATTGCAATGGCAGGAGCTGAAGAAAAACGTACGGTAGAATTGAATGATGAGGTGAGAGAAAAAGAAGGGATGTGGTGTAGGTTTATATAAGGGGAAGGGAGAGAGAGAAGAAAGGAAAGCGTGAGGGGAAAGAGGAATCTGGAAGGTCAAGGAAAGTAATTTCCTTGTTTTGGTGTTTGGGTTAGGAGAAGGAGAAGACGGAGTCTTTGGGATGTCGGCGTGGGGCGGATATCTAATACGTCGTTGGCAAGGACACGTGGTGCTTAAGTCACACGTTTTCTTGTTGGAGCGGCAAAAACATTGGAGTCGGAGAGGGAGAGGGAGAGGGATTAAATTAGAAGGTCGTATTCCGGTGTACGGTTGGCAACGAGCCCAACTGTGAGTTTCTAGCTATTTTTTATTGGAGTTCAAATTTCAGAATCAAGGTTTATTTTAGAAGTTTTTTGGCCTTATTTTAAAAAGGGTTATAAATTTCAAAAAAATTTAAATTAGAATTTAACTTTTTAAGAAATTCTCGATCAAGAGCAAGTAGCCATTTAAAGGTATTTTTCGGCGAGTTTTTATTTTAAATGTCTAAATTATCATTTCTTTAAGCAGCATTCTCAGGGTGATTTATGGCAAATAGCTTCCTCACGGTGATTGGCGACATATCTCGTGGTTGCAAGAAGCATGCCATGGCCTTAAATAAAAGGAAACTTGGGTTTTTTTTTTTAATTGAGGAAATAATTTACTTAAAAATACATTTAAATAGTTAGATGTCCTTAATTGAGAACTTATCGAAAAACTAAAGCCCTAAATTGACAAGTTTTGAAACTTGTACTCTTTTTCTAAAGAAGGTAAAAACTTAAGGCCTCATTTAAAAATTGCACTTTATTTTATGGGCTTGAGCTCAATCTATACCCCATTTAAGGGTGGCTATTCAAGATCTAACTCGCCAAGTCCCAGTTCACTACTGTTTTTTCTTCTTCTTCCTTTTTTGGCTCAGCGAAGGGGGCATGGACCATGATAACACCTATACATGCAAGTGGAGAGCCCTTACAAGTGGAAAGAGATGTGAAAGAGCAAGATATCTGTGGATCAAACTTTGTGTAGTTGGATGAGATACGAGATTACTAACTAATGCAACAAACCCTAAAACTCTTGATTTAGAATAAGTGGAAATCCATCGTTGAGCTTATGTCCATTAAGAATGCGAGCAACCTAAAATAAATGCCGTCACCGTTCATTGGATGCCCCCATATTTTACTCCAATAAGAGTCCTACCACATAAAACTATATTAATTACATTTTTCATCGTATAATTATTCCTACTGGAGTAAAACTCAGAGACCTCTTATGCAGAGTAAGATAGTTCATTTTGTGTAGTTATAGTTTCCAATAAGTGGGTCTTACTATTAAACACCACTCCTTCAAATTTCTCTTAAGAGCCACTCCTTCAAATTTCTCTTAAGAGACGGAGAGAATCCATAGTCTCTACAACTTGACTCATTCCACACTTCATAATTCACGGTAAAAGTTGATTATCTTTAGTTTCAAAACATGTGACCTGCTCAATAAATGGACTGGATCTGAGATGGGTATGTTGTTGTTATTTGTTGCACAAAGCAAACCTCGAACCAACCCAACTTAATAAATTGCATTGTGACCCATCAGCCCAAATGAATTTGACATGTTAATAATGGGTTAAGGTCGACTCTTTAACTTTTTGATTGACTTTGAATTGCTCGAATCAACCTAATTAATAAATGTACCGGAAAAGAAATACAAACAGCCAAACAACACGGAAAGTTGCCGTCACGCAGTACGACTCCACCATACCAGACGAAAATTAGGCGTGTTTGGAATTGGATGGAAGAAAGTTATAGCATCATGGTGAGTTTACATCAAATGGTCCAAATGCCAACCCAAATTATTAACGAGGTTTAACTAGCATTATGTACAAGACAACTAATTGATTTTGATTTTGATTTTGATTTTGATTTTGATTTTGATTTTGATTTTTCACGGACCTAATATAATGAGATCGATTGTCTGTCCCTCTGCCTTAAAAAAACCATTTCCTTTCAAGGGGAAAAAGAAAGAAGAAAAGAAAAACAATTGAAATTAATCGAGACAATTTTTATAAATATTTAGTTTAACAATGTAGGGTCACTGCTTTGGTGCAATGATAACAGTATCAGATGTCATACGTGATAACCCAGGTTCAAGACTCGAGAGCAACCACTTTAAGAATCAAGTTTTGATTTATCAAATAAACAACATGCATAGCTTCTCCCAAAATCCGGGATCTGCAGTCTGCATTCCTTGGTGGTCCGGTCTCAGATTCATGTTGATCAGGCCCAAGTTTGGCCTCTTGATGGTCCTACCTGTAGGATCCATTTAGGTGAACATTAGTCCAGTGGAACTATATTAGTCAATAAAATAAATGATCAAGGTCAACTACAACCCACCTCGTGAGGCCCACTGCAGTCACATATGATGGACATATGTAAATGATCCGGTGTTGATAAAATATTTCCAGTCCGTAAACTTGATAAGTGCTTGAGCTAGGGCCAGTTCAGCTCGACCTGGCTCGAGCTTGACCGAATTAAGGGCTTGGTTCGACTCGAGCTTAGCTCAATTAGATTAATGTTATATATGACCCCAAGCTCTGCTTTTTAATAATTGTAAATCTTATTTATCGAAATCTCCATATTTTACTCAAATCGGAGATAGTCGTCCTCAGGTTTACTTATTATTATTGGGCCCCAATGATGGAGGTATCTGCTTGGGCCTGGGCTTCGAGAATTAATCCTCACAGGACCCTGCCTCCCCAGTTACAGAACGAAAACGTTTGGAGAAAGGCATCTCTATTCCACTGAGAATTGACATCGGTTTGAAAAGTTTATTCACGGAAATTAGGGGTGCACAAAAAATCCGCCAATCCGTAAAACCGATCTGATCCGTGGATTTTTAACCGATCCGAAGGTAAACGGATTGGTGATGGATTGAAAATTTTGTAAGCCGTTAGTAACGGATCGGTAACGGATTTCACCATCAATCCGTGGATTCAATCCGATCTAATACGTTGACATTAAATATAAATAAAAAAAACTTAAGGAGTCTAAATATAAGTTAAGAGGTTTAAACTTAAGGGGTCTAAATATATTTGTAATTTGTATATATTTTTTTGTGGATTGTTAGATCTCTTTCTTTAACATTAGATTCAACGGATTGAACGGATTAATCCAATCTGACCCGGTCCTCCACGGATCGGATCGAATTTTAACAGTCACGGATTGGTGACGGATTCCAAATCCATCAATCCGTAGGTAACAGATTTGTGACATATTTGGCCTCATCTGCACCAATCCGATCCATTACACCCCTAATGGAAATGGTTATCATGAAGAAAGATGCCTGGTATTGGATAATTGATCTTTAATGAAGGTCATATCTTTATGGGGCCCATCCATATGCATGCCAATTATCCCTAATGAGAACGGCTCTTTACCCAAATGGTAAGGAGTGGCGGTTCTTATCTAACTATTCAGGATTCGAATTCTTGGTATGCCGCCTCTTCCCACGTGCCATGTGTACAAGCGCCTTTCCCACTTAAAGGGAACATTGTGTATGCGAGCTTTCATTTGGATCCCCTCCGAGGAAAAGCCAGGGGATTATGATTCGGTCTGTGCCCTCGATACGAGCTCCCATTCTCTCTCCTCTTCTTTTTTGTTTTTATTCATTAGAGTATCAGACAGAGACAGCCTCTAATTCTTTTTGTGAAGTAAAGAATAATGGGCTTAAGCCAATCAGGTAAGGGTGAAATCCTCGTTCTATATTGTAAGGCTACCAGAAAGAACTAAGACGGATTGTTATCAGGTGCAGACGTTGCGCACTGGGGGTGGGACCCACCAGATGGACCACACACACGCACCCCTCTGAATTTTACGAGGGGCCCACCTTCGTACCCATCCAATGTCTTCGAATGGACTGTACACCGTTAAACTTGTGGGGCTTAGATGGAGGTGATGATGATTGGGAATGGGGCTAATTTTTTGCAAAAATAAAAGGCCAGGGAAGACCTTTAAAATCCCTTGGTCCCAATCCTAGGTGAGGCCCATGTGGGCCCTACGATGTGATACGCACAGTCATCTAGTGCGCGTCTGGATGACTACTCGAACTAAGACAACCTCTTGAAGCAAGTGCTTTGTATTAAAAAAAATAAAAAATTACATCGCCTTGTGCAACCTTCCTGCACTTAGAATCTTGGTTACTTTGGAAGACTTGTAAGTCTTTAAATCAACTTAATTATTCTTTAATAACATGTGAGATTGGGTTACAATTAAGATCCCCAAACAGTGGGATAGAAATCAAAGATTGCTAATTACAGACTAGATCTTAAAACAGAAGAATAGAAAAGGAAAGTATACATAAATAGAGATGCTAATTGAAGAGAGCCATGAGCTGTTCCCGCTCCTGCATCTTCTGAATATTTTGCTTGGCTGGGCTGGCTGGGCTGACTTGTAATAGGAAGCTTCTTGTCCTGAATGTTGATTGGCAGGCATTGAGAGTTGAGAATAGATCTGGTCATGGTATTCCTCACAGCAGACGGGCGACCAGAAGCACACCACCCCAGTCCTCATCCCAACGGTGCCGTCAACATCGACTTATCGATGAGAAAGTCAAATGTTCAGACTTTAAGCATTTCAATCGAACGTCATGATGCTCTGTTTCTAGATATGATAGGCATCATGAAACTCATGACCCTTCTAACAAGAGACTGAGAGAGCTCTTTCTCTCTTTATTAGGGGCTATGGTGGGCCTGTTACTTGCAATTCTAGCAAACCAACAGGCCTTTTAGTCCGTCTTGTGCTTCGGCGTCTGTCATGACTAATGAGAGGTGCCATTTAGAGGGTGAAGGTGACCAAAGATGCCCCAAGTATACGCTACCTTCTCTTTGGGTATGATAAGTACCTTTTGTTTTTACTGCTCGCTCAAATCAGATGAGAGAAGTTAAAAATATTAAAGATTATTGGGAAACCCCATTAGATTCATTATCATCATCATCAAATTCTTGTCGCAATTATGTTGACCGGTTCAGCCCTCTAAGAGTAAATTAACTTCACTAAATGGACTATCTATCTCATTAAAGGGCTAGTAAATATATAGATGCAACTCTGTTGGTAAAATTTTAGGAGTGAGATTCATGGATAAAAATGAGAGACGGTTGGGTAACCCTTTAGTCGTGAATAAACGTAAAATGGAAAGTTATGATGAAATCGTTTATAAAGTAAAATAAAATAAAATATTAGCATTGAAAATTCCCATTTTGTTCTAAATGGGTAGGAATACTCTAGTGAAAATTGTTGGATCTGGTATACCAATTTACAACATAACAATTAGGGTTGCAAACGGAATGTTTCCGGATCGGAACCATACTGGATCCGAATCCAAACTCATTTCTAAATAACGGTTTCGGATCTAGTTTTCACTCAAAATTTGTTTTGTTGGTTTCAGATCCGGTTTCGATAGGAAAATCCGGATCCGGTTCCGGAATCAGGTCCACCTAGAGGACTGTAATCTAGTTTCAAAATCGATTTTAATTTCTCTTTATTTTTCTTAAAATAAGTATATCATTAAGCTTATAACGGTGCATCGAGTCTACTACCCGGGTCCATGGGTCGGAATCTATATGGACCCAGAATCAGACTCGTTTGTCAATCGGAACCTAAATTAGGTTTCGAACCCGTACCCGTTTATGAATTGGAATTTAAAATAGGTTACATACCCGATTTTTTATGGATTGAAACTTTCGGATAATCGGAGAATCGAATACTCGTTTGCAACCCTAATAAGAGTCCTAGAGTATCCCAACAAAATAATTGGACAAATCAATAAATTGATAGGGAGCTTTTGGTTGGGAGATCAGAAAAGTGAAACAAAACTCCATTTTATCAAATGGAGTGAAACTTGTAAACCTTATCCGAAAGAGGTCTAGGGATTCGGGATCCTACATATGATAATATTGCCCTTATTGCCAAGACATGCCTGAGATGCTTAAACAGTGGAGCTTTTATGCTCGAAAGTTCTCAAACGTAATTATTCCCCAAATAAGCCCCTTTGGGATGCAAAGTGCAAATGTAGTCTCTTGGTTTCGGAAGGATTTTGTTGAGGCTCCCTCCTCTGTCAAAGAAAATATTATTAGCTGGATTACAAGGAATGGAAATAATATCTCTGTGGAGCATAATATCGATTCCATGTGATGAGGGCCCCAAGAAAACAATTTTGGATGTAGCGGACCCTAATCTTTTGATTAGAGATTTGTGGGCATAGAATAAAGAATGAGATATTCCAAAGTTTTGGAGTTTATTTCAATAATCCTTAATGAAGATATGGAGGACATCATATGGATCTATATTCCCCAATCCAGGTGTGAGGACAAAAAAAATTTGGTCCTTTTCAAAGAATGGCCAAATTACTACCAAGTCGGCACATAAAGTTATTATTAAAGAATGGCCAAAGAATGTCATTGTATGGGTGTCTAATCGGAAGTCAAACCCATGAAAATTCCAATTTCGTCTTCTATTTTTAAGATTTGGCGTTGTCTTCCACCACGAACTTAGATCGGCCAACTCTTTTGTAGATGCCTTGGCTAAGCAGGGGGTTGAAGGGCCGTTTTCATGGGAGGATAATGTAATGTAAGAGTTGGATGGTTGAGCGGACATTCCTCTTGTACCATTTTTATTTTTCAGCTACTTCTTCTTATATCTCCTTTACCCTTTTAGTAGAAAATTTTATTACCGATCAAAAAAATGAATAAAGTTATTATTATAAATCTAGGTACTTCTAGATCTAACCGATGTATAATTAATTGGAGATCTTTTTGGAAGGCTCCAATTCCCCATAGAATTCTCCTTTTTGGATGAAGGTGCACTAAAAGGTGTAACTCCGTCAAAACCCTCATAATTGAAAAAGTAGGTAATGCAAATGTTTTCTTCCCTGCTTGTAATAGAAATAGATGCATCCTTATACCTTTCTCGGCCTTTTGGCTAAGATCCAGAGTAGTTGAATCCTTGGGGCATGGTCATTTTCATTGAGACATCCTGAGATTAATTTCTGCTTGTCTCGTAGTTGGGGCTTGAGATGGTACAAGCGAATGGTGTGTCAAGTCCTCTGAATAGACCCACATTTTATCTCCTAATGAAAGAAGGCGCGGGTTAGGTCTTTGTAGTGTGGGCCATACAGAGGGCAAGGAATGACTTCGACTTTAGAGGTGTTAGATCGAACCCTACCAAGATTTCATAAAGTGCAAACAACTTAATCGCTTGGCCTAAAATGTCGGGCATTTCGGTCAATGATCAAAACCCCCAAGTACAGCCTAGCCTTTCAATTCTTTCAATCTTTGGCTTTGTCTAATGATCTTAGGGCTTATTTGGATGTACGGTGAATTGAAGTTTGGTGAGGTGAAGAATTAAATTAGGAGAGAATAAAATATAAGGTGTTATGATGGTATTTTGTTTTTAGTTGTTTGGTATAGAATCTTTTTTGACTTTTTGTATAGATTAGTGGAATTTTTTTATCTTTTAGTGGAGAAAGGAGGTTGCGTTTTTTACTTTTTTTTAAAAAAAATTCGGAGGATAATTTGAAATTGTGTACTTTTGATATAACCTCACGTCATTTCTTGTCTACATTCACTTCACTTTAACTAGTTAAGTGCCAAACACGCCTAGGTTTCCTTAATTCAACGTTTTTCAAAGTGGATGGAGCAACTGCTTTTGGTGTGGCTTTTTCTCGAGTAAATCTATTATGGGTGAAGCTACTATAATTTTTTTTTTTTTGCTAACGGAGGGTTCCTCACCCTTCGGGCTGGACTATTCGCTAGACCCAGAGAGAAGCCGGGTAAAACTCTTATGGCCCCTAGGTGATATAGCACGAGTGAACTCAACCTTCGGTTCCCTCTCAAAAGTCGGAAGTCGATACCAAGACTTCTAGCTCCGGAAGAGAAAAGGACCTTGGAAGCATGCATCCAAAAAAGCTCAAAGCAGGTGAAATTTGGATTTCAGTGATGAAGCTAAAGAGAGCGGTCACCTCAGTATCCATGTGCTCTTTAGATGCTTCAAAGTGAGTAAGGCTATCAATGGAACTCTAGAGTAACTAAGTTTTGGAAACACTGGGGTCGGGACCCGTCCCAAGAGACCACACACATGGAAAGAGTGGCATACCAGAGATCAATTCCTAGATTGTCAGGTGAGATGCGGGCTGCCAAAACAACCAAGCAATTCCTGTGCCACTTTAAAATGGTAGTTTTAGCCTTATTCCTAGATCTGCCCATGCTATGGCTAATTCTGGTTGGTCTTTTGGGTGGTGTGGAGTAGGAATGGTTTAATAACTTTCCATTGCAGTGGGTTTTTTTTTTTTTTCTTGTTTCCTTTCTATTTGTTTGTTGCTGGCTTGTTTCAATGATTTTCCGCTTTACCCAAAAAATAAAAATAAAAATAAAGAAGTCTATCCATAGATAGAGACTTTCCCTATAAATGAAACAATGGAAGACCCCCAAATTATTTCCATTCCTTCCTCCTCAATAACTAGCCGCCAGCTCTCTGCAAGTTTCGACCATTCATACTCACACGCAGACGGACCAAACAAAAGAAACATTTCTAATGGCTAGGAAGAGCAGCTCAGCTCTCTCATCTCTTCTTCTTTCTCTTCTCTTCTTGCTCATCGGCAACCAACACATTTCCACCCTACTCGTCGATGCAGCCAGCAATGTAAGAAACCTCCACAATTTTTATCTTCTTGTGCAACTTTAAAATCCATCCGTTTCTTTCTTTACACAATCGAATTCAATGGTTGTAAACGAATTCCCAGGTCCACATAGTCAACATGGGACAGAGGCAGCACGATGATCCTGCTGTTGTTGTGGACTCACATCATAACGTCCTTGCTTCTGTGCTAGGAAGGTACATCGTTGACAAGATTAAATAAATGATACGAACGATTGTGTCTATAACTCTATGTTAGTTTTCATGTTTTTACTTCCAATTGCAGCAAAAAAGCAGCTGCAGAGTCGATGATTTACAGTTACAAGCATGGCTTCTCTGGGTTTGCAGCAAGGCTAACAGAGGCCCAAGCAGAAATGATTGCAAGTACTTTCTAGCTACAATATAAATATGGCTTCTGATTTAAACATATGTGCGCTTATATAATACATGTAAGATGTAGATGACCCCCAGTTTGTCCAATTTGATATATGCATTGATTTGGGTATGTGAATTGATGGTGTAGAGCTCCCTGGTGTGGTGCGCGTGATACCGAATCGCCTTCACAAGCTTCATACAACTAGAAGCTGGGATTACCTTAGCCAGTCTCTCAACTCTCCTGGCGATCTGGTGAATGATGGAAACATGGGAGAAGGCATTATCATCGGCATCCTGGATACAGGTCCCTTTCCTTGATTTCAGTTTTCTTACCTGTATCCAACCAAAAAAAAAAAAATCTTGCCTGTAAGGCTCTGCCACTGAATTCGGTTTACTTTCCATATTCAATTTGAGGCTGGTCAACCAGGGTACCTGACTTATCTACAACCTATGAATCTGGGAACATACGTGTCCTGTATTATATTTAGCCTAACACTATTGACTTGAACCTGTGCTAAGACCAAGTATATATATGATATTGGGGTTTGGGTTTTAGGCTACATACAGTTTGGGTCGAGCTTGGGTTTGAGCCCATACTCGATCAACAACTGGTAGAAAGAACATGGGTAGTTGATATATTCTGTTGGTAACTCTCGGGTTGAATGGACTATGCAAATGATGCGCAGGAATCTGGCCAGAGTCTGAAAGCTTCAAAGACGAAGGTTTAGGACCGATCCCATCTCGTTGGAAGGGCGTCTGCGAGACCGGGGAGCAGTTCAACTCCAGCAACTGCAACAGAAAGCTAATTGGAGCTCGTTGGTTCATAAAAGGGTTCCAAGCTGAGCTCGGAAGGCCATTCAACACTACTGAGAATGTGGACTTCATGTCCCCCAGAGATGCATTAGGACATGGGACTCACACGTCGTCCACAGCAGCGGGTTCCTTAGTGAGGAATGCTAGCTACAAAGGGCTTGCGCCGGGGATCGCGAGAGGTGGTGCGCCTCGTGCTCGGCTGGCAATGTACAAGGTATGCTGGAACATTGGTGGAGGGCAGTGTGCTTCTGCAGATATGCTCAAAGCATTTGATGAGGCTATAAATGATGGGGTGGATGTGTTATCTCTGTCTATTGGGGGTAGTGTTCCTTTCTTCTCGGATGTCGATGAGCGCGATGGGATTGCAACTGGGGCATTTCATGCTGTTGCCAAAGGGATTACTGTTGTTTGTTCGGCTGGAAATACTGGTCCTTTCCGCCAGACAGTGGGGAATACAGCCCCATGGATCTTAACCGTTGCGGCTAGCACTGTCGATAGGGGGCACCCCACAAGTATCATGCTCGGAAATAATCGAACCATACTGGTATTTGCTCCCACTATGCATTATTTTTGGAGAGTAGTGGAACAAGTATGGGAATCTGACTTCATGTATTATGTGGCAGGGACAAGGATTGTTTGCTGGGAATAAAGAGATTGGATTCACTGGCCTAGACTACCCAGGAACAGAGGGTCTGGACACCCTTGATGCCGGGTGAAATTTACTTAACCTTCACCATCTTTTCTATTGATTAGGAGTGTGGATGGACCCGGCCAGCATGGCTCGGCTTTAGTCTAGACTGCATTCACTGGATTTGGGCTGTGTTTCTAAGGCATGGTCTGAAATAGGGGACAAGTTTCTGGCCCAGAAGTTAAACAAGCCGTGAACGGTTGTTTGTACCTTTGCAAATCATTTAACCCGTTTTGTGTTACTGCAAATCTTTTAACCCGTTTGTGTTACTATCTTGGGTGGGGCAGTTGACAGGCCAGAGCTGGGGCTCGGCTAAAATAAGGGTGAAACTCTGGATAGGCCTGTTTGGGTGGTCAGTCCAACTTGACCCATACATTACAAATTGGGCTGCAGAACAATGGAGGATCTGGCCCATTGACAACCTTAATTGCTTGGACCAGGTGGCCATGTAGTTGGGCCTGTAGGCATAGCACATTCTCAAGCCCTATTAGTTGTTAAGCTTCTTTTTTTTTTTTTTTTTTTGGTAAACAGTCGATGAGCTTCAAAATCAGGTATTGACCCAGCCCAAAGCCCTAAGCACTAGGGCCAAATCTTGCCTAAAAGTTTGCTTGGACCATTCCAATTGACACCATAGTCCCAAGTCCCCAAAATACCACTCTCACCTGAGGATCTTAACAAACCATGTTTTGTTACCTCTATATATTAATTGTCTCGTCTTACACTTTCCTGGTGCGACTGCAATTCTAACAAGTGAATATATCTCTGTGTTGTCTTCTCCTCCCAGTGCCTGTGAGAGCCTCTCTCTAAATGGTACTAACGTAGGTGGTAAGGTTGTGCTTTGTTTCACAACTGTAGCGCGTAGAACTGCTGCGGTGAGTGCTGCAAGAGTCGTGAAAGAAGCTGGAGGTGTGGGTGTAATTGTTGCCAAGAACCCGACTAGTTCTGTCGCTCCATGTGATGATTTTCCATGCATTCAAGTAGATTATGAGATTGGAACACAGATACTCTTCTATATTCGCTACACCAGGTGAAGGAGAATGGAAAAAAAAATTATTTGCATATGTGCAGTTCTCCTTGACAAATTCTTAGTACTGTATTTAGGAAATGTTCATTTATTGAATGCAGGTCCCCAGTGGTGAAGCTAAGCCCTTCAAGAACCCTTGTGGGCAAACCTATTGCAACCAAGGTAGCATATTTCTCATCTCGAGGGCCCAGTTCCATAGCACCTTCTGTTTTGAAGGTATTTTTCACCTGCATTATTTGTAGCTTTGGTTCTTCCAACGACAGTTATTTTGGATGATCGAATTGTATTTGTAGAGGGGTGGCCCATGGTGATTTTGAACTTATATCAATCCACCTATTTATGGGCCATGAGTGACAACAATACGAGGCAGGTTGAGCACTGTTGGGTAAATTGGGTAAATTGTACCTGAACCCGACCCTATGTTAATTGAATTGAAAATGTTTACCTAAGCCCAACACAGAAGTTAGTAAGCTCTAACCTAATTAACAGTGAGGGTTGATGATATGATGGTACGCCATAGCAAAATTAGTTGGATTGGATCGGATTCTATTGGAAGGTCAAATAGTAAGAATGGACTCAACTAAAACCCACCCGTTTCATTATTTGGCTTAGAAACTTTAACCTCAACTCAACCCAAACCCTGAATTATCGTGTTCTGAAATGGGTTGATGGTTGGGTCAATGTGTCAGCCCTATTAACCCATGAAATCCTTCCAATGTGGAAGATTTTTGTTTATCCTGGATATTTAGATATGCGTACAACTTAGAAGGTTTGCATGCTCTAGGGGCACATGACCAGCAGCGGCCATTGGCATTTCGAATAGGCCTCGTTACTTTTGTGGCCACTATTGCAGAAGTTAAGGGATGATGTGCCCAGTAGACATCGATTCTCTGCAAGTATAAATTGAAGTTTCTAAATGTGGTTGATATTCTCCCATTTGAAATCATGTGCCACAGCCAGATGTAGCTGCCCCTGGTGTGAACATACTAGCTGCAAGCTCCCCCTTGGATCCTTTCATGGACAATGGGTTCGCCTTCCACACAGGCACTTCCATGGCATGTCCTCATGTTGCTGGCATCGTCGCCCTTCTAAAATCAGTGCACCCAGACTGGTCTCCGGCTGCGATAAAATCAGCTCTTGTCACAACTGGTATGTTGTGCTTATATGCCATTGTTCTGTTTAGAAATAGTATAGTAAAGATCAATTTTATCTGTTTAATTAATCATCGTGTTGCCACCAACTCTAATTGCAGCATCCAAAGATCTTATCATGGCAGAGGGCCCTAGGAAGCTTGCTGACCCCTTTGATTATGGAGGTGGCATTGTCAATCCAAACAAGGCTGCAGATCCTGGTCTCATCTATGACATGGGCATGGCAGACTACATCCAGTACCTTTGTTCCATGGGCTACAATGACTCCTCTATCTCTGGTTTAGCACAACAGCCCACTAAATGTCCAAGTGAACCACCATCAATGCTAGACCTGAACCTTCCTTCTATAACCATCCCAAACCTAAGGAACTCGGTCACTGTCTCCAGAACTGTCACTAATGTTGGTCCCATTAACTCCACCTATAAAGCCTTGGTTCAGGCCCCAATGGGAGTAGAGGTTATTTTGAGACCCAGTGTTCTGGCCTTCAATTCTACGACAAAGAAATTCACTTTCAGTGTAACGTTTGTGACTACGCACAAGGTGCAGGGTGAGTACTACTTTGGAAGTTTGAGCTGGAGTGATGGGATACGAGTGGTTACAAGTCCCATATCCGTGCAGACTGAAATCATACCATCTTATGTGGACAACTGAGAGTCTCTTTTCAATATTGGTGGCTCTTCTATTTGTATCATGTA
This sequence comes from Umbellularia californica, assembly GCA_028538565.1. Classification (NCBI taxonomy): domain Eukaryota; kingdom Viridiplantae; phylum Streptophyta; class Magnoliopsida; order Laurales; family Lauraceae; genus Umbellularia; species Umbellularia californica. The sequence goes on along the minus strand of JAPQWN010000001.1, from coordinate 13,470,121 downwards.
CCAATTTAGATCTCTGTTAAGATTTTTTAATCAATTGAGTGATTGTTGCTAATAAAGATAATTTGGGACACAATGGGATTGGATTTTTCTATAAAGATAAGAATAGAGTGTGCAATCAGTTAGGGCTCGTTTGGCTTCTCTGTTTCTCACGTCTAAATGTTTGAAACCTGTTTGATACAGACATTTTTTGAAAATAATCCATTTGGCAACTGCAAAAAACATGTCTGTTTCAAACCGCCAAATTGACATTTCTGTCTATGGGAAAAAGGAACAGAAAGTATACCACTCTAAGTAGACGTTTCATCTAAAGCGCACAGACGCGACGCATGTACAGTAATATAGGGGGTAGATGCTAGTGCGATTTTCACTTGAATTCTGTGATATTCAGTCAAGATCTGAACCATTAGATGTCTTAAGCAGTCAAATACGGCCACCATCCTAAATCTGAACTGTTGATTCCTCACGGATCTCGAGATATTTATGAAAACCCATAGCCAAAAGTGGCTACTGGGTCAAGTTGCAGCCCCTCATTAGTTGTGTTTGGTTAGGATAATTACTATTTCATAACATCTCCAAAATTCCCGATTCATTTGTGAAGGCCTTTTTTTAACCTGTTAAATGCTCCATATTTCCTAACTCCTAATGCCACTTGGGAAGGATCAACTGGGAAATCCAGGGAGTTTGGTAACAGATGACGAATCTGCGCATTTGAGGATTCCTAATTATCTTTGAAACAGGAATTCCTCACTAAGGATTTGTATAGTTGAGGATCTTACATCGATATCAATGCTTCTCAAATCTGAATAGATGTAGCAGAGAAAAATTGGTTCCGATTTGAAAATCCCCAAAAGCAAGAATTTTTAAAACCTATGGGGGAAGGTCGGACTTGAAAATCCTCACAATTGAGGATTTCCGATAGTCCAAATCCTTGCCGGTTTTCCAAAACTTTGGAGAAAGCGGAAGTCTTTTCCACTAGAATTTAGTTGCCAAAGTGACCTTAAAGAATTTGGAAGTTTGCTCAAATGAATTTGTAATAGGCCTTGCCAGATGGTCTTTGACTCAGGATGCATGGCCTGACTTTGTTCATTTCCTTGACAGTCGCTGCACTAACCTCCTCACTAATGACACATTGGTGACTGGGAAGGTTGTGCTCTGCTTCGCAGATACATCAGGTTCAACTCAGAATACCTCATTGAACGCATCGTCTGTTGCAAAAGTGGCTGGAGGTCTCGGCATCATTGTCGCTAGGAATCCAAGTCATGCTAGTCTATGTGATGATTTTCTATGTGTTGAAGTAGATTTCAACATTGGAACACAGATACTCACCTATATCTGCTCTTCCAGGTAATTAGTTGTCAAGGCCTTGTTTGGCTCCAAGGAAAATATAAAGAATGCTCCACAAAACAATATGTCTGTATATATGTATTTCTTTTCTTCATTCATATAAGGTGTTGCTTGGGTGCAGATCTCCAGTGGTGAAGTTGAGCCCTACCAAAACCCTTGTGGGGAAGCCCTTGACTGGCAAGGTCGCATATTTTTCAGGGCGAGGGCCTGGTCCATGGACTCCTGCCATCTTGAAGGTAATACTAATTATTATCAGGAGGTAGTGCTAATGGAAAGGAATGAAATAATTTGTGAAGCTCTAAATGGATAGTTCAATTACTAGTATAGAACAACCATCTACTTATGGCCCCACAATTCAACAATTAGGAATGATGGTTTGTCTGAGAAAGCTACCTTGCTGAGTTCATTCAGATACTCAGCTGACCCTTGACAGAGACAAAAGGTCAAAACATCCAAAGATCCTAACATCAGCTCAATATTCAATCTGATGGGCTATAATGGCTATTGAGAATTTTCATTTTTTTTTTTTCTAATTCCAGTTAGTAGAAATCCAGTCATTTTCAGTTAAGAACACATTGTATTTGACTCGCTTAACAAGGTTCATTTTGTAACTCATGCATGGTATATTTGCCGTAGCCGGATGTAGCTGCCCCTGGTGTCAATATCTTAGCTGCAACCATTCCTAGCGATTCACCGTCGTACCGTGGCTAGAGCACCATTACTTTTGTCAAAATTTGAGCCAAAAACTAAGTGGGACCCACTAATCCTTTTTGGTGGGAATACATGGGAATGTACTCTACTCTATGAGTAGAGTAATTATATGTATTGGGTTGCTCTAATCCATTAAGGAGTGAATGAGAAATTACCTCCTAAACACCACTACTTGAACATGTTAAACATGGAAACAAAGGAAGTAGTGAACTTGCATCTCACATTACTTGGGAGCAAAACAGTCATTGGGTATAAATATACTTACTTTGGTAGTATAAAATAAGCCCCAAGGGGCACCCCACTTTTGTGGGGGAGGGAGGACTTAGATCAAGGTTGGGTCACCACCACACGCGCGCGCCCCGGGCAGGCCCGGGCTTGGGCTTGGGCTTGGGGCGCGAGTTGTGGACTGAGGCTACATGACTCAGGCACTAATGAGTAATCTCAATTACAAAACCCAGTGACTCAATCAGTAGGCATGAGAATTATTATTGGATTACTATCATAACTATTCTTCTTCTAGGTGATGTTATTGCTGTAATTTATTTTATCTTTTTTGCTGTAGTGTGATTATTTTTTCTAATAAGAACTTTCATATGCCTTTTGGACTTGCCCCAACTCACCAAAATTCCATGCTTATCTAGTTTTTGCGAGCTTCCCAATTGATCATGCTAAATTTGCAAAATTTAACTCCTCTCCATCGTCTTGATCGGTTAATTAATTAAGATTTGAACAAATTTAAAGACGTCAAAATATCACTTTCCATTAGCATTACACATAGAATGATTGACATGCTTTTACGATGTTTGCATAGGTTGGACTATTCTTTAATAAATTACTATAGCCTCAATTGAGTGTTTAAAACAAAATCTCCAATAGAAATCAAAGCATTAGGTCTAAACACAAGGACCAGGACCCACCTGTTACAAATCGATTGTGGGCTTACAAAGAGCCACCTACAGAGTTCCATCCAACAAACAACTAACTCTCATCTTCCTTGTTATGAAGTAAGGAACTAAACTGAATCCCTGAACTCTCCCACAGCGGGAGGTTGCCTTAGCAGTGCACTACACGCTAGCTCGTCAAGGAAATAATTCACTTGAATTTGATCAATGATCATTGTACATGTTTGTGTTTTGTGTGTCACAGATTATCCGGGTGTGGTCCATGTGATGCCTAATTCCCCAATGAAGCCCGAAACTACTCATAGTTGGGATTGCCTTGGCCTCTCTTGCTCTCATGGAAATCTTTTCCCCATGAATGGTTGCCTAAGGTGACCTTACAGAATTTAAGGGTTACTACATATTAATTTGTAATTGGTCTTTCCAGATGGTCTTCGATTGTGGAGACATGGCCTACTGGCGGGGTCCACCTTTTATATGACTATCTTGACTTGTTCATTTCCTTGACAGTCGCTTCACTAACCTCCCAAGTCCCCACTCATGACACATTGATGACCGGGAAGGTCGTGCTCTGCTTCGTCTGTTGTAAAAGCGGCTGGAGGTCTTGGCATCATTGTCGCCAGGAATCCAAGTCATGTTAGTCTATGTGATGATTTTCCATGTGTTGAAGTAGATTTCAACATTGGAACACAGATACTCACCTATATCCGCCCTTCCAGGTAATTAGTTATCAAGGCCTTGTTTGGCTCCAAGGAAAATATAAAGAATGCTCCACAAAACAATATGTGTGTATATATGTATTTCTTTTGTTCATTCATATAAGGTGTTGGTTGGGACCAGATCTCCAGTGGTGAAGTTGAGCCCTACCAAAACCCTTGTGGGGAAGCCCTTGACTGGCAAGGTCGCATATTTTTCAGGGCTAGGGCCTGGTCCATGAACTCCTGCCATCTTGAAGGTAATACTAATTATTATTAGGAGGTAGTGTTATAGGAAAGGAATGAAATAATTTGTGAAGCTCTAAATGGATAGTTCAATTACTAGTATAGAACAACCATCTACTTATGGCCCCACAATTCAACAATTAGGAATTATGGTTTGTCTGAGAAAGCTACCCTGCTGAGTTCTTTCAGATACTCGGCTGACCCTTGACAGAGAGAAAAGGTCAAAACATCCAAAGATCCTAACATTAGCACAATATTCAATCTGATGGGCTATAATGGCTGCAGTTTAACGGCTATTGAGAATTTTCATATATTTTTTTTTTCTAATTCCAATTAGTAGAAATCCAGTCATTTTCAGTTAAGAATATATTGTATTTGACTTGCTTAACAAGGTTCATTTTGTAACTCATGCATGGTATATTTGCCGTAGCCGGATGTAGCTGCCCCTGGGGTCAATATCTTAGCTGCACCAACTCCTAACGATTCACCGTCGTACCGTGGCTTCACCTTCAAGTCCGGAACTTCAATGGCAACCCCACATGTTGCTGGCATTGCTGCATTGATTAAAGCGCTACATCCAGATTGGTCTCCACCACCCAAATTTTACATATAAAATCGAAGTATCAAGTACAATTTGATATGGATACATTGCATAAAGTTGAAGTATCAGGATATCATCTCTCTTTAATCCGTGACATGTCTTCACGAATTACTACTCTTTGTAATACTGTTTCCTTTCTTAATATATTTTCTTTGTTGCCTATAAAAAAAAAAAAAAACTATATATTTGAAGTATTTGGGTACAGAGCTAATGAAATGTAAGATGACTGATTCCTTTATGCTTGCTTTTCTTCTCAGCATCAACTACCGCTGAATTCGGAGACCCAATTTTAGCAGTTGGAGATCCTAACAAGCATGCCGAACCCTTGGACTACGGAGTTGGCATTGTCAACCCGAATAGAGCAGCAGACCCGGGTCTCATCTATGACATGGGCTTGACTGACTATGTTAACTGCCTCTGTTTCATGGGTACAACGATTCTGCCATCTCTAAATTAACTGAAAAACCATCTGTCTGTCCCAGTAAATGCCCTTGCATGCTATATATAAATTACCCTGCTATAACCATCCCCAACCTCAGAACTTCTGTGACAGTCACCAGAACAGTGACCAATGTCGGTCCAGTTAACGCGGTATATAATGCTTCAATAGAGTGCCCACATGGAGTAAAAGTTGCAGTTAGGCCACGAGTTCTGGCCTTTAATTCAACCACCAAGAAGCTCCCCTTTAAGATGACATTGTCGTTGGCTCGCAAGACTATCGGAGACTACTGATGAGTCAGGCCCGACCAGGTGGCCCATTCCATCATGAGCTAAGCCTGAGTTAATGGAGATCCGTTTAATCCAATGGAGTCCGAGCCCATATCCACGAAGCCCTGCCACGTGGCAACAGTCCGGGTCGCTTCGGAAGCAGTCAGGCCACGTCCCGCTTTTACCAAGTCCTGCGGATAACTGCCTCGCCAATCGAAGACACCTGCCACATCAGTTTGGTGGACACCTCGAACGCTCCTCGTGAACCGTGCTGAGAAATCTCCCCATCTGTTAAGGGACGCTTATAAATACGAAAGCCCCTCGGTACTTGAGGGGCAGGCAATTATTATTTACTAGCAAAGCTCTCTCTCTCCTAAGTTGTAACTCTTGAATATTAATACATCCGGCAACCTCAGCCTTTCCGAAAGTGGACGTAGGTCACACTGACCGAACCACTATAAATCCCTCTCTCATCTTAATTACTGCATTTATTACCATTGTTACTTGACCGGTGGTGTCCGAACCAGAGTTTGACATCATCAGTTTGGCGCCGTCTGTGGGAACCGATAAAATTCTCATGTTAGAATCCCCTTTTTCCGAAATTATGGTGATCACCACAAGATCTGCAAGACGCCCAGAGGACAATCCCTCTCGAGAAGGCGAGAATGATCCTCCACCGACTAATCCTGCCCAAGACGCTCCTGCTCCCACTCCACAACAGATGTTAGAGACTATGCAACAGCTGGTGACCCAAAACCAGCAGATCCTACAGTTCATGCTCACAGCAGGACAGGGAGGAGCACACTTTGGAGGAGCCCAGCATGGAGTAACGCGCCCGGGGCACGCAAGGGCTCCACGCCGGGGAGCTCCTCCCCCGGGCGCCCATCCCCAGGGCGCCAATCCCCTGGGCGCCCATGCCTCGGGCGCCAACCCCCTGGGCGCCCATCCCTTGGGCACCCGAGGGTTTCCTCTTGCCCCTCCTTTTGGGGTTACACTAGGGGCTGGGAGAATAAATCAGGAAGGACCTCCTCCTCCCGGTGGAGTCCAGTTTGAAGGATTCCCACCTCCAGGAGGAGCAGGACACGGAGGACTTCCACCTCCGGAGGGAGCACATCACGAAGGACCCCCATCTATTCCCTCTGCTTCTAATGGGGATGGTCCTAGTTTCCAAGAAGGGGAAAGTGAAAACATGGAGGAAAGCAACTTCCATGATCACTCCCGAGGAGCTCCCAATCGATGGGATGAGAAAATCAGAGAAATGCAGAACCAACTCGGTGATGTCTTCAACGCCATGAAGGCGCAGGCCCCACAAACGGTGGATTACCTAATCGGGCGGACGGATACACCGTTCAAACCCGACGTGGTAAACTACCCCCTTCCTCCAAGGTTCAAAATGCCGTCTATAGAAACCTTCGATGGGACGAAGGACCCATTGGACCACCTGGAGACATATAAAACTGTAATGCAGCTGCATAATATCCCTGATGAGGTTATGTGCAGGGCATTCCCGACTACCCTAAAGGGTTCCGCTCGGCAGTGGTTTGCCAATCTAGCCCCAGCCTCCATCGCCACCTTTGGGGAGTTAAGCAAATCCTTCGTGTCACACTTCATCAGAGGGCGCCGCCATCAGAAGCCTGCCACACACCTGCTCAGCGTGAAGCAGGACAAAAGTGAGAGCCTCAGGAGCTACCTCACTCGTTTTAACGAGGAGGTACTTCAGGTCGAAGATCCCGATGACAAAGTGACAATGACAGCCTTCTTGGGAGGCCTTCGCTCATCGAGTTTCCTCTTCTCGGTGATGAAGCGACAACTAAAGAGCATGACAGAGCTACTGGCGAAGGCCCAAAAATATATAAATGCTGAAGATATCACCAGGGCCAGGCGAGGTGAGTCCTCCAGATCCGGGGACAAGGGGAAAGAGCGGGACAGAGACGAAAAGAAGGAGACAAGCAACAAGCGAAGCAGGACAGAGAGGTTACCTGTCAGAGACCGACTCGGTCCTGCTCCGCAGAGAGACCGACTCGCCCCTGCTCCGCAGAGAGACCGACAAGCATTCACCCCCCTTAATGCCGCTGTTGAGCACATTCTGCTCCAGATACAAGATGACCCAGCCGTGAAATGGCCTGGAAAGATGAAGTCCCCTCCAAACCGCAGAAACCCGGACAAATATTGTCGCTTCCATCGCGACCACGGTCATGACACCGACGATTGCTATGACCTCAAGAGGCAGATTGAGGATCTTATTCAGCGTGGTCACCTGCGCCAGTATGTTGCTGGTAGAGGGCAAGCACCACCACCTCACAATCGGGAGGACCAGCAGCCCATTGGAGAAATCCGAACCATCTCGGGCGGACTAGCAGAGTCGCTCTCTGCCGTAAAGGCCCATGCTAGGAGGGCAAGGCATCCTGATGAAGCACGCCCATCCAAGGCGCCTAGGCACGGCTTCAGCGAAACCATATCCTTCTCAGATAAGGATTTGGAAGGGATCCAGCAACCCCATGACGACCCTCTGGTGCTCACTATGACCGTCGCCAATTTCCAGGTGCATAGGATCTTGGTAGATAGTGGCAGCTCTGCGGATATCCTATACGCAGAGGCTTATGATAAGCTAAAGCTGGGCCGGGAAAGACTGCAGCCTATTAAAACCCCCCTCATCGGGTTCTCAGGGGAGAAAGTGTATCCCCTTGGGACAATCACACTGCCAATTACAGCCGGAGTAGCACCCCGAAGCTCCACTACGCTGGTTAATTTCTTGGTGATAGAGTGCCCGTCAGCCTACAACATCATATTAGGGCGACCCGCTCTTAACGCATTAAGAGCCGTTCACTCCACCTATCATCTCATCCTCCGCTTTCCAACCCCGAACGGAGTCGGGGAGGTCAGAGGGGATCAGGTTGCAGCAAGAGAATGCTATTTTTCCTCAATGAAGGCCAAGAAGACACAGGAGGCATTGCAAGTCGAAATCTTGGACCCGAGAGATGACGCCAGCACAGAAAGAGGGGAACCAGTTGAAAAACTCACCCCCGTGGCCTTAGATGAAGAACATCCTGACAGAAGAGTGTACATCGGCTCTTCTCTTTCGGAAGATCTGGTCTCCAATTTGACAGATTTTCTGAAAATGAATGAGGACATTTTCGCATGGTCACATGCGGATCTTGAAGGAATCAATCCCGAAGTCGCCACCCACCGCCTCAATGTCGACCCTCGCTACAAACATGTTCGACAAAAGCTGAGAGGCGCCTCCACTGAAAGGGCCCAAGCAATGGACAAAGAGGTCGGGAAGTTGATAGAAAATTGAGCGGTCAGAGAAGTGGCATATCCCGAATGGCTGTCAAATGTAGTAATGGTGACAAAAGCCAGTGGGAAGTGGCGCCTCTGCGTCGACTTCACGGAGCTTAACAAAGCATGCCCAAAGGACAGCTATCCGCTGCCTCGGATTGACCTCCTCATCGACGCCACAGCAGGACATGAACTCCTCTCTTTCCTAGATGCCTATTCTGGATATAACCAGATCAGCATGCATCCCCCAGATCAAGAAAGGACGTCGTTCATCACTCCAAAGGGGACCTACTGCTACAGGGTCATGCCCTTCGGGCTGAAAAACGCAGGTGCAACCTACCAGCGCCTGGTGAACAAAATGTTCCAGTCCCAGATTGGGCTAACAATGGAGGTTTATGTCGACGATATGCTGGTGAAGAGCTTGGCTGCAGCAGATCACATCGACCATCTTCAAGAGACTTTCAATGTTCTCAGAACCTATCACATGAAGCTGAACCCTGAGAAATGCGCCTTTGGCATGGGATCGGGAAAATTCTTGGGCTTCATGGTCAACCGGAGGGGAATTGAGGCGAACCCTGATAAAATCAAAGCTATACTCGACATGAAGTCGCCCACTTCGACCAAGGAGGTGCAGCGCCTCAACGGAAGAATTGCAGCACTCAATAGATTCGTCTCTAAATCTGCAGATAAGTGTCTGCCTTTCTTCAAAATTCTCCGAAAGGCTTTCGAATGTGGACCTGATGCTGAGGAGGCCTTCCAGAAGCTTAAAGCATACTTGGCCACACCTCCCCTCCTTTCACATGCTGCACCCGGTGAGGTATTATATTTGTACCTGTCTGCTTCCTCCTCAGCAATCAGCTCTGTTCTGATCAGAAATCATGATGGCGTGCAAAGGCCCATCTATTATGTCAGTAGAGCATACCGGGGCGCCGAGATCAGATACTCGGAGTTAGAAAAACTTGCCTTTACCCTCATCTCTACTGCCAGGCGACTACGGCACTATTTTCAGAGCCACACTATCGTGGTCGTCACCAATCAGCCCTTGAAAAGAGTCCTGGCAAAGCCGGATGTATCCGGGAGACTCCTCAAGTGGGCAGTAGAACTGGGCGAGTTTGACATCCAGTACCAACCAAGGGTATCTATCAAGGCACAAGCACTGACAGATTTTGTAGCTGAGTTTACATACTGCGAATGTGAACCCACCATGTCGCTGCCGTCTAGTCCAGAGATGCAAGTCGAACTGTCACCCGGCGAGGACACCCGGGCGGGCGCACAAATACCAGCACCAGGCGCCCATGTCACTCCGGGCGCCCCGACACCAGCAGTGGGCGCCCAGGCCACCCTGGGCGCCCAGACATCTATGGGCGCCCGGGGTGGCATCCATGGACCCGCAGGCCACCCCAGGCGCCCATACATCCAGGGGCGCCCATACCACTCCGGGCGCCCACACCCCTCTTGGCGACCTGACATCCCCAGCGAGCGTCCAAATACCTCTGTGTGGCCAGGCACCTCGAGAAGATTTTTCTTCACTGCCACTTTGGAACCTGTATGTTGATGGCTCCGCAACCAGCGAGGGAGGTGGAGCGGGACTCATTTTGATCAGTCCTGATGGTACACCCATCAAGTATGCAGTGAAGCTACACTTTGTTGCCACAAACAATGAAGCAGAATATGAAGCACTCCTCTCGGGATTGAGATTGGCAGCAGAAATGGACGCCCGGTCCCTCACCGCCTATAGTGATTCACAATTGATAGTCAACCAAGTGAATGGCGAATTCGAAGCAAAGGAAACAAAAATGCAGGAATACCTTCGCATGGCTAAGAAGCTAGTCCAGCAGTTTCAACATTTCCGAATCTGTCACATCCCAAGAGGTGATAACATGGCTGCAGATGCTCTCGCCAGGCTCGCCTCATCCCTGGAGGCCTCATTCGCAGAACCAACTCTCATCGGGCACCAGTTCGAGCCAAGTAAGTTGGATGTGGACACCACAAACATCAACTGTACTACGGCAGAATCGAATTGGATGATCCCAATAAGGGAGTACCTCCAAGAAGAAACAGTACCGGATGATCCCCTGGAGGCCAAGAAGCTTAGGATGAGAGCTTCCAAGTTCGCCCTCCTACAAAATGTGCTCTACAAAAAGGGTTACTGCTTACCGTTGCTGCGTTGCCTTTCGCCAGAAGAAGCTGATTACGCCCTCAGAGAAATTCACGAAGGAATTTGTGGGAATCACTCTGGAGGACGCTCCCTCGCCCACAAAGCACTTAGGCAAGGGTACTTTTGGCCAAGCATGGTGAAAGACGCCAAAGAATTCACCAAGAGGTGTGACAAATGCCAGCGCTTCGCCACTGTGTCCAGGCAGCCACCAGAGGAGCTGACTACCATCCTCAGCCCATGGCCTTTCTCCAAGTGGGGCATTGACATCTTGGGCCCCCTGCCTTTGAGTAGAGGCCAGTGCAAATTCATAGTCGTCGCCATAGACTATTTCACAAAATGGGCGGAAGCAGAACCCCTAGCAAAGATAACAGACTCCAAGGTGAAGGATTTCGTCTGGAGAAACCTGGTCTGTCGCTTTGGGATACCTCACGCCATTGTCAGTGACAATGGCAAACAGTTCGACAACAGGCTATTCAATTCCTTCTGCGCCGACCTTCAAATAAAGCAGCCTCACTCTAGCCCAGCACACCCCCAGGCAAATGGGCAGGCAGAGGTGATGGTGAGAACAGTCCTGCGCAACCTTAAAACAAGGCTCGAAAGAGCAAAAGGTCTGTGGGTCGACGAGCTTCCGGGGGTATTATGGGCCTATCGAACCACGCCACGGACGCCTACCGGGGAAACCCCTTTCTCTCTTGCTTTTGGGACTGAGGCGGTCATTCCTGTCGAAATAGGGGTACATTCCCTAAGGGTCCACCACTACGACCCTACCACCAATGAGGAAGGACTCCGCCTCAACCTCGATTTGCTAGAGGAGGCAAGAGAAATGTCTGTGGTCCGTAATGCGGAGTGCAAGCGACGCATGGCCAAGTACTACAATTCGAGGGTGAAGCCTCGTCCCTTCCAACCAGGAGACCTAGTCCTCAAAAAGGTGATTCTCGCCACAAAGGACTCTCGGGAAGGAAAGTTGGGACCAAATTGGGAAGGTCCCTATCTCATTATAGAAGTGGTGAGACCGGGCACCTACAGAATCCAGAACTCTGAAGGGAAGGTCTTACCTCATCCATGGAATGCAGAGCACTTGAAGAGGTACTACCAGTGAAGATTTTGAACGGGGTGGATTAGGGTTTTTTCTTAGGTACTTGATGTCGCACTTTTTATTGTTCAAAGCGTTGTTCAAAGCATTGTTCAAAGTAAAGCAATGGATGGATAAATAAAATTATATTACTTTCATTACAAAAAGGTTGCATAAATCAGGCTTGTAAACAGAAGCAAAAGTCCCTATGCTCTAATCACTCTCATCCCCCTCCTCATCATCCTCCTCTGCATCGTCATCAGCATCATCAGAGCTGCTGCCACCATCATCAGGCGCCTCCATCGGCACAAAGCCTGATATGTCAATGTCTGGAAAGGCAGCCAAAATCTTCTCTTGAAGCTCCTCGTAGCCATCAATGAAGGCATCTGCAAGGCCAATCTGTAGGTCCCTCTCAGCTTGAGAAGCTCTCTCGTTCGCTGCCTTTATCTCTGCCTCTATAGCAACTTCTCTGAGCCTCGCCTTCTCAAGGGTCCGAGCAAGCTCAGCCTCACTGAGCGAAGCACTCTCACGGGCCTTCATAAGCTCAGCCTCACTGAGCGAAGCCCTCTCACGGGCCTTCGTAAGCTCAGCCTCATTGAGCGAAGCCTTCTCACAGGTCTTCGAAAGTTCAACTTCTGCCTCGGCCGCCCTCTTAGTGGCTGCTGAAAGTCCGATCTCAAGCTCGCTCACCCTTTCACGGGCCGCAGCATGATCAATCCCCGAAGCCCTACCAGCGGCTTCCAGAGCAGTAATCTTCTCTTGAGCAGTGCAGAGCTCTAGCCGCATCGCCTCCTTCTCCCGTCTCATCTGACCATAAGATTGGGCTCTCGACAGCAAGCAGATGGATGCAGTAGAGACCTGAAGAGAGAAGGGATGAGAAATTAGACGGTTAAAAAGAGATAAAAGGGTAACGGCCTGGAGAAAAAGGAATAAAGAATAGTGAATCTTTACCTGAGCCAGGCCCTCTACAAATGAGTCAATAACCCCCTCGGTGCCCAAGGCATTAACCCGAGAAACCTCATGCGGCAGCACATATCTCCCTAGCCTTTCCCGCATCTCCCGCGAATGACCCAGCATGGAACCAGTCCTAGCCGATACCCCTGTAGAAAGGCCCGGTTGTGGAGGACACAGTTGAGGGGCAGGAGGTGTAGCTAAAGAGGAAGACTGCGGGAAAGCAGTCTTGCCGGAAGAGATCCCTGCCTGAGGAGACACCAGGGGTGAAGCCACTCGAGGAGGAGGCACCCGGGGCTCGACGCGAGTCGCTGGCGGAGAGGTTCTTGGAGAGACGTCCTTCGTCCTCGCCGCCTTGGTGGAAGGGGTACCCCTATCCGAGAAGCGGGTCGAAAAGCGGGCTCCAATCATCTCTATGCTTACCTCTATGCCTATTAAAGAAAAGTGTTATTGGAGTACGGCATATCAGGTAAACACACAAAACATTGATAAAGTTGAAATGACTTACCTTTCCTCTTTGAAGCCGATCCCGGAGGGAGTACGCCAGTACTACCCAAAGACGAAGAGTCCGTAGGAGGTCCACTGGTCTTGCCTCTCTCCTTGGGAACAAGGACTCCCAAGTCCTTGTCAGGGTGATCTCTCACCGCTTGCAGCTTGCGCTCCTGCTCCGTGGAGAGAAGGGGAGGATCTGCAAATGAGGACATGACAGTGAGCTCATGCATAAAAACAAGAAAGCAATCAGAAAGAAAGCAATCAGAAAATGTACCTAGTCTCTTAGCGTCAATCCATCCTGTGGGTACCAAAGGTCGGTCTGACTCAGCAACCCACTCTCCGCCGATGAAGAAGAAGCGAGATTTCCAATCGTGGCAGTTGGAACGTAATCCCGTGAGCAGCTTTCGGCCCCTAGGGGTAAAATAGTACCATCCCCTGTTAGGGGCTGGAGACTCGATCAAACTGTAGGCAGCATGAAACTCGGGAGGAGAAGCGTCCTGTTGATGTACTCTCCTCCACAGAGCAAGGAATCCGATCAAAACTCTCCATCCGTTCGGTGCTAATCGCCCCGGAGTTAAGGAAAAATAGTGAAGAATACGGCAAATAGGAGAGGATATTGGAAACCTTAAACCCGCCTCGATCATCTCCTCATAAATGACAACATCACCAGAAGAGTCATCGCATGCTGGCTCGTCTGGTTCGGCCCGGCGGCACAGTACGGTGGGTGGGATACATACGGCAACCCTCGTAAGGTCCCCGTCCGTTTTGAGCACACTAAAAGTGGTACTCACTTTGGATCCGGCCTCCTCAACTGCGACTTTCCCTTGATACTTTTTGCGACGACGCAGGGTTCTGCTGGATACATCACTAGTACCTGCGCTTGCGCCCGCAGGGCCCCGCTCGCATGCCGCCACCACCGAACACTTCGACTTCAATCCTGCCTGTGCGCCAACGCCCTTGGGCGCCTCCATGCGCGCCACGCCCGCACCAGTGGGCCCCGCGGTACTCACAACCGCCTGGGCGCCCGCGCCTGCCGCATCGTCGCCCTCCGCGCCAGCAACCACGCTGGGCTGCCAAAAATCACCCCGTCGCCTGGGGCGCCAGGCGCTGCCGCCTCCTGGGCGCCCAGACCGGGCGCTGCCGTGCTGCCGCCGCAGCCTGCCGGGCTGCTGACGCCCACGCCGGGCGCCCCCGCACTGCCGCCGCCGCCTGCCGGGCTGCTGACGCCCACGCCGGGCGCCCCCGCACTGCCGCCGCCGCCTGCCGGGCGCCCCCGCACTGCCGCCGCCGCCTGCCGGGCTGCTGACGCCCACGCCGGGCGCCCCCGTGCGGCCGACGCCGCCTGCCGGGCTGCTGACGCCCACGCCGGGCGTCCCCGTGCGGCCGACCCCCTTGCCGCCTGTGTCAGCCTGCGTGGCGTCCCTGCCAGCCGAGGCTGCCGTGACCGGCGTCGCTGTCAGGCCGGCGTCCTCCCGGGTCACAGCGCCCGCACCGGCGCCCCTGCCGCCGACGCCAGGGCCACCCGCTGACACGCCCGCCACGCTGCCGCCGACGCCGGGCGCTGCCGCCACGCGTGCGCCGGCGCCGGGCACTGCTGCCATGCCCGCCACGCGTGCGCCGACGCTCGCTGCCGCCGTCGCGACAACCGCCGCCGTCTTGCCGTCCGCCGCATGCTGCCGGGCAGCATCTTTACTCTTCTTCTCACTTGGAAGATCCATGGGTTTGAAAATAGAATACTTTCTCCTTCTCTATGAGCCCTATTCTTGAAAAGGGGAAAAGATGAAGAAGGTGGAGTGGGTCTCCTCTCTTTCAAAGGGCTTTTATAGCCTAGGGTTTCAAAGAACCCCCAAACATAAGAGGAGTCTCATACTGACAGGACTCTCCCAAAAAACCTTCTCCTCAGGGCCGGGGAAGAACACAAGAAGCTTGCAGGGAGAGGAACGCGGCAACAATTATTTGAATGGAAAAGAAGCCCGGATAGTAAAAATGCCCCCCTTTCAAAGCCTCTTTGGGCGCGGGGCATTGAGGGGCAAATGATGAGTCAGGCCCGACCAGGTGGCCCATTCCGTCATGAGCTAAGCCTGAGTTAATGGAGATCCGTTTAATCCAATGGAGTCCGAGCCCATATCCACGAAGCCCTGCCACGTGGCAACAGTCCGGGTCGCTTCGGAAGCAGTCAGGCCACGTCCCGCTTTTACCAAGTCCTGCGGATAACTGCCTCGCCAATCGAAGACACCTGCCACATCAGTTTGGTGGACACCTCGAACGCTCCTCGTGAACCGTGCTGAGAAGTCTCCCCATCTGTTAAGGGACGCTTATAAATACGAAAGCCCCTCGGTACTTGAGGGGCAGGCAATTATTATTTACTAGCAAAGCTCTCTCTCTCCTAAGTTGTAACCCTTGAATATTAATACATCCGGCAACCTCAGCCTTTCCGAAAGTGGACGTAGGTCACACTGACCGAACCACTATAAATCCCTCTCTCATCTTAATTACTGCATTTATTACCATTGTTACTTGACCGGTGGTGTCCGAACCAGAGTTTGACATCATCAACTACGATTTTGGAAGCCTCAGTTGGATCAGTGGAAAGCATGTTGTGAGGAGTCCCATATCTGTGAGAACTGAGATCATACCATCTTACGTAGATAGCGCCTAGATGTGTTCTTGAGATTATTGTCTGTTTTTCTTCCTCAAGTATATGTGTGTAAATTCATGTGTCTGAATGAGGTTCTTGTAAGTTGTAAGAGCTGCCCTATTTACTGTTGTTTCATTTGAATAATGGATAAAAAAGCAGAATCTGCATAAGAAACTGGTGTTCTGTAAGAGTTGAGATTACACACCTTATGTGATAGTTCTTTATGAGTTGAATCCACTACACTATTGGAGATGAACATTTAATTGTTGGGATATACATGGAACGCATGAAACAGTTCCTAATATATGCCCGCTGCTGTACTAGTGTTCCCAGGCATGTCTTCTTTCTGTTTTTAAAATCTACTAATCAAACTCTCACTACTTTTGCTAATTAAGCAAAATTTCATGCATCTAGATCATGGAAGGAAAGTTTGAAACGACGGCCTGGGTGTGCACAAGGGTCTCCCTGTTGTAGAATTTCTGAATGGAAATCAAGTATTCTGGAATTCAATCAATCGTTTCAACAGTTAAAGTGGATGTAACTTTTCAATAGCTACTAGGATCTTAATTTAAAACATGGAGGCCTTACATGAGTCTTGCAGCGTCTTAGATGAATGGAGCAAAACTCCTTGAGTCGAGTCTGATCTTCTGCACCCCTGTATCCAATAAAAGGAACACAACAAATTCAGAGCAAGACTATGGTGTATATGTATATCCAGATCTAATTTCTATAGTGTGGATGCATCTCTACTTTTAAATCTGATATTACCAATTTTATATGTTTTGATATAGATCCTTCTTCGACTAAATAGCCACTTGGTTTAATCCATATCTTTACTTAAGAGAAGTGGGACTCATACAAGTATATATAGGTAGAAGGTCATTAATATTATCCATCAAGTATGCAAGTGGGCCTTTTGAAAGGCAATATAAACTCCCTAGATTAGTAAAAGTAACAGATTGTAATTTGTCTCAAACATGTGATTAAACGGATGGTAGGTCCAACTGTGGGTGAAGTTAAATTCGCAAAAACCTCTCGATACTGAGTCGATACACATGGGTCCCAATGAAGGATTTTCTTGGATTGCCTATAGTTGAATTCTCTGAATACCGGGATTACTTTTCAAATCTGAATCCTGTAATAGATTAGATCATGTCTGGTTTAGGACACATGTGCAACAAGGTGTTCAAGATTAGTGGTCCTCGTGACCAGTGGCGAATCTAGGATTTTTGTTTGAGGGGGTGCTGAACGATGGCAATTGAAACAGTCCAAATATACTATTTTGTGATACTTTCTTCACATTAATAATGACAAAAGAGAAAATATATTGCATTTAAATGATTACAAAATTTAGTTAAGTTTTTTTCACATTAATACATTATTCACATAAATCCAATCATTTGTTTCATAGAGAATACTAAGAAGATCTCAGACTTTAGAAAGTTAGGGTTTTTTTTTTTTTTCTCTTCCATAAATTTAGTTTTTACTCTTAAAGAAGCAGTTAATGTACAGAAAGTTGATTCCTTGAGTGATTGCATAAATATCAGGACCCATTAGCAGATGATGAACGCAGTACTCCCAATAACAAAGATCTCAAAATATTAGCATCAACCACATTTTACAATTCTGATTTCTATGGGGCTTGTTTCTGGGTTAATATAACATTACTAAACAACAATCAGCCCCATCAACAAACAGATTACTAAAAAATCAACTGCATTTGATATCAAAATGCCTCTACACTACGGACATCTGAAATTCAAACCACTTTTCACATAATCCAAAACAAAGCTTTAAAAAGAAAGTAAGGAAACACATGAAAACACATAAGTTTCAAAAAAAAAAAATGAAGCTTAATCCATTCCAAATCCACTGTTTTAAGGGGAAAAATCAGAAAAAATTATTTTTAACTCTACAGCGATTGCATCAAATAAATAGTAAAATAAAAAAATACGAAACATGGAGTATTACTTGGAGTTGGCTCTATCTTCTCCTCTTCTATGTCTCTACATCTGTAAGATTGCAAGTTTTGAGCCTCGTCAATCGTCGACTTAAAACCGCGCGCAAGAGAAACAGGGAGGGAGAAGAACGGTTGATTTGGTGCGTTAATGAAGAGTTTTCAATAGACATTGGAGAGGGAAAAGGGCTGGAGAGATACAAGAGTTTTCTATTTGGGGGAACTAAGAGTGAGATGATTTCTCGATTTTTGATGTGGGTGGGTGCATTTTAAGGATGGGCTTTAAATGGGGGGTGCAAGATGGATTTTTAAGTAGGGGCATGACTCATATCCCTCTAAAAGGATTTTCAAAATTTACCGGGTGCACCTACATGGGTCCGCCCCAGACCACATGTGCAACAAGGTGTTCAACAAGAGCACTTAAGATATTACTCACGAAATTTATGCCAAAAGCTGGAGTTGTTTGTGAATGACTGCCACACACCTGTTATGGGTAGGGTGCAAACGCTGCGGCTGGGGATCCAAACACTGCAGGAGGAATATAGTTTAAGAAAGTCCAAGGTGTACGAGTTCCATCACCCTTGAAAAGTATCCTCCATTCCTTTGAAGTTTGAAGTCACCACCTTCTGATGCTTTAAGCTGGAACAGTGCACAGTTCCACTCTCCCACGGCTCTATCTAGTCATGAGCATGGGTAGTTCTTCCTATATAAATACTACCTTGATAAGCCCAACAAAAACAGATGCATCTCAGATGTGTACTAGAGCAAAGAGACGCCATGGCCTCTCTATCACCCATCTCTGCATTGCAACTTCTCCTTCTCTTTTTCATCTGTTTCCAACACTTGCCCAACATATCTGTTGCTGCCAAAAGCAAGGTGAGTACTCCTTATATTTGCTTCATTACATTAAAATCATCTCTCTCTCTCTCTCTCTCTCTCTCTCTCTCTCTCAGATGTGCTCGATTAATTCTTAGGTTCACATCGTGTACATGGGGGAAAGGCAGCACTCCGATCCTTCGGTTGTGGAAGACTCGCATCATAGAATGCTCGCGGACTTGTTAGGAAGGTAAGTTGCAGGAAAAACTCTCCAGCTTTGAATAAAACAAGGGGGTTCGATTGATTAAAATATGGGTTCTGTTTGGATGGGGGAGTAACGTTGGAAAAATTGGATTTTTCATCGTTTCTCCTCGTCCAAACTCCAAACGACACACCCAAGTTTGATTTATAACATGAATTACGTTGTGTTTTTGGGAATTGCAGCAAAGAAGCAGTTGCAGAGTCGATTTTATATAGTTACAAGCATGGTTTCTCTGGATTTGCAGCAAGGCTGACGGATTCTCAAGCAGAGATGATTGCAGGTCTTTCACTCAAATCTCTCTTAAAAATAAATCAGTGGAGAGCAGAAATCACGAGATGGGTGGATGGAATTAGTGGGCCCAAAGATTGATGACCCACAATTCAGGAGACAAAATGATCTCACTGGATTGTGGCCTTTCGACTCTGTGGGGTCCATTAATTGGACGGTTGGATTATAAACATTTCACTACCCTCTGATGGGCTCTTGATGGGGGCGGCTAACAAAATTTCTTAATGCCTAACTTATAGACTATTTTAACTCTTTGTGTCGGTGAGGTGGGGCCCACATCTATGGCAATTTTTTTTTTGATAGCGAGAGTTCCTGATAGTTACATTATCATCTCAAGATGGGAATTTTTTTATTTCAATGCCAAAAGTAATAGGCCCAGTTTTCTGCACATAAATACTGAAGTTACTTCCGCCCATTCGTCTCTTTGGATTCCTTGGTGAAAATTTACTCATGGCTTAAAGTGATGGTCTAACAAGGACGGCCCATCTGTGTTGAAACTTGAAAGTATTACACCCAACATAGGATACTTTTTTTTTTTTTTTGGTAGAAGTTAGAACCCTCTGGTAGATGTTTAACATTGGATAATGTTGAGATCCTTTTGGACCCCACCTTCTCAATTTGCAATAATTGAGAAATCATTTCAATTAAGAACTAAACCGGGTCGTCGGATTCAATTCGGGAACATAGGGTCCCTTAATCGCACTTGACTCAGATAAGTTATTGTTGTATTACTATTATTGCTTATCTTCTTGTTGTTGATTTTTTTTTTTTTTTTTTTTTTTTGTTCAGCAATTTTACCTTTTTTTGCTAAAGTAGTATTGTTATGGTTTATGAGAACTTTGAAAAACCTTTTGTACTTGTGTTGAATTGCAACCAACCCAAACTCAATGCTTATCAATTTTTGTGAGCTTTTCAATTATGCAAAATTTTAGCACCTTTCAATCTTGGTCCATGAATTAAGATTTGGATTTGGACAACTTTAAAGCAGTCAAAATAGCACCTTCCATTTGGATTGTACATAAGATGATTGGTATGCATTTTTTTTAGGTGGTCTACATGGGTTGAACTGTTTTTGCTAAGAAATGACTAGAGACTATTCCTGAAAGAACCTCAATTGAGAGTTGGAAACAAATGCTCCAAATAGTACTAGTAAAAGCACTAGGTCTAAACAGAAAGCCCAAAGCCCTCCTGTTAGAAATTGATTTTGACCTTAGAAGGTGCCACCCCCAAAGTTCCATCAAAGAAACAACAAGCTTTCGTTTTCTTTGTTAGGAAGTGGAGCGAACTCTCCTATATGTATAGAAGCAAAGAAAAAGAAAGAACTATTCTATAGCAGGAGTTTTGCCTTATCAGTGCACTACACACTAGCATGGCTAGGAAGTAATTCACTTGAATTCAATCAATAATAATTGTTTTTGTGAGTCACAGATTACCCGGGCGTGGTAGATGTGATACCTAACTCCCTTATGAAGCCCCAAACTACCCATAGTTGGGACTACCTTGGTCTCTCTTACTCTCATGGAGCACCCAATCTATTGTCCAAGAGCAACATGGGTGATGGAACTATCATTGGTGTCATCGATTCAGGTCTGTCTCTCACGCACCATATTCTAAACATTCGCGAAATGGTTAACCATGCTTTCCAACTTCTGACGGTACCATACATTGCAATGAATGAATAGGAATATGGCCAGAATCCGAAAGCTTCAATGATGAAGGCTTGGGACCGATTCCATCTCATTGGAAGGGCACATGTGAGCCTGGAACTAACTTCACTTCCGCAAACTGCAACAGGAAACTAATAGGAGCGCGGTGGTTCATCAAAGGGCTCGTTGCCGCACTTGGAGGGCCATACAATGCCACAGCACGCTCCGACTACTTGTCGGCCAGAGACTTCGGAGGGCATGGCAGCCACTGCTCGTCCATAGCCGCAGGTTCCTTGCTGAAAAACTTGAGCTACAAAGGGCTTGCGTCAGGGACCGCCCGTGGGGGTGCACCTCGAGCTCGACTAGCCATGTACAAAATATGTTGGAACACACTTGATGGGCTCTGTTCAACCGTGGACATGCTGCAAGCAATCGACCAAGCCATATCTGATGGGGTGAACGTGTTGTCCATCTCGATTAGTTGGCTCCTGCCCTACTTCTTTGATGCTGGTGAACGTGACACTATTGCTATAGGTGCATTCCATGCAGTAGCCAGAGGGATAACGGTTGTTTGTGCAGCAGGAAATGGGGGTCCTCGCCCCAATACACTTGGAAATACTGCACCTTGGATCCTAACTGTGGGAGCTAGCACCATAGATCGGTCCTACCCAACTGCTATCACACTCGGAAACAATCGAACTATAATGGTATTTTTCTCACATCCTCTTCTAGTGTCATCTGGATGAAGCGATTTTGATCATGCGACCAAGGTTAATATATGTTCCTCATGTGTAATGGGGCCCATCAAATCGATTTCATAGATTGAAGGGTGGAATCGTTCACCTTAATATTGGACTCTCTCCACTTCATTTTGGATTGTGAAGGTGGAAGAAGTTCGCGGGCAAATGGTTATTGATAAGTGTTGTTTGGTTGTAGGGCCAAGGTTTGTATACTGGACAGGAGGTTGGATTCGCACCATTGGTAGTTCTGCAGGAAGCCGGTGTTTTTGGCGTTCTGGCTAGGTGAGAAATACTATTTCATAATCTCTCTCAATACTTTTGATTGAAAGAGGCTGTTTGGTCAAGAGAATTCAGGCATCTTTAAGAAATGCCTTCTATAACATTCCCAAATGAATTCTCCCAATTTCCTGATTCATTTGTGAAGATATGGAATTTTTTTTTAGCCCGTCAAATGCTCCATTTTTCCTAAGTCCAAATGCCATTTGGAGGAATCAACTGAGAAATCCAAGGAGATAGCATTTAGAACACATGTGGTGACATGTGAGGAATCCACAGATATGAGGATTCCTAATTGCCTCTTGAACCAGGATTCAGCACTGAGCCTTTGTATACCTGAGGATTTCACATCGATGTCAGTGCAACTTGATGTATATAACAGCGAAAAAATGGTTTCGACGTGCAAGTCCATAAAAGTAAGGATCTTGCAATCCTACGAAGAGAGGTCGGATTAGAAATTCCTCAAATTCAAGGATTTTCAATAGTCCGGATCCTTTGAGATTAATAATCCAAACGTTGGTTTTCCACGACTTTGCGGCAAGTGGAAATCTTTTCCCGATGAATTTGGTTGCCTAAGGTGACCTTACAGAATTTAAAGGTTACCACATATTAATTTGTAATTGGCCTTTCCAGATGGTCTTCGATTGTGGAGACATGGCCTACTGGCAGGGTCCACCTAGGGGTGAAAATCTGGGCCGTGCCGGCACTGAAGATGGGCCCGGCCCGGGCTGGCACGGCCCATGTAATTAAGTGGGCCGTGCCGTGCCTGGCCCAAGGGCTCTGGGGCCAGCCCAGCACGGCCCAGGGCACGACTCTGGTCGTGCCGTGCTGGGCCGGGCCCCAGTTGGGCCTGGGCCGTGCAGCCCGTGGGCGGCCCACGTATCCCCCTCCTTTTTTTTTTTAATTTTTTTTTTTTTTTTTAGGTTCTTTAAGTCTTAGAGACTTAGACAGTTAGACTCTTCACTCTTGGTCTTAGAGACTTGGACCAATTTCATTAAAATAAAGAAATTAAGAGAAATAACAAGTATGATAACACTAATGATATTTTGAAAAAATACATCAAATAAATTGTATTTCCCTGAAATAATAACACTAATACCCCCCATTTGACCATTTATAGCTACTGGAGGGGTTAAAAATGTAAAAAAAAAACCCATTTGACCCTTTTTTGTGTGGGAGGGTGTAATTTTTAAAAAAAAAAAGAGTCGTTGGGCTCTCTGCTGGCCGTGCCTGGGCCGGGCCCAGCCGTGCCTCGTGCCGTGCCGGGCCGCCCGCGGGCTTTGGGGCACTGGCCCAGCCCGGCACGGATTTTAACCGGGCCGGGCCGTGCCGTGCCTCGGGCCTGGCAGCCCTGGCCCAGCCCGGCCCGTTGACCAAGTCAACGGGCCCAGGCACGGCCCAGGCACGGTTTTTTCGTGCCGGGCCCGTGCTGGGCCTGGGCTGCCCGCCCAGATTTACACCTCTAGGTCCACCTTTTATATGACTATCTTGACTTGTTCATTTCCTTGACAGTCTCTGCACTAATCTCCCCACTAATGACACATTGATGGCTGGGAAGGTTGTTCTCTGCTTTGCAAGTACAACTGGTTCAACTCAAAGTACCTCATTGAACGCATCGTCAGTTGTAAAAGCGGCTGGAGGTCTCGGCGTCATTGTTGCTAGGAATCCAAGTTATGTTAGTCTATGTGATGATTTTCCATGCATTGAAGTAGATTTCAACATTGGAATACGAATACTCACCTATATCCGTTCTTCCAGGTAATTAATTATCAAGGGCCTTGTTTGGCTCAAAGGAAAAAACAAGAAAAAGAATATTCCACAAAACACTAAGCATGTGTATATGTATTTCTTTTGAACATTCATCTAAGGTGTCGGTTGGGTGCAGATCTCCAATGGTGAAGTTGAGCCCAACCAAAACCCTTGTGGGGAAGCCCTTGACAGGCAAGGTTGCATATTTATCAGGGCGGGGGCCTGGTCCATGGACTCCTGCCATCTTGAAGGTAATACTAATTATCATCAGGAGGTAGTGTTATTAGAAAGGAATGAGATAATTTGTGAAGCTTTGAATCAAATGGGTTATTGGGGGTACTTTGATAGTTCAATAATCAATTACTACTTACTAGTATAGAATAGCCATCTACTTATGATCATGAACCCATAATTCAACTACTAGGAAAGGTTTGTCTTGGGAAGCTACACTGCTGAGTTTATTCAGATACTCAGCTTACCCTTGACCGTCAAACTTTGTCTAAATATTGACTCGGCCGCTCTCTTCAAACGATCCTAACATTAAGTCAGCACCCAATCTGTTGGGTCATAACGGCTGCAGTCAACTGTTTAGAGAAATTTTTGCAAATTTTTCTAATTCCAAATTTAGAGAAATCCGGTCATTTTTTAGTTAAGAATATTTGATTGTTAATATCATTCAAGTTGTCTTTTAACAAGGTTCATATTTCACGCATGTATGGTATGTTTCCGTAGCCGGATATAGTTGCCCCTGGTATCAATATCTTAGCAGCAACCATTCCCAGCGATTCACCATTATACAATGGCTACACCTTCAAGTCTGGAACTTCCATGGCAACCCCACATATTGCCGGCATTGCTGCATTGCTTAAAGCGCTACATCCAGATTGGTCTCCAGCTGCCATAAAATCAGCACTTATTACCACAGGTTAGTCCTTCTCAAGAAACTCTCTCTGACTTTAATCCCAAATACAGCATGCATGGATTGAGGCGGAGGCATGCCATGGATATAGCTGGAGCCACTGAGATTTTACATATAAAATTGAAGTATCAAGTATGATTTTATATTGATACGTTGCCTAATTTGACGTATTAGGATATGGTCTCTTTTTAATCCATGGCATGTCTATGTGAAGTACTTACGATTTGATTATTTTTTAGATATTTGGATACAAAGCTAATGAAATGTAAGATGACTGACTGGTTACTTCATGCTTTTAATATCAGCGTCAACTAAGGATGAATTTGGAGATCCAATTTTAGCAGTGGGAGAACCTAACAACCCAGCCACACCCTTCGATTATGGGGGTGGCATTGTCAACCC
The DNA here is from genome assembly GCA_028538565.1 of Umbellularia californica. Taxonomy (NCBI): domain Eukaryota; kingdom Viridiplantae; phylum Streptophyta; class Magnoliopsida; order Laurales; family Lauraceae; genus Umbellularia; species Umbellularia californica. Next base: position 13,445,272 of record JAPQWN010000001.1, on the reverse strand, counting down.
GAATCGAGCAGCAGACCCTGGTCTCATCTATGACATGGGCTTGACTGACTATGTCAACTACCTCTGTTCTATGGGCTACAACAACTCTGCCATCTCTAAATTGACTGAAAAACCATCTGTCTGTCCCCGTAAACGCCCTTCCATACTCGATATAAATTACCCTGCTATAACCATCCCCAACCTCAAAACTTCTGTGACTGTCACCAGAACAGTGACCAATGTCGGTCCAGTTAACGCGGTATATAATGCTTCAATAGAGTGCCCACATGGAGTACAAGTTGCAGTTAGGCCGCGAGTTCTGGCCTTTAATTCAGCCACCAAGAAGCTCTCCTTTAAGGTGACATTGTCGTCAACTCGCAAGACCATCGGATACTACTATTTTGGAAGCCTCAGTTGGATCGATGGAAAGCATGTTGTGAGGATTCCCTTATCTGTGAAAACTGAGATCATATCATCTTATGTAGATAGCGCCTGAATATGCTTCTGTGATCAATGTCTACTTTTCTTCCTTTTAGCCTGTTTGGAGGCTTTAGTAATGGAGTTGACTGGAGTAAAAGTTATTTTGAAAAATAATAAAATATAAGTGGGTTATGATGGTATTTTGTTTTTAGTTATTTATGATAGAATCTTTTTGACTTTTTTTTATGAAAAAATGAAGCTTTTTTGTCTTTTAGTAGAGAAATGAGGTTACTTTTTTACTTTTTTTTGTAAAAATATGGTGGGAAATTTGAATTAAAGTGCTTTTGGTGGGATTTTTTTTTTTTTTTTTTTTTTTTTTTGAGAAATGGGGCTTCACCTTACTTAATTCTAATAGTAGAATTGCCAAACAATTAAGGTGATATATGTGTATGTACATTCATATTCCTGAATAAGGTTCTTGTATGAGCTGCCCTAGTTACTATCATTTCATTTGAATAATAAATAAGGGGCAGAACCCTCAGTAGAACTAGTGTTCTGTAAGAATTGAGATTACACACCTTATGTTATAATGATTTATGAGTTGAATTCACAGTTCAGTTGGAGATGAACATTTAATTATTGGGATTTTCATGCGACACAAAAAACATTTGCTATATGTCCATTTATAGGTTTTTCTCTTCTTCCAAACAGTCTTGTGATGGTTTTGGTAGTTTCCTGATGATTCATTAGAAAGAGGTTTCGATTAAAAGTGTGTTGAAGGAATGCTTGAAGGAATGCTTTCAAGCCTTAACACAGGCTAAGGTCACCAATCAGCTTCTCTTTTAAATTCCAATTCCAATTAATTAATTTAGAGTTGATTAACCTAAATCCAGAAAATCAACCAAACAACCATAAGAGAAAGAGACACGAGATTTTTTACGTGAAAAACTCTACTTGGTAAAAACCACGAGTCTTATTATCTAAACAGCAGACAACCATGCATTATGTAATTGAAAGTTACAAGAAGTACTTACAGACCTTCCCCCAATTGCAACTCAACCTAACGACTACGATGATCTTGCCGACAACTCGCCGTACACCTTTATTGTGCTTGAACCAACCACCTTGAACACCTCTTCAAGGTGAATCTACTGAAAAAGAGTAGATGGAAAAAAAAAATCCATTCTTTAACTCTTCAGCTCTTCAACTATGGATGATTTAGTGAAGATGATGGATCTCTAAAGGGATTCTATGGTTTAAAATAGGAGATAGGTCCACTAGAGCGTGTCATTCTATCTCCAGTTTTTTAGCATGGTGTGTGTCAGGCTTAAACACGAGAGAAGACAGCTCAAGCACATGTGCTTCTGTCTGGGGTCCGCTCGAGCACCCAGTGTAATTTCAGCTTTATTGAACTTTCTATTCGAGCCTTCAATTTGTGCAGTTCAACTATAAAATACATGATAAATTGTGATTCTAGTTTTGTCCACAACCCAATGAATTTGCCAACACTCAATTTCCTTACATGTGTAGTTTTAGTTGTTGAGGCTGGAGGTCTACAAGTGACCACCAACTTTTTTTTTTACTTCACATTATTGAATTTACATTCATACAAGCGTAGATTTTTAATTTTTTGTTTTTAGAAATTGGCCGTCTCTATGTCCTTTTACATTCTCGAACTAACCAAGGGTTTATTTTCTGCCTATAATGTCTAAGGATTCTTGGCGTATCAAATTTCATTTGATGACTTATGTAGTAATTTAACATTTTGGAATTTAACATCTCTAAAAGTGATAACTCTATCCTATGTGCCAAATTTAATATTTAAAAAAAAATTTAGACTTTACCTCTTTTAATATAAAATTTACATTAAACCCAACCTGAAGGTTCTTAATAGATTGTGGATATCTAGATTGATCAACTCAACAGCCCAAATAACGTGCTCAAAATCAATATGATATGCAACGGAATTAAAGCAAAATCACACACCACAAGGGACACCAAATATAATGTGAAAAATCCAAACTGAGTGAAAAACTAAGGATCCAAATTGGATCAACAATCAAACACTATAAACCTCGCACCTCGTAGTTACAGGACACTCACAGATCCTTTCCCAAAAAGTCACAATATAAGGACTGGAATTACCTTATATGTAGCTGTCACGACCCGGGCCCAAGATCCGATAACCCCGAGCCGTAGCCCATACTTACTCCCGTAAATTTCGAATTAACCGAAGTTAAAACGAAATCCACAAGGGATAACATTCTTAATAAAACCTGTCAAATACACAAATCTGCGGAAACATTCTCACTTGACAACATCAATTACAATTTACATGTATACAAAATAATGTTCTTATACATGTATCGTATCCATCATTTACTTGTCAAATAGTGCATGTCCAAAATATTGTGCAATAACCATTAATTACATCCCAAAATGATTATACAAAAAGAATGACTTCACAAAACATTTTCCCCAAAATATAATATTCCTTCTCGCACTCGGATGCCCGTATCAAACGGTATCCCGTCCGTTCTATTCATTCAGTCCTCTTGGAGGAACCGGAACGGTCTCCTCCGCTCCCGCCGGGGGCGCTGCTGCACCGGCAAGGGCAAATGGGCCGTAATGCCATCAATAACACTAATGAACATGACGGTTCAACAATGTATAAACAATTCTTGCAACAGCATGTTAGTCCATAAACTAGATCCATTCAATCCATCAATTACAATTCCAGTTCTAGACAATGACTATATATAAACATAAAGGTTGATCTCATGGACGTGTATTGGGGTGGACACTACCATAGCATTCATTTTTATTTCAATTACCATCTTCCCTCAAAGGAAGGATTCATCATTACCGTCTTCCCTCAAAGGAAGGACTCTTCTTCCAAATGGAAGGCATCGATCAATACCCATAGATACGATCAGAATTTAGTGGGATTTACTAGTGTCCGGGCCAGGGACAACTAGCATCACCACGGAGTTCCGGAACGCCCCTAATTCCATCTACTGCAGTAGGATTAGTCATTTCTTTCATTTATTAATTCATTGAACTCATTTAGAGTTCTAATACAATAGCTAGGTAGTGCCCGACTCAAGGGTCATTGTTTCTCAGTGAGCAATCCACTTCTGGATTCGATTCAATGCCATGATTCCCTTCATAACATGGGAAGAGAAGAGTAATGATACCAATCTCATTAGATTGGGACACAGTGTCACAATGAGGGACTTCTAGTCAATCATATTCCTATTTAATCATAACTCGATCCTAAACAACCATAGAGGTGTAACCAACGGTTACCAATGCACGTGTTATTCTTTGATGAGCATCACATTTATATATTTATTACGTGCATTATAGTCTCCGTAGTCAACGGCCATGGAAGTTTAGACCGCAACTTATTAACTGTGAAATTCTTCTTTCATTATCTTTAATTCTTAAGAGTTTCACTTTACCTCATAATTAGTCTTAAAACTAAATTGGGGAGTAATTATACTCACAAGGAGTACTCCAAACTTACGTAAAAATCCAAAATTCACTCTGTCCGATCGATTGGCCAAATTTTTGCTTACAATTCATGTTTGGCCAGTATTAGGTTCGCTCGAGCGGACCAAACAGAGAGTTGTTCGCTCGAGCGAACCCATCAGGACATCAGAACGTCCTAGACAGAACGGTGTTCACTCGAGCGGACTCTTGCAGATGGCATTTCGTATTAGACAGAATGTCGTTCGCTCGAGCGGACCCTTCATAAATCCATTTTGAAATTTTTGATTCACTTCCTTCTTTTACTCCCATTTCTCCATTTCATCCCCACAACCTACAATGAAAGTTGGAACCTCCTGTTTCCTCCTCATTCATCATCCATTCACATCTAATAACATTTCTAATCTTCCATTAAGAATCTAATCAATCCACGAACAACTCACAACTCAATGGAAGTGCATTCAAACCCATGGAAACTTTATACAATTATACAATAATCAATACTAATCACAAGTAATGTTTATACTTGCCTGTTTTGAAGTCAATGAGCTCAAAGCCTTTTCCTTGGCTTGCTCTTAAGATGAAACCTCCAAATTTCAAATCCTAAATCCATAAAAGCACCCAAAACACCACTCATAAGCCATTCATGCTAGAAACCTCTCCTCACTACTCAATATAACTTGGAAATCCTAAAAGAAGAACCACTACTTACTTGTAGTTCCAAGCAAAAGATCTTGAGTTCTCTTTCAAGCCCTATCACCTCAACAATGGAAAAAAAGGCTTGAGGAAGAAGATGGAGTTGAAACCACTCATTGCAACCCACTTAAACCACTCCAAATCTCACTCTTGATGATGGAGAATGGTAGGGAAAAGAAAGAGATGGAGATGAGTCTAGGGTTTGGTGAAATGAACTCACCTCTTCATTTCATTCTAATATAAGGGGATCTTACACTAAAGCCCCCTCCTATTTAGTCTTATTATATTTTAAGTCAAATGAACCCTCACTTGGCCCATTTGAGGTCAAATGGGATTGTGCCTATTATGAAAATTAATGTACTATTCGAGATACACACGTTGGTATCAAGAATTTCCGCATTCGACTAAATACGTGAAAAACCTTATTTATGAAAAAGTCCTTAGCCTTCCTTGTTTGAGTCTAAACCCACTTTAATCAACTCAAACCCATTCAAATTCATTTTATTATGCTTAATGCATCATTTGAGACTAATTTGTCTCTCTTTGGTCTTTGGCCTTTATTAACTCAATTATTCATACTTAATTAGCACTAATCTCAATTAATTAGTTTTAATCGTGATTAGTTCGGATCAGGGTGTAATAGTAGCTTCACCTCTCAATGACCTAAGACCAGTGACTACAACATGTTTAAATAAACTTAACTTTTTTAGATCTTCTACGAATGAAGATAATTTTCTAAAAAAAAAAAATGTAGAAGAAACTGCTATTTTAAAAATATTCAAAGCCAATCTTAGTGGGCCAACCACTAGATTTGATCACTGGATTTTATTCATAGGCTCTTCTCGAAAGAGAAAAAAAGTAAAGGAAGTTGATCTCATGTTCAAGATTTAGTCAAAACCAAGGTGGCCATCTTACTGAGATAATAATCTATAACTCATCGCTATAATGAGTGTCAAGCAAAATCTGGATTTTCAAGATAGCCCCATTCCCATTTTTATAATCAGGGCCTCTTTTTTGAATAGCTAGGAGCGCGGATGCATTACATTCCACGTGTCTCGCAGCACTCTATCTAATAAAAGAAACACATTACGAACTCACAACCGTCGATTGTTCTCTAATCTAACGTCCGTAAAGCGTTTCACTCCTTCCACGCGGATCGACTTTCTCCACCGTTGATAACCCTTCCATCGAACGGCTCACATCTACCAACAAAACCCAAAAACTAAAACCAAGACACACAGCGCCCGAAGCCACAACTAAATCAAAATTCAAAACTTCCCGCGCCCTTTCCCCAAACCAAAAATCACAAAGCATATAAACACACACATGACACATCCCGAATCAACACCACACAACCCGAGCAATTAAAACGCAGCAAATACATTCGAGAGGGAGAGAGAGAAGATGTCAGGAAGAGGCAAAGGAGGAAAGGGTCTTGGCAAGGGCGGTGCCAAGCGCCACAGGAAGGTTCTGAGGGATAACATCCAGGGCATCACCAAGCCTGCCATCAGGCGCCTTGCACGCCGTGGAGGGGTCAAGCGCATCAGCGGCCTCATCTACGAAGAGACGAGAGGAGTTCTCAAAATCTTCCTAGAGAACGTCATCCGTGATGCTGTCACTTACACTGAGCATGCAAGAAGGAAGACTGTAACTGCAATGGATGTTGTGTATGCTCTCAAGAGGCAGGGCAGGACCCTCTATGGGTTCGGTGGTTAGGTCTCTTCCTTTGTATTGTTTCTTCTGCAAATGTAATCGCCTAATCACGAAATAGTTTCTACTTGTGAGCTTCTTCTTTCCAACACTCAATCTAAGGTTGTGGATTATTTTGACTTTTGGCAATGTTGTGGATCTCAATTGCTTTGCGTTTTATTTCTCCTTCTGTGAATGGTCTTGGAGGGTTTCGTATTGTTGAGTCCGTGTGTTTGCGACATTGGTGATAAAAAAACAAAAAGCAACCATGACAGCTTTCTGTGGAGGACTTTTTTGGCATTAGCTGTAAGTGTTGGGGTGTTTTTGTGAAAGCCTCTAGTGGCATCAGGCAGTGGTATTGCTATGACGAATGTCATGACCGCATTCATTTCGTAGCAGGTGGTGTGGGGGCAGCAGGAGGATATTTTGATTAGATAATAATTTATTTTGCGAAATCAACCAACCAATCCTTTATCCTTTTTCTTTCCCCGCCCATTGTTTGTGAGTGGGTTTTGCAGATCTTTTTCTTTCCAATGGATGGTGGTTTGGAAATTCCTCAATGGTTAAATTGTTCCATTCCATCAGGACACCTGAGCCAACCACCTGTCTTATGTACTGATGGCTTGCATTCTGGTCATTTCAATTTCCTGTTTCCTACCCGCCTTGTCCGGACTTTTTCCTTGCCACTGGCCCACCACTTGATGATTATTGTCCACGCTGCTACACTGATAAGTAAATTCTGTTCCCAGAAATGAGCCGTACAGTGGGGCAATTTTGGTAGGTCTATGCTGCATCATCACTCATCTCCCCACCTCCCATGCTTTGTTAAATGAAAACTGACTTTCCACGCATTTGTGGGGTCCAACTGTAATCAGGACATGGTTAGGTATTATTGAGTGACTGATATAAAAAGAATAATTAAATTAATAAAAGGTTGGCCCATTTTTTAAGACCACAGTTTTTTCTTCTTTCAAAATTAGAGATTTTAATATTGATTACAGTTTTTTTTTTTAAAAAATTAAAATTGAATCCACTAGTGATATTATTTTAGGGTTATAAGGGTGTTGATTTGGTCTCTCTTGAGTCTGGAAGGATTAATTTAGCCTAAAGGATTGAGTATCTTTGGATTTGGATGGATTATTTTAATTCAAAGGATTGGAAAGCCTCCAATAGCCAAAAAAAATAAAAAAAAAATAAAAAAAAAATTGAAGGGATGGTTAGACCATCCACCAGTCCCTAACTCATATTTGGGATTGATGATAGTGATCTTTCATTACTTTAGTGGAGCCGGTTCGCTAAGTAACCATCCTTTCACAATGAAATTGATGTGATGTTGCGAGCCAATAGATCTAAAGTGATCAAATATTATAACTATTCATGAGCAAATCAGTACTAAATTGTAAAATATAAGTTATCAACACAAAAAAAAATCATTAATTTTTGTAGGATTTAAATTATTAATATATATACAGCTTATTTTTCATCTTCTTGATTTACTTTTTTAATCACTAAAGGTAATTTAAAGGCTATTTTTGTGTATCCACCCACGCACCCACCCTCGCAATTCAAGACCAATAAAAAACGAATTCGAAATAGTTCCTCCCATTCCCGTCCATTTCTGCCACGTCAGCTACAAAGCCTTGTAATACAAGCGAAGGATCTCACAACCTCACCAAAACACCACAAACCCACAATCCCAAAGGTCTCCTTTGCCACGTGTCAAATATTTAACCGCAGCCACCGGATACGGGGGACCAACATGGCGGTCTCTCCAAAAATATCTTCTCCCACACCCCCACACCGTTCAACACGTGTCCGGTCGCGGTAGCGTTTTCAGTGCTGCATCCGATGCGTACCGGAAAGAAGATACGAAGTGAAAAGGCCAAAAACCCGAGTCAGTAGCAGTAGCAGGAAGCGTCCACGTCGTCTCGGTTGTCACAGGAGCCAATAGCGGGCCACCGACTGATATAATGGTTTTGACGTTGCAGTCGATTCAAGCCACGAAGATAAAATATTAAACAGAGAGAGAGAGAGAGCGAGAGAGAGAGGGGGAGAGAGGGGGAGGAAGGAAGAAGATTCGAGATATTTTGTTGCTAATTTCTAGGGTATGAACGGTTTTGCATTCGAATCGGTGCTCTGCAATTGGGATCATCTTCTTCGTCGTTGGATATTTTTCCTCTTTTGGATTTTTTAGCAGAAGATCAAGCTCACTAAAAGCATCAGTATTCAGTAGTAGAATAGAATCTTAAGGCAGTTTTTCATTTGATCTGGAGCGATTTTTTTGTTTAGATTTAGGTTCGGGGATCGAAAGGGGTGAGAAGATATGGGAGAAGTTGGTTTGAGCGATGGAGATGTGGTGGTTTTGGGAGAGATTGAAAAGGGAGAGGAGGAATTGAACAAGGAAACGAATGTTGTAACATGGGAGAGTCTTCTCCCTCCTATGTTTCTCAGAGTTCTTTTAGTTGAAGGAGATGATTCCACGCGACAGATCATCACCGCTCTACTCCAGAAATGCAATTACGAAGGTCTCTCTCTCTCTCTCTCTCTCTCTCTCTCTCTCTCTGTGTGTGTGTGTGTGTGTGTATTTCTCTTTGGGATTTGTTGATGAAATGGGAGTTTCATTTGTTGGGAGATACTGTTTTTGATTGGGGATGAGAAGTTTTGGAATTGAAGAGAATTTAGGGAAAACTGATCTAAATTAGGTTTTGATTTTTTTTTTTTTTTTTCACTTTGATGATGGTACCTGAGTTTCATTTCTTTTGGAAAATCTGCTCTTGGTTATGCATTAATTGGAGATCCGGTTTGGAATTCAAGTCCAGATTAGGAAAATTGGCATCGTATCGATCTAGTTTTAATCAGGGATGGATTTGACTTGCTCTTGTATTTGCTGTGTTTTGGTTGTTATGTATAACAAGTTGTATGCTTCCTGTTTTGGTTGTTTGTGGGTGTGTTTGTTTTCCTTTTTTCCTCTTTTGAAGACTAAACACCATAGTCTTCTCTTTTCAATGAAACATAGAAATAACTTCATCATCATCATCAAAGTCAGAAAATCTTATGCCTACAAAATGAGGTGGAAATGATCAGTGGGTATATGCGGCTCTTTGTGATGCTTCTTTCTTAGAGCTCCTTGCTATTTTTTTGTAAATGCATCCATGCTTCACACTGGAGTAAACAGTCTGTGGCAACCCACTTACCATGTTCTATGTAGAAAGTATCAGTACACCAAAGTTAAGATTACTGTATCTTGAATTACTTGATGTAACCTCCATATGAGTATTTAAACATCTCACAAAACCACTGCTAATATTAATAGAGGAATCCTATTTGTGAAATCTTCATGTTAGCAATTAATTTGTTTCTTTTTATCTATTATATTGGAAGACTCCTATCCTTCATATGAGTTTCATAGCCCATTTCTAATAATTTCCTGGACTTAATATGTTACTCGTTATGTATGGAACATCCTAGAAATGAGAGATATATTGAAGATCACCATACTTAAATTGAATTAAATTTCACCTTTTTCTTTCAACTGGATAATAGAAGAATCTCCAAATGTAACATGGTCAGTGTGTTTACACCATGAAAGCTTTCTAATGTATCAGGTTTTTTTTTTTCCCTGAAGTCTGCTATTACACTGGTTTATAACTGACCTGAATTTTGTCTCTTGTTGTTTGAACAGTTTCTGCAGTATCTGACGGCTCAAAGGCATGGGAAATTCTGAAGGATAAACCTAATAACATTGACCTCATATTGACTGAAATTCAATTGCCCTCAATATCTGGGGTTTGCCTTCTTACCTTGATTATGGGCCATGAAACCTGCAAAAACATTCCTGTCATAAGTATGTTTACTGAATTAAAATCATATGCAGAAAATCCTATTATAGGAAATCAATCTATGCCTCTTTCAACTTGGTTGTCACTCTCTCTGTTCTGTTATTTATGCAGTGATGTCATCACATGATTCTATTAGCATTGTCTTTAAATGCATGATGAGAGGTGCTGCAGATTTTCTTGTTAAGCCCATTCGGAGAAACGAGTTAAGGAATTTATGGCAGCATGTTTGGAGAAGACAAACTGTATGCTTCCCCACAATCTCTCTTCGAAGCATTGTTTTCTAGAACTAGTCTTCTCATTATTACTATAGTGACTTTGAACTTTTGTGTTCAAGCTGAATATTTATTTTTCCATCTTTTTCATCAGTCAAGTGATCTGAGACATGGATGCCAAGATGGGAATCTTATTCAAGGAAAAATGGGTGCTACATCAGAGAACAATGCAGCAAGTAACCATTCAAGTGATTATGTTGCATGTGACCGGAAAAATAATGATTATAGTGAAAAGGGGAGTGATGCCCAAGTAAGTGCTCTAACACCATCTAGCATTAGTGTTTCAGATGACACCATCGTGGGGATGAATTCAATGTTTTTATTCTGATGAGAGGCACATACAACATTCATTCAAATTATATGTGGAGGTTTTTGCATTATTATTGTTGTCCTTTTTATTTGTGATTTAAAGACTCAAAGCCATTCTTTGAATGCTATATCATGGGTGGGAGATTGCTCAATATCTGCACCACCTGCTACTCGTATTAATTGGCTTGTGTTAGATGTGGATGAAAATTAAGTTGCCATTGTAGCTTGGAAGGAAATTAGATTAGAGTATGTTTTGCTGCTAGTGTACTTATAGCATCATTTGGTCACATGAAGTTTTACCTTGGCTACACTCTTTGCCCATTGTGCAGAGCTCATGTACAAAGCCAGACATGGAAGCTGAGAGTGCATGCCTGAATAATATGCAGGATTTTTTGCAACCAAAACGCAGTTCCTCTTTAGCAATTGACACAGAAGCACACAAGCATGAAGAGCATGTTACATTGGGAGGTATGTTGATGCATGAGAATGAAGCTGAAGGTATGATGCAGTTCTTTTTACCGTCATCAGTTTTGTTGGTTTCTATTTCTTTTTATCTAACACACTCACTCAACCGAAAGTAGGACATATAACAAGCTACTTCCTGCAGATAAATCAATGAGAGTATCTGAAGTTACTCCAAACCATCAAGTTTTTAACTCGACTGTGATTATCATAGAAGAAAATCATGCTCATCCGACGCTCATGACAGGGGATAAGGTTATGGCATCGGCAAGCTATGGGGAGAAATCTGATATGGTGCATGATGACGGATTCGAAAGGCAGGTTAGGGTTGAACCTTCTAGAGAAGTCATTGACTTGATTGGGACAATAGAGAATCAACTACATTCTAGCTATCGGCGTTCAGATGACAAGATTGTCAGAGGTAACTTTTCTGATGATACAAAATATCTCCCTGGCAAGAAAGAAAACATGTGCAAGTTGAGTTCTTCATTGCCGTTGGATCTGTCTTTGAGAAGATTTGAACCTAGTGGAAACCAGGAGATTGGGGAAATGCATACCTTGAAACATTCAAATACCTCTGCTTTTTCTCCGTGAGTGCTTCTCTCCCCATGTTTTGACTATGTTTTCCTCCTATCTCCAGAATTTGTGATATTATTTAACTGTTACGATGTTTACGGTTTACCATGCTTTGAGTATCCATATTATGGATGGTCTAATTTGAATAAAGTAGCTCTTGGCCTCTCCTTCATTGTCTGAAATAAGGTTATCTATATATATATATATATATATATATATATATATATATATATATATATATATATATTGGAAATGTTCATATGCATCTATCCCTCACCATTTTTGGTGAGGGACACCCCAAAAAGGGGAAGTTCCAAGTACAAAAGTGAGGGATGGATGCACTTGAAGATCCCCTATATATATATCTATATAGGGAGGTGCTCTTGTGAGGGACACTCTCACCTTACTATGAGAGATAGGGTGGGGGCCCTCAAATCCATATCCAATGCCAATAACTTAAATGTGAGGGCTCCCACCTTTATCTCTCATAGTAAGGTGAGAGTATATATATATATATATATATATAATGCCTCCACAACTTGGACTACTCCTATGAAAAATTCTCAAAACCACCCCATTTCAAAAGGGCCAAAAATACCCCTTTTGAGTTGTCCAATTAAATGCTAAAACACCTCACCCCATTAAAGGAAAAGGTAAATGACGCAAATGTTGCACAATAATGAGTTTTCAACCCCAATATTGAATGAGTCATTCAACGTCTTCTATGCCTATTTTTTAGGAGAATCTTTTGGAGATAAAATAGGAGAAGTAAAGTGATGAAACTACCTTTGTTCATCTACCCATTTTTTAACTTTATTTTTATAGTGGGTGCATACATTTAGATAAGTGGGCCCCATTTGGAATTGACTACCTTAGAAAAGTGGGCCCAACTCAAATCCCAGCCCTTCACACTCACATATCCTAGATGAATTGTGATTATTTCAAATTTAATACCAATTTTTTTATGATCCTTTACTAAACTTCACTCCAAGAACTGGTCCTCATTTGGATTAATCATTATAAATAAAAACTTGAGATTTTTACGATGGCCCAACTCTATTTGAGTGAAATTTGACAAGAGTCCCATAAAACATGGGTCCATTAATTTCATTGGTTTGAATTTTTCATGAGTTGTCCCCACTAAAGCATTTGTAGTGATCATTTGATGGTATAGGCCCAACTCCTACCAGATGAATTTTGGTGATGGCCATACAATATGGGGTAATTTTTTTTTTTAACAAATGGGCCGCATTGAGGACTGTTACAGGAGTCCAAAAGAATAGGAACCCATTTTTCTTCCCTAAGATTGATGAGGAACAAGTGTTTATTTTGAGATAAGAAAGCATTCCTTTTAAGCTGGAGAAAAAATGGGTAAGGAGATCTAAGTCATTTAAAGAGGGAGAAAAAGTAGGGAACAAGTCTCATTAAAATAACTCCACCTCAACGACCTCTTTCGATTTTGATTGGTTGAATATAGGGGCACAAAATGCCCAGGGTGTTTTGTAGCACTCCCGCGCGCGCACACAGAGAAACGCAAACACACGTCGATGATCTGTTGAGGAGCTGAGACCAATACCAACAGATTGATGCAGATTTAAATTAGGGGGTAGTGGACTTTCTGATCCAGTGGATCTGTCATGATCAAGATATGAGCCATGCAATATCGATGGTTAGGAAACCCTTGGTCTTAGGTCCAATGCTGAGGAGAATCCATAGAGCTCAATCAGGGACAGGGAGCCATATAACAGGCATTCTTAATCTGAAAGGAATAAGGAGATCATATGGGTGCCCAGAAATGGGCCCCATAGAGAGTGGCTCTCTTGGGTATATATAATATATGCCGACCCCAGATTGTATGGATGAAAATTTCCTTCTTTCATGCAAAAATAGTATGGATGGATTTGAAGAAGTGTAACCCATTCAAGGATTAGGAGTGAAAGATAATGTCAAAACTGGAAAAAGGGATTATCCTTGTTGAATTGGTTACCTATTCTTGTCTATAAATGGTTATACTCTTTCACTTTGAAGAGGTGATTGGAATTACTTTATTTTTCTTCCTATTTGGATGTTGATTTCTTTTGGTGGGCATCCTAGACATGCAACTGTTCATCTCCCATAGCTTCAGCTTAGAGAGTAGCCATTGGCCATTCACAGCCCCGCTCCCCTGCTGCATTATAGCTTAAACTATTAACTCACAGTGAGTATCTCTAAGATGGACCTATGCTTTTTCAGCACTAGTACTTTTTTCTGCACTTGAGCTTGATAATTTTTAGCACATTGTCTTTCATGTATTTAAATATAAAACACTTTAAAGTAATAAATAAAACACTTTAAATTGATTTACTTTCTTTAGAAGTATTCTTACCGTTAAAAAGTATAATAGGTTTGGTGATTCTATTGAAGTAAGTGATAGGTGCTGTTTGTTATATGGACATGCTAGGAAACTAGAGATAAAAAAGATTTAACCACAAAGAAAGCAAAGAAAGGAAGGTACATCAATAGACAAATGTGGAGGCAAAGGATTTTTATTTTTAAGATTGTTTGGTTAAGGGAAGCAAGTGGTTAGTTATTCTAGCGTGGGATTGTGGGCACGAGAGGCACTGAACTCTAAGTTGGCCTACTGATTTCCAATGTTTCTTTTAAAACTGAGACTAAAGATCACAAAAGCAGCTTTTGCAGGTCTTTTCTCTGATTTTCTCCTTAATGTGATGATAGTTCAGGTGTGTACCACGGGAGCCTTTTTGAGTAGGGCTCGAGTTTGAGAGAGAGAGAGAGAGAGAGAGAGAGAGGTGTTTCTCTACTGGGCTTGTACGGTTGTTGGGGATGCCAGAATTGGCATCTTGGTGAGTCCATTTTGGTGTGGATTAAGCTGTCACAAGCACGTGGGCATTGATGAGCTGGAACAGGCACATTAGCTTGGTCACATGGGTAGTGGCACACCAGACTGGGCACCATGGAAGTGCCTGGGAATGATGATTCCTCCCTCTTTTCCCCTTTTTATGTGTGCGTGTGTATGCGTGGGGTCCTGGTCTCAAGGAGCAGGGTACCCACATCCACATTGGAGGAAAGTTGATGGCTAGAGAGGTGGGACCCTGATCCAAGGCCCATTGGTGCAGGCCCATCTGAGGCTAAAAAATTTTAATACCTGCTGCAGGAGTTTTCAATTCTTTGCCTAGAGAATGCCATAAAGGAGATGAGGCTTAGATGATATCTACAGATCTGCATTCTTTTACCTTGCAATTTCCACATCCTATTTGTTCTTTGTGTCAGTCATTTGATGTTTAAGACATGCATGTGTGTGACATTCACATACAAACAGCCCACAGGCATGAGATTTTTTTGTTGCATTTCACAATAAATAAATAAGAAAATCTCAAAATTCTTGTATTTGTAGCCTTCATAACTGACTCTATCCACACCAGAGAGCATATTAATATGTATCATCTGAAGTGTGTCTGATGATGACTGTTTTGGTCACTGCAGCCGAAATCTTTATATAATGACGAGGCCGATATATTGGTCCTGGATGGATGCCGGTTTTTTTCAGCCCTTCTTTGTAGAAGTAAAAATAATTGAATAGATAATTGGGAAGTTAAAAAAAAAAAGTAATTGTAAATCTTCATTTTAAACTGCTTTTAGGGTGTTTAAGATTTACTAAAATATAAAGGAAGATATAAACATGTTGACAATGGAGTTCCAGCACATATATGTTTCGGGCTTAACTCATAAGCAATCATTTACTGCCATGAGTCATGTCCTGTATTGAGCAGTGACTGCTTAGGTTGAGTTTTAAAACATGGGCATATCTCTAGGAGGTCACAGATGTTGTGGACATGCAGAGCAATATTGGACAAGGCTATGATGATATATATATATATATTTATTTATTTATTAGGAAACACATTTCGTATTAGAGTAGACAATTTAGATATACCAGTTTCACTCTTTTTTTTTGAAAGATTGTGACGAATTATATTGAAGGAAGAAACAACAAAAAATAACTAGCCCCACCACAAGAACTAAAAGGTCAATATGGTATAAAAGTATTATACTATGAAGAGCACAAAACAAACAAATTCCACAGTGAAGCCTACCAAGTTCAAAGACCTATCCACCCCTTGCTTTGCTAGCGAATCTGCAAAACTATTGGCCGACCTCCCAACATGTTGAACACCACTTGAATTGAAAATGATAAAGTTCTAATCTCATTTAAGTAAAACTGAAATCTCCACTAAAAGATAGCCGAAGACGACACCTACGAAATACCATTAAAAGAATCACTTTCCACTTACCATTTTTGTTTTTAGAAAAAGCTTACTTCTTTAAGACCGGACTGTCTATAGATTTACTGCTTTCCCTCAATTTCGGCTGGCAATTTATTTTTATGGTCGGAAAAAGAAACATACCATTTAAGCATTCACTGTTTACACATCTTATGATAATACAAGCAACAAGAACTCATTATAAATGGTATTCATTTGGATTAATCTTTTCATTTGGATATACTTTCTTTCTTTGTTTAGTCATGTTCTAGGACTGATCCCTGTTGGCTGATACGATACTCATGAACCCCATTGTCTTTAAAGGGTAGGGGCCTTAGTAATCATCAAGGGAAATTTGTTATTTCTTGATTACCTACTATTAAATTGTTACTTCTAGTGCTAGTCAACTCATGATTTATATCTACAGGTACAATAGCAGGACATTGCAGCATGCTCCATCATCAGCAAGCTTCACAGGACCCCAACAATGCACCCATGAAACCCTCAAACCTCCAAACCAGGATCCTGATAATGCTGTTGATGCTGTTCAACATAGTCGAGAAGAACAAAATAACATTGAGGGAGATAACCCTCGAGACAAAATGGTGTTTTCATGCCCTCAACTTGGGATACTTCCAGCCACAATTCCTTACCATGGCATGCCCCTTGATGGTTTACATGCACGCTATGGCACATTACTGCAAACCATGTTTTACACACATCCAGCTGCTCCTCCAGGACCTCCACCTTGGAGTACAGATTCAACAAGCCTGCAAGAAGCCTTGCATGTGAAAAAATCATTTCATCACTCTCCTTGCAACCCTGAGAAAGATCATCATTATTGTGATCAAACTGCAGTGAAGTCGAGTGACCAATTGAGGACCATGCAGGAGCAGAATTCAGAATATATGGAGGACACAAAACATATCTCATCTGGCACTGATCAGAGTGTGAACAGCAGTTTTTGCAACAATAGGAAAGGCCATATGAGAAGCAGTGGATGCCGGAGCATTTGCGATGGAAGTACCATGAATGTTACTGCTACTGCTGTTGATGCAACCACTTTTGAGAGTGGGAATGATGAGGGCATCATTACTAGTGATCCAGTCAAGGTGATGGGTGAGCGTGTTTCCCAAAGAGAGGCAGCCTTGACCAAATTCCGTTTGAAGAGGAAAGACAGATGCTATGAGAAGAAGGTGAGAAAAACCATATTTAATAAATTTTTGTGGGATAAAAACAATATCAATAGTTATTATATTAAAATTATATCTTCTGTTATTGTATGTCGCTCCTCACTTTTGAGGTTGAGGAATTATAATTGTATAGAGTGTAGCATACTTGGGCATTGAGCATGTGCAGATGGCAGATGTGACTGATTGTTTGTGATCCTCTGCTCTGGGTGTATGATCTGAGAATATGTGCTAGATATGACTGTTGTTTGCTGATCCAGACCAGTGATCCATAAGCCTCACCAAGGATTACAGACATAGAGTTGCTCTTGATATCTCCTTGGTGGAACAGTCTTAACTTCTGGTTCATAACTACAAATCAACAATTGAGCACTGTTCATAATTCAATGGAAAGTAAAGAATATTTGTATTCAACAGCTAGAACCTTACATTGTTTTTGGAGCCCGGTTGATCCTTGGTGGGCCTATCAAATAAATGTGTTGACAGCCATTCTGTCAGCCCCAGTCCTCAACTGTAGAAAGTCACAGCTTTATGATTCTCTACATATCTTTTGTTTGTGTTCTCAGGTCAGGGATCATATAACTTATCCTAATTAAAACCCATCTTTTAATGATTTTCCCTCACAGGTTAGATACCAAAGCCGGAAAAGACTTGCTGAGCAGCGTCCTCGAGTGAAAGGACAGTTTGTTCGCAGGGTGCTATCTGATTCTCAATAGCCAGCCATAGAAACAGATTATTGTCTTTGATTTGCTGGCCTCATGGAAGATGTTGGTACTCATCGTCTAAGATGAAATGTGACTGGAAATCTCTAACCATGCTTTTCTGATTACCTTCATCTATTCTTCTTCAAGTTCTTGGTTGTGGTGATGAGGCTTGTGAAACTATTGCACTCTTTATGCCAAATGGAAGTGGAGTAAAAAGCTTTCAGGAAATTTGATAGTGAGATACAGTAATTTCTAACATGTTTGTTTTGATTTTCTTTAATCCAATGTAAATATAAATCTTAATTTTTGTATTTATTGATCACATTGCTTGACATTTGTGTCTGTCTGCACTAAGATTGTCTCATTCTTTTTCCTAACTGATCGAAACTTAGTTCATGAATGATGTCACTATTAGAGCCATATTTGATTTTGTATTAAATCTCTCACGTATTCTTCTATAGAAGCATATAATGGTCAGATACATAGTTCGATGCCATATTTTTCTTTGATTTCTTTGGCTGCTTTTTATATAGTCGATATCCTTTTGTGTTATAGTCTGATGGGATAGGCTTTTGGTTTTCGGGTTGTGGTTTCAGTGGCACTAAAAGCTTTGGTGGTGGCGATGCCTTATTTCATCAGAATGGCTGTATGACAAAATTGATGGTGAATTTGACTCCAAATAGTTTGTTTATTTGAAATAATGGCGCTTCCAAACAAACATGGTGTTAAGTTTCACATGTTTACATAGGTAAATCCTATTTTCATATCCCATGCGGGGGTTTGATTTTGGAACAAACAGTAGTTAAAAATCTCAGTGTCTCACAACTCATTTGCCTGGATTGACAGATGTGGAAGTGAGGACCTGAGAGTCAGATGTAACATATTTTAAAAAGCGTGTACTCTATAAATTAAGGGTGGAACTTTTGCAAATTGGTGTACCTAGTCAGGTTCATGTTGGTATCTAATCCGTCTGTTGATAGTTGAACCCATCTGGTTCAGAGATACTCTCCTGTATGGCTGTATCACACAAGTGAGATTCATGTGCAGGCTAGCAACACCATAAGCTTATCATACTAATTCTCGTAGAATACACTAGTAAAATTTGAGAGTCAATGTACTTCAATCTGCACAATAATTAACGGCTGCAGCTGGACGGTGCGTGTGCCCCATGTTTGACGGAATGCACTATCAAGTTGTAGGAAGCGATTGTCTACAGTTAAGTAGTCAGTAATCTAAGAAGATATGAACCCATGTATTAGTGAATCAGGTTATTCCACTTGAGAAAGTTAAAGATTGAAACAACCCAATTTGGTTGAACCAGTCATGGTCCATTGATATTCTTTCTGGCCACATGTGGACCCACATGCAAATAAAGATAACTCTAGTTAATATGATTTTGGTATGCACCTTGACATGGGGCGCATCTATATTCATTGCTATTACGAAACTTTCAAAATGATAAGACATACAGGGCCACAAGAAAATGACAAGAATATAATTGAATGGCTGATTCAGGCAAAGGATGAAACTGGGTTTGGTACCAATTCATTGCATTACATGACACACCAGGATTCAGACTACATTACTGGTGAGGAACATGTAAAAGTCATAACTGAGAAGCAATCCTCGCTCAGGTGGGTCTGAGAATGGATAATTTGGGTGGTTTACGCCTCTACATCCAAGGGCATTTCATCGAATCAGCCCGTTGAGGGTCGATTGTACTGTATAGATCCCTGTTACAAGCACCGGCTGAACACTTTGGTTTACATCTAGACATGGTTGATTCTTTATCATATTTTAAACTATTGTCATTATTATGGTCAATGATCTTCCACTTATCTCATCATAATCACTGCTAAATATTTCCTCCAAACTTTCATGTATTCCCCGTAATATAAAAAGGCAAATGCATCAAGGTAAGGAAACAAGAGTAAGGTGTTTCAAAATACTAGTACCCACTTTGTACTTTTATTTTGGTTAAAGCACTTCGAACGTGGGAGTAAGAGAGAGAGAGAGAAGACAGTAATGAACAAACGTTTATGGGATTCCCTTTTCTTCTTTAGTTTTTCTTTCCACAGTCAGTCCAAAAGGAAAAAGAAAGCAAACGAATAAAAGAAACCCAAGTAGAAAAGAGAATCCATACATACGTGATCCAACCACTTTACAAAAATCCAGTTCCTCTTTCTTTCTCTCCTATTCCCTCAACTCTCATATTCTACTCTCTTTTGTAAGCTTTTGCCTCCATTTCCCACCACCCCCCAACTTTTCCTTTCCCTTCAATCATTCTCCTTTTCATATAAACCTACAACACTAGCCTTCTCCAATGGGCTAAGAGGACACAACCCAAACTAAAATGCCCGTGGACATGGCCAAATTTATGGGTTTTACTTACAATATCATCACCTCCCGCTTTCTCTTCACAGCCATATCACTCTTTCTCATCCTTGTCGGCGTAACATCTCTAGTGGTATGGCTTGTGTACCGCCCGAGCAAACCTCTCTTCACCGTCGTCGGCGCCGCTCTCTACGACCTGAACGCCACCTCCCCCTACGAAATTTCCACCACCATGCAGTTCACAGTGGTAATTCAAAACCCCAACAAGAGGGTAGCGGTGTATTATGACCGACTCTCTGCGTTCGTCTCCTATCGGAACCAGGGAATCACAGCGCCTGTGCCATTGCCGCCGTTGTTCCAGCCGCGCCACGGCACAGTGACGATGTCGCCGATGCTGGGTGGTGGGTTCGTGCCGGTGTCAGGGGAAGTGTCGAGTGGGATAGTGATGGATGAGGCGTATGGGGTAGTGGGGCTGAGATTGGTGGTGCTGGGGAGGGTGAGATGGAAGGCTGGGGCCTTTAGGAGTGGCCACTATGGGATGTACGTGGCATGTGATATGTTGGTGGGGTTGAAGAAGGATTATGTTGGGCAAGTCCCTTTGCTTGGATTACCTAATTGCAACGTCGATATATGAATTCAGTTTTCCTAGATTTTGTGTTTATTTGTTGGATCTTTTGGAAGGTTTATAAAGGAAATGAGTTGCTCTTTTTCTGCCATTCCCTATATGGATGAAAAGATGAGCATGTTGTAAGAGTAACGAATATAAATAGAAACTCTCTCTAGTTTCATTTGTTATTGCCTTACTTATGTGGTGCAGTTTCATAGAGAGTTTTTTTTTTTTTTTTTTTCCTTTGGTAGAAATTTCATAGAAATGATTGTGGGAGAAACTTTGATACTCTTGTAGAGTATGGATTATGGAATAAATCAAATCCAAACTGTCCAAATACTTGTTTAGATAAACTTTATTTATTGAATTCATTTAGCTGTTTCTCCTTTCAAACGTCCATTTGAATTTGATGGCATCTACTCAAATAGATGCATGCAATCATGGCATCATGATCTATTCGATCGGTTTTATTTTTGGCCAACTATTTTGGTGGTTACTTAAGTAGAGATGCATGAGCAGATATTAAATCATCTGGTAGGTTTGTGCATGCATATCGAGCATAAAGAATTGCCAAATTTTCCATGTGATATGCGCCTGGGATGAGGATAGGGAGACAGGACTGATTTCCAAAGCGTTTTATACCCACAGTCCAAAGAACTACAGTCAAGTAGTAATTACTGGCATTTCAAGTGCATGAATAGAATCTAAACTAATCTGGCAAAAGAAGAGACTCGAATTCCACATAGGAGTTGGAGAGAGAGAGAATCAAGAGCGGACGGAAAGAGCAATCAATACTGTAATCAATCAGGTTGATGGGCACCTGATGCTTAATTAATTCCTTGGTTTACTGAGGACAAATTCTCCTTACACCCACCTTATATGAAGAGCTCCATTTTCAACTGTTTCTACATAGTGGGCTTCTGAATTGGCACTAGTTCCAATTGGACAATGGTACTTGGACCATTTTCCACCTAGAAATCTAATCATAAAAGCTTTGCACTTCATAAAGCTATAGCAATAACACTTTAAAAATTCTTAAATTAAGTGTTAGGACAATATGATAGATTAGGTATAAATTTCTTCTCTTATCTACATACAAAACTTTTCTATCAATCTACTTCTCCTTAATTGGTTGACATGCATCTAGATGGGTGGTGCATTCTGTAGGTGGTATCCAGTGAGAGTGGGGTGCATTGTGCAAATGGACCAAGCTTTTTATCACCGACGTGCCACACGCATGCATGTGCTTGAGGAGCAATGCAACATATTCACACGTGCCACCTGAGGGGAATGCCTTGAGATTCAGAGCAGGCATGTGAGATTCACCTTTATTATTAGGAAAAACCCACGATCCAATGCTCTAGCATCTTTAATTTCCTGCAGACAAAACCCTTTCCAATCCGAAGAAGTTAGAGATTGGATTGTCACGACCCGGGCCTGAGATCGGGGCTAATCCGGAACACGATGACTTCATACTTACTCCCGTAAATCCTGAATAAACCGAAATTAAGACAAGACTTACAAGGGATCTAACCTGCATACCTGTCAATTGCACATTTTTGCGGAATACATGTATATATTGACAATAAGTAACTTTACATTAAAAGTAAAGTTCACATATACAAAATTATAGTTCAATAAAGTCCACCGCTGCATATTCACAATACAATGCGGGGGACATTTAATTACATCTAAAAAATGATTTATAACAGTATCTATCAAAATAATTCCCAAAATAAATCAAAAATATTCAAAACCAATGCCCTCGAACTATGCCCACTCCGCTAATCCTCCTGGAGGAATCGGATGGGCCTCCTCCGTAGGCGGCGCGGCCTCTGCAAGGTCGGCACGGGCAACTGGGCCTGTAATGCCATCAATAATACTATGAACACGACGGTTCAGCAATGTTTAAACAATTCTATGATAATTCATGTTAGACCTGTTCATTTCTCAATGCAATAACTATAGACAGTATAAAATTCTGTACAGTGTAGCTAATCAATAATAATGACTAATTTCAACTACACTAGTAGCATTATCATTCAATTCAGTTTCTTCCTAAAGGAAGTGTCAGTCATTTCATTTCATTCAGTATTCATTCATTTCGTTCATTTCAATGAATATTCATTAGATGGCTTATGGGACTATTCAGTCCAATACTTTTAGGTGGCTTATCAATTCAGTGACTTTTCAGTCTATGTGTGGGATCTACCAGTGTCTTGATCAGAGATCACTGGCATCACCACGGAGCTCCGGAACATCCCATCCATCTGCTGCAGCAGGGTTATTCATTAATTCATTGCATTGATTCATTGATCAATGGTTCATTATGTCTATTCATTATTCAATGGTTCATTGTAATTATTGATTATAACTCCAATTGAGTTAGAGGAATCATTAGTCATTTACGGTCCTACTTGTCTCTATCTCAAATTTAGACAATTTTTAGGTGTAATCATTAGTTACTAAATGCACGTGTTATTTTAAATGGACATCACATTTGCATTTAATATGTGCATTTAGTCCCCAAAAATTTCCACCCACAATATCAAAATCCACTTTTGGCCAAATTTTTGCTTACAATTCATGTTTGGCCAGTATCAGGTTCGCTCGAGCGGATCTAGATTCGCTCGAGCGGACTTAAACAGACAGGGGATTCGCTCGAGCAGACTTCCAGTTCGCTCGAGCGAACTCCTACAAAATACAGTTCGCGTCAGACAGAAACTTCATCGCTCGAGCGCACATAATGTTCACTCGAGCGGACCCTTTTTGCATCAGATAGTAACTAGTTCGCTCGAGCGGACTCCCAGTTCGCTCGAGCGAACTGTCTAGAACCCAGACTCCGGATTCTGAATAGTTGCTCTTCTTCTTCCATTTCCATTACAAATCCATTCTAAACCTGCAATAAGCACTTGGAACCTCCTGTTCCCTACTCCATCAACATTCCACATCCATCATAACAATACTATTCCACCAAGAAATCCATACAACTATATCAAATCCATAAGAATCTCCATTTCTATAACTAAGAAGAAGGGTTTGAGAACCACCTCTTACAATTCAAAGGAAACATAGAAAACTAGCATGTTTAATCATAAAGGAGCATTTATACTTGCCTCTTAAGGTCTATTAGTAAGAAATCTTTTGATAGCTTGACTTTGAGATGAGAAATCCCCAAATCCAAACCCTAACCTCCATGAAAACACAAAATACTACTCTATAAGCTATTTGTGCTAAAACTACTCTAAATCATTCAAGGGAACTTCAATGCACTAAAAGAGATCCTAATACTTACTTGTGACTCCAAGGAAAGGGCTTTTTGAGTTCTCTATGAAGCTTCAACACTCCAATATGGAAGAACAAGGTGAGGAAGAAGATGAAGATGATGAAATCTCTTCAAAAGTCACTTGAGTCACTCCCAAACTCACTCTTGATGAAGGAGGATGGAAGAAGGAATGAAAGAAGGAGTCTAGGGTTTCTCTCTTGCAAAGGATTTGAGTTGAATGAACTCAAAGGGTTCATTTCAATGCTTATAAGGGGTATTTTGCAACTAGACCCCCTTTTTCTTTCCTATTCTCCATTCAAGTCAAATGAAGGCCACTTGGCCAACTCCTAGTCTAATGACCTCGAGCCAATTATGGAAGTTAACGCACTCGTCGAGATACGCGTGTTGGTATCAAGAGTTTCCGTATTCGACAAAATACGTATAAATCCGTATTTACGAAAAAGGTCTTGTTTCCTTTGTTTAAGTCTAAATCTCATTCAATCCATTTAATACCCTTCATTATATTTCATTAGGCTTAATTCAATCATTTGAGACTAATCTCATCTAGTTTGGTCATTAACCATCATTAGGTTAATTAAATATGATTAATTAGTTTTAACTTCAGTTAATTAGAGTTAATCTTGATTAACTCGGGCGAGGCCTTACATGGATCCTGTCCCATTTTCTAGGACAGCGGATTCACACCCATATTGTTTGATTATATAATAGCTTTTGATTGTTGAAAAGTTTGTTTGATAGGTTGTGAAAGTCAGAACTGCTACTTGGAGCATTTTCTCTCCTCTTCCAAGCGACCCAGATGAGCCAATTTCACAAGGAGATTTTTCCTACACATTCACCTCGCATGAACCAATCCGTGTGAAGGTAGCATATAGGGCTTACCTGCGCATCAATCCAAATGGACCATCAAACCCTCCCCTTCATTTAAACCGGATCCATTGGATTCGCATTTCGCACCCATATGAATGGATAATTGGGCAGTTAGATTGAGAGTTAATTTTCTTATTTTTATTTTATACGAAGTTGGTAAACTTTATGCCATGGATCAAAGAGTTAAAGAGTCATGAAATTGATCTCAAATTTGATATCTAAGCCCTACTTAGATGGATCTTTTCACCTCCTTGGTCCCATCAGTGGAGCCCCCAGGTCAACTGCGCAGTGAGCTACCTCACATGATAAGATTGGGGAGATGAACAAAAATGTTACAGATGTTTTTCACTATCTTTCACAAGACGTCTCAAGGTTTTGGACTTTTGGGAGGAATGGTTATCTAAACAAACTTAATATGGTATGAGAGATAACTGGTCATGAGTTTGAATGGGTTCCACGCATGGAAAAGTACTGAGGAGTGAACTTCACCCAAACGGGGGAGTACTATTGAAAAGTATTTATGTAAACTCTACTAATGCCTTGAGGTTTTGGTAGGAATGGTTAGCTAAAGAAACTTAATAAACTCGACGTGCTCATAAAAATGGGTCAAGGCTTTGATGATTAACATATTTTTAATAAAAGTGTAGAACTCCCATTACCAGATATATGGTAATAGGCTATGATGATGATGACAACAATGACTATTGAATCTTATATTTACCATCCAAAAATTGATTAGATATTGTCAAAATTACTCATGATCAAGTTGAATCAACCATATAAATGATAAAGAGAAGAAGTGAAAAATGATATTCCTCCACCCTTTTTTAAACAGGATCGATGAATAGAACGGAAGAGTCCATTTATCAGATGCCATGGCAAAAAGATTTGAAGTAGCTCTGTTTGTGAAGGACCTCCTATCACGCTCAATTAAAATGAATCAATGGTTTGGATTTCATTGAGGTGGCACAAATTTCTTTGATGTGGCACAATCATAACTACGTAAGAGAAAGACAGAGATCTAGGTATGGACCAGGTCATGCTGGGCTAACGCTTGTCCAAGCCCAGACTGTTTAGTTATCCAGACATATTTAGGCTCAGGTCTTGCCAACGGGCCTATAGTCATGTGGGAGCCCAGCCCACTAGTGAAATTCACATCCATTGGCGTTAAAAATGTCAGCCGACACAAAAGGCGCAGGCTTAGCCTGTTTCTATCATGCCAAAAAATATGCCTACGCTCAGCCTGGGGTGCTAAAACCAGAGTCTAAATCCAGCATAGTGGGGGGACATGGCCCAGTCTAACCCAGTAGACCCAAACGGTCATATCCCTGTGTCTGGACTTTGGATACAGAGCACTAGAAGGCCACTTCTCGTGTGTCTTTAGCTGTTACCTTTCTCAGTCGTACACACGGGATACATGAAACTACAGCTTCTTTCTGTAGATAGAGGCAGCTCCTTGCACACACACATATATATTATCTGATATTCCATGAAACTAGCACTTCTTTTCCTTTTTTCTCTTTGTATCTTTCGTCTCTTTTAATGAAATTTCTTGATACCGTCTCCAAAAAAAAAAATAAAAAAAATTAAAAAATTAAAAAAAAAAATAAAATAAATGAAGGATGATTGATGCAATGGCAATGGATGGTGATCCAGATTATGAGCAACTCTACTGGTTCCCAAGAGCAGAAACTAGACCAAGGAGATGAATTAATTTTGGTGATATAATTCCTATCGTGTTTGAGAAACTAGAATTGCCAACACCAGTTTCTACCAGCACCTGTACTAAGGATGATTTTCTCTATTTCCATACTTTTTATAACATAAACGCTCTCATCATGTTTCTCTATTTCCATTACCCGAAAGGCCTGAGCCAAAAAGCTGGGCATGGCCCCTTTGTTGGACTTGACTGATAATGAGGGCAGGGTATAGCGGGCTTAATTTACAGTACATGGATCCTTGATTTCAGGTACAATTGACACATTAGGTCCGGGTCCAGTTTGAGGCACATAAAGCACTAATTGATCTGGGACTGGTCTATCATTGACCCAAACCCGACCCATATATAAATGTTCATGATCTCTGATGTACATGCTTCTACGTATGCTTAGCCTTCCTTGGATGAGGCGAAAAGGTCAAGGAAACATTAGACGATTCAAATTTGTAACACAGGCAGTTTTCTCCACAGCCAAATGACCCGGAAACTGGTGGTGCATCATGTCAATACTAGGGTGACGACCAACCAGTCCAGGACATTGGAATAACCAAATTGGAAAAAATAAGCTATGGATTCAATTTTTGGGTCCATATTAATTTGGGTCCAGAATCAAAAGTCCATGTGCTCCATTTCATACCCAAGGACTTGACTGCTCAAGGCCACAACCAAATGTCATATACCATATATCATCAACATCATCATCAAAGCCTTGTCGAACTATGTTCAGGTCGGCTACATGAATTATAATTCTCCATTCTAATCTATCTTTGGCTTACCCTTTCTCCTTGACGGGTTGTCAACTTGTGCTTTGGACTTGTCCAAACCATCTCAAATTTACATATGGGTCCAAGTTCAGCACTGGACCCGACCAAATTTCATCCCCAGTTAATAGCAATATGAATAGAACAATAGATACTGAATAAATACTAGTCAGACATGATCTACTTCATTATATTCTTGAATCTGTAGCAACAGTGTATGATATTATGGCTTTTGGATGTCCATGCTTGTGTACTATATTTTGGGCAATGCAGTCATGCTCCTAGGGATGGCATAAGAGGCGGGTTTTGGGGGGGGGGGGTCTCGGGGGTGGTTGTGTTAAATCCCAACCTGTCTCGCTTCACAATACTCTTATCCAAATAGAACCCTATTTAATTACTAAACCTTCCCGTGATGAGTACAGATTGGTCAGGTGTTTTTTTTTTTTTTTTTATTTAAATTAGAAAAAAATGGTAGTTACAAAGATAAGAATCATCTACATGACCCTTTTTTTTTTCAAGTTGGCCCAGTAGCTAGGAGATGAGAAGGTAATCTGTCCACATCCTCATATACTTACTCTAAACCCGAAAGAACCACTACCAAACTTGCCCCTCATAGAAGTAGGTGGGGCCAACACACCCCTTAAACCCGACTGGCCATTGCCATCCTATATGTCATGATCCATTATTTCTAAAGTTGCAGCACATTGTACTGTATTAGGGTTCTCTATGGTGTCTTACATTCTGGGAAATGTAGTCATGCCCTACTCCCCTGTATCCATAACCTCATCCGGGTATGAAAGCTTCGTGAATATTCATTGTTTACCATGAGATCCTATCCACCAATCTAGCTTCTAGATTATAGTCAACTCCAATTAAGGCTTATTGTAGACTAGAAAATCCTACGTTGCTAAGTTTTGATCTATATGTTCCATTTCTGGCTACTACCAGAACTGAGAGGTTTCAATTTTTTCTCATCGTTATCATCAAAGCCATTTCCCAATTTTTTTGGAGTCAGCTGTATATATCCATCATTCGAATCCATCCTCGCCTTGTCTCAGAATTTACGTTGTAAATGTGACAAAAGTTTTATATGGGCTGTCAACTTGATGCAACTCTTCTCGTCTACAACCACTCCCAATTGCACACTAGCATTGACTTTGCAGAACTTATTTAATGCTATAGCTTATTTAGTTTTTACAGAAAACACAACAAAAGAAAACAATACAACCGAGCCCTCTCCTGTGTTTCAGATGTAACAAATCAAACTCAAAAGTAGATTAGCCCTACCCAGTTGCAACTCCAAGAATCGATTAGTCCCATATGGGATATCATTTTTATTTTCCCCTTAAAAAGCCAACAGTTATTAAGGTAGACCCACAACTTTTGAGAAAGGCTATTTAGAGATTCTCTTCCTTTTAGCCTCATTTGCAAACCATTCAATAAACAGGAAGGCCCCACTACTGAATAAAAATACTTACAATCTTTGCACGTTCATCACCCCATCCTACACTCTCCTCATGTCAAGTTTTTCTCCCCTCCTTTTCCTTTAATAATGAAACGAAAACCGATGCATTAGAGATAAGGCTGTCGAGGGGATCTCATATCTGGCTCAATGGGAGCTTCCCTGCATCTTCCTGAAATCTGCTTTGTATATCCAATCTTTCACAAATCTAGATGCTCGAATCTAATGCAGGGTTCTTATAAGCAGGTTGGATCCAGCTAGATCCGAATGTAAACCAAATTATAGAGTCAGTCTAGGTCCTTTAAGATGGAAGTAATCAATTGGATCAAGCGAAGACTATATAATCATCATCATCGTTCATCAAAGTCTTGTCCTAACTACGTTGGCACAAATTATATGAAGTTTTTTCGGCATTGCATTTATCTTGGGCTAAAATCTTTAGATAAAATGCACTTCTTTCAAATCTATCGTTACTACTTCTATCCATGTCTTTTTGGTTTACCCATTTTCCCTAAAATTAAGATGCAAAGCTAAACTTTTCCTTACAACGTTGTTGTTTGCCCTTGTTGGGCAAATCCCAACTATCTCAAATGAGCATCTCTTAAATTATCACCTATTGATGCTACTCTCAAATGTACTTATTTTTTTATTTTATCTTTTAATAGCCTTTTTACATATACACCTCAACATACTCTTAAAATTTTTCCTTATTTATTTATTTATTTATTTGCATGTGTTGTTTCTTAATTGACTAATATTTTGCTCTATAGGCAATAGTTGGTCTAATGTCTTGATTTTTTCTTCAATCTTATTGATATTAACTAATCACGAAGCACTTTAAAAGCAAGTCTTATTTCAACCATCAACCTCTTATCTTATATTTGACATCCTCCCCAATCTTCTAATCCTTACTAATTATATAGCTAAGGTATCAAAAAAAACTCTTTTCCTTTATTTCTTAAGTTTTAATTCTTACAGGAGTTATATATGAAGTTGTAATCCATATATTCAACTCTCTATGCGACTTATTTTAAAACCCTTTGATTTTAAACATTCCTCACAATCTTTCAAGTTTTGCATTCATATCATTTCTCAGTTTACCCACCAACTATATTGGGTACAAATTAAACAATATACACCGACTACGATACCTTATTTTAAATGAGTAGTTAACTAGTCCATAATCAGTTAGTTCTGATCTTAGATTGGAATTTATAAAAAAAAAACAATGCAATAAAGATGATAAAAGCATAGCATATTTCAGATATTTTAGCCTTAAGTTTGGTTCACGATCATATTTACCAAATCTAAGGCATGGGTCTTTGATGATAGCCCAGCTATTTATGGGTTTTTCTTTTCTTTTGATGACGTAGATATCCCTAAGGCCTTTGACCAATAGGACTATTAATTCCCGGGGTGGAACGAGCTAAACTCACACAAATATACACCTGGCAAATTTGGGATAGATTTCAAACACAAGACATGGGGAGCAAACCCAAGCCTTTTATGTCACTCCAATGTGGGTAGCTAGTTATGGATATTAGTGTGTGAGTGAGAGTGAATGAATCAAATCCACAATGTAGAAGAAAATACACAAAAATACATTGGGCATGGATCCTTGATCAGACATATGGGCTTGAGGCGGAGGCCTATTTCTTTGCAAGAGAATTTATTATTCTTGAAAAGATGTCCCCCAAGTGGCATTACTTCCTAAATTCTCCCTTTGGGTGTAGCAACGAGCATTCATAAATTCCAGCAAATCACAAAAAGATAGAAATTCCACATTTTTAAATAGACCTTTCAAAGTGGCTGGAAACATTGCATGAGGGAAGATCAAGGGACAACTTTTCTATCACCGTCAGAAATTATTGTAGACTCCCATAATATCTGCATTTGAATTGGCTAACCACACTCAAATTAAGTTTAATTGAAATGGTATTAGTTTGTTAGATTGCATGCGTAAAGCTCTCGTTATTTGAGCATCCTGCCAATCCAAAAGGAGGTTGACTGGATCCATGGGCCATGCATAAGGAGAAAGATCATATGTGGTCTTCAATAATCAGTAGTATATATAGTGTTAATAGCAACTACCTAACAATATGATTTGACCCAAGTGGAGCTTACCTTTGCCTTTGCGTATGATCAATGCCACACATAATATATATATATATATATATATATATACACACACACACACATACAACATCTGGTATATCCTCTGCACTTTTCTTTAATTTTACATGTGAACTGGTCTATCCTCTGCACTTTTCTTTAATTTTACACGTGAACTGGTCCATATTATTTACTTATGAAACTACTGCTACCTTACCCTTCGTTTTCCTTTTTGACATTCTAATTTCAAAATATCATTTATATAAGAAACTATTGGTACCTTTGTCCCCTTTTTTCTTTTTCTTTTTCTTTTTCAATATTCAAATCATTTAGATAATATTTGATATATCTTTAGGATCTTACACCCCATTGAACTACCACGTATCCCAAAATCAATTGCTGATGGGAAACGGCACAATAATGGTTTATGGTGAGTGCTCGGACTCAACCACAATTATGACCGCTCAGAAACAAGGGTGGACGCTGACCTCAACAGTATCTCTAATTTTTTAAATATATTTTTTACCCTTTACA
This sequence comes from Umbellularia californica, assembly GCA_028538565.1. NCBI lineage: Eukaryota > Viridiplantae > Streptophyta > Magnoliopsida > Laurales > Lauraceae > Umbellularia > Umbellularia californica. The sequence continues at coordinate 13,413,702 of JAPQWN010000001.1, read as the reverse complement.
AATATTTCTCTGCTCGATTAGAAACACAAAATTTGAAAACTTCTTGATATTATCTCCAATGGAAATCATCCTCATAATGATCGCCATGAATTTGAGACCTTTCTATTTTAAACGAGAGTCCTATCCACATTGACATTGCCATATTCTCCTCATGAATTTCACACTTGTCCTTTTTTTTTTTTTTTTTGTTTCTTGTAGAACACACTTGTCTTGAAATCCAGTTCAAAAGAATCTGCACTTTGTCACTTACACGGTAGTAAAGTAACTCTTTTAGGCTGCAACCCACACAAAAAGCGGCCCACATTGGATTCCATTTTAGATATCCTCGTATCTTATCGTATGAGTTTAGTGAGGTATGAGTATGTTTGATTCGAGCTGTTCATGGAAGCCGCATAGGATATGCACAAGATCTCAAAATAGTGTTGGCCTTGGCCAAATTGCACTTTATTCCAACTCACATATCGGTTTGAGCATGTGTGGTATCACACCGATTGGACTGTTGTGCCATATCCCAGTATCCTATGATATTATAGAGGTGTACGAGTATGAACAACTCTTGTGAAAAGTATTTAAACATAAATGGTTTTGGAGCAATTATGTCAGATCTAAAGACAGCCGTACGATCAAAATCCTTATATTTTAGAGGTAGGCCTCACTGTTGGATTCACAGGTCCAGCGGAAGAGGATATAAATTCTTTCACAAAGATTTCGTTTTACAAGCAACTTAATGAATATATTAAATGAAATTGATTATTCTTATATTGGTTGGTGTTTTAAGCAGCATGGGCGGCACCATATTGTTCACAGTGGGGTCAATTGATCCCGCTAATATCTAAAAACATTTTCATAAAAATTTCATGAACCTCTGAGTGGAAAGCTTTTGACCCATTGAGATCTAAAAAAAAACATATATGGGAAGTTTTGACCCCACTGAGATCTAAAAACAATCTCATGGGAAGGTTTTGAACCAACTTAATTTAAGAGTTTGACTTGAAGGAGAGAAAATGGCTTATAAATTTTTAACCCTTTTGTAACATCCAATTAGGATAAACCATGTTCTTTTGTGTCATGGGCAGCCCAATAATTTTGAATGGCTTATAAATTTAAATAGATATGCCTTAACTCATAGGAAGTTCAAATGCTATTTTTATCTCAGGTCCTTTTATTTTTATCCTTTTTCTCTCATTTTTCTAATACTAAATATTTGAAGGTAGGGTATGTTGGAAGTAGGTGGGCCTCGTGGATAGATATTCAAAACTTTGGACCCACTTGACTCAAGGATCAAGTATCCATAAGGCCAAAAACTCAATCCAGGATGCATAACTCTCAATCTCATGATCACATACAGTAAGTAAAACTATCTAAAAGATAGAACAAAAACGAACAAGCATCCATTAAAATCCACAACATACAAAGAAGCAGATTATATCTTAGGAGCTCGGTTGCGCTCTAATGGAGAAGTTGATAACTTTCGTTGATGTAGAACTTTTCTACAAACTGAGATCAGAATCTCCACCACCTCTTAGCCTTCCACGCTATGATCCGAATTAGATATCTTTTCTCAAGAAGATTGGTGAAATCTTCAAGAGAAAACCCAACTCGAAACCCTAAGGAACTAGAAGAGGAAGAGAGAAGAGAGCAGTGCAATTATTGCACAAAGAGGAGGGACGTTTTTCTCTCTATATTGTTATATCGTCCAAGAGGGGTGCATTCCCTTTTATAATCTCTCAAAGCTCCTCTTGTCTTAATTGAAATAGAAGTCTTACTTTCACAACAATTAGTAAGTATACTATTACCACTATTAGAAGTCCTATTTCAAATAGAAATAGTAACTTCCTAATTCCTTCCTTTTAGAGTTCGAATAGGATTAGTATCTTTCTAATATCTTGGGCTAGCGTGGGCACCACTAGGAATTCCATAGAAAGCTGGCTCCAACTGGGACACGCGACCCCACATCTCATGTGCAATCCGAGCTCACAGTTAATTGCAAATAACACCACTATATAAATGCAAATGCACTCCAGTCTTAGGAATAAATTACAATGAAGACCCTAAACTTCCCAATTACCACAAGTAGGCCCCTCTATCAATATCCATGGATCAATTGGAATAAATCTGTCTCTTCTAATCTTAGTTCCACATCTTATTATCCTTGAGTCCCAATTAATCACTATGATCATCAGTACCATCCAATTAACTTTTAATCGAGATGGGTGTGCACTTACTAATGACAAAACCCATTAATTGGCACAAGGGGATAATAGAGATAGATTCCATCTTGATCATTCAATGTTCCACAGTCCTACTACCACATACCCAAGACACCGAGGTGTTGACCTACAGTTGGCCTCACTCATTGGTGACTCAAAGCAAATGAATAGATAGAAACTTGAGTTCATCAATGTCTCAGGATTGAGAGCCTATTGCTAGGGAATTATGAGAGCATACCTTATTATGAGACGGAATTCCATAAGGTGCTTCTCATGGTCCTTCAATACATCCAATGTACTAGCACATTGATCAAGAATTTTTCATTCTGATGATCGAGACAAATCACACTATCTCATAGTGATTAAAGTGCTGCAACCTTATCAGATGAGATGCCCAGTCTCATCACTGGTTGTGAAGATATTTTAAGTATAAAATTTGTGACATATATCTCCCGTATGTGGATCTCATCCATATACATATATCACATCTAATATACTAATGGGACCCGGTTCAACTTATGAACCATTATGTCATATGTATTGGTCATGTGCATAAAGTAATAAGATAACATTCATCTCATGAAAGTAAAGCATGGTTTTATTGATTAATCAATTTATTATATCAACTGATGAATTGAGTCCATACAATCTAACCGGGTAAGAGCCTAAAAATTACAGGCCTCCCATGTGAAAGTGGAAGGTTTTTGCTCGGTTAAGCCCAGTCTGCAAATAAGAGGGTAGGACAAGAGCTTAACCTTGGTCCGGCTTGGGTTCGACCCTTTGATAGCCCTAGTGGTAGGGTTGCGGAAGATAAGTATTTTTTGACCACACTGATTTAAATTTCTGGAACAGGCAAGTTAAGTAGCACATTATTCTTCTTAATTTAGGAAGTAGAAGAGTGATACTCTGGTCCTTACCTTTTGATCAATAAATTTCTTGTGGGGAGTCAACAATATTGGACCAGTCATTCAGTGGTCTCTTTGTTGTGTTGGGTCATGGGTGCTTTTGGCCAAAGTTCCACAAAAACTCTATATGCAGAAGTCGCACATTACCAGCAATGACGGGCTACTTTTGGATTAGGCCGATACCCCTCATAACCCACTAGTATGTGGGATCGGATAGTGCGTGTAAATAAGCTTGTGGTCATTTGCACTTGCACGCGTGAAAAAACAAAACAGGTAGGGCCGTAAATCGGGCCCTCTCACGAGGGTATCTGGCTTGGCACTCCCCTCAAGTCCAAGGCAGGGCTTGGACAAAATTATCGGCGAGCCTACCAATTTGTGGTTGTGCTTGTACAATACTAGGCCCAGTACTCTAGTCTGTTTATATATATATATATATATATATATATATATATATATATGAGAAGTGCTCTTATGAGAGACACTCTCACCAACTTTATTAGAGATGAGTAGGGGCCCTTACATTTAAGTTGAGGGTCCCTTGCATTTAAGTTGGTGAGAGTGGATATGGAAGTGAGGCCCCCCACCCATCTCTCATAAAGTTGGTGAGAGTGTCTCTCATAGGAGCACTTCCTATATATATATATATATGTCTGTGTGTGTGTGAGTTTATTTGAACATGATTCTTATATTGATTTTTATATTATTTTTATGTGAAATTCACGTGATTCTTATGTGATTTTTATGGAAATAAGCATTGCATGATTCTTATTTATTTTCATATTATTATTTATTTACTTGCAATGGCTTGTCTACATTTAGTTGTTGTATATGTAGATTTATATGAGCATGATTCGCATGTGGGTTCTTAATAGTATGAGATCAATTCTCTTTAGATATCGATCTACTATTTAGCCTTATATTCCAATTCAATTAGATCCATTGGCCCACCTTTTGGATGTAGTAAAATTTGGAAAAGAAAGTACTACAAAATCCAAATGGCATATTGTAGCAAGCACGAGTAGACTATTTTTTTCTCTTTTTTTTTTATATAGGATCTATTTGTTTTTTTGGTATTTAATTCATGATATGCATTCTATTAAGGGCCTCAAATTGATAAGTTAAAAGACAAGATCTACTAATACCATAATAATAGTATTCTCTTTGATAGTAAATGATTGCCTAGTCATAATCACCCTGCTAAGTTAGAATTTTATAAATTGATTTCTTCATCTATTATCATATTGTTTGTTGCATTGCATTGATGGTCACAACCTTGAATACAAAAGAGGGTTAATGTCAAGGTTACTACGTGCCTAGTGGCATAAAAAAATTTAAAATTAGTTTTCTCCTCCGAAGGCCTTGGTCTGTGAGGGCCAGGTAACGGCCTAGGCATTGTAGGCCCGGCCTCTGAGGGCCTTGGCTTGCCCCGACCTTGGCTTACACATGTTAATGAGGGTAGAGCTTGTACATTCCCGGGCCTAGCCCTTTGATAGCCCTAGGCATAAGTGGGCCCAAACAATCATCATGGAGGGAAAACTAATAACAAAAACAAGAGAGCAACCATTTTATCAGTTCAAACCCTCACAAAAATAAACCTACTCAAATTGCCATACATACCAACTCGACACTAATCCAACCATTATCCACTATTAGATTGAATCCTGATAAATAGTGCACTTCCAATAATATCGAACTTCTGCCGGTTAGCTAATCCTTATTCCACCACACGTACCCCTCTCATACCCTGTAGCCCAGTGATTGAACTGCAACCAAGCGAGCCCATGCAAAGAACAACTACTTATAGAAAGTAAAATAATCTTTTATTTTAGTACTCCCACAGTCGTTAACAACGTGGGCCTAGATCCAGCCCAAACTTGCCTAGGCCCAGTTCAGCCTTTATCATTCAGCAGGACCCACCGTATATTGTCTGCACGTGTATGGGACCCACTTGACTGACCCTCCCGCACCTACTTTGAGAGACTGGTGGTAAAGTCTCTTTGCGACTAAGCTTGCTTCAGGCACTGCCTCTTTAAAAGCACCAGTGGGGTGCAAAATCATTGCTGCTTTTATACATGCATCAATGATCAAACCCTTTTATTAACCCCTCATCACCTCACCATCTCTGCCTTACCCTCCTCAGCTTTCCCCCCACCCCCTCTCAAACACAAAATCACATTTGCAAATGTCTCAAATCGATACAAAATCTCCCAAACACTGCGCCAAACAGGGATTGAACTTAAATAAGATCTTCAAGAGGTTCTTCTATTCTCTTTTCAGCTTCCTTCTCTCACTACTCGCTCTAGCCATCCTCATATGGTTTATCCTACGCCCTTCCAAGCCCGAGTTCTCTCTCAAAGAGACCGATATCTACCAGCTCAACCTCACAGCACCCCACGTCCTCAACTCCTCCATACAAGTCACCTTGGTGACCAAAAATCCAAATCAGAAAGTGGGGGTTTACTACGACCAGCTCCAAGCATATGCCACCTACAGGGGAGAGCAGATCACTATGGGCAGCTCGCTTCCTCCTTTCTACCAGGGCCATGAAGACAGCAATGTTCTAAGCGCTTCTTTGATGGGGAGTTGGGTCCCTGTCTCACCTTCCTTTGGGTACCAAGTGGGTCGAGACCAATTGACGGGTAAGATGGTTCTGGGGTTCAAGTTGACTGGGCTCCTTCGATGGAAGGTGAGCTCTTGGGTTTCTGGCCGCTATCGTTTTAACGTTGATTGCGTAGCCCTTTTGCCTTTTGGTCCCAATGCTGCTTCCGGTCCCTTGACTTCCAAGCAAGGGAGTCAATGCTCCACCAGTCTGTGAATAACACCACTACTAGCTGTTTACTGTGGTTGCCTGTGCTTTCTTAATCATGTAGCTTGGAGCTAATGTGTATAATTAGTTATGCATAAGAGAGAGAGAGAGAGAGAGAGAGAGAGAGGTCTACATATGGCTATCCATACTTGTGCCTGTTTAAAATTTGTGGTTTGTAATTATGTATGGATTTGAGGGTGAAAAGGGCTGTGGGTGCACCATTTCAGTCCAGTTTCTTTACAAGCTTTTGGAGATCTTTTCTAGAGAATCTTGAAATTCTCCAAGATGTTTACACTGCGATTCCAAAATCCTCCGATCCGCCGGTATTTTGAAATACAAAGGAGTTGGGAGGATCACATCAATATCACTTTAATTCAAAACTCCCCTTATCTTAAAAAATTAATAAAAAAAAAAAAGAAAACTTCCTTTATCCATTAAAAGACAAAAAAGCTTCACTTTCCTATACAAAAAGTGATTTTATATAAAATAATTAAAAATAAAATATCATCATGACCCTATTATATTTTATTCTCTCTTGATTTGATGTTGTAATACACTTTATTTTACATGTAAAATTATCAAACGGAGTTGTAAAAATTTGTAACATTTTAGATATATAGAGTTATAAAAATTTCCAATGAAATGCGGCATTTTGAAGTGCCAAAGGGACAACCTATCATATCATGTTAGAAAACTCTAACATTAGAAATTCTTGTAGGAAATTGCCTGTCAAGAAACAGGCCCTTCATTTCATTCCATTTCCTTTGAGTGGTGATTGATGCTTTTACAAGTGAATTACCCAACATGCCTGATGCCAAGTAAAAGGGAATTGAGGATGATAATGATACCTTTGCTACTTTGGTCTGTCTCGGTGAGTTGGTGGAGATTAGGAATTTGACATGAAGAGACTTGCAAAGTTTATTAAATAAAGGGCGGGAGCGGGAGTGCTGTTGCTTTCCTTTTATCTTGCGATGCTGAATATTTTACATGTCATCGTCCCCTTTCTGTAGTTATAAATTAACGAGCCTTGATTTGCGGCTTCCCTTATAGCCGAGAATCTTTCCTTAAAGTCCAGCTAAATCACCAAGTAGGGCCACCATATTATTCAGGATTTTCAATAAACAGCCACACATGAAGACCCACATGCCCAAGATTTCTCACATGGAGTAGATCTTTTATCCTTCTTTTATTTCTTCGTTGGCCTAGTGGTTAGGAACTCTGAAGGAATGCTACTACTCCAAGGTTGGAAGCTTGAAGGGAGCTGTGGGAGGTGGGTGTGCTATTCACGGCGACACCATATGATTCCTGACCTTTCATCGTTTTATGGAGCTTGGCAATTTTCATACCAATCTCAACTAAAGATCCACTGCGAGTAGAACATATGATTGAAACATAATGCATTTTCTTCAATTTTTTCATCTATTTCTTATTTTACTCATGTGTTTTATGAGTGATAGAACCGAATTGGTGTGATACTGAGATAAGGTTAATTATCAAAAATAAAGATATTAGAAACTAAGAGGCACATTTGTGTAGGATATGTAGAAAACTAGTTATGCAGACCTTTCTTCTTGCATAGGATAGTTTTTTAACCCCCCATCAAAAATGTTTTTATGTGGAATTACAGAAAATTTCGGACATGTTTATGTACACCTGCTGAAAACCAATTCCGCCTGACTTTTTCCTTTTTCTCGGACGCCCTCTCGACAAATAGGATTTTTTTCCTGCAAAATCACAAAAAGTACTCATTTTTGCGCTTTACCTCGAGGAAAGGAGGCTACACCAAATGTAAAAATAATAATTATTGTAAAAAAAATTAAACTTTTTCTCATCCTTTATGTGAAAAGTGGTTGTACAAATATGCCCTAATAATTTTGTTGTAGCAGTAACTGTCTGACTGAAATAGGAAACATGTTGGAGTATTAGCCACCGACTACCTAGCGGGTACACTAATGCTTTATGATTTATGCATTTTTAAAAAATTGAGTCACTAACATACTCACCACTGAGTGGTGTTGGCATACATATACCTAGATATTGATCTCTTAGTCTTCAAATTTAAGTATCACATTGAAACAATATCCCATGTTATAAGGAGTGGGCTCCACCTGAGAGAAATATTTAAAAATATTTTCATTGTCTCTACTAATGTTTTGAGGTTTTGGTATGAATGGTTAGCACATGAAACTTAATATGGTATCATAGCCAATTGGTTGCAAGTTCGAATCTCAGGAGGAATGAATCGATGTAACAAAAAAAAAAATATGTGTATGCCAAAAGTGCGTAGACCAAGGGGGAGTGTTGAGGAGTGGGCTCCACCCGAGGGGGAGTATTAAAAATATTTATGTTGACTCTAATAACACATCGAGGTTTTTGCAGGAATGATTAGCTTAAGAAACTTAAGACCCCAACATAGCAAAAAGAAAAAGACAGAAGAACTCCATTTAATGTTGCTGGTTATCTTTGTTGAAGAGTGGGCTCCACTCAAAGGGGAAATTGAAAAGTATTTCCGTTGCCTCTACTAAAGCCTCGACGCTTTGGTAGGAATGGTTAGCTAAAGAAACTCAAGATGGTATTAAAGCCAACCGGTCGTGGGTTCGGATCTCAAGAGGAACGACTTGGCGCAAAAAAAAAAAAAAATGCATGCCGCCAAAAGTGCGTCGACTGAGTTCTACCCGTGAGGGGGGAGTATTAAAGAGTGGGCTCCACCCAAAGGGAAATATTGAAAAGTATATTCACTGCATCTATTAAAGCCTTAAAATTTTAGTAGGAATATTTAGCTAAACAAACTTAAGAATCTTCCATTAGAATATATGGCCTTTTGAAAGGCTAGATTACAATATTCAATTGTATTCCTGAGCACGTCTCATAGAAAAAAGTGGTTTGGATTTTAAAAGGCCCAACTTGTTAATTATAAGTCATAAAGCAGGGATATTCTACTTTGCTTTGAGCTAGACAGAGGATCCATTCCAAAAGTGTGTATATGATTCATATTTGGCTTTATTAATCTTTTATTGCAACAATTTGGTGTTGTTGAATGGTGATTGGTCCATGTTTAATTGCTCGTCGTTTTCAGTACATGCTTTATTATATGAACCCTTTGAGTAGGGTTGTATACGGGTTGGTTCCAGTCTGGGTCCATGGTGGACCTGGAACCATTAAGGAAAAGGTGGAATTGGATCCGAACCTGGAACTGTTTCGGAACTGGTTTTTTGGCTTTGGAACGGGAACTAGAACCATATATGGGATAAGTCTGGATCCGGGGTCCGAATCTATGTAGAGAATGACATTAAAAAAATATAATTTTTAGGAGAAATTTTCGAAAATTGAGGTAATATATCGGGTCTCGGGTCCACAGGTCCTAACCGATGTGGAACCGGACCCGGACCCGGACCCATTTACTTATCAGGGCCTAAATAAGGACCCTACCTAGTTTTTAACGGGTCGGCACCTTTGGGTAATTAGAGCAGGACCCATTTACATCACTACCTTTGAGGGACATATATGGCATAAATATCAAAGAAGAGGATGACTTATGAAGTGTAAAAACAGACCAACCGCATACCCTTTCAATCAAGATTTAGATTAGTACTACTCAAGTAAATGGACAGTAGTTATTGGGCTCGATTAAAAATTAAGTGAGATGACGATTTGATTGAGAATCTGTGGTTTCTCGTTTGGACATCTGAATCTAAAATCTGATCAGATGGTGATGACCTTCTGGTTTGAGAGATTTTTTTTTGGGAACCATCATGTTAATGGTCTCCATCATCAGAGACCACCTCCCCAACCTTGGCTGATTCACTTTCGAGTGGGTATCTCTGCTGAGCTCACATGGATGCATGCTGACCATGAGAGTGGGAAGAGTTGTGTCGTTTTGGGATATGTCCAAAAAAACCTCTCTAGTCTGATGATTCTAATTTCTAACTTGACTTTTAAGGTTCTTTGACGATTTTATAAATACCCTCTCTAGTCTGATGATTCTAATTTCTAACTTGACTTTTAAGCTTCTTTGACGATTTTATAAATACACCATAGATTTATTAAATCCAGTGAGAGAGATCAAAGATCAGATTAAATGTATGTGCTCGCACAACTGAATTTTCACAAGTTGAATAGGGCTTGTACCTTCGTAGTTCTATGGGAATGGATGTCTCAACTATCATCAAGCTATCCTTGAACATAGATATCTAATCAATATATGCTGCCTACTTCGTATCTTTATGCCTGGCCACTAGTTCAGTGGTGGATTACCTCCCTCTCTACTTAAAAAACCGGGATTTGGCCTTGTTGTAGTAGCCCTCTTAGCATAGTTGTGGATTTCATTTGGGACGCCGATTTGGTTTGGGGCTTTGGGCCTCCAAATGAAAATTTTCGGCCTATTCGGGGATTTCGGTGAAATTTTTAGGACTTCTGTTTTGGAAAAATATAAATTTAATAAATGTAAATATATAAACTTAGAATTCTAATTAGCGATTTATCTAATTGAGATTTGCTTAGGGAGAGTGGAATGCTTCTTCTTGTTTATTCCTTTATTTCTGTTCAAAAGAGGGCTTAGGGTAGAGGGATTGGGGCTTTTCAGAAAAAAATTGCAACAAGTTCTTTTAAATTCATTTTGGACGGAAATTTTGAAATCCAACGAAATCGGCCTAAATTAACCCAAATTGGCTGAAATCTTAACCCAAATATTGTGTAGGGATGTTTTGTTTCGATATGTAGACCGAAACTTAGAGATTTCATTCGAGACGAAACGAATTCCACAACTATGCCTCTTAGCAAGGGAAGTGGGCAGTCAGTAGTGTATGGATGTAAGTATTTACCAGAGCACCAAAAAAAAAAAAAAAAAAAAAAGAATGTATCTTTTGAAATATAAAGATTAATATGTTGATTTCATGTCATCCAAAATAAAATGTGTATAATAGGATTATATATATATATATATATATATATATATAAAGCCTTGTATAGTATCGAGATTTTTTTTTTGGATAATTATATTAAATATGCTTAATTTATGAAATTGTATTTTAAATTTTAAAACAATCACTATTGATGCAGTATAGACTTCTCCTTTTTATCCCCAATGATTAGCAATAACTCGAGTGGGTCTCACAAGAGCCGTTGCTTGCAATAAGGTCAACAACTATATCCCCTAGGAGATCACTAATTTGCGTAAGCTTATACCTCCCAGATTTTTTTCCGTCCTACAATGACTTTATATGTATATGACTATTGGATGTTATAATTTTTAACGGTTGATTTTTTTCTGACCCATGCCAATACAGGATCTGGATTCTGGACTCACTGAGAGTGAACCTAATTTTGGATGCCGGCCAATGCATGACTTGGGCATCAACATGCCAAGTGGGGTGCAAATGTAAATTTTGGAAAGATTTAGAGGTTGAAGCAATAATGATGATTGGGGTTTATTCATCTATCAATTAATCTATCTATGGTTGGAGTTTTGGAGGATGGAGGGGAGATTTTGAAAAGGAGATGAATGGTGCCAATATCAGATACAAGGGCATGGATCAGAAAACTATAGATAGTGGATACATAAGTTCTTTTACAGAAATGCCACGGTTCAATTCAAATGTGTCAGGTATTATTTATAGGTATGTGTTGATTGACAACTATATTGTACTTGAACGAATGCTTTTCTTATCGATGCATGCCGAATGTAAAACTGTTGCATTCAATGTGTAATCGATTGCATGACAGATTGTTTGTGTGTGCATATTGCTTTTGTCACAACAGCTCATACATCTGTGTTGTAGCCGTTGGAATCTACAACTAATATTTGTGCTCCTCCATTATAAGATCACAATTCTTGTACGCCCAATCCTAGAAAGTAGGAAATTAACTGACAAGGTCGAACAAAACTTGGATGAGTTTACTCCAAATTAACATTAAGATAAAACCATTACAAGATTGCGAGATGGAAAGAGCGCAAAAATAGTATAAGAATTTTCTGTCTGTGTAGAGAACTATGGGATAAAACATTTAAAGAAAAAAAAACAAGGACTATGCAAAGAAATTTTTGTGTGAAAACAACAAAGAAATTACACAAAGACTAAGATGGAGCACTCATGTGAAGTGCTACTAAGGATGCATATACCCCATCATTGACCTTCATTAAAGCCTCATGCTTTCCTTTCTCTACGATGACACCATTCTTAACAACTGCTATAAGATCAGCCCCTTTAATGGTGGATAACCGATGGGCTACCACGATTGTTGTCCGGTTCACCATCACACGGTCTAATGCCTCTTGAACTACACGCTCAGACTCCGAATCAAGTGCACTTGTCGCCTCGTCCAATAGCAAGATTTTTGGTTCTTTCACTATTGCACGTGCAATTGCCACCCGTTGCTTTTGTCCACCTGATAATTGGACTCCTCGCTCTCCTACCAATGTGTCATAGCCCTACAGTTTTCATTTTTCACAATGAAGTGCAATATATTATCAATAGTTATTCAAGTATAATAATTCAGCCCAATTGCAAATGACAAATATAGAGCGTAATATTATGATAATGAATGCTCAGATGTAAAAAGGCTAAGCTAGAACAGGAGAGGAACTTTTCCATTTGGTTTAATGGTTTCTTGATTCCAGTTGCTTGATCTAGTTAGCCCATGATCTGAGTCCTGCACATCAAGTAAAAGCCATTGATTTGCAATGCATCTCAGACTATCGTTCATATATCATGATCTCACTCCAATCCAATGCACATGAACATGTTTGAATACCCAGTGAGTATTGATCAATTTATTTGTGTTGAGAAATTAACATTTAGTGAAAATGATTCACTGATAACTGGATGGCATTCCTCTAACCTGTTGCAAGCTGCTTATGAACAAGTGTGCATTTGCAAACTCTGCTGCAGCTAAAATCTCTGCTTCCGTCGCACCTCCTTCCTTTCCATAGGATATGTTGGCTCTGATCGTGTCATTGAACAACACTGGTTCTTGGCTCACCAGACCCATCTGCTGTCTCAACCACCTCAATTGTAACTTCGAAATTTCAATGCCATCCAGCATAATTTGACCTGAATCAGGTTCATAAAATCTCTGTAACAATGAGATGACAGTCGATTTTCCACACCCACTCTCTCCAACCAAAGCAACTGTCTGTTGAATGAGACTGAGTTAGATGTAAGTATAAAATCAGCAATGCATTAAAATTGGACATGAAAACTAACTACACGAAAATCATATGCTTTTATGAACAGGTATTAGACACTGTACATTACATAACAGATAAGTAAGTAAAATTTACCAATAATAATAATAATAAATACGAAAAAAAACTCAAAATAAGGAAAAAGAAAATTTAGTGTCATGATTAAATGAGGGTATGATGTTTTCCGCTGAGTATATTCACTTCTGCCATGTTCTGTTCATGCCTCGTGGATTGGAGATTGCCTATTTAAATGCATTAGTGAACTTATTGTTGTACTACAGTCTTCATCAGTGACAGTTTTTTGTTTGTTCAAATAGTCACAAGTGATATAGGAGGGGCCATCTACTGTCAACATTGATATCTGATAAGAGAGACAGAAGCATGGAATTAAAAATGCACACAAATCACTTTGGTTGGATGACTCTACTAATCCGATCTACGGGCATGAAAAATGGATGGTCCATTTTCCATCCATTTTGCAGGCCCATACTTTGAATTCGCATGCTCATCCATTCAAGGAAACCTTGGACCACACCAGGCAAACATGGAAGATTGCAGTGGAGTTTCATAACTCAAAGATGATGACATTATTCAAAACTGGGATGCTTAGTTTGTGGCCTCGCCAAAGAGAGGTTCATAAATTTTTGGTCTCCTTCCCCAGATGATTTTTTTAAGTTTATTGTGGATGGAGCATCTAGAGGCAAACCACGTCGTGAGAACGGAGGAGTGCTCTGAATAGCAAATTTAAAATGATGTTTGTGCTTTCCAAGGATGTGGACCTGAAGGACTTGAATCAAGCAGAGGTGTTGGCTATTTTGAAAACTCTTTATATTTTCTCATCTTAGTTCCAGGGCAAGCTTATCTTGAAAAGTGATCTCCTGTGTTTCCTCTTCAATTACAGGGCCTATGTTGTGTCCGATTAATCCTTCTAGTCATTTTTCGTTTCAAAGAATTTGTGTAGCATTGGCAGAGGGGAAACAATGCATGATAGGGCCCGAAGACATCTCCAAGGGTTCTTGGAGTCATCACCGAGAGGGAGTTTGGACTCTTTACCAAACCAGAGAAGACGACAAAAGTCTTTAACTGAAAACTTTCCATCGAACAAAGGTGTTCTTAGAAAGCATATTAAGACCCTTTTAAAACTTGCACATGAATAAAACTAAGACTTATAGTGAGAAGTGTTTAATTCAACGAATATATTTCTAGAGAGATGCTCCTATGAGAGCATCTCTCACCACCCCTCACATCCATATCTAATGCCAACAACTTAAACGTGAGGGCCCCAACCCTATCTCTCATAGTAAGGTGAGAGATGCTCTCATCATATTTCTAAAAATAAAAGACCGTCTAATAACAACTTTCTGAATGGAACTAATACTTCTTAGTGAACTCTTTGAAACCCACGAGGAATCTCTAACAAATAATTTCTAAATAATACTTGCCTATATTAATTGGACATGTAAATAAATTAGAGAAGACTTCTAATCAAGCCTTTGAAACCAATACCAAATAGGGACTGCCAATAAAAAAGGGATTCAGCTCCACGATTTAAAATATCTCTGTTTACAACGTTTGACTGCCATGTAAGATTCAGATTTAACCTATGGGACCTGCTGGAGGTGTAGGTCTTCCTTTGTAGCTAAATGATCAAAATTGAATAAAAAAAAGTTAACGGTAATCGGTCAAGTTGATTTCAATCTCAACGGAATTTCAAGGGGTTCTCTACGAATCTGACCAGCTGACAAGTGTAAAAGTGTTTACAATGAACAAAGAAAAACTTCAGTATCTTTAGCTTTTTTATTTAACCAGGTGATACAGTCTTAGTTCTCTTGTTTCTCCCTCATTTTCCCCTTTTAAAAGTCAATATAGTGGATCCTTAGACATATCAAGGATTTCCCATTTTAATATTAACACTATTGGTAGGAAGTAGGAACTCAAACATATCATATACTTTTACAGTTACATGAAGGATTTGATATCATTAATTTGTTTATTTGTTTAATAAGAAATTTTATATTATATATGACCCTTGGGCGAATGCATAGCTGTAGATTGATATGTCAACAATTACCTTGCCGGACCGCACAGATAGGCAGAGATCTCGTAAAATCTGAACATCTGGTCTTGTAGGATACTTGAAGATGACATTCCGAAACTCAATGTTTCCCTTCACTGCCTCTAATGTCATTCCAGAATTATCACTAGGGTCTATCTTTGACTTGCGGTCCAGAATTCCAAATATAGAGGCAGTAGAAGCTTTTGCTTTGCTTGCATCAGGTGCCAGGGAGCTTGATTGAGAAATAGCAAAAGCTGCCATAGTGAGAGCAAAGAAAACCTGCAGATCAGACAAGAGGCAATAAATTCAAAATGAACAAACCCAGGAACCAAATAACAATTTTATAGCAGAAAAACTTATGTTCAATGTTTAACAGTTCCATACTATTATATCCCAGTATATGCTAATTCTCTTAAACAGGATCGTCCCTGCAATCTCTTTCTCTCTCTCTCTCTCTGGTGGTAGCAGGTGACGGGCCGCACCTATCAGCTTAAGATTTTGGGTCGGTACATGGTACCAGAGCCGGTTCCGACCTGTCGTTCTTGTGTAGCCCATGTGGCAAGTGCGTCCCACGAAATCCATTGGGACTGCACACGAGGGTAAGTGTTGGGAAGTACCACATTGCCCAAGTCCAGAGTTGGATAGGGCTCTCAGTGCTTCATATACCTGTTTGGGCCTTCCACCTATTAGCTTAAGCTTTTGGGTCAGTACATGGTATCTAATAGGGTCGTAGGGGTTTAAACTATTGTATAGTTGACATTCTTCCCCTCCCTCCCGGTAAAGTGTCAAGCCCACATCCTCATGCTTACAACAATGATCACATGCTAGCGATAATGAGCACATTCCAACTATGCTACGGGCTCTTTCCAGGATTCATTTCTTTTTTCGTTGCCTGATGTTGATTCTTCTGCTATTTTGAATAACAGTAGTTGAGGAGGTGGTGGATGACTTACACGAAAAACATCTGAGAATGTTGCCTTCCCATCCTCAACAAAGTGGGCTCCTGCATAGAAACTGGCTGCATAGACAGCAAACAGAGCGAAAAAGGAAAACCCAAAACCAATCCCACTGACAATCCCTCGCTTCATCCCTGCCTTCATTGGACCTTCACATTTCTTTTTGTACAGTGCCATTACCTTATCTTCAGCACAAAATGAAGCCACTGTTCTTATACTCCCCACAGCATCATTAGCAACTTGACTTGCTTCCTCGTACTTCTTCTGCATCATTTCAAATTTCCATCATCAATATGAATTCACACGCATGACATAAATTATTATGTTAAAGTCTAAATGATGTAAAACAACCAACCTTTCACATGACTCTGAAAATTGTGTTTTCCTTTTGAGGGGATTGAATGTATCCCAAGAATTTATTTGATATATAGCTATAATATATCAGTAGCAAAAGGTTCAATTATTCTGCAAATGAATTTTCATAGTGCTAGAAAAATCAGCTATAAATAGGCCGGCAAAACTGAAAATGCACTAGCACTTAAAAATTTATCAACAAAATATAATAATCTTATAAAATAACAAAGATAGTTCAAAGGCAGATCTCAGCATATCTCAAAAAATTATAAGCCTTTTGATGCATTATTTTCCATATACAATTATTGTTAGCGAGGAAGCAAACCTTAGCATCTCCACTAAATCCTTGCATGAACTTCAATTGGACCCATCCTCCAAAGCCTATCAGAGGTAGCATGGCCAAGACTATCAGAGACAATTGCCAGCATGCTTCAAAAGCAATTGCCAGACCGGCGACTAATGATGCTGTGTTCTGAACAAGCAATGCAAGTGCATCCCCAACTACACTGCGGACGGTCGCTGCATCAGATGACAGCCTTGCACCAATAGCTCCACTAGAGTTTTCAGCATCGTCAAACCACCCAATTTCCATGTTTACCACTTTCTTAAATGACATCAATCGAATCCTCCTTATCAATCGGGAGCCAGCCACAGAGAAGAAGTACGTCTGTGCTGGTGACACAATTATTGACACAACAGCAACGGCAATGAACATCAATGACCAAAACCTGGAGTCCTTCCGGAGCTTTGGTGGTGGCTCATAGAATGACTTAATTACACTAGAAATAAGTATGCCAAAAACAGGCATTATTGCACCGTTGATGGCTGCAGCTACAGTGCCAAGTAGTAGCACTGGAATCTCTGGCTTGTTAAGATAGGCGAGACGGCGAAGAGGGACTTCCAGTTGACTTTTCTGTGGTGGTGGACTGACAGTTTCCAGTGCTTGGTTTTCTTGGATGTGGAGTCCTGAGTGTGGGCCAAATGAGACTGAGAACGAGTGTCGGTTGCTATTTCCAGCACCCCCAGATGATCCCCGACTTGTTGACTTCTGCAAGGAGAATCTCTGACTCGATTGCCTACCAGAATTCATTGAAATATCTCCCTCTGTGTCAATTCTAGTGTCTGATTCTTTGTTCATTTCCTGCAACTGTATAAGTTGGCAGTATGCTCCATTTGGAATCTTGACTAGCTCCGAATGAGAACCTAATCAAAGAAGCCATTGGGGAAGTCAGGATAGCAGTCATGGAAGTCGAGAGATGAAAGCAATATGGAAATATATCCATCTTCCAAAAGAGTTTAAAATTATTGTGATCTAAGTGAAGACGTATTAAAAAGAAAAACTCTTTGTTTTAAGGTAATATGGATCTACTCCAACCTACACATGGTTTAGTCATTTGGAGCAGAGCCAATATCAGAAAACCAAATCAAGTAGGAGCTACTTTTATGCTTATTCCACTCAATCACTACATTTTGTTTCCTGAGGAGTCAGGGGCAGAGTAGTTTAACCAACTAGAATACTTTGCCAAATGCACGATGCATGATAACCATCTATATTGCCAAAATATGTTTTTAATTGATGGGAATTGGTGCCTAAATGTGCCCTCAATGAGTAGTCTCTTCACAACTACATGAAAGATTACAGTAACCTCCAATGAGTGTTTAACCAACCAAGGACATTAGCTTTAATAGGTCTTATAGCTGCTAAGCTATGACTAGCTGCTTCTCTTACCCTTTTCAACCATTGAACCTCGATGAATCACTGCAATCATATCAGCATTCCTCACTGTACTCAAGCGATGGGCAACAATGACAGTAGTCCTGTTGACCATGATCCTGTCCAATGCCTCCTGCACGATTCGTTCAGACTCTGCATCTAGTGCACTTGTAGCTTCATCTAGAAGTAGAATACGTGGGTCTTTTAGAATTGCTCGAGCTATAGCTATTCTCTGTTTCTGCCCCCCAGATAGTTGAGTTCCATGCTCACCGACCATGGTTTCAAGTCCCTGAATGTATTAGTATACGACAAAGAAACAGATAGCCAGTCATTATGTAAGAATTTCACATAAGGAAAATAATTACTTCTTTGATGACTGTACATTTTACCTTACAAAATGACCCAACTATGCTGACATGTATTGAGTCTCACGATTACATGTAACCCAAATTGTAAAATGGATGTTTTGGCAGGGGAGATAACGACCTGTTAGGTTGTGTATTTGAGGCAGCATCGTCAATGTGAAGTGCATCAGGTCAACTAGCATTTTCTTCCTTTACACCGCCAAATGAAAATATTTGGAACATTTTTATTCTACCTCAAACTCAGATTTTGATTTGGACAGAACAGCATTCTGCCCACCTGATTTCCTAGGGACATCTAAATGTATCCTTAGGTATGGACCTAAAAAAGTAGTACTATGCAAGAACACAGTAATAGAAGACACTGAACAATATAAATAGGTTAAAAGTAGTAGAACCTGAGGCATTTTGTCTATAAACTTGGCAGCATTTGCAAGCTCAGCTGCAGCTTTGATTTCTTCAAGAGAAGCACCTTCCTTACCATAGGTTATATTTTCTCTTATGCTAGAAGCGAACAGCACGGGTTCCTGGCTTACAAGCCCAATTTTCCCTCTTAACCATTTAAGCTGAAATTCCTTGATGTTTATACCATCTATCAGAACTTCACCAGCCCTGGGGTCATAAAATCTTTCTATCAAACTGATCACTGTCGACTTCCCACTTCCACTCTCTCCAACCAAGGCTGCGGTCATGCCACTGGATATAGAAAGTGAAAATCCAGTGAATATTTGCTCATCTGGTCTGGCCGGATAGCTGAAATAAACATCTCTTAATTCAATATCTCCACGAATATCATCCAATTTCCGCCCCCTGGTATCATATGCATCTATTTCTGGTTTCCTCTTTATTGTCTCAAACATCTTGAAAGCTGCAGCTCGCCCTGCTGCAAATGCACTCATGGATGGAGATGCCTGGCCCAGAGACCTGTGTCATTCCAAGTCACCCAACCAGATTAATATTCACATCTTATATCCAATTCTAAAGTCATAATTATACATTGAGAACATTTTCATGAATGCATCTATGATACAGATGTATAGAACATTAGTACTTGATGTGTTATGCGACTGAAGATGGGATAACTTGTTGACCAGGTGTTCAAGTCATTTAAATTACAGATTATTGAATAGTAGCATCCTGAGAACTTTTGAAAATTGAACAGAGCATCTGAATGCCTATGTAAATCTGATATGGATGCATCTCATAGTCAAACGTGGACACAAGGTGCAGGCCATGTGATCCATTTAAAAATGCGTTCTTAAATTTCTGGAGAAAGATAATGACAATTTAAATGTAATTTTGGTACAAATACTTGTGACTGCAAATAAGATACGGATATACATTTTTGCCTAAATATGCAGAACATGGGACCTTACAGCCACTGCTAATAAAAGAATAAGAAATTATATCATAGTAGGATATGTTTGTTCATTTGAAACCTTTAGAACTAATTTCTAGCTAATGCAAGTATTATGTTTCAGCTTGTACGTTCAAATTAAATGAAAAACAATATCCATTAATAGTTGATTGTTTAACTTTGCATATACCTGTAAACAGTATACAAATGTTGTTTTTAGTAATTTCTAAAGTAATTTCAGAGTGAATATGACTTCCTCGACTTTTCACTTGTTTCGGTATTATATGAAACTCAAGATCAGAACAGAACACACTAGTTTTCAGAAACTAAAAATTGCAGTCACCTCAGTAGTCAGGACTCAAGAAAATAAATAAATATGGTTTTGATGGTTAAATCAGTCAGTTTTATTTGATAGCTAATGAGGCGGAAGTGGTGGCTATCCCAGAAGCTTTACAGTTGTATGGGCCTTTCTCGTATCTTAAGCTTGTGATGTAGAGTGACTCGTTGAATGCGAATTGGGTTTCTTCTCTGCAGTCTTCCCCTTGGCGGTTTCAGTTCTTCTTCAACAAGATTAATTATTTATCTTCCTTGTTCCAAATGGAGTTCAAGCTCATACAGCGGTTAGCTAATTCTCATTCAGACTCTTTGGCTAAACAAAGAGTGGATAGATCTTCTCCTTTGGTTGTTGATTCTATGTATTGTTTCTTTGTCCCTTTGGTATAATGTTGTCATACCACTAGGTTTCAATCGGTGTCTCTCCCTCTTTTTTTCTTTTTTATTTTTATTTTTATATAATCTTTCGTAATCTTTCTGATTTAAAGAAATCTTTTGCTTCCGATGAAATTAAAAAAAAAAATCGATTGCTAAGTGGCACAAGTACTTTAAACAAAACTGATGGATACATTTTTCCAGGAGTACTTAAAAGGAAAATAGATAGCAACATTCCAGTAGTAGAAATCTGTCGGGATGTAATATATGCATTTAGATCTGTGATTTTGCGCACAGAAAATCTTCAGTAAGTTTATTGGCACTCCCATTATGATTTCCAGCTATCCCAATCACTTTGCTTCAGAAATTTTTAATGAAACAACATTTCAAACTTACATAGAGCCAGTTAAGACTGCAATAATAACATTGATGACATCACCCCCTGTATATCCTTTGGTCAGTATCAACCGCGCACCAAACCATATAGCCAAAGCATAGCTGCAGAATAAGAGAGACAAAACTGAACCAAGACCCAATCCTGCAGCAAAACCCTCCTGAACGCTGGACTTGTAAGCACTATTTAGAGACCTGCCATATTTCTCTATAGCTTGGTTCTCCCCGGTAAATGATGCAACCTAAGCAAGGACCATGTCAATATCAGTTTAAATGTATTTATACAACAGAAGAATTAAATGCTCGAGTAAGACGACCTCTGGATATGTGGGTGTGTCAAGTGGTACATACCGTTCTAATTGATCCAACTGTCTGTTCTACAACTACTCCTGCTGCCGCATAAGCTGTTTGTCCACGAGACGCCATTTTTGACACCATGATAGTCATGCCTGCACCGGCCATCACTATAGGAGGGATAGATGCTAGCATAACCAGGGTAAGAAGCCACCCTCGAACAAAAGCTATCACAAACCCCCCTATGAATGTTGATACCAACTGAATGAAATTGCCAACCTGTTAAAAGAAATGAAAACATGAGAGATCTTCAAGAAGAATTGAGATCACCTATCAATACAAAAATTTCAGAGACACAATCAATCGATAATTCAACAAGTTTAATGCTCAAGATAAAGACATGGATACAAACATGGATATGGAGAGTTGGATACGACTACCAATTTACAAAACTATATAAATGCCGCATCAATATACAAAGGGTGCATTGGATGTATTCTAAACCACATTCAGTTTAAATCTTACGGCAGAATACATGTCTAATATTGTTTCAGTGGCTTGCAAATCAGTAACTATATTAGAAGGGTTACTTTTCCTAGAGATGTCAATGGAACAGGTCAGGATTGGTCCTGCACTTGATTTTGAATTGATAGGGCCTCATTGGGATGGTCCTAGTCAAAATTCAGAGTTTTCAAGGCCCGTGCTCATCCTCTTGAAAGCCCTTCGACTTAACACTGCAACAAAATTGGAAAAGATGATAGCCATCCATTCTGCAAACATATCCAAAAAACTTGCAATTTGGGGAACGTGCATAAGCAGGGGCACAATTGCATTTAGTTAACCCAGGTTTAGGCCTATAGGATTTTTAGTTATAGTAAGTTTCTAGTTGCACCAACACCATATTATATCACAGTTCTACGTTGATTGGACTTGACTATATGTGTGTGTTCATGTTATTCTTAATATGTCCTACGATTTTAAGAGAAATCATATGAAACCAATAGAATGACTTCAAAGCAATCGATGGCCAATGTTAAATATGCCTACATCCAAAAAGATCAAAGATCAGTACTATTACCTTCTCACCCATGGCTTCTTGAATACGAACAGTATCACCGGACATCCTCCCAATAACTTCTCCTGTGTTTGTTTCTTTGTCAAAGAATGCAATATCCTGCCTCAGTATGGTTTTCAAGTATAAATTCCTTATTCGAGCAGCCTGTCTTTCGCCCGTTACCATCCAGCAAGCCACCTCTGGAGAACATAATTTGTTTTTTCAGCCTCCTAAGTCTCAACCATTGTCTTAGCTATATATTTACAGCCTAAATCAATTTAAAAATTAGAAGTAATATTTTGTACTCACGGAGGAATGATGCCAGACCCGATCCCACAGCCAAATAAGTAAATTTCAGAGACACCTGAAGACAAAACGAGATCAACACCATAAAAAATTATTTAACCGACGATAATGAGTTTGGATGTATCATAAATTGCAATTGGTTTGAATGCTTGGCACAACTGTTCTGCTCTGCTCTTGGAACAGTGCAGAAATTGGAACACACATTGGATGAAATACTGTTTGTCCTACTTTCCAGCCAATCCCATTATAGTAATTATTGTACTGCTTGATGGTAGTTATTGATAATTCTTGATGAGTTTTCTGAATTTTGCCCACCCAAAAAAATTATCAGAACCATCAAACACCGGAATAGTTTAACTATTCAAAAAGCTTGCAATGTGGGACACATCTTAATGAACTGAAAATAACCCATTCCCACATTGAGAAATGTAGGAAAGCTCGTCATATCTGAGTTATTTTGTAAGATTTCAACAAGTACAAAGATGAAAAATGCTATATGCAGTAGAATATAATTCAGATTTCAGAACCCACTTTCCCATAAAGAGAGAAGGGAAAAAAGACTAGATAAATAGATAGGAATTGCTTTTAAACCCATGAAGCAAATGGAAAAATAAAGTATCTATTACTAGAGAAATTTTTAACACCCTGAACACATGATTGAATTTGAATTTAGCTTAAACCAGGTATATACCTTGGAAACTTTCTCAACAACATCATGGTTGTTAGTAGTTCCTCCAAAAGCATTAATTATTTCACCCATGAGAAGAGCCATAAGAGGAAGGGCGACCCCATTTGCAACAGCTGCGACTGTGCCCACAATCATCAAGAAAACATCTGTAGAGTCTGCAAATGCAAACAATTTGTAAAATGGAACAGTGTTGTTGCCGTCATCTTCTTCTCCTTTGCTCTTTTCTGAGTCTTGTTGATTGTGTGCCTTTTCCATGTTCTTATCAAGGATTGTTGTGGATTTGCTCGTTGACGCAGCTTGATTTGAACTGATGTTCCCATCCAAACCGTTCTCCTCAGCCATGTCAGCTGTGGAAAATGTAATCCTCCTCTAATATTCAATTCAAAATCTCAAGTAAATTCTCCTCTGGACTTCAAGGGCTCTGCTGACAAGTCATACTCTGTTTGATCAATAATCAAACTTAAATGAAAACTGAAGTGCAGTCTCAAGAAAATGGAATTGAATGTAAACAATCAAAGATCTATGAATGGGAGAATGTAAAAATCACTGGAGGATAATCAAAGCCCAAACAGACATTTATTCTTAGGAAGTAGATCTTTGATAATCTGGGTATATTTCTCCCTATTCATTCAAGAGGGAAAAGTGTCACTTTAAAGGAACTTCTTTGAGGCCAGTTACTCTCCCTTGGTTCAAAAAACCAGCTAGCTTAATTAGCCAAAAAAAAAAAAAACCAAGCTAGCTTTTCTTGCCTTCGATTCCATAGGCATACCAAATGAATACATAGAAGGAAGAGAGAAGAAAAACCTCCATCTAATATCACTATGAAAAAGGACCCATCATTGAATCAGGCTTTCATTGTATGAACAACTCTTCTATTTCATACAAGAAAAAGTGATTTCACAGTTTCTTGCACAAGAAAGCTATAAAGCACGTCTAATCACAAAAGAAATAATTTTAAAATCCATCAACCTGGAATTTTCATTTAAGCTGACGATGAACTACCCTGCATTCCTCCACTTCCCAAACAGAAGTGGAATTCTAGGCGTTTAACAGAGTATAAAATAAGATCATTTGAAACTCAGACTCCACGGACGCAAACACAAAATTTCAAAAAGGATTGATGTTTGCTTAAAAAATTCAAAACAGAAATGATAGAAAACTGACCATTCACCTACAAAAGTGATACAGTCACATCGTTTACAGTCCATACGCAACCGGTAGGCCAATCGTCTAAAAAGGTCACAAATCCACACCAAAACACATCATTTTCCTACAATATCTGAACAGGAGAGTGGAGACTCAACAAACCGAGAAGATCTGAAATTTTGAAATGTTCTTCCGACTGAAACATGAATTTTGCAAACAAGAAAAAACCACCACTAAAAAACGTGGTACTATTCACACCCTCTCACAAACCATCCCCTAGAACGATTTTCAAAACAGAAAATGAGCAGATCTCTCAATGAGCCAAAGCCATATTACAAGTACAATAAACTATTAACATGGTTTTTCACGTTTAGCTGACAAAATGGATATCGCAAAACCAAAATCTGCAACCTCTACCAAACACACTAAAATTCAAGTTTCCGAATCTCAATAAAAAAAAAAAATGCAACCAGAGCTATAGAAGAAGAAAGAGCATCAACAAAAGCAAATGAATTTCAAAGCTCATATGAACAACAACAACAACAACTCACCGAAAGATCCAAAGGGTACTAATGGTCACACCTCTTGAGTAATGGGTTAGTTTTATTCTACCGATCTATGCTGTGCCTAGATCAGTTGGTGGAGAAATTGTCATTCAAACGTAGAGTCAATATATACTACTAGAAGGATAAACGTTGCTTGAGGAAAAAGCATGGTACACTGCCAAGAGCCGCCTTGACTGAAATATTTCAGTAAAAAATCTTGTAGATAGCATCTCTCTCTCTCTCTCTCTCTCTCTCTGTTCCCACTTCCAAATCTGTCGTTGAAAATTCCAAGCCAGGGGAACATACCAATGTAAGCTCTTATTCCTTCATCAGTAAGCAAAGGCCTACAGCTTGCACTGACCAAAGATGCAATTTTTTATGGTTGGATAGATCCTGTAGTAAATCTGGGGCCCGTGCCTCATGGAAAATACTGTAGACTCAATTCTACATTATTTGATGTTGGGTCTCGACCTTTTTTTAAGTGGCATCTCTGCAGCTAGAAGGGCTCTCTGGATGCCCATCCACTGGCATCGGCCGTTCAGGATCCTAACAATTGATGTATGCATTTTGTCAATGGTGTGGGCCCCTCAGATTGGAGAATTTCTAGCTGTTCACATGCAGCCCGTGGTTTTTTTCTTTTTGCCTTTGCATCTCAAAGAAATTGTGTTCATTATCATGAGTTGGAGGTGGGTAGGGCTTTGGGGCGAGCGCAATGTCAGCAATGAAATCTTTATGTCTTCCTTTTTTTCTATTTATTTCTTTAATTTATCATTAATAGAAAGTTACGGTGATTAAGACAGTGGGTCTGGTGGGGCTATCACACTTAGGTTAGTGGATCTCCCATCTATACAATAAAACTGGTGGGGGATTGCTGCACTTCACAGTTTACACCAAACAATCCTAAATGAGAAGCTGGGCCCAATTTAGTGATCGAGTTACAGTCCACCTAAATGCATCATAATAAGCAAGGTGTGGTGATAAAATAATGTGAATATAGAAATATGCATGATATAAAGTTGATCAAATCTAAGGTAGATTTGATTTCATAAATAAAGGTTAGCTCCAGTACAAAAATCAGAGAAGGACACCGAAAAATATAGATAACAGGGAGAATTTAAGACTGTACTCTATGTCCTATAGGAATGAATATTTTAGGGAACTGGCTGCCACGTATCAAGTGGAAAGTCATTTTACTTAGGTTCTCATGCATGTAGACACGTTGCTTTGCACCCCAGCATCAGTCAGAATTTTCCAGATTGGAGCATCTGAATCTATGTATTGTATTGTCTTGTACTAGGACTGCCCCGGAGTTTTGTTAAAATTAGATTGGTTTGAATGTTTCCATATGTGACAACTATCTTTGGCTCACTAGAAAAGAATTGGAAAGTTACGCAAGGATTTTGGACATTGGTCACACTACAAAACTCAATTAGATCTTCTTGAGGTTTCAAAGATAACTGAGGAAAACACATGGGGAAAAAGAAATCGACATTGTAATCCAACCAAGAGTAAGTGTCTTTCTATTTCATATAATTGAACTCCAAGGAGTTATTAGATTTTCTTTATCTCTAATTTGTTAAAAATAAGAATCAAACGTAAATACCTAAAAATAATAATCAATTAGCTTTTCTTTAATGAAAATCTGTATAAGGGAACATGGAAAACGATACTTAACCCATCACCCTAATAATTCAAATCCCAAGAAAGTTGAAATCTCCATCCACACCTTTGACCTTATATCCTTCATCCCTCTTGTCATTACCCTTTCCCTCTCACCTCTTTATCAATCTTTGAAGCTCATTTGACCATGAATGCATAGAATCCAGAGGAATTCATGGTCAATGAGCTCCACGGAAGAATTAACAAAAAAGATGAGGGGTGAAGGGTAAAACTTGAGGGGAGAAGGATATAAGATAGACAAGTTGATAGAGCCTTGACCTCCCTATGTATTAAATTACTACAATAATGGCTAGGTAATCATTTCCAATCTTTTCTTAGTTCAATTTTCATTAAAAAATATTTTTGTTGTCATTTTTTTTTTAATTCTCACTTCATTTTCAACCACTTATAAAAATCTAATACACAACAATAAAATCACAAAAAGAGGAAATTAAGAATTCGGTAGGCCAGTGGCAACCCAAACAGGCAATTGGATTTTGGGAACAAACCTAGAGTTTTCTTGTGGTGGGACACAAGACTTTTATGTGAATTTACAATGCACGGCTAGAATTTCTATTATAATTTAAAAAGCGGACCAAGGTCCAATGCGTGCAACCGCCCCCCCACATTATTATACCTAGGTCCGCCTCGGCAGAGACAAACCGCCCCGCCCTCTATATACATATATATGATAATATTTAAGTGCATTCATCCCTCACCATTTGTAGTGAGGGACACCCCTTTTGGGGAAGTTTCAAGTACAAAATAGAGGTGTACTTTTCTTCTGTACCTCTCTTTTGTACTTGAAACTTCCCCAAAACGGATGTGGTGAGAGATGGATACACTTGAAGATCCCCCATGTATATATATATATATGGATAATATTCAAGTGCATCCATCCCTCCTTTTGGGGAGGTTTCAAGTACAAAAGGGAGGTACAAAGTATAAAAATGGTGTGGGATGAATACTCTTGAAGATCTATATATATATATATATATATATATATGGGAATATTCATATGCATCTACCCCTCACCATTTTTGGTGAGGGACACCCCTTTTGGGGGGTGTTTCAAGTACAAAAGGGGTATAAGAGAGATACTTTGTACCTCCCTTTTGTGCTTGAAACACCTCAAAAAGGGATGTACCTCATAAAAAATGGTGAGAAATAGATGCATATGAAGACTCCCCATATATATATATATATATATATATATATATGTGTGTGTGTGAGATTACTGGTTACGGAGTTGGTATCCAAGTCGTCTCCCTGGACAGTCACGTGTACCCACTGCGCCAACACCACTAAGCTATCATTGCGGGTGCGCGACAGCTGATATTTATTCATAATGAAGAGAAGTTGCAATGTCCTCCACTTCCAAAGATTCCATGCTCTCAGCTCTCTTGTCTCATTGAATTCTGCTGACAGACAGCAATATCTCCTGGGCACTCAAGGTATCACATTTGCAAGTGGGACACCGAGCACCTTCTAAAATTCTCCAAATTATACAGTGATCCCCACCACAATATTATTGGTGTTCTCTAACTCATAAAACGTTCATGATGTGTAGCATGAAGTAGGGGTCCACAACACGTCTTAAAAGTAATATTTCTTCATCACATCATCAATATCATCTTCATCATCATCAAGGTATATCTTGTCTCCATTAAGCTGGGTCTGCAACATTGAACTCTGCTCATCTTGATCCGTTGAAGTATTGCTTTATCCAATCTTAAAAAGTCCGCAAGTGAATTGATTTTCTGCAGCTCCAGATATGGTTCTTGGGTAGTGTACTAACAGTGGCCCCCGGGCCCTTTTGAATGGTCGAACCAAAAGTGGAAAAAGTCGTTTGAATTTAGTTACAGAGCTCGAGTTCCGGAAGACCGTGACCTGCAAGTAACTAAAGAAACTTTTGTTTGTTGTGTTTTTTTGTAGCTCCACCCCACGAGGATCTTTCCTCGGCCTCCTCCTGCATTATTTTATAAGAGACGTGTGCAAATAAACTGCATATATCTGGCTCGAATCCTCATTGGCATTTGTCAACTCGAGATGATGATCAAACCGCCCATGCTAGAGCAGAAATTATCATTATAATAGTAGATAGCTTAGAGAAATGGTAAATATCTGATCACGTGTGAAAGAATAAACATGTGGATGTGGAAAATTAAGTCCTTCTAAGCTGATAGATTAACAATATAAATTAATCATATGGACTTTGCAAGGCTTGTTTGGCAACTCTACAGATAGAGTCAAGTAAGGCAAAGCCCCCATTCCTAAAGAAAAAAAAAAAAAAAAAACCCATAAAAAACAATTTAATTCAAATTTCTTATTATATTTTTCAAAAAAAAAAAGTCTAAAAGCAACATTATTTCTCTACTAAAAGACAAAATAACTCCACAATCAATATAAAAAGTCAAAAAATTCTATAATAAAATAATTAAAAATAAAATACCATCATAATCCACTTATATTTTATTCTTTATTCAAAATAATCCTTACTTCACTCAACTCCATTAATAAAGCCCCCAAACAGTCGGGGAAACAAGAAGACAAGATGACATTGCCATGGCGGAAAGTGCAGCTTAAAAAAGGAAAAAGATAATGATAATAACTTATATAAGCATCACAAATTCCTAACTTTCTTGAAATAGTACAAGTTATTAAAATAATAAAAACTCAAATTACATTTAAATCCTCCGACTAATACCAACTTACATGAAGACTTTCGACAAAAATCCAGGCCCAAACACACTAAAAAGGATTCTAAAATAAGCAAAGATAAAGACTTTATGTAAATATTAAGTCATCCACGAATACTTTATTTTGACATTTAAAATGACCTTACACTACTAAAAAAATGGTTTTTTATATCGGTTTTAAAAACTGCCTTATATCGGTTTTTCATATAACCGATATAATATCTTCAGTCAATGTTTTTTATATCGGTTATTAATTTTTTATATCGGTTATTAAGTTTTTATATCGGTTTTTAATATAACCGATATAATAATCGCTATATATCATATCAGCTAACAAATTACTGATGTTATTTAAAAATTTATTAATATCGGTTATTAATAAAACCGATATAATATGCTCCTCCAACCGATATTATATACACTACTGAAAAACAAACCCACGTCCTGCTCAAAACAAACCCAACTTTTTCGCCCGCTCCCGATAAATCTCTCTCTCTCTCGCTCTCTCTTTCTCTCTGAAGAAGAATTCCAAAACCCTAACAACTCTTTTTTTCTCTCTCTCTCTCCCTCTGTCGATCGATTTCGGTCTGGTTTTTGTTTGAATTGTTGTTGTTGTGGTGGTGTTGTTAATGGCGAATATGTTGAACAAGCTGAAGAAATCCCTATCTCTGCGACTGTCTTCACTGCGATCGACGGATTCGAGCTCGAATCCCTCGACCAATCGCGCATCTGATGCGACTATGCCGGATCTGATGCCTTCTCCGTCGCTATTGTCTTCTTCGGTGTTCCGATTCTCCAGGAGCAGCAGCAGCAGGTGGTCCAAGGTTAGGGTTTCTCTGTTTCTCTTATCATCTTCTTCCTCTCTTGATTCTGAAGGGAATCGAATTGGAATGCTCAAAATCGAGTTTTGTGATCTGATTAGTTTGGAGATGTCGGATTTGGGTATGTAAATATAAAATCTTCAGGTTTAGGAGTTTTAATCAATCGGTGGGCCATAGTGGAAAAATCCAAACCGTTCAAATAAATTCCCCTATGTATTACTGTTATTACATCTGCATTCACAAATAACAGTTGGAGAATAGTTCAGCTGAAGCTGTCAAGAAATAATCAGGTAAACATCTTCCCCTTCCCATGCAGTGAGGGGATTGGCCACGTTGTTTTTTAGATATATATATACTATGCTTTAGTTTCTCATGTGTTTTTTCATTCACAGAATGCCATATTTAATGTGCTGATTATTACATAGCCAGTGATGAGAAGTTGCCCAACATGATCCAGTTCTTTCTAAACTTCAAAGAAAACTGTAAGCACTAACCAATTAACCATCAAATGTCTAATCTTGAAGTCATGGTGATTATATTTACCATGAGTCGGATATTGTTGTGGGTGTTTCACAAATTCCAGATAATTACCCTTTCATATACCATGACTCTGTATTTAATAAACAGGTTTGTGTCATGCAAAAAATATTTCTGATTGGTTGTTGTGAATCCATGTATGGCTCTGTTTTGTTCCTACTCCGAAATGTTTGCACATATTGTCTCAATTCTGAAATGTTCTTTCCATTCACTGTTGAATGTGATACTGATGCCTCATTTTTGAAGTGGAAGTCATCATTTTATCTGATGCTAAAGTGCTCATATTGTATACATAATCATCACAAAGTCATTCAAAGATCAAATTATAATATTTATTTAGTGAGTTTTTTCATGAGCACAACAACTGATCTTGCTTGTTTGATAAAGAATGTGGATATGGTCATGCATGTTTTTCCATTTTCAAATTGGTAAACTCATTTAGCTTCATCATGGCATTGGCTATGCTATAGGATCCATTTTCAAATGCGGAGCAGCAAATGACTGAAATGAGTGACTGATGGAAATTGTATGTTGGAATTCATTAATGATTTTCTGATGCGAAGCTTTAACTTTTTCTCATAATTATGTCTGCACTGTACAGGTTTGTGTTGCTGAATATAATAATGTCCGCAGTCAGCTTAATGCGATAAACAGAAAGCAAACTGGAAGGTCTGTAAATTAGCACATCTGAATTGAATTTCATGAAGAGATCTATTTACATGGATTTGTAATTTATTCTTGGCATGTTATATCGGGCATTCTTTCTTAAATGTCGAGTCACTGCTCAAGCCTCACTTGCCTCTTTCAGCTTAGCCGTTCGTGATCTGTCCAGTTTAGTGAAGCCAGGGGACATTGTTACATCAGAACATTTAGTGACACTCCTTGCAGTTGTACCAAAGTATTCACAAAAGGACTGGCTATCACGCTATGAAACGTTAACTACCTATGTGGTAAGTATTGCATTTAGTTCTTATAGCTTCTTATAGTTCTTATAGCTTCATTTTGCGTCATCCATCCTCGAATTAAGACGGGGATTGACTTATAACCTAGTATCAGGACTTGGCTATTTCCAAAATGGGACTTAGTGTAGTCCAAGCGCCCCTGGGGGACAAGCGAGCAAACAGGCAAACAGGCAAAACAGGCAGCCCAGACAGGTGGGAACTCACCCAACCAACAGTAAAAATATAGTGAAGGTTATAAGGTCATGAACCTAGGAACTAGCCAGTGCTTTTTACATACATGTGTGGCCTATGTGCCCATATTTCAGTGACTGAGGATCATTATATTGTTGTGGTAGTTGAACAGGGGCAATTCACAATCCCACATTATTTATTTATTCATTTTGTTTTTCTTTAACCATACCCACACCCATATGAATCATTCATGTGTACATCCAAATAATTGATAACAAATGCTCTTGGTTGATTCACAAATTGCACCAGGAAGTTTCTTTCTAATAAGAAGATTGCATTTCTCATTTAGAGTATATGGATCTTTGTCTCCCATTGGAAGGAAGACTACACATGGTTAGAGAAGTGGATGAAAAATATTTATTTGCCATAAGTCATAACATAATACTTCTCATCCTTGGTTAGAAAAGTACTTAGCTCTTACATGCCTCAAAAGTAGTCCTTACCACTTACATGCTTCAAACACATTTAAAATAGTAGGGAGTTGGGGTTGGATATAAGAAAAGAAGATCATGAAGAGGAGGACAAAGGAAGAAGAGAAATACTCTACAAGCAGCTGTGTCACCTGTGTGCAGGGTGGAGTAAGATGGTGAAGGAGACCGCGGTGGCATTCTCATGCTACTGCTACTATTACCGTCACATCCGCTACCTCTGCATCTGCTAGCATTGAACATAATGCGGCTGCCACCACAATTGCTGCTGATTCAATTCCTAGCTCAACCAATGAGGGCGAATTATCACTTTGGGGCTCTCTAGATTTCCCTCCCATCTGCTCTTTTACTTAGTTAAAAAGGTGCTTTTTACTTCATTTCCCCACTTTAAAGTTCTTAAAGCAATCAAGGATTCAAGTTCTTAAAGCAATCAATGTTGACTAAAAGTGATGTAGCCACTTCCAGGAGATGAGGAGAACTAAAAATGGAAATTGATGTATAATTGAAATGGAAGCCTGCAGACATTGTGCATCTGGCTATGTCACCCGTGGGCTTAGATACTGTGGTAGTGAAATTTGACCAGTCATACGAGAGGAGACATTTTCTAAGCTTCATTTGTGCTCCAGGTGAGATTTCCAACAATGATGTTGGTAGCAGTAGTGAGCAACCTCTTGGTATATTGCCTTATCAAGCCCGAGGTTCCATTTCCCAGTTCTCGCAGCACGTATTGATAGGTTACTCCTCAAATAGCTGTACAGCTTGTTGCAGCACAGTAAGTTCCTTTTATGATTTTATACCCTTCTTAATCTATTCACTATATTTAACGCATGCCCATCTCTCTGGTTTAGTAGTGTGTAATTGTTACTTTTGACTTGCTGTCCAGCCATGTTGGACTGATTTCAATATTTAGTTGTCTTCATATGACTGTACTTGAAAAAAGAAATAGATTGAATTGAGATACAATGAAAAAGTGAAATAATAATTGATTCAAATATTTAATTTGGTGTTTATGAGACTGAACTTAAAAAAGAAATAGGTTTACTGAAATAAAATAAAAATGTTAAATAATGAACTTGGTAAAAGGCTAAAAGAAGAAATACAAAAATATGCCCTGCTGCTTCGGCATCGACTGCCAGCTGCCGGACAACCCCTTCGGCACCTGCGCGGCTGCGCCTTTGTGCCCAAGACCTGCAACTGTACCTCCTGTGCCATGTGAGCTTCACCTTCATTGGAAGATTCCCAGCTCAAATTTTCTTGATGTGGGGTACTTTGTAGATGATCATTTGAGCCATGTTTCAGTCCCTCCCATAGGAACCATACAGAAGATGAACAGAAAAAAAAAAGATAAATTATCTTATAACATTTTGTGATTAAGCGAAAAATTGAGATTTAGTTTTTATCTTATAACATTCTGCATGTACTTAAATTTAATGCCAGTATTCTTTTATAGATGGTTGATTACAAGACACATAAAAAGAATTAGACTGAAGGGCAAAAGTTACTTATGGTAAGTTGACCATTATTGAGATTGAGGATTTAATGATACACCATTATTGATTACAAGACTCATTACTGCTTTAGAATTATCTTTGTTTCTAAAAAAGGCCAGGACCAACTTCCCTTTTTATTGTTTTGTATCTTGTAATGAGAATGTTGTTTTTGGAATAATGATATGGTGTTGGATATAGAAATGAATGAACATAAGTTATTTTGGTGCATCTTTCTAGTCATGTGTTGGGGCATTGAAGTGCTATGGTTGAATGGTGTATGACTGATGATGTAGTGGTGAATGACTTTGTAGTGTGTTGGGGCATTGGGTTGTTTATATGAAGTGTTTTTTTTTTTTTTTTTTGTCATGTACAGGTACTAGCAGGTTGTAAAAAAAAATTACATGTCACACGTACAGGGGAGACTATGCCGAAATTTCGAGAAAATCTTTCCAGGTACATCCCATGGTTCTTGGGTCTACAAAGATGTGAACCTTTTCTATGAACCACTTTATTTCGTTTAAGTTGTGAATCTTTTTGTTTGGGGTTTGAGATTTTGTTGTATTGGTTTGGTTTTTAAACTGATAAGTGGTGTCGGTTCTCAGCCATTGATGCACCAGGCGGCTCTCTTGAAATGGGTGATCTTGAACAGACAACGATAATGTGTTGTTGTTGTTGGTTATTTATTTATTTATCACTTTAATTTTCTCCATGCAAGTTTAAACCTTCTTCCCAGTCTCAGTTTTGTGGACTTATTTGACAATAATCTTCATGTCAGGTTGGAAACTTTAGAGTTGAATAACCTGGACTGTTTTGTTCCATGGCCGTGGAGAGCATCCCAAGGTTCTTTTGCAACTTATTGTCTGGAAATAACTTACAGTTTAGATAGTTGTCAGCAGACTAAATAATGAATGTATAAAACAATGCAAAGAAATGGATGTGTGGAACCTCCCATTTTACAACAAATATGATAAATGTTCCCAAAATGCATGAAACCGCTTGAAAATGGGAACTAGGAAATGCAGGTGTTTTTGTGGGCAAAGGGGATTCCCTGAACTCAAACTCACAGAGTAGTGCATTTGTTGACTAGACGGAATTTCAGTACAATTTGCTTTCCATTTTAATTTCCTAGATAGTTGATCCCATTAGATGGTCTTATTTTTGTTTTCATGATTCCAGATGGGCAAGTTGAAAAGACGAATACGGCCAAGTGATATTACAATAAACATTGGAAAGGGTGCTTCGATTCCTGAATGTCCAATCCCTGGTGAAAGGTTCTGTAATTTCTATATACTTTCAGAAGATGTGTGGTTGCATTAGAGATTATTAAGAGTTTTGGTCATCATCATTATTCTGAGTCTCTGCGGTCCTTTTCAGGTGGAAAGAGATAAAGCATGACAATACAGTTACCTGGTTAGCATTTTGGAATGATCCAATCAATCCAAAAGAATTCAAGTATGTCTTCTTAGCAGCAAGCAGTTCCTTGAAAGGACAGAGTGACAAAGAGAAATACGAGAAAGCAAGGATGTTGAAGGCAATTTTTGTATATGGTTTTTATTTGTGGAATTGGTGATAATTTGTGTTTTTTGCTGTTGATTCTCAGATGAATTGGAAGTTTCATTGGACACGCAATATCTTTTAATTTACCCCATAACTTTATGTGCAGGACTACATTCATGGCATTAGAGCGACATACACAGAGGATTTTGTGAGCAAGGATCTAACCAAGCGACAAATAGCTGTTGCTACTTATCTCATTGATAAGCTAGCTCTTAGGGCAATGCAATGAGAAGGTAAAATCTAATTGCCCATGCATGTGCTGGTTGAACAATTATTTTATGATTTTATCCTCTATATTGGTTTTAGAGAATATTTTATCCTCTATATTGGTTTTCGATCAGAATATGTAAAATTATATATATCTTGGAAGGGTTGATATTGATTTTCAGGTTATGACAGGGTTTAGGTTTTTGAAATGTCGAAAATACAAAGGAGACTCTGCCGAATTTTTATTTGATATTGAGGCGTAGTTACAGTTACATCAGAAACTTTAATTTATACTATACTATGCATGCATGTGTATATTATATGTACATAGAAATTAATTTGTTTATATATATATACAAAGGTTTTTGTTGTTTAGATGTTAGTATTTTGAGGTATATTGCAGGTTTTTTTGTCGTGGTACAGCAGGTTCTTTTGATATTAAAAAAAAAATTGTGGAATTATATCGGTTTTTAATGAAACCGATATAATAAACCATATGAAACCGATATAACAAACCCATTACATATTTTTTATATCGGTTATTCTTAATCAATTATATCGGTTATTATGAAACCGATATAAAAAACCATATGAAACCGATATAACATATATTAATTATATCGGTTTGGCTATAAGTTATATCGGTTTGACTATAAATTATATCGGTTTGGCTATAAGTTATATCGGTTTGGCTATAAGTTATATCGGTTTGACTATAAATTATATCGGTTTGGCTATAAGTTATATCGGTTTGGCTATAAGTTATATCGGTTTTACAATAATTTATTATATAAATACATATGAATATTACATCGCTTTAGGCTTAACCGATATGAAATATTACACTTATTATATCGGTTTCGTTTATATATTATATCGGGGGTACTTATATCGGTTTGAAATTCACTCAAAAACCGATATAATAGGTCTTTTATATCGGTTTTTAGCCGATATAAAAGCCCTTTTTTTTAGTAGTGTTATGTTCCCTCTAACTATAGCACCCGTCATAGTTTTGAAACAAGTACTTTACCCTTTTGGGATGATTTTCGAATAAAAATTTAGAGTCATCTGAAGTTTACACTGCTGACTTTCGCTTGAGTTTTTGTAGTCTTCTTATTTCAGAAATTATTTTCCACTAATTTTAACTCCACATGATTAACTTTTGCTAAGTCTAGGTTTTACTAAAATCTATTAAGGCAAACCTTTAAAGATCCAAACCATTCATAATTAATTTTCTATTGCTTTTTTCTTCTATTATCCTTAAGCGCAGTTGGTTAGGACTACGGTTGAGGAACCAAATGTTGCGGTTTCAAACCCGCTTTCTCTCCCTGGAACTACTTGCATAGGTAAAAGCTTGACTTATTCGGTGCATGAGAGAGGTAGAGACTTCGCGTGCTCTGGAAATAGTTGGTTCTCGAAAAGGCCAAACACCTTTGTCAACAAAAATAAAAATAAAAAAGCCAAACTTTAATCAAATCAAGGTTATTTCTAATTTCAAATTAATCAACTTTGAAGATATCCTACTAAAGTAAGAAAATCAAAAGAAAAATCACAAATTTAACAAGATCAATTTCAGGGTTGATAAAGTTTCCATTTGTTTAAAATTTTGTCATTCCATTAAAAAATGGATATTAATTGAACCCACAAATGTTCTTAAATCTAACATTTGCCCTACAACCATCAAAATTTATGTATTTCCCATAAAATCATTCATACAATAAGTGTGACATTACACTATCTTAGGATATCACAAGTAATGATGTATGCAATATCATACGGTCCAAGATTATTGCACAGTACAACATGTGTGATATCGCAGAATAAAAGTACTAAATACTTTAACCTCTTGAAGGTGAGTGAATCTCGGGTCTAATGCTGTGTTTGGGAGGGGAGGGGAGGGGAGGGGAGGGGGAAGGAAAATGAAGGGGAGGGGAGGGAAAATTAATTTTTCCTCCTCTTGTTTGGGAAGTGAAAAAGTAGAAAAAAGAAAGGGAAAAAATATAATTTTGTTTGTTTATGAGGTAGAAAAAAAAGACCATTTTACCCTTACCCCTCTTTCTCCCTCACTTTCCCCCCATTTGGACATAAAAGGACAATATTGTACTTTCCTCCCATTTCCCCTCTTTCTCCCTCACTTTCCCCCCCCCTTCCCCTTGCCCTTCCCCCCATTTTCCTCTCCCCCTTCCCAAACACACGCCCCTCTTTACTCCCTCCACTTTCCCCTCCTTTTTTTTTATTCCCCCCTTTTCCTGCCTTTCCAAACAAGCTGTAAATCGCTCCATGGACAATATCCCTTCAAAAAAAAAAAAAAAAGACTAAGAGAGTAGCTTTCAGCGCCTTCAGTCACGAAATTATTAAATATGTAATAATGTCGTCAGGAGATGGACAGAGATTTCAAAGGTGCTTGGGAAGTTGGGATGGGACAACCTCGATGTCCGGATTCGAACGGAGACTTGATTTCTTCTGGCGAAATGGGTAATAATGCAATAGATATCTATACTCATAATCTTGTGGGATTTTCATGAAATAAAGTAAAGTAAAGTAAGGTAAAGGTTGTCCTACTCCAAGAAAAAGAAATGGACGTTCTTCTCAGAGACTAAACTAAGAAGAAATAGGTTTTGTCTTGGTGGGCTACTTCAAACAATGCCCTGTACGGTTTGTTTTAAGAAAACCACCTGTCTGTCACCCACGTTCGGATCCCACGCAGCAGGATTCCAGCATAAAACCTCCATCAAAATTTGAGAAGCTGCTGTTTTCAGCAATTTACTACTTTGTTTGATGCACGAATTGCTCATTTTTTTTTTTATAGGGATTTTGACTATCAATGACTAAAGTTATAAAAAAACTCCACAGAGCGGTTCTTACTTCTTACAACAAAAGGGTATAAACAAAGGGCATATTGTACGACACCTGAGGTACATTGGATATTGCATAGTTTAATATCCCATGGCTATAGAATATCACACAAATAACTCCAATGCAATTTTTATATATTTTTTTAACTTCAACAATTGACGGGGAAAATGGGAAATCTTAGATAAGCCATACGATCAAAAACCCTTTTTCATCTATGCGAGCGTGGATCCTATGAAGCTTTGACTTAGAGCAAACCCTAGAGTTATGGGAGAAGAACTCCACAAACACGTTCATCATCTATTGAGAATCTGAGCTGGATAGAAGGAACTTCCTCTTAGCGCATGGGTATCCACAAATTTTACTCTATAAAAGTTACTCCCACCATATTTAAGATTAACCGTTCGATACAAACTGTAGTCATGGCCACCGGTGGAAGCAGCCAACATCGACTTTGCCTTGAATGACAGATCTTGGGACTTATTGTTCAGGTGTATGCAATCAAATAGTATGTAAGAATGAGATTTGATCGGCACATAAGCAGTGGAAATACCAAAATACACATTTGATCAGTCACTTCTAGGGGGATAGAGTAAGAGTAGAGTAAATCTCATATTAGGAATAAAATTTAATTAAGTAGAGTTGGTTGAGATAAAATGAGTATTGAATTACTTTATATGTGCTTGGTTTGTTGGAATGAAGTAAGATGAAAGTGAGGAGTAACAACTTTCTTAGAAAAGAAAGAATGTAGGGGTAAAGTAAGCAAGTTATTCAGGTTGACTGAAATGAAATTTTGATAAATGGAGTAGAGTAAAGGCGGGTGCCACGTCACCCAACGGCTTTATTTCACTCATTCCATGTGCTCTATTCAAACACGCTTTGAGATAAAGTTTTAAAGGATTCAATCTTTGTTACTCTCTTCTATTCTACCCTATGGCCCCAAAGACTCTGCAGGTCATTTTTGTTGTTGTTGTTGTTTTTCAGGTTCAGATGTGGGTACCAAGCGGATCAACCAAGGTACAAGCCAATTAATTAGTATTCATATCCCAAGACCTGAATGTAGTACAAACCCAATAGACGAGAAATCGGGTTCCAACTCCAAACCTTGATCAAAATTGGACCATGTCTACCAGGTTACAGCAGGGGGTAGGATTGAATCTGGGTTTGACAAGAGTGGCCAACAAAGTTCCATCCCTTTTCTTTTTAAAATTGAGACTCAAAGAGATGAATCAGATTGGATTCTCTGATGAAGGGAGCGAAACGGAGTTGTCCAGGCCCACTCCATATATTTTGTTGGACTTCATACTCAGGCCTAGGAAAGCTCACCTTAAAACCAGCATCTTGGCCAAGAATCCAACCCAAAGTTATTTTTTGAAAAAAAAATCAGGTTGCTCCTAGCCAGTCTACTTGGTCTGATAATCCAGGCCCACGTCCAGCGTACTGATTGCTAATACACTCAGCTTAAATCCAGCCCAAAACATGGTGGACTCAAGACAGCCAGGTGCAGCCCAGCTGCAAGTAACCTCATACAATGCATATCAGATTTCTGAGACCATATCATTCCCCGGGTGATTGTCCTCTGTAGACATCCTGCACGGAAATCATTCCCGGCCTTCAATGTAGAGAGGCCTATTCTACACTAGGGGGGTAGATTGATTTTCCCTCTAAATTACTAGGGTTTTAAACAAGTCGGTTCCAGTCCGGGTCCATGGTGGATGCAGAACCGGAACTGTTAAAGAGAAGGTAGAACCGGATCTGGACCCGGAACTATTTCGGAACCGGTTTCTTGGTTCCGGAACCGGAACCAGAACTATATATGGGACGAGTCTGGATCCAGGTCCGAAAAGAGAATGATATGAAAAAAACAAGGTTTTTAGGAGAGATTTTCGAAAATTGAGGTAATATGTCGGGTCTTGGCTCTACGGGTTTGAACCAAGGTGGAACCGGACTTGGACCCATTTATTTAACGGGGCCTAAATAAGAACCTAGACCTAATTTTTAATAGGTTGGAACCTTTGGATAATCGGAGAGTTGAGGACCCATTTACATCCCTATTAATTACACTGTATCTCATAGCTTTTATTGATCCAATTGAATTGGACCATTGGATTAACTGAAACTTTTTCTTTAATATAAAAGCATTGAATCTGTGTGCCATGGATCAAGGGGTTATAATGATCGGATGGGACTGAAATTTTCAAGAAGGTAGGCCCTTAAAACCCTTTCACCCCTCCACCCCATCCTATGTAGGAGGAAACAAGACACATTACTTTCATTGCCATATGGGCTCTTATGTAGCAACATTGAAGATCAAGGCTTTTTAGCAATCAACCTTGGGGAACCAAGGCTTTTATCCAATTAAT
The DNA here is from genome assembly GCA_028538565.1 of Umbellularia californica. Taxonomy (NCBI): domain Eukaryota; kingdom Viridiplantae; phylum Streptophyta; class Magnoliopsida; order Laurales; family Lauraceae; genus Umbellularia; species Umbellularia californica. The sequence continues at coordinate 13,372,858 of JAPQWN010000001.1, read as the reverse complement.
AATAATAATAATATTTTCAGCCTATTAGAAATCTTGAAAATTGCAGGGTAATATTGAAAATTCTCAAAATAGCAAAGAACCTTTTAAATTTCATAATTAATCGAATCCAACATTGGATACGATTGAAAATAAAATATCATTTATTTATGCTTGTTAGTGTTGATGGGTTGGTGAAACCTGATTTAGATTTTATTATATTATAGTGGTTTATCTGTAATTTGTCAATTTAATATGGACCATCCGTTATAAGGCCAAATCTGACGGTTGTGAATGTCTAGAGGTTTTGGGCTTCATTTATTTATACTGGGTGGTGAGAGCATTGTATTTATGGTGAAATTGAGAGAGGGCAAGAGAGATAGTAAGTGATTGTAGGTATCTCCAATAATAGTGAACCGGCATGAATCTCCTGTGGACGTAGACAATCTTGCCGAACCACGTAAATCTGTCTTGTAAATTGATTATATGATTAATTGATTGTCTCTTAGATATCACGCGTGTGTTTTCTATCACTAACAGGTGTAACTCTATTTGAGTTGGTATGGAAGGGCGCTGGACTAAGCTTTCAAACTCATTGAGGAGCTTTGGCTTTTGCCACAAAGTTCTTTAATTATTATTTTCTCTAACATCATCAAGGAAGACAAAATAGGAGATTGAATGCCTGTCCTGATTTGCTCTTGTATATGTATTTCCGCCCCACTCTCCACAGAGAACTCATATGCACACTGTCTATAATTTCCATCTTTATAAACCCGCCTTCACTGCTAAAAAAACTAAAATCCATCATCACAAACCCATTACCAAACAAAAAACCATCATTCTTCATCTTCCCTCACCTTCTCTTTGCATTTGTGACAAATCAAACAAGAGAGTTTCAGGAGGTTTTCAAACAAATTAAACACACTCATGATATCACCTCACTTTACTTCAAGTCACCATCCATGCAAACAAGCGACATTTTCTTTAAAAATAAAATTGATATAATGTAAGCAGTAGTCTACTGATGATTTTAAAATTTCTGAATTGCCCATTTTTTAAGAGTCTGAGCTTTTTTTTTTCTTTTTTACAGTAAAAATCCCAATATACAATTAACGAGCAGGTACACTGGAGGCTTTGAGCTAGGAATATTGAATGAGGCAATAAGGGGACTTCAATATCAAGGAAACCTTCCCTTGCTGGACTTGGGGTTTTCAATATCTTAAGGGCCTGTTTGGATGTATGGTGAATTGAAGTATGGTAAGGTGAAGTATCAAATCAAGAGAGAATAAAATATAAGATGTTATGATGATGTTTTGTTTTTAGTTGTTTGGTATGAAATCTTTTTGCCTTTTTGTAGAAAAGTGGAGTTTTTTTGTCTTTTAGTAAATAAAGGAGGTTGCTTTTTTTACTTTTTTTGAAAAATTCGAAGGGAATTATGAAATTATGTACTTTTGATATGACCCATTGTCATTTTTTGTCTTGATTCACTTTACTTCACTTTAACTAGTTAAGTGCCAAACACGCCCTAAAGAAATATTCCATGTTGTAAGGGGTAAAAAAGTAATGCAATGGGTGGGGTGGGGACTTCAATGGACCAAGATTCTCTCTATCCAGCAGGTAAGCTTTTCAACCATCTTCACAAGTGCAACCTAAAAATGGAGAAAATCCTGTCGCATTTCTTTGGAATCGTTGGATCACGTGTTTGCTGCTGACACTTTTTGTCACGGAAAACCTGGGAAGTATTTGACTGTACACACACTCAGCAAACTGAGACACTACAGAACTGTGACAAATGACAGTTATAACCGCTGAGTCATGACAGTCGTCACTGAGTCATGACTCGGCGGTAAAACTGCCTGGAAACAGAATTCTGTCATGCGTTTTCCACTGCAGCCTAATGTACCTAAATTCAGTTTTTGATATTCCAATGACGTAACAAATCTAAGTACTGTTTTTTTTGTTTCTATAAATAAGGATTGCAAGACTATTCCTACGTGCTCTCACTTCAATCCTATTGATATGGCTTGTTGCCGTTTAGGAGGACATTGATAGAATTATCCATGACTGGGTTGAGGTTGAGGACTTTCTGTAGCAGCTTTTAGGTTGCTTGTAATTCATGATCATGATCATGGTTGTGTATTTTATCTTGGGGAAGGAATTTCATCTAAGCCACGTGCATGTGATCAATTATTGTATTTAAGAAAGCATCTTAAGTAGTGTACCTTGCCCGATTGCTTTCTTAAATTTATTCATCTAATGCAACTTCTTGGACCTCTAATAACAAAGGCTATCCTCGGAGATTCCATTTTCTTTTTAATGAAACCAGACTTTAGTTGCTACCACTAATGTCGCATTTCGTCATGTAATGAGATCGGCTAATTGTATGACTGATGCTTTAGCTAAGTAAGGGGTTGAGAGAACTTCTCCTTGGAAGGGTTTCATTATGAGACTGTTACGAGTGAGAGGGTATAATGCTCTTGTACCTTTTTTGCTTTTTCCGTTTTTGCTTTCTATTTGTATTCTCCTCTTGATGAAAATTTCCTTTCCCGATAAAAAAAATTTATTTATTATAATCTACCTAGATATTGGATCCAACACAGATCGTCCAATTGCATAAATTTCTTTAGCTAACAATTCCTATCAAAACCTCGAGATGTTAGTAGAGGCTGCATAAATACTTTTTAATAGTCACCCTCAAGTGGAGCCCACTCCCTAAACACTATGGTTATCCCATGATCTAGCATCAGACTTAATTTTATAATCATTCAACCTTTACTCACCATCAATCAAGATGATTTTAAGATGTCACTAAACTTTTAGGGTGTTTAATCTTTTAGCGTGTTTAATCGAGGGCTACAATAATCTAGTGGGGCTAAGACAAAGAGTTCCTGCAGCTCTTCAGTGACCATTCATTGCTGCAGCCCACAGCAACACAGCCCCATTGGCTCGAGTGGATGAGAGTTTTTACTGCATATCTGGTCAAGGGAAAATTATGAGGCTCCTTTCGCAGTTTTTCATCTTTTTGAATCCTTTAAACTTTTCGAGATTTTCTCGTTTTCATAGCTTTGGAAAGATCTGGATTCTGTATCTTGGAATCCAAACGGTTACACCCCAAGCTTAATTAACCTTGATTATTGTTAATTAACTGAGTATTAGCCAAATTAATTATGTTTGATTTTTAATTATGATAAATTAGTATTGATTAATGCATTTGAATTGAGTTGGGTGAGTTTTGAACCCTAAATAGGTGAGTTGACACTGATTTAACTCGGTTTAATGTAATTAAGGGCTTTTTCGTAATTCTTGATTTTCATAAATTGCATCATTTGCAGGTCATTTTACCACTAACGCGTGTATTTCGTCGATCCCATCAACTTTCATAATAGACTTGACCTCATTTGACCGCTCATTGAGAAAGTGGACTCTCAATTGACTTAATGTGAAAATGTTCTTAACTAAGGGGGCTAATTTGCAAAAAAGTTCATTTCCATTTCATATATAAGGTATAGAACCCCTCCTTTCTTTCCTTCCTTACTATTCTTCATCTCCTCTTCTCTCTTCCTCAACTAGCAAGAAGGAGCTATGCTTGTGCTTTAAAGGCTTAGGAAACTAGAGAGTGGACTCGATTACACCTTTGTCACTATTTTCTTCATCTTCTCCTCTTCATTGTGGGCTAGAAACTATCTCTATCCTCCTCTAATCTTCCCAATCTCGGAATACTTGCTAGAGGTAGGTTTCAAGCACTTTTTAGTTGGATTATAGAGTTGCATTTGAGTCAAAAAGACTTTTGGGTGAGCAACATGCACATTTATATAGTTTTCCATGTGTTTATGGTGATTAGGGTTTGCTCATTTGGGGCTTTTGGGTTTTTCTTCAAATCAAGTGTGTGAGAAGTTTGAAAAGCTCTTCTTTGAGGCAAGTATAGACTCTAAACTTGCTATACATGTTGTGTAAATGTGTCGATTTGCATCAATCAAGTTTTTATGATCTAGTACATGGATTTCTTGGATTTCATTTGTTGAAATTATGGGTTAATGAATGGAAGAATTTAAGGACATGTAAGGGAGCATGGAGGCTCTACATTTGCAGGTATTAATGGTAGAAAGGAGTTGGGAATGAATGGGAAGGGAAGAACGAAAGAAATCCCGAAACAGGGTTTCTGGACAGTTCGCTCGAGCGAACATGGGTCCGCTAGAGCGGACCTGATGCTGAAAACTCAGCTCGGGCGACCAAAGGGGTGCGCTCGTGCGATTAACTCTCTGTTTGGGGTCCGCTCGAGCGAACCTGAAGCTGTTTTCAGGCTTCTTTAAAACCTCTTAATGAGTGAACTTATCACTCCTAGTCCATAATTAGCCCTCCTAATCACTCCCAATGGATAATTAGGATGTACACCCTTTACCATAGGAACTTAGGTTTTATTTAATTTACGTCTTAGAATTGAAACCCTTAACCTTCTAGTTAAGCCCAAAGGAAATCATTAATCTATTATTAAGCCATGAAGACTAATTTAGCGATTCAACATAATATCCTCGTAAGTGACACTAAGTACGTAGTAATATGTTGATTCTTTCAATTAATCTTGTATGGGATAATAGTAGATTATATGAGTAATAAATTAGTATTAATTGCATTATTGTCATCAAATAGTTCAATTGGATATTGAAAATGGGCATTTTTATGTGCATCAATTATTCGATAAATTGTCATATTGATACAATATGTTCATATATTTAATTACCTTTTGTTCCTCTAAAAGTTGTTATACATTATTTGACATTGATATGAATAAAGCAATTGAGTTGAGTGAATGTCTCAATATTTGAACAGTTATTCGATTTGATTAAATCGGCACTACTTAGCTTTGACCGGACGATACCCGACGGAGTTAAATCCTGGTCTAGTATTTGAACGTCGCTTCGCAGTTGACAGACTGAAGCACCGGAACTCCAGGACTGGGGTAGGTAGGAGGATCTTTGGCCGGACCCTTAGTGACATATCAACACGATTTGCTCTCAATGAGAGGATGAGCTTTATGTAGTTGCCAATTCTTTTATTTGTATTTTCTTTAATGATTTTAAAAAGAAATTACATATAGGATTTATTCATGAAAATAGATTGTTTGATCTCTCTTTTACTCGTCTCATTATTATTCTCAAATTATAATTGTCTTCAAAAACCTCACCGTATTTCCTGTTTATGGTTTATGCTTGCTAAATTGTTGTATTAATATACTACTCTGGGTGTCACAGGCACGAATGCAGCTCCCGGTCCAACAGAGACCACGGAGGGAGAGAAGGTTACCCAAGAAGTACCTTCAGGTTTAGAGGAGTGGCCCGGAGTAGGACCCATGTAGAGACTCCTCAGTACGAAGAGCGTCAAGAACTTTTGAGAACATAGTAGAAGTGTGATTAGTGTTTTTGTTGGGTCACACTTACTTTAATTCATTTTGTTATGTATTTTGGTAACTATCTATAGAACTTTCTTTTGTACAACATTGTATATCAATGTATAAATTCTTTTGTTTTAAACTCGAATGTTGAATATGAGATTGTACAGGGTTATGATGATCATTTGATATAAGCTTCCACTATATTAACTGTTGATTGATGGTTATCAGTGAGTTCGACTTACGAGTGGATTAGTTTTCTCCTTCGTGTGCTTGTATTTAACTCTCGATAGGTACAATCACACGGGAGTACGTGTGTTCCTCCTCGGGGATTGCCCTAGACCAGGGTGATTCGAGACCGGGATGTGACACAAACCCACTTCCAAATCCCAGTAAGAGCAAAAGAACATAAAATGGAGAGTGTACTGGTACCAAACAAGAGAAGAAAGGAAAAATTCTGCACAAGAGAAACAAAAAAAGCTTCAAAAACATTAAAAAAAAAAAAAACATGAAAAATTGCAAAAGGTTTCCAAAACAGATGAAGGAGAGACTTCTGAGAGTTTGCACTAGATTTGATGGTATATACCGTAAATGAGAAATCTCTGCCTTTTCACTCCCTGTCCATTCACCCCCATTAAATTAAAAAATCAGAACAAGCCTAATTTCAATTGAAAGTGGCCCATGTTTATCCTCTGTTGGTTACCCTCAGGTATTTTTAAATTAAATTTTGATGGATCCGTAAACCCTTTCAACCAACTAACAGGTGTGGGTGGAATCATAAGAGATCACAAAGGCGAAATGTATGCAGCATATACTGATGCAATACAAGCTACCCACCCTCTAGGGGCAGAACTCCAATATCTGTTGAAGAGAGGTCCTTCACCAATCTAAAGGAGTTGAAAGGTTGATTTTACTGATAAACTTATGGCTGATGGACTCATAGAATTCATCAACTCCTGGCTTCAGAGAATCTAGTCTTAGAGTGGGATAAATCAGTGTGAACAACCATAGATCATCTTTGATTTAACAAGGCCCCCAGTGACAAGGTTCGTCGATCTCAAGCATGCTGTCCTCATGTAGGTCCATATGCAAGTGATCTTCATAACCCACATGTATTGAGCTGCCCATGAATGGGCTAACCACGGGCCAAGTATCCTACTTTATAATTTTCTTGGTGTTTGAAAACAATTGACTTGTTGAGATGCAATCAGACCCAAAGTAGGTTATTAGGTTATCTAGGAGCGATAGAAGATAGTAACTCCATTGAGAGATTAAAATAGATTTCTATAAAAGATTTTTGACCTCCTTCACTCACATTACAAATTTGCATCTTGAGGGCAGTAATTACCTCTAGCATGTCCAGGGATTGATCCCTGGGTCCTCAAGTTGAAAGTACCACTACTAATCAGTATCGCAAAGAGAGAGAGAGAGAGAGAGAGAGAGAGAGCCTAGATTCTGATATTGATGATTCAACACAGTTCTGTAACCGAAAATAACAAAGCCAAAACAGCAAAATGCACCACTTTTGCTTATTTTTATTGATAATCCACATATTGAGAAGACAAAAGAAGAAAATAACTCGAACAAAGCAGAGCACAAAAGACTCAGTTCTTAAAAAGTTCCAAGCAATGTTCATCATCCAAGCTCCTACTCCAGAACTTCTTGTAGTACTCATCATAAGTAAAGCTCCTATAAACAGGGGGAGTTCCATCGTCAGTAAGTTTCTTTGCTGGGCCGATGACCGTGCTGTCTTCAGGACAAAGAAAGGACGCTACTGAGATTCTCTCCATGTTTGAATTGACTATGGCTCGATGCCATGCACTCTTGTACCTCCCATTGCTTAATGCCTGCAATAATGTGTGTTCATATAACCATTTCCATTTTTTCCCTCTACACTTCATAGATATGGAAATCAGAATAGTATCTTCATAATTTATTAACTGCTTATATAGGTCTCTGCAACGAGGTCACCTGTATTTGATCACCAATGTTAATGACCAGTGCTTTTGGAGATGGATCGAGTGCGATCCACTTGCCATTTCTGAGCAACTGCAAGCCTGCAACTTGTTGATCTGGAAGAAGAATGGTAATGGAATGCGGGTCAGTGTGCGCAGGCAGCCCAAATGTTAGTTCAGGTTCTGGACATGGTGGATAGTAATTTATGGCCATGTGTTGGCCTTGACCACCTAGCATTGTATTTATGTAATTCCCTTCTAAGCCTAAACTCTCAGATATTGCTTCCAGCAATTTGGACCCCAGCTGCCGAACTTCCTTACAATATGTACTCACAACTTCTCTGCAATGATACAAGCAAAGACAAACCTGTCATGTACTCATGTTTGGATGCACCATTTCTCACATAAACAAAGACATCTTGTCATGTTTGAACATTGTCAGTTTGGATTTTGAGATGCATGTATAGCAGAAATTCCAGTGTAATTCAAGAATACACATCCTCTAAGGATCAGAAATCTCCGGATGCCATTGGGGTACCAACCAGGTATACCTCTGAATTTAAGTTGGTCAAAATAAATGTTCCTACACGTGTGCATTAGACTACATTTCACCTTCAACAAATTATTAAGATTTCACGTCCTGATACAGATGAAAATTTGTGAAATTCAACATTTTTCTAAACAAACCCTGAATGGTTACCAGTTTTTCCTTGGTTTTCTTTATTGGTACAAAAGGCCTTTGACCTAGTTTTAATCAAATTTTGGCTTGTGTTTTGTTTTCAAAATGACATAATGCTCTTATTTATTAAGATACGACAGTCTCCCTCAAGAAAGAAAAACTCAAATCATACAAAAAAATCATATAGCATTTTGCTGGGCCTGGGGCAAATTTAAATGGTTTATAAAAATGATTTAAATGGTGGGGTTTAGTTAATAAACTAGAAACAGTACCAAAACCTCAAGCTGTTAATAAACAACAGAACAACGTATATCAAAGGGTCATGACAACCCTCTTCTTGTGGATATAACACGCCAAATGCCTCTATGCAGACAGAAATACTTCCCCATCAAACCTGATGGTCACGCATCACAGTGTTAGGATGATATTTTCCCCTACCTCCCCATACTTAGTGGCGCCCCAAGCGGGCCCCACAAGGCGGTCCATGGGGACGGTCAGAGCACAGCCCCATCATCTGATTGTCATAATTTTTTGTTATCATTTTCTCAACTGAAAAGAAAGAAAGAAAGAAAGAAAGGAAAAAAAAAAGAAAAGAAAAGAAACGAAGGTGATGTATTGAGATCTTTAATCGACTAATCGAAGAGAGCATTCTACTTGAAGGAAGGAGGAGAAGAAGGCCACTCATTCACGAACTCCTCCAAAGGGTGGCAATGGAGCCGAAGATAGTCCCTCCAGTTGCGTACTTTCTCCTTGTTGACATTGGAACTAGTCGATAATCTAATTTCCTTTAATGGATCCTCTGAGTAGTATTTCATCTTTTCTTCCACTGGCATGTGAAAGAATTCACGCGCAACTTCTATCATTTTCTGCAACAGCTCCTTAGATATCCCATGATTCGTTACCTAGTAAAATCAGAAACCATCACACACGAGTTATATATGCTAATGATGCTTGAAAATCATTGAGCCAGTTGGATGAGGAGAAAGTCAGATAACATTTGGATGAGGAGAAAGTTAAGTGAAGTGGAAAAACGTTTTTCGGGTAGGAGGGAAGGAGTTGACTTCACCTTTTGATTTTTTTTCCCTCGTTGATGAGAGACTTGAACTCACAAATCCTTGCTCAGCTGGAAAAACGTTTTTCGGGTAGGAGGGAAGGAGTTGACCTTCACCTTTTGATTTTTTTTCCCTCGTTGATGAGAGACTTGAACTCACAAATCCTTGCTCAGCACAGGTGGACACTGATCTCTCTAACCAACTGATTTATAGTATGGATTAATATTCTCAATGAATTTTTGCACCGCAAAAAATTCCGAATCTCATTGCTTGTCGAACCCACACTCTTAACATATCCATGAAAAAGCATACCAAAGATTTCACAAGCCACGAAATGTGCCTTTGGGCTTGTTTCTTTACCGGAATTCATAGAATTTCTTTATGGAGAATTTTGAAATTCTTGGACATTGTGAGATTCCTGAATTCTACCTTACAATTGAGCATCCATAAATCCCACCAAAAAGCAGAAGGGCTACAATTGCTAAATTCCAATAGGTTATTTGAGGCCTTTCGGGCCTATTTCCTTTTTTCAAAATCCCAAAAATTCATGTCTGAAAGAATTTAAAATTCTCCGAAAGTTATCCCCTTGAGGTGGAATTCCAAATCACTCCCCTTGATTGAGCATTTGAAATCCCAACCAAATGCACAAAGAATGGAATTCCAGAAATTCTAAAATGTCATTTGAGACCCTCTTAGATGGTTGGAATTTAAAATTCTAATGAAAGAAACACAAACCCAAACATACAAAATTTTGTCAGGAATTCAGGTAAAGAAACAGGCCCTTCCAGTGGTTGGGGTTTTGAAATGCCAAGATGTTACAACATGTCCAAAAAAACCCCAACATGCCAAATTCTTCTATGAAACTCTAGTAAAGAAACATGCCCTTAGTTTCCATACTTGCTTTTAGGAGTCGTTCTTTTACTGAGATTTCTGATAAAAATCTGGTATGTTGGGAATTCTTGAGCATGATGAAAATTCCATGTTTCTTTAATAGTGTTTCAAAATTTTCAGCCACATAAAAGTCTCAAATGACCTTAATTTGAATTCTTGGAATCCCAACCTCTTTACTTTTGGCTGGAACTTTTGGATGCACAAGTTCAAAGGAGGATTCAAGAATTTCACATGTTGGAAAATTTAAGGCCTGTTTCTTTTTGGAATTCAAGGATTTTTTGTTTGGGACAATTTCTAAATCTCCAAACATAGTGGAATTCCTGGATGTGCCCTTGTACTTGAGCATCTAGAAATTCCACTAATAGGCAAAGGAGCTAGAATTCTTAAATTCCAAAGATCATTTGAGACCTTTCATATGGCTGGAATTTTGAAATGCTTGTGAAGAAATATGGTATTTACAAATGTAAGGAGATAAGATGTCCAACAAATAGCAAAAATACCCAACATGTTGAATTTTTGTCATGAGTTTTAGTAAAGAAACAGACCCTAGAAATTTTCCATATAGGAATTCTTTCAATTCTAGTAAAGAAACAAGTCTTAAAGCATAAAAGTAATTCTCCTTCTAACGACTTTATCGAAGGGCACTTTTTGTGTGACGCTGTTTCACTTGATGTTTTTGTATCGTTTGATTGGGGCTCTTTTACACAAAAGAAAGCACACAATATTTTCTCTTTCTTTCTTTTTTTTTTTTTTTTTCTCTGCAAGTATGTAGAAGAAAATAACAGAAGGCAACAAATTTCCACCATGTCACCAAAAATCATGGAGGAGGTTTGATTTGCTTTTTTGAGCAAGAAGAAAACCAAAAAAGTAGTGTTCCGAGAACATTAGGGCCCTATTTTTTTAGTTGAATTTTTGCTAAGAATTCACCATGTCCAGGAATTCCTGGACATGATGTGACACGCTATCCCCTGAAATTTTTGAATTCGATGTTTCTTTACTAGCATTTCTGGATTCTAACCAAATGAAATGTCTCTTTTGACCTTTGGCAATCCAGAAATTCAACTCCCTATGTATTTTGGTGGAATTCCTAGATGCTTAAGCCCAAAGGGGCATCCAGGAATTCCACTTTGTGTGGAAATTTAAGAACCCTATGCAAGAATTTCTAAAATTCCAGCAAACAAACGTGCCCCTAGATGTGTCTAAACAAAAACAATACTTCTATGAGATGAAATTCTCATTCTTTTAAATTTCTTCCGATCTTTGTATATAGCGGGGATTCCACTCTTGTAATCTTCTCCTCATCCAAAACGGTCTAAAAAGTGAGTATCATCCATCTAACAAAAAAATTAACAAAGCAAACAAGAAAATTAAGATTAACCACTAGTACTACATGAATCTGTGAAAATAAGACCTGAAAGAAACCGTAATTCCGGCAAGCATGGCCAATTTGGCTTATGATTTTGGATGTGTCATCACAACCCAAGTCGATCAATGGGATTTCTTCTGAGATGACTTCATTGAGTTTGGGTCTATCAGATGTGGGTCTAACATAGATAGGGGGTAGGTGCTCATACTGGATACCTAAAGAAAGGAGCGACTCGGCCATTTTTACCTTACCAAACCAGTAAGAAGAAAATGGAGAAGAAAGATATCGAGTATGAATGACACAGAGAGGAAGTGGGATACATACAATGGAGGCATATGAGATTTATAGCACTGACTTGAGTCTTTGTCTAGATCATGTGGGGACGTAGTGGCCTGCATTTCGATACATAAGCCTGCACGCAACATGCATATATAGGATATGGATGGGAATGAAGAAAAGGACGGAAGTGGGGGCATATATAATGGAGAGGCAAATGAGATTTACATATTGTTTAACATATAGGATTGACTTGACTCAATATTGTTTAACATATAGGCCGATTGACTCGAATCTTTGTCTAGGTAATGTCGGGACGTAGTGGCCTGCATTTCTATATATACATAAACATGCACGCAACATGCATATATATAGGATAGGGATGGGAATGAAGATAAGGACGCCCTGTAGCTGTAGGCAATCCCTGTCCTTTTGAAGGTGCATGCCTTCGTTTCGCTAGATAGATATTGTGCACTAGTGCCTTCATATCTGCTGTGCTAAGTTTAGACTAGAAGGGGCGTTTATCACGTTTTGCCTAGGCCACGTTCGAAGGATTTCGTCGTGTTGCAGAAAACGGTCAACTTTTTGCACGCCCAAATCTTTTGTGATTTCTTCTACCCATAAAAAGTCTTTTGTGATTTGATGCCTATTTAATCTCGGGGAGGGAGGGAGGGAGGGAGGGCTTTTGAGCTGATTTTTATTTTATCCTGATTCATTATCTAAATATCAAATGTCACCTACAAAGTGCTTTGTACATTCAGTATATATTTCTGTCACAAAAATGCTCCAATGTCACCACATGCTGCTTTCCCTTTTTGATGTAAAAGGACTATGTAGCTCGCCTTTTTTTCATGGTTTAAAATCTTGGTCTCGGTCGTAGTATCGGACAGGCAAAAAAACCAATATGATATTGGTATCGGTCCGTCGCGGTCGTCGCGGTGTGAATTTTTTTTAATAAAAAAAAATTCGCAAAAATGTCCAAAAAAATCCAGAATATTAGAAAATATAGGAAAACAATATTTTTTCCCATTAGTAACAACAATAAATCAAAATCTCGGTCACCTTTAGTTATGAGTCCTGTCTTTATCGCAGTTCGCTGTATTCTCCAATATTTCATATAATGCAATCATTATTGATGCTCATGATCAATTTATTAGTGTAAAATATAAGAAAAATTAAGATAACATATCAATCATTATTTAATATTACAAGCTCAATCATCAAATAAGTTGTGAAATTGAAGACCCTGAAGATGACATATTAAAATAAAAAACATGATAGTGAGATAGATAAATCATAAAGCACTTGGGCATCAAAAGGTTTAAAAGTATGTAGATCTAACTTTTAAATGTAGAACACAACACAAGCGACAAACCCAATGGTTTCTATGCTTAATCAAAAAATCAAAAATAAAAAACACATAATAAAATGCTTTCAGTTGATTTTCTTTTACCTTAAAATAATATTTTCTTCAAAAAATAGATGTGAAATTTGAAAATATGCAAAAGGGATGTGTGATGGAGTAGTATGGCTGCTGCTCTAAGGAGTAAGAAGATGAGAGGAGAGAAGAAGAAGATGAAGATGGGGAAAAAGATAGAAAAAATGGGGTTTTCACACTTTTTATGAGATCTCAGCAGATATTTTGAAAATATTTGCCAAGATCTCGGAAAAACCGAGATGAAGTATATCTCGGCCGATATGGGCTGAGATACTGGAGATATATAGCCCCGAGATACCGATATCTCGGGGCCATATCAGATCAGTATCGGCCGATTTTTTGGTCTATGCTTTTCTTATCTCCCTTTTTCTTTGCTCGGGTCTAATGAAAAGAAACCTATTTTTTAAATCATTTGAGTCTTTAGTAGGATTTGCAAAATAGAAACTTCCTCCTTTCTACGTGTGAATGGAGATTGATCACATCTAAAACAAGTGAAAGGATTTAAAATAAAGGCCCTCCTTTTTTTTTTTTCTGATTCCTTTCCTGCAACAGTACTTGACGCCATCATCCCCGACTATTCCCACCAGCCAGATTCCCTAAATCAATTGGCCTGGTTTTTTTTTATATTTGGGGGGATGTTTTTTATATGCCCCTTTCCTGTCTTAATACAATTCTTTTGCATTCTATCAATAAAGAAAAAACCTACGACAGCTAAATGCATTAATTTGAAGGTAACTTCATCTGACCTTAGATTTATGAATTGAAATGTAAACATGTAATAGGTAGAGATGGTGGAAATAGCACTTGCGTTGAACAGGGGTGTAGAGAATAGTTACCCATTCCATTCATTAAAGTTCTATTTTTCCAATTTCCAGGTTGAGATATATAACCACTCCTTCCTCATGACCAATTTGGTTTGAGAGCATCACTAGATAAAGGCAACTTTAACTTAAATGATTTAAAAAATCACTTCTCTGTGCCATGTCAGGGACAAGAAAAAACGGAGTTGCAGGTTGCCCTTTTGTATATGAAAAAAAAAAAAAACAGAGCACCGTGTCATGACAATATATGGGCATTTTTGTCCAAAAAATATATTAAATGTACAAAGCATACTGCGGGCGTTATTTCTTTTTTTCTTTTTTTTTTTAATTCAACACAAATCTTTTCCTAGTTGGCCATTCTCGTTAGGACTGCTGACTTTGGGAACATGAAAGGTAATAAAATAAGAAGGTTGGATTACATATAAATATGAAAACTATAGGCGCCTATTTAAAAATTCTATAAACCTCATGTATATGTACAAAAAAAAAAAACGCCCTTACATTAGCAATCATGTGTTCAATCTTATTGGGGGCTAAAATCCTATAGAAATGAAATTTAAGGATATACTATTGAAGGGGATAGCATTCAATTTTAATGTTTGGGCCATCAGTGTCGGAGGATCATTGGTATTGCAAAAACTGCTTGACTTTTTACACTCATATCTTTGGTGATTTGATGCTTGTTTTCACAGCCAGAGATAAAAATCTTGAGCTAATTGTTTTCTTATTTCACATAAAGATTTTTCATTTTTGAAAATTGATCTCCTATACACGGTTTGCATGGGAACAATGTGTCAGGAGCACCAAACAAGTGGGCCCAGCCAAAACAGCACTGCTGTAACAGTTCTTGTACATGGTTCGCATGCAAACCGTGCATAGGAGAGTATACTCCTTCATTTCCGTGGTGACAGGCATGCTCCTTGGGAAAATATAATCTCTTGAATAGAAATATAATACCAATTAGTTAATATATAATTTTAGTCTTTTTTTGTAAAAACAATTTTAGTTGTTTACAGAAGGTTTCAGATTTTGTTTTTTCATTTGTGAGCAATATGATAATTGAGAAAGAAATTGCTCATTCTTACGTCGTATGAACTTCTAGTGTGGTGAGATTTTGTGACATCCCATATAAAGAAGGAAGTTGATTTTTGAGTGATTTAGATTTTTAATAAGCGGAAGCCTCTATAGATTTCCACTAAGCCTTGCTCAAGAGAAGGTGAGTGAGACAAGTGGATCTAAACTCGTCAAACATTGACTTAAAGGGCATGTTTCTTTAACATAATGCAATAATTCACATCTAGAAAATTTAAAGATTTTTCGAAAGTTGTCCCTTGGTTGGAGTTCCTAAATCATCCTCATAGGTGGAGGATTTGCAAATATTAAAGAGGTTGGAATTATATATGAGAATTCCTAAAAAGCCTATTTTTTCTTACTAGAAATTTTAACAAGATTTTGGCATGTTGGAAGTTAGTGGACACAATGTCATTGCTTGTCCCCTGGCATTTACAAATGCGACTTTATATTTTTGGAATCCCAAGA
Source organism: Umbellularia californica (assembly GCA_028538565.1). NCBI lineage: Eukaryota > Viridiplantae > Streptophyta > Magnoliopsida > Laurales > Lauraceae > Umbellularia > Umbellularia californica. The sequence continues at coordinate 13,357,479 of JAPQWN010000001.1, read as the reverse complement.
TTTTAGCCAAATAAAGTCTCAAATAAGTTTTTGGAATTCCTGACATTCCAACCTGTCAAATGTTGCTAGAATTTTTGGATGACAAAATATAAGGAGGAATTAGGAGTTCCACATCTTGAAGAATTTAGAAATTCTCCAAGATACCAATATTAAAGAAACAAGCCCAAAGGGTATTTGAAACTTTTCTAGTGGCTGAAATTTAAAAATCTAACAAAAAAAAAAAATAAAAAAACAATATGGGATTTTCAAATGTCAAGAACAAGTAAGTCGTCACATCATATCTTTAAATTTCTAACCTCACAAATTTCTATCAAGACTTTTGTGAAAGAAACAGGCCCTTTGCTTGAATGAGTCAAGCATTAAACTTAATAACAAAACCCACGTTGTATTTATCAAAGGTGTTGATCTGAAAAAAGGTGTTGATCTGAAAAGAGTTATTGAGTTGATAGAGACTCTGTTTATGAACATTTTGTGATGCTCGAGTGAAGTAAAACTAATGGTTTACCTTAATTGTGTTTTCAATGGGGTTAGTTCATGGTTGCTAGCTTCATGCGGCAAAACCAACACCTGACCTTAAATTGTGTGTTTAGCCGGGTGAAAATCTATGAGTGACACAATGTGCAACCGGTATGGCCCATTTGATGATCTCTCTGTATTGTGAAAATTCTTGATGCATCATTACGCATCTGCAGTGTGGCAACTCTGCCCAATTGAAAAGTGTAGACATGATATTGGTAGGTAAGGCCTTGGAAAAGTCTTGTGACTTAAAAAACCTGGAAGGGGCGAATTGAGTTATGAGCAAACACAGCCTCTTTGTCTATGCATTGGACCCGGTCTTTGATGGATGAAGTGTAGACACTGACACCGGGCTGTTATTGATGGTTCTACTCACACCAGAGGAAGGTCACGAAAAATCTTGTGATACCATTCACGCGCACATTCACGTTACTTTCTTGGACTTATTAGGAAATATCTTGATGGAAGGGACCTATGTAGCCCTTTCAAATTCACAGCCCTTTCCTCTCCAATCTTCTTCTAGAATACTCTCATTTACCATTTTACAGTCACTGTAACTCCCTTCCCTTTCACTTTTTCTTCCTTCTTTCTTTATGGGTTCTTGTAACACCTTGGCCCCACTTAAGTATAATTTATGCCTAATTAATCTTGATTAGGTGACTAATCGTTGTTATAGATGGATTTAGGTAGAGATTATACTGGGGTTTTGACCAAATCAAATAGACGTATGACCTTTTGAATAATTTGGATCGCACATGTATTCAGTTTTGCACGAATTCTCGGATGCATTCTATAAAGCATATACAGTACATTGATTCTCGTGTTTTGAGCCAGACATTTCGAGCCCAACTTGGATCTGGATTTGGGTTGCAACTGCCTTCCACTGACATTTTTTTTACACTGTATAAGAAAAAGGGGCATTTGGCGACGGGTCCCTGAACATGTCACTTTATTATCTTAGATCCACAATCTCTTTTCATAGTCTGATAGGTCCCTTTTTCAAATTTGAAGACTTAAAATGCTTAATTTACCCTTTATTCAAAATCATATCTCATTATTAGTGGCATATGCTATTAATGATAGTCAACTACCATTTAATTGGCTAAATAAATTTCAAAATAACCAAATAAATTTAAAAAAATGTAAATAAATTTCAAAATATGAAAATAAATTTCAAAAGATCCAAATAAATTTCAAAAGACGAAAATAAATTCCAAAAGACGCAAATAAAATTAAAAAAATGCAAATAAATTCTAAAAAAACAAAAACAACTTTCAAAAAATACAAATAAATTAGAAAGAAAACAAATAAATTTTAAAAAATGCAATAATTTCAAAAAACGCAATAAATTTCAAAAGAACATATAGAAATTTAAAAAGATGGTAATAAATTTTAAAAAATCCAAATAAGTTTCAAAAAATATAAATAAATTGCAAAAGATGAAAGTCAATATAAGAAGACGCAAATAAATTTCAAAAGATCCAAATAAATTTCAAAAAATATAAATAAATTTCAAAAGATGAAAATCAAATTCAAAAGATCTAAGTAAATTTCAAAAGATCCAAATAAATTTTAAAAAATGTAAATAAATTTCAAAAGACGCAAATAAATTTCAAAAGACGTAAATAAAATTAAAAAATGTAAATAAATTTAAAAAAACGCAAATACGTTTGCCAAAACTAACATAAACCAATTTTCCAAATTTCAGAAAAATTTTCCAAAAACTAAAATATTTTTGCCAAAAATCAGTTAAATTTATTTTTAAAAATGCAAATAAATTTCAAAAGAACAGCTTGAATTTAGTTCAAAAACTCAGTTAAAATTTGCCAAATGGAGATAAATTTGTCAGGAACTCAGCTATATTTTTAAAAAACTCAGATAAATTTGCCAAAATCTCAGATAGATTTGCTAAAAACTCAGATAAATTTGTCCCAGAACTCAAATAGATTTGTCCAGAACTCAGATAAATTTGCGCAAAACTAAAATAAATTTGACAAAAAATGAAAAACTAAGATAAATTTGACAGAAACTGATATAAATTTGTTAAAACTTGATGAACTTGAGAAAAACTCAGATAAATTTCACAAAAAACTCAGATAAATTTCATAAAAACTGATAGATTTGTCAAAAACGATATAACAGCCCTGCTGCTTTCCTTCTCTAGCGATGGCGCAGCACCATCAACTACGTTCGGCGAACGATCGGAAAACTTCACTTCTACAATGAGCCCGGTAGGCCTTCTTCCTTCTTAATTGATCCAACCCCCATCAAAACCCAATCAAACCCATAAGCGCATGCTTTCTTCTTATTTCATTCTTTGTTCTGCTCGAACCCAAATTCCCCCTTCTTTTGATCAAATCCTCATCGCTTCCTATGCCGAAAACCAAATTCCCACGCTTCGTCACCACGTGCTTCGTGACCACGTGTTCTGCTCGAATCCAAATTCTTCTTATGATGAAACATGGTCTTGGCGATGTAGACACCACGTGCTTCGTCATTTACCAGCCAAGATCGCCATTTACACTGCTATCATTTAAAACAAATGGCGGTGTAGACGAAGCATCGTCATTTAAACCAAATATGTTAATATCGTTGGATCTCACCGCCAAGATTTGTCCAAACACCACATGCTTCTCGTCCAACCACTGCATCTTGGCGGTGTAGACGAAGAACTGCGACCCGTTCATCCCCGGTCCAGCGTTCGCGATCGACAGGACTCCGGGCCTGGTGTGCTTCTTGATGAAGTTCTCGTCAGCCAACTTGGCTCCGGCCCATCTCCTCTCTCCTTTCTCCTCTCTCATTTCTTCCTCTGTTTCTTTTTTGCCCTAAGCACAGATACAACATGTCTGGGTTGAAGAAGAAGAGAGATGATAGAAAATTTGAAATTTGAAAATTTAAAATTTCATGTCTAAAATGGTTGAAAGGGTAAATTAGTCATCAAAATTATCCAGGGATCTCTCGCCAAAATATATCCAGTTGCATGAACTACAGGCCTTAGAGAAAAAGTTGATGGACTAGATGCCTTACAAGTTACAAGTCCTATATGAGAGACCTTTCACAAATTATCTCTAAGAAAAATGTGTGGAAGAGTAAATATGAGGTTGATGTCAAATCATGGAAACGGTTTATGTCAATATTTTGTTGGGATGTGATAAATACACCCATCCTGTTGGGTGTTAATATATGCACCGACCCTAGGCTATGCCTATCTAGTCATACATTTGACACTAGATGGAGGGTCTCCACATGACGTATTTGACACTAATACGTGTCAAAACCACGTCACCATCCACCACCAAAAGAAGAGGACCTGGGAAGGAGTCCTAACTCCTCTCACAGTCTCACGGCATGAGGCGAGAAAATCCCTGGATTCCATCCCCAAAACTAACTGTGGGGCCAGCCTGAAATTAGTGCCAATAAAAATCAAAATTCTCTCTCTCTCTCTCTCTCTCTCTCTTTTTCTTTTCATTAGGCATATGTTGTGTACGTCCGTCCAGAAATTGGGTTGGTGGAATTTTTCCTTTTAAGTACAATTTTTTTTCTTAACCCTTATTCAAAAGTCTATTTTATAGGAATCACAAAAAAAAAAAAAAAAAAGCCCACGCACCGAATGTGGATTCTACTGTAATATTTTTATTTTCAATTTTTATCGCTTTCCAACAAAAAGTTCGTGCACAAGCGTGCCCTTATGATCTATTTTAAATCTTACCTACATGAAAGCTACATCATTGTATTGATCTCATGTACAAAATATATTTAAAAAATATTAAAGAATATCAAAATCAAATATTTTTAAAAGATTCATGATGGATTTAAAAATGGTGGGTGTGAAAATCACATGACAAGCCCACGCACCATATGCCGGGGTATCAAACGGTGGGCCCCACTTGCATGCGAGTGAGATCTGAACGAGGGGGTATCAAACGGTGGGCCCCACTTGCATGTGAGTGAAATCCATTGACCGTGAGTTGACCTGTCCAGAGGGGGTTCAAAATCATTAATGGGCCCTGCTGGTGGATTGAAAAGAGGCTGGCCTCTCATTCACAATATAGAGGATAATGGTGTATGGATCCACTGACTCACCAAATTCTAGTGATAGTGTAGAATTTCTTTTTTAATAAAAAAGAAGATAAAAGGTCTATAAGATGTTCATCTCCGAAAATTCATCATCCATCCTACTAGATTTAGGTACAATATTAACTTTTATTGGGGATGAGTTTCTTTGTATGGTAATTTGAATTCATAAAAAGGATTGTTAGAGAAGATTGATATGCAAGGATGTTAAAACGGTGGGGGCGAACTCAGAAAATTCCCTTTTGGGGGTGTAAGAGAAAAATTATTGGGAAGGGGGTAGATGTTAAAAAAACATATTAATTTTTATAATTTATAAGGTTTTTTTTTTTATTTTTTTTATTTTGCACTTTGAGTGGGGGCTTCAGCACCCAGATCCTTGAACTTGGTTCCGCCCCTGCAGAGTGATGCTTGGGTGCTATGTTCATATCTAGGCCAGGCCAAGCTGGGCTTTATATCACTTAATCCAACCGGTCCAAATATTAAATTGGCTTAGTTCATATCTAAGACCCCGCCAAAGTGGGATGGGCCAGGATCAGGCCATGTGGGCTGGGCCATGAGCACCCCTAATATTTGTCAACTTGGGTGCTATGATGCACACCATGAAAGAATTCTCTTCAACTTGGCTAGGCCATGGAAGCTTTATCTGCAACTTTATAGAAATCCTTCACGCATGCAAACAGACTTGAGATAGAAAGAGAGACTCAGCCACAGCCACAAGCCCAAATCTCCCAAGCCCTTCTTCAAACATCTCACACTCAAGCAACCCCCGGAGCCGGTTACTCTTCCCCGCATTGCAAAAGCCATCAATTCATAGACCATAACTCGTGAATTGTATGAAATTTCGGCTACACTGATTCCTTCTCCATCACATTCAATAACATCAGTGATTAACTTGCTTAGTATAGTAGATAAGGTCCACCATTCAGCTCAGATTAAAAAGCTCAATTTCATATATCTTTCAGATTATATCATAAAATCTAGGTTTTTTGCAAGAGATGAAAGGAGAAAAATTACCCTTTTTCTGAACCACCAGATCACATTCCTTTTTATGCCACTGCGTAGATCTGCCTGTAACGATTTCGCAGAACCAAACCGTTCGTCGATCGGAGTCTAGATGCTCAAGATATCGCATTGCGAAGTTTTGACCGTTGAAGATCACTCTCCCTGCGTCAGCCGTACGGTCTCTGTGCCATTGCTGACGTCACACATCGTCGCCGCCTGCATCACCCACGCGTAAGGCTACAGCAGTTGGGCTGGGTTCCGGGTCAGAATCAGACCGGATCCGGTCTGATCTAACCCAACCTACACTAAAAAAAATGATTTGCGCTCTTTTCTCGCATGCGCCCCGAGGAGATGGATGTGACACGTTCTGCCTCCAAGAATGATGATGTAACACGTGAAGGAGGATGAAAACAAGATGGCTGATGCAAGACAAGGAACAGTGCTTCTCTTTTGTGATGCACGAAAACCGAGGCGACACAAAGGTATAGCGGTGCAAAAGTTAACACCCTCACATCCAATCAGTCAAAATATATCTCTCAGGTGGTTACAATCACATCCAGAAAATGGTCAGGTCATAGGCATAGAGTGGGTGTAATTATTGAATAGGGTGGGTGTATTTAAAATGGCCCTTTAATGTTTACACCCACCCTATACCCTATATGGCTACGACCTGACATGACTATTTGGTGGATGACCACCTATATCTACCTCATCTATCTCTCTCTTGACCACGACCAATCTCTTTGCACTTCCTTTTTTTACTTTATCTTTTACTACTTACAATCACACTCCATAAATCATGTGGAATACAACCCAACCGGCCATGCAACGTCCCATCCCCCAAGCCTGATGTTGTCTGCAGACCAATCAGAATCAATCCCATTTATATGGCTTCTAGATTGCTTTTGTGGTCATGGCCAGGGACCCAAACGCTTGCTGTAAGGTTTTGTACTGTTTATGATGATGACATTGTTTGAAAACTCAATGAACCCGCTTATTACTGAGTTGACTCGGATACTAGTAGAGCAATCTTTACCGTTTCTCAGGTCCAATACAATATTGGGACTTTTTTTATGGTGAGGTTTTTACTTTTATCTTTATATGTCGGTCCAATACAATATTGAAAACCCCACCATAAGTAAGAATATTGAACAAAGATAACAACCCCACAAAGATAAAAACCCCACCATAAAAAGTAAAAACCCCACCATAAAAAGTAAAAGACAGTTACTACTTATCTTTGTATGTCGGATTCTAAATTTTAAACCTTATATTCTAAACTCTGTATTAAATCTTAAAGCATTAGATTATAACTACTAAATACTAATAACACAAAAATCTTATTAATCTCAAAAGTCTTGGATATTTAAAACAAATTTATTCAAACATATTTACACATGTTACATTCCTAATCTTCCAACACAATGGTTTCAGAAGGAAACCTAGAACGCATATATTGCGTGAACGCATTAATTCGGTCCGCATTCGGAGTAGCCCATGCAGCGCACAATCATGCCTAAAGTGAACCCATTGAGGCATAATGGGAGGCATTGATAACCATCTGTCAATGCAACCTGGACGTAGTGATTATTATTTACGTACCCGATAGCGATATCAACATATTGATACGACGATGGTGGAGTAGATCGAAATGACAAATACGTAAAGCTCTGTGCAGCACTTAAAACGTGTAGTATCACATTAAACTTCGAAGCAATTAAGAGACCCATGTCTGGCATGGTCATCCAATGCTTAATCGGTGCTCCTCTATCTAATGCAAAAAAGTTCAGTGAGTTGTAAACACGAGTCCACTAGTCATCACTACCAAATATTGTAACATACTGTGTCCTGAATGTGTGCAACTTTTCTATTAAGTTATATCGGATAGTTGCCTATGTATCTTCGTGAAGACCAAGACAGACAGCTATCGCCCGAAATCCGCAATTTCCATCAGGTTTTAATTTGCTTTGCTCAATTCTCGCTTTGATAGCTATGTCCTATGATTGGATGACTTGGTGAATAAACAACAACGATGTCTCCAAATCTGACTGTGATGACTCCAAGTATCGTTTCAACTTCGCATGCTGGCTCTCGACTCTATTAGTTTTCTGGTTTCCAAAATGCAAATATATATCGGTCCAGGTGGATACAAACATCTCCTTATACGGTGTCAACCATACATCCTTAAGATAATTAATCATATCTGGAAAGTTTTGTAACACTACCTTAAGGTCCGCCAATTTGCACACATACGCATTCTCAGTTTCAGATTTCAGCAACATATTCCACATTTTGTAGAATGCATTCAAAGATTTGTTGTCTGTTATTGATGGCATGCACTTGCTCAAAATACTCTTATAAATGTACCACCTACAGAGTAATTTCTTGGCCTCGGGAAATACCTGGGCGGACGCATTCATCAAAGCCAACTCTCTGTCCGTGACAATAAGTCGTGGACTGATGCATCCATCCATTGTTGACTGCAGACACCTTAAAGCCCAAATATAATTGAACACTTTTTCTGAGTGCATGAATACGAATGCTATGCAAAATGTCATATTAGTTGCAGTCACACCGACAATCTCAAGGAGAGGCATCCTGTACTTGTTTGTTTTATATGTTGCGTCCATTAATAATACGTGCGGGAATTCACGCCATCGCTCTAATGATCTTGGATGTGCGAAGAATAAATCTTCAAGCTCATTGGTTACAGCATTTGTTCGACTTTCGACAATGCATCATTCACGTTGTAGGAATGACATGACAACTTGCATCTGGGTTTTATCGGCTTTCTCTGCAGTTTGAAATTTCTGGCGTGCATTGTATATGGTTCTAATGGTAGACACGTTGTCTGGATTCCGCTTCTTCAACGATGTCAAGATATCTCGTGGCTTTACATTTTTCATAGACAGATGTACCATCAACTGGATTTCGGATTTAGAGAGTCGACCGGGGTATGGATGTCCCTCCATACATGATACAGGGGCATGGTTACGTGTTCCACATACCACCCTTGCCATCCAGTCATCACTTGTTCGTATTTTCACCCCTTTCACTCTGAAAGGACAATCAATTTTTTTTGTGCCTGTAACCTTCGTGGAAGTTTTCTCGCTTCTGTATGTGCCACTGCGATCACATTGGAACAACAGTCTAGGACTCTTCCCGATTATACTAGTCTCTGACCTTTTAATGATAATGATATATCCTAAATTGTGTCCAGTATTTTGAATCCAATCAATTAGATATTTTGCACGAATTGAATACCTGAAAATGTATTAATTCTGCTAGAAATTAACAACTTTTTTAAAAAAATTGATAAGAATAAAACATAATTGGAATTGAGTTAATATCATACCATGTCGGTGGAAAATTCATTTGTAACATTTTCATCCACATTTTCACCTTCTTGTTTTATTTCGTTTATGAGAATATCATACTGACAACAATATACATTCACTTGAGTATCTGCAATTAATAAAAAAATATTTCATGAAATAATTAAAGAATTGTATATTTACCTGATCACTTGAACCACTTGACAATCACAGATCATTGGCCTAAATCCTCAGTTGATCCAAATTTATATCTTCTGCTGGTATGTATATTGCCAAGAAGAATCATATCTATGTATATATAGACTAATGTATAATGCACACATGTCTGATGGAACTAAAGAGACACACTTTAACAAAGAATATATTTCCTGAAAACAGAGATAATATTCCTTGAAAATAGAAAATATATTTCCTAAAACTAAAGTTAACATTTGAGTTGACGACTCCCTGCAGGTGTAAACGTTAACAAATTAAGACACACTTGAGTTGAAAACTCCCTGACATTAAGATAAGACGAGAACCTTGAAAGGTCTAGTATTTCCTATCCTTATGCAAGCATCGGATCACTCTTCTCCCTAGCTTAGAGATGCTTCATATTTTTTAATATTATTGCCAACTTCCTCAAGTGGGTCTATACTATGGATAAAGCATTAACTGGGTCAAGTGAGTAGGGGAAAAAAAAAATAGATGGGTGTAATGAAAGGGTCTTTAAAGAATATAAAAAGGTGGTTGGGTGGGATCGAATATGAGTTACTACAGTAACAACCAACCTCCAAGGATGGCACGTGGGGTTTACGTGTCTATTGAGCTACTTTATTATAAAATAAGTTGGAGGTGACAAGAGGAGGAAGAGGATATGCCCAGATCTCAGTTACATGTCTCTCATGTGATAATGGAGCTCATGAACTTCAAATGACACGAGTAAACCGAGTAACATGCAGCATGTGGATTATTAATTATTATTATATTTTATCCAAGGTAAAACCAGCAGGTGATCAGAGAGAGATTCCATGTCACAGCATCATTCTTATCAAATCCATGATAAGACAACACACTAGACTACATAGGCATAATGGGTGTCAGTATTAACACCCTATATTGTTTAGTGTCCCTGAGAGCTATCAGATCAATGGTCGTTGTGGTCAGAATTACTAGCTTAAGGTGAGGGCCTCAATGCAATTTTATATTGGTTGGGGTAAATGTAATTTTGTCAAGTCCGGTTAAGTCCAAAGCCTTCTACGGGCGGAACACCCGCCGTGGAATGAGCCTGCAGAGTCGATTCTCAATGTGTTGCTACCAAAGCCTTTTACGGGCGGAACACCCGCCGTGGAATGAGCTTGCAGAGTCGATTCTCAATGTGTTGCTACCCCCCCTCCCCAAAAAAAAAAAAAAAAAAGAAGTGTTGCTGTGAATTTGAAACCATAGAGTAATTAGTAGTGGCAGATCCAAAATTTTCATTTGAGGGGTGCGAACCTTAATAGGTATTTTGGTTATTGAGGCAAATTGAGAATTTCCAAGTGGATTTTGAGGGTGGTCCACAATTTTTAATGGATTTTTTGAAATGAACCATGGTTTAACGGGTGCGGCCGCACCAGCGTGATTATGCCCGGGTCCGCCCCTGGTCGTTAGGCCCACGGTCAAAATCATGAGATGGGTCTATTTGCAATTTTAAGATGGGAAATGGGTGTCTTCGGGTTTGGATTCTAAGAATTTCAAACCATACTTCATAGCATGCCCTTGCTATGAAGACCAGTGATCTTGGCTAAAAGTTGTGGGCTAAGTGCTTCTTAGAGGCTTATCTAAAAGAACAAGCCCAGCCTTAAATGATGGCTTTGAATTCCTCTTTGTATGTGTAAGGTTTTAGAGAGTTGGCTAATTCATTGGTTACGAATAAAACCGGGAACCCTTAAAATTGTAATTTTATTTAGAATAGACTGCCAAAGTTTGTCAGCAAAGAAGAACAATCGTTCTGGGAATTGACACTGTTCGTTCGAGGGTTGCTCCATCCGCTCGAGCAAACCCCTCACAGAGACTTCTCCGCTCGAGCCATCTTATTTCTGCACTGATTGTCTAAGACAAAGATGAGTTCGCTCGAGCGAACCTGGGCGAATTAGAACTGCATTCGGAAACTCTTTTCTAAATTCTCTCAATATGCTTTGCTTATCCCAATTGTATCACAAGTCTTGAGATACGAGTTTAGGCTTATTTATAGCCATTCTCTCTCTATTTTAAAGTACTTCTTATCAAGATTTTGAGAGATCCATCTTTCCCCCAAAGCTTCTAGTTCGTGTGCTGAAGATCAAGCGTGGCGTCGATTCTGTTCTACTTCTTGAAGTAAAGACATCTTGAAGACGGATTCAAGACAAGCACGGTTGAAGGTGAACGATGACTAGTCGACAAGATCAAAGCAGTCCTTAGGTTGAGTTACCAACTGGGAAAGTGTTGTATTTCCTCTTGTAACTTTCGTTTTTAATAGTGCTTAGTTGTCTGTGGGTCTAGATGATAAGACCCGTGGTTTTTCCCCAAATAGGGTTTTCCATGTATAAATCGTGTGTCATTCTCATTGTGCGATTTGATTGCTTTTAATTTGATTTAAGACTAATTATTAATTTAATCAGATATGAATTGATATTTAATAGATATTTGATTAACGGAACCTTCGCCTGTGTTAAGGCAGGTTTTTAGTATGCCATGTTGGTGATGAGATGTCTTTGGGTTTGTCTTTTCCATGGCAAAACGATCTCTCTCACAAGTGTACGCGGTGGGATAGTGACTCTTCAAGAAAACTTTCGATGGAGTGGATTGAATAAAATATACACAAGATAGTGAGACTTCACAGTCACTGGGATGGGATAGGTTTTGGGTAGGAAAGCTATGTTTTTCTTTTTCCTTTTTTTTTTTTTTTATTGCTGGTCTTGGCCGTACCGCCAAGGGACCTGCCCATAGAAAATGGGATTTTTTAAATGCACCCACCCTATTCAATATCCACACCCACCCTATGCCTATATGACTTGACCATTTGCTTTTTTCTATTGTGTCCACATGAGAGAGAGAAAGACCATTTGATTGAGTGATGTGACCACCTGAGAGAAATGTATGGGAGGGGGTATCAAACGGTCTTGAGTGACTGTGACTATATGGGAGAAATGTGTGGGACAAACGTTGGGCCCCACTTGCTGGGACGGGTATCAAGCGCCCCACTTGCTGGGATGGGGAACGGTGGGCCCCACTTGTTAGGAGGGGGTATCACGGTCAGGTGGTCAAACGGTGGGCCCCACTTGCAAGTCTTCAAAAGGTGAGCCCCACTTGCAAGCGAGTGAAATTCATTGACCGTGAGCTGACTTATCCAGAGGAGGTTCAAAATCATTAATGGGCCCCGCTGGTGGATTGAAAAAAGGCTGGCCTCTCATTCACAATATAGAGGATAATGGTGTATGGTCTACTGACTCACCAAATTCTAATGATAGTATAAAATTTCTTTTTTAATAAAGAAGAAGATAAAAGGTCTGTAAGGTGTTCATCTCCGAAAATTCATCATTCATCCTACTAAATTTAGGTACAATATTAACTTTTATTGGGGATGTGTTTCTTTGTATGGTAATTTGAATTCATAAAAAAGGATTGTTAGAGATGATTGATATGTAAGGATGTTAAAACGGTGGGGGTGAACCCAAAAAATTCTCTTTTGGGGGTGTAAGAAAAAAATTATTGGAAAGGGGGAAAATGTTAAAAAAAAAAAAAACATAGTAAAAATAAACATACCCTATATGGCTATGATCTGACATGACCATTTGGTGGATGTGATTGTGACCACCTATATCTACCTCATCTATCTCTCTCTTGACTACTTTATCTTTTCCTACTTACAATCACACTCCATAAATCATGTGGAATACAACCAAACTGGCCATGCAACGTCCCATCCCTCAAGCATGATGTGGTCTACAGACCAATTATGGTGGGGTTTTTACTTTTATCTTTGTATGTCGGTCCAATACAATATTGAAAACCCCACCATAAAAATCCCCAGCATAAGTAAAATTTTTGAACAAAGATAACAATCCCACAAAGATAAAAACCCCACCATAAAAGACATTTAAAACAAATTTATTCAAACATATTAACACATGTTACATTGGCTAATCTTCCAACACATAGAGCCCCAAAAAACGAATCCTTATTTTCCTGCTTCCTTGCACGTACCCAATACAAGAAACCATATAAAATTCACTCACTTTTTCTATACTATATTGCTTTCATCCCGATAGTATAATATTATTTGGACCTTAGCATATAAAGCAATTTTTTTTTATTTCTTTAAGGCTTTGGCTCTCATTAGTTTAATGGAAGGTTGCTAGTGGCCCACTGGAAGTTCATTCCCCACACCCATTTATTGTGTATTCAAATCACCTGATCCAAGCTTTTGACATGGACAAAAGCAGGGATCTATATCAGCCTGGCATGGGTGCATACAGTAACACACATCGTGAAAGGCAACTGCATGCCTCACCCTTGACACACGGATTTCAGGACAATCACATCATCATCTTATCACATATATGATAAAACAAATACATTAGCTTACACAGGCCTGACATGTAGAGTGGGTGCCAATAGCACCTCCCAGAAAATCCATGTTGATAAGAGAGAAGAGACAGGATGGGAGAAGGGGGTCGGTGGCTGGTACCGTGAATACCACAGAAACCGTTGTCCGCAGAACCCTGTAAAACTCATAGGTCTGTATCATGAGGAAGAAATAATATTTCTGGAGTACAATAGTGATTACTTGAAGATTGAAGTATTAACCCAAACAATTTAATCACTCTTAAGATAAGCATGATAACTTACTTACGTCATACATTAAATCTAATCTCATCCTAATCAAGTCCAATCAATTGCAATTTAAGATGTCGTTTGGTAAGCTTAGTTTTTGCGTCTAGTTAACTTAAGACTATTTCAAATAAATAGTTTAATGTTTTAGAACTATTTACTGTATAAATAGAAAAAATAAATCAATTAGTTTTAAGACCTTTTATTTATTTATTTATTTTCTTGAAATAGTCATGAATGTGTGTAGCACCAAACACTTTTTGCATCGTTTTATACAAATACATCCATGGAACTTTCATAATATATTAAGTTTGCCAATGTTACTTTTATTTTATGATAAATTTCCATGTGCTAATTTACTATATTACAACTTCACTTATATATTACTTTCAAAATATAACAAGTTTGTCTTATCAAATTGAATCAGAAATGCCTAATAGTCTAAATGTAGAATGCCTGCTTTTTTCTTCTTCTTCTTCTGTTTTCTTTTTTTTTTTTTTTTTCATTTTTGTTTTTTGGGGTGAGAGTAGAATGTCAAATTGAATTAGCTCTATTTCAAATAAAGACTTATACCTTTCTAAGCCTTTTGGCTTAGAACAAATATATAAGACTTTTCAAACAGGCACTAATACTTGAACAAATCAATATTATGCTAACGCCTCTAACCCTTTTAGTGTAAAATGTTCTTGATCAAAATGAACATAGCTTGGGTTGAGAAAAATATCAAAGCCAGAAGCTCGGAGGATGAAGCAAAAGTCACATTTAAGTTTAATCCCCCACGGATCCTTAAAAAATAGACACATACATTATTTATTGGAGAGCTCATGGTAATGCCAAATCAAGAAAATTGTCTTCTTCCCTCTTAATTTATGCATGTTTGTATTTATCAACCAAGGTGGCTAGGCTCTTGAGAAATCCAATTGATGCAGGAGTAACTATAATACACATAGGAGAGAAGACCGACACGTAGGAAAGAAGACTGCTTGCACAAGCAAAATAGATGACCAAGGATCCAACTCTGGTAGTTGGATGAAATTAGAACTTCCTACCATTGACCTACCCTTTATTATCGAGAAGTCTTGAGATAAATTTTGTACTTTAGCCTAACAAAATGGTTGATTTCTTTTTGGAAAAACAGGCCCACATGCCGATAGTTCTACCTTTGGTAAAAAACCCTCTAATGATAAATCCTCCTAATCTAATCTATTTAGATTGAAGGACATGCTACCGAAGAGTCAATTGTAGAGAAAACATTCAACAACTCTCAAATCTTATTAATGAGATATAGTAGCTTACAACATCTTTTTTTTTTTTTTTTTTTTTTTATAGCGTACAACAATATTACATGCTATAGTCTCATTATTTCTTGTATGCAAAACAGCCATTGAAATACACCCAAATATTTCAAAAACCATGAGCTCAAAGAACTCAGGCAAGTAGAGCTCACATGTTTTTTTCTTTTCTTTTTTCTTTCTTTTTTTTTTTTTTTTTTTGCGAAAAAATTCATGTGTCTATTTGTTGAATTCCATAACCCAAGAGCCGTAAGCACAGAACAGGACTTTAAAGCCATTGAACCCAGCTCTCTTGGCCAAAGCCTCAAACTCCTTTTCAGTTCTCTCTTTCCCTCCTGGGTTATGAGCCAACATTATATTGTCCAACTGGAAGAAGCTCTGAGATGCAACATTGTTCTCAAGAAGCACAGGTAAAATCGATTCCACGATGATCACCTTTCCATTAGCTGGCAATGCTTTGTAGCATTTCTTAAGGAATTTCATACTATGCTCATCGCTCCAGTCATGAAGGATCCACTGCAAGTTTTATACAACCATAGTTCCCAAATTCATATCATATGCCTGGAAAACTTACAATGAACTGGTAACATAGACAACTTCAAATAGGGTCCATATATGACCAAGGAATGAATCCGAGCAGTTATGGAGAAAGGTACCTCAAGCATATTATTTATTACTCAAAGAAACTGCTCAAGGATACTTGACTGAGTCAATTCATAGACTCGGATTGTCCTCCACTTGGATAGAAAAAGACTGATGGCCCCAAGCAGTGGCAGACATAGGATTTTTCATTTGAGGGGGTAGATGTGACCATAATCTTACTTCCTTCATCATTTCGTTAATTGACGGGGTGACGGCTTATTTCTAATGGGGCATGGGCCATTTGGGATCTTATTATAGATTGGACTTAAAAGATAGGGAGATTAATGGAAAGCCACATGTTTTCTTGACCGAGAAGGTAGGTCTGCCTAAATTAGATTTAAATATATAGTGTAAGGATACCGATCCCCTGTCTGGTCCAAACAGGGAAGCGTAATGGCACCTCCTACACCTGCATCATCTTTTTAAAACCCTAAACAGGGCTTGAACTTTCTTCCCATGAAGAAAAAACGAAATGGCCTAGATCTTCTCTCTCCATACGATCCCAGCAAACAAGCAAGCAACCCTGAGTGGGCCATCACTTGGAGGTCAACCCAACGTGGCATTCTTTATGTACTTAATTGTGTTAGATCTAGTAAAATTGAGTTTCAATTTCAACACTCCTCGTGTTAGGTAACCTCTGTTAAGTAGTTTTATTTTAATAGGGTCAAGTCAAGATTTATATAGGGATTTTGATAGTATAATTGCATTTAGAGCTATTTTAAATATTTTCTGCAGAGCTGTTGCAGCTCCCCTTTACCTCTCTAAACTGTTTAAATTTATATATTTTCTATATAATTGTTTGTGAGATGTCCTAGGTTCGTGCATATCGCATTATTTTTTTTTCTTTTAATAAAAAACAAAAGACGAGTCGTGGAGAAAATATTTAAACTTCAATTATTTTGGTCAAAATCCCCTTTATAAATCCAAATTTGCCAAAACGAAAACCCTTAACAAAAAAATAAGACAGATGGAGCCAGGTGACCCAGTATTAAGATTTAAAATCTCCGGCAATATCATTCATTTAAGACTATGGTGTAACCGTGCAACCACTGAGAGTTTTAGGCTTTTAGCACATATATCATGACAGAAACCAGTAGGAGAAAAGCGAGGATCCAGTTCCAAACCGCATGGCTGTTCGTTTTGAGCAATGGGGACAACTCATGTTAGACGAGGATTTGATACATCCCATCAAAGACAGAGGAGTGCATTTATTTTTTGGGCGTCCCAAACATTTAATAGATGGTCCCATCATCAAATCTAAACTCGACACCAAAAGAACCTGCTCAATGAACCCATCAATTATTTAACTGTTGCTGTGAGAGCAATCACGAGTAAGTAAGTAACCCCACTCAATATACAAATTCAGAAGTGGGCTCTCCATGGAAAACTGGCATATCCAAAAGTCACTGTTGAGATAATCCTAACCATTTAATGTAAAATCACAAACAAACTCACCTTCATGAAAATGGAATCTCCGCTGGGAACACTAACAAACATATCTCCCCCAACGTGCTCCACACCTACCACAATAAAACCCATTTCTTGTTCACACTCAAGAACTAAAATAAAATAAAGATAAGATATCCTTTGAACACAATAACACGGTATAAGGTGGCATACCAGGATAATTGGGTGCGTCAGAAACAACGTGAGGCAAATCGAAATTGATGCCCTTAGTATGTGGATACTTGGAGATGATCACGTTGAGGACAGCCCCAGTTCCACCTCCCACATCAACCACAGTTTTCAGTCCCTCAAAGCCCTTGTACATCTCTAAAATTTTTCTCATGGTAATGGTGGAATGATCCGCCATGGCCCTGTTGAAGATCCTGTTGAATCGAGGGTCCGTGCCATGGTACTCAAAGCCTGTCGTTTCATAGGCCCTGTTGAATGGAATGCCCCCTTCTAGAACTGCATCTTTCGAATGATACCTAACACCAAATCACAACTTAATTATTAATGGGTTTTCTAATTATGTAAACAGATAGACACACACAGATGATACATATTTTTTTAAAAAAAATAAATCCATATCCTCTCAAGCTTTTCAACTTTCATTATTACTGAAATTGTTAGGATTTTAGTTGGCTAATTCATAGAGTTCGGACAAAATTGGGGTTTCTAAATATTTTTTCTATTAGTTTTCGGACTGTCAAAGATCTACTTTCAAAAAGACGAAAGATTCCAAGTTTTAAAGGATTATGGGTCGCTCGAGCGAACCCATCAGAGAGGTTCCTTCACTCGACCCAACCTTCGTGCGCTCGACCCATCAACGTTCTGTCTTGGAGACTTTTGAGACAGAGTCTGGTTCGCTCGAGCGAACCTGAGATCACTCGAGCGACCAAAATGCCATTTGCTGTTTGCATTTCCAGAGAGCAGTTTGCTCGAGCGAACTCCCAATGTCGCTCGAGCGAACCTAAGACTTTCCTGTTCTAATTGAACTGCTGTTTCTAATTCTTCCAAGATGTAACTTTCTACTCCTAGAGCTTCTCAAGCACGAATTGAAGACTATTTAAAGGTTTCATCTCTCAATCTAGGAGAGACAATGATTAAGATAAATTTCCTGAGATAGAGGGGTTGAGAGATCCATCTTCTTTCCCCCCAAGACTTCAAGCTGTTGCTGTGCTGAAGATTCAGAGTTTTGGGTCAAGTTTCGGAAACCCAAGCGAAACCTGATTCGGAATCAACACAGGAAACAAACGTAGATGATGATCCGGTTGGAACAATGGAACCTTCCTCTGAATCGACAGTTCCTGAAAGAATTCGGTAGTTTGAAGAGCAAAGTGCAACTCCAAAATCTGTTCATCCTCGATCTCAAAAAGGCCAAGTCATCAAAGATCATCCTTTGGAAAAAGTTATTGGTGAGATTTCTGCTCCTATGAAAACAAGGAAACAGGTACGTGATGAGGTAAGTCATGTCTGTTATGTTTCCTCTTTAGAACAAAAAAATATCAAAGATGCTCTTGTAGATGATTCTTGGATAAATGCTATGCATGATGAACTAGCCCAATTTGAAAGGAACTGTGTTTGGGAGCTTGTTCCTAGACCGTCAAATACAAATGTCATCGGAACCAAATGGATCTTTAAAAACAAAACCAATGAGACTGGTCAAGTCATTAGGAACAAAGCTCGATTAGTAGCTCAGGGGTATACCCAAGTTGAGGGTATTGACTTTGGTGAAACTTTTGCCCCCGTAGCTAGACTTAAATCTGTGCGCTTGTTACTTGTCATTACTTGTTTTTTAAATATCAAATTGTTTCAAATGGACGACAAAAGTGCTTTTTTGAATGAGTTTTTGAATGAGGAGGTGTTTGTGGAACAACCAAAAGGATTTGAAGATCCTCATCATTCTAATCATGTTTACAAATTGTAAAAAGCCCTTTACGGTTTAAAACAAGTTCCGAGAGCCTGGTATGAGAGACTGACTGTATTCTTGATAGAGCATGGGTTTTCTAGAGGAAGTGTGGATAAGACGTTATTCATCAAATAAGATTAGAACAACATTGTCATTGCCCAAGTCTATGTTGATGACATCATTTTTGGCTCTACGTATGATCTCTTGTCTGATAAATTTGCTGATAAAATGTCAAGTGAATTTGAAATGAGTATGGTTGGTGAGCTGTCTTTCTTCCTGGGTTTACAGATTAAACTCCCTATAGCATTTTTATTTCTCAACCAAAATATGATAGGGAGTTGCTAAAAAAGTTTGGAATGCAATCTTCAAAACATGTTGTGAAAATTAGTATTGATGCTGATGGATTGGATACTGATGAGAAAAGTTACAGAAGTATGATTGGTAGTCTGCTCTACCTCACTGCTAGTCGTCCTGACATTTCCTACAATGTCGGAGTTTGTACGAGATACCAGTCAAAACCTAAGATGTCTCATGTTCAAGTTGTGAAAAGAATCTTAAAATATGTCTGTGGTACTGTTGAATATGGGATTTGGATGTCCAAAAATACCAACACGATCATTGTTGGTTATTCTAGTGCTGATTGAGCTGGATGTGTTGATGATCGAAAGAGTACTTCTGGTGGTTGTTTCTTTGTTGGAAACAATCTCGTTGCCTGGCATAGTAAAAAGCAGACTTCGACTTCTCTGTCGACTGTTGAGGCTGAATACAGTGCTGCAGGAAGTTATTGTACACAGCTTCTTTAGATGAAACAGATGCTTCAGGATTATGGGATTGAGCAAGACACCATGACTGTCTTTTGTGATAATCAGAGTGCCATTGATATTTCCAAAATTCCCGTCCAACACTCTCGCACAAAGCATATAGACATTAGGCATCATTTCATTCGTGACCTTGTGGAAGAGGAAACAATTTCTTTGCACCATATTCCCACTGAAACTCAACTTGCGGATATCTTTACCAAACCATTGGATGCAACGCGCTTTGAATCCCTGCGAAAATCATTAGGGATTTCTCTTATTCCATACACTCCATAAATTTTTGTTTATTTAGGTGCACACTCACTTGTACACATGACCATTGTTTTTCTTTTTCACACCGCACGGGTCGATTTTCGATTCTCTCACTACTATCTCCTTTGTCCTTGAGAGATGTTGTGGTAATAAGGTTAACCCTGAGGAAGATGGCTACTTACGATTGTGTGTGAAAGCTTCCAATTGATTGGTAATTTTCTCTTGGAGAAGGATACCACGATCATTAGCGTGAAAGAAAGTCACCAATGATGGTTTAACCCGTCCTTAGTTTATCCAATATATATATATATATATATTTTGATGAGGACTCGAATGAGTTACTAAAGATATGGAAAAGAAAAATGCTACTCAAGTGAGTTGACGAAAAAAAAAAAAGGAGAGAAAAAATTGGAGGAAACTATTTTACTCAACTTTGTGTTGATGGGTGTGCTCCCCATGTAACATCTTGTTCATCTCAAAGAGGTTTAGGGGGAGAAGATCATACTGCCTTCAGTTTTTTTTTATTTTTTTAATTTTTTTAAGGTCATAAAATTCACTTTTTACACTGTGTGCTTAAATTTACGGAAACTTGAATACGTGCTCTTGTTTACACTGTTCAATGGAGGGATTTAACCGAAACGTGACCGTTAGGAATTTTTTGCGCACTGCACCCTAGGGTTTTAAAACCCTGGATAGTTCGCTCGAGCGACCAGCAAAGTTCGCTCGAGTGACCCTGGCGGTTTAAATTCCTGAGGCTTCTTCTTTCTTTCATTTTTCTCTCTTCCTCTTTTCGTTTCTCTGCCTGTAACTTCTGTCGCCCTGCGCCCCTTCCTATTTGCATCTCTTTTTGGCGTTTTTCTTCTTTGAGGTATTTTTTCCCTTTCTCTCTTTCCTTTTCTTTTTCTCATCATTTGGTTTGCATTCACTTTCTCACGCATATCAATCACGATTTAGGGCTCATTTTTTCTTATTTCTATTTCATTTTTTTTTTTGTTTTTCCTCTCTTCTCTTCTCCTATTGCATTATCATGCATCATTATTCTCTTTTTCTTACATTTCTTATTTTGTTTTTGCATCATGCATACACTGGAATCCTTAGATGGCACTCTATTGAATGATAGTTTCAAATTTGTGATTTGCTCATTTCTATTATCCCGCATCATGTTATTATGGAAATGTGTTTGTGACAAATATTGGAATTCTGTGATGGATGAAATCTGTGATGGATGATGGTTAGAATGCAGAAGTGGAGGACATGGTTTGTGCAATGAAGTGGATGTAGATTTTGTGAGAATTTTGGCAAATGGAGGCCAATTTTCTTTGCAGGGATGATGTGGATGTGGAAGTAGTGTTGTGGAAATTCTGTGATTTGATTTTGGCAAATGGAGGCCAAATTTTTTTCTTTGCAGGACTGGTTTGTTAATTGGATTCTGTTTGTGTGGTTTTAGTCCGAAATGGCTCTGAAAAAGAGGCCGCATGCGGAATCTTCTTCTTCTTCGTCATTTGATCATACGAGATTCCCATCTTTGGGAAAA
The DNA here is from genome assembly GCA_028538565.1 of Umbellularia californica. NCBI lineage: Eukaryota > Viridiplantae > Streptophyta > Magnoliopsida > Laurales > Lauraceae > Umbellularia > Umbellularia californica. Next base: position 13,335,829 of record JAPQWN010000001.1, on the reverse strand, counting down.
TCAACTCAGTTTTTTGCTCAGCATGCTAATCGGAATGTGGAATCGGAGAGAGAAGTTGCTGAAGAGTTGCACAACAAAAGGGTATTTCGGAGTTTGGCTACCCGAAATTGGTTCTCGCTGGTGAAGTTCAATACGAATGCCATTAATGTTGATTGGGTGAGGGAATTCTATTGCAATATGGATGTCTTGGATGATGGCTCTGTGAAAACTTTTGTAAGAGGAAAAGTTATTTCAATTAAAGTGGCTGACTTGGCTGATTTCTTGACAATTCCTCATGTTGAGCATCCTGATTATCCCATCCCTTCTGTGCTTCCAGCCCCCATTGACTATGATCATGTAGCGACTACATTGTGTGGGGCTCCGACTAGATGGCCGGGAGGTTTACTACTGCATGGAAATTTGACTGACGAGTATCGATTTCTAAATCGATTTGTGTGTCACAACTTAGAGCCCAGAGGTCATACGTCTGATATCATTCGAAGAAATGGCTATTTGCTCTTCTGTATTGGCACTGGGCTAGCTGTGGACATCCCCTAGGTCATCTTGAATGGTTTTATCAAGACATTGTCTGCAAAGAAGAACTCTCTCCTTCCTTTCGGGGTTCTGATCACGGACTTTCTCACCTTCAGAGAAGTTGCTCCTCGGGCTAATGATCTAATCATGAAGATCAAGAACCCGATCAATTCTAGGACATTGTCATTATCTACTGCTCATGTTCCGGTGGGTCCTCCAGTTGCCGAGGAAGAGGAGGAGTAAGATGATGATCCTTTGCAGGGGGAGCAGCAACCACAGATGGATTGATATGCTCAATTGGATGCCCAGGTCTAGCATCTCACTGCACGGGTTGACACTGTGAGCGGCCAAGTCACTGCTGGCTTCGCTCAAATAAATGCGGGCTTCGCACATGTCGATGCAGTTTTGGCTGATATCCTGTCCCGTCTGGCTCCTGGAGATCATCGACTTGCTGTTTCCATGATTTGTTGCATTTGATACTTTTTACTTGTTACATTGTTGGTTGGGGTATAGTTTATTTCGAACTTTTTGATTAACTTTCGTACTGATTACTCTCCCCTCTCTCTGATTGTCAATTATGTACAAAAAGGGGGAGATAATACTTTATCTGTTTATATTTAGACTTGGAATTTAGTGATTAATCATTTAACATCTTTGACTTTAGTTATCTGTTATGTTGCACTTGATCTGTTTTTGGAAGTCATCGCAGGTAACTCAGTTTTGAAACTTCAAAATCGTCTACTCTCGTATGCTTATCCTGCTTAGTTGATCTTTAGGATAGAAGGGTATAAACTTTTCATGTAATTAGGGTTTTGTCCATGAATTGCCAAAGGGGGAGATTGTGAGGATTTTAGTTGGCTAATTCATAGAGTCCAAACAAAATTGGGGTTTCTAAATATGTATTTCTATTAGTTTTCGGACTGTCAAAGATCTACTTCCAAAAAGACTGAAGATTCCAAGTTTTAAAGGATTCTATGGGTCGCTCGAGCGAACCCACATTCGCTCGAGCGAACCCATCACAGAGGTTCCTTCGCTCGACCCAACCTTGGTGCGCTCGACCGATCAACATTCTATTTTGGAGACTTTTGAGATAGAGACTGGTTCGCTCGTGCGAACCTGAGATCGCTCGAGCGACCAGAATGCTGTTTGCTGTTTACATTTCCAGAGAGTAGTTCACTCGAGCGAACTCCCAATGTCGCTCAAGCGAACCTAAGACTTTCCTGTTCTAATTGAACTGGTGTTTCTAATTCTTCCAAGATGCAACTTTCTACTCCTAGAGCTTCTCAAGCACGAATTGAAGACTATTTAAAGGTTTCATCTCTCAATCTAGGAGGGACACTGATTAAGATAAATTTCCTGAGATAGAGAGGTTGAGAGATCCATCTTCTTTCCCCCCAAGACTTCAAGCTGTTGCTGTGCTGAAGATTCAGAGTTTTGGGTCAAGTTTCTATCCCCTTCTTGAACGCGGTTCTGCGCAAGCACGGTGAAGATTTGTGACGTAATGTTAACAAGATCTGAGGCAGTCTTTAGGTTGAGTCAACAACTGGGAAAATGGTTGTAAGTGTCTTGTATTCTTCAAGTTTACATAGTGCTTGGTTGTCTGTTAGCCTAGATGATAAGGCTCGTGGTTTTTCTCCCTGTTAGGGTTTTCCACGTATAATTCTCGTGTCTTTTTCTATTTATAGTTTGATTGCTTTGTTAAATTGGAATTAGGGTTAATCACTAGTTTAATCACAGTAGTTGGGTATCCAATCGAGATTTAGTAAGCTCACTTTCAGAAATCCAGAGTTACAAAGTACTGGAGCTCTACAGTGGTACCCATCTATTGAAATCCATATGTTTCAAAATAGACGGCTCCAATTATATGGGTCCATACAGTTTGGATTTCAACGGATGGGCTCCACTGTGGAGTTCCAACCCCTTAACTCAGTTTTTCTCTAGGTGATCAGGAGTGGACCCCAAACAAGATAAGCTGCAGGGACCACTTGAGCAAACCCACACCACCAACAGTCAGTCATGAAATATCGAAGATGGGTATGAGGAAAAGTGGCCCAGAGAAGAGGAAGTGGGAACAGAGGTCTTCCCAACCAATGATGTTATGGTATCATGAAGTGGGGCACATCAAAGAGAAAGTTGTAGAGGAGTAAAAGCAAACCAGCTTTCCATGAGGACCTTGTCTTGATTCATGAGCACCAAGGGGGCAATAGACACACCATCTTGGTTCTTGACCAGAAACTTGCAAACAGGGGCCAGACCATATAGCCTCTCCACACTGCCATCATCATGGGTCTTAAGAGAGCAAGTGAGGATGGAGTAGCTGGCCAGGAGGCGAAGGATCCGGTCGAGCATGATGGGTGCATCTGGGTTCTTTGTGGGGAGCTGAGATGCAATCTCCCAAGGCGAGAGGCACCCACCAGCCCCTGATTTGGCTACGATCTCGAGCACATCCAGCTCTATGGCCGCTTTCAGGGCCATGGGAAGGACAGAGGCGCTAGCCAACTGCATGGCAAACATGCACTCCTCATCCTCACTGGTCATGCTGGTCTGGCCGTGGGTCGAGCCCATGTTCGTGTGTGTGGCTGGTGTGGAAAGAAGAAAAATGAGAAGAGATTGGTTGGAGATGGAGATGGAGAGAGAGATGCCTTCTGTGGGGGCGTTGTGAGGAAGGATTTATGGGTATCTAGGCTCACCTACCTCACCAATGGGCCCACCAGGCGAAGAAAGTTGGTGCGGGTTCTTCTTTTCTACGATGTGGGTGTGGGGACCACTCCAATTTGGAGGAGTCCAATCCATAGTTGGCCTTTCACTTCTGGTGGCGGGAGGGTCGTTTTCTTCGAATCTTATCGGTAGATATATCAAGGCATATGGAAGAAATATATCGTCACCGTTTCTTCTCCTGGGGCGTTTGATTGGACGGGTGGGATGATACAATTGGTGAAATTTGTTGTATACCCAGGATTAAGAAAACTTATTTGGGATCCTGTTTTGGAAGGGAAAGGATCCGCATTGAGAAAGCCCTATAATATATCACTTTAATTTCAAAACCTCTATATGCTTTAGAGAAATAGATGTTTAGAGGGAAAAAAATAGATTTGCCAAACAGGGACTATGCATCCTCATTGGGGATCCTTATTATTTACATATTTTCAGTAAGATCAAATGCATTATGGAGAACGGATCATTACTCGAGTGGTAAGGAGCAGCTAATCTCACTTGTTTGTTCAAGATTTGTATCCTATGTACGCCACATCTTTTCGTTCGTGCTATCTTCATTCCACTTGTGTGGGCTCATTTCCCACTTTAGTGGCCAATCTTTTTCTGTGTATGAAAACTCTCTTGGGTCCTAACTCTCTTGGGTGAGGCTAAAAAAAAATTGCCAGCATCACAGTACCTTAATCTTGCACCAGCGGTCGAGCTAGGAAATTTGCCAGGTTCACTATGTTAAACTATCCAATTCTTTGACCGGAAGGACTCATTGTAGAAAAAATAAAATAAAATTCTTTTATCATAATTGGGTTTTTTGAAATTTCTGGGGGCTTTGTGTCCCAGTCTTGCACAAGTGGCAGTGGATGTTTAAGACCCAAGACCTGAGTAGCTAGAGATCCAAATCAAGTTATATTTGTTTATTAATATAATATCTTTTTTGTTTTAAAATTTATTAAATGATCAGTATCAAACTCGACCCGACCCGACCCAACCCAACCCACAGGCCAGTTCAAGTCCACAGCTTGAAATTTCAACCCCAGGCCCAACAATTTGCAAAATATAGGCCAGGCAGGGCCTCTAAGCATGAACAGACCTAAACCATAGCCCAGATCCAACCCATTGCAGGCTGGGCTTCAGTCGGGCTTGTGCTTGCCCAGCCCATGTACATCCCTAAATATAATGGGCCTGTTTAATTAAATTGAGCAGGTTTATCTATGTTTTATTTGTTGTATAATTATCATAATCAATGTGTTTTGACCAGAAAGAAGGGTATGAGCACTCAACACTCAATACTTCACCAAACCCATCCATGATTTCATTTGCATAACAACAATGAACTTATGAACTTGAAGTACCTTTAAATATAGTGCGATATCATTGCTTTTCAGACGATCTTAAAAAATTTATGTTTTTAACTCTTTGGAAAGGAAAGTGGGGAATTTTCTTGAACTTAGAAAATTTCATGCTTTTGCATTTTTGTATTCATCCTTCAGGCCAAGTTCAGGCTTCACCTAGGGTGTCAATATCATAGATAAAAACATTTCATCAGGATTTTATTGGAAAATACCCAGTATTTGTTCGTTGCACTTGATAGTGCCTCGTAACTAGTACCACACAAACGGAGTCCGTCAAACCCCGTTTGGTCTTTTTTTTTTTTTCCCAATTTGAAATGAGTGACGCTAGCGTCGCTCAGTGTTGTTTTTAGTGACGCTACCGTCACTCTTCGACTTTTTATTTAAGCCCCAAACCCTTTTATTTTCCATTCCTTTCTCTCCCCTTCCTTCCTCACCACCACCACCATCATCATTATCTAACATTTCATGTGGGACTCATGGCAACCAGTGGCGGACCCAAGATGTTTCTTTGGGTGGGGGCGGATCCAAATTTGAAGTTAGGTTTTAGGGCCAAACCTTTGATTTTTATATAGATTCTGGGAGTGAATCCATGAATTTCATGTGGGTTTCAAAAGTAGACAAAATCTTTTAAATTTTGGAAGCAGAACCATATCCAGGCCCGCCCCAGTAATATATGTAAGTCCACCAAAGAAAAGTGATAAAAATAACTGACTTGAATCTTCATGTCTTTCTCTTCCTATTTACTTTTAGATGAAAGAAAGGACGAAATTGCTTTGCATGTGTCAAAGTTAATTTAAAAAGAGATAAAAGACCTCATTCTCTCATGTCCCACTCTTCCTATTTACTTCAGATGAAAGAAAGGACAAAATTACTTTCCATGTGTCAAAATACCTCATTCTCTCTTATCTTTCTCTTTAACTAAGAGAGAAGAAAAAAGTTAAGCATCTACCAGTGGCTTGAAAACGTGTCCTTCGTTCTCTGTGTATCAAAAAATCCTTAAGTTCTTCCTTCACAAATTTGCAGAAACTGGTAGAAACAAAGAAGGAGACAAGAAGAGTGACAATAGCGTCACTAAATTTCATAATTTAGTGACGCTATCGTCGCTTTGAAAAAATAATAAAAAAAGAAGAAAAAGTGGTGGGAGGAATTCTTCCGTGGTGAAAGTGTTCCGAGGCACTATCAAGTACAACGGACAAGTACTAGGTATTTTCCAGTAAAACCCTCTGGTTTTTTTGTATGGGACAGAAATTGTCCTACTCTATTTTGAGACGTTTCAGCTATATCTTTTCTGTTTGCTTTAATATAATCCTCTTTTACACACTACAACAAAAAACACCATTGGTGACACTTTTTGGTGACAAAAAATCAATGTTGACACGAAACACACACGAAGGTGACAAAAATTTTTTTTGCTTGTCACGAAAAGCTTTAACCAAGGTGCCAAATAAAGAGGAGATTCGGTGACAAAAAATTTTGTCACCGAAAGACAATTTTTTTGTGACAAGTACAAACTTGTCACTGAAAGATCTAAATTTCGCGCTGGTGGGCTCCTCCTCATTTAGGCACGTCGTTTCACGGAAGCAATAAACCCCACCACACTCTCCCTCCCGCCTCTTCCACACTCTCCTTCTCCCAAACCCTCCAAAACCCTAAACCCCACCACATTCATCCTAAAACCCTAACCCCCTTCTCGATCTGCTCCTCCTCCCCATCTCTCGTGGCCAAGGACGAGCTCCTCTCTCTCATCTCCGACCAGGAAAGAGGCCTCAAGACGGAGGGAAATCCCTCCAAGCGTTCCTAAAATCATAGAAGCCATCGAAAGCCCTCTCTATTGTCGGAAAGGACATCATCACCACCGATTCATTGCTCTTTGCTACGTGGCAGATAATTATTATTAGCGACCTACATGATATGGCATCGTAAAAATTCTAAGCTAAAAAATTCACTATTTGTTCCCTTTGCCACCATTATAAAAAAATTATATATTTATTTGTGACGCAATTTTGACGTCACAAATAATATTTAGTTGCGACGGAATACTTGATGCGACATAGATAAGGTTTTTTACACGATGTAAATTTAAATGCGTCGTAGAAATTTTTTTTATTAACGACATTGTTTTATGGCGTTGCAAAAGAAATTAAAATAAAAAAATAATTCTAATTTCCCAATCGCTTTTTATGCCCAAATTCTTTTATTAGCAATTCGCCTTTAACACCCTTATCCCCCTCTCGCTCTAATAGCCCTCTCTGGCTTTGCTGTAAATGCCCTAGACCACCCTCTCTATCGTTCTCATCTCTCCCTCAGGATCCCTCTCAACATCGCCCTCCACGTGAGCAATACCAGCCAGCCCTCCTCCTCCAACCACTGCGCACACCTCACAGCCTATCACTCTCGTCGCCTCCCTGCGCAGAGTCTCCGCCGATCTCGCAGCCCATCCCTTTCACGCCGCCCTCTCCATCATCGCCATCTCCTCGTACGCATGACCTTGCCAGAGCCTCCACAGAACCTATCTGGACTCCCCCTTTGGCACCGATCCTCTCCACCATCACCGACTACACTTTTGCATTGAGGCGACGCTCGTTCACGCCCAGACACGCCCCTTGCCCCCTCCACGCCAAACCGCACCACTACCATCCACAGGTAAGGAACTGTCCCTTCTCTCCCTGTCATCTACACCAACGCACTGCCTCTGCTCCCTGCAACACCCAGTGCCTTGCACCATTTCATAGAACCTGCGCACAGGCACACCTTTCCCCTCCATCTTCTTCCCTTTTCTTTTCTTTCCTTTTCCTTTCCATCACCCTCTCTCTTTCGCCTCGCTGCATGAATTGGGGCTTTTGCAAGTAAGTGGTTCCAATTTCCCAATTTGCTATTTCTTCTATCATTCTGTTCTGAATTAGGTTTTCCATGTGTGTATGTGCGTCTGTGTATTGGGACTAGATGAGAAATGTATTTTGGTTGATGATTCAGCCTAGATGTTTTCCTCTTTTGGTTATGTGATATTTTCATTATTTAAGCACTGCTCTTGGGACTCTCTATAGAGTTGATTGCTGAGATTTTGCATGCTATTTGTAGCTTTCTTCATTGACTACTGATAGAAAATAGAGCTAGTTCTGTTATTGCAGTATCTTTGTTATTTTTTTTCTTTTGTTGTTGTTATTTTTGTTCTAATTCTTCAGTTTAATACTCCAGCCTGTTCTATTTAAAAACTGTATTAGGGAATATTGGTGGGACAACCAAACCACTATCCACACTATTTTAAGAAAATTTCATAGATTATATTTTAAGGAAATGCTTCTATTGGGTATGATCATTGATCGAAAGATTGAAGTTGTAGGTTCTGATTGGTTGAGGGTTTTTTTTTTTAAATGCTAAATATGACTCATGCTATTGATCTCCAACTAGCTGAGCTATAATATGGGATGGTTGAACATTTTTTTATATATAATTAAAGAAAACATTTTGGTATGAATGCATGAGTAAATGAATTGTTCTGTTTTAAGTGATTATTTTCCCTGTAGGAAATATGTTCTTTGTGCGAGACTTGTTGTGGGTGCTGTTTTGATCTTTGTATCCTATGCTATTTTAGAAACTGGCTCCTCTTTGAGAAACTGTAGTCCATCTCAGTTAAGCTAAATGTTCCTACCTCAAGCTTCTCTTATATTTTTCATACCAAGTGAATAAATGGTTTTTTATTTTTATTTTATTTTTATTTATTTATTTATTTTTTATGTTAATAGTTGGTCGTTGGTATTGGTCAGGGTTACATTCTTGTTAGTGTCATTGGCAGTTTTATAGCCTATTGGTTGCATATATCCAAGCAAATAAGTATAGCAGGATATAGCTGAAACCTTCTACTATTAGAGATAAAACTAGCTGAGCCCTTCGTTAAGCCATAAGAGAAACTGATTTAATTGGTTAGATGAATGGAGTCTTAAGTAGATTTGTTTATAGAACGTTATATGTAACATGTTTCATCTTTATGCAATTGTGATCCATTGATCAACTTAATGCATGACATAGAGTCATTTCTGAAGGTCTGACATCTTTCTAGTAGTTAATTCATGCTGAAGTAAAAAGTAAATGTGTGTGCCTTGATGCTGTCATGTCTCATAGTCTATATAGAAACTGACTGCCATTTTGCTTCTTGTGAAAAGCTGCATAATTATTTTATTCTCATGTGCTTGTTAGACCCATTGAATCCTTTAGTAATGTTTGCACTGATAACTGCATAGGTTGGATATGAAAAGCTAACTGTGGAGATCTTCAGAGCTGCTCTAGGTAATTTGGTAAATTTGAAGGTGTATGGAACAGAGCATTTTATGGAGAAAATGACACTATAAAGAGAGAGGAAAAAAGACCCCAAGGTATATGCTATGTGCTATGGTATTTGGTTACATAATCTGGAGTTCATCAAATCTAAACAAGTGAATGAATAGAACATATCCTAAGGAATATACATACATATTTGGGTCTCCCTCTCTCTTGCCCTCAGATATGAAGCAGTGTGAACAATGCACTGATTACTTTAAAAAGTGCATAATATTCTTTTTACACACACTTGTAACCCATTGTGGTATTCCATCAGCATGAGAAGTTTAAAGGCAAAAGAACACATGCTCCTGACAGAGTTGAGGAGGTTTGACATTGATTGTTGAACAATCATAGGCCTTTAGTGAAGGGAACATGAACTGGGTAGGGGCCATGCTACTAGGTGGCCTCTTTTTCATAGTCATGAACTTTGAATTTATTTCATGTGCCGGGTGAGCTTAAGGAGCAAAATTTGATTGGCCCGATTGTGAGTACTTTTGCATTTATATAATTTAAAGTTTAATATAAGCATTTCATTATATTCATAACTCCTCATTCATAATCTTTGTAGAGCACGTACAACATTAGGGAGATCTACCCGGATCAACTGTTAACTCACATGGATTCCTTATTGGTCACTCAGAAATGAAAGGACGGATCAGCATCGAACCCCCATGTAGTGAGAACCATTTTACTATAATTGGTTGCTAGGTTATTAATTTGAATTAGAAGGAATAGTCCAATAATTGGTTGCTAGGTGGGAACCTTTTCATTTAATATTCGTGGTGTATGTGTGAAGTAAATTATTTAAGTGCTATGATTGGCAATCTACAACTTAAAATTAGAATACATCAAACAGTACATACCTTCTTATTGTCTTTGTCTTTGTATTACTTTAGCCAGACTTATAATTCCAAGTCTCAAATAATCCGAGCCTAGTGAATTCACTATGTCCTTAAGACAGATTTTCCCCCTCAAGGTGCTGAAGGTTAAATGGGAAACTGTCTCCCAAGATAGAACGGATATTTCCTTCTCTGGAAAGTAGCACTTCAATTCCAAAGAACAACGAACACAAGATCAGTACCTGAACAAGAACAGAGGGAGAAGAGAAAAGAAGAAATCTGTGTGATCTCTTGTCCTTCTCTCTCTCAAGTTCGTCCACTATTTATAGGAGATTGGTGCCTCTTTGAAGCTGCATAGTAGCTGTTGGAAACAACCCTTCATGAAAGGTTGCACCACTTCAGTCCCATGCACTGATTCAAAAAAGGTTGCACCCTTTCAGCATTTGAAAAGGCACTTACTGTTTCAAGAGAAACTAACTTAGCCTTATGGACCCAATTCGGATTGGGCCTTGTAAAAAATAAGAAATCTGTGTTCCAAAAAGAAACCACACACATCAGCCCGAGCCCGAGCGCGCGCGTGTTTTATTGAGCTTGACTGTGTTCCGTCTCCACGGAAAATTAGTGGTACCCCTTGGGGCCCAATCCTTATAGTCATACTTTCTATATATATACTCAACATCTCTTTGGTTTTCTTCCAATGTGGGACAAGTGTTTTTCATACTTTCCCTCATTCATTTCTTACTCATTTCATTTCAAGTGGGGTAACTAGGGAGACAAATTACTCATTCAATACTCAATGGATTTGTGTAATTCCAAGTTCCATGTGTTCACTACACTTTGAACTTTCAATTACAACCCATTTTTTCTAACAATCCCCCACATGAATGAAAATTAGGCTCTTCACTCATAAATAATGGATTTCTGTTCTGTTACAAATGAAAAGATACTGCATCAGGTCAAGTAGCATGGGAGGCCTTGAACTTGCCTTAGTGAAAGATGATCGGATTTAATTGGACGATCAGTAGACTTCAATTAATGTCCTTGAACTGTCAGCCGTTAATATAAACCTAGACAATCAACTTCACGCAATACCTTCTCGAATACTGTTGGTTCTCACGTTTGTGTTCATTTTGGCCTTGAACACTTCTTGGTTTCAGATAGTGCTTTTGAGAACAAATTCCCATAGAAGCGGCCCCACTTCGCACTAACATAGGTGATTTCTATAAAGAGTATCCTGCTATACTCCACTTGGATAACATAACTTTCCAAGATATAGTAAATCATTAAAAGCTTAACTTATCCTCGATCTCGCGGCAGATATGCACTGTCTCTAGTGCTCACTGAGTCACAGACATAATTTAGTTGGCCCTTTGAACCTAGATCTTGGGATCTCCAGTCAACTAGGTTGGTTTTTTCCATTATGAGGACTCTTGGTTGATTATCGTAAAGGCTTCAAGCCCATTCCCCTTGATAATCTTTCCACTTGCTCTCTTGATAAACCTTTTGTAAGCGGATCCGCAATGTTATCTTTAGACCTTACATAGTCGATTGAGATAACTCCATTTGAGAGCAATTGTCTAACGGTGTTATGTCTACGACGTATGTGTCGAGACTTCCCGTTATACATGGTACTTTGTGCTCGACCAATAGCAGATTGGCTATCACAGTGTACACACACTGCTGGCACAGGTTTAGCCCAGTTTGGAATATCCTCTAAGAAATTTCGAAGCCATTCTGCTTCTTCTCCAGCCTTGTCCAATGCTATGAATTCTGATTCCATAGTGGACCGCGCTATGCACGTTTGTTTTGAGGATTTCCAACAAATAGCTGCACCTCCTAACAAAAAGACATATCCACTTGTGGATTTTGAGTCTTTAGTGTCAGATATCCAATTAGCATCGCAGTACCCTTCTGGAACAGCTGGATATCTGGTATAGTGCAGACCATAGTTCTGAGTATACTTTAAGTATCCCAAAACTCTAAGTATGGCAGTCCAATGATTTTTGCCAGAATGACTCGTATATCGACTTAACTTGCTCACAGAGTATGCTATGTCCGGTCTTGTACAATTCATGACATACATTAAACTGCCAAGTATACGAGAGTACTCTAGTTGAGATATGCTAATACCAGTATTTTTGGCTAAATGAAGATTTATGTCAACTGGTGACCTTTTTGGAGTGATGTTATATCCCTTGAATTTTTCAAGAATTTTCTCAATGTAATGAGATTGTGATAGAACAAGTCCATCTTGCATCCTAGAAATTTTAATTCCTAGGATAACATCCGCAACTCCTAAATCTTTCATGTCAAACTTACTGGACAACATTTGTTTGGTAGATTTTATAACCTCCATATTACTACCCAATATTAGCATATCGTCCACATAGAGACAAACAATGACACATCCTTTTTTGAGTGCTTTTGACATAAACACATTTGTCACACTCGTTAATTTTGAAACCGTTGGACAACATTGCATTATCAAATTTCTCATGCCATTGCTTTGGTGCTTGCTTTAATCCATATAAGGATTTAACAAGCTTGCATACTTTCCTTTCTTGTCCAGGAGCAATAAACCCTTCGGGTTGTTCCATGTATATTTCTTCATCTAACTCACCATTCAAGAATGCCGTCTTTACATCCATTTGATGTATCTCAAGTCCATGTATAGACGCTATAGCAATTAGCATCCTTATGGACGTTATTCTTGTAACTGGAGAATAAGTGTCGAAATAATCCAATCCTTCCTTTTGTCTAAAGCCTTTGACCACAAGTCTGGCTTTATACTTGTCAATTGATCCATTAGTCTTAAACTTCTTTGTGAATATCCATTTATATCCCAAAGTCTTGGAACCATGTGGTAAATCCACTAATTCCCATGTATGATTTTGTAATATGGATTCAATCTCGCTATTTATTGCTTCTTTCCAATAAGTAGCTTCAGGAGTTGACATTGCCTCCTTGAACGTTTGAGGTTCATTTTCTAACATGAATGTTAAAAAATCACGTCCAAAAGACGTTGACGTCCTTGACCGTTTACTACGTCTCGGTCCCTCCTCAAATTCGCTTTGTGTAGGATGGTTACGAGTTGTAGCATCTAAAGTTCTCTTTGATGAACTTGACTTTATACACATGTTATATGGAAACGTATTTTCAAAGAATGAAGCATTCCTAGACTCAATAATCGTATTAACATGTATATCTTGAATCTCTGATTTATGAACCAGAAAACGATATGCACTACTATTGTTTGCATATCCAATGAATACACAATCAATAGTCTTGGGTCCTATCTTCACCTTCTTAGGTTTAGGGACTTCCACTTTTGCAAGACACCCCCACACTTTTAAGAATTCGTAGGAAGGCTTATGACCTTTCCACAATTCGTAAGGTGTTTTAAGCGTCTTTTTGTTAGGAATCTTGTTGAGGATGTAATTGGCGGAAAGCAAGGCTTCCCCCCACAAATTCTGGGGTAAACCAGAACTTAACAACATAGCATTCATCATCTCTTTAAGAGTTCGATTTTTGCGCTCAGCAATACCGTTTGATTGAGGTGAATAAGGAGCCGTAGTTTGATGAATGATTCCATGTTCAGAACATAGACCTTCAAAAGGTGATTCATATTCACCCCCTCTATCGCTTCTTATAGCTTTAATCTTCTTGCTTAGTTGATTTTCAACTTCAATTTTATAGTGTTTGAACACTTCAATTGCCTCGTCTTTACTTCTCAACAAGTAAACATAACAGTATCGAGTGCTATCATCAATAAAAGTAATGAAATACTTTTTACCGCCTCTAGTAGGCACAAACTTAAGATCACAGATATCTGTGTGTATTAAGTCCAGAGGTTCGGTATTTCTTTCAATAGAATGAAAGGATGATCTGGTCAATTTGGATTCTACACAAGTTTCACATTTTTGGTGTGGGTCTATTTTTATCTTTGGTATAAAGTTCAAATTAATTAATCTACGCAAGGTATCATAATTAACATGTCCTAATCTACCATGCCATACATGTGAACACTCAATCAAGTAAACAGAAGTTTGAACTTTATTAGCGCTCTTCGGCGCAATAGTCAAACATGACATCTTAAAGAGCCCATCCTGAAGATAGCCCTTACCCACGAATACATCATTCTTAGTTAGTACAAATTTATCAGAAACAAAGACTAACTTAAAACCATTCTTGCTCAGGAGCGACCCAGAAACCAAGTTCTTGCGAATGTCAGGCACATAGAGCACCTCATTCAGAGTCAGTTCCTTCCCAGAAGTGAGCCTCATCACCACCTTTCCTTTACCTTCAACCTTGGATGTAGAGGAGTTTCCCATGAAGAGTTGCTCTTCCTTTTCCACAGCATGATAGGTGGTGAACATGGACCTGTTGGAGCAAATATGGCGAGTAGCACCAGTGTCCACCCACCATTCTCTCTCGTTTCCAACCGTGAGACATTCAGAAACCACAGCAGATAGGTTCATGTCATTCACGTCATCAGAAAGCTTATCCATTGTCATATTAGCTTCAGTCTTTTGCTTCTTGGACTTCTTTGGCTTGCGACAGTCACTAGCCCTGTGTCCAGCCTTTCCACAGTTGTAGCACTTGCCCTTGAATTTGGTAGGTGCACTCTTTTCGCCTTGAGGTTTCTCGTGGCGCTTCCTCTTTTCTTTAGCATTTTGGCCTTCTACAACATTGGCCTTTGCCACTATAGGATCTTTGCCCTTCTTTTCAGATAGACGGTTGTCTTCCTCTATCCTTAGACGGACAATCAGTTCTTCAAGATTCATATCTTTGCGTTTATGCTTAAGATAGTTCTTAAAATCCTTCCAAGATGGTGGTAATTTCTCAATCATTGCAGCCACTTGGAAGGATTCTCCTAAAGTCATTCCTTCAATAATGACATCATGTAGGATTACTTGAAGTTCTTGAACTTGGCTTATGACGGTCTTACTATCCGTCATTTTGAAATCAAGAAATCTGCCAACTATGAATTTTTTCATGCCAGCATCTTCAGTCTTGTATTTCTTGTCCAAGGAATCCCAAAGATCCTTAGCCGATTGGAACACACTATACACATTGTATAATGAGTCGGCTAATCCACTGAGGACATAATTTCTACACAAGAAATCAGCATGCAACCAAGCATCTTTGGCCAACACCTTTTCCTTGTCAGTTTCATCATGGTTTACTTCAGGAGCCTTATCCCAAAGAAACCTTGCCAAGTTAAGGGTGGTCAAATAAAAGAGCATCTTCTGTTGCCAACGCTTGAAATCAGTTCCATTGAATTTTTCAGGCTTCTCCCCATGAGGAACAGAATGGGGAACAACAGGAGTGACCAGTGGTGATTCCATTTCTGTAACACACATATTTAATCCAAGAAACGAAAAGAAAACAGAAACAAATTCTGTTCGTAAGTAAGAAGAAGAAGTTACAAGGAGATCTGTCTTAAGTTGTTAGCAATCTACAACTTAAAATTAGAATACATCAAACAGTACATACCTTCTTATTGTCTTTGTCTTTGTATTACTTTAGCCAGACTTATAATTCCAAGTCTCAAATAATCCGAGCCTAGTGAATTCACTATGTCCTTAAGACAGATTTTCCCCCTCAAGGTGCTGAAGGTTAAATGGGAAACTGTCTCCCAAGATAGAACGGATATTTCCTTCTCTGGAAAGTAGCACTTCAATTCCAAAGAACAACGAACACAAGATCAGTACCTGAACAAGAACAGAGGGAGAAGAGAAAAGAAGAAATCTGTGTGATCTCTTGTCCTTCTCTCTCTCAAGTTCGTCCACTATTTATAGGAGATTGGTGCCTCTTTGAAGCTGCATAGTAGCTGTTGGAAACAACCCTTCATGAAAGGTTGCACCACTTCAGTCCCATGCACTGATTCAAAAAAGGTTGCACCCTTTCAGCATTTGAAAAGGCACTTACTGTTTCAAGAGAAACTAACTTAGCCTTATGGACCCAATTCGGATTGGGCCTTGTAAAAAATAAGAAATCTGTGTCGCGGCGCGCGCGTGTTTTATTGAGCTTGACTGTGTTCCGTCTCCACGGAAAATTAGTGGTACCCCTTGGGGCCCAATCCTTATAGTCATACTTTCTATATATATACTCAACATCTCTTTGGTTTTCTTCCAATGTGGGACAAGTGTTTTTCATACTTTCCCTCATTCATTTCTTACTCATTTCATTTCAAGTGGGGTAACTAGGGAGACAAATTACTCATTCAATACTCAATGGATTTGTGTAATTCCAAGTTCCATGTGTTCACTACACTTTGAACTTTCAATTACAACCCATTTTTTCTAACACTATGATTGAGTGGTGAATGTTCTAGTTTGGAGGGGCACTAGTGGGGTGTTTGAAATGCTATGGTTGAATGGTGAATGACTTACGACTGAGTAGTGAATGACTTTGTAGTGTGTTGGTGTGTTGGGTTGTTTATGTGAATTTTTTTTTTTTTTTTTTTTTTTTTTAATGTACAGGTACTTTGCAGGTTGTAAAAAGAAATTTAAATGTACCTACAAGAAATGGGATTTTCAAGTTAGTGTTATTTTCTCTCTGTTTGCTGAATTTGATGCCTGACTTAGATGGAATTGTTTCACAATCCTTGACAGCAGTAGTGCTTTCATTTGAACCCTATGTGAGATCTTTGTCAGGAAGATCTGACCCTTCCTACTCCAAGCTTCTCCTCCAGACTGCTATTAGGGTAGCTAATCCAATGACACATCATTTGAGCCTATTTTATTTTGTTAGGCCTTTATGATTATGTTGGCTTCCAGGTTTGTGCATTTGCTGATAAGTACATAGGCTCCTACAGCAATGGGTTAAAGTCTTATGTCTGCCCCTTTTACTGCTCATATTCTGGGCTACCAGGTGTGCCTTCTGTTTGCATTTGCTAGTCTTCAATGGATTTCTTGTTTGTGGAGTCCTTTGTTTTCACTATCTTTTGTCCCCTGTTCTTGTTTTCTATTGAAGGATGAGCTGTTGTGGGGAGCTACACGGTTGCACAAAGCTACCAAAAACCCAACTTATCTTAATTACATTCAAGCGAATGGCCAGACGCTTGGAGCTGATGAGATTGACCATACCTTTGGATGGGATATCAAACATGGGGCTAGGATACTTCTTTCTAAGGTCTGGTCTTTTCCTGCCTTTTCTTTTCCATCTTGGTACTGCAGAAAGAGAGAAAAGGAACACTCTTTCTTTTATATGAGTTTTCTTTTTTTCTTACACAGTCTTAGTTGGTTGGTGTGTTTTCAGGCTTTTCTCATCCAAAATGTGAGATCCCTCCATGACTACAAAGGGCACGCAAGTAACTACATATGCTCTCTCATACCAGGAGCTCCTTTCTCTCAAGCCCAATACACCCCAGGTTTTCTCATTGGCTCTTTTACCTATTGTCCTTTGCCTCTCATATAGTCTGGCAGTCTCAATGGTGTTTTTGGATTGAACAGTTGGTCTTCTATACAAGATGAGTGACAGCAATATGCAGTATGTGACCTCCACTTCCTTCCTTCTACTAACCTATGCCAAGTATTTAACCTCTTCCTTGAAGGTTGTCATGTATGGTGGAACTACCATTACCCCAAAGAAACTCAGAGCTATTACAAAAAGACGGGTATTCTATTTACCTTCCCTTGTTCATTTATTCATTTTCTTCTTAAAGATAAGTAAAACAAGTGTTAAGAAGCCTAATGCTTACTTAGGGCAAAATCTTATGCTTTTTTTCCATTGATGTCTTCTTTTAGTGTTTATGTTCCTTATTAATAATTACATTTTTTTGTTGTGATTTTATGCAGGTAGGTAACTATCAAGATGGAGTTACTTTTTGGCAGTTAACCAAGATGACCAAGATGGAGTTGAAGACTTTTTGTAGTTAACTGGAAGACTTGTTTTGAATTATTTTTGTCATTTGACACGACACACTGTGTATATATGGATGTTTTGTAGTTATGCTAAAACTATTAATTAACTTTGAAGTGTTTATTGTTGAAGGATGAATATTTTGAAGGGTTGTGAGCTTCAATGATAGAATGTTGACTTGTTGGATATTTGATTTGAATGATATTCTGCGTCTTTGTGGTAAAAGTTTTGCTAATGGGTGTATCTAGATACAAATATTTGAAACTTTGTAAGCAGGTGAGAAATGATAATTTGGGTGGCACAAATATTTTGATTGTGTTTTTTTGTGACAAAAAGAGTATGTCACCCTTGTGTGCCAACCTGGTAATATTATCGGTGACACGCATTTGGTTGTCAGGGTAAATATTTTTAGTGACAATTATTGTCACGGAAGATCTCTTTTCTATGACACCTGCATTGTTTTCACCATTGCTTTCAGTGACACCCTACTATGCCATGGAAAATCTTTCTTCCACGACACCATATTTTTGTCACTGTTGATATCATTCAGTGACAAGTGCACAAACTTTGTCACCCTTGACTTTTAGTGTCATGGATACAATGACACCCCATCTCGTGTCACCAATGATAATAGGTTTCAAAAATTGGGCCTTCGGTGACATTTTTTCATGTCACCAAACATGTTTTTTCTTGTAGTGACAGCAAGTAATTAAAAAAAAAAGTTATACTTATAAGGTGGCTCACCAAATGTACCTTTTCTTGTACCCAATTTCTTTGCACGTGTGACTAATTGTCAAAGACAAGGTAGGTTTGGGTTGGGTCCAGGGCAGTTCATATCCTCTTTTTTTTTTTTTGTCGAATTTACAAAAAATGACCATCAAATAACCTCCCATTTTGATGGAAATTGAATCAAAGGAGGATGAGAAAGGAACATCTGGCTATCACCCGAGTTATTCAAATCTTAAGGGCTGTTTGGATGCACAAGAAAGTGCAAGATTCTTTTATTTTTAAATTTTTTTTATTGTCTTTAAACATGAGATGTTTGGATAACTTTAGAATTTAAACTATTATCTCATAACCTTCTAAAATATTGAAAGATTTTTTCCTTCAGCCTTATGGTGTAGGAAAGAATCTTGTAAGATTGTTTTATATGATTTCACGGCCTCCCTCCCTTCCGCTTCCTCTCCCTATCTTTTTTTTCCTCTCCCGCTTCCTCTCCCTCTCTCCCTCATTTTCTTTTTCCTCTCCCGCTTTTGTTCCTCTCCTTCTCTCTCCCTCTCCCATGTCATCTGCTCTTCCTCTCCTCTCATCCCCTCTTTGGATCTCACTACAACAGTTTACACATTTAGCCTCAAAAATTTTCTTCGGTAAAAGTCAATAAAACTCTTCACCGACGAAAAAATTTTCGTCGGCCAGACGTCGGTAAAAACTTGTGCATAAAACATTTTACCGACGAAAAGTTTTTCCGTCGGCAAAAACCGAATTTTTACCGACGATTATTTTTATTTTGCCGACGTTTATAGAACGTCGGAAAAATTATTTTAATTTTCTAAATATTTAAAAAATACATTTACCGACGTTTTTTGTTCGTTAGTAAAACAAAAAAGGAAAATAAATTAAAAATAAAATACTTTTACCGACGTTTTAATATCTTCGGTAAAATAAAAAATAAAAAGACTTTTGACGAAGTTTTTTTTTTGTTGGTAAAAGAAAAAATAAATAAATAAAAAATACGAAGACTTTTCCCGATGATTTTTTTCATCGGTAAAAGTAAAAAGAAAATAAATAAAAAATAAAAATACTTCAAGTCGAAATCCATTTAATTCCTTCAATCTCCTTCATTAACACTTCATTAAGCCTAATTCACTCGTTTTAGGCTAATTCAATTCCATTTGGCCATAAATCGTCATTAGCTTGGTTAAGCATGATTAGTTAGCTTTAATTCCAATCACTTAGAGTTAATCTCGATTAACTCAGGACGAGGCCTTACATGCAATACAAGCTACCCGCCCTCTATGGGCAGAACTCCAATTTCTGTTGCAGAGAGGTCCTTCACCAACAATCTAAAGGAGTTGAAAGGTTGAATTTACTGATAAACTTTTGGCCGATGGACTCATAGAATTCATCAACTCCTGGCTTCAGAGAATCTAATCTTCGGGCTTGTTTGGTATCTCTACTATTTTTTTTATAAACCCACATAAAATAGAGCTATTAAAAATAGAACCATAAAAAAAAAGAGGATAGAATAAAAAATGCATTTGGTGGCCTCTATATTTTAAGACCCAAAAGCTCTATTTCTCATCTGCTCACTTTTGGAGCACTTGGATTTTAGATGATTTGCCTCTAAATGTCTAAATCGGATAGAGTCTAGAATCTTATGCCAAACGCTCTAATTGTTCAAACCTTTGTCCGATTTAGACATTTGGAGAAAATAGAGGCATGAAATAGAGATGCCAAACATGGGCTTAGAGTGGGATAAATCAGTGTGAAAAACCAATATATCATCTTTGATTTAACAAGGCCACCAGTGACAAGGTTCGTCGATCTCAAGCATGCTGTCCTCATGTGGGTCCATATGCAAGTTGTGCGTGCCTAAAAATTACGGACTTGGTTTAGATGGTAATGAGGGTTACGAAGATGCTGTTTAGCTGATTAAGAACGTCGCCGATGGCCTGAAACTTGAAAGGGAGAGGAAACAGAGGTCAGAGCCCCGGACTGCTGCCAGTCAAAGGCACTCCGACGCCTGAGTTAGTACAGTCACTGAACTAGGGTGAAGTGGGGAAGAAGGTTCGAGCAAAATAGCACAGTGTATGTTGTGTCTTGCGTACCTGTTCATGGCTTACCATGTAGATATATATAGAAGGAAATGAAAGGTTCCATAGTGGAGGTAGGTGGAGTTGCTTGTCCCATCAGCCCATACCTAGGACCCTTAGTGGGGGTAGGTGAAGGAACTGTCCCATCGGATCTCTCCTCAAATCCCTTACATAAATGTGGATGTGACCAGTTGATAGGAAAGAGCTCTTATCGATGGCCGGCGGTCACCCTATCGGTCAGAGCTTCCTGTAATGTAGCCGTTCCATCTCATAATAGAGATTAGACGCCCAATGTTCGCCTCAGTCAAGTGGACCGAAGTGGATGTCACCGAAGTCAGGCTTGCTCGAGGTCGGGTACTGTTACCGAGACGCTCGAGGCAGAGCCCGGAAAGAGCGTGGCCGGTACACTTACCGGGGCCAACTCAAAACCTGGTGCCAGCTGGCACGCTGCCGAGCCAGGTGAATGAGGTTGGTATAACTTTTTGATCAGTATCATTGCCCAGGTCAGGAATGACCTCGGTATTAGATAAATACCCCCACACACAAGTGATCTTCATAACTCCACATGTATTGAGCTGCCCATGAATGGGCTAACCACGGGCTAAGTATCCTACATTCTAATTTTCTTGTTGTTTGAAAACAATTGACTTGTTGAGATGCAGTCAGACCCAAAGTAGGTTATCAGGTCATCTAGGAGCGATAGAAGATAGTATCTCCATTGAGAGTTTAAAATAGATTTCTATAAAAGATTTTTGGCCTCCTTCACTCACATTACAAATTTGCATCTTGAAGGGATTACCTCTAGCATGCCCAAGGATTGACCCCTAGGTCCTTAAGTTGAAAGTACCACTATAGCAGAGAGAGAGAGAGAGAGAGAGAGAGAGAGAGAGAGAGTAGATTCTGATATTGATGATTCGACAAAGTTCTGTAACCGAAAATAACAAAACCAAAACAGCAAAATGCAGATTGCAACACCTGCCAGGAGGAAACTTTTGTGAGTTCTCGCAAGACAAATTAGTTGTGATTTGCTTTCAAATGAAATCCAAGTACAACGATAAATTTCAAGAGCAGTCAACGGAAAGAAATCCATAATGCATGCCACCACTTTTGCTTATTTTTATTGATAATCCACATATTGAGAAGACAAAAGAAGAAAATAACTCAAACAAAGCAGAGCACAAAAGACTCAGTTCTTAAAAAGTTCCAAGCAATGTTCATCATCCAAGCTCCTACTCCAGAACTTCTTGTAGTACTCATCGTAAGTAAAGCTCCTATAAACAGGGGGAGTTCCATCGTCAGTAAGTTTCTTTGCTGGGCCGATAACCGTGCGGTCTTCAGGACAAAGAAAGGACGCTACTGAGATTCTCTCCATGTTTGAATTGACTATGGCTCGATGCCATAAACTCTTGTACCTCCCATTGCTTAATGCCTGTAATAATGTGTGTTCATATAACCATTTCCCTTTTTTCCCGCTACACTTCATAGATATGGAAATCAGAATAGAATCTTCATAATTTATTAACTGCTTATATAGGTCTCTGCAACGAGGTCACCTGTATTTGATCACCAATGTTAATGACCAGTGCTTTTGGAGATGGATCGAGTGCGATCCACTTGCCATTTCTGAGAAACTGCAAGCCTGCAACTTGTTGATCTGGAAGAAGAATGGTAATGGAATGCGGGTCAGTGTGCGCAGGCAGCCCAAATGTTAGTTCAGGTTCTGGACATGGTGGATAGTAATTTATGGCCATGTGTTGGCCTTGATCACCTAGCATTGTATTTATGTAATTCCCTTCTAAGCCTAAACTCTCAGATATTGCTTCGAGCAATTTGGACCCCTGCTGCCGTACTTCCTTACAATATGTACTCACAACTTCTCTGCAATGATACAAGCAAAGACAAACCTGTCATGTACTCATGTTTGGATGCACCATTTCTCACATAAACAAAGACATCTTGTCATGTTTGAACATTGTCAGTTCGGATTTTGAGATGCATGTATAGCAGAAATTCCAGTGTAATTCAAGAATACACATCCTCTAAGGATCAGAAATCTCCGGATGCCACCATTGGGGTACCTACCAGGTATACCTCTGAATTTAAGTTAGTCAAAATAAATGTTCCTACACGTGTGCATTAGACTACATTTCACCTTCAACAAATTATTAAGATTTCACGTCCTGATACAGATGAAAATTTGTGAAATTCAACATTTTTCTAAACAAACCGTGAATGGTTACCAGTTTTTCATTGGTTTTCTTTATTGGTACAAAAGGCCTTTGACCTAGCTTTAATCAAATTTTGGCTTGTGTTTTGTTTTCAAAGTGACATAATGCTCTTATTTATTTAGATACGACAGTCTCCCTCAAAAAAGAAAAACTCAAATCATACAAAAAAATTCATATAGCATTTTGCTGGGCCTGGGGCAAATTTAAATGGTTTATAAAAATGATTTAAATGGTGGGGTTTTGTTAATAAACTAGAAACAGTACCAAAACCTCGAGCTGCTAATAAACGACAAAACAACGCCAATTGTTGTGAATATAAACACGCCAAATGCCGATATGCAGACAGAAATACTTCCCCATCAAACCTGAGGGTCTCGCATCACGGTGTTAGGATGATATTTTCCCCTACCTCCCCATACTTAGTGGCGCCCCAAGTGGGTCCCACGGGGACGGTCAGAGCACAGCCCCATCATCTGATTGTCATAATTTTTTGTTATCATTTTCTCAACTGAAAAGAATAAAAAAAAAGAAAAAGAAAAGAAAAGAAGATGATGTAGAGAGATCTTTAATCGACTAATCCAAGAGAGCATTCTACTTGAAGGAAGGAGGAGGAGAAGGCCACTCATTCACGAACTCCTCCAAAGGGTGGCAATGGAGCCGAAGATAGTCCCTCCAGTTGCGTACTTTCTCCTTGTTGACATTGGAACTAGTCGATAATCTAATTTTCTTTAATGGATCCTCTGAGTAGTATTTCATCTTTTCTTCCACTGGCATGTGAAAGAATTCACGCGCAACTTCTATCATTTTCTGCAACAGCTCCTTAGATATCCCATGATTCGTTACCTAGTAAAATTAGAGACCATCACACACGAGTTATATATGCTAATGATGCTTGAAAATCATTGAGCCAGTTCGATGAGGAGAAAGTCAGATAACATTTGGATGAGGAGAAAGTTAAGTGAAGTGGAAAAACGTTTTTCGGGTAGGAGGGAAGGAGTTGACCTTCACCTTTTGATTTTTTTTCCCTCGTTGATGAGAGACTTGAACTCACAAATCCTTGCTCAGCAACTGATTTATAGTATGGATTAATATTCTCAACCAATTTTTGCACCACAAAAAATTCCAAATCTCACACTCTAACATATCCATGAAAAAAGCATACCAAAGATTTCACAAGCCACAAAATGTGCCTTCTAGTGGTTGGGATTTTGAAATGCCAAGATGTTACAACATGTCCAAAAAAACCCTAACATAGCAAATTCTTCTATGAAACTCTAGTAAATAAACGTGCCCTTTGTTTCCATACGTGCTTTTAGGAGTCGTTCTTTTACTGAGATTTCTGATAAAAATCTGGTATGTTGGGAATTTTTGAGCATGCTGAATGTTTCAAAATTTCAACCACCTAAAAGTCTCAAATGACATGAATTTGAATTCTTGGAATTCCAACCTCTTTACTTTTTGCTGGAACTTTTGGATGCACAAGTTCAAAGGAGGATTCAACAATTTCACATATTGGAAAAATTTAGGGCTTGTTTCTTTTTGGAATTCAAGGATTTCCTGTTTGGGATAATTTCTAAATATCCAAACATAGTGGAATTCCTGGATGCGCCCCTGTACTTGAGCATCTAGAAATTCCACTAATAGGCAAAGGAGCCGGAATTCTTGAATTCCAAAGATTATTTGAGACCTTTCATGTGGCTGGAATTTTGAAATGCTTATGAAGAATTATGGTATTTACAACTGTAAGGAGACAAGATGTCCAACAAATAGCGAAAATACCCAACATGTTGAATTTCTATCATGAGTTTTAGTAAAGAAACAGACCCTAGAAATTCTCCATATATGAATTCTTTTAATTCTAGTAAAGAAACAAGTCTTAAAGCATAAAAGTAATTTTCCACCTAACAACTTTATCCAATGGCACTTTTTGTGTGACGCTATTTCACTTGATGTTTTTGCATCATTGCACACAATATTTTCTCTTTCTTTTTTTTTTCTCTGCAAGTATGTAGAAGAAAATTGCAGAAGGCAAGAAATTTCCACCATGTCACCAAAACCATGGAGAAGGTTTGATTTGCTTTTTTGAGCAAGAAGAAAACCAAAGAAGTAGTGTTCCGAGAACATTAGGGCCCCGTTTTTTTAGTTGAATTTTTGCCAAGAATTCACCATGTCCAGAAATTTCTAGACGTGATGTGACACGCTGTTCCCTAGAATTTCTGAATTTCATATTTCTTTACTAGCATTTCTGGATTTCAGCCAAATGAAAGATCTCTTTTGATCTTTGGGAATCTAAGAATTCAACTCCCTATGCATTTTGGTGGAATTCTTAGATGCTTAAGCCCAAAGGGTCATCCTAGAATTCCACTTTGTTTGGAAATTTAAGAACCCCAGACAGGAATTTATGAAATTCCAGTAAAGAAACAGGCCCTAGATGTGCCTAAACAAAAACAATACTAAAGAAAAGTGGTGGGTCTATGAGATGAAATTCTCCTTCTTTTAAATTTCTTCCGATTTTTGTATATAGTAGGGATTTCACTCTTGTAATCTTCTCGTCATCCAAAACGGCCGAAAAAGTGAGTATAATCTGATGAGTCAGGCCCGACCAAGTGGCCCATTCCGTCATGAGCCAAGCCTGGGTTAATGGAGATCCGTTTATTCCAATGGAGTCCGAGTCCATATCCACGAAGCCCGGCCACGTGGCAGCAGTCCGGGTCTCTTCGGAAAGAGTCAGTCCACGTCCCAGATTTACCCGGTCGTTCGGATAACTGCCTCGCCAATCGAAGACACCTGCCACATCAGTTTGGCGGACACCTTGAACGCTCCTCGTGAACCGTGCTGAGAAGTCGCCCCATCAGTTAGGGGACGCTTATAAATACGAGAGCCCCTCGGTACTTGAGGGGCAGGCAATTATTATTTACTAGCAAAGCTCTCTTTCTCTCTTAAGTTGTAACCCTTGAATATTAATACATCCGGCAACCTCAGCCTTTCCGAAAGTGGACGTAGGTCACACTGACCGAACCACTATAAATCCCTCTCTCATCTTAATTTGCATTTATTACCATTATTATTTGACCGGTGGTGTCCGAACCAGAGTTTGACATCATCATAATCCATCTAACAAAAAAATTAACAAAGCAAACAAGAAAATTAAGATTAACCACTAGTACTGCATGAATCTGTGAAAATAAGACCTGAAAGAAACCGTAATTCCGGCAAGCATGGCCAATTTGGCTTATGATTTTGGCTATGTCATCACAACCCAAGTCGATCAATGGGATCTCTTCTGAGATGACTTCATTGAGTTTGGGTCTATCAGATGTGGGTCTAACATAGATAGGGGGTAGGTGCTCATACTGGATACCTAAAGAAAGGAGCGACTCGGCCATTTTCACCTTACCAAACCAGGAAGAAGAAAATGGAGAAGAAAGCTATCAAGTATGAATGACACAGAGAGGAAGTGGGATACATACAATGGAGGCATATGAGATTTATATATTGTTTAACATACAGCACTGACTTGAGTCTTTGTCTAGATCATGTCGGGGCGTAGTGGCCTGCATTTCGATACTTACGCCTGCACGCAACATGCATATATAGGATATGGATGGGAATGAAGATAGGACGGAAGTGGGGGTATATATAATGGAGAGGCAAATGAGATTTACATATTGTTTAACATATAGGATTGACTTGACTCAATATTGTTTAACATATAGGCCGATTGACTCGAATCTTTGTCTAGGTAATGTCGGGATGTAGTGGCCTGCATTTCTAATTTTCTATACATAAACATGCACGCAACATGCATAAATATAGGATAGGGGTGGGAATGAAGATAAGGACGCCCTGTAGCTGTAGGTAATCCCTGTCCTTTTGAAGATGCATGCCTTCGTTTCGCTAGATAGATATTGTGCACCAGCGGAAACCGGTTCTTTTAGTGCCTTCATATCTGTTGTGCTAAGTTTAGACTAGAAGGGCCATTTATCACGTTTTGCCTAGGCCACGTTCGATGGATTTCGTCGTGTTGCAGAAAAAGGTCAACTTTTTGCACGCGCAAATCTTTTGTGATTTCTTCTACCCATAAAAAGTCTCTTGTGATTTGATGCCTATTTTCTCTCGGGGAGGGAGGGAGGGCGCTTTTGAGCTGATTTTTATTTTATCCTGATTCATTATCTAAATATCAAATATCACCTACAGTGTGCTTTGTACATTTAGTATATATATTTCTTTAACAAAAATGCTCCAATGTCACCACATGCTGCTGTCTCTTTTTAATGTAAAAGACTCTGTAGCTCGCCTTTTTCTCATGGTTTAAAATCTTGGTCTCGGTCGCGGTATCGGCGGGGCCGAAAAATCGATATGATATCGGTATCGGTCGCGGATATCGGTCTGTTGCGGTGGTCGCGGTGTAAATTCTTTTAATCCAAAAAAACTCACAAAAATATCTAAAAAATTCATAATATTAGAAAATGCTGAAAAACAATATTTTTTTCCATTAGTAACATCAATAAATAAAAATCTCGGTCACCTTAAGTTATGAGTCCTGTCTGTATCGCCAGTTCGTTGTCTTCTCCAATATTTCATATAATACAACCATTATTGATGCTCATGATCAATTTATTAGTATAAAATATAAGAAAATAAAGATAACATATCAATCATCATTTAATACTAGCCCAATCATCAAATAAGTTGTGAAATTCAAGACCCTGAAGATGACATATTAAAATCAGAAATATGATAGTGAGATAGATAAATCATAAAGCACTTGGGCATCAAAATATTCAAAAGTATGTATATCTAAATTCTAAATGTAGAACACAATACAAGTGACAAACCCAATGATTTCTAAGCTTCATTTAAAAATAAAAAATAAAAAACGCATAATAAAATGCTTTAAGTTGATTTTCTTTTACCTTAAAATAATATTTTCTTCAAAAAATAAATGTGGGATTTGAAAATATACAAGAGGGATGTGTGATGGAGTAGTATGGCTGCTGCTCTAAGGAGTAAGGAGATGAAAGGAGAGGAGAAGAAGATGAAGATGGGGAAAAAGATAGAAAAAATAGGGTTTTCACACTTTTTATGAGATTTCAGCAGATATTTTGAAAATATTGGCCGAGATCTCGGAAAAACCGAGATGAAGTATATCTTGGCCGATATGGGCCGAGATATTGGGAATATATGGCCCTGAGATATCGATACCAATATCTCAAAGCCATATCGGATCGGTATCGGCTGATTTTTTTATCCATGTTTCTCTTATCTCCCTTTTTCTTTGCTCGGGTCTAATGAAAACAAAACCTATTTTTTAAATCAATTAAGTCTTCGGTAGGATTTGCAAAATAGAAACTCCCTCTTTTCTACGTGTGAATGGAGATTGATCGCATCTAAAACAAGTGAAAGGATTTGAAATAAATGCCCTCCTTTCTTTTCTGATTCCTTTCCTGCAGCAGTAATTGACGCCATCATCCCCGACTATTCCCACCAGACAGATTCCCTAAATCAATTGACCTGGTTTTTTTATTTTTGGGGGGATGTTTTTTATATGCCCCTTTCCTGTCTTAATACGATTCTTTTGCATTCTATCAATAAAGAAAACACCAACGACAGCTAAATGCATTAATTTGTAGGTAACTTCATCTGACCTTAGATTTATGAATTGAAATGTAAACATGTAATAGGTAGAGATGGTGGAAATAGCACTTGCGTTGAACAGGGGTGTAGAGAATAGTTACCCATTCCATTCATTAAAGTTCTATTTTTCCAATTTCCAGGTTGATATATAACCACTCCTTCCTCATGACCAATTTGGTTTGAGAGCATCACTAGATGAAGGCAACTTTAACTTAAATGATTTAAAAAATCACTTCCTTCTGTGTCATGTCAGGGACAAGAAAAAACGGAGTTGCAGGTTGCCCTTTTGTATATGAAAAAAAAAAAAAAAACAGAGCACCGTGTCATGACAATATATGGGCATTTTTGTCCAAAAAATATATTAAATGTACAAAGCATACTGCGGGCGTTATTTTTTTTTTCTTTTTTTTTTAATTCAACACAAATCTTTTCCTAGTTGGCCATTCTCGTTAGGACTGCTGACTTTGGGAACATGAAAGGTAATAAAATAAGAAGGTTGGATTACATATAAATATGAAAACTATAGGCGCCTATTTAAAAATTCTATAAACCTCATGTATATGTACAAAAAAAAAACGCCCTTACATTAACAATCATGTGTTCAATCTTATTGGGGGCTAAAATCCTATAGAAATGAAATTTAAGGATATACTATTGAAGGGGATAGCATTCAATTTTAATGTTTGGGCCATCAGTGTCGGAGGATCATTGGTATTGCAAAAACTGCTTGACTTTTTACACTCACATATATTTGGTGATTTGATGCTTGTTTTCACAGCCAGAGATAAAAATCTCGAGCTAATTGTTTTCTTATTTCACATAAAGATTTTTCATTTTTGAAAATTGATCTCCTATGCACGGTTTGCATGGGAACAATGTGTCAGGAGCACCAAACAAGTGGGCCCAGCCAAAACAGCACTGCTGTAACAGTTCTTGTACATGGTTCGCATGCAAACCGTGCATAGGAGAGTATACTCCTTCATTTCCATGGTGACAGGCATGCTCTTTGGGAAAATATAATCTCTTGAATAGAAATATAATACCAATTAGTTAATATATAATTTTAGTCTTTTTTTGTCAAAACAATTTTAGTCGTTTACAGAATGTTTCAGATTTTTTTTTCATTTGTGAGCAATATGATAATTGAGAAAGAAATTGCTCATTCTTACGTCGTACGAACTTCTAGTGTGGTGAAATTTTGTGACATCCCATATAAAGAAGGAAGCTGATTTTTGAGTGATTTAGATTTTTAATAAGCGGAGGCCTCTATAGATTTCCACTAAGCCTTGCTCAAGAGAAGGTGAGTGAGACTAGTGGATCTAAACTCGTCAAACATTGACTTAAAGGGCATGTTTCTTTAACAGAATGCAATAATTCACATCTAGAAAATTTATAGATTTTTCGAAAGTTGTCCCTTGGTTGGAGTTCCTAAATCATCCTCATAGGTGGAGGATTTGCAAATATTAAAGAGGTTGGAATTATATATGAGAATTCCTAAAAGCCTATTTTTTCTTACTAGAAATTCTAACAAGATTTTGGCATGTTGGAAGTTAGTGGACACAATGTCATTGCTTGTCTCCTGGCATTTACAAATGCGACTTTATATTTTTGGAATCCCAAGATTTTAGCCAAATAAAGTCTCAAATAAGTTTTTGGAATTCCTGACATTCCAACCCGTCAAATGTTGCTAGAATTTCTGGATGACAAAATATAAGGAGGAATTAGGAATTCCACATCTTGAAGAATTTAGAAATTCTCCAGGATACCAATATTAAAGAAACAAGCCCAAAGGGTATTTGAAGCTTTTCTAGTGGCTGAAATTTAAAAATCTAACAAAAAAAAAAAAAAAAAACAATATGGGATTTTCAAATGTCAAGAACAAGTAAGTCGTCACATCATATCTTTAAATTTCTAACCTCACAAATTTCTATCAAGACTTTTGTGAAAGAAACAGGCCCTTTGCTTGAATGAGTCAAGCATTAAACTTAATAACAAAACCCACGTTGTATTTATCAAAGGTGTTGATCCGAAAAGAGTTATTGAGTTGATAGAGACTCTGTCTATGAACATTTTGTGATGCTCGACTGAAGTAAAACTAATGGTTTACCTTAATTGTGTTTTCAATGGGGTTAGTTCATGGTTGCTAGCTTCATGCGGCAAAACCAGCACCTGACCTTAACTTGTGTGTTTAGCCGGGTGAAAATCTATGAGTGACACAATGTGCCACTATGGCCCATTTGATGATCTCTCTGTATTGTGAAAATTCTTGATGCATCATTACGCATCTGCAGTGTGGCACTTTTGCCCAATTGAAAAGTGTAGACATGGTATTGGTAGGTAAGGCCTTGGAAAAGTCTTGGGACTTAAAAAACCTGGAAGGGGCGAATTGAGTTATGAGCAAACACAGCCTCTTTGTCTATGCATTGGACCCAGTCTTTGATGGATGAAGTGTTGACACTGACACCGGGCTGTTATTGATGGTTCTACTCACACCAGAGGATGGTCACGAAATATCTTGTGATCCCATTCTCGCGCACATTCACGTTACTTTCTTGAACTGATTAGGAAATTAGATGGAAGGGACCTATGTAGCCCTTTCAAATTCACAGCCCTTTCCTCTCCAATCTTCTTCTAGATTACTCTCATTTACCATTTTACAGTCACTGTAACTCCCTTCTCTTTCACTTTTACTTCCCTTTTTTTTTTTTTTTTTTGGTTAAGGGTTCTTGTAACACCTTGACCCCACTTAAGTGTAATTTATACCTAATTAATCTTGATTAGGTAACTAATGGTTGTTTTGGATGGATTTAGGTAGATTATAGAGGGGTTTTGACCAAATCAAGTAGATGTATGACCTTTTGAATAATTTGGATCGCACATGTATTTCTGTGTTGCACGAATTCTCGGATGCATTGCATAAAGCATATACAGTACATCGATTCTCGTGTTTTGAGACATACATTTCGAGCCCAACTTGGATCCTGATTTGACCCAAACCAGTCAAACACACACCAAAAAGTCTAAATGGACAAACTTTTTTGCCAGAATTTGGGACAAACTCCCATGTGACACAATCTTAGAGGTGCAACTTTTGAGAGAGGGGGAAAAAGCACCTCTAGGATTGTGCCACATGGGAGTTTGTCCCAAATTCTGGCCAAAAAGTTTGTCCAAGTAGAAGGGTTGAACACACACACAAGATAGGGGTTGCAACTGCCTTCAATGTGTGGAAGAGTAACTATCAGATCAATGGCCGTTGTGGTCACAATTACTAGCTTAAGGTGAGGGCCTCAATGTAATTTTATATTGGTTGGATGGTGATAGAGTAGGTTAAAAAATAGGAGGGGTTATTGTAATTTTGTCGAGTCCGGTTCAGTCCAAAGCCTCACGGGCGGAACACCCGCCGTGGAATGAGCTTGCACAGTCGATTCTCAATGTGTTGTTACTTCGACCCCAAAAAAAAAAAAAAAAGTGGTGCTGCGAATTTGAAACCATACAGTCATTAGTAGCGGTGGACTCGGGATTTACATTTTGAGGGGTGCGAACCTTAATAGGTATTTTGGTTATTGAGGCAAACTGAGGATTATCAAGTGGATTTTGAGGGTGGCCCCATAATTTTTAATGGATTTTTTAAAATGTACTATGGTTTAATGGGTGCGGCCACACCCGCGTGGTTATGTCCTGGTCCGCCCTAGTCATTAGGCCCACGGTCAAAATCATGAGATGGGTCTATTTGCAATTTTAAGATGGGAAATGGGTGTCTTTGGGTTTGGGTTCTAAGAATTTCAAACCATACTTCATAGCATGCCCTTGCTATGAAGACCAGTGATCTCGGCTAAAAGTTGTAGGCTAAGTGCTTCTTAGAGGCTTATCTAAAAGAACAAGCCCAGCCGTAAATGATGACTTTGGATTCCTCTTCGTATGTGTAAGGTTTTAGAGAGTTGGCTAATTCATTAGTTACGGACAAAACCGGGAATCTTAAAATTGTAATTTTATTTAGAATGGATTGCCAAAGTTTGTCAGCAAAGAAGAACAGTCGTTTTGGGAACTGATAGCGTTCGCTCGAGCGATGCCCCATCCGCTCGAGCAAACCCCTCACAGAGACTTCTCCGCTCGAGCCATCTTACTTCTGGACTGATCGTCTAAGACAGAGACGAGTTCACTTGAGCGAACCTGGGCGAATTAGAATTGCATTCGGAAACTCCTTCCTAAATTCTCTCAATATGCTTTGCTTATCCTAATTGTACCACAAGTCTTGAGACACGAGTTCAAGCTTATTTATAGTCATTCTCTCTCTATTCCAAAGCACTTTTGATTAAGATTTTGAGAGATCCATCTTCCCCCCAAAGCTTCTAGTTCGTGTGTTAAAGATCTAGCGTTGGGTCGATTCCGTTTTACTTCCTAAAGTAGAGACATATTGAAGACGGATTCAAGATGGCTTGTTCAAGTACGGTTGAAGGTGAACGACGAGTAGTCGATAAGATCAAAGCAGTCTTTAAGTTGAGTTACCAACTGGAAAAGTGTTGTAAGTCCTCTTCTAACTTTCGTTACTAATAGTGCTTGGTTGTCTGTTGGTTTAGACTATAAGACCCGTGGTTTTTCCCCGACTAGAGTTTTCCATATATAAATCGTGTGTCATTCTCATTGTGTGATTTAAATGATTTTAATCTGATTTAAAATTAATTATTAATTTAATCACGTATAAATTAATATTTAATAGAAATCTGGTTACCGGGACCTCCGCAGGAGTGAAGGCCGGTTTTTCAGTATACCATGCTGGTGATGAGACGTCGGTGGGATAGTGATTCGTCAAGAGAACTTTCGATGGAGAGGATTGAATAAAATATACACAAGATAGTGAGACTTCACAGTCACTGGGATGAGATAGGTTTTGGGTAGGTGGGATAGTGACTCGTCTAGAAAACTTTCGATGGAGAGGATTGAATAAAATATAAACAAGATAGTGAGACTTCACAGTCACTGGGATGGGATAGGTTTTAGTTATGAAAGCTTTGTTTTTCTTTTTCCTTTTTCTTTTATTGCTGGTCTTGGCCGGACCGCCAAGGGGTTCAATCTAATCCCACCACTTGCCCATAGAAAATCCATGTTGGTAAGAGAGAAAAGAGACAGGATTGGAGAAGGGGTTGGGTCGTTGGTGCCGTGAATATCACAGAAGAAGACAAGACCATTGTCCACAGAATCCTGTAAAACTCATAGGTCTGTATCATTGGGAAGAAATAATATTTCTGGAGTACAATAGTGATTACTTGAAGATTGAAGTATTAACCCAAACAACTTAATCACTCTTAAGATAAGCATGATAACTTACTTACATCATACATTAAATCTAATCTCATCCTAATCAAGTCCAATCAATATCAATTTAAGATGTCGTTTGGCAAGCTTAGTTTTTGTGTCTATTTGACTTAAGACTATTTCAAATAAATAGTTTAATGTTTAAGAACTTTTAACTGTATAAATAGAAATATGAATCAATTAGATTTTAGACCTTTTATTTATTTATTTATTTATTTGAAATAGTCATGAATGTGTATAGCACCAAACACTTTTTGCATCCTTTTATACAAATACATCCGTGGAACTTCCATAATATATTAAGTTTGCCAATGTTACATTTATTTTATGCCAAATTTCCATGTACTAATTTACTATATTACAACTTCACCTATTTTACTTTCAAAATATAACAAGTTTGTCTTATCAAATTGAAATCAGAAATGCATAATAGTCTAAATGTAGAATGCCTGCTTTTTTCTTCATTTTTTTTTTTTTTTTTGGGTGGGAGTAAAATGTCTAATTGAATTAGCTCTATTTCAAATAAAGACTTATACCTTTCTCAGCCTTTTGGCTAAGATCAAATACATAAGACTTTTCAAACAGACACTAATACTTGAACAAATCATTATTATGCTAACACCTCTAACCCTTTTGGTGTAAAATGTTCTTGATCAAAACCTAACCCAACTTATACCAACATAGCTTGGGTTGAGAAAAATATCAAATCCAGAAGCTCGGAAGATGAAGCAAAAGTCACATTTAAGTTTAATCCCCCATGGATCCTTAAAAAATAGACACAACATTATTTGTTGGAGAGCTTATGGTAATGCCAAATCAAGAAAATTGGCTTCTTCCCTCTTAATTTATGCATGTTTGTATTTATTAGCCAAGGTGGCTAGGCTATTGAGAAATCCAATTGATGCAGGAGTAAACTATAATATACATAGGAGAGAAGACCGACACGTAGGAGAGAAGACTACTTATACAAGCAAAATAGATGACCACGAATCGAATTCTAGGTAATTGGATGAAAAAAGAACTTCCTACCATTGACCTACCCTTTATTACCAAGAAGTCTTGAGATAAATTTTGTACTTCAGCCTAAGAGAATGGTTGATTTCTTTCTGGCAAAACGGGCCCACATGCCGATAGTTCCACCTTTGGTCAAAAACCCTCTACTAATAAATCCCCATAATCTAATCTATTTAGATTGAAGGACTTGCTATGGAAGAGTCAATTGTAGAGAAAACATTAAAAACTCTCAAATCTTATTAATGAGATATAGTAGCATACAGCAATATCTTTTTTTTTTTTTTTTATTGCATACGACAATATTGCATGCTATAGTCTCATGATTTCTTGAATACAAAACAGCCTTTGAAATGCACCCAAATATTTCAAAACCCATGAGCTCAAAGAACTCAAGCAAGTAGAGCTCACATGTTTTTTTCTTTTCTTTTTTTTTTTTTTTGCGAAAAAATTCATGTGTCTATTTGTTGAATTCCATAACCCAAGAGCCGTAAGCACAGAACAGGACTTTAAAGCCATTGAACCCAGCTCCCTTGGCCAAAGCCTCAAACTCCTTTTCAGTTCTCTCTTTCCCTCCTGGATTATGAGCCAACATTATATTGTCCAACTGGAAGAAGCTCTGAGATGCAACATTGTTCTCAGGAAGCATGGGTAAAATCGATTCCACGATGATCACCTTTCCATTAGCCGGCAATGCTTTGTAGCAGTTCTTAAGGAATTTCGCGCTATGCTCATCGCTCCAGTCATGAAGGATCCACTGCAAGTTTTATACAACCATAGTTCCCAAATTCATATCATATGCCTAGAAAACTTACAATGAACTAGTAAAATAGATAACTTCAAATAGGGTCCATATATGACCAAGGAATGAATCCCAGCAGTTATGGAGGAAGGTACCTCAAGCATATTATTTATTACTAAAAGAAACTACTCAAGGATACTTAACTGAGTCAATTCATAGACAAGGATTGTCCTCCACTTGGATAGAAAAAAACTGCTGCCCCAAGTAGTGGCAAACATAGGAATTTTCATTTTCAGGGGGCAGATGTGACAATAATCTTACTTCCTTCATCATTTCGTTAATTGACGGGGGTGACAGCTTATTTCTAATGGGGTATGGGCCATTTGGGATCTTATTATAGATTGGACTTAAAAAGACACTTAACGCCTTTTTTGCAGTAGCCGCCCCAAGGCCAAAAGCCCATGAAAAAAATGGAAAAAGTTCCAACAGTTGTAATAATTTTAATGTTCCTATTTTCTTTTCTTTTCTTTTCTTGTTGTTTTTCCCCTCAATGATGTCAATAAATTAGATTTTTGCATTGAACTCACCATGACATGTGGCTTGAAAGAAGCAAATAAAGATGTTTAGTGATGTGATCACCGCCAAGCTTTTTTGTTCATTTTTATTTTTGGTTTTCTATATTAAATAGATGGAAGGTATTGTCAGTTGTTTTGTTGTTGGTAGGAAAGTTAATGGAGAGCCACATGTTTTCTTGACCGAGAAGGCAGGTCTGCCTAAATTAGATTTAAATATATAGCATAAGGAAAAGGATCCCCCGTTTGGTCCAAACAGGGAAGCGTAATGGCACCTCCTACACTTTCATCATTCTTTAAACCCTAAACAGGGCTTGACCCTTCTTCCCATAAAGAAAAAACAAAATGGCCTAGACCTTCTCTCTCCATACTATCCCAGGGCGACTAGGTTTAGATAGCCAAACAAGCAAGCAACCCTGAGTGGGCCATCACTTGGAGGTCAACCCAACGTGGCATTCTTTATGTACTTAATTATACTAGATCTAGCAAATCTAAGTTTCAATTTCAACACTCCCCATGTTAGGTAACCTCTGTTAAGTAGTTTTATTTTAATAGGGTCAAGTCAAGATTTATATAGGGATTTTGATGGTATAATTGCCTTTAGAGCTATGTTAAATATTTTTTGTAGAGCTATTGCAACTCCCTTTTATCTCTCTAAATTGTTTAAATTCAAATATTTTCTATAGAATTGTTTGTGAGATGTCCTTGGTTCGTGCATATCGCATTGTTTTTTCTTTTTTTCTTTTAATAAAGAAAAAAAAAAGACGAGTCGTGCAAAAAATATTTAAACTTCAATTGTTTTGGTCAAAATCCCCTTTATAAATCCAAATTGCCAAAACAAAAACCCTTAACAAACAAATAAGACAGATGGAGCCAGGTGACCCAGTATTAAGATTTAAAATCTCCAGCAATAGCATTAATTTAAGACTCTGGTGCAACCGTGCAACTACTGAGAGTTTTACACTATGTTTGGGAAGGGGGCAAAATGAGTGGGAGGAAAACAAAAGACGGGAAAGTGAAAATAGAGGGTGTTTGGTAAGGGGGGAAGGAAAGTGGGGGAGGGGAATTTAGGGGTAAAATCTTAAAAATTATACCCCCAATTTTTCCCTTCAATAATGGGGGGAAAGAGGGAGACAAAGAGCCCCCCCCCAAACCGTGCAACTACTAGAGTTTTACACTATGTTTGGAAAGGGAGTAAAATGAGTGGGAGGAAAACAAAAGAGGGGAAAGTGAAAATAGAGGGTGTTTGGGAACGGGGGAGGGAAAGTGGGGGAGGGGAATTTGGGGGTAAAATCTTAAAAATTTTACCCCCAATTTTTCCCTTCAATAATGGGGGGAAAGAGGGAGACAAAGAGGCCCCCACCCCCCCCCCCCCCCCCAACCAAAGCTAAACAAACAAGTGGTTGCAAAGTTAATTTGAACGTAGGCCACCAAAAGAACCTGCTCAATGAGCCCCATCAATTATTTAAATGGTGCTGTGAGAGTAATCATGAGTAACCCCACTCAATATACAAATTCAAAAGTGGGCTCTCCATGGAAAACTGGCATATCCAAAAGTCACTGTTGAGATAATCCTAACCATTTAATGTAAAATCACAAACAAACTCACCTTCATGAAAATGGCATCTCCGCTGGGAACACTAACAAACATATCTCCCCCAACGTGCTCCACACCTACCACAATAAAACCCATTTCTTGTTCACACTCAAGAACTAAAATAAAATAAAGATAAGATAAGAAATCCTTTGAACACAATAACACGGTATAAGGTGGCATACCTTGATAATTGGGTGCGTCAGAAACAACGTGAGGCAAATCAAAATTGATGCCCGTAGTATGTGGATACTTGGAGATGATCATGTTGAGGACAGCCCCAGTTCCACCTCCCACATCAACCACAGTTTTCAGTCCCTCAAAGCCCTTGTACATCTCTAAAATTCTTTTCATGGTAATGGTGGAATGATCCGCCATGCCCCTGTTGAAGATCCTGTTGAATCGAGGGTCCGTGCCATGGTACTCAAAGGCTGTCATTCCATAGGCCCTGTTGAATGGAATGCCCCCTTCTAGAACTGCATCTTTCAAATGATACCTAACACCAAATCACAACTTAATTATAAATGAGTTTTCTAATTATGTAGACAGATAGACACACACAGATGATATATATTTAAAAAAAATAAATAAATCTAGATCCTCTCAAGCTTTTCAACTTTCATTAGTGAAATCCTGAGTTACAAAGGACTGGAGCTCTACAGTGGTACCCATCTATTGAAATCCATACGTTTCAAAATAGACGGCTCCAATTATATGGGTCCATACAGTTTGGATTTCAACAGATGGGCTCCACTGTGGATTTCCAACCCCTTAATTTAGTTTTTCTCTAGGTGATCTGGAGTGGACTCCAAACAAGATAAGCTGCAGGGACCACTTGAGCAAACTCACACACACCACCAACAGTCAGTCATATGAAATATCAAAGATGGGTATCAGGAAAAGTGGCCCAGAGAAGAGGAAGTGGGAACAGAGGTCTTCCCAACCAATGATGTTATGGTATCATGAAGTGGGGCACATCAAAGAGAAAGTTGTAGAGGGGCAAAAGCATACCAGCTTTCCATGAGGACCTTGTCTTGATTCATGAGCACCAAGGCGGCAATAGACACACCATCTTGGTTCTTGACCAGGAACTTGCAAACAGGGGCCAGGCCATATAGCCTCTCCACACTGCCATCATCATGGGTCTTAAGAGAGCAAGTGAGGATGGAGTAGCTGGCCAGGAGTCGAAGGATCCGGTCGAGCATGATGGGTGCATCTGGGTTCTTTGTGGGGAGCTGAGATGCAATCTCCCAAGGCGAGAGGCACCCACCATCACCTGATTTGGCTATGATCTCGAGCACATCCAGCTCTATGGCCGCTTTCAGGGCCATGGGAAGGACAGAGGCGCTAGCCAATTGCATGGCAAACAGGCACTCCTCATCCTCACTGGTCATGCTGGTCTGGCCGTGGGACGAGCCCATGTTCGTGTGGCTGGTGTGGAAAGAAGAAAAATTAGAAGAGATTGGTTGAGGATGGAGATGGAGATGGAGATGGAGAGAGAGATCCCTGCTGTGGGGGCGTTGTGAGGAAGGATTTATGGGGATCTAGGCTCACCTACCTCACCAAATGGGCCCACCATGCGAAGAAAGTTGGTGCGGGTTCTTGTTTTTTATGATGTGGGTGTGGGGACCACTCCAATTTGGAGTAGTCCAATCCATAGTTGGCCTTTCACTTCTGGTGGCAGGAGGGTCGTCTTCTTCGAATCTCATCTGTAGATATATCAAGTCATATGGAAGAAATATATCGTCACCGTTTCTTCAAATGCACGCATGGAGAACGGATCAGGAGCAGCTACTCTCACTTGTTTGTTCAAGATTTGTATCCTATGTACGCCACATCTTCTGTTCATGCAATCCCCATTCCACTTGTTGGGGCTCATTTCCCACTTGAGTGGTCAATCTTTTTCTGTATATGAAAACTCTCTTGGGTGAGGCTAAAAAAAAAATTGCCAGCATCACAGTACCTTAATCTTGCACCAGCGGTCGGGCTAGGAAATTTGCCAGGTCCACTATGTTAAACTATACAATTCTTTGACCGGAAAGATTCAATGTAGAAAAAATAAAATAAAATTCTTTTATCATAAATGGGTTTTTTGAAATTTCTGGGGGGTTTCTGTCCCTGTCTTGCACAAGTGGCAGTGGATGTTTAAGACCCAAGACCTGAGTAGTTAGAGATCCAAATCAAGTTATATTTGTTTATTAATATAATATCTTTTTTGTTTTAAAATTTATTAAATGATCAGTATCAAACCCGACCCGACCCACAGTCCAGTTCAAGTCCACAGCTTGAAATTTCAACCCCAGGCCCAACAATTTGCAAAATATAGGCCAGGCAGGGCCTCTTAGCATGAACAGACCTAAACCATAGCCTAGATCCAACCCATTGCAGGCTGGGCTTCAGTCGGGCTTGTGCTTGCCCAGCCCATGTACATCCCTAAAAATAATGGGCCTGTTAAATTAAATTGAGCAGGTTTATCTATGTTGTATTTGTTGTAT
Organism: Umbellularia californica; assembly: GCA_028538565.1. Classification (NCBI taxonomy): domain Eukaryota; kingdom Viridiplantae; phylum Streptophyta; class Magnoliopsida; order Laurales; family Lauraceae; genus Umbellularia; species Umbellularia californica. The sequence goes on along the minus strand of JAPQWN010000001.1, from coordinate 13,295,828 downwards.
AATTATCATAATCAATGTGTTTTTACCAGAAAGAAGGGTATGAGTACTCAACACTCAATACTTCACCAAACCCATCCATGATTTCATTTGCAAAAGAACTTGAAGTACCTTTAAATATAGTGCAATATCATTGTTTACCAAACGATCTTAAAAAATTTATGTTTTTAACTCTTTGGAAAGGAAAGTGGGGAGTTTTTTTGAACTTAGAGATTTTCATGCTTTTGCATTTTTGTTTTCATCCTTCAGGCCAAGTTCAGGCTTCACCCAGGGTGTCAATATCATAGATAAAAACATTTCATCAGCTGGTTTTTTTGTATGGGACAGAAATTGTCCTACTCTATTTTGAGACGTTTCAGCTATATCTTTTCTGTTTGCTTTAATATAATCCTCCTTTACAGCAAGCAATTAAAAAAAAAAAAAAAGTTATAAGGTGGCTCACCAAATGTACCTTTTCTTGTACCCAATTTCTTCGCACGTGTGACTAATTGTCAAAGACAAGGTAGGTTTGGGTTGGGTCCTGGGAAGTCCATATCCTCTTTTTTTTTTTTTTTTTTTGGTCGAATTTGCAAAAAATGACCATCAAATAATCTCCCATTTTGATGGAGATTGAATCAAAGGAGGATGAGAAAGGAACATCCGGCTATCACCCTAGTAATTCAAATCTTAAGGGCCTGTTTGGAAGCACAAGAAAGTGCAATATTTTTTTTTTATTTTTAAGAAAATTTTCTTGTCTTTAAACATGAGATGTTTGGATGACTTTAGAATTTAAACTATTATCTCATAACCTTCTAAAATATTGAAAGATTTTTTCCTTTAGCCCTATGGTGTAGGAAAGAATCTTGTAAGATTGTATTATATGATTTCACGGCCTCCCTCCCTTCTACTTCCTCTCCCTATCTTTTTTTTTCCTCTCCCGCTTCCTCTCTCTCTCATTTTCTTTTTCCTCTTCCGCTTCTGTTCCTCTCCTTCTCTCTCTGTCCCACGTCGTCTGCTCTTCCTCTCCTCTCATCCCCTCTTTGGATCTATTTGGATATCATTTCCTAGTCCTCTCCTCTCATCCCCTCTTTGGATCATTTCTCACAGAAGAAAGGTATGTAATTTCTTTTTTTTTTTCCTTGTCTCTCTCTTCCATTTTTCCCTATCTCTTTACGGAAATTACAGAAATTTATAAGCTATGTTTTGATCTTCCTATATTTGATGTGTTTTGGGTGCTCCTCATTTCCAGCAGGGCCTTCGTTTTCTCTTTGTTTTTTCTGACGTGATGCTTTTGGGGTATCTTTTTTCTTCAAGCAGATCTCTGTTATTTGCAGGTTTTGGAAGTAGGGCCTGCAAGTGCAGAGATTTTAGTTTTCAACAGTTAGAAACAAGATTGGGATTAGAGTATCAACATCCAAATTACATAACCCAGGAAAGAAGAGGAAAGATTATACACATGTAGTACTAAACAAATAAATATGTATTCATAGAACAAAAGAGAACTTGCAAATCCATAGCTTTCTTCTCTTCCTGTGTTCTTATCTGTGATGACAACAACCTCTAAGATCTCTCCAAAGTGCTCAAAATATTTTTTCATGGTCTCTTTGAGTCTCCCAAGCAAAGCCCCCAACAAATACATTAGTGTAAGTAGTGTCTCCAAACTGCCCTGCCAAATTAGATGGAGTCACCTTCACCCCTAAGACCCTCTTCTTTCTCTTCTTGATTGTCTAGCACTTCCCATCTAATGCTTCCTCCAAGGATAGCAGTCTTGTCAAAAGTCTAGCAGTTAAGTGGTACTAGATCTACATGTCTTGAGAGAAAGAACCCACCATATTTCCAAGGATCTTCTCTGGGTTTATAGGGGATTTGGATCAAAGAGACAGGAACCGGAGATCACTCAATTGGGTTATTGGATAGAGAGAGACATGTTGGCAAGAAGGTTGTGCGCTGTTGACTTTTATAATTGATATGAAACTCTTTTTAGACCCCAACCTGTAGTGGTGTTTCTTGAGGACATAGAGAAGAATTGAGTGGATTGATGAATTGAGAATCAAATTTAAATGTTTTTCGTCCATAAGCTCCTTTACCGAAGATATTTAAATAGAGTTAAGTAGCTAACAACCAAGAACAAGTGTCCCATGTATACCTTGACTCTAGGACTAACACAACCAAGTGTCCCATGTACACCTTGACTTTAGAATTAACACAACCTACTACCAAACACTTGTACACAACATATAGTGACTTTTTCGATGGACCCATTTAACAAATGACTTATTAAAAAACAACACATTTGACAAAACAACATGACATTTGAATTAATTTAATATTTTAACAAGAGAGGGTGAAAAGGAAAGCCTTCGGAGTTCAGACCCTACACTATATTATAAATTATTTATGTTATTATTATGATGATTTTTTATTTTTATGATTAATATTGCCATTGAATTGAGTTAGGTCCCATCTATGAATCCAAGCCACCCAAAATCACTGTCTCAGTTTCAATTGATGATGGACCAAATTCTCTCCAGTTGATTAGGTACCACTTGAAACAACTTTTAGGAGATGAAATACTGTCCCAATTGTTTGACTCTAAATATATGATGACTTTGTTTTAGCATATATTATAATCTTCAGTAACGGCCAAATAGCTCAGTTTAAAATCTGTTGTATTCTTGAAAAAAATGCGAAACAGCGACAATGTTGCAATATTATAATATTGCACTATTATATTCTACAATATTTGATTATGCTACTATTTAAATCTAAAAATATTATATTATGCGTGTATCCAAATGGGCCTAAAGAACATCAATGTCCAATCTATATTGCTACTGAAAATGTGATAATTTTCTAGGAGGAGATTCTTAGCCCTAAGTTCCTTCTAATTTCTCTGTTTATTGGGGATTTTTAGCATATAATTTTCTCCACATCTAAACAGTCTAAATACCAGGCATATCCATTCCAAATATGAGGCAATGCCCAGCTTGTGTCGCCTCATTCACAACCCTGTACTTGAGTTCCCCAAGTTGACAATTCAACTCTCTAAAATCTAAATTCGTGGCCTTCAAGTTCAAGCACCAACGGACTTTTATTTAAAACGAGTAAAGTCACTGTTTATATTCAACATCCAAAAGTCCAATGATCTGACCATTGACTGCAACTGCAGTATTGTCTGCATTGGCATTGAGTCGCATGCATGGTTGGTGGGATGGGGATGATCTAGATGGACAGCCGCATTGCAATTAGGGCGGACCTACATATATGGTACTGGGGTAGTCGCTCATCAGATGTGTGTACACTTTCAAAACTCATGTGAATATTATGAGACTGCTTTCAAAACACACATTGAAGTCCTGAGGGGCGCAAGCTCATTCCTTAAATCTAAGATAAGCATGATAACTTAATTACGACATACATTAAATCTAATCTCATCCTAATCAAATCCAATTAATAGCAATTTAAGATGTCGTTTGACAAGATTAGTTTTTGTGTCTATTTAACTTTAGACTATTTCAAATAAATATATAGTTTAATGTTTTAGAACTTTTCACTGTATAAATAGAAATCCGAATCAATTAGTTTTAAGACCTTTTATTTTATTTTATTTTTTTCAAAATAGCCATGAATGTGTATAGCACCAAACACGTTCTGCATCTTTTTATACAAATAAATCCATGGAACTTTCATAATATAATAAGTTTGCATGTGTTACTTATATTTTATGCCAAATTTCCACATACTAATTTACTATATTACAACTTCACCTATATTACTTTCAAAATATAACAAGTTTGCCCTATCAAATTAATTCAGAAATACCTAATAGTCTAAATGTAGAATGACTGCTTTTTCTTCTTTTTTTTGGTGGGAGTAGAATGTCAAATTGCACTAGCTCTATTTCAAATAAAGACTTATACCTTTCTCAGCCTTTTGGCTAAGATCAAATACATAAGACTTTCCAAACAGGCACTAATACTTGAACAAATCAATATTATGCTAACACCTCTAACCCTTTTAGTGTAAAATGTTCTTGATCAAAACCTAACCCAACTTATACCAACTTAGCTTGGGTTGAGAAAAATATCACCTTGCAAAAGGCAGAAGCTCGGAAGATGAAGCAAAAGTCACATTTAAGTTTAATCCACCGCGGATCCTTAAAAAATATGCACGTACATTATTTATTGGAGAGCTTATGGTCATGCTAAATCAAGAAAATTGGCTTCTTCCCTCTAATTAATTTATGCAAGTTGTTTTTATTGGCCAAGGTGGCTAGGCTCTTGAGAAATCCAATTGATGTAAGAGTAACTATAACACACATAGGAGAGAAGACAGCCTGCACACGCAAAATAGATGACAATGAGCAAACTCTGGATAGTTGGATGAAAATAAAACTTCCTACCATTGACTTACCCCTTTATTATCAAGAACTCTTGAGATAAATTTTGTACTTCAGCCTAAGAGAATGGTTGATTTCTTTCTGGAAAAACAGGCCCACATGCCGATAGTTCTATCTTTGGTCAAAATCCCTCTGAAAATAAATCCCCTTAATCTAATCTATTTAGATTGAAGGACTTGCTACAGAAGAGTCAATTGTAGAGAAAACATTCAAAAACTCTCAAATCTTATTAATGAGATATAGTAGCATACAACAATATCTTTTTTTATTTATTTATAGCATACAACAATATTACATGCTATAGTCTCATTATTTCTTGTATACAAAACAGCCACTGAAATACACCCAATTTCCATGAGCTCTAAGAACTCAAGCAAGTATAACTCACATGATTTTTCATTTTGATTTTTTTAGCGAAAAAAATTCATGTGTCTATTTGTTGAATTCCATAACCCAAGAGCTGTAAGCACAGAACAAGACTTTAAAGCCATTGAACCCAGCTCCCTTGGCCAAAGCCTCAAACTCCTTTTCAGTTCTCTCTTTCCCTCCTGGGTTTTGAGCCAACATCATATTGTCGAACTGGAAGACGCCACGAGATACAACATTGTTCTCAGGAAGCACAGGTAAAATTGATTCCACGATGATCATCTTTCCATTAGCCGGCAATGCTTGGTAGCAGTTCTTAAGGAATTTCGCGCTATGCTCATCGCTCCAGTCATGAAGGATCCACTGCAAGTTTTATACAGCCATAGTTCCCAAATTCATATCAAATGCGGCCTGGTAAAGTTACAATGAACTAGTAACATAGACAACTTCAAATAGGGTCCATATATGACTAGGGAATGAATCCGAGCAGTTATAGAGGAAGGTACATCAAGCATATTATTTATCACTAAAAGAAAATACTCAAGGATACATGACTGAGTCAATTCATAGACTCGGATTGTCCTCCACTTGGATAGAAAAAAACTGATGGCCCCCGGTAGTGGCAAACATAGGATTTTTCATTTGAGCGGGGCAGACGTGGCCATAATCTTACTTTCTTCATTACTTCACTAATTGAGGGGGTGATGGCTTATTTCTAATGGAGCATGGGCCATTTGGGATCTTATTATAGATTGGACTTAAAAAGACACTTAATGCCTTTTTTGCAGTCCTTGCCCCAAGGCCAAAAGCCCATGAAAAAAATTGAAAAAGATCCAACAGTTGTAATAATTTTAGGGTCCGTTTCTTTACTGGAATTCCAAGAATTCCTGTATGGGGAATTCCTAAATTCCCAGAGATAGTGGAATTCCTGAATTCCCCTTGGACTTGAGCATCCAGGAATTCCACACAAATGCAAAGGGAGTGGAATTCCTGAATTCCCAAAGGTCAAAAGAGAACTTTCAAGTGGCTTGAATCTAGAAATGCCACTGAAGAAACATGGGATTTAGAAATTCTAGGGGACAACATGTCACATCATGTCCAAAAATTCCTGGACATGATGAATTCCTGGCAGAAATTCCACTAAAGAAACAGGGCCTTAATGTTCCTATTTTCTTTTTCTTTTTTTTCCACTCAATGATGCCATTAGATTTTAGCATTGAGCTCACCATGACATGTGGTTTGAAAGAAGCAAATAAAAATGATTGGTGATGTGATCACCACAAGCTCTTTTGTTCCTTTTCGTTTTTTTGTTTTCTTTATTAAATAGATGGAAGGTATTGTCAGCTGCTGTGTTGTTGTTAGGGAAATTAATGGAGAGCCACATGTTTTCTTGACTGAGAAGGCATGTTTGCCTAAATTAGATTTAAATATATAGCGCAATGATAGCTCCTACACCCGCATCAGTCTTTAAACCCTAAATAGGGCTTGACCTTTCTTTGCATGAAGAAAAAACAAAATGGCCTAGAGCTTCCCTCTCCATACAATCCCAGGGCGCGGCTAGGTTTAGATGGCAAAACTAGCAAGCAACCCTGAGTGGGCTAGCCTTATAAGGTGAACTCAACGTGGCATTCTTTATGTACTTAATTATGCTAGATCTAGCAAATCTGAGTTTCAAGTTCAACACTTCCTGTGTTAGGTAACCTATGTTAAGTAGTTTTATTTTAATAGGGTCAAGTCAAGAATTATATGAATTTTGATGGTATAATTGGCCTTAGACTTGACATTTGCTCTAAAACAATTCAATTTTAAATATTTGTTGTAGAGCTATTACAGCTCCCCTTATACGCCCTAAGGGGTTTAAATTTAAACATTTTCTATAGAACTGTTTGTGCGATGTGATCGCATTGTTTTTCTCTTTTTGTAAAGAAAAAAAGATGATGAACAGCTGTGCAGAAAATACTTATACTTCAATCGTTTTGGTCGAAATCCCCTGGATAAAGCATATTTCTTTTTGGCAGAACGAGGCATATCCAAGAGTCACTGTTGAGATAATCCAAACCATTTAATGTAAAATCACAAACAAAGTCACTCACCTTCATGAAAATGGCATCTCCACTTGGAACACTAACAAACATATCTCCTCCAACATGCTCCACACCTACCACAATAAAACCCATTTCTTTGTTCACACTCAAGAACTAAAATAAAATAAACCCATTTCTTTGTTCACGCTCAAGAATTAAAATAAAATAAATATTAGATAAGATATCCTGTGTACACGATAAAACAGTATAAGGTGGCATACCGGGATAATTGGGTGCCTCAGAAACAACGTGAGGCAAATCGAAATTGATGCCCTTAGTATGTGGATACTTGGAGATGATCATGTTGAGGACAGCCCCAGTTCCACCTCCCACATCAACCACTGTTTTCAGTCCCTCAAAGCCCTTGTACATCTTTAAAATCTTTTTCATGGTCATGGTGGAATGATCCGCCATGCCCCTGTTGAAGACCTGTTGAATCGAGGGTCCGTGCCATGGTACTCAAAGGCTGTCATTCCATAGGCCCTGTTGAATGGAATGCCCCCTTCTAGAACTGCATCTTTCAAATGATACCTAACACCAAATCACAACTTAATTATAAATGGGTTTTCTAATTATATAGACAGATAAACACACACAAATGATATATATATTTTTAAAAGAAATTCAGATCCTCTCAAGCTTTTTAACTTTTATTAGAGAAATCTTGGGAAACAGACACCCACTTTGGACCAATGGGGGGTGCCACATGGGAAAGGATTTTTTTTTTCTACGGAGGAGATGAGATGTCGTTGATTTGACATCCCCCCCCCCCCCCCCCACGTGGCTCCCCCTCATTGGACCAAACAAGAAATCCATTCCCACAGAAGCACCGACACTCTACAGTGCGACCCATCTATTGAAATCCATATTTTTCAAAAAAGACGGCGTTTCAAATAGACAGCTCCAATTATGTGGTTTGTCCTCAAGTTTGTTCCACGGGTTCACTTAACATTTGAGCATATATAATATACCCCATACATTTGGATTTCAACAGATGGGCTCCACTGTGGAGTTCCATCCCCTAAACTCAGTTTTTCTCTAAGTGATCAGGACTCAAAACAATATAAGATAAGCTGCAGGGACCACTTGAGCAAACTCACACACACCACCAACAGTCAGTCATATGAAATATCAAAGATGGGTATCAGGAAAAATGGCCCAGAGAAGAGGAAGTGGGAACAGAGGTCTTCCCAACCAATGATGTTATGGTATCATGAAGTGGGCCACATCAAAGAGAAAGTTGTAGAGGGGTAAAAGCATACCAGCTTTCCATGTGGACCTTGTCTTGAGTCATGAGCGCCAAGGGGGCAATAGACACACCATCTTGGTTCTTGACCAGGAACTTGCAAACAGGGGCCAGACCATATAGCCTCTCCACAATGCCATCATCATGGGTCTTAAGATAGCAAGTGAGGATTGGGTGCATCTGGGTTCTTTGTGGGGAGCTGAGATGCAATCTCCCAAGGCGAGAGGCACCCACCAGCCCCTGATTTGGCTATGATCTCGAGCACATCCAGCTCTATGGCCGCTTTCAGGGCCATGGGAAGGACAGAGGCGCTAGCCAATTGCATGGCAAATATGCACTCCTCATCCTCACTGGTCGTGCTGGCCTGGCCGTGGTTCGAGCCCATGTTCGTGTGTGTGGCTGGTGTGGAAAGAAGAAAAATTAGGAGAGATTGGTTGAAGATGGAGATGGAGATGCAGAGAGAGATCCCTGCAGTGGGGGTTGTGAGGACGGATTTATGGGGATCTAGGCTCACCAACCTCATCAAATGGGCCCACCACGTGAAGAAGTGGGTGCTGGATCCACTTTTCTAAGAAACGGATCCCTGGTTGGATCAAACAGGAAAGCACTGTTTGGAGAGTGCAACATGGGGGAGAGATGTCACATCCCACCTCTCAAAAAATTCCAATGTCCTAAAAAAAATCCTCTCCCCATGTGGCACCCCTTGATTGGTCCGAATTGGGTTTCTCTTTAGTTCAATGGGATCCGGATCCACTTTTCTATGATGTGGGTGTGTGGACCACTCCAATTTGGAGGAGTCCAATCAGTGCGTTCCACACTTGGCCTTTCACTTCTGGTGGCTGGAGGGTCGTCTTCTTCGAATCTTATCAGTAGATATATCAAGTCACATGGAAGAAATATATAGTCACCTTTTCTTCTCCTGGGGCGTTTGATTGGACTGCTGGGATGATACGATTGGTGCAATTTGTTGTATTTCTCCTTACTAAGAAAACTGATTTGGGATCCTGTTTAGGAAGCGAAAGGATCCATAGTGAGAAAGCCCTACAATCTACAACCTTAAGCATCCTTATTAGGGATCCTTATTATTTACATATTTTCTGTAAGATCAAATGCACGGATGGAGAACGGCCCATTACGCGAATGGTAAAGAGCAGCAGTTCTCACTTACTTGTTCAAGGTTTGAATCCTATGTACGCCACCACCTCTTTTCATTCGTGCGATCTCCATTCTATTTATTTGGGCTTTTTTCCCACTTAAGTGGCTAGTGTTCTTTTTTCCCACTTGAGTGGCTAGTGTTTTCTGTGAGTGAAGACTCTCTCCAGTCCTAACTCTCTTGGATGGTGGTAAAAAAAAAAAAAAATGCCAGCATCACAGTACCTTAATCTTGCACCAACGGTCGAGCTAGGAAATTTGCCTGGGTCCACTATGTGAAACTGTACAATTCTTTGACCGGAAAGACTCGATGTAGTAAAAAAAAAAATCTTTTACCATAAATGGGTTTTTTTGAAATTTCTGGGGGGTTTCTGTCCCTGTCCCGCACAGGTGGCAGTGGATGTTTAAGACCGAAGACCTGACTAGTTAGAGATCAAAATCAAGTTGTATTTGTTTATTTCTGGTACCCAATTTCTTAGCACGTGTCACTAATTGTCAAAGACAAGGTACGCTTCGGTTGGGTCCAGGGCGGTCCATATCCTCTTTTTCGGGGTCAAATCAAAGCATAACAGTCACCAGTAGGGCGTGAACGGATCAGCTTCAGGTTGGGTTTAAGATGCTTGGATGAGTGAGGGCTTTTAATGGCAGGATCGTCATTGGGCCGGGGTAGCCTAGTCAGTTTACTAGGCTTAATAGCCAGCTAATTGGCTGAAAAACAGTACTGGGTCTCACCTTTTCTTTAAGTTATTGGTCAATTATGGTCTACATTTAAGGCTGGGCTTGCTCTTTTAGATAAGCCTCTAAGAAGCACTTAGCCCACAACTTTTGGCCCAAAATCACTGATATTCATAGCTAGGGCATGCTTGTTTGCATAAAATATATAGGAATTCATGCTATATTTATTCTATCTATCTATATCTACTCTTATAAAAGAGGCAATGTTGCATCTTTTTTTCACCCAACTATTGTGGGGCCCACCCAAAATATTATAATAATATATATATATATATATATATACACACACACACACACAACACACACACTCTTATAAAAGAGGCAATGTTGCATCTTTTTTTCACCCAACCATTTGGGGCCCACCCAAAATATTATAATAAAATATAATAATATATCTATATCTATATATAGGGAGGTGCTGTAGTGAGAGACACTCTCACCAAGTTGGTGAGAGATGGGTGAGGGCCCTAACATTTAAGTAAGGGGTCCTTACATTTAAGTTAGTAAGAGTGGATATGGAAGTGAGGACCCTCACCCATCTCTCATAAACTGGGTGAGAGTGTCTCTCATAAGAGCACCTCCCATATATCTATACATGTATACACTTATAAAATAGGCAATGTTGCATCTTTTTTCACCCAACCATTGTGGGGCCCACCCAAAATATAATAATATATTATATAATAATAATAATATAATATCTATACCCTTATTAACTATTTATCTCATACAAACTTTTTCACTACACCATTGTGGGGTCCACTCCCATTGCATCTTTTTTTCACCCAACCATTGTGGGGCCCACCCAAAATATTATAATAAAATATAATAATAATATATCTATATCTATCTATATCTATATCTATATCTATATCTATACACTCTTATAAAAGAGGCAATGATGCATCTTTTTTTCACACAACCATTATGGGGCCAACCCAAAATATTATAATAAAATATAATATAATATATAATAATAATAATAATAATATAATATCTATACCTTTATTATCTATCTATCTCATACAAACTTTTTTACTACACCATTGTGGGGCCCACTCCCAAATATTATACTATAATATAACAATATATTATTTGGAGAAATTACAAACTTTTTCATTACACCTTTGTGGGGCCCACCCCAAAATATTAGGAGCATTTGGCGACAGGTCCCTCAACTTTTGATTTTATGGCCTTAGAATTTAGATCTACCATCTCTTTTCATAATGTGGTAGGTCCTTTTTTCCAATTTGAAGACTTAAAATGTCTAAGTTACCATTTCTTTAAATATAAATCATATCCCATGATTAGTGGGATATGTCATTAATAATAGTTAACTACCATTTCAAAAGACAAATAAAATTCAAAAATAGAAATAGATTTCAAGAATTCAAAATTTTGAATAAATCTGTCCAGAACTCAGATAAATTCGTATAAAACGCAAATAAATTTGACAAAAACTCAAAATTGAGATAAGTTTGATAAAAACTTTGCTAAATTTGTCCAGAACTCAGATAAATTTGTTCTAGGACTCAAATGAATCTGTCCAGAACTCAGATAAATTTGTATAAAACACAAATAAATTTGACAAAAACTCAAAACTTAGGTAAATTTGATAAAAACTGAGCTACATTTGTCTAGAACTCAGTTAAATTTATTCTAGAACTCAAATAAATCTGTCCAGAACTCAGATAAATTCGTATAAAATACAACTAAATTTGACAAAAACTCAGAACTTAGGTAAATTTGATAAAAACTGAGTTAGATTTGTCCAGAACTCAGATAAATTTGTTCTAAAACTCAAATAAATCTGTCCAAAACTCAGATAAATTCCTATAAAACACAAATAAATTTGACAAAAACTCAAAACTCAGGTAAATTTGATAAAAACTGAGCTAATTTGTCCAGAACTCAAATAAATTTGTTTTGGAATTGAAATAAATCTGTCCAGAACTCAGATAAATTCGTATAAAATACAACTAAATTTAACAAAAACTCAGAACTTAGGTAAATTTGATAAAAACTGAGCTACATTTGTCAAGAACTCAGATAAATTTATTCTGGAATTCAAATAAATCTGTCCAGAACTCAGATAAATTCGTATAAAACACAAATAAATTTGACAAAAACTCAAAACTCAGGTAAATTTGATAAAAACTGAGCTAGATTTGTCCAAAACTCAGATAAATTTGTTCTGGAATTCAAATAAATCTGTCCAGAACTCAGATAAATTCATATAAAACACAAATAAATTTGACAAAAACTCAAAACTCAGATAAATTTGATAAAAACTGAGCTAGATTTGTCCGAAACTTAGATAAATTTGTTATGGAATTCAAATAAATTTGTCCAGAACTCAAATAAACTCATATAAAACACAAATAAATTTGACAAAAACTCAAAACTCAGATAAATTTGATAAAAACTGAGCTAGATTTGTCCAGAATTCAGATAAATTTGTTCTGGAATTCAAATAAATTTGTCCAAAATTTAGATAAATTTGTATAAAACACAAAGAAATTTGACAAAAACTCAAAACTTAGATAAATTTGATAAAAACTCAGTTAGATTTGTCTAGAACTCAGATAAATTTGTTTTAAAACTCAAATAAACTCATATGAATAGCAACAATTTTCTTGCAAGAATGAGTCCCCATTTTTTTGTTGCTATGATTGCAAGAGCTAGACTTACATGAAATGGAAAAAGGAAAGAAAATGCAAAGACAACAATGAGTTTTTGTGTTATGCAGAACCCGTCACAGGAGAAGGCTATGACTAGTTGCGTTTCCATCGCCGGGCCGTCACCATCGTTGCTGGTGTAGTCAGAGATGGCCAACTTCAATCTACATAGCTCTCTAGTGAAATCCCTCGTTTCTAGAGAAGAAGACGGAAGGGGTTCTTCGGGACAACAAAGAATGAATGAGAACTTGGCCTAGGAATGAGGGAGAATGGATGATTTGAACTTTTAAAATTCAAACTTTTATGCTCAAACTGTTGAAATTGGCAAATTTGTCATGAAAATATATGATGTGGCATATTAGGGACCTCTCACCAAAATATCTCTAGCTGTATGTACTATAGGCATTAAAAAAAAAGTTGTTGGACTAGCTGCCTTGAAAGACCGTGATTAGGGAATTGAGGCTAATTTACCCAAAATATTATAATGCAAACTTTTTCACTACACCATTGTGGGGCCCACCCCCAAATATCTACTCTCTACTATCTATTTCTACACCTTTGTGGGGCCCACCCCAAAATATTATAATGCAAACTTTTTCATTGCACCATTGTGGGGCCCACCCCCAAATATCTACTATCTACTTCTACTACGTATCTATCTACTCTTATAAAAGAGAGAAAGATGATGTACCATTTTAGCTATACACATAGCCAATAAAATCCAAGTTGTGGGGCCCACCCTTATATATATTTATTATGTATATGTATTTTATATATGGATAAATATGGGGACATAATGGAAATTTCCCAACTTCTACTCTTATAAAATGTCTTAAAAAAAGAGAAAGATGATGTACCCACCCTTATATATATTTATTATGTATATGTATTTTGTATATGGATAAAGATGGGGACATAATGGGAATTTCCCAACTTCTACTCTTATAAAATGTCTAAAAAAAGGAGAAAGATGATGTACTTTTTTTCACTACACACGTGCCCAATAAAATGCAAGTTATGGGGCCCACCCTTATATATATTTATTATGTATATGTATTTTATATATGGATAAAGATGGAGACATAATGGGAATTTCCCAATTTGTTTTAAATAGACTTTGGGTCAGACTTGGATTTAGAGGGGTTTTAAGTATCCGGATCAAAATGATCTATAAAACTAAAGTTTAGGAATTAAAAATATCTACCCAACGGTACCTTAATCTCAAAAATCTATAATTACAAAAAAGACCCCTCAATTCTATAGAAAATTGCTAACTACCCCCTACTATACTCAAATGAACTCAGATACAGACCAAACTTGGCACAGACGATCCTAATAAATTTTTTAATCTCTTATATTTAGTAGATGCTGATATTTTAAACATAATAAAATTTCATATATTAATACATTCCAATAAATCTAGTAATGTTTTTTCGATTTCTTTGTTTTTTTTTTTAGGTGGTGGAGAAAAGAAAAGGAAAATGTGGATAAGATTGGAATTTATCTCAAATCAATATCTCAAATGTTGTTTTTTTCCCTCTTCTTTTTTCAATTTTCTTTTAACATTCTTCTTATTCAAATATTACAAGATTTTCAATGTAAAGAATTTTGTAGGTACGAGGTTTTTCCTCTGTGAATAATTGTGTAAGGAAAAACATGATATTTTAACAGATTTTTCATTGACTCTTAGCTTTTTTTGGAATGGATGGAGTTTTCATACATGTAAGTGAGCATTGTCTACTAAAATTATTATTGTTTGATTGTGTCTTCTTCTTTATTTTTTTTTAATGTTGCAATAAAATCTTCATTCTAAGAAAAATGGGCACAACTAGAGTTAAGAAAATGATGATGAAGAGTTGGTTTTTTCTTTCTCATTCATGTTTGAGCCAAAGTTAGGCCCATTGATAGTTTTAATTATATGTCTGTTTTATTTCTTGAATCTTAACTGCAGGCTTCCAAATTGTGCGTGTTTCGTGTTTCATTATGGTAGAACTTTTTATTTAATTCTCACTCTATGTTTGGATTATGAATTTGTACATATCATTTAAAATGTAAAATTGATACTATTTTGTTATTTGACATAGGAAAACGGAAAACTCAAACAGAAAGTGTCCTGGTTAAGAAAAGCAAAGTAGACAAAAACTAAAAGGATGATGCTATGAGGCATGGAAAAGCTTTCCATTATCTGTCAGAATCTGCTTTCCTTTTCCACAGAGTTGAAGGCGAAGGATTTTTTTAAAGCAATATAGGTGCCAATATTCAAAAGGACAAAAATTTAATCCATATTTGTATAAGAATCTGACATTATATTTTGTTTCTTTTTCCTGTTTTAGTTTATGTTGGTTAAATTCTTACATTCTAGACCGATGCCTCTTCAATCGTCACCCTCCAAACCCATCAACAGTGGGATATATAAGACCAATAAGCATTCATTCGTGGTTCTCATTAAACCATTTTGTTCACTAATTTCCAAATTTCAGTTTTTTTTTTATTTTGTCTTTTGTAAAATTAATTGTGAGATATGGTGCAATTAAAAAATCGTTTCGAAGGAAAAATATTTCAGATTTTATCATTCAGAAAGTTTTTTTAGTCTTTCTTGGCACTATTTTGTCCACCCCGGTTAATAAACAAAGGCAAGGTGGGAAAAACAAAAGATTTTAACTATGTACTATTTACTCCATTTTGTGGTTCATGGTGTACATACTGCCTTTTAACTCTAAAAACTTAAAAGTCATGTGTTTTTTCAATGATAAACCTTGAACTAAGATGGGATGAAAATAAAAGAGAAAATGGATAGTGTATTTTATAATGGATCAAAAGAAAAGGAATCAAGTGTATTTTACTTACTACCTTTTGGTGTTCAATATTTACAATTTTGTGGGCACTTTAAATACTTCGCCATCAGTTTAAAAGTCGCGACAAAAGGTATTAGCTAGATTGCTACTTTTGTTATTGTTGCTAGTGGCCAATGCTAAAAGATACTTTATTCATTTTTTAACCTAAAACAATGCTAATTGTGGAAATAGTTTCTATTTATTTATTTATTTTTATTTTTATTTTTTTGGTGGAATTAAAAGATACTTGAGTGGTATTTGTATTTGAAATTTGAGAGTTAAGAACATCAGAGGGCACAGAGAGGTTTCTAGAAGATATGAGATTATTTTCTTTGTACAGATGTAACCCTTTGTTATTATTTTTTAAATATTAACCCTTTAATCTTTTGTACACTAACATTAAATATTTGTAATTTGATGTTCCTTCAGTTGTATATTATTTATTATGGCCTTTGAAAAAGGTATAGGGACCTCCAAAACTTATATGGACATCCCATATATACAAGTACTCCGTTTGCATTATTGCTTTATGTTTAGTTTTTTTTTTTTTTTTTCTTTTAGAAAAAAGTAGCAACTAACAAAAAAATCATAAATAAGAAAGTGAAATGTACAAACTTAAACTCATTTTATGCCCGACCTATTTTTTTTCTCTCTTTTAATGAAAGTTACTATTAAAAAAAATTAAATATTATTTTCCCTTTCGCTTCACATATTTGTATTTTGTTTAGTTAGAATAATTGAATTTTCAATCTGACATAGTAGTTATGTTGATCTTAATTTATACTCCTGTTGGAAGAGTAATCACAAGTTGGATAATGTGATAACTACTACTGAATATTGGTTCTCTTCTGATATTAGTGATTGCTAAAGATAATTCCATAAATGCAATTTAGTGGTAGGTTTTATAGATTGCTATCGTAAAATTGTTGTTGTTCGATAAGTACAATTTTTAGTTTCTTAATATACAACTTTTGTGAATTTTTTTATTATAAAAGGGCATTTCAAGGGCATGACTATATTTATTTATTATTGCTCTTACTCATGAGGCCTAAATTGAAAAACGTTGATAATTTTCTAACACATTTATTTCTTTCATTATTGCAAGTTGCTTCTTCTTCTTGTTGTTCTTCTTCTTTTCATATATTTCAATGAAACGTCATGCCTTTCCTTAAAGGGAAAGCGAGAATCTCATAGAAACTACTTGTTATACTAGCGTTACTACTAACTTCAGAGTCATTGAATGAAGTGGTCGTTTTAAGTATAAACAACTAAAATAAGTATTTGATGCTAAGTAACAACAAATTCAGTTTGTCTTTGTTTATTTCGAATTTTTCTTACTTTGATTAGCACTCCTATCCTCTATACAGTACAGAGCAGAAGAGTTGATCTAGAATACCTGTGTTACATTCTTATGCATTTCTTAAGAGGAATGTCCAATTCTTTTGGCAAATTTGTATTCGTAGTTTTTTATTTTTTTGTATTTTTTCCCTATGGATATCTCTATTTGTAAGCTTCCATTTAACCGAAATTCTATGATTACTATGTATTACCTTTTTCTTATTGGGTATAAAATATAGCACTTTGTATCAAGCAAAAGAAGATGCTGACTCTTGGAGAGGTATTGCCTCTTTTTACCTGATAATGGTCCGTCTTATAAAATAAAACAAAGCACACGTTAAATACTAATATTGATTAACAGGTGCTCTGCAAATCTTACCCGTCAGAGTTCATATCATAGTTCCACCATTGTTGATCCCTGTCGCTTGAGGACATGCCGGATTACTTCATTATTTTTTACGGTTGGTGTGAGATGTTATTCTTCTTTGTAAGTTAAGACTAAAACTACCATCTTAGTTTTGTTATTCTGATGTCTTTAGGTAAGATCTAATTTTTTTTTCCTTCATAGAATCTGATTTTGTAGTGAACATATAATGTTCATGGTAATTTGTTAGAACAGTAAGTTCATCTGGTTCTTAGTTTTTTATTTTTATTTTTTTATAAAATTGCATGCTATCAATTTGACTATGCTTTCGACTAGACTCAAACTTTAGCATGTCAAGTCTATGAGGAAACTGATAAATCGATCTGACAGGTCAAATAAAGTAAATTGAAATTTCTTTATACACATTCATGATAAAATATCTAGAAATATGTGATTTATATCATCAAAAAGTTATACAAATTCCATATCGATTGTCTTTTGAGATCTCATTTTTTTTTCTCTATATCATTATTTTATTGTTTCCAAATGTATGGATAAAAAGTAGTGTCAGCTGTATTTGGACATTGCATGGGCCTTGAAATTTATAATCACTCATTTTTTTGTTAAAAATTTATTTTTAAATGTATTGAAGCTTCTACTGAATTTTTTAAAAACTTTATTTTTTAAAGATTTTATTAGTAAAACTGTGTGTTCGGTGCACGTGCATTGCACGTGCAGGGCTCCACTAGTTCTTATAAAAGAGAGGAAGATGATGTACTTTTTTCACTACACACATGCCAAATAAAATGCAAGTTGTGGGGCCCACCTTATATATATTTATAATGTATATGTATTTTATATATGGATAAAAATGGGGACATAATGGGAATTTCCTAATTTGTCTACAATAGACTTTGGGTCAGGCTTGGATTTAAAGGGATTTTAAGGATCCGGATCAAGATGAGACTAAAGTTTAGGAATTAAAAATATCTACCCAATGGTACCATAATCTCAAAAATCCAAAATTACAAAAAGCCCCATAAATTCTCTTAAAAATTGCTAACTACCCCCTACTATCCCCAAATGAACCCAGATCCAAACCAAACTTGGCAACATGATCCTAATAATTTTTTTTTATCTCTTCTATTAAGTAGATGCTGATATTTTAAACACAATAAAATTTTGTTTTAATACATTCCAATAAATCAAGTTATTTCTTTCGATTTCTTTGTTTTTTTTTTTTTAAGGTGGTAAAGAATAGAAAAGGAAAATGTGGATAAGATTGGAATCTATCTCAAATCAATATTTCAAAAAAAAAAATTTCCCTCTTCTTTTTTCAATTTTCTTTTAACATTCTTCTAATTCAGATACTACAAGATTTTCAATGCAGGGGATTTTGTGGTTATGAGGTTTTTCCGCTGTGAGTAATTGTTTAAGGAAGAACATGATATTTTAACATATTCTTCATTGACTCTTAACTTCTTTTGGAATGGAGGGAGTTTTCATACATATAAGTGAGCACTGTCTACTAAAATTATTATTATTTGATTGTCTATTCTTCTTTAATTTTTTTTAATGTTGCAAGAAAATCTTCATTCTAAGAAAATTGGGTGCAACCAGAGTTAAGAAAATGGTGATGAAGAGTTGGTTTTTTCTTTCTCATTCACGTTTGGGCCATAGTTAGGCCCATTAATAGCCTTTGTGCTCTGATAATTTTAATTATATGTATGTTTTATTTCTTGAATCTTAATTGCAGGCTTCCAAATTATGTATGTTTCGTGTTTTCTTATGGTAGAACTTTGTATTTAGTTTTCACTCTATGTTTGGAATATGAATTTGTGCATAGCATTTAAAATGTAAAATTGATACTATTTTGTTATGTGAGATATGAAAATGGAAACTCAAACAGAAAGTGTCATGGTTGAGAAAAGCAAAGTAGACATTAACTAAAAGGACGATGCTATGAGGCATGAAAAGGCATTATATTATTTGTCAGAATCTGTTTTCTTTCTCCATAGAGTTGAAGGGGAAGGGCATTTTTTTAAGCAGTACAGGTGCTAATATTCAAAAGGCCAAAAACATAATCCATATTTGTATATGAATCTAACATTTTACAGAAAATGACCATCAAATAACCTCCCATTTTGATGGAGATCGAATCAAAGGAAGATGAGAAAGGAACATTCGACTATCACCCTAGTAATTCAAATCTTAAGAACATCAAGGCCCCATCTATATTGCAACGAGTGAAAAAGTGGTAATTTTCTACGAAGAGATTCTTAGCCCTAGGTTCTGAAAAACCGGCCTTAACATAGGCTTAGGTCCCAATAACTAGATATCTATTAGATTTCAAGAACAAGTGATTAATCTAGTAATTAACCCTAATCCAGATTAATATCAATTAACCACACAATGAGAAGGACACACGATTTACACGTGGAAAACACTACTCGAAAAAAAAACCACGGGCCTTACTGTCTAGGCCAATAGACAACTAAGCAATGAATAAATTGAAAGTTACAAGAAAGTACTCCAACCCTTTCCCAGTTGCTAACTCAACCTAAGGAGTACGATATCTTGCCGACTGCTTGCCGTACACATTCACTGTGCTTGAACAAACCACCTTGAATGCATCTTCAAGATGAATCTGCTACTTCAGAAAAGAAGCAAAACGAACCTCCAAAGACTTGAACTTCGGCATAGCAACTTAAAGTTTTTTGATGGGAGAGTGGTGCCCTAAAGTTAAGAGAGGAAGGCCATATATATAGGTTTTAACTCGTGCCTCAATACTTGTAAAGCACATAGGACTTAAAATAAGTATGCCGAGAGAATTTAGGAAGTAATATCTAAATAGGAAAGAAAGTCTATGCACCGGCCGCTCGAGCGCATTAGTGTGTGCTCGAGCGGATGGCTTACCGCCTCTCATGCACTCAATCGCCCAGTGATGGCTCGAGCACCCATCCTTTCGGGACCGTCGGTATGAGATGACACATGTGATGATTCCTCCTTTCTTCTTTGCTATCTACCTACTGTGTCTTGTGATGTCACCAAGAAAACAGCAAGAGTCCACCACGTATGATTAGATTGATTACATAGAAAAAATGCTCATGTGATGTCATCATGATAAATTCTCATGCGATAGTCCTCATGTGAAGATAATAGGAAACTCCACATCACAAATCCTGTAGCTATCTTCTTTGGGCCGTCCCACTAAATTATAATTGTAAATAAATCCAGATTTTGTCCAATACCGAATGAAATTGCCAATACTAATTATAATAGGATTATAATCCTTATAGATTCCTTCTAATTTCTCCATTTATTGGGGATTTTTAGCATAAAATTTTCTCCACATCTAAAAAGTCTAAATAGCAGGCGTATCCATTCCAAATACGAGGCAATGCCCAGCTTGTGTCAGCCCCTTCACAACCCTGTATTTGAGCTCCCCAAGTTGACAATTCAACTCTCTAAAATCTAAATTCGTGGCCTTCAAGTTCAAGCACCAACGGACTTTTATTTAAAACGAGTAAAGTCACTGCAGTTTATATTCAACATCCAAAAGTCCAATGATCTGACCATTGACTTCAACTGCAGTATTGTCTGTATTGGTATTGAGTCGCATGCATGGTTGGTGGGATGGGGATGGTCTAGATAGACAGCCGCATTGCAATTAGGGCGGACCTACATATATGGTACTGGGGCAGTCGCTCGGTCCACTTTAATAACTCATGTAAATATTATGGGACTGCTTTCAAAACACACGTAAAAGTTGTGAGGGGTGCAATCTCATTCATTAAATCTAAGATAAGCATGATAACTTAATAACGACATACATTAAATCTAATCTCATCCTAATCAAATCTAATCAATAGCAATTTAAGATGTCATTTGGCAAGATTAGTTTTCGTGACTATTTAACTTAAGACTATTTCAAATAAATATATAGTTTAATGTTTTAGAACTTTTCACTGTATAAATAGAAATAAGAATCAATTGCTTTAAGACCTTTTATTTTTACTTTTTTTCGAAATAGTCATAAATGTGTATGGCACCAAACACTTTTTGCATCTTTTTATACAAATAATCTATTGGACTTTCATAATATAATAAGTTTGCATGTGTTACTTTTATTTTATGCCAAATTTCCACATACTAATTTACTATATTACAACTTCACCTATATTACTTTCAAAATATAACAAGTTTGCCTTATCAAATTAAATCAGAAATGCCTAATAGTCTAAATGTAGAATGTCTGCTTTTTTCTTCTTCTTCTTCCTTTTTTTTTTCTTTTTTTTCTTTTTATGGGAGTAGAATGTCTAATTGAATTATCTCTATTTCAAATAGAGACTTATACCCTTCTTAGCCTTTTGGCTAAGATCCAATACATAAGACTTTCCAAACAGGCACTAATACTTGAACAAATCATTATTATGCTAACACCTCTAACCCTTTTAGCGGTAAAATGTTCATGATCAAAACCTAACCCCAACTTATACCAATATAGCTTGGGTAGAAAAATATCAAAGCCAGAAGCTCGGAGGATAAAGCAAAAGTCAAAATTTAAGTTTAATGAAAAAATAGACACATACATTATTTATTGGAGAGCTTATGGTAATGCCAAATCAAGAAAATTGGCCTCTTCCCTCTTAATTTATGCATGTTTGTATGTATCAGCCAAGGTGGCTAGGCTCTTGAGAAATCCAATTGATGCAGGAGTAAACTATAATACACATAGGAGACTACCTACACACGCAAAATAGATGACCAAGTATCGAACTCTAGGCAGTTGGATGAAAATAGAACTTCCTACCATTGACCTACCCTTTATTATCGAGAAATATTGAGATAAATTTTGTACTTCGGCCTAAGAGAATGGTAGATTTCTTTCTAGCAAAACGGGCCCACATGCCGATAGTTCCACCTTTGGTCAAAAACCCTCTAATAATAAATCCCCCTAATCTAATCTATTTAGATTGAAGGACTTGCTACAGAAGAGTCAATTGTAGAGAAAACATTCAAAAACTCTCAAATCTTATTTATGAGATATAGTTGCATACAACAATATCCTTTTTTTTTTATAGCATACAACAATATTACATGCTATAGTCTCATTATTTCTTGTATAGAAAACAGCCACTGAAATCCACCCAAATATTTCAAAACCCGTGAGCTCAAAGAACTCAAGCAAGTAGAACTCACATGTTTTTTTCTTTTCTTTTTTTTTTTTTTTTTTTTTTTTTTTTTTTTTTTTTTGCGAAAAAATTCCTGTGTCTATTTGTTGAATTCCATAACCCAAAAGCCGTAAGCACAGAACAGGACTTTAAAGCCATTGAACCCAGCTCCCTTGGCCAAAGCCTCAAACTCCTTTTCAGTTCTCTCTTTCCCTCCCGGGTTATGAGCCAACATTATATTGTCCGACAGGAAGATGCCACGAGATGCAACATTGTTCTCAGGAAGCACAGGGAAAATCAATTCCACGATGATCACCTTTCCATTAGCCGGCAATGCTTTGTAGCAGTTCTTAAGGAATTTCGCGCTATGCTCATCGCTCCAGTCATGAAGGATCGACTGCAAGTTTTATACAACCACAGTTCCCAAATTCATATCATACGCCTGGAAAACTTACAATGAACTGGTAACATAGTCAACTTCAAATAGGGTCCATATATGACCAGGGAATGAATCTAAGTAGTTATAGAGGAAGGTACCTCAAGCTTATTATTTATTACTAAAAGAAACTACTCAACGATACTTGACTGAGTCAATTCATAGACTCAGATTGTCCTCCACTTGGATAGAAAAAAACTGATGGCCCCAAGCAGTGGCTGACATAGGATTTTTCATTTGAGTGGGACAGACGTGACCATAATCTTACTTCCTTCATCATTTCGTTAATTGACGGGGGTGACTGCTTATTTCTAATGGGGCATGGGCCATTTGGGATCTTATTATAGATTGGACTTAAAAAGACACTTAATGCCTTTTTCACGGTAGCCGCCCCAAGGCCAAAAGCCCATGAAAAAATGGAAAAAGATCCAACAGTTGTAATAATTTTAATATTCTTATTTTTCCTTTTTTTTTTTGTTTTGTTTTTTTTCCCCTCAATGATGCCAATAGATTAGATTTTTGCATTGAACTCACCATGACATGTGGTTTGAAAGAAGGAAATAAAGATGACTAGTGGTGTGATCACCACCAAGCTTTTTTGTTCATTTTTTGTTTTTGGTTTTCTTTATTAAATAGATGGAAGGTATTGTCAGCAGTTGTGTTGTTGGTAGGGAGATTAATGGAGAGCCACATGTTTTCTTGACCGAGAAGCCAGTTCTGCCTAAATTAGATTTAAATATATAGCGTAAGGAAATGGATCCCCTGTTTGGTGCAAACGGGGAAGCGTAATGGCACCTCCTACACCTGCATCATTCTTTAAACCCTACACTTGCATCATTCTTTAAACCCTAAACAGGGCTTGACCTTTCTTCCCATGAAGAAAAAACAAAATAGCCTAGACCTTCTCTCTCCGTACGATCCCAGGGGCGGCTAGGTTTAGATAGCCAAACAAGCAAGCAACTCTGAGTGGGCCATCACTTGGAGGTCAACCCAACGTGGCATTCTTTATGTACTTAATTATGCTTGATCTAGCAAATCTGAGTTTCAATTTCAACACTCCCCATGTTAGGTAACCTTTGTTAAGTAGTTTTATTTTAATAGGGTCAAATCAAGATTTATATAGGGATTTTGATGGTATAATTGCCTTTAGAGCTATTTTAAATATTTTCTGCAGAGCTGTTGCAGCTCCCCTTTATCTCTCTAAACTGTTTAAATTTAAATATTTTCTATATAATTGTTTGTGAGATGTCCTAGGTTCATGCATATCGCATTGTTTTTTTTTTTTTTTTAATAGTGAAAAAAAAAAAGACGAGTCGTGCAGAAAATATTTAAACTTCAATTGTTTAGGTCAAAATCCCCTTTATAAATTCAAATTTGCCAAAACAAAAACCCTTAACAAAAACATAAGACGGATGGAGCCAGGGACCCAGTATTAAGATTTAAAATCTCCGGCAATAGCATTCATTTAAGACTCTGGTGCAACCGGGCAACCACTGAGAGTTTTAGGCTTTTAGCACATATGATGACAGAAACCAGTAGAGTAAAAGCAAGGATCCAGTTCCAGACCGCATGGCTGTTCGTTTTGAGCAATGGGGACAACTCATGTTAGACGAGGATTTGATACATCCCATCAAAGACACAGGAGTGCATTTATTTTTGGGGCGTCCCAAACATTTAATAGATGGTCCCATCATCAAATCTAAACTCGACACCAAAAGAACCTGCTCAATGAACCCCATCAATTATTTAACTGGTGCTGTGAGAGCAATCACGAGTAAGTAAGTAACCCCACTCAATATACAAATTCAGAAGTGGGCTCTCCATGGAAAACTGGCATATCCAAAAGTCACTGTTGAGATAATCCTAACCATTTAATGTAAAATCACAAACAAACTCACCTTCATGAAAATGGCATCTCCGCTGGGAACACTAACAAACATATCTCCCCCAACGTGCTCCACGCCTACCATAATAAAACCCATTTCTTGTTCACAATCAAGAACTAAAATAAAATAAAGATAAGATAAGATAACCTGTGAACACAATAACACGGTATAAGGTGGCTTACCAGGATAATTGGGTGCGTCAGAAACAACGTGAGGCAAATCGAAATTGATGCCCTTAGTATGTGGATACTTGGAGATGATCATGTTGAGGACAGCCCCAGTTCCACCTCCCACATCGACCACAGTTTTCAGTCCCTCAAAGCCCTTGTACATCTCTAAAATTTTTTTCATGGTAATGGTGGAATGATCCGCCATGGCCCCGTTGAAGATCCTGTTGAATCGAGGGTCCGTGCCATGGTACTCAAAGGCTGTCATTCCATAGGCCCTGTTGAATGGAATGCCCCCTTCTAGAACTGCATCTTTCAAATGATACCTAACACCAAATCACAACTTAATTATAAATGAGTTTTCTAATTATGTAGACAGATAGACACACACAGATGATATATATTTTAAAAAAAAAAAAAAAATCCAGATCCTCTCAAGCTTTTCAACTTTCATTAGTGAAATCCTGAGTTACAAAGGACTGGAGCTCTACAGTGGTACCCATCTATTGAAATCCATATGTTTCAAAATAGACGGCTCCAATTATATAGGTCCATACAGTTTGGATTTCAACAGATGGGCTCCACTGTGGAGTTCCAACCCCTTAACTCAGTTTTTCTCTAGGTGATCAGGAGTGGACTCAAAACAAGATAAGCTGCAGGGACCACTTGAGCAAACTCACACACACCACCAACAGTCAGTCATATGAAATATCTAAGATGGGTATCAGGAAAAGTGGCCCAGAGAAGAGGAAGTGGAAACAGAGGTCTTCCCAACCAATGATGTTAGAGTAATGCTACTTGTCCCGGGACTCATGTCCCGGGACAAGTAGACTTTTTGATGATGTTATGGTATCATGAAGTGGGGCAGGTCAAAGAGAAAGTTGTAAGGGGGTAAAAGCATACCAGCTTTCCATGAGGACCTTGTCTTGAAGCAAGATCGCCAAGGAGGCAATAGACACACCATCTTGGTTCTTGACCAGGAACTTGCAAACAGGGGCCAGACCATATAGCCTCTCCACACTGCCATCATCATGGGTCTTAAGAGAGCAAGTGAGGATGGAGTAGCTGGCCAGGAGTCGAAGGATCCGGTCGAGCATGATGGGTGCATCTGGGTTCTTTGTGGGGAGCTGAGATGCAATCTCCCAAGGCGAGAGGCTCCCACCAGCCCCTGATTTGGCTATGATCTCGAGCACATCCAGCTCTATGGCCGCTTTCAGGGCCATGGGAAGGACAGAGGCGCTAGCCAACTGCATGGCAAACATGCACTCCTCATCCTCACTGGTCATGCTGGTCTGGCCGTGGGTCGAGCCCATGTTCGTGTGTGTGGCTGGTGTGGAAAGAAGAAAAATTAGAAGAGATTGGTTGGAGATGGAGATGGAGATGGAGAGAGAGATCCCTGCAGTGGGGGCGTTGTGAGGAAGGATTTATGGGGATCTAGGCTCACCTACCTCACCAAATGGGCCCACCATGCGAAGAAAGTTGCTGCGGGAGCCACTTTTCTAAGAAACGGATCCCCCGGTTGGATCAAACAGGAAAACACTGTTTGGTCACATGAGGGAGAAATGTCGCATCCCATCTCTGTCCTTAAAAAATTCCTCTCTCCATGTGGCACCCCTTGATTGGTCCAAATTGGATTTCCCTCTTTGGTTCAAATAGGGATTCGTATCCACTTTTCTCTGATGTGTGTGGACCACTCCAATTTGGTGGAGTCCAATCAGTGCGTTCCATACTTGGCCTTTCACTTCTGGTGGCTGGAGGGTCGTCTTCTTCGAATCTTATCAGTAGATATATCAAGTCATATGGAGAAATATATAGTCACCTTTTCTTCTCCTGGGGCGTTTGATTGGACTGCTGGGATGATACGATTGGTGCAATTTGTTGTATTTCTCCTATTAAGAAAACTGATTTGGGATCCTGTTTAGGAAGGGAAAGGATCCACAGTGAGAAAGCCCTACAATCTACCACCTTAAGCATCCTTATTGGGGATCCTTATTATTTACATATTTTCAGTAAGATCAAATGCAGGGATGGAGAATGGACCCATTACTCGAATGGAAAGAAACTGCATTTCTCACTTATTTGCTCAAGGTTTGAATGCTATGTCCAGCACTTCTATTCATTGGTGCGATCTCCATTCTACGTTATATTTGTTTGGGCTCCTTTTCCACTTGAGTGGCTCGTGTTTCCTGTGGGTGAAGACTCTTTCGGGTGCTAACTCTCTTGGATGGTGGTTAAAGTTAAAAAAAAAAAAAAAATATTGCCAGCATCACAGTACCTTGATCTTGCACCAGCGGTCGAGCTAGGAAATTTGCCGGGGTCCACTATTTGAAACTGTACAATTCTTTGACCGGAAAGACTCGATGTAGAAAAAAAAAAAAAATCTTTTACCATAAATGGGTTTTTTTGAAATTTCTGGGGGGTTTCTGTCCCTGTCCTGCACAAGTGGCGGTGGATGTTTAAGACCGAAGACCTGACTAGTTAGAGATCAAAATCAAGTTGTATTTGTTTATTTCTTGTACCCAATTTCTTAGCACGTGTCACTAATTGTCAAAGACAAGGTAAGTTTGGGTTGGGTCCAGGGCGTTCCATATCCTCTTTTTTGGGGTCAAATCAAAGCATAACAGTTTCCAGTAGGGCGTGAACGAATCAGCTTCAGGTTGGGTTTAAGATGCTTGGATGAGTGAGGGCTTTTAATGGCAGGATCGGCATTGGACCGGGGTAGCCTAGTCAGTTTACTAGGCTTAATATCCAGCTAATTGGCTGAAAAACAGTACTTGGTCTCACCTTTTCCCTAAGTTATTGGTCAATTATGGTCTACATTTAACGCTGGGCTTGCTCTTTTAGATAAGCCTCTAAGAAGCACCTAGCCCACAAGTTTTGGCCCAAAATCACTGATATTCATATAGCGGCGGACCCAAGATTTCTGTTTGAGTGGGGCAGAGGATGTTCAATCGACAAAGTCAAAATCATCGCCCACTACCAATCATCAACGCCAATGACGAATAATCTCCACTAATTACATGGTTAAAAGATAATAATTTTTTTTTTTGAAAAATTTAGTATAAAGAGCTCAATTCCTATAAAAGCTTTTTTAACTACAATAGCCAATTCCTCAAGAAATTACTTTGTAAACCCTGTAAATGAGCATTACAAATATTCTTAACTATTTGTCGTTACTAAGGCCTCGCCACAGTTTTTCATTACATCTTGCGGGTCTTAGTCCACTATGCGGTATTATTAGTGTAAGAATTTTATAAATGCATACCTAAATAAGAAGCCCTAACATGAAAATAAGAGATTTTAAATGTATCATTCATTAAATATTGAAGATGCCGGACGCCGCAACGTGATCCGACCTGGGGCGACCGCCCCAGGTTCATATAAGGTAGGTCCGCCACTGTATTCATAAGAAGGGCATGCTTCTTTGCATAAAATATATAGGAATTCATGCTATAGTTATTCTACTCTTATAAAAGAGAGGAAGATGATGTACTTTTTTCACTACACACATGCCCAATAAAATGCAAGTTGTAGAGCCCACCCTTATATATATATATTTATTTATTTATTATGTATATGTATTTTATATATGGATAAAGATGGGGACATAATGGGAATTTCTTAATTTGTCTAAAATAGACTTTGGGTCAGGCTTGGATTTAGAGGGGTTTTAAGGATCCAGATCAAGATGATACTAAAGTTTAGGAATTAAAAATATCTACCCAATGGTATCATAATCTCAAAAATCCAAAATCACAAAAAAGCCCCGTAAATTCTCTTAAAATTGCTAAGTACCCCCTACTATACCTAAATGAACCAGGATCCAGACCAAACTTGGTACACATGATCCTAATAATTTTTTTTATCTCTTCTACTAAGTAGATGCTGATATTTTAAACGTAATAGAATTTCGTTTTAATACATTCCAATAAATCAAGTAATTTTTTTTCAATTTCTTTTTTTTTTTAAGGTGGTGGAGAAGAGAAAATGAAAATGTGGATAAGATTGGAATCTATCTCAAATCAATATTTCAAATGTTGTTTTTTTCCCTCTTCTTTTTTCAATTTTCTTTTAACGTTCTTCTTATTCAGATACTACAAGATTTTCAAAGCAGAGGATTTTGTTATTATGAGGTTTTTCCTCTGTGAGTAATTGTGTAAGGAAGAACATGATATTTTAACAGATTCTTCATTGACTCTTAGCTTATTTTGGAATGGAGGGAGTTTTCATACATATAAGTGAGCACTGTCTACTAAAATTATTATTGTTTGATTGTGTCTTCTTCTTTAATTTTTTTAATGTTGTAGTAAAATCTTCATTCTAAGAAAAATGGGTGCAACCAGAGTTAAGAAAATGATGATGAAGAGTTGGTTTTTTCTTTCTCATTCATGTTTGGGCCAAAGGTAGGCCCATTGATAGCCTTTGTGCTCTGATAATTTTAATTATATGTATGTTTTATTTCTTCAATCTTAATTGCAGGCTTTCAAATTGCGTGTGTTTCATGTTTCCTTATGGTAGCACTGTGCATGATTGCCTACTTCCATGTATAACGGCTATAATTTTTAATTCATCAGCTACTGCCTACTTCAAATCCATCAGCTACAGCCTACTTCAAATCCAAATCTAAATCCAACGGTCATGATCATTATTTTAATGCTCAAAAATTGTTTGAAGTAAAGTATGCCAAATTTGGTATACCAACCCCAATGCCAAATGACAGGTGGAAAAAGAGGTTCTGTTGGAGGCTTCCCATGATGCCATTTATTACCATTGGAAGATGATGTGGATAAATAACTCCTCTGTTGGAGTTGCTCTTAGCCTTTTGGCTAAGATCAAATACATAAGACTTTCCAAACAGGCACTAATACTTGAACAAATCATTATTATGCTAACACCTCTAACCCTTTTAATGTAAAATGTTCTTGATCAAAACCTAACCCAACTTGTACCAACATAGCTTGGGTTGAGAAAAATATCAAATCCAGAAGCTCGGAAGATGAAGCAAAAGTCACATTTAAGTTTAATCCCCCACAGATCCTTAAAAAATAGACACATACATTATTTATTGGAGAGCTTATGGTAATGCCAAGTCAAGAAAATTGGCTTCTTCCCTCTTAATTTATGGATGTTTGTTTTTATCGGCCAAGGTAGCTAGGCTCTTGAGAAATCCAATTGTTGCAGGAGTAACTATAACACATAGGAGAGAAGACTACCTACACACGTAAAATAGATGACAATATTCTAACTCTAGGTAGTTGGATGAAAATAGAACTTCCTACCATTGACCTACCCCTTTATTATCGAGAAGTCTTGAGATAAATTTTGTACTTCAGCCTAAGAGAATGGTTGATTTCTTTCTGGCAAAACGGGCCCACATGCCAATAGTTCTACCTTTGGTAAAAAACCCTCTAATAATAAATTCCCCTAATCTAATCTATTTAGATTGAAGGACTTACTACAGAAGAGTCAATTGTAGAGAAAACATTTAATAACTCTCAAATCTTATTAATGAGATATAGTAGCATACAACAATATCTTTTTTTTTAATAGCATACAACAATATTACATGCTATAGTGTCATTATTTCTTGTATTCAAAACAGCCACTGAAATACACCCAATTTCCATGAGCTCTAAGAACTCAAGCAAGTATAACTCACATGATTTTTCATTTTTATTTTTTTTAGCAAAAAAATCCGCATGTCTATTTGTTGAATTCCATAACCCAAGAGTTGTAAGCGCAGAACAGGACTTTAAAGCCATTGAACCATAGTTATCAATATCGTTTCATTTCGGCCGAAATTTTTTGTTTCGGTCAAGTTGCCGAAACGAAATTCCATTCAAAACTTTTTGGTCTGAATTTCGGTCGATTTCGGCCGAAATGTTACTTTTCGGCCGAAATGGAATTTTATATAATTAATTTTTTTAAACTTTTTTTACACATATTTTTTGTATTTCTTATATTTTCACAAAATATAATTCCAAAAAAATTACTATAATGGATTAAGTCTATATTTATTACTTTTTCTATTTTTTTTTACTTATATATGTATATATATTTTGTTGTTTTTTCCCCGAAATGTAATTCCGAAAAGTTTCGCCGAAATCCCGAATCGGCCGAAACTTTTCATTTTATAGGCCAGAGAGAAATGAGGTCCGAAACGATATTAACAACTATGCATTGAACCCAGCTCCCTTGGCCAAAGCCTCAAACTCCTTTTCAGTTCTCTTTCCCTCCTGGGTTATGAGCCAACATTATATTGTCCAATTGGAAGACGCCCTGAGATGGTGTTAAGAGAGAGAGAATAACCCATAATCCATATTGACCTAAAAACTAATATTTATGCATAATCCATCAGTGAGTCCCACTGCAAAAATAAGTTAAATGTGCGGGGACCACTAATTGATTTGCATCCATTAAGAAACCAAACAACGGCCAATAGCTTGCCTCCCTCGATCAGTGGGGCCCACTCTTAGAAAAAGGGGTTAAGAGAAGGCCATTAGGATTTCATCCAATACTGGAGTCCAATCTTGAAATATACGAACGGGTGCTTACTACTGGATCCATCCATTTCGGGAAAAAAACTGAAAGGAGAGTAAATGAGTAACAGTTTGGATTTCAGTCATCGGTAGGACCCACAAAACATATTTAACATGAGACCCATTGATGATTGAAGATCTAAGGAAAAGAAAACAAACTGTTGATGATTAAAGATCTAAGGAAAAGAAAACAAACCAACTGTAAATATTTGCTTTTAATTTGGATAATGGCAAGAAATAGGACTCAAATTTAAACGTTCATAAAAATCTCTTATGAGAGAGGTTTTAGGAGAGAAAGAATAACCCTCTTTGAAAATAGAGACTTTTTAGGGATGATGTGGCACCTCTTACAGCCCAAGAGACTTTCTAGGGATGAGGTAGCACCCCTCACAGCCCACCTCCCCCTTTACTTTAATATATACTAGTGCAGCAGGCCTATGCCCAACGCAGGCCATGATAAAAAAATAATTAAATTTTTAATTAACTAAAAATATTTATAAGTATTTAAAATGACCCGAAATATTCTGAATATTTAAAAAGCTGAAAGATTTTAACGAAATAATAAGTAAACAATAGATATTCTAGGATATTGATTTTATTTTATTTGTGCTTAAGCATAAATTGATTGTCGCTTTCAAAACTAAATGTGAACTTTCAAAACTAAATGTGAACTTTGAAACCAATCGGCTTCCATGATGGGCCCCATAAATTACTCATACCGAATATTGAAAGGAGAATAAGGAGAAAAAAAGTTGTAAATATAGACTATGAAAGTGGCCCCCTTTAATTGTGAGTCTGGAAAGAGAAAAATCGGCTTTCGCAATAGGGCCCTTAGATTTATTTAATTAATTTAGTAAATATAATTATGATAACAAAAAAATTCTGATAAAGATGAAAACTCGTGAGATTTTAGGGAAATATCAAGTAAATAGTAAATATTTTAGAAGCTTGATTTGATTATATTTTTGCTTAGGTATGAATTGAGTGTCAATATTAAATATGGGTTTTGAAATCCATTGGCTTCCATAATGGGCCCCATATATTAATTATACCGATATTGAAACAAAAATAAGGAGAAAAATGTAGTAATTACAACTTATGAAAGTGGCCCCGTTAATTGTTAGTTTGGAAAGGAAGAAAATCTAGCTTTCACAATGGGACCTATATATTATTCAAACTTTGAAAAAAAAAAAAAGAAAAAAAAAATTGGCTTTGACAGAGGGCACCACAGATTAACAAAAAACAATAAAGATGAAGTCAACTATGATCTATAAGTAGGCCTTAGATCTTTACAATTTGGATTTGGTATGAGGGTCCCCCAAATTGATCTACATTAAAATTTAATACATACATATCCACCTATCATAGAAGTCATTACCAACTTGATCTCTATATTTCTCATCAACTTGTAGAGCTCACTATAAAAGCCAAATAACCTTTTTTCTCTTTTTGTTTGTTTAGTAATCTGTGGGACCCATTGAATGTAACGAGTTATAAGGAGAGAAATCATGTAATAAGATAAAGATTTTAGAGGTAGTGGGAGAATTTTTGGGGATTAATTAAGAGAAATCGTGTGTAGAAAGAAAGATTCTAAGGGAAGTAAATGAAATTGATTAAAGAGGCATAGAGAGAGATTTTAGGGGAAATAAATAGAATAGATTAGAGAGAGGTGAGTTAGGAGGTAGTAGAATTAGAGGTGATGTCAGAAAGTTTAAAATTGAATGGGTGTTATAAGATATGGATCTTGGGTAGATGCCCACTTACGATGAGTTAGGATTAGATTTATGGTTTCTCTCTTATGAGGTTACTTTGCCTTTAAATAGGCATCGCCCTATTGTATTTGTACACATTTAATGAGATAGTAGAAAATCTCTTCCTTCTCCCTCTGATCTTCTTTCTCTTGGTCTTCCCTTTTACAACATGTTATCCGCACCAGAAAAAAAAATCAAATCACGTCGTTGCTTCATCACTAACGATTCCTTCTTTGTGAATCGTACACAAGGTGAAAACTGAAAGTGCCCAGTCTTGCGTGCAAGAAACAATGCCCAGAGAGAGAAAATTAGAGGCTAAGAGTTTTCTCTTATTATGCCTTGGCGAGTGTCACATCTCGGTCCCGAATCACCCTAGCCTAGGGTAATCTCCGAGGTGTGTCACACGTATTCCCGCGTGCTATACCTGTCTCGAGCCAAGTGCAACACACGAAGGAGAAAAAGCCAACTATCCATAAGCGTGAGTTAGGACTCACTAAACACATCGAAAGCAATTAACCATAGCGGAAGCTGTATTTCATTTGTGTGAGGTATCAAATTTCCAGTTAGTCTATATATCAGTTCAAGGTTTAATACAAAAGAATTATACAATTAATTACATTGTTATACAAAAGAGGGTAACCAAAGAACCCTATACATCAATACCAAAAATATAAACAAAAAGAATTGATATTAACTAAGTGTGGCCCACACAAAAAGGGGCTAACCACACAACAAAATAGTTTGTCCAAAAAGAGATGACACTCTCCACGGAAGACAAGCTCAAAAGGCCTCGGGCTTGGGCCACTCCGCTAAACCTGAAGGTACCTCATGGGTAACCTTCTCTCTCTCCTCGGCCTCTGGAGGACCGGAGACTGCACCTGAGACTGTGACACGAAATGTAGTATCATTAATACGACGATTAAGCAAGTACAAGCAATAATAAGGAAATACATAATGTTTCAATTGAATTTAAGTTGGATAATTTAAGAAAGAGCAATATCAAGTATCGTTTAGGCAAATCATGCTTAAATGTATAATGTATAATGTATGCTGGATGAATCAAGAAAATGAAACACACTAATTGGCTACTACCTTAAGCTCATCCTCTCAAAAGAGAGCAAATCTAGTTGGGATGTCACCAGCGACCCGGCCAAAGGCTAGCTGGCTACCCGGGTCTGGAGTTCCGGAGCTCCATATGACTTACTGCAGTAGTCTCAATTTCATAAACCGAGTGTAACCCCGTCGGGTATCACTGGGTTGAAGCTAAGTAGTGCCAACTCGATAGAATCAATAATACTCGGAATAAAAGTGGAATTGAGTAAACTCATATTCATTTAGTCATAATCAAATCGAACGATAATCACATCTTTTCAATTTCTTACTCAATCCTCATTTCTAAAATCATCGATTCGGAGATATTCAAATGAAATTTCGAATTGAATATAAAAGATAAGATATAAGGGATTACTAAGCATTTATCAATCTATTAAGTAGGACTCTGAGATTCGAAGAGAATTCATACATCAATATGAAATGCAATTAATTAGAAAGCAAGCTATTTTTGTTTTACAATTTAACTCTAGATTTTCATATTTTTAGTCCTCTACCGTCCATTTCAAAATAAGTTGGGATAATCAACGAATTACTACTTTATTTGGTGTCACAGTTACAAGAAATACGTTGAATTTTCAAACGAACTTTCATGGCATAGTTTTAGACTAAAAAAACTATCCATCGGTCCAATTTATATGGTTAAAGTTCCCATTCTATGGTCATAAGATTCCAAAATTCCCTAATTTCCTATGGAAGTGAGGGAATACTCCAAAACCCACTAAATGAGGGATTAGGAGGGTTAAAATACCCCAGGAGGGTCAACACACCTTTATCTGGGCCGAAAAAGGCCCAACAAACTGGGTCAGGTCCGTCTACCGGTAGAACTTCCGGTAGAAGCAGCTCTACCGGTAGCACTTACGGTAGAAGCAGCTCTACCGGTAGTACTTCCGGTTTAAGCAACTGAATCTCCCTCTCCAGGCTCTCTGCCAAAGATTTAGCTATTTCTACCGGTAGAACTTCCGGTAGACTAAGGGTTCTCAATTTCTTCAGCTCTCTGCCCAATTTCGAACCACTTCTACCGGTAGAACTTACGAAGTTCAATTTCCTTCTTTTCTTCTAGTTTAATCCTTGTAAAATGAGCTTCCTTACTAGTTACTCCCATAACACATACACAATACTACCAAACATTCCAAAACAAACCCACATGAATAAATCCAACTCATTTATCATCTATCAACATAAAAACCCAAAATTCTTGAGAGAGAGAGAGAGAGAAATACTTGAATCAAATGAAAATGCACAAATTGCAACCCAAATTATGCTTATACTTGCCTTTGTAAGAGTTCTCCAAGGTTTTCTCACACTGTAGCTCGAAGGAACTCAAAATCCCCAATTTATAAAACCCTAATATCAAAGCAACATGGAGAAAACACATGATTATGTATGAATGAGTGTTTAAGAGTCCTTTGACTCTAATGCATCACCTATAGCCATAAAAGAGGGTGTAATGGCTCTTACCTTAACTAGGGCTTTGAAGTTGAGAAGGGTGGAAGATGATGGAGGGTTATCCTTGTTTACAAGAGAAGAAAGAATGAAGATGAGGATGAAGATGAAGACTCATTCGGTAGCGTTTGGTTCGCTGGAATGGTTGTAGGCAGGAATGGAATGGAGACCGGAATGACAATGGAATGGAATGAGGCAGGAATAGTCAATTCCATTCCAGCGTTTGGTACGCTGAGGAATCAACCCAGTAATGGAATTCTGATTCCTATTCCTGCATTTGGTACGCTGGAATGCTGCCTGAAATGTAATCAAATTTACATAAGATTGACCAAAATACCCTTGTTAGATTCTACTGTCACATTTACATTGTTTGTGGTGGATGATTTGGGGGTGGGCCCCATAAAGGTGTAGTGAAAAAGTTTGTAATTTCTCATAATAATATATTATTATATTATATTATACTATTTGGGGGTGGGCCCCACAATGTGTAGTGAAAAAGTTTGCATTATAATATTTTGGGGTGGGCCCCACAAAGGTGTAGTGAAAAATTTTGCAATTTCTCAAAATAATATATTCTTATATTATATTATAATATTTGGGGGTGGGCCCCACAATGGTTGGTTGAAAAAACCATGCAACATAGCCTCTTTTATAATAGATAGATAGATATAATATTTTGGGTGGGCCCCACAATGGTTGGATGAAAAAGATATTATATTATTATTATTATGATATAATAATATATTATTATATTTTATTATAATATTTTGGGTGGGCCCCACAATGGTTGGGTGAAAAGGATATTATATTATTATTATTATGATATAATAATAATATTACAAGCGAGGGTATTTTGGTCTCAACAAAAAGTTAGAAAGGAATGGAATGGTGATTCTTTCTGTTCTTAGATGGAATGGTGATTCCCTCACAGAAAGGAATGAGATTCCGGAGGTAATGGCCATTCCGCCCCTTTTTGGCGAACCAAACGCTGGAATGGTCATTCCGTTGGAATGACCATTCCATTCCAACCTCCATTCACGCGAACCAAACGCTACCTTAGTTCTCAAGCACATGCACTCTTTAAGGGGTTGAGGGAGAAGAGAATTTGGAAAGGGAGAGAAGAAAAGGAGAAGTGCAGAGAGATAGAGAATGAAAAGGAATGAGGGTAAGGGTTGGGTCATACTTTATATAGGATAGGGATTTGCAGGAAAGTCCATTCCATTAACTTATTTCTAATTCGAGTCAAATGAGGGTCCATTTGTACAATGGTTGGTCAAATAAAGAAATGCCTAATATGAAAATCGATGTACTCATCAAAATACACACGATGATGTCAAAATGACGGACAAATTATGAAAAACACGAAAACCTATGTTTACGAAAAAGCCCTTGGCTTTACTCAAATGAGTCAACTCCACCATAACTCACCTATACAAGGTGTAAAACTCATCTAACTCAGTCTATAGAGATTAATTAAACACTAACCACCATAACTTAACAGCTAAACATAATTAACACAGCTAAAACACAATTAATTAATACTAATTAGGGCTAAATCGGGTCGGGGTGTAACAGCGAGCGTGCAACACAAAGACATTGTTTTTATAGCTTCTGTTTCAAGTTACATGCTTTCTTCCCTTTATTCTTTTCTTTACTTTTTTTCATGTACTGTACCGTCTATGAACACGCGCCAAAGTGTCGTCTTATTTTCGGGTTCGTCCATAACCTCTTCATCCGAACTCCGATTGACGAACGGCTTGATTCTACAGATTCGTGGTGATAAATATTACTTAATAGACACAACAAATTAACATTTCAACCATCAAGAATTTTTCTGGATTACGATCACGGTAAGTAGTACCCAAACTATAGTTCAAATTCAATTTATTAGGATGCATAAAAATTAGTTAATGATAGTGTTTGGTTATTATTCATCATACATGATTTTTTTTCTTTTTAATTTAAATTTATCAATACTATGAATGGATCACAAAATAGAACCAGAAGTTCTAAAAACTGAACATGAAGTTCACCAATCTATGGACCAGTAGTCCTCGAAGTTGGAATATTGATATGAACCTGTAGATTCATATCCATAAATCAAAATCTGGAGTTTTTGGTTTAAATCAAAATAAATTATACAGCCATAAAATTAAATATGAAAAATTTGACATAACCAGAAGTTCTAATCATTTGTTAGAACCAGAAATTCTACCTGAAGATTTGACAGAACCTGCATTTCTAATCTCATGTTTCATGAACCTGAGGTTCTAAATCAAGCTTGATGTCTTGATATAACCAACAGTTCTGATTCTCAAAGTTATGAACTTGAAGTTCTGAATTAAACTTGAAGTCTTGACAGAACCATCAATTCTTATTCTCAAGGTTGTGAACCTGATTTTCTAACTTTTCTTTGGCCACTTTCTTTTAAATTCGTTCCTTAATTACTTCTGATTTTAATATTTCATTTTTTTCCTTTCTTTTCCTTTTACTTTATTGATTATTTACACACGATTAACTTAATATATATTTCTTATTACAATTCTTGCATGATGTCAAATCTGGCTAAACTTGACTTTAAAGCACTTAACATAATTAGGGACAATTACTTATCTTGGAAACTGAATGCTAAAATCCACTTGCAATCCAAGAAATTGGGAGAGACCATAAAGAAATGTAACAAGATGTTCCCAGAGGAAAAGGCGTT
Source organism: Umbellularia californica (assembly GCA_028538565.1). Lineage (NCBI taxonomy): Eukaryota > Viridiplantae > Streptophyta > Magnoliopsida > Laurales > Lauraceae > Umbellularia > Umbellularia californica. The sequence goes on along the minus strand of JAPQWN010000001.1, from coordinate 13,257,440 downwards.
AGCCCTCATCTTTCTGTGCCATCATATACATGACGACCTAAAAAATGAATTCTTTACTAAGGAAGACCCAGCAGGCCTTTGGAAATCCCTGAAGGATGGATATGATCACCAGAGGATGGTCATACTACCAGCTGCCCAGAATGAATGGTTAAATATGAGATTACAAGATTATAAAACAGTATCTGAATACAACTCTGCTCTATTTAATATTGTTTCCATATTAAGATTATGTGGTGAAAAGGTTTCGGATGAGCAAATGTTGGAGAAATCGTTATCCACTTTTTATGCCTCGAATGTGCTCCTGCAGCAGCAATATTTAATATTCAGAACTTATCTCATGCCTCCTAATCGCTGAATAGAATTCCATAGTATTGATAAAAAATTATAACTCCAAACAAACTGGATCTTTGGCAGTTCTGGAAGCAAATGCCAGTCTTAGCTCAAACAGAGGCAGAGGCAGGGGGAATGGCAGACACAAAACCTCCAGTAGAGGTGGACGACATAACTCTTCCAGGCGAGGTAATTTAAAATGTCATATATCAAACTTAAAAAATCACCAGAAGTGGTTTGGCCCTTAGCATAAGAACAACTAGAATCCACTGGCAAATCCTTCCTACCATCCTAATAACACGTGCCACAGATGTGGAAGAAGTGGGCATTGGTCACACACTTGCTGTGCACCAAAGGAAGTGGTGGAACAATACAAAGCATATAAGGCATATGTTCATTCAGCAGAGACAAATGATCTAGAAGGCTGAAATTGGGATATAATGACATCAAAGAGGCCTACAATTGACATTACAAACTTGGAGACTTGTGACTTCTTTGAGGATGAAGATAACCAACATCTGGAAAATGAAGCATTTAATAATCTTTTGGGGGCACCCCCCGGCATGGTCTAGAAGACCCATGATTCTTTGAAAATCACAAACTTAAATTTTTTTAATTCATTTGAGATGCATGTTTCTTAGACTTTTCTGTTTTGATAGAAAACTTAATCAATGTCCTAATTTATGGTATTTTTTTTCAATTATTTTGAATTTTAATCATATAATTGCATAGTTATGATGTTTTATTATTTTTGTTTAAGGTATGAATCATAGAACTGAGAACAATCTTTGTTTGGTAGATAGTGCCACAACACACACCATTCTGAAAAATCAGAAATTTTTCTCAGAATTGATGTTCATTCCACGAAAGGTATCCACCATAGCTTGACCTGTGTAGATAATTGAAAGCTCCGAAAGAGCCCATATGATGTTACCTAATGGTACCCATCTATTCATTAAAAATGCTTTGTTTTCAAAAAGTTCTCGAAGAACCCTGATTAGTTTTAAAGACATCAGAATGAATGGGTACCACATTGAGACTGTAAGTGAAGGTAACAATGAATACTTATGCATCGTTACTAGTATCGGAAGCCAAAAGCAAATACTAGAAAAACTAAGTGCACTCTCCTCAGGGTTATATTACACGATAATCTTAAATGTTTAATCACATTCTGTTATGAGCAAAACAACAAAGTCGAGCCCGAAGCTTAGTGATCTTAAGACTTTACAACTTTGTCATGATAGGTTAGGTCACCCAAGGGCTACTATGTTGAGAAAAATCATATATAACTCTTTTGGGCATTTCTTAGAGAACCATCAATTGACCATACCTAGTGAGTACTTATGTACCCCATGTTCACTAGGGAAATTGATCACCCGACCCTGTCTTACTAAAGTTGCATATGAATGCTCATCCTTTTTACAAAGGATACATGGTGATATTTGTGGACCCATAAATCCCCCTAGTGGACCTTTTAAGTATTTTATAGTTTTGATTGATGCCTCCACCCATTGGTCGGATTTTTGCCTACTTTCAACTAGGAATGTAGCATTTACCCGCCTGTTAACTCAAATAATTAAGCTGAGGGCTCACTTCTCTGATTATCCTATTAAGTCTATAAGACTTGATAATGCAGGAGAATTTACATCACAGGTTTTTGATATTTTTGTTCGTCTCTAGTCAGCATCCTGTCCCCCATGTCCACATCACGAATGACTTAGCTGAATCCATGATCAAGCGCATCTAACTTATTTCTAGGACTCTGCTGATGTAGTCTAAATTACCAGTTAGTGCTTGGGGACATGTTGTGTTGCATGCAACAATGTTAATTCGACTTCGGCCCACAGCCTATCATCAATATCCTCCTACACAACTTATATCAGGACATCAACCCAATATTTCTCACTTGCGCAAGTTTGGTTGTGCAATTCAAGTCCCAATACCACCTCTTAAGCGTACTAAGATGGGACCACAACGTAGATTGAGAATATATATAGGTTATGACCCTCCATCGATTATTCGATATCTAGAACCAAGGACAGGAGACGTCTTCACTGTTCCTTTCCCGATTGTCAATTCAATGAGACAATATTTCTGCCGATAAGGGGAGATAAGATAGTTCTTGAAGAAAGTATTGTTCCTGTAGAACAATCCGTTCCAAAAGAACGACGAGAATTAACATGGAATACTTCCACTCTATCTCATCTAGATCCTTGAAACTTCACAATGTGAGAATGAAGTACGGAGAATTGTGCACTTGCAAGAAATTACAAGCAGATTACCTGATGCATGTAACGATGCAGCAAAGGTGACGAAATCACATGTGTCAGCTATGAATGCACCTGCCAGGATTAGTGTCCCTGAAGGACGAAGTCAAAATACGGCAGCAAAAGAATCTGCGATACGCCAAAAGAGTGGCAGACCTATAGGTTCAAAGGACTCAGCTCCGCGAAAAAGGAGAAATGAGAAATCATCATCATATCCTTTAGAAGAGGCATGTAACGCTCCTGAAGAGGTTCCTCCCAAAGAGGCACATAATACTCCTGAAGAGGTTATGGCAAAGTTCATTCTCTCTACAATAATGGAAGTCCCTGGTGAGACTTTGGAAGTCCCTAAGGAGGCACTGGTACCGGAAAATGAAGAGATCTTTATACCTTACAGTTAATTAAGAGAGATATGAATAGAAATGAAATTATCATCGATGACGCATTTGCATATGCGATAACTACACAAATATCAAAGGAAAATGATGATGTTGATTGGGACACAGAACCATGTTCTAAAAATAAATGTCGACAAAGAAAGGATTGGCCACAATGGGAAAATGCCATCAAAATAGAGTTAGAGTCTCTCAAAAAATGTGGTGTGTTCGGACCTATAGTACAAACCCCAAGAGATGTTAACCCTATAGGTTACAAGTGAGTGTTTGTAAGAAAAATGAATGAGCTGAATGAAATTACCAGATATAAGGCACGATTAATAACACAAGGTTTCCTACAGAAACCTGGGATTGATTATGAGGAAACATACTCCCCTGTTATGGATATAAAGACATTCAGATATTTGATAAATTTAGCAGTTTCTTAAAATCTAGAAATGAGACTCATGAATGTTGTAACTGCTTACTTGTATGGGAACTTAGACACAGAAATTCACATGAAAATCTCAGAAGGATTTCCTTTGCTTGAAGCAAAGCCAAGGAGTACATACTCAATCCAATTAAGGCGATCATTGTACGGCTTGAAGCAATCCGGAAGAATGTGGTACAATCGTCTTAGTGAAAACTTGTCTAAAAGGGGGTATAAAAACGATCTCATTTGCCCGTGTCTATTTATAAAGAAATTCTTGAAGGGATTCGCAATATTAGCAGTTTATGTGGATGATATAAATTTGATAGGGATTCCAAAAGAACTCGAAGAAACTACTGATTATTTAAAGAAAGAATTTGAAATGACCTTGGAAAAACGAGATTCTGTCTCAGATTGCAAATCGAGAGAAATTCTAGTGGGATGTTGGTCCATCAATCTAATTATACCGAGAAGCTTTTAAAATGATTTGGTATGGACAATGCACATCCATTAAATGCCCCCATGGTTGTCCGGTTTCTTGATATAAAGAAAGATCCATACCGTCCCATCAAGGAAAATGAAAAGGAATTGGGTCCTGAAGTACCATACTTAAGTGCGCGCTATTGGAGCTATGATGTACTTAGCACAATGCACTAGACCAGATATTGCATTTTTTGTGAATCTACTTACCAGGTATAGCTCCACACCAACTCAAAGGCACTGGATTGACATTAAACACATCCTACGATATTGGCGTGGAACAACTGATTTAGGAATATTTTATTCTTACGATTGTAGAGATTCCGGTTTTGTAGGATATGCAGATTCGGGTTATCTTTCTGATCCTCATAAGGGTCAATCACAGACAGGTTACGTATTTCTTAATGGTAATGCCGTCATTTCTTGGTGCTTTACTAAACAGACTTTGGTAGCTATTTCCTCTAATCATGCCTAGATTTTGGTTCTTTATGAAGCCAATAGGGAATGAGTATGGCTAAGATCTTTGATTCAACAAGTCTTGCCAGTAAGGAATGTGTAGGCTAAGATCTTTGATTCAGCATGTCCGTAGTTCTTGTCAATTACAATCTATTGCAGGTATCCCAAATATTATCTCTGAAGATAATGAAGCACGCATAAGACAAATTCAAGAATGTTTCATTAAAAGAGACAAGACTAAGTATATAACACCGAAGTTCTTCTTTACTAATGAACTTCATAAGAACAATGAAATTGAAGTCAAGCAAGTTTGTTCAAGTAACAACATGGCTGACTTGGTTATCAAATCTTTGCCAAAAACAGTATTCTAGAAGTTTGTATATGAGATTGGCATACATAGAGTTCATAATCAAACTATGTGAATGGTTGCTATCATCAGGGGGAATGGTTTATCAGGGAGCATCTTGAAGTATGCTACCGATGGACAATTGTGCGCTGTACTCTTTTTCCTTCTCTAGGTTTTATCCCACTGAGTTTTCCTAGTTAAGGTTTTAACGAGGCAGCATTATGCAAGTCCAACACCAGTTCAATGATCTTGAAGAATGTTGTACTTTTTTTTATTCGCTTTGGTTTTTTCCCACTAGGTTTTCCTTAGCAAGGTTTTTAATTAGGCAACTGTCTTTGAATGGTGGTCATCCAAGGGGGAGTGTTATAAGATATGGATCTTGGGTAGATGCTCACTTAAGATGAGTTAGGGTTAGATTTAGGGTTCCTCTCTTATGAGGTTACTTTGCCTATAAATAGGCCTCTCCCTATTGTATTTATACACAATTAATGAGATAGTAGAAAAGCTCTTCCTTCTCCATCTGTTCTTCTTTCTCTTGGTCTCCCCTTTTACAACAATGGGAAGAATTTTAGGGGAGCGGGAGAAGATTTATGACTTTTATTTGTGATGTCCCGTGTCATTTTTTTGGGATGCCCACATGGCGCCCTTGAAAAAAAAAAGAAAAGAGGATGCGTCACGTGTCGCACTCTCGAGAAAAGGCTGTTGCTTTTATATATAAAAATAATAATAAGATAAGGTAAGATATCCTGTGAACACAATAAAATGGGACAAGGTGGTAGGGGTGTACATGGATCGGATTGGTGCGGATTGAGCCAAATCTGTCACCAATCCGTTACCTACGAATTAATAGATTTGAAATCCGTCACCAATCCGTGGCTATTAAAATCCGATCCGTTCGATCCGTGGATGACCGGATCGGATCGGGTTAATCCATTCAATCCGTCTTTGTACATGATATGGAAAAAAAAAAAAGACCCATGAGCTACTCTCTCAGCAGCAACACAACTTGTCAAAGAAAACCCCATCAGACATGCAGCAAATGAAGACAAATAACTTACTAAATTCAAAAATAAAATAAAAAACCATATTTCAATCAGAATATGCAACCCAAATATACAAGCAACAACACAGAACCAGATATATGGTAAAGCAATGATGATGCAAGGTGACAAATACAAGAAAAACCCATAAAAGATCCATGGAACCTTGAAACTACACTTTAATCTACAACTTTATATGACCATGTACAAATCAATCTCCATTACAAGAAAGACAAAGCTAAGCTTCAAGAAGCCAATTTAAACAAATGACGTTGCTCAGAGGAACCATAGACAAAAGCCCAACAAAAAGGAAACTAGTCTTCCAACCAATCCCAGGCTCCTTATAGCTTCCTAGTGTATTGAGAGAGATAGAGAGATGCCTGCAGCGAAGAAGAAGCCTGGGACGAGTTTTGGAGATGGGAGATGAAGGTCTGCGGTCTGCCGCTGGGAGCCTGGGATGACTTTTGGAGATGAAGTTAGGGTTTTGGCCTTTTGGGGATAAAGGTTTGAAAGGAATAATTTTGACCATTATATATATATTTTAATATTTAATGACAACGGATCGGATCGGATTGAATCCGAGTATTAAAGGTCGAATCCGCCACCGATCAGTTGATAATGGATTACACAGTTTCCAATCCGCCACCGATCCGTTGGCCTTCGAATCGGATTAAAATCCGCGGATCGGATCGGATTGACGGATCAACAGATTTTTTGTGCACCCCTACAAGGTGGCATACCCGGATAATTGGGTGCGTCAGAAACAACGTGAGGCAAATTGAAATTGGTGCCCTTAGTATGTGGAATGGATACTTGGAGATGATCATGTTGAGGACAGCCCCAGTTCCACCTCCCACATCAACCACAGTTTTCAGTCCCTCAAAGCCCTTGTACATCTCTAAAATCTTTTTCATGGTAATGGTGGAATGAACCGCCATGCCCCTGTGGAATACCTTGTTGAATCGAGGGTCGTGCCATGGTACTCAAAGGCTGTCATTCCATAGGCCCTGTTGAATGGAACGCCCCCTTCTAGAATTGCATCTTTCAAATGATACCTAACACGAAATCACAACTTAATTATAAATGGGTTTTCTAATTATGAAAACAGATAGCCAGACCTCTGAAGCTTTTAACTTTTATTAGAGAAATCTTGAGTTAAATAGGACTGGAGCACCACAGTGGGACCCATCTATTGAAATCCATATTGTTCAAAATAGACGGCTCCAATTATATGGGTTGTCCTCAAGTTTGTTCCACAGATTCACTTAACATTTGAGCATATATAATATACCCCATACAGTTTGGATTTCAACAGATGGGCTCCACTGTGGAGTTCCATCCCCTTGACTCAGTTTTTCTCTAGGTGATCAGGACTCAAAACAATATAAGCTGCAGGGACCACTTGAGCAAACTCGCACACACCACCAACAGTCATAGTAATATGAAATATCAAAGATGGGTATCAGGAAAAGTGGCCCAGGGAAGAGGAAGTGGGGACAGAGGTCTTCCCAACCAACGATGTTATGGTATCATGAAGTGGGGCACATCAACGGGAAAGTTGTAGAGGGGTAAAAGCATAGCAGCTTTCCATGAGGACCTTGTCTTGAGTAATGAGCACCAAGGGGGCAATAGACACACCATCTTGGTTCTTGACCAGGAACTTGCAAACTGGGGCCAGACCATATTGCCTCTCCACACTGCCAAGTGAGGATGGAGTAGCTGGCCAGGAGTCGAAGGATCCAGTCGAGCATAGTGGGTGCATCTGGGTTCTTTGTGGGGAGCTGTGATGCAATCTCCAAAGGTGAGAGGCACCCACCATCCCCTGATTTGGCTATGATCTCGAGCACATCCAGCTCTATGGCTGCTTTCAGGGCCATGAGAAGGACAGAGGCTCTAGCCAATTGCATGGCAAAGATGCACTCCTCATCCTCACTGATCGTGCTGGTCTGGCCGTGGGTCGAGCCCATGTTCGCGTGGCTGGTGTGGAAAGAAGAAAAATTAGAAGTGATCGGTTGGAGCTGGAGATGGAGATGGAGAGAGAGAGATCCCTGCAGTGGGGGCGATGTGAGGACGGATTTATGGGGATCTAGGCTCACCTACCTCACCAAATGGGCCCACCATGCGAAGAAAGTGGGGTTCTACTTTCTTAGGAAATAGATCTCTTGTTTGGATGAAACAGGAAAGCCTTGTTTGGACCAATCAGAGGATGCCACATGGGTCTGCTCTGAAAAAGTAGAGGGGGGTCTCCGGGATCTCTAGATTGGTCTACTCAAACAATCAACCAATGTGTGCAGAAATAAACAATATGCAGCGGAAAATAAATCAATAAGCACACACCATAAGGACACCAATTTTTAGGTGGAAAACCCTAACCGGGTGAAAAACCACCGATCCAAACTGGATCAAATCAAGCACTATGAATCTCGCAATTACAAGAAACTCAGATCTCCTCCCTAGATATCCCCTACCCAAGGACTGAAGTTACCTTGTGTCGCTTCACGCTTCAACGACTTCATACCGTTGATTGCACCAGATCCAAACCAGCACTTGACTCCTCAAATCTTCTCACAGGAAGATAATCTTCTACAAAGGATGCAGAAGAAGTGACTCTAGAGAACTTGGCAGCACAACTTCATAAAGTTCTAGAGAAGAACTCTCTCAATGATAAACTCTAACTCAGCACTATGAGAGGTGAGGTGTCCCTTTGGAATAGCCTTAGAACCCTTTAAGTAGCCCTTGGTTCGTGCTTAAGGTTTCCTAAGATGTTTAGGACTAAAACAAGCAGTTTGAGCACAATAAGAATATCAAGTTTCCAATTTCATCTCACTGTCCGCGCCAGGTTCGCTCGAGCGATCTCTCGGTTCGCTCGAGCGAACAACCCTCTGTTTCAGAACTGGGCAAGATAGAACACTGTTCGCTCTAGCCAATAAAATGGTCGCTCGAGCGAACCCTTCTCTGGATATGTTCCGGAAATTCAACTCTCTTTCTCCAGCAGACTTCTTCTAATTCCTTCAAGCTTTCTCCTTCTGAGTCCTTCCAAACTTCTAACTTCAAGGGCCTTTTCTAAATAGAAAATTACAACTCAGAGACCCAGAGTTTTGTCCAACCCATGAATTTAGCCAACACACAAAATCCTAACATGCTCCCATCTTAATGATGCCTTTAATCACCCTGAGTGCAGAAATTTTTATAGATCCGCCGAGCTGAATTGCATGATGACTGGGTCTGCTCCCTAGGATTTATTGATGATTGTTTCGTAGGATTTAGAAATTTCTGCATTTTTTTCCATCATGAGAATTTGTTAATGTGTCTAGGATTGATTGTTTGATATTAGCACTTCATATAGTTATCGAACTTGAGCATATCTTCATGTCATTCATGTATGAGGGGTCAATGAAGGTTCAATACAAAATTTGTGTGCCATTAAGGGGGAGCCTCACACCTCATTGCTGATCAGATCGAATGTCTTTGAAAGGTGTGAAATTTGCTTTGTATTTGATAATTATTGATTTGTGGTTTATCTGCGATTTCTTTGCGTTTTTCATTTGAGATTGTCTTACACACAATCAACACACATGAAAAATTCCCTAAAATTGTGTTGCCTCGTGCATTGCAACTTATAATGTTTGATCATCGAGGATTTTCGACTTTTGGCCTGATTGAATTTTTCATTTGTGCATTTTTTTTTTCGAGGATATAGATTATCTGATTTAGGGTGAGTATAAGCTTTGTCAATTCTGAACCAAAAGGGGGAGAAGCTGAGATAGCTCATGTGATTTCAAGTGTTGATTAGTGTTTTGTTAAGTTTATTATATTGTGTGTTGATTAGTGTTTTTTTTATTATATTGTCAGAATTAATTTTAATTTTCAAGATTTCACGCTTCATCTTTTGTCAAACTTTCGTGAACAGGAATTGAAGGGCTGAGCTGAAGAAAATTTTCTTGAAATTTTTTTTTTATTTTTGGTAGAATTTTTCTTGTATTTAGGTGTTTTGTCCATGAATTGCCAAAAGCGAGGATTGTAAGGATTATAATCCTATTATAATTAGTACTAGCGAAAAGCCCCGTGCTTAGCACGGGTAACGTAATTCATAATATTAAAGTTTGAGAATAAATATATTATTAAGTAAAAAAATTAAATAAATCATGATATTTATAATTCAAAGGTCAACATAAGTAATCTATAGTGTATCTCCATTCAAAAAATAAATGAGTCATTTGTTAACTCTACATTTTGGAAAATAAAAATCAAGTTGTATCCACCTAAAAATAAAGATAGCAAATGTGAGAAAAAAAATGAGAAAAATCAAAATAGAAGAACATAAAAAAAAGATTAAGAAATAGTAAATATACAATTGTCTTCACTGACAATATCACTTGTAGTAGTAAAAGTCAAGTTTTTAATGCAATATATTTAAAGAATCTCCACATGTAGCAGTAAAAATACAAAGACGCGGGAATAAAGAAACCTTTTGTTATTCCTTCAACACAATTCAAAGTTGCTACACGCATTACATGTAGTAACTCTTCCTAAAGAGACATCAAGCTTCACCTTTGATCCCTTTCCCTCAGCTTCCATCAGTGTGATTGCTTTGAGAAATATGCATTTGAGTTTGATCACCCAAATCTCCTTCAATGCTAGCACCAATCTAAAGAGAAAATTTGCAATGCAACTTTTGAAAAAAAAAAAAAAAAAAGAGTTCACAATGGACTTAGAATTTAGGTGTGTTGTACTTGTGGAATGGAAATTTATTCCCAACTGTGCGTACTTCATTTACTCACTGAGCAATCTTACAAACTTAATGGATAATTTCTTCCTTGTTCATCCTACACAAATGAGTTTTCTACCATACTTGTATGCCTCCATATCAATATTTTTGTAAATTGATGCAAAAGATTAGTTCCGACATTACTATGGCCTATGGCTACATTCAACAATATAATATAAAATAATTAGATTAAGTTTACTAACTTTCTATACAGTAAACAATGTTTTGTGGCCTATAAATCTATAATGGCAATGAGATTGTGTATCAAAGTCATCAGAACTCAACATACAACAGATTAGGATCAAACAATGTTAACCATATGTATAAGTTGGCGATCTAAGTAAATGAAGTAAGAAGCTTTATAAATAAAAATTATTCAGTTCTTATACTTGTAGAAAAATGTGTATGGGCATTTTTCATATTGAAGATTATAGAATTAAATATCACTCGAAACAATATACAATACATATTGGTTAGTGGTTTACATGTATTACTATTTTATTGGCTGATAAGGCAACCGATAATTACATTTGAACCTTGCGAGAAATAGTTTGTTGAACCAAAAGTATAATTTATTTCCGCTTAACAAATTGGGGAATGAAGCCAAATAACAACATATAAAATGTTGCTCTAAGAGATGGCATAACTGGCATAAGGTATGGGACAAGGTTGCATGGTCTTTTCTCTTTGCAGAAGTGACTTCCATATTCAAATACAAATCCTCAATCTACTGAGACTCAAGAATCAAAGTTCTTGACTTCCTACGCTTCTTCTCCACCGTCAATTTGCTGCCGTCTTTGCCATGCTGAATCAATAAGATGGCGATCCTAATAGAAACTCAAGAAAAATGAAGACCACTTCAATAAAAATGATGTGATAGGCACCACCAAAAATTTCAAAACCTAAAAAAAATTCACACAATAAATCAAACTAACCTCCATCTTCAAAAGAGATAGAGAGAGATCTCACAATCAAAGCTCCATTATCTCATACAAACTCAAGAAAACTGAAGACCACTTCAATGAAAAGATGTCCTAAGCCCCTAACGAAAAAGATCGAAAGAAAACATTCCATTCCATCAGTTGTTATTGCTTAAATCACCATGGTAGTTATGCATTCAAGATTGTTTAAGTGTTGTAGCACAGTTTCTTCAAAGTTAAAATATTGTAGCTCGTTAATTAGGTCAATTAGATCAGAACTCACAATAATTAGCATGTCAGTACTGCACTATCTCAAAATCAATTTAGAAACAGTCATCACTTATTATTTGTTGACATGTAGTGAATGGAATCCATGGAGCCTATGATAGGTGCGATCCAATTAATGACTATATTTTCACAAATTTCACCATCTCTTGTCCGAGAAAACTATTTCAATTTATAAAAGACGAAAAGTCATTTTATCTCTTTCCGTTGAAGCAATTGTTTTATAATCCTGTCATAGGGACCAGGGTCACCTTTTAAACTCCATTCCAAATATTGCATTATAAGTATCACAAGCCACTTGAGGAAAAAGATAAAAAATTGAGTTGAGTACCTCTGATATGAAATGAGTGTAATCAATAAGAGTTGTGTAATAAATGTAAACAGAGTTAGAGGTGAACTTAGTGTATAGCAATAAAGTTCCTTAGATCAAAACAGGGTCAAAGGACATCACATGTTAGCTGGTGTCATGAGGTGAGTTCTTGCACATACCAATTAATATAAAAAGTCCGATGCTAGATATATCATGAAAACAAAGAGCAATCTAAAACTACAAAGGTCATGGTTGGATGCTTGGAACGTGGTCACACTGTGCAATACCTATAACTGGATAGATAATAATCCAAATAACTGTCATATGAGCAGCTCTATTTCCATTTCTCATTTTAAGAAACAATAAAGCACAATTTTGAAGGACCATTAATACTATCCAATTTACAAAGTATCTGCGAACATGTTATTATGTAATTCTATTGTTTTTGAATAACTACATGGTGGCATACGTTTCTATCAGAAATAGATAAGTTTCAGTCTTGTTTCCAAAATGTCAAGCAATTTATATCTTCCCTTTGATTGGTTAGACACCTTAGTGTTATAAGCATTATAGTATAATAGAGTCTACAGTTACTGGTGTGATTTTCTACAAGTGTTAAAAATATGTATTTTTTTTTCTTTTTTGTCTTCATCAGTCCTAAAGATTTGTCATTTTGGTATTAAGACTCAATTTGAGTTCTATATTTTATTGGCAAAATAACTTTAAATAATATAAATAAATCGAAGAAAAACAATGGAACTAATGAAACTTCAACTAACAATTTTATTTATTTATTTCAGACATTTAACCAAACACCATTCACTCAAAACAGTTATTTGACCGCAACTTCATAATTATAAAGAAATCAAGAATATGATGCTTTAATTATTTTATAAAGAAAAACAAAATCATCAATATAAAATCAGAAGAAATAATTGCATGCATCAAACTTCTAATAGGCAATTAAGCAAACATCTTTCCATCAGGCATCCCAAGAATTATATAAAGCATAATACAAATAAGAAACAGAGTTATAAATAAAACTTCAGAAGTATATCGAGACAGAGATAGAGAGAAATGTACCTACTTGTAAGGAACTGGTTGAAGGAAGTGTTGTGGCTGTTCTCTAGATCAATTTTATAGAGAGATGGTAGAAGAGAAACCACGCAGTGATTTGGAGAGATCGATGGAATGCAAGAAAGGGAGAGAGTTGCATCTTATTCATAATTTCTTTTAAGCCGTTACTGAAATGCAAGAAATGAAGAGGGATGAGAGTTGGGGTTTCGGGGGGGGGGGGGGGGGGGGGGGTGCGTGCGGGCGGGCAGGCGGAGGGTTTGGTTTAACATTTTTGAGGAAGAGGAAACGAAGAGAGGAGTTACGGTTTTGGAAGAGGAAACGAAGAGGAAATGAAGAGAGGAGTTACGGTTTTGGATTGTATTTGAATCAGTGCTCTCCAACACATGGAATTAATATTAAATGAGCAATTAGTTAGTAGGGCTGATTTTGGTGGAAGGTTAAGAAGAGTAAGCCGGTCAAAATCAAATCTCAAATTGGCATGGAATTGGGAGGGCCATTAAGATGATCAGGGCATGAAGAGTTACAAATAGTTATAGGAGGCATTACAGTCATCAGGGTCCATTTAAGGTGATTAGGGTCCACGGGAGTCAAGCCCTCTGTAATTGAGAAATCAATTGGTCAAAATCAATTGAATCCAATTGGCTATTTTGCAATTGGATTCACTTCGCTTCATTTATATATAATTGGCAAATTCATTTTGTAACGGACAAAACTTGGGATTTATTTACAATTATAATTTTAGTGGGACTGCCGAGGAAGATAGCTACATGATTTGTGATGTGGAGTTTCCTATTATCATCATACGAGGACTATCACATGAGAATTTATCATGATGCATCACATGAGTATTTTTTCCATGTAATCACACGTGGTGGACTTTTGCCATTTTCATGTGACATCACAAGGCAAAGTAAATAGTAGACAAGAAAGGAGGAATCATCACATGCGACATCTCATACGAATTGTGTCATCTCATAAGGACTTTTGGCCTGATGACATCACATGGAAAATAAAAAAGGTAAGGAGGGAGAGGCTCATACGATTCGGACGGCATGCAAAGCTACCTGATAGGATGGGCGCTCGAGCCATGCCTGGGCGCTCGAGTTCATGCATGAGAGGCAGTAAGCCATCCGCTCGAGCACACGCTAATGCGCTCGAGCGGCCAGTGGGCAGATTTTCTTTCTTGCTTGAATTTAACTTCCTTAATTCTCTAAGCATGTTTATTTTGAGTCCAACTTGCTCTAAAAGTACTGAGGCACGAATTAAAGCCTATATATGGCCTTCCTCTCTCAACTCTAGGACACCACTCTCCCATCCAAAAGCCTAGAGATTTATTGAGAGATTATTCTCCTTTCCAAAGCTTCAAGTTGCTGCGCCGAAGTTCAAGTCTCTGGAGGTTCGTTCTGCTACTTTTCTGAAGTAGATTTATCTTGAAGAGACATTCAAGGTGGTTTGTTCAAGCACGACGATTAGGTTGAGTTAGCAACTGGAAAAGGATTGTGAGTTTTTTCTTGTAACTTTCAATTTATTTAGTGCCTAGTTGTCTGTTGGCCTAGACAGTAAGGCCTGTGGTTTTTTCCCGAGTATTGTTTTCCACGTATAAATCGTGTGTCCTTCTCATTGTGTGGTTAATTGATCTTAATCTGGATTATGGTTAATTAGTAGATTAATCACTTGTTCTTGAGATTTAATAGAGATCTAGTTATTGGTACCTAAGCTTGTGTTAAGGCTGATTTTTCAAACTCCATATAAGCATCATATTTGCACGAGAGACAACTATATAGTCTATCTTGAGGTCGATCTATGTGTATCAAAAGTGTCCATATTATGACCTTTTCCCATAGGATCTAAGTTAAAATTTCACTCTAAACATGGTCTCTCTAAACACCATCTACGTACACTTAGATCGATTGGGTAAGCAAACACACAACCACAAGTTTCACTCGAGTAAGGAATGCAAAATTCCTCTCTCTGTGGGAAGTGGGAGGAGAATACTTTTTGGGTAAGTCCTCCTATTTCACAAACCCACCCTCACATCCTTGTGCAAGTCTATAACAGGCACTCTTGGTCCATATGGAAGCAATATGATGTCCCATCACGCCAAACCACGTGTTAAGACAGCAGCTTCGCATCACACTACTGACCACGGATGGAATATGGATCACTGGTCGTTCAGTTGGAAGTAGCCCTTCTAGGCCAGTGACCCAATTAAGCGAAAAATTACATAAATAAATAAGATCAACATATAAAATAAAAAAATAAGAAAAAGAAAAAAAAAAAAAACCCAAGTGGGGATAATAGAGTCAGAATCCTCCTGGGCTTCAACCAATTTGACCAAGACAAATCAACAGATGGAGCGGAACTCCGTTATGAGACCCTGCTTATTGAAAATCCAAGCCATTTAAAATAATTGATTTACCATTGTGGTGAGTATTCATAAGTTTTATTCAAACTGTAGTTGATATTCCCGTAAAATTGATCATCATTATCAACATCAAAGTCTTGTCCCTATTACGCTGGGTTAGCTACATGATTCTTATTTGCCATTCTAGATTTCTAGTCCATGGGATATTTATAAGATTAATTTTTCGATTAAAAATATGATTAATATTATATTATCCAATTCATTAATCACATTTTTTTCCAGATGGGTGGGACCCACAGTCAAATTCCATCCACTCAACAATGGATTTCTAAATTCTACGAGCCCACACGTCGGTGGATCCGGACGCAGATGAAAAAAGTCAGTCGAGTCCGGCAGATCCTGAACGAAGTGGGCCCCGCTCATCCAGACCATCCAATTAGAGGGCAACGACGGGCCTATCCACGTTCCACGTCAGCTCAATCCATCCAAACGGAATGAATGAGTGGTCGTCCAAAGCGCGGGAACAGAGCAGTATCTTTCTCTCTCGTTCTCTCTCTCTCTCTCTCTCTCTGTTGCGTACTTGCGTTGCAGCGTCGTCTTGAAGGGGAGAGAAACAAAGAGAGAGCCATGGCAATGGCATCATCTACTTGTGCTGCTTTCTCTCTCCCTTCTTCGACCACTCTCATCGATGCCAAACCCCCTCGCCAGCAATCGCATTGCCTCACCCTCCCCATCCACCCAAATCACGATTCTTTGAAGACAATCTCTCTCTGTAAGTCAGTCCTATCTTATTCTTCTTTTTCTTTACATCTCAATCTCATGGTGGAACTCTTTTTTTTTTTTTATTTAAAATCAAATGATATGGTCAACAGCAGAGTAACCCTTTTTTTTTTTTTTGGGTTGAGAGAGAAACAAACAATCAATCAACATGAGAGTATCTATCTAAAGGTGGGTGGGTTTCTAACAAAACCATATCTCGTGAATTGCGATTGTAGCCCAAAGTGCAGAATGGACGATCTTGCATTTTTTTTTTCTTCTTCTAAGTTGGGTGATGAATGCCAGTTCAATACCCCTTTGGACCTTTGGTTTGTATTCAGTTCTCTGGGTATTGATTTAAGGAGGCTGGTTTTCAAGATTCCAGCATTCAAATGGAAGATTCCAAATATTCTAAAGACATTATCTGACACCAATGTGTTGCAATTCTCGTTCTAAATGCATTCAAACAAACTTTAGGGTTGTACGTAGGTTAGGGCAACTGAAGGCCTGCTCAAACCAGTGGCCCGACTTGCTACTTGCTAGGCCATATCATCACCATCACCACCAAAAGCCTTTATTGCATCTATCTGTGGCCAGCTTCGTGTGAGTTCTTCTTTTCCATTCAACCTTATTTAGGCTGACTTCTGGATCACCCAACAACTTCTAGTTAATTGTAACTCTTTGTTCACTTCATTACTAATACTCTAGACTTCGATTTTAGTATCCCTAACTTGGTCACTTGTACTTTTGTTCTTGTTGTTTCATGTTATCCAACATCCATCTCTATGTAATAATGCAGATCTAATTATTGTCTTACCGAAATCTCGATTAATCGAAGTGGTGCTCAATGGTCACATTGTACCCTACTAACCTGTCTAGTTACTTTCTAGCCCAAATCCAATTTAACACTTAAATGTTAGACCTTGGCCTAGCTCAACAAACCTATTCAACGGATTCAAGTTTGCAGCATTGTACTCAAACCTGAATCAAATTTGATCTATTTTCTTGGTATGAGATACATATTATATGTTTAAACTTTGCAGACTATACTGTGGGTAATTTATAGGGGAACTTTGATGCGAGGCCCACCTAGCACACCTCCAATAGTGATAGGGAGTCGGTTTATGTATGGCTCGAAAATCATGTTGTTTGGTTTTTAGAAAGATTTAAAGGTGCTAAAAGTACATTAATTCCAATCGTGAATGCCAATCTGATTTAAGTGGAGTATTGGCACATAACAATTCATCAGAGTCAATGGGGGAATTCACAGAAATTCCGCATGTAAAGAAATCACTTTTGTAGGTTACCAAATGATCAGTACAGATTGAGCTTTAAGACCCTAGGAGGGCAGTCGAAGACCAGATGATAGCAACTGCGCCTAACTGTGGGACTCTGTACCTAAAATACATCCCAAATCCAATCCTAAAAAGGTGCCCGCAGGCTCTCGCTTTCTTCCAAAGATTTACTGTACAAGAAGTCCACACTACAGTGCAAAACTTTAGAAGTGATGTGTATAGAAACTCCAATATAACAGGTCTCCAGTAGCCTTACTTGGAATAAATTTGCCAGTACAAAAGTAACATTCACCATAAAGGTACATGCATATCATTTAATGGATTTGTGGGGTATTTTTATTTTATTACTACTATTATTATTATTTTGAATGGTGGCTTTATGGGGTATATTCCAGGCCATAGAACTGCCCGAAATGTCATCACCATGGCTACAGGAGAAACACAGTATGTGGCTACATCAGAAGCACCGGCAACTACATCAGAAGTGGCTACATCAGAAGCACTAGTGGCTATTTCAGAAGACCCTGCTGAAGCTGCAACTGAGGTTCCAGATATTGTGAAAAGTGTACAAACAGCTGTAAGATCAACTATTTAGTTTTCTTAGAGGCAACTATTATTAGTATAGATTGAATTCAAATGCATTCACCACAATGTTTCAAAAAAGGATGTGCTTGCTTCATTCCTACTGGATTCTTTGGATTCCTAGGAATTTTCCTCGTAATGTAGGTAGGGCCTAAGAGTGACGGTGGAAAGGTGGAGGACTACGAGGGACCATCAAAGTATCCCACCTTTGATAACAAATGATTACCCACCCCTTCACCTTCTCCGAAATGACAAGTGACAAGTGCCCGTAGCTCACTTAGAAGGTGCTCACTGCCTCAATCATGAGGTTGTGAGTTCTACTAATGTTAGTCACTTTAACTTATGCACATAATTCTAGGAATTAGATGCACTCATGTAGATCTCTGCCCTCGACCCTTCACTGTTTTGAAAACAAAATTTTCTGCGAATTCCTAGGAATTCCAGTAGTAATTTTTCAAATGGGACCAAAAGAAAAAACACCAAATATATAAATAGTGAAGATGTTGGCAAAAACCAAGTCAATGATGGGGACATTCCTAAAGCCATTCAGTAAACTTATTGGCTTTTTGACCAGTAATTTCACCGCACTGCTGGAATGTTTAACCTTTTAACCATTCTCTTTGTTTATTGGGACTTCAACCAAGAAGGTTCTATGCTCTGTACTGAATGCAACAGAAATTGTAGGAGCTTTTCGGTCATTAGCCTGTTTAGTAAATTTTCAACCTAAATGTTCTTAGCGCATCACCTCTTCTCACAAATCTGCTGATATGTACCAATGTTGGTTCTACTAGTATGTTCAATTGTCAAGCCAACACCAAATCATATGATACCCTTTTTGTAAACTTACATGATTCTCCTTCTGAGGTTTTGTACAGTAAACATGAGCCTTGAGTTTGCACACGAAGCACCTATGTTTTGGTGACAAGACATTCATTTATATAGCCATGCGATGGATTATATAGTACCTCTAGAATCTTAAACTATCCAAATATCATAAACTTTTAGTAGACAACATCCAAATTGGCAGTCAAATGGAAAAGGGTTGTATTAGCTGGCTAAGATATTCTAGGGTTCTAATATGAAAATTGTTTGGAACATTGTCTTTGCATGAAGGGGCTTTTCAAATTGTTTGTGTGGATCATGAAGGAATGAGCTTCTCCCAATCACATGTGGAAAAAAAAATGTCTAGCGGTTATGAGCAAAACCATTAGCGGCTACATGGGTTTTGTTTCTCCATTCCAATATTTCCTGAACCAAACCATCGGATAGATTTCACTCCTTCATATCTATCCTTACTACTTCCATCCTTGTCCTCTTTATAAATTGTCAATATAAATAAATCAGTTATATGTTTAGGATATACTTGAAAATTTCTAATGATTTTTTTCGAAAATAGGATAAAGTTTTTTCACCAAGGGGGTTTTAAGTAAAAAGTCATGTGTGGATATCTACAAGGGACCAAGTTAAGTTCCCCACTCCAAAAAAAAAAAAAAAAAAAAAACGATTATTCAACCTTTATTGCATGTAAATGAAATCTAAATTTGATGGCCCCTCTAGAGTTCCACCCACCGTTGACCCTTCACTTTTGCCCCTTTGATAAAAGCTCCTTTCCCAAGGATTTAGTAGGAATTGATGCGCGTGTAAGTTGGAAAAATCAAAATTATTAATGAAGTTTTGACCCTATTACTTACAAAAGCAGTGCATATTACCCTACCTTTACTGTATGAAAATGAAATTTAAATTTGATGGTCCCTCTAGGGCTCCCACCCTTGACCCTTCACTTGTGCCGCTATGATAAAAGCTCCTTTCCATAGTATTTAGTAAGGATTGATGGGCATGTAAGTAGGAAAAATCAAAATTATTAATGAAGTTTTGCCCCTATACTTAAAAGAGCCGTGGATATGTCAATCAATTCAGACAACCAACTAACAAGCAACTTCATTGTTTCAATAATAATTGTTTTTGACTTTTCTTCAAAGAACCATTGCTTTAAATTCTTCTTGACTGTTCAAAATGGGTGGTGGATCATTGTGAGCATTACAAACTCTTCTTGACTGTTCAAAATAGGGTTCTGGCTCACTCGTCCAACTTATTACGTGGTTCTGATTCATCTCATAATTGCATCAGTCAATGTTTACTGGAGAAACAGTCTCACAAACCCTCTTATTGCTAGGAAATTGGCACATCCATCACTATTTGTAACATCCACACCCTTTGCAGGAACAATCAACCATTGATAGTGTTTACTGATTGCTTGCAACCTTTCTTTACTATACCAAACATAAATTTTATCACCTTGCTCGATACATTAATGTATAGCTTCTTTAAATAAAATACCATAAAGATCCAAAAGAAACACTAGAATCATCTTAACAAATATTGAAAATGAATTTATTTAAACACTAGAATCATCTTAACAAATATTCAAAATGAATTTATTTTCTTCAATATATTTGTAATAAAAAAAAAAAAAACACTAAAACCAAGGAACAATTGAATTGGTACTTTTTCTATATCCTCTATTGATTTTCTCTCAATATGGTGGCAATGCTTCAAATGTATAGAAGGATTAAATTTTCTCTCTGCAAACTAGAGCACAAGATATCTGCTTGGTTTTGTTCTGTTTGTTATTATTTTTCACTGTAGGTAAGGATAGAACAGGACACCAAAAGCCTTAGGCCACTGGTGTTTGACTATTTCAAAACCCATCATGACATTAAGGTGGCCTCACGAAATGTGCCAATCACAAGTTGGCCTCCTGTACCATCACCGTCGTCGTCGTCATCATCATCATCTAGATGCAACATAATCTTTATGGGTGATCATTATTGCAGTGGGACAAAGTCGATGATAAATATGCAGTGACTTCTTTGGCAGTTGCTGGAGTCGTGGCGCTTTGGGGCTCTACAGGGTTGATTTCAGTAAGTTGACCAGCTATGTCTTCTAACTGCATGGTTCACCTAGAATTCCTCCCTCTGTTTTGATTTTGCAAACTCACATGCATTTTAATCTAAAAGTAATGTCTAATTGTCATATTTCATATTAGCATTAGTTCTAAATTATAACTTCTTATCTCTTATTAATTTTTCCCTCATATTTCATACTAGCATTAGTTCTAAACCATAACTTCTTATCACTTATTAATTTTTCTCCCTTTAACAACCTGCCATACATACATAAGAGCCGATATAATTTCTCTTGTTTTATGCAGGCAATAGATAGGCTTCCTTTAATCCCTGGGGTTCTTGAACTTGTAGGAATTGGATACACTGGGGTAAGTTGCATGATTTAAAGTATTCAAATTCAGTCATCATAGTAGAAGGAAATATAAATGAAAAATTGGTAAAAGATTGGATGAAACACTCCTTGGCTTCATGGGAGGTCGGGGATTAATTGGGCCTAGTTTTAATTTTATCACTGTCGAGCATTGATTGAATGGTGATATAGTTTAAAAATTGAAAAGCTTATACATTGTTGTATATGCTGCCATCAGTACGTAATTGGACATAAGTTGGACCCACATCTTCCTCTTGTTACAGGCCTATTTTAGCGCACCTCATACTTCCAAGAAGATGGACGACCCCAATCATCATACTCTATATAGTCTATATCATTATAATTGCAATCATCAAACCAAATACATTGTTGTGCAATCATTTTTCATATCAAATTTTCTTTGGAGAACTAAATCCAATTTTTTGGGTCAAAACTTTGTTGGCTCCACACTGGTACATCATATTTCAAGCAAGGCACACAACAACCTATTTTTAAGCTGTACTGATGGTATACTGATGCAACCATTTGTTGTTAATACTGTCTTTGCAGTGGTTTGTATATCAGAACCTGGTCTTTCAACCAGAAAGGTAAGAATCATATCCTCTGTAAAAATTAGACGTCTTGATCTACCGAAGACGCATTTCTTTACTTCTACTTGAAGCAAAAAGATCGTATATAGCTTGTTACACAGAACATATTCCATGTACGTGAAGTGAAAATGTTTGATATTGTGTCCACCATTTATGAATCAAATCATCAGATCGGATCCTCCCCACTATCAATCATAGTGGTATTCACCATTGGCATTGGAATGGTCATATGTAGTGGAGATTCAGTGATGTGTCTTCGACTCTTTTCTAGCTTGGGGGGTTTTGACTGAACAAGTTGGATTCCAGATGGTGGGCCCTGTAGGTAAATTTCAATTTGACAACGAAGAACTTCCCATCTAGCCAGCTAGTCGGCTACATAGGATCTTTTGGCTAATGTTCAATTTCTTATCTATCAAAACCCATTGAAAGTTAATAAAGGAGGATAAGTTTTCAGGGAAGCACTGTTAAAGAAAGTCAAAGATACTTACGACGACATAATCGGGAGCAACTGAGTGCCTGTAATTTTATCATGATCAATGGAAGCTGTTGAATCAGAAGCTACTAAGATGGGTTATGGATCAGCTGTTTTGCAGGATATCCAAGAGAATGCAATCCTTTTTTCTGTTAAAAAAAAAAATTAAAGTAAACTTTTGGTAATTATTTTTGAGGGATGTAGTGAGGTTTAATGTACCTAGAAACTTGTAGAACATGCTTGCATTTTGAATCTTTCTACCAACATCTAGAACCTTCACCTTCTCACCACTAAGTTAGAATTCTTGAACCTTCCAAACCTCCACCTACCTTGAGTTTCTAGACCCTTCTCTAGTCCAACAATAATTACCATTGCAGGCTTGTTCCTATTTTCTCTTATGTAAGACTTTGATTGTAGCTTGTAACTCAGATTTCTCCATAATAATAAAGGTCTTGTTCTTCCCTCATTTCTGGAGATATACTAATTTCTTCGTTCTTCTTCAACTTTGGTTCTGAGTCTTGGGCTAGTGGAAACTTATTTTTCACTATTCTAAGAAAGCAATTTCCGGAATTTGGAATTTGTCTTTCTTCACATGGTATCAGAGCCATAAGAGTGTTAAGTTGGAATCTTGTCAAGGCACTCTTGGTGAAGAAGTTCGTTGGCGTTCCAAAAATGGATTCAAGCGGAAGAGTTGTTGGCCTTGGGATTGAGGCGCTCAATCAATCTAACTACAAGGTATGGAGGTCATGCATGGAATCTTATCTTCTTGGAGAAGATTTGTGGGAGGTTGTTGGTGGAGATGATAAGGTGGCTCCTACACCCACAGAAGATAATGCCGATGTCGTAAAGAAGTGGAGGACTTCTAATGCAAAGGCGGAGTTCGTGTTGAAGAGATCTATCTCTCATGATTTGTTCGATCATATAGTTGGGTGTAAGTCGGCGTCTGAGATATGGAATACCCTTAATGGGTTGTTCAACAAGAAAAATGTTGCTCGGCTACAGTATTTGGAGAATGAGTTGGCGAATACTACTCAAGGTGTTCTCTCTATCTCTCAATTTTTCTTGAAAATTAAAAATCTTTGTTTAGAAATTTCTTCTCTTGATCCGGAGGAACCTATCTCGGAAGCGCGGATGAAACGAAATATTATTCGTGGATTAAAAAAGGAGTACATTCCTTTTGTTACCTCTATTCAAGGGTGGGCTCAAGAGCCATCCCTTGTTGAGTTTGAGAATCTTCTCTCTTCTCAAGAGTCTTTAGCGCAACAAATAGCGGGGGTTTCTTTATCTTCTCAAGGTGATGCCTTGTTCTCTGGAAAGAAGAAATTTTACAAAAAAGAGAAAGAGAAGGAGAAAAAGAAAGATGGAGATGGAGAGCCATCAAGGATCGAGAATGGCAACAAAAGCGGTATCAAATGTTACCGTTGTCATAAGATTGGGCACATCAGGAAAAATTGCCGAGTGAAGCTGAAGGGTGGCAATGCAGCTGATAAAGATGGCGAGGTCGAAGAAAATTGGGGTAATTGTTTCTCAGCGGAAACTACCTCAGTTAATGCTTGTGCTACCATCAACTTTAAGGAAGATTGGATCGTGGACTCCGGTTGCGGTCATCATCTTACCGGCGACGACACCAAGTTCTCTTGTCTTCAAATTTATGAAGGTAATGAGGCTATTATCACCGCGGATAATACAGTTCATCCGGTAGAGAAGGAAGGTACCATCACCTTTAACAACAATGGTGATCCTATCACTCTAAAGAGTGTTTATCATGTACCGGGTATGAAAAAAAATCTCTTTTCGGTGGCTAATGCGGTGGATTCCGGTCACTATGTTTTGTTCGGGCCTAACGAGGTAAAGTTTTTCCGAAATGTGTCCAAGGTAGAAGGGGATGTCGTCCACACCGGTAAGAGAGTTAAAGATTTATTTATTCTATCTGCTTCAACTTCTTATGTTGATAAAATGAGCACAAATGATAATGCTTCTCTTTGGCATGCTAGATTGGGTCACCTAAATATGGATAAGTTAAAAGTCATGGTGAATAAAAATCTGGTTGATGGTTTGCCTCATATTACTACCTTTAGTAATGGAGAACTATGTGAGGGCTGTCAATATGGTAAGGCACATCGCCTTCCATTTGATAGATCCCGAACAAGATATAAGGCACCATTGGAGCTTATTCATAGTGACGTGATGGGTCCTACTCGTACACATACCTTTTCTGGTTATCGCTATATGGTGGTCTTTGTTGATGATTTTACTCGATTCACTTGGGTGTATTTTATGAAAAGAAAATCTGAAGTGATTTTCAGGTTTATGGAATTTAAAGAGAAGGTTGAAGGTGAGCTCCAAAGGAAGATCAAATTGTTGAGGACCGATAATGGAGGAGAATATACTTCTCGGGAGTTCAATATCTTTTGTTCGAAGCATGGCATCCGGAGGCAGCTTACTTGTGCTGACACTTCTCAGCAAAATGGCATAGCAGAAAGGAAAATTCGGCATCTCACCGAGACGTGCAAGAGCTGGTTGTATGCCAAAAATTTACCCAAAGTCCTATGGGCAGAAGGTATGGCTTGTGCAGCTTATGTGATTAATCGGATTCCTCTCAGCCCGATTAATATGAAGTCTCCATATGAGATGATGTATAACGAGAAGCCCAATGTGAAAGACTTCAAGGTCTTTGGTTCAGTTTGCTATGTTCATATTCCAGATTCACAGAGATTCAAATTGGATGCCAAGGCGAGAAAATGTATATTCATCGGTTATGATGAAAGAAAAAAAGGGTGGAAATGCATGGACCCTGAAACTCGCAAATGTAAAGTCTCTCAGGATGTGGTGTTTGACGAAATCTCCTCTTACTATAGCCCCGGTGGTGTCTCAGTTGGTGCTCCTTCAACAATTAAAGAATATGAAGAATTGCCCATGAGCTTGCCAGTGACTTCTTCGGCTCCTGCCTCTTCTAGTATCTCATCATCACCGTCATCACCAGTAATATCTAAAAGCCTTTCTTCTTCAGAATTAAGGGAGTCTGGTGATAGGGGGAGCGAAGTTAATTCTCGCGAGGTGGAGCAAGAGGAGAATGCTAACTTGGAGGGAACAAATGCTCCAAAAATGACTCGGTCCGGAAGGCAAGTCATTAAGCCAATTCGTTATAGAGATGGTAATCTGGTAAGCACTTGTCATTGCTTTAGTGCTGGTCCTATTTATGAAAATGAGCCATCTTCTTTTGATGAAGCAAAAGGTGTTAAAGAATGGGAGGAAGCCATGGAAGAAGAGATGCACGCACTTATAAAAAATGAAACTTGGGATCTTGTGCCAAAACCCAAGGATGTGAAGCTGGTGTCTTGCAAATGGGTGTACAAATTAAAAAAGAAAGCAGATGGGAGCATTGACAGATTCAAAGCAAGGCTTGTTGCAAGAGGCTTCTCTCAAGTATATGGAGAAGATTATGAAGAGACTTTTAGCCCTGTAGCAAAGATGACGTCTGTTCGGGTTGTGATCTCTTTAGCAGCATCTCTTGGTTGGAAGCTATATCAGCTTGATGGAAAGAATGCTTTCCTATATGGCGAAATTGATAAGGAAATCTACATGGAGCAGCCTCTTGGCTATGTTTCTTCAACTCACCCAGATTATGCGTGCAAACTCAAGAAGGCTCTCTATGGTCTTAAACAAGCTCCGAGGGCGTGGTACGGTAAGATTGCTGAGTATTTACAGTTTTGTGGTTATTTTGCTTCTAACTCAGATTCTAGTTTATTTGTAAAGAAGCAAGGATCATTACACATGATTGTTCTACTATATGTGGATGATATGATCATTACCGGCAATGATGAACGAGAGGTTGCAAAGCTTCGGGCTGAACTTTCTATTCGATTTGAGATGAAAGATTTGGGAGAGTTAAGTCATTTTCTTGGCTTGGAAGTGAAAAAGGTGAAGGATGGGATTTTTCTATCTCAAGAAGGCTATGCCAAGAAGCTTGTTGACAGGTTTGGAATAAATAAAAGCAAGTACTGCTCCACTCCTCTTGAGCCTAACTTTAAAATTAGGCGTAATGAAAGTAAACTTTTGTCGGATCCTCGACCTTATCGTGCTCTTGTTGGTAGTCTAATTTATTTGACTATTACAAGACCAGATATTTCATTTTCCGTTGGGCTTGTTAGTCGCTATATGCAAGAGCCACGAAAATCTCACCTTGATGCTGCAAAGCGGATACTGAAGTATGTGAATTCAACTTATGACATGGGACTTCTTTATAAGGAAGGGGTTGAATTTTCTCTACTTGGGTTCACGGATGCGGATCTAGGAGGTGATTTGGATGATCGAAAATCTACCTCTGGGTATGTGTTTTCTTGTGGTTCGGCATGTGTCTCTTGGTGTAGTAAAAAGCAAGACTCGGTCTCGCTTTCTACTACCGAAGCGGAGTATAAGGCTTCCACTCTTGCTGCTCAAGAATGCATTTGGCTTCGTCGGCTTGTTGAAGATGTATTTTCACCTATTCATAAATCTACAAAACTTATTGGTGACAATCAAAGTGCTATAAAGTTGGCTAATAATCCGGTGTGTCATGCAAGAACAAAGCATATTGAGATCGAACATCATTTCATTCGTGAGAAGGTGCTTGATGGAACAATTGAAGTATCGGAGGTGCGGAGCAAGGACAACATTGCAGATATCTTCACAAAGTCTCTCTCCAAGGGACCATTCGAGAATCTTCGTGCAGAGCTTGGAATTATTTCCAAAAGTTCACTTTAAGGGGGAGTGTTAAAAAAAAAAATTAAAGTAAACTTTTGGTAATTATTTTTGAGGGATGTAGTGAGGTTTAATGTACCTAGAAACTTGTAGAACATGCTTGCATTTTGAATCTTTCTACCAACATCTAGAACCTTCACCTTCTCACCACTAAGTTAGAATTCTTGAACCTTCCAAACCTCCACCTACCTTGAGTTTCTAGACCCTTCTCTAGTCCAACAATAATTACCATTGCAGGCTTGTTCCTATTTTCTCTTATGTAAGACTTTGATTGTAGCTTGTAACTCAGATTTCTCCATAATAATAAAGGTCTTGTTCTTCCCTCATTTCTGGAGATATACTAATTTCTTCGTTCTTCTTCAACTTTGGTTCTGAGTCTTGGGCTAGTGGAAACTTATTTTTCACTATTCTAAGAAAGCAATTTCCGGAATTTGGAATTTGTCTTTCTTCACATTTTCCCCTTCTTTTGCACAAATGTGTTCATATTAGGCTTCTAACCACTTGAAAATATAATAATCCCACGTTTTCTTTGATCTTCAAACTATATATATAAATATCCTAATAAATATCCATTCCTCTTTATGGTGTTAAGTTGAAGTTCATGTAGCTATGCTTTGTGTAATAAGAAAATAAGGGTTTTACTTGTACTACTTCCTTTTTGACTTCTGCCATGCATCTAAACCACATCCTAATATATAGTTAAGATCTGTGTATGTATCTGCTTTGTTCTGCTTTTCTTCATCATGGTAGCATATATGGTCTAGTAAACGGCCATGGACCCATGAGGAGGGATTTGAATTTTGCACTGTTAACTTTGGAAAGCTTATTAATTTTCTAGATTAGAATGTTAGAAAACTTTGAGTTTTTAAACCCTCCATGGAATCAATCTAATAATACTGTAAATATTTAATCTAAACCATGGAGTAGTAAAATAGTATCTGATTGTGCCATCTTGAAACTCTTGTGCTTTGTCTTTTCTTCTTTGGCAAAGAGTTACCCCGGATTGTCTTTTATAGCCCTGAATCTCTCCTTCCATTAAGAAGAGATATAATATCCTTTAAATTAG
Source organism: Umbellularia californica (assembly GCA_028538565.1). Taxonomy (NCBI): domain Eukaryota; kingdom Viridiplantae; phylum Streptophyta; class Magnoliopsida; order Laurales; family Lauraceae; genus Umbellularia; species Umbellularia californica. The sequence continues at coordinate 13,229,218 of JAPQWN010000001.1, read as the reverse complement.
CAATTAATGTCAACCAGTAAATAACTTTTAAGACCATGAATAGAATTAAGAGGGAGATGACCGTTTCATATAATAAGAAGTTGTGGTCAATGTGGGTCACCTCTAATAAAATGCTCCAACATTGAACCCTATGTAATTTTCTCTTTATTACTTTTTATGTCTTTCGAGGCTTGTTTTTCTCTGAAGAACTCTAAAGGCCGTATACATGTGTATTAACATCAATGTTTTCACCAGATTTAGAACTGTACAATGTAGAAGGCAGCACCATTGGGGTTAATTTCAGGCATATTATACAATTGTTTCATAAAGGGAACGATGAGTCCCGGAACCATGATTTACATTGTCCGTGCCTCGTATCTCAAAAAGATTAAAGGCCATGAAAAAGGTTTAAGATGAAAACAATATCACGTTATAAACCTTATTTGCTTGAGTAAATGGGTAATAATGTATGGGTTTTCACTAAAATTGGACCTTGACCTGATTATTGGTTGGGCCCATAACGTGAGTCCATGCTTTTTTTTTTTGGGTCTGGATTATTGGGATCTAAATGGGCTGGATTGAAGGCACTACCATAGTATAGTGCATTAGGACCTGAATGATTTTTTTATAAGATGGTTTTGTCTCCAAATCCTATTTTGATACGGAAGCTATGTGTTAGATCCATATCTAATATCAACAAAAGATTTATATTGAAATTTGGAACCAAAAACTGAGGTTCATATGATCACACTCGTACTCTTTTGTTTGCACAGAATTGAAGTCTCAGGAATTCATGGCAAAATGAGTTTTTACAAAGAATATTAGAGGAGGTGAGGAGCGATGATAAAACATGGAGGTGTAGATGGGACTGATTTGTAGGATTTGATTTGCTATAGTGATGGCTTGGTGCATTCAATGTTCCATCTATTGTAATTCATTTCCATTAAAGGGATTTTACTTGTGGCTTTAAAAGAGATTCGAGCTCACACACTCTCACCTTCTATGGGCACCCATTTATATCCCAAATCGGGTGAGCTAAAGGATTGGATTAAAAGTGGAGATTATTTGATAGACATTTATGAATCTCAACCTTGTTTCTTTTATTTTAGTAAATTCTATGAAATGTTTGTCTTACAAGTAGCAAGGTAAAATATGTGGTAAAACAATCCCTTCAACTTCATTATGTTTGGTTGGTTTAAATGAGTGGGAAAGTAAAGTTTCATTCACCAAAACAGTTTACTGATATCTTGCTGGACCCCCAAAAAGTCTTCCATTTGACATCTCATCTCACTTCACCTTAATTTACCTTATGAAAACTAATACATCTTTATTATTATTGTGCTAATTTGGACTCTTAGCTGGATCCATATTTTAAACTTCAATACCTGAGAATTGATTCTGGACATACGTATAGAATGTGATACTAAGATATCAACACCACTCATCGATAATGGCCATAAATAGTGTGTTGGCAATTCATCATTACTTTGCCTGAAACTACACTTCACCTTTACTTCACCACATATTTCCCAGTGATTTGAAATTTGCTTTACAACACACTTCTCATGGTTTCTTAGCCACAGAAGCCCGGTCAAAAATCTTATCCTACGCCTGCCCGCGGCACAAGTTCTCAGCTGATTCATGTCATCCCTCGGTGTCCACGTGTCCCTTCCCAAAGCCCCCCATGTGCAGAAATTAAAAGAAAAAAAAAAAAAAAGCACCGCGGCTCTTATACACTTGTGGCCACCTCCTTCCTCACCGTCCAGCCATGCCACGTGGACTCACCTCCAAGTGGGCCCCAATCATCCAAACAAGAATCTTCCACCAACTTTCTGCCACTTGTCATCCTCCCGTTAGCCCCTTCCTTCCCGCTGTCCGCCTCCTTTTTATTCCAGCCTCAATAAATAAGAAACAAAAACTAGGCGCCATTTTTTCCAACACCAGAGAAAGAAAGAAAGAAGAAAAAAATTAAAAAAGATAGTGGCTGAGATTGCTCCTTCTCTTTCTTTCTCGGGCACAAACAGAAGACAGCAGAGCAGCGTAAGCTTTCTCTGTCTCTGCTTTTAGGTCTTTCTTACAAACAGAAGCTCCATACTCTTCTTTTTGATGCTCCTGATTGAGAAAGTTTAGGCCAGATTATTAATCCCAATCCCCTCGGCTACTGTTTTCTCACTTTAGCAGTAAAATTTCTTTTGATTTTAGCACCGACGTCGCGGTTTTGTTTGTTTCTCTTTCTGCGCACAGACAGGGAGAGAGATCCGAATCTATTCTCTTTCGGATCGTATGCATGCATGCCGTTGCCGTAGTCTGTAGGAAAAGCGCAGTCGGACTGCGTTGTCTGGAATTTGGAATTGGAAATGGAGACGTGTTCCTCTGGAGAAGACTTAATTACTACCAAGGTTTCCTTTCCTTTTTTATTAAAGTATAGACGTAAACCATGATTTTGCAATTTTGGAGAACCTGCTTTTGTCGGTTCTGTTTCGTTTCGCAGAAATCGAATTCTAGGGATTAATTTCTCTTTATGTTTCTGTTTTGCCCCCCCCCCCCCCCCCTCAAATCATTCAGAATGGTTTTTTGTTGGCAGATAAGAAAGCCGTATACGATAACGAAGCAGCGGGAGAGATGGACGGAGGAGGAGCATAACAGGTTCCTCGAAGGTTTGAAGCTGTATGGAAGAGCTTGGCAGCGTATAGAAGGTTAATATTTCAATTTTGTTGATTTAATATGCTCTGTGTAGGTAGACCCATCACGGATAATTGTTAAACACCAGCACAAATGAAACAACAACAACAACATCATCATCACCACCACAGTTAAAATCCAGATGGTTTCTGCTAAGTGAATGGAGATTTGAGCAGAATTACCGGTGAATTTAGGACAGGATTTCGGATTAGAATTGTGAAATGATAGTGTGGTTTTGTTGCAGTAAGATTGTAAGAGGAGAGTAGTAGTAGATGTCATTGAGATGAGTTTTGTGTGGATTCAAATGAACTGGTCCCCGTGTTTTTGTGATTTAGGAAGGCTTCCCATGTGTTTTTATGTGCTCTTTTTCTTGCACAGTGATGTATTCTTCTCCTTCTGGTTTATGGTGAACAGAGCATATTGGTACGAAAACAGCGGTGCAGATCAGAAGTCATGCGCAGAAGTTCTTCTCAAAGGTCTATTGGTACCCTCTCAACATTTGCTTTTCTTGAAGTTATGCCCTTTTGTTCTTCTCTGCTTGATGTTAGAACCTAAAATCTGCTAAAATGGATGATTTTTGGAGCTGCATATTAGAACTGCTTCTGTTATTGCGGCAACTCTCTCTCTCTCCCTCTGTCTGTCTCAACAGTCTCATTTTCTGTTATGGAAAATCTGATTGTCTTCTGACCTTGTAATAGCAAACACCCACTTTAAAACGAAAGAGGGGCATTTCATTACCACAGGATTGGAACTAATAAGAGTAAGATAGACTTTTTTCTAGTTAGAAAACACGACTGACTAGCTTGTAAAGACTGTAAGGTTATTCTTGGAGAGAGTCCTACCGCACAATATAGGATTGTAGTTTTAGATGTTTGCTTTAGAAGTAGAACGAAATGGATAGTAAATAATAGGTGTTTAAAAATAAGGTAAGGCAAAAGGGGAATGGAAACCATATTTAAACATAAAGTGATCAAGGAGAGAGAATGGAATTTGGAGGGACAAACTTTGGTTATGTGGAACCATATGATTGATTGTATTAAAAAGGTTGTAAAAAAGGTGCTTGGATGGTCCGAAGGAGTAAGACATTTTGATAAAGAAACCTGATGGTGGAGAGCATAAGTTCAGGAAGCTGTTCGAGAGAAAAGATATGGCTATAAAGTTTGATAGGGGATTAGAAATGTGAAAGATTGTGAAACGTATAAGAAGGCAAAGAAAGACCTCAAGAAAGTAGTGAGTGAGCAAAGCCCAAAGCATATGATGGCCAATATAATAAGCTGTAAATGAGAGAATGAAATGACACAGTCATTATCAACCAATTGTCCTACATAAAGCAATTTGTTAAATAAATGAGGGGCAAGAAAACATCTTTGAAATCAATGGATTGTGGGGATGAGAAAATATGTACATTATGTTAGAAACGAGGGGAGACTTGTAATTTTCTGGTTTATGAGTTGCCCCTTTTAGCCTACCCCAACATAGGTGAGACAAGGCTTTGACGAGGATGACAACGGTGATAATGGATTGTCCTTTTTATAATTTGTATAAAAACTGAAGGTTTCTTGTACACTCTGAAAATTTGATAATTAATAATAATAAAACCATGCCCAAGGCATGCAAATAGTTTAATCAAGATTATTGTCATTTCATAACCGTGCACAAGGCACAAAAACTAGGAAGATTATGAAGTGCAAGTGTTGATGGTTTTACGTTCTTCATTCGACCTACGAAGTCTTGTTGCCGGTTGCTCATTAGTTGGAATATATCTTCCCTTCTTGTGGTGATTTGTGTGATAAGGAATTACTTATCGTCTTATCAAGCACAATTCAAGTTTCTTTGTGTGATAGACGAGTTAGTTCATCTTCTTCAGTAGTTACACCTAGTGGTATGATTGTAGAATCTTCCTTAATGAAAACCCTAATTTAGTCACTACATCTACCAAACTTACGACCAGAAACTTTTATCAATGGTTAAAGGGTTAAAGATAACAATTCGAGGCATGTCAAGTTGGAGTGCATTCATGGAAAGATCAAGCCTCCTAAAGGTGATTAAAAAAAAAAAAAAATACACCGAGTGAGAATTGAGCAATATTCTTGCAATGGCATGGGTTTTAATTATGTGGATGCTGATTCTGTGAAAGACTATAGATTGCACACTGTCAAAGCAACTGGACACACTTCATGAGCTTTATTGAAATAAAATTACTATAGCTGGAATCTTTGAGTTCAATAGGCTATAATAACTTCTCGTTTACAAGAAAGTGATTGAATGCTATAGTAAATTATGAAGCTATTGGTGAGAATCAATGTATCTAGATGATGTCATTTTTCATTGCACGAGAGATGCAGAAGAACAAACAAAAGAGAGTAGAAAGAAACTAGACATTAGAATTTCTAGCAGACCTCAATCCGGAGTTTGAACCTGCTAGGTATAGATCCTTAGCAATATAGCTCCTCTATCTCTAAGTACTGTATATTCTCTCATGCTTCGTGATGAATGGTGCATAGTGCATACATTTACACCAATTTCAGTATTAAGAAATCAGCTCTTGTACTTAAAAATTAAGCTAGTATTGTGGCACACATCTTAGTCAAGGGCATGGACGGGGAGGTAGGGATGGTAGTAGCTCTAGCCATTCGATGGTTAAGGTCATGGAGGAGGTTGGTAGTGCACTCATTTTTTTTGGGGGGGGGGGGGGGGGGGGGGGGAATCGGTAACCAAAACCAATTCATTAAGAAAGAGAAATACAGGTGGAAAAAAACAAAACACAAATCAAAAGGAACAAAAAGTAGTATAAAGGAATTATACCACATAAAAACAGAAATTACATACTAAAAATGATCAAATTGGTAGTGCGCACATTATGGTCAGAAAAAAAATCAGAGAGTGGATACTTGTTGGGATCTTCATGGTTGTCCCTTGGCTCATGCCAATCTAATTTCTACAGAGCTCGAGATTATTCCCTCTAAGCCTACTGTAGAGCATTTTGCTTCTTCTTCATCAAGACCTTCAAGGGTGAGACATTAATGTAAAAGATATCTTGCCTCAAGGGTTCTTTCTCTTCGTCTACTGCCTTGGTACAATTGGGTATCTCAAATGCTCTTTATGCATCTCCCTCTACATGCTCTTGGGCCATTCATTCAGTGGCCACCAATATGTATCAGGTACCCTTGATTCCTTTCAATCCATCAAGCATTGTTTAAATATGAGCAATTACTCCTATTAGTAATAGTTGCTACTCTTGGGCTTCACGTTAACTAAATGTAGAAAATTGTGAAATCGTGAGGGAGATACATATAGGTCTCTTCCACTGGGTTTCATGTATCACAGGTAGCAGACATAATTTTATGAACCCTAAGGTGGCAAAACAAGTTGGGTTCACATGTAGGCCAGTACACCCTTTAATGTAATGGTTGCTGATGAGAAGTAACTTCCATGTCCTAAGTGTACAATTGTTTGCTTAATGATGCAAGGGTACCTTCCCCAGGCAGACCCCTTATCTTCTTCTGTTTGGTGGTTGTGATGTTTTGGAAGCACAATGGTTACATACACGTAGGCCTATTGCATTGGATTTTTTGAACTCAAAATGCAATTCAAAGGCAATGGCGAGAAGTTTAGATTGAAAGGAGATGTGCAATTGCTTTAAAATTGGATTCTAACCAGCACATGAGTCAATCTTGTCCAAACCAATGGGGCTGGTATTGCGGCGAACTCTTTAATATGACGGTTGCTAAGGATGCTGTCATCAAGGAGCCAATAAGACTTCCACCATAGTGTGATCACGGTCACAAAATTTCCATATTACCTATGTGCCAGGCTCCTAACATATGACCTTATTGCTATCCTCATTTCCAATAGTCAGAAGAGGGAAAAAATCTCTCAAGACGCTTGTAGCCGGTATTATTCGTGCAAGTATAAGCCCATATTAATCACTTATTCTTAGTTATGAAAGATGGTTCCCGGAATAAGCTCACATAAAGGACAAGTTTCCAAAACCAGTAATTGACGAGTGAATTGATGAACTTCATGGGGCTCAGTATTTCTCCAAGTTAGATCTTAGATCCAATATCATCAAATCCGGGTGCATCCAGAGCACATTCCAAAGAAAGCATTTCACACTCACGATGGTCATTATGAATTCTTAGTGAGCCATTAAGGTTAGTGGATGCACTGTCGACATTTTGATCTCTAATGAATGAGGCGTTCCTTGTGAAAATTTATCATCATGTTTTTTTTAATCATCTTTATTATAGTCTGTCTGACTTTGGAACATTATATACGACATGTATGCATTGATTTAGAACTTCAAAAACATCATCTACATTCTAAATTTTCAAAATGTCAATTTGTTCAATCTCAAATAGAATATTTGGGCCATATTTTTTCCAAGGAGGGTGTGGCAGCTGATGCAAGTAGGATTTCTAGTATGGTTGGGTGGCCTACGTGTTAGTCTATAAAGGCATTTGCGAGGATTTCTAGGTCTACCGGGCTCTACCAAGAATTTGATAAATATTATGGCAGGATTGTTCTACTCTTACGCATTTCTAAAGGACTTATTTCATTGGAACTTGGAGGCAGACACTGCTTTTATTGGCTCAAATGGGCTATGTCAATCACACTAGTATCTGATGCATCAAGCACAGGGATTGGTGGTGTTTTGATGCAATCAGGACACATGATTGCCTACCCTAGCAAACTGTTTCAAGAAAGAAGTGGCAGCTGTATTTATTGGGGCATCATTTCATAATTTGAATAGGTCATTGTAGTTTAAAATTTATCATGGAGCAAAAAATCACAACTATTACATAACAAAAAAAAAAAAGGTCGCCAAATTACTTGGTTATGACGCTAAAATTGCATACCAACGAGGCACAGAAAACTTGGCAGCTGATGCCTTTTCACATCAATATGAGAATGCGAGCCAATTGGTTGCTATTTCATATCCTTTTATCTTGTGGATTGCTAGTTTGACATGGGGTGGATAATGATAAAGTTGAGCCACATGGTGGATCGGCTTCAACTAGACTTACAAGCAATTCTGCATTATTCCCTTGTTGATGGAGAACTCTGTTACAAATGATGATTAGTGGTGAGGTCTAAATCGCCAGTATATGCATCATGATGGAATTTCATGCTTCCCCAGCTTCTAGTGATTCAGGTGCTCTCAAGACATACAAAAGGGCTGTTTGATCTTTTTATTGGAAAGGGATATGCGCTGACATCTTTCTGGGGTTCTTGAAGGGGATCTTCATCATCGTCTCACAGATCCAACTTGTTCGGATCTCCTGATCGAGCCATGTTGAGCAATAACAGTTGTAGGACAGCTCTCATCATCTTCAGTGGGGCCCACCTAATGATCTGTTCACATCAGAACCTCTTGGAGCAGTGTCTCCCATCATCACTGGTCTTTTTGGACATTTTTCTGGATTTTTTTGGCAAACTCAAGGTTGGTGAAATCCGCAGCTCTGTCTTTGAAAATTTTTGTATATGCAGTTTCTTTTTTGGGTATTTTTTTTATTTTTTATTTCCCACAAGCAGTTCAAATGAACTGTTGGATTAAGTTAAATGTATCCTTCAAGCAGTTTTTGCATATTTTGATATCTTCTCTGATGGCTGAAAAATCTGAGATTCTGGCAATCAAATTCAATGGAAAAAATAATTTTTCCTAGGAATTTTAGTTTAGGATGCTTTTGATTGGAAAAAGACCTTTGGGGTTACATTGATGGCAGTGGCACAACAGTCAAACCTATAGACACTACCAAGTCTGGTCAATGAGTAACGAATGATGTGAAAATCAAAAGTTGGATCCTAAGGTCTGTTGATCAACAAATTGTGCGTAACCTAAGGCCTCACAAAACTTCTAAAAAGATGTGGGAATATCTCAAGAAGATATATGATCAAGATAATTCAGCCAGACAGTTTCGGTTGGAACATGAAATCTCAGAGTATTGTCAAGGAAATAAGTCTATTTAAGATAATTACTCTAGGTTTCTAAACCTTTGGATGGGATTTGAAGACTTAGTGTATCAACTGTTTCTAAAGACGGTCTCACTATGCAAAAATATCATGAGAGAGATCAATTTCTTATGATACTTAGTAATGAATTTGAAAATGTTTGGGCCAATTTAATGAGTTGAAAGCCTATTCCATCTCTAGATGAGTGTCTTGGAGAATTGCTCCAAGAAGAAAAATATTGTCTTATAAAGGCCACAATGGAACAAAAGGGATCTGCAGCATGATGTAGCTTATTCTTGTTGGAAAAATGGCCTAGAGCACCACTACTTTTGTCAAAGTTTGAGCCAAAAACTTAGTGGGACCCACTTATCCTTTTTGGTGGAAATACATGGGAATGTATTCTACTCCATGAGTAGATTAATTACATGTATTGGGTTGCTCTAATCCATTAAGGAGTGAATGAGAAATTGCCTCCTAAACACCACTACTTGAACATGTTAAACATGGAAACAAAGGAAGTGGTGAACTTGCATCCCACATTGCTTGGGAGCAAAACATTCCTTGGGAGCAAAACATTCCTTAGGTATAAATATACTTACCTTGATAGTATAAAATAAGCCCCAAGGGGCATCCCACTTTTGTGGGGGAGGGAAGACCTAGATCAAGGTGGGGTCACCACCACACGCGTGCGCCGCCCCGCCCCGCACTGAACCGGGCCGGGGCTTCACGCGCAAGTTGGGCCTGGCTCGGCCCACTACCCATTTATTTTTTGGAGAAATTATATTTAATAAAATTTCTTTTTGTAAATGGGATGTCCCTAGTGGTGTGTGTCCTTTCGCATCTGAAAGGGTGTGTCCAAACCCATGAGGTGTGTCCAAAGAACAAAGAAGAGGCATCTATTCACTGAACAGTCACTATTCTGAACAGATGCAACCCCCATTGAAGAGACCTGATTGAAGCTATTTATATGCTTCTCGTTCATGACTTTTGATTCATCCATTTCACTGCTGTTGCATTGCATTTCGAGTCATCATTGTGAAGAGAGAGTACTGTTGCTGCACTTTTGGTTCGCCAGACACACAGTTTGTAGTGCTGCAACTGTGGTGGTTTGATCATTGTATCCTGGGAGACAAACGATGTTGAAGCTCGTAAGCACCATTGCGGGGGCGATTTTTGTCTTAAGGACATAGTGTGTAACACTTGCCTTGATCACCCATCTTCTGCGAATTACTGGACTTCAAAACTTCTGCAACAACACTCTGTTTCTGTCTTCAAACAGTGAGTGATTTCATACTATATTTACTTGTTGTATACCGTATTTACTTGTTTAATTCACAATGTTCAGACCTGTCTCCTAAATACTGAACTATTACTGACTGTACTCGGTTCTAACAATCTTAAGACAAAATTTTTTGATGTTCTGAGTACACTCTGTTATCAGTTTTACTTCAGTGTTTCTGGTTTCAGTTTATGTCAGTTTTACTACTGGTTTCTAAGTCTTCTATTTCTGAAACCAGTATTGTAAAACTGAGTTTCTCTCTTTTATTTCACTTGTTACAGAACTTTAGTTTGTTCTGTAACTTGCTTTCTTGTCGCCTCAGTTGATTTTCTATTTACAGTACTGTTAATTTTTAACTCTCAGTATACTCTGTGTTTTCTTTTACTTCTGTTTATTAACAGTAATGGGTATTGAGAATGATACTTCAGTCAGTACCCCCGCCCCTGTTATGGTGAGCAATGGGGAGAAACCTGAGAAGTTTAATGGTACTGAGTTCAAGAGATGACAACAAAAGATGTTGTTCTATCTCACTACCTTGAACTTGGCTAGGTTCCTCCATAAAGAAGCTCCTGCCTTAACAGAAGGTGAGACAGACAAGCAAGTGGTTGCTGCTGTCGATGCCTGGAAGCATGCTAACTTCCTTTGTCGGAATTATATTCTCAATGGACTAGACAACACATTATATAATGTGTACTGTTCATTGAAGACTGCTAAGGAATTATGGGATTCTCTTGATAAAAAGTACAAGACTGAAGATGCCGGAATGAAGAAATTCGTTGTGAGCAGATTCCTTGACTATAAGATGATCGATTCCAAAGCAGTAATCAATCAAGTTCAGGAACTTCAGGTAATTCTCCATGAAATTCATGCAGAAGGAATGTCTCTTAGTGAGTCTTCCAAGTGGCAGCCGTCATTGAAAAATTGCAACCACTTTGGAAGGATTTTAAGAACTACCTTAAGTATAAGCGAAAGGAGATGAAACTTGAAGACCTGATTTTCAGATTGAGGATAGAGGAAGACAATCAGGCATCTGAAAAGAAAGCAGGAAAAACGTTCACTGAAGCTAAAGCCAATGTAGTGGAGCATGGACAGAATCCTAAGAAGAGGAAGAACAATCCCAATGGCCCAAAACAGCAGGGTCCCAATGATAACAAGAAGTTCAAAGGGAAGTGCTATGTGTGCGACAAACCAGGCCACCGTGCTAAGGACTGTCGTAAGCGCAATGACCAAGGCAATACAAGTAAGAAACCAGCACAGGCCAACATGACAGAATTAGACACTCTCTCCACTGATGTTTCAGACATCAATCTTTCTGCTGTGGTCTCAGAAGTCAATTTGGTTGGTAACACTAGAGAATGGTGGGTGGACACTGGGGCCACTCGACATGTCTGCTCTATTAAAGAGATGTTCTCCACTTATCATGCTACAACAGGAGAACAACTCTTCATGGGCAATTCTACCACCTCTAAGGTTGAAGGCCAAGGATAGGTGTTATTAAAGATGACTTCTGGAAAGGAACTCACCCTTAACAATGTGCTGCATGTACCTGATATACGCAAGAATCTGGTATCAGGCTCACTACTGAGCAAGAAGGGTTTCAAACTGGTATTTGAGTTGATAGGTTTGTCCTCACTAAATCTGGGATGTACGTGGGTAAAGGGTACATGAGCGATGGGCTCTTTAAATTAAATGAAATGACAATTGTACCTAATAAGAAAAATTATTCTGCTTATATGCTTGAGTCCTCTAATGTGTGGCATGGTAGATTAGGTCATGTTAACTATGATGCTTTGCGTAGATTAGTTAATATGGAATGTTTGCCTAAATGCAATTTTGATTCAACTATCAAATGTGAAACATGTGTAGAAGCTAAACCTACGAGAACTTCTTTTCATTCAATTGAACGAACTTCTGAACCCCTTCTGTTAATTCATTCTGATATCTGTGACCTAAAGTTTGTTCAAACTAAATGTGGTAAGAAATATTTTCTTACATTCATTGATGACTGCACAAGATACTGTTATGTTTACTTACTGAGAAGTAAAGATGAGGCATTGAAAATGTTCATACATTATAAGAATGAGGTTGAGAATCAACTTGATAAGAAAATCAAGGTGATAAGAAGCGATAGAGGGGGTGAATATGAATCACCTTTTGGTGAATTCTGTTCACAGCATGGTATTATACACCAAACTACTGCTCCTTATTCACCTCAGCAAAATGGTGTTGCTGAAAGAAAAAACAGAACTTTAAAAGAAATGATGAATGCTATGTTAATAAGTTCTGGATTACCTCAGAATTTGTGGGGGGATGCTATCGTTTCCGCAAATTATATTCTCAATCGAATACCTCAAAAGAAAACCAATAAGACTCCCTACGAATTGTGGAAAGGCAGAATGCCTACTTACAAATACTTGAAAGTGTAGGGGTGTTTAGCAAAAGTGGCAGTTCCTACACCTAAAAAGGTTAAAATAGGACCAAAAACAATTGACTGTGTATTAATAGGGTATGCTCATAGTAGCAGTGCATATCGGTTTCTAATTCACAAGTTTGAGATTCCCGATATGCATCCTAATACTATTATTGAGTCAAGGAATGCATCGTTCTTTGAACATGTATTTCCTTACAAACCATCGCAGGAATCGAGTTCTCCCAAAAGAACTCATGATACTGCTAGTAGCAGTAATCAAAACCAACAAGAGATTGATGAACCTAGACGAAGTAAGAGGGCTAGAACATAAAAAACGTTTAGTTCAGATTTTCTAACGTTTCTGTTAGAAGATGAGCCTCAAAGCTTTAAAGAAGCAGTTTCCAGTCCCAAAGCACCATATTGGAAAGAGGCAATAAATAGTGAAATTGAATCTATTTTGCAAAACCATACATGGGAACTAGTGGATCTTCCACAAGGTTGCAAACCTCTTGGATGCAAGTGGATATTCAAGAGAAAGATGAAAGCAGATGGATCAATTGAATAGTACAAGGCCAGGCTTGTTAAAGGGTACAGACAAAAGGAAGGCTTGGACTATTTCGATACTTATTCACCAGTAACGAGAATAACATCAATTTGAATGTTAATAACAATTGCTACTATATACAGTTTCGAGATGCATCAAATGGATGTAAAGACCGCTTTCTTAAATGGTGACTTAGATGAGGAAATCTATATGGAACAACCAGAAGGGTTTAATGTTTAAGGTCAAACTAAGAAAGTTTGTCGGCTTGTCAAATCTTTATATGGATTAAAACAATCACCAAAACAGTGGCATGAGAAATTTGACAATTTAATGATGTCAAATGGATTTCAGATCAATGAATGTTATAAGTGTGTGTATGTCAAGAACACTAACAATGGTTGTCATAATTTGCTTATATGTTGATGATTTACTTATTATGGGTAGCAATAATGCGATCATTCAGGCTACCAAGAGAATGTTGAACAATAAGTTTGATATGAAAGATTTGGGTGTTGCTGATGTCATATTAGGAATTAAGATTTCTAACACTTCGGATGGACTGATATTATCTCAATCACATTATATTTGAGAAAATACTCAAGAAATATAATCAAGATAATAGCAGTCCAGAAAGGACACTTATAGATATTAGTATCCATTTATCCAAGAATAATGGAAAAGGTATATCACAACGAGAATATGCGCAAATAATTGGCAGCCTAATGTATGTAATGAATTGCACTCGTCCAGACATTGCATATGCGGTTAGTAAATTGAGTAGATACACAAGTAACCCAGGAGCAGAACACCGGAAGGCCTTAGTTCGGGTTTTAAGATATTTAAAATGCACCCAAAACTATGGACTGCATTACTCTAAATATCCAGCTGTACTTGAAGGCTATTGTGATGCCAACTGGATATCCGATATCAAAAATTCAAAATCCACAAGTGGATATTTATTTACACTTGGTGGTGCAGCGGTATCATGGAAATCTTCTAAGCAAACTTGCATTGCTAGATCCACTATGGAATCTGAGTTTATTGCATTGGATAAAGCTAGTGAAGAAGCCGAGTGGCTTCGTCAATTCTTAGAAGATATTCCGTTGTGGTCAAAACTTGTGCCTCCTATCTGCGTTCATTGCGATAGTCAATCAACAATTGGAAGGGCACAAAGTAAAATGTATAACGGTAAGTCTCGACACATTCGTCGAAGGCATAATACCGTGAGACAACTGCTCTCTAATGGCATTATGACAATTCAATACATAAAGTCCATAGATAACATTGCGGATCCTCTTGCAAAAGGATTAGCAAGAGAGCAAGTAAATCGTTCATTGAGGGGAATGGGCTTAAAGCCTATGAATGAAAAGTCGCCATAATGGAAAACCCTACCTAGTTGACTGGAGATCCCAAGATTTAGGTTCAAAGGGACAACCGAATTGTGTGTGACTTAACAATATAACTATGGAGATAACATCTCTTGCTTATTCCTATGATATTAATAGTGATACCTGCAGCGGTAAATAGGATAAGCAAGCTTTTAATGATTCTTATATCTTGGATAATCAGATGGGGTATTGCAGGATACTCTTAATAAGAATCACCTATGTGGGTGTGAACTGGGCCGATTCTATGAGAATGATAAAGCTAAATTCTCTAAAGCACTCATGAAACCAGGCATTGTTTAGGGCCAAAATGAACACAATCATGAGAACCAAATGTGTCAGGTAAGATTCTGTGTGAACTCTATTGTCTTGGTTTACACAAAAGGCTGAGCAGTTTAAGACATCATGTTCACTATTCAACCAGTAAATCCGATAGTACTTCACAAGGGAAGCTTCAAGGCCATAAGCTACCTTTCTCTATACAGATGATTTCCAATTGTACTCTTTCTGTGTGTCTGCATATCATTTCATTGCTTACAGTCAATTTCATTCATGTGGGGGATTGTTGGAAAAAGGGCCTAGAGCACCACTACTTTTGTCAAAGTTTGAGCCAAAAACTAAGTGGGACCCACTTATCCTTTTTAGTGGGAATACATGGGAATGTATTCTACTCCATGAGTAGATTAATTACATGTATTGGGTTGCTCTAATCCATTAAGGAGTGAATGAGAAATTGCCTCCTAAACACCACTACTTGAACATGTTAAACATGGAAACAAAGGAAGTGGTGAACTTGCATCCCACATTGCTTGGGAGCAAAACATTCCTTGGGTATAAATATACTTACCTTGGTAGTATAAAATAAGCCCCAAGGGGCATCCCACTTTTGTGGGGGAGGGAGGACCTAGATTAAGGTGGGGTCACCACCACACATGCGCGCCGCCCCACCCCGCACCGAACCGGGCCGGGCCAGGCTGGGGTTTCACGCGCGAGTTGGGCCTGGCTCGGCCCACTACCCATTTATTTTTTGGAGAAATTTTATTTAATAAAATTTCTTTTTGCAAATGGGATGTGTCCCTAGTGGTGTGTGTCCTTTCACATCTGAAAGGGTGTGTCCAAACCCATGAGGTGTATCCAAAGAACAAAGAAGAGGCATTTGTTCACTGAACAGTCACTATTCTGAACAAATGCAACCCCCATTGAAGAGACCTGATTGAAGCTATTTATATGCATCTCGTTCATGACTTTTGATTCATCCATTTCACTGCTGTTGCATTGCATTTTCGAGTCATCATTGTGAAGAGAGAGTACTGCTGCTGTACTTTTGGTTCGCCAGACACAGTTTGTAGTGCTGCAACTGTGGTGGTTTGATCATTGTATCCTGGGAGACAAACACTGTTGAAGCTCGTAAGCACCATTGCGAGGGCGATTTTTGTCTTAAGGACATAGTGTGTAATACTAGCCTTGATCACCCTGACAAACTCACGATCACAGGAAAAGAGTTTGAATATTCTCTTGAGAATGTATTAACTTTTGTGTCTTCTCTTGGAGAAAGATCACCAATATATAGGATTATACATGCCTTAATCAAGGCTCTTACAAAGGAAACTAGGTAATTACATTGATCACTAATCTAAAATAGGAAAGGCAATCCAATTAGAAAATGTACAGCTATCACTATGACCAAATCAAATCCTCGTGAGATAAAGCTTGCTGGAATGGATTTATGGGCCTTGGGCCCCTTCATGGGTCAACTTAACACCCCCCCTTAAATTGATGCGGGAGAATCAACGAGCATCAATTTGCCAACCAAGAATTGATGCCGTGGTCGGGGAAGGCCTTTAGTAAGAATATAAGCAATTTGAAGCTCAGTGGAGACATGCGGAAGGCTGATGACACCACGTTTAAGCTCATCTCGGATGAAGTGACAATCAACCTCGATGTGTTTAGTGCGTTCATGAAAAATCGGATTTTCAGTAATCCGAATTGCACTTGTATTATCAGCATAGAGGGGTGTAGCTCCTTCTGCGGGAAATCCAATGTCAGAGAGCAGACCTCGGAGCCAAAGAATTTCGGAGCACGCAGCAGACATAGCGCGGTACTCAGCCTCAGTAGAAGATTTTGAAACTTTGTCATGTTTCTTGCATTTCCAGGAAATCAGACTATCATCCAAAAACATGCACCAGCCGGTCGTCGATCGGCGAGCATCTGGACAACCAGCCCAATCAGCATCTGAATAAGCTTTGAGAGATAGAGGATTGTTGGATGGAAAAAACAACCCGCGAGTCGAGGTGCGAATAAGGTACCGAATGATGCGGCGAACAACAGCCATATGAAGATGATGAGGAGCAGTTATGAACTGACTCATGTGCAGATGGCAGGATCCAACCAATCAGTGAAGAAAAATCCAAGTCAGACCAATAATAGCACAAAAAAAGGCCACTGACGACCCAGACTGAAGCTTCAGATCCTTGATGTGGGCCCCACAGATGGAGCTGAACACTGATCAGATGTTTGATCCAAGAAATCACTGTATTTACGCACCTACTGGAATAGGTTTGAACCTATTCCGCCGAATATCCAAGTTTCTGGACGGTTGTGATTGAAACTAGTGGAATTTTTTGAAAGAACACGAGAATGATCAGAGAGACTACCTGGAGGTGCTGAAAAATCCTGAAAAAATCGCCAATAATCCTAGAAATATCAGGTGACCATATCTGTGTAGGTTTTAGAGATTGAACTGAAGATCCGGGGGGGGCCACCAAGAAGATGGAACTGTCGTCAATGGTGGATGTCGCTGGAATCCTTGAACAGATGCCTGGATCTGTTTTCTGCACGAGAGAGAGATTTATTCCTCTCTATACCTTAATTGCTTTGGAAGAAAAGAAACTAGATTTGCATGAGCCTTGCTCTGATACCATGACAAACTCACGATCACAGGAAAAGAGTTTGAATATTCTCTTGAGAATGTATTAACTTCTGTGTCTTCTCTTGGAGAAAGATCACCAATATATAGGATTATACATGCCTTAATCAAGGCTCTTACAAAGGAAACTAGGTAATTACATTGATCACTAATCTAAAATAGGAAAGGCAATCCAATTAGAAAATGTACAGCTATCACTATGACCAAATCAAATCCTCATGAGATAAAGCTTGCTGGAATAGATTTATGGGCCTTGGGCCCCTTCATGGGTCAACTTAACACACCCATCTTCTGCGAATTACTGGACTTCAAAACTTCTGCAACAACACTTTGTTTCTGTCTTCGAACAGTGAGTGATTTCATACTGTATTTACTTGTTGTTTAATTCACAGTGTTCAGACCTGTCTCCTAAATACTGAACTATTACTGACTGTACTCGGTTCTAACAATTCTACCCAGGCTAAACCAAGAGATAAAAAAAATCCAATACAACTAAAGATTTTGAGCATATTGCGAGCCAATACAAGTAAAAAAAAGGTGTAATTACTGCAAAAAAAAAATTTGGGATATTTTTTCTAAATGTAGACATTGACTACAAAACCGGACAACCAATGCTCTTCAATTTTCCGCTAAAGCTACTTTTGGCAGTGCTTTCCATGTCATGCGTGCTCAGCTTGCCAAGCCAGCACCACCCCATTTTACCGCAAAAATGGTTCATCAAATGACTGAATCTGCTTTTTTTGCCTCCAGTTTCTTTCGTAAGAAACCTAACCCTATTGTGTGTGTGCACGTGTGTGCTTTGTGGGGGTGTGTTTTTTTTTTTTTTTTGGAAAAGGGGAGGGGGTTTGGTGGGTTCTCTTCAATATGTATCAATTTTTTAGGGTTTTCGAAAAGAGGAGAATTTTCTATACCCTTCTCGATCTAGGTTTATGTGTTTACAAATCAATCCCTATGATCTAAGTGTTCGGAGTAATTTTCTAAAAGGTCATTACCCAGTGCGGGTCCTGCCAAAGCAAGGTCCTAGGAGGGTCTAGACTGGAGACAGAACTACCCTTTGGCAATTTTGCACAAAGTGGCTGCTCTCAGGTTTGGAGTAATTCCCTGCATTTCCAAATATTTATTTTTGGAGGTTTTTAAAGAAAAATAATTTTCTTAACAAATTGATCACATGGATCACTTTCTTATTGTTTCTTAGTTTTAAATCTATGAGTTTTAGACATGAATCCCTTATCTCAGGATAATACTTCTATCCCTATACCTAGCCAGTGGAACCACAATCGCAATTATAAAATATTCAAGGTCATAGGATGATGATGCCCACCTTTCATCAGACATGCATGACTTATTGTCCATAATAAAACAACCACCTCTTTGATGATTCTTATCAGGGCTACTGGGCTAGATTGATGTAAAAAACCCAGCAAAAATATGTTATAATAATTTGCACAATCTAGTATTTCAAAATTCAAGTTTCTTTCTTTTTATTCTATAGGCAGCAAAGGAACATCAAAGATCTATCCAAGAATTATAGCACATATTTTAGAATCACGACTTTTCAGAAGACAATATGTTTTCCCAATTTTTATAACTTGTATTGGTCATGCTGGTGTCATATGTACCGCTGATGAAGTCTGCACTGGGATCCACATAGCTCTACATTGAAATCTCTGCTCTAATAATAAGCTGAAAGAATCAAGAGGGTAGACCTTGGGTTTTACATTCAAGTATAAGATGAATAGGAGAGAAGAATGAAGAAGTGTAAAATGAGACTAAGGTCTAATTTCCAATATGCAAGTCCTTGTGACTAGGACATCTGTTATTAACACAACAATAGCAAGAATTACAGTGCTCTGCAATCTGCATGATTGCTTGATGGTAAGCGTAAAAGATTAAATTCTCGATTCTATCACCCTTGCAATTTCGCTTTTCTTTCTTGCTTTCCATTTTTCCGTGAATATTGTGTTATTTTCCATTGTGTTGTGTGTTCTAGAACAGTCTATATCAGCGAGTCTTGGGGTCTAGGGGGGGAGGGATTGTAGATGTGTTTTAAGACTTTTGTGCGCAACGAGAGGATTCCGTTCTTTGCGGATTTTTCTTTCCACAAGAGAGGAATCTTGCACTCCTATGCCTTCAATAAGAAAATCAGTTCATTTTTTTTTTCCCTTTTCCACAAGGAAAATGTGGCACCAAACATCAGAGCAATGAGCTGTGGGGAATAGTTGAACAATTTTCCTCATTGCAGAATCGTCTTGTTGCACAAATACACCCTTATGGAAGGGAGGGTGCTATGATATTCTACGATCTCAACGCTCAACTCTCCCCTTTCTAGTTCTCTCATTTGCATCAACTTACTCTGAGCCCTATCTATGGTCACTAGCTCTCTCTCATCTACCTTATGATGTCCTAGCTTTTCAAAACATTATTGAGGGTATATTTATAATTTCATATACAGGTGGTAAATGAGGGATGGAGGGTTTAAGAATATAATAAAGATGAGGATTGATCAGGTAGCTCAATAAGTTTCATAAATGATAGATATACCACATCATGGTTCTAGTGTTAGACAACTTGAATTTTATAAGCCCAACGTATAAGTTTGTCTGCAAGTCTTCCTAAATCTGGGCCTTTAAATGCCAGACTAAGTATAAATCATGCATGTCAAGCATTTTGCTGCTAACAAATAATATGGTTATTTTCAGTTGGAAAAAGAAGCTCTTACAAAAGGCGTACCGCTAGGACAAGCTCATGACATTGACATCCCCCCTCCACGCCCTAAAAGGAAACCAAGCAATCCATACCCCCGTAAGACTGCAGTCACTGCTCCTGTCTCTTCTTCAGTAGGATCGAAGGATGGAAAACCTGTTGCAATAATTAATTCTCTGAACCCCAGTAAACAAGTACTAGATTTGGAAAATGATCCACCTGCTGAGGTATGCATCCGCTTCTTTTAGTCTCTGCATTGATTGAATATGCTCTTTAGATTATTTTTTGCGACTCTTATGATCAGGAACCTCCCATAACTGCTACATTTGGAAGATCAAAACAGTCATCAGATGAAAGAAGTTTTTCAGAAGTCGCCAACCCTTTGCAAGAGGATCCCTGTCCTTACATATCCTCACCGAGCAAAAACTCTTTATCTGAATCAGTGGCCCTTACAAGCCAATGTGCCCTCAGAGAATTCATGCTGTCTACAGAAAAACATGAACAGACTTCGATGGATGAATCATCTGTTACTGTTGAGTTCAAGAGGAACCAACAACTCAACAAAGCTGATGATGGATATAATGACCATGATATTGGTGGACGTGAAGGACTGAACTTACGAAACTATTCTCAAGCTTCAAATGATACAATAATCCCTAGAGAGGCAAGTGAAGATACAAAGCATCAAGAAAATCCACCAGAACTGCCGTCTAATCAGAACTACCCCAGGCACATTCCTGTGCATGTTGTAGATGAAAAGACAGAAAAACCTTTTTCCAAAATGACCGACCATATAACCATCTGTCGCCAGTCAGGAGCCCAGGCAAATCCGAACCATTTAAAAATCCATCCTAGTGTTTCTACAACTGGTGAACATCAGATGAACACAGAAAGATCTTCCATTCACCATCCTTTTCCAATCTTCCATCCTCCTTTTACCCAATTTCACCATGACCAAGATGCTTATCGATCCTATACCAACATCTCTCCAATTTCAAGTCTTATCATATCGACTTTGCTACAGAACCCAGCAGCCCATGCAGCAGCAAGCCTGGCAGCAGGCTCCTGTCAATTCACTGATTATTCTTTTCCAGACACCCATGTTGGGGGATTTCCAATGAAGAATATAAACACACATCCAAGCCTGGCAGCTATTGCTGCCACTACAGTGGCGGCTGCATCTGCATGGTGGGCATCACAAGGGCTTCTTCCCTTTTGTCCACCACTGCACTCTGGCTTCGTCTTTGCTCCTGCACCCACAACCACAATCCCTATGACAGAAACTATCCAAGTTCCAGAAGACACCAAGCAAAGAGTAGACTGCTGTCCTCAAACTCCTGCTCAGGAAGATCAGCAAGTCATGGATCAAGAATTTTCAGCAGCTCTGAAATCACGACACTCATTTAAGAAAGCTTCGTCACTGTTTACATCTGATTCGGAGGAAAGTGGAGATGCCAAGTCATGTGGACTTGAACAA
Source organism: Umbellularia californica (assembly GCA_028538565.1). Lineage (NCBI taxonomy): Eukaryota > Viridiplantae > Streptophyta > Magnoliopsida > Laurales > Lauraceae > Umbellularia > Umbellularia californica. Next base: position 13,207,881 of record JAPQWN010000001.1, on the reverse strand, counting down.
AAAGTTACAGGTGATGTGCAGCCTCAATCAAGCATCGAATTCCATGGTTCGAAGAATGGAAAAACCAGAAAACAGTTGGATCGTTCCTCATGTGGGTCCAACACACCTTCTGGAAGCGAAGTAGAAGAAGACTTGGTGTTAGAGAAGCACATTGAAGGCAAAGAAGAGCATAAAGAAGCTGGATTAAGCCATATCACTGGCGAGCCAATCAATCGCCGTTTTAGAAGCATTGGGATTGGGAACCTAAATGATTCCTGGAAGGAAGTCTCCGAAGAGGTTGTGGTTGGATAACTTAATTTAGGATGTGTTTGAACATTCCTTCAATTACAAATTGTGTGATAACCATTCTGCTGTGCATTTGTGGCAGTGCCGGAAATTGGAAGAAGATTATGCAGGAAACTTTTTTCTCGTTTTTGTCCCAATCTTATTAATATCCTGGAAGATTCTAGGTGCTGCCTCAAATGTAACAGATATAGACAATCCATTGCACACTAGAAGGTGCTCACTATTGCCACCTCAAGGTTGTGGGTTCAAATCCGGATAGTGATATAAAAAAAAAGAAAAAAAGAAAAAAAAAAGAAAAATGTAACAGATAACAGTTTGGGTGGAAAAGGATCCCAACTGCCCCACCTTCGTAGACATCCTGGCATAACCTCACAATTCTCTATTGCTTGTAATTGTTGAACTTCCAACAATGCTTATGGAACTGATTTTCTTTGTCAGGGACGGCTAGCCTTTCAAGCACTGTTTTCGAGAGATGTACTACCGCAGAGCTTTTCCCCTCCACATGATTTGAGGAACAAGGCACATCCTCAGAATGACGCTGAAGAAGGAAAGCAGAATTCTAGCAAGTATGACGACAGGGATGTGTTGGAATTAGAGCTTAGCAGCAAGACATGGGCAATGAATCTTGATCATCCTGTGTGCAGTGAGAAGGATGAGAGCAGCAACAACACAGACAAACTGTCTATGAATGGCCTTGTTGGACATGGCAAACTGAAGGCTCGTCGAACAGGATTCAAACCTTACAAGAGGTGCTTCATGGAGGCCAAAGAGAGCAGGGTGTTGAACACTGGCAGCCAAAGCGAAGAGAAAGATGCCAAGAGAATGCGTCTGCAAGGTGAAGCTGCAGTATAACAACGCATTCATGAAATTACTGATGGGAAGTCTTAAGATGCATGTATTATATGTGTGTGAGGCTAGAGGCCATGGAACTTATCATGGCACTTGGGACCTTATGCTACCAATTCAAGACGCTCTCAGTATTCATGTGTGGAGCCCGATAATTGAAGCTCCATCCTATCTATTTGGCTTTGTGAGTTCCACTTATATCCCTCACCTCTATCTAGACTCGAATGGTTGATGTACTGTGTCGGTATAATTATTGCATTAAGTATGAAATTCAATATTAAAACAACTTATCTTTGAAAAAAAAAAGTTATTTTTCAAAAAAAAAAGCCGGGTTCTATGGATGAATATACATATGAAAATCATCGAGATTAACATCCCTTCCAAGGATGGGGAAATATACAATGATCTATTACATGATATTTGTTTGACTGGTAATGGGTTGCCATGAATTCTAAGTAATATGTTCCTTTCGAAGGGGCTAAAATACAGAGAATGAAGGAGAATATATACAGAGGGCTATCAAATACTCTCTTTTGGTATGCAATGGTTACCCGGCCATCACATCAGTAATTCAAATCCTAGGAAGTGGAGGTCCCATCTCCACCACCTTTTGGCCTGCAAGTGAATGGATTAGATTACTGAATGGTGAGCCCCAAGAGAAGCTTTGGTCATTGCTGCTTCAATCAATTGAGCACCATGACATGCTACAGTTTGTGCTGTAAATTGACCACATTAAGGATCCACAACAGTTGATGGTGAAGGGGTCACTTCAGAATTTACAATATACCCATATGGGAGGAATGTGGTCAGAATTTCACCATTGCCCATAGAAGCCAATGTTTCAACTTGAGCGTACGTGTTGAAATCGTGGAAGTTACACCCAGTCCTTCCAAAGTCTAATTGCATTTTGGGACACAGGTTGGGCAGCAATATAGACTCAAGCGAACGCAGCTTTGGATGGTAAAATCACCCAAGTTTAGTCACAATCAGGTCAGAATTGATAGAGGGCAGATCCAACCTCAGAGACAAATGAGCTATTAAAAGCTGGTAAACAAAATGCATAAGATGTGCATGCATATTGGTGCGAATCCCCATTTGAGTTTTTGGAGTTTTTACTCTATTTCCTTCTTTTTAAGATTTTCCTATTGTTTTCTATTGGAGATATTGCTTCAGGGAACTTTAGAACACAAGAATCCAATTTGCACCATCAAAGCTATCCTGGCTGCATTGATGGTGACCTGGATAGAATCACTGAATGGTTACGGAACAATTTTTTTTTTACTCTCTTGCCGGGAACTTAAGAACAGAGAATTGCAACCCTTGAGTATATATGTAACCAATGATCTAAAGCAACTACCATGTTGTTTAGTAAGAATTTCAAAATTCCAGCCACTGACCTTTGAAACCTTTTTCCATTGATGTGGGCTCCTTAAAAGGTTTCAAAGGACTCAATGGACTCCTTAAAAGGTTTCAAATGACATTTCAAATTTCCAGCTATTTAAAAGTCACGTTTTCCTGCTTGTGTGGGCTTTCTTTCCGTTTGAGTTGACTGCCTTTCTGTATGAATGCAGGCTTTCACTTGGGTCCCATCCCATTGGCTTGAGTACCAAAAAAAAAAAGACCTTTGGAATTTCTGAAAATCCAACCCCATAATTTTTATGAGATTTGCATGGATGCTCAGTACAAAGCAGAATTATTGAGTTCTTTGTCCTATCTGCGTGTTTACACGATGCTCATGCTGATGCTGCTGCTGCTGATGCGGCTATTTACCGTGGGCAATAATACGAAATGTGATATGTTGGATGTCTTAAACATCAACGTCGAGACTTGCGACCGAGTGCCACTTCGAAAATTGAGCCTTGGGTCTACTCACGATCATTGCAAACAAACAGGCCTGAATGTGAATGATGATGACAACTGACAATAGCTTATTTGACTATGAATTCTCATGTATGCAATTCCTATGAATTTTATGCAAACAAACAAACCCGAACGTCGATGGTGATGATGATTGACAATATATGCCCATAATAACAGATCCATGGATAAAGAAAGACCTCTGCATCATACCTGGTTATTCTATCCCCGCATGATTTAATATTTTCAGAGCAAACCACAATGGAATTGCAGAGGTATGGATTTCCGAAGGTACATTAGGTTTCATACCCTTTTCTTTTTGGCTATCTTCCTTGCAAATTCTTATTATTAAAGTCGTTAGCAAAATGGATTTCAAGAGAATGGGAGAGGCAGTTAACCACCAAGATCAAGTCCCAATCGCCAGCTTCAACAAATGCACAGGAAAATGGATAGTCTGCTGCTAAGATTTCTAACCATATATGGACACTTTGGCCGTTGGGAACATATCACCAAAAATAACACACTAGAATGGACAGATGTAAAATGTTTTCAACCCAACGATACCCAGATATTTTAATATAAGCAAGGTATCTGTATAAGCATTACCACAACGACACAAAAACAACGTGATGACATAGGTATCCTCTCCAAAGGCCTCTCAAGCCTCTTTAAATGAAATGAGTAAAAGAGGAGTAGGGATCAAATCATGATTAAAATTAAAGACGAGGCGACGGTTAGATGAAAAGGCACTATATTTCAAAATTTGACTTCTCCACAATTATCCAAGTTGGGGAGAGTAAAGCAAAGGTGGATAAGTATGAGAAGAGCCCTACTTTATGTCACATTAGAATTTTACTCTACCCTTCCCTTTTTCCATCCAAGCACTCATAAAGTAAAATTCATCAGGATTTTCCATCCAAACACCATTACGTATAACTTTATGTCAGTAATTTTACCCGTCGCACAAACAGACAAGTTACGCGTTTGGGTTCAAGAAACCCCGATGCACCAGCAGAGAATGGCTCAATGAAAATAAGAGGGAAAAGTAAATGCTTGTGGATCTAGCATGCATTGTGTACTTGACATCATGTAAGTGACCACATACCACATCAGTTGCCATCCCTCTACTTGAACACAGAACAGGAATCACATGGTTCGAGCCAATATGTGGGGGGCCAAGGAATCTGGGGTATCCAGGTTCATCTTGATGACACTTCTAGATTTTCTACATGTTCTGAAGTTAGTATCGCCATCTTTTAGTATCGCCATCTTACAACCTATGATGGTCAGATACATCATGGATGCCTCAAGAACACAGCAATGATAAAGTAGGGACATGGATTTTACATATAAAAGGTGGAAGTGTTGGATACAATATGGCACAATATGTTACCTATTTCTAAGTTCCTACAAAATTCATGAAGTGTTGTGCTATCAATTTCATAACCCCTTTTGTTCATTTACACCATCCTAAGCAAGTACAGTAGGATGTTGAATGATGCACAACACTTAAAGCTTTTTTTTTTCTTTTTTAAATCAACCATCAAAGAGAAGCAGGATGGGAATCTCAAATGACAACCATTCATCTGACAAGCTGCATCATGAGAGGAGTATCCTCCTGGAATTCATGCACCTCATTCAAGCAGTTACAGTAGCCCACCTTCAAGTGGACAGTTCAGGCAAGTCCTCCCACATTGGATGAGTCTGAAGACAAACAGTTAAGATTATCCAGAGAATTAAGAGGGATCATTCATCCACAATGGGGGCCATCACATAACTGGTTTAGGTTTATAGCACCAAAAGAAGGTTCCAGCCTCAACCACACAATCCATGCAGCCTAGAAAAGGATAACTTGAAAATTTAAATTTCTCCATAATAAAAAACTAGTTGCATAAGAAAGGGTTAGAATTAAATACTCCCAAGCCATTTAATTAATTAAATGTTATCCTTGCTTCATAGATAGGAAAAAAAATCGAGGGAGATCATGTAGTCATCAGTTTCAAAATCTCGGAAGAAAAAAGCCGCTCTCAGACTTACTAGCCAGTAAGCTCCATAATAGCTCCAACAATATCCCCATTGTGTGTCTTGAGAGCTTTGACGGCCTTGCCTCTTGACACACCAGCCTGGGTCATCACCAGATCAATGTCTCGGGGTTCCACTCCAGTGTCATCTACCTCCTCCTCTTCCTCATCAGCTTGTGCGGCAGCAGAGACATCAGGCTTCGCCATCATGCTGCTGATGTCTGGCATCCTGAATTGTTGGGCAGCTTGTGTCTGCAGCTGGGAGCTCAGGTCCTCAATCTTGGCCTCCCCAAATATAATATAAGTCTCAGAATTCGGGCTCTTAAACACATCAGGTTTTGAGATAACAAACAGAATCTACAGCAGTTGACTAAAACCATATTAGTCATTTTCAATGATGGATATAACAAGATCATATAATAGATAATATATTAAAGATATTCATTCACTTGCATTTTTGGTTCTCTTGATAGTAACTCTGCTGACACCAGTAACAGGCTTCATTCCCAGTTTTAGCATTGCTTTCCGACTCTTTTTCTCACTTCTGCTCTGTTTTGAGCTGTCGTTTCCACCAGCACCTTGCTCACAAGAGATTTATAATAAATTGAAAATTAAGCTATCATAGATTAGAAAACTAAACTTCAAATGCAAAATAAGAATCACAAATTACAAGAGATTCATAATAAATTGAAAATACTTTAATTTTTTAAAGACATTTTGGCAGAAGGCTGAATATTTCAAGTTTTCTTTCATCAGCTGATTTCAGCAGCCCTTCATTATATAATATATACTGCATTGCCATGGTTATCCAACTGCTCCCTAATTTAGCGGGTGCATGGATCCCCCCACCAAAACCAGCATTGGAAATTTAGTTGTCAATTTCGTTTCAGCTCAAACCACTAGCCGAATCAAATAACACCTATAAGAAATTAATTCTGGATTTTGGTCCATTTTGATGGGTTTCAGTCCATTTTGATTCATTTTGGAAAAAAAAAAAGAAAAAAGAAAAAGTAGAGTAGTTTATAAATTGCATGTCATTTGATGAGTTGATATTTGAGAGCAGTGGCGGACCCATGTAATAGGGAGGTGGGGCGTCCAATTTGAAAAAGGCCTGTTTAGGGCTATGGATCTTCTAGTACACACCCCATGAGACAAAACCTGTCCCGCCACCCTCCCCAACCCAAAACAAAAAACTCCTTGAACGCTCTTTAAAAAAAATCTCCAAATCTGGAAATCCCTTTTTCTTTCTCGATAGCTATGATCTCTCTTCCTTCTCCAGCTTCAGCATCGGGTTTGCATTCTCTCCCCCTTCAACTATCTCTTGATCCCGTGATTCGGGCAGCTATGCAGGACATTTCCGGCTTTAAGGTCCTTGCCCTCAATTCCTACATCAATTTTCCCGCCTTTCTTTTTTCTGTCACAGATTTATCCAATTCGAGGTTTCAGCTCTGTCTTCTTTGTATTCTTTCGTATCTCTCCTCTTCGTATTTTGATCGAGCTTTAAGATCTATTCAAATTACAACATAGCTAAGCGAGTTCTCTTGTTGTTGATGTTTAATGAGACAGGTTTGTTCCATATTCATATAAATGTAGAATTATATATAAATCTGTTTGGAGATTCATAGTTGCAGATATTATTTGGTCCATTTGGTTGAGAGGAATAGGAGGTCCTTTCAGATGTGAAAGTTTCAGTACTTGAGATTGTTCTGAGAGCACACTCTTTGGTTATATATCGTGGGCCTTAACAATAAGGCCCTGTTTGTCTACATGGAATTTAAATTCTAGAATTCATGGTAAAATGGGTTGCAAAAAAGGATGATTTAAAAGGTGAGGGATGAGTAAGATATAAAGTGGAGATTTAGATATGATCATGAGTTTTATAGGATTTGATTTACTAGGGTGACGGCTAGGTATTCACTCTCCACTCCCCTTAATCCATTTTCCATTAAAGGAGACTATTTTTTATTTTTTGGAAAATGGTAAGTATTTTCCGAAAGGTAAAGGAGACTATTTGATGGCCCTGTTTGGATCTTAACTATTTTTGGTAATACATTCTTAGAAGTCCTAGGAATTCAATTACATGCAGACAAATGCATCCTAAGTATTGTGTACAAATTTCCATTCTCCGATCATCGACATGGATTCTTGAATGGTGATGCTAAGCCCATTTCTTTATTTAGTTTTTTCCTTGTAGGCTTGCGAGTCTTGGGTCTCTATTGAGATTGTATCCGTCGCATTGCAAGTCTTTTGAGGTTCGAGCTTAGTGCTCATAGTGGAACTTGAAAACAAAATTTTGAACTAGAAATTGATATGATTTTCCTGTTTTGTCAATAGTAATGCGAATAAAATAAATTAAAATAATGATTAAAATCTTCAATTGACCATCGTATGCCCCACCCAAACGAAAATCCTGGGTCCCCCGCTCCTTGAGAGTGCATGTCTAATTTCACTTTGTCGCATACACAAAGCTTATAAATTATTTATTGCGCACGTAGAAATAATATATTGCATTATTGATTTCGTTGAACAAATTTGATGTCCATGCTATATACTATTTTCATTTCCCTTGCTATTCTCTCCTTTATAAGTTATAATGAAAACTCCCTCCTTCCATCTCAATATTTTGATTGCATTGAGAGCAAGTGACTCCATCAACCCTAGTAAATCAAATCCTAAGAAAAATGGTGCCCCAATCTACAGCTCTATCATATACACCATCTTAAACCCTTCATAAATCCATAGGGATTCAATACCAAGTAAACAAACAAACAAACAGACAAACCCTTAAGCAATAATCAATCCAACTATCCCATCAGAACATTTAAGAAACAAGGTGGAGAAGGAAACAAAATTACCATCTGCTCCTCCTTGATCCTTGTCGTCGCCCTCATCATCGTCGTCGTCTTCTTCATCATCTTCGTCGTCTTCGTCCTTTGCATCTTCCACGATAGGCTCGTCGTTCTGAAATACGTATCTTATACAGTTATACAGCTCACCACCACCGAATGTTATACGTAGAAAGAGCGTAGAGGAATGCGTACCTGAAGGTTCTGCTGCTGCTGTTCTTTTACGGAGGCGAGATGCTGTTCGTCTTCCACCACCGGGCCCGGCATTTTTGCCGCTTACAGGATAGAAAGAGGGAGGGAGATGTAAGGAGGGTTTCTATCTGCTATCAGTATCCTTTATATATATATATATCAATGGATAAGCATGGTGTAGGGTGTGAGTTTGCTACAACAAGTGAAAGAGTGTGGAGTTGCAGGTCAATCAATGGTGGGTTGGGGGCGGGTTGGGAATAGATCTTAGCCGTTGAATGGCATGGATCGATGATCAGTTGTTTTACATCATGGGGTGGGTTCATAATCACATATTGAACTTTTCTCTTAGCCAATTTCATCATGGTTATGGGAGAGCCCAATTATAGTATAGTCCCCTCTCTTGGCAATCTCTTTAATCATAAGTTGCCTAATGACATTTCTTGATTTTCCAAATTACACTAACAAGATTGATTAGACATTTAAAATGTCAATGTTGCAAATTCTGTTTTTCTTTTCCTATAAACAAATGTAAATTTTGATTTTCATATCAAGTAAGAAAAAGACAAACTATCCCTAAAAGCTTCAATCTCCTCTTCCCTGGACAGAGGAAGAATTTGTTATGATAAAAGTCACAACTCACATATCACAATCTTAGAGAATCCATACTTCTGGCAAAAAAAAAAAAAGGCTTCTTTCCAATTCTTGCCAAAAGTTTCTTAATCGGGTTAGAAGTAAGAAATGTCACCCCAAAAAATGAAACCTAGAGTTGGCTGGAAGGAAGTATAAAATTTGGGTTGCAAAGGGTTCCATTCCATCTTGGCAGATTGAAAAAGTCTACCCAAACCCAACCCATTTATTAATCAGATATATATTAACTCTAACCCAAACAAACCCAAGTTTACCGGGTTGGTTTGGTTCTTGATAACAAAATTCCCCATCATGGTCTCATCGGTGTTAATAAGCACGTGTTGTATTCGTTTTCTGTTTCTCCAATCCCATTATATGTGACCCACCTGATCATCTCATCGTTTCAAATCAATGGATGATAGATGATCTGAGACTCAGAGTCAATGGTGTTGTTTCTAAGCCCTTTAATCCACAGAGAGGGTCGTGACAAGGAGACCCGATCGACATCTCCTCCTTGCAATCATCTGTGAAATTTAATTTTGATGGGTATTATAACCCCTTCACACTAACAGTCGAAATTGGGGGTATCATTAGGGATTCTACGGGAACTTTGATTATAGCTTTTGCAGGAAAAGTTTTAACTGACAATGCATTCCAAGCTGAATTGAAAGCTCTCATCAAAGGTGTGGAGTTGTGCCTAGCAAAGTGTCACATCTCGGACTCGAGAATTTTCCGATTAGGGTGGTCCCCAAAGTGTAACACATATACTCCCGTGAACTCGTACATATTCCGGACCCAAGTCTGAATTCTAAAAGGAGAAAATTTCACTTTTCACATATGAGGTTTCCTCACTATCACCTGTCAATGAACGGTCATTTGCGGAAGAAGAATGAACCATATCAATATCAAAGTATGGGCAGTCCATTAACCAATAATAATTTAAACCTTCAATGCATACTTAACTAAGTGCAAGATTAACTATCTAGTCTCAAATCATAATTACCACTCTTGAACGTACTTCCGCTGTTAAAGCTAATCATTAACCTTACCGATCAAATCTCTAATATGGAGAACTATTAATTATCCTCTTCGGTAACCTGGATTCCTGTAACACCAAGTGTAGCACCATGAATACGACAACTCAACAATGTAAATGATAAAAAATCACCATGCATGCAAGCTAATAAACTCCAACCAACTAATATTAATCTAGAGAACACATTGGGGAGAAGAATTTTTACCAAGATAATTGATAAAAAGAATGGAAATCTTACCAAGAAAATGGGTAAAAAGAACGGTAATGCGAGAAAGCTTGAAAATGAAGGAGATGATGCACTTGGATGGGGAAAAGTTTCCCAACTCCTCAAATCTAACATGCACAGTCCTCTACAGTTTGCTTGGAAATAAGAAAAGTGAATTGAATGAGAACTTTGCCAATGGAGAATGCTTGGAACATTGAATGCTTGTATTAGAGGTGGATGAGGTTGAAGATGAAGAGGGGATCCTCAAATCTTACATGCCCTAGCCCTTGTCTCGGTTTAGAAGAGAAAATGAAAGAAAGCTTAAAGAAAGAAGATGAAGTGAATGAAGAGAGGGAATGAGCAACGGTGGCTGGTTTTTAAGGCTTTAACTTTGGTCATTTGCATGCAAATCCAAGGGGTTAGCTGAAATTTGGAAAAAGGGCTTCTTGGACTTGGATGGTCTGGATATAGGTCAAGTTGGGCTCAAATGGTCTGGGTCCAAACATGAGATTTAAGGTACCCAATACGCTCAATGTGATGCACATGAAAACTCGTTAAAAGTGAAATCACACGTGCGACCAAAAAATATTCAAAAGGTCATAAGTCTACCTGACATGATCAGAACCCCACTAATCTACTTAAATCCATCACAAAACCATCCAAAACAAGTATTATACACCTAATCAAGATTAATTAAATTCTAAACATGCTTAGGCGGGGTCGGGTCTTACAAGAAGCATGTTTCCCATCTTTAGATAGAGGGGAAATATTGTTCATATTAGTTGAATCTTTAAAGAAATGTGGCAACCTATCTTGGTCCTTTATGCATCATGGACATCTCTTCTCAAATCTCACTCTCAAAAAATTCAATTGGTGGGAAGCCCGGTTTAGCTGGAGGGATGCCAATAGTTGTCGGTGACAACTTGTCAAAGCCTGATAATCCATCTGTGGCTCTTTTCAGTACTTGCTTACATCCAGAAATCCATGCCTTACATCTGCAGGATCTCCAGAATGCACCCGCAATCCCCGCCAAGCCATGTGCATGCAACATCTTCTTCGAATGAGGATTGTTAGTCCAGTGCCTGTTTTGCATTTTGGGGTGTACTGTATTGTGTTCCTTGGGCAGATGGGTGTAGCTTCTCTTCCCCTCTTGTTCTTGCTTGCTCTTCTGTTTTCATTTCCTTTGTTTCCTGCTTTTGCATGTTCATTGTTCTAGCAAAAAACAAACACAAAAAACAAACAAACGAAACAAAACAAAACAAAAAAAAACAAAAAGATAGAAGATCTGAAGATATTTCAATAGTGGAAGATCATAGGCATCCAGCTACACTTTTGCTGCATTCCAATCTCCTCCCTCTTACATTTTAGGCCGTCAATCAATTCATTAGATTCCACCTAATCCACTCATCTGCTTTTATTTATCTTCCTGTTTTTTCCTGTCTTTTTATTCCAAAAATCCGCTGTCAATCAATGCATTAGAATCCACCTAATCCCACTCCTCTGCTTTTATTCAACTCTCTTTATTTCTATTCCCAATTGTCTTGTATGATTCCAACAAAACCGGAAAAAACAACGAAGTCTCACGAATTCCAATCTCTGGGTCATACTCTTACAAGAGAAACACCTCACTACACCCCTAATAGTCCGCGTTTAGGAAACTCTATGGATTCGAATCAATTCAATTCAGTTATTTTATTCTTTCAGCTGCAGGTTTTCCAGCCACGGATTGCTTGTCTCACTACATTCCACCACTGTCTTTTTCTCTCTTCAATTTCTATATGCAAATTGCATTGATCCAAGTAATCATTTCCAGCTTATCTTTTGTCCCATTCCAAATACTAAAATCAAGTGGATAGTTAAAATATTCAACCTTGAACATCTTTTCTTCACTATAAGTAGCTCTTCTCAATCAATCTGAGTGACCCATCAGTTGAAATTGGGATAATGCAAGACATGGCAGGTATGAGGGTAGATATATTGCTGGCCTTGGTTGTGGGTTTATGTGTTGGCGTCCAGTTGGAAGCTCAGCTACAAGTGGGGTTCTACACAACCTCATGTGGGATAGCTGAGTTTATCGTTAAAGATGAGGTTAGAAACGCTTTTATTAGGGATAGGGGTGTAGCTGCTGGTCTTGTTAGAATGCATTTCCACGATTGCTTTGTTAGGGTAACCAAGATTAAGTCTATCTATGATACAGTTTTTACTTGTTAGTAGATAATTAAGTAAGTGATTCTGTGATATATGGGTATTGTTTGCTTGGATTTGCAGGGTTGTGATGGATCTGTGCTCATCGATTCAACGCCGCAAAGCACCGCAGAGAAGGATGCACCGCCGAATAATCCTAGTCTTCGGGGATTCGAAGTCATCGATAGGGCAAAAAACAGGTTGGAGAGTGTATGTAAGGGAGTAGTTTCATGTGCTGACATAGTCGCATTTGCAGCACGAGATAGTGTGGAAATAGTAAGTGATCTTTCATTCGACGTGTGAGTAATCTAAGTTATGGTTTTATTGTTGATAACACAAGTGAGTCTTGATGAGTAATCTGAGTTATGGTTTTATTGTAGATAACACAAGTGAGTCTTGAGTTAGCATGTGGTGCATGAACTTGTCATCCCTTTTTTATCCACGTATGATTAATCATGTATAATGGATTACTGGGAGCTTCTCAGGGGTGACAATGACTAATGAGTAGCACTTACCCGAACAGGGTATAGGTGTTTATTTTTTGGATACATTAAATTCTCAGGTCTGGGAATTAAACATGAAGCTAATTGGGTCCAGTTACTTCCATATCAACAAAAAAGAGGAACAAAAATCCATGAACATCTTTTTGTGGATACTGCAACTGGCCTGTGTGTGTGTGTGTGCAGACAGGGGGGCTTGGTTATGATGTGCCAGCAGGAAGGAGGGATGGAAGGGTATCGTTGGCCTCAGAAGCACTGGCAAACTTGCCAGCACCGACGCTTAACGTCGACCAACTCACTCAAGCTTTTGCAAACAAGGGCTTCACTCAAGAAGAAATGGTTACACTCTCTGGTAAATGATCAATGCTCAATGCTCAAAACCATCCCCTACCACGCTGAATTGTACACTTTCTATTAACTTTCAAAGAAATGAATGCATTTCATAAATTCACCATGACATTATCTCAAATTTAAACTTAATAATAATTCAAATTTAAACTAATCTTTATCTCTTATCTCTAACTTATTCTTCTCTCTAAAATGCAATACCTTAATATCAATGATTGTTAACAATCTAATTATACAAACACTTTGATCTCTGAAAAATAAAATGGTAGATATCTTGCAGAAGCAATCACGTCTTCCTAGTGATCTCCGTATGCCTTTGGATCCATCTCACTCCTTTTGTATTTGTTAATGCCGGTGGTCCACTAAATTACATCTGTCGTGACATCTTTCAGAAGCTTTTGATAATACAATTGATGAAGATGACGAGCTCGTAAAACTTAGATAATTGGATGGATGAAAGAGGATGCTCCTTATTATTAAAAGAGAAAAGGTGACGGTGAGATTATTGCGAAAGTACAAAAGACAGGACCATGTCTGGCTTGATCAGAAGATCACCATCGGGCCATACCATTGATATCATAATAACTTTCAAAGAAATGAATGCCTTGCGGAGGTGGTTTGTTTGAACCATTTACATTTTAAATGATGCACATGTGTAATAGTTATTTATTGTAAGCTTGATTGCACAAAAAATAGTGTGTAAGTGGAGCCATTCTTAGCCTCTCATTTACATATCCAAGGAGGTGATAGATGATTACATATGTAAATGAGAAGGTGATGGTACAAGTAGTAATAGGGCCACTTGAATACGTTATAAGTTTAAATCCCTTGAATCGCTTTTTTTGTCATTCAGTTTTGTGAGCCTTAAATTGGTAATCCAATATGTTCATCTTCTTTATAGGCTACGAAAACATAACTTGTTTAATTTTATATCTTATATCTTTATAAATTCATCAATGAAGTCCAAAAAGATCCGACCTATAGATCACTTTTTTGTATTTTTTGTGGCCCTCCAAATTCATGACCCAAACCGTTCATTATTCTTATATTAATGATAGGAAATCAAAACATTTAATTTCATATTATAAATCTTCTTAGATTTTGAAAAACATAAGAAAAACACAAACACATCCAAACAAAATGATCTTGCCCATATTCTCCCGATAATCACATTTCCAGCATTGCTTGTGACAGTCCTAGGATGTATGTAATGTGTAACTTGTACAAACACATTGAGCTGTTTGTCTAACAAACACAAGTTAATCTTGATGTGTGTAGAGGAGCACATACCATAGGCCGTTCTCATTGCACTTCTTTCAGTAACAGACTCCACAATTTCAACTCAACCATGAGCCAAGATCCAAGCTTAGACCCAAACTACGCAGCCCAGTTGAAGCAACAATGTCCACAAGGGAGCACAGATCCTAACTTGGTTGTGCCCATGGATCCCAATACCCCAAATTCTATGGACACTAGCTACTACCAGAACATTCGGCTGAACCGCGGATTGTTCACATCTGACCAGACACTCTTGACCAACGCAGCAACTTTGAATCAAGTGAGCCAGAATGCAGCCAATCCCTTTGTATGGAGAGAAGATTTTGCTGCGGCAATGGTGAAGATGGGTCAGATGAGTGTACTCACCGGCAGCGCGGGAGAGATCCGTCTGAATTGTAGGGTGATCAATTGATTTGGATGAGTTCTGTTTTGTCGCCTTCAGAATTTTTATGGATATAGTACAAGTAACATGAAAAGAGATCAATGGATAATACTAGTTTTCAGAAGTAGGTCTCAGGGGGACCTTTGAAAGTGTGTAAATGGCCGTCTCCCATGCATGATTTCTGGCCGTCGAAAACTTTGGAAACATGGATGTTCCATATGATGACTAGAATATATTGTTTTAAGTTAGATGTTTTTTACATGGATTAGAGTAACAACCTTGCTTGCAAAACAAATGGTGGATGGGCCATGTCTCGATAATCATACCAAAAAAAAAAAAAAAACCAAAGCCTCTGATCAACAGCTTCTGAATTTAATGGCCAAAATGGAAATATAGGAACAGTCCACTTCAAAATGGAAATTCAACCGGAGTACAAAGATTTATAAATGCAGTTTAGGGGCCCCACATTGACAAAACAAAAGAAATGAGTTTTCTTTATTTTTATTTACACAAAGGAAGGAGTAGAGTAAAATAAAAGATCAAATCAAGAAAAGAGAAAAAGAAAGAGGAGGTTAAGAGTAAAAGGCACTAAATAATAAAAAAGTTACTCAGTCACCGAGTTGTATCTTTTTGTCATTTAATACCTTCTAATGGTAAACTACTTTTTACCCTCAATCCCCTCTTCTTTTTCTTATTTTTATTTTATTTTTATTTTTATTTTTGGTGTTGGGCATTAATGGACACTAAGCAAGATAACAACATTGTCCATAGACAAGCAATGGCACTGACAGAACCTTGCACCTGGTACCATATAGTTTTCTTTATTTGTTTTATTGGAAAATAAAATCTCTTAAAACCCGATTCCAATCACAGAAACAGAAATTACATGAACTTACTCCATCGCTCCTAAAATAGCAGGGCAGTGCATATTGTCTGATCGGTGAGAGACTAGCTTCTATATAGTAAAAGTTAAGGGCAGACTCATGGAGCAAATTCAGAAATTTTAAACAAAATGCAGCCCACAATTTAATTTTGGGACCTGAAAGCAGAGGAGCAAGAGCTCGAGTGCTTAAAAGTAAGCAACTTGACCTATCTATCACATGCACTACTTGCAGTTCTCTTGAAGAGTTGTTCAAAATGACTGGCTAGACATTAGCGTGGAGAACTGAAGAGTGCTTGGCTAATGATTGCTGTAGCTTCGATATAACGATCCACACACCTGGAGGAGATGCAGGTACTTTCACTCCCGCTCAAGCTTGTGCCAGGCTTCGTGATTGCACTTTGCAAAGCATTTGCCCCTTTCCGTCTGCTAAATGAACAAGATTCACCAAAATCCCATTTAGTAGATGCTGGGTTTTAAAGAAAGTAACAATAAACTAGAAAAGCAGAAAACTTAACAATTGTGTTAGGATCCTGGTTCAGGATAGAGAACTGGTCGGAGCTCCTTCATATGCTATCATCATAGATCACAAAAAGACTGCAAGTATTGCTGCCATCCTCAGATTAATGAAGTGTAAATGCTTCATATGATACACTCTGCAAAGCATTTGTTTCAAGCAGTACATGAAGTGTTTTAAAAGTAGAAGACATCATCAGATTAATTCTGAATTTCTGACTACCAGGAGTGTCAGCTGACTGGATCAGGGTCACAAGCCCAAACTGGCATGACGTTTAAAGGCTTCATGTAGGACTTGTTTTCAAGGCCCAAGCCCAACGAATGTCCTTGCCACAACTAGGACCAATAAGTCAAACCTGATCTTTTAAACCCAAGCCAGACCTCTAGGCTTTGAAGACTAAGCAGTAAATCTGACCAAAGGGTAAGCAGGAGTGTAGACCAATGGAATAATCGATGGACGTCCTTACCCGAAAGTGTAATTTTTTTTTTAACATTCCAATTAATATAACCATTTGGTGATGTGGATGTTGAAGAATCAATTGTAAGAACTTCAACTGCTTTCCGTAAGCAGGGGTACAAACTGATTGCATAACCAATGGACGCCCTTACCCCAAAGTGTAATTTTTACATTCCAACTAATCTTACCATTTGGTGATGGGAATGTTGAAGAATCAGTTGTATAAACTTCAATTGCTCAGTTGTAGTATTTCAGTTCTAGTTATTTGCATACAATCAATATATGCTTCTGGTCTCCAGACTAAAAACTGTTATCTACATAAGAGCAGTCACCAGGAAATATATATAATCTAATGCAACTAATTTACGTAGGTCACTGTTGTTCCTTCAGCAATACAAATTTTGCGGGGTAGAATCAACGATGGAAAGATATATCACTGATAGTTACTACAATCCATAATTCTCCTGGAAAAGCCATTTGCTATAGCTTTATTTCATTTTTTTTATTGGTAACAAAGTTAAAATATATTAAGATATGTGAGATTCACAGAAACATCCATAAATGGCTTCACGTCAGAAGAAGCAGAAACATCCATAAATAGCTTCACATCAGAAGAAGTAAATTTAAATTGAAGGAAAATCCTTCTGTAGGAATAGCAAATGATTTTCCCAGACGTTTCAGTCAAAAGATTCAGATATTCCTATTTTGAAAAGTTTTTAGAATTGTCTATCATGCAATGCAATTGGAAAATTAAAGGTGTGACTGGAAGAACATGAAAATTGACATTATTTATTTACAGGGAAAAAACACAATTTCTAAACATTATTTGGACATGTTTGCAGAATCATTGAACCTTGAATTTTCATAAAAAGAGAGGTGTTTGGGGCTTTTTTTTTGTGTGGGGGTGTTCATAATAAAGCAACTAGATATGGCGAACTATTCAAAAGCGAGTATAATACTGAAGAGCATAAAACATTCTCCAGTCATTTTATGCTCGCTAGACCTGGTATGGGAAGACCACATTCTCAAAGAGCTATCAAACTAGAGATTATCCATTTTGAGAGCAGACAATACAGCTGTGAAGAGTTTCTTATAAAAATTGACTACCTCCTTTCCATTGCCATCACAATCTCCAACAAATGCTGCAAATTACATTCTTGATGATATATATTTTGGGAGGTCTCAAACTCAGCATTTTTGTGGTCTCGCCCCCTAAGTGGGGTGTTTGGCATCCCTAACCAGCTAAGCTACAAGCCCTAGACAATCACATTCTTGATTCTATTTATCTTCGGCAGATAGAAAGAAACTTCCTGTTCTTGTCACCTTCCTCTATCATTTTCAACCTCAATTTCTTTCCCATATGATTTCAATATTCCTCGCAGCAATTGTTAGAGCTTGATTAGATTGCCATATCTTCATTGTGATATAGGACCACTTGGCCCAATTGGGTCAATGAAACCCATGTGGGCCATATAAAGTTTCCTTAGCTAACCATTCTTACTAAAACCTTGAGGCGTTAATAGAGGCAACATAAATACTTTTCAATACTCCTCCCTAGATGGAACCCACTTCTCAACACTCCCCCTCAGGTGGAACCTGTTCTACGCACTTTTGGGGACATGCAAATTTTTTTTTTTCCAACGTCGATTCGTTCCTCCTAGGATTCAAACTCATGACCAGTTGGCTCTAATACTATATTAAGATTCGTTAGCTAACCATTCCTATCAAAAACCTTGACGTGTTAGTAGAGGCAACATAAATGCTTTTCAACACTCCCCCTTGGGTGGAACCCACTTCTCAACAGGTCACACACCTAACTGATTCACTCATTCTACATGACTTAAAAAAAAAAGGAAAATCTCCCTTTTCCTTTTAAGTCATTCGTTCTTTCCTTGTTCAACGTAGACTGGGACTCTTTTCACTGTGACTCTCGTTTAGTAAGTAATTTAGTCTTAAATAGTGGCTAGAATTAGTCATAGCTTATATGTCAATGGTTTACATTAACTTCATTTTCTTTGCTATTGTTGAGGGCTAATAAATAACCTATATGCAAGGATGCTTCAAAATTGGCAATGCATCGCATTGTATGGTATTCAATGCTTCACTTTTTATGTGTAAACTTTGTGTCCCTGCCATGTCCATGCTGTGTCCCTTGGCATTGTGGATGATAACAATTAGTCAAACAATTTATGTCGGAAGAAGGAAGCAGTTTATTTATTTTGGTTTCAGCAGCAATCCCTTAGTTTCAATTGATACTTAGTTTCGTGCCAGGTTCAAAACCTGTGTACTCTGATTTATGCGACCAGATTTTGCTATCAAATAGGTCATCAAATATTTCCACCAATTTCTCTATCCTTTGCTTGACACTGTTCTGATTCAGAGTGAATATTCAGATGGGATATGGTTCACAATTCAGGTGGGTACTAGTATCCAGCTAAAGCCTTCCTTTTGCTATTGAAACCTGTAGATCTGGGCCTGAGATTGGAACATCCTGCAATAGCCACAAACAAGTGATGGTTTCAGACTGCTTTGAGATGGCTGTTTGATCATCACTGCTTGTTGTCAATTGTGTCCTGTCTAGGCCATGGATGAAAGGCATTGTGGCCATTCTAAGTTATAATATTGGACTTTTTTTTCCCTCTTGAATTAATCAACTACATTAAAATTTAGACATGCTGTAAATTAAGTGCACAATCGCGGCTGCACTTCTAAGACGTTGATGAAAATCATATAGGCAATGCTGAATTTCCTTGAAAGTATTGCCTATCAATCATGACACAAAGACATAAAGGCTGATCAAAGGGTTCTAGATTTATACTTATACGGCAAGTTCTCGTTAAAGTTGTTGGGTCATAGTTTGGATTGCACCGAGTTTAGGTTTTAGCAAAGCTTCAAATTTAGGACACATAGGTTTGAACCACCCAAAATAAATTTGAACTTGAGCATAAAGTCTGAATTGACCCTTAGTTAGGGGTGTAACGGTTCGGTTAACCGTTTGTTTTGGGAAAACCGTTAACTGAACCATATTTTTACAGTTTTCATTTTTTAAACACTATAACTGTAACCGTACCCTAAAAAACCATTAAAAACCGAACCATGGTTAACCGTAATAGACGGTTCGGTTACAGTTAATTGTCATTTAAAAAAAAATCTATCTTCACTCTTTGACTCTATGTGCAGAACAACAGCGGTTATCCTTATTAGACGATTCGGTTATAGTTGATTGTCACTTAAAAAAAATCTATCTTTTCCCTACAGTGGTTAACCGTATTAGACACTTCGGTTACGGTTAATTGTCACTTAAAAAAAAATCTATCTTCACTCTTTGACTCTACCTGCAGAACAACAGCGGTTATCCTTATTAGACGGTTCGGTTATGGTTGATTGTCACTTAAAAAAAATCTATCTTTTCCCTACAGCGGTTAACCATATTAGACAGTTCAGTTACGGTTAATTGTCACTTAAAAAAAAATCTATCTTTGCCCATTGACTCTGCATGTAGAACAACACTATCATTTTTCACATACTAAACAAAACAACATTGTCATTTTTCATGAAAATAAACACAACTAAAAGTCTAAAATGATACTACAAAACATCCATCGTGCAATACAATTCTAGAAAACATGAGCCAAGTATAACCCAACTCACAAAATAATTATATTCTCAGAATAACTCCAGAAAGAAAGTTTACAATGCACATACACATGAAGTGAAAAAACATTATGCATAACTACAAGATGATAAAACAAACCCATTACAGTACAGTCCGAGAATTGGATGCCAAAACAAACACACATTCCACCATTAACGCCTATAACAGGTAGATTGGTAGATCTAAAACCCCAAATCAAGATGAAAAGTCCAAATAAAGTAGATGAAAATTAACCCAAACCATGATCCCAAATCATCTGGAGTCTTGGAAGCACATGTGTCTGCCTTCGATTCAACAAAGCTTCAATTCACACCTCATCGAAATCAAATTCTGACAAATAAGAGAATCATTATTAATCATTTAATCTAATTTAAATTCACAACAAATTTAATAACATGAAATTTCAAGAGAATTAAGGAATGTTTTACCTAACTCTTCCAAAACCTGAAATTCCTTCGTGACATCTTCCAAATCAATTGCTACATTTGAACCTCGAAACCAATCTTGTGCACAAATCAGGTCTTCTGTTGTTTTGGGAGATAAATTACTAAGACATGGATCCAACACACGTCCTCCCGTACTAAAGGCATATTCTGAAGCAACAGTAGAGACGGGAATGGCTAGAATATCTCGTGCAACTTGAGAAAGAACTGGATACCTTGAAGAATTTACTTTCCACCAAGCCAAAATCTCAAAACTAGAATTTCCTCGAACCTTTTCACGAGGTTCATCCAAGTATTGTTTAACTTCATTTTTGTCCACATCATTTTCTACTTCTGCGAGATACTTTTCATAGACTAATAAAGGATCATCTGCATTAAAAATGGGCTGGTCAACCTCCATTTCACAACTTCGACTCGAAGATGAAGCATTAGAGGACTCAAGTTGTTGGTACTCCACACTTATCTTTTCAGTAAGCTCAACCACCTTGGAAGACTCAAGTTTCAAACGATATCCATAACACCATGTCACAAAGTTCAACTTGAAACGTGGATCCAACACAATAGCAATCAATAACATCATATTCATATTCTCAATTGGTTCCCAATACTTCTGAAATTGCGATTTCATTTTGACAGCCATAGCTTTTAAACAAGGATTAGCACTAGAAATCAAGGCATTCAAATTTGACTCAATGGAAACAACTTCATTAAAATACAGATGAGCAGTCACATATGAAGTTCTAGCCAACTTAATTGTAGCATCATAGAATTTATGCAAAAAAGTGGTCAAGAGCTTACAATCCTCCCAATCCTTGAAGGTAGGAGGTCCACCTACGTCCTCAAGTTCCGTATTAAATTTATCATCATCATCAATCATTCTATCAAATGCTTTTTCAAACTTAACTGCAGTTTCCAACATCAGAAATGTGGAATAACACCTAGTTGTAATATCCAAACACAACATCCTATTATAATCTATTCCCTCTTTCTCCACACAAGTCTTAAATATATGTGCCCTTTGTGGAGAACTCCTAGCATATTTCACAGCAGCCCTAATTCGATTTATGGCACTATCTAACTCATCCAATCCATCTTTCACAATCAAATTCAACACATGTACACAACATCTCATTTGAAAATATCGACCACCTAAAATAAAACTGTCATCTCTCTTAAAGAACTTTCTCTTCAAATAAGTAATAATAGTGTCATTTGATGTAGCATTATCAACAGTTAATGTGCAAAGTTTCTGAATTCCCCAATCAACCAAACATTCCTCAATCCTTCGACCTATTGCCTCAACTTTGTGACTAGAAATCACACAAAAATTGAAAAAAATTTTGTGCAAGTTCCAGTCTTTATCTATGAAATGAGACGTAAGGCACATATAAGAAAGGTTCTGATATGATGTCCATGCATCAGTAGTGAGACATATCCTTTGTTTACATTTCGAAAACATGCTCTTCAATTTTTTTCTCTCCGCCACATACAAAGCCATACAATCTTTAGCAATTGTAACATGTGAAACAGGTTTGAATAGGGGCTGCATCATGCTACAAAAGTACCTAAACCTCTCATTCTCTACAAATTTGAAAGGCAATTTATCTAAGATGATCATTTTTGCAAGTGTCTCTCTACAAACATCCTGATTAAATTCCCAAAGTGCAATAGGATTCACATTTTCACCTCTAGTACCAGATTTCACCACTGATGTAATTTT
The DNA here is from genome assembly GCA_028538565.1 of Umbellularia californica. Taxonomy (NCBI): domain Eukaryota; kingdom Viridiplantae; phylum Streptophyta; class Magnoliopsida; order Laurales; family Lauraceae; genus Umbellularia; species Umbellularia californica. The sequence goes on along the minus strand of JAPQWN010000001.1, from coordinate 13,185,603 downwards.
CTTTTGTCCCCTACTGTTTGCATTTATATTTTCTGGAAACTTAGGACATATTTTCAAATGATTCCTCATTGAACTAGTTCCATTAGCACTCAACCACTTAACATGAGCATCACAATGGCCACAATGGAGTGTATACTGAATCTTAGGGTCATAATTTTCAGGTCTAGGAAAATGCTGCAAAATATCTAATTCTTTGTTATTTTTTCTTTTGAGAGAGGATACCCGACTCTGACTAACATCTGCTGCAGAGTGAGTTACAGCCTGAGAAGCATCAGATTGAGGAGTATCAGAATGATGAGCATTAGACTAAAGAAGTGTATTGCAACTATTTGTCTCAGCCATACTAGACATCAAAATCTGACAGTGAAATTGAACCAAAAAAATAAAAAATACACTTAGAAGAACAAAAATGCAGCATAGAACAAAATAAAAAGAACAAACTGAACTGAAGATCTACACAAACATTATAGACTCAGATAACAGATAGAATGTCAAATAAAAGATTAAGATCAAGTCATTTCTCATCCACAAAATGCTCTAGAATTTGAAACAATAGAGCCAGATTACATGTGCAATTTATCATTTGAAAGTAATAAACTAATAATAACTAAATACCATTCAAAAAGAGTAATTATAGCTAAATTGTTCAACAGGCAGTGTTGACTCAGGTTTGTGGCTTTACTTGTGGAGCCCATGATTTGGTGGTCAGACCACTGATCTATTGGTTCCCACTATGGATTTGAGTCATCCCAAGACAATCCCATATTGGAATGTGGAAGATCATAGCCAAGCAGTCTGACCTTTTTCATCCACGAATGCAGATGTTGCCTTTTTCTTTACTCAAACCATTTTAGAATTGTTGCCAATTGATGAGATTTTCTGGACATTCCCTATTTTTGTCACATGGGATGAATTTTAACTCTAAAACTAATTTCGTTGAGTTACATTGTAAGTTATTCCAGATTCACTTGTGGCACTGGTCTGAAGCCTTCCTGGAACTGCAATCTCCAATTTAAGAACTCAAGAGGACATTTTAGTTCATTAAGAATATGAGAAATGGTCATAAAACTGGAGGTCGAATCTGTTTGATCACATCACCTCTATGTAGCACATTTGTTTATTGGTTAGAACTATAATCAACTCAGCTGATTAATTTTCATGCTAACCATTTTATTGCAGGGGCCTACCAATAATCAATCCAGCCCTTTCATGCTAACCCTTGAGTTGATCCCCTCCAAATGGGCAGCCATCCGACCAATATCTGCCATTACAAGTTAGATTCAAAGTCCAAAAGAAGAAAAAGATACATACCCTCATTGATTGGTTAAGATAATCTAAGAAGCTCAAATTTTTGGCCCATACCTAATCAATGAGAGCTTTCTATCTTCTAATCTTATTAATTGGCAAGCATCTAGGTGGGCCTCTCAAGGAGGGCCGCGACTGTCAACCCTGATCGATGCTATTTTTTTTTGGTAAAGTCACCAACCTTACAGCTAATATCAACAACAACAAAGAACAAGCCTTCTAGCAAAAAGGGAAAACTACAAACAACTACTACTAAACCTTCAATGAAAAAGAAAGGGAGATCAGAAGCAGACACTCAAATCCAACATCAATTATCTACAACTCCACCCCAAATCAACAGCCCATTTCACCCAAACATAAAGGTTAAAAAAAAAAAAAAAAAAAAACTTTAAAAGGATATCTTATCCCCCCATATTCCCTGGTAATTACAAAACTGAAAGGAAGAAAACCGAACTGCTAGAAGACTAGAAGTGGCAGCCACAGCAGAGGTAAAAAAAGCAGCGAGCAGAAACAAGCACTATAGCCTCAAAGACACAGAGGATTTTGAAGAGGATGTTGTAGAGGATGGAGAGCTGGAACTGTATTCGTTTCCATCGCCATGTGGAGATGCTGAAACAGCAACCCATAGCCACGGCCAGAGCACAAAGAATAAAAAAACAACTGAAGAAGAAGAAGAATACCTGGCACCAGCGACTGTGAGAGATTGTGGATGTGGCTGTGCCTGCCTGCGAGAGGCAAGAGATACCAGTGAGTCGAGAGAGAAGCAAGAGGGTGGTTGGCTGCAAGAGGCGAGAGATAAAGAATAGGGTTTCATTTTGGTAGAATGGGAAAGGGGGCTTAAGTCATTTTATTTCACTTAGGCTCTTTTTTTTTTTAATTAGTGTATCGGTTTGATTAACAGTGTGTTTTGGGAAAACAGTTAACCAAACCGCATTTTACAGTTCGGTTTGGTTAATAACCATGAGTCGAGACTGAAAACCGTAACCAAACCATGAAGCATGGTTTTTCGATTATAATAACCATAACCGAACTGTGAAACATGGTTATTAACCATCAGTTCGGTTCGGTCGATTAGATAGTTTTCTAGTTTTTTTTTACACCCGTAACCCTTACCAGGTATTGATCTCAAATTTCTCGTACAATTTCTCCTTCTTTCCCTCACAATCATTGTGAGAGCTTGTTTCAGATAATGATTCAGCTTCCTCTTTAAATCCAACTGCTTAATCTCAGATAGTACGACCTCCTTCCATTTGGATTACCTAAAGTCTCCTTGTTACATGTTTCAATTTGGTTTTAAGAAGACATAATTCTGCAGATAGGCAAACTCCAAGTTAACCTTGTCTACATCAACCTGAAACCTCAAAGCAGATACTATTACCGTAAAATATGGTTTCTCCAACCACATGAGCAATAATCAGAAAGGAAAAGAACTCCATGAATCCATTTAACTTCCAAGAAAACAAACAACGCTCCAAAAGCAGACAGAAGGGATAGTAAGCGAGCAGGATCCGCAGGAGTATCCAACCAAGTGAAAAACTTACCTCAACATGGTGTGCTCATTATTAAGAAAGAAATCCAAATCCTTAATCCACCTCATTATCTTGACCCTATATCACATTATGCTATGTTTCCACCAAGCCCAAAAAATATCCAATGTTGCCTAATTGAATCAAGTCCCTCCAATAGACTACCCCTTATACACCGAAGTCATACGCATTGGTTCCGACCCCACTCGATATATGTTTCAACATCTCTAACAACAACCACCGGAATAGATTATGTACCCCATCAAACTATCTTGTTTTTTGCAGCATGGAGATATTAGACAGTGTAAGAACCAACTGCAGTCAAATACTTGTAAGAAAATGCTTCCACCTCAAGGAATGTAGGTGAATAAACACTCAACAACCACAACGATGTGATCTCTGTATTATTAGGTACTGACCCAAATTAAAAATTTCTTTTCTTTTCTATTTAACCAACTTGTAATCGTACATTCCAAGGAAGTTTTTAGGTTCGTGAGAGAAAGAAACTAAGTGTTTGGATTAACTTAAATACAAACAACTGAATCGATAAAGTAACAGTATGACAATGTATCAGAGGAAAAACATAAAGGGGCGGGAGACTGAGATAGAGATGACAAACCTCGAGGAATTCTTCGGCATGAGCTTGAGCGAGCTGGACCTTAACCTGCTCCATGAGAGCTTCCGTTGAAGGAGGAGACGAAGACCCAACGCTCGAAGAAGATGGTAAAAAAGGATCCATCCTCTCTCTATACTATACTATACTATACTGCTGCTGCTAACCCACCCAAAACCCTAATTCCCCTCAAACGTATCGAGAAGGGTTACCACTTCCTCTGCAGTTCTACTGCCCAAAACCCTCACAAAAACCTATTTTCGGGTTGATTGTGGAGAATGAGAGGGTTTTGTCTAGATGTTTATGTGTCGGGTAGAAACAAGTGTACAAGTGTTATGGGCCCAAACTTGATAGCTGATCAAGGATGGCTCTTTCCATCCTTTTATCTCCAAATCAATGGAGCCTAGTAGGCCCCATTATGATGTCTCTCGTGTGAAGAGGTGAGAATCAACGCTCATAGGAGCATTTTCCATTTATATAATCAAATCATTTACATTGTTATTTTCACTTCTGAACTTTTATCAAGTACTTGGAATCCATGACCCTTATTAAGAAGGCTTGAATATATGGATGCAAACGGGTCACTTCCGGTCCGGGTCAATGGTGGATTTGAGCCTGGAACTGTTAATGAGATTACAGAATCAGTTCCGTATATGGGACAGGTCCGGGTCCGAGTGCATGTCTAGGTAAAGAATGATGTGGAAAAAAATACTAAATTTTAGGAGGGATTCTTGAAAATTGAGGTAATATGGCGGGTCCCAGGTTAACGGGCTGGAACCAAGGTGGAACTGGACTTGGACCCGTTTAGACCACGGGTCCACAAGAAGGACCTGGTCCCGTTTACTTATCGGGGCCTAAAAATAAGGACCCAAACCCCATTTTTAACGGGTTTAAACCTCCAGAACAATCGGAGAATCGAAACCATTTACATTCCCTACTTAAATCCAGGTTCCAAGGTATGTGTCAGGGTTGGGTCAGATTTGGGCAAAGAACAACTTAGGTGCATGTCAATTTGGCCCCATTTTTTATTTTTTTTTAACGGTAACGAAAGACTTCATTCAAAGAAAAGAAGGTACAAAGTACAAGAGACCAAAGAAAAAAAGGAAGAGGAAGAGGAAGTGCAGGAGAAATGCACCACCTCCAACCCTACTAACAAAAACACACCCACCCAAGAAAGCAACCCATCAACCAATTACATAATCAAACCCACCCAAGGAAGCAACCTATCAACCCCTTGCTTGACTAACACATCTGCCACAGAGTTAGCCGATTAGTAACCCTAGTTTCAAAACCAATAATTACCGGCGGATTGGTTTCATCTAGGCTCCATATGGGCGATAAACTTACTTTGATTAGAAGATCTAGCTGCTCAATTAAGAGCAAAACTTGATGGTAGAAGTTATAGGGTGCTGTTGGCACTTGACATTCAGTGACTACAAATGCAATTGATCCCGCAACAAAAGTGTTGGCCGCCCTGAAGGCTGAGGTTATAAACCCTTTTTTTTTTTGGTCATGAGGTTAGAACTTAGAAGACCAATTAATAGGGCTGTCAATCATGTCATCTTAATGAATTCGGGTTGTGGGTTAACGAATGGGCTTAGATGAAGGGCTGGTTTTTCCAATGGCTTTAGATCTCCTGGGCCTTCTGCACTTATCTATCTCTTTCCATTGAGCAATGACATTAAAACCGAAAAGAAGGCCAACTGTTCTCATTCAAGCTTGTTTATCAAATGGTTATGACCAGCTCTACGCATATCATGGGCCCCACTTCCCCAGTAGTTCCATTCATAAACCAGATTCCCAGTTGCATGAGTGCGGTCTGCATCCCTATTAATTTCAAGTCAAAGTTAGCTCGGCCCATTTGCTTTTCTGACCTGATCTGAACCTTTGATTGCGAGTCTGAATCCTTAAACTTGATTTGAGCATTTTATACACATAAATGGCACTTGGTTGAGAATTGGGTAATACCTCAAATCAAAAAAGAAATGAGCAACATGGGTCTGGGCCAGTTTCTTTATTGGGCAGGACCAGAAAAGGGCCCAAGCTTTGGCTGCAACATGATTGGCTTAAAATCATGGGTTCTCATCAACTGTTTTGTTAAGAAACAAATGGCCCTAAAATTTGCTTACATTTTGATAAATCTGGGGCGTAACATTTCCAAATGGGCCCTTTCGTTTTTCTAAGTCTTACAAATTCTAAACAATGCCTTCCTTTTAAAGCTACTAAAATTAAAGAAGCGCAGGTGAAGATCTACTTGTGGCCATCAAAGAGTCTTCCCCTTTGGTAAGAAATAATCACGCTGGTAAATCAAATCCTAGGAATGTTAACTAACTTTATGATAAGCTTCTACGAATTGAATACCCAGCACATAAATGGGCCCTTGGTGAAAGAAAATGTCAAAATTTAGGTCACATGAGAGCAAGTAGTCCAGGCCACAAGTCCAAAGTCACACACCCAGCCAGCAAGTATATTCTGTGGACCACATTACAGGTCCATGATATGCCCTGATCAGATGATATTGATGGTAGCCCTATAAATGGATGGTAATAGACTAATAGCCCTGTGAGTACATATTTATGTAATGTATAAACACAATGAAGTGATGTTATTCCTGGAACTGTACGTAGCACATCACATGCATGAATTAACATTAACAACCGGTTTTATGTGCACATGTTTGCCAGATGTACAGTGCTTAATTTAGGCTACAGTCCACAAACCTGGTAGTTGAGGCCTGATAGCATGCTCTATTACATCTGCAAATGGGCTGGGCTTCTTTCTAAGACTTTTTTACTTGGGTGGGTTAATCTCATGATAGGATTGTAAGAATAAAGAACCCACTATGGATGTGGAGAAAACTAATATATAGGACAAACCGTCCAATTGTACAGATTTGAATTGAGGTCAATTTTCTCATCCTACAATTTGTCCACCTTTTCTTTTCTCATCCACATAGGGTCTAGGAGTTTGTTTATATTTTATTGATTTATTTGATCTGAAAATAAGCCTCAAAGTATCAAATGTTGGAAAATGTCCACACAGAACATGAGGAAACTGTCCTTCCAACCAGTAAAAGGAAAGGAAGAAAACCTATAGAGCACCTACAAGGACTATTTTTTTTCATATTTCTTCTTTCTTTTTTTCTTCTTTTTTTCTGCCTGTTGCGGTCCATTTGGATCGGTGTTCCTCATCACGGAGGACTTGATGAAATTTAAGCAACTTCCTATTTTTGGGAACAATCCGGATGAGCACTGCACAGAGAAATTTTTTCCTCGATTTCTTAGTCCCCAGTGGGTAAGGTCAGGTGGGGTTCGGGTCTTCGGGTTTAAGAACCATGTATTACATGTATAAGTTCAACCCGAACCCAATTTATTTTAACTGAATTAAAAATATTAACCTAGAAGTCAAAATGGTCAACTCATAATTAATTAACTTCCGATGTACGGGAGTTTAGCTGTCAGCTGAGGTTAGGAAATGCCAACCCATGTCTCCAAACTAAACCTATTAATTTGTACCATAAAAAAGTCGTAGCTATCCCATGCAATTAATTACTATTCCGTTTACGGCAAACTGAAGCTTATGAAACACTCTATTTGTAGGGCCATGTGGAGGTTGACATGGGCCTAGCCCATTAATTCCTCATAGTTTGGTACTAATCACTAGTCAAAAAGGAAAGAGAAATTGTTGACCTCAACTCTCACCTGCTCTTTGATTAATCATCACAACGTAGATGTATATCCAACCTTTCATCTCAACCGACCAAGAAAGTACTTGTGGTTGCCATTTCTCCACATACACCTCGTGCAATTCATGATCTCATGACTTTATATATTATATGGTTTGAGGCCAACCTGATTTGGACGGCTCAAATAAAAAGCCTCACATTGGAAAAGGACAGTTTGAATCATTAGACTGAATGGGCCATCCCCATCACTCATTGAGTGTGGCCCACTCTTGATTGAGCAACAACCCTGCAGCAAAGGACGGCCATAAATTAATGTGAAATTGATTAACAAATTCGAGCCATTTTTTTACCTCTCGATGCAAGTGTTTTGGTCCCCTCATGGGTCGACACCTTCCTTGTTAAGATGCCAGTGGGCCATCACCAATCAATGTGTGACTGATCTAGTGGTCCACATATCAACATGAAACCCGTGACGACACATCATCGATGTGCCAAATCAACATCTACACCATGTATACCTCCAATTTTTCTTAACCATACGTGGCTGGGATGCCTTTTCAGATCCTTATCTGAATCTCATCTCTCTTCATGAATATATATATATATGCCTGAAACAAAAAATGAGATAGCGATTGACGGTGGAAAGTTGGAGAAAAAAAAAAAAAACACAGGATCCGCTGTAGATTTTGTGCTGCTTGGAAATCAATTCTACAAATGTGGGCGCCATTCAAATGAGATGGTAAACTTCTTTCTAGCTAAACTAGTGAATTTCTGGTTTTGGTTGGCATTTCAAAAACTAGAATAATAATTGGGTTAAACCAAGCCATCAATGTAAGAGGTCACCTAACCTGATTTGATCTGAGATGATGCCAACCCAGACAGTTGTAAGTGAAGGTCTGCCTGCACTGGGGGGGCGGTGCTTCCCATGAGAGACTCTTAGGTGGTGGAATGTTGATGAAAGGGAGGCACATGTGAATGCAACCAATGAAATTGTTGAACTAAATATGAAAAAAGTCTTCCATCCTTTGCTTTTGACCGACGTTTAATTTCCTAATCCGTAATGAGTCGCACATACAAATCCTTGTGTTTGAACAGATAGATGGCGTCACAAGACCTCCAATGCAGCAACCCTTTCTCACTGCACTACCCCACTTGCAATATACTTATTACAACATACAGGTCTTCACTCTCTATTTCGTTGGTTGACAAACTTCATCAATGGGACTATTCTAACCAGCAAGTGGTATGGATTTACTAACCAAGCTCTATTTTCATCCATATAAAATCTCTAGTGGGACACACTGCGAAGACCCAGTCAGTGATGTAGAAAGATAATGATATTCAATAAAACAAAACTCACAGATTGGACCATATATACTAAATACATGGACAATTACTTTATTGAATAGAGACCATTGACTTTTTTTCCATGTCGACTGTCGGTTTTGGTTTGAAGAATGAAGATTATAGGATAGCTTTTTCAAATCCTTCAATAACTCACTGATGCAATTTTTCCACATTTCCTGCACACACTTTTCTCCAATCAATCTCAAAGATCTTTCCTCCTGAAAGACTGATTCGTCATCATGTGCGAAAACAAAGGAAAGATGTTTTACTAATCGCCCGGAGAATATCACAAATGAGACTTTTCCACTAGCAAACGTCTCTTTCGATCCTTACTGGAAAGTATATACCTGACCTGGCCAGGCCAAACTCATAATATATTTATTTATCAACAGAGTATAAAAACCATGGTTATAAGTTCCAAACTTATACGAGACTTGTCAGTTTGTAGTTTGGGAGGGTCTGGTTAGCCTAAATGAAGCTTATTAATTCAAGCATGGCTGCTGCCTGTTAAGTTTACTGGCCTAAATATTATATTCGGATTAGATTGCCTGTAGCTCACAAGTTGATTGTGGCCCATCTCATTTGCAAAACATATATTTTGTCTTCATGGGTCTGTTCCCACTTCCGGGTTTCGTAATTATATGATTTCTTAAAATGAAACTGACCTTTATGCTGGGGCTAGAGCACAACCTCAAAAACCACTGAAAACGACGGCCTATGGCTGTTGCTGATTTAGAATTTTCATCTCATGATTCTATGTTTATTCTGCGGAATGAGTCTCAAAATGAGAAATTTTGCACTTCATGTGGACATTCCTGCATATATGGATGTCCGCAAGGACAGTTAAGCAATGTAACCTTATCCCTTTCAGACTGACTATTGGTAGTAGAGGGTCTCACCCTCTGCTTGTCGGGGGATTTCCGCCTTCGATGAGGGCTCTTCAGTGATGGATGATCTTTTATTACCTGCCTCTACGAATACCGTAAAAGGTTTTGGAGAAAAGAACAGCACATTTCCATTCCCAACTTGGCAAGGCACAAATATTGACAGACCTTGTACTTGGCTATAGGGGTGAACTGTGACATATAAGGGTTTGGGGGTTTCAGCCCCCACCCACTTGAAGGCCCATTTGCCGCAGCCCCCACTTGAGAAACCCACCGAGCCCTTCTCCCTTTCTTCAACTTCAAAGAAATGGTAAAAACCTCCTCTCCCTCACTCAAAAGGTCCTTAAATCAACATAAATTAAGGGATCATTTGAATATGTTTAATATATATATTATGCAAATTAAGTGATCATTTGAATGATTTTTTTTAGAATTCTAAAACATAATTTATGGATTTATGGTATATTTTTATAAACATTAAAGATATTTTATAAACATTGGAATTGAGTAGGAAATTCACTTTTAACCATCGTAAGTCCCTCTCAAACCAAAATCCCGAGTCTCCCGCTACTTGGCTGATGGGTGGACGTAGGAGGAGCACAATCCTCAGCCTGGCCAAGGTGTAAGTCTAGTCACAGTAAGAGCATTGGTGTCTTTTCATAGCAGAAGGGGATTTCAACCACTCGTCATTAAATGTATTTGCAAAGTCTTTTGATGAAGGCAGATGACAAAGAAATTTCATTTCCCAGCTATGTTCCTACCGTTTACGGAACACTCAAAAGGACTCCTGTGACATCACCTTGAAATTTCTCCTTGAAAAGAGAGAGGCACGTACAAGTCACATGTATAGGTGACATACAATGAGAAGTAGTGTCGGTATCTTCGGTTTCTCCTGTAGAGATATTTTCGGGGCATACATTTTAATTCTTGGGTTTGGATCCACAGCAGAAGCTCTCTGCTGCACTGGACATTTATGGGGTCAGCTCAAAGAGGAGTGCTTGAAAATTCAAACTGAGTTGGAGTAAATAAATAACTGTCAAAGTCCTCTTGCATAAAATTCGGTCGATGGGCCTCATAAATTTTATCCCATGTCCTAATTGTAAGACCCCGAATCCGCCTTAATGTGATTGGTATCAGAGCATGAAAAGTCTGTTCTAAAAGACTTAGACACCTTAGGAAACGTGGTGATGACACGATAGGACATTGGGAACTTTAATTCTAAGGTTTGTGTAGGCTTGTTTTTATTGTATTGTGTCGTAAGTAAATAACCGAACTAAAGAAGATATTGCCTCGACGAACCACACAAATGTGCATACAACTGCTAGAGTTAGTTCGATTCCAACCTCCGCCGATCAGAAGGTCAATGCCTGCTGTGCAAGAATCCCAAAATACAACTCAAGGCCAACAAATGCCGACTCAGCAGAGACCGGTTCAACAGATGACGAGACGCGTGTACACAAAGGCCAACAGCATGATTTAATCTTCAACGCACAATGTGCCTAGTTTTCGATTATTGGACATCGTTTAATCTTCTGTCAATAATTCCAATTTGCTATAATATGTGATATATCTTAATTACTCATATTTATAGTTGAATCGTTGTATTCATGGTGCTACACTTGGTGTCACAGAGATCCAGGATACCGAAGGGAATAGCTAATAACCCTTCAGACTAGAGATTTGATCGATAAAGTTTATGGTTAGCTTTGACCGTCAGAGTACGTACAAGTGTGGTAATTTATAACTTGAGATTAGATAGTTAATCTTGTACTTAGTTTAAGTATGCATTGAAGGTTTCAATTATTAGCTTTGTTCTAGACTAATTATTATGAAATGGTATGGTTAATTGACTGCTCATGGCTTTGATATTGATATTGTAAATGCTTCCGCAATTAAATGTTGATTAACAGGTGTCAGTGAGTAATCCTCACACATGAAATGTGGAATTTTCTCCTTCGTGAATTCGGACTTGGTCCGGAACAGGTGCGAGTTCACGGGAGTACGCGTGTCACGCCTTGGGAACCACCCTAATCAGGGGATTCTCGAGTCCGGGATGTGACACTAATTGAGGAAAGATGTAGAAGATTTGGAGTCTCCACTTTTCTCTTTGCTTCCCCAGGGCATAGATGTGAAATTTGATGGGCCCACTAAATGCATGACATGCTTAAAAAGTAGATTAATCTACAATAGAATTCAATAAGTTCTGTGTTGGACATCCTGTGCAATTTGATTACGCGCGCAATATCAAAGTGATTCATGATGCTCCAAAATGAGTTTAGTTAAGGACCGAGTCGATCAGTGAATCAACTTGAAGACTCTACCAGTTGGATAATTTCACACATTTGGCTAGCCTTAACTCATTTGAAATATAATAGACGCCAGTTGAAGTATTGCCTTGGTCTTGAGTTGATTCATGGAGTTTCAAAACTCCGTGACCCTGTGTAGGACTGTCAAAATGTCATACAATCCGTTAACACGGCACAAACCCACACAATATTAATGGTTCGGGTGGCCTCTTAATGGGCTCATGTCGTTAATGAGTTGGACCTGTTAACACGTTAAATTAGCATGTCGTTAGCGAATAAAATCGGCAATCCATTAACAACCCGCCAAACTGATATGATTAGTGACTTAGTTTCGTTATTGAATTTTTATTGTAGTTGTTATTGATGGGTCAGGCCCAAGTGGCCCAATCCATGCTGACCCAGGACTTAAACTTATAAAAACCCGGTTAGCCCAATAAGGTCCAAGCCCAAAGAGATCCATAGGCCTCGTCACGTCCTCGAGAAAGCAACCGGAAGCCTCACCCTCATCGCTTTGGAAATGGTCAATCATCATCCCGTTTTTACCAAGTCTCGCAGAGGATAACTCAACCAACTCGGCCGTCGAAGATAATTCAAAAGCTCCATCGAAGTAGAGATTTCGTTGCTGTAAAGTCGTCCCCATCTGTTAGGGGAAGACTATAAATGGAAAGCCCCACCAACACTTGGGGGGCAGGGAAAACTTTCTCTTCTAAACGCACTTATCCTCCTATTCACATAGCTTGTAATCTTTGCACACTTGAGATATAAAAAGATCCGGCAACCTCAGCGATTCAGAAGTGGACGTAGGTCACATTGACCGAACCACTATAATTCTTGCCTTCTCTCTCTCTCTCTCTCTCTCTCTCTCTCTCTCTCTCTCTCTCTGCTTTAACTACTGCATTTATTACCAATTACTTGACCGGTGGTGTGCGAGGTCAATTTGTGCATCATCAGTTTGGCGCCGTCTGTGGGAACGACTAAAATTCTCACTTCAAAAGATTTTCTCTGTTAAACTTATGGTGATCACCACTAGATCGATGAATCGACCTAAGGATAATCCCTCGCGAGAAGGGGAGGATGCTCCTCCACCTACCAATCCTGTCCCAAATGCTCATGCTCCCAACCCTCGGCAAATGTTGGAGACCATGCAGCAGCTGGTTGCCCAAAACCAGCAGATCCTGCAACTCATGCTCGCCGGGCAAGGAGGGGCACAACTTGGAGGAGTACCGCCTGTAGGACCGCAAGGAGCTCCGCGCCCAGGGCATCCAGGAGCTCCACGCCAGGGTGCTCCCCATCTGGGCGCCCATGCCGGTCTGGGCGCCCCTTTTGGAGTCCCCCTGGGCTCCCCTCAAGGGGGAGCCCATCTTGGAGGACCCCCACCTCCGGGGGGAGCCCATCATGGAGGACCCCCACTTCCTCCTTCTGCTTCTCATGGGGAGGATCCTCATTTCCAAGAAAGTGAGAGTGAAAACCAAAGCATGGAGGATGGAAGTCATTTCCATGATCAGTCCAGAGGAGCCCCCAATCGCTGGGACGAGAAAATCAAAGAAATGCAAAATCAGCTGGGTGATGTCTTCAACGCCATAAAGGCGCAGGGACCGGAGACAGTGGACTACCTAATAAGGCGAACAGACACATCATTCAAACCCGACGTGGTGAACTACCCACTTCCTCGGAAGTTCAAAATGCCATCCGTGGAGACCTTTGACGGAACGAATGATCCACTAGACCACCTGGAAACATACAAAACTTTAATGCAGCTGCATAATGTCCCCGACGAGATTATGTGTAGGGCATTCCCAACCACATTGAAGGGTTCCGCACGGCAATGGTTTGTCAGTCTATCCCCAGCCTCCATCGCCACCTTTGCTGAGCTGAGCAAGTCGTTCGTGTCGCACTTTATCGGAGGACGCCGCCACCAGAAGCCTGCCACACACCTGCTTAACATAAAACCGGACAAAAATGAGAACCTTAAGAGCTACCTCACTCGTTTTAAAGAGGAGGTACTTTAGGTCGAAGAACCCGACGAGAAGGTGATCATGACAGCCTTCTTGGGAGACCTCCACTCGTCGAGCTTCCTCTTCTCAGTAATGAAGCGCCCACCAAAGAGCATACCAGAGCTGCTAGGAAAGGCCCAGAAATACATGAATGCTGAAGACATCACAAGGGTCAGGCGAGGTGAGTCCTCCAGAGCAGGGGACAAGGGGAAGGAACGGGACAGAGACGACAAGAAGGAGACAAGCAACAAGTGAAGCAGGACAGAGAGGGTACCTGTCAAAGATAGGCTCGGTCCTGCTCCGCAGAGAGACCGACAAACATTTACTCCTCTCAATGCCGCTGTTGGACACATTTTATTCCAGATCCAAGATGACCCTGCCATAAAATGGCCTGGGACGATGAAGTCTCCTCCAAACCGCAGGAACCCGAACAAATATTGTCGCTTTCATCGCGACCATGGCCATGACACTGATGACTGCTATGACCTCAAGAGGCAAATTGAGGATCTCATTCAGCGTGGTCACCTGCGCCAATATGTTGCTGGTAGGGGACAAGCACCACCACCACCTCACAATCAGGAGGATCAACAGCCCATTGGGGAAATCCGTACTATCTCGGGAGGATTAGCAGAGTCACTCTCCGCCATGAAGGCCTACGCCAGAAAGGCAAAGCACCCTGACGAAGTACGCCCATCCAAGGCGCCGAGGCACGGCGTCAGCGAGGCCATATCCTTCTCAGATAAGGACTTGGAAGGGATCCAGCACCCCCATGATGACCCTCTGGTGCTCACCATGACCGTCGCCAATTTCCAAGTGCGTAGGATCCTGGTGGATAGTGGTAGCTCTACGGATATCCTATTCGCAGAAGCTTAGGACAAGCTAAACCTGGGCCGGGAAAGACTGCAGCCTGTCAAATCATCCCTCATTGGGTTCTCAGGGGAGAAAGTGTATCCCCTAGGGGCAATCACACTGCCAGTCACAGCCGGAGCAGCACCCCGAAGCTCCACAATAATGGTTAGCTTTCTAGTAATAGACTGCCCGTCAGCCTACAATATCATATTAGGGCGACCTGCTCTTAACGTATTAAGAGTTGTCCTCTCCACCTATCATCTCATCCTCCGCTTTCCAACCCTAAATGGAGTCGGGAAGGTCAAAGGAGACCAGGTAGCAGCAAGAGAGTGCTACATCTCCTCAATGAAGACCAAGAAGACGCAGGAGGCTTTGCAAGTTGAAGTCTTGGACCCAAGGGATGATACCACTACAGAAAGAGGAGAACCAGTTGAGGAACTCGCCCCTGTGGTCTTAGATGAAGAACGTCCTGATAGAAGAATATACATCGGCTCTTCCCTTTCAGAGGATCTGGTCTACCAGTTAACAGACTTTCTGAGAAATAGCATGGACGTTTTCGCATGTTCACATGCGGACCTTGAAGGAATTGATCCCGAGGTCGCTACCCACCGCCTCAATGTCGACCCTCGCCACAAACCTGTTCGCCAGAAGTTAAGGGGTGCCTCCACTGAAAGGGCCCAAGCGATGGACAAGGAGGTGGGGAAGCTAATAGAGAATGGGGCGGTTAGGGAAGTAGCATATCCTGAATGGCTCTCAAACGTGGTGATGGTAACAAAAACCAATGGAAAGTGGTGCCTCTGCGTCGACTTCACTGAGCTCAACAAGGGATGCCCAAAGGATAGCTATCCGCTGCCGCAAATTGACCTCCTCATCGACGCCACATCAGGGCATGAACTGCTCACCTTCCTGGATGCATATTCTGGATACAACCAGATCAGCATGCACCCCCCAGATTAGGAAAAGACATCATTCATCACCCCGAAAGGGACCTACTGCCACAGAGTCATGCCCTTCGGGCTAAAGAACACAGGTGCAACCTACCAACGGCTGGTGAACAAAATGTTTCAGTCCCAGATTGGGCGAACAATGGAGGTTTATGTGGACGACATGTTGGTAAAAAGCCTCCCCACAGCAGATCACATTGACCATCTTCAAGAAACTTTTAATGTTCTCAGGTCTTATCGCATGAAGTTAAACCCTGAGAAGTGCGCCTTTGGCGTAGGATCAAGAAAATTCCTATGCTTCATGGTCAACCAGAGGGGAATTGAGGCGAACCCCGATAAAATCAAGGCTATCCTCGACATGAGGTTGCCCTCCTCCACCAAGGAGCTCCAGCGCCTCAATGGAAGAATTGCAGCACTTAACAGATTCGTCTCCAAATTTGCAGACAAATGCTTGCCCTTCTTCAAAATCCTCCGAAAAGCTTTCGAATGGGGACCTGAGGCAGAGGAGGCCTTCTAGAAACTTAAAGCGTACTTGGCCGCACCTCCCCTTCTTTCACATGCTACATTGGGCGAGGTATTATATCTGTATCTCTCTGTTTCCCCGTCAGCAGTCAGCTCTGCTCTCATCAGAAACCATGATGGAGTGCAAAAGCCCATCTATTATGTAACCAGAGCATACCGACGAGCAGAAATCAGGTACTCGGGGCTAGAAAAACTGGCGCTCGTCCTCATTTCGACGGCAAGGCGCCTGCGGTACTATTTTCAAAGCCATACAGTTGTTGTGATTACAAATCAGCCTTTGAAGAGAATCTTGGGAAAGCCAGATATATCCGGGAGACTCCTTAAGTGGGCAGTGGAATTGGGCGAGTTCGATGTCCAGTACCAACCAAGGGTGGACATCAAAGCACAAGCTCTGACAGATTTTGTGGCTGAGTTTACACAAGCAGAAGGGGAGACAAATGAGCCTACCACGTCCCTGCAATCGAGCCCGGGCGTACAACTCAATCTGCCACCCGGCGAGGACACCCAGAGGGGCACCCAGACACTCCTAGGAGCCCAGACTCCTCCCCAGAGGGGCGCCCAGACACCCCCAGGCTCCTCCCCTGGGCACCCAGACACCCCCAGGCACCCAGGCTCCTCCCCTAGGAGCCCAGACACTCCCAAGCACCCAGGCATCCCCCTGGGCGCCCAGACATCTCCCCCGGGCTCCCAGGTACTCCCAGGGACTTCTACCTCGGGCGTCCAGTCAATCCCTGGCTGCCAGCCTGGCGCCCAGGTACCCACTGGGATCCCGACTTTTCTTCTCTGCCACTTTGGAAGCTATATGTTGATGGCTTCGCAACCAGTGAGGGAGGTGGAACAGGCCTCATTTTGATCAGCCCCGATGGTACACCCCTTAAGTATGCAGTGAAGCTCCACTTTACTGCCTCTAACAATGAAACAGAATATGAGGCCCTCCTCTCTGGCCTGAGATTGGCGGTCGAAATGGACGCCCAGTACCTCGCCGCTTACAGTGATTCCCAATTGATAGTTAATCAAGTAAAGGGCGAGTTCGAAGCAAAAGGAGCGAGAATGCAGGAGTATCTCGGCATGGTGAAAAAATTAATCCAACGGTTCCAATACTTCCAAATCTGTCACATCCCAAGAGAAGATAACATGGCCGCTGTTGACACAAAAAAAAGTCACTATGTCTCATCAACATCAAGATGCCTCGTGAGGCTGCATCCTGCTAAAAATAGGCGAGGCTACTTCAAACATCATATTTTGTCAGAATCAGACAAAAACTGAAAGATCTTTCAAGACTGCCAAAAGAGGGGTACACCTGAGGTTTCGGGCCATTCCGACATCGTTTGGCCTAACTTCACTGCTCCGATAGCTAAACAAGCGCTCCCGGCGGCAACATCATCGAAGACACCAAAACTTCGATCAGAGCCTACGGATGACTCCAGCATGTCTCCAAAGGGCTTCATGCCAAATTTCAAGTCAAACCGATAACGTTTGACCCTCCATTAATGCTCGAACAGCAAAATCAAGCCTCCCGGCGGTGGGAACCACAGAAGCCATCACTCATCAAACAAAGTACATGAGTGGCTTCAACATGCCTCCAAAAGGCTGCACGTCGAATTTCAGGTCATTCCGACAACGATTGACCAGGTTTCGATGCTCCGAGAGAAAATCAAGCCTACCGGCGGCGGAGCAACCCGGGACCATGACATCCAAAACGGAGCTGATGGAACGTCTCAAAATGACTCCAATAGGCTCCTCGTCAAATTCCAGGTCAATCGGATATCGTTTGACCACATATCAAAGCTTGGTATTTTCCCCGCAGCAAAATCAAGTCAAGCATCGATGGGACCCCAAACGGCTTCAAAACTCAAATAAAAGCTCATGGTTGGTCCTATCCACTACTCAAGAAGCCTCACCTCAATTTTCAGGTCATTCCGACATCATTTGACCAAGTTTCGACTCTTGACGGAAAATCGGCTACAAAGTCTTCGGCTTTCCCGAAAAATGGGAAACTTTGTGCTCCGATTTCGCACGGGTTCTCGTCATGTTTTCTCCAAGAAAATAAAGGCAATAATTGAGGAAAAATGTCAAGAAAAATACAGAAGAAAGAAGGAATGAAAAAGACGAAAAAACGGCCGAAAACGACGCTCGGCGACCAAACGGGCCAAAGCCCTATGGTCGCCGGCGACCCTGCAAATCCGGGTCGCCGGATTTTGCACCAAAATGCATGTTTTTCGATTCTTTTCGCGTTTCGGGTGTTCCTGCTTCTGTGATTTTCTGAAAATCTAATTTTTGATGCTTGAAAACGACTGATCTTCATCGACATCTCGGATCCGCCGTCAAAAACATAAAATCATCACCGATCACTCCAAGATCGCCAACCGGCTGACCAAGAAAGTACACTTTCTGTCCGACCGATCGTAAAATCGACAAGACAGATGTCACCGGCCCACCAACATCAATCAATGTCTGAAATTGCATCGCAATCCGACATCAAACAATGCGTGGATCCACCTGTGATGATCGCAAGAAGAATCTCAAAAGACGCGGCGCGGCCCGCGACTCTTCACATGCCTTGGCGACCACTTAATGTCGTTAATTGACCCATTAAAGCGGTCATTAACTCATTATTTTGGACGGCCCAATCAGAACCAAGCATTTGGGAGTTACAAATCCAAGCAATCATGGCATTTAACCTATGAAACTCCCATCATCATGAAGCATAAAGGCAATTAAAAGCCCACTACCTTCATCGGCAAATCACAAGCCATGAAAAAGGAGTTATAAAATCAACTTGTAACTCCTCATCAATTCTTTCATCATGGCCATCAATGCCAATGAACACCTCATGGCTACCAAAAGCTTATAAAAGGAGGTCCATTCCAAGAAGGAAAAAGAAAAAACATAGATCCCAAGTTGAAGCTCTGAAAATCCAAAAAATCCAAGAGAGAGACAAAGTCCTGCTGCTTTGCTCCCGGAAGCACCACAAGGTGATCAACATCCCTTGGGGGGCCACCCCCCCAAGGTCTTCTCCTTCTCCAACATGGCCTAAACGCAGCTTTTCAGCCCGTTTACTTGGTTTTTCATTGGATATAAGACCTCCTCTTGGTCCTTGTCCTTTAAAAAACTGAGGTTAGGAGCCAAGCCAAAGAATCAAAGCATCACATGTTCTCATTTGAAGGACGATGGTGGAGTCCATACGTGACTTGCGACCGTCGATCACAACGTGTCCCCACAATCTCCTGAGAAGTTAGATCCATTTTCTTACTTTTCTATTGTAGTTTGTATTTCTTAAAGAGACAAAAATAAATCACAATTCTTGTCTTTCATATTGATGAGTTTTATAAAATCGCCTTTCACGGCAAAATCGCCTTTCACGGCAAACAAACAAAAACGCCTCCTACGGCATCCTCAAAAAACAAACTTGTCTATTTTCTTAATATTTATGCAATTTGAAAAGTTAGAAAAAAGGATTGATTTCCTTTCCACTTGTGAAGGTGAATCTCCGGATCATCACCATTCCAAATTCCAAGTAGAAAATAAATCTGGCATACCCGTACAAAAATGTTGAGACCCGCGATTTTTCCTCCTCCGCCGAGACCCAGGTCAGCCCCCGGGGTGCAGAAGGAGAGGACGGAAGATTTCCGAAGGTCCATCAGCCGCAGATGCACTCGCTTTGCTCGCCTCTTCCTTGGAGGCCCCACCCGGAGAACCAGCACTCATCGAGCACCAATTCAAACCAAGCAAGTTGGATGTGGACACCACAAACATCAACTGTACTACCGCCGAATCGAATTGGATGACCCTAATAAGGGCATACCTCCAAGAAGGTACAGTACCAAATGATCCCCTTGAGGCTAGGAAGCTTAGGGTGAGAGCTTCCAAATTCACTCTCTTACAAGATATCCTCTACAATAAGGGTTACTCCTTACCATTGCTGCGGTGCCTTTCACCCGAAGAAGCTGACTACGCCTTGCGGGAGATCCATGAAGGAATTTGTGGGAATCACTCTGGAGGACGCTCCCTCGCCCACAAAGTACTCAAGCAAGGTTACTTTTGGCCTAGCATGGTAAAGGACGCCAGAGAATTTGCCAAAAAATGCGACAAGTGTCAACGCTTTGCCACTGTGCCTAGGCAGCCACCAGAAGAGCTTACAACCATTTTGAGTCCATGGCCTTTCTCCAAATGGGGCATTGACATCCTGGGCCCCCTTCCTTTGAGTAGAGGACAATGCAAGTTTGTAGTAGTCGCCGTTAACTACTTCACAAAATGGACGGAGGCAAGACCCTTAGCAAAAATAACAGACTCCAACGTAAAAGACTTTGTCTGAAAAAACCTAGTCTGCCGCTTTGGGATACCTCACGCCATTGTCAGTGACAATGCAAAGCAATTCGACAATAAGCTGTTCAATTCTTTCTGCTCCGACCTTCAGATAAAGCAGCCTCATTCCAGCCCGGCACACCCACAGGCAAACAGGCAGGCAGAAGTCATGGTAAGAACGGTCCTACGCAATCTAAAGACAAGGTTCGAAAAAGCGAAGGGTCTTTGGGTCGACGAGCTCCCAGGAGTGTTATGGGCCTATCAAACCACGCCAAGAACTCCTACTGGGGAAACCCTTTTCTCTCTCGCTTTTGGAACTGAGGCGGTCATCCCTATCGAGATAGGAGTACATTCCCTAAGGGTCCACCACCACGACCCCGTCACCAACGAGGAAGGACTCCGCATCAACCTCGACTTGGTAGAGGAGGAAAGGGAGATGGCTGTGGTCCGCAATGCGGAATATAAACGACGCATGGCAAGGTACTACAACTCGAGGGTAAAGCCTCGTTCCTTCCAACCAAGCGACCTGGTCCTCAAAAAGGTGATCCTCGCCACAAAGGACTCTCACGAAGGAAAACTGGGACCAAATTGGGAAGGGCCATATCTCATAACAGAAGTGGTGAGGCCAGGCACCTATAAGATCCAGAACTCTGAGGGAAAGGTCTTACCTTATCCATGGAACACGGAGCACTTGAAGAGGTACTACCAGTGACACCTTAAGAGAGTCAGAGTAGTGGGAGTTTGGGGCTTGATTTTTTCTACCTTGTTTAGATTAATATTGTTTGACAATAAGCAGTGGATGAATAAGATTTTCTATATTTTACGAAAAAAAAGATCCTTGCATTTTCATTCAGTTTCCAAAAGTTAGGCTACAAATTGCCTTTCCAAAAGTTAGGCTATAAAATTGCCTTTCTAAAAAAAAAAAAAAAAACACATCGAAAGTCCCCTACCCTCTAATCACTCTCATAGTTGTCCTCCTCATCCTCCTCCTCGTCATCCTCGGCATCATCAGAGCCTCCACTACAATCATCAGGCGCCTCAGTTAGTACGAAGCCTGAAAGGTCAATATCAGGGAAAGCAGCTGAAATCTTCCGTCGGAGATCATCATAACCGTCAATGAAGGCATCAACAAGGCCATTCGCTAAGTCCCTTTCAACTAGGGCAGCCCTCTCCTCAGCCTGAGAAACTCTCTCATGTGCAGCCTTCATCTCTGCCTCCATGGCAGCCTCTCTGAGCATCACTCTCTCACGGGTCTTTACAAGCTCAGCCTCACTGAGCGAAGCCCTCTCACAGGTCTTCACAAGCTCAGCCTCTACCTTAACTGCCCTCTCATGGGCCACGGAAAGCTAAGTCTCAAGTCCGGTCGCCCTCTTGCGGGCCGCCGTGAGATCAGCCTCGGAAGCCCTGCCAACAGCTTCAAGAGCAGTAATCTTTCCTCTAGCAGTAGAGAGTTCCTTTTGCATAGTTTCATTATCCTGTTTCAGCTGACCATGAGATCGGACCCTTGACAACAAGCAGATAGATGCAGTGGAAGCCTGAAAAGATAAGAGACAGAGGAAATGACAAAATGCATATAAAAAAAAATGAAAGCTTGGAGAAAGGGGGACAATAGACCCTTACCTGAGCTAGACCTTCCAAAAAAGTGTTGATAATCCCCTCGGTGCCTAGAGTATTAATCTGAGTAACTTCGGGCGGAAACACAAACCTCCCGAGCTTTTCCCTAATGACCAGCGGGTTGCCCAGCATGGGACCAGCCCAAGTCGGTACCCCTGTAGAAGTTCCCAAACGAGGAGGACACAAACGAGGGGCAGAAGGTGTGGCCGGAGAGGAAGACTCCGAAGTAGCAGTCGTAGCTGAAGAGGTCGCTAGTTGAGGAGGCACCACGGGAGAGGTCACCTGATGGGGACACGCCCGAGGCTCTGCTGGAGGGGTTGCTAGAGGAGAGCTCACCTTAAGCGGCACCGGTGGAGAGGTCACTTGGGAGGCATTATCTATCCTCGCCGCCTTGAAAGGAGGAGTGCTCTTATCAGAAAGGCAGGACCCAATCACTTTTCTATCTATTTCTGCGAAAGCAAAATTGTTATTTGGATGAAGAATACCAGGTAGTAGGGATGACATTTTTAACCCGCCCCGCCCCAACCCGGAGTGCCCGCCCGCCCCGCCCCATACGGGTTTTCCCCGCCCTGAATCTTAGATGGGGCGGGGACGGGGCAAAAAAACATACCCCGAAGCCGGGGCGGGGCGGGGATGGGTCTGCCTCATGCCCCGCCCCGCCCCATGCCCCGCCCCATTGCCCCGCCCCGTAACCCGCCCCGAAATTAATAATCCTCTAAAAAAATATAAATTTTTTAGATTTCTTTTATAATAAATAAACATATTTATATGTAAATGTATATATTGATTTTATGTTGTTATTAAGGGTTAAGTAGATTGATTGAAGACTTTTTTTAAAGTTAAACATGTAATTGATTGAACCCTAGACATTATAAAAGCATATAATATGATCACATTCCCTCTAATTCAAATTTAATGAAATTAAAGTTGTTAAAAATCTACCTAAGCTTATTTGACTTTAATCATATATAATGTTAAATTGCGACATGATAAATCATATTAAATAAAACGAATATAATAGAATGATAGATCATGCTTTAAGCTTATAATAACATATATGATTAGAGATAGTAAGGTAAATTATAATTGGTATGATTCTAATCATACTAATAACAATATAAATTATACTAATTTGATATAGCATTACAAGATATATCATGCTATACGCTTATAATAACTCATATGATTAGAAATAACAAGGTAAATTATAGTTAGTAACTTAATATGATTCTAATCATACCAACAACACTATACATTATACTAATTTTAATTATATGTGTAATTAACCTCTTTATTAGTGAGTGGAGTTCAATACCAAAAATGAAGTGAAACTATTTATTGATGGAGTTCATGATATTTTAGAGAGATATTGTCTTTTTTATAAAAAAATGTCTCAAAGCATATATGATATTTTCAAGTGTATGTTATTGGCCTTCAAGGGTTTAGAGAAAATCTTATAAGAATAAATCTCACTTTAAATAGGTAAAACTTTAGGAAAAGGAAAATTTATAATATTAATATTAGATAATTTTAAAAATTTTAAACAATCTAATAGTGCCCCACACTTATAAAATATTTATGCTGGGAGATCTTTTTATTCTATTTTGGGAAAAATGTCATGGTCCCTAGGAAGACTGATGTTTTGAGAGGGGCCTGAGTTTCGGGCAAATGAGTCAGCATGGTTGAGGGTTTTTTTTTTATTAATATTATTAAAGGCATGGAGACAACATAGATGAATCATTTATGTGCTTTTTACCATATAAAATAAATGAATTTACCTTTTTCTTTGTAGTCAATCCAAAATTTAATTTATTTTGCCTTGAAAGAAAAATTATGAAGTTAAGAAAATTTTTCTTATTTGGGTCTTGATTTAGAATGGAGAAAAAGAATACATGTAGCCAACACCGTCATAGCTGGGAGCCTGGGACAAGGCTTTGATAATGAGGGTTTCAATATAGTATGTACTTTCAATATAGCCGGGCCCGCTATAGGAGGTTCATGAATTCAGAGCTATACAATAAATAATGATTTAATATTCATATGACAATACTTGAAGTTCATATATAAATTCTATTTTTTTTAAACAAAATTACTAGTATATGTTTTTAGAATTTTTTCTACATTTCAAGACTTTTATAAATTTGAATTGCAAATTGTGTAAATTTCCTTTTGGTGGGTGCTTATCATGTTTTCATCTGAAACATGCAGGGCATATTATGATTGCACTCATAATTCATGTGATAAAGATTTCGAAGCTTTTATTGAGAAACACAAGAAGAAATTATTAGGCCCAATCCCAATTGATGCCCAAAAAAATATTTCAGAATTTCAAAGGATTCTAGAATTTCCAAGCTATGAGTCCAATAGATATCCAAACAAAATGTTTGAACAGCGAAATCATTATTTTTAAAATAAAGTTCCATTCATTTCACAAGACCAAAAGATTTCAAAATCCAAGAGATGGAAACGAGCTCCATGTAGCTTTAAGGTTTCCAATCAGATTCCTTAGTTGTCTACATTTAACATTTTCCTTTTAAATAAATGATAAATAATAAATAAGTCATAATATATATAGTAAGTAAGTGAAGTATGTATATGTGTGTAACAATCTTGAATATATTAATATATTATAAATAAGGTAAAACATTATCAGAAATGAAGTTTGGTCTAGTGGTAGGGCAAACCTCTAGTTGCTCCCCCACCCAAGTTCGAATCCTAAGTCTTGCACATTTAAAATTTTTACAATTGAGGGGCGGGGCGGGGTACCCCGCGGGGCAGGGACGGGGAATATAAATTACCCCGAAGGGCGGGGCGGGGCGGATAGGGATGGCAACGGGGTGGATCGGGGACGGAATTGGGGTTCCCCGCCCCCGCCCCCAACTTGCCCCGCCCCTCCCTTTGGGGTAATTTATACTCCCCCCCGCCCCTCAATTGTAAAAATTTTAAATGTGCAAGACTTGAGATTCGAACTTGGGTGGGGGAGCAACTAAAGGTTTGCCCTACCACTAGACCAAACTTCATTTCTTATAATATTTTACCTTATTTAAAATATATTAATATATTCAAGATTGTTACACACATATACATACTTCACTTACTTACTATATATATTATGACTTATATATTATTTATCATTTATTTAAAAGGAAAATGTTAAATGTAGACAACTAAGAAATCTGATTGGAAACCTTAAAGCTACATTGAGCTCGTTTCCATCTCTTAGATTTTGAAATCTTTTGGTCTTGTGAAATGAATAGAACTTTATTTTAAAAATAATAATTTCGCTGATCAAACATTTTGTTTGGATATCTATTGGACTCATGGCTTGGAAATTCTAGAATCCTTTGAAATTCTGAAATATTTTTTTGGATATCAATTGGGATTGGGCCTAATTATTTCTTCTTGTGTTTCTCAATAAAAGCTCTGAAATCTTTATCACATGAATTAGGGGTGCAATCATAATATGCCCTGCCTGTTTAAGATGAAAACATGATAAGCACTCACAAAAGGAAAATTACACAATTTGCAATTCAAATTTATAAAAGTCTTGAAATGTAGAAAAAATTCTAAAAACATATACTAGTAATTTTGTTTAAAAAAAAAATTTTATATGAACTTCAAGTATTGTCATATGAATATTAAATCATTATTTATTGTATAGCTTTGAATTCATGAACCTCCTATAGCGGGCCCGGCTATATTCAAAGTACATACTATATTGAAACCCTCATTATCAAAGCCTTGTCCCAGGCTCTCAGTTGTGATAGTGTTGGCTACATGTATTCTTTTTCTCCATTCTAAATCAAGACCCAAATAAGAAAATCTTTCTTAACTTCATAATTTTTCTTTCAAGGCAAAATACATTAAATTTTGGATTGACTACAAGAAAAAGGTAAATTCATTTATTTTATATGGTAAAAAGCACATGAATGATTCATCTATGTTGTCTCCATGCCTTTAATAATATTAATAAAAAAAAAACCCTCAACCATGCTGACTCATTTGCCCGAAACTCAGGCCTCTCTCAAAACATCAGTCTTCCTAGGGACCATGACATTTTTCCCAAAATAGAATAAAAAGATCTCCCAGCATAAATATTTTATATAAGTGTGGGGCACTATTAGATTGTTTAAAATTTTTAAAATTATCTAATATTAATATTATAAATTTTCCTTTTCCTGAAATTTTACCTATTTAAAGTGAGATTTATTCTTATAAGATTTTCTCTAAACCCTTGAAGGCCACTAACATATACTTGAAAATATCATATATGCTTTGAGACATTTTTTTATAAAAAAGACAATATCTCTCTAAAATATCATGAACTCCATCAATACATGGTTTCACTTCATTTCTGGTATTGAACTCCACTCACTAATAAAGAGGTTAATTACACATATAATTAAAATTAGTATAATGTATAGTGTTGTTAGTATGATTAGAATTATATTAAGTTACTAACTATAATTTACCTTGTTATTTCTAATCGTATGAGTTATTATAAGCGTATAGCATGATATATCTTGTAATGCTATATCAAATTAGTATAATTTATATTGTTATTAGTATGATTAGAATCATACCAATTATAATTTACCTTGCTATCTTTAATCATATATGTTATTATAAGCTTAAAGCATGATCTATCATTCTATTATATTCATTTTATTTAATATGATTTATCATGTCACAATTTAACATTATATATGATTAAAGTCAAATAAGCTTAGATAGATTTTTAACAACTTTAATTTCATTAAATTTGAATTAGAGGGAATGTGATCATATTATATGCTTTTATAATGTCTAGGGTTCAATCAATTACATGTTTAACTTTAAAAAAAGTCTTCAATCAATCTACTTAACCCTTAATAACAACATAAAATCAATATATACATTTACATATAAATATGTTTATTTATTTTAAAAGAAATCTAAAAAATATCTATTTTTTAGAGGATTATTAATTTCGGGGCGGATTACGGGGCGGGGCATGGGGCGGGGCAAAGGGGCAGGGCATGGGGCGGGGTAACGGGGCGGGCCCCTCCCCGCCCCGCCCCGCCCCGGCTTCGGGGTATGTTTTTTTGCCCCGTCCTCGCCCCGTCTAAGATTCGGGGAGGGGAAAACCCGTACAGGGCGGGGCGGGCACTCCGGGTTGGGGCGGGGCGGGTTAAAAATGCCATCCCTAATACCAGGTAAACAAAAAAAGAAGTAATAAAGCAGAAGTGACGCACCCTTTCTTTTAGAAGAAGATCCCGGAGGGGGTCCACCAGTCCTACCACTCTCTTTGGGCAAGAGAACTCCCAAGTCTTTATCAGGACAAACTCTCACAGCCTGCAACTTCCACTCCTGATCCATGGAGAGCACAGGCGGATCTACAAAAGGATAATGGGTACATATATATACATATAAAAAAAAAGAAGAAAAGAGCAATTAAAGGGCGTAACGAGTTTTTTTGCGTCACCCCATCGTGTTGGCACCAAAGCCCGATCTGACTCTGAGACCCACTCTCCGCTAACAAATAAGAAGCGAGATTTCCAGCTATGACAGTTGAAACGTAATCTTGTGTGCAACTTGCCACCCCTAGGGGTAAAATAGTACCATCCCTTGTTAGGGGCCGGAGACTCACTCAAGTTATAGGCTGCATGAAACTCCACAGGAGAAGCATCCTCGTGATGTACCTTCCTCCACAATGCAAGGAAGCCCAGTAAGACTCTCCAACCATTGGGCGCTAACCGCCCCGGGGTCAATGAAAAGTAATGCAGAATGTGACAAATGGAGGAAGACATGGGAAACCTCAGCCCAGCTTCAAGCATCTCCTCATAGATGACAATGTCACCAGAGGAGTCATCGCAAGCAGGCTCATCCATTTTAGCCCGGTGGCACAACACTGTGGGAGGAATATGATAAGCAGAAGCAATCCTCAAAATATCACCATCAGTATTGAGCAAACTAAAAAGAGTACTCACTTTGGACTCGTCATCGTCAACAACAACTTTGCCTTGATACTTTTTGCTGCGAGGGCGCAAAACTTTGCCTGATACATTGCCAGGAGGGTTATCCCTTATTTCCCTCGTCTCATCTTGCTCGCCTAGCGCGCGAGCCGCTCGCCCTTCAGCGCCTAGGGAGCCCAACCCAGCAGCAACGCTAGTCCCCTGGGCGACCGTCATCGCGTACAGCAGGCCAGCCCCCTGGGCGCCCGTTGTCTCACGCGGGCCAGCCCACTAGGCGCCCGTCACCGCGTGTAGCGGGCCAGCAGCAGGGCCACCCGCCGCTCCACGCTACACAGCAGCCTGGCTGCCCACCGCTCCACGCTACACAGCAGCCTCGCTGCCAGACACGCGCTGCCGAGCAACAGTGCTGCCCACCGCTCCACGCTGCACAGCAGCCTCGCCGCCCGTCGTTGCACACTGTACAACAACCCCCTGGGCGCCCAGACCTCCAGCAGCAGCACTGGCAGTGCCCAGATCAGCGCTGCCAGGGCAGACGACGCCCAGACCACCACCAGCAGCCCTGGCGGCGGCCAGCCCAGCGCTACCAGCGCTGGCTGCCGCCAGCCTAGCACTGCCAGCGCTGGCGGCGGTGGCGCCTGGGCTGGCAGCTCCTGGGCCAGCACCGTGCACGTCCTTCGTGGGTTGTTCAGCCATCGCGCACCTCCTTCCTTCTCTTTGGAATGGGAAAAGTTTGAGCTCTCTAGGCCTCAAAGAATGGGTTTTCCAATCTCAAGATGAAGAAAATGGGTAGAGTAAAAGAAGAAGTTCATATTTATAGCCTAGGGTTTTCAAAGAAAGAAAAGCCCCAAATTAAAAGGGCTCTCCTAAAAACCCAAGTAGAGAAAGAAGAGACTGGCAGAGTGCGGGAAGGCGAAAAATACTTGGAATGGAGAAGAAACCTGGGTATTCAAAATGCCCCCTCTCAAAGTTTCCTTCGGCGCGGGGCATTGGGGGGCAAATGATGGGTCAGACCCAAGTGGCCCAATCCATGCTGACCCAGGACTTAAACTTATAAAGACCCGGTTAGCCCAATAAGGTCCAGGCCCAAAGAGATCCATAGGCTTGGCCACATTCTCGAGAAAGCAACCGGAAGCCTCACCCTCATCGCTTTGGAAATGGTCAATCCTCATCCCGTTTTTACCAAGTCTTGCGGAGGATATCTCAACCACCTCGTCCGTCGAAGATAATTCAAAAGCTCCATCAAAGTAAAGATTTCGTTGTTGTAAAGTCGTCCCCATCTGTTAGGAGAAGACTATAAATGGAAAGCCCCACCAACACTTGGGGGGCAAGGAAAACTTTCTCTTCTAAACGCACTTATCCTCCTATTCACATAGCTTGTAATCTCTGCACACTTGATATATAAAAAGATCCGGCAACCTCAGCCATTCAAAAGTGGACGTAGGTCACGTTGACCGAACCACTATAATTCTTGCATTCTCTCTCTCTCTGTGTGCTTTAACTACTGCATTTATTACCAATTACTTGACCGGTAGTATGCGAGGTCAATTTGTGCATCATCAGTTATTGTATTCTATAGAATATGGATTGCTTAGTGATCATTGGTGTTAAATTGAGAGGCTATTTTATTTTTCACGGCAAAATGAAAGGATATTTTATTTTTCACCTATTTAGATTTTAGGCTATTTAATACAATCAAATGGACAATGGGTCACTATATAAATAATTAATGGGTTAAAAGGGTTGATGGTAGCGGGTTATGCGTGTTAACTGACATGGTCTAAAATGGCCTAATATATTTAACGGGCTACACGGGTCATGTCATGTAATCCGTTAAATAATCGTGTCGTGTTCGTGTTTGATTTTTGGACCCGCTTATTTAATAGGTCGTATACGGGTTGAGGTGATTCTAACATGAATTCGTTAACACGACACGATTGACGGTCCAGATCCCACGTTTGAAAAGTTTAACACACGTCCATGGGCTAATGAATCAACAATGTGGATAATCTAACCAAGGACCCCACTTGTAGAAGCTCAAATCCTGAGGGCCTTTTCGTATGCTTGTATTTCCAAAAATATGTACTTCAATGGATATCAAATGAACAGTTGCTGATTGGGGGTTGGTAGGCTAAAAAAAATTAATGGTTCTTTTTTTTTTTTTTTTATGTTGAATGGATGGCCAAGTCCTAGAGCTCTATTTAACGTGATAGGCTTACTGGACTCCTTGAACCTGCCACTTACATTTTTTAAACAGGAGTTGAGTGAAAGGATCCAGATCCACATTTTAATACCAAGTACTTGTCCATACATTCTAAAACATGTGCCAAAACAGTGTATCAGACAATCTACAACCTTATTAAATTTTTTTTTTTTTGTTTTTTTGTTATTCTAATAGGTTCTTGTTCAAGGTCAGTCTCTTTTTTTAACTAGGACTTGGGTTTTGATTAATCAATTATAAACTTTGTATTAAAGCATCGCACTAGAGCATAGATGAGTTTGAATCTTGAACAAGTTGAATTATAAAATAAATGGATGGGAAGAAACCTTCATGTGCCAGACAATTAACAAGCTTTATTTTTCTATTCCCTTTCAGCAATGAAGTCCCCCTTAACTGTCATATTCCAATTATACTAGTATGATTAGGAACCATGTATTTGACTTGTCTTTTGAAAGCTGTAAGACAATATGAGAACTCATGATCGTGTCATGGAGGCTCCCAACTTGCATGAGTTGCATGTGAGAACAATGATTAAAAAAAAAAAAAAAACCCTTTGCCGCCACTTTGCATTGAGTTCGTAGGGACTATGAGTGAAGGGGCTTTTGTTGGAGTGATAAAAAGGGAAGCTGCTATTGGCACATAAAAAATCTCCCTTCTCACACACATATAAAAAAAAAAAAAAAACTTTATGAAGTTACATTTTTGCCCACCATCCTCTTCCTTTCTCTCCCCCCACCCTCCCTCCACCTCAGACGCTGCCTTGCACCAGCAGCGGCCACCGGCTCCAGCCCGAGACGATGGTGGATCCCTCTCCTCCCCTCCATTCCCTCCCTCTCCCTCTCTCTTGAGTTCTCCATCATCTGTTTGTCACCACTTCTGCATTTCCTCCCCTCTGAAATCCCTTTTCCAAGGAAAATCTCTTCACCCTTTCTCAAAGTAATTCCCCTCTTTCTTCTTCTTCTTGTTGTAGCAATGTCTTTTTTGCAACTGCTTTCCTTGAAACCAAATTCCTCTTCATATCCCTTCCTCTCTCCTCCTTCCATCTTCTGTAAAACCCAAAACCCATCAACCCAAAAACCCACATCGTTTTTGTCCTCCAGTGGAACCGGAAACCCCGGCTCTTAGGCCCCACACCCGGTGTCATCGTCATCACCTCCGGCAAGGGTGGCGTCGGAAAGAACACCACCACCAACAATGTCGGCCTCTCCCTCGCCCACCTCAACTTCTTTGTCGTCGCCATCGATGCCGCCGGTCCAGGCCGGAGGCAAAGATGGGGAGGGAGAGAAAGGGAGAAGGGAGAGAGAAAACAATGGGAGAGGGGGAGGGAGGGAATGGAGGAGAGGAGAGGGATCCACCACCATCCTGGGCCGGAGCCGGTGGCCGCTGCCGGTGCAAGGTAGCGCCGGAGGTGGAGGGAATGTGGGGAAGAAAGGAGGAGGGTGGGCAAAAATGTAACTTTATAGGCTTTTTGTTTTATTTTTTAAATGTGTGTGTGGGAAGGGAGATTTTTTGTGTGCCAATAGCAGCTCCCTAAAAAGGAGGAGGTGAGAAGTGAAGGGGTAGAGATGTAGATGAGACTATAACTTCTTTAGGATTTAATTTATAAGGGTGAAGGTCTAGTATTCACTTCCTATCAATGGGGAGATTATCTCATGACCCTTTTTAGATCTTCACCTATAATCTTTCATATTTCACCCTTTTCATAGTTATTTGCGATCGTATGATTTCATCGTCAGGTGAACAAGCTCATCATTAGTGTACCTGTAGTAGTTTGTCTTTTGAATTTGGACAGGAAGAGACCTTCCTTTCACAGCACTGATATAGTTGGATCATCTCTCTATATTTGGTG
This sequence comes from Umbellularia californica, assembly GCA_028538565.1. NCBI lineage: Eukaryota > Viridiplantae > Streptophyta > Magnoliopsida > Laurales > Lauraceae > Umbellularia > Umbellularia californica. Next base: position 13,153,688 of record JAPQWN010000001.1, on the reverse strand, counting down.
ATATAGGTCCAAATATTAATTTGATTCAAGTGACATTCAGTGATAAACTCAGTCATGCTCAAGGTATGATTTAAGTAAATCCTTCCTCATGTATGCTTCAATGCAATGGTGAATACTGGTACCAAATAATAGTCTGGGCTCATCACATAAGACTGAGAGGAGATAGGGGTTGGAAAGCAATATTTGAGGGTCGTAAATGGTGAGCGTGGAAAGTCTACTATATGACTACATGGTATAATCACAGAGCCTAGACCAGTTGGAAGGTGTCCATTGTTGTAACCATGAGTTAGGTTTGAGTGATCTTATCTTCTCAGAAAAATGGACCTCACATGTCAAGATGTGTGTATGTAACTTTATTTTATTCGGACAGCTAGTTTGATAATTTCTATGTTATTTCTTATTTTGTGCAATTTTCAATGCACAGATAGATTTATTAGTTTTTTATTTTTTATTTTTTTTTCAATTGTAGCTTATTCTGTGACTAATGTTTTAATTTGGTTTATTTTGCATAACTAATTGGTTACATCTTCTTTTTGTATGTAACTTTAATTTGTTCTCTAGCAAAAAAAAAAAAAAACTTTTATTTGTCATTACCTTATTTTTTTTAACTCTATTGTATTATTATTTATATATTTCGTAACAGATTTTAAGCAATTATCATTCCTTTTTTGAACAAATTGAAGCAGCTCAATCTTGAAAAAGGGTGGGCCAACTTGGTTTTTTTGGTAACCCAGCCGAGTGGGCTAAGATCAACTGAGAGTCCGTACACACACGGGAAGACAGCACATTCAAGTGGGAAAGGAGTCCACACAGGTAAGAAAGAAAACCCGTACACTTCAAAAGAAGTGGTGTGTCTAAGTTTTAAATCCTTGACAGTTAAGTGAGAATTGTCACTCCTTACCACTCTATTGAGAAGCCGTTCTCGGGTTGGTCAAGTTGGTTGGGTAACCCATATCTCAGCTAAGTGCCCACGGTTTGTCATTTTTCATGGGAACATGACTTTTTTCCTTGGAACTGAAACTTCTCTTCATGTGGGAGCAAACTTATTTCCATATGTTTGGGCTCTCTCATCGGTCCCAAACCCCTAGGCAGGTTACGAAATAAATAATATAATATAATATAATAAAACTGAAGCAGAGGTTATTTTTAAATCAATCACTAATATTTCTCTATTGGGCCTGACATTACCATAGGCCTCCTGCTTTGCTAGTAGAATATGAAGCCTAAACCAATTATTGGCACACCAGATAAAATCTTTATAAAATAGATATAAATTGATGTTTGTGCCTGCATATATAGTAACTAAGTTGAATGACAGGTGGAGATAAAGCAAACTATTCTTACCTCCGCTGCCATTGCCTTGTGAAACAACAAAAGGCATTCATCCTAAGGTGGATAAGAGTTGCAAGTTGCAACCATCCGGGCCATTGTTTGTTTGTAAAAGAAGTCTAGAAATCTTAATGATGAACGATCAAGATTCAGACATGTTGGGTGGACGGAAAAACACCTCTCCTTCACATCACGTCATTAAAAAGCCTGTCTCACATACTATTGGTTAGAAGATTAAAGGCTCTAAAATACCGCCACCTTCCATTCCAATCCAAAAGCGAAGCATTTTCTCCTCCTTGTGGCCCTCCTAAAGTCCTGACCTCCCTTCCTTTACTCCAAGCAATCGAAATCTCCTTTGACACTATCTTCGGTGACCTACTTTTACTTACGTACGTAACCTCTACAAACTGATGTGACTCGCCATTTTGAACATATGTAAAAAGGGATTAACATGATTTAGATGATCAATTCTCTCACAACGTGTCCACGTGATAAAAAAGAAGACCCTGCAAACGTTTGAATTTGACATCTCACTGGACTCGATCTACCCCAATTTTAGAAAGGGCATAGCAACAATAAATCCGGGCATGAACCAAATATCTGAGTGTATCACGCTATTATCTGAGTGTATCACCCTATTGGATGGATGTTCACACACAAAGATAAAAAACTATGTAAGTGTCCTTCATCATATGGAGAGGGACGGATGCATATAAATATTTCTCTATATATATAAGTATGCATTTGTGAGGAATTTTCAAAAACTCTCCATTCATAAATGAGCAATTTTTGCCCGTTTTGACTAGTCCAACGAAAATCTGCCACCTCACACATGAAACAAGGACAAAAAAGGAGATTTTTGAACTTCAAATTTCTTATGTACATTTATCTTGATGATGACATGTGTTGTAATTTTATAGGCTTAATATAAAAGATATGTTTTCTTGTAAAAACTGTCATGGGAGTTTTGTAGCGCTCTCTCTCTCTATATATATATATATATATATATATATATATACTAGTCATTGCCCGTGCCTAAAGGCACAGCGCACCACGCTCTGAGCACAACTAAATCTAATTACTCTTCTTTTGACCACCTAACAACTAACACCGCCCATAATTTAACAAATTTAACTCAAATTTTCTATGTGGCCCATTGGATCAATCAGCTTCAAATCAAGTCCAGCCAGATTTTATTTTTTTAGGTAAAACAACCCAGCCAATTGGACCCTTGTTTAACCACCATTAAATACCAGAAGTGGCCCACTATTATAAGCAGTCTAGTTTAATTGCATGCAAGCCACGTTTGCATCTGCTACGAAAACAATCCAAGTGAGCCCAGATTCCATAATCCGTGAAAAACAGCATATATATGTGAAGGGGCAAACTGGTAAGTTGTGGGCCTAAATTCCACACCGTTCAATCACTCAATTGCAATCATAGACGTGTATTTAATCATATCTTTACTTGTAAGGAAGTTTTGAAAAGATAATGGCACGTTTCGTAATTTCACAGAAAACCAAGGACACTCCCATATCCTCGGGGAAAAGATAATGGCAGGTTTCGTAATTTCACAGAAAATCAATGGCACTCCCGTATCCTCTTGTCCTTAGTAAAAAGTTACTGCCCCATTGTTTTCAAATAATTACAAAATTACCAAGCTCTTGAATCCCTTCTCAACCCTAGGATTTATGTACAAAAATATGTACATAAATCCAAGGGTCCAAAATGTCTAGGGATTCAAATATGCTCTCCCTTATTATATATATATATATATATATATTCAGTGACAGAATTAGAAGACTCAATTTGGGGGGCTCTATGTAAAACAAATATTGGGTGGAAAGGGCAAATGTAAAAAAGAGCATATTAATTTTCAAAGTTTACAGGGTTTTTTATTAATAGAATTTTAAACATTTTTCAGTTATGGATAGGGGCTTTAGTCCTCAGACCTTTGTACCTGGATCCGCCCCTGAATATATTACATACGATATTATGATCTACACTACTATATATTGTATATTTTATGCATAGTATTTAACCTGCTTGGCTTTGAGTTGGGCCTCAACGAGGTCCATCAGAATAAAGACCAAATCCTAATTGTTTAGCCATGCATTAGGTTCGGGTCAGGATACAAGTATGCAACATAATTTTCTCCTGCGGATGTTCTCGCATGCACGGATGTCAACATTGTCATGGCCGGTGGGCACTGTGAATTCATGAAGTTCCCCAGGGGGGCCATGCCTTTGGCATGTGAAAATTTTGCCAAGTACACATTGGTAATCAGGTCGGGTCGGTGTCCTTCGGCGTTTGTAACTTAATTCCTTGATTGTGGAAGAAACTTGGAATGGCTGAAAGCGACTTGAGTTTTGGTGGGACGGGCTCCGACTTGGACAGCCACTGGATAGCACAACTAAAGGAGCATGTGGCTCCCCAATTTTGATAAAAAAAAAAAAAAATTGTTTGTCTGTTGGTAAAGAGTTTTTTCTTTTTTTTTTTCACTTACGGAGAATTTAGAATTCTCCAAATTATGCCTCCCAGCAAAATTTTAAAATATATTAGGTGATCTTATCCGGAGATTATAGATTTTTTTGTTCGTCATTGTTAGAATTCTAGTTGGCTAATTCTCATAAGTTGAACAAAACTCTAGTGTTAACTGAGTTGTAATTTCTTTACTTTTATAAAGAGGACTGTGATGGCTTGTTTGGCAAATCTTATATGTATCAAATAGATATGTAGATAACAGATCTGTTTAGAATAGATCTATGTAGAATAGATATTTTATAAATAGAGCGTTTGGTAAAACAAATAAACAGCTTGAAATATAAACTTTATTAATTTGACTGTTAACACTCTCCACAAATTTTTCAAGAAATATGAGGAATCAAGGGGCTAGAATTTGATCTCTTAAGCTTCTTAAGCATTCGAAAGAGGTTCAACGGTTCAGATCTTGCTAAAGGGACCCACATAAATCAAGAATTCATATTTATTGTTTTGCATTTTATCACAAATATCTCAATAATGATGCATCATCAATGGCTGATATTTAGCTCTATGGTTGTATTAGATACTCTAAAGAGATTGAATGGTATGGATTATTGGTTTAGACCCAATCATTGAGAAAAATGAGAAAAAACAGGACAACTTTGTCATCATGTGCAAACCTAGCAGTTGAGACACAAGAGGATCAATGCTCCACGGTTTCTCATGAATATCTCGAGACCCATAAGGAGTTAAGAGCTGATATTTGATATTATTACCATTCTAAGGCTTCTTAAATGAATCAACGGTTTAGATCTTGATTTAGAACGGCTAGGAGACCAAATTTGAACCGTTGATCATTTAAAGATCTCCACATATTTGTGAAGATTCTAAACGGTTCTGATCATCATTTAAGGCCATGGATGTTAAAAGAATAAAGAAAAAACGGAGTGTCAGAAAATATACTGTAGCAGCATGGTTTGTCCGCTTCAGACACTGTCGTTTGTGTCAAAAGGCACCATTTTTCAGCCCATATGAAATAGATGAAAAATGTCTATTGTCCGGTTGAAACAGATATTTGATATGCACCATCCAAACGGTCTAAATTTCTAAAACATATGTATCACACCACTTTAAGACATATAGACCTTGAAACAAGAGATGCCAAATGGCACCTTAGACCACGGACGAAGACTCTTGGACACATTAGATGGAGGATGAAGGCTCTTGGACGCATAAAAGAAGGTTTGAAGAGTCATGTCGGGAAAAAACTTGCATCTCAAGCCTTTTTTCAGTGAGCGGGTTCGCTATAGTGAGCCTGTACTGGGGCTTGCAGCAGAGAGCACGCTCGTTGTAGCAAGCTGGGTTTTCTGCCCAGTCCCCGGATTCTTTTGTGCCGATCCATTTCAAACTCAATCTAAAAGTTCTTTTCCAATTTCGAAAGTCTTATGCAAGAGCCTTGGACTATTTATATGACTCCCTGCATCCACAAAATAAGAACTTGAGCTCTCTAATTATCTCAAGCATCAAGCATCATTCTTCAAAGATTTTGTGGGCCTTTTTCAAGCAAGGGAGACTACGCATGAGAAGTTTTTTTATTTTTTTTTCTTCTCTCAAGCACCTTGAAGTGGCACTCATGGTGGGTTTCTAGTAAGCACGTGGAAGGTGAACGGGGGTCGTCAGTAAGTTCATCACAGTCCTTTAGGTTGAATTCCAACTGGGTCAAAAGGCCTATTGAGTTCACTTGTAATCTTCAATTTATTAGTACTTTGCTTTTTCGGTTGTATATTGTGCCTCCTCTTTTTTGTAGTGATTGCTTTTTAATACACTAGGATGATTGGTTAGATTAATTAAGTGGATTGAACTTCATACAATAATCTGAGTTGGGACCTTAGCCTGTGTTAAGGCTTAAAAAAGAGGTTGATTTAGGATTTTAACCCCTCTTTCAGCCTACTTTTTTTTTCTCTCTGGTAAATATTCACACATCCACATTCATAGCCCCAAACCTCAAACCTGAGTCCCATAACCATGGATACTATAATTAGGGATCAATCATTTTTTTGTGTACGTGGAAAGGGGGGTGCTTTACTATTACGCTACGGTCGACTGGCAGCCAAAACTAGAAACTTAGAGAGTTTGAAAGGCCAAAATGGTATTTCAAAGAGCTTGATTTAGGAATTCTAGCAATAAAGTATGAAATTCCAAATGTTCATAAACAATAATTGACATTGTCGTGAAAAACTCGTAACATGAGATTCTTGGCCAAAAATCCCTCCAAACAAATGCCTCCTACCTAGAATTCTTCTTGGGGGATAGTTTTGTAATTCTCTATTGTCCCATGGATGTTTTCCAAATCCAAAGGCTTGGATAATTTGAAAGACTAAAAGTAATATTTCAAAAGATTGAGTTCTTGGAATTTTAGGAATCAAATAAGAATTTCAAATGCTCTGTAAACAATAACTTACATAACTATTCAAAATTCCCAACATATGAAATCCTTATAAAAATGTTTTTCCAAACAAATGCCTTCTTACTGTATAACAATTCTCAAGCAATTCTCAATGCCCATCTATATGGTTCTAACAATGAGTTCATGTTTGAAACCAAGGAGTTAAAAAACTTTCCCTTGTAAGTAGCAGTAACTGATCTGTCTTTCCGTTTCAAATTTCACTCTAAAAACAATCAAACGAACTTAAAATAGGCTCCAGCAAGGCATTTACATTTAACGGGCTACATCTACTGGCAAGGGCGGAACTAAGAATTTTATTTAGGGAGGGCCAAAGAAAAAAACACTATAAACAAAATTGCAATGTAAAAGAAATTATAAAAGAGAGAGTGGATTTGTCATTCTTCTTCTTTATTCATGCCTTAAGGCTTGTTGGGTAAATGCCGTGGAAGAGAAAATGGTCCGCAAAATCGATTTCCTACCACCCTAGGTGGAAAGCGCGGATCCATGCCATTGTGCAATTGAAGCACAAACGGAGGGGAAAATCGAAACATTTCATCGTTGCACCAAACGCATACCGGCTCCTTGTCTTCTCCTCTTTTCACAGCAAACTTCTCTATTCAAAGCCATAGGCTTCCTGTTCTGCAGCTTTGGTTTCCGACGGGGATAGATGGGATTTTTAGAACCTCTCTAACAAGGAAAGATAAGGTAAATCCCGGAATTCCCTATATTTCCGCCACTCCATATTTTAACCATTTTTCATTGAAACGTCGCTTGCACAACATAACTTTAAAGTCCCAGCAAGATGTGCTTGATCCTCTTCTTTTCTTGGATCATAAGATTTGGGGCAAGTATAGATAGTTAGAATGAATATTAAGAAAATCTCTTCCCCAACTCCATTAAGCCTTGTTTTTTATTTGTTCTTCTTTTCTTCATTTCCTTTCCTTTCTTTTCATTTCCATTTTTTATTTCAAGTTTTTCTTAAAATCAACAATTTTTTTCTTTCCTTTTTTCTAAGAGTCAAACCATGTTGAAAGAGTCATAAATAATTGTGGGGGGGAGAGCCATAAACAATTGATGGGGGGGGGGGGGGGGGGGGGGGTGGGGTTGGGTGTGATCCATTAATGAATGGCCACACCATGAAGGAAGGGGGGGGGGGGGGGGGGGGGGTGGGGGGGTGGTGTGGTTGTGATCCATTAATGAATGGCCACACCATGAAGGGGCCTGAAGGTTTTAAAACTCCAGATTCTAAGGTTTAAGGTCATAAATCAGATCTCAAATATGCAGTTCAAACAATACAAATAACAATCACAAAATCAACAATCAATCACCACGAGAGAGACTACGATATACGTGGAAAAGCCCCTAAAGAAGGGAAAAACTACGGGCCCTGGAACTCAGTCCAGGAAAGATATCAAACACTAATATTTCGAAAATTACAAGAGAACTTACAACCCCTACCTAGTTGAACAACAACCTAAGGACTGCAGAACTTCATGCCAGCGCCTCGCCATTCATCTTCTCCCATGCTTGACCCTCCGTCTACACCCTCGAAGCAACTCCAAGATGAAATGAACTAAAGATAGAAGAAATGGACTCTAGAGATGGAATCTCAGCTCAAAATGGATGAATCTCTTTAGAGAATGAAAAGCCCTTTCTTAATGTTAGCAGCCGTCCTTGAATGTCTAAGAGAGGTGTTTAGGGCAAAATATAACAACCCTTATATAGTAGAACTACTAGTGTTTGCCCAAACTAGAATTCTGTAACGAACGTTTGAACTCTTTAGAGAAGGGTTTGAACTCTTGTGCTTTCTGAAAAATGGCACAAGAACTTCTGGCAAGCAACGTTCGAACTCTTGTGTTGAACGTTCGAACTTTGCTCTTCTCCGATTTTTTGCTAGGAAACTTTTGGCAGGCAACGTTCGAACTTTTGTGCTGAACATTCGAACTCTAGACAGCAACGTTCGAACTCTTGTAATGAACGTTTGAACTCTGGGCTTCTTGGGAAAACTGGCTTTAAAAGGCTCTTGACAGCAACGTTCGAACTCTTGTACTAAACGTTTGAACTCTGCTTCTGAACGTTCGAACCCTGGACACAATAATGTTCGAACTCTACTTCGAACGTTCTAACTCTACTTCTAAACATTCTAACTCTGGAGCGCTGGTCTTTGGTTTGAAGGCTGTACTCCTATGGGATTTTGCAGTCCATTCTAGAAAAATGAAAAATACATAGATCAAATCCAAGTTTTGTCCAATCCTATGAATTATGCCAACATTAAAACTTTACGGGGCCAAAGCAACCTTCTTAAGGAAGCTTATGAAGTATGGGGGGCCATGGCCCCTGCTAGCCCCCTAGGTTCACCCCTGTCTACTAGGCATAACTTCAATGAGTTAAGCTATGTCAATCCATCAGTAAGGCCCACCTTTCAAATTTAAAAAGGTTCAGCATCAGCACCCATATATCTTCTCTAATCACTAATATGAATTTTATTTCAATCAAATCTATGCCAATCATGATGACTAAATCATGTGATTTGAGTTCATTCAGATGGTGGGTGTAACTGCAGTTGGATTGAGTTTCTTTCCTTTTTTTAGGAGGATTGAATTTCTCCTTGATAACTGGACTCAAGAATCAAGATGCAGTAGAAAGAAACAAGAACTCCTTTTTCACAGTGGTAAGGAGCGTTAGTTCTCGCCTGGCTGTGCAGGATCCGAATTCTGGCTATGCCATCTTTCTCGCTTGTGTGGGCTCTCTAATGGGACCTAGTTCCCTTGGCTAGGATACTAAAATATAAAATAAAAAATTCTATACCGTTTATACGAGAACAAAGTGATAGTTTGGAACTCTTGCCCTATATCATGAGGTTACGGTCTCTCACAATTGTGTGTGTTCAAGCCGAACAAGATGATTTCATCTAAACTAGGGAACTGGTCTTCATTAAGAAAAAAAAAAAAGTCAAGCATAAATTTACATGGTTTTGCTACTAAAGATTTAAAAAAAAAAAAAAATACATGGGGATTGAGTATGCCACTCTTCCAACATTTGTGGGCTCCTCCTCCCACGTGTGTGGACTATCTTCCCACTTGTTTGGGGTCTCCTTCCCACATGTGTGGAGTAACCTAGCTTGGGTGACTTGGGTATAAAAAATGGATGGCATTGAATGGATCTAATGCAGGCCAGACACTTAAATCTGCGAGATTGGTTCAATCTTTTTGCACCTTCTGCCCATAATTAACATGGGCTTTCAAATACCCAAGGGCATAAAGCCAGCACGTCATATGTATAAGTATCTAACATAATAAATTTCCGCCAAAAATTTTGCGAAAGAAATAGACCCTTTAATAGTGCATGATGGTTATTTAGAGACAGAGAGCCAAAATTATACAAAAGGAAGAACGCGTCAGAAACTCCCCTCGGAAACCCAATTTTCCTTTTTGTCCAAGGTACAAGTCATTACACACACCCAAAATCTCTTTAATAAAAGAACGAATAGTCTAATGCTCAATGTACGTTCAAATTCGAAATGTACGATTGTAACACCATTCTATCATTTGATAAATCTTTTGGACAGAACAAGTTCGAAAGGACTCTTGGACTTGCATCTTTGCTTAAGTAGAACGCACCCAACTTTAATGGGATAAGAACATAACCGTGGTTAAAAAATTCTACGAGAAGCATGAATGGAAGTATGGATTTTGATCATGTCTACTAGCTTGTTTTGGTGAATCTCCATATATGTCAGGATTTCAGAACTATATATATATCTGCTTGTATTTAATTAACAAAATCACCAAAACAAGAAAAACATCCATGTATCTGGTAAAACACTGAACTTGCTCAGGTGTATTGCAATACCAAGCTACAAATCTCTAAAAGAGTAGGGTGGTACTTAAAGGGGATTACTGGTAACAGGCTCTCAGAATTCTTTAAACAGTTTTACCTTTTATCCTTGATAATGGGTGGCACAGCTAGAAACTAGGGTGCCCACATTATCATGGCACGGCAGAGTTCAGCTGCAGCAGCCCCACTCTATACAATGTGGGTTTTAGTCAGAAGCCGAAGTAGGATTTCTGAATACTAGCAAAGGTTGCAAGTGGCAGGAAATGCGTACAGTTGGATAGCTATGGTGTTAGCTCTACTTTATTGTCATAGCGCATACACCAACATATGGTGTATTAGCAGCAGCAGAAGTGTTAATATGCTGCTCTCTCTCTCTCTCTCTCTCTCACGTATGCCTAGAAGAAGGAAAGCGACCCAACAGCGAATCTTCAACGGTTTCGCAGACCCGCACAGCAGACGAAGATGGAGAGCCCGTACCGTCTGCCCGTCCTCCCCGTGACAATTATTGGGGTTTTTGCTCATCAGCTTTAGCTACCCGTTTCTGGAAGCTGACCGTCCCGCGGTTATTTCTACAAAAGGTGGCCAGATGTACCTAGGAAATTCTCTATGATCATGTTGAGTCTAGCATTTTGTATGTCCCATGTATACTATTGTGTCAACCATGGATCATGAATTGTTGGTAGAAGGGCACGTTTCTATAGAGACAACTTTCATGGAAATATAAAATTGCCACATCAGTAAATTCTATGGTTTTTGAATTCCTCAGAAATGGTTTTATGAGGAAATTAGAAATTCATGTTTGGTGCAAAAATATTTTTCTCGATAAATTAGTGTTAATATTGTTTGGTGCAGTTATGGATTTCTTTAGTGAAAACTACTTTTTAGTGAAAACTATTGAGTGAGTGGGTTGGTATGTCTGTGAGGTGGGTGGGGTTGGGAGGGGAGGAGGAAAAAAGAGGGTGGCCGGGTGGAGTGAGGGGGAGAGAGAGAAAATTGGGGGGTCATTTTTCCATGGAAATAGACTTTCCATACCCCCCCCCCCTATAGGAAGTCTATTTCCATGCCTAAGAAGGAAAAAGCTGATATTGCGAAAAAGCATTTCCGCGGAAAACTGCCGCACCAAATACATGAAAAAGAAGTTTTCCGCAGAAAACTACAATCTTTTCCGTGGAAATGGGCTACACAAACATGCCCGAAGTCTAAGCTAGAGGTAGTAGGAGGTAATCCATATTTGTCCCCATTTTTTAAAATGGGTCAGGCAACCCAACCCGAACCGGATGTGAGTCAACCCTATGGGACCAGCATGCTCGCATCCAGCTCGGGCCGACCCGTTTTCTCAAACCAACTGGACCTGTATAACCGGTGTCCAATATGGGTCAACCCATTTAACCTAAACTTATAGATGTTTAGCCCAAAGGCAATCCATTTCAAGTGTTTAGGTTATATTTGAATTTATTTGCAGGTAAAAGAAACAAAGAGCTACAAAAATATTAAACCACCATAATGGTGAAATTGGTTCACATATGCAGCTCAATGTTATTCCAACCTACTTAAATGGGTTATTTGGGTTATACAAGTTATAGTATTCAAACTTAATTTGGCCAATTCTACTCTGTCGGATTTATTTGATTGACCCATATATAATGCAGGTCAGATTATGTAGGTCAAATACAGGTAGGGTGTCTAATCAAATATTGCCACCCCTAAAACAGACCAGTAAAAGATTTTTCAACCCTTTCTCCTCTTTGAGAATGACTCTTTAAAAGTATGACAAACAAGTACACCATTATTTGAAAGACCAAACAAAAAATTTTTGGCTCTGATTTTGGTCCCAATTGACAAGCAGGTGTCCCATCCTATCTATATTGGTTCTGGATCGATCCAAGTAATTTTCTTGGGTCTATATTTGATTCTGATTATCTCCTATGAGAGGGCTCTCACTATCTTAGGGTGAGAGGTAGCATGTTGGGCCCACCTATCACTAATTCAATCCGCCCACACACGCCCCCGCCCTTGTATTATATGTCTTGGATCCATTTGGTTTGCATTGATCCCAATGGATCGGACCGTTAGATCAAGGGTCAAGAAATCCTTTGTATGATAAAATCGCTGGACTTCATTTTTATTTTGGTGAACCAAAACCCCTCCCCCGCCCCCCCCCCCGGGAGATAGCCCGCACACAAATGAGAAGACAATCCGAACAAGTGGGAAGAAGGTCCACACAAGTGAGAAAAGAGCCCGCAAAGGCACAAAGAAAGCCCACGCAAGTGAGAAGATGTGGCATACCCAGGATTTGAACTTGGGACAGCAAGGTGAAAACTACCGCCACTTAGCAATTAAGTGGCTGTTCTCAAATCATTAGACTTGAGGGCTATGGATGAAGAGATTAGAGCCACGGGACTGACCCCAAATTTGATATTTGGGGCCATCCAAGATGACTCTTTCCATCTCTCTGATTTGGTGATAAGTGGGCCCTAGGTGGGCCCCAACATGCTAACCTCATTGTACGATGGTGAGAGCCCTTCTTACAGGAGCATCTCTCTAAAATATATGTAAGTAGCCCTATTATCGTGATAAAGGCCACAGAAGTGTCGATTCTCAATTTCAAACTGATCATTCGCACATGAGGTAGAATAAAGCACAACTTGAACTTCGAAAAACAAAAAAATAAATAAAAGTAGTCTATAAGGGCTTGTTTGTTTGCATTAAATTATATAGAAACTAATCAAAGGTGAAATGAGCTGCACAAAGGACTTTTATAGTGGTGAGGGGTGAAGGATGTGTGGTGAGGAGGGAGGAAAATAAGGTGAAGAGTTAAATGAGAACTTGATTTTTCTATATATATGTATTGAATTACCAGGGTGATGATTGAATATTCATTTCCCATCTTTTCTTAATTCAACTTCTTTATTTTAGATATACGAAGAACTATCTCAATTCTTCCATTCTTTATTTTAGATATCCATTTGCATCCCTAACTTCCAATCTTCAACCCCTGCTCACTGCTGCATTGAGGTGGTATTTTGATTTTCTTGGTATAAATGAGAAGCTTCATTAAATGAAAAAGGAGATCAAAAGAGAACCAATAGTTGTGATCTACAGAGAAGAACACTCCATGTAGCAAAACTTTAAGTTGATGAGGCCACAAGTGGGCTAAGAGGTCTGCCACATAGTCGACATGCCTTGGAAAAACTTCCACACAATTGGCAGGGTGCGCAAGGTGGTTTAGTACTTCTTCTAAATTGACATCATGACTCATGTCCCATGAGAGATGACCAATGAATCTATTAAATTTCACCGTCGTTTTCGTAATACTCACATACCCTTGGTGGTACGTCGATGAATCACTTTTCTTTTTTCTTTTTTTCTTTTTGGTAAAAAGTCAATGGATCACTTAGAATACTTTAGAAAGTTATTGAAGCATATTAGATGCTATCTTTGGGCAACTGGGTCCTATGCGAGAGTCCGTACATGTGGAAAAGAAAATCTATACATGAAAGGAAGGAGTCATAGCTGGGTTCAAACCATGGATGTATAATCAGGTGAAAATAAATGCTCCTGACCACTTGGATAAGGTGTTGATCTCGAAAATGATCGAGGTTGTTATCTAATAATGGAATCATTTATGTTTTTATCTAATGATTGCAAAAAAAAAAAAAAAAAAAAAGAAAAAAGAAAAAAGAAAGAAAAAAAATATGTGCAAGAGAGATTTTTCTTTATAATATCTCATTTTGTTCAGATAGGTGGACTACCATCATCATCATCCTCCTCCTCCTCCTTTCGATCCATGCCCAATCACATATTTTCAAAATGCAATTGAAAGATTCCTAACAAGACAAAATTAGAAAATGTGCTAAAGATAAAGAAGTATAAGACTCTTGGCTCACTTTCAAACAAGTCGAAGGGCATTTTTGGTAAACTGGGAGAAATTCTTTATTTTGAAGATTCCATTCATCTCCTGGAATCACGATATCCTCATATAGGATTTTTAATGAGAGTTTTAAGTTTGGTATTGAGAGAGGATTCCTATCATTGATAAAAAGTATGATCCAACAATTGTAAGTTTTTTAAGCATAATTCCAAATCTATGAAGAATCAAGACCTCAACTTTCTACACAAAGTTGTTTTTGGCTATATAAAGAATTTGAACGGTTCGAATAGTACAAAGGAGGCCCATAGGAAAAAAAGACTAACATTTTAGAATTTGGACTTTAGCACAAATATGTCGAAATCTAGTAAGGATCAATGACTGAAATTTGATCAATTAGTTGTTTTTTTTTAACCTTCCGGAAACAATTCACAATTAAGATCATGATTTTGGCCCCCACATGAACCGGAAAAAAAAAAAAAAAAAAAACCTTCTTTATGCCCTTTTTTTATACTATGTGATCCTCATTATCCATGATGAATTAAGCTCCCAAATGTGGAATCATAGCGATTTTAGGCCTTCTAAAGATATTAGACAGTTTGGATTTCGCATCTGACCTCCACAAGATTTCAGAAATCACTATCCAATGGTTTGCACATTTTTGCTAATATATCAAAATCTATGAGGAATCAACGGTTGATATTTGGTCAAATAGTCGTGTTTGGCCAGTTTAATAGGACGAACGGCTTGGATTGTGATTTTATGACCCACAAAAATGAAAAAAAAAATTTGAAAAACACGGTCAGCCCACCATGACCGTTTTGTTCACTATAGTAGCGTGTTCTGCGCTTCTGTTGACTCCTTTGTTTTGGTGGGGAGGGTCTGATATGGAGAATATTCAATCTAGATGATTTTGGAATTCCTTTGCCCTTGATCCTTGTGTAAACCAAATGGGGTCTTGTTTGGTATCACAGGAAATTACAGAGGATTCCTCACCATAGTCATTTACCAAATGTGTTCTAAAAGTTTTTCATATTTCTTTCAATCAAGTCACGTACCTAAAGAAATTTTGAAAAATGAGAAAACTACTCTTAAGATAGGTTTTTGTCTTTCCTTAACCTTCTTTTATTACCAAAACTAATGTAAAAAATTACTTTATAGGCCTCACTGATAAAATGTTAATCGTGGGCACTTCTTTTAAGGGTTCAATTATCTAGAAGAAGGCCATAATTAGTCTTGGGGCCCTTTTCATTGGATTTGCATATGGCCCAAGTCTCAACTTGATCTTGATGATCATAACCATTCAATCTAGTTAGTTTTCCTATTATTTGGAATCCATATAAACCCTTCTTTTTTTACCATCTATCCATAAAAGATAACTAAAGTGGGCAAAACTTGGTCATTTGGGTTGGACTTGATCGTTTCTCTTAAATGATTTATTAAAGGAAAAATATGAAAAATGACATTAGGGTATTCTTGTTCTTTTTCAAACTATTTTTATGGTGAGGACTTGATTGAAAGAAATATGGAAAAATTTTATAATTTTTTGAAATATTCAAAACTTCAAATACTTTTTTGAGAAAGACCCGAAAACTCTATACTACTTTGAAAATCTCCCACAAATAAATAACAAAAAATAGTCAAGATGGCTAGGCCCCCTTGACACACAAGCCATACATTCATAAAGGCCGCACAACACAACATCAGTACATGTTTGGTAACCACCGTAATTCAACGAAAGAGGGAAATATTGTTTCGGCCTATCCCCGAGTGCCACCTATACAAAATGTGATGTTTGCTAATTGCACACTCTCAATTACTTCCTTGGGATGAAAAAAAGGAGTACAAATGGCATTTTGCATAGGTGTTGCTTGGGGAAAAGCCAAAACAATATTTCTCTATTTCGTTAAAGCAGGGGATTTGAACTCCTATATATATAAGTTTATTAGTAGAAAGGTATTATAAAATGCTTTTCTGAATGTGGTCTACTCTCCAAGTGAGATTAAGGCATGTTTTTTTTTTCTTTTGTTTCTTCTAGTAAATACTCACGTACAGACACCCACTCAAGTCCATCACATTTAGCACTACAGTAAGGAATTGATTCCTGGTTATTATCGTGGAAGGGAGGGGTGTCTGGCTTGAGCTACCAATGGATTGGCAATTAATGGCATGTAATGTTGCGGAAAAGTGGGATATGTTTTCGCTAAAAGGTTTTTCTATTATTTGTGAAAATGGTAATTTTTTTCTTAATGAGAAAAGGCAATATTGGAGCCGGTGCAATTTGGTGTTATACCATAAAATAAAATGTGTTTGATAGGAGGTTAGAAAAGAACGAAAATTCTGCAATGAAGGAAAGGTCTATAGACTTCAGTTTTCATGAAAGTGATACAAAAGCTCCCCTAAGGACCTTACATCTTTATCAACTTGTACTTGCCTAATTCTTATAAAGAAAAAAAGAAAAAAAAAAAAAAAAAAACACACAACACATTTGTACTTGCCTATGAAAGAAAACAAAAATTATGAAAAAAAAATTGAAAAACAAGAAATTCAATAGAAGTGGTACAAAAGGTGGTTAATCCCAACCATCCATAAAAAGATTCAATAGAAATGGCACAAAAGGTGGTAAATCCAAACCATCAATCATCACTGTGGCCTCCATTACAACAGAAACACAGCTCCAACATCACACATACTATGAATCTCTAAACCACCATTCGATTACGTTGGATATGGACGATTGATTCATTAACCACCATTTGATTTGATGGCCCCCAAGTAGACAGCTAGAATCATGATAGGGGACCATGAATTGGACAAGTTTGGAAGGAGGCGTACAGTACGCCAACTGGATGTTTAAGGAAAGTCACATTCTCGCAAACCATCAAAATCACTTGCTCAAAAGATTTAGACAAAAACAAATGAAAAAAGTGTATTGCATGTGGAAGGGGATGGACACAAATATGAATGTCACAGTACATGTTTCCTACTCTGTCACATATCTGCCGTTCAAGTAGAGACATTGGCTCCATCTGGACCATTACTTGATCTCCAAAAAAAGGAGAACTGGTCCAAACCAATGGTGCAAATCCCAACAGTGTTGGCTCCATCTGGACCATTACTTGATCTCCAAAAAAGGAGAACTGGTCCAAACCAATGGTGCAAATCCCAACAGTGTTGGCTCCATCTGGACCATTACTTGATCTCCAAAAAAGGAGAACTGGTCCAAACCAATGGTGCAAATCCCAACAGTGTTGGCCAACGGTTCACATTCAATAGGCAAACACTGGTGACAGGTGGTTTGATGAGATGGGCCCACAACTTATGTAGGTTGTAGGGCTGTGATCATGGATCAAAGACTTTTTTTTTTTTTTTTTGGTTGGGGGTGGTGGGGGATTTACATATATCACCTAACATTTGTTGACCATTACAAATAACCACCTGTCTTTTATTTTTATTTTTTTTCTGTGCATATGACTACTTTATTGTTTTGGAAATCTTAATTGACCACCTTGGGGAGACTTTTTAGTTATTTTGACGAAATTTAATGGATTTTATCTTAGAAGGACCAAAATCTTCTGTAGAATTAGCCTCATTCAAATTAAATTTGAGGTAGTTAAGTAAAAAAAAAGGCACCATTAAGTTCAAGTCAACTTAATTTGGATCAAGATCTTACTGGTTAACCTGAATTAGTTTATGTCTAAGAAAATTTATATTCTTTATGGGTAAATACACCAGTTATCATCGACCATTAAAAAATGGCCTCCTATTACAAGCCAAGCCAAGCCAAGCCAAGGTGGTTGAGAAAGATTTTTAGATCAATAGAGCCAGTTATTTATTAACATATATAAAAAGGAAGGCAGTTATTTGTTTATAAAAAAACTAGGGTGGTTTTATGTAAATTCTCTTTTTTAACCATTCAAGGGATATTACAGCCTGTTTATGTTATATAGTACTTACTAAGATCTGTTTAAAATGTAAAAATCAACCTGAATTTCCCCAAATTAACAGTTAGTGTAAGTAAATGGGACACATGATTATCCGGTAGGGTCAGGTTGAGCATGGGTGGGGACCATGTACCTGCTCAACCTAAACCCATCCCATTTATTGATCAAGATGAAAATGTCAACATGTCCCTTATTTAACACTAACAGGTCAAGCTTTCGGTTGTGTTGGTGGGTAATTGTACAATTTCCTAGGTGGATTGGGTTTGGATCAGATTAGTGGGTTGAAAGCATCAATGGACTAAAAACAAACCCAACCTGTTCAGGAATCGGGTCATTGAAGTGAACTCAACCCAACCTAACCTTGGTATCGACTCTTTTTTTAACCAAATTATTATAGCCGGGTAGGGTTCGGCCCATTTGGGTCTAGTAGAATATATATTAAAATATTGCTTACTAGGGTATTGTTATCCTATGGATGTGAGGGATGTTGGAAGATTTGGATGTGACTTAATTATGTGTAAAACTGTAAGTCTATTAGATCATCCTCACCCTTAAATCTATTTTGCACAAGTTCGATGGATTTATATAAAAAATATTTGACCCTTGATCCAAGAGCTCAGTCCATCCAAATTGATGCAAATTCAACATATATATGGATGTCCCCATGTGGACTATCCTTAGGAGAGTATTTACCTTGAGATATAATACATAAAGCATAAATTATCCACCCACTTTTTCATGCATTAGCATATAATGTAATATATATATACACACACACACACACACACACATATATATATATATAATGAAATCTTATATTACAATACATTTTGGCTAAAGAATATGGGTCAAGCCCAATTGGTTCATGAAGTCTAGGTTTCTGTCAAAGTATACTGGACCAGATTGATAATCGGGTCCATGTCTGATACCCATGACCCGACCTGAACTAAACCCGTTTAAATCTTTTTTTTTGGTTCAGTCCCTACACAAAAGCAGCAACCTGCAAATTGCATTAGTGGAATTTCCGGCCCCTCCCTGGGAATCCTTTCAACTGCGCCCCATCTGCACCTGGTCCCACAACTTTGAATGGTCCAGATGGGCTCACATGTACTGCTGTGCACATGAGTGTAATCTATATGACACCCTGACAACAAAGGCATCCTATCCTCTCTCCAACTTCCAGCAATGGAAGGGTAGATTTTACAATTTGGTAAGCTGTAGAAAACATGACAATGGTGGGGGTAGAAATGAGGGAGGGCAAAAATAAGGAGAGGAGTTTTGTCAGATAGGGTGTTGTTAGCATTTGGAAAATTGGAGCAAGGGATAAAAGGAGTGGGACTGTCAGGAGAGAGAGAAAGAGAAAAGCCAACAGAAGAATTATGGAAGAGGATAGCCAGCCAACAACTGTAAGGGAGTGTTGGATTTCTAGGGTGTGGTCCAGGGCCTACTTACAACTCCACCATGTATTGTGTGCATATTTATATCTAACAACAACAGTAAAGTAATGTTATTATTCATTAAAAATTTTATGGTGGACAGGCTCTCTCATCTGAATAAATGATGAGAGAGAGGTCCCCATGAGGGCACCCCCCCCACCAGCCTAATTGATGTGTACTGTAGCAATACCCCTCCTCCTCGTCCTCCTCCTCCCCGTTTTCTACATGGTTTTGTATTCTCTAGCACCCATCTCTTTCACCATCGTCCTTGCTCTCTTAAAGCCCTTTTACTAACATGCACCCTGGGGGCTTACACTCTTATTAACTGGGACCCCTCTTTGGGGTGATTGGCTGTGTAGAGGCATTTATGAGAATAGGACCTTTCATCTGTTGGGCATCACTTTGGGCAGGTCATAATTTAAGATCATGTCACTTTGTGCACGATCACAGCCATCCATAAAGATACCCCATTTAAGGGTTGATGGTCAATTGAAAAACAAGTGATGGAGAACCCCAACGGGTATCTCAGTTGGCCTATAACCACGGTGTGCATATGGAGGTTGTAGATTCGAAATTACATTACCATACTGGGGCTATAAGGAAGTTTATCCGGCTTCCCTCCAGGCTCAGAAGGACTAGTCCAGTCCAAAGGGTCGGGAACCTCCGATAGCAAAAAAAAAAAAAGAAGTAATAAGAAAAGGGTGACCGATGGACGGATGTGATTGATCTGATGGTAAATATATGTACTGTATTTGTTGCAAATGGAGGTGGCCCACCATCTCCCATATAATGATCTGATAGGCTTACTTGATCTAGACACTTATTAGCTGGAAAAGTGCACTTCATTAAGCGTTTTAAGGGAAACTAGTGGTGGTGCCCTACGCAACTGTCTGAAAAATAGGCCCATTTAATAAACTTGATTGTGGGCTATGGGCCATGGAAGAGGAGGATGGGACCTCCTTCCCCACCAAATCAATGTGGCATGTGTACCCTATTGAATTGCAATTGGCAAAGGTCACATATGCACGCTGGTTTGGTCATAATTACCTACCCACCACATTTCTTTTAATACTAAATTTAGAAACCTATTGATGAAACATGCAAACGTAGCAAGATCAGAGCCACTCACTGGTGGGTCCACTACCTTGGGCAACAGGCTGGTACAAAAATGATGGACTTTCAAATGTAAAAAAAAATAAAGATGGTTGGGACAACCTAATTTTTTGAGTGTAGCTAATAAAACGATGCCCTGGCAGAGCGTACAAATGGTCCAACTTGACGACAATGTAGACCAAACATGAGCCTTATCACATCAGGTTTAGCATAAAGAAAAAAAATTATGAAAGGGACATCCCATTGAACATATGATCTAAGGATCCAATTAGAGGGTTAACCCTGAGGCGTATTGCTGATGACTAGGACCACGGCTAAGGAAGAGGAGGTTGATGTTTGGAACTCCTGCTCTCTCTCTGGGGTCACTTGCCCATATAAAAGTCTGATTTATCCCATGCACGGGGATGGAAGGACTTCATGTGCCCGTGGAATAGTCCATTCAGTTGCTTTTAGCAATACTCACCAATATAGCTCGATTTCGACTAATATTGTTGCAAATATTTCTATTTATATGTTAATTTTATTCTGATACGTACATGTGATGAAAACTGTATTGCCACACTGGGCCAAAGGGAAATTTTACCTAGCTTTCTCTTCTGAGTACGTAGTAATTATTATAGCCCAAAGGGCTGGAACACCTGTGTTATAATTTTAACAGTAGCCCTAGTTTCAAGCTTGACCGGTATGTGTTCGGATATGAATACTTAAATACATACTGCGAGTCCCATCCTTTCAAACGGAGGGGATCAGCTTACATGTACAAGTATTGCCACCATGCCATACGAAAATACACCCACAATTCAAGCGGAAAGATAGAATAGTTTGCAATAGAAAGGGACAGGACTCAATCAAATGAACATTGACCTCATGTGCTTGTGGAACTGGCCTGTATTAAACCGTACGTTGATGCTATACCAACATCGATCTTTAGCATATCCATCCTTATGAGGAATCTGACGTGGTGAAGGAGCATGAGTTGAGGATGTGAAGGAGCCTTAGCATGAGTTGAGTCGACCCACATGAAGCCGAGTTGATTCCTTGTTCTTTATCTGCTTTCACACATGACATGCACAAGATAAAAAAAAAAAAAACAAAGGGAAAAGTAAAAGAAACACACTAGGGGGGTTTGATAAAAGTAAGGGTCAAAAGATGGTTTAGCAATAGCACGTTTTAACAATGGCACCTTTCTAGACTTCATAATCTCTTATCATATACATTTGCCTGATGTTAGAAAGTGGTCTGTTGTTTGCAATTCATGATTAAAAGAAAAAAAATCTAAGGCTGCTACCCCATTTACATTTCGCACATCCCCTCTTTCCTTTATTCTGATCTAAACTGTTTTTTCTCTATTCTTCTTTCAACTCATTCAGAGAGAGAGAGAGAGAGAGGTGGATTGTGTGGGCCTCTGCTTTAAAAGCCTAATACTCCATGACAAGTTCAACCCATCTCCCAAAGCCCCTTCCTTTCCTTTGGATGATTTTGTATTTTTAGCATTGAGTACAGGTGAGAGAATCACGCTGCCAAGGTTCCTTGCATTGAGGCAATTTGGATGCTATTTTCTCGTGATATTATTATCCTATGATACTTCCTCAACGAAGAGAGGCCATGTATAAAACAAAACAAATACATGAAGCATTTACCCTTCTTTCCAGGGACCACTTGCAACCATACTTGTGCCAGAGCTATTTCTGCCCATCCACATACTTTCGTGTGGTCCGACATTTTTTTAATCCAAGGTTTAATAGCAGTTGCTGCTGTTTTAAGCAAGTGGACCTTGTGGTTTTGGGATGTGGGTAAGGTTGCAAGTTGGATTTTATATTAACAGCACTAGCTCCATTTGTGGGTCAAAAACAGTAGGAATTATAAAACTAATCCTAGTTTTGATTTAACCCAATAATCAAACGTCACAGTAGTTTCGGAAGCTGACGTTTTAGAGGTGGTAATCAGGCTACTTACACCCAAAGATTATAATAGAAAAATGCATGTTGCAGTCGCAACGAGGAATTAGGATTAGCATAGCATCAAGGCTCTTTCTATGTTCCTTCGCATATATATATTTGTGTGAATAAAAAAGTACACTACAGGAGACCTTACTTTCATGTTCCATGGTTAGGAAATCTTGGTTATTAGTAGGTTAAACTAAACAGAATAATTAATCATCTACAAGTGGGCAATGTAAAGCTTTAAATGATATAGGTTAGGGTCGGGTCCATGTGAACTGGCCAGCTTGAGCTGTGTGACATCAGAACTTTGACATAGGTCTTGCTGCACCCACCACCAGAATATTGTCCAATCAGATGAAATGGGCCAGGTGGGCATGACTATCAAGTATCAACCATCTCCCCCCAAACCAAGCCAGTACAAAATCAATGGTTCCAAAGTCAAATGCCCCCCACCTAGAAAAAAAAATTTGAATCATAATACTAACAACAAATATTAAAAACAAGAAAAGGAAACCCTAACTAGCCTTTTCCTACTCTTCCATATTCTATATGTATTTTCTTACACTAGATGGAACCAAATGCAAGCTCATGCTCTTTCAGCGACTGGCTTTTTGAGGCTTATCACAAAGGAAATATAAACACCCCAATGATGAAAAGGACAAGCTCACATGAGCCCAACCAGATAATTCATGGGTCCTACGTATAAAGCTTTCTCTCTCTCTCTCTCTCTCTCTCTCTCTCTCTCTCTCTCTCTCTCTCTCTCTCTCTCTCATCATCTTCCTAATTAAAAATAGCTGTAGTTTTGGGAAGCTTCGAGGGTGTAACGAGGAACCCATATGGCCAAAAGGTCAATAAGAGCCCGACTATTCGCCCACGGCCTCAAGTCTTCTCAGTCAAAGAAGAAGGCACCGACTCCTCCTTTTGGGTCTCACAGCCATTGAAAAATTCTCTTAGAAAAACACACAAGAAGCCCAAAAAGTAGAGAAAGGAATTCTTTTTTCTTTTATTTTTTTCCCCCTTGAACTTGATGGAGTTCCTACAAGGTAGAGAAGGAGGTGAAGAAGAGGAGGAAGAAGAGAAGCAGATGATGTTGGAAGAAGAAATGGGCAAGCGTCCATTTCAGTTCTACCCAACTTCATCATCTTCTTCTCCATCTCCTTCTTCTCAGTACAAAGGCGTCGTTCCACAGCCCAACGGCCGGTGGGGAGCTCAGATATACGAGAAGCACCAGCGACTGTGGCTTGGGACCTTTGAGACTGAAGAAGAGGCCGCCAAGGCATATGATCAAGCCGTTCTCAAGTTCCGTGGCCGCGACGCAGTCACCAATTTCTCCCCTCATGAGCTCGTAGACTTGTCTTCCACCATCCCAGAAGGTGATGACAGCGGCGGTAGCAGTAGAAGCAGCGTTGAGAGAGAGCACATGTTCGATAAGGTGGTGACGCCGAGCGATGTCGGCAAGCTCAACAGGCTGGTCATTCCCAAACAGCACGCCGAGAAGTATTTCCCCCTCGACTCAACCGCGAATGAGAAAGGCCTACTTCTCAATTTTGAAGATAGCAGTGGAAAGCCATGGCGCTTCAGATACTCCTACTGGAACAGCAGCCAAAGCTATGTCATGACCAAAGGCTGGAGCCGATTTGTCAAGGAGAAGAAGCTGGACGCTGGCGACATTGTTTCATTCGAGCGAGGGGTCGGGGAATCAGGCAAGGACCGGCTCTACATTGATTGGAAACGCCGGCCTGATGCTGGGCAGGTGTCGTCTACCTTGCCTCCCTTCTCCCTCCAGCACCCACTAGCGTTGCAGCGGCCAGTCCCTTGGGGCCGGCTCTTCCTTCCTCCAGCCATCTCCATGTCCATGCCTCCCCCACAACACTTGCAGCAGATGAATTACAATCACCGGAATTACGGTGGTGCCTATGGTTACAATGTGGTGAATCCTGGAGGGCAGCTTTTTTACTTGCGATCGCAGCAGATGGGAGAAGGAGTGGCGCAAGGTGGTGGAGATGGAAGCATGGGGCCTCCCATGGTTATTGATTCCGTCCCAATAGTCCAGAACAAGGTGGCCGGCAAGCGTCTTAGGCTCTTTGGTGTGAACATGGACTGCCCCGCATCAGAAGGGAGCGATGACGGCGATACCTTTCCGCCTGGGGCGATGAGGATTTGTCCTCAGCCTCACCCTCACCCTCAGCCCCAGCCTCCTCTCCAATTAAGGCCCTTCCATGGCGCCCCGCTTCCAGCAGCGCCGTCTGAGTTGTCTAGGAAAGGGAAGCAGTCCTTGTCCTTGGATTTGGATATCTGAGAGGAAATGAAAGATGAAAGGAAAGTATAACTAACAATCCTATGCTAGAGATGTGATTCCAATTAGGAGTGTCACTGAGCACCCAATAAGGAGAGCTTCTACGATGACATTGATGATGGGAAGGAGGAGGCCTAATTGCTTGACGATGGTGTCACGTTTCTTGTTTTTTGTTTCATCTGCAGAATTTTCTTATTTTGAGCATGGAAATGGAATTTAGGTTTACTACTTATTCATGCAAGAGGGATTTTTTGGGGTTGGGAGGAGTGCTTGGAGAGGGTGCTGTATTACAAGTGTTCTTTTAAAGTGTAAATAGATAAATATATAGACCAATGCCCTACATATGGCATTTTCCTTTTATAGAATCTGAATTCCCCAAATTCATACAGGTATGAGAACAAATTGGTTGGGAAGTAGTTGATATTCTAATTATCAACAAAAGTTTCCATCTCTCTTCTTTCTTGGTAACAATCTTTTGGGGGTTTATCACTTTATCTGCATAAACATCTGATATGAAATTGAGAAATATTACATCCACTTTCATTTCGTTGTTTTGCGAGGTAGTTTGAGATTCATCTTCCCATAAATCAAATGCCCCCCATCAGGCTCCAAGTACTGAAGGTATGATCTTTACTCATAATTTGTTTAGTACCTCCTGCTCTTCCAATTTTATGTTTGCTTGTTTTGATGAATCTTCTGCTGTGCAACTTACTACAAATGATGGATATGCTAAAAGAACAAGGTATGTATTTGTTTAAACCCATTTGAGGTCATCTACATAAAAACTATTCAGGAAAAGTCATTTTTCATTTATGGGCAAAAGTACATGACTGAAATTTGCCACAGATGAACACTTTTTAAGAAGTCAATACTGCAAGCTTAGCATGCTTCTTTTACACTCCTGTCAAAACAGTCTGGGCATTGTAGCCCACTAGTATTGAAAGGGTATGGAAGTGAACCACATTATCATGCACATACCTTAAAGAAAATCCAGGGAAAGATAAAAGCTAAGCCTTTCTTTTCTTCCACGTATAGCTCTAGTACATTTAATTGAACATATATCATGTAATGCTATTTGGGGCCTGTAGGGGAGCCCTTTCTGAATATATATATAACCTAAAATCCTACATACAAGAATTTTCTATATCAAGCTTTGATATTGTAGTGGTGTCTTCAAAAAGAAAAATTCAACCTTTCTTATCTGCAAAATCCTCGTTTGTTGGTAGTTGAATAAGATAGTGATGGTACTACGATATTATCTACACGCTCACGCTTCTTTTCATGTCTCTCTTAACATAGATTTTCTGTACAATTCGATTGAAGATAGAAGGTATGAAAATTAATTGTCATTCCACCAGCCATGGGGCTAATAGCAAGAAGATTATAAATCCTAGTTACCATTTTTCATGTTCTCATCCTTCTACCCTCCTGCCTTCTCCTCTCTTTCCCCCTTCATATAATTGCTCATTAATTGATAAGCGGAGCCATCCTTAATTATTTTATTTCTTTATTGGTCTTATTTAAAAGAAATGTGAAGCTACTCTATGATTCTTGCGGAAGGCATACAGTAAACCTTCTACGATCAACCGAAATTCCTTTTAGTTCAGACGAGATATCAATTAATCATGAGGTTTATATTATAATTTGAACCTTTTTGGACTGATAATGTTGACAATTTGTAGATTTCATTATGTTAGTACAGTGCTTTGTCTTTATCATTGAAGATTCAAATTATATTGACTTAGTTTTGTTTTAATAACAAATAAAATATATGGTGATGATGTACAAAAATGGATTCGCGTACCACCGGTCAAGTAATAATAAATGCGATAATAAGGATGGGAGAAAGAGATTTATAGTGGTTCGGTCAGTGTGACCTACGTCCACTTCAAGGGCAATGGTCACCGGATGTATTAATTTCTCAAGTGTGTTAGAGATTACAAGATTTGGAGAGAGTGTAGAAGAGAGATTATGGCTTGCCCCTCAAGTATCGAGAGGCTCTTAGATTTATAGTCTTCCCCTAACAGATGGGGGGCGACTTTACAGCGTCGTTTACGAGGAGCCTTCGAGGTGTCCTCGACTGGCGAGGCAGTTGTAACATTCTTCGCAGGACTTGGTAAAAGCGTGACGTGGCCTGACCGCTTCCGAAGCGACGTGGGTTGCCTTGACGTGGCCAGGCATCATGGATCTGGGCCTGGACCTCAATGGACTCAACGGATCTCTACTAACTCGGGCTTGGCTCATGACGAAATGGGTCACTCGGGCGGGCCTGACCCATCATATGGTATAGGTTGCTGTTTGGTGTTCATGAACATCACCATTGTTTTGCAATATTGCACAGGCCTAGTGCGATGCTTCCAAAAAAAAAAAAAAAGACAAAATAATTTATGTTGTAGCCAAGGGCTCGTTTGGCATCGGTCCTTAGGGATGTTCCAATGTTCCCACGAGCTAAAGCGCGATGAGATATATTTGAAAGGTTTTTAGAAACTTTTCCTTGTGGAGTGTTCCACTAAACAGTGGTCCTTGGGAATAGAAATTTTGAAACAATGAAAAATCATTTCTTGTATCCGATGTCAAGGTTGAGAGTTAAGTTCCTCTATCCTTAGTTCTTTCCCTCCTCTCCCTCTCCTATCTTCCTCTTTGTCTCTATCTCTCCTTGTATCTTCAATCTCTCTCTCTCTCTCTCTCTCTCTCTCTCTCTCTCCCTACCTAGCTGAGCATTTCTCTCTACAATCTCTCCCTACCTAGCTAAGCATTTAGTCAAGCTGCATAGCATGTTGCCGAACAAGTTCCACGCAGCCCAACTTTGCTGCAACCTGTTCTCAGCACAACCTGATTTCAACACAAGGTTAGAATTCACAGGAATGATGGCAAATAAGCCCTAAGTAATTTAGTGTTCTTAACTCCTAACAAATTAAGTATCTTTATATTATACAGATAGATAGATGGATAGATACTGTCTTAAACATTATCTGAAGAGCAAACTCACTTACAGCTATAACTGTATTATTTGACTACTATGTTAAGTTTGATGTCGAACCTAGTTTAATCATTGAAATGCTTGTCTTGGGTGGCTGATAATATATAGGATTTGGTAGTTCATTAAGCTGAAAATGCCATTCGCTTTTACTGTTTACTGTTCTAAGCCCCTTTTTGAGTATTTTCATTAAACCACATGTTGGTTTTGCATTCTATATATTAAACATCATTGGTACTCCTAATTTTGTATTTTCCTTGGCACTAATTGTTAAACAGAATTGACAAGGTTGTTTTCAAGTTAGTATTGTCAATTGTATCCATTGCAGGTGTAAAGAAATAGTTTCCATGCATAATGACTTTGTTTCATCTTATTAGTTAATCTATTCATTGATATTGTATTCAGCACTTCGATTTTCAGCCTCCACTGCAAATATTAAACTCAATGACAATTTGTCATTACTGCTGTGTAGTGGACTTAAAACCCATGAGAACACTCTAAACCCTTGAATTTTCAGGGACCATTGTCAACACCCTAATTGTTTCTTCTCTAGCTTCTAATTGTTCTCCGTCACTCTAAAATTTGTATTAAGTGGGAATCTCATCCGACGTATTTTGATGGTTTCAGAATTATAAAACTGTTTAGCTAGAGATAGAAGGCATTCAATTGGAAATTTATTTTCTTTCTGCTTAATGGATTAGGTACAAAGAAATATTAAAGAACAGTGGAAGTCACAAATCCTAAGATCAACTGCATGAAATTAACATATTGTAATTCTTTAAGAAGTTGAAGTGTGCTTTCTGGGGGCTTCATGCCCATGTTTTCTTATTTGTTAAAACAAATTTACTATTAAGCAAAAAAAAAAAAAAAAAAGATATTGAAGTGTGAGGCGAAGCATTCTAATTTCTCAAACATTGAGTTGAGTTGTAAGCCTTAATGCATGAGGCATAAGCCTTATGACTAAGCTTCTTTTTAGGAAAAAGATAATTATATTAAAAATATTTCATAAAATGTAAAATAATAGCACTGCAGCTGTTTCTAATCATTTTAATGATTTAATTAGGGCTAAATTCAGTTAAATCTAGTCATAACAACCCTAGATTCAAGGCAAAAATATTCTAAGTACTTAAGATTACAAATTTTCCCTTCTTTCTCTTCAACACAAGATGTGTTAATGGGGCATGTACCTTTCCAATATGAAGCGTCATTGAAACACATGTTCATGTGAAGTGTATGCCTCAAATACATCTCATATTCTGAGATGTGCACGCTATATGTTGGCCACGCCCCTACATGGAGCATGACTGAATCTCACACCTCATCTAGATTGTACTCCTCAAATATGAATCATGTAGTGAAAAATGCAAGCCCCATCTTATACTTGAGCCATGGCCATTTTGGAAAGTCCCACCCCAGAAGCGAGCCTTGAAAGGTAAGCCCCTAACACTCGAATAAACTACATGTAGATATTCAGCCCTTTGGATGTCTATTGATTTTGAGTCATAATGTATTATAGGCGAATTATAGATCATCTGAAGGATCTTCTCCATTTCTCTCTCAAGAAAATCTCGAAACCTTTCGATAGTGATCAACTTAGGCAGCTCCTTTTTTTGGGAATTTAACCAATTCCATTTTTTTTCTTCTTTTGCTTCAAGGTAAATCTATAGTGAAAGAGGGGAAGGGGAGAACAAGGGAAAATAGCCCCCAGAGAGAGAAAAAAAAGGCTACATTTAAAAGAAGAAAAAAAAATACTATACAGAGAAGAAGAAAGCTATTAAGCCAATCCCCAAAAAACTAAAATAGGATGAAGAGGTAGAGAGTCATTTACAGATGGCAGAGACATTATCATACCTTTGATCTGGTCCACAAAGATCGACTTAGCTCTTTCAATTAAAGGCTTCCGATTGTTGTCCTTTAAGTCATTTTGAAGGAGTCATATGATTGAGATAGCTTGGAAGAAGATTGCCATCACATATTTTCTTCCAGAGACATCCCCATCAGCAGAAATGGCACCCCAAATAGCTATTGTAAAACCAATTCCATATGTTAATAGTTATAATGGCGACAATCCTGGGCCCTAGTGCCTTTGTATTTTTTTTTTTATTTCTTGTCATTCTCCTTGTTTTTCCTTGAAATACTCCTCGGTTCTGTCCTGGGGGCCCTAGTGCCTTTGTAGTTTCCATTTTCCTATTTTTTTTTAATGCAAATTGCCCTCTAAGCAAAAAAAATAAACAAAAATTTAGCAACCTTGTCATATAGCTATTTCCATGAACTCCTCAATTAAAATCCCCTTGTAGGTCAAAAGTGCTAATGATGTTCTAACTAGTGTTGCTCCTTAAAATATGTAAAACTTTTTAAAAAAAAAATTTTCACACCTTCCAGCAGAATCTAATTGATTAAAGCCATATACAATGTAGACTTGCTATGACTACTTCATACTAAAATGTTGGTCGATCAAATGTCAAAGTCAATGCTCTCAAGTTTAGAGATTGAATAAGATTAGAACATTATTGCTATCTGTCTTTAGATTTTCTGCTGAATAAGGTTAGAAAATAATTGTTATCTGTCTCTAGCTTTTCTCTTCTCCTTTTTCTTTTTCTTCTTTTTGATGTTATATGTGCTGTGTATGCTATGC
The DNA here is from genome assembly GCA_028538565.1 of Umbellularia californica. NCBI lineage: Eukaryota > Viridiplantae > Streptophyta > Magnoliopsida > Laurales > Lauraceae > Umbellularia > Umbellularia californica. Next base: position 13,123,380 of record JAPQWN010000001.1, on the reverse strand, counting down.
TGCTTTCTTTTTGGGCTTGTCTCTCTCAAGCCTTTTATGCCTTTCCTTCTTCTATACAATTTTCAATTCATCAAAAAAAGAAAAAAAGAAGGAATAAGTTTAGAACATTATATAAAGTTAGATATAAATAACTCTAAAATGTAATTGCTATGAAAATCCTACATCATGCCACAAGACAAACATTGATAAGTTTTAGAAAATATGGCTAATTTTCTGGAGTTTTTCTAGATTCAGAGAGAAGTAACATAACATGAACTCATAAAACAAGATTAGAATAATGCAATATAATTGAAGCTCACCCTTTACTTGCTAACACAAATTCGTGTACTGTCCACCATTATATACTTTTCAAAAGATTTATTGGAAAACAAAGGAGTTTGTGGTTCTTGTCTCAACATACATCTTAGTTTACAACTACTAATTTGTCATGATAATAACATTTTTTATTATTAAAACAATGTGTGATGATCTTAGTAAAATTGATAAGATCTTTAACATTTGCAACAGCTTAGTTACAATTGTAGCCCTGTAAAAAACTGTTCAACCTTATAACATGTACATCCAAAAGATGTCACTGCGAATGATTTCACACATTAATGATTCTAACCGATGCAATGCAGGCCGAGCGTGGAATCATGGAATCCTCATGAGGTCAGGAGAGAGCACTTGACTTCAACATTGGACGAATTCTCACCGTTCAAGCCAACTGCTTGCTTAATTTCTTGGTGGAATCTTCACACCACAAAAAGGTCAAAACTCTCATTAATTTAGAATGCAACCAAGAAAGTGAGCTTTTATACACCAAACTCTAACAAACTCCAATTCATAACTTTAATAACTTGAAACAACCAACTACAATGTAACAAACTACATTCATTACAGAGGTTTAAATAAATAGCATATCTCTAGATACTTCTTGACTTTAAGGTCTATATTAGTAACCATTTTCACTAAACAACAAACATAACTCTATCATTTTCCTCTACTAACAATACAGAAAGACTAAATATATAGGGAAAGGTGGAGATGTTACATCGGCATTCTATCGTTTATCTGATTTCATCCTAAGTACATATTCACAATGTCTTTCTCCATGGTGTAGTCTCTCAATTGTTTGTATATACTGTTCCTCCCAACTCAAATAAGTTACTACATTTATTTCTTGATACAAAGCTTTCGTCAATTTATAAAAGTTAGAGACATAGCTCACTCGATCAATCAAAATTTCTGTCTCTGAATAATTGGAAAAAAATAAAGAAAACACATTATAACCAATATTGGGACCTAATAGTCTCTTAGGAATTCCTTCGACAATTGCATATTTGTTAGTATTAAATCTAAATAGATCATATAAAAGACAGTAGATTTAAAAATTAGAAGGTGGTTTAGGCTATTATATAGTCGTTGCCTCATGAATTCAAACTCCTAAGAACATTCCCCATTTGTTGCAGGAAGGATTCCAACCAATAATAATTCTAAATCTAAAACTATTCCTTGGGATTTATCTAAATTTTGTTTCATCCCAAAAGTCTCTTTTTTAAGATCCCAAGTAATCACATGGCTTCTGGAATTCAACCAAAATAACCCTGGTGAGGAAAAGGTATTGAAACATTCTTTTTGCTCTCTGGCAGTCATTCTTCTCCTGGTTTTTCTGAAAATCATCACATCAATGGAGTGGATCACCCAATGACATCTTTGCACATGCAACATGGGATATCTTAAATTTGTCTAGAAGGAAAACAGTGCAAATGATATTCTTTGGTAATATTAACCAGCGCGATATGGATTTAAAGAGATTGTTTCCTTTAATGATTTAATTTCCATAGGATCCAAATGGCCTATTATGGCACTTCATATACTGCATTAATAGGTTGAGACCACTGACCATCATCGATGCTCCATATTACTTGAAACTCTTCGCTCCCACCAAATGGTGATTCTGTTTGTGTTTCATTCTTCTTCCTTTCTTTTGTATATTCATTTCACTTAGGGCTTGCTTGTTTGCATAAAATACATAGAAATTCATGGTCAAATGAGCTCCACCAAAGGATTATTAAAGGTGAGAGGTGAAGGACATGAGGTGATGAAGAATATAAGGTAGCAATGTAAATCATACCTTGACTTTTCTAGGATCTGAATCACTAGAGTGATAGCTGGGCATCCATTCACTATCTTCCCTTGATTCAATTTCCATTAAATGATAGGTCATTTGATGGTCATCTTTGGATTTCCACATTTGATTCTTCATTTTTAACCACTTACAGAAACACAAAGTCTTAGAATTCCTAGGAATTCAATCAGATGAAACAAAGAGTGCAGCTATTGAATTCAACTCAAAATGTTAGCCTTGAGTGTTGATATAAATTGTTATGCCGTTCACTAACAGCTCGAGCTTTTGGTGTTACTGGTTATTAACATGGTATCAGAGCGGATTCTGATCTCGTTGTTCTTGTGCAGCCTATGTGATAGGTCCGGTCCATTCATGAAATATGTTGGGCCTGCACGTGAGGGGGAGTGTTAGGAAGTCCCACATCCCAACACTGACATGTCTTAATATATCTGTATGAGCCTTCCACCTTTCAGCTTAAGTTTTTGGGTTGATATATGGTTTTTAATATTTTTCTTTTTGTTTCAGAAGTCATGAGTTCGAAACCCTGGGAGGGATGTTACCTCTATTTGTCTGTTTGGCTTATCTGTTCTGTCTGTTTGTTTGGTTTCGAATTCGAACGACTTCCCATTCGAGAAGGGATGTTGATATAAATTGTTATGTCATTCACTAACAGCTTGAGCTTTTGGTGTCATTGGTTATTAACATTGAGATTCTTTTTTTGGAGGAAAATAATATCCAAAGCTTGGAAAATAAGTCATGCATTAAGTGATAAAACTAACCATATTAGACGGGGTCATCAAGAGAAACTCTTATCATTGTAGTTGTTATTATGACCAGTGTTCTTCGTGATTATTTTTCTTTCATTTGAGACATCATCATGAGTTTCTTAGCCATTTCAGGAGACGATGCAACCCCTTATGAAGTTTACCAGACTTCATCATAGAGGTATGTTGCTAGGGCACCATTTTCAGAAGCACACACTATAAAGTACTTTTACTATCATATCACAAGAGATTGAAATAGAAGCTTTAATCACAAGTACTTTTACTATCATATCCAAATGTATTTTTTCTTCTCTTTCCCCTGGGTGCCTTGCCTCCCTTCTCTTTTCAATACAAATTTACCAATTAGCAAAAAAAAGTATATTCTTTGATGCATTTGGATTGTGGCTGCATAAAGAATGATTTCTGTCTTTTGACACAGTTACTATCATTTTATTCTTAATGATACAACTGAAAATTTCTTTTAAGACAATGACAAAGTCCAAATTAAAGTTGTTAGGATGCAGTTGCTGGAGGGAAATCTAAACTATAGAGATTAAAGGTCAATGATTGTCATTTTAGAAAGAATTCATCGAAAGCATTGTTATTAACAATTATTTTTTAAAAGAAAAAGTAGTGGTTAGAACTTTGCTGAATTTTAATTTACTAGTTTTCTGGATCCTAAATTCACTTCAAATCCTTAGGGGGATGTTAGGTTCTTAGTTGCAATTTTTGGTTCAAAAGATACCTCAGATATGCAAATTATACATTCTCTTTTGCAAATCTGAATGTATTCAAATCTTGAAACATGAATCCACATATTCAAGATGTTGAAATCAGGGTCATGCCTCAAAAGCTAAGGTGTATAAATAATAGAGTGACCCAATATTGGAACTCCAGAAAATCAAACCCCAAAAGAAAATGATTCAACAACCATCCTCAAGACAAAAATTTTCAACAATATATTGTAGAATTTAGTGGAGCATGATCATTTCCACACTTGCTTCATGTCAAATTTCTGTAGAGATTATTTTCTTGTATAGAATATATAGGATTTCATGTTTAAATTAGCTCCACCGAGTAGAGGTGTGAGGATATAAGGCGAGGGGTGAAGGATATTGGATAGTTGGGACCCCAACATTCCTACGATTTGAATTACAAGGGCGATGGTTGAGTATTTATTTCTCATATTCCGTTTATTCAAATCTCATTAGAGGATGGGTTATTTGATGGTCATATTTTCTTATTCAACTTTGATTCTTCATTTTCAACTATTTATCGAAATACAATCCTAGGAGTTCGATTACATGAAGCAAGCAGGTCTTTAATGTGCAACTTCATCACAGATAGGTAAAATGGTATAGGTTACCCCTTCTATCCTAGAAATTAAAGTCCACCATCCAGAACACTTGAACATTTGATGTGATAATAAAGCAAATGTGGCACGGCTTCTCATCCTTCACATCAACTACTCCTTGGATCGCTTTCCATCCCCAAAAGAGGGTGCCCCTCACCAATTGATGTCGAAAGGCCTTCTCCTACTCCACCATACAAGTAAAACATATGGTCCCTCTTAGCTCCAACCACCCCAGCACTCTCTACTCCTATGTTTCTACATGACAACATTTCGGTTCGACTTTAAACAGTCTAGTTGGAGAGGGGGACCATGGATCATAACTAGTGTACTTCAGATAGGTAAATGTTTACTTTTACTTGGATATAAGTTCCCAAAAGCCACAAAATTTCTTAATTACAATAACTTTCTTTCGTGGACCACATTTTTATATTCTCATCTCTCTCCTCAAAATCATTAACTGAAAGCCAAACAACCTGATGCTGCTTTTTATCCGTAATGATTAATGGTCTTATATAGTTTTGTTTCTTGTGTTGCATGTGCTAAACTTCCATGACATGAGATAAATAATCATACTCAACTAGGAGAAATCCATCTTATATGAAATGCAAAGCCGATTCAAGAAAGACAAAAGTCCTATTTGAAGTTAACTTCTTAAAAATCTGTACCATAAATTCATGTGTAACAACCAACAAGTCCCTTTGTAAATAAAACTTAAAAGCACATTTGTTTGATGTAATTAAATACATAGGTTTTACAAGACTTCTATTTTTAAAGTGGTTAAAATAGAAGAAACGAAGGCGAACTTCCAAAATGACCATCAAATTGGTCTCCTCTCTAATGGAAAATAAATCAAGGGAAGATGAAAAATGTATATCTAGCCACCACCTAAGTCTTTCAAATCTTAGTAAAGTTAAGGTCAAATCTATATCTCTACCTTGTATTCTTCACCCCTCATGACTTGTTTAATAATCTTATGTTGGAGCACAATTTTTTTTTTTTTTTTTTTTTTTTTTTTTGCTAATTGGTAAATTTACATTAAAAGAAGAAAATAGGGCCAAAAGCCCCAAGACAAGGAGAAAGAAGAATACATCCCAAAAAATACTACAAGAAAGCCCACCCCTTATGTTGGAGCACAATTAACCTTGAATTCCCTTGTATTCAACTCCATGGTTTGTTTTATGTAATTGAATCCCTAGGAGTCCTTCAACTAATAATTCAAAATGAAGAAAGACAGATGACCATTCACAAATGACCATCACATAATCTCCGTTTTAATGAAACATATAAATAAATGAGGGATGGGAAATGAATACCATCCCATCACCCTAATAAATTAAATTTTAAGAGAGTTAATAACCTATTACCTCCATCCCATCATCCTTATAATAAATCAAATTTTAGGAGAGTTAGTACCCCATTATCCTCCCCTCCTGACTTGTTAAATAATTCCTTGTTGGATTCCATTGGATAATAAATTTCTATCTATTCAATTTCATGAAAAGTAACTTGTCAAAATGGGTTGGTTGTAAATCCACACTCCAAACTAAAATTATAATATCTCACTGGAATACTTACTCAACAAAATACCTGTCATATATGCCCCCATTAATAGAAAACTTGTTTTGTACGCATGTGAAGAGAATTAAAGCAATGCCAATACATGATATAAAGACAGTAGCTGTGGTGTATGTAGAGAGAGAATACATGATACAAAGACAGTAGCTGTGGTGTATGGAGAGAGAGAGAGAGAGAGAGAGAGAGAGAGTATGACAGCTTCAATTACTGTTATGAGCAGATAAAAGCGATCGTAGATGGGGTCCCAATCATTGCAATATCCAGCAAAGGAATCCGTAGTTATTGGTTTGGGGTGGTGCGTACGATATGGCATCGACTGGGTGTGTGAGGCCCAAGAAAACAACCGTAACGAGAACGTACAACAAATTTCACACACCAAAGAAAGAGAAAGAGAGAGAGAGAGAGAGAGAGAGAGAGAGATGGGAAGCAGAGGCCTCTGATCCTTCCCGGCATCTATGGCTCTCACAAATTACACACGCAGAGATGGAGACCGGAAGGGGGGTAAAATTTTTCTTATAACCATCCCTGCCATCTGTGCCCTCTGCCTGCAGGTCCGCACACAATTTAAATGGCCCTGTCATCTGTGTTCCTTCTTGCCAGAAAAAAAGGAGAAGGTGCTCAGATACCCAGTTTTCCTCTGTCCCCACCCTTACTAGACAGTAGACAGTAGACACCCCCCACAACCGTTCAATTTCATTTGTAGACCCTCCCCCTGGTGCACCTTAGCCCCATCCTTCCCCCTTCAATCATGGACCGACTACTATTATTGTTTGGTCTACTGTCCTCATGTGCCATTCCCTGGGATTGGCGCCTGCACCCTGCCTCCCTCTGATGTTCTTTTCAATTAGTGGCTCCCACCAAGGATGGATGCTGCTGCAACCTTTTCCCGGGATTTTGATGTAGTGGTGCTCATGGGTTGCGAAGCCCAGGCCCAGTCTGTTTTGGGTTCAATTTTGGCTGTGTTTCTAGGCCCGTGGAATCGATATGGGCCTTTCTTTTTTATCTGATAATTAATCAGGACCCGCGTGAGTCCTGATGCTGTGTATGTTTAAATTTTTGGGCTGGGCCTGAGCTCAATCGTAATTGTTAGACCCAATGACTTAGCATGCTGGGCTTGGATGAGCTTCGGCCTGGCCTGACCCAGCCATGAGCACCCCTGACTTGATAACTGCAAACCAAATATTCATTTAACTGTTGAAGAAAAAATGACACCTCTTAAGGAAAGCCTAAAATTTGGGTGACGTACTATAAAATCTAAAATGTTTTGTGGGATCCATCGGTTTAATAATTTTGATCACAAGGCCGTGGCATTCCACTGGAACATAAATTGGACCACAAAAAAAAAAACAATCATTTGGGTGATTATCAAGATACTGTATCAGTTTTACCGTAGTTAGTAAAGATCAGTTTAAGGTCCAAATAGTATTGACCGAGAGCAATAAGAAATTACTGACAATTTTATATGGGTTGTTAGCTCGTCGGTATCCATGTTCTTCAAACCTTTTGAAATGGATCATATATTGGATCTGGTTATGAAAATCCATGCTACTTCTTTATTCATTTGTGGTCCATCCAACAGCAGGTCCATCACTGAATATCACTGGTATGATGAATATATTAGTTGGGTGATTCATATGATTCCTAAACCTAACTTGGGCCTGGCTTAGTGGAATTTGAAAATCTAACGTTTGAAATGTCACTATTAACTTCTCAAATTCTCCAAATTCCAGCAACCTAAAACAAGGCAGGGAGAAACTAGAAAACTAGAGAATTATAAATTTTACGAATTCGGACAACCAAAACACCCCTCTTATACCCTACCACAAAACCCAAACCAATCAAATGCACTATCCTAACTTATTCTGCCCCTTTCGGCTAAATTTCAATTCACTGTTACTACAGGGTACATCATAAAATTGATTATTTGTAAAATCTACAGGATTAGAGTTACTGTGTGATGGATGGCCCTTGTGGCTTTTGATTCTTATAATGTTTCAACTGTGCACGTTAGAGATAAGAACGTCTCCAATGATCTTTGCCATCAAATCACCCGTGGCCGTGAGCTCCAATTATTCTTCATCCCACCCATTTGAGTCTGATAGATCACTTTAATAAGTGGCAATTTCACTGCACAAAATACAGATAGAGTACACATGTCCCTGTCGGTGCACATTAGAAATGCCATTTTACTATGATGGCATGAGCACTGTTGCAACTGGTGAGAGCAGCTCATATATATTAAGAATTCAAATAGCTCGATCATAACTTTTTTTTTCTTCTTGGATTATCTATTCAATTTTCACTTTAGTAGGAGTTGGATCCAATTAGATGTAAAATACGATGTACTCTGATTGGTTTATTATTTTTTTTTTCCATTTTTTGTTGTATCTTACACAAGATCAATCTTGGAGTAAATCAGTTTAAGTCTAGTTAAGAGCTTTAAATGAGAAATTGATTATCAATTGTTTGAATTCTGAATGGAAGTACGCTAATTGATTTATGCAAAATGCTAAGGAGACTAAGCTACTTTTAAAACAAACAGAAAGAAGTTCTTTATTTTCCAAGAGAGAGACAACTTAGGAGACATTTTAGGAATAGAAAACTATAGTTGTCATTTTGTTTCACTCAAACTTCAAAATTGCCCCCTTCTTGTTGTTGTCTCAGCAAACCTTGGCGAAGCAAGTGAAATTACTCAGTGGACCCTACGTATTGGAAATTCTAGTTAGAATCATAGTTGTTAATTTTGTTTCAAACCTCATTTTGGTCGGGCCTCTAAAAAGAAATGTTTCGACCAATTTGGAACTCTAGTGAAACGTTTCAGAGTTATGTTTATGAGAAATAAATAAATCAAAATATATATACATGCTAAAAAAATAAATAATAAAATATGAAATATAATTTATGAATTTAATTCATTACAATAAAATAATATTATAAGATACAAGTATAAGATTTAATCACATTCTTTACCATAATAAAGTCGAAACACAACTTTCATCATAATAAAAGTTAATAGCCATTAAGATTCAAGTTCGGACACATTCCCCACAACATTTCAGTCATTTTTGCCAATTTCGACTGAAATCCATGTTTTCGGCATGTATTGACCGAAAGTCAAACCAAAAAGTTACAAAATGTATTTCGTTTCAACTTCGTGGCTGAAATGAGAAATTTCGTCCATTTCAGTTGAACGAAACGAAATCGATAACCATGGTCAAAATGCACCTTATCTATATGGAAACTCCAATATGAGTTGTTCCCTGCATAAGATTGAATGTATTGAAATATAATGAGTAAAATATAAAATGTAGAGAATATGAAAATTAAATTTTCTAGGCTTAAAAGGCACTCCAAATAATGCATAAAATATCTATACTAGTTTAATTAATAGATATGAATACTTGATGACTTACATAAAGAGAATTAGATTTGTGTCCAATACCCATACCTATCTTAATTTAAATTATGTGGCATCAATAAAAATTGAATTTGCATTTGAATATATAAGGCTTGGACATGAGTTAATATCAGGTTTGTCAAAACCTGAACCACATCCCGTTATAAAAGAAAAATCTCATTAGCTTTTTAATTAAAAAATGTAAAAGCAACTTTCGGAAAAAAAAAAACTTTTTATACTTCATTTAGCAATGCCTTTAGTCTCCTTAAACTCACTTTTCCCAATTTCATAATCAAAATTCAGATAATGTCATCAGAGTCGCTAGACTCCGGTCAACTCAATTCTTTATATTTCTTTTTGCCCTAGATCCCATGATGTCATGGGAACGAATCATGTCACAGAAACTGATAAATCTCATGATATCATAGGACTGTCCCATGATGTCATTCCTTTTATAAGCATCTTAGAAAAATTCTTTTTCGAATGATAAAACTTGAGAAATATTGCTCAATTATGTATTTACTTTTCACAAAATGTCATTTTTTTTTTTTTTGTGTTAAGTAAAAGAGAGTTCCCTTGTTGGTTGCAAAAGTGTATGATATGGAAACAAATAAACCACATAGGATGAGGCGCAAAAAAGTTTTTAAAAAAATATTGACTAGAGTAAGGCCACTTTTGTGACATTATTTGAATTTCGGTTATGAAATTGAGAAAATCGGGTTTAAAGAAGACTAATATGTCAAAATTCCTTAAATAATCTAGTTTCGACTATTTTAACATTTTTTTTATTGAAATAGACTATACTCCATTTACATGTCAAACAAAGTGAGCCCAAATGTGTAAAACAAATGCTTTTTTTATATTTAATTTACTTATGTTTGATACGAGCTCAATCTTATTATGTAAGATATTTATCATTACATAACAAATTTTATGGTAGGGCCAAATCATGTTGTGGTAAAATTTGGCTGTGCTGGTGAAAGAGGAAGGTGTACATTTGATCTGTTCACATTTGCAATAGGTGCGACCCATGGTGAAATTTAATTCTCTCACTAAGGTTTGCTAAGAGGTGAGTAACAAAGAATGGGCTTTATGGAACTAGAGTGGGTAAAAATGGTTAGTTAAGTTTTGGATTTCCGAAGAACTCTCTACACTGTTTCTTTCCAGAAAGAAGAAAGTTTAAGTCAATGAGAGTAGTTCGTTTCGGTCCTTTCAAAACACGTCTCTCCCTAGCACCACTCTTGATTTATGAGAGGAAGCACTCCTGAAATTCTCTGGGACCGTCCTTCACAGGACTACTTTCCATGTTTGTTTCAACGTTTCATCCACCTCCGCCGATTACATTTGATGCAGACAACCTGGATTTCTACTTTTGTAATGAAACATTAGCTACAAAACATCTGATACACAACGCTAAAAATGGGGGAAGTGCATATAGTAACAGGCCCTTTTTTTTTTTTTTTTTTTTTTTTTTGTCCTATCGTTCCATTTGATGTCCACACATGAGGCAAACAATTTAGGGTGGGCTACATGCATTCCTGGTTGTGTAGTGGGTTCTGTGCATGGATATTCATCATCGGCCCAGAGTTCTAAAATTCTCATTCCCTCCTCCATTTCATTCAGAAGATTTCCTGCGTAAAAACCTGAAATTCATGAGCCTATCCATCATCCCTACTCTTATTAGAGTCTAGGTTAGGGTTAATGAGCTCCCACTTTATATAGACCTAATCAGAGAAGAGAGAGAGAGAGAGAGAGACATGGGTTGTTTTGTTTGTTTGTTCTCTTTCTCTGTGATATTTAATGGGAAGGCAGAATAGGCTTGCAATCTACTCCTCTCCTAGGCTGCATGGACCACGTTGATAGATATATATATATATATATATATATATTTTCTCCAATGCAGTTCATGCAGCATTTTTCCCGTGATCTTTCTCCCTCACCCTTTATCTGGCATTGTTCGGTAGACTTTTTTTTGTTAAGGTGAAAAGGGAAAGGGACATTTCCTTGGTTGTACAATGGAAGATGCTTAAAGCAATTAAGAAAGTGGGCTCAACCCAACTCTTTATAGGCATTCCTGAGTCAGAAGCATCTCATTTCTCCTACAACTACTTGCATGCCTTCTAACATCATATAGCTATATCCACCAAAAACCATGCAAACAGGCACCAGAAAGATACTAACTTGTGATGGTCCCGCCCAAGTAAAGCCAGCAACATCGAAGCCATTCATCAAGTGGGCCCTTCCTGGAACATTGTCATAGATCATTGTAACCCTGTCTTACTCCTCTGATGGGTTTATCCAAAGACCATAATTTTAAGGCAGAATCATTGTAATAGGTCCATGCTGTGGATGGTGGATGTGTTGTTGCTCCATTGAGTTGTTTCTTCACTGTATCACGTATTCATAGGCCCATTAAACAATAGGTTAGAAGATATTTTTAGGGAATACCCCATCCACCATGGGGTGCATCGAGGGGCGGACCGCGGACTCAAGTGTTAGCATGCAGGTGCGTCGCACCGGTGAGACTCGAGAAACCCCTTATATAAGAACTTAAAAGACTTGATTTTATTATTCAACTTGTTCATTTGATCATTGCCCTGCTACCCAAACAAAAACCATGGGTTTATCATTGAGTCCATCAACCGTATTTGCATATGCATCTGTTGAATCTTCCACGATCAAAGCTTCTGCTTGATCCACCTGCCTTCACTATCCGTGGTGGGTCCATCAAGTGGGGCCCATCAATTAAATGCAATACATCATGTAGGGGATGAGGTGAGAGTGGACATACTTTGGTTGAGGAGAATGTGCAGTACTTGTTTGAAATTTGTAGGCACAACAGCGACAGTGCAGGAAGGCACCCGATCCCCAGAAGCAATAATGCAATAGGGATGGATGAGAAGTGGTCATGTTGCAGAGCCGTAAAGATGGAAAAAAGAAGGGCAAAAAAGGAAGGTACGTGGGGGGGGGCCAAGTCTGTCTGACCCCCTTCATGTTCAGAAACTTTAGAGGGTGGAAGGAGTGGAAGCCAGGGTCCATCATGGGCTAGCATTAAATTCCTCTGATGGGCCCACCGATTACTGTTCCAGATACCTATAATGCCCCAAATAAGGAGCCCATATTCCACCTTCATGTGAAGTGGCCACTGTCCTTTTCAGCTCAGTTGGGACTGATGGGCGTGGATAGATGGATGCCTGGCATTCATATTTCATCTTTTGATCTTTTACTTTTTTCTATCATCTTTATTCTGGTGTAGTCATTATATTTTACACAGAGCCTATCTATGTTGCCTGTTCATAGACTCTTTGCTCATTCTATAACTTGCTTCTTGTGCCTTTTGTTCTTGCGAATCGGTTTTAGCTAGAAAATAGAATGGAGAGTCTATATATGAGCAAACAGCGCATTCCCTGCTATCTTCCCATGTCTTTAGCAGCAGATTTGTTAGATTTTGGGAAGAGTCCCCACCCCAAAGGACATGTACAACCTTCCTCATGTCTCCAATTCCTTACATGTGGGCCCCCATGTGACCTTTCCCGTGATCCAAGATGATAGGGTGGGCCCGACCTAGATCTGACGATCCCCTAGAAATTTCACCAATAAGACATGCCCAGCAATGGACCGCATTCGTAAGAGAGAAGGCAAATATTTGATGGGTAGGATATTTCACCATTAAGAGATGCCAGCAATGGACCACGTTCAAGTGTACAACAGAGAAAATGCAAAATATTTGGTGGCTGTGTTTTATTATCTTATTCACTCCACTGAAGTGGGGACCACAAATCATCAGTTTGGCCCCACATAATCACTCTGGCACAACATACATTTTAGGGGTTTCGACATATGAGTTCTCCTTAAATTTAGTTTTTTCATTTTCATGACCGAAATCTATATAATGTCACTAAAGTCGCTTTACTCGTGCCAACATCTTCCCATAACATCAAGAGAACCGTACATGTCACACAAACTTATAAATTCCAATCATAGGACTGTCCCATGATGTCATGGATTTCATGCAATATCTTAAGAACTCTTTTTTCGAATGATAGAACTTGAGAAATGGTGGTTAGATATGTATTTGTTTTTCATAAAATGTCATTTTTCATATTATGTGAAAAAAAAAAAAATGAATTCACTTGTTTGTTGTAGAAAGTGTATGCTATAGAAAACGATAAGCCCCATCCCATGATATCATGAGATATGGCGCAAAAAGGTTTAAAAAATTATGTTGACTCTAACTCTGGTGACATTATCTGAATTTCGATAATGAGAATGGAAAACTGGGTTTAATGAGTATTAATATGATAAAGCCCCTACAATCTTTGATGTATTTTCTTTTTCCACAAAAGAAAGGCTAGGGTATTATATATTGGTTTTCAAAATAGAGAAATGATCATATGGTTTGACACATTCACCAAGGCTTCCCTGGGGACAACCTGCAGTTTACTTCTGTCGGACCCACTTTTGATTGATGCAAGTCATTTACATAAAATGGCCCCTAAGTAGTGGCCCTAATTTTACAAGAGTTGGATTAATTAGTGTACACCGCTGTGATCAATGTGTATAAAAATGTAATTGAAATAAATATTTAATTTCATTTTCTCACACATTAATGAATTTTAGCAGTGTACATAATTAATATGATCGAAGAAATCTTTAATGCTTCCTATTCGATGGGGTAGGAGATCGTGTGAATACTTGGATGAATGGCAAATGATCCCTGCTTTTGGAAAGGAAGTCAAAAGGCATGTGATGTGATCAAAATCAATCATAAAATACCGCAAGTGCACGGGTGTCTAGATGAGACAGTGGCAAGAACGGGTCGAACCAACAGGGAGCTATTAAAGAAACTTTTAAATTAAGAAAACTAATTAACTAACAATTTAAGAAAAGTTTTGATTTCTTAGATAATAAAAAAAAACTAATTTAGAAATTTGAAATCTACGAATTAATGAAGATGATTAGAGCATAGGAATCCAATAAGCATCCACCAATTATTTATTAAGTAACCCTAACTTGTTCCAATTTTTACTTCAAATCAAAGACAAATCAATGTTTTTAATTTGGAAAATCTAACTTTTAAAATCCCTTTTTAATTATAAAAATCCAAAACTCAAGACTTCCTTCATCTCATAAAAGAATAAAAATAATTTAAGCACCACCCATCAAAAGTAAGCATAAACCATCAAAAGATCTAAATCCTAAGCATAGCTTATCAAACCTAAGCATGAGTAGTCAAAAACTAATTTTTATTTTAGAAATAAAAATAGAGATTTGCCTAGGGCACGAAGACAAGCCTATTAATCATTAAGCACATAATCATGGAACACAAATTAGAATTACTAAACAAATAAAAAGACAATTACTTACCTTCATCCATAACTCTAATCCAGAAAATTAGCCCGTCATTGCAAAGAATGCTTCTTGATTTATTGTTAAAAATCACATCTTTACAACTTCTCCTTCACAAATTTTCTCCTTCAAAATATATCCTTGGACATGGCCCAAGATTACCAAAACTAAAAATAAACTAATGGAAAAGAAGAAAGGAAGAGAAAAAGAAAAGAATGAGAGAGAGGAGAGCTTTGGACGTATGGAATATCTTATGGGTCTCCATCATGCCTCCTTTTATGCTTTTTGCAAACCCCTTTTAGTAAAGAAGTGCCCTCCTTTTAGGTCTCCTTTTTCCTTATTGGGTAAGGATTCTTTCTTATTCTCCAAGTTAACTTCTTTCTTTGGAAAGACTTTTAAATTTGAGAGATCTCCTTGCCTTATTAGGTTTCTTGATGCATACACTTTCCTTGTAAAATTCCAAGCATATATCTAAAAATTATATGATGATGTAAAGGGAATAAACTTCCCAAATATTGAGATTTCTTGCAATTCCCGCCTAAAACTGTAGCAGATAACTTCCCGAGGTCATATCTCCCTCAATATAGCTCTGATTTAGGCAATCTTGGGCTCTACGGATATCTACTCGAAAAGAGCTTTCCAACGGTGGCTAAATTGCGCCGATCTGACACTCGGTTTGAGAGTTATGGCCATTTTAAGTTGCTGCCCTTGAAAAATCCGGGAATAATTATGCAAAAATGGAAGCTTCTATGTTGGCATGCAATGGGGTGTGTGGGGCCCATGTTGGACTTCCAACCATGCTTGGACTCTCTCTTTGCTTGCTTATTTGACTTCTCTCTTCTCAAATTTCATCAATGTAGGTCCCATGTTGATTTCTCCTACAAATTGAAAGAGGCAATTTTCACATTAATCATATGTAAGAAAATAATTATGAACCATGTATGGGACCCTACATTCCTAGTGATGCACCAAAATGACCAACTTTCCAAAAAAATAGCATATGGTGCCAAAAATAACAAGATATGTATTGATGAAACCAAAAGCCTAATTTTGGAGTGATAAATGAGATGAGAAAAACTTAATTTCAAAAAGTCATGCAATTTAATGAATTTTGACCAATTTTGACCATTTCTCCAAAAATATCCTCAAATGCATATAATCATGAAATTGAATGTAATTCTATGCAGTTAAACCTAATTAAGTCCACAAATGCTAATGAAATGATGAGTTAATGACCTAGTTTTGTGGACTTATCACACTCCCCAACCAGCCTTTTGCTAGTCCCTTAGCAAAATAAGCGACAAAGAATAAAACACATAAACTAATCCTAAAGAAAACAAACTAATGTAGAAAACAGAAATGAAAAACACCACTTTCGCTGGTACTCTCGACTGCATTTAGCGTATGCAGTAAGCCCTTAAACCCCTAGGTTCCCCCTAGTGGACGAGTTGTGCCTCGTGAGGGTTTGCAGTGAATATACCCACAAAATTCTTTGTTTTTTTTTTTTTTTTTTGCAAAGAATGTTTAAAACCTATCAAAATCCAGGGAAACTTCTTCCAAGAGAAAATCTATAGACACTGACTATTCTTGATTCTTGGAATTTTCAAGGACAAATCTTAAATTTGGTTCACAAATCCCATCGTTTGGTCAGAAATTCTCGAAATCATACTAATTGATCGTGCACGGTGAAGAGCATGTATACGAAATAAGCATCAAATGATCCACCAATAATTTTCGTAAAAATAATTAATTAATTTTTTTAAAATTGAGTTCAGGGCCGCCTAAACATATAAAAAAAAAACAGTCTTCCTCTGAAGGCGATAATGACGGCTTTCGCACTACTGTTTTTTCAAAGGGCGCATTTTTTTCTTTTCTCTTTTTTTTTTTTTTTTTTTTTTTTTAACACACATATGTGACTGTGCAATGCCTAGGTTCCTTAAGCTTTCTAATTAACCCATGTAACGAGTATTGGGCCAATGACTCCCAAACCAGATGGCTTTAGGGCACTAGGTATGAAAATACCCCTAAGGGCTTACTAACTCGGGTTAAAAAGGCTACGAACCCAAACTAGTCACAATTTTTTTTTTCTTTTTTTTTTTTTTTTCAAGACTTTAACTAAACAATTTTTTTTTTCTTTTTCTTTTTTTTTTTTTTTTTTTGGCGGTCCCCAACAATATGCAGCCCTTTTCATGTATCCACCCGTCGAATAATGAAGCTTTGTACACTAAGGGTCGATTTTCCAAAATTTTTCTTTTTTTTTTATTTTTTATCAAAGAAAAACGAAATTCATAGCTTCACATTCAAAACCTTGAAAACATATACAATCTGTGTAAAAGTGAGGGATCGAAATTCAGCACTTTTCCAAAAACTCTTTCCGAAAATAAAATAGTGAACCATTGTTTTCTTTTGCCCAAAATAAATATCTTCAGCCAATAAAAATTCTCTCGGATGTTTCCCTCTAACAAAATTTTTCTTTTTTTTTTTGTTTTTTTTTTTTAACTAAGAAAAACGAAAAAGAAAATGTAGAATGAAAATTGAACAAATGATCATATGTTAAGTTCTAACTCACACCCCCAAACCTAAATCTAACATTGTCCTCAATGTTATGAATGCATGTGCAATGTGAAATTGAACAATAAGGAAAATTAGAACATCTTACCATGTGGGGTGATTGCAAAAGAATGTGATCAACTAGCTCAATTACCTTCCAAAATTGGGTTGCCTCCCAAACAGCGCTAAGTTTAATGTCGTCAGCCCGACATGACAAAAATGATTAGTCCTGGTAAATTGGGTCTTCCAGAAGGATATCCTCAATGTTTTTATCCTTCAGTTCCAGAAATGGTTTCAACCGTTGACCATTCACTTTGAAAATATCCCCATTCTTGGGATTTTCAATTTCTACCGCACCATGAAAGTAAACAGTCCTGACAATGAATGGACCAGTCCATCGGGTTCGTAACTTCCCGGGAATTATACAAAAGGACTTTCATACCTGATTCAAATGATTTCCTTAAAATTGACTTATCATGGTGCAACTTCATTCGTTCCTTATAGATCTTGGCATTCTCATAGGCATCATTTCGAAGTTCTTCCAACTCATTGAGTTGCAATTTGCGCAGATTACCCGCAGTGGGTAAGTCAAAATTAAACTTCTTAATGGCCCAATAAGCTCTGTGCTCCAATTCAACAGGCAAGTGGCATGCCTTACCATAGACCAACCTATATGGGGACATCCCAATAGGTGTCTTATAAGCGGTTCGATAGGCCCACAATGCGTCGATCAATCGCAAAGACCAGTCTTTCCGAGTGGGATTGACCGTCTTTTCCAGAATTTGTTTAATTTGCCTATTTGAAATTTCCGCTTGGCCACTTGTTTGTGGGTGATAAGGTGTAGCAACCTTATGGGTGACAGAATATTTTTTTAACAAATGCTCAAAGGGACGGTTGCAAAAGTGAGTGCCTCCGTCACTAATAATCGCTCTAGGTGTACCAAAGCGAGAAAATATATGATCTCTCACGAACTTAATCACCACATGGTGGTCATTCTTCTTTGTTGGTATGGCTTCTACCCACTTGGAAACATAGTCTACTACTAGTAAAATGTAAAGATTTCCAAAGGAATTTGGAAATGGCCCCATGAAGTCAATTCCCCATACATCAAAAATTTCCACTATAAGTATAGGATTCAAGGGCATCATGTTCCTTCGATTGAGCTTGCCAAGCTTTTGACACCTTTCACAGTTCAAACAGAATGTGTGACAATCTTTAAAGATAGTGGGCCAGTAAAATCCACATTGTAAAACTTTTGCAGCTGTCTTTTTCGAACTAAAGTGGCCCCCACAGGCATGATCATGGCAGAACGAAATGACCGAGTAATGGTCATGATCAGGAATGCATCTCCTGATGATCTGATCCGGGCAATACTTAAAAAGATACGGGTCATCCCGGAAAAAGTACTTGACCTCAGTTAGAAATTTTGATCGATCTTGTTTTGACCAATGGGTGGGCATCTCCCCTATAACAAGGTAATTGATTATATCTGCAAACCAGGGGATTTGAGAAATACTGAGCAATTGTTCATCAGGAAAATCTTCATTCAGTGGGACCTCATCTGAAGGCTCTAAAGGTATCCTCGAAAGATGGTCTGCTACAACATTCTCACATCCTTTTTTATCTCTTATTTCCAAATCAAACTCTTGTAGCAGAAGGATCCACCGGATCAATCGGGCTTTCGCATCCTTTTTTGACATAAGGTATCTCAGGGCTGCATGATCCGTGTAGATAATGACTTTAGACCCTATTAAGTAGGACCGAAATTTCTCCAATGCAAAAATTACAGCTAACAATTCTTTTTCAGTGGTTGTGTAATTGAGCTGTGCATCATTGAGGGTCCTACTAGCATAGTAAATCACATGAGGTAGCTTTCCAATCCGTTGACCCAAAACAGCTCCAATAGCAATATCGGATGCATCACACATTAGCTCAAATGGAATGGTCCAATCAGGTGGCTGAATTATAGGGGCTGAAGTTAGTTCCTTTTTTAGTCTTTCAAAAGATTTTAGACACTTCTCATCAAATTCAAACGGGGCCTCTTTTGTCAGTAATTGGCATAAAGGTTTAGCAATGTTACTAAAATCCTTGATGAATCTACAATAAAAACCAGCATGGCCCAGGAAGGATCGAATCTGCTTAACTGATTTTGGTGGTGGCAGTTTCGAGATCAAATCAATTTTTGCTTTGTCCACCTCAATTCCATTATCAGAAATAATGTGTCCCAGAACTATGCCCCTTTTTACCATAAAATGACATTTCTCCCAATTTAATACTAGATTCCGTTCTTTGCATCTTTCAAGCACAAGGGACAAATGATGTAAGCACTCCTCAAAAGAATTGCCAAAGACCGAAAAATCATCCATGAAAACCTCAATGAATCTTTCTACCATGTCAGAAAATATACTCAACATGCACCTTTGAAAGGTGGCCGGTGCATTACATAACCCAAAGGGCATGCGTCTGTAAGCGAAAGTGCCAAATGGACAGGTGAAGGTGGTCTTTTCCTGGACCTCGGGTGCAATTGGGATTTGATTATAACCAGAATAACCATCAAGAAAACAATAATATGCATGACCGGCTAACCTTTCGAGCATCTGATCCATGAATGGGAGGGGAAAATGATCTTTTCGAGTGGCTGAGTTCAACTTCCTATAATCAATGCACACCCTCCATCCAGTCTGTATCCGAGTGGGTACCAATTCATTGCCCTCATTTTGAACCACTGTTATTCCAGATTTCTTTGGTACCACTTGAACCGGGCTCACCCATGCACTATCAGATATGGGGTAAAGCACTCCTGCATCGAGTAATTTTAAGACTTCCGACCTGACCACTTCCTTCATTGCAGGGTTTAGTCGCCTTTGTGGTTCACGAGAAGTTTTTACATTTTCTTCCAAATGGATTCTATGTTGGACCACAGATGGGCTAATTCCTTTAATATATGCAATGGACCACCCTATAGCTTCCTTATGCTCTTCCAGAATTTTAACGAGTTTTTCCTCTTGGATAGGGTCCAAGTCTGAAGCTATAATCACTGGAAGGGTTTCTAGCGGACCTAAAAATACATATTTCAACGTATCCGGCAATTGCTTGAGTTCTAACTTAGGGGCCTCTACAATTGATGGGACAGGTGGGGAAGCAGATGGAGTCAGAATCTCATGCTTCGGTTGCCACCTGGAGAAATCCATGGATGGGGTTGAGTCTAATAGTGCGTTGCCTTCCTCAATATGTCCATCTACATCAAAATCACTTCCAAAGTGGGCCAGACAAGCCTCTAGTGGATCTTCAAGTTTCAAATGGGGTAAGTGATTTTCCACCAATTCATGAATGTAACTAACTTCAAAAACCCCATCATCCTCATCAGGAGGTTGCTTACTAACATTAAAAATGTTCACTTGGACTGTCATGGTCCCAAAAGAAATTTGCATTACTCCATTCCTACAATTGATCAAGGCATTTGAGGTGGCTAGGAATGGTCTCCCCAAGATAACTGGAATTTTGGGTTCAGCCCCCGATGTTTGTTTGGTATCCAAAACAATAAAATCGACTGGGAACACAAAGTCTCCAACTTTGATAAGAACGTCTTCGACTACCCCCTTGGGGTATCGAATTGATGCATCAGCCAACTGCAAGGTCACATGGGTCTTTTTCAATTCCCCCAAACCTAATTCTTCATAAACAGAGTATGGAAGAAGGTTCACACTTGCACCCAAGTCTAGCAAAGTTTTTTCTATGTGATGGTCCCCTATCTGGCAAGAAATGGTAGGACACCCTGGGTCCTTATATTTGATCGAGGTTGGACAGGAAATGATTGAGCTAACTTGTTGGGCTAGAAAAGCCTTCTTGGGCACATTGGTAGTCCGTTTGAAGGTGCAAAGGTCCTTCAGAAATTTCGCATAGGCCGGAATCTGTTGGATAGCATCAAGTAGTGGGATATTAATCCTCACTTGTTTGAAGACTTCTAGCATTTTATCCAATTGAACAGTTGATTTTGCTGGGCCTAGCCTCTATGGGTATGGTGCCTTGGGAACATAGGTCCTAAGAGTAGGCTCACTAGGTGATGGTTTAGCATTGACTGGGTTCTTTGGTTCTAATATAGGTTCAGCATTCACACTTGGTTCTCTAGTTTCTACTTTCTCACTTGATTCGTCCTCAAGTTCCTTGGGTAGTTTGACCTTGTTATCAACCTGTGTACCAGACCTAAGGGTGATTATGGATTTGACTTGTTCCGGCCCTTTTCCTGTAGGATCATGAACAACCTGGCCCTTGGGATTAGGTTCGGGTTGACTAGGGAAGGTTCCCTTGTCTCTGACACTAATGGAGTTGGCCAATTGGCCCATCTGATATTCTAATTTTGCAAGGGTTTGAGTATGGCCATTCAAAAGTTGAGTAGTGGTCTGCTGGAATTGAGCAGTACTCTGGGTCAATTGGGCTGTGGTTTGAGACATGAGTTTCATGGCCTCTTCTAAAGAATCTACCCTCTGGGTCAATGGATTGGGATTGAAATTGGATTTTTGGAAACCGGGTGGGGCACTCACGTGAGATTGATTGGGCTGAAATTGAGTGGACTGAGATGGGCCACCTTGAGTTGGGCCTTTGGTCCAAGAAAAGTTCGGGTTGTCCCTCCAACCTGGATTGTAAGTGTTAGAGTACGGGTCATACCTCGGACGATTATCAAAACGAGAGTTTTGATATAGTGCATTCACCTCCTCAACAGACTCGGTCTGACCCAAAGTTGTTGGGTCAATCCCTCCATTCATGGCCTGATTATATCTTAATGACTCCAAAGTGTTTGGAGTGGGCTTTTGGTTCAGCTCTAAGGCCTCTATTCTCCTCACCAGAGTGACTAATTTGGCCTCTGCCTCAATTTTGGGTTCAATCTTGAACATCCCCCCTTTTTCAGGAATGGTGGGTTTGATGGGCTCCCTCTTAACTGGGGCCCACTGCAATGTGTTTTCAGCGGTATCTTCCAAAAATGTCCATGATTCTTCTGCTGTTTTCTGTGTAAATTGCCCACTACAGAAAGATTCTACCATTTGTTTGGTTGGGTAATCCATGCCTTCATACACAATTTGGACTAATCGGATTTTTTCAAATCCATGGTGGGGACATTGGATTAAGAGATCCTTGAACCGTTCCAAATAACTATAAAGTGTCTCCCCTTCCATTTGATGGAATCCGTTGATGGCCTGCCTAATCGAAGCGGTTTTCTGCTTGGAATAGAATTTTTTGTAAAATTCTTCGACTAACTTGGCCCATGTAGTGATGGACCCGGCCTGTAAGGCATAAAGCCAAGCTTTAGCCTTTTCTTTTAGGGAGAAAGGAAATAATCTAAGTTTAAGGGCCTCTTCAGTCATGTGATTGATTCTCATGGTCCCACAGATGTCCTCAAATTCCCTAACATGTTGATATGGGTTTTCATGGTCTAGCCCAAGGAATACTAGGAGCATCTGGATCATGCCAGATTTCAGCTCAAATGTGGCATTGGTCTGAGGAAGGGTGATGCAGGACGGTTGAGTTGTCCTGGTGGGGTACATGTAGTCCTTTAAAGTCATGGGTGGGTCCATTTGATCAGCCATTCTAACAATTTCTTCAAAAATTGAAGACTTTCCGACAATGGTTAAGGCTAATTCGGGCTCTATCTTGACTAATCTTTTACCCTTGCGTACCCACAGTTTCTCTCTCTCAGGTCTAGAACGCATGCATTAGTTTCAACCTTAAAGAAATGCAAGCCTAATCTATATGCGGGGCCCTAATGATCTTACTAGATGATGCACAAGCAGTCAAGCACAAAGATTGAGCACAAGAAATTATCCTAGGGTTAACTTAACTCACTAGACAGCTCCTAACTGGTTTGAAGAGTGCACTAAGGCCTCCAATCCGGTCTTATGAAGCCAAATCGACCAGGTAAGTCCCCAGGATGAGTGGTGGAGTCACAATACACTTGGCAAGGGTCCCGCTTAAAAACCAAACTACTAGAACAGAGACTGCCACCCTTTGGAGGGACAGGACTTACCTAGACATCAACTTGACCAAAGAGCGCAATTGGTGTAACCTTTTGTGGTCTTCGTCCTAATGAGCTCGATTCCTATGGTCTCGTTTCTACTTTATTTTAATTAATGTTTAGGTTACTATGTGAGAGGTGGTTAAACCTAATTGGGCAAGGATCTGGTGATGAAATCCAGTCCTTATCTTATTGGGGTCAATTGCCCTTAACTAAGTGTGTGTCCAATTACACGGTGTGTCAATCAAGCATTCACACTTTGCAAAAATTAAATCATCCAAGCCCCACTTGCAAGTAAAAGATTCGTGGGGTAAAGTTTAGAAACTCTTACAGCGGGTCCACGCAAATCTTTAAACTGTGCAAGCTTAACCTGTATATATTTTTTTTATAGCAAATTTGCAATTATGAGAGCAACTTGTTTGCTTAAAAGCAATCCCCGCTATTTCCTTCCTTTTAGAGTCCTTCAAAAATCAGAATGTAACCTCAAAGAAAACAACTAAAATGTTAGATCTAAATAATCTACTAAATATAGCAACAATTGTCAATAAAATTCCTAAATTGAAAAATAAACCTAATATAAATTTCACAATCCTAAACTACTGCAATTTGAATGAAAGATGCACTTCTAAAACTTCTAATGCAGTCCTAAGTTAAATGGAGACCTTCCTGTCAAGTGCTGAAAAAAAACTAAGTGTTGGGACCTGTTGCACAGGCCCAAGTTTACAGATCTGTACGACCCACTTCTATTAATAAAAAACTGATAGCAATGACTGGGATGTAATCTCCTAATATGCAAGAAACAAATAAAAAAAACAGAGACTAAAAAGGATAAAAGACAAAGAAGTTATGCTATAATGAAGTTGGCTACTTGAACCAGTTTTTCTGCTGATTGCAGAATCTGCCTGACTGATTGGCCCTATTCACAGCACTAAAAGTTGGACTTCCAAAACGTATTTTTTACTGAAATTTTGATGGTTCAAAGTCAATATACCAACGTCCTACCCACCCAAATTTCAAGTCAAAAGGAGTCCGTTTGACTGGTTTTCAAAGTGCGAACTTTTGGAGAAAAACCAAGTCAAATCTGTCAAAAAATTAGTGCTGAAATTTGTATTCTATGTAACCACTTGAAATCAGTCCGAAAATTAATTAAAGAACAGCAACAAAAACTTGAAAAACAGCAACCAATATCATTAAGAAACACAAAAACTAAACTAAATGCAAGTTATGAATGCAACTAACTAAAAAGTATGCTATGATATGAACAAATAATGCTAGAAATCCTAACTAAAAGATTCTTTTCAAATTGGCTCCCCGGCAACGGCGCCAAAAACATGATGTGATCAAAATCAATCATAAAATACCGCAAGTGCACGGGTGTCTAGATGAGACAGTGGCAAGAACGGGTCGAACCCACAGGGAGCTATTAAAGAAACTTTTAAATTAAGAAAACTAATTAACTAACAATTTAAGAAAAGTTTTGATTTCTTAGATAATAAAAAAAAAACTAATTTAGAAATTTGAAATCTACGAATTAATGAAGATGATTAGAGCATAGGAATCCAATAAGCATCCACCAATTATTTATTAAGTAACCCTAACTTGTTCCAATTTTTACTTCAAATCAAAGACAAATCAATGTTTTTAATTTGGAAAATCTAACTTTTAAAATCCCTTTTTAATTATAAAAATCCAAAACTCAAGACTTCCTTCATCTCATAAAAGAATAAAAATAATTTAAGCACCACCCATCAAAAGTAAGCATAAACCATCAAAAGATCTAAATCCTAAGCATAGCTTATCAAACCTAAGCATGAGTAGTCAAAAACTAATTTTTATTTTAGAAATAAAAATAGAGATTTGCCTAGGGCACGAAGACAAGCCTATTAATCATTAAGCACATAATCATGGAACACAAATTAGAATTACTAAACAAATAAAAAGATAATTACTTACCTTCATCCATAACTCTAATCCAGAAAATTAGCCCGTCATTGCAAAGAATGCTTCTTGATTTATTGTTAAAAATCGCATCTTTACAACTTCTCCTTCACAAATTTTCTCCTTCAAAATATATCCTTGGACATGGCCCAAGATTACCAAAACTAAAAATAAACTAATGGAAAAGAAGAAAGGAAGAGAAAAAGAAAAGAATGAGAGAGAGGAGAGCTTTGGACGTATGGAATATCTTATGGGTCTCCATCATGCCTCCTTTTATGCTTTTTGCAAACCCCTTTTAGTAAAGAAGTGCCCTCCTTTTAGGTCTCCTTTTTCCTTATTGGGTAAGGATTCTTTCTTATTCTCCAAGTTAACTTCTTTCTTTGGAAAGACTTTTAAATTTGAGAGATCTCCTTACCTTATTAGGTTTCTTGATGCATACACTTTCCTTGTACAATTCCAAGCATATATCTAAAAATTATATGATGATGTAAAGGGAATAAACTTCCCAAATATTGAGATTTCTTGCAATTCCCACCTAAAACTGTAGCAGATAACTTCCTGAGGTCATATCTCCCTCAATATAGCTCTGATTTAGGTAATCTTGGGCTCTACGGATATCTACTCGAAAAGAGCTTTCCAACGGTGGCTAAATTGCGCCGATCTGACACTCGGTTTGAGAGTTATGGCCATTTTAAGTTGCTGCCCTTGAAAAATCCGGGAATAATTATGCAAAAATGGAAGCTTCTATGTTGGCATGCAATGGGGTGTGTGGGGCCCATGTTGGACTTCCAACCATGCTTGGACTCTTTCTTTGCTTGCTTATTTGACTTCTCTCTTCTCAAATTTCATCAATGTAGGTCCCATGTTGATTTCTCCTACAAATTGAAAGAGGCAATTTTCACATTAATCATATGTAAGAAAATAATTATGAACCATGTATGGGACCCTACATTCCTAGTGATGCACCAAAATGACCAACTTTCCAAAAAAATAGCACATGGTGCCAAAAATAACAAGATATGTATTGATGAAACCAAAAGCCTAATTTTGGAGTGATAAATGAGATGAGAAAAACTTAATTTCAAAAAGTCATTCAATTTAATGAATTTTGACCAATTTTGACCATTTCTCCAAAAATATCCTCAAATGCATATAATCATGAAATTGAATGTAATTCTATGCAGTTAAACCTAATTAAGTCCACAAATGCTAATGAAATGATGAGTTAATGACCTAGTTTTGTGGACTTATCAGCATGAAACACATGTAATCAGCTTCAAGTGTCCACTAGTCATTAAGGTAGCATTAACTTTGTTTATGAGGAGATGCTCCTATCAGTGTAATTCTCACACCACTGTGAGAGTAAGGGGGAGGATCTTCATATTTAGGCTGTTGGTATTGAATATAGATCCAATGGGTCTCTACCATACTCTCTTAGAAGCATTTCTCTTGTTTATGATATTGAATGTTTGGCTTTCTAATTTAGAGTGTGGCCTTGACCCTTGGTTCGATTTATTTCATTTCTTTGTAGTCAAAAGTATATGCACACATCTAGCAAAGTAGCTAACAATAACATCATTTGAGCATTTGCCAAAAACAAACAAAAAATAAAAAATAAAAAACAAAATACATCATGTTAGCCCTACAACTTTCTGTTAGTGCCACATTCCAGTGAGCACTTGTGTTGTATTGTCAATTCCGTGTCAATTAGTCCAAGTCCCTGCTTCTCGAAGTTTCTCAAGGAAGATCAAGTTTGAAAGCAGAAGATCAAGTCTTGGAAGGCTTGGATTCATCCAGGAAGAACTCCTTGTGTATGCACACCATCCCCTTCAGGTAGTTCAATCCAGGACCAAACCTATAAATCCTTTGGACAAACCCTGTTAATCTTCTGCTATATTCCATCCTTATTTTCAGGGTTTCGGTGACCTTACGGTCACCTTGCGGCTAACCGCAGAAGCCCTTTGCGGCTAACCGCCAGGTAACCGTAAATCCTACGGTCACCTTTCCAGAAGGCTGTTTCTCTTCGGTCAGCCCCGCGGTCACCTTGCGGCTAACCGCGGAGTCCCTTTGCGGCTAACCGCCAGGTAACCGTAAGTCTTACGGTCTGCTTTCCCGAGAGCTGTTTTCTTACGGTTACCTTTACGGTTACCTCACGGCTAACCGCCAGGGACACTCGCGGCTAACCGTGAGCTGACCGCTTTCAAAATTATAGCCGTTGCTTCAGTGCATTTCAAAAGGGGCTAGCCGCCAGTTTTAGAGGCTAACCGTAAAAAGTATCCGTTGGGAGTTTTCTATAAAGCTGTAGCCTGTTTCACTGTGCATTTCATGGACCTTAGTGTATAGCCTTGCTTGCTGCCTTCTTCGCATCAATTGTAGGCTTCCAAATCACTTCCAAAAACACTCATGTGCTTGACCTAGGTAAACCCTAGAGCTCCATTAGCTCTTAGATGAGTGTCTTGATAGGAAGTTCATCCTCTAGGATAGTTTACACCATGAGAGACTCATTTGTGTAACCCTAGAAACCAAATCCTCTTAACCCTGGTTGTGCAACACATTGGAGGCTTTCTACTCAACACCAAGAGGTCAACAAGAGGTGCAAGCTTCGACTGCGGTTAGAGCTCCACAGAACACTTCAACCATCATCAAGGCAAGTGTTCACCCTTCTTCAAATTTCAACAATATGTGTATAATGTGGTAGGTGTGTAGATCTGTGTGATTAAACTCACCACATTGCTGTAAGGAGGAGTAGATCTGTGTGATTGAACCTCTGTATCAAATATGAGGTAGAATCAGAACTTGTGTAGTTTGATTCTTGATAGTGGAACCAAGGGTCTGTGTGACCCTTGAGAGTGGATGTAGGTCTGTGTGACCGAACCACTATAAATCTCTGTGTCCATATCTCTTTTGAATGTTCCACAGGTTCTGTTTCAGTTATACTTTTGCTATGCTTGTTCTGTTCCTTATTCTTTTTTGATTAAAAACAGGATTAGAAAATTAAAATTGGCAATTGTTTAGCATCAGTCCTATTCACCCCCCCTCTAGGACTTAGTCATTGGCTCTAGACTGAACTTTCAGTTGGTATCAGAGCAAGGTTACTCCCATAAAGGCTTAACAACCTGGAGTAGATCGTTTTCCTAGTCTAGTGCTGATGTCTAATCCAGAAGGTAGTGCTGTTAACAGACCTCCCTTGTTTGATGGTACAAACTATGCTTTTTGGAAAGCCCGGATGACCATCTTCATCAGATCCCTTGGCTCATCTGTTTGGGATGCTGTAGAGGATGGATGGTCTCATCCCACCACCACAGCTGAAGATGGCACTGTTCAGCCTCTTGCAAAGGCAAGATGGTCACCTGATCAAAAGGCTTTGAAAGATAGTGATGCGAAGGCATTGAATGCCATATCGTGTGCCATGACAGCTTAAGAATACAAAAAGATTATGACATGTGTCACAGCTAAACAAGCTTGGGATCTTTTAGAAACAAACTATGAAGGAACTACTATTGTTAAAAGAGCCAAGCTTCAAATGTTGACTTCCCAATTCGAATCGTTAAGAATGAGGGAAGATGAAGTGTTCGATGAGTTTCGAACTAAGTTAATGGTCATTGTAAATGAAATGTGGTCTCTGGGTGAAAAAATTCCTGAAGGCAAAGTTTGTAGCAAAATCCTGAGGTCTCTACCTGAAAGATTTCACCCTAAAGTGACTTCTATAGAAGAATACAATGACCCTGAAAATATGAAAGTAGAGGAACTATCTGGCAATATTAGAACCTTTGAAATGAAATTGATAAATTCTTCTAATAAATCCAAAGACAAGAAATCTATTGCATTAAAGACATCTCAACCAGCCCCTTCTAAAGAAGAATCTGATAATGAGAAAGAAAGTGATAATGAAGATATTGCCTTACTTGCTAAGAGGTTTCTGAAACAATTTAAGAAGAAGAATTCCAATTTCAAATCCTTTGATAAAGGTAAAAACAAAGTTAGCTCCTCCTCTAAGAGTCAACATAGAAAGGTAAAATGTTATAACTGTCAAAAGTATGGTCATATCTCATCTGAGTGTCAAGTGGAAAGAAAGAAAAAGACACTTGTGGCAACATGGGATGATGACTCATCTGAATCTGAATCAGAATCAGATGAATCTCACCAAGATGAGACCGGAAACTATAATGTTTTGATGGCCAGAAGTGTTTGTGATCCATCAGTTGAGATGAATGAAAATTCTGAAAGATCTGAGGATGAAACTGAATCTGAAGAAGACAGCCCAGATAATGACATTGATGAGGAAGACCTTCAAAAAACCTATGATCAACTCTATGAGGAGAGCTGTAAACTAATTAGAACTATGAGCAAACAAGGAATTAAGATCAAAATGTTAAAAGACAAAGTTGAAACATTGAATAATGAAAATAACATTTTGACCAATGAACTTCATGAAATTAATTCCAAATTTCAAATTGCTAGTGACTACATAAGAAAGCTTACAAGAGAGAAAGATGAGACTGAAAATCTAAAGGATTTGATTTCTCGTTTGAAGAATGAAGTCACCAATTTGAGTTGGTACAAAGAAAAGTATGAGTATTCCTTCACTCATGGAGAAGAAAAGTTCGAAAGATTGTTTGGGATGGGCAAATATCAAAGAGACAAAACTGGGCTTGGTTACAACAAAGAAGCCAAATATAATCCTAATGTCTCTACAAAGTTTGTAAAAGGAGAAGCCTCCTCAAGCAATCTAAACATCTCCGAAGTCATATGTCATACTTGTGGGAGAAAAGGACATGTAAAATATGAGTGTAAAATGAAACAAGTCAAAAGACAGTCCTATAAGAATGAACTAAGCAAAAATAGGTTTCATAAGAATCTCACTGTTCCACAAAAATTGAATGAACTTATGAAACAGATTGATCAACTTAGAATTCAATTCAATAATCATGCTAAAAGAAATTCTAAGAAATCCTTTCATCATCATGCTTCGGATAAGTCAAAATCTCATAAGTACAAATGGGTACCTAAGAGCTTATTAGTCTACACAGCCCTTAAAGCTGGAGATCAATCTTTATGGTATTTGGATAGTGGATGCTCTAGACACATGACTGGAGATAAAACACTCTTCTCAAAATTAAGTGAATATGATGGTGGAATTGTTACTTTTGGTGATGGCAATGTAGCTAAAGTGATTGGAAAAGGCACTCTAAATGTTCCTAACTTGTCTCACTTAGAAGATGTTTTATGTGTTGATGATTTGAAGCATAACCTTCTTAGCATCTCTCAAATTTGTGATAAAAATCATGCTGTCATCTTTACTAGTCATGGTTGTGAGATTTCTAAAAATGGAAAAGTTATTCTAAGAGGTTTTAGAAATCAAGAAAACTGCTATGTTGTTGGTGACCAAAAAGAATCTTTCAGCTCATCTTGTTACATCGCTCATCTTGATGAAGCTCAACTGTGGCATCAAAGACTTGGACATGTAAACCATAGAGATCTGTCCAAGCTGAACAATTATGTAAAGGGTCTTCCAAAAATCAGCAGAAAGTCAAAAACTATTTGTGGAGAATGCCAAAAAGGGAAACAAATCAGAGCATCTCACAAAAAAGTCCAAATCTCTGAAGACCACTAGACCCTTAGAGCTTCTTCACATGGATCTGGTTGGTCCAACTAAGAAAGAAAGTAGGGGTGGCAGAAAATATTTTCTTGTTATTGTAGATGATTATTCTAGATTCACTTGGGTTGCCTTTTTGAGAGAAAAATCAGATGCATATGCTGAATTCAAAAAGATTGTGAAAAGAATCCAAGTTGAAAAAGGAAGAGCAATTGCTAGAATAAGAAGTGATCATGGTGGAGAATTTGAAAATTCCAGATTTGAAAAATATTGTGATAAGTATGGAATTCACCATGAATTTTCTGCCCCTAAAACTCCTCAACAAAATGGAGTTGCTAAAATGAAGAATAGAGTCTTACAAGAGATGGCCACAGTTATGCTTCATGGAAAGAATGTTCCTAGAGATCTATGGGCTGAAGCAGTGAATACAGCTTGTTACATCATTAACAGGGTTTACTTGAGAACTGGATTGGATAAAACTCCTTATGAATTATGGCATGAGAAAAAGCCAAACATTAGCTACTTTAAAATTTTTGGTAGCAAATGTTATATTCTCAAGGATAGAGAACACTTGAGCAAGTTTGATTCCAAAAGTGATGAAGGCATCTTTATTGGGTATTCTCAAAACAGTCGTGCTTATAGAGTTTTAAACACCAACACAGGAAAGATACAAGAATCTGTAAATGTTGTCATTGATGACAAAATAAAGGATTCCTGTAATCAAGAAGACCCTGATGATGATGAGATAAATGTTTCTACTGCAAACCTGGATAAGTCTCAAACCTCTAAGGATTTGGTTGATGTGAAAAATCATCCTATGAACCAAATTCTAGGAGATCCCTTGCTTGGTGTCAAGACTAGGAGACAACTTGAAAACATTGTTAGTTTTCTTTGCTTTACCTCTATCATTGAACCAAAATCTGTTGATGAAGCTTTCTCTGATGATTGTTGGATAAATGCTATGCAAGAAGAGCTAAATCAGTTTGTTAGGAATGAAGTTTGGGAATTAGTACCTAGGCCTAATGACAAAAACATCATAGGTACCAAATGGATCTACAAAAATAAACATGATGAAAATGGTACTATAGTTAGAAACAAGGCTAGGTTAGTTGCCCAAGGTTACTCTCAAATTGAAGGAATAGACTTTGAAGAAACATTTGCTCCTGTTGCTAGGCTTGAATCCATTAGAATCTTGTTTGCCATTGCTTGTTCCTTGAAATTTAAATTATATCAAATGGATGTCAAAAGTGCCTTTTTGAATGGAGTTTTAGAAGAAGAAGTTTATGTTGAGCAACCTAAAGGGTTTGAAGACCCCAAGCAGCCTAACCATGTGTATTATCTTAAAAAGGCTCTCTATGGTCTCAAACAAGCCCCTAGAGCTTGGTATGAAAGGCTCACTCAATTTCTGATCAACCACAATTTTGAAAGGGATAGTGTTGATAAAACTCTGTTTATTCAAAGAACAAATGACACCATATTGATTGCTCAAATCTATGTTGATGATATTGTTTTTGGTTCTACTCATGATGTGTTAACCGAAAAGTTTGCAGATCTCATGAAATCTGAATTTGAAATGAGCATGGTTGGTGAACTTAACTTCTTTCTAGGATTACAAGTTAGACAATTGTCTGATGGAATGTTTATATCCCAAACAAAGTATGCTAAAGAATTGGTCAAGTGGTTTGGTTTAGAGTCAGCCAAACACATGAACACTCCCATGAGTACAACACTCAAATTATCTAAAGAATCTGGTGGAAAGAGTGTTGATCCTAGTATGTACAGAAGCATGATAGGCAGCCTATTATATCTTACAGCTAGCAGACCGGATATTGCTTTTAGTGTAGGAGCTTGTGCTAGATATCAATCTGATCCAAAAGAAGCTCATTTGAAAGCTGTTAAGAGAATCATTAGGTATGTGTCAGGGACTTCATGTTATGGGCTATGGTATCCATATGATTCTCCTATCTGCATTGCTGGATACTCTGATGCTGATTGGGCTGGAAATGTGGATGATAGAAAATCAACTAGTGGAGGGTGTTTCTACCTAGGAAACTGTCTAGTTGCTTGGCACAGCAAAAAAAAAATCTTCTATTTCTTTATCTACAGCTGAGGCAGAATATATAGCAGCTGGCAGTGGTTGTACTCAAATGCTTTGGATGAAACAAATGCTTAAAGACTATGGTATTGATCAAAGCAGCATGAATTTGTATTGTGATAACACTAGTGCTATCAATATCTCCAAAAATCCTGTTCAACACTCTAGAACCAAGCATATAGACATCAGACATCACTTCATTAGAGAATTAGTTGAAGAGGCAATCATAATTTTAGAACATATCCCTACGGAAAATCAACTTGCTGACATTTTGACAAAACCTTTGGATGTTTCTAAATTTGAGAATATGAGAAAATCTCTTGGTGTGTGCACCATTAGATAATCAATCCATCTTGGTATGTGTGATTTAGTTTTATATAATATAACAAAAAAAAAAAAAAGGGTGGCGGCTAGCCGTAAGTCTTCTTCACGGCTAACCGTATTTCTCGGGCTGCAACTTAAAGTCTCGCAGCCCTTCGTTTTTCTTTCTTTCTTTTGCTCTGCGTCTCTTCCCCCTGTCTCGACCTCTTCTCCTCTCTGACTGGTTCTCTCTTCCTCTCTCGTTTGCAAGGTAACCTCCTTCCTTTTCTTTTTCATTTTCATTTTTTTTTTGTGCTTTCCTCTTGTTGTTAACATTGTGGTTGTTCGTGTGTTTTCGTCTGGTCTCTTCTGGTGTGGTTCTTTTAGGTTTTTCTGTTTCCTTCCTCTATTACTCTCCATTCTGTTCTCCATTCTCTCCCTATCTGTTCTCCATATTAACCGTTAGTCTTCCTCCCTCTCTGGTGTTCTTATTTTTCCTTGTGCATTCTACCTATCTGTCAAAATGCCTCCTCGTATGAAGACTGCTGTGAATCGTCCTTCCAAACGGGGACGCTCAACCCCTGGCACCTCCTCTTCTCGCCCTAGGTCTCCTTCACCTCCACCCTCACCCTCACTATCCACCTCTCCCGACCTTTCTCGGTCCCCATCTCCATCCCCTTCTCCTCCTCCACAGCAGCCCCCTGTCCAGTTGAAGCCAAATGCCAAACTGTTGGCATCTCTCAAAACCAGATCCATCATGGTTGAACGGCGCACTCTGCGCAAGGTCGTTGGCCCTCATCAAACTGTTGCCATTCTCGCCCAAGTAGGATGGGAAAATCTGTTAGATTGGGGCGATAAGGCCTATCCATCCCTAGTCTATGGGATGTTTGCTTCCATCACCTCAGCATCATCCTTTGTTGACTCCTGCAAATTCTCCATTGCTCTTAAGAACAGAGACTCTGTTACAATTGACCCTGCATATATCTCTTCCGTCATCAATATACCCCTGACTGAGAATGGTCTCACTTCTGTTGCTGACACTCTTACAGAAGATGAGAAGGCCAATGCCACCATCATCCTTTGTGGGCATCCCGTGGTTTGGGATCGAAAAAATTTTCTTCCCTTGAACTCTTTGATTCCCAAATATCGGCTTCTACACCACCTTTTCACCTTCAATGTCTACCCCCGCAAAGGCAATCGGACTGAGTTGACCACATTCATGGTAAATCTATTGTCCAAGGTGGTCTCCGGTGAACGGATCTGTCTCCCCTCTCTCATCTGTCGAGCCATTGTCCGTTTTCACTCATCTGCTGCTTCAAAAACTGCTATCCCCTTTGGGTTTCTCATGTCTGAATTAGCTCGCTCTCTTGGTATCTTTCGACCCTCTGAGACACCTCTCTCCCATTCCCCGTTTGGTCCTGCCAATCTGATTCAGATGAACCTTTCGCCGAATGTAGAGGCCGGGCAAGCCCCACCTCCTGCCGGGGTCGACCCTTCTCAGCAGTCCAGTCATTCAGATCATCAGCAGCTTGGTTCAGCGCCACCCTCTTCTTCTCAGCAGGTTCCTCCCTCTCCTGTTCCCCGATCTATTGCTGAGCGCATGGATGCTTTTGAGCATAATCAGAATAAGATCGCGAAGCTGCTGAAGAAGACGCTTCGATATCTCAGCGGAATTTCTAAAGCCTGCCGCTCTAATGATATGGCTGCCATGCCACCTTCTCCATCGCCTCCTTCTGACTAGCTTCTTTGCACTTTCTTATGGAGGCCTCTTGTGTTTTATTGGTTAATTTTTTTTTTGGTGGTGTCTTTGTGGCTCTTATACTTTTGACTGGCTACTAACTTTGGCTGATTAGCTTCACTTTTTCATATTGATGGTTATTATCTGTATGGGATGATTATTATATGGATGGCCACTACTTTTTACTGCATCTACTTGTCATCTATCTTACTATTTCTGTCATGGTGCTTTGTGGTTCTTTCTCTTGTTCTATACTTGGTGGTCATTTGTGGTATTTGGTGCCTTTCTTG
This sequence comes from Umbellularia californica, assembly GCA_028538565.1. Taxonomy (NCBI): domain Eukaryota; kingdom Viridiplantae; phylum Streptophyta; class Magnoliopsida; order Laurales; family Lauraceae; genus Umbellularia; species Umbellularia californica. Next base: position 13,088,317 of record JAPQWN010000001.1, on the reverse strand, counting down.
TCATAGCTGCTGCCTGCTCCCCTTGTCAATTCCTGACAAAAAGGGGGAGAACACATGGATTGAATCCTCCTGTAAATTGGCGAGATTATCCTAAGGGGGAGAGTGTAGAGAACACTCCATTCTATGAATTTTTGCGACTAACAATTCAGGGGGAGTAGCAATCCCACCATAGATTGTATTTTTCAATGATCTGTGCAGGTACATTTTTACGAAGAGATTCTACAGTCATGAGTCTTTGAGTTGTAATTGGTAGATTTTGTGTAAAGATCATGTATTTGAGTCCATTGGTTGTATTTCAAACTAGAATAGGTGTTTTGTCACGAAATTGACAAAGGGGGAGACTGTTAGTGCCACATTCCAGTGAGCACTTGTGTTGTATTGTCAATTCCGTGTCAATTAGTCCAAGTCCCTGCCTCTCGAAGTTTCTCAAGGAAGATCAAGTTTGAAGGCAGAAGATCAAGTCTTGGAAGGCTTGGATTCATCCAGGAAGAACTCCTTGTGTATGCACACCATCCCCTTCAGGTAGTTCAATCCAGGACCAAACCTATAAATCCTTTGGACAAACCCTGTTAATCTTCTGCTATATTCCATCCTTATTTTCAGGGTTTCGGTGACCTTACGGTCACCTTGCGGCTAACCGCAGAAGCCCTTTGCGGCTAACCGCCAGGTAACCGTAAATCCTACGGTCACCTTTCCAGAAGGCTGTTTCTCTTCGGTCAGCCCCGCGGTCACCTTGCGGCTAACCGCGGAGTCCCTTTGCGGCTAACCGCCAGGTAACCGTAAGTCTTACGGTCTGCTTTCCCGAGAGCTGTTTTCTTACGGTTACCTTTACGGTTACCTCACGGCTAACCGCCAGGGACACTCGCGGCTAACCGTGAGCTGACCGCTTTCAAAATTATAGCCGTTGCTTCAGTGCATTTCAAAAGGGGCTAGCCGCCAGTTTTAGAGGCTAACCGTAAAAAGTATCCGTTGGGAGTTTTCTATAAAGCTGTAGCCTGTTTCACTGTGCATTTCATGGACCTTAGTGTATAGCCTTGCTTGCTGCCTTCTTCCCATCAATTGTAGGCTTCCAAATCACTTCCAAAAACACTCATGTGCTTGACCTAGGTAAACCCTAGAGCTCCATTAGCTCTTAGATGAGTGTCTTGATAGGAAGTTCATCCTCTAGGATAGTTTACACCATGAGAGACTCATTTGTGTAACCCTAGAAACCAAATCCTCTTAACCCTGGTTGTGCAACACATTGGAGGCTTTCTACTCAACACCAAGAGGTCAACAAGAGGTGCAAGCTTCGACTGCGGTTAGAGCTCCACAGAACACTTCAACCATCATCAAGACAAGTGTTCACCCTTCTTCAAATTTCAACAATATGTGTATAATGTGGTAGGTGTGTAGATCTGTGTGATTAAACTCACCACATTGCTGTAAGGAGGAGTAGATCTGTGTGATTGAACCTCTGTATCAAATATGAGGTAGAATCAGAACTTGTGTAGTTTGATTCTTGATAGTGGAACCAAGGGTCTGTGTGACCCTTGAGAGTGGATGTAGGTCTGTGTGACCGAACCACTATAAATCTCTATGTCCATATCTCTTTTGAATGTTCCACAGGTTCTGTTTCAGTTATACTTTTGCTATGCTTGTTCTGTTCCTTATTCTGTTTTGATTAAAAACAGGATTAGAAAATTAAAATTGGCAATTGTTTAGCATCAGTCCTATTTACCCCCCCTCTAGGACTTAGTCATTGGCTCTAGACTGAACTTTCACTTTCTTACCAAAGAAAAATGTGAGCACTACAACTACTGCATTTATCCGAACTTAAAACATTCGCGTACAATGGAAGTCGACGGTTTTATTGTGTTCTACAAAAACTAAAACCTTGGTAGTCCTATTCATTGCCATCTAGTGAGTGGCCCCCAAAATTGTGAGAATAGATCTATGATCTCATAGATGGGCCGCAAACTTGTGAAAATAGAGCTATGATATCTTTCTATTGGCTTTGAACCAAATCCTATTTCACTATGAGAAGAAGCACGCTCACTGTCAAAATGATTATTTTTTCTGTTAATAACAGAGGATGTCCTAGCCTTTTGGGCCAAACTTATCCCTTCAGACCCGGGGGAGCCGGGTCAATCCCTTGTGGCACCAGTGTGGTAGCACAGTTTTGAACCCTCAACCTCTTGGAGCAAACCGTAGTCCTAGGCCAACCGTCTAAATTATGATCATGAATTCCCCTTTGATTGTGTATTGTTTTGTTCATGTGTTTTAAATATCATCAATTTGATGGTGGATCCATTTCTTCTTAGAGTAAAATTTGATCTAGTGTCAAATACACTTAAAGACATTAATTTTGAGTAGTTTGTATGGCGGGCCACAATGATGGGCGAGCCCCATTGATGCGTTTGTAGGCTTGGAGGTATTTTCAGTTTTCGGGTTGCCGTCTTTTGTTATCATGAATCGACATTTCAACTACTTATGCATCTTTTTGGGTATCCAAGCTCAACCAGGGCTGGGACCCTACCCTCTAGAGAGGGGGCCCTCAAGTGAGGGGAGTAAACCTCGGGTGAGGTGGGGGGCCCTCTGGTGAGGGAAGTAAACCTCAGGTGAGTGGGGGGGTCCTCTGGTTAGTAGACATCGGGTGATGTATCGCAGCCTTAGGTGAGGAAGAGTGTCTACTGGGTTAGAACCCATGACAGGTAGGTAAGAACTAGCGCCTCATACAACTATGGTAAGAGGCCATTCTCATGCATCTTAGAAGATGGATATGCTCAGATATATATATATATATATATATATATATATATATATATATATGTTGTGAACCAGTGATGGGCAAATGTAGACCACAACAGTTCTTCGTCTGGTTTCTATAGCGCTCCCCCTTTATAACATCAACTGCTGGCCAAGTAGAGAACCGCTAATTAGCTCACTGGTAAGTGGCAGCAGTTTTCACCTGATTACCCAGGGTTCAAATTTGGATACACCACCTCTTTCCACTTGTGTGGCATTTCTTCCAACTTGTGCGGACTTCTTTCCCACTTGTGTGGCCCTTCTTCTCGCTTGTATGAGTTGTCTTTTCGTATGTGTGCGGGCGGGGCTCTGTCACAGGACCCAGTCCCCTTGATTGGGTTAAAAAGAAAAACTGTTGAACAAGCAATTTGAAACTATTTGAGTAAATTTGGCATGTCACATGTTTGCCAATGGATCGACCCTTGGGCATACCTTTCTTCCCACTTGTGTGGGCTCTCTCTTGGGTCCCAACCCCCTCATTAGGGTTACCGCGAAAAAATAAAAAAAAAAGTGCATCGTCCAATACATCAGCCAAAAGTGTAATAATAATAATAATTGTTCAATTACAAAATATGATATGAGGTTGATAAGTTTGGAAGCCCAATTTAAGGGTGGCGATTAATGACCTGATCTACCAACCCGATAACATTGGGTCCCGGTTGATAACTCCAAACTTCCGACTCAACAATAAAAGGGTCAGGTATCCGTTGAGCTCGAGCATGATATTCAACCCACCAAACTAATCCAACCTAACTTTTATTAACTGCAACTAAACCCAAACTGATATTCCAATGTTAGGGTTGACATATCCAACCCAATTAATGAACGAGTTCGGTTTTCGGGTTGGGGACACACCTATTGCCTTCAAAGGAGAACCTGGACCGCTAGGCCGCAACCCAACCCATTGCCGGCCCTAGTTCTAGTAATTTATGCACATACTGGGAAAAACCCATTTATCCGCGTATTAAAACCATGATCTCAATTTGGGAGCTCTTTTAAAGCCTCGTATACATCAATGCACACAAGTGAAATGCGATGCAAATTCCAAAACAATTCAAAATGTCAGATCAATTCGTGACCCAATTGTGATTTGTGACCCAACCCGCCAATCAAACTCGAACCCAACCCAGTTATATTGGAGGGTTCCAATTGAATTTACTGACCTGGCTAATTGATGGGTTGCATTTGGGTGAGTCCTTTCTTAGTATTTGACCTTGTAACCTGGCTATATCTTGCTGATTGTACTATGATCCGCCAACCTAATTTGAATCCAACCCTTTTTTTCCTTATCTATTTTTTTTTTTTTTTTCCTTTTTTGATATCCAAGCCAAGGGGGTTGGGACCCAAAACAGTCCACAATGTGGAAAGAGGAAGCCACAAGGTTGAAAGGAGAGCCCACACACACGCGCAAGGGAAGAGAAGCTTAGACCAGCAGAAAGGAGAGACCATACAAGTGTGAAGAGAAGCCCACACACACATGAGAAGAGGCGCATATCCAGATATTGGACCCTAATTCTCTAAGTAGCCGAGTGAGAGAAGGGGTTGCCAAGCAACTGAGCATCTCTACACTTGGTTTACCAGTAAACATCTTAAAAACCGAAAAAATAAAATAAAAAATCTCATTTTCAGTATCCCTAAATCGGCCCTGTCTACTCACCTCAGCAGGCACTTAGTCACGTGAGTTATGTGAGTCTGATCAGGTATGCACCCAGACTCGGTGACTTTCCGGGTCTGCACCGAGTCTGGGTATAATTTTCCAAAGTCCGAAACCCAATTAGTCATAATAGATTGTACAATCTTCTCCAAAATGTGGAAGCCCTGAAGCAGACTTTTCCTGTGACAACAAAAAGAACAAAAAGAGAAAAAAGAGAAGGAAAACTGAATTGAGCTGCTTGGACAAGGCCTGGTTTAGATTGAGAGCCACTTTCAAGGCTGGGCTAAAGGCCCACTAGACTTGGGTCTGGACTGAGTTCAAGGCAAAATAACAGATCACACAATAGTCAACCATGCACCATGGCCGAACACATGAGAGCCACTCTTATGGGCCTAGGGCTTGTCTCAGAGGTCGAGCCCGGACAATTCTAGGCCTTTTTACGCTCACCAACCATGTATGAATTGACACTCCTATTTGACACCAATATGACCATTAATTACTGTTGGATTTCATTTATCTTTGTGCAGCAAGAGGATCCTGCTTTCCATAGATTTTGATTTTGTAAAAGAGAAATATGATGTTCTTACCCCTTACGGATGATATTACAAATCCTCTCTATCAAAGAAAATCAGCTTATCAACTCATCTTTTTTTTCTTTTCTACAAGGAAAATGAATTGTACCAAACTGCCATAAAGATGTTGCACAGAAAATCAGAACAATTTTGCTTTTAACTACAATTCTTCTCATTGCACAAATGCACCCTTAATGCCTCTTGGGCTCTTATTGTTGCGTAACTTTGACAAGCCATCAAGTTACTAAAGCTAAGACATTATAGAAAATCAGAAATTATTTACACCCTTAATCTAGAGCTAGAATAAAATAAATGGGCCCAAAGCTGAGGTCAAGCCATATATAGAAAGGGAAAAGAAATGGAAAAAGAAAGAATTTCCAAGGGCCCATTTATGGGTAGGGTTAGCATGTGCGGGGTTAACAGGTCCAAGTGAATCTACACCATGCCGGCTAGGCCCAGAACAGATGATCAATTTCTTACTGTTCCAAATCCTTGGGTCATAGGAGACTTTATTCAAACCTTAATCTTTTACCTTAAGCCCCTTAATATAGAGCTAGGATTAAATTAATAATAGGCCCAATACGGAGCTTGAGGGCCTATTTGGATAAATGAGGAGTGGAGTAAAATGAAGTATATTTCATATGTGGAGTGGAGTGAAGAGGAGTAGGTTCAAGTTAAAGTAGAGTAATCCACTTCACTCTATTTGGATGCTTATTTTGAAGCTATGGTTTCTAGTCGAATCCACTTTTACTCAAGGAAATGAAAGTATATAGAGTTGAAGTGAAATAGAGTACATGTGACTCACAACATTACTTCATCATCGGGCTAGACTCATCCAAATAGGGTAGAGTTGAAATTTTAGATGTTAGAGCTCATTTAATTTCATTCTACTTTATTTTATATCTATCCAAACAGGCCCAATATTTTTTTTTTTTTTTTTAAATGGAAGTGGCCCGTTTGCTAGTAGGGTCAATTTTTTAGTGTTCCAAATACTTGAGTGATGGGTAGATTAAAAAATGTGAATCTTCATTATACCCGAAGAAGGAAAAAAAAAAAGGGGGCTCACAATTGATGTGAAGGCAGAAGGCATATGACCTATGAAACAAAAGAGAATATCAATTTCAAGGGCCCAACCGGGTTCGAACCGGTGACCTATTGATCTGCAGTCAATTGCTCTACCACTGAGCTATGGACCCTTAGCTGTTGGTTTACTACTCTTTAGTTTTATATTGTCTTTCTTTAAATAATTACATTCTGTTTCTTTCCATTTTAACGTATTTTGGCCTCTCATCAGGCCATATTCGTTCCTCCGAATCCAAGACGACGTGAGCAACCATTAATGCTGGTGTTCATGAGCCAGCGCACAGACCTAAAAGCAAGCCCTGGTTAGCCCACTTGCAACAGGCATATAACCCTTTATGCTAGCTAGCTACTAGATACATCAGGTGGGGCCAGGGTTTTAAGCTATAAAAAGTTTGTAAGGCCCATCCCAGCCCGTTTATTCATAGGGTCAGAAAACTAGGCTGTGGCCCAGACAGTGAGGGTAAAGCTTCTAAAGCCGGACCTATGTGGGCTGCACAGGGGCCAGGTTCGGTCTGTCCTTGATCATGATCGTCCTTGGTAATGCGTCTGCTTCCATTTCTAATATTTTAGAAGAGGGGATTTGACAATTCAATGCCTTTTAGATACTCAATTTCCAAATTCATGACTCAAAGATACTAAATGTCACCATAGTCGTTTGACCTTAGATCCCATGATATCATGGGTTTTTAAAAACCCATGATATCATGGGATCCAAGTAGCTTTTCAACTTTTAACATGTAGATCCCATGATATCATGGGTTTTTAAACCCATGATATCATGGGATCCAAGGCAAAAAAAAAAAAAAAAAAAAAAGGGAAGACCGGAGTCAAAGGACTCTAGTGACATTAGCTTACTTTGAGTCATGAATTTGGGAATTAGGTATCTAAGAGGTACTGAATTGTCAAATCCCCTTTAGAAGATTGTTAAAGTGGTCGAAGTAGAAGGAACAGAGATGAATATCCATAAATTGAAATTTAATAATCTCTCTTTTAATAGAGGAAATTAATTAAGAAGAGATGGAAAATAAATACTCAATTATCACATAGTAAATTAAGTTGATCTTAAACAAGCTATCGTCCCATCTAAATCACCACCTTATATCATTTAGTCTTACCTCTTTAATTCTCGCATGTTACCATTCAGTTTATAAGGTTTCAATTCTATACAAACAAATAGAAACAAAATAAATTATCAGAATAAAAAAAAGTATGACTCGGCCTAAGTGACATGAGATGATGATGTCAGCTGAGTCGGTCTACCCGATCAACAGAACAAATATTAAAGAAATTCCGTAATAAGAGTTTGATTTGGGCAACAAATATTAAAATACCCCCAATGGCACTGTAGGAGAAAAAAACACTAAAAATTGATTTTCTTCTAGGCTCCAGCCCTAGCTCTTGCCGATGAGGGAGAGGACTGGGGCGAGGGCTAAGCTAGTGCAAGCCCTCTACTGTCTTTGTCCTTTCTTCTTTTGGTAACCTGATCAAGGGACTTGGGACGTAATTGAGAGCTTGTATATACATGGAAAAATAGCTTATACTCAAGGGGGAAAGGTGCTCGCACATGCGGGAAGAAAGCCCACACAAGTGGAAAGGTAGCATGCACACACGGAAAGATGTGGAGTACCTAGGGTTCGAACCCTAGACAGCCAATTTAGAAGTGTCACTCCTTACCACTCGAGTAAGGAGTCGTTCTCGGCTTTGTCTTGAACGGAGCAGGTATGCCCAGTGCGAGCTAGTGGCAATGAAAAAAGACTCAAATTTGATTTTCTTCTTAGGCCATGGCCTTGCCTCTTGTGTGGAAAGGCCAAGGTACTATAGGTTCTCTAAGGGCTTTGGTCTCGCCTTGGGCTCATCCCATATATGTTGAGGGTGGGGCTTGGACAACCCTCGGATCCCACTATAAGATTGAGATGGATACTTATGTGATTAGTGGATAGGATTAATAATGCGTAAGATTATACTATTAATATTATTAAGAGGGCTTTCCATGTATTTTAGGACTAAAATGCCTATAGCGTGGGCTATGACTTAAGAAGTTTTTCCGGGTAGCAGTATTTTAGGACTAAAATGCCTATAGTGTGGGCTATGACATCAAAAAAATTGCATTCTTGTGAATGGGTTTAAAATCTTAGTCAAAGAAAATATTCAAACTTAAGTTGTTGTTGTATTCGTGAGCTAAAAGTGAATGAAAATGTATAGCATTATTATGTAATTGAAGAGTGGTGAATGTTGTTGAAGAAGGTTTTTTTAAGTCCTTGAGATTTCAATTCCATGTACTTCGGATGATGATAATGTGCACACCTAAGTAAACCCAAATGTGGACATTTTTGTCATTTACCTATCATAGAGAAGGTATGTGGAAAATTAGAGTTTTTGGAAAAGTAAATAGGAAATTGGTCTCCAAAGATAAACTATAGAGGAAAAGCCTCTTAATATCATACATACACTCCATCTTAAAATGAGACCAACTCAAGTGAGTGTAAAGCTTTTTAATATCATGTATACCCGTGAGTAGCACTTTTTTTTTTCTTTTGCGCTAGTATTCTATTCCTTAAACTTGGATGTTAGTTAGAGGAAATAGAGGAAAAAAAAAAAAGAGGCAAATATCTCATCTCACTGAGCTACATCAACATGGTATATCCAAGGACTCCAAGGACCCATACAACCCTTCACGTACAGAAACATCCCTTCACATTTGCATCTCCCTCCCAAGGAAATATCTCTTCTAAAGCATTAACACTCATCTTCATCTGCACCTCACACAAACTTTCCTTTATCTTTTTCTTTAGTGCCGCTCCATTTCTTACATATGTCTTTGTATTCTGATGAAGGTATGATTTCTATTCTAACTGCATGTTTGAAATTCAATTCAATAAGACGCCTCCAATTTTACTAAAAATCTAAATGCGCTTATAATATCATATCCGACCAGATTGTAAAGAATAATTATAAACTACCTACCAAACCTCATAAGACTACCCGGGGTAGGTCTCGTCTAAACTCTAAACCCAACCCATTCCATCATGCATGACAAGATGCTAAGATCGCTATCAGCAATTACTGTAAGGACAAAACTAACAGAATCAGTGTCTTGATTTCGCGTGCGTCCAACGCCGAGGTTTAACCTAAAGCGGTTCGCAATTGCATCCATCGTTTGCCAATTTAAAATCAGCCATGCTACTTGTCCCGGATTTCGTGTCCCGGGACAAGCCCGACTCCATAGGGAAGGGTATTTTGGTCATTCCAAATGACCAAAATACCCTTCCCTATGGAGTCGGGCTTGTCCCGGGACACGAAATCCGGGACAAGTAGACTTTTTAATTTAAAATTTCTCAATCATACTCGACTGGATAGAGTACAAAACTTTGGGACATCTGTTTCCATCCCACCTGTGGCACTTGGTACCTGGCACTGGCACTGGCACTGGTTTAGAGTTGCTGGTTTTAGAGTACAAATTATACCACCCCATGATCGGATGGGTGTGTCTGTACTGTTGGAGCCCGTCAACGACGACCAGTGTAAACACAGCCCAAAATTCTCATCTGGGGTTTAGGGCAACTGCTCCTGAAATCATGTATGTAGGACCACCCCTGCTTATCTATCTATATATCTACCCTTATAAAAGAGAAGAAGTTGCTCAATTTTTTCACTACACCACTATGGGGCCCACTTGAAGAAATGACCCTTTTTTTAATGAAAGAGAATAAATGATCTACTTGACCTTGATCTCTTATCTTCCCTATTATTTTACAAGGGTGGTTCGTCTACACCACCGTGGGGCCCACTTGCTGCATGTCATGTCAAAAGATTTTCTCTACACCACCATGGGGCCCCACTTACTATATTTATCAACTACCCTTAAAAAAAAGAAGAAGAAATGACCTGCTCTATATTTTCTCTACACCACTATTTGGCTCACTTGAAGAATTGACCCGTTTGTATTATAAAATACCACTATGGGGCCCACTTGTACTAAGAAATGACCTGTTGAATATTTTCTTTACACCACTATGGGTACCCTCTCAAACAAACACAACAAACCAACAAGCACAGAAACTCAAAAAAAAAAATAAATAAAAGGACTACCTTTCTCTTCATTTCATCTCCCTTAAGAATCTCCGCATGAATAATGCTCAAATGCTCAAAGGTAAGATTTTTGTATGCAAACCCTTCTTTTCTTCATTGCTCCATCTCCATCTGTTTGTTACTTGATTTTATTAAATTTTTTATGTGCTGGAATGGGTTGGTTTGTTGAGAATTCGTTGAGAATAAGTATCATCTTCTCTTTGAAATCTCCCCTGACATAGAAAAATATTCTTTTAAGAACTTTACCAATTTTGGAGCCCTTATAAAAGAGAACAAGTTGCTTAATCTTTTCTCTACACCACTATGGGGCCCACTTGAAGAAATAAACTTTTTTTTTATGAAAGAGAATAAATGACCTGCTTGACTATGATCCGCTTATATTCCCTTTTATAAGTTTAGTTCATTTTCACCACCATGGGGCCTATTTACTGCATTTATCAACTACTCTTATAAAAAAAGAAGAAATGACCTACTCTATATTTTCTCTCCACCACTATGTGGCCCACTTGCAGAAATGACCGGCCGTTTGTATGATAAAAGACCACTATGGGGCCCACTGGTACTAAGAAATGACATGTTGAATATTTTCTCTACACCACTGTGGGGACCCTCTCAAATAAACACAATAAGAAAAACTCAAAAGAAAAAAAAAAAAAAAAGACTACCTTTCTCGTCATTTCGTCTCCCTTGAGAATCTCCGCAGGAATGATGCTCAAATGCTCAAAGGTAAGATTTTTGTGTGCAAACCCTTCTTTTCTTCATTGCTTCATCTCCATCTGTTTGTTACTTGATTTTATTAAATTTTTTATGTGCTGGAATGGATTGGTTTGTTGCGAATAAGTGTCTTCTCTCTAAAATCTCCCATGACACAGAAAAAATGTTCTTTCAAGATCTTTACCATTTTTGGAGTAAATGGCATTGGTGAATTCTCTGCAATGCTCTGTTTTCTTGTGTCAAACTTTTTTTAATTGTCTTTATAAAATTGAAGTTTGACTTATTAAATTATTCATAATTTCATGAAAGAGATTTAAAAATTCCTCAACTACATTCATGTAGTGCACGGTAACTATTTGATTAAATGCCAGTGAGAGAATGAGAATGTAATGCTGTGTGGGTTGTTTGATTATTTCTATTGAGAGTTTGAATTGTTGGATTTTTGAAATTTTGGATATTTTAGTTTTAAATTGTTGGGAGGTTCCCATCACTAATTGGGTGTGTTCATTTCTAGACATTGTTCAAAATTCACCTGAAGTTACCATTGACTTTCAAGTAATTAGTTTCAAAATTTATTTGAAAATCAGCCTTTGGAGATGCTTCACTCAAGAGTAACTGCTTGTGTATTTGATGCATATGACAACGATATGAAAGATTTAAAAAAAAAAAATAAAAAATAAAAAATAAAAAACCATGAACCCATCACTGATTGCATGTTTTCATATCTAAACATTGTTCAAAGTTCACCTGAAGTTACCATTGTCTTTCAAGTCATTAGTTTTATAAATTGTTTGTTTGTTTCTTCTGATATGGTACACCTTTAGGTGGTCCTTTTTCTTTTTATTTCTTATGGTCATGTAGTGATTGAAAATGCAATGGTTTATAAAAGACCATACTTCACATTTGGTTCTTTTGGTTTTGCATTTACGGCAATAAGTAGAACCATGAAAGAGCTAAAGGTGTTATTGTTCACCTACACAGAGTATGCGAGGAGGAAGGGCATCACTGTCATGTATGTCTACTATTCTCTTCCAAGTGAAGGTTTATCATGGACTTTATTTAAACTGAACTTGAATATTTATATATATAAGGGAACTGTTTAGTGCTATGATGGAGCCTAATGTTTGATGGTTGCATGGTGGTATCAATGGAACCCAAGCAAACAAATTTTGTGTAACCTATAATTGATTAACATAAAATTTCATGCGATTATTATGGGACATTTACCACAAAAATCCCCTTTAATAGGGTAACCATAGTTGAAGACCCTAAACTTTTATGATGACACCCAAGGACCTACAGTCCAAATCATCTCTTTTTTTTTTTGTCCGTTTTGCCCTATTTTTGTCGATGTCAACATAACCAGTTCCCTATTCTGTCATGAGTAATATTTGTTGACATCAACAAAACATTCGTCAACATCAACATAAAATTGTGTTGACATCAACAAAAACGTCCAGTTATTACAATCAGTGACCCTATGAATTTGTTAACGTCAATAAAAGATTCGTCGACATCAACATAAAATTGTGTTAACGTCAACAAAAATGCCTAATTAACAACATGAGTGACCCTGTGAATTTATTGACGATGACAGAATATTCGTTGACATCAACATAAAATTGTGCTGACGTCAACAAAAACACCCAGTTAGCATCAACAAAAATTGATTTTTCCGTTGTTTAGGGTTTTGTTGATATCGAGCACTCTATCTCTCTCTCTCTCATTGTGATTGAGAAAAAAGGGGTAAGGCGTTGATCTCCTTCCTCCCTTTCTTCTATTCTATTGTTGTTGTTGATTTGGGGGTGAAGAACCCTTTTTTTTTTAGAGTTATGTTGACATCAACTAAGGGAAAAAACGGAATGAAATATTGGGTTTTGGGCTGAAGGTTCTTGGCCGACATTATAAAAATTTACGATCCTCAGTTGTAGTTACCCTATTTAATGGGATTTTGAAGTAAATGTCCCTTATTTTTATCATAGCCGGAGGTTTGTTGGAATTATTAAATACATGTATAAAAATGTGTTAACTAAAATAACTCATAAGAAGTTTTATAGAAGTTAGGTAAGATTTTTATTTGTCCCACTTATGCGTACACGAATTAGCAAGTAGTGTCTAATGAAAATTGTTGATTTTTCTTTGCCATTTTTATTTCTTCAGTTGTCTAATTTAGATTGGGTTTTGCTCCCAAATCATGCCAAGCAAGGATGAGGTAGTTTAATGACTATTTCATTCTTTTTAGTATCTTTAGAGTAAATTATGAGCTTTCAGTGTTCACCTTCATAAGTTGATATCTTAATGGCTTTCATAGAAGTTCAATGTTCACCTTCATAAGTTGATATCTTAATGACTTTCATTAAATGCATTGATCCTTGCATTGGGCCTTTTTGCTCTAATTTTTATAGTGATTATGAAATTAGTGCTGATATCCTAGTGGCTTTCATAAAATGCTTTGATCCCTGAATTGGGCCTTTGTGCTTTATTTCTTATAGTGATCATAGAATTAGTGGTTGTAATCTAAGTTAAACTTAGTAATGATATTATTAGGCTTTTAAATATTTTCATAGCCATGCGTTTACCAAGGTTATATAATCATCCCTGACGATCCCAACAGTTGCCACCAAAGAGCTTCCATAGAAACTAGAACAATTAACTACTCACCCACCACATGTTCCATCCTTCATTTGTTGAATTATTAAAATGAAAAATAGATCAGCTCCTTGCCATAACTTGATTTGATTTGATTGTTCCACATTGTTCATTTGGTGTGACGCATTGTTAATGGGAGAGTACTAACCCTAGAGTCTTGATTCTTGTTGATTATGAACTCTTTGAATATGCTCCATTGGTTGGAAGTCAATCATTTGTGGAGGAAAAATGTGTATGAAGTTGGTTGATTTGTCTCTTTTTTATGTCTAATTTATTATTATTTTTTCTCATAGCAATTATTGTTGTGGAGGGTCTTATCGACTTCTGTGTGTATGGTAGCTTGCTTTGATACCAAGGGAGATTTGCATCAATCCCCAAACAAGATCAAGATCTAGAAGTGGTATACAATCTACAAGGATCACATCACTCTCAATGAATGCGAGATCCATGACAGCATGAGCCTCAAACTCTACGATAACCAGGTCTTTCTTCATCTTTTCATCTCCAGCTGCTTGATTTTAGTTTCCCGATTGAATTTTTTTTCAATCTGGGTGCCATTTATATATTATTTTCCTTATCAATTCATTGCATGTATCAGCTTTCTTACCAAACTCAAATGCCTCATCAATCTTGTTCTGTCTTGCCTAAGAGCCTCTTTACTATCTCATCTTAGTAAAGCTACAACAAGTTTCTAGAGACATTAGTACAGTGATCTAAAACTGACACTAAATATGTCAAGATAAAATAACTATTTCTAGATCGGGATATTATTCCACACTAGGGAGTGGAAAGTAATAGGATCCAAAGATTATTGAGCTAAATGTAGAAGGAAAAAATAGAGGGGTTGGTTAGAATCAATTCGAACTTGGAAGACGTTTACTCTCATGTGAGAAATAGAGAGAAATGATACATTACACCCTAGAAGTCCTATAAACAAAAAAAAAAAAAAAAGAAAAAGTATACAAAAAGAGCTTTACCTAAAATAAGAGTAATATTGTAAACCAAAAAAATAGAATAAAATTACAGAACATTAAAAAATGCCACAGACAAAACACCGATTACATCCAACATCACTACCAAGACCAAGCCTGTTTATGATAAACAAGCACTAACTAAAGTGACAACATTGCTAATTATGAGATAAATCTGCTAAGACACCTTGCATTGCTAGAATATATATCCTTCAACAGTTTAGTATCATAAAACATGCAAAATAAAATATGGATATACAAGCTCAAACGCCATGTCTCATCAATTATCAACCACCATTCATGGAGTCTCACACTATGTGGCACACAATTGACTCATCAAGTCGAGACTTTTAATATGTTAAATAGCACACATTTGTGTATAATCTTAACATTCATTAGATATAGTGTTTGTTTAACCAGGGCATTGCAATAAAAACAATGGCCTTGTTTAGATAAGGAGTTTTGCCTCATCCTTGCATATACATCTCATCTCTCCAAGTTACGATTGCTAGAGTTATGGAAAACCACGAGCTGAGCTCGAGGCCAAGATTGAAGATATGTAAAAATTAATATTTAAGAGTACCAATGAAGCCAATATGAGCAATGAAGGTTAGCAATTTTTCCCAAATCAAATAATGTATAAAATTTTTGGTAATACATCAGCTCAATGAAAAGTTTAGCTTAATATGTTGTGTGTGCCTCCATTAGATCCTTATGTAGTATTGCAGCCATTGTTAAGTTAGAATGCAACCCTGATTGTTTGATTAAAACTCTGATTTGCATCTAACATAGGCGGGTCACAATGTATCAAAACAACTAAAACTACTCAAGGCATTGGTGACAATGGTGACTGCAGACTACTCACATGTGAACCGACTTAATGAACATGTACTCTTAAAAAAATAATAATAATAAGATGCAATAAAGGTGAACATCCTTTCTATCCTGGATTTTGTTTTCATTAAATTGAAATGTGATTTTTATCTCTACATAGCAAGATGCCAAACAGGTGAACATCCTTTCTTTCCCGTGTTCTGTTTTCATTACACTAAAATGTGTGTTCAATGTAATTCTCAGCCTTTAGATGATTGACAACATGACTCACAACTTGAATGGTTAGATCACTCAAAAATGGCCAACGTGTTTGAAAATCGAAGAGCATGAAATATTAAGTTGTATCTTGTATTCAAAGTTAATTGGACTCGTTCATTTGTGGATTATTTGAGACCTAGGTTTAGAACTTGAATGTATTTTGGTCATTTGTACTAAAGTTTTTTAGAATTTCTTTTTTGCACCCCAACCAAGGTGGCTAGGACCCTGAGATAGCCCATGTGGGAAAACAGTTTGTACACATGAGGAATGTTTGGCAACATCTCATTTATAGTTGAGCAACATATACAATGACAACAATAACTTCCAGCTCATCCTACAATAGAGAACTTGGGAAATGTGATTGAAAATATAGTGTACATTGAGATTGGATAATGAAGCAAATTTAGAAGGGGTATAAGCGTAAGAAAAATCCAAATGTAGTATGAGTTGTGGTTTGACACTCCATGTGCCTTGCACGTGCAGGGCTTTACTAGTACTCCTACAATCCAAATAACAAAATGGGTTAGTAGGCATACCTCCGAGACTGTCATGTAGTGGTCCCATTGATGGACAGTCAATCCTAACCCTCATCTAATGGGAAGAAATTGGACAGGATCAAAATCCATTCATTTGAGTTTTCTAAAAGATAAAAGAGATGTGTTGCATATTAGATAAGAAAAAAAAATCAAAATACCTAATCACTGTAAAGAAACACTAGCACAACAACCCGTACTTAGCATATTCAACAATTACTACAAAATTATATTTAATGATTCATTAAAAAGAAGTTCCATTCGAACAAAGATGCATGTTGGAAGTGAAAAGTGTAAAGAAGACCTGAGTTGTTACATGTTGGAAGTAAGGAGAAGGTGGGTAAGTCACAAAGAATAGATGTCACTTTTGGTCAAAACTAAAAGTTATGAATAGAATTATCTTCAAAACTTATCATGACTTTAATATAGTATAATTGATCCTTGAGCTATGGCGTAGTCTCCTTCAACATGACAAGTTTCTCTCTCCTTTTCTTAGAAATTAAGGATAAACCTCTATAAAATCTCACCTAAATGCATAACAATCAAGAGTGAAAAAGAAGAAAAGCAAGAAAAATAAATTAAAATGGTGTTCGCACTCAAATTTTGGTCCATAACTTTCAATATGATAAAAACGCATTGTGATCAAAATGTGGAGATCACAATAAAAAAGAAGAACTTGACTTCCTAATGCGAGTTTCATCCATGTAAAGAAGCTGATCACCTTCTACGTAGAGAAAATGAAAAATTCAAAAAAAAATGCCATGAGCCCCCAGGTTCTCAATTAAGCAATTCCCTCTTACACCCTGCTGCCAAGGTGTCTTGATCCTTGTATGCTACCATTTCCTTGTATGTGCAGACATTTTTCCTACGTGTGTGTTTTTCTTCTCTGGTCGCAACCCCCTTGATCTGGTTCCTATTTGGACGAATCTGGGGGGCGCCACCTCAGCCATCCTGTTTGGACGAAACAGGGGATCCATTTCCCTTGCTGTTACAAAGAGTAATCCACTCACACACACTCTCTCTTTTTTTGGTTGAAAGGTTATCCATTCTCATTTTGTCTCTTTCTATATTATTCTAATAATACCATGTTTCGCCCACAGGGAGTTGACTGTGGAGCACTTTAATACCGACGTAGCACACCGGAACCATTTCTATCTCTATCTCTCTACTGTTGAGTGTTGATTCTCCTTGGGAAGAAAATGATACAAAAAGATAGCTGGCGTTTTTAAAGGGGCCCTTCCTGTTTGTGGTAATCACTTTCCAAGTTTTCATCTTTCCCCAACCCCGAATCAAATACACAGAGAAGGAGCGCCTATAATCTCTTTGAAGGTGTTGTGTAAATTAGAAGATCATAGAAAAAAAGATGATTTTGGTGTCGATCATTGCAGAGCTTCTGGAGGAGTATACGTTGCTCTTGACAATGGTTCTAGAGCAGCTATTTCAAGGGGCGCCATTTCCGAGGCGGCTGCGGCTTCTCATACTGAGGAATTTGCCTTTTGCTTCGCCTCCTCGCCTACAACTACCACAACAGAGGACTTAGCTCCTCCTTTTGTTCTCTCTCTCTCTCTTTCTCTCTCTCTCTCTCTCTCTTCAATTTTGGTGTTTTTGTTTGAACGTGCAAAGGCGCATAGTCCAAGTGCCTCTGTAAATTTCCCAGTTCTGTTTTGTAGTACTTGTTTTTAAGTTTATTTAGAGTTATGGGTTTAGATGTTAGAATCTTGAGATCATCTCTTAGTTCTTGTTCATCATAAACAAACAACTAGTCTCTTCTTCTACTTCTCATATTTATATTTCTAATGTTGGGTGAGACTTAGTGGTGTTCATGGGCCGGATTGACAGGTCCAGCCCAGTTTTTAAACTAAAGGCCCAAGTGCAACTCAGGACATAAGTGTATGGCCCGAACGCTATCCGTCTGAAAAAAGTTAAGCCCTAGCTTGGTTGGATGATGTTTTATATATAGAAATGAAAAAGACTTCTTCTCATTGACCAAAGTTGTAGCTCAAATGGTTGGAATGTGTGTTTGTGTGTAAGTGCATGTATTTGAGTCTCTATTTTAGCAAAATAAAATAACTTTTTAAAATTTCTCTCTCTCATTCAGGCCTGGTCAGGCTTCAAACTTCCTACACCAAATCCAAGCCCGGCCCGTATATTAAGCTGGCCAAGATTCTAAGATCAAGCCAGGCCCAAAGTAGCCGGATCCATGAGCACCCCTAGGTTATTAAATCTGAGGGAGGGCATTGGTCAGGTGTAAGTTTTCGAATAGGTTTGTGGATTTTGAACCTATTGGGCGTTTTTATCTTTAAGAAACAGAAAAAAGTTATCCATCAGATTGATGTTGACTCGTGGGCCTTCTAAAGTGTATAAATATAAATACTCCTTTGGAGTACCTACTCGAAACTAGACTCGACTGGACTGGGTCTTTCAAGAAGTGGGCATGCTTAAAGATCACTGACATATGTACAGACAACAAGGATGGTGTTTGTGGCCTGGCCCAGACCTCTTTGGGCCGGGTTGAAGGCGTGGTTTTGGTACTCGAGCCGATCGTGGATTTAAAATTTTTGCCCTTTAATTGTTGGGAAGGGCTTGAAGTGAATGATAGAACACCGAAAGCACGGACCCCAATAAATAGTGCTTGTAGTTTAGCGATTGATTTGCTCAAACGAGTGAGGGAGACACTGAACCGATGAAGAAAGCTTTGTTTGATTCTGTCCAATTGAGTAATAGGTTGAATGTGACGGCCAGGATTAGGGCAGGCATTTATGACCCGTGTCAGGCTTTACTGGATAGGGCCTTAGTTTCTAGTGTCTTGCCAAGCCTGGATATGCATTAGTCTGGCCTAATCTGGCCCATGACTGCCCCCTATAGATAGTGGAAAGAGATGGCCGATTTTTCTCACTTTCAATAACCGTGCACTAGGATTAGGAGTCCACATCCTTTTTGGCCAGGACTTACGTACAACTCCTCCGTCTATTCCACTTATTGGAGATCCAAATTTATCAAAATAAATATTATCTTCTTCTAAATCCTTCGGAACTTCCATTCGAACGGAAATTGGTTAAGACCCAGTCATCGGATTGGTCACTATATAGGAATCGATGGTATAAGAACTTGAGACTAACTTATAAGCCTGTATCGATAGATTCCTAGACATTTAAATGAGAATAAGGCACATGTACCACTTTAACCATCAGATATGTCTCATAACTGGCTAAATCTTATTGGAAGGAAATTTATTCGGGCTCTATGTGATAAGGCGCAAGCGCTGTTGAAAGAGAATTCTACCCCATAAGGGTTGAAAACACCTATGACCTAATCCCATGGCAAGAATAATAACGAAAGACAAGACAAAATACAATAAAGAATTTGGGAGCGTATCATGTTGCGACACCTAAATGGTTCCTCTTTTTGGCACTATGTATGTGAGGTTTATGGGATGTGACAATTATCATGAGATATAATTGTAGGATAAACTGATCATGATGTCGTGGTTTTATAGGTTAGATAGAACCTAACACATTAATGTGGATTTTTAAGTTAAAGAATGATTAGGCTTCCTAAGAGTGATTATTATATTGATTAGGGTTTCCCAGCTTCACATTAAAACTTGATTGGTTTATTTTCTAGGAAATAAAAAGGAGATATAGAATGATGTGCTGCAGGACAATGGGGGTGGTAGATATTTATTACATATGAATAGGGTCCACCA
This sequence comes from Umbellularia californica, assembly GCA_028538565.1. NCBI lineage: Eukaryota > Viridiplantae > Streptophyta > Magnoliopsida > Laurales > Lauraceae > Umbellularia > Umbellularia californica. The sequence continues at coordinate 13,068,467 of JAPQWN010000001.1, read as the reverse complement.
ACTCGATTGGAACCAAAGCAGTGTGGAGAAATGTTCTCCTAAGAGCTACTGATTATCCAGCCCAGCTATGTGTGGCCCATTTGGATCTACCTTTAAAAAGTGTAGGCCCACTTGGGTTTGATCTGATGTGTGTAGGGATTGATTTCTTCATAGTGGAACCCTGCATTGAAAAAGAAAAGATAAAAGTAGAAAGAAAAGGAGGAGGCCTTCTTGAGAATTTTCCTTCTTCCATATGAGCAGAAGATTTTGTTTGATTCATGTGTTGTGCCAGAAGATGAATCTAAGAAGAGTGTTATCCCTGGCAAAATAATGAAACGGATGTAATTATAAATAATAACTTTATTTTATTTTTTTTTTCAAACAATTAGTGCAAAGTCATGTCAAAATTCTCTTGACAAAAAGTAAAACAAAAAAGTATGATACAGTTGGGTACTCAAATTCAATAGATACAAAATTTGATGGCTATCTGTGCCAATTAGTAGCTCAAAATTTGAAAGTTTCTAAAATAAAAAAAAAATCATTTAACTAACGTCACTCAAGATAAAAAAAAAAAAGAAAAGAAAAGCAAAACTACTTGTTCGGAGTAATAGTGAGTTCTCGAAGAAGTTTGATGCCCTTGTCAAGAGAAAAAAAGGATAAAACAATTTTGCTCCTATGTAAACCGCCAGTATCCCCTTAATACTGTCAATTATTAAGAATTTGGAAAGAAGAAATAAACATAAAAATCTGTGTTGATGGCAGCTACAATTTTGAAAATTGTATAACTTCGATGCCTGTGTAAATGATAAGAACCTAAATTCAGAAGACACTAAAAAGATTAGGGATTGGTTAGGAAAATGGGTTTGAATATGTAAATGGCCAAATGTAAATGTGACATATGCAAATGTTATATATGTGAGACACATTAGCACTTTTGTCAAAATCACCATTTTCACATCAGGAAATGAGTACATCCAACGGCTTTAGATGTATTTGGATTTTATATTTTTTTGGATATTTTCACAAATTTCTTAAAATCTACAAAGAACAAAGATATCAATTACATGTTTTGTTGTTTACCCTTGATATATAAGAATATTGAATACAAACGGATCATGAATTGGGATCCCACAAAAGTGTAAGAAACTAGATCTTTATTTTTTTGATTTTTCACAAATTACCCAAAGTCTATGAATATTCAATATAATCAGCTTCAAGATATTGATGTCCGTTAGTTCAATAAATAAATTAACTAGTTTGGATTACAAATAAAGGGCTCATAGGAATTTAAAAAAAAAAAAAATGCTCTTTAAGCGGGGCACACAAGAAAAGGTCATTCCCTAGAGACTAGACAAGCGCCCTTTTTGGGATGTGATCACTTTCACACATGTGCTCCTGTGAAAATTTTGCTGTATTGATTTTTATCCCCCATTTATGGGTCACGTGCACAAATAAGTGATAACAATCATGATTATGCATAACCATTAGACATGTTTTAATGATGTCCATTGGCGGTGTTAGGCATCCAAAAAACTTTTACCACAAAAGAAAGCTATCCGAAATTTAATGTTAAAGATTTTTATGGAAAATAAAGAAAAGAGGTTCCATAACTATTGTTGTTGAGCCTAGATCAAACAATAAAAATTGAAGTTAATCATATTGTTTCTCGTGGCTTCTAAAATAGCCAATAAGAAAGTCGCTTTTGCCTCCTTGATAGGTGTTCTACGTAGGGATGGCAATGAGCTGGGGCGGATTGGGTTTAGGCTAACCCAAACGTGACCCGATTAGTATTTTCACACCCTCATAGCCGCCCAAACCTATGCTGGGTTTATGGTTGACCAAACCCGTCCCATGACAATCAGGGGTCGGTTCGGAGTTATTAGTGGTTAATTTAATACTATTTGAAAAAAAAAATAAAAAATAAAAAACGAATACGTATTAAGGAAAATTTAAACCCCTAGGAAAATGTCACTCCTTAATACCACCTTATTTAGTTATACATAAAGTAAAGACAAATGGGGCGGGGGAGTGGGTTAGGCACGTACACCCAAAACCCAAGCCCACCCCCTCCCCCAACTTGGGTTAGTAAATGGAAAACCATACCCCACCTAAACTCTCTACCAACACACTACCAAGTCCACCCCAAATTGGAGTGAGTGATCAGGGCGGGTCCCCATTTATCACTACAAAAAAAAAAAAAGCAAAGAAAGAGGGGCTTTTAGTGTCAGAAAAACTGCCCACGGCTAAAACTGCATTTTTGTGGTGGAACTCTTTTTCTACTGCTAAACGTGTCATAAAAGCTTCTTCATCGGACATCTAATGATTTAAGGCACCTTTAGCAAAGAAATACTTTTAGCGGCGGAAAAACAACCCGTTGAAAGGCATATTTCTACACCACTAAAAGTCCTTTTTTATGTAGTGAAACCAAACTGTCATCCCTAGTTCTATGTTTCAAAAAGAATAGGAATTCAATGTTACAGGGCGCCCAAACATAAAACTTAAAGCAGAAAATAGTAAACTAGATAAAAAATCGGATTATCTCGTATTCTCATTACATCTCCCCAAAGCCTTAATTTCCACACATGATTGCAATCGAATGGCCCTATGCAACTTTCAAGCCATCACACTTTTTTTTTTTTTTTTAATATGGTAGGGTATTTCGGTCTTACGGCCAAACTAGTCCCTTCAAAAGCGGGTAAGGGTAAGCGGGGGGCAAGGTTTGAACTTTGGACCTCCAGGTTGACGGTATGTCCCAAAACCAGTTGAGCCATCCCCATGCTCGCCATCACTTTTATATGATTTTTCTATGTTTAGTCTAAAACTTATAATAGATTGGAACTTTAATTTCACCACCCTTATATTCCATTTTCTTATTATATTTAAATCTAAGAAACTATTAAAGGATTAAACATTAAAGATTAACCGAGTTGTGTGGAAAATATCTTGATAACAATAATTCCTAAATAGCACAGTGGATGTATCCTGCTGTAGCTTAGCTGGTTATCTACGAAGTGCAGGAGCGTGGGTTCAAATCTCTTTTTAAAGAAGCCAATATCGAAGGGAGAAGAAAAAAAAAATTGTGCTTGTTTAATGCCAGTTTTTATGACCATAATCCATCCAGCTTGAAATCTACAAATCGAATGGTCTAGATTGTTAAGTATTATATATAGCATTCCTAGCTATGACAAAACATGCCTACGTTATTGATATTCTTATCGCAAACAGATGCCAATCTCCTACATTTCAAGGTGAGTAGGATTCCAATCCTGTCCACCGTTACTATGGGCCATAGGTCAAGAGTGCATGCTTCATCCATTTATTCTCTACAGAGAATAATATGATCTCATGGTACCAGACTTATGACTTAACAGACCATTAGCAAGTTGGAAGAGAAACTCAATCCAAATGAATCCAATCTCAGAGAGTATAAGTTCTATTCCTAAATAATTTTGAAAAAGATCTCTTTAGCATCCCTTGCTTCGATAAATATAGCAACATGTTCATATATAGTTTAGACTTTAGAGTCTATTCTCCAAAATCCAATGCGGTTGCAACTTTTACTCAAAAAGGGCTACTAAAGCATCTCATGCGCCTGACTTTCTTAGAGACAGGAATTGCTTCTCTGTGCTTATTTTATAGGCTATGTATGGGATGCTCTAAGTCTAATCTTTTTACATGGAAGAAAGGTAAAAGAGTAATAACAGGGGAAGAAAACAACACTAGAAGACAATCAAACAAGAAAGCATTCCGGGGAAAGGTGGAACATTACTCTTTATATGAGTGTCTAATCGTTTGTTATTATTCTATATGCAAGGTTCTTTCTGTTGTGTGAATATATGTGTTCTGGAAGGTTAGAGGCTTAGAGCAGATAAAATAACACTTACCACCATCTAATCATTGGATAAAGAAGATTGGGTGTGCATCCCCACTAAAGATTCCTGAAGTAGGGCCGTTGGGTGCACTCATATTTTGTGTGTGCATCTTATCCCAAAGAAGAATTTAGCGCTACCCGATTCCACAAAAAACTACCCATCCATTGTGGAGATGGGAGATGCAGGCCAATCCAAACCGTTCAAAATTTCCGGACTTTCGAATGGATGGAGCATCTCAGTAGTGCATGATGGCATGGCTTGCCTGTATATGCCCTGTTGAAGATAGAGTAATTATAATGAAGTTCCTTTTTCCTTTTTTAATCCTAATCTAGCCTCCTAGATTAGGTTACCCTCTTAACTTATTTTTCTTTGGAGACCGTATTTTATATCTCCTTGCTAAGACCAAGCATCCATGCTTACAACTTTTAGGATTGCAATTGGGCATCCGATTATCTTAGTCTTCAAAGTCTTTGATTCTGAATACAGCATGTATGGAATCTATTTTCAAGATTTGGGAGAAATTAAGACGTCATGGATTTGAATCCATGCGTATAAGATATGGAGAATTCGATCCAAAACGACCTGACATAAAGCTTTTAACGGCTTAAATAGCTTGAGTTATATTCATAATTGATACTTTAACCATATATCATTTAATAGCTCTACTTCTGGATATAAACAAAAGAAGTTTTGAAGCTCTCTTTTATAATTAACTAATACACTTTGCATCTTATATGGAAGGGAAGGGAAGGGATGGTCGACTGGTAAGATTTTATATTTATTAATTAACTATCAATATTTTAAAAATTAATTTATTTTCTCAACTTCTTCTAATAATATCCTTACATTTATATATATAGTTTCCCATAACTGTTGACAGTTTGAATATGAAAATAATATGGATCACCATAATGAATCCAAATCACTCAAAATAGTCTCTCTACCTTTATTTTAGCACTAAGAGTTGCATTTTACTATAACCAAATTGGACCTATGTCCGATTGATCATATGTGTACTAATCCATCTAATATTAATTAGAATTCATCGATTGATTAGTTGTGATCATTTGATGGGCCATGATGCCTAAGGTATGCATAAATGGTTGAGAAGGTACCATTGAAAGTCATTCTCCAATTAATGATAAGGTGAATTGTGAAGATATAAAGAATTTAATGTGTCGCCCTTGCCCAAACACCATCCACGAGCACCTATTGTGAGCACTGCCTAGAGGGGACCGGGGGGGATCAAAAGATCTAAATGAGAACAAGGGTTGAACAAAATATAAGTCTCATCGGATCATATTATCCTTTGGTCAATAGCCCTCATGTGTAATGATTTTAGAAGACATTATTTTATTAATTTTAATCCAACTGTGAGTGGCAGTTGCATGAGTGTCAAATTCGGGCTTGTGCCAACTCATATGAAGTAATGAGTGCGAACTGGTTGGAATTTGTCATGGAGGTCCCATGTGCTAAAATAAGGAGGGTGCTCATGGATGGTGCTCATGTCCGGATTTGCCTTATGTGATGGTGCAAAATTAAGGAGTCAAGATCCTTTCAGTGTCTCACCTATGCTTCCCATTAGCGAGGTGATTCGACCTCTACAGTGAAGCCCACCTAGGAAATTCAAATTGCATAAAATTAGCACCCTTTCATTCTGTGGGTTCTCCTCAATTTTTACTCCAATGGGAGTCGACCCCGCCACAATATTTAGCATGAGATTTATAATGTGATTAATGTAATATGTGCCTATCCGTTGAAAATCCCAACTATTGAAAATGTAGGCCCTCCCTCTAGTGGGCTACCATTAAATTTTACACTAAAAACAGTTGGACCAACCATAAAATTAAACATATGTTACTAATTACATGCTTAATCATATGGTGACCCCAATTCCTATTGTAGTAATATTTGGGTACATCCAACTGAAGAAGAGTACCTTTATTTTAGAACGTTTTAGATTTTCTATAGGTTGGTTAGAGTTCTACTCTTCCCACAAGTGTGATTAGGATACTAATTCCAAAAGGTTGATTGGGGGAGAATCCCCCAGGCTCCACAGCTTGCAATGACAAGGATTGCGTTTGTGGGACTCACTTTAAAAGTATGAAAATTGGGAGTGTGGTGGAGTGGTGACCTGGCATGGAAATATTGGAAATCACCTGGGTATGGAACCAGTGGAATCCAAAGTGGTTCCACTTTATGAAATCTAAGCCGCTTAAAATTAACACCCACCTATTTATTTGATGTCCTCAATCCTTACTTCAAAACGAGAGTTGGTTATACCATAGATTACGTGTATCATTGATAAGATGGTAAATGAATATAATTAATAATCCATAAACTTGTGCTAATTATGTTATCAATTATTTGCTCAATCTAACAGTGTAGCCAATTTGTTTTAGAGTAAACTTTGAGGGCATCCCATGAATAAGGCAGGCATTCATTTTAAGATATTTGGATTTTCAAAAGGTAAGCCTCGCATACTCCTTCCACTCCCGCGAAGTGTGTGGGAGATCAATCGGGGGATCGGCCTTGGCTACTTAGATGTGTTGTTTTGATTGCCTCAAAACCGTCTAAATTCTAGTAGTTAGAGAAATTCGATGGGTGCAGCATTTGCATATTAAAGAACTTACAGATCTTGGATGCGAATAAAGTTTGTGTGAGTCATAGTTCACTAAACAGAGATAGTGAGCGTGAAAGATTTAAATTGATCATAGGGAGGGCCAGGTGGGCCCATAGGCCATGCCATTCCATGCATAAAGATGGTCTAACATCCTCTACAAATTCTGCTTCATCCGAGTCCCCCACACCTAAGCATTGGGCGGACCCAGGTACAATGGTCGGGCCAAAAACCCCACCCAAACTTGAAAAAAAAAAAAACTAGAAAAATTAAAAAAACCCTATACTCCCCTGATATTTGTTTCTGGTAGAGCACCCCAAATTGAATTTCCTGAGCCCACCCTTACTTTGGTAAATTGTATTCCAAGTTTGATGGTGCCAAATCCGTCTGCCCAGCTAACCATTCATATTCCTCTTCACCTTTTGGTTAAAGCCCAATTTCAGTGGCTTGTGATACATCCCATCAATTATCATTTCCGGAGCAGGCGGTGGCCCTGGATTAGACGGTTTTGATGATTGCAAATACAAATTAATCTTCTGACTGTTGTGATGATAACAAATACTAACTTTTCAGCAACGAGTACTTTGTTTGAGCTACAAATATGATTATATATATTACATACGTCCCTTGGCTCGACAAGAAGCCACATTTCAATGCCTTTGTTTATTTGCTTCCATCCATTACAAAAATAAATAAATCTGAAAACCGCTTCATCCACCAAATAAAAAAATCTACACATGTCTAATTTTTTTATCATGAGTCCTAACCAATGTCCGTGGACCGTGGGCTACCTTTGTACTATATCCCTACAAAAAGGCTTGTGGTGGAGAGCAGCGTGTACAGAACTACAGATGCCAAAAACAAGTACTTTAAAAAGCATCCAAAACCCCAGTGACTGAGATTTTCTACTCAATTTTAAGTTAAAAGGAATCCAAAAGGTTCTTTTTTCTCTTGAAACTAATAGCAAATGTCTATAAAGCCCTACCCATTGTGTCATGGGAATAACTTTCTTCCAAGGATATAATGTGCATATGTTGTATTTTTCAAAGGACGGAATGATAAAGGAGATTTTTTAGAATATTTTCCCTTCTTTCCATCGACCCTTCTTGTCTGCAAAACCCTTTTTCTGTGAAAATTGATATTCCCATGTGTGTCAGACGTCTTAGCATGACCCACATTTCAAGCATTAAAATGGGTTTGGGTTTAGATACCATTCCCTGACTTGGGGTTTAATTATTTAGGAAGAAGGAAGAGGGGAGGTGGGGGGTGTTGTCAACACCACAAGGTTCAAACAACAGAAGCATAAAGGAAACTGACAATCCTAGAGGTGTGCATGGAACATGGAATATTTCAAAGAGATTATATAACTACAAGGACGTGATGCCTTTGAGGAATATCTTCTAAACTCTTCTTCATACCGTCCACCACCCCCCTTTAAATTTAGAGCACTTGTTAAGCCATGGTAACAGCACTTGAGAGAACATTGCACTACTTGTTTTCTACCATCGACTACCAATCCTTTCGCTATCGAAAGAACAGCTACAACAACATGCCGAAAGGAAAGCCTCTATCTTTGCAGGTTCGCTTTCAGACCTAACTCCTAAGTGTCTTTTTTCTTTTTCTTCATTTGAGGCATCTCACTTAGTTGTAACAAGTTTTTTCTTTCCATTTTTCATAGCAGTAATAGAACAGAAGATGGAAGAGAGGATGTTTGTTATGTACTTCTATTATCTGGCAACAAAACTCCCTTTGGGTCTTTTTATAATATACACAAACTTTTGAACCTATGAAGCCAGGAAAAGGAAAACCTATTTCCCCTATAGTTGAACTAATCCCATATAAATATACTGTTCCAATCAATAGCTCAATGGTGACGAACCTTCCACTCTACAAAAACAACAAAAGGATTGATCGTTTTCTAACACTGATTGCCGTGGGACTTGAATAGGGTGTGTGAATATTTGTGAGAGAAAATGAAAGTTATATATATATATATATATATATGTTTATATATAAGTAGATAGATATTCTCCGGCTCTACTATTTTTTTGGAACTCTCATTTTTGCTTATAAAAAGGAAGGAACCCGTATTTCCTTTGTGAAAGTAGTAATAGAATCACTGATAAAAAAAAGTAGTAATAGAATCTTGAGAGAGAGAGAGAGAGAGAGAGAGAGAGAGAGAGAGAGAGAGAGTTTTCATGTAAAAAGTCAAGACTAAACCATTACAAGATCAATCTCCTGTGTCATGCTTTTGTGAAAGAGTTAAAAAAAACCCGCTCAAGAATCGACATTAGAAATGGAAATAAAAATAACCCATGTATCCATTGATCAAAACAACACCCAATAATCCATTTCGATGGTGTATTTGAACTATTTCTTTTTTTACAGACCGTTGAGCTCAAAGTAAGGATGTGCTGTGAAGGCTGCGAGAGGGTAGTAAGAAACGCCATACACAAGATCAGAGGTAAGTAATCCAACAAACACTCATCTTCATATCACATATAGAAACAAAATATCCAAAATCAGATGAATAAGAGTCACGTGGGTCATTGACAGGCATTAATTCGGTCGAGGTGAACCTCCCACTAGAGAAGGTAACGGTCACTGGAGTCGTGGACCGTAACAAGGTCCTCAAGGCCGTCAGAAGGAGCGGCAAAAAGGCCGAGTTCTGGCCGAACCCTGACCTGCCCTTGTACTTCACCTCGGCTGCCAACTACTTCAAAGATGACAACGACTACAGAGACACCTACAACTACTGGAGGCATGGTTATAACGGAGACAAACATGGTAACATTCCCGTCACTTACAGAGGGGATGACAAGGTCAGCAACATGTTCAACGACGACAATGTCCACGCGTGCAGTATCATGTGAGCTATGTAACCCAAAGAGAGAACATTTGCTGCTTGTAGGTAGCATCTGCTACAACATGAGGAGGAAGTGGATGGGGGATGGTTCTTGGGGGACGGAGAGGAGTGATGGGTTTGTGCTGCTTTTGTTGTTTGATGCTTTGTATGATATGATTGCAATATAAGGGACGCGTGCTTTGCTTGTATGGATATTGACGTTATAACGTTTGAAATCACTCTCTCTCTCTCTCTCTCTCTCTCGCGTATTCCATGCAATTATTATTCTTCATCTCCTACTGAGTTGTTGCTGCTAAGAGTGTTGATGCTGTGCCGCTTACGTTCCTTTCTTGTTCAGTGCTGCCAGGAACCAAACGGCTTTGAAATCATAAATGATTCAATGGCAATCCCAAGTGGGGGCCACTTCCCTCGTTTTTAGGAGTGAATTCTCTACTTGGTGACATCTATGTTTTATTTCACTCCCATAAAAATGACATACACCGATATGCTCACTATCTACTAGCAATATTGCTCACAATAACAAAATGATTAAGTCGTCAAAGTTACATTATTTATGGGGTAATCAAGCTAGGCGTGGTCTGATAGGTTAAATATGCGGGGAATTGGGACTCTTTTGATCAGGTGGAGACTTGGGTATTGGTTGGGGACATGATGGATGGCCGTAGTGGATAAAATGCTTTATGAGCCATCTATGGTATGATCCTGCACATGGACGGTGGATGAACGCACACGTAGAACCGCGTGTACGGGGTAAGTGGGAACAACTCGTAATGGGCTCGATCGGTCGCTTTTAGATGGGAATATGCTCGGCCTAGTTTTGTCAAAAGAAGGATTCACGCGGTGATACCCCTGCGCGAGTGCGCATCTCATAAAGGGCCCATGTGATCATCAATTAGAGCGGGCCACACACAAAAACCCCCCTCCCCAACAAAAAGGTCAAAAAAATTTACAATGGATCCCATGGGCTTGCACCGATTTGAATGGTTACAACCGTTGCATCGACTGAACTTTTTAATATAAGAGCTTTGAATGGTTAAGATGATCTAACTAGCCTAAGATTTTGCGGAGTTGTAGGACCCATATAGGCTTTTGCATCCCTCCCTTCCATCCCCAGGTGAGGCCCATGTGAGCCCCATAGGGAGGTGTGCTGTGCATGAGCCCCATAAGGCGTGCTAGTGCTCCGGGCCCTCAAGGCTGCATCGGGGCTACTGGTCCACAGTGACAAACTAGGCTGCATAAGGACTGAGGGATCGGTCCCTATAGTGTGTGTGAAACTAGGGTGCCTAAGTGCCTAGTGCCTAATGCCGACACCACTCAATTATGAGTGTGTTGGCAACTAGGATAATTTAATAGAATTTAATGAACTTAATGATATGATTGTTATACATGACACGCCTCGATGTCGACAGGGACCCATGTCTAACTAATTTGTATGGTTGAAATTAATGATGGGGCCTTGCCATTATGGGAGGTTCTCCAAACCTATTTTCGTCTGAGGATCAAACTGATTATAGCTTTTGGTCCTTTTCGATCTATATTCGTTGGAATAGCCCAAATGTACAGGGAGCTCTTGGTTCTTTTCTTTCACATCTATATACAGTAATGTCCAGGACACGTGGAATTCCTTTGATGTTATGATGCTTATGTTCCATTCAGTAGGTAAGTAAGCCTTCTCAAAGACGGTAGTCTTGACCCGAACCTAAATATGGAAACGCAACGGCACTCACACAAGCTCGGGAAAGCTTTTAGAGAGGGAAGAGAACTTGATTTGCAATGGAGAGAGCAATAGAAATTTGAAGGGGTTTTGACATATTATCCCTTTTTAAATTTGATTTTCTCAATTTTATAACTAAAATTCAGAAAATATCACTAAAGTTGCTTTACTCTAATTATCATTTTTCCTTAAAATTTTTATCCCCAGATCACATGATATCATGGGAACCATGTATGTCAAGGATTAGTGATAAGTCCCGTGATATCATAAGATTGTCCCATGTGTCATGGCTTTTATGCAACGTCTGAGGGGATATTTTTTTGAATGATAGAGCATGAGAAATGGTGGTCAAATCTGTATTTACTTTTTCACAAAATGTCATTTTTCGTACTTTGTAATAAAAAAAAAATCGTAGCAGAAAGTGTATGATACTTAAAATTAAATATCCCACGATATCATGGGATGTGATGGAAAAAAGTAAAATAAAAAATATTGACTAAAGTCAAGCAAATCGGTGACATTATATGAATTCCGGTCATGAAATTGGGAATACCAGATTTGAGGATGACTAATATGTCAAAATCCCAAATTTAAACTCATGCATGCCCGGACACAATATATGATGTCACTCCTGACAGTTTAAAGGGAACAATTTTTTATTTTGCCCGTGAGGCAAGTGGGGCTAGAAAATATTTATACTTCTCCTCTGCTATAATGTATACACTCACTCTCACACTATGCCCAAGTCCATAACCATTAGTGCGATGTCAAGGGATCAAATCAAACCCTAGTCGTTTTTGGATAGGGAGGTGGTTGCACCATTGAGCTAACAATGGATTGGCAGCTAGAAGGTACTTCATTGGGCCATTTTTTCTGAGTAATTTCATAACACTTCTTTTCTTTTTGTTATATTTGATCACTAATTGATCTGTACTATGAGAGTGAGGTATCTTTGCCACTGAGCTATGGGTGGTTTGGCACAATTTTCACTATTAATTGAGTGTGCACTAGTAATATTTTTCCTAACTAGGGTTTTGATTGAATCTACAGTAGGTTTTCCACACGTTACTTAGGACTAGCTCCTTTGGTTCTTGTCCAATGTTAGTGTTAAACATGGTTCAAAATCTCGGCCGATACTGTTTTATATCGGCCAATCTTGGTCAATATGGTCAAAATATTGGTTTGACCGATATCTCGGCCGATATTTTAAAAATATTAGCCGAGAGGGAGTAATGGTCAAAAACCCTAAGTTTTTGTAACTTTTTTCTTATTTCCCCATCTTCTTCTCCTCTCCCCTTCTCTCTTTAGAGCAGCCATGTCTTTATAGCTCATTCTCTAGCATATTTTCAAATTTCAACACTATTTTTTGAAAAAATCATTTTATTTGGTAAGAGAAAAGTCAACTTAACGCCCTTATTTTTACTATTATGTGCTTTTTATTTTTTATTTTTAGATAAAGCATAGAAATGAATGAAAAGATCATTAGCATGTCATTTTTGGGTTTGTGTTGTGTTCTTCACTTAGATCTACACACTTTCATGCTAGATCTACTTATATACATGATTTTGAGTGTAGAAAAATGTTTTTTTTTTTTAAATTTGCTACTTTTAAAAAAAAATAATTATTGGAGTATTTATGATACTAAATAGTAAATACTAATGGCTTATTAATAGTGTATAGATAATTGATATGTTATCTTTATTTTCTTATATTTTACACTAATAAATTGATCATGAACCAAAATAATGGTTGCATTATATAAAATACTGGAGAAGACAGCGAACTGCGACACAGACAGAACTCATAAATTAAGGTGACCGATATCTTGATTTATAGTCGTTACTAACGAAAAAAAATCATATTGTTTTCCAGTATTTTCTAATATTTTGGATTTTTTGGATATTTTTGTGAAATTTATTTTATTAAAAAAAATTACACTGCAACGAGCGTGACAGACTGATAACTGCGACCGATATCGATATCATATCAGTTTTTTGTCACGGCCAATACCGTGATTTTAAAGCATAGATAGTGTCAAAGTAATTGATGCAGATGGGATTAGATGTGTGTCAATCAGCGGATGTGTCCAATTGGTGTTAGATTTGTCGCTTGCTGTTCATGAAACCTGGCCCTTTCTCTTTTTTTTTGGTAAAAATGAAACCTGACCTTGATGAACTTGGAAGAGGCAAAATCTTCATCCGCAGGAACGCCAGCAAGGTCTGTCAAATTAGATTGGAATGAAAGGACCCATGTGCAGGAACGTCTAGAGGAGAAAATTCCCCCTTCCAAAAGATACCGTGGCTGACAGCCGATTCAAACCAAAGTGCTTCATCAAGGAGATGGAAATCTCTCAACACAAGACAGATAACTCTCATATCAAAAAAGTTAATACACATTCTTTATTGGTAATTAATACATAGTTACCAATGATCACTCTCAAGATCCTAAATAACTTGATAGCAATAGGATTCCTGGCTCTTGGAAGTGAAGTTGGGCCTCAGCACTAATCCTTGCACTAATGGTGTTCTTCATCTTGATGAGGGGTGCTCATGGGCCAGGTAAGCCTGATCTAAGCCTGGTATGCCAACATCATGCTGGATTTGGGTTGTGTTTTAGGCCGCGAGCCCATAGTGCAAACTCTGGCCCATTATTAACTGGAGTAGTACTGAGCCTATTTGTGCTAAAAGGTTTAGCCCCGCACAACATATTACCACAAAGGACTGTACATTTTTTTCAAATGAGCCGAGCCTCTGCCTTACTTGCAGGAAGGTGGGATGAATTTGGGTCTTAATATGATGCCCAACAAGTAAATGGGCAGGGCTTTGACAATTTTCCACCCAGCCTGACTTGGCCCATGAACACAGCCACTCTTGATCTATAATATATACGTTTTTGGCGAAGTTGGGTATGTTGAATTATTTCAATTATTGTACCGCGAGACTAGAAATTCATTTACTTGGATTACTAAGTTTCCATTTTCAGGCCCACTCCTTATCCTAATGCACATTGCACTCAATTTGTCTTTGATGAAACTCCGAAATAAGGTCTTCCTCCGTGACCCATTTATTTGCATGGAATTAAATTCCCAAAAATTGTAAGAAATGTATTCCTAAGGTGGCTGAAACAAAAAAACAGGCAAAAGGAAAAGATTCATTACTGTCCATCCATCAATAATCTTCCTTAAAATCCTAAAAAATTTAGGATCCCATCTATACATTCGCCTTTCATCCTTCGCTTTTCACTTCTTCACTGCTCCTTTGCTGGAATCCATTATTAGATGTATTACAAACTAACTTCCAAACCATAATGTGGGCCCGTCCTAAAAAACACAAAAAGAAAAATGCCGGACTCAGTACAGAACCCCAATTTGGAGGGTTAAAGCTATGTGGATCGACGACGCTCAAAATCACTATAGGAGGGCTTTCCTTTTTTCAGAAATTCTCCAGTCAAACCAAATCAGCACTTTCTTCTTTTTTTCTTGAGGAATGTTAAGTAAGCATTTGTTTCTATTAAAGGTCCAACCTAGGTGGGGTCAAATCCAAACCCTCACGGACCTGACCTAACCAAAAGTGAGACTATGGTTCGCCTCATTTGGATGTGGGTCAGCTTGGTCCCTGAATTTTGGAACGCGGATCTATGTTTGCTCTTTGAAGACTTTCGTTAATTCAACTATGATGCCCAATATATATATATATATATATATATATATATATATATATATATATATATATGTTATTGTTGAGTAGATAGTACGTATACTATTCCGACAATACTATTACAGATTACATAAACCAACCTGTGTGGTGCATGATTTTTAATTCCCACCATCAAAAGATAGAGATCCCATTATTTGAATGGCGGAAATTGAAAATCTCGCAGAAATGACGTGGAGAAGTCCTGAGAGGGAAAACCCAATAACACAAAGTTTTAATTTTATACTTCACGAAGAATGTAAACTTAGGGGGAAAAAGGATGCCTGAATTGGGTCAACTCGACTAAGCACAGATTGCCTTGGGTAGGGAAAGGCGTGGGTTGGATATCATTCAAGTTGACTTTGAGTTTGAGTTTGCCCTAATGCTGTTATGATTAGGCTGAGCAGACCCAACCCGGCCTGCATTGATTTTAAGTCGAGCCTTCCCTTTCACTCTTAACAAACCCTTGTCACAACTGTGATAAAATTAAAGACTTATGCTAAGAAAGAAATACTGAATCAAAAATGATTTATTACTTGATATGAAGAACACAAAGATAGAATGCTTGATTGAAGTAAATAAAACTGAGTTACAGACTCCCTACTTATACTACTGAGATATGCAACTGTAGATAGTACTGGCATGAATATCTCCTGATTACTAGGTCACTACTAACAACCTATGACCGATTCAGAATCCTAAAATTACTCTAGACCTTGTCAACTAATAAGACTTATTCAATCTGAAGAGAACACATGACTAGGATGCACTAATTTGTAACACTCCCCCTTAGTGCAGACTGGCGATCAGTGAGACCAATAGCGCTGCGAAACTTCTCAAACTTAGCTGTGGAAAGAGCTTTGGTGAACACATCTGCAATTTGATCATTTGTTCCTATTTTCTGCAAAACGATCTCTTGATTCAACACTTTCTCACGAACAAAGTGATGATGAATCTCTATGTGTTTTGTACGGGCGTGAAACACAGGGTTACCAGCTAACCTGATTGTGCTTTCGTTGTCACAACAAATAGGAACCGGATTGTTCAAGGTAAAACCAATATCTTGAAGTACACGCTTGAGCCAAACGCATTCCTGAGTAGCCATGGTTGCTGCCACATATTCCGCTTCTGTGCTGGATAGAGATACAGTTTGTTGCTTCTTACTACACCAAGAGACTGCAGCGGAACCAGTATGGAAGCAATAGCCTGTTGTCGAACGTCGAGTAATGACATCTCCAGCCCAATCAGTGTCAGAAAAACCTTGTAAAGAACAACTTACATTTGGTTTGTAGAGAAGTCCAAACTGCAAAGTACCTTTCACATAGCGAAGAATTCGCTTTACTGCTATCAAATGACCAACACATGGGTTGTCCATAAACTGCGAAACAACCCCAACAGAATACGCCAAGTCAGGTCGTGTAATAGTTAGGTAGAAGAGACTACCCACAAGTTGACGGTACTTTGTGGCATCATCCAGGAGTTCGCCTTCAATTTTCTGTAGCTTGAGTTGTGGTTCCATTGGAGTAGAGATCGGTGTCGAATCTGCCATGCCAAAGCGGTTCAACAGACATGTAGCATAAGAACCTTGAGAGACAAGGTACCCATTTGTTTTCAGAATTTCTAACCCAAGGAAAGAGTGAGCTTCCCCCAGATTTTTCATTTCAAAGCGATTAGACAACTCATCTCGGAGACAGGAAATTTCAGCATCATTATCACCAGTGATAATCATATCATCGACATAAAGAAGAAGTATTGTCGACATGGATGAAGTAACCTTGACAAATAAGCTTGGATCTGAACTAGAAGAACGAAAACCACAAAATGAAAGGTATTGTGCAATTTGACCATACCAGGCACGTGGAGCTTGCTTGAGGCCATACAATGCCTTTTTGAGTCGACACACATGATTAGGGAATTCATGTGAGATAAACCCCTGCGGCTGCTCCATAAAAATTGCACGATCCAACTCACCATAAAGAAAGGCGTTCTTCACGTCAAGTTGCCAGAGATTCCATTGTTTGCTTGCAGCCAATGAAATAATAGTTCGAAGAGTCACCATCTTCGCAACCGGGCTGAATGTTTCCTCATAGTCCAGGCCATATTGCTGAGAAAACCCGCGCGCAACCAGCCTTGCTTTGTATCTGTCAACAGTCCCATCGACCTTCTTCTTTAACTTGTATATCCACTTACATGTTACTAACTCAGTATCTTGTGGCTTTGGTACTAATTCCCATGTGTCATTGGTATGCAGAGCCTCAATTTCTTCACGCATAGCAGCTTCCCATTCAGCTTTTCCTTTTGCGTCTCTATAGCATTGAGGTGCATCAATACAGGACAATCCCATGAGAAAACAAGTTGTCTCACTAGCATAATTGACTTGAACTTCATAATCAACGAAATAATCAGGTTGGCGTCTTTCCCTTGCAGACCTGCGAGTACCATTTACATCTTGCTCATTCTGAATGTGTGTTGCAGAAGTTGAACTACTGCTCCCCCTTTCTCTAGAGGCATTACTACTCGAGAATGGCTCCAGAAGTACCTGATCACTCCTCTCATTGTTGGCAGCAACATAATATGACGACACCTCGTCAAAGACAACATCACGAGAGATAATATACTGGTGTATTTCAGGATCCATACACCTCCAACCTTTTCTTCGAGAATCATAGCCAACAAAAACGTACTTTCGAGCCTTTGGGTCAAGTTTGGTGCGACTGCCCTTAGGTACATGAACATAACAGAGCGAACCAAATACCCGAAAATAACTCACATTCAGCTTCGTGCTATAAACAACCTCAAAAGGAGAGGCTTCTGTACCTGGCCATGAAGGCAACCGATTGATAACGTGGCAGGCACACTGCATAGCTTCAGCCCACAACTCCCTTGGAAGGTGCTTTTCATGCAACCAAGATAGACATACTGTAGCGAGATGTGCCAATTTCTGTTCAGCCACTCCGTTTTGCTGTGGTGTATCAGGACATGTCATTTGCCGCTGGATGCCGTGTTCCTTACAATATGTGAAAAACGCGTCAGACATGTATTCACCTCCATTGTCAGTGCGAAGGCACTTTATATTCAACCCAAACTCCTTCTCTACGCGTTCCTTGAAATGAATGAATGTAGAGAGTGCTTCACTTTTGTGGTTTAGAAAATACACCCAAGTGAAGCGAGAGAAGTCATCGACGAGAATCATCATGTATGTAAAGCCACTGTAGCTGGGTGTTTTTGTTGGTCCCATTAAATCCGAATGGACCAACTGAAAGAGAGTAGAAGCTCGATTAATAGACCGGGGGAAAGGAAGCCGATGAGATTTGCCATATTGACAACCAGAACATACCACATCTGTACTGATATTCTTGATGAAAGGAACGCCATCAAGGAGATTCTTCGTAGAGATCTATTGAAGCAACTGATAGGCAATGTGGCCTAGGCGAGCATGCCAAATATACGAGCTAGTATTCTGGCTTGTTTTGCGAACATATGCTTCACTTGCAGACAACACATATAATGAGTTTTTCCGCTTCCCAGTGAACAGAACATCAGCGTCAACATGCTTCACGTGGTCGAGAATTTGGACATCATCCGGACCAAATAATACATACTTCCCAGAATCAGTAGAATCAGTTAGCTGCAACACAGAGGCGAGATTCTTCTTTAAACCTGGAACATGGTACACATTTCTGAGAGCCACACCTGCACTATTTGAGCTATTAGATTGAACATTGAAATGACCTTCTTTCATTACAGAATGTAGTGAATTATCTGCAGTCACAATAATTCGATTCCCATTGTGAGGACAAACATCTGACGGTAAGGTATCATTTCCGGTGGCATGATGTGAACATCCTGAATCAACTATCCATTCTTGCTTGTAATCAATGCAATCAATAGCTTTTATACTTGCATCGGTATTGTGCACAGCCGAAGCTATATTTTCTCGCCCATTAAGAACTTCAATAGAGAAACACTGCCCCCAGTTTGGCTCATCAGCAACTTTGGAATCATGGACAACATTAGCATCTTCAGCATCAAGCTTTACCCGACAATTCTTCTTTATATGGCCTGGTTTGCCACACCTAGTACAGATCACCTTCACTCGACACTCGCGTTTGAGGTGTCCTTCCTTGCCACATCTGTAACAATACATGGGACGTCCTTTCGTCTCCTCCTCGGGCCTGAATTGATTGCCACTGCCTGAAGCATGCTTAGAAGGAAAACAACTGTTCCCTTGGTCTTGGGTATACAAAACGTCGCCTCCTTGAGAATGATTTCTGCTGGACATTTGCTTCACCAAGGCTTCTTGATTTGAAAGCAAATTTTCCAGCTCAATGATCGAGGGCTGAACTGGCCACCCTTGTACCGAAGAAATGAATGGCATAAATTCCTTTTGCAGTCCACGGATAAGGTAACGGCGCAAGCGCCCATCACTAATTGGTTCATCCGTATCCAATGCTGAAACTTCATAACACAAATGTTTAACTTTCAAAAAATACTCTGAGATTGAAAGATTACCTTGAACCAACCCAGCCAATTCGTTTTCTAGAAACTGCAGTCGCATCGTATTCTTTTGGGTGAATAACCGGTCAAGCGTCTCCCACACTTGCTTTGGTGAAGCTACATCCCGAACATGCTCGATATACTCCTTGCTAATCGAGGTTCGCAAGGCAAATAAAGCTTTGCCACTTTTGATGTTCCACTTCCGCCGCAACTCAACATTTTGTGGAGTGTCCTCTGGAATTACCATATCAGCACCACAGACAAGCTCCCACAAGTCTTGCCCTTGCAGGTAGGCTTCCATACAAAGCTTCCAGTAGTTGTAATTGTTACTAACCAGCTTCTCGATAGCAGATGGAGCAGTAACATTGTTACCATTCATCTTGAATATGAATAAATGACTTCACCCAGGAAAAAAAAAAAAAAAAATTAAACCAAACACTCCTAAACCAACTATTCAAGTAATAAACACACACACCTTCTTAGCAACCTGTGCTCTGATACCATGTGATAAAATTAAAGACTTATGCTAAGAAAGAAATACTGAATCAAAAATAATTTATTACTTGATATGAAGAACACAAAGATAGAATGCTTGATTGAAGTAAATAAAACTGAGTTACAGACTCCCTACTTATACTACTGAGATATGCAACTGTAGATAGTACTGGCATGAATATCTCCTGATTACTAGGTCACTACTAACAACCTATGACCGATTCAGAATCCTAAAATTACTCTAGACCTTGTCAACTAATAAGACTTATTCAATCTGAAGAGAACACATGACTAGGATGCACCAATTTGTAACAACAACCTCTCGGTCTCATGTGCCAGCAAACAAAATCATGAAACAAGAAGAAAAGTCCATCAAAAAGTCTATTTGTCCCGGATTTTTTGTCCCGGGACAAGCCCGACTATGACCAAAATACGCCCCCCCTGAAAATGACCAAAATACCCCCCCCCCCCCCCTCCCCCCCCCCCCATATATGTGGAGTCGGGCTTGTCCCGGGACAAAAAATCCGGGACAAGTAGCATTTCTCAAACTCCATTTAGCTTAACCGCGTGTATTCAACGCGAGCAAAGTTTCCTGTCATTGACTCCAAAATATGCAAGTAAACGTTGCTTTCATATTATATTCCCTCTAAAACAAAACCCAACATCAACTTGTGTGCCAAAGAAAACAAGGAGAAGTAAATGAGAAGAGAATGAAAAATATACACAATTTCCTAGAAAGAGAGGCGTGGCGAAACCCTCAACCATGGATTTTCAAGAGCCGTTACGCGTCTCCTTCAATTAAAAAACTGAATATTGTTAACGTAGGCACAAAACAGTAAAGGTCAAATCCAAACCTCATACCCCACCATATGACCAGTACCAACTTGTACCTCTCAGGTCCCACTTGTACAATTGGTGAGTTAATGGACCACAGCACAAAAAATTCCAGCTATCCATCATCCAATCTACCGTCGATCTATGGACATTTACTTACAATTGACCACGACCACCGATCAGGCGATCACTGCCGTCCCTATCGCACGCCTCATCAATGAACAATGTGGATCTCTAGAAAGATATTCCAATCACCAGCTTAGGTGGTCCGCATCCCTTGTATGATGTCAAGTGCGAAAAGTTTTTAATTTGGATTGCTGTCCAAGTATGATGTGCTTCTTGGAAATTTACGCTCTTGGTCTATGCATAAAACATGTATAGGAGAAGGTTAGCAATGGCACAGAAGTCTTGTTTAGTAGTTTCTTAGCAAGTGTGCGTAGCTTGAACTCGTCAATCACTCCGCTATTTAAAGGGACCCATGAATCTTCTTCTACAGCAAGAAACAAAGTTGCTTTCTAGCAAAAGCACTGTGGATAAATTCAAGGAGCAAGTCCCTATTGAACTTTTTGCTATTTCGTGCTGATCTATTTTCTTCTGCTTCCCCTATATATAACCATTCAAGCTTTGCGATCCGGCATAGCACAATGTTTTGGGGTTTGGGGCGAACAAAAATGCCTGATGCCATGTCTGTAAGTGCCCCATCATCCATAAAAGCTCTGGTGCTATTTGGGTTTGCTTCATTTTAGCTGTATCTCATACGGGTTCTTGTTAGAACAACAAAGCTTGAATAACCCACATATTTTGATCTCATGTTTTAATCTTTTCCCCCTTGTTTCCATTTTTTTCATTAGATTGTAGAACTTCAAGTTCACATGGATTGTGGAGGATGTGAAAGAAGGATAAGAAAAGCGATTTCTAAATTGGATGGTAATTTTATTTTCTTATATTTATTGTTTGAGGGTAAATATCGACATGTCTATCAACATGTGTCAGTCCCAAGCTCATAAACAAAATGGGGGTTAGTGTCAGATAGCTGGTTGTAATTATCTATAGCTGAACCTTTACTCCGATTCAACTTGGAATAAGGTAGCATTCGGCATATCCTGCATTAAGCTTGGCTTAATAAGCTTATAACTAGCATGATACATTATGCAATTCCAAATGTGTGATTTATAAGAGCATTAAACAAATTACATTGTATCAGGGGTTGACACCATAGACATTGATTTGGAAAAACAAAAGGTATTTGTGACGGGATATGTGGATAGAAGGAAGGTTCTCAAGGTGGTGAGACGCACCGGGAGAAAAGCAGAGTTCTGGCCATTCCCTTATGATTCAGAGTATCATCCCTATGCCTTGCAGTATCTTGAAGACTCGTCGTACTCCTCTACATATAACTACTACAGGCATGGCTACAATTCAACTGTGCAGGGATACTTTCCCAACCCTGCATATTCGACCATCGTCGACGATCACACCGCAACTCTTTTTAATGATGACAATGTTCATGCATGTGTGATCATGTGAAGTTATAAGTATATTTAATTTACGTTCATGTTAAGTATCAACGTTGAAGGTGCTCCTAGAACAAACATAATACCTTAATGAAGTTATACAGCAGCAGCAGCTGCTGCTGCAAGCAACTCTATATGTGAATTTCTCGTCACTCAATGACCAAAGCATGTGTCTACTTTAAAGGGTGGCAAATGGAGGATTTTTTTCATTTTTGTATGTAGCAAGTGAAGAAAGACAAGCGGGCTATGCCCTGGCAGGTCCAGGCCCGGCCTTCTTTAGACAGATCGAGCCCAATCTGCTTCAGAGGGATCAAGTTTTGTTTGGGGTTGTGGGACCCTTAACGGTGGATCATCAGCAGCCTCCCTTGGTGAGTTCTCATGGGCTTTTAGGAAAAAACTGGTATGTAGAGTGTTTGTTGCCGCGCCCGCCCCCTCCCCCCCCCCCCCCCCCCCCCCCGGACTTTGGAAGGTTTCTCATTCTACAATATGGGTTGTGGAACTCTATAATATAGCCCACCTATTTGAAACTTCTGCTAAATACGAAGGTCCTCCACTTCGTTGCCCTGACCTAAGTTTTTCCAATAGAAATTTATCCCACTATAAAATTTGGCATATGAAATTCTTAATCATATATGCTTAGTCTATACGTGGGACCAACTTCTATTTTAGTAAAATTTGGAAAAATTATATTTAATGGGAGGGAGTTTATTTTAAGTGATTCGGATATTCAATAGGTGGGCCCCACCATGGACGTGAGTGAGACAAAAGTATTAAAGGATATTGGCTCCTAACTTTGCATATCTTTTCACGACTTGGTGGATGGTTTTAAAAGTTGTCCTTCCAAGAATCCATGCCTACCATAAATAAAGAGGCCCATCAAATGATCATATGTAATTAATCAATGGGTTTTCATTAATCAATAGTGGTGGATTGATTTAAATGAGATCAATCTAGCATGGGCTCTACTTTGATTAGAGTGCGGTATAACTCTCAATGTGAAAATAAAGAGAAAACGATTATTTTGAACCGGTTGAATTTATTACAGCGAACACTATTATTTTCAAAGTTTTACTCTCATTTCAGAGTTTTGAGAAATTATGCGTTGGAAAATGTTGAGGTCTTTTCGCATTTTAAATTTTCCTCTCATATTATTAAGAAAATATGAAAAAGGTTCTGATTTCAATTGATAGTAATTATTCGATAAATGTAAAATATTATTGATTGACTATATATCATTATCATTTTCCCCCTTTTGTAAGAAGATCCTAGCTCCGCCACTAGGCCCAATGGACCAACTACCAATGTCTACATGCACAAGCTGGGCCTAATAACCCAATGCCTGAACCAATTATAGGGAATATAAACATCTAGAATGCTAATAACTATTTCTTAATGGCGAAAATTCGCCATGTTTTTCCATGCCAGGGAAAGGAATCTAAGGTGTTGTATCCATGCTTTCTTCTAGAAAATTTACATATAACTTCCTCTATTTTTAGACAATTACATAGACTTCCTTCTTTTTTACAGACAACCACCTGATTAAAAAATCTCAGTCCACCACTCAAGAAATCTGACAGACCGACATCAAGATAGGTGATTGAGATTTTCAGAAAAAGTAGAAGAGATTATTTTTTAAAAAAACAAAAGTAAAATAAAAAGAAATTGGTAATATGTAATTAAAGAAAAATAAAGGTGGTATTTGTAAAATTTTATTTTTATCCTCTATTGTGCTCCAATGATGCTGGTTTGTATTATTTCGTAATTTTGAACATGGCCCCGGGAAGAACAGAGAAACTGCCTTTTTTATTTTAATTTAATTTAATTAATTAATTTTTCTAGAACTTCTTGGATTTCATTTTATTGGAATAAGCACCTTTTGCATTGATAAGAAGTACTCCCAAGTTCAAACATGTTGTTTATAGTAGAAGACCAGAGAATTAATTTGCGAAGAATCTAACAGGGTTTTTACTGAAAATAGGAACCCCATGTACTACTACTAAAAAATTCTGCATATAGGCAAGCATCTTGTGATATAAATAGTGGTGGAAATCATCGAGTGTAGAACATATACATACACTTACATGATAGGCAAATTGCATTTGCATCATCTCTCAAAAAGGGGAAAATAAAAGCATATCTGAAACGGCATCAATCCATGAACTCAAGCATCAAATGAATATATACTATAAATGCAATGACAGATGCTTTGGTACCCTATAGAAAACGTGTAACATTGAAATAATTTTATTGGTTCATTTCGGTTATTCTTATATTTTGAAAACTGTTACACTATCATTTTAAGAAATTGAAAGTTTGGAGAGCATTCAACCTTTCAGAGTGATCAAATGAAAATAATTTAAATCATTATTCGTAATATGGTTTCATTGGGCCTTCATTTCCAAAAAGACTAAAATATTGGGTGATAGTGGGCAAGGGTTCGAACAGGCCTATAGATGGATTAAGGGATGGCCAAAATATAGATCTGAGTAGAGATCAATTAATAGGGGCGTAAGTAAAAATCGGAAAGCCATCTAACCGAACTGAACCGCGGTTAATAACTGTATTTCAAGGTTCGATTACGGTTATGGTTATTAAAATTGGAAAACTGCACTTTATGGTTTGGTTACGATTTTCAGTATTAACTCACAGTTATTAATCGAATCGAACTATAAAATACGATTCGGTTAATCGGCACACGGTTAACCGTACCGTTATACTAATAGACAAAAAATAAAGGGCCTAAATGAAATGTGTATATAATTCTTAACTTAAGTATACACTTGACAAAATGATTTTTAAAGGTTTTTCCGGATACGGTTCGGTTACGTTTTTTAACGGTTAATTGCAGTTCAGTTTTTAACCGTTTGTTTAAATATAGTTACGATTACAGTTTTTAAAACTGAAAACCGTAACTCACGGTTCTCTCAAAATAAACGGTTAACCGAACTATTACACCCTTATCAATTGTTGGTGTGGACACAATAGAAAGTTACCAAAAGAAGACCCACGGGTAAATAAAACATAATGAGTGTCACATTGCATCTAGTGCCCATTCATAAGAAGAGGGCAAATAGTGGGTGCCCCTTTTTTTCATACCAGCCAAGGTGGCTTGGCCCTTAAAAGACCCAGCTGATGCAAGAGTGAAACCCAACATAGGTCCGAGAAAAGACCACTTAAATATGCACCACTTAAAAATGCACCACTTAAACATGCAGGTTAAAGAAATTAGGGATCGAACACTGGACAGGTGTTGGGTGTGAGAATGGGACCCTCAAGTTTCAGCCACTGGACTGGGCAGGTGTTGGGTGTGAGAATGGGACTCTCAAATTTCAGCCACTGGTCTGAACCTTTATTCTTGTGATAACAGTTGTTACTTTAAACCATGCAAGTTGCTCGGGTGTTTGATAGTCCTGTAGAACAGATCAGACCAAATTGGCACAAAATGGTCCTGCTTTCCATTAAACACATGGAAGATTGTCATGGTCGTCTCTTGTATCAATTGGAAGATAAGATGGGTAGAATGTAGATTATCCACTTGTGTCCACAGCTGTAAACCTTGATGGAGAGGAAGAATATATGAAAGATTATTCTGCGGTTGTTCCGAAAACGATGTTTGCAATAGAATATTCTCAAAATGCTTCACCCCAGTATGACAGTAGAAAGAACGAACAGAAAGGTTTCAACCATCACATGACTCACTGCAGCATTCAGGCAAGTGGTCGAAGAAGATATTAAAATCAAACGACAATTTGTTAAAGCTTCTCTTGTAGTTGGGCTCTGGGTTCTTCTCATTCACTCAATAGATTGACCCATTTCTCGATGTACCCAATAAGATCTAATATGATTTGCAACACAGATCAATCATAAAAGGATTTCGATCTATACCTTATGTCATGATTTTGATATGGATTGATTTAAAGCTTGTCCCACTGCAGGATCAACGGCCTTTATTAAAATAGGATTTTCTCCTATCTCTCTTGTCACTCACTCCAAGTTGAGTTGGAGTTAATGGGTACTTTGCAAAAACGTGAGTTGATAGAGAGGATAGAAAACCTATTTTATAAATAACCTTAGAGAGATTTCTTCCCATAAATAAAAAATCTATTAAAATTAAATTTCCTTAATTCCCTCAAAAATTAGTCAAATAAGAATCCTAATGGATTGGGCTTTCTTAAAATGAATTCAAAAAATCAAAATCAAAAGGGAAAAGCTGATCAATTGACTTAGAGTGGGGCCTTTTAATTATTAGACATGTGGTCATGGGAACCACTTGCGTCCATCAAACCAGACCCACAATACCTGGATGTGGACCCTCTTTCTCTACTAGATTGATAATTGGCTCCAAGCCAGATCCAACTGTTCCATCTTCCCATGCGCTCCATATAAATTTAAGAAGAATATACTAATAACATCATACCATAATTGAGAACAAACGATTGCTCAGTCGGTTGGCAACTCCACCTCTCACCTGGATGACCAGCGATCCAGTATGGTCCCCCCTACCCAATGTACTAGTTCTCACTCACTACCTATGTGGGTGTTGTCCCCCCCACCCCCCAATGTACTAGTTCTCACTCACTACCTATGTGGGTGTTGTCTTTGTGTGAGTTTCACTTTCCACATGTGCGGGTTCTCTCCGTGCAAGTTTCTCGAGATCCCAACCCCCTTAGTTGGGAAACACCATTCTGTCACAGAATATCATATGTTAAGCTTTCCAGTTGGATCCATCGGTGTCAGGTAAGATCCAACAGTATAGTAATGGACGTCTGGTCGGTTATCCCTCTTCAACTTCTGTCATCAAACAACCACAAATTTACCTTGAAAGAAGAGTATAAGATTCACAGAGAAATTTTAAATAGGAATAGAAATTAATAAAAATATGCCTCTTGAACAAAATGAAAAGAAAAACCATTGCTAACCCTTTTTTTTCGTGTTTACAATGGAGACTTGAACGCACCCTCACATAATCACATTCACACTCAGGTCCCTAATCAATTGAGCTATAGGTGGGGAGAAGCCATTGTGACCCTTTAAGTGGAGAAAGAAAGATGAGCAAAAACTTTCTTTCAATTCACTGTAACACATTTGAAAAGCTTATATATCAATGGCATTATGAAATTCAAAAACCATTTCATTTGATTAAAGCACTAAAGGGGTTGTTTGCCTTTCATACATGGGATATGAAAATAAGTCTTACATATATAACTATTATATATAGAAGTGTTACATATGAAAGTATTTTACATGTAAAACACATTATCATGTTTGTCAAAATCATCATTTTCGCATTAGTAAATGAGCACGCCCAACACGAAGATGTGTTTGGATTCTTTTGGACGTTTTTTAACAAATTTCTCAAAATTCATGAAGATCTAAGAAATGAAACTAAATATCTTAATACTTATCTTTAATATGAGAATGTTGAACATTTCCGATTATAAATTGAGGGGCCACAAAAGTGCAAATTTTGATTTATAAGTTTTTTTTTTTTTTTTTTTTTTTTGATATTTTCACAAATTACTTAAAATCTAGGAAGATTTAAGGTAATAAACTTAAAGGTCTGGACATTTATCAATTCAATAAACAAATTGAATGTTTTGGGTTGCCAATATGGAGCTTGTAGGAATGAAAAGAATACGTTGCTGGTGAGATTTGATCTTATGACCAGTTGCATGATAAACACAGTCACCTTTCAAAGCCTTGCATTGGTGTCATTTTTCTTCTTTTATTTTGGGTACCCGAGCCAAGGGGGCTGGTTCCCAAGAAAGAGCCTGCATACACACATGTTGATGAATCCAATATAGTTGTGAAAAGGCTTTGATGATGATGATCGTGATCATGGATATATAGGGTATGTTTATCATTTTAACAATACTTAATTATTTTAATATTTTTTAAAATAATTTAAATAAAAGATGACTCTCCCCGGTGACTATGTTGGCTGTCCTAGTTTTTTTTTTTTTTTTTTTTTAATTTATTAAGCATGTCAAATTCGAGTACCTAGTTTTCTAACCTTCTACAGAATACAACAAATACCTAGTTTCTGTCACAATGCCATGTGCCTATGTGAGTACAAATACATGAAAAGTTAAGGTTGTTCATACCCTGCCAGAAAAAGAAACAGAGGCACAAGCTTGACACTCTTGAAATATGTTAGGCCCAAGTCTGCCCATTTAGTCAATCTGGCCAGGCCAAGCCAAAAGTTTCCACCACTTGTTAGGGCTTTCTATCACCTACAGAGGCAAATCAGTTGCTAAACTACAAGCACCTAATGTTCACCCGGGTTGAGCAGGGCTTCGGGCTTTCTGCCATTTTATTAAAGGCCGGCCAAAAAGTATTAAATGGGTCCAAATTTAGATCCAAGCCTGGCCCAAATACTAAGACCTAAGCTCCAAACCCGGCCAAAAGAAGGCTAGGTTCAGGCTGCCCCAGCCCATGATCACCCCTTTGTAAAGCTACCAGCTAGAGATCTGAATTCTGATCCTCCATGCTACAGCGGTAGCAATTCCTAACCATATTCCGTTAACATTTCTAATCCAATTAATAAATAGGTGGGGTTTGACATGAATCCACTTGCTAGTCAACCTACAGGGAAAGGCTGGGCTGTGTACGCTAACAATTAATAAAAAGTCCAAAGAAACTTTTCTACTCAAACATCAAAGAGAAACAATAATCAAGCAAATGAAGCAATCAAAGTGTACGCTAACAATCTTCCATCAACTCTAAAGTCTAAACCAAACCTAGACTGAACATCATCCATAGATAAGATATAATCACAGCTTTTATTGTTAACTACTTACTTGGACACCACGATAAAACATACTTGATTTCGAAATTCTAGCACAGTTTTTCCACACAAAATGCAGTCGCTGCCGCAGCCATGCAAAGGTGATCTTTTATTTAAGCTGTTGGGCCATCGAGCTTGGAATCATTGCCACCCATTTTCTTAGCTCATGCTTCTTTCTCCAGTAAATGAATAAATCATCTGCAGATTCCCTCGCACCTCTCTTCTGCTTGGACCGTCATCATGCTTGGTATCTGCTTTTGTTTACCTTCCAGATTATGAGATGCTTCAGCTTGGGTTTTGTCTGCAAGCTGCAGGGTGGCAAGCCTCTTTTCTAGTTCTTCCTCTGCATGCCAGTGAGAGTAATTAGGAAGAAATAGATAATCGTAACACTTCATCAATTGAATAGTTATGGTTGCAAATACATAGACAAGCACCACCCTTCAGCAAGGTTTTATCATGCCTACCTAACTCAGTAGAGCACAATCCTCCATTTACTCCGGTGGCAACAGCTCCATTTTCTCTTCCCTGCAGCGAAGAACCTTCTGAAATAAGGCGACAGTAACAAGAATTATGGGATATCTGTGGGTACACTATGGGAATCCTGACTGGGAGTGCATTTGGAATTATCCTAGATCTGAACTAGTCTAAATATGGAGGTGCAACATGGTCATCCATGCTACTACAGTTTTACATTGAATGCAGCTTTCCAGCACTTCCCTGCCCAAATCACAGAAAGTGCTCATTGCCAATCAAAATTTGGAATGAAAAGTTGGAAAAACAGCATTATGTTACAAGTGGTTTGTTGTCATAGATGCAAGCAAAACAAGCAACTAGACTTTTTGTGGCCGATTCCAAGTCAACTAAGCCAAGTCGACCCAAACTCAACTAAGCCAAGTCGACTCAAATTCAACTAGTACCGACTCGAGTCATCCTTTGAATTGCATATGACCAATACCTCTCCATTTACAAATCTGTCCATATATTTTTATTTGAAGAGTGTGTGAAAGGTTTCTAACAAGGTTTTAGGGTGAGTTTTGAAGATCAAGGGGCCGTTTGGAAACTCTAGTCTAATTAATAAGAGCTAATTAGATTAATGTCTAAAATAAAAGCTCTAGTTTTTAAGTTCCAATTTACAATTAGGCCCACCTTTATAAATTACAATGTAGAACCTGCCATTTGCATGATTTTGAGAATTATGAGATTATTTCATCTGAAACACTTACAAACTTTTCAGTGTCCACCTCCATCCGCTTTAGATTAAAAAAAAAAAAAAAAAAAAGCGGCCCCTTAGCCTATTTTTATAGAGGCAAAAGCTCTTCTTTACAACCCTTACCTTATTGAGGATAAGCTTTAAAAACTGAAATTACAATTAGAGGTTTACCAAACACTCTAATATGTAAATAAACTCTAAATCACAATTTTAGAGTTAGCAAACGTCCCCAAGACTGACTTTTTTTTTTTTTCAAAATCTATTGATACAAAATGTCTAGGACATAAACAATGAACCTCAAATCCAAAAATGGCCAATTACGACTACTGAAATTCATTAAAAGCAATTCAAATATTCCACAATTATAGAAAATTAGTCTTCTTTTTTATTTTTAATGTACTTTCAAAATTTAAATAACTCATAGCGTCTGAGTGCTACTGAATCCAACTCAAGTGAGTTCCATGTGAGTTGGCCGAGTGTACTCGACTCGATGGTAAGCTTAAAAACCTTGAGCTATTTCAACGTAAACTCGTTGCAATTTCAGATATAACCAATTACAATGCAAATCACCCTTGACGAACCAATCACCCTACGACTTACCACAATTATTGCTGCTGTGACCTGTTGGCCTTCTGCATCTCCACATAATTCTCTGTTCTTTAACATTGATTGCCTAGGAGTTTTCTCCATTAACCGAATCCTTCTCGGGCGCAGAATGTGTGGCTTTGGAGCAACCCTCCCAGCAATTTTAGAGGAGTCTGGCCCGTCATCCTTAATACATATCATATTTATATGAACAATATTGTTCCTATTGGTCGCATATTCCTCACTGGATGATTCTGTATGATTAGGAAGCATCTCATGGAAAGCATCTATGGGGAGACTGTCGATAGATCCTGATCCCAGTCCCTCAGCAACCGTAACCTGCAGCAAACAGCAAGCGTGTGATCTAGTATTGCTGAGAAAAAAGTACATTAAATAAACGTGACCCAAGGATCCATATCATCCAAAGGCCATGTCTTTGAGATTCACACTTGATTATCTGTAGGCTCTCAAAGTGGATAGACCACATCAAATATCTCCACAGTGAGATATACTAGTACTTTAACTGGTAAGTGAATCTAGACAGTTAAGAAAGAACAACCACTAACAAGACAGGAATTGCCCAGAAAAGGTCATTTGGATGGTTAGTAATACAATGAAAATATATAAATGCTGATATACATTTTTTTTTTCAATGAATCGCCTGCATTCAATATAGATCAGCCAGCCACGAGACTTCTATCAGGGATCCTCTCAAACCCAAACCACACCAACCAAAATTTAAAACTTCTCTCCCTACACCCTTGAATTCTATTAACTGCAGGGCCTGCATTATAACAGACTGATAGCCAAATGGTGCAACAGCAAATGTACAGTTTGTAAGGCCACTCAAATATTTGATTAAAAACTGAATAATAAATACTTATTAGAGCCCACAGCTTACAAAGCTCCTCACCTGTGAAGCTGCCACTTGAGAATCTGTACGATTGCTGCTTGTTGTTGAGGCATATAAACGGTTCCTAGATAATTTATAATCCGCTACCCTAGTGGGTGAACTGCAACCCTGCAGTGATGCTCCGACCAAATCCCAATTCGATGAATAGGCATCAAACACCAACTGCTGTCCTGTCCCGAAGTTATCACTAAAAAGAGGAGATTTGGGATTATACCCCATTCCAGCATACATGTTTTGATTCAAAGGTGATAAAAACTCGTAATCCAAAGGTGAGGAGCACTCAGGCTGGTCGGAATTCTTAGAAGATTGTACCTGTGTTTCCACCTGAAATGAAGTAAATGAAGTTTAATAGGCATGGAGTATTTCATGAAACGTCATGTCTTCTATATAGTTATGAGACTGGAAATTGTTGGGGGAGTAATTATATGAACATCTATTATGGATATGAATGTATATTCTGGCAGTGGATTATGTACATCTAAGGCCCAAAATTTGACATTTCAAACCGTTGATCTGAAAGGCCACACTATGAATAAGCCACACTCCAGAAATTCTGAATGGAACGATCCTTTTATCAGTGGAAAATACGAAAGCACTTCACAATTAACCCAAAATAGTGAATTCTGGGCTGTCAAAAACAAATCATGCCCTAGTTTCAGGTGAAGCCTACTTGAAATTTAGGATATCCAGTGCCAGAGCTGGGCCCACTGACAGCCCAACTAATAGAAGGTTCACATTTGGAGAGCGGCCCAGGCATAGTGGGAATCATCAGTATTGCTACTGAATGGAGTTCACATGTACGAACTTCGAGGCCAATTATATCTAGCATATTCCCAGGTCAAGAATCATAAAATTCACCATCATTGTTGTTGATGGAATATTAAAAAAACTGAGGCGAAATCATCAGGGGAATTTATATGAACATTTACAGATCTGCCCACCTCAATTGCTTCAGCCTCATAGCCATCTACACCAGCAGAAATACGGCCAATGCAATGCCCCTCTCCTGATACCGTAGGATACAACCTTCCATCTGTCTCATCAGCTGCTGACCTTTCTACTGCCATATCAGAAGACTCCAGAATACCTTGATTTAATGGGGTCTCAAACCGCTCAACAGCATCCCCCACTCGTGTGTCATCAGGAAAGGGCATGTTTATTGTAGGAGTTGCATCCCCATCAAGCTTTTTCTTTACACGATATATAACAAAGTCACCCTAAACAAGGTCGAGAAAAGCATAAAAAGGGTGAACCCTTAAGCAACATTTGGATTTACTGCACCAAGGAACATGACAGATATTCCTGAAGTTCAGTTCATTTTTGTAAATTCAGCAGATTGTATTGTGCTTTATCTGTTATAGATGCAAAGACATTCTTAGGTGACTGTGCCTTCAGGAAATTAAAACCATCTACGGTCACATCATACAACCATAAATCTAACATGTATTGTGCCGTGGGATCCAGCCGTATGAAGTACCAACCAATAAAAAAAATAAAAATGAGAGTGGAGTATATATTTACTAGCACACCGGACCCATACTTAGTCTGGGCCCAATATTAATTTGATTTATAAATATATTATATTATTTAAAAACTCAACTTAGCACAAGTAGATTTTTTTTATTCTTTCCATTTATTCACTTTACTATTAATTTTTTATTTTTACTTTTTTCTACATTGTGCGGTTGGTAAGGGTTGTGAGGCTACTACCTAACAACCTAGGGGTCGATTTGAAAGACTATTACATACAAACTGAAAAACACTATAAAGGAATAAAGAAAAAAATTAAGAAAATACTCTCAAAAGCATCAAAATCTTAAGAGATCTAAAGCTTAGTATAAAATTACTAATATTGAATTTTAGATGATCCAATCCAACCACAGCCAAAACCCTGACCCAACCCACAATGCACATAGTTTATATTGAGTTTTCAAATTAGGTTACTTTTTAATATCCCTATGAGATTTGTATTAATTCTAAAACGATTCAGCTATACAATGGGATCAGGGAAGACAATCCATCCTTGGAGATTAGCTGACGAGGTGGAGGTGCAGGATATCTCAAAGTAGTTGAATGCTTTGTTTCGCTACAGTTTACGTGAAATGCTATGGCAGATGGACTAGCAAAGGAAGGAGTTTTGCTTCTTACTGTTTCTTTTGATGTATAGTATGGTAGTGGGTTGGGTTTCAAGTTTTCAGTGTTTGATGTGTTTGCTGGGTTCAGGCTGGTTGTTATTACTTAGTAGCCCTGGTTCTCGTTCTTTCTCCGTAGTAATAAAATTCAATGTTTTCCATAAAAAAAGGCACGTTGACAATTATAAAAAAACATTCAAATAATATTTAATAAATAATAATAATAAAGATATCTCGGAGAACTACATAGAAAAGGATAAATAATATAGAAATTTTAGGGCTGATTTAAAAATGTTGCAATCATTTTTTTATTATATTCTTTTGCTACATTAAGTGAGTGATCAGGGTTGTGAGACTACTACCAAACAACTCAAGGATTGATTTAAAAAATTGTTAGATACAAACCCAAAATCACGATAAAGGAATAAAGAGAAAAATAAATAAATAAAACACTAAACCATCAAAATTTTGAGAGATATAAAGCTAAGTATAAAATTCATTCCTAATATTGAATATTAGAAGAGCCAATCTGACACGACCCAAACCCAAAAAGTTCATCTACAATGCACATATTTTATAATGAATTTCTAAAAAAGGTTATTTTCTAAAGCCCCAATGAGATTTGTATTAATACTAAAAAGCACCTTGGAAATAAAAACAAAACATTCAACATAATATTTAATATAAAAAAACTGAAAAAGTCGGAGAACTATATAAAAAGGGATACATGGCAGAAAATAAATAAAATTGCTGCAATCCATTACGCCTTGAATTTCAAATTAAGCCTTATTTCATAGAAGGAACATACAAGAGATAAAGATTATATAAACAAACAGATGAAGAGCTTTTGCAATAACCAAAGCATTTATTTCATCTTTTAGCCTTATCTTTTCTCCTTGCAACCCTTGTTTAAGAGTGGAAAGTAAGCAGATGAAATTTCCAAGAAAATATTAAGAAACAAATTATAGCAAATGCACCAAAAAAAAAAATGGAAATATCTCCTTCAGGAACCAATAGCAATATAGACCCCAAGTATTTCAAGAATATGAAGACAGTAATCTCAAACCTAGATGATCTACTTCAAAGACTTAGTGGGCACAATTCAAAACTCAATGACGTGAAGTGAGCAAGAAAGAATCCAGTTTCAAATAATAGCAAGGAAGGTGGTGCCTGAGGAACAGTGCTTTAAGCCACACCCCCCACGGCGCAGTTTTTAAACCATTTGATATATGGGAGATGCTCCTATGAGAGGATCTCTCACCTTACTATGAGAGATAGGGTGGAGGCCCTCACATCCATATCCAATGCCAATAACTTAAAATGTGAGGGCTCCCACCCTATCTCTGAGGGCGTGTAAAGTGAAGTGAATCCAGACAAGAAATGACAAGGGGTCATATCAAAAGTACACAATTTCAAAATTCCCTCCGAATTTTTTAAAAAAAGTCAAAAAAGCAACCTCCTTTCCCCACTAAAAGACAAAAAAAAAAAAAAAAAAAAAAAAAAAAAAAAAAAAAAAAACCCTCCACTTTTCTATACAAAAAGTCAAAAAGATTCCATACCAAACAACTAAATACAAAACACCATCATAACCCCTTATATTTTATTCTCTCTTGATTTGATGCTTCCCCTCGCCATACTTCAATTCACCATACATCCAAACAAGCCCTCATAGTAAGGTGAGAGATGCTCTCATAGGAGCATCACCCTTGATATATATAGCAATGGACAACCATTTTTTAGAAGAGGAGTGGCAGATTAGACATGCAGTTGTTTTAATGAGTTGTCCTTTTCTTTTCAAAAATTAGGGAGAGAAGTTATAGGATTCAGCAATCAGGATAACTAAGACTGAAGATAGTAATTGAATATAGAAGCCTATTTAGTAAGGGACTCATGAGATTTCCACGAGGGATAATATTAGTAATCGTTGTCGTTGGGACTTCATTTCTTAAAAAAGATAGATACGTGAGTTGTCTCTTAGGATTTGAATTTGAACAGGAAACTATAGCAAGAGACCCTAATCCTAACCAATTAACTATGGGAGTATGATGCCTTAGCCATTAAAAATTGGATACATGCACGGTCGGTAGGGCCCTCATGATGATGTAGGACCATTGTTGATGTGTGGGCTGAAATGAGTGGAATACTAAGATTTTATGATCAACTGATCTAAGAAAATAAAAATGGATGATCAAACTTTTTTTCTTTAGATTAAATATCAGCCATAAATTTGATTGTCATAGATCGATCGGTTAGTATAATCAATCAGCCATCCATAGTCTGTCCTTCTCTTTTATTGTGTATGGCAAAGTCAGAATTAAAATTTTAAATAACACAAAACAGGTAGACCATTGTTGATGTGTGGGATGAAATGAGAGGATGACTAAGATTTTATGACAACCTGATCTAAGAAAATAAAAATTGATGATCAGATTATTTGCCTTAGATAAGATCTTATCCATAAGTTTGATCATAATAGATTGATTAGTCGGAATAATCAATCAATTATCCATAGTCTGTCCTTCCACCTAGTGGTGCCAATGGAACCCACTTTGGTGCCCCATGGCCCTTCGTTACTGAAAATAGGAGAACTCCTAAAGTCACGAAGGCTCGGGTACCACACAAATAGGAGAAAATCGTGCTAAAAGTGCGGCTCATCTATGAAAGAAGGGAATGGGAGAAGGACCATATACAAAAGAGTACAAAACACAACTTCATAGTGAGACTCTGGTCTCACAAATAATCTCCAAGAAGCAAGTGATAATCACTGCTATGAAAGAAAGCCACGAAATGTTTATCAATCAATGAAAATCTAACAGCTACTATTGAGATAAGATTTAATAAGGGTGCACGTATAATCCATAACTAAAATTGCTAATACTTCATGTGATATTTTTATTTATTTATTTATTTGCAAAATCTTCACAGCGCCCCCATTTTTGGTGAACCTTTTTCAGTTTTTATAATGAAGGCCCACCTATCATTAAACTTATGTTTCGTATACCAGATGATTTGAGTAATTGAAATCAAATCGGTTTACAAGGGTTGGCGCCGCTGAAAGTCAAATATTAAAAAATGGAAAAGAAAGGACAGACCCTGGCATGAGAGATGGTGAGGAAGAAGAAAAGAGAAAGGAGACTCATGGCTGGAAATTGAATACCGTAAGAAAAGAAAGTATTTATTCCTTTCACATCGCTTTAGAGAGATTTTAAGGCTGAGTTGTTAGTGCTTTTAAAGAGGCTTCAAAAGCTTACGTGGCAATTCTGAAAGTGATGACTGTGTCACTCAATAGGAGCCTTTGAATGCTGATGTGCCACCATGATAATGAAAGGGAAACATCTTAATATATATATAATATGCATGCATGTATATTAATATAAGATTGTTTCTTTATCAGATGAAGAAGAAGTAAAAAAAAAAAAAAAAAAAACAAAGAAAGAAAGAAAGAAAGAAAAAGAAAAAAGAAAAGAAGAAAAGTTAAGAGTTCCTCTGCAGGATTGAGATTTGAGCATCTTTCATTCTCATCAAAGACGTAATATTGTGTTTTCTCCATTTGATGCAATATCTCATGTGTTAGACCTAAACTTGGGAGTAAGAAAAGCAGTGTCCACTCTTATTTTTTATAGTGGATTTTTCTTAGATTTGCCCTATGGTTTTTCGCTTCTCATTGTATTGGTTTTCCACATACATCTCGTGTCGTGGTCTCACATCTTAGTGTGGCTTGATATTTTATTTGGAATTTTCTTGATTCTAGTGGATATCTACATGTGGATTTAATTTTCATGTAGTTAACACAAACAGAAAGGTTTCTATTCCCAACAAAATCATCATTGAAGCTTCTGCCCATCTATGGTCAGCTAGTATGTTCATAAATTTCTCTATAATCTTTGCCATAAAATGGACATAAGTGGATATTCAAAGCGAATTGTGAAAAGCTCCCAAGCATTAAAGGCTTGGTGAGGCATAAAATGGTTGGCCTGTTGAGGGATCCACATTTTTCCCCGATGGACCCAAAGGGGGATATTTCTCTGAGCTTTTAACCAATATGAATATGTTTCAACCACAGAATTTCCCTATTTTGCTCTAGTTCAGCAAATGGTGTTGATTTTGTGTCAGCGAACTCCAAAGAGATTTGGGTACGGGGTAGGCAACTTGGTAATTCTAATTTTGGTGTTAGAATTGATTATATATACGCTTTACCACATGTTGACTATACAAAGCACAAAAAACAGTTTCTGTCAACAGATTCTACTTTATGTCAACATTGCCAAGTCTTTCTTAACTAAGAAATAGCAAATATTGTAAATGTCACTTGTCTTTTCTCTATATACATTTATAGACTGAAACCTCAATGAAAGATTAAAATTGCTCCACTGGTAGAAGTTAAGAGATAGCAAGAAACATTTCAATATTTATGTGACATGAATAAAACAGCCTCAGTAATTAGTCCTAGAACAGATATTTTCTGAATACTCCACTATCTAAATAAGAGTACTGTCATGAACATATTTTCAGATTTTCTGAATCTTAAAAACAATTCTGGTAGCACCAGTATGCTAAAGAGTGGTAACAGTCTGTGAGAGGGAGTTCAATAACTAATAAGTTACTCTTTCCTTCTATTTCATTAACAATGACTGGAACTTCAGAGCAAACTTCTTTCTGCCAGAAATCCACTACCCTAAATGGCATATTGATTGATGATCGACACATCTTTTTTCTAGCCTGATTTTCAATCAGAAGATTTTGTACTCCACTTATCAGAGCATCTGATTCGAAGGATCAGAAATTCTGAATACATTAAAACTTATAAGTAATAATCACAATTGTCAGTATATATAAAAGTGCACACTCTTTCAAGTATGATTAAACATGTGTAGCCGAAATAGCATTGTCGGTGCATAGGTATTTCAGAACTTGGGATCTACGTTATATATATCAAAGTTTGGGTTGTCTTTCTTCATAGTTAATAGGTACATCTGATGCGTAGAAACAAAGAAATGCCCATGTATGAGAGAACATTTAGGATAATTAACAAAACTCCAAAAGTAAATAAGAAACTCCATTTCTCCACAACAGAAGAAGAAAAAGGAAAAGCCTCACCTCTTCGCACTTCTTACCATCCACACCATTTTCAATTGTCTGATACTCATGTGCTATCCAATTAGTCCTCTCATGACTAGGAGCACGCCCTTCATAGAAAACAAGTGTCCTCTTCTTCCCTATCAACTTTGATGACCGAGATTTGATATTGCGGTCCTTCCCTGTAACCTTCCAGTACCCAGTATTTGTCATCCTTTCCTTGCGGTAACCACGTTGATATTTCCTTTTGAAAGGCGAGAAAAAGAACCACACCAGATCGTCTGTTTTGATCAATGACTTACCTGCAAGTGTAAATCAATACAAAACCACTCAAGACTGTAAACAAAGTGGCTGCACTACAAAGTTCTTCTGTTTATAAAATTCAACAAATAAAATCTGAAAATTTATATGATCCACATAAGCTTCCTCTAGTGAAAAGAGGAATTAAACGATCCCTCACCTAAGGATAAGTTGGATGAATCATCATCACCGTCGTCATAATCATTGCCATTTAATTTTAGACCCTCTCTCCCCACCCACCCACATATATATATGCATTTCTAATTAGGATACAGATTTTTCCACCTCTAATTAAGTTTGCTCCATGAATTTAACCAAAATTACCTTAACTAAAGAACCACGCTATACAGAATCTCGGGTAATTGTTGTAAATAATGCAGCAAAGTGATAGATAGGTTTATATGTGCAGTAATGGCACGCTTAGTAACATGTGATGAATCCAAAAATTTGAGGACTCCTCACTGTTCGCAGCAAGGTGATAGATAGGTTTGTATGTGCAGTAATGGCACGTTTAGTAACATGTGATGAATCCAAAAATTTGAGGACTCCTCACTGCTCATGGAACAGGGACGACTCCTATATCGTATCGATGTGTACGACTGAGAAAAATTGTTATTAGTGCATAAATCCACAAAAAATGAGGATTTCCACACTGCATGTGTGTGTTGGGGGGTGGGAGGAAGTGGGGTATGGCCGGACCTGGAAATTTTAAAAAATGAGGATTCCACTAGCCCAAATCCTAGGGATTTATGATTGCGAAACATGGGTTTTCCACAATTTTGTGGTAAACCGGTGAGGAATCCCAAGGATATGTTTGCAGAACTTGACCTAAATGTATATGCAATATCAGCGCAACTAAATGATCTAAGCACTCAATTTTAGATCCTCAGAGCTTAATCCTTCCTTAGAATTGAACATTTGATTAGAACAGAATGAAGCAAGGCTGGTGATCTCAGGCAATGGGGCTTTTCTTAATAAACAGGCATGTCAGGGATGATGGATATGTCCACCATGAGCTACTTAAAGATAACCCATCTTCATAGATGCAAAAAGTCTGGATAACCCAATTTAGAGTAGAAAGGCTCTCCCTAGATCATGCATGCGTTGAGATGTTATCGGATGGCATTGTTGACCAGGCCAACGGACGGCCGACGCTCTCTGTGGTCACACACTTGTGGGGTCCACATGCCAACAATCAGGCCATTCGCAACCAATGATATAGAGTCCACCATTAAGCCAACGGTGTGGATCACAAAACCTTGGCCTTGCTTGTATAACTCGGGCTCGCAACTCCTAACGAACAAAACCCAAAACCACCAACAACCATAAAATTCGAATAAAATCTAGAATTCAACACAACCCAAATAAGAACAATCTAAACTCCACAAGACCCAGATGAAACTTCTTCCACAGAAACAAAACCCATCATCCGAAATCAGAAAAAAGTCAGTAACTGAAACAACAGAAGACGAATAATCTCAAACTCAACACAATCAGAGACGAAACTCTCCCAATCCAACACACCCATGATCCCAAATCATATAAAAACCTGCGACTGACTAAAGGGAAGACGAGTATTCTCAAATTCAAACCCCCCACAACATGAAAACTCATTCAACCCAAAACGTGAAATGAAATAGAAATGGTAAATGGACAGAGATAAAGATCATCAAATGGTTTCATACCAGGTAAGTCCTCGGGCGTGTATTTGCAAATGTCGACGTCAGGAATCTCTTCGATTTCTGATAGTTTACCGGCGTTCTTTTTTCTGAGGTAGGCAATGAGTTCTTCGTCGCTGGGGTAGAATCTCCATCCCATGGGCAGTGTTCCGAATTTCCTGACAGCCATTTTCCCGCACTGACTACAAGGGCCCGTTTCATTATCAGAATCCCCGTCACAAACTATAACCATAAATTCCAGTGAAAAAAAAAAAAAAAAAAAAACAGGCCCCAAGTATAAGATCCTCCCAAAATGGAAGAGCGAGACAGTAAAGAATTCCTTCACGAATTTGTAAGAACTCCCAGTCTCCAGCGTGAGAACTTGCTCTGAAAGAGAGGAAGACAAGAGCTTCACAGAAAAGAGCAAGAACTGCAAACGTTGCTATATACTCTGCATTCTGCCTGTAAAGCAGAGACCGGGAAGCAACAAGGAAAAATCTTAAAAAACAAAGCTCCCAGGTTTTGGACTAGTATAATAGAAAAATCTAAGTTTTTTAGAATATGGAAAAGACCCTTCAATGCTTTTTTAGGCAAATTTTAAATAGGTCCATTTGGTAAACTAGGCATAACACTGCTACAAAATATGCAAATTCTTTCAGGTTATATGCCCATTTTATTCTCTCCTAGTTACTCATTTTGTGCTTTATACCATTACTTATGTGTGTATGTGTGTGTGTGTGTTTTTCTTTGTTATTATTATGAAGATGGTCAGGCTTGTTTTTCTTTGTTATTCATATGTAGATGGTCAGGGTAGAATGTAGTTACTTATTAATAATCTTTGAAGTGAATTTGATGAGAGTGGGGGATCTATTTGAGGAAACATTATAGAACTTCCAAATTCCTAAGTTATGATAGAATTTAGAGAGAATTGACCAAGCCAAATTTGATTGCTAATGATGAATTAAGATGGCACACACAATGTGCCTACTTATTCTATAGTAGTGGTTAGATTTGGTATGCAAGAGCCTAGTTGATTTTAAAAAAATTGAAAAATAAAATTTGAAAGCTCTATGTAAAAATTTCCAATTTTAACCAGAATTAAGGACAAATACAGTTCATCAAAGGTGAAGAATGGAGTATATAGGTTGAAAGATTCTAGAAGTGCCTATTTGAATGAATGATCAAATTGAACATATTTTGACTTGGTCATGTGAAAACATGAAAGCTCTTGTAGATTTTATTTTGTAAGTTAGTAGAGAAAAGGGCCATTTAGTTTTTACTCCATGCTTAACATTGTCTTTTAACAGGTGAGGAGCAAATCAATGACATCTCAAAAAGCTCGAGGGCCTTTTTGGAATTGACGATGCATTGGCCTTTCCACACCGTGTCAAAACAGGGAGGGGGTCATTCCAAGGATGTAGACGACAAGGACTTGGGGAAGTCGCCAAGTCGCGCATTGGATATAAAGTAATGCCAGCACTTTACACTGCAGATGGCCAAAGTGGCCCTGTGGGATCCTTGCCAAGGAAGGGTTGTGGGGAGTATATACTATTCTGTTATTTCATCCTTGGCAAGGAAGGAACCTTGGGAGTATAATATTCTTTTTTTTTTTTTTGCTTTTCTACAAAATACAAGAATTAAAAATTCAAAGGGAAGAACCCCGTTTTGGGGGTTTTTTAAATGGAAGGGGGTTTTGGGGTTTTTTTCCCCTTAGGACTTCATACGATCAACAAAGATCCAATAGCATGTTGAAGACGGGAGGGGTCTTTTGTACGTTGGTCGATATCGATGTAAAAGTAAAACGGAAGAACTGTCAGAGACCCAAAGGGTAGACAAAAAAATAGAAAAACAACCCACCTCCAAATTCAATGTTGTAAAACGGACGATCAAGGTTCTCTTCCCCCATCATCTCTCTCTCGTCTCTCGCTCTTGGTACTCTCAGTCATTTTGTCGAACATCTCATCTATGTTCTTCTCGCTCACTTGCAGGAGAGAAAGAGCGCATTTTTTTTTCTTGGCTCTAATGGTCGATATCGACCATCACTATTTAGCTTTAATGGTTGATATTGACCATTACTACTTCCTCCTAATGATTGATATCGAACAATCTGTTTGTCAGATTTGTTCTAACATGTAACTGTCTTATTTGCTGAACACTATAAAATAGTCGATATCAACTATATCGCAAAATGATTAAAAAAAAAAGATTGAAAAGGAAATTGAGGACCCCTCCCGTCTTCAACATGCTACGGGGTCCTCGACGGTCCTGTGGGGATTTTTCCCGTACTTTCCTCAAAAACTTAAGATTCTGCCACATGTTAATGTAAGTACACATATACCACTAGTAAAGTTAGGTGTGTTCATGGGCTGGATCAGGTGTGGGCCGGCCCAACTTAGAAAAACAAGCACATCTGGTGCTGCCTACACGCGAATTAGCTTCCGAGGTCGAGCAAGCTCAATTTCACTACAGGATTTGCGAATGAATGCTAGGCTGGGCCACCTCGAATGGAGGCAACAAGTGACTGGCTCCAGTTGGCCCACCTAAAATAGGTTACTCCCCAACCCTAACTTTTAGCCAATTCAGCCCAGCCGGCCCATGATAACACCCATGTAAAGAGACTAGTTGGGGCCCTGACTCTCCACACTCTAGCGGCAGCAATTCCTAACCTGACCTGCTGATCCAATGGGACCTGATAATTTCAGTTCAGTTTACATTTCTGCCCTGGTTTGCATTGAATCGAATCCACTTGCTACTCAACCTACAAGCCCAACGCAACCAGACAAATTGCTCTATGACTCACCACCGCTCCTCCCCCAATCTTGGGCTGTCAATTAAGGGTTTGGCTTGACATTTTCAACCTGATTAACGAGTAGACTTCGGTCAACATTCATGTAAGACATAGTATCTGAACTGACCTGTTCGCTCCCCTCCTTTGGGCCAATTGGAAGACCACAGGAAAAGGAATAAGGCTGGGGTGCTATGATACACAGATACGGCAT
The DNA here is from genome assembly GCA_028538565.1 of Umbellularia californica. NCBI lineage: Eukaryota > Viridiplantae > Streptophyta > Magnoliopsida > Laurales > Lauraceae > Umbellularia > Umbellularia californica. The sequence continues at coordinate 13,024,724 of JAPQWN010000001.1, read as the reverse complement.
GGATACGGCAAGGACACGCCCTAGACACGGTAAGGACATGGATTTTACATATAAAAAGTAAAGTATCGGATACGATACGACACGATACATTGCCTATTTTGAAGTATCTGTGCATCATAGCTGGGGTGTCTATAGAATCTTATCGACCAACAAGCCAGTATCTTGTAGATGGAAAATGTGAAATACCTCACTCATTATCTGATAAATAGATACTTCTTGTTGGCTTCGTAATGACTCATAATCAGCACTTTATAAACCTTTAAAAATATCCACCTATTGTTGTCATTCCAGTCAATCTACTGAGATTCATTAGCCTAGAAATAGATGCGGGCTTTTGGTAGGTGAATTTCCACTCTCCCTCGTCCATTCTCCTATCCAGTATTAGATTTCATGATACAGCACATGACTGCCCAAACCATCAGAGTAGTGCATGGCTGATGATTAATTCATTGGATAACCTGACTTAAGACCAAAGTCACACCTGTTTTGCTCTGTCCAGAGTCATGACCAATGACATGTATCAGTGTATCAGGTTAAATTAGAGTCACAGATACAAGGTCAGATGAGTACTAATGAACCAAATATCATAACTTCATAATCAAATTGCAATAGTAGTTTGCAAATTGCATATGCTTTCACAGATAAACAAAGCAAAGCACCGAGGTACGGTGTATGAACCATGGGGAGATTAATCAATTTACACAAGATAGTATTTTGGTCTAATTCTGTGAGTTCTACTTGTCCGCTCATTTTATCTAAAGCCATAGTCCCCTCTCACTGGACAAGATAAATAATACTTCTCCCTATATCTTTAAGTTTTAACAATTTTCCTCCTCCTAATTAACATGCTTGTCACTATATAATTATCTGTGCAGGACTAATCTGCTTCTATGCACAATTTTAGATCATCACAAATGACAGCCCCTTATTTGTCTATACCTTCTCTTCTAAGTTCTAACCCTCTTTTCACTTTTTCTCTTTCTATCTATGCATTTATCATCAGAATGCGGATCACTCCACCCTTAGTAAGTATGCTCCATTCATTTAATTCAAATAACCTAAGGAAAGAGCCACACTATAGAGTCCTGGGTAATTTCTGTAAATAATGACATCTATTTGTGGGGCCCACATGAGTCCAAGAAAGTTAATAGAGGAAGGGCGATAGATAGGTTTACATGTGCAGGAAGGGCATGATTGGCAACACATGAGGAATCTGCAAGATTTGAGGACTCGTCAATGAGGATTTGTAAATTGTATAGCTAAGGATTTCACATTGACATGGGTGCGTATTGATGTGGATAATTGAGAAAATTTGGTATTGGTGTGTATATGCGCAAAAAATGAGAATTTCCAAATCCTTATTTTGTGTCTGTGAGTAGGTAGGTAGGGGGTTGGACCTCACTGGCCCAAATTCTGTATGGATTTACTATTGCAAAACATCAAAACTAGTGAGGAATTCCCAAGGATATGATTGCAAAACTTGACCCAAATGTATATGCAATATGAGCCCAATTAAATGATCTCAACACTTAGTTTTAGATCCTTAAAATGGTACATTGTTGCTTATGCAAACTATTGAACGTTTGATGAAGGATAGATGCAGTAAGCGTGGTGATTTTCAGCAATGGGGTTTTTCTCAATAATCAAGTTTGCCATTGGTAGGGGCGGCTGGGGTGATCACGGACCTGGCTGGCCGAAGCATGTACCGGGCTTGGGCCTTAGGTTTTAGTACTTGGGCTGGGCTCGGATTTTTAATTTTTACTCATTTAATAGATGGGCCCGGCTTGGCTTACGTAATAGAGAGCCCGAAGCTTGGCCCCGTCAAAATGTAAAAATAGTGGTAGCGATGGATGGAAAGGGGACTCAAACACAAGTAGCATCACGCATACACAAGTAACCAAACCTACTTGGACCAATGTTAGCAAACCCTTTTTTTCCCTATAAGGCCAACTCAATCCAGGTCAGGCTTAATCTTTTTCAAGAGGACGGGCTCAGGCCAGATATTTATGCCCGACTCAGGCTTGGGCCTATAGTTTAGAACTCGGGCCAGGCCTAGACATTCTTTAGCCGGCCCATGAACACCCCTAGTTATTGGTGATTGGTGATGGATGTGTCAACCATGAGCTACTTAAGATAACCCAACTTCATGGATGGAAAACGTTCGGTCAACCCGATTTAGGGTCCCCAGGCTCTACAATGTTATCCTACATGCAACTGACAAAATCCCAAATTCAACACAAACAGAGACCCGAAATCTGTTTTTCGTTGCTTTTTTTTTTTTTTTTAATAAAGTGGTTTTGAACCCACAACCTCCGGATGCAAACCATGGTCCCAGGCCAACTCAGCTACCCACCGGGTTCCATAACCGACAATAGGAAAGACTGAACGTTTCCAATTCAAACCACACAACAACATTAAAACTTCTTCCACCGAATTGGATAGAAATGGTAAATCGAGGGAGATAAGGATCATCAAATGGTTTCATACCAGGTAATACCTCGGGCTTGAATTCGCAAATGTCGACTTCAGGAACTTCTTCGATTTCCGGCGGGTTACCGGCGTTCTTCTTTCTGAGGTAGTCAGTGAGCTCTTCATCTGTGGGACAGAATCTCCATCCCTTGCGTAATGGTCCCAATCTCCCATCAGCCATTTTCTCACACTATACTATGATCCTCTCAAAATGGAAAATTGAGGCAATGAAAGGAATTATAAGGACTCCCAGTCTCATGGGTGCCAAAACATCCCCCTCATCAAGGAAGAAATGCAACAGCTTTCCCAGAAAGAGCATGGCGAAATGAGGACTAAGGACACTGCCACACTACATAGTAGTATCCCTGTAAAACAGAGACTGGACAGGACAAGGAAAATTTAACTAACCTCCCATGGTCACGTCGCATATTTGCTTGGAGGCTTTTTTTTTTTACCAGAATTACAAGTGTTGCAAATTTCTGATGCTTGTGTGGGATCATGTCTTTAGCATTGAAAATGAGAATTTTCGGCTTGACTAAGACAGGATTCCCTTGGAGAATTCATAATTTCCCTTGATGAGAATTCGAAAAAAAAAATCCCTCTAACCAAGTAGGGCCTAAGTTTTATTTTCAACTTCGTCATCATAGCAATAATAGCGAATGTGAGCTTCAATCTTATTTTAGTTTCTTTCTTTATTCTTCTCCCATAGATAATAAGAGACATAATGTATTTGGTTACTGTAAACTTTTGGAATAGATTTGATGAGAGCAGGGGATCCATTTTAGGAATAAGTAATGGAAGAATTTGGAAAGCACCGATCGGGTCAAATTTGATTGGTGATGATGGATGAAGGTAGTAAGCATATTATGAGTCTATTTATTCTGTATTGTGGTTAGATTTGGAGTGCAAGAGCGTAAAATATATATATATATAAAATAAGTAAAACTAAAATTTTTACTTCAAAAGAATTTTAAATTTTTATAAAAATTAGGGTAAATGCAGTTGATCAAATGTGAAAAATGAACTACCGACTATTATATATATATGGAGAATATTCAAGTACATCTATCCCCCACCATTTGTGGCAAATGACACACCCCTTTTGGGAAAATTTCAAGTACAAAAGAGAAGTTACTTCTTTTTTGTACCTTTCTTTTATACTTACAACTTCCTCAAAAGGGGTCTCCCTCACCACAAATGGTGAGGGATGGATGCACTTGAACATCCCCCTATATATATATATATATATATGAAGTGGTTTCAATTGAGAAATCAAACTCAATTCGTGCAATTGATTGACTGTTTCAATTTCATTTGGCCCCTCTTAAAACCCTCTCCCCCACGTCCCCTTTTCTCCCTCTTAAACTCATAATGTAAATATAAAATGCACAATTAGAGCTTAAATAAAGTTAGACTCAATTTTTAAAAGTCTTCAAAGTAACCTGTCCCTGTTCATCCGACTCTTCCTCTCCTCTGTTTCTGCAATCAACTGATCTCTTGATTGAGATCCTCATTCTGGTTACCACTGTCATCGGAATCTCCTTCTCTCTTATTTAGTCATCAGTCGCATTAGGCAGAATCAACCTTCAAGCGGTGGCCTCTCTGATTATTTGGCAACAAGAGGAGAAGGGCAACATTGTTGTCAAGTACTCTTACATCCCAAACGTCAACTATTTTAGGTAGCGATTGATTTCTTCAATTCTTTGCATGTTATGGCTTTGCAATGGTTTTTCTAGGATTTTTCCCTCTCTCTAATTATGTCTGATTCTTCACTAGAAATTCACAGCCCAACATGGTTTATATATGTCACCTGCACGTTTCTTACCACGTGAACCTGATTTTAAAACAGAAGCTAACTATTGTCTCAAAAGTGTTTTTTCAAACATTGCTCAATGGCCACAGTGGAATCATTATTAGGGTTCATTTGTCTATATGTGGTGAACATAGGATTCTTTCTCCATGCTTCTTTTTCCTTGCATAATAAAAAATAGAAAATAATTGTCTTCATTTATATCTCATACCACTTCATATACAATTTCCAAGTTCTTTTAATGGATGTGTATGGATTGCATTCTCAAATATTTACATGTAGAAGAGAGTTGTTGTAGGTGACAATCAAAATGTTCCTCAAATCTACGATTTTTCCAAGTAGTTTAAACAATTGATTGGAAGAAGAGATTCTCTAGAAAGGTGACCGTGTCTCTGCAACTTTTGATGAAACTGATGCATGTATGCATACTTATTACTGTTTCCAATACATATTAGATATTTGAAAAAAAAAATCAAATCACATATTTCTTGGTTCCCATTTATGAGAAGTGTATCATAATTTAAACAAAGTGCTATTGTAATGTCTATAAAGTTAGGAAAAATAAAATTCTTCAATGAGAAAATCTGTTTCTAAGATTAATAAGAGTTACTTCTTTGAGATAGAAGTAACAAAAAAAATTTGCATATTTTTTGCCAATATTTTGGTAAAATGCAGTGGCCCAACACTTCAATCCTACTTTTTTTCTTTTTTCTTTTTTACACTAAAACATACTTTGTTACTGCTTGACATCATAAATAAGGGTTTTTTTGCCGTTTTTTAAATATCTAATATTACCAAATTCTATAAGGATTGAGCATAATTCCTATCATCAATGTTATTTGATAGATTTTTTTATCAGTGATGATGAAATTATGTGCAAACTCGGAACAGTTAGGTTCGTTAGGCTTGACCATCTTAGGACCCTGCTTTGGCTGGACCTGGACTGGGTTTTTTTAACGGTAAAATTATATCAAAAGAAGAAGGTCCAAACAACAACAAAAAAAGAAAAACAAGATAAATCTTAGGTTTATGAACGCCCAACAAATTTTTTCAGTTTTGTTTTTCTTTTTCAAAATTCTTGTGATATATTTAATGTTGTGCTTTGCCCGTGCTTAGCACGGGTACTTTCTGCCAGTGACAGGTTGAAAGATGCTAGTAGAGACTGTTTGAATGAATGATCAAATTGAATGCATTTTGACCTGGTTGTATGAAAATCAAGCTTGTTTCTTGAAGATTTGATTTTGTAAATTAGCATAGAGAATGCCATTTAGTTCATTTACCCCTTTGCTTAATGACACCAGAAAAGTTGAGAGTACCTTTTTGGTGTTGAGGATGCACTGGATCTATTACACATTATGTCAAAATGTGGAGTCGTCGTTTTTAAAATTTGTCATAAAAGAGTGGGAGGGAAGCGTGACCCTTGGCAACGAAGGACTGTGGGCCGTGGGGTGTACAGTGTACACTATTCAGTTTGTCCTAGTGGAAGTTGTGGAACGTGGGGCCTCTCCCTTCCCAGAAAAGAGCATGGGAAATGAGGACGTGGAGAGTGGAGCCCCTAATTTTTTTAATTATTTTTTTAACCCAGCCAAAGGGATTGGGCCCAAAGAAACATCGGGCACACACATGTGAAGAATGCCCTCACAAGTGGGAAAGTAATAAGAGGTGGCTGACTCAAGGATCGAACCTTGGACGGTTAGGTGAGAACTGCCGCAACTTACCAATGAGGTAAGTGGCCGTTCTCTGGAGTGGAGTCACTGTCACGCTGCATAATTATCCCTACAAAACAAAGACCAGAAAGGACAAGAAAATGCTCTATTTGGGATGATCTGATACAAAATGCTCTGTTTGATATGCAAGAATTTAGAACTTCAAACTACATGAAAGCCACTTTTAGCCTTGTGAATTTCCAAAATTCCAAATACTAGAGGTGGGTTGAGCATTTGGAATTCTATATTTGGGGGCAGCATTTGAAACTTTCGGAGTTCTCCTTGACAAGAATTCTCGCGATTCTTGCAAACAAACAGGTTTGAGCGGCTTGAATTTCTCAAAATCTATTATAATATATTAAGCTAGGAGGCTTTTGATCCAATTTTGACCGACGGTTATGATTTTGACTGGAAGTTACATCAACTATATTCTTTATCTCTTTATCATAACTACTCAATAACCACTCATAACTACTCTCCACTTTTCTTTTCTTTTATTTCTCATAAACTTTGTTTCAATCAAAACTCTATCATTCTCCTTCTACTCTAATTCTCATTTTTTTTATTCTATGATACCAATTCTTCAATTATATAAATACATATTTATAATTTATTTTTTCTTTTGCTTTATTGCTAAAAAATTTATGAATTTTTTATACATGAAAATTCAAATTGCAACGTTTGCCGTATCCGTGCTAAGCACGGGTAATTTTGCTAGTTAATAATTAAGATATGAAACTAAGTGTCTTTGGATCTATTAGTTCAAGTAAAAAAAAAAAAGTTAAATGGTTTCAATTTCACGAAAAGTAGATTGACGAAATTTGACCCCACAATATATTACAATCGAGAATAAAAGGCACTACAAGAGATTCCAACCGAGTTCCCCATCCAATACCAAAGTTTGAAATCACTAAGTTTTTTTATTACACACTTCTCATGTAAGATACGGTATATACCAACCCAAAAACTTAAGTAGATAGGTGAAAGGCTCAAATAATTATATGAAGCCATGTTAAACCTATTACTTCAGTGATATGGATTGTGGGACTGCCCATGTGATTTCTGGACCGGGATGTTTGAAACTCACATGGGGCTCTCTTACTAATTTTCCAAATTGTTAAAAATCAAATGGCATCGGTAGCTTATCCTCAGTTTTTACTTTGTTAAGATTTAGTCCCAGCATAAGATTGAACACCTAATTGATAACTAATTAGCACAATATTATTCATCATTGATTCTAAGCATAATTTACATCATTGATCACGTGTTTAATCTTATTATGGAACCAAATCCTAAATAAGTAAAATTTAAGGATATGCTACTAAGGGGGTCACATTCAATTCTAACATTTTTTTAATCACTAGTGAATGGGCTCCACACATTTGTTTTTTTCCTTCTAGTCGGACACAACCCCACCAGAAAATCATCAGGTGAATCCATTGAAGGCCCAACCTATCTTTAATTGGGTAAAACATTCAAGAGGATAATCAGCCCACAGACCTATATGTCAGGCTTGGGGCCTGCCCACTACTAAATTATTGCATAGAGCATGTCCGAACCCAACCTATTTGTTAATTGGGTCCAATATGAAAGACAGGGTCAGCATAAAGATCTCTGATCGTGTCAGGCTAGTGCCCTGCCAACTAGCAAAATTGGACCCACTTTTGTTGAATCTTCTGGGCCAGAATCAAGACATTTAGCAGGGCCTTCAAGGAGATGTAGTCGAGAATGGGCCTATTTAAATGTTAGGCCAGCTTATTGAGCCTAGCCCATAGATTCAAACATATCCCTATATTTTAACCAAAGGTCGTTGGGCTAAAACTGGGCCTGGCATCTTTCACCCAATCTCATCTCAAAATGTTAGCTCAAGATGTCAACTGTCATGACTCCAGTCTTGGGGAGTGGGCCTAAGAAATGCCTTTATTTAGTTATAATTAGTCCTTTTAGGGCCTGTTTGTTTGCAGGGTCTCCAAAATTGGTGGGCAAGTACATTTCAGAACCTCCATAAACCAAGTGCGTATGCTGGGCCCAAACCATAGAGAGGTGTGCATCCTCTCCACACTGACGCGCATGGTGGGTCCCAGTGATAGAGGATGCAGATGCCGAGGCCCACCCATGATGATGTGACCCTCCCCAGCCTTTTTATTAATGTTTTCTCAGAATGGAAGATCCGGATCCAAAACACACTACAAAATAAAAACCAGATACAAATCCGAATACATCACTGTTGGGCTCACAACTCCACCTGTCTACATCCTCCCTTTCAAATCCAATGCACATGTAGATAGCTAGGCACCGAATCAGGATCCCAGTGGGTCTACGCACAGTGACCGTAGTTGCCCACATGCATGGCAGGCCGTAAATGGTCCACTCATGATCACCGTGAGGTTTTACGTCACCACTAGGCATCACACCCATATAGTATTGATGAGAGCTAATAAAGCAACCAAAACATTAATGTTAACACAATCCACAGAAAAAAGACACATAAAAAACAAGATCAACAGGCTCACAAGGGGAACCTGAGAGCTGAGCCATTAAATTAATCCAGTTGAAGATAGAAAAATTTCTTAAAAAAAAAAAAAAAACTATACAAAATTTTAATCAGCATTGTCTGCTCAATGATATAATTGCAACCAAAATTGGGTGAGAATATAAGCTTTCATAACTCAAAACCTCCCTTTCCAAAGGGAGATTTGAACACCTCAGGCTTCAAGTGGTAGTCTTCTACTTCATATAATCATATTGATGGGAAAACTATACAAAATTTTAATCAGCATTGTCTGCTCAATGATATAATTGCAACCAAAACTGGGTGAGAATATAAGCTTTCATAACTCAAAACCTCCCTTTCCAAAGGGAGAACTGAACTCCTGAGGCTTCAAGTGGTAGTCTTCTACTTCATATAATCATATTGATGGGTTCTTTCGGATTGTCATAATCTTATGACATGAAAGCCATATCCACATCTGTAAGGCACAGGCAAAAATAACGGCACATTTGAATTCAAACTTTATAGACGAAAACCTTAAAATGAAAAACAGGGACAATTGAACCACATCAAAATTCGAAACATCATTAAAAAAACCAAAACCAGAGATCATGGATATCAACCAACATTCAAAACCCAAACTTTAAAAATATCAAAAGGACTTGAAACATCTTACATTTAAGAACAAAATAAACAAAAAAAACCCATACAAACCTGGATATGGAGAATGAGGCAAGAGAGGGGCGTCTTCTTCTTCTTCTTCTTTCGTGGCGTCTTCTTCTTCGTGCGTCGAGAGAGAGAGAGAGGCGAGAAAGGGGCTGGCCGGCTGGGAGTTGAGAGGATCAGGAGAGAAAGGGGCTTGGGTTTCTTACTTTGTTTTGTTAAATATACTAAGTTAAGAAGTATTTCATTTAGAACCCTTATTTTCTTTTATTTGTATACGGTATGGTTAACCATGAGCGGTGAACTGAATCATATTTTATGGTTCGCTTCATTTAATAATTGTAAGTTATTATGGGAAACCGTAATTGAACCGAAATGTGAGGTTCTTGAATTTCATTAGCCATAATCGTGACCGAACAGTGAAATACGGTTATTAACTACAATTCGATTTGGTTTGATTCGGTTAAACGATTTTTCGAATTTTTTTTTTTATACCCCTACTCACCAAATCCACACTCCTCTTCTCCAGGGCATCCTTAACTGCACCCACAAGATTCTCAGCTCTAATCTCGGCTCCTGTTTGGACCCCACCACCTTTTCTGCAACTCCATTTACTCCCCTCCGTCTAACACAACAACCCACATCACTCCTCACGCACAACCCTATCTCTTCTGCTTCACAAACCAGTACGAACAATATTAAAGACACCAACTCATCCATCCATGCATATCACATTAATTAAAAAATCACAAGCACCATCACCACATTAAAAAATCACAAGCAATGGATGTCGAGGCGATCAACAAGAAGAGAATGAGGAAGAAGAGTTTGAGATGTTCTCCAATGAGTTTGAGCTTCTCAGCGTCACTGCCCAGCGACGCCCATGCGATTTTTGCAGACACCGTCTGTGCTGTGAAGTACTCCGACGACCCCTTTGAAGATCTCAGGGCCTCCATAGTGGAGATGATCAGGGAAGTGGGTGTTCGAGACTGGAAAGAGATGGAGGAGCTTGTGTACTGCTACGTGGTTCTCAATTCTTCTGAGATCCATGGATTTATTGAAGATGCCTTCATGAGCCTCTGTTCTTGCTTCTAGAGCTGGGGGTTTCTTTGGTAGTGGGAGATGGAATGTAAGTTTGTTGCTGGAACTCAAACATGGGTCAGTTTGCTTTCAATTTATTAGATTAGAGGATGATTTCTTTTTTATTCATGCCCTCATTTGAATGAATGGTAGGAGTAGGGAGTAGGACCAGTTGATTCTTTCTGCATTGCAGAAATGCGCAGCGTTTGCTCATCTATTTTCTAGTTGTTAGACATTTAAACTCTGAATTATCATTCTATATTAATTTATATATACAGGCGTAACTCCCTCCCTCCCTCCCTTTGTACACTCGCAAAACCCCAATCACGAATGAGGTGGAAGATCTAAAGATCTAGATGGACCCACATGTGTGCCAAACTTTGAATCCATTAAATCATTCTAACCCCTCCATCCATGACCCTCAAATTTAATGTATTTTTAAGACTTCCACCCAAAAGTGAAGAACGGTTGGATGAGTGTCTCCTCCATGCTTTTTTTTTTCTTTTTCAGTTGCAAATAACACCTTTCTTTTCAATCCTACCTACAACAACCTGTGCTCCTTGATGCTACAGTCAACCACCTTGGTACATGGTCAAATGACGAAAAAATAAAATAAAAAAGATCTTCTGACTACTTCCAATTGGTCCTCAGTAAAAATCATTTATAAAGGCTGCAAATACTCATTTTACTTTTAAAATAAGATAGGGTAAAAGCATACTATGATAGGTTGGGTGAAAGACAATACCATAGGTTTTTTTTTTTCTCTCCAATAAGTACTCATGCCGACACGCGCACGCATGCAGACAATATGATAATTTGATATTTTAGCTTGATCTAAACAAAGTCAAACACTAGATTTATTTCAAATTTGTGTGTGATAAACATATGTACAACTTCTTTTTTTCTGAGAAAAAAATATTAGCTTGATTAAGTCAAACATGATTGAGAATTAGGCTTGATTACTAGGCAAGGTAGTTGATCATTATTGCAAAGAGTGTAAAGGCAATGCTCACTTTTTCTCTCTCTCTTCTTTTTTTTTTTTTTTTTTTTTCTTGTTTTTTTGTTTTTTTGTAGTATGTAAATTTGAAAAATAGTACTTTCTTGCTAAAGGAATCAAAAGAAATTCGATTACATGTAAACATAAAAGGCAGGCAGTCATACATTAATTTAGCTTTTTAAGTTTGAATTATTATCATGTGCTAGCTGCTCAAAAAGAGTTTTATGAGGGGGAAGTGGGCTCCACAGTTATGTGATCCAAACCATTCATAGGATAGCCGTCCCATCTCCCATGTACATTCACTCTAACTCCAGGGAATTTTATGGATTAATCCGTCTTTAACTAGGGTTCCATGAGCAATGACAAAGTTGCCTAAATGTCAGTCCCTTGGCTGTAGCCAAAATCTTTTTCTTTTGAGATCTTGCCCAAATCCCATGATATCATGAGTCACGATATCATAAGGTTTCCCGTGATAATTAATTAGGAAATTCCTTTTTTTTTTTCCTTTCACCGTAGATGGAGTTTTGAGAAGGAAAAAAACACATGATAATATTTAGTAAGAGAAAAGATTCTGCAAAAAAAAACCCATGATATAGTGGGACTTATCACTATTTTGAAAATACAAAAGCTATAATCATAATGGAAAATCATTCAGTTAAAGCTAGAAATGTGCAATTTTTTACCCAAACTCTTGCGAAAATCCTCGATATCATAGAATAATGCATGATATCTTGGGATTTATCAGAATTTTTAGATAGTCTATTTAAGTAGAACTCCCATGATATCATGACTCACAATATCATGAGATTTGAGGAAAATCTAAAATAAAAACAATTGGCAAGAGTCAAAGTGACTTTGCTAACATTTAGGTTTCGTCATTATCTTGTGGATCCCAAGTTTAAAAGGAGTTAATTGATAAAAATCCCTTAACTTAATCGGAAGTGATATATACTTCTTTTTTTTGTAAGAAGCAATATAAACCGTTGGATTTATCAATATGTAAAAGTTGAAACTAATGATATCAGTTAATCTTATTTTTCACATTAATTTCTACTGGTGAATATTATTTTGATTGAAATGAGATTTAGGCCACTAGCATGAATTAGATGGGCCTATAATATAAATGGCTTGGGTCAAGTTAGGTCCAATGACACAACTGTAAATCGTTATTGTCACCAAATAGGTTCGTTCATCCTGATATTTCTTTGTCACATGCTTAGAATTGATGATTCACTGAAAAGCTGAAAAGCCCACATTGTCTTAAATATTACTAATATGTTCCACTTCATGTGTTCGAAAATTCAAATCCCAGCCTAGACTTACTCAGTGCATGTGTGTAGGTTTTGTGCATGCGCTCGGGAGAATATTCCGATAAGATTATATACTATAGGGAAATCCTCGTCATTAAAGGAAAAAAAAAAACCCACCTTGCAATTGGCCTAGCTAGATGAGATAGTGGAGAAGAACAAAGCTTTTTATAAGTGGCTGTTTATCCGAAGCTATCCTCTAATTATCATCAAGCAGAGAAAGCTTTCAGGGTTTGACAATCCCAATATGATACGAGCCACAAACCCAAATTCTCACAATGCATTGCTTATACTTTAACAAAAACGCTTCGTTGAGGGTTAAGCAGGCCGCATAACTGAGGTTAAATTGAACAAGGGAACTTTACAAAGACATCCTTTCACTTGCTGACAATAACAAATACGTCTTTTTTTTTTTTTAATCTAGCAAAACTTTTAACAGGACCAAAATGCACATGCTAATTTTACGGCCCTCCTCCCTCTCCACCTAATGGCACAAGAGGGGGCCAATGTAAATAAGTAATGATGGTGGGCCCACTCCATGTATTGAGAGAGAGAGAGTGGTCCGAACATGTGGGTCATGTGGGTGATATCCCGACTAATGTGATGGGCCATGCTTAGGACATTCCACGGGTTCAAGGTTCTATGATCCTTAGACAATTGGGTCCGGTTTTTTTTTTTTTTTTTAATAACCCAGTTAAAGGGGCTGGGATCCAAGTGAGAGCTTGCACACATGTGAAAAAACAGCCCACTCAAGTGGTAAAGGAGCATGCATAAACATGAAAAAGACAGCCCACGGGTTCAAGGTTCTATGATCCTTAGACGATTGGGTCCGGTTATTTTTTATTTTTAATAACCCAGTTAAGGGGGCTGGGATCCAAGTGAGAGCTTGCACACATGTGAAAAGACAGCCCACTCAAGTGGTAAATGAGCATGCATAAACATGAAAAAGACAGCCCACTCAAGTGGAAAAGGAGCCCCCATACAAGGGAAGAAACCCCACACGAGTGGAAAGATAAGCCCACACACGCAGAGGCCCTGTTTCTTTAGTAGAATTTCTGTCTGGAATTCACTATGTCTAAGAATTCCTGAGCATAATGTGACAGGCTGTCCCCTAAAATTTCTGAATTCCATATTTCTTTACTAGCGTTTTTGGATTTTAGCCACATGAAAGATCTCTTTTGACTTATGGGGATCCAGGAATTCCACTCCCTTTATATTTTAGTGTAATTCCTGGATGCTCAAGCCAAGCCCGAAGAAGCATTCAGGAATTTCAGCAAAGAAACAAGCGCAGAAGGTGGACCCAACTTAAGAAGGTGTTTTTAAGATCCGATCTCCATTGGGTCTATTGTTATATGCACCAACAGCTGTTGCAATGTGATGTTAGTTGGTCATTTCTGTTGGAGACAACTTAAAATTTTCAATGATTTGGACGTGGGTGAGGACAGAGTACCTACAAAGGTGGACCCAGCTTAAGAAGGTGTTTTCTTTTTTTCGGTAGAAGTAGTGTTGAAGACAAAGTATGCAAAGGTCAATGCTCTGAAGGACTAGGTTAGTTCAGATGCAAGCCCTGAATTGTTGCATAAATATCATTCTAGTTCATATAGTTGGTTAGCCTGGATTATTGCAATCTAAATTGGGTTATCGAATATCTTTCGTTTCTGGTTTTTTTTTTTTTTTTTGGTAAATAACCTCTCTTTTATGTTATTTGTGTAGAGGAGAGAAGAAACTACTTTTCCTTTTAGTTTGTGTTTTGATCTGAATTTTTCTGGGACAAGATAGTAAAGGGGAGAAAAGTCCTGAAAGGGAACCCATCAAGGCCAATATAAGATGACCCAATACTGTTTTAGAGTAAATCCTATGTAAAATCCTACATAGTGTAGGTTGGGCTTTCATAATTATAGAAGATCCTTTTCTTTCGGAAATTTCTTTGTTGTCCAGCGAAATGCAGCCATCACTAATTTTGAATTTGAGGTGATCTATGGACCAAGTAATAAAATCTCTTAATGTTGAGAAAATCCATGATTGACTTGCTAATCATCTAATTAACGGTATGCACGAATGGATTGATTAATAAAAATGGCTCCCCTAATGGTCAATTTCCGCAGATTTTTTTTTATTTTTTGGGGGAGGTAGAACAATTTCCACAGCTTTAATCCATTCATTTGTGTTTTTGTCTTAAGAACAGCTTACTCCATGGTCCTTTCTTTGAATGTCTCTTTCCATGAGCATAGTAAATGTTAGTTTGATGCAAAAACTTGTAAGACCAATATTTAAGTATACTTTATGCATGAAAATTGCATTCTACTTAGAAACTTGACGGTTATACTTAAGCTTGATAACTTTTTGGTCTATGACAAAACAAAACTGGGCCATGTATATTGTATAAGTTCATTTTGTCGATATGGGGCCCATATCATCTAATCCAAAATCAGGCATAATGATGATCAACCCTTGTACTGATAATTGATTATAATTGACCCCAATCTATGGACAACCCAATGTTGGATTGAGAAAAGCATGAAAGGGAGAATTAAAACCTATGTGACTTGAGATAAAGCGATCTTATTTTTGTAAATGATGATGCACTCATACGTACTTTGCCACTTTGGTATCACACACATGTCCAATGATTAATCCCTGGGTTTTCAAGTTTAAAATACCACTCTTAACCAGCAGTCCAATGAAGCATGAAAAAATGAAAAATAAAAATAAAACATGATCACACAATGATGACACACGCATTTGTGTTTGATGGATGTAAGAGTAAAGTAGTTCTTAACCATGGTTGATCCATTCTCATTACGGCGGTTGATTTTTGAGACATGAAAGGTATTAAAATGAATAATAGGGACGCATGATTAAATACTGAAACCAAAAGCCCTCTTTCTAAATCCTAAAAACCTTTGGGCGAAAAAAAAAAAAAAAAAACTACCGAGTATTGCTATAGAAAGGCTATAATAAAATTAAAATGAAGATGTAATTACTCTAATGAGCAATTCAATAATCTAATGATCTTTCGACAAGATTCTGGATGGAATATAAGAAAGTCAAATGATATTTCATTAATTTCAAAATGAGTTTGATCTACCATAAATTGGATTAGTAAACGCAATGATAATTGGCATATTGATAGGCCACAGACAGCCTGACAGAACCTTGTTATCTATGTAACATACTAGGAAAGATAATTAGAATTTGAAATTGCGTGCCATGAAGACAAAGCAAAGCTGAATGTACAACCTCACCTTCTCACACCAACCTGAGGCTACCATTTCAACCAACCTGCCCTTCCTACCTGTTTGAACTATTCACCTACCTAAAAGGTCCCCATCCTATTGTTCCCTCCAAACCAAGACACAACCCCTTGGAACCAAGTTGTCCAACCTTCACTTCCCCCAATTTCATAGTCAACATATTCATCACCCCAGCTCCAACCAAGATGCCAGAATTTCCAACTGAAGAAGAGAAAAAAAAAATAATAAAAAAACCAAAATCAACCCTTTCATACTTCTCTTAGAAGAAAGTAGAAACAAATTTAAAAATCCTCATTTGTAAGTGAGGATCATCAAAAGGCAACTTAAACAAGACATGTGATTTTGGATCCTTGTACTTTTTCATGCTTTCCATTGACAATCCTATTGATATATAAGATAGTGCCAAATGAAAGAAACCCTCTACTTTCTGATTAAAAAGGTAGTCGCAAGTAGATATTTTGAACTAGTACTCGACTGAATGTACAAATATAGGCATTCAAAAAGTCTATTTGGACAAACTCTATGGACAGAATTTGAGACAAACTGTCCACGTGGCGCAACGCGATTGGACTCTCTCAAAAGTTAAAATGCACTGTCCCAATTACGTTGCGCCACGTGAATAGTTTGTCCCAACTTCTGTCCATGAGTTTGTCCATATAAACAAACTGGCATGCATATTTTGTGATATCTCATGCTCTTTAACGAAATCATGAATCATGATCGGGCCATTATCATGCAACTACTGCGGTTACTTTCGACATATATATCAGTTGGGTTTCTTAAGCTACAACAACACTCCAACCAACAACGAGATTCATGTAAATTTCAATTAGTATAATACCTTCCCCACAATGTCAGAGCACGAAGGAACCAGCTGGGAATCATGAACAATGGGCTGCTGTTACTGCATCCGGAGAGGCGGGAGAGCCCAGCATTCAATTTGCAATTCGATTGGGCACCGGAAAACATCACAAAAACCTTCTTCAAATGCATCAGATGGCAGGTGGAAGAGACCACAGATCCCATCCACTGTCCATACCACTACTACTGCGACAGCACCTACCCAGGAAACTACCCTCCTTTCATTGATTTCTCAGTACTAGTCCTTGCAGCAGCCTCTTATCTGGTGATTATAGCTTTTAATGTAATGGAGATGAAAGGAATGACCCCAAGAATTCGTTTCAGGAGGAGGTTTTGGTTACCATCAGGACCAATTGCCCTTCCTTTTATCCTTCTCTCTCTTGCCAGGGGCCATAGGATTGACACTTTCTTTCCACTTTCTCACTTGGGGCCTCTACTTCTCCAGATGCTACTTATCTCTGCACTCTCATTTGAGAACCCACCCGACAAAAACGTCAAGTGTGCATTGTTTGAGGTCTCAACGGTTTCTGGGATTTTGCACGCGAGTCTGTACTTGGATTCTGTGATCTTGCCTTACTACACTGGATTGGAAGCTCTGGTAACATCGACTCTTTCGGGCGAATGCGCATCTTGTATATGTAGGAGAGAGGTTTTGGTAGCTGGGGGAACGTTGGTCTCTTACAGAGGTTGGTCTATAACATCATTCTCTGTTGTTGGTGCTCTGTTTTCGAGAATGGTCTGTACATGGATTGGGGAAGATAAGGGGAGTGTGTTGATGAGGTTGATGTTGGAAGGTTTTGGTTGGATTTTGATTGCAGCTGATGCTGTTTATCTGATGGTGAATTCTCCTCAAGGTGGGTTGATTGAAAGAGCTGCTTTTGGTGGTGTTTGTGCTTTGATCTGCCTTCATTTCTTGAAGAAGTTGTATGCTATCTGGTGTCATGCCAAATAGAATTTGGAATGGGAAGTGAGATGGGTTTCAGAGTTGCAACAGCAATTGAACGAGTACATATTCACATTTGTCCTTGTAAAATGCAGTTTTGTTTAGTTTGGAATTGTAATTAAATCCCAAGACATATTCATGATACAAGAATTTAGCTGTAAAAGAGGACAATTGTAATCTTAGAAAACCCTCTCTTATGGTGTAATGCATCTGGGAAATGACTTATCCATGTTGAACACCTAACTTGAGGGTCCTTTTTTTTTCCTGGGCTCATAACACATGATTCTATGTGAGTGGGAAGATTTGACTTCAATCATTGTGACAAATGTACAACATGTTTGGAGAGAAATTTGAGCCAGTTCTATGCAGAGGTGTCTTTTGATATGAGCAACCTCGTGTAAGACTCCAAACCCGCCTTAATGTGATTAGTACCTAATTAATCTTGATTAGGTGCTTGATATTTGTTTTGGATGATTTTGTGATGGATTATGTAGATTAGTAGAGTCTTGGGGCCAACTAGGTAGAACTTATGACCTTTTTGATAATTTGGGCCACACATGTTTTTATATAGTTTAATGGTTTTAAGTGCATTTCATTAAGCAAGTCATTAGCATTAGGTTGCATGTTTTGACCCAACCCATTCGGACCCAACTTGATCCATATCCAAGCCCAAAACAACCCCAAGCCCTTTGCCCAAATTTCATTAAAGAAAATGGACTTGCATGCAAAGTCCAACTAAAATACCCTTTAAAGCACCACAACCGATCCTCTCTTCTATTTCTCCTCTTCCATCTTCATTTCAGCTCAGGAACCTCTTTCTTCTCTCCTCCTTTTTCATATCAATTCCTAGAATCACCATTAAAGGAGCTTGCATGTGAGAGTTTTGGGGTCCAGTCATCTTCTTCCTCAACTATGTCTCTCAGCTGGATCCTCTTTTCCTTCATCCATCACTATTACTCCCAGACCTCTTCTTCAAATCAGCTGAACAGAGCATTGCATGCATGATATTCAACATCAAGACTCTCCCTGTCATCTTCCCCAACACTTTATTTCTTCATCAAGCCTGCAATCAGCTCTACCCTCTCACCATTTCCTTCACAAGTAAAGCTAACCTTATGTCACCCATATCCTCTTATTTTGAATCAGTCATTGAGAGTGAATTGTAGTGCATACATGCTCATCAGATTTCATTTATTGCATTTTTCATTGTAGGAAGTGATTGAGCTTAGAAAATTGGGGGTTTTGCTTGATTGCTTGATTTGATTCAAGAAGAGAAATTAGATTGGAAAGCACCAAAATGAGGCAAGTAAATGAGCAATTTAAGATATGTGCATGCTATTGATTCATTTATTGAGCAATGTTACTCTCTTGAATGATAATTCAGCCTATTCTTTGATTAGAATTATAATGTAAAACAAATGGGTTCTTGTAGTGAATTATGGTAGACTGTAATTGGATGGCTTATGGGTTTTGTGAGCACTTTGGAGGCTCATTTTGGTCCAAGTTATGCCTTGTAAAGATGGGTTATAGGTGTGGAGAATAGACCCCAGAAAACAGAGCCTTTCAGCTCAGTTTATGCCCAGAAAATGAGTCACAAAATGCTGTCCGCATTGGGCCGCGGGTCGACCCATTGGGCCCAACAATGCCAACTTTGAATGGCCATAACTTTTGACCCATACGTCCGATTTTTAAGTTCCATATATCGTTGGAAAGCTCTTGGAACGTAGAAACCAATGATGCAAACATCCTAACGATCAGAGATTAGGAGATTAAGTTGATACGGGGACGATTAAACCGAGCCCTATCTCTTTGGGAAAAAGAGACTTTAATACTGGCTTGGACCTTAGATTGGAGGAACCAATAGACTAAAACCTTATAATCATTCCCGAGGATGATTGTGATACAAACACTAAACCAATAAGGTCTTAGGTTGAGAAAGGAGTGACCTTGTAGGTCCCTAGAGATGGAACCCTTAACCAAATAAATAAGTCCAATGGAAATTGTAACACACGAGAAATCTTGGGCTGAGATTATCTCATGTGCCTATCCGTTTGTCTAGCGCCTTCCCATGGGTGTTGGTTTAGGGATTTCGGTGCATCACGCACACACAATGTGACACCAATAAAATGTAGCACATGCATCGAATTACCTAAAACTACATCGAAATGGACGGTTAGAGTCGGCGGGTAATTAGATTAGGTTTGGCTAGTAAATCTTCTTGATCCTATTAATCGAATTGCATGTGCATATTGTTATCGACTTTATTATTGCCCTCAAATGTCTCGAGATTTGCTTATATGCATTGTTCGTATTACTTCTCAAATGTTATTACAAATGTGCTATAAATGTATCATGAATTGATGTGAATAGCGGACTGAGTAAATATGACTAGATTGATTGAATGAATAGAGTGGAAGCAAAACGAAATTGAGTGTAAAAGTCTTACTCAAGTCCTATTGATTGAATTGAATGAGTCGGCACTACTTAGCTTCGACCGGATGATACTCGTCGGGGTTGACTCTTGGTTTAGATTTGTGTACGTCACTGCAGTAGACAGCCTGGAGCACCGGAACTCCAGAACCCGGGTAGCCAGGAGGACCTTTGGCCGGGCCCCTGGTGACATCCCAAAATGCGTGCTCTTTATTAAGGAGGATTGAGCAAAGGTAGTAGCCAACTAGAATGTAAGTTTTTGTTTTGTGATTCGATAAAGCATGATTTATTCTCAAAAGCACGACGTGCCTAGTTTCCGCTTATTTGACATCGTGTAATCTTCTGTCAATAATTCAAATTTAATATACTATGTGATATATCTTAATTGCTCATATATATTGTTGAATCGTCGTATTCATGGTGCTACACTTGGTGTCACAGGGATCCAGGATACCAAAGGGAATAGCTAATAATCCTTCAGACTAGATATTTGATCGATAAAGTCCATGGTTAGCTTTTACCGTCGGAGTACATACAAGTGTGGTAATTTATAACTTGAGATTAGATAGTGAATCTTGCACTTAGTTTAAGTATGCATTGAAGGTTTAAATTATTAGCTTTGTTTTAGATTAATTGTTATGTAACAGTTTGGTTATAAACTGCTCATGGTTCTTTGATTGATGATATACATGCTTCCGCAAATAAATGTTCCTTGACAGGTATTAGTGAGTAATCCTCACACATGAAATGTGGAATTTTCTCCTTCGTGAATTCGGACTTGGTCCGGAACAGGTATGAGTTCATGGGAGTACGCGTGTCACACCTTGGGAACCACCTTGATCAGGGGATTCTCGGGTCCGGGATGTGACACCTCGATTACACAAAGGTGAGCAAAACACTGATTAAACCAGATGCTTGATGTCTGCACCATTCTATTACAAAACTTGTCCAATGCTCATGCTGAATTGGGCATGGATATAAGGTATTATCCAACGGAGCAATTCAAAAATCCTATGTGCATATAGGTCAATTTAAAACATCTTCACCATTAAAGGCATATTTTATCTATTATAGGAGTTGGCTTTGAGAACTAGACTTGTGATTTCTTAGTGCTAAGTTCATGTCAATGAAAATATATCATTGTCAACTAGCATACAAAAGTAGCGTTCTTTTTTTTTTTTTTCTTTTGTTATTGTTATATATCATCATCATCATCATCATCGATGTCTTTATCATAGTCAAAGCCTTAGGCCATTTCAATTATTTGGACTCGGCCTTTTGACTGTCAACGTTTCCGTTCAACTTTTTATCTATCCATATTTTCAATAATTCCAGAATTTATATTTTTCTCACTATTTTATTCAATATCATTAGTGGCTTCTCTCTTTTAACATTCCATATACATAACAGAGGTTGTCATTGGCCGTCAGTAAATTGTGCTCATGCCATTTCAAATGATGTTCGTTTAATTTTAGGAATGGCTAGGCCAATAGGACCTCGAAATCTAGCCATCATGGTGAGGCCGTGAGGTTTGAAAGGTCTCCATTAGAAATTGCATTATGAGAAACTTTTAAGTACTTATTTCAAAGGCTTTAATGTGCATAAACTCTTTTATATGCAGTTCTTTACAAACAAGTAATTGCAATTTGCTGTTAATGATATTTTTGGGTAGAAAAGTATTGATGATATGTTAACATTGTATTAGTGAAAGTTAATTTCAAAAGCTTGCTTGGAAAGAAATGTGTATACATGTAAGAATACTAGTACTTAGAATTATATGAATAGAAAGTAGTATTGCTTAAACAAGAACAAAAAATAGACCATTACCAGACATGGCCATTGTTTATGGGGATTTGTGTTATTTGTAGCTTTCATGCGTTTTGGAATCTCCAATACAAATATTAGTGTCCGAGACGGCAGCATTTTCTTTCAAAAGTGGAGCTTCCTCATTTCAGAAGTGGCCATTAATATTACATTTCACCGCTTGAATCAACCTTCCTTATAAAAGAAAGCTGCTATTACAACACTTTTTTTTTTTTTTTTTGGCTAAAGGTCATTTGTATTAAAAAGACACAAACAAAAACAAGGCAAGTCCACACAAAATTTCCAACTACACAAAATTTCCATTAAAATAGAATCCTCTGCTGCAAAGCACTATCAGGAAACTATAACTTTAACATTTGAGGTCTACCACCATCAGGCCGTAGTTCCATGGTTGTTAATTTCATTTAGGTCGCCATCTTGGTTTAGCCTTCAAGATGGAGTATTTTTGTATTTTGAAATTTCGGCAAAATTTTTTGGAGTAACTTTTTGGAATTATAAAAATTAAAATGTGTAAAAAATAAAAAAAAAATACAAAATTATGATATTTCTTGATATGAATATTGAGAAAATAAATAAAAAGTTAGTAAAAATTGTACTACAAATCGAAATAGACCAGAACAGACCGGAATGGGCTAGAATGGACCGAAACTCAAACCAGAATTTTCTTTTACCCCCATTCCATTTCAGCCGAGGGACCAGGATGAAAAATTTCAGCCATTTCAACTAAAACGAAACGAAATTGACTACTATAAGCAATTCTCACCTGGCTGCCCCAGGGTTCGAATCCTGGGTACGCCACCTCTTCCCACGTGTACATACTCCCTTCTCACTTTTGTGGGCTTCATACTCGCATGTGTGGGCTCCTTTTCCACTTGAGTAGGTAGTCTTCTTATGTGTGTGTGGACTGTCTCGCCTCCTAGCCCCCTTGGCTGGAGTACCGATAAAAGAAAGGAGTAGACTGCATATGAGATTATATGGAGTCCATCTCGTAGGGGCTACTTAGATGCCTACCTATTAGTGGGAACGGTATTATATGGAAAGGTATTTTCATGGTCAAGGGTCAACATAAAAACCAACCCCTTCAGGCCATCCTAACCCTTAATTTAATAGTCATGAAGTTTAGTAGTTTTTTAACCATAGATTTTCTCAAGAATCAATCCGACGGTGGATAAATATTTGATACGAGTAAATTGGACTTGGTACCCGGTCATGGGGGAATAAGAGTGTGAAAGAGATTACATAGATCAAAAGTGGCCCCATAGAGCTGTGCTGCATATACTGTTGCCCGCAGGAGAACATTTCTCGACTGTCAGAAATAAGAGCGCTTCCTGGAAAAAGTTTTAGGTCCATATGCCACTCCAGATTTCCTCAGTAACGCTTTGAAATGGAGGGCCTCCAAATAAAGTGTGAAGCTTTGATTTTGATCATTCGCTTGAGTCCTGAATTAAATAGCTGGAAAATGCTTCCAGGATCTTATTTTTTGTGAATGATTAAATCCTAAATCCTCTTGTATTAGTAGCTCTAGTGGACTTCACAATCCATGTGCCATGTTGTTAGAACTTAGAAATCTATAGTTTGTTACTTACTGCTTCCATGGTGGATAGCTTTAAATAAGAAAGCAATGGTTACCATTAGATTCTAAAATATGCTTGTCTGCACTCTTTTCAGGGAAACAGAAATCAGAACTATATTGCAAAGATATTGCTTGTTAAGAATCATGAGAGGACGGGCCAGTGGAGAATATATTATGGTATATTTTAATTTCTATTAATTATTGATTTTAATTTTAGAATGGGCTTCAACAAGAAGTTGAGAAGTAATTTATAGTAAGGGCTCGTTTGGATGTTTACAAAATAAAATATTTACAGATTTAAATATTACAAGAATAAAATAATATAGAATTCAATAATATAATATTATAATAGTATAATATTTTTACCATTTTATAAATTTTTGAAGAATATTACAGATTTTAAATTGAGCTGTTTGGAAGGTGCTATGATTAAAGTAAATTATATTGTTAGAATATTTTAATTTATATTTAATTTACCACATCTGGATAAAAAAGTAATGTGGTAAAGTAAAGTTCAACTGTCGTGTTTTTACCATAAGTTCTTTTTCTTTTATCAAATAAAACCATGGCAAAGTTAATAAAAAAAAACTACTTTATAACTCTCTCTCCCACTCTACTTTACCAAATACTTCATCTGACCTTACTTTACCTCACATTTTACCATGATATGGCATCAATCTTTACTTTGCTTTACCACACCTGTAAACAAGTCATTTTTTATTTACCATATAAAACTACGATAAAATGTGATAAAGTAAAGGAAAAAAAAAAGAAAAAAAGAGAAACTACTTAACCATTCCTTCCCACTTTACTTCACCATATACTTTATCCCACATTTACTTTACCCCACCTTTACCGTCCTGTGATATTTACTTTAACTTTACTTTACCTTATATGTAAACAAACACATAATGATGGATTTGGTGAACTAAGTCTTAACTTTACTCTATTACTTTGTAATCGTCATTTTGAAATATTTTTATCTTATAGAAAGTTTTCTAAAGGAGAGAACTGTAGGAGAA
This sequence comes from Umbellularia californica, assembly GCA_028538565.1. NCBI lineage: Eukaryota > Viridiplantae > Streptophyta > Magnoliopsida > Laurales > Lauraceae > Umbellularia > Umbellularia californica. The sequence continues at coordinate 13,000,294 of JAPQWN010000001.1, read as the reverse complement.
AATATTGAAATTTTTGAAAAAAATGAATATTTTCTTCAAATTTCTGTTGGGTTACCAAACGCATAAGATTTTCTTATTTAAAAAATGAAAAATTATATTTTATAAAATATTATTTTATTGTGTTTTCTTGTGCATCCAAACAAACTCTAAAATAGTTTTCTTTGCCAACATACTCATGATTGAGTGAGTTTCACAGACATGTTCAGGGATCAATCCCAGGGCCTTCAAGTTGAAGACGTCACTCCTAACCAATTGTCCTATAAAAAAATCTTTCCTTTTTTTAAGTAAGTTTTCTATTTTATTTTATTTAAAATTTAGATTAGGAGATCTTGGTCTCCTTTTAATTAAATGAGTTTGGCCTTGAACAATGATAGCGAGTTAGCAAAAAGGAGAGCCCATCTCATAACTCATTGCCATAGTCACAAATATAGCAGGAGATCGATTACGAATTAGATCCCTAGAATGATTTCCCACACAGAACCATTAGCAGGAGTGCAACCAGAGCAGTGCCCACCTAATTAAAATCCAAGTTGCTCAAAATGAACACGTGCCCTGTTCATGGAATGTTGTCAATTTTTTTTCAAAATGAGTTTGTTCCACTGAAAGAATGAGCATATGTTGATAACATAATTAAAACAATCATCTGAAATATGAATCATATTCATTAATTATGTTCTCAATGATATGTTCAATCCGCTTATTTTGGAGTAAAATTTAAAAATATCCTGTGAACAGGGTAGCCGTTCAATTTGAGCTGCTCTGACTTTCATTGGGTTTAAAATTTGCCAGTATCCTCACAATGAAATGTTCAAATGATCGCAACCTCTCACCTATACATCAAACACATGTTCCCAGCTGATATTCCTTACACAAGTTGTCTGCAAGCCTTTACCAGTATTGTTCTACAAAACATATAAATAAAATAAAATGGGATTGCCTGCCTTACTATGTAGCAGTTGAATTTACAAATGCTCTCAACTTCTTTGAAATACCTTCTCTCTATATTCATACAATCATTCATGGAAGAAACTGACCAAATCCGAGGAGTTGCTGCATCTGGGGCATCTTGGATTCTGCTTCTGAAGCATCACATACATGTGGCAACGTATACATCCCCTCAATATCAGGCAAGCCACATCCGCCCCTGGGCTCTTTTTATCCCCATGATTCTCACCTGAACAAGATTCCACACAAGAATCGCTCGACCCAGATGATGAAATACTAGAACTAGAACTCATTGAATTAGAAGGAATGACCCCCGGAACAATCGCCGCATCATTTGGACCTTCACTTCCCAAGTCACCAGATTCGGGTGGTGATGTTTGAGATTTGAACGGCCCAGCTGACTTTGGCCAAGAACTGCTCCTCTCTTTCTTATAATCACCAACCTTTGATTGTCTATCCATGATACAACTTCGAAAAATTGCTTCTATATATATGAGAGAAAGAGGCGGTTGATAGTTTAAGTAGTACCAAAATCATAAAACTAAATGACCCACCAATACTAAACAACCAAGGAAATTGAAGATGGGATAAGACATAGCAGAGGTACCCCAACCCAAACACATATATGTAAGGAGATGGATGCAAAGCAGATTCAATGGTACCTAACTACGTCAGGCTCATTGAATGTCTTCTGCTAGCAGTTGGTCCAACCAAAATATCGTTTTGGCTCTTAACTCATTGGTTGCCAATAGTCAACGTAAAACAAGTCAAATGTTCTAATCAACCCATTTAGTGGGATTGGAGAAAATTTCATGTATCATTGCCCAACTCAGTCACGTTTATAATGTGACAGCTACTTGCTTGCCAAAATCCTTGACCATCCGTATCACCCTTTTAAAGGGCAGAAGCTCCTCTTGCTGATTTAGTTCATGGTCTAAATTTTGGCCTCTTCACCTTGAATAGGGACACAAGTCATGTCATGGGTTCCGTTCAATTGCTAACTTGGACCTAAAATCTCTTTCTTAAAATGTCTGTTTTCCTTTTCCTTCATTATTAGATCATCCCCTATTTTACTTCTAGTGAAAACCTTTGTATGATATGGAAGTTTCCATTCTGGTGCCATTTTCTTGGGGTGCCTTGAGATAGCAGTTACAGATATGGGGTGCATGTACTGGGGCGGGTCCAAACCTACATTCATATGAACCGGCCCAACCAAATGTGAAAATCAGAGTTAAATTTGTTTCTTTGTCAGGCTAGGCTAAGATTGTTTAAACTGCTTCAAACTTCGCCAGGGTTGGGGATTCAGCCTCAGAAACCCAAATCTAACCTGAGTACCTGACTTATAAATAAGCATCTGTATATGTAAGGTAGGGATCAGATCGACCCAGGTTGTTTAAGTTCAAGTTGCATCTATTCTATGTTCAGGTTTGGGTGTAGCCAAATGGAAATCCGGTCAAGATTGGATTGGGCCAAGACCAGTCAGACCTGCCCCAGAAAGGATAATATTATCTGTTGGGTTTGTGGTTTGTCAATAGTCATTTGTATTACGCAAATCCTTTCAATGAATCAAAGATAGCAGGTAAGGATTGTTTCTGGCCATAATTTAATATTTTGAAAGCGAGCTGCTAACAGAGAGGATATCTATGCCGTTGATGGTGATGTTGCTTGAAAAGGACGCTCTCTTTGAATCGTGTTATTCTCCACATCTACCCACCAGGCACCAACAGTCCAATGCCAAATTAATTTTTGTTGAATGTTGGTGTTCTAATCCTCCAGTTATGCAGACCCATTGGAAAATGATACTTGAACACTGTTTTAAAAACCAAGACCATCCGGTTTAACCCTGCTTGACCATGACCGAATGTAATAAACATTTAGGGCTTACTTGTTTGCATTATAATATATAGGAATTGAAACTCATACCATAAATGGTTAAAAATGAAAATCAAACGTGAATGCTTGAGAAAAAAAAAAAGCACAAATGACCTTTCCTAATAAGAAAGTAGAATTAAAGGAAAATGGGAAATGGATACCGAACCATTATCATAGTAATTACATATATAGGAAAGTAAAAGTCTCGTATACATGTCCACCTTATATCCTGCACCCCTCACCTCTTACCCTCATTTTTCTTTTTCTTTTTTGAAACAGTAACAAGTACTTTCATTAAGGAAAAAGGAGAACACAAAAAGAGAAATAGAAAGGGGTACAAGAGTAATATACCATACCCAACCTAGCTTACATTATAAAATCATCCCAAGGAGATACCCTGTCAACTCCTTGTTAGCCAAAGCATCAACCATAGAGTTCGCTGATCTGAGCTCAAGATGGAAAATAACGGTGATAGAGGCTACCAACACCCAGATTTCATTAAAAATGAATAGAGACTTCCATGCATTAGAAGAATCGCTTTCCACGAAAATAGACCCTTGGAAATACCTCGAGAAGCATCGGAGAGCTTCCAGAATAGCTAGAACCTTGGCTTCATTGGCTCGACCTCGTGCTCACTGGGACCCTGTGGATTTTTAATTGCTCCATGTGGATTCAACCTCATGCTCACCGGGATATACTGTCACGTACTCTTGCACTTAGAGGTGTTCAACACTTGGTCATCACCCCTTGATCGGTTTAGATGAGCTTTATACCTATCGATTTATTCATGGAGGTGGACCCAATGATGATCTTGGGTCCATGGTTTTTTTTTTTCTTTTTTTTCTTTTTTTAACTTAATAAAATGAGAAAAAAGAATGAGCACAAATACACAAGTTGGGATATCTAACTATTTGGATGCTCAATTGCTGGTGCTTAAGCCTATATCTAACTAATCTAAATGCCCATGTAAAATTTGATAGGTAAGGCTCCTGAAGGTTGTGGTTTCGAAACTGCGCTATGACATCGGGGCATAGGAAAGTTACTCGGCTCTCCTTTGGCTCATAGGGATTTTTGATAGGTAAAGAAATTCAATGCAATTGGAACAATATCAGCGTTACACGAAATAAATTATTTGCACTAGATTTCTATCACCATATAATCGGGGACAAAAATTAATGATGGTGCCCCCCTTTTATTACCATTTTTCACACAAAAAAAAAAAATAAAAAGAAAGTTTCAGAAGATTCAGATTTTACTACTTTCATGGCCATGCAGCGTTTGTAAAATTGATTTGACCTGCAAACCAAACCAGTTTTTGACCGTCATAACCCGACCTGCATGGTGCATAGGTTGGACACGGGTCAAATTAACCTGACCGTAGTAAAATGAGTTGGGTTAGGATGTACCCCATATCTAAGCCAATTGAACAATATGGTGCTTTAATATTTCCGTGTTTGGGTTTTTTTTTTTTTTTTTTCCTATAACTAAACTCAAATATAACCTCACTTGAAATAGATTGGGCTTGGGCCAAATATTTACAAGTTTGGTAAGGTGATCAATTGACTTTAAATGGATGCAGCCATGTTGGATGTGGGTTATTCACGTTGGGTCGGATTGACCCAATCTAGTGCAAATTCAATTAAGATCAGATACGAATATGGGTTTACACTCAACCGTAGACAACCGAGGTCAGCAAGACCCATTTTCCACCCTTTATGTACGTGTCATTTGATGTCTGGCCCTATTAGAGATAAGGTACTTAAAAATTTATCTATCTACAGAGAATCATTATCAAGTATATTAGTTTTTTGATGAGCAGCATCCTCTTGGTTCGGTGATGTGCTTGATCTGGGCAGTGGGCTTCGGGTTTTTATTGATGCTTGGGATGTGCACTTCTTGTTTTGTTTTACTGGGATGTTCGCAATAACAGGGAAAGAAAAATTATGAGGATTTAAAACTAAGGGCTAGAATCATTTTTTCGACCTAAAATTTTTGTGTTTTCTTAAATCATGTTAAAAATTTTCGCTACGTGCCTCTCTTGGCTGACATTTATCTACACGGGCTCATGCATTTAGATGAACACACTAGAAACAGGCATTTTGTAAGGGGGTAACACTCCAACATGACCTAAAGTTGTCCATAACCTTTCATGATTAATTGATAGTCTACATAATTCAAGTTGGTGTCAAATTTGGATAGTGCTGATTATGGAAAAGAGGAGAGAGAGGCAGGTGAGCCATATATGCTAGACCCATCCGAAGTCATCCCTTTAGAGATGCTCCTATGAGAACATCTCTCACCTTATTATGAGAGATAATGTGAGGGTTCCTATCTTATCTCTCATAATAAGGTGAGAGCACTTCTAGTGGTGTACGGACTCCTTTCTCACTTGAGTTAGAGGTGGCAATCGGGTCGGGTTGTGCTAAACGGGTCGGACCCGTTTATTAAACGGGTTAGACAAGCCTAACCCGCATCCGACCCGTTTATTAAACGGGTCGGAAACCCCTAACCCGCACCCACCACGGGTCAACCCGACCCGACCCACTTAAACCCGCATAACTATTGCGGGTTATACAAGTCAGGTCAACCCGTATACTTGAATAAGTGAGTGATAAGTTTCTTTATAAGAAAAAAATGTTAGAAATAAACAGTTTTTTCATAAAAATAAAAAAATATCATATAAAAATAAAAGGATATTATAGAATTGAGTGATAAGTTTCTTTACAAGAAAAAAATGTTAGAAATAAACAGTTTTTTCATAAAAATAAAAATATCATATCAAAATAAAAGGATATTATAGAATTGAGTTATAAGTTTCTTTACAAAAAAAAAGAAAATAATAACAATACAAGCATGGCTCATGCAAGACAAGCACATCGTAGTTCATAAATCATTAAAAAAAAAAAACCATCCATGTAAGATGAATAACTCTAAATTGTGTGACTCATGGTAAGCATAATGTTACTTAGTCCTATTATAACAAATATGAAATATAAAATCATTATTATATTAAAAATTTCTGTAATGCACCATCCTTAAATTAAGTATCGGTAATCTTAAACAGACTTAAATACAAGAATTAATGCGGGTTATGCGGGTTATGCGGGTCAAGCGGGTCAACCCTAACCCGACCCGCTTAATTGCGGGTCATGAATACTTGACCCGTGACCGACCCGCCTATCAAACGAGTCGGGTTAAGCGGGTAATACGCGGGTCGGGTCGGGTCGGGTTGGCGGGTCGGGTCATATTTTGCCACCTCTAACTTGAGTGGGTTGTCTTCTCGTGTATATGTGGGGGCTCTCAATTGGATTTCAGCCCCCTTGGCTGAGTGAAAAATAAAAAAATCTGGCATAACGTTTACCAAAAACACAAAACCCTGGCATAATAATGTTTTTCCATCATTTTTTGTGTTTCCCCATTCCCTTTAAATTGTGAGGGACTCTGTCCACTTACATGTGACGAATGTATATAAGATACAAAAACTTCATCCACCAGCCCTTACATTGGAGGGCTAAAAATTCCTAAAACACAACAGCCGGACAATTTTAACCATTCAACTACAGTCCTTTTTAGAGGAATATATAGGAGTTATGATCGACAAAACTTCCATCGAAATTTCCCTTCATCATCAGATGGCCTATCCACTTAAGAGCTACTTAAGATGTTGATTAGAAAAGAGTCACTTGTAATTTACAGGACAAAGAAGCCTAACTCTTAATTCCTCAAAAAGAAAAAAAAAAAAAAAGCTGAAAACCCCAACATAAAAAAATGTGTGCCTCAACTTCCAACAAACAACAGCAACTGGATCGTTGCCGTAAACCCAAGTCCTTCTTGCATAGAATGAAGATAGCTTTAACTTACTTCTGTATCCCAACTTCTTTGTCTGAGAGATGATCACTGAGAATCTTTGGTTCCTGTTGATCAACAATAGGTGATATCATGGAACTTGCATGGGCGGTTTCAAGAACCAATGTTATGTCTCCAACGTTTACTGGAGTTACAGTTGTGCTTGATTGGGTTGACCCGGGAGCGAGTGCAGCATCACCAGTGCTCATTTTATTTGCTTTCAATTGAATTTTCTTTCCCCAAAGGAAGGCATACAACCCTCCAATGATCAAAACCATCCCTAATATGCTGCATTCATATTTAAACTCTCATTACATACTCATCATTAACTCTAGTTAAGAACCAATAAGAAGCAACGACTAGTAGTACTATGTTATAAAGTCTCTAGTACACAGCAATAATGTTTAAGGCCTGGAATCCCTTGCGCATAGGATTAATTCAGGCGGTGGTCCCTAAGCATGTGACACCAGATTTTTTATGACTCATTTGCCCTTCTAACCATTTAAATGGGCGGTGGTCCCTAAGCATGTGACATTAGATTTTTTTATGATTGATTCTCCCTTTTAACCATTTAAATGGGTGTCATGCAATTTAAATCTGGATTTTAGCTCCAACTCACTGTCTTTTCCGGATTATTTTTCAATTTAAATGTAGTAAGATGAGTTTTCGATCAAAATTTAAGTTTTAAATTGGAGGGAACGACAATTGATGGAATTTTGCCTAGCATGGCTTGCTTGATGCTGCTTTTTTTTTTTTTTTTTTTTTTTTGTGTGTGTCCTCTTCCCTCTTGTGGGTTCTTTTGGCTATCCGTGTACATATACTACTAAGATAAATTGATACCAAACTCATCTCAGTCCAAAGCAAAGTCAAATAAAATCATAACAAATTTATTTAAATTCACTTAAAACACAAATAATTTCATATTAGATTCAAATAAATTTTTTATCAAAGCTAGATAAATTCAAACTAAATCAAGTCAAACCAAACCAAATCTATATTGAAGTAACATAACTTGTTTTCAAATTGGCTATGATTTCAAACACAGATTAATTCATATAAACTCATATAAATTCACGCCAAAGTTAGATAAGTTCTCATCAAAGCTAGATAAATTCACAGCAAACTTAGATAAATTCACTTAATTCGTATCAAACTCGGATTAATTCAAAGCAAACACAAATAAATTCATATCAAACACAAATAGCATCATGCCAAAGTCAGATAACACATATAAAACACTTTTTTTCAAACTGGCTGTGAGTTTAAACACAGATAAATTCATAAAAACTCATATAAACTCACACCACATTTAGATAAGTTCCCATCAAAGTTAGATAAATTCACAGAAAACTAAGATAAATTCACTTAATTCGTATCAAACTCAGATCAATTCAAAGCAAACACAAATAAATTCATATCAAACTTAAAAAAATTCATACCAAACACAGATAACATCATGCCAAAGTCAGATAACACATACAAAACAATTGTTTTCAAACTGGCTATGATTTCAAACACACATAAATTCATATAAACTCATGTAAACTCATGCCAGAGTTAGATAAGTTCCCATCAAAGTTAGATAAATTCACAGCAAACTCAGATAAATTCACTTAATTCGTATCAAACCTAGATTAATTCAAAGAAACACAAATAAATTCATATCAAACTTAGAAAAATTCATACCAAACACAGATAACATCATGCCAAAGTCAGATAACATTATACCAAAGTCAGATAACACATATAAAAATTAGGTAAATCCACAACAAACAAACAAAAAAAAACCTCATTTAAAACCAAGTTGAATACATTTTAAAGTCAAATAAAATAGTGTGTAATTCAGTTAATTTCATACCAAACTCATTATTTCAAAGGAAATTTAGATAAACTCAGTAAAAACTCAAAGAAAATGTTTTCAAAGTCACATAAATTCATTTGAATCCTTGTTTAATTGATAACAAACATAGTTAAATTGAAATCAAACTCAAAAAAATCCACGTCAAAGTAAAATAATTTCATATCAAGCTCAGATAAATTTAAACCAAAACTTAGATAAACTTATGATAAACTTAATTGAGTTTAAATCAAGATGATTCGGTTGATCGAGGTCACCGATGAGTTGATTTTGCTTCTTTCTGTAGTTTCCTTCGTCTTCGCTTTCAGAATCTTTATTTTGCTTAGATTTCGGAGTGTATGACGGAATATTTTAAAGTGGTACGTGTTTGGTGACGTATGGAGTACATAAAGAGAGGGTGTTTTTGTCTTTTTGACTAATTTAATATTAAAAGAGGACCGTTGCCTCTATAAGAAAATGACTTAGACCACTGGCTATGAAACGTACTATTGAGGGACCTGCCGCCAAATGCCCAAAAAAAAAAAAAAAGTTGCAATGAACAGTCTAATATGTTTAGCTGCATTGCTTTATGATTAAGTGCCTAATTACGGGAATAGGTCAATGCACATCTAAAATTAGAAGAACAACCACGTATAGTAGCCGAAATGTACGGTAGCTTTTTTTTAAAATTTTTTTACAAAGAGTGTATTCGATAAACCCTTAAAATAGAAAAGCACACCTATGATGTAATAAGAGACTAATATATATATATATATATATATCACTATTAAGCCTCTTTAATTCAACTTCAATATTGATGCCTCTTGGGGCATACTTAGGTGATGGTTCTATTACTGATCTATGAAGGATGGTGATGGAAATCAAATATTGCAAAAAAAATATTCAGATAGGTTACAACAATTTTGAGGTGCTTTGCTCTTTTGAGCTGAAAGTGTTTCAACCTGTGCTCTTTAATAGTTTTGGCACTCTTTGTTACACATCTGACTGGTACTCATCAATGGATTGAAGGATAAGAAATTGTATTTCATCTGCCCTATAAAAATTGTCAAACTTAGATGATGACCAATTTTTATCCTCCCCTTCTCCAAAGCAAGACCTTTCCCACAAAACAACAACTCAAATCATCAGCACGGCCAAAGATCTTTTAACATAAAAAAATCTCCAGCCTCACTAGATCAAAACACAAACACATGATCCATGATCACTTTTTACAGAAAGCACATCCCATCCAGTGTGAAACTATGATCAATCAGAACCCCGTCTCTAAAATGACACTCCCCCCAAACGGACAATCGTCTAATTAATATCCACTAATAGATTGATTAACAGAGGAAAAAAAAAAAGCTGACCTTCCACATTTTAAAACCATGCTTAGATCCAATGGGACTTAAATAATAATAATTGTGTGGAGTATTTCTACCGAAACCGATGTAATCCCTGACCTCAGTAATGGTACCAATCAGAAAGGGCCTCGACCTCCATTTTTCCTGGCACGGCAGAGCCTTAGCTGTTTTTCAAGATAGGACTGGTCCCGGTAGAAGTACCGACCACATCCTTCCGAACTCAGCCTCATGTGTTGACATCCTTGCCCGACCTTAGGCATAACCCACCTCGGTGTCTTCTCCAGTTCGGCTCCTTAGCCGAGGTGAACACTGGGAGTCTAATCCCCATTATGAGATGGGACGGTTACTTTATAGGAAGTCCTTGACAGGTAGGGTGGCCACCGGCCATGGATAAGGGCTCGTTCCTATCAACAGATCACATCCACATTTATGTGAGGGATTTGAGGGGAGGTCCGATGGGACAAGTATCCTTACCTACCCCCACTAAGGATCCCAAATGTGAGCTGATGGGACAAGTACCCTTACCTACCTCCACTGTGGAATCTTCCTCTCCCCTCTATATATGCCTGCATGAAGAGCCATGAACAGGTACATGCAATATATGGCCTCTACTGTTATATTTTTGCTAAACACCTTCTTCCCTACTTCACCCTAGTTCAGTGATTGCACTAACTCAGGCGTCGGAGTGACTTTGGCTGACAGCAGCCTCGGGCCCTGACCGTCCTTTCTTCTTTCTTTCAGGATTCAGGCATCGGAGACTTCCCTGATCAGGCTGAACAAGATCTTCCAAATCCCCAGCATCATCTAAACCAAGTCCGTAATATTTAGGCACGCATAATAATAATAATAAAAACATATGCATGATGAGATATCTCATCCCCCATTCCATGCGGAGATTTCCGTGTGTAGAGGCTTTGAATTGACTTTTGGTGGAGCCCCATCTCAAATATTTTAATATTATTCTATTTGATTATTCCTCCACAATTTATATATATATATCTTTTCCTTCTTTTGGTTACATATATTTTTTTTCTTAACATATGAGATTGTTTCTTAATAGCTGGAGTACCTTATATATCTAGGGCCTATGACTTCCGAGCGTTGTGGAGTAGGAATCAGATGCTTTTAAAAAAGTTTCAACATTACACACACATACTGTCTTTACAATGACAATAGCCTCAAATATAGAAGCAGGATTATGTTGTTCCATAGTAAGGATAAAAAGAGATAAGCGTAAAACTTTGCACAACAGCATCCCTGTGACTGGTTCTGTATACTCCAGTTGGTATCACAACCAATCTAGGGATTGCTCCATTGTGTAGTTCATCTCACAATGATATATTCTTTTTATGAGACAACAGGATATCTATTAAGATTTGTTTGGAGTGATAACCTATGATTCCGCAATCTCCTTGTACTTTAAATGTGCTAAGAGAAACCTCATTGTACTTTAAATGTGCCAAGAGAAACCATGTTTCTTAGCTTGCTCAAAAGATATTGAGAAAAAGAAAAAGAATGCATACCTTCCCACAAACAATTCTTCTCCCATAAACAGAGATTCCAATATGGCCACGAAAACCAGCAACAGAGGATTAAACATTGGGGGATAGGTAGGACCACGGTGAGCTACTACCCACTGTATTAAACAAAAGCTCACGCCTGTTGTTAATACTCCCTGTAAATAAAAAAAAAATCACGGTTAAAAACATTAAAAGAAAACTGAAGATAAAAGAAAGAGGGTTTATTTAGGACAGGTGTTTACAAGCTTTAAATATCTAAAATGACAAAAACCAAAAGTAAAGGTGGGTTAAGATTCCTATAGTAAAGGTGCTTTAAGATTTGCTAAGAATATTGCCCTCCACTTGCATGTCAAGCTTTCGGCACATTTTTCATCCAACTTAAATGATTTTTCCTCCAACTTATATGAATCATAATGGAATAAACAATTGACAAACCAAGATATAATGCTAACCGCTGAGGTCCTGTTGGTTTGCATAGAGTTGAATACATAGGAATATATTGACTAATGGCTCCAAGTGAAAATGTAGATGGGGCATTGACTTCCCATGGATTTGAATTACTAAAGTGATGGCTTCGTATTTCTTTCCCATCTACCGTTGATTCATTTTCATTAAAGGAGATATTATTTCATTCTCATTTTGGATCTTCATCTTTGTTTCTTCAATTTTAACAAATTCTAGAAATACAGAGGTTGGGTTGGGGGGAACCTAAGTGGAAATCTAGTTGAAGTTTAACCTATCCCAAACATATTTTTACACCAGTAAATGCTTTAAACATATAATACAAAATCAATGGTAGTCTTTTTCTTAAGAAACAACCAAAAGAAATAACCTTTTTTCTCAATGACCCAATAAAATATTAACTATTAGATAGTCTTTTGATCCACCATAAGCGTGCCTAGAGACAGATATGTATAACAATATTTTTAAACAAAAATTACAATAATTAAACATGATTTTCCTCGTTTAAATCGTTATAACAGGCAATATCTACGGATAACACATAGATTTGGGCAACAAACTCAGCTGAACTTCTAGATATTCATCTCACAAATTGTCTTCCCATATATTATATAAACTAGTATATAAAAGAGTTGGATTTCTTCTAAAATGTTTATCCTTGTGAGCTTTTCCCCCGCACAATATAGTACATAAATACATGAGAATTCTCAAGCTCTTATATCTTACCGAGTAAATTATGGTCAGTAGATTTAGATCCCATCCTAAACTCCAAGCAGACTTTCTCCTTTCTAATGCAATTCCAATAATGGATGACTGGATGCCACCTGCCAAACAAGATAGCATCGTTGCCCAATACGTGGACGGAAATACTTTGAATACTTTAACCTGTTACTAGAGATAAGTAAACAGTGTAAGAGACTAACATGTGTAGAAAATTAAATCTAAAAATAGAAAGAAAGAATACGTCCCAAGATCAGAAACTTTTCACATCAACATAATAATGAAGAATAAAGGACTACAATATATTTAGTTGACTTAAGATGTAATCATACCTGTGAGATGAACCAAGCAGCTGAGCCAAGACAACTGCCTACCAACAATAAGGAGCCGTGGACCATAGCATCCTTTGTTATCTTTTTCGTCGAGCTATGATCATTGTGCTCATGTGAATGTTGCATGTGCAATGGCTTTCCCTTATAGAGAGTAATAACTATCGCCCCAGCAACACACAAAATGGTACCCACAACTTTAACTCTTCCTCCAATTGTTCTTAATCCCAATTTCTCTATTCTGAATTATAGAGAACCAGCATTAAAGTTAATATGAATTGTGTCTCAAACACACTAGCTATTTTGAATGCAAAAATGTGCAGTGTAACCTGTGAAATAATCCTTCATGATTTGGTACGTAAGCCAACCATTCTGTGCACAGGTGGCCTCATTTTTAGTAATGTAAGATCATTTCTCTAATGGGCCATAAGAAAGGTTTCCCTGTATAGCTATCTGATGTCGATCGGCTTGAGAATGAAAAATTGATAAGAAAACATACCCAGTGGAAATATTCAACTCTAATGGGACAAACAGTCTGAATGGATGTTGTCGTCCAACTGAGTAGAATTTTGTCAAATTTCTTACAAAAGTGGTTCCTTGCTAATGAATGGTATGGATTAAAAGAATGGGCCAAACCTACGTATACCTCAAGGAAAATTCATGAATGTGTTTATGCATCCTATTAGATATTGTTGCGTACCCTAAGACAGTGGAGAAGACGAAAGTGACAATAGGGACCAAATTGAGAAAAGTGGAGGCATATGTTGCGGTTGTATATCGAAGTCCATAGTAATACAAACCTAGCGCCATTGTTACCCTGCAATCATCATAAATAAGGAGTCGTCATGATCATCCATAAATGTAGAAAACACATACCAGAAGTTCCATTTTGCGTTACAACATATGCATCTTCAGATATCTCACACACCACACTGCTTTGTTCCCCTCTGGGCTCCTCATGTGCATTGCCAGATTTTCAATCTCCACCATCCAAGGAGGGGACCCCACATCTTGAATGGTAGGAACCAGAAATACCACACAAGTGCCATGGGGGAGTCTCATAATGAGGAATTCCTCACACTGCAATGATACAATTAGTTTTGGTCACTCGCAGGAGGTAGACCTCATACAACTGTGGGTATTTTTGCTAAAAACAACCCATGGCATGACCCAACATATATCAACAGTTCTTTCTATCAAACAATCTTCGCTTCAATTTAAAAAGCCCAAACCTGTGTTTATGAGATCATATATATGTTAGTCCTGGTATCCCATTTTTTTTATTTGTTTCTACCTATATATGTTAGTCCTGGTATCCCATTTTTTTATTTGTTTCTACCTATATATGTTAGTCCTGGTATCCCATTTTTTTATTTGTTTCTACCTATATATGTTAGTCCTGGTTTCCCATTTTTTACTTTGTTTCTACCTATATATGTTACCCAATAGTAAGATTTGCTTTTTACTATTAGCAGATATGATCACCATGATTCATAATCGAATCAAATCTCGATTGCAATCGTATACAACATCTGACCCATTCATCAACTGGGCTCCATAAACCTTTCATCAGGTGGCCCACTTGATGATTTTTCTGAAGTCATTGTTGACGTGACTACAAATCACACACCTTAATGTTATAGACTTTCAAACGAGACAAGTAGTACCCGAATAATCCATTGAAGAACAGCCATATCAATGCTCTCCAAGTTAGCTTCTTGTGCATGCCTCTGCATCTCAATACCACCATCACCATCAAAAAAAACTTAAAACAGTTTCTAACAGAAGATAAGAAAAGAAACAAACTTTGTGGTATTACGTAGCACGGTAGCAGTACCTCTCCATGAAGAAAGAAAGAGGGGCTAAAAAAATTGTGGCAACGATCTGCCGATATGTTAGTAGAGCAAAGATGAAAACTCCTTGATTTAGTACCACCTTGGACAGCACCATCATACCCGTCAAGAACAGTTGAACTAAGATCATGAACAAAACGGCTCGAGATTTTTGGACTGCCTTGATATCCATCTCTACTGTGAATGTGTTGGCAAGAAAGAAGAGATGGAAGAAAGGGAAAGTGAAATGCAGGAATAGATAAAAATATGAGGACTTCTACCAGCAGAGAGAGAGAGAGAGAGAGAGAGAGAGAGAGAGAGCAATGCAACCTTTCACTGCTGAGCCCTGCAAAAACTGTGGGAATAAAGTGGAGAAGGACAGGTGCGAGTTCAATGGGAACCTATATAGCTGAAACTAGAGGTGGGCTTTTAAAGCGCCAAGCTGCATGGTATATATATTTATGGTATGTGCGTATGTCACTTGATCAATATGGCGTGGAATGAATGAGTAGAAGAATCAGGAAACTGATACGTCTGTCCTTGACTCCTGCTGCATAAATGGAAAGTTCGTTTCATCTAATCCCTCTTCTGCGTCTTCATCAGATTGGAGTGAAATACAAACGGTGTGAAGATAAGTCTTGAGGAGTCAATGTTATGTTATTGCTCACGCGATTGAGAGTGATCCAGCCTTTCGAGATAAGAGGTGATGGTGGTTTTGAAATGGATGGACGATGGTGAGCTTGATTGTCAACGGTTAGGATCTTGGATCATGATCTTGACCGGTTCAGATGAGCCTATACTTTATACCTAGCTATTAATTGATGGAGGTGGACTCAATGATGATGATCTTGGGCCCATTGATTTTTTTAATCTTTTTAGTGCCCACCTTGTGTACCGGGGATAGGACCCACCTGCTGGTACATCCGACTGGACCATACACGTCCTGAATTTCACACGCCCCCTTGTTTTGCACCCATCCAAAAGGAGGACCCTCACGTTGGATCGGCTACACACCCATCTAAATGTGCTGTCGGATCGGCTACACACCCATCTAAATGTGCTGTCTACCGTGAACTTGTGGGGTCCGGATGGAGATGATATGTTTAGGAATGGGGCTGATCTTCTATAAAGATGAAAGTCCCAAGTAGTTCATGTGATCCCGTAGGTTCCCGTCCCAGTTAGGGCCCCGTGTTGAGGTTCCCACATGTGAGTACTCCGGGGCCTATTATATATATTAAAGCAAAGGAGGAGGTGGGATCTGGGATCTGGGATCTGGGCTGTGAAAGATGCCACATCATCCCTAAAAAGTCTCTCTTTGAGGGCTACTCTTTCTCTCCTAAAACCTCTCTCATAAATATTTTTTTTTATCAACGTTTGAATTTGAGTCATGTTTTATGCCATTATCGAAATTATAAGTAAATCTTTACGGTCTGTTTGTTTTCTCTTCTTTAGATCATCAATTGGTCCCATGTTAAATATGTTTTGTAGGCCCTACCGATAATTGAAATCCAAACTGATGTTCATTTACTCTCTTTTCAATTTTTTTTTCCCTAAATGGATGGATCCAGTAGTGGGCACCAGCTCGTATTAAATATATTTCAAGATTGGACTCTAATATTGGATGAAGACAGGCTCTTGTAGGCCAGCATGGAGTTGTTCATACACAGTGCTGTGTTAATTATGTACAAAACATACATTAGAAATTTGAGCACTCGGCTCAACTTGAGTCTACTCGACTCCAATCAAATTTTACTTGTCTAAGATTTTACAATTTGGGTTGAACTTGGATTTGGCACATTTGGGTTTCATTAAAAGGCATCAATGGATTTGAATTCACCTAGAAGTGCAGCTTGAGTTGGGCTACATTCAAACCTGCATGGCCCCAAATTGACCGAGAATAAAATTTTGGCTGAGCTTGTCCAAGACTAAAGTCAGGCTCCGGCTTAGATTTTCATACCCATGTGGAATATGTCCAAACAAAAAGTCTAAATGGACAAACTTTTTGGCCAGAATTTGGGACAAACTCCCATATGGCACAATCCTAGAGGTGCAACTTTTGAGAGGGGGAAAAAGCACCTCTAGGATTGTGCCACATGAGAGTTTGTCCCAAATTCTGGCCAAAAAGTTTGTCCAAGTAGAAGGGTTGATGTCCAAAACACAAGATGTCGGGTGTGGTCTTGAATTAATGCGTACGATATGTTTCTATACTTGGGTTTATATATTATTAGTTGAACAATGAGAGATCAAAAAGTGGTGATTATCCACTAATTATATATATTAAAGCAGCAAAGGGGGAGGTGGGCTGTGAGAGGTGCCACCTCATCCGTAAATAGTCTCTCTAGGCTGTGAGGGGTGCCTCATTATCCCTAAAAAGTCTCTCTTTTCAAAGAGGGCTACTCTTTCTCTCCTAAAACTTCTCTGATAAAAGATTTTTATGAACGTTTGAATTTGAATCATATTTCTTGCCATTATACAAATTATAAGAAAATCTTTACAGTCTGTTTGTTTTCTTTTCCTTAGATCTTCAATCATCAATGGGTCCCATGTTAAATATGTTTTTGTGGGTTCTACCGATGATCGAAATCCAAACTGTTGCTCATTTACTCTCCTTTCAGTTTTTTTTCCTTAAATAGATGGATCCAGTAGTGGGCACCAGTTCGTATTAAATATATTTCAAGATTGGACTCCAGTATTGGATGAAATCCCAATGGCCTTCTCTTAACCCCTTTTTTCTAAGAGTGGGCCCCACTGATGGAGGGAGGCAAGCCTATTGGTTGTTGTCTTGTTTCTTAATTGATGCAAATCAATTAGTGGACTCCGCATATTTAAGTTATTTCTACAGTGGGACCCACTTATGGATTATGCATAGATATTAGTTTTCTAGGTCAATATGGATTATGGATTATTCTCTTTCTCTCTCTCTCTCATCCTCTTAAGATTGTCATCTTTTTATTTTAATATTTGGAGCCCACCTTTCAACAATTCATACTGATAAATTTTTCATTAAAAATATCATTTTCTTTTAGTTTCCAAATAGAGCTCTACTCTATTAAAAGATTGTCACACGTGAATGAAAATCAGACCCGATCTTTTGGTAGACCACCTCATAGATGGGCTTGTGATAAAAATGTTTTGAGGTTGGATTTTTTTTTTATTGAATCTTATAGGCATCATTTTCTGATCTGATTATATAGACAAATGACCATAGGTCTGCCCCATCATAATTACACTTCCGTGAGCCCACATAGACCCATAATTAAGAGATATATACATTGATCCATGGCGGGCCAATTATTACTGGGATCAAATAACACTAGCATGTGGTTTTCAAGTTTCATAATTTATAGCCTTTTATGGCTTTTAAAGTTAAGATGTTTATACATTTTTTTTTTAAAAATCTAGAGCTAAAAAACGGTTTGATCAATTCTAAAATGATATTGGTGCTACTTCAAAGGGGATAGAGAAGAAATTTGTGCGGAGGGATTGAAATCACCATTGGCCTATGTGAAGATAACACTTGCATTTATGATTGAAGATGTGTTGACTATTTTTATATAAATATGTATGAATATGTTCTTATATGTTTATAATTAATTTTGATATTTCATAAATTAAAATTTTAATATCTTACTTTTTGCCCTGGGCTAAATATGGGGTGTTGTTGCTAGTATCTAACTAATCTAAACCACTCGTTCTGGGGTAAAATATGATACGTCAGAAATTCCATCCAATTGGAGCAATATTAGCATTATATGAAATACATTATTTGCTCCAGATTCCTATGACCAATTAAACTGGGGACCATATTACTGATAGTGCACCGCTTTTGCTACCATTTTTCACAGAAGATTCATATTTTTACTACTTTCATGACTATATAGTGTTTGCACAATTGATTTTACCTGCAAACCAAACTAGTTTTTAGGGATGTAAATGGGTGGGCTGCAGTCTGAGTCCATAATGGGACACAGAATCGAAACTGATTTCTTAGTTCTGGAACTGTTAATGAGAAAATGGAACAAGAATCGGAGCTGTATGTGGTACGGGTATGGGTCGGGTCACTTAAAACAAATAAGAAACAGATTTTCATAACGTCTGTGCGCTCATGACAAACTCTTAAAGTGTGAGTACTGTTTCAGGGGAACTTGCTCTGTCCCACATCCCTTAAAACAGATCAGAACATTCCTTAATAATATCTTTGCGCTCAAACTATATTGATTCACTGATATGAATAATATCCACCCCCAACCCCCCAAATTTTTTAACTGGACTCAGCTCACGTTTTGGTCAGGCTTGGGTCCGATCTTTTTTTTTTTCAGTACGTCCTTTTGATGGACCGATCAAAAGGTCCCACTGATGAAAATCTCGCATCTTTTGAAATCCGTATTAAGTTCATATCAGGTTCAGGCTTGGATACCCATACTTGGCTTGGCTATCTGACAGATCCAGAATTTGAGCAACTGTCTTCGTATATTGTCTAAAGCACAGATTTGATCCTAATATAATATACAATATGTACAAATATATATATACAAGTCTCAAAGATTTGGCTCAACGTAGATTAAAATAAAAAAACAGAATTCATGTAGCCAACCCCACCATGATTTGAGTATGGTCAAACCAATTACTGAGGACCTATTCTACCAGTGATAACCTGCCTGCCTGCCACGGCTCGATCCCTCCCATGTCATTTCATGCCAGTCCTAGGAACACCCATATCAAAATAACTGTCTATAGCACACTCAAAACTTTTAAATCAAAATGCTATAAAAATAATAAAACGGTAAATACATCTTCAAAGCCCCTGTGACCTTCCAAAAGATAACAACAATAGAATAAAGGTCGCCTTGAAGAAACTGCTAAGCCGGGTAACATGCAATCATAATGCAGCTTATATGCAATTTACAAGCTGTGACATGAAACTGCTTGACTATTTCCCCATCATAATCATTCATTCATCGTCAGAGGAATCCTCCAGAGGCATTTCATCAGGAACTGATGATGTAGCAGGATCCTAGACACAAAAAATATATATATGTTACGAAATCAAATCAGCATGTCAAACAAGGCACTTTCAGGGAACCCAATCCCCAGTTAAAGATCATACAACTATCGGAACTTTTGGCACTTACAGGCATTTTATCCCAATCCTTCAACTTTGAATTTGTAAGACTGAAACTATCGCGTAAAGGAGCCCAGGTTGGCTCATCCTTGTTCTCTGACTCTATATATTTAGCACCCTGCACAACCCAAATCCATGCATTAAAAGGGTAACATAAATCAAGTTTATCAGGACATTTTTTTTTAAATCAATAATTAGCCAACAACAAAAAAAAAAAAAAAAACCATTGTGTGAAAAAACTATCCTACAGACAAATGTTCCTCACCCACATGCCCAAAAATACCTCCCTATATCCTATTCCAGCTTGTGCCAGTTTTCCCCGGGCAAACACTATCAAGATTAAACTCCAAATCCGCAAAAATAGGATGGAACCATGAAACCACAACCTTTAGGGCACGTGTAGTGTGGCGTGCTGTGGGAAATCAGATCTACGGAAAGCAAAGTCCAACCCTGCCCAATGGAAATAGCAGCGCAGAAAAGAATTTTACTGGCCTTATCAAACATGAATTTTACCATAGCACAGCAAAGGATTTCTGCTTTTTTTTTTTTTTTTTTTTTTGGGGGGGGGGGGGGGGGGGGGGGGGGGGGACAGAAAAGCAGTTACACAAACGTGCCCTTATCGAAATATCACCCCCTTCAAAGACTCTTCTCAACCCCTCATAATTTCTCAATCCACAAATTCTTTACCAGCATTATGCAACCTGCAACTCTAGCTTTTAATTAATGCAAATAAATTAGAGTTCCAATCTTTACTTCCAAACATTCTAGCAGTTGTCTCTTTTCAAATTGGCTAGAGCACCACAAGGAACCATCTTCCATAACAATTTACAGATCTCATGGAAAAACAGAAAAGAACTCCATCTCATGAAGAAAACATCATATCTAAAGTTGATGAAAATGTCCATAGCACTACAAACAATGCAAAAACCTTATACTCCACAAAACTTAGAAACAGACATGACAAACACAAAGAAAATTGGTTTTGTCCTCCACAAGTGTTATTCAAGTGCCCATTTAGAGTTTTGACCTCTTAACAAAAGATAACTTATGTTCATTTAGGGCTTGTTAGCGTCAAAATACATAGGAATTCATAGTGAAATGAACTCTACCAAAAGATTATTAAAGAGGTAAAGGGTGAAGGATATAAGATGGAGATGTAACTAAAAGTGTCCATTTAGAGTTTTGACCTCTCAACAAAAGATAATTTCTGTTCATTTTGGGCATGTTTGTTAGCATCAAAATACATAAGAATTCATAGTAAAATGAGCTCTACCAAAAGATTAATAAAGAGGTCAAGGGTGAATGATATAAGATGGAGATGTAGCTAGAACCTTCACTTTCCTATATACTGAATTACCAAGGTGATGGCTGAGTATTCACTACCAAGGATCAAAATAGCGGTTGCAGCAGGCGTAGCGGTCAATGGCCAAAACGCTACGTAGCGGTTGCGGTGAAACGTAGCGGTGTAGCGGTGTGAATTGTTTAAATGGTCAAATTTTTTTGAATCTTGTATAGTAAACAATATTGTATTTCTTTAGTGATTTGAAATGATATAAGGGTAGAGATAACTTTAGGAAAGACTATTGGGGAGAAGAAATAGGAAAAACAGTGTTTAAAACTAAAATTATTTGGCTCTATTAGGTTTTAGACCGTAGCGCTGCTATTTTCAAAATAGCGTAGCGGCCTCGACCGCTACGGCCAATAATGCAGGCAATACGCTACGTAGCTGCCACTATTTTGAACCATGTTCACTACCCATCTTCTTTTGATTCTAGATCCCTAAAAGGAGAGATTATTTGAAGCTTGTTTTTTTGAAATTCACCTTTGGACTTCATTTCAACAACTTATGGAATGAATCCTATGTATTCTAATGCAAACAAACAAGGCCTCAAGATTTATTCGAAAAATCTGATAGCATTATACAAGTAACAAATAAAAGTATGCATGGACACACCTTAGCAGCATTGAGGGAAGGGTTGTCAGATGTCTTCCGTAACTCTGCATAAAAGGTTTCTTTCCTTCGTTTTTCCAAAGCTGTCACAGTTAATTGTGTTGACAAGAATTAGAAGGAATGAAATACAAGAACTAAAAGATCACATTATCAATAATGCATATCAATCTAATTTCACCAGATATTATTAATGATTAAGAAAACACAAATCAGCTAGGGGTGTCAAAGGGCCGAGCCGAGCCAGGCCTAGGGTTGTCCTTACCCAACCCTAAATATATACAAGGCAAGGCCCTGGTGGGCCAAAGCCCTCGGAGGGCTTGCACTAGTTAGGCCCTTACCCTACCCTCAAGGGCCAGGGCAAGGCTCAGAGCCTCAAAAGGAAAAAATTATTATTATTTTTTACATTGTTACCATGTATCGAGCGTCAACCGAGCGATATCTTGTCTATCCTCTACTGCGAAGGGATCACTAAGAAAATGTTTAGAGAATAGAAGCTCTCTCTAAAAACTTTATTTTATCGGAGAAAATCATACATACTTTGGTGACTTGGGTTCTAAGTGTACCTCTTTTTTTTGTTGTCAAAGAAGGAAAATGGCTAAAGAGTTTGTTCTATCTCACACTTTTGACAAAAAATCTCAAGTAGCAAATCATTCCAACAAAGTATTAACTTTGAGAAACTTAAACCATTTACATTCAGCTACACTTTATGGATTTACATTACTTTCAATTTAACACCGATATGACTATTAAATGTTTAAACTGGTCAGCATCCTAAGTCACTCTATAGAGGAGAAAGTATATCCTTATTACCAGGAGTATGCCACCCTTTTGCACTAGCAAGAATATATAAAAATAATCTGAAAAAACCTAAATAATAAATAATAAACTAGAAGAAAGGGATAGAGAACAACCGTGCAACACTTATTGCTTATACATTAAGTATAATACAAAACTTTAATAATTAAATAGAGAAGAAATGAACCAAGTATGTGTGTAATGGTTTTTAGGGCATCTCGTAATGGGTATGAAGCTATGAAATTGCCTTTATATCCTCATTTTTATTACTGATAAGTGACTGCTATAAGGGCATTTTGGTATATATTTACATATATAAAATATATATTATATAAAATAAAGAAAAGTAGGAGGGTCAGGGCCAAGGCCGGGCCAGGGTAGTACTGTCCAGGGCAGGCCCTAGGGCTTTTCCTTACAAACAGAAGCCCACGTTTTAAGGGCCAGGCCGGGCCAGGCCAGGCCCCCTTGTCTCAGGGCCAAATTGACTGGCCTAAAATCAGCAGAGGGCATGCTAAGAAGGCCCAGGCCAAGGTCTTTTTTTGTTTTATGTTTTTCCCCTCTTTGAATGGTGCTCAGGCCAAGGTTTTCATGCGCTATTTCTAGAAATTAGTTTGTAGGAATCTTGAATTCTAGTTTTATGGCAATGGACAAAATGATGTGCTACATTTGTTGGATCTTGAATCATCACAAGTCAGATCCCTCCTTGTTATGTTAAAGTGAATTTTTATTGGAGTGAAATAAGGGGCGTTTATAAAGTTAACAGCCTTATTTAAGACCCTTTGGCTGTTGTCTCTGGAGTACGTTAAGGTCTTTACTTGATGCCAACTTCAAGGGGGCATAAGGTGATGGCAATTAGCAATCATAGATTTTTGGCCCGGTGAATTAACCAAACTGCCACACACTTGGTTGAGTCGAAGAAAGAACTCTGGAAGACAACTAGGAGAGCCATTGAACTAATTTTCAAATAATTTTTCGTTTATATGTACACATTTATAATAACTTTAGTACAAAAGAATATGTAAAGATTCCAAACAAACATATGTTCCTAAAATATCTACATAAATTTAATATGAATCATATTTTCAATTTTTAGTTTTGGTTCATATATATTATTTATTAATTTTTTCAATTTGCAATGGTAAAGAGCGTTCAAAGAAGGGCAATCTTCCAACAAAGGAGACATTTACAAATCTGTAGGCTGGAATAAGGAAGGTTCTGCCAAGTTGGTATTGGTGCTCCCAAGTTGGTATTGGTCCTACCAATTTAGAGGAACATGAGATTGATTGTCGAAGTGCTAAAAAAGCTTGCAATTTGTCATGGGAATTCATGATCCTACGGAAGAAATTTATTCAAATGCCAGCAGGATTCATGGAGTGGCATATTGTTTTTCGCTTGAGATCGGTGAATACTGAATAGGGTGGCTGATTTTCTAGCAAAACATTATTCTCCAGTTTATTCAGTTTTCAACTCATATTTACCAGATACGGTTGGCAATCTATACGTGCAGGACCTTTTGTAGGCAAATGACAATGTGCGGCCTAATTTGACTTCAACCCAATCCAACAACACTTAGTATCCAACCCGGTCTAATTTAACCACGTCTAATTTGACTTTTAGATCCATTATTTATCATGGGAGTAGACTGAGATCAAAGGTTAGTTGCCTTTATTTGTGGGTCCATTTTACTAATTTGCTCAACCTTACCATACAAATGGTTTTTTCTTGTAATTAGAGATCTATTAAAAATGAGACAAGATCATCATAAAATTGATAAGGTCAATCAGCCCTAAAATAAAAGTGTAAAAGAAGGAATAAGAAAATAAAAGAAATATAATATTTCTGTTAATTTCATGAGTTCCAGTTGCATCAAATCTCATGATGGTTATTAAGACAAGACAAATTGCTGTCGTGGTAAAAAAAGAAAAAAAAAAAAAAAAAACACACCCACCATAAATCTCCTCTTTTGAGCTATACATATGGACATACCTTAAAATCTGAAACTCTGAAATTTTCTCTTAAATTTCTTTTATGCCAACATAAAATATAATTTTATCTGGCATCCATCCTGCCCTCATGTATATCTAACCTCACATATACAAAGAAAGGTAAATTCTATCACAGCATGGATGACTGATGATGCGGTATTGTGGTGAGAAGCTCCAGATATGACAAAAGCGTACTCCAACATATTCATGTCTATGAAATGTAAAGTAGACACTCATATGAGCAAGTATTTATGGATATGAATGCAAAAGCTCCTCCGATGACAGTCTGATCATTCCTAGAAAGTCCCTCCACAACGGACCCACCTGGATGCATCAAAATAGAGGGTTGAGGTTTTGAAGGCCTCCCTATGACCTACTTTGTGCGAAAAAAAAAAAAAAAAAAAAAAAAGGAAGGGAGGGGGGGAGGAACAAGTTGTGGGAGGTAATGTTTTGACTTTTGAGGGCCTCAAAGTTGTCCAATCCTCACCCTTTAGGTAAAACCATTGAATTTGGATTGGTGCAATTCAAAAGGAGAAAGAAGAGAGGGAAAGATGGGAAAGAGAGGGGAGAGGGGTTTGATTGATCACAAGGGGGCCAGGCGGGCCCCACAGGCGGGACCATTTGTAGCCTAGGAATGGAAATACCATTATAAATTCTCCATGCATGAAAACATTACTTGCAAAATGAGCCATCTGGCAAATAGCATGGAGAAAACAGCATCACAATTTCTCGCATCAAATAACTTCCACATAATAACAGATGTTCATGCACAACGCAAACTATAATATCTTAGATTTAAGCTTCATTCCACCCATGGAACTTAAAAAATGTGAAATTATTAAGTCAGTTCACAGCTTCTTATGCACTTGTGTTCCAACAACTCTAACCACCGAAATAGAAACAAGAGGGAAAAGGATGGCTCAGATGCTTTTCAGTTGAAAAGAGCTTACCTTTCGCATCTTTCGACCTTGAAGGATTTAAGCCTTTCTGAGCATTTTGGGCCTTATTGACCTGTATATCAAGAACCATATAAGTTCCTGGTAGAGTAGGTTCAGACATGCACTAGCAATTTTGAGATTTCAGAAGAGAACTGTATCTCTAAACCAGAAATATAGCCGAAAAAGATAAAGCCATCAGGCATGAACTTACAGCATTAAATAACTTGACCACTGAAAGTTCAGCATTGAGCATGCATAAAAGATTTAAATTTGTTAGCACCAGCAACAAATCAAGAAAAAATGCAAATTCAAGCACGCATCAGGTGATAATTATCAAAAGTAAAGACTGAAAATGTTTTAATTACCAAAAGTAGGTATACCTCCTTTTGTAGCAACACTGATAAGAAACTTTTCTTTTGTATCCAGGAAACTCGCAGGTTTCACATGCCCTTTCTCTGATATCTGTTAGATCCACAAATATATGAGTACACACATATATATCAACAAGGAAACAAATTACAGCCATTTGATTCATAAAAAATGATGGGAAAGAAAGATACGCAAGATTGATGCAAGAATCCTAATGGAAGAATGTACAGGTAAGTGTCAACATCAAATACCAAGTGTTTTTCTTTCTTGGCCTCCCCTTTGACCTTACGTTCCTCATCTTCTTCAGCAAGCTTCTCTGCAATGAGTTTCTTGTGCCCCGACAAAACAGGACCCTGCAGAACATGATAAAAATAATAACAATCTCACCGGATTTCTAATTTCAAAACTACATTGCTTGGGTATCATTATGCTTCTTGGAACCAAATAGGGTGTGAACTGTCCAAGTTGGCCGGCAAAAAAATAGAAAATATGTCTGGTTAAGTATACTGAAAGAAAGCCAAATTGCTTATACTTTAACAGGTCACAATAGGTAACTAACATGGTGCCAACTAAAATTGGCTATTCGTGATGTGAATCTGGATGCACCTCATATAGCAGTTGGTTTGAATGTTTAGCAGAACTGCTACTTAACCCCCCTATCAACCACTGTTTAGGTTGATGCAGATATCGAAACCATTTTATCAGAACTACTGATTTTTCAACTTTGACACACTAAAAACTACTTACTGAAACTCGAAGCTTCCAATGATCTCCTGATACTAGAGAATGGAGCTGTTTACAAATTTGGGTTTCAATTCACATACCACAAAGAGCCATATTTAGAGAGGGAAACTCACCTCAAAAATAAAGAAGCAAAACATTGCTTCCTATTTCCTGAATTTGTTCATCGTTCCAATTAAATACTATATGAAGCATGGCAAAATGAAGTGTCGATTGTTCCCATTTCTAAACACATAACAGGATTGGGGTTACCCTTTAGCCATGAAATGTGTCATACTTTCCATGAAAAATGTTTTCATTCGGGGATAAGGAACTCAATCAATGATTAACATGCAATTCAGAAACCAGTCTCTATGCGAGATCCGTTCCGAAATTAAATTAGATGGATTAGAAAAATGAAGTTCAACATAGATATATAAATAGTCGATTTGAAATGCTTACGAGCATATCATTTGAAACATTCTTCTTCATGATCTTCAAGAAAGCGATCCGAAACGCTCTGCACCCTTCAACAAACTTGGTGATTCCGGGCTGAATCTCATCTCCTTCATCTTCAGAACCTCCCTCACCTACTTCTTCTTCTTCTTCTCCATCTCTCGCGTCCAAATCACTTGCTCCTTCCCCTTCGCTGGAATTCCCAGTCGATCTCTCTTCTCCATCGAGAGGCACTGGATTCGGGGGCCGAAATTCGGGAGCAGGCTCGTCATTTTCTTCTTCGTCTTCATCGGAATTGTACTCTCTGGCCCTTTTCTGAAACAGCTTTGTCATTTTCTTGCTGTTTCTGACCTTGGGTCTGGGATTTTCTCGACGCGACGCCTCCATTCCCTTCTTAGTCTTCATCTTCTTATTCTTCTTCGGATTGATGAGCTTCTTGTGCTTGAATTTCCGCTTCTTTGGGGCTTCTGCTGTCTCTGATGGAGGATGGATTTCTGCGGCCATGGCCTGTTAGGGTTTTAGGAGAGAACTGCGTTTGTCTGCTCCTCCTCTGTGTGTAGGCTGTGTAGCTGAGAAGCAAAGCAGACTTTCGTCTCTCGCGCCTCGTACTCGTGGTAACAAGGGTTTAGGGTTTACACTAAGGCGGTAAAAATGTCACGCGACCCGATAACACACCCCAACTCACACGATATTAACGGATTTGGGTGACCCTTAATGGTTTTGGGTCGTTAATGGGTTGGACCCATTAACCCGTTAAATTAATGGGTCGTTAACGAATAAACCCGGTATCCCATTATGACCCGTTACAATCCGAAAAAAATAATATAATTATTTAAATTATAAAAATATATGACTGCACGAGGGGTCTTCTAGTAAATTTATAAATGAAGTAATAAAGTGAAAGTGTGAAACCCTAACCCTCCATATAAAAAGTTATCTTTGTCATTGCAAAAGCCAATGGCAAAATGTTAGCTGAACCTACAGGTTTAAGTTTAATGAATTTTTTTTTTCAAAATTAACGGGTTGACGGGTCGTGTTCGGGTGACCCGTTAAATAAATGAATTGGGTTCGTGTTTAGTTTTTTGACCCGTTTTCTTAATGGGTCGTGTTCGGGTTGAAGTGATTCTAACCCGAATTCGTTTGACCCGCAACCCGAATTCATTAACCCGGCCCGTTTGATAGCCCTAGTTTTCACTCTCTTTGAATTTAACAACAATGCTCTTGTTTGAGTCCAAACCACTTTGCACTGGGCCACAGCCCACAGCCACAGGTGAGCCAATTAGGCATGGTCGACTGTGGCCTCACCAAGTTTTTTTTTTTCTCTTTCTCTTCTCTCTCTCTCTCTCTTTCTTTCTTTTTTTCTATCAGAGGATTCCCAAATCCCAACCTTTTGGGCTTGGACTAATCCCTCCGGGCCAGATGGAAGCCAGGTAAACTCCCTGTAGCCCCAGCGTGGTAGTAAAGTTTCAAACTTATAACCTCCGGGTGCAAACCATTGTCCTAGACATGGTCGATGTGACCTCACCAAGTGATTCTAGTCTAGAGTTAATTTGGACCGTGACAATATAGGTTGAGCAATTTCATATTTTATAAGAAGATGGGCTCCACTCATTAAGATGACCATGATTTAGCAAAGGAATTTTTTTTATGACCTGGGTATCTAATACGTACTCTTTTATTTAATAAAATAGAAAATTAGAATGGGAAAGAAAGAGTCCACTTTGACAGGGAGAGAACCACAACTCCTAAGATAAGTGCAAAGCCTTGGATTGTTCTTCATTTATATCTTCAACCATACAACATCTACAAATATTTATAGATATTTCATAAATGTTAAAACTACTCAAATCATAAAATAACTCTACCCCTAAATAACTACTCCACTAACCCACTAACCACTACTCCACTAACCCACTATCTCTCCACTCTTCCGTATTTATAAAGCATATTTACATACTATCTAGACAAAACAATTAAGAATCATAATTCCTAAATAAAACATTCTAATCAAATATAAAATATTGAAATTAAATAATAGGTACCTATTAGTATCCCACTATTTTCCCTGGTGCCCGCCAAACCCATACAAACGAACAAATCTAAAACAAGTTTTTGAACACAATACATGAGGAGCAAACCGGTATAAATAAGGCCCACTTCTGACAGTAAATTTAAATTGATCACATTTTATATTAGGGTTGGGGTCATCAATTCAATCAAACGTAAATAGCACCCTAACTTTTGGTCTCTGAGTAATGCTTGTTGGATGAGGTGATTAGTAGGGTTGCAAATGGGTTGAATATTGGGATGGAATCATACTGGATCTGGACCCAAACCTCTAACCTCTTGGAATTGGTTCCAACTCAAATCCAAGTTCAGTTCCAACTCAAATAGGTTCTATACTTTGTTTTTATAGGTGGGAACCTTCAAGTAATAGGGTATCCATTTGCATCGATCGCTAGGTAAAGATCATCAATTCAAGCAAATTGTTAATAGCATCTTACTATGGTCTTTGAGTAATACATGTTGGGTGAGGTGATTAGAAGCCTCTACTGTAGTCTGTAGGGGTTCTCATGGGCCAAGCCTGTTCAAGTCTGACCTGAATTTGGCTCATGTTGGGATGGATTACTTTAGGCCCGTGGGACTGGAACTGGGACTAATTTTCTGAGGGAATAGACGTGGTAGGGGCGATCTATTTAGCAGAGGTCTTTTTTTTTTTTACATGGGGGCGCCTTGTCCAAACATTGAGGCCCATGGGTTGGATAACGGACTTGACTAATGGCACAAATACTAAACATGCCGGGTTGGACAAGCTTCAGCCTGACTCAAAATGTAGTAATGGAAAAGATGCATCCACGTTGGGCGGACCAGAAGCACAGCTCTGGCTAGAAAAGTGGCCCCACCATAGAGCTTCATATGCCACAGGTATATTGCACACATGAGACATTATTGTCGCACATGTCAGAGTTGCGCAAGCATCTGAATTGAGAGCTCAAGTTAACCCTTTTAACTTAGAATTTTGGATTCGGCTTTTGATTTCAACCCAAATAATAATCGGGTTAGATTTTGGCTCCTGTCCAGCCCTTCACAGACCCAAACAAAAATTGATTCTTCGCACCTCAGCCCATCATTCTGACCCTAGCCCAACTCATGTTTTAGTTTCTCAATCCTTCTTTACTTTCATTGATGATTTTAAATTTGACATTTTCAAGCCCATGGCAAAAATGAGAGTGAAGAGTGAAGTTTCTTTAATCATGTTCCTATTAAGTGAGATTGGTGTCAGGGAACAGGTATCAAAACTAGCTAACAGCAGAAGAGAGATAGGAGCCCATGGCTCGATCTGACTGAGTTCAACATCATGACTTTCTCTTGTTGAAAGGTCAAGCACTTTCAACATCTGCCATCTTGTCTTTTGGTACTTCGCTGGTGGCAATGGCATTCTCAAGCCTTGCAGCTCTTGTTTCCTTACTCTTTCCCCATAGAACGACGTAGAGACCTCCCACGATCAGTACTCCGCCCAAAACACTGCACCAAATCATACAATGACAAACCAACAACACAGCCCAAATAAAGAATAAGAATAAGAATAAGAAGAAGAAGAACCCAACAAGTTAAAACTTTTCTTTATCTGTTTTAAAACATACAAACCTTCCGAAGTAGAGCAGCTCTGACCATATTAGAGCTGACACAATAGCCGTTATGATGACCGACAATGGTGAAAACATGGACACATAAACTGGACCTTTCTTCTCTATGCACCATATCTGCAGACAATAGGATACCCCACTAACAAGTACACCCTGGACCAATTACCAAAAGCCAGATAAGTGTTAAAAAATTTATATCGTCAAACAAGAACTTGCAATTTTACTCTCTTTGCTGTTGCAGAAAAATAGTTTTAAATCAAGTTGAATCAATACAAGCCGCCTCAAATCTGAATCAGCAGATGAATCATTTCAAAGTAGAATTCTTTAAGGGCCTGTTTATTATATGTAATTGAGTTCATAGGGATTCTCAGACTTCGTATTTCTGTAAGTGTATAAAAATTAAAAATTAAAGTATTCAAAAATGACCGTCAAATAACCTCCCCTTTAATGAAAATTGAATCAAGAGAATATGGAAAATGAATATCCTTCCATCACCCTAGTAATTCATATACTAGGAAAGTCAAGGTCATCTATACTGCTACATTATATCCTTCACCTTTAGCCTCTTTAATAATCCTTTAGAAGAGTTCATTTGACCATGAATTCCTGTACACTCTGTACAAACAAAACAGGCAGTAAAAGTGGTAAACATGCTTTTGACTGAACTATCCATTACAATAATTTTGCCTCTGGTCCTGTTTTTATCCATAGGAACTAGTAGTTGTCTGTGGCATGATTTGACAGGAATTCACTAAAATTGTTTGTATCAATGATTCATGTTGTAGTGATGATGTTTTCCATTATCCTTTAATGCTGCTAACCTGGTACCACTTGAGCATAAAGTTCCTTTTCAGAAACAGTAACACACTGAACAAGATATTTGTTTTGTTTTTAAGGTGTAATACTTACGAATATTTTGCATAGATAACTAATCACTATGTTTTTAGCTAGAAAATGGGTACATAATATCTAAGATTGTTCATAAAGGTTGGCATTTCACGGTCAGTATTATGTAATAAGCATAATCAGTTTCAAGTGCACTATGGTCGAATGTGCAAAGCTCCTTTTTTTTCTCAGTACCAGTGGTCCAGTTTTTCCATTTCATGTTCATCAATCTGCTGTTTATTCAACGATAATCATAACCTACTCAACCATGCTTGACAAAGACCAATATTTTATCAATTACACAATACAACCTGCTGAAAAGGTTGCTGAAACAACTGAGGCTAACAAGGAATTAGTACTCAACAGTCACATAGTACTTCAAGGTTATTCTCCATACATAAAACGCACAGAGGGTTCATTTGATTAAAGCAGTTTTAGGACACGCCCTACCACAGTGAGGCGCACACTTGGTTCTCAATAGAGATACTGTGTCTTCAAGTACATACATGTGATGTGTTGTGGATGAGTTGTCAAAGTGCCCACCCACCTTCATCACACCTGTTAGTGCTCATTACAGTGGTTATTTATCGACAATAATCAGGAGAGGTAGTTATGCAGTAGAACTTTTTAAGCCGATCCAGATTAATGGGATAATGCTAAGATGGTGGGGGTGGTGATGAAACTTGGAGTGGCTTGAAGCTTGTTGAAGACATGAGCCAATAAAGCTATACAAAAGAGAACTAGCTACAAGGTGTTCTGCTGTAGCATATATAAGGTAATGACTGTGACTCTTCAACTATATTTTTACGATCTTCTATAGGAAGACTAGAGTACTCTTGCATAAGAACCTACAAATTAAACTCATGGTATGCTGGTTGGATGCTGGTTGGGTCTCTGTTTTCCATAGTGACAACCTGTTGATCACTGCTAAAAGAAACAATTGAATTGCCAATGATATACACTCATGCCTATCTTTTCAATGGTTAGGTTCATTTTGAGATAAAAGGGAACCCAACTATAGCCAGCCTCATAAACAGGTCCAAACATCAGCATTTGGCTCACCATGAGGAATTTGTGTTCCTGGAAGTCACTAAGCTAATCTGTGTTACCAAAAAAAAAAAAAAAAAACGCCTGCGAACGTCGTTGTTTAGTTAGCATGTGAACGTGACGTGAATGGTTAAATTTTTTGGGATTTTTTTTAAAAAAACTTTAGAAAGCTATATTGATCAGCTAGCTAGTATTGGCTGATCAGTTTCGTTCAGTGAGCTATTCACAATATGGTCGGAGGGTGGACTGCATCTATGACTTGAATTGACCAATCCTACCTACAGCCACATGTACTGAACTTGAACATTGACCAGTTCATCACTGTGAACACTGTTGGGTTTATCTCTTGTATTTCGGGTTTACCGGATTAAGTCATTGGGTTGGCTAATGTTTAGGATCAGGGTTATGGGTATTTTGGTAATTGTACTGGGGCAAAGAAAGGATTTCTTCTAGGCAAAAAAAGTAGAGATTATATTAAACTCTGTGAGAGAGTTAGAGAGGTAAGAGCTCTCTCCCGTGAGTGTCAGAGTTTTCCAAACCACATGGGGCTGAATGGAGGAAATTTTTCTTTCCCGTAGACATAGGTGAGTTTGCTGAACCACGTACGTCTCTGTGTTATTTTCTCTCCTCTTGTGTGGCTTGTTGATTGTCGATCACGGTGATTCATGCTTATGCACACACGCACACAATAAGTGATATCAGAGCCCCAACAAACTTAGTCACTACAAATTTGAATGACAAACAGAATTAAACAAGAAGAATAAGAGAGGAGGAATAACTTACACAATATATGACAGAGATGAGCTGCATGTTCCATCCTAAAATCCATGAGTTGCGGTTTCTATCCACCGCAACTGCAATAACACTAGACTGAATGGTGCTCAAGAGACACTGTAGAGTGGTAAGTGATAGCTTGGCTGGATAAGCTTTCAGCATCTCAGACTATGTCAACAAAGCACACCAAGATTAGTGAATAACCATGTGATAATAATTTCATGACCAAGGAACTCAAAAGCCAGGTAACAGTAGGCTTTGTGTGAAGAGTCATGGATAACACAACTTCACCTAAAGAATGCTTTTGATGTGCCCACAAGTACAGTGGGATGCTCATCAGATAGCGTTCAATCATACAGGACAATTTGAAACACTACCAAAGGCAATATTTGGTTTTGGAAAGGTTAGGACAATAGTCTTATGGAATAGAAGAGCAAGGACAAGATATTACATCTAAAACTTTGCAGGCTTTGTATCCAGCTCCCAAATGTTTATCTCGAAAATCTATCCTTTCCAAAACCGAAAGTAGACCGAGTGTGGTAACTGAAACCTTCATGATGCTGAGATCCCGACAGCTAGGGCCGGCATGTTCCATATCAGAATTAGTCCATTATATAGCAGCACACCGACATGAGAAACAAAAGAAAGCTAGTAGGGCATTTTAACATGGAGACATGGTCTAAGTTGCCAGAGCGCTTTAGCAGTGCCCTTTTCTTGTAATTATGCTTCTTTTGGGGGCTCCAGAAAACCCTTCAAGTTCAAAAAGTAACTAACAAGGTTTTCATTTCCTACAATGAATTGACGCATTGGTCAGGCATATCCTCCAATCTCCATGGAATGATTACAGGGTGGGGGCAGTGATATCCTCCCCTGATAACCATATGACTTCCCCTGCTAATTAATTTGACCGGGTAAAATAACTTAAAAATTAATAAAAATACATTGTAGTGACTATAGATAACCTGCATGACAACCCAGGAGGACCAAGAAATGAATGCAGCAAACATGAGGAGGGGCCCTTTAATCGGTGTCTTCTTCTCTCCAGGTCCAGGGTAACTAACAGAACTCGCTCCTGGCGGTGATAAAACTTGGGCATGCCACTGAAGGAGCTTCAGTGGAGGCCCTTGATACAAGCTAATCACAATAGCACCACTAGCACATAGAACCACCCCTAGGATCTTGCATTGACCATGTATTCTCCGCCAATTTAGAGTCTCCATCCTGCCACGTGATCAGATCATATTATGTGAACTTAATTAGCATAATTTTTGTCCCCATGCTATGTTTTTTTGGGAGTAAGCTAAAAAAGTAGATGAAAAATCTTGAACACCACATCCTCAAGATCACTTCAGATCTTAGCAGATGGTAGCCCTATATGGATCTTTATAAACTGAGTGCAGGTAATTTGGTTTTCGTAAACGAGGATTCATGCATTTGGATAGCCTCAGTAGGCCTGTAAATTAAGAGTTACAAGTTTCTCCATGATCAATCACAGGTAAACAGAGTAAGTGGATATTTGATTTAGTCCAAACTGGAGGCGACTTGTTAACCTATTTGACAGTGTAAGCTAACATGCTTTGCTTGCCAAAATCAAATTATATGAACTACCTTAGTAAGACAGCTATGACAAAGGTGATGGCAGGAATTAAATTAATGGTTGCGCTTGCAAACGTGGCTGATGTGTGACGGAGTGCCATGTAGTAGAGATCCATGCTCAGCGTTAGACTGTGTCCCTCCAAAGCATAAACACATAAGAGGTCAAGACAATATTTCACTACAATTTGTTAACACAAATGTTTATGCATTAGAAGGGGGGAAAGTCCCTTAATATGGGTACTTGAGTAGGATTAGAACTCACCCAAATAAAGAAAGAACGAAGATTTTGCAAAAGACAATGAATGACAATGATGAAGCCTTTCCCCTGTAAAAAAACATATTACTCCACTGTAAAAGAAATTTAGACAATAACTATCAGAATAGTGTGCACCAAATGGTGATGATCAATGTGTTGCAACAAAACGCTTGTTGTAGGACTGTAATATGTGTCCTAAAAACAGGTGGATTCCTTCACCTGCAGGAGCACAACTACTCACATAGAGTAGAACAAACCCTGTTTGAAATGGTAGGCCTGTTACTATGGACAGTAGAAAATTAACACAACACTACTACACATGAAAACAATCAAATATACATTGATGGTGTAAGATCCGTCCCCACCGTTCTAGAATGTAGGCAAAAGGTGCCAAGGCAACAGTAGCTGTAGCCTGCCTGTAAGCAACAAATACCATGTAGCTCATCCCCTTGTTGAGTGCTGCCTTAGATAGCAATGCCATCCCCGCATACAACAACTGCATGAAAATCATGGCCAAACATGCTTTCTGGCTGCTCAGAAGGGCCATGAAATGATGACTATGAGTGAAAACTTAAACAATTCCCTTCTATATCCTAAAACAAGCTCATATTCTTGTAGCTTGGGTGCAATGTTGAGAATTGTAAAGATTCCAACCCATCTTTATAGAAGGAAAAGCAGTGCTTGCAAGGTTGGAGGGTGGTCAGTGAAATATATTAAAAATCAACCGGTCCAACCCCCATTTAGAACTAGGCATTGTGGAGATAATGCTAAACTGTTCCTCTATCAAACGGTCTCACTTTTGTACTATTATCAATAATATCAAAGATATTTATGCATGATATGGGGATCTTTTGTGTTTTAAGCTAGTTGATGAGTTGCTAATGTTTTCCATTTGAGTTTAATGTTGGCATGCTGTGAGCACAACCAACCTTTACTCATTGTTCACTTGAAAAGAAGCAACCTGTCTTCGCAAGTGGTTTTAACACAAACTACCGTGAAACACACCTTCCTAACAACAAATTGGCAAGGACATGCAGGCCCACACTAGAACATCCTCCATTGCTGTTTTTGCTTGGTGGTGTCAACTGTCATATATTATTGGGGTCCAAGTTACTCTGCTTTAGCCTTTAGGATCACATCACATTTAAAGTGTCCCATTCCCACTAAAGCCATCCTCTCCATCTGCTATAGTAGTATAAAGATTAGGTGAAGAGTCTTGGTTGTCCCTGATCATGTCATATATCTGCAGCCAATCCTCACTCTTGTTTGGAGATGAGCATGAGCCCATGAGGGTTCCATCAGGGGAGGAATATGCACATCACCCACCACTATATGAGTGCCGTTCATTGAGAGGACATCCTTTGATCACTCAGGAGACTAAGATCAAGTGCTTAGTGTCTTTGGCTTATTAATCGGGAAAGTAGAGGAGGAAGTAAATCAAGTTTCCAAGTCCTGATGCCCTTAGTTAATTTTGGATTTTCTCTAGGCATAGTGAATTTTCTCCTGTGTCCACTATATCTAATTAGATGTACTCAGAATCTCACACAAGGGCGCATGCCATGTAAATCATTCTCCCTCTACTTCTTGTTGGGTCTTTCTCGGATTTCTCTGTTGGGTCTTGTATCTATTCATCTCCTGGAGAAAACGACATTTTGTAAGACAGGAAAAAAGGGGATCTATATCCCGACAAATCCGTGAGAGTTGGGGATGACTAAAAAGGAAAAGAGTACCGTGTTTCTTTTGGCAGAAAAAAGAGTACAGTGAGTGCCGGGAAAGCTAACAACATAGCCATAGGAAGGGTGTAGTGGGATTTGTGTGTGTGAGCCTGTGAGGGCTGGGAAAGCTAACAATATAGCCATAGGAAGAGTGTAGTGGGATTTGCGTGTGTGAGCCTGTGAGGGCTGGGAAAGCTAACAATATAGCCATAGGAAGAGTGTAGTGGGATTTGCGTGTGTTTGTCTGTTAGAAAGGAATGGTGAGTGTAGCATGCAAAGAGCTAACATTCTAGACATTTGGTTTCTTGAAAATTTTATTCTTGAAGATGATTAAGAACCTTGAAATCTAGGATGTTGCATGGATTTTGGCCTCCATCCCTCAATTTAAATCATCAGATTTAGGGCAACTTTGTGTAACTGTCTTTCTATAAAAAGCCACAGAAAAATAGGATACTCTTTTGGTGAAAAAAGTCGGTTTTTAGAGGATTTTACTGCAAAAAACACGTTAGATGTCCTGTTTACAAAAAAGGCCGAAAAGATCTTCACACTATCACTTTTTTTTTGTTTGGGCATGGACGCTTAACATAGGTTTGGGGCTCAGCTGAGCTATCATTATCAGTTGAGTGTGGATATCGACGCTCAATACAGGTTTACGGCTTCTTTGATATTGACGCTTATGTCCTCTTCTTCCTCTTTTTTTTTTTCCTCTTCTCCCTCTTCTTTCTCCATCTTCTCACTCTATTTCTCGCCCAACCCACTATCCTCAATACATCCGTCATCTTTAACACCACCAAACACAAATCTTCATCTCTCTCATTTCATGCCATGTCTTTATTCCACTCAAATCAGTACCTACATCTTCTTCCTCCAACACCATAATTCATCTCTCTCATTTCATGCCATGTCTTTATTCCACTCAAATCAGTACCTACTTCTTCTTCCTCCAGCACCATAATTCATCTTCACCATCTCTATTATCATTCCATCTATCCTTAAAGTTTGAAAATAGAAGTGCTCACAGATACTGCTATTGTCACATTCACTGTTCAAATGAAACAACACAGATTATATAATAAACTGACTCATCTGATATTCACCATTCAACTGAAACAACATATATGATGAACTGAGCGAGTCGTCTAATATTTGTCATC
Organism: Umbellularia californica; assembly: GCA_028538565.1. NCBI lineage: Eukaryota > Viridiplantae > Streptophyta > Magnoliopsida > Laurales > Lauraceae > Umbellularia > Umbellularia californica. The sequence continues at coordinate 12,962,157 of JAPQWN010000001.1, read as the reverse complement.
TGAGATGTTACGGTCCAATATCATTCTGATCAAACCAACATCCAGGTTATATAATTCCTAGAGATGAATTTATCTAATGGCTAATGCTTTATATTGTATAGAGTACTGCAACATATTTCATGATATAAAAAATATAAAAAATAGAAAATAGAAAATAGAAAATATGCTATTTTTGTATAATAAAGTCTATTGTTATTAATAATATTTATGAGTAAAGCTTTAAATATAAAAACGAGATAATTGGTTTCCAAAATAAAACAAAAAACTGAAATTTATTGAAGCAATTCGGTAATAAAAATTAAAATCAAGAAATAAAAAGATAATTACTTATCTACTATATATATCAGGACAATAGTTAGAAAAAAAATAACAAATACAAGACATATTAGTACTAAATGTGCCTAAAATTCATAATATGGAAGTAAATATTGTTATGGGATATATTTGAAAAAAAAATCATCTATATTCTACTCAGAATAATAATATAATGACATAGTCAAGTATATTGCATGGCACTTTCTTTAGATTGATGATATCTAATAAAATAATCAATATAGCCAACTAACATATAATATCAATTCCATACAAAAGCAGCAAACAAAAAAAAATCATGAATCATTAAAATTTCAATAATCATAATTATATAGTATATTTCCTGAAGTTAAAGAATAGGTAAAATATCGTATAGAGTAGTAGGTCTCAAAGTGCAATTCTCTTGGGTACACATTTTTTTTTCAATGGGTGTATCCAATACGATGGATCTCTCATTTGTAATATACTAGTAAAGCCCTGCACGTGCAATGCACGTGGAAGGAACATACTCTTTCAGTATGATTATCTGAAAAAATAAAGTCATTGGAAAACTCAATATTAACTATGCCAATGAAGAATGATCATGTAACAAATTAAGTAATTTACAATTACTCATTGTTCTTATGAAATTTAGTAAAAGCTTCAATAGAAAAAAGTAAGAAGAAGATGGAATAACAAAATATATGGAAGGAAACTAATTAAAAAAAAAGTTGAAAACCAACATTTTCTGGTCATACATGATTAGGCAAAACACTCACCAATTTCAATATAGATCGATAGTCCGGTCTATTTCCCATTAAAATTTGTCTAAAACCTAACGCCAAATACATACCAAATTCAATGAAACAAAATACTAACCAACCAAAACAGTACCCAACTCATAGCTTTAAACGAATCAACAACAAATCAGAAGGATTCCAAGCAATCTTTAGCATTCTCATCTCTTCCTCTGAAAAGCAAATTGTGTCTTTACAGGCATTGGAATCGAAGTTGGGATTTTCTACACATAAAAATCTCAACTGAAATTTCTCATTTGAGTTCTTGCAGCGAATGAACAAATTCTTTAAACACAACCATTTTCATTATCATTTAAGCTAAGCATTTCATCAAAATATAATAATACTAAGTGAGGCCCACAGATGTGTAGTTCTCTTTGATTTTATATATATAATATAATATAATAATACTAAGTGGGGCCCACATATGTGTAGAGAAAAAGCATGACAAATTCTTCTACTAAGTGGGGCCCACAAATGTGTAGTTCTTTTTTATTATATATATATAATATAATAATACTAAGTGGAGCCTACAGATGTGTAGATGTAGAGTAAAAGCACGACAAGTTCTTCTACTAAGTGGGGCCCATAGATGTGTAGTTCTCATTTTATTATATATATATATCTAATATAATAATACGAAGTGGGGCATATAGATATTATAATAATACTAAGTGGGGCCCACAGATGTGTAGAGGAAAAGCATGACAAGTTCCTCTACTAGGTGGTATAATATGATAATACTAAGTGGCGCCCACAGATGTGTAGATGTAGAGAAAAAGCTTGACAAGTTCTTCTACGAAGTGTGGCCCACAGATGTGTAGCTCTCTTGTATTATATATATAATATAATAATACTAAGTGGGGCCTAAGATGTCTAGATGTAGAGAAAAAACATGATAAGTTTTTCTACTAGGTGGGGCCCACAGACGTGTAGTTCTCTTTTATTTTATATATATATATATATATAAATATTATAATAATACTAAGTGAGCCCACAAATGTGCAGAGAAAAAGCATGACAAGTTCTTCTCTTTTATTGGAGCCCACATATGTTTAGTTTCATTTTGTTTGATATATATATAATATCATAATACTAAGTGCGGCCCACAGATGTGTAGAGAAAAAGCATGACACTTTTTTCTCTTTTATAATAAGGGCATAGATATTATATGATTATTATTATCATATAATAAGAATATATTATTATATTATATTCTAATATTTTGGTGGTGGTGGTGGTGGTGGTGGTGGTGGTGGGGGGGGGGGGGGGCAAAGGTGTAGTGAAAAAGTATGCAACTTCTCTTCTCTTTTATAATAAGGGTATAGATATAGATTTTATATTATTATTATATTATATTATATTATAATATTTGGGGGTGGGCCCCATAAAGGTGTAGTGAAAAAGTTTGTAATTTCTCATAATAATATATTATTATATTATATTATACTTTAAGGGTGGGCCCCACAATGGTGTAGTAAAAAGTTTGTATTATAATATTTGGGGTTGGGCCCCACAAAGGTGTAGTGCATAAGTTTGTAATTTCTCATAATAATATATTATTATATTATAATATTTGGGGGTGGGCCCCACAATGGTGTAGTGAAAAACAATTTGCAACTTTCCCTCTTTTATAATAGTAGTAATAGATAGTAGATAATAGATATTTGGGGGTAAGCCCCACAATAATGTAGTGAAAAAGTTTGCAATTTCTCATAATAATATATTATTATATTATATTATACTATTTGGGGTTGGGCCCTACAAAAGTGTAGTGAAAAAGTTTGTAATTTCTCATAATAATAAATATATTATTATATTATATTATAATATTTTGGGGTGGGCCCCACAATAGTGTAGTGAAAAAAGTTTGCAACTTTTCCTCTTTTATAATAGTATATAGTAGTAGTAGATAGTAGATATTTGGGGGCGGGCCCCACAATGGTGTAGTGAAAAAGTTTGCAATTTCTCAAAATAATATATTATTATATTATATTATAATATTTGGGGGTGGGCCCCACAATGGTGTAGTGAAAAAGTTTACAATTTCTCATAATAATATATTATTATATTATATTATACTATTTGGGGCTAAGCCCCACAATGGTGTAGTCAAAGGGCTGGGCCTAGGCCAGGCTGAGGTAAGCCCTTGTCCTACCCTCACATGTGCGGGCAGGGCCTAACAAAGCAAAAGCCCTCGACTTTTATATCGGGCTTGTAATTTTTAGGCCCTTGCCCTACCCTTAAGGGTTAGGGCCGGGCTAGGGTCGGGCCAGGGCCAAAAGGAGGAAATTTTTTTTACAGAAAATAAAATTTTCTTACATCACCACCGGCTTCCAATCAACATTGTTTTTTGTCAAATTTATGAATAGTTGAGGCATCATTGGCTTTGGCAAAAGCCTTAGGCAATAATTGTTGGTTTGTATTAAATCTAGGTCTCTTGGTACATGATTTTTTAAAGTGTCTAGTTATGTGAGTAATTCCATTTCTTTTATCAGTATTTAGTTGTTTCTTACAATATATACACTCAGCAACACGACATTCTTTTTGAGTTCCATCTTTTTATTTTTTTAGAACTTTCAATTGTTCAAAATGATCCCAAATACTTAATCTTTTTGAGCCAAATGCTGCGCGCAGTGACTTTGATAGCAAGATTAATAGCAACTTCAAGATCAGAGCGGGATAGATCGAAAATGAGAAGAGGTTGCTTTGAACTTTGATTCTATGAGGTTTACCCAATGATGAAGAAAAAGATCTTATAGAGAGACATTTTTTTTGGATCAAAAGACCACATTACCTCTCAATATAACCACTACAGTTTACCCCATGTAGGGTAATCACAACTTTTTAATAAAAGTCTAAAATGCCCAAATAAGTGACTGTTTATGAGACTGTGGGCTGGGCATTTAAATATTTATGATTGTTGTAAATAGAGAAAAGGAAACGCTTGGTTGGGCTTGGGCCTTACAAAATCTTCAGGAGGCCAAGTTGCTTAAATATATTATAAATATTTCATGTATTATATATTTTATATTAATACTTAATAAACTGCGGGCCAGGCCGGGCTCCCTCAGGCTGGAAAAGTCAAGCCCTAGCTCAGCCCTCAATATTGCTGGCTTTTCAAAATCGGGCCCTACCCTACCCTTGGGCTTTAGGACAAAAAAAGAAACCCTCGCTCTGAAGGCTTTTGCGGACCGGGCCGGGCCCCCTTGTCAAAGGGCCGGATTGACAGCCCTAGGTATAAGTAGTAGAAGTAGATAATAGATGGTAGATAGTAGATATTTGGGGGTGGGCCCCACAATGGTGTAGTGAAAAAGTTTGCAATTTCTCTAAATAATATATTATTATATTATGTTATAATATTTGAGGGTGGACCCCACAATGGTGTAGTGAAAAAGTTTATATAAAATAGATAAGATAATAAGGGTATAGATATTATATTATTATTATTATAATATAATAATAATATATTATTATATTTTATTATAATATTCTAAGTGGACCCCCACAATAGTGTGGTGAAAAAACTATACCACGTTGCTACTTTTATAACAGTAGATAGATATTCCACTGAAATCTTTTTATAAAGCTTTGACAAGGACAAAAGAGGATTGCTAATGATGTGAAGTTTGATATTGAGACCGCAGACAGCCATGCCTCAGATTCTTACTAATTGGAAAATCCCAGTCGCCTTCATCATCAAATCAATTTGCCATTTTCAAACGGAAGTTGATGGGTGGGGCCTTTCTTTGTGGGGTTCTTCTTCTCTTTTTTTTCCTTTCTTTTCTTTTCTTTACGAAAATAAGCTCATATATATTTACAAAACTCAAAAAAGGTTGCTATATTTTATGTTTTACCAATACCTCCCTTGACTAAGGATCCAACCGTATAAAAAGTAACTTTGACAATTTACCTTTTCGTATTGAGGTATTTAGCTTTAGAAAGTTTGACAGTTTACCTCTTTAATTAGTTAAAGATTTGAAGGTAGTTTTTTTTTCCTCTTCCACTCCCCTTTCTTCTTCGATTTGAAGGCAGTTTTGCTGCTTAAACTTTGAACCGCTTAAACTTTGAACACGAAAACCAAAAGCCAGGACTACTTGAATAGCTTGGTTTTACCTATTTTCCTAATAAAAAACCAAGCCTTTTCATTCCTTGGTCATCATTCATTCGGGTCAGCCCCACTAAAAGTAACTTGAGTTGGTGAAAGCCGTTAAACTTAAGTAAAGGGCATTTTTGTCATTTATCCAGAAAAACTAAGCCAAAACAGGGGCCTTTTTGTTAAAAAAACATCAAAGAAAAGCGCCTTTTTGAGGTTGTTAGAAAATATAGGGCCTTTTTGTAAAAAAAAAAAAAACTCTTCTTTGTATTATGTTTAAAACCATTTGATTTCAGACCAGCCAGGATAAGTTATGACCATTTAGGAGATTTTCAGGCACGCCCAAGTCCCAATCAATCATTTATTCATCTAGAGGATCCAGTCACATGACCCAACATCTTGAAACGGACACTTGAAATGGACTCTTCCTCTTATCAATTTTATAGCTTTATTCAAAGCTGTGATGGCTAAAAATCTTTAATGTACCCCTATAACACCTCAGGGGAAGGAGGGACTGGTGTACGGATTCTTCAAGCATAAAAATTGAGTCTCACCCACCAAGGTTTAAGCTGGGGCTGCTTCGAATTACATCGGACATTTTGTTCTTCCAGAAACCGATACTAAAATATTAGTATGATGCCTATTTCACTCTGATGTAATTGCCAAATTTATTTTTTTATATATATATATATATATATGAAAGGGACTGTTTTCAATTGAGTTCAATTGAGAAATCAGCCTCTGAATTGTGACAATTTCTTAAATGAGCTCCAAAAATGATGGCTGGTTTCACAGTCATTTTTAGTACTGGCCACTGATATCTGGAGGTGCCCCTTTTTACTCCTCTTTAGACTCTTCCGTTCCTATGGGCCCTTTCATTTCTCCCACAGGCGTTTCCTTCAATTTTTGCCGGCGCTTTCATTTCTCCGGCTGTTGAATGCCCTAATGAAGCCAATTGAGGAGTCTGATTGTTGCAAAAGTCAGAAAAGCAGCCATGGGAGACTCATCATTTTCCTGAGATGCTTCTTCTTTTCTTCAAAAAGCAGCCATGAAATCGAAGCCAGGTTTCTGTTAGTAATATACAACTTAAAATTAGAATACATCATATACAGTACATACCTTCTTTTTGTCTTTGTATTACTTTAGTCAGACCTATAAGTCCAAGTCTCAAATAATCCGAGCCTAGTGAATTTACTATGTCCTTAAGACAGATTTTCCCCCTCAAGGTGCTGAAGGTTAAATGGGAAACTGTCTCCCAAGATAGAACGTATATTTTCTTCTCTGGAAAGTAGCACTTCAATTCCAAAGAACAACGAACACAAGATCAGTATCTGAACAAGAACAGAGGGAGAAGAGAAAAAGAGAAATCTGTATGATCTCTGGTTATATCTCTCTCTCAACTTCGTCCACTATTTATAGGAGATTGGTGCCTCTTTGAAACTGCATAGTAGCTGTTGGAAACAACCTTTCATGAAAGGTTGCACCACTTCAGTCCCATGCACTGATTCAAAAAAGGTTGCACCCTTTCAGCATTATACAATGTTTCGAACCATTGCATCATCTTTGAAAAGGCATATCTCACTAACTGTTTAGCCTTATGGACCCAATTCGGATTGGGCCTTGTGAAAAATAAGAAATATGTGATCCAAAAAGAAACCACACATCAGCCCGAGCCCGAATCCGAATCCGGGCCGGGCCGGACGGGCGGCGGTGGCGCACGGCTGTTTTGTTGAGCTTGACTGCGTTCCGTCTCCACGGAAAATTAGTGGTACCCGTTGTGGCCCAACCCTTATAGTCATACTTTCTCTATATATACTCAACATCTCTTTAGTTTTCTTCCAATGTGGGACAAGTGTTTTTCATACTTTCCCTCATTCATTTCTCACTCATTTCATTTCAAGTGGGGTAACTAGGGAGACAAATTACTCATTCAATACTCAATGGATTTGTGTAATTCCAAATTCCATGTGTTCACTACACTATGAACTTTCAATTACAACCCATTTTTCTAACAATCCCCCACATGAATGAAAATTTGGCTTTTCACGCATAAACAATGGATTTCTGTTCTGTTACAAATGAAAAGAACTGCATCAGGTCAAGTAGCATGGGAGGCCTTGAACTTGCCTTAGTGAAAGACGATCGGATTTAATTGGATGATCAGTAGACTTCAATTAATGTCCTTGAACTGTCAGCCGTTAATATAAACCTAGACAATCATCTTCACGCAATACCTTCTCGAATACTGTTGGTTCTCACATTTGTGTTCATTTTGGCCTTGAACACGTCTTGGTTTCAGATAGTGCTTTTGAGAACAAATTCTCATAGAAGCGGCCTCACTTCGCACTAACATAGGTGATTTCTATAAAGAGTATCCTGCAATACTCCACTTGGATAACATAACTTTCCAAGATATAGTAAATCATTAAAAGCTTAACTTATCCTGGATCTCGCGGCAGATATGCACTGTCTCTAGTGCTCACTGGGTTACAGACATAATTTAGTTGGCCCTTTGAACCTAGATCTTGGGATCTCCAGTCAACTAGGTTGGTTTTTCCATTATGATGACTCTTGGTTGATTATCTTAAAGGCTTCAAGCCCATTCCCCTTGATAATCTTTCCACTTGCTCTCTTGTTAAACCTTTTGTAAGCGGATCCGCAATGTTATCTTTAGACCTTACATAGTCGATTGAGATAACTCCATTTGAGAGCAATTGTCTAACGGTGTTATGTCTACAACGGATGTGTCGAGACTTCCCGTTATACATGGTACTTTGTGCCCTACCAATAGCAGATTGGCTGTCACAATGTACACACACTGCTGGCACAGGTTTAGCCCAGTTTGGAATATCCTCTAAGAAATTTCGAAGCCATTCTGCTTCTTCTCCAGCCTTGTCCAATGCTATGAATTCTGATTCCATAGTGGACCTCGCTATGCACGTTTGCTTTGAGGATTTCCAACAAATAGCTGCACCTCCAAGTGTAAAGACATATCCACTTGTGGATTTTGAGTCTTTAGTGTCAGATATCCAATTAGCATCGCAGTACCCTTCTGGAACGGCTGGATATCTGGTATAGTGCAGACCATAGTTCTGAGTATACTTTAAGTATCCCAAAACTCTAAGTATGGCAGTCCAATGATCTTTGCCAGGATGACTCATATATCGACTTAACTTACTCACAGAGTATGCTATGTCTGGTCTTGTACAATTCATGACATACATTAAACTGCCAAGTATACGAGAGTACTCTAGTTGAGATATGCTAATACCAGTATTTTTGGCTAAATGAAGATTTATGTCAACTGGTGACCTTTTTGGAGTGATGTTATATACCTTGAACTTTTCAAAAATTTTCTCAATGTAATGAGATCGTGATAGAACAAGTCCATCTTGCGTCCTAGAAATTTTAATTCCTAGGATAACATCCGCAACTCCTAAATCTTTCATGTCAAACTTACTGGACAACATTTGTTTGGTAGATTTTATAACATCCACATTACTACCCAATATTAGCATATCGTCCACATAGAGACAAACAATGACACATCCTTTTTGAGTGCTTTTGACATAAACACATTTGTCACACTCGTTTATTTTGAAACCGTTGGACAACATTGCATTATCAAATTTCTCATGCCATTGCTTTGGTGCTTGCTTTAATCCATATAAGGATTTAACAAGCTTGCAAACTTTCCTTTCTTGTCCAGGAGCAATAAACCCTTCGGGTTGTTCCATATATATTTCTTCATCTAACTCACCATTCAAGAATGCCGTCTTTATATCCATTTGATATATCTCAAGTCCATGTATAGATGCTATAGCAATTAGCATCCTTATGGACGTTATTCTTGTAACTGGAGAATAAGTGTCGAAATAATCCAATCCTTCCTTTTGTATAAAGCCTTTGACCACAAGTCTGGCTTTATACTTGTCAATTGATCCATTAGGCTTAAACTTCTTTGTGAATATCCATTTATATCCCAAAGTCTTGGAACCATGTGGTAAATCCACTAATTCCCATGTATGATTTTGTAATATGGATTCAATCTCGCTATTTATTGCTTCTTTCCAATAAGTAGCTTCAGGAGTTGACATTGCCTCCTTGAACGTTTGAGGTTCATTTTCTAACATGAATGTTAAAAAATCAGGTCCAAAAGAAGTTGACGTCCTTGACCGTTTACTACGTCTCGGTTCCTCCTCAAATTCGCTTTGTGTAGGATGGTTACTAGTTGTAGCATCTAAAGTTCTCTTTGATGAACTTGACTCTATACACATGTTATATGGATACGTATTTTCAAAGAATGAAGCATTCCTTGACTCAATAATCGTATTAACATGTATATCTTGAATCTCTGATTTATGAACCAGAAAACGATATGCACTACTATTGTTTGCATATCCAATGAATACACAATCAATAGTCTTGGGTCCTATCTTCACCTTCTTAGGTTTAGGGACTTCGACTTTTGCAAGACACCCCCACACTTTTAAGAATTCATAGGAAGGCTTATGACCTTTCCACAATTCGTAAGGTGTTTTAAGCGTCTTTTTGTTAGGAATCTTGTTGAGAATGTAATTAGCGGAAAGCAAGGCTTCCCCCCACAAATTCTGGGGTAAACCAGAACTTAACAACGTAGCATTCATCATCTCTTTAAGAGTTCGGTTTTTTCGCTCAGCAATACCGTTTGATTAAGGTGAATAAGGAGCCGTAGTTTGATGAATGATTCCATGTTCAGAACATAGACCTTCAAAAGGTGATTCATATTCACCTCCTCTATCGCTTCTTATAGCCTTAATCTTCTTGCTTAGTTGATTTTCAACTTCATTTTTATAGTGTTTGAACACTTCAATTGCCTCGTCTTTACTTCTCAACAAGTAAACATAACAGTATCGAGTGCTATCGTCAATAAAAGTAATGAAATACTTTTTACCGCCTCTAGTAGGCACAAACTTAAGATCACAGATATCTGTGTGTATTAAGTCCAGAGGTTCGGTATTTCTTTCAACAGAATGAAAGGATGATCTGGTCAATTTGGATTCTACACAAGTTTCACATTTTTGGTGTGGGTCTATTTTTATCTTTGGTATAAAGTTCAAATTAATTAATCTACGCAAGGTATCATAATTAACATGTCCTAATCTACCATGCCATACATGTGAATACTCAATCAAGTAAACAGAAGTTTGAACTTTATTAGCGCTCTTCGGCGCAATAGTCAAACATGACATCTTAAAGAGCCCATCCTGAAGATAGCCCTTACCCACGAATACATCATTCTTAGTTAGTACAAATTTATCAGAAACAAAGACTAACTTAAAACCATTCTTGCTCAGTAGCGACCCAGAAACCAAGTTCTTGCGAATGTCAGGCACATAAAGCACCTCATTCAGAGTCAGTTCCTTCCCAGAAGTCAACCTCATCACCACCTTTCCTTTACCTTCAACCTTGGATGTAGAGGAGTTTCCCATGAAGAGTTGCTCTTCCTTTTCCACAGCATGATAGGTGGTGAACATGGACCTCTTGGAGCAAATATGGCGAGTAGCACCAGTGTCCACCCACCATTCTCTCTCGTTTCCAACCGTGAGACATTCAGAAACCACAACAGATAGGTTCATGTCATTCACGTCATCAGAAAGCTTATCCATTGTCATATTAGCTTCAGTCTTTTGCTTCTTGGACTTCTTTGGCTTGCGACAGTCACTAGCCCTGTGTCCAGCCTTTCCACAGTTGTAGCACTTGCCCTTGAACTTGGTAGGTGCACTCTTTTCGCCTTGATGTTTCTCTTGGCGCTTCCTCTTTTCTTTAGCACTTTGGCCTTCTACAACATTGGCCTTTGCCACCATGGGATCTTTGCCCTTCTTTTCAGATAGACGGTTGTCTTCCTCTATCCTTAGACGGACAATCAGTTCTTCAAGATTCATATATTTGCGTTTATGCTTAAGATAGTTCTTAAAATCCTTCCAAGATGGTGGTAATTTTTCAATCATAGCAGCCACTTGGAAAGATTCTCCTAAAGTCATTCCTTCAATAATGACATCATGTAGGATTACTTGAAGTTCTTGAACTTGGCTTAGGACGGTCTTACTATCCGTCATTTTGAAATCAAGAAATCTACCAACTATGAATTTTTTCATGCCAGCATCTTCAGTCTTGTATTTCTTGTCCAAGGAATCCCAAAGATCCTTAGCCGATTGGAACACACTATACACATTGTATAATGAGTCGGCTAATCCACTGAGGACATAATTTCTACACAAGAAATCAGCATGCAACCAAGCATCTTTGGCCAACACCTTTTCCTTGTCAGTTTCATCATGGTTTACTTCAGGAGCCTTATCCCAAAGAAACCTTGCCAAGTTCAGGGTGATCAGATAAAAGAGCATCTTCTGTTGCCAACGCTTGAAATCAGTTCCATTGAATTTTTCAGGCTTCTCCCCATGAGGAACAGAATGGGGAACAACAGGAGTAACTTGTGGTGATTCCATTTCTGTAACACACATTTTTAATCCAAGAAACGAAAAGAAAACAGAAACAAATTCTGTTCGTAAGCAAGAAGAAGAAGTGCTAAAGACTTAAAAAAGAAATCTGTCTTAAGTTGTTAGTAAATATTCAACTTAAAATTAGAATACATCATATACAGTACATACCTTCTTTTTGTCTTTGTATTACTTTAGTCAGACCTATAAGTCCAAGTCTCAAATAATCCGAGCCTAGTGAATTCACTATGTCCTTAAGACAGATTTTCCCCCTCAAGGTGCTGAAGGTTAAATGGGAAACTGTCTCCCAAGATAGAACGGATATTTTCTTCTCTGGAAAGTAGCACTTCAATTCCAAAGAACAACGAACACAAGATCAGTATCTGAACAAGAACAGAGGGAGAAGAGAAAAAGAGAAATCTGTGTGATCTCTGGTTATATCTCTCTCTCAACTTCGTCCACTATTTATAGGAGATTGGTGCCTCTTTGAAACTGCATAGTAGCTGTTGGAAACAACCCTTCATGAAAGGTTGCACCTCACTAACTGTTTAGCCTTATGGACCCAATTCGGATTGGGCCTTGTGAAAAATAAGAAATATGTGATCCAAAAAGAAACCACACATCAGTTCGGGCCGGGCCGGACGGGCGGCGGCGCGTGTGTTTTGTTGAGCTTGACTGCGTTCCGTCTCCACGAAAAATTAGTGGTACCCCTTGGGGCCCAACCCTTATAGTCATACTTTCTCTATATATACTCAACATCTCTTTGGTTTTCTTCCAATGTGGGACAAGTGTTTTTCATACTTTCCCTCATTCATTTCTCACTCATTTCATTTCAAGTGGGGTAACTAGGGAGACAAATTACTCATTCAATACTCAATGGATTTGTGTAATTCCAAGTTCCATGTGTTCACTACACTATGAACTTTCAATTACAACCCATTTTTCTAACAGTTTCCCCATCTTCTTTTTCTTGAATCCTATAAAAAGCAGAAGCACACAGTAGACTTCAAAAACATCTCCGCTCACGGAAGCCTCTGATTCTCTCTTCTACAAAAACCTCCTCGATTCCCTATTGAATATGGGTATTTGATTGTGGCAGAATGCTTCATGATTTTTCTTCAGAAGATGTTTATAGTTGATTTGTTTTCATGGAAGCATATAAGGTATACTCTATAAGATTGACAATTTGCTCAGTTTTTCAGTGTCTATAGGCCAATGATCATATGTCTGGACTTGTGATACGACAATCCCAACCTTATAAACCAAACCAAACCAAACCAAACCAAGCATTTTTCCACTAGGTGGGGTCGGCTATATGGATTTGACGGCGCCAATTAAATCTGTTTAGAGCCATGTCCTCCGTTAGATTCATGTAGGAAAGGTCATGTTTAATAGTTTCATATATAAAGGAAATATTCTGCCTGAAAAAGCCTGATCCTTCAACTGGTCGTTGGGAAAAAGCAACTATTAAATAATTCATTTGTCCATAGTCGAGGCCTAGTCAAAAATTCAGAAGCATGTGCTGATAAATCTAAAACCATTTTATTAACGAGTGTATGAAAACTGAAAAAGAAAAAAAAAAGAAAAAGTGCCGACCTGTAATGCAAATGAATCATAAACCATTCTATTTTCCATTGTACTCTTCATATAACAAGCTTATAGAGGGTTTCCTTTAGCATGCAATTGGGATTTTCTATTTCATACCCCTCAAATTTTAGTTTTCTCAATTTCTCTGTAAAAGAGATCTTAGGAAGAATCAAGCCTCCTTTTTAATGTTTTTCTTCATAAAAAAAAAAAAAATCATCCACTAGATCTAGAATTTTATTAGGTACTCTTGAATTCTTTTGTTTTATCACATAAAAACCATTGAAATGTCTTAGATCTAAGAAAATTCATCCCACATATCATTTTATTATGTGTGATCTCTCGGTTTTTGGGTATGGCTATTTAGTTGGCTATTCTTTGTATTTTTTGTGTTTTCTGTGTAGCTTTGGGGGCTAGCTTCTGCCCTTGCTCCCCCCCTTTCTTTCTAATACAATTTTACCCTTTAGAAAAAAATAAATAAAAAAATTACGTATGATCTTTGCCCTTTTATGTTATTAGTTGGGAGTGGAATAATTTGATCTTATTTAGTTTATTCTTTATTTTTTGAGATTTCGTTAATTTCTTATGCGTGATCTCTCTGTTTTTCACATATGATCTTTTTTGCCCTTTTCTGTTATCAGTTGGAAGTGGAATAATTTGATCTTATTTAGTTTATTTTTTATTTTTTGAGATTTGGTTAATTTTGCTTTGCAGGGGGCTAACTTCAAATGGATGAGGGCCAGGTAACGAGAACATGTATTAGTAAACACAACCATGATTGGTATTTGAGGTGGAAGGTCTTTTTGTCAGCTATTGTAATCCTGTATGATCCATTAAAAGGTGTATTTCTTCCTCCATATATGTAATTGTGTGCATTGATTATGAGGTCTAAGAAGGATCATGAGTGCAGGCTCGCTCTACTTGAACCTTTCCACCATTTTATCAGATACACTGTCATCATCAATGTCTTCAAAGGCTTTGACGTTTTACGATGTTAGCGGTTTTTGCATTGTATCTATAGGGCATCACATGACTCATTTTTATTGAAAAGACAACAGTCATGATGCTGATTCAGTTTTATGTCTCTCTAAATTGGATGGGTATTGGTTTCTACTTCCTTCGTCCTTTCTGCCTTTATACCATAAGATTTTTTTCTTCTCCGTGGCAAGTTTAAAGATATTTTTGACTCTTTTATATATTGACGTTTCTGGCCCCTTCTCCATAGGACCATAGCAAATTTTAAATGGCTTCTCAATATCAGTCGACCGCAAGATTTGATAAAGATCTCTTAGTTGGCAGATTTGCTTCACTAAGACACTTACACATGACCAGCATCAATGTCTTCGGCCTATTCTCAAAATCATTCAAGATATACTTTCATGGAGATTAATTTCTTTGCTATAGATTCAGACAACCCAAATGAAAACATTATAGAGATTTGCCAACCTTCTATTTTCTTTTCTGTGTCCTTTACAAATTCTTTTAGTGGTGTGTTTTGGCTTTTTTTCTCTTTTAGTTTTCCTTTTTTTTTTTTTTTATTTTAAATCCTATAGTTTCAAGTCTCTTAGTTCTGTTGGCCCTTGCTTTTGTTCATCATTTTCTGTTTTTCTCTAAGAATCAGTCTTGAAAATGACTTTTACCTTCAAATGCTCAAGATATATATTTAAAATTACTTCATTTGGAGAAATCCTTAGCATTAATATTATATTTAAAAGTAGCCGAGGATTGTCAAAAAGAAATAAGGATTGTCAACAACTGTTGCCAAAATCCAAAAAGTAATAAGGATTGCAAAATCCAGGTGGATGAGAACAAGGATGCTCAATAGAAAAGATTTATTGAAGAGATTTTGAAGGATAAATGAACTTTACATCTACTGATTTTGGCACTTCAGACATGGATGTTAGTTTTTTTTTTAATATATATATATATATATATTTATTTATCACTATTATCGTTTCATAATTTTAAAATTATTACTTTATAATTCTAAATTTTATTCATTTTTTATATTGCATATGTTGTGCTTATGAAATATAGAATTCTCTGAATTTATGAATTTGAAACTTGCTCATCAGTGAATGAATATTTCATACCATGACATTTCTCTATATCATCTAAGATCTATGGTTGGGACACCATTGATGCCTACGAAATTAGTAGACAGATATCTATTCCTACTGTATGATGACGACTTAAGGCCTGTGCTAACTTCTGTGCGGACTGGTGGTGGTGACTTAGATTTTTTTTTATCATGAAAGTTACTTTAACGACCATGCTATTATTTTGAAATCAGACTCTGATAACATTTTTGAGAAATTTTGTTGAGGGTCAAAACAGAAGCCCGTGCTTTGCACGGGTTTCTCTTCGCTAGTTATTATATTATATTATATATGAAGCGAACTGCTTTTAATTGAAAAATCAGTGACATTGTATATAATTGATTTTGACTGTTTGTGAATTAACGTTGACTTCCCCCGTTTTTTTTAACCGAACCATTCATCTTCTTTTTGCGTTTCAAAATGCTTTCTATATGTTCTCCACCCTAAACATAACTTAACCGATGAACCTTTTCTTCTCTCCATCCCCTCCTTCCTTTCTTATCTCTCTACGCATCCCCCTCTTGATGTACAAAACTTTTCCCTTTTCCCCTTTTATTTTCATTTTACGCAATGAACCCTTTTGTCTTCTCTTCTGCTTCCTCTCCTCTTTTATCTACGCATCCACCCTCTCTACTTACAAACCCCTCTGTTCTCCCACAACCAAATCCATCGTTTTTGGAAAGTCGAGACCACCAAATCACAAATCTTTATTCTATTGGGTTGACAAGATGATAATGAGATAATGGCGATGACAACGATAATGATGTGTTGGGATTACGGCGGCTCTTCATGTGGTCCAGGTGATCTGATGAAGATCAACCGTAGTTTCTGGTAACCATGCCCCTAACACTTTATTTTAATGGCATGTTTGGCTACTCTAAATAATTAAAGATGAAAATGCATTGTTATGGAACTCAACCTATTTCATATCAGTTTCCTCTTACTAGTTGTTTAGTAAAATAAGCGCTCTGAAATGCTAACATCTGGTAAAAAGCCTAGCCAAGCATTGCGCCTTTCTCAATTGATTTATATTTCCTTGTACTTGGATACTATGCAAAAAATTGAAATCGCTGAAACTAAATTGCCCAATTATACTGTTCAAATTTACTTGACAACCGTGGAATAGTGGATTTGAACATTCATGAGGGGAAATAGTTTGCTCTAGGGAACAAATGGATTTAGAGAATTGGAACGTGCATATAAGTTACTTTTGATTCTGTTTTTCTAATGCCACATCTCTCTCCATTTTTCCCATCTGTGATATATATATTTTTAACTTTGTTATTTGTGTTTTTTTTTTCGCGTTTTTGGGTTTATTCTTTTGCAATAATTGATGGATACAGTGAGAGACTTACATAAGCTGTATATTACATTTGTACCATATCTTCTGTCATCTCAACTGATGTTGAAATCTCCATATCAAGTTGAACACTTTTAAGATTGTTGATGAATACTCTAGACTACTTCTGGTGATTTTTTTTATTCTAGGCTTTTGAATTACAGATACCCCGCTATATATTAAATTAAAAAAATTGTTTGAATAATTAGTATTATGATGCTGGTTGAGTTTGACTTTGTCCAACCATTTTCTCCCCATCAGCGACCCCATAGCCGAAGGCTTCATTGCTCTTTACCTTCCCTTGTTTCGTCATTAACATCCACACAGCCTTAATCACTGGTGGACACCTCTTAGGCATCCCAATGATCGACCCCTGTTAAAGGAGAGGCGTTGCTCTTGCCAAAATCTTTTTCCTAAAAAAATAGGAACATCTCTGAATGTGGAAAGTTAGTGATTTTTTATTTTTTTTAATTTTTTTTAACTTTTTCTTATTTTTATCTTAGACTTCACAATTTATATAATGATCATTTAGGTCTTAGATACTTCTTTTGAGTGGTATCAATTTGATGAACCACAATAATTACTTTTGTATTTTTATTTTTACTTTAGGGTTCACTTTCCATTCTTTGTTGTTTTTTATATGACTGAAGAATTTATTGTTTTACTACATGTTTCATCTTCTTTGGTTCATTATATGGTACATAATCTAAGATGTTGGAGTTGTATAATGTAGTGCCTTTGTAATTGCTTTCAAATTATACTAATGTTCTATGATAGGCCCCATCTATTAAAAATCACAATAATTAAGACAAACATCCTTGCTATTTATGAGATACCTCAAATTTTCACCTCATTCTGGGTTATTTCCACGGTCAAATTAATTATCTAATAAAAAAAATATAAAATACTGGAGTTTTCCAAATAAAGTTCTTTTATGTGATTTGGATTCTCCATCATGTCTTTTGTCTATTAAGAAACTCTCAATATCATCATATTTCTATCAAGGCAATAGCATTTGAGTGTTAATGGGTCCTAGTGTCTAAGTGCCACTAATATAAAGAATTTCAAGTATTTTTGTTTGTTTTGACTATATGATTTTTATCCTTTTTTGTTTTAGAATGTGAAATGCCGATTTCTAGGTTGTCTGGTTTATTTAATCATTAGTCTTTTTTATTTAATCCACTCTTAGTTTTGGGTTGTCTGGTTTCTTTTTCATCTATTGATTTTGATTGTACACCTTTTTTTAAGAATGTGGAACTAATCGTAAAAGGAATCTCCAATAATATTGGTCCATCTAAATAAAGAATTAAGCTCATTCTTATTATCATCATTTTCTACTTTCCCCAATATAATTCTATTTCTCTATGTCAACAAAAGAACTTTCATTTTTTTCATTCATTTAGTTTTAATTTTTTTTAGAGCAACTTCAATAATTTTTTTGTTTCTTTGTGTCTCTTTTTAGTACCGTCTCATGTCTCATTTGCATGCTTAGTTTAGATCAGGGTTCAACCCATTTTAAAATGTGAGCATCTTGATACAATTGGTGCAAATATTAAACATTTTAATTTAAGAGGTAAACCTTTTTTAATTCATTTACTTCTGAGTTCATCATATTTTATTTGAGCAATTTTAGTTATATCATTTTAGTATGATTTATACAAAAGAATAATCATTTTAAGATTTCTATAAATTTGCAATATTTTTATGGTTTGTATTTGTATGGTTTTCCTAGATTGTGAGTTTCTTTTTTCCCCATTTTTTTTTTCAACTTTTGGGTATTAGGTTCACCTTGTCTTTTTTTTTTTCTTTAAATCACTTTTTATCATGGGATTTTCTATAAATTCTCATTTTTCTGTTGTGTTTTTGCTATTTTTTTAATGCTTATAATTATGAGTTAATTATTTATTTTACTTCTATTGGGTTCTTTAAGTTCTCTTTGTGAAATCTTTTTATGGATTTATCTTTTTTCTTTTGTGGCTTCAGATTTCCATTTTTTAGTATTAGATTATCATAAGTTGGTTTGGTTCTTCTAAATTTCTTTTATCATTGTATTGTCTATGGATCTTTATTTATATATATTTTTATAGCCTTTTAATAAAATTTATTTCATTTTATTTTGTATTTCTTTTATTATAGTTTCTCACTTGTGATGGGTTTTTAGTTTTTTTTTTTTTTTTTTATGATGGTTTTTCATGAATTTGTGGGTTCTTTTGTCTTTGCCCTTTTGTGCTCCATTTTTGAGTTTTTTTTTTCTGAGTGTTTAATTCTTTTAAATTGCCTATGTTATTAAGTTGATTATTGGTTTTCATTTCTATGTTTTATTTCTATGTGTCTTTCAATTTTCATTGGATTTATTTATAGTTTATATTGTTTGTTTGTTTTTATTTTGTTTTTTAGTTTTCTTGATCATTAATCTTCAATTTTCATGGGCACGTGTTTTTTTTTAATTATATGGTATTAGGTATTGAATTTTATGGACCTTTTTTTTCCTCTCTCTCAGACTAAAACCTTTTGCATTTAATTTTAAAGAAACTGATCATAAATTATTTTTTATAAATTTTAATATTATGATTATATTTCCCGTGCTAAGCACGGGCATGTTTTTCTAGTATAGATGATACCTCTATGATACAACCAATTAAGTAGTATGTGTAGTGTGTTTTGCCCAGGTGATACATGCCTAATATTGATATTAGAACCCTTTGGTGTGGGTGGTTCTCTGTCCTCCCTCGTTTCTCTATGAAGCCCTTTCCTTTCCCTTCTTTCTTCCTCATTTCCCTTACGAGGAAGTCCACTCTTATACCCATTCCAATTATCAGACTATTGAGTTTTCATTGCCCATTTTGCACCCAAATTCATATTTCTTCAATAAAATTACTATTTCCTATGTGATTGTTTTTTATTAAATTTTATGCCACAGTTATGAATTATTTTCTTTTTACCTTTTTTAAACCACAATATCTTGTAAATTCTTTTATTTATCTTTTTTTTTTTCTAATGAAGAAGAGGGTGTAACAATCCTCGAACACTTTAACCTCTTTTGCATGCTTCTAATCTTACAACCACATAGATACAAGCAAGATTGGTAAATTCTTCTATTTATATAGTTGCCTCGCTTTGTAGACTGAATGTCTTCAGATGAGAGTATTTGCACGAGTGTATATTATTATTTTTCTTTTCTAGTTCTTTTTAAGGTTATGATTAGGGCATTAGAAATTTTCAACTAAATATAGCTTTCTCTTAAATAACTGATCAACTTTGTTAATCATAAAATGAGTCTTTGCTGCGGTGAATCAATAAAGATGGATCTCACATCACATATACAACTACAAACAATAAGGTATATGCATTGTTTCTCATTTTCTGTAAGGTCCACTTAGCATCATTGCAACCTTTAGGCATCATATTCAAATAATGCTACAAATAAAAAGGAGAAAAAATAAAAAAAGAGGAAAGTATATAGACTAGCATATGCATTAAAGGAGGTAGGGATGTAAATGGGTCCTTGATTCTCCGATTACCCGGAGGTTCCGACCCGTTAAAAACCGGGTATGGGTCCTTATTTAGGTCTCAATAAGTAAATGGGTCCGGGTCCGGTTCCACTTTCGTTTGGACCCGTGGACCCGAAACTCAACATATTACCTTGATTTTCGAAAATCTCTCCTAAAACCCATGTTTTTTTAATATCATTCTCTACCTAGATCCGGACCCGGATCCGGACGTCCCATATATGGTTTTGGTTCCAGTTCCGAAGCCAAGAAACCGGTTTTGAAACGGTTCCGAGTCCGAATCGATCTGGTTCCACCTTTTTCCTTAATGGTTCCGGTTCCAGGTCCACCATAGACTTAAACCGGAACCGACCCATTTACAGCCCTTAAAGGAGGTGACCTCCTGTCATCAAATGATCATAGCCCTTGATTTTAACTCTTTCAAATTTAATGCTTACATGTTGTGCAAATTTGTGGTTATAAGATTCACCGGTTCTTATGTCCAAAATAGTGTCAGACTAAAACAATTACCAGTTTAAAGGGGGCTAATCATTTACTAAGGGGAATCTGTGGGCTCAAAATTAAACAATGAAAAAGTCATTCTTATCGGCATGAGATCAACTCATCGTCATTATTCGTTTTCAAAGCATTGTCCCAGTAATGTTGGGGTTGGCTATATAAATTATGTTTTTTCATTCCGATTTATCATAAGCCAAATCCTCTAAGTAAGTTATATTTCTTTGGATATGTAGTATACTACTAATAATTCAGATGAGATCAACTATTTCTTTGAAGCCAATATCCGAGCTAACAATAGAAGAAAACTGGAAGTTATCTAGTACGGTTCCTCGTATTAAGAAAATGGGAAGTCATCTAGTTTCGTTCCTTAAATCAATGTTATTGTTTGCATGATAGGTGACCCAGAAGCTTTAACGAAAAAAATTATAAAAATTGTGCAGTTCCACTTATTAAGGCCCATGGATACCTTATGCTCTGCATCAAAAATTTCTTCAGTTATTGTGTCAAAGTGATGCTCTTTTTAAGGAGGTAGAAGGTTTGAACTGGTGATTATGTGATTGGGTCTGTGGGGGAATTGTGACCTGGATTGTGTCTGCAGAAAGATGGTTTCCATTTATCCATCTCGATTTGGCCTGTCTTAGAAAAGTAAGAAACAAAATGATATCATGTCTTCCGCGCTTCTTTTGGATAAGATGTTTCGTTTTTATAATTGAGGGCTGTTTGTTTGCCTTAAAATACATAAGAATTCGATAATAGGTACTTTTTTTATATGCTAAAAAATGCAGACCAGGTATTTATTTCCCATATTCCTTTGATTCTATTTTCATAGAAGGAAAGGTTATTTGATGTTGATTTTTGGAGATTTACCTTTGTTCTTCATTTTTAACTGCTTAAAATTTTTTTTTCCAAAGGTTTGAATTCCTATTTGAGTTAATGCAAACAAGCAGCCCTAACAATGAATAGTTAGCTCCATCATATGGCAACAGTTCTGGGACATTTATCAGTGCATTAGAGGATGAAAATCTTGGACGTTATTGAGAGAGAATGCAAGTGAGACCGTTGAGTGGGGTTAGAGGCAAGGGATTTTGCAAGTGCCCATTAAGGTAGCCATGTGATTTTTGATAACTTATTCAATATTTAAATTGCAAAAAAAAGTTAGGTTTATTATTTTGAATATTTTTTTCCACATTAATATAGCCATGAGACAAATGTTTTTTCTTCAATGTACCACTTTGCTGAACTTGTTTGGACCATGGGATGCCTGGATAAGTAGATTGTGACTTGTGAGGTTGACTCGATCTGATTTCCAAGCAGGCCTCTTGATCTGTTGCTAACGTTTATAATAAGAACATGCACTAGATCAATCTTCCGAAATAATTTGATTGAAGGTATTTGTTGTCATTCAAAAAGATAAAACTTTGATAGGAGTCTATAATTTTTTGATATGGGCAAAATGTCATTCTATATAATTTAATCGAGTTTGCGTTGTGCCCAACCATGCATAGATTGAATATAGTATCAAAAAATGATGATTGAATCTTGCTCTATAATTTGGGTAAGCAATTCAATCAAGTGCCCAGAATTTAGAAATAAAAGATTCGACACTCTATAACTCCCAAGCGCTCAAAATGTATATTGAAAAAATGGGTATATATTGGTGCCAATGGACTCTGCCACATGAAACTTGAATTAGGACCATATAAATACAGACCTTAATTAGCACAGTCCAGTGAAAGCTAAAGGAAGACAAGTACAGTAGTGTTTGAACCCAGTCAAACAAAAATAAAATTGTTCATCTACCTTTATTTCCCTTTAACAATTTAATTAAATGAAATGCTTATAAGAAAATTAGTCTTTCATTGTTGCATAGTTACAAACCAGAGAGTGAGGAAAGTGCCCATCTCTGTTTTTTTTTTTTTTTTTTTTTCCTTCTCATTTTTTGACCAGCAGTCAAAAACAGAGAGGAAAAAAAAAAGAAGTAAATAAAGCATCAAAAACATAATATCCCACATACATCAATAACATGAAAAAGTTAAGCATCCATAACCATGTACACGACTAAACATCATTGTCATTGCGTCCTTCAGAATCCTCCTCTCTCGACTTACGGAAACAGAGGCAACAAAACAGATGCTGTAATCCCTTTTTCACTGACCGAATGAGTCCTTTATATACATGCATCCAAACATACTTGATCCCAGACGGTAGCACACTTAAGGCCAGCAATATTACCAATGCAAACCACAACGGGGACACTTTCCACGGATTAGTACTATATCGCACATCACGGGTGTTTTCTGATTTTAAGCTAGAGAAGGTAACACCAAAAATCACTAACATCGACATTATAGCAATCCAGGTCGTCACTGTCAATGCAAATGTGGAAACTTTCCTACGAAGAGTGAATCCGCTAACCAGTAGTAAGATTAAGACGAGGGAAGCAACAAAACCTACAATGTTGAATGTGATGAACCAGGAGTAACTACTGGGATGATTAAATGCCATGACTGACTGCCCCGCATAGTACATCACTTCTTCTGTCTCATCGGAGGCAAGTTTCTTCCTAGATAGTTATGGTTCCATCTTGCTGCCAGACACCACCAGGAGGGTTAATTTCAGCTTGAAAGGTCACCGTCGCGATTAGTATTGCCACTACCATTAGAGTATCTCGTGTCTCACTTTTTTCTGCATTCTTTCTTTGGAAGAGCAAATCCCACATGCTCCTTTTAATCCCATGAGATTTTGACCCAGGAATGTTGGTCGCCCGTTTAGCTCCTTCTCCAAGGAGAAATTTAATTCTCATTCGATCGAGTGGACCGCAATTCTGGTGTAAAACATCCAAGGCTGTGGAACCCTGTTGGTTGATGGCATTTACATTTACTTTAAAAACGTTCTTGCTCTGGTCTTCACGGAACAAAAGTTCAATTACCTGCATCAGAGTTTAAAAAAGTTTTGTTATTCCAAAGCAGAAAGAATACATGTGTGGCTTCTTAAGGGAGAGGAAAGACTTATACCTGATACTGGGCTTTGGCTGCAAGAAGATGGAGTATGGTGTTGTCATCATCGTCTTTCAAGTCCACAAACTCTACAAATTTCTCAGGTGCTTTGTCTTTCACACGCTTTATTATCAGCTCCAGAGCGTCGAATTGGTTATGATGCGCACACAGGTGTAAGATGGGCTGCCCACAATCTGCGAAGACCCATGCAGCTTTAATCTTCTTCTCGGCCAACTTTTCCAAGACTTCTTTTCGACCTTTCATTGCTGCAATATGAAGGGGAGTCCTACCATCTCGGTCACGAACAAAACAGACATCCGAATTTTGTTGAATCACGTGATCACTGTGGGGTGGGGGGGTGGGGGTGGTTGGGTTTGGATTAGTGATCTTTTCAAACAAAACTTTCTCTGTGAGTAGACAGGTCCAATTGCACACTACACTGATGTAAAGCAGTAAATCACCACAAACACACAACCATAGCCACAGAGACAACAGTATAACGTGGTTCACCCGAAGGCTACGTCCACGGTGCAAACGACTACCCGGACACCAATCCAAGGCTAGTCAACAATGTTATTGCACATCTCAAGTTCTGTAGCACCAACTACAAAGAGCACCAACCCTTGTTTAGATAGCACCCACTATCTAGGAAGCAACAACTCCCTTTACAATTTTTCTGCACCAACAGATGGGATTAAACCAACCCCAACACCCAGCACCCACTCGGTGTACTACAATGATGAAGAAGAACCCATTACAGAATTATTCTCACTACAGTCTCTCTCACTCTGCCCTTACAATATAGATTTAATAATAAAGAGGAAACTGAGAGACCACTACCACTTATCTTTTTGAAGAGCTAGACTTAGAAAGAACCCATTTTCTCCTGATGATCGTGTTCTTCTAAAATGGCTTGAAAATCAACCTCTGCAGCATCTTCAATTCCTTGAATACACCCACTCGCCTTTTTCTCTGAATAATATCTCTTCTTTTAAAAACACTCTGGCATTTGTTTATATAGATTTTTGGCAACCCTAAATCGTGATTGCATGTACTGGGAGAGGTTTTTGGAGACTCCCACATAGACTGCGTTTTCTTCCCCTGTTTTTTCGCACAGGTTTCCAATTAGAATCTGTCACGGCAAGGATGAACCAGCCTGACGTCATTGTGATCCAGTGGGCCAGAAAGATGCGTCGGCAAAGTGTGGATGATCCCACCTTGAAGCCCTGTAGCTTCTGTCTCAAGTCAGCATGCTGGGGTGACATCTCCGACGAGCTGGTTGAGGTGCTGTCTTGCCCCGGAAGGGTTCTGGAAGAGGGCGGCAGATCAGTTTGTCTACAGGGACTGTTACCAGCAAGTTTCCATTTTTCTTCTGTCTGGTGGTCCTGTCCTCGTCCAGCTGCTGCTTCTTCAATTGTTTGTTTGCAACGTGTGTGACAACATGTTGATAATAATTCCAACCAGGGTTTAAAATCAAGGCCGTTACCGTTACATAACGGCCGTTATGTAACGGTAACGGCCGATACCGTTACGTTATTTTACATATAACGGCTGCGATGTGTAACGGGGCAAAAAATCGCCAAAATAACGGATCATAACGGCCGTTATAATGTCTGACGGGAGTGTTTTTTTAAAATCGAGTTTTCTTTCATTTCTTTCGTTCTGTTTCTTCCCAGAGAGCTTCTTAAGGCTTCCTAAGGCTTGCTATAACTTCTAAGGCATGAAAAAGCTTAGATCTAAGCTACTTTTGGGTGGATTTGTATGTGGGGAAAGCTAATCGAACTCAAGGGACCTCTTTGGTAGGCTTTTTTTTCTTTTTTTTTTTGGAATTCTTTTCAAGATTCAACATCAAAATAACTTAAAGATGGTTGAGATATGTTAGATCTATACTTTTGGAGCAAAAAGATTAAAGTTTTAACACTTGCTGTCATATTTTTTTTTTATTTTTTCATTATTTAAATCCGAATTTTTTTTTTTAAAGATTGTGTAAATGTGTAATACATGAACCAAAGGCTTTATATTGAGTTAGATATGATGTTCCTCACTAATAATGATGATGATGATATCGACCCAGGACGCCACTCGCTCTGGCATTAGGCACATGCACTAACTCTATTAGTATTTATTGCTTGCTTGTAAACTTTAAATGTTTAACACTGTCGGTTTGCCCAAAATTATGGTTGCATTATGTCAAATTTATGATATTTTACTATATAAATCGATACAGCAATGATATAGGATGTTATAACTTGAGAGGACCGTTATTTTGCTTTAAAGTGTGCACTAATGGAAAAAAACATTATTTTCTATCATTTTATAATATTCTGGATTTTTTGGATATTTTTTCGGATTTTTTTGGGGTCAAATAAAAATTCGCTCCGCGATGGGCCGCGATGACCGCGAACCGCGACGCGATGACCGCGAACCGCGATTTTGAACCATGATTCCAACACATGATCGCTGTTCATAATGCTTCCAATCATCTCAAATTCCAACAAATTTATCTCTAGAAGCTTTGCTACTGTTTCTACATGCCCTTTAGCGGAGGCAAGGTGAAGAGGGCATCGTCCTTCAGAGTTCTTTGCATGGGCAAAATCTGGTTTTAGAATTCCAATCTTTGCCACAAACTCGGTGTGCCCGAGCTGAGCTGCTATGTGCAGAGGGGTCTCTTCTGCAGCAGCACCAGTAAGAATATATATCTGGATCTTCTTTGATTAGTCTATCTAACTCCAAGGCATCTCCAGTTATTGCTGCTTCATGGAGCTTCCCTTCCATCTCTCTCTCTCTCTCTCTCAAATGATAGACGTTACAATAAGATACAATGGATTTTGGTTTTAGAAAAAACAAGGTTCAAATAAGATTCGAGTGGATGTGAAGTCTTCAATGTTGATCTAAGTATATATAGAAGAAAAAGTCCAAGGAAAAATGAGCCAGGACCGAGAACTGACTTTGTGAAACAAAACCAGTCCAATGTTGACCCAGTCCAGCAAACACAGTCAATGAATGGCCCGCTGGCTTTAGCTTCTTCTCTTTTTTCTTTTTCTATTCCTAAGTGAAAATTCTTAGTTTTGTTCGTTGTTACTCGGATTTGAACTTTTCTTTAACCCAAGCCTCGTTTCCCCTTCTATTGCCGCAATCGGATGTGGCCATATGATATAGATGAAGAGGACTCTTCATCTAAGATGGGAGGCCATGGGAGGCTTTAAAGCATTTGATGGCAGCTGTCTCCCCTTTTCTTTTGAAGGTAATAAAGGTGATTAATTCCTTATCGGTTGTTTTGAACTGAAAGGCCAGTACTGGTAGATGGGGGTTCCATTTGTATTGTTAGTTTCAAAATTTGAATCCGAGATCATTAATCAGAGAGAAGTAAGTGGATGGATAACTTTTTTTTTTTTTTTTTTGGATAACGTAGGGTTCCTAACCCTTTAGGCCAGAATCATCCCTACGGGCCCAAAAGAGAAAGCCAGGTAAAATTCTCCTGTAGCCCCAGTGTGGTAGTGCAGTTTCGAACCCACAACCTCCGGGTGCAAATCGTGGTCCTAGGCCAACTGAGCTACCCCTCAGGGTAAAGTGGATGGTTTCGAACCCACAACCTCTGGGTGCAAATCGTGGTCCTAGGCCAACTGAGCTACCCCTCAGGGTAAAGTGGATGGATAACTTGCTGTAGTATATTTATATAGGAGAGGGAGATTGATGAGATGGCCCTACAATAAACAACTTGCTGTAGTATATTCTTCTTCAAAAACACAGAGTAGACTTCATTTGAGGGAGGCTTCTCGCAGTGGGGTCCATAAGGTTCTCTGTTACCATCTTCAATTTAAAACCTTCTAAAATTACTAATATCTATTTAATATTAGGGATCTAAACGGGGCGTTTTCGGTCCGGGTCCATGGTGGACCTTGAACCGGAATTTGTTAATTAGGGGTGTTCATGGATCAGGCCAGCCTGGCCCCAGCCCGCCTTGGGCAGAGCTTGGTATGGGTGCTCATGAGCTGGGCCAACCTGAGCCCGATTCAAGCAGCCCGCTTTAAGCTGGGCTTGGATATATAATTAGGGCATGTTTAATAATTGGACTGGGCTTAGATTAAGTGATAGAAAGCCCAAAGCCCGGCCCATGTAAGGAATGCACGTAATTCAATTTAATTAGTCCACACAATTACTCAAATGCCCACGAAAGTTATAAAAGCCTGGTGCAGCCCAACCTGATTGATTAAATGGCTGGGCTTTGGGCCTCAATTTATGGCCCATGTTTCCAAAGCTGGGTCAGGCAGGGATATGCCGTAGCCCAGCCCGGCCCGAATATAAAAGAAAATTGGGATTTTTAAGAAAAAGTTAAGTTTAAACCATAATTAAATGGTTTAACGAACAAAAACTATAAATTGATAAGATAATTGTTCGTATATTTTTTTCGTATGAAATCCTTGGACCAACCTTCTGCAACCACCCGAAGTGTCATCGACATAGCGGCAGAACACTGTCCATATGATGCAGGCTGCAAACCAGTTTGTTTAGTGGTTTTTTATGAATGCATCAACTGCTTTTTGTCATGTTGATGATAATATATTTCTATCAGTGTACATACATCTTCACATCTAATGTGATGTTTGTTTATGATTCTCAGATGCTGTTAACTTACAATTGATTGAAAGAATCTCTATTCTGTTTCTCATGTTTGCTTTTAAATTGTACCAACCGAATGCTTATTTCTCTCTGACTAGTTGTCTTGATTTTTCAGACTCATCTTTTCGTCAAGGACAAAGTAAATTTCGGGAGATAACAGCTAGGGCTTGTTTGATGATAAAGAAGTGAACTTTTGTTGATAAATCAGTTCTCCCACCTGGGATGGACTTTTGTTCGAACAAAATTACAAAGCCCGAACCTGAAATTCTGCCTTTTGAGCAGTTCCTGATTCAGTGGATGGTGATGGTCAGTCAAATCGTGCTTGAGTGCAGAGAGTATAAACGAAGCCTCACTGTTCGTGTGATTGATGATAATGAAATGCAAACGAAACTTAACAATGAGAGAGAGAGAGAGAGAGAGAGAGAGAGAGAGAGAGAGAGAGAGCGGGGGAGGCGCGGCCGAGCGGAGCGAAGAAAGCAGGGCAGAGGACAGGGAGGAGAATGACGAACAGGGCGGCGATCGCTCCTCTCTGCGGCGGATGCTGGTGGGAGTACGTGTGCTTCATTGCCGTCGAGGGACCGGATCTTGTTTCGCTGCTCGAAATCCTAACCCTAGATTTCATGAACTGAAGAAGAAAAAACGGAAGTAGGAACCCAAAGGGTCTCAATTACTGTGAGTCTCTGAAGCCTTAGATTGTCTTGACAGTTGACTCAAATGGGTGAAATGCTCTTTCAATTTCTCATTTATTTCTTTCCATCCAGCCAAGTGAAGATCACCTTTGATGCCACTTTGGTGGGCTCCATGGTGATGCACAGCTATAAATAATCTGAACTACTCAAATTTAATTGATCCTTTTTATGCATGAGGTCTAAGTAACATTTCACTCAAATCTGATGGAGGGCCGATCTCTATTAAAAGTGAGATTTGGCTAGACCCCATGCATAAAAGGGCAATTGATTTTAAGCGATTTGGATTTTGTTATATGTGGGCCATTGTGGGGTCTAAAAATCTTAAAAATCTCATGCTTGAAGTTTTATAATCTTTTTAAAACTTGTGCTCTCTAATAAGGCACACTCACCACTCATGAAAAATCGAACCAATTAAAATAAATCTCTCTTTTTGAATGAACCCTCTAATTTTTTTTCATTAAAAACTAGGCCAACTTCATTCATATATATTGATGACTTCTTATATATATATATATATATATATATATATAAATTAAGCTGACTTCATATTCAGATGGGTTGTCATTTTTTTTAAATCATAAATATGAATGTACTTAAAGAAATTTAAATTACTAAGATGGCCCCCTTCTACAAAAGACCCTTAACAATCTTTATGAATATCGGAGTTGGACCGACTATCACTTTGATCACATTTAGAGAGTATGGAATAATTTGATCACACTTAAAAAAAAAAAAAACATGTGAATGAAATACTTACAATTGAATTAAGTATCCAAACTTTTTTATTTGACCTATCCACTATTTTTATTTTCTTATATTTTACACTAATAAATTGATTATGAGCCAAAATAATTGTTGCATTGTATGAAATATTGAAGAAGACAACAAACTGTGACGAAGACAGGACTCATAACTTAAGGTGATCGATATTTTGATTTATTGTTGTTACTAATGGAAAAAAAAAACATTGTTTTCTAGCAATATTTTCTAATATTATGGATTTTGTGAATATTTTTGAAAACTTTTTTGGACTAAAAAAAAATTCACACCGCAACGGACCGATACCAATATCATATTGGTTTTTCGGCCTGGCCGATACCGCGATCGAAGCAATTTTAATCCATGCTCTCAACCTACCCTCCTCTCTCCCCCACGCTCCTGTGAGCTTCCAAATAGAGAAAGTAAGAAGAAGCAGCAAATAGAGTAAGTAAAAGATAAAAGAAAGAACGCAGGAGAAGAGGGAGGAGAGAGGAGACGGCTCCTTGCATCAGGTTCTGGTATTTTTACTTTTCCTCTTTTTTCTTTGATTATATTGAAATGGTGGGTTTCTTTCCTTTTCCTCTCTAATCATTTTTCTTTTGTTTTTCACATTCCATGATTTCGAAAACACATTCAAGATGTGTTTGACAATTTCATGTGCAAATCTGGTTACTTTTGTGTTCAGATACACAAACCATTCTTTAGCGAAGCTTTGCTTCCTTCATTAAAGTGTGTGCGCTATGGATGATACTAATCTTTGTTCCCAATGGCTGGAAATGGGACCGTGGTGCTGAAAGAAGCACTCCATGCACAACATCATCTCATATAGAAGCTCTATGAATGTTCAGTAGTGTTCTAGAAATGGTTGAGTTCACAACGACTTCTTTCAATCTTGAACTTTTGACATATAAGTCATCTTTAAACCTGATTTTTCCAATTTTAAAAAATTCAGATAATGTCACTAAAGTCGCTTCACTCTGGTCAATTTTTTTTTAAAAACCCTTTTTGCACCATATCTGCTGATATTATGGGATTTATCAATTTCCAATTTTCCATATCATATACTTTATGCCACCGGTAACCAAAATTCATTTTTTACTAACAAGAAAAATGACATTTTGTGAAATGTAAATACACATCAGACCACCATTTCTTAAATTCTATGATTCGAAAAAAAAAAATTCCTATGATATTGTATAAAAGCCATAACATCATGGGATAGTCCCACGATATTATGATTTTTATTTTTGTGACAAGCTCTGTTCCCATGGTATCATGGTTCTAGGGCAAAGAAGTTTTTGAAAAAAGTTGACCAAAGTTAAGCGACTCTAGTGACATTTTATCTGAATTCCGGTCATGAAATTGAGAAAATTGGATTTAAGGAGGACTAATATGTTAAAACCCTTTCAGATTATTGATAGGCTTTTTAGAGAGCAGTGAATGGAATAGGAAGGTGAAAGCAACAGAGACTATTTGCATGTAGTTTGAATACATATTAATCTTGTAATGAGCCCATTGACAGGTTCTTATTTATTTCTTGTAATGGAGTTAAGGATATGTGAAGGCCAAGAACTATGACATGTAAATGTTGATTGTATTATTTTCTCAAGATTGCATATTTCAGTTTATTGAACAAAGTTTATTATCTTGTTCTATGCTATTGTGTTTAAAGGGACCTTTTTTGTTCAAATGATGTTTAATGGAGTTCAAAATCTGCCCAATAGTAAAGGGTATTACGCTTTTGTGTGTGGTTGCTCGCTATCTTATCCATCTATTTTTTTTTTTCTATTGGTTGTTGCTGCACACAATTATTGCCACTTCTTGCACCATTAGATTTGTTCTTTGGTATTTGAATGTTCAAAGCGACAGTAGATTATTGGAGCAGTGGATTCAGCCACTATAAGTATGTTGGTGGATTTCAACCCCTACAAGTGTGATGCTGATTTGATCTAGCTAAAATATTCATAGTAAAAACCACATTCATATTTGCTGCTGATTTGATGCCACCAAACTTGCATATATATTTTTTTCCAGAGGCACATTCATATCTTTCGTTTCAACAAATCCCATATAATGCATGATTAGAGATGCAAAAGCTGTACTTGTAGCAAATCTATCCAATTTGCTTCACTTACATGTGTCTTGGGGTTCTTCGGTTGAAAAAATGCCAGCATTATTGATCAACACATGCAAGGGAGCTAAATTTGCCTTCTATGCTTTGGCAACTCTTACAACAAAGAAGATCATCCTCCATCACCTCAACATCAGTGGAGCCATTAGTCCAAACATTTCATTCTACCACCTGATGAGTTAGGCCCGAGTGGCCCAGTCCGTCATGAGCCAGAGCCTAAATTAATGGAGATCCGTTTGGTCCAATGGAGTCCGAGACCAAATCCACGATGCCTGGCCACGTCACAGTAGTCCGGGTCGCTTCGGAAGCAGTCAGGCCACGTCCCGCTTTTACCAAGTCCTGCGGAGAATATCCCAACTGCCTCGCCAGTCGAGGACACCTCAAAGGCTCCTCGTGAACGGCATTGTAAAGTCGTCCTCATCTGTTAGGGGAAGACTATAAATTAAAGAGCCTCTCCGTACTTGAGGGGCAAGCAAGATTCTCTCTTCTATACACTCTCCTAAGTTTATAATCTCTGAAACACTTGAGAATTAATATATCCGGCAACCTCTGCCTTTCCGAAAGTGGACGTAGGTCACACTGACCGAACCGCTATAAATCTCTCTCTCCTCTTAATTACCGCATTCATTGCTCACATCTGACACGTGGTGCGCGAATACATTTTTGTGCATCATCAGTTTGGCGCCGTCTGTGGGAATCGACTAAAGTTCTCACGTTAGAATCCTCAGTTTTTCAAAATTATGGTGATCACCACAAGATCTGCAGGACGACAAGAGGATAATCCCTCTCGAGAAGGAGAGAATGATCCTCCACCGACGAATCCTGCCCCACATGCTCCTGCTCCCACTCCTCAGCAAATGTTGGAGACCATGCAGCAGCTGGTGACTCAAAACCAGCAAATCTTACAACTCATGCTCGCAGGGGGACAAGGAGGAGCACATTTTGGGGGAGTACCGCAAGGAGCACCGCGCCCGGGGCATCCAAGACCTCCACGCCGTGGCGCCCCTCCCCCGAGCGCCCAAGGAGTTCACCTGGGAGCCCATGGGCATGACTTTCCCCTGGGCGCCCACCAGGGTGGTGCCCATCAACAAGGACCTCCTCCTCCTCCGAGTGGAGCCTAGTTTGGAGGACTCCCACCTCCGGGTGGAGCTAATCACGGAGGACTTCCACCTCCTCCCTCTGCTACTAATGGGGAGGACCTTCATTTCCAAGAGGGGGGAGCGAAAATCAGAGCGTAGAGGACGGGAGTTATTTCCATGATCCATCCAGGGATGCCCCCAATCGCTGGGACGAGAAGATAAAGGAAATACAGAATCAGTTAGGGGATGTCTTTAACGCCATGAAGGCGCAGGCTCCAGAAAGGGTGGATTACCTAGTCAGGCGAACAAACACACCGTTCAAGCCCGACGTGGTAAACTACCCACTTCCTCCGAAGTTCAAAATGCCATCCATGGAGACCTTTGATGGAGCGAAAGATCCATTGGACCACCTGGAGACCTACAAGACCATAATGCAGCTACATAATATCCCTGACGAGGTTATGTACAGGGCATTTCCAACCACACTGAAGGGTTCCGCCCGGCAGTGGTTTGCCAATCTCGCCTCAGCCTCCATCGCCACCTTTGGAGAGTTGAGCAAGTCCTTCGTGTCACACTTCATTGGAGGGCGCCGCCACCAGAAGCCCGCTACACACCTGTTCAGCGTAAAGCAGGACAAAAATGAGAGCCTCAGGAGCTACCTCACTCGTTTTAACGAGGAGGTACTTCAGGTCGAAGATCCCGACGACAAAGTGACCATGACAGCCTTCTTGGGAGGCCTTCGCTCGTCGAGTTTCCTCTTCTCAGTGATGAAGCGCCCACCAAAGAGCATGCCAGAGCTACTAGCAAAGGCGCAGAAGTATATGAATGCTGAAGACATCACCAGGGCTAGGCGAGGTTTGTCCTCCAGATCAGGGGACAAGGGGAAGGAGCGGGATAGAGACGAAAAGAAGGAGACAAGCAACAAGCGAAGCAGGACAGAGAGGTTACCTGTCAGAGATCGACAAGGTCCTGCTCCGCAGAGAGACCGACAAGCATTCACCCCCCTCAATGCCGCTGTTGAGCACATTTTGCTCCAAATACAGGATGACCCAGCCATAAAATGGCCTGGAAAGATGAAGTCCCCTCCAAACCGCAGGAACCCGGCCAAATACTGTCACTTCCATCGCGACCATGGTCATGACACCGACGATTGCTATGACCTCGAGAGGCAGATTGAGGATCTCATTCAGCATGGTCACCTGCGCCAGTATGTTGCTGGTAGGGAGCAAGCACCTCCACCACCTCACAATCTGGAGGACCAGCAGCCCATTGGGGAGATTCGAACCATCATGGGCGGACTAGCAGAGTCACTCTCTGCCATGAAGGCCCACGCCAGAAGGGCAAGGCATCCTGACGAAACACGCCCATCCAAGGCGCCCAGGCATGGCACTAGTGATACCATATCCTTCTCAGACAAGGATTTGGAAGGGGTCTAGCACCCCCATGACGACCCTCTGGTGCTTACCTTGACGGTCGCCAATTTCCAGGTGCGTAGGATCTTGGTGGATAGTGGCAGCTTTGCGGATATCTTATTCGCAGAAGCTTATGACCAGCTCAAGCTGGGCCGGGAAAGACTGCATCCTGTAAAATCCCCCCTTATTGGATTCTCAGGGGAGAAGGTGTATCCCCTTGGGGCAATCACATTGCCAGTCACAGCTGGGGCAGCACCCCGAAGCTCCACTACAATGGTGAACTTCCTGGTGATAGACTGCCCGTCCGCTTACAACATCATACTAGGACGACCTACCCTTAACGCATTAAGGGCCGTCCTCTTCACCTATCATCTCATCCTCCGCTTTCCGACCCCGAATGGAGTGGGGGGAGGTCAGGGGAGATCAGGTTGCAGCAAGAGAATGTTACGTCTCCTCAATGAAGGCCAAGAAGACCCAGGAGGCGTTACAAGTCGAAATCTTGGACCCGCGGGATGACGCCACCACAGAAAGAGGGGAACCAGTTGAAAAACTTACCCCGGTGACCTTAAATGAAGATCACCCTGACAAAAGAGTGTACATTGGCTCTTCTCTTTCAGAAGATCTGGTCTGCAATTTAACAGATTTTCTGAGAAAGAATATGGACGTTTTTGCATGGTCACATGCGGATCTTGAAGGGATTGATCCCGAAGTCGCCACTCATCGCCTCAATGTCGACCCTCGCCACAAGCCTGTTTGACAAAAGCTAAGGGGCGCCTCCACTGAAAGGGCCCAAGCAATGGACAAAGAAGTCGGGAAGCTGATAGAAAATGGAGTGGTCAAAGAAGTAGCATATCCCGAATGGCTATCAAATGTGGTGATGGTGACAAAAGCCAGTGGGAAGTGGCACCTCTGCGTCGACTTCACCGAGCTTAACAAGGCATGCCCAAAGGACAGCTATCCGTTACCGCGGATTGACCTCCTCATCGACGCCACAGCAGGACATGAATTCCTCTCCTTCCTGGATGCCTATTCTGGATACAACCAGATCAGCATGCATCCCCCAGACCAAGAAAGGACGTCGTTTATCACTCCGAAGGGGACCTACTGCTACAGGGTCATGTCCTTCGGGCTGAAGAACGCAGGTGCAACCTACCAGCGCCTGGTGAACAAAATGTTCCAGTCCCAGATTGGGCGAATAATGGAGGTTTATGTGGACGACATGCTGGTGAAGAGCTTCGCTGCAGCAGATCACATCGACCATTTTCAAGAGACCTTCAGTGTTCTCAGGTCCTACCACATGAAGTTGAACCCTGAGAAATGCGCCTTCGGCGTAAGATCGGGAAAATTCTTGGGCTTCATGGTCAACCAGAGGGGAATTGAGGCGAACCTCGATAAAATCAAAGTTATACTCGACATGAAGTCACCCTCTTCCACCAAGGAGGTGCGGCGCCTCAATGGAAGAATTGCAGCGCTCAACAGATTCGTCTCAAAGTCTGCAGATAAGTGTTTGCCTTTCTTCAAAATTCTCCGAAAGGCTTTCGAATGGGGACCTGAGGCTGAGGAGGCCTTCGAGAAGCTTAAGGCCTACTTGGCCGCACCTCCTCTCCTTTCACATGCTACACCGGGCGAGGTGTTATATTTGTACCTCTCTGCTTCTCCCTCAGCAGTTAGCTCTGTTCTGATCAGAAATCATGATAGTGTGCAAAGGCCCATCTATTATGTCAACAGAGCATACCGAGGAGTAGAGATCAGATACTCGGGGTTAGAAAAACTTGCGCTCGCCCTTATCTCGACTGCCAGGCGCCTACGGCACTATTTTCAGAGCCATATAGTTGTGGTCGTCACCAATCAGCCCTTGAAAAGAGTCTTGGCAAAGCCGGATGTATCCGGGAGACTCCTCAAGTGGGCAGTGTAATTGGGCGAGTTTGACGTCCAGTATCAACCAAGGGTATCCATTAAGGCACAAGCGCTGGCAGATTTTGTAGCTGAGTTTACACATGCAGAAGGTGAACCCACTACGTTGCTGCCTTCGAGCCCAGAAGTACAAGTCAACTTACCACCTGGCGAGGACACCCGGAGGGGCGCCCAGACAGCAGCAATGGGCGCCCAGACAGCGGTGGGCACCCAGGCCATCCCGAGCGCCAAGACAGCAGTAGGCGCCCAGATCACTCCGGGCACCCAAACTTCCTCATTGGGCGCCCAGACCCCTCCTGGCACCCAGACTTCCACTTCGGGTGCCCAGACCACTCCGGGGGCCCAAACCCCTCCTGGCGCCCTGACATCCTCTATGGGCGCCCAGATCCCTCCCGGCGTCCAGACATCTCCAGGAGTTTGTCCTTCACTGCCACTTTGGAAGCTGTATGTTGATGGCTCCGCAACCAGTGAGGGAGGTGGAGCAGGACTCATTCTGATCAGCCCTGATGGTACACCCATCAAATATGCAGTAAAGCTCCACTTTATTGCCTCGAACAATGAAGCAGAATATGAGGCTCTCCTCTCTGGTCTGAGGTTAGCGGTCGAAATGGATGCCCATTACCTCGCCACTTACAGTGATTCCCAGTTGATAGTGAATCAGGTAA
The DNA here is from genome assembly GCA_028538565.1 of Umbellularia californica. Classification (NCBI taxonomy): domain Eukaryota; kingdom Viridiplantae; phylum Streptophyta; class Magnoliopsida; order Laurales; family Lauraceae; genus Umbellularia; species Umbellularia californica. The sequence goes on along the minus strand of JAPQWN010000001.1, from coordinate 12,925,200 downwards.
ATGGCGAGTTCGAAGCAAAAGAAACAAGAATGTAGGAGTATCTTGGCATGGCAAAGAAACTAGTCCAGCAGTTTCAATATTTCCAGATCTCTCACATCCCAAGAGGGGATAACATGGCTGCAGATGCACTCGCCAGGCTCGCCTCATCCTCGGAGGCCTCATTCGCAGAACCAACTCTCGTCGGGCACCAGTTCGAGCCAAGTAAGTTGGATGTGGACACCACAAACATCAACTGTACAACGGCCGAATCGAACTGGATGACCCCCATAAGGGAGTACCTCCAAGAAGAAACAGTACCAGATGATCCCCTTGAGGCAAGAAGCTTAGGATGAGAGCTTCCAAGTTTACCCTCCTACAAAATGTACTTTACAAAAAGGGTTACTGCTTACCGTTGCTGCGCTGCCTTTCTCTAGAAGAAGCTGACTACGCCCTCCGAGAGATTCACGAAGGAATTTGTGGGAATCACTCTGGAGGACGCTCCCTCGCACACAAAGCGCTTAGGCAAGGATACTTTTGGCCGAGCATGGTAAAGGACGCCAAAGAGTACCCCAAAAAGTGTGACAAATGCCAACGATTCGCCACTGTGCCAAGGCAGCCACCAGAGGAGCTGACGACCATTGTGAGTCCATGGCCTTTTTCCAAATGGGGCATCGACATCCTAGGCCCCCTTCCTTTGAGTAGAGGGCAGTGCAAGTTTGTAGTCGTAGCCGTCGACTATTTCACAAAATGGGCGGAGGCAGAATCCCTAGCGAAAATAACAGACTCTAAGGTAAAAGACTTCGTCTGGAAAAACCTATTCTGTCGCTTTGGGATACCTCACGTCATTGTTAGTGACAATGCCAAGAAGTTCGACAATAAACTCTTTCAGAAAAACCTTTCTGCTCCGACCTTCAGATAAAGCAGCCTCACTCCAGCTCGGCACACCCACAAGCAAATGGGCAGGCCGAAGTTATGGTGAGAACGGTCCTACATAACCTAAAGACAAGGCTCGAAAGAGCGAAGGGTCTTTGGGTTGACGAGCTCTCAGGAGTGTTATGGGCCTATCGAACTACGCCAAGAGTTCCTATCGGGGAAACCCCTTTCTCTCTTGCTTTTGGGACTGAGGCGGTCATCCTTGTTGAGATAGGAGTCCATTCCCTAAGGGTCCACCACCACGACCCCGCCACCAACGAGGAAGGACTTCGCCTCAACCTCGACTTAGTAGAGGAGGCTAGGGAGATGGCTGTAGTCCGCAACGCGGAGTACAAAAGACGCATGGCGAGGTACTACAACTCGAGGGTAAAGCCTCGTTCCTTCCAACTGGGGGACCTGGTCCTCAAAAAAGTAATCCTCGCCACAAAGGACTCTCGCGAGGGAAAGCTGGGACCAAACTGGGAAGGGCCGTACCTCGTAACAGAAGTAGTAAGGCCGGGCACCTACAGGATCCAAAATTCTGATGGAAAGGCCTTACCTCATCCGTGGAACGCGGAACATTTGAAGAGCTACTACCAGTGACATTCTATGAGAGTCAGTGTATGAGGGTTTGGGGCTTAATTTGATTATTTCTACTTTGTTAATGTCGTTTCAAGCAATGGATGAATAAAACATTTTTTATGATAAAAGATCCTTGCATTCCCAAAAGTTAGGCTTAAAGCCTTTACAAAAGTCAGGCTACAGATTGCCTTTCTAAAAAAAAAAAAAAAAACAGCACAGCAAAAGTCCCCTATCCTCTAATCACTCTCATCCCCCTCCTCATCGTCTTCTTCATCCTCCTCGGCATCATCCTCGGCATCATCAAAGCTGCCACTGCCATCATCATCAGGAGCCTCAGTCGGCAAGAAGCCTGAGAGGTCAATGTCCGGGAAAGCAGCAACAATCTTTCCTCGGAGCTCATCATAGCCGTCGATGAAGGCATCAGCGAGGCCATTCTCAAGGTCCCTCTCAGCCTGGGCAGCCCTCTCGTGTGCCGCCTTCATCTCTGTCTCCATAGCAGTCTCTCTGAGCAATACCCTCTCACGGGTCTCTGCAAGCTTAGCCTCACTGAGCGAAGCCCTCTCACGGGCCTTCACAAGCTCAGCCTCTGCCTTGGCCGCCCTCTCGTGGGCTGCTGAGAGCTCCGTATCAAGCTTGGCCGCCCTCTCGTGGGCTGCTGAGAGCTCCGTATCAAGCTTGGTCGCCCTCTCGTGGGCCGCCTTAAGGTCAACCTCGGAAGCCTTACTAGCAGCTGCAAGAGCGGTAATCTTTCCATAAACAGCGGAGAGCTCCTTTTGCATAGACTCATTATCCTTCTTAAGCTCACCATGAGATCGGGCCCTTGACAACAAGCAGACAGATGCAGTGGAGGCCTGAAAAAATAAGGAAATGAGACAGTAAAAAAAAAAAAAAAAAAACAAAAACTATGAAAGTCTGGAGAAAAGGGAAACAATAAACCTTTACCTGAGCCAGACCTCCCAGAAACGTGTTGATAACCCCCTCAGTGCCCAAGGCATTAACCTGAGAAACCTCGGGCGGAAATACGAATCTCCCTAACCTTTCCCGAATCACCCGCGGGTTGCCCAACATAGGACCAGCCCAGGGTACCCCTGTGGAAGTACCTGAGCATGGAGGACACAACTGAGGGGCAGAACGCGTAGCAGGAGAGGAAGATTGCGGAGTAGCAGTCTTACCTGAGCCAGACCTCCCAGAAACGTGTTGATAACCCCCTCAGTGCCCAAGGCATTAACCTGAGAAACCTCGGGCGGAAATACGAATCTCCCTAACCTTTCCCGAATCACCCGCGGGTTGCCCAACATAGGACCAGCCCAGGGTACCCCTGTGGAAGTACCTGAGCATGGAGGACACAACTGAGGGGCAGAACGCGTAGCAGGAGAGGAAGATTGCGGAGTAGCAGTCTTACCTGAGGAGGTCGCTGCCTGGGGTGCCACCCGAGGGAGACGCACCGGAGGCCCCGCATGAGTCACTAGTGGAGAGGTCCGTGGGGAGGCGTCGTCTATCCTCGCCACCTTGGAGGTACTCCTGCCGGACAGGCGGGCCTCAATCACCCTTCTGTTTACGGCTGCAGAAACAAAAGTGTTATTTGGGTACGGAATATTAGGTAAACACACAAAATATTGGTAAAGTTGAAATGACTTACCTTTTCTTTTTGAAGTCGATCCCGGAGGGGGTCCGCCAGTCCTACCCAAAGAAAAAGAGCCTGGAGGAGGTCCATTCGTCTTGCCACTCTCCTTGGGAAGGAGAACTCCCAAGTCCTTGTCAGGGTGATCTCTCACCGCCTGCAGCTTGCGCTCCTGCTCCGTTGAGAGTACGGGAGGATCTGCAAAGGGGCACGACAGTGAGCACATGCATAAAAAAAAAAAAGAAAGCAATCAGTGTTGACACAAAAAAAGTCAATATGTCTCCTCAACATCGAGAAGCCTCCTGAAGCTGCATCCTGCTACAAAACAGGCAAGGCTACTTCAAGCATCAGATCTTTTCAGAATCAGACAAAAACTGAGAGATCCTTCGAGACAGCTAAAAGAGGGGTACACCTGAGGTTTCGGGCCATTTCGACAACGTTTGGCCTAACTTCACTGCTCCGACAGCTAAACAAGCGCTCTGGGCGGCGACATCATCGAAGACACCAAAACTTCGATCAGAGCCTACGGATGACTCCAGAATGTCTTTAAAGGGCTCCACGCCAAATTTCAAGTCAAATCGACAACGTTTGACCCTCCATCAACGCTCGAGCAGCAAAATCAAGCCTCCCGGCGGCGGGAACCACCGAAGCCATCACTCATGAAACAAAGTACATGAGTGGCTTCAACATGCCTCCAAAGGGCTCCATGTCAAATTTCAGGTCATTCCGACAACGTTTGACCAGGTTTCGATGCTCCGAAAAAAAAATCGAGCCTACCGGCGGCGGAGCAACCCGGGACTATGACATCCAAAACAGAGCCCATGGAATGTCTCAAAATGACTCCAATAGGCTCCCCGTCAAATTTCAGGTCAATCGGACATCGTTTGACCACATATCAAAGCTCGGCATTTTCCCCACAGCAAAATCAAGTGAAGCATTGATGGGACCCCAAACGGCTTCAAAACTCAAATAAAAGCTCATGGTTGGTCCTATCCACTGCTCAAGAAGCTTCACCTCAATTTTCAGGTCATTCCGACATCGTTTGACCTAGTTTCGACTCTTGACAGAAAATCGGCTACAAAGTCTTCGGTTTTCCCGAAAACTGGGAAACTCTGTGTTCCGATTTCGTGCGGGTTCTCGTCAAGTTTTCTCCAAGAAAATGAAGTTAATAATTGAGGAAAAATGTCAAGAAAAATACAGAAGAAAAAAGGAACGAAAAAGACGCAAAATCAGCCGAAAACGGAGCTGAAAAAGGGCAAAAAACCCTAAGGTCGCCGGCGAACCTGGGTGCATGGTTGCCCGGCGACCCTGGAAATCCGGGTCGCCGGATTTTACACCAAATCGTCCGTTTTCCAATTCTTTTCGCGTTTCGGGTGTTCCGGCCTCTGTGATTTTCGGAAAATGCAATGTTTGATGCTTGAAAACGACTGATCTTCGCCGACATCTCGGATCCGCCGTCAAAAGCATGAAATCATCACCGATCGCCTCAAGATCGCCAACCGGCTGACCAAGAAAGTGCACTTTCTGTCCGACCGATCGTGAAATCGACAAGACAGATGTCACCGGCCCACCAATATCAACTAATGTCTGAAATTGCATCGCAATCCGACATCAAATAATGCGTGGATCCACCTGTGATGATCGCAAGAAGAATCTCAAAAGGCGTAGCGCTGCCCGCGACTCTTCACATGCCTTGGCGACCACTTAATGACGCTAATTGACCCGTTTATGACAACTTATTGCGGTCATTAACTCATTATTTTGGACGGCCCAATCAGATTCAAGCATTTGGGAGTTACAAATCTAAGCAATCATGGCATTAAGCCCATGAAACTCCCATCATCATGAAGCATAAAGGTGATTAAATGCCCACTACCTTCATCGGCCAATCACAAGCCCTGAAAAAGGAGTTACAAAATCAACTTGTAACTCCTCATCAATTCCTTCATCATGGCCATCAATGCCAATGGACACCTCATGGCTACCAAAAGCCTATAAAAGGAGGTCCATTCCAAGAAGAAAATATGATGAAAATAGATCCCAAGTGCAAGCTCTGAAAATCCAGAAAATTCAAGAGAGAGACGAAGTCCTGCTACTTTGCTCCCGGAAGCACCACAAGGTGATCAACGTCCCTTGGGGGGCCACCCCCCCGAGGTCACCTCCTTCTCCAACATGGCCTAAACGCGGTTTTTCAGCCCGTTTACTCGGTTTTTCATTGGATATAGGACCTTCTCTTGGTCCTTGTCCTTTAAAAAACCGAGGTTAGGAGCCAAGCCAAAGAATCAAAGCATCAACGTTCTCATTTGAAGGACGATGGCGAAGTCCATACATGACTTGCGACCGTCGATCTCAACGTGTCCCCACAATCTCCTGAGAAGTTAGATCCCTTTTCTTACTTTTCTATTGTAGTTTCTATTTCTTAAAGAGACAAAAAGAAATCACAATTCTTGTCTTTCATACTTGATGAGTTTTGTAAAATCGTCTTTCACGGCAAAATCGCCTTTCACGGCAAACAAACAAAATCACCTCTTACGGCATTCTAAAAAAAACAAACTTGTCTCTTTTCTTAATATTTACGCAATTTGAAAAGTTAGAAAAAAGGATTGATTTCCTTTCCACTTGCGAAGGTGAATCTCCGGATTATCACTATTCCAAATTCCAAGTAGAAAGTAAATCTGGCATACCCGTACAAAAATATTGATACCCAAGTTCTTCCCTCCTCCGCCGAGACCCAGGTCAGCCCCTGGGGTGCGGAAGGAGAGGACGGAAGATTCCTTTTCGAGTCCATCAAGTTGGCACACCCGGTGGGACACGTTGACTTGAGAACATGATGCTTTGATCCCTTGGCTCCTTTCTAGATGGTGGCCTATGTTGCATCTTGCATCTAAAAAAAAAAAAAAACATGAGATGGGATTTCAATTGTTCTTTCTCACTTCAAAAAAAAAAAAAGCTGATTTCTTTTCTTAGATTCAACTTTGAGAAACTTTGATCCTTCCCTTTTCGAACTTGATAGCTCACAGAAATGTTTGCAGCTATCGTTCATATTGGGGATTGGGCCATCTTTTCTCTTTGATGGGTCCAATTGAGATTTCAAAAAAATAAACATATAATTTCAAAAAAATAAATAAAAAAAAGATGATCTCCTTTTCTTAAAAACTCAACTTTGAGAAACTTTGATCCTTTCCTCTTTGAACTTGATAGCTCACAGAAATTTTCGCAGCTATCGTTCATATTGGGGATTGGGCCATCTTTTCTTTTTGATGAGTCCAATTGAGATTTCAAAAAATATATAAAAAAAAACACTAAGGTTCCACCAATTGCGTTCTTTAACCAAAGTGGATTTAAGAAAAGCCTTGTCCAGAGTGTGGAGACAGCTAGACTGTTCGAGGCAAGGGTCCTACAAACGGGTTCATTAAGTAATCCTACCCTTACCTGGGGGCTGATCTATCTACCAAGGTTTCATAAGATCGAATTGGAGACCTATGTGAATCTTCAAAAAAAAAAAAATCTTAAAAAAAAAATCTTCAAAAAAATCTTCAAAAAAAAAATCTTCAAAAAAAAATCTTCAAAAATCTCTTAAAAAAAAAAAAAACTTCCGTCACTTTTGAGTTCAGAGTTGAGAAATTTGGTTCCTTCCCTTTCGGATTTAGCGCTCGCAGAAATGTTGAGCCTTTGTTCGGATTGGAACGCCATTTGCTCTCTTTGATGAATTCAATCTTGACCCTTCAAAAAAAACTCCCGTCATTACTGGATTCACATCTGAGAAATCCTGGTTCCTTCCCTTCTGAATTCAGCGCTCGCAGAAATGTTGAGCCCTTGTTCGGATTGGAATACCAGTTGCTCTCCTTTATGAACCCAAATTTTACCTTTCAAAAAAATCCCATCTCGTGTCCTTTCCAAGGATGCGATTTGCAACATTTGTGCCTAGCGGTGCTAGTACGCCCCTTCGGGTCTACTGTATTCGCGACCGACACATTTGTATCTCCAACCTTATATCATTTTACCTTGAGTGAGCCTTGCTTCTCGGTAATTTGAATTAAGGTCCACAATTGCTTCTAGCAGTCACTGGAACGCTCACTCTGAGCCTACCATACTTGCATTTTAGAACAATTGTATCCTCTATGGCTTTTTGCCTTCTTCATCGTCCTTGGGCTGGGCCATGTCCCCTCAAGTGATTTGAAAAGACAAAACCATAGTGGTTCTCCATTTATGATCACCATATTCTTGTGATTACTAATGGATTTGGTCTTGTTTCAGAAGTTTTCCAAAACTAACAATGGCAGCTTCATTGACCATCACTTTCGATGAAAACAAGTACCAGCTTATGCTTCAAGATAAGCAAAACAAGCATAAGCGCCCTAACAGTTGTCGAAGCGTCATCTCCCTCGACAACTCTCCAAACACCGGGTCAACTTCAACTCCCCGGACCATCGTCTTCGGATCGCTGGGACCGTTCCCACTTCCCGCAGAAGACACTGTACCTGCCAAGAAGCAGAAAACCGCCCCGCAACGTGTCACTAAAATGGCACCAAGGGCAAACACCAAGAAGCCTGAAGCCCGTGGCGTTCCCACAAAGCCTCAGCCCACAAGAAACCAGGTTTACCCCAAAACCTGGTCCCCGAGATCTTCACCAAAGCAACGGAGGTCCCGAACATCTGCAAAGCCAGCATACCTGGCCCCTCTCAAGGAGAATCAGTTCTACCATCTCTCTTACATGAAAGAGGAGAAACCTACTCTGCGCAAACAAAATCATCATGAGCCGGCTTGCTCCTACAAGCCCAAAATCAAATCCTGCATTGTCAGGCCTATGCAAAAACATGCTGAAGCCTGCACTCCCGCGAGACGACACTTCATCTCAACAGGGGCCGAGCTCACAAAATTCAAGTCTTCATTGCGACAGACAAAGGACCGCGTCCAGATTCTGTCCTTCCCCAGCTTCAAAGAAGACAAACTCGGCTGCTGTGCACGAGGGACTACATCCTTCATCGCCAGAGCCCAGCCAGAGCTGACTAAAGCTCAAATTGCTCGTCGTATGCGTCGTCGCATTGCATATCGACAAAAGAGACTTGAAAAACAAAGAACCCAGCGTTCTACTCTCCACGTCTCAAACAAATGGGTCGAAAAAGAAAGACCCGACCAATTCGTTGCTGTTCATATGGTTGGCAAAACCAGAAAACGCCGGAAGTCAGCAACCAAAATCAGTGTTAGACGTCCAGTGACTCGCAGCGTCTCTCGGACAAGAACACATCTGGAAGAGTCTTCCACTCCTCCAAGCCAAGAACATCGGAGTAACCATCCTCAGATTCCTCATCCAGAAGAATGAGCCCCAGCTTAGTCACCAGGACGATTTCTTCGTTCGAATCCCGATGGATGAACGTCTTGGCTACAAGTTCTGAGCCGCCTCCACAGCATGACGATGTAACCGCATGCATCCAGCAGTTGGAGCATGGACAGTAGAGAATTGAAGCTTTGATGGAAAACCTTATTCTCATGTTACAGCGTCCACCACCTAACAATGAAACCCCTCCGAATTATGAAGATGACGAGGGCAATGCAGAAAACAATGAGTCACGTGCCCTTACCAAAAAGGACGTGGACGATATCCTCGCAAAAGCAAAAGAAGAGGATACATTGAAGGAACATGGGATCAAGCCACCCTACCCTCTATGGATGGACTCGGTTCCGTTCCCTGCAAAATTCAAACAACCCACTCTCCAAACATATACGGGGAAAGGTTCAGCCAGACAACACATCATCCACTTCAAGATCCTGACGAGAGCTATTGCGGATCAAGATCCCCTCAATATTCGCCTCTTTGCAAGTACCCTAAAAGGTACAGCCTTTGATTGGTACTCCACTCTGCCGGAGAACTCCATCCAGAATTGGGCTATGCTAGAGGCACGCTTCCTGACCCACTTCCAAGGTGAGGATCATCCTGTTACTATGGCTCAACTCTGCAGCCTAAAGTAGGGAGAGAATGAGTCAACATACGATTTCATTCACAAATGGAAGGCAATGGCGTACAAATGCTCAGATGTGCTGCCACAAGAGTCGCTGGTCGACATCTGCCATAACAATATGAGAGCAAAAATCCGCTCCATGATTATCGACAACAAATCAAAGAACCTGGGAGAACTCCTTGAAGCTTCCATGGAAGCTGAAATGGTGATCAAAGACCTCAACAGTCAGAAATCATCAAAGAAAGAGCCGACTGCTGTTACAACCTCAAAACCAAAGAAAAAGGAGGTTCTAATGTGCAGACTAAGTCAGCTCCTCAGCAGCCAAAGAAACCTGAAAACAAAACTGCAGGTAAAAGGCCTGAACTCTCTGATGCCTTCAAAGAACGTGTAGAAAAGAAATATCCTTTCGATGAAGATGTTGAAGAAATCTTTGAGGCTCTCCTAGCAAATGGCAAACTCATTTTGCCAGAGCCCAAAAGACCGGGAGATGTTGGCAAAACCAATGATCCCCGATACTGTCCATACCATCAGATGATCTCACATCCTCTCAATCAATGCTTCGTTGTGAGAGAGAAAATCAATGAGATGTGGAAAAATGGAGTCATAACTTTTGACAAAAACTACGGCTCCTCCTTTGTCAACATGGTGTCATGTGGGCAAGTTTCAAAGTCACCAAAGAAGAAGACCACTACTTCATTCAAGGTGATTAAAATGACTCAAGCGTCCCAAGAATTGGTTCCCTATCCAACACCAGATGGACAACCTATATGGGTGCATCCCGATCTCCTAGATGATGAAAATTGGGAGATCGTCAAAACAAAGCCGACCGCTCAGCAGCGACGGCAAGCCAAGAGACAGCTCCGCAAGCTCAAACAGGAGCAGAAGTCTCAACCAAAACAAGAAGTCCTTGAAAAAGCAGAAACCTCTTCTACTGCTTCACTAGGGGCAACAGAAGAATCTCTTCCCAAGACTTCAAAGGCGGTAAGAAAATTCACTCTTGATGATTTCATGCCACTTTTATACAAAAATGAAACTATGCAGGGGGCATCATACTCTTGCAACTCGGTAGTTGGATTCTCCATGAACGGATACGAGTCCAGTGACACTGCCAGTGATATCGATGAGTGGGAAGAATCCCTTGAAACAGGAGAATACCTCTCCGACGAAGAATGGATTCTCGAATCTCATCTTATGCCGGTAATCTGGTATAACCCATTGCAGCCACAAGGATCTTGGTCTGATGATGAAGAAGACCAGGAACCTGTTCAAGAAAATGCTGTCGATCCAGCACCAGCAAATGCTTCAGTGGAACCCAACATGGGCGAACCACAAGGAGTAAATGACGAAGAAGATTTGGCTCCCATGCCTGATCTTGAAGAATATGCAAGAATCTTGCAACATCTTGCCATAGAGCAGGAGCAGGATCGTATCAATCTTCGTCATGATCCAGAGCCGGAAGTCCCTGAAAATCAACGGGAACTTTCTCCCTTAACTCCTGAAAATGGAGAAAACAGTTGGATCGATGATCCTCTTACATCTGAGGATGAGTCTGATTCCCAACAGTCTACACTGGGGGCGTCTCCTGTCAGGATAACATGCAATGTGATAGCCCATGGCAATAGTGCCTCTGAAGCCTCCGAAAACATTGTGGAGGAACCACCTTCAAACCTTCCGACAGAAGATCATGTCCAAAAGATAGACTTGGGAACACCTGATAACCCACGTCCTGTATTCATAAGTAAGAATATGAAGGATGATGAGTTACCCGAGTATATCTTTTTTCTTCGTGAGTTCGTTGATTGCTTTGCATGGTCTTATGCCGAAATGCCTGGCCTGGATCCCAAAGTAGCAGTCCACAAGCTCAACTTGCAAAAAGAAATCAAGCCTATCAAACAAGGCCAAAGAAGATTCCGTCCCGACGTGATGGACAAAATTGAACAAGAAGTTCAGAAACTCAAAAACGTTGGCTTCATCCGCGAGGAACAGCATCCTGAATGGTTGGCCAACATTGTCCCCGTGACAAAGAAAAATGGGTAGATAAGGGTCTGTATCGATTACAGAGACCTGAATAATGCATGCCCTAAAGATGAATTCCCGCTCCCCATACTAGAGGTGATGATTGACAACACCTATGGGTTCGAGCGAATGACATTCATGGATGGATTCTCTGGCTACAATCAGATAAAGATGCATCCTGAAGATGAAAGGCATACGTCATTTCAGACTCCATTTGGCGTGTATTGCTACACTGTCATGCCATTTGGTCTGAAAAATGCAGGTGCGACATATCAGAGGCCTATGATGAAAATATTCTAAGATATGCAGCACAAAACAGTCGAATGCTACGTTGACGACCTCGCCATCAAAAGCAGAAGAAAAGAAGACCATCTCGATGATCTTCAAGAAGTCTTCCTCCGACTTCGCAAACACAAATTGCGGATGAATCCACTAAAATGCTTCTTCGGTGTCTCATCGGATAAGTTTCTCGGATTCATAGTACGGAAAGCTGGAATAGAACTTGACCCCACCAAAGTTAAGGCTATCCTGGAAATGCCATCTCCAAGAACCCTAAGAGAATTAAAAGGGCTTCAAGGAAGGTTGGCCTACATTCGACAGTTCATCTCCAATCTATCAGGGAAATGTTGTCCATTCTCTCGCCTGATGAAGAAAGGCGTAGATTTTGTATGGGATGCTGAATGTGAAAATGCATTTCAAGACATCAAAGCATACCTCACAACACCTCCAGTGCTGGCTGCCCCCACAACTGGAAAACCATTCATCTTGTACACAAGAGCTCTCGACCACTCTTTGGGTGCTTTGTTCGCACAAGAAAACGACGACGGAAAAGAAGCTGCTCTATATTACCTTAGCCGCATGATGGTAGGCGTAGAGCATCGCTACTCCCCAGTCGAAAAAGAATGCCTTGCAGTAATGTTCGCTGTACAAAAGCTGCGTCACTATCTGCTGTCGAACACAGTCTACTTGATTTCGAGGATCAACCTCCTAAAGGTCCTTGTCACAAAAGCAGGTTCTCTCAATGCCCGACTGGCAAAATGGTCCATTCTTCTATCACAATTTGATATTAGGTATGTACCACAAAAAGCAATCAAAGGCCAGGCTCTAGCAGACTTCCTCGCAGAGCATCTATTGCCTAAAGGTTCTCCACTCAGGGATGATCTCCCAGACGAATTTGTCTACAATGTGGAAACTTCCTTATCAAATGCTTCCTGGGACATGTACTTTGACGGTGCAACCACGACAAATGAAAAGGGAAAACAAATATCGGGAATTGGCATCCTCTTTGTCAGTCCCGATAAATACATGATTCCACACGCCTTCTCGCTACTGGAACCATGTTCAAACAATGCAGCTGAGTACCAAGCCCTGATTGTAGGATTGGAACTCGCCCTCGAATCCGGCATCACCATGCTGGAGGCTTTTGGAGACTCTCAACTGATCGTCAACCAGATGAATCAGACATTTGAAGTCAGGAAGCCTGATTTGCTACCTTACTACAATAAGGCGCAGTCGCTTCGACAAAAATTTAACATCTGTCACATCACCCACATCTTCAGAGGTGAAAACATCCGTGCAGATGCCCTGGCTGGACTCGCCGCATCCATGGCAATCCAAGAACAGGGAAACATGCAAATCACAGTGTGCCAAAGAAGGATTCTCCCTCCTCTCAACACACACCAAGCAGTTGCTGAATGCCACCAAGTGGTTAGAAGTCGGATATCCATCCTCAAACCTCCGATTGGCGACTGGAGAGATCCGTTCATTGATTACATCATGTTCGGAATCCTACCTGAAGATCCAAAGGAGGAGTAAGCATCCAAAGACGAGCCCCGAACTTTCATTTGGATATACCTTCAAAAGCACTTTACAAAAAATCCTTCAACGGAGTACTCCTACGCTGCTTGTCACAACAAGAGGCTGAGGAAACTCTCAAAGAAGTACATGCTGGTCTTTGTGGAGCCCATCAGGCTGGTCCTAAGCTCTACAACCAGATAAAAAGGCTAGGTTATTATTGGCCTACCATGGTAGCTGATGCGATGCAATTTGCCAAGCGCTGCCAAAAATGCCAGATTCATGGAGATTATGTCCACATGCCTCCAGAACGGCTACATCCAACAACAATCTCATGGCCTTTCGAAGCCTGGGGAATGGACATCATAGGTCCTATCTCTCCCCCATCAAGCAAAGGTCACCGCTTCATCTTCGCCGCTACGGATTATTTCTCTAAGTGGTCAAAAGCATTTGCGCTCAACGAAATGAAGACTTCATTAGTCCTTCAATTCTTGCGCACCAACATTATTTGTCGCTTTGGCATACCTAAAAGATTCGTCCATGATAACGGACCTCAATTCCGGGATCATAGATTCTACAGGTTCTGCGACAAATACAAAATCCAAAGTTGTCCTTCGACTCCATATAATCCAGCAGCGAACGGACTAGCGGAAGCCTTCAACAAGACACTCTGCAAAATTCTCAAGAAAATGATCTCTAGTCACAAAAGAGACTGGGGCGACAAACTACCAGAAGCTTTGTGGGCCTATCGAACCACCGTTCGAGGACCAACCCATAGTACACCATTCTCTTTGGTCTATGGATGCGAAGCTGTTGTCCCTTTGGAAGTACACATTCCTTCCTTAAGGGTATCTTTGCAAAATGACATGACGCAAGAAAGCAATGTCAAATTGAGACTCCAAGAGCTGGACAATCTCGATGAAAGACGACTTGAAGCTCTACAAAGCATTGAGTTGTACTAAGCACGCATGGCAGGATCTTTCGACAAGAAGGTCAGGCAACGCGCTTACAAAAAAGGTGACTTGGTTCTTGCAGTAAAAAGATCCATAGTCCTTGCCCACAAATCCAAAGGCAAATTCGAACCAAAATGGGAGGGACCCTTCGTCATCGACAAAGTCTTCTCCAACGGTGCATATGCTCTTCTAAACATGGAAGGAGACAGATGTATGCTACCCATCAACTGCAAGTTCTTGAAGCGGTACTACCCTTGAAGACTTCCTGAAACGGGTCAGAGCAATATCTACACGGCTAAAGCGTATTTCCAAGGTACTTGCTTGTCAAGCCCACCCCTTTTGAAATTTCCAAAAAAAAAAAAAAAACAATCTTTCAAAACAATGCTTACTTTCATCATTTCATTGTTCAAAAAAAAAAATCAATCAAAAATCCAAAAATCTAAGTTTAGGAGCCTCTTCCCATACTTGACCAAATTTTCGATCCTTGAACCCAAAATTCATGGTTTGAAACAAAAATCAGGACTCAAGAATGTTCACCCTAGTCCGCCTCGACTTTTACAACCAAAATGGTTTTAAGTCAAAATTTATGACCCTCGTGTCTCTAAACAAAAAAAATGGTTTTTTAGAAACCGCGGGGAAGCGACACTTAGTCGATACTCGCAAAACCAAAAAAACGGAAGGATGTGAACCCCATTCGATACTTCCAAAACCCAAAAAATCGCAAAGATGTGAACCCCATTCGATACTTGCAAAATTTCAAAAATCGTGGAGAAGCAACATACTAGTTGATATCCACAACCCAAATTTCAAAAATCGTGGAAAAACAACAAACCAGTTGCTATCCACAACCAAAATTTCAAATGGTTCGAGAAAACCTCAAATTTCAAAAAAAAATCGCGGAGAAACGACATCAAGTCAATACCCGCAAAACCAAAAGTTTTGGGAAAAGCAGGGAGGCGACGCTTAGTCGATACTTGCACCCCAATTCGCGAGGAAGCGATATTCCATCGATACCCGTAAAACCCAGCCCGCGAGGGAGTGACATTCCATCAATACTCGCAAACCGAATGAGCAAGGAAGCGACATTCCATCGATACTTGCAAGACCATTCAGCGGGGAAGCGACATTTAGTCGATACCTGCATTCTGAAAACCAAAACTCGGCTATAAACGCCAAAATTCGGCTATAAACGCCAAAAATCGGCTATAAACGCCAAAAGTCGACTATAAACGCCAAAATCCGGCTACAAATGCCAAAACCTGGCTATAAATGCCAAAACCAAAAAAATGGCTATAAACGCCAAAACTTGGCTATAAACGCCAAAACCTGGCTATAAATGCCAAAACCAAAAAAAATCCGGCTATAAACGCCAAATCCGGCTATAAACACCAAAAGTCGGCTATAAACGCCAAAAACGGCTTTCATGCCATCTTAAAATTCGGCTTTCACGCCATTCAAAAAAAAAATCGGCTTTCATGCCACAAATTTTGGCTCTCATGCCACAAACAAAAAAAATCGGCTTTCATGCCATCACAAAATTTTGGCTCTCATGCCACAAACAAATTCGGCTCCCATGCCACAAACAAAATTAGGCTTTCATGCCACCCAAAATTTGGTTTTCAAGCCATCAAAAATCGGGCTTTTCGCCACAAACAGAAATTGGCTTTCATGCCCAAAACAACCCTTTGACAAAAGATTTTCACAAAATG
Source organism: Umbellularia californica (assembly GCA_028538565.1). Lineage (NCBI taxonomy): Eukaryota > Viridiplantae > Streptophyta > Magnoliopsida > Laurales > Lauraceae > Umbellularia > Umbellularia californica. Next base: position 12,909,674 of record JAPQWN010000001.1, on the reverse strand, counting down.
ACAACCTTTTGATCAAATTCTTAAACAAACATTCCCATCAGCTTTTACTCAAATGTGTTTCCATCAAAAAATGATTTAAGTAAAAAGAATGGGATACAAAAATATAGTACCAAAACTGTTTATACATGGAGGTACAAAAAAAAAAAACGAAGAAGAAAAGAGTTTGTTACAACTCAGGAGCTCAATCCGACATGGTCTTCAACCAATGGTTCAACTCCTCAAGCAGACCCATGACCTTAACTTCTAGAGTTTTTAGGCCACGCTTCTTCAAAATGTTTCCATAAAATGCGGCCAAACACCGCGACCCATCGGCAGCGCGAGGAAGTTCTTCCCAGAGGACTTGCCACTGTTCATGCTCCTGAGTCTTCCTCCGGACATTACCTTCAGCTTCCTCAACTTAGCGAATGAGAGTTCCCTCATTGTCACGAGTCTCCACAATGGCGGTCCATTTGGCAGCAGCTTCTTCCTCTAAAAGCGCAAGACGCTGCCTAGCCTCGACGACCTCCTTATCAAGGCAGTCCAAGTCTTGCTTCAGCCCCATGATGGATAACTCGGTAACGTTCCTCTCCCGAACGACCTGCCTCCGAGTCTTCGTGACCTTAGTCAGCTCAGCCTTGACTTTGCTGGAAGGTTTGATGAACATCTCATCGAAGAAGTCACCATCTGGGAAACTCTTGGTCTCAGTCCATTTGTTCCCCAAGGTGATGATCTCCTCAACAAAATCCTTGGCGCTTGCGATGTCCAGACCGACTTCTTTGCTATCAGCGAGGATGTCCTGCACATGCTTGATCATGCCAAAACCAGCTTCCAAATGACCTGAAGAGAGAGTCTCAACCCATGAGCTCAAGACAGTCTTCAACACCTCCCTTGCATACTGAAGGTGCGGTGCAGATGAGGATTCACCATGCTCTAGTGCCCGACTGCCCACGTCATGCTCCATTGGAAGAGTAATCAATAAACTCTTTCCAACGGAAGAAGCTGACTCATTGAAAGTGGAAGAAGCCCCTACTTCTGCATCAGCCGCAGGTATCCCCTGTTCTGGCTTTGAGGAAGATGGAGGAATCTCTCCTGCTGCTTCACAATCTGTCAAAAAAGAAAAAAGAAGAAAAGACAAAAAGGTATGAATATAATCTTGTCAAAAAATATATCAAGATTATTATTGCAAATATACCTGCTTCAACGACCGGCGGAGTACTCTCTGCCTCTTTGAGCTCATCCGAAGCATCGTCAAAAGTTGCGTCCATAGATGGCTCGAAATCATCGGAATCCTCTGGCAAGTCAGCTAACAAGAAAACAAAAGCTACGTGTTAGCGAATGACAGCACAAACAAGAAAAAAAAGAAGCCAAAGCAGTCATACCAGGTGAAGGTTCTGGAACCACTCCAGAGTCCCTGGGCTCTTCCTCAGATGCCACGACTGGATCCGTCATTGCCTCATCGGCCGGAACCTCGGGCATCACCAGGTCATCATCCTCTGCTAAAAACAAGAGCAGTGGATCAAAACAAAAATCTCGTACAAGAGAAAAGAAAAGGAAGAAACAAAAGAAGGAAAGGGGATCATACCAGCTGTCTCCTCTTCTTTGCTCCTCTTCTCCGGAGACTCGACAGCATCCTCAGACACCTCCTCAACAATGGTGAGAGGAACTTCAAGATCAGAAGGACTATCGTGCCGTCTCATATTACGGCGTTGTCCTCTCCCTCTCTTGCCTCGGCGGGTCAATCTGCTTGACGATCCTGCCCCACCATCAACATCAGGCCTCTCACTAGAGTCCTCACTGGATGGTCTACTCTTCTCAGTAGACTCCATGGAAGCCTTCGTATGCTTTGCCTGTATCATAGCATCGATCTGGGCCTCCTCCTCTTCCAGCTGTCTCAAGACCTCACCAAGAATCTCTTGTGCAGCTCCTGATCTGATGATGTCCTGCCCGTTGAGAAAGCCTATCTTATACTTCTCACCAGAAAGGAAGGCCAAAACTTCCTCCCGGCGGACACCGTCTGATTTGCCAAAACCCTTCCAAGGAGACTGCTTGACATCTAGCTCTTTCTTGGAAAACCCCCGGTGCACTGATAAGCTCTCCACGAACCACTTCGTGAAGCCAGCAGTCCGGAAGGTGGGCAGCTCAGGATAGGAAATCATGGCAGTAGTGTCCTCAGCGCTATAAAAAGCCCATGCATTCCTCCCATCCTGCAGACCTCCAAAATGCTTCACCATACTCGAAGGCGCTCCAACAACGCCTTGAGAGAAGCCAAGCTGCAATGCAAAACGCGAAGGGACATACGGTTGGATATCGACGAAAAGATGTCTGCGGTACACCATCGTACCAACCCGTATGTTGAAGAGCCATCTCTTCTCCGCGTCTGTCAAAGCATAGTGTCTTCCTGACCCTGCCCTGGTCGAATCACGGGAGACACCAAAGTCAAAAGCCTTCTTCCGCAAACCCGGAGAAAGCTTCACCGAAGACTGCCCAATCTCGACATCCCTAAATCGTCGGATCCTCAAACGGGCAGACAAAAGTGATTCGGGAACGGCTGTCCCTCTAGCCAAACGAATATAAGGGCCAGTTTGGTAACTCTACTAGTATAGTCAAGTCAATTAAATGGTATTTTGTTTTTAGTTGTTTTTTATGGAATCTTTTGACTTTTTGACTTTTTGTATGAAAAAGATGGAGAGAGTTTTGAATAAAGTGCATTTGATGTGATATCTTGTCTGGAAAATGGAGGCTTTACTTGACATGTATTGTATTAGTAAAGTGCCAAACGGGCCCTAAAGGGATCTTCGTCCTGTGCAACTCCCAAACGATGGAAGTTAGGACAGTGGTATACATACCACGAATAGAAGATATGGGCTGAAAATACCCTGTTCATGGGAAGCCCAAGCCGAACTAGAAAAGCAGCAGCTTGCAGTTCGGTATACAAATAGGAGTAAAGAGCAGGTACCAAAGCCAGCCGCTCTCCAAACGCCATCTGACAAGCCGGAAAAATACAGTGCGGCCTGATGTGCGTCCCATCTCCTCCAGCAAAAGTAGCCTCACCCAGCCAATTAGTGAGGTAAACAGCGAGATCTCTCCACAACGCGATGTCAGGACAAATGACATCCGTGCTTGCGAAGAACTTCCTCAAATCTTCTCGCATAGCAGCGATTTTCTTCAAACTCGATGTTTTAGCCCTAGCATCTTGGGCCATGCCATCAGAAGAATCCCCGCTGTCAAAAAAGTTGGACCTGCAACTTCTCCAACTGCTGCATCTAACTTTCGAGCCCTCCTTCTCCTTCAAAAAATCATAGAAGGCGACGAGCTGAAAGTACACAAGCCTAAACTCCTCAGACTGCTCCTCAAGGACGCTGTCAATAGGCATGAACTCCTCATAGAGTTTGCCGAGGATCGCTCAGCTCCTTCAAAGAAAAACCAATCTCACCATTCGTCACAATGAAGGTGTTGGTTTGAGGAAGGAATGACTCCAGCATGGCCATAAAAGCCTCATCGGAGAAAACGACGGTTTGCTGAAAAGCGCGAACCGCATCAAAAATCTCGGCCTCCCGAAGAACGGCCTCGCCAATCCTCAGGGTGTGATCAGTCCATGACTCCCAGCTCGAGTCAGCACTGAAACGGCCACGAAGTCGAAAAGGCTTCACCCAATTGCTCCCGTCACCCTGAAAAACGCCAAGGCCCACCGGTCTCAAATCGACCGATGGATGATCAGAACCTTGGTAACCACTGGCTGGCATCAACACGTCCATACGGACAGGTGGCTTCTCTGCAAAACCGGAAGGTCCACCAACAAAAACCCCGGTCTTGATCACACTGGTCCTCTTCACCCAGCTTGGAGGATCTTCCCTCTTAGGGCACGTGGGATAAAGGCTCAGGATCGAGATGGTCCGGTCAAAAGACGACTAGGTAGAAATAGTTCTCTCCTCACCATCTGCTGTGTAAGAGAACTGAAAACATCTCCTTTGGTATGTCAAGTCGTCGGGGACTGCATCACCGAAGAAGAAGGTAGGCTTGAGCACAACGCTCTGATCGTCCGCAACCCAGGGATGGCTGCTTACCATGATCTTATAGAACTCCTCATCCTTGAGAGCGATCAATCGCTGTCTCATCTCATCACGATTGAGGGAATCACACTCTTCCAAGTTCTTCTCAACAAACTGGACCTTCTCCCAGGCCTGCTGAAAGGCCGCATTGGAAGATCTGGCAGACCGACGAGGTGCGTCAGTAACAGGACCTTTACCTTTGTTCGTTCTGGAAGAGCTACCTGCAAAAGATGGAAGAGAAAAGATCAATCAACATCGAAATGACAGAATTCTGCTACAAAAATTCTAGCAAAATTTTGACATGGTTCCGGGGCAATTCCAACGAAAAGGAAAACACTCCGAAAAAGATAGAAAGCCTGAAGATGAGCTCAACATCGCTGCGAGCTCATAGTCGGTGGAGAATTCTCAAAGAAGGTTCGAACTCAACATCGCTGCGAGAACGAGCCAATCTCATCAAATTCCCGTAAAATCTGGAAAAGAGCTCAACATTGCTGCGAGCTTAAGAATCCAAAAATTGCAAAACTTCCTCAAAATCCAGCAAGACCGAGAAAGAGCTCAACATCACTGCGAGCTCAAAATCCCGATACTTACAAAAGATTTTCAGGTATGCATCATCATACTTCCAAATCTATTTACCAAAACTCATGCATCAAAAATATATCATCATGCATTAAATGCTAGGAAAACCTTGACCAAAGTTTGACCAATTCCAACCCAATTTGGTCAAAACCAATCAAACCTTGTCCAAGTCAAAAATCATGTTGGCTTGACCTAGAGACTCTAGCCTTCTATTTTGATGCATCAAAAAAAAAAAGAGAGAAAGAAAATGCATACATACTGAAATTGCATAGCCTCATTATCATAGTGAGCAAACAAGGAAAAAGAAAAAGAAAGAGAGAGAAAAAAAATCTCAGCAAAAAAAAAAGAAGAAATTTTTTGGCCCACTGCCATGTGGCAGTACGGTCAGGTCCGTACGGACCTGTCCGTACAGCCAGAAAAGAAAAAAAAAAAAAAACAGCAAAAAAAAAAAGAAAAGAAAGACGCTGAAAAAAAAAATCAGCGTGGAAAAAAAAAACAGAAAAAAGAGAGTACACGGTTTTAAAAAAAAAAACAGAGAAAACCATGGAAAGAGAAAAAAAAAAGAAAGAAAAAAAAAAGAAGCATGAAGAAAAAAGAGAAGGAAAACGTGCATAAAAAAGAAGAAGAAGAAGAAGAAGAAGAAGAAAGAAAAGAAAAGAAAAAGAAGAAGAAAAGAAAAAAAATAAAGAAGCTACTTCTACAATGAAGGTTCTTGATGAGGAAGAAAACTTACTTGAAGCCATTGATGGAGAAGAAGAAGAAAAGCTTCGAGATCCTTGAAGAAGAGAAAAGCACTTCTTGTCTTGGGGAGCACTCTTGAAGATTTCTTGCAAAAAGAAAGTAATGGAGCAAAAGCACCAACCCTCTTTGCTTTTATAGAAGAGAGCAAGCCAAAAGAGGAAACAAAGAGAAAGAAAGGAGGTAAGTGCTAAAATTTAGCTACTTTCCCAAAGAGAAAGATATTTTGAGAGAATCTTTCCACAAAAGGGAAAACTTGAGAAATTCTCTCCAAGAAAGGATATTCTTTAGACATTCTCTACACCAAAGAGATATTTTAGATATTTTTTACAAAAATGACACCATATGAGATCTAGGCCTTCTCCAAAGCCTAAGTTCCTATGGGTTAGCCCATATGAGCCAGGTTTGACCACCTAGGCACTAAAAGTGGCTTTTAGTCAAAATATTCCTCTTACCAAGAGCAAAAAAAAAAAAGAAAAGAGCAAAAATAGTCCCATGCCTCTTTTGAGTTGATGGGACCATCAAAAAAAAAAAAAAAAAAGAGAGTCTCATGAGTTTAAAAAAACCAAACCATCCAACCTCATGAACCAAATTAAGCCAAAATCTTGAAATTGACATTTCACAAAACCAAATCCCGGTCCCCTAGCTCGCCACATACAGCTTGTTAGGTCACAAGACCAAAACCAAAATCAAAATCTAAACCAAACCAAAACCAAAAACCCAAATCTGACCCCCCAACCTGCCACATACAGCTTGTTGGGTCACAAGGTCAAAATCAAAAATCAAACCCTGACCCCCTAACTTGCCACATACAACTTGTTAGGTCACAAGGTCAAAAACCAAAATCCAAATACCCCATGTCATTTTTAAAACTTTGCCTTGAGATGGTGTGTGATCCCTCTCACTACCATAAAATTCCCTCGGAAACTCAGAAGGCTATTCAAAAAAAAAAAAAAAAAAAAGAAAGAAAGAAAAGCTCAAGACTCTTGGTCAAGTTGGAATCTCCCCTCCAAGTTTCTCTTCAAGGCACATCGACTCAAAACGCTACTTGTCGCTGTACCTCGAAGGGGCATTTGTTGACACCAAAAAAGTCAATATGTATCCTCAACATCGAGAAGCCTTCTGAAGCTGCATCTTGCTACAAAACAGGCAAGGCTACTTCAATCATCAGATCTTTTCAGAATCAGACAAAAACTGAGAGATCCTTCGAGACAGCTAAAAGAGGGGTACACCTGAGGTTTCGGGTCATTCCGACAACGTTTGGCCTAACTTCACTGCTCCGACAGCTAAACAAGCACTCCCGGCGGCGACATCATCGAAGACACCAAAACTTCGATCAGAGCCTACGAATGACTCCAGAATGTCTTCAAAGGGCTCCACGCCAAATTTCAAGTCAAACCGACAACGTTTGACCCTCCATCAACACTCGAGCAGCAAAATCAAGCCTCCCGGCGGCGGGAACCACCGAAGCCATCACTCATGAAACAAAGTACATGAGTGGCTTCAACATGCCTCCAAAGGGCTCCATGTCAAATTTCAGGTCATTCCGACAACGTTTGACCAGGTTTCGATGCTCTGAGAAAAAAATCGAGCCTACCGGCGGCGGAGCAACCCGGGACCATGACATCCAAAACGGAGCCCATGGAATGTCTCAAAATGACTCCAATAGGCTCCCCGTCAAATTTCAGGTCAATCAGACATCGTTTGACCACATATCAAAGCTCGGCATTTTCCCCGCAGCAAAATCAAGTGAAGCATCGATGGGACCCCAAACGGCTTCAAAACTCAAATAAAAGCTCATGGTTGGTCCTATCTACTGCTCAAGAAGCTTCACCTCAATTTTCAGGTCATTCCGACATCGTTTGACCTATTTTCGACTCTTGACGGAAAATCGACTACAAAGTCTTCGATTTTTCAGAAAAATGGGAAACTCTGTGTTCCGATTTCGTGCGGGTTCTCGTCAAGTTTTCTCCAAGAAAATGAAGTTAATAATTGAGTAAAAATGTCAAGAAAAATACAGAAGAAAAAAGGAACGAAAAAGACGCAAAATCAGCCGAAAACGGAGTTCGGCGACCAAAGGGCAAAAAACCCTAAGGTCGCCGGCGACCCTGGGTGCATGGTCGCCGGCGACCCTGGGTGCATGGTCGCCCGGCGACCCGGCGACCCTGGAAATCCAGGTCGCCGGATTTTGCACCAAATCGTCCGTTTTCCGATTCTTTTCGCTTTTCGGGTGTTTCGGCCTTTGTGATTTTCGAAAAATGCAATGTTTGATGCTTGAAAACAACTGATCTTCGCCGACATCTCGGATGCCGTCAAAAGCATGAAATCATCACCGATCGCCTCAAGATCGCCAACCGGCTGACCAAGAAAGTGCACTTTCTGTCCGACCGATCGTGAAATCGACAAGACAGATGTCACCCGCCCACCAACATCAACTAATGTCTGAAATTGCATCGCAATCCGACATCAAATAATGCGTGGATCCACCTGTGATGATCGCAAGAAGAATCTCAAAAGGCGTAGCGCGGCCCGCGACTCTTCACATGCCTTGGCGACCACTTAATGACGTTAATTGACCCGTTTATGACAACTTATTGCGGTCATTAACTCATTATTTTGGACGGCCCAATCAGATTCAAGCATTTGGGAGTTACAAATCTAAGCAATCATAGCATTAAACCCATGAAACTCCCATCATCATAAAGCATAAAGGTGATTAAATGCCCACTACCTTCATCGGCCAATCACAAGCCTTGAAAAAGGAGTTACAAAATCAACTTGTAACTCCTCATCAATTCCTTCATCAAGACCATCAATACCAATGGACACCTCATGGCTACCAAAAGCCTATAAAAGGAGGTCCATTCCAAGAAGAAAATATGATGAAAATAAATCCCAAGTGCAAGCTCTAAAAATCCAGAAAATCCAAGAGAGAGACGAAGTCCTGCTATTTTGCTCCGAGAAGCACCACAAGGTGGTCAACGTCCCTTGGGGGGCCACCCCCCCCAAAGGTCACCTCCTTCTCCAACATGGCCTAAACGTGGCTTTTCAGCCCGTTTACTCGGTTTTTCATTGGATATAGGACCTTCTCTTGGTCCTTGTCCTTTAAAAAACCGAGGTTAGGAGCCAAGCCAAAGAATCAAAGCATCAACGTTCTCATTTGAAGGACGATGGTGAAGTCCATACATGACTTGCGACCGTCGATCTCAACGTGTCCCCACAATCTCCTGAGAAGTTAGATCTATTTTCTTACTTTTCTATTGTAGTTTGTATTTCTTAAAGAGACAAAAAGAAATCACAATTCTTGTCTTTCATACTTGATGAGTTTTGTAAAATCTTCTTTCACGGCAAAATCGCCTTTCACGGCAAACAAACAAAATCACCTCTTACGGCATTCTAAAAAAAACAAACTTGTCTCTTTTCTTAATATTTACGCAATTTGAAAAGTTGGATAAAAGGATTGATTTCCTTTCCACTTGCGAAGGTGAATCTTCAGATTATCACTATTCCAAATTCCAAGTAGAAAGTAAATCTGGCATACCCGTACAAAAATGTTGATACCCAAGTTCTTCCCTCCTCCGCCGAGACCCAGGTCAGGCCCCCGGGGTGTGAAAGGAGAGGACGGAAGATTCCTTTTCGGGTCCATCAATCAGAAGACGTACCTAGTCTCTTGGCGTCAATCCATCGTGTGGGTACCAAAGGTCGATCTGACTTAGCGACCCACTCTCCACCGATGAAGAAGAAGCGAGATTTCCAATCGTGGCAATTGGAACGCAATCCCGTGAGCAGCTTGCCGCCCCTAGGGGTAAAATAGTACCATCCCCTATTAGGGGCTAGGGACTCGATCAAATTGTAGGCAGCATGAAACTCCAGAGGAGAGGCTTCCTCTTGATGTACTCTCCTCCACAGTGCAAGGAAGCCGAGCAGAACTCTCCAGCCGTTGGGTGCTAATCGCCCCGGAGTTAAGGAAAAGTAATGAAGAATACGGCAAATGGAGGAGGATATTGGGAACCTTAACCCGGCCTCGATCATCTCCTCATAGATGACAACGTCACCAGAGGAATCATCACAAGCTGGCTCGTCCGTTTCGGCTCGGCGGCACAGCACGGTGGGAGGAATAGAACAACAATCTTCAAAAGGTCACCGTCCGTTTTGAGTACACTGAAAATAGTGCTCACCTTGGATCCGGCGTCCTCAATAATAACTTTTCCTCGGTACTTTTTGGGACGTCGCAAAATTCTGCTGGATACATTACTAGGACCTGCGCCCGCGCCCGCACGCTGCCGCCGCCGAACACGTCGACCTCAAGCCTGCCTGGGCGCCTCCGTGCACGCCACGCCCTCGCCCATGGGCCCCGTAGCACTCACAACCGCCTGGGCGCCCGGCCTCACGCCCGCCTTGGCGCCCGCGTCGGGCGTCGCGGTCTTCCTCACGCCCTCCTGGTTGCCCGCGCCCGAGCATGTCACACCGACGCCAGCCGCACCCGAGCCTGCCACTTCCGCCCGACCTGCTGCGGTCATCCCCGCGTTCGCAGCGCCTGCAGCACCGGTGCCCACCCGCTAGCAACTGCTGCTGCCACTACTGCACTCCCGCTCGCCTGGGCGTCCACTCTGCCCTGCCAAAAATCACCCTGCCTGGGGCGCCGGGCGCTGCCGTGCTGTCAACCCCCCTGCCGCCGCCTGTGACGCCCCTGTCCGCGTCTCCCAGGCCAGGCGCTGCCGTGCTGTCGACGCCCCTACCGCCGCCTGCGACGCCCCTGTCCGCGTCGCCCAGGCCGGGCGCTGCGGTGCTGCCGACGCCCCAGCCTGCGTCACCTGTGCCGGCGCCCGTGTTGCCCACGCCGCCAGCACCTGGCGTGCCATACCCCATCGCTGGACGCACAGCCGTGGCCGGGCCACTGCCTGCCTGCTGTGCACTTCCTTCTGGGATTGCTCAGCCATGGTGGGTCTTCTTCTTTGGGAATGAGGAAGATTTGAAAAATGCAATTTCTTGGAAGGAGAACCCAATGAATGATGATGAAGAAGAAGATGGATGGCAGGATAAAAGTAAGAAAGGTGAAGAATGAAGAAAAGGTGAAGATTTCTTTCTCTGGGAAGGGGAACAATTGAAGAAGGTGGGTCTCCTCTCTTTCAAAGGGATTTTATAGCCTAGGGTATCAAAAGCCCCACAAAGACTAGGGTTTCAAAAGCCCTAAAAACTAGAGAAGTCCCACACTAAAAGGATTCTCTCAAAGACCCAAGTGGGATAACAAGCGACTGGCAAGGAGAAGAAGGCAGAAACAATTATTTGAAGGGAAAAGAGACATGGATATTAAGAATGCCCCCCTTTCAAAGCTTCTTTGGGCGCGGGGCATTGAGGGGCAAATGATGAGTTAGGCCCGAGTGGCCCAGTCCGTCATGAGTCAAAGCCTAAATTAATGGAGATCCGTTTGGTCTAATGGAGTCCGAGCCCAAATCCACGATGCCTGGCCACGTCACAGCAGTCCGGGTCGCTTCGGAAGCAGTCAGGCCACGTCCCGCTTTTACCAAGTCCTGCGGAGAATATCCCAACTGCCTCGCCAGTCGAGGACACCTCAAAGGCTACTCGTGAACGGCGCTGTAAAGTCGTCTCCATCTGTTAGGGGAAGACTATAAATTAAAGAGCCTCTCCGTACTTGAGGGGCAAGCAAGATTCTCTCTTCTACACACTCTCCTAAGTTTGTAATCTCTAAAACACTTGAGAATTAATATATCCGGCAACCTCTGCCTTTCCGAAAGTGGACGTAGGTCACACTGACCGAACCACTATAAATCTCTCTCTCCTCTTAATTACCGCATTCATTGCTCACATCTGACACGTGGTACGCGAATACATTTTTGTGCAACATCAGTGGAGCCATTAGTCCAAACATTTCATTCTACCACCAATCAACTCAAGAGCTATTTTCGGGTTCCTAACTACCAAGACCATATGCAGCCTTGACTTTGCCTATTGCAATGGAATGAGTTATGATGCAGGTGAGACTGTTGAGTGGGGTTAGAGGGGGATTTTGTACGTGCCCATTAAGGTAGCCATGTGATTTTTCCTAACTTATTCAATATTTAAATTGCAAAAAATTAGGGTTTTATTATTTGAATATTGTTGTACACATGAATATAGCCATGAGACAAAGGTTTTTTCTTCAATATTGTGCCACTTTCCCGAACTTCTTTGGATCATGGGACGACTGGATAGGTATAGAGTGAGATTGACTCTCATTTTCCAACCAGGCGTCTTTACTATCGTTTATGATAAGAATATGCACTGGGTCAATCTTTGACTGAAGGTGATTTTTTGTCATTCAAAAAAGATAAAACTTTGGTAGGAGTCAACTTTGATTGAAGGTGTTTTTAAGCAAGCCAAAATGTAATTCTATATGATTTAATCAAGTTTCTGTTGTGCCAAACCATGCATAGATTGGATATGGTATCAAGAAATGATGAATCAACTTTGCCCTGTAGTTTGGATAAGCAATTCAAACAAGTGCCCAGAATTTAGAAATAAAAGATTTGGCACTCTATAACTACTAAACACTCAAAAAGTATATTGAAAAAAATGGGTATATATTAGTACCGATGGACTGTGCCACATGAAACTTGAATTGGGACCATATATGATGTAGGCGGCCAGATCCTTGGTCTGGCAGCCCAATGGGGCCAAGCCCATAAAAAGGTCTTCAAATCATGCAAGCATTTTATTTTTAGTATTAGCTAGATTTTAGGAATAATTGGGAGATTAATTAGAAAGTTTCTCTTATTTGACTTACTGCTTATTTTAATTAGAATTGTTTCCAATAATAGATTAGAGTATAAATCTATATAAAGGATTGTAATCCCTCTTTAGGGACAAGGCATTCATTAATCAAATTTCTTCCTTGTGGATTTCTCTTTGTGGTGTATGTGGTGTGAGACCAAGACAGGTTTAATTATCCCTAAGCCTTTTGGGTTAGAATTTAGCCCATTGGTTATCCTCCTCCCTTGCTCTGTGTCAATTGGTATCAAAGCAGAGATCCCTCTCCGTCGATCCAATCGCCGATCCAAGGTAATCCACTCACTTCTTAATCCATCATATTCATCATTGTCCATTGTCATCATCATCCCCACCACCCATCACAACCCATCACCTGAAACCCACCCCACCCCATAGCCTCCGCCACCCACGCCTATCCCAGTCTCCTTCGTTTCCTGCGCTGCTTCAATTGGTATCAGAGCAGACGATCCATCTCGGATCGTCGTTCCCAGGTAACCTCGTATGCCATCCATCTTTCTATTTATTTTCGATCCATCCATTTTCATCCTCACCGATTATCATCATCATCCTTCACCATCATCCATCTTCTATAATCACATCAAGCCCTTCCATTCACCCATCACAATCAACAAATACAAGAAGAGAAAAAGAAAAAAAAGCAAAAAAAAAAGTTCCCGCCACACCATTCAACCCCTTTCACGCATCATAGAACCATATCTTCCATTCCCGGATCCACCCTCACCATCGTTAATCCATCATCATCAATCCCATCCATCCAATATCCCTAATCGAAGCCTTCAATCCCAAACCCTAAAGCCCCAAAATCCCCAATCCACAAATCCCTAGACCCCTGCCAGCCAAAAACCCCACATCACACAACCCCAGCCAGCCACATCCAAATCACACGACCCGCCAGCCAGCGACACCACCCACATCCCAACCTTCCCGGTCCCTGCCTCGCACAACCCAGCTAAACCCCACCCTTGCCCTTCCATTACCCGAACCAGAAAGGAAAAAAAAAAGAACAAAACAAAACAAAAGAAAGAGAAAAGTGGTATCATCATCCTCCCCAGCACAGTCGACACTCACTGCCACTCCATCCAAACCATCATCGTCCATTCGTCCATCATCACCATTCCCCTTTCATCACAGCCGCACCCACTCTGTACATCCCTCGCCACAACCTATCCCATCCAGCCACCCAGCCCTATCAACAGTCCTTTTCCCTACCAAGAAAAAAAAAAAAAAAAAAAAAGAGGATACATACCTGTGCCGTCGCTGGTCACCATCTCCATCGCCTGCCACCTGCACCGCCGACCATCGACTTCGTCTCCACCGAAGTCGCCTGAGGCTTCCACTCCCACCTCTTCTTCCCTCCGAGAGTCTAGCTACCGCAGAAGGGCAGAAGCCCCTTTTTTTTTTTTTCACCGGCATTGAGCCTGTGGAGCCCGGCCCATGTGTCCCACTTCCAGTGACAGGACTGAGCCATCTTCTGGGCCTAAATTTGAGTTAGGCCCAAATCTGGTCACATAGTTGTTGAAAAGAAAAAAAAAAAGGAGCCTGACCCACAAGCCAGAAACTGTAGCCCACGGTTCAAGTCCAACAGACCCACGCTCTATCCCTACCTCGTTTGTAGACTCGATTCGGTGCGCCCAACCCAACCCATCTAGAAGTTGTACATGATCTGCCCACTTCATTTAGCATTATCAAGCAGCATATAATCCACTACTTGCCATTGATCATCAAGGTAACTTTTCAAACATGGTTTATAGAGAAGCTCCAGAGGTTCCTATGTTTTATGGAAGCGTATTTTCAGTGGCATCAATTAAGAGGTGATTCATGTATGGATTACACAAAAAGAACACTTATAGGAGATGCACAAGCATGGTTGAAAAAGGTAGAATGTCAGTTATATTAACATCCACCAACATCGAAGGAAATGAAATTCCTAATGGAGGACAAATACGTACATGGAAGAGATCCATTCTCCCCCACCAGTGGAAGCCAATTTGAAGCCCATTGACAATTTTGCACGGTATCATAGTTTGATACAAGGAAAATTGTCCGTCGAATAATATGCCAATGAATTTGAAAGGCTACACCATTTATGTGACTTACGCAAGATACTTGATTTCAATCAGTTTCTCAAATGTTTGCGTCCTAGCATATTGAAAAATATGAATAAATGATGCAAAGATATGCCTAAGGCATTTTGGGAAGCAATTTGTATTGAACGCATGCTTAAATGGTCTTACTTGCGAAAAGCTAAGATACAAGAAGAAAAGTCTCAGCAAACCACAGAAGTTCATATGATGGAACCAGTCATGGAGATTGTCAAAGCTAATGTTGAAGAACAAAAGAAAAAAACAAATGATTTCCCAACAAATTCAGATGAAGTGATTGACAAAAGTCCCCCACCGAATCCTATTTTAGGTACATTGGAAGACAAAGAAATTGATGATCAGAAAGTGTAATCAACCAGGGGCTTGATCAACTGGTGGATTTCATTGTAAATTCAACTCCTGAAGAGCCAATTAAATAATTAGAGGAGCAGGCTATTGTTTTGAAAGTTGAAAAGGTTCAGTAAATCATTGAGGCTCCCCAAATTGATTTCATCTTCAAGAATCGACTGTTGATATCAGAAGATTGTGAGCAGATGGTGCAAATTCAGAAATCGAAGCATCAATTTGCTCAAGTGCAAGTCCATGCAAACTCCCACCATTAAAAGAGGCAATATCTAAAATTTTCGTGGAGTAAACACTTAAGTGAAGCTTACACACCAAATGAAGATCCACAAGATAATCGAAAGCTTGTGCGTTTGATCTTTGACCCAAGCGGTCATCTGCTGAACTCGACGACGAGTTCCCTCCAAGAGGGGGGGAACTGATGTAGGGCAGATCCTTGGTTTGGAAGCCCATTGGGGCCAAGGCCTTTAAAAAGATCTTCAAATCATGTAAGAATATTATTTTTAGTATAAGCTGGATTTTAGGAATGATTGGGAGATTAATTAGAAAGTTTCTCTTATTTGATTTAGTGCTTTTTTTAATTTGAGTTATTTCCAAGAATAGGTTAGAGTATAAATATATATATATAGAGGATTGTAATCCGTCCTTAGAGACAAGGCATTGATTAATAAAATTTCTTCCCTTTAGCAATCACTAAATTTCTTTTTGTTTTGTCTATGTTGTAAGACCAAGACAGGTTTGATTATCTTTAAACCTTTTGGCTTGGAGTTTAGCTTGTGTCAACTATTCTCCCCCCTCGCATTGCGTCAACCGTTAATCAAGAATGATATTACCAAAATTTTTTGGGATCCTTATTTCGACTAATGCGATGGTGTAGAACAAGTGATCAATGGCTCACTCTAGCTGGATATCCACACTTAATTTCTCTTTAACTCGGTACACGTGCAAAGCTAGTGAAGTGAAGAATCAACGTGCAAAGCAAGCAGAGCCAGAACTTTAACTTGTAGAACAAGATTAAAAAGGGAAAATAGAGGACCTCGGTACACGTGCAGACCAATGAAGTGAAGAAATCAACGTGCAAAGCGCAAAACCAGAACCTTGCTTTTCTTTGAAACGGCTCGATGTACGTGCAAAGCTAGATCTAAGAGCATGCACTGTTCATCTCTTTCCTTCCTGTTGCAGAAGATGAGAAAAAAAAAAAAAAAATGGAGGACAGTGCTTGTTAAGATGCTTAGATCTGAATCAATCCACACCACTCGCACGAGATCTGAACCGTGGGAAAGACACGCAAGACTTGTGGCTCTAATACCTGTGAAAAACAAGACACGCGCACGATCGGAGACGAGGCCATGAGGCTGGTTATCGCCGGTTGATGTTTTTCTCCCGATCTCTATTCTATGTGTTTTTTTTTTCTGTTATCATTCATGGACCTATACCTGTTGTATACATGAGGAAATCAAGGAATTATGGTTGACTACGTGATATACTTGTTGAGGCTTAGTGGGCAACAAGAGTGTGGGGCCCACACGGACTAACAGTTCCTTCCTCTTGTCCTTCTGGACTTGTATCAATTTGAAATTCATCTCACCATTTGTCCCATATTAACCCAAGGGCCCAAAGAAAAGAAAAGAAAGTTGTCCAGGCTGCAGGAGCAGCTCGACCATAGGACAAGAAAAGCCCTTACTTTAGGGTCCTAAAAAATAAGGCCCCATAATATCACATCCTATTAAAGTTATCTTTTCAAATTCTTAAAAAGCATTAAAGTAACTCCCGTAGTTTTTTTTTATGCAAGAAATAAGGCCCCATAATAGTAATTAGTATCACATCTTACTAAAGTCATCTTTTTTACATTCCGAAAAAACATTAAAGAAACTGTCATCCTTCTTTTCCTCTACACTGTATCTTTTAAATCTCAACATGTCCGTCACTCTAGCAGTGAGGTTTTTCAAATGAATATTTTTCTTATAGATTAATATTTCTCCTGCCATATCAAAACTTCTTTGTCAAAAGTCTAACCTCCACTAACGCCTTTTCATTTCAAGTACTCTTAACTCTCTCACCCTCTCATCTCTCTCATAGATTGCTTTTCTTTGTTACCCCCTCTTTCTTAATTATTTCTGAAGCAATCTTCTTTGAAGATTTACTGATCTGGTTTTATTTTTTTCAATAATATATGTGGGTATTTTTTATAATATATTTTTGATAATATATGTTAATCATAACTCACTAACTCAAATATAATCTGGTTTTTTCATATTGAAAATCTACATCAAATTTGAAATTGATCTACATCTACAATCTTTGTGGCTAACAATGATAAATCACTAAATCAATGTCTATTGTTCTATGCTTTTAAGATTTTTTATTCCAAGCTCGTATTGTATGTTTATTATAGTTATTGTTCGTTTTATTTGAAAATATTATTAGTTATAATTTATAAATGATAAATATGTCTATTAGAAAATATGAATCTGGGTACTCCAAATTTAGAGAGAGAGAGAGATAGAGAGAGAGAAAAAAAAAAGAATATTGAGACCTCATTTTGGATTGTTGCTTTAGGCCTCAAATTATCTTGAGCCCGCCTTGTCAGACTGTCGCCGATTTGGTGCCAGCTATGCTTAGTCTAGTTAGGAGGATAATGAAGAAATATCCAAATTATACATGTGTGGGAGATTTTCCATAATATTGAGATAAGCCCTGGTTAAGGTAAAGTACCAATCTCGGCTTCATGCTGCTCGGCAGTGGTGCTATCTTGTACCGAGCTCGAGTTAGCCTCGATAAGAGTACCAGCTGAGCTCATCTCGGCCTCGGTCCTGCGCGCTTCAGCAATAGTGCCAGGACGCACTACACCATTTCAGGGCTTTTACAGCTTCTCATTTACGGCGCGCATTGAATGCAAGCCGTAAATGATATAATAGTACGGCGCGCATGGAATGCGAGCCGTAAAAGGGCCTTTTCTTTTCTTTATTAAGGCGTGCATTTTGCACGCCGTGAAATCTTATCAATTACGACGTTCATTTAGGACGCCATAAATTATTGAGCATTTGCGGCCCACATTCGCAAGCCGTAAAAATATTAGGGTATCACAGCCCACATGTTGCACACTACAAAAGGCCAAGCCATTCAAATTAAGTTCACGGCCTGCTTTGAGAAGCTGTAAGATTAATCAGCTTTCACAGCCCACATTTCGCATGCCGTAAAAAATGAAACCTGCCAAATTAATATTCCAAAAATATTTCGCACCCTTTTTTTGACACCCAAAATTTAACCCCAAATTAGGGATAGACGATACCCACTGAGAACCCAAATCTTGACACCAAAATTTTTTCGCACCCGCCTTCTTCTTCTCACGAATTTTCAATTAATATTCCAATTTTCGATTTAACTTCATTGTTAGGAAAAGTTAAAATCAGAGATTATTACCAACGAATTAAAAAACGTCGATAAAATTGACTTTTAGCAACGTTTCCTTGAAAACCGTCGGCAAAGTTCAATTTTATTATTAACTTCATTTTTAGGGAAAATAAATATCAAAGACTATTATCGACGAATTTAATGAAGTCTGTAAAATGAACTTCTAGAGACGTTTTTTTTTGTAAAACGTCGGTAAAGTTTAATTTTTTTAGGAAAATTAAAAATAGAGACCTTTACCTACGAATTTTTCTTTTATCGACAAAAATTAGGTAAAGGTTCAGCTTTGCACGGCAAACTCATTTTGTCGCCGGCAAATGTTATGTTTTACCGGTAAAATATTTGTGTCGGCGGCAAATGATATATTTTTTGTCAGCGAAATACCTATCTCGCCGGCAAATGTCAATTTGACAAATTTTGACTATTTATTTAACTACTTTGCCGGGAAAAATTAAATTTTTATTATTTTTGTTTTGAAGGAATAAAAATTAACTGGCGCTTCTTCAAAATCAATTCAGCCGTAAAAATAAGTTTCCAGAGTGTTGCCGCGCCATTTTCCATTTCCCGCGCCCACTAAAGTAAAACCCATTTCAGCGCCTTTTCTCTCTTACCCTCTCTTGCCCAGCAATCCCTCCATTTCCTTCCCTCACGACCTCAGCCCTCTCCTCCATCTCCCAGGCGACCTGCGCTTCTCCATCTCTCTCTCAACCCTACCTGCCATTGACATTGACGAAGAGAGACATTGCTCGCTGCATTTTTCTCATTCGCAGAAGCCATTTCCGGAACGAGTCTTGATTGGCTTTTTCGTTCTTTTCCTTCCAAGATCACTGAAATATCTGATCTTTTCCACTCCTTGTAAGTGATTGGGACGCCGGTCCCAGGTGTTTTCTTGCTCATTGGGAAATGGGGTTTTGATATGGCAGCTGGGTTTTCTAGAGCAGGAGCTTTTCTCCACGTTAAGCAGCTCATTTTTTCGGAAGACTTGTTTTAAGGATTGAATCTAGAGTTCCCAGCTGGAATTTGGGGTTTTTCTGATTACAAAGTAGAAGGGTTTTCTGGGGTCTGCAAGGATTAAAAAGCTACTGTGCTTGGATTCATCATTTTGAGGGGAGATTTGGGTCTTTTTCATTTGGGTTCGGATTAGAACCTCTTCAGCTGCAGAGATTAGATTCCTCTAGGCTTCCGTTTCGGTATTTGAGCTCGAGTTCTCTGTTTTTCCCCTGTTAGAGATCAACCACATTGAATTGAATCGAGAATTTGGGTCTTTTTAAATCTGGGTTCAGATTAGAAACTGTTCAGCTGCAGAGATCAGGTTCCTTTAGGCTTCCGTTCCAGCATTTGAGCTCGAGTCCTCTGCTTTTTCCCTGTTAGATCGATCACATTGAATTCAGTAGAAGACCGGCGCCCCTTCTTCCTCCACGCGCAGACCGCACCAGCAGCAGCAGCAGCGCAGAGCCCATCGACTCTCCCTCTTCTCCCTCCATTCACAGGTAAGAGCCTCTCTCCCTCCTCTCTGCATCACCATCGCATCCCTCTGCACCTCCCCTGCACGCCAGCGTACCCTCTCCTTCTTTTTCTTCTTTCTTTCCTTTTCTTCCTCCCCTCCCTCTCTTCTTCATCTTCCTCTTCCCAGCGCCCACTGCAAGCCCACGCACCCACCATCCCTACTATCATGAATCTTCTCAAAAGGCTTGCAGAAGAAGGCCAGAAGCCATCGGCTTCTGATCCTCGGATGAACCCTGAACTAGAATTGAGCAGCTTCAAGAATGGTAAACATAGTGATTCAAAATCAGATGCATCCTCAAATATAACATCATCAAAGAGTAGGGTGGAACATTCAGGCCCTTTAAAGCAAGAACAACATGAAGCAATTAAATCAGAGTAATCTGTGGTCAATTTTGGCCATAAGAGCTTTGTTTGCAGTGGGATGCCATTTCACTTGCTTCTGGCAGGTGCCAGAGGAAATTGCGTATATATAAAAATTTGTTTTAGGTGTTCTTTCAGTTGAGTTGTAGAGATGTTGTTTAAGAAAGGCCAAAAAGGCTGATGATTTTGTTTTTGAGATTTTACATTTATACTACTGTCATTCGCGGGGATCTGCTCTGATCAGTGTAATGGCCCCGATTACGGTCTTTTTTTTTCTCCTTTTTCTTTCTTTTATTTTTCCCAAGTCCTGCTGGTTCCATGTGGCTCCTACATTGGGTGATTTTTTTCTAGTTTACTTTCACTTGTATTTTGTCAGACAACAGGGTTTGATCTGGGTGTAATTTCATATGTTCATGAAAAGAGAAGCATTGAAATTTACAGGCATACATGTTCCTATGGTTTTCTTCCTTTTGGGGAACCAAGTAGCAATAAAATGCAGCTCAAGGGAGAGGAATACAGCCCAAGGGGACAATGGAAAACCAGAAGTCCCATCACAGGGCCTATACATTTGTGTCATTTGTGTCATGAGATTTTTCTTGGACATTTGTTAAGCAATAGGTAACATAACAACTCAATGGCCATCAAATTCACAAGGACTGCAGAGACTTGAATTACCCCCACCCATTACCCTCAAAGCTAAACTTCTCACCCTATGTACAGATCTTTCTTATACAGCTATATCTTCACTAATAACAATAACGATGATGCACTAAAACAGTCCAAAGAATGCCACATCCAATGGCACACGAAGAACATTTTACAGGCATTTCATGCAAGTGTAAACATTTAAGAATGAGTGAGAATTGTTTGGACATGGACTACGTAAACATTTCCCAAAGTTGCACTAGTTTACCCAATCCCTTGTCTTGCTAGAATATCTGTTGATATTGGTGGTTCTTCTAATATGGATCAATCTTGCTTCAAAACTAACTAGTTATTAAACTCTTTAGCCAATTTGGAACTATATTTGTTCATTGATAAAGAACAAGAGATGTAATTGTTTCATTCCCATTTTAAACACAATACAATGGTGATTGGTGAATGTGCGCTAATCCAAGTGGATTTTGGCCCAGTTGCAATACACCAACTGCTTCTCTTTAAAATTTGGCCCAGCCTACCTTGGTGAGTTGAGGCCCCCACTTTGACAATTTACCCCTGTATCACTACTTTTGATATAGTGAGTTGTGGTTGACCTCTTCATTACAAGATAATATTTAAATTAAGTCTTCCTTGATTACTGTGTTAATATGTCTGAAATGTGCTTTTGATTTGATTGGTAGCCACGATAACTCTATATATAATACTTGTCCCTGTGCAACATGAATGTTGGCATGTTTGATTTTCCTGTGGGAGTCAGGCAACTCTTTTATGGTGTTATGCTGATTGAGTGGAAATCTTTGACCCATGTGGTCTTCAGTCTTCTGTCTTCCAAATCATTCAAAAGAAGAAGAAGATCCACAAGAAAAGAATTAAAAAAAAAAAACCCTTGATCATATCACTTTGAAGGAGTAAAGTTTTTCGTCTTCTGTCAATAGGAAAAAGAGGAAGTGGGACCAGCTTGCAGAGTCCTTGATATCAGCTGGATTAGCAGTTCTACTCTCCCCACGCCAAACTCCTCCCCTTTTCTCTCTCCTTGTCATTTCTCTCAGCGAGTTTTCACTGCAAAGGATTTCTTCTTCTTCAAATCTCAAGATCCGAGAGGTAATCAACTTCTTTTCAGTTGATTTGATTTCTTCTTCTTCTTTAGATCTCAAAATCAGAGGATTTCTTCTTCTTCTTTTCACCTGCAGAGGTTTTCCCTTCTTTCTTTGAAAATCTTTGGTTTTGTTTATGTGTAAAATTCCTTGGAAGGCCCGATACAGGAAGTGATGGTGGTTTCAGTACCTTGGAACCTGGATTTCAGATGGGTTAGGGCTAATCTGTATTTTCAGAAGAATGTATGGCTCTTGATTTTTCCATGCATTTGGGTGGCACGCCATAAATTAATTGTTTCTTTAAGTCTTCCACCAAAAACTAAAATCGAAAATTGATACTAATAATGACTTAGAGCAAAATGCCACAAAGATTATCTTCTATGTGATGCAGCTTCTAATTTATGTTCTTGGCTAAGGCCTTTCTAAACACCACCTATTACATTCAAAGGCAATTAAATTTTAGAGCATAGAACCAAGCAAAATTATTCACAACAAAACAAAAACAGACCACTGCCTGCAGCTTTCCTTACAAGTATACAAAGAACACAAATTAAATTCAAACAATAATTTAGGACTGAACATGTCTATTCTATACTCTGTTTTTGTACAAGTATGGTCTATCACCACCAGTGAAGTAATCAACACAGTTCACCCCTTTCAGATGAGCATCCAATGTAAAATTTGGTTCAGGAGAACCAAGATTCCAAATCTTAAATGTTTCCAATATGACAGTGATATTATCAACATTAAATAGCTAGAACAAATAAACCAACCATGATAAAAAAACAAAATGGAATGTAAACACAAACCAATATCAAGTATTTTCAGCCATACCTTTATCGTGCGATCTAGGGAGGCACTAGCAAAAGTACTGTTAGTGTCTTTCGGATTAAATGTTACTTGCATCACATAATGTGAATGGCCCTCAAAAATCTGAGTGCACATCCAGCCCTTTTCCCAATCCCAGAGTTTAATAAACATGTCATCAGATGATGACAACACATATGGAAGGGTTGGATGGACAGCCACACACCTGAAGTTTTCTTCTTATTTTTATCATGTTTGAGCAATAGTGAGTTTGATAAGTGAAAACGTGTTTCTTGCTACTTTTAAGTCTTCTATGACCAGAGTTTTTTGGCCATACACTGAAATACTAGGGCATTACTATTGCATGACTTATGATTAATCTTGGTGAATGCATGTTCCATTATCTCTCTCCAATGATTTCATGCCTTTGTTATTTCATTGATTTTTAACTCTTGTCTAAAATCTTTCCTTTTGATTGCATCTGAAGAAGCATGATTAATATGAGTAGTCTTTTGCTATATGTGATTGATCCTCTCTGTATTTTGAGTGTTCCATCCAGAATATTTTTGAGGCATGGCCCATTTATTCAATTGTCAAGATTAAAAACAGTGGGCCCAACTCATATAGTCTCAGCCTCTCAGGGTCTCAGAGCACTGTATATGTCCTTGGGCTAAGCCCCATAAAATTATTCTACTTTTTATAAGCTTTCAACTGCCCAGAGATTCATCTTTAGTATATGTGCAAATAATAATTTGTTATTCCACCATTACCTGAAAATCATTAACAGATTGGTAACTTTAAGAAACATAGAATCATGCCAATTAAGATTGTGCCTTTGTTTCTCCAAATCATGCTATCCGAGCTGTAGTCAGGTGGGGAGCTTACAATTTAGTTGGGTATATTAAGATTTCAATCTTGGTTGGTATGAGTTTGGGTTTACCTACATATGGCATATAGCATGTCCTTTGATTGAGCCAATAGATGTCGGCCCGACCTGTTCGCATTAACCAACTCAACTCAAAATTGCATTTGTTAATGGAACTCTTACAATTTTTGCTAACTTTCATGTACAGTGCCTTATTTGTGCTTGCTGTGTTTTCCCCATATTGGAGATTGAGGATTTCTAGTTGCAGGAAAGGATTTCTTGTATTCTCATTTGCATTCTCCTACTCCTTCTGGTTGCTTTTTTTTTTTTTTTTTGGGAGGGGGTGTTAGAAGATTAATCATTTGGTAAGACTTCCATCACCAACATGTGGTAATTTTGCTTATGAAAGATTCACTTTGTTTTCATTTATTAATTTTTAAATATGTTACTGTTTGTGATTTGGACTTTGGAGTGCATCATGATATGCCTTTAATTCTTGGTTTTCTGCTAGGTAGATTGACATTATCCATGGTTTTTCCCTACCAAATATTTACTGCATTCTACTTCTTATATAGTTGTTCATGTGGTTGGGTAGGAATAAATGTTGTTGGAGATTAATCTATAGAATTTGGCATTTCAAGGGGCACTTTGTTGATGGATAAAGAATGGACTCATTTATCAAGGTGAATTCCAAAGCCCTAAACTATAAATTTGATGATATCCCACACCTATTCATCAATTTCTAGTTAATGAAAAACTTGAGTTCGTTTTATATTTTAGACCATCAAAAGCATATCGGGAGGGAGCACGAAAGTTTGTAGATGATAAGGTTCAAGAAAAGAAGGGGTATCCAGAGAAGATCCAATGTCCTTGCATCCAATGCTTAAACTTAAAATATCATCATTATGATATAGTATACGATCATCTAGTTATTGCTGGAATTGATCCTACTTACACCACATGGATTTTTCATGGAGAAAAACCAACTATGGTAGGACAAATTGAAGATGATGAAATTCAAGCATCATATAAAATGTTTAGAGATGCATGTTTCCAAGATGATAATGTGGATCATATAGATGAGAAAAGATACCAAGATTTTGAAAAACTCATCGAGGAGGCAAAACTGCCTTTATATTTAGGATCTACACACACTAAGATGTCTGCAACACTTATTTTATGCAAGGCCAAGGCTTGACACAGTTTGTCTGACAAAGCATTTGATGATGTTCTCAAGATTGTTCATGATTTGCTACCGATTAATAACATACTTCCGGATAGCTTCTACTCGGCCAAAAAGTTATTTAATGCTTTTGATCTAGGTTATGAGAAAATACATGCATGTGAGAACGATTGTTGCTTGTTCCGAAAAGATCTGGAACATAGTGAGATATGTCCGAAGTGTGGTTCTTCACGGTGGAAACTCAATGAACGGACCAAAAAGATAAGTAAGGGAGTTCCGACAAAAGTTTTGAGGTATTTTCCTATTATTCCAAGATTTAGGAGATTGTTTAAGTCAGTTGAAAGGAGCGAACAATTAACATGGCACTACACAAACAAAAGTCAGGATGGCATTATGCAGCATCTAGTTGACTCATTGGCATGGAATAGAATAGATGATAAGTGGCCTTCTTTTGCATCTGATCCTCGTAATCTCAGACTCGGCCTTTCTTCAGATGGATTTAATCCTTTTGGTGATCTTAGCTCTCGATATAGTTGTTGGCCTGTAATTCTGGTCACATATAATCTTTCTCCCTGGTTATGCATGTCAAAAGAAAATTTGATTTTGACATTACTCATTCCTGGGCCAAAGCAACCTGGAAATGATACAGATGTGTACTTAGAACCTCTTATAGATGATTTGAAAGAGCTTTGGGTGAATGGAGTGAGTGTTTATGATGCATTTACTCAATCCACATTCAACTTGAGAGCTGTTTTGATGTGGACAATAAACGATTTCCCAGCTTATGGAAATCTGTCCGGGTATGCTGTTAAATCTAAGAAAGGATGTCCGGCATGTGGACTTGAGACATGCTCAAAATGGTTGAAAAACAGCCACAAGAACGTATTCATGGGTCATCGGAGATTTCTAGCATACAATCATCCATTTCGCTTAAAAAAATCTTGGTTTGATGGGACTGAAGAACATGGAAGAAAGCCTCGCATTTTAACCGGATCAGAAGTATTTGAAGTGGTCAAAAACATCGAAGATGATTGGGGGAAGGCTAAGAAAAATAAGACAAAGAAAAGGAAGAGAGATGATGAAAATGAAGAGCAAATTGTTGTACAACCTCAATCGGTATGGAAAAAGAAATCAATCTTTTTCAAGGTACCATATTGGGAGGCGGGTCTTTTTTTTTTGTTATTATTTTTTGGTAGGAATAATATGATTTTTTCCTTTTCAATTTGAGAATGAAATTTAACATGCTTAAGTGTGGTTATTTTGTAGTCATTACTGTTGCGGCACAATTTGGATGTGATGCATGTTGAGAAAAATATTTGCGAGAGTATAATAGGCACTCTATTGAATATTAAAGGCAAAACAAAGGATGACTTAAAGTCTCGTGAAGATTTAAAACATATGGGAATTAGAAAGTCATTGCATCCTAACAAAGATGTTGCCGACTCCGGTTATAAAAAAGCACCATATGTGTTGTCAAAGAGTGAGAAAAAGTTGTTCTGTAAAAGGCTATCTGAGTTGAGATTGCCAGATGGCTATAGTTCAAACATTGCAAGTCATGTGTCACTAAAAGACTGCAAAATTTATGGCCTCAAGTCCCATGATTGTCATGTGCTAATGTAACAAGTTTTATCAGTAGCATTAAGGGGACTATTACACAAGGGGCCTAGGGTTGCAATTTTCAGATTATGTTCTTTTTTTAATTGCCTATGTCAAAGAGAGATTGATAAAAATAAATTAGAATTACTTGAAGACCACATTGCCGAGACTCTGTGTATGCTTGAAAGGTTTTTTCCCCCATCATTTTTTGACATTATGGTTCACCTTACTGTTCACTTGGTTTGAGAAGCATTGATAGGTGGTCCAGTGCAATTTCGTTGGATGTACCCATTTGAAAGGTGACTCCAATATTTTACTCTTCTATATAGACAATTCTTTGATTTAGTTATTGCTTGATTTAGCTATTATTAATTTGTTAAACTTATATTTTGAGTTAGGTACATGAAAGTACATAAAGGCTTTGTGAAAAACCGTTCAAATCCTGAAGGTTGTATAGTTGAAAAGTATAATGCAGAAGAGTGCACAAGTTTTTGTGCTCCTTACATAAAGCAAGCAGCTTAAGTAGGTGCTCAACAGAGCCGATATGAAGAGTAGGAAGATGAGAATATATTAGAAGGGAGACCAATTGGTGAGGCTAAATTGAAGGAATTGTCTCCTAACATTCTTAAAGTTGCTCATTTATATGTCCTAGAGAATATAGCAGAAGTAGAACCGTACAGAGAGTAAGTTTCTCATTTATATGTGCTGGAATAAGATAGGCATGTCTTTGGTGGTTTTAGTCTTTTTTTATTTGCACTTTTTAACTTTATTCTATATGTATCTTAATTTTTTTTTCAGAATGCACTTAGAGGGACTTCGACAATCTGATATACGTCTTCGTGGGAATGAAAGCCTTTTAAGAAAGAGGCATAGGGACATGTTTAGTGCATGGTTAGCAAATAAAGTCAAGGTTGGAAATGCTGGTAACATGTCAGACCTTGTAAAATGGATAGGGTGTCGACCTAAACCTTATGTTGAATCATATTCAGGTTTTATTATCAATGGTAATCGATTCCATACTAGAGATGTTAAAAAGTGCACACAAAATTCTGGTGTTTCTCTTGAAGCAGAGACATTATGTCGATCAAGTGCTAGAGATACATCACATGTCAGTGGAAAGATTGTGTTCTATGGTGTTATAAGAGATATAATTTTGCTGGACTATCACAAGTTTAAACTCCCTATCTTTCATTGTGATTGGGCAAACATGGGAAGTGGTGTCAAAGTTGAAGAGTGTTTTACATTAGTTAACCTTCATCAAGGCCAGTATCAATTTGAGAATGATCCGTTTGTATTTGCCTCACAAGCAAACCAAGTCTTTTATTCCAGACATGACGATACTTCAAATTGGTATGTTGTACTAAAAGCACCACGAAGAGGCGTTTATGAGTCTGGCACTAATCGGAATGATTGCATACCATATGCTCCATTAGATGTATCCACTCTTAATCTTGATGATGAAGATTATGAAAGAAATGACTATGTGGTCATGGATGAGTCGGTAATTGTTGCAATGATGATGTTGTTTACTATTTTAATGTTGTCTGAGATAGATTTAAACACTAATACTAATTATTAATTTCCTTTGCAGATTCAGCCATCATAGATCATGAGTGGTGTCGAGGTAAGCATCATTACTTACTTTTATTCTCTTAGATAGACTTCATATTACTGTTTGGTCAATTTAAGAGAATATCTTCTGGCCCATCTGTTTCTCTTTGATGTTCTTTTGTCATATTATGTTAGCATAACCGTTGCTCACTTTTTTCTACGTGAAGTCTTCAAAAAAGATATCAAAGTTTGCAAAAAAAACAACAAATAAATGCAGCAGCTGCAACCATTCAAGATGATAGTCAACATTTACGTATATCGGATGGAGATTCTAATTCTCCAACTACTGAAGTTCCTAATGTCCCAGATGTTCAAGTTGAAAATAATCAACTTGCTACGAAACCAAAACCTAGAGGGAAGGCAAAAGTTTCATGTTTTACCAAAGGAAAAGGAAAGGGGACTCGCCTTGAAGTTGAGTTCAATGAAAAGGGGCAGCCGTTTAGAGCGAATGCAGCAAAATTTGCTTCTTTCCTTGGGATCACAGCGAGAGAGTTAATTCCGGTGACACTTGACAAATGGAGTGATCTTACAGATGACTTTATGACGCAAATATGGGATCACATAATGGTAGTATTTTTTGTAAGTATTTATATATATTTGGTTTAGCTGTATTTCTAATACAATTGTTCATTTTATTTTGTAGCAAAAGTTTAGTTTCTCTGAGTGTTATAAAACGTTTACGATTGGAAAGCTAAGAAAACATTGGAGAGATAAACGGTGTTTGCTGTTAAAGAAAGTGATGGAACAAGCCAAGTTGGTAGGTCTGAAACGTGCTACTACCCTCTTGAAACCTGATAGTGTAGAATCCATGGAAGTTTGGCAAGCTTTTATAAAAAAAAAAGACCAATCCACAACAATTGGTGAGCACTTAACTTGTATCATTATGATTTATGGTACATAGTTGACTATTTGAGCGTCTCTCCCTTAATTGTGAATGTTTCTAGGCGATAAATGGAAAGTATAAAGAGATGCGAGCAAAACAAACTCTGATGCATAGAACGAGTCGTAAAGGATTTGCACGGCTAGAGGATGAAATGGTAAGGAAAATTATTGAATTTGTATTGGTGACACTTAATTTGTTGATATGACAAATATAGTTTCTTGTGTAGAGACAAGAAAGTGAGACACCAGATGCAATATCAAGGGCTGATGTTTGGATTCGTGGGTATGAAGCAAGAAAGAAGAAGAACAATGAGGATGAAGAAGTTGAGGATGCGGAGATAGTGGTAAGTAGACTTGAATTATGTGGCTATTTATTTGTAAATACTATTTTTTAGTATAAACATGAGCATCTTATTATTCATATTGATACTCTGCTTGCTGATAGATAAACATTAGCATCTTATTGCTGACATTTTCTTGCTCTATTGTAATACAGCAACAAGTCAAAAGATACAAAGCACAAGAAAATGGTTCTTCTTTTAGAGATGACGCTGTTGCAAAGGTACTCGGTCCTGATCCACGAGGACGAGTAAGAGGGCTTGGGTATGGAGCAACTCCTTCAAAGTTGGAGGGTCAAGCACAAATGAGGGACAAATTTAATAAATTAGAAAAAGAACTTTAGGTCTTGAAAAACCAAATGAACAATTTTATTGCAATGGTTGGAAAAGGAGGAAGTACTATGGTAAGTACCTCAATAGATTTCTTTTAATTATTGTGATTCTTTGTATTTATATGCGAAGTTTAACATATATTAATTGCAGCTCAAAGATAATGCAAGTGTTCAAGATTCTGCCAATCACATGACACAAAGCAAGAGAAATGAAACTTCAAGTTCAATACAAAATTCTGTTCATGAGACAACACAAAGCAAGGAAAAGGAACATGCAGTTGTTCACAATTCCATACAGCTGAGCTCAAGATGCAAGTTGCTAAGTTGGCTAGACACAAATACAGTTGTTGCTATTGGTGAAATACTATCAAGGGATCCCAAATCACTAGTACATCATGTGCCGCTTGGTGCTGAATGTTGGAAAGTTTCCGTGCAACATGTAGTAGAGGGTAATGAGAGAGTGACTCTCTATCGACCAACTCGTGAAGCCTTTCTTTTGAATGAAGCACTGGGAAGCACAGTAGCATGGCCGATCAAGTACATCACAACCTGTTAGAAGCAAGATGAGAGGTAAAATTTATTTCTCTATGGCATCAATACAGTTTGGGTAATCTTCCACTATGGCATCAACAACATTACTTTCCATCTCACTCGAACTGTATAATTTCGAACCTGACAGTTTGGGTTTTTTTTTTTTTTTTTAAATTTCTCTATTTCAGATTGGTTGAGCATATATCTAATATTTATTTCATCTCATTTGAGTTTCTAAAGTTATGATTTTCTTGTGAACTTTTTTTACCATTTCTTATTTCAGGTTTGTTGAGCAGAGATGACGCGAAGTGGAAGTGGAGGTCCAGCATGTGTTGGTTCTTGTAGAGGTAGTTCTCTTTCTTGGGTGTTTGGTTGTAGAAGGAATCTGCTGATGTTGGTTGCTGCTTGCCTTGTTGGTTCTTTGTGTTTGGGCTGGGGATTTTCTTGCTGCAGTTGAGTTTCCAGCTCTGTTTTTTGCTGCAGCTCTCTTTGTTAAAGCTTAGCCTCCCCTGTTTCGCATCGCTCTCGGCTCTGGAGTATTCATTTCTGTTTCTGTTGTTAGGGTATTGAGAGTGTAGGAGCTCCTCTGTTTCTTGTTTCAGCATCAGCCGCTCAGTGCCGTTTCTGCTGCTGCTTGTGCTTTGATTTTCAGCTGGGGTGCTTTGGTTTTCAGCTGGGTGGGTGTTTCCTGTTTTCCTCTTCCCCATGTTTTCAGCTGGGGTGTTTTGGGCTTCTGCTGTGCTCTCTATTAGTGCTGGGGATTGCCATTCTGAGTTTCTTCCTGCAGATGCTGCTTTGTGTTCTGGAGGGTGTTGTTTTGTGCTTGAGTTTACTGGCCTCTTCCTCTTCTCTTTGCTGCTGTGCTCTTCATCTCCTCTTTGCCGCTGTGCTCTTGCTTTCGCTGTGCTCTCCCCTCCTCTGTTGTTTGCTGTTTGAGGTGGCTGTGTTGTGCTGTCTGCTGTTCAGCAGCAGCAGCTTTGTACTTCTCTGCTGCTTTTGCATTCAGCCTTGTTTCTCTCTCTGTTTCTGCTGTGCTCTCTCTTCCCCCTTGTGCTACTATTTTGGTTTGGTGCTGTTTTGGTTTGGTGCTGCGTTCTGCTGAGTTGCTGGTCAGTCCTCAATTTCGTCCTTTGCTGGTGCTGGTTTTCTCTTCTGCTTTGGTTTAGCTTCTGGTTGTTTTTCTTCTTTCTTTCCTCCTCTTTCTCTGGTTGTAATTTTTCTTTCTTTTCTCCTCTTTCTCTGTATTTTTTTCTTTGTCTCTTGGTGCTGCTGGGGTGGTTCTGTTTGCCACCTTGTGGTATTCTCTCTATCATGTGGTATTCATGAAGTTTTTCTGTTCTTGTAGGTACGTGGTATCTACAATATGTCTCATGGGATTGGAAAGAAGGAATGAGAGTTCTTTTTCTACTTCTTGAATAAATCTGAGGTTGCAGAGTCCAACTTGAGGTTATTGAATGTTTGAATTCAGAAAAAGATTTTTTCCACCTTGCAGTTATTGAATGTTTGAATTCAGATAAAGATTTTTAAGACATCATTTTTTTATTTACAGTATAACAATGAAAGTTTAATATCATTTCCTGTTCTGGTTTCATGCGACTCCATTTTTTTAGTTTTCTTGATGGTTAGTCTGTGGATGCCTTGCATTCATCAAGGGTGACTTAATTGTAAGTTAACAGTGTCAACTGTTATGAGCTTGTCTTTGCAGTCTGACCACCCCTGTGTTTGACTTCGGTGTGGATTCTTTCCTCTCTTTTTTACTTGCATAGGATGGCTAATTTGAACCCACCTTATGTATCTTAAGCTCTTCACTTGGAAGACCTTATTGAGAACTGAGACACATGCTCCTTCTAGCTGCTGTGACTGAAACTTAAATAAACTTCTCTCCATGGTATTGGATTGATAATGTTAAGATTAATTGGAAACTTAAGGAGGAGCATGTAACCGAAACTTGAATAAACTTCTCTCCATTGTATTGGATTGATTATGTTAAGATTAATCGGAAATGATGTTATTCTTAGAAATCTTGTTAAGGTTGCAAAATATGATCCTACCAGTTTGCATTGAAAATTCATGGTAAGACTAGATCTGCTGCTACCATGTTAAAACGTTTCTCTTATGCTATGGTTAATAAGCCGAGTACTGCAATTTGCAAACTTTTGAAATCCTAGTGAGTTGGTTATGTTGAATCAAGAGGAGGTGGGAAATGAATTAATGAATACTTGGTCATCACCCTACAAATTCAAACCCCATGAAAGTGAGGGTTGCATCTCCATAGGCCTTAACTACCTTATACCATTTTTCCCTCACCTCTTTAATAATTGTTATTGGAGCCAATTTGACCATGAATTCTTAGTTAATTTGATTTCACTTGAGTTTGCATCACACACACACACACACACACACACACACACACACACACACACAGAGAGAGAGAGAGAGAGAGAGAGAGAGAGAGAGAGAGATTGAAAATTACTCAAATCTCAGGGTGGCCTGAAACCAAAGGAATAAGAATGTAACTTTTATGCCTATTCGTTTTTCATGATTCAGGGATTGTTTGTTTAAAGCCGTGGCATAAGAAAGTAAAGATAGTTGGAGCGGAAAATGGAAATCCAAATGAGGTGGTCTGAAATTTGAGGTAGTGCTAGTGAGATGATGTTTCCTAAAAAAAAAGTTGCAAGAAAGAAACTACTTCCCAGAGTAATTTTGGATGATAGAGATTGGAAACTTCAAAGCTGTCCTCCTTATACAGCAAAAGGAATGGTCCCCAGAACAAAATGGATAAAATAAAATTATAAAATTTAGGGGTTAAATAAAAGAGAATTCAGGGGAGGACTATGTTTCAATAGGAATGACTATATTTTATTTTTACCCTTTCTTTTCTTTTTGATTTTTTGTGTGTTGGGGGTGGTTGTGTCAGTGAGGGTGAAAAGGACTTGTGGTTTGGATTGATTGCTGTTCTGAATGTATGAAGTGTTCAATATTTAATATTGTTCATGGGGAGTGGAAAGGATAATGATCTATCATTGGTGTGGGATTTGTATTGCCTAATTCAATTTCCTGTTCAGTGTGATATTCAGGTCTTTATACCTTTTTAAGGATCAGTTTTTTGTTCCTCTTTAATTTTTCTGTCATATGAATCAAGACATCGATATTTTATTTCTACCCTTTCTTTTCTTTTTGATTTTTTGTGTGTTGGGGATGGTTGTGTCTGCGGGGTGGGGTGGGGGCCCCTCTGCTTTCTCTACTTAACAATTGGGATTGCATGGGTCGAATAGGAAAGGGCTCACATCATTTGTATTTGTAGCAATAAAAAAATGTGGATTTAATTTTTTTAATTAAAAAATAATTAATTTTTTTATAAAGAAAAAACAATTAAGGCGCGTCTTGCGAGCCGTAAATTGAAATTCGCCAATTCTTTAATGGCTTGCATTTGCAAGTCGTAAAAACATATACTTAATTACGGCTTGCATTTGGAGCCGTTAATCAGATTATACACAACCCATTTACAGCCCACAAATGCAAGCTGTGTAAAATATTTTTCGTTTTAAGTATTCACGTCGTACTACGTGTGCCATAAACTTAAGCACACCAATGCTTTAACGGCACTCAGTTTGCGTCGTAAAAGTTTAGTATTTACGGCCTGCGTAGGAGGCCATAAATTTGGTCCAAAAGGTCCTAATAGCATCATTTTCGGCGTGCATTGATCCTACTTACGGCCTGTATATACAGGCTGTAATTACATCGAACCTTTTACGGCAGGAGCTTTTACGGCACGGGCCCGTGAGCCGTAAACTTACACTTACGGCGCGCATGGCGCGCTGTAAAAGCCCCCATCTGTTGTAGTGACGCGCCCACGACCGACCTCGGTATCAGTACTGGGTGTCAATCAGCCATAAATATGCTACCATGATAGTGCAGCGGCGTTGTAGAACGATCCGACAAATAGGGCATGCGCCTGATAAGAGGTTGACCTTATCTAGCGGTTACGTCCGCAGCCATTCAAGAGATCGAGGAGTGGCCTGATGGGATAGTACTCTCACCTACATCCACTAAGGATACAAGATGTGGGCTGATAAAACTTCCATCTATACCTACCTCTACTAAGGGTACGGTTTGATAGGGCTTCCTCCTATATATATGCATGGGTAAGACCCATGGCAAGGTACACACGCGTAAGCCAACACCCATAGCTTTCCTCTCTCCTCCACTCACTCTTCCTTAGTGAGAGCACTAACTTAGGCATCGGAGTACCTTTGGCTGACTGCAGCCAGGGCCTGTGACATTTGTTTCTTTCCTTCCCTTTCAGGTCTTCAGGCATACGATCTTTCCCGAAAGAAGCTTCACAACAATATTTAGAGTTTTATACTCGCCTAACCAAGTCTGTAAAATTTAGGCACTCACAATAAATCTTTAATAATTTTCATTGCAAAAGTATTTGATATATATATATATATATATATAGTACAACAATATTACCTAATATGACATATTGCTGTTCATGGGGTAGTTTGTGTGGAGGAGTTTGTGTGTGTGAGAGAACTTGTGCGTTAAGAGTCCCCAGCGTAGGAAAAAACATACAGACTTCATAACAAGAAGCTCTAGCATATCCAATATTCTATATTGCAAGATATTCATAACACCCCGAACACAAGACAAAATAAATTAAACAAAGCATCGCCAACAGTTGAGTGGGGTTGCCCACGTACATATTCCTGGGTCCTGAAGTCTCACTCATGACCAGCAGTCGAATACAAGGAGGAGGAAAAAAAAAAGTAAATAAAGCATCACAAACATAATATCCCGCATGCATCAATAACATGAAAAAGTTAATAGTCCCACACTCTCAGCATCGCAATTCCAAAAACATACCTTACTAAACCACGTACACGACTAAGCATTCATGTCAGTGCGTCCTTCAGAATCCCTCTCGCTTGATTTCCAGAAACAGGGGCAACAAAACAGACGCTTGAATCCCCTCTTCACTGACCGAGTGATTCCTTTACCTAGACGCATCCAAATATACTTGATCCCTAACGCTAGCACTAATAGAATCAGCAATACCATCAATGCGCCCCACAACGGGAACGCAGCAACAGTTCCCGGATGCGCCGAAGGAGGCGCCGTAGTAGGCGCCGTAGCGTTGTCCTTTGGGGCTTCTGCATGCTCACGCTTGGGTTTTGTTCTAAAAGTAGATAAGGAAACACCAAAAGTCCCAAACATGGACATTACAGCAATCCAGGTGGTCACTGTCAATGCCAATGTCGAAACCTTCCGACGAAGAGTGAATCCGCTAACGAGTAGTAAGATTAAAATGAGGGAAGCAACAAAACCCACAATGTTTAATGTGATGAACCAGGAGTAACTAGTGGGAGCATTAAATGACATGACTGGCTGCCCCGCATAGTACTTCACTTTTTTTGTCTCACCGGAGGCAATCCTAGTTATGTTTCCATCTCCCTGCCAGACACCACCAGGAGGGTTCATTTGAGCTTGAAAGGTCACGGTCACGATTAGTATTGCCACTACTATTAGTGCATCTCGTGTCTCACTTTTTTCTCCCTTCTTTCTTTCAAAGAGCAAAGCCCACATGCTCCTTTTAATCCCATAAGATTTTGACCCAGGAATGTCGGTCGCCCGTTTAGCTCCATCAAGGAGAAATTTAATTCTCATTCGATCAAATGGACCACAATTCTGATGTAAAACATCTAAGGCTGTGGATCCCTGTTGGTTGATGGCATTTACATCTACTTTAAAAACCTCTTTTCTCTGATCCTCGAACAAAAACTCAATAACCTGCAACAGAGTTTAAAAGGATATTGATATGCCAAAACAGAAAAAATACTTGTGTAGTTGTGTAGCTTCTTAATACCTGATGCTGGGCTTTGGCTGCAAGAAGATGGAGTATGGTGTTGTCATCATCGTCTTTCAAGTTCACAAACTCTACCAATTTTTCAGGTGCTTTGTCTTCCACAAGCTCTATTATCCGCTTCAGAGCGTCGAACTGGTTATGATTCGCACACAGGTGTAAGATGGGCTGCCCACAATCTGCCAAGACCCAAGCAGCTTTAATCTTCTTCTCAGCCAACTTCTCCAAGGCTTGGACTCGACCTTTCATTGCTGCAATATGAAGGGGAGTCCTACCATCTTGGTCACGAACATAACAGACATCCGAATTTATCTCTAGAAGCTCTGCTACTGTTTCTACATGCCCTATAGCGGAGGCAAGGTGAAGAGGGCATCGTCCTTCAGAGTTCTTTGCATGAGCAAACTCTGGTTTTTGACTTCCAATCATCGCCACAAAATTGGTGTGCCCGAGCTGAGCTGCTATGTGCAGAGGGGTCTCTTCTGCAGCACCACCAGTAATTATAACTCTATTAAGAATATCGGGATCTTCTTTTATTAGTGTTTCTAACTCTAAAGGATCTCCAGCTATCGCTGCTTCAAGAAGCTTCACTTCCATATCCCTCTCCCTCTCCCTCTCCCTCTCCCTCCCTCCAGTGTGTGCACACCAGCGCAGATAAGAGCCGTCTGCAGCCTGTCAGTCAAACACTGACTTGGCTGTCCTCATATCCACTTAAATTCTATCCATCTAGAGAACTCCGCACCACCAACCCACTTGATGCATGCATCTAGAAGTCTCCCACCTCCTCACGAAACTAGGCTTGTCAACCTTCCCCGCCGTCCCTCTTGACCCGACCTGGTCGGGTCATAAATTATCCGCCTCGTTCGGGTTAATGGGGCGGGTTGACCCGGACCCGGTCAAAGAGCTGACCGGGTCGGGGGCAGGTATGGGGACGGCCTACCCGCCCCGTACCCGCCCCGGATATATATATATATATATATAATATTATATATAAATTTATGCATATTATATATGTAAACATATAGTAATTAATAATAATTCTTCTAAAAAAATTACAATTAATTCTTATAAAAAAATTAATTATAATTAATTATATGTAATATGTAATGATTTGTAAATAAGTAATATATTATCTAATATGGGTAATTTATTTGTATTTCTAATAAGTATATCAAATTGACAAGTGTCAACATTAGAAAATTAGAATAAAAGATTTTACACAAATATATGATAAATTGATTAGTTACATGAAACTTAAACTCTAAACCCTAAACCCTAATCCATAAACATTAAAGCCTAAACCTTATACCCTAGTAGTCCTTAAGGCTTAAACCCTATTGTATATTTCATGTTTGTAATTCATCTAATATAGTAATATGAGTAATCTATTAGTATTTCTAATAAGTATTTGAAATTAACAATTGACATTTGACACAAAGTATATTAGAATAAAAGATTTCACATGAAATTCTAAACCCCAAACCCTAAACTATCCAACTTAATGTAATAAACCCTAAACTCTAAACCATATGCTAATTAAAAGCTCAAGTAAATGACTTATGAGTGAGTTGATCTTGTAGCATACTAATCCAATGTACAAATACAATTTGTCAGTTTTAAACTAACCATAAACATTAAAGCCTAAACTTTATACCCTAAACCTTATACAGTTATACCATAGTAGTCCTTAAACCCTATGTATATAATGTGTTATGCATTTATGTATCTATGCTTAGTACACGATAATGTATCAAGTTATTCAAGTATATAATTTTATCATGGGATATTATGTATCATACATTAATACTAATTAATTATAATGTGTTATGCATTAAGTGTCGGCAACCGGGTCAGCGGGGCGGGTCGGGTTTCCCCATGACCTGACTGGGATCCCCATACCCGCCTGGGTTATGGGGCGGGTATGGGGATGAGGAATTTCTTACCGGGGTGGGTATGGGGGCATGGCAACCCGCCCCATTGACAAGCCTACACGTAACCGACTTCATGTAGTGCAGAAAAGTCAAGTAACTTAACTTACGCCAGAGAATTCAAACCGAAATAAAGCATGGTGAAGAAGTAGGCGACGTCAATCATGCCTCCACCACATGGTATATCACCAACTTTAGTTGAGTGCCTATAAATAGAGGTGCATTGGGGTAAGTGAGAACAACACAACTCAAGTGATGAAGTGAAGACAAAGTCCACTGACGAGTGAAGTGTGAGTGCATCAGTGTGTACTGAGAAATAGAGTGAGTGCTCCTTTGTAAAACTGTATTGAGTAAAGTATAGAGAGTGAGTTTTTTGCTTGTAAGTGCGTAAGTTTAAAAGTGTATTTCTTTGTAATAGTATATTTGTGTACGATTTATAAAGTGGGTTCTTGTTCTTAGTATAATTTGTATTTTGTAATTAAGCTGTAGCTAATATGTTTCTCCCATTGTCCAATGTATCAAAGCCATCTTCCGACAAAGTGGTATCAGAGCCAACTTCCCCTACAGGAAGACAAGTTCCCCTACCAGCACATACAAAAGTCGCAAGACAATTTCCATCTTGATAAAAATAATACCATTTAATGGAGGATTATTTTTATCTCAATCTCGCTATGCTGCTGAGATACTCAACAAAGCAAAAATGGCAGAGTGCAAATTAATCAACACCCCTCTTGCTCAAAAACATGGATTGCACTCCTCTGGGGGTCCTCAAATTGATGCAACTTTTTATGGAAGTCTGGTCGGTGCATTGCAATACCTTACACTCATAAGACCAGATCTTTCCTATTCAGTTAATTTAGCTTGCTAATTTATGCAAGAACCCCATTCTTCTCATTTTCAGGGCATAAAGAGAATCTTGCGTTATATCAAAGGAACCATGGATTATGGGCTTCGAGTTTTATCTCAATCTTCACTTAACCTGTATGCCTTTTCAGATGCAGATTGGGCCGGTTGTCCATTAACTCGTCACTCTACAATAGGATACTATGTTTACTTAGGATCCAATTGTATCTCTCGAGCGGCTAAGAAACAAAACAGAGTGGCAAGATCGAGTGCAGAAGCAGAATATCGGGCCTTAGTTTCTACAACTTCTGAAATTGTCTGGATCACATATATTCTTCTTGACATTGGGCTTTC
This sequence comes from Umbellularia californica, assembly GCA_028538565.1. NCBI lineage: Eukaryota > Viridiplantae > Streptophyta > Magnoliopsida > Laurales > Lauraceae > Umbellularia > Umbellularia californica. Next base: position 12,870,932 of record JAPQWN010000001.1, on the reverse strand, counting down.
TCTGTCAAAACCTCCAATACTTTTTAGTGATAATATTAGTGCGATATATATGAAAGTAAACCCTGTTTTTCATGCTCGAACAAAACACATTGAAATTGATTATCATTTTGTTCGTGAAAAGGTGGCTCTAGGCACACTGATTACACAGTTTGTATCATCCATAAATCAAGTTGCTGATATTTTCACCAAGCCCTTACCAAAGCAAGCCCATCAATTGTTGCGAGCCAAGCTTGGTGTGTTGGCCGCCCCACACACTAGCTTGAGGGGGAGTATTAAGGACTGCAAGTTGCAAGCCCATCTTCAACACGAATCAACTCATTGCATTCTAGATGGGTCAGCCCTGTCTCATTAAGATGTTCCAAGTCCGGCTCATCAAGATTCAATGCAATCAGCCCAGTCTCATCTAGGCCCAATCTATCATGGTCCAACAGAATCTCAGCACATACATAACGTCCCAGCTCATCATATCACTTGTGCAAACCTAGCATCCACCTCAGCTGATATGAATATCCATAGAGAAAATGAAGGGAATTTTTTCACGATTCATTCCAACCAAGCATCTCTTGATCGTGCACAAAGTTCTGGCTTAGACTTGTCCTCTCAATCAATGGTTAAGGATAGTTATAGCCCATCTCACATGATTATTGGGTCATGGATAGAAAGAAATTTTCCATGCATGGTAGAAGGCATCATATCCAACCCATCCAAAGAAATATATGCATAAAGAAGGACAAATGGATGACACACACACATGATGAGGACTATAGTGGCTTGGACGATCCTGTGTGATCTAAAAAGATTGTAATTATTTTGCATGGTTTGACTTTTGTATTCCTCACAAACTTTATATACTTGAAACAAAACAGGAGTCGACACTAAGAAAAGTAGTGGACGACATACTTTCATACAAATTTTATTTCTCTCATAATTGTGACTTTACTGTATGTATCTTGGAGTGATCCATGTGTAAGGTGATAAACCAGTGTTGTTTATAAACATTATATATGTAGCCCCCATTTTGTAGTAAGCATATAAATGATTTTTAATGTCTCATTTCCATCCATAGACTAGTTTAATTTTATGCCAAATTGCAATGGTGAAGATTTTGGCAACATGACTAGTTATTTACTTTGCATTCCCCATGGTGCAAAAATTCAAAGTAGGGTCTGGTGGGGAGAGCCTTTTTTGCCTTCTCTGACTTCAGCAAATTTAACAATTAGTAGAGCTGAGATCCCATAAAATGTGGTTTCTGGTTTCTGTGCCACCCAAAATGTTGTTAAAGTTGTTAATAATCCCTGTTTTGGTGGGACTTCTTGTTTATGTTTGATCTAGTCTTTAGCCTAGTATCACGTCTATAGGATTGTTAGACGTGGCCTAGTATCACGTCTATAGGATTGTTAGACGTGGACTGATTCAGTTTTTCTGTTTTCCTTATTTCTCTCTTTCAGTTGCTTTGTAAGGCTATTTAATGCCATTTGTGTTTCTTCAATGAATATGATATTCTCCCAGTTTTGCTTGTCCAGTATCAAATCTTTGTTGAGTGTTCATTCTAGTTTCTAATAGTTGGTATCAGAGCCCCATCACTGGGTTCAATTAAAACCTGAAACTCAGTATCTAGCTTATCCGGAAACAACACAGGCATGGCCACTGACGGCAGCTTATGCAACCTGCAATTCCAAAATTTGATGGACACTATGATCACTGGAGCATGCTCATGGAGAACTTTTTGCGTTCCAAAGAATATTGGAGCTTGGTCGACACTGGGATTCCTACAGCAGCAGAAGGAGTGGATCTCAATGATGCACAGAAGAAGATAATTGATGATCTAAAGCTTAAGGATTTGAAGACTAAGAACTATTTATTCCAAGCCATTGATCGATCAATTCTGGAGACAATTCTGAAGAAAGAGACTGCAAAAGACATATGGGACTCTTTAAAACAGAAGTACCAAGGCATGGCTCAAGTCAAACCTGTGCAGTTACAAGCTCTTCGCAAAGAGTTTGAGGTGCTCCACATGAAGGAAGGAGAATCGGTGAAAGACTACTTTGGGTGAACCCTCTCCATAGTTAACAAGATGAGGATTCAAGGAGAATCCTTGGAGGATGCCGCTGCTTTTGAAAAAATCCTGAGATCTATGACTCCAAAATATGACTATGTTGTGTGTTCTAATGTTGAGGAGTCTCATGATCTGGATTCTTTGTCCATTGATGAACTACAAAGCAGTCTATTAGTCCATGAACAAAGGTTGAGGAGACATGCTGTGGATGAACAAGCACTGAAAGTGACTCATGAGTTATAACCAGGAGGAAGAGGGGGACGTGGTGGCTTTCGAGGAAGAGGACGAGGAAGGGGTAGGTCTGGTGGATTTGATAAGTCCATCATTGAATGTTACAATTGTCATGAACTTGGTCATTTTCAGTGGGAGTGCTCAAAGAAAGGACAGGATTCCAAAGCCAATTTTACGGAGACGAGTGAAGAAATGTTGCTGATCGCTTATGTGGGTGTCAAGGAGGAGGCTGATAATGGTGAATGCTGGTTTTTGGATACAGGTTGCAGCAATCATATGTGTGGCAAGAAGGAAATTTTCTCTGAACTTGATGAAAATTTCAGGGATGTTGTGAAATTGGGAAACGACTTGAGCTTGGCAGTGAAGGGAAAAGGAAATGTTCGTATAAAGGTGCATGGCTTCATCCTAGTGCTTACTAGAGTATTTTTTGTACCACAATTGAAGAATAATTTGCTTAGTCTTGGGCAGTTGCAAGAAAAGGGTCTAGTCATTCTCATGCAACATGGCAAATGCAAGATTTGTCATCCTGAGAGGGGTTTGATCATGGAGACAGCAATGGCAGCCAACATAATGTTTCGTATTATTGCTCGTCCACAACCACAAGAGCAAAGGTGTCTCAACTCTTTTACAGAAGACCAACCCCAACTTTGGCACCGTAGATATGGTCACCTGAGTTGGACTGGTCTGAAAATTCTTCAAGAAAAGCAAATGGTGAGAGGATTGCCACAGTTCTAGGCTCATGTGACAGTGTGTGAAGATTGCGTGGTAGGGAAGCAACAAAGAGATCCATTTCCAAAGGAGAGCACATGGAGGTCATCCCAAATCCTCCAACTAGTACATGCTGATATATGCGGACCAATCAACCCTACTTCAAACAGCAACAAAAGGTACTTTATCATTTTTATTGATGATTACAGTAGGAAGACTTGGGTGTATTTCTTGGTAGCAAAATCAGAAGCATTTGTTATATTCAAAAGTTACAAGGCTAAAGTTGAAAAAGAATCTGGTACATGCATAAGGTGTCTTCGTACAGATCGTGGAGGTGAATTCACCTCACAGGAGTTCACAAACTTCTGCACTGAGCATGGAATTCAAAGGCAACTGACAGCCGCATTCACTCCTCAGCCAAATGGGGTTGCGGAGTGAAAAAACCGAACCATTATGAATATGGTTCGCAGCATGCTTTCGGAGAAGAAGATTCCAAGAACATCCTGGCCAGAAGCAATTAATTGGACTATTCATGTGCTCAATTGAAGTCCAACACTGGCAGTAAGAAACATGATTCCAGAAGAAGCCTGGAGTGGTTCCAAACCATCAGTGGAACACTTCAGGGTTTGGGGGTGCCTATCTCATGTAATTGTCCCTGACAGCAAGAGAATTAAACTTGATGACACTCACAATGAGGCAATCATGGCTGATTTAGAGTGGACAGTGAATGAGGAAGAAGGTGAAAAAGCTGTTGATCATGGCGAAACGAGTACAAATGGAGAGGCAAGTACTACTGTTCATGTTCCTACTGAAGAAGCATTTGAAAGTAGACATGAGGAAGCTTCTATTGTCAAACGAAACAGAGGAAAACCAGTTTGGATGAGAGACTATGAAAGTGGAGAGGGTTTCTCATCAGAAGAAGAAGACAGAGCTTATATGGCTTTGTTTGCTGACAGTGATCCCATCACCTAAGAGGAAACCGTGAAAAATGCAAAGTGGAGGACAGCTATGGATTCAGAAATTGCAGCCATAGAACGAAATAACACATGGGAATTGGTTGAGCTACCATCCGGAGGAAAAGTGATTGGGGTAAAATGGGTTTACAAAACCAAGCTCAATGAGCATGGAGATGTGGACAAATACAAGGCTCGTTTGGTTGCGAAAGGGTACAGTCAACAATATGGAGTGGATTATGCTGAAGTATTTGCACCAGTAGCTCGTTTGGACACAATTCGAGTTATACTTTCACTTGCAGCCCAAAAAAGTTGGATGATCTACAAGCTAGATGTTAAGTCGGCATTCCTTCATGGAGAATTAAGTGAGGAAGTGTTTGTTGCACAACCTTCTGGTTATGTACAAAAGGGTCATGAACATAAGGTACTCAAGCTTAAGAAGGCTTTGTATGGCCTTAAACAAGCTCCTCGAGCCTGGTACAGCCATATCAAGTCTTATTTTCTCAAGGAAGGCTTCAAGAAGTGTCCCCATGAACACACCTTGTTTATCAAATCAACATATAGAGGTAAAATATTAATTGTTTGTCTTTATGTAGATGACCTCATATTTACTGGAAATGCTGAGTGTATGTTTAATGAGTTCAAACGATCCATGATGGTTGAGTTTGACATGACTGACCTTGGAAAGATGAGCTATTTTCTAGGCATTGAAGTATTGCAAAGGCCAGATGGTATCTCTATCAGTCAAAAGAAATATGCTCATGAGGTGTTGGAAAGGTTCAACATGGCTTAATGTAATCCAGTTCACAATCCTATCGTACCTGGTTTTAAGCTTAAGAGAGATGAAGATGGGGTAAGAGTAAACAGCACTCTCTATAAACAGATTGTGGGTAGCCTAATGTACTTGTCTGCCACACGCCTTGATATGATGTTTGTGGTAAGCTTACTTAGCAGATACATGGAAAGACCCACTGAACTTCACCTATAAGCAGCAAAAAGGGCATTGAGATATTTGAAAGGTACACTTGATTTTGGGTTATTCTACAAGAGGGAAAGAAATGAGAAGCTTATCGGTTACACAGATAGTGATTATGCTGGAGATCAAGATGACGGGAAAAGCACTACGGGATATGTTTTTATGATAAGCTCAGAAGCAGTGTCATGGTCCTCTAAGAAACAACCTGTAGTCACATTGTCCACCACTGAAGTTGAGTTCATAGCTGCAGCCTCAAGTGCCTGTCAGGTAGTTTGGTTGAGAAGGATTTTACAGGAGCTCGATCATGTTCAATGCAAATCAACAACAGTGTATTGTGACAACAGTTCTGTAATTAAATTGTCAAAAAATCCAGTGATGCACGGTCGCAGTAAGCACATAGACGTTCGATTTCATTTCCTTCGTGAGCTTACCAAGGATGAGATTGTTCAGTTGGTTCATTGTCATACCCAGGAGCAAGTTGCAGATATCATGACAAAACCTTTGAAGCTTGATGTGTTTTTAAAGATGCGTTAACTGATGGGTGTATGTTCATATTCAGATATAAACTGATTGTCAGTGACATTCAGTTTAAGGGTGGATGGTAAAGTTGTTAATAATCCTTGTTTTGGTGGAACTTCTTGTTTATGTTTGATCTAGTCTGTAGCCTAGTATCACATCTATAGGATTGTTAGACGTGGCCTAGTATCACGTCTATAGGATTGTTATACGTGGACTGATTCTATTTTTCTGTTTTCTTATTTCTCTCTTTCAGTTGCTTTGTAAGGCTACTTAATGCCACTTGTGTTTCTTCAATGAATATAATATCTCCCAGTTTTGCTTGTCCAGTATCAAATCTTTGTTGAGTGTTCATTCTAGTTTCTAACAATGCTTCGTAGATGATTCTCTTGCCCATCACATGCCACATTATATATATTAGAGGCCCTGAAAATGTACCATCTTCTTGTTTAACCTTTCTCAGTCAGATTATAAGTTTAGTTGATTGAACAAGTCCAATTGCATCACTAACATGTGCACGAATCTCAAGTGATCAGAATGTATATTTGTTATTGGTGGTTATTAGATACGGCTTCTGCCACAATTTGCTATAAAATGAAAAAGATGGGATAATTTGACAAGTCACAAGACCATCATATCTGTGGAAGTGCCCACTGTAGCTGGCATTCGCCCCAAAAATCCAACTCAAGGGAGTAAGGTTGCATGTGAAGGGAGGCATTGAGAACGAGGGGTGTCCTAAATATCCTTTGATCAAATAATTCAAAGATTTGATTCTAGAGCCTCAGATTTTAATTTTATATAAAAGTATTTATTTATTTTTATTGAATCCATGGGTGATCAATACTCAATAGTAAGATCCGCGTTCAATTCCAGAGGGCCAAAAAGGGTATTGGTAGAACTGTAGAAGTCATCAGCATCAAAGTTGATTTCTGTTTCTTTATTCCCACCTATCTTGAATTTAATCCTATGTGGACAAAATAAGCTTAGGAAAGAAATTAAGTGTTTGTTAAGGAGTTGTTAGTAGACCCAGAAAACAGTAAATATACGCCGAATGAAGCATTATGTGATAGTCAAATTGCTCTTTCATCTTGATTAAGGAGACGTTTTCACCAACAGACAATCAGACGTGCATGCATGACTATGCGGCATTTTATACACGTGGCACTCCAGAATTTACTAAAACAGCGTCAAAACATTGTATCCGGACTCGCATAGTTTCCAATTTCCATTGGGCGGCTGCGACAAAGGTTCCAGTCTCCTGACGGGACTCTTTCGAAAGTGGGCAGAAGCTATAGCCAAAAAAAAACAAATAAAATGATAGAAGACCGTCCTTCTCTTGTGTTTTTGACACGGCTCTGGTCTACCTCACTTCATTTCCACAGCTGGTATCCAAGTCACGTCACGTGGAAGAGATTACGTACTACTAGTACTGGTTGGAGCTTTCTAAATGCACGCACTCTGATTACTTGATGCACTCACCCAAGAAAAAGTCTATTTGTCCCGAGGGCTGTTCCGAAATGGGGATTAATCCCACATGAATAATATAAAAAAATGTCTTAATAGACTTTTCGAAAATGTATGTGATTCCAGATGCTCCACGTGGGGTAAGTCCCAAATTCAGGACATCCCATTTGGGACATATAGCTGGACTCCTCACCCAATATACCAATCATATATAAAATGAGTACCTTGTTCAACACATCAAGGAGCTTTCAAAATGCACCTACCCTAGTTACTTGATGTACCAATCCTATATTTCAATCATATATAAAACGAGATACTTTTTCAATACTTCAATCCATTTTCTTGCCGGAGCTTTCAAAATGCACCCACCCTAATTACTTGATGTAGCCACCCTATATCCCAATCATATCTAAAACGTGGTACCTTGTTCAAAACTTCAATCCATTTTCTCGCCATGCTTCTTTGAATTTCATGTTTCAGTCATTCTGATTCCAGTCAAACATTTATGCTTCTACATTGAATATATACCAAGAGGCGTGGATATTTTGGACATTGATGTGACATTTAGAAAGTGGGACACGCTGACCCTGCTATTACTGTAGGGTCTCCACAAGTAATTTTATGAGATATGCTACTTGTCCAGGATTTCTTGTCCCGGGACAAGCCCGACTCCACATGGGGGGTATTTTGGTCATTTTCCCGGGGACAAGCCCAACTCCACATGGGGGGGGGGGGGGGTATTTTGGTCATTTTCAAAATGACCAAAATACCCCCCCATGTGGAGTCGGGCTTGTCCCGGGACAAGAAATCCGGTACAAGTAGACTTTTTGTAATTTTATTGTAATAATGAGTTTTTCAGTGCCTCCTCTATTTTGACATAACAAGCTTGGTATTTATATTTTTATTAAGATCTCTTTTGACTCACAATCAAAATATATAAAAAGTAATTACATACTTCAAAAAAAAAATTTGACTCATTAACCCTTAAGACAAGCTTGAATAATTTAAAAGACAATTTTACCCCTTAACTTTGATGTGCGCAAAATCTTCCTAATCTCAAAAGTCTTGGATATTTAAAAAAAATTTATTTAAACATATTAACACAATGGTTTCAGAAGGAAACCTAAAACCCATATATATGAACGCATTAATTCGCTCCGCATACGGGGTAGCTCATGCAGCTACACAATCATGCCTGAAGTAAACCCATTGAGGCATAATGGGAGGCATCAGGTAACCATCTGTCAATGCAACCTGGACGTAATGATTATTATTTACGTACCTCATAGCGATTGTAACATGTTGATACGACGATGGTGGAGTAGATCGAAGTGGCAAATACGTAAAGCTCTGTGCAGCACTTAAAACCTGTAATACAACATTGAACTTTGAAGCAATTAAGAGACTCATGTCTGGCATGGTCATCCAATGCTCAATCGGTGCTCCTCTATCTAATGCAAAAAAGTTCAGTGAGTTGTAAACACGAGTCCACCGGTCATCACTATCAAATATTGCAACATACTGTGTCTTGAATGTGTGCAACTCTTCTATTAAGTTATACCGGATAGTTGCCCATGCATCTTCGTGAAGACCAAGACAGATAGCTATTGCCCGAAATCCGCAATTTTCATCAGGTTTTACGTCTTGTACATGGATAATGTAAGGATGCAGTATACGTGGAAACTGATGAACACAGGCATATACAGAGTAGTTGTAAATAGAGGAGCAACTGTGTCTCGCTGGTTCCTGAAACTGAAAAATATCTGGCTCAACAAACTCAAATGTATCCGTATTAGCACGAGTTGATATGTGTTCCCTGTCCTTCGAGTCGGGGCCTCCAAACGAATAACTGTTTTAGCTTGGTTCCCGAGAATGAAAGGAATCAGACTCAACGCACACAAATGCAGATGGATTAACATGGGTATTTGTTGCAACTTTTTTTTTTTTTTAGGAGGGGCGTCCACGAGTGTTCGTCTTAACAGCAGGTTCACGAATTGAAGTTGTTGATGGTGTGATTATTTCCCTCAACTTCCTTAAAAAATTGAATTTACCATGCCTTGTTTGTTGCTTAAACTGTTCCGTGAACACTTGTAGCTTGACGTCACAATCGATGTCATCGTCTTAAAGAGACACACGGAGATAGGTCAAGTTTTTACCAAAATTTATTTATGGAATCAATTTTTAAGGGACGACTATCGTTCAAATATATTGCTCGCTCGTGCGCACATGGCAGTCCGTAGCTCGTACAAAGTCGACATCCGCATTTGTATGAAACTTCTCTGACATCCTTAGACCGCTAAAATTCCTTCAAAATTAGATGCAATGCGCAACTTGAAACGAAACCACATAATTCTTGAAAGTGCGGTATATTGAATCGATGTTGGACGATAGTTTTGCTTTGCTCAATACTCGCTTTGATAGCAATACCAAGGTGAAAACCTCACATTTACTACGCAAGAAATGCCCAATATGGCTCCCTATATATTGCTCACATATATCAAAACCAATGAGATTTTTCCAAACAAATGGCTTCAATAATGTTCACAAAAGCATATTCAAATTCCCCCCCTCCAAACTTCACTTTAAGAGAAAGTTCTCATTTAGGCATTTCACCAACACCTTGCACTTCAAACTTGAACTCCCAAAACTCGTGTGAAGAAGGCGACAAATGTGTAAATGCTAAGCATATGACCGAAGATTGCCAAGAGTATTTAAGGAAAATTAATGAGACAAAAAATGCAATGATTTTCACAATTAGGTAGAATTCCATGAAAGTTGATGATATTGTCAACTGAGTTGGTATTCCACCAAAAGATGTACAAGAGTGTTGGGGATGGGATTCAAACACAGTCCACCTCACATGTATGTGTTTGTGATGACCACTTGAACTATCATATGAAATATTATAAAAAAATATCCTTGTTTTATTAATATAAAGTAGACTAGGGTTCGGCCCAGGCTTACTCATTTTGAGACGGGTCGGGCTAGGGCCTGCCACTCAAGGCCCGATTCGGGTTTGGGCCTCGCTTGGACATATATTTTAGAAGTTGAGTTGGGCCTAGATAGGCCTCAGCCCGGCTCATGAACACCCTTATCGTTAATGAGAAGATAGAACCGAAACCGGCACCGGTTTCTATATATGTGATGGGTACAGCCGTACAGGTCTAGGTAGAGAATGATAGGGGGAAAAACCTAGTTTTTAGGATAGATTACTGAAAATTGAGGTAATAAGTCAGGTCCACGGGTCAGAAGCAAGGTAGAACCAGAACCAGACCCATTTACTTATCTGAATTAAATAAGGACACAAATCTGATTTTTAATTGGTCGGAACTTTCGGGTAATAGAAGAATCGAAACCCATTTACATACCTTTCTAATGTGTTCCTAAAATATATCTTACAAGCCGAGATTCAATTTGGTCTATTTTCCAAACATTAAAGTTTCAAAGGGGTAGATCTCAATTAAGTAGCCCAACCAAGAGATGGACATATGAAATATGAAATATAGAAGATATAAATATAAATGGAGTAGGAAAGCATAATTGGAATCCTCATGGCCAACAAAAGGAGTCAAGCAGTAGCAAACGAAAACTCTTGGTGGGCATCAGAATAGAAAGCAACTGACTGTTTCCTGTATTAAAAATTCAAAGAGGTCGAAGGTTACTGTTCCAAGTATAGCAAGATAGCCCATGCACGTTCCCACTTCTACAACCGTGTTTTCCTGTTCAAGTTTCATCATCAAGTTATATTTGTTAATTTTCAAGTACCAGTCGATTTATATCACGCAGGAAATCGAAATCACAAAATTCAACTAAACTATGACAATACCAAACAAATTAACTAAACATGGGACCGATGATGCGTCCCATGTTTTCATTTAAGTATTTTCCAATCAAGACAAGACATCAACCATTGTCCCACCCACCGCGCTGTATCTATCACAAGCATTTTCAGGTCTTCCTCCCCATCATCGGTCCATGGCGTGGTATTCTGATTTTGAAGCCGAATGTAACGCTCGCACACATGTTGAGAGGTGTGAAAGTGAAACCCATTAATGTAATGGTGCCAGCCACACGTGGGACCCGGACCTACTATATTATACTGATACTACATACTATCAGGAACCTGACCTCACCTACTTTGTCTTATGTCCTATAGTTTCTCTTCTTTGATGTCTATGATATTTTCATTTGGGAAAATTACCGTACAGATGGCCCAAAACCTGACATTTACCCAATAACAAATAAAAGACTAGAAATCATTGGATAGAAAATCGTACATAAAAAGACGCCTAAAGTGGGACGGTTTTACCCTTTATCCTGCAATATCCTAGGGCTGTAGGATATCCCACGATTCAATATCTTAGGACCGTAGGATATCGCACAGTTCCAATATCCTTCATCTATAGGATATCTCCGTAAAAATTTTACCTTCTCCTTTCAAACCTAGGTGACACAGGGACAAAGATAACTCGGTAAAAATCCCTTTTTACTATAATCATCTTCTTCGATCATCCAATGGCTTTTCCTCTGTGTTCTTCTCATCATCTTACCATGGATATTACAGGAACACTGCCTTCCACTCCATTCTCCTTCATCATTCAACTTCATGGATCTTCAATTGTGTAAACTTAGTAAAAACCCCCTTTTACTGTGTTCATCTTCTTTGATCCTCCAATGGCTTTTACTCTTTGTTCTTCTCATCGTCTTGCTATGGATATTGCAGGAACACAGCCTTCCACTCCATCCTCCTTCGTCATTCGCTGCAACTTTGTGTATCTTCAACTGTGTAGGGTTTTAATGCGAGAAATATACCCACTTATCAGCAGTTTAAGGTATGGGTATGGTAAAGAAGTATTTTTTTTTTCTTTTATCTTGATTTGTTTTATTCCTTTTTCTTGATTAGGGCTTTTTATAAGGATGGGCATTTGGGTTTTTATTTTGATTTGGGGGTTGCATCGTTGATGTTGGTACGAATCTTATTCGTTTTCCAGTTTTTTATTATGGGAGATCCCTAGCAAAAGATTTAGTAGTGATGCTGTTGTCTGCTTATTTTACCATTTACCCCAACCCTAAAAAAGCACACAACAGTTGTCCATGCAAGTTGTTTCTATGAGGGATGGGCATACCATCTTGCCAACCCTTCATCCAAGTTTTTAAACTAAACAGAAGGTGACTAGATGTTTTCCTGCAAAAGATCAAGAAAGAAGACAATTAAAATGGTGATAACCCGGGTTCTTTTTTGCGTTGTTACTTCTAAACCATTCATGGGCTAACCAAGAACGAATGGCTCAGATTCTAGTTAAACTTATATCACTTTTTTAAATAATAAACCCACGATCTTGAATAATATACCCATATGAAACTCGAGGGTCACTATCTGTTGTTAGTAAGGTGGTGTTTTTTAATGCCACTTGAAGATCTGAAGGAATATTCAGAGCCCCAACATCGAATATCTTGACCCCCAATTGGGATGGAGAGAATTTTGGCCACAACTTCATCCTCCCAGATCATATTCAGCATATTTACATTCCATGATAGCTCAATCTCATCCTGAATCATGAGATCCTTAACCCATTTAAGTAGAGTCCGAATTGAATAATTCCAGTGTGTATTAGGCAATACACCAATACGTATCATCAATACCAACACTTACCTGTAGGGGTGCACGGCGGGCGGCTTGGGCGGTTATTGGGCGGTTTAGGCGGTTTTGTTTTATGGCGGTTTGTAAAAAATAGAAACTGTAACTGCCCAAAGTATAGGCGGTTTGGGCGGTTTTTTTAGCGGGCGACTTGGGCGGCATGTTGGGCGGTTTGGTATTTGTACCTATCTCTCTCTTTTTTTTTTTTTTTTTTAATAGAATGTAACTAAAGTTTCAAAGTACTTAACATAAAGAATAAAAATTAAACATTATTTTTAATAAAAGTCAATAATCAGTAATAAACAAAATTTTCAACTAAGTATATTAATCTAAAATTAAAGTCCAAAGGCATCACCAAAATTAAAAAATACAATCACTTATATAATCTAACGTTCAAAAGTCAAAAATCTAATTGTGAATATGAAGCGTTTTTTTAGCAACTATATATTTTTCGAAAGATACGTGAAGTCTTTGAAGAATAGATGAAGAGTTGTTTTTTTTTTTTTTTTTTAATTATGAGCGGGCGGGGCGGTTTGAAACCGCCTACTCAAATGTAAAACCGTAACCGCCCGCTCATTAGTACGGATTGAAACCGCCCCGCCCGCCTAAAGGCGGTTTTGATGTATATCCACTTGTAGCGGGGCGGGGCGGAGCGGAGCGGGCAGGTTGGCGGGTTACGGTTATTTTTGTGCAGCCCTACTTACCTGTCATATCACCAATACATAAGAAGCTTGCATCCAAAACTTACACACCTTTATAATTTTCTTTTTTTATGACCCTTTCTTCAGTTTTTAAAGCAAAATTATGACTTGTTGTAATCTTATGGTAATATATGAATCTCAGGAGAACAATTTGAGATTTCTCATTATGATGTCCGAGTTGATTATGATAGAGTGTTCTTTTGGATGTTAGATTGGCCGTTAAATTGCATTCTATTTTTGGTTTTGTTATTTCCATCTAATTAGAGTAATGCTTGGTAGATGGAACCTTTTCAACCCGATCTGATTGATGCATCTGTATTATCAGAACAAGATAATCACATATCCACATCAATATGGAATGACAAGGAACCTGGTGTTTACCGATGTAATATCATATGTACAGATTTTATTCATTAACGGTTGTTTCTCCCAACTTGGTTCAGACGACCTTGCACAATGGCCAATTGTACCTCATGCATGTCCTAAACAAGATAATAAGTGAGTTTAAGTTGTAAATGTTAAGTGTTTGCATTATTGGATGATGGGATGCAAGTTCTCATATGTTGAAATTTGTGCAAGGATGATTGTGGAGTATTTGTGATGGCATACATTGAGCATCTAGTACTTGGCCGACTCATGCAGTTCACACAAAGCGACACGTGGTTTTACAAACAAAAGATCGTACATGACGTATAGTACAAGCAATGGGAAAAATAGTGGTTTTCTCGAATCTACTACAGATGATGGAGGGTAGCCATGTTGAGAGAGTAGTCGAGGGATGTCGAGACCGTTGATGTTTTTTAGTTTCATACTTTTTAGTATACATGTATATGGAGTTTTTGTGTATGATAAGTTCAATATGATGTAAAGAACAATTCGATTTTGGTTTCTATTGGAGAAGCATTTTGTTTAACTGGTATTGTATATAGGTGACCCATATATATAGGATGACAATTTTCAATATGAAGATAATTTGTTTTGTTTAACTTGCAGCAATGGGACAGATTCAGACAATTAGATAATAAATAGAAACCTTTAATTCTATGTTTTGTTTAACTTGATGTGAAGATAATTTGCCTCAACTGATGTTCGCGCCCATTTCAAATGGATAGAGTGAGTTCATGTGAAGTGAACAGTACCAGGCAGGCAGCTTTTGGTTATAAAATGCAAGGACTTACTATAGGGGAAACGAGGGACACTTAACACAAGGCTTCTGGTTTTCACATGTCACTTTGACAGAGAAGACAAAGGCCAGGATCATGACATATAGGAACATCACTCTGCAGATGGGCCATCCCTTGTGTGTGGGCCCCACCGCAAGTAAAGTTACCCCCAAGCCCTCCAATATATGACCACATGCAGTAAAATAATGATTTTTTTTAAAGTAAACAAGTATATAATTCTCAGTTTCGAATTACTGAAGTCTCGCTATAGCAAGAAAACATCTTAATTTCTAGTGCGTGTTCTCGCTATAGCGAGACAAAATTCTTAGTTTCGTGTGTGGTCTTGCTATAGCAAGATATATTTCTCATAACTACAGTATAAGGTCTTGTTATAGCAAGAAAACAGGTCAAATTTCCAGTGTGTGGTCTCACTATAGAGAGACAAAATTTTCAATTTCCAAAGTGTGGTCTTGCTATAGTGAGACAACATATCAAATTCCAGTGGGGTCTCACTATAGCAAGGCAAAATTCTCAGTTTCCAATGTGGGGTCTCGCTATAGCGAGACAAATTTCTGAATTTCCAGTATGTGTGGGGTCTCACTATAACGAGACAAAATTCTCAGTTTCCAGTGTAGGGTCTTGCTATAGCGAGGTTTGAACCCAAATTCGAGTGTGTGGTCTCACTATAATGAGACAAAATTCTCAATTTCCAGTGTAGGGTCTTGCTATAGCAAGGTTTGAAACCAAATTTGAGTGTGTGGTCTCCCTATAGCGAGACAAATCTCTCAATTAGTGGTCTCGCTATAGCGAGACTTCAGTACTCGTTTGAATAAAAAAAAAAAAGGGTTTTTTTATTTGCGTTTCCCCACGGACTAATATGTAACATCTTGATTTTGTCTGTCTTTATTTAACTTTAGGGCGTGTTTGGATGTGTGGTGAAGTGAGGTGAGGTGAGGTGAAGCATCAAATCAAGAGAGAATAAAATATAAGGTGTTATGATGGTGTTTTGTTTTTAGTTGTTTGGTATGGAATCTTTTTGACTTTTTGTATAGAAAGTGGAGCTTTTTTGTCTTTTAGTAGATAAAGGAGGTTGCTTTTTTGACTTTTTTTTAAAGAGGTGGATGGAATTTTGAAATTATGTACTTTTGATATGACCAATTGTCTTTTCTTGTCTGGATAATGAAGGCTTTACCTCACCTCACCTCACTTCACCTCATATCCAAACACACCCTTTAAGGGCCTGTTTGGATGTATGGTGAATTGAAGTATAGTGAAGTGAAGCATCAAATCAAGAAAGAATAAAATATAAGGTGTTATGATTGTGTTTTGTTTTTAGTTGTTTGATATGGAATCTTTTTGACTTTTTGTTTAGAAAAGTGGAGTTTTTTTGTCTTTTAGTGGAGAAAGGAAGTTGCTTTTTTGACTTTTTTTGAAAAATTGGGAGGGAATTTTGTAATTATGTACTTTTGATATGACCCCTTGTCATTTATTGCCTGGATTTACTTTACTTCACTTTAACTAGTTAAGTGCCAAACATGCCCTTAGGCTTTATTGAGAGAAGGAAACCGGCTAAGGCTTATCTAATCTCTCGTTTTGGCAAATAAATGTATCTTTTTTGTCTTCGTTTGTCCAAAAAAGAGTTAAGACTTTATAGAAATTAAGCCCTCCAGTCATGTCGATGCTTTTTAAGATTCCAAAAGGTGACAGGCACTATGCCTATGACCTGACCACGGGTGTCAATTTTTGCACTCATCCTATATATGGTTATACCTTTATGTCGCCTCAGTTTTCGTGCATCACGAAAGAGAAGCACTGTTCCTTATCTTGCATCATCCATCTTGTTTTCATCCTCCTTCACGTGTTACATCATCACGCTTTGAGGCAGAACGTGTCACATCCATCTTCTCGGGGCGCGTGCGAGAAAAGAGAGCAAATCATTTTTTTAGTGCAGGTTGGGTTAGATCATACCCAATCCGGTCTGATTCTGACCCGGAGCCCAGCCCAACTGCTGCAGCCTTACGCGCGGGTGATGCAGGCGGTGACGACGTGTGACGTCAGCAGTGGCACAGAGACCAAACGGCTGATGCAGGGAGAGTGATCTTCAACTGTCAAAACTTCGCGATGCGATATCTTGAGCATCCGGACTCTGATCGACGAACGGTTTGGTTCTGCAAAATCCTTGCGGGCAATTCTACGCAGTGGCATCAAAAGGAAGGTGATCCGGTGGTTCAGAAAAAAGGGTAATTTTTTCTCCTTTCATCTCTAGCAAAAAGCCTAGGTTTTATGATATAATCTGAAAGATATATGAAATTGAGCTCTTTAATCTTAGCTGAATGGTGGACCCGAGAATAACTATTTCTACTTGGTTCTCGAGAATGAAGGGACTCAGACTCAACAAACACTAATGCAGACAGATTAACACGGATATTTATTGCAACTTTTTTTTCGACGAGGGACGTCCACGAGTGTTCGTCTTAACAGCAGGTTCACGAATTGAAGTTGTTGATGGTGAGATTATATCCCTCAACTTCCTTAAAAGACTGATTTATCATGCCTTGTTTGCTACTCAAACTGTTCCGTGAACATTTTCTATACTATTTTTGTACTGGCAATTATTTCATCCAACCATGCATCTTCTACTATTGCACTGAATCATAATAAACGATGCATTATTAAACCATTAGACCCTAACCCTAAATCAATAGATAGGAAGATTCCACAAAGTGGTATTTGGCCAAAACGCTGATCCGCACCATCATCGGTTTGGGTCAGAGAATAAATTCGATTATGTTTATATGGTGTCCTAAGAAAATACAAGATTCAAGAATTGAAGGAAAAAAATTAGAGAGGTTAATCCCTCTCTATTTAATATTCACAATTGGGTGATGTCAAAGGGTTAAGAGGATAAGTTTGTGGTTTCATACTCGTGCTCTCTCCCCGTGGCCACTCACCCAAGAAAAAAATTGATTTATCCGATGTATGGGAGAGGCAGGGACTTCATGTATAGGGGAATAGGTGGAGGAATAGGTGGTTTTTGAAAAAGCTAAACACCCTCATCAGCAAAATAAAAAAAGATAAATTTAATAATTAGAATCTTGTGGAATGCTCATTGGGCGTTAGTTTATATTAGACTTTGGACTAATTAGATAGTTTATCTTAGATTGTGGACTTATTAGATAGTAGTAAGAAGCTGCTTCTCACATGGCTGCGGGAGGATTTCAACCTTGGTACACCACCTCTTCTTGCATGTGTCGGCTTCCTTTTCACTTGTGTGGGCTGTTTTCCGGTGTGTGATTTCTTTCTTAGGTCACACTCTCATTATTGGGGTAACAAAAACAATTATCTAATTTTTTTATTTATTACTTTGAAAACGGCTTCAAATTGTTATTAAAAGGGGTTACTTCCATTTCAAAGAAACATCTATTGAGCTAGGCTTCGACTTAGCCTAGACATCTTCCCCATGGCCTAATTTGGACTTTCCATCCAAGCTCAGGCTCATTTTACAACATGGTCATATAATACGCTGGATCCGGACAAACTTAGCCCACCCACTGAGGCGCATCCATGATGTAACAATCTATATAACTCTACCGTAATAAGTGGACCTATCTTTGACAGTAATTGATGGATCTGTTTCAGAATTATTACAAATTGATGTGGGAAGATGGGCAACCATGTGTACCAAGATAGATAGTTGCTCTGGCAGAATGTGTCTCATTAAATGAACACATCGTGAAAAGCTGCCTTGGAGGATATCAAGACCATTGGATAATTCCATCTCACATCATCATTCTTATCACATCCATGATAAGACAACACACTTAGATTAGATAGGGGTAACATATAGGGTGGGTGCCAATATAGATTAGAGTGCTCATCTAAAAAGTTTACCCACTTACTACTCACTAGGGGCACTTTTGTCCTTTTGAATTTTTATTTATACAGAGTTGCTGGCGGTAGGCATGAATTGCCAGATTGGACCTGATTGAAATAAATCTTGAAAATCTTCGTATGTTTTTGAAATACCAAATTCTTTTGACCCTTTTTTGAAAATCACCCCAAAGTTAAAGGCTTTTTTGAAAATCACCTCAAAGTTAAGGGCACGGACACTGTGCACGAAACAGAGAAAACCAAGGACTTCGTTTGTTTGGAGTTGATACCGGCACGGTGCACGAAACAGGGAAAGCCAAGAACTTCGTTTGGCTTCTATCGATACAAACAAAAGTGCCAAGCTCAGTTCTGTTGCAAAGGATTGGGATTGGAAGGGGGAGAGGGAACCGGTGGGAGGGAGAGGGAGAGAACAGAGGAGGAGGGAGGAAGAGGGGGGTGGAAGGAGGCCGGGCGACCTGGGCTGCCACTGTGGGGTGGTTTAGGAAACATTTTAGTGTTTTAGGAAATAAATTTCTAATTTTTCTGTGATGGAAAAGTAAATTCTTCTGTTCCAATAAAATCTCCACAAATTAAACACACTATTTCAATCCTATGTACTTATAAAAAAATAATCTATATGTGTGGGTGCTCAAACCTACAATTGCACCACACAACCATTGGACCCCAACCCATGACCGACCCGTGTAGTGCACGTGTTTTCGGCCTCACCACTGCACCACATAACCATTGCATGTAAATTAACATCCAAAATATACTATAACTAGTTAGATGAGTATGGGAACCTAACTGCTTAGTGTGTTAAAACTACTTAGGTATAATGAGTAGTAGTTAGAGTTTCTCTAGAAGGTATTTATAAAATCAACTATATTTTAAGACTATTGACCCTATAAATATTGTTATTATTATTTTTTCATACTTATGTGTTGTACTTTCAGCATGATGATTAAGATTTTTTATGATAATTAATTATGCAATAAAACTAAACCCAAATGATTATATAATATATGGAATTGATCATCCAAAAATAACAAATTATTATAATTTATAAAAAAAAATAACATTATTGGAAAGAGATAAACGCATTCTAATAGTGTCGAGTTGAAGAAGATGCGGAAATTTTTCATATAATTGATGTGCTACGATACATGCTTGCAAAGGAAGAAAGGGTAGAGGTTTTTTTTTTTTTTTTTTTTTGGCTTTGCCTTTTATAGATCGTGATGTAAAAGGAGTGGAACACCACGATAGACCCCCACCCATTAAATTCACAATAATTAAAACAAACATCCTTACTATTTATGAGATTACCCCAAGTTTTACCGTAACCTGGATTATTTCCACTATCAACTTGATTCTTAGCATGAAAAAAGAAAAGAAATCCTATATGCATTTTCATTATCATATTTTTCATCAAATAATTAATCCAACATTACGACAATCTCCGATGAAAATAAAATTTTGGGTTGTCCTATGCACCTAAAAAAAAAAAAAAGAAACCCTATATGAATTTTTATTATCATATTTTTCATCAAATAATTAATCCAGCAGTAGAACAATCTCTAATGGAGATAAAATTTTGGGTTGTCCTATGTAACCAAAAAAAGTTTACTTTGAAATATTTAGTCCCTACAATGGCGTTCCTACCCTTTAACTCAGGATTTATCAAAATTAAAAGCTTAGATTGACGGATTTGGAGAAGCTTGAAAGGAAGGAGTGGATAAGGGAGATGTCACATTTACATGAAATCCTAAGCTTTATCTTACAATCCAAACCGGGGATTTTCACAAAAAAAAAAAAAAAAATCATGTTTAGTATTATCTCTAATCATTCCTTATGAAAATAAATATCAATATAAATGACCATACACAAGTCATGCAGGTTTAGGCGGGTTGGAAAAACCTAACTTGTGACCAATGCGGGTTGGATTGGCGGGTTGGGTTGCGCTTTGCCACCTCTACGCCGTCACTCAAAACTCTATACACCTAACATGAGAATTTATTACCGTGTGTACCTAAGTTATAGAGACAATCTCCTCAAATCATTTAAGTGATTTCAATCTAATCTCAAGCTCTTAAAATACTCTTCTTTCTATTTTATATTTAGATTTAATTTTAAACTAGTAGTAAATGCCTGTGCTAAGCTTGGGCAAACAAAAAGTTATATTAAATTAATATAATAATTAAGACTTGTAAAAAGACTTCGCCATTACTGTTTTAAAGAATTTTTAGAAGAAGATAAGTTGAGAAGGCTTAAAATTTTATGGTAAAAGAAAGATATTCTTATGAAAAATAATATTGGACAGTATTATTATTAATAAGAAATTAAAATGAATAAATAGTAGGAAATTTAGCACTTGATAAAAAGTAAGAGCAAAAAGAAGAAAGTGAACTCTAAATAAAAATAAATAAATTCAAAACCTATATGTTCAAGATCTTAATTAAGAATGGGCTGAAAAACAATTTTAGAAAATCTAGAAATTCTTTAGTCAATGAGAATGGCAAGGAAAGTATATTAAATGTTAATAAAAAGAGATAAAATAAAAAAAGAAGATATTCAAACAAATGAAAAACATGAAATGATTGCAAAAGTAAACAACTTAAAAAAAAGAAAAACAACATAACTGACGTTATTTTTCCAGATTTAATCAAGAAAAACAAAGAATGGGGCATATGGTCCATTTCATAAATGAAAAAAAAAATTTGGTGGAGGGAAAATCTTAAGATTTCATTTTGGCAAATTAAATGATCTTACATACTGATGCTATCATGAACTTGACCTCACCTACTATGTCTTATGTTCTCCAGTTTCTCTTCTTTGATGTCTGATATTTTCGTTTCTAGTTTGTACAAATATATTGGAAAATTTATCAGACCATTCCTATGCTAGGTTGGTCAGGAGCCTTAATCTGGTGGCCCATTACAGAGATGGCAAAAACCAAAGAAGAGAATTTGACCCCGACCGTTCAGCAGTCCACTCAAGAATGGAACCTTTTTCATTTGGTCATATTGAGAATCCTAGTGTAGATTGACGTGCACAGGGGTTCAGAGCCTAACTAATGATGCCAAATAATGTAAATTTATTAAAAATTTAATGCCGTCATAATTATATATGCACGAGATCTAGGGTAGCCAAAGGTTCGGATTTTGCAGGTTGAGCCTCAAATCCATAACATCAAACAGGTCCAATATCCCCAAGCCCGTAGTGCTGTGTGCAGACTCATCCAAACCCATGGGCTATGGAAGAGGCCGGCTTGGGCCTACATTTGATCGGTGCAGTTCTTCTCATATTCTTATTCCCCCCATCATCTGCCACCACTCATCCAAAGCCTTTGTCAAACATTGGATCAAATATCATAAAAAATCTATGGTTAAAAAACAATTAAACTTAATGTCTTTTGAATCAAGGTCTAAAATAATCTAATGGGGTGATTTTTTGTAGCCCATCGGTAAGGAGACCTGTCCCTTCATCCTACCCACTATTGTATGTAAAAATCCTTCCTCACTAAAGATCATAACTAAGTATAACTAGATTAGTGCACTTTCATAATCATTGACTTGAAAGGAAAAAAAAAAAAAAAAAAGCACATTCATTTAATGCATGGCCTGAGCTGAAACCAATCATGCGCAACCTACTTTTAATCCAATAACAAATTTTTGCTCATTGAATACTCCTAAAAAAATTTAATAAAAAGAGCACTTCAGAGCCTCTCTAGACAAACTGAGATAATAGAACATAGAGGACAAGTGAAAGGAGAACCATCAAAAACAAAAACTCAGCTTCCCAACTGATGTAAGGTGGCCCCACCTACTTTTGGCCTAATAACAAATATTTTATGCTTCTTATTAAACACTATTGAAAAATAAATAAATGAAAAGGAAAGAGCAAAATTAGTGCCTGTTCAGACAAACTGAGATGAATGAAACAAAAGCAACGAGACTATACGCCATCTAACTGATCTAAGGTGATAATGGTACGGAGTTCATCTGTTTTTTTCCACTTGAATAATCCTTTTCCTTTGCTTCGATATTATAGCCTACAAAGACTAACAGGGATCCCTCTTGTATCTGGTGGGGTACCACTGGCCCAAACAACATACCATGCAACCCAACAAAGATAAGGAATCATCACTTTAATATGTTTTGACTAGCAGTCTGAAACCCAACACAAATTAAAAAAAAAAAAAAACCAAAACACTAGTACTCAAAAAGAAAATAATTTCAACCCATCTTTAAGCAAAATCTAATGTTGTTTACTGAAACAAAACCAACCAAACAGCCCCTCTGCCAAAACTTACCAGGTAAAAAGAACATTTTTCATGATTGCCGTTCACTCTTCTTCTGCCATGTTTCCCTTCTCGCTAACATATATGCCATCAAGAAACTTCCTGATATCCTTGTTCTTCACGTGACATTTCTGCAAAAGTGAGATCAGATGCTGGTTAAGAACAAGCATGCACACGTGCACGCACAAAGAAAGAGCATATGAGAGATGAAAAAGGCACCTGATTTATCAAGGCAGCTGAGCGAGAAACGAGCTCAATATCATTGCCATCCAATACAAGCTCATCCTTGACCTTCTCAGACCGAACGATGCTCACACCATCAAGCATATCCACCTTGCGGACCTAATGCATAAAAAGAAAAAAAAAATGAGAGAAAAGATAGAAATAGTTTCCAGGAGAACAAGAAAAGATCAGGGGAAACGTTATATGAAAATAATATCAGAATTAGGCAACAGTGCAGCGTGCTCAAAAAGGTACTTTCAGGTGGCTCGTTTCTTTTTATACTTTTTATGAGGGATTGACTGTATTCGAAATGAAGGCACAAAACTGTACAGTACAATAGTATAAAGTGAACAACAGGCCCAAATCTGCAACAAAACTTTTGGGTGCAAAATCATTTACTAAATTTTACCATTAAAAAACCAATTATTAAATTTCTAGTGACACTAACACACTAAGCATTGAGACAGTTACTTTATGTTTACAAATCAGCATGGTGTCTATTCTGCATGTTTGGAGAATTTTCTTTCTTTCTTTATTTCTTTGTTTTTTTTTTGATGAACGGTAACTTGAGTTTAAAAAGAGCTTTGCAGAATCATACTGAAATACAAAGGCCCAAACCCCAAAAAAACAAGAACCACTCAACAAGCGACATCCAAACACAGCCCAATTCTGGGTAAAACGTCTAAAGAAATGAAAGAAAAAAAAAAAAAAAAAAAGAGTAAAAATCAACCATTCTTGCAGAATCTAAATTGGGAGAAGAGTTACTTTCCATGGCGAGTCAACAAGAAATTGAATACAGTGTTACATTCTAGCACAAAAAATAACAATAATTGACTCTATGAAGCACTCCTCCAATAAAACTGCGAATAAGGAACTACAAGTTCTCTATAGACAACTTTTTTGGGGCATCCGTATAAAAATATAATTCTTAAGAAAGAAAGAGGTGACCCTACACATTTAAAACATGTTTAAAAGGGTAACACTAAGCACAATGCAAGCTGAAGGAAAGAGACATCACCATCACTGGGATACAAATTTTCTTAGAAGAAGTTTTACTTCTCCTGTCACGCTCTATTTGAAGTTGTCTTCTTTGTAACTCCACAATCTATCACATTTTCCACCCATAGTCATGAAATTCGTTTCAGCTGTCAGATCATCATAAATTGTGAGATATTTATGAAAAAGTCCAGACCGTTGATCTTCATTTCTGAACTTTTGTGGGCCCCATTTTCACGATCCGAACAGTTAATCCTCATTTGAAGAAGTGTGAAAATGACAAACAGCAGATTGTGTTTCACATGTGATTCATTTGAATATGAAAATGACTCATATGTGACTCATTTAAATATGTAAAACATTTTCACATCACATGTGAAATTGACAAACAATCCCTAGATGTATCAAATCATATTTTTAACTTGTACTATTAATCTTATATTTTTCTATACGTTTCTCAATTTTATACAT
This sequence comes from Umbellularia californica, assembly GCA_028538565.1. NCBI lineage: Eukaryota > Viridiplantae > Streptophyta > Magnoliopsida > Laurales > Lauraceae > Umbellularia > Umbellularia californica. The sequence continues at coordinate 12,846,667 of JAPQWN010000001.1, read as the reverse complement.
TTTCGAAACATAATAACTTTGAAACATTTAGCCAAAATTCTGAATTAGCTGACAGTTTGGAGGCCAGATCAAAACAAGGTTAGAAACAAATTCCTCAACTATGTTTCCACCACTAACTCTTTAAACTTTATTGGTCTCTCCTCAACTAATTCTTTTAACTTATAACCCCTCAAAATACTATACAACGGCTATTTGGTATCCTTATGTAAAGATCAAGAAACCACCTCAAATAACATTCTTTGATTTTTCTCATCTATTGAAGCAATACAGAAGTTCCCCATTATTACAATCATTCAAAATTCTACCCTTTCTTATAGCCCCGCATCCATATTATCATGTAAATGTCAGCCAACATAAATTAGCTTCTCCCCATTTCTTCATTATCCAGCATTTAGTTTCGTACAACAAACCAGATCTAGCAGTGTTTGAAAACTTGGCCGAGTCTGGCTCGACTTGGCCAACTCAACTCGGACTCGGTCACTACTGAGTCGGGTTAGACTCGGCTGAGTCCTATTTGACGAAATGGTATTCTTTATCATTTTTGGTCTAACATGAGAGAGAGAGAGAGAGAGAGAGAGAGAGAGAGAGAGAGAGAGAGAGACTAGAAGAAATCTCGCTCCTCCACAGACAGCTCTCCTCTATCAAAGCCCTTCTTCCTTTCCTGAAGAAATCAAACCCCACAAGCTCTCTTCAAAACCTAGATCCACAATCAAAAACCCCTTTCTCTTGAAGAAATACAGAGATGGTTTGGGTATGAAATCAAAACGAGCAGATCGAAACTCAAATGAGCTAATTCTCATTAAAGGCACTGGTTTGGTTGTTTTGTATCCAGGAGGATAGGGTGTGAAACTCTGGAGGAAAGGGAATGAAAGAATCCTCATGCAAAGGCCCAGAAATAAAAGAAAAGGTTCTGCTGGCACCAGAAATAAAAGAAAAGGTTCTGCAACTTGAGCTGAGTTGCAACTCAGCCGCATTTACTTGGAATCCAACTTGAACTCGGCTCCAAGATTTTAAACCGTGAGATCTAGTTACCATATCATAGAAAAGCTCTCTCTAATTGAACTAGAACTCGATAACCCCACAATGCTCTAGTAGCTTGTCTCCATGTAGTCGACTACCCAATGTTGATTTTCTTTGTGTAAACCAACTAAAACCCTCTGTTTCATAGTTCCTCCTATATGTCAAAACTCATTGCGCTCGGCTAAGAACCATTTACTGTCCAAATATTATATCAGACTTTGACAAATTTCTCAACGCAGGTGGTTGCTATTGAGAATGATATTTATAAAATCTGCAACAGATACAGATGCAATCAAGAATTTAACTTTCATGAAAATAATAATAATTGTTGATGTGTGTGCTTGCAAATCCTACTTGCACAGGTATTCCACCCTAGTTAAATCCCAAATGATTAAGGTTAAGAGGACCCTATACTCAATCCTTCAGCAATGTATGGAACAATGCCCATGGCCACAAATAGGAATACAAAGTCTTAGAATTCCTAGTAATTCAATCACATGAAACAAACAGGCCCTAAATATCCAAGTCTGATCAATATGTAACTACATCCATCACACACAAACAAGACTTCTATCTATCAATATTATCAGAATTATCAAGATGTCACTGCAATGAGAAACAATGTGATTTTATAATTTTGATTACCTTCTTCTCACCGAGGAAGTTACGGATCTCGATGCTCCTGTTGGAGTTGGTGATGCTGGCGTTGATGGGGAAATGAGCGTAGACGAATCGCATCTTGTAGCGGTAGCCCTTGGTGACGCCCGTGATGAGGTTCTGGACGTGGCTGATGGCGGTGCGGATGGCGGCCATGGTCTTGCGAGAGCCGAACCAGGCGTCGACCTTGAGCTTCTTGCCGCCCTCGATGAGCTGGAAGTCGAGATTGAGGTGCTTGAAGTTTCGGGTGAGCTTCCCGCGAGGGCCCTCCACTTCGATCATCTTCGCTTTCACCTTCACCTTCACGCCCTCGGGGATGTCCATTGTCTGAGATGCCAATATCGTCTTCATCTTCTTCTTCTTCTTCGATCTCGATCTCGATCTCGATAGATCTCTCTCTCGGCAGAGAGGGACAAATGAAACCCTAGGATGCTTTTTATACTGCAACGACGAAGAGAGAAATTTCTAGGGTTTAAGGAAGGTCGGGTGACCCGCTAATGTCCAGACGGGCCTGTGGTAAGTTGGGTCACGTTTTGGCTCGGACTACTTCGCTGAAACTGTTTAGAATGCAAAATTTCACAAAGGGCCAAATCGTTCTAAGCCTAATGATGGTCTAGCTTACGAGGCTCACTTGTAGCGTAGGTAAAAAAAAAAAAAAATTATTTATTTTACATCATTTTTGAGAATTTCAAATGCTGCCCTGCCCAGTAGGATTCTAAAATACCTAAAACAGAAGAGGCATTCTGAAATCCAAAATTATGACAAGTATACTGTCCAAAAGTTACTTTTCTTGGGGCCAACTCGGCTAATTCACACCTATAATTACTTCCGATCAAACAATGAATTCCACTAGAATGGCGATTGCATCTTATAGGAATTCACGAAAATGGGATTTTCCATAAAAAATGCCCTCAACTAATCTTGTAAAATTTTGGCACTAATTTTATTTAATTATTTGGATTTATACAACTTTGAAGCCCTTAAATCTAGGGGTGTAATGGTTTGGTTAACCAGTCAATTTGGAAAAACCGTTAAACGAACCGTAACCGCGGTTTTCTATCTTTTAAAACCGTAACCGTAACCGTATAAAAAAAAACCGTAGAAACCATAACCGCGGTTAATCGTATTAAACGGTTCGGTTACGGACAATAACCGTAGAATGCCTTCCTCACATAAGGGGATAAATGTGAATGATAGAAAGTAAAATGATACATAATGAGCAATTGAATAAAAATCTCATTGATTAGTAACCTTTATTATACGATTAACCGTACGGTTACGGCTCCTTATTTTTTCTTTTATTAGTTAACCGCGGTTCGGTTCGGTTCGGCCAAACCGTTTTCCAATTTTTTTTTCACACCACTACTTAAATCCATGTTTCCATCCTCTTTGCAGGTAGATTAATTTCAGCGAGATCATTTAAACCACTAGCTCCCCTGGATTGTCATGCGTCCGAATCCTGTCGCTACATTCGAGACATTAATCCAACTGTTCTTCAGAATTACTCCACGCTGAACTTGTAGGGCGGGCCATGCAGATTCTTAGAAGATGGTTGTTTCCCTCGCCTAGCCAACATAATTAAATTATCCTTATGGTTATGGCAACGGGCAAAAAATTTTTTCACTGACATGCAAAATAGGGTTATTGAAACAAATGATTCTTATTTATATATAAACTGCGATACAAACATTCAAATGGGCCCGGCCTGACCATTTGAATAAAGAGTCTGGAATACCTGCATTATAATTTGTAGATTTTTTTCCTTTCAAAAAAAGAACATGTGTCATGTTCGTATGGCCCATTGGGCCAGCCACATACAATGAGGGTCTTTGGATTATCCATATACCAAAACTCAGATGATAAACTAGGCAAGGTAAGGATCTCAATCTTAATTGCCCAACAGATGATGTTAGATCGGATGTTTAGCAAAACGAATTTTTTAGACGGACCTAGCAATATCCAATGAATCTATTTTGGTAAATGGTTAATACAAAAGCGAAATAACTGATTTGATGAGAGTTTTTTCTATTTTTAGGGGTTATGTTATTTCATTCTTTTTAGTATATTCTATAACCAACCAAAACACATGGAAATAACTTCAAAGAGGAACAAAAAAAAAAAGCTATGAATCACCACTGCTTCCCCTCGCTTGAATACCTCACGTCCTCACCTCGTGCTATTTGAAAGGAAAATGCAGCTCCTTAACATAACTTGATCGAATGGTAAAATGGAACCGAAAGGTCTAAATGTAAATCAGAGGTGAGCCAAATATTAGTTTAATTTGAAGACATCATTGTGAGGCACAAAAATAAAATAAAAAATAAAAAACATGCACATACGGGCATAATTGAAATGTCCACGCAAAGCAATCCTTTCCTCTAGCCTCAGCAAAAGAATTTGGTTCAGTTCTTTGTGTTGCATTCAAGGCATGACTTCGTAGAAGCATAACTTCTCTGTAGTAACACAACTACAAAAGAGAGAGGCCCATTCCTTTTCCCACAAATTCATCCCACCACCTCATCTCCTTCTAAACGATGGCCACTAACGATGCAAAAGATAGCAACCTCCAGAGTGGGGTTAGAGAGATGGTTTCAACACTAGTGCACCGTCTCTCCCACCTTCATTCCACGGCCAAATCTGGTAGAAATCAACATTTCAGAGCCATTGATGCTCGCGGCAGGGGAGTGACTACGCTTGTGGGGAGCAATATGGGTGCTACTATGCAGGTGGATCTAAACGTGATGGTCGACAGCCATGGCGTGCTATTTGATGATCAAGAGAGGTTCGGTGCCTACGCAAACAACAATTACCAGGCAGTGAATGGCAGGGTTATGTTGAATGAGAATTACACGTCGGGCGACCTTGGAGATCAGATGGCTGTATCTGATCATGTTGAAGAGCATAGACACCAATAGAAAGGAAAGGACAAAAAGTAGAAAGCCTTTGAAAACAGCGAGCCATGAAATCATGCTGTGCATTTCAGTGATTTTTTAAGGGTCAATTTGATTGCAACATTTTACATTTTTTTTTTCTTTTAGAAAGTGAGATATGATCACTTTAGACATGTAATCCTCACTCATGTGAAAAATTAATAAAGTGTTCGTTTATTTATGGAATTACATATGTAAAAGAATCACACATGTAAAAAAAAAGGCATTTAAAAGGGTTCATTTTCAAATAAGAATCTTCACAATTCCCTTTGGTAAAATCGCTTATCCATATGTAATAATGTAACATTATTACAAATCATGGAAAAATACAGAATAGTTTAATCCCGTTTCTGATTTTTCCACTTTCTTGTGGGCCCCGAATTCATAACCCAAAGCATTTAGCATTTTCTTTTGAGCTTCGAATTCATAATCCAATGTGTATGGTGCCCACTACTTCCTTATAAAAAAGTTTGGGAGTCATGAATCCCTATTAAAAGTAAAAAAGATAGAACCTTTCTTCCTGTTGCTTTCCCTGCCCCCAGATATTAATTTCTTAGTATTTATATATTTGCATGTCTTGTTAAAACAAATGTGGTAAAATGATCATACATGAAAATGATATGAAATTGGTGTTTGTAAATAAACATTGTCATATGTTCAACATATGCAAACTTCACATATGTGAAACCTACATTTAAAAAAAAATAAAATTATTTACATATTCATTCATTAAGAAACAGTGATGCATTTTGGATTGTCACCTTTATTATCTCCAAGAACTTAATTTCATACAAAGAAACGGGCCCATGGAGGGACAAAAATACAAATTATGATCCAGTGATCCAAGGAAGTTGAATTATGTGCATACGAGCATAAAAGCTCTTGAAATTGGTAACAGCAGATGGCGAAAAAACTACCATCAATTAGAATGAAAATTTATAACTATTAATCAAATGATTAAATGACCCAAACATTGGAATCATCAAACTAAAAGGATTTTTGGACCAAGGAAATCTGAGGTAGGCCCATCATACATATGGTAAGATGAGAGGTCAATAAAAAGGATCCTATATCACTCTACAATGAGCCCACCCCTGCAATTGACTCACATAATCTACTTAGTCCTCAAACAAAAAAATCCTCCTTGCATCTTCATAACGTTTTTCAAAAACTGCCTCCGGTTTTTGGATAAGACACCAACTAACTCTAACGGCTAGACACCCAAAAATACAGTGGTTTGAAGAGGTCCACATAGCCTCCAAGAACCTATCTCATTGACTCTTCCTGACCAACAATCATCCAGGCCTCCCCAACAATCTTTCCCCTAAAATTAGACCCCATCTCTAGCTCTTGCCTCCTTATTCCAACTCAAGAAATTTCTTAAGCTCTTATAATTCGATCTGAACAGAGATTCACATCTCCGTTCGCCAAAATTTCTTCGGAATCAATGGGAGGCTGCGCAAGCAAACCCAAAGATTCCCATGTGGAGCCACTGGATGAGAATCCGACCAGCCCCAAACAGATTCCGAAGAACATTGATGGTGATCTTTCTATAGAAGTAACTAACCCACCCGCCACCTTGCTCTCCTTTTGATTGGTTTCATTTGTTAGCATTTACTTGCAATCTTTTGAGTTGGTTTTGGAGTCAATTTATTTGTTTAATATTTTTTTCACACGTGGTTGAAATTTGCAGAATAAGATCAACTCAGTTGAGAAACAGAATGTGGAAAATGAACATGAGGAAGAGAAACAGAAGGTCGAAAATGAACATAAGGAAGAACCATTGCCGGTTTCAAGCCCAATGCCAGATGCTGCTACCCCAGCTGAAGATTCAACAGCCCAGGAGCAATCAACTGTTATAGATCTAGTTTCCGATATCACTGGGTCAAATTCAGATGCTCCACAGGACCTAAAGAAGGATTCAGATGATCCCCAGAAGGTTTCCGAAATAATTCATGATGAAGAGAAGACGGGGGTTGTTAATGAAACAGCAGATCAACCAAAGAAGGACATTGATCAAGCCCAGGATTCTCAAATCACAGAAACAGCAACAAAGGGTACAGAAATAGAACCTGAGATGCAGAAACCTGGTGTTCAGGGTGAAGGACCATCACCAAATTCGGAAGCCTTGAAGGATTATCCAACCTCTTTAACTTCTGCTTAATGATGGATGTGCCTTACGTGATCAGACAAAATTGTTGAAGAAATTGTGAAACAAGTGCCTCTGAGATTCCTCCTGTACTAATACACAAAACTTCCCATGTTCTGGTTTAAACCGCCTCATTCTCCAAATGTTTTACATTTTAAATATGATATTAACTTATGTTATTGGGTTCGGAAGTCGCTGTTTCTTTTTTTTTTTTTTTTTTTGGGCTACTGGCCAGGAGTGATACAATCAACCCGAAGACCCAGGGATCAATCCCTGTGTCTATGTATGATACCAAGGTGCCAACACCACTCAAACATGAGTGTGTTTGCATTCTGTAGCCAATTTCACCTCCTCTTGATTATTTGAATTTGAAGTATCTAGAGAAAAGAAGACACATGATGCACTACACAAGAACATAGAATTCATAAATAAAAGAATGGGATACAAGCTTTAGGCGTTTTAATGGTTATCACTATATATACTACACAATCACACATGACAGATTTAAAATGCCTTCATGTCATCACTGGAAGGAACGGTGAGTCAAAGAGTTCTCTATAAAAATTTGCATTCTGATCATGGGATGGCTCAATCTCCCAATGTTCCTGGTTGAAATTTGCAACATGGAATCATTATTCATGAATTCTACCTGGTTAATTTCCCACCACCTGCGAAGATTTGGCAGGTGCCCAACTGGAGTAATATTCATCATTGAATAAACACATGCTTCGGGAAAACAAAGGCGCCTTTGGTAGTTCTCCAGGGAGTGTTTCAATGCTTTGGATTCACCAATATTGATTCCCACAGAGTTTTAAAAGGGCTACGTGGAAATTTTCCATTTACCTGACTGAAACTATAGGAAATGACCTTGGGTGGTGGGCCTCACCTTTTGTTGGTGGCAGGATGTTTGGATATCAAAATATTGCAAACAGCTTTAGATTAAACCACATCTAGACAGAAGCCAGTAAATAATGTAATAGTTATTCACAATTATCTCTGTAATTTGTGAAGCCTACTTGCACCTCTTTTCTCATGCTTTTCTTGCACAAGACATGGACAGGCTACAAGGCTCTGAGATTCATGCCACAAGTAAGGAGAAGCCTGCCATGGATTTTGTACAATCCAGATCAAGATGGATGGATGATTCAAAGTATAAGCCACCTAATGTGTGGCTTGTGATAATCATAATGTATAATACTTGCACTGGATCTAGCATGTGATCATGATTTAACCGAAAATAATGACAAAATTAACTCATACCTTGGACTGCCATTGAAGGTTTGATGTATCCTACTTGCCAAAGCTTTGGTCCACTGTAGATCTGGCCTCTCCTAACCTCTATGACTCTCAGAATGTGACTAAAGTGATGGTCCCCATGGCGTGCGGGTGTGGAGAGATGGGCCAAGAGACCTGTATTTATTGTCATAAGGAGGATTCTCTATCAAATATCCCTAGGAATAGGTCTCCCATAATTTGCTCATGGCCAACCAACTAGAAGAGAGTAGATCCATCTTGAACCCAAGTCTTCAGATTCAAAAGAATGGTCACCAAATGGTGGGCTGAAGTGGTTTATAATGGGCCAGTTAGGCCAACAGATCTTAATGAATTCACAGCCCAATGGGCATATGGGCCACTTTATGCTGATATGGCTCAGATCTATTACAATTTCCCTGCTCACACAAGTGCTGACTTAGCCAAGAGCCCAACAGGGAGATAATCATATCTACAGAGTGTTTCCATGCATTATCAACTGACACAAAACATTGGTAAAAGTACTTGTAGTTGCATTAACCTCCCTAAAATTTTGAGAAACCTTACAGCCACTAATTTTCATTTTTACACACAAATCCGGTCTCAAAGGGAAGAACATAGGGTGTCAGAGAATCATATTCAAGTGGGGAAACGTTGAAAGTGATTGCCACTAATTAATGTAATTCATGCATGCTTTTGTACAAACTGGGTATGATAAAGGTTTAAAGGTGGTACATTCAAGTTCTCTTCAAAGTCATTGGAAAACTGTTCGCCCCATCAATTACCTACAATTTTCACAATATTGCGAAAAAAAAAAAAACTACCTACCTAAACGCGCGATTTTAAATCCATTTCTTGCATTGCTTTGCATATTCCCTTTCTAAATGTAGCAGCTTCCATCCCTTCTCCTGTTCTAGAAACACACAAACAGTTTACACTCGGCTAAATAATTAAGGGAAATTGAGTACTACCATGTGAGAAAATTTAGTGGTAACTGCAGCAGTTTCCTTGGAGAAGGAAAAGACGAAAAATGAATGGAAGTTCAATGAGAGAGTTGTCTTCAAAAGTTGAAAACTGTGTTCCTATGTAGGGGGTATGTTGGACAGTCAGGGATCAAATAACCCAAGTGAGAATAATCAGAATTTTAGCTAAAACTCTTTTTTAAAACAAGTTAATTCTGCGCAACAGTAAGAAATATAAAACTTAAGGAAATTGGACTATGAATGTCTTGAGTACAAACACAGATCAGAGGCTACAGAAGAAGCAGCTGAGGAAGTGAGGGATGACCATTGAATGTTAGGTGGATGTAGTCCAGGTCTTACATGAATCAGAAAAGAATTCTTATGACTTGTGAAATGTGTGTGTGTGGATAATCTATGATATGCTTCTGTTGCAAACCCCGGCAAAAGGAGGGTTACATGACATCACATAGACAGTGGTCTTTAAAACATTGTTGAACCTGTAAACTCACAAAGCTGGCCCCAGAAAGATGGATATGGTTTTGACAATGGAAGTGAGAATTAACTCCTAAAAAATCTTTAAAGCAAATATCAATGAGGCTCGGGACCCCGACTAGATCCATAAGTTAATCAGCAGTGAAAAAACAACTTAAGGCACGTTTGGATGTAATTCAAAGCCATGGCCATCCCATCCACACAGTATCATCTTCAATTTGAGGTATAAATTGTGTTTGGGTAGATTAAAACACTGGCTGGACAATCAGCCGCATTTTATACTTCCATATCATAAATGAGATGACTTTTTTCCTAGATAAGAATAATTCCACTTGAGAATATAGCACCTGGCACTTTTACCTCCAAACCAGTCCTCTTGAGCCTTTAATAATTAATACTACTAGTGTGAAGTTATTATAATGGGGATAGAGAATTAACCATCATGAAGACTAGAAAACCCACAGTTTTTAACTGAAATTAACAAATTTCACGAACCTCCGGAGACAATGCTGTAGATGAACAATGAGTAACTGATAAACTATGTATAAAAAGTACTGTAAAGAAAGTCATTACTCTAATTTAATAGGACATAACATAAACAATATTAGACATTTCAAATGAACAGAGTCAAAGAAGACAATTACCACAAACGAAAATTCCAAACCTAAGCAGTGAAACACTGAATAGTCTCAAGTGTCTTTCCCTTTTTCTCCTTTTGGGATAGACTTAAACCAAGGTATCCACACAGATGTTGTCTTCTGATAGAGCTTGTATTCTTTAGCTCTGTTTTCTTGTTTTAACATTCGTCGCTCCACGAGAACCGTTACATACACCAAACACATACTATTAACAAGTGACCCAATGAATGTCCAACCTTGTCCCACATTCCAACCAAAGATAACTAATCCCCACCACCACAACTGCTCCCCAAAGTAGTTTGGATGGCGAGAATACTGCCACATGCCCTTGTCGAGGTTGGGCACCGAAGGTACACCAATCTTCTTAAGCATGTTGTTTCTTTCTACAAAGCTATGGAGCTGTGTGTCTGCAAAGTAAGCTATAATGATTCCACTTATGCAGATAGTCGTTGCAACAAAATCCCATGCATTCCACGGTTTTTCACTCGAGTGAACAGCATACATAGGTTGGCATATTCCAACTAAAAAGACCTACAAAAAACTCATGTAAGAACTAACAACACAAAATGCGAAATGTCTTTCTGACGCTGAAAGGAAATGAAGGCAAGATCCATAATCTAGTATCTTGCATAGGCCATTATCTACTCTTAGTGGGTTTTTTTTTTCCTTCCTCAAATCGTTCAATTTTTAGTGACCATAAAAAAAGTAGATGTGAGAACTCAAGTCTATACAAGAGTTTCATAAATAATAGAAACTTATCCACAGCATGTGAAGCCTACCTGGAGTAATAATTGGCTGCAAACAGTATGAGACTCTAAAGAGAATTCAACGAATGAGAATGGAGTGTGTCCAAACGGCTTATTTTGGACCATGCTTCATCCACAAATATATCCCACTGTATTAGGATCATGGGTAGAGCTAGGAAAAAAAAATGAATAGTCAAATTTCCACATTGTGTGAAATCATGATGTATATTTCAACACAGACCCCAAGATGAAGACAAAGCTGCTTTATAGTCATAGAATGTAACCTTCAACAAAACTACACCCTTTTGGATCCATGGACTGTAGACTGGGACCAACTCATGATCAACCATGTATTTCTTGAGATCTTCTCAAGATTATATTGGCCAAAAAAAAAAAAAAAAAAACGAAAAGATTATATGGTCAAAAAGCTCTCTAGTCAGGTCCAGATTTTGAACTAATTGGCAAGGAATTTTTGGAGTAGAGATCCATAAATTTTGGGGAGAAATCCCAATTAAAATTAGGGGTATCCAATAGAGCTTTAGCCCAATTTTTCACTAAAAAAAAAATTCCAAGGATTCCCTGGGAGATGGGGTATCTGTGAAAAGCATCAAGGGCTTGCCTAGTTAGCATTGAATTCCTAGGATTTTTGAAGAAATGGACTTTTTTGTGTATCTCTGTGCCAAATATTAACACCCACCGTGTGTTCGACGAAATGTCACCAAGAACAAAAGTAATTTTTTTTACCGCAGTAGAATCACTCAAACAAAGATTGAAATTCATTCCACCAAAAGAAACACTCAGTTAAGTTCAAGACTAAAACAATGAAAAAACCCCATACCTGCTGCGAGACGTAGACAGCAAAAAATGAAATCCACCACCAGTTCTTTCCATACTCTTTCCTCATATCATTAAACCTCCAATCCTCTCTCGCACCCCATCTCCACTTCTCCCTTCTAAAATAGTTGTGTGTGAGCCTGATGCTCCACACCCATGTCAGCACAACAACCGCTGTCGATCTCACAACATCTGATCTCGCCATCGGATGGCTGGCATAGTAGTGAACAAGCATCACAGGTATGACAGTCCAATACAAATCTATCAACTGCCCAACATCACAAAACCCAGAAAAATTAAGAAATGGAAATGGCTTAAGGAGAAGAGAAATTAGTAATTGTTATATGAGTTTGAGGGGTTTTTGATGGGTACCCAATGGTTAGATTGGATGAGGCCAATGACCCAGAAGAGGACGTTGACATTGAAGAAGAAGAGGATGTTTGCTAAGAGGAGAGGGTGGAGGGAGCACCATTTCAAGAAGTGGAACGGAGGAGCATGGGATGGAGATTGGTTTTCCTGGTGGGAGTGGTGGAGGAATGAGAGGTAGAATGCTATTGAAGGGAGAGGGACGAGGAATGCTATGACAACGTTCTTCAGATTCCCCATTGGCTATGGAGTGGAGTCGTTGAAATGGAGGGAAACAGATCCAACTGCCCATCTTTATACTTAGGATGGATTCGGAAACTCCCAAACAAATAAAAGGCTGAAGTGGGCCAGTGCACTATGCTCTTAGGACATGGGGTCCACCCGTGAAAATGATGAGGAGAGCCGCTAATGCCGCAACCCAACCTTCTCTTTCCACGTCCCTTCTCTTTCCAAAACATCTCTCTGCACACCCCCTTATTCCTAAAATTCAGTTCACTCCCCTTCTTCCCCATCAGCTCCCCGCAGCCGCCCGCTCTCACTCTCCCTCCCTCTCATTGCCGCCACCCTCTCCCTCTCCCTCTCCCTCTCCCTCTCCTTGCCTCCGCCCTCTGTCCCTCTTCCTGTCTCTCTCCCACTTTGACGGTCGGAGGGGATGGTGGGGGTGGTTGAGTATAGAAAGAAGTTGGGGAGGGAGAGATTTTGATAGATCTCCTATTAAATAATTTTACACACATACATATATATAGGGAGATGCTCATATGAGATATATCTCTCACCTTAAATGAGAGATTGGGTGTGGGCCCTCACATCCATATTCAATGCTAACAATTTAAATGTGAGGGCCTCCACCCCTATATCTCATATAAGATAAGAGATGCTCTCATAGAAGCATCTCACATACACATATATATATATATATATATCGTGTAAAAAAAAGAAGTAGAAAGAGAAGCTTGGGTTGTGGCATTAGCAACTGGAAAGTCTAGATTCTGAGGGTTTGCCGCACTGTAACACGGAATGTACCTATTACGGTTTGCCATGTCACCTTGGGTAACCTATTACTCACTTTCACAGTGAGTGAACCTATCATAGTCCGCCACGTCATCGTAGGTCGGCTTGTCATTCACTTATCAACTCATGGTCATAGTGAGTGGTGGATTGTGAGTGGACCTATCATGATTCGCTATGTCATCGTAGAGCGGCCTATCATTCATGCGTCCATTCACAGAAATAGTGAGTGGCAGACCATCAGTGCACCTATTACTGTCCACCACGACACTGTAGGGCAAACCTAGCATTTATGTGTCCATTCACGGTCAAAGTGGGCGGTGGACCGTGAGTGGACCTATCACGTGGGTCAAAATCCACAGAGGAACCCAACTAATATAATATGATGAAGAGATATGATACGATCACGTATTTCTTGTAATTAAGAGTCCATGACTTCAAACCTCTAATCTAACATAGAAAAGACTCAAAAGAAAAATAGTAAACTCTAGACTTGGCTGCTCTGCTTCCCAATATTGGGCAGAGCTCTCTCACCTCACCTGTGGTCTCCTACCCTCATCCAATCCCGGGCCCCCTAATACAATTTTTTTTTTATTGATTTTAAGGGTTAATTGTTTTCCTTCGCATGTGCTTATGTGAGAGAGCATATATCCTCAAGTCACCGGGTCTCGCCCTTGATATAAGTTCACTATATTAACACACATTAATCCAGCAGCATGTATCATTGAGATTGGATTAAAAAAAAGGTGTGGAGCGATTTAGGCTCATAACACTACCCTTAATTTTTACCATGCGCTACCCTTAATTTTTACCATGCAGCGACAGGACTCATCGTCAGATCAATCACTTACTAAATAAAAAAAAAAAAAAAAAATTGCTTTCCATGCAGCTATTCTTTATTCATTATTTCAATCTGCTGTTATACTTGTGATCGATATCCTATTACAGTCGAATTTAACTGACGTGGTCACCAACTGATGATTTTAGATGGCTAACCACAAAATATTCTCCATCCGTGACTCCTGCATATTTTAGCGGTGCGGTCTGTGGTCCACATGCACTGTCTAAGCTACTACATGTGCGTGATGCGTCACATGCCTACAGTGTGTGATCATCGAAATGTTTTAATCCCTTCCCAAATCAACCATCCATCAGCAATATAGATAGCTGAAGAGAGCGGGGCCCACCAGGTAATTCGGAATACAATTACATCAATGGAACTGTTCACATGCAAAAAGAAAAAAAAAAAAAACTAGACTTGCATGAGTAAATTGCGTCAAACTTTTCAAACAGTACATTATCCAAGCGTACATAGATTTCCAAAGATTAACTAATCCCTTCCTCAGTCAACTCAGAATTTTTCATCTGGGTGGATTAAAAGCCCTGCAGTTCGTTCTGATCTCTCCTGCATTCCCCACTAGAACCTCTATGCTCCCCATCTTCACCATAGCACTCGCAAACTTCTCAAGAAACCCAACTCCATCCGACCCAAAACCAGCAACCAAACCAGCCGTAGAGCTATCCAAAGTCAGCTCCTGGTCTATCTGCAATATTCCCTTCTTCAAAAACAGCTGGTTGTAATACTGATTATCCACCACAAACGCAGTGTTTTGATCCAAGAACGCAGTTGGGTCTTTCTTCAAAGGCTTTGAATTCGGTCCGCAGACGCTCCTGAGCCTTGCAACCAGACCAGAATCCATGGAAGAATCAGGAGCTCCTGTCCCTTGGAAATTGAAGAGCCGGTCTCGGAAGAACACGCAGTGAGCCACGCCAACCGTGTGTGCACCCAGAAGAACGACCATGTCATTGAGGGTGAGCCCTTTGGCTGTGAAAGATTGCAGGGCTTGGGAGATGGAGAAGGAGGGTCCTGGTAAGTTGACTTCTTGGGAGCTGGAGATGAGACCATCTCTTCTTCCTGTGGGGACGAGGTAGTTGGGTCCGCCTGAGAGAGAGACTGCATCTCTAGTGGCTACTGTTATAATGTCTGCACATGAGACAGTTGAGGGGCATTGCTTCTCTAGGCTTGCCTTGGCTTCATCGACGATCTCTAATCCACGGACGGTCAGGTTCGGCCCGGCTGCCTTCTCAGATGTCTTGTTCTTCTTTGAGTCGATCAGTATCGATGCATCGCAGCCCTGCAGCAACAGCAACAACAAACAAAGCAAATGAATTGAAGAAGGGACCATGTATGTAGTTGCATGTGTGCTCAGTGATTTGTATGTCAATGACTAGTACGTTGAAATAGCAGCAACATATGAAGGGTCCGCGCATTTTGAGGGTTCCGAATCTATTCAACGGTTTGGATTGAGAATTAAAAAGAGAGGAATGAAAGGAATGGTAGTACGTGAACCTATATTTGGGCCCAATGAGGCCACAACTTGGCCTACCCTAGCGGTCCTTTCCACTTGGTCCGCAATATCAGATGGGGCCAGTGGCCATCCCAACAAACCCACATATGGGTCCCGCATTAACACCAAGAGTAAAAGTGGCGACGTCAAGAACCATAAATAAGCATCAGCCTCATGATGATGCAGTGTTGTGGTTGTAGACTTGCACTGTTACTACTTCACTAGGGATGTGGAACTCGAACTGTTAATGGTTCCATGTGGGGCCCAACCAACGGGTCAACGGTAGTCCCACGTTTAACATCGAGTGGTGAAAGAGGTGATGCCAACAACCATAAATAGGCAACATTAACCTCAACGCGAGAGTGTGTGTGTTCCAGCATTACTACCACTTCACTAATAAAGCATGGGAAAAGTTGCAATGGTTACAGTTCCGTGTAGACAGGTGAATGTGGGATAGATGATCTTACTCTAACAAAGCAGTCATGGAAATGCATGCGAAGGAAGGCGGCTGTGATGGAAGGGTCGGCCCTGAAGTGCTTTTGCACCACTCCCCTGATGATGGACTCTGCTTGCGGGCATGTAGAGTTGTAGAAACCAATTCGAAGATCACCAAAAACAATTGGAGCCATAAGGAACAGAAACAAACATACAAGCTTCATCTTCAAACTCAACTCTCAAATATTTCTGGGGGGTTTTTGGAATGGGCTTTTGCGGATCTAGCACTCAAAAGATAAGGAATGGTGAGAAGGTGGTGATGGGGAAGGAGATTATATAGAGAAAATTGGGGGGTGGCGATGAGCTGTAACCTGGAAGGAAGAAGGCTACAATCGTAGAACATGGATTTTGACTTATGGCTTGGCCCTGCCTGAAGCTGTTTCGAAGTAGCGCGTGCATAACGCGTTGAAAGGCCTGGAAGATATAGAAAAATGCTTGTGGGAGTGGGACACTAGGAAGGTAGCCGTTTGGTTTGTAATTTACCTCAATTTGATGTAGATAATTGCTTTCTTTGAAGCTTCATCTGCCCTGCGGATTTGATTGAGGGCAGCACGTCCTGAAGGATTCAATTATTATATGATATGATATGAACGGAAATATATTATTCAGGTTATCATTCATTCACTTCTTAGTTTAATTCATTTTCTTTCTCATCCATGGTTTTTTTTTTTTTTTAGTGACCTAGAGGAGAGAACCCATGGTTTATTTAATCCCTCTTGAACTTTGGTTTTGGTTCATATATAGTTCCAAACCAGTGATGCAGAATCCAGATATCCATGCCATGGGCCCGGATTTAAGACCAATCTTGACTGCCCATCATGTGAGTGGCATTTTCAGTTGAGGATCTGGACCATCGATCATAGAGGACGGCTCAAAACTCGTCAGCAATTTGCACAGTTTGCTGTGGGCCACCTTTAAGATAGCCAAGCCTTTCAACATTGCTTCAATTTTAGAGGATACGATCAAGCCATCTCTCTATGCATTGAAAAAAAAAAAAAGAATTTTGTTGCGTTTATAATATAATTGGAAAACTCTCTGAGTTGACTCTTGACTCTCCTGAGTCATCTCATTTTGATGAAGGGCCGAGTAAAAAATAGAGGAGACTTGGCTGAGTAATCTCATTTTGATAAGCTATTTGCATTCTGAACCATTTAATAAGTAGATATAATTTTAAACCATTGAAGTTTATTTATAGGTAATTATGCATGAGGTTTGTACTCAGTAACTTAAAAATGATGACTAGAATACAATTTAAGATTTTGATCTTTTATATTCAATATTTGGACTGACAAATTATGTAGTATGAAATATTATTTTCTTTTATGTTCTTTATTATAGTACTCTTTTTGCATATTTAAATTTATTTATTTATTTGATTATCATGAATGCATATAAATAAATAAATATTTTTATATTTTATAAGTAATGGACTTGTTTTTAATTATTTTTAAATTATTTTAAAAAAAGACGTTACTATCTATTTGAATCAACTTTTTTTTTTTGCATTGGGAGAATCGAGTTCAAGTCATGAGTTTTCCAACATTAGTTTATAAAATCATGGGCTAGACCTCTGGTGGGACGGCTCAACCTAATCGTTTGATGGTTCAGTCCAACCTAAACACTTCAAATGACCGAGAACTGCTAAGAAAAATACAGAAACTGGAAAAAGATTGAACTATTGTGAACCGGCAGGCTTGAGGTGTTTAATTTCACTACTAGAATTATTTCATATATATTAAGAACTGCTTTAATTAATTTTAACATTATGGTTGAACCAATTTATACTGAAGTGTCCAGTCAAGTGGTTCAACCAAGGAATCGCAGTGAATCCTATGTTAGACTCTGTCTTCTACAGCCAATATTCTTAGCATTAATGAGGATTTAAGGAGAAACATAGGATTAAGCACTCAACAAAACAGAAAGCATCTTTGTGTGTATTTTGCTTGCATATAGTCTGTTATCCCCTCTTTAATGCAGTCCCTTTGTTCTCAACAGAAGATAAAAAATAAAAATAAAAAAAAAACATATCGATCTCCTTTTTTTTCTTGGTAAGAAAATTACATACCATTGATCATACATAGTCAAGTCATATTAGAAAGTAGACGGCTGAAATGACTCCGGTAAAATAATAGTCCACTTAGTGCGTGATCTTTCGTCCTTCCTGTTAATTTTGACAAGATGACCCTTTCAAACATCAGGCTTGCTAAATCATGAGGTGCCAATTTGGTGCAATCCAGGATTCTATTGCGACAGTACCACTATTTACATAACTACACGAAGAGGTTTTTGGGAAGCCGTTATCTCTTTTTGGTATTGTTTTGTAATTGTAAGAAGATAAACTCAAACAACCTGTTTATTAAATCGGTCTAGAATTGCTAAGATTCATAAGGAATGGATACCTATCAAAATTCGAAGGAACCACAGGTGAAAGACAAAAAGGATATTATATATATATATATATATATATAGACACACACACACAAGAAGCAATCAAATCTAGGAAAGGCTGAAGTGGGCCAGGCCACCAACCTCTTATGACGTCGGGTCCACCAGTGAATATAATGAAGAGAGATGATACTACCCCTAAATTTCTTGTGATTAAGAGCTCATGACTTGAAGCCTCACCCAAGGGGTATTGATTTTGGGATAAAGTTTTTTGCCTTCGCATGTGCTTCAGAGAGAGAGCATATATGCACCATTCCTAGAAGCAGAACAACCATGAATTTCACGGGGTCTCGCCCTTGAAATAAGTCCACTATATTAACACATTAGTCCAGCAGCATGCATGTATCACTGAGATTGGATGAAAAAAAGGTGGAGCGATTTAGGCTCATAACACTGCCCTCATATCTTACCATTGAGCCAAAGGACTCATTGTCAGATTAATCACTTATTAAATAAACAAATGCTTGCTTTGCATGTAATTATTATTTATTCATTATTTCAATCAGATATCATACTTGTGGTCAATATCATATTAAAGTCGAATTTAGCTGACGTGGTCACTAATTGATGATTTTAGCTGGCTAATCACAAAATATTCTCTATGAACCAGACTAAAACCAGTCCGTGACTCCTGCTTATTTTAGCGGTATGGACATGGTCCACATGCACTTTCCAAGTTATACATGTGCGTGATGCATCACATGCCTCCAGTGTGTGATCATCAAATCATGGAAATGTCTAAATTATATTTATTTTGTACAAAGCCCTTCCCATATATCAACCATCCATGAGGAATATACATAGCTGAAGTGAGTTGGTCCCACCGGGTAATTTGGATTACAATTATATCAATGAAACCGTTCACAAGAAGGGGAAAAAAAAAGGGGCATTTGGGCGGAGGTCCCTCAACTGTGATTTTTATTGCAAGCAGTCCACAATACTTTATCGTACTGACAGCAGTCCTTTTGTAACTGAAAAGGACAAAAACGCCCTTGTACATGTCAGCAAAAGCAAAACTCAAACAAATTTATCTGAGTTTTCAAAACTCAGATAAATTTATCAGTTTTGTAAGGCAGTCTTCTCACTGTTTAAACCATGGTTATGATCAGATATGTAGCCTGTGGACTATGGTACTGGACCATCCTTTCACATGTTAAAACCACTTACAGATTGACTGACTTGGGCTTTCTTGAAATTAGGACACAGGATACCTTGCGAATACAACAACCAGAACATATTTGGTTTCTCCCATAGTTCCCTGCTCCTGTTCCTTCTTCTCCTTCTGTCTGTTGGTAGGGAAAGAAAACGCGAATCATAAATCATAACCACTGCAATAAGAAATGAGAGATGGATGTGGGTCGTCGGATGGCACCACTTCACATAGCTATTTGTTTGAAACTCAAAAAAGTTCTTCAAAACTTAGATAAATTTGTCTGAGTTCTACCAGAAACTCAGATAAATTTATTTGAGTTGTGCCAGAAACTCAGATAAATTTGCCAAAACTCAGATAAATTTGGCAAATTTATCTGAGTTTCTGGCAGAACTCAGACAAATTTATCTGAGTTTCTGTCCAATTTATCAAAGATTCTGGGAAATTTATCTGAGCTCGGCGACACCAAAAGTTAGAATACGGAAAATCAGATTCTAATAAAAATCGAAATCCAAAACAAAAACACTTGATGACCACAATCCAATCGAGAAAAGAGAGGGGAGAAACAAGAAAAAGTGCAAAATGCTCTCTTTCAAATCAGTTGTAGAGAGAAAGAGAGATTTGGAAGAGACTTCAGATGAAAGAGCAAGATAAAATAAAACTGTGTCTATCTTTGAAGAAATGAAAGAGAGAGAATCGGAAGTCATGGTGGCGACGGAAGGTGCTCTGCAACGATATTCTGCAACTATGGAAAGGAATGGAAAATGGAAAATGAGAGAAGAAAAAGGACGGAGTTTTCTGGCACAGTTGAATGGGGCAAATTAGTCATGAAAATACATGACGTGGCATATTAGGGACTTCTCACTAAAGTATCTCCAGCTGTCTGGACTATAGACATTAGAGAAAAAGTAGTTGTCCTTGATGCCTTAGAAGACCGTGCTCAAGGACTTTTGGCTAATTTACCAAAAAAAAAAACCTAGATTTGCATAAGTAAATTGGTCAAACTTTTCAAACAGTGCAATATCCAAACATACTTCAAAGATCAACTCTAACTATTTAACTAACCCCTTCCTCTCTTTACTCAGAATTTTCATTTTGGTGGATTAAAAGCCCTGCAGTTCGTTCTGATCTCTCCTGCATTCCCCACTAGAACCTCTATGTTCCCCATCTTCACCATAGCACTCGCAAACTTCTCAAGAAACCCAACTCCATCCGACCCAAAACCAGCAACCAAACCAGCCGTAGAGCTATCCAAAGTCAGCTCCTGGTCTATCTGCAATATTCCCTTCTTCAAAACCAGCTGGTTGTAATACTGATTATCCACCACAAACGACGTGTTTTGATCCAAGAACGCAGTTGGGTCTTTCTTCAAAGGCTTCGAATTCTGTCCGCAGACGCTCCTGAGCCTTGCAACCAGACCAGAATCCATGGAAGAATCAGGAGCTCCTGTCCCTTGGAAGTTGAAGAGCCGGTCTCGGAAGAACACGCAGTGAGCCACGCCAACCGTGTGTGCACCCAGAAGAACGACCATGTCATTGAGTGTGAGCCCTTTGGCTGTGAAAGATTGCAGGGCTTGCGAGATGGAGAAGGAAGGTCCTGGTAAGTTGACTTCTTGGGAGCTGGAGATGAGACCATCTCTTCTTCCTGTGGGGACGAGGTAGTTGGGTCCGCCCGAGAGAGAGACTGCATCTCTAGTGGCTACTGTTATAATGTCTGCACATGAGACAGTTGAGGGGCATTGCTTCTCTAGGCTTGCCTTGGCTTCATCGATGATCTCGAATCCACGGACGGTCAGGTTTGGCCCTGCTGCCTTCTCAGATGTCTTGTTCTTCTTTGAGTCGATCAGTATCGATGCATCGCAGCCCTGCAGCAGCAACAAAGAGAGAAAATGAATTGAAGGGACCATGTATGCAGTTGTGTACTATGTAATTTGTATGTCAATGACCAATAACTCGAAATAGCAGCAGCATATGATGGGTTCGAGCATTTTACGGGTTCTGAAATCTATTCAACGGTTTGGATTTAGAAGCAAAATTTTTAAGGTGGGACACTTTACCAAGTGGTGCACAATGGGGCATTAAAAGGGTGGTGATTTGTGCTGCATAAATACTTTTCAATACTTTCTTAGGGCCCGTTTGGCACTTTACTAATACAATTAAAGTCAAGTAAACTCTCATTTTTTCAGACAGATATCACATCAAATGCACTTTATTCAAAACTCACTCCATCTTTTTCATACAAAAAGTCAAAAAGTAACTACCTTTATCCACTAAAATACAAAAAAACTCTATTTTTCCATACAAAAAGTCAAAAAGATTCCATAACAAACAACTAAAACCAAAATATCATCATAACCCACTTGTATTTTACTCTTTCTTCAAAATCAACTTTACTTGACTTGACTATATTAGTTGAGTTACCAAACTGACCCTTAGGGTGGAACGCACTCCTCACTGCCCCATTGGAATCCAGTTGGCACCAAGTTGTTCACTCTTAAATTAAAAGTCACGATTGGTTGGCTTGATACCAATTAAATTTCCTCAGCGGGTTGTTCTTACTAAAACATTGACGTGTTAGTAGAGACTATATAAATACTTTTCAATGTCCCCCCCATAAGCTCATTCCTCAACGGTAACAATTCCATGACCCTATAGGTATATATGATGATCATCGTGCATGACCCTAGTCAAGGGGCAGTTGAATAAAATTGTGTGAGGATGATCGAACGGTGATAATTCTTTCAAAATCTTTAATCAAAGTTCGGTATTGATTATAAACTGTTGGAGAGTTTTCTATAGCATGCATGAAGTAGATTGGTCAGTATAAAAGAGGAGGAATGAAAGAGAGATTAGAGATTGAGTTGGGCATAATGAGGATGCATTTTGGTATTCCCCGTAACCCACTCTTTGGTGATCGCATTGGGCTCCTGAAGACGACAAACATAACCTAAATATAGAGAAATTCGACTTCGGGCTTGTTTGGTATCTCTACTCTTTTTTTTATAGACACATAAAATAAAGCCATTAAAAAAATAGCCATAAAAAAAAAGAGGCTAGAATAAAAAAAAATGCATTTGGTAAGGCACAAATCTATTTTAAATACTTCGCCTCTATATTTTAAGACTCAAAAGCTCTATTTTTTATCTGCCTACTTTTGTAACATTTGGATTTTAGAGGATTTGCTTCTAAATGTCTAAATTAAGCGGACAGGGTCTAGAATTTTGTGTCAAACGCTCTAATTATTCAAACCTCTGTCCGATTTAGACATTTAGAGAAATAAAGGCATGAAATAGAGATGCCAAACATGGGCTTCCTATTGCTTGATTCCGCCCTTATGGAAACAAAAATCTACTGACAGCAAAATCGTCTCAGTTCCACGAACTGTTCGTTAGAAAATGGACTCTGCCCCACTTGTATAAATAGGATAAAAAAAAGGGGCATTTGGGCGGAGGTCCTTCAACTGTGATTTTTATTGCAAGCGGTCCACAATACTTTATCATACTGACAGCAGTCCTCTTGTAACTGAAAAAAACAAAAACGCTCTTTTACATGTCAGCAAAAGCAAAACTCAAACAAATTTATCTGAGTTTTCAAAACTCAGATAAAACTCAGATAAATTTATCAGTCTTCTAAGACAGTCTTTTCACTGTTTAAACTATGGTTCTGATCAGATATGTAGCCTATGAACTGTGGTCCTGGACCATCCTTTCACATGTTAAAACCACTTACAGTTGACTGACTTGGGCTTTCTTGAAATTAGGACACAGGATACCTTGTGAATACAACAACCAGAACATGTTTGGTTTCTCCCATAGTTCCCTGCTCCTGCTCCTTCTTCTCATTCTGTCTGCTGGTAGAGAAAGAAAACGCGAATCATAAATCACAACCACTGCAATAAGAAAGGAGAGATGGATGTGGGTCATCGGATGTCACCACTTCACATAGCTATTTGTTTGAAACTCAGAAAAGTTCTTCAAAACTCAGATAAATTTGTCTGAGTTCTGCCAGAAACTCAGATAAATTTATCTGAGTTGTGCCAGAAACTCAGATAAATTTGCCAAAACTCAGATAAATTTGGCAAATTTATCTGAGTTCTACCAGAAACTCAGATAAATTTATCTGAGTTTCTGGCAGAAATTCGACAAATTTATCTGAGTTTCTGTCCAGTTTATCAGAGATTCTAGGAAATTTATCTGAGCTCGGCGACACCAAAAGTTAGAATACGGAAAATCAGATTCTAATAAAAATCGAAATCCAAAACAAAAACACTTGATGACCACAATCCAATCGAGAAAAGAGAGGGAGGAAACAAGAAAAAATGCAAAATGCTCTCTTTCAAATCAGTTGTAGAGAGAAAGAGAGATTTGGAAGAGACTTCAAATGAAAGAACAAGATAAAGTAAAACTGTGTCTATCTTTGAAGAAATGAAAGAGAGAATCGGAAGTCGTGGTGGCGACGGAAGGTGCTCTGCAACGATATTCTGCAACTATGGAAAGGAATGGAAAATGGAAAATGAGAGACGAAGAAGGAAAGAGTTTTCTGGCACAGTTGAATGGGGCAAAGTAGTCATGAAAATACATGACTTGGCCTATTAGGGACCTCTCACTAAAGTATCTCCAGCTGTTTGGACTATAGACATTAGAGAAAAAGTAGTTGTCCTTGATGCCTTAGAAGACCGTGCTTAAGGACTTTTTGCTAATTTACCCTAAAAAAAAACAAAGAGGAATGAAAGGGACTGGAAGTACGCGAGCCTATATTTTAGGCCAGCCCAACAAACCCATAGATGGGTCCTGCATTAACACTAAGAGAGTAAAAGTGGCGACGTCATGAACCATCAATAAGAATCAGCCAGATGATGATGTTGCGTTCTAGACTTGTACTGTTACTACTTCACTAGGGATGAGGAACTCGAAATGTTGATGTTTCCATGCGGTGCCCACCCCACCCAATGGGCAGGGGCGGACCCAAGTGTAGGCCCATGGCGCACCCCCCCCAAATCACTAACCCCTAAGATTAATATGCTTTAATTAATTTATATAATAATTTTATAACAACTGCCCCCCCCCCCCTAATTGTTTGCACAAAGTATATATATATAAAAAAAAAGAAAAAAAAAAGAAGAAAATACCAAATTGAAATGGGCCTTGATCCATTTCCTCAAGTCCCAAGTCCCAAAGCCAGAAAAGGGAAGCTCATAAGTCCTTCATCCGTTTGTAAATTGTAATACAATTAAGTTAACAGCCCCTGATTTGTCGATGAATAACTTAAGCCATTCAATTCCTCATTGTTTGGTTGAGATGGACAACCGTTTGGTTTGGGTCTTGAATCTTGAGAAGAAAGACTTCTGCTGCATCAACCCTAAAGTTCCTATCCCTATTCCCTAACATTCTAATAGGAAGAAAGAAAGAACTAAAGAAGAAAGCTACGTACAGACCACCCCTGCTCACACACTGCCCGCCGGCCTGATCCAATCAAAGTCATCAAAGATCAGACGATTAGTTTGTGTGCCATGTGCGCCGGTGGCTGTGGCTGTGCTGCTGCAGGTAAACTTCCAGCTTTTGATTTTAAAATATTTATCATGCTTGAACTTGGATGTATGTCCATAAAAAATATAAAAAAATATTAGCTATTTGGATTTGTTAAAAAATATTTATTTAAGCTTGGCCCCTCCTACGATGAAATCCTGGGTCCGCCCCTGCAACAATGGGCCAACGGTAGTTCCACTTTTAACATCGAGTGGTGAAAGAGGCAACAACATTCATCGAGATAGTGTTTGTGTTCCAGCAATATTACTACCACTTCATTAATAATGGATGGGGAAAGTTGCAATGGATACAGTTCCATGTAGGCAGGTGAATGTGGGATAGATGATCTTACTCGAACAAAGCAGTCGTGGAAATGCATGCGAAGGAAGGCAGCTGTGATGGAAGGGTTGGCACTGAAGTGCTTTTGCACCACTCCCCTGATGATGGACTCTGCTTGCGGGCATGTAGAGTTGTAGAAACCAATTCGAAGATCACCAAAAACAATTGGAGCTATAAGGAACAGAAACAAACATACAAGCTTCATTTTCTCACTCAATTCTAGACAAATATTTCTGGGGGGTTTTTGGAATGGGCTTTTAATTTTGAGGTTTTAGCACTCAAAAGATAAGGAATGGTGAGAAGGTGGTGATTGGGAAGGAGATTATATAAAGAAAATAGGGAGGTGGGAATGGGCTGTAGCCTGGAAGGAAGAAGGCTAGCCACAATCGTAGAACATTGATTTTGACTTCTGACTTGGACATGCCTGAGGCTGTTTCGAAGTAGTGCATGGATAAAGCAATGAAAGGCTCATAATCGCTTATATGCAAGTGGGACACTAGGAAGGTAGCTGTTCGGTTTGTAATTTACCTCAATTTGATGTAGATAATTGCTTTCTTTGAAGTTTCCTCTGCCTGGCGGATATGATTGAAAGCAGCACGTTCTGAAGGGTGATAGGGAAGGAATACATTAACCCCGGGATATGCTTAGGTTCTATTATTATTATATGATATGAACGACATATATTATTCTGGTTAATTATCATTCGTTCATATATTTTCTTTCTCACCCATGGTTTAATTAATCCCACAATAGTTCCAAACCATTAATTCAGACTCAAGATATTCCATACCATGGGGCCGGATTTAGGACGAGCTGCCTTCACTGCCCATCATGTGAGTGGCATTTTCAATTGATCTGGACCACAGTTTGGTTTGGGCCACCATTAATTAAGATAGCTATGCCTTTCTGTGTAGGGTGTTTTCTTGATACCGAGGTTACTCCTAATCTCGGTAAAGTACCGATCAGGATTGCCTCAATCTCGTTTTTTTCTAACTCGGCAATTGTGCCAGCTGGCACCAAGCTGGAGCTAGCCTCGGTAAGAGTACCAACCATGCTTCTCTAAGCTCGGCCTTGTGCATCTCGGCAGCAATGCCCAAACCAGCGCACACCCAACCTCGACAACTTCACCAGTTCCGATCAGTTGGCCGGGGTGAACGCTGTCAAGTCCCAATTATGTGTCAAACTGATAGTTAGGGTGGTCGCCGGATATCGATAAGGGGTTTTCCCTATCCAACGATCACGTCATCATTTATGTGTGGGATTGAGGAGCGATCCGATGGAACAATACCCTCACTTACCCCCACCGAGGATCCGAGGTATGGGTTGATTGGACTGTACCTCTACCTACCTCCACCAAGGAGACTTCTGATGGGACACTTGTCTATGTAGACCCGTGGAGAGGTACGCAATACACACTCTAAGCTACACACACCCTGAACTCTCTTCTTTCCAACTCACTCTCTCTCTCTGTTCAGTGATCGCACTAACTTAGGCATCAGAGTGCCTTCGGCTGACTGCAGCCAGGGGCTCTGACCTTCTTTCCTTCTTCTCCTTTCAGGTTCAAAGCATTCAATCCTTCCAAAGCAGCTCAACACCATCATTACGAGTTTCATACTCGCCTAACCAAATCCATAGATTTTAGGCACTTACACTTTCAATATTGCTTCGACTATAGTATCCAATCAAGCCATCTCTCTCTATGCCTTGCAAAAATAAATTTTTTCCTATTGCTGGGTTTTTTTATCTGTTTATAAAATGCTGGGCCGGACCTCTGGTGGGACGGCTCAACCTAATTGGTAGCCTTGAGCTGTTTAGTCCAACCTAAAATCTTCAAATGATTGAGAATCGCTAAAAAAAAAGCATCAAAACTGGTAAAAGATTACAGTTGAACCATTGTAAACCGGCAGGTTTGACAGGCTTTCACTACTGTAATTCTTTCATATGTATTAAAACTTGTCTTGAACTTTAACATTATGGTTTAACAAACTTGGACTGAACTGTCCAGTCAAGTGGTTCAACCAAGGAATCCATGTGAATCCTATGTTCGACTCTGTCTTCTAAAGCCAATATTCTTAGTACTAATGAGGATTTAAGAAGAAACATTGGATTAAGCACTCAACAAAACAGAAAGCATCTTTGTTTGTATTTCGCTTGTATATACTCTGGTTTCCATCTTTAATGCACTTCCGTTTCATCTTAAACAGGGGATAAGAAAACATATCTCCGTCTATTTCTTAGTAAGAGAAAAACAGACCATGGGGCACACATAGTCAAGTCATAATAGAAAGTAGACGGCTGAATTGACAATTGTAAAGATAATAGTTCACTTAGCCCGTGATCTTTCGTCTTTCCTGTTAATTCTGACAAGATGACCCTTTCAAAGATCAGGCTTCGTAAGTCTGGTTGCCATATTGGTGTAATCCAGTATTCGATTTGTCAGAGATTAGTATCTTAGATAATGATTTGTTTGGTTGTTAGAGATTCTCGGGAATTTGAATTTTAAATAATTGTTGATTAGAGTATCTTCATTGTATAAATTGAGATCAATTCTCAATTGAATGTTACGGTGAAATTATGGGAAGAAAGTAATTCTTGAAATTCTTTATGGTATCAGAGCGTGGGCCCAGCGATGATCTTGCGATCAAGCTAGGTATGATCTTGCGGGTATGATCTTGCTCCTGCAATTATCACCGTCAAAATTTTTTTTTATTTCAGTAAAGAAAATCAGCATCTTCTCCCATCTAATCATCACCTCAAACCTTATTATCTTCTCAATCTCAGTTTGTACGATCAAAACTTCTAAAAGAGATTATGTCAGATCTGATCTAGTAGACCACCGGCATCGACATACTCAAAGGGAGCGGGTTGAGACAATGATGGATCCACAGACAGAATGATGATCCCCAAGAAGAAGATATGATATTTTTTGTAAAATATTTAAAATTTATATTTTATTTTGAGATCAAGGGTTGCTATTTTTAATGTGAACAATCACAGATCTTTCTTATGAAAAGATTATGTGATTGAGGGGGAATGTTAGAGATTAGTATCTTAGATAAGGATTAGTTTGGTTGTTAGAGATTTTAGGTAATTTGAATTTTAAATAATTGTTGATTAGAGTCTCTTCATTGTATAAATTGAGATCAATTCTCAATTGAATGTTACGGTGAAATTATGGGAAGAAAGTAATTCTTGAAATTCTTTACGATTGCGACAATACCACTTAACAGAAAAGGGAAAAAAAAAAAAAAAAAAACACACACACACACACACAGAAGAGGTTTTTGGGATGCCATTATGTCTTATTACTATTTTGTAATTGTAGGAAGATTACCAGCTTATTAAACTGATCTACAATTCCTAAGATTTATAAGGAATGGAAATCTATCAGAATTTGAAGGATCCACACAGATGAAAGATAAAAGGGGTTTTCACATATTCATCCTTTTTTAAATTTGATTTTTCCAATTTCATAACCAAAACTCAATAATGTCACTAGAGTTGCTTGACTCTGATCAATATTTTCTTTAACTTTTTTTGCCCCAGATCACATGATACCATAGAAACATTGCCTATAACATAAACTAATAAATCCCATGATACCATGGGATCGTCCAATGATGTAATGGCTTTTATTAAGAATTTTAGGAAAAAAATTTCCAAATGATAAAACCTAAGGAATGGTGGTCAAATGTGTATTTACTTTTCGTTAAATGTCATTTTTTGTGTAATGTAAAACACAAATTTACTTGCTAGTGGCAGAGAAAGTATGTAAAACAAAAACTGATAAATCCCATGGTATCATGGGATGTGGCACAAAAAAGGAAAAAAATAAAAAAATATTGACTAGAGTCAAAGTGACTCTGGTGACATTATCTAAATTTCATAAAAAAAATTGAGTTTAAGGAAGACTAATATTGCAAATCCCCAACATAAAAAGGTTAATATATACACAATATTTGCAATCTAATGAGCTACTTTCTGCCAGTAAGTGATCACTAATCACCATCCTAGATAATTAAGTTGTCTGAAAATTATGGTCCAACCTTTAATTCTTCATTCCTCACTGCCTTAATACTTCTTTGATAAAAGTACCCCTTACCATGAATCCATAAGTTATAAAATTTATGTTATCTATTCAAATTGCAACTGCAACTGCAGAGTATCAAATATGAAAGTACGAAATGTTTGAAACTATAGCAAAGCATCACAAGCCAATCCCTTTGAACTCCCACTGCTGCTGTACCTAATTTTAAGTTTACTGTTCAGCAAAAATAAATCAATTAGATAAATGTTGGCTGGCCCGCCAATGGCCTGTAAACCATTAATGAAATTGGCCCATTACTTGTACAATCATTTCTATCATATCCATCAGGAGTATGGCAAACATTTGGAAACTACGAACCAAGAAGCCAATTAGGTCCTGCTTCTTTATCCTTCGCCGACATTAGTGCATCCCCCACCTCCCAAAATCCAAAGAAGATTATTCTATCCATGAAGACTTAAGGATGCTTCAAACAGGCTTCCCCAACCCTGCCTCTGTTACGTGTCTATCATTCCCAGTTGCAGGAGGAGCCGAGGGTTTCAAAGCCGGGTCTGCTCCTTCCTCGTCAACCTTGTCACCATCCTTGACGGCCAACACGACCAATACAAGCAGCAATGGAAAGCTAATCATAGTGAAGGACCAGTTAGCGATCAACTGTGATAGCAATGAAACCCTGCGTGTATCGAGCTGCCATGCCACAGCTGCACCTGCACTTTGAACTCCCTTATAGAACCCACTATACCTGTCATCCCCACGACAATTCCTGTTCATTAAGAATCCGAAAGGAGAAGATATACAACCTCTCTTTGCTAATGAAGATACCACAAACATAGCAATTTTGTATTGTAGAAATCTCTCTCTCTCTCAATAATGAAACTCTGTTACGTAGTCTAACAAATTAATCAATAGACTGCTGCTAAATGAGATTGTTACAAATGCAATGTATCGCTTATCTCAGTTGTCAGGCATATGCCTTGAAGACATCCAAGGCAAGTGAATGATGTGACTGAAAAGTATCTATGAGAAGTGAATGTTCCGGCAGCTATCTTTTCTTCTTCTTCTTTTTTTCATTTTTGTTTTCTTTTTGGCCGAAAGGCAAATCATATTTTACATATAGAGGAAAAGAAAAACATTCCTCACATATCAAAAGCCTGCAAAAGAATAGAGGTAATTTTTTATTTTTTTTGTACCCAAGCCAAGGGGCTGAGGCTCAAGAGGTAAGATAGGCCACTCAAGTAAAAAACGAGCCTTACACGTGGAAAGAAAGCTCACGTCGGGTGGGAAGGGAGAAGGGAGGTGGGGTCAAAGAACTCAAAAGAAAATTTACAAATTTATAAGTAGTTGGAATTCATAATTCTAGAAAAGGAACTTAGTATTTCTAAATTCAAAGGGACAATTTATTACCCTAGGTGGCTTTGATGATTTTTTGTTGGGGTTGGAAACCTAATGGCACCTCTCCCCTTTACAGATCTCTTGATCCAACCCACTTTGGTCCGCAGTTCCCTTGCATCTAAGCTGTGCCTTGTTAGACAGAGTCACAAACTCAATACCAGAGACTTTCTCCATAGATTAGTTGAGGACATTTCCACTAACTCCTACTATAGTGCAGGTAATGAAACGTCCGGCCACCTTGCTTCCCTGACTCGATATATTTGGGTCACATTCCATTCCAGTAAAGGCCCCTCCTTTGATTCTCTTGAGCAATGGTTCTTGGCCTTACAAATAGGGGTATCCATGGCCCGAGCCCAATTCGAGGCCATCCCTATTTGGGCCAGGCTTGGATATGTAATTAGGGCCCATTTAATGAGAGAGAGGTGGTGTGGGTTAGATTAACTGACATAAAGCCCAAACCCCGGCCCGGCCCGGCCCATATAAGGAATGCAAGTAATTTAATTTAATTAGTCCAAAAAATTGATCAAATGCCCACAAAATTGAAAAAAATCCCGGTTCAGCCAGGACCAATTGATTAAATGGGCAGGGCCTAACTTTTACAGTCTTATTGGGCTTGTGTCAGGACTGGCCAATGTTTCTAAAGTCGAGCCGGGCCTATATATGCCTTAGCCCGGCCCGAATCAGTCGATGAACACCCCTATTTATAAAGTGTCATGGTATATTTGGAAAGCGAGGAACACTTAGCTGTTTAGTAATCATCCCTTACATCCTTCTATTTGTTACAAACCAATTAATCTGATTCGCCAATGGGATTCTACGCTCAAATTAACCCTTGTCCTGTGTCAGGACAGGTTTTTTCCAGCAGTGGGCTGGGTTGAACTCAATTTTGATGGTCTGTTAATCCTGAATATCAATGGAATTATCTGTCCTCATGAATCATTATGGCTCTATCCTTAAAAGGCTTCTCTGGAAGAATAGGTTTCACTAACCCTCTGCAAGCGAGCCAAGTGGCCTTCTCTTGGGCCTTGAGAGCACTGCCTGATTCTTAGGAGTGGATGAAGTCATTATAAAAGGGGATAGTATTAAATTAGCTATCAGTAGAGGCAATAGAAATACTTTTCAACAATTCTCCTTTGGTGCGGCTCACATTTCACATCATAATGGGATTTGAGCATGAATTTATTGATCCTTTCAAACTTAGTCCCACTTTATTTTATTCAGACATGGAATCAGGGAAATTTTTTTTTTTTTTTAACTTTCCAAATGGGCATCTTGGATCATGCATCTATAGACCGATAGATATGTTGAAATATAGATTCGCACTTGGGATGTTTCTACAGATAGTTATAGTATCAACCCATATGGCCATGTTCTATTCGGGGGAATAAAATGGAGATCGTCTCTTGGAGAGATGGCTCCTTGTTGATAGATCTGGACTTGAAAGTCGGTATGGCGCCGAACAAAGAACTATGGAGGGTTCGAATCCCTCTCTCCTTTTGCTCGTTGAATTAATTTGTTTTCTTTATTGACACACACATTTTGAGCATCAAGCCTTTCCACCTAAGATTCAAACTTGCTGTCGGTTTTAATTTCATGTTTAATTTACTCCACTAACTGGTCCTACGAAAACCTCAAAACCTTGAGGCATTAGGGAAGGCAGCAAAAATACTTTCCAATAAATAGTCTCCTCATGTATAACACCCTTCAAAGCCCTGCCTCCTTCTTGCGGGACCTCACGCGGAATATATATATGGGGTCAGCTCTCCTAAGCTGCAGCTTATCTTATTCTAAGCTGAAATAGTGCTGGTCCCACAAAATCAAAGTCGATTATGCTGTTTTTTGGATAATGGTCATCTCCAAAATTAAGATAAATCCAATCAGAACGGGATTTTTCAGTTCCATTATGCAAAAAACATATACAATCAAGTTTGATTTGTGGGACCAGCACTATTCCAGCTTAAGATAAGCTAAGCTGCAGTTTAGGAGAGCCCTACTATATATATATATATATGTGTGTGTGTGTGTGTGGGGGGGGGGGGGGGGGGGGGGATCTTCAAGTGCATCCATCCCTCACCATTTGTAGTGAGGGACACCCCTTTTGGGGAAGTTTCAAGTACTTCTCTTTTGTACCTCACTTTTGTACTTGAAACTTCCCCAAAAGGGGTGTCCCTCACCACAAATGATGAGAGATGGATGCACTTGAATATCCCCCTATGTATATATATATGTGTGTGTGTGTGGAAGTGTCTTGAGAGTATGCATAGTAGGAAGTGCAACTCGGTTAATATGATTGCGAACGGAGACCCTCTAAGGATTTCTCCCATTAGCGACTGTGAGTGGATCAATCATGATCTGCCATATCATATTGGTACACTTGCAAAATTACCCCATTTGGTATTCACCAAGTAGTTTTTCCTTCATGCTCATATTCTTGATTTTCATCTCCTGGATCTGAAGGCTTGCGAAGCCTGTGCGCGTGTTCCCAAGCATCGTGGGTGATGGAAGCCAACAGCTTTAGGAGATGAAGCTGCACTTTTAAGTCCAGTTTTATCCACAGCTTTGATTCAAGCTGTAGCTTAAGTCCAGTTTTGTCCTGCTGTTTGTTTTTGGTGGTTGTGTTTTATGTTGCGTTGTTTGTTGGTGTTTGTGTTGTTCTGTCTGTTTCTTAATTAAATTAAAAATAAAATTATTGGTTGAGATGGATGTGAGAGGGAGAAGTACCTGCTAAGCGTCTCGGAGTCATCAGCCAATGCTCCAATCACCCAATAAACAAAGCTCTGAAACATGGCATCCAACAATCCATAGCTGAAATACAAAACAAACGGACCAGCATATTCCTTCCCAGAATCCTTAAAATCCAACTTCTTCGGCAGTTTATCACGAGAATAATTCAGCTGGCTGGCAAACCCACCACCCCAAATCGCAGTCCCAAGCAAAGCAACAATGCCAAATCCCACAAAAGCCCTCATGCGGCGGCTCTTGAAGCTAAAATCCAGAACGTAACCTATGCCAATAGATCCAATCATCTGGGCCACCCAATAGAAGATGTTGTTGAGGCCCCTCGTCCTCAGATTGAACACCAACCCATTCACGTTGTTGAACTCGTACGTGTGGACGAAGTTGCTCACCCAGGCTGCTGGGATGATCAGGAGCATCTTCCAATTCAGGAAGAGCTTCACCACCTCCACCGCCTCCGTGTGGGCGCTGCAGTACTTGACCCGGGTGGGGATGGAGCCGTCGTCCCGGACGACGCGGGAAGGGGGAAGGATGGAGAGGGTGAGGAGAGTGCCCAAGGCCATGAAGCACATGAAGGCGATGTAGGTGGCGTCGTTGACGGAGACGGCCTCAGAGCGGTTATAGTTGAGGATGAAGGGAATGAGGCCACCGATGACGCCGCCGAGGTTGAAGACGCTCCAAAAGAGAGAGATGTAGCTGCCCTTCCGGGCTGAGGTGGGGTAAGAAGTC
Organism: Umbellularia californica; assembly: GCA_028538565.1. Lineage (NCBI taxonomy): Eukaryota > Viridiplantae > Streptophyta > Magnoliopsida > Laurales > Lauraceae > Umbellularia > Umbellularia californica. Next base: position 12,812,411 of record JAPQWN010000001.1, on the reverse strand, counting down.
ATGATGGCGCCTTGGCCGGCCCAGAGGAGACCGGCACCAATGCCGAGGATGACACCGGAGGCGATGGCAAAGGACTTGTTGTGGTGGTGGTTGTAGTAGAGGAAGGAGCCGGCATAGAGGATGTAGGTGGAGCAGCCGGAGAGGAGGGTGAGACGGGGACCGAGGACGTTGTAGATGCCGCCGCCGAGGACGCCGAAGACGGCAAAGGTGGCGTAGAGAGCAGTGTTGGCGGTGTTGGCGGCGGTGGGATCAACCTGGCCACCTCCACCCATGCCGTTCAAGGCATTGAACATGCCCGGGCAGCAGAAGCACACAATCCCAATTAGGCTCACCTGCACCAAGGGGGAGTTGTATCTGAGTGAGGTCCGTGGCCCACCAGCCACCACATTCTGCGGCTGAGATTCATCCTTTGAACCCCCGCCACCTTCTAAACCCATGCTTGATTGACTGCTTCTCTCTCTGCAGAACTAAGATCAGTGCTAGCTTGACTTGTGAGAGAGAATTGGAGAAGTTTTCACTGTGATTTACTCAGAACGGATTTTAATGGAGATCGAGTATGAACATTTGTAATGGTTTCGAGACTGGTAAATATAGATTTTTGAACAAACAAACATGTCGGTCCAAACTCGAGGGGCTGGTTGGCCTGCGTCATCACCCTCTCTCGTTCCTGCATTGTATCTGCGTTGACCATTATTCAAAATTATTTTTAGCGTTTGCTTCGTTTAACAATTCATAAGTCCACCAAGCTGAGAGTAGGACCGAGTGGGACATCACTCGTCCCATCTGAGAGGAGAAAGATTCCTTGCGAACGGCACTCAAGCCTTCCAGACTTCCGATTCCGAGCTGAAGGTTTCACATATAAGACAAACCTTACATGATACCTTGGTGCAATGAAATTGATTGGATTTTAACTATGTATTTTGACGTATTAGTCCTTTTTAAATTTGATTTTTTTTTTTTAATTTCATGATCGAAATATAGATCAGGGCACTAGAGTCACTTGACCCTAGCCCATATTCTAAGGTCCCATAATATCATTATCATGGGAACAATGTGTGTCATAGAAAGTTATAAATCCCATGATATTATTATGAGACTGATCCATGATTTCATGAAACTGATAATGTCATTGTTTTTAGGCAGCATATTAGACCAAGGTATTATAGCAACGTAATCCATTAGAAGACCACAACGAACCACTAACATATTTTCACTAATTATTAATTGTGAGTGGATTGGAATTTAACATTGATTCTACACTGATTGAAGTGAAATATAACTCTAAGCACTAAAACAACAAGAAAATGAGAGCAGACTAAATTCGTTATAGCGAGCTCTATTATTTTCATATTCAAACAATACGACAAAGTTATGGGAATTTATATATCTTAGAGAATTTATGGGTATTTTCAAATCTAGAGTATTTCTTTAAATATTATTAAAAAAAAATTGTGAAATTATATTAGCTTCTAAATGATTAGTAATAAATCAAAAAATATAAAATCTTATCAATCGACCTTAGTTACCCCACCACCAAACGACAAGGGACTACCAAATGAACTACTCATTGTTAGGAAACCATCACTCACCTGTGATTGTCGCAACTGTGAGATAATATTGAGTTGTTAGGATTTAGCTTCTATCTTTGATACTTTCACAAAAGTCACTGTCACCTTTTTCCCCTGTCAATAAAATTAAAGCTCACTATCATCCATCCAAATTTCCAAGCATTGCTGTCTCGCCATCTTCACCAAGTTACATGATTAAAGCTTCTAAAAGAGATCACACATATCTAATCTAGTGGACCATTGATACCTACAAACTCAAAATAAATGGGTTGTGATTGTGATAGGATCCACAGACCAACGGTGATCCCCAAAAAATACATGATCGTTTCTACAAGATACTTTCCATTTCTTTTTTAGAAATCAAAGGTGTTGTTAGTTTTTATCTTAATAATCGTATATCCATTTCATGAAAGGATCATGTGATTAAGGGGGGTGTTAGAGATGATATCGAGTTGTTAGAACTTAGTTGTTAGATATTTTATATATATTTATATATAGGGAGATGTTCCTACGAGAACATCTCTCACCTTATTATATGAAAGATAAAAGTGGAGACCCTCACGTTTAGATTTGAATTTAAGTAATGGTTGAATGGGCTTGTTCTCAAGTTGTATAAATAGAGATCATTCTTATATAATGTTAGGGTAATTTCTATCTCAATATAATATTATTTGAAATTTAACACCACCTACACCTTCACCTTGGATTCTTCGTTGCTCACCTCTTAATGCTTCATTCATATAAGCCCCTTTACTATGGATTCAGTAGTTAGCAACCAAGACCTTAAAAAAATCTTTTGAGATTACTACCGCAAAGTATCAAATATGGAAATACCAAATGTTTGTGAATATCAGAAAGCATCCAAACAGCCATTTTATCTGTATCTAAGTTTACTCTTCAGCAAAAATAAATCAGTTACATAAATGTCGCCATGCCCGCCCATCACCGCTAGAGCAATGAAATTGGCCCAACTACTTGTACGTACAACCATTTCTATCAGTGGTATACAACAAACATTTGGAAACTGCCAACCAAGGAGCCAATTATGTCCTGGTTCTTTGTCCCTTCCACACATTACAGAATTCCTCCACCATCCAAAAACGGAAGAAGATTATTCTAACTATAAACACATGAAAGTGCAGATGCTTCAAACCGGGTTCTCCAACCCTGCCCCATTTACATGTCCATTATCCACAATTTCAGGAAGAGCATATGTTTTCAAATCCGGTTCTGCTCGCTCCTCATGGACATTGTCACCATCCTTCACGGCCAATGCGACCAACACAATCAGCAATGGAAAGCTGGTTGTAATGAGGGACCAGTTCACAATCAACTGTGATAGCAATGGGACCTTATGTGTATCGACCTGCCATGCCACAGCTGCACCAGCACTTTGCAATCCCTTATAGAAACCGCTATACCTGTCATCCCCACAACAATCCCCATTCATCAAGAATCCCAGAGGAGAATAAAATCTCGTACCAAATTTATACACACGAGTACACTATCATTTATCCAATCCCAAGCAACCATTTGTTTCCATGGAATTAAATTCATAGAAGTTCATGTTAAAATGGGCTCTAAAAAGGGACTATTAGGCAAGGGGTGAATGATTACGGGACCCTGATTTTCCTAGGTTTGATTTACCAAGTAATGGTTGGGTATTCATTTTACATTTCCCCATAATCTAAATTCCATCAAAGCAGTGGCGGATGTTGGAATTTTATTTGAGAGGTGTGGACTCAAACAGGGCAATTGGGTTTTGGGAACAAGCCTAGGGTGTTCAAGTGGGTTCGAAGGGCGAACGCAGGATTTTAATGTGAATTTCAAACAGGCCAAAATTTTCATTTATAATATCAAAAGCCGACATAGGTCCAAAGGATGCAACCGCCCCCACATGATTGTACGTACCTGAGGCTACGCTTGCATCAAAGAGGAAACTATATGATTGTCATTTGTGAATCTTTGCCTTCGTTTCTTCCATGTTAATCACTTTTAGGAATAGATATGTTAGAATTTCTATGAATTCAAATTCATGAAACAATTGGGCCCTAATGCTCACTTAATACAAAGCACAAGGCATTATTTGAAAATTTCGGGCTATGGATCCCCACATTGCCGGGTATCAAATTCCATGGCAATTATATGATCCGTGGAAATATTTGGTTTCAATAGCCAAGTTTGCAAAAGGGGCCAAAAATGGTGGTAATGATTAAGAAATCATAAGGAGCTAGAACTGTGGCCGCATCGATCTGACGATATATTAGCAAAGCGAAAATGAAAACCCCTCAATTTAATACGACTATGGAAAAAAAATAATATCTTTACGATTAAGAACGATTAAACTAAAATCATGCACTAAGGAGAGTACTTCTTTTCATCCTCCTTTTTACTGGTGTTACCAATATAAGAGAGATGATCACAAAAGAAACTCGGTTACAATCTTATAAAATAAGATGATAAAAGAGTATGAGAGCATGTGATAGGTGGATTTTAAGTTGAAGGACTCTCCATATATGTAAGCAGGTTGAAGAGTCCTTCCACCTATTTAACTTATGTACGTATAGATCAATTTTTTCAACCTAGAACCAACCTAAATATGCTGTCATGTTCCTTGTGTAATCTTATTTTTATTGCTGAAGTATGCTTTTTTTTTAATGGTCACGAGAGATTTCATTAAAAAAATTTAAGGTACAAAGGACAGACAACCAAAGAAAAAGGACGAAAGGAATGTGTAGGAGAAATGCACCACCTCCAACCTCACTATGCTTCATTTGTGATTGTGTCAAGGTAATAGCAGCAAAGAAGAGGAGAAGAAGTAAAAGAAAAAGAAGAAGCCATTCATCTCCTTTTCATTTTCTAGTCATTCACATGCAAGATGGCTCTTACAAGAAAGGTGCGGAAACTTCAAGCACCTATGTGCATGATCTTGCCCAACGTTCTTGACCGATATGTTGTCGTCCAAAAGCTGTACTGAATCATGAAGTCTTCATTTTCGCTTTGCTAACCTAGCTACTATGAGATGGATGCAACCATTTTTTAGTTCTAGCCCCTCTCCCTTTCTTAATCATTTAAATCGTTTTAATCCCCTCCTACAATCATGGGCGGAATTAGTTCTTAATCATTTCAATCGTTTTAATCCCCTCCTACAATCATGGGCGGATTTAGTTGGGGGAATAATATTGTCCCCCACAGGAATTTTGCAAAACCCCCTATAGTGGTGGTGAAATTTGTGGTTTTTATATATGGCACCTCAAGATTTCTTTTTGTCTTTTTTACATGGAGGCCCTACCAAAGAAAATTTGCTAGTTCTGCCCCTGCCTGCAAGGCTACAACTCATCTAATTTTGTCAAAGTTGATGAAGTTGACCGTTGAAGATAAATAAATTGCTACCACCGCCCAAATTGTTCGCTTAGAATTTAATGGCCAAAATGTAAGATTCTTGATAATCTCTCATCCCTAACCAAAAATCTTCATATAGTTAGACTAGTAGGACCCACCAATGTTACATGCTTTGTGTCGTGATAAAATTTTCAGCTTAAAGAGTAACTTGGGCACGTTTGTTTTATGAAATTAAATGCTTAGAAATATATACTCTCCCTATTATTTTATTTTTTTAACTAATGGAAGGTCCCCAATATCAAATCGGACTCTAGCTTCCAAAGAGAGGAACCGCGGCCTCACCGTACAGTCAACCCCTTGGAGTTGAAATGTAAAGTGAGCTAAAAGGAAATTCAGCTAAAAGTAAAAAGCTAGAGATGGAGACGATGTCAAATCGATAAAGTGAAGACTATACTTTCCTAATCTCTTATTGCAACCTTTTGTCATCTGAAAAGGATAATTTCTCGGCCAAGGTATGTTGACTTTTAAAGCAATCAAACATCACCGACCCAGAGTGCTGATCGCTTTGACTAAGAGAAACTCAGTGTCGTGGGATTCGGAATCACCTAGAGAAAGAAGAAAGAGAGAGAGATACCTGCTAAGTGTCTCGGAGTCATCAGCCAATGCTCCAATCACCCAATAACACAAGCTCTGAAACATAGCATCCAACAATCCATAGCTGAAATATAAGACAAAAGGACCAGCATAATCCTTCCCAGAATCCTTAAAATCCAACTTCTTTGGCAAATTATCATGAGAATAATTCAACTGGTTTGCAAGCCCACCACCCCAAATCAAAGTCCCAACCAAAGCAACAATGCCAATTCCCACGAACCCCCTCGTCCGTCGGCTCTTGAAGCTGAAATCCAGGACCTGACCTATGCCAATAGATCCAATCATCTGGGCCCCCCAATAAAATACATTGTTGAAGCCCCTCGTCCTCAAATTGAACATAATCCCATTGACATTGTTGAATTGGTACGTGTAAAAGAAGTTACTCGCCCAAGCCGCAGGGAGGAGGAGAAGCATCTTCCAGTCCAGGAAGAGCTTGAGCACCTGCACCACCTCCGTGGTGGCGCTGGAGTACTTGACTCGGGTGGCGCAGGAGCCGTCTTCCCGGACAACGGCAGACGGAGGGAGGATGGTGAGGGTGAGGAGGGTGCCTAAGGCCATGAAGCACATGAAGGCGATGTAGGTGGCGTCGTTGACGGAGGCGGCGTCGGAGCGGTTGTAATTGAGGATAAAGGGGATGAGGCCGCCGATGACGCCGCCGAGGTTGAAGATGCTCCAGAAGAGTGAGATGTAGGTGCCCTTGCGGGCGGAGGGCGGGTAGGAGGTCATGATGGCGCCCTGGCCTGCCCAGAGGAGACCGGCACCGATGCCAAGTATGGCACCGGAGGCGATGGCAAAGGACTGTTGGTGGTGGTGGTTGTAGTAAAGGAAGGAGCCGGCATAGAGAACAAAGGTGGAGCAGCCGGAGAAGAGGGTGAGGTGGGGGCCGAGGACGTTGTAGATGCCGCCGCCGAGGACGCCGAAGACGGCGAAGGTGGTGTAGAGGGCGGTGTTGGCATTGTTGGCAGCGGTGGGGTCCAGCTGTCCGCCTCCACCCATGCCGCTGAGGGCGTTGAACATGCCCGGGCAGCAGAAGCACACAAGCCCAATTAGGCTCACCTGCACCAGGGGAGAGTTGTATCTGAGTGAAGTCCGTGGCCCACCATCCATCACATCCTGCGGCTCAGATTTGTCCTCCAAACCTCCTCCTACTCCTCCTTCCAAACCCATAGCTCCCTCTCTGTAAACTGAGAAGTGTTAGAACCCAACTTGTGAGAGAGATTGGTGAGTGTTGGAGATGTCTGGTTGGTTTAATAGCAGAAGTTGGTTTTGTTTTCTTGTGGAATGACAGGCAGGAAGATTCCACACTTGGTTTTCAATGAGATTTTAATTACACACAAACGGATCTCATGGAATGCAGACATGTGTAATCATTTCAAGGCTTGGAAATTGTACGTTCATATTTTATTATTGAATTTTTTTAACATGGTGGTCCAAAGTTTTATCACAATGGTTTTGCCTGCCTCAGGACCCCTCTCCTTCTTGTATTGTTTTGAGTGGACCATGGTTAGTTTTGAACCATTTTCATCTAAAACGAAGTAATTTTACAATGATAACATTAAATGATGAGTTTTCATATTGAAGTGTCTTTAGACAGTGTCAAATGTCAATAAATTAATGAAATAGAACAGACACATGGAGAAAATATGTTCCCAGTGTCAATTTTCGTATTAGAGACAAAATATGGTTCTTGGCAGAGTCTCAAGACCAAAACTTCAAATAGTGGATAATAAATAGATCTTGATTTCAGCCCAGTTCGAAACCCACACATGGACTCAATAAATGAACCCTGTGAGCATGCTCATTTTTTTTCTCTCTTTCTTTTTCTGTTTTCGAAACTTGTCAAGGGAGTGAAAAAAGAAAAAATCAAAGGAGCCTAGACCCAAGAGACCCCACCCATGGGCAAATAAGCCCAAAGTCACAAAGAAAGAAGCCTACTCTCACAAAAAGGGAAACTCATGAACCAACCCTAAACCATTAGTTGAGAATCATGATACCCCAACCAATTGGACAACCCCTTATTCGCATGAAAATGGGAATTCAATTAAGTAGAATTAGGGATGACAATTTAGCTTGTTTGGTTAATTTATTTGTATAGTGAAGTAAAGGGAATGGTCAAATTAAGAGAGAATAAAAAAGAAAGGGTAAAATATAAAAATGCGAAACATGAAAAGTCGTGTAGTGACATTAGAAGGTATCTTTTTCTAATGAAAAACAGAACTTTTTGTCATTTAATAGCACGTGAACGTATCTTTTTTAAATTTTTTTTTAAAAAAGTAAGAGATGATTTTTTTAAATTTGGTACTTTATAATTTAACTCATCTTCTTTCTTTTTCTTTTCTCATAAAGTGCCTATTCACTTCACTTCTTTATACAAGTGAATCATCTAAACACAGGGAAAAGTACAATGCAACCTTAGTGCAGCACCTTTGTTAAACACATCGATTGGCCCACTTTCATACAAACTACTTACATATACCCCCAAGAATACACCCAATATAGAGATTGACAAATAAATTATTACTCAAATAAGTAAGATGGCTATCCACTCAACTTACTCTTCCCTTCTTTTATTTCCAAATGGAAAGGAAGCCCCCCATCTGTAAAATTTGTTAAACAACCTCGCAGTTGGCCCATTGATATTGACTTTGAAGTATGCAGACATACAGTAAATACAATGACTGTCTGTTAGGGTGGATATGCACCTTTCAATGGGCCTACCTGTGTTTAACAAGGGCATTGCATTGGATGCTGCATTGTAGTTCTGCGCTGATTTAGAGCATGCGTTGGGTACAATCAAGTTCAAAATCAAACTAACAAATATATCGTTAGCTACACACAGAGAAAAGGTGCAAATATCAATGGAGTACATAACAATTTATTTATATACCCTATTTTGGGTATGACATTAACATTATATAGGAACCATATAGTATTGAATGAAAAAGTTCTACGAGCGACTACAAGTGTAATTCAGCAATGTAGGGCCCATTTGGGTCCACCTTTCATCAATGCAACCCCTTTGATAGCCTTTTTATCATATGATCAAGCATGATGACTAAGTTTACACTCAATGAAGCTTCACTCACTGTTGGGTCAAATTTCAAGAAAATATGCAGGTAAGACCTCATTAAACTTTAAGGTCGTTAAATCAAGGTGGCGGGGCTAATTTTATTGGATATATATTTATAGGTCTCACACATAAATCAAAATCTAGATGAGGAAGCCTAAAGTATTTAATTAGATATATATAACACCCACACATGGACCAAGAGGCCCAACACCATTGCATTCCGAGGTATACTACACTGCTGGACGTTGGTCTAGGGATGTAAGCGGGTCGGTTCCGATAAGGACCCACAGTGGACTTCGAACCAGAAGATGGAACCAAAACCTATTCAAAAAGATAGAATCGGAAACGAAACCGGTACTGTAAATGGTCCGGGTTTGGGTCAAGATCCAAGTCTAGATAGAGAATGATTTCGGGAAGAAAAAAAAAAAAGACCTAGTTTTTAGGGGCAATTCTTGAAAATTGAGGTAATATGTCGGGTCACAAATCCACCGGTCGGAACCAAGGTGAAACCGGGCCTAGACAGCCAGCCATTTACTCATCAGGGCCTAAATAAGGACCAAAACCTAGTTTTTAACGGATCAAAACTTTCGGATAATCAGATAATCAGTGATCCATTTATATCCATATTTGGTCAGCATCCAAAACACGCATGAAATATTGGGGTCCATGTCTAAAACTCAGGTGAAATTTTCGGGTCCACCCCAAATTTCATATAAAAATTCTATCTTTACCCACAAGTAGGGCTGTCAATCCAACCCTTTGACAAGGGGGCCAGGCCCAGCTCGGCCAGGAAAATCCCTCAAAGCAAGGGCTATTCTTTTTGTACTAAAGCCCCCGCAACCTTGAGGGCTGAGCTAGGACTTGACTTAGCCAGCCCAAAGGGGCCCGACCCAGCCCTTTGTCTATTAATATATAAAATAAATAATATGTATAATATAGAATATATATATATATTATCCTATATATATATATATATATATATATAGAGAGAGAGAGAGAGAGAGAGAGAGAGAGAGAGAGAGAGATTATTACAAATATATATAAAGAACTCCTCTAATTAGCAATTAATGATAGAGACTTAATATTTTGTCAATGATAGAGACTTAATATTTTGTCAAACAATAATAACCAAGTCTTAGAAAGAATTTTAATGTATATCCCCATGGATCACAATATTGCCACCTATATTTAATTCTATGTTATCAATTGAATAATATATTTGATTCTATGTTTGCCCAACCTTGACATATTCTTCAATGAAAAGGGAATTCAAGTTGTCATTCATCATATTGATTTTCACCAATGTAAACTATTGAAGGTTGAGAGTTTAGATAGATGATCATTAACATTATCATCAAGTGAGGTTGAGTTTCAACCACTAGCTATTGATCGATGTCAATTTCTTTCTATACCCATACTTTTATGACTGTTGTTGTTTCATTCATGTGGACCCTACATCTGGAGTTAAAAGTTTGTGACTCATGAATTATATCATCTTTGTCATTCATCTTCGGTATTCAAAGTTTAATAATTTTGTTGTAAAATCCAATGCTGATTTTTCGAAGAATTACAAGTTATGTTTCATGCTAACTCAAGAGTGGTCTAAAGTTTATTTGAACCACATATTTAAATAATTTATTTGGAATAAGTCTAATTCCTATTTGAAATAAATCTAATTGAATAAGAAACAACTTGCCAAACATGTTCTCATGGTTCACATTATTGCTTTATAAAAATATATAGAACATGAACTAATAAAAAATGCAACAACTAGCAAAACTTCAGCTGCGACAATCTTAATAATAGCCTAAAAACAAACAAAATCATGCACATTATTTAATCTATGCAACTACTGCTAATGTATTAAGGTATTTAAAAGTGTATTTCCTAGTTTCATGTCACAATACAGTCACATTACCTTATTTCATTTAATCCTAACTAACTAATGTATTTATAAAATGATGTAGTAATTTGTTTTATGTATTTTTTTAGAAGTGTTACAAAAAGATTGACTTTTATATTGCCCCTTGAAGAAAGGTGGGTCGGCATTATGGTATAGAAGAATTATTGTATATGATAATATTAAAAATATATATAATCATTTCTTTCTGCCTATCCCGACCCTGACCCTTGAGGGTAGGATAAGCGCTTCGATATCGTAGGCCTGCCGTGGGCTCCGAGGGCTTTGACTTGACTTAAGCCCAGCCCACGTAAATAAAGGGAGGGGGGCCCCGGCTCAGCCCTTTGACAGCACTACCCACAGGATTAACTACCTTTTTTATTCCACTTCCCTCGTCACAAAATCTGGGTTGGCCAATGATTGCATTGGGAAGGAGAGGAGCGGCAAAGGGATGGATAAGCCTGAGTAGTGCCAAATCAAATGCCTTTTTTTTTTTTTTTTTTTCAATCTAAAACATTGAAATGCATTTTGGGTGGACGGGCATGCATGGCTTCTTGTGGCTTGTCTTTTCCTTCGTATTGGAAGACCTTGCGCGATGCGAATTTCACTTCCGTCTCCTAATGCTGCCACTGGTCATGTGGTGCGACTTGCGAGCATCGCAATCTCAGCGACTTCCATCGTGATTACTAAAAGCTCGTGCCTTGACAATCGACTAAAAGAGCAGGGAATGCGTCCTGTTCCGAGTATGGAAGAGCCGTCCCTCTCTTGCCGGATTTACATTCCAACCTAACATCTAATACGAAAAGCTGAGTCGGGATCACCAAATTCTAATTGGAGAATGATAAAAGGTTATAAAAACCTTTGGAAACGCAGGCGGCACCAGGGGTGGACCCAGAAAATGGAATTAGGGGGGGCCAAATGAAAATTATTAAAAGAAAATCTTAACAATTTGGGGTAAAAGTAAAAAATTACAAAAAATTTAGTAGTAAAAAATAAATTTTGAAAACTTAGGGGGGGCCATGGCCCCTCAGGCCTACATGTAGGTCCGCCCCTGGGCAGCAACGGCACCCAGGCCAGAGTAAACGAATACATCCATCTCTTCACTTGGAGGGGAATGTTTAAAAGATAACATGATTAATTGGTGATAATCATTTCATCCTTTGAATATTGTAGCTTATTTGTTTTATGTAATGGAATACATAGGAATAGAAAAATTAACATTTCTAAAACTGGTTAAAATCAAGAAAATAAATGTCAGATTTTTAAAATAATAATCAAATTATCTTTCTTCTAGTAGAAAAGAATATTCGACCATCACTCTAGTAATTCAAACTCAAATAAAGTAAGGGTTGCATCTACATCGATACCTTAGATCTTATGCAGTATCAACCCATCACCTCACATCCTTAAATTCCACCACTTTAATAATCCTTCAGTGGAGCCAGTGCCAGACCCAGGATTTTGATTCGAGGGGGGCTAACGATGGTCAAAAGTCAATTTCCTACTCAACTAAAATGTTTATAAAAAAAAATCTCCAATGTTTACAAAAATACACCCTAAATCTAAAAATTATATAGACAAAATAATTTCAAATTTCTAAAGAATATCATTCAAATGATCACTTAATTTGCATAATAAATCAAAACCATTCAAATGATCACTTAATTTCTGTTGATTTGAGAACTTTTTGAGGGAGAAGATTTCTGCCATTTCTTTGAAGTTGAAGAGAGAGGGGGGGTGTTTTCTTAAAATGGGGGCTAGCTAAAAGGGCCTAATAGCGCTTATGGGCCTTTTCAGTTTAGGTGGGGGCTAAAGGCCCCAGACCCTTCTATGTCAGTCCGCCCCTGGGTGGAGCTCATTTGACGTTGGATTCCTATGTAATCAAAACCTATATATAACTGAATTTCTATGATTATAGTTATGTGAGTTCTTAAAAGTGAAGAATCAAAGGCTAACATCCACAAGTGACTTCAAATGACCCCACTTTTAATGGAAATTGAGAGAGAGAAGAGAAGAATCAATACCTAGACATCACCATGTGTAAATTCAAATTCTAGGAAGGTCAACATCCCGTCAGGAATCTGTAGATGATTGCATTCAAGTTTAATGCATTCCGCTTATGTAATCTTTAAAAATAAATGGTAATGTTATTCCTTTTTTATTTTACTTAAAATGGAACCATTTTTCTTTGGGATTTTAACACAAAAAAAAGGCTTAAGCTCTATTTAGATGAACAAGGATACAAAAACATAAAAACAATAGCAAAGGGTACTGTACATTTTGTGACGATATGCCCCCAGCGGCAATATCGCCACTCACCAACGATAGCACCACTATTCATATATTTTTTAACTCATCACTTTCTTTCTTCCCACAATCCAAATCATATCTCTTTTAGCCTCGAGTTCTCTTTAAAGAAGCTAGAAAACAAAAAAAAAAAACAAAAAAAGAACTTGTATTCATTGTCACTTGAACCAAGTAGTTTGCAATATAATTTTTTTTCTTTGATTTGCAGCTTTTTTGTAGGAACGCAAATGGGTACCCGATTCTCCGATTACCTGAAAGTTCCGACCCGTTAAAAATCAGGTCTGAGTCCTTATTTAGGCCTCAATAAGTAAATGGGTCCGAGTCCCGGGTCCAGTTCTACCTTAGTTCGGACCCGAGACCCAATATATTACCTCAATTTTCGAAAATCTTTCCTAAAAATCATATTTTTTTTTAATATCATTCTCTACTTAAATCCTGTCCCGAATTCAGACCCGTCCCATATATGGTTATGGTTCCGGTTACGGAGCAAAAAAACCGGTTTCAAAGCTGTTCCGGGTCTGGATCCGGTTCCACCTTCTCCTTAACAGTTCCGATTCCGGAACGGAACCAACCCATTTACAACCATACTTTTTTGGAAAGAGCTCTAGCCTCAAAAAGAAGATTTTGGAGCCGGAAGAAGGAAAGTAACGGGTATCAACAGTGTACTATTGTCAGTGAGTTGTGATATCGCCACTAGGGGCATTTTCATTAAAAAAAATAATAATAATAAGACACAGCCGGCTGTTGGTTTTACAATTTTGTGAACTTATTAATTGTCTGGTCAAAGTTTAATCCTAGGTTTTTTTTTTCCTTTAAAATGCATTTTTCTTTTCCCTCCATTTTGAAAGTTCAATAGGTCTGTGTGTGCGAATAATATAAGAATTAGCTACATCCCAAGGTTTCAAATACCATAACCATCTTATGATCCCGCACACTATTAATTACCTCTTAAGTATTGGGGAGAGCTATAATGCTGCCCCCTTGCATTTTAATAAAGCGTGGCTTCCCACTAAATCAAGACGGCCCACATTTCTAAAATCCAAACTGCTCACAGGCCCTCATCTGTGACTATATATAGTTACAGAACAGAATATTAAATTAATTGCAGTGGGACCCACCAATTGATTGGTTACATTCTGTACACGTGAGAGAGTGAAAACTTCTCTTTCATTTAAAATTACATGTAGAACAAGCAATTGATCCAACAATGGATGCCTGTACTTATTTTGGTGAGTTTTCATCCATTACAACACAAGCGAGGTTAGAATTTATGAGCAAATCGGGTTTTTAAAAGGTGAGCCTACATTTGGATTTAAGAGAGAGCGAAACTGAAATCTAAGTATATTATAGTGGGGTAATAATCAGGTGGGAATGGTTTTCATATAATATGTGAGAGCCTTTTTGTGGGGCCCTTGGGGATGGGACTTGGGGGATGGAAAGATCTATGTGAGGCCACCCCAAGTATCAAGTTTGACCCCAAACACATGCCCCTGACCCCTTCATTTGTGGCCCACAAGTTTAATGGCTTCATATTCAAAAAAATATTCAACTCTCGATCCAACGGTTCAGTCCATTCAGATGTGTGTCAATCCTTGGGATTAGTGACTATCAGGAGGTTCCCTATTGGTGTCTAGGTTCGGATGGGTTAATGGTTAGGCCTTGCAAAAAAGTTCTTATACAATAGGTGAAAACTAATTCTCACTTGAATATTTGCCATTATAGTTCTATATAAAATTTTTAGAAACATTGATGGGAGATACTCCTATGAGAGATATCTCTCACTTACTATGAGAGATAAGGTGGAAGTCCTTACATTTAAGTTATTGGCATAGGATATGAATGTGAGGGCCCCACCTTAATCTTATTGTAAGGTGAGAGATGCTCTCATAAGAGCATCTCCAAACATTTATATTTTATAGGTTGCTAGGTTCGGATGGGTTACTGTTTGGGCCCCGTAAAAAAGTTCTCATATAATATGTGAGAACTAATTCTCACTTGAATATTTTCCATTATATTTCTATCTAAAATTTATAAAAACATTAATAGGAGATGCTCCTGTGAGAGATATCTCTTATCTTACTATGAGAGATAATGTGGAAGTCCTCACATTTAAGTTATTGGCATATGATATGAATGTGAGGGCCCCCACCTTACTCTTATAGTAAGGTGAGAGATGCTCTCATAAGAACAACTCCAAACATCTATATTTTATAGAATGACTTCCGTGCAAACTTTTCTGTGAGCCCACTGTGGACGCTTCTGGTGATGGGACTAGGTGGATGGAAAGTTATGGATGGGCCCCATCTACATACCAAATTTGGAAATCATCCTATTATCCTATCATCGTCATCTGAGTCCCACAAGTTTAACAGGTGTGCTGTACATGGTGTATTTGTGAGCCCAATCCTACACTACACGGCACGGTCTTTATGCTAATATCGGATTCCATGTGGTCTTTACCTAAGAAGTATCCAACAGATATTAATTTCCTAAGTTTCAGTAGCCTGTTGCGCATGGAAGTTCTGCACTTCTAATCCTAGTTGGGGCACTTGATCCTACAATGAATATGCAATAACAAAATAAGCCCTTCCCACAAGGGATGTTCATGGGCCAGTTCAGGTTGGGCTAAGGCATATCCTGACTTTAGAAATAGAGGTTTCCATCCAGAAAAATACTGCCCATTTAATCAATTGAGCTGGGCTGAACCGGGCTTCTTATCATTTGTACGGGCTTTTTAGCAATTTTTTTGGATAAATTATCACTAAATTACAAACACTCCTTATTCAGGCTAGGTTGAGCCGGTCTTTGGGCTTTCTATCTATTAATCCAAGCCCCGGCCTAAATATTATATGGGCTCAGACTATATATCCAGGTCGTGCCCCAATCCGACTGGCCCAGCCCACGAACATGCCTAGCTAAAACCCAGTGGCTGCTGGCCAAAACCTCACATTCAAAGGCATTTTTCCAATGGTAAACATGACGTTTTAGCAAGAGGGGAGGAAGCTGGCCCACTGTTTCTTTTTCAGTTATTGATCTAGTAATAAATTTAACTGAGAGAGTTGATAAAAGTGAAAAGAATGTGATTTTAGATGTGAGTCTCACAAAAATCATGAGGGCAAAAAAATCCCAAGGCCTACGATTAGATAAAAAAGGAATGCCCTCATTGAGCCATCTGATTTTCACGATTAACTCATATGAAATTAGATCATCAAAACAAAAGAGGAGATATTGTGTCATTTGATTTCTATAGAGTCATCCCTAATAAAAAAAAAAGGAGAAAAAAAAAAAGTAAATTACCAATATTTAATGGGTGTAGGCCCTATTGGGGCTCATTAGTAGATGGGCCAAAATCCTAGAGTCCGTTAGGCCCGCTTATGGATACACATGCTTAAACCCACTTAAACATTGAATCTGCCCTCAGATTTTGTATTTTTCTAATTTCATAAGCCCCTTCCCATGTCGTACACTTATAAATCTCCATGTTTTTTTATGGGCCTAAGCCCATGAAAACCTTACATCATGTCCATTTTAATCTGTTCAAACCGATCATCCTCAAATGGTCTGGCTTTTAGCATTTTCATTTAAATTAAGTTCAACATTTCTATGTATTGGATCTCCAACTGAAAGTTTGGGCCTATTCCTATTGACGTATGAAAGATATTATGGAAAATTAGACGACTGATCAGTGGTAAATAGATGAGTGGGTTTTTTTTTAAAGCTTCACTTCCCTTTTTCAATGATCTAGTTTTATATGAGTGAATATTATGAATTAGATTGGTCACCTTTCTCTATAATTATGGGGCTTAAAATTTTCTTGGCTTTCATGATTTTCATGAGGCCCATAGCTAAAACCACTCTCTTCTCACTATGTCTCATAATTAGGTACGTTGTTAGATCAATAGTTAAAAAATGAAGTGTGCCAATATAATGGTAGGCCCAACTTTGAGCCAAGGGAAAATTGTGGGCCCAACTTAGCAAGGCAGAATGGTGATTTTGAGCCATTTACATTTAATTATGGGATGACTGATCTAATATGATCAGTTTCAGTTTGTGAAGGATATTGTTGGTAAGAGTTTGTTTCAAGGAATGGATGAGGGTAGTTTTGGTATATAAAAAAAAAAAGATGAATTTTAGTTAAGCAACCTCGCTTGGAAAGGAGTGAAAGTCGTTCTCGATTTTCTCTTATGTGTGGTAAGGTGACATTCCAAGCGGCACCCTTTGCTTTGAGTGACTGTCGAGGAATCCCTTTTAAGCATCTTCTTGACTTGTGAAAGTAGACTGCTTATTAGAGAAATGTTTGTATAGAAAGAAATCTTGGCATCCATGTGCTCAACTGGCTGGCAAAACCTACTATCAATGGGTAAAAAAAAGACGTGCTTAGAACCTTGTGAAAGTAGATGTCCCCTCCACTAAGTTGCTTGGGACCCTCAATTTATAATTATTATGTTTTTTTTGGGTAAGACATCAATTTATGATTCAGTTTCAGGAATATGATGTGTTTCTGAAAAAATCATTTCAACGCTCAATAAGAGTACTACTGATCCTCTTAGGTTTATGATTCAATTGAATCCTGAGGCTTCTCATGCCACTAATACAAGAAAAGGTCCTCTACGTCCAGGCTTGCACTGTCAACAATATTTGGTATTTGCTTAAAATAGAATAAGAGAATGGGAGAAGTTCGTCTTATCATTGAAAGTAAAAGAGGGCTCAATTTATAGCCTTTACAAGAAACAGAATCAAAACAAATAACGGTACCCTACATAATAGGGATTATTCAAACCACTAACCAACTAAGCCTAAAGACTCGATCAAACTGAGACTAAATCAATAAATGATTCTAACATCCTCCCTTAAATTGATGCTAATTACACTCAGTTTACTCCTGGAAATGAGCAGACCCCCATCAGACTTCTCAATTTCACGAACACATCTAACTTCAGCAGCTTGGTCATTATGTCTGCTATTTATTCTTGAGTGTGACAATGAACTAACTTAACAACACCATCTTTAGTAAGCTCACATAGGAAATGAAACCTGACATCTATATGTTTGCTTCGGCCATGTAACACAGGATTCTTCAAGAGCTAAATGGTTGAGCTATTGTCACAGAAAATATTTGTATCATCACCTTGATTCAGATTTAAGTTCTTCAAAATTCTTCTCATCCAAACCACTTGACAAGCACATGAAGCTGCAGCCACGAACTCAGCTTTGGTGGTGGACAACGTGACTATTGGTTGCTTCTTAGATGACCAAGAAACTACACCTGAGTTGAGCATAAATACATAGCCAGAAGCACTTCTTCTATCATCCAAATCTCCGGCATAATCACTGTCCGTGTAAGCAATTAATTCATCTCCTCCCTTCCGATAAAGTATTCCAAGATCACAAGTTCCTTTTAAATACCGTAACACTCTCTTGGCAGCCTGAAAATGAAGTTCAGTTGGATGATCCATATACCTACTTAATAGACTCACCACAAACATAATGTCGGGTCGAGTGTTAGTCAAGTACATCAGACTACCCACAATCTGCTTGTAGTGAGTGCTATCTAATTTCACTCCATCTGCATCTTTCATGAGTTTAATGCCTGGAACAATTGGATTCAACACAGGATTGCATTTATCCCTTCCAAATCTCTCTAACACCTCATATGTGTACTTCCTTTGACAAATGAAGATACCCTCTAGTTCTTGCATCACTTCTAACCCAAGAAAATGCCTCATCCTTCCGAGGTCAATCATATCAAACTCATGCATAATGGAATTCTTAAATTCAGCAAACATGCTTTCATCATTGCCTGTGAAGATTAAATCATCTACGTAGAGACAAATGATTAAGATTTTACCTCCTTCCTTCACCTTGATGAATAAGCTATGCTCATATGGACACTTCTCAAAGCCTTCCTTTGCAAAATAAGATTCGATGCGGCTGTACCATGCTCGTGGAGCCTGTTTCAAACCGTATAAAGCCTTTTTTTAATTTGTATACCTTATGTTCATCACCTCTCTTCACATAACCTAGAGGTTGTTCAACAAAGACCTCTTCGGAAAGTTCTCCATGTAAGAACGTTGACTTAACGTCGAGCTGAAATATCGTCCATTTCTTCTGGGCTGCCATGGAGATCACTAAACGAACTGTATCCATACGTGCTACAAGAGCAAACACTTCAGTATAATCAACTCCATGTTCTTGGGAGTAGCCTTTTGCAACTAACCGGGCTTTGACCTTGTCTATCGCACCATTCTCGTTGAACTTTGTCCTATACACCCACTTCACTCCAACTTTCTTAGCACCAGCAGGTAGATATGTCATCTCCCAAGTGTCATTTCGTGAAATTGAATCCATCTCTGCATCCATCTCTGCATCCATGGCCAATCTCCACTTCGAGTGCTTCACAGCTTCTTCGAAAGACATGGGATCATTAGCGGCAGCAAATATGACCATGTAAGACTCTTCCTCTTCCTCAGTTAATTCCTCCCCACTGACATAGTCTTTCATCCAAGAAAGTCTTCTACGCTCCCTTTCTACATGAAGTGATGACTCATCAATTGGTATAGAACTTGTTGAGCTTCCTCTTGTTTCACTCACATCTGGATTGACATGTTGAACAATTCCTTCAAGACTTGCTAATCCTTCAGGACTTGTTCTCTCATCATTCAGAGCTTGTTCTTCCGCACTGTCTCCCCATTCTAAATCAACAATCTGATCCAACTTTTGACTTTCATCCCAATTCCAGCTTTCATTTTCTTCAAACACCACGTCTCTACTCACTATAATTTTCTGTGAAGTAGGATCATATAGTCGGTATGCCTTTGATTCTTTGCTAATGCCAAGCAAAACACACTTTATACTTTTATCATCAAGCTTGGTTCTCTTGCAATCAGGTACATGAGCATGGGCTATGCAACCAAAGACCTTAAAATGATCGACTGAAGGTTTAATGCCACTCCAGGCTTCTTCCGGGGTCTTGTTCTTAACTGGAAATGTTGGGCTTCTATTCAAAATGTGAATAGTCCAATTGATAGCTTCTGGCCAAAACTTCTTTGGAATCTTCTTCTCTAACAGCATGCTTCGAACCATATTCATAATGGTCCGATTTTTTCTTTCCACGACTCTGTTTTGTTGAGGAGAGTAGGCGGCTGTAAGCTGACGGCGTATGCCATGTTCATTGCAATAATCAGTAAATTCTAGTGAGTTGAATTCACCTCCACAATCAGTACGAAGACTGTTAATACATAATTCGACCTCCTTTTCAACATGATTCTTAAAAAGCTTGAATGCAGTGAAAGCTTCAGACTTTTCAACAAGGAAATAAGCCCAAATTTTGCGATTATAATCATCAATAAAAGTGATTATGTACCTCTTGTTACTGTTTGAGATAGGAGTAATTGGCCCACATATGTCAGCATGTACAAGTTGAAGGACTTTACTGGCTCTCCATGTGGTTGCTTTAGGAAAAGAATTTCTTTGTTGTTTGCCAATCAAACAATCGCCACAAACCTTTGACGGAGCATCAAAGTTTGGCAGTCCTCTCACCATCCCTTTTTGTTGAAGAAGATTCAATCCTGTGAAGCTGAGATGACCATATCTGTTGTGCCACAGCATAGCATTATCTTCAGATGAGAAATTAAAGCATACCTGTTCTTTTGATTGTATCTGGGCAAACAATTTGAACATTCTATTGGAGGCCATGGCAATCTCCATAATCAACCCTTTTTCAGGATGATATAACTTGCAGGTTCCCCGTTGAATGAGAATAGTAAGACCCTTCTCGGCTAGTTGCCCTATGCTCAATAAGTTGTTCTTCAAACCTGGAATATAAAACACACCTGTAATGATTTGCACAAAACCATTTACAAGCATTCTCATATTTCCCTTTCCCATCACATCCATACTCGAATTGTCTCCCAGCTTCACGGTCTCTCTAAAACTGCCATCAAAATCAACAAATAGCTCCTTTTTCCCACACATGTGGTTGCTACATCTCGAGTCGAGAAACCACAACTCCTCCTTGCTTGTCGCCTTCTCATTGACATATGCCATTAATAACATTTCTTCTCCTCCTTCTGCAAGTTTGTCTTCCCTTCAATCACTTTATTTGGGCACTCATATGCAAAGTGCCCCAACTTGTGACAACTGTAGCATTCAATGGTGGATTTGTCAAAGCTGCGACTACCACCTCCTCTTCCTCTTCCTCGAAAAGATCCACGTCCTCTCCCACTTGATGAATCGCCAGACGTAACCTTCAGTGCATGCTCCTCTATTGTATGAGCATTCATACGCTGCTTGTGTACTAACAAACTACTTTGCAGCTCATCTATAGATATCACATCAAGATCTTTTTATTCTTCGATAGAGCAGACCACGTAATCAAATTTCGGGGTCATGGATTGCAAGATTTTCTAAATGATTGATACATCTGTCAACTTCTTCGCACCATTTGACCGCATCTTGTTAACCACAGTCATAGTATGAGCAAAATACTCAGTTACAGACTCCCCCGCCTTCATGTTGAGCATCTCAACTCTTTCTGAAGAGCTTGTCGTTGCGCACGTTGCACTCATGCTGTACCTTGATACTTCTGCTTCAAGGAATCCCAAATGCTCTTGGCTGAATCCTTGTTCAAAATCGTCTCCAAAATGGAACGATCAATACTCTGGAAGAGATAATTCTTCGCCTTTAGATCCTTCAATTTCGCATCCTCAATCACCTTCGTCTGAGCTGGGGTAGGCTGGACTCCATCGACCGCTGTTGGAACTCCATCTTCAATTAGACCCCAATACTCCTTTGAACGGAGGAAATTCTCCATGAGCATGCACCAATGATCGTAGTGTCCGTCGAACCTCAGAATTGATGGTTGCACAAACCCTCCCTCTGTAGCCATCTCCAATGTTAAACCTGGCTCTGATACCAAATGTCAACAATAGTTGGTATTTGCTGAAAATAGAATAAGAGAATGGGAGAAGTTTGTCTTATCATTGAAAGTAAAAGAGGGCTCGATATATAGCCTTTACAAGAAACAGAATCAAAACAAATAACAGAACCCTACATAATAGGGGTTATTCAAACCACCAGGGGCGGACCCAGGATTTCATCGAGCCGGGGGGGGAGGGGGGGCAGGGGCAAGCTTAAATAAATATATTTTAACAAATCTAGATAGCTAATATTTTTTTATATTTTTTCTGGACATACATCCAAGTTCAAGCATGATAAATATATTAAAATCAAATGCTAGAAGTTTACCTGCAGCAACATAGCCACTGGCGCACACGGCACACAAACTAATCGTCTGATCTCTGATGACTTTGATTGGATCAAGCCGGCGGGCGGTGGAGCAGGCCGGCGGGCAGTTGTGTGAGCAGTGGCGGTCTGTAGCTTTCTTCTTTGATTCTTTCTTTCTTCCTATTAGAATGTTAGGGAATATGGATAGGGACTTTAGGGTTGATGCAAAAGTCTTTCTTCTCAAAATTCAAGACTCAAACCAAACGGTTGTCCATCTCAACCAAACAATGAGGAATTAAATGGCTTAAGTTAGAAAAAGTCTATACAGACCGACTGGGTATCCCGAACTTGGGACCGATCCCATGTGGATGGCCACGTGGCGCTGAGGGTACCAACTAGTGTGTTCAACCTTTATTTGAGCGGGAGAATGAAAAAAAAGGGGGCATAGGATCAGTCCATAAATCGGTCATACAATCGGTCCATATAGACTTACTCCTTAAGTTATTCATCGACAAATCAAGGGCTGTTAACTTAATTGCATTACAATTTACAAAGGGATGAAGGACTTATGAGCTTCCCTTTTCTGGCTTTGGGACTTGGGACTTGGGACTTGAGGAGATGGATCAAGGTCCATTACAATTTGGTTTTTTCTTTATATTTATATATATATATATATATATATATATATACTTTGTGTAAACAATTAAGGGGGGCGGGGAAGGGGGGGCGGGGGGGAAGGGGGGGTTGTTATAAAATTATTATATAAATTAATTAAAGCACATTAATCATAGGGATTAGTGATTTGAGAGAGGGGGCCATGGCCCCCCTGGGCCTACTCTTGGGTCCGCCCCTGCAAACCACTAACCAACTAAGCCTAAAGACTCGATCAAACTGAGACTAAATCAACAAATGATTCTAACATGCACCTGAAGAATGAAAACCTTCCGAAATAAATTACCTCCTCTTTCGTTATTCTTGTAAAATTTCACTCCAACAAAAGTTAGAATTAGATTGATCAATTTTTAAGGCACGTAAATGAAAATGAGCTTTTGAATAGCCTCACAAATTTCTTGAGTCTAAGTCAGTTCCGAACTCCTTTTAACTACTGTAACTTCAAACCAGTGATGGTTACGGGTTGGTCGACAACCAGTTGACTCCAAATTGTCCAATTGCTAGGCCACATCTGGATTAGCAAAGTTGCAAGAAATGATGGACTGGGCAGATTGAATGCTTTTTTTTTTAAAGCCAGTCCATAGTTTGGATCAATTAATTAGGTCCAGAACCCAGATTCAAACCATGGTCTGTTTGTAAGGCCAGGCGTAGCTATGTCACGTTTGAAGTTTGAACAAGTAATTGAGTCCTTCATAAAAGCGTTGGCCCAAGCATGGAAAGTCACTATAGGACTATTCCAGCCAGCCTATGGATCTGAAAAGCTAACACAAGTTTAGTCAAATCTGTACCTGGGAATCACCGAAATTTAGTCATACCACAATAGGTTTGTTTCTGATCCATTACTGTTTGAAGTTTGAAACATCAAAGCATAGAAATAAAAAGTCTTATAAATTAGTTAAGCCTGGACTGACTGACACCTTTCAGCTTCAAGAGAAATTCAACACAAGAATAAGGCAAGGTCATTCCTAGCAGCATCAAAATCAAAGATTGAACAGTAAATTGCATTTTCGTTTAAATTGCATTTTCGTTCGGATTACTCTGTATTTCCCTGTTATGTATGGATGGGTCATGGGGATATCTTTATTCAATCTTTATTTTCTGTCATGGACTGTTCAGCTTTTGGCTTTACTCAACTGGAAGCCATTTTCAAGGAGTAAATAATGGTAACGTGCGCAGTGAGAACTTCATGGACACCAGGCCATCCACTCCAAACAAAATGACTGGCAACCCCACTTCCTCTGCTTTGTCGCCGGTCAATTTATGAGAGGGCTCTCTAAACAGCACCACAATAATTTCTTTCCTTTTGAATACATTATGACACGACACTATACCCATTTTGAAGTATCCAATCACAAAGAGTAGCGTGGAGTAAAGAGTAGCGTGGAGTAAAAGTTAATGAAATACAAACCATTGATTTTAGAACCTTGTAGTACCTCCCAAATAGGGGATTCGGATAGATCACAAGTGAGCCGGTCTCATACTCTCACGACATGAAATGAGTTTCTTTATTTATATATATATATATAATTTTTTAAATATAAGAGAAGAAGCTCCAAATATCAAGATCTCCCTTCTAAATGCAATTTTTATTTAATTTTAGCAAGTGCCAACAACACCCACATGATTTGATCCTAACCTCTGATTACAGGACCGGTCCAATAGGTTTAAAAGAATCATAAGTTCATGTTTTGCAATGAAATTCTACTAAAAAAGATTTTTAGTTTTCACAAAATCGTAAAAAATCCATATTTGACAATTATAAATTTCCATAAATTATTTGAACCAACCAAAATAACATGTAGAAGATTTGTGCATCAAAACCAAATTTCTATATGTATTAATTTGCAATTGCATCAGCAAAGAATCCCTATTCCTTCCAGGGGAAGCAAGAAATCCTCAAATCTACGAATTCCTTGTGGATTTGCAAAATCATGGAATCGGTACTAATACAAGAGATCCAATATCATTTTTTAATCAGGGGAAGTCCCAAAATCACAACACAATCAACGGTTTGGATCAACCCAAGCCATTTCCTCCTACCACATATACAATCAAAATCTCAAAAAAATTCAATCAAACATATATATGGCATACAATACACATTACAGTTGAAATCGCACGCCAACAAAAACCCACATGCGAAAGCCTCTCTATGCATCCGCAGACCGCAAAAGCTTCTGCGCCTGCGAGAGCTGCTCCATCAACGACCTGATTTGCGAGTGATACGCACGTGCCTGCTCGACGGCCTCTGCCTCGAGCTCGCCGAGCTGCGAGCAGAGCCTCTCCTCCGCTTCCTCCGTGGCTAGCAGCCTCTGCTTGGTCCTCTCGAGATCTACTCGCGCCTTCTCTTCTCTCTGCAGGCTGCTCTGCAGCTCCTTCTCGAGCTCCTCGTTCCTCTTTCTCAGGAGAGCCTTCTCGTTCTCTTCCTTGTCGTTTGGAATTACGATATTGCCCCTGGTTGGGAAGAAGAAGGGGCGGGAGGCAGCGACCGCGACGCCAGGAGCCATTGCTGGGATTTTGGATGTGGAGAAGTGATGACGGGAGTAAAGCAAAATGAATGGTGGAAGAAGCGGATTTCGTTGGATATTTATAGGCGGGAAAAGAGGGTGTCCAGATTCAATGAATCTTAGCCCCGGGATTCCGTAATCTGTGACGTCGGATTTCGCAGGCCGCCGGATCTGATCGGATGTGGGACCAGCAGTTACTTTTTTATGAGCCGGCTGACAAAACATGTGGCTGGCCTCTGGGTTTGAATTTTACCCACTTCGTTTTTGAGGATGACACTTCTGTGATCTAATAATTAATTAATAAATGATTAAGGGTAAGAATACTCTCCAAATTATAATGTGATTTGGTAACCAAATCAAAACTCTCTTAGTATTTACTTCTCTTTTTGGTGAACCCCGGGGCAATTTAAAAATTCTATTTGAACAAACTCTATGGACAGAATTTGGGACAAATTGTCCACGTGGCATAACGTGATTGGATTTTCTCAAAAGTTGAAATGCATTGTCCCAATCTCGTTGCGCTACGTGGACAGTTTATCTAAAATTCTGTTCATGAGTTTGTCCATATAGACAAACTGGAGGCAATTTTTCCGAGGGCTAGAACTCATGAGAGTGCCCACACATACAGGAGAGAGAACTCGTGAGATATATGGAAAAACACCCACACACTCAGGGTGAGAAGTGGGGTTTCAATATTATGGAACAAGACATCTTTTTGTGTTCTAATTATGGTCTACTTTATTGGACCAGTGGACCCAACAAACATACCACTTATCCTAGTTTACAAAGCTTATGAAATTCGTTGGCACTAGCCAAGCTTCCAATTGGGGCTAATTCTTCTTCTTTTTTTATCTCTCTTGCCCTCCCTTTCTATTAGGCACCATCCAAGATGGCTAGACCCTTGAAATACAGGGCTAATGCAGAGGAGACGACCCAGGATAAAACTCTAGGCAGTTGGATGAAAATGGAGACGCAACCATTAGGCTTAACCCTTTATTCTCAATGGGGGCTGACTAAAATTCAAAATAACTCAAAAATTAATGTCCTTTCCTTGAATAACTTGGGGGACAAATTCTACTTTCATAGCCTTCTCTGTCATGTGAATCATGAATAAGATATTATATCATTTTTTGTTCATAAATTTTTTAATGCTTTTCAAACCATGGTCTGAGTTTGATATTATACCAAAGGGAGTGGATTTAGTTGTTTATTGATGGGCACCACCAATCAGCCGTGTAGTTTTGGATTCACCGAATCAGAATCGTTTGAATTCTTGGTTTTTCTTCCTTGTGAAAGGTATCAATTCTCGGCGACCGTGACCTGTCTGTAATATTTTATCGTTTTTGATTTCTTGTTATGGGGGATATTGACGTTAACGCGTCTTTTATGGGGGATTTCTTGTTATGGGTGTTTTTCCAGAAAACTTGGCCCGTCTTCAACCCACAATTTAAAATTGGATTCCCAGTTCTCGGGTGGTTATGACCATAGTCCTTTCTCTTTTGGGATTAGTGGCCCTGATATCGATATCTGGTTTCACCTTTTTAGGAATTGAAAGTTGGATCCACTAATTCTACCACTTGGGAGTCACATGGATTTTACACTTTTACCCGACTTCTCTGTGGACCCGTATGGATTAATCCAGTCCAAAGGGTTGGAATCCTCTGTTAGTAAAGAAAAAAGAAATCCCAATTCTCTAATGACTTTTTTTAAAAGTCCACATATGGTAAATAAATAAAGAGGATTCTCTAATTAGGGGTGGTATGAATTTTTTATATAGGATATTGGGGGCGGTTCGAATTTTTTATATAGGTGGGCCTCACTAAGTATTTCTACTCCTTTTAACTTAGGATTTCTCTGCATCAAAACCTTCCTTTAGAGGGTTGGACTTATAAAATTAAGAAGAGGATGTGGAACCGGTCCATTCACGACGGTCTCGGGAGGAAGAATCGATCCCGAGTGGGCCACTCACATATAGTGGTTCGGCACAAATGTCTGTTATTACTGGCTGTTGCTTTCTTCACTATTTAACTAATAAGTTGCAGGGTGTGTCACTGAATTTTAAAATGAGTCCGGCCACTCTGCTGAATCCTAGGCCTTTCAAAAAGTCAGATTTTGTTAGATGCTATGAGATATTTGGATTCCACCAATGAAATGACTCTGAAACCTTGTCTTATTCAGTAACCATTAATTTTTGTAACTTAAATTGTATCGTTTTGATTTCGTGTTATGATTAAGGGTTTTTTTTAACCCCAACGGAGGGGACTATGACCCATGAGAGAACCCACAAATGCAGGGAGGGAGCCCTTGCATGATGGAGAGGAAAGCACCCGCCACACACACAGGGTGGGGTCCTCAAACAGCTGAACAACCCTTGATTCTCAGCTTTTAATTTGAGTTGATGTTAAAGTTTTAAACTTCATTTATAAATAAATTAGGTTTAAATTTATCCTAAATATGTTATTTTTGGTGCTTAATCCAACACATATTAGATCCAATAAGTAGAGATCTATTGTTGCAGCTATCACATGGGAACCATGTAACACGTGCCAGGAACTCCATAATAGAGGTGACATGGATATAATCTGAACTATTTAAGATGAATCACATCTTATGTGAGCCCATGATGGAGATCCCTGCATGTATTACACGGTTCCCATGTAATAACTATTATTACGGGTCCGGGCTCGGATCCAATTCAACCCATTGATGATTAGGCTAGAATATCTAGTCTTCTAAAATAAGAAGAGCAACATTTTTTTGTATCCTGCGTTGCAACATGATTTAGGCCGGGGTGTTAGTGCAGCACAGTTTCAGTGGAAAGGGGCACGCCTTGCTCGTGGTGTTTGGTGCAATGATTAAACAGTAAAAATTTCATTCCTTTTTTGCTTAATTTCTGCACAAGGATCGAACTCTTGGCTGTTGGATGAGTACCGGATACCCAACCATTGGGTTATCCCTCTATTCTCAATTGGAGCTCGCTTATTAAAAATTAAAGTATTTCAGAATTAATCTCCGTCTCCCAAATAGCGTGGGGCAAATTTCACTCTCATAACCTGCTGTCATGTTAATCATGAATAAGATAAACGAGGCTTTATGATCATAAATGTTGTAATGCCTTTAATCCAGTGGCCAGTGAAACTTCAGAAGTCAGTTTACTTGTTTAATAGGCATTAGGCACCACTAAACAGCTGTGTAGTTATGGATTTACCTACAGTTTGAATTCTTGGCTTTCTTGTGGCAGAAGGTTTGAATTCTGGGTGGTGTGACCTGTCTAACATGTATTTTTCCTTTTGATTTGTTCGTTATGGGTGTTATGGACCTGACCTTTTTATCCCTTCCAGAAAACTCTGCTCGTCTTCATTGTACATAGATGCTTCCACGTGTGAGTGGAAGGCATATAGAGCTGGAGTCTGGATTCTCCAATGACTTGTTTTAATAGTCAAGATATGGTAAATCAATGGAAGAGGGATTCTCTAATGACTTTTGAGAAATTCTGAGTTGGCAGAGTTTACTCTATAATGGGCTTACCTATTTCAAATTTTGAACCATTCAAAAATAAATTCACTTCTATAGTAATTCGGGTATCCTTAAATTTTACTCTTTTTGGAGTTGGATCCGATGAAAGACTAAGTGTTCAATTACAAATATAAATAACACAATTTTATGTATGTTCATTTATCACTTTTTTTTTATATCAACTAATCAATCTTTCGGTGGGACCAATTCCATTAGGGTAAATCCGAAAACACGTGGTGGTTCGAGTTTTTAATAGGCAGGACTCACTAAATATTTCTACTCATTTAACTCAAGATTTCTCTCTAGCAAAACCTTAGGGGGTCGGACACTCGGACTTGTAAAATTGAGAAGAGGATGTGGGACCGGCCCACTCACGAAGATCTCAGGGAGGAAGAATCGGTCCCAAGTGGGCTACTCACCTATCAGTGGCTTGCCACAAATGTCTGTTATTAATGGCTGTTGCTTTCTTCGCTAATGAATCCGGCCCCTCTGCTGCATCATAGGCTTTTTAAAGAAGTCAGGTTTTGTTAGATGCTATAGGATATTCGGATTCCACCAATGAAATGACTCTGAAGTTTTGCCTTATTCACTAACCATTAACTTTTTCTTTTTTTTTTGGTTTTTGTAACATAGATCAATCACTGAAGCTTTAATAGGTTTCGTGGTAGATGAGTAGAAGGCACCATTTCAAAAGGTGATAGATGAGTAGCATGTCCAATTCAAAATTTGATAAGAGGAGTAGAATTCCCCATTTCAAAAGGTGATAGATGAGTAGACGAATTGGGATCCTCCCTATCTCCAGCATAAAGAGTAGGATGTGATGCCTATTAAGAGATCTTTTTGAAGTAGCAGTACGTGGAAATGGGTTGGTTTTGGATTCATGTGTGCCCTAAAATCACCAAGAAAAGATTTTTATAGCCTTGTATGTGGTTCATTTTAAAGCTTTAACTATTTATTTCATAGCACTTATCTCACCAGTGAGTAGCGGCAGATTTCATTTGGTTGCTCAAAGTTTGAATTCTTGCTACACCACCTTTTCCACCTGTGTGGGCCATCTTCTTACTTGTGCAGGGCCGTCTTTCCATGTGTATGCGAGCTCTCTCTTGGGTCCTAGCGCCCTTGGCTTGGTTACAAAAAAATTTATTAATTTCATGGCACTCAATTAAATAACACTAGTACTTAGAGTGCCTAGGCATTTTTTAAGAGAAAATCACCCCTCTTAGTTGGGCCCATTAGGATGCATGATGATTATGAAAATTCATTGGATGAAAAGATCTATACGAGACATACCTATACGCAAGATTCTGACTCCATAAATATCATCCTAGCATTTTGATCCACGGCCCTAAAATTTAATGAATCAGAAGCATCATTTCTATGGGGTTTTAGTGTGCGAGAAGACTATATTGACTCAAGATGGACCCATGAGAAAAAAAAATCGCAAGGAGGGGGGGGGGGGGGGGGGGGTGTTTAAAATTGAGCTTTTTGGGGAATTATATATATATGGGGGATCTTCATATGCGGACACTCCTTTTAGGGGTGTTTCAAGTACAAGAGGGGGGTAACACCCCCAAAAGGGGTGTCCCTCACCATTTTTGGTGAGGGATAGATGCATATGAATATTTCCCTATATATATAATTATATGAGCAAGGCTCCCACATGGGGATGGGATGGAGGGGATTTCAAGGACTCCCTGGGATTTTCCTCTTTGCAAAAAATCAACCCCAACCGTAATTTCTATCATCTCCATATGGGCTTAAAAGTTTAATGGTTAACGGTCCATTTAGATCGATACATAATCAATCCAACGGCCCAATAAATTCCGATCTGACTGAAAGTTGGTGGACACATGCAATTTAGGAGGGTCATGTGTTTGGACCATTTAGATGGACCAAAGGTAAGCCCCACAAGCATGAGCTTACGAGATTTTATCCTAAGCTTGAGCTTAGGACAGCCTTGCTCTATATATATATATATATATATATGGGTGTGCATGTGAAGAATGGCTCATGTGAATGTGGTGAGGGACAACTTGATGAGGCCCACCTAGGACCCCATTGATCATGGGACTAGGAGATGGAAAGAGACGCTTTGGCAGAGCACGGATATCAAGTTTTGGGTCAATCACATGCCTTTAATCCCTTGATTTGTAGCCCACAAGTTTAGCGACTTTATACAACAAAAAAAAAAAAAAAAAAAGACCATCGATCCAACAATCTAATCCATTTGGAACAGTGAAACCCCTACGGATTTAGTGTAATTCAGAGGGTCCCGTATATGTAGATGGTTCAAATATAACCTAAAGTCAGCCTTACTATATTGCCTCGCTATGTATCCCTCACCCTATGATGAGGGATGGATGCACACTAGCATTCCTCAAGATATGATGAGGGCACCTAAAGTCCCTACCTCCCCTATGTACTGGATAAATTAGTTTTTTGCCTGGACAAGTGGCCCAGAGAGAGAGGGCGGCTCGAAACCACAACCTCTGGTTCCTCAGCCGTGGTCCTAGCCAAGTCCGCTACCCTGCGGGGTATTCTTCGTGGTAATCGCTGCAACCTCATTTATCGAGTGCGCCGAAGGGCTCCACAAATTCTACTATATATCCTCATTTAAAAGGCAGAGTTTCTTGCGGTAGAAGGTGCAAAGGATCAAGATGTAGACTGAAAATGTCAACAATTGCATTTCTCCATACTAGTTTCTTTGAGAAAAATAATTTATGGTGACCCACTGTGAATGGAGGTGGTCTATTTTCAATTTGTTATCCATCCATTTTAAAGTAAACAATAAGATGATTCACAACAAACAAAACCCTATAGTATATAATGGGGCCAGTGGAACCCCAAAACACTATATAAAGATGCTGAGAATTTTTTAGATTCAATGTCTATAAATAATGTTGACATAAATACTACATGTAAGTCATTCATCTCAGGAATGGTCATAAAGAAAGTTTTCACGTAGATTGTATAACCATACAAAAGTAGGTCTTAAAAATTAACCACCTACTATAAATTGACCTCATAAAAATTCTGGGTAACAAAATTAATGACGAGATTGGAAGTTTGTCTTTTTTTAATATTGATGATGATGATGATCACTTCTACATTTTAAATGGCCATGCGTACACTCTGAATGAATCACTGCCACAGTCAATCAAAAACAATTGTAAATGCATGATAATAACTCATTAATCTAATTACAGTGATCATCAACTATTTAAATGATGATCTTTTGGGTCATATCTCCTGTCAACTGTCGTTGTAGGATCTTATACCCTATTGAGCAACCACTTATCCCAAAACCAATTGGTGATAGGAAACGGCACAACAATAATTTTATGGTGAGAGTAAGGGCTCGACCACAATTATGACCGCTTAGAAGCGAGGGTGTAGACGTTGACCTCAACAGTCTTAAAAGAAGCTAGATTAAGGTAAAAGATGTTTGAATTAGGCACCACATCCTTTTCATTGATGGTAGCACTAGCACTCAACGCCTATTTTGAAAATAAAATTGTCCCCAGAAGGGACCATTATGAGGGCACACTGGTTCATAAAGTAATGTGGCCATGGTCCGCTGAGGCATCTATTAAGATAAAAAAACACACGCATGATTTACGAGATAATCACACAATCAATCCATGAGATACGGATTTACGTGGTTCGGCAAGATTGCCTACGTCCACAGGAAATTCTCGCCGTTCACTGTTATTGGAGATTCTCACAAGAATATAAGCACTCACTGTCTCTCTTGCTTTCTCTCAATTTCACCCTTCATTACAATGCTCTCAATACCCAGTATAAATATAAGTAGCCCTAAACCTCTACACATCCATAACAGTCGGATCTGGCCTTATAACGGATGGTCCAGATTAAACCGATATATTACAAATAAACCCCTGTAATTAAGTAAAGTCTATATCAAGTTTCACCAACCCATCAATCTTCCACTTGAAAACTGATCATACTGAATGTCTTTGACAATAACAGAACACAGCTAAGAATCTCGATTCCTCATCTTCATGCTTGAAGACTAACTTAAGCCGAGTACAGCTTCAGTTTCTCTATAGTCACCATCTTTGTGAACATATCTGCAGGATTCTCACTTGATAAAATCTTCTCCAGTTTCAATATTTTTTCTTCCACAAGCCACCGTATGAAGTGATATCTGATCCAAATGTGTTTGATTTTTGGATGAAAGACTGAATTCTTTGCAAGATAAATGGCACTCTTACTGTCACTGTAAAGCCTGCTAGACTCTTGCTTCTTACCAAACTCTTCCATTAACTCCTGTAACCAAATCATTTCCTTACTAGCTTTTGTAGCGGCAACATACTCTACTTTTGTGGTTGAAAGTGCAACGATGTCCTATAGTTGGGACTTGCAACTGATTGCTGCATTATCCAATGTGAAGACATATCCTGTAGTGCTTCTGCTTCTATAAAGATCTCCTGCCAAGTCCGAATCAATATAGCCATGTAATTTGATCTATGATTCTCCAAAACACAATGATGAATTAGTGGTTCCTCTCAATGAGAATCCACTTAACTGCCTCCCAATGCGCTTTTCCGGGGTTACTTATAAATCTGAGTACAACTCCCCAGTGAATTCTCCCGTCTTCCCGTGGACATAGGCCAAAAGCAAAATCACATAAATATCTATGTTCTCTTATACTATACATGCTTGGTCTCTTCTGGTAGCCTTAGATCCTAACAGCATCTTGCCTTTTTTTTTTTTTTTTTGTCCCAAAGGGTGTTGTATCCCTAATCATTGGTGCACTCTTGTGGCTACAAACCGCGGCTCTCCTACTGAAGGGACATGTACATAAAATGACTATATGTTGGTGTGTGTGGCAGTGGATGCCTGCAGGATAACAAATGCTTTTCTCAAGATGCCTGGATCTGTAGCAAATTTGTTAGAATAAACTCTTTAAATAACTACCGTTGATAGTTGATGACCACCCATAACCACCTCTAAGCTCATGAAGTCCAATTCAGCTCAGAAATGATCCTACTAAACCCAATAAGAATTGGGTCAAATCCACAAATTAGAAGTAGCCCGACTCAGCCCAATAAGAAAATGGGTTGATTCGGGTTTGTTCCAAGAAACTGCTTCTTCAATGTGGCTTGGACTTGGAGCTTCAAGTCTACTCGGACTTGTATGGTCAGTTAAGTGATCTCTTATAAATTAAGTACATGGTAAGTCAGTAGATTGAGCATTTATAAATTAAAGGATTTGGCCCAATGATCAAGGTCATTTAGCCACTTATATAAAGCTAAAAACCGGATGATCAACTTACAAAAATGTCTTGGTCTATTTATTGACCAGTCAAACTCCATCCATAGAAACTCTGGAGTGTAACGCTCTGCTAGATACCTAAGCAAATTTGGAGTAGTTTAGTATAATAATGAAAATTTGATTCGAACCATAGCACTGTAGCAGTCTGTTTAATATAAAACCATGGACTCTACGTCTCTACCTATACAAATGATGTAGCTACTGATATAGACAGATGTAAAATTGAGACCCACCCCACAGTGATAAGTGACTCTTGGGGTTTTAGAGGGCTAGGTCCTAGGAAGGGGCCTGAGGAAAGTAATTATACGCAACAAGACAACAAATAAAAAGAAAGAAAGAGTCTATTCCTAATATTATGGTTTTGTGGGCCATTAAACTCTGCAGGGATTGCAATGGCAGGCAGAAGGCACCGGCATGGGCCAAATTTCCTTATCTTTTCCCTGTGGTGCCCAAGATGGTCGGTTTCTTTTAAAAGAAAAAACAAGCAACGAGGAGATGGTAATGAGACCGAGTTCTTTTGGCCTATTAATCACATTTTTTTTTTTTTTCTCTTTTGGGGTGGTGTGGTGGTGGTGGTGGTTTTGTTTGGTTTGCTTAATAAAGGATTCTATTGTTAGTGGGGAAACTCAATTATAATACGGCCCCGCAAAAGAAAAGTTAGGATAAATTCAAGAAGAAATATAATCCAGTTTCATTTGAACATTCAAGATGAAATCTAATCCAGTTTCATTTGCCTGGGGAGTTTGAACTGCGGGCTTTGATTGGAGATTTAGTACACTCCTCCACTACAACCTTTCTACGTGACATCGATCCTGTAATTAATATATTAGTGTAGAGAGGAGCGGTAGCCCATAAACCATAACTATATATATATATATATATATATATATATATCTATATATATATATATATATCTATATATATATATATATAGGTTTTCCTAAATAACTCCATTCCCCATCATGGAGTTCAAATCTAAATAGGATTTAGATTCCTCCTAGCAGAGAAAACTTTATTAGGTTAGCAACTTTCCATAAACATCAAATGCATCAATATGAAGGAGACTTACCTATATAGTACCCTTTATGTGAGTTGGCCTTCATGGGGGACCCACATGAGCGTGTGGTCATTGGGCCACACTTAAGTCTAATAATTCTAACATAATTCACATGCGAAACCCCCATTTTGAGATGGGAGATTTTTTAAAATTTCTCTCTATAGAAATTCTCAAAAACTCCCCTATCTCAAAATGGTGGTTTATGTCCCTATTTAATAGCTAATGATTTATTAATATTTTAAATGAATCTATAAAACATCAACCTTTGTAGGAGAATGTTTAGGAGATAGAATCAAATATATGTATGTGTTACACTTTCATAGGCTAAAAGAGGGGTGTTTATTTTATTTTATTTTTTTGAAAAATGCCTGAGAAGTTTTGTAACGTAATTCATATATATAGACGTTGTGTAGTGCTATATATATATATATATATATATGAGCAGGGCTCTCTTAAGCTGCAGCTTAGCTTATCCTAAGTTAGAATAGTGCTGATCTTACAAATCAAAGTTGATTATATCTGGTTTTATAGAGCTTGAAAATCCAGTTCTGATTGGATTTATCTTGATTTTGGAGAGGTGTGAAAACGCTCATAGGGACCCTCATATTTAGGTTGGAAGGGACTCTCATGGGAGCATTTTCCAAATATATATATATATATATCTTACTATGAGAGATAAGGTGGGGACCCTCACATTTAAGTTGTTGGCATTGGATATAGATATGAAGCCCCTATATATATATATATATATAGGGTAATATTCATATGCATCTATCCCTCACCATTTTTGGTGAGGGACATCCCAAAAGGGAAAGTTTGAAGTACAAAAGTGTACTTTTGTACCTCACATCAAGTACACTTTTGTACTTGAAACTTCCCCTTTTGGGGCGTCCCTCACCAAAAATGGTGAGGGATGGATGCATATGAAGACCCTCCATATATATATATATATATATATATATATATATATATATATATAGATATACATATACATCCCTCACCAACCAGTGAGGGACAATGACGTCAACACTAGGTGGAGAGAGATTGGAGTGAGCTGCCCGAAATTCCAGAGAGCCCGCCATCATGATTTTGAAAAGGCCCGCCCAAAGCTAGCTTAAAGCTCAGTCTACGAAATATTTCAAGAAGCCCGCCCAGACTCTTCTTTCTTCTCCAAAACAGTGCCCAGGCAACCCCTCAATCTCCTCTGCTGGATTTCTTTGTCTCTTCCTTTGTCTCTGGTTCATCCCAACTCTCTCTCTCTCTCTCTCTCTCTCTCTCTCTCTCTCTCTCTCTCTGTGCAAAATCTCACACGAGCTCCCAGCTCCATTGATATTGGGTTGGACTTCTCCCTCTCCTCTACCACACGAGCTTTTTGGGCATTTCTCATCGTCAACATTTGAAATAAATGATTTAATTTCTAAAGAGGTAGCTGGTTCCACCTATATTTTGTTTCGAAACAAATTCATAGAGTCAACAACACCTCTACGGATGAATCAATCATTTATAATTCATGGAATGTAGGATACAAAGCAGAATTAAATAATTGGATATCTCACGCATATTACAAAAATTTTGTTGAAATTAGTGACATTGTACTTTGTCTATAAAAAAACAGAGACTTAAGATAGATATTTCAGAAATTTTGTAGAATCTAGAGTGTCCAACTGGTTTGGCACAATGTTTAAATGCTGATACTTCATATTGATAGGTCATGATTTCAATTTCTTCTTCATAAGAAAGTGCCGCCGTCTTGAAACAACTATTAGGCTACAAAACAGATTTTTGTTTCACTTGTAAGAAAGCCATCCATAATTGTTTCACTTATCTCACACTTCATCTTTTGCTTGTTAATGAATTATCATTCCAATTTCCAAGCATAAATTAATTAATTAATTAATTAATAATTCCAAATGAATGTACTCAGCCCAAGTCAATTAAAGTTAATCAGCTAAGTAACTAGTCAAGTGAGTTTTCAAGTTCCAGAAATAAATATCAGGGCTGGTCTGAAGGAATAGACCAGACACGACGTGATATCTATACCGTCATACAACAATAAACAAATTAAGAGCAGTAGAAAGTTGTATAGGACCCTGACTAGCCCAGATTTAAATTTTGCAATTCAATAACCCAGTATCCATCTCTCTGTCTTCATCTATTTGGCATTCCTCATGAGTCGTACAACAGATTAGGAACCCTTTCTTCGACAAATGAAACTCAAAAAGATGTTGATTTGCCGCTTGGGAGCATGAGCAAGAGGGACTCCTTCGATGGCCTTCTGAGAGCAATTAAAGATTTTTCAATGGTCGCCAGGGAGCTTTTAAAGAGAAATGGTGGAAGAGGAAGAGGGGGAGTAGGATCGGAGAAGAGGGGCTGCAACCAAAGAAACAAATGCTTTTTTTTTTTTGGTTTGTCTCACATGCCCTAATATTTCGTTTGGTATATAAGAGGTCTATTATTACCTTTCGATCTCCATACACATCTAACAGCCAAGAGGATTCAACGTCATTGTCTCTCACCAGCTGGTGAGGGATGTATGCATGAGAATACCCCCCCACTACAAAATACCTCATTTTGCAAGTACTCTTTTGTTTTCCCCATTCTTGGGGTATAAGCCACTTTCAAATAATCCATTCCTTTCCCACGTGAATTTGTATAAGCTCAAACCACTCTTTCGGATATTAAACGTTTTATGATATGTAACTGTTAATGTTTAAGAACTTAAAATTAATAAAGGTTAGGATCATTGGTTCCGGTTGATATCTCATGTTTTCATCATTTACATCCAAACCTTTTAATCCCCCTTCTTTTCATGATTGTCCGGCGTCTGTTCATTAAGATCTTAATGCATGCGAAAATCAATACCCATTACACTGTTATAGTGATATTCCCTACCCTCTTTCTACATTTATTTCCTTCTTTTAACTTTTGTTCTCTGTTCGTGTTCTTATCTTTTTGAAATGAAGTTTCTATTACTGATAAACAAAACACTGTTATATTGATGGAGCAAACCAAGTCTGCGCAGGGACGGAACCAAAGGGGAGCTGGGGTGGCCATGGCCCCCTCAAAATTTTCAAAATAGCCCTTGTAGTTTGAGGGAATTTTAGACAATTTTTCTGGTTCGCCACTGGTGCTGAGAACCTAGAACCAAGCATTGCGCTCAGTCAATGACGAAATACAACTGTCATTGTTGCTGCTGAATTTGAAGGAAGAGGTGGTGAATGGAGGTGTATGGAGATGAAGAGGTGGTGGTAGGCGGCTAGGAGGGGGGTGAAAAGAAAATGTGAGGAGCAAAGGGAGGAGTTGGAGGCCCTGGTCGTTGCCTGGAAACTCTTACATGGGGCGGAGAATGGAAAACCCAGATAGGGTTGGCGGTGGGATGTATGGGACCCTGAAATGGTGGTGGAATAAGGTGTATGGGGTGATGAAATTGTGGAAGAAGAGGGACATCATGACGAAGAGGAGGAGCTGGTGATAGGTCATACGACAGCTACGCAGGGATTGTTTGAAGAGCCATGTTATTTGTCCCGAAAGACTGTCCCGAGCCTGGCCCGACTCCACATGGAGAGGGGCATTTTGGTCATTTCCCTCGGGACAAGTAGACTTTTTATTGTTTGAATTTGAATCATTTCGTAGAGGAGTCTTGAGTTCATAAAACGTGTGGTGAGTTTTCAGACAATAGTTTCCAAATTTCTAGACGGTCAAGTCAAGCCCACAATAACCAGAGAGAGGGATTTTCCGCTCTCGGGGCCTTCTATTAGTCAAAGGTTTTGACTAATAGAAGGCAGTTGAGCCTTGTAGATAGTTGGATGGGTCTTTGGATTCAAACCTTTACTTCAACGACATAACTGTCCCTCCATTGTAAAACAAAAGAGTTTTTGATGGTATTGTGAACAAGTGGCAATTTCTTACCAGACCCACCAAACCTCCAAAAAACCAACTTGATGATTCAAGGTGTATTAAACCGAATTGTTACTACACCTGCATATGTGACGTTTTAGGTTACATGCATTGGTGTACCGGCCGATAGATATGTATGGAAAGAGTCAATTAAATGATAAACAGGTACATATAGGCCAATTTTTAATATCATAGTTGCTTGGTTCTAATAATGAACATAATACCCGAAAAAAACATTAATTTCTCTCTTTCTCACTCCGGCTTCCAGCAATCATTTTCCACTCTGGCAACCATGATCTAAACTACTCCATCATCACAGGAGACACGACTGAAAGAAGGTAGATTATCTCACAGATTAATAAACAATCCAGATCAGGTTGAAGCCATAATTGCCATACAAACGGCTAACCCACTCATTGCACTCCTAACGCCAACTCTAATCGGACCCTGGAAATTCAGTTTAAATTTGTCCATATATGCCTTCGGATCTGAGGACTAGAAGGTGTTCCGGGGTCTTGTTTTGGTTATTGTAATGTCATGTCCGGGCACCCTCCCTAGGCTCGGATTTGAGAGGCCTCTCTCTCCATCATTTACTTGTCTTTTGCATTTCAAATATATAGACTGTATATGTTTGAAGAGATTCCTTCATCTGGGTTCTCTACATGACTTGTGGCCCAGTCAACCCACCTTAGTCCTATTTCAGCTGAAGAAGTGCAGCATTGCAGGCCTAGCAACAGCTGTGGAGAGATGATACACCATACTTATTGTTTTCATACTTGCCAACATCTATGAGTTAGCACTGACCCTAATTTCATACTTTCAGACATCAGTTACAGAGAAAATTTGCACAATATATCTAACCAATACATGTTGAAGACCTGAGGGCTAGAATCACTCCATTGGTATGGCATCTCAGACTCTCCTAACCCACATAAAAATCTCTCTTCATTATGACTGAGTTGCCTCTCCAAGACAGACACAATTCTGTTGCATTCATTAACTATATTAATCTCCTCGTCATCAAGATTCTACTAACTCATTAGAAACACGGTTTTCATTTGAAAGAAAACAAATTAAAAACAAAGGCGCACACACCCACCACCAGCACCATAAAAGGTCATCAACAATATTGAGATTTGAAGGCAATAATTTACCTAATAGAATTCAACTTTTTTTACATTGCCGAACCGCTGACCTGCTGCAAAACTAGAAATCTTCAAAATACAACAAGATGCATGAACCAAACTGAAGAAACACGACCACATGACCCGAACACAACTCATCATCACCATTATCATCTAAAGAAAAAAAACTTCAAGCTTTCGACTCTGCAATCCAAACTAAACTTACATACACATACCTAGTATTTAATTATATAGGATGAAAGAGGTTATAATTTAAAAAAAAAAAATCAAACAAAATACAAAAACAGACCATCCTTCAACCAGAA
Organism: Umbellularia californica; assembly: GCA_028538565.1. Lineage (NCBI taxonomy): Eukaryota > Viridiplantae > Streptophyta > Magnoliopsida > Laurales > Lauraceae > Umbellularia > Umbellularia californica. The sequence continues at coordinate 12,771,948 of JAPQWN010000001.1, read as the reverse complement.
TATGAGACCTTCAAACAAGCAAACAAAACCCGAATATCTAGAAGCACTTCCGGTGGACAATGGATGGACCAGATTCATCATACTCTCCTTTGGATATCCACATCTGCAAAACAAACACAAAAGTGTGATTATGCAATGAATAAGTAATTACAAAACATCAAGTTCATAGACAAGAATAAAGCATGCGCGTGGTCACCATTGGAATCATGGAGAACCAAATAAATATCGGGAAGTAGCTAATGACTAAAAGGAACTTCTTTTTTTTTTTTTTTAATGGTGACTAAAAGGAACTTCTTTTCCACTCAGTTGAAAAGAAGGGTCTAAGGTATCACAAAACGCCAGATTGAACCAGACAGTTTCCAACTGCAAGTGCACACAAAGAAGGGCCTTTGACTTCTTTATCTTTACCCAAAAAAAAAAAAAGAGAGGGTCTTTGATTTTAGTAGATCTGCCTTTTGATGCCTAAAAATAAAAACCCTCCTAAGATGAGAAATTATAGGTTGGTCCCCTAAGAGGAGAAATTATATGATGGTGGTTGCCGGGTGTCAAGGCTGGCACTCTCAACCGATAAGCAAGTGGAAGTTTAACATAACGGTCCAGATTATTGATCCAAGCAGATTGGCAAAGATGATACCAATGATATCATCTATTTGATTGAACTTTTGCCTGCATGTATACCATACCAGTCGGCATTATTTGAGGTAATTTTGAAACCAGAACTTGTAATTTAGGAGGAGAAACACATGTCCACCATTAGGAGAGTGAAGAAGGTGGCATACCCAGGAAAGATGTAACCAAGCAAGCCTTGAAGAAGAGGTTAAAATAAACAAAACTACAAACGAGTTGTCTTCAAATGGTAGAACAGAAAGGGATGCGACGAACAAGGAAAGCAAGGGAGTAATACAACTGAGTATTACCTGCTGGAAGGTGCTCAGAGAGGCTAAGATAGACCCTCCTATCCAGACACTGTACTTCCTTTCTGGTGGTGCTACCACCTTGATCTTCATGCTACTTGGGGCAAGAGCAGTGATCTCCTTGCTCATTCGATCAGCAATGCCTGGGAACATTGTTGAGCCACCGCTGAGCACAATGTTGCCATACAGATCCTTCCTGATATCGACATCACACTTCATGATCGAGTTATATGTGGTCTCATGGATTCCTGCTGCTTCCATCCCAATGAGAGAGGGCTGGAAAAGCACCTCTGGACAACGGAACCGCTCTGCCCCGATGGTGATGACCTGACCGTCAGGCAGCTCATAGCTCTTCTCAATTGATGAGCTACTCTTTGAAGTCTCTAGCTCTTGCTCGTAGTCAAGGGCCACATAGGCAAGCTTCTCCTTCATGTCGCGAACAATTTCCCTCTCAGCAGTAGTAGTGAACGAATACCCTCTCTCTGTAAGGATCTTCATCAGGGAATCTGTAAGATCCCGTCCAGCAAGGTCAAGCCGGAGAATAGCGTGCGGCAGTGCATAACCTTCATAGATTGGGACTGTGTGGCTAACACCATCACCCGAGTCCAGAACAATACCTGAAGCATGTCAAAGAAAAATTGAGAGGGGGGCATTTTTTATATATTTTTTGCGCTAGATGGGTGGGTGGCAGTGTAGTACACATGTTGTGAGACAAGATTCCTGCCCAGGGATCAATCCCTGGGAGTTTGTGTTAGATGAGACACCATTGTCACTGGGGTGTCTCTTAGAGGGTTCATTTAACCAGAGTAAAAAACCAAAATATTATTGACACATGTAAAATTACTACAGAATAATGTGAGTGAACTGCAGGTAACATTACTATGTCATTTGAATGCAGAACAGTGCCCTGAAACATAAGAGTAAAATTGAGAGGCCATCTAACAAGATGAACTAGCAGAATGATTTTGAGAAACACAACATCACTATATCAGATAATTTCAAAAGCAAATAAAGTTCTGTTGATTCAACATAAACCAAGTGCCAGGAGTGATTTTACATGGTGTGGTCACTGTTTCCACAAAATGAACCACCAAAGGAACCTGCAATCAAACAAGATTAGAGGAGACCTTTATCGTTTCTCATCAATGGATGACCGAAAACGCAGGTCTCCAAGGTGCCACTGATTCATACTGACAAACTTTCTAAAAAGACAAGCGCATTAAAAGCCATTGAGCTCCAAAGGCAAGGGTACTGTCGCCTGTTGGGGGAAAGTGGTGTTTACTTTCTAGTTACCCACTCTGCCCAGTGCCCACTAGGAGAAGGGACCAGAAGTTCACAGTCCATTAGGGACCAGAGCAGGGGAAAAAACACACAAGCATGTGTACTCACAACATATGCACATAACGAATGTATACAAGGGACTTGATAATAGATTGACTAGCACGACAACCCAAGCACGGGCGTGTTCACCAACAACTACAAAATATATTCTATGATCCATTAAAAAAAGTTTAGATCATGCCAAATCATCCTCAAGCACTTACTGACAGCGATTTGGTGTAGATAGATAAAGCATAAAATTTTAAAATGAGAATAAAAGAGAAGATCCAGAATACCTCTTTTCTCAATCCAAAAGTCAGTGGCCGGTAGAGTAGAAATGGGCTAGGAAAAGTGGTGTAGAAAGAAAAGAGGAGAATGAGATTTGGGATGGAAATGAAGTTATTGCCAAGGGTGAAAAGTGGGAAAAGTGGTTACAGTTACATGTTGGAAGTGGGAGGAGAAAGTGAGTGAGTTATAGAACATGGTAATAACTTCCGGTCAAAATTAGAAGTCACGGTCAAAATTAACTTCAAAACCCTTAGCTCTAACATAGTATAGTGGCTATTTAGTCACATATACAAGATAGAGCTAACTAGATGCATGCATCCATCAATTCATGGAGGATTACAGGAATCATCATAAAATTTCAGATATAAGAATATATGATAAAATGCCACATGTACCAATATATATCATGATTTAAGTAAGATAGATGTAAACATCACTTGATTAATGGATATTCCAATGAGGTTTCAACATATCAGTTTCCTGACCTGTGGTACGGCCACTGGCATATAGAGAGAGGACAGCTTGAATGGCAACATACATTGCTGGAACATTGAAAGTCTCAAACATTATCTGTGTCATCTTCTCCCTGTTGGCTTTTGGGTTGAGAGGGGCCTCGGTCAAGAGAACTGGATGTTCTTCAGGAGCCACACGGAGCTCATTGTAGAAGGTATGATGCCAAATCTTCTCCATGTCATCCCAGTTGCTCACAATTCCATGCTCGATGGGATATTTCAAAGTAAGAATACCTCTCTTAGACTGAGCCTCATCTCCTACATATGCATCTTTCTGCCCCATCCCAACCATAACGCCTGTGTGTCGAGGCCGACCCACAATGCTAGGGAAAACCGCCCTTGGAGCATCATCTCCAGCAAATCCAGCCTGTTGACAGAAAGCAGCAGGAAATATAAATAATGAAATGCAATTCATGTGTGACTAGAGAACTATATATTTCCATCAAACCACACACAGATACAGACCTTCACCATTCCAGTTCCATTGTCACAAACTAGGGGCTGAATGTCCTCTGCATCAGCCATCTTTGGTATTTAGCCTGGATCAGAAACATTGCCAAAAAAAAAAACAGAATCAGCAATTTACCTAGTTAAAAAAAATGAAGCAATTACCCATCGGAAAAAAAAATTAGTGATAATTATTCAATACTGCCACAGGTAAGGAGTAAAACACAGCCGAACAGATCTTTTTATGCACTTCAATTAACAAAGAAGTCATTTTAACCAACATAATACTCACCAGTCACTACTATCATGTGTAAAGAGTAGTACAACTAAAGAATCTTATTATTAGGGATGGCAATGGGGAGGGATTGGTACCACCCCCACCCCCACCCACCCACCCCCCGGCACTGCGGTTCGGGGTCAAGTCAAATTTAAAGTTAAAATATATAAATGCATGAGAATGAATGTGGTAGAAATCAAACACACCACCATTTTTTCCCACATGCGTTAAATTAATGCCCAACACCACTTGAATCACGTGCGTTGTGTTTTTAACTTTAATAAGAAATAAATATATATTATATATATGGGGTAGGGCGGGTATAGCAACAAAACCCACCCCAAACCAAAAAAACCACTACCAAACATGCCCCCAATAGGAGGGGAGTGGGGCAGGACAGGTTCCCGTTTAAACCCGACCCATTGTCATCCCTACTCATTATATAATTCATTTTACCAAAAAAAAGTAAACCACAGACATGCAATGTACCAAATTTCAAAAAACAAAATCGTGTCTTGAGTAGGTTTGGTACGAGTGCAGAAACATTAGACTACAAATGATGATAGATGGCATTTTTTATTTTCTTTTATTTGTTTTACTTGAGATAGAAATATTAGAGGTTCTCAGAATACCTCACTCTTAAAAGGTTACTTAGGAGCCAAGATCATTGACAGCAATTATCTGTACACAGGTTCACAGAATACCAAGATCATTGAAACATGCACCAATTTGACTCATCTGAGATCAGATCTATATTCACAGTGGACTGATACATTTTTCTTCAACTTTTCCCCACCATTGGCTTTAGGGCCTTATAATCCTTATGATTCTGTACGTTTGGAGCATCTCTAATCCATAAATAGATCTTCTCATCTCATCACCCCTGTGATTGGGATGCATCTTGATGGGTCACATGAACTAAATGAGAGCATGCTAATGGGTGAACATAAAGTTCCCAAAATTTCCCTAAACCACAGCATTCGGTGTTCAAATTATGTTGTAATCTATCTTCTAGCACAAACAAACATTGTAGTGCCCAGAATTCCCACACGTTAAATTATGGAAACATAAAATTCATGCACATTACATAAACTAATGAAAATTCCAAAACAAATTAGAGACTTCTCTTTCTTTTTCCTGCAGTTTTGATCAGCCTATACAACTACTTCCAACTAAAAGCATCTAAAATCATCTCATAGTTTCAATTTTTCATTTATTCAGAATGAACTGTTACTTTAGAAACTCAACCTCATTTCAAAAACTAGAACACCAGCTGTAAGTTGTAACATCTTAAAACAAAATTAAAAAGATTTACCTGATTCATAAAAAGAGTGAAGATCTGACCTAATTTAGATAAAAGTGACTTTCAGCATATGGCTGTGTTATATTGGCATTTCAGCATTTCATTAAAGGATGCAGCATCAATCAAACCAGATTCTGCCCTGTAATCATACAGGGATTTCATCCTTATTCCTTAAGAAAAACATACCTAATTTGAACGTTTCTATATGGAAAGGGATGAGGATAAGAAAAACCCCTTGCCCACTCGCCACGAAACTCTAGACTTGTACAGAATTAAAATAAAGTGAACACAGTATTGAAGCTTCAAAGCCAACTTGAGACCAATTATAGGGGAAACATTTTAGCAGGATAATACAAAAACCAAGCTGCAAGCCATCCTCGGAGTTTTTTATTTACAGAATCTGTTGAAACTGATCATTGACACCCTTGATACCACAGCATAAAATAGTTTATTCACAGTTTTTTTATACCATTTATTGTTTCAGATAGCCTTGAGAAAACACGGTAGCACAGTTAAAAGGTTCTCATTGTTGCAATCAGGAGGATGCAGGTGCAAGTAATGTTACATATAAAAAAGAACTAATATCTCAAGCAACAAAAGGTGCACATGTTAGACAATGAATGATGGCTAATTGTGTTATCCAATTGTTATGATACCAGAATACTTCAATAAACGAAAAACATATCATGTTGTATCATAGCTAAAAGTTCACTTCTTTTTTGTGTAAATTCCACGTCCATGTCATATCCATGGCATGCCCCAACCATATTGATGCCAAATCTGGGCATCATAATTGATCAGAGGTGATTAAATGCTATGAACAAAAAAAAACCCGGTCAACTTCATTATCATTCTTCATTGGCTTAATTGAATGTAAATTCACAGTGTTTTATATGTTTGCATAGTTTGAAGGCTAAGTGAATACTGAAAAATCTGGTGCACACTAAGCAGAGGTACGAGAAGCATTCTCCAGCTTCTAAATTACCAACAACCATGTAATACAAACTAAACGATAAAAACCCGTTTATAATTAACCAACTGATCATGAACATCTTGCAGAGGGGTCGTCTCGATTTATCATTAGAAATTCACAAAATATCTTCTAGAGAACTGAATTACACAAATAAAATGTAGTAGGATATTTATATAATCCAAGCCCAAAAAAGACCTTAAAATGCAGCATCTTTAAATTGATAAAAAAGAAAACACAAGCAGCATGCAAAATACGAACAAATCCAAACTCCCCACAAGACTACAATGAAACAATAACCTCAATTTCCATTCCAAATCCAGCAATTGATAAAATTTAGCTGAAAAGGAGAACAAAGCAACAATTGATAAAACAAGGAATGATTTTGCAAGATGTATAGTCACGAGCGTACCATCATTCGAGTAATGATAAGATTAGGGCCTCAGTTTTGGAGATTAGCAAGCAACAAATCAGTAATTTCTAACATTCAATACACAAATTCGAGTCTAGATCTCTCCAATCCATGAATCGATATCAAGAAATTGCACAAGTAATCAATTTGCAAGATTGAGCCAATTTAATAAATTGCTCTACAGATCTAAGCAGATGATTAAAGAAATCAAACAGTGCCAATAGATAAGAAATTCACCAAAGCGTCACCAATCGTCACAAAGAAACAAATAATTCACAAGATCGGTTGAGAAAAGATAAGACACAAACCCTAGATCCGAGGCGAAACCAGCTCCGATCATTAAAAAAAAAAAAAAAACAGGTCCTTTCAAATCAAAACCGATCTACAACCGATCTACCAATTTGCATACCGAAAACAAGAGATCGGAATGAAAAAAAAGGGGGGAAATGAAGAGATCGAACAAGCGAAATGGCGCAAAAACGAAAGAAAGAACAGATCCTGAGATCTGAAGGAGTGAAAAAATCACCTTTTCAGCGATCGATGAGAAATCTCTCCTTCGTTTTGGAAGGAGAAGATGCAGAGAGAGAAGTAGAAAGACAGAGAGCAGAAGCAGAAGCAGAAGGCGGCAGCAGCAATGAGAAAGGGAGTGTGGGAATGAGGGGACGTTATAAGGAAACCTGGAGGAAATGAAATGCAAATGAAGTGGAAATTGAAATGAAATGCGGGGAAGAGGTGGGAAACATTTCGTTTGTGTCCAGCAGGGAAGGTGTAAAAAGGGCAGCGTGGTGGGCCCGGGGGACAGAAGAAAAGAGAGTTGGACGGCAGCTTTGACGGTGGGATGACGGAAGTTTGCTCCATTTTCTCCATTAATAAAAGCTTTTCTAAGCTTTTCTTCCTTTCACGCCATTTACTTTCCTTTCTTTGTTTGTATATATCTCTACTTTTTAAAGACAAATGAATGAGCTAGGTGATGCCATTCAACATGTATTCTTGTCATTCCACGTCTGTGTAGCTACTTTTTTTTTTTTTTAAGAATACAAAAAAACTATATTATACATCATTTTTAAGAAAAGAAAATTTATATTATTTAATGTGAATGTTTTTTGAGGATTTTACGGAAAGATACATGGTAAGTGGTCATTGCACAAAAAAAAACTCTTAATCTGGACAGCACAAAGGTGCCCGGCTGAGCTCTCACATGGGCCAAAAAAAAACAAAAAAGACAAGATATGATTCAATGTTTAGAAAATTTGCATGTTGTTGGCTAATACTGAAGCTCAAAAACTAGAGGTTGCAGTTTTGAATTCGCTCTCTCTCAAATACCACTTGGCCGGGCAAAAGCCTAATTTACCCAGTGTGCCAGGAGGGCAAGGCCTTCATGTGCTCAACAAAATAGCCGGTTCCGGAAGAAATCAGACACTGTCATCATAAAAAAGACATTTTGCATGCAGTGACAATATTGAATAATACATATTTAAATTGCTTTTTGCACAAATGTAAAATCCTCAGCATTGTAGGGAGTTTATCTCATTTTGCTCATCTTTCCATGAAAGTGCTTCTCCCAAATCCTCCGTTTTAAATCTCATTTTTACCACATTACATATTTACACGTCTTTCCAGTTAAGTGCTCTCTCCCAGATTTCACTTTCACTAGGAGTGTACCTCTTTTGTTAATCTCAAAATTCACCCCACGCAATGTGGGGATTTCTCGCTCTATTTGGAAATAAATTTGAACTAGCATTTGCAATTGAAGAAATTATAATATGAATAGTTTGAATGTCCCCAATGCAAGTTCTCTGGTTCTGTCCCTACTTAAGAGGTTTTATTTTTCTTTGGCTACATCAGGATTGCTACATTTAAACTGGAAAGATAGGTATCGATCCCTCAACATGTGTATGAAAGTATATATAGTGCCAACACCACACAATTACTAGTATGTTGACGGATCCTTTTAGAGACCTTTGGAGTGGTTAATTAAAATGTTAATTAAAGCTACGTGAGGTCTACCCTGTGCGTCACTGAGCAAGCCTGAAAAATTGTTGCATGCAGTTGTATCAAACTACATAATCACTCATTAAAATTCAGTTGGTTTTCTTAAATCTCTTGTGTAAATTATTAAGAGGGGTGTATACTGTATACACATAGTAAAGGACAGACACTAATAGCTAGATGCGTATGGATGGGAGAGGATGTAGTATAGAGTACTATAGAGAAAGACAAGTATTACCTATATATAGTAGTTTATCAAAAAGGGGGTATTGTCCCCTCTATGTCAAGGAGTATATAGACAAAAAAAATTTGGTGGAGATATGGTCAAATTGGAGAAATTCTTTAATCCTTGGAAATAAATGGGTGCTCATGGATCAGGCCAAGTGAAGGGCCCAAACATGGCCCATATTGAGCAGGATATGGGCCTTGATTTTAGGACCTTCCCATTAAAAATTGCACCTATTCACAGATTTTCAAGGCTAGACCATCATGGAAGTTTTGGGAAGAGTAGAGCAAAACTCAATCTTGGTGCTTTTTATGGGAGTCCCTGCCTCGGCCACCATGTTATGTGTGAAAGGACATTGTGCCCCACTCACTTCACGTGGGCGTAAATCCATCTTAGAGTTGGTTAGAATTTAAGCCTGGCCAGGCCTGGCCTGGCCTTTTAAACCCTCAACTCCCAGTGTTTTATATAAGTCAGGAAAAGGTTTGCTTTGCATAAAAAATTTATAACCTATATATATATATTCACATATGGTTGTATAACGTAATACCAACAATTAGAAAAGCATTCACTTAAGAATTTTCTAGAGGGAGAGAGAGAGACATGGAGCCAGATAAGGGATCTATTGTCCCTGAATCAAAACCATTGATTTGGCAGGCCCCAGTATGGATTGGGCATGCCCCAGAGGGCCCTCCCATGGTGCAACAGTATCAATTTGATCAGTTGTGGTACTTCTCACCACTGGGTAGATGTGGAACCAAAAGAAAAGTAGTAAAAAGTGGGCTTGGGCCTCTAATGTTTTCTCAAGTTAGGAATGTGCTAACCTTATTCTAGCTGTGGCCCACCCCCATTGGCAACAAGGCTCAAAGCATGTGGTGTGCTAGTCGATCACCTAGTGGAGGTGACATGGCACTCATATGAAAATGGAATTGTTTAAAGAGCCAAAGGACTGAAGGGACCACCCTTTGAAATTCAAATGTTTCCAGACATTTTATTGTAGTGGGGGGTCACATGACTGAAAGTTTTTCCGAAATCCAGCCAGGCAATGGGATTGGCTGTACCTCTCTTCAATGAAGAAAAACTAATAATAAATAACAAGGGCATCCTCACCACATGATCCATGCCTCAGTTCTCAGTTATGTAGATCCATTTGGCTTCTCTGTTTTCCCTCCCATACCATGGTGGTGAGGCCCATCCTTTTAAAACTGAATCAAGTGGAGACCACGTATCAAGAGATGGTCACCATTATGTGTGGAAAATAGGGTTATAAACTGATCGGTTCCGGTCCTGGTCCAACAATGTATGTAGAAAGAGATGATCACCATTATGTGTGGAAAATAGGGTTGTAAACTGATCGGTTCTGGTGAATCAGAAACATTAAGGAGAAGGTGGAACCGGATCCGGACTCGGAACCGGTTTCTTGGCTCTGGAACTGAAACCAGAACCATATATGGAACGGATCTGGATCCGAGTCTGATTTTAGGTAGAGAATGATATTTAAAAAAAATATGGTTTTTATGAGAGATTTTCGAAAATTGAGGTAATATCTCGAGTCTTGGGTTTACGGATCCGAACCAAGGTGGAACCGAAAACTAACCTATTTACTTATCAGGGCTTAAATAAGGACTCATACCCGGTTTTTCACAAGTCGGAATCTCCAGGTAATCGGAGAATCGAGTATCTATTTATATCCCTAGTAGAACAGAGAAATATAATTAACTCTCAAAATTGAGCAAGTGTTAATCAGAACATCTGATCAATCTAATGATGCCTATTACTAGGATAACAGTAACCTTTGAGGGCGTCCATTACCAATATGTACTTTTATATGTTTGTTTATATTAATTTAATGGTGTTAATCCAAAGATATAATGGAACTGGCAATCAGTAAACTTGTTGGTCACCACTAATCAAAAGATGGGAAAATCATTTCTCTTGGCTTTGTGCCATCATTACTTCCATTTGGAAAGAAAACTAATCGCTGGTTGACATTGGCATGAGAGGTTTCATGCAGATGACTTAACAATTTGACTCATACAAAGCCCACTCTTATTTGATTCAAGCTATTTTAATGCCAAGCATCTAGAGGTGGCAAACCGGTCCTGTTGGGCTAAACGGGTCGGATCCGTTTATTAAACGGGTCGGATGCAATTAATCTATTTTAATGCCAAGCATCTAGAGGTGGCAAACCGGTCCTGTTGGGCTAAATGGGTCGGATCCGTTTATTAAACGGGTTAGATGCAATTAATCCGCATCCAACCCATTTATTAAACGGGTTAGAAACTCCTAACCCGCACCCGCTGTGGTCAACCCAACCCGGCACACATTAACCCTCATAACCATTGCGGGTTGTTATGGGTTCTGTTGACCCACGCAACTTGCACCAAAATCTAAATTTATTAACAAGAGTTCTTTAATGCTTTAACCATACTTAAAGTTAAAATTAGACCCAAACTGATATGTTAATTTATAAAGTCGAGATGAGATCTAAATTTACAATCCTATACTTTCTAGATCTTATTAGTGCAATTTAAAACCTATCATGATATATGCAATATATACAAGCTCTGCTTGAGTTATGATAAGCCTTATATTAATTTGCTTCGTATAAGATCTTAAATTACACTTAAGCTCAACCGATATTGGGTTGAAAGCTTATAAGACCTCCACCTAGGCCATAATGCTTTAATTCACCCTTTCATTTAGCTTGTGCTATGGAGAAAATAGTGTGGAAACTAGCATGAACTCAACCATTACTTGATTATTTTAATTTATTTTATTTTTGTCATATCCATTATATTTTCTTTATATTCACAATCCTCCTAAGAGAGGAGCACGTAAAACTATTCTTGAGTAAGTAAACAGAGGCTCTACTAGAGAAAAAAAAAAGAAAAAAGAAAGAGAATGAATTATTTATACAAATACAATGAGTATTGTATACATTTTTTTAAATAGTGACTATAGAAATAAAACAACAAAACTAATAGACCCTTTATAAATAAAAAAGCGCCAAAAGTCAAGTTATCAAACAAAAAATGGGTTCTCAAAAGGGCTGTTTTTCATGGAAGTTTGTACACTTTCTTACATGGAAAATTCAAACATTGGATTTCTTATTTTTGAAAATTTCCAACACACTATCAGATTCATTAGCACGTCAAAGGATGAAATCAGATAATTAAGTTAAGAACTGTTTTACAATCAGACAGCATATATAGGTCATTTCGTAGGGAGCCTCTGATGGATCAATGCAACTTGCCTGCATGCATGTATTCTTCAATGCATGCATGCATATGATCATGTCTCATTTGAAGAGAAAACCTATTGTCACAGATCGCATTACTGACATGATATCATCATTTCTCTATCGCTTATCCCATGTGCCTAAGAATATTTTTGGTACACTGCCTTTGTCCACTGTTAATATGGCTAAAAGGACATGGCTACAACTAAAATTTAGAGTCACAATTGAGAACAAAAATAATCTCTGAGCCATCACTACAAACTCCATTAGATGGGATCACCTTGTAATCCGGATGTCTCAAATGCACGTTCCCCTGATGATTTGTCATCAAGAAAAATTTTACTCTAATCAGATTTTTTTCATTCATTAAATTTTGATTAGAGTTTTCATTAATGCCTCAAAAGGGTGGGATAATATCTTTAAGTGGTTTGGATTTCAAAGCCTAATCTCACTGATGGATCTATAGCAATGGGTACTAAGAGGGTTTTTTAAGCCCCATTTACAGAATTTGGCTCCTAGCATCAAACCCAAGTTCCCTGCACACTACTTTTATTCCATCCTCATGATTTGAGAATTTTTATAATAATTTATCATCCTTTCACCATTTTAAGTTTCGTAATTAATTAATTAATAAAAAGTAATAAAAATCTAGCCGTGTGTGAATTATTGCTTTTAACTTTCTCCAATTCTGGCTTCCAAAAAGCTGAAGGTAATTAATTTGGGCGTTTGTAAATCTATATTTGAGATTCCAGCTTCCAAAATGTTGATCATAATTTAGCATTTGTGAATCTAGCAAGGGTACGACTTAAGGCTGTCAAATGGGTCGGGTTAACGAATTCAGGTTGCGGGTCAAACGAATTTGGGTTAGATTCACCTCAACCTGAACACAACCCATTAAGAAAACGGGTCAAAAAACTAAACACGAACCCAATTCGTTTATTTAACGGGTCACCCGAACACGACCTGTTAACCCGTTAATTTTGAAAAAAAAAATTCATAAAACTTAAACCTGTAGGTTCAGCTAACTTTTTGCCCAGGCCATTGGCTTTTGCAATGACAAAGATAAACTTTTTATATGGAGGGTTAGGGTTTCACACTTTCACTTTATCACTTCATTTATAAATTTACCAGAAGACCCCTCGTGCAGTCATACATTTTTATAATTTAAATAATGATATTATTTTTTTCGGGTTGTAACGGGTCATAATGGGTTACCGGGTTTATTCGTTAACGACCCATTAATTTAACGGGTTAACTGGTCCAACCCATTAACGACCCAAATCCATTAAGGGGTCACCCAAACCCATTAATATCGTGTGGGTTCGTGTCGTGTTATTGGGTCGTGTGACATTTTGACAACCCCGACTGTTTGAAAATTCAGATGCCACCAATAGGAATTCTTAGCAATTCTGCAGGTAAACACGTACAAAGGTAATAAAGCTGAGCAGTCTAGATTTTCCTTCTCTCGTGTGCATGGGATCTGAGCTTTTCGCGAGTTCTATTCTTCTTGATATATTTTTAAATGTCTGGCCCTTCTTTAAAAATCTTGAAATAATAAAGAGAGAAATGAACAAAATGTGAAAAACTAAAAATATCCAAAATTTGCTTATAAAATAGATATATCATTTTTTTTTGAAATTTTCAGAAATTTCTCATCGGATATTGCAATTTAGTTGAGGTTGATAGAGAACCTTAGAGTTGGTAGAGTGGCTTAAGGCATGGGTTTGCTCTCCATGTCTTGTATTTGAAACTCACACCAGATTATCAGGTGGGTTTGGTGTGTTTTGGGGAGACCCAAAATTTTATGTAGGTTTCGGAAGTGGATCCAAAATTTTCATATGGGCTTTGGAAGCGGACCAAGGCCCGACGGAGGGCCCAAGAGCATATATGCAGGTCCACCCCGGTTGTGAACATTCCACATCCTATTTGTATGCAGTCCAACTTATGGCGCCCACTTAGATGTATCCATAGTGGGGACATGATGGATGGAAGGTTTTTCATATGGATAAGGGATTAAGGGTCACGAAAAAAATACTAGCCTTTTATTTAAGAGCACTAAAATCTAGTGGTCTTTTACTGTAGCTTGTTTTGAGATTCAATCTAATGGTAAAGGTTCCATGAGAGTAAAGTTAGGTCGGTACAAGATCATGGGGGATGACAATGTGAAAGAGCCTGGAATGATCAAAAGTGATCCCAAGTTGGCCCCATAAAGTTGGACCGAATAGTGTGTTGCTCGTAGGAGAACAATCCTCATTAAGTGGACCGTTGATTCACCCATCATACATAGGCCATTAGGAAATGGCAATCAATCAATAGATCTTTGGGGATAGAGTGGATCCACCTCCCTTTCATTATCATAAAAATATAAAAAACCATTTGTGAATTAGGCATCTATTAATTTATGAGGATTTTACCCAATAAAACCCTTAAAACTTGTCAATTGCCAAAAGCACCATCAACATCTTAAAAAGACCACAGTAGTCTCAAAGGCCCTGTTTGGTATTTTTTTTTGCTTTTAGCGCTGAGCGGGGATATCCTTGTTCATTCTAAGTAAATGAGCGGGGATATCCCCGTTCGTCATTCAATACAACTTAAAGACTGTCGAACACCGTTTTTCCCTTTACCTTTTTTGGTATCCGGACAAATCTCTCTGTAACCCTTCTTTTACATTAACTTGCTTTATGGAAGAATCCTATTCTTGAATCTTTTAAGTAGAAAGGACCCATATAAACTTAGTAACGGGAAGATGTAAACAAAAAGCACCTACCGAGTCTGCCTATGATTATCAGTAGTATCGGCACCACGTTCACTGCCAGCAAGATCAATAAAAGAAATCTTCCCAATAACCTTCCCACTCTTGGTTTCATTTCCATCATTGTGTCTTCTTGATTCATTTGCCTCCTTGTGCTTCTTAATGACAAGCTGTAAAATGGCATGGGATCGTGAAGATTCCTCATTGGCACCAGTAGAGCCAGTACTTCGCGCAGCATTCCCCTTCTCAATAAATTCTTTAACAATTTGAACATCTGAAACCTCAAATTCCTACAATCCAACTATGCAAACTTGCTGCTGACCATCTTCCCTCATGCACAGTTTCTTGGCAAAAATCATTAAAAAGCAATTGAGGCAGTAACATACACTTTCAATAATAGGATTCTCCCATAAAGCAAGTTAATGTGGAAGAATGGTTGCAAAGAGATTCGTCCGGATACCAAAAAAGGCAAAGGAAAAAAGGGTGTTTGACAGTCTTTAAGTTGTAATCAACGACGAACGGGGATATCCCCCATCATTTAGAATGAACGGGGATATCCCTGCTCAGCGCTAAAAGAAAAAAAAAATACCAAACAGGGCCTTTGAAACTACTGTGGTCTTTTTAAGATGTTGATGGTGCTTTTGGCAATTGACAAGTCTTATGGGATTTTTTGAGTAAAATCCTCTTAATTTATTGATGTTCCTAATAGTTCAACTTTGAACTTATATATATATATATATATATACTCTCACCAACTTGGTGAGAGATGGGTGGGGGCCATTGCATTTAAGTTGGTGAGAGACTGGGAGTTGATATGGAAGTGAGGGCCCCCACCCATCTCTCACCAACTTTACGAGAGATTGGTGAGGGCCCTCACATTTAAGTTGGGGGTCCTTGCATTTAAGTTGGTGTGAGTGGATATGGAAATGAGGGACCCCACCCATCTCTTATAAAGTTGGTGAGAGTGTCTCTCATAGGAGCACTTTCCATATATATATATATATATATATATATATATATATATATATATATAGCAAGGCTCTTTTGAGCTCAAACTTAGGATAAGGTAAGCTCAAGTGTGTGGTGGGGCCCACTTGGGGACCCTCCTAGGAATGGGGATGGGAGAAATTTTAAGGATTCCCTGGGATCCTCCTTTCTGCAAAAAATTAGTCATAATTATGATTTCTATCATCTTCATATGGGCCCAAAAGTTTTATGGTCAATAGCCAATTCGGATCGATACATAGTCAATCCAACAATTCAATAAATTCAAATTTGACCAAAAATTGGTGGACATGTGCAATTTAGGGGGGTCATGTATTTGGTCCATTTGGATATACCAAAGGTGAGCTCCACAAGCATGAGTTTACGAATTTTTATTTTCTAAGCTTGAACTTAGGGGAGCCTTATTCATATATTTATATTGGATACTATTCTTTTTTTGAGACACTCATGGTCTTCTATTTTCCCTCCCTCCCCTCGCTATTCGTAATATTTATATAATATTTTTATACTTATATTTTTATTTTAATAATATTTTCAACAATACTCAAATAAAAAATACAATTTTTTAAAACTATCCTGAATTATCTCCTACTCTAGTGCCCTCGTTCACAATATTTCCAAGGCTGAATAAGAAAATCAGCCTTCCCGGAAATACGGGTGCTCATGGGTCGAGGCCAGCCCGAGGCCAATCCAGGGCCACCCACTTTTGGGCAGCGCTTGGATATAATATGGGCCCTTTAATATTTGGGAGGGTTTGGATTAAGTGAAAAGCGCAAAGCCCAGCCTGGCCTAGCCCGAGTAAGGAGTAATTATAATCTAATGTGAAAAATATAAAAAAATAGTATAAAACTTTTAGTTCATTTTTAAAAAAGTATATAAAGATTTGAATATTTCAAAAGAGTATTATAGTTTTTATGTATTTCATTCAATCAGGTCCTCACCATAAAAATAAAATTGAAAAAAAGTTTAAAAATACCCTCATGTCATTTTTTCAAATATTTCCTTTAATAAGTCATTTAAGAGAAATGGTCAAGTCCAACCCAATCGGCCTAGTGGGGGCCACTTTATCTACCTTAAATGCATAGATGGTTGAAAAAGAAAGGTTTATATGGATTTCAAATAACTGAAAAACTAGCTTCATTCAATTATTATGATCATCGAAATCCTATTGAAAGTTGGGCCAACACCAATTCAAACATTCTCCTAGGTGACTGAACGATCTAAAGAACGTACCCCACCATCAAAATTCAATCAGTGAGGCCCATAAAGGTTTTCAGGATGATAGAAAATCAAGGAAAGACAAAAACTTGTCATAAGGATACTTTTATCTTTTTTCAAAAAAAATATTATAGTGAGGACTTGATTGAAAGAAATATGAAAAACTTTAATACTTTTTTGGAAATATTCAAATCTTAATATATACTTTTTTTTAATTCAACCAAAAGTCTTATTCTTTTTTGAATTTTTTTTCTAATTTAATTTAGTTTGCCTAAACAATTACAGAAAGCCCGAGAAATGATAAAAAGCCCGAATCGGGCCAGCCCGATTTACAAAATGGGTATGTTCGGGCCTGACTTTTAGGGCCCATGTTTGGGCCTGACTTTTAAAGCCCATGTTGGGCCTGGGCCTGTATTTCTAAATTTGGGCCGGGCCTAGATATGCCCACAGAAATATGTACATGTTTAAAGTTTGCAAGAGTAACAGGCGCCGGAGAACCTTGTTAATTAGCCACATATATCAATATGGCTATATATGTTGTCTCTCTGTCTATCATCAGTTCATCACGAGAGAAAATTTCACTGAAAGGAACAAGACAGTGACCATTGGCAAATGGCTGTCACTTTCTTTTTGATCTTTTGGGATATACGTACATGTAAATATATGATGTCTATATCATATGTCAAGAAGAATTGTATCATGTCCGTATGTAGGTTGGATCCGTCAATCTTAATTGTGACTGCCTAAATTGTTTGGCCAAACTTTAGAGGGGGCAGCAAAATTGCAATCATAGGGACATCCTATCCATCATTTGAGAATTTACATCCACCACTATGATGGTAGCTTCAACTCAATGAACATTAGTTTTTATCCGGAGCAAAATCTCCACCACCTTGACTAACTAGTATCCCTTTTTTTTTCATTTTACACTTGAGTTCATTTATGATCAATTTAATCCTTTCATAGAGATCTACCCTTTTAAGGGCAATGTTTTAATTTTCATATGTAGTTTAGCTTGTGGAGCCCACTTGCATCAACTTATAATTAAGTGGGGGTGGGGTGGGATATATGGAAAGGTTTCTTTATGAGCAAAGGTTGACATAAAAGAAAAAAAAAATTCAGCCCCATCAAATCATCCTAGACCACTAGACCTTGATTTAATAGCCATGGTATCTAGTAGTCTTTTAACCATAGATTTTTTTTTTTTTTTTTAAATTCACTCCAAAGGAAGATAAATGTTTGATGAGAGTGACGTTGGGACTAGTGCCAGATCATGGAGGGGTAAGAGTGTGAAAGATATTCCACGGATCAAAGGTGGGCCCAAGTGGTCCCCAAATCTATTTAGTCGCTTAAAGAAACACATTTCTAGCCCTTTTAAATCGATACACATGAGCCCTTTAAATTGGCATTATCCTAACTTGATTCTTAGTATTTATTAATGAATGTTGGATTTTATCATGGTAAACTTGCGCGGAATATCTACGCATTAAGTTTAAAGGACTTAAAAGTAAAGGTGAGGATCTTTGACATGTTCACCAATCCACATCCAAACCAAACAATTACTGGCCTCCCTTGATTTTCATGAATTTAATAGGCTACACAATGACGCTGGGTAATGAGGCACTTCTATTTTTTCTTGAAAGAATTTCAAAAGGCCATATTTTTTACCACTCTGGTAAAGTGTGATCGGGTAAAATCAACAGAAAAGGCCACAATTTTACCATTATTTCCCACTTTATCTCACCATATATTTTATTTCACTTTTATCATGATGTGACATTTATTATATTTTACTTTACTTTACTTTACTGCAAATGTAGACAAAGATGAGGTAAGGTGTAAGAGTCTGCTTAATTGCTTGACATTATCATTGTACAAATACATATGCATAAATGTAGGGTTCAATTGCTCGGGGATGCAAGACATGTTCAACATTGAGTGTGGTGTTAAAAGTTATAAATTCATGACAGGTCGGGAGGTGGGGCATGTTTCTATTTAGGTTGGGTCGTGGGTTAACCTTTGAAGGTAATGGGTATGTTCTCAACCTGAACCTGCTACATAAATTATTCATGTGGAAACCTTGAAAAATATCCAGCTAGTGGGTCAAAGCACAAATGGTCACCCCATGTTGGACCAGGCTGGTTTTCAGTTGGGTTGGTAGGTTGGATGGCATGTATGGGCTCAATCTGAAAATCTTCTTCTCAGTGGCGTCATCTTCTTCTTCCTTCTCTAATTGTATTGAAAAAGTTTGGGTTCCAGTCTAGTAATTAATTGCCACTTATAGTTATAAAATTAGCCGATAAGATGGATGGTCTGGATTAATTTCGGATTACAATTTCTTACTCAACCCGCCAGCCTAACCTGGAACAAGCCGGGTAAAACCCTTATGTCCCCTGGGTGATAGCATAAGTGGACTGAACCTTCGGTTCTTAAAAAGTGGGGAACATGGATCAATACTAGGACCTCTAGTTCCGAAAGAGAGAGCAAGGGTGGTCATGACCACTCGGCCAACCTCTTGGATTTTGCCCGTTGCATTGCATTACTGGAGGTTTATATATATATATTGGGTGCCGAGAGACAGCATAGAGATTTTTTTTAATATTAATTATCTTCAAGCTTTGGACCCCACAGTAGCCCGCAAGAGTCGGGTAAAGGCCTGGGTAGTGCAGGCGCTCAGAGGGTTTTGGCCCACCCTCGCCCGGCCCGCGTACCAGGACTCCAAGTCTCCAGTCGAGGGTGTCGAATGAGATTTTTAAGGCTGGTCTGACTCCTGTTATTCCTCCTGTTTCGCCGTCTGTCCGTATTTGGAGAAGACCGAATCAGTCTTTAGTGCACAACCAAACCGAAACAGGAAGCAAAAGAAGAAAGAAGAAAAGGAAACCGAAAGCAAATTAAGAAGAACGATACTGTATACTGTTTCCTCTTCTACTAACATCTATGGGCCTTTCTTCTTCGTCTGAAAGCTTCTTCTTTGCTTTTGATACATAGACGAGGAAGGAAAGTAGGACAAAACCCAGGAAATGATATATTAGAGAGAGAGAGAGAGAGAGAGAGAGAGAGAGAGAGAGAGTAGTGGAAATCAGCTTGAGGTAAACTTCTACATTTCTTTATTAGTTTCTGTGATCTTTGATACAGTTGGGTTTTATGCAATTATCATTGGGTGCCTTTATTTCTGGTATAAACAGGAGGAGTGTTTATTGGAGGCGTTTTTGTGGCAACTTTGAGGAGCTTTTGCTAGTTTTAAGTGGTTTTGGGAGGTGGGTCTTGCGTTGTTTTGAGCATCTGGCTTTAGAGGTTGGTGCCTTCTTTCCAGAGCTCTTATTCTATTTGATATTTATTCATCTGGTGATGGAGTTCTAAGAGCATTTTTTTCATTGTTAGTTTCAGTGCTGTTGTTGCAGTTATTGATGATTATGTTTTTATTTTATTTTTATTTTGGGGTCGCTTTCTTTTTCCTTGCCTGTCCTGTTCTTCTTTTCTTCTTGATAGAAACCCATCAATGGAATATGGATATGGATCTTTGCCTTTTGCTTTTGTGGGTGCTCATCTGTTTCTATCTGCTTGCATAAATGTGATGAGAAACTTGCTTTTGATTAGAACATTTGTCTTGTCTATTTGTGTTCTTTATAAGACTGACTGTTGGTTTCTATGACTCCTTATACACCATTCATGGTTCTATGGACTTTTATTTATTTTCCTCTAGCAATATCCACTTGTGGAAGATCCCTTCTTCTCTTATTTATTTTCTCCTTTTGTTTTTATTCTCTGCTTTTCAGTTGAGATTGTATTGGAAGTGGTGGTATATAACCTTAGCTTAATTCTTTCATGGATGTGTGACAATCTCTTTTGTCCTTTTCATCAATACTCCACATCTATCCTCTTGAGCAAAACCACATGTTCAGATATTCTTTCCTGTGGATTGTAGTGGGTGCGCTCACACACACATGCATACGTAAATGTAAGTGGCCTCCTCTGCATTTCAGATTTTTTGTTTTTTTTTTTTTTTCAGAATATCCTCTCCTTTCTAATTCATCCAAGCATTCTTTACTTAAATCTCACTGCTTAATGTGTATGTGAATTTCCCTAACATTGTCAGTGGTACGAGTACTAAGGAAGAATGATTGGCTGTGTGCTCTATTGCGTATTTGAGATGGTTCTAAATTCTCTTCCACATCATGTAGGACATTCTTTTCAGATTTTTCCACCACCAATCAAGAGCCTTGCAACCTCTGATATTAAGTTTCCTTAACTAATTTGGCTTTTGGGTTCGACCTCACCAAAAAATGCTAGTTGAATAGCTTGCCATTTTAGGACATCTAAACTCACCAATTCTGGTTTTTCTGTTAAAGGTTACAGGTTAAAATTTGTGTGGCTTTTATGGCAAAGGAGTACAGTGGTGCATCTCCCAAGCCTCATCAGCCGGAACCAAAGGGTCAGCGTCTCACCTGGATCTTAGGCATTGGAGCTCTCTGCATTCTCTTCTACATATTGGGGGCTTGGCAAAGCACTAGCCCTGCATCTGATCGTTCTGAGCTTCAGAACAAAGTTGGTTTCGATGGTAGCTCCCAGACAACCAATTACCACTCCAGTTCGGCCTCATCTCCATCAACATCCACTTTAGATTTTGAAGCTCATCATCAGGTGGCCATCAATGATTCAGAGGCCGCGTCTCTGAAATTCCCACCTTGTGACATGATGTACAGTGAATACACCCCTTGTCAATATCCACCAAGGGGGAGGAAGTTTGAACGGGACATGATGAAGTACAGAGAAAGGCATTGCCCTAATAAGGAGGAGCTCCTCGTGTGCCTGATACCGGCACCGCCAAAATACAAAAACCCCTTCAAATGGCCTAAGAGCAGGGACTATGCGTGGTATGCCAACATCCCTCATAGAGAGCTCAGCATTGAGAAGGCAATTCAAAACTGGATCCAAGTTGAGGGTGAAAGATTCAGGTTCCCAGGGGGAGGTACCATGTTTCCTCAGGGAGCGGATGCTTATATCGATGAGATAAATGAGCTCATCCCTTTGACATCTGGAAAGATCAGAACAGCGATTGATACCGGCTGTGGTGTAAGAACATAGACACTCTTGGGTCTAGTCTTTTGGGCATCAAGTGTTTACCATGGCATCTTTTGGGTTACCCCATTTTGCAATTGGCTTGAATATTTTGACAGAATGAACATTCTTGCATTCTATTCTGTACTTGAGGAGGACATAAATTGGACACTACATCCGGTGGGGTTGTGTTTTTCCAACTTCTATTCTATCAAATCAATACAGTGCTGGTGTTGATTTGGGTTGGAGAAGGTAGAAAGCAGAATCACATTGTGTGTTTCTGATTCTAAATAGATAACCACCTAGTTCAGCCAAAATTCATACTATTTTGTGATTTGGGTGACATTCAAATGCACCATTACAGTTACATAGAACTGATGTCATGTGTGTGTGTGTGTGTGTGTAATATTCCTTTTTTAAGTATATATATTTGCTGAGATGCGTTGTTTTGGCTGGGTGTGGAGGTGGCTAGTTGGGGTGCTTATCTGCTAAAGAGAGACATCTTAACGATGTCCTTTGCACCTAGGGATACACATGAAGCTCAGGTTCAGTTTGCATTGGAGCGGGGCGTCCCGGCCATGATTGGCATTATGGCATCACAACGATTGCCTTATCCTGCAAGAGCTTTTGATATGGCCCACTGTTCTCGCTGCTTGATCCCTTGGCATAAGTATGGTAAGGCATAAAGTACTGATTTCATCTACGATAATTACCATGTTTCCTGTTTTGTCCAATTTAAAGTATTGGGAATCCCATTTTAGTTCCACTCATATTGCAAGTATAGTTGAGGGTTCGATTGATATTAAATTAGTTCCATGCATTTCTTAAGAAGATTTTACCACTGTTTTTGGGATGCTATTTGAGTGAATCCACAAGTTTTAGACCAAAAGGGTGTGTTTGGAATTAGACTTATTATGGCATTTAATATTTTCTCTCAAAACAGGTATTTTCTCTTTTTAACTATGCATTGGGAGCAGCAAGGAATTGCAAAATAAATTAGTTGGGATACTACTTTTCACCATTTCCTCTCCCAGTCATATAATAAAATGGACCACTGACATTGTTTAGGGCAGAGAAGCTAGAAAAAACATTATCCTTCCTGTTGCTTAGTCCAGCCTCAAGAGTCAAGGCTAATCCCAAACAGATAACCATGCACCTACCATACATTATATCCTGATTTGGAGTGCATCCAAGGACACTCTAGTTTTTGCCAATTATATTCAGCATATACAATGGGGAAAAATACATCTATCATTTGTATTCATTGCTGAAGTTGAACTTTGAAATGGTCTGAACCTCTGTTGGTCCTTCGATGTTTTCATGCAGAGGGGTTGTATCTAATTGAGTTGGACAGAGTTCTAAGGCCAGGAGGCTATTGGATTCTCTCAGGCCCTCCAATCAATTGGAAGAAATATCACAGGGGATGGGAAAGAACCCAAGAAGACCTGAAACAAGAACAAGATGCGATTGAGGACGTCGCCAAGAGCCTGTGCTGGACAAAAGTGATTGAAAAAGCTGATCTTGCAGTTTGGCAAAAGCCCTTGAATCATATTGAGTGCGTGGAGAGTAAAAGGATTTATAGTACTCCACGTATGTGCAGAGATGGCAATCCAGATGCAGCCTGGTAAAATTCCATTGCCCACTTCTCACTTTCAAATGTTAATAGAAATGATAATTAAATTTATCGAGTTTCTAGACTTAGTTTCGCAGCTCAAATAAGTAGACCATAAAAGTTAATTTTGCATTCTCTGCCAATTAGCAAAGCAAGGCTTTGGTACTCAAAACACTTTCTTTTGTTTCCTTGGTGGATAAATCTAGGACAGAAACTTGCGATGTATTTAAATTGTCACACCATTACTAAGGTTTTGAGCCTCAAAAGTCTTTCATGACTTACTGAGGTCCAAATTTGAGTTGACGTGAACTCTATCATGTTCTTAGTTGAGTTTTGAGTTTAATAAAATGGCTCAGGATATGATATTTTGGTTGAGTCAAAGCATTCAGCATACTATGTATTATTTACGTTTCTCAGGTTCTCAAGTAAACATAGATTGCTCTTTTTACTTGTCCCAAATCCAGACTGGCTTTTTACTTGCAAGTATTCTATGAAGGCCTATAACAAAGGTCTAAATTCGAATTATTGGTTCATGAATTTTTAACTTGAATAAATGCATACATTAAATTCAATTTTGTCTACAAATGTGCTGAATTAGGCCTGATTCTCCTTTTTTATATGTAGGTACAAAAATATGGAATCCTGCATTACCCCGCTACCAGAGGTAAGCCACTCAAGCGAAGTTGGAGGTGGGGTATTGGAGAAATGGCCAGCTCGAGCATTTGCAATCCCCCCTAGAGTCAGCAGTGGCTCCATTCCAAGCATCACCCCTGAAAAATACAAAGAAGACAATGACCTGTGGAAAGAGCGGATAACATATTACAAGCGAATCATCCCTCCTCTTTCGAAAGGACGATACCGGAATGTAATGGACATGAACGCCAACTTAGGAGGCTTTGCGGCGGCACTGGTGGAATATCCACTATGGGTCATGAATGTGGTTCCAGAAAATTCAAACCACGACACTCTTGGCTTGATCTACGAGCGGGGATTCATTGGGACATACCAGGACTGGTGTGAGGCCTTCTCAACATACCCAAGAACATACGATCTTATCCATGCTAGCAATGTCTTCAGTAAATACCTGGACAGGTTAGTGAATTGATGATGTTAGTGGCACTGAAATGTTGTTGTTACAATGGTACTGTTGTCAGTGGCCCGGGCCGAGACTATGTCAGGATCTGACTGAACTAGATCCAATAGTACAAGTCATGGCAAATTTGAAATTACTCTAGGCCCGGGCCTGACTCCCTCTCCAACTTGAGTACTGATAGGTCCAGTGTCCATTGTGCTACAGGTGTGACATTACATACATTCTGTTGGAGATGGATAGGATTTTGAGGCCAGAAGGAACTGTGATATTCAGAGATACAGTGGAAGTTCTAGTTAAGGTCCAAAGCATAACAGAGAGGATGAGGTGGACAACTCAGATAATGGACCATGAGACTGGTCCTTTCAACCCTGAGAAAATCCTTGTTGCAGTGAAGAGTTACTGGACTGGTGAGGCTGCCCAAGAACAGAAAGCACTGTAAATTTTCCCCTGCCCTGATGAGCTCTGTCATGGGTTTTTCTGTTCTTTTACTTTCTGACATAGATTTTTGAAGGTTCATGTATGATCTTTCTTTTTCTTCTTCTTCTCTTAATATAAGAGGTCCCCTATACCTTGAAAAATCCTGCTAATGAAAGTTTTATGGTAAAATGCACAGTGTGGATGGTTTGGGGGTCATGGTAGGTAGGATTTTCTGACCCAGATTGCACTTAGTAATGGTTGAGAGGTATCTGCCTTTCTGTTTTATCTTTTTTCACAGAGTGGGGGTTAATTTGAGAAGATAGTAGTGCTGTTGGAATTCAAAAGTGTAAGGTTGCAACCCTTTTGTATCTCATGCTTGTAGTAGCTGCACAGGGCAAGTGGACAGAAGATGATGTTGTAATGTAAGGGGATGAGTGCTGGTTTTATTTAGAATGAGATTCCTCTGTGGAAGAACTATTTTCTTATTTAATACTTATATACAAGATGGATTTTCTTTATATACTCTTTTTATCCATTAAAAGCCATATGATAATTGTGTTCTTTCTAGAGCTGGGTGTTCATTAGTGTAAGCTACGACCAATCAGTTATGAATTGATTTCCACACATGATATATATGTATAAGTCCGTTGGTGATTCCAAAGATTCATCGACAGACTTTTTTTTTTTGAATGGTGATTCATTGACAGACTTATACATGTATATCCATATATAAAGTCACTGTGGATAGTACACCCGCTCCCACAGTTCCACCAAGGGATCAACCCCTGGTTGGGTACATTTCCTTAGTTTTCCTTGGCCACTAGGCCAACTAGGCCAAAAGAAGAAAAAGAAAAAGAATGCCTTCTAAACCTACTCAACCTGTGAATCTGAAGTTTCACTCAGTTCATAGCATAATATGAATGATTTCATGGTTGAATTTGAACGGATTTTGTTGATTTCAGAATTACTTGTGATGATCTCAGGGCAAGGTTGTTTTAATTGATCCCAACCAGTCCCGTGCAAGAAGAATGCACTTGCTGCTCCCTCTCTTGTTGTATCATTTTTTCCTTGTAAAATAGCCCACACAGTTGATAATTTTCATATGTTCTGTCAAGCTTCTATGGCAACAATAATATAGACCATGCCTTGTGAATTTGTTATCCCATCATTAATTTAAGACCTTCACATACCCATCTAAAAGAATTGGAATATGATGTGAAAATAACTCGTAAACGTGTCTAATATCACTATGACTACTCAATATGTAGAGATTGCCAACTAAAAAACAGACCTTAGTCACAGAAAACACTTATAATTTATCCACTCAAAATGAAGTTCATACAAGTACGTAGAAACAGAACACAAAAACTATTAATCAATCAATGAACATCACAGTATAGAGGAAATTTATATGAGTGGCATCCCAGGATGATCTCAGTCAGCCTCATAGTCATAGGCCTCTGGGCTCTGGCAAGCATTTCTTGTGAAAATAACTCCAACCCAAAACGCCCACCCCACATCACAACCTTGGCACAAGCCCAAATTTGACACTTATCCAACTATTACTCAACGTTGGATTAAAATCCCGGAAAAGAATGCCTTTTAAACCTACTTAACCTGAGGATAATTGTTTAGGGTAGGGATGATATAATGGGTTTCATATTTTGTACACCCCCAGGCCCCAGGTCTCATTCATATATTTGGATCTTCTACACCTACCCTCCCACAACGACTTATGTGGGGCCAAAGAAGGTGGTGCTCACTGCTCAGGAGAGGGTGACCCTTCTTAATTTAGTCAATGGGAGTATATCATATTATCTTGAAGAGATTATTTTTGGTGAGTCCAAATTCTCAAGCTCGAACTCAGATTCTCTAAATCCATAAAAAATCCATCGGTCGGACTCACTTTTGAAACCCAAATGGCTAAAAATGCCACTGTCCCACCTTTTTTAGTTAAATTTGAGTTCTGGGCACTGTTAATTAAATTTGAGCTTCTCTAAATCATATATTTTACAAATTATCAATATTATGTTGGGCAACTCTTGCTAATTTTTCCTTTCGAAGAGGTCAAGATGGGACAGTGGTTTTTGGTGGGTTAGATTTTAAAGGTGCACCTAACTGATGGACTAATAATGATGGGCTCAGTGAATCTCTGGGGTGACTCTAAGATCTATCCTGTAGTCTATTTTGACTAATGCCAGTCCTTGTTTTTGGTTAGGTATAATTCTCATATTCATTTTTTGTATTTTCTTTATTACAGACTGATCAAACGCTGATGTCCGCATTGAAACTCCCATGCAAATGATATTGATCCTCTGCATCTTTAATTTGGTATATGGTAGAGTTTGTGTGATCCACTAGCAAAATTCAAAGAGGGCTCAAGGATTTAGTAGACCACAAAATTAGGTCCAAAAGATCTAATGCCCCGGAATGGACAGTCAACAAATAATTAGCCAAAATTTTTTATCATTAATTTTACAACTTAAAGGGTTTATTTGTTTGTATTAAAATACATAGAAATTGAATACATATGAATTCAAAGTAAAATGAACTTTACTATAGTATTATTAAATGTGTGATGGATGAAGGATACGTGGTGAGGGGTGAAGTATTATTAAATGTGTGATGGATGAAGGATACGTGGTGAGGGGTGAAGGATATAATAAGGTGGAGATCTAAACATGACATTCACTTTCCTATGTATTGAATTGCTAGCTATGGATGGATGTCTGGGTAGTCAATTTCTATCTTCTTTTGATTCTATTTCCTCAAAAGGAAAGGTGATGTGATGCGTTTTATTGGAAACTCACATTTGATCTTCATATTTAATTACTTATATTTTAATTTTACGTTTTTAATTTCTATATAATTTAATGCAAACAAACGAGCCCTAAACATGAGCCAGTTATCAGCTATCTTATAGACCTATAATATGCCACTTATATCATCATACCCAAGCACCATGTAGGCCTATTGTGTACATGACCTTGCATCAAATGAGATGGGTACAGTCATCTTGTTCACCGCACCGCACATGTGCATTGATTGCAGAGAGTTGAAGAGTTTAATCAATTGCTATTTCAGACAGTATCACCTACTTAGAACACCCTGATTTTCTGGCCAGTTTTGTCTACATGGTGAGGTCTATTGATGCATGGGCTGGATATGGATGTTTCCGTTGCGTCCATCGCTGCAAATCCACAAGCATGTCTCATCTTTAAAATCCAAGCTTCTAAAAAAATCACAATTCTATATGTCATATGATTAAGAAAAATTTCACTAAATCCAAAGTCATGCCCCCATCAAATCGACAAGTCTGAAATAAGTACTTACAATTAAGTAAACAAAAGTTAAATCACACACGTCTTTTAGACATGATTTAAGTTTCCCTTTGCGAATTGCGATATAAAACGAAGCAATAGTGGTTTTCAGCTGATAGATAGCATTAGATTCAAGACGCTCCCAACTCTCACATGATGTGCATTGATGCATTTGGTGAGCTCTATTGTTTTCTATGATCTACCTGAAAATCATGTTTTACCAGACTCGTTTTGGGATCATCGCTGCTGTCGACTGTGGAGCCAATTTTTCATGGTAAGTGGTTTTTTTTGTTCTAAGATACTGTAAGTGTTGAATGCATGAAAAAAGAATAGATTGATGCATGAAAAAAATAATAGATTGGGTGCACCTTATATCCTATTCTTTAGCCAGTATGAAAGTGTCTTACTATAATTTATAGATATTCATCACTACCCATGGCCTTACCCATGGCCTCCGAGCTTTTTTCCTTTTTCTTAAGTTAAGGCACCTTCCAATTAATGAAGTGGAAATCACCGAATTTAACTCGAATGACACCATTATCCACTGTAGTGAGGAAAACTAATACTTAGAAACCATTAAGCTTTGAGGCCTTCAGACATTTTACTGGAGAAGTGTAATTCTCATTCATGTCATGGCATTCTCATTTTCCTACACGATTGAGAATTTCCAATTTCTTTTTGGCTATGAAAAGTTTCATGGAGTTACTACTTTTCCTCAAATTGAGAATGCTCCTGTCCTGTGAGGAAGGCCAAACTCATATTTCCATGGAAGAGGACAAATAACTCTCTTTTCTTTTTGCATGTACATTATCCTAGTCCTAAACTACCCTAGTCTGAGGTCTTTATAGATCATCCTTTTAGGGTGCGCTTTATCATTCTTTTTTCAGGAAAAGGATCCGGAAAACCCTGTTTAGACCACTCAGGGGGTGCCACATAGAGAAAGAAATTTTTTTTAGGAGGAGATGAGATGTCATTGATTTGATATCTCTCAAGGAAACCCTGTTTGGACCATTTAGGGGATCCGTTTCCCTTTCTTCATGCTCTGCCTTAGACTTCCTCTAGCTACTATCCACTAGTGTACTCCGTCGTTGTGCTCCACCACAGGACCTTCACTGCATGCTCTATTGTTGCTGGAGGGTTTGTTGAGGTGTATGCTGCACTTAAGGGAGAGAGTATTGAAAAGTATTTATGTTGCCTCTCCTAATGTGTCAAAGTTTTGGTAAGAATGATAAGCTAATGAAATTTAATATGAGATTTAAATCAACAGGTTGTGAGTTCGAATTCCAAGAGGGACGACTTGACAAGTCCCTATTTTTCATTGACCGGAAATCTCTGTGTTGCAAGCTCAATTATCAAATCATTTCCAAATGTACAAGACGTTTTTTCTTAAGTTTCCATAATGGTAATTTTTTATTCTTAGTTGTAGCATTATTAATTACGAAGTGTCTTTTGTTATTAGATCATTGAAAACTCCCTAAGGAGCTGTCTTCACATCACTTCTCTGCTTACCAAGTGGACTCCTCGACTTGGGAGGCCTTCAACTTTCGGCTACCATACAACTACTCCTGTTTGAAATGGTGATGGTCCTCGCGTCCGCATTCGCACGACTTAATCAATGACCAATAAGTTTTTACTGTTCAAAATGAATGCAAGTCGATTCAATAATCTAATTCATTAAGATGGATGCCAAACTCGAGATTGGTAATTATCAAAGGAGAGGTCTTTGTTTTATAGTCCACTCGAATCCATCATAAACTAGACACTACTGGGCGTTTTGGTATGCGGTTCTTACCTTATCATAAGCACACCAGAGGTGGAACCGTGGAAGTCCATTAAAATTAATATATATTTTTTTCAAAAGTATACTTATACCTCAAAGGGCATACTTATACCTCAAAGGGCTTGCTTATCTTGACCATCTATTTATACGTGGGAGATAATTTCTGTAAGTGGCCTTAAGAGATGTGTGGCCCACTAAATAAAATAAAATGTTCATATCCATTGTACTCTTGTTACAGGTGTGAAGCAGCATACGGTGCTACCAAATTGCTACATTGGTTGTAAGCTTGGCCATGTCAATTGTACTGTTGGAGATGTTGCAACCATCCCCTACCTGCCTAATGTGGATGGAACCTGACATCACCGATCGTCATGCTATCACACGGTTTGTTGAAATAATCAAGTTAGAAGCTTTAAATGGATGTATGGAAGATGTTTGTTTGCTATCAATATCAATACTTTAATGTTAGGGACGCATAGTTGAGAGCTTGGCCAAGCTCAAGCTCGAATGCTTGATTGACAAGGCTCGAGCCCAAGTCGAGCATAAGGGGAGCTTGACTTGAATTTTGCTTGTTTTCACTTTTTAGTTTTTACTAAGCTAAGCTTGAAGCTTGGGATCGGCTTGTTCCTCCTACAAGTGTTTTTGCATGTATTAATAAATCGAATTTGGGCTTAAGATTAGACACATTATTAAACCAGTTGAGCCGAAGTCAAGTTCAAGCCTCTAACATAAGGTTGCAAATGTATTTCCAATTATTTGAAGACTATAATTCCAAATAAAGCGAGTATGAACTTATATTTGGATCCGAGAGAAACTTAGATTCAGATTAGAAATCATGTACATAAGATCCAAAACATTTGGACTTAAAACTGTACCCTTGCATTTTTTGACTTTTTTTTTTTTTTTTTTGTGAAAAGGAATAGCTTCATTAAACTTGATCAATAGCCAACAACTCAACAATAAAAGGAGGGGATGAACCCCAGTCCCCTCGACCAAACACAGAACCAGCTGCTCGTGCAAGAGCATGTGCCACATGATTCACTGATCATCGAGCAAAAGTAAACTTACAATTGCCTAAATCCGTTGATAGGATTTTACAGTCATCTATAATGAGACCGAAGTAGGATAGATCACTATAAGAGCCATTTAGAGCTTGTACCACCAACTGAGTGTCCATCGCTATTGTGATATTGCACAGCCCCATCTCCTTAAGCCAGCTTAATGCCTCTCTATAACTTAGTGCTTCCGCCATAGCAGGATCCTTTCTCCCTTGTAATACTCCATTTTTCGCTGCAATCATGCTGCCCCTCTCATCATGCACGACACACCCAAAACCCATACAATCCTCACTCTCAAAGATTGCTGCATCTACATTGCATTTCACTTCACTATTTCAGCCATTTGTAATAGAAGTTTTGTCTTTGGTGAATATCCCCCCCGTGCATGGAACTTGTCTTGCACTCTGCCATTGGTTCATAGCAGACATAGACAGATTAACAACCTGGCTTGTTGACATACTCCTTCGTTGCCAAACTTGATCATTCCTATTTGTCCACATGCCCCAAACAACCATTGCAGCAATATTTGTGTCGCCCTTGCTTTGAATATGGAGAAATGAGAGAAACCAATCCGCAAAACTCTCAGCATCCCATCCAATCTTGCCAACTAGTGACAAGCGCCATACTTGACGTGCAAAACAACATTTGACAAAAACATGTAAACCGTCATTTTCATCTCTATTGCACATTGGACACATCTCCCCCGCTTCCACACGCTTTGACCTAAGAGCCCGCATGGTCGGTAGGCAATTTATGCAAGCTCTCCATAACAAATTCTTCACTTTAGCTTGCACTTCCAGACCCCATAATTTGGTCCACAAATTAGTGTTTGAGTATGGGAGGGAACAACTGGACCTAGCCATTAAAGACTGGTACCCACTCTTAACTATGTATCTCCCTTTCTTCTCCTCTATCGATTGCCATTGATCTAGACGATTCCTTGCACTCAAAGGTATGTCTAGTATAAGCCTCCTGTCACGTGGAGAGAAAAACTCATACAGTATATCCATGTCCCAACAGCGGTCCCCCATACAAAGTAAGGACTGAACAGTTGCCCCTTCCAATCCTTGAGGTGCCGGTGATTCAATATATGGATTTCCTGCATCTGGGAGCCATGGGTCAGTCCACACTTTCACTTGCGTGCCCGTGCCAATCCTCCACCGAGAGCCCCTCCTTATTGCTAAAATACTCCGACTTGAGATTCCGGATTCTAAATGATTTCACACACATATGGGGGGATATTCATGTGTATCCTTCTGTCACCGTATGATGAGGGACAAACTTAATGGGGCCCACTTAGGGACCTATTGATCATGGGATTTGTGGGGGATGGAAAAAGACATCTTGGATGGAACCATAGATCAAGTTTGGCGTCAATCCATGTCTCCATGGCCCACTAATTTCACGACTTAATAGTAAAGAGAAAAATTTACCTTCAATCCAATGGTCCAATCAATTTAAATAGGTGAAACCCTAATGGGTCTAGTGCACCTAAAGGGATCTCATGTGTGTGGATGGTTCGGATGGATAAAAAAGTTGACCCCACTATGTTGTCCCTCACCATAACATGGTGAGGGATGGATGCACATGAATATTTCCCTTCAAAAGGTCTAAATAGTTTGAATTAAATCCATATTTGATAGTTTACTTAGCTTTAATCATATATCATCCAATTGTCCTACTTAAATATTTAAGATTTTATTTTTCAAGTTTTTTATCCAATTGTACAAATGCACTCTACATCTTATCCTTAACTCAACTAATGAAATCAAATATGTTTTTCCAAATTAAGATTGGACCCAAATACAACACAAAAGGTTCCATATTGAAACTGGATTTAGATTCGAAATTGTTCTACAAAAACAAATTCGAGTCTGGATCCACCATGGTTCTACAAAAACAAATTCGGGTCTGAATCCACCATGGTTCTGCTCCTTGTTCAATCCATTTACACCCCTACATCAAGCATAACCCTTAATCGAGCCAAGTTCAAGTCCAATAAAGATGAATAGGAGGTAACTCAAGCTCGATCCGGCTCATAGCTCATGGGTCAAGTTCAAGCCAACCCGAGCTGCGACGACTCACTAACAGCCCTTGATAGCATCCAAAAGCTAGGATACAAGTACAACTCTACCACAAACACCATTTTTACATTTTACTAGTGGAGTCGTGCACGTGCACGTGCACGTGCACCAAACACACAGTTTTACTAAGAAAAAAATCTTTAAAAAAATAAAGTTCTTAAAAAATTTAGTAGAAGCTTCAATACATTTAAAAATAAAATTTTAACAGAAAATGAGTGATTGTAAATTGTAAGGCTCGTACAATGTCCAAATACAACTGACACTACTTTTTTTCTATACATTTGAAAATAATAAAATAATGATATAGTGAGAAAAATGAGATCTCAAAAGACAATCGATATGGAATTTATATAACTTTTTGATGATATAAATCACATATTTCTAGATATTTTATGATCATGAATGTGTACAAAGAAATTTCAATTTATTTTATTTAACCTGTCAGGTCCACTTATCAGTTTCCTGGTAAACTTGACTTGTTAAAGTTGGAGTCAAGTCGAAAGCATAGTCAAATTGATAACCTGCAATTTTATAAAAAAATAAAAATAAAAATAAAAACTAAGAACCAGTTTACTGTTCTAACCAATTACCATGAACATGATATATTCACTACAAAATCAAATTCTATTAAGGACAAAAATTAATTATACCTTACCTAAGGATATCAAAATAAAAAAAACTGAGATGGTGGTTTTAGTCTTAACTTACAAAGAAGAATAACATCTTACACCAACCGTCAAGAATAATGAAATAATCCGGCTTGTCCTCAAGTGACAGGGATCAATAATGGTGAAACTATGATATGAACTCTGTCGGGTAAGATTTGCAGAGCACGTGTTGATCAATATTAGTATTTAACATGTACTGTGTTTTATTTTATAGGACGGATCACTATCAAGTAAAAAGAGGCAATACCTCCCCAAGAGTCGGCTTCTTCTTTTGCTTGATACAAAGTCCTTTATTTTATACCCTATAAGAAAAAAATAATATAAAGTAATCATAGAAGTTCAGTTAAATGGAAGCTCACAAATAGAGATATCCATAGGGAAAAAATACTAAAAAACAAAAAACTACAAATACAAATATGTCAAAACAATTGGACATTCCTCTTAAGAAATACATAAGAATGCAACCCGGGTATTCTAAATCAACTCTTCTGCTCTGTTCTATATAAAGGATGGGAGTGCTAATCAAAGTAGGAAAAATTCGAAACGAACAAAGACAAATTGAATTTGTTGCAGTTTAGCATCAAATACTTATTTTAGTTGTTTACACTTAAAACGACCACTCCATTTATTGACTCTTTAAGTTAGTAGTAACGCTAACATAACAAGCAGTTTCTATGATTTCTTGTTTTCCCTTTAAGGAAAGACATGATGTTTCATTGAAATATATGAAAAGAAGAAGATGAACAAGAAGAAGAAGAAGCAGCTTGCACTAATGAAAGAAATAAATGTGTTAGAAAATTATAAAAGTTTTTCAATTTAAGCCTCATGAGTAAGAGCAATAATAAATAAATATATTCATGCCCTTGAAATGCCCTTTTATAATAAAAAAAATTCATAAAAGTTGTATATTAAAAAACTAAAAATTGTACTGAACAACAACAATTTTACGATAGCAATCTATAAGACCTACCACTAAATTACATTTATGGAATCATTTTTAGCAATCACTAATATCAGAAGATAACCAATATTTTGTAGTAGTTATTACATTATCCAACTTATGATTACTCTTCCAACAAGGGTATAAATCAAGATCAATATAAAATTAATCAAGATCAATATAAAATTATGTCAGATTGAAAACTCAATTATTCTAACTAAATAAATACAAACACATGAAGCAAAAGGGAAAATAATATTAAAATTTTTTCAATTGTAACTTTCATTAAAAGAGTGAAAAAGATAGGGTGGACATAAAATGAGTTTAAGTTTGTACATTTCACTTTCTTATTTATGGTATTTTGTTAGTTGCCACTTTTTTCTAAAAAAGAAAAAGAAAAACTAAACATAAAGCAATAATGCAAACGAAGTATCAGTATATATGGGATGTGCTTATAAGTTTTGGAGGTTCCTATACCTTTTTCAAAGGCTATAATAAATAATATACAACTGAAGGAACATCAAATTACAAATATTTATGGTTAGTGTACAAAAGATTAAAGGGTTAATATTTAAAAAATAATAACAAAGGGTTCCATCCGTACAAAAAAAAAATCTCATATCTTCTGGAAACCTCCCGAAGCCCTCTGATGTTCTTAAGTCTCAAATTTCAAATACAAATACCACTCAAGTATCTTTTAGTTCCACAAAAAAATAAAAATAAAAATAAATAAATAAATAGAAACTATTTGCACAATTATCATTATTTCAGGTAAAAAAAAAAAAGAATGTTAATTCTCTCGTGTGTAGTCAATTTGGTATTTGAATTATAACATAATCAGTACTTGGCCACCAGCAACAATAACAAAAGTAGAGAGCTAGCTAGTACCTTTTGTCGCGACTTTTAAACTAATAGCGAAGTATTTAAAGTGCCCACAAAATTGTAAGTATTGAACACAAAAAGGTAGTAAGTAAAATACACTTGATTCCTTTTCTTTTGATCCATTTTAAAATACACTATTCATTTTCTCTTTTATCTTCATCCCATCTTAGTTCAAGATTTATTATTGAAAAAGCACATGGCATTTAAGTACACCATGAACCACATAATGGAGTAAATGGTGCATAGTTAAAATCTTTTGTTTTTCCCACCTTGGCTTAGTTTATTAACCAAGGTGGACAAAATAGTGCCAAGAAAGACTAAAAAACTTTCTAAATGATAAAATATGAAATATTATTCTTTTGAAATGATTCTTTAATTGTACAATATCTCACAATTAATTTTACAAAAGACAAAAAAAAAAAAAAAAAAAAAAACAATTGAATACAAATATGGAAATTAGTGAACAAAATGGTTCAATGAGAACCACGAATGAATGCTTATTGGTCTTATCCTACTCTTGAGGGGTTTGGAGGGTGACAATTGAAGAGGCAATGGTCTAAAACGTAAGAATTTAACTAACATAAACTAAAATAGGAAAAATAAACAAAATAAAATGTCAGATTCTTATACAAATATGGATTAAGTTTTTGGCCTTATGAATATTAGCATCTGTATTGCTTAAAAAATGCCTTTCCCCTTTGACTTTATGGATAAGGAAAACAGATTCTGACAGATAATGGAAAGCTTTTCCATGCCTCATAACATTGTCTTTTTAGTTATTGTCTACTTTACTTTTCTCAACCATGACACTTTTTGTTTGAGTTTTCCATTTTCCTATCTCACATAATAAAACAATATCAATCTTACGTTTTAAATGCTATGCACAAATTCATATTCCAAACATAGAGTGAGAACTAAATACAAAGTTTACCATAATGAAATACGAAACACGTACAATTTGGAAGCCTGCAATTAAGATTTAAGAAATAAAACAGACATAAAATTAAAACTATCAGAGCACGAAGGCTATCAATGGACCTAACTTTGGCCCAAATAGGAATGAGAAAGTAAAAACCAACTCTTCACCATCATTTTCTTAACTCTAGTTGCACCCATTTTTGTTAGAATGAAGATTTTATTGCAACTTAAAAAAAATTGAAGAATCAAACAATAATAATTTCAATAGATAATGCTCACTTACATGTAAGAAAACTCCCTCCATTCCAAAAGAAGCTAAGAGTCAATGAAGAATCTGTTAAAATATCATATTTTTTCTTACACAATTACTCACAGAGGAAAAACCTCATACCCACAAAATTCCCTACATCGAAAATCTTGTAGTATCTGAATAAGAAGAATGTTAAAAGAAAATTGAAAAAAGAAGAGGGAAAAAAACAACATTTGGGATATTGATTTGAGATAGATTCCAATCTTATTCACATTTTCCTTTTCTTTTCTCCACTACTTAAAAAAAAACCAAGGAAATCGAAAAAAAATTACTCGATTTATTGGAATGTATTAAAACGAAATTTTGTTACATTTAAAATATCAGCATCTACTTAATATAAGAGATTAAAAAAATTATTAGTATCGTGTGTGCCAAGTTTGGTCTGTATCCGTGTTCATTTGGGTATAGTAGGGGTAGTTAGCAATTTTCCAGAGAATTTTGGGGACTTTTTCGTAATTTTAGATTTTTGAGATTATGGTATCGTTGGGTAGATATTTTTAATTCCTAAACTTTAGTCTTCTAGATCATCTTGATCCGGATTCTTAAAACCCCTCTAAATCCAAGCCTGACCCAAAGTCTATTTTATACAAATTGAAAAATTCTCATTATGTCCCCATCTTTATCCATATATAAAATACATACACATAATAAATATATATATAAGGGTGGGCCCCACAACTTGCATTTTATTGGGCATGTGTGTAGTGAAAAAAGTACATCATCTTTCTATCCTTTTTAGACATTTTATAAGAGTAGAAATTGAAAATTTTCCCATTATGTCCCCATCTTTATCCATATATAAAATATCTATACATAATAAATATATATTAGGGTGGGCCCAACAACTCACATTTTATTAGACATGTGTGTAGTGAAAAAAGTACATCATCTTTCTCTCTTTTATAAGAGTAGATAGATAAACAATCGAGTCAATTCTTCAAGTGGCCCACAGAGTGGTGTAGAGAAAATATAGAGTAGGTCATTTATTCTTTTTGATAAGGGTAGTTGATAAATGCAGTAAGTGGGCCCCATGGTGGTGTAGAGAAAATCTTTTGACATGACATGTAGCATGTGGGCCCCACGGTGGTGTGGATGAACTACCCTTGTAAAAGGGAAGATAAGAAGGTCACGGTCAAACATGTCATTTCTTCTCTTTCATAAAAAAAAGAACACGTCATTTCTTCAAGTGGGCCCCATAGTGGTGTAATGGAAAAATTGAGCAACTTCTTCTCTTGTACAAGGAAGGTAAAACATGTTATTTCTTCAAGTGGGCCCCATAGTGGTGTAGTGAAAAAATTGAGCAACTTCTTCTCTTTTATAAGAAAGGGTAAAACAGGTCATTTCTTCAAGTGGGCCCCATAATAGTGCCAGTGAAAAAATTGAGCAAGTTCTTCTCTTTTGTAAGGGTAGGTGGATAGATAGAAATAGATATACTATATCACCCGGATGCAGGCTCAAATATGGGCCCACATCACACGTGTCACTGAGATTTAGTGGAGACTATGACTCGGTCCCCAGGTTTTCGACACCCCCCATACAAAATTGTATCCATGTGCATGCCCAGTGCTTATAGTATTGTAAAAGTTGTCCTGTCCCTGTCACGTGTACATTCTGCAATGTCCATGCGAATCATAAATAGGATGATGATGCAGCAAGCATTGGTGGTCGATCTGGGACGGTTTTGGGCCCGGTCCATGGTGGATTTGGGAACAGAATTCAAAATCCTGTCAATTAAGAATAGAGAACCCTAGCAAATAAACATTCCCTTACCACAAAAGTAATCCCGCAAGGATCCATGTTCCTCCCATCTATGTTTGGGCTGGCCCACATGTTTTGTGCTTGTGCTCGTGACAAGTGGGGGCCTTCTCCTATATAATTAATTATATCATTAGTATCACTAATAATTAAGGAAAACTAATATACAACCACCTGAAAATTTTGAAATTTACAAGCAACCAGCTGCCATTTTTACCTTAACAAATAAAACCCTTTATATATCTAGAAAAAGCTGTCAACTATCTTGACTAACAATGAGAGAGGCCCAATCTTTTTTATACAGTTCGATGAAATCCTGGATGCTTTGCTATAAAAAGATGAGAATTTCCTTATTGATTTAATATAATTAAGATTAAACTAAGTCATTAATTCTAACTAAATTAATTTTAGTTTATTTGCAATCACCATCATCAAAACTTTATTCGAACTATATTGGATTAGTTATATTTACCTTGTTTTATTATTTTAATATATTTTACGCCAAATTTTTAGATAAGTAACACTGGCACTTCTTTAAATTTATCTTTAACTTCTCTTTACTATGTCCAAACTAAGTGCTAACTTTAAACGCTATAAAAAACATTTATTTCCAATTCTCTCTTTTAGTCTTACCACACATTCATTTTAATATTAGATATCTTTTATTTTTTGTATTACCACTGTACATTTAATCCATATGAGATCTTAATAGCTGTACACAATAAAATGACATGAATTCATCAATATTAATTGAAGAAACAACATTGATTGAGGGTCATGGTGGTTAGTACAGTAGTACTTGTGCCCCAGCTGTTGGATAGGGCTACAATGCTGCACCACTTGATTATAGTGTGGTGCAAGGACCTTCTTTAATGCATGGTTGGGCCTACTTTTTTTTTAAAATCCAGGCCACTAAATTAGCTCTCTAACACCCATCGTATTCACCGCATCTAGATTTTTCACGGAAAATTTATGTAGGACAATTGTTAGATGGATCACACATGGGAGACTTCCTCAATTTTTATATCCCGGAGTAGAGAAACTAAGCCTTGTGTTTTAGATGCAGGAAAACCCAATCGCGGTCAGGTTACATAAATGAAAATAGTTTATATATTAACCACCACATAAGATGTTAGAGCTGATGAGCGGCTGGAATTTTAAAGAGATGGGACCCACAATGCATTAAAGAAGGCCCCAGCACCATACTATAATGCAGTATGTTTTTCGAAGAAAAGGACGTATAAACTATGAGTGCTGCTACTTGCACACTGCAATTACCTCTCCACACATTATATTTTAAATAATAATAATAATAATAAAATGTTTCTAAACTACCCCGATCCCTTTCCTTCATTCTCTTTCCCTCTCCCTGCTCCAGCCACCTCCGCCCGACCCCATCGCTCCCTCGCCACCGACAGCCCCCGCCCGACGTGATTCCTCTCGCTCTCCTTCTTCCTCTCCCCATCTCTCGTTTTGTGGATGGTGGGGGTTGGGGATGAGGGAGGGTGGAACGGCAGCGGGTGGGGCTAGAGTAGGGAGAGGAAGAGGGGCAGATGAAGCGGTGGCTGGCGGGATTGCCGGAACAAGGAGAGGGATAGGGGTAGTTTATGATCTTTTTTAATATTTACTTTTATAAATGCATTTTGTGGAAATGTATTTTCTATGTGTAGGTAGCCACTCTCGTTATTTGCAATCCGAAACGCCAAGAAACAGTAATTTATGATATCCAAGTGGCACCTGCACCGCAACGCGTGCCACTGCACACTTATCATGAAACACTCCTTCGATACCACACAAAAGGAAACGGAAAAAAACACATAAAATGGGATCCGTTTCCTGAAAGGAAAGCACACTCGTCAGTGAATTAATTACCAACCAACCACATCCCCTTGTGGGACCCACATGACTCTTCCTCGAGACTATCCATAAAATGGTGCCCGACCAGTAGATGGACCACGGCTCAACCGCCAGCAACCAATAATTAATAACCATGATCAATTCCACTGGATCAATTGCTTGCTTCCTCACCATGATCACGACTTTGTGGTGGTCCAGATGGACATTTTAACGGTCCAGATCAACAAAATTCATGGAACCCATCGCTTGATCTCTCATCGATCGATCACATGAATCACTCACAGACGTCCAATCTTCTTCATGTTTACGAAACCATGGCAAACGCACACTGAAGTAGTAGTCAGAACAGTCGTTTATCGTTCCGTATATAAGTAGGAAACGAAGTGATCATCTTCTTCTGCCTCCTCTTCCAGTTGTAGTGAGAAGAAGAAGAAGAAAACCATATCACCGCACACACCATACTAGACCAGAAAGGGAAGGAAATCCAAGCCCCGGCGTCTTTTTCTCAGAGAAGAAAAGCTTTCGGAGGAGGAAATCCCAAAATCCAGGTCGATGGGGGATTCGGCGGGAGACAGCCCTCAGAATCTTCGAGAGGAAGCCGCTCGCGTAGTGGAGCTCGCCAAGGAGCTGCAAGACTCGGCCTCTGGATTCGTCTCCAAGACCTGCAACGAGGAGCAGTCGCTTCGCCAGCGGGCACACGTGCTCGAATCCAATCTGAAGAAGCTTCGATCATCGATCGATGATGCGGTTGCAAGAGGAGCCATCGATCGAAGCGAAACAGAGAAGGTGAGATGGAAATCGTGATCGGATCTGATTGGGGATCAAACAATCAGATCTTTCTATAGATTTCTTTAATGGTTGTTGATCTAATTCTTCTGATCTCTCTGTTTTGTACTTTTTTTTGAAGCTGCACGAAGAATTATACAAGGCGAAATACTTTCTTACTGATGGCGATGTCGCGTCGCTTCTCCCGAGCAAAACTCACGGTAGTTTTTTGTTCTTTCCCTTTTATTGAGTGTTTGAATGCATGATTAAGTTAGATTTGCAATTACTGAAGTGATAGATGTGTGATTCGTTTGTGGATGTTGTTGTAATTATTTTGGATTGGATTACAATTGGAATGATTGAGTGAAATCGTTTTTGACTGTTTAGTTACTGAATTACTGTGGGAGTCGGTCTCATCTGGACATTTTTCACTTGGTGGTGCCCTAGTTATTACAATTTTTGTCGTAGGCACAATGGATTTGTTCGCTTCTAAAACAGAACTTATGCTGCTTCATCACTGTTGGTTTGTGTTCATTTGCATGCTCTGAGCTATTGATTCCAAATCGATGTAGTGTACAGAAATGCAGGAAATGAAGAGATATTGTGCAGTGAAAAAGGCATATGTCTCGAATGGTAACCTCGAGTACATTTAGTGGAGGGAAAATTTGGAGCCGGAAACGCTAGAATCTCTGCAGAAATACAGTTTGGAACCCAAAAGTGGCATACTTGTGAGCTTTAAATGTATATTTGAGCAAAAACTTATGCCTTTAGCCTCTTTCCTAACTTGTAACATTTTGAGTGTAACCTCTTTTTTTTTTTGGTGGAAGGTGAGCCGACTAGAACCAGCAATCTCATAATTGCAACAGTGAGCGCCTTTCAATTATGTGATAATTTTGCCCTTTGCTGTACATTAGCAACAATGTGTATATTGGATGGAAAGGTGGTATAATAACTTTCTCCCCAACCCATCTCAGGTTTCCCACAACACCCTGAACAGTTAGTTTCATGGATGTGTATCCATTTCACCCATAACCAAATTAACCAGCTATCAGTCTGTAGACAGTAGACATCTATAGCACACGGTTTCGCAGATCTATTACTTTTTTTTAATTGATATTTTATATGCCTGTTACAAACCTATGATTTCTTTATATCTTTATCTTTATATTTTTTGGTGGCTTTTTTCAATAACAATATGGAGTAATGCCCAGGTACTTTCTTGAAGAAGTTTTTGGGCCCTATAAATGTACGGGCGATGAGGAAAGATGTCCAGTTGAATGTAAAAAAGGAGTACAACAGTTACAAGGTATGTTAAGCTTTCATTTCTGTTACATTTATGCAGTGCATACCAGGTGGCCGGTGGATAATATAAACACTGCTACACAACCCCCTTCTCCCAGGAGAACACCGAACAAAATGAAAAAGAACAGAAAAGTTAACAAATTAAGGCCATTTTGAAGTATCCAGGTATAATAGGGTATATGACTCTTATTTTAAACAAGTGATTAACAAATTAAGAATTTGAAATTAGAAAGGAAACAACAATTTTTGTGTGGGATCATATCTAGAGGAGAATTCATAGCTTGAGTTGATGCATTGCTTTGAAGCAGCTTATCTTGGTCACGTATTTTACAGCTATTTACAAATTCCCTAATCTTGATTCATCTTATCTATTTAGTTAATAACTTATTTTTTGTTACATGTTATGCATTTACAAACATCTTACTGTGTTTTGGGCTATCTCAGCTCATTGTTTTACTCATTTTGCCTCAGTCAAACTGGTCTTACAGTGTGGGGTATGTGTGTGCATGCAAGGGAGGGACGGATGCTGAACATCTCTGGAGAATGCTTTTTTGTACTTGATAAACACAAACAGGTCATTTTGATTTTCCATCGTTGTGAAAAAAGAAGAGGCTAGGATAGATATTGTCCTACATGATGTAGCAATAGTTGGTTGTCAGTTCTTCCTTGGGTATTGAACCTATTAAAGTTTATCTTTTAATTATATTTTGAAATTTAGAACATGGATTCTACAGATATTCAGGCTGTTAGAACTAGAGGAAAAACTCAAAGTCAACATTTGTGTCTCATGTCTTCTTGACTTGTGTGGTATGGTTTGCAATAAACTCAAGTAATATTTACAGCTGCAATTTACCGGAAGATAATGCTAAAAGCTGAACATAAGTTACCAGATTCTGGCTGGGGATTGACACTGTATGGTGCCTCATAATTATCATAACTAACATGAAGCTACCTTTTTAACCAGTGAAATATAGTAGAACCTTTAAAAACAAATCTCATTATTTCAACATGATAATAAAAGAAGAAAAACTCATTAAAGGTGCATCAAATTACATAAAATTTTAAACACACATTTCACTGTACTACTTCATTAAGGTTTTGGTTATTCTTTGCTCATCTCTTGAAGAAAACACATTGTTGATTGATGGGATAAGACTAAGATGATGATGCTGATTAATTCCCTGTATTTTTCTTCCAAGCTGTAATGGGAGAAAGATTGACTTTTTGAGTGGCAAAAAAAAAAAAAAAAAAAATTATTTTCCTGTCTGAGAACCAAAGCAGCATGGAGAAAACCAGCTGCTGCTGCAGCAGTACAATCTTGCTGAGAATTGGCATAGGCTGCTGCTGTTGGAGACCTGTATTCCGA
This sequence comes from Umbellularia californica, assembly GCA_028538565.1. Lineage (NCBI taxonomy): Eukaryota > Viridiplantae > Streptophyta > Magnoliopsida > Laurales > Lauraceae > Umbellularia > Umbellularia californica. The sequence goes on along the minus strand of JAPQWN010000001.1, from coordinate 12,727,892 downwards.
TTCAAATGTACCTTCCAAATTACATGAAAATAAGGTACTTTTCAATCGAAAAGTGTGTGGGTGAAATGAAAGTACATTTCCATTTCCCTCTATTTGTCTTGCTTAGAGTAAAGAAGTAGAGGGAAATAGGCATTAGACAACAGGGACAACTGTGGGATAGAAAATGTACTAAAAATAAATAAATAAATAAAATCATTCAAATGTCCTTGCTTTCTGCATTTTTTGAAAATAAAGAACCTTTCCTTGGATATCCATGACTCCATGTAGCCAAATGCAGCCTTGATCTATTCTGATTTACTTAAATCCACTCCCTGAGATGTTGTGCCCAGCCTTTAGTTTCTCTCTTATCTCTATTTCTTTTCATTTTTCTTAGAGAACCATGGGCTTTTGTTGTTGATATTTCTTCCATCCTTTTGTTTTCTTTTCTCTTTTTTTGGTAACATTTTTGGGGCACATCAATTTCAGTCAGGTAGGAAATTAGTCTCGAATCTTAGAGATGACATCTAAATTAGGTTAAAGTGAACACAGCCATCATGGATTGGAGGTATTGAATATGAGTAGTTCTTTTTTTCTTTCCTGAACTGTTAAGAAAAAAAAAGGAGAAAGAAAAAAAAAAGGAGAAGAAAGCATGCATGTCATCAGTTCAATCTGATGGGTCTCCTTAAGATATCATAAGGACATTGAAGATAACCTTAAAATGAACACATTTGTTTTGGTCATTTTTATTATTGTAGCTAATATTATTAGATTATGATCAGGATTGTCTAGGTCATGATAATCTTTTCTTTTACTTACCAAGACATGTATACTCAAGAGAAAGGATCTTTGTGTAAAGCACATATAACAGAGAGAACTCTCTCTCTCTCTATATATATATATATATATATATATATGGGTAATATTCAGGTGGGAACTATTCTCACATATTATGTGAAAACTTTTTTGTGGGGCCCACAGATGGGACTGGGGGGATGGAAAGATCTATGTGAGACCACCCCAAGTATCAAGTTTGACCCCAAACCCATGCCCCTAACCCCTACATCTGTGGCCCACAAGTTTAAGGGCTTCATATTCAAAAAAATATTCAACCATCGATCCAACGGTTCAGTCCATTCGGATGTATGCCAATCCTTGGGATTTGTGCCTATCAAGGGGTTCCCTATTGGTTGCTAGGTTTGGATGGGTTGCTAGTTGGGCCCCGCAAAAAAGTTTTCATATAATAGGTGAGAACTAGTTCACTTGACCTATATATATATATATTCTTTGTTTGTCACTTTCTATTGTCTGCTTATTTCTTTAATGTTGTCAATGGAGGATCCACATGAATAGTCAAGGTAGCCTATTTCGTAGGTGCCAGTTTACTTAATGCTAGAAATGGGATATTTTCTTATCCAGTGTCAATATCAGCTGCTAAGGTGTCAGATTCTTTGGTTTTCCCCATTACTGGTTGAGTTTTGCTATCACTTAATCTAATTTTAGTTAGGTGCATATATTAATATTAGCATGAAAGCAATCCTAGAGGAATGCTTGTTATCAGTCATGCGTACATGCATGGGCTACCTTGAACCTTTGATGTATGAATACTTCAAAATGGGCAACATATCATGTTTATCTTATCCGACACTTTACTTTTTATGTATAAAATCCGTGTCCCTGCAGTATCCCTGTCATATGTTTTCCGTATCTAAGAATCACAACTGTGAATGAGTTCTCCTATTGACGTCTTCTATTGAAGTTATTTTCATTAGCATGTGCATTTTGCCAAAGGGGATGTTATCAATCTGGTTCATACTTGTTTCACCTTGCAACTGTAGTTTTCTAGTTTTGAATGTGTAGAGTATGATTGAGTGTACATTTTCTCATGAGCAGGATAGAACTGCCTTTCTGTTTCTTCTCTTCCCATCAACTCTGCTGCTTCTAAGAGCCTGGCTCTGGAATGGATGTTTTCCTGTGTTACCTGTTCAGCTGTATCAGGTACCAAATCCTTGCACTTAAATATTAGGGCTTGTAGTTAAATCACTCACTAAAATTGATAGTCCTACAAAACTGTTTTAGTTGAATATTTTACTAAATTTCAGGCTTGGCTTTTGTTTCTCTACACAAGTTTGGCTTTGCGAGAGAACATCTTGAGAGTAAATGGGAGTGATATCCGTCCATGGTAATACAGTAATTCTTTCTTGTCGGTTGGTAGTACACTATATACTCTTTCATACATTTAATATTTTTAGCTTTATGTATTTGTTCTTTTCATTTTTCCTTTCTACATAAAACTTCTAGAGCCCAAAAACAGCTTAGTTTTGTGCCATCACATTATTTTTCCTGGTAGTTAACTGATTTTATGAAAGAAAAGAAGAATGATATACGGCAGAAAGAGGCTGTGCCTTTTAAACATTGTGGCCTCTTAAAATAGGGGAGAACCAGAATTAGCTGCTGTTACAAATGTAAAGAAACTACATTCCTAAAGATGGTGTCAAAAGTAGATTTTCTTTTATAGCAACTTTTATTAAAGAAAAAGCAAGCGGTACAAGAGAGCTATAATGACATGCTAAGACACCAACCACAAAACATAAAGATGTCAAAAGACAGACGACACTCAAATTGGAATTTTTTTTTTTTTTTGTATTTTTTATATTTTTAGAGTCATTCATTAGCCAATCGCTCAGCATTGTTCATCCATCATGGCTGCAACTGCACTTGAGTTTCTACATCCATCACATCTACGTTAGTGCCAGATGGTCCTTTAGGCAACATTACCTCCCTGTTGTCATGACGAATGATTACCTCCAGTTCGCTATTGCTTAACTGTTCTTAGTTCTGCTCTTTACAAATATACTTATTCCAGAACTATCATTTTTGTGCTTCTGCAGGTGGATATATCATCACTACTGTGCTATGCTGATGGCACTCACTAGCCTGACATGGGAGATTAAGGGGGAACCTGATTGTGCCCATAAGCAGGTTATTGTCCAAGTCTCTCTCTCTCTCATGGTCATTGCCATATTTTTCTGCTGATTCCAACCCATTCATGTTTATCCAGAAAGGAGTACAACTATTTTTGGCCTGGGCTATGATGCAAGGTGTTGCAATGCTTCTTCAAAATAGATATCAACGCCAAAGATTGTATACTCGCATTGCCTTAGGAAAGGTACTTTTTTCACAAATCCTTGAGTACCTTCTAACTTATTTAGGAAACTCTGCTGAGCTCATGAGCTCAAATCTTCATATGCTTGTGAGGCACACCCGGGACCCCATTGTTAGGACCCTTTGATAGACATTTTTCCGTCGTTCACTAACAACTTGAGCTTTTGGTGTTTATGGTTATTAATATGGTATTGATCTAGGGGTCATGTGTTCAAATCCCTAGAGATGTGTTTCTGTCCACGTTGGTCATTTGGGTGTGTTTTTGTCCACGTGCGGAGCCCCACATGTGAGGGGGGCTGTCAGGACCCTTTGATATACATTGTTCTGTTGTTCACTAACAGCTCGAGCTTTTGGTGTTTCTTGTTATTAACACCCACCTGGGGATGGGAGAAAAGGGGAGAGGGAGAGGTATCAATCTGAACATGTCCCCTCCCCCTACTTGTGTACGGTGATGTAGACTCAGATGATGATCTTATCCACTTGATCAACGACCCGCTGTTTTTTACCATCCAAAATGAGTGCATAGTCAATCCAATAGTGTAGTACATTCAGATGGGTGTCAAACCCTAGGACCGGGGGGGCTTGCTTTATGGTCCACTTGGATGGATCATAAGGTGGGACCCACTAGGCGTTCTGCACGTTGAGCCCATGAGCCCGGCAGAGGATTTCCCTGTTATATTAACTTTGCAAAAGATGATGTTTATCATACCATCAGGTTAGCCACATAAGCTGTACATGTTAGGCCAAATTGACAGCGATCTGATTGTTCATATTTGGGCCTTTGTAATATGTAGTATATACCCTCATTATTTGTTGAATTGGCAACTGTACTTAATAATGAACACATGCAGTATGCATAAGAAGGTACCCAATAAAGGTCATGAAAGACAGTAAAGAATTCAGTATGCATAAGAAGTGTGTCCTACTCCAAGGTACAAAATAAAGGTCATGAAAGACACTAAAGAATCTGATGTCACTACCTAGAAGTGCTGACAGCTGGACCTCAAACACTCATTTGGCAACTGAATCATATGGTCTGACTATGCTTGTCTTCTATGATGCCCAGATATGGGTACGGACACGGATACAGGAATCGTGGATACGGCTCTGCACCTATGAAAATCTTGGACACGGATACGGGGTCCCTAATATTTTCTTTAGATAACTTTTAAATTAATGAAATTATCAATGTTTACATTCCTTTCTAGCATCTTTTATTTTGAGAAGTAAACAAATTAAAAGAACTATATGAAATAATGGACTTGGTAAGTAGGATATGCTGACCTTGTACTCTAGAAGTATTGGTGCAGTATCGGGTATCAATACAAGTGTCGTATCGGTCCAATACGGATATGTGGGGCTTGTACAATTATCCGGATATCATAGCTTGTGCTTAAATGTAGACCATTGGTTGCTTTGTCCTTTCTCAGGCACCAGTTTGATACCTAGAGTCATCTGACGGGAGTATTTGGGCATGGCCCTTCTTGTGGTAGATCTCACTAGCGAATGCATTAGATAACAAATGGTGCCCCCCTCCATACCATTGAAAGTCAAACAAAAAATGCTGCAACTGCTATGTATTTGCTATATACTCTGTAGCTTCTCCAGAATTTACATGACTTATATTGCAGTGAATTAACTTGCAATAGCAGTAAGTGGGATTATGTTCTTTGCATCTGTTGGCTCTATTGGCCCCTATTTAGTCTTTGTAGGACTCTATTTGGTCTGTTGGATGCAGTGGCCTCTACTTTGTCAGTTTGGGATTCTGCTCACATCTGTTTGATTGAGTGGCTGCTAGTTTCTATTGATTTATCAAAAATATATTGAATTGTCATTTTGATTATGTTCGACCGAGTGGCCTTGAGTTTGCATTGATTTATAAAAAATATATGGAATTATCATTTTCATTCCGTTTAACTGAGTGGCCTCCAAGCATTTAAAATAGCAGTCATTGTGGGAGCAGTGGCTAGTGGACAAAACACTCCATGGAACCATATAGTCCATGAAAATTTTAATCGTGTAGCGGCCATTTTTTTTTTTTTTTTGGAACCATATAAGGGTGGAGACAACTTTAGGAATGGCTCTCGGGGAGAAGAGATGGGGAAAATGGTGTTGCAAATCGGCTTGGTTTTATATCCGCCCAAGTCATAGCATCGATATTTTGTATTTAGGCCACTATGCCTGATATTTTATATTTGGCGTAGCAGCTGATGTTTTGTTCCATGGTGGCCTCTAGTTTGCATTGATTTATCAAAAATATATAGAATTGTCATTTTCATTCTGTTCAACTGAGTGGCCTCTAGTTTGCATTGATTTATGAAAAATATATGGAATTGTCATTTTGATGGAATTAGGCTTTGATGATGATGACGTGGCACTGTTATTTCCCAGTCATCTATGTTTACATACGATGTGTAACTTCAATCCCTAGATGTAAAATGTGGGGAGTTATTTCCATGCATACCTTTGCATGTATCATGTGTTCTAGGTCTAATTATCTCGTTGTTTGTAGGCAAATCGAATGGATGTCGTATGGGGAGAAACTGCTGGTGTTGAAGGACAGTTGTGGCTGTTGTATCCCATCCTTTTCATTTTGCAGGTGATTTAAGTTATGGCTTTGTAAATGTACTCTTAGGGCGTGTTTGTTTGCATTAAAATACGTAGGAATTGCAAGCATAGGACTTATGTCATATGTAGTTAAAAATGAAGACCAAAGGCCAATTTTAAAAATGAGCACAAAAAAATATTTACTTCTATGGAAATAGAATCAAATAAAAATGGGAAATGAAATAGCAGTCATTGCCCTTGATTATTCATTTCCTATTTTCCTTTAATTTTATTTCCATAAATGGTAAGGGTAGATGCTCATTTCTGAAAATTCACCTTTGGTATTCATTTTTAACCACTTATGGTGTAAATCTTACATATGTAATTCATATATATTGTTATGCAAACAAACATGCCTTCAGAGTATTTACACACAATAGAGTAGTTGCGAATGTCAGTACTGCTGCACAAAATAGAGTAGTTGCATATGTTAGTGCTGCAATCAGAGTTCATCCAATGGAACATTCAGGACTTTGGGTATCATTTGAAACTCTGAACATCTGATTAAATTAGATGTCTTCATTCTATGAGACCAGCTTAATTAAAATGGGGGAAGCTAATCAACTGCCATACAAAAGGAGAAATAAACAGAAAATTTAGATAGAAAAAAAAATAAAAGCCATAGTCAGGTGATGATTGCTAAAAGCTCATCTGCAGGGTGTACTTCAAAGATATGGAATGTCGAGATTGAGCCTCATTGGGTGCTTTACCAATCATTTAACTTCTATGGTTTTATTTCTCCTCATCATTTGAGTAGGCTAAGCATTGAAGCATAGTTGTCTATTCCTTTCTAAATCTGTTCTGGTTTGGTCCTGTAACATAACATTCCAGCCTTTTGGCCATTTTGATGCTTTGTTGTAGAAAATATGCAATGGAAAAAAGAAAAGAAGTGAAAAGTATTTTTTAAAAGTTTGTAGAAAGCTAAAATAACACTTAAAATGCATATTTTACATATATTACACCACAAATAGCTTTTTTAAACATCCAATAACTCAGTGTCATGCGTGCAAGTCATAGATTATTAATTAACAACAAGCAAGCCTTAGGGTGTGCACCTCCACACCCAAAGCTGCATATCCCTCTCCCTCCCTCCCGCACTCCGGCTCCTACCCCCCACCAAAAAAAAGGGTCTCCCTCTGACAAAACAACATACATACCCCAAAATATGATTGGGAACTCATTTGATTTCTACTACTAGTTGGGTTGATAATCCGATTGTTGATGCTTAAGCTTTTAAGGGCTAAAGATCAAAGGGCTAGGTTGATGTGATGGGGCTGACTTTTGCCCAACCTCAGGTGTGAGTGATATATTTTCGTCACCCCCATTCCCCACAATATTTGCCATGCATCCAGGTGGGCTCCACAAACTAACCGCTGATGTATATGTGAGGTTACTTGTTTGGAGTAGGCTTGGTAAAACCCAACAAACTAAGCACCTGATATAGACATTTCTATTCCTCATCAGATCACTATAGGGGACTTGTAGAAATGGGAAGATGAACAAGATGTAATCAGGCTGTGCTTTGGTTGTAGTGATTTAGAGTTGGGAGTAAACCAGTGTTCTAAAAACTGCAATGGGCATACCGTTGTACTGGGCGTCCCTGCTGATTCCAGTGATTTGACTGCGGAACAACCTGGTCAACCACGGTGACATAGAACAAGGTAGGTTTATTTAAAATCCAACTGCCAGCCTGTCACACTCCAGTTCCAACTGGTTTATAACCTATGATGCCCTGATATAGCATGGGCACCGCAAGGACACGCCATGGACACAGATTTTACTCGTAAAAAGTGAAGTATCGGATACGATACGATACGATACGTTATCCAGAAGTATCCGTGCATCATAGTTTATAACCAAAGTGTACATGTTGGGTCAACCAGACTAGTATGGGTTCCAACACACCGGTAGAACGCTCTGTAGTTATCGTAGATTCCCAAAAATTGTGGAGAACTCTGTTTAAATTTCAACCCTCTTAAGAACCTTCTCATTGGAAATTGCAAAAACACCCTTTATGGGTCACACAATTTTCAACATATGTTAGGAACCAGCAATATGCTGTCCCTTTTATATCATTTGGCGGCACATTTCAGGGTTTTGAAGCATACATTGGACTCTTACTGCTGAAGACTGCAGTGGCTGGTGTTGTTTCTGAGTGGCAGGTAACACTGCATGTGACAGCTTGTTGAGTTTCTATGGTATCTGGTTCTTGATTTTTGTATCTATGTAGTATCCAGGATTGTGTATGAATGTGTGGTCAATATTTACTCGTGACAGGTAATAGTTTGTGGGATGCTACTGGTGGTTATGGCAGCTGGAAACTTCATAAACACAGTGCGGACTCTCATGGTGAAGTTAAGGTTCAAGGCTAAAATGAAGAGAAGCAAGAGTAAGCAGGAATTAGATCAAGGGTTGCCCACTGGGAATTCAATAATGGGGAAACAGTCATGAGCCAAAGAAAAGTATAATTTTATTAAGAGTTCCTTTAGATCCCTTGAGGTGCTAGTGTTGTGTGGGCCATCTACCAGGTCAGTTGTAATTGAGCTGAGGGAATGATAATCTTTTCTGGAGTGTTTCATTTTGTTTCAAATTAGACTTTTTGTGGCTACAGAGTATAAGCCAGCGGGCGGGTCTTGCTTATGACTCTGACTAACTGGATTGTACAAGAGAAGAAATAAAAGCTCAGACGGCAAGAATCAATGTCTTATCCTCTGTTTGTACATTTCTGTTTTGAGTTCATTGGAGAGTAAGTAATACTGGTTAAAGATTGTTGGGTTCAAGTGGTCTTTGTTGAGCCGCTGTTTCTTAGTTGTTACTGCAAGGCTTCCCATGGCTGTTTGCTGCATGTCAATTTGGAAATGGGTAAAATGTAACAGCATTTACTTCTAGTTTAGCTGCTTAGGGCCTGTTCAGGACAGCCCTGCAACCTTTGCCCAAATTTGGAACGATCAGAATGGCCTCTCTGTTTTCAAGCTGAGGCAATATGATCCACATTTGGCAATCTGTATCTGCCTACTACCCTAAAGAGGACGGTCCAATTATACATACATGGGATGGATTTTTCGGTGGCGGTCCTAATCATACCAGACTGCACCTACTTGATCGAATATCCTCATTGATCATTGATTGATGGTTTCTGCATTTTGCTATTTCCAAATAGTCAGGTTTCTTGACATTCTGGTAACTTAGCTTGCTTGAATGCGAAAGAAAAAGAAAAGAAATCATTTCATCTTAAATGCTCGACATGGTTTGCAGCATCCATCACTAGATGTTACATGCCATGGATCTTCAGCGTTCGTGAGTTCTAAATTAGATGGGCCTCACTTTATCTCAGAATAGGGCATTCCTTGCAATGATTAAAATCTTAATGAAACCTATATGTTTACGAACATTAGATGGTCACACGGTGATTAAACAGGACGAATCTCATCATGAACTTTTACTTAATAAAATATTAAAAAATTTACAATAATTTCTACATACTCCATATTGGCCGGATGAAAAGTCATCAGACCTAAGTTGCCTTGATTTTCAATTTTATAAATCTCATGATGAATTTCTACATTTGATGGATCTCAGCGTGAACTTTTAGATGAGTTCTACAGTAAAATTAGTGGCCAATCCACTGGTAGTTCAGAGGTGAACCACATCCCTTTGGCAGAAACACAGAGGAATCAATCCCTGCTGTAGCGCCACTGATTCGGAGGAATTTGGGTGAGCATGTGGGTGTGAGGGTACTTACAAGAACATCAGATGGTCCTACTTGGAATGAGTACCAATCAGACTCCCCAAATCAATGGCTATACATCAAAACCTCCCCCCACCCCCCCCCCCCCCCCCCCCACAAAAAAAAAAGATTACAAGAATCAAAGACGAGCAAATAGCACAGGGGTCCGGGCAGCAGTTTTCCGAATCAATACTTCTAGGCTAGCTCGAAATGAGAATCGGAAAGGCAAATGGATCTCATCAATCTATGAACCATCAATAGCACACTTGACTTGGACATTATTTCATTTAGCACGGGCATCAAGATTGAAGCACCATGGGTACAATACAAGAACTAAGCTAAAAACAATAAAAAATCAGCGGGCACATTCTACTTACCGGAGTGCATCTTTTGCCAGTTAATATAGGATTACACACGTATTTGTGTTTGTCCGTACTATCTTCAAGAGGGGAGAGCTGAGAAGTCAGTGATAAGTAAAACAGGAAGAGGATGGTCGGCGAAGACTAAATAACAGTTGTCTCTGCCCTACCAAGATAGTAAAATAGGTCCTATGCATGGTTTCGACTTTCGACCCTTCAGCTTCCTCCCCTTTGTCAAGGCCCTCACCTCTCAACTCTTCATGGGACAAAAGAGGTTATGCCCTTGCATGTTTACTGAAACAGTCCAAAACATATACCCATCAAGATTATATCTGACTTTTAAAAGGGTACAGGATAGACCTTGCAGTTGGGCTGATACCCAGAGTCACTAAGTGCTTTGGCCATGGCTGTTACAGGGCTGGAAGAATTATTTAAAATCAAGAAAAAGCTACTATGTGAAATGGTACTACCACTATTAAGTGAATGTAAACCATCAAATTATGTCATAAATCTCATGTAAGTTGCAATGGATCAAACTGCCATCACCATAATTCAGTCAAGACCTTCAATGCACAAGGTCATAAACATAATGTCAGAAAGCAATCAACTATCTAGGGGGAAGGTTTCTCAAACATCAGGCATCATGCTAGTTGAGAGCTGTCGTTTCAAGCAGCTTAGGAATGTCAAGCTACCATGATCCTTCAGCACCCTTTGTTGGATTGTGGAAAGCAGAAAACTTCCAGTGAGTCTTCAAAGAATAGGGCTTAAAAATAGTCACCCCTTCTTCTGTGATCTTAGCAATCTGCAATATACATATTGTTTGTGTTAAAATCACTCTTGTCATAATCTTATGAATCAAAATCGAATTTGCATGCCAAATAACTCGTATCAAGAAAATGAGTCATTTTTGTGGATAAGAAGAGATAAAGCTTGAGTCAAATCATATGATTTACTACTTGGTTTGCATTTTGGTTCTATGATTTGAGACGATATGGAAGTCCCAGTATTTGTGGAATTTAAAACCTAAATATTCAACTTGGGAGATTTTTTTGCCATTTTCACCGGACACAAATTATGTTTTTTTCTACACTAAAGAAAATCTTAATTTCTAACCTATTAAAATAAGAGAGATTTTAAAATTTCCCAAAATCCCTAGAACCACATATGGAACCCCGGACCTTCTGCTTTAGAATTTTAAATCCAGGATTGTCATTATTCCTGTGAAAATCCATGAGAATTAGTAGAATCCGAGCAAACCTCCTCTCCTGCATGGGACTTCTAAAATTCATCTCAGTAGTCATTATTTTAGAAATACCACCAGGGAAGAATTTCCAGATCTCAGGAATCCCAGTGTAGTAGGAATCTCAGCAACATTTTCCAATATAATTCCTTTTTGCGTGGTTGGCCCAAATAAAAAAATCTTGTTAGGAGGATTTCATAAATCTTAAGAATCTCAGCATTTTTGAAATCCCATTAGCAATTAGGATTTGCTTACAAAAGCCCTAAGCATATAACTAATTGATGTGCTAGTCCCAATTGTAAAATGTTTTTTTGAGTCCAGGAACATCCCACCTTCAACAATTACTGGAACCAGCAGCCAAGTAGAGCTTGAAAGTTTTATGGCGCAACTAATTGGACATGCTAAGTAATAACTTATCACATCATCATTCAAGTCTTATCCTGTCAACATTCCCAAGAAATCATAACTTTTCTCTTCTTTCTCCCCCTTTTGAGAATTGTCTCAAGAGAGTTCAATCTCGGGCATTAAAATGCATCAATCACATGATTCATAAGTGATGAGCTCGCAACAGCTCAATCCATTGGACAACATGTGGTGCCCATTAGTACATATGTAAATGTGACGCACCACTCAGTTAGTGTTTTTCTTTTTATCATGGCTCCTTTAGTCGCCATTGTCGTCATCGTCATCAAAGCCTTGTCCCAACTATGTTGAGGTTAGTTACATGATTTCTATTTCCATTCTAGTCCATCCTATGCCAAATTTTCGAATAGGTTGCACTTCTTCAAATCTATCTTTATTACTTCTATCCTTGTCCTCTTTAGCCTATCCCTTTTCCTTGAGGGGCCATCAACCTAATTAGAGAAGTTCTTCCTCAGCCACCACTGTTGTTGCCTTGTGTTGGACATGTGCAAACCACATCTTAAACAAGTCTCTCTTAATTTATCATCTATTGATTCTACCCCTAATAGCTTCTGACCTCTCTCGTTTCTGATTTTTTTCTTTCTAAGTTTTACCACAATCCATCTCAACATTCTTATCTCCATTACACTCTTTTTTTGCAAGTGTTGTTTGCCAATTGGCCAACATTTTGCTCCATAGGTCATTAGTTGGTCTAATCACTGTCTTGTAAAAGTTTTCTTTCAAGTTGGTATGCGCCGATTACCAAGCACTCCAGAAATAAATATTCACTTCAACCATTGAGCTCTCATCCTATCTTCGACGTCCTCCTCGATCTCCCCATTCTAACTATTCGTGGTTTAGATTTGACAAAAGTTATATGGTGGTTGTCAACTTGATGCAACCCTACTTTTTATCTGGGATTGGGCCCAGCAGTAACTAGCATAGTATAGTTATTTTAAAATTCTATATTAGTCTTCGAGATAGAATTTGCATGTAGAGAAGAACATTTTCTTTTAACATTATCTACACTTACTTTTATAAGTCTTGGGAGATGAGCAGCTTTAAGGTCATAAACACATGAAAGGGCTTTCTGTATTGAAATAATATTGAAGTTTAGAATCTGTGCTGGACATGAAATCTATCTGTCAAGGTCTTTCACAGGTGCAAGTCCTACCGTAAGCCACCTTGCATTGGGTGAACGATTAGCTTCGAGTGACTGAACATGCAGTCATCTTTCTTCACTTGAAATATCATCATTTGTTGGGTGGTGTTTGTAGATGTTCAGTGTAACTTTGAATGGATTCAGAACTGCTAAATCTAAACTACCATGCTGCACCAAAAGCGATCCAGGCTGCATCTATTGCTATTCACTTATGTAATCTTAAGAGCAAATCCTTGGAGAAAGGATTGTTAATGGAGAGGAGATGAAAGGAGCATAGTAGCATGGGAAACTACATTTTACATCACAAACTCTGGTTTGTGCAAATTTCTTTGTCTAGTTTGTTTTGAAGATATCATGTTCTGGAGTTTAAAACTACACATAACATATAAAACGGGCCCATGAATAAATAAGAATTCATTCTGATCACCAACACAACGCTTATTAGGACTTGTGCGCGATCTAAGACTCCTTGTCATGTAGTATTATACAAAAAGAGCTTAACAACGTATGTGTGCTTATATGCTAAGATAATCCATATGAAGTTGATCACATACCAAACTGCGAAAGATGAGCAACTACCATGTGCGTGAAAAGAAAGCAAGAGTGTGAATATAAACTTTAGGGAGTCAAGCGACATAATTTTATTAAATTTGAATCACACCAAAAGCCATGATACCTTAAAAGAACAGTCATGTCAAAGAATATCTCTATATAAGTCGGTATCAAATAATATAGACAATGGTAACTCAAACATTTTCACTTTTCAGGGTTATATTACCATCGATAATACTAAAAGCTATCATTTCATAGTAAAGAACGAAAAGTCGACAGTGTTGGTCGGTTATAATTAGCTACTAGCAACTCAGGAACTTGGCAAACAAGCATAAAATATAAACATTTGTCAGGTGGGCCCCACTGCCTGTTGCACATGGATCAAAAATCACTTATTAGAAGCCATTGACCAAAAAATAACACTAATGAAAAATCTCCGCCCTTCCACCAGACACTTGCAGGAAATGAACAATTGCGTTACCTACCTGCATTGCCCCCGTTTCCCAAATGTACTCAAATAGAAAGAATAATAGTATAAAATCAGTGATTTTTGGATATGGCTCATCCATAAGAAGGCAGCCAGATGATTGGCTGTGGTCTCATGCAGGTAGTCCACAAGAAAAGGAAGAGTTGCTAATAGGTCAAAACTAAAGAAAGTGAAAAAAACAAAGAGGTAACTCACATTTACGGGTGCCAAAAAAATACATAAAAATTAACAAGTGAAATTATACAGAAAAGAACCACACCTGAAGCTTGTTGATGGCTGACCTATCACGATATAAAAGAACAAGCATGCATTTCTCCAATAGCTTAACAGCTTCTTCAAAGCTCATATCCTCATGCCACTCATCTCGAAGGATTGGTCGTGCAAGGTGATTACCAAAGCCAGTTGCTACATGGTTGTCTTCAAAATGCACTCCAATCATGCTCACCTGTAAAGAAAAAATAGTGATCAGGAACACTGAAGAAATCAATAATTAGCCTGATCAAGAAAATATTAGTACCAAGAAATGGAGTTACCGTGCCAAGATATTTCTGCCCATTTTTTACTCCTCCAAGAACAAGGGAGTTCCATAGAGGATTAAATTTGTTGCGTCTATTATACATCACTCGATTTAAATAGTTGTGAACCTCTTTAGGTCCCAAGGAGTTCCCATCGTCCCACATATTGTCATACAGGCTGAAAATATTAAAAGTAGAAACACCAAATCATTAAATACGGTAACAAGTAACAACCCAAAAAACTTCATTCCAGGGACAGCCAGGCAAAGAAAATGGTAAATCGAATAACAAAAATTAAGACAAATTTCCAATTCCGAGTAGCAACTACATAAAAATAAACTTGCGCGCACGCGCGCACACACACACACATATATATTAGTTTCATGGTACAGGTTCCTTTTAAAAATGCGTGCTTACATAAGCTCATCGAGATAACGCAATATCTCCTGGAAATCACTTATTTCACCACTTGCACCGAGAAGTGAATGTTTACCGACAGGTTTCAATCTCTCCACACTTTTGTATCTTAGAGTAGATCCATATGAACCTGCCAATCCATTGAGAAATAATCACAACATGAGAGTACGACACAATTCTAAGTATTGCATGTGACAGAGAAAATTCAACAAAAAGAGACACTTGATGAGAAAAATGAACTATGGTAAGCACAGCTGTCAAATTTAGTTGTTTCGGCCAAAACAAGTTTTCATTTGGTAGGGGATAGGGATTCCAATAGGAGTTTTCATTTCACCATAAGAAACTTTATCTGAATATGAAATGTGTTTTATTGCATGACTGTCATTACTAAAATGACAATGTCAAAAGATCCAACCAAAAAATCTCCAGTAACAACACATCTCCATAGGTTAATGGGTCAAAAAGATATCTAGGCTGGTAACTACCATATCTACAATAAGATAAACTTTCTTCCTCAAAATGATAGATAAGATCCAAAAATGCTCACCAAATGCACAAATGCTGATAATATCATGATGATAAATGACATAAATGTGTGCCCTGCTGATAATATTGTGATATTGCATAAAGTAAATCCATGCCCATATCCAGTAAATTCTCAAAGAGCATTTTTCCACCAAAATGTTTTTTTTATCGGTAATTTCACAAAAATGGAGGCTTCTCATAGAAAATCAATTGATTTTGGAAACTGACCTCCCATATCAGCAGTCATAAGAATTCCATCTTTGTATTTTATTCCTATCACTGAAGTGCCAGTAACGTAAGGGTACCTGTAGAAGGACTGGTTAATAAGAATGGAGAAGGTTCTATCTTTACCAAAACAGCTCGCACTAAGCAAGTCTAAAGACAACACTATACATGTACACATGCATGCATGATGCAATTCTAGGATGTGAAGCCATAAATATACATAACCACTCTGAACAGTTCCTGATATGAATTATGTTAAAAACTCAGCAGTTTAAACACAAAATGTTGCAATAAATATGTGGAAGACCCAGGCGATAAACTCTAGCAAAATTCTTTCAAACATGTAAGAACGAGCTCCCAAATTGAAGAGACCCACATGATGAGTTGATAGACTACTCCTTGTTAATCCCTAATCCTGTGAGGCCTCAGCCCGTTCCATCCAAAGATCTGGCTAGCTCGTATATTTTGGGACTCACTCCCATGAGCAAAATTTTGCAAATTAACTTAGTGAACAAGCATACACTATCATTCTGGATTAAAATTAGGAAGCTGGCATCCCCAACACGCATAAAAGCAATTAAGCAAAGAGGCATTATGCCACCCAAACAAGTCACTGAGCCCATACTAGAAACACCCAACTAGAAGGAGGCCAAGAAGACTAGAACCCAGAATTTTCATAACCCTTGCCAGATCCAAGCGAGTGCCGCAATGATAAAATGCAATATTGAAACATTACAAAACTTGGAAAATAACTGAAAATCAATTAACAGTGATAAGAAGAGACCTACAATCCCAGATCAAAGAAATCAAGAAATTCTGAGAGTACCCAAACCCAAATATTGTTTCTTCTACAGTTCTGCCCCAACATTCAAGGGGGGTAAAATTTTTTGCATATTAATGAAACCCAACATAGCACTCATTGTACATCAGCTTCTACCCAAGAAAAAACTCATAACCCTCTTCTCTGTCAACAACATCCTTCTTCCTCTGCGAAATTTGAAACCATCATAACCCTCAAATACCCTATTAATGGACTCCCAAAACCCCAACATCTCAAATCTCCAACCACGCGGCAGCATGAATGCCTCTCTCTATCGCAGCAGAGACTACTCTTTAATGTAATTCAGAAAACCAAAACAAACCTAATGGTAATAAAGTAAAAATCACACAGCCATGAATGAAATTACTCATATCTTCAATCCCCCAGAAAAAAAAAAAAGGTAAAAGAAATGAAGACTTACAGCGTCCTTTCGGAACCGATTTCAAAATTCTCAGAGCCTTCTTTAGCTACAACAGCAGACTGCAGAACCCACAAGAAGAATACTCAATACTCATACAAAGAACGATCCAGGAAAGAGGGATCGAGAGAGAGAGAGACTTACATGCATTGTGAAGTCCGAGAGTTAAAAGAGTAATGTATTTGCAGGGGATTTGGAGAAGAAGAAGAAGCAACAGGGGTCTTGTTTTCCACTTTACAAATAAATAGTGCACTGGAAATCTGCAATTGCCCACTTCTCAAGAAAACGTTTGATGTAGGGTCTTGGGTAGTAGGTTGTGTGTTTGGACCGGAATCTGGATCAGGCCAAGTCCACTTTGGGCCAGGATTGGGTATAAAATCTGAGCCTGTTTAATATTTGGGTGGGGTTGGATTAGGAAAGTAAATGGGTCCTGAGTCTCTTATTATTCGGAGGATCCGATCCTTATTTAAGTTTCCATAAGTAAATGGGTCTAGGTTCGGGTCTGGGTCCTTTTTTGAACCTGTGGCCTAAACAGGTGTGGGTTCGGTTCCACCTTGGTTCTAGCCTGTGGACGGGGGACCTGACATATTACCTTAGTTTTTTGAGAATTCCTCTTAAAAGTTAATTTTGCTTCCCAAATCATTCTTTACACAGACTTGAACTCGTACTTGGGCATGTGCCATATATGGAACCGGTTCCAATGCTGGAACTCGAAAATGTTGAATCCGAATCAGTTCTGGTCCCATCTTCTCATTGACGGTAGATCCGAAACCGGAACCGACCCATTTACATCCCTAGGTTGGATTGAATGATAAAAAAACCCAAAGCCAAGCCTCGCCTTGCCTAGGGTAAGAAGTGTTTGCAATATAGTGATAAGAGGATTTTACCGGAAAATGCACCATATTTGCATGTCGCACGCGAAAATGCAGATTATTTCGCGCCGAACGAGATCATTCATCCCGCCCATTTTTTATTTTTTTTAAAATTTTTTTGCACTAACGACGATAGCGTCGCTTTACGCTATATATAACCCCTGCCCCACCTCCCGCTTTTCCTCTTTCTTTTTCACTCGTCCCTTTCCAGTCGTCCTTCTCTCATGCAAAACTCCACCAGCTACCATTTTATTACACATACATCCAACGTTTATTGCTCATTTTGATCTATTAAAGAGGTTGTTTGCCTTCTTTTAAGAGGTTAGTTGTCTTCTCCAAACTATTTGTTTCTTTACATTAAAGGATGGGATTAATGTCAATTTTTTTATGTGTATTCCTCCTTCTTTCTAGTAGATAATATCCACATGCATATATGCACGTCAGTTGCATATGATTCCTCATTTATTTATGTAGCTTAAGGACTGTACACATAGTTCGGTTGTTTATTGTCTCTAACAAACCCCAGGCTTTTGTATATATGTTTTTTTGGATACTAAAAAGATACATTTTCATGATTAGGATGTCGGGCGGTAATTTAATAGTAATATTCCACTTTGATGGGGATTTCGAGTTTGATATTATTCGACCGCTTTACAAAGGTGGAAAACAGAAGATGAGGTTCATTCAGAGCGATATAACATTCAATTCTCTGGTAAACATAGCTCTTGAAGCATCAAATTGTGAGGAAGTTCCTGATAACATAAGCATGGATTATCTCCATCACAATGGTCATGTATTCTCATTGGTGGCAATAGAAGATGATAATGATATAAGGTGCATGCTGTCACTCTCACGAGATGATACAAATGGGATTTATTTATACATAAGGAGGAGGATACTAGTTCGTTCAGCTGAATGCTTGGAAAAGCAAGCAAGGTATTTATCACGAACGCAAAACATTAATGCAAACGAATTTAAGTCTTTTGACTAATCTTAGAAATTCATATTTGATCGAGTAACTAACATAGCTGTTTGATTCATTGTATTTGTTAAAGGTTGCATTGTACGGAGAAGCGCTTGCTAAGAGATAATGAACTTACTGGAACAGGAAGCAGGCGTAATGTTATGGGCAAAGTAATTCATGAAGGCGATGCTATGCATCCCACCATAAACTTTGGCGAAGACAACGATGGTCATTACTCCTCCAGACCTATCCTTGGCAGTGATGAAGTGAGTGAAAACTCGGGTGGAGTTCTACATGATGGCTTTGATGCGGTAGAAACGAATGAGGACATACCGGTCGTCAATGTGAATGCATCCCATAGATTGACTAGGCTTCATACGGATGGGGTTGATGTGGCAGAAACGGATGTAGTATTTGCATGTCCGGGCAGAAGTTTCGATGTCAGTGCATCCCATAGAGTAACTGGGCTTCAAACGGCTGGTGATGATGCGGTTGAAACAGATGTAGAATTTGCAAGTCCTGACAGAAGTGTTGATGTCAATGCATCTCATGATGTCAATGTATCCCATAGAGTTACTGGGCGTGAAAGAACGCTTAATGTCGGGGAAGGTTCCATTCGTCGTCCCGAAGTCAAGTTCGAGGACAATATGGCACCGGAAGAATTCATTACAGACATTGATCTAAATAGCCCTCGGGAGTTTTGGTTAGGTCGTGAATTTCCGGATCGCGAGGATTTTAGAAGGCCTCTGGCAAAATTTGCAATATATACCAACTTCACTCTCGAGCATGTACGAACAAGCCAGTTGATGGTAACTGCACGCTGCAAGGATCGGGTTTGTCCATGGCTCATCCACGCGTCTATGATTGAGAGTGGCCCGCGCTTTAAAGTCCGAAAATATAATCCAGTTCATAAATGTTCAAAGCCTTTGATGGGTATGGCACATCCGCAAGCATCATCAAACCTAATTGCAGAGTACATTTTGGATAAAGTCCGCCTAAATAATAACATTAAACCGAAAGAGATAATGGATGATTTTCAGATGGAGTTTGGAGTTACCATATCATATAGGAAGGCACACATCGCCAAAGACATTGCACTTCGCATTGTTCTAGGCTCGAATGAAGATTCATTCAAGATGCTCCCTTTATACTGCGACGAGTTGACAATGACAAATCTAGGCACCGTGACAAACATCTGCACTACAGGTGATGACAGATTCAAAAGGTTTTTTTGGGCTTTTGGGCAATGCATACAATCCTTCACTTCAAGTCTTAGGCCAATGGTTACAGTGGATGGAACACATCTCCGCGGAAAATACCCAGGTGTCCTACTGGTGGCTGTAACACTTGATGGAAAGAACAAACTTTTGCCCATTGCATTTGCAATTGCAGAGGCCGAAAGACGAAACAGTTGGGAGTGGTTCCTTGCGAACCTTTCGATATCACTTAGGCAGTCGACAAATCTGACAATCATTTCTGACAGACAAAATGGGCTTGTACCTGCGCTTGCAAACATTATTCCGAGTGCAACTCATTGCTATTGTTGTCGTCATCTGGCTGAAAACATAAAGTCAAAATTCTGTGACTCCGCAATACTGTACAAATTTTGGTGCGCAGCCAAGGCTTATAGGGGTTGTGAGCACGAAGCGTTCATGGAAAATATTAAGATGGTGAATGTTGAAGCTTATAATTATATAAATGCATTTGGTAAGCACCATTGGGCGAATGCATTCGTAGGAGGCAGGCGTTATGATATGCTAACAAGCAACGCCGCTGAAGTAACCAACAGCATGCTGAAAGACATTCGAGTCCTTCCAATTGTCAAGCAAGTGAAGGAGATAAGGGCAAAGTTAATGGATTTCTTCCAAAAACGACATTTGGCATCTCTAGATATGAATAGTAGTTTGACTCCTTATGCTGAGAAACATTTGAGCCAAGAAACAGAAGAAGCCCGTAGGCTACATGTTCGAGTGGCAGGATTGAACGAGTTCCAAGTTCAGTCAGCCAATTATGTCGATGTTGTTCGTTTAGATGCTCGTACTTGCACATGTCGTAAATGGGATCCGCTAGGAATTCCATGCTCACATGCCATCGCGTCGATGAGATTGAGAAACTACAATCCGTATGAATTTTGTGAGAACTGGTTTCTAACAGATGTCTACTGATCAACTTATGATAGGGTTATTCACGCCACTCGTGATAGCAAACAGTGGGAGCACGTCACCATTGAAAGGGTCTTGCCTCCAATTGCCTCCAAGCAGCCAGGGAGACCGAAGAAAAACCGACGGCGTACTGAGGATCGTAACAGACAACGTAGGGTGATGACATGCTCTCACTGTAGGCAAAGAGGACACAATCGCCAAAGTTGTCAAAATCCTCCTCCCCAGTGAACTTGATGCGTTGCAATGAATTCTACCCTTTTTGGCTTTGACTTTTTTATGTTTTTTTGTCTTACATCAGTTACGAATTGTCATATTCAAAATTTGATATTTTGTTTAGGTGCAAAGAGGACACAATCTTTTCCAGAGTTGTCAAAATCCTCCTCCCCAGTGAACTTGATGCGTTGCAATGAATTCTACCCTTTTTGGCTTTGACTTTTTGATGTTTTTTGTCTTACATCAGTTACGAATTGTCATATTCAAAATTTGATATTTTGTTTAGGTGTTCATGCCATTCACCTAGTGTGGAGGTGGTCAACCTTTTTTAAAAAAAAATTCCTGGAAGCAGCGACGCTAGCGTCGCTGGTATGTTTCCAGCTAAATTGACAGAGCAACGCTAGCGTCGTTTATGACATTACTGATAGACGACGCTAGCGTCACTCCCTGCAGAGTTTTTTTTTTTTTTTTTAAATATGCTGCTTCCAAAGCAGCCTACTTCCAATAGGCTACATGCATATCTACATCCATACATTTCCTTGAAAAGAAAAGTTTTTTTCAAAGCGGTCAATGTGTCATTCATCAAAAAATAACAATGTGTCATTTTCATCAAAAACATATGTGCAAGCACAAAAAACATTCCATCCAAACAACAAAACAGTCATCAAGATATCAATGGGTCAATTTGCAAGCGGTGGCTATTAATCTCCCAACTTTTGCTATATATGTCCACGATGATCTTTGACCTCCAATACGGTATATCAACTTGGGTGAAGTTGATGGGCCGTTTAGATGCAACGTGGTCTGCGAACGCCAATGCAAATACACCGCAATCATTCCCGTTCTCTTGGTAAGGTATCTTCGTTTTGATGATGAGAGGCCACACGTGGGTGTCATACCATCCGTAGTTCGAGAACTGCTTACCCAGAAAATCAATCTGCACGCAAATAAGAGAACGGTATAATAAGTTGTTTTCAACAGATAAGAGTAGCCATATGTAGTTAGGCCACTTACAAATTCTTTGCAAGCCGGTAACGATGAATGGTCACTTTTCATGTTGTTGTAAAATTCCCATCGCCTCTCTTGTGTATCGCCAACCAAGAGCGTGAAGTGAGCTTCATGCCATAGAATGAAAACCAATAACCTCTTTTCTCTAGCCTCCCACACTTTGAGCCCATCTTTCCCC
This sequence comes from Umbellularia californica, assembly GCA_028538565.1. NCBI lineage: Eukaryota > Viridiplantae > Streptophyta > Magnoliopsida > Laurales > Lauraceae > Umbellularia > Umbellularia californica. The sequence continues at coordinate 12,705,898 of JAPQWN010000001.1, read as the reverse complement.
CATATGTTTTCTTCCAATGCTTTGATGTTGTTATCTCGCCACCAACTCTGAGGTTGACAGAAGGAGTTAATCATGATTGTGAGTTTAAATCAATTTGAGTTTGGTAGTTTTAAAACTTACACAGACACTGGGGTCGTAGAAGAACACATCAGGGTACCGATCTTGTATAATAAAGAACCACCAATACATCAGATTTGTGTCAAACCAACTATCGAGCTCCAGTGCATTCTTCAGGACCTTCGATGATACCATCGTGCAGTAGATCTCCAGCTCATCCAGCCTGCGACATGGAAACATTTATTATAGAAAAATAGAAGCATAGAAAAATATTCGTAATGTTGGGGGGGGGGGGGGGGGGGGGGGTGATTATTTGTCCCATACTTTGTCCTGTAGAATCCAAGGAAACCGTCTAGAAGAGTGATTTCCGACTCAGTCAGAACATAGTCCGATTGCACTAACGGATGCGTATATTCCTCAAAGTATTTGGGAATTTTCCTCTCCCTATGCAATCGTTTTATCCGCCAAATCAATGTGTTGATGTCCGACATCGGCGTTTGGACTATGATCGATATCTCGGGTGGTGCATTAACTGGAGTGCTGAATACATCGGCAGCTAATGGAGTGGGAGAGGTTGTTTCAGAATCCACTAGGATGGGCTCGTTCGAGTAGTCAAGCTTCTTGCCAGTATGCTTCAATTTCTTACTTTCCTTCCCTTTGTGACAGCACGCTTTCGATGGCTTGAAGGCGTATCCTGTATAGGAATATACCATTAGCACATAACTGAAAAACAGAAGGAAACCTTACTATTTTTAGGCTTTAGCATTTTGTTACCTCCTTACTCTCAACGTCTTTATTGGAAGTAGAGCATGTTTCCATCCCAACATGTTCCAATGCAGAGGCAAACGAATCTCTAAAATCTTTAATCTTCTTACGCAGCCGCGTGGTGAAATCCTCCAGCTTTATCTTCTTCCTTTCTGCTCAGATGGATGATCGCTCAATATGGGCCAACAATGCATTTACCTACACAAGTAAAAAAAAATTTTCAAATTCAACATCAAGTTACCCCATAAGCATACCATTTTATCCGACAACAACCAATTAACAATAAAAGAGGACCCTCACCTGTATGGAAGTACTGGATGACTCATCAGTCTGAGTACCAACTCCAACACCTGCTTGGGTGGTATGTTTCTTTTTACCCCTCCCTTTAGATTTTACAGATTGGGTCACCTCAGGTGTTTGAGCTCCTTCACCACGCTTGCCGCAAACAATTTCCCGGATTGAGTTAAATGAGTACCATAAAAAATGCTCTTCTCCATGGTTTTTGGACTTGTCTTTTGTACCGCGTAGGATAGTCTCCCTTCTTTTATCCCAAAGTCTCGTGACCTCTTCATCATATTGACTATAATCCATCTCAAATCTCTCTAAGCGTTCTACTCTCGTAAATGGCAGATAAAATGGCGGTGGGACAACTTGTTTGATGCCAAATTGTTTTGAAACACGTTCTGGACAGTGCCTTTCTACTACTCAATAATGAAGGAGTACGGGCAATGAACTAAATAACTCCTTGTCATGCTTTGGGACTTGTTCGAAAAGCTTCTTAGGCATCTTAGCATAGGGCTGTCAGTCGAACTGCAAGTTTGAAAACAAACGTATCAATACAAGTTCAGTATACATCCAATAAACCATTTTAATGAAAAGCATGTGTACCCCATCCTCAGGCAAGTTGTTGATTTGCCGAAGAATTTCTTTCATATTTGTAACCTTCATGCTCTCAAGCGGTCTCGGTTCCCATGTCTTGAAAAGTGGGAACTATAGATCCTTCTTCCAACTTGGATCAGGTTTTGGACATCTTCCAATAGCCATTCTCAAATATGCCCATATCTGCAAAGAGAGTATTTGAAATCCATTTACAACACAATAAACGACGATATTTCAAAACCACTTACAAAAGTAAAAATAAAGAATCACCTGTAGCAACTGGAGGGGCCCAGTTAGAGTTTTCAATTTTGTAATCTTGGAACTTGTAATTTTTTCTTCCCCCTCTACCTCTTCATCCTCACTTTTTAAGAAGGTTGTGGCCCTTGTAAGCATCCGGTAAAGGCTAGCAAGGCACGCTGGACCCCATGCATAGCTCTTGAATTCCCTAAAGAGCTCCAGTTGCCAAGCTGGGCCTCGGGCACGGAACGAGTTGGAAAATAGTTGCTCAGAAACCAAGAAAAACAAGTAAGCCCTGGTCTTGTATACCTCATTCTTCTTCTTCGAAGGCTTAAAATTATCTTCTAACCACTTGAACTTTATTGTAATGCCAATGGAATCCTTGTCAGCACGTGGAGCCATACCAAGCAGCTCCATGCAAACATCTGAGACGTTGGCACTTGGAAAAGTCCTTCCTGTTACCGGTGGACCATCGATAGGCAGTCCATAGATGTATGCGACATCTTCCAACGTGACTGTCGCTTCCCCGGTTGGCAAATGAAATGTGTTGGTCTCTGGCCTCCAACGTTCCACCAGCCCTGTAAGGAGGGCGTGGTCAATTCTCATGTAGTCTATCTCCGAAAGATGAGATAGACCAACATCCCTCACAATGTCTTTCTGCTTATCCGTTAGAACCCATATTTTCTTATCCGGGTTCGTATTAATGCATCGATATGGGCCGGGTTCGACACCATCCATTATGGCCTTAGACACATGTGAGTCTTGCTCATAGCACATTTCTCCTCCTTCATCGCTTCTTCTTCCTTTAGCCATCTGTGCATTTTGGAAAATGTAACAATCATATAGGACGTACATTGTAAAAATCAATGCAATATAACACATGCATATAACTCTAGTGAGGCAAAATGGTGTGCAAAGGTACATGGTCTTCTTCAAGAAACATAGTCAGACTCAAGACATGGGAACATTCTTGAATATCACTTGAACATGTAAAGTATCAATATAGAACAATCTCTAAACATTGCATTCTCAAATTTCAGACTGAGGAGGAATCTCAGATGCTACATGGCCTGAAAATTTAACCATATGGTGGATTAACTTGACAGAGCCAGAACTCAGAAGCCAACAGACACTTTGTAGTTTGTACACTCATCAGTGGATATAGGTCGACCAATTATAAGGAATCATGTTTAGCAAGAAAAATAGACACGCACCAAAGAACAACAGTTGCAATAAATTACTTTTTAAGGGAGCAAAACTTGAGATAATATAAAATAACCCATCACTTCCATAAAGATGATGAATTTTTATTCAAATGCTGGGTATAAATAAAAAGCAACTCCAAGGTCTACTAAGTAACAAATGCTCATTTAAAAGTTTGGATACAAACAAAAATAGAACTTGACAAGACATACAAGGAAATTCACAGCGGACATACATCCAAAGGATTATCACACAACCCAAGTTTGACTCCTTATTCCAATAGTGTTCATTAAAAGGCTCGCAAACTACATGCTCCCATGCACATACAAACAATAAACAACTGAAAACACATGTACACATGCATATGCAGCTAGTAAAAACTACATGCACTTAATGCCTTGGAGCCCATCAGAAATTGAGAGCACCATATTGCCCTTGCATTCATGGAAAAAAGGGTATATATATATTTATATAAACCAGTATGGATAATCACCATACCCTATTTTTCTTTAATGATTTGAAATTGAACAGAGCACCTGACCAGTGAACCTCATTATATGTACAATTATTTGGAAACAGAACCTAGATCAGGAAACTCCATCTATCACATTAAGATAGAGATACAGATAAGATCTTCAATCTCCTGTATGATGAATTAGTAGGGTGATGGCTAGAAAGGTTATATGATGCTCATTTTTTAGAATTAACCTTTATTCTTCATTTTTAACTACTTATGATATGAATACTATGTATTATAATGCAAACAGACAGGCTATAAGGCTTTTGACTACAATCAGTTTAGCAATACAGTGGGGGCATGATAGAGGGGGCATACAACTTTGGCCCTTTCATTTTTAATGGAAAAAAAATGAAATATAAACCAATAACTGGACTTACAATCTTTAAAATCCGCAATGATTTCCTAGGATCCGATCCGAATGTCCTTCGATGGTTTGCACAAGCAGAGCTGATGCACAGCAGATGGGTTTTTTCACCTTTAAATATGAATATTTGACATGACCATGCATGTTATATTCATGGTTGTGACTTCCCTTATCCTTCACTATCCAGATAGTACTTGGTTGGAAAAGCCTATTTCCTACTTCAGATGCTGTTAGGTATTGGAGGATGAAACAACATGTAATAATTCTGTTGGGCCCTTCAAAGGCATGACCAAAGACTAATGATCCCAATGGGATTATCTTCATATATTTTTAAATTATCTGGAGGAAAAGATAATATGGGCATATACCCCACTTTTTTTCACTCCATACATGGATTAATTTATACATTCTTTGGAGGTTTAAAGAATGGAAATTGATTACAGCAATGTATTAAAGGGGGTGAGAAATGATCCCATGCTGCCATCAGTAGATAGAGCAGTTCTTTTGCTAGAAAGAAGATAGAGCTGTTGTTGGGAGATATAATATGATTACTCCCCTTTCTAGCACTCCTTTATTTGATCATAGTTTGACCAAATTATGAGACTTCATGTGTGAAGGCATGTTGGATTGATGCCTACACTTTGTTTGAAGTTTCAACATTTGATATAACACAGTTTCTTGAAATGTCCAAGCAAATCACCTACTGTTGAAGTGAATCATGGTCCACAATGGGAAACACATAGGGAAACAGTTTCAAAATGGATTGAATATTCCTACAATTGATTGTAGATGTACGTGGATTTGATTCGACCTTTAAGTATAAAACAACCAAAGAAGATGCAATTCTGGAAGATCCAAATTCATTCATTACACAGGAATATATACAGAAGAAAGCAGCGAAAACATAACATTCATCAAAAACAGAAGAACACATGTTGAACAATATAACACATGTTGCACAAAAAATGTCAAATGGCATATCAAGCATTATAACGAACACTTGACATGCAGATTTCATTTCAGCATATTAATACAGTACACAATGGCTTAGAGCACAGTACAAATCAGAATACATTTTCAACCCATCCAATGTTAATACAGAGAGAGAACTTAAACTCATTGTTCATAGATATAGCAAGATGAACTTCAACGCAGAGACAGAGAGAGAGAGAGTAACAGAGAGAGCCAAATGCCACCAGCCATTTGCACCAAATATATATAGCATTATCAACGTCATTAATCATAGAAAACCAAATGTCACCGGCCATTTGCAACAAACATTTGATTCGAAGCCATTAAGCCAAAAAAACATACAACCAAATGGCAAATCAAACGAAAAAATGGTGATGGAACGCCCAACAAATGATACAAATGAACATACCTACTTCGAATGGATGAGCGATATCGGAATGAGGGTGGTAGAGAAGGGAGGAGAGAGCACAGGGGGAAGGGGGCAGCGGCGTCGTCGCAGGGTGGGAGGGAAGGAGAAAAGGGAAAAAATGAGAACGAATGACAGAGGCTAGGGTTAAATGGGACTGACGAAGAACGACACTAGCGTCGTTTATCAATTTTCCAGAGTGACGCTAGCGTCGCTTCTTCCTACATTAAAAAAAAAAACTAAACAATGCATAACGTACCACGTTTGTGTATAAAGTAATAGTATATATTTTCTCGTGCAACGTGCAAATATTGTGCATTTTCCAGTAAAATCATCTAGTGATAATTTGTGTAAACAATTTGATAAAAAGTGAAGGTTTGGTTTAGCGCCTTGGCCTTGACTAATTGACTAAATGAGTAGGCTCGGAACTGACATTTGGAGGTGGACTTAAGATAGATTAGCAAAACTTGACTATAAAAACTTAATTAGTAATTTTGCATCACAAAAAAGTAAGAAAAGTAAAATTTAAATAAAGTAATTATAATAATGTTAAAACATAGAAATTGTTAGTTGGATGGATTTTGTGACCCAAGACTTCCATGTGAATTTTGGGGACGGGTCCAAAGTTTTCGTGTGGGGTTTGGAAGTGGACTTAAGATAGATTAGCAAAACTTGACTATAAAAACTTAATTAGTAATTTTGCATCACAAAAAAGTAAGAAAAGTAAAATTTAAATAAAGTAATTATAATAATATTAAAATATAGAAAATGTCTCATTTAGGATTGTCGCTTTAGGCCTGGAATTGTCTCGAGTCGGCCCTGGCCATGACACGATAACCCCAGCAGGCCTGCCCAATATTCGGAACAGAATTAGACGGGCCAAGTCCAGATCCGGAACACCCCTAATTCTTCAGTTAATTGCAAAAATTCATAATAGAAGTAGAATCCGTACCATGCGCACGCGTATATGACAGCAACCTCTATACTAATTTTAGACAGAGTTTCTCCTTCACGGTCCCAGCAGCGTATAAAGTAGACACCCCGATTAACTCCACCTCGGAACAAACAACCTACCCCCCAAATCCAATCTCTTTCTTGCTCTCTGTTTTACCTCTTTCACTTCATTCATTCACTCACATGTCTCCCTTCCATACATAATTTCAGGCTTTTCATCATCAAATCGGTCTCAGGCTTCCTTTAGCTTTTCTCTTCAAACATAGGGTTTCGACTTGAAGATATCTAATGTAAGTTCCATGTGAAATCTCGGAAATTTCAGTTTTTCCATTCATCTTTGTTTGTTTGCTTGAAATTGTTCTGTGATTGCCAGTTCTGCAATTTTCCTAGGGTTTTAACGGATCATCACACACACATAAAAAGAAGTTGTTGATTATGTTAACAAGGATCTGTTGGAATTGAGATGCTTGATTTTTTTTCCCCCTGATCAAATCATAGCAGGATGGATGGATGGATATGAGCTTTCACCGCTCACATGCATGTGGGGTGACTTTTCTTTTGGAGACTTTAATATCCCCCAAGATGCGATTTTGTGCTCAAAGATCCCATCTTTATGTGCAAAGCAATTGGTTATTTTCATTGCAAAATGGGTTCCTTGTGAAAAGTTTTCTTCTAGATTGTTCAATGAGTTTTTCAGACTCTGTTCTGTTCTAATTCGATCCGTGATTTGGCAGATGTAGTGTAGAGTTCCATTAGTTTTCAATCATTTCACGGTCGGAATGGATGGAAACATTTCCGGAGGAAATTTGATTTCTGGTACTTATGGGGTATTAGACATACAAGGGTCTTTGCATCCTAATCAGCAGCAACACCACCCGCAGTTACTTCACCAGCAGCACCTCCAAGATGCCTTCCCTCTCTCTGTTGGGCCACGTGTTGGGCGCGACAATGAGCCCCAAGTAGGGATTGTGGGTGGTGGTCATAGAAACTGTATACATGGAGACAGGGCCATGAACTGTACTAGCGATGAGGACGAGCCGAGCTTCAATGAGGATGAAGGTGGAAAGGGAAGGAAGAACTCCCCATGGCAGCGAATGAAATGGACAGATGGGATGGTAAGGCATTTGATAACTATAGTTTCTTACATTGGGGAAGATGCTGGCCCTGACTCCGGAAGGAAGAAGCTAGCGCTCTTGCAGAAGAAGGGGAAGTGGAAGGCTGTGTCTAAGGTTATGACTGCTAGAGGGTGCTATGTCTCACCACAACAGTGCGAGGACAAGTTCAATGACCTGAACAAGCGGTACAAGCGGCTTACTGACGTTCTTGGTAGGGGCACCTCTTGCAAAGTCGTTGAGAACCCAGCCCTTTTGGATTCGATGACTCACCTTTCAGAGAAGATGAAGGAGGATGTTCGGAAGATTTTGAGCTCAAAGCATCTGTTTTACGAGGAGATGTGCTCATACCATAATGGGAACCGATTGCATCTGTTGGATGATCCATCTATTCAGCAATGCTTGCAGTCAGTTTTGAATGGTAAAGATGGTCGGGAGCCAGGAAAGCTTGTGAAGGATGACGATGGCGAGCATGATCAGGATGAGGACGACTCTGATTACGAAGATGATTATGGAGATGTGAGCATTAACCTCCACAGTGAAGATGGGACCATTGGGGCTGCCCACTTTCCAAAGAAAATGCGATTGCACCACAATATGGAACACACAGACATGGGGGTCCCTTCAAGTTCTCATGAATGCAGCAAACAGTCATTTGCAGAAAACCATATGATGGAGATGAATGAAACAATGCAGAGGCAGTTGATAAGAAGCCGCTTATTGCAGTTGGAAGAACGAAGCTTGAGCATTCAAGCTCAAGCTCTGGAACTCGAGAGCCAGCGATTCAAATGGCAGAGGTTTAGCAGGAAAAAAGAGAAGGAACTAGACAAATATAGGCTCGAGAATGAAAAGATGAAGCTTGAAAACGAGCGAATGCTGCTAGAGTTGAAGAGAAAGGAATTGGAACTTGAGTGTAGCAGATTGGATGGTTCAATGGCTTCAGGTTCCCTAGCAATGGATCGGTTGTAGCGGAGAGAACAGACTGAAATGGAGAGGACAATGTATGTGATGAGTTTGTTCTTTCCTGGAACTTTTGGAATAATGCATAAGCTAAGGTGTGTGACATGTCTTCTCAATAGGGTAGTTTGGGACAATTGGACAATATGTTTTGATCATGCTTAAAATTGGAAGCTACCAATGGAACTTTCAATAAGATGGTTGTTTTTGACAAATATTATCATTCACAACACAAGACAAAACATAGTTGGGATTCCATTCTGTAATGCAGAATCAAGGGGTATGTGTTTATTATTTGGCGTTCCTTTTCCTGACACACCTGTGTTTTGTAAATTTAGACATATACTGTTGGTCTTGTTAGCTTGCTGGATGTGCTTCTTTAATGGCCAGTTTCACTTGTTTATTTTCTTATTCTCAATTGCTTCTTTGGTTGTCTTTTTTTTTTTTTTTTTCATTCTCCCTTGAAGGTAAGTTACCTTATGATGCAACAGTGAGCACCTTCCAACTGTACGAGGGCCCTTTTCATTTTATGGTAGTAGGCACTTTTTGGGCCCCATTTTTGCAGTCAAATGGCTTGTTTCAAACAATGTTAATTACTTAATTTGCCTGATTATAATTAGTAAAATTGTGCTAGCTAAGGATGCAACTTGGCTGGGTTAAGTTTAGAAAAGAAGGGGGCACCACTTGGTGGGTTGTATTGGCTCAACCCAAGCTGGACCAAAATTGTGCAATTGAAATCCTAACATGCCTAACCCAAACGAAACCTGAATGCTCCCAACCTGATTTGTAAATTTCCTACCTCAAGTGCAATTCAGGTTGACTCATTTCGGGTTGGATACCCAAATTTTTGTGTTTAGGTAGCTTTTGGAGTGTATAAAGTTTATAAACTGTATATACTTAATATATAGTGTAGTCCATTATACCATATGCTATCCTTAGGGCTTCCAAAATTGCAAGGACCTCCACCTCATTAGATTCAATGACACCAACATTCTTAGAAAACATAAACAAAACTTCTCCTTTGCTAATATGAAGAATACCACCAATACCCGCAGGACTGGCTTTCTCTCCAACCACACCATCAACATTGAACTTCAACACGCCATTTGGAGGACACCATGAAACAACCTACTCACCTTAAGAGGGACCACAAAACATACAAGCTTCCCAATTAAGAATAATACAATCCAAATGCAAACTGTCAAACTCCTTTCTCACAATAGATCACTTAGCGATCCTTAGCTCCACTAGTGATGACAAAGATCCTTAAATTCTATCATTTCTTTCCTTCCAAAGAGACCACATAATAGCAAATGAAATAATCTTCCAAAGAACTAAACCACTGCCATGAAAAGGACTTACCCTCCAAGCTTCTATCAACTCTCATGGAGAACTCGGCATGCACCAAAGAACACCACATCTCCTAAAAAAATGATCCCATCTGATACGCGCCAACAATGTTTCAATGCAAAAAAAGATGATTGATAGATTCACCTTCTTTCCATCATAAAGAGCAAGTATCTGAGATAGTATCTGCTAACATGCCTCTTCTACGAAGATTATCTACTGTTGACACTTTACTAGCAACTGCAAACCAATAGAAAGCTTCCATTCTAAGCAGCACCAAGTCCGCATAAGAGGAGACTGAGCAACCACCGAAGTATATAAAGATTTGTGAAAAGACTTTGATGAAGCTCCCCGGATGGGCTAGGCTTCCAAATTCAGACATCTATCTCATCCCTTGCATATGAACACGTTGGAAGGAAGACTTAAACAAAGACTGATACTCTACGAACTCAGATTGACAATGGACTCTTCTAAACAACACTCTCCATGACAAGCCACTCCCCACCCAAACATGACAAACTTTGACGACATCTTTATTGGACATCAACCTAAAAGGCTTGGGAAATAAACAACAAAGAAGACTCTCTCCCACCCCACTCACCCAACTAAAAAAATGACACAATTCCCCTCTCCAATTACAAGCCTCACCCCTTTACTAAGGACTTTCCCTCACTTGTTACTCATCCCCCAAATTTGAAATGACACCCACAAACTCAACACTCTATACCTAGGGACTCTTGGAGGAACCCACCCATAAACACCCACCCCATATTTACACACAATGACTCTTCTCCAAAAAACATCTCTTTCTTTCCCAAACCTCCACCACCACTTAGCTAAAAGAGCCCAAGGCAAAGATCACCAATACCGAAACCCCCATCATGTCTAGGCTTGATAACATCATCCCACTTTATTAAATGAAGCCTTTTCTTTTCTTTTTCTTTTTTTTTTTTTTGGTTACTATTGCCCTCCCATAAAAAATTCCTTTTAATACGGTCCAATCTCTCAATAAGAGCCATGCTACTTGTCCCGGGGATCTTGTCCCGGGACTGGCCCGACTCCACATGGGAGGGGCATTTTTGTCATTTGCAAATGACAAAAATGCCCCTCCCATGTGGAGTCGGGCCAGTCCCGGGACAAGTAGACTTTTTGCTCTCAATAATTGCATCCAGCATCTTGAAGAGAGACATGTAGTGCAGTGGTAAAACAGACAGTGTTGCCTTAATCAACATGATCCCCCCCTTAAAGAAAGATAGTGACTTTCCCATTGGGAGAGCTTCTTTTCAAAATTTTCAGTTCCTGGAGACCACACAGCTTTCAATCTTGGATTGGCTCCAATAGGCGAGCTTACTGAATTGGCAAACGACCAATCTTACAATGTAATCTATTAGCTGAAGGCAATAAAGAGTCATCCGAGCCACTCCCCCGAGACTACCATACTTTAATCCTAAAGAAAATTGAAAACATCTCAAAATTCTTTTGACACAACAATATCCTCCCATCTAGAATAATTGAATAAAATATTGTCATTTGTGATTTGAATATGTGTTGCTACCTCAGCATTCGGTCTTACTACAAAGCCTTCAATGAGCCTCAACTCCTTATCTTTCAAAAAAAAAGAGATCCCAAAATTTCAACAACAATGATGAAAAGAAATGGAGATAGTGGGGAGGAGATACACTTCCAAATCCAACCTCTCTACTTGGCACCAAAACCAAATCTATGAAACATATAATCAACGAACAACCAGTCAACATGGTCATTAGCCTTCTCCAAACCAATCTTAAAAATAACACCCTCTTTTTGAGATTTCTTCCTTGAGTAAGCTCATTGGCAATAAAAACCCATCAAGAATTTGTCTCTTGTCGATAAAAGCCCCTTGAAAGGGACTAATAATGTGGGGCAAACTCTTTTCAACCTATTCACCAACACCTTCGACAGAAGCTTACATACACAACCCATTTGGCGTTTTCTATATCTTTTAACTCCTCTGGATCTGAGTTTTCTAATCATTATACATATATATGAAAGATAGGTTGGGTAGTTGGATCTAATTCAAATACTCAAGGCCCTGACTCAAACTTGAATTGAATTCCATGCAGGTTTCAAAGTCCAGGTGTGAGCCTGACCAAAAACCTGAACCAGCTTCAGCCCAGGTTTCACTTTGGATCAGGTTGGGCCAGGCGTTTGGATTTGTCCCAATCCAAGTTGTAGCAATAGTGCTAGGTAGTATGCTTGATCCTCTATTACCCTCTGGGCCAAAATTTCAGAGCCCTTTTTTACCCTTGTATGTGGTGAAATCATGCAGATTATAGATCTTTAGCGGCTGCACCTTGAACTGTGACTCAATACTCACATTATTGGGAAATAGAATGCATTTGTGCTCATTGGAATTGGATCTTACATCATGTGGTCTTTAAAGATGTGGTTGAAGCTGCTATCAACAATTTTTTTTCCTGAAATATGTTTCTCCGGAAGGCACTTTTACTACTGCAGTTGTATGTCATTTGCATCGTCAATGGTAGTGATGTTTTCAGTGTTCATAGTCTAATGCAGATTTTCACTTCAATACTCACATTCTTGGGAAATAGAATGCATTTGTGCTCATTGGAATTGAATCCTACTGCATGTAGTCTTTAAAGATGTGGTTGAAGCTGCTATTAACAATTCTTTTTTTTCCTGAAATAGGTTTCTCCGGATGGAACTTTTACTACTGCAGATGTATGTCATTTGCATTGTCAATGGTAGTGGTATTTTCAGTGTTCATAGTCTAATGATAGGCCCTCAGCCCCTTTACACCATGTAAATCCCACTATTGTTGCGAAATCAGTCACCCCTTGTTTATGATTTGGCTATCGAAATCATTCCTATGATGGACCTCCTAGCTGAATATTGCCTATGCGCAAAGAGTCTCCTATGAACTGTATATACTGGCCCTTCACATGTAGCAACCAAATTTCAGTCAGTAAAGAAAATAGATGTACAGTTGCATCCTAATTCTCAATGACTAGGATCCTCTAGGATCCTCCAGTTTGGAAGTTTAGGTTCATGAAAACCCTAACAAAAAGATATCCACCATCTCAGGATATGCTGGAAATCCTGAGATGGTGAAACAGACACTTAGATGATATGATGAATAGCAATTAGAGCAGCTAGGACCTATGGACGGAATATTGGCCAATTAGGAACCAACACAGGCGAGAAAAGTGACTGTAGAAGGATGAGAATGTTGGGATGGTGTATTTAAGGGTAGCATCAATAGGTGATAAATAAAGAGTGACTTAATTGAGATGATGGTTTGGAAATGTCAAACATGGGACAATAATGCTATGATGAAAAGTTTTTCTCCGTAGGTTGATGGTCCCTCAAGGAAAGCGATAGTCCGAAGAGGACATGGAGGAAGTTGGTAAGAATAGATTTGAAATGCAAGCTATTTGAGGATTTGAACTAGATTAGACTGGAATGGAGAAACAATTCATGTAGATGTCCACTACATAGTTGGTACAAGGCTTTGATGATGATGATTATGATGAATTGGCTTTTGAGGAGCGACTGGAGGTTTAGGTTGACATCACAACATGAAATTGAACAACAGAACTTGAGCAGCATATAAAATGCAGATACTATATCAGATAGAAAAATGATTTGGAAGTACAATTTGAGTGTAACAAAACAATACACTCGAAGGACAAAAATGTGTCCCACAAATTTCAGTTACAAATCAAGCTCTCAGCAGATACGTCAGTACTGAGAAAGGAAAGAATCACTGCAAGATGCTGCATTATCGCGGAACTTTACCAAGTCCTTGGAGAAGAAAGGGTGAGTGAACATATGCTTTAAAATGTGCACGCGCTTACTCCACTACAACATTGAGTTGAGGCACTAGTAGTGAAAATAGAGCAAATGCCATTCCGCGCTGCAGCACTCAGCTGGTTAGGGACACCAAGTTCCTCCTTCAGTGGCATTTGATTACTTCAACAGGTTATCTACATCGACTATATCGTTGTCACCATCATTATCTTTGTCGTCATCTTCTTATCCCATTAAATCTGTGATAGGTTGTCTATATAAAAGAGCATGTGGCATGAAATTTATTGTGACTAGATGGATATCAATTTTTAAATGTTCAAATAGAAGCACTAGCTGTTGGGATTCAAAGCTCAAACCTTGTAAAATTGCAAGGCAGGGATGCCTACAGATGAATTGAATGGATGAGTCTGAAGAAGCTGAAATCTCAATCGAATTAATAAGTAATGACTGACCTGTAAGTGCACTCACGTGCTTGATCCTTTTGTAAATTGGTGTTGATAAGCAGGGAAGAGACCACACTTACTAGAATACGAGAACCCCAAGCAAATGCCCTCTAAGTTTTGCATCAAGAGCTTCCTGATCGTTAGTTTCCATTAAAATATTTATAGCAGAACTTATACCAGTAGGCCTCTCATCCAGAACCAGCTTCTCTACAAGCACTTGATCAAAAACCTAAACCATAGAAGGCATACAGTATATCAACCTTGCTGCACTTGCTCAGCAGATGACCTCCAGAGATTCCAACAAATTAATAGTTTGATATTTTAGTAAAGCCTACATAATAAAATGATAGAAAAAATTAAGGGCAATCACTTGCAGGGAAATAATTGCTAACAAGTAAATTAGAGTGCCCAAAGTACCAGGCTTTAAAAAAATAAAAATAGAATAAGGAAACCAATAAACTGAGAAATAAATACTTGGAAGAGGGAGACACCAGGTTTCAATACTACTTCAGGATGTGGAATATCTAAGAAGCAAACAGGATCCTAGAAAAGATGAGACTAATAGCCCAAAGCCACTAAAAGAAGAGTTCTGTTATAACATATGAGTGCCTTTGTAAAAAAGACTTTATTGAAATCATCACTCTAAAGAAATGGTTAAAAATGACATAGGAATTGAGTACATTAGAATTCATGCCATAAATTGTTAAAAATAAAGACCAAATATGAATATACAAAAATGACCTTAAAAGAATCACTCCTTTAATGGAAATAAAATCAAGGACAGACGGGAGCTCAATATCCAGCAGGCTATCGGCCTACTAACTCAAATCCTAGAAAAGTCAAGGTCCCTTCACCCCTAACCTCATGCCATTCAACCTCACCTCTTTTATAATCCTTCGTAGAATTCATTTGACCATGAATCCTATATATTCAATTCTTGTGTAATCTGATGCAAACAAATAGGTTGCCTTGATTAGGTGGAGTTTGGTTGCATCGGAAATCAATTTGAATTTCGGTTCTCTGGCAATTGACAGCATAGATATTTTTTTTTTTTTTAGGGTTAGATTGGGTCATTGGTACAGACGTACAATACATATGGGATAACCTATCCGCTCAGGAATCGATCCCTAAGCAGCAACATGAGATGAAATGCCCATTTCCACTGGGCCACATTAGATTTTCAGCCATTTGGTACCGCTACCCATTCACATCATTTCACTGTGTTGGTAGCCGCTGAGTTTTCTGGGGCCCCAAAACTGATCATGGCGTGCTGACCGAAAGTTGTCCCTGGAGGGTGCTATGGGAACAGGTGTTGCTATCCAGCATATGATCAGACTTGGCCGATCGAGTCAGAATGAGTTTCTAAACTAGGAGCCCAACCTGCATAGTGGTTGGTTTTGGCTTCACTGTCTCAAGTCTGCAGCCCAAATCTGGACGATTTTAGACACAAAGGGGCGACATGGGCCTGCTTTTAGCAGCTTCTTCTTCATCATCTGTGGCCTGACTCATACCCCCATTACTGAATTCCATTTGTGGTTCAAACGGTCTCACCCCCAATTAATATATCAGCTGGAGCTATGCTTGAAATTAGATCGGATATATAAATGGTGCAAACCGACCCATTGTTATCTATCTATTATCACATCCCCAATAGCATTAGGCAATTTACAAGATGATAAGTTTGCGGTGAAGGCCAAAATCAGCACCACCCATGGTGATTTCCAATCTCTGGGCCCCTGAATTGAATATTGACCCCCAAATAATAGCGTCAATATGTGTTGATAAGATCTGGCCATTGCCTAAGTGGGTCAGGTTGAATCCCAGGCCTGAGTGGACCTGATGGAAGAAATACTGGACCTTTGTCCCATCTAGGCCCAAGGGATAAGGTCCAGGTCAACTGGAGACTCTTCTCGTATGGACCTGAGCCTATCAATACTGTTGGATTCTTGTATGGACCAGAGCTGTGGAAACGATCATCCATATTTATCGGCAAGGTTCAGACATGGCTAGCCCAACCCATTTAGAAAACCAACACACCTAGAGCCAAGAGGGCTGGTACCCAAGAGAACCCACACATGTGGGAAGAGAAGCCCATATACATGGGAAGAGTGGCATTTACCCCGGGTTCAATCCCTGGACAACTAGGTGAGATGCACTATTGCCAGCCAATTGAGCAACCCATCGTTCTGGAAACTAGCTTGTTTAACATCAAGCCTATTACTCAGGTCTCAGTATGGTCCACAGCTGTAAAAAGTTAGGCATGGCCTCACACCAGTAGCAAAATATATATCACCATTTGTGCTAAATATGTCAAACCGTTCTGGGCCTGCAGCAACAAATCGTCCAGGATCGACCTATTCAACTATAAGGCGAGGAATTTAGGTCCTTAAAAGTTAGGCATGGCCTCAAACCCTTGGAAGATGTCAAAACATTTTGGGTTTAAGTCCAGGCTCAACCTGCTCATCCATGGGCAACGGATTTAGGTCCAACTGCAGCTTACAGGCCTCAAAGGACAGCACTTATCCAGCCCACTGAGAGTAAGGATTGGGTCAAGCCTGGGTTGGCCTGGCCTGTGAGCAAGTGACTGGCAATGTCATGACCAAACACACTGTAGCTAGCACTGGAAAGGGAGGCAGCAGCAGCAGCAGAAGAAGAAAATATATCTAATCTTTGTCTTACACAAACGAACCATTGGAATTGTCTTTTAAGCAGTCTCACAACAACCAGTCAACAATTTCTTATTTTTTAATAAAATAAGAAGTCTCCTCTTTTTGCCTTATGTAGCTTTCTGTTTTGTTGACCACTTTCCCTTTGAGAATGTTCAAAAATACATTCTAGCAAAAAGCATTACAAATGTAAATTGATGCAGAGGGGGTGGTGATCTAACAGTCAATAATATGTGCCTAAGATGTGGGTGGATTCCCAATGATATAAGACCCATTTTTTTTATTTTATATTAACTATAGTCATTTTTTTTCAAATAAATGAAGGTAGGCCTAGTCATGTAGACAGACAGAAGTTTGAGCCATCTATAGAACCAAATCTAGGATTTACTTGGAAGTTGGAAGATACACTGTTAATTAATCATGGGTCAGGACACTTTATTCTTAATTGGCATCATTTGGTCTGAGATGTATAGCTGTTAAGTATCAGTAGTAAAGGGATGCAAATTGGGTGGGCTAGGTCTCAGCCCAGATTACATGTATGTAACCAAGAATGAGTGAAGCCCCAGCTCCAAAGAAACTTGAATTGACCTAGCCAGAACCCAAGCCTGGGCCCTGTGATATATACATAAATATGTGATTTTCATAATATACAGATTAGCTTAATATATATATGAGTAATTCTTGCACCTGGGCCCAACTGAGTTACATGAGGCCTGGGCTCTACAGAATTGGGCACCCAAGCCAGAATATGGGGCTTGGGTTTGACCTGAAACAAGTTACACCGTTATGTGCACTGTTGGTGCTGGTCATGTTAGTACTCTTTAATGCAAGCACGGATCTTGCATCAGTCTGAATTAAGTATCCAATGTGTTCTACCCAAAAAAAAAAAAAAAGGATCCAATGTGGAATCGAATACCATCCACTGGAGATCCATCTGATCTATTTCACTTCGTATCATCCAAGGGCAAGGATGGACACCCTAACTATAGAGTGATGTTATGGACAGCGTGAATAAGCTACAGGGAGGTCATTGGTCCTTTTTCATTTTAGCAAAGGGATCTTCTCTTTTCTCTTATCTAAGACAGAAAAGATGGGGAGTGGTGAGAGGGATCCCTTTCCTACTCAAAACACCAGATGGTAATGGTATCCTAGTTGAAGGGAGTTCACTTCTGTTGCTTGGGGCCCACAACATGTGATCACATCTGGGCCCATCAACAAATGCCAATGAAGTGTCACCCTATGAGATCCACATTTGAAGGACCTATTGTCTTTTCCTACATCAGGAACGAAACAGGCACTAAATGTATTCTGTTATGATGCTGACTGGACACTTGGGTAAACCAAGATCTTTATTTCTTGCCTCTATATCATTTGGAGATCCCTAACAAACGAGTTGAAAGTGAGTCGTTGACATCTGCAATAAAATGGGAGTTACAGGAAAAGTATAGGTACTGGTAATGTATTGTAGTTGTCAATGGCCTGGCTCCCATGTTCTGGGACCATAGAGAAGTTCAGTAATAAAGGGTTGTGCTTGATTGAGAGAGAGAGAGAGAGAGAGAGGTGGGGCCATTTTAGTAAACCCAAATCTCTTAAGATAATCTTTCCCCTGTTTTACCATTGAACCACAATTTACTCCAATTGAAGTAGGCTCTACCGTTGGATTGATTGTGTGAAAAGCATATAATAAAATAAAAAAGAAATAGTGTAATTTATGTGAGAATCACACATTATACCTATGATGAAACTAATGTAGGACTCCTCATTGATTGGATTAGAATTTGATTAAGTGTTAAGCAGGACTTCCACTTGTAAAAACATTTGCACATGGACGTTCCCATCCGACGGTCCAAGAGATGTGGGCCCCATCAAAATACAGGGTCCCCCCTTAATTTGGTGGCACTGACCATGATGACTGTCATCCCCATAAGAAAATCCCACTAATGGTTAAAACAAATGGAGAAATTATCTTGGTTTAGTTTAATAAGTGAGCCTTACAATTTGGTTTATAGGCTGCACACTTGGAACTATAACTTCCCTTAAAAAGGATACCAATGAGAGAGAAAGGTGTAGTAAATCTCAATTTAATCCAACGATTGTTCTTTGGGATTTTTGTGTTAAAATTTGTAGGTCTATCACCATCAATGTGCATTTACACTGCGGGTCACTCATGGGTGCAAATGCTGATGCACTGTATCTAACCAACTGATGTCCCACTCAGATAACCACTTTCATCTATAATAATTGTTGCACATGGGAACTCACTGCAGCTCCTCTGTTCTTTAATGGAGGATTTTATTAAGGGCTAGTGTACACATTAGTGGAGGCAAACAAGGAGTTGGGAGAAACACATGCACTTCACATAAAAAGTCTTGCCTTAAAAATGAAAGCTTGCTTTATAAATTATCACTCGTTAGGCTGGCCAAACCTACAAGAAAGAATCCTCTACATGGCAGGATTTTAGGGTTAGGAACCCTACTTTGCTTGGCCTAGACAAGGCCTTGCACATGGATCTAAGTGGGTTCTCCTCGTATTCATGATTTCCACAACTTCTTCTTAATCATGTGATTGGAATTCCTCTTTTAAGGAAAAGACACCTTCTCGGAAAGGGTAAGACCACTCCCAACAAACAGTACTCATCTCTATCATTATTTTCAAGAATTGAGGTGGAGATACAGGGTGGAAGCAGAGATGGTTATGTAATGGCTTTTGTAAATCTGTAGACAAATCAAAAGAGATTATGGCACATCTTTGTGATGATACTTATATTACGTTTGCTTTTGGGATTGACAGGTCTTTCTATTCTATAAATGATGATTATATAGTTTTAGGACCAGTTGGTTTTTTTTTTTTTTTTAACAAAAATTATAAACACTTGTAGGTTCTCTGACACATTTGTGAAATTTAGAATTGAGAATTTCACTCAATGGTGGAAAAATAAAGGGCCATGGTTGTTTTTAGCTAAGAAAATTGAATATGGTATTAGAGCCAACTAGCCACGTGTTTAAAATTTTCTTCTACCTCTAATACCATATTGCATTTTCTTAGGTAACCATTCATACTAAAATCTTAAGGCATTAGTAGAGATGGTATAAATATTTTAATAAACCCCATCGTTTGGAACCCACTTCTTAACAACCACAATGTAAGATACTTGTGCATAAAGATTAGACTCGGGTCCAAACATCCTAAACTGCTTTAAACTGAAGGACACAGGCTTGAGGAAAATGATAAGTCTTTTTTCCTTGAAAGAGGGTTATCCCTTCACCACCTTGCTCTATAGGTTATCAGTTTGTAACCATCTCTCTTACTAATGATACTTCCTAAACCATAGTTAGATTTGGCTCTACCCAAATTGTTTTAGTTTTCTTCATTTTAAGCAAAAACATTTTCAAACTGACGAACTTTCCCATTCATCACCCTCTGCAACCCATCATCTATGACACAATTCATAGGAAATCGTACGTCCTCGCTAACTTTTTGGAACGAGAGAACATTTCTTTACCTTACAGTGTGTTTGGG
The DNA here is from genome assembly GCA_028538565.1 of Umbellularia californica. Lineage (NCBI taxonomy): Eukaryota > Viridiplantae > Streptophyta > Magnoliopsida > Laurales > Lauraceae > Umbellularia > Umbellularia californica. The sequence continues at coordinate 12,685,687 of JAPQWN010000001.1, read as the reverse complement.
AAGGATGAAAAGTGGGGGGAAGGAAAAAAATGGGGGGGAGGGAAGAGGGGAGTGTGTTTGGGAAGGGGGGGGGGGGGGGGGACAATTTTTGTTTTTTTGTGACAAAAATTTTCCCCCAAAAATGGGGGGAAAGTGAGGGGGAAGAGGAGAAAATTTGAGAAAGTACAAAATTGCCTTTTGTACTCCAATTGAATTTTTTTCAAAAGTAAGGGTAAAATAGTCTTTTAGTCCATACTTCACAAACAAACAAGATTATACTTTTTCACTTCCTTTCCCCTCCCCTTCATTTTCCTTCTCCCTCAAATTTTCCCTCCCCTCCCCTCCCCTCCTCCCTTCCCAAACACAGCGTTAGTGGTAAGGAGTCCTAGTTCTCATTGAGAGGTCTTGGGTTCGAATCCTGCCTTCTCCTTCTTTACATATGTGAGTGTTATTACCTCACATGTGTGAGTTGTGTTTATTCTCCTCTCATGTGTGAATTTTCATCACTTCACATGTGTGAGTTGTGTCATGAGTCCCTGGGTCCCAGCCCCTTCACTGGGTTACCAAAAAAAAAAAAAAAGAAAATTGGAACTAGATTCTCTCCTGTTAAGAAATTTACTACAAGAGCATGAGAGACAATTAGTGACCAAAATTTACTAGCTTTTCATTAATACATGCACTTAATTAGATCTTAATTAAACACATGCATCTCCATGACTTTTAAGACAGTTCACATGATATATGGTAGTGAGAGGTAATGCATGTGAAAACTAGCTAGGGACTACATCTTGAAAAAAAAATTCTAGTAGTGATATTCTACGAGGAATAGCTAATGGCTATTTATAACAATACAAAATTAGATTACAAAACTTAATTAATCACACCCATAATAGAAAATCTAATAATATAATAATAGAAGACCTAATTCCATCATAAGACTAGCCTCATATTACCCATATTTAATCTAATCTAATCATAATTTAAGATGATACCATCCTTATAATATCCAACATTCTTTATAATATTCTTTATTAGCAGGAAGTAGCAGCCCTAAGTACAGGTGTCAAAACACAATGTTTTCAACTTTTGTGGAGTCTTGTGGCAAGAAATTAAAAACAGCTTCTTTGCTTTCATGAAGGAACAAGACACCCTTTTATATCAAGGTTTCTCCCTACTGGAGATGGTTGGTATGGATGGACCACACTTAAAAAGCATTCATTAAACTACACCCCTTCTACCCTAATTAACCACAAAATCATATACAGCCAGATCTAAAGAGAAGATGTGAATGAGATCTTCAACGACCAAAGCAAACCATAAGAAAGTAACCGTTGGGAAGGAATCCCTCAATAAAAGAAAGTGTTATGGTCTCTGGATTGAGGAATCTCTCTTTCTCTATCAAGTGGAGAATAATTAGTACATGAAGATGGTATTATATTGCTTCCCATGTTATCATTATATCACTTGGAGAAGGAACACAATGCATGGATGAAAGTACGGTTTATGTTCCACATTCTCATTCCACTGGAGCAATGATAACGTCCATGTGAAAAAGCTAGAGGATGGCTTATAAGGCTTTTTCTAAGATGGTTCTTAACCAATGATTTAAAAAAGCTTTAACGAATTAGAAGCTGTTGGTGTGGCGGTTGATACTTTTCCATGTGATTCCATGAGAAGACAGATGTGGGTGTTATGTGAGAGAGAGATGATTGTCAATTGGAACTTCCTGAACCCCTTCGAACTAGAAAAGGATAGGAGAAAAAAAGGGACCTCACCCATGCCCCGTGTTCAAGCGAGAAATTTTTGAGATTATGAGAAGGATTCACTCATGAAAAATCTGAACACCTCAAAATAAATGTCATCCTCTAGTTAGAATTTTGACTCCAGGAAAAACGGGGCACAAAGTCAATTTGATCGGTTAAATACTTTAGCTCTTTGTTATAGTTTAATCAAAAGCTTTATAAGTGAAGCAAAACTTGGTAATGGCCCACATAAGATGGGGGCATTTATTTTAGTCTATTCAAGATGTGTTCATGTGATTGACCACATTTTAAAGAAGTGGTTTGCTCCTTCTATTTAAGCATTTCAAAGTAGGTCCTGTTTGTATTGGAGTGAGATTTCGCCCACCAACAAGGCAACAATACATGGAAACCATGTTTTGATCCTTTGGATATTGAAGATGGGCTTCGCCTATGAGTTTATTTATCTTGGCCCTACTAACACTGCAAGTACTTGTATAATTCTCATGGGCTCTGCCTGCCCAAGCCCAATCTGAGCCTTGGCTGAATTGGGGTTGATTTGGGCTTTGTTTTCAATCTGTGGGCTGTACGTACCCACTTCCAATTTTGCTGGCACAAGCCTATATATTTTTATATGAATGGTGAATATATTTGTCAAATGGGCTGTCACTGGGCCATAGTCCATGTACGTGGCTGGAGTTGGCCTCAATATTAGGCTCAACAGCTGAATTGGCTGGGATTGGATGATTTCAGCCCTGCCCAACTTGCCCATGATCACCTGTAGTAATTTGAATAGGGCAAAATTGCAGGTTGTTGTTTGGAAGTATTAGCAAAAGGTATGTGGTACCTGGGAATCTTGTTGTCCTTGAGTGGTTCCTTCTTGGCTGAGTGAATCAAGTCCACCAGTTTATTAGTTGAGTTATTGCTAGTTCTTTACAACCCATTTGACAATTCTATTCCATTTTAAATCTCTGCTTTCCAATAAAATTGAACAAAGATTTTTTTTTTTTTTTTAAATCCCCTTCTAAACTCATTTAAATTATTATCCAACTAATCAACTTTTACAAGTTTAGGGTCATCTGAAAACTTCTCTTCTCAATAAACTGTCCCCTTCTTCAAATCATCTATTTCATCTTTCAACACAAACATCAGTTAGTGCTGTTTTCAACGAATAGTTAAATTAGGTGAGAACTTCTCATGTATATAGTTAGGATGAATTTGGTTAGAGAGTTTAGACTACTTTAGAAAGAAGTGATTTATGATCTATGATCTACTAATAGGGTTGTAAACGGGTCGGTTCCGGTCCGGGTCCATGGTGGACCCGGAATCAAAACCATTAAGGAGAAAGTGAAACCGGATCCAGACCTAGAACCTTTTTGGAACCAGTTTTTTGGCTCCGGAATCGGAATCGGAACCAGAACCAGAACCATATATAGGACGGGTCCGGATCCGGATCCGTGTCTAGGTAGAGAATGATATTAAAAAAATATGGTTTTTATGAGAAAATCTCGAAACTTCAGGCAGTATGTGAGGTCTTAGGTCCACGGGTCCAAACCAAGGTGGAACCGGACCCGGACCCATTTGCTTATCTGAGCCTAAATAAGGACCCAGACCCAAATTATAACGGGTCGGAACCTCCGGATAATTGAAAAATCAAGAACCCATTTACATCCCTATCTACTAATCTCTTTTTGTAATTGCACTATTTTGTCAGGTCTGATTGTCACATTGGGTGAAAATTGAAACTCATAACTAACATAATTTGGTATCAAAGCTCATAGTTAGAAATTGTAACTTGCAGGTTTCACAATTAACTTATCTAAAAATTTGATCATGTTTTTCCAATAACAAACTCAATGACCAAATTGTGATTTTGCAAAAGTCTATATAGTAGCAGGATTCAAAGCACGTTCTTTCTTAGCATTTGTGGTAGGATAGACAGAAAGGTTTTCTTTATGGATAAGGATCACGTGAAAAATAGCCCCATTAGATTGCCCTGGCCCTTGATTTAACAATCTCAAAGTTTATTGTTCTTTTAATCATATATTTTATTTGAGATTTGATCCAATTGTGAATAAAGGTATAATAAGCGTAAAACTCGGCATAGTGCGAGATCATGGGAGCATAGAAGGGTAAAAAGAGCGGCGGTAATTAAAGGTGGGCCCAAGTGGGCCCCATCTCATAGGAGAAAATCCTCCCCATATAGCATGTTTTGTTAAATATTCTTGCACTGTGTGACCGTACGTGTATACCATATTCTTACATTGGTGTGACATATTCTTACATTTTCACAAGCACTTTGTACTAGAGCTGACAATTAAATTGTACTAAATAGTGCCTTGAATGGTTAATTCATCTTAGAAAGTGCACGAAATGTTATTGGCCTTTTGGTTTTATAAAACCGTGCAATGGTCTCCTCATTGATGAATCATCATGTTCACTCACCCATGACCCTAGCATGCAAATAAATTAGCATTTGTACAGACTCCCTTAAAATTGAATCTGTGTCCACTATTGAATTGATTACATGTATAGTGCATAATTGACTGACTATGCTCAATGTAGAACACAAACTAGGATTACCACAAATTCATTTTGCAAACGTCATGGAGGAGGGAACCCGCATTCTTGAAATGGATGGCAAACAATACTTATTGCACATTGAGGAACACTCATGGCTTAGTGGTAGAAAATTTTTTTTCTACATTAACTCACAAACTCCTCTTTTCTGCAAAGTAGAACTTACTAACTTTCATGGATTTACCAAGGTACATTTTGAAAGGCTCGTATTATTCATGAATAGATTTGGACATATTAGATTAGATTCCTTCCCAATTCTACTCAAACACTCATCATGACAAGTCAAATTTAGCATGCGTTGTACTCCCTGTCTTGAGAGAGACAAGTTTAAACATTTTAAGGGATCAAGCAATAGACTTTTTACTCTTTCTAATTAGTATTTCTAACACTCTCTTTCATATAGTCACTGATTAGTCCTTGATAATACACCCACAGAGAAGGGTGGAAAACTCTTGACTCTTGACCTTTTAAAATTATTTTGTAATTGAAAAAAAAAAAAAAACCAACAAGAAAATGATTAAGTAAGGCTGACATGATGAATATGATGATTTAGTATTTTTATTAATTTAATACACAATATCATTGATAGGTACAATTATCCAAGACAACCAAAAAACAGCTCCACATGGCCATATCTGATAAAGTATATGCACATCATTAAACCTGTGGTGGTCCAACTCCATTAAATCTCCCACCAAACCCAGGCTACTGGTTTATAAGTTATAACCCAAGTCATTAAGCATGCAGTGAAAGTGATTTGAAACTTGAAAGATTATGGACTTTATGCGTGACATGCCTATGGCAATTTATATATTGAATTGACACTAGATAACAGGAGTTTGTCTTCTTTGTTGGTTTTTTGGTCCTTGGATGATGCCATATCTGATGTAAAGTAGCAGTTCATGAGCCAGAATTTCCCACCAAAACCGACCTTTGAAACTCGTTCACTTCTATACGATTTTGAAACTTTCTAACTGTGTGGGAGTAATTATCTAGCGCCGAGGTGATCCCCGACCTGGACAATAATATCAATTAGGGGTTACACCGACCTCATTCACCCAGCTCGGCAACATGCCAGCTGGTACCGAGTTGGAGTCGGACCCGGTAAGTGTACCGACCACGCTCTTTCTGGACTCTGCCTTGAGCGTCTCGATAATAGTACCCGACCTCAAGCAAGCCTGACCTCGGTAACATCCACTTCGGTCTACTTGACCGAGATGGGCATTGGGCGTCTAATCTCTATTATGAGATGGGACGGCTACATTACAGGGAGCCCCTGACAGATAGGGTGGCCGCCGGTCATCGATAAGAGCTCCTTCCTATTAGTAGATCACATCCACATTTATGTAAGAGATTTGGAGAAAGATCCGATGGGACAGTTCCCTCACCTACACCCACTAAGAGTCCAAGGTATGGGATGATGGGACAAGCATCCCTACCTACCTCCACTATGGAACCTTCCATTCCCTTCTATATATGTTTGCATGGTAAGCCATGAACAGGTACGCAAAATACTATATACACTGTTATTTTGCTCAGACCTTCTTCCCCACTTCACCCTAGTTCAGTGATTGCACTAACTTAGGCGTCGGAGTGCCTTCGGCTGACAGCAGCCTGGGGCTCTAACCTCTGTTTTCTTCTCCCTTTCAGGATTCAGGCCATCAGCGACGTTCCCGATCAGCTAAATAACACCTTCATAAATCCCCATTACCATCTAAATCAAGTCCGTAATTTTTAGGCACGCACACTAACCCACAATGAATGGGCCTGTGATTGAAGCATATGCTCTTCCTTTTTTCTTTTCTAAGCTGAAAGTGATAGATTTATTTAAAACAACCCCAAGAGCAAATACAAATGTTCATGATTTACAATCATGAAACTTATCAAAAAAAAAAAAAAATTGGGTGAAGAAGTGAGAGACAGAGAATGATTATTTTTTCCTCGGAAAAGGTGACAAATTCAACTCTTCACTTCAAATTAGAAAACTTTCAAAATTACAGATTTTAGGCAAAATGTTTTTGTGGAGAAGGTGACAACACAATTTGGTCTTATGGGTTATTTGTGCATGCGATAGAAATGATAAAGCCAAAAAAATCATTTGCATTCTGCTGTTTGGACATTGCAAGGAATTGGAAGAGCAAATTCTTACTTTTGAACATTGACCATTACAATCAAAGTTAATCATGTTATTTATTTATTTTGCTTAAGGGCCTGTTTGGATAAATGAGGAGTGGAGTAAAATGAAGTGGATTTCACATGTGAAGTGGAGTGAAGAGAAGTAGGTTGAAATTAAAGTAGAGTACTTCACTTCACTCCATTTGGATGCTTAATGTGAAGTTAAGGTTTGGAGTAGAATCCACTTTTACTCAAGGAAATTGAAGTAGTTTGAGTTGAAGTGAAATGGAGTACATGTGACTCACAACATTACTTCATCTATTGGGCCAGACTCATCCAAACAAGATAGAGTTGAAATTTTAGACTGTTATGGTCCATTTAACTTCACTCTACTCTATTTTTTGGCTATCCAAACAGACTCTAAAGGTCATTTGTATTAAAAAACAGGGTTGGTGTGGTTGGGAAATATAAACAGAGAATAGCCCCTAAAAAATAGGGCTTATACCCACCCCCAAAAAATACAAGGCACAGAGCCCTACTAAGGTGCCATTGAAAACATACTATCAAAGGTGATTTATGTACTAAATTTTAAGATAGAAGTTTTATTTTAGATGAATTATGTTATGCGGTTCAACCATCAAGCTATTCAACTCAGTTGATGTTTTGAAAGCAATTAGTGAGTATAAATAATTGAAAAAAGAAAAATATCAGATTAAGCTTGTAAAACTTTTAAAGGTCATCAATTTCATTCTTTGAACTTTAAATATATAATCTTCAAAACATTTATTAAAATGGAGTAATTTTACTACTTCATGTTTTTAAATGATTCTTTTACTTCTTAGTTATACTCTCATAAAAATTCTATTTTCCAATTTACTTATAATGTAACAAAATGTTATGTAGGTGTCGCGACTAAACGGAATGAACCATAGGTTAAAATAGATTCAACCCAACTTAAACCTTCAACGGCTCAAACTTATGGCCTGTTTATTGGCACAATAAACATGGAACATGAATTGAATACAAAAGAATTCATGGTCAAATGAGCCTTGTAATTACATGATTATTAAAAAGATGAGTGGTAAAAGATATAAAGTGGTGATGTAGATGAGTCCTTGTTTTGGATTTGAATCACTGAGGGTGATGGCTAGGTATTTAAATCCCATCTTCCCTTGATTCATTTTTTATTAAATGGAAGGTTATTTGATGGGCATTTTTTGGATATTCGCCTTTGGATCTTTATTTTTACCAACTTATAGAAACACAAAGTCTTAGAATTTCTAGGAATTCAATTACATGAAAAGGCTTGTTTGTTTACAAGAATTTTATAAATGGTTTTCTAGTGAAATTCTCATGTTGTCCTCAAAGTGGAATTCCAAATCCGCATATCCCATCTAGGGTTTATAATGTTTGGATTTAGATAGTTCAAAAGGCTAAATGTAACATTTCTGATGTGTTAATTGGTTTTCAGAATTCCAACAATCAAACATAGCATTTAGATTGCCAGGAAGATATGCCTGATGCCAACGTCCGAAAATTTCAGCACTCATAAATCTGCTCAGAAATACCTTCTATCAAACATGCCCTAATGTTTTCAAACTTATGGGACCTGGCTACATCCACAAGAAACTCCCATGCAGTCATCATCCTTGAATGATTCCTCTCAATGGAATGAATGACAAAGTTCATTAATAAAAAGTTTTCTATATCCATCTTAAAAGATAACCTACAAACCATTATGTTATTCAAAATATCCCTTCTTTCCAATCCACATCTGTCCCATCACTTTCCTTTTTGAGTAATGTGGAATCTGACGATAGCAGTATGGATTAGATTTTGGAAAGTTTAAGGCTTATCGTCTTAGCCTCACATTAATTTATCAATTTCATTTAACGAGTGGGATTACAAAGGAGGGAAGGGGGGCAGCAAGCATTCTCAGCAGGCAAGGGACATGAAAGCCCACCCTTGGGGTTTGGGAGGGGCCAAGTTGGAGGGAGTATGTCACCATATCTATCTAGAATATGTCAAGAATATGACAGGGGATGCCTTTGGATATATTTGAAAATTGAAACCAATTTTAAGAGTATATAAGTAAAATAAATTAAAAAATATCCAAAGGTTGAATTTCATGTTTTAGAGCCATCTCTGGTGAAACTAACACACGTGCTTATCAGACGCTCTACACAAGTTCCTAATCATTAACGTTGAAGCTCGAAATTGATTTTTTTTTGTTTATGTGGAGAGAGAGGTATCTCAAAATTGATTAGAAAAAAAATTTTAAATTTGAATACATTGAGCTGTAATATATTTTTTTATTGAAACCTATAGTGTGGAAGGTTAAGCACAAATGTGTGTAATTGTAATTGTCTGTACGTGTGTTTGGAGTTTTTAGTGGATACCGTGCTTTAGTCCTCTTTTCTAAATTTTATATTTTAAAATAACGTGAAAAAAATGTAGCTTTTAGTTGCGGAGGTTTTATTCCGCCGCTAAATGTGCGCAATAGCTAAATTACCACCCTTTTAGTGGCAGAAAAATTCATTTTCACTAGCAATTTTTTTTTCTGCTGCTAACAGTTACGATTTTTTTTTTTTTTTTTTTTTTTGTAGTGTAAGCATATTTAATAAATATCTCGACGTTTATTTTGTGATAATTTGTCTATAGCATGATTTGATTAAAGAGAAATTGAGGATCAATATATATATTTGAAACACATGACATATAAATTTATTCCTAAGAAATCATGAAACCACATATGTAACATGAGTACAATATGTGAACAAGAACCCAACAATGTGGCCTTAGGGATGCAAGCTTGAATCTGGATTCGGATCACCCAATTTTGATTCTAGATCCAAAACAAGATGTGTGGCGCATTAGTATATTTCAATAAAAGAGCATCAAAGTAATTCTTTTTTAAATATACAAGTGCGGCAATTAAATTTTAATTAGATTAAAGCCAAATAAATTCTCAAATATGAATATAACTCAAGCTAGATAGGCCCTTTCAACCTATATGTATTTTTAAAATGTGAACGCAATCAATATCTCAATTGGTGAGTACCTTCCTTCTGCAGAACAACATGGGATTGTTCCCTGGTTGTACTCTAATGGTAAGGGACTTGGGTGAGTGTGGATGAGTGTGGGAGTACTTACCTCTCCAAAAAAGGAAAAAAAAAGCATTTTGTATATGGATTTTGGGGTCGAAAGATGCGAATATTTTGTTCTAGATTTGAATGTTTTGGATCCTATGTGCATGCATACATTCAAATCCAAATCTAAATTTCTCCTTAATCCAAAAATCGGTTTCCTACCTACTTTAATTGGTATTAGAGTCTTTAGATGCTTAGATTATCAAATACCCATTTGCAACCCTAAATGTGGGAAAGTGATGGTTGGAAAGTGTCTCACTCAAAGAGTTCCTTAGAAGTAGTGGAAGTCCACAAATAGATGCCACCTATTAAAAATCCAAACTACTCAAAATGAACACTCTCCACACATTAGGTGTCTTCTTTTTTTTTTTTTTCTCTCCAATAGGAATCGATCCCACCTTAGATTGAACATAAAATCAATAAATTTAATTATTATTATTATTAATAATTAAGACTGTATTAATTATATTATTAATCATATAATCAATCTAACAGTGAGACCAACCCTGTTATTGGATTAACATATTGGAACAGTGAGACCAACCCTTATTATTGGATTAAAATATTGGAACATCCCATACATGTAAAGAGTAGTGTTTATTTTGAGCAGTAGGATTCTTTTTATTATGTGGACATCACTGTGGAATGCCACTTCTTCCACTAAGGAACTCCTTATAAGAGAATCCGGATTCATTTTTTTGCTTGTGCAATGATGGAAATTGATTACAAGAGAACCCACTTAGAAGACCTGATTACCAATCATAATGTGCTAATTGAGGAAACTTTCTTTATCTATAAATTACTTTGCATGGCCACATGTGGAGCACAAAACTAGGCTCTAAACCGTGATTTTCTTTCCCTTAAATCCTCTTACAGGCCATGGTGGGCCTTTCACAACTTTTATAAAACTTAGTAAAGTATGACAAGTTTTTGGGCCCAATATTGTCCCCACCAGATACAAACAGCGTCTATGGCTTAGCATCTATAAAACATGAGAGATTAATTGGGTTTTGTTAGTTATCATTGTCAACCCACAATTAGATGAATTAAAACGAGATGAAGAGATGTGGTGTTCAAACATCCAATGCAACCCACTAGAGCTTTATCATGGAAAAAAAAAAAAAAAAAAAAAACCAACTAGTGGAAGGCATTGCATGAAATCAGTTTCATTGGTTATTTATAACCAATTGAGTGACAGTAAACATCTTATATAAAGAAAAACTATTTGGCTATACATCTCAAATTATTTGGCATCGAGCTGCGCGATAAGTGAAAATGCATATCCTGGATTGATCGCATGCAGCGCATTTCACGCACTAGGCCTTTTGTGGACTTCCGTAGGAGAAAATTCCCACCATTGAAATTCTCCATCAGTCAACTATTCTTAATAGTGACCATATGATATGGGCATAATACGGCAATAAGCTGCTGCACAATGAACCCAGTAGGTTGAGGTTGAGGACAAGTGACGGATATTGAAGCTCCGGTGAAAATAAGGTCATTCTTAACCATCCAAAGCATTCATATGTGATTAACATGTAACTTAAGAAAAAACTTTAGGATATGTAGCTCAATCTTTCTTTTAATTTGATGATCATCACTCCTAAATAAAGACTGCAAAATGAAGATTTTGTTTAAGTTCAATAAAATACAATGCCCAATAAATAGTTATTCTGTTGGACACCAATTAAATATAGTGATTCTCACGTAGCTGCCGAGGGGTTAATCCCTAGACACATAGTTTAACATATCATAGTACTGTAACATTACTCTAAACTGGCGAAAGAAACATAAAAAAAAAAAAAAAAAAAACCCTCAAGAACTTGATCTGTGGACCTCTGCTCTAGTGGAAGCATCCCTCACCATCGACTTAACTTACTTAGGCAGGGAGAGGAACGTGAGCCCAGAGATCAAACACTTGGCAGCTAAGTGAGAAATGGGGGATATCCAACCAAGTGAGATATCCCGATGTAAGTTCTCTATGTTAAGCGTCAATATTCCATACATGAAAGGCCATTGTACCCTTGATAATTCCCAATTTGGTGGGCAATGTGGTAATATTCTCCTTATCATAATTTAGCATTTTGAATGTTACTATTAATTGTAAAGTTTAATTGCTACTGAATTTCTATGGATTTTGAGTCCCCCCCCTTCCTAATTGATGGCATAAAAGAGTAGAACCATGGTGAAAATCTGAAGAAGCCATCAAATAATTTCACTTTTGATTGGACATTCATCCATTATCTTAATAAATTAGGTCTTAGAAAAATGATCGATCCTATTGAGAATTTTCCAACATTTCAGTACTCTTATAAATCATTGCAATATTCTAGAATTCAAAATGAAGTGGGCATATGAGGGCCCTAAAGACATGTTGGTTGGTCCTAAAGCTGTAGCTCAACTGATAAGAAATAGAAGTGTGTGAGTGGGGGAAGGGGGTTTGAGTCTCCAATCTACCAAAAAAGAAAAAAGAAAAAATAAACATGTTGGTTGTATGGGATCCTCAAAATACAATTTCCCCATCTCTCTCTTTTCCCCGTAATCTAATTACTTGTAACTCTATTTAGTTATGGCTTGGTAATTTGTATGTATAATTGCATAAGAATTTAATACATAAAGAACTCATTATCGAATTAGCACCACCGAACTATTGTTAAAGAGTTGAGGTGAAGCATGTGAGGTAGCAAGGTGGGCAAGACCTTGACTTTCTAGGTTTTTAAATATCTAAGTGATGGCTGGGTATTCATTTCATCTCTCTTCGTAATTTTATCTTTATTGATGGGAGGTTATTTGATTGACATTTTGGATATTCACTTTTGATTCTTTATTTTTTATCACTTTTATAATTACGAAGTATAAAAAACTCAATCACATGAAGCAAATGTACCTTTAGCCGAATCTTGTCATAGTGATGAAGTAGTTTCGATTCTCGTGGGGTGGGGTTGTTCCATTTCATTTCAAATATTAGAGTTAATCTCAGTATTAGATTTTAAGATAGGATCCATTTCCCTCCAAAATTTACGAGGAAATGAATCACCATACAATGACGAACGCTCCCTTTATAGTATTGCATGCCATGTCAGGAGAAAGTTACTTTATACGGGGGCCTTATTACGTGGCGATCAAGGGGATTAAAGAGGGCCATTGATTTGAAAGTGAATTCGAGATGGGCCCCACGTCACTCTTATCAATTCATGTGAGGCTTTAATTTCAGATCTGTGGAGAGCTCAATGACAAGATGGAAAGGCAAATGAGGAGTAGACCATAATCATGACTATGACCGGTTCAGACTCACTGTAATTGCTGGAGACTTTAATTTCATATACCTGTGGAGAGCTCAATGACAAGATGGAATGGCAAATGAGGATTAGACCATAATCATGACTATGACCGGTTCAGACTCATTGTAATTGTTGGTGTTTGGAAAGGGATTGAATTCATCAAGTGTGCTGTTTATATAAAAGAAATATACAGAAAAAATGAGGGAACATTTTGAACAATTTATCATTGATGAAATGGGCACCCTTTAACTCACTCTTACTTTCGGGGGAGAGAAGAGAGAGAGAGAGAGAGAGAGGCCTTCAATTTTTCATATAGTGGTGGTGTGTGGCTTATGGATTGGCACTTGTGATATCCCAATTGCCTAAAAATCCAAACGCCTCATTTACTGTTTCTTTAAAAAGTGCACCTCTTCTAATGTTATGTGCAATGGAGACGGCAATTCACTCAAGATCGATCCATACTGTCCAAATGCCCTTCATCCTGTGATTTGGCAACTAACACCTCCCAACTATTATTCATCAGAAGATAGAGTCATGATAAGAAGAAAATACAAAATCAAAAGTTTGGATCATCTCAAGCATGGCAGATCATCTCCTAACACGCATGCACCCTTTCCAGTAGTAGATCAATGATAGACAATAGGGGGGGGGGGAGAGAAATGGGTTAGGGTGGAAGGTGGGGAAGATGGGAACTAAAATGAAGAAGAAAAAGAAATGAGTGAAAGTATTGTTGTTCGCAATGAGAAGTGATATTGCTGTTCACTCAAAAAATTATTAAAATATACAAAAAGAAAAGTGGTAGGAGGACCTTTGTTGTCAATATAATAATTTGAGGGCCATTTTAGTTCCTACTACATTTAAGGGGACCTTTCCCGTAAAACTCTAAAAAAAATACATAATCATCCTTAATTTGGAGTGCGTTCATATTTTTCTGAGTAACATGAAGATCAAAGAAAGTATTTTTCTTTTGTTTTGCCAAGGACTTGAACTCATACTCTCTCACTAGTGTGAATTTAGAAAATTTACTTTGGAGACAACTATTAAAGGCAGAAATGCTCTTAGAAGAATTTATATAAAAAAGCTACAAAACCTTGCATGACATATAGGTTTGTTGCAACTTCATGGGCAACGAGCACCCTTAACTCACACTCTAAGGGCGCGCGCGCGCGCGCACACACACACAGATATATATATATATATATATATGCATTTCCATTAAAGAAGCATTGAAACATAAAATGTGCTCTATCCTATCGTAGAAACCACATTTTGGTGCAACTGCTATTTCAAGGGTAAATTCGATAAAATTAATTGTGTTTTACGTGACTTTGTGAAAAACTAATTTCGATGGGAAATGATCTGCTCAATTCCCTTAATCATACTCAATTCTTCACTAAACACATAAAACTTTATCTACATAAGCATGTTTTTCGCAGCTATATGTAACGTTCATAATGGAGGTATTTGGCATCGATCCAAATGAGCAATAGTTGGGGTCAGAGATCAAAAATGCATTTTTAACTATTGATTAATACTTTTTACTCCCCACGAGCCTTATTAAGATCCTTTCATCCTCCTTATAATTACTTACACGAGCTCAGTTGAATCTCACACTCCATAGTGCACTATCCATATTTGAAAATGGTTCTCACATGAATAAAGCTCATCATCATGATGTTATTGTGCTTTCATTAAATGCTATTCTCCTTGGAATATCATGATATTCATCAAGGAGAAAAAAAAAATCTTGAGTGGCAGTTCTAATATTATTATAATTTTATTTACTAATTTTAGCTATACAACAATAAGCCTTTTTTAAACACCAAATTTAGTAATGTAAAGAAATCTTCTTCGTTTTTTACCCAAAATCTTCACAGTAGTTTTTAAGATGCTGTAAAAATCTCCCCTTACCAACCCTGAGATGGAAACATGTGTTTCACTCGCATTGAAGGAGCTGTAGAGGTGGGTCCCACCATATGTGTGTACGGATGGCCTAGGGAAAGGTGGAATCTCCAATCAGAGATGGTCGTGGATTGAATTTGAGACAGCAGCTGCAGCTGCAATTAGTACATTATGGATGAGACAGGGAAATGGAATCTAGGATCGATCGCCCACGCACGTGCTCACTCGACCTCTTTCGTCACTCGCATGTGCCAAAGTGACAAGTGGGGGTACGCCCTCGTTTGTTCCTTCCCTCCCTCGTGAACCGTGCACTGTCGCACATGCTGCATGCCCATTGCCATCTCAATATCTCGTCCTCCTCCACCCAGTAGCTCATCTTTCTCAAATTACAAAATTAACCCCCCTCAAGAAAACACTATTGTAGGGTACAAAAAAAAAAAAAACACTATTTTTTTTTAAAATCCTTTTTAATTTACTACATATTATATTGAATTCACAACTCTCGAAGGAATTTCCTCATGTGGGATTGATTCTGCAATTTGATCAATCGCCAAAGGCCGGACTTCCTCTTGAATTTCATGAAGCCCTTGCATGAGGAGCGGCACCAATAGACATTACACATTACGTAGGAGAGAATCATACTATAATTCTACCCGTACAATCATGTTCCTAACCAGCTAAGTTATGGGTGTGAGAATAAGAAAAATCCCTTTTCACTAATAAATTTTATTTTGTACATATATCTTTTCTCTGTAAAATGCCCTTGTATATAATTCTTTCTCGTTGAATCGTGAAAATAGGAATGTCTCTGCAATAAGATTGAGGACTAATTTTAGTCTCACCACTTGAGAATCAATCATAGGTTATAGATTTAGGTAGTCCTCTTGGCTACTAGACCAAACAATCAAGCAAAAAGTGAAGAAATAATTAAATTTGGGGGGGGGGGGGGGGGGGGGGGTTTATATTCGTGTTTTATTTATTTATTTTTCATTCGAAGAAATACTATTATTATCATTAAACAAAGAATACAAAGTGAAATGCTCACAACAGCACATCCCTAGCCATTTATCATTATATATGGGGTGGTACTTAAAAGTTAAAACCCCAGTTGTTTTGGGTGAAAAGCAAAATTATGCATGCGTTGTGCTGGGTTTGTTGAAGCATATGGCACACTAATCACATCGACAACTAGATAAAGAGATTGAAATGGGTGGACTATCTTGGACTCCAAATGCCCCAACATTTAACTGTTGTGTAAATATATGTCTTTTCCCATAATTGATGGTGGATAATCATTGTGAAGCTTTGAAAGGTCGCCAATGGGCCTGAATTCAGCCAGGTCTAACGGGGTCCAAGACATGAGTTTACATATGTGGATTAGATATGCATTGGAGTCTAACAAACCAAGCTCTGATACATGTTTGTGGTTTCAAAGACTTAACAGGCCCTTGAGACTAGGGTTACTATGAAATCTCCTCCACTAATTATTTCTACCTCGAGGCATTAGTAGGGTTGTATATTAACTTTTTATAAAGTTTTTAAATATTGATAAAAATGAAAAAATTTTAAATAGTTTTCATTGCATTTAGAGTTTTTTAGTTTTAATTATAGCAACAAAACATAACACCAATAAAAAAAAAACAATAAAATATAATATAAAGATGGTGGGAGTCGAGCTCCAAAACAATTTTTTTGTTTTAGACTGGCTGAAAGAAAATATAAATAAACTTAGGTTACAGGACACTCTGAAACCATGAATAGGACTCAGAGCAATCCCTTAGGCCACTGCTGTGCAATTGGAAATTTTTTTTTTTTTTGAACGGTAACAAAAGATTAGATTAATGATTTAGAAAGGAGGACTTAGAGAGATATACTACCGTGCCAATCTGTCTGTAGAGACAGGGGCGGAACCAAAGGGGCTGGTAGGGGCCATGGTCCTTCAGAATTAACAAAAAAATCCTTTTAAGTTTTCATAATCTTAGTAATTTTTTACATATGCCCCCCCCCCCCCCAAAAAAAAAAATCCCTATATATTTTGAAAACTACATTTAATTTTACATGTGTCCTTACTAAAAAACTTTCTCCAATAGTGGCCCACCCCAAGGAAGAATTCCTGAGTCCACCCCTGCATAGAGATGCAAACATCTTCGAATCAATGTCATCCTAATACCATCAGAGAGGAGATTCTTTTCTTTCAATTTGTATTTTGATGGTGGTCCCCATTTTGCAAACCCAATTCCTAATTTTCTATAGTAATTGTTTATGCAACAAGAGAATTTTGTGCTATGTGGATTTTTGTTTCATAGGAGAGAGGAATCCAACATCCTTATCCCTCCCGTAGGAATTTGAAATCTTCTCTACGAAGAAAAACCAAGTCATTTTTTTCCCTTTTCATTTGTAAAGTGTCTGCACCAAACAATGCAACCGTAGCCAACGGAAAATCAAAATAATTTTCCACCATATTATGGAATCCCCTTGTTGCAAAAACGCGCTCATGTTCTCTTATTTATTCTCCATCTTTCCTTGTTTTTAAATTTCCCTTGAATCACCATCCAAAACCTCCAATCCTACATCAGTATTATTCTGAAATTATCCTTCCTCCATGAGTTTAATTTCAGCTGTTTCATTTTCTTAGAAATGGCAGCCAAGGAGGGAAAAAAATGGAAAGTCATGCACTCTAGGAAAGACGTAAATAAATCTCCTTTTGGAGTAAAGTGATAAACCTCTAAAAAGAATAGGACAAGACACCACGGCAACAAAGCCATCCACAGGAAAAATATAAACAGTCCATTCACCCTCACTGCCCCACATCAAAAGCTTCAGAAAAGGAAAACTGCAATCAGCTACAGCACCACCTTTGTGTCTACTGCTGCACCACCACTACTGTCAGCCCATCCACCAGAGCCAGAGGCAACACCCGCAAAGAAGAAATGAGAAGAGAACAAGAAGACCCATTTACTTATATTAAATACGTACATACACCAACATATATATGTTTTTATATGAGTTTAACAGCAAGAAAGCTTACGAAAACTGCTGCTTCTTGGAATTGCTTCATCTTTGGTTTTTTTAACTTCTCATTTGAGTTGGCCTCTGTGTCTGTCCGCTGCAGTCATCTTATTTCTCTCCTGAAAATGGATCTTTATTCGACAACAAATCAATAAAATGGAAAACAAAGGGTAACCCGGGAATAGGAAATAGAAACACCAAGTAAAGATACAAGAGAAAAAGAGGAAGAGAAATTATGGTTTTTGGGTATCCATGAATGAGGACTGGATTCTTGGATGATGTGATGTAGAAGGTAGATATTGTACATTAGAGAAGAAATGGGTATTTGGGTTTTAAGGAAGAAATTAAGCTACTGGACCATGCCCAAGAAGGAGTTGGATTGACTATCTTGGCCATTGGAAGGACCTGCACTTGGCTTTTGGTATTGAATCTTGTACGCCGTCTTCTTGTCTTCCTCACTTTCCTCATCATCGTCTTCGTCTTCATCATCGTTGTCATCTTCAGCGAGATCATCGCTGTCCACAATTTTATCGTAGTCGTCGTTCATTGCTGCTTGCCGCTGCTGATGATGATTAGAACCAGCCATGAGCTCCTTCAAAATGTCTTCTGGCTTCATGCCAAAAAAAAGCGTCATTCGGATTTCAAAAGGGCAAATTGAAGAGAAGGGAATGAAGAAGAAGTAGTAGGAAAAATCTTTGCATTGCTTACCTTCTTCACTGTTCCTTCTGCAAAGAAGCTGGGTGGCAAGCCTCCATTACTAGTTTGAAAGGGTAGAGTGGCACCAACTTCCGTACTCCCGCCGATTTGATTGGAGTTGCTGCTATTGTTCTTGATCTCAGCAGTAGTCTGGGGCAGTGGCGGGGGCAAGATGGCAAGGACGTCGCCGGATTCTTGTTCGTTGGAGCTGGAATCTAGACTCATCTGTTGTTTTTGCTTGTTTTGGGCACCAGTACCACCACTACTGAAGTGCTTCCTGCGGTAGAGGGCGTCTAATTGGTGGAAGTAAGGACAGGTCTTTGCGTCTTCAGGGCGCTGCTTCTTGCTCTCCTTCACCTTCTTGAAGTACTTATTGATGTTCTCCCATTTCTCCTTGCATCTTTTGGAACTCCTTTTATAACCCAATTGCTGCATTCCCTTGGAGATTTCCTCCCAAAGAGGCCCTTTAGGCCCAGACTCTTGGTACTTCAATTCGAGACTACTTCTCAGATTAATTAGCGCAAGAACCTCCGCCTTAGGCCATCGTGACGATGTGGGGTCATAGCTCCCGCTGGTCATCTCCGGCTGCTCTTGCTGAACCAGGACTAATTCAGAAGATTGCGGTTGGTGCTGGGCTACTTCAGTGATTTGAGATTGATTTTGATGCTGCTGATGTTGTTGTTGCTGCTGTGGTTGTTGAGGAGTTGGATTCGATTGTGGGGGTCGAGGAGTTTGTTGCAGTGGTGGGGCAGCTGCCGGAATTGTCACTATCTGAATCGTCTGACCGGTGAATTTCTGAAGAAAGGCGATCAGAGCGGAGTCCCTGGAAGCGGAGATGGCTCGCTCCTGAGCCATCATCTCTTGCTCAAGGGTCAGCCTCCCCATCTCCTGCCGCCGCCACGCCTCCTCCCTTATCATCCTATCTTGCTCCCTCTTCTCCATAGTCTCAATAAACCTCTGCATCATCTTCTCCTGCTTCTCCACCACCTCCTTCATCAGCCTCTCAAAGAAGGCCATCATCTTCTTACTACTGCCACCGCCGCCCAATTCAGTCCGTTTGCGCTTCCTGGCTTCCATGTTGAAGCCCTCTTCCATTTCATCCTCCTCGGACCCAGTTGAGGAAGAGGTGTTCGAAGAGAAGCTGACGCCCGCACCAGCAGTGCCGGAAACACCCGCCGGGGCTGTGGTAGGAGTTAAATCTGGCCTCTGAAGGGTTACTGCAACATGAGCTGAAATGGGGGGAGACTGAATTGTCCCAGAAGACGATCCCATAATTGGGTTGTTGCTGGCCATGGCGACCGAAGTGGGAATCGCAGCTGCCGCTGTGACAGTGGTAGCGAAAGTAGGGTTCGCTCCGCCGCTGCCGCTATGAAGTGCTTCTAGCTGGCTGAAAAACCTGTAACACTTGCCGTCTTGCCGGCCCGCCCGCCCTTCTTTCGTTCTTTTATAGTATTTCTGCACGTTCTCGAACTTCTCCTTGCATTTCTTCCCACTTCTGCTGTAACCAAGCTCAGCTAGCCTCCTGCAAATCAAGCACAAGTAGAGGAAATTACCTAGAGACCTTCAATAACTAAGCCCGTACTTCGATCAGCACACAGCTCTACAGCTCTATCCACTAGCATAAGAAAACAAAATGGGTAGCTGAAAGTAATGCTTGAGTGGTTGTTACCCTTTTCAAAGTTCTGGGGTTTTCTAGATTGAATGAATATTGAACAATTGGAACTGGTTGGGTCTGATGCAGTGTATCTAAACCGATTATAACCCAACTCACATGAGAGAGAGAGAGAGAGAGAGAGAGAGAGAGAGAGAGAGAGAGAGAGAGAGAGAGAGAGAGAGAGAGAGAGAGAGAGAACTCTGGGCTCGAATTCACAGAATAGTGCTAAAGATTCCTACTTTCTTCTCTTTTTTAGTCTGAGACCTAGACAGACCCAGATGCTGAATTGCTCTATTTGGGACTTTCTTAAGCTCAGGTACCTGCAGATCTATGAATTTCAGTACCAAGACCCAAAATTTAAAAAAAAAAAAAATTCAAACGGGTAAGCAGAATTAAGTGAATTTGGTATGAATGAGGATCAGATTTAGCTTACAATTACCTAGAAACGTCCTCCCAAAGTGGCCCTTTGAGAGTGGCCTCCTTAAAGGCTGTATCCATCTCCGATCTTATCTTCAACAGAGCCAACGTCTCTTGCCGCGGCCACCGGTTTCCAGAGGTCCCCCCACGTTCAACTTCCTCCCCTGCAAGTGCTTCTTCATCCGGGAACCCGCTTCCTCCGGGTGGCAATTCATCAAAATTAGCCCCAGCGGGCGGGCGGCTACTGATCGGAGATGCTGCCTCTGCCAAGGCAGCGGCAGCATCTCCGGACTTCTGCTGCTGTTGCTGTAGCAGCAATTGGTCGAGCATGTGCGCCCGACTTCCAGTGCCGCCGGCATAAGTCTCCATTTCCGGAGAGACCCCATATTGAGACCCCCCTTGCTGCATCCTTGTATCCATCCAATTCTCGTTATATCTTTTTCTCTTTTTTTCCCCCACTGCTTCTTTTTACTAGTAACTGTTTGTTGGTTCTTGGTTCCTCTCTCCCTTACTCATGAGAGAGGGAGAGAGGGAAAGGAACCGACAGATAGAATGGGGTTAGAAAGATTGGAAGTGGAGGAGTTGAATCGGATAGAATTTCGATAGGGAAGTCAGTACAAGAAGAGGAGGTGAAAAAGATAGAGACCACTGGAGAGAAAGGGAGAGAAGTTCCTATGAGTGTGTACTGGAAATTAAAATTTCTATATATATCTACATGTGTTTCTATATATATACATCAACCAGTCACAAACAGTAATGTGTATGCAAGTCATGGGAATAACTGATCACAAAGAGAGAAATGGCTGTTGTTGTTATCTTTTTATGACACAGAGTAGATGATAAAACAAAGAGATGCTTTGTTGTCAGCTGCTTCTTTGCTCCTTAAAATAACTAAACCAGAAGGATCTCTCTCTCTCTCTCTCTCTCTCTCTCTCTCTCTCCCCAAATCACACAACCAAACCTCCTCATCATGGCTGGCATCAGAATATCTTGAGTTAGAAAAGAACTAAAGCATAAACTATGTAACTGATTGATATTATAGAGCAAGCTCAGCTCAAGGCAGCAGTTAAAAAATAGAGAAAGAAATATGAGTATGGTTTTTTTTTTTTTAATATGAAATAATAAAATCGAAAGATGCGGCTGTGGGTTGTAATGTGCGTCTGAAGTTGTTTAATATAATGGTGGTGATTCCTCTTTTTGTATGGCTTGTGCATATAGTTGTATATGTGGTAACCAGGCTGTCTTAGGATGTGGTCACTCTTGTACAGATGGCTCTATGTACCACTTGTGGCAATGAGGAAGGTTCCATCAGTTGCTCTTGTTTGATAGTTTGAAAATTTTCTTACTGATCGATATTTACTGAGCACAGGAGTTGATTTCAAATGCTTGTGATCAGACTATGGTAGCTAAATTCTCTTTGGGTTAAGAAAATTTTAAAATTAAGTTACACTAAAAATAGCTGAAACTACTGAGTGCAATGTTTCAAATCTCATGGAATTCAAAATGTTTTTTTTTTTGGCGGTAATTACTCGAATAGAAAATTTTCTTGCAAGAATTTAAATGGTTTTAATATTCTTCAGACAATAATTTCTCAAATTCTTATATCAAACAAGCCACTTTGGATACTTGGTATTTTGTTCTTCTTAACCTTTTCTTATTTTATCTGCAGGTTTAAAGGTTCATAAATTTGTAACAATAAAGTACATGCAGGCTCATAAAATTAAAGCTCCCCAAATTCATAAATATTGAAGTTGTAATAGGCATTTGTTAAAAGTTTCATATATCTTTTTCTACCATGTCTACATTAATTTGCAATGTATAAATATTCAGATTATAAATATACGGATTTTCAATTTGAAATCTAAGCATGGGTTAATCTCTCTTAACAAAATCAATTTTCACCTCCAAACTTCAAAAAAAGAAAAAAAAAAATATAACAATCATACAGCCCTTTAATCTGGGCCATCTGGATCAAAGGAGAGAATATTCATCAAGCACTCTAAATTTCACATTCTTATCCCTTTAACAATGATCATTAAAGAAATGTGTTCTTAAATTCCCCTCAGTTGGTAAATTAGACCGTTTTGATTGTTGTTTCCCATTACCTTGATGTGTGACAAATTCTCATAATCTTCTCAATTGGAAAATCATAGCCCTCTGATTGTGGGCCTATAGTGAATCAGAGCATTGAAGATTAATTTATATAGCAGAAGGAAAAAAAATCTAGTCACAGATGAGACAGCTTGT
Organism: Umbellularia californica; assembly: GCA_028538565.1. Classification (NCBI taxonomy): domain Eukaryota; kingdom Viridiplantae; phylum Streptophyta; class Magnoliopsida; order Laurales; family Lauraceae; genus Umbellularia; species Umbellularia californica. Next base: position 12,662,919 of record JAPQWN010000001.1, on the reverse strand, counting down.
CTTTGGTGCCACTACTCGAAAGTTGAAAGCCACTGTAGTCTGTAGTATCGGATCAGAGGAGCTTATAACGGTGATAAACGCACATCGGTACATGTCTCTCGAAACAGGAAAAATAAAAGAAGGTGATCTCTCAGTTCACAGACAAAAACACTATGTAACAGCTGTAGAGAGGGTCCCACACGTGGAACGTGCCGGGCGCGTATCGCGGATCCCACAACGGCAACCGCTACTCATCTACGCCACAGTATCGGTATGACGCGCAATTGCGCGTGCACGTGGCGCTGGCGCTGGAGTTTCTACCGTTACCATCCAGATCCGGATTCGGATACGGGCTTAGATCCTCCGCACCCTAGCACTATGGGCCTGTTTCTTCTTTAAACTGGAATTTAGAGACGATTTGTAAATGCCCCTGCAACACAGTGGAATTCTTGAATTCTCCCTTTCACTTGGGCATATAAGAATTCCACCTAAAAATAAAATAAAAGGACTAGAATTTTAAAACCCTGCCTCGGCATTTGAGACTTTTTAGGTAACTAGAATTTTTAATGATTAGGTCGTACGACTTATGAGCATTTTTAGATTTTAAATATCGGATCAGAAAATTCTTTTGATAAAGGAGAATATATCGGGATTTAAATTACACAGTCGAAACGATAAGTTTTTCTACCGCAAACATATTCGTTCAAAATTTGAAAATATAAAACAAATGCGATTAATACTGCATAAGATTATTTCAATTATGTTGTCAGTGATAAACCGAATCCTATGATACGGCTTAAACTCATTTTGTAATAAATTTTGATGGAACTCGAATAAACTGCTTGGCATTTATCTTGAGCTCAATGCCAAGAGTGCGGAGCGGTGGCGCTAAAGCGGTAAATTTTAAAATAATCATAGATCCGTAGCGCCTCCGTAGCACCTATACAATAAAGTGCTTGTGGGTTTATAAAACAATTAACCAATGTGAACAAATATATCATATGCATATATTCAAGTATAAGAAATAGAGAAGAAAATTAACTTTGTAATTTAATCACATAAAATAGACAATAATTAATAAGTCAAAAAAAAGTTTCTTCATTAAGAAAAAAAAATGTTAACTTACAGAAAAAGAAAATGCACATAAAACTAATGATTCTGAACGGTTCACTCCATACTTAGTGGAGTCATGCTTCAAGGAAGGTCGAACTACGTTCCGAGATTGGTCAAACCATACTCTGAGGAAGGTTCCACTCTAAAAACGCCAATCTGCGTTTTCAGAGCGGGATCAAAAAGACTAAGAAGCGATTCCGGGCACTAAGAACTTTTAAGAGATTCCCATTTTCACTTGGTGGGCTCGACCATAAGTTCCACTCCTTTTTTTAATTTTATCATGGAATGCGTGCGGGAGATTTACCTCACTTTACTCACTTTACTAGTAAAGTGAATGTACCAAACAAAAACCAAGATGAGACTTTTCTTAATAGGAGTCGCGGCAGATATATCTCAATATATCGCGAGAATGTCGATATTTATTTCAATGATTGTTGGGGAACCCGGAAATGAATTCCATTTGTGGACATAACTGTCGGCATTTACTGGGGGTCCATATTTGGTAACCAGTCCAGGGCCCTCCCCTCCCCTTCTTCAATTTTTTTTTTTTTCCAATGTTATTAACAGATTACCAGGTGGGTGGTCCCCACCCTGATTGGAACATCATTAAATTGAATGTGCAAATTCATCAACGGTCCAGGATACTTTGATATTTGACCTGTCAATGGAAAGTGGAAACAGAAAGCTTCGACTTCCCAGAGAGAGAGTTTTACGTATTGGGCGCTCCCGCGCTCACCCTTGGCCGTTATTAGGCCACACCAATTGTGCTTCCAAATAGACAAATCGATTAGGTAGACAACAATTCATATTCATAATCTTGACAATTAAGAGGTTGTAGCATGTAGGGATGGAAAGATTTGGGCTAAATAGGAGGATGTATGAAGAGATAAGAGTGCGTTTGTTGGCTCAAAAACGAAATAAATGATGTAGAGGAAAATTATTTTGATTTTTCATGAACGCGTAGTTTACTCATGGAAGTTCAAAAAAATTAAATGAATTTCTTTTTTTATAGTGATGGTTTTTATTTCCTATGTGAGATTCCTCTTTTTCATGAAAATTTAAATCTGCAAGGAGATAAATTCTCCACAAATGATCCTCGCCCGCAATTTAGAATATTTGATCCAAGTAGATGAGATAAGATTTTGATGATGATGGTTGGATTGAGGTGAGATTAGAAGGATTAGCTTAAAAATTACAACTAATTGGAAAATTACTTGCCTCTGCATAATCAAGCACCACTTCCACTCTTGTCTTGCCCATACTCCATAGCAAGTGTAATCTAGGCCAAGTAAAAACTGCTATTGATTATTCATAGTACGGAAATGAATTAAACCCCCACCCCACCCCCTGCCATGTTCACTAACGCAGAGCCCAAAGTTATTAAATGGGGAACAGAGCTAGACCAATGAGGCAAGCCATGTGAACCCTTTTACTTGGGCACATCTCCAAATCTATTACAGCCCAAAGACAGTGGATCGCTGTCCACCATCATTAAATTTCACACAAAATGGAGAACGCCAGCCTTCAGATTTTAATGCTGACACTCAGGGGACATTTGGAAACCATTAAATAAGCTCCTAGAATTTTATGATTTAAATCTTATTTATCTATTAGAGCATTTAGCAAACCTGTAATTGTATTTCTATTTTATTAGAAATAGAGTTTTGGACGTCAAAAATAATAGTTGTTGTTTTACGAAAAAAGAAAAAAGAAAAGCCCCTACATTTTAACACAACGTCAACCTCAAAACGACCACCGTATAAAAAGTAACTAGACCTACCATTTTTTTAATTGATTTGCCCATATAAAACGCTTAAATGACTTGTCCCTTGAGTCAAAAGATAAAAGATGATTTTTCACCATAAACTTTGAGGACGTAAAACTGAAGATTATAATTAGTTGAATGGCTTGAAGTTGCATATTTACCCATTCCATAACCAAGCCTTTTCATCTCTCTGTCTCCCTCAGTCATCACGTAGATATGTGGGTCCCACTGAAAGTAACTCGAATTAGCAAAATTTGCTAAATTTAAGTAAGGGGTCTTTTTGTCATTTATTTATATAAAATAAATAACAGTAATTTGTTACACCATCCGACCAAGGGCCTTTTTGTAAAAACACAAAAAGGGTCTTTTTAAGGTTATCTAAAATTGCAGGGGCCTTTTTTTTATAAAATACCTTTTAAAAAATAAACTCAGGCTGCTGCTTTTTCTAGTAGAGGGTTTTTTTTTTTTTTTTTTAGCCAAAGCAGATTAAGGTGGAGAATACAAAATTTATAAATGTTCTAGATGAAAATGATCTCGATCGTGAGATTTTCAAAATAATGCAAATTGTGGGTTTTTACATTGAAATTTCTAAAAGGTGGATCTCATGTAAAACAACTCCTATGTGGGTCCTCCAAGTTATAATTCCTATAAATGTGCCTACATTGTAATTTCAAAAATCGTACCGCCTGTGCTACTTCGTATAAGGGTGGGCCTCGTGTTCTAATTCCTAATGCGAGTCTCATGTTGTGATTTTAAAAGTGGGGCCTATGTAAAATAGTGAATAAAGGTAGACCCACATTATAAATCCTAAACACGAAAGATAATCTACTTTTCCATTCCAATAGAGACAGGCTCATGTTCTAATTCCTAAAAGGTAGCTCACATATTTTATTTCTAAAGACAAGTCCTCCCGATAGAGAATTTTGGGAAGGACGGAGAAGTAATCTCTAATAACTATTAACCTAATATTTGTTCGTTACCAAAACAGTCTATTGTAACAAAATAGCCTTTTTCGTAATTTTACTAAATAGATTATTCGCAAATTTAAGAATTAGAATCTTTTATTATAAACCTTAATTTAATTGACCCTTATCAGATTAGGCCAGCATTTCCAAAAGGCCCCTCACATTGAGCAGTTTGGATGAGTTCAATGATAGGCAAAACATGATGGATCTATAACGCTGGAGTACTCTTGGGATATTTAAAAGGTTAGGACTTCATTTTTTTAAAATTTTTTTTATTGTGGCCCTCAAGATCTTCATTTTCGCCACATTTATTTACATCTACATCTTCAATTTCTGTTATGCTTTATAGAAATGGGTCGATCAATTATTAAGGCACCGACACATCAGTCCATAAGTTTTGCTGGGCCCACTGAGTTTCAATGCCGTTTTATAAGACCATGGTGGTGATAATTCCATTAGTATTATAGGCAAATGATCCAATATTTGCGCCTTGCAAGTTGCAAGTGCAAGCAAGATGTGGTGCCCACCAATGGTGATTGTCAACTTCTAGGAGAAATTTCTCACTGTTGAATTGGAGTGCTTGGGGTTGCATCCTTTTCAAAACCTGATCACTACGGTGAGAATTGTCGTCTTACCGCTTGGGGTTGCATCCTTTTCAAAACTTGATCACTCTGGTGAGAACTGTCGTCTTACTACTTGGGTAAGATAAGACTTGGTAAAACGTCATTCTCACATTTTCGACAATATCTATATGACTTAAAATAACTTTCTATATTTCTTTCCTATAAACAAACAGTATCACTTATCTCCCTATTTTATCTCTATCCTTTTAAAAGGGAATTTCCATTTCCAACTAAATAGACCTATAGAGTCTGGAGGTGTCCCCAACATATACAAAATAATTGAACCAAAAAAAAAGGGGGCCTCTTTTGATATTCCAAATCTAACTCTAAAAAAAAAGATGGCCCACCTCCTCTGAATCTTCTAGTATTTTCACTCCTCTCATCATCTCAAAAAAATAACCTTGAAAGAGGTGTATACAAAGGAAGGTTTTGTTTTGAATCAGTACAGCTGGTTGATTGCTTGCATTTCTTCTCCCACTTTTATCTCTTCTCATCATCCTTCTTTGGTTCATGACATGTAGTTTACATGTAATGTGGCATTATATTAGTGGACCATTAGAAAGGGGCTTGTTATGGACAAGTATACATTGCGCGTGTTGGGTGGAGAAAAAAAAAAAAAAAAGAGGTAAAAATAAGTTTTAGACTTTCTCCCTGAATCATGAAGGAGGTTGACGGGGACATGGTCAACTTGACAAAAACCTCTTTTTGAGGGCAGACTTCTTTGCCAAGCAATCAGTTAGATGGCTCATTTGAGTGGACTTGGATCAGTAAGGTTGAGCTGGCCTAAGCTCCAACAGATTTGAATTAACTACTATGCTTACTACCCAACATCCAGTCTAACCTAACCTGGCTCATTGATCAGTCTCAATCCCGAATTAGGGCCTTGTTTGTTTGCGTTAAAATACATAGTGTTGATATCATTAGTAGTATTAAATTAAGATTATAGGTTAATTTTAAAAAATGAGCATCAAATAATCTTTCTTTTTAGATAAATTGAATCAAAAGAAAACAACAAATGAATTAGTAGGGTGATAGCTGATATATTCTTTTATCATCGTTTCTCTACTGCGTTTGCATTAGGAGAGAGGTAATTCTTTTTCAAATATTAGAATCTGAGAAATGGTAGTCAAAACATTTTTCATGTTTGGTTAAAAATGAATTTCCTTCCTAGTTGTAGAAAATATATGATACAAAAACTTATAAATCTCACAATATCATAAGACTATCACTCCCATGATATCATCATGAGATATCGCGTAAAAAAGTTTTAAGAAAAATATTCACCAGAGTCAAAGGATTCTTGTGACATTATTTGAATTTCAGTCATGAAAATTGAAAAAATGGGAATTTAAGGAGGACAAATATATCAAAATCCCTATGTATATAATCTATGAAATACACATGTAATTAGTTGCTGAATAGTGGCCTCACAAATCCTATGATCTGAACTTTAATTGTACTGTGACTAACTGGTTTTTATCTTGCCGGCATTTCCACTAGTTGCATTCAGTCTGTCGCCTGCCGTTCTGTACCTTTCCTTTCACCCTTCAACATTAAAGTATTCTTTTTTTTACCAAAAACATCAAAGTAACTTTTACCCAAAAAAAAAAAAAAAAAACACATTAAAGTTTTACTGCCATTTTAACTGTATTTTCAATAGCAATTTTCACCAGACATTTGAATAGAAACATGGTATATGGGGAAATCATATACCCATTGTAGATGACTTTAATTAGAACTACTCTTCGATGCTCAACAATCTATGGGCTTGGGTTTCCAGTGAATTTATTGGGTGGGGCCGGATTCCGTCTACGCCTCTGATCAATCCTGTGAAGAGTATTACTTAGCTCTCATTGGAGTAAATGTTCTGTAGGGCCAACTCACACTGTGTAAATTTATGCGATGTGGACTGGTAGATTTAATTTTCAGTCAGCGGGGTTAGATCTTAGCTGTTGGACTAATTCATCATAAAATATGGGCTTACAATAAAAAAAACAATGGCCATCAGTACCATTTGTTAAGATCATTCTTTTGGCCTCCCTGTCTCCATAATTCCAGATCGGCCCATAGCACCCACAAGCTATGGTGCACTTTCTTAATACTAAACTTGGATAGAAAATTGGTGGTCCTGATGTTTGTAATCAGCCCAAATCAAGAACAGGAAAGAAGTTATCAAGGTGCGTTGCATCAATAATAATTTCTCCATCCACCAGTTACTTGAACCTAAGAGTTAACATGGGTTCAAACTGCAAAAATGAGTAGCTGCTAATTCAGCTCTGTGGGTTTTGTTTCTGCTTTGCACGAGCCATGGCCATTTTCTTGGGTCGACCCATGTTGTTGGTCTTTGGTGGGAGCACACCTGCCATCTCCGGATGAAAAAAAAACCCCATTTAGTTCGACTCAGTTAAGGGCTTGGCTCGAGCTTATCCCAATAAGTTGACATGCATAGACTTATACATATATGCCCAAGCCCAAGCCCAACCGAGCGTCAACTTGTGAATATACATAACGCACACAAGCATGTTGATGTAACCCGGGCCCAAGCCCAAACTTAGCTCAACTGATTTTCAGTCAACCTCAACTTCAAGTCGGGTAAAGTGAAGATCAACTGACCTCGCTCAAGCTTAACTGCTCAAGCTTGATTTGAGCTCGATCCAAGTTCTAGCCCTAGGTGAGTCGATCTCAGGCTCAGCTTTGGCCGAGTTCGATTCAACTCAGCTTATTTACACACCTATAAGCTCAGAAGTTGTATGTTAGCCTGTGATTTGTTGACCCAAAAAGGAGCTCAGATGTATGAGTCTGTAGTATATATATGGTGTCCCTCCTGCCTAGGCCCTATGATATTTGGTGCAATGGTCCCTCCTAATATAGGCTCGCTGATGACCAGTGCAAGGGTCCCCCTCACAAGCACACAATTGGGTGCAATGGTCGAGGGTCCACTCTCAAATAAAATTAAGAATGGTATTTTTCTTTTAAGTACATACTACATACTCAACACACCCACACGCTTTCCCTCAGCCAATCACCTTGACCACCGGCGCTTCACAGTTTATATCATTGATTATCTTTAGGGCAAAGCAAACCCTTCCAGTTTTTTTTTTTCTTTTGTAAATACTAACATAACTACACGCATCCGCTTTCCAAGTCCCTATCCAATAAAGCCAAAGATCAATCTTTGTTGTCTTTGTGGGGAGATACTAACCTATGATGGATTGGCATCACACAACATTGAATTGACTTTCAGTCTTCTTCAATCAGATGATCGTAAGATAGATAAAGAATCTTACTATCCCATCTTAGTGGTAAAGAAATTACGCCGCACCCATGCCACATTTCCTATGTTCAATCATGTTAGTGGTAGTACAAAAATAAGTGTTAAGAGAGAGGCTAAATCAGTAGTAGCTGATACATAGATAGAATAACTCCATGGTATAAATTTTCTTTGTGATCGACAAATGTGTACTTTGTTATCTTTTCTAAGATGTTACTTAGCAAGTTCGGTCATCATTCTCTCCCTTTCTGCGCAATTATAAAATAGTTCTTTCATCTCTTATAAAATGCTTGCCAAATGAGTTTTTCTTCATTCATTCTCAAAATAAAATACTTCCGAAATTATGATGTTAAACGGATCCATACTTCTTTTTTCTATCCGACTTAAGATTGATTTAGGAAGACGGTTGAGTGATTTAAACTATTTGAAAAAAATTTACGTAAATGTTCGATACAATCAGTTTTAACATGTTTAACACTTTTTGTCAAAATATAATTAAAAGATAACTTTTCAAAAAGACAAAAATGCTAAATAGTAAGACACTTTATGTTTTCTTACTAACATGGTTGTTCCTATGACTTCTATAATATGATAAGTTTATTTATATTATTTTTAATACATGACAAACTTGCACATATAACTCTTAATAGTATGTTACTTTAGCTTTTACGGCGGACTCATGTAAGTCTTAATATAATTTTTATTTGTAAAAGGGTTTAGTTGAAAAAACCCTATTTGAAAAGAATCTATTTGAATTAGTTGTACATGAAACAGATAAGACTTCTAGAAAAGGCCCTTGGGATTCGTCAACGGCTATGAAATGGGCTAGCTAGGGCCAGACTGCCCTTTGTGCAGGCTTCGGTCGCAGCTGTAGCTGTAGGGCCTGAGCTCTGCTCCGACTTCAGATTGTTGAATACGGATTAATTAATGGCAAAAGGTGCCCCCCATTCTCTGTTTCCAACAGCCCAATGAACGTTCCAAGTTTGGAATAGGATTTCCATCGGACGACGTTATGAGTTGGTTTGATCATATGAAACTTTGCATTGTGAGGTCAGTCCTTTTTTATTAAATGATTTGAATGCTGCAGTGGTGCTATTTAATGAGTACTCACCACTCCAAACAGTGAAATAGTGAATAAACTTCTACCTTTGAGGAGGGATAAATGTCAGGTTTAATGGAAACTATACTGTCCAAATCTAAAGGAAAAAAAAAAAAAAAGGGAAGTTATCCTGGCATACATATTTTTACTTTTTTCACACAAATTCTCTCTATACACACGTCACTATAATTTTAAAATTACATTAATTCTTTCTACGCATACCAAAAATTCCCAAACTACCGATCCCTTCCTTTCCCTCTTTCTTCCCACACATCCTCATCCCTATCTCTTCTTTACTATTTTTTCCATCCTAGATTTGCCTTTTTTTCCATGAAAACTTGTTATAGGGATAGATTCTCATTCAATGTCAGTTTTTACAAACAATGTTAGTATTTTTTCATGCATTTGAGTTGCATTTTATCCATCATCGCAAGGATTTTTAACTTAAAAATCGTGAATGTTCGGTCTCTGAATGGCCAAACAAATTGCAAGTGTTCAGACCTGAGTGTCCGAACATATGTACACTGTTTGAACCTGAGTGTCCAAACAGTTTACTTTTGTATAATGTTCGGAACATATGTATAATGTTCGGAACTATATGTCCGAACAAATGCATTATGTTCGGAACTATACATCCGAATATATTCAATATGTTCGAACCTGAAAGACTGAACATATCGGAAACCTGTAACTCATCCCAGGCGAGAAAAAATTAATAAAAGAGAAAAAAATACAAAAAAAAAAAAGAAGCAGACATTTCCAAAGGCACCATTTGATTGTTGTTTTCTTCTTTCATTGCACTAGAAATGTTTAGAGATGGAATGAAAAAAGATAAGTACAAGAAGAACGAAAGACGAAGGAGGTGGAGTAAGATGAGTTGCCCAAGGAAGATGAAGGAAGTGGAGAGTGAGTTGGGTGGGAGAATCTTTTAGGGAAGAAGATGAACTTGTGTGTATGAAAAGAGAATATGTTTTGAGTTTTTGTGGGATAATAGATATTTGGGTCATTTCATAAAGGGGTAAGAATGTAATAAAAGAAAGACAAATTCCTTGTTTTTGAAAAGTAAAAATTTACGTGCCAATAGGTGCCAATAAAAAAAAAAAAAGGTCATCATTAAAAGGACATGAGTGAGAGTCCAAGAGTGATCCCTAACATATGAAAAAATAAAAAATAAAAAAAACCGACTCAAACGAAATATACAAAATTCGCCTAGGTGTCCATTTTACATATATATATATATATATATATATATATATATTGGCTCTTGGCTGCACAAAAAAAAAAAAAAAGCCACCTATATATCAATAATCCAGTTAGTTCAACTATTAGCTGTTTTGGCCCTTTGGAGCTACTCAATTTTGTGGCTCTTAAAGTAATGATTAGGATCATCTGATTGTGTTGATATTAAACACACTACTTATCCTCATTCAGATCTGTTAATGTTCAATGTAAACTTGAATCTGTTATTTTTCATAGAGTCAGAAGCACTGAAATTCAGGAGGCAGTAGCCTCTTAAACGTTCGGATTTCGGATTGATGCTTTCATTTTCTAAGTAGGCCTACCTCGGATCCCTACTTTAGTTTCAGGTTTCCAACAAGATAAACAGGATAGACATGATGTCCCCTGACTATATAGTTCAGCAATAGTACTGTTTGGACCACACTAATACAAGACCAGCAGGAGCCCATTAAGTTCAGCAATAGTACTACTTGGACAACACTAATCAAAGGTCCCAGGAAGATGGCTGGAGAAATGTGGCATAGTACTGAGGTGTGAGGACCAGTCATTCTCAAAAGGTCCTGCTTGCTCCCATGTGAATTGTGAATTGTGAATTGTGATGTGTGGTCCTCACCCAACCGTGCACTCTGAAGACAGCACTATTTTGGGACCTCCTATGTTTCAGGCTCATGGTCTGCTGATCCAGACCATTAATCTTGTGTAGGTACTAGATAGACCTGCTAACAATAACCTGCACTCAGAGATACTGTTCCTCTCATCAGCCGCGTCAAAAATTGGATGGGTTGTCAATATGCCATCCATGGATAAGATCAAAATCTTCTAATTTGTAGTATACAAATTGTGCAATCAATTGATGCAACCAGTCTCTATAGGGGTTGGGCCCGTCTGGATGGCACGTTTATGCAATGTTGGAATTCTGGGACTCCTCCTTTCATGTTTTTTTTTCTGTAGAAAAGCAGTTTTTACTTACTCATCACACCAATATTAATAGAAAACTTTTTATCTCTTTATACATCGAAAGCACTGCACCAAATAGCATAAAAGTGACAAGCGCTTTTTCATGCAACTAGAAATTTCATTGTTGTTGCACAAATGTGTCCTCAAAGTATACTATATTAAGGGTTTTTATTTTATTTTATTGTAACACACATAGGAATTATAGAAGAGGTGTTGGTGAAGGATACAAGTTGAAGGATGAAGGACTTAAAAGTGGAGATGCAAATGGTAACTTGACTTTCTTATGACTTTCCTAGATATCTAATTATTAGGGTCATTGCCCGGTATTCATTTTTCATCTTCATTTGAATTAATTTCCATGAAGAGGATGGCAATTTGATGGTAATTTTGTTTATATTCATCTTTGGTTTTTCATTTTTTAAACACTTGTTGAAATATAATTCTAGACATTCAATTATAAGAATTGAAAAGGATATTATTTGGGAAACTCCAAATTTCTCCAAGCTCTTCTCCAAATTCAGTTGTAAGATTGCTTCTAGTGCCGATGACTTTGAGGTGTCAAATCTCAAAAAGCATTTGGAGACTATCTTACTCTTTTTACTATACTTAATACTTGAAATATATTTTTTGTACGTATAGCCAGTTTTATGAAATGTATTTTTAAAATCTCTAAAAATCTAATTGGGGCATTTACAAAAAGAAATCCTCAAATACCCCGATTTCAGAACAGTAGACCTAAAATTGTATATATCAAACGTACAAGGCCCTTTTATTTTGTAAGAAATGCTTTTGACTCACAAATGTGTGAGTCTCTCATGTTGACTCGCGATTATGTGAGTCTCTTTTGCATTCATGAGTCGTTAAAATAGTCTTAATCTTCTTCTTTCCATTTAAGAAGTTTTAAAAAGGAAGAAGAAGAGAAAAGAAAAGAAGATAAAAACCTATTTCAACAATTCATTATTATACTAGTCACTCACCATCAAATTTACAATCAAAGAAAGATTAACAAAATCCATTTCAAAAAACCATATAGAAAAAAAGAAAAAGAAAAAAGATAATGAAAACTCATTTCATCGACTTGTGATTGCATGAGAAACTTGTGTAATTGTGAATCAACACTAGCGACTCGCATATTTGTGAATCAAAGGCACTTCTATATCTTTATTTCAAAGTCTCATTATACGAGACCCACAACTAGCATATACACTGTTTCAACTTTCAAGTCGACTTGTGTGAAATTAGGGCATTTGATTTCTTTTTTCTCTCTAGATGTCCCAACTTAACCTTTTTTCTAGTTCTTTCTCCTGCTAAAGAGAGTAACTATATGTAGATATTCATATAAAAAAATATAACCGTAGAGTAGAAGTCCCAATTCAACTTTTTATCAACAAACTCCGCAAGCAGGAATGTATTGCGTGCAAATGTTAGTGGTCATAAATCATTGCTACATATATAATGTTTACATTCCGGGCATGTTTGGTAAACATAGAAGAATTCTCTGTTAAGAAGATTCTCTCTATCTCCATAGAACCAACAGCTCCTCAGGTAGAATTTCCAACGAGAGTTCTAGGTTTGGATGGAGAGATGATTTCTACAATTTCTAGAATGTATGATCCAATGGCTATAAAAGTTTTTTTTTTTTTAACATCTCGTAATTTATGAAAAATCAAGACTTCAACATTCACTTCAAAGTTGTCAGTGGTCATCTAGAGACTTTGAATGGTTCCAATCGTGCAAGGGGGGGCCACATAAATAAAATATTAATATTATAGTGTATGGACGATTTTAAAAATATCTTAAGATATAGTAAAGATCAACATTTGAAAACGTTGTCATGTTTGACATTCCCAAACTAATTATTGGTTTCGATCATGGTTGTGTACCCCACATAAATCAGAAAATTTAAAAAAGCTATTTTTATTCCGATTTTACATATAGTGTAAATAGTCAGGGCGTTTTGGCAAATTTCTCAAAATATAAGAGGAATTAATGACTGATATTTGAAGAGATGGTCGTTTTGGAATTATTAAAGGTGACTAATAATTTATACCTCTGTTATAGGGACCGAAAAGATGCATTTTCAAAGCAAAAACTTATTAATCCATATTACCATCCTATAATGTTATTGAAGCGGTTACTTTAGCTCCACGTTTGTTTCTCTCCCTCCATGGATTTAATGCTTCTGGAGAGAGAGGTTTACACGGCAATAACAATCACAAGGAGGATTTTGCCCTACAGTTCTCTTAAAATCCATGTCCAATTAAACATGCAAAAGCAATCGCACGGAAAAGCGCGAGTAACGCTTTGACCCTGACTGTTGCCAAACGGGCTCGCATGTGATGATATTTTGCACTGATTGACGTTTATATGATTTGACAGTTGACACCAGTCGTCCATAATGTAGGTTTCACCGGGGCCTGGCTCAAATCCATAACTATTTGGGGCAACTTCGGAAGTGGGTGAGCTTCGTACGAGCTTAGCAATTTTATGATTCCTGATCCTGATTCTCTTTACTAGTTAATGAGGTACATGTGGATGTGGCCCACTGTGATTGATCCATTGATAGTGAAATGAATAGGCTGTACATTCAAGTATTCAACACCCACCAACTTTCACTGGTTTAAATCTTTCATATGATTTTTTTTTTCTTATTTAATAGCATTGAATTCCAACCAACATGTACGTATCAAAATGGTGGATTACTTAACTCCTCTTTGCAAGCTTTTGCTTTCTGTTAAGATCTGGAGTCATCAATCCATCATTCACACTCTCCATATACAATAAATTAGGCTGCAAACCGGCTCTGATTCTTAGAATTGTAAAGTGTGAATGTATGGCATATCTAGATATATTCATTGGGCTAGATGGATCGTTAGGTCACAACATGACCTCCCATTGTTGCTATTTGATGATCCTAAGAAACTGACTTAGGGCCATAATATTTAGAACCCGCAATTTTTTCTCTTTCTCGTTTTCCTTTGCTCTTATAATACTCATAGACCTATAGACATCCTAATTTGTTAAGTCCCTTAACTGTGTCTCAGTACTACAACAAGGAATTGAACCAGATTATTGCCATTGAGAAGGAGGTGCTTCACTAATGAGCTATGGTGGATTAGTGTACTATTCATTTGCTGTTATTGAACAATCACATGTTAGGGTTTTTTCTTTAAAAAAAAATCATGTACTCTCTCTCATCCTTCCTATGCAAAAAATGGTGAGAACCCACATCTAACAATGTAAAAGAAGAATATACAGTAGATTATGAGATGTACTGTGAATTATGTAGGGGGTAGAACTCAAGGCTCTTTCCAATATTGGATGGACCAGCTTTTTCATTGATCGCTACATCCTAAGTTTATTTTATATTTAATAATATAGTGAGAACGACAAGCTTTGCCATGGGTCATATTTGAAAAAAGAAATTACAAAAGTGGAAACAAAAATACTGTTGAGCTACAACATTGTAAAAGGGTTGGACCAAGTTTTGAGCTACAAGATTGAAATGGTAGCAAAAGGCAGGATTGGTGGGAGATGAGTTTGCATAAGATTTGATTTCAACAATAATATAATGTTAAGTTAGATGGGAAATTTTTTTTGTGAACCCTTATTAACCGATGAAAAGAGAAAAACACTTTCCACCAACTATGCTACTAAGACAAAGCATGCAATCTTTAAAGTTAAATTTCAGGGTTTAGAATTCTTCTATTCTTTTTTTTTCATTTCTATGGTGTGCTTTTGAAATCAGAAGGTATAAAAAACAAAAGGCAAACATTTTTATGGTGAGTTTATGGTTGTTTGAAATAAAGCGGTGAAAAAAAACCAAAACCTTCATAATGTAGGAAAGAAAAAGTAAAAACAAAAATTATAAAGATGATCAAAATGATATTATAGGTATTGAGTTTACTATTTTTAATTTCGTACAATATAGGTCGTATACACTAATATTCATAAAAATTAAACCATAACAAGCTCTCTTATAAAATTTTATATTTCTAGATTGTCTTCATAATAGGACATGTGTCTTGATCTTATGGTCTAATGATAATTGGTCATAATATCATTGTCATATTATTAATTTATATATTATGTCATTTCTCCTTTTCATTTTAATATAACTTATACATAAAATATAATAATTTAATTTTTTTATATTTTAAAGAGTTTATAAATCTTTTATAATGTGAGCTATATTGTCCGTGCTAAGCGTGGGCATGTTTTGCTAATGTGATCTAAAAGGAAGTGTTATTTAGGTCATCTGGCTAATCTATATTCTAGAACTACCTTTCAATGTGGGTTAAAAAATCCCTTTTAGAAAAAAACGAATTTTGCTTTTCACTTGCCCAAACAAGTCTTTTAAAAGCTGAACATTAACACTGTTGCCAAAAGTTATTTTAATAAGTAATTAAATAGTTTGGAAGGGGTTTATAGAAATTTGAATAGATCCATAATAGATTTTTTTTCAAATAATGAAAGCCCAAAGCGGTTTTAATATAATCCCAGGTTTTTCATGAAATGAAATCTTCATAATAAATTATCTACATAAATTATACACATATCCGATTCTCTCTCCTATAAATTATTTTATAAAAATGTAGATATCTTAAAATACTAACAAATCATTGGCTATTAAATAGGGAAGTTTTTGAGAATTTCCCATTGGGAACTTTTGGCCGAAAACAATCTCACAGGGAAACTAATTGGACAATCCGGATAAAAAACGGGCCGGGAAGAATTTCATGCATCAAATGTTCCTTCGGACATTGATAATAATTTTGTTACATGTCCTGAGGACTACTAAACTATGCCCTCTTAATTTTGTTACATGTCCTGAGGACTACTAAACTATGCCCTCTTAATTTTGTTACATGTCCTGAGGACTACTAAACTATGCCCTCTCTCCCTCTCTCTCTCTCTCATTACATGGGCTAGCAAGTGACCCTGGGTTGATTGTGCAACATGCGAAGTAGCAGTCACAAATTTAGTTGAGGATAAGATGAGATATGCATCTACCTGTCTGCACAAAATAATAATCTAAAATAGGGTTAATTTTATTACCAATTGCATTCAAGAGAGGATGGAAGCTTGACCGTCCTATTATTTGTTGCAACCATCATCCCAAGTGCCCATCAGCTTCCTTCATTGCTATAAATACTAATATTATTTTACTGAAGACAAGATAACACCCATCCCACACAAACATGGTACAATTGGGACCCAAATTGATGAAAGTTAGGTGTAAGATGAACCTTAGTAATTAATTAAGATTAGACAACTCCTTTGGTGGTGACAATATCTCCTCCATCCAACCATCATACATGCACGTTTTGCTCAGAGAAAAGCACTTTATCACCCATAAATTGACCACTGTGGTGGGGCCCTTTTATATGATGCCAGATAGTTAGATCAACAAATCCTTACCAACGTGCTAAAATGTTGCACTGTCAATGGAACATTTTACTGTTTGGATGGCAATTTGATATGCACAGGCCAGGATCAGGATGGCTTCGATATGCTATTGGACAATGCCACTAATCACGGGGAAAGGGTTAGATCCAGCTTTAGAAGTTGAGAAGTAGTGATGGGTCCGTGGATTTTAAGAGAACAAATACACAATGGTCCGTGTTGCAGCCAAATGCACTTTGACAATATTTTCCTTCTTGGCTGTAAGAAATTGTGCTAAGGCCCATTAATTAACTATTTTTTAGACCATGCTTTGGACCAATCCATCTAATTTCTAGCCTATTTGCAAAAGCTTTTCACCCAAGCCCAACTTCAATTTCAAAAATTATATGAATTATCTTGTCTGGGGGTTCAAAATAGGGGTCTCACAGGTTAGCGGATTAACCCCAAACCAACCCATCTTTATGAAGGTTGTGAAAACTTTACGCGGGTCGGATTAAAATATATGAGTTAGATCTCATATATTTTATGCGGGTCGGGTTAAATTTTGCCACACCCTAACAACAGGTTGGGTTAAAATGACAACCTTCCTCGACTCACTTGCCTTGACTTGTAATCAACTTTGTCCATGACATGATGACAACTTTATGATTTATATTATCAAACATGTCTTGTGACAGTTTGAGTCAATTCAAGTTTGAGATTGGATATTTTTATTTCTTAAATATTAAATATAAATTATACAGATAAATTAGTCACAAATAGATCGAGGCAAGGCATGAAGGCCGAAGCTTGAAATCTGCATCACATGAAAGATCGAAGAGCTTATATCTCATCGATCTTGACAAACTCACTACCAAACCTACCTCTAATAGAGGTGGATCAAACTTCACAAAAGATCATCCATTTAATACAACAATGTGTTTATGAGCTGGGTCAGGCTAGGCTGACTCATATCCAAGCTCAACCCAACTTTTAAAAGAAAAAGTCTTCTTGTCCCGACATCAGTCGGGACAGATTTACATGGGAGGAGGGCAAAATGGGTAAAAACAAAATGCCTCCTCCCATGTGATCGGTTCCGACATCGGAACTGATATCAGGATATGTAGCTGCTCTCCTTTTAAAATACCTGCTCATATCTGGTCCAAGCCTAATATGGGCTACAATTCCTTTTGCCCCTGCATGCCCGACCCGCCTCAAACATGTCATCTCCTAGCCTGCCCATTTAGCCATTTAATATTTACAATGAAAAATAACATAGTAATCTTTTATTCAAATGAAGAACCTCCTTAAAAATTCATAGAGATCTTAATTAAATGACACTGGATTTGGCTATGTCTCTTGCTTGGGTCGCACCAGGTAAAGATTTGGGCTTTTTAAGCTCAGCCCAAATATTAAATGGGATGAAATCTTAGATCCATGCCTGACCCGAGAACTGAAACCTGGATCAAAGGTTAGACCCAAAGGCGTTGGGACATTTGCGTAAAGCCACGAAAGAGGAAAGACCATAGTTGTTAATATCGTTTTGGACTTCATTTCGCTCTGGCCTGCAAAATGAAAAGTTTCAGCCGATTCGGGATTTTGGCGAAACTTTTCGGAATTATATTTCAGGGAAAATATAACAAAATATATATACATATATAAGTAAAAAATAGACAAAGTAATAAATATAGATTTAATCCATTATAGTAATTTTTTTTGGAATTATATTTTGTGAAAATATTAGAAATACAAAATATATGTGTAAAAACAGTTAAAAAAATTAATTTTGTAAAATTTCATTTCGACCGAAAAGTTACATTTCGGCCGATATTGACCGAAATTCAAACCGAAAAGTTTGAGCCTAAATTTCGTTTCGGCCACTTGATCGAAACGAAAAATTTCAGCCATTTCAGCCGAAACGAAACGAAATTGATAACTATGGGAAAGATGCGTTCCTTTTCCCCAACAATAAGGTTTTGACATGGTAGGTAGGAATCGGAAATCACAACTAGCACATAAAAGAAGGCTAAGTTTTAGGCATTTTCTGCAGAAAGCCAGTTTCACCAAACAAAGTTCATAGAGCCCATCTGGGGCATTTCTTCACAGTCAGGCAAGCATCCCACGGTGGCATGGCGGATCGAGTCACCATGGGTCAAAGGCCTCAGGAGGATCCTGATTTAGAGTTCCAAAACGGGCATAATTCTTTCTCATTAAAGTTGAATTTTGATTGGGGTAAAAAACTCAATTCTGGCTCAAGAAGAAGCCACATTAGCTTTCTTGAGCTTATTTGTGAATGTGTCTCAAAAGGCACTTAAAAGACTTGAAAGTGTCTCTTCAAATATTTTATGTTTTTTCAAAAATTCATTTGTGCCTTTTCAATAAAACATGTCTCTTGGGCCCATTTGTGTGGACGTGACCCAATCCTAAGGGATTCCTTTCAACTCTTATAAGTTAAGGTGATTTTCAAGTTTTTAAATAGTATTCAAAATGAGCGTAAATATAGCATTTTCAGAAGCACATTGTCTAAGTGCATTTTATTCTCATATATTCTTATTTTGATTTTAAGTGCAATTTCATATTTCTGAATTCTCTTTAAAGTTTTGTAAAAGATAAAAGAATTTGGTTGGCCTTTCTCATATTATTTTTGGTTAATTTCGTGTATATGCTCTTATACTAACCCTGAGGGGTAGCTCAGTTGGCCTAGGACCACGGTTTGCACCCGGAGGTTGTGAGTTGGAAACTGCACTACCACACTGGGGCTACAGGGGAATTTTACCCGGTTTTCTCTCCTGGGCCCGTAGGGATTATTCTGGCCCAAAGGGTTGGGAACCCTACGTTATAAAAAAAAAAAGTATGTGCTCTTATATTAAAAGATAAAAGAATTTGGTTGGGATTTTTTTATATGATTTTTAGTTAATTTCATATATATGCTCTTATACTATTATGACCATATGGTATTGATTAGTTTTATTCTTCTATTATGAAATCTTGGGTGTGCCTTAACCTTTTAATTAATTTTTATTTATTTTATATATTAATTTTAACTTTTAAATCAATTTATGCGGGACTTAACCGTGCATCGCACAGGACTCTCATTTTTTTGAATATTAATTGAATGATTTCTGCCTCTTTTTTTTCAGAGTTAATAATTAGTTTAAATATTTATTTCATTTGGATTATGTTTAACCCTGAATTGCGGGGGCTTTCATGCTAGTTTTCTTTATAACGCTACCTACATTTAGACGAAGTTTCAATATTGTGTTACCATTTGATTGCTATATAATTGCTTTCTTCACAAGTACATATATAGCAATGGGCATGCCACCTTCCCTCAACTAAGTGTTCCCTCACCTCTCTCGAGGGCCGGGGTTCCAGCCCCCTAAACTAGCAACCAAAATGGAACAAAAGGGCAAAAGGAAGAAGAAAAGAAGGCTATACAGTGGCCTTTATATAATGCCCATCAAGACCATTTAAGAACTAAGATTTAGTTCCATTCTACCAAAAAAAAAGAAAAAAAGTAAGTGATGATCAAACTTCCATCATTGCTTTTCTTAGACTTGCAACTATTATGTTGGGAAAGGAAGTGATGATCAAACTTATGTTAATTTTTCACTAGCATCTTTAATCGGATCTACATAAATATATAATATTGATTTGTATAACACGAGTATACCACGTACCTAACACCATCGTGTTTGTCTAATCTATAGGATTTTGCTACACTATTCCACTACAGTATTTTTACATTATCTCGATGTGGCAATTAATGTACTATTCTAGAGAGGAGCTGTAACCACTAAGCCCTATATATTCATTTATCTTGATCTAATTAGAATTTAAATTTCTCTTAGCATAGAGAATTCTATAAAGTTTAACAACTTTTACTAAACAGTACCAAAAATATCTTCATAAGGACACCAGTACTTCTAACAAATTACACATTATTATTTTTTTAAAATTATGTTGGCATAATCATTTGTCTTGTCTCATCAACACTCCTGAATTCATAGTCCAAACATTCATGTGCATATGCGGAAAAGACTGGACAAGTGTAATGTTGGATGAGAATTTTGCAACTGCAAGGTACTAGGGCCACCTAAAAGTCATCATTGGTAGAGATGGACTCGGTCCAAACCAAACCAACCAAACCAATAGTTGATAAGGGTGATACTTCAGGAAAGGTAGCATGCCCAGGGACTTTCCTGAACCATCTAAAACAAGTATTATCCATATGTACAACTTACTGGGCCAATGTGGGTAATTCACTAAAGCCAGGAAATGATCTCATGGTCCTTGCCATCTGAGCAAGGAACTCTAGCCTAATTGCAGGTCTCCAAGAAACAGAATGGGTTTCAGGTTTTATCTTTGAGAATGGGGCACGACCCAACCCAACTTCTTAAAGAATGTTAAATTTTCCGATTCTATTTCTGTTTTTCAGTTTTAAAAGGGGGACATTGAGAATTGGTCTCTGCCTGTCCCTGGGCCAGGCAATGCAAGTTGGGCTATGCCTGAATCCAGCCTTCATTTGGCTGGATTTGTGATGTTTATCTATGTCTTAGGCTGGGTTTGTACTTGTCCCCCATTCTTTTAGCTTCAGACTGCATTTGGATGGATTTGGGATGTCTATCTATGTCTCTGGGCTGGGGTCGTGACCCATATCTTGCTCCATAGCTAACTTGACCTCAGGTTTGGGCCTTGATTTTTTAGCAGACTAAACGCTTTACTGGTTTAACTTTAACCTCAGCTTTCAACATTGCAGTCTTCATTGAGCATTTGATGGGCCCACCTTACCGCTATGGCCCAATAATCTATTTTGGGGCGCCCGATTAATTATTGAGTATCAACAAGTACTGATGATTATGGAACATTAATATGCAACTTATAGGTTTATGATATTCCGTAATGGACCTCAAATCGGCCTCTAAACCTACGCTCGAGATTCAGCAATGAGAAAGTCATTATCATCATCATCATTAGCATTATTCCCTTATCTAAAATCGGTTATTCATGACAACTATATATACTATAGTAAACACTATGATATCCCACAAATAATTCTGTGGGAAATATTTAAATTTCCACCGCGGGAAAATTTATTAATTATAAGTTGAGCTTTATGAGTAATATTGCTATTTTATTTTAGTGCAGGCCCGGACAGGATCCGAATCTGAACTCTTTCTTTATTCCCTTCTTAACAAGGCCGTAGCATGAGAGAAACGATCGTTGAGATGAAAGCGAAGAAGCAGCTTCGCGAAGCCGTTGATTTACTCTTCACACGTGGGCAGGGGCGGACCTACATGAAGGCCTAGGGGGGCCATGGCCCCCCTTAAGTTTTCAAAATGTTATTTTTTACCAGTAATTTTTTTATAATTTTTTATTTTTCCCCCTAAAATGTTAGAACTTTCTTTCAATAATTTTCATTTGGCGCCCCCTAGTTTCATTTTTTGAGTCCGCCCCTGCACGTGGGCCCACGAGATCCAACGCTTACTATCGCATCCTCCTCGAATGCATTCGAACCAACGATTTCGAGCAAGGAAAGAGACTCCACTCCCACATGGATCTCCATTCCTTCCAACCCAACGACACATTCCTTCACAATCGCTTCCTACAGCTCTATGCCAAATGCGGCAAAATCTCACACGCCCGCCAACTGTTCGACAATATGCCCCAACGAGATGTCTTCTCATGGAACTCAATGCTCTCTGCCTTCTCCAAATCGGGTTCCATAAATGACTTGCTAGCACTCTTCAATAGAATGACGGTTCGCGATTCCGTCTCATATAACACTGTAATTGCTGGGGTTGTGAGTCATGGCTACAATGGGGAGGCTCTGAGGCTTTTTATTCAAATGCAAAGAGAAGGATTTGAGCCATCAGAATACACCCATGTGAGTGTTCTTAATGCTTGTGCGCAGTTATCAGATTTGAAGCGCGGGAAACAGGTTCACGGGCATCTTATTACTTGTAATTCTTCTAAGTAATTCTTCTAAGTTAAATGTGTTTGTTTGGAATTCTTTGATTGATATGTATGCAAAGTGCGGTGAGATTGTGTCACGACCCGGGCCCGAGATCTGATTACTTCGGACGGACCCCCGAGTCGCGGAACCATACTTACTCCCGTAAATCCTGAATTAACCGAAGTTAAGACAAGACTCACAAGGGATATCAAATCACAATACCTGTCAATGTACAATGTGCGGAAAACATGTATATATACATTGACTACAATTAACTTTACACAAAAGTAAAGTTCC
Source organism: Umbellularia californica (assembly GCA_028538565.1). Lineage (NCBI taxonomy): Eukaryota > Viridiplantae > Streptophyta > Magnoliopsida > Laurales > Lauraceae > Umbellularia > Umbellularia californica. The sequence continues at coordinate 12,640,270 of JAPQWN010000001.1, read as the reverse complement.
CTTATACAAATTTACAGCCCACTAAAACCAACACTGCACACTTAAAATACAATGCAGTTGGTATTTAATCACAATCCAAAATTCTCTATTACAAAAACATTCCTTTACAATCGCCCTCCGACTACGCCCACTCCGCTAAACCTCCTGGAGGTAACGGACGGGCCTCCTCCGCAGGCGGCGCGGCCTCGGCAGGACCGGCACGGGCATCTGGGCCTGTGATATCATCAATAACACGTGAACACAAAGGTTCAACAAAATACATGCATTTTCATGATTCTTCATGTTATTTAACAATTCTTTAACAATTCTATACAAGAATTCAATAAGGTAAGAACTTAAACAGTTCTACATTAAAAGAACTTAACAGTTCTATATAACCTACTTCAATTCCATAACAAATATCTATGTCAATCATATCCTTTCATTTCGTTCATTTCGTTCATTTCGTTCATTTCGTGTCTTCCAACGGAAGCAGTGTAAGCACAAGGCGGAAGGGCAAACCATTCATGGCCTAGGCTTCAAGATTATTCAATTTTCATTTAGTCACATTAATTAAGCACAAGGCGGAAGGGCAAACCATTCATGGCCGAGGCTTCAAGATTGTTTCACTTTTCATTACATGACTTTTCACAATGGTGGAAATTTTCCAGTGTCTTGATCAGAGAGCACTGGCATTCCACGAGGCTCCGGAACGCCCCTTACATCTACTGCAGCAGGAATTATTCATTCATTCAAGTTACTGTCACCTTTAGTGACTATTCATTTCATTTCATTTCATTAATTCAATTCATGTATTCTGTCATTTCGTGCATTATGTCAATGACGTTCACTATGTCAATGAAGTTCACCTCTGTGTCACTTCATGGATTCTATTCATTTCTTATCAATTCTATTCATACTTCTAAGCCAGACAAACGAGTGAAGCGTTAGTTATCCAATGTACATGTTATTTTTGATGAATATCACTTTATGTATTTGATTTGTACATTGAGACGACCTTCGCTAACACCTATGTAGGCTTAGACATCAGCATGGAATAGCCTGTACAAATTAGGCTTCATTTCCATAATCTTTTCTGAGTTCATCTCAGCTGTCGGTTGGCCTGTCGGCTGACCGACCATACAACGTCGGTTCACCTCTCGGTTAACCGACACTTTGTCGGTTCAAGTTCCAGAAGCTGGATTTCCAGTCCATTCTCTGATACATTTGTCGGTCAGGTATCGGTCAGGTGTCGGCTGACCGAAGATACCACATCGGTTAACCGACATATTGTCGGTTTGAATTCCAGAGAGCTGGAATTCACTGAGACAGATTTCAGATCTGTCGGTTAGTCCGTCGGTTGACCTGTCGGTCGACCGACACTTCCATGTAGGCTGACCGACACAATGTCGGTCAGAATTCCAGAGAGCTGAAACTCTCCGAGACAACTCCCAGAGCTGTCGGTTCACTCGTCGGTTGACCGTCGGTCAACCGACACTGACCCAGAAGCTCAGTTCTGAGCTTCAGATTTTCTGAAGTGAAACTTCAGGATTTGAGTCAAATGAACTCCAATCTCTCTAAAACACTATAAATCATAAGAATACATATGTACTTGCCTCTTGTGAAGGTTGAATGGATGAAAACCTCTTTCTTGAGCTTGATTCCAAGAAGAAAACCTCGATTTCAAGCTTCACACTTTCACAATTTGAAAAGCAAGCTGGGGAAGATGAAGTGAAGGATGAAAACTCCTTGAAAACACTTACAAACCCCTTGTTTGCTACTTGATTGAGTGAGATTGGAAGGAAAGAAAAGGAAAAAGGAAGAAGAAAGGTGCCTAGGGTTTGAAAAGCTTTGAAAATGAGATGAATGACTCATTTGAGTCATCCTTAGCTTATATAAGCCCTAGAATTGCATCTAAGTCCACTAATCTCACAAAATTACGATTTAAGTCAAATGAAGGGTCATTTGACCGGATTCTCGTCAAACGACTTCGAACCTATTATGAAAGCTGACGTACTCGTCGAGATACACGCGTTGGTATCAAGAGTTTCCGTATTCGACGAAATACGCAAAAATTCGTATTTACATACAAGTCCTTCATTTCTACGTTTGAGTCTAAAACTCTATTTAAACCATGCAAATCCATTCTTTACCATTCCATTAAGCCCAATTCATTCATTTGAGGCTTATTCCATATTATTTGGTCATTGACCATCATTAGCTCAATTAACCGCAGTTAATTAGCCTTAAGCATAACCAATCCACTTAATCTTTTCATTATCCGTTCATTCCATTCATTTGGAACTAACTCATCGAGCTTAGTCATTAATTACCATTAAACTAGTTAAACATGGTTAACTAGCACTAATTTCAATTAACTAGAGTTAATCTTGATTAACTCGGGACGAGACCTGACAACTATCACAACTTTTTGAACCATTCGGTCCTCCGAATGCAATTCAAATCAATGCAATCCAATTACAAGGAAAATAAACAATTCAATTCAAAATTACCTGAACAAATAGCTCGGGATACTTCTGAGCCACTTGCTCCTCAAGTTCCCATGTAGCTTCATTAGGTTCATGATGATCCCAAAGGACCTTGACCCACTTGATCGTTCTAGTACGCAGAACTGCCTCCTTTGTATCTATGATCTGAACTGGCTTCTCAACATATGTGGTGTTTGGTAACACTTCGATCTCTTCATGATGAATGACATGTGAAGGATCATGCACATACTTCCGAAGCATAGAAACATGAAATACATTATGAATACCGGAGAGTTCTGATGGGAGGTCTAGGCGATAAGCCACATTTCCAATTCGACTCGTGAGCTTGAAAGGTCCAATAAATCTCGGGGAAAGCTTCCCTTTCTGTCCGAATCGAACAGTACCTTTCATTGGAGAAGTCTTCAAAAAGACTAAATCATTAACTGCAAACTCTAGATCACGCCGACGATTGTCAGCATAGCTCTTTTGCCGTGACCTAGCAACTTTTAGCCTTTCCTGTATCCTCTGGACTTTCTCTGCTGTTTCTGCAATAATCGTAGGACCATGGAAACTCCGAGTTCCAACTTCTTCCCAGCTAACTGGAGTCCTACACTTCCGACCATACAATGCCTCAAATGGTGCCATCTCAATGCTGGAGTGATAGCTATTGTTGTACGCAAATTCGCACAAAGCTAAATGGTCATCCCAATCACTCCCGAAATCAATCACACTGGCACGGAGCAAATCTTCCAGAGTCTGTATAGTCCTTTCTGACTGCCCATCTGTCTGTGGATGGTAAGCAGTACTAAACTGAAGTCTAGTGCCAAACGAATTCTGAAATGACTTCCAGAATGTGGACACAAACCTGCTATCCCGATCGGAGACAATCGAGACCGGTGTTCCATGCAATCGAGTCACTTCTTTGACAAACAGTTTAGACATCTCACTGAATCCTATATCGTTTCTGATGGGAATGAAGTGTGCAGACTTTGTAAGACGATCAACGATCACCCATACGGCATCGTGCTGCTTCCTCGTCCTCGGTAAACCCGATACAAAGTCCATCGTAATGTTCTCCCACTTCCATTGAGGAATTTTCAGTGGATGAAGCAATCCCGGTGGTTTCCGGTGCTCAACTTTTACACGCTGGCAAGTTAAGCAGGATGATACATAACCTGCTATCTCTCGCTTCATGTTATTCCACCAGAATCTATCCTTCAGATTTCTGTACATCTTCGTACTTCCAGGATGCATAGAATACCTGGTGTGATGAGCTTCAAACATGATAGCTTGTTTAAGATCTTCTTGAGCTGGGACACATAATCTGTCTCTAAAATACAGAACTCCTTCTACTAACACGAAATCTGGCTTCGTGGCAAGGTTATCTCTAATCCTTACCAAATCAAGGTCTTGAAATTGCCTAGCCTTGATCTCCGTGATAAGCATTGGTTCAAAGACAGACATTGCTGCAAGCATTACTTTACTGTCTATCATTTCAATAGCCACATCCAGATCTCTGAATTCTTCGATCATGTCCCACTCACCAACTAACGATGCCAAGTCAGCTGATTTCCGACTCAAAGCATCAGCCACCACATTACCCTTTCCAGGTACATATTTGAATGGAAAGTCGTAGTCCTTGATTAGCTCTAACCAACGACGTTGCCTTGAATTAATATCTTTCTGAGTGAATAGATACTGAAGGCTCCTGTGATCGCAATGGACTTCAAAAGTCTCTCCATACAGATAATGTCTCCATTGCTTCAATGCAAACACAACCGCCGCGAGCTCTAAATCATGTGTGGCATAATTCTTTTCATGTTCCTTTAACTGACGCGAACCGTAGGCAATCACCCTACCATTCTGCATCAATACACATCCCAAGCCAATACCCGAGGCATCTGAGTATATCTCAAATCCTCCTCTCCCGTCGGGTAAAGACAAGATTGGGGCTGAAATCAACTTTTGCTTCAAGGTTCGAAAACTAGACTCACATGCATCATTCCATTCAAAGGAAGAGCTCTTGCGAGTCAGTTTCGTTAATGGCGATGCTATTCTTGCGAAGTCCTTGACGAACCTCCTATAATAGCCTGCCAATCCCAAGAAACTTCTTACTTCTGGCACATTCTTCGGGCTCTGCCAATTGGTAACTGCTTCAATCTTAGCTGGGTCAACTGCTAATCCATCTCCGGAAATGATATGACCCAGAAATGCAACCTGCTGCAACCAAAAGTCGCACTTTTCGAGTTTTGCATACAACTGATTCTCTCTCAGTATCTGCAAGGCTGTCCTCAAATGACGTGAATGCTCGACCTCTGACTCTGAATAGACCAGGATGTCATCAATGAAGATTACCACAAACTGGTCTAGGAAGGGAGCAAACACCCTATTCATTAAAGCCATAAACACTGCAGGTGCATTGGTTAGACCAAATGGCATAACTAAAAACTCGTAGTGACCGTAACGAGTCCTGAATGCAGTCTTCTGCACATCTTGATCCTTAACCCGAATCTGATGATAACCAGATCGGAGATCAATCTTGGAGAAATATGATGCACCCACGAGTTGATCAAACAACTCGTCAATTCTAGGCAGAGGATACTTGTTCTTGATTGTCATCTGATTTATCTGCCTATAATCGATACACATTCGCAGGGTACCATCTCTCTTCTTCACAAACAATACAGGTGCTCCCCATGGTGAGACACTAGGTCTGATAAAACCTTTGTCCAGCAAATCCTGTATCTGCTTCTTCAACTCACACAACTCTGATGGTGCCATTCGATACGGTGCCTTCGATATTGGTGCAGTACCGGGCACAAGTTCAATTGTAAAGTCCACTTCCCTAGCTGGAGGTAGACCTGGCACTTCATCCGGAAACACATCTGGAAATTCACAGACTACAGGAATGTTTCGCAATTCCTGTACAGGCTTCTTCTCTGAAACGAATGCGATGTAGCCTTCACTACCACTACGCATCATACGTTCAGCCTTAAGTGCTGAAACGAGCCTGGTGTCATACTTCTTCTGCACTCCTTCAAACAATACACTGGCATTGGCTTCATTAACCCTGAAGGTAATGACTTTGCGAAAACAGTCTAGACAAGCCCTGTACTTCGCAAGCCAATCCATGCCGAAGATCACATCGAAATCATTCATAGGTAGTATCACCAGATCAGCTGGCATTGATACATCTCCAATTCTAATAGTGCATTGTGGAATATATAATTCACACACTACTTTACTCCCTAAAGGAGTAGATACAGTAAAATCATAAGACAATTGCATGATCCGGTCTTGCATGCCACCAGCAAATGCGGGTGCTACAAATGAGTGTGTGGAACCGGGATCAAACAATGCAATTGCAAGTCTATTATCTACAAAAATTGTACCTTCAACCACATTTGTGGCAACATCAGCTTGTTCCCTGTTGACAGCATAAGCCATCCCAGCCATCTGTGGCCTGTTTGGCTGCTGCTGCTGTCTCGGTTGTTGTCTCTGCCACTGACGCTGCTGGCCCTGACGTTGTGGCTGTGGTTGCTGTTGTTGCTGTGGTCTAGGAGGAGGAGCTGGTAAAGCTAATCTCTGCGGGGGAGCAGGAAGTGCTGCTTGACCCTGCGCAGGATACTGGTACGGAGCTCTATCATCTCTCCTAGCTCTTGGACACTGTGCCATTCTGTGTTCCAAAGAACCACAGACGAAGCAGGCTCCAGTATTCCTCCAACATAGCTCAGTCCGGTGACTCTTGCCACAAGTCTCACAGACTGGCAGATTCTCTCTTCTCTCATTCCTAGGAATGAATTTCTGCTTCTGCTTCTTATTTCTAGACTGTCCTCCTTTCTTAAACCAGGAGTCACCACTTCTCTTGGTGTTCACAGTCTCTCTATCTCTCTCTCTCTGAATTTCCTCAGCGGTATATGCCCTGTCTACGGCATCATCAAACGTCGTAGGCTTCTGTCCAGCCATTACGATCGCTTTGTAATCGGGGTTCAACCCAATGAGGAATCTCTTAACCTTCTTCTCCTCAGTATCCACCAAGTCTATAGCATACTTGGACAACTGTAAGAAGGTATGAACATAGGCAGCTACGGTCATTTGACCTTGCTTCAAGTGTAGGAATTCCGATTCCTTTTGCTGCTGCACATGCTCGGGAATAAACTTTCTTTGGAACTGTTTCTTGAAAGTCTCCCAAACGTCCGGTACGGTCATGACTTTAAATGTGTCCTTGACACTCTTCCACCAAGTATTTGCTCCCCCTCTAAACATCGTAGAGGTGAGCAACACTCTCTGCCTGCGAGTGCAGACGACCGTTTCTAACACATCTTCAATGTGTTCCATCCACTCATCAGCTTGCATGACATTCTCAGTACCATGGAACTCTGTAGCTCCTCTTTTACGAAACCGCTCATAAACAGCATGAGGGTCCGTCTCCTTGTGCTGCAATACTAGCTGAGTCTCAACATGAGGCTGTAGTGGAACAGACGGGGCTTGCATGACTTGTAACATCGAAGTCATTTGGGTTTGCAAACCTAACTGAGCTTCATGACTTTTCGCAATCTGCTCGTTAGTTCTGGCTAACTGTTCCAGAATAGCAGTAAACCGAGCATCATTATCCGATGCTGGGGGAGGTGGTGTAGTACCGTCATTGACAGTAACTTCTACGAAGTTATCACTCCCTGATCCAGAAGCCATACTGTAAACAATATGGAAGGTAAGATAAACATCTATACACTTCCATGACATTTATATCACATATAGTGAAAGCAATAAATACAAATCCAAGATTGGATTCGTCCTATCGATATCGTTCCTCACTTCGTTCTTAGTTGTACTAAGGCTTTTAAAAGTTCCTTAACCTAGTTCTCAACCTAGGCTCTGATACCATACAATAAGTATGTCACGACCCGGGCCCGAGATCTGATTACTTCGGACGGACCCCCGAGTCGCGGAACCATACTTACTCCCGTAAATCCTGAATTAACCGAAGTTAAGACAAGACTCACAAGGGATATCAAATCACAATACCTGTCAATGTACAATGTGCGGAAAACATATATATATACATTGACTACAATTAACTTTACACAAAAGTAAAGTTCCCTTATACAAATTTACAGCCCACTAAAACCAACACTGCACACTTAAAATACAATGCAGTTGGTATTTAATCACAATCCAAAATTCTCTATTACAAAAACATTCCTTTACAATCGCCCTCCGACTACGCCCACTCCGCTAAACCTCCTGGAGGTAACGGACGGGCCTCCTCCGCAGGCGGCGCGGCCTCGGCAGGACCGGCACGGGCATCTGGGCCTGTGATATCATCAATAACACGTGAACACAAAGGTTCAACAAGATACATGCATTTTCATGATTCTTCATGTTATTTAACAATTCTTTAACAATTCTATACAAGAATTCAATAAGGTAAGAACTTAAACAGTTCTACATTAAAAGAACTTAACAGTTCTATATAACCTACTTCAATTCCATAACAAATATCTATGTCAATCATATCCTTTCATTTCGTTCATTTCGTTCATTTCGTTCATTTCGTGTCTTCCAACGGAAGCAGTGTAAGCACAAGGCGGAAGGGCAAACCATTCATGGCCTAGGCTTCAAGATTATTCAATTTTCATTTAGTCACATTAATTAAGCACAAGGCGGAAGGGCAAACCATTCATGGCCGAGGCTTCAAGATTGTTTCACTTTTCATTACATGACTTTTCACAATGGTGGAAATTTTCCAGTGTCTTGATCAGAGAGCACTGGCATTCCACGAGGCTCCGGAACGCCCCTTACATCTACTGCAGCAGGAATTATTCATTCATTCAAGTTACTGTCACCTTTAGTGACTATTCATTTCATTTCATTTCATTAATTCAATTCATGTATTCTGTCATTTCGTGCATTATGTCAATGACGTTCACTATGTCAATGAAGTTCACCTCTGTGTCACTTCATGGATTCTATTCATTTCTTATCAATTCTATTCATACTTCTAAGCCAGACAAACGAGTGAAGCGTTAGTTATCCAATGTACATGTTATTTTTGATGAATATCACTTTATGTATTTGATTTGTACATTGAGACGACCTTCGCTAACACCTATGTAGGCTTAGACATCAGCATGGAATAGCCTGTACAAATTAGGCTTCATTTCCATAATCTTTTCTGAGTTCATCTCAGCTGTCGGTTGGCCTGTCGGCTGACCGACCATACAACGTCGGTTCACCTCTCGGTTAACCGACACTTTGTCGGTTCAAGTTCCAGAAGCTGGATTTCCAGTCCATTCTCTGATACATTTGTCGGTCAGGTATCGGTCAGGTGTCGGCTGACCGAAGATACCACATCGGTTAACCGACATATTGTCGGTTTGAATTCCAGAGAGCTGGAATTCACTGAGACAGATTTCAGATCTGTCGGTTAGTCCGTCGGTTGACCTGTCGGTCGACCGACACTTCCATGTAGGCTGACCGACACAATGTCGGTCAGAATTCCAGAGAGCTGAAACTCTCCGAGACAACTCCCAGAGCTGTCGGTTCACTCGTCGGTTGACCGTCGGTCAACCGACACTGACCCAGAAGCTCAGTTCTGAGCTTCAGATTTTCTGAAGTGAAACTTCAGGATTTGAGTCAAATGAACTCCAATCTCTCTAAAACACTATAAATCATAAGAATACATATGTACTTGCCTCTTGTGAAGGTTGAATGGATGAAAACCTCTTTCTTGAGCTTGATTCCAAGAAGAAAACCTCGATTTCAAGCTTCACACTTTCACAATTTGAAAAGCAAGCTGGGGAAGATGAAGTGAAGGATGAAAACTCCTTGAAAACACTTACAAACCCCTTGTTTGCTACTTGATTGAGTGAGATTGGAAGGAAAGAAAAGGAAAAAGGAAGAAGAAAGGTGCCTAGGGTTTGAAAAGCTTTGAAAATGAGATGAATGACTCATTTGAGTCATCCTTAGCTTATATAAGCCCTAGAATTGCATCTAAGTCCACTAATCTCACAAAATTACGATTTAAGTCAAATGAAGGGTCATTTGACCGGATTCTCGTCAAACGACTTCGAACCTATTATGAAAGCTGACGTACTCGTCGAGATACACGCGTTGGTATCAAGAGTTTCCGTATTCGACGAAATACGCAAAAATTCGTATTTACATACAAGTCCTTCATTTCTACGTTTGAGTCTAAAACTCTATTTAAACCATGCAAATCCATTCTTTACCATTCCATTAAGCCCAATTCATTCATTTGAGGCTTATTCCATATTATTTGGTCATTGACCATCATTAGCTCAATTAACCGCAGTTAATTAGCCTTAAGCATAACCAATCCACTTAATCTTTTCATTATCCGTTCATTCCATTCATTTGGAACTAACTCATCGAGCTTAGTCATTAATTACCATTAAACTAGTTAAACATGGTTAACTAGCACTAATTTCAATTAACTAGAGTTAATCTTGATTAACTCGGGACGAGACCTGACAGATTGATCGAGCACGGCGAATTTTTGATGGGACGATTGATAGAAATGTTGTTTCATGGAATTCAATGATTGCGGGTTATTTGAAAAATGGACAACCCGCGAAATGCATAGATATGTTTCAGCAAATGCAAGGTTCAGGTGTGAGACCGGATTTGGTTACAGTATCTAGCGTTCTTGGTGCTTACTCTCATTGTGGATTGATGGAAGAAGCAAGCGAGATTTTTCGAGAGATTAAAGGGAAAGATGGGGTTTGTTGGACAACGATGATCGTTGGTTATGCACAGAATGGAAGAGAAGAGGATGCTTTGTTGCTGTTTGTTGAGATGTTGGTGGAGTGTGTCAGACCGGATAGTTTTACAATGTCAAGTGTGGTTAGCGCATGTGCTGGATTGGCGTCTTTGGATCATGGAAAGGCAGTTCATGGGCAAGTGCTTATGATTGGGATTGAAGGTGATTTACTTGTTTCAAGTGCAGTAGTTGATATGTACTCAAAATGCGGAGAAATTACAGATGCCTGGGATGTTTTCGGTAAAATGGAAATCAGGAATTTGGTGTCTTGGAATGCCATGATCATGGGTTATGTGCAAAATGGACTCGATAAAGATGCATTATTGCTTTACAATAAGATGTTGGAGGAAAACTTGAAGCCTGATAATATTACCTTTGTTGGCGTTCTCTCTGCTTGCAGCCATGCTTGCTTGATTGAAGACGGGTGGAGCTATTTCCATTCGATGAGTGAATTGCATGGAATAACACCAACGTTTGATCACTATGCCTGTATGATCTATCTCCTTGGTCGTTCCGGGAATGTTATTGGAGCAGTGGACTTGATTAAAGGCATGCCTTATGAACCCAATTCCTTGATTTGGTCCACCCTTTTATCTGTTTGTAAAATAAATGGTGATATTGAGCATGGGGAGATGGCAGCTAGGCGCCTCTTTGAATTGGATTCTCTTGATGCTGGACCTTATATAATGTTGTCAAACATGTATGCTGCTTCTGGAAGATGGAATGATGTAGCATATATGAGGTCTCTTATGAAGGATAGAAAAATTCGAAAATTCGCAGCTTATAGCTGGATTGAGATCAATAATAAGGTATGCAAATTTGTATCAGATGACAGAATTCATCCTGAAGTTGAGAAGATTTACGAAGAATTGAGTAAACTTATGATGAGATTGAGCGAAGGCTGTTTGTTCATGACACGACTTTTGTTCTACACAATGTGGGGGACGAGGAGAAGGTTGAGTATATTAGCTATCACAGTGAGAAGCTTGCGCTGGCATTTGGGTTGATCAATAAGCCTCAAGGAATGCCCATAAGAATTGTAAAGAATATACGTGTATGTGGTGATTGCCATTTGTTCATGAAGCTTGTTTCCAATGTTACAAATCGGCATATCATCTTCAGAGATTCAAACAGGTTCCACCATTTTAAACGTGGGCAATGTTCATGCAAGGATTACTGGTGATGAAAGGACTTCTTTTGCCTACCCCCACCACCAACTATCCCACCCTCTAAAACCTTCATCTGGTGGGTCCCTTGGCCACCGTGCACATCCCTTGGTGGGCCCCACTTTGTTGCTCAACCCCATTCCCTGTAGCAGGCCCATACATACTTTGCCTCACATATATGCATGCTGAGCTTAGGTTAGGCCAAAGAGCTCGGTGGGCTTACACTAGCTAGGCCCTTATGCTTCTCTCAAGGGTAAGGCCGAAGAAAAGCATTTTTTTCCTGAAATACCACCATTGATTGTCAACTTGATGCCATTCATTAATACTTATTGGTGATTTCAGCATGTTATAAAATCACGGGGCCTCTGGGACTATTGGGATCCTCATAAAGGTCATGTAAACAATGATTTAGTTTTTCAAATGTGTAAATGTGAAGGACATTTTTGGAATAAGTTGTATGAAAAAACTAGGCGTCTGTAAAAGAAACTATTCTCATTCTGAAAGTAATGATTGCACATTCAAAGCCATGGGTTTCTTTCGTGTTGCTTATGTAAATGATTCAAATGTATAAAATTTAGTGTGTAAATAACCACCTTATTGTTGCGTTGAGATTTTCTCACCTCAAACCCTTAAATATGCAAGTGATGTATATACATTACACATTTCTTTTTGGATATCGGTCCATCGGAGCACTACAGAGCACGCCTGTCTTCCATATAGGTAGATTTGCAACATTATTTTCTGGACTTTTATCTATGCATTGAAATGGGTTTTATCAAATGCGCTCATTTGTTTCATGAAATTAGAACCTATATATTCAAATGGGCCATTTTGTTTACATGGAATTGGATACATGAGAATTCATTTCAAACGAGACTGTTTGTGGGTAAGTAATTGAATGCCCATGCGGTTGAAAAATATTCATGCTTATTTATGTAGGAAAATGTTCTCGTACTAGCAATTGCTAGTGTAGTCCATCACTGTGGGGCCCACTTGGGCCCATCTTTCATCAATGCAGCCCTTTGATACTCTTTGTATCCAATGATCTGGTTATTCTGGCATGAGCCCAGTTTTACACTGCTATTTGATAGAATCTCAAGCAAACCTATGATTAAGATGCTATTAAATTCTAGGTTTGTAAATAAAGGGCGTGGGCCAATTTTTTGGATCCCACTTGTTCATGAGAAGACGTTTTCATCTGTCCTTATTACAAAGATAAACTTGCATATAAGTGGACCCTACGAGCTGGACTGTATACAACCTATACGCAGTATGCTCATCATAGAACATTCTCCATTTATATAATATACTTACAAACATCATTTCATACATTCACACATGCACACATACACAAATACATATATTATATACATAATAGTAAAAGGGCATACATACACATATATTTATATAATATGTATAATACTTGTTAGTTGACAAAGGGCCAAGATGGGTCGGGTCTTGCCCAATCCCAGCTGTCGAGGTGGCAGGCTTTTCAAAATTTGGCCGTACCCCACTCTCAGGCCTTAGAATAAGGGAAAAAAAAACCCCTCAATTTTTGCAAGCTTTGATAGGTCAGGACGTCCCCTCATCTGAGAGCTGGATTAACAAGCCTATGCTTAAATGCTTATTGTATCTTTGTTTGAATCGCAAACTTATTCCCTTTTGTTTCCTAATGTAGTAATGTGGGTTGTCTTTGTCCGTAGTTAGGACTCAATTACATACAAAATTTACATGAAATAATAATGGAAACTCTTGACTATCTTTAGAGTAAAGCCCGTGGTATATGTTGGTTCTTCGAGATGTCAAAATATAGCTCTATCATCACTACTTTGTCTTATCCAATAATTTAATACAATTATGATTTGGTAATCAGCCAGATTAAGCTGTCGACGTTTTTCATCTTAAAGATGATTAAGAACAAAAACAAATCTCGTTAGAGAGGAAAAGACAAGAACTTCTCTTTCTCTTCTTTGTACATTCTATAAGTAACATTTTGTTCAAGTTCTAATAAACTATTGTTGTAACAAGTCAAAAATAAATCTGAGTCTCTACAATTGAAGATCTTTCCCTTTCCAAACTTAAGTCAGTAGATCAACAAGAATATATACAAAATGCAGATATCATGTTTACTTTTTGGTACCAGAGCCAAGGGAGCTGGGACCCATGAGAGAGCCCACAGGGAAGAGAGCCCCACACGCAGGAAGAGGGATTTTGGAAGGGGTAGAGTTTTACAATAACCATGACTCCTCGGAACGGCTTTATTTAAGAGAGATAGGAGCCATTGGTCATCCATTCAGAGGACAAAGCATTCTTTTTAGTGAGTCCTTAGTATCTACTTCGCATCAGAATGCACAACGAGGTTGGAATAAATCCTTATCTAAGCCATCCAGGCCTAGCACCTCTAATATAAATTTGGGTAGAGATGTGGGTACTATAGAATGGACCCACTTTGAGTTTTGGTTTGTGTATGATTCCTTTATTGCTAATTGTTGTATTTCATATATTCTCAATCATATGCTTAAGTTTCTGGTAGGGTCGTCTCCTATGCAGTAAAGTTTTACCACATCCCATACAAAAATGAAGGGACAATGAGTTCTTAATTTGTACCATTATAAAGAATATGCTGTTTACTTCTTGATAGAAATTACTCATATGGTACAATGAAAATTACAGCCGATGGATTAAGGTTATCATTGGGGCAAATAGAGGGAAAGACTGCATTTTCTTCATCTTATATCTACCGGATCCAATTGTTCTAACCGCCATATATATATATATATATATATATATATATATATATATATATATATATATCTGTGTGTGTGTGTGTGGTAGTTACAACTTACAGTACCTTGCAATGATAGCTATTATTTTATATCATCCTCTCCTGCAAGCAACATTTCCTTTTTCATCACACATCTGCCATGTAGGGTAGTTGCCAAATGTTTGCCATATTTGAAACATTAAAAAGGTGGGGCCACCAGGTCCAAAGATATGGAGGCCCACATATCAAGTGGGTCACATGGATCGAAGATGAATGAAGTGCTAGAAAAAGAAAGTTCGTTTACAACCCACATTAAACATATGTTTAGTTCACCCAATGGATTTGGTGGACCTTTTGTTGGACTAGCTAGGTTGCTACTAAGTAACCCATTTGCAAGAGGGCTTGTCTTTGGTACAGCGATGCTACAGCATATTATGCTGCAGGAGGTGGCAGAATATGGCCCGACCCGCCAACCCGACCCGCATATGACCAGCATAACTTGACCCGCATAAAATACGGGCTGGATTAGGGTTAGGTTTTTCCAACCCGCAAAAAAACGGATTGGGTTAGGGTTGACCCGCCTAACCCGCATGATCCGTATAAAGTCTTTTATATTGATATTTATTTTTATAATGAATTATTAGAAATAATATATGATTTGATTTATTATTTTGAGAATCTACGGTTTGGGTTGTCGAATAAAGCTCAAGATCACATGTAAATGTGACTTCTCCCTTCTCCACTCCTTCCTTTCGAGCTTATGCAAATCTCTTAGATAAAGAAACATTGAAAGAGGAGAAGGAAGGTGTTGCTCATTTGCTAACATTGCTGCAAAACCATTCCACAAATAAAAAGCTACAAGTACTCACTCTTAGTTTAAGGCTTGCATTTTGATAAATCTTGAGTTAAAGTATGGGAACGCCATGGTGAGGAACAAGTGTTGAAATCCAACTATTCAAAGTAAACTTTTCTCAGGTACATAGGACAATTCAAAATTTTATCTTCATCGGATAATGTCCTACTGTTGGATTAAGTTTTTGATGAAAAATATGATAATAAATATCCAGATAGGATTTATTATTCTTTTAAACTGAGAATCAACTTGATAGTGGAAATAACAAATGTTGAGTTGAAACTTGGGGATATCCCATAAATAGTATGAATGTTTGTCTTAATGATTGTGAATTTAATAGGTGGGGTCTATCGTAATGTTTTACACACATAATTCACGATTTATAAAAGTCAAAGCCACACAAAAAAAAAAAAAAAATCAAACTCTATCCTTTCTCCCTCGGCAGGTATGCATGGTAGCACATCAGCTACATGAAAAGTTTTCCCCTCTTCTTCTATTCTACATTGTTAGTGTGGATTTGTCTTTATTCAATAATGTTGTTATTTCTTATAAATTATAATAACTTATTATTTTTATTAATCAATTACATATATTATATATTCACTTGGATTTAATTTTATTGCATAATGCTTATCATAAAAATAAAAGCTTGACCACCATGATTAACGTACAACACAAGTACGAAAAAATAATAATTATAATATCTATAGAGGTCAATAGTCTTAAAATATAGTTACTTTTATAAATAACTCATAGTTAAAGTCGAACTACTAGCTAATGCTCCAAAGTAGTTTTAATACTTTAAAGTGATTAAGTTCCCATCCTCATCTAACTAGTTTTAATATTATTTGGATAAATATTCGTATACAATATTCATCTGGTGCAGGGGTTATGTTTACCTCTTAAAACCCAGTAGTTGTGAGATAGAGTTCACCTAGCACCCACGTTTTACTTATTTTTACCAGTACATACAAGTTACGCAAGTCGAGCCAACCCAACCCGACCCGACCTACATTTAATACGGGTTAGCCCGACCCTAGACCTATCGGGTGCGGTCTGAAGGTTCACAACCCGATCGAAAAATGGGTCGGTCACGGGTTGGGGTCTAAAATAAGTTGTCCACCTCCAACCCGACCCGAATCAGCCCGACCCGACCCGTTTGCCAACCCTAGCTGCAGCGTCGACATATACCCAATGGGTAGGTAGCACGTATGTAGAAAATTCCAAACCGCATTTAAATCATTTCATAACATCCTTTGAAATAATGAATGTATGTATCTCTTTTTTGTTTTTGCCCTTCGAAGTTTCAACTAAACGGTCATTCTTTAGAAAAGAAAGGCAAAATGTATTGGGCCCCACCTTAGTGTTTTCCATATAAATATAAAAATGAAACCCACCTCTCTCATGCTTGTAGAAGCTCTCCCGATTGCTCACCTATTTGATACGAACTTTCAAATTAACATGTTTCTTACATAATTCTAGCACCTTAAATTGAAGAGGAGCCCACCTTTAAAATGATCATTTATAAATTTGATTAAAATATAAAAAATAAAAATAAAAAAGAAGTTGAATCGCATGAAATGATATGGCTCTTATGGCTGAAACAACTCTTCAATTGAAATAGTATTTAGCCAACTCTCTATCCTAAATTTCATTGCACCTCAATGTTGATGTACTACTCAAGTTTGGGTGAGTACTTTTTTTTAAAAAATTTAATTGCAGTTCAATGCCAAAGCACTACTAAAATCTTGTGTCTATTTTTTTTTTTTTTTTTTAAAGTTTGGTTGTGTATTTGGGAGTTAGTAGGGGTGCACGGCGGGCGGCTTGGGCGGTTTAGGCGGTTTTGTTTTATGGCGGTTTGTAAAAAATAGAAACTGTAACTGCCCAAAGTATAGGCGGTTTGGGCGGTTTTTTTAGCGGGCGACTTGGGCGGCATGTTGGGCGGTTTGGTATTTGTATCTATCTCTCTCTTTTTTTTTTATTTTTTTTATTTTTAATAGAATGTAACTAAAGTTTCAAAGTACTTAACATAAAGAATAAAAATTAAACATTGTTTTTAATAAAAGTCAATAATCAGTAATAAACAAAATTTTCAACTAAGTATATTAATCTAAAATTAAAGTCCAAAGGCATCACCAAAATTAAAAAATACAATCACTTATATAATCTAACGTCCAAAAGTCAAAAATCTAATTGTGAATATGAAGCGTTTTTTTAGCAACTATAATTTTTCGAAAGATACGTGAAGTCTTTGAAGAATAGATGAAGAGTTGTTTTTTTTTTTTTTTTTTTTTTTTAATTATGAGCGGGCGGGGCGGTTTGAAACCGCCTACTCAAATGTGAAACCGTAACCGCCCGCTCATTAGTACGGATTGAAACCGCCCCGCCCGCCTAAAGGCGGTTTTGATGTATATCCACTTGTAGCGGGGCGGGGCGGAGTGGAGCGGGCGGGTTGGCGGGTTACGGTTATTTTTGTGCAGCCCTAGGAGTTAGCTAGCCAAATACCTTTTCAATTAAAGAGTTATACCAGCCATAAGAGCCATATTATTTGATGCAATTCAATTTATTTTTAATTTTTCAAATTTAATTAAATTTGTAAATGATCAATTTGAAGGTGGGACTCACTTTAGGTTAAGATGCTAGAATTACATAAGCAATGTCTTAATTTTAAAGTTGTTGTTAGAGGGGGTTCTCTCCTTAGAGAGGTGGGTCCCATTTTCATATTTATGTTGGAAAAATGTTGAGGTGGGCCAGTTTTTAGAGTACCATTTAAGAGACATTAGAGACTCTTTAGTTGAAACTTGAAAGGGCAAAAATTAAAAAAAAAAAAAACATTCATTCTCTCCAACGTAGTTTTGAAATGATGTAAATGCATTTTGAAATTCCCGACATATATGGCTATGTCTATTAGGTATACCTCAGCGTCGATGTACCGAAGAGGGCCGGTATGCAAGAATATCGTTTGCATTAGTTTTTAGCCAGTCGTTCAAGGGAAAATAGACTATGCAATCATAATGGCAATTAATACATACATACAACCAATTTTTTAGTTATGACTTTTGGTCAATGGTTCCCTTCATTTAATGGGGCCAATAAGTCCCACACTCCCACTAAAGCTTTTCTTGAAAAAATGTTTTCTACAAAAAAAAAAAAAAAAAAAAAAAGAAAAAGAGTCCCACTAAAGCTATCAAAGGAGAGGTGGATTTGGCTCTCTCTTTTGAGAAAATTCAGTTTTGTAATGTCCCTAGAACTTTGAATACTGTTGCCCATAGGTTGGCTAGTGTTGCCCGAAACTGTGAGTAAGCTAAAGGTGCATTTTTCTTCAATGAAGTTTCCTCTCTCTCTCTCTCTCTCTCTCTCTCTCTCTATATATATATATATATATATAGAAAGTCCCACTAAAGGTGCATCACCCCTACATTTAATTGGGTCTTTAATCATGATCAAGCACTTGTTATGCTAGTCTTTTCATCGACTTCAAACTAATTATATTTAGACCACATGATTTTTTTGGATTATTGTTGGTACACCAATAAAGTTGATCATACAAGCAAAGTGAATCAATTAAATTACGGGCGCTTAAGTGTTAAACATAGAGTTGGCCACAAGATTTGAAGTTAAGGATTGAGAAGTTAAACTTCTTTTCTTCTTCTCATTTTTGGCTTGAGAAGAGATTTTGAACTCACACAATCTTTTCCTTTAATTAGTTACTATTGCTACCTGTCTCAACTACTTTTCAGGTTTAGTCCGTAGACATCTTATAAAATTGAAACGATACAGAAAAGGTTAGCGTGGCCACTGCAAAAGGGAATGTTGACGTGCACAAATCAACATATCATAGGCTTTCTGAGCAATTAATGAATTATATTAATATAAAAGTTTGGGAGCAGCATCCACTGAATAGAAGATGCTACAATCATCACTTGATTTATAAGGAGGAAACCTTTAATCCTCGATTGCACTCATCTTATATTCTTAATGAAGGGATAGTTGGCCCGCATGTAAATTGAGCCCACAGGATCTTATTTTGCTTATTGAAGTTTGTATATGGTCAAGAACAACAAGCCACGTGGGCAAGCAGGTTAGCTTTATTGGCCCTACTGAGGAGTGGAATGAATTGCGAATAAGCCGCAAAAGATTAACATCATTAGTCATTTCTAACCATCCAATTTATAATAATAAACTAGACAGCTAACGTCCAAACTTTTGCAATTAACCATTCTGATACATTACTACTACTACTAACTTTTTGTGATTTTCAAAAAAAGTGGTGAATTTGAAGAGAACTGATCCCAAGTGAGCCCCACATAAAATTGATCATAGGTGAGCCCTATTTCATCACCTCTCACCTCATCTCTTTCACCCCTCCAAGTTTAATAATCCTTCCTCAATCTTTCGCTCCTCACCTCATCTTCAAACATGCAGCATTGAAATTCATGTGTAATCTTCTACAAAAAAAGTGACTACAATCTAATACGACACCCCCCACCAAAAGAGTGACCACAATCTGATACAAACCCGCCCCCCTCCCCCACCCCACCCCACCCCACCCCACCCCAATCTTTCGCCCCTCACCTCATCTCCAAAGATGCAGTATTCAAATTCCTGTGTAATCTTCTAAAAAAAAGTGACCACAATCTAATACAACATCCCCCACTAAAACAGTGACCACAACGGCCCCCCTCCCCCCCCCAAAATTTTTTTTTCTTTATTGTTGCTAGATGGGTGAGTAATAAACATCTTGTGATGACTTTCCTACCGTAGATAGATGGATCTCTACCGGTTATGTGAGATTAGACACTAGGATTGTAAACAAGTCGGTTTCGGAATGGGTTCATGGTGGATCCGGAACCATTAAGGAGAAAGTGGAACTGGATTCGGATCCGTATCGGAATCGGTTTCTTGGCTCCGGAACCAGAACCATATATGAGATGGGTTCGAGTCTCGGTAGATAATAATATTTAAAAAATATATTTTGTAGGGGAGATTTTCGATAATTGAGGTCATATATCGAGTATTAGGTCCACGAATTCAAATCAAGGTAGTACCGGATCTTGACCCATTTACTTATCAAGGCCTAAATAAAGACCCAGACCTGATTTTTAACGTGTCGAAACTTCTGAGTAATCGGAAAATCAAGACCCACCCGTTAGACACCCTTGCCATAGGGGTCTCCTTGTATAAGATGATTGAGAATTGGCAATTGAGGGGAAATCACATGTCTCTGCCCCTCTGAAGAATATTGAATCTCCATTATGTCCAGGCATATTCGGATCGGTGAAAACTCAATGAATCCAATATAGCTTAATGAGTATTATGATCTCGTCTGGATGAATCATAAAGTAGACCCACTCTATTGCCCCACTGAATGTCCCATGTGTATAGGTTTTAAACCCGTGTTGGTCACAGATTCTCATGACCTTATTTATGCCGCACCAAATCACATCAGCTTTCACCATCACCACCACATAGGAAAGAAAGAAGAAAAAAATACATACACTTGCAGAAAGAACAAAACCAACACCACCAAAAGCAACCATCAGTCCATCACCTTCTGCCTCCCACACCAACAACTGATCTGCTGCTCCCGCCACTCATATCAGTATCAAACTATCAATCATACCTCTCACCCTCCAAAATCCCCCAATTCCTCTCCTCCAAACCCTAGAATCTAAGAAACCCCCTCTTCCATGGCCTCTCTCTCCCCTCCAAAACCCTAGAAACCTCAAAAACTCTTCTTCTCTTAAAGAGATTGAGTCATGCCTTTGAAGAGACTTGTGCGAGACGGGATCGGAAGCCTTTCGAGACGGGGTTTCGTTTTCAGGCGAGATAGATCGGCTTCTTCGGCATCTGCGGTTGATTTCGGTTTCGATCCCGACGGGATCTATGACGGCGACGACGACGGAGATCAGAGCTCCTGGGCGAGTCTGCCGCCGGAGCTGCTGAGGGATGTGGTGGAGCGGGTGGAGGCGAGCGAGAGTGCTTGGCCCGCGAGGAAGCATGTGGTGGCGTGCGCCGCCGTGTGCCGGTCGTGGCGGTATGTGTGTAAGGAGATTGTTGGGATGCCGGAGATTAGTGCGAAGCTTACTTTCCCTGTCTCGTTGAAGCAGGTATATCGGGAATGACTTATAGATCTTGATCTTTGCCTCCTCTCGTTTTGTAATTTAGTTAAGAATCCTGTTGATTGAGGCCTTTGAAATTGTTTGGCTTTTTGAATTGTTTGAAGAATCTGTTGATTGGGATGTTTGTTTCTGTATTTTTTTAGTAACTGAATTGGGTTTTAGGTTTTTTTTCTGAAATGAGAAAGAACAGTCATGGAAGATGTGTTTTCTTCATTAATGGGTTGTATTTGAGTTTCGGGGTTTTTGGGTTGTTTGATTTTTGTTTTTCATGGAATTGGTGGTGGTCTTCGTGAGTTCTTTTCTTTGCTTCTCTTCTTAATATAATTTTGTGATAAGCTTAGAACTTCAGCTGATGAAAAAATGAAATTCTGGGTAAGGGGGTGTTTGGAAACCATATATTTCTAAAGTTCTAAAAGCTAGGTGTTTGGATAACTTAGAAGCTATCCTGTAATATTTCACTTTCTTGTAAAAACCTTCGAATTAAAATATTCGTATCAAACAATATTCTTTCATTAATAAAACTATCCAAAATAAGATCCAAAACAAGGGTCTTTTTTATAAGAGTTCTACTAGGATTCAATATTAGATGGCCCTTTGGTGTTTATAAATTTTATATGCGTCCATAGCCCTGTCATAATTAAATAGTTTCCTGGTTGATTACTAATATTGGTGGCTCCTACAAATATCACATTAGGTGATTTCTACTTGATTACCAACATTAAGTGGGTCTCATACTACCAACATTAGGTGGGTCTTTTGCTAATTGTCAATATTGGATTGTGTGACTAATTATTAGTCTTTCATCGTTAAGTGAGTGTCATTGTTTAACGGTCGTCTAGTGATTACTATAATTAGCATGGTTAATATGAGCATTAACATCAAATGGGTCCCACATTAATTTTTCATAAATGGATTCTTCAATGGTGCATAACACTCGATAGGGCCCCTATCATAATCATCATTGGATGTATTACATTGTGGTTACCAATATTTGGTGGGCCCACATTGATTAAACAACATTGATCATGGTTTTGAACTTTTTGTCCAATGCTTTTCTAATTAGATGGTCCCTATCATGTTACCAATATTAAATCACTTGAGCGTGACTACTAGTTAGTGGATTCCCATTGGGTCAATCATCTCTATTTCTCTCTTCATTTCTTATTTCGATCTATCATTTAGTGAAAATTTTATAAGTTGCCAAATACTTTTGAGGTATATTGAAACTTGTAGATATTGTCAAACACCATAAGCGACACAATATTATGATATATCACTATTTTATCATGTGATAATGAAATCTTACAATATTCAAATTTGGTGATATTATATTCTGCCTTTATCCAAACACCCCCTAAGTTTTTTAATCATTTGTTGATTGAGCTGTTTTCTTTAATGAGATCGGGTTTTTATTTTGTCTTGGAATCTTTTGTTGATTGAGATGTTTTCTTTAATGAGATCGGTTTTTTTTATTTTTTCTTGGAATTTATTTACAATTCGATTGTTTGGTTTTGTATTTAGAGGGTGTTTGGATACACGCAGAAGATAATATCAAATTGTTTGAATATCCTTATATTTTATCCTTACATAATGAAATATTGTTATATTGTAATATTGTGCTAGTTGTGATGTTTGGCAATTTTGTAAGATTTCAATGGAACATAAACTATAGTGTTTGGCAATTTATAAATATTTAATTAGATGTTACACGTAAAGTAAGAAAAAGGAGAATTAAGTATAATACCCATTAATTAGTAATTACTGTAGAGTCATCTAATATTGGAAATTAATGCGACCCTTCTATTGATGATAAATTTTGATGGGACCCATTCATTGTTGGTGATCATAGTGGGTGCCATCATAGTTATCAGAATCCTATGATTCGTATCACGAATCCCGATTCGTATCCCGAATTTTAAGGAAAACGATTTGTATCTATGTAATGAATCCCATTTACTAATGAATCTTAGGATTCAGGTATGAATCCTATGATTTGATACTCGTTTCATTGAATCTTACGATTCAAGCGATTCGACTAAGCGAGAATGGCTATAGCCAATAAGCTAATATTAATAATCTTTTACCTTTTTCTTTCTTTATTCTCTCTTTCTTTTATCACTTGTATTTTTAAAAGGTTATTTAGTAGTTAATGAAACCTCGTAAATTTTTTTTACGGCTTTGATAAGGTTTTAAAGATGAATAAAGAACCTGCATTTAACTAAAGCATTTGACTGTCCATATGGTGCTTGTTTATATCTTCTTCTTTTTTTAATCTATTTTGGTTTTTTAACTTCATAAACACTTTCTTAACTTTAAGAGATATCCGACCGTGTAAGATTGATGGTATGGATTTTATTTTATTTTTATATTCTGATTTAAAGATAATAAAATATATATTCATACTTTAAACTTATTTAACTATTTACACATCATTATTTCATATATATATATATATGTAATAATATGTCATGATGTACTTGATATAATTGTATGATAGACTTACTTGCTATTATATTTATACTACTATAAATGAAAAATGGATGGTTATGAATAATTACTTTTTTCTTTTTCTTTTAATTTTTAATTATTTTTCATTTTTATTAGAAAAATAAAAAATCATACGATTCACGATACGATTCGATTCATGGGTATGAATGATTTGCGATACGATTCCGATTTTGAAAACTATGGGTGCCATCTAATTCATTGTACCATCTAATATTAAAAATGACGAGACCCATTTGATGTTAATTAATCATGGTGGGCCCATCAACTTTAGAAACTGTGATTACACATGAAATAGTGATTATTTTGATACGCCTTGACATCACTAAATGTTAAAACCATTATGGGACCCTTTTGTATTAGTTATCATACTGACCTGCCTAATTACGATAATCACTAAAGGCACCTAGTGTTGGGACATGGTGCGGCCTATCAAATTTTTATTTTTTTAATATGATAATTTAATAATTCTGAACTGGTAATTTTGGTCTCACAACTTAATGTTTGTAATCACTATGAGTCCCTCGAGCTTAGGGCCAAAGGCTCTTGGGCTGTGCGGGAGATACCCTAGGTTAGAAAAAAAAAAATCTATGAGCTCCGCCTAATATTGCAATCATGACGGAACCCACATAATGTGATAGTTGTGGGACTCACCTAATATTAGTAATCAATAGGGGACCTATCTAATGTTGGTAGTCATGATAGGGTCTGTCAAATGTTGGTAATCATGATTGGACCCACCACCATTTGTGATTACAGTGGGACCAATATAATGTTAAAATTCATGGTGGGACCCATTTACTGTTGGTAATCACAGTAATGATCATCAATGTAGGTTATCATAGTGAGGTAACTGTGATATGTGGTTGCCCATGAACTCACATGGAGATATTAGGCTAAGTACTTTAACCCATGTTTTGAAAATTTTTATATGAAAGATCGTTTTCGTATTCTTGAATAATTAATATGGAGGTGTTTACAAGAAAATGACATTATATCATACATTCTAGGCTAGCCAAACAACCGTCTTTTAGGCGAGTAAATTATATTTTAATCTAGCAGATAATATAATAAAATCTTTAAAAATATCTGGTTTCCAAATACCCCCTTATCTACTCAAACTTTCTTTCCCTTTGGAATTTAAGAAATTGCATTAGAAAGTATATCTAATCATTTTTTTGGTTTTTAATATTTGGCCCTTGCAGCCTGGACCTCGGACTGGTCCAATTCAGTGTTATATCAAGAGGAACAAAGCTTCTTCAACTTATCGCCTGTACTTGGGTCTTAATACAGGTAAACCCTTTGTTGAAATGTCATGTAAAAAAATAACTTATTACTTTTATCTGGCAATGGTTTAATTTGAACCTTTACTGGTAAACCCTTTGTTGAAATGTCATGAAAAAAAATAAGTTATTACTTTTATCTGGCATGGTTTAATTTGAACCTTACTTAAAAGTCTGAAGTCTTTGGATGAAAAGATTTTTATTGAATTTCATAGTTAGGATACACTTTTTCTATGCATCTGATATATGGATTTTGCATCATCATCATCAAACTCTTATACTATCTATCTGGGGTAGGTTTTTCAGTTCTAATTTTCCTATCTACCCTGTTAAAGCAATGAACTCAGTAACTCCACAATGTCTTTCCTCGCTACTTTATTCAAGGTCTCTATTGGTGTCGCAGTTCATTGAATTCATAACCATTAAATATGTCCTGCATGGGTTGCTTTTTTTTTTTTTGTGTGCGTGTGTGTGATCGGTAACAAAGGATTATATTGAAAATAAGAAATTACATACAGGAATAATCCGCTAAAACATAATCAAAATACAAATCCAACACACTGTCAGTATAAGAGATGAATACAGAACACCGACTCTAACTAACATACATTAACGGTTAAATTACACTGCCAATCTACCCTTTGCTTGGCTAGACAACCTGCGAAACCATTGGTTGATCTACTTATATATCAAAATGAGGCCTGAGAAAGAGATGTTCCATGATGAATCTCATTGAGCAGGAACTTCATCTTCCATGGACCTTTGCACAGGTTGCTTCTTGTCTTCTGTTCACCTATACTTTTCCTCTTCAGTACTCATTTCTAGCTCTATTTTTCCTTGTAACTCGACTTATCCATCCTTGCAGTTGTCACTTTCACTTCTTATTTCTTCGCTGCCCAACACTTCTATCCATACAACAAAGCAAGTTTAGCTGTCTCATAGAAAAATTGTGTGTAATCGAAGTGGCATTCAAGAATCGCATAACAACCCCACTTGTCTCTACTCTATACCGCCCTACATTGATCCTTTTTGTCATATCCACTCAAACCCTTTCAAAAAACCCAAAATAAGTGTTCCTAGATAGGGGAATCTATCACATTGCTCCCCTAAGTTATTTTCATTTTTTAACCTTCTCAGTTCTCTCTCATATATTTTGTCTTTGATTTGCTATTTTTTAGATCATTTCACTCCAAAGTTATATCTTACAATTTACTTGTTTTCTTATTTGACTAATGCATTTCGCAACATCTGCAGGCAACATAAACCAATGAACTTCATATTGGATATCTGCACCTAGTTGTCCATAACCGTAGAGAAAATAAATGGAGCGCTAAAAGCAAACCCCCAAGGCTTTGCACTGTATTGACATTATCAACAAATATATAATCATTTGAAGGTTTTGGATCCAAAATTTACAAATATTTTGAGATGAGTAAGATTGAGTTAATCATCAGATTATGGTTCTTTTATTTTTCTTCTCCTATTTGGGATGTATGTTAGGGAAGATAGATGAAAAGTGTTGTTGATTGCCTATTTCCCATCCACGTCCATTGTGCAGTAGATGAAATATGATGACTGACCAATGCAATTCTTGTAATTGTAAAAAAGTAAAATTTGAGAAGTTCATAAGTGAAATTACATCTTAATTTGGAAACTATAAGAAACATTGTTGTTTTCAATGCCATTGCAATAATCACCTTCCTTGACCTAAACTGTGTTGGCCTATCATCTAGTTGTTTGATTGTTTGGATGCATAGCACTATGCTATTAAGCACTAGTATTAATTCTGAAGACAATATATATATATATATATATATATATATGGGGGACATTCATGTGCATCTATCCCTCACCATAGGGAGAGGGACACTTACATGGCTTTTCCTCTTTGCGCATGAACATTCTTTTTCTGCATATCACCATATATGGCTTTTCCTCTTTTGCACATGAATATTTTCAATTATTTAAGTGTCTCTCACCCTATAAGATTCTTTTTCCATCAACTTCACCCAATACTTAAAGTTACATTGCTTTATATGGGAAGTGAAGGGCATCCTAATCCTTCTTTAAATGACTTACCTTATCGAATCCACTCCATCTGTTTGTATGAAGAAAATATTTTGAATATCATAATTGATTTATATTTGTAATAATAATGAAAAATAAATTCTAATGATATCTAACATCCTTCCATTTAAGAATCCTAATAAAACTTGCCTCAGAACATTTGCAGCAAAGAATGAAAGAAGTTTACATTTGACCATATCCTGTAAACACCACTGGATGTGGACCTAACTCCTGGGCCCACCTCATGTGGCTTCATCATTATTGAGGGTCATTCAAGGAATGTGTTTCACATGGGTTGAGGAAGGGCGAAGAATTATGGAGATCGCTTTCATATAGATATTATATCCCACTAATTCTATATTTGTATTTTACTGAATTTGTTACATTTTTCCAACTTCCAACCAGTATTGGATTCAGACACATACTTGTACTCATATAACTCAGAACACATATATGAGAGGGTTCTTATTTTATTTTATTTTATTTTATTTTTTTTTTTTTGGGGGTTCCTAAGATATGGGAGTTGAGTGTATCAAATATGAGCGCCTTTTATGCACATGTATTCCAGTGCTAATGCAATGGTAGATGTTTTGGCAAAAATGGGAGTCAAGAGAGTCACAGGGAATCTGTTTTGGTTGTTTTCTTTAGTTACTTCCTATCTTTTGAGAGAATACTTTTGAGTTTATTTTTTTAATTCTTTTTAATTGAAAATCTGGTTAATTAAATTTGTTGGTGGGTGGGGTTGCTCTTTGTATACATCAAGGTTGGAAAACTCATGATTTAGACTTGACTCCACATACAAAAATTGTTCCAGAGAGTCGTCATCGTAAGTCTAAAGAATAATGTTTCTTATAACTTTTTGACATATTTAAATAAGTTAGGTACATTTAAAATTTAATTATAAATTTATTTGCATTTATTCATTTTAATTAATTCAACCTAAAGAACCTATGTATTCAAGAAAATACTAAAATAAGAAAAATAAAAGAAATAAAAGGTTATTTCGGCATGCTACATATTAATCACATTTTCTTGATAAAGTCAAAATTTCTATACAATGGAGACCACATAAATGGGTTCCAAACCGACAATTCAATCTTGCTTCCTTTCGTCAGTACACTCCCAACTTCCAAGTCAGTAAGAGTAAAGTTGACTGTTGGATTGAACATGAGTGAAAAAATATCGCATAATTGTGTTTGTCCAGTTCGATGATGAATGTATCTCTGATTGGTTTGAGATTCCATGCAATTATGAGTAAGAACACTATGAATCTAAGAAGAGCCGGATCACCAACATGTGGTGATGCAGGCTGACCGGCATCAAGTTTGCTGAAGACTCATGTGCAGGCCCTAAGTCCATTGAACCCACCAAGCACAGGCCAACGGCTGGCCTGACAGGCCCAGTCCAACTGAGTGCAAAAGTCAGCGGGACAAATAAAGCAAGAGATTATTTGTCCTTTGATATCTCTACAAGGATAATTGGATCCTTAAGTATCTCCCCTTAAATTTAATTTTATTATTATGTTAAGAGTCTAGATTCAATGAATGTTTGATTGTAAGGAAAGAAAATCTAGTGGATAAGGAATTATGTGCTTTTGGATTGTAAACAGGCCTATTTAAGGACCTCTCATGCAACTTCGAAAGAAGACGTTTATAATATTTCAGGATTCCTTTTCTTTTTGGGTAGGACCCTTGAGTGATTGTGTTGGCTTGAAGGTCACTGCCTATGTTTGGGCAGATCCTTTCACCAGTCCAGCTGCCTCATGTGGGCCCTATTGTGTGCGGAATTTTTGTTAGTACTTCAATTACTTTTTATTAAACCCAACGTTAACTTCAACTTCTATGGAGAACCCTTTCCTGTTATAAAGTAGGGTGGGGCCACAGTTTAAATGGTTTGAATCTTTGAAAGTTGAACCCCCCATGCAAAGACTTGATTTGACCTTAGTTTACCATGATCTACCTTCATTGCTTCTTTTTTTTCAAGCTAATCCTTGAAGTGCATCGGCCATCAATGCAATCCATGGAATCCAACTTTTCGTCTACCATTATTTTATTGCATGCAAAACCATCATGTTAAACAACTACCCATTAAAAGCAATGATCTCCATCCAATGGCTATTACTATCCCATTGAAACAACATTTATTAATACACTTAATGTAAAACAAACATCAATCTCCCCATTAATGTGATTTATTATTATTATTTTTTTCGGTGGTTATATGACTCAACCCGCAACCTTAGGTTACAATACTGAGATCCTTCCATTGTGCCACAAGCTCTAGATCAATATATTTCTCCTGCACTGTTTGGCTCTCTTATTTAATAAAATCAAGCTTCCATTCGAAAGAAAGTAAAAAAAGGAGAAAGAGAGATTTACTGTCATGAAGGAATAAATGAATTAAAAACAGATGAAGAAAAAGAAGGTAAATTAAGATGAACGAAGAAGATATACCTTTTGATCTCGCCTTGTTTGCTGTCAAAGCTTTTAGCAGATCTCTCTGAGAGACGTACTGCCATGAAGGAATAAAGAAACTAAAAACAGATGAAGAAAAAGAAGGTAAATTAAGATGAATGAAGAAGATATACCTTTTGATCTCGCCCTGTTTGCTGTCAAAGCTTTTAGCAGATCTCTCTCTCTCTCTCTCTACGCATAAAATGCGTCACTCTGCCACTTCATGCACCAATTCATTCCATATCAACAAAGTTCCCAGCATCTCCTTGTATATGACTTGATGCTTCATGAAAATGAGGTGACACAGTCAAGTCACAAGTCAATTCATGAGTTTTTCAACCTTGGTATATGTACTACAATGGAAATTGTTCACGTACAGGATGTCCTTCTAATGGAATTGTGGGATTTTCAATCTCAGCCTCAGCCACCCATAAAAGCAGGAACCCTTGAGTTAAAGGCTTTCATCAAGATCCCGCACAGCAGCCATGAAGGGTCCCCTCATAGGAGAAATCGACATATGTACAAAAGCCCTTTTATACTATATAGTTTGTTTCTCTTTTTCATGTTCATTTTTCCTATTATGATGAATTATTTTTTATGATAAAAGTCACAATATTGATCTAACAGAACTGTAAGTTGTATTTTTTTTTCAAAAATTCTGTGCAAATTTATAAAATTCTATTTGATGGGATTATCAGTTTATCACATATCAGTCATTTTCATCTGCATTCGATGTCCATTGATAACTTTAACAGATATGATAATACTGAATGGTATGTTTGTGTGGAGCATTGACCATAGAAAAATGGAAATGGTGTGAGTGCTTGTTTATGTAATGTTGAGATTCATGGGCACGGAAAAGCACTCTCCAGTCTCCACCCCCTCAGTATCACAGAAAATCAGTTCAAGATTTTCCCTTTTCCTCATGGAAATGGCCTGTAGCAAAGGACGGAAATTTGAACTGCACTAAAAATCAGAGCCTTTTCTGCATTATCAATCTCATTGCCATGTTGACTCTGCAGTCTGCAGTATTCCTTGACACTGATTGTTGTAGTTTTGGATGTAGAGAGTGGAAAGTTTCTTCTTGCTGCTCGGAAGATCAGGCGCCCAACTAGTTCAGAATACATGATATCTCTGGATGCAGAAGACATCTCCTGCAACAGTACCAGTTACATGGGAAAACTAAGGTAAGGGATGATCTTCCCTATGATTTAAATTACTAAGGTGATGGCTGGGTAATCATTTTCCATATTCCCTTAATTCGTTAATTCAGAGATTATTTGATGGTCATTTGTGGGTCTTCACCTTTGTTTCTCAATTTTGGCCACATTTAGAAATGTGTTTCTTACTTGAAATTCATATTCCATGCCGACAAACAGGCCCAAATGGTCTGGGCTCGGTCTAGCTTTGGCCCGGCCCTAACCCTTACTCTTGTACAAGAGTTTGGATCTTCCAATGTGGGGGAATCTTTTTGGTCATCCATCATGAGGTCTATCACTCCAATTTGTCATCAAAACATTGACCTCATATTTACAGTATTGCAAGGCACAGACTATAGTTCCAGGCTTGTTTCTGTTGCTTGTGAACCATAGCATAAGCTGATAATTATTTCGCACCTCCTTGGCCATATTTTTATGGCTTTTGTTGTCGGATGACATCCTATCCTAGTTTCCACGCCAATTTTTGGGATTGGCAACGCCTTTTTAAAATGTGTTCCCAATCCCATTTAAGCTTTGCTTAAGGAGACTTCACTAGATTTAGTGATCCCATGAAAATCCGACTTTGAGATTGCCTCATTTTGCTGGTGTATTGGTTCATTTGATGTATCATTATCTGCAATTATTTTCCATTTAACCAAATTACCTACAGCTGTGACATCTGGTATTGCGGTAATGCATAGATCTTGATTCTTGGCTATCAATTGTTTAAATCTTTTTTTTTTTTTTAAATTTTTACAAGTTACAAAAATACAGACTGTACACAGAGAATAATCTTGTGGATTAATGAATTGTTCTTTTATCCTTCACATTATGGGTATTTTATGTTTAGCTGTTTATATTTTTACTAGGACTCTTCAATCATTTTTCCTCTTCTAATAGACAAGGTGCTGTTGATTATTAACGACTTTTAAGGGTACATTTGGATATACCAAAACACTGTAACACTATGGCAGAATTGATGGTTATTTGTTCTGCTAATTGCTGTAAGTTTTGAGTGTCATCAATAACCAAACAACCTTTGGTGGGATACCCTTAGTCGTTCTTCTCTGTGCCGAACTGTAATTAACAATGATTGCTGATGTCAATTTGAAATTTCAAATGAGAAAATGAACAAAAGAAAAGGACATATCGAATGATCAGACACTGTCCTACCACACTATATGCACAGTAGATTAGATGATCATCCACCATTTTCCAAAGTATGCCAAGAGAATGCAATTTGTTTAGCAACATACCCACATTAGTATATTCCACATAAATTGACGTTCTTGTTTCTTGTTCTAGGTCCAACTTTTTGGGCACCAAATTCGCTGTCTATGACAGTCAACCCCCTTACCCGGGAGCTGTGACATCCACTGGTCGTTCCAGTCGCCGATTCTACAGCAGGAAAGTGTCACCAAAGGTGCCTTCTGGAAGCTATGGCATTGCCCATGTGTCATATGAGCTCAACATGCTTGGTACTCGTGGCCCTCGTCGCATGCGCTGCACTATGCACTCCATTCCCTCCTCCTCCCTTGAACCCAATGGGTTTGTTCCCTGCTACTCTGACCTTCCCACCAGTTTGGAGGACTCCTTTTCCAGCATCTCTCTGACACAGTCACAACCCTTGGACCACATTGGTAGAGGTCTCAAATCAATTGATGATTCATCGAGGTTTTCTGGCAGCACCCGTTTCACAGAAGTCTCAGTAGATGTGGATGGGAAGGAGGGGCCGCTGATTCTGAAGAACAAGGCTCCAAGGTGGCATGAGCAGCTCCAATGCTGGTGCCTTAACTTCAGGGGACGCGTCACTGTTGCTTCCGTAAAGAACTTCCAGCTTATAGCTGCATCTGGGGAGACAGCGGACGGTACTGGTGCTGGGACTTCTCAGGCAGGATCAAGTGACCATGACAGGATCATACTCCAGTTTGGTAAGATAGGCAAGGATTTATTCACGATGGATTATCGATACCCGTTATCTGCTTTCCAGGCATTTGGGATATGCCTAAGCAGCTTTGATACCAAGCTGGCCTGTGAATGATTGAGACGATTTTTAGTTTTAGCTTTGGCATTAGGATATAGTGTTGATTATTATTTCTGCTTTTGATGTTATTTGCCATAGTTTGTAACAATTAAAGGCTTTGTTAGTGAGGTGTTGAGGGACCCTGGGAATCCCTAAGGAGAGACCTGAATATGCTTAGTGTAAGCGGGATTCCTTGGAGAATGTTGCTTCTGATAATGAGTTATAAGGTTTGTCAGTGAACAGTGGCAATGGCTGTCCCCGTTTCTTTTCTCAAATCTCCTGTGCCTTGGATTTCACTCCTGACCTTGCACTTAGCCAAGAAAGGTTTCTTTACCGCTAATCCATTGCGCTGGCTTTCTTGGTGTCCCACACATGTTTGGCTAAAGTAGATTCTTGGTCTAGTGAATCCTTCAAAAGCATGGTAGGAAAAGTAAGAGAATATGTATACACACACACACACACACACACACACACAGAGTAAAAGCATGTCTTTGTTCTATAGATATTTGTTTAGAAATTTAAGACTGCAGGCCAAGACCTAAGAGGTGCTTTCAGAAAAATCTCATCTGGTGTATCAGTTACGAATGGAAGAAATAGAAATAAGACATATTCCAGATGCCCGTGGTAAGCAAAGAAGCTCAAGGAAGTTGCATGAACAAGTCACAGACTCACTCAGACTAAGTGCTCCTCATCAGGCTGTCCGGAAAACAAATACAAAAAAAAAAAATAATAATAATAATAATAAACATAAAAGGATTGCACATTTAAACTGGTGAAACCTTGAGACCCTAAATTAATTATTAGGATGATCTAATTTGAGTGATATTTGGTCAACTTCTTATCCACACCATTCCTCTCTCATCTCCCTTCCCCTCTGAATGCCATGTATCCAGGTATATAGGTTATAAACAGCTGGGGGAATCCTTCTAATTCACAATGTACCTTTCACTTGGTGCTTTTACTGGACAATACAAACTAGTACAATATCTGCACTTGCATAGGTCTTCCGAGTATGATTTCACATCAATCTTGAATGGAGTAACTAAGAGGGAGTAACTCTCAACGTTCTCTTACCAAAAAAAAAAAAAAAAATCTCAATGTTCAATCATATAAAGTTGATCGGTCCCTCCCATCACTCTCAATATTTTGTAAAAGAGACAAATCATCCTTGCGCCCAAAAAGAGAAAATTTAAACAATTTAGTGCTATTATTTGTCACTGAGTTTCTTATATCGGAGAGACAACTTTTTTTATCCCTCCGTACAATCATTTAAATCAAACAGTTAACTTACATGATAATGATCCTTGAACATATATGAATGGTGGCCCTTGATGTTGATATTGATGGTGAAAGCAAGGGTATGGACCTCATAGAGGAGGTGTGGGCTTACACCTCATGGCCTGCCAAGGATCATGGGGACCAAGTAGTTTTCATTCAAGATGTACTAACATGGACACTCTCCAATACCATGTGTTTAGAGGGTCATTTGAGAGTTAGGATAAGGCAGTGGTCCCCCTTTCTATCCCAACATACGAATGGATTTTATCTCCCTCATTAGTAGTTCTTGTTGGTATATTCTGTTGGCAATTTGGAGATGGTCCATGTCGAGATTCCCAGAACTCACAGAGCGATAAAAGTGGGGTTTTTTTTGGGTAAGAGAATGATAATAGTGGTAATTCAAGCATTTGGCTGCATATAAATTTTATCATGAGAATTGGTTTTCTTCGGATTAGGTTTTACCTTTTTTGTATTTTATGCATTTCCCGTGGACCATTTTCACTCAAAAGCTCGGGAAATGACCACCTAAGGACCTCATTTTAATTTTCTTAGAATTGGGTTTCTCTTGGTTTGTTTTTACATCGCTTCATCTTCCCTCAAAACCTCAACAAAAGACCACACCAAATGTATTATTTTGTAGCCTGAAATGATTTTATTTTACAGAAGATGGAGTATTTTCCTGCATGGTGGCAACAGTAAAAGGAAAACATTTTAAGGTAAAAGGCATATGTTGAGAATTGTAGGACATAATATCAGGATTTTGCATTCATTTCATAATTCATGGTAAGAGGAATTGATAAGGTATTGAAATGCTGAAGGCAGATTTTGAATAACTAATTGAAGGCAGAAATCCAATAGAAAGCTCTTATAGAAAGTTGAAGGTCACAACTCTTCTCTCTGCCATTGAATTTTTGCATATATAATACACTATCAATAGATCATAACTTTTAATCCAACTGTCATATTTTGAATTATTAGATCTCAAGTTCTCTCTCTCTCTCTCTCTCTCTCTCTCTCTCTCTCTCTATATATATATATATATATATATATATAAATATGAGGGTCCCCCCTCCTTACTCTTATATATATATATATATATATATATATATATATGGAAAATACTCCTATAAGAGTAAGGAGGGAGGACCCTCATATTTAGGCTATTGGCATTGGATATGGATCCAATGGGTCTTCCCTTACTCTCATGGTAGTATGAGAGTTATTGTCATATGAGTATTTATATATATATATATATATATATAGAGAGAGAGAGAGAGAGCAAGGCTCTCTTAAGTTCGAGCTTATGATAAAATTTCGTAAGCTCAGGCTTGTGGGGCCCACCTTTCGTCCATTCAAATGGACAAAAACATGACCCCCTAAATTGCATATGTCCACCAACTTTTGGTTAGATCCGAATTTACTGGACCGTTAGATTAACTATATATAGATTCGAATGGACTGTTGATCATTAAACTTTTGAGCTCATATGGAGATACTAGAAATAACGGATGTGGTTGATTTTTTGCAGAGAGGAGGATCTCAGAGAGTCCTTGAGACCCCCCCCCCCCCCCCCCCCCCCCCCCACCCAATTCCCATCCTCACGTGGGTCCCTAGGTACGCCCCACCACACACTTGAGCTTAGGAAAGCTGGCATATGTGTGTGTGTGTGTGTGTGTGTGTGTGTGTGTGTGTGTAATTCTAAAAAAAATCCTAAGCTAAAATCTTCTGTAAAATCCTCTCCATTGTAAATTGCTTCAAATCATCAACAAATCTAATCAGAATTGGGTTTTCTAGATACATCAGGCCAAAAATAAAGACACTCAACTTTGATTTATGGGACCAGCATTACTGCAGCTTAGGATAACTGAAGCTACCCAATTGTGGGCCCCATTTGAGGATGGGACCAAGGGGATGGAAAGATCTATGTCAGACCACTCCAAGTATCAAGTTTGACCCTAAACCCATGCCCCTAACCCCTTCATTAGCGGCCCACAAGTTTAAGTGCTTCATATTCAAAAAAATATTCAACCCTTCTTCCAACGGTTCAGTCCATTTGGATGTATTCCAATCCTTGGGATTAGTGACTATTAGAGGGTTCCCTATTGGTTGCTAGGTTTGGATGGATTGCTAGTTGGACCCCATAAAAAAGTTATCATATAATAAGTGAGAACTAGTTCTCACTTGAATATTTCCTATATATATATATATATGGGAGATGCTCATATGAGAGATAAGGTGGGGACCCTCACTTCCATATCCAATGCCAACGACTTAAATGTGAGGGTGTATATATATAGCATTGCAATGCAATTTGTCAAATTTTCTCTCCTAACATTCAAGAGATCTACATCAATTATGTATCTTTGTAGCCTTAATTCTAATTTTTCCGGTATCTTTTCATGTTAACGCAACATCTTAATCTTTTTTCTAGCTCTTAATAAAGTTATGTCAATCTAACAAAAAAAAAATACAAGGTTAAAGACTCCACCAGAAGCACCTGGTCCTGGATTTTCAATTGGCTGTGTGGTCCATCATCTGCAATTTCCAAAATGACTTTTTTTTCTCCCAGCCACTTGGTTGGGAACCCGCTCTCACCAGGATGACCTGGAAATGGGATCAATCTCCGACTCCGGGTCACTCTCTCTTTCCCTCCCCACACATGCAGGTGTCTTCTCCTCACTTGCGCGAGTGCTCTACACCCAATGTGCTGTTCCTGTCCCCAACCCCATTGGCTGGGGTAGTAGGAAAAAGAGTGTCCAATCTACTAAAGTCTGTGAAAAGTACAGTTACAATTTACCAAGTCTCATATATGATCAATCTAACATTCATCCCATCTGGACATTGGGTATGATAGGTGTTCTATGATATAAGCAGGTTTGATCACAATAAAAAGCAACCATACATGATAAATTAAGTTTTAGCTGCCATCAACCATATATGATCAAATTTGTTTTATAACAGATGATGACCCTTGGCTAATGGCCAGCAAGTGACCAATAACCTTGACCTTGTCATTTGCCCAAACAGCCACCCTACCCCAAGCCCCCAACTCAACTGAACGAGGGTCACTCCAAACCTTACATCTTCTCTTTTACTTCAATCCAGAACTGATCTGCCTACTGACCTGAGCCAACCCAGTAACATTCTACTGAACCCAACCTCGCTAATTACACTTTAACCCGCCAACCCAATCCTAACCTATCCATTGAGTTTCAGGTTGAGGTTGAACATTCTAACTCGGTCGCTAAACAGGTCAAATTTATGTTGAGCGTATGCTCATTGCGCTAATGTGTCGACCCAATCCGAGTCAGTCTTACCCCTAGGGTTGAGTCGGGTTTAGGTAGAGTTTGGGTCGAATTCGGTTGAGTGGTTGGATTAGCTACAAAGATTGGATATTTAACTATAGGGTAAAACAATTTTAACCTGATGGATTAAATCAAAATAGATTTAGAATTGCCAGGTCAAAGCTAAAGAGAAATATACATGGATTATAAACTATAAATGTCCCTATATTTATTTCATTTGATGTGATCTCTCACCCTAAAACAGGACCAAAAAGCTTCTTTTCTCCACTCCACCTTTGTTTCTCTCTCTCTGTTTTCTTGTCTACACCAATTAGGAGGGAATGAGGAAGTCAAAGCTCAGATCCCCCATTAGAGCTCTCCACCAAGCTCTCTTCCACTTCATACCACAAGGGACCAAAACCACCACATGGGTCTGCATCCAACCGGCCAAAACCGACTCCTTTCGCGATGCCTGTAACAGCTTCCCTTCCATGTACTACTCTGCCTCTTCTTCTTCTTCTTCTTCTTCAGATAATTGCAGCATCAACGAAGTAATAGAGCAATCATCCATCGAACAGACCAATGACGAGTCCCATTCCACCACCTCTTGCTCCTCATCAACCGATTTCGACAGTTCTCAACCAGTAAAAGGATTCATCAGCTCAAACCGGTTCTTCTTCTCTCCCTGCTCATCCAAGTCGCTCTCCACGAACGATTCGGATAACTCCAACCCTTCGGAGTTGGTCGTGAAAGGCTTCATCAGCTCAAAGAGGTTCTTCTTCTATCCATGCACCACCAATTCTATAATGGAAGAGGAGGAGGAATCAGACACCCCAAGTGAGACCAAAAGCGAAACGGGTTACCATGAAATCGAGTTTTCAGAGAGCCCGTGGGTTGAAACAGTGGAGGAAGGTGAGGGAAGACAATGCATGGTAATGGAGAAGGGTTTTTGCAAGGATAGCGTGAAGATGTCGATGGCGTCGATGAATCCATACATGGACTTCAGGGTGTCTATGGAGGAGATGGTGGTGGCGCATGGGCTAAAGGAATTGCCTTCCTTACAAGAGCTTCTGCACTGCTATTTGAGGCTCAACGACAAGGCAGTGCACAAGATTATTATCTTTGCATTTGCGGATTTGCTTGTAAATCTCATAACTGAAGAAGAAACTAGTGAGAATAATAGCAGCAGTAGCAACCACAAGAAAGAGATCTGCTTGTCACTTGACTCACTTCCTCTCTGTTTACGATCTTGAGAGGGAAAAAAAAAAAAAAAAAAAAAAAAAAAAAAAAAAGAGAAAAGATTTCTTGTTTA
Source organism: Umbellularia californica (assembly GCA_028538565.1). Taxonomy (NCBI): domain Eukaryota; kingdom Viridiplantae; phylum Streptophyta; class Magnoliopsida; order Laurales; family Lauraceae; genus Umbellularia; species Umbellularia californica. Next base: position 12,601,710 of record JAPQWN010000001.1, on the reverse strand, counting down.
CATTGTAATTCCTTTTCTGTGATGTAGTTCTTGTTTTCTCTTATTGGGTAGTAATGTAGATAAGTCAATCTGTAGTATATATATTCCTTTTGTAAGATTGTAGATTACAGTTGCATTTGTTTCTGTTCTTTTCATTTCATTGATTGATTTTGTTCATGTTTTCTTTGTGCAAGAGAAAAGGTTTAAAAGATGAAACCACTTGGCAACTGGCAATTAAAAAACCTCGTCCTGTTTCTCTGTATCAAAGAGACAAAGAGGAGGGATGTCAGTAAGCTTAACCTCATACATAAGGTCAATGCAACTCAAATTAAATCTATCAATGCTTGGGCCTCCTCCTTAAATGGGTCCCTCATGTTTCAGTCTCACCTTTATTTTTATTTTTTTTTTCATTCAAAGGAACCAATTGAGAGGGTGCATACTTGGACAAATTTTTATAGAATGAAACAGTATCTCCCTGTTTCAACAGGGATCAGGGATGGATCAGAATCCACCAAGTAATTGGTAGCAACAGAACGGCTGAAATGGGCTGTAACCCCCTCATCCGTATTTCTTTCTCCACTCACTTCGGCCGTGGCTCGAGAACCTGACAATAATATAACGAACATATGGTTTGTTGTTGGGGCTGCTGATTTAGGATGGTGGTTGATGGTCTGTCTACCAAAATTCAGACTTCTCTGCTGCTTTTCAAAGTGGGACGGGCAGTAAACAAAATTTAATAGAAGAGGGGTTTGGGTCTAGCCAATCACAAAGTTTTAGGATCATGAATGTTGAAAACCAATTTATGGAGATCCACGGTACCAATGGTTACATAAAAATACTGCCCTTTATTTTTGTCCAACTTCCATTTCACGGTTATAGATCAAGAAAAAGTCTTCCACTGTGCACTCCTTTCCTACAGGAGTGGGCATCCAGATGGTCCCAAAAGGCAAGACTCCCCCTAAATTTCATCGTGTCCCACCGTGACAACAACACTGATCCAACTGATAGGATCATAGGAGATATTCTTCCTATAGATCAGAATTTGTTTTTGAAGTTAGCTATAGCTAAAAGCGCCCTTTTGATTGGCTAAGGAGCATTACAAACTCTTTCACATGTATTGCTTTGAGAAAAAAAACTAAAAAACTACCTGCTATTCAAGCTGCTGAGGATTTGGATCTACATGCTTAACATCCCAAAGGACAATATTGAGAATCATATGAGTGTGGCCATTCAGTGATTGCTGAAAGGAAATTGAATGGTTAGGATGTTAAGAGAAATGATATTTATAGGATGTATGCCAGTGATTTGGACGACTGGGATTTGCATGGATGCTATCCACATGTACAGCATCCAAGGTGCCACAAGATGTTGTGAGTTGTGTCAGAAGGATAGGTGGTCCAATGAGTAGTCCTCTGATGGATATTTGGAGATTGTGGATAAACCCTGCCGTAAATTATCTGATTTTCATATTTCTATCAGTATGTGTGGTTAGTAATTTGCTGATCTGATGGCCCACACTAAGGTTGGACATCACTCCTCCAATTTTCATATTTTTAATTGACATAATCCTAGCCCTTCAACCAACACCAACCAACATTATTGGTGTCAGAACAAGAAAATAACCATCCAAGAAATGGGCAAATGATCAAGGGGATAAAGAACTAAAAACTTCAAGTTAGGTTAGAAACTTCCGGTTAGGTTGACCTAATCTAAATCTGACCTGTTTGCTATTATTAAAGGATTGGTGAGTTCACCCCACAACAGTTAAGCACAAGGTTGTCAACGTTGACCTGACCCTTGACCTACCTGGTCTGGTTTGGATCAGATTGGCCTCTCACAAATCCAGATGAATTGGTAGGTCAAATAACAAAAGCTTGAAAACTACTTGAACCCCACCTATCCATAATTCCAGTTAGGTTTTTTAAACCTGAAATCCAAATTATCGTGTTAGGTTAGGTTGGGTTGACTCAGGTTGGGTTTAGAAAGGAACCAGATCTTCTGTTTGGACCAAACAGGAAAACCCTGTTTGGACCATTCAGGGGTGACACATGGAGGAGATGTCAAATCCCATCTCCTCCGATGAATAAAAAAACCGCATCTCCCCCATGTGACACCCCATGATTGGTCCAAACAGGATTTCCCCATCCCTGTTTAGAAATGTCAAATATAACCCCTTATATCATATGGGACTGCTGGGCCTCATCATGTCTGACTGGAATGGCAATACAATATAAATCATCTTAATCTTTTTTTTTTGGCAATGCCTGCAGAGAATGAGGATTTGGCTATTATGTGTTGTGGACAGTGAATAAATCCAAACAAACAGCAATGGTAGATAGCCATCTCACTCACTGGGAGTCACTTCGCCCACTGGAAACATGGCCTCCCACTTGTAACCGGTCTGATCAGGACACATGCAATAAACCACCAGGTCCCACCAATTCCAGCAGTGCAGCAACATTGCATGTGCAGAGCTTCACCTTGTCTCACACCTACCTAATGCCAAAACAAGTGGCCTATAAACAAGTGGGGTTATGATGGTTTCCAAGTTCTGTAGCGAAGTAAGTGCAATATGAATACATATTCTGATGGTGTTAATTACAGCATCCAATCAATGGTGTAAAGATCAAAATGAATCTCTCACTGTCGGATTGTGGAATCACCTTTTAGATTAGATCCTGGGGCTGTAATTGTATGTGGGCCGGGCTAAGGGTTGGTCAACCACAGTACTACAGAAGATTATGGGCAGGCAGTCAGTAGAATCAATTTAAAATTTGGTGCTAATGCTGTCAATGAGCGTAAATACAGACTAAATCTGGACCAAATCCATGTCCATTTAGTTGAGTCCAAAACCCTTGACGGGCTGGATAAGTCCCTAGAGACTCTTATCAGACCAGCTCCTATTGTAGGCACAAAAATCGATTTAGACCGGGCCTTGACTTTCTTAGAATTTGAAATACAATCTAGGGTGATGATTAGGTATTCTTTTCCACCTTTCCTTGATTCATTTTTTCTTGAAGGGAACATTATTTTGTGGTCATCTATGGATATTTACCTTTGTTTATTCAGTTTCTACCAAACAAGAAAAAAAAAACCCTTATTTTTTAAAAATTTAATCGGGTTTAGAATTTAAGTCTTACAGTTCCGAAGAACTAAATTATACTAAACGGGCATTAGCAAAAATCATGGATTCATGAGTCTTTAGAATGCTGAGCTTTAGAACTAGTCAAATGTCACCCTAAGAGTGTGTTATTTTATAATTTACTTCTGTAATTCTTGGATATATCCATGAGAAGGTCCTTATCACAAACTTGTACAAAAGTATAAAAAATTTACTACCATAAAAAGACCAGTTCAAAAGGGTTCAATGGGCTAGCTGGACCATTGACAACTCTATAGCGCGGTGTTTGTTCTGAGATTAATGGGTCTGTAGATATGACTATGCATAAACGTAGTGAGGTGCATCCAATATTTTATAGGCCTGGCTGGTAATGCAAAACTCTAGAAGTTCTCTTGTGGTTATCAATGAATAGAATCAATATTGATAGTCATTGATAAATTAAGGGTCACATGTCTCAAACCAAAGTTGGTAGAAAGCTCGACTTCCAAACAATTTACTGAGTTCTCGGTTCTCGCATATCTTACATTTACTTCATCAACCCAAGTGCAATTTGGATAGTTAGAATTCAATTCGCCCTTTGATTCTCGTGTTTTATATATTTTTCTTTCTTTAACTCTAGTCTTTGCACTTGACCATCTTATAGTTTCCTAGAATATTGTTAAATACTGATTTCCATGTGTCAGTTGTTTTCTTACATCATTATGTTCTCATTTTTTTTTTTTTTCTTCTTCTACTGAGCAGTAGGGGGCTGGGACCCGCCATTGGGTGAGGTGATGGAGCCGTCGAACGAGGAATATAGACCCTAGGAGAAGTGAGAGAATCCTGAGATGAGGAAAGGTTGCATGTAGATGGTTCAAGTGAGAACTGACCTCTTACCACTGAGGTAAGAGGTTGTTCTCGTCGTTATGTCTTAATTAAGAGCCTCAATATGTCCATTTTTCACCTCCCCCTCTTTGGGGCTTACTTGGTCGCTACTTGGTTGTCAAGGTTGAAAGGGATGGGCAGGGTTTAATGTAGATTAAGTATGGTTAATGGGAATGTACTCTTTATCCGTAGGGTCAAGAAACAAAACCAACCTCATCAAATCATCCTTGCTTTTGATTTAATGAGAGTTAAAATTTAATGATCTTTTAATCATAGATTTCTTTGAAGTTAAATTGGATTTGGTACAAAATCACAAAGGATTTGGTACAAAATTAGATTTTTGTGAAACGGCATGTGGATCGAAAGTGGTCCCAAAGGGGCCTCATGGATCTAGACTGCACCTCATTGTTTCTATGCAAGCCTCCATCACTCTTTTATTTTGTGCGGCGGGGCCAAATCCAATCATACTCAAGCACAACCCATTAATTGATACCATTTATAACTATGCTCTAGCGAACCACCTTCGGGAACTTAATGCGCCACAAGTGGGCTCACACGTGAGGAAAGCACTTCTAAAAAGTTGCATCCTGGTCAACGTGGGGAAGTCCTAAGTCCCAAGAGTAACTACTATTCAATGAGGATCACAGCTCTTGATTTTAGAACCTCAAATCGATCTTAATAAATAAGTTGTGAAAGTACAATACATTCCAACGGTGGATGATGGTTAATGTAGTGTAGTGGTGGACTCAGAATTTTCATTTGAATGGGGATGACAATTACCACAATGTAATGTTCCTCATTATTTTCTTCTTTGAGTGGGGCAAGGGCTTATTTCTTTTTAGGCATATCAGTCTAAGATTCAATTATTAATTGTATTTAAGAAGGGACTTTAACACATTTTCTCGGTCCAACAAGGGCGATTGCCCCCAAAACACAGTATGTTGGTCGACCCTTGATTCAGTGGATTATTGAAGGGATAGGTTGCCTATAGATAAGTCCTTCCTAAGAATAAAAATGAGAAGTACATCTCAAGGTTAGATAGGTTTCATTAAAAAAAAAAAAAAAAAAAAAGAGAGCGATTCATTGAAAAATTCTTCTGCCAATAAGACATAAATGATCAACAAATTCCAAAACCTTGTTCACGAATGTTGTGAGCCCTCCATTAACAAAAAAAAAAAAAAAAAATAGTCTAACTTAAAGGATTGGAAACCTTCCGTTAGCCAAAAAAAAAATGTTGCAGGGTCGTGCATATAAAAAAGTCCTTTTGGATAAAACTACCACGGGGAAATCTAAGCCATAAAAAAAAAAAATCTGATATCTAATTTAACGTTGAAATTGTGATAAATGTTTTACCCTGGGCGCACATCTGATCTGACCCAGCCCAAAAGCCAAATGGATTGTACATGAGTATGGATTTGGCACCATGGCACAAGATAAAGAAAAGAGCGATGCATGCTTACATAAAAACAATAATGTTCTCCTTTGATCAGTCAAAAAGCCAAATGATAGAAGTTATAGGCTCGCTGCTCTGCTTACTAGTCATGCACACTTCTCGTTTGATCATCTTTTTTCTTGAAACCTATTTTACCTTGAATCCCTAGGAACTCAATTATGCAAACAAATAGGCCAATAAGAAACACCCACTTTAAGTGATCCATCTAAATGTCCGAAAATCAAGGGAGGCATTGCGATGAAAAGGTCCAAAGGCGGATGAGAGGAACACGAGATATTAGGCCCATCAAATGATCCTTACCCCTAGTTTTTAATTCATAAAGTTTAATAGCTATACATCGTGCAAATTTATTGTGATATAATCCAACAGTAGCTACTGTATGGAATATAAAGAACACAAGTCCCTCACCAACACAAACATGAACAGTTCCCTGTTCGTCTCTAATCACTCTCTACAAAGAGGGAGATGACTAACCACTAAGCTAGTAGTGGATGATCTTTACTAATGAAAAACTCTATATAATAAACAATATTTTTCTATCATATCACTTCAATACTAGGGTTTTGGGAATGGACCCATTGAACCCAAAGTTGGTCATCAACCACGTCCAGAAAAAGGGTCCATAGCTAGATTTTTAGATCTGGGCCTTCAGGTAATCAGGTAATGGAAGGTCCATTGACATTCCTAATGACCAGATCCAGGTCTAGAGTGAACCATGCGGGAATTCCCAAATGCATAACATTAAGCATATTAAAAATGTACAGTATGTATATTATGTCTCTTCTTATGTACGTAAAATATGCGTTATATATTAGAATATTATATACAAAGGTACTTGATCTGATGTGGTGGGCTAAAGTGCAAGACTCCACTTGTAATTACACAACCCACTAAATTTGCACAAGCCCAAATTTAACACCCTCCAACCCTTGCTCTCCATTGGATTGGAATGTAATGGGTTAAGAATGGGTAAATTTTGAAAACCCTTTTAGAGGGATATGGGTCATGCACCCTGCCCCACTTAAAAATCCATCTTGCACCCCCCATTTAAAGCCCATCCTTAAAATGCACCCACCCACTTCAACAATCGAGAAATCCTCTCACTCTCAGTTCCCCCAAATTGAAAACTCTTGTATCTCTCCAGCCCTTTTCCCTCTCCAATGTCTATTGGAAACTCTTCATTAACGCACCAAATCAACCGTTATTCTCCCTCCCTGTTTAGCTTGCGCGTGGTTTTAAGTCGACGATTGACGAGGCTCAAAACTTGCAATCTTACAGATGTAAAGACATAGAAGAGGAGAAGATAGAGCCAACTCCAAGTAATACTCCATGCTTCGTATTTTTTTATTTTACTATTTATTTGATGCAATCGCTGTCGAGTTAAAAATAATTTTTTCTGATTTTTCCTCTTAAAACAGTGGATTTGGAATGGATTAAGCTTCATTTTTTTTTTTTTTTTTGAAACTTATGAGTTTTCATGTGTTTCCTTACTTTCTTTTTAAAGCTTTGTTTTGGATTATGTGAAAAGTGGTTTGAATTTCAGATGTCCGTAGTGTAGAGGCATTTTGATATCAAATGCAGTTGATTTTTGAATAATCTGTTTGTCGATGGGGCTGATTGTTGTTTGATAATGTTATATTAACCCAGAAACAAGCCCCTTAGAAATCAAAATTGTAAAATGTGGTTAATGCTAATATTTTGAGATCTTTGTTATTGGGAGTACTGCGCTCGTCATCAGCTAATGGGTCCTAATATTTATACAATCACTCAAGGAATCAACTTTCTGTACATTAACTGCTTCTTTAAGAGTAGAAAATAAATTTATGGAAGAGACAAAAAAAAAAAAAAAAAAACACCCTAACTTTCTAAAGTCTTGAGATCTTCTTAGTATTCTCTATGAAATAAATTATAGGATTTATGTGAAGAATGTATTAATGTGAAAAAAACTTAACTAAATTTTGTAATCATTTAAATGCAATATATTTTATCTTTTGTCATTATTAATGTGAAGAAAGTATTACAAAATAATATTTTTGGACTGTTTCAATTGCCATCGTTCCGCACCCCTTAAACAAAAATCCTGAGTCGGCCACTGCTTATGTAGTCCTTTCCATCCTTGTTTTGTTTCCACCATTTTTAAGAGAAAAGATTCCTTACTTTTTGAAAAAAAAAAGAACTTTTAAAGAGTCCATCTATGATAAATTCAACCTTCAATTTACGGGTCACATTTGTGCATACGGTTTTTAGCAAAAAAAAAGTTAAAATCACTTTTTTGTGCTAAGTAAAATTTATGTTTGGTGCGGTTGTTTTATACGAGGAAAAATCTAAAAATGAGATATTTCCTGCAATTCCAAGGAAAGATTTTCCGTTCCTATTGGGGTTTGGAAAAAAATGTTCGTACAACAGGAAAAAGTCTACAGAAATGGCTTTATAAAAACCTTTCAGCATACGTATACAAAACCTCCCTTTATAAAAAGAAAAAACCTTCAATGCACCTATATCCATATGTATCAACACTTGGTCCAATTTGAAACACAATGGACTGTCATAAGCCATTGAATAGACAAAGGAACCATTCTATTGAGCGTTAAAACTCTACAACCCTATATATCAACCGCTATCGTGAGAACAATGGATTGCTCGATTGGTTGGCAATTCCGCGTCTCACTCGGATGATTTAGGATTGATCCCTAGTCTCCCTCCACTCCTTGCATGTGCGAGTGCTCACTCACCGTATAAGCGGATTCTCTCGTCTTGAGTGTGCAAATATCTCTCCCTCCACGGGCAGGTACAAAAAAAAACTGCTAAGATAACTTGATTGAAACAATTCCCATTTTCCAGACTACCCACGTAGTCCTGTCTAGCCTCTTTCCACAGTAATTGGCTTACATCCAAATGGCCTCATAAACCTATTCCTTATTAAAAAAAAAATAGAACAAACCCTTGTGGACAATTATTATGTAACATAACATTTTATTCAATAATTACTGGGCTAATGATCGCTTTCTGGGTTCGATGTAGGTCTGGGTCTGGGTCCGTCTTGTGTTAAGAGCAGATCACTCCTCAAATTAAGTTCTGGCTTCATCATGGACCAACCCAAACTCACACCAGTCTTACATTGGGGTTCATGGTGATTAAGATACATACTCAGCTGGCTCAGTTAAAACTGTATGAATAGCAGAACTTCCCCTCCGTTTGACCCATTTTGCTGCAATATCTTGATGATTCAGGACGTGTATAGATCCTGATAACTGATCAAAACAGGTCCCGACCCAAAGAAAACCCGTATGCTCATTTGGGTCCATGGATTTCATATCCAAAGACCTCAGCATCCAATTCAACAACTGTATAATATATATGAATATTTAGTGTATTATAAGCATATATGTTTTTAAGCCTCAACTCAGATCCATATCCATTATCCATTATCCATTATCCAAGCTCTTTATTTGTGTCCGGGTCTGGGTGCAGCAGCTCTTTCACTTCAGTTCGGGTATGGGTGTAAGTTTTGCACCCTAGATCCAAGTCGGATCCAATTTAAAGAAGGGTGCCAATTAGTAATTCAAGTTTGGATCTGATTGCACGAAAGGCTTATGGGTTGGGAATTGAACCAATGAGTTAAAGAACCCCTTGAACCCTAAGGGGTTGGCCGAGTGGTCAGGACCACGGTTCCTCCTTCTTTTGGAGCTAAATGTCTTGGTATCGACCTCCGGTTCCCCCTTCTTCAAGAATTGAAGGTTGAGTCCACTAGTGCTACCACCTTGGGGCCACCGGGGTGTTTACCCGACTCTCCTCTAGGTACGGAGGAATTAGTCCAACTCGAAAGATTGGGAATCTCGGATGGTAAAAAAAAAAAAAAAAATTTCCTGTCCCAAAAACATTTTTATTAATGGCTTTCAACAAAGAGCAGGGCTATTTTAAATTGCAGCTTAGCTTATCCTAAGCTGAAACTGGGCTAGTCCCACAAAATCAAAGTCGATTATGCCTTTTTTGCATAATAGAACTGAACAGTCTAGTTTTGATTAGATTTATCTTGATTTTGAAGATGATCATCATCCAAAAAACGACATAATCGACTTTGATTTTGTAGAACCAGCTCAGTTTCAACTTAAAATAAGTTAAGCTGAAACTCAGAAGTGCTGCCCTTTCAACAAATCACCCATCGGCCATATCCAGTGTGATAATGAGGGGCTGATCTCAGCCAATGAACTCCCACGCAAGATAAGAGTCTGAGCTAATCAAAGACTGAGTTCTGCAGATCTTTTTCTCCACCAAAATGTTTTGAGCTAAGCTGGGGCGAGAGGCCCACATCTACCCAACCTCGGTTAGGCATCGCACCATCTCCGCTCGTGAGCGAGCGCAGGCGTTCAGACTCGCAGGTCGCAGCGCGCAATGGCTTCAGCAGCAGCACTAGCAACGTCGTGGGCGCACTGCCGCCCTTCGCTTCCCCTTCCCTCTTTCAGACATATCTCCTCCTCCTCCTCCTCCTCCTCCTCTACGTTGTCGTCGTCGTCGTCTTCTTCGTCTTCTTCTTCGAGCATCTCTTCCACCTTCCTTGCAAGTGCAACTAACAAACGGATACGAAAATGCAGCAGCTCATGCTCACCTCCTCCTCCTTTTCTTCCAAGGGCTCTCCATGATTCTAACACAACACAAGAAAACCGAGACGAACAGCAGCAACAGCAGCAGCAGGAGGAGCACTTCTCAGTTCTCACATCCATCAGAAGCCCATACAACGACATAGTCATCGTCGACACCCCCAAATCCCGGCTTCTTCTTCTCGATTCCACTCGTAACTACCTTTGGCTTTTCCCCTCTTTCCTTTTTTCCAAAACTCAATTCTCATCATGTGTCTCTTTTCTTTCATTATCTTCTGTTAGTGTTTGTGGGTGTCTGCTTTGAATTGCATTAATTTTGATATCCAAAAGACTTCGCCTGATTGGCACTCCATGCCCAAATATCCCCTCAAGTCTATTCTCTTTTCTCTCTTTTTGGATTGGTATATCCCTCCCTTTAAGTCTTACTTCACTCAGTAATAGTTGCCTCTTTCTAATCAGAGACAGGGTACATTCTTTGGAATCTAGAGTACCCCTTTTCTTAAAATTGAAGTATATGTCTTCCAAAGGAAGGAGGATAGAAAGACATGCCTTTTAGATGACACTCTTAATGCATCTTGTCAGTACTTTGTATATTTTTGTTCAAGATTGTTCTTTTATACTTTATTATGAATGAGATTCTACAAGTATAACATTTCAAAGAAGAAGAGAGAAAAATGAATGATTGTATGTAAAAGTAGAACAATAATACGAATGAATACGGTGTTCTTCTTTGTCTTTGCTTCAAGAAGTATTCTCTTGATTTGTAAAATTATTCGATTTTTGGTATTATTCTTGGTCAATATCAAACATTTTTCTGTTTGGGTGAATGGGAATATGAGGTTTTTCTGTTTAACCAGTATCAGCTGATTTTTTTAGATGTCAGTTTGAACCTCTTTCCTTTTTCTTTTCTTTTCTTTCTTTTGTGCAGATAATATCCATAGCATGCATAACAAAGAACAAAAGTGGACTGGTGCTTATTGGGTATGGAAAGCTTCTTTCACCATTGCAAGCTGGCAATCTCCTTCTATGGAACACTTATTTCGCAATCGCAAGTTAGAAACCTTGTTTTAGTTGTATGGATCATCCCAATTAAAAATTTAATTCTCATAAGTTTCAATCAATTTTTGTGTTCATAGTACAGAAATGACACATCAGATAATGTTCATACCATTCATAACAAAAGAAATAATCATATGCTGCTGTCAATATGGTTGTCACATGACAAGAGTAGTGTTGTAACTTTTACATTTATTATTTGGTATAAATATGTGGCAGCCTCATAGCGAGGTGTCAATCCTCTCAATTTCTACAATTTAACCCATGTGTACCTAACCTGTTCTTGATCAAAGCTGCTCATATTGAACACTGCCCAGTGTATAACAATTGGACCAAAGTTCACTTCAATCGGAGTGATATGCACCATTAAATTTAATATTGTATAAAATATAACCATATGATCAATTCAAATGTGCATCTCTCTCCAATCGAAGTGAAATTTAGGCCATTGCCCAAACATAGGAAGGCATGTATATGAGTGATTTGTATCACGCTAAGGTGGCTCCACCCAGGTTGAACCTGGTTTAAGCTGCCATTAGTACCATATTCACGGCAGCGTGAGATCTTCTCGCATTACAATGGACAATTGCAGACTACTGCATATTGAGTATGGAAAGGTTTTTTATCACCATCTCAAGTTTGCAAAATCGTTCCTGTTGTATAAATGATCTGAAACATAAATTGTATTCTCATAATGTCAATCAACCTATGTCGTTTTACAAAAATAACATATTGTACGACGAGGCAAGAGTGATGCAGCCCAAAACTAAATGGCTGCTAGATCTAAGTTTAAGTTCCAGAAAATCCGGTGCTACTGGCACTAGAACTCTTTGTAGATAAGTTAGAGGTTATGCATGTTAACATTTACAACTTTGGGGTATTTCCCTTTTTTTTTGGTTCTTAATTCAAGTATTTAACAAAGAAATCAATGGTACCAAAAAAAAAAAAAAAGAGCACAAACATAGCAGTAAACAGTGAATATTCATTGGATTTCACCTGGGAATATTACAGTTTTCCCAGGTTTCAATGTCCGCAACACAACTGGGGTCTATGGTTCTTTTAGCTCAACATGGCTGGTGAATATCCTGCAGAAACAGAATCTCCTAGACTGAAAGTTCCTTGATATTAACAATATATGGCATTTATCCTGATCAGTATGGATCATTTGTGTATCTTCTTTCTTAACTATTTATTTGTTGGCTGCCAAATGAAAGTTTGGAGTATCCCCTATAGTGTTTTTTTTTTAATGCATTTTCATTCAAGGTGGGCCATCATATTAACCGCTTGATAACCAAACCATGCACCTAACATGTAGAGCCTGAAAACCTCAGCAAGCTATGCTTATCCTTCAGCAAGTATCATCTCTTTTCATGTATAAAATTTGAGTTGTACTAGATATTGGAAAACCTGCAGATAATTTTGGACGGACTGTTGCATTTCATTTCTTTAAGTAATGATTACCTCATCTGTTCTTTTTCCATCTTAGCTCAATGTTGTATGCAGGATGAGTTCGCAACCCTTCCGGCTATTATTCCACAAGGCCCCATTGCAATCTTGGGTTTGGTAATTTACTTATTTCCATTTCTAGAGGGACCTTCATGTTGTCAGTTGTCAGAGAAGTAAATTTCCATTTAATTCAGGTCGCTAAAGATGTGCTTATTTAGGGTGGTGGAACTGCAGCTCATTTGATGCTTGATTTATGGCCTTCACTGAAGCTTGAAGGCTGGGATATTGATGAGATAGTAAGTGACACTCATGCAAGATGTGCTTCATCAGAAGCTTGTATTTTCCATAAATATTTGTTGCAGGAGTTGTCTTTTCTAGTTGTAATGGTTTTCTTAATCCTTACTACTTTTTTAAATTACAAAATAAACATTTTATATCAGTTTCTATGTTGCATGAATACAAATATGAATATTTCTGCTATCAATTGGTTGTGTCTGATTTGCAAAGCCCAAAAGCTAAGGTTTTTTAATTTGGCATAGCTATCAGTTCTACAAAGTTTATATTTGTATACAATAACATGGTTATAGTGGCTTTTTCAGAATTATAATGAGACCCCAGCCCACACCATACACCCTCCCAACTCATGCAACTTATATGAACCACTAAATTAATACACCCTATGTTGTTATTTTCTACCATTGATATTTAGATCATAAAATCCACATCAAAAGGGAACCCTATGAGCCTGATGTAATTTCCCTGAGGTGATAACATAATGTTTTTTTTTTGAAATAGTTACTTTCATTAAAGCAGCAAACAGTACAAGAGAATAATACTGACTTGCTCAAGAGAAGCACAAGAAGAACAAAACAAAGGCAAGAGACCCCTTAAACATATCTACATTGACTGAACAGAATAGGAAGCAATCTCCTTCCAATGGTGCATTATCTGATCTATGGAGAAATCTTTAAATAACGGACTGGTGGACACCCACAGAGCGACTAGAAACTTAGTTCTCTCCACCAAACATCTTTGACTAGATGAAACCCCTTCAAAACATCTGGAGTTCCTTCCATCCAAATTGTCCATAAAACTGCCAGAAAAGACAATCTCCACAATTCCTTGCCTCTAGGGGCCCCAGTTGGGGCTTTCCAAGCCCGGAAGAGATCATGAAGTGATTGGGGAAAAACCCAGGAGCATTCGAACCACTCCACCACCGGTGATAACATAATGTTAACCTTATAAATTGACTGAAATTAAATCTGTGCATGTCAGGCCACCTTTCAACGACCTAAACTAAACCATTCATGTAATATTGAAACCCATTTTTACCCTAGTGGACCCAAGGTTCTCTTTCATTGGAGCAACATTCACCGTTCAATAGAGAAAGATCCAAACTAATAATAAATGATTATTTTCAATTAATCACAAATTTTCATACAGAAGGGTCCAGTCTGTGGGTATCCAAATCTTCCTCTTAATGCATAGTTGGTTTATACATCACCATTTGAATTTTCCTTTAATCAGATTGTCATTCACTGTTTCATTGGACTACTGCAATTTCTAAATGTTTCCAATCAAACAATCAATATTTCTCATAATGGAGCAAAGTTTTGGCTTCCATCAAATTAGGGATGATTGTTTGTTGGGACAAGGCTTTATTATTTTATTTTTCTTTTTTCAATGGTAAAAAAATGGGGGTGAGAGAGGCTCAAACTCTCGACCTCAAGATAGGGACAAAGCTTTGATGATGATGATGATGGTTTGAATGCACAAAAGGTTAACCCCCCGGTGTTCAAAGATGCTATTTTTTCTAATGACCATGGGATTCTCGACCTCAGGATAGGGACAAGGCTTTGATGATGATGGTTTGAATGCACATAAGGTTAACCCCCCGGTGTTCAAAGATGCTATTTTTTCTAATGACCATGGGATTCTATAACTGTTTTTCTTTCTAATGACCTGTCCATACCATTGGTGATGACCAAACTGAAACTTGGACCCATATGTTTAAACACCAGTGACTGCACTTTTTGAAAGTTTGGATACTCAAAAGGTGTGCTTAAAGTGCATGTGTATAAAGCACATGACAATCCCAATGAGATTGCTTTTTTTAGAAGCTTCCAATCAAATAAAATATTGCTCATAATGCAGCGAATTTTGAATATCCATCAAACAAGGGATGAGAGTTTGATTGGACAGTTTGGATGTGCATAAATTTGCTCCCCATTGTGAAAGATCCAAAATTTTCAAAAGACTGGTGGGATTCAATCACCTTTTTGTTTAATGACCTGAGCAATCTGGTGGTGATGTCTCTAAACTGGAACTTGGACAGTAAGACCCATAGAGGTAAATACAGGCGGATGCATCTATTGAACGATTCATATCTTTAAAAGGTGTACCTAAAATGCACGAGTACCACTTATGCTCATCACTGTTGGATGGGATAATCACGATTTGATATCTTTTTCCTTTCTAAAAGCTTCCAGCCAAGCGGGCAATATTTCTCATAATGGAGTGAGATTTGGGGCTTCCATCAGAACAGGGATGACAATTTGAATGGGCCCAACTGGGGTCCACTTCAGCCTTTCTTTCTTTCTTTCTTTTCTTTTTCTTTTTCTTTTCTTTTTTTTTTTTTTTTTTGGGGGGGGATCAGAAATTGAATTGTGAACCCACATGGGAATCGTATTCGTATGGATGGTTCTCATCTGAATATTTCTGTAGATATTTTATATTTTCACATGGAGGTGCAGAGTTGGGACAAGACTTTAATTATGATGATGTAACTTCAGTGTGTAGCATAATTTGTAATATCAAAATCAATGTTGCATGAAATGAAACCAGAATACCAGATCAGCCAACAGGGACTGAGACGATGGCATTTAGTAAATTCAGAATGTGATTCCCTTGTCCATTATTCACTGCTAACTGCATATCTTACTACACCTTGTTAACCCAATACTTTCACTTTTATTTGGAAGTTAATATTTCTGTTTGAAATCTGATTCAAACCATTTCTGAACTTTTATAATCAATGCAGAATTTCATGTATTCATCTATAGGAACTTTATCCTTACTATGAGACATTTGTGCATGCTGCTTTGCAGTTAATTGATAAAGCCAGAGAATATCTAGGATTATCTGAGCTAGAGAAATGTAACCAAGATGGTGGTGTTCTCTGTGTTAATGTGGGTGATGCCCTTTCTCCTTCAGTCATGGTTCCAGGGGGATATGCTGGTGAGTTTTAGGATGTTTAGATAAATGAATTCTTTGCTGCGTATTTCATTAATTTACTTTGAATTTTGAGGGTTTGTCATTATATGCCTGTATCTGGGAAGCATGGACACCTCTCCGAGGCCGGAGTGTCAGTGTCCGACACGTGTCAGACACGAACACGCTCCGACACGTGTCGGACACGCAAAAAAGAGTGTCTTGTTTATTTTTTAATGTTCTATATTTCGAACACGCTGGGGACACGTGTTGGACACGTTTGCCTCTTTTAATGGGAAAAAAAATAAAATTAGGGTAAAAAAAAAAAGAATATCAAAGGGGGGGCTTTTTGTAAAAGTTCATAACTTAAAAATAAAGGGGCCATCCTTCTGCTGCCCTGAGGAGGTCAGGCGATGGGTTTTTGCTATTTACGTGAATCTAGAAAATCTATTTTTGCTGTTTATATATCAAATTTGTTCTTTATATCAAATAAATCTTTTTATTTATCAGCTCTGCTTCTTCACCTCTGCATGACAACTTGGAATTTAGGAATATGAGTTTACACCCCTCCAATGAAGAAGATATAAATAAGCCTCTGTGGAAATATGTAACCAAGTTTGAGAAAATTAATGAAGGAGGGGGAAATATTACTTGGCTGTGAAAATAGTATCTTTTAGTATATGATTAGATATATTATTATTATTATTATTATTATTATTAATTATTAACGTGTCCCCACGTGTCCGTGTCCTACTTTTTTGAGAAATGCCGTGTCGACGTGTCCGTGTCGTGTCGTGTTCGTATCCCGTGTTTGTGTCCGTGCTTCTTAGGCCTGTATTAGAGCAACATAGATACTGTAACTGAATTTTTTTTTTTTTTTTTTGGACACATATATAGCTCATACATGGATTCAATGCATTTGTTTCTATTGCACTGTTTTCAATTTCTGACTTGTGTCAATCATCCAGGCATCGTTGTGGACTTGTTTTCTGATGGAAAAGTCTTACCACAGTTGCAGGAGGTGCGCATTACTGAATTTTGATTAACCATATGGATCATATGCTTGTGTCAGGTCTCCTTTAGTTTAAATATGGTATTTCCTATGAAATAGTATCATTACAAACTAACTGCATGATCACATCCCAAAACGTTTTGATTATCAATTTATATAGAAGAAATCTTCTTTATCAACCTGTTCTCCATTGAAGTGGACAGTCTAACATGATTAGGTCAAATTCCTTTGACTATTGTTGATGGTTTATCTTTTGGGTCCTATTTAATACTCTTATCCTTTTTATTGATTAAAATTTTTATTGTTACCAATACCCAAAAAAAAAAAAAAAAATGGTATTCTATGTATTTGATCAGTTTTAGTTTCAGTTTCATTAACAATTCATGATTCTGGGTTACATGAGCATGACTATTAGTATCGATAAATAAATGGTATTCTAGGATCTAATTATTCTTGTCCTCTTTTGATTATCATGCTGGTTCTTTTAAAGTTACATTTTGTTTAATCCTCATGTGTTTTTTGTTTAGTTATGCATCTCTGCTCTGTTTTTTGTTTATTTATGCATCTCTGCTCTGTTTATTCAGCTACCTTTTATATTTTAATGCTGTTTACCTTGCTTAACTATGTTTAAAAGATCGATAGTTTCTCTAAAGTTTGTGGCTGCATATTCTTGTATGTGTTTTCTGATTGCACATCTAAGGCTAAAACATGGTTGGAACTTAATGAAAAGTTGATGACCCATGGGCGTATAATGGTGAATTGTGGTGGGACCCATGCTGAAGCAGCCAAAGCTGGGGGAGTAGCCTCTTCAAATGATAGCTCCTGGATACAGAATTCTACCATTAAGGCATTGTGCAAAGCATTTCCAAAAAATGTAAGTTACTCCCTACAGTCAATTAAATCTTAACTTCTTTGATACATGACCCTAGTTTCAGGTTAATCAGAATAATATTAACTATAGGATTGAACATGTGAAAACATGGATAAGTTGTTTTTGTCTGATCCAATGTTCTAATACTTTGCATTAGCATGAGGTGTTCCAATTGCTCGAGTGGGGGTGTAAGCCTCAATGCACAGGGCATATGCCTCATGAGCCTCTTTTTGTAAATAAATACATACAATAGAAAACGGATATATCATCAAAAATGCAAAATAGTAGCAGTTTGGCTATTTTCAGCCTATTAATGAGTTAACTAGGGCTGATTGAGTTAAAGCCAGTAAAACTAGTCTTGATCTTTTTAACCAAGATTTTTTTTTTTTTTCTGAATGGTTGTAAGAAAGATTTCTAAGTTCTTAAATTTACAACATACCCTTCCCTTTTCAGGAAGCAAGATGTGTCAAGGAGGCACATGCCCTCCAGTATGGCGCATTATTGAAGCATGTTTCATGTAGGATGTACACCGGCCTCGTATAACCATTCCAAAAAAAAAATCCGTCATATGGTGAGACATACACCCTGAATGCACACCTCAGACTTGAGGTGCGGAGCATTTTAGGGAAGCACGGCCTTGAAGCCAAAAACACTTTTAGAAACTTTGGTGTGATCAACAGTGAATATAATTGATTGGGCTGAAATTTTAAGATTCATGGTGGTTTAGACTTTACATCTAATGGACTGTCTGATTACTAAAAGATGGGCCCTGTCATGTGCAAAAAAAAAAAGGATACATTTATTAATAATTCGTTTTAAATTAGTTTGAGAAACATGAGACACCCGAGTGGGGGTCTCTTATTTCACACAGCCACCCAGTGACTAATCCCTGGGTAGGTAGGCAATCCCACATGCAGTGTACCATTAACCCAACTTAGCTAGAGAAAAAAATCAGTTCTAACATTTTTCTCCAATCCAATGGTTAATATCACTTCCTTTAGAGAAGAGCTGATGCATGATATTGGTAAATGAGATGGGCCCACTACTTGAATGGTTTAGATCTTTAGTGGTCCCCATATGTATAGATTTGAACTACCTTATATTCCAATCACTCCCAATATATATGTAACTCACCGTTGGATCAAACCTCATATAAATTGTTAATTTAAGAAACCATTAACTGAAAGTCCCCTAAATCAGTTGATGATCTGTTGAGATGATTTTTTTACCAAAATATATCCACAATGTAACTTTTCCATCGCTCTATCCCCACCATGATTTAAATGCATCCAAGTGGACCCGACAAGGGTCTTAGATATTTACCTCTTGCGCAAGTTGTGAGAGGTCCATCTCAGTAGAAGGAAATCGATATATATATATATATTTATATAAATGGATAGATGGAGAGAGCCAAGTAGGCTTGTCAATCGAGCGGGGAAAACCCGCCGACCCGGTTGACCCGAACTGGTCGGGTCAACGGGGCGGGTTGACCCGGACCCAGTCAAAGAGCTGACCGGGTCAGGGGCGGGTATGGGGACGGCCGACCCGCCCCATACCCACCCCGGATATATATATATATAAAATATTATATGTAAAATGGTTTTTGAGGATATTTGAAAGAAAAAGAACTGGACGGGGTTAAATGAAAAAAAAGAAAAAGAAAACCCCATTCCTTTATTAATCGTTTTCCCTAGACTTGGCCATTTCTCCTCTCGAACTCCATCTCCCTCCTCTCCGTGGCCAGTCACACTCGCCAACAGATCGCCAGTCGCCGGTGCCACTCCCAGTCGGATCCCAGGCCCCATCCACGCTTTCTCCGGTGCCGGTACACAATTTCTTCTTCTTCTTCTTCTTCCATTGTCTTTCCCCATTTTTTTTCTAAATCTGCTGCAACTGCTCTCTGCTTTTCTAAATCTTCTTCCATTGATCGTTTTTTCTCGCTGGACTGTGGTGCAGAGTAATCGTTTTCCCCCTTTTCTTCAAAAACAGGGTTACTTATTTAGGTTGGGGGATGTACTATGGAGATGATAGCCTCGTCTGTGGGGAGGGAGAACGATCGTCTTCTGAGCCCATTTAGAAGCCATGGATTGGTCCGTTCCGGTCGAGATGGCGGGCGTATACTGCAATTTCACGCGAAGAACCCTAGTAGTAGCAGCAGAGATGGGCTTCGACGCGAACAAGACAGAGGCTTGCATTTGCATTGTCTTGATGAACCCCGAGCCCGATCCAACCAAAATATATGAAACGTCAGTGGATGGCACCAGTACCAGTACCAGTAACAAAAGCCCCAGCACGCGAGTGTGATCTTTTATTACTTGCCTCATAAGAAAATCAATTTTTATCCCCTACACTTGTATTGTGTTGTAATTTTGTCGTTCAGTGATTCAATTTTAGTGGGCATGAGCGTTTGTTCAAGGGTTCCTAGCCGGGTCAGCGGGGCGGGCCGGGTTTTCCCGTGACCCGACTGGGGCGGGGATGGGGATTCATCCCCGTACCCGCCCGGGTTATGGGGCGGGTATGGGGATGGGGAATGGCGTATCGAGCCATGCCCCATCCCCGCCCCATTGACAAGCCTAGAGCCAGGATGAAAATAGCGGTAGTGGCGTGCGTAGCGACTTGTCGCTAAAACGCACCGTAGCGGCATAGTGGTGCAATTTGAAAAAATTATAAAAAAAAAAAAAAAAATCTGAATTTTTTTTAGAAAATCCAGAATATTGGAAAATGATAGAATATATGTTTTTCTTGCAAAAGTAACTAGGGGGCGTTAGCGGTCTCCTCATTGTATGAGGTCCTGTATTGCTATATGAATTGAAAATAATAGTAATGATCATTTTTTTCACATATATTCGTGTTGTTTAGTTATGCTACCTTAGAAACTAGATAAAGGCTTATTAAAAAAAAAAAACTATGTCATGAAGAAATACCATCAAAATAAACAATTTATTGAACTTGAAGTCAAGACTTAAGATTTAAGAGTTAGGACTTAGGAGTTCAATAGCTTCAATTCAGCGAGATACTATGTGTTTTGGTGTTCTTTTAAGCATAGAAGGTTAGAAGAGTTGCGTAAAAATGTTGTTTAGAGAGAAAAAGGAAAGAAATAAGACTTACTATCAATTTAAAAAAAAAATTGGAAAGTAGCTATCAGTCACACTCCGTAGCGGCTATAGCAGCTGCTATGGAAGAGAGCGGCACTAAATTCAAGAGCCGCTACGCTCAATATAGCGGCCGCTATTTTGATCAGAGAGAGAGAGGCTGCTATGGAAGAGAGCGGCGCTAAATTCAAGAGCCGCTACACCCGATATAACGGCCGCTATTTTGATCCATGAGAGAGAGAGAGAGAGAGAGAGCTCAGCCTAATACAACACTGTTTTTTGTTCAAGCATTCCATACAGACACGGCTCATATTCCTGCTGGAAATAATGAGGCCTGTCTCTCAGTGACCCAGTTAGTCATCTAGCAAACCGCAGTCAATCCAAATGTGACACTTTGAGGGATCCAGATTAATCGGCAAAGGGACAAGAACGTCCCTTGCTAAGTTGCAATTACCTGGCAGTTGGTAGTTTGGTGCCGTGACAAACTTCACTCTCTTAGTCCAAGCACTGATTTGTTAAGAGCCACCTAACGCAATTTGCAAATGAACTTTCTTGTACAGTACATGGAAGGGTCGATCACACATAAAGACATGGATAATATTGATGATAACAATTCCAACTACCTAACGTTTGTGTTTTGTGTTGTGTTAATGTGTGGGTTCATGTTTGATCATTTCAGTTAAGCTGGAAGAGAATGACAGAAGGAGAAGGTGAAAATTTTCTTGCACTCACGGGACCATTTCCCGACTTGAATATGTGGTCTGCTTCTGTCCCTGGCCGATTAAGCTTTAATATACGGCATTGGAGGCCAAGTGAACTCGAGTAACTGCTTGTTGCCTTCAATTAAACGAAGAACCAAGTTAAAGAAGACACTCAGGTCAGGACAATAATCCTTAAATCATCCTATACACTAATAACAGTGTTCATATCATGCTTCACTGTGAGACCTCTAGCAGCTAACAGTTACCATACACAGGTTTTCTATTTCCAGGGATGGTCTGTATAACATACAGATGTTAGTCCTGCCAAATTGCAATTGACATCTGATGCATGAGATTTATGCTGCACTTTGTGCTGCAACGGCAAGGCTATGCAACGTTTATGGCGGGATGAAATTCAGATGCCAACCTAGTCACAGTGAGTATTTGGCTGATTGGATGCTTGTCAATCGGTTGCTATTTTGCATGGTAGAGATTTAGGGCATTGGTCTTCTGGTTTTCTGCCTGAAATGACAATGGTGGTGATTGGTACTGGAAATTACTCGGTGTGGAAATTCAGGAGAACAGCATACCAGCTAATGAGGTTTCTAATTTCCGTGGCTCCCACCGCTTGATTTGGGGGCTATCTCAATGCATCCTTTGTTTCTTTTTATTTTTGTTGTTTAGCCCGCATTTTAATTAAGTTGGCAGCTCCAATTCGAGCTCAAATTGCAGTCAACCCTCTTGGAGGGACATGTCTCTACCAACTCGCCTATAATGTGGGTGGGGGGGCCTTCTTCATTTCTTGTTTCTATGGTTATTTATTAGTGCATGTTTGCTAGTCATTCAGCAAAAGGCATTCCCTAGGAGCTAACTTGTGCTTATGAATCACCTTGAACAGGTAAAATGAAAGATTAGCCGTGGAACTAATGAGATGTTTTAGTTCTAGAGTCTTCAGATAATGTAATCTAATTAATATTTGATGTGGATGTAGCTTTCATGTATGTAAACTGCAAACCTTCGACGCCATGTAAAACTTTACTGCAGGGAATTTTTATGCTGCCTAGAAATGGATAGGGGCCAAACAGATTTCATGTGTTATTCTGCTTCTTTTTTTATTGATTATTTCAATAACATTAAAATTACCTAACTGGCTCCTTCTGAATCTGGTTTATTACCTTTCTCTTTTATTTTATAAGGATATGCCAGGCCCATGCTGTAGCTCAAGCAACTGTGATGGAATCTCCCCCACAAATTGATTTTGGATCATGTGACTCAATGTCTCCTTTCAATTAGAATAGCATATTCTTATCAGTTATTCACTTGAACATAATCTTATCAGTTAAGATTTCAAAGGCATCATTTTTTTCCCCTCAGTTCCAGAATATTTTATTTGGCAATAGTAAATCCATGAGGATTTGGGCCGGTGGAAATCCCCACTTTTTAGGATTTTTAGGTCCAACCCCACTCCCATAGAATTTTGAAGATCTTCATTTTTGTAGATTCAAGCGCCTATACCGATTTCTCATATGCACCAATATCTATGTAAAGTCCTCAGTGAGGGATCTCATGTTTTAGAGGTAATGATGAATCCTCAAATTTGTGGATTCCTACCCATTACTGCCCGTGCCAGAGGGGCCCTTTTTTTCTTGGATTTGAATTTTTATGAGTTATAGATAATGTATTTTTAAAAATAACTAAATTTGAATGAATAAAGTTGAATATCAATAAATGGCTATAAAAAGATGTCCTACCATACATGGAAAGGAGTGAAAAATTGGAAGTCGCTGGGGACTCCTCTCAGAGATTAACCACTTCTACCTGCTAGTGATTTTCCACCATGTTTGGGGTTCATCGGCGAAAGGAGAAAATCACTTTGAACCAAGAAAGAGGAAAACAGAACCAAAATATAAATGGCAAAAAAAAAAAAAAAAAAACATTTTCAATAGAGAAGTTGGATGTTTTAACCACCTCTTTGGGATACGTTTGTGCAAGTTGTTTTCTGCGGAATCATATGTTTCATATCTGCACGATTCATTTTGGAGTTGTTCAGTGCAGCAGCACTCTCCACAGAAAATTTCTATTTTTCTATTTTTTTTTTTTTTTTTGGATTTTTCTGTTCTAGATAAGAAACTTGCATATGACCCTCCTCCTGTGGACTTTTGTTTCCGAGGAAAAGGAAATTTGTGTTTCCTCTTCTGCGGCATTACACCAAAGAGGCCCTTAATATAAAGAGAAATCTTTTCCTTTTACCATTCGCAAGAAGTGTACCAGAGGAGATTCGCTTTCTCCTTTGTAAGCAGATCTAAACAAGGGCGGACCCATGCATTGGTCGCCAAGTCGGCTACACCCCATGCACTCATAACCCATCGCCTCACCCCTGCTCACCAGAAACACAAAAGCACTCTTCTCAGAAATCCCCATCACTCTCTGCCTCTCTCACCCTCAACAAAAACCCTCACCAGTCAATTGCGTCTCCATTAGCATCACGCTCTCTCTCTTCGATAGACATTCCAGTAGGTGTTCCCCTATATCTCTCTCACACACATATCATAACCGAACCCAACCCTTTTTCTAATCCCTAAATTTTCTAAACCCCAATGCTTAAATCCCTAAACCCCAACCACTATCCCTTATCATTTCCTTTCCCTAATCCCCACTCAAATGAAACTCCTAGGACCACCACCGGATCTAAAGAGGTTTCTATAAAGAAAGCAATTTTCCTCTCCATTTTTCTCTTTAGCCAGGCGATCACGCAAGTGAGCAGAGACAAGTCATGTGGCTACAATTGATGAAATAAAAAGTAGACCTAATGATCTATTTACATATGGTCCATGCTGAGTTGAAACATTAAACTGTCAACAGTCCAAGCAGTAGTAAAGCTGCGTGAGCTGTCAATTATAAGTTGTTTAATATGGTTGGATACGGGAAGATTTAAGAGATCTGTTTTCTACACTTACTGCATCAGTCGTTTATGGAAATCCCCATCCACTTTGAGTTCTGTCATGTTTAATTAATGGCACGTCTCTCTCACGCATTTGATATTTCCCACTTACGTGAAAATTAAAGTGTTGAGGTCAACGTCCACCCTCACTCCTAAGTAGTTATAATTATGGTCGAGCTCTCGCCCTCACCATAAAACTATTGTTGTGCTATTTCCTATTACCAATTGATTTTGGAATAAGTGGTAACTCAATGGGGTGTAAGATCCTATATAGAATCTGGATCTAATATCCATGGTGTAACACATATTTGAATACAGCTACAGATGTCATGTTTGCTGCAAGATGTCACGTTTGCTTGCAGCATCTGCAGCATACTTTATATTTCTTCATAGTAGATTCAAAATAGAATTTGGAACCAATTTTTTTCTGGCATTTTTGGTGAATTTCCACCTTCATGCCCATTTGTTTGCATGAAATTAAATTCCTAGGAATTCCAAGAATTGTGTTTCTAAAATAATTGGTTGAAAGTTAAGAGACGAAGACAAAGATGACATCAAAATTGTCTCCCCTTTGATGAAGAATGAATATGGAGGAGATCAAAAATGAATACCAAGTGACCCTAGTAAATCAAATTCTTGAAAAATGGATTTCATTCTACATCTCCATCTTATATCCTTCACATTTCACCTTTTTAATATTTCTTAATTTCAAATAATTTTTTCATGATTTTCCGGGAGTTCAATTACATGCAAATAAATGTCCTTAATGTGTAGGCATCCCCCATTAATTGAGTTTTTTTTTTTTTTTAATCTTTTAGAAATCGAACTAAGTTAGCATAACTCTATTGGCCAATTACAGATGGAGCATATGTAATGGATGATACCTCCTGCTTAAGTTCTTCCTCAATTGCTTACAATGATTGATTGATCGATTGTATCAGTTCATTTTCCTAGAATAATTCGAGCATGACTGGCCTTGTGGATGAACCATGGAAAAGAATATATACCAACTGGACCATACCAACCTTGTGAATGTTGACTGATGATCATGCTCTTTCAAACCAACCAGTTGATGAAAAGCAAATGGATCATTACTATATCCTTTCAGTTGATGAAAAGCAAAGAATATATACCAACTGGACCATCCACAATAGGCCCCACGGTTTGCATGGTTTGGTTTGCTGCACAAGCATGCCACATTCACAGTGGGTGAGTTACTACCATGTTTTGCTTTGTAAAAAGACTTAAACACAGAAGGAAAAAAGAAAAAAAAAAAAAAAAATTCCCTGACATGACTCAACAGCAAGTAGCTGTTATAAAAGTTTGTTCCAAAACACTGATCAAAAACTCCAAAACCAAACTCGGGTCTGTCATTGAGTCGACTAACCAGTGAGAACCTGGCCATTGTAATAGTTTCAATTGGAACAGAGACCCATTCATCTTGTCTGACTTGGTGACCCATCAGTTTGAGTTGACTCGGACTGAATCGGGTGAGTCGAAACGAGTTTCAAAACTATGCCATAACATGACAATTTGGGCCATGGCCTTGGCCATCATGCCTGTTTCGAAAGAGATGGTTACCGTCCCATCTCATTGGTTTATATATATTAGTAGGGTTGCAAACGGGTATCCAATTCTCCGATTATCCAGAAGTTCCGATCCGCAAAAAGCCGGGTCTAAAACTTATTTTAGGTTCCGATTCATAAATAGGTATGGGTTCGGAACCTAATTTAGATTCCGACTGATAAACATATGTAGTTCCGGGTTCATATAGGTTCCGACCCATGGACCCGAGACTCAACATATGAGTCTTTGATATTGCAATTTATACTTTAAAACTAACTCTTTTTTTTTTTTTTTTTGTGTTCTTATGTATAATACTAGATGTTGTAGACTTGATGCACTGTTTTAGATTGAATGGTATACTTATTTTAAGAAAAAATGAAGAATAAAGATAAAATAGAATCGATTTTAGAACTAGATTTGAGTCCTCTAAGTGGACCTGGTTCCAGAACCGAATCCAGATTTTCTTATCAAAAGCAGGTCCGCAAACAACAAAATAGATTCCGATTCAAAACCGGAACTGGAACCATTATATAAAAAGGGGTCCGAGTCTAGGTCCGGGTCCACAATGGTTCCAATCCATAACCGTCCCGTTTGCAATGGTTTCAGGTCCAGGTCCGGATCCACAATGGTTCCAATCCATAACCGTCCCGTTTGCAACCCTATATATATGGTCATAGATAAATCAATGGCTACATAGCCTCTGCCTGTTGTGTTAAAAGTAAAAATAGAGAGATGGAGCCTGAAAAACTGAGGAAGCAGAAGCCTCATGTAGTATGTATTCCACTCCCTGCCCAGGGCCATATCAACCCCATGATGCAAGTAGCAAAGCTGCTGCACTCAAGAGGCTTCTTTGTCACCTTTGTTAACACTCACTTCACTCACAACCGTCTATTGAGATCCCAAAACCTGGATTCTCTCAACTCTTTAGAAGGCTTTCGCTTCGAAACCATATCCGATGGCTTGCCGCTGTCTGATGGAGAGGCCATGCAAGACCTCCAGGCAATCTGCGAGTCCACCCGAGAGAAGTGCGCAGTGCCATTCCGAGATCTGATAACGAAGCTCAATTGCGCTTCAGATGAACCACGGGTGACTTCCATTGTTTCTGATGGAACTATGACCTTTACACTAAAGATTGCTGAAGAACTAGGCATCCCAGAAATTGTGTTCTGGCCCGCCGGAGCTTGCGGTTTCATGGCCTTTGTCCATTTTCGCGAGCTCATCAGGAGAGGACTTGCACCACTCAAAGGTAGGATTAACTTCTTGCATGAGAACACAACCATACTCACATTTCAAAACATAGAAGTCACCAATTTCTAAATAAATATTGAGTATCAAATTTAAGAATTTTACCAGAAAGGATCGAGTATGAGCAATTTAATTTCATTCTTAGATGGCGTAGGAAGAAATGAAAAGGTGTAAATATAATCTATCAATTGCATGACAATGTTTAAAGCAGCATCATGAAAATTTGAGGTCCCTATTGGAAGCATGTTGAACACAAGTCCCTAGTCATTTCAATTAAACTGCGAATGATCGTAAGTTGCAGAGCTTGCTCCCCTTTGGAAGCTGAAATGTAAAGGCCAGGCCCAGCTCTCATGGCCAGCGAGCCATATAGTAGACGAGTAGAGCTTTGACTGCCTAATGGAGCAGAGCTAGGTTAAGGGCCTTCAGAGGCAAGACTAGCCCAGGCTCTCTGCTATTTGTTGTGGGTCCTGGACTCCAAGTCGGGCCAAGAAATCTGGTAGGCCTAGACAGTGTACACTGGATTGTAACAAACTGTGACACAGCAGTCATTGTTGGATCCAAATCCATAGGTGAACCCTGCCCCAAAGAAAGATATCCAGATTTCGATATGCCATGGATTAGAACTGAATCCACTTTGTTCACATTCATATGCCAGTACATTTGATAAAATGCTGTATTCATACTATTAATCCAAAGGCTTCTAACATCCATGAGATGCTTCTACCCAAAAAAAAAATATACATATACAAAGGCCTAATGTTTGTGAAAAGAAAGAGACTATAAATGACTAACAGAAGTTCTGTTTTTTTTCTCTCTATGAATTCAGATGAGAGTTGCATTAGCAATGTCCATCTGGAAACTACAATTGATTGGATACCAGGCATGCCGGAGATCCGACTTAAGGACCTCCCTAGTTTTATTAGAACAACCAACCCCAGCGAATTCTTCCTCAACTTCCTAGCAGATGAAGCACAAAACACGCTCAAGGCATCCGCTATCATTTTCAATACGTATGATGATTTGGAATATGACATTCTACAAGCCATCCGATTAATGGTTCCACACATCTACACAATAGGCCCCTTGTCAATGATGTGTCGCCGGCTACCCGATAACCTTTTAAAATCGGCTAAATCAAGTATGTGGAGAGAAGACACAGAATGTCTAAAATGGCTAGACTGCCATGCAAATGGTTCTGTCATCTATGTGAATTTTGGGAGCACAACTGTTGTGACAGCCCAACAATTGTTAGAACTTGCATGGGGCCTCGCAAATACTAACCATCCATTCTTGTGGGTTATTAGGCCTGATCTCATATCAGGCGATCATGCGAGTTTGACCCAAGATTTGATGGATGAGATTGAAGGAAGGAGCATGATAGCGAGCTGGTGCCCACAAGAGGAGGTGTTGTCTCACCCTTCCATTGGGGTGTTCCTAACACACTCTGGTTGGAACTCAACACTGGAGAGCATATCTTGCGGTGTGCCCATGATCTGTTGGCCTTTCATTGGCGAGCAACTGACCAATTGCCATTATGCTTGTGATGAGTGGGGAGTGGGCATGGAGATTGGTAACAACATAAAGAGAGAGGAGATTGAGGTTCTTGTTAAGGAATTCATGGGAGGAGAGAAAGGAGAGGAGATGAAGAAGAAGGCCGCGAAGTGGAAGACGAGCGCTGAAATTGCTACAACTGAGGGAGGATCTTCTTACACTAATCTTGAATTGCTGGTCCATCAGTTGATTCAACCAAGAGATATTTAAACTAGAAATGTTGTTAATGTCAATTTGAAGAAGAAAAATGGCATCTACCTGATATGTTCCCTCTTTCACTTCCAGCACAAAATGTCTGAAGTAGTGCATATGTTTTTGAGTGCATGGTTTTTTTTTTTTTTTTTTTCAATTTGACATCCATGGTTTTAAACCACAGTTTCGGATGTTGTATCACACTATCTGATGAGTCCGGCCCAAATGGCCCGATCTGTCATGAGCCAAAGCCCAAAGTTAATGGAGATCCGTTTGTAGTCCGGGCCCGTATCCACGATGCCCGGCCACGTCATGGCAGTCCGGAGCGCTTCGGAAGCAGTCAAGCCACGTCCCGCTCTTACCAGGTCCAGCGAAGAGTATCGCAACTGCCTCGCCAGTCGTGGACACCTCGAACGCTCCTCGTGAACCGTGCTGAGAAGTCTCCCCATCTGTTAGGGGAAGCTTATAAATACGAAAGCCCCTCGGTACTTGAGGGCAGGCAATGACGATTTACTAGAAAAGCTCTCTCTCTCTCTTAAGTTGTAACCCTTGAATATTAATACATCAGGTGACCTCAGCCTTTCCGAAAGTGGACGTAGGTCACACTGACCGAACCACTATAAATCCCTCTCTCATCTTAATTATTTCATTGATTACCATTATTACTTGACCGGTGGTGTCCGAACCAGAGTTTGGCATCATCAGTTTGGCGCCGTCTGTGGGGACCGACAAAAAGTTTTCACTCTCATACCAATTATGGTGACCACCAGATCGACAAGACGCGAGGAGGGCGAGGATGGTCCTCCACTGACTAATCCTGGCCCGAATGCTCCTGCTCCCACTCCTCAACTAATGTTGGAGACTATGCAACAGATGGTAGCCCAAAACCATCAAATACTACAACTCATGCTCGCGGGGCAGGGAGGGGTTGGAGGAGTACCGCAAGGAGGAGCACGCCCGGGGCATCAAAGAGCTCCACGACGGCGGGGAGCTCCCCACCTAGGCGCCCAGGATCCGGGCGCCCATGCTCCTGGCGCCCATGCCCCGGGCGCCCATGCACAGGGCGCCCATGGTGTACACCCTGGCGGCGCCCATGGTGTACACCCTGGCGCCCGTTCCCAGGGCGCCCCTCGTGGGGCCCAGTTGGGAGGACCTCCACCTCCGGGAGGACCTCCACCTCCGGGAGGGTCAAATCACGGAGAATTTTCACATCCTCCCTCCGCTTCTGATGGGGAGGATCCTCATTTCCAAGAAAGGGAAAGTGAGAATCAGGAGCTGGAAGGCGCGAGCTACTTCTATGATTCAAGCAGAGCAGCCCCTAACCGATGGGACGAGAAGCTCAGAGAGGTGCAAGATCAACTAGGCGATGTTTTCAACGCCATGAAGGCACGCGCACCAGAGACGGTGGATTACCTAGTCAGGCGAACGGACACACCGTTCAAGCCTGACGTGGTGAACTATCCACTCCCTTGTAAGTTCAAGATGCCATCCGTGGAAACCTTTGATGGAGCAAAGGATCCGCTGGATCACCTAGAGACTTACAAAACAATAATGCAGCTGCACAGTATCCCGGAGGAGATCATGTGCAGGGCGTTTCCAACCACGTTGAAGGGTTCCGCCCGACAGTGGTTTTCCAATCTCGCCCCAGCTTCCATCTCCACATTCGAGGAGCTAAGCAGGTCTTTCGTATCACATTTCATTGGAGGACGCCGACACCAGAAGCCAGCCACACACCTGCTGAGTGTAAAGCAGGAGAGTAATGAGAGCCTCAGGGCATACCTCACTCGTTTTAACGAGGAGGTACTTCAGATTGAGGAGGCCGATGACAAGGTAACCATGACAGCCTTCTTGGGAGGCCTCCGTCCTTCTAGTTTCTACTTCTCAGTAATGAAGCGCCCGCCAAAGAGTATGACGGAGCTACTGGCGAAGGCTCAGAAATATATGAATGCTGAGGACGCTACTAGGGCCAGGCGGGGCG
The DNA here is from genome assembly GCA_028538565.1 of Umbellularia californica. Lineage (NCBI taxonomy): Eukaryota > Viridiplantae > Streptophyta > Magnoliopsida > Laurales > Lauraceae > Umbellularia > Umbellularia californica. The sequence continues at coordinate 12,570,834 of JAPQWN010000001.1, read as the reverse complement.
AATCCTCCAGAGGCGAGTCCTCCAGAGCGGCGGACAAAGGAAAGCACGATAGAGACGACAAGAGGGAGCCAAGCAATAAGCGGAGCAGAACCGAGAGGATACCTGCCAGAGACCGACTCGGTCCTGCTCCCCAGAGAGACCGACTCGGCCCTGTTCCGCCAAGAACCCAACAAACTTTTACGGCTCTCAATGCTGCCGTTGGGCACATTCTGCTGGAAATACAAGATGATCCTGCAGTCAAATGGCCGGGGAAAATGAAATCTCCACCAAACCGCAGGAACATGACCAAATATTGTCGCTTCCATCGCGACCACGGTCATGACACTGATGATTGTTTCGACCTCAAAAGGCAGATTGACGATCTCATCCAGCGTGGACACCTGCGCCAATATGTTGCTGGTAGGGGGCAGGCGCCACCGCCACCTCACAATGCCGAAAACCAGCACCCTATTGGAGAAATCCGAACCATCTCTGGAGGGTTAGCGGAGTCTTTCTCCGCCATGAAAGCCTATGCCAGGAAGGCGAGGCATCCTGAGGAGCCACGCCCGTCGAAAGCACCGAAGCACAGCACCGACGAAACTATATCCTTCTCGGATAAAGATCTAGAAGGGATCCAGCACCCTCATGACGACCCTCTGGTGCTCTCGATGACCATCGCCAATTTCCAGGTACATAGGATCTTGGTGGATAGTGGAAGCTCTGCAGATATCTTGTTTGTGGAGGCTTATGACAAGCTGAGGCTAGGCCGAGAGAGGTTACAGCCTGTCAAATTTCCTCTCATTGGTTTTTCGGGGGAGAAGGTGTATCCCCTGGGGGCAATCACATTGCCGGTTACAGCCGGGACAGCCCCCCGAACCTCCACCACAATGGTCAATTTCCTGGTGATAGATTGTCCATCAGCTTACAACATCATTCTGGGGCGGCCTACTCTTAACTCCTTAAGAGCAGTCCCTTCCACCTATCATCTTATCCTCCGCTTCCCAACCCCGAATGGAGTGGGGGAGGCTAGAGGAGACCAAGTAGCAGCAAGAGAATGCTACGTCACCTCGATGAAGGCCAAGATAACACGGGAGGCGATGCAGGTTGAAGTCTTGGACCCAAGAGATGATGCCACCACAGAAAGAGGGGAGCCTGTTGAAAAACTTACCCCTATAATCTTGAATGAAGAGCATCCAGAGAGGAAAGTATATGTTGGCTCTTCACTCCCGGATGATCTGGTTGGTCAATTGACAGATTTTTTGAGGGATAACATGGGCATATTCGCATGGTCACATGCGGATCTTGAAGGAATCGACCCAGCGGTCGCCACCCATCGCCTCAATGTTAACCCTCTCCACAAACCTGTTCGGCAAAAGCTAAGGGGCGCCTCCACTGAAAGGGCCCAGGCAATAGACAAGGAAGTCGGAAAGCTGATTGAGAACGGGGCGGTCAGGGAAGTGGCGTATCCTGAATGGCTCTCCAATGTGGTGATGGTGGCCAAGGCGAACGGGAAGTGGCGCCTCTGCGTAGACTTCAGCGAACTCAACAAGGCATGCCCAAAAGACAGCTACCCGCTGCCCAGGATTGACCTCCTCATCGACGCCACAGCGGGACACGAGCTCCTCTCCTTCCTGGATGCTTATTCTGGATATAACCAGATTAGCATGCACCCTCAAGACCAGGAAAAAACATCCTTCATCACTCCGAAGGGCACCTACTGCTACAGGGTTATGCCCTTCGGACTAAAGAACGCTGGAGCAACCTACCAACGCCTGGTGAACAGGATGTTCCACTCTCAGATCGGGCGAACGATGGAGGTGTATGTGGACGACATGCTAGTGAAAAGCTTGGCTGCAGCAGATCACATCGGTCATCTTCAAGAGACCTTCGGTGTTATTAGGACCTACAACATGAAGCTGAACCCCGAGAAGTGCGCCTTCGGCGTGGGATCAGGAAAGTTCTTGGGCTTCATGGTCAATCAAAGGGGGATTGAGGCAAACCCCGATAAAATCAAGGCTATACTGGACATGAGGTCGCCATCATCGACTAAAGAGCTGCAGCGCCTCAATGGAAGAATTGCAGCACTAAACAGATTCGTCTCAAAATCTGCAGATAAGTGTTTGCCTTTCTTCAGAATTCTTCGAAAAGCTTTTGAATGGGGATCTGAGGCCGAGGATGCCTTCCAGAAGCTCAAGGCCTACATGGCCACACCTCCTCTCCTTTCACATGCTTCGCCTGGGGAAGTGCTGTATTTGTACCTCTCTGCTTCTCCCTCGGCGGTAAGCTCAGTTCTCATTACGAACCATAGTGGGGTGCAAAAACCCATCTATTATGTGAGCCGAGCATACCGAGGGGCAGAGGTCAGATACTCAGAGTTGGAAAAGCTGGCGCTCGCCCTCATTTCTACTGCAAGGCGTCTACGCCATTACTTCCAGGGCCACAAAATCATCGTCGTCACTGATCAACCTCTGAAGAGAGTTTTGGCAAAACCTGACGTATCTGGGAGACTCCTCAAGTGGGCAGTAGAATTGGGCGAATTTGATATTCAGTACCAACCAAGGGTCGCCATCAAGGCACAAGCACTGGCTGATTTTGTTGCTGAGATTACACATGCAGAGGACCCCACCATGTTGCTACCTGCAGACCCAACCTCTCCCCCGGGCGCCCAAGCATCACTGGGCGCCCAGGATTCTGAAGTGGGCGCCCAGACTGAGGTGGGCGCCCAGAGCTCCTCTCTCGGCGCCCAGACTCCTTCTGGCGCCCAATCCTCTCCCGGCGCCCCGACACATGTGGGGAATTCTGCTCCCGACGCCCCGGTAACCTCTGATTCTTCGCCTGGCGACCAAATGCTTACCAAGACATCAGACTTTTCTCCTATGCCCCAATGGAAGCTGTACGTTGATGGCTCCGCAACAAGTGAAGGAGGCGGCGCAGGACTCCTTCTGAGCAGCCCAGATGGTACACCCATCAAGTATGCGGTAAAACTCCACTTCAATGCCTCAAACAATGAAGCCGAATATGAGGCCCTCCTCTCTGGCCTGAGGTTGGCGATTGAGATGGACGCCCAGTACCTCGTCGCCCACAGCGATTCACAATTGATAGTGAATCAGGTAAATGGGCAGTTCGAAGCAAAGGAGGCAAGGATGCAGGAATATGTTGCCATGGCGAAGAGACTAATCCAGCAGTTCAAGCACTTTAAGATTTGTCACATCCCCAGAGGGGATAACATGGCAGCCGATGCACTCGCCAGGCTCGCCTCATCCTTAGAGGCCTCATATGCGGAACCAACTTTCATGGGGCACCAGTTCGAGCCAAGTAAGTTGGATGCAGACACCACTAGCGTCAACTGCACCACGGCCGAATTGAACTGGATGACCCCCATCAAGGCGTATCTCCAAGAAGAAACAGTCCCAGATGATCCCCTAGAAGCCAAGAAACTCAGGATGAGAGCTTCTAAGTTCACCATCCTACAAGAGGTACTCTACAAAAAGGGTTACAACCTGCCGTTGCTGCGCTGCCTTTCCCCAGAAGAAGCTGAATACGCCCTCAGAGAGATTCACGAAGGGATTTGTGGAAATCACTCTGGAGGACGCTGCCTCGCCCATAAAGCACTTAGGCAAGGGTACTTTTGGCCAAGCATGGTAAAAGATGCCAAAGAATTAACCAAGAAATGTGACAAGTGCCAACGCTTCGCCACTGTGTCAAGGCAGCCACCAGAGGAGCTGACTACCATCCTCAGCCCATGGCCTTTCTCCAAGTGGGGCATTGACATCTTGGGCCCCCTGCCTTTGAGTAGAGGCCAGTGCAAATTCATAGTCGTCGCCATAGACTATTTCACAAAATGGGCGGAGGCAGAACCCCTAGCAAAGATAACAGACTCCAAGGTGAAGGATTTCATCTGGAAAAACCTGGTCTGTCGCTTTGGGATACCTCACGCCATTGTCAGTGACAATGGCAAACAGTTCGACAACAGGCTACTCAATTCCTTCTGCGCCGACCTTCAAATAAAGCAGCCTCACTCTAGCCCGGCACACCCCCAGGCAAATGGGCAGGCAGAGGTGATGGTGAGAACAGTCCTGCGCAACCTCAAAACAAGGCTCGAAAGAGCAAAAGGTCTGTGGGTCGACGAGCTTCCGGGGGTATTATGGGCCTATCGAACTACGCCACGGACGCCTACCGGGGAAACCCCTTTCTCTCTTGCTTTTGGGACTGAGGCGGTCATTCCTGTCGAAATAGGGGTACATTCCCTAAGGGTCCACCGCTACGACCCTACCACCAATGAGGAAGGACTCCGCCTCAACCTCGATTTGCTAGAGGAGGCAAGAGAAATGTCTGTGGTCCGTAATGCGGAGTACAAGCGACGCATGGCCAAGTACTACAATTCGAGGGTGAAGCCTCGTTCCTTCCAACCAGGAGACCTGGTCCTCAAAAAGGTGATCCTCGCCACAAAGGACTCTCGGGAAGGAAAGTTGGGACCAAATTGGGAAGGTCCCTATCTCATAATAGAAGTGGTGAGACCGGGCACCTACAGAATCCAGAACTCTGAAGGAAAGGTCTTACCTCATCCATGGAATGCAGAGCACTTGAAGAGGTACTACCAGTGAAGAGTTTGAACGGGGTGGATTAGGGTTTTTGTTTAGGTACTTGATGTTGCACTTTTTATTGTTCAGAGCATTGTTGTTCAAAATAAAGCAATGGATAGATAAGTAAAATTATGTTACTTTCATTACAAAAAGGTGCATAAGCAGAAGCAAAAGTCCCTATACTCTAATCACTCTCATCCCCCTCCTCATCATCCTCCTCTACATCGTCCTCAGCATCATCAGAGCTGCAGCCACCATCATCAGGCGCCTCCATCGGCACAAAGCCTGATATGTCAATATCTGGAAAGGCAGCCGAAATCTTCTCTCGAAGCTCCTCGTAGCCATCAATGAAGGCATCTGCAAGGCCAATTTGTAGGTCCCTCTCAGCTTGAGAAGCTCTCTCGTTCGCTGCCTTCATCTCTACCTCCATAGCAACTTCTCTGAGCCTCGCCTTCTCAAGGGTCCGAGCAAGCTCAGCCTCACTGAGCGAAGCCCTCTCACGGGCCTTCATAAGCTCAGCCTCACTGAGCGAAGCCCTCTCACGGGCCTTCGTAAGCTCAGCCTCATTGAGCGAAGCCTTCTCACAGGTCTTCGAAAGTTCAACTTCTGCCTCGGCCGCCCTCTTAGTGGCTGCTGAAAGTCTGATCTCAAGCTCGCTCACCCTCTCACGGGACGCAGCAAGATCAATCCCCGAAGCCCTACCAGCGGCTTCCAAAGCAGTAATCCTCTCTTGAGCAGTGCAGAGCTCTAGCTGCATAGCCTCCTTCTCTCGTCTCATCTGACCATAAGATTGGGCTCTCGACAGCAAGCAGATGGATGCAGTAGAGACCTGAAGAGATAAGGGACGAGGAATGAGACGGTTAAAAAGAAATAAAGGGGTAAACGGCATGGAGAAAAAGGAATAAAGAATAGTGAATCTTTACCTGAGCCAGGCCCTCTACAAATGAGTCAATAACCCCCTCCGTGCCCAGGGCATTAACCCGAGAAGCCTCATGCGGCAGCACATATCTCCCTAGCCTTTCCCGCATCTCCCACGAATGACCCAGCATGGAACCAGTCCTAGCCGATACCCCTGTAGAAATGCCCGGTTGTGGGGGACACAGTTGAGGAGCAGGAAGGGTAGCTGAAGAGGAAGACTGCGGGAAAGCAGTCTTAGCGGAAGAGATCCCTGCCTGAGGAGACACTATGGGTGAAGCCACTCGAGGAGGAGGTACCCGGGACTCGATGCGAGTCGCTGGCGGAGAGGTTCTTAGAGAGGCGTCCTTCGTCCTCGCCGCCTTGGGGGAATGGGTACCCCTATCCGAGAAGCGGGTCGAAAAGCGGGCTCCAATCATCTCTCTGCTTATCTCTATGCCTATTAAGGAGAAGGGTTAGCGAATGGTACATGGATACAACATATCAGGTAAAGTTTAAGATTATTGCCAAAGCAGAAGTAGCTTACTTTTTCTTTTGGATGACGGTCCAGACGGGGACCCGCTTGTCCTATCCGAAGAAGAGCCCGGAGGAGGTCCACTGACCTTACCACTTTCTTTAGGGATAAGAACTCCCAAATCTTTCTCGGGGTGATCCCTCACCGCTTGCAGCTTCGACTCTTGATCTTTGGAAAGTATAGGAGGATCTGCAAAAAGACAGTAAAAAAAATATATATATATCTATATATATATATAGAGGTATGGAGAAAAGGACAGTAGAGAACATACCGAGTCTCTTGGCGACAATCCACCCCGTGGGTACCAAGGGTCGATCTGACTCAGCAACCCACTCTCCACCAATGAAGAAGAAGCGACATTTCCAATCGTGGCAGTTGGAACGCAATCCCGTGAGTAACTTGCCGCCTCGAGGGGTAAAATAGTACCATCCCCTGTTTGGGGATGGTGACTCGATCAAACTGTAGGCAGCGTGAAACTCGGGAGGAGAAGCGTCCTGTTGATGTACTCTCCTCCACAGTGCAAGGAATCCGATCAAAACTCTCCATCCGTTCGGTGCTAATCGCCCCGGAGTTAAGGAAAAATAGTGAAGAATACGGCAAATAGGAGAGGATATTGGAAACCTTAACCCCGCCTCGATCATCTCCTCGTAAATGACAACATCACCAGAAGAATCATCGCATGCTGGCTCGTCTGGTTCGGCCCGGCGGCACAATACGGTGGGTGGGATACATACAGCGACCCTCAAAAGATCATTGTCAGTTTTGAGTATACTAAAAATACCACCTACCTTGGATCCGGCATCCTCAACAATTCCTTGATATTTTTTGCGAGGACGTAAAATTCTACTCGATAATCCAGCCTCGTCTGCCACTTCCGCCCGAGATGCTGTGGTAATCCCCGCGTTCGCCGCGCCTGCCGCACCGGCGCCCACCACGCTCACTCCGCCTGGGGCGCCAGGCGCTGTCGCCACCTGGACGCCCAAACCGGGCGATACCGTGCTGCCGACGCCAAGACGGGGCGCCGCCACGGGACCGGCGCCCCTGCCGTCGCCCGCCGTGCGGCCGGCGCCAAGGCCGGGCGCCGCTAATAGACTGACGCCCCCGCCGCCGCCCGCTGCCGAGCCGAACACCGCCCCAGGGCCAGCCACGCCTGTGCCGGGCGCTGCCGCCACGGCCTGGACGCCGCCCGTGCTGGGCGCCGCCACCGCCCCTGGGCCAGCCACGCCTGTCCCGGGCGCTGCCGCCACGGCCTGGACGTCGCCCGTGCTGGGCGCCGCCACCGCCCCTGGGCCAGCCACGCCTGTCCCGGGCGCTGCCGCCACGGCCTGGACGCCGCCCGTGCTGGGCGCCGCCACCGCCCCAGGGCCAGCCACGCCTGTCCCGGGCGCTGCCGCCACGGCCTGGACGCCGCCCGTGCTGGGCGCCGCCACTGCCCTAGGCTCTGCTGCGCCTGTCGCCACGCCCACGGGGGCTGCTGGTCCGGTCGGCGACTGCGCCGACGATTGTAAGCCGGCGCCCGCGTCTAGGCCATCCGCACCGGCGCCGCCAGGACCAGAGCCGTCCGCACAGCCAGCACCGGCGCCGCCAGCGCACGTGCCCACGTCGCCCACACCTGGCGCTTTTCCCTTGGAGACCCCCGAAGGGGCTGCCACGACCGGCGCCGCCCCCAGGCCGGCGCCCGTGCGTGGTGCTGCTTCCCCCACGAGGCCCGGGTGTGCTGCGGTCGCCTCGCCCAGCAGGCCGGCATCCACCCTCTTTTCCATTAATCTCTTGAAATAGGTGGGAATGGGTTTTGGTCTTCTGAATGGAAAGGTGGGAGTGGGTTTTTTCTCTTCTACTTACAGTGAAGGAGGATGAGTCAAAGAAGATTATAAAAGGTGAAGATGGAAGATATTTTCTTTCTCTGGAAAGGAACCCAGTTGCAGAGATAATGGGTGGAGGAGGATGGTATCCTCTCTTTAAAGAGGGATTTTTATACCCTAGGTTTTCCAAGAGCAAGAGGAGTTCACACTAAATGGACTCTCCCAAAATTCTTTCTTCTCAGGACCTGAGAGGAACACAAGAAACTGGCAGGGAGAGAAAGGCGGCAACCATTATTTGAAGGGGAAAGAAGCCCGGATATTCAAAATGCCCCCCTTTCAAAGCTCGTTTGGCGCGGGGCATTGAGGGGCAAATGATGAGTCCGGCCCAAATGGCCCGATCTGTCATGAGCCAAAGCCCAAAGTTAATGGAGATCCGTTTGTAGTCCGGGCCCGTATCCACGATGCCCGGCCACGTCATGGCAGTCCGGAGCGCTTCGGAAGCAGTCAAGCCACGTCCCGCTCTTACCAGGTCCAGCGAAGAGTATCGCAACTGCCTCGCCAGTCGTGGACACCTCGAACGCTCCTCGTGAACCGTGCTGAGAAGTCTCCCCATCTGTTAGGGGAAGCTTATAAATACGAAAGCCCCTCGGTACTTGAGGGCAGGCAATGACGATTTACTAGAAAAGCTCTCTCTCTCTCTTAAGTTGTAACCCTTGAATATTAATACATCAGGCGACCTCAGCCTTTCCGAAAGTGGACGTAGGTCACACTGACCGAACCACTATAAATCCCTCTCTCATCTTAATTATTTCATTGATTACCATTAGTACTTGACCGGTGGTGTCCGAACCAGAGTTTGGCATCATCACTATCAATGAATGCTGAAACCTTGCATATCGGCCCGCATATCGCTTTTAGATTGATATTTAGTTTATTTCAACTTCTTTTTAAGTAGAAAATGTTCAAAACTAAATAAAGCTTTTGATCTTTGTTGTTGGCTGCCTTTACTGTTTTAGATGTAAATCAAATAGCAGAATAAGATATATGGTGATAATAATGTAATTCCAATACATTTTTGGTTTAGAAGTGAACTCATAAAAAACCAGTAATAGTCATGGCCAAAGCCATTATGTATGAGGTGATACAACTCAGTTTCGGCCCTGTTTTAAAACAACGTTGATATCTATCTAAGCAGCATTACATCCTGGTTTCATGGATCATGATCAATGCATTTGTCAAAAAAGAAGGAACTTGATTTCTTAGATTTTGGGGAACTTATTAATAAAGAGCATTATCTTCAACTAGGGTTTAGCCAGTAAAGGGGCTGGTGAGCTGGTCCAGATGGAAGAGTGGATGGGGACCAACATATTTTCCAAGAATGCAGTCATTCATTTCTTTGAGAGAGTAGGAACCGTTTTCATGGGAAAGTCTTGTCTTGCACTCATTGGAGATGGCATGTTCTGACCAACCATGGCTCCATTTCTCCTGCCAAGTCATGGAGAGAGGGGAGAGATTTCTCTCTCTCTCTCTCTCTCTCTCTCTCTCTCTCTCTTTGAACTATGCTTAACTATCTCGTTCAAATTCAGATTGATGAATCCTTAAACCGCTTTCTCAATTGTAACAAATTTAGTGTAATTGAAACCTAACAAGACTTGGATCTCTAGGTTGCAGTATGTATCTGCTGGATACAGATTCATCAAAAATTCTGTCTGACTCCTGTTTGGGCTCTAGATATCCAGATCATTTTCAGATTTGGCCCATTTTTTTTAAAAATTTGCTATTAGCCAATCAGATGTCTCTCTTAAGTTGGCCCAATAAAGCCAAAAATTAAAAGCCCACATCATCCAATTAATAATATTATTAGTGTATGAGTTATCACAGGCTGCACGTGACTACTAGTTGTGTGAGAGTACATGAGTTCGAATCCCAATATATCTAACATAAATCATGAATGGAGTGTCGGTGGTGCTTTTGATGACCCCAAGCTATGATTAATTTTTTCCATGTAGATATACACCAATGGTCCCTTGTTATGGTCCTCAGTGAGATCATACAAAATGAAAAAGGAAGCCATCAGGGGTAGAATCATTGGTGTTCAGATACAATGTCTCAATTGACTAAAGAGACTCTTTACAATTTCTCAATCAACCAAAGAGACGCCAAACTGAATGCCTACCAGGCTACCACCAAAGACGCCACAAGACAAGTAAATAAGAAATTGATGGAATATCACATGGGACTGATTACAAAACATATCATGAGTAACTAACTCTGTTTTGTCATCCAAACCCATCCTTGGCCAAATCGTCAGATGGGTTGCACTTTTTCACATGAGCCATTTGGGGTCGGGATCGGGATCGGGATCGGGATCGTGCACAAGTGGCATGAAGGGTCTTTAGACCTAGTTCTGATTGACTGTTAATCTATCATAGCAATAGCAGCCGCGTAACCAGGACTGGTATGGAGAAGGGTGGGCCCCACTATAGATGTGTCACATTTCAAAAAGAACACACGTTGATTTCCTGATGGAGGAATCAACCATACATTTGAGCCAACCCAAATCATCAGACAATGGTGCCAATTCAACCGTGATGATAGGGAACAGAGTACACTCAATAGACCAAAACAATCACATCACACAGGTATAAGTCGCTCCACCTAATCACCAAGATCACCGGCACCCATAGGATTCAAACTCCTTCCAAAATCAGAAGAGAAGAAGAAAGTCAAGTCAGCACCGCAGCCCATCAGTTAGATCACCAACTTTAAAGCCCACAGCTCCAAATCTCCACAAGAGAACAAGGAGCATAGGAAAAACTAATAAATAAACAATCCAACAAGGAACCCAAAAGAAATCTTTAAATACCTGCAAGAACCCTTCCCAAACAACTGCAACAGCAGGCAACTTAGAACTTGATCTATCCAGACCAAGTGACAATTTTGCTTTTACATTATTCATAGTACTAACAGAGGATTGAAAGATGGAGAAGGCCTGGGTCTGGTGGTGTTGCTTGTTAGCCATGGCCATCTTGGCACCAGATAGTCAAGCCCAAGACACAACCTGCATGACCCAGCTCATTCCTTGCTTGAACTACCTAAATTCTACCAGTAGCCGACCATCGAGCGACTGCTGTGACCCCCTAAGATCAGTTACCAAATCCAATCCACAATGCCTTTGCAACATGATTAGCAGCAACACAGCTGCCAGTGGCGAGAGTAGCATCAATGTAACACAGGCTATGCTGCTGCCTTCTAGGTGTGGGGTATCTATTAATGCTGCCACTTGTGCTGCTGCAAGTAAATACTACATCTCCCTTATGTTTTTTCCTGTTTTCATGAAGCATTTCATCTTATCCATTATCTTCGGTAGTGTTCATTAAAAAAAAATCACCAATCAGAAAAGGATCATCTCATCATTGATGTAACCATGTCCCATCCAACTGGAATTGGGTATCAGACGAGATTGTCTGTGGGAAAGAAAAAGAAAACCATGGCAAGAACCATCTAGGATAAGGCCCACTACTGAATCACAAGAGCATGAAACCCACCTGCTGATTGATTGCTGGGTCAGACACAATGTACAAATGACCATTACACAATTTCATTGCTGGCAAGTTATAAATCTTCAGCGGTCAAGTAACCTTTATTGTCTTACACTACAGAAATCGAAACTACTACCTATCTTATGCTTGTTTTGCCTCCTTACAGATGTCAAAAACTACAACCAAGCCATACCTGACTCTAGATGATTAATACAAAAGAAAAATATCAAGACTATTCACATCATTTTCAAAGTACATGATTAACAGAAATATTTATCAAGTAATCTTTGTTCTCGTGCAGGTTCTCCCACTACCAGAACTACAGAGTCAAATTCTGCAAGCAAATTTCTATTTGTACATGCATCGCTGGCCGCTGCAATACTCATGATCATTCAAGTTTTGTGTGTGTGAAGTATTATTTTAGCATGAATATCTGAATAATTCATGAGTGACCCTAATCATTGAATTGAGTGATTCCTTTTTCTACCAAATTTGTTGAATCATGTACCTTTATTACTACCATGTAGCTCTATTACTAGTTTAATACCAAATGGAGGTTGATCCTGCGGTTTTAATGTATGAGGGCCACTGGATGTTTTTTTTTTAACATTTAGAAGAAAATGTTCCAACTTCTGAGTTAATCTTATGATTGCATGTTCCAGTTACATATAAGCATGCCATCCTACAACCCAGTGAGTTATGAAATGATAGCCAAATTACAGGCTCTACATTTGGAACCACATAGAATATACAAGTGGAGCGCATACTTAAATGGTGACTTTAATATTGAATACAGAACTTTGGCTACATTATCTTTTTAACCTACCATTTGCATCACCTGGATCAAATAGCTAGGATTTCTTGAGCAGTACTTTACAAAATAACCCATCCATCATAGGGCCCACAAAAAGGATAGTAAATATCCCTGGATGGTTGGGCCTGACATGTACAATGAACTGGGGATTCTCCCAAGCCAAGCGTCTATAACTTCTGCTTTCTAAATAGACAACAAAAAGTGCACGCTGTGACTGCTAGGTGAAAATTGGTCCAGAACTGAGAAGCACATGTAGGACCAAGGTAGTAAAGAAGTAACTGACATATCAAAACAAGTCACAGAGATATTATGGAAATCCTTATGACTCACTTCTTATTAAAACTGGTGTATGAAAGATTGCTGATCTCATAGTAAGAGGTCTTCTAATTTCGAAACATTTACGGATCATCAGACCCTATCTTGCAGATACGCTGAGATAAACACAGCCAAAGCACAAACAGAAAGACCCAATAAAAGGCCAGCTGGCATTAATTTCCGAGTTGCTGCCAATCTTATACCTGAGACAGGAGGGAAACGAATTAATGCTGCTATGCAGGATTATTTTTGATCCATTAAATGGCTTAACAAAATAAAATACGATACAGTATTCAGTAGCATGAATGCCATTGCACATATATCCTATACCAAGAACGGATGCAAGGAGCACATACCAAATACAGAAGAGAAGAGAAATGCAGATCCAAACCCAAGAGCATCACCAATATCTTTTGTCTCAGGAACTTGCATAAGAACATAAGCCTACACAAACACAAAAACTAAGTCTAAAACTACCCATTAAAATAAAGAACTTAAGTAAAACAAGATCAATCCAACTAAATTCAACACTCTTCCTAGTTGTTTATTAGAAGTGTTAGAAGTTAGTATATCGAATAGCTAAATCCCCATACCGATGTGGCAATGTTAACAGGATAAGAGAGCAACTTCTCATCAGCATTATTACTAGGCAAGTAAACTATAATGGAACCCATGAGCTTTGGGCTAAATCTCATCGTATCTACACGTCTGTCTATCTAGATATCCATATATTAATGAGGATTTAGCCCCCACCAAATTCATTCCTCTCAGCTCTGTTCACCATTAATTTGTTGAATCCAATAAGACTTCTTGGTTAATTCAAATTTCAAAAAGATGCATTCCATCAATTCAACTTATGAGCTGAATATTCCTTAATCCTTACACCAAGTCCCTAATCTTCTTAAGCCAGGTAATCATCGCTTCTGACCAGATTTGAACTTTGGATGATGGGTAAGGACTCAAGGGTTCACCAAAATTTACATGGAAAAGAAACATTGAATAAGGTAAGCTAAAAAACCCCACTTTGGGAAATGTAGGACTAGCTAATGTATATACTAAATCCACCAAAATCATAGCAAATGGAGAATTGATTGCAATGGGTTGCAAGATTTTCAATTCGCAAAAGTTAATATACATTAAGTTGTATCAATGGGAACACAAGTCAAGCTTCCATAAAGATGAATGGATGATTCCAAATAAGAAACAATTACAGAACCAACAACCCAAGTGAGGAAATGGGAATGAAATTGACATAGAAAAGACTTTCCGCCACTCACCGCGCCCATCAGAACAGCACCTGACAATCCTCCAAACAGAGAGCCCTTACTTCCCGATCTCGTATCTACAGCACAAGTGAAGAAAGATTAGAGAAAGAAAGAGATTGGTTTTTTTTGGGGGGGAAATAGAGAGAGAGGGGGGTGTTTATTACAAGCAAAGAGACCCCCTCCGAGGAGAAGAGTTCCGTAAGCTGCGGAAGCTGCGGGGGCGAGTTCTGCAAGTTGAGCGCTGCATCTGATGATGGGAATGGAATGGGATTTGAAGCTTCTGCTTTTGGTGCTGGTAGAAATGGGAGAAGATGTGGAAAGATAGCGGGTGGAGATGTGTAATGTTGTGTAGTTGATTACAATGGGTGAGGAAGAACAAGAAGGAGAGAGGAGAAGGGATGGGGAAGAAGAAGATAGGGACATCGACATCGTGCACGCGAACATGTGAAAAACGCAGACTTCATCAGAGGGAGAATATTATGTATAACAACCGTGCCTAATGTTTGTTAACCGAGGAGGAATCCATAGTTGGTACCATTGAATAAAGATTCTTTGCTGGAGATTTTACATTGATGTTAGTGTGTATTGGTAAATATAGATGAGAAAAATAAGATGTGCTGTGCAAATCTATTTAAGTGGGGATTTTCAAATCTTATGGGGGCGGTCAGATCTAAAATCCCTATCAAATGAAGATTTTCATTCATCTAAAAGTCCTTATGAATTTACAATTGTCAAACACGGATTTACTCCAACTTTAGGGAAATTGAAAATCTTTTCACTAAAGATTTGGGTGTCAAACGTGACCTAACCATCTCAGCAACAGCTGGGGACATCATTGAACATCGATGATTAAAATTGTTTTGATCAAGGGTGCGCTTAGGAAGTTGAATTTGGGAGCTCTATATAAAAGAAATATTGGGGGAGTGGGAAATGTTAAAAAATATATTCTATAAAATTTTAAGTTTTTTTCTAGTATGGGTGTGAGCTTCTGCCCCCCTTGTATCAGGGTCCGCCCCCTGGTTTTGAAGATTCTTTCATCTTAAGCTCTTACAATATCCTTGACTTACTTCTACCCATTAAAAATCTCGCTGGTGGTTTCATGAGTGTAGTAGAACTTTGCCGTGAGCTCATCCATCGGAAGTCTAAAATCACTCAAAAAGAATATTTTTCACTTGAGTGGGGTTGTCCCTAAATTTTAATCGAATAAGAGTTGGTCCGATCATAAGATTAAGAATAAACTAATCATCATAGTATTAAGCATGTGCTCAATCTTGTGGGGATCAGTTCTTATTGAAGTGTGGAAAAAAAAAGCTCACTAAAGTGAATGAAATTCAGTAGAAGTGGTTCTAATTTTATATAGGTGAGCCTCATTATTGAGTTCTAATCCCTTCGCTCATGTAAGAAGTGGGCAAAACAATTGCATGATCTGGACTTGACTCTCAAGTTCTACTTCTCTTTGGTAATGTCTACCATAGACTTGTCACGGATGAAAGGAAAAGAGAAATCTTCCTTTTTTATCTCCAAGAAAAAGAAGGCCAAGGAGAAAAGAAAAAAGCAAGAGTAAATGTAAATAAGTTCTCATATGAAAAGTCTAATACATTTTGGTTGTTTGGTTGATAACTTGACTAAAGTTATTGACAATGAATATAACTAACCATGAATTACATATTTAATTGTACAGAGAAATCATCACTGTTGTTGAGTAGCCCGAAAATAATTAAGAAGCCATCTGTTACAAGGTGCAAAGTTTTTTGGTGCCTACCCATTAATTTGGGTGCAGTCACGATTTTCGTTAGAAATCTGCCCTTTCGGCCCAAAACTCTACGTTAGAGGGGATCCAGGAATCTAACCTATCAAGGTCGGATTTGCGGTGTCGCGAAAAAAGCATTATTACCTCTTCAGCGACTGTTACCGAACTCCCCCTAATGGGAGGAGCACGGTTGAATATAAAAAAGAGTAAAAGAAAAGTGAAAGTAAAAAGGTTTTACTTAAGAGGAGCTGAATACATATTGGTTGTTTGGTTAATTTTTTTATTTTATTTTATCGGTAGGTTAAGAATTTAATTGAAGCTGTTGATAATAAATATAACTGACCTTTTCAATCACTCTCGATAAAATTATTGGGAGCACTGAGGGATTTAACAAATAGTGATATCATCATTTACAGAATTATTGTGATGGAATTTCACATATCACCATGTAACCATCATCTTTACCTATCAGTCATCCCCCTACATTTACAGAAGTTGATATCACAAGTTAACAGTGAGAAAAACTTAATCTAAATTTGACATGGTAGTCCCTGTCCGCCCCACTAGTTTACCAAGTAGGAGTCTTCTTGATTTATGGATC
Source organism: Umbellularia californica (assembly GCA_028538565.1). Taxonomy (NCBI): domain Eukaryota; kingdom Viridiplantae; phylum Streptophyta; class Magnoliopsida; order Laurales; family Lauraceae; genus Umbellularia; species Umbellularia californica. Next base: position 12,554,754 of record JAPQWN010000001.1, on the reverse strand, counting down.
AACAAAACCAAAACCAGAAGGAAAACAGACACACAACAGTAAGAAGAAGAACATATATAATAGGTCTATTGAACATAAGTACATAACTACTGGTTGCATGACCTAAACCTCAGAGCAAGCAATACAACCAATACATCAATTGTTATTTGTTACACGCTCCCTTGAACCAAATACAAACACAACCACTAATTCATCATCTACTGTACAGATAGATGGTCTCATTGGTCTTCAGCAGGTCATGAGATCATTTTCCTTCCTTTCTCTCTTTTCATATTCAATTTTTATTAGCATATAACACAAGTACTCGGATCCTCTTCTGCACTTTGAACATAGTAATGTGGTGGTGGTGGGGCTGGGTAGGGATTATAGGCCCTGTAGGCCATCTGATCCTTTTCGTCACCCTTTTTGGGTCCTTCCTTCTTCTTCTCTGGCTCTTTGGAAGGTCCGACAGAAACAATTTCTGAATGCCAGCGTTTCCGCAATTTGCTTACAATAACCACAGGATCCACATCCCCTTTCACAGTTAGCTTCTTCTCCTTCATGTCCATGTCAACTGAATCAATCCCTACAAAATTAGGAAAGGAAAAAACGAAAAATATTATACAGTCACCAGTTTATAAGACCTTCATGTAGTAGTGCTTTGGGAGAAGTTCAAACGTGAAAGAATTGATACTTCAAAGGAAAGTTAGACCTGAAAGGCTAGAGACAGCCTTCATAGCCTTCTGCTTGTCTCTGTCATCGTGCAAATCCAATCTCAGTACCACTTTCTGCAATAACAAAACCCATTAAGGGATTGGAATTGGATGCTCCCTAAATTACCACTTTGGTGAAATTTGATGCCCATGGGTAGCTGCCAAAACATCACTTTTTTCACGTGGACTTCATGCGACTCTGCCCAAAGTTGTGATCTTTTGCGTCTCCACTCTACCTAGGATTTCAAGAATCATGCATTTTTTGCTTAAGATTTGATAGATTGCTTCCCTTCTATGGTCAAAAAATCAAAACCAAACAAAACTCGACCCTAAGTCCTCTAGAACTTAAAAACCAATAGACAACAAAAGAAAGAAAATTCTAAAAATAATCAAGTGTTTTATGCAACCCAGAAAGATTTGCCATCAGATCAGGAAACAAGAACAAAAGGAGACCCAAAATGTAAAAGATTAATAATAAATGCTTGCCAACACCTTACAATGAAAAACCAAGCAACATCCATCAAGAATTTTGCTTCAGATTTCTTAAAACCCAATAAAACCTTTGTCAAGTGACTGGAGAAGCACAAAAAAAAAAATAACTGCACCCTTGTTGCCTTTCTATTTATTTATTGGAGACTCAAAATTCATAACCTCAAGGGTATTATAGCGAACACCTTCCTCTATCCATGGGCTCGTTTAAGCTGTGTGCTTCTTTTAAGTCATTAAATGAGAAAAGTTGGATTTGGTCAGATGACCTTTAAACAATGCAAAAGAAGAAGAGTAGGATAATCCAGATAACCCATGCAAAAAACATATCTAGTGCCAAATTGATTTAAAAAAATGAAAAAGAAAAGAAGAATAACTGAAAGAACAAAATAAGAAAACCCAAGCTTCAAAAAGTCATGAAAAGAGAGAATCTGAACTGGGAAATTCTATATGCACCGATCTATTTTGCTGAGCACACCCATATTCCTACAAAATACCCAAAATACCATCATCTCCTCTCTCTTCCTCTCCCTCTCACCCACCGCCGGCCCTCGCCTGCCGCCGTAGCCCCCGCCTCCCCCTCCCCACCCGCCTTCTCCCCCTCTTTCCCTCCCTCTCTCTGCCTCTTGCCCGCCGCCCGTCGTCGCAACCCCCGCCCGCCCTCTCCCTCTTTCTCCCTCTCTCTTTTTGCCTCCCTCTCCCCCTCTTTCCCTCCCGTTCTTTGCCTCTCGCTCGCCGCCCGTCGTCGCAGCCCCCGCCCTCTCCCACTTTGTCCCTTACTCCCTTTGCTTCCCTCTCCGCGCCCTCCGCCCTCTCCATCTCCCTCTCCCCCTCCTGACTCCCTCTCCCCCTCTCCATCTCCCTCTCCCCCTCCTGACTCCCTCTCCCCCTCTCCTTTTTTCTCTGTCGCTCCCTCCCCTTCGGCAGCACCGAGGGGATGGCAGGCGGAGGTCGTCTCCCCCTCTTCCTTTCTCTCTGTCGCTCCCTCCCCTTCGGCAGCACCGAAGGGATGGCGGGCCGAGGTCGTCGGAGCAAGGAGAGGGAGAGGGGTATTTACGTCATTATGTGTATTTAAAAAAAAAAAAAAAAAAAAAGTGGATGTGCTTGGCAAACCATGTGGGTGAGTTTAGAATTTCCCATCTGAACTTTGTTCAAATAGAAGTGAGAAATCTAACCTTCATTTCTTTTGCTGCCACTCTGATCTGAGAGAAAGAACGAGTCAAGGTGCTTGTTGAAAGAAAAGCTAGCGAGAAAGACCCATGTCATCTGATGATTTAAACGAGAGGGTGAAAAGTATTATTCGTGAGTGGTTTTGATAACTATTGAAATCCGTAGTTTTTATAATCAACGCGGCCAACAATGGCAAGTGAAAAAAGCTATGACATCAGAGATGCAACAACAACAGAGACAACAATTACAGAAAAATGTGTTTTCCCAGTATTTTTCAAACCATTGCCCTCATGCAACTGTCCCATCCAACGTTGTTTTTTTTTTTTTTTGGCATGTTTGGCAATTAACTAGTTGAGGTAAGTTTAAGTGATTCCAGACAAGAAATGGCAAGGGGTTATATCAAAAGTACACAATTTCAAAATTCCTTCCGAATTTTTCTAAAAGATGTAAAAAAAAAAAAAAAAAACAACCTCCTTTCTCCTCTAAAAGATAAAAAAATCCATTTTTCTATACAAAAAATCAAAAAGATTTCATATTAATAACTAAAAACAAAACACCATCACAACACATTATATTGTATTCTCTCTTGATTTAATATTTCACCTCACCATATTTCAATTCACCATATATTCAAACAGGCCCAAATGAATGGGATCATTTGAGTATTTCTTCACAACGACAGTTAGTGGACCGTTCATGGTCCGCCAAGTTACCATGGGCAGCCCTGCTTATATGTTAGATGTATGAGAGACTGTCTGCGGTAATATAGTGGATCTTAATTGGTTCACACAAGGTCATCGCAGTGTAAATCCCCAAATGATTCGGACTCTTTTCTTATTGTTATCGGAAAAACCGGGTGTTGTCTCTTGGTTTTTCCTACAGCTGGAGACCTCGTATAGGTCATCAAAAACTTTGATGTGATGAACCATGCACAAAAAAAAAAAAAAAAAAAAAAAAGGAGAACAGCAGACCAGATGGAAAGATCCTGACTATCCAATATTTGTCTCTTTCCTTCTCCATGCATGAATGAGTAGATATTTCACTTTTTGAAATTTGGGAAATCAATCAGTGAGAGGATAAGATCTGCTCTTATTGAGTGATTAAGAATTAAATGACAGCTGCCATAAGCAATGTTTTCATCTCTCATCTTTGACATCATGGTTGTGTGCCTGATAGAGATTTCCTCAAGGAGGTCATCTTACCAAAAATTTCCTTACCACACAATTTGATATTGGAGTTGGCAGGTTGGTAATAAGATTATCAAGACATTAATTATTCAAAATATAAAACTTCTCAAATAGAAAAAAATTATGAATCAGTAACTCCAGTCAGTCAATGTTGGTATAAATAAAAGTTTTATTGTTTTATTTATTTATTTTGTTGAAGTGTTATAGTTATTAGTATATGTGAGGAGGGATTACATAAGATTTAACCAAGCCAATGAGGTCAAGTGAGTTCAAGTTGTACACATGCACTTTAGACCCGCTTTATGTATGAAGATTTGAACTATTCAAAAGATGTGTCTGCACTCAATTTTTCTGCATGAGTCCAAGTTTCAGATTGATCATGATTACTATTAGATTGGGCAAGTCATTGAGAAATAGGGGCAAAAAGGATGATTGAATCCCACAATATTGCACGACTATCTTTTGAAAGATTCAAATCTTATGTACAAACGGAGGCCATCTAATGTACATCGAAAATGTCCTTGTCAACTTTTATTGTAATTTGATGCATGTCGAATATTTTGCTCCTTATGTGAAGAAATATTGACCATTTGATTGAAGCATTTTCTGAATGATAAAAGTAGTTAAGTGAATGGGTGATGAAAAGTTATTCTTGGTAATTTACCCCTATCAATTCTGGCTCTCTAGCTAAATGGGTCAGGGCTTGGAAAAGCCGACATCACTGGCTCGCATTGCATGGTCTTGAACTTGGTTTAACCTTGTTTCACAACTAGTCATGTTGATGGTCCGCTACTTGTCGAATTTAGGTAGTTCATGCAAGAATGAGCTGGGTTGTAACGCCCCACCCTTCACACATGCATAATGTTGTCCGCTTTGGCTCACGGGCCTCACGGTTTTACATCTGATGGGCCTCAATCCATCAAAATGCCTCATGCAAGGTAAGGGTATAAGCTCTATATATAATCCCATTCACTTTCCTCTCTATAGTCGATGTGGGATTCCGGGGCGTCACAATCCACCCCCTTTAAGGGGGCACGTCCCTGTGCAATAGCCTACCAGCTCTCTTGGCCCACCCACATGGAGACCCGTCCACTTACACCAGGTCATGGCAGGGGACCCACACTCGAACTAGTAGAGAGTCGGCTCTGATACCATTTGTAACACCCCACCCCATACCTATGCATGATATTGTCCACTTTGGCCCACGGGCCTCACCATTTTGCTTCTGATGGGCTTCAACCCATCAAAAGGCCTCATGCAAGGTAAGGGTGTAAGCTCTACATATAACCCCATTCACTTTCCTCTCTATAGTCGATGTGGGACTTCAGGGCGTCACAATCCACCCCCCTTAAAGCTGCACGTCCCTGTGCAGTAGCCTGCCAGCCCTCTTGGCTCGCCCACTTGCACCAGACCACGGCAGGGGACCCACACTTAAACTAGTCGAGAATCGGCTCTGATACCATTTGTAACGCCCTACCCTATACCCATGCATGATATTGTCCACTTTGGCCCACAAGCCTCACGGTTTTCCTTCTGATGGGCCTCAACCCATCAAAAGGCCTCATGCAAGGTAAAGGTGTAAGCTTTACATATAATCTCATTCACTTTCCTCTCTATAGTCGATGTGGGACTCCAGGGCGTCACATGGGTCATGCAGGTTGTGTCTTGAGCTTGACTCTCTAGTGCCAAAATGGCCATGGCTAACAAGCAACACCACCAGCCTCAGGCCTTCTTAATCTTCCAATCCTCTGCTAGTAATATGAATAATGTAAAAGAGAAATTGGCACTTGGTTTGAATAGATCAAGTTCAGGGGGTTGTTTGGGAGGGCTTCTTGTGTTACACCTCATTCTAAGTTAATCAAGATTAACTTTGAGTAATCGAGATTAATGTGATTTAAACATGATTAGTCAATTTAGTGGTGAATAATGACTAATATGGATCAAATTAGTCACAAATAAAGGAATTAAGCATAATGAACAAGTTTGGAAGAGATTGACTTAATAGAGTTGATTTTAGACCCAAATTAGTGAAATTAAGGACTTTTTCGTAAATATGGATTTATACGTATTTCGTCGGATACGGTAAAACTTGATACCAACATGTGTATCTCAATGAGTACGGCAACTTTCATAATATATTTGATTTAATTTGACCTCAAATGAGTTAAATGAGCTTTGGTTTGACTCAAATTAGAAATAAACATAGAAAGTGGGGTTGAAATGCAAAATTTTGTTATATAAAAGTTAGAGAAGAACCCAAAACCCATTTTAAGTCGGTTATTGAGTTTATGAAGTGCTGGAAGTTAAGTCTTAACTCGGTTCTTCTTCCTTCCTTCCATTTTCTTCATTGATTTGTAAGGTTTGAAGTGTGTCGGTTAGCCGAAATTCCAAGTTCGACTAGCCGAATAGGTAGCCGAAAACAGAACAGTAACTGTAAGGTTCTGGAATTGTAACCATAGGTAACCGAGTTTAATTCGGTTAACCACTGTTTCGAATTCGGTTAGCCGAGATGGTGATCGAACTAGTGACCGAGTATATGGAGATTGTCAGTGAAAATTTGATTCTGGAAAGCTAACCACAGGTAACGGAGTAGAATTAGGCTAGCCGACATCTGGGGTTCGGTTAACCGACAGGTGACCAAACAGCTAACCGAATTTAATAATTTGTAGATTTAATTTTTGAATTTATGGATAAATATGTCTATTGATTTAATCAAGGCTGTTAATATTGTTTTACCTCCATGGGTGATAATTTAGGGACTTTAATGTACAAAATTCATATAAACTGTGATGTCCATCCAAAATAACATGTATATTAAACAACTGAAGATTATACCTAATTGGTCGGTATTATTTAATTGAAATTGTATATTGTATTGTATTTGTTAATTTGTCATTGAACATAATTAAATGTTAATTATATTGTTTCTTGAGTCTGACACTACATAGTGATTTTTTTAAGCTCGTTGGAGCTGTTACTACTGTAGCAGATTATATGAGAGTGTTTCGGAACTCCATGGTGACGTCAGTAGTCCCTGGCATTGGGCACTAATAAATCTCATAATATATGAATCCTTTCGTATGGAAGATGGAAATCCTTCCTTTCTTTGGAAGATGGAAATTGAAATGAAATGCTATTGTAGATTTGTCAAATAATAAAGACTCTTATTTATTTGAATTGAATGGTAATTGTATTGGTCTAACATTGGATTAGATAAATTAAATTATGAATTAGCATGTTAAATCACGTACCTGTTTATACATTGTTGAATTGTAAAATTCATAGTGTTATTGATGACATTACAGGCACAGTTGCCCATGCCGATCCTTCACAGGCCACAGCGGCAGCAGAGATTACCGGTCTGGTTCTTTCAGGAGGACTAGTCGAGTCGAAATGAAGCAAAATATCACATAATTATGATATTGAAATGAAAATTGAAAGGAAAACTTTGATATGGGAATTGATTTGAAAACATATTACACTTTTGATCCTTGCATTGTATCTAAATATGCAAGTGATTGGTTTTGTACATTATATAAATGAGTTTTATTTTATACATGAGGAATGTATATTTGTTTATATTCCACATAATGTATTATTTGATATCCCTTGTGTATGCGACGCGATTCAGGATTAACTCGGATTAATCATAATCTCGGACTCGCGCGGGTCGTGTCATCTTGCAGGTATTTAAAGATTTCTTTTTTGGCTCCTTGTTGGATTGTTTATTTATTTGTTTTTCCTATGCGCCTTGTTCTTTTGTGGAGATTTGGAGCTGTGGACTTCAAGGTTGGTGATCTAACATTCTAACTAATCTAACTGATGGGCTGCTGTGCTGACATGACTTTCTTCTTCTCTTCTGATTTTGGAAGGAGGGTGCCGGTGTGATGTGATTGTTTTGGTCTACTGAGGGTCTGTTGTCTGATGGATGGATGACTATGTTCCCTATCATCACGGTTGAATTGGCACCATTGTCTGATGATTTGGGTTGGCTCAAATGTATGGTTGATTCCTCCATCAGGAAGTCAACTCGATCGTGTATGTTCTTTTTGAATTGTGACACATCTATAGAGGGGCCCACCCTGTGAGGGCGTTTATTCTCCATACCAGTTTTGGTTAAGCAGCTGCTTTGATAAATTAACAGTAAATCAGAACTAGATCTAAAGACCCTCTGTGCATGTTCAAAATTCAAAACTCTCCGGACCCCAAATGGCTCATGTGCTGTTGTGTTTTTTTTTTTTTTTTTTCCTTCTAAAATAGAAATAATCTTTATGATATTATTATTTAGTTAATAATAAAGTAACGTGGATGAAAGTACTAATAATAGTTATAAAGAAGTGTAACCCATCTCACGATTTGACCAACGTTAGGTTTGAATGACAAAACATAACTTCATTTGCTGGCTAACCCAGGACACAGCTTGGATGAAGATGACGACGACGACGACAACTACTATGTTTTCATTTGTTAGTTTTTTCCTCCCTTCAGGTAGTTCATTTACTAAAATATGTTGATCATTTCACGGATCCCTTTTAAGTTTAATATATAAATCTCAATAATTGTGTAAAGGTGATTAACTTTTTTTAGAGTGTTTAATTTCACGATCATGTCATATCTCTTTTTGTGGTTTCCTCTAAAACATCTGTAATCTATCCCATGTGACATTCCACAAATTTCTTATTGTGTCTTGTGGCGTCTGTGAAGGTAGCCTGGTAGGCATTCAGTTTGGTGTCTCTTTGGTTGATTGAGAAGTTGTATAGAGTCTCTTTAGTTAATTGAGAGATTGTATCTGAAGGCCAGGGCTTTGCAATGATTCTACCCTGATGGGTACCTTTATCATTTTGTATTAGAGCCCTGAGTCCCGGGACAAGTAGACTTTTTCTTTGTATTATCTCGCTGTGGACAGCAGGAAAAAAAAAAGCACTTATTAGTTAGATGACATGGCATTTTTAGTTTTTGCTACAGTAGGGATTTGCTCAGGCATCCATGTCTTTTAACCAGCTGAGCTATAGCACGATAATTTGTTAGTTTTCCAACTTAAGAGAGGCATCTGATTGGCTGATAGGAAATTTCAAAAATGATCTGTATCCAGTCTGAATTTGAGATGAATCTGTATCCAGCTTATACAGATTGCAAGAGAGAGATCAAAGTCTTGTTATGTACTATCAATTTCAATAACACTAATTTGTTATCATTGAGTAAACGGTTCAGGATTAGTCTTGTTAAACACGAGAGATGCTCCTATAAGAGATATCTTTCACCTAATATGTAAGATAGACTTTGCTAGAGAAATGAAGCAATGGTTGATCAGAACATGCCATCTCCAATGAGTGCAAGACAAGATTCTCCCCAGGAGCCAAATGAATGCATGCCCGCATTTCTTGGAAAATATCCCTTCCACCTGGACCAGCTGGCTAAACCCTAGTTGAAGATAATATTGTTCTTTATTAAGTTCCCCAAAATCTAAGAAATCAAGTCCTTTTTTTTCCCGAATGCATTGATCATGATCCATGAAACTAGGATGTGATGCTGCTCAGATATCAACGTTGTTTTAAATTAAAACAGGGCCAAAACTGAGTTGTATCACATCATACACAAAAGGTTTTGGCCATGACCATTACTGATTTTCGTATGAGTTCACTCCTAAACTAAGAATGTATTGGAACATTATTATCACCATGTATCTTATTCTGCTATTTGATTTCTATCTAAAACAGTAAAGGCAACTACCAACAAAGATCAACACCCCTCTTCATCCCCCCTCTTCCGGAAACATCCTCTTCAAAGGCACCTTCTTCTTCAAGACACACATAAACATGTCTCTCTTCAATTGTTCTCCCTAAGCACTTCACTATTCAAAAGCCCCACCCACCAAACCTCTCTCTCTCTCTCTCTCTCTCTCTCTCTCTCTCTATATATATATATATATATATAATCTCTCATCTCCACTACCCCTTCTCTTTCTCATCTCCCTCTGTATCCTCACTCTCAGTATCTAATCTCTCATCTTCACTACCCCTTCTCAATGTATTTTTAAAACAATTGGATTGTATTAAATATTTTCCAATAAATTCCTACAATAGAGATTATGATTTTTTTTTGCCTTAATTATATTTAGATGTGCATGTGATTTGGTGATTAGGACTACCGATAAGTTGGCATCATTGGAAATTGAAGACATCTCATTGATGTCTGCGGATGTACACAAAGCGCCCATAGACTCAAGATCCACAATCAGTACTCTTTTGAAAAGCATGAATTAGATAGAATACATGATATTTACTTGGGAGTATGGAGTGTGTGGATCATCCCTCCTCCTTTGTGCTTAGAACAGATGGCTAAATTGCTTGTGGGTTTGTACAATGTTATTTTATTGCATATTGTTCATTGTTGTATGCTAAGTTTGAGGTCTGGTCTTGCTAATGCCCGTATTCTATAAACTAAAAAAAAAAATTGTAGTTACATTTATATGCTATTTAGTTGTTTGTTGTTAACTGTTTTTTCTAAGTTTTCTGACCCCAAAAAAAAAAAAAAGAAAAAAAAGAGAGAGAGAAGAAGATATGGCGAAAGGCCCCAACAAATAAAGCTGTAAAATCATTAAGACTGACATCATTAATCGCATTTCTCCATTTTTTATTTTTTAAAACAAAAATATACAATTTCATTGGATATTGATACGTTAATTGTAGCTCATGAGCGGATATAAGCTTTGTATTTTTTTTATTATAATATTTAAAATCAAATGAAATTTAAAAACTTTAAATGATTAAATCAACCTTATACATCCACGTATTAAATTTATGATATTAACCTGTGCATCGCACGGGCCTCAATGCTAGTTGACATTAACAACATTTCCAGCTTAATAGGAACACCCCAATGAAAGGCCAACAGATCATGGGCACACCACAAGACATGCTCTCCAGTGTTGAGTTCCAACCACAGTGTGTAAGGAACACACACCCCAATGGAAGGGTGGGACAGCACCTCCTCTTGTGGGCACAAGCTCGATATCTTCAATCTCATCCATCAAATCTTGGCTCAAACCCGCATATCAGGCCCAATGACCCACAAGAATGGGTGGCTAAAATTTGCTAGGCCCGATGCAATTTCTATCAACTGTTGGGCTGTCACAACAGTTGTGCTCCCAAAATTCACATAGATGACAGAACCATTTGCGTAGCAGTCTAGCCATTTTAGACAATCTGTGACGTCTTCTCTCCACATACTTGATGTAGCCCGATTTTAAAAGGTTATCAGGTAGCCGGCGACACATCATTGACAATGGACCGATTGTGTAGATGTGTGGAAGCTTTAATCGGATGGCTTGTAGAATGTCATGTGCCAAATCATCAAAACGAATTGAAAATTGAAAATGATAGCCGACGCCTTGAGTGTGTTTTGAGCTTCATCTGCTGGAAAGTTGATGAATTATTCGTCGGGTGGTTGTTGTAAATTGTAATAGAACTCTCAGCTGATCTCAAGACATGCCTGAATTCTAGTTATATTCCTAGTTGTATATACATACTTAACTCGCAATCTGTCCACATCTCCTCCCTTTTTTACCAGCACCAACAGCAGAAGCCTGAAATCACTTCTAATATGCTTGGTTGTACTCCAATTTCAATCACTTCTGAGTTACGATCAGCTTAGAAATCCTATCTATTTGGGTCAGAGAACCAACAACAGACAATAGAATCATGGAGGAGAGTGGGGTGCAGGATAGGCATCTTGGGTCAGAAAACCAAGGAGATCTAAACAGTAGGATCCTGTGGAGAATTGCATTTCCTGCCATTCTCACTAGAATCTGCTCCTTTGGGCTCTTTATTGTGATTCAGTCATTTGCACTCCTAAATTCGATGAGAGATTTCTTTTTTCTTTTTCTGCACACAAATAAATTTGAAGTAAAGAAAATGAATTGATACTTTCATTTTCCATTATGAAGTAATTACTGGGTCCCTCATGAATTTCTCAAAAAATTAGATCGTCGTTGTCAAGAACAATCGATCCAATAACCAAACAAACATTTCTCCAATGAATTGGATTTTGGATGCTAATATAAATATAATATCATCACTGCCAATTAGTCTCTTTAGGGCTTGTTTGTTTTGATATAATACATTGGGATTTATCGTAACGAACTATACCAAAAGATTATTAAAAAGGTGAGGGGTGAGGACATGTGGTATATTAGTAGATGGGACATTGACTTTAATTCCTAGGATTTGAATTGAAGGTTGATATCATCATTCCATATCATATTGGAGTGATGCGGCTAAGTTAGAGATCGCCACTAACCCTGATTTTATCTTATTGTGTTAGGATATTCCCTCAACCATACGAACTCTCTACAGAGGTTGTTTATATATAATGTCCTCTAACGTAGTTGATTATACATGGGTTCTTGAGGAAACGGCTCTAATGTGGCATGCAGTCAGTGAGTAGATATTTTCAAGGTGTTACATATATTTTAGATCTAGAGAGATGGGTCAATGTTACTAGATCATTGTGGCCACTTTTAGGCTCAAATGGCCCATATTGAATTACTAGGCTAACTCCGGGTATTCATTTTCCATCTTATGTTGATTTAGGTCCTGTTTTTGCCATTTTATTTTCAGCAGAAAAGGTACGCCCGACAAGGTGCCGGAAATCCTGGCGACTTCTGTATTATTTGGTGCAGCGACGAAATAACAGAGGATTCCGTTATTTTGTACGCATTTTCGCCGCTGGAGCAGATTTGATATTCTTATCTTCCTAGGTCGGAAACACAAGCCGCGGATGTTTCCTTTTCCATGGCTCTGCACAAACACGCCCTTAATTTCCACTAAAGGATTGGTTAGTTGATGGGTTTTTTTTTTTTTTTTGGATATTCGCATTTGGTTAAGGATTGGTTAGTTGATGGGTATTTTTTTTTTTTTTTCGGATATTCGCCTTTGGTTATTCATTTTTAACCATTTTTACAAATTTAGTCTTAGAATTCCCTGGAATCCACTTACAAGAACAAGCGGGCCCTTGAAAACACCTATACAACAAATACATCCATTCTATGTCTTACACAGGCCCTTAAACACACCTATACAACCAGTACATCCATTCTATTTTTATTTTTCTTACACACCCCCTTGAACCATATACCAACACAGCCACTAATTCGTCATCCACTGCACAGATGGCCCCCATTGGTCTTCGGCAGTTTATATATAAGATCATCTTCTTTCCTCTTTTCTCTTCACATATTCAATTTTTATTAGCATATAACACAAGTCGTTGGATTCTCTTCTGCACCTTGAACATAGTAATATTGTGGGGGTTGGTAGGGATTAAAGGCGTCGTAGGCCTTGACAAGTTCAGCGATCTGATCCTTTCCATCTTTCTTCTTTTCGTCACCCTTCTTGGGTTCTTCCTTCTTCTTATCTGGCTCTTTGGAAGGTCCGATGGAAACAATATCTGTATGCCATTGTTTCCTCAATTTGCTTACAATATCCACAGGATCAACATCCCCAATCACAGTTAGCTTCTTCTCCTTCATGTCCATAGCAAGTGAATCAATCCCTACAAGATTAGAAAAAGAAATGCGAAAAATAATCGGTCATCAATTTAGAAGACCTTCATGTAGTAGTGCTTTGGGAGGAGTTCATATGTAAAAGAATTGATACTTCAAAGTAAAGTAAAGTTAGACCTGAAAGGCTAGTGACAGCCTTCATAGCCTTCTGCTTGTCTCTTTCATCGTGCAAATCCAATCTCAGGACCGCTTTCTACAATAACAAAACCCAATAAGGGATTGGAATTGGATGCTCCCAAAATTAGCATGTTGGTGAAATTTGATGCCTATGGGTAGTAGTGCCAAAACAGCACCTTTTTCATGTGGAATTAATACAACTTTGCCCAAAATTGTGATCTTTTGCATCTCAACTCTAACTAAGATTGCAAGAATAATGCAATTTTTTGCTAAAGATTTGATAAACTGCTTCCCTTCTATGGTCTAAAAAACAACAGAAAAGCAAAACATCAAAACCAAACAAAACTCTTCCCCGCGTCCTCTGAAACTTGAAAAAACAAAACACTAGACAACAGAAGAAAGAAAATTCTAAAAAAGAATCAAGTGTTTTATGAAAAGCAGGCAAAAACACCTAGCAAGATTTGCCATCAGATCAGGAAAAAATATCAAAAGGAGACCCAAATGGAAAAAAATAATAATAAAAGCTTGCCAACACCTTAAAATTATAAAGCAGCAACAGCCATCAAGAATCATGCTTCAGATTCCTTAAAACCCAATAAAACCTTTGTCAAGAGTGACTAGAGAAGCACAGAAAAGTTGAGACCTTCCTGCAATTTTTTTTTTATTTTTAATTAATAAAAGATACTCAAATCCACAACCTCAAGATTATAATAGTGAACACCTTCCACTCTGCTCTTGTCTAAGCTGTGTGCTTCTTTTAAGTCACTAAGAGAGAAAATCTGGATTTGGTAAGATGCCCTCTAAACCATGCAGAAGAAGAGTAGGATGATACAGATAACCCATGCTTCCAAAATGGCAAAAAAAAAGGAATAATGAAAAGAACAAAACCCAAGCTTCAAAAAGCCATGGAAAGAGAGAATCTGAACTGTGTCAAATACAATTGAGAAATCTAACCTTCATTTCTTTTGCTACTCTGATCTGCTGAGAGAGAGAACAAGTGTAGGTGCTTGTTTGAAAGAAAAGCGAGAGAGCCCCATCTCCATCTGATGATTTATTATGAGAGAGAGTGAAAAGTACTACTCGAAGTGGTTTTGATTACTATTGAGTTTGTGGTTTTTATAATCAGGGCGGCCAACAATGGCAAGTATTCAAACTATCGTTCCTTGATTTTTCCTACAGCGGGAGACCTTGTGTAGGTCATCAAAACCCTTGATGTGATGGACCATGGAAAAAAAAAAACAACGAGATGTTTGTCTTTTTCCTCTTCCGTCCATGAATGAGTAGGAGGATAAGATCCGCTCTTATTGAGAGATTAAAAATTTAATGATAGCTACCATAAGCAATGCTTTCATTTCTCATCTTTGACATCATGATAGAGAATTCCTGAAGCAGGTCATCTTACCAAAAATTTCCTTACCACATAATTTGATATTGGAGTTGATAAGTTGGCAATAAGATCACCTTTTTTTTTTTTCCGCTAACGGAGGTTCCCAACCCTTTGGACTAGGCTATTTCCTCCGGGCCAGAGAGAAGCCGGATAAAATCCCTGTGGCCCCTAAATGGCAGCACAAATGGACTCAACTTTCGATTTCTGAAGAGGAGGGAATCGGAGTCGATACCAAGACATCTAGCTCCGAAAGAGGGAGGAATCGTGGGCCTGACCACTCGACCAACCCCAAGGGGTTAACAATAAGATCACGGGTTTGAGACGTGGAACCAACAAAAGGGAAAACAGGGTAAAAAAAGGATGATTGAATCTCACAATATTGCACGACTATCTTTTGAAAGACTCAAGTCAAATGTCCTTCTCGACTTTTATTGTAATTTGATGGATGTCAAGTGTTCTGCTCCTTATGAGAAGAAATCTTGACCATTTGATTGAAGAGTTTTCTGAATGATAAAAGTACTTAAGTGAATGGGTTATGATTAGTCATTCTTGGTAATTTATCCCTGTCATTCTGTTTCTGGCCCTATGGCTAAATGGGTCAGGGCTTGGAAAAGCTGACTTCACTGCTTTGCATGGTCACGTACGTACATGGTTTAAACCTCGTTTCGCATAACAAAGTCATGTTGATGGGCATCAACCCAAAATCAGCTGTACTAGAACATGTTTGGCCTCCCATCTACTTTGATGAGCGTGAGCCATTTATCATAGATCATGAAAGATTTTAATAAAAAAAAAAAAAAAGCCAGCAGTTGTTACTAGATCTGACTTTTCGTATGAAGTTAGTGAGTGCAGAGGATATTAATGCTTTTTTACTTTGAGAAAATTTGAGTTGAATGAGTAGGATTTTAAAGGGAGCGCACTTATTAAAAGTCTAAATTATTTTTTTAAAAAATAAATCTATACTATTTAAAGTAAATATTTTCCTAGTTACATTGATTGTTAGATATTGACCATACAGCTACCCTTATAATTGACAATTGCCTCTAAAAACTATCGAAATTTAGATAATTTTCACGGAACTGTTCATACAGAAAAGGACGATATCAAATTGATGATTTTACCCTTAAATAGTGTGATATCCTCCTAAGGTTGTAGGATATCAAATGGACTATAGCATTTTTTCACCCTCTACCTTTCTACTGTAGAGAGAATAAGCGCATGTTGATTTGCACCAAAGAAGAAAAGAGAATTGCGCTCCAAACCATTTCATGAATGTTGGGGTGAGTATTGTAAGAGCTTCAACTCATGAACCCACCACAAATAGAAATGATGAAGAGAAACAAGAGTTTTAAACTCGGAGTGAATATGTGCATTCTGGGTTTGGGTGGGAAGTGAACTATGGTTGTCACCTGATTTATGACCTTGGTATAAAGGAACTAAGTAAACAAAAATCGCAAGACTACACACACTAAATCCAGATCAAAAGAGTGGTTTTGTGAACATAAAAGTAATGGAGGAGAGTAGTTGTTAAAACCAGCTATAGACAGCTGTCATTAATTTGTTAGCAAATAGTTAGAAAACGAAGTTTACGATATGATCTTAATTTAAGCCTGAATTGCCAAATCCGAACAAAAATGGTTGTTGTTGATTCTATAAATATCTATAGATATCGGATAACATCCATGTCTCTTTCACAACTGAACCGACAATTCCTAGTCAGTAATCGTACGAAATACCTACCATGCAAGTGATGCAATCCGGAAGAAACGGCTCTTTGAATTAGAAGATCATTCGTCCACGCAATCTGTAAAGTCGTTCCCTTCAGAGTACAGATCTGGCGCACGCACTTTGATCAAGTTTCATATATGATGATTGATGCACCTTACATATAAATTTTTATTTTTCTTGGTATCAGAATTGCCGGTTCTTTTGGTTAGAATAATTCCTACGTGTCTAAAAAGGAAGTTAGGTCAAATAAAATTCCTGGTCCTAATGTCATGATACAGTTTTAAACTCACAACCTCCATATACAAACCGTACATTTAGGCTAGATATATAATGAATTATTGTACTTGTTTGTCAAGATGGCAGAAACATTGAATGAGCCATCCTTGTCAGATGAATCAGATCATGATTTATTTTTAGACCCATTGTAGATATTATGTATTTATTTTTAAACCTTCATTAGTTTTGCTGAATGACAAAGCACATTTTTTTTTCCTTTCGATTGAATTGAAAATGTTGTACATTTGTAGTTCAATTAGATCAGAGTTTTTCCCACGACTAGCATGATGAATCCTAAATCGAGTGATGGCGACGATTGTGCGCTTAGATGAAAAACCAAGTTTGAAGATAAACTTTTCTGCATTTCACAAAAAATCAAAGTTTGACCTCCTATCGGATACTATTTCTACAAAATTACACAAAAGTCAGTTCAAAAAAATAATCTACACCAAACATGAATTTTTTTTATAGTATGAAAAAAAAAACTCCCCTTTTGATTTTTTTCTTTTATTTTATGAAAAAAACAGTCTTACAAACATGCCTTAAAGCATGAATTTGGTCCAAAGTCACTAAACAAACCCAGTGATTTAATGGTTTAGGTTTGAGACCGATGAAGTTGTCCTATTGATGGACCTACAAAGTTGCAATGATACCATAGAACTAACATTCTCCACCTACAAAGTTGCAATGATACCATAGAACTAACATTCTCCTATAAAAACTCTCGAATTTTAACTACTCTCTACAAAGTTGTTCATATGATATCCCAGCACTTAAGCCTAGTTTCTACTAGAAATTCACCATGTCCAGGAATTACTGAACATGATGTGATAAGTTGTCTCTTGGAATTTCTAAATCTCATATTTCTTCAGTAGCATTTTTAGATTCCAGCCACTTGAAAGTTCTCTTTTGACATTTGGGAATCTAGGAATTCCACTCCCTTTACATTTTGCATTTAGGTGGAATTCCTGGATGTTCAAACCCAAGAGGAATTCATGAATTCCTGGAATTCTAGTAAAGAAAAAGGTTATGTATGCATTGCACTCTACCATATGTTAGGGTGGTCTCTTTATTAAAATTCAAGAAATTTATGTTTGAAAGATTTTTGAATTTCGAAAGACAGTGTAATTGCCAAATGCTTAAGAGCATCTAGACATTCCTGATTCTTAAACATCAATTTGAGATCTTTTAAGTGATTGAAATTTTGAAATGCTTATGAATAAATATGACATTTACAAATATCATATCATCTAGCAAATTCCTATAAGAAATTCTAAAAAATAAAGAGGTGCTTACTCATAGGTATAAGAACATTAATATGGTCATAATCCCAAATTAGAACGTTACCACAAACAACTAAAGATGCAATAGGTCCCCGACTCTCCGATTACCCAGAGGTTTCGACCTATTAAAAACCGGGTTTAGATCCTTATTTACGCCCTGCTAAGTAAATAGGTCTGGATCCTGGTCCTTTTTTTAACCCATGACCTAAACGAACTCACTTTCGGTACCACCTTGGTTTGGAACCATTACCCAACACATGACTTCAATTTTTTTAGAATTTCTACTTAAAATTAGGTTCTTTTTCCGTACTATTCTCTATCCGGACACGGAACCAGGCCCGCCCAATATATGATTCTGGTTCCAGGAAACTGGTCCCGAAACTGTTGAGGGTCTCGGTCCGGATCCAACAACCTGTTTATATCCCTGCGAACAGCGGAAACAACTGGCATCAGAAATCAGAACCATCACCACACTGTCTTTTCCAACTCACATCAACGGCTGATATCGCTCAATAGAAAATACCCTCCAAATCAGACACAGTCCTAACGACATGTCCGCTCCCTCTCCCTCGGATCTTGACTTCTTGACCCTGACGCGCCTTCTTCCATAAGAAAAACACCAACCAAAAACCCTAATCTCTCTTTCTCCTCCATCTCCATCTCCGCTCCGTCTCCGTCTCCCCTTTCAATGTCTCTCCAAAACCCTAGAATCACCAGCAGCCACCGAAGCCCGCATCGCAGACGATCCACGACGCTCTGAGAAGCACTCCTCCCTTCTCAATCCATCGCCATGGATTTCCCCGACCTCGACAAACCGACGGTCCCGATCAAGAAGATCCCCAATCACCAGCCGCCCATCTACCGCCTCACCAACGGCTGCGCCACCTCCCCTCCGCCGTCCTCCTTCGAGATCCGCCTCTTCTACGTCCGCATCTCCCCTTGCGTCGTCGACGCCGTCCCCAACCTCCTCACCCTCACCCATCTCCGCCGCGAGATCGGCGCCGGCCTCGAGATCAACGGCTCCCGCATCCCCGCCTCCGAGACGGCGTCGCTCACGCTCCGCCGCGATCGCGTCGACAAGGAGTCGTCGGAGGTGACCTACGTCAGCACCGACAGCGTCCGGGTCTCCGGAGCCGTCGATTTTGAGGTGTACGAGAAGGAGGATCTGATCCTCTGTGGGTCCCTGGAGAGGATGGATCGGATGTGGGGCAACGGCCGGAATCAACATCAGGGGCTGGATAACGATACGAAGACCGGGTGGAGCATGGATTGCTTCGCCGCCGCGGCGATGGCGACCGGGTCTTCGGCCTTCTTCCAGCCGAAGATGGGGATCTCCTCGCCTTCGATCGAGGTGTATGTAGCTGGGTGCTGTTCTGGGTTTCCTTTGATTTTGACAAAGACGATTCAGTTTAGTCCGAGGCGGAAGCCTGCGAGGCACGCGACACTGGATTCTATACCGGAGGATGAAGAGACTGGGAAGGAGGAGACGAGGGTCAATGGTTTTCTTGACCACCGCACTGCTGAGGTAATAAGAGCTTTGCCCGCGAATTTCGATTTATAGTCCTTTCTTCTTTTTTTTCCTAATTCTTCTGATACCTTCTTTGACAAGAACAAGATCATCTATGTAGAATTGGGTTTTGTTGTTTTGGAATTTTTCGATTTGTTTTTAGGAAGGTGTTTTCTCTGCAATAGAATAGTAAATGAAGGGGGTTTGCATGGAGATGGCATTTGGAATCAGGTCACAGTTAGTTTGAATATGATGAGTTCAATTCAGTTGCTAAAATGAATTTTGTTACGGGCCTCAGAATGGGATTGGGTTTTGAAGTGGGTGGGATGTGCTGCTTTCCTGGAATAATAAGATTAGAATCCTGGTGGAATCTTCATATACTATATGCTTACTAATTGACTACTTCTTGATTTATATTTCATGCTTCAGCTTGTGCAAATGGTAAGTGACATTGATTTTATTTTAGTTTTAAATAGGGTTGAACAAAGTAGTAGAATTCTCAAACCCAACCTCAAATAGAATGGATACGGATTCGATGATGGTGATGATGGAAACAGAGACCACTTGGTGGGAAGAATCTATTTGAATGTTGTCTTAGCAGACTCCACACTTTATTAGGTATCCATCTCTAAGAAAAATTTCTGTTTACATATAATCCTTTGGAGTTTGGCAACCATGAATGAGGTCGTGGGTTCAAGTCATATTTCCTATCAAGGGGGGGAAATATTCGTACCCTTATCACAATGAGCTCTCAAAAGCCTAGTCCTTTGGTTGTCCAGCTTGTTTGGAAGTCCTTTTCAATGAAGCGTCTGCAAATATATAATGAATTAGAAAGTTTCTGAAACTGCTTTCTCTATTAGATTCATAACAAAGCCCAATCATTAGATATTCAATGATAGAGGAAAAGTTTCTTGAATACAAAATTACAGTAATTGCATAAGTAACCCGTTTCCTATGTAATTATTCTCAAGAGTTTCTATATGCATGACATTCAAAATTCTGTGTCAACATTCAGGAGGAAAACCTATGATGCTTGGATACGGCATGGATATGATAGGGACACGGCATTGATTCGAAAGGGACATGGATTTTACATATAAAAAGTGAAGTATCGGATATGATACAACACGATATGTTATCCATTTTAAAGTATCCGCGATTCTGTGTATCATAGAGGAAAACACATGTACTATCATCAGTTATCAACCTACCCAGGGACGATCAACCATATCCACCTCAATTATGAATAACGGATTTGTTAGTTGAATGGTGCTGATGTTATCTTGAAGATAGAGCACGGCTAGCAGATCTCAACATTCTTAAGAAAAGGGAAGGTTAGATCTTATTTGGAAAAGAATTTGATGGAGATGCTCTTGAAGCAAGAGAATCAACTATATCATTGCCCATGCATATATTATGACTAAATGTGTTATATGACCACTAAGTGGCTCAACAAATCCAAACAAACAGATTCTATTGACTTAGGTGATGGGTACTCTATGAAGCACATGTGATGGCATCATTAGTTTTGATATAGAATTTCCGTAATAAGGTTTTACAAGTATGTCAAGTCAATGACTACTACGTTCGATGTAGTTTTACTTTTTCTTTGACTTTTTGTCAAATTTAGATAGCGCTCTCATCCTCCGGGTTAGCGATGTTCTTAAAGGCACTCCATGGAACAATATAGTGAGATCTCTTTGGGTGGCATCATTTTGATGAGCTTCTGTTGTGGACCAAACTAGTGAGACTTCAATAAATAACAACTCTTGGAAAATTTCTACCCATAGAGGTTTTTTTTTTTTTTTTTTTTCCCTATATGATTTTATGCTGAGCAGCTAGCTATATGATGCAGCCCAATTTCAAGCCTGTTCAGCCGAAAGGGAGATCTTCCTTGGTTGACCTCCCCAATCTATCCGCCCCACATCCTCTATATGACTTAATTAAGTTTCATAATTAGAATAATCCACACATCCAATCTTGTAGAAGTCCATTTTATTTCTTTTAGTTTATTCCAAGATGTAAAGAGTGTTAGTTCAAGTTGAAAGTTAGAGATAGAAGTTTTAGCAGTGTTAGCATTAGGCCAAAGAGTCCTAGGTAAGAACGAAAAGGGGAAGGAAATGATCACACATTCACGCCCCTTACAAAGATTTATCCTTATAAATAGGCCCTTGTAGGCCAAGTACACCCTCTTTTTCACACACATTGAGTACAGATTATAGATTGGTTTCTCTAGCTTCGTGTTAATTATACATTACTTTGACTTCTTCAAACATGAGTGTGTCAAACTTTGGCCTGGGGATGAGCCTTTGGTCCTTTCTCCCCCGCTTCCCATACCAGACCAGTTACTTGTAAAACCATCTTATTATTGTTTGATGGGACAAGATAGATGCTTGACCAATTGCTAATTTCGAGTCCCAACAATCCATTTTTGGCTGCTTGAATGGCAGGTCTTTTTTTTTTTTTCCTTTTTTTTTTTCTTTTGTTGTGAAAGGTAATGGGTTATTGTAATAAAGAAGAGAAAAGGGTTAGTACATAGGAAAGGAAACCAAAAACAAGTCAAAGGTATAAAAGCATTATAAAGGACAGAACATGCAACAAAATAAAAATAGAAAAATTAAACAAAAGCAAGGAAGGGCAACTCCCTATCAACCCCTTGCTTGGCTAAAGCATCCTCCGTAGCATTAGCATTCCTTCTATCATGCTTGAACCAAACATGGGAAGACAGGACCAAAGATTTAATTTCAGTTTTTAAAATGCATATGTAGTTTGATTGTGAATATTTTTTAAGGTGGCAGCTCACCGGCTGAGTTGTTTGCATAGCAAGGTTGAGCATACCTCAAGCTGTTATCCTCTATATTGAGAGCAAATGTCTCTACCAACCAGCCTATGTGTGCTGAGACCCTTTTTGTATGTGTATTGTGTGATGTAAATTGGTTTGTAATATGTTGTCTTGAATCATTTGATTTCAATTCTGGATGAATAATTTGAATGATACTCATTATTTTTTATAATCTGCATAGTTGCATGAATTCTTTCTATATTAATCACTTGTCACTTCTATAAGTGATGCAGTGCTATTTAACAGCAAGGCAGAAGAAATGGCCAAAACTACATGGCCCAATGGGATCAAGCCAAGGGGCCAAGGGCCTGAAATTAGTCTGCCAACCAAGTGGACCTGAGCATAACAGCTGGCCAGGTCCACAGGCAGGCTCAGCTGGCCTATAAATTCAATGTGAAGGGACATCTAAACCAAGGGTCCCTTACTGGGAATCACATGCTGTAGCAGATTGCGATAGCGTGCAATGCTTGTGCATTGACCGGGGAAGCCTGCTTTTGCAGGTTCCAACTACCAATAAATAGAATTATTTTTATTTGTGATTTATTTAGGAAGTTGGGTATTCTTAAGTTGGATGAATTGGATCTTATTTCACATTGATGTGGGGATGGATAGGATTTTTTTGGGCTGTTTACTCGAAGAACTCATATAAATTATAACGCAGCAGCCTCCATGGTTCTTTTGGCTGTGTTTTTATCATCTTCAACTTTTTGCAAGACCCAAGTCCGGCGTCTGCATGTATATGCAGCTGGGTATCTGGTTTGCTTCGTACTATGCAAATCTAGACTGGTTCCCTTGTTTTCTAGTGATGTTTGGTTGTTTTCTTCTGGTGTTAGTGCAACAGAGAGCTAAGCTATTCTTGTTCGATCATCCCTTCCTTTTGGTGTGTAGAATGTAGATTTACTTAGGCAGTAGGCGGTCTGGATCTAAATGAAAGGGCTAAAAGAGGGTTTTTTTTTTATATATATATATATATATATATATATATTTATTAAATGGATACTGCCACAAAGAGGCTTTGTTCAATAAGCACACTGAAATAGATGTTTTCTACAGGAGGGGATAACCCATAACAGATGAGTGAGTTTCACTCAACTTTTTTATTTTTGATTTTTTTTTTACTCGATGGTTTTGGAAATATTTTCTTTGTTATTTGCACTCACCTTGTCTAATGAACATTGTATGCCTAATTTGTTATATCTTTGTCTGTTTTCCTTCATGGCCTTCTATAGGTCATGGAAGGGGAGGCTGATGGATATGATTCAGAAGGGAAACTCCGGCATGATTTCTATTCAGAAAGTAGGTTCCCAGATGACAATGGCCAGCTCACATGGTTCAATGCCGGTGTGAGAGTTGGTGTTGGTATTGGCTTGGGGATGTGCTTGGGAATTGGCATTGGCGTTGGGCTGCTCATGCACTCATACCAGGCAACAACCAGAACCTTCAAGAGGCGATTCTTCTAACTCGCTGCAATAAGAAACTGCAATTTTGTTTCACTAAGTGGTTGATATGACAGTATGTTTCGAGATGAAGCTCTTCGACCTCTTGTAGGTCTGAGTTTTGGTGCACGTTGGTGGAGTTGTACAGTTGATGATTATTTAATCAAGGCTTTCTTGATAGACTTATCATTCTTTTATATGACTATCATAAAAGTTGTCTCCCGGTTGATAGTGAGGATGGTGTAACATAAGATTTCTTCAACTACACCAGTGAGGATTGCAGTACGAGCAGAAGTGTTCAATTCCATGGAGAGTCAATCCCATCTCTTTGGCCCACACGCAAAGTATAAAACTATCAAGCATTTGTAGAGTTGGAAAATCTGTGCATACTGTGTGTGGCTTTGGGTTCATGTTGTAGCAATTATGCTCCTTATAGACTTTGAATATTTATTTTGATCCAGTTGATGAGGTGCATTGCACTGGTAAGTGATTCTCTCCGTGTTTGTGATTTTTAGTTTGTGCCATCCCTTCCTCATGTACAGGCTCTACTGGGTCTCTGTATTGTTTTTTCATTCAACTTCATCTGTAAAAACCGGACCAAATCATCCCTTCGGTACCCAACTTGAATTTGCATCTCTCGGTTGCTTCCATTCAACTGAAACCATTTAAAAATGAAGGGAACCAACATTAAAACTAGGGTGTTTGGTTTGACATCACAGGTAACACCTGATTGAACCATTGGTCAAACAGATTTGGATTGAACTGTCATATAAGCCTTTTACTTTAACCTCTGGTTCCATTTTATAAACATAGAATACAGAAATATTTATTTTATACAGCAAGAACACATGAAATGTTATGTAAAAAAAAATAGATTAAATCTGAATGACGTTGATAATCATTTGATTTGATTTAATGTCACGAAATAGATGGACAAGAAAAAATATATCTTTATTTGTCATTTGTCAACGAATTCTTAACTATGCCCAGATTTTGTGGTCACAAGGAGACCTATCAGATCCATGATTGTTGTGCTTTCTAGGGGGCTCTACTGATGGGCCATTGGTGAAAACGAAACTTCTTTAGTCCTTACAAAATGGTGTATTTATTATCTGCAGTGCGCTCTTCAATCATTCAAATGAGCGAGAGATTGGCCCCTTGGTTATACAGCTCAGCCAGTTTGGGACATGAGCGTGAATTAGAGTTCTTAAGATAAAAAAGCTTGAATCTTACATCTGCACTACCTAGATCTTACCTACACTCGCTGG
This sequence comes from Umbellularia californica, assembly GCA_028538565.1. Taxonomy (NCBI): domain Eukaryota; kingdom Viridiplantae; phylum Streptophyta; class Magnoliopsida; order Laurales; family Lauraceae; genus Umbellularia; species Umbellularia californica. Next base: position 12,529,813 of record JAPQWN010000001.1, on the reverse strand, counting down.
CCATGACCGGCCCAAGGATTGAAGAGAAGAACTTTTTTTTTTGTCTACACCATGTTCAGGTGATGAGTGTAAGCCTGACATCAACTCTCCTTTTTATGGGAGCTTATAACCATCAATATAATGCAACAAGCAACATGGCCACCTATGTCAAATATTTTTTTTTTCTCTGCTCTTTTACTTTCACATCTAGTACAATACAGACACCTACACACATTCTACCCAAGCCCCTAGCCATCCAAGCCCTATTGAGAGGAAGGTGCCTCACCATTGAGCTGACAATAGATTTTGCATTGAGAATACTGTCTAAATGTTGCTTGTATAGAAATTCACTTCACTACAGTATGTTAAGGGTGATGGTCAGGCAATCATTTATTATTCAAGAGAAGACTATTTTTATGGTATTGGTGAATCTTATCTCTTAATTTATCAATTTTAGGTTTGATTATTTGTTAGAGGGAAGCCATTGGAGTTGAATCTGAATACAAAACTAAAATTAGACCTAATAACAAAAGAGAAATGACCCATGCAAATAAAAAGCCACATAAGAACCATGCTCAAATATTGAACACACATATACCTCAAATAGATGTACATATATTTCTTTATGAATAATAAATAAATTCAATCTGAAAGAGTAGCGCAGAGGACGTAGTTTCGAATTCATGCTCCATTCTTGGGGCCACTTGCCCGAGCAAAAGCTTTACCGGACCCTTAAATTAGCGGGCCTACAAAAATAAATTGTCCCTAACCCTCTAGCTTTTTCAAGAAAAAACAAAGCTTCTTAATTTGCAGGCCTTTCAGGGGTTAAACCGGGCTGGATACCCTAACAGAAGGGCCCAATTGACGGCCCTACACCATTCAAAATGATCAGGGCCCTACAGCTGGGCCATGAAACTAGCGGCCTGGATCCCTACAAGCCCACAGACCCTAACCCTTTATAAACAACAGAGTCCAGATCCAACCAATTCTAGGGTTTAGAACAGCCCTTCTCATATATATATATATACACCAAAGAGAGACCAAAGGCTCAGGGCATCCAAAGCAAAGCAAGGCAAGAAGAAACAGCCAAACAGGGAGAGAGAGAAAGCTCTTCCCATTTCATTCTTCTCTGCATCATCATTCATCAACCATGGTAGGTTTTACTCAATTTACTCTCCAATCTCTTTGCATCTTTCTTGTTCCATTCCATCTAATACCCCCTCCCTTTCCATCTCCAGATCATTCCAGAGAAGAACCGTAGAGAGATCTCCAAATACCTCTTCCAAGGTCAAATCACATCATCATCTTAATCGCTTTTCCCCCCTCCCTCTTTCGATTCTACTCCTTTTCCCTTTCTCAATCTAATTACTTCTAAAAGTTCCAATGATGCAGAGGGAGTTTGCTATGCGAAGAAGGATTACAATCTCGCAAAGCATCCTGACATCGATGTCCCAAATCTGCAAGTGATTAAGCTGATGCAGAGCTTCAAATCGAAGGAGTACGTTCGCGAGACCTTTGCGTGGATGCACTACTACTGGTATCTCACCAACGACGGGATCGAGTTCCTGCGCACCTATCTCAATCTTCCATCTGAGATCGTCCCCGCCACGCTCAAGAAATCGGCCAGGCCACCGGGCAGGCCGATGGGAGGGCCTGGCGGTGATCGTCCCCGGTAAATACTGCCGTCGCCGTTCATCTCTCACATTCATTTTTCATTGTGTTAATGTTTGGGATTGGGATTTGTTGACTGTGTTTTTTTTTTTTTTTTTGGAATTGTAGAGGGCCGCCTCGCTCTGAAGGCGATCGCCCGAGGTTTGGAGGAGGGGATCGTGATGGGTACCGTGGTGGGCCGCGAGGACCTCCGGGCGAGTTTGGGGATAAGGGAGGAGCTCCACCTGAGTTCCAGCCTTCATTCAGGGTAATTCATTATTTTTATTTTTGGTTATGTTGCTTGCCTGCCTCTATTTGATTTGATTTGATCTGAGATCTGAACTGATGTGATTTCATAGTATTTGTTAAGGTAGTGATGTAGATGTAGGTAATGTATAGATATAGGTGATTGGTAAAGATTGATGTGCATATGCAATGAAATGAAGAAACAGCCAATTCTCTGAGCTCGGAAATAGTAAGCTGATTTTTAGGATGAGATTGTTTAGTTATCCAATCATATCCTATGGCATGTAACTTCATTGTCGTGTGCGGAGCAATTTCACCCTAAACATAAAAATGGGATGAATGTTTGGAGCAAACGCAGTTCATTTGTAATTTAGTTTTCATTCCACTGTAAAAGTGAATTTATTTAGTGCATGAGGTTTAAAGTATACATCAAAATGCCGTCTATAGATCATATTCACAAACAAAGAGTCGACAAGTAGTTGGCTGAAAATGTGGTTATAGAAACACCTCTTCCCTATCCACACTTAATTTGTCTAACAAGTCCACTGCATCAGTCAATCCCTTTGTGTGTGCTAAAGATACTGAAATTGATGAATGCAGTTACTTATTCTAGATACACAAGCAAGTCACCATGGTTCAGTCACCCTATGATTAGTTCAACCCCCAATGCATTACAACTCTCCAATTATGAGATGCCTTTTCAAGAGACCTTTTAAAATTCCGTCTCCCCTACACACACACACACACTCTAAACTTGGGATGCCAACCAAACTTTATTCTGGCTGTTCTATTCCACTTTTGACTCTTGCCAATTATTGCTCAATCAGGAATGCCATGTGATTATCTTTTTGTTGTTAACCCAAAGTGAAAGGGTTGGACACTTTTTCCTAATGTAATTGTTTATAAGTCTGGAAATATAGTTTTCATCATGGTCGAAAAACTCTTGAGTCGGACTCGACTCGTCCAATGTAGTCAATGCTTGGGAGAGTCATTTTTTTTTTTTTAGATAACTTTAAATGTATTTAAAAATGAATCCATTACTTATAAAATACAAGAATATATTTATTTATATGCATTCATGATAATTAATTCAAATTAATAAGTTTATATATGCAGGAAAAGTATAACAATAAAGAAAATAAAAGAAAAAATATTGTATATTACTTAAGTTGTTAGTCCAAATATCGAATATAAAAGATCAAATACAAGTTTCAAATTACATTTCGGTCATCATTTTTAAATTACCGATTCCAAACCTCATGCATAATTACATATAAGTAAATTTTAGTTGTTTAAAATTAGATCTGCCTATTAAATGGATCGAAATGCAAACAAATTATTAAAATGAGATGACTCGACCGAGTCTCCCCTATATTTGACTCGGTCCTTTGTCAAAATAGGATAACTCGGGAGAGTCAAGAGTCAACTTGGAGACTTTTCCAACCATAGTTTTCATATCCAATTTACTCTTCAATTTTGGTCCCTGATTTGGTCGTCTCTTTTTTTGTACATGGGGCTCCACCTTTTTCAAAAAAAAAAAAAAATTTCCAATGGACCAATTATGTCTTTACAATTTCCTCTTCTCTATTTTTTTTATTTGGAAGGCCAAAGTAGCCCTAGCATTTAAAACCTTTCTTCAGGCTGAGTCCTATATTTCTTCTAGGCCAGCATGCCACTTGATGATCATATGCTAAAATTGAATCTCCTAAACTATATGACGATAAATTTCCTTGATTGCTTCGTACAATTGACTAAATCATGACGTGCTATTCTATACTCTGCTTGTCAACCCAAAATGCATCAGCCTGTTCTTTTAATGGATTTCCAAATCAGCTATTGGATACTCTCTGGAACCTAAAAGGGCAAGCTGATAATGATGCGGTAAACACAAGCGATCACATAACCGCATGTCATGATTTATTTACTGTCATGATTTATTCACATGTACAAACCAATTGTGGAAATTTATCTTTAGCTGTTTTATGGAATCCGATTTGGAGTTCCATTGAAAGAACAAGCTGATGCATCAGTCAATTCTACAAAGCAATCAAGGAAATTTATCTTCATATGCTCCAATAGATTCAATTTTAGCATATGATCACTCTCAACAAGTTGGGGTTAATATCTTTGCTAGTTAATAACAACCCAGCGAATGCTTCCCTCCTGAGGAATACCATGTTCTGATTCTCGAAAGAAATATTCCGTTTTCATGATCCATCTCTTGCTGCGATGACTGATAAGAGCTTACCATGGATGGGCCATCTCCAATAATCCTATCAGAAGTGAAGTTTTTTGATTGCTGGTCTGACAATAGAAGACTGGGATACAGGTACAACAGTGGTTTAGAAAAAAAAAAGAGAGAACAAATGGATGCATCTGTAGTTTTGAATCCATCTGCATTGAGGGTTTGACAAATTTGGTATTAACACCTGGGGGTTAAAAAGTGCAATATAATTCTGGTGTTTTGTTGGTTTGTTCATTGTTGTGGTGTTTGTGATGACTTTGCAGAGTGCTTTTGATTTTTAGAGCTTTTTTATTTTTGGGTTTGTGTAGTTATGTTCATGCTGAATTTTGACATGGTTTTTGCTTTTGTATTTTTTTTCCCTGATACTCAATTTTGATTTCCATAGCAATTTGGCTAGGCACCAGCTTTTCCTATCCATTGTATTGTGTATGCTGCTTTTTTGGTATTGTGAAGCACACTTTGTATCATTGGATGCTTCATCTAACTTCCTGACTCACATCATGAGAATTAGTTCTCTTGAACCTTCTTTTTTTTTATATAATTAGGATGTTTTCAAATTCTTGCAGTGTTTTGTTAAGGATATAAGTAGGCCACAGCGTAGACCTGATTGGCACCTATTCATTTCCTCTTGGTGTATAGCATATTACCATATATGTTATTATATATGAAATAAAATATTTTAGGCAAGAGCCAGTACCATGGGTGGAAGGTGCTCAGTGAGTCACCCACAGAAGAAAAAAAAAAGAGTAATATAGCATATTATTTATTATCAAATTTGGTACTGCTATTCAGGTTCCCTACCTAATTTCCAATTGTGCCTAGAACAGGTTTGGTGCCTGAATTTTTTAAAATTGGGTTGTTTAGGTAATTGGGTAATTTTGATGTCTATTTACAGAGCTTAGCCTTATGTGGGAAGGTTCTCTTGAGTGAGAGAGAGAGAGAGATGGGCTGCCCCTATGACAGAAAGAATTTTATGTTCCTCTCCTTTAATTACCTGTGCATTTTCTGTAACTTCTCTTTAAACCTGTTGGTTTTTATTTTTCTTTTTTCTTTTTCCCCATTTGTAATCAAGTGTGGCTTTTGTAATTTGCAGGGTCCTGGTGGAAGGCAAGGCTTTGGCCGTGGAAGTGGTGGTGGTGGTGGTGGTTTCGGTTCTGGACCTGCTAGCTCCGATCTTTCTTGATGGATTTGTTGAGTCATCTAATTTTGTCAGGAAGGCAGAGACTTTACAAATTATTAATGTTGTTGCATGGTGCTGTTTAATGAGTTTTACTAGAGATCTTTTCCTATAAACATGAGAATTAGTTTAAATTGCAGTTGAGTTAAAAATTTAGTGGCTCTTGGTGCAATATCCGCATTGAGGTTTCGTGATTTACTGGCAGATGTGAAAGAAAGATTTATGAAATGATGATTTTTTTTTTATCATATAACATCTATTTCTTCTAAACATAGGCAATATTTGTGAAGCATGCACCAAGCGGCTTTCTGAAAATTTGTTCTGAGCTGTTAGGGATCAATGTGGGCATTTTAAGGTTGACATGAGTATTAGCATCGGAAGAGGGAGATCTTACAAAATTAACAGGCAAATTAAAAATGATTGTGATCCTAAAATTGATTAGGAATTGGGAATTGGGAATTGGGAAAAGCAAATTCATCTGGGGTGAAGACTTGAGGAATATATGGACTACTCAGTCTCACTAATGGGGTTTGCTTAAAAATTTAAATTGCTCAAATAAAATGCCCCTTTCTTGTATCAGCTGCCCAAAGTTAACTCCAATTGGAGTTGAGCCCACTGTCTAATGATGTCAATTGGAAAATTTGGCTGGGCCTACATAGGGGTTTCTTACATGAGGCTTAGATTTTATTGAAGTGGTTATGTTGACATCTCATTTTGCGGTCAACCTTTTGGATCCAGATTCACGCAGAGAGGGAGAGAGGAAACTAGAAACACTGGGCATGTTTGGGTAATGTCCTTGGAGAGGAATGCTCTGTTTTTCATTGATTGCGAGGAAAATCCACGTGAGAGAAGACTTTTCAAATCCTCTAAGCCCATCAAAAATCCAAGGACTCCTCTCATGAGAAATCCTCATAGAGGACAGTATGGTTTCAGGGGAATGAAGGAATCCCCTAGAAAGATTCAGAGGATTAATCTTTGTTTATCAAACATGCTCTAATAGTGAGCTACTTTTCCCATTTGCCTAGAGTGATGGATCTTTATTAAATGTTTATACGTGATGGACATGAGAATGTGCAGAATTCTGTAGCTGTTCTGGTTCCAGTCAAAGGCCAATGTACAAAGTTTCAGTTGGATTTTGTTCAAGCACAGCTGCAATTGGTGACTGATCCATTGTTAACCATTTTACAAAATCCTGAAGTTTCTAAAGTATTATGCAGGACATTAGAGTATTTTTTGAACACTGAATGAATGAAGAAAGGAGACTTAACAATAGTGTGCTTAAGCTCACTCACTGGTTCTCCAGGGCATTCCTTTAAAATGATGAAAATTTGTTTGGAATGGAAAAATGAATATCATGTAGCTGATGACCCCAACATGGTTGGGACAAGGCTGGCTTTGATGATGATGGTGATGGATACACTAAAGCTGCATTGATGAGCTCTTGCAAAACAGCATTAAACTATTAATCAGGAAGCACTGTAGCTCTGTGAGATGGCCACGCTCACATACATTCAGTTTCTGAGAAATAGCTAATCGGGAAGGCAGCGTCTCTAATCTGCTCCCTTATTCCGGTCAAAGCCTCATATATATTCATGCTGTTTGGATGCCTAGTATCCCCCACCATGAACTTGCACGTTTCTCCTCTAACCTCCACACTACTCCATCCTGCCTCCTTTCTCAATAGCTCACCCTTCATTTCTACTCTCACCCTAACTGCATCTTCCCATCTTCCATTACCTGCATAAACATTAGCCAATGCCACCCTCCATATCTCGCTCTTCGGTTCCAAAACCATTAGCTTCTCTGCAACTCTTTCTGCAACATCTACTTTCCCAAAAAGGCCACAAGCACCCAAAAGGGCACCCCACACAGCTGGGCTAGGCCTCACAGGCATCTCATCTATGAAATTCTCTGCTTCTCTAAGTCGCCCTGATCTCCCAAAGAGGTCCACCATACAAGCAAAATGCTCCATACTAGGCTCCATGCCATGGTCTGTAGTCATGCTGTTGAAGCATTCACAGCCTTGTGTTATCAATCCCGAATGGCTGCACGAAGAAAGAACATTAACAAATGTTATTGCGTTTGGCTGTAAGTTTCCATATTCTTTCATCTCAGTAAATGCCCGAAGAGCAGAATGGCCATCACCATGCATCCCATATGCTGCAATCATTGAATTCCAAGAAGCCGTGTCTTTTATAGGCATGTCCTCAAATATTCTTTTGGCGGAGTCAATCTTTCCTGCCTTTGCATACATGTCTATAAGAGAATTACCGATAAAAGCATCACATCCAAGGCCTGATCTAATCACATATCCATGGATGATTTCGCCTTGTTGCAATGATGCCAACTCAGTGCAGGCTTGGAGCGAACCCAACATCGTGACGAAATCTGGGACAATGCTGCCCCCTTCCTTGATATGAATTTCAGAAAGGAGTTGCAAACTCTCTTGCGCAAGATCATTCTTCACATAGCACAAGATCATTGTATTCCAGGAGATGACATCTCTTTCATTCATCTTTATAAAGATCTGATATGCTGAATTGACCTGTTTGCTTTTGGCATACATATCGATCAGAGAGTTCTCCACTACAATGCATGGCAAAAATCCATGTTTAATCAGGTATCCATGAATTCCTTTGCCCAAATCCAACAAGCCTTCATGGGCACATCCCTGGACAAGTGTTGCCATGGTCTCAGGATTAAGGTACTGGCATTCACCCATAAAACAGAACTGGCTAAAGATCTTCAGACCTTCAATGAAATACCCATTCCCACAGTACATTTCTACAATGGAATTCACCACCAAAACTTCATTGCACAACTCTGCTTTTACAATCCAGCCATGAAACCACTTCAAGATATGTAACTTGTTCATCAAATAGCATGCTCGGATGATGCTTAAGATTGTTACAACATTCGGCTTAACACCATCTTCCTGCATCCGAAAGAACAAAGCCAAAGCCTTCTCAGTGCATCCTTCATCAACTGCACGACCCGATATCAGCGAAGTCCAAGAGACCACATCTCTGCAACTCAATCTATCATTCAACTTCTCTGCAGCAGTTAACCCCCCAGATTTTGAATACATGTCAACCAAGGAATTCTGTATGAACCGATCCCTGACAAACCCAGAGCTGATGAGATAACCATGCAAAATCTCACCCATCTTCACATCTTGTTTCTGCCCGCAAGCCCGTAACAGAACAGCAAGAGTAAATTCATTTGGTAGCAACCCAGGTTCCTCCCACAACATCTGCTGGAAAGTGCATATCGCTGCATCGGGCGATCCATTCTGGCAGTAACCAGAAATCATTGAAGTCCAGGATACAACGCTTCTATTGGGCATTTCATCGAACACCTTGACGGACGCCTCCAACTGCCCGCATTTTGCATAAGCATCCAAGAGAGAGTTGCTGACAAATACATTGGTGTTGACACCGCATTTCAAGATGGCGGCGTGGACACTGGCAGTCGATTTCGAATCTCGATCGGCCGCACAGGAATTCAAGAGATGGACGGAGGTTGTGGAGTCGAGAAAAGGGCGGCCGGATTGATGAGGGAGAGGATTGATGTATGTAGTGGGTGTGTTTGATCGGATTTGATTTTGGGTGTTGGGGAATTTGGTGGGAGGAGAAGATGGAAGAGATTGCAGGGAAAAGAAGAGCATTTGAGAGTACAGAAGAGGTTTTGTTTGAAATTTCAAAGAAGTGTTTGAAATCTCAAAGATTATATGAAACAAGGCGGGAATAAAAATAGCAGTTAGTTAACGGTACGCCAGTCCAATAGGTTGGAGTTTTTAGAGAGGGATGAAAAGGGATTTGGGTTCGGTTAAGAATTATTATAATATATTAAGTTGGAAGGTTTTGGATCTAATTTTGACTATATTTTTTAATTTAGATCGAAAGGTATATTCGGTTTTTACAACTGCTAAGATGTATAAAATCTCACAATACCCGTGATTAGTACGGGTTTTTGTGCTATTTATTATATATTAAGTTGAAGGTTTTAGATTTAATTTTGACTTCATTTTTTAATTTTGACTTTAGTTTTTAATTTTGACTAAAAGTAATTTTCAATTTCTACAACTACTATCAATTATTTTGTGATTTCTACTACTGCTAATATACTCTACATCCACTTGCCATATGCTTCCCCTACTTATTGACTCACGTCCTCTCCCTTTTAAACATAAAAAAATCTATCTCTTGCACCAGTGGCTAGCATGGGTTTTTGTGCTAGTAATACATGACTTGGGTCACTGTCAAATACCATTGACTGTGTTTAAAAGAACTTGCAATGAGGTTTCCTCAATTATAATATATATGAAAGAAACTGCTGGTAGACTCCCTATTGGTCTATTCCAATTTCCAAGTTTCCAATATAAAATATCTCCTGATGTCTCCACGAGTGTGATTATATAGATGGTGAATTGTATGGTAAAGTGAGGTAAAAGACTCCAATATCCATATAAGAAAGGACGCAGGTAATATCAAAAGTACATAAATTTAAAATTTATTCCTTCTTTAAAAAATAAAAAAAGTCGAAAAAACAAACTTCCTTTTTCCACTTAATGATAAGAAAAAAAAAAAAAAGACAACTCAGCATCCCATCTATCACTTTGGACAACCCCAACCTGTGTGCAAGAACCCCATCTCATTTCGCAATACATATTTTCAGTTGAACCAAACAAAGCTGAAACTCTGAGACTAGAGGAAGATGGGTCCACCCCATGCTCTTTCTGCCACCAACTTATTGAGTCTATTTTGTCAGCAACTCAAGCGGCTGATGCTAGGATCCGAAGGTACAAATGGGAAGTGAATTACCAGTTCAAGTCCCCTGATTGCTACAAGAAGCTGGCTGTAGCCATCAATGGAAGGACTAGTACTGGTCCCACAATCCTCGCGCAACAAGAAGAAACTATTATCGATGATCTGCAAACCAAAGCAAAAAACTAAAATAAAAGATCACACTTGATCCACAAAGCAAAGAGACCTTGTGAACATGAACTAAGATGGTTCTTATTCCCCACCTACAAAAAATAACAATAGCTCAGTTAACAATATGTTAGATATGACTCTACCTGTCGAATTCCATACCTGATATAAGAAGACGATAATAGTGTCTTCTTGTTGCGCGAGGATTGTGGGACCAGTAGTCCTTCCATTGGTGGCTATAGCCAGGTTCTTGTAGCAATCAGGGGACTTGAACTGGTAATTCACTTGCCATTTGTACCTTCGGATCTTAGCCTCAGCCGCTTGAGTTGCTAGCAAGATGAAGAAACAAAATAGACTTAATAAGTTGGTGGCAGAAAGAGCATGGGGTGGACGGTGGACCCATCTTCCTCTAATCTCAGAGTTTCACCTTGGTTTGGTTCAACTGAACATATGTATTGAGAAATGAGATGGGGTTCTTGCACACTGGTTGGAGGTCACCAAGCAAGACATCCTAAGAGATTTTATATTGGAAGCTTGGAAATTGGAATGGGCCCATAGGGAGTCTCCCAGCAGTTTCTTTCATATATTATGACTGAGGAAACCTCATTGCAACTTCTTATAAAGCGTAGTTGGTATTTGAGAGTGTCTTAGTCCTAAAAGCCAGACCCAAATCCGAAGGACCTGTACGGCTGTACCCAAACCCAGATTTTTAAACTAAAAAGGTCTCAATCATGGGCATGACCTGAATAAAGGTACTGAGGTTTAGCCCAATTTTTAAATGCTTTTATAATATATTGTTGTCCTTCGGGTACGACGGCTCTAGACTCAATTTTTGGGTTCATGCATTGGACCGAAACCTAGAGTTTAAATAAAAATGGGTGTGGACGCATCTTTTTTTATCACTACATTCCTACACTATATATTTTCTTTTTCATGTTTGGTGCGACGGCAGATTCTTAATTAAAAACTATTTTTCTTTGTTTGGTGCAATAATTTTTTCAGAATAAAATCATTTTTTATGACTTGCAAAACAAAAGAGATGGAAACTATTCTTTTTGTTAGTTGCCAATGGTAGACTCTCATGTACGGTGCCTTGTTCAGTGCCACAGCCCTATTATCTAAGGGAATACACAAATTCTAAATAATTATTATTTTGGCACTTTTATTGTTTTTATACACGTGGCCTACTTATAAGGATCTTCAATAATCTTGAAATAAGTTTTTATTTGATTTTATCTCTATGCAACAATAAAATTGGAAGCCTGATAAATACAAGACAACACAACAACCATTGATAGATTTTGACAATGTAGATTGAAGTCTGAATGATTTTCTATTGGCTTCTAGATTCCAAACTCAGTGCAAAATCAGTTGGAAGCAGTCTCATCAATGCATCTTCCCTGCAACATTGAGAGACAAACTTTTTGGTACATAACCATGAGAAATAGAACTTTTTTTTATTACAACATTTGGGCTAACCACCCAATTTGAGAAAAAGGGTGACAAAGTAGATTGAAGTCTGAATGATTTTCTATTGGCTTCTGGATTCCAAACTCAGTGCAAAATCAGTTGGAAGCAGTCTCATCAATGCATCTTCCCTGCAACATTGAGAGACAAACTTTTTGGTACATAACCATGAGAAATAGAACTTTTTTTTTTTTACAACATTTGGGCTAACCACCCAATTTGAGAAAAAAATGGGGGGGGGGGGGGGGGGGGGGGGTGGTTATGGAGAGATAAATAGAGAGAGGGAGAGGGAGAGGGAGAGTTTATAGAGAGATAAATAGGGAGAGGGAGAGGGGGATGGGGATGGAGGAAATAGGGAGAGGGAGAGGGAGAGTTTATAGAGAGATAAATAGAGAGAGGGAGAGGGGGATGGGGATGGAGGAAAAGAGAGCACACTTGCAGATGGTGCTTGTTGTGGCCGACCACAAAGTAGTGTTCTGGGTTGAGTTGGAAACGGGTGAGGAAATGAAATAATATAGTGGGAAAAAGTTTTTTGCATAAATGAAATTCCCATACCCCCTAGGAAATCCATTTCCAGCCTAACAAGGGAAAATAATGACATGGCACAAAATTTTTTTATGGAAAATCATTCATTTTTCGTTTGAGGATTCAAGAAAATCTTTAGGAAAGAATTCTTTCGGTCCTTCTTTGTACTTGAGCTTTTAGAAATTATAACAAAAAAATAAATAAATAAAGAAGTTGGAATTCCAGCAATTCCAAAGGTCATTTGAGGCTTTTTCAGGTAATTGCAACTTTAGGATTCTTATAAAGAAACATTGCATTTGTCAGACAACAAGAGACAAGTCATCTCATCCTGCATGTCCATGAATTCCCAATATGCCAAATTCTTGTAAGAGATTCTAGCAAAGAACGAGCCCTAAGTTCCATCACATAGTGGTGCCTCACAATGGCACCAACAAGGGGATTCACTCTAACCCACTGTTTGGGAAGGCAGGAGAAGGGGGGGAAGGAAAAAAAAGAGGGGAAAGTGGGGGGAAGGAAAGAAGGAAGTGTGTTTGGGAAGGGGGGGAGGGGGAAGGGGGGGAAAATTTTTGTCTTTTAGTGACAAAAATTTTCCCCCCAAAAATGGGGGGAAAGTGAGGGAGAAAGAGGGGAAAGGGGAGGAAATTACCCTATTGCCCTTGAATGTCCAAATGGGGGAAAGTGAGGGAGAAAGAGGAGTAAGGGTAAAATTGTCTTTTTTTTCCTACCTCACAAACAAACAAAATTATATTTTTTCCCTTTCCTTCCCCTACTTTTTCACTTCCCAAACAAGAGGAGGGAAAATTAATTTTCCCTCCCCTCCCCTTCATTTTCCTTCCCCCTCAAATTTTCCCTCCCCTCCCCTCCCCTCCCCTCCCAAACACAGCATAAAGGCACCAAGGGGATTGACTCTGAAATGGGCGCTAATAGTCCCAGTCGTAGCTTGGATGGTTAAGGACATTGGTGCCATTGTGGAAGTGTGTGTTCTTAGTCCTCCATATATTATAATTATAATAATAATAATAATAATAATAATAATAATATTATTATTATTATTATTATTAGGTTTTTTCATGAAAATATTATATAAATTTATGCTTTTTGCCAAATACTAATAAAGATTCAAATTTTTGCAAAAAATGATAACCTAGAATTAAAGATTTTCTTTTGACAAAAATGCCCATGAGTCAAGATATCGTGACAAAAATGCCCACAAGTCGTGATATCGCGAGTGGCTCCTTATCTACAAGCAGCTCACAAATCTCTAGAACATATGGGATCTTTAAGAGCAACCTATAAGCTCACAGGGAATGGGGAGTCATAAGAAACCACTTTGGAGATATTATCATGTCCTCCTTGAGAGAGAGTCTTAAGCAATTAAAGAGCGCTCAAATTGGCCTCTTCTCATTTTAATGTGCAGTGACAGCGGAAGCTGGAATGCAATCTCTAGGGTAAGAGTGGTACAGTGGAGGGGCCTTGGACTTTGGAGGTTCTTCTACATCTTAAACGAGATAAAAGCATCCCTTACTACAACTGCTGCATCCCAGCAAATTCTGAGGGAGAAGATGCAGAGATAAATGTACTGAAAAAAATCATTTATATGCCTGATCCAAACACCTTTTAGGAATGAAGAAACGTCCATTCTACTGAAAATATTCAATTTGTTTGCAAATGCAACACACCCAAATAGCAGTTATCACATGAGCACGTTGCACACCCCCAGTGAGGCCCACCTTGGGATCCATATGAGGGGACCAAACGCCCACCCCGTTAGTACACACATCTTCCTGGGTTTGGATCCATCTGAATGGAGTGGACTGTTAACGGATCAACTGCACAACCCATTCAAATGGCCTGAACTTATGGCCCATGGATGATCGGGCTAGAATGATAGATAGAGAGCAAGCACCCCTTTCACAAAAAGTATCTTCAGTGGAATGTGGTAATGTGCAACGCTCCTTTCACAAAAAAAAAAAAAAGAATGTTCTCGAGATTTGTGAGGTACTTAAAGATGAGGAGCCACTTGCACTTAGGCGTTAGTAGAGGCAATATAAATACTTTTCAATACTTTCCCTTGGGTGGAGCTCACTCTTCAACACTTTCTACATATAGGGTTGCTTGTAAGATAGAATCATGACATTAGATTGACATGCATAGGAAATCAGCATTTATTGGTAATTTAGAAATGGAGGATAATCTCATCTTCATTGGTCTTTTTGGTTGCTTTGGAGCTAAATAGACACCTTGGAGAATCATATAATAGTGAAAAGGGTGCAGTTTTGAATAGAGGTGTTCACCGGGTCGGGTTTCAGGTTATCGGACCGGGTCTGACCCGACCCGGTATTTTTTAAGAGCTTTGGACCTGGTCCGATAACCCTGTTAATGAATACCGGGTTATCGGGTTACCGGGTTCGGGTTCCGGGTAACCCGATAACCCGGTTTGCAGAAATTTCTGTAGAGTACTATTTCTTTGAATTCACTGTCAGCTACCAATATAGATATTTGTTGTGAGAAATGAAGAAAGAGGACAAAGTCCAACAAAACGCGGTTCCCAGACTTCACCACCTACCCAAACAAATGGCATTATAGAGGATTATCCATCCTGCCAAAATGTTCAAGCCAATTACAATTTAGTAGACAACCAAATGCACCCCATGGTAATATTTTCACTACATTCATCACAAAAATGAGACATATTTTCCTGCTTACTCTTTGAAGGAGCATCTGGGCAAGCTGAGCTCACATTTTCGTCTCGCCCGCAAAGCATTGGACGGCGCCATACCAGAAACCAGAAACCCTAATTCCACTGGATGACCCAAATCCAAAATCAAAGACTGAAACATGAAAAAGAAAAAAAAAAGTAGAGAGAGAGAGAGAGGGAGGGAGTTACTGAGAGGTCTTTGGCGCTTGAATGCGGCTTGGACGTGGCGGAGGAAATCGGGAGGCGGTGAGGAGGAGGAGGAGGAGGAGAGGGTGGAGGCGGCGGATTTTCTGGTGGTGGGTGGAAGGTCATCCTTCCTCTCCATGGCTGGATCCTAACGGCATGTTTGGATTCTTCTGCAGAGATCAAAGAAAAGAGAGAGAAGCAAATCGATGGGTGGTGAAGAGAGAATGAGGAAAGGAAAAGTGGGGTTTGTTTGGAAAGGATTAGGGATCAAATTCCAAAGCCTCATCCATGGAAATGGAAACCTAAGTTGCAGATCTCGAGTTTTGCACAGAGGAAGAGGAAGAGGAAGAAGAGAAGCGAGGAAGAGTGAGATTTGGAACAGAAAGGGGGATAATTTCTGAAATTAAAAAAAAATTATTTATTTGTTATCTCACCCGATAACCTGATAAACAATGAAACAAAGACCCGAAATCCGGACCTGTTAACAGAGGTCCGGGTCGAGTTTGGCCTGGCCCGATAAAAAGCCCGATAACCTCCGGGTCGGACCGGGTTTTCCGACCCGGTGAACACCCCTAGTTTTGAATGGGGAAACAAGATTGATTAAGTGCAGTCAGCATTGCAGATCTCACTTCAGTAACTTGCATGTATGCTAATTGCACATGTCCACCAATTTTTTATCAGATCCAAATTTATTAGACCATTAGGTCCACCGTGTATCGATCCAAATGGACTATTGACCATTAAACTTTTGGGGCCCAAATGGAGATAATAGAAATCACGGTTGTGACTGATTTTTTGCAGAAATGAGGGCCCTATGGAGTCCTTGAAATCACCTCAACTCCATCCCCATGTGGGTCCCCAAGTGGGCCGCAAGCTTAGGATAAGATAAGCTCAACTGTGTGGTGAGGCCCACCTGGGACCCACAAGGGGATGTGGATGGGGAGATTTTAATGACTCTCTGGGACCTTCTTTGCAAAAAATTAGCTCCAACCGTGCTTTCTATCATTTCCATATGGAAATTACTAAAAGTTTAATTGTCAATAGTCCATTTGGATCAGTGCACAGTCGATCTAAAAGTCCATTAAATTCGAATCCAACCGAAAGTTGGTGGACATATGCAATTCAGGAGGGTTGTGTGTTTGGTCCATTTAGAAGGACCAAGGGTGGGCCCCATAAACGTGAGCTTACAGAATTCTATCCTAAGCTTTAGCTTATAAGAGTCTCAACCAAAATGAAAATATTTACAAATGCTTATAACTCAATTCATCTCCAACCGTCTTTGGTACGCCTGTAGTTAGTTTGAAAGCACACACTAGTCCTTTTTCCTTTTAGTGCCAGTAAGTTGATCATGTGTTCAGATGAAGTGAGAGTGAGCCGGTTAAAGTCACCATGTTGAATGTACGTATAAGCTCGTTTGTTTGTATTGTATTAAAACTAGCAACAAAGGCCCGGCCTCCAAAAATGAGAATATATTTAGAATTAAGGTAAGTAAAAAGATATTATTTAATTGAAATAGAGAGTATTATATAGACACTGGTGCATACGTATAATTGCACATAATTGTCATACCATGATAATATAATATGAAAGAATCTATAAACTAAAAGTTTATAAAATAAGTATGTTTATGCAAAATAATAAATAATGAATTCTGCTTCAAACATAAAGGTGAATAATAAATAATGGGAGATGCTCCTATGAGAGATAAATTCTCACTAAACCATAACAACATTTCAAAAAATAAATTCAACATCAAACCCAAGAAAAATCTAAAAGAAAGCATAAAAAAGAATAAAAAAGAAATAGGTAATTACATTGGAAAGTGAGCTTCTCCTTATCTACATATATAACATTGTCTAAAATACTGTTTCCGTGTGGCTTTGCAAAACTCAAAACATCAAATTTCCACTCTTAAGTTCAAAACAAAATTTGTGTGAAAAAATGCATGTTTCTGCATGTGCTATTCAAATTCCTTCTTGTTACAGGTATATTATATGGGAGTTTTGTATGTGCCCTGAAAATAGAATTTATAAAATAAAACAAATAGAAAATGAATGGAAAAGTACCAAACTATTAAACAACCAAATTGTTTAAATGAGTTTATGTATGCAGGTGGGCCCGAAACCAACCCATTTAAATAGATCAGGTGGTTATGTGGGCCAACCTTAACTGACCCGTTTTTATTGGGGGTCAGGTTCTCTTAACCCATGATTGACCCCATACGTATTGTTGTTCTATTATGGGGTCAAATGTAGGATGAGCGATTTTAGGAAGTATTAGAAAGGAGATTTTATTTCCATATTGTTGGGTCCTTCCTACTACTCAATTTCTAGTTCCTTCTTTTTGCTAGTGAGTTACCAAACCTTGACATAATGAGATGACAATATAAAGAATTTTACAAAATGTAAAGTGGAGAAGTTATTGGGCCTGGGTCCTAAGAATAACATATAATCTCTTTACACATGAATTGTACAAAGAGATTTTTATATTTCTTGTTGAATTACATTTTTATAGCCATAGATGTACATACAACTTTTGTCACTCAAGTTATTGGGCCCGGGCACTTTCTATGGAGAAGTCATTGTTGCACATATATTTTATCTTTCATTATACGTTTTTCTTAAAGTGGAGAAGTTATTGGGCCCGGGCTAAGCACGTGCTATTACTTTCCCCTTCTCAATCTTTCACAATATAAGGGGTGCACCTTTACTCATTGTTGCTATTTAGATTTTAGAACTCGTTGTTGCTATTTAGATTTTAGGGGATGCAAACACTTAGAATGAGGAGAGAGATTTTAGGGGATGCAGATCTCTTATCTCTGAATGAAGAGAGAGAGAGAGTTTTTAGGCTTTGATAAAGGAGAGAGATTTTAGGAGATTGAGAAAGACACTAATCAAGGCCCCACTTGAAAGGCAAAGACTCCTCACTATTTTTTAAGTGATTTTTTTTTAAAAGAGAATAATTGGGTGTTGAGGTGGCACCCCTCGTAGCCCACCTCTTCCTTTGCTTTAATATATATAATTCTTAGGAATTCATAGTAAAATTTGTTCCATAGAAGGATTATTAAAGAGGACGGGGCGAAGGATAATTGAAGGTGTAGATGAGTAGATGAGGCTCTGACTTTGCTATGATTTGATTTAGTAAGGCGTCACTTGAGTATTCATTGTCCATATCCCCTTGATTCATTTTACATTAAATAGAAAATTATTATTTTTTCATTTTTCTGTTTTCATTTTGAATTGTTTATTATTATTATTATTATTATTATTTGGGCAGAAATCTTGTGGGGTTTTTCTTCTCGTTTGCAGCTGCAACCAGAGAGAGATGAGATGACTTGGAGTATTTGTTCCTAGTTAATGGATATAAGCAGTAAACTCCAGAAGGGATGTTTCCAATCAAGACTTGTAATTTTAAGGTCACTTCAGCATTAGTCCATCAGTCCATTCTCACCTCTGTTAATTTGTAATAATAGATTGAACCTTTCTCTTCTGTATTTGCAAAGGCCCACATGTGTTCTAGATATACATATAAATACATGGGAAGCGCTTCTTATTACAGCTGGAGAGACAAGCCTTCCAAAGCCCTGTTTGGTAACAAGTGAGGAATCTGTAGTTTGAGGATTCCTCGTTGCCCTTTGATTAGAGCCTTCCTCACTAAGGACTTGTATGGCTGAGGATTACTTAGCTCACATTTGGTAATAGGTGATGAATCCACATATTTGAGGTTTTTATATATTCTCACCTTGAGCTGAGGATTTCCACATCCTGGGAGAGGTCCACTTGCGAATCCTAAAAAAATGAAGATCTATGGTCCAAATCTTCAGAGAACGTCGGTCTCCACAACTTTGTGAAAAGATGAAATCATTTTTCTGATTGCCAAATGCGGACCCAAGTCATTGGTCCTAAAGCCAATTAGTTCATTTGGTGGCCCATTTGTTTCATACTCAAATGGTTGATACATTGGCCAACTGGAGGTTTGTTTGGATGCACTGCAAAAGTTGGGGATGACCACCCAATTCCCATCCTGAAACCATAATAAGGACTAAGATGAAAACATCCTATGTGCATTTGGAATGGTCGCATCTGCAGTTCATCCAAACTGGCTCCATGTGCTACTATACTCCACACTCTGCTTTGCTTCAGCAGAATGATACCTATTTTTCAGCTGGGGAAAAGATGCAAAACTTTCTGCTGAATGATACCCTTCAAAACTTGCAAAATAAATTACCTGCAATAGATGTCTTTTGTCCTTTTAGCTGAATTTATGGCTGCCATTGTAAATCTCCAAGCACATGGTGTCTACTGTCTACATTGTTTTACAGTAATATATGAGGTCCTCTTGATAATATTATGCCAATTACCTTTTCTCTTGTTCCTTTTTGTTTCTTTGTGGTCAATATGAGTGTACTCTAGGCTGTAGCCAAGGAGAGAGAAGAAATGGTATTTACAAAAGCTGAAGCAGACAGGAGCCAGTATCATTGATACAATGACCCATATCCAGTGCCTTGGACGGTTCTAGCCTTTGATAATATAGATATAAAGTGCTATGTATCACTGTTGCTTCCAATATTCACGGTTCTAATTAAGTTTTGTGTTGCCATTGGCCACTGATGTACTGTGTACAGGTGGCCGAAGATGGCATGTTTGTTGCAGTTAGTTTCGTCTAGTGTTACACCCCGACCCGATTTAACCTTAATTAGTACTAATTAAATGTATTTTGACTAAATTAATTATGTTTAATTGCTAATTATGGTAATTAGTGTTTATTAGTCCTTATGGACTGAGTTAGTTGAGCCTTGAACCTTGAATAGGTGAGTTGGAGTAGAATTGACTCAGTTGGGTAGAGTCGGGCTTTTTCGTAATTATCGATTTTCACATTTTGCATCATGTGCATGTCATTTTGGCATCATCGCGTGTATTTTGACGCGTATATCGATTTTCGTAATAAACCCTACTTCATTTGACCAACTATTAAGTGAGTGGGCCATCATTTGACTCAATTTGAAAATGTACTATTTTTAGTGGACCTTATTGCAAAAGAGCACCTTATCTCTTATAAATCCCTTCCTTAAACCCATCCCTTTCATTTCCTTTACACCCTCTTTCTCTGCTCTTCCTTCCTCTCTACTCTTCTCCTCCTTCTCCTCTTCTCTCTTTCTCTCATCAAGGAGCTAGTGGCTTGCATTTGGGAGCCAAAGGTGGACTCATCTTCATCTTCTTCATCTTCCTCAACTTTAGTAACCAAGAAACCCCCCCTCATTCCCTACTCCTTCCAAATTGGGATTTCTTGTCAAGGTAAGAGCCAAGACCTCCTTATTCTCGTATTTTGAGTTGCATTAGAGTCAAAAGGACTCCTAGGGAAAACCTACATGCATATTCATTGCCTTTTTCATGTTCTTGTGGCTAGGGTTTGAGCATTTGGGGTTTTTCTTGGGTTTTGAGTTGAAAAGATTTGGAAGGCTCATTAGAGGCAAGTATAAGCATTAATTTGGACTTATATATTGTTTATTTTCATTGATTCAATGAGATTCTTCTTTCATGATTTTTATCTCTCAATAAATGAATGGGATGATGTGTCTTGTGCTCTTAATGAATATGATTGTTTATGAAATTCAAATGATAGTTGGATGGTGTTTATGTGGTGAACGGGAGTATGGAGACTCCATTCTCATACAGGTTGAACGATGGAAGAAAATGGAAATGAATGAGAATGAAACAGAGGAGAATTTTGAAGTCGGGAATTCTCAACAGATCGCTCGAGCGAACTAGAGCTTTCGCTCGAGCGAACCTCCAATTGAAGCTTGGGTCGAGCAAACCAAAGGATCGCTTGGACACCCATCTTTCTGGATGGGGTCCGCTCCAGCGACCACACCCCCTGAAAACCTCGCTCAAGTAAACAAAATGAGACGTGAGAGCGACCAACCTTCTGGATGGGTCCGCTCGAGTGAACCTGTTGCTAAAACCTGGTCTTTTTCTGACCCAATTATAGAGTGAATTATCACCATTAACCCATCATAAACCATCATAATCCTCTGATCTACTAGATAAATATGGTGCTCACCCTTATTTCCACAAGATATTAGGAATTTTCGAGACCTTTTATGACCTTAAAATGGAACCGTTAACCCCAGTAATTGGTCTAATGGATAGCTATTAGTCTAACATTATGCTATGAAAGTTAGTTGAGAATTCAACGTACTTCTCATAAAATAGTGACACCTAATGAGGTAGTAATACGTTGATTTTCCCAATCTACTTTGTATTAGACGGTAAAAGACTAAAGACAATAGTCTAGTGTTGGTTAGTAAAATATTTTGATTTCCTTAAATTATTGCATTTCATATTGGAGTATAATTTCATTCTTGATATCAAATCCTACTTAGTAGATTGATAGCATTGTCGGTATTCATTGAGGTCCACTTGTTTATAACCAATTCGTAACTTTTGTATTGTATATCCGATTTGGTAATTTTTGGAAATGAGGATTGAGTAAGTAATTGAGTATATGTGATTATTATTCGATTTGATTATGATTAAGTGAATACAAACTTACTCAAATCCGATTATTATTTGATTATTATTGATTCGATCGAGTTGGCACTACTTAGCTTCGACCCCGTGATACCCAACGGGGTTAAACTTGGTTTAGTTATTCGAGACTATTGCAGTTCGTTATCTGGAGTACTGGAACTCCAGGCCCGGGTAGCCAGCTGGCCTTTGGGCGGGCTGCTGGTGACATCCAACTAGATTTACTCTCTTTTGAGATGATGAGCTTAAGGTAGTAGCCAAGTAGTATGTTTGCAACATCCTTGATTAACAATGAATAAATTATTTATTTAAGCATAATTTGTCTAAGTGATACTTATCATTGACATCTATTAATTTATTCATCTTAAATTCAATTTGATATGTTATGTATTTCCTTATTATTGCCTATATTTGCTTAATCATCGTATTGATGATACTAATCTTGGTGTCACAGTCGCCGGTGCAACCTCCGGCCCTTAGAAGGCCAAGGAGGGAGAGAAGGCTACCCGAGAGGTACCTTCAGGGTTAGAGGAGTAGCTGGAGACTGAGGCCGTATAGATCCGTCTTCCTCAGAGAGCGCATCTATCTTTTGAAAGCTTTTAGTAGTGAGTGTGGCTAGCCCCCTTTTTGCGTGGGCCACACTTAGATGGATAATTATTCTTTTGTTATACTTTTGGTATTGTTTGTATATGATTCTCCATACGTTTCTTTTGCAAACCAATGTATATAATTGTATAATTCTTTTGTATAAAACTTAGAATATTAAATGGACTGAATGGGAAATTGATATCCTCACATGAATGAAATACAGCTTCCTTTAGGATTAATTGCTATTGATGTGTTCTAGTGAGTTCTAACTCACGTGTATGGAAAGTTGTTTTTCTCTCCTTCTTGTGTCGTACTTGGCTCGATACACGTACAACACATGAGAGAACGTGTGTCTTACCTCGGGGATTACCCTAGGCCAGGGTGATTCGGGACTGAGATGTGACATCTAGCAACCAATGCTTGACATTGGTATGCGTGGGGGTGCTTCAAAGGTGACTCTCGCTGCACAGAGAAGACTTTGTTGTTCTGGGTCATTAACTTTCCAGGTATTGCTTATTTATGGGAGGGAGTATATTTTGTTGGTCCCTGTACTACTCCACATTTGATCCTTGAGGCCCATTTCCTGTTACATCTTAAAAATTATCTAGTAATTAGATAAGGGGGCTCTAAGCATGATTTTGGCTTACACAAGCATCTAAATTCTGTTCCTTTCACTTAAACATTGTTGTTTTCCTTCTTTCTTCTTAATTTTCTGTCCTGAACATTATATTGCTAGGAGGTGAGGGAAATAGGAAACATGTCATGGATATTTGCATTATAGGGATGAAAATTTTGGGCCTGACTCGCCAGCCCAATTGGAAACCAACCCAACAATTCAGAAGTTGCTGTTTGGTTGAAAGTTGACCCAATTAAAGAGTGTGCTGGATTCAATTCATTCTTGCCATTCAACCCAACAACAGCTCAACTAATTCCATTATGACGCTCGACCACCCCAAAATCGTGATTGACTTAATTAATAAATATTATGAAAGTTGTAGAAGGTAAACTATAGCTTTTAAAAATCTAACATGTGCTAGAGTTTGTAGGGCTTATTAGACCTATTAGATGTAAGAGGGCTTTGAGAATCTTACTATTTGGAAATGTTTTAAGTCCATTATCGTTTGAAAAAGGCGTAGTTACTTGGTTGATATAAGATTATGAAATGGATGGCTGAAGTTGAATCTTCCCCTTCATGTGGTTACATAGTCTTAGATTGGATAGTTGGAGAAATCTTCTCCTTTGAGCAACACTATATGCAGTTTAGTTCCGTGAGGCACACTTCGGCCCAGCTTTGATTGATGTAGGAATTTTCACTCTCATCCCCCTATGATTTGGGCATCATGCCCAATTTTACTCTATTTAGACTTTTATCTACCGTTGGATTGAATCTCAAATAAATTTATGATTAAAAGACCACTAAAATTTATGAATATTAGATAAAGGGCTAGGATGATGTGATAGGATTTACTTTTTCACTGAGCTTTATCCATAACGAGACTATTCCATGTTCCCTAGCCCCATTGATTAGTGTGCATCTAAGTGAGCCCAATAAGTTGGACTGCATGTGATGAGTCATAGGAGAACGTTCCCCCAAACAACTAATAACGTCTTGTGGGCTTGATTTTTATTGGATGGCTAGAACCCAACACCCTCTTGAATTTGATAAGTCTAGCGAGTCCCACAACTCCACTAAGGGCCTATTTGTTTACATCATAATACATTCTTATTTTGTTGCTAACCGAGGGTTTCCAACCCCATGGGCATGACTAATCCTTCGGTTGAGTTCATTTCACTGGGAGGTCCTAGTTCCTTCAATTGAGGGTTTGTTTTGAATTTTTTTGAATTGAATTCGAATTGACATTTTAGCACACATGGGTAGAGTTCATGTTATCCATGGTGCACTAACGCCATCCATCCCATCACCACCGATTCAAGCTAGACATGATTTGGATCATCAAGAGGATGGCCATGAATAAACGAAGGGTGCAACTTGGGAGAGTTTGTGAAGGTAGAAGAAAATGGGATAAAATGTTGGTTGAGAGACTGGACAAGGTTAAGAAATGGCTGATTAAATTAGGGTGGTACACACAAATCACTTGCCTTTTGATAATCTTTTGCGTGACTCCTTTTAATAGCCAGTCAAAGGAATTGTTGGACTACACCTTTAATTTAAAAGCAATAACATGACTGATGCGCATTAAATACTTAGAAAGGGTCCGTTCAATTTTTTCAACTGATCCATAGTCATTAATCATTACGCAAGTAATCTCACTTTTGTGTCAAAAAATGAACGGCCCTTAAAATTTGCAAATTAGCACAAAATAGGGTCCCTTTGAACCGATGCACATGGTGTATGTACCATCTCACCATATTGCAATATTTTCAAACTTGACCCCAAAGTCGTACGAATGGGGCTGCGTGGCACTAGGACACGTTTGTGCCACAAGAGGGCACAAGAGTATTCCACATTAGGTGGATTTCTCTTTTAAAGAGTACTAGTGGAGCCCTGCACATGCAATGCATGTGCAAGGAACATACTCTTTCAAGGAACATACTCTTTCACTATGATAATCTGAAAAAATAAAGTCGTTAAAAAACTCATTATTAACTATCCCAATGGAGAATGACCAGTTTACATATAAGTCATTTTTTTTGGCAAATTAAGTAATTTATAATCACTCATTGTTCTTATGAAATTTAGCAAAAGCTTCAATAGAAAAAAGTAAAAAAAAAGATGGGATAACAAGATATATGGAAGGAAACTAATTTTAAAAAAAAGTTGAAAACCAACCTTTTTTGGCCATACATGATTAGGCAAAACACTCACCAATTTCAATATAGATCGATAGTCCGGCCCATTTTCCATTAAAATTTGTCTAAAACCTAGCGCCAAATACATACCAAATTCAATGAAACAAAATACTAACCAAAACAGTACACAACTCATAGCTTTAAACGAATCAACAACAAATCACAAAGATTCCAAGCAAATTGTGTCTTTACAGGCATTGGGATTGAAGTTGAAATTTTCTATACATGAAAATCTCAACTGAAATTTCTCATTTGAGTTGTTGTAGTGAATGAACAAATTCGTTAAACACAACCCTTTTCATGATCATTTGAGCTAAGCATTTCATCGAAATATAATAATACTAAGTGGGCCCACAGATGTGTAGTTCTCTTTGATTATATATATAAAGGGGGATCTTCAAGTGCATTCATCCCTCACCATTTGTGGTGAGGGACTCCCCTTTTAGGGAAGTTTCAAGCACAAAAGAGAGGTATTGGGATTGAAGTTGAAATTTTCTATACATGAAAATCTCAATTGAAATTTCTCATTTGAGTTGTTGTAGTGAATGAACAAATTCTTCAAACACAACCCTTTTCATGATCATTTGAGCTAAGCATTTCATCGAAATATAATAATACTAAGTGGGCCCACATATGTGTAGTTCTCTTTGATTATATATATAAAGGGGGATCTTCAAGTGCATTCATCCCTCACCATTTGTGGTGAGGGACTCCCCTTTTAGGGAAGTTTCAAGCACAAAAGAGAGGTACAAAAGAGAAGCACACCTCTCTTTTGTACTTGAAATTTCCCCAAAAGGGGTGTCCCTCACCACAAATGGTGAGAGATGGATGCACTTGAATATTCTCCATATATAAAATATAATATAATAATACTAAGTGGGGCCCACAGATTTGTAAAGAAAAAGCATGACAAGTTCTTCTGCTAAGTGGGTCCCACAAATGTGTAGTTCTCTTTTATTTTATATATAATATAATAATACTAAGTGGGGCCTACAAATGTGTAGATGTAGAGTAAAAACATGACAAGTTCTTCTACTAAGTGGGGCCCATAGATGTGTAGTTCTCATTTTATCATATATATATCTAATATAATAATACTAAGTTAAGCATACAAATATTATAATAATACTAAGTGGGGCCCACAGATGTGTAGAGAAAAAGCATAACAAGTTTTTCTACTAAGTGGTATAATATAATATTACCAAGTGGGGCCCACAGATGTGTAATTTTCTTTTATTTTATACATATATAATATAATAATACAAAGTGCGGCTCACAGATGTGTAGTTCTCTTGTATTTTATATATATATATATATAATATAATAATACTAAGTGGGGCTCACAGATGTCTAGATGTAGAGAAAAAGCATGACAAGTTCTTCTCTTTTATTGGGGCCCACATGTGTAGTTCTCTTTTAATATATATATATATATAAAAAATATCATAATACTAAGTGGGGCCCACAGTTGTGTAGAGAAAAAGCATGACACTTTTTTCTCTTTTATAATAAAGGCATAGATATTATATGATTATTATTATAATATAATAAGAATATATTATTATATTATAATATTGGGGGGGGGGGGGGGGCCACAAAGGTGTAGTGAAAAAGTATACAACTTCTCTTCTCTTTTATAATAAGGGTATAGATATAGATTTTATATTATTATTATTATAATATAATAATAATATATGATTATCTTATATTATAATATAATATTTGGGGGTGGGCCCCACAAAGGTGTTGTGAAAAAGTTTGTAAGTTCTCATAATAATATATTAGTATATTATATTATACTATTTGGGGGTGGGCCCCACAATGGTGTAGTGAAAAAGTTTGCATTATAATATTTGGGTTGACAATACAAAGGTGTAGTGAAAAAGTTTATAATTTCATAATATATGGGGGTGGGCCCCACAATGGTGTAGTGAAAAACAATTTGCAACTTTCTTTCTTTTATAATAGTAGTAGATAGTAGGTAGTAGATATTTGGAGGTGGGCCTCACAATGGTGTAGTGAAAAAGTTTGCATTATAATATTTTGGGGTGGGCCCCACAAAGGTGTAGTGAAAAAGTTTGCAATTTCTCAAAATAATATATTATTATATTATATTATAATATTTGGGGTGGGCCCTGCAATGGTGTAGTGAAAAAGTTTACAATTTCTCATAATAATATATTATTATATTATATTATACTATTTGGGGGATGGGCCCTACAATGGTGTAGTGAAAAAGTTTGCAATTTCTCATAATAATATATTATTATATTATATTATACTATTTGAGGGATGGGCCCCATAATGGTGTAGTGCAAAAGTTTGTATTATAATATTTGGGGTTAGGCCCACAAAGGTATAGTGAAAAAGTTTCCAATTTCTCATAATAATATATTATTATATTATATTATAATATTTGGGGGTGGGCCCCACAATGGTGTAGTAAAAAAAAGTTTGCAACTTTCTCTCTTTTATGATAGTATAGTAGTAGATAGCAGATAGTAAATATTTGGGGGTGGGCCCCACAATGGTATAGTGAAAAAGTTTGCATTATAATATTTTGGGATGGGCCTTACAAAAGTGTAGTGAAAAAGTTTGCAATTTCTCAAAATAATATATTATTATATGATATTATAATATTTGGGAGTAGGCCCTACAATGGTGTAGTGAAAAAGTTTGTATGAGATAGATAGATAATAAGGGTATAGATATTATATTATTATTATTATATAATATATTATTATATATGTATTATTATAAATTTTTTGGTGGGCCCCACAGTGGTTGTACTAAAGCAACCATGCAATCTTGCTTTTTTTATAAGGGCAGATTATATATATATAGATATTAGGTATATTATATATATTATATTATATTATATATTATATATATTATTATAAATTTTTTGGTGGGCCCCATAGTGGGTGTACTAAAGCAACATGCATTCTTCCCTCTTTTATAAGGGTAGATAGATATAATATTTGAGAGTAGGCCCCACAATGGTGTAGTGAAAAAGTTTGTATGAGATAGATAGATAATAAGGGTATAGATATTATATTATTATTATTATATAATATATTATTATGTATGTATTATTATAAATTTTTTGGTAGGCTCCACAGTGGTTGTACTAAAGCAACCATGCAATCTTGCCTTTTTTATAAGGGCAGATTATATATATATAGATATTAGGTATATTATATATTATATATATTATATTATATTATATATTATATATAGATATATTATTATAAATTTTTTGGTGGGCCCCACAGTGGGTGTACTAAAGCAACATGCATCCTTCCCTCTTTTATAAATAAATTTTTTGGTGGGCCCCATAGTGGGTGTACTAAAGCAACATGAATTCTTCCCTCTTTTATAAGGGTAGATAGATATAATATTTGAGAGTAGGCCCCACAATGGTGTAGTGAAAAAGTTTATATGAGATAGATAGATAATAAGGATATAGATATTATATTATTATTATATAATATATTATTATATATGTATTATTATAAATTTTTTGGTAGGCCCCACAGTGGTTGTACTAAAGCAACCATGCAATCTTGCCTTTTTTTATAAGGGTGGATTATATATATATATATATATATAGATATTAGGTATATTATATATTATATATATTATATTATATTATATATTATATATAAATATATTATTATAAATTTTTTGGTGGGCCCCACAGTGGGTGTACTAAAGCAACATGCATCCTTCCCTCTTTTATAAGGGTAGATAGAGATAAATTTTTTGGTGGGCCCCACAGTTGGTGTACTAAAGCAACATGCATTCTTCCCTCTTTTATAAGGGTATATTATAAATTTTTTGGTGGGCCCCACAGTGGGTGTACTAAAGCAACATGCATCCTTCCCTCTTTTATAAGGGTAGATAGAGATAAATTTTTTGGTGGGCCCCACAATTGGTGTACTAAAGCAACATGCATTCTTCCCTCTTTTATAAGGGTAGATAGATACGTTTGTGTCGTCGCGTGCTGTGAAAATAAAAGGAAAAAGTCGAATGCCTTCCTTGCTCGCTCATGTATTTGGAGTAGTGAGAAACTTCCATAAAAGGGCAAAAAAAAAAAACCTTCCATAAAAAAAAGTCTTGGTCCTTAGGCTTTTTATTCTATGCTTGCTGGGATCCGAAAATCTACTCTTGGGAGGTTGGACTTTAATGCCGCGGAAGATGAAACCTAGTCTCCTCCACACAAACGCCCTCTAAGATAGGCATGAAAATTAGGCACGGTGGGCCTAGCCGTATCATGTCGGCCCGTGAACCGTGTAGTGCCCAGGCCGTTGGGGCTTAACTCAACACGGCCCAATGCATTGATTTATCTGTATTGTGTTGGGCCATGCCACCCATGGGCCCACCCACACGCCTCTTTTAATTTTTTATATAAATTGAAAGAGACTTTATTGACTTTTAGGAGTTCTTAATTTAAAATAAAGTTGAAACTATTAAAATAAATACACAAATATTGAGTTAATTTACAAATGAACAATAAATATTTAATTATTTTATTTATATAAAAAATTTAAAAGTTAAATATAAATGTGCCGTGCCGTGTCTCAGCACAAACTTCTTGGGCCGTGTACTTTTTATAATTTATAAGTTTAAAAGTTAAATATATATGTGCTGTGCAGTGCCTCAGCACAGACTTCTTAGGCAGTATATTTTTTATATTTATTTATATAAAAAATTTAAAGGTTAAATATATATGTGCCGTGCCGTGCCGTGTCTCAACACATACTTCCTGGCCCAATGCGGTCAAAGTGAAAAAACCGGACCATGCCGGCCTATTGACCAAGTCAACAACCCAAATAAGAATTTTTTTTGAGTGGGGTCGAGCATCATATTTATTAAAGGGAGAGGAATCCTACATTCTTACACCACTCAAAGGTTATCAAATTCTTCACCATTAATTTATTATTTTTAGAAAAAAGGAATATCAAATAACGCAAAATAATAGATTGCATGAAAAATTAAAATTAACTTTCTTCCAGTTAAGAAATCCTTTCGGTAAAAAAATAAAAGAAGGGTTCAGCTCGAGCAGGTCGTCATTTCTTTCGGTCTCCGTCCTCCTGGCTAACTTCCACACCTATGTATCTTCCTTCCAAGACAAGGGTTTTACCTTTCGCACCCATTCCGCTTCTCTATAGATACGCGATAGATAGATAGATAGAAACCAAGAATCACATCTCCTTCTTCTTCTTCTTCCGATTCTCTTCTTCTTCGCTCTTCTCTGCAATCATCTCTCAAAGACCAGAAACCTCCCTCTCCTGATCTAAAATGGCGTTTCCTTACTTGGAAGCCGTCTTAGGTAAGTAGGGTTTCTCAGACACAAACCCTTTTAATCTCTCACTTTCTCTTCCTTCCTTTCTTCTTTTTTCTTCCAACACCTAGGGTTGCGTTTGGATGTGAATAAAGTGTTTATATGTTAGATAATCTTTTAGAACTCTGTATGATCAGAGAGCAAGTTTTATCAATGGAAGAAGAAACTGCATAATGAGCTGTTCATCTTCTATTCTACGTTGTGTTATGTCCTCTGTTTGAACTTCTTGATGATTCGAATCTCATTTTGCAGGATTTATGATCTTGATGTATATTTTTGAGACATATCTGGACTTGCGGCAGCATGCAGCTCACAAACTGACAACCCTTCCAAAACCTCTGATTGGAGTGGTTAGTAAAGAAAAGTTTGACAAGGCTCGGGCGTATAGCCTTGATAAAAGGTGTGTCTTTTTCCCCTTTTGAGGCCTCATGTTACTTCCTTACATGTGTGTTTTCTTTCTAGGTTTGTTTTCTATCTAGTCTTGCTACTTGATCCATTGCTCTGATTGAACACATCTTCAACCGCTGTGTGCTTTGTTTCTTGACAGCCTTAATTAATCATTCTTTGTTATTATTACATCTTTCAGCTACTTCCACTTTGTTCATGAGGCTTTTACCATACTCATGGACTCCATGATTTTGTTCTTTGGCGTGCTACCTTGGTTTTGGAAGGTGGGTCATTGAGCATCATGTGGCTTTGTTTCACCCAATTGTTCTGGAAAATAATCTGTTGTGTTGCTTTCTTCCTACAGAGATCTGGAGACCTTTTGTTGTACATGGGCTTTAATGCGGAGAATGAAATACTTCACACCCTTGCTTTCTTAGGTGGTGTTATGATCTGGTCACAGGTGTGAATATAAGAAATTATTAACTGAATCCCATTCTTAGTAACATTGGTTGAGGCAGTGTTTTTATTCCTTTTGAATGTATTGCAAAGCAGTTCTGCATTTTTCTTTTGTATTCTTTTAAAATATATGATCATTCATTTTCTTAAAAAAAAAAAAATATCATTCAAGATTTTGCCAAATGTTGTCAACTTCTTTTTACCAGACCTACACTGCAATGCTTGTTTATCAAGGTCTTCAAGACCACTTTTAAATGTTCAAATTTCATTTATATGTCCTGAGTCTCCTGACTATCTCTTTGCTGAGTGTTTTTTTTTTTACGCGTGTATGAATGAATTCATGACCATGTTTTTACATGTTTAGGTTTAATTCTGCATATGCCCTGACTCCCTTTTAGAACCCCTGCAATTGAATTAAGGAAATGCTGCTTCTTTTCACGCAGATCACGGACTTGCCATTTTCACTATATTCAACTTTTGTAATCGAGGCTCGCCATGGTTTCAACAAAGTTTGTCCTCTTTCTTTGTGTTTTTTTTCCTTCCTGTTATTAATAATATCTATATAGTTCTCGACTAGTGGGATTATGCTACAGATATTTTTCTGGCGACCAATTCAGATGCGATTTTCTCACTTTCTGATAATTTGTTTTCTTATCCTTTTACATCTTAACGATACTATCTATCTTTTTTTCCAGCAAACAATATGGCTATTCTTTAGGGACATGTTGAAAGGCATTTGTCTTTCTATTTTACTTGGACCGCCAATCGTGGCTGCAATCATTGTAATTGTACAGGTAACTGTTTTTCTTTTTTGGGTAAATTGTTGCTGGTAACTGTTATTTTTTAACATTTTATGCTACCTAGCAGATTCATTTTGTTCTGTTTGTATTATTATTATTATTATTATTATTATTATTATTTTGAGGATAAGTTTCTGTGTAAATCTTTATTCTTTACACTATTTCATCTATTTAGTAGTTTTATATTCGAACAAATATCGACTGTTTTCATTATAATTCTGAAGTTTTTGGCATTTGCAGAGAGGAGGTCCTTACTTGGCAATTTATCTTTGGAGTTTTATGTTTGTCCTGTCAATTGTGTTGATGACACTGTATCCTATCCTGATTGCTCCACTGTTCAATAAATTCACCCCTGTGAGTATGCATTTTTGGTATTGCGAGCACAATTCAGATGTGTTTTTAGATTATTGTTTTCCATATTGTTCTGCCATCCAAATTTCATTTCATTCATGTTATCTATTTGACTTGTATCTGTGGTCTGCATGGTTGTTTTTCAAGGTGATCTTTTATCCAGACTTTGTCTCATTCGCATTTTTTTTTTGGTTGAGAAAACTGTTGAATTACATCTTTTGTTTTTTTTTTATTGACTAGTACTACTATTCCTTTTTGGGTGATGTTATGGCATATAGCTTCCTGAAGGAGGGCTGAGAGAGAAAATCGAGAACCTGGCCTCCTCCCTCAAGTTTCCTTTGAAGAAGCTCTTTGTTGTTGATGGATCTACGAGGTCAAGCCATAGTAATGTGAGCATTCAGTTCTGTACTCTTCTTATACTTATATATATATATATATATATAGGGAGATGCTCCTATTAGAGATATCTCTCACCTTATATGAGAGATAGGGGTGGGAGCCCTCACATTTAAGTTGTTGGCATTGAATATGGATGTGAGGGCCCCCACCTTATCTCTCATAGTAAGGTGAGAGATACTCTCATAGGAGCGTCTCCCATATATATATATTCTGATTTTTTTTTTAAAATTCAAGATCCACTATGGTTATTGCAATGTTTTTATGGACTTAGACTACCATTATGATTAGCTACCCTTCCTATTTTTTCTTTCTAGCGCTGTTTGTTTACTTCTCAAAGAAGAGGTCTGCACAACCCCTTTCCCAAAGATTTTGGTCTTTCAAAGCTTCAAACATGTTATCTCTTTTTTAAATTTATGTGTGCTGCCGATCTTAAGAAGCATAGCAAGTCTGGTTCCTAGATACTAGCGTATGGTTAGGGTAAAGATATGATATTATGTACGTCTAGATACAGATATTGGCTTGGTTATAAATTGAATCCTGACAAGAGCTGTGGGAGCCTGACAAGAGTTCAGGTGCAAGATCAGCTCCTCTTTGGTTGCTTGCACGAAACAAGTTTCTAGGTTCCATATGGACCAAATCCACACTAAAAGGCTTCAATTCTGATATCACTGTTCGGGAAAAACCACTAGCAATGAGAACTAGTCGACCATTTTCTTTTTGAAATGATGATTGGTTAATTATATAAAATCAGCCCACATCAGACCCGTTATTCTGCTCCAACCAAGTAGACAAGCGCATAGCAAGCAGAGAGTAGTTTTAAATGATAGCACCTCAGTTATTAAAATAACAATGATGCAGCAGCATGATTATTTCGTTGGGGACAGACTCATGGGCCACATACCCAAGGGGGGTCTAGAGACTTTCTTATTTTTAATTGTTATTATTTTCTAAATTTAACAAACAAAGCCACCTTTATGAATCAACTTGGCCACCCTCAATATACTCCAAAAGGATTCATAAAGTGATCCTAAATGCTTTGGTGAAAGAGGGATGGACTAGCAGATGATTGATAGGGCACGCACACTAAGTCATCTTATGAGATTGTGCAAATTATTGTCAAAATCCTTCCCACATGAATGCAAGGACTTCAGGCGAGGGACTTGAATTTTCATGGTAAAAGGAAGATAACACTTTCCATCCTAGCTCATAAGAATTGAGAATGGAAACTCTTAACAAAGAATTCTCCGTGCTTGTCAGGCTTCCATAGCTGCCACCACCCTCCATTTCTAGGATTATACTCCTGGGATAAAAAAAATTTCTCTTTAACACTACAAAGGCATCTGACTGCATCACACAAATTCCTTTTATAATAGGAGTCCAAGTTACCCAGTTAGAACACACCTTCAAATAATGAGAGATGAAAGCATTCGCATCCACCACGATAGCAAGAGGTGTTCCTATGCATATTGCTAAATGGAGAAAGTTCCAGTCCCATGACCTTGGAGATCATGGATTTATTGTAATAGACATGGAACTAATTACAAAGATGCAGATGGATATATCAATAATTAGAAAATGCCCCTACAAAAATAAATAAATACAAAGAAGTACATGCACCACTACTACTTCCCCTAAAGCTGGTGCATAAATATCAGTCATTCCCAGCTTGTGAACGATATCTTACATCTGCTCTGCAGAAGAGCTGCCGACTGGTTTTTTGGAGAAAATAAATGTAGTACTAATCTGCCCACTAGAAATCTGTTCTTGAATAATATAACATATCTATTGATGGGTTTGAAAATCTAGCAGTCAGTGGATAGTAGCATGTCTAGTGCAAACTTCCTTTGGGAATGTTATGATATATCATATCAATATTTTTGTATATTTTAGATAGAAATCTGTTGTATTCTGCAAGTATACAAGGTTTAGATTTGCTCCTACAGTCCTACTTGCATTATTATGAGACTTTTTGAAGGTTTTGTGTTTGCTTGTTTTGCCGAGCGTTTTCATTGTCTTCTGATTTTTTGGACTTCTCTTTGAATGTTTCTCATATTAATCATTTTTACAATACTTGAATGATTTCATTCTTAAGTCATTATCCATGTAGTCACTTTATACAGTTTTCACTACCGAGTTAATGGCTAATGAGGACTATTTGTCCTTTCTTCAGCTAGCTGACCTATTATATATGATGTTCTTGTCATGTTATTTTACTTCAATTGTCTATTGATTTATATTTTAATGGGTTTTAAGTTTTAATTTCACTGACATGATGAGTCGCATGATTGCAGCTGAGTAGATTCAAAAGTTTTGTTCAGTTTAAACTATTGCGATACAGGAACTGTATGACCTTTAAGGATCTGGCACATAGATACTAGTTAATAAAGCTAATAAACATGAAAATCTGACAAAGCCTCTTGGTTTATTTCTAGTTACAATATAAAAAAACTCAACCTTTCTAACAATAAAAATTCTGTAGGAGTTAAAAAAATAGAATAATGTTTTGGCATATGGTCCATTCCACTATAAAAAAATGAAAATCTGACAAAGCCTCTTGGTTTATTTCTAGTTACAATATAAAAAAATTCAACCTTTCTAACAATAAAAATTCTGTAGGAGTTAAAAAAATAGAATAATGTTTTGGCATATGGTCCATTCCACTATTGCGCTGACATCCTGTGCGGGTCATGGCCCCAACAGTGGGCTCTTTTTATAATACTTTTCATCATGCATGACATTGTAGTTTTTGTATCTCTATGTATTTGATCAGTTTTTTTGTTTACTGGTTTGCAATTACCTGGCAGGCATACATGTATGGCTTTTTTAAGAATAAGCGGATTGTTCTGTACGACACATTGCTTCAACAGGTACAGAAGCCCTCTTCATAAGGAACATTGTATTTTTATTTTGTTCATGCTGAATTGCTGATAGAAAGATTATAGTTATCCACTTATCTGTAGCCGAAGGTTACATGTGGAAATTAAAGTACCTGGTCATTGCGGGCTCCATATTTAGACAAGTATTGATGCAGATCCTACATGAAAGAAAGATCCAAAGTGAAGAAGTGGATGATAGAAGCACTTCTAAATTCTAAGTTTCCAACACCCACCAAACACCAATTAATAGCACCAATATAGTGGGAAATCAGATTGAAACCAAGATGTAGCCCTTACTATTGAATGGAGACCACATTCACAGGCATTCAGAGTCCCAGACATCCCCAAGGGACTGTTTCAGATTTCTGATTGAAAAATTTGAGCCAAAGATGCTGCTTGGTGGCATAAAATATTATCCGAGTTTTTAAACAAGTGACTGCTTCAGAACAAATCCGGATGTCAAGTCTTACAAAGTCCATAGATATTCTAACCCTAACCATTCAATAACTGTTAAAAGGAACAATTATGAATAACCACCATTAACAAAAAAAATTCCGAAATATCCTTGAGTTTAAAGGCAACTTAAATAAAATAATAAGAATCTGTAAAGGCTAAGGGCCTGCACGTCGAGGGCTTTACTGGGCTGGTTTTGCATGAAGCCTGGTCCCAGTTCGTTCATTACTGGCTAAGCCTGGTCAGGTTGGCAGTGGGTCCCTTGAGCCTCTCCCATTTGCCCGTGTGTAGGGTTGCAAAAGATCAGGCCGGCATGGAACCATGTTGTATCCAGATCCAGATCTGTTTTTTAGAGGATTGATTCCGGGCAGAACCTATCAAATGGATCTGGTCTGATTCCACTGAATCAGGTCCGGTTTTGGATCCAGCCTGGAGAGAGAAAGTTTACACCTTATCACAGGTCTTGGAAGGAGGAGGAGAATATGGATGCTTGAGGAGAAGTTACGGTTGGTGGACATGGCCGATTCCCTCGGAGATGACGTGGGGAATGAATCTGTAACTAGACCACCCTGGCTTGAATGTAAAATAAGATGAAAAGAGGTAGGAGGAGGAAAGCTGCAGCTTTTGATATTTCCTTTTCTCTCTTTGCAGAGTAGAGTGTAGAAGAAGACGAAACAAATGCTGAGGAGTGTATCCAGCCATCATATGATGAGATAAGGTTACGGTTTAAACTTTGAAAAATCAAAACACAGGAGTTGGATTTGAGATTTGGCCTTTGCAAGTCCCAATTACTCCCGATCATTTGATTCATTTCCCTCCCTAAAACATGAAACCAATCTCTCTCTGATGCTCCAAGAACCCAGAGAGAGAGAGAGAGAGAGAGAGAGAGAGAGAGAGAGAGAGAGAGATCTAACCTTCTCTGCAATCTAAATGCTCCACAAAACCCGAACCTCGACCCAAAACCTCTCCACGAAACACTAGAACCAGTAAGAAGAAGAAGAAGAAGAAGAAGAAGCAATGGCTTCTGCAAATCCAAAGCTGGAGGCCCACAATATTGGACATAACAGATCTGAAGTTGAGCTGTGTTGGATTTGGCGCATCTCCACTTGACAGTGTCTTTGGCCTCGTCTCCGAACATGACCCCATCTCCACTGTCTGTCTCGTCTACTCCCTTGGCAAATTCTTAGACACCTCACTGTCCGCTCCAAAACCTTAAACCCTAATATCCATTTCAATCTGCCCTCATTTTTCCTGATCTCTTGTGAAGGAGATGAACGGTCAGTGCTGGCATTTAGAAAGTGAAGAATAGAAGTTTGTTAGAAAAAGAACTTCTTTGCCCGCAACTTGGCATTGCAAGGTCTGTTTCTGGGTCCTTGGGTTAGAGCCTATATGGAACTTTTTATTGGAACCAAATTTAGGTTCCAAACCCCTTTTTTCTTGGGTTAGAGACATTGGATAATCAGATAATCCATTTACAACCCTACTCGTGTGCTTGCCTGACTGGCGTATGGGCCAATCAAGGGACTGTGGATCTTCTCTAACCATACGTGCAGTGAATGCAGGGGCCTAGCCTCTTCAGGATTGACAATATGCCTCTGAGTAGGCCTTGGCCATGGCTGTGGTATGGTGTCCAGTGGGTCCGCATTATTCTCCCTACTTGTGAGGAGCTTAACCTTATATCTGATGTGCCACTGCATCTTTTTGTTGCTCGTCTGCCACCTTGTAGAGAGTGAAATATGTAATGTTGAATATGTTCTAAGTGTCACAGAGGGTGGAAGCTCTATGCTAAACACATTGTTGTTGACCCTCTTTAACACCTTGCATGGGCCTTCTTTTGCCGTTTTGAGGGGCATCCATGGTTGAAGTGACAGGAACAAGGACTTATTAATTTGTAAGGGAAACTGTTGGAGTTGAATGGGCCAATTGGGGTTTACTTTAGGTATAGGTTAGATTCAAATATGGGCTGTCGAATGGGCCTGTATTAGAGTGTGACTTAGGATTGAGGAAGGTGACCAAGATTGGACTGTATAGGTTGGCTTAATTTGGTAACTATTAGGACTAGGACTGCAAATTAGACAGATCAGATAGGATCTACATCTCTTATACTGTATAATCTCAAAAACAAAAGAGATTCCTGCACCCCTTTGAATATCCGACATCATTGGATTTATATTAGTTTGATAGCAAATGTGGAAAGTCTTCTAGATCTTCAATTCATCAACTAGAGAACATTATAAAGGGTGAATGAGAGGCTTCTGAGAGGCCAAAAATTATAAATGAGTCTGGCACCCTTATGTATAGGAAAATGGTGCGATTGTGTAGTGTCTCCACTGTCGGGTTTAATGCAGTATTTGAAGAATCTCTCTGAAATAGTGGTGTGGGCATAGTTTGGGTAACACTTGACTTTTTGATTTTGTTGGAACTTATTCCATTGGTCTCTGTAAGCTTCCCATACTCTTGGGGGGCTTGAATCCGCATGAGATCTCCATTTTCTATGACATTTAGCTTTGTGAATGAACTCTCAAATGGGACTGTAACTGGTCATGCTTGTTTCCTTACTGTGAAAGATGGGGAACTGGCATGAGTACTGAACTGAGATTTCTGAACTTCTAAATTGCTTGGAACTGAGTGAAATGGATTGTCTAAACTTCTTTCATCTTCTGGGGAACTACTATCCTCCTATTTTTTTGCAACCAACCTTGGATTGTTATCAAAGTGGTCCAAACAAGGGTGCACTCCAGTTGGTTGATTCTTTTATAGTTCTCTAGTTTAGATACTTATCCTTCTCTAATTTCTGCAGTAATAAGCCCTCACACCTGCTAGCTAACATGTTGTGCCTTACTGAGGCAGAGCAGATCCATAAAATTTTTGGAAAGACCGGTGGGTCGGAGACAAGGCTCTCGCTGTCCAATTTCCAGACCTCTTCAATTGTGCCGTGGATAAGATTGCTAAGGTTAATTCTTATATGTCAAGAAATGGAGATAGAATGGTTTGGAGCCCCATTCTAAGGAAGAATTTAAAGGACCATCAGGTATCCCAACTCCTTTCTCTCCTCGACATTCTTAGTGGCATGCATATCCCTGATGGAGGGGAGGATACTAGGTTATGGTCTGCCTCTAAAGATGGGTTCTTCTCAGTCACTTCTTTCTTCTCGGCAATTCATAATAAGCCGGTGGAGAGGAATGTGATATGCAGCATTTGGAAGATTAAGGCCCCTCCAAGGGTGGTTATCTTCGGATGGATGGCCATTCAGAACAGAATCCTAACTTTGGACAACCTAAGAAGGAGGGGGCAGACAGTGGTTAACGGCTGTCCCATGTTCGTTAGAGATGAGGAGTCAGTGGACCACCTAATGCTGACTTGTAAATTTGCTCAGTATATTTGGTGCTCGGTGGTTAAATGGTTTGATTGTAGCTGGGTGTTCCCAAAGTCCCTCCCAGAGCTCTTCCAAGCCCGGAAGACTCCAATCAGGGCCCCAAGAGGCAAGGAACTTTGGAGACTATCCTTTTTAGTAGTTCTCTGGACAATTTGGAAAGATTTGGAAAGAAAGGAATTCAAGATGCTTTGAAGGGGTTGCTACCACTGACAGTTGTCTGGCGGAGAAAACAAAGCTCTTAGTTGCGCTTTGGGTGTCCATCAGTCTGTCTTTTCAAGGATACTCTATAGATCAGATTATGATGCATTGGAAGGAGCTGGCATTTTCATTTGCAGGGGCTCCTTAGTTTCCGTTAGGGGCCCTCTCTTGTTTTTTCAGGGGCTTTTGTTTTCTTTTAGCTTGTCAATATATTTATCTTGTACTGCTTGCTTCTATTAATGAAAGTAACCATTAAAAAAAAATGATTAGCTGGTAATGTTTCTCAAGGAAAGGCTTATTCTTGAAATGAACCTTTGAATAAATTTTGTTTGTCCAGATTAGCTAACTACAACTCATCCCTGAACTAAAACATAAAACTTGTCTCTCACTAAAACTGTTTAGACTTCAATTCCAATACAACAAACCCTTGAAGCATTTAAAATAGTTAATGCTACTAAAATTGTAACCATGTGAGCCCCACATACATTAGTAGACATGCCGATTAAAATTAAAACCATGGGCCCCACAACATGCTCACACCAAGGGTGTTGTGGACCCGCCCCTTGGCCCTTCTTTTATAATTTGAGGCCCTGATGCCTGATTGGGCCATGAGCCTGCTCAGTTGATCCATGGGCCTGCCACAAGCCTGGCGTGCATCAGTATGCCTTTAATTTATCCATATATGGCTTAATTTAAACCATTTCAACTTGGTAAAGAACAGAAGGCAAATACCCTCAAACTTTCTACATCAACTCCTAAAGCAATTAAAACTAAATAAAATCCTTATGTAAATGCTATAAAGAAAATGTGTAGCACCTTGCACAAAATTGCTGATAGAAAGATTATGGTTATCCACTTATCTGTAGCCAAAGGTTACATGTGGAAATTAAAGTACCTGGTCATTGTGGGCTCCATATTTAAACAAGTATTGATGCAGATCCTACATGAAAGAAAGATTTAAAGTGAAGAAGTGGATGATAGAAGCACTTCTAAATTCTAAGTTTCCAACACCCACCAAACACCAATTAATAGCACCAATATAGTGGGAAATCAGATTGAAACCAACATGTAGCCCTTACTATTGAATGGAGACCACATTCACAGGCATTCAGAGTCTCAGACATCCCCAAGGGACTGTTTCAGATTTTTCTGATTGAAAAATTTGAGCCAAAGATACTGCTCGGTGGCATAAAATATTATCCAAGTTTTTAAACAAGTGACTGCTTCAGAACAAATCTGGATGTCGAGTCTTACAAAGTCCATAGATATTCTAACCCTAACCATTCAATAACTGTTAAAAGGAACAATTATGAATAACCACCATTAACAAAAAAAAATTCCCAAATATCCTTGAGTTTAAAGGCAACTTAAATAAAATAATAAGAATCTGTAAAGGCTAAGGGCCTGCACGTCGAGGGCTTTACTGGGCTGGTTTTGCATGAAGCCTGGTCCCAGTTCGTTCATTACTGGCTAGGCCTGGTCAGATTGGCAGTGGGTCCCTTGAGCCTCTCCCATTTGCCTGTGTGTAGGGTTGCAAAAGATCGGGCCAGCATGGA
Source organism: Umbellularia californica (assembly GCA_028538565.1). Taxonomy (NCBI): domain Eukaryota; kingdom Viridiplantae; phylum Streptophyta; class Magnoliopsida; order Laurales; family Lauraceae; genus Umbellularia; species Umbellularia californica. The sequence goes on along the minus strand of JAPQWN010000001.1, from coordinate 12,488,581 downwards.
ACCATGTTGAATCCAGATCCAGATCTGTTTTTTAGAGGATTGATTCCGGACGGAACCTATCAAATGGATCTGGTTCGATTCCACTGAATCAGGTCCGGTTTTGGATCCAGCCTGGAGAGAGAAAGTTTACACCTTATCACAGGTCTTGGAAGGAGGAGAAGAATATGGATGCTTGAGGAGAAGTTACGGTCGGTGGACATGGCTGATTCCCTCGGAGATGAGGTGGGGAATGAATCTGTAACTAAACCACCCTGGCTTGAATGTAAAATAAGATGAAAAGAGGTAGGAGGAGGAAAGCTGCAGCTTTTGATATTTCCTTTTCTTTCTTCGCAGAGTGGAGTGTAGAAGAAGATGAAACAAATGTTGAGGAGTGTATCCAGCCATCATATGATGAGATAAGGTTACGGTTTAAACTTCGAAAAATCAAAACACAGGAGTTGGATTTGAGATTTGGCCTTTCCAATTCCCAATTACTCCTGATCATTTGATTAATTTCCCTCCCTAAAACATGAAACCAATCTCTCTCTGATGCTCCAAGAACCCAGAGAGAGAGAGAGAGAGAGATCTAACCTTCTCTGCAATCTAAATGCTCCACAAAACCCGAACCTCAACCCAAAACCTCTCCACGAAACGCTAGAACCAGTAAGAAGAAGAAGAAGAAGAAGAAGAAGAAGCAATGGCTTCTGCAAATCCAAAGCTGGAGGCCCGCAATATTGGACATAACAGATCTGAAGTTGAGCTGTGTTGGATTTGGCGCATCTCCGCTTGACAGTGTCTTTGGCCTCGCCTCCGAACATGACCCCATCTCCACTGTCTGTCTCGTCTACTCCCTTGGCAAATTCTTAGACACCTCACTGTCCGCTCCAAAACCTTAAACCATAATATCCATTTCAATCTGCCCTCATTTTTCCTGATCTCTTGTAAAGGAAATGAATGGTCAGTGCTGGCATTTAGAAAGTGAAGAATAGACGTTTGTTAGAAAAAGGACTTGTTTGCCCGCAAATTGGCATTGCAAGGTCTGTTTCTGGGTCCTTGGGTTAGAGCCTATATGGAACTTTTTATTGGAACCAAATTTAGGTTCCAAACCCCTTTTTTCTTGGGTTAGAGACATTGGATAATCAGATAATCCATTTACAACCCTACTCGTGTGCTTGCCTGACTGGCGTATGGGCCAATCAAGGGACTGTGGATCTTCTCTAACCATACGTGCAGTGAATGCAGGGGCCTAGCCTCTTCAGGATTGACAATATGCCTCTGAGTAGGCCTTGGCCATGGCTGTGGTATGGTGTCCAGTGGGTCCGCATTATTCTCCCTACTTGTGAGGAGCTTAACCTTATATCTGATGTGCCACTGCATCTTTTTGTTGCTCGTCTGCCACCTTGTAGAGAGTGAAATATGTAATGTTGAATATGTTCTAAGTGTCACAGAGGGTGGAAGCTCTATGCTAAACACATTGTTGTTGACCCTCTTTAACACCTTGCATGGGCCTTCTTTTGCCGTTTTGAGGGGCATCCATGGTTGAAGTGACAGGAACAAGGACTTCTTAATTTGTAAGGGAAACTGTTGGAGTTGAATGGGCCAATTGGGGTTTACTTTAGGTATAGGTTAGATTCAAATATGGGCTGTCGAATGGGCCTGTATTAGAGTGTGACTTGGGATTGAGGAAGGTGACCAAGATTGGACTGTATAGGTTGGCTTAATTTGGTAACTATTAGGACTAGGACTGCAAATGAGACAGATCAGATAGGATCTACATCTCTTATACTGTATAATCTCAAAAACAAAAGAGATTCCTGCACCCCTTTGAATATCCGACATTATTGGATTTATATTAGTTTGATAGCAAATGTGAAAAGTCTTCTAGATCTTCAATTCGTCAATGAGAGAACATTATAAAGGGTGAATGAGAGGCTTCTGAGAGGCCAAAAATTATGAATGAGTCTAGCACCCTTACGTATAGGAAAAGGGTGCGATCGTGTAGTGTCTCCACTGTCGGGGTTAATGCAGTATTTGAAGAATCTCTCTGAAATAGTGGTGTGGGCATAGTTTGGGTAACACTTGACTTTTTGATTTTGTTGGAACTTATTCCATTGTTCTCTGTAAGCTTCCCATACTCTTGGGGGGCTTGAATCCGCATGAGATCTCCATTTTCTATGACATTTAGCTTTGTGAATGAACTCTCAAATGGGAGTATGGGACTGTAACTGGTCATGCTTGTTTCCTTACTGTGAAAGATGGGGAACTGGCATGAGAGTACTGAACTGAGATTTCTGAACTTATAAATTGCTTGGAACTGAGTGAAATGGATCGTCTAAACTTCTTTCATCATCTGGGGAACTAATATCCTCCTACTCTTTTGCAACCAAACTTGGACTGTTATCAAAGTGGTCCAAACAAGGGTCCACTCCAGTTGGTTGATTCTTTTATAGTTTTCTAGTTTAGATACTTATCCTTCTCTAATTTCTGCAGTAATAAGCCCTCACACCTGCTGGCTAACATGTTATGCCTTACTGAGGCAAAGCAGATCCATAAAATTTTTGGAAAGACCGGTGGGTCGGAGAAAAGGCTCTCGCTGTCCAATTTCCAGACCTCTTCAATTGCGCCGTGGATAAGATTGCTAAGGTTAATTCTTTTATGTCAAGAAATGGAGATAGAATGGTTTGGAGCCCCATTCTAAGGAAGAATTTAAAGGACCATCAGGTATCCGAACTCCTTTCTCTCCTCAACATTCTTAATGGCATGCATATCCCTGATGGAGGGGAGGATACTAGGGTATGGTCTGCCTCTAAAGATGGGTTCTTCTCAGTCACTTCTTTCTTCTTGGCAATTCATAATAAGCCGGTGGAGAGGAATGTGATATGCAGCATTTGGAAGATTAAGGCCCCTCCAAGGGTAGTTATCTTCGGATGGATGGCCATTCAGAACAGAATCCTAACTTTGGACAACCTAAGGAGGAGGGAGAAGATAGTGGTTAACGGGTGTCCCATGTGCCTTAAAGATGAGGAGTCGGTGGACCACCTAATGCTGACCTATAAATCTGCTCAGTATATTTGGTGCTCGGTGGTTAAATGGTTTGATTGCAGTTGGGTGTTCCCAAAGTCCCTCCCAGAGCTCTTCCAGGCCTGGAAGACTCCAATCGGGGCTCCAAGAGGCAAGGAACTTTGGAGACTATCCTTTTTAGTAGTTCTCTGGACAATTTGGAAAGATTTGGAAAGAAAGGAATTCAAGATGCTTTGAAAGGGTTGCTACCACTGATAGTTGTCTGGCGGAGAAAACAAAGCTCTTAGTTGCGCTTTGGGTGTCCATCAGTTTGTCCTTTCAAGGATACTCTATAGATCAGATTATGCTGCACTTGAAGGAGCTGCCATTTTCATTTGCAGGGCCTCCTTAGTTTCTGTTAGGGCCCTCTCTTGTTTTTTTCAGGGGCTTTTGTTTTCTTTTAGCTTGTCAGTATATTTATCTTGTACTGCTTGCTTCTATTAATGAAAGTGACCATTAAAAAAAAATATTTAGCTGGTAATGTATCTCAAGGAAAGGCTTATTCTTGAAATAAACCTTTGAATAAATTTTGTTTGTCCAGATTTGCTAACTACAACTCATCCCTGAACTAGAGCATAAAACTTGTCTCTCGCTAAAACTCTTTAGACTTCAATTCCAATACAACAAACCCTTGAAGCATTTAAAATAGTTAATGCTACTAAAATTGTAACCATGTGAGCCCCACATGCATTATTAGACATGCCGATTAAAATTAAAACCATGGGCCCCACAACATGCTCACACCAAGGGTGTTGTGGACCTGCCTCTTGGCCCTTCTTTTATAAAGTTGAGGCCCTGATGGCCTGATTGGGCCATGAGCCTGCTCAGTTGATCCATGGGCCTGCCACAGGCCTGGCGTGCATCAGTATGCCTTTAATTTATCCATATATGGCTTAATTTAAACCATTTCAACTTGGTAAAGAACAGAAGGCAAATACCCTCAAACTTTCTACATCAACTCCTAAAGCAATTAAAACTAAATAAAATCCTTATGTAAATGCTATAAAGAAAATGTGTAGCACCTTGCACAAAATAGGCCCCACACAGACATTTATGAACCATGGCGTGCATCATTGCTTTTGAACCATAAAATACTTGGCTCTTCAATGCTTATGTCATTCGTTGGAAGGTTGCATTGCTGGAATTGTTTAATACGACTATGGAGTGATATTTTGCAGTGTACAAATGATGAAGAAATTGTTGCTGTTATTGCACATGAGCTGGGGCATTGGAAACTTAATCATACACTGTATTCATTCATAGCTGTGCAGGTATGCTGTTAGTCCAAAGTAGCTGATATGTTATCTGTGTTTGCCTTGTTGTTCTATCCTGTCTTATTTTATTGTCTGGGAATACTATGAATTTAGCTGATATGTTATCTGTGTTTGCCTTGTTGTTCTATCCTGTCTTATTTTTATCATCTGGGAATACCATGAATTCAAATGGTCATAATTTCAAATCTTAAAAGTTTCCTGAATGAAATGTGTGTTGCCTATTAAAATGAATTGGCTGTCTTGAGCTGGTTCTATTTTAGAATGTAATGATTTTAAACATGTATATAACATGTTGGAGACAAACTTTGTCAGGTGATTTTTGCACAGTGCCATGCCAGGTTTGGTGTGAATATCTCAGTTTTGCATTTGAGGTGATTCACTTTCTTGTGATAGTTGGAACTTGTCAAATAATGAATTTTTCGTGATATCAATATCATGTCATTAATCTAATGTGGCCTTCCCTTGCATGGTTGAGTTTGTCTTGAACACCCTGCTGTCTTATTTTCACAATCAAATGAAATTTAACCTGAATGATACAGTGAAAATCTTGTGTAATGATGAGAAATGGGAAGATGGAACGCGTTGTGCAATTCTATATTTCTAGTAATATGATCAATGGTGATGAAGTTGGCAGCTAACACTGAAGTCGGTTAAATTCCCCAATATCACTGATGAACATATGGTGGGGCCGGTAGATACCTAATTTACTAACTCATGTTTTATTTTGTGGGTTGAACTAATGGGCCCACCAATGTCATGTGCACCACTTTGATCAAGTCTGCTGCTCATTGCGCATAAATTCTTTTGGCTATCTTTTTCCTCTCTAATCTTGTTTCACACAACAATATTTCCAATACTCTCTCTCTCTCTCTCTCTCTCTCTCATCAACATCATCATCAAAGCCTTGTCCCAACTATGTTGGGGTTGGCTACACAAATTCTGTTTCTCCATTCCGATTTATCTTGAGTCAAATCCTCATATAAATGACACTTCTTCATATCTATATTTACTACCTCCATCCACGTCCTCTTAGGCCTACCCCTTTCCCTTGGTGGGCCATCAACCTTCACAGCTCCTTTATATATAATAGCTCTATATAGCCCTTTGGTGGCCGCTATATAGAATTAGCTCTTACAAAGGGTGATCAGTACCAAGGCTAAGCTCATATCAACCTAGTGAATGTTTTATACCGACTCACAAGGAACCATACAATAGGTCAGTGTCTGGCTAGGCTATCCTTCTATGAGCAAGGTCATCACGTGTCCATACCAGGTCCATTATCACAATCCAGTCCATAACATAGTCCATAATCCATATCCATCGTTCATGTCCATATCCATGATTCATCATCATGGTCATCATTCATTTCCATAATGTTTCCATTTCCATAGATTCAACTAGCAATGTTAGTTCATTTCATGTCCTACCCTTAAATGGGTCCCTAGAACAAGCAACACATCCATCTACTCCAAGGTCATCTCATCCATCCATTTCTTAAGCCATAGAATAGCCCACCTAGCCACAAACACGGGTAAAGTGTTCTCCAAACATATACGGGGTCACCTCTAGGAAATCCTAGGTAAAGGTCCTCTATTTTCCATTTATTAATTAGGTGTAGCAATGATAAAGACAAGAGTGAACAGTAAATAAGAGTACATCTACTCATATAACATCCATGTCAATCAAAGGAAGGAAATAATAAAGGTCCACCTAGGTCAATGCCACACTTTCAGGTTTAAGGTCCCACTTCACCCAATTCCATCATTAAAGGCAGTCTCAAATGCTAAGAGAGTGTATTTGGTGCTCTGAAGCATCTAGGACCACTTTTAAGGGCCGAATCAGATTCCATTGTATATCCCTAGACCCTACTTTGGGTGGCCACATGGGTCAAGGTTAAGCCCAACCCTTGACTCATGTTTGGCACATCAACAGGGGTCCACATGGAAGGTCAATGGGGTACTGTTTGCAGTGTGGTCGGTCGACATCATGCATAGTAGGTTGACCGGCTACACTAGACATTAAAAAAATTGACTATTAGGATTGCCTCAGAATGCAATGTCCCGATCGACATCATGCATGGCAGTTTGCCAGGTCGACCGGGTACACTGGGGTTCCAAAAACACAAACCTGGCAGGCAGGTTGCAAACCTGGGAATTCTGCAGTGTGGCCGGTCAACATCCTAGATGGCCGGTCGACCGGCTACACAGAGGCACCTTGGGATTGGCCTGTCAATGCTTTTCAGTTACTCGGTGTACCCGGCTGACGTCTTACAGGGCCGGTCAGCCGGCTACACTGAATTTCCAGAAAATTCCTGATAGACCTCTTCTCAGTTAATTTGGAGTTCGCAGTGTCTCCGGTCGACATCCTGCATGGGCGGTCGACTGGGTACACACGAATTCCAGATTTCTAGATTTTTGCAACTTCTCTATTTCATCCAATTTTCCATCAAAACCCATCAATCTCGTCTCCAAACTTCACAAAATCATAATCAAACATGAAAAACCCTTCAACCATCAATCCCATCCATCAATGGCCAAAATCCATTAAACAAAGCTTAGAGGAGAGAGATCTAAGCATCAAGACAACCATAGAATATAAATTACAGAATTCAAATCAAGACAACCATAGAATATAAATTACAGAATTCAAGGAAGAAGAACATGCATTCTATGCTAAATGAGTATATTATACTTGCCTTTTGGTCCAAAACAAGGTTTCCTTGCTTGATCTTCAAGATCCAAGCTCAAACTGCCAATTCCAAGCTTCTAAGCTCTCCAATTCTCACAAGAGTCCCAAAAAACTCAGATCTCTACAGATCTACGACTCCTACACCCAAATCCCAAGGAGAAATGCATAAGAGAGAGGAATTCCAAGGAGAAGAAGAAGATCTATAAGGAAATTGGCCTAGGAAGAGGAATTTACCTTGATGTGAAGAAAAGAAGGAGATGGATCTTCTTGCTTGGAAATGGCTGGAGCTTCAAGGATCTCTTGATCTCTTGGTGGGGAAAACACTAGATCTAGGAATTCTTTGATGGAGGAAGGAGAATTTTTGGAGGGAAATGGAAGAAGAATAGAGGGAAGAAGAGAGAAATGGGGGAGGTAAAATGAGAGAGAGAGGTGAATGGCATGGGATGAGTTTGGGTTAGTTTTATAGGCTTTGGTGAGGGTGAAATGTCCAAAAAGCCCAAGCTTATTTGACTGCTTTGTGAAGGACTAAAGGGTATATAGAGTATTTTAGGTTTTAATTGCAATTTCTCCAAGGGAAACACTTCCTATTTCTATATATTACTTCTAGGGGCCTCTAGCTAACTAACTAACTGTAAATAATCCATCTAACACCCTAGTAAACTATAAAATTCTCAAAAGGACTCTAGTTCCTATAAAATAGGCCTAATTCCTATGAAAAGACTAATCTACCCTTACTAACCCTTATAATTAGCATAGATAGAGTTATAATTAGCATGTAATTAGGCTAGTAAAGGGGCAGGGCCTCACAGTTTGACCTTTTTATGTTGAAATGGACCACTTTGATTTTTTTTTTTTCTTTCCATTTTTTCTTTTTCCTTTTTCTTTTTGTCAGTTCGAAGGCTGCTGATCCACTGTATTGAATTTTTATGTATCTTAGGTTTTTGAGATATGGCCATTATTGAAGGAGGGGTTGTTTGGCAAGTCTGATTTGTTTGAAATAGAGCTGATTCAATTGGATCTCTTTGAAATATAGTTGTTTCTACTATACCCTTTCACAAAGTAGATTGTTTGGTAATTTTTTATTCAATTGAAAAGTTCTATGGGCGAAGTTTTCATATAGTAAAAGTAGTTTGGTGAGCTTGTCATAAGTATTGGAAAACTTGTTGTCTAGTAAAAGTTATATGGGCTAACTTGTCGTAAAACAAAGGAAGTCTAATTGCTTTAGAAATTCATGTCTGTTTGAATAGGTTATCTTATAGTCCAAAAAGGGAAGTCTAATTGCTTTAGACATGAATAAGTTTTCTTTTTAGTAACTTTTTGAAGAATAGGCAAAAAAATCTTATAACTGATATAGTCAGACATTCACATAAACTTTCAACAAATAGTCTAATGCACACAAACATCTGTTCGAATCAGTTCTAATTCAAAATAGACCCAAAAAGTAAACTTGTCAAATGGCACCTAGGTTTCTCATGAGTTCTGTTTTTTTAGTATTCTGGATGACAAAATCATAGTCCTTAATTGTAAAAACTCTAGTATTGAGAATACTATGCCTAGCCTCGGGTCAAAGGTCATATAATTCTTTTCATATCACTTATTGACATAGTTTTAATTGTCATAAACTTGTCTTAACTGTGGACATCAATTGCTAATACACAGTTATATTGAAACCAAGTTTCAGTGGGATCTGTAGCAACTAAAGTGGCTATCAGAGAAATGATTAAGGTTAATGCTGAAAAAGAATAATTTAGACTGGCTGAAGTAATTTTTTTTTGTGATTCTCTTAGTATTGATAGCCTATCAATTACTAGAAATGCAGGCGGATGTGTACTTTTGAGTTGTGGAAGTATTCAGTAAAGGGACTTCTACTTGTTCACACCTATGATGCTCAGATACGGCATAGTTATGGCAAGGACACGCCATTGACATGGTAGGGGCACGGATTTTATTATTTTACATATAAAAAGTTGAAGTATCGGATATGATACGACACGATACGTTGCCCATTTTGAAGTATCCGTGCATCATAGGTTCGCACCATACCGTGTGGAATTCATTTATTTCTGGACATGTGATTCTTCATGTCTCTTTTATTTTGTTTTGCTGCTGTACGTTATATTTGTGTGATCCAGCGAGATTTGCTGATTAAAAAAGCTTCTACGTTGCCAATATATTATGCTAATTTAATTTTTGTTCCAAATCTGATGTTCCTCATATATTTTATATCGTAATATACATGCTCGATTCATTTCAATTGCATCTATTTAGTGTTCTGTTGCTCGTAAGAGCTTCGATTTTGCAATATCGTCAGTCTGCAAACCTTGCGAGTGCCATATTGATTTAGCTGGCAAATGTCATCTTTTATTTATTTAATTTTTTTTCTTCTTGATGCTGAGATCAATCGCATTATGTTTTATTGTTTCTCTGATTCAGAACCTAGTCATCTTTCTTTGGAATTGACTCAGTTGCATGTTTTTCTGGAGCTGCATCACTCTTAATTCTCATTTTCATCAAGGTGACTTTACATTTCTATGTAGGTCCTCACATTTCTGCAATTTGGAGGATATACCCTTGTAAGAAATTCGAAGGATCTCTTTCAGAGTTTTGGATTTGAAACACAACCAGTCCTTATTGGTCTTATCATTTTCCAGGTATTGATTTGTCTTGAGTTCAATTTCAACTAGTTCCACTTTGACATTTCTTTTGACACTGTTGTTTCCAATCTCTTTCTCTGCTATCTTTTGTCTTGGGAAAATATTCGGCGATTTTGGAATTTGGGTTTCCTTCAGATATAATCAGGATAGGTTTTCACCCAAACAATACAAGATAAAAACAGAAATAGTTGAAAAATCAATGATGAAATTATACTTAAAAATTCCATATAAAAACTTGAAAGTTTCTTGAGAATTAACATTTTAAATAGATCTTGTGAAATGGTTGGTGGTGCTGTTGTTGAGAGTGACCTTTTGTCCAACAGTGGGTTTAGATGACAGATTCCTTGGAGCAGTGGAGTTATTTAATTGTGATGAGGAATCTCGAGTTTTTGTATGTGCTTCTGCGAGCGAACGATGTAGCAGATTGGCTGGCTAAGGATGTATCTAGACCTTCACCTCTTGATGTTCAATTTGGTTGCCCCTCTTCAGTTGCATTTTTGTCTTGTGGCAATAAGTTTTATTAATTGTTAAAAAAAAAGGTGATTTCTCGTTTTTTTGGCGACATTTAAAATTTCTTTATAATGTTGTGTTTATCTTGGCATCACTTTTTGTGGAATAGTGGTTGCTTTCTAAACAGCAATATGTCACTTTTGGCAAGTTACTGGTATCAGACAGAAGTCTGGGATTTCAACTTGTGACTTTACTGCTGCGGGGTAGAGAGAATTTGACATACTCGTCATTCATTTGATGGAACCAATGGTTCTGAAATATGTGACAACTCAGAATAGGCCTTCAGTCTAATCAAGTCGAAAGTGTATAGGTTATTGGAACTGCTCTTGAAGTACTCATTTATGCTTCTGTGGTGGTGACGAAAAGTGGAAAGTGGTTTCTACCTTTCCAATTTTGTTTAATTTTTTTAATAAACTGAATGCAATGGTCTACTTTTTGAAGCCTTTTGAGTGTTGGAATTGGGAAAAGGCATATTCAAACAAAGTCTTGCATGATTTGTTTTCGTTGCTTTTGGCCAAGAGGGAAGTGGTGTGGTGGCTGTTATTACTGATTACTTGCTATCCCCCACTAACACGAGCTCCTGTTTTACTTTTTCCACTGTCTTACCTGTCATTTAGCTACTAGGTTCTGGGGATAATACATTCTGTGCATGTGTGGCTTTTGAGAAATCTCCATTTCCCAACAGTTTCCGTATTATATATTTGTGATGGCATGCACATATGTATGCATTAACTGTAGAGGTGTAAAATGGATATTCTTTATTCAGATAGAGCTAATCTTTATGACCTCAAGCTCTAGGCTAATAAAATTGCTAACTACTTTTGCAATATGCAATTTACATTCTTTACTACCAGGACTGATCATTTGTCTCAGACATGACAGCACAAAATCTAGGTAGTGAATAATGATAGCATTGTGCTTATCTTTTTAAGTTAAATTCTTTTTGCTAAATGAGGATTCTGTTTTTCTTTTAATTGTTGTATGTATTGATATATTATATTATGCCTCAATTGTATGAAAACTTTATTTTTTCCGCAAATCTTTGGAGGCGCAAATGGTTTCAGTGCAACAAACTGATCTGAAATTCACAAAGAGAGTTCTTTACTTAGTTATTGGAGATTACCATCTGAAATAAGTAGTACATACATGACAATCACATGAAATCTATTCTGGATGTTCCAAATCACTTTAAGTTATATTTATGGTGCAAATATGTTATTTGAAGGATCTGTTTATGGCATATAGGTAGGATGAGTTGACTTTAAACACTTTTAACTGATTGTTGATGTAGGCGCTATTGTTTATGTGCTAGCCATCTAGCGCTGGCCATCTTTCTTTTCTCAATGTTTCCTTTTGAGAAATTGCTGTTCTAGTAATGGGCTGCTTGGGAAAATTTAGTTTATTGTCGTTTTTTTTTTCTGGCAGCACACTGTGATACCTCTCCAGCACCTTGTCAGCTTTGGTCTTAACCTTGTTAGCCGAGCCTTTGAATTTCAGGTACATTAATATGCAATTTGACAATGCAAATGCCATCCAAAATTGTGGAACTGTGACAAATGATGAAAATGCACTTCATATTTCTCTTTTGCAGGCTGATGCTTTTGCGAAGAACCTTGGATATGCGGCTCCGCTTCGAGCAGGCCTTGTGAAATTGCAGGTACCTCTTTGGTCAATATACTTAGATGTAATCTTTTTTTTTTTTTTTTGACCCTGGAGATGATCATGACTGCGGGTTTGATGAGAGAGTTTGCTAGAGGCCCATAACTGCGGTCTACTTCAATCATGTGCTTTGGTGCATGCCACTTGCTAGCTGTTTGGATATCTGGCAGACTTGGTTTAAATTTGAAGCTGCACTGGGATTGCAAATTACAGAAGTCACATAATGTTTTGTCTTTTGTACCAAAATTTATCATCAGCATCCTTCCCCAGATTTGAATTGGACAAAAACTTGGAAGTATAGTAAAATTCCAAATATAATTTTTTGATTTTTCCTCTGCCCTTCATATGGCGAAACATGATTTGGTTTGCATCCAAATCCACTCTTAATTTGTTCTAACTTTTTACTGTTTCTGTTTATTTGTTACTGATTAGAAGTTTGATTTTCTACAGGAGGAAAATCTGTCAGCGATGAACACAGATCCTTGGTACTCTGCTTACCATTACTCTCATCCCCCACTTGTCGAGAGACTGGGAGCCCTAGATGATTCTGATAAGAAAGAAGACTAGAACAGAGGGTGTCATCATCTGAGTCCGTAAATGTTCACGAGTGGGGCCTTTTCTGCATTTGATCTTTTCCTTGTAATAGCAACCTAAAGAGGTTCAGAGGCCACAGTTATCAACTTTTTTTGAATCCCTTCCATGAATTCATGAAAGTGCATCCTAAGTCATATCAGCACAAGGCCCACGGCATGAAATTGACTATAAATTTTAGTTGTGGTCACTTTTCCCCCTAACCGCGCACTAGGAATATCAGCACATAATAACTTTTAGCTATTTTAGTAAATTGTCATGTTTCGAGATTAGAAAACCTGCTGTCTAATATGGTTTTGGTGTATTTTCCTGTGGTGTTATATTAGAAGGTCTCTCTTTTGCAGGTTATTTTGTGGAACATGATAAAATCTTCTGTAGGGAAATGATTTTCTGTTGTATTTTGTTAAATATTTTCATTCTTTTGAGGTCAAATCATCTTCTGCAATATTTGCGTGAGCCATACTTGGGGGCAAGGGGTTCCTTAAGTCATTCAGGTTACTTCCCAAGGCCCCCATATTTAAAGTCGCTTCAAGATTTTATCATATAGGTCGGTCAAAGCAGTGCAATCTTAACACCGAGGGAGAATGTTTCAATTGAAACCATGACAAGATTCCTTTTGTTCAGATTTTACTAGGAAAATCAGGTTATAATTTGATTGGATTTTTCCTGGTACAAGTGATACGTGGCAAGTTTGGTTTTAACTGCAGTTGAATTGATGCTATTAGCAACAAATTCAAGGCTTACGGGGTGCGCAAGTGATCCGTGACAAGTTTAGTTTTAATCCCAGTCGAATTGATGCTATTAGCAATAAATTCAAGGCTTAGGTGGTGCACAAGTGATCCGTGACAAGTTTGGCTTTAATCCTAGTCGAATTGATGCTATTAGCTACAAATTCAAGGCTTAGGGAGTATTAATATCTTCAAGGTTTAGGGGGTATTAATATCTTCAAAGCCTTGAAAGCGAGTTATACATGCCATGAGGCCCGTGCCCCGCGCACTCAGAATCTTGAGCCCTATAATAATTATCATCTTTTGGATAGAATTGAGCGTTCTGATCCTGGTATGCAGGCAAATGGGAAATTTTCTTAGTACTGTGGATGGATGCCTTGGTACCGCTGTTAAAGAGGCGGCCCATCTATAAAGTGGGACTCCTGCCTCACCGAAGGAGGACACCTGCCTTACAGAGGTGGGAACGTCATTTTGAGAGAAATACCAACACACAAATTGCTTTCATGATACTTGTAACATCATACTTGTAAATGAGGTTGGCTGCTGCCAACGACCATGGTGGATTTTTTTTTTCTCGATCAATGGACAATCACTCATCCCAATTATATGAAAATCCGTTCCAGATTCACTCATCTCTACCTGAATTACCTTTTCAACCCAAGATCATCATTGGTTTCTTTAGGAGGAGGAAGCCAACCAGGCATTGTTAGATGCGAAGAGAGAGATTTAGCAAGGTTCTCCATGGAGAGGAAAGCAAGGCCAGATTTAACAAATGTTTATTCTACATACACACACAAAGAAAAAGGATCAAACTGACCCAATTCACAGATGATGGAACTACAAATTCTCTCCATCATTCTCAGCAAAACCCCTTTCAAACCAGCAGTGCATCCAATTATCAGGTCATACCTATAGCTGCCACTGGTTTTCCATCTCCTGTGGACATGAGAGATTCCAAAAGCAGCTCAATTACAATGAATAGAAATTGTTAGATGAGTAGATGATTAGAACTTGGTTCTTCAAATATATCTCTCCCTACTACAAAACCGCTGTAGAAGTTCGAGTGGCCTGACTCATGTAATCAAGAACCTCCGTCCGGCTACCTGCAATCCTATGGAAAACTTCTCTCACCTGGCGCTGAAAAGCTACCAACTCATCCTCCATGCTCTTGCAAATCTCTGCAAGTTCATTCGTCTGCGCCCGCAGCTCCTCAGCTTTCTCTGCATCCATGGGAAACTGCATAGACTCCCCCAATTCAATCAGCTTGTTTGCGCATCTCTCCAGCCTCAGCAGCTCCTCCATCAACCCACTCGTTCCTCTCTTCTCCTTCTTCCTCCACTCCTCTCCAATCCTCTCCTGCAACCCGATCATTGCCCCCGCCCATGGCAGCTGCCTCGGCGGAGATGGGAGGTGCGTCATCAGCCCCAACCGATCCTCGCAGGGGACCGCGGCGACAAGGACCCACGTCACAAACACCAGAACAGAGCTCCTGGTGTAGATGGACAGCGCCAGGCCGTTCATCTCAGCCCCACGCGGCGGTGCTAGACTGCCGGCTATCGCCTGGAGCTGCCTGGCGGCTGACCATGTGGATGACACGCTCGACTGGAGATGGCCGGACTTGGACTTCCGGCCAAAGGACCAGCTCCTCTCTCCAGTTGCAGTCGGGTCTTTGTCAGTGATGGTGGAGAGGATGGTCTTCAATGCCCTGCCGGCGCGGCGGAACTGGCCGTGGCCGAGAGGGTGCTGGCGGAGGGCGGAGAGGGCGAGGTTGGCGAGGTCATGAGAGCGGCGGAGGGAGTCGAGGGAGATCGAGATGGCGTTGCAGAGGTCGAGAGCTTTGAGAGAGCGGTCGAGGAGGTCGGATAATAGCCTGGTTGAGAAGAAGGAGGGCTTGGGGTTGAGGAGGAGAATTGCCTTGAACTCCTCCTCGCAGCAGAGGAAGGCGTCGAGCAGCTTTCGAAGCCATGGTAAGTTGAGAAGGAGGTGTTGGTGATGGTGGTGGCTATGATTTTCATCATCTCCTTCACCATCGCCTGAGAAGGAGGAGAAAAGGTCTTGAAAGCGCTCTCCTACGTGTTTAAGGAAAATATCATCGTGTTGGAGCTCCTGTTCTTGTTTGCCTTCCATTAATACGGACGCCACCTGATTTCTGCGAATGCTCAGGATTGATCGGCTCAGAAATGAAGATCCTTGGTATTCTGTTGTGGGCATTTTCTACTCCCTTAATACTCTTTGAGTTGTATTAATTGATGATGATGATGTGTGAATGAGAAGGAAAGAAACAGGAGAAGGAGATAATGGTTTTGGAGGGAGCCTTGGATGATGCAAGTCTATATATTTATATGGTCATTGTTTCTAATGGTTTATGTGGGAAGGAGGAAAGAGTCAGGAGAACGTTTCCTGTGGCCTGTGGAGAGTTGATATTTCGGTTTACATGAAAGCCCTTGGTCGTGTATGCAATTACATATGAACAGTTGGTTGAAGCCAAGTAAAAAAAAAAAAAAAAATGGTGGTGGAATGAAGTTTGGGCAGAAAATTCAAAGCACATGAAGTGGTGAAAGGTTGGAAAACAAGGTGTCTCCATCAGGGTGGGAGGACGGTCGTTTTCGGTTTGTATGGGGTGATGTCAAATTGGGCCTACTTTAAACTGTCGGATCCAGTGATGAATGCTTTCATTAGACACAATCAATCATCCTCCATCACAAGTTTCCATAACCCTGTAAGTCGTTGTTTGGGTGATCTGGAACCAACTGAGATACATAGTTTTCACGAGTCATGGTGGGGCCAAGGTGGATGGATGTATGGGATCTCCTTTTTATGGATTAAAATCTGGACAAAAGATTTGCTTCCCCTTTCCCATGCCACATTTTAGGTTTCATTAGACACCCAGGGCTCGTTTGGCAAAACTTATTTTTATGAAATAGATGTTTATGATATAGATCTATTTCAAATGGAGTGGTTTGAAATTGATGTTTTACAAATAGACTGTTTGGTAAGACATAGATATTTTAAAAAAAAAAAAGACTGTTTGATGTGACACATGTAAAGATAGATCTAATGGTCTGGGCATTTTGCAAATATCTCGAGATCTGTGATCATCCAACGGTTGAAATTTTATCCTAGATATGTGTTCCACATTTTAATGACTATGGGCGGTTTGGATAATCATTTAGTGGCCAGAATAATTTAGAATTCATAAAAATCGTGCTGACAGTAAGTAACATGAAAGAGACAGCTTGTTTACCTCAAATGGTTCATTTTTTTTAACAAATATCTCAAGATCTATAATGAATTAACACCTTAAACTTGATCCCATAGCTATTTGTAGCTTTCCAAAGAGGATGGACGGTTCATATCTTAATTGTGGGGCCCACAAGGTCCAAAAATCCAAATTGGACGGTTTAAATTTCTTTACAAGTATCTCAGGATCCATGATCATCCAACGGCTAAAACTTTGTCTTCTAGCAATGTTTAATGTTGTAAAGATATCTAACGGTTTGGGTTGTGATTATGATGCCTAAAATTTAGAAAACAATGAAGAAACCGGTAAGCCCAAAAGTAGCGTTAAAATCAATGTAGCCTTTGGGTCTTTCCGCTTCTGACTAATATGTCTGTATGAAATGGCGCCGATTTCGGATTTTGAGGCTATGTGAAATAGAGGTAAAACATGTTTGTCCGTTTTCAAAAGAAGGTCAGATAAATGCTTTCTAAACAGTATAAAACCGTTTGGAATAAGTTTTATGAGAAGTAGAGGAGGGATGTAGACATGCCAAACGGGATGTAGACATGCCAAACAGGCCCTTAATCGTCTTCTAATACAAGAATCCATTTTTCAAAATAAGAAACAGTTCTTTAGGCCACATTTTTCGATTACATTGTCTTGCTTGTCGCCTTTTTTACTATTTGATGAAATGTCTCAGTATAGAAAGAGAAAAGGTAAAAAAGAAGAAGAATTGAACTATATTTTCTCTTCTATTCGAAATCCATTTCCTGCCGGGGCAGATGGAGTCACTTCTCTATGCGATCTCGATATTTCATAATGTATTCTTATAGGGGCAGTTTGGAGACTCTAGTCTAATTAAAAAGATAGGAAGGTTCTAAAAAAAAAAAAAAAACAGCCGTGATTATTTCTTTATATTGTGGGTCCCATGGGAAATTTCCCGGGTCCACACTTGACACTTGCCTGTTAGTAAAAAATTAATGTTAAAATGAAGTCTTGTGTCAGTCCAAATCCTAAAGTTAGCAACAAGATAAAAAGGTAATTTTCTCATACAAACTAATCCAAAATCAATGAGACTCTTCTCTTACATGTTGATAATATCTCTTATGTGATTCGGTTGTTTGGTGGGATAAACAGCCATGACTAGTGGGAAAGTAAAGAGGACTTTTCTGCAATTATACATCCAGACCCTAAGCCCTACTTTTCTGCAATTACATCCAGACCCTTTGCCCTATAAGAATCAGTCAAGTGGTGCGGCAACAACAGGGGCTTTGACTGGGTCCTCATTAGACGATCCATCAGATATCTTCTCCTTGAAAATTTTTTTTTTTTTTCCTCATCCACGCTTGGGGTGGGGCCTGGACCCGCCTTAGGTGAGGATAGTAGACCTCGGATGAAATAATGGGGCCATCGGGTGAGAGAAACATATTTGGGCGAAGTGAGAGAGCGTTCAAGTGGGGGAAGGTGGTATGTTTAGAGTTCGAACTTTGGGTAATCGGTGGCCGGATCTTGCCATTGATGGCTATCCTGGCGCCACCTGTACGCCCTGGACTGTTTAAAATTCCCAATCAGCAACTTCTTATGACTTTTAAACGCCTTTGATCAGTCGTCATATCAAAAATCACAAAGCTAAATGGTTTTCTGCAGTTAATTGCCCCTTTACACAAGGTGATGCAGGGGGCCTAAATCCTAGCCCTCTATTTGGTTTGCTTTGCACAAAAGTAAAAGCAACTGAAGGGCCAGAATAGGTGACAGAAGGTGTCCAGTCAACGGTTTTAAAAATCGAACATGGTTTTTTTTTTTTTAACGTGGTTTTGATATGGAAATGAACTTTTGGGGATGCAGGAAAGAAAATCGTCGGAGAAAAGGGATAAATGATGGGAGAAAAATAAAAAAAAATAGGGTAAATAAGGTTTCGGGTGATCTGTATTGGTTTGAATGCGACGACATTGCCACACATTTAAATATTTAATTAAAAAACAGAAGTGGTCACAGGAAACCACTTAAGTGCCATATTGATTAGTGACGTGTTTTTCGGTTAGCAACTATGTAGGGCCATTTTTTTCGGTAGTTTTCTCTAGAATTTTAGATTTTGAGATTGACTCATCATAAATTCAAAGAAAGAAAAACTCAAAAAATAAAGTGCCAACATTAACAATGAAGTAAAATTAGAAATTTTTTTGAGCTATCTTTCGGTGGACTATACGACATTCATTTCATTTCATTCCCCTCGAACCGAGTCAACTAACCGAGTCGAGATGAGTTGAGTTTAGTTTGTAACTATGGTCACAACTTAAAAGATCATACATTAATGGGCCCCACAGTAGATGGGTGATGAATGTACCAGATTGTCCAACTGGTGGCCATCAAATGTTTGGCTAAGAATGGTCAACAGTCCAAACTTGCACATTTTTATAGCTAATGGGTCAAGACAACAAGGTGCACAGAAGTCGATCAACCTTAATTAAAAAGACCCAACACATCTCACTACTTTCCGTACAATAATATCTTAATGTAATGTACGAAGCTATGGTTGCACATACAATCCAAATACGCAAATACAAACTTGATGAGACCGACTTTTTGTTAGTATAACTTGCCATACGTGAAAAATGTCTTGTGTAGACCTTCTAGTGAATCCAAAAGTCAAAATCTACAAGCCATCTTGGTTGGTGACCTTCCGTACTCTTGGCCAGAGATCTATGATACAGAAACTATATCCATATGGGTTGGAGATTTAAAGATTACTACCCCATATGATCACTGGCCGACAAATCCACCGCAGAAGATAAAGCAAGTTGGTGCGTTTGAGAGAAAAAACGTCCGAAATTGAAGAAACGGACAGTCGGATATCAAAACTTAGAGTGCGAACAAACATGCCCTAAAAAGATTTGTTTTTCTTGTCAATCTCCTGTGGTGGGGCCCATTGTGGACAACTAAATATGGGCCCCTCGAGTTTTGAAGTAGGACCCTGTTTTATTACTTGTTTGTGTGTAGTGGGTTGCTGCAGAATCTTTTAACTGAATTTAAACAAGTATGTTTGTGCATACTAGAATCAAGTGAATATAATAGTTCCGCTGCATTTGTTTTTAAGTTCAGTGGATGAGTTGGGGAGTTAAGTGTGACAATACATATCGAGTCTCCAAGTGTCAAGCCAGGAAGTGTCAACCTCCTTATCCATTTCGGCCTAGCTAGGCACTCTTTTTGGTAACATTATAGTCAATTCAATACAGTTAGGCTATCATTATTGTAGGTATATGCAAAATTAGGGAAAGTCGTTTTATTTTTCTGCTTTTTTTTCGTAGAAAAATGGCGACACCAAACATGGGATTTTCAATGTTGTGTAAAATTATTTTCACTTATCTTGCTTTATCCGTAGATAAACATGCTCCCAAGTACCAATGAAAAACAAAGGCTGTAATCTCTTTGGTGACATTGTTGCCCTTAGATTGACACCTCTGTGGGCCTATTTCTGCCCCCCTTTGATATGTCCTCTCTCCTCCTTATATGAAAGATTTTAATCTTTACCCCTATGTAACCAGGGACCAATACTGAGGACAAACGATTGGTTCCGCAATTCAAGATTGGTTTTTGGATCTGAAAATGCATCCCCTCTCCATTTTAACCAAATCCATGACATTGGTACTAATCCCAACCTCTAGATGGCCTTACAGAACTTCTTCCGATGATCTTGGCAATGGAGATCACAACGCCTAAAACAAACTTAATTTAGTTCTAAATTTGGTTCGTTTACATGTTTTTGCCATTTATTGTGATAATTTAATGATCTCCTAGTGTTGTTTTGGGGCTGTCTCAAATTCTCCAAAACCCCTTAAGGTAGTGGTATTCCGATATCCTCCTCTAGAGTGAAATATTTGAAATTCCAGCAAAATGCAAAGAGATCGGCATTTTAGGAACTTTAAAAGGTCATTTGAGATGTTATAGGTGGCTGAAATTTGAAATTCTGATAAAAGAAACATTGCATTTCAATTGCTAAGGGAAAACCACCACCACATCATATCCTAAGAAACCCAACACACAAAATTCTTGTCAGAAACTCTAGTAAAGAAAAATGACCTTAGTCTATCCGCCTTTAACCAATCACTATATTATGGTAAAGTTAGCATTTTCCAAGACAATATTTCTTTTTCAAGAGATAAAGTGAGAATTTTTTAAAGTAATTTCAACAGTCATTTTTTTTTAACCCGGATGGGTCACAACAAGTGGGTCTCAGCTGCCAAAAATATTTACATTAACTTTTCCAGCCACCAAATATTTTTCCTCATAAAATACAAGAAAACTTATTACTTAATTAGTTATTAATTTCTCATCTCACTTCATATTGCTTTGTCCAATCAAAATAAACGCGAGCTGGTTGTCAACTTCTCATTTGACCCCAAACTACTTTATCCCCACTGACTTGAGCACTAGGGCTCACGGTCCCACCTAGGGAAGGGAACAAAGGGATCCAAAGATCTCTCCCCACCTACACGTGTATGGTGATGGAGGCTTGGATCCTCATCCTAACCACTTAATCAACGACCAACAAGTTTTCACTGTCCAAAAGAGACAGTCGATATGACAGTCCAATCCATTCAAACGAGTGCAAAACTAGGAACTACCCCCCCCTCGAGGGGGTGGGGTTTGCTGTTTAATGGTCCACTCGAATGGATCACAAGGTACGCCTCACTATGTATCGTGGTGCGCACCTTATTGTGAGCATGTGATACTCACCTTAGGTGTTATTACTTTATATTATGAGAATAAACACAAATAAAGTTTACCAAAAAAATATACTTTTCCGCCGAAATTTACTTTCCATTTTACTTTCCATTACTTTTCTGATTAAATTATTCAAACATCAAAAAGTATCATGTCATTTTCAAAATATCGGCTTATACTTGTAACACTGATTGGCATTGGATAGTGCCAACTTTAACTACTCTTTGGGTCCAGGGATTTAGGGGAGCAGTTGGGTGTTAAAAGTTAAAAACGAGCCCAGCTCCTTTTCTTGTCTGTAGCTTAATGAATTGGTCTGGATTTGGCTGTCTAGTTAGAGGTTCAAACCGGGCCCTGCATATTTTCATGTCTGATAGCCTCGCTGATTGGCTGGATTTGGGTGAGTAGTTAGATACTCAAAAGTGGCCCAACGTGGCCCACAAGATGGCCCAGTGTATGTTATGTTACACAGATGGGCTTGGGGCACGTTTGTGCAGGGTGTTTCTGAATAAGGGAAACTCCTATTTTTCCGCTACTTTATACTTTGTTGTTTGGCACTGCAGGACTGTCTATGAAAAACCAAAATTTTCATTCGATTTTTACTCATGATGGAGGAAAGCAGTGTCCGACCTCCCTCCCCTTGGACTTCCATTTCGGTTTTTTCTCTACTGCAGCATCACACAAACAAGCCCATATTGTTCCTGATGATCAGTTTTATGCCAAACACCGACCCCAGGGTCTAGATTTGGGCCAGAACATCAAGCCCAACAAGTTAATGGGGCTGGTTTGGATAATCTTAACTCATCCTGTGATATTGTCCGCTTTAGCTCATGGGCTACTTGACAAGAGGACCTGGCCCAAGCGCATCCAATCTTGCCTCACGGTTTTGCTTCTGATGGGCTTCAACCCATCAAAAGGCCTCATACAAGGTAAGGGTGTAAGCTCTACATATAACCCCATTCACTTTCCTCTCTATAGTCGATGTGGGACTCCGGGGCGTCACACATCCCATCTGCTGACTCCTCTAGCAGGTGACCGACACTTCATATCGGATAATATCAGATATATATTTCCAAAGCAGGCGCAGTAACACAGATGTCTTGCAAGTGACAATCTACCCACCTCCCACCAGCACATAAACAACAAAAGTTGTATTCTTAAAATGAAACGGCCTATGTAACCCTGTGAGCACCCATACAGCTTGTATGCAGCCCACTTCTAGCTAGCCCTACGCCATCCCAGTATGGGCCCAGACATCACATCGATAAGGGAAAAGAAAAAAAAAATACCTCTCTCAAATTGAAATTCATGGTACCTTGATGGTTTGGCTTTCATGTATTTCATTAGGAAGAAGGTATATTATGTTCTAACTATGAAATAGACCATAATGAATGACCTTTTTAAACCTTTGTAATATATCACAGGAGGGGATGACGTTTATTTTGAATGATTCGGATTATCAATAGGTTGGCTCAGTGGTAGAGTCCGCGCATCCCACTCAATCAGGGGATCCGGATTCCAGCCATTTGCTGCATATCTGACACCTGGGAGGGTGATCTTGTAATGGTAATTGTCAATAGAGGTCTCTATATGCTAAGCATCTAACACATGCGGGCCATCAGTTGATGTGTGGCCCATATATGCTGTGGTTATCAAAACCGACAAAATGTGTGTGGCTCACATGGGTGCCATGAGGTGCCACAACCACCAGGAGAATCCATAGCGTTGGGACTCTGTGGTGGGAGTGGGACACACGTTTCAATCAACATACAGTGTGGGTCCACAATTATTCACATACATGTAATGGGCCACGTCTCGATGTAGGTGTGATTATGACTGTGGGTCTGACCCACATTGAGGCCTAGATCCGGACGTACAGGTCCACATGGCCATGGCATGTGACCCACATACCAGGATTGATTTCTTTTGATTGCAGAATGGATTGTTAATAACCACTCACATTTTTACAGTTTTTTCTTAGTGGTGAAGAGTGAGAATGTGAGATCCGACGTCACATTGAAAGAGATTGAAGTGGGCTGACATATCGGGCTTTTAAGCCCAGCCAGATTTGGTCTGAGGTTGAACAGATTTTTATGTCCAGTGGGCCATGGCTGGGCCTGGAAGGTTCGGGCATTTAAATATAATAACCAGGTCAGGCATAATTATCAGGACTGATGTAAGTGGGTGGGTTAAGGTCCAATATTGGTGGGTCGACGATGCTCTAGAATGAAAAAGGGGGCCTGAATCTGAATTTTGGGCCTAGCTAGAACTAAATGATAAAAAGCCTGAATCCAAGTCTGCCTAGCACGATCCAAATGGCTAGTGCTTCTAGTTTATTGACCTGATTTGCCCGAACAAGTAACAAAAACCTGAACAAGTATAGAAAGCCTGGCCCAATTGAGTAAATGAGTGGGCTCAGGCCTGACATTGTTTGAGGCAGGCTGGTCTTGGGCCAGGCGATTAGCCAGATATGATCTTGTGTTTCAAAAATTGGGCCTGGCCCGAATCTACCTCAGCCCAGTTTGACCTTGGCCATGAGCACCCCTGATTACGCTTCGTTCTAATAGTTCCTCAGAACTTTCTACATTCATGAATTAAAAATAAGATTTTTCTTATATAGTCACCATTAGCTATGGAAATCAACACCTTGTGACGAAAATTGAAAAAATCTCATAGGCTATTTTTTTTTACGACATTACAGAATTTTAATTGAATTATGCAATATCACGTAAAATAGAGAGATAAATGGTGCCCTTTTGACTTTTTAACAAGGTAGGTTTATACGATGTTGCTTAATTTAATTAAAATTTCATGATATCACAAAAAGGTCGAGGTTCGAAAAATATATGAGAAACTTTCTCTACTTTCATCATCATTGTGGATTTTCATTGTTAACGTTGACCGTACAGGAAAAAAAAATACTATTTTAAAAAAAATTCTACAATCATACTGTCCTTATTATTGTAAGGTCAGATAATTATATATATATATATATATTAAAGCAGTAACCCTCTTTGTGGGAGAGTGACATACGGCGCTTTGTTTTGGAGTTTGGGGTTTTGCGGTGATATGTAGCATAACCAATCTTTATTATAATTCTTAAATTATCATTATCTCTCCCCTAAATCGGATTTTTTTCCCTAAATTCTATCCCTTCTTTCCCTAAATTCCTTTTTCATTTAATATTTTAAGGTAAGCAATTTTGTTATAAGTACAGTAAGAACATAACTTTCGCAAAACACAAGTTACTTATTTTCTTCCTTTAACTTTACAATTAATTTTAAATTTTAGTTATTTTGCATTAAAGAAAAGCTTGTAGATTATGAACTTAGCAGCTCAAGTCTGCGAGCTGGGATTGAGCCAACATCCTCGAAAGTTTTATATAAGTAAGTGTTGTGATTTTTTTTTTTTTTTTATTTCTGACCACTAGGGTGACACTATATCATTATGTGTTAATTTAGTCTATCTAAATCTTTTATCTTTACCTTGTTCCTTCCCTCATTTTGCTTTCTGTACGCATCTCTTTTTAATATTTTTTATTTTTTTTTTGGACTTCAACTAGGGTCCTGTCGCACTAGTGCAAGGAAGTAAGACATGCACCAGCCGTTCAAGATAAGCAAGAACTGCAAGGGAATGGGATGCAACAATTTTTGACTCTTGATCAATGAAACGGTGTAAACTGCTGTACATGTGAGCATTAAGAATTCCCCCAATCCCCATGCTATTCAAAAAATCAGCCTTTTCTCATCAATGTCTCAGGGATCTGATTTGACTGCTCAATATCCAAGAAGAAGACAGAAGACAAGACATGAGGGCACCTAATTAACTACTAGTCTAAGAGCAAGGCTCTAAGGGCGTGTTTGTATGTGCGGTGAAGTGATGTGAGGTGAGGTAAATCCTCCATTATCCAGACAAGAAAAGACAATTGGTCATATCAAAAGTACATAATTTCAAAATTCCCTCCATCTTTTTCAAAAAAAGTCAAAAAAGCAATATCCTTTCTCCACTAAAAGACAAAAAAGCTCCACTTTTTTATACAAAAAGTCAAAAAGATTCCATACCAAACAACTAAAAATAAAACACCATCATAACCCCTTATATTTTATTCTCTCTTGATTTGATGCTTCACCTCACCTCACCTCACTTCACCACACATCCAAACAGGCCCTAAGAGCAAGGCTATCTTCTTTCACAGACAAGTAACTGCGGTGAGGACTATGTCCTAGCGCCTGGCGGTAAGGGTCTGACATGCAGCAGAACTGTGGTTTGAGTACCTTGGATCAGCTTGAAACTACTCAAGCATTTGATAGAAATCAGACCAAGAAGGGCCCTGTAGGATAAAATGCCCATACAAATGACCGTAGCTTATATACCTTTCCTTCCATGTGTTGGATGAAAGCCAACATTGGCACTGTCTACGAGGAAAAAGTGCCCAAACCTTGGCAGTGGATTCTGTACTATTCAGAATGTGAGTCCCGGATATAATACATAAGTATGTGGGGTTGCTTTGTTTCTAATCCTTCTGAAATTAGGATTAAGAAACCCAACCTTGTAGAATCCTAGTATATCCAGTGGTGGATCCACATCAAGGTGGAGCAATCCAATGGTGGGTTCTCAAGAGGAAGATCTAAAGATTACATATAAGAGAGAGAGCTAAAGACTACTCATTTAAGTGTAAACATGTTACTTTTTACCAACAAAAGTGAGAACTAACACAAGAGTGAACCAAATACACATTCGCAAGAAGACTTGCAAAGAAGAGGACTTAGAGATCAAACTTAGGGCACTAAAGTGAAAACTCCCAACAACTTTGCAATTCATGTGTTTGTCCAAAGAGAGAAATTCACGAAAGAGAGGAAAATTATTTTAACTTTTCATGTGACCACTTTTCTGATTATTTGGTGCAACACATTTTTCTCATAGGAAAAGTATAAAAAAAAATAATTTTATTATATAGAGGATTTTAATTTCTATGTGGGATAGAAATGCATGATTCTTCTTTATTGTGAAAATGAAGACTCACACAAATGTGTCCTTGTTCTCAACATATTACTTAGTTGATATTACCGCAAAGATAACATTGTCATTGCTGATCTCTTGTTCCTATTGTAGATCTCTAAATTATGGGGCCACTATACTCGGCATTAATGCCCACTTTTTTTTACTTTGTACTTGATTCAGAGCCTGTTTCTTTATGAGTTTGACAAATAATTTAACATGTTGGGGGGTTTTTGGACATGATGTGATGGCTACTTAAAATCTCATATTTCTTTCACCGTAATTTCAAATCTTAGCTACTTAAAAGGTCTCAAATGACCAAGTAAGGTTGTTTGTTTGCATAATATGTAAAGAAATTAAATGCATAAGAATTCACGCCATAAGTGGTTAAAAATGAAGCTTCAAGGTAAATATCAAAAGCTAATCTCCATTATAATTGAATATGAATAAGTAATCATGATATGAAATGATTACCCAGTCATTACTATGGTAATTCAATGCTAGAATAGTCAAGGGCCCATCTACCATGCTACCTTATATCATTCACTTCTCACTTCTTTAGTAATCGGTGGAACTCATTTACCTATAAAGTCCTATGTATTAATTATTACGCAAACAAACAGGCTCTTGGTGTGTTATATTTCTCTTGGGCATATTAACTACAACTACATAAAAACATTTGAGGGCAATAAAACCGTTTTTAAAAGACTCTTGTTTCACCAACTCCTAATAAAGAGAAGTGGTCCAATGCTACCAGTCAAAATGATCAGCATGGAGCTTGCTTTTCATGAATCATATTCGGTCAATCAAAACTTGCCACTTCTGCGTCGGCAGTCGCCCGAATATCATTTCAATCATATTGGTTCTATTTAGCATGGATCGAAGTCTGAACATGTTCTAAACACATGGTGGCCCTATAATGTTGATTTCAAATGGAGATTATTGAAGTTAATTTATTGTTTCCTGACCTCAATAGTCAACAATCTTGAAACTGTTTTCCAGTGACATCCTTTTATCCCATTGCCTCAAGCGACTCAGGTTTCTAATTTTTCATTGTTTTAGTGGTCACTACAACAGTGTATCCCAAAAGGATAAAACCCTAAATTTAGAAAGATTAAAAGAACCCAACGAATCAGGGTACCCAGAAACTGGCACTTTCTCTACTTTTGTTTCTGTGTCTTAGTAGTCGGTGCTTGCTTGATTCCTTAATAGACTCGTCTTGATAAAGAGGAGCGTTTAGAGGATAGAAAGATTACCTTATCTTGAAAAAAAAAAAAAAAAAAAAAAAAACACACTAGAACTTCATTGAAGAGGCTGACTAGAGCTTTCCTCAATTAAATGTGAAAGGATCCATGTTCATGCATGCCACATGGGAGTCTCCATGTGGACGACCCTTGTGAACCCATGCGTTACTTGTCTTTGTTTAAGCTGTCAATGATGTCGGTGAGGAATAAGTCTAATAATCAACGTAGAACTAATAGAGTTGGACTTCAAACACGTTTGTGTGCGTCCATGAAAATACGTTTTCCAGACAAGTGTTAGACTCGTATTTGTGCATTAGCAAAAAAAAAAAAAAAAGGCCTGTTTGATGAGATTTTCCGTGGCATGTTTCATTTCCGCAAAAATGACTCTTCACAAATGTGCAGTCCTTGTTTACCAAACAAAATAAATGTGCCGTCCCCAGTCCCCAGTCCCCACCCACCCACAAACAATCATCAGGTCAACCCAAATAAAATAAATAAATAAGCCTTCAAAGATGGTTATGAAATCTTCCCTTTATTTTTCGATGTAAGTTTTTCTTAATTCATTCTACTCAATTAAAGAAATGAGCTGAAAATAATGTTACCATTAATGATAAAAGATCCCTCTTGCTGCACTTGGAAGTTGGAATGGTTTTGGCGTGCAGTAACTAAAGCCTGGTTTAATCAATGTCCTGTGCAACAAACACCTTCTTTTTTTACCCAATTCTTCAATGCAAATTTCATTCTAACCATAGAGACATGCGCAATTGTATTACTATGTGAAACATATAGGTTTTTTCTTTTACACACTTAATCTAAAATCTACAGAACTTTATTTGAGTAGAATTTAAGTGATCATTTTCTGTATACAGAAAGGTGATTGTGATATGAGCAGAATTTTATCGACCAAACCATAATCCCACACAACTTGTTAAATCAGATGATTTGGTGCCATCGCATGATCATTTCCCTATATTACTTTTGAGAACAATTCTCTTAAAACAAAAAGAAGTCCAAAGACAATTTATGTATAATAATTGGAGGATGATGTTATATGTCTCATTCAGGATCAAATGTAGAGCAAATTGGTATCGTCCTAGTGTAGATGTCAAACATGTCCTTAACTTTTTTTTTTTTTTTTTTTTTTATCGACGTTGCTTTTACCACCCCAAGAGGTAGTTCAATTGGTATAACTCATATAAGACCATGTTTTACTCCCGAAGGTTAAGGTTCGAAACTGCGCTACTACACATGGAGGCCATAGGAAATTTATTCGACTCTCCAGGCCAGAAGGGAATAGTCCGGCCCAAAGGGCTGGGACACCCTTCATTATTATATAATAAAAAGGACTTTGCTTTCACCAAACCTGATTTAAAGCAATCCTACAACTAGATATCGTCACCAAAGTAACGAGGAGTATATCTTGTTTCCCCTCAGTCCTCACCACTGCAACGATGAGCAATGCACGACTGTCACTTTTCTTTAAACATTAAACATTAAACATGGTGAAAGAGATCGAGACAAGCTCCAAAAAATGCCTATTTTTCGTTAGTGCCCATGCATTTTCATATATTGGAGCAACTTGTTATCAATCCAATTGCTTCACGAACATCTATCTTTTTGAATTGCCCCCGTTTAAATCTATACAAAATAAAATATTTATAAATTTAAATATTGCTAGAAGAAAATATAATATTACACAATATAATAGTGTGCTACTAAAACATTATAATATCTTTTAGTATTTGTTTATTTTTGAAGAATGCAATAGATTTTAAATTGATTGGCAGATGTTTCAAATTATAAATGTTAAAAAAGTTAGAAGACAATAATATATTAACATTTACCTAAAAAAGAAAATAATATTTTAACATTATTTATCAACGGGAGATTCATTATTAGATTAATCACTTTAAAACACATTATTTTGGTATATTATGTTGCTTCGAATGAAACAATGGTGCCTACCTTCGAAATCAAACTACTCAGATTTACTCTCCCACCTGATTCTCTCATTAAGGAAAATTCTACCACCACCACCACCACTACCACCACCACCACTAGGCATCATGATGACCACCAACGATCACCATCACTACCATCATAGTCATCACCATAACCATCATCATATATCATTATCACTATCATTGTCGTCATCGTCTTGATCATCATTTAACCATGAGTGGATATTTTCATTTTTTATCCCATTTTAATTTCTTTTATATATTTTTCAGAATTTCTTACATTTGGTAATTGATACAATTGCATAAGGCAATGATCTCCAATGAGAATACTAGATATAGCTTATATGTTGTCGAACTTGTTGGACAAGCTTGGGTGTAAGTTTGTCAATGGAATAAAGGTATATGGAA
Source organism: Umbellularia californica (assembly GCA_028538565.1). Lineage (NCBI taxonomy): Eukaryota > Viridiplantae > Streptophyta > Magnoliopsida > Laurales > Lauraceae > Umbellularia > Umbellularia californica. The sequence continues at coordinate 12,458,888 of JAPQWN010000001.1, read as the reverse complement.
AGGTGATCAATCTCCTAAAAGACAAGGGAGATCCAAAAAATCGGCCTCATTAGCTTATCCTAACCCTTGACTCAATAGTTTTAAAATTAATGACATTTTAACGGTAAATTTTTTTGAAATTTAATCCAACAGTGAGTAAAGGTTAATGAGTATAAATTTTGGGATAAATTTAAGGTCGATGAAATGAGGCCCCAAGTGGAGAACATTTTCCCAACTGCATTGAAGAACATTGGAATTCATTCAAACCGGCCCCCAACAGTGATGACTCTAATAAAAATCACTTTTTTCATGTGATTGAACTAATATAGAATTATTGCTCATGAGGGGAATTGATGACACAATACATATGTCATGCACTTCACATCCAGCCATTGCTATTTTGTGTGGTTAGGACGTCTCTATATATTACATGAATCAATGAACCCAGGTACTGCCTCATGTTCTCCAAGCAAAACTCCGAAACTCTTTCATTTCACACCCCACAGAGACAACAATCAGCAAATCATACCTTCCAATCCAGAATAATTATTGACATATCTAAATAGATGAAATTGGAGCGTTGGTTAGTTACAAGTCATTGTCATGGATATGGTTGTTGGGAAAATATTGCATTCGGATGCTTTCATATTTCAGAATGTTTTTGTGGGATGGTTTCAAAACAAGTCTTGCAAAATTTAAATTGTATTTTAATAACAAAAAGATAAAGTAGCTTTTAAAAAAAACATTTCTTTACGTTTCCAAACCTTTCCTATTTCTATTTTTATGTTATTATAATTTTCTTGTGATATTTTGCAGTTTTACGTAGGCCTGTGAATGGGATGGGCCTGGGCCTGGGTTGTCCAATCCCATCCCAAAAATTGAACGGGCCTGCCAGGGGTTGTCTAGTCCCGATCCTAAATTGAACGGGCCTATATCAAATCCCGTCTCGTATGAACCCGCGCTTAGCCCGATCCTTGACATAAGCACAACAATCTCTAATTACTTCTACCGTCACCAGACACCCGGTAAGAAGCAGATTTTAAACCTCCTCCTTTTTCCAGGCATAGGATCGGTAATGCAATGCAATAAGCAACATAGCGGAGTTAAAAACTTTTTTGTGGGAGCCTAAGACTTAGGGGTATGTGTTTTATAAGAGAGGAGGGCAAAGTTGCAAAACTGCCCCTCCTAATTAATTGTTTTTTGTTGTTAGTGAGGGGCAGTTTCAGTAATCTATAAAATAATTGGTATAATGATCTTGCAGCGGGCCGGGCTGGGCCTGAACAGGTTAGACTGTTTCTGCTCAATCCCAATCCCATTTTGGCCAGGCTTTAAAAATATTATCCAAGCCCAGCCCACTGGGTTCGGTTTTTTTAAAAGCCCTATATTTTTGGGCTTGGGACGGGCCAGGCCAAGCCTGGTACACGTTTGAACGCATCCCATTGACAGGCCTAGTTTTACGATCTTTAAAATGCTACATTTATATAAAAACTATGGTTGAAGTAAATACCATGATATCATAAACGGAAAATCACTAAAAAAAAGTGACCATTAGATGTGGATAGGAAGGACTTTAGCAGTGGGTTTTTTTTTTTTTTTTTTTTTTTTTCCGCTGCTAAAGGTTGCTTTTTGTAGCAATTTTTTTCCACTATACTGCCTGTATTAACCTCAAGAGTCTATCATGAGATTAGCATGAGCGGTTTAGAGTTGGAAAAAAATTATCGCAAAAAGTAACTTTTAGCGGTGGAAAAAAAATTACCACTAAAGGCCTTCGCATCCGCTAAAAGGTCACTTTTTCTTTATATATATATATATATATATTTTTTTTTTATATGGAAGTGCTCTTATGAGAGACACTCTCACCAACTTTATGAGAGATGAGGGGGGGCCCTCACATATAAGTGGGGGGTCCTTGCATTTAAGTTGTTGAGAGTGGATATAGAAGTGAGGGCCGCCACCCATCTCTCACCAAGTTGGTGAAAGTGTCTCTCATAGGAGCATTTCCCATATATATTATATATATATATATATATATTGAATGCTCTTCGGAGAGACTGTGTGCTGGGGGGCCACTTATATATGATCAATCCAAACCATCCACACAAACTGGACCCCCTAAATTACACCGGAGCTCATGGGTTGGTACCTATAAGAATGGACTGGACCATTGGACCAAGAGTAAAAATTTTATTTATTATAAGGTTTTAAATTTGTGAGCCGCAGATGAAGGGTTTAAAGGCATGTGATTTACTCCAAACTTAATATCTAAGCCCACCCAAAATCGTTCTTTCTATCCCCCTCGTCTTGCGATCAGTGGGGTTCCTATTTCTCATCTAAGACGAGGTACCTCTCACAAGAACATTTCCCATTATAAATATTGTTTCTAAATATCTCTTAAATTTGTGACTGTGCAACCAAAAACGGATTTATATGTAATATGACACTCTGATTATGCGTCGACCAAAAAAAGGTCTCTCGGGCTCACTAATTTTAACTAAACCAACCCAAAATAAAACAATATCTCTGGTATATCACCTAGCTATAACTCATTCCAATTGGAGTAAGGGCCACCATTAGATTAATTACATGCATAATACATGATTAACACACTGAAAGATCTTTTTCATTTTTTGTATTTTAGTCGATTGTTTCCCATCTGATTAATTTGATGATTGAGGACTATGGTTGTTCGAATTGCAATTTGGCTCAATATTAGAGCATGAGGAGAAAAAATAAAAAAACTTTCTCAGCAGCATTTGCAATCAGGCATTTGTGTAATTTTACATCTACACCGTTGATTGCTTGCTAACTGATGGGAAGAGGAATTCAAAACATCTGAATTCTGAGGTAAGGATAAAAGCTTTCGACCCAAGCATGCTTTGCCTTTTGTCTATTGGATGCTTGAAATGGAGAAAAGCTTGGCGCATTAACTCTACATGCTCCGCCTTTCTCTTAAATTTTTTTAGCTAGCCATCCATACCAAGCCATTGAGACGTTAGTAGAGGCGACCCCTTAGGAGGAACCCAAGTCGGCGCACTTCAAATTCGAACTAGTTGTCTCTAATGCCATCTTAAATCTCTTTAGCCATTCATACCAAGATTTCAAGGCGTTATTAGAGGTAGTGGAAATCTTTTTAAATATTTCCCTAAAGCGGAGCCCACTCCTCAACACTTTCTCTACATGTTAACTCACCCAAATGTCTTCTCTCCTCTTCTCAATGTGGAGAGAGAAAACTACAATTGTTGAAATAGAAAATATTGGAAAACAGCACATGATTTTGGCATTTTGGTGCAATCTAGTCCGTTGATCCCAATTTGGCACTAATTCTGCCATCATTGACAATGGACTTTAGCTCTTAGACCTGGTCCACTATATAGGCCACTGTCAATTCATACCCTTGGGATCATCCTAACCATCCATCATCGATGTATAGGCAATTAGGCATAAGCATGTGGATATAATCAAGTGATACATACACATGTGCCCTCTTGCTCTTGGTTGCCCATCATACGGAATCATCACTCTGATTAGAAGTTCTAAACATCTAATCAAATTGTTACTTAGTTCAATATAAAAGAAATAGACCCATTTTGTCAGTCACATATTTAGATGGATTGTTATGAATTATGATTATCTGACCACAGTAACATTTTTCTACATGACTCAATGGGTAGTTTTATCCTACGAGCTAGGTTCCTTATATGTATAGGGGATGTCATCATGGTCCAAGCCGAAATTTAGGGGGTCCCAGTTTATTAATGGTGCCCCACCTCTTCAATGTCTAGGTTGGAATGCCCGCATTACAGGTTGCAATGGTAAAGCAGACAGTCCAATTATTGATCTGGGCCAGTCTTTTGGTTTAACCTACACTTAACTATGACAACATGTATGTGATTATATGTAAAATTCCCAAAATTAAAACCAGAGGCCCATAAAATGGACAGCTAAGACTATAACCAATTCAATATGTAGACAGGGGGATCTTCTAATCTGTGATGTGGGACCTGACCCACATGAACTGAAGAGATGGGGCCAATGGTTCCTCCTAACTGCCATGGAGTTTCACCTGCTCCCCATCTAAAAGATCAATGGAAGAGAATGATGTAGCGAGGGGCGGACTCAAGTACAGGAATGTGGGTCTGGCCGCATTCTTCAAATTATGGTGCGCTTTCAAAATATATAAAATCTATGGGTTTACTTCCAAAAACCCAATAATAATGATGGGTCCACCCTCAAAATTCACATAAAAAATCCTTGGTTTGTCCCATGACCAAACGACCTATTAGGGTCACACCCTTAAACAAAGATCCTAGGTCCGCCACCGGATGTAGCAATAGGTTGGGGTCTTTTACTCTACATGTTCAGTGAATGAGAGTTGTTGGTCTTAATCGAGTGTGCAAGGTCTAAACATTCATAAAAACATGGGGATACTGTTTCATCCAATTCAATCCGCTTTTGCCAACTCTGCAAAATCTTATGCGAGCTAATGTACCATCTTAAGAATGAAAAAACAATTAAGGAAGAGATTTTGCAGAGTTGGCAAAAACAAAATAGAATGAAACAGTATGAAACAGGGATCCGGACTAGTGGGAAAGATATGAGAGAGAGAAGATGGCGTGAGACACGTTCAAGAAATAAAATCCTAAAAGCTAGGCACCTCATCTCACTATAATTTGAATTCCTCATCCCACCTGTTGGCACGCACTCAAATTGCACAAATTCCTTAATACGAGATGCTCATGGGAGAAAATTCTCCATAGAATTAATATGTGGGCCCAGCAATTGATTTATAGAACTGGAATAGAGAATCATTGTATGTAAGAGTGTCCAAAATCAGTAGTCATTGGGGCAGGCCACGAACATTAATTGGACACAAATCCAACTGCATCGCAGTGGGTAAAATGTGGGCATTAATTTCTTGCAAATTTGGCGTGCAACATGTCCTCGTTCATTTCTTCTTGCCAAGTTATATGTGGAAAAATTCTCTGGTCTAATGATGAGAAAAGGGTCCTCATTTATATGTATTTACACTCTCCTTGGTCAAGTTGGTAAGGCTTCATCATATTTTTGCAAATTTGAGTCTTGATCCCTTCGCTGCAGCTTAGCCATGTCCCCTCCCAATCCCATGAAATGACAGAAACATCCTTGCTACATCGAGATGAAGAGTACGATTAAACAGTTTCTTACGACCAAACTTGTATATAATTAAGTTTTGCAGTCTTAACTGTGCAGTGTTCATAGATTCTCAAGGGGAAGTAGAGTAGCTAGGTCATGCAGAGTAGCTAGGTTTGGGCTTTCGTTGAAATTGCTGCATCCATTTGTAGCAAGATAGGAGGATGTAGAAAAAAATTCTGAATTCTTCAAATGCCGTATCTTCCTCAATTTTAAATTTTGCTACGTATTATAAGTGTGAAGAAAGGTATTCCTTGTATCTTTCTACATTTACTCCTGAAAATTATTTATGGGTCCGCGATTTCTAGATTGGTTTGCTCAAACAATAATCAACCAAAAAGTGTGCAGAAACAAATATAATGCAGTGGAAATAAATCAACAAGCACACACCACAAGGACACCAAATTTAAGGTTGAAAATCCTAACCGGGTGAAAAACCACCGATCCAAACTTGATCAAATCAAGCACTATAAATCTCGCAAGTACAAGAAACTCAGATCTCTTCCCTAGATATCCTCTACCCAAGGACTGAAGTTACCTTGTGTCGCCTCACGCTTTAACGACTTCACACCGTTGATTGCAACAGATTCAAAACAATACTTGACTCCTAAGATCTTTTCACAGGAAGATAATCTTCTACAAAGGATGCATAAAAACTGATTCTAGAGAACTTGGCAGCACAACTTCATATAAACTCTAGAGAATAATTCTCTCAATAATAATCTCTAACTCAGAACTTTGAGAGGTGAGGTGGTCTCTTTGGAACAGCCCTTGAATTTTTTAAATAGCCCTTGGTTCGTGCTTAAAGTTGCCTAAGATGATTAGGAGTAAAACAGGCAGTTTGAGCACAATTAGAAGAACAATTACTAATTTCGTAGGACTTCTCCGCCTTGTCCGCTCGAGCAGATGAGGTTTTGTTTCAGTACTGGGCCATTCTGACTCTGTTTGTTCAGGCGAATGTAGTGGTTGCTCGAGCGGACCCTGTACTGGTTGATCCGGAAATTCAGCTCTCTTTCTCCAGCTTTCTTCTTCTGAGTCCTTCTAATCTTCTATCTTCAGAGACCTTTTATAAAAAAAGAAATACAACTCAAAAGACCTAGAGTTTTGTCCATGAATTTGGCCAATATTAAAATTCTAACAACTCCCAACTATCTGCTGTGCTTTTTAGCGTCTTTATTAAGAAAGTATTGGCAATTCTGACCTTTTATAATGTTGATGGTGACCCAACTGGGCAATGCTTTTTTATATCCTTTCACATCTACATTAACTACAAAGAGTGGTGAGTCTCACTTCATTTTGAGCTTCAACAGCAAGAATCAGAGAGTAGTTGTTGAAGTAGACGTCCTGATTTAACGCAGAGGGCCCACCCCTGATTAATGCTGGAGATAGAGTTTCAATTAACGCCCGCATGTGAAAATCTCTCCAAAGAGTATAGATCTCAGAAGAACCCCCCTGCAAGGCAATAAATAAATAAATATGCTATAGAAGGGTTCCGACTCTTTGGACTACTGGACTAATCCCTTCAGGTCTAGAGGGAAGCCAGGTAAATTTCCTTGTAACTCCAGTGTGGTAGTGTAGTTTCGAACTTACAACCGTAGATGGGATATGCAAGAGGCGCATATATTGAATATTGAGTTTTTGTTAGAAAAACTGACAAATGACGGTTTATTTTGTAGCTATTCTCCATGTTTTAAATAGTTAAATAGAGTCCAAATCTTGTGACTATGAATACATAGGAATTGCTGGTCATATGAGCTTCACGGGAGGCTTATAAAAGAAGATATAGGGTAGCAATGTAGATGGGATCTTGACTTTCTTAAGATTTAAATTATCAGGGTGATGATTAAGTATTTATATCTCATGTTTCTTTGGTTCGATTTGTCCTAAGGGTAGGTCATTTGATGTTTATTTTGGAGATTCACCGCTGATTCTTTATTATTAAACATTTAGAAATGCTATCTTAAGAACTCACGTGAAATAAAATGAGCCCTCTGAGTTTTAACAAATAGCTAATGAGTTCGATTCTTTTACTGCCTTTGTGTACACATTTAGGGTATATTTGGCAATGGGTGAGGAGTCTGTAGATTTGGGGATTCCTCACTGCCCTTGGAATAAAGATTCCTCACTGAGGACTTTACATCGATATCGGTATATATCGACGTATATAGTTAAGAAAAATTGATATAACGATAAATGAGGATTTTCAAATCTTACATGAGAGTGTCAAACATGAAAATCCTCTTAGTCAAGCTTTCCATTGGCTAAAATCCAGGGATTTCCAATAGCCAAATATGTATTTTCTGTGATGTTATGGAAAACCGGTGAGAAATCCCCAATGATTTGATTCTAGAATGTGACCTAAAGCACAAGATCGAAGACTTGGATTATAATTTTTAATGTTTTATTATAACTGGGCAAGTTGGATGTTAAACTTGGCTTTGATCAGATACTTGCCTTGGCATGAAGATGGGTCCATTGATCCTCGGATATGAGAGAGATTGTGGTTTACACATCTAATTTCCTTTGCCTCGTTACCTAAAGCGATGATATAAGTCGTCAGTTGTTTGTTTTCTTTTTCTAAGTTATTTTTGAGTCTTGACTGAAAATGCTGTATAAATGCCTTACCAACATATCATGTGTGAGGGAGGACATGTTAGGCTTTAATTGCACTGAGTTATCAAGTGAAGCCAGCAAGTTTCATTTAATCCCTTATTCTTTACATCTTTCCTTTTATTTAATATTCCATTAATTAAACCAACAAATACGATGGGCATTGCATATCTGAAAGGCTACATGGCCCGGACTATGGGGCCTACAATTCTCTGCAGCAAACCTTTGGGTCTCAACCTCTATGACCTCTATGGCTCCATCCTTGGAGTAATGAATGCGAAAGAATTTGAGAAAAGAAATTACTGAATGATTGCATCAACGCAAAAGGGATTCTATTCTATAGAGTTTACTAATAGCTTCTGTATGTTTCAACGCAATTATATATAATTATTTGAGAATACCCTCTTATCTAAGTGGGGACAAAATCTCGAGTTGGTGTTAGTTGAGGCAGTATAAATACTTTTCAATGTCTCCCTCAGGTGGAGCATTTTCCTCTACACTCCACCACGTGTGGAAATCGGTAAGTGCACTTTCGGTGGCGCACATTCTTTCGCGCCGGACTTGAACTAGTGGCCAATAGGTTTTGTCACTGTTTTAAATTTTTTTAGCTAGCCTACCAAAATTTTAAGATATTAATAAATGCTGTATAAATACTTTTTAATGAGCACTTCACTTCACCGCATCCCATCAATAGCCACTTTGCCTCGCCGCAGCCCAACTGAGGTCTACTTTCCTCACTTCGGGACTTCAGGAGTGAGAGTTACTTCCCTCACTTGCAGGACGCCATGAACCGAGGTGTACTACCCTCATCTTAGGGCACTCCACCTTAAAATTCTTATCAATTTCAGGTGTGAAGAATCTTAAATTGAGGGCCCTGTCCCGACAGTGGCACATCAAGATGGCTAATCAAATTCCAAATTTCTGGAAGACAAGGCATCTTTTTGTTGGTACACCACGCGCAAGCGTGATGCCTTTGCTGGCGTCATTTAAACGGCCTACTATGGTAATGGGGTACAATTTGCAATGGCTGGCCATTGAGCGAGAACAGTAAATAAAGTAAGGGTGTACAAGGATGGATCGGTGCGGATTAGGCCAAATCCATTTTATGGATTGATGGATTTGGATTTCGCCACCAATCTGTGGCTGTTAAAAATCAATCCGATTAGCTTCGATTCGATCCGTGGAGGAGTGGATCGGATTAATCCGTTCAATTTAATGGTTAAAGAAAAATATCAAATATGTTATAAAAAATTTCATATTTGACCCCTTAGATTTTTTTTCTTATTTTATTTTTAGACCCCTTAATTTTTTTTATTTAAATTTAATGTCAACGAATTGGATCTGATTGAATCCGCGAATTGAGGGTGAAATCCGTTACCTATCCATTGCTAACGGATTACAAGATTTTCAATCCGTCACCAATCTGTTTACCTTCAGATCAGTTAAAAATCCATGGATCAGATCGGTTTTACGGATCGACGGATTTTTTGTGCAGCCCTAAAACAAAGGTCCTTTTTATGCGTGTCATTCCCCCGTATGAAGAAAATGGGTTTCCAAAAGGAGCCTTTATTTGACCTATAGAGGGTGGTCATGTTCTGGAGTCTTCATCAATTGGACTTTGTAGTGTGTAAATTCCAGGACACGCTACCACTTTTCTTTTCTTAAAAGAATGATAGAATCCTAAGTTTCTGTTCTGTTGAAAGTATGAGTCAGGTTTCTTTACCATAATTCTTAAAATTCATGTTTAGAGAATTTGAAATTCTACGCATATATTGTCCCCCACATGGATATTGCATTGTAGTATGTGAATTTCAGGACACGCCACTTTTTTTATTCTTAATTAAGATAGAATTCTAAGTTTTCTCTTTAATCTCTTAAAAGCAAGGGTATGTTTATGTTACAAAGGTTTTAGAATTCAAACTTGGAGAAATTGAAATTCTCCATATGTCGTCCAGCATATGAAATTTCAAATCCTCATGACAGAGAGTTTAAAGGGTATTTGTGACTTTCTAGGTGGGTTCGATTTAAGATTATCCAACAAAATAAATTGACATTTAAAATACCAAGGGGACAACTATGATGTCAATGTACGAAATTTCAAACATGAGAAACTCCTGTCTAAGGAACAATTTTAAAGAGCCAAGTACTTGTTGTCTCTGTTTTGGCCTTTTACTAACAAGGGTATTCAATGAATTATTTACCGACAGGACTAATCCATAGGCACATGCACAATCCCCCATGGCACTAAAAAGTGTCTTACTTAATAGTAAAAAGTAAGCGTGGCAAGACCTGGTTACGTTTTTGGTTCTTTGCAACGCATGCATTTTCTTTCTGCACTTTAAAAACAATACATGTGAAAATTGAGTTCAAACATAAGATGTACGATATCAATTATTAAATTCTCCTCCAATTAAATGTTCATATGCCACCTCAACTTGCTGAAGTGGAATTGGCACAGTTGACTATTGCATGATTAGCCCTATCAATTAAGGGTTTGCAGGAAAGAGAATAGTTCCTCGTGGCTTGTACTAATAAGTTTTTTGCTTTATTTAACAAAAGACTCTTATATTTAAAAAATGAAGGTGTTTATATGTCTACTCTCAAAGTCTTTGGATTTTGAAGATGCCACTAGAGTGCAATAAATAAGAAGCTACAAAAGTTAGTGGATGTAGCTCAAGTTGTTAGGAACATGAGTGTACGTGTTCAAATCTCCAATGAAGCAATTAGAAGTTGTAAAAATATAACACTCTCCAATATTGTGTGATAGGTACCTCTCACAAGTTAAGGTCTCCTCATCATGCATGAGAAGTTATGGCACCTCAGTCATGTTGTACCCTTTAGGCTATGTTTGATACTCAGAGTGAAGGGGGTCTGGAAAAGATTCCAACTTCAGGTAATCCTAGTCATTCAATAGGCCACCAGTTAGAGAATTTTTTTCATGCCAACTGTAATAATAATAAAAAAAAAAAATCTAGCAGTGGGCTGATCTGGGAAATTTGATGAACACGAAATAACTGTCCCTTGTTTTTCCATGCTAGCTTGCTCCTATTTCTACATTGATCACATGTAAACAATGTTATTAAAAAGAACAAAAAGTGAAGGGAGTAAAATCAGTTGTTTTACATGTTTTCAATCTGCAGATGGAAGGCTCAATTGCAATTGATGTAGATTTTGGCTAATTACGACCTTCACGCAGGGAAGGAGGAGGTTTGTGCAAGATACATCATACATTGCATACTCAATGATGGATGCTTAGATCATAATATGGAGAGACATTATTTTATTAGTCATACTATACTAGTACTTTTAAAGTAAAGTATACGATGATCTAGTCCGTTCATTACGTCAGGCATGCTGTCAATGGTTAGTATTTTTTGAAAATCAATGACTAGTATTAAGTGGATGCCACTTTCCTTGATGTTTGTACCCAAAACTATGAAATGCAGTTTCATTTTAATTTCAAGAAAATATAAGGCTGCACCAAAGTCAAAAAAGTGTCCGATTTCCTTTTCAGCGACACCGGGATTCGCTGCATGGAAAATAGTCAGAAATCTGACTTCCTCTTTATAATGCCTCCTCCTGGTGGTGTCTTGATCCAGCTTTCCTTGTATTTTCCTTCCCTCCCCCAATCACAGCTTTTGCACCAAGCCATTTTGTCTTCATTTGAGCCACTCCTTAGAAAGCCTCTTCAAGCCCTCACACAACTCCTGAGAGACATTGGCTTAATCACTCAGGCGCCCATCAGATACCTAAGCCTTTCAAATTCCACTCTAAAAAAGAAGTGATTCAATCAAAAGAATCCCCCCAATCATGACTTGGGTTCAATCCACTAGATCGAGTTTGTTTAGGTCCAACAGGCCTGAACTTAATTTAAATCGGAGCCTTCCATTTACTTTTTGATTATGTAATTAGTATTTGATTAGAGTTTAGTTTCTATTTTCAATAGGTATTTGTATCAAATCATATCTGAATGACGACGTTGAAGTGAATTTATTGGTTCGTTTATTCAATTACCTTTCCAACAAGTTTATATTCGTGTCGTTTTAACATGAATTGAGAAAATTATCATGAACATTTTATAGGGTATAGTTCATTGAAAATGACACTTTGCATTTTTTTTTTCATCTTGTTATGTGTAAATATCCTAAAGTAAACTAAAGCACCATTAAGTCGAATTGATGGTTAAGATCGTTTCTAAGGGGTCCTTTGTGGAAAAACCTAAACAACAAATGGATGAAATCAAGGTTTCTATATAATCCTTAAGCTAAGAATTATCACAAAGTTTGGTTTTCTCTTGCCCTTGATCAAGCACTTGGCTATGCTTGGTGGAAAATTCTTGAGGTTCCAATGATCAGCATCGTTTGACGACAGTAATCCGGTTAATGGCAAATTTGAGATCTAGTATCATCAGAGCCCTTTCCCACTTCAATTGACTGGCATGGAAGCCCTTCCCACATCTATTGAAATTTGAATCCCATAAACAAATAGTCTCCCGAGAGGCACATTAAATATAAATGGAAAATCTAGTACTGTAATGCAGGTCTGAAATCATTAATAATGTCTTTCTTCCCAAGAGGCCATTGCATTTAGGTTTTCTTCTGTTTGATGTGAGTTTTATAGGGTTTTGGTCATAATGCCTAACTACCACAGTAACCCTATTAAAGTTCCATTTTTTCCACCACTTTGTGACACTTTATGATTTTATTTAGCTATTTAACACCTGAAAACTGATAAAACAAAGATATACAATGCAATGAGAATTTTAAACTTTTTCCTTCATAGAGACAAATTGTGTCACAGCCTCGCACTTCCCAGGTGATCGATCATCTTGAGTTAATACGGGTTTAACTTGTAAGTATAAGGTTAGGACTTAGATATTTCCGACGTCTTGCCTCACACTTTCCCCCACCATTAAGCATCACAGAACATTGTAGGAAAAATTATCCTTATTCCGGAGGACAGAGTTGATACAGTAGAGTGCTATTTTGACTCTCAATCAAGGAATAAAGTGACGTTAGTGGGTTAGTGCAAAATGGTTTTGCCCCATTATAAACTAAGTTTGATGGTCACCATGGTCATTATGTGAATACAATCATTTACAGCACATGGAGCTATGTTGCATCTAATGGAAATGTTATATTTGTTACAAATAATATACATCTAAAACACGATCTAAAAAGTTGCTAAGATGGAGAATTTCCACGTATTTCGTTTTCTAGAGTATATTTAGATGCATTGTTTCTTCAAACAGAAAAGGACATAAATAGTAGTGTAACTTTTAATTTGATCATTGCCTAACTGTAAGGGGTGAACACCCCCCACAGGGAGATAGGCGGGGCCCAGAGCCCCGGGCCTATTGTATACACTTCAGGCGTCAGGGAGTAGCCCCTAGCCCTAATCATGCATTTGTCCCCAGCTGCTGTCAGCCAGGGGGCCTCCCCAGGACTCGAACCCGGAACCTCTTGTATAAGAGAATTCCGGGGAGGCTCCTGGTACAGCAGCTGGGGACAAATGCATGATTAGGGCTAGGGGCTACTCCCTGACGCCTGAAGTGTATACAATAGGCCCGGGGCTCTGGGCCCCGCCTATCTCCCTGTGGGGGGTGTTCACCCCTTACAAAAAGGCCTAGCCCAAGTGGTACCAGGAGCCTCCCCGGAATTCTCTTATACAAGAGGTTCCGGGTTCGAGTCCTGGGGAGGCCCCCTGGCTGACAGCAGCTGGGGACAAATGCATGAATAGGGCTAGGGGCTACTCCCTGACGCCTGAAGTGTATACAATAGGCCCGGGGCTCTGGGCCCCGCCTATCTCCCTGTGGGGGGTGTTCACCCCTTACACTAACAAAATGAAATCTGGTCAAGACTGCTAAATTCAAAATCATGTTATTACACCAAATTTAGATCCATATAGAGGGAAGGCCCTAGAAAATTCTTTGAGCCCATTGCTGTGAAATCCTTTAATGAACCAGACATCTAAAAGCCAAATTGTTCAAAGTCATTATCTCACCTTGTTTTGTCTCCGGGCCAAATTCACTCCAATTGGAGTTGGGTCCAACATCAAATTAATCATGTGTATAAAAACATGATTCAACAACTCTTTAAAAAAAAAAAAAAAAAAAAAAAAAACTCCTTAATCACAGGTCTTAACAAGTGACCAACCTCACAATTGGCCCAATTTTAATTGGAAAGACCAATTTAGTTTTCAGACAATTGGGCTCCACTAATGGGTTTATACCGTTGGCCTTGGAGAATTCTCCTAGGCCTGCCCTTTCAAAATCTAGGCCTGGCTCTAACTTTTCCCACACATATAGCATGGCCCCAACTTGTACTGCAACAGCGGAGTGGTGATGTTGAATTAGACAAGTATAAATCGTATGACTAACTCCCTCACAATTAAATGAGACTACTCACATCTTTAGATACGATGAATCCAATGGCATGTTGCAAATATGTTTTGGAATTTTTTTAGGAAATAGTCCAATTTGTTTTTCTTCTTTTTATTATTATTATTATTATTTTTTTGTAGTGCATGGCTGACCTAAAATTTATTGAAGTTTTAATATTGATGCAAGGTTTATAGGGCAAAGTTCCAAGTGAAAAAGTTTGATACGAGATTGTGACTGCCTACTTCACCATGGTAGGTAGTGTGATAAATCCTAGCCAAGGCATAGAGATTAGTTTCCTATTTTGAATATGCTCGAGTTAGACTTGGAAATCCTATTCCTTTTTATTTGATTGAAACTCTTCTAAAAAGAGGTTTTATTATGTTGTTTATTTCTTGATATTGTTTCTCTTTGCATTTGCACTTCGCCATATCTAAACCACATTATGAGAGGTTTGAAGTTAAGAAGTTGGGCCACTTCGGTTGGATGAGGAGAAGAAGCAGTACATTGTATTTCATATAAGAAAACACGACAATGATTAGTTTGGAGTGCATTTCGACCATAGAGGGCTGTAAAAAACCGTCTAACCTACAGGAAACTAAGCACATCACCAACTGTTTTTGAACTAGAGATTTAGTGTTTGTGTTATGAGCATGGTTTCAAAAATTGGCTGACAAAGGTTGTATTTCCCAGTACGTAATGGTTTTGGCAATCACCAATCCCAATCTTAATGGGCTTAGTACATAATAACAGAAAAGTGCAGAGTTCATATTGGAATTCATTTCTCACCACCATAGGATTGTACTTTCTTTTTTTTTTTTTTTTATTTACATCTGCAACACCCTGAAAGCATTTAAAATTTGTAACATAAAGGTTTCGGCCGGCCCTAGAGAGAGAGTGTTCTAAATGGTTCCCAATGTGAAATTGAGGGCAATTTGTATGCTGTGGGCGACCGACGAATTACCAACTAAAGGAGTGCTGAGAGGCACAAGCAATGTTTTAAGGAAATGACATGGTGGAGACATTCCATCTATGACTAATAAACTTAACCAACCCCCTTCGGAAATGTTCCATTTTTGCACTTTACATAACCATGGTAGGCCCAAATTCTTCATTGCTCCTCCCTAAAGCTAAGTATAATCATTTCTACTTTTCAAACTCCCCTCTAATAAGTTCCCCTTTTCAGTTACTTGTCCTCCTTTTCTTAATTGGATTGCTATCCATCCAAGCAAAAGGCACAGCCCGCCATGCTCACATCAGTGTGGTGGATGATTTTTATCAAGCAGCAGACTCTCTCTCTACTTCCACACTTCGTCATGTATCTTCGTATAACGTTAATGTATAATGTTCTAAATGACAATGTAAACAACCCAAAGTCATGCCCTTTTTTTTTCTATTAAGCTTTCAACCTTGACTTGTCTTCCCTTGGAAAAATCACCGGTTTCCTCATTTATTGAAAATCTGCCCATGATCATCATCCATTCATCTCAATCAGCAGCAAGGAAATGGGTCAAATTTACTAGAAGACACCCACGAAGATTTATAAACTTTAACCAGATGTAAAAACCCCCATGAAACTACAGATATGAACAAAGAATAACAAAAAAGAGTGATTGTTTCCTCTTGGGTGGAAATTGATCATCCTTGGACGTACAGGCACACGTGATAAAATGAAAAGATAAATTGTCACCTAAAACCCAATGGAAACAAGTTGAGGAGGATCAATTGATATTGGAAGCCTTAATTTGTTGAACTGAAGTTCTCCTTAATTTGAGCAAATCAGGTACAACGAGGTACTGTATTTGATTGGTGCTTAAAGAGGGTTTTTTTTTTTTTTTTTTTGTTGGTAGAAACATCTGGTTGATGTTAAAGACTTGTGATGACCGGACTTAAGTAAATTTGCTAACAAAGTAAAGTGATCAAGATTGATTAGAAAACCCTAATGCTTAATACAGTATATAAATATATATTCACGTGATCAATTTGTACTTTCTAGCCCACTCATGTAGCAATAGGAACCATCATCCTTTCCATTAGGGGTGTAACTGTTTGGTTAACTGTTTATTTTGGGAAAACCATTAACCAAACTGTGAATTATGGTTTTAAAAATTATAACCGTATCTGAAAAATCTTTAAAATCCGACCCGCGATTAACCATTAAAAACCATGACAGGACCATATCCGTAAAAAACATTAAAAATCGTTTTGTCAAGTTAAAAACCATGAAAAACTGTGAAAAAAAAAACGTATACTTAAGTTAATAATTATATATATTTCATTTAGGCCCTTGTGTTTTCTTTTTAATTAGTATAATTGTACGGTTAACCGTGTGCCGGTTAACTGAACTGCATTTCATAGTTTGATTTGGTTAATAACGGTTAATCAATACTGAAAACCGTAACCAAATCGTGAAGTGCGATTTTCTGATTTTAATAACTGTAATCGTATCGGAATCGTGAAATACGAATATTATCTGCGATTCGGTTCAATTCGATTCGATTAGACGGATTCTCGATTTTCTTTTACGCCCCGACTTTCGATAAAAAAAAAAAAGTAAGTTGGCAGAAGGAGATACCGCTTTCATCTTGAAGAACCGATCCACTCACATACTACTCAGGTTAAAAGTACAGATAGATTTCTATGCCTAAACTCTTCCACTTGTTGTCCTTGAATAAAGTTTCCTTCAAAGAAGAAATTAGGACTAAAAAAAGCTAGGATTTATGTGATTGTTACCTACAAGATCCAAGCTCAGTAACTATATATAAGACTAGTATTGGGGCAAAACTATCGAGAACTATATAAAATAGGCGTTAAGAGTCTCATGTAAATGGTTTGAATTTTGAAAAGGTGGACCCAGTGTTGCAAAGGTGGTTCAAAATCACAAAATTTTATACAGGTGGGCAGCTCCCATTTCTAATGGGGAAGTCATGCAATAGTTCTTTGTTCTCATGATCTGGGCCCCATCTTGAGATATTGGAACTCATTAGAACAACTGAAATGGAAGTCTGGTGGACCACCATACTTTTACCATTATTATTACTGTAATCATTAATGTTGTTATGTATCATTATTACCTGACATCATCAGGGTCACAGAGAGAGAGAGCTATGAGTTTGGTACGTGAAGTTTGTTACTTAACAGTAGTCTGCTAGTCTACTGAGAGGGAGAGTAGAATTTACGAAACATGTGCGTGAGTTTAAGTACACTACACTAGTGTACGGAGAGAGAGAGAGAGAGAGAGAGAGAGAGAGAGAGAGAGGGGATGCCGAGTCGTTTTAGGGTTAGATAGATAGTTATTAGCCAAGGGTAGGACCCATCCGGTGCACTTGTCGGGTAAGAGGTCTGCATAAAAGAGAGAGGAAGCAAACTGCGGTTCCGTCTACAATCTCCCACATGAAGGCAAAGCCAAAGGAGAAGGAAGAAGAACCATAAGAGGGAAAGAAAAAAAAAAAAAAACATGGGGCACCATTCCTGCTGCAACCAACAAAAGGTTAAGAGAGGGCTTTGGTCTCCTGAAGAAGATGAAAAGCTCATTCGCTACATCACTACCCATGGCTATGGATGTTGGAGTGAAGTCCCAGAGAAAGCAGGTACATCTCTCTCTCTCTCTCTCTCTCTCTCTCTCTCTCTCTCTCTCTCTCTCTGTTGGAAAAGTTGTCTAGTGAAATCTCTCTCTCTCTTTGTCTCTGACCCCTTTTTCATTCAGGGCTTCAAAGATGTGGGAAGAGCTGTCGATTGAGGTGGATCAACTATCTAAGACCAGATATTAGACGAGGGAGGTTCTCCCAAGAGGAGGAGAAATTGATAATTAGCCTACATGGTATTGTGGGGAACAGGTCGGATGAGAGCACTTCTTTCATATAATCTTCTTTTATTTTCTTTCCTTTCTCTGAAGGGGATAATTTTTCCCACTACTATGTGGAACATCCATCAGCATATACCACATCCATGGATCATAACTTGAAGACCTATGCTACCAACGTATTACATCCTCAGATCCTTGGATCACTAGTTTATCTTTTCCTTTTCTATAACGAATACGCAAATTTGAGGGGAGGGGACAGCTAAAAAATTTCTACCAACCAATAAAGTAAATTAAGGTATGGGGAGAGCTTAAAATTTTCTACTGATGATTACACTAAATTGAGCTATGGGGACACCTTAAAAATTTCTACTGATGAATACACTAAATTGAGCCAAGGGGACAGATGTTTTCTACACTTGGTGCAATAAACATATTGAGGGCATTCTCTTGCCCTCTTAACATGAACCCATGGTGCCAAATATCAAAGACTCTATTTAACCCATATTAGATACATATAAAGATTAATCTGAGGTTTAATGGGTAATTTTGTATTTGATGGGATGCAGGTGGGCTCATATAGCGAGTCATTTGCCTGGGAGAACTGACAATGAGATAAAGAACTATTGGAATTCATGGATTAAAAAGAAGTTAAGAAAGCCTCAAATTCCTCCAACGCCTCCAACCACCATTCCTATTACACCCAGCACGGAGTTTGTCTCACTTGGTTTCAGCCCCATGCAACCAGATGCACTAAACCAAGATACACCAAGAAGGCCAGTTCCTGAAACCATGGTTTCTTCTCCTTGTCCACTGTTCATGCTCGAGAATGGTTTCTGTGCAAGTGCACTAGAAGATCTTGTGGCTAATCAAATTTCAGGCCTGAATTCTGATGCTTGGAGCTTCAATCAGCATCAAGAAGTGCAGGCGGCGCCGCCGCCGCTCTTGTTCGCAGACACAAGTTGCTTGCCTCCATTGTTGGATAACATGGAAGGGATGGTTCCTATGATTGTACAATCGTATTGTATGAGTGAGGAAGGAGACATGACAGGGGAATGCATAGAAAGACAGGAATTGACCCAATGGGTTCAGTCACAACAATGCCCTAGTTTTTTAAATTGGGAGAATGGTGAAGGACAGTTGAGTGGCGAAGGAATTCCATCAGTTTCATCTAGTATGGAAGCTATGCTTTCTACTTATCATTCATCAGTTGGAGATGTTAACTAAGGTGGGAATGGTGAAACACCATCATCCGTCTCTCTCTCTCTCTCTCTCCAATGAGTGGGCTTTGTGAGATGAATTAGAATAATGTGTTGTTTTGTGTGTGTTGTGTGTGTGTGTGTTGTGTATTTTTTTTCTCCCCTGTGAAGAGATGGGACTGAGGAATACTTATTTATAACAAGCATGCAATCCTAAAACAGTGGTCCTGGAAGAAGGATGCAAAATGGAAAATGGGAAAACCAACAGAAACTTATGAGAGTGATATAAACACATTCTTGGATCCGTCACTGTATTTCATGTAAGTGATGACTAGTGAAGGTTCGTTTTCACACTTTCACTTTGAATACCTCTACATCTGAAGAGATGGGATTGAGGAATGTGAGATGTATTAGAATAATGTGTTGTTTTTCTGTGTGTTGTGTGTGTGTATATTTTTTACTCTCCTGTATGAAGTGATGGGATTGAGAAATGTTTATGTATAACAAGAATGCAATGCTTAGTACAGTGGTCCTGAAAGTGGGACGCAAAAGTGGGAAAACCAACAGAACTCATGAGAGTGATATAAATACATTCTTGGATCCGTCGCTGTTTTTCATGTAAGTGATGACTAGTGAAGGTACGTTTTCACACTTGAATACCTCTACACCTGAAGGATCTAAAGACACAAGGCTATGCTATTATAGTAGTTGTATTTATTTACTTGCTTTTCACTCACTTTTAAAAGTCCTGGATACGTGTCAATCATGCGTGTTGGATTGATGGGAATGTGGATCATTGGTTAGCAAAATTTCAATCAAATGGCTGTAATACTTGATTTTGGAGAACTAAGGGCTCGTATGTTTGCATTAGATTGTATGGGAATTTATGTTTAAATGAGTTTCACTGTGGTGAAGGATACGAGGAGATGAGGGAAGAAAATAAGGTGGCGATATAGATGAGAACTTGACTTTTCTAGCTATTAAATTGCTAATGTGATGGTTGGGTATTGATTTTCCATCTTTCATTTATTTTTTTTTAAATAAAGGGGAGGTTATTTTATCGTCATTTTGTATAGTGGCTTTTGGTCTTCATTATTAACCACTCATGAATGAGTTCTTTTTAGTATTTTATACAAACAAACATGCCTAAATGTTAATCCGTTTAGAAGTGCAATTTTTATCATGATTTAGTCTAACAATGGACAATGGTAGAATTAGTGTTGAATTTGGGTTCTTTTTTATTTTTTCTTTTGAAAAAAATAATGTGGTGAGCATGGATTGAACGTGTAACCTTCATACCTTCAGTCTGAGATTCTCCCAGCTAAACTATATATCTATGTAAATGATAAATTAGTTGGTAATTCATGAGAAGTGAGGTGTACATTTGCAGAATACTTTCACCACCAACATTGGCATCATGCTTTTAAATCATTAACATTGGCACATACACATGAGTTACTTTCAAAAGATGAAGTGGGATGTATGATATAATTTACACTAGCAAGCTTATACAACTTAAATTAGTGTCAAGTTTGGGTTGATGCTAATTTAGGGTGGGGTTGGATGCGTATGGGTGTGTGGTATTGGAAGAGGAATACTAATTAAAGTAAATGGATCCATTTGAAAATAAGAGGGGGCAAGTGACGCACAACATAGACTATTTTTTATATATTCCTAACGACAATACATATTTTAGAATGGCTAGATTATTCTTGAGCAGTAATGCACCCAAGCTTTTGGAGTCCACCTGGATGCATCCCAATCACGGGGTGTGGGATGAAGATCCATGTTTGAGTTAGGAATGTTGAATTTTTTTTTTTTTTTTTTTTTTGAAATAATCAAGTCACCTTAACCCAGTGGTGAAGTAGAAATTTCAACTTTCGCCCGCAATGTATAAAAAACTCTTGGAGGAGGCAGTTCTTAAACATCTAGAAGGAATACCAAAACAATTTACCTCATTTCTGCCCCCATGCCTTAACCCTTGGTTTTCTCCTATTGGTATCTGAGCCTTGGGGACTGAGACCTGAGAGAGCTCCCACAAAAGTGGGAAGAAGTGCTCATATTTTGGGAAGAAGGGCCCACACAAGTGGAAATGGAAACCCACAAAGTGGGAAGGAGAGTCCACATAAGTGGAAAGAGGAAGCCCACAAAGTGAAAAGAGTGGCATACCCAATGATTGAATCCTTGGCAGCTAAGAGACATGTGGGGTTGCCAACCAACTGAGCAATCCTATTGTTGAACTACATATTTTCAGGTTATTGTTGCATCATCAATCTAAAGGTGAGTAAAACATTGAATGAGAGTTATTCAATAGCGAGGGGTCGGTTGGGTTTAAGCAAGTTTTCGATAGGCCTGATTGACATAAAAGACCCAACTGAGCAACCCTTTTTGTCGAATTATTTATTTTCAGGTTATTTGCTGCTTCATCAATCAAGAGGTGAGTAAGACGTGGGTGAGAGTAATTCAATAGGTAAGGATTGGTTGGGTTTTTGGCAAGTTTTGAGTAGATGTACAGGCTCCAAATATCTCTTGACTTTCTACATTGTTTGTTGGCATAAGATATATAGGACTGGAATTCATGGACACATGAGCTCTTATGAAGGGTTTTTAAAGAGGTAAGGGACAAAGGATAAGAGGTAATTGGCCAAAGATATAAGGTAGTATTGTAGACGAGACTTTGAGTTTCCCTATATCTAAATTACTAGGGTGATGCCTAGCTAGGGTTCATTTTGCAATAAATAGGATGTTGTTTAATGCTCATTTCTTATATTCACCTTAGATTCTTCATTTTTTTTAAATAAATTGAAACACAAAGTTCTAATAATCCAGGATTACATGAAACAAACATGCCCGTATTGTTATATTGTGTATGTAAATCTTGGAGAGGTATTGTATAGATGGAGCATATATTTACATGTGTGCGACGTGAAAGTTAAGTGTTTAAGTACGAACACATCCCTGGTAAAGACTTTATAGGGAACACCTATCCCAAGTTAGTTTTTAAGGGCTTTTGTATGGTTAAAATCTATTTAATAAATAAGAAGAATGTTTTCCATTTTTTTTTTCTGTTTTAAGTATTTAAAAAACACTTGGATGTATCTATTTGGTCTCATCTGATCCAAAGTCAGATGTAGCTATTTGGTTTGGAAACTCTACAAGGAGGTTCTCTATCAAAGATTTTTGGAATCTGGTGCGAACCCAAGCAACCCTTGTCTTATGGTCAAATCTTGTTTGAAACAATCTCATCAAACCTAAAATCTCTACATTCATAATTTGGAGGCTACTTCACAAAAAAAACCCCAACTGAGATTTGGGGAAATCAATAGGGATCCATCTTCCCTCCAGACGCACTCGATCTATGTTGTTGTCATGAAGAAACAGAACTCCACTTGTTCTTCATATGCCCCACATCCTCCTCTTTGTGGATCTGACTCTTGTACGGTTAGAAAATCCCTAATTCTTCCTCCCACTGCAGTGCAAATTTGGACTGTCATCTCTAAAGACCGAAGTGATCCCTCCAAGTCATGGGCTATGATGCCTTATTTTGCATATGGTGTGCTAGAAACAACTCAATTTTTAACAATGCAAATTCTTGATTTTATTAGCTCTATTCGAAGGCCACCTTGTGATAGGCTTCTCCAATTATTGGGAGTTAGTGCTTGATTGAAGTTTTTGGGGCTTAGGCCTTTGTATTATTCTCACCTTTTACGCTATACTTTGCCTTTAAGCAAAAAAAAGTATTTAAGAAACAGACTAGAGCTTGGACTCACAAGAGAGGCCAAATAGTAAAGACACCTAATTAAAATTTCAATGACCAAATAGAATGCCTCTCTTGTAAGGGAGATGGAAAATTTTCACTCTTTAACATATTTTGGGTCTACTATAAAACTTATCAAATATAATATATACTATAATAAGATATTATAAAAATGAAAGAATAAGCGAAAGGTCCCAAAATTGTCGTTTAAGGGCTCTGGTCCACAAAAATCTCGGTTAATGCCTGCAGTTCACGTAGCTGGATATATTTCAGGCGGAGATCCCTAAATACGCCAGATCACACATTGTCATGACTGATTTGCCCCTGTAACCATTTGAAGTTATGTCACGAATTTAATCCCTAGTTTTAAGTTCCTTAACATGATATTTCATGACTATTTACCCATCTAACAGATTTTATTTGCTAGTTCTAGAAGAAGTTTCAAAATTCAAATGGGAGGGAATAGATCAAATTTCAAAATTCAAATGGGAGGTAACGGAATTCCTAGTTTTAGATAATGTTTCAAAATTCCCCTTTCTTCTTCTAGTTCAATGTTTGTGTTGGATCTTGGGAATTGGATTTCCTCAAGTGGTGTTCTTTATTGCTTCTTGTTCTTTTGGTCTTGAGTATTGGTCTTGTTGAAGGAGGCAACATTATTCATGATGACGACGATGCTCTTAACCGGCCCGGATGTGAGAATAACTTCGTTCTTATAGTATTCTGAGATATGGGTCTTTTTTTTTCTTGTGAAATTTTTGTTGGGGTCTTGATTATTTTTTTGTAACTGGATTTGAAAGAAGGGTGGAGAGTGGAGGTTTTTCTTTTATTTTTTATGCGACTATGGATTTGATTCATCCTTTTCTGAATTTATTTGAGTTTGGTATTACAAAAGGTCTTATACGACAATATTAAGGGACCTTTGTCCATTCACTATAAACTTATCTGAGTTTATTTGACAAGCTCAAATAAATTCATGTGCCGTTAACATGGATAAATGTATCTGAGTCTTGGAACAAATTTATCTGTGTTTTGCTCAAATTTATTTGAGTCTGAAACAAATTTATCTGATTTCTCGACAAATTTACCTGAGTTTTGTAACAAATTTTTTTGTGTTCTTGGACAAATTTATCTGAGTTATAGAATAATTTAATTGGATATGAGGCTGAGATGCTTCCAATTAAGGCCATTCATGTGGTGTGCTCCACTATGAAAAGGGCATTTTTGGAGGCAATGACTTTGATTGGGCAATGTTAGCTGGGATGTTTTTCACCAATTTGTCAATCATGAAGGTCTGGTTAGTTAGATTTGTTGATCGATTCCCATCCATGGTGGGATTCACCTGATGAACTGTCAAAATTCCTAATTTCTTGCTCTCATTCCTTTTTGGTAAGTTACCGCAATATTAGGCTGACTGTTTTTTAATAAAGAGATAAGAGAATATGTGAGAATTGTTGTCCTTTTAAGTATATGAAACGGTGGAAGGGACATTTGCTTCTACGAAATCAATTCGTGGACCGTTTGTAATAAAACCTAATATTGAGGGACCTCCTGCCAAACACCCCTATAAAAATTTATTTGTTTAATCCACAATGGAGCCCACCTGTTTAAGACTCTAGTTGCTCGTAAATAAGGCCCCTTTCCTATATTGGATATTATAAAACTTAACTCTTGTAATTTTTTGGACCACTGTAAGATGGATAATGTACAATATACGTACTTGAATAAAATACTATGAGGAATCCAAGTGTTTTCTACATGATCAATTTTGCATTGGGCTCATTTTCAATTCCAATTAAACCTTGTTAAAGACTATATAAGAGGAAATATTTATTTTAAACGACTTAGATTAATAGGTAAGTCTAGCCTTCCAAATGACAACCTCACCCACACATCTGAGCCGGCTTTGGGCAAGGAATCGAATCCGAACCCTTTGCCCCATCCAAAACTTTCTATTTTGGACACGCTAAGCATGGAGCCCCTGAAAAGTGTATGATTTTTTTTATTTTCTTTGGTAGAACAGTGTATGATTAAGGGCATGCACATTCCAACAATCCGAGGAGGGACAACAATATGGACGGGTGAGATTGGAGTTGTTCCATACAAAAATATGGGTGCATAAGCCATGTTGTTTCCACTTGTGATATATTGGTATAGGAGTACCAACCTGGCAGTATCATGTCATGTCCAACATGACATGACCTTACTAGTAAGCACGGGCCCAGAAATTGGCAGGGAAAGAACAGGCCGCGGAACGCAGAGAGAAGAACACACAAGGCGCTGTAAAGTTGTAAGTTGTAACCTCCTTATTTACACTCTTTTTTTAGGATCTCTTACTTCACTGGAATTCCAATCTCCTTTTTCAGACTCTTTTTAGGGCTTCTTTTTTGCTGGAATTTCAAGTATTCTTGTCAGGGGAATTCCTGAAGATGGAATCCTGAATTGTTAGTAAAGGAATATGAAATTTAGAAATTCGAGAAAACAGCACGTCAAATCACATCTTAGGTAAATTCCTGACAAAAATTCCACTAAAGAAACAGGGCTTGGATTTCAGAGAAAAACGAGGGCAACTGTCCCTAGTTTTCTGCACCATTTGTCCTCGTTGGCTTGCTATACAAAACTATAAAACTCCATCAACCACCCTATAATGATTATAACTTGCCAATATGGCCTTTGTATAACTCTAGTCGTCTGTTTTAAAGCATAGAATTAAATGGCAAAGAATCTCCAATATTGAAGCTGTTTTTTAAGTAGGGACCATCAAAATATGGGTTAGGCCAAAATATTCTCAGCGACAGCCATATTCTCCATGATTAGTAACGTTGCTGCACTCAACCTTATCAAATAGGTAACCGTAAGTATATCCACGACATTCATCCCTATGTAGAGATTCCCAATAAAATTCATTAATTGGACAACCAAAACAATCAAATTAGGCCAAACTTTTTCCAGTCTCCCTACCTAATTCTTAGGGACGTTCATGGGCAGGGCCAAAGCACAATCAATATCGGCCCAACTTGTTAATGAGCCCAATATTCACGCCAGGGTCCAGCCCATAAGGTTGAAACACCAGCACCCTTTGTGTTAAATATTTTGGGCCTTAAAAGGCCTCTAAGGATGTATAGGCCGAGGTAAAGCTCATTCAAGAACTGGGCCAACAAATTCAGCCTGCTAACAGGACCCTGAAGACAGCTGAAATCAAGTCCAGTGCATCCCAGGCCAGGCATAGGTGGGGTTGGGTTGCACCAGGCAAGGAGGACGCTTAACTCAATTTACAAATATTGAGGCCCACAGTGTAATTTATTTTGTAGACGTGTGAAACCAGAGAATTCTATTAAACTGTGTAAATTATCATCGACAATCAAGTCAATTACATCGAAAAAGATAATTAAGGAAATAGTTAAAAATAAAATTGTGTCACCTAGACAATCAGAATCTTTTCTCTAATTATTTGTAACATGTCCTAACAGACCCATTACATATATATAACACCTCAGTGGAAAGTGGAAACAGTTACTTATCCTATGTAAAGAGAGAGCGTGTAGGAATTCAATGCAAACCATCAACAGCCCCATACTGAAACTGTGGATGGAGGTCGATGCAATATCTAGGAATAAGTTTGATGACTTCAACAGTCACAGAATCAGACGGATACTGACATTCCAAAATGCATTCAAGTGATTCGGAGCTTCTAAATGTGTGCTATGTGCATATGTGCACCTTCACTAACCGCAAGAGCCTAAAACTGGGCCCAAACCAAGTTGTATCTCTTAAAACAAAAAGGTTTGGCCCCCATCACCTTCCTGAACAGCTTAATATAATTTCAGTAAGACGTGTCTGATACGAATACATCCTAGAATGTGAATTGCATGGAGTGGTAGAGAAAGTTTGTGTACAAACTCCTCACTTGTTAAGTCCACAAAATCCTCGTTTGTTATTGACCCATTCAGAGTTGAGAAACATGTCTATATATACGTATCTGGTGAGAAGTAATCAAACAAAATAAGCTTCCATGGCTTCAGCTCTATTGGGTTTCCTTTATTTTGCTTTGGTGATTGGAGCACTTGCTAAGGAGTTGTATAGCAGGTCTGATTTTGGTGACAACTATTCCATCACTTGGGGCCAAGACCATGTCTCATTTCTTAAAAAAGGAAGAGTAGTTCAGCTCTCTTTGGACAAATCCTCAGGTTAATATTTCTATCTTCTCATCGCTCATCATTCATCATCTTCTTTTCTACTTGCTTTTAATTAATAAACTCATATGTTGAGGCTTAGAGCTATATTTGGTAGAGCATGACGACCTATATATGCACATGCACAAAGTGCTAAACATGCAAGTACATGCATGTAGTTCAATCCAAACCTCTGTTTCATGGCCTCTAATTAATCATAAAGACAGCAGTGATTGGTGATTGGCCCCTCGATCATATGCATGATTATCCAATGGCCACCAGATGGATATTACAATTAGAGATGGTCAATGGTCCAAACTTCTCCAATAAATGTCATCTTCAGAAGGCATGGATTGATGTATCTTAATCCCAACCGTACAGTGAAAGTGTGCGTGTGCTTTGGTAATGGATCATTTTTTATTTTTCTAAATACCACATTGACACCAAAGCAATAATAATTTTAAACAAACGGGTTCCTATTGCTGATAGAAATTCTTAACAGTAATACGTTTTTGTTATGTTTGGTGCACTGAAGGCTCTGGATTTGCATCCAAATCGTACTATGGTTCTGGGTTCTTTCATATGGAGATGAAAGTACCAGGTAGGGATTCTGCAGGAGTAGTTACAACTTTTTATGTGAGATTCTCTATCCTTCTCTTTCTCATTCTCTTAAATGCAATTTTTGTTACGGTGTTTGAATTAACAGTGATTAGGTTATGCAGGGTTTGTTTAAGGTTGCTTGATAAACTATGATGCAGGTGTTTGAATTAGCACATAACGGAAAGGACACGCCATAAACATGGCAGGGATATGGATTTTATAAATAAAAAATAAATTATAGAATACGATACGATATAACACGTTGCTCATTTTAAAGTATCCATGCATCATAATTGATAATACATTCGTTTGGAAAAAGGAAAATAATTAAATCATCTGAGCCGACAGAATGGACAGTAGGCATCGATTCAGGCAGGTCAGGTCTGGTGTGGTTTTTAGCCCAACCGAAGCCTGACCTGAATTGCATGGGGTGGGAAATGCCGGAGTCCCAACTGAAATGGAACTCCATCATAGACCTCGGGGTGTGACCCAATTTATAAATGGTAGACTTTGTAAGTCTATATACTATGTATCATTTATTACATACTAACATAAATTGGGCACTCGGGTTGAACAAGCAAACCCAAATTGTACTTAATTGGGTGGGGTCGTTCATGTTCAGTTTTGGTCCTTGCCCATATCTCTTATTTAATAGAGATTATAAAGTGCAAGTGTGCAAACCAGAGAGGTAAATTCTTTCTAGACTCTAACTGGGTATTTATAAATTAAAATCGGCTGGGAGTAATTTATCTGCTTTCTTTTAAAATATTACTTATTAACCTTTTAAATATAAGAGGGCTTTGAGATCCAGCCATTTGAAATAAAATAAAATTCATGGGTTATGCACGTTTTCTATACAATGCAAGTAAAACTTTTATTTTTACAAATTCATTTCATGATCTTATAAAAAAAAAAAAAAAGACAACATCCAATAAATATGATTTTAACATTATCAGTGGCTACTATGAGCAGATGTCCCAGGGGAAAGACCAAGGCAATGATGAGTTGGACTTCGAGTTCCTGGGTAATAGGGAAGGAAAGCCCTACATACTCCAGACAAATGTCATTGTGCAGGGCCATGGTGATAGAGAACAAAAGATTCGTCTTTGGTTTGATCCCACGTCGAGTTTTCATACTTACAAAATCCTTTGGAACCCATATCAAATAGTGTATGAGCTCTCTCTCTCTCTCTCTTCACTTATCTAATACACACGATTAATAACTATGATGAAAAAAATTAGAGTTTTCAACTATGATCATTCTGACACCCACCTGCACTCAAATTGGATTTAATTTGGGATGATGAGTACCTATTATTCAGGGTGTGGTATCAGCTCAGATTTAACATAGGTGGGTCATTGCATAGAATTAAAAACAGTGAAACCATGTCCCACTTAATGAGTGAGATAAAATATATGTAACCCACCTGTGTAAGTTGTGCACAATTAGTCATTATCTCTCTCTATAAAGCAAAAACTGTAAAACAAACAAGGCAAAACTAGTTTAATTCCTTTAATTTCTCTATATGTTAGATAAATTCGTTAATTGCCATTGAACCCATCACTAACATGTATATATGATTGGGTTTGTAGGTTTTTTGTGGACAATTATCCTATCAGGGTTTTCCAGAACAGAACAAATATAGGAGCGCAGTATCCTACCCAACCAATGAAAGTAATGGGAACCATATGGAACGGAGAAAATTGGGCCACTGATGGGGGGAAGGAAAAGATCAACTGGACGTATGCCCCATTCATGGCCCAGTATCAAGGTTTTGACGTGGATGGATGCATTTCTGGCAATTTGAAGACTAAACAGTGTTCATCACCTGACCTTTGGTGGAACAGCGCCCAATACCAGAGCCTAAATGCCACTGAAGAAAGTTTATATGAATATGTGAAGAAGAATTACTTGACCTATGATTATTGTTCTGATAAGTCAAGGTTCCCAATACTTCCCCCGGAATGCCATCATTAAGATACACTCACTGCCAATATAGTCTCATCATCTCTAATAAATTAATAAAGGCTTCTAACTAGCTAGCCTCTTGTATTTCTGGAATTGATAAAAGAGTGTTTTTATATATATGCATGGAGATTTTCATTTACATAATCTTCTGAGACTTGCAAGACGTGTAAAGAAGTTTATATTGTATCAGTTAGAGGTTGAAGTAGGTAGGCAAACAGGCAACCGAGCTGAGCTCAACTGAAAAACCCACCACTCGAGCTCGAGTTGAGCTTTAAGGATGCCAAGTTTGAGCTTGACTGGGTATCACTTTATGAACTCGAGAATGCAAGCTCTCAAGCTTGGACTTGTTATTGGCACGCGTCGTACTTCTTCCTTGTACATACAGGCACTTGTTAAAAAAAAAAAGACCCTCTCAAGAGCAGGTGTTATGGACTCCAAAGGAATGGCCAATCTAATTAGGATATGGGGGCCGTGGCTTCACCCAAAAGAGGAACTGGCTTTCAAGTTTATATATGATCGATTGGTAGGCCATTCCTTTAGACTATTGTCGTGTGCTCTCCTCGGCTCAAGAGATGCAATGGGAGGGTCCGCGGCTTTTCAGAGTTGCATGAGCATGACCAGCGAGGTGGTGAAACTCACATGTGAATGGATCACCGGTGATCTTGAAGGGTCCCAAAGATTTTTGAAGATTCTATAGTCTTGAAATCTAGAGTATTTTTGTATATTATGAAAATGTGTAGAAATGTATATGGTAATCTAGAAGAGTATGAATAGTACGAGTAGGAGAGTGTAAAGTTGGGTAGAATGTTCCAAAGAAAGGAACTAGAAGATTCTTTCCATGTGTGACAAGTGGCATAATCCTAACTAAAAACAGAGGTCCTGGCATTCATTTGTAACCAAGATTGTGGAATTATAAAAGTTCTCTCTTTTTAATCATTCTCTCTTCTTGGTGTGCCTGTGCACCTTGTGGTGTAAGTCTTTGTCTCCTCGTCTAAATGACTGTTTGGTTGGAGGTTTTTTTTTTCTTAATAGGAATTGTGCTTAGTGGGAATTCCAAACTTTGTGTTAGGTTTTGTTCTTCGCATTTTAAATGCTCTGTTTGATCGTAGAATTCTCAATAGCAGCACACATAAAAAGTCACTTCTGTCCTTTAATTATTTATATTTTATGAGGAATTGGAAGTGCACTTTTTGGGACACAATTTGGAGAATCCCAATGTCTCATAGACAAATTCTTGCAAATAAACAAGTCCTTGTGACTAAATTTATGTTGGGTGTAACGGCGCATGGGCTTGAATCGAGTAATTTGCATAGTCCAAATATTTGACCACTTTAGCAAGCCTCTCCATCATTTTAACATTAACCTTATTATTTTATTATTATTACTCAATAACCTTATTCCTTTTATTATTCAATAACTTGTTTTGTGCAACAGCCTCTTTAATTTTTTATAAAAGACAAATTTTTTTGTTATCTAATGTCTTGTTTCTCCATTTCAACACAATTTATCTTAAGCAAAAAAAGAAAAAAAAATCATCTCAATTTAACACTAATTTTATAATTATTTGGATTTTTTAAATCCAATTATTGATTTGTATTAGTTGAATATAAATAAATAACATTCTTAGACTTTTGAGAAATACATTATTATAATTACATTAATTTTGGTCAATTTAAATCATAATCCGCCCTCCTTCTCCCCCTCAAACTGCTCCTAAGAATAGGATTGGATTATGGGAATTACGTTTTCCAAAATGGTATTAATTCATCTTAGTATTAAATTATGGGTATTAGCATTAATTCATATGGATGTAAATTATCTTTTCCAAGATAGAATTTAATCTTATTATATTTATTCTACCATTTTCACCAACCTAATGAAATTATTACTTACCATTACCATTAATGGTAATATAACTTTTGACATTAAGGGAGCATTGGGAAGATACTCTTTCTAATCCATATGTAGCATTAAATATAACTTTTGACATAAAAAGAGAAAGAAAGAAAAAAGGTCCATAGGCCAACACGACCCAGACCAACCCAGCCTGGGCCATGGAGGGCAAGGCCCAGCACAGCTCGTGCCAGTGGGCCGAGCTCCAAACGGGTCGTGTCCGGCCACATATTATATATATTAAAGCAAAGAAAGAGGTGTGCTTTGAGGAGTGCCACCTCAGCCCTGAAAATTCTCTTCTAGAAATTCATATAGTGCTTTGGCTTTGACCGTGTGAACTAATGCTTTGGCTTTAACTGTGTGAACAACTAGCCTTACCAAATCTCCTCTCTAAATCTCTCCTACAAATCTCTAAAATCTCTCCACTACATCATCTTAATTATTCATTCCCTAAAATCTATCTTCAATGTATTCAAAATTGAATACTACATCTGTCATGCCCTTCTCTTCTCAAATTAAGATAATTATGTTAGATGCACCCAAAACAGGACATCCATACTACCTATCCAGGTGGACCCCATAAACTAAGAAAGTTATGATATAATTTAGAGCTTTTTGTATAAACCCCACTAAGGTTTGTAGGATTTGTATATAGGCCCCTGGGGTTTTTGTATTTGTAAATAGGCACCTCATTTTCCTTTTTAATACATTACATCCATAAAACAAAAAATAAGTATATTATTATTTACCAAAATATTATTATTTTATCTCAAGTCCTAATGGCTTCTCTTAATAACTCTCTTATGCACATGAGTAGAGGTAGACCCAGGTACAAGGGCATAGGGACTGAAGTCCCCACCCATATCTAAGAAATGTTTAAAATTCTCCCTCTCCCCACCGCAAATTCTAAAAAATAATATGTTTTTTTTTTCTTTTTACATGTTCCCCTTCCCCCATAGAGCCAAACCCATTGAGTCCATGCTTTTGAAATTTGCATATAAGGATAAAAGAGATGGACAAAAATATCATTTCACTTTTAAAAACTATGGTGGTTGGAAAATTGTTGATTTTATTTATGGGGACCACTTTGATCTCCCAATTGATAGACACCTTCAAAAGACACCACCATCCAGCTTGGCCCATCAAACCAACGGCATAGATGATGGAACACCCAACAAAAGGGACCCACTAATATGGAGTTGTATCGAGACCATTAGTTTCATAATCTAGACCTTTAATTACAAGGTGGAATCCAACGTTTCAAAGAACAGAAAATAATGGACTCTGATGATTAATTATATTTGTTATTAAAATGCAAATTAAGAATACATTTCATTTCTAATTATATATACATGAAATAGTATAAAGGTTGATATGAGACCTACCTTTAATAATTGTTGTAAACGAGGCCACCTTTAAACACATTATGATGCACCTTTAATGAATTAGGATAAAAGGCCCACTTTTAAATATTACATCATGTGACCCCATCAACGCTTCTTGGAACACTACATCAACAAAGGCCTACTGTCCAAATATTCAATTGGACACACCTTAGATATTTGGATATGGGCCTGCCTTTAGATGTTACATCATGTGACCCTACTGAGGATCCTCGGAATGACACATCAACAAGATCCCACTGTCCAATTGGACACACCTTGAAGGAATTAGGATATGAGGCTCACCGTTAGATGTTACATCATGTGACCCCACCAAGTTATTTTTTCTTTTTTTATTAAAGTTATATATATAATAAATATAAACTACTTATTTATTTATATAAAATCTATTCTTTTCCAGTAATATCTCGGAAAAGAATCACATATTTCATTATATTTTTTTAGCCCGGGCACCATACCTCTCCATTTTATTCTTTTAGCTTATGCTTGTGGGACCCACCCTTAGTCCATCCAAATGTACCAAGCACACGACCTCCCTAAATTACACATGTCCACTAGCTTTTGGTCACATCCGGATTTACTAGACCGCTGGATTGACTGTGTACCATTCCAAATGGATTGTTGACCATTAAACTTTTAGGGCTAGATGGAGGTGGTAGAAACCACGGTTGAGACTAATTTTTTGTAAAGACAAGGGTCCTAGAGTGGGTCGCCAAGTGGGCCCCACCACAAACTTAAGCTTACCTTAATCTAAGCTTTAGCTTAGGAGAGCTGCCCCTATATAGACATACATTCATTCCTTTGTAATGGTCAATGCCTTTAAATTCAAGAGGTCGTTATGTATATAAGTTTACTTCATTTTATTTTTATTTTCATTAAATGTTAAAAGACTCTAATATTAAAAAATAATAAATTTCTTTCTTTTCGACTTATTTTATCTTAATAATATTTTAAAATAATTTTTAAAATTTTAATATATTTTATTTTTGGGCACGGGCGTTTCTTGCTAGTAGGTGAGAGTTAAAGATAGTCCTCCTTCTCACATGTTAAAGTTTCATGCTGGTCCCGGTCTCCTCCGAATTTAAGTTGAACTTGGATTTGGCTAAATCAAAACTTGTTCTGCCTGGGTAGTAGTTCCATGACACCACTAACAAATCGCTAGGACATGAGAGGGAGAAGGCACCTCTGCATCTATTATTTCAATTCAACGTGGGAAGGTACTTATGGGGGATTTTTATGAAAAAAAAAATAGACTTAAACCCTGAAGAAATCAAACTTTGCCCTGAAACGATATCGTTGGCCTCTTTTTCAAAATCCTTATCTTTCTTCCTCAGACGATTTCGTTAGAACTCTTTTAAGCTTTTCTCTCCCTTCTTTTATCTTTTTCCTATAAGATATCCTTGGCTGATCTTCTTTTACCATCCAGGAAAAAAAAATCCATAGTCTTCTTCAGCCTCTCCTCTTTTGCTCTTTGCAATTCAATCTCTCTCTTCCTACCATCTTTCCTTTCCAAAAATCCCTTTTTGATTTTTCCCTTCTTTCCCAGAACTATATCACTATGGCTCGTTGAACAAAAAATCAAAAACAAAACAAAACCTCTATGTTATTTTTCTCTATTCTTCATCTGTCTCGATTTCTCCCCTTCTTCGCAATTCTTAGTTCTGTGACTTCTGTCGCTAACAGACGACAATGATCTGATCTTTCTTGGTGCTCCATGTATTTAGCTGCCTGTGCTCATTGTCCCACAGGCATTATAATTTTTTTCCTCCATTACATGGCCACCACTCTCCAACTATTGCAACTGAAAGACATGACTTGAGGTAAATTTTCTCACTCTTTTCACAATGTTTTTGAAAATGAAAGGTTTTGAGTCGCAGAGAGCAAAAGAGAGGCAAGAGAAGACAATGAATTTCTTTCTCCTAGATGAGAAAACAAAGATTGACCAAGGATATAATATTGTCTAGGAACAAAAGATAAGAATTTTTTCAAAGGAGCCCTAAATATCATTCCGGTTCCATCTTCTTGTAGACAATTCTGGTTCCGGATCCAAGAAACTAAATTCAAAACCATTCCGGTTCCACCTTCTCATTAACAGTTCTCGTTCCAGATCCAAGAAACTATATTCGAAAACGTTCTAGTTCCACCTTCTCATTAATGAATCCGGTTCCGGATCCAAGAAACTAGATTGGAAACCGTTCCGATTACACTTTCTCATTAACAGTTCCAGTTCTGGGTCCACCATGGACCTAGACCGGGACTGGAACCAACCCGTTTACATCCCCTATGAAACAACCACAATCATTGAGTTGGCTGGACCAACCTCAGCCCAGCCACGATCCCTGGACCATTTACACCATTCACACAAATCTAATTTTCCAAAGTAAAGGCCATTTTGTTACAGCCGGCCACTTCCAAAGCGATAAATAAAATGGATGGGATCTACAGGAAAAAGGCCAAGTAATTGATACATCTAATTGAACACAAATGATCTATGAACCACATGATTTCCTACCATTTTTACAATTACATCGAACTAAAATATTATTTTCTCCCTTATTTGCAGACACTACAAGCCCTTATGTCCATTTATTTCTCAGAAGTTACAGTGGCAACCCAAATTGAACTTACCCCATACAAGGCTAACCTTTTATTTCTCATATTATAATGGTAATAAACATTTTCAAGCTTGCAAGAAAATTATCAAAGTAGAAATACTAGATGGCCAATTTAATACAGCTTCAAACCTTACATCAACTTTCTCGCTTAACAAAAAAGTGCTCTATTTGCAAGAACCCATGAGATTGACCACTCTGTTTGGCTCCATGTTTGCAGCGTTTTGGCCACAACGAACTCCCACTCCCACTCCCACTCCCACTCCCACTCCCTGCCTGCATAAAAAAGTGATGATGAAATATATTTTCTCCAAATGAGT
This sequence comes from Umbellularia californica, assembly GCA_028538565.1. Classification (NCBI taxonomy): domain Eukaryota; kingdom Viridiplantae; phylum Streptophyta; class Magnoliopsida; order Laurales; family Lauraceae; genus Umbellularia; species Umbellularia californica. The sequence goes on along the minus strand of JAPQWN010000001.1, from coordinate 12,423,028 downwards.
TCTGCTATAAAACGATACCTATAAGAATCGATTTATTTTGCATTTTGGCACGCCACAAATTGTAATCAGCAGTAAATTTTAGTACAATCGATTGTTATCTTGCTCCATAAATTGGTATTAGAAACTCTTTTTTTGTGTACTTTTGCAACCCATGTCAATGTCAGTGGTGATCATGGAGAACAGGCAGAATGTCTTTTAACTGGTGTAGTTTCCAATTTCCACTAGGCCAAAACGCCATGGAATGGATAACCCACCTATTCTACCAACAAGTTCAGACTGCTTGCAGCTTTTGGTACATATTCCTAGTGCACCCTTTTGGGTTATAAACAAATTCAGATGAATAGACATGTAATGAATGAATTGACCCACCAATTGGTTTTGAGCTCTACGTACTTTAATCCTGCCACCTCTACCATCAGCTCCAACAGCAATCAAATCCCCAGCACTAGTTTCTGACGATGATACTTTACTCTGTGCTTGCCGGTGCCACTTACCTGCAAACTTTTTTGCTCCTTCAGAACCAAGCCCACCAGGAACACATTGATTCCCTGTGAGTTAAGAAGAAGAGTTTAGGAAGAAATGTGGCAGCGATAAATGAAAACAGCTTTCACCCATCACAAATAACCCTATGAGAGGCAATAACGTTGCAAGATCCTCAACACGACACAATTTTATCAATTGGGTCAAAAAAACATGACACAAAAGCAGCACATGGATCCTATGGCCAAGGCAGAGGAGCTTTCTTAAGCAATGCACTTGATGAAGATCAAAACAAATAAAAACTTTCAACGTGAAGAATGATTCTCTTGTTGAGATATTTCCAGGGAAGTGAGGGATCAATGACTTGTCAGACCAAGTGCTACTAATCCAGAATTGAATCTCATGTAGGGCTTGTCATGCAAGATTCAGGTAAAGGTCCTGCTAGATTAAATGTTGGTTTCTGATTTGACATGGATCTTGGTTTGGCCATTGAATACACAGAAATTGGATCCCAGATCCAGAGTCCAGGTTCTGGGCTCTCAAAATGTGTCTATCTGGCCTGGACTAAGAACCATTTAAATGTTAGTTTTTCCCATGTCCAAGCCCAGCCCCTCGACAGCCATTGTACAAATCCAGTCCATATCCAACACATTTTCAAACACCACGATAAATTGTGGTGGAAGGACACAATGGAACTTGAGTAAAAATCTAGCCTTACCTCCATTATGGTCGGTCAGTCATTTCAAAAACTATGAATATACTGTGTACCCACCATCAGAATTGGCACAAATTCTTCTCAAATTGATTTTTACCATCATCTCCACAAACTAGAGATAATGATTTGCTTTTCATAGAATAATACCTTGCACTAAAAAGACGAGCCCGTAGCACAGTGAGAAGTGATTGCTATTGCAACCTTGAGGTTGTGAGTTCATGTAAGAAAAAAAAACCCTAAAATAACGATTGAAGACTGCTTATTTTCAGCAAATTTCAGGTAACTTTCTCAATAACCGCCACTCACCTGGGCAGATAATGGGCTCTAGACCTTCCGGAGTTTCCCGCTTAATTGGAAGCAAAGGTTTTTTCTCCAAAACTATGTTAGGAAGCAGCACCTTTGCAGCTAAACTTGGATTGCTTACATGCAGCTTATCTTCATCTGTAGCTCTTTCCAATTTATATCCTGTGTCAATCTCAGTGTCATTGTTAGAACTAAAGCATCCAACAGAAACGCTTTTTCCATGCAAAAGAGGCTCTGTATGTGATGCAGATGATGCCTTAGAATGTGACGTGCCAGACTTTTGGTTATCAACCTTGCAAAACTTGGCTTGAATTAGAACTTCAGGACCTGATTGCTGAGGTGCAATTGGAGAAATCTCCTGTGCATCTTCATCTATGCAATAGAAAGAATCTGTCTCTAGATCAAGATCTATTACATCCTTAGCTTCCTTGCCAGTCTTCACACCCAAATCTTCATGGCATCCAAACATTATCCCATTTGTCTTGGAATTTAAGGAATCACTGATTCTCAAACTAGTATGGCTTTTAGGGTTATGGATAGACTGATAAGGTTCTTCAACATCTTCTGATGAACATTTTAGGGCAGGAGAAGGGTTGGGGTTGCTCTTGGCACTAGTTTTATTAGACTCCTCCATGGTACTCTTTGAAGCCTTCAAAGTCCTTAAATTTTCATTATCCTTTTGTTCAAGGGCTTTCTCCAGCTCTTGCAATCTTGTCTGATACAAATTAACAATAATAGAAAAGAATTGAGTAAATCAAAAGTAAAGAGGATTACATGACAAGAGTTTAGGGGCAAAAAGGAAGCCAAAATAAGAACTAGTTCGTGCCTGATGGCTCAATATTTCATGTTTTTAAGCAATTTTTATTAGAAAATACTCCTTTTGGCAAAAGATTCTCTTTTTCAGACAATATTTGCAATGAGAACCACAAACACACACATGATTTTGTAATAGGGACACCTATGTTTTCTTCTTCTTTAGTGAACATTTATTTTTAGTTTATAAAATAGAAATTTTATAATAAGTCTGAAGGATTATGATATGCACTTTTACACAACTGAAAGCACGTTAAAACATCTGGAGAAGCAAAAGACACTAACATATTCACAGAAAAAGAAAAAGGTTCCAGATGCACCAAAAATATTCTCTATGGGAGCCTTGACCTTTCTCTTGATACACTTTGTCTTCAAGGGAAGTCAGGAGGTTCCTCCACACACTTGGGAAGTATGCAGTGTCCGCCAGAGTCGGCCAACTTTGTTTGCTGCCAGGGGCTCTACTCAGAAATGAGGCATGTAATATTGCTACTACCTGAATATCATATTCCTTGGATTTGTGGACTTACAAACTATCAGAATGGTTTTTCCTGCAGAAAGCCTTTAGGTGTATATACTTCTTATTTGCAATTATGATATGTACAGATTCTTCTCTATTTACTGAACTTTTAACCTCTTTAGATGAATTTGTATGACTAAATGTACTAAAATTATCTCGTCATTCATTAACATTTTGTCTCTATTGTTTTATTTTATGTTAGCTTGTTAAATAAATTGTAAATAGAATAATTAATGCTACCCAAAAACTTGGACTCAAGTGACAAAATATTGAATCTTGTATAAATACACTAATGAGAGGCACATACCTTCAATTTCTTTATCTTTTCATCAGCCTTCTCGAGCTTTTTAAGAGAACGTGTTTCTCCCCTTCCAAGAAGGTTACATTGAGTCATCAATTCTTTATAACTCCTATGGAAGCCACAACAAACAATGATAGTAAAAAATAGTTGAAAAAAGGAAGAAGAAGTAATGGGTTGTTTCCATGATGGCTATTGATGCAGCCCACAAGGAAGCTGCCATGAATGCCTAAAAGCCAGGCATTAAGCCCAATCCACCAGGTTCACACCAAGGCCCAACGAGGCTATAATTTTGTACTTCCAATCAATGGACAAATTTGAAGCATCAAACAATTTCTCAAACAAGGTCTGAATGCACAAATTAGGCTCATTGGAATGCAACCTCAATAACTCATCCAGTGGATTCTATTTCATGCTGTTTCATATGACAAATTTAGGGTATTTTACTAATTTTCTTGTTAACTTCTATTTAATGGTCAGTTTAATTTATTTGTTTTAAGTTGCAAATGAATGCAAGGCTCAAAAGGAACAGCTTAGAAGATACACAAGCATAGTAACATTGCAGAAATCTGAAACCGTACCATAATAAAATGAAAAGGAAAAAAAATCCGATACATAAACAACACGAGGTTGTAAAGATGTCATGGAACAAGAAATCAAGGACACGTCAGGATCTAAATCAAATCAAAATAATAACAAATAATAACATGATAAGGAACAGCGCAGAAACTACGCAAGCATGGTTATATTGCAGAAATCTGAAACCATACCCTGATGAAATTTAAAAAAAAAAAAAAAAAAAAAAAACACTAAAACTGATGCATAAACTTTGTATTTGTATGCAATGTATTACTCAGTTATTTTTTTATCTAGATTTTGTAATAGTATAAACATTCTCACATAGCAAAACCCCAAATTTCCGATCCCTAAGCAACAACCCACCCCACCACCCAAAATTTCAAATCCATGACCCCAAAACCACCAAATGCTTCATTAGTTCGAAATAAAAAAACCAAGCAAAAGGAAAAAGAAAAGAAGACTTGAGTGCAGAACATGGCTATAGCTATTGCAAATTAAAATTTAAAAAATGAGAGAGAGAGAGAGAGAGAGAGAGAGAGAGAGAGAGAGAGAGACGAATGACGGGACAGAGAAGAAGAAGAAGAAGAAGAAGGGGAGCTTCCTGAAAACTTTGTGACTCTCCTATATCAGTAACCATGGCGCCCTTAGTGGAAGGGCACTTCTTTAAAAGTTGGCTATCCTTTGAAGTTTGAAGCATCACTAAAGAGAAGTTTTACCCATCCAACAATTAGTTTTATTCCAATATAAGTAATCCAAACTGAACTCCTAATCTTTAGACCAACATGGTTCACTCTCATCATTAGATTTAAACAATAAACGTGCAAACAAAGCAGCCATCCACAGGTAAAGTCGGCAACTATCTGTTGCTGGTGGACATCAAAAGAACCCAGTATATTGAAACTAAAGAACAGAATATCTTGAAAATCATACTTGTTACGGAGGATAAGTGACTTCTTCAGAATATCTATTGTTTGTTTCATGTTAGACCCACCACCAAGTGATGCAAGTTTAAGCACTTCCTCTTCCTCCAGGTTCACATCGGACACCCTGAGTCATAAAAAAAAAAAAATTGCAAAATGATGATAATGATGATGGTGACAATGATAAGAAAGTCCACATGCAATGTAACAATTCTTTGGTAGTTTTTTTTTATCACGAGTTCTCTTACAATTTGAGTGCAGCAAGTTCTTTAGCCAAATTCATACTCCTCTCCTGATGCCTCAAGCACTCTGCAGAGGATCTATTAAGCTCCTAAGCACACAACAATAAACAAAACTTAAGTCATAAAAATATCTGAGGCCAATAAAATTAACAAACATGAAATACATTTAAGTCAGGCATTTTGAGGGTCAAGCAAATTCCTATGCAAAAACCATGTGCATTGTCAAGTGCCACACTTGCTTCTCAAAACAGGACCTTTTAAGGTAGATAAAGGCGTGAAGGCCGCCCTATTGCTACTTTTAGAATTTCCAAGGATTTACATTGATTGTGTCAACCCCCAATAACCACAAAGGAGGAAAACAAAGTCGGTTACATACAGAAAATTTGAGACCAGGGGCAATTCCACCAAGAACGTAAAATGGAAATTTAGAATGACGAAAAATAAAACCACCTCAGTTTTCAATTGAAGCAGCTGGCGACACCGTACAGTCTCTATTAGAGCATTCTCCTTCAATTTCTCTTCTTTATTGGCAATCTCCTTGCTTAGAGCAAGCTGAAACAGTGATTACAATAACATGAAGTGGCAGGCAGATTCAGAAGCAATTCTACAAGGCATGTGCTGTCACTTTGATTTTCCTACTTTCTTTTTTTCTTTATTTGTTTTATGTGCCCGCACAATCTCCATCCGGATAAAGTCATACCCAAATTATGATCTACAGGCAGAAACACCAGTAATATCATCACCTGTGATGTGGGAATAATTCCAATGCTAACTGTAGCTTTTAAAAATCGCAAGTGGTATGAACATCTTGGTAGAACCAGATGGTTGTCCAATTTGTAATAAGAAAAGGCACCAGAAAAAAAGAACATTATCCTACCTAATGTTAAGTTCAAATTCAACAATTAGGACAGAAAAACAGAGCAAATCATTGCTACAAGCACCCACCAAAATATTCAAACCAATTCAGATTTTGGGTCATACGCACTACCCAGACCAGATGGAACCCAACAAATGGAAAGCAAAAAAGGAGAAATACATCACCTCCGAACTGAGTTCCTTGAGACGCTGCTGCTGATCCTCGAAGGCAGAATTAAGCCCAGAAAACTTCATCTCCAATTTCTTGACCTCTTGGCGCAATGCCTGAAGAAGAGACACACATAACAGAACAAGGGTCGTAAACAAAAATCTGGGTTCGACCCAGTGAAGATGGATAGATGTTTTGAGAGAGAGAACATGCCTCGGCATCTGCATCTGATGGTTTCGGAGAAGAAATGGTGGTCTGTGTAGATGGGTCCCCCATCGACTGGAAATAGAGTCGACAGATGTTCTTCTGAGAGCAGAACTGCTTGCATACAGGGCAGCTGCTTTTCTTGCCTGCAGGGCAGTACTCCAGCCATTGCTGAAGGCTGATGAATTGGGGGGAAAGCAGAAAACAAAGCAAATGTAAGAAAGTAGAAAGGATTAAAAGATTGACGATGGGGAAGCGAAATGAAGGAGGGAGGGAGAGAGAGGAAGAAACCAGAGTTCGTGAAAGACATGGCCGCAGATGGAGATGGCTTGGAGGTCTTCAAGGATGGGGTTGAGATCTTCGTAGCAAATGGAGCAAATGGACTTTCCAAATGCACCGCTGCTGTTGCTGTTCATGCTCTTTGTTTCTGCTCTCTGTTTTCATGTCATGTGCAGAGATATCTAGGTTTTGGAGAGACAAAGAAAAAAAACATGGAAAGGGGATGAAAGTGGGGATGTTTGGAGCAGCGGGAGAAATGAAAATGTACGGGGGAGCGAAGTTGTTGGCGGGAACTTAAAATGGGCAAGCCATGGGTTTGATGTGTTTTGTGTGTGGGTTGAAAATGGGTGCCCCATCCTCCGTAGGTTTCCACCCGTTAGGTTTCGGGTCTAGGTCTTTATTTTGGTCCCGATCAGCAAATGGTTCTGATTTTAGATCCTTTTTTTGGAACCGATACCTAAATGGTTCTGGTTCCGAATCTACATTGGCTCGGACCCGTGGACCCAGGACCCGACCCAATATACACTAACATAAGATAACTTTAGTATGTGAAAACAGAAGCCTTTTTTACTTTTTTACATTGGGGTTTCTACTTTTCTACATCTCATACCCTGAACAAGAACCGGACCCACCTCACAAATGGTTCTGGTTCTGGTTCCCATTAATATTATTGGTTCCGGTTCCGGAACCAGTTTTCTGGTTCCAAACCAGGTCCGGTTTTGGTTCCCCCTCTTAGAAAACGGTTCCGGTTCTGGTTTCGGTTCCACCCTGGACCCGGACCGTAACCAACCCGTTTACAATCCTATTGTGTGGTTGAATTCGTTGGGCTGGGTTGGGTTGATGGTTAGGGTTGAAACAAAAATTGGACATAACAGTTTTTAATATGACGAGGAACCCGCGACCCATTGGGGTTGATTATTAGTTAAATTCCGGATACACAACACCAACCACTAGCATTGTGTAGACTTCTAGCTGATCATTATTGAACTTCCTAACCACAAGACATAAAAGTTTGTCACATCAAGGGTTGCACAAATGGGCCAGGTCAGCGTTGGCCGAGCTTAAGAACGCCTCTTCTTGGACTGAATATAAGCCAACCTTCTTCTCTCCAGTGCTGGACTGGACTCGGACTGGGCCAGTCCAGAAAATATATAGCTAAACAGGGTGCGCATGGACATGGAGAAATGGCCCAACTAGAGGTTCATGTGTACCTCAAGAAAATATATGATTAAAGTTCATGAATTAAATTAGTGATAGTCTTGAACTGAACTTGAATTTCAACTTTAGGCCTGAGGAGGAGGCTTGAATATTAGAGAAATATATACCTATGGCCTCAAATGTCATGTAAGTATGTAACCAAAGAGTGGTAAATAGGTGATAGAAGATCTTTGATTTGGAATTGTGGAATCTTCAATTTAACTGTGCCAAACCAAATGCTTGATTGAAGGTGGATATTCCTTCATCCCACGTGAAAATATCTCACAAGGCAATGCCAAAAACTAGCTTACGAGTTAATTTTCGCCTTATTAACTTATATCATGGCTTCCTCGAGAATTTAGTGGTTGCTTTGAACTCTAAAAATGAGCTCTTATTTTATTTTAGAGCTTCTTAATTTATATATTAGAATGTTTGGAAGACCCTTAATCATATTTTCTATTTTTAGAGCTTATATTTATAATTTAGAGCTTTCGCCACCTCTAAAAAGATAAGCTAAAGCCAATGAAGTTGGACAATACAAAATTTATGAGTGTTTTGGACAAAAACGGCCTTATTAAATTTCAAAAATAATGCAGTAGTGGGTTCCATATTAATTGTAATTTTATAAGGTGGGCCCCAATTAACTAATGAAATAAGAGCTTTTTATAACTTTATCAAATAGACTGATTGTAAATTAGAACTTAAGATTTAGAGATTTTGTTTTAGACCTTAGTCTAATTAGCTCTTATAAATGTCAAAAAAGTATCAAGAAGGACAGTCCAACCAGAACCGGCAACAAAGGAGTACAGCATGGCATGGACTTGTTGCAAGTGGGAGGCCCTGATGACTTTAGGGCCTCATGGGCTTCTTCACAGGCTGATTCCCTTGGTCTTTTCTACACCAAAAGTCTATTTGGACAAACTCTATGGACAGAATTTGGGACAAACTGTCCACGTGGCTCAACGTGATTGGACTTTCTCAAAAGTTGAAATACATTGTCCCAATCACGTTGCGCCACGTGGACAGTTTGTCACAAATTCTGTCCATGAGTTTGTCCATATCGACAAACTGTTTCTACACATGATGCAGTCATTTTTGCTTTGTTTAATACTGTGTTAGGTAGAGCCAAAAGTGGAAGATCAGCTCTATAAAAGGGGCCATAATTTATTGCAAATTATGGTGATGAGGGCTGCCACCATCACCATGATATATTCTTTTTTATTTTCTGAAAGAAAACCATGAGATATGAAGTGCCAAAGTTACCTTCTAACTGTGTATTTGAAACATAAAGATGTTGCGATATCAGAGTAAAAAAAAAGATGGCTGGCCTCTTCTACTCAAATAATCGCAATATTATAAATTAATGAGGAATTTATGGGGGAAAACCCCCTAGGACCCCATAATATCGGTAATGACCTAGTAAGACGTTGGACACGAAAGAAGTCCTCTTGTTGCGTTTGAGTCTTCTTTTTTTTTTTTTTTTTTGTCTTTTTACGATATAGTCAATATCGACCATTTTGCCATTTTTAGCATGTAAGACAATTATAAAGTGAGGAAAATCTGATTGACAGATTGGTTGATATTGATCATCAAGGCTAAGTGGTGATGGTCGATATTGACCATTATGTCGTGTTAAAAACTAAAATAGTTACAAGTTGCAGGAAATCTGGATGGGTAAATTGATCGATATCGATCATTCTGTCATGTTCAACGAGGGGTCGGACAAGTCGCTCGGAGACGAGTTTCGATTTCATGTTCCTCGAGGTCTTTTTAAGAAATTTTAGAATCCATTCGGTTACGTATTTTTTAATTGTTCCCGTTCGGAGGGGTTGGGAAAGCGACCCAGAACCTAAAATTGGTGCAGAGGACGCGGCAAAACTGCTTGGTGCAAAACCTAGCGGTGGGTTCAAGACAGAGAACCAACGAAAAACCTTTTCCCTCTTCTTCTTCTTCTTCTTCTCCATTAATCAAGAAACGGAGAAAAGCAAGTAATCAAATCCTAAATCAATAGTTGCAGCTACGGTTGCTGATGGCGTCCAGGACCCTTCTTCTACTGCTCCTTCACCTTCCATAGAAACCCCATTTTAAGTACATATCAATCAATGAATCAGTAACATTAATTTTCATTTCAATACCGTTCTTCTCACAGTAAGCATGAACCCACCGCCCCAGATCAAGCACACCAACATTCCCGCACGCACAAACCACACAAGCAATTGTCATTTCATCTGCATCTACGCCCATAGCCTGCATTTCCCTAAACAATTCAATCACATCCTTAAACAAACCCAACTGGCCATAACCTACAATCATCGATGTCCAACAAACCACATTCCTCTCATGCATCCCATCATACACCTTTCGGGCATCCTCCACCCGCCCACATTTCACATACATATCGATCAATGATGCACCCAAACATATCCAAAACAAACCCATTTCCAACAATAGATGCATGAAGCCTTCTACCCAAATTGATGTCTTTGATCCGTGCACAGGCAGTCAGGACACTAACCGCAGTCACCTCATTTAGCCTCACCAAACCCTCCTCCTTCGTCCCACCAAAAAATTACTATTTCAAGAAACAACATCCTGGTGGTGGTGGATCGGATGGTGGGAGTGGAGCAATTGGTCATTATCAACCATTCCAAAAAAAGGAGAAAAAAAAAACACAAATTGAGACCAAAGGACTCCTCCCGTATCCAACGTCCTACTGGAACCTCATCGATGTTATGGGGTCCTATCAAGTTTTTCCCCGTAAATCCCTCTAAATTAATCATGCCCCTTGGAGGGGTGAATGTCACCATGTTGAGGTCATGTGGTCAGGTTTTCTTTTAACTTAATAGGCTGTGGGCTTGGACTCGGGACCAATATGATATGCACAGACCAAATCCAAGTCCAGGTCCAATGGACATTGAAACCTGGATCCAAGACACCCTTATGGGAAGCCCGAGTCCGCTGATAAAGTCTTGAGTCTGATAAAGGCCCAAGCCCAAAAAGGCATATGTGGGAAAATCCTCCTACCCATGATACAAGTTTGCTTATCCCAGTCTAAATCTCATGTCATTCAATTTGTGCTGGTACATTCCTCCTTTCATGTGTTTAGATCAAGGTATGGACCTCAAGTCCTCCTTTCATGTGTTTAGATCGAGGTATGGACCCCAACTCTTCATCATCATCATCATCATCATTGAGTGACAAGCAAATCGAACAAGACTCTCAAGCCAAAGTGATGGTGGCCCACCATAGATGGACGAGTGTCAAGCCCCGTCCCGAGTTAATCAAGATTAACTCTAATTAATTAAAATTAGAGCTAATTAATCACATTTAAGAAGATTAATGATAATTAATGACCAAACTCAATGAGATTAGTCTCAAATGAACTTAAGGAAATGTCAATGAAAGAGGTTAAGTGAATTGGATGAGTTTTAAGCCTAAATTAAGAGAATAAGGACTTTTTCGTAAATATGGATTTATACGTATCTTATCGAATACAGAAATTCTTGATATCAACACGCGTATCTCGACGAGTACGTTAACTTTCATAATAACTTGAAGTCGTCTGACGAGAATTCAGTCAATAGACCCTCCATCTGACTCAAGTTGTAAATAGCCTTAATGGGGCGGGTTTAAATGCTAAAGAGGGCTTATATAAAAGAAATGAACTCCTTTGAGTTCATTCCACCCAGCTTCCTTGAAGTAGAAACCCTAGATACTCTTGGTCTTCTCCCTTTTTTCATCCTTCTTCGTCAAAAGAGAGATTTGGGAATGTTTCAAGCGGGTTTTGAAGAAGTTTCATCTTCTTCCTCAGCTTGTCTTCTTCCTTGGAGCGTTGAAGCTTGGAAGAAAAGCTCAAGAATTTCCTAACTACACTACAAGTAAGTGTTTTGAGTGTCTTATAGGATTCTCAAGTTCTATTAGGTACTTAGGAGTAGTTTCTAGCTCAATTAGCTCATAGGATTTGTACTTTTGATGTTTCCATGGAAATAGGCTTGAAGAAGGTTTTCAATTGGGGGTTTTGTCTTAAGTCAAGCTAAGTGAAGAGGGTTACTTGCTAGTTGACTTTGAGAGGCAAGTATAAATGCACATCTATGATTGAAATCCTAGTTTAAAAATTTGTTGCATTGTAAGAGATGGGTTCTCAAGCCCTTTCTTTGTCATAGAATGGAGATTTTTATAGATTGAATGGAAATGATTAGTGGTTATTCCAATGTATGAGTTTTCTTGAGTTCTATAGATTATTGGAGAGATTTGAGTTCCAGGAACTCAGTTTCAAAGATTTGCTTCAGAAGTTCTGAAACTCGAAAAAGTCATTCAGGGCGAATTTCGGCTAGCCGCAAGGCTAACCGTGAAGCCAACCATCGAAATCTGTAAAATGGGCGAACTTCTGGAAAGCTAACAGCCAAATTTCGGTTAGCCGCAAGGTCACCGTAAAGTAACCGAAATCGAGCCAGGAATCCCTGCAAAAAATGTCAGCTTCTGGAAAGCTGACCGCTGAATGGCGATTAACCGAAATTGAGATTTCGGCTAGCCGCCAGCCAAATTTCGGCTAACCGCCGACCAAGTTTCGGTTAATCGCCGAGCGAACCTGATACTGGTCAAACATTAACTGTGAGTGGAAATTTCAGTAGATTTTGAAATCGTAAGTGAAAATTTTGGAAATTAAATGCACATATTAAATGTATAAATGTGATGTCCATCGAGAATAACACGTGCATTTGGTAACCGATGTTTTCACCTAAATAGTTGTTTAGATAAGAAAGAGAATTGAGTAAAAACGGAAATGAGTAGGAAGTTTTCCAACCATCTGGAATTAATCTAACTCGTATGGGACAATATTGACTAAATACAATGAACTAATGAACAGTTACTAAAGGTAACAATACAATGATTAATCCTACTGCAGTAGATGAATGGGGTGTTCCGGAGCTCCGTGGTGATGCCAGTGATATCTGATCAAGACGCTTGTAGATCCCACACATAGACTGAAAAGTCACTGAATTGATAAGCCACGTAATAATATTAGACTAAAGAGTCCCATAAGCCATCTAATAAATATTCAGTGTATGAAATGAATGAAACGAATGAAATAAACTGACTAACTACTTCCATTGGGGAGAAACTGAATTGAATGTGAATAGTACTATTGTAGTTGTAACTAGTCATTGATTATTAACTGGTTATACTGTACAGGATATCGTACTGTTCTAGATTTAATTGTCTAGAGTTATTGCATTGAGAAATGGACAGATTTAGCATGAATTATCATAGATTTATTTATATATTGCTGAACCATCGTGTTCATAGTGTTATTGATGGCATTACAGGCCCAGCTGCCCGTCCCGTCCTTGCAGAGGCCGCGCTGCCAGCGGAGGAAGCCAATCTGATTCCTCCAGGAGGATTGATAGAATGGGCATAGGTCGGAGGGCGATTGAATTCGAATATTTTGGGAGATATTTTGTGTAATTATCCATTTTGGAATTGTATATGGGTCCCTCTATTATGTTTTGGTTATGCAGTGGTGAACTTTATTAGACTGAATTTTTGTATATGTGAACTTTATTTTTAATGTAAAGTCAATTATTGTCAATGTATATATATTTCTGCAAAAATGTACATTTGACAGGTAAACAAGATAGATCCCTTGTGAGTCTTGTCTTAAATTTGGTTGATTCAGGATTTACGGAAGTAAGTATGATGGCATCGCGACCCAGGGTTAGTCTCCGATTAGTCCAGTCTCGGGCCTGGGTCGTGACAACGAGGGCAATTGAAATGTCCAAAATAGTCTTTTGATGAAGAAGAACACATTAAGTAAAGGAAAATTTTACAAAAAACAGAATGACAACCTATGGAATTGCAGAAATGAGGCTTTTTTTAGACAATAGACTATCTTCCACATATAAGGTCAAGAGACGTCTGTCTGAACATCTCTCCTTATCAACGAAATTATTAAGTGCATTGATTTCTAGACTCCTTTAAGATTAATGGGATTTGAACTGAACATCTCTCCTTTCTAGACATATTAAGTCCATTTATAGAAATCACTTTATGGTTGAGTGATTAATGGGATTTGAATCCATTTATAGACATATTAAGTCCATTTTTTTATTTTTGTTTGTGTAGAAGCCTGTTGAATTAGTGAACATGTCAATTCACTTGAATTGTGTTTTTTATTTCCTCTAGTAATGGATTATGGGACCACCCTAGTGGGATTAGTGGGTAACTAGAAAATTGACCTATATAGGGGACTTTGTTCTTTGCACTCACTTATACATGCAATTAATGGTACATATTTGCAACACTAATGTACGTTCGTGTTTGCTTACACTCATTTACATATGTTTAAAACGGTGTGTGCGTGAGGTCATTTTTAGTGAAGTATTTATAAGCGTGAAGAGATGGTAAATTGTTGCATATATAAATGAGGAAAATGTACTAGTACACTTGTAATATGATGTCTGCCTCATATAAGTGAGATCAGATCCCTTCAACTACATCTCTTTTTTTTTCCACTTTTGTGGCCCCCAAATTGGAAAAAAAAGTAGTTTATCTTCTTTATTGGTCAATAACGGGCATTAGTTCATGTCTTAAGTCTTCATAGATTTTAAAAAATTTGTGAAAAAGTTTAGAAAATTTCATAACCTTATATAGATCTAGTTTTTTGCACTTTTATGCACCATCGTTTCATGACCCAAAGCATTCAGTATTCTCATATTAATGATAAATTAATACACAGACATTCAGTTTGATATCTTACATCTAATTTATAAATTTTGAGAAATTTAGGAAAACATACAAAAAAATCCAAGCTCATATATCATTGGATGTACTCATTTATTAATGTAAAAATAGTGTTTGCTTACAAATATGGTAGTGCGCTTTCACACATTCGATTTTTGCATCTAGAAAAGAAACATATGAGCACTTTTACAAATGTGAAACCCTTTTCCTTTCTCAAGCATTAAAAGCAAAATACCCCCTACATCTCTCAATTCAAATTGTACTAGCCAATACTTTCATCCTTCCACCAGGTCTCTTTCCAGTGCTTCTACTGCCCCATCATCAGGAGCCTTAGCAGCTAAGCTATATTAAAGGATGGAATGATGGCATTTGATGATGTGATGGAAACAAGCGAGGTTCACCATTTTTATGGGTCCCAATTTGGAAGTGCGTTTGTATTTGAGCACGATGGTGATGACGACAACCACTTTTGAGAGAGAAAGGTAAATGAGCCAGGGAAAAGAAGAATGCTAATTGTGTTACAATGGAATACAGGGAGCCAAGGAAAAGAAGAGTGCTAATTGTGGATCAAAAGCTTTTGTCCTACTAACATCAAGATAAAAGAGAGTTTGATGGATTCATCATACATAAAAGCTTCATTAAAAGTCTTTATAGCCCCTTAAATCGCCTAAAATATTCACCACTTTCATATTTATTCTCAATTTTCATTTTCTTTGATTGAATGAGACATTTTCTTTTTATATGTAGCTAATCTAACAAACTCTCATTCTTATGATAAGAGGGTTGGATTACACCTCCATGCTATGTGTCCGTATTTCACTATTATTAATATAGACACAAAATTATCATTATTACATTAGAGGACTAATAGGTAAAGTGAAAAAAAAGATTTCCACTTCGACTTTGGTGATGAGTTCTGAAAGTTTTTAACGAGAGTAACCAAGCTAGATTCCATAGTTTTTAAACATGTGAGAAGATGCTGGTCTTGGCCTAGGCCAGATGTTGACCCCTGCCCTATGAAGGAGTTCTAGGCTGACTATAAAAGGGCATGTTTGTTTCATGTCATTAAGTTATTAGAAATCTTAAGAGTTTGTATTTCTTTCTATAAGCAGTAAAAAATGAATAATTAAAGGTAAATATCTAAAAACGGTCATCAAATGATGTCTCCTGTAATAAAAAATTGAATCAAGGGAGGATGAGAATTGAATGCCCAACGATCACCATATTAATTTAGATTCTGTGAAATTCAAGATCTCATCTGCATCTCAACCGTATAACTTTCACTCTCACGTGCTATCCTTCATCAATTACCTTTTTAATAATCATTCAGAGCTTTTTTTTATAAATGGGTGGACGGTACACAAGCCATGAATATCTAATATAGTTTGCAACACAAATAAACATAAGGATCTTGACTTATGCATTAAACAATGGATAATCTAAAACTCTAAAAGCGTACTTTGAGCCATGATCTTATGATGTGCGATTTGGATTTGATCTAAAGCTTATCTCGCCTTGCAATCATCAACCTTTGTCAAATAGAGTTCTCTCCTATCTCACTTATCACTAAATCTTACATACATGAGAGTAGATGAGTACTATGTAACGTATCGTGAGTTAAGAGAGGGACCGGAAAATCACTTTTATAAATAACCTTAAAGAGATCTTCCCATCAAATAAATCCATTAAAAGCCAATTTCCTTAATTCCCCCAAAGATTGCCAAACAAGATTGGATTTTCTAAAAGTTAGTCCAAGACATATTTATATAATAAAACAGAATTAAAGGAGAAAGCATATTAAAATCAACGGACTCAATGTAGGGCCCAATCATTATTAGATGTGTGGGCATGAGGACTAGTTACGTCTAAAATACAACCTGCCTGCCCAAGGATAAATCGCTGAAGCTTGTTTCACAACGAATTCTATATATCTTCACCACTCACCTCTTTAATGATCATTCAATAGAGCCTTGTCATCGCAACAAATTAATTCTCTTGTACTTGTGTGCAAACAAACTTACTCTAAACTACACCTGTCTCACAAGCTAAGAATATATGTTTAAGTCTACAGGTCAAGATTTGATTTACCAAACAAAAAGAACCGGAAGTAACATTAGATAGGCTGTCAAACAGTGACTTTTAGTACCGCATAAAATCACTTATTAACTATGTCAAAAATCATTCTTCTACAACATTTAGATATTCAAAAACTGGTCTCGGAAGCTAACCCACTATCAGTTCGGGCAAAAAACACAAACATTAAGAAGCGAATGTGAATTAGTTGAAACGATATTGTCAAAACAGGGGACCCGGACTCTAACAACCATAGCGATGTACCAATCACAATTCACACCACAACAACAATTACAGCTAGGTAATAACCTGGTACCCGATGAGAAATCCATATTTGTACCATTGCAATTTATACAAAAAAAAAAAACAGAGAGAGAGAGAGAGAGAGAGAGAGAGAGAGAGAGAGAGAAAGAGACCCATCACCAAAGTGATTACTTCTATTCCACACTATATATGTTTTACATACACCACTTTATTTCAAATCACAACCACACAAAAGGCCACAAGCGTCAAAACAAACGCCCAAACCATTGATGACCTATCAAGTATCAACCAAATGTATCCACACCACTATATGTTCATGCGCGGAAATAATAATACAAGCACTTTTTCAAGGCTTTTTCTCCTTTTCTTCTTCTTCTTATGAAGGAGCGTGGACTTTGTGTCACGTCTTTGAGTCGTCGTCACATGACATGATGCTTTCAACCAGACAATATTATCGAGTTGTGATGATGATCAGAGTCTTTTTAAGCATGGAAGATGTGAGTGTTGTCGTCTCCTACCGACGAAAGCTTCGTCTAGGTGGTGCGTCCACTTCGTCTCTGAGCTTAACGGTCGTGTAGACGGCAGCACCGGTGACTGCACCGAGGATCGGGGCGATCAGGTAAATCCATACGCCATCGTAGTTGCCAGCAGCAATAGCAGGCCCCAGAGTCCTTACAGGGTTCATGGATCCACCAGTGCCAGGCCTGATCATACCATCAAGTCCAAATTTTAAAGTTTCTGTTTTAGAATTATAACAAGACTGTTAAAAATAAGTTTAAGCAACTAACCCGGCAATGAGAATGTTGAGCATTACGGTAGCCCCAACTGCTATTCCAGCCAACTCTCCCACCTGGATTAAAAAAAAAAACACATTCAATTAGCATTGATTATTTTCAGCCATTCAGTTAAACAAAGTAACATTAATGTATAAAAAAGAGTTATTTTAATAAGGCCTCTAAGGTTTTTACATAATCCAAAAGAGGCTCCTATATTCTTTGACTTCACCAATTACTTTCCCTGGACTAAAAGTACTAGTAAAACTATAGAAAACTTAGCATGATCAGGATCATCATGCTTCCTTGGGTCATCATGCATTTATTGACTCTCAGACTGATTTGAGTTTAGTGAGTAAAATTTGCTAATTAAGCTTAAAACAAAGGATGATTTTGTCATTTGTATATAAGAAGTATTAAGAATTACCAGTTATTTGTTCCAGTCCCATCAAACTAAGAAGTTTTTAGTAACAATACAAGATATCATCAACGCCTCCTGAAGTTGTCTGTAAATATTATAAAAAAAAAAATCTGTAATAACAAACAAGGAAAGAAAGAAGAGAATTTAATTACCGCCCGCGAATCAGTTGCAACTGCAGTGACCACAAACATGAGATTGAAAGAGATGATGAACTCGAGCATGAACGCCTGCAGAATGCTAATGGAAGGAACAGTGACCCCTCCAGAAAGGAAAGGGTGGAAGACGGCCTTGAGGGCGAACGATGCGCTTACAGAAGCCGACACCTGTGCAGTTATGTATGCCGGCACCTGAAGCCATGGGAAATGCCGGAAAACTGCAAATGCAACTGTAACTGATGGGTTGAGGTGGGCCCCTGAAATGTGGCCCGTCGATAAGATCACGATCATCACCGCCAGGCCCGCGCAGCCAGCGTTGCCGATGAGGGTCTCGGCCCCTTTGTACTTCTGGTTCACTATGGGTGCCGCCGTTGCAAAGAATACGAGGATGAAAGTGCCCACAAACTCTGCTCCAAGCTGTTGGTTCCATAACAAGGAATATCATCATGTTCATTAAACCTCATTCAACTCAATAATTATATGAAATTCTCTATGTTTAAAAATATTTTATTATAAGAAACACAAAACACCCGACACCCGAGTGGCACCGGTGTCTTATTTCACACATGCAGCTGCCAAGGGATGGATCCCTCGCGATATAAGTTGTCTCATAGGTTTGTATCACTTGTCCATCTAGAATTTTTTTTTTTATTATTATCACTATTATTCTTCCACAATGATTTTTATCAAACTAGTTTGTGATAACAAAGTGCTTTTATTAAGGATTATAAACATAAATACTATTTTGGGGTTTTATATTTTTGTGACTTGCAATTGTATATATTCAAGGTATTTTTGAATAATTAAAACATTGTCCCTCCTTTATTTATTTATTTATTTATTTGAAATAGAGGGCCCACCCTTCTTCCATATGGCAATCTCAACCGTTCAAGTGACAGGCCAGAGAAGGATTCCAGTCATGATCAATGAAAGAAATGGGCAGTTGAAAAAGTTGGCTGTAGGTGTGGTTTAAACATGTTATGATCGATCCACAGTGGGCCCCACAGATGGAAAATGGCAAAAGTGGCAGCTCTTCGGCACGTGTGAGGGGTGAGGAGAGAAGATGGAGGTGGGTGTTCGTGCGTGTGTACCTTCCTGGTGAGGGAGACGTCAGGCTTGGGGAAGTCGATGAGGCACGTGGGAGACGACACAAGCGACTCGACCGAGAAGCACTTGTTGCAGCGCTGCATGGACTTTCGGTCGTATGACAGCGAATCGACTCGGATCGACGAAAACAGTGGCGCGCCGGGCGTGCCGGGCGTGGCAGGGGCCGATACGTTCGGCGTTACATTCTCCGATTCCGGCATTTTCAGTATAATCAAGAAAGGAAAAAACACCCCAAAATTCCTAGTATTGAATACAGAAAGGGGCAAAAAAAAAAAAAAGAACACTATCTAGGCCACGATAGAACTCTACTTATTTTGTTTTTCAATTGGGTCTTTGTAAGAAAACCAGGAAAGAAAAATATTACATGATCTGAAGGTTTTTATAGAGGTTTTTTCTACACAAAAGCTTGGATTTTGACCAGGAATATTGATCACACTATATGCTTAAGCCTCAAAGAGAAATGAAGAAAGAAGCTAATTTCTTCTTTTCTTCAAGAGAGATTTAAGGCTGAAGCTACATGATTCGAAGGCTTTTATAAATGATCTTCGAAGGAACAGGAGAAAGGAAGATACCCACTAATTAACTTGACTTCATGAACAAATTACATGAACAGTGATTGAAGTAGGGAAAAGGGGCATTTGGTTTTGATGGAAGTCAAGCGGAAAGTTTGGAGAAACACTGCAGAAGTAAAGAGAGGAGGAGAGAAAGTAACAAGGAGAAGAATGGGAGATTTGGTAAATGAAGGGACTGAGATTGCAAGTGGAGATTGAATGGAGTTGGGAGGCAATATTTGTAGGTGCAGGGAGGAGATAAGAGAAGGTTAGTGCCTCGTATTCACAGCTCATGCCACCGGACATATGTACATTTAAAAACCAATACCACACTTACACGCTTCTCTTTTCTTTTCTTTTTTCTATTTATATATATGACCATGCCTTTTGTGAAAAAGGCCTATCAAAGAGATTAATTGCCCCACCGTATTGTATTTGTAATCACCTCAGTTTTATGTTTTCCTGCGGGTTGGGTGTCAGCCAAGAGATTAGTTCTACTCTCATTGGACAATGTACTATTAAAGTAAAAATGTAAAGCATCAAATTAAGAGACGATAAATAGTGGATTGATAAGAAGCTTTTTTAGCTTTTTTTTTTTTGTGTAAATAGCGAGTGTGTTTGTATTACTTTTTATAAAAAAAAAAAAGAGAAGATTTTGAAAATATGTATTTTTAATGTGATTTCTTATCTGAAAAATGAAAGCTTTACATTACATTTACTAACCTCGTAAATTATTAAACGGAAATAAGTAGAAAAAATAAAAAAACATTAATTGCAAAAAAACCCTCCACTCTTTTTCAAGATGTTCAAAACCCCTCTTTGATATACATCAAACCTATTCTAGATGGAGTGTCAAGAAAGTTGTAATTTCAAAAGATGAACGTCTTTATTTATTTCAAAATTATTAAAAAACCTTTTTGATAAAAATAAAATTTGGGTAAAAAGCCCAGACGGATACTGTGTGTCTCCTTTCCTCAAGTTTCATTAAAGGACTTATTGCAAATATTCTCTTATCTTCTTATCTAGTTTGCAAAAGGCACTTGAAGATTCGTTTGTTGCGAGGTCACATCATTCCTTTTGTGAAAATGTTGTAAACTCTCCTAGCTACAAGTTTTTAATAAAACTCTAACTCAAAAGAACCAAAATGCCCTCAATTATTTCAACAAGATAATATTCTTTTTAACATATTTGTTAAGAAGCTTAATATGGTGTGTTTAATAAGGACCTATCCTTTTGTCTAATTATAGAAGATAAACATAATTCTTTTCATAAGCTGGGCCGCTGGTTAAGAGCGAGACTTTCAATTGAAAGACTTAAGGATCGATACTTGGGCATGTGTATGATACTAAGGTACCAACACTGATAAAAAAGACAAAATTGGTCATCATACAGATGAAATGGGCCAACAAATGTCATACACATCAAGCCAGTAAACTCAGCATACGTTCAATCAAAGCCAACAAACTTGATACACTCGGCATCCATATCATCAGGTACTTGGCTCTTATCATCAAGCACTCGATCAAGGTTCTCTAACATCTATGATTGGAGAATATCCACAAGGGAAGCGGATCCCTTGTTTTCCCTGTTTGGACCACTCAGGGGGTGCCACCTGTGGGGGAGATGTCAATGACATCTCATCTCCTCCACTTAAATTTTTTTTTTTTTTTTTTGCTTCCCATGTGGCAACCCCTAAACAGGGGATCCTCTTCCATCCACAAGGGATCATT
Organism: Umbellularia californica; assembly: GCA_028538565.1. Lineage (NCBI taxonomy): Eukaryota > Viridiplantae > Streptophyta > Magnoliopsida > Laurales > Lauraceae > Umbellularia > Umbellularia californica. Next base: position 12,401,642 of record JAPQWN010000001.1, on the reverse strand, counting down.
GAAGATTGCGTCCAACATCTCTCCAATCATAGATGCCAAAAAATCTTGACCGAGCTCTTGATGATACGGGCTGAGTGCTTGATGATATGGATGTTGTCATGCCAGTTGCATGTGGCCCCCTTCTAGAAGGGTGTTAAGGCCTTTTAAAATCATGTGATAAGATTAGGTTGAAATAACATCCTCCAAAGCGGACAATATCATCTAGACGTGCCTATATATGTGTGTGTGACATGGCCTTAACCCCATATGAGGCCTTTTAAAACCATACGTGCCGAGTTTGATGGCTTTGGGGTGTGTTGGCAAATTGAAATGTTATTTGTGGTAGGTGCTAGGAAAAACAAGAGGAATGGATGGTGGAAATTTATCTATTGGACACGATAAAAGGTCGAAGTTTTTATTTCAAGAGTCTATTTATTAACCTCAAACCAAACAACTAAAACTATATAATATATCTCACTCATTGTGTGTCGTCACGACCCGGGCCCGAGGCCGGACTAATCGAGGCCTAACCCGGATCGCGATGTCAGCATACTTACTCCCGTAAATCTTGAATTAACCGAAGTTAAGACAAGACTCACAAGGGATCTAACCTGCAAACCTGTCAAATGTACATTTTGCGGAAACATATACGTACATTGACAATAATTGACTTTACATTACCAGTAAAGTTCCCATATACAAAAATATAATCCAATAAAGTCCACCACTGCATATTCACAATACAATGCAGGGGACATCTAATTACACTTCAAAATAATATACAAAAGTATCTATCAATGAATTCCCAAAATAATCTCAAAACATTCAAAATCAACGCCCTCCGAACTATGCCCGCTCCGCTAAACCTCCTGGAGGTATCGAATGGGCCTCCTCCGCACGCGGCGCGGCCTCTGCAAGACTGGGAGGGGCAACTGGGCCTGTAATGCCATCAATAATACTACGAACACGACGGTTCAACAATGTATAAACACATTTATGATAACACATGCTAAACTTGTCCATTATCAATATAACAACTTTAGACAATTACATCTAGGTTAATGCAACATCCTGTACAGTGTAGCCCATTGATACTCAATGGCTAAATTTACAAATACAATAGTGTTACTATCATTCAGTTCAACGTCTTCCCAAAGGAAGCATTATTCAATTCATTTCATTTATTTCATGTCATTTCGTTTCATTTCGTGTCTCCCAACGGAAGAAACTTAAGCACAAGGCGGAAGGGCAAACCGTTCATGGCCTGGCTTTATTTCACTTTCGTTTAATCAATTTAATTAAGCACAAGGGGGAAGGGCGAACCATTCATGGCCGAGGCTTCAATATTATTTCAGTTTCCTTACATGGCTTATCAATTCATTGACTTTTCAGTCTATATGTGGGATCTACCAGTGTCTTGATCAGAGATCACTGGCATCACCACGGAGCTCCGGAACACCCCAATCATCTGCTGCAGCAGGATTATTCATTATTCATTGCATTTATTCATTATTCAATGGTTCATTGCATTTATTCATCGTTCAGTGGTTCATTGTATGCAGTCATTATAGACTCAAGGGGATTAGCCGAATCATTAATTATTCACGGTCCTACTTGTCTCTATCCCAATTTAGACAAATTCTGAGTGTAATTATTAGTTACTAAATGCACGTGTTATTTTCGATGGACATCACATTTACATTTAATATGTGCATTTAGTCCCCAAAAATTTTCCACCCACAATATCAAAATCCACAAATTTTTGCTTACAATTTCATGTTTGGGCCAGTATCAGGTTCGCTCGAGTGGATCCAAGTTCGCTCGAGCGGACCCAAACAGAACCTTCATCGCACGAGCGCACATAATGTTCGCTCGTGCGGACATTTTTCGCATCAGACAGTAACTGGTTCGCTCGAGCGAACTGTCCAGAACTCCATTTCTGGAACTCCGAACATTCACTCCTCCATTCATTCATTTCAACCACCATTTGCATGCCCATTTAAGGATCTCCTATCCTCCCCTCATCCATCATTTAATACACAAATAGCACTTCTATTCCATCATTAATACATCACAAAATCCATACAAATCACATTCAACCTAATCTCCATTTCATAAGAAAGAAAAGGGGTTTTGAGAACCCATCTCTAATAACTCAAGAGAACTTGAAGATTAGCATATTTGATCATAAGAAAGCATTTATACTTGCCTCTTAAAGCCTATTGGCAAGAAATCCCTTGATAGCTTGACTTTGAGGTGAGAAATCCCCAAATCCAAACCCTATTTCCATGGAAACATAAAAAACACAAACCCTATGAGCTAAATGAGCTAGGAATCACTCCTAACCATTCATTATAACTTGAAAATCCTTTGAAAGCTCCAAGTACTTACTTGTAGTGTGAGTAGGGAGTTCTTGAGCTTCTCTTTCAAGTTCCAAACACTCCACAATGGAAGACAAGCTAAGGAAGAAGATGAAGATGATGGAAATCCCTCAAAAGTCCTTCTAATCAAACCAATGCTCCACCTTGATAGAGGAAAATGGAAGAGGAAATGAAGAAAGAAGGGTGTCTACGGTTTCTCTACAATGGTCTTGAGATGGATGGACTCAAAGAAGCTCATTTCCTCTTATATAACTCTCTTTTGCACTTAAGTCCATTCCACTAAGGTTATTTACGTTCTGAGTCAAACGAAGGGCCACTTGACGAAATTCTCGTCAAACGGCTTCGAGTCTATTATGAAAGTTAACGTACTCGTCGAGATACACGTGTTGGTATCAAGAGTTTCCGTATTCGACAAAATACGTGTAAATCCGTATTTACGGAAAAGGCCTTGTTCTCTTAGTTTGAGTCTAAAATCTTATTCAATCCATTCAATCCCCTTCATTATCATTTCATTAAGCTTAATTCAATCATTTGAGACTAATCTCATCGAGCTTAGTCATTAGCCATCATTAGCCTCATTAACGTGATTAATTAGCATTAACTTCAATTAATTAGAGTTAATCTTGATTAACTCGGGGCGGGGTCTTACATTGTGGATGTCTAAATCTCAATGTCTTCTAATATTAGAAATAATCAGTCAGTTTCACAAACTCTGCCCCACATGTTATTAAAAACTGCAGAAAAAAACAGTATACGGCTTCTTCAATGGAAGATCTAATATAAGTTATTTACACTCATCAACTCATCAAGGTCATATTTTTTAAAGCTGCTATAGAAAGTGGTGAGCTACTTCCACCATAGACGGTCGGGGTCCTTTTTCAATGTTTCAACAAAGGACAGGTGCTATTTACAACTTTCAATTCATCAGGGTCCTATAAGAAAAAAGACCATATCCCATGTATTTTTCTTTTGCATGATATATAGGGTTTTCCAAAAGATCAAGCATGCTTCACTTTGGGTTAAAAAAAAAAAAAAAAAGGCTCAAACCACTTGATCCTGGATCTCGCAGAAACATGTGGATGCCACGGGCCTTTAATCTTGGCGAATTTCATCTTTTAATGTGGGCATTTCATTGTCATGTTTCTGTGATGCTTTCTCACTCCCGAGCAAACAACCATGTTAAAGGCTGAGGGTCACAACAATCCTAATTACCACATATTTTTTTAGAAAAAAGTCAAAACCTATGAATATCTATAGGGCTGTCAAATGGCAGGGCCAGTCGTACTTGACATGGGGCCGCACAGGAAGTTCAATCCCCACCCTCAACATATGTAGGTTTATGCTATGTTTGGGAAGGGGGGAGGGGAGGGAGGGGAAAATTTGAGGGGGAAGGAAAATGAAGGAGAGGGGAGGAAAAATTAATTTTACTTCCTATTGTTTAGGAAGTCAAAAAGTAGGGGGAAGAAAAGTGAAAAAGTATAATTTTGTTTGTTTGCAAGGTAGAGAGACAAAGACCATTTTACCCTTACTTTTGCAAAAGTTTTAATTGGACAAAAGGGCAGTTTAATAATTTCCCACAAATTCCCCTCTTTTGCCCTCATTTTCCCCCCTATTTTGAGGGGAAAATTTTTCAGTAGGCCCCACACTCTTTTTCCCCTCCCCACTTTCCCTCCCTCATTCCCAAACACCCTCATTTTTCATTTTCCCTCCATTTCCCCTCCCCCCCTTTTTTTCTTCTCCCTCATTTTACCCCCTTCCCAAACGGTGCCTTAGTCTCGGCATGCCAAAGTCTTAGGAGGGCCTACACTCTCTAGGCCAAAGTTCAATCCCATGTATTGCTCTTTTGAAGAGTGCCAGAGTGAATGCTTCCTTCTTTGTCTTATTTTATTTTATTCCTTGATTTGACATTTTATTTCATTTTATTTTATTCTATTTTTTTAATTGATTTGACACTATATTTCATTTTATTTTTCTCTACCTTGGGCAAACGAACGGGTTCATTTGGGATGTCTCGTTTAAAAATGCTTAGTCAGCTTTACCAATGAAGATGGAAATCACAAGGCTCACAAGTTTTTTTGCGCTTTATAGAGGCCCCTGATATTTAGAGGTTCAAATGGCCATAAACTTTCATTTTAGGAATGGCAAATTTTGATCCAAACCAAATTCAGCCAGGTAATTGTCAGGTTTGCTAAAATAGACACTTCTGACTTGATATATAAATGAGCTTTCTTGATATTCTGAATTGCATTGATGGTTATAAATAAATAAGCAAAACAAGAAAAACAAGAATAGGAAGCGACATTCATGTGGACATCAAGCCTTTCTTCCCTTTTTTTTTAATCCATCAAAGGAGTTGAGACCTAAGATTCATGACACAACTCACATATGCTAAGAGGGAGGCGAGACCAGGTTCGAACCCAAGACCTCCTGATGGGTCAGACCCAAGTGGCCCAATCCGTGCTGACCCAGGAGTCAAATTTATAAAGACTCGATGAGCCCGATAAGGTCTAGGCCCAAAGAAATCCATAAGCCTGGCCACGTCATTAAGAAAGCAACCGGAAGCTTCATCCTCACCGCTTTGGAAATGGTAAGCCCTCATCTCTCCTTTTACCAAGTCTCGCGGAGGATATCGCAACCACCTCGTCCATCGAGAATAATTCGAGAGCTCCATCGAAGTAGTGATTTAGTTGTTATAAAGTCATCCAAATCTGTTAGGGGAAGACTATAAATCGAAAGCCCCACCAACACTAAGGAGGCAAGGAAAACTTTCTCTCCTAAACGCACCTATCCTCTCATTCTCAAAGCGTGTACTCTCTGCACACTTGAAATATAAAAATATCCGGCGACCTCAGCCATTCAGAAGTAGACGTAGGTCATACTGACCGAACCACTATACTTTTCGTCTTCTCTCTCTACTTTAATTACTGCGTTTATTTCCAATTACTTGATAGGTGGTGTGCAAAGTCAATTTGTGCATCATCACCTCCCAACCGCTACTCCTTACTGCTAAGGTAATGAGCCGTTCTCAAGTGAGAAAGCTATATATTTTTCTCCCATTGTCAACTAAAATAATCAAGTGGTCATGCCCTTTGTTACTTTGTTTTTTTTTTTTTTTTTTGTTTTTGGGAAGTAGCCCTTTGTTAGTTAAGAGAGGAAAGGAATATAACATATAGAATTAGGCACTTAATTGGGTTCAGCGCCTAAAGAACCCTCTCCCTTTGTTACTTAAGAGAGGGTTCTTTAGGCGCTAAACCCAATTAAGTGCCTAATTCTATATTTTATATGTTCCTTTCCCCTTCAATGCATTGTCGCTTTATTCTTTCTATCCACTTGATTAGCTCATTAGCTCCCATAATTGCAAGATACTTACGCCATGTTTGGAAGCAGCCGTGAATTCCACGCCTTGTAGATTCCATGAAATTCGACCCAACTCCATTGGACTTCAAAATCCTCAATATTATTGATTTTTAAAAAGATTTTTTTTAGAGAGAATGAATTGTTAGTTCTAATTTTCTATTCAATCCAATTTAAATCCGTCTTCTTTAATATATAATCCGTATGATAGATATCTATTTTTATTTTCTATCAGTAACAAATCCATATGAAATCTTCAAAATCTTCCTCAAGAAAGTGGTGCAATTAGTTTACTTGAATTTTGTAGTTGCAAATGGGTTGGTAGGGAATTTGGTCTGAGTTGGGTGCGGGATCAGGTACATAGTGTACTCTGGAGTCTTTGACCCAAAACAAAACTTATAAGAGGGACTTGGCCCCACTGAGATCCCAACGTATATAAGCATCAAGGCATTTGGTGCTTGATGTTGGAAAAATGGCTAGAGCACCATTACTTTTGTCAAAGTTTGAGCAAAAAACTAAGTGGAACCCACTAATCCTTTTTGGTGGGAATACATGGGAATGTACTCTACTCCATGAGTAGATTAATTACATGTATTGGGTTGCTCTAATCCATTAAGGAGTGAATGAGAAATTGCCTCCTAAACACTACTACTTGAACATGTTAAACATAGAAACAAAGGAAGTAGTGAACTTGCATCCCACATTGCTTGGGAGCAAAACATTCTTTGGGTATAAATATACTTACTTTGGTAGTATAAAATAAGCCCCAAGGGGCACCCCACTTTTGTGGGGGAGGGAGGACCTAGATCAAGGTAGGGTCACCACCACGCGCGCCCCGGGCCAGGCTTGGGCTTGGGCTTCACGCGCGAGTTGGGCCTTGGCTCAGCCCACTACCCGTTTATTTTTGGAGAAATTTTATTTAATAAAATTTCTTTTGGCAAATGGGATGTGTCCCTAGTGGTTAGTGGTGTGTGTCCTTTCGCCCTTGAAAGGGTGTGTCCTGAGAAGTTGCATCTGTTCATTGAACAGTCACTGTTCTGAACAGATGCAACCCCCCCCCCCCCAATTGAAGAGACTTGTTTAGGCTATTTAAGAGCATCTTGTACATGTATTTTGGGATCAATTTTTTTTTCACTGCATTCGAGTCATTGTCATTGTTTATTCATAGTAAGAGAGTCCTGCTGCTGCACCTTTTGGTTCGCCGGATACATAGTTTGTAGTGCTGCAACTGTTGTGGTTTGATCATTGTATCCTGGGAGACAGACGCTGTAGAGCTCGTAAGCACCGTTGCGAGGGCAAATTTTGTCTTAAGGACATAGTGTTTAACACTGGCCTTGATCATAATTCATCTGCGAGTTATACAACTTCTCAACTTCAGACATACACATTCTGTTTCTGCTTTTAAATAGTAAGTGATTTTTATTCCTACATTACAGTTTGCTACTGTATTTAGTTGTTATTTTGATTCACTGTGTTTTAGAACTTGTCTCCTAGATACTGATTTATTACTGACTGTACTCGGCACTAACACTTGATGTATAGAAGTAGAACCGATGGAGCCGGGCCTTAGACCAATTTTTATTCGGGTAGTGGATGGAACTGAACCTGGACCACTCAATCTTCTTAACTTGGGGTCCATCTGGTGTATACACTATACACTATACACTATACAGGGACTCATTTTTATCCCTATAAATTGGCAGAAAAAACCCAGTAGGCCAAAACATATTATACCAATGTTTCAATCAAAGGGCAAGAATTGTAAAAGAAAATGGGAAGTGGGTAAATGATGATCAGTCCCATCGTGTAAGAGTGGTAGAAAATGTGATCCAGATGTTTCGTCGGTTCATTTTCTTCCAACAGTGTTCAACTGTTCTTTTTTGATCCACTTATGCCAATTTCCCTCATCAGATGCAGCACTACTCCAACACTAGCAATGTGCCCTTGTCAGGTTTTTGGCCTTGGTTTCTAAACAAAAGAGTCAATAGACCACCAGTACACACAGAAAAAAAGGATAAAGCAGGCATAAAAGGCTTGATGATTAATATTGACTCAATGGAGTTTTATAATTTCTTTCATCCATTCATATCAGAACAGAAGTCTTGTGGAGGTCCCCTTCAAGATGCCTCAATGATGAAACTGAGCAAAGAACAGAGCCACCCACTACACTTGTTTGGCACTAGGCCTCTTTTCTGGGTAGAATAAATAGAAACGAACCAACTCACCAAACAAAAGATAGTTGCTCTCCTAGACACAGTCATTCATTCCCATTGGATGAAGCTGTCAGAATATTCTAAAGGTCAACATTAAAAAACAAAGATACTAACACTTTTCTCTCATTAAAAGGACTTACACTAGCCATTGAATGCAAAAATGCCATGTAAGTTGACTATATATGTTCATTTCTTGAACAATGGTTACACTAATGGAGCTAGAACTTTCCAATGGGTAGAGTGCATTTCTTAAACACGCTTTTAATGAGTATTTTGACCAAAAGAGCAATGCATGAAGCTTTAAAAATGCAGCAAACCCTTTTTATTCCATTACTAACCTGAATGCTTCCAAAAGATTCATATAAAGATGGTTTATTAGTCTCTAGTAAATGCAACTTTCTGTGCAATGACATGACAGCCCAGAATCATGAAACAAGCATAGTAGGAAGGCCACTAGAATCCTCTAGCCTATTGTCCACAGCAGGGGCACCTTTGAGTGTGCTTGCAGTGGCAGGTGCTCCACCAAGAAGTTTGAAAGTTGTACTCAGAAGAATCACAACCACCCATTAATGTGGTGGTTAATAATGTGGGGTTTTTTCCCAAGTACTTTCACTACACCAAACTTCCAGGTGTCTGGGAATCTCTTCAAAAATGAGTAAAGGTACTCACCAAAAAAAGTTAGTAAAGGAATTTTTACAACAAACAATGTACAATCGTGAAAATTGGAGCTAATTTTGGAATTGAGCAAGCATTAGATTTATGAGCTTCACTGAGCTCAATATTTTTTTATTGATAGGAATAAATGAAAGTAATATTTCCAATGGATGGAATCAGTATCTGTGAATGGAAACCCCAGTGTCACATCACCACTTAATCTCAATTTATCAGAATTTGGCATGTAAACAGGTCATTTCTAGAGAAACTGATCCAAAGAGTGTTCAAAGAAGTGAGCCAGAGGCAACAAAGCAAAGATGAACCTCATCCTCTGTGGTTTCAATACATTGGGTGATCATGGGTTGCATTGCAGGGGGGCTTCTTTGTAATGGAAGAGTTTGTTTTTTTTTTTTTTTCCCTCCCATTTCTTCATTTTAGGTTTAGTTCCTTTTTTTTTCCTTTTCAAAGGGCTGTAGGAAAACTTTGGTGATAAGGGTGGTAATTAGGTCTGGTATATGTTAGGTGTAAATATGGAAATGACTTGGAAGTTTAGCAATGTGATCTGAAACTTACATGGAATAGATTGGTTAATTTTCCTTCTAAGTGCATGCAATCTGATCTTTCTTTTTCTTGTTTTTCAATCATTTCCCCTTTACAATCTTTCTTTATTTCCTTAGGGGAACCCAATTTCACAAGCATCAAATTTAATTTGATCTGCTATTTCTCTCTTAAAACTTGTTCCTTTTGTTGCTCAGACTTGGGCTGGACTCCAGTGGAACAGCCCCTTTTACTGAATTTTAGAACTTGCCCAAATTTCATCCAATCAAAGAGGGGCTCACTTTAGGACTATGGCTTACGCAAAACACTAATTTGTGAACAACTTTTAGAAATTACTCTTCGAGACTTTTGTCCTTTTTTTTCTGTTTGAATACCATACTTCTTTTTTAATTTTTCAGGGCATGTTTGGATATTTTTTTGCAAACTAGGATGGGCAGGATGCTTTAATTCTCTATTCTACACCGAGACAAAAACCCAATGGATGGGCTCAGGATGGAAAACATTGAAAATCCTCATGTTTCCAATGCCTGCCTTTTATCATAGTGCTCTAGGTTAAATCCAAAACATAACCCTAAAACATTTCTTTCAATCTAATTTCAATTATAAATTTAACTCAAAAGTATCTTTTAACTCTAATTCTATTTTGAAATCTGTGAGCATGTTTAAAGTTTGAACCTCGGTAAAAAAAAAAAGAAACAATGAAAAGTAAGATATATAAGATATATAATACATACGTACATATACATACATATACATGTATACAAACATTAGATCGAGAGATTGAGAGACAGGACACAAGTTGACTTCCGACAATAAGCCGACCTCCACATTTTTCTCGTCCCTTCAGTATCTTTCAACACAAGCTACAAGTGCATCGGCCTAGTGCGCAATCTTTTCAAACTGTCCACTCACTCCCTTGGATAACCCAGAGCTTCAAGCTGCCCCTACACTATCATCAATAAACCAGGTAAGAAAATGACACTCAAATGTGAGAAAACAGTGCAGCTACATTGACAACCCACCTGTGCAGGATCTCCTTTAAATTAGTGTATTATATATTTATAGGCAGCTTGAAAGTTGAAACATATTCGTCTAAAAATTCTGATACTTTTTGTCAACTTAGACCCAATAATATTCATGAATATATATAGTTAAATAGATGTGAGAGCACAGAGCAGATGTAACCTAATTCCACGATTCCTAAATTTATTAACAGAAGCAAACACCTTGTGATATTCAGGATCATCTCTTTACGACGCAGCAATATTAGGCTCTGTGGAGATAACCTGCTTTAAGTACATGAAACTTGAATTCTAGCTGCATCTGAACCTCAGGTTAAAACAAAATATAGAAGATAATTGGAGAGTTTTCAGTTTATTATGATTGTGAAGGAATAAAAATTCTTTCAATATTTCTAGTCAACCAATTCTTGAGTGCACCTTCACAAGAGCAGCCACATAGGAACAAAATGAATAGTCCATTCCACCCACTTTTTATGACTTAAAAAAGCATAGAAACTTGTCGACTCTCAGAGCCTTTCCAGTTTCCACCAAGAAACATCCATTTCACATTTCTACATCGTTGAAAATTCTAATGGGATAACAAACTAAGCTCAAAGACCATTTTTCATCCAGAAATAATCGACTCCAACTGACCCCCCAACACTTTACACCTACATTTTTTTTGTGTGTGAGAGAGAGAGAGAGAGAGAGAGAGAGAGAGAGAGAGAGAGAGAGAGAGTTGAGGTCGTCTGTTTTGATCTCTGTCTTGAGAGTTGAGGTCGTCTGTTTTGATCTCTGTCTTGATCCCAATTAAACTCGGTCTGAATTCTATGATTTGGTAAAAAAGCCCTTTGTGTCGAGACAGGTTTCTAGCAATCATGAGCACCATAAATATGAGACCATAAATATGAGATGAGTAACTGATTTATGCCGATGTGGTATTGCATTGGTGTTTTAAAAACACAATCATATGGGACTTGAATGATTAAATAAGCTTAGAACAATATTACAATTGCTCAAAATACAAAGATATGGAAGTGACAGAAGTTAGGAACTTCACCTAACCATTGCATAAACAAGTCCATTAGTTCCATTGGACCAAGTGAAAGGATGACTGAAATTCATCTAACCTTAAATAACGGATTTTAAGTTCCATTGATCCCTGTGCAAGAACGACCAACCATCCATATTTGATTCCAATTCAAATGATTGTACAAGTTTGGTTACCAGATTTAATTCATTTAGAACTGGGAATTTGGAAGTATCGAAGCCATTTTAGAAAGTTATTTGTTAAGATTTAAGTAGTAATCAGAGATGTGCATTGATAAAAGGAAAAAAGTTTGCCTCATAATGATGTAAAGATTATAGACCTGATAGTTAAAATCCAGGGATCATATCCTAGAACCAAAGAAGTCCATTTGGCCAAATGTAGCATTGCTTTAAACAAGGAATATTGCCGCATAATGAAGTTTTTGACCAAATATTTGTGACAAGCCCATCGCCTAGTTTGACAAAATCACCATTGTGTTTCAAAAATCACATAGCTTACCGAAACAAATGCTTTAACAATTTGGCCAAAGAAAGAGATCTCAAGAAATCATGCTTCCAATTTACTGCAAAGAAGAAAACATTCAAACCAATTGGAGTCTGTGGTCCCACCCAGATGCACCCTATCTATGCTCTCAAGTTACCAAAATGACAGTGCAAATGCTCAAAGCCTTAACTACAACCCCAAAATGATGGTTGGCTTAGAGCTCTCTCAGCCACTTCCTCAGCACTGCATTCATCCCCTCATGTTGCGGTCACCTGCTGGGGCGGACCTATGTGAAAGGGTCTGGGCGCTTCAGCCCCCACCCAACTTGAAAAGGCCCATATCGGCTATAAGGCTTGTTTGGCCCAGCCCCCACTTCAAAAACCCAATAGTGCCCTCCCTTTCCCACACTCAAACAAAACCTTCCTCACGCAAGTGCCCTGGTCTCCCTCTCCGGCTGACTATATGTTTTAGCCTTGGTATCCATACCATGTCCAGTCATTTTCATCAGTTTGGGCTAATGTGGAAGGGAAATTTGCTCTGTTTTGGAAGTTTAAAACCTTGGATTTCCTAAAGGTGCATTTTATATATGTAATTCTCTAGTATTTCTGCATCATACATGATCATAAGATTTGTTCTAAATGGCGCATGTTTTCAATCGATTCTGAATTTTAATGAGAGTTCATTCTTCTTTTATGCTTCATATTGTAAAGTGATCTATAGTATCTGGGGTGGCATTTTGGTGCATAGAAGACTAGGAGGCGAGGTGGTTTTTATATTTTGGAGAGGTATACTGGCCTCATTGTCGTGGTTGTATAGGACAAGTAGTATTTATGAAGTTTAAATCTAAGACTGTACATACTCTATAAGTTATGGAGAACACCTTTTAAGTTTGCTCTGTATGATCATATGATTTGAGTATTCGGAAATTTTAACGATTGATGCTGAGTATACTTGATCTGCTATGATAGTTTGATGCGGGCTAAGAAGAGATATAGAGAAAGAAACTTGAAATTCAAGAACACAAAGTAGGAAGGAAGATAAACATAGATCAGAGCAGGGCTCTATCTCTTTTCATTAACAAAATAAGTAATCATATTTCTTCTCCATGATATGATGATAAGTCACGAACATTGAAAGTAGGATGTGCGGACATCAGGAGGAAGCTCAATCTCGTAAACATTGTTATTTATCTTCTCAAGAATCCGACATGCGCCGTTCTTCTTTTCCTTCAACTTGTTATAAGAACCAGCTGGGAGTCGCTCTTTCTTCAAATATACCCACACAAGTTCACCTTCCTTGAAAGTTTTTATCCGACGATGAATATTTGCCGCTTCTCTATAGACCTTATTACTGACTTCTAACTTATTTCTAACTTTCTCATGGATCCTTGCCATTGTAGCAGCAAAATCTTTAGCCTTTTTGCTTGTCATGGGTGATTCAGGTATGGGTGCAAGATCAAGATAATGAGCTGGAACACGCCCATAAACTACTTCAAATGGACTCTTCCCTGTAGAATGATTCATAACTGAATTGTATGCAAATTCAGCTCTAGATAACACTGAATCCCACTGTTTAGGCCTCTTGGATGCAAAGCTTCTAAGCAAATTTCCTAAAGTTCGATTGACAACTTCAGTTTGCCTATCTGTTTGAGGATGATAAGCACTACTATAAAGCAAGGTAGTGCCAATCCTCTTCCACAAACTCCTCCAAAAATGGCTAAGAAATTTTGTATCTCTATCCGAAATGATTGACTTAGGAATTCCATGATGCTTAACTACTTTCTCGAAATATAAATCAGCAATATAAGAAGCATCCATAGTCTTTTTGCAAGGAATAAAATAAGCTATTTTTAAAAATCTATCAACAACAACAAAGATTGCATCCATACCTTTTTGTGCTCTTGGCAAACCAACCACAAAATCCATACTAACATCTTCCCATGGAGCCTTAGGAATTGGTAATGGAGTGTATGCACCGGTATTTTGAGCTTGACCCTTGCAAGTTTGACAAGTTCTGCATCTCTTCACATAATGAGCAACATCTCGGTAGATAGTAGGCCAATAATACTTCTCCTTGACCAACAAAACAGTCTTGTCTCTACCAAAATGACCACCCAAACCTCCGGAATGAAACTCCTTGATTGGAACGCACAAACGTGTCCCACGAAAAAGAAAATCATTTTAGAGGACATAGTCTTCATGATGCCCTATTTTGCATACCTCCCAAATATCACCAAAATCTTCATCATTTGCATACATATCCTTGATAGGATCAAAGCCTTCCAGCTGCACCTTCATAGTGTTTAAAAGTGTAACATGCCGACTAAGTGCGTCATCCACTTGATTACACTTTCCCTTCTTGTGCTTCAAAACAAATGTGTATTATTGTAGGAAAGCTACCCAATTACCATGTCTTCGGTTCAGACTAGCTTGAGTATTGATGTGTTTGAGTGCTTCATGATCTGAATTTAAAATAAACTCTCTTTGAATCAAGTAAGGCCGCCAATGCCGAAGTGCTTGAATAATGGCATAAAATTCCACATCATAAGTAGAGTAATTCTTCCTTGTTTCATTGAGCTTTTCACTGAAGAAGGCAATTGGATGACCTTCTTGGCTGAGAACTCCACCAATTCCAACATGTTAAGCATCACAATCAACTTCAAAAACCTTCTCAAAATCTGGTAATGCAAGTACGGGAGACATGGACAACTTCTCCTTAATGAGTTCGAAGCTCTTCTCCGCTTCGGGAGTCCACCTAAACTCTCCCTTCTTCATGCAATCAGTCAAAGGGGCTGCAATGGAGCTGAAACTTCTGATGAGCCGATGATAAAATGAAGCCAAACCATGAAAACTTCTTACTTGATGCAAGCTCTTTGGTGCAGGCCATTCTTGGACAACTTTTATCTTCTCCTCATCCACCTTGATTCCTGCGGAGGTTAGTACAAAGCCTAGAAAAGCAAGGCTTTTTGTCATAAAAGAACACTTTTTGAGGTTTACATAAAGTTTCTCACCTCTCAAAGTGATTAATAGAGCCCTCAAATGATCAATGTGCTCACTATTGTTACGACTGTAAACAAGAATGTCATCAAAGTAAACAACAATAAATTTACCAATGAATGGACGAAGGGTTTGATTCATCACCCTCATGAACGTGCTTGGAGCATTAGAAAGCCCAAATGGCATAACCATCCATTCATATAAGCCTTCTCTTGTCTTGAGAGCCGTCTTCCATTCATCACCGGGCTTGATACGAATTTGATGATACTCACTTCTAAGGTCAATCTTAGAAAAAACTTGGGCACCAGCAAGCTCGTCAAACATGTCATCAATTCTTGGAATTGGAAACCTGAACTTGACAGTAATCCGGTTGATTGCTCTACTATCAATGCACATTCTCCACGTTCCATCTTTCTTTGGAGTTAAAAGAGCCGGTACTGCACAAGGACTCAACCCTTTTCCAGCAGCTCCATGACTTGTCTATTCAGTTCTTCATGCTCCTTTGGACTCATTCGATAATGAGCCGTGTTTGGCAAACTAGATCAGGGGATCAAGTCAATTTGGTGCTGGATATCTCTAAGAGGTGGAAGACCACTTGGTAATTCATTAGGAATGACATCTTTGAACTCTTCCAAGATGGCTTCTACTTCATAAGGAACCTCAAAGGACTGTTCCTTCTCTTTGGCCACCAACATGTACACAACACCACTCTCTTTGCTTTCTCGCACAAATCTTGACAAAGCAAGAAAGTTGTTGTCCCCTTCTTTGGTAATAGTTTTTTGGACTCTCTCCTCCTTATAAGGCAAGAGAACAATAACTACTTTACCCATTCTAAAGGTATAAGTGTTTTTCTGGCCATCATGTGTAATATGTCTATCATATTGCCAAGGTCTCACCGAGAGTATATGACAAACATCCATTGGAACTACATCACACCAAACATGATAATTCTTTCCCATGGAAAAAGAAACTAGACATCGTTTAGTAACTTTTACCTCATTGCCTTTCTTGAACCAAGAAATTTGATATGGTTTCGGGTGAGGTTCGGTGTTGAGCTTGAGTTTGTCCACCATCTCCTGAGAAACAATATGTTCACAACTCCCTCCATCAATAACAATGGAACACGCCATGAGATTTGCATCGGGTTTTGAAGATATTAGAACGAAGCCACTCTTTGTCTTCTTCAACTTTTGGAGTAGTAAGGGCTCTTTGGATCACCAAGCAATTCCCTTCTTCAGGCCCAATTTCCTCATGCTCTACCTCATCATCATCATCATATTTAGGTTCTCCAAAAGGTCTTCATGTTCACCAGCACCCCTTCTTCCGCAAGGTTTACATGAGCATCCAACCGCCTTTTAGGACAATCTTTAAGATAATGACCAACCTGCCCACACTTGAAACAAGTAGGGGAACGATTAGTATGAGTTGTTTGACCTCCTCTATGGTTGCTAGTGCTCGGCTTAGCTGCACTCTTATTGGTTTCCCCGATCTTTGAACCAACATGACCTCCACGTAAAGACTCACCCTTAGAGGGAGGGTAAAAGCTACGAACATCAGCATATTTCTTTCCACGGCCACGAGTCAACTTTACCTCCACCTTCAAAGCAAGTTGATAAGCATCATTCAACCTCCATGCTCGTTGCATCTCAACTTCATCTCGGATTTCAAACTTCAGTCCACCAATATACCTTGCAACAAGTTGTTCCTTGGTCTCTTGAGTTTTGTTATGGGCCATTAACTTGTAGAACTCTTCGGTGTAATCAACAACACTCTTGTTATCTTGATGGATGTTGTTGAATTGAGAAAAGATACTTTGAGCAAAATCTGGTGGAAGAAAATTCTCTCGAAGTCTACACTTCATTTTCTCCCACGAAGAGATCTTAGGTTTACCTTTGCGAACCCGCATCTCCTGAACCTTGTCCTACCATGTCAAAGCGTAGCCACGCAACCTAGTAGCCACAAGCTTCGATTGCTGGTTTTCTGGAATGTTTTTGTATTCAAATAATTTCTCAATAGCACTAAGCCATTCAAGAAACTCTTCGGGTTGGAGTTGGCCATAAAACTCCGGTAAATCAATCTTAACAACCTCCGAAGCTCGAAGAAACCTTTCCATTATAGGTCTTCCACGAAGCTGGTTGCCAAAAGGATTTACATCCTCAGATTCATTACTACCATAACCATGACTTGAAGAGCTTCTCCCGTTACGAGCTTCCCGACGCTCAAAGCGCATGGTAAGTTCTTCAACTTGCCGTCGAAGTGCCTGAGTTTCTTCATCTCGATCATCTCTGAGATTGCCGCGTCCTCTACTTCTTCTTGCCGCCATGAAAGAAGAAGGAAGTACACCAAGAGCGTTACACAAGCTTTGATACCAAATGATGCGGGCTAAGAAGAGATATAGAGAAAGAAACTTGTAATTCAAGAACACAAAGTAGGAAGGAAGATAAATATAGATCAGAGCAGGGCTCTATCTCTTTTCATTAACAAAATAAGTAATCACAATATACTCCCACGTTCTCATACTTTCCTTCTATTTATAGACTCTCAAAAACAATTAATTGTCACCAAACTACACCTTCCAAAGACACAATTTACAAAACAGAGTATGACTACGAAAATGGGGACTATTCAGCTCAAAATCTTGATTAAATGGTGAGGTTTTAGTTTCCAAGCCATATACCATTGGAAAGGTCTTCGAGTCTACTTTCCAACGCATCAAGCAATGCGCGATTTGGAACTACCAAGGTTGAGTTATGACCGGAATATCAAAAGGTGTCTGTGCAGGATTTTCCTGTGCGGGTATACACGCTGCATTTGCTCTTTGGCACTGCATCATAGTTGCACCTCGAGATTCAAGAAATTTGGATCTTGGGGGGTGACATTTATGATCAAAACTGTTTATCAGATGAGTCCCATTTTGGGAAATAAAAAGCCCAAATAATCTATTCCAAATTGAACAATTCCAGCCCTTTAACCATTGGCTCACGCAATTGAAAGGAACACACAGAAAAGGCCTACATTCAATGGGAAAAGAGCCAACAATTAAATCACTGAGAAGTTCAAATAGAACTACTATATATGCTAGCCTCTTGAGACCAATTGTCTAAAATTTGGAATACAAAACATATGGGCTTTTCTTGTAGAAAACTAAGGTGCAGGTAAATAGTGAAACGTAATGCAGGTGCAATCTAAAAAAAAAAAGTAGATGAAGATCAAACGCATGTGGAATTTCAGCAACGTACTGTTGATTAACTCGCATGCGGATAGATTTTAGATCTCGTGTGGACTTTCTCTCATGCTGACTTCAACGGATGGATTAACTCGCATTGCCAGATCCGATGATTGATGGACCAATTTTATGGCCATGTATTTTGAAAGGCTTAGATTTATTCCATTGAAACCATAACAGCGCACCCCCTTTCACATTTACCCCATGCGATGTAACACTAGGCCTAATTTCACTCTAATCAAACCGTTTTTTCACTGTTGGATTGAGCCTCTAAAACAATCTATGGTTGAAAGATAACTAAACTTTATGGCTTTTAAATCAAGGGATAGGGTGATCCAATTATTAGGTTGTATATAATTTAGACCCTTATCCATAAAAGTGACATTTCCATTCACCCCCACCCCCACTGAATTGTGGGCATCCAATCGGGCCTCAAGAGTTGGACTGCATATGAGAAGTATGCAATCTCCTCGCAGGAGAACATTACCCCATTAGCCAAATGCATCTGCCACTGGTACACGGCTCTCCAAGTTGGGATGGATTCAGTACAATTAACAATTGCCTTCCAAGTAGTTTAGATAATTAGATTTGTGGGTCCGCTGAAGGCACGAATCAGGTTGAGTGCATCCCCTTCGATGATGACATTTGGAAGTTGGAGATCATTGCAAAGTTGTGGTCCCTGATGAAGGGCTTGTAATTCAGCTTCGGAGGTTGTAATCTGGTTGGCTTAGGGCCATAGGTGAGTGTGAGTTGACCTGAGTGCTCCCTTGTTATTCCTCCCATTTGCATGACCCGATGCACCATTGATTGAGCCATCAAAGTTTAGTTTTGTAGTGACAGGGAGAGGGGGTTCCCAAATGGAAGGATTCTTTCTGGGAAATTGGTTTAAGAAGCTTCATTGCCAGGGTTCACTTGTGGGTCAGGTTTAGGGCCTTGTTATGGACAGATATGGGATGAAGTGGACTGGATTGAAACAGGTATTTGTTCCTTGCTTTCCAAATATATCATAGGCCCAGGGATTGGGATTGTTGGGTGGACTGACAGACAGAACCAAGAGTTTAGGTTTGGGAAGGTTGATAGGTTAGGTATTGTTATCCACACTTGTTTTGAAAAATCACAATGAATAAACAGGTGGTCAAGGGATTCCTCATTCCTGCATCAAACACAAGTAGGAGAAACTGTTTGGATGAAATGAGTAAGTGTGGCCCAGTAGGAATGGGCTGAATGAATTGATATGAGGATTTCAAGGTGCAGGACCCTATTACAGCATTACCCCCAACACAAACTGTCAGTTCCTCTAATTGGGATGGTGGAAATAAGGTTGGCAGGTCAGGGACCCGGCCAAAGGGATTGCTCATTGCAGTTTGGTTCTGTGCCCGACTTTTCCCTCGTTTAGTTGCCCGTCCCACGTGGCACCCGGGTGGATGTTTGACCTCTCTCTCTCTCTCTCTCTCTCATGACTCAGGTCACTCACCCATGCACGGGCAGCTAGATCTGCCCCCACAATCATCTTCACAAATGATTTTCTCAAGACGCAGCACAAGATAATTATCTCAATCCATTGCTTTAAAATCACATTCAAAATCCAAAACAAAATCACTTCCTAACTTTATTTTAGGTGAAGAAGTGAAGTTTATATAAGAACTTATTACTTATCTCAGTGTATATCGGAACGAAGAAAAAAGATTCATGTGACGCAACCTAATATAACTGAAATAAGACTTTAATGATGATGATGTGAGTATTCCTAAAGTCCTTGACCCAATATAACTAATTCCCAAGATAAAAAAGTCCCCTAAAATCACTCAAGCGGCACACTGGGTGACACGACCCGAGCCCGAGATTATAATTAATTCGAGTTAACCCCGAGTCGCGTCGCATACTTACTTCCGTGAACTTCAATCACATAAAGTCACAAGGGATATCAAATAACACATTATGCGGAATATATATAAACAAATATACATTGCTCCTATATAAAACAAAAATTCATTTACAATATTGACAACATTCACTTGCACATTTAAGTACAATGCAAGGAATGAAAAGTGTGAAACGTTCTTAACAACTTCCCTCATCAAAAGTTTTCCGTTAAACTTCCGGTTCAATAGCACATTCATATGATATTGTTTCACTTCCACTCAACTAATTCTCCTAGAGGAACCGGATCGGTAGTCTTCGCTGGCACTGTGGCCTCAAAAGGGCAGGCATGGGCAACTGTGCCTGTAATGCCATCAATAATACTATGAATTTGACAATTCAGCAATGTATAAATAGATACATGATTTAACATGCTAGTTACACATTTAATATATCTAATCCAATGTTAGACTAATACAATTACCATTTAATTTAAATCAATGAGAGTCTTTATTATTTGGCAAAACTACAATAGCATTTCATTTCAATTTCCATCTTTCTAAAAAGGAAGGATTGCCATCTTCCATACGGAAGGATTCATATAGTATAGGATTTATCAGTGCCCGGGCTAGGGACATCTGACATCACCACGGAGTTCCGGAACACTCCCAATTAATCTGCTGCAGCAGTTATAGCTTCAATGAGCTTACAGAAATCACTATATAGTGCCAGACTCAATCAACAATACAATTAATAATTAATTCTGTTCAATGACGAATTAATGAATATAATCCAATAAACAATCCATTTAGGATTCAATTCACAATTTCAATTAAACAATACCAACCAATCGGGTGAAATCCTTAGTTGTTTAATGTACGTGTTATTCTCGATGAGCATCATAATTTATGTAAATTTGTACATTAAAGTTCCCTTAAATAACACCTATGGAGGTATACACAATAACAACCGCCTTGACATGATCAATAGGCTCTTTTCCTTAGCTCAGAAATAATTCTGAAATCTTATTAATTTCAGTTAACTAATCGATATTTAATCGGCTAGTTTTATAAACTAATTTTTCATCATCAATTACCATGATTCAGCTTTGGTTAACCTTTTGGTTAACTCCCAATTCTTCTTGGACCAAATCCAAGAACATTACTTTATGGAAAGCTTAATTGATTAAAATCTCTTACTTATATTATAATTAGTCATTAGACTAGTTTTTATTAATCATTTATGCTCATAAACAAAACATTTGATGTAATTTTGAATTACAAATGTCATCACAGTTAGGGCCTATTTTAATTATCCCCATATCAATTTCATTTCTCAATCTATGATCACTAGGAGGTGTGTACCATTGATTTCTACATTTCAAGAGCTTTCCAACGATATATGGAACTCAAAAATCGGACATAGGGGTCAAAAGTCATGGCCATTCAAAGTTGGCACTGTTGGCCTAATGGGCCGACCCACTCGAGCAGGCCCAATCCGGCTGGCCCAATTCCGAGCAAAATTTCATCAACCCAACCTGTTTATACACTGTGTTTCCATCCCCTTCTTTCCAATCCTTCTTACTCAAGTCATTTATAACCTGCAACACAAACATAGGACCTCCTGTCCTCTCCTCAATCATCCATTCATATATATACAAATTCTCCAAGCCATTTAAATAACATAGAACCCATCTTCTTGTCCAAACACTCACTCATATATACAAATGAATCAAATATATAAGGCTGAATCCATTTTTCACAACATAATCAACAGGAAAAACCTAATAGCTAGCATTTAATCATAATAACTATTTATACTTGCCTTATAACCAAGTTGATACAAAAACCCCTTTCTTTTCCAAGCTTTCCTTGACACAAAATCACCAAATTCAAACCCTAACATCATCAAATCATTCAAATCTGACTTCAATGAGTTTTCAAGATGGAAAAAGGTTTAAAGAGCTCATTTACAGCTGAAATTACTCTCAAAACTTACTTGAAATCTTGAAGAAGAAAATCTGAGCTTTCTTTCTCAACTTCCACTTCAATAAAGGAAAAAGGAAGATGAAGAAGATGACGGGAAAGATGACACAATGAAATCCTAGGGTTTCTACTGTTGTTGGAATGGTCGAATGAACTGGGCTGGTTCTCATTTGAACCTTTATAAATGGTATTTTGCACATAAACCCATGTGTTATTCATATTTCTAATTTGAGTCAAATTAAAACTCATTTGGTTCATTTGAAGTCAAATGAAAATGAATGTATTATGAAAGTTGTTGTCTTCGTTGAAATACACATGTTGACATCAAGTTTTATCGTATTCGACGAAATACGTATAAATCCAATTTTACGAAAAAGCCCTTAATTCTACTAATTTGGTTATAAATTCAACTCTACTAAGCTAATCTCCTTCAATCTCAGTCCAAGATACTTAATTCACTCAAGTGTGACTAATTTAACCCATTTTGATAACTAATCGCACTTAACTTGACTAATCATGCTTAATATGCATTAATCTTGATTAATTAGAGTTAATCCTAATTAATCCGGGATGAAATGTAACACTGGGAAAATCCAAAACGGTTTTCAATATAGTACATGGAGAACAAACCAATCCCTGACTCCACCCACTTCCTCTCTTTCTACCAATGATTTACTTAATCAACATACGAATGTTTTGTCCCTTCCCTTCTTTTTCACTCATTTTCCTAGGACCCTAATCGTGAGACTTTAATCAGTTAAATTATAATAGTAGTTTCCAGTATGCAAGTGAACACACCCTACTCAGTTTTTTTCATTCACTTTCCCTTCTCACCTCTTTCTCTTTTCTTTATGCAGGAACAAAAGAGAAATGATCTAAAAGTTCTCTCCTTGGCATTGAGACATCTTTTATCCCTCACCTTCTCCCCCTCTTGTCACATTCCCCACACTGCCCTCTCCCTTTACTCTTCTTATTCTTCTATCTTTTCCATCTTTGGGCGAAAACTCATTAAAGACATGAGAATTGTTGGTCAGATGTGTGTTTAGTTTTCATAAAATGTCATTTTTCTTATTTTTAAAATAAGAATTTGTTTGCTAGTTGCAGAAAGTGGATCTTATAGAAACTAAAACATCCCATGATATTATGGGAATTGTGTGTTACAAAAATTGATAAACCCATGATAACATGGATTTTATGCAGCATCTTTGGGTGAGGTTTTTCTGAATGTTAAAACCTTAAAAACAGTGGTTAGATTTGTAATTATTTTTTCACAGAATATCATTTTATGCATTTTCTAAAAAATGAATTTACTTGTTGATTGCAAAAGGTTTATGTTACAGAAACTGATAAATCATGTGATATCACGCGACTGTGACAAGAGAGGGAGAAGGTGGGGGAGAGAAGCTGCCTTCATACAAGAGAAAGAAAATTTTCATAATGTCTCTCTTTTGGTTTTACAAGGAAAAAGGAGGAAGAAGGTAAAGTGGATGACAAGAACACTCTCCGGATTTTTTATTTTTTATTTTTACATTGGGATTCCATGATATTGTGGGATTTAGGGCAAAAGAAATATAAAAAAATAGTAGAGTGAAGCGACTTTGGTATATTATTTAAATTTCAATAATAAAATTGAAAAAATCAGATTTAAAGAGGATTAATACGTCAAAATCCCCACTCATTTTATTATAAGACCGAGGAGTAATTCTTGGCGAACCCCTCCTCTGAAAAGCAGTACATTTACCAGGCCGTTCAGCAAGAAATACAAATACTGCAGAAGAACTCTTTTTATCATTCCCTTCTTCTCCGGACGACCTTTGCCTTCAAAGGATTCTTCATCACCCTAAAAAATTCGAGCTTCTCAGTCAAATCAACGTCCTCTCCATCCACAGATTTCGATTCAAATTCCCTCATCAGATTTGCCACGAAGTACTCCAAATGTAGCATTGCAAGATTAAGCCCAGGACATATCCTTCTCCCTGCCCCAAAAGGCATCATCTTTATCTCTCTACTACCTGTTATATCCACCACTTCTCCATCATCCAAAAACCTCTCCGGTCTGAACACCATAGGATCTTTCCACACCTTCCCATCCCACCCCATCTCCGCCACCGGAACATTAACTATAACGCCCTTTGAAATAACATACCCCTTGTCACGACCCGGGCCCGAGATCGGACTAATCGGGGCCTAATCCCCGGATCGCGAATCCAACATACTTACTCCCGTAAATCTCGAATTAACCGAAGTTAAGACGAAGACTCACAAGGGATCTAACATACATACCTGTCAAATGTACATTTTTGCGGAAACATATATATACATTGACAATAATTGACTTTACATTACAAGTAAAGTTCACATATACAAAATATAATCCAATGAAGTCCACCACCGCATATTCACAATACAATGCAGGGGACATCTAATTACATTTCAAAATGATATATAAAAATATCTATCAATGAATTCCCAAAATAATCTCAAAACATTAAAATCAACGCCCTCCGAGCTACGCCCACTCGGCTAAACCTCCTGGAGGTATTGGATGGGCCTCCTCCGCACGCGGCGCGGCCTCTGCAAGACCGGGAGGGGCAACTGGGCCTGTAATGCCATCAATAACACTATGAACACGACGGTTCAACAATGTATAAACACATTTATGATAACACATGCTAAACTTGTCCATTATCAATATAACAACTCTAGACAATTACATCTAGGTTAATGCGATATCATGTACAGTGTAGCTCATTGATACTCAATGGCTAAATTTACAAATACAATAGTGTTACTATCATTCAGTTCATTTCATTTATTTCGCGTCATTTCGTTTCATTTCGTGTCTTCCAACGGAAGAAACTTAAGCGCGAGGCGGAAGGGCAAACCGTTCATGGCCTGGCTTTATTTCACTTTCATTTAATCAATTTAATGAAGCACAAGGCGGAAGGGCGAACCATTCATGGCCGAGGCTTCCATATTATTTCAGTTTTCCTTACATGGCTTATCAATTCATTGACTTTTCAGTCTATATGTGGGATCTACCAGTGTCTTGATCAGAGATCACTGGCATCACCACGGAGCCCCGGAACACCCCAATCATCTGCTGCAGCAGGATTAATCGTTATTCATTGCATTTATTCATTGTTCAGTGGTTCAGTGTATTCATTCATTGTTCGGTGGTTCAGTGTATTCATTCATTGTTCGGTGGTTCAGTGTATTCATTCATTGTTCGGTGGTTCAGTGTATTCAGTCATTATAGACTCAAGGGGATTAGATGAATCATTAATTACTCACGGTCCTACTTGTCTCTATCCCAATTTAGACAAATTCTGGGTGTAATTATTAGTTACTAAATGCACATGTTATTTTCGATGGACATCACATTTTCATTTAATATGTGCATTTAGTCCCCAAAAATTTTCCACCCACAATATCAAAATCCACTAACGGTCCGATCGATTGGACAAATTTTTGCTTACAATTTCATGTTTGGGCCAGTATCAGGTTCGCTCGAGCGGACCCAAACAGAACATTCATCGCACGAGCGCACCTAAAGTTCGCTCGTGCGGACACTTTTTCGCGTCAGACAGTAACTTGTTCGCTCGAGCGAACTGTCCAGAACTCCATTTCTGGAACTCCGAACTTCACTCCTTCATTCATTCCTTTCAACCACCCTTTGCATACACATTTAAGGATCTTCAATCCTCCCCTCATTCATCATTTAATACACATTTAGCACTTCTATTCCATCATTAACACATCATAAAACCATACAAATCACATTCAACCTAATCTCCATTTCATAAGAAAGAAAAGGGGTTTTGAGAACCCATCTCTAATAACTCAAGGAAACTTATAGATTAGCATTTGAATCATAAATGAACATTTATACTTGCCTTTAAAGCCTATTAGCAAGAAACCCCTTTGCTAGCTTGACTTTAAGACGAGAAATCCCCAAATCCAAACCCTATTTCCATAAAACATCAAAAACACAAGTCCTATAAGCTAATTGGCTAGAAACCATGTCTAACCCACTCATCATAACTTGGAAAAATCCTTGAAAGTCCTAAGTACTTACTTGTGATGTGAGTAGGGAGCTCTTGAGCTTCTCTTTCAAGTTCCAAGCACTCCAAAGAATAAGACTAGTTGAAGAAGAAGATGAGGAAAGAGGAAACCTCTTTACAACCACTTGACAAGCCTTCAATCTCCACTCTAGATGAAGAAGAAGGAAGAAGGAGAAATGGGGGAAGGGAAGTGCCTAGGGTTTCTAATACAATGGAAATGAAGTGGAAATGAACCCAAGGGTTCATTTCAATGTTTATAAGGGCATTTTGCAACTAGACCCTCTCTTTCCTTCTTATTTTCAATTCGAGTCAAATGGAGGCTCACTTGAGTCAATACTCGTCGGATGACTTCGAGCCTATTATGAAAGTTAACGTACTCGTCGAGATACACGTGTGGGTATCAAGAGTTTCCGTATTCGACAAAATACGTATAAATCCGTATTTACGGGAAAAGGCTTTATTCTCTTAGTTTGAGTCTAAAATCTCATTAAATCCATTCAATCCCCTTCATTATCATTTCATTAAGCTTAATTCAATCATTTGAGACTAATCTCATCGAGCTTAGTCATTAGCCATCATTAGCCTCATTAAACGTGATTAATTAGTATTAACTTCAATTAATTAGAGTTAATCTTGATTAACTCGGGGTGGGGTCTTACACCCCTCCAACTCCACCTCCTCCGACACGGTGTGAGGCAACAGAAAGGCCGTCGAAGGATGCCGCCGCAGCCCCTCCATGACCACCGCCTTCAGATACGACAACCGATTCAGATCCTCCGCCTCCTTCCCCACAACCCCATCCATCTCTTCCACCAGCTTCTTCTGCATGTCCTGGTACTTCACCAAACTAGCCATGATCCATTGCATGGAAGTGGACGTGGTGTCACTCCCTGCATTCAAAAGCTCTGTACACAACGTAACCATCTCTCCCTCTGTAAGCTTTCTCCCTCCCTCATTCGGAAGCTCAAGTCCCAGAAGAGAATCCACGTAAGTAAGAAAGAAACTTCCTTTTCTTCTTGATAGTCTTGTTTCTTGTTCTTGCATGCTCTTATCAATGGGATGAGAAGCTCTTCTTGCTTGCGCCGTATCTGCAAAATCCCATTCCAACGTTTACGAAATACAATACTTGCAATCTTGGGAAACACAGACAAGACGTTGATCCCCGCGAAATTCCCAAGCAGATAGCGATGAATGCCTTGAATCTCCTTCACAACCGATTCATCGAGTTTCATTCCAAAGCACATGATGAGGAGCAAGTAGAACATGGCGTAGCGTAATGTCTCCAAAACAGGAACGGGCTCGCCCGAGTCAGCATGGATGGTGAGCCGATCGACCAACATCTGGAGGACCCACTTGCGGGCTTGGGCGAAGGACTTGATGCGGTTGGGGTTGAGGATTTCGGACATGAGGTTACGTCGTAGGAGGCGCCAGAGCGGGCCATTCCCGGCTGAGCTGATGCTGTGTTGGTTGCTGGTGAAGATCCGACTCAGTTCTGTTGCGGCTGGGCGATCTGAGAAGAGGGATCCTTTCTGCACCAGGGCCTTGTGGGCAAGGAAATGGTCAGAGATGAAGACGAGGGTGCGGGGTCCTATGTAGAAGGTGATGATGGGCCCATATTTGGGACGGAGCTTGCGGAGGTGGGGCTCTAGGTCAAGGAAGGGCCTGGTTAGCCATCTGGGGTTGCCCAAGAAGGGGATGGTTGGTGGGCCTGGTGGGTGTTTGGGTTTGGTGAAGAGGAGTTTGAGGGACAATGCAAAGCAGATGGAGAGGGAGATGGAGATTAGGAACCACCAAGCCATGTGAAAAGGGGGACTATTGTGGTCTCATTTGGGTGGGTGCCTGTTGTTTATAGAGATGGGGTATGTATGCATTACGCTTCTCTAATGGGACAAGAATAATCTATGAATAGTGAACTGTATGTTTATGATTTATCTGATATCTATGCATTTAATTTACATGGCCTATTTTGGTTGATCAGACCACCCCTTTCACCCCCACAATCACCCTTATATTGAATTGAGATTGAACCTAATTTAATACTAGTTCTATTTTTACTGGCCATGTCTCAAAGTCCATTAGAATAGAGCTGGACTGTTTTGAATGGGGGATGCTGCTTGACAGAGTGAGAAACCTCCTGATTTAGCAATGCCAGGTCAGTAGTACAGTACAAATTTTCTGTCACACCACCCCTGTGTTCTTTTGAATTCACCACTCTTGATTTAAATTAGTGAATAGACTACCTTTGTTAAATCCAAACCGCTCAATCTTTCAGATCAAATGGTACTGTGGAGAACATGGTTGCCCAGTTAGTTGCGAAGTGGGCACCCAATTCTCATCTTTATTAGCATCCGGGTATATTAGAAGATCTGTGGACGAAGTCTATTGGGTCCAGCCCCTCAGCTAGGGTGGGGTACCATGGGTGCACCAAACTTTATTTCAAATGAATTCGGTTTGCTTACAGATGAATCATGTGTAAAAGGAAAATCAATTCTCCATCATGTATTTCACAACTTATCAAATTGACAGTGGGTCCAATTCTTGTCAAAAGAATAATTCCAACCACCCTTCATTTTCTTGTTGAAAGTCTCAAAGGTTTTACACATCTCCGAAAGATGAGAAGGATCCCATAATTAAACTGTAAACCCTATATTTTTCACTTTGATCATGGGCACTTCATCGAGGCTGTCCAAATTATTAGCTCTATTTTTCTAAAGTTGGGGCATTTCCGCTGAAATTGTATAATGTTCAGTTGACAGTTCTCTCGACAATTTAAGTTTCTTTTACTTTATTTTTGACCTTTTCTCCATTTTTTGTGTATTTTCTATGCCCATTAATTGGTTACTAATAAGGCCAGTTGTGAGCATTGTCAAAAGTATGGTATTTTGTATTGGGAAGTCCCACGTCGCCCAAGTCCTTGATTGGATAGAGCTTCATATAGTTGATTGGGCCTTCCACCTATTAGGTTAGACTTTTGGGTTGATACATGATTTCTTATATGGAATCAATGGGAGGTTATTTGATGGTCATTTTTTAAAGTTTCTTGAATTTTAACTACTACGGGGCTCACTTGGGCTAGACCTAGTTTCATCCTCCTCTTATCTCCTTGGATCTAAATGAGTTCGACTCGTTCAGTCTCAAAACAGTAGGCCTATTTATTTGCATTAGAATACATAGGAATATTGAATACGCAGTTCATTCATATGTGATTATAAATGAAGATTACTCTAAAATGAACATCAAATAGCCTTTTCTAGAAAATATAATCAAATTAGTTTTAGGAAATAGAATCAAATTAGGTTACTTATGGGAAGCATAATCAAAAGAAGGTGGGAAATAAATAACCAACCATCACCCTAGCAATTCAACTCATATATATATTAAAATGTAAACAAACAAGCCCTATGGTTAAAAAACTGTTGAATTTTAAGTCTGTCAACAAGGGCGGCTATTATATTGTTGATTGAGTGCAACTAATATTTTTCTAAAAAAGATAATAGTGCCTTTAATTTAAGCTAGATCCTAGTAAACTTAATTATAGTGATCGACTCTGATTAGAATAACTCAAACTAAAATAGAAATCATCATCATGTCCCTAAAATAACTAGAGTCTTCAAGATATTTTTATCATAATTTTTATTTCTTCCAAGAAAAACTCAACCAAGGGTAAGCTATTGAAATTAATGGTATGACTTTCTTTTTGAGTAGTTGGAATAAAAACCAGTGGGAGGTGGTCACCTTCAGCCTTTGGTTGCTACTTAAGGTGGCGAATGGAATAAACAAAGAAGATAGGTGGTTGTGTGTAAAAATAGAAAATTGAGGTTGTTGTTCCTAAGAAAGTGATAAATTTTTTTTTTTTTTAAGAATAGCTATAATTGGTTTAGAATTTGGATCCTTGATCTATATCACCCAGTTAGAACTTACAATACAAAAGAATCCGGACTCTAAATTTTTTGCCATCCGAAATCAGACTTCACTATACACCTGCTTTTTTTTTAAGATAGTCAGTTTCCAATTCACATCCCCACACTCAAATAGTTGATCTTAGTACATAAACCTTATGCATTTTATTTGTCAAGTGAATAGTTGTAAAACATATTAGGGGAAATTTCTAATAAGGCCTTAAGTTTTGGTCTTATTCTAAAAAAGCACATAAGTTTTAAAAGTTTTCAAAATTCGGGTTCTAAATTTTTCTGTAAGTTTTCAATTAAGGGCAACCAGCCATTTTAAGGGATTTTGAGGCAATTTTCTTCCTTATTTTATGTAAATGTAAAAACTTCCGTACAATGGCCCAAATCCATCTTCGACTTGCTGGACGAGAACAGCCTCAGCTTGGGAATCTTATAATTGAATACCCCTCTGCCGCACTACATCTCTTCATCACCAATTCATCACTTCATCGCTCACAACCAAACAAACACCAACACACAGCCTAGTACAGCAAGCACCAAACCGCCCATCCAACCAACACCCAAGCATCTCTCCAGCCACCTTATATATAGAAGTGGACGAGAACGGCCAGAAAATATGTCAAGGTCCTTCCGTGCATCTTACTGTAGGTAGGACATGGTCATTCAAGCACTACAGTCCGTTAGGAAAATTGTGTAGCCCGACTGTCATGAGCCCATGCCAGATCGAGTCTGACGGTGTGCCGCGGATGAACTCCCAATAAGTTTGGATCTAGTCCGATCGGATTTAAACTCCCAATTTGGCAGAATTCCCATATTGGTCAGGAGATGTAAGATTCGAAGAGGGGTAGTGTCCTAGTAATTGCTTTATATAAGAGAGGTGGGAACCTTTGCTTGATCATTTAGTAGATCAGAGAGCATTCTAGCGAATTCAAATGATCTATCTCACACCGAAACGCAGAACGTTCTCGACGAATTCGGCTCTGACACCCATCTGGATAAGCAATTCTTTCACGGTCCACATTCATGCATGTGATGGATTAGTGAGCCTTTATTATGCCTAGTTAGGTTCAGAAGTATAAAGAGAGTCATGTATAGAGAAGGGAGTGGTCATCTAGATAACACATGCATACATACATAGCTACAGCAAAATGTCCATCCGATGGAAACCAGTAAACGGCAAGTGCTCATCTCATGGCAGAACTGCTGTCACATGTGACGAGAACATTAGTTGGTAGTCATGTAACTTGGGGTAAGTGCTTGAGCTTCTAGGCTCTTGGACAAGAGGGTTGCGGTGATGTTCTGGTAATAGATCCCAAAGCTGAGGTTGTTCTCGTCCAACGAGTCCAAGATGGATTTGAGCTATCCGGGGCAGTGGGGGTAGTTTTCCCAAGTACATAAAATAGGAAAATTTTCGCAGGAAAATCCCTTCAAATGGCAGATTGTCTTTAATTGAAAACTTAGTGGAAAACTTAGAGCACAATTTGAGAACTTTTGAAACTCGTAGTCGCTTTTTAAAATAAAGCCAAGGCTAAGGCCTTTAATTGAAAACTCTCCAAACTATTTTTATTGTTCAACCCAATAAAGGGCAGATCAAGCACCATATAACATGGAAGTGGAACAACAAAAATGAATGAAAACAGATAGCTACTCTCCAACCTTACCTCTTCTCCTTGTGATCTTTGCCTTCAATGGCTCCTTCATGACTACAGTAAATTCTGACTTCTCACTCAAATCAATCTCCTTTCCATCCACAGGTTTCCATTCAAACTCCCTCACCAGATTCGCCACAAAGTACTCCAAATGTAACATTGCAAGATTAAGCCCTGGACATATCCTTCTCCCAGCCCCAAAAGGCATCATCTTTATCTCCCTACTCCCTGTTATATCCACCACTTCTCCCCCATCAAAGAACCTTTCTGGTCTAAACGCCATCGGCTCCTCCCACTCCTTCTCATCCCACCCCATCTCCGCCACCGTGAAATTAATCGCCGCACCCTTGGGTATCACATACCCCTCTAAATTCACCTCCTCTGACACTGCATGGGGCAGCACGAAGTGCCCCGGCGGGTGCCGCCGCAGCCCCTCCATGATCACCGCCTTCAGGTAAGGCATCCCGTTCAAGTCCTCCTCTCGCACTTCCTCTGCCTCCTTCTCCATGACCCGTTCCATCTCCTCCACCAGCTTCTGCTGCACGTCCTGGTGCTTCACCAGATTAGCCATGATCCACTGCAGTGATGTAGACGTGGTGTCCGTCCCTGCATTCAGAAATTCAGAGCATAGAGTAATCATCTCGCCTTCTGTGAGCTTTCTCCCCCCTTCTTCTTGAAGCTCGAGAGCGAGAAGCGAATCGACGTAGCTAAAGAGAGAGCTGTCTTCATCATTGGAGCTTTGACTTTGGTCTCTACGAGCTCTTATCAATGGAGTAAGAACGTCTTCCAGCTCGCGTCGCATTTGTAAAACCCCATTCCAGCGCTTTCTGAATATTATCCTACCGATCTTGGGCAGGAAGGAGAAGACATTGAGCCCAGCAAAGCTTCTAATCAGACGTCGATGGACGTTCTGAATTTCTTTCACGACCCTTTCGTCGAGTCTCTGTCCGAAGCACATGAATAAAAGCAAGCAGAACATGGCATGTTGGAACCTCTCCATGACAAGAACCGGATCGCCCGAATCCGCCTGGCCCATGAGCTCTGTAGTCAGGTTCTGGAGGACCCATTTGCGGGCCTGAGAATAGGTTTTGATTCGGGTCGGGTGGAGGATTTCTGACATGAGATTACGGCGTAGGAGACGCCAGAGCGGGCCATACCCGGCTGAGTTGATGTTGTGCTGGTTACTAGTTAGAATCCGACCCGCTTCCATAGCGGGTAGGCGGTCGGAGAAGACGGATCCTTTTTGGATCAGGGCCTTGTGGGCGAGGGAACTGTCAGATATGAAGATGAGGGTGCGGGGGCCGATACGGAGGGTGAAGATTGGGCCATAGTAGGCGCGGAGCTGGCGAAGGAGGGGCTCGAGATCGAGCAAGGACTTAGTTAGCCATAATGGGTTGCCCAAGATGGGGAGTGCAGGTGGGCCTGGTGGGAGCTTTCTGTTCTTGATGGCGGTGGTGAAGAGGAACTTTAGAGCCACAGCAGCGCAGAGGGAGAGGGAGATGAGGAACCACATCTCCATTGATGGGAGTTTTGAAATTTCCATTGGATGCTTCTTGTTTATGAAGGTGTGGATGGTAATGGTTATGGTCCTAATGTGGTCTGGGACAGTTTATCTGTCTTCATTTTTTTTTTTTTTTTTTGTTGGATTTGATTGCATGGTGTGAGATGGGACCCTAAAAGACTATAGGGTTTTTTTTTTTTTTATCTTTTTGCAAATGAAACAAAATTATGGGTGGTTATTTGTATAATTCAAAGAAAAGAGAAAACTGCATATCACATGATTCTGGGAATTTAGGCTGAACAGTCCAAATTCATGGGCTATAAAATATACTGGTGGATGCACCAGTGTGAAAAACGGGTGCATGGATATGTTCTTAAATAACTCACTTACAGTGATATATATTTACATGAGTAGTGGAACGTCAAAACCTGTGAGACTAACATGTATATAAAAAAATTACGGTTTATTGTACTTTGGTAGTCGGTTGAATTCTTTAGATTTGAATGTCTGTTGTTTGAAGAAAAATCTAGAGTTATTATATTTGCACCATTACACATGAGAGGCTCACATATTTGATATATCAACCACCGTTTACTAGTCTTCGCTGTCTGTGTGGTGTGATGAAATAGCCAAATAAATTAGTTAATTTGACGATTCTTAGTGGGGCCGTTCTCTGGGGTATGTCTCTCATAGATCCATCTTCCGTAGGGACTCCCTTGTGTGATGAAATAGTCAAATAACTATTTTTTTTATTTTTATCAAGAAACGTGTCCCACTTTTTTGGTCCAGACTAATCTCTATGGGTCCAAAGGAAGTCAAGTAAATCCCCTGTAGCTAGGCTTGTCAACCGTGCGGGGAAAACCCGCCGATCCGGTTGACCCGACCCGGTCGGGTCATAAATTACCCGCCCCGTTCGGGTCAACGGGGTGGGTTGACCCGGACTCGGTCAAAGAGCTTACCGGGTCAGGGGCGGGTATGGGGACGGCCGACCCGCCCCATACCCGCCCCGGATATATATTTTTCCATTAATAAACTAAGAAAAAAAAAAAAAAGAAAATCTTGAAATATCTATTTTTTAACTCCGGCTTTAATAACTCTGTTAACCTCATTTGTGGCAATAATCTGAAAAAACAGAATGCCTTTGTATTTTCAAATAGAAAGATGTGAAATATTTAACCAGTAAATGAGAATGTTAATCAGAATTGCTGCTATGGAGCAAACAGAGCCTTAAGAATAGAGTACTGCACCTTTGTGGTGTATTCAAATTCAGATAAAAGGGGCCATTTTTCTCCAATGCTGTAACTTTTGGCCTATGGCCATCTAAGAGGTGGTAACTGGCAAGCACTTCAATTGATAACAGTAGTAATAGTACTTAATCAGTTTGTATCTGCCTAAATGAACATTAGTGATGGTTGCATGAATACATCAATCATGAGTGTCTAAAGTCTAAACCCCTCTATAACATTATGATTGGTTAATGCAGACCCATCTACTTGGTACTCCATCAAATGATGGTCGTTAAAAAATGCTCAAGAGTCCAAAACCCAACAAAGGGAAATAAGATTTTTTAGTTCATCTGATCACTCCAACTTTGGGAAAATGATTGATTCAACTAACCATTGAAACTTTCGGGTCAGCAGAGCGGGTTGGGTTTCCCCGTGACCCGACTGGCGGGTTATGGGGTGGGTATGGGGATGGGGAATTTCTTACCGGGGCGGGTATGGGGCATGGCGACCCGCCCCATTGACAAGCCTACCTGTAGCCCCAATGTGGTAGCGTAGTTTTGAATCCTCAACCTCTGAAAGTGGAAGCAAACTGTGGTCATAGTCAAATAACTGAAATAGTCAAGCAAGCGAAACATGGGATGTTGGAAGCTCTCCATGATGCAGACGGGCTCGCCCGAATCCGCATGGCCCATGAGCTTGGTGATTAGGTTCTGGTGGACCCATTTGCGGGCCCGAGAATAGGGTTCTTCTCGGGTCGGGTGGAGGATTGTGGACATGAGGTTCGGTCGTAGGAGGTGCCAAAGTGGCCCATACCCTGCTGAGCTGAGCTGATGTTTTGTGAATTGCTGTTGAAGATCCGACCCGTTTCATTAGCTGGCGGGCCTCCGGAGAAAACGGATCCTTCCTTGATGAGGGTCTTGCAAGCAAGGGAGTGGTCGGATATGAAGATTTGGATGTGTGATCCAATCCAGGTTTTGAAAATGGGCCCGTACTTGGCGTGAAGCTCGTGTAAGACGGGCTTGAGCTCGAAGAGGGATTTGTTGAGCCAGTGAAGGTTGCCAAAAAAGGGTAGAAGAGTTGAAGGCCCAGTTGGGAGCTTTCTACTCTTCTTGTTGGCTGTTGTAAGAAGGAAGCTGAGGGCTACAGGAACAAAGAGAGAAAGGGTAATGGAGATGAGGAGCCATAGCCTCTTTGCTGTAAAATTCTTGGTGTTTTCCTTATCTATGTGTTGAAGAGTTTAATGGGACCAATTTGCATTATGGGTGGAGGGTGATTTTGCAATCTCAAGTTTCGGAAACATTGTTGGGCTAAGTGTGTGTGCTGCTTGATACTAGAGGATATGAGGTTGGAGATGGTCTAACTGTCTATCGGCTTCTAATTTTAAGGTTTCTACATGAGTATTGAAACTTTTGAGATAGGTGGTTGAGCAAGTCTTCTGTGTTTCATTCATCACGAGATCACTGCGGAAAAGAAATTGAAAATTTAGTGCCCGCCGCTATATGGCAGACAGTCTTTCTCCAAATTGGGGGATGAAAAGAGTACTGCTTGAGTAATGGTGATTAGATGTGTATATACTTTTCACAAAATGTCAGTTTTTTTGCTCTATAGTAAATGAATTTGTTTACTCTTTGCAGAAAATACATATGATATAGAAATTGATAAATCCCATTGGGACTATCCCATTATATCATGGGATATGGCACAAAAAAGTAAAATAATAATAATGTTGACCAAAGTCAAATGACTCTAATAACATAATCTAAATTTGGGTAATGAAATTGGGAAAACAAAGTTTAAGGTAAACCAATATGTCAAAACCCCAAAACCAAATTCGCTTTGCTAGTTGCAAAAAAAATGTATGATGCAGAAATTGATAAATCTCATTATTTCAAGTGATATGGCGAAAAAAAAGTTGTAAAAAAAATGTTGACCAAGAGCCGCTTTATCTGAATTCCGGTCATGAAATTGGAAAACAAAAGGCACGGACATCACTAATAAGAGATCAAACTATATGGTTTTCTAATAACCATTATATCGGAAAATAAAATCCAAAAGAGCATCATACAGGGAAATGAAAAGAAAAGCAGGGGCATGCTGGATCCCATCAGAGACTGAAATACCAGAAATCATTATAGAGATAGATTGATAGATCATATTGTTGCTGTATTTTGCTTATCAAATGGCATGCTTCACTCTCTTTCATGTTTTCATTACAAAGCAAACTGTATATTAGACTCGGACTGCAATATGAGAGAGAGACCACAAGAGGACCAGGGACTGATTGGTCAGTCCTGAACACGGGCTAAATTGGTAAACCAGCCCAGACATGGGTCTGAGGTTTTGACCCGTTGAGTCTTTTTTGTTGGGACTGGAGTTAGGTTTAGAGGTGTGTCTACATGAAGTGGCCTGACCCAACAAGCTAAAAATAAATGAGAAACATATTATTAATTGGCTAGGCCTGGGCATAAATTTTAGGCTCCTCAATTCCTGGACTGAGTTGGGCCAGAATATTTGCAATAACAAGTAATGGCATTTTCTTGAACTAGGACTCAATGTGGAAGTCATTGAATGAGTCCTACAAATTACTCGTATTGATTTGGTCTGCCTGATCTGACTCTCTACTTCAACTTGTCTATAGTTGGTTTAGTCAAAACGCGTCAGAAAGCTACAACTTGACCCAGTTTTGGCTAGGCCCATCCTGGCCCTTGTGCCCCCCACGATGGTTTCTCTCCAGTCCTGAGCAACCGGTACATGACTCAGTGCTACCCAAATCAAGGGCCACAAGACATAAAAAAAAAGGGCCCCCATGGCTCCATCCCCAATGAGAACACCATGTATGGTCCACTATTGTACCTGTTTTTAATTCAATCGAGTGTCAGATCAATGGGTTTTACACCCGATGACCCGAATACCATACATTTATATATTATATACTTACAATTATATAATATGAAGCGAAGTGGTTTCCAATTGAAATTAGTTCCAATTCGTTCTAATTGATTTTGACTCATTCAATTTAATTTAGTTTCACCCTAACAAACGGGTTAGGTCGGGGTAAATTAGGTAATTGATTTTGACTGGTATGTACGAAGACTCGAACTCAGGATAATATGGATTTCAAAGGGGCAACCCTACTACTATACCATAGAATATCTTTTTGTTAATAGTTATCAACAAAAACTTAAAATCAGTTAATGAGGAAGGGACCCATCCCCTTTTTAGAATATTGACTGGGAGTTAGAATTTATCTACAAGGTATTTATAAAAATAACTATATTTTTAAAATATTGGCCCCTATAAATACTATTGTTATTATTTTCATATTTATGCATTGTACTTTAAGCATGGATGATCAAACTTTTGAAATAACTATTTTATATGATTTCCTATATAGTCATTAATTTTCTATGACAACCATTTTAAAATAAAACTAAACTCAAATGAATATATAATATATGGAATTGATCAGATATAAAGCAAACTGAGAAATCAGAGATTAACTACAATTTGATTTGGACCCTGTGAATTTTGTTTTGACCATTTCTTTTAATAGATTGATTCTACCCTATCCGTTTTTAAACCCTCTTTAATTACTACTGAACTCTTCCTTTATGACTCCTTAATACTGAAACTCCTCATATCTCTCCGCTCCTTTCCTCTTCTCAGTATGTTTTCAACATTTTAATGCATCATTTCATTTTCTCTATGTGTTCGTTCTCTTCCCTTAACTCTCTACATCTTCCCCTCTCTATGTACAAAGCCTTTCTTTTTATAATATTTTTTACTATATAATATTATGAATTATGTTGCCCGTGCTAAGCATGGGGCTTTTCGCTAGTGTATATTGAATGAAAGGACTTTATATGAGCCTCATTCTGGACTTGGATTAAAATTGCAAAGACTTTAGTTGATCCCTCAGACTGGGTACAGGTTTTTTTCTAAATTGGGGCACAATTAGGCTAAATTGATTTCGAGAATGAAACAAAATAAACAGACATTGTTTGGAATCTGCTATAAGAATTCCATTTCTCTACCAGACACAGAATTATAAGATGTAAAGAACCAAAAAAGATGCAAATAACCACCTCTGGACACAGTCCCAATTTATCACTACATAAGACAATTCTATTCAAAGGGATCATAAGACTCATAACAATCCTTAGCTAAATGGAACATTAAGGGTATAATTTGCTCGTCTGCACAAGTCCAAGGCCACTTAAATCAACTCATGAGAATGGCTTTTTTTGATGATCTTCTCTTTATAATTATTTTCATACAACCAGTCCATGGCACAGCACTGTGAATTGACATATATAGTACTCTGGAGTGGGAGGGGGGTAAATTGTAGTTTCTTCTGGAATTGAATGCAAGTGGGCTATGCCTTTATTTCCTTTAACGCCCAACAGTACGCCTAGTCCGTTTACTTTAGACATACTTTTGCAAATTGGTGCATGGGCTGACGTGGGCTTAGATATTAGGCCCAATAACTTTAAGGGCCAGTTTGTTTGCATTAAAATACTTAGGAATTTAACTCGTAGGATTTTCTTTAAAGGGGTAAAAACTGAATATCAAAGGTAAAATTTTAAAAACGAACATCAAATATTTGTTTTTATAAAAATAGAATAAAAAAATGGAAAAGGCATATCAAACTTTGGTCTTCGTTTTTAACTGCTTGAGAATTTTGTTATATTTTTTTTAATGCAAAACAAATAGCTTAGATGGACAACTTTAACTGATTAACGTGAAATACCTCACTGGTGAGACTTTGAGGTATTTCTAACAATGCATTTATATATTATCTCTAGGGCCTCAAAATTGCCCGAATCCTATATGTGAAAGTAAAGTTTGATAAGTTTCAATTTTGCATAATCAATTTAAGGGCTTATAAATTTTGTTTGAGTGTTATCTTAGGTTTGCATGTTACTTGAGCACAAAAATTTTGCACTGATTTCTCTTTCATGAGAAATTTATATGATATCCAGGGAAAAATCCCAAATCTGAAAATTTTTGCAACAATCTCATAGTCATAATAGATTTTCCAGAAGGACATATGTCATGATGGTCACACCAACATAGAGATGAGTTGGATGCAGCAGCAGCAGTACAATTGCTGGCCCAGTGCATGTGAAAATCAGTTCCGAAAAGTCCTTCTCTTGGACACTTGCATTTGTTCTTGTCGTTAGATCCAAAATAGATGAATTAAAGAGCCTCTGCAATCATGGGACCACAACCAGTCGCTATAGCAATTGGCAATCCGGTCGGACTCTCGATCCTCTGTCGGAACTATGATGGGAAAAGTCATTAACCTTGTAATAAATTTGTTTAACTTCTTTGTGGTCGTGGGAGCCACGTAAAAATAATTCAGACCGTTTAAAATGAATCTATGTCCGTTTCTATTCAATTTCTTAAAAAGAACAGGTCTCTCCCCTTGTTGGATTGAACACAACATAGAAATGTGACTCAGCATTGACATGACATCACTGCTGATTTAGTATTAATTATGGTTCTCATATATTTTCAATCCGACAGTGAGACCCCTCCTTTCCAACTGAAATGAGGATCTAACTATAGGTGATGGGATTCATGTTGAACAGTACCCATTATTATCTACATCCCTGATGTAGATAATAATGGGTACTGTTCAACATGAATCCCATCACCTATAGAACAAGATGGAGTTCCAAGAATCTCTAATCAGTCGAGTTGTGGGTGGTAGTAGTGCGTACCCCTATCAGCACCTCAAAACTTTCCTCTTGTATGATGGGAGTTTTGAGTTAACCAATGGGCCAGATATTTAATAAGGTCATGTTATGCTAAGTGGTATCACTCACGCCCATTTTGGCCTCCACGTGACATCATGTTACAAATCTAATCCCCTTGGATTCAACTAAACCCATTAATTAATTAATTTGATATTAATGTAAATTATACTCACTAATGAATTAAATGTCATAAAGTATATAATTTAATAGAATTTTACACTTTAAGGTCTATAAATCCGTGGTTGTACGTGATGATCTGACTAAGATGATTCTTACCCAAAATTATATCTATAATGAGTCATTTCCATCACATTATCCTCCCATGATTAGCATGTATTCAAGTGAGTCCAAAAGTCTCGTCTCTTGTGTTAGGTTTTTGAGTGTTGGCTAAATTCATGGGTTGGACAAAACTCTAGATTTTTGAGTTGTATTTTTTTATTTAGAAAAGACCTCTAAAGATAGAAGTTTGGAAGGACTCAGAAGAAGAAAGCCTGATGGTATTAGAAGAAATCTGCTGGAGAAATAGTGCTGAATTTCCGGATCATTCCAGAGAAGGGTCCGCTCGAGCGACCACTTTACTCGCTCGAGCGAACTGTGTGCGAACAGCCCAGTTCTGAAACAAAGGCTGGTTCGCTCGAGCGAACATGGAGATCGCTCGAGCGAACATCGCGCAGTTAGTGGTTCGAAATTGGAAAATTGATTTTCTAATTGTGCTCAAGCTGCTGGTTTCCATCCTAATCAAGTTAGGAAACTTTAAGCACGAACCAAGGGCTATTTAAAGGGTTCTAAGGCTATTGCAAAGGGACACCTCACCTCTCAAAGTTCTGCGTTAGAGATTTTTATTGAGAGAATTCCCCTCTAGAGATTTTTATGAAGTTGTGCTGTCAAGTTCTCTAGAGTCAGTTATTCTGCATTTCTTTGTAGAAGATTATCTTCCTGCGAGAAGATCTGAGAAGTCAAGTGCTGGTTTGAATCTGTTGCAATCATCGGTGCGAAGTCGTTGAAGCGTAAGGCGACACAAGGTAACTTCAGTCCTTGGGTAGGGGATATCTAGGGAAGAGATCTGAGTTTCTTGTAATTGCAAGATTCATAGTGCTTGATTTAATCCAGTTCGGATCAGTGGTTTTTCACCCGGTCAGGGTTTTCCATCTGAAATTTGGTGTCCTTGTGATGTGTGCTTGTTGATTTATTTTCCGCTGCATATTGTTTATTTCTGCACACTTTTGGATTGTTTGTTTGAGTAGACCAATCTAGAGATCGCGGACCCTATAAAATATTTTCATTTTGCGGATTGGAGAGAGAGACCTCTTAGCATAACATAACCCATATATCATTTTCTGTCTATCATAATGAAATATCCACATATAATGCCATGAGAACTTGTATATGGAGCCGACATAGAACCTAGCAAATAATGGAAGAGATTAGCTAGGAATGGAAAGATCTTACCGAGCCCATTAATTGTGCGAACCCCTTGATTTATAGCCTTTAACTTAATAGTTTAAAAGACATAATTTTTATCCGAATCTCAAATCAACAAAATGGTTGGATGCATGTCAAATTTGGGCTTGTGGTGATTTGGGAAAAGAGAAGTATGTGAGGGAGGAAACTTGATTATAGGTTTGCTTGGTTGATAAGGAAATAGTACTGTGAATTACACATAATCCCAGTCCCAGTGGGGGAGGTTGTCATCAGAATATCTCTATATTATACATTTTTTTTTTTGCTAATTTTCTATATTATACATAGAATCATAGATAGAGTAATATTGAACATCGATCGTCAGCGCCACCTAGATTTAAACAAATCAACAACATAGGAGAGAATTGGAACATTTCATTACAGATTAGTGAATGCACCGAACGTGGGAGTGATTGGAAGCTGTTAACCATCATATTAATAATTTATAAGTGCATGAATAACTGTTTAACTTTGAGGCACAGGATACTTATTAATCTAGTGGCTTTGGTCACTGAATCACACATGGAAGGTTCATTCATAATGCATGACCAGACCCTTTTCTCGGCTCCGCTACTGCCAACCGATATGACCTTTTCTCTTCATTTGGATTAGGTCTCATGTTATCTAAAAAATCATATCTCCAAATCGATACGACCTTTTCTCTTCATTTAATCTTCTCATTTGGGCTGGGTTTGGAAAGAAAGGAGGAGGAGGAAGATGATGGGAAATGATTTTTTTTCGTGCAGAGGGCCGATATGGATACACATCTCATTTCGCACACAAAAAAAAAAACCACAGGGAATTTAAGAGGGCCTTTTTGGCGTAGTCCGTGACTCAGATGATTTTTATATGGTAAAATCCTCTTTATTATTGTATAGTGTTTTATCTCTGATTTATTGATTATATGCTAATCTAACAATTAAATCTACAAAAACCATCAGTTTAATTTGTGGTAGATCCCTATGCAGGTAGGCCTTCACCGAAATACTGTATCAGTCATCCAACAAAAAAATGGCCAATTCGATATAATCACCTGATTGCTTTTATTTGTATTTGTCAGAAAACCACCTCAGGTGGGCCTCAGCTGTTGTCCAGTTTTGAAATGATACATGCAGAAAGTGTTGGTCTTAAGAAGCAGATGCCTGGAACTGTTGCTACATCCAGTGCAGGAAGGCACTGATTTCGTTCGGGGTAACGTGTTCCCTCCGAAGTCAATACATGGCTGAAGAATTGTCACCTCTCAATTCAAATCCTGACAGATTATCCACGGACCATATGATGCATATTCCCTACTCAGCAGTTAAAAATAACGGGTTGGGTTATGAAAGCAACTCCAGACACTTCAAATGGGCATGATAGCCTCCCACAGCTCTAATTGATATATCAGTATATGAGATTGTCTCTAATAGATACTTCATATCTTACATAGCATGTGAAGTATGTGATGGTATGTCAAATCTGGTATACCATAAAGCACATTTCAAAATTTTATTTAGAAAAAAATAATGGTGAGGGCCCACTTGCATTTGAATTTTTTTGTGCAAATCTTTCTTTTGACTAAAATAATGATCATAAGCCCACTTGCATTTGCTTTTGACATTTCTCTTGGAGTAGCCAAATTACATAAGCTAAATTACATGTG
The DNA here is from genome assembly GCA_028538565.1 of Umbellularia californica. Lineage (NCBI taxonomy): Eukaryota > Viridiplantae > Streptophyta > Magnoliopsida > Laurales > Lauraceae > Umbellularia > Umbellularia californica. Next base: position 12,358,688 of record JAPQWN010000001.1, on the reverse strand, counting down.
CCACATACATCGGCCTTCATTTTTTAAAAGGCACATCCAAATTTAAAGTATCTCTCTTGGAGATGCTCTAAGGCCTTGTTGGCATCTCCACTCTTATTTTTATGTAAGTTATGAAACTCGTCTATCTGCTTGACTCGTCCAAAGAAAAATAATAATAATTTGGATAGAGTGAATTTGGAGACTCGGAAAAGTCATATTAATAATTTTTTTAATAATTTTAAAAGTATTTAAAAATAAATTTATTACTTATAAAATATTAAAACATATTTATTTATATGCATTCATGATAATCAATTCAAATTAATAAGTTTGTATATGAAGGAAAAACATAATAATAATAAAAAAAATTACATATTACACAACAACTTGTTAGTCCAAATATTGAATGAAAAGGACTAAATATAAATTTCAAATTACATTCCAGTCATACATCACTTGTGGGGTTTTGAAGTCCTGACCTTTAATTAAATGAGTCAAACATAAGTTGATCTGCCCAACCCGTTTATCCCATCTAAACCATGATACAAGCATACTTAAATTGGGCCCATATATCGTAGCCGATTAATTTCTAGACAAACAACTTTTGTCCCGCGATAACGTAACCTCTATGTTGAGGTGGATTGAGAGTCAGATTCTCGAATTGGGCGTCATTGTATCCAGTCAACAAATGGAACAATATGGGCCACCTTGAGCCAACTCGATTAAGGGACATCAACCAAATCAAGCACACGAGAAGGGCTCCTTATCCAAGTGGTAAGGAGTGACGACCGTTTTCACTTCCCTATCTAGATTTTAAACCCTAGTTAGGCCGTCTCTTTTCATGTGTCGGCCTTTTGCCTGTGTGCTTTTAATAAAATATCAAATGAATCATTGAGTCATTAGTCATTAAGTCAATAATCATACACGTCCACATATACACATTGATGCAAATAACAATATCAAAGATTTCGGTTGTTGGGGGGAAAATGTTGGAATGGTTTTAGAATTTTTGTTTTTTTAGAATATTTATCCAAATTTGGTGCAGTTAACAAATGAACTTCTAAACACTTATTAAAAGTAATAAATAAATAGAAGATACATATAAGTTAATGTTAAATTTATCCTCATTTCCAATTCTTATTTGAAAGATCTTGATTTTATCAAGATATTCTCAGTTTAACTGATTTTTTGAAAGCATCACAATAATATTCTGAAAACACCAGTTTAAGTAAATGTTGGGTTATTTTCAATATATCACCTACATATGTGACATGGATTGTTTTACATATTAGTTTAGTTCTAACTAATTTAAATTAATCAATAAGTACACTGTCTGCCCCTTTAATTGATTGCTTGACGAAGTTGAGCCTGTGGGACCTTGCCCATTATTACACCTAACACAAATAAGAAGCCAGTTTTATAGCTCTATCTATCAAGTGGTATTTTTTAAATAAAAATCAAAGGTGGATTTCAGGTGGATGGCATTAAGACGTGGCCCATTCCTTGTTTACATGATCCCTTACACATCCTCAGATGACCCACAATCTCCATTAAATACTCTACAGCCATTGTTGTCATATGGGATCCAGGCTTCTTCCAAGAAGGCAGAGATTTTGTCGGTAATAACTAAAGAAAACCAGTACAGATCGACTTTTAAATCTTGTTGACATCAGTATTGTCAAAATATATTATCATCCATGGCAAACTTTTGGGTGTGACTCTTCAGTGGATATTTGACAGTTTCTAGACAAAAAAGTATGTGAGGGTTTCAAATGTTTTTCTCTAATTGGATTCACGAATGCTCAAGGATGTATCAACACATTTTTTTTTTTTTTTTTTTTGAACGGTAGGATGTATCAACATCTTGAAAGTTGATTATCAAATAATTCTAAAACTTATGCCAACCAAGAAAGGCAAATTCAATGTCGAGTTGTTCCTCCCGGGGTTCAATCTTATGATCGGTTGACTTTGATACTATATTATTAAATTATTTTTAGAGCTTCTTGTATATGCCCCCTAAGGTTTTAGTAGTTGTAAATAACCCCTTGCCTTTTCTTTTTAATACCTTTCACATCCCCAAAATCAATATTTCTAACAAGAATGGATAGCCATCATGAGATTTATCTTGAATTGTTACATAATTGACAGTCGTGCCCTTACATCCATTAAACAAAATGAGTATATTATTATTTATAAAAATACAATTATTTTATCTCAAGTCCCAATGATTTCTCTCAATAACTCTCTCTTGCACTTAACCAAGGGTGGATCTGAAGCCCCCACCCATACGTGAGAAAAGTGTAAAATTCCCCCTTCCCCCTAAAATTCTAAAAATTAATATATATTTTTAACATTTGCCTCTTCCTCGATATTTCTTTTACTTAGAGCCAAACACCTCTCCCCTCGCAAATTCTAAAGATTATTATTATGTTTTTACATTTGCCCATCCCCCCTAATATTTCTTTTACACCCCTCTATATAGGAAACAAAATCATGTATATTAAAATTTTCATCAATTCAATAGTGGGTCCTGTATGGATTTGATAAATCATAACCGATTATAAGTACAGGTGTTGATTGTTATCATAATCAATTTTTGGACTTAAAGAAATGAGCCCTTTAATGATAAAAAAAAAAAAAATGAGTTTATGTGGGGTTGTTATCTCTCACTAAGTGTAATTGTTAATGTTACATACTTTATAAAAAAAATTAAGTCCAAGCTTTTGAGATTATGCATATAAAGATAAAAGGGATGGACAAAGGTGTCATTGTGCACTAAAAACCTATGGTGGTTGGAAGACTATTGATTTTGGGGACATGGAAGGTATTAAAATAGGGGCCTATTTGCAAATACTTAAACCTCATGGGCCTATTTGTAAATCCTACAAACCTTAGGAGGCTATATACAAAAAGCTCTTAATTTTATCTACTAACCAATCCAACCACAACCTTCCGCATTAGTAGAGGCTGGAAATTGTTTTTGCTAAAACCATTACTTATTGCTTAATAAAAGGCTATGAATCCAACTCTTTCCTTGTTACAATAGCATAAGCATGTGACAATCATGGCTTCTTGAATGATTGATAATCTGAACCGCACAATAGACGGGGTTTGGCCCAAAATCCACTTCCATTCAAAACCCTATCTGCCTTATTAGTGGCCCTAAAAAGGACAATAGATATATGTAAAAAAAAAAAAAATGATCCATGTTAAAAATATTAAACATAGTTCTATCAATATATATATATTTATATAGACCACACACACACACAACATAGTTGAAAATTTACTCTTAACGTACACCTATTGCAAGGACCTGGACTAAGCCTGCAATTTAGGTCCACCGGCCTGGATAGGCCTGAAAATAGTCCTGAATAAAAATGGATTCGATTTAGGCTGATTTCAGCCTGACCAATGACCTAGGGCTGGATAGCTGACAAACCTATGTTTGATGACTCTTCGAGGTTTATAATGGACATTGAAAATGCTCAATACCCTGATGATTAATTAGTTTTGGGGATGTAGGGTAGCCCTTTGTAGGGTACGTAGGGCAAAATGAAGAGTCCATTGGGACCTGTTTGTTTTTAAAAAATATATATATAAGAATTAATGGTAAAATGAGTTTCACTTAAGGCTAAATAAGAGGTGGTGGGTGAATGATATGAGATGGGGATTAAGATTATATGGTGGAGATGTAGATATGACCTTGTTGATTTCCTAAATATCAAACTACTAGAATGATAAAATGATATTGAGTGAAGAGGTTATTTGATGGACATTTTTAGATACTTATCTTTGAGTCGTCATTTTTAACCACTTTGAAGACTGCAATCTAGATGTTCAATTCCATGAAACAAAATGGCCCTTGGTGTGTGGCTCAAATCATTGTTTATGGTGGGGCAGGTCCTTCACAAATGCCACATGTAGAGAGACAGGGCGTTGGATGTCCAACTAATTCAGCAGTTGTGCCTACCATCGGATTCTTTCCTTGGTATCGTAGGCAGCTGCTACTCTGCAAACGCTCAAAACACGAAGACCGGATCCAAAGCATACTCTCAGTGTCAGATTTCTTGTATTAGGGGGTTTGATGGCAGAATGCAGATTCCTTTCGAAAGTACTGGGACTGTTGCGTGAGCGAATGTGCGTTTACCACTTGTTAATTTTATGCAAAAACAAGTCGGCCCTAAAACTTTGAGGCACTTAAATAAAGAGTTAAAGATCGATTAATTGAAAAGATATTGGCCTCATCCTTATATTCTTAGTCCGCAAGCATCCAAATCAGTTGCACAGGAGATGATTATCTTCCAAGAAAATATTTCAGGTTTCTTGTAGAGGATATGCCTATACATGGGATACTGATCCAAATTAACTTACTCCAAGCAGATGAAGTTAAACAAAGTAATCTTGCATTTTTGTATTTTGAGTGTTGATTTCTGCTATTTTGGCAGTCTATCTCTAACAACCAGCAAAACATCATGTGGTTCGCAGGGAGTGCAAACCCGGCCCATTTATAGTCCGTAGGGTTCAGTGGTGACCAATCCAAGCCTCTCAGGCTCAACTATTATTCGAATTGGGATTCTTCCCAATCCCATCCGTATACATTGTTGAGTTGAATCACAAACAACAAACGGAATTTATAAAATCATTGAACTTTGAACCCCTAAATTCAGAGGTCGAGATGATCTATTTTAACCATCTACCCTATCCATATGGTTGGTGTGAATGTAGGTTGGCCCATGTAAAGATGGGAGGAGGCTTAAGAACTTTACTTCATTCAGATAGAACCATTGTAAACTGGCTTCCTTGTGTGATCAACTGAGCTCACTGGCAGAGGCGGATGCAGTGCATATGCACTGGGGCCTGGGCCCCCAGTGAGTTTTTGAAAAAAAAAAAAATTATATATACTAAGTTAGACCCAATGTAACCAGGCCCCCAGTAAAAAATATTAGGCCCATTCTTTATATATAATATTAGGCCCATTCTTCAACTATTAGGACATCAGAATATGAAAACTCGTAGAGAACAATTGTGATAAATAAAGATTTCTTTGTTTTATTGCTTGAAACTATTACATTATATTCGTCCCATATGAATAACCAAAAAAAAAAAAAAAATCCGGGAGCATTTCCCCGGGACCCCTACTATTTAATCGTGCCCCCAGTGAGTTTGAATCCTGGATCCGCCGCTGCTCACTCGCCAACTATAATTTCTGAGAACATGAAGTTTGATAAATCTTACCATGATAGGATAGTTAGTTATACCCATAAGATCAGGGCTCTCCAGAATCATTGATATTCCCATGTCCCATATTTAACGGCCAAAATTGCCCCACCTGAATGTTTTTGGTACATGTGGAGTCTTAACATAATGAAGCCTGCACCTACCATATCAGAGTAGTCTGTAGGACAGGACCTTTTAGATTATGTCATTTGTTCTGAAGGACATTAAAAAAAAAAAAAATACATAGGTTCAGGAACCTTATTATTTATTGTATCCTGCATGTTGTAATCCCAACTCCTTTAGAAATTAAATAATAATAAAATAAGCACAAAATCTTCTGAAATATTGTCCTCACAGACCCAAGTTCCCAAAACTCACGTGCAATCCACGTGCCGACTAGTAGGTTACTGTCATACCAGTGTCATTGGTGGTGTATTGAAATTGATACTAACTCAAGATCTGAACAGGTGATTACTGATGATGTATTTAAATTCTCATATCCAACTTCCCAATATATCCCCTTTCTCTTGTCCCTAATGTAGCTTCCAAGAGCTATTATCATGTAAGCATAAGAAAAGCCCAGCATATTTTACAAGGAACCTTATTATTTATTGTATCATGTTGTACCATTCTGGAATGTATTTCGCATGTCTCTCATTTGCACGTAAGCGATTCACGTGCATTCCATTCACACATGTGAATCATTTTTATATGTAAAAATTAGGAAAGTCTGCATGTACTAGTGCATGTCTTCCAGAAATTACATTATGTTTAGAAGGTTGATGATTTTGCTTCCAATTGATCTCTACTAACTAGTTCATTCTCTTGCTTGCTATCATCCTCTAGCTTTCCATTACTCTCTTGTGCGCCAACAATCTATATCTTGTCCAGCGTGTTTGGCTTGCTTCATTTTAAATGCATCGTTGTATTTATACTTCCATTTTGAGACAATTCTAGGAGAAATGCAAATGCGAAAGCTCATTTTCATGGACATGAAAATCTTCAACTGATGTTGTTGCTCATAATTCAAAAACATGTGTATTTGATTCCAATCAGGGGAAATGATCATAAGATAATGTCCACATGGGAGCTTCCATGTGATCGACCAAACAAGCAGCTTGAGGCCTAGGTTTTACAACTGTTGAATTGATCATAGTGTATGGAACTAGACATTAATTTAATATTTGTTTTACTTTTTTCGAGCATTGGTGAATCTACTAGTGTGTGTTCTTAAATTACCAAGAATTTCTAATTAGTTCTTTCTATTTCTGATAAGGTGTGTGATCTGGGTAATTACAATCAAGCAAAATCAAAATCGTCAACAATTGAGACCATGTTTGTGTAATACCGAGGATTCTATGTCTTTAAAAAACACGAAAAGCATGAATCATTGTGGCTAGCAAGAAAAATTGAACTCGTTTGACTGAGTAAATCATGTGTGTTAAAAGGAGTAGAACTTTGTAAGATTGTACAGACATTTTCCTCTCTTCCACAAAATTACCAAAAATGTCTTCACTTTTGGTTGCTGCAAAAGTGGTCAAATCTCTGTAGAAAAGGTCGCCGGTTTTCCAAACATTTTTCACGGAAATAGGGCCCGGAGTAGGATTCCGGACTAGGAGAAACCCGTACTGACTCAGTTTCAACAGCATGTGTTGATGATCACTTCTCAAGGAAAGGTTGCTTCATTCAAATTTAAATTTACCCGGCTTTCCTCTAGGCCCGGAGGGACTAGTCCAGCCCAAAGGGTTGGGAATCCTTCAATAGCAAAAAAAAAAATAAAAAAAAAATTAGCACGTGGGATGGGAGTACCCTGTGTAAGCCTGTTACCCTGTAAGCCCATCCATGATCACATATGTTGGTGCAGTGACTTTGTGGACCACATGAAAAAGGCTATGTTCTTGTAGTTCATGGGGCCCACACTTGGAATTGTTGCCTTAATGTAGATTTTCAACTATGCACCTATGTTTTCTCCTTTAAACAAAGTCTAACATCATAATAACAACGTGGGTACCACATCTGTCTGATTGATGACCTTCAGGCTTTTAACGTAGAAATCCTGACATCCATTGTTGTGATCATATGTCAAGTGGTATTCAAATCACTAAAATGGACACAGTTGGATTCACTAAATATTTTACACGTGATACAACTTTATTTACTCTTCTCTGTTTCCCCTGAAAGATGGGCGAGGACGACCTCATCTATGGAATTTGGTAGTCAATCTGACAGTTGGCCCTCTGAAATTAATCTTGAATCAATATTTATATGCAAATGATGTGAGTAGTGCTGGAGATGATAAACGGATTGGATTTCGAAAATGTGGGCCTCTTGCACCCATGTGTATGAGTTATGAACAGGGGGCTGCAGCCATTTGGATGATATTTTAAGACACGTTGAGGGTGTGTGACATATTTCGGACTGTTAGGTGGAAGATGTAAATGTTTATAAACTGCTACATTTATCTACGCCGACGTTTGAGGTGGAAGGTTTCCTATCTAGTTCATCTCATGATATGACTTAGCCTATGTAATTATAGGAGTAATTGAGTGCACAATCATCGAGGTGCATTTTGCATCCCTAATAAGCATGTGATGGGCTGAAGCAACATTTAACATTAACATATGATCTAAGAACTTGTTTGGCATCTCTACCTTTTTTTTTTATAGATCCATCTAAATTAGAGCCATTAAAAAAAGAGCCATAAAAAAAAAGAGGGTAGAATAAAAAAAACGCATTTAATAACGCACGAATCTATTTTAAATACCTCGCCTCTATATTTTAAGACACAAAAGCTCTATTTCTCATATGCCCATTTTTGGAGCATTTGGATTTTAGAGGATTTGCCTCTAAATGTCTAAAGCGAATAGAGTCTAGAGTCTTGTGCCAAACGCTCTAATTGTTTAAAGCTCTGTCCAATTTAGACATTTAGAGAAATAGAGGTATGAAATAGAGATGTCAAACATGGGCTAAGTATTCCTCCACAATTAGATGGAGGGGCATTTTTTTTATTAGAATTTTGAATTTTGAATTCCCTAATATAGTGGAATTCTAAAATACCTTTTAATACTTAAGCATCAAGAAATATTAGAAAAAAAGAAAAACAAATTAAGGAGGTGGGATTCCGAAATTTGGCCAAGTTATTTGAGACCTTTTAAATGGTTAATTGGGATTTAGATTTCTGTAAAGAAATGTGGCATTTGCTAATGTCATAGACCACAATCACATCGTGTCAAAAAAAAAAAAAAAAAAACCATCAAAGTTTTATAAAAGTTCTTACAAAGAAAATATATATTAAAAGTCGCCAATTGATAGGACAAGTGAGTTACAGAAGAAATTAAGATGTTTATTAAAGGTAGCTTATCCTCAAATGCAATATGCATATGATAAGATCAATACAAAGAAGGCAACGTCATATGTCTCATGGCTCATTCATTTAGTTGACAATAAAGTTATTTCTAACAGTTAGAGTTCCGGTCTACAATCTTAAAGAGGTGTTTTGACATATTAGTTCCCGTTAAAACTCAATTTTTCCAATTTAATGACCAAAATACAGATAATGTCACTAAAGTTAGTTTGACTCTGGTCAATATTTTTTCAACTATTTTGCCCCAATTCTCATGATATCATGGAAATAGAGTATTTTACAAAAATCGATAAAAACCTCTATTATCATGGCACTATCTTATTATGTCATGGCTTTTATACAACACCTAAGAAAAAATGGATTCGCTTGCTAGTTGCAGAAACGTATCGTATCGAAACTTATTAATCTTATTATATCATGAGATATGATGCAAAAAGGTATAGAACAAGATATCGACTAAAGTCAAGCGACTCTGATGATATTATCTGAATTTCGGTCCTGAGATCTGAAAAATACATTTTAAAGAGAACAAATATGTGAAAACCCCATTTTAAAACTTCCAACAACGGTTGGATTTTCCATTGATGGCCCACCTCTTGCACTCGAAAGCAACAAAAAGTGGCGCCCACCATATGAGAGTACATTAGCCCAATTTGGAGCAGTAGTGGAACTTGCCTCGCTACTTCAGCTCTAACCCTTTTGAGACCAAGATAATTAGAACAAGTAACGAGAAGATGAAGAAAAAAGAGCAGAATCTATCCAAATTCCAAATTCCAAATTCCTTTCAATTTGATTAATCTCCTCAAAGCTGACGTCGGCACAACTTTATGGCTTTTCCACTTAGCTTTCTTCGCTGCAACAGTATACAAGAAAGAAACCCTAGTACGTTTCTAGCCATTTTTTCCTTCTCTCTTGTTCCATTACCTTAGTACAACCTATGGGTTTTGGCCCTTTTCCCTTTTAGTTTCCTGACCAGTTTTTATTGGTTTTGGAAGGCGTGCAAATCTGTTTGTAGAGAAGAGGAGGAGGGATAGGAAGAATCGTACTGCCATCTATTTGAATCCATGACCCAACACTTGCCCATCTCTGCTTACTACCTTCTCAGTTTCATCATCTCCACCCGTCCTACTTTCAATCTAATGGGTGTGTTCTAAAATGGAAGAAAAAGTGGGGGTGATTGAATAGATTGAAATAACCACAGAAAGAAGCAAGAGAGAGGGAGAAAAAAAAAGTTAGATCTAAAGGAGAAAGATGCAGTCTGGTTATGGAGCTCCTGAGTTCCAGCAATTACTTGTAGATGGGTGTTCTTCTCTCTTGTCAATGTCCCATGACATTCAGAGCTCTCAACCTCAAAAGCTTCATCTTCAAGACCCAAATCATCAACACCCACATCATCACCAGCAGCAGCAGCAGCAGCAGCAGAGATTCTATCATTTTCAACCCAATTCAATAACCCAACAGTTCTTTCAACATCCCCTTCAGCTCCAGCTCCTGCAGCAGCAACAACAGAGGCGATTTTACCAGCAGTTGGGTCTTGAACAGGAGTCCGGGCCAGATAACTCGAACTCATCATCTCGGGTTGTCGGTGGGGGTGGAGTTCTTCCTTTTGTGGTTGCAAATTTTAAGCTCCCAGATGAGAATAGCGGATGCCGTGAAGGTTTGAATGATGATGAGACAGTTCTTGTAGGTAGTGGGGGAGATAGTCGAGTTGCAATAGCCGATCATGATCGATGGCAGCAGCAGAGAGAAGAAGATACTGCTATTAAAGAACCCTTTTGGTTAGTTAGGCATACCCCCTTTTCTATTGAAATGAGTTTCCATTGTTTTTTAATTATCTTAGTCATTTAATAGACTATAAAGTATAGAGCCAGTAAAAAACCGTCAATGAGGATTTTTTTTTCTATGTAGCATAACTTAATGGGGAGCATTTCTTCATAAAGAGAAAATAGTTTCAGGAAGTGAATTCAGGTTTTTTCATGGTTTTCATTTTCCAATTTCTACAGAGTGATGAATTCAGAATTTCAGATAGAAAACCAGTTTGTGCTGGTTTACAGAAATAGTAAAATCACATTTCACCTTGCTGCACCAACCAGTTAATGATACTGAAATGGTGGGGAAAACAAAGTCTCTTCAGGCTCTATATGAAAACCCCTTTATAATGACATGCCAAAGAAAACTGTCATGTGTTCAAAGATGCTCTTAGCTTTCATATATTTTCTACTTTTCTTGCAAATATGAACTAAGACTTTGTTTGGCTGCTGCAAGCTTGGAACTGGTGATTTACATAATCAAGTTTTTCGTTCTCGCATGATTTGTAGAGAAGAAAAAGTACATCCCCTTTAAGCGAAAAAACCAAACCCCACTGATTGATCTGGTCAGACTCCTTTTGAGTAGATCACGGGTGATAGAAAGAAAAGCTGACAAGGAAAAAGGCATCAAGACTTCCGATTTCCAAACCAATGCATTTCACATTGAGAAACAAGCCGGAAGGAAAAATATGAAGATATGGGTTCTTTCAATGAAAGAAAAGTTGAGTGAACAGAACTGCTACATAGCTTGCTTCCAAAATGGGGATTTTAGTTTTTTTCATTATTTTATGAAATATGATTTCTGTGAGAGTCTTCTCTTCCTCCTTTTTTCTACTCAATATGATTTTGTGATTCTTCTGCTTCTCTCTCTCTCTCTCTCTCTCTCTCTCTCTCTGCGTTCCTTCTTTCCTTGTAGGATACCATTGGACAGTGAATACATCAACAGAAACAACAAGAGATGCAAAGACAAAGAGGAAGTCTCCAACAAATTCTGCAAGAAAGATGAAGAACGCGACGAAAATGAAGAGAGGAAGAACAGCAGCAGCAATTTCGGTCTTTTCCGCGAGCTTGAAGCTATCTACACCCATGGAAGCCTAAATGGAAGTGGTGGCTGCACCAACCAAACCGGTTCCGGATCGGCCCTCACCGGCGAAAACCCGGTCACTACTCTTGCAGTGCCAAAACCCACCTGCGATCCCCGCAGCGCCATCGATCATGCATCTGAGACATCAACGGGAGAGGAAGCTTCCTTGAAAAAGATTAAGAAGAACAAGAGAAAGAGGAAAAGAATGCAACTGAGTTCCATTGCCTTCTTCTTGGAAAGCCTGGTAAAACAGCTGATGGCTCACCAGGAGACTCTGCACATGAAGTTTTTGGAGGTAATGGAGAAGAGAGATGAAGAGAGGACTAAGAGAGAGGAGGCGTGGCGCCAGCAGGAGATGGTGAAAGCAAAACGAGAGGCGTTGGCGAGAGCTGAAGAACAGGCACTAGCTTCCAGCCGGGAGGCCGCCATTGTCGCCTTCTTGGAGAAAATCACAGGTGAAACCATCAATCTTCCCAAGAAACCCCAGTTCAATTCTGAAGTCCAATTTCATGAAGATTCTCAGAAAGAACAAAATGCCAATCAAGACCCAGAAGCCATCAACACCAACAATGTGTCTAATGAAAATAACAACTGCAGCAATAATACAAGGAGGTGGCCAAAAGCAGAAGTTCACGTGCTCATTCGGGTTCGAAGCAGCTTGGACTCAAGGTTTCAGGAACCAGGTCTAAAGGGTCCTCTGTGGGAAGAAGTGAGTGCTACAATGGCTTCCATTGGTTACCAAAGGAGTGCAAAGAGGTGCAAGGAGAAGTGGGAGAACATAAACAAGTACTTCAGGAAGACCAAAGATAGTGCTAAGAAGCGGTCCCAATTCTCCAAGACCTGCCCTTACTTCCATCAGTTGGATCAGCTCTATTCGAGTTCTTCCAAATCTTCTGTCGCGAAAGATAATTCCGAGCTTCTAGATGCCATTGTTGTTGCAAATGATCAAAACCCATCTCTTGAATTTGATGGTCCACGCTTCAAGTTCTCTGAAATGGGGTCTCAAAGTTTGGATTTCAATGACAATGTTAATGAGGATAGTAGTGCTATGGCCGGAAATGAAGAAGAAGAAGACAATGAAGAGGAGGAAAATGATGATGACGAAGAAGACGAACAAGACAACGACGAACAGAAAGCAGAAAATGATACTGGATTTGGAGAAGATCGATTACACACGCAAGATCAAGGTACTGAAAGAGTTTGCGGAGAGAAGGAGACTGTAAAGGGCAGCTTGTTTTTTCGCCTTCAATCATAAAATTAATGGCGATGCAGAATATAGTTCTACTTTTAATGGCGTCTCTATTTATTTTCTTCTTCCTTCTTGATGTTTGTGAGTTTTTTGAGTTTCTTATTGGACAAGTAGCCATCGAATTTTTAAATATTTAGCCACTTCAAATAATGAATCAATTAGTAAGCTGTATATTTCAATTTTCATCAATTCATGCCTTTATCAGATGATGACATGTTAGATTTTACTTTGTTGACTGCAGATTATCAGACACAATGCCCTAGTGTTCTTTTATTTATGTAGTTTGAATATGCTTGATGTATTTGATATATACTTTCTTCTCAAAAAGACAGTATGAGAAGTTGGATATGTATATTATTTTGGTTTTCGAAGGGCATGATTGTTAATATTTAAAGAGTACTCTCTTTTCTCGGATGCTTGCATTGTTCTACCAATGAAGTACATGCATGCTCTACTTAGGGATTACTTACAAACCATAGACAGAAGAAAAATATTGTATCTAGCTATCACTCCCATCTAAGTCGTACTTACTGTTTGGTTAGAGAAAAGTAGTGAGACTTGCTGCTAGAGTTTCATAATTATGTCTCTCTCTTCTTCAGGTTTTGGTCAACTTTTGGATTTGGCTCAAGAATAATGATCCAATGCTAATTAAAAATTCAGAAGCTGAATAAGATATTATACAAAAAAAAAAATCCCCATAAGTTAAAAATGTTCAACCAATGCCCACCGAAATATTTGGTCAAAGTCCATACGAGGGTTGTATTCTTTTCTGTGGTGTAGATATTCAAATAGTTGGGATTGACGTCATCAACCTCTCTTCTTCATTCTTTCTTCGTTCTTTTTTGGGCTTATGGTCATGTATACGTGCGTCTGTTTCCGTGGAAGAAAAATTCTCTATGTGATTTGTACGTTATTTTAGTTGTTTTGCATTATATCGGGCCGTTAATTTAATGCTGAAGATTAATGAAACAAAATTTTTTTCCTCATGATACTATTTTTGAATTATATGTCCTTTTAGTTGTTTTTTTTTTTTTTTTTAATGAAGAAGATGGTGTATCAAATCATGAACCCTTGACCTCGTTTGTGTGCAACCATAGAGACAAGAAGAAGATTGGTATCATTAATTACATTGCTGAAAATTAATGATACAATACATTTTTGCCTTTCTAGAGAGGAAAGTTGGTGCACACAAACAAGCCCAAAAACATTTGTGGGGGTAAATCTGTCCCTCTAACCTCTTTTTCCCAATTTGTTTCATTGCCACATACCAGTTTCACTTCAGTGAAGCTTATTACATATATCTCTCGGTTTCCGTGCCAAGAAAGAAAAAACAAAACAAAAATGCCCTATATTAGTTTACTGTCTGCACAATACATACATGAACTAGGATTAGTAGATTATTACAGCATTGATTGGCGTGATTTTTTTTTTTGGTGACATGAGAAAATGTGTCAATGATTCTGAATAGTTTTTGTAATTTAAAAAGAAGCCATCTGGCTCTGAGTCTGTCACACTGGGAGGATCCAGGCTCGTGCTGTGCTTTGGCATTGCCTGTATGAGTTTGCGAGTTTCTGAGAAGATGACGTCAGTGATTGAAACGCACATGAGCCTAACAGAAGTCGACAGTCTCATTAAATCTCTCTCTCTCTCTCTCTCTCATGAACGAACTAGTCTCTCTCATATGCAGGAACTAGGCATCCATGGTGGGTCATTATGTTTCAGAAGTATAACTTTGCCATAGAGGGTTTATCAAAACTTCTATAGGGCCAAAACCAAACAACAAAAAAACCAGACACCCCTTTCGAGTGAGACTTACAATATTGGAGTCCAATATTGAAAATCCGGACCATTCAAACTGCACAACTTATAATCATTTATCAGATATCCTCATTTTAGTTGGATAGGAGTTGGACTCATTGTGAGATTAACCATAAGATTTACCATGTGATTAAAAATTGGAGCATTTCATGAGATTATTAATCAATTTAGTCATCATGTGGTTAGTCTTTAGGTGAGGCCAACTCCTATCCGAAGAATATGTGAACGCCCATGCACAATTAAGACATCCACTTTGACAGGCTTAGATTTCTAATAGATTAGCAACAGTGTGGAATTTCACCCTAACTTATGAATTCTCTAAGTCAAGAAACTCAAACTAAGTGAAAGGATGGAGAACGAGGGGCTGACCAGTTGGTTGGAGTACACCGCTTCTCACTTAATTGTCTACGACTTAATTCCTTGGTTCCTCTTCTTATGGGAACACACCAACCTTTTTTCCCAATGACTAGTATCACTTACGGGTTGTAGCCCCCCTTGGTTATAATAGAGAGATATGACACACCACCCTTTTTCACTAAAAAGTATGGTTTTCATTTTTTTTTTTTTTTTTTGGTAACCTAGTCGAGGGGGTTAGGTCCCAAGTGAGAGCCCGCACATACAAAGAAAGACAGCCCGCTAAACTGAAAAAAGAGCCCCCACAAGTGGGAAAGAAAGCCCGCACACTTAAAAAAAGGTGGCTTATCCATGACTTGAATCCTAATCACTAAATGGTAGTTAGAACCACCTTGTAGGGCCAAATTCAATTGACTTTACGTATGATAGATGATGGATAGATAAGAGGAGTTTTTTTCTTAAATGCGTGTGGCCTTTATTTGTTGATCTCTACCATCTCTTGAGTGGCTTAAAGAGTCAATGGATCAATTCCGCCCAATACACTAGAAAGTAATGGTTATGATGATTGTGGAACTCATCGAAATTTAAGTTTTTTCATTATCAATATTGGATATTCTTTTTCAATCACAAACATGCACAAGGATAGCTGCAATCAGTCCACAAGTTAGATTAGATTGCTCTTGTCTTTGTAGGGAAAACTTGTGAAAGCGCCGATTTTTGGAAGACTTGTGAAAGAACGGATTTGATGTGATCTTTTGCTCTGCAAAACGCTGTCTGATGGGAGCACATATATTGAAGCCTGGCACCAGCACCCTGATCATAGAAGACCGGTACCAGTCGCTTTCTTTCTTCACTTCTGAATATATTTTGTTTCACCTGAAAAAGTGATTAACCTGCCATGAAGAATAACATAATATTTTGCTTGAAATTGTTCCTCAATTGGAAGATAAAAATATCAAGGTTCGACAAGTGAAATTGTTCCTCGTTGTTGGCATTTCAAACCTTTTAATAGCAAATATAATTTTAAACAATTAAGATTTAGTTATAATTAATTATGAACGAGGTTTGGAATTAGTAATTTAAAAATGATGACTGGAATTATTTGAAATGTATATTTGATCTTTTACATTCAGTATTTGGATCATGGTTGTTAACATTGTTTCGAATTTCATTTCGCTCTGGCCTGCCTGTAAAATGAAAAATTTCGGCTGATTCGGGATTTGGGCGAAACTTTTTGGAATTACATTTTGGAAAAAATATAATATAATATATATACATATATAAGTAAAAAAATAGAAAAAGTAATAAATATAGATTTAATCCATTATAGTAATTTTTTTGAAATTATATTTTGTGAAAATATAAAAAATACAAAATATATGTGTAAAAAAAGTAAAAAAAAAATTAATCATGTAAAATTCTATTTTGGCCAAAAAGTCATATTTCGGCCGAAATCTTGAATTTCGGCCGAGATTGACCGAAATTCAAACCAAAAAGTTTTGGTGACTGAAACAAGAAATTTCGGCCATTTCGGCCGAAACGAAACGAAATTAATAACTATGATTTGGACTAAAGAATTATATAATATGCAAAAAAAATATCCTTATTGTAGCATTTTTCTTGCATATACAACTTCATTAATTTTGTAAATAAATGTATTTTTATATTTTGTAAGCAATGGACTCATTTTTAAACATTTTTAAAGTTATTTTAAAAAATAACTCTCTCAAGTCTCCGTGTTGACACTACCTGAATTAACTTCTTTCCGTTGGACAAGAAGAGTCCAAATCACGGGTTTTCCAACCTTGAAAAATGATATTCCTTAGTGGTGATTTGTCTTCTAAGCATGTAAGATTTATTTAGGCATAGTACCATGCATATTTGTCTTTTATCCTTCCTCTAATACCATTCATGTATTTCTTTTATCCTTCCTCTCAGCCGGATGACAAAGGCTCAATTTCTAAGTATCTTTTTTTTTATCAACAGAAAGACCTAGGAATTGAGCCTGTCAACCACATGTGCCAGTCTTCACTCCCTACATATGTAGGTGTTTTCTCCTCCCATTTGTAGGCACACGCATGGGTCTCAGCCCCTTGGCTTGGCTGTGATACAAAAACAGAGAAAAAAATAACTAAACAAGAGAATCTAATTACAACTAAAAAAGGTCAAAAATAACTTAATCCACATAAACAAATTATTGTAACAGGGCAGCACATTGATTTGTTGAAAATGATGGTTAATTTATAACCATGATGCCTATCATGTGTTCTTGTGATGAACGCAACTTAGGCAAGTGTGTGGAGTCTATAATCTAATCTTGATTTTCTTAATATGTTTATTTTATATAAACAAGCCCAATCCATTCTAATATTGAAAATCCTGCATCATCTTCTACTATCCTCTTTACCATCATTATATGCTCCTTCCCGTTTACCTTTCAATAGGCAAGCAACCTCCCCTCCGTACTCCTAGCAACAGAGGCACTTGGATTCCACCTGTGGTGTTCTTATTATTTGATCTTTGGGCATCAAATGAGTTGGCTTCTGCTTCTCTTAAATGAGTATAGTGGTTTTTCCACACATTGACATGACCATGTACGTTTAAAGGCTTGTGACTTCACGTATTGAATGATATAGATGGGGATTTGGATGAGCCTTTTCCATGCTGTCAAGTTTCAGATGTTCTCTTCTGGAATGTGGACAGACAAGGGACTACTACTGATTGACCTTCCACTATAGCCCATATGAGAAATCTGTTGGATCTGTTTCTGATGTGGGTAACTTTGGAAACTGTTGCTCTCTGTGCCAGTTTCATATAGGAGTCATTGGACCCATGAGCCATAAGAGGAAGTTGAGGAAGCAAGGGGCCTTGCTTGAAACAAGGGAGACACTTGAATTGATTCCTCTGCTATGACTAGATAAAGTTTACGTAATCATGGTAAGTAGTTCATTAATCGGTTATGTGTATAGATGAAAATGCAAAATTCTTGTAAAGTTCTCTTTGAGACAAACAAGCGGATGATGAAAGGTAAAAATGGATATGGACCATAATCTTCTTAATAAAAAAGGCAGTAAATAAGTCGAAAAGTAGAATTCAATAAAAATGAAGTAGAATCCACCCTTTCAAATGCATTACTGTTCTAATTGTCTTTCATTCTTTCTAAATAATACATTTGTTGGAGGATTATAATATTCTAATTTGCTATTTCAAAAGATTACAAAAATAAAATAATGGTATAAATTCAGAAAGACAAACTCATACAAAGAAGATTTTGCAAACCATAGAATAGCACACCAAGCATAAGAAACATTGAGTTTAAATCTGAGGATATTTTAGTTTATATTTGCAGAGACATACATATTATAAAAAATAATAATATTTTTGAGTACGAAGGCCAAGGTCGGACCAGGCCTAGTGTGTGGAGTGGTTGTGTAGAACCGAGGTAATCTTCTACTTCGACATTGAAATACTAATTAAGGGGTATACCGGCCTCAATTAACCCAGTTCGGCAAAAGTGCCAACTGGCTCCGAGCTGGAGTTAGATTCGGTCAAATACCGGCCTCGTTCATTACGGGCCCTGTCCCGAGCGCTTCGGTACTAATGCCTGATCTCGGTAATTTCTACCTCGGTCTGCTCGGCCGAGATGGACATTGTCCTCCTAAATCTCCATTATGAGATAGGACGGCTACAAAGACTCCCTGGCAGAGGGTAACTGCTACATGTTGATAAGGGATCTTCCCTATCACATCCACATTTATGTGAGGGATTTGAGGGGACGTCCGATGGGACAAGTATCCTCACCTACCAAGGGTCCTAAGAGTGGGCTGATGGGACAAGTATCCCCACCTACCTCCACTATGGAACCTTCTACTCTCTCCTACATATATCTGCATGGTGATCCCATAAAAGGTATGCAAGAATACAGTCGATACCCTGTGGATTCTGCTCACTTCTTCTTCCTCACTTCACCCTAGTTCAGTGACTGCACTAACTCAGGCGTCGGAGTGCCTTTTGCTGACAGCAGCCTCGGGCCCTGACCTCTGTTTTCTCTTCCCTTTCAGATTTCGGATCACCAGAGACGTTCCTGTTCAGCTTAAACAGCCTCTCTGTAAACTCTCATCACCACCTAAACCAAGTCCGTAATTTTTAGGCACGTACAATTTGGCGCCGTCTGTGGGAATCGATCTGAAAAATCCATATTTTCATCCTAACAGCCATGCCTCCTAAGGCTAAGAAGGGAAAGAGCGTTGTTGGACCGTCCAGGTCCAGCCAGCCAGAGACATTCTTGCCTCTCATGCCGCCTCCACTGGTGACGAACCAGGCAGGGGCATTAGTAACAAGCCAGCAAAGAGATACCAGGCAAACACCACCCAACCCTCAGTCGAGAAGAGCTGAAGGGGAACCTGGTATTCGAAGTGTAGGGTCACCCGTCACGGTGACGCATTCATCGTCAAGAGGTGCACCAGCGTCTACTCGGAGCGGTCCTGTAGCAGTACGGGCCCGGCCAACGTCCTCCCAGGCAGAGCGTCCACGTCTGGAGGTTGTTTTCACCCAGCCACCCCACAAGGATATTCCTCCTCAGGAACAGTCCCAACGAGGTAGGACTCATGTGCAGTCTCATCCTCTTCGGTCTCATCACGAAGACCACATGGAAGAGGACCATGTCCACCTCGGTGACGAAAGTGACGACGACACGGCCCTAGAGGAAGATGTTGAAGCCCAAGCTGAAGCAATCAAGGCTCAGAACCTCGTCATTGAAGAGCAAAATAAGCAGATCCTCCAGCTCCAGCGACAGCTGGAGGCAAAGGACGGAACCTTGCCCGAAGCCTCTCACACGCCTCCACCTCGGCAAAGAAGGCCCGCATAGAGAGACCAAAGATTTGGTTCTCAGACAAAGATCTGGCCGGGGTCCAGCTACCCCACAATGATCCTCTTCTTCTGACTATGAGGTTACAAAACTTCAACGTCAAAAGGATCCTAGTGGACTCCGGGAGCTCCTCAGAAATCCTCTATTTTGACTGCTTCAAGAAGATGGGTCTTAAAGAGGAGGACCTACAGGAAGCTCGCACCCCTTTGGTGGGATTCAGCTCCAAGACAGTGTATCCCAAAGGGAAGATCTCCCTGAAAGTCGAGGTAGGAGGAGCTCCCACTACGGCAGATTTCCTGGTGGTGGATGCACAATCTCCGTACAATGCCATCATGGGCAGAACCTGGCTTCACAATATTGAGGCTGTGCCCTCAACCCATCACCAAAAGCTCAAGTTTCCGTTACAGAACGAGAGTGGGGGCTTTGAAGTTATCATCGTCCGCGGTGACCAAGAGATGGCCAAGGAATGTCTCATAGCCGTGGTCCCCGGAGACGCAGAGTCGCACCAAGTCCATATGACCGAGCTCGAGGCCGAGCTCGACGCTGTTGGCCGAGTTCCCGAACAAAAAAGCGTTGAAGGCCTCACTAAGGTCAGGATCGATCCCAACGATCCGGAAAGGTTCTTTCTGCTCGGTAGCCAGCTTGCGGGCGAGGAAAGGACCCAGATGCTCGACTTCCTATTACAGAATAGAGAGGTCTTCGCTTGGACCCCATATGAAATGCCTGGCATCAACCCAGAGGTCATAAGCCACAAGCTCAATGCAGATCCCAAACATAAACCCGTTGTCCAAAAGACACACAGGACGGGCACCCAACAAGCAGAGGCCGTGACCAAGGAAGTCAAAAAATTATTAGAGGCGGAAGCTATCAGAGAGGTCCACTACCCTGTGTGGTTAGCCAACACAGTTGTGGTGAAAAAGAAGGATGGGAGCTGGAGGGTCTGCGTAGACTTCACCGATCTTAACAAAGCCTGTCCCAAAGACAGCGTCCCCCTTCCAAAGATAGACCAGCTGATCGACGCCACTGCCGGGCATGATAGAATGAGTTTCCTCAATGCCTACCGAGGTTACTATCAAATCTCGATGTATACGCCTGATCAAGAAAAGACGACGTTCATAACACTCAGGGGCACCTACTGTTACAAAGTAATGCCCTTCGGGTTGAAAAACGCCGGCGCAACTTACTAGAGGCTGGTGACCAAGATGTTTCAGGACCAGCTCAGCAGGACGATCGAGGTTTATATCGACGATATGGTCGTTAAGTCCAAAAGGTCGCAGGACCACTTGACTGACTTACATGACACCTTCTCTGTCCTAAGACAATACAGGCTCAAGCTGAACGCCTCCAAATGTGCATTTGGCGTCGGCTCAGGCAAGTTCCTGGGCAGCCTGGTTACTAGGCGAGGGATAGAGGCTAATCCCGATCAGATTTCGGCAATCAGGGCCCTACAGAGTCCAACCTCGACAAAACAGGTTCAGAGACTTACCGGGATGGCGGCAGCACTGAATCGCTTCATCAGCCGAGCCTCAGATAAATGTCGTCCCTTCTTCCAACTCTTGAAAAAGAGCTTCGGGTTCCAATGGACCCCGGAGTGCGAAGATGCCCTCCAGGAGCTCAAAGTATACCTCTCCTCCCCTCCCCTGCTTTCCACCCCGGAACGGGGCGAGGTTTTATATCTATATCTGGCGGTTTCGGACCACGCAGTAAGCTCTGTTCTCATAAGAGAAGATGACAGGCAGCAAAAGCCCATATATTACACAAGCAAAATCCTGCTGGATGCCGAGACGAGATATCTACCATTAGAGAAGCTCGCGTTCGCACTTATCAGCGCTTCCCGCAAGCTCTCCCACTACTTCCAGACATACTCCATAGTGGTTGTAACAGAACACCCACTCAAGTCTCTCTTCAGGAGAGCCGACTTTTCAGGAAGAGTGTCTAAATGGGCTGTCGAACTCGGACAATATGATATCCATTATCAGCCCCGGACGGCCATCAAAGCCCAAGTGCTGGCCGACTTCATCGTCGAGTTCACACCTCCTACTTCGGCACCGAACTTTTTCGGAACCGAACTGGGGGGTAAGGAGGCAGAACCCACCACCGAGGCCGAGACAGAGCAGAAGCAGTCTTGGAAACAGTTCCTCGACTCATCTTGGAAGGTCTTCGTGGATGGATCCTCAACCTCCAGAAGGGCTGGCGCTGGCATCGTCCTCCAGTCTCCGGAGGGCCTCGTCGTTGAGCAAGCCCTGACTCTGGACTTCAAAGCATCTAATAATGAAGCTGAGTATGAAGCACTAATTGCAGGGCTGGACAGCGCAAAGATTCTGGGGGCACAACAACTGGTCATCTTCAGCGATTCACAACTGGTTACAAGCCAACTCAATGGAGATTACCAGGCCCATGACGACAGGATGGCGGCCTATCTGGCCCACGCCAAGCAGCTTCTATCTCAGTTCCAAAAGGCTGAAGTCAGGCAGATCGGCAGAGATTCCAATTCTCACGCCGACGCACTTGCAAACTTGGCCTCTGCTGTTAAGGCAGGAAGAAAGAGAACTGTCGAAGTGGAAGCACTAGACAGACCTAGTATAGAACTCCAACCACCTCGGCAGATCATGTGCATTGATCTCGGCCCGAGCTGGATGGATGAACTTATCTCCTTTCTCAAGAATGACCAGCTTCCCGAGGACAAGAACCAGGCTCACAAAATCAGGCTAAAGGCAGCCCGATTCTGGCTCTCTCCGGATGATAAGCTCTACAAAAAGTCCTACAATGGCCCCTACCTCCAGTGCGTTCACCCTACCAAAGTTGAGGACTTTCTTTATGAAATCCACGAAGGGATCTGTGGCAGCCACATCGGAGGTCGGTCACTAGCTTACCGAGCTATCAGCCAGGGGTACTAGTGGCCCTATATGCAGAAGGACGCACAGGTCTATGTCAGGAAGTGTGAGAAGTGTCAGAAGTTCTCTCACTCTCTCCATCAGCCTGCACATGACCTAAGTCCTCTGTCCAGCCCGTGGCCCTTCGCCCAGTGGGGACTGGACTTGGTAGGACCTCTCCACCGAGCTCCAGGGAACAAAAGATGTTTAATAGTAGCTACGGACTATTTTACCAAGTGGATAGAAGCTGAAGCGTTGTCCTCCATTACCGAAAAGGACACCAAAAACTTCGTATGGAGGAACATCGTGACTAGATTCGGAGTGCCTCGAGCCTTGGTTACGGATAACGGGACCCAGTTCGACTCCAATTTCTTCAAAAGCTTCTGTCAAGACCTTGGCATCAGAAACTACTATTCTACCCCAGCTTACCCCCAGAGCAATGGACAAGCTGAAATTTCCAACAAGGTAGTGCTTGATGGACTCAAAAAGAGACTGGATCGGGCCAAAGGGAGATGGGTCGAGGAACTTCCAAGCGTCCTCTGGGCGTACAGGACCACCCCGAGACGCTCGACCTCGGTTACACCCTTCTCCTTAGCTTACGGGATGGAAGCCGTGATTCCACTTGAGGTCGGCCTACCGACCCTCAGGTCCGAACTATTTGATCAAGGCCGAAACGATATGAACCTCGCCACGGAGCTCGACTTAGCTGAAGAGCGAAGGGAATCAGCAGCCATTCGCCTCGCCTCTTATCAGCAACAGTTGGCCAGGGGTTACAATCTAAAGGTCAAAGAAAGAAAGTTCTTACCTGGAGAGCTGGTCTTGAAAAAGTTACTCCCAGCAGACAAAAATTCCGGCGAAGGAAAATTTGCACCAAACTGGCATGGACCATTCAAAGTGACTTGGGTAGCTGACCGATCTGCATACAGGCTAGAGGATATGGAAGGTGGAGAACTGCCACGTCCATGGAATGCTACGCACCTCAAGAAATTTTATTTCTGAGATGTAATCAGGTTTCGGAAGTTAATAAACTGATTCTTTTTATAATATGTTTTTTACTTCCTGAAACTATCTCCTACTCTCGAAAATAGCCAAGTCATGAGACTCGGTACTTGCTCACCGCTCGGCCACGAGATCGGCTCGTCAAGCTACTAACATGATACGTCGAGTCCGGCAGGCAAACCGAGTTCTTTTACTTATCTTACTTTTTCTTGTTTCCTGTTATTTATCTTGGTTATGGAACCAAACGCATAAAAAGAGCAGGAAAAATGGAAAGGGAAGAATATTCACCACACTGTATAAAGATTGGAATTCCATTCAGTCAAGAACATATACAATGAAGGTTTCATTTTGTGTTTTTTGCCAAAAAAGAATTACATACATCTTCCCAATCGGGCACAAGTAAAGAAAAGAGAAAAACATCATGGCAGCTGATCTATCTCAATAATAGACACATCTTCACCATCAGCAATCGAAGCAAGAGGGGCCTCCGTGATATTGGGCCCAAGATCGGCAGTGGTGGTCTCGGTATTGGGGACTTGGAGAGTCTCCGAAGCTTGTGGCCCGTCAACAGGATGGTCAGGAGGGGCCTCGGAGAACAAAGGAGCTGGCGATTCGGGCTCGGCGCGAGGAAGCTTAGGCAAGTCTTGACGGATGGGGTGATCATCGGGAACCCCCATTTCTTTCAGCACCGCCAGACATCCCATTTCGAAAAGCTCCTCTCCCAGCGGAACGAGTTGCTCCTCATAATCCTTGGTCTCCTGTGCCACCCCCTTCCGGAAGGAGACCTCGATCTCTGCCTGCCGGGAAGCCTCGAGCTCAGCCCTCAGTTTGACTGAGGCTTCCTGCTCAGCTTTAAGCAGAGCTTCAATCTCGGTTTTTTCCTTCCTGAGGGCCTCCATCTCGGTCTCCATCTCCTTGGCCCTCTTCTCCATCTTGTACGCCGTATTCTGGAGCCCGTAGTTCTCGGCGCTTTTCTTGGTGATCTCTTCCATGGCGGCCTCGTTTTCTGTGTTCAACTTGGCGCACTCTTCCTGAGACCTCCTCAGCTCCTTCGAACTCCCCTCCAGAGCCGCTGCGAGCTTCTGTTTTTCAGTCTGCAAAGATTGGATCGCAGCACGGCTCTGACGGGTTTTTTCCAGGGCCGCTACAGATCTCTGCACGATCTAAATAGCAGAAACAAAAGTTAGCATCATACAAATTGCAAAAAATTGTATAAAACTCTATATTGCTCACCATTAGGGCCGATGAAAGGTTGGCTTGATGAAGTGCGCCCTCATCCATCCTCCTGAACCGGTCCATATCAGCCGGAAGCGCACATGCCTCGGCCAACACGGCTGCCACTGCTGGGCAACCTAGTAAACGGTGTCCCATAGTCAGCGGGGTCTGCGGCCCGAGAAGAAAGGGCGGCCTCCACAGCTCCTCTGAGGGGTCACGAGGCGCCGAAGGCTGGAGAGGTTCTTGGCGAGATGAGCCCTCTCCCCTGGGCATCCCCGGCGCCCTCTCCTGCCTCTCTCGGCGGACCAGAGGCTGTTCCTCCTCCCGCGGCTCCTCCTCCACCTCCAGTCGCTGACGCGACTCCCTCCTCTCCTCTGCCGGATTTGACCGGGAAGCCCTCTCCTTCCGATGTCCGGCCTGGCGAGGCACTTCGGCCCTTGCCTTCTTCGTCTGCCTCTCCTCCCTCACCGCCGTGGGATCATCTCGAGAGGAGTCGGAAGGGGGTGCCTTATGGGCATCCCTGGAGGAAGAACCAGCAAACCTCGAAGACGGGAGGCCCGCTTGCCTAGGAGCTTCTCCCGGAGGTTGGTGGTAGGATAATTTTGGCGATCTCCCTCCATCTCAGAGCCGGGCTGGTGCTCCTCGGTCTCTTCGTCCGGATCGGTAACTGGTGAAATCGGTCGCTCCTGCCCAACCGCCTCTGGAGCGTAGCTAGGCCCGACCTCAATATTCGCGACCCCTCGCCTTTTGCTGTAATGTGTGTACCTCGGCAGGTACCCTATGAGACACCAGGCAGCCCTGCCTTTATGCCCCTGGTAGCGTTGGATTTTGTCAAACCAACCTCCGTTCTTCTTCCAGCCGTCACGAATCGCTGCCTGTCTCCGTTCACCAAGGCCTGCACAAAACAGATCAGCGTATGTCAGTTCGGTAGGAAGATAACAGGATAAAAAATTAAGCTATTCGGGCTCGGTGTTTTACTTGGGAGGCGCCCAGAATGACGAGGTACTCGGTACCTCCTCTCTGCCTCGGTTTCTTGTGCATCGAACTCCCAGTTGCCGGTGACAAACAACATGTCGGTCCCGGCATGGCGCATGGAGTCCTCCAAGGCAGTGACGAAGGAGACCATTTTCGGTTTGCTCCGGAGATAATAAGAGTCGTCGACCTCCCCGGTGGACTTGCTAATGTCATACGCTTCCTCGATGTCATGGACACCGAGGTTGATGCCTAGAAGCCTATTCAACGCCACTGTCCCCATTATGATTTTATAGCTATTTGGCATCAGTTGACAGGGGGCAAGATGCCACGTCGCCAGACATTGCCTGAGCAATGGATGGACGGGAAACCTCACTCCCCCTTCGACCACGGAGACCAGTGGGAAGGGCATCACCCCGTCTCGGTAAACGTAGCCGTCAAACGGATCCTCTTGGTCGTCAAGCCTGACCCGGACATCGTCCGGAATGTTGTAGGTCTCTCTAAACCTAAATATGGCCGCGGGGGTATCAGCTAGGCAACGGTAAACCCCTTTTCCCATGTTTACAGGACAGTAGGATGGGTGACGAAAGGAAAGCCTTAACTGGAGGAAGAAACTGGAAAAGAGGTGCTCAAAGAAAAAGAGAAGGGAAAAGAAGACTTATAGAAAGCTAGACGCAGAAGGACTGAAAAGTAGGGAAGATACAGAGATGGTCTGAAAACGCACGAACAGAGTCTCCCCCAGAATCAGAATGGCAGAGTGATGAAGGAAGAGGAGAAACGCTGCTTTTATAAGGCAGCAAGAGGACTCCTCGGAAACCGAAGGCACGCCCTCATCACACCGCCTCGAAAGGCGCGCACGTCGCTTCGGTATTCCGTACCACAAGCCAGTTGACGCCACGCGTCAAGATCATGGCGGTTTCCGCAATAGAAGCCGTCAGAGTAATTAATTGTCTCGGGCAGGCGCAACGATTTTGGCGCTCCCTGGCAGACAGGCTGGCGACGGATGGACAGAACTCTTAAATGAAGTCATGATGAGCTTCCACGTCTCCAGCTCCCGACCTCAATCCTGAGCTGATGAGATCGACAGCTAGGGGTCAATTGTGTGGAGTGGTTGTGTAGAACCGAGGTAATCTCCTACTTTGACATTGAAATACTAATTAAGGGGTATACCGGCCTCAATTAACCCAGTTCGGCAAAAGTGCCAACTGGCACCGAGCTGGAGTTAGATTCGGTCAAATACCGGCCTCGTTCATTACGGGCCCTGCCCCGAGCGCTTCGGTACTAATGCCTGATCTCGGTAATTTCTACCTCGGTCTGCTCGGCCGAGATGGACATTGTCCTCCTAAATCTCCATTATGAGATAAGACGGCTACAAAGACCCCCTGACAGAGGGTAACTGCTACATGTTGATAAGGGATCTTCCCTATCACATCCACATTTATGTGAGGGATTTGAGGGGACGTCCGATGAGACAAGTATCCTCACCTACCAAGGGTCCTAGGAGTGGGCTGATGGGACAAGTATCCCCACCTACCTCCACTATGGAACCTTCTACTCTCTTCTACATATATCTGCATGGTGATCCCATAAAAGGTATGCAAGAATACAGTCGATACCCTGTGGATTCTGCTCACTTCTTCTTCCTCACTTCACCCTAGTTCAGTGACTGCACTAACTCAGGCGTCGGAGTGCCTTTGGCTGACAGCAGCCTCGGGCCCTGACCTCTGTTTTCTCTTCCCTTTCAGATTTCGGATCACCAGAGACGTTCCTGTTCAGCTTAAACAGCCTCTCTGTAAACTCTCATCACCACCTAAACCAAGTCCGTAATTTTTAGGCACGTACACCTAGCATTGTCCGAGTCAAGTCTTCAAGTTACAAGACTCGCAAATAGCTGTCCAAGCCCGGCCCTAGGGGATTTTCTAAGAGACAAAAGCCCTTATTTTAATGGCTTTCTTAGGGTAGGGCACCCCTGTCTAAGGGTGAGATTGATAGGCCTAGTTAAGGGCTCTCTTCCAACTTGCATGGACTCTCTCATGGGACCCGGTCCCATGGCTGGGGTTAGAAAAGAAGAGAGAGATATGGCATACAGTTGATATTGGGCTTTGATACCTGATACTTTTTCTAGAATAGAAGTTGAAGGTTTTGCGGAATGAACTAATGCTAGATTCCAATATTATTTTCATTTTACAATTCTATCGTGCAGTTAGACGTCATCAAACTAGCAATCTGATGGGTTTGGTTATATCCTTTTAGTTAAATTGTTACTAGAAAAATGTGAGAAAATGAAGGAAAACATATGCAGGCTTTTCCTAATATTATTTAAAGGGTAATATTCATGTGAGAACTAGTTCTCACATATCATAAGATAACTTTTTTGTAGGGCCTAATTGTGGGCCCCATTTGGGGATGGGACCAGGGGGGATGGAAAGATCTATATGAGACCACTCCAAGTATCAAGTTTGACCCTAAACTCATGCCCCTAACCTCTTCATCCGTGGCCCACAAGTTTAATGGGTTCATATTTTAAAAAATATTTAACCCTCGATCCAACGGTTCAGTCCATTCGGATGTGTGCCAATCCTTGGGATTAGCAACTATCTGAGAGTTCCCTATTGATTGCTAGGTTTGAATGTATTGCAAGTTGGACCCGGCAAAAAAATTCTCATATAATAAATTGAGAACTAGTTTCCACTTCAATATTTTCCTTATTTAAAAGATTCGATAAAAAAACAGAAATTAGAAAATACCACAATAGTTTACTAAGAAGGTCATGTCCTTTGAACAATATTTGTGGCAACAATTAACATGCTTTATTTCTCTCACTAAGAATGTCGAGTCATTTGAGAAATACCAACTTCCTCAAAAAACATTTGCTTTTCACAATGACCAACTTGTCCTAAGAGTAAAAGTACTTTGAATGTGGCAGAAGTAAAAAGGTTTTGCAAATGAGGGCTTCTATTGGCACAACACTTCCCTCTCTACACACCGTACAAAAAATATATATATTTTCCTAAAATATTTTTCATTTCATTGACTAATTGCCCAATGAAAGAATCCTACAAAGCAGCCCTCTAATCACTCGTTCATTGCAAAGTTTGGTAAATTTTTATTCATTTTTAGCAGTGGAAGCCATTTTAGCTACACTACCGGAATTGAATGCAGAAGTATTGTGCTGCTATTACATAGAGTTGTTGCAATGCTGCATTAACATAATAAGAGGGGACAACAAGGGCACGCTTGGTTAGTTGGCAACCCGCATGTCACCTGGCTGCTTAAGGATTGACTTTGAATTTGTCACTCTTCTCGTATGTGTGGGTTATCCTTTCCAATTTGTGAGCATTAGGTTTTCTCTTTCCCTTAGTGCATGCTCTCTTAGGTCCAACTCCCTAGGTTGGGTAACAAACAAACAAATATTTTAGGTGACACATAAGAGGGGACGACACTTCCCGGAGATGGGGTTTTCAGTAGGGAGGTCTTGAATAGAAGGCAAAAACTGAGTTTTCAAATGGTGACAAAACAAGAAGACGGACTCACCCACGTAAGAAAATTCTTCCAAGTGAAGCTGAGATCCTTAACCTTTCCAAAGGGAGCAAAATGGAGTTTTAGTTGTTAGATTTTGCTTTGGGTAAAATGTTTTGATTGTTAGTTGGCTAAGCTTGTTCAATAAAATTATATTTTGATTAATTTTGTTATGTTCAACTAGATCTAACCCCGAGGGGTAGCTCAGTTGGCTTAAGACCACGGTTTGCATATAGAGATTGTGGGTTCGAACCGGCACTACCACACTTGGTCTACCGGGGAATTTTACCCGACTTTCTATCATAGGCCCGTAGGGATTATTTTGGCCCAAAGGGTTGGGAACCTTGCGTTATCAAAAAAAAAAAAAAAAAAATGAAAAGAAAAACGAGATCCAAATATTTCATTTTTTAGTCAGGGTGGTGCAATTTTCCCCCAACCAAAGGACTGGGAAAGAAGCCTTTGTGCGGGAAGATACGACGTACCCAGGATTTGAACACTGGGCAACCAGGTGAGAACTGTCTCACTTACTAGTAAGGTAAGTGTTCGTTCTCAATCTCAATTAGTGTTGTCTATTGAATGCATAAAATGCCATTCCTAAGTGATGGTAGATAATTTTTTTTTATAAAAAGGGCTTGATTTGTCAGCCAAAGTCAAAGTCGTGAACTCCAACTTGTGTTCGAAAATATACCGTTTATAGTACCAGTATTAACAATTTTTGGTAGACAGCTGATCTATATCCAATTCTTTTACCACTTTTACGCAAATAATGCAGCAAAGTGCAGTATAAGGTTTGAAGTTGCTCTTCAATATTTTGGATCTAAAGGGGTGGGAGTGTTGGCCGTGGCCCAATCCTTGCTTTAAATGGGTTGGATGTACAGTTAAGATTGATTCATTTTCCATCCCAATTGATAATTAATGAGTTGAGTCTATACCTTTCTCTAACCTAAGCAGGGGATTCAATCTCACTCATCCATACAGGCCACAAGTATCCCTAATCAGAGCAACAATCACGATAGATTGTGTCTATATCTGCCATGTGACTTTCTTGAAAAAATAGGAACAACTTTTCTTTTTATAAATCACAAGATATAGAGTGAAAACGATAACCCACCTAAGAGTTGATGGAGTGGCTTAAGGCACATATTTAGTTTAGTCCCAAGTCTTTTGTCTGAAGTCACCCTAGATTTGTTCTCTGTGTGTTTTTGTGGTCACCATTAAGGAAAGTAATCATGTTGGGTCTAATAACTCAAGATACCCAGGATATAGAAAAAAAAAAGATTTAAACTTATTCAAACCTTCGATATTTGATATGGATGTATCATGACATATATCACATTCCCAACTCAGAATGGACCCCTTGCAACAATGTATTTTGACTTGCCTACCTAATCTTAAACCAATCTTGTGGGTTTGTTCATTTAACTTTTGGGTTGGATTTTAGTTGTTGTGTACAATTGATCTCCATCCATCTGCCGACCACATCCCAACTCCCAGCTGCTAAAATCAGTCTGATTGTAAGGTTTGAGGAGTGTGGAGAGCTTGATTGTTCTTATCAGAGTTGGATTATTGTATTGTGTCGGTAGGATTCAACTTTCAAGCTGTTGTCACAGAGATTGAACGGTCAGAGATTGGACGACAGGATATTCTGTTGATTTGCCCATGTCAACATCAATGACAAAGAGTGGGTCCATACAGCATTAAATGAGGACAGTGGCTTAATTGTGATAGAGAGGACCACCACCGAATATCTTGGATCAACTTTCTTTCTCCCTGGGTCTGATTTTTGTAGGATAAGAAAGGAGATGACTGTGATGGATCTCTTGATTGATGGCCCACCGGTTCTTCCTCCAGCTAGAAGACAACAGCTTCCCAATGACCCACGTGATGTGTTGAGGAAACCTTCTGACACTTCTTCCACATGATTGGACCAGAAAAAGCTGCTAAATTTTACACAACTAAATCCCCAAAATTTTCTTTCACATCAATCATAATCAATCCGTACTCACGTGAGGTTTCCTCCTTCCTCTTCTACATGTTGGGAATGGAATCCAAGGTGGCTGTGGGCCTTGGCACTTGTACAACATATGCTGGCAGGGATTGGAGAGGAGAAATCCTGTGGCCAGCTGCCTGCACTGTGAAGTGTGAATTGGAAACTTTCCTCCATGCTATTTGGGTCTTTCATTTTATTTTACTTTGGAGGAAGCTGGGGGAAAAAATCCTCATAGGACTCTTTAGGATTGACGAGGGGGTCCTTAAGTTCCTTTACAATTTTTTTTTTTTTTTTATCATTTTACGATAGGATCGATGTCGACCATTTTGTAGTGTTCAGCAAATAAGACAACTACATATTGGAATAAATCTGATTGACAGATTAGTCGATATCGACCATTTTGTCGTGTTCAATGAATAAGATAATTATAGGTTGGAGAAAATTTTAATGGTCTATATTGACCACTAAAGGTAAGTAGTGATGGTCGATATCGACCATTAAAGCAAAAAAAAAGCACTCTATCTCTCCCGCAGCCCAATGAGAAGAACGCAGGTAAAATGTTCGACAAAATGACTGAGAGTACCAAGAGCGAAAGACGAGATAGAGATGATGGGGGCGAAGAGAACCTCGATCGTCCGTTTTACAACATTGAATTTGAAGGTGGGTTGCTTTCTTTTTTTCCCCTATGGGTCTTAGCATTTAAAAAATCGGAATAAGATTCATCTCCTCCTCTTCCGCTCTCTTGTAGTCTTATCTGAAAGATTTTTCTTATCCAAATCCTTCCCAAAAGCATTCAATTTATGTTTTTGATTATTTTTTAGTTATGGATGGGAGGTTGGACGGCTCTGATTGAGGTCTTGAAGAGACCGACGGAGGGAGATGCTTCGATGGAGTTCATCTTCTTCTTCATCCCCTCTGGGTTGCTGTTCTCTGTGGGATTTTTACAAGATGGCCATGGAAGCCTTGGTGGGCATGTTTGGCTAGAGAGAAATTCGATGGGGGAAAGATTTCAAACATGGAATCTTTGCCTTCGATTGCTATGGGGTTGATTTCAAGCTCTAGTTTGTTCGTTCCGTGGATCTCAGAGCGCAAGAAGGAGAACCGGACATTTGAAATGACGGAGCCAATTAAAATCTGATAATGCGTATGTCGGTTTCTGGTTTTATTTGGTTTTTCTATTTGTTTTTACTTAAAACCATGTTAATTTTGGTGAAGGAAAGTGCTGTGAGGAATTTAAGGAATTTAGGAAAAGCTCCCATGTTAATTTTTCCTTTTCAGTAAGTCAAAGATTGAAGAAAATGAGAAAGTGTTGGTGACGAAGGAGGATTTAGAGCATTTGTGCCAACTTGTGGAGGAGAGAGATGAGGGTTCTGCCTGACAACAGATGACGAAACAAAATTTAGAGCAGCACCTGCAACAAACAAAGAAAACCCCACTTTATACTTGGGTTCTGCAAATCAAGAAGAACCAAGAAGAACCAGCTGGTCGATATCGACCATATTACTAAATGACAAAAGAAAAAAAAAGACAAAAACTCAGCCAAAGAACCCCTCCCGTCTCTAAACTACTAGTGGGTCATAATCTTACCTATGGCATGGTATGAGCACTTTTCCGGTAGTTTTCTCTTTACTTTAATAAGAGTTGAGCTTACAAAAGTCCATATTATTATTATAGTGAAAAACTGCCCTGATTTTTTCTAAACAATCTACTTTCTTCACATTTATTTCATGTGATGCTATTTTCACAGACAATAACAAAAAGGCAGATTGTTCAATTGCAAAGGGTTTTCAATATATTTCTATTGGAGAGTTAGAAACGTATTTTTCTCGATGGTAAAAATAAGAATTCGCATAATGCGAGATCCTTTTATTGCAAGAACATATCGTTAAAATAAGTGAGACTTTATGCTACTTATTTTGTATATTTTTATTTTGGGCTTCTTTGTTTCATGTAATTGAATTCTTATGAATTTTATGACTTTGTATTTCTATCGGTGGTTAAAGATGAAAAATCAAACCTGAATATTCAAAACTCACCATCAAATAACCCTTCCATTGTGTTTCTACAACTGGATAACGTGAATTAAATCAACGGAAGATGAGAAATAAATACAAAGGCACCACCTAATAATTCACAACCAAGAAAAATCAAGCCGCCATCTATATCTCTGCCTTCCATTCTACGTACACTCCTATCTTCACCTTTTTAATGATCCTTCAATGGATCTTGTTTAACCATGAATTCCTATATATTAATTTTCAAAGTATTCGATGAATTTCTTGGATATTTTACATGAGAGATTTTAGGATGAGCTTATTTTTAATTGGAATGAAGTTTGGCCCAGATCTTAATATAGGGAGGGAAAAGTTATTTGTTCTATTTGGATTTTATAAGTGGTACCCTTGGATTTATAGAACTGACCTCCTGATTTCACTGATTTCAACTCCATGGCCACGACATGAGCCGGAGAGACTGTGGCGCACGAAAAACATCCTATGTTGTGAGACTTCCCAATTAGATGTCCTTTATATTGCCTTTTGGCATAAGACATGAGGTAGAGCTTTTGAAGTTGGATGGTTGATAAGATAAAAGAGGGCTATTGAATGAAAAAGATGTCTAATGTCTTGATCATCGAGACTTTGTGTATGAATGGTCAGCTGATAAAACATAAAGTTTAGTCTTGATTGGATTATTCAATGTCCAACGTCCCTTTTTTCCCCCACAATTTCTATATACCCCAAAGCCCTCTATGGGTTTGATAGCAACCACTGGGCCATGCAAGGTTTGCAACATTCTCTGATTAAAATAGCAGTGGTGTGGTTGTTGCCACAAAAGAAATGCAAGATGTGAATGAGGGAGAAAGTATATTATCTTTCATACTAGGATGGAAAGTGGCAGGAGAATAGGATGGGGATCTCCTGTCCACTAAGATGAACTATCTTCTACAAGAGATTAGAAGTAACAACATCTTTTAGAGCAACCTCTCTCAATGGCTTTAGAGAATAATCTCTCTCTAAGATATTTGTGACTCATGTTAATGAGAGTGGTAATCTTTAGGATTGAGATAAACACCCAATAAATAGTCCCAAAACCATGCTTAAGACTCTTAATAATAATCCAATCAGGAAATGAGTAATAATCAAACTCTTCATCAGAGTTCGGACGGAACCGAGCTTCTGCGCATCAGCACCAGAATGAGTCTCGCTATAACCAAACATTTGTTTGTCTCGGCCTGACAGATTTTGTTCTGTCATTGTTTTTGGCCTAACAATATCATCGCTTGGTAATCTTCTAAAAGGCAATCCACATTAGAGTCCATACTATTGCCCAAGAATAGAGTTTGTGTATTAACTAGCGAGCATAAAATTCTAGCTTTCAATTCTAAATCTAAGTCTATTAAAGTTGTTTTTAAAAAAAGGCTCCTCTATTTTTAGATAACCTCTAAAAGACTCCTATATA
Source organism: Umbellularia californica (assembly GCA_028538565.1). Classification (NCBI taxonomy): domain Eukaryota; kingdom Viridiplantae; phylum Streptophyta; class Magnoliopsida; order Laurales; family Lauraceae; genus Umbellularia; species Umbellularia californica. The sequence continues at coordinate 12,323,918 of JAPQWN010000001.1, read as the reverse complement.
TATCTTATTTTTACTAAAACCCCACTTCACTGACATTTAAACTGTACAAAAATAACTACTCTAATTTTTTTTGTTCTTGGTTTTTAATAGATTTACCCTTGGGATAAACTTAAATGGATTATCCCTTACTTTAAGAGATATGATAGTTTTGCCCATAGATTATCCTAAAATGATATTATGTCCATAAATATTGGGCCATTGTTTTTACCTAAGAATTAATATATAGTTTTACATAATTTTTATCGGCCCCATATTTAGATTTTAATTTTGCATAGTTTTGTCTAAACATGGCTCTAGATGACCAAGTTGAAACTTCAGAAGGGCAAAACTATCAAAAACAAATGAAATGGAGAGTCAAAAGAAGGAAATTGTTTTATCAACCATTTGACAGTCAATAAGTGTTTTTTTTTTTTTTTTTTGTTTGCAAAAGCACGATATGGAGGGGACCTTTTTGAGCTTTTGTGAAAATATAGGGGTCTTTCTGAATAAAAAGATCTCTATCAAAAGGTCTTTCCCTTCTTAAAAAGGGAGAATGATAATGACATGTGTTGGCAGTGGGATCTTATTTTCAGAAAGATGCTAATCCACAAAACCCCATAAAAATGCCACTTCTTCAACCTTAGAAGTGAAAAAATGGTTGAGTACATGATTTCGGGTTTGCAAATCGGAGGGGCCCAAGTCAAACCCAATTGGCCCGAGCCAAGTTCAAATTCAATTGGAGCATTTCCTGGAGGAATTAGTATTGCTTCTCTGGCCTGAAAATAAACAGCCCAAATTGAACTGAGGTCTGGGTCGAGTCAAGCATATATCATCATATCGAGTGCTAACTTCTAAAATTCCAGTTTGAGAATTGGACTGGGTTGATAAAATATCCAGTCCAGAGTTCTCCCATGGGAATCCATGCAGAATTTTGATTGAGCACCTTTGAATCAGGGGTCCTTCTTGGTGGACAATGAGGGTGGAAAATCCCGCATCATCTCTAATTGTATCGTAAGAACGTAAGGAAAGCTTGTACATGAGCTTTGTTCTATAAATAATATCTATTATAGTGAAGCAAAGATTTTAAAAAAAAAAAAACTATATACATATCCAATTACAATGAGTTTGTTGGGTTTGGATATGAATCCTCAGATCCAGACCCAATTTGGATTTGGACCCGGACCTGAAGCTGATGACATTTTGTTCTTTGGTTCCAAATTTGGGTCCAACCCAGACCGACCGATTGCCATCCTCAATTCTCCCTGTCAAGTGTCAAGTACTAAAACATATTCAATTCTAGAGCTTATAAATTGCTCTCGACATGCAAACTCATGGTAGCAACCCACATAAATGAGGAGGGACCTCTGTCTGGCGCTGAAGGCTTTAATACTCTCTCAGCTGGCTGAACTTTAACCGAACCCAGGAACCCCACCAAAACTGTTATCAAACCTGCTTAGCCCCACCCTGTTGAAGGATATTTTCTTATTGTGACATGTTGTTTTCTTGAGATGTTCTCATCTTATAAGATATTTTCATCTTATATCTTGGCTGAGGCCCTGAATTCAGAATAGAACCCATCTCCTATTGGGCTCCAGACCTGGTCCTGTGGGCTAGCTCGGGCCCAAAATCTATAAAAAGTCGTAATCTATGAGTCATTTCTCTCCAATTTATGGAGAGGATGGGCCACTTGAAACAATTTGTCTCTTGCCAACCTGATTAAGCATTGGTAATATACATGGGACATACGTATTGTGTATGCAGATGTGATCAAGTAGAATTGGGCTAGGAGGAGACTCACAAATGATAGTAGAAAGCCCTAATCTCCTGGAGAGAAGTCCACTGCATCTGGGCCTTTTGGATCATTGGAGGGTTCGCAGTGGACCATTCAATGTTTTAACTGGGAAATAAGGAAGATTTTCTTGAAGGAACCCTTTACTTTTATCTGTTGAAAGAAGTTAGCTTTTACTGAGAACCGCCTACAACAAATTCCAATTACCAACCATCACATACATCTGTTCCTCCATGAATTGTGGCACTATCAATTTTCAATTGGATTAAATATAAACCCCTAGATTTAACAAAAAATAATGAAATCACTTCATAGATATGAAACCTCTCTCTCTCTCTCTCTCTCTCTCTCTCTCTCTCTCTCGCTCTCTCTCTCTCTCTCTCACACACACACACATGACTGGGTTGGATATATGTAGGCCCCATAGAAGTTCCTTATTTTGAAAGCAATGGGCCCCTCCTCCTGACTGGACTATAATGATGAGAACAATGTTTTAGGCCAAAGTCACTTTGTAACAGCTCAAATAACAGTCTAAGCATTTCTGATTCAGTACCATGTGGATTTTGCTCAAGAGGGTGCAGCCTTTATCAAGTTTCAGGTTGGATCGGTGACTCCCCTCAGGAGTGTGATGGTCTAAGAACCGATTAATCCCATTGTTACATTATATGTTGAATTTTTTTTTGCTTGTCTTTTAGTGAACTGTTTCATGATTTATTGTAGGTCAATAGTAGGGATGCGAATGCTAAGATGAAACCAGGGTGGATCTGGACTGGGATTTGTTTTCACAGTCCGGTTCCAAATTCGGATCCGGCTTGAAACTTATGTGTTGTCTTCGGATCTTGCGTCAACCTAAAATAGGAGCGATTCGGTTGATTACTTTTTAATCACATCCGATGGGGGATTCTAGTAATAAAATCTAAAATGTTCTTTTCTATCTTCAAAATCTCCAACTTGTCATCTGTCCTGTTTGCAGAGCCCTTGGACTAACTTGATAAATGAGGGTTTTCTGAATTATGTATCTTAATCACTATTGGCCATTCAAGCAAAGGCTATATAAGCATTAGCCAACAGTGATGGTTTTGATTTTTGGAAGATGCTAAACACACAAAGGAACCCCTCTTTTATTTAGTGAAATCCAGCAGCCTTCACAAACACGCAGCATGTTCTTTAAAATAGTTATCTGTTTGTCATCATATCTATCATCTCCAATAGGGCTGGACAAGTGCTGACAAGCATGGACTGTGCAAGCCTTGTGCAACACAGCCCTGCCCAGGCCAGCCTTATTCAATAGGTCTGGATTGAGTCCTTTTACCCCCCCTCCAATGACTAGGTTCAAGGCTAGTTCTGGGCTCAATAGATAAAGGAGATGCTGTCTCTGCATGCGGGTGATATGGTGGAAGTGACACTGATTCTCATATGGAGCAGAGCATCAAGTGCTTGAGCACTAGTGACCCTCTTCAATGACTTCCCTGCCAGCGAGCAGCTTACCAATGAAAAGATGAATGGGCTGTTGGGCCTAGTTGTGCTTAAAAGCACTTTTAAGCTCAAGTCACATAAAATTTTAAACCAGACTGGTGCTCAGCCCAATAAACCGATGGGCTGGACATGGACAAGCATGGGCCACTACACCTCCCAAATCTCCTCCCTAAATCTCTCCATTTAAATTAAGATTATGGGTTTCTAAACCTACATTTCTAAAATCCTTCCAACTTCTTCTAAAATCCTTCTTTTCGTAACTTTTCTATTTTATCTTCTTATCTTAAACCCCAAATCACTCTCATTTCTTACTTCATTGTAAAATATGTCTAACCAATCCTTTTATCATTATGATTTTAGTATTAACTTTATTCTTTTACCATTACGATTTTGGTATTAACTTTGTAAATTGTTGGATTCACTCACGTGATGGATTCTCATGCACATTTCATTATGTTATGCTATTTATTACTTGACAAAATGAGCTCAAATCAGGGTCTACTCCGATGTACGCTTGCATTCACTAGGAGCATATGGACTGTATATATGATTGAGATCAACAAGGTGGGCCCCACGTAATTATTGGTGTGCAATTGTTGTTAGTTTCTGATGAGTCTGGCCGAAGTGGCCCAGTCCGTGATGAGCCAAAGCTTAAATTAAGGGAGATCCGTTTGATCCAATGGAGTCCAAGCCCAAATCCATGATGCCTGGCCACGTCACAGCAGTTCGGGTCACTTCGGAAGCAGTTAGGCCACGTCCCGCTTTTATCAAGTCCTGCGGAGAATATCCCAACTGCCTCGCCAGTCGAGGACACCTCAAAGGCTCCTCGTGAACGGCGCTGTAAAGTCGTCCCCATCTGTTAGGGGAACACTATAAATTAAAGAGCCTCTCGCTACTTGAGGGGCAAGCAAGATTCTCTCTTCTACACACTCTCCCGAGTTTGTAATCTCGAAAACATTTGAGAATTAATACCACCGGCGAACTCTGCCTTTGAAGTGGACGTAGGTCACACCGACCGAACCACTATAAATCTCTCTCTCCTCTTTATTACCACATTTATTACCTATTAACTGACGGTGGTGTGCGAAGTCATTTTTCTGCATCATCAGTTTGGCGCCGGCTGTGGGAACGACTAAAATTCTCACGTTAGAATCCCCTTTTCCAAAATTATGGTGATCACCACAAGATCTGCAAGACAACCCGAGGATAATCCCTCCCGCGAAGGTGAGAATGATCCTCCATCGACAAATCCTACCCCTTATGCTCCTGCTCCCACTCCTCAGCAAATGTTGGAGACCATGCAGCAGCTGGTGACTCAAAACCAGCAAATTTTACAACTCATGCTGGCAGGGGGGCAAGGAGGAGCACAGTTTGGGAGAGTACCGCAAGGAGCACCACGCCCGGGGCATCCAAGACCTCCACGCCATGGAGCTCCTCCCCCGGGCGCCCAAGGAGTTCACCTGGGCGCCCATGGGCATGAGTTCCCCCTGGGCGCCCACCAGGGTGGTGCCCATCAACAAGGACCTCCTCCCCCTCCGAGTGGAGCCCAGTTTGGAGGACTCCCACCTCCGGGGGGAGCTAATCACGGAGGTTCCACCTCCTCCCTCTGCTTCTAATGGGGAGGACCCTCATTTCAATGAGGGGGAGAGTGAAAATCAAAGCGCAGAGGATGGGAGTTATTTTCATGATCTGTCCAGGGATGCCCCCAATCGCTGGGACGAGAAGATCAGGGAAATGCAAAATCAGCTGGGTGATGTCTTCAATGCCATGAAGGCGCAGGCACCAGAGACAGTGGATTACCTAGTCAGGCGAACGGACACACCGTTCAAGCCCGACGTAGTGAACTACCCACTCCCTCAAAAATTCAAGATGCCATCCGTCCAAACTTTTGACGGTACGAAGGATCCACTGGACCACCTCGAAACTTTTAAAACCTTGATGCAGCTGCACAACGTCCCCGACGAAATTATGTGTAGGGCATTCCCAACTACCTTGAAGGGTCCCGCACGACAATGGTTTGCCAGTCTCACCCCGGCCTCCATAGGCTCCTTCGCCGAACTAAGCAGATCATTTGTGGCATAGTTTATTGGTGGACGCCGCCAACAAAAGCCTGCCACCCACCTGCTCAACGTAAAACAGGATCGAGACGAGAGCCTAAGGAGGCACCTCACTCGTTTTAACGAGGAGGTCCTTCAGGTCGAGGAGCCCGATGATAAGGTCAGCATGACCGCCTTCCTAGGAGGCCTCCGGTCATCAACCTTCCTCTTTTCAATAATGAAGCGACCACCAAAGAGCATGCCAGAACTATTGGCAAAAGCTCAAAAATATATGAACGCTGAGGAAATCAACAGGTCCAGGCGAGGTGAATCATCTCACGGATCGCCAAAAGGTTGACCTGCCTTTGCACTGTTCTCAAACAGGCAGCCTATCTCCAGCTTAGCGGCCCTCTCGCGGGTCGCCAAAAGCTTGGCCTCTGCACTGTTCTCAAACAGGCAGCCTACCTCCAGCTTAGCGGCCTTCTCGCGGGTCGCCAAAAGTTTGGCCTCTGCACTGTTCTTAAACAGGCAGTCTATCTCCAGCTTAGCGACTCTCTCGCGGGTCACCAAAAGCTCGATCTCAAAAGGTGTGGCTCTCTCACGAGCAATCCTCAAAGTCTGTCTTTGCTCTCGCGCAAATAGCCTCTCTCTCTCTCTCCAGGTAATCATGTTAAATATTTTAATGTTTGGAATAACATTGTTTTCGACATCTCTAGGCAGGATCTTAAAACTCAGGTCATCTGCAACTCGAGGGACTACATTAGATCAGCGTGACCTGCTTCCTCGCCGCCCAAACCAGTTTCCTGGCTGCCCAAATCAACTGCCTAGACAGCACACGAGCTGCTCGCCCACGGTGGACAGCCCCTTAGCACGCCCGGGCTGCCGCCGCCGAGCACACTCCTGCCCAGGCTATCGCTGCTGAACCACGCCCGTGCCGGGCGCCGATGCCGTCCCCACGGTCGCCTGGGCGCCCTCCCCGAGCGCTGCCGCCGAAGCATGGGCAGTCGCTACCGTCCTCACCCCACCTAGGCACCCGCCCCGGGCACCACAGTCTTCCTCACACCCACCTGGGCATTCGCGCAGGTGCCGGCCACTCCCTAGCCTGTCACGAGCACGGCGTTCACGATCGGCGCTGCCCGCTGCAAGGCACCCGCACCCGGCGCCGCCGAATGCACGACGCCCACGGCCGACGTCATCTAGCAAGGGCCCCCCAAATAATACCCGCTCATTTATATCCATGCAAAAGAAAGAAATTTTGAATACTGATAAACCATCATAAAGCCTACTTGACCATGCATATTAAGTTCTCATAAACAAAGGCCCTCCAATCGAGATGTTACAACTTTGCATTGTTCAACCAATGTAACTTTTGAGGGACATGACATAATGTGCCTTAGGATCTCATGCCGCGTGGAACGACGCCAGCACCCGAGGACGCTGTTGCGCCCGGCGCCGCCCGTGGCACGACGCCCAGGCCGGGCGCCGCCTTCTACACATCACTGGCGCCCGGCGCCGCCCTTGACACGATGCCCAAGCTCAGCGCCATCGCCGTCCGGGCTGCCTCTCCTGGGCCCGCTCCCGCCCGGTCCACCTCGCCAGTGCCCGCGGTGTGTCGGACCGTCGGTACTTTCCTCTTTTTGGAAAAAAAAAAAAAGGAGATTGACAGAGTGTAGGAAAACGGAAAAAATTATTTGAAAAGAAAAGAGACCTGGATATTTAAAATGCCCCCCTTTCAAAACTTCTTTGGGCACGGGGCATTGAGGGGCAAATGATGAGTCTGGCCGAAGTGGCCCAGTCCGTGATGAGCCAAAGCTTAAATTAAGGGAGATCCGTTTGATCCAATGGAGTCCAAGCCCAAATCCATGATGCCTGGCCACGTCACAGCAGTTCGGGTCACTTCGGAAGCAGTTAGGCCACGTCCCGCTTTTATCAAGTTCTGCGGAGAATATCCCAACTGCCTCGCCAGTCGAGGACACCTCAAAGGCTCCTCGTGAACGGCGCTGTAAAGTCGTCCCCATCTGTTAGGGGAACACTATAAATTAAAGAGCCTCTCGCTACTTGAGGGGCAAGCAAGATTCTCTCTTCTACACACTCTCCCGAGTTTGTAATCTCGAAAACATTTGAGAATTAATACCACCGGCGAACTCTGCCTTTGAAGTGGACGTAGGTCACACCGACCGAACCACTATAAATCTCTCTCTCCTCTTTATTACCACATTTATTACCTATTAACTGACGGTGGTGTGCGAAGTCATTTTTCTGCATCATCAGTTTCCACGCCTTTTGGTTTCTAATTGACAATACGGCTTGCACTACAGGCTCCACATGAGATTACTACTTCACAAAGGCATGAAGCCTAATTGAAGTGGCCCACCATATACCATTAATCACATAAAAATCTCATGTCCCAATGATATGCATGAAGTTATGAGATTTTCACCGATTGAAATCTTATAATAAATCTCTAAGCCCCACATTAGAGATTTTACTTTACAAAGGCTTGAAGCATACTTGAAGTGGCCCACCACATGCCATTGATCCATAGAAATTAACCTTGAGAGTGACCATTTGCTTCTCGAGACATGTGACATGGCTTAGTTAAAAACGATAAGACATGATATAAATATAACTAGTCCTATTTGGACAAGTTGACAATAATTTCAACATTGAATGAGCAATACAAATCATCAAATCAATGCCAACATGGACGTTCAATTTGAACCATCCATTCAGTGGCTCCAATATAGTTTTGCAGGTTAATAACGATGAATTTGATCAATGTTGCGGCTGGAATTGTTTGACCATGGCGTTTTTGTCATGCATGCAGCTTAAGTGAGGTGCGGCTTACAAGAATTCTTGGACCCTACACTACTGATAGCACTCACCTGTTAATGCTGTAAGAAGCCAAGCCGTTTTGTTACTTGGCTCTATTAGGCTTGAGTTCCTGCTAGACCTAATTGTTTTATGAGATGATCTCAAACTAAACTTTGCTAAAAGGATAAGAACCTCTCCTTTTGGGCTGACATGTACCACCCAGAATCAGAATCAATTTGTTCCCGTTACACTTCGTTATCTCCACCCATCCTCATTGAAATTGCAACTCAACCTAACTCCACTACCACACTGGAACTACAGGAGAGTGGTCTGGCTTCCCTCTCAACCTGGAGGGATTAGTCCAGTACAAAAAATTGAGGATCCCCCGTTAGAAAAAAAAAAAAAGTGCAATTCCAACTTGTTTGGACCATTTGTTTGAATTGAATTTTGATTTATAGACATAACTAGGTGAATCTTATGAGTGTAAGGCTCATCAAATCAAGCATTGGGAGAACTTTGTGTGCCTACGTGTGTTGTTGGGGGGAACAAGTGGTTTATCTATCTACCTTATAAAAGAGGCAAGATGGCATGGTTGCTTTAGTGCAACCACTGTGGGGCCCACCAAAAAAATTATAATTATAATTATATTATATTATATTATATAAAGGTACCCAGATAAAAGAGGCAAGATTGCATGGTTGCTTTAGTACAACCACTGTGGGGCCCACCAAAAAATTTATAATAATATATATAATAATAATATAATATCTATACCCTTATTATCTATCTATCTCATACAAACTTTTTCACTACACTATTGTGGGGCCCACCCCCAAATATTATAATATCATATAATAATATATTAATTTGAAAAATTGCAAACTTTTTCACTACACCTTTGTGGGGCCCACCCCAAAATATTATAATGCAACATTTTTCACTACACCATTGTGGGGCCTACCCCCAAATATTTACCATCTGCTATCTACTACTATACCATCATAAAAGAGGGAAAGTTGCAAACTTTTTTCGCTACACAATTGTGGGGCCCACCCCCAAATATTATAATATAATTTAATAATATATTATTATGAGAAATTGCAAACTTTTTCACGATACCTTTGTGGGGCCCAACCCCAAATATTATAATGCAAACTTTTGCATTACACCATTGTGGGGCCCATCCCCCAAAAAGTATAATATAATATAATAATATATTATTATGAGAAATTGTAAACTTTTTCACTACACCATTGTGGGGCCCACCTCCAAATATCCACTATCTACTATCTATCTTCCACTCTTATAAAAGAGGCAATGTTACATGGTTTCTTTATTACAACCACTGTGGGGCCCACCAAAAAAATTATAATAATATATTATATAATAATATAATAATATAATATATATATATACCCTTATTGTCCATTTATCTCATACAAACTTTTTCACTACACCATTGTGGGGCCCACCCCCAAATATTATAATATAATATAACAATATATTATTTTAAGAAATTACAAACTTTTTCACTACAGCTTTGTGGGGCCCACCCCAAAATATTATAATATAATATAATAATATATTATTATGAGAAATTACAAACTTTTTCACAATACCTTTTTGGGCCCAACCCCAAATATTATAATGCAAACTTTTGCACTACATCATTGTGGGGCCCATCCCCCAAATAGTATAATATAATATAATAATATATTATTATGAGAAATTGCAAACTTTTTCACTACATCATTGTAGGGCCCACCCCAAATATGATAATATAAGATAATAATATATTATTTTGAGAAATTACAAACTTTTTCACTACACCTTTGTGGGGCCCACCCCAAAATATTATAATGCAAACTTTTTCACTACACCATTGTGGGGCCCACCTCCAAATATCTACTATCTACTATCTACTACTATTATAAAAGAGAGAAAGTTGCAAATTATTTTTCACTACACCATTGTGGGGCCCACCCCCAAATATTATAATATAATATAATAATATATTATTATGAGAAATTATAAACTTTTTCACGACACCTTTGTGCGGCCAACCCAAATATTATAATGCAAACTTTTTCACTACACCACTGTGGGGCCCACCCCCAAATAGTATAATATAATATACTAATATATTATTATGAGAAATTACAAACTTTTTCACAACACCTTTGTGGGGCCCACCCCCAAATATTATATTATAATATAATATAATCATATATTATTATATTATAATAATAATAATATAAAATCTATATCTATACCCTTATTATAAAAGAGAAGAGAAGTTGTATACTTTTTCACTACACCTTTGTGCAGCCCCCCCAAATATTATAATATAAGATAATATAATAATATATTCTTATTGGGGGATATTCATATGCATCCATCCCTCACCATTTTTGGTGAGGGACACCCCTTTTGGGGGTGTTTCAAGTACAAGAGGGAGGTACAAAGTACCCCTCTTGTACTTCTTTTGTACTTGAAACACACTCAAAATGGGTGTCCCTCACCAAAAATGGTGAGGGATGGATGCATATGAAGACCCCCCATTCTTATTATATTATAATAATAATAATCATATAATATCTATGCCCTTATTATAAAAGAGAAAAAAGTGTCATGCTTTTTCTCTACACAACTGTGGGCCCCACTTAGTATTATGATATTATATACATATAATAAAAGAGAACTACATATATGTGGGCCCCAATAAAAGAGAAGAACTTGTCATGCTTATTATGTATATATAAAATAAAAGAGAACTACATGTCTGTGGGCCCCACTTAGTAGAAGAACTTGTCATGCTTTTTCTCTACATCTAGACATCTGTGGGCCCCACTTAGTATTATTATATAGTATATATATATAAAATACAAGAGAACTACACATCTGTGGGCCCCACTTCGTATTATTATATTATTTATGTATAAAATAAAAGAAAACTACACATCTGTAGGCCCCACTTGGTATTATTATATTATACCACTTAGTAGAAGAACTTGTTATGCTTTTTCTCTACACATCTGTGGGCCCCACTTAGTATTATTATAATATCTGTATGCTTAACTTAGTATTATTATATTAGATATATATATATATATATGATAAAATGAGAACTACACATCTATGGGCCCCACTTAGTAGAAGAACTTGTCATGCTTTTACTCTATATCTACACATTTGTAAGCCCCACTTAGTATTCTTATATTATATATAAAATAAAAGAGAACTACACATTTGTGGGACCTACTTAGCAGAAGAACTTGCATGTTTTTCTTTACAAATCTGTGGGCCCCACTTAGTATTATTATATTATATTTTATATATGGAGAATATTCAAGTGCAGCCATCCCTCACCATTTGTGGTGAGGGACACCCCTTTTGGGGAAGTTTCAAGTACAAAAGAGAGGTGTGTACCACTCTTTTGTACTTGAAACTTCCCCAAAAGGGGTGTCCCTCACCACAAATGGTGAGGGATGGATGCACTTGAAGATCCCCCTTTTATATATAATCAAAGAGAACTACACATCTGTGGGCCCACTTAGTATTATTATATTTCGATGAAATGCTTAGCTCAAATGATCATGAAAAGGATTGTGTTTGAAGAATTTGTTCATTCACTACAACAACTCAAATGAGAAATTTCAGTTGAAATTTTCATGTATAGAAGATTTCAACTTCAATCCCAATGCCTGTAAAGACACAATTTGCTTGGAATCTTTGTGATTTGTTGTTGATTCGTTTAAAGCTATGAGTTGTGTACTGTTTTGGTTGGTTAATATTTTGTTTCATTGAATTTAGTATGTATTTGGCGCTAGGTTTTAGACAAATTTTAATGAAAAATGGGCCGGACTATCGATCTATATTGAAATTGGTGAGTGTTTTGCCTAATCATGTATGGCCAGAAAAGGTTGGTTTTCAACTTTTTTTTTTTAAAATTAGTTTCCTTCCATATATCGTGTTATCCCATCTTCTTTTTACTTTTTTCTATTAAAGCTTTTACTAAATTTCATAAGAACAATGAGTGATTGTAAATTACTTAATTTGCCAAAAAAAATGAGTTATATGTAAACTGGTCATTCTCCATTGGGATAGTTAATATTGAGTTTTTTAACGACTTTATTTTTTCAGATTATCATACTGAAAGAGTATGTTCCTTGAAAGAGTATGTTCCTTGCACATGCATTGCATGTGCAGGGCTCCACTAGTAATAATACATTATTATGAGAAATTGCAAACTTTTTCACTACACCATTGTGGGGACCCACCCCCATATATTATAATATAATATAATAATATATTATTTTGAGAAATTGCAAACTTTTTCACTACACCTTTGTGGGGCCTACTCTAAAATATTATAATGCAAACTTTTTCACTACACCATTGTGGGGCCCACCCCCAAATATAATAATATATAATAATATATTATTATGAGAAATTTCAAACTTTTTCACTATACCTTTGTGGGGCCCAACCCCAAATATTATAATGCAAACTTTTTCACTACACCATTGTGGAGCCCACCCCCAAATAGTATAATATAATAATATATTATTATGAGAAATTACAAACTTTTTCACTATACCTTTATGGGGCCACCCTCAAATATTATAATCTATCTACAATTTTATCTTATCTTATCTTATATCTATATCTATAGTATTATAAAAGAGGAGAAATTACAAACTTTTTCACTACACCTTTGTGGGGCCCACCCCCAAATCTTATAATATAATATAATATAATATATTATTATTATTATTATTACCCTTATTATAAAAGAGAAGAGAAGTTACATACTTTTTCACTACACCCCTGTGGCCCCTCCCAAATATTACAATATAATATAATATAATAATATATTCTTATTATATTATAATAATAATCATATAATATCTATGCCCTTATTATAAAACAGAAAAAAGTGTTATGCTTTTTCTCTACACATCTATGGGCCCCACTTCGTATTATGATATTATATATATAAAATAAAAGAGAACTACACATATGTGGGCCCCAATAAAAGAGAAGAACTTGTCATACTTTTTCTGGACACATCTGTGGGCCTCACTTAGTATTATTATATTATATTATATATATAAAATAAAAGAAAACTACACGTCTGTGGGCCCCACTTAGTAGAAGAACTTGTCATGCTTTTTCTCTACATTTAGACATCTGTGGACCCACTTAGTATTATTATATTATATATATATAAAATACAAGAGAACTACACATATGTGGGCCCCACTTCGTATTATTATATTATATGTATGTATAAAATGTAAGAACTCAAATGAGAAATTTCAATTGAGATTTTCATGTGTAAAAAATTTCAACTTCAATCCCAATGCCTGTAAAGACACGATTTGCTTGTCAGAGGAAGGGATGAGAATGCCAAAGATTGATTGGAATCCTTGTGATTTGTTATTGATTCGTTTAAAGCTATGAGTTGGGTATTATTTTGGTTGGTTAGTATTTTGTTTCATTGAATTTGGTATGTATTTGACGCTAAGTTTTAAACAAATTCTAATGGGAAATAGGCCGGACTATCGATCTATATTGAAATTAGTGAGTGTTTTGCCTAAGCATGTATGGCCAGAAAATGTTAGTTTTCAACTTTTTTTAAAATCAGTTTCTTTCCATATATATTGTTATTCAATCTTCTTCTTACTTTTTTCTATTGAAGCTTTTACTAAATTTCATAAGAATAATGAATGATTGTAAATTACTTAATTTGTTACATGGTAATTCTCCATTGGGATAGTTAATATTAAGTTTTTCAATGATTTTATTTTTTCAGATTATCATACTGAAAGAGTATGTTCCTTGCACGTGCATTGCACGTGCAGGGCTTCACTAGTAAAGAAAAACCCACTCACATGGGCAAGTGGGAGGGAGAGAGTTGTGTCCCCAATGCTCCCGCCGAACACCGCACGCATCTTTTTTTTCAGCGAAGCAAGTGCTGCGTTTTGTTTTGATAAACGAAAAGATCCGATTCGCTTCTATTTCTATCCTATTCTACCACACAATACACAACGAAAAGCTAGACATAATCAAGCACATTTGACTGACATCTCCAGCAGTAGCAGAAGCAACAGCAAAATCAAAGAACATGGTGGCCATTAATCATCATCATCAAGCATCCGCACCAGAAGCTTCGGGTTTCTTATTGGATCCGTCGGGTATGCCCCTCGCAGCCCTCGCCTCACCCGACGACCCGAACAAGAAGATCCGAAAGCACTACACCATCACCAAATCCAGAGAGAGCTGGACGGAACAGGAGCACGACAAGTTCCTCGAAGCTCTCCAACTGTACTTTCCTCCTCCCCCTCTCTCTCTGCTCAATCTTCTTTATCTAATTCTCTCCGCCGCTGCTGCTGCTGCTTCCTTTGAATTGTATTTGTAATTGGTCATTACAATTCTGTTTGTTTCTCCAAGATGAGATTTTTAGGGAACCGCTTGAATTCTCTGCTTACTGTTTCTAGAGGTTTGGTGTTGAATTGGTTTTTCCTGAATGTTTGTGGGTTGAGAAATCCATGTTCATATGCTTCATCCAAATTTCCAAATGAATTGTTGGGGGGTTTCCAAAATATAGGGCACATATGTGAATGATGCCCCCCTCAGGAATAAGGGATAGTTTCAAAGCCGAAGTAGACATGGATGGAAGTAGCAAGGATAGATACGAAGCAATACAATCTATCCGAGGATTTCACCCAAGGATAGACTGGAATGGCGAAATGGAATTCACGTCGCTTACGCCAGCATAGTTGGGATAAGGCTTTGATGATGATGGTACGTGGATGATTGTAAAGCGCAAAACTTCCATTGTCTTAAAAGACTAGAATGTGAAACAAATGATTTTGGTTTGGTGGTTTGATTGTGAGTATAACCACAAGATTGCTGGGTAGAGTCAGAAATTCAAGTATAAAGATGACCCTTCTATACATTTCTTCAGTCAGAAGATGCCTCTTCATATAACTGATGTCTCAGTTCTTCATAAGCAGAAGATGCATATTTTAGACTCATGTCTCATGACAAAAAGTTCTTTTTTCAATTTAATTATTGGACTTCCACAAATAGTAAATGCAATTTTCTTTAGAAATACCCATTTTCTTGAACCCAAAAACTCAATATGCCTTTCCATGTCCTCTGTTTTCTCCAACCAGAAAATTCTGTTTGGCCATACATCTCTTAGAAGAAGCTCCATTTTATACAACAGAAGCTTCTTTCTATTGAAGTCCCACTTTTCATTGACAAGCTAGTAGCCATGTATGTATGCGTGTGTGTCTGTGCTGAGAGAGAGAGAGAGAGAGAGAGAGAGAGAGAGAGAGAGAGAGAGAGAATTGAGAGTTTATATGATTTTTTTGAAAAATTGTTTGTCAATGGAGAAATGGTATTGCATGCATTGTTGTCTTTATTTGTAACAAGCAATTTTTGCTCTCTGTCTCTCTCTCACCCTTTTTCCTTTTGAAAATTACAGCTTTGATCGTGACTGGAAGAAAATCGAGGCATTTGTTGGCTCAAAGACAGTTATTCAGGTAATCTCAAATTCATTATTTGTCTCTTGCTAAATTAATTCAGTTGTGATAAACCTATCACCAAAAACTATTATAAAAATGTTAGAGTAAGCTTAAAACAAAATATATGCTTCTGTTTATAAGTTTAACCGTCTGAGGTTGTTAAAGGAAAAAAAGGCATGCTATAATTAGGTAAGATTTTAACCTTAGAAGGATAAAAGATCAACCTCTTGATACTGGAGCCTCTCTTCTACATTTTTACGTTGGCAGAGCGCGTAACACAAGCATTGGTTACTGATTTAGTGAGCAATAGGTATTTTATGACATTGTTGGGTAAGTTGCTTACTTTCATATCCGCTGGAAGATGTACTCTTTTGGCAATCTTTTTATGACTTTTTAAAGGTATTCATATAACAAGAGTATAATTAGATGGGTTGAGCACTACAAGTAGTTTTTATTTGGTTATTGCAATTCTTGGTATGATCATTTCTAGGTGCACGCCACAACTTTCAAGGAGAACCCACATCCAGCTATAGTTCTGTTTCTTGAATTTGATTGATTGTTATTGTGTGGGCTGCTTCGACCGAAACCGATGTTGTATGTAATCCTTTGGTAACAGCACCAGTCAGGGTCGTAACCCCCTTCTCTCCGAAATAAGCAGCGTCTCAGCCTTTGTCGAGGTGGGACTGGTCCCGGTAGAAGTACCGACCATGTCCTACCGAACTCGGTCTCACGCTGGCATCCCAGTCCGATCTCGGGTATATCTGACCCCGGCCTCTTCTCCAGTTCGGCCCCTCTGCCGAGGTGAACACCGGGCTTCCAGTTCCCATTATGAGATGGGACGGGTACTTTGTAGGGAGTCCCTGTCAGGTAGGGCGGCCACCGGCCAAGGATAAGGGCTCGTTCCTATCAACAGATCACATCCACATTTATGTGAGGGATTTGAGGGGAGGTTTGATGGGACAAGTATCCTCACCTACCCCCACTAAAGATCCTAGGTGTGGGCTGATGGGACAAGTATCCTTACCTACCTCCACTATGGAACCTTCCACTCTCCTCTATATATGCCTGCATGAAGAGTCATGAACAGGTACATGCAAAATACAGTCCACACTGTTACTCTGCTAAAACATCTCTTCTTCTCCACTTCACCCTAGTTCAGTGACTGCACTAACTCAGGCGTCGGAGTGCCTTTGGCTGATAGCAGCCTCGGGCCCTGACTGCTGTTTTCTCTTCCCTTTCAGGTTTCAGATCAGCAGAGACACTTGTTCAAGCTAAACAACCTCTCTGTAAACCCTCATCATCAGTTAACCCCAAGTCCGTAATAATTAGGCACGCACAGTTATGCTTCTTTCTTTCTATCTTTTCTAGTATGTTTCCACATCTAAATGTTCAAAGTTCTTGCAGATACGAAGCCATGCACAAAAATACTTCCTTAAGGTTCAAAAGAATGGGACAAGTGAACATGTACCACCTCCTCGACCTAAGCGGAAAGCAGCTCATCCTTATCCGCAGAAAGCCTCTAAAAATGGTTGGATTTCATATATTCTTGTTTAGTTTTTGTCTTTTGTGACAATCAGGCCCTCATATTAGACATTTTTTTCAGCTCTGCTGCCATCACCATCTTTGGTGCCATTCCAGTCTTCCCAATTTCTGCTCGAACCAGGCTATTCTCTCAGAACAGATTCATCTTCATTGCTTAGGAACTCTACCACAAGCGCAGCTGTGTCTTCCTGGACCCACAATTCAGTTCTTCCACTCAGTGTCTCACATGTTACAAAAGGTTTTTGTTTATGATGAACTTAGCCTTCTTTCTATATAAACACTGTGGATCCCTTAAGCAAAGGGAATATTTTAATGGGTTATTCTTACAGATGACATAGGACCTGCTGCACCTACCGTAGCAAATAATTGCTGTTGCAGTAGCACTACCGAAAGCTCTCCCGGGACATGTCTAGCTTGCGAAAGAACTGATCAAGGGAATCATGGCCCAGCTCACCAAGGTGTGTGGCTCCTTTACTGCATTGGCAATAATGTATCAGGTGCATTTAATCATTGACCTTACATAATTTCCTTACCAAGCACTCACAGGCGCTGGGAGTCAGGGACGGATCAAATGCATTTGTTCATTCATGAATCACCTATTCTGATTTTCTTACATGCTAATGTGAAGTATTAACTGCAAGAAGTGAAGTATCTTTTGGTTTATTAGAGAGATTCATCCGTCCAATAGACTTCTCTGGTTTGACAAGAGCCTGTAGTACAGTTGGAAGGTGCCTATTGTTGCAACCATGGGATTTCAGGTTGGAGTCATGTTACTTATCAAACATTAAAAAAAAAAAAAAAAAAAAAAAAGAAAGAAAGAAAGAAAAGATACACTGCTCTTGCCCCATCCCTCTTGAACATGCCAAGATCTACCACATTGTGATATTTTAAATGGTGTTCGTTTGTTGGTGAGGCAAACATATCTTAAATAATGTGTGAGTTATGTATGCCATCAGATTTATCTCTTAGAAGATTTTAGTTGCAGTTGCATCTGATTCAGAGTTTTGCCTATTTTGCGATGTACGCTGAGGAGTTGCTATTTTTCTTTCATAACATTTTCCGTTATTTTGCCTCTGTCAAAGTGTTTATTTTATATCTGCATTGGCACATTACATTACCTTTTTTTTCATTCATGCAGTTATGCCAGACTTCGCTCAAGTCTACAACTTCATCGGCAGTGTCTTTGACCCAAACACAAGTGGTCATTTGCAGAAATTGAAGGAGTTGGATCCAATTGATGTTGAAACAGTAAGCCTATTATCTAATTTGAATGAAAGTTTTTCACTGTATCATCATCCTCTCTGAACCCTTATCCCACATATTCGGGGTTGGCATATTTGTACTGTTAAGTCTTTTCAATGAAGGTTAACATTAAAAAAAATAATAAAATTGTCTCTATATCTAATGAATGAGCATTATGGTTTGTCTAATGAAAAACTATTACATAAACAACTCAACTTTATAACTTTTCTTCATTCAAATGAAAGGAGAAAAAAATCTACATATAGTGAAGAAATTATTTACACAATCCAAAAAGGTTATCATCATCATCATCATGATGATGAAGGCCAGTTGGGACAAGGCTTTGATGATGATGGCATAATCCAAAGTTGAGGTGTTTTTTTTTTTTTTAACCCATGTCAATTGCCAACCTAGTTACAAATGTTGGTGCCAAATCAAGGAATCAAAACGTGGTTGAAACTGAGTCGACTCAATTTTTTGGTATTCATAACCCCTTGCTATAAAGTGCAAGTGACTTGATGAGTAGGGACTCTTTTCCGCTGGTAATTGAGTTGGGCAATGTAACTCTAAAGGGCCTGAAACCAAGATTTTATTCCTTGCTTTGAAGAGGGAGTAGTAACAGTCATAAAAGTAATTATTATTGTTACTATCTTTTATTATATTTTATTATTCACATATAGTTTTCAATAATTCTATTCTTCTTCTGTGTCTGTGAGCATATAATGTTTCAAGTATGTTGTTGCAACTAATTCATTTACTTTGGTGGCTGTCCAGATCTTGTTGTTGATGAGAAATCTCTCTATGAATCTGTCTAGCCCTGAGTTTGAGAATCATGTGAGTTCTTTTTCTCATTTGTTTCAACATGTGGTTTAGATAATTAGTTTAAGTAACAGCTCATGCATTTTAGAGGTTGAATTCATTCTAATATACTTTAAAGTAGAAATTTAGTCCTTTGATTTCAGTCCATCCTTTTTTTTTCTTTGGTTTTATATATATATATATATATGATAATATTCAAGTGCATCCATCCCTCACCTTTTGGGGAAGTTTCAAGTACAAAAGAGAGGTGTACTTCTCTTTTGTACCTCTCTTTTGTACTTGAAACTTCCCCAAAAGGGGTGACCCCAAAAGAGGGATGGATGCACTTGAAGATCCCCCATATATATATATATATATATAGAGAGAGAGAGAGAGAGAGAGAGAGAGAGAAGGGGGGGTGGGGGTGGGAATGGAATTAAAAACTTCCAAAGAGGAGGAAGAACCCACTATACAAGTGGAACCGCCGTACAAATGGACACCCACATCCCTAGACAGCCCTGGTAAGGTGACCACTAACCAGTTATGCCAAAGCATATGGAGACCTACGATGAGCTAGCCAAGGGAGGAAGGGCTCCAAAAAGAATAACAGAACAACAGAGAAGATAACAAAGTAGCTAGCAGAAGAGAAGCCTAGCATATGGCATCCTGTTATGTTTTGCTCTATTCTGCATTGATGTGTTCCATTTTGTGCCCTGACCTTTGTTGCTCAGATATGGCAGCATATGGCAAGGATATGACCTGGATATGAAAGGGTGGACCCAGGAAAATTTTCTATTTGGGAGTGCTCTTTTTTAAAAGAAAAAAGATCCAGAGCCATATGTGAAAAACACCTCAGGTTTTGAAAAAAGTTTTGAGACAGATCACCCCTTCCCTCAAGTTCCGCCCGTCAGTATGTGGATATGTTGCATATTTTGAGGTATCTGGGTGCAATAATTCCTGAGAGTTACCAATTAAAAAACTTCTTGAGAGTTGCTGCACGGTATCATGTAATTGATCATTTGAAAAACAAAGAATATCTCATTCCAGAATATGGATAGTGTTAGCTATTTTAAATTATATTTGTTATCAGTAGCAATACTCTTAAATGATTTATGACAAAAATTATAGCTTGCATTTATCTCTGATTAGAACTGTGAACTTATCTTGGAAGATATTCTGGTCATTTATGATGACAGTATTCTTTTTCTTCTGTTTAGTGTACTAGTTAAGAATTTGTTAGAAAAAAATTACTTGCACTTGGTTCCTATTATAAGCAATTATACTTGGGTTGATACTGGGCCAGCTCATTGTAGGCTGAACTAAGACTGACTCCATTAACTTCCAGGCTGAGTGTAGGTCCCAGTTTTCAGGATGTATAATTAATCCTATTGGGCCTACACTTACGACTGCCAAAAGGTCTGGCAGTTGCTACCCCATTCATAAAATAAGATTTACATGTGTACTTTAAAAATGAAGAAGAAGAAGATGATACCAAACCCTTTAAATTTTCATTTGGAACTTCGGGTCTATTCGGCCAAACATTTCACTTTAGAGTCAAACCGAATGAGGTCAAGAATAAAATTGACGACTACGGTTGAACGGTACCTCCCCACTTCCAAGGAAAACCAAGGAACTCACATGTATCAAAATTAATGAAAGGATAAAATTACTGCAAATGTGTTTATCTTTCTTGCGTGATTAGTGGGTGTTTATACATAACCAGCTTATCACAATTTAGTTAGATGTCAGGGACCTCTTTTTTCACATTTTATAGTAGCAGATAAGCAACCAGTAGTCTGTGAGTTGGTTGTGGTGTACACAAACTGCTCCTTTTTAAGCATCTGGAAGGCATCAAAAGTTTGATAACTACTTTAGCAAAGGAACGGGGGAAAGAAAGAAAAAGAAAAGTAGTTGGATAGGCAAACGGGTCATTAGTTGCCTCACCACATTAAATTCACATACTAGTTCATGGCAACAGCCATTTTTGTGCTTGAGAGAGACTCATTTCAAAATATTTGATGCAGAGAATGGCACTTTCATCATACGATGTTGAACCAGAAGAATCTAAACCAGGCAATGTAAACAGAGCCATCCATGCTGAAGAGCCTCAGAGGGCTGTTCCATCCAGGTATGAAAACCTAACCTGATAAGTGTATGACAGTTGTTTCTCCACCTCATTTCTGCACAAGCTGATGACTGCAAGTAAAATTCCAGGGCTTAGGCTCCTCTCTTGACCCTTCAATTTCCAAGGACATGTTTGTTTATTGTGTAAAAAGTGTATCTGCTGCAAAGCAACCTCCATTTCTGCTGTCCTTGATGAAGCGGAAGCGTTAGAAATCTAAATCAAGATGTGGTACAAGCTCTTCAGTTTGTGATTATAGAGGTATATTGTACAGTGATGTGTGTTTCTGAGCTTAAGTTTTTGGCGTTGTAATTGCTGTATGATTCCTTTAAATGGTTGTTTGGTCATATTAGAGATCTTGAGTACATGTACCAGCTCTACCTGGAATATTTTTTGCATTTGATGTGGCATGTATAGTAGAAGTCCTTGTATTATTCTTCAGTTTCTGCAGTAATAATGACATTGCATGGTGAGAGCCTCCCTTCAAATGTTTTATCAGACAACTGTAGACGTCCAGGATAAATTGGCAGCTAGGTGTGACACAATAAAATCTGCATTATTGGTGTCAAGGATGGCTGTTGGATTAAATCCGCATATTGCTTTGGTTGGAACTTGGAGTGAAGATTTTTTGGACTGGTGATTTTCAAGTAGTATTGATGATCATTTCAATCATGGTGAATATCAGTCTGATGCTCTGGTCAATAGAAATACTCTTCTATTTGGAAAATGAATCCATATATGAAAAATGTGAACGAAGGTCGATGATAGGCAGTTCATAAAATCATATATCATGGGTGTGGTTATAACCAATGAAATGAATCATGAATCCAACATGAGTTGCACATATTCTTCTTTCTACACTGCAAAAGAGAGAGTGTTTCCTTGTATGTTCTTGGGTTGATAAAGAGGAGTATTCAACATCGGCAAGAATTTTGTGGGGCCTACTTCAGTGCATACAGGTCAAGGAGATTTTAAGGGGTGAGGATTTTTTTAAAAAAAGTGGGTAAAAATCGGTTTGATCGGCAAATTCTATGACTATTTTGGGGGTCCCAAAATGAACAGTTGTATATGTAGCGCTGCAACTTGGGCCTGGACAAGCGCTGGCCTGCATGTCTCAGCCCACGTGAGACCCCAGTATGGGCCCATCCTCTTTGGGCTAGGGCCAGAAAGGCCCAATTGAATCTTTCTGGGCTTGGACTTGGACCCTGAGAGGGTCGTAAGTGTGAGAACGTTGGATTGATTATAGAGGGTCCAACGCGGGGGGAGACTTTTGTGAGAGATGTACAACTATTAAACTTTGATATCCCTAAATTGACTGTTATGATTATCAGATTGATCTGGTTTTTCACACACACATCAAATTAGTATCATCAGGACCTTTTCATCTAATTTTGATTGGCGTGCATCCAACTGGATTCCATGAAATGGCTGCCAAATTTGAAAATGAGGTGCTTCTAGTTTTTGAGCGTTTATGATCATGTGTCATGTGATGACCATGTTCGGTAGGTTTAAAGGTGATGATCACGTGTCACTCTCTGTGTTTCTTTCACTCTCCATAATCTTAAAAACAGTCATGCTCATAGTCAGTCAGAGTTTGAGTTGTGAAACATTGATGTGGCCCATCAGACTAATCACAGGATCAACGTCCGGATCACGAGAGTTGGATAAACTCTAAAAAAAAGATTATCACCCCAAGCGGTCCTGCGAAAATCCAATTTGATCAAAAAGTCAATAGTATTCCTTGACCCTTTCTCAAGGTTCCACCTTTTCCACCGTGAATATTGGCTTCATCATGAACAATATGGTGATCCATCACCACCAGGAAAGTGACACGTGCACAGTGATGGGACATGGCCCAACAGTCACGGATGCATCATAGTGGTGTCTTTTAATAACTGCTTCGTCGCATGTTTACTCCAGAGTATCTTGTCACACTTCGCAGGAGAAGTCAATACTCATACCTCAGACCTTCACTGTAATTTCCGATAACTAGTGGAGAGGAGGATTGAATGAATTTTTTAAGGCTTTTAAGCCACCAGAGACAAAGATGAAGTGACCTGAGCTGGCATGGAAATAAGACTACTCCCAATGACTTTGATTACACCTATTTGGAAAAGGAATTTTAAGTAGGTGGAAGGAGCCCTTCAGAATTCCACCATTCTGCTTTTTGGGTCCTATCTTGTCTTGGGTCATATCTTATATCTGCTATAGTGATATTTCATATTTGTGATCATGAAGATCTTATATTGCTACCAGTATGAGGGCCCTCTGATGACTGTATTTTAATAATTCATGTCGGAGGAACTTAAAAAGGCTGTCAGAAGTACCCTTTGGCCTGGATTTTCTAAAAATTTCCCATATCTACTCATGAAATTTGGAGAAATCAAAAGCTTTTTTTGGGTTTACTTCACTCCTTATTATATACGGCCTGATTGGATAAATGAAGAGTGGAATAAAATGAAGTAGATTTTACATATAGAATGAAGTGAAAAGATGTAAGTTGAAGTTAAAGTAGAGTACTTCACTTCACTTCAATTGGATGCTTATTTTAAAATTAAAATTGGAATAGAATCACTTTTTTTCAAGGAAATGGATGTATTTAGAGTTAAAGTGAAATGGAATACATATGGCTCACAACATTACTTCACGGGGTAGAGTCGAACTTTCAGACTATTAGGGCCCATTTAACTTCACTTTATTCTATTTTTTACCTATCCAAAAGTATCAGTGGGCTATAGATAAAGCCGCAGAGGATCTAAGACTCCTTCTGAGAATATGATGCATCAAAAAGTGGCTATTTAGATACACGAAGACTTTCTGTTGCCAATTATGTTTGAAGCATTCAAGATTTCATCTAGATTTGTTGAGATCAACGTCCACTCTCGCTCCTGAGCGGTCATAATTGTGGTCGGACTCTCACCCTCACCATAAAACTATAGTTGTGTTGTTTCCTATCACCACTTGTTTTTGGGATAAGTTGTAGCTCAATGGGGTGTAAGATTCTACAAGCGGTGTCAGAGTATGGTAGGTCGAGTGTTCGAGTCACGGGACACCCGTTTTGCGACTTCGCAGCAGGAGTCGAGGCGAGTGTGCCTTTGAGGGAGAAATTGTTGAGGTCAACGTCCACTCTTACTCCTGAGCAGTCATAATTGTGGTCGGGCCCTCGCCCTCACCATAAAACTATTGTAATGCCATATACATCCGGATCGTACAGGGAGCATGAGAAGGATATTTAGTGTATGGTATGGTTTAATAAGGACCCCATGTTGCCCTTGTCACTTTAGACTTATTTAGCTAACCATTCCTACCAAAACCTTAAGGCGTTAATAGAGCCAGTGGAAATACTTTTTAATATTCCCCTTTGGGTGGAGCCCACTCTTCAACAATCCCCCTTAGGTGGAACCCGGTTAGCGCACATTTGGCGGCAAGCATTCTTTTTGCGCCAAGTCATTCCTTCTGGCATTCGAATTCATGACTGGTTGGCTTTGATACCATCTTAAATCTCTTTAGCTAACCATTACAACCAAAACCTTAAGGCATTAGTAGAAGCAACAGAAATACTTTTTTAATATTCTCCTTTGGGTGAAGCTCATTCTTTAACACGGTTTACATGGAACCCACAAATGCATTATCCTCAACATGAAAAAGGCGGTGTAATTGCTCTTACTTCATGATAGACCCCAATCGAAGGCAAACCAAACTGTTCAGTGACAAAAAAGGTGGGCTTAAATTGCTCCTTCCTTTAGGGCTAGTTCGACACTTTACTAGCATAGTAAAAGTCAAGTAAAGCCTCCATTTTTCAGACAAAATGTCACATCAAAAGCACTTTAATTTATAACTCCCTCCATCTTTTTCAAAAAAAGTAAAAAAACAACCTCTTTTATCCACTGAAATACTAAAAGACTTCACTTTCTCATACAGAAAGTAAAAAAGATTCCATAACAAACAACTAAAAACAAAATACCATTATAACCCACTTATATTTTATTCTTTATTCAAAATCAACTTTACTTCACTTAACTCTATTAGTAGAGTTCCCTAACTGTCCCTATGAAACTGCAATAAAATCATAAAAAATTGGTGCAAAGAGGACCAAATTCATGTACCCTATGTGGAAAAACAAGCTAACTTTTCCACATGAGAGAGAGAGTGTAACAAAAATAATGCTAGGGACAAGTAAAAATGAAAAGTGTCTCAAAAAACGTGAAAAAGTGAGAACCGGCAACAAACCAGGTAGGAAGAAACAGAATGTTTTGCAAGAGTGGTTCGTGCAGAATGGTTAAAAATAACAAGGCTAAAAAGTTGAAAGATGCCCTTTTTAATCTGTGAGAATGGATGCTAATTTCAAAAATGAGTGCAACGGAATAAAAAACAAAACAAATTAACAAATAGATCTACCAATCACACACTACAAGAAGGCAGACACAATTTTAACGTAAAAATCCTATTCAGAGAGGAAAACCACGATCAGAAAAATTAATTGCTATTGAACGGTTACAAAATATACTCACAGCTCCATTTTCCAATCAGTACGTCGACATAAGGATTGTAGTTGTTCTTACACAACTCTTCATTGTCAAGACTACTCGCCGCGCACCGCTCCCCGTGCTTGATCATCTAACAATACCTTGAGAACCAAGATGCTCAAATCTTTTAAAAGAAAGTAGAGCAGCAAACCTTCTAGAGCAAATCTCCTGCCCAATCTCTCAATGATAGCTCTTGAGAACAAGGAATTTCTCTTAGGGTTTTCTCACCTCAGAACAAAAAAGAGTAGCTTCTTGTCTTACGTAGGGTTGAAAGAATCGCCCTTTTTATAGCCCGAAACTCGTGCAAGAGTATTCTAATTATAATCCAATCAGAATGGCAATCTATCACAAACTGTAATTAGGAGTTCGGATCAAACTGGGCAAGTTTCTCAGGTTCACTATAGCGAGCTTGCATTCTGTCTCGGACTTATCCTTGCTATAGCGAGCTTATGTTTTAGAAATTGACTTTCTTACTCCAAAAGACTTTAGTCTTCGCTCCAAATCTTCCAGTGACTCAACCATAGTTCATTCTAAAAGAAATACAAAATTACAACTCAAATGAACCTAGAATTTTGTCCAACCCATAAATTAGCCAACACAATAAAATTCCTAACAAAAGTGATATTGGAAAGATAAGATGATAGAGAGTTTACATTTATTAAAAACATTTACATTTGTTTACTCCAGTTATCTACTCTTTCCATACATACATGCGATCACTTTAAAGGAGGGCATAACTCCTATTGAAGTGAAATTCAGCTAATGGCCAATGCGAGTACTAATATTTCAAGGGGTTGGGACTAAAAGGTCGTAGCCACATGATGGATTTATAGACCTGGTCATAGGAATTCTCTAATTCCAACATCATTCTCTCAGGATTCAAGCTTTCCCATATATAGGTGATCTTTAATTCTCAAACAACACTAGGACAGAATCAAAATTCAAAACTCAAATGATTGGTTACAAAGAAACCTTTTGCTTCTAATCTGGAAATAGTCATCATACTAATCACGTTTTAGAACAGTAGAATGCCAGCCTATGTTCTGATCTAAGAAAGTTGATGAAGCACCATGTAAATAGTAATCATGGCATCTTTGAGGTTAATCAGGATCATGGGTGGAGGGTGTTGGGGGCAGAAATTTTGGAAAACCCCCTTATTTTATGATGAATATTCTGGATTTATTACATATGGCCCCCCAAGAAATACTTATTTTTAGATGGAAGCCCCCCAAAAGAATATTTCCTGGTTCTACCTCTGATTATGATTGAAGTTAATTGTGAGGGGATCACCATGCGCGGATAGGCCATATAATCAAGAAAGAGCATTGCTTAGATTGTTTGGACATGGTCCATCTTCCATCTATATGATACCCCATAAATCATGCCTTAATTCTGAACACTATCACGAAGCGCTAAATCTGCGATTGATCAATCATGTCACACAAGAGAAATGAGGATTTTACATGGTTCTGCAAAACCGCTTATGTCCACACCAAGAGAGCAGTGACTCACATCTTGACTCTTTACATAATGTAAGGTTCCAAATTACATGTATATATAATTTCCGCTTCCTTAGCCCCTAAGAAAGGTTCCGGTATAACGACCAAAATATCCTAGACCCTAAACCCAGTAAACCCGGAATACAAGACATAAACCCAACAATATTTGTTATATTGCTAGGGATATTACTTACTAGGTTTAGTCTGTTGAGATAGGATAGAGACAGATATTATGACAGAAATTCAAATTTTAAGATCCTCACGACCAATCAACCCCATCAAATTTTAGGATTGGCCCAGCTCCCTGAGATTCACTGGAGGAGAATATGTGGCCAGTCTGCAACATCATGATAATAACCCCTAATTTTATCGTTAGGTACATATCTAAGCAAAAGCTGGAATATTTAGCCTTACAGCACACCAAGTGGGATTACATTGGCCTACAAGCTTCCTTCCAACCCGACTAACCCCTATTTGAGTACACCCCCGAGTGGCTCCTCCTTCCTACCTTTTTGCTGCTGGAAGTACTGAGCCTAATTGGTTGTGTGGGTCAATCAAGCTCGGCCCTGTTCCCTACACTTAGTGATAAGCCTTGTTATGGTGCCTCTTTTTCTCACTAAAGTCTGCCATGATCGTGATTTCACATGATGCAGTCATCTCACAGCCCACAGACTAATGTAACCCACATAAGCACCTGAACTTTGGTGACAATTACATAAGAGCTTAATGTATCTGGAAAGCTAATTACATCATCTTCTTCGGTTATGTGTATAATTATCAATGAAACCTGTACTATTTTTAGTGGGTAAGCATGGTTTGGGCTTCCAGATTAAAGTGATGACACCCTAATGACCAATCACTCCCGTTCCATCGGATACTTACTTTCGGTTATTAAATAATAACTTAGTGGCTTAAACACTTCTTATTGAGTAAGTATAAGATCACATTGCCGGCAGTATGACACCCACTGCCAATTTTTTAATCCATGGTTATTAATTGTTAAATACCATCCTCCAATGGCCTAGTCACCCCAGTGGACATTGACACTCAACCAACTTCCCTCTTTTGCAAGTTGATGAGCTAACACTTCCATAATCATTCACTTAAATATTGTATAATTAATGGTAGTTAAAGACGACTACAGGTAAATAACTAGAAACTTGGAAGTGAAAACAAGGTTAAGGACAGCTTACACATGCATGAATTGAAAAATACGGTTATGTTGGTTCTTTTTGCAGGACATAGCCGGATTAGTCGGGAGAAAAGGACTAAAAAATTGGGATTACGAAAGGAACTGTCCCTAAACTTGCTCTCATAGATTATAAGGACATCATTGGTTTTAGATACCTGCCAAAAGAGCTATTCATGCCACCCACCTTCATTTTTCATGGGAGAAAAATATTACTAGGGAAACCCTAAGTTTAGTATAAAGGAAATGGTAATAAAATCACAAAGGGACTATTTGTTTCATGTTGTTTTGAATTCCTAGGATTTATAGGACTTCGTACTTTTAGAAGTGGTTAGAACTGAAGAATCAAAGGAGAACATCGAAAAATGACAATCAAATCACTTTATTTTAATAGAAATAGATTCAAAGGAAGATGGAGAATGAATACTTAGTCGTCACCCATTCAAATGCTAGGAAACTCAAGGTCCCATATGCCTCTCAGCCTTATCTTTTCCACTTTCCACCCCCTCACCAATTTAATAATCCTTCAATGGGGCTTATTTGACCATGAATTCCTATGTGTTTGATTCATACATATTCTATGCAAATAAAGAAGCCTTAAGTTCACATGTAAGAAAATGTGCAGATGCATGCATGCATCATATACATGTATTAAGGCTTGTAAATTGTGGTACGCGTGCGTTTGGAAGCCTGAAACCTCCGATCGAGGAACAAACCACACATAAGAAAAGAGAAAATCACATGAGAAATTTATGTGTTTCAATAGACTACCTACGTCCACGGCCAAAGGAAACTCACTCTCTTTACTATTCCACACTGTTTAGATCTAGGATTACAGATTACATTGTATATATATAATCTCTATAACTCCAGAAAAGATTGGTACAAAGACTGAAGTACCCCTAACCCAAAGCCATGTCCCTGACTAACCCAATAGACCAATCCGGTAACAAGGAATGCAAGATATAAACCCAACATAAATGCCTACCTACAATAAAAATAAAAGGGCTTTAAATGCCCGTTACTGAGAAATCTGTAAGCTTGTTAGTGCTGCTTAATTAGTTGGTGTGCATGTGAGCTTGGTAGTTTATTAACAGCCCTTGGTAGTTGATTAACAGTCTATGCTGCATACATTCTACCCGCGTGGCGGTATAGTTTCTTTTGCTTTTCTACATATGCAGTATCACTATCATTATTTCTATCTTTTCCCTCTGTTTTAGAGATTCTTCATATTTTCCATCTACTGGGCTACTATATATTTATCTCTTACCAATCTGTGTTGATTGCATAAACACAAAGTTTTAGAGAGGAGCCATGAGTAGAGGAGGGAGCTATGGAGGAGGGCAAAGCTCTTTGGGCTACCTTTTTGAATCCGATGAATCACAAAACCCACCTCCAGTCTCTGGAAAGAAGAACCAGCCACCCTCTGATGACAAAAAGCACACACAGACATCCCTGGCCATACCTTCGCCAAAACAAACCGTCTCCAATAACTACCATAGAGCTCAAGGCCAGAACACAGGCAACTTCATAACTGTGAGTAGCCCACATAAGAACATATATCAAAACATGTAGCACCTTTCCTTATTTACTATGAATTTGCCTTTGCTTACATCTTTTTTTTTTCCTACCTAGGAACGTCCTACCACCAAGGTGAAATCAGTACCTGGAGGAGATTCCTCTCTTGGGTATTTGTTTGGAGACAAATGACTAGGATTGGCCTCTTTGATGAACATGAAGGTTAGGTTTGGGCTTTGAAAATGTGTTGTGGAGTGTATTAGGGTTCTCTAAAATAAGAGTTGCAGGTCCCATGACTATGTGGGTTGTCTGGCTATTTTGTTGGTGATATGATGGTGCTTGCTTTAATTTGGATATTGTATGGGTCGAACCTTTGATCCTATCTACTTAAGTATATTGTGGTGGATGCCTCTTGCTTTAAATGGAAAGACTTAGATTTATGGTTTGCTTTTTGTTTTTACCCTTTTTCTTGGCAAATGTTTTTATTCAACAACGGATTCCTAAATCTAAGCTTCCTTTGGTAAGCAAAGATAGATTTGTGTGGACAAAATGTGACATCTTGAATGCAGATTCTTATCTTCATATAAGATGTGTAGGCCACAAAGCTCTCTCTCTCTCTCTCTCTCTCTCTCTCTCACGCACACACAGGTACACACACACACCCACACACACGCCCACCAACACCACAATATTTGATCTCCTTTGTTATGTCTCTAGTTCTCATTCTTCGTTGAGAGCATTTACTTTTTACCATAATTGTAATTCCTAGTTCGAGTGTCAAGGGGCTCCAGTTATATTTGAACTATATTAAAAATAATAGAAGATAGAGGTCCCCAAAAACATGAAACAATCTACTGAGTATTGTGGTGTTACAAGATGCTTTTCAGCTTAAAGAAAGTTATTGAATTATTTTAGAGAAATTTGGTGGTCCTGACAAGTAAGTGATTTAAACATGGAGATTTTAGAGTATGTATAAAATCTATGAAGACAGTACTACTCTCATGCTATATTGAATTTTTGCAACCAATTATATGTGTTCTTGTTCCCCCAACTCATTTCAAGGGAGCTCTGAACCTTGTTCCCGTGGTATAGTGTTCTTAAGAGGGTCATTTGCATGCCTTTCTCTACTGAATAAATAAAAATCCGAAATATAATATGGACTTGAGGATCTTATATGTAAGCTCATACATCTGGTGAATCTCCTTTTAAATGTAAGAGTGTTATCCGGAATTTACCTTTCTCGAAGTTCAAAAGCTGCAGTTGTGCCATTTGCTACTATACAGTGAAGTATTCAGAGTAGAAATATAGCTTGATAAACATTCCATCTAGACTAGTCTCCTTTAAGTTTTTAACTCCCCACTGCCTCATATTTCATTGGATTTTCCATTACTTTTAAGCCCTTAAATTTTCTTTTTTTGGGGGGTGGGGGTGTTCTCCATGTTTTCATTTTGGAATTTTCAAGGAAAAAGAATAGTAGTGTTTTGTGTTTGCACGTGTATAAAAGCCAAAATAACCATGTAGTCATCCAATTCAGCTTCCTCTTCAAGATAACCAAAATTCCTATGCCCAAATCTCCGTCTTAGAATTAACTTTATCATGAATGACTTGCTAATTTGGTCATTGTAATTCTATCACAAAAGTCACTGTTATTCTCTTGTGATTAAAATTTGACATCCACAAAATTAAGAGTTGATATCATTTTGGTTATAGAAACTATAAAAAATGACACAATGACCTAAAACTGAGTTTGTGTGTTACAATGGATGATTAGCCATTTCATTTTGTTTGTTTTAGGATATATTAAGAATAAAACCTTAGGATATACCTTACCTATGAAGAAATAAGTCTTGAATAGGGGGTCTTGTTTTTCAAACTGATGCCAATACCCAAAAAAATTCAGTATTTCTTAACCTTGTTTATACTTTATTGTACTGAATATCCCAAAACCATTATTTCAGGATTTCACCAATCGAAGTCACCTCCTGTTCACATGCGCGCGTTTGATCAAGCCATGAATGATAGAGAACAACACCCTTCCCTTCATCACTATGTGAGGCTTTTATCCTGGCCTCCAAGTGACATTCATCTCCTCAATTACCATTTTCCACATTATGATGCCAAGGACTGGTTTGTGTAGTTGTGTTTGTAGTTTGTGTAGTTGTGTTTGTAAAGAAGAGCCTATAGTCTAGATGTTCACTTTGGATCTACATGTATATGAATCACAAGGTTTTAACTTTACCACTGGGAAAGGGGAAACTGTTTAAAACAGTAGTGATGGAACGCGCTCCGAGGCGCCGTTGGGGCGGCTACCGGGGTCGGCGGAACGTGGGAGTCCGTCGGGTCCGACCCTTTCGCGCCCTGGCGGGCCCTGAAGCGTGCATCAACATTTTTTTGTGTGGGTGTGCCAGATTTTCTATTTTACTCGGAATTGCAAGTGGTAATCCGGAGATAAACCTTCGCAAGTAAAAAGGAAATCAACTTCTTTCAAGTTTTCCATTGCACAAATATTTAAGAAAAGAGACATTTTCTTGGTTTGCCGTGAAAGGCGATTTTGTTTGGCATTTATAGCCGATTTTGGCGTTTATAGCCGATTTACAATTCTTATCAATAATGAAAGACAAGATTTGTGATTTTTGTCTCTTTTAGAAAAATACAAACTACAATGAAAAGCAAAAAAAGGAAGATCTAACTTTTCAGGAGATTGTGGGGGACTCGTTCAGATTGACGGTCGCAAGCCATGTATGGGCTTCGCCATCATCCATGCAGATGAGAACAGAAGATGCTCTTGATTCGCTTGGCTTGGCTATAACCTCAGGTTTTTAGAGGACAAAGACCAAGAGAAGGTCCTATGTCCAATAAAAAGCTAAGTAGACGGGCTGAAAAGCCACGTCTAAGCCATTGGAGGCAGCAGGAGAAGGCAAGGACCTTGGGGGGGGTGCCCCCCAAGGGACTTTTGTCACCTTGTAGTGGTGGCCGGTGCAGAACTTCAGCAGAGTTTTTCTCTCTTTTTCTTTCTCTCAGATCTCTTTCTGATCTTTTTTTTTCTGATCCTCTGATTTTCTCCTCTTTTTTCTGATCTTTTTCCGATCTCCATTTCAATGGAATGCTCTCCTATTTATAGGCCTTTGGTAGCCATTTAGGAGGGTTTATGAGCCTTAATGGCTTTAATGGGAGGAGTTACAAGATTTATTTCTTGATTTTGTAACTCCTTTTTCCTTGAATCTGATTGGCCGATGGAGATTAAGGGCTTTTAATCACCTTAATTACCATAATGGGAGGAGTTTCATGGTTTAAATGCCATGAATCAATTGACTTGTAACTCCCAAATGCTTGCTTCTGATTGGGCCGTCCAAAGAAATGAATTAATGACTGCAATAAAGCTAGTCAATTAACCACATTAATTGGTCGCCGAGCAGTCGAAGAGTCGCGGGCCATGCCGTGTCTTCTGGAATTCTTCTGGCGATGATCATCGATGGATCTACATGCTGATCGACATCGGATGAACATGTAACTTCAGACATTGATAGCTAAGAGTGGGCCGGTGACATCTGTCTTGTCGATTTCACGATCGGTCGGACAGAAAGTGCACTTTCTTGGTCGACCGGTTGGCGATCTTGGAGCGATCAATGATGATTTTATGCTTTTGACGGCGGATCCGAGATGTCGTCGGATATGAGTCAATTTAAAGCACTAAAAATCACATTTTCAGGAAACCACAGGGGCCAAAGTGCGCGAAACGCGAAAAAAGACGGAAAAACGGGTCACCGGCGGAAAATCGGGTGACCCGGACCTCCATGGTCGCCGGCGACCATGGGCCATGGTCGCAGGGGTCTGCGACCCTGGGGGATTTTTCCCCTTCGGAGCCCGTTTTACGGTCGTTTTGAGGTCTTTTTCGTCGCCGTTTTCTTCTGTATTTTTCTTGACATTTCTTCTCATTATTGGCTTGATTTCCCTGTAGAAAATTTGATGAGAATCCTTGCATTTTTAGAGTGCAAAGTTTCCAATTTTTCGGGAAAGCCGAAGACTTTGTCGCGTAGAGCTGCTGATTTTCCGCCAGAAGCTGAAACTTGGTCAAACGATGTCGGAATGACCTGAAATTTGAGGTGAAGCCTCCTGAGCAATAAATAAGACCAACCATAGGCTTTTGTTTGAGTTTTGAAGCCGTTTGGGGTCCCGTCGATGCTTCACTTGATCTTGCTGCGGGGAAAATGCCGAGCTTTGATATGTGGTCAAACGATGTCCGATTGACCTGAAATTTGACGGGGAGCCTATTGGAGTCATTTTGAGACGTTCCATGGGCTCCGTTTTGGATGTCATGGTCCCGGGTTGCTCCGCCGCCGGTAGGCTTGATTTTCTCTCGGAGCATCGAAACCTGGTCAAACGTTGTCGGTTTGACCTGAAATTTGACGTGCAGCCTTTTAGAAGCATGTTGAAGCCACTCATGCACTTGGTTTGATGAGCGAAGGCTTCGGTGGTTCCCGCCGCCGGGAGGCTTGATTTTGCTGCTCGAGCATTGATTGAGGGTCAAACGTTGTCGGTTTGACTTGAAATTTGGCATAGAGCCCTTTTGAGACATGCTGGAGTCATCTGTAGGCTTTGATCGAAGTTTTGACGTCTCCGATGATGTCGCCACCGGGAGCTCCCGTTTAGCTGTCGGAGAAGTGAAGTTAGGCCAAATGTTGTCGAAATGGCCCGAAACTTCATGTGTACTCTTCTCTTGGCTATCTTGAAGGATCTTGCAGTTTTTGCTTGATTCTGACAAGATTTGAATTTTTTGGAGAAGTTGCATTGCCTATTTATGGCAGGTTGCGACTTCATGCAGCTTTCTTGATTTGAAGAGGCAAAGTGACATTTTCGGTGTCAACAAATGCCCCCTCGAGGTACAGCGACGAGTTGCTTGACTTTTGTAGTCGATGTGCCTCAAAGATATTTTTGAAGGAGAGCTTGAGTCTTGACCAAGAGTCTTTGAGCAATCTTTCCTTTGGTAGAGTAGCCTTTGAGCTTCCAGGGGAATTTTATGGTAGTGAAAGGAATCACACACCATCTCGAGGCAAAGTTTTGAAGATGACATCAGGGATGTGGATTTGGGTTTCTGTTTTTGATCTTGTGACCTAACCGGCTATATATGGCAGGTTAGGGGATCGGGTTTTGGTTTTGACCTTGTGACCCAACAAGCTGTATGTGGCAAGTTGGGGGATCATGATTTGGTTTTTGGTTTTGGTCTTGTGACCTAACAAGCTGTATGTGGCAAGTTAGGGGACCAGGATTTGGTTTTTGGTCACTCTTTGGGACTGTGTGGGTCCATTGGAGTGGTTTGGATTTTTGTGAAATGTCAATTTCAAGATTTTGGCTTAATTTGGTATATGAGGCTGGATGGTTTGATTTTTGGAAGCTCATGGGGCTTGGGATTTTTTTGTATGGTTCAATCAACTCAAAAGAGGCATAGAACCATTATTGTATGCTCTTGGTAAGAGGGATTTTTTCTGACTAAAAGCCCATTTTTTCTCTTCTTTTTTTTTTTTTTTTTTTTCTTTTTTTTTTTTTTTAGTGCCTAGGTGGTCAAACCTGGCTCATATGGGCTAGCCCATGGGACCTTAAGCTTTTTAGGATGGCTTAGATCTCATGTGGGGCCATTTTTGTAAAGAATATCTAAAGATATCTCATTTGGATAGAGAATATCTAAAAATATCTTTATGGGAGAGAATCTCTCATCTTCCCTTAATTTGGGAGAGAATATCTCAAGGTATCTTTCTTTTTGGGAAAGAATCTTCAATATCTTTTTTTGTTGGAGAGAATCTCTCATTTGATTGATTTTGGGAGGAAGTCTCTCAAAGACATCTTTCTTTTTGGGAAAGAATCTTTCTAATTCCTTCTCTTTTGGTAAGGTTACTTAATTAGTAACACTTACCTTTCTTCTTTGTTTCCTTCTTTGATTTGCTCTCTCCTATAAAAGCAAAGGAAGGTAGGATCTCTTGCTCTTATTGCTTTCTTTTGCAACAATCTCAAGGGAGCTCCAAGACCAAGAGTTCTTCTTCTTCAAGGATCTTCAAGCTTTTTCCTTCTTCTTCTCCATCAATGGCTTCAAGTAAGTTTTCTCTCTTTTTCTTTCAAGAAAACTCCATGTAGAGAATAGGATGGTAAAAAGAAGAAAGTTTCTCTCTTTTTTTTTTTCCTTCTCTTCTTTTTTTTTTTTTCTTTTCTTTTTCTTTTCTTTCTATTCTTCTTCTCTTTTTTTTCTTTTCTTTTCCACGTGATTTCTTTTTTTTTTTTCACGTTTTTTTTTTTTCTTTTTTTTTTTGTGGGCCGTACGGACAGATCCGTACGGCCACGTGGCCTATTTTTTTTTTTTTTTTTTTTTTGCTGTTTTCTTTCTTCTCTTTTTTTTGTTTGAGAAAGTTTCTTCTTTTTTTTTTCTTTTCTTTCTCCCCCTTTTTTTTTGAGAAAGTTTCTTCTTTTTTTTTTTTTTTTTTTTTTTTTTTTTTTTGGTTATCATGATAATGCGTTTTTCATGCATGTACTATTTGTAGATTGAGCATGATAGCATACCTGAAAATCTTTGCAAATTTGGGAATTTGGAGCTTGCAGTGATGTTGAGCCCTTCTTGATTTTGCGGAGATTTTGAGGTTTCGAAAGTTTGGAGTTTCGGAGCCCGCAGCAATGTTGAGCCCATCTTCAAACTTTCTATTTCCGTCGGGGTATTTCCTTTTTCTTTGGAATTGCCCCGGAGTCATGCCAAAATTTCGCCAGATTTTTGGTGGGACAAAGTGACCCTTTTTTTTTTAGCGAAATCCTGTCATTTTGATGACGATCTTTTTCTTTTCCAACCTTTGCAGGTGGTTCCTCCAGAGCGAACAAGGGTAAAGAGCCTGCTACAAGCGTACCTCGTCGATCTGCTAGATCTTCCAATGTGGCCGTTCAGCAGGCCTGGGAGAAGGTCCAGTTTGTTGAGAAGAACTTGGAAGAGTGCGATTCCCTCAATCGCGATGAGATGAGACAGCGATTGATCGCTCTCAAGAATGAGGAATTCTATAAGATCATGGTAAGCAACCGTCCTTGGGTTATGGACGATCTGAGGGTTTTACCCAAGCCTACCTTCTTCTTTGGAGATGCAGTCCCTGACGACTTGACATACCAAAGGAGATGTGTTCAGTTCTCTTACACAGCAGATGGTGAAGAGAAGACTGTTTCTACCCGGTTGTCTTTTGACCGGACCATCTCGATCCTGAGCCTTTCTCCCACGTGCCCTAAGAGGGAAGATCCTCCGAGCTGGGTGAAGAGGACCAGTGTGATCAAGACCGGGGTTTTTGTTGGTGGACCTTCCGGTTTTGCAGAGAAGCCACCTGTCCGTATGGACATGTTGATGCCAGCCAGCGGCTACCAGGGCTCTGATTATCCGTCGGTCGATTTGAGACCGGTGGGCCATGGCGTTTTCAGCGGTGACGGCAGTACTTGGGTGAAGCCTTTTCGACTTCGTGGCCGTTTCAATGCTGACTCCGATTGGAAGTCATGGACTGACCACACCTTGCTGATTGGGGGCGCCGTTTTGAAGGAAGCCGGGATTTTTGACGCGGTCCGCACTTTTAGGGAGACCGTGACTTTTTCCGATGATGCCTTCATGGCTATGTTGGAGTCTTTCCTCCCTCAGACCAATACCTTCGTTGTCACGAACGGTGAGATTGGTTTTTCTCTGAAGGAGTTGAGTGCTATTACTGGATTGCCCATCCTTGGCAAACTCTACGAGGAGTTCATGCCGATTGACAGCGTCCTTGAGGAGCAGTCAGAGGAGTTCAGGCTCCTATACTTTCAGCTTGTCGCCTTCTATGATTTTTTTAAGGAGGGCTCGAAAGTCAGATCCAGCAGTTGGAAGAGTTATGGCTCTTCATTCTTCAACTTCTTTGACAGCAAAGAGTCTTCTGATAGCATGACCCGGGAAGACAGGAAGAAGACTTCGGTCATGCAGGAAGAGTTGAAGGGTTTCTTCGCGAGCACAGATGCCATTTGTTCTGACATTGCATTGCGGAGAGATCTTGCTTTTTACCTCACTTTTTGGCTAGGTGAGGCTATTTTTGCTGGTGGAGATGGGACGCACATCAGGCCGCATTGTATTTTTCCGGCTTGTCAGATGGCGTTTGGAGAGCGGCTTGCTTTGGTGCCCGCTCTTTACTCCTACCTGTGTACCGAACTGCAGGCTGCTGCTTTCTTGGTTCGGCTTGGGCTCCCTATGAATAGGGTATTTTCAGCCCATATCTTTTATTCGTGGTTTGTATACCACTGTCCTGGCTTCCACCAGCTGGGTGCTGCACAGGATGATGATCCTCTGATGATTCGATTGGCTAAGGGAAAAGCCGTATCTGAATCACTTTTGTTTGCCCGCATGAGGATCCGACGGTTCAGGGACGTCGAGATGGGGCAGTCTTCAGTGAAGCTTTCTCCGGAGTTGCGGAAGAAGGCTTTTGATTTTGGTGCCTCCCGAGACTCTACCAGAGCAGGGTCGGGAAGGCATTACTCTTTGACCAATGCAGAGAAGGAGTGGCTTTTCAGCATACGAGTCGGCACGATGGTGTACCGCAGACATCTTTTCGTCGACATCCAGCCGTATGTACCTTCTCGCTTTGCACTTCAGTTGGGCTTCTCTCAAGGCGTTGTTGGAGCGCCTTCGAGTATGGTGAAGCGTTTTGGAGGTTTGCAGGATGGCAGAAATGCATGGGCTTTCTATAGTGCTGAAGACACTACTGCCACGATTTCTTATCCTGAGCTGTCGACTTTCCGAACTGCCGGCTTCACGAAGTGGTTCGCGGAGAGCTTTTTGGCATATCGGGGGCTTTCCAAGAAGGAGCTTGATGTAAAGCTGTCTTCGGGGAAAGGTACTGGAAAGTCGGATGGCGTCCGGCGAGAGGAAGTTTGGGCCTTCCTTTCTGGAGAGAAGCACAAGATAGGCTTTCTCGGTGACCAGGGCGTCATTGGTTCTGAAGCTGTTCGGGAAGTACCTGATGAGGCTGATTTTTGTGAAAGTCATTTTGTGAAAATCTTTTGTCAAATAATTGTTTTGGCATGGGAGCCTGATTTTGGTTGTGGCGTGAAAGCCGATTTTGAGATGGCATGGAAGCCGAAATTTTATGGCGTAAAAGCCAAAATTTGGGTTGGCATGGAAGCCGAAATTTTGTGGCATTTACAGCCAGTTTGGTGGCATTGATAGCCAATTTGTGGCATTTATAGCCGGTTTTGACATGAGAGTCAGGTTTTTTTTGTGTGGCATTTGTAGCCGAGTTTTTTGAAAACCAAGTTTTGTTTTATTGGCATGAAAGCCGATTTTGGCGTTTATAGCCGGAAATTTTTGTTTTGGCATTTATAGCCGGATTTTGGCATTTATAGCCGAGTTTTGGTTTTCAAAATGCAGGTATCGACTAAATGTCGCCTCCCCGCTGAATGGTCTTGCAAGTATCGATGGAATGTCGCTTCCTTGCTCATTCGGTTTTGCGAGTATTGATGGAATGTCACTTCCTCGCGGGTTAGGTTTTGCAAGTATCGATGGAATGTCGCTTCCTCGCGAATTGGGGTGCAAATATCGACTAAGCGTCGCTTCCCTGCTTTTCCCAAGACTTTTGGTTTTGCGGGTACTGACTTGATGTCGTTTCTCCGCGATTTTTTGAAATTTGAGGTTTTCTCGAACCATTTGTAATTTTGGGTTGTGGATAGCAACTGGTATGTTGCATCTCCATGATTTTTGAAATTGGGTTGTGGATATCAACTGGTTTGTTGCTTCTCCACGGTTTTTGGATTTTGCAAGTATCGACGAAATGTCGCTTCCCTGCGATTTTGGGTGCAAGTATCGATGGAATGTCGCATCCTTGCTTTTTTTCAAAATTTTTGTTTTGCGGGTACTGACTTTGATGTCGTTTCCCCACGATTTTTGAAAAACCATTTTTTTTTTGTTTAAAGACACGAGGGTCGTAAATTTTGACCTAGAACCATTTGGCGGTAAAAGGTAAGGTGGACTAGGGTGGAAATCCCTGAATCCGGATTTTTGTTTCAAACCATGAATTTTGGTTCAAGGATCGAAAGTTTTGGTCAAGTCAGGGAGAGGCTCCTAAACTTGGATTTTTTTTGTTTTTGAACAATGAAACAATGAAAGTAAGCATTGTTTTTTAATCTCTAGAAATTTTGACATTTGATATGAAAATTCTAAAGAGAGTGGGTTTGACGAGCGAGTACCTGAGAACAGGTTTTGGCCATACAGGCATTGCTCTTACCCAGTTGGGTAAGTCTTCAAGGGTAGTACCGCTTCAAGAACTTGCCGTTGATAGGCAGCATACATCTGTCGCCTTCCATGTTTAGGAGGGCATATGCGCCGTTGGAGAAGACTTTGTCGATGACGTAGGGTCCCTCCCATTTTGGTTCAAATTTGCCTTTGGATTTGTGTGCGAAGACCATTGGTCTTTTTACCGCAAGAACCAAGTCACCCTTTTTGTAGGCGCGTTGCCGGACCCTTTTGTCAAAAGATCCTGCCATGCGTGCTTGGTAAAGTTCAATGCTTTGTCGAGCTTCGAGCCGTCTCTCGTCGAAATTGTCCAGCTCATGGAGTCTCAATTTGACATTGCTTTCTTGAGTCATGTCATTTTGTAGAGATACCCTCAGAGAAGGAATTTGTACCTCTAGGGGCACGACAGCTTCGCATCCATAGACCAAGGAGAATGGTGTGCTATGGGTTGGTCCTCGAACGGTGGTTCGATAGGCCCACAAAGCTTCAGACAGTTTATCGCTCCAGTCTCTTTTGTGACTAGAGACCATTTTCTTGAGGATTTTGCAGAGTGTCTTGTTGAAGGCTTCTGCTAATCCGTTTGCTGCCGGATTGTATGGAGTCGAAGGACAGCTTTGGATTTTGTATTTGTCGCAAAACCTGTAGAATCGATGATCCCGGAATTGTGGTCCGTTATCATGGACGAATCTCTTGGGTATGCCGAAACGACAAATGATGTTGGTGCGTAGGAATTGAAGAACTGATGAGGTCTTCATTTCGTTGAACGCAAATGCTTCTGACCACTTGGAGAAATAATCCGTTGCGGCGAAGATGAAGCGATGACCTTTGCTTGAAGGGGGAGAGATAGGACCTATGATGTCCATGCCCCATGCTTCAAAAGGCCATGAGATTGCTGTAGGATGCAGCCATTCCGGAGGCATGTGAATGTAATCTCCGTGAACTTGGCATAGCTGGCAACGTTTGGCAAATTGCATTTCATCAGCAACCATGGTAGGCCAATAGTAACCTAACCTTTTTATCTGATCATAGAGCTTAGGACCTGCCTGATGGGCTCCACAAAGACCAGCATGAACTTCTTTAAGTGTTTCTTCGGCCTCTTGTTGTGACAAGCAGCGTAGAAGTACTCCGTTGAAGGATTTCCTGTAGAGGATTTTTGAAGGAATATCCAAATGAAAGTTTGGGGCTCGCCTTTGTATGCTTACCCGTTCTTTTGGATCTTCAGGTAGGATTCCGAACATAGTGTAATCAATGAACGGATCCCTCCAATCGCCGATTGAAGTTTGAAGGATAGAGATCCGACTTCCGACCACTCGATGGCATTCAGCAACTGCTTGGTGTGTGTTAAGAGGAGGGAGGATCCTTCTCTCGCACACTGTAATTTGCATGTTTTCCCCTTCCTGGATCGCCATTGATGCGGCAAGTCCGGCCAGGGCATCTGCACGGATATTTTCACCTCTACGAATGTGGTTGATGTTGCAGATGTCAAACTTTTGCAGAAGCGATTGTGCCTTGTTGTAATAAGGCAGCAGATCGGGCTTCCTGACTTCATATTTCTGATTCATCTGGTTGACGATCAGTTGAGAGTCTCCAAAGACTTCCAGCATAGTGATACCGGATTCGATGGCGAGTTCCAATCCTAGGATCAGAGCTTGGTATTCAGCTGCATTGTTTGTGCATGGTTCCAGTAGCGAGAAAGCGTGTGGAATCATGCATTTGTCGGGGCTAACAAAGAGGATGCCAACTCCCGAGATCAGCTTTCTGTTTTCATTTGTCCTGGTTGCACCGTCAAAGTACATGTCCCAGGAGGCATTTGGTGAGGAAGTCTCCACGTTGTAGACAGGTTCGTCTGGGAGATCATCTCTGAGTGGTGAATCTTTAGGCAATGGATGCTCTGCGAGGAAATCTGCTAGAGCTTGGCCTTTGATTGCTTTTTGTGGCACATACCTAATATCAAATTGTGACAAGAGGATGGACCATTTTGCCAGTCGGGCATTAAGAGAACCTGCCTTTGTGACAAGGACCTTCAAGAGGTTGATCCTTGAGACGAGGTAGACTGTGTTGGAAAGCAAGTAGTGACGTAGCTTTTGTACGGCAAACATCACTGCAAGGCATTCTTTTTCGACTGGAGAGTAGCGATGCTCTGCACCTACTAGCATGCGGCTGAGGTAGTACAGAGCAGCTTCTTTTCCCTCACCATTCTCTTGTGCAAGCAGAGCGCCTACAGAATGATCAAGAGCTCTTGTGTACAAGATGAATGGTTTTCCAGTGGCAGGGGCAGCTAACACTGGAGGTTTGGTCAGGTATGACTTGATATCTTGAAATGCGGCTTCGCAGTCGGTATCCCAGACAAAGTCTACACCTTTTTTCATCAATCGAGAGAATGGACGGCATTTCCCCGAAAGATTGGAGATGAACCGTCTGATGTAGGCCAATCTCCCTTGAAGCCCTTTTAGTTCCCTTAGGGTTCTTGGAGAGGGCATTTCTAGAATAGCCTTGACTTTTATGGGGTCAAGTTCTATTCCAGCTTTCCGAACAAGGAATCCGAGAAACTTACCCGACGAGACGCCGAAGAAGCATTTTAGAGGATTCATCCGCAGTTTGTGTTTGCGGAGTCGGAGGAAGACTTCCCGAAGATCTTTGAGATGGTCTTCTTTTCTTCTGCTTTTGACGGCGAGGTCATCAACGTAACATTCGACCGTCTTGTGCTGCATATCTTGGAATATTTTCATCATAGCCCTCTGATATGTGGCACCAACATTTTTCAGACCAAATGGCATGACAGTGTAGCAATACACGCCAAATGGAGTCCGAAATGAAGTGTGTTTTTCATCCTCGGGATGCATCTTTATCTGATTGTAACCAGAAAAGCCATCCATGAATGTCATTCGCTCGAATCCGCAGGTATTATCAATCATCACCTCTGGTATGGGGAGCGGGAATTCATCTTTAGGGCAAGCGCCATTCAAGTCTCTATAGTCAATACAGACTCTGATCTGCCCATTTTTCTTTGTCACGGGGACAATGTTGGCCAACCATTCTGGATGTTGTTCCTCACGGATGAAGCCAACGCTTTTGAGTTTTTGAACTTCTTGTTCAATTTTATCCATCACATCTGGACGGAATCTTCTTTGGCCTTGTTTGACAGGCTTGATTTCTTCTTGAAGATTGAGTTTGTGGACTGCTATTTTGGGGTCTAAACCAGGCATTTCAGCGTAGGACCATGCAAAGCAATCAACGAACTCACGAAGAAAAGCGATATACTCGGGTAACTCATCATCCTTTATATTCTTGCTTATGAATACAGGACGTGGGTTATCAGGTGTTCCCAAGTCTATCTTTTCAACAGGATCTTCTGTCAGAAGGTTCGAAGGTGGTTCCTCCACAATATTTTCGGAGGCTTCCAACTCAACGAAACCTTCTGGAGTTTCAACTGCATTACCAGGCCAAGGCTCTGTTCCTTTCCATGGATTTTCTTGATTGGTGATCTCCTCAAGGCTTGCTATGAGATAGTCCCAATCGCCTGTTGAGTCTGGTATTTCTTTTGGAGACGAGGGTTCTTCTGGGTCAGGATGCCACAAGTCTGTATTATCGGACGATTCCTCTTTATCATCAGAGAAATCATACCAATTGGATGAGCTTCCTGGATTTTTGTCAGGTAACTCTTTAAAGAGATATCCAGGGAGATCGATGTCTTCATGGACTTGAGATGTTGAGGCTTGGTCGGTAAAACGACTTTTAAGCCTTTGTGTCAACTGTCTCAGAGGAGTATCAGGATCATACCCTAACCCATATGAAGACTTTTCTACATGACCGTAGAGTCTCCAATCTTCCAGCTGGCTTTTGGTCAAGGCGGGCTCCAATGGCGTGAGAATACCGCGTCTTTCTCCCAAACCGACTGGGTTTTGAGCGTCAAAGCCCATTTTCTTCATAATTGCTTGTGCCACAGGAC
Source organism: Umbellularia californica (assembly GCA_028538565.1). Lineage (NCBI taxonomy): Eukaryota > Viridiplantae > Streptophyta > Magnoliopsida > Laurales > Lauraceae > Umbellularia > Umbellularia californica. Next base: position 12,279,643 of record JAPQWN010000001.1, on the reverse strand, counting down.
CATATAGAGATAGCTGAGGCATACCTTCATTTTGAAAAGGTTCCAGCATGGAGTTTGATGAAGAAGCGTCCGATCTATGGAAGAAGATCGGCCTTTGCTTTGGTGATGTTGCCGGAACAACAAAGGTAGCTGACGTAGGATCTTCTACATCAGCAGGTGTCTCCATCGGAGTGAGAGCAGGCTGAACTTGCTGAGTGTCAGCTTGGCTTGACGATGCATCGTCTTCTGGCTCTGAGTCCGAGTCTGTGTCTTGCATGATAGACACGAGAGAGACAACAAATTTGCCCCCAGGCTTTTGTTTCGCCTTCTTCACTTTAGTCGTGATGACCAAAGGTTTTGAATTCTTGAGGGAGATAACGAAGGGAGATTGACTACTCTCTTCTAATTTGCCGGAGGGTTTGTTTTCTTCCGGTGATTTTTGAGGAGCCTTGCCTTTATCTTTCTGGAGATTTTCAGCAGGGGGTGCTATTTCCTCTTCTTCTTCTTTTTCGCCTTCATACATTTGGGAGTCTGCGAAGTGGACTTCTTTACCTTTGAAGGGTTTTCTGTCCGCAAAGACTCGATGTACCATGCCGTCGTCGCCGACGAACTTGATGCATTGATGTAGAGTTGAAGGAACAACACCATTCTCGTGTATCCAAGGACGTCCGAGAAGGATGTTGTAGCATGAGGGGGTTTTTATTGCATACACAGTGACCTCAGAGATAAGATCACCGATTTGCAATTTGAACCTGATTTTGCCGATAGGCCTTTGAGTGCTCCCATCGTATCCAAAGATAGATACAGATGTGTGGCTTAGCTTGTTGGGTGGGATGCCCAACTCTTCAAGAGCCGAAGTGGAGATAAGGTTGAGTGCAGAACCTGGGTCGATCTGAACTCTATGTATCGGCATTTCTTTGATGTACCCTGTGAAGTACAGGGGTCGGTTGTGCCTTGCTTCGCCAAGTAGGAGGTCTTCCTTAGTGAAGGCGATGGTTGCATTGGCTGCCTTTTGAACCGAGAGGCATTGGATGCATGATCCCTCAGTTTTCTTTTCTCCCTTTGAGGAAGTTTCAGAGTTTTTGACCCGGTAGTCCATTTCAATTTGGAGGACTTGCGGGGCATGTTTGTCGACATCCTCATTCAGTTTTTGTAATTCTGAGATGAGATTATCACGAGTGCGTGGAGACATTCGTAATAAATCCAGGATGTGAAGACGTGCAGGTATGTGTTTGAAGTGCTCAACCAAATCATACTTGAAAGCCTCCTTAGGGCCTGCATGTTCATCATTGTTGCCACTGGGGGCGCTTGCAACATCTTTTCCCGAAGGATTTACATAAGTAAAGGAAGATTGGTTGTAATTTTTGTGGTAGTCCCGGCCCGAACGGGTGCCTCTACCAACTTCGAGAGCTTCTTGAGAAGGATCTTCGTTTGGAAGATTGTCTTCAGGATCAAGAGGCTGTCGTTTTTCATCTACTGGGGATGTATCTGCAGCAGAGTTGCCATCCTCAGTGATTGTGTTGCACGGAGCATTTTCCGGGAGCAAGTCCTGAACAGCATCCAGCAGCTTTTCTTCTTCGTTGACCCATCCATCACCCCAAGTTGGGTTTTCTTCATGATGATGAGTCGGGAAGAATGTGTATCCTGAAGTCACAGTCTCAGGAGAAGAAACCTGAGAGGGTGTCATCTCTGTGAAAGTCACGTGAGACGAGGTAGCTCCAGAGGATACATTGCTAGGCGTCGTCGGAGTGTAGGTAATCTCATCAGACGACGCTTCAGAAGAGCTATAATCCTGATATATTACATTACAGGAAGCTCTGATAGAAGATGTTGCCTGCTCGGAGTCAGACTCATCCTCGGATGTAAGAGGATCGTCAATCCAGCAATGTTCTCCATTTTCAGGAGTTGAGGGAGGAGGTACCTGATGGGCTTCAGGGACTTCCGGCTCTGGATTGTGAGGAATCTCCTTGACGCGGTCTTGCTCTTGTTCTAGAGCGAGACGCTGCAAGATCCTTGCATATTCTTCAAGATCGGGCATGGGAGCCAGATCCTCTTCTTCGTCTTCTCCGTGTGGCTCAACATAGTTGATTTCCACTGGAGCAATGACAGGTGCTGGGTTAACAGCATCTTCTTGTGCAGCCTCTTGGTCTTCTTCATCATCAGACCAGGATCCTTGTGGTTGCAAGGGGTTATACCAGATTACTGGCATAAGGTGAGTTTCAGGAACCCATTCTTCATCGGAGAGATATTCTCCTGTTTCAAGAGATTCCTCCCACTCATCGGTGTAGTTGGGCTCGAATCCATCGTCGGTGTCGCTGGACTCGTATCCATCAATGGAGAATCCAACTACCGAGTTGCAAGAGTATGATGCCCCCTGCATGGCTTCTTTTTTGAATTGAGGTGGCATGAAATCACTGAGAGTGAAGTTTCTTACCGCCTTTGAAGTCTCTGGAAGGGACGTTTCTGTTGCCCCGAGTGAAGTGGTAGAGGAGGCCTCTGCCTTTTCATGGACTTTTTGTTTTGGCTGGGTCTTCTCTTGCCGTTTGAGCCTGAGGAGATGTTTCCTAGCCTGCCTTCGCTGTTGAGCTGTTGGCTTTGTTTTGACGATCTCCCAGTTTTCATCTTCCAGGAGATCGGGATGTACCCATATGGGTTGTCCGTCTGGTGTCGGGCAAGGAACCAACACTTCGGACGTTTGAATTCTTTTTATCACCTTGAAGGAAGTAGTGATCTTCTTCTTCGGTGATTTTGGTGTTTGTCCACATGACACCATGTTGACGGAGGCAGTCCCATAGTTTTTGTCAAAGGTTATGACTCCGTTCCTCCACATCTCATTGATCTTCTCTCTCACAACGAAGCATTGATTGAGAGGATGTGAGATCATCTGGTGGTATGGACAATACCGAGGGTCGTTGGTTTTGCCAACGTCTCCCGGTCTTTTGGGCTCTGGCAAAATGAGTTTGCCATTTGCTAGGAGAGCCTCAAAGATTTCTTCAACGTCTTCATCGAACGGATATTTCTTTTCTACGCGTTCTTTGAAGGCATCAGAGAGTTCAGGCCTTTTACCTGCAGTTTTGTTTTCAGCTTTCTTTGGCTGCTGAGGAGCTGACTTGGTTTGCACATTGAGGACCTCTTTCTTCTTTGGTTTAGAGGTTGCAACAGCAGTCGGCTCTTTCTTTGATGATTTCTGACTATTGAGGTCTTTGATCACCGTTTCAGCTTCCATGGAAGCTTCCAGGAGTTCCCCCAGGTTCTTTGATTTATTGCCGATGATCATGGAGCGGATTTTAGCTCTCATGTTGTTTCGGCAGATGTCGACTAGCGACGCTTGTGGCAGTACATCTGAGCATTTGTACGCCATTGCTTTCCACTTGTGAATGAAGTCATAAGTTGACTCATTCTCTCCCTGTTTTAGGCTGCAGAGCTGAGCCATAGTAACAGGATGATCCTCACCTTGGAAGTGGGTCAGGAAGCGTGTCTCCAGCATAGCCCAGTTCTGAATGGAGTTCTCCGGCAGAGTGGAGTACCAATCGAAGGCCGTACCTTTTAGGGTACTTGCAAAGAGGCGGATCTTGAGTGCATCTTGATCCGCGATAGCTCCCGTCAAGATCTTGAAGTGGATGACGTGCTGTCTGGCCGATCCTTTCCCCGTATATGTTTGGAGAGTAGGATGTTTGAATTTTGTGGGGAACGGGACCGAGTCCATCCATAAAGGATATGGTGGCTTGATCCCATGCTCTTTGAGTATATCCTCTTCTTTAGCTTTAGCGAGGATACTGTCTACGTCCTTTTTGGTAAGGGCGCGTGACTCATTTTCTTCTCCATTTTCCTCGTTATTGCCATGATTCGGAGGAGGCTCATTGTTCACCTGATTTTGGATGACAAGGAGAAGGTTTTCCATCAGAGTTTCAATCCTCTGCTGGCCTTGTTCCAACTGCTGTATGCGTGTGAGCGCATCATCTCGAGGTGGATTCTGAGGTGGCGGCTCAGAACTTGTAGCCAAGACGTTCATCCCTCGGGATTCGAACGAAGAAATCGTCCTGGTGACCGAGCTGGGGCTCATTCTTTTTGATGAAGAGCTTGATGAAGGATTACTCTCCCGTCCTTGGCTGGAAGGGGCAGGAGATTCTTCGGGATGTCTTTGTGTCCTGGTGACGCTACGGGTCACCGGACGTCGGACATGGATTTTTGATGCTGACCTTTGGCGTCTTCTGGTTTTTCCAACCATATGGACGGCAGCAACTTGGTCGGGTCTTTCTTTTTCGACCCATTTGTGGGAGACTTGAAGTGTAGGAGGCTGGGTCCGTTGCTTCTCTAGTCTCTTTTGTCGATATGAAGCACGGCGGCGTGCTCGACGAGCGATTTGAGCTTTGGTCAGCTCTGGCTGGGCTCTGACGATGAAGGATGTGCTCCCTCGGGCGCAGCAGCCGAGCTTGTCTTCTTTGTGGTTGGGCAAGGACAGAATGCGGACCCGGTCCTTTGCCTATTGCAGCGAAGCTTTAAACCTTTCGAGTTCGGCCCCTGTAGAGATGAAGGGTCGAATTGAAGGAGTGTAGGCCTTGGCAGGTGCTTGTAGAGGCCTGGTGATGCATGATCTAATTTTGGGCCTGTAGGAACAAGCCGGCTCATGCTGGGTTGACTTGGGAGTCAAGTTGGAGATGGGTCTCTCCTCTTTCATGTAGGCAAGAGGGTAGAACTGGTTCTCCTTGAGTGGGGCCAGGTATGCTGGCTTGGTGGAGGTTTGAGACCTTCTTTGTTTTGGGGAAGGTCTTGGAGACCAAGTCTTGGGATAGACCTGGTTGTTTGTGGATCGAGGCTTCGCGGGGGTGCCGCGGGCTTCGGGCTTTTGGGCGCTCGCCTTTGGTGTCACGGGAGTGACACGTTAAGAGGCGATCTTCTGCTTTTTAGCAGGCGCAGCTTGTTCTTCGGGAAGTGGGAATGGTCCCAGTGTCCCGAAGACGATGGTCCGGGGAGTCGAGGTCGACCCGGAGTTCAGAGAGTTGCCGAGGGAGTTGACGCTTCGGCAGCTGGCGGGGCGCTTGTAAGTGCGCTCGGTTTGCTTCTGTTGAAGCATGAGTTGGTGCTTGTTCTCATCGAAGATAATGGTTAAGGCTGCCATTGTTAGTTTCGAAAAAGTTCTGAAACAAGACCACATCCATTAGTAATCACAAGAATATAATGACCATAAATGGGAATTTCTATGGTTGTCTTTTCAAATCGCTCAAGGGATATGACCCAAGCGACATGAAGAAGGCAAAAAGCCATAGATGGTACAATTGTTCTGACAGCGAACATGGTAGGCTCGAAATGAGCGTTCCAATGACTGCTAGAAGCAATTGTATACCTAAATTCGACTTATCGAGAAGCGGAGCTTGCTCGAGATAAGAAGAATATAAGGTAGGAGTTACAAATGTGCCGGTCACAGATACAGTAGACCCTGAAAGGGCGTACCAGTATTGCTATGCACAAATGTTGGAGATCGCATCCATGAGATGGGATTCTTTGTTTTGAAATGTCAGAAATGGATTCGTCAAAGAGAGCAGGTGACATTCCGATTCAAATACGGGCTCAACGATTTCCGCGAGCGCCAGTACTCAGAAGGGAAGAGACCACAATTTCTCGAATCTGAATCCAAAAAGTGACGAGTTTTTGGAGATTTTTTTTTTTTGAAATGATTTTTTTTTTTATTTTATTTTTATTTTTTTTATTTTTTTTATTTTTTATTATTTTTATTTTTAGATATTTTTTTTATTTTTTTTTTTATTTTATTTTTTTTTGAAAATTTTTGTTTTTTTTTTTTTTAAGATTTTTTTTTTTGAAAATCTTTTTTTTTTTTTATTTTTTTTTTAATTTTTTAAGATTTAAAGACGAGAGAGTACACATAGGCCTCCTAACCCGGTCTTATGAAACCTCAATTGATAGAATTGCCCCCAGGTAAGGGTAGGATTACTTAATGAACCCGTTTGGAGGACCCTTGCCTAGAACAGTCAAGCTGTCTCCACACTCTGGACAAGGCTTTTCTTGAATCAATCGTGATCAAAGAACGCAATTGGTTTAACCTTAGTGGTCTATGTCCCTTTTTTTATAAAAATCCCAAATAGACTCATCGAAGAGAAACGATGGCCCAAAACCTTAGTCGAACGGGCTCAACATTTCTGCAAGCACCAAAGAACGATAGGATAGGAACAAAGTTTCTCAATTTTGAATCCAAACTAAGAAAACTAATTTTTTTTATTTTTATTTTTTTTTTAATATTTTTTTTTTTTGAAATCTCTAATGAACTCATCGAAGAGAAACGATGGTCCAAAACCTTAGTCGAACGGGCTCAACATTTCTGCAAGCACCAAAGAACGATAGGATAGGATCAAGGTTTCTCAATTTTGAATCCAAACTAAGAAAACTGATTTTTTTTTTTTTTTTTTTGAGATCTCTAATGAACTCATCGAAGAGAAACGATGGCCCAAAACCTTAGTCGAACGGGCTCAACATTTCTGCAAGCACCAAAGAACGATAGGATAGGATCAAGGTTTCTCAATTTTGAATCCAAACTAAGAAAACTGATTTTTTTTTTTTTTGAAATCTCTAATGAACTCATCGAAGAGAAACGATGGCCCAAAACCTTAGTCGAACGGGCTCAACATTTCTGCAAGCACCAAAGAACGATAGGATAGGATCAAAGTTTCTCAATTTTGAATTCAAACTAAGAAAACTGATTTTTTTTTTTTTTTTTGAAATCTCTAATGAACTCATCGAAGAGAAACGATGGCCCAAAACCTTAGTCGAACGGGCTCAACATTTCTGCAAGCACCAAAGAACGATAGGATAGGATCAAAGTTTCTCAATTTTGAATTCAAACTAAGAAAACTGATTTTTTTTTTTTTTTTGAAATCTCTAATGAACTCATCGAAGAGAAACGATGGTCCAAAACCTTAGTCGAACGGGCTCAACATTTCTGCAAGCGCCAAAGAACGATAGGATATGATCAAAGTTTCTCAATTTTGAATTCACACTAAGAAAACTGATTTTTTTTTTTTTTTTTTGAAAAGAGAAAGAATGGAAACAAACTCAAAGAAATAGAAATTTCCAAAAAATCCCATCTCATGTTTTTTTTTTTTTAGGATGCAAAATCCAACCAGCTAGAAAGTAGCCAAGGAATCCGGAAAAGAAGTATAAGCATAGAGCAAAAAGTATGATATGCAAATATTTCATTTCCAAGCACTGTGTTCTCAAATGAACGAGTCCCACCGGGTGTGCCAGCTTGATGGAACGCGCTCCGAGGCGCCGTTGGGGCGGCTACCGGGGTCGGCGGAACGTGGGAGTCCGTCGGGTCCGACCCTTTCGCGCCCTGGCGGGCCCTGAAGCGTGCATCAACATTTTTTTGTGTGGGTGTGCCAGATTTTCTATTTTACTCGGAATTGCAAGTGGTAATCCGGAGATAAACCTTCGCAAGTAAAAAGGAAATCAACTTCTTTCAAGTTTTCCATTGCACAAATATTTAAGAAAAGAGACATTTTCTTGGTTTGCCGTGAAAGGCGATTTTGTTTGGCATTTATAGCCGATTTTGGCGTTTATAGCCGATTTACAATTCTTATCAATAATGAAAGACAAGATTTGTGATTTTTGTCTCTTTTAGAAAAATACAAACTACAATGAAAAGCAAAAAAAGGAAGATCTAACTTTTCAGGAGATTGTGGGGGACTCGTTCAGATTGACGGTCGCAAGCCATGTATGGGCTTCGCCATCATCCATGCAGATGAGAACAGAAGATGCTCTTGATTCGCTTGGCTTGGCTATAACCTCAGGTTTTTAGAGGACAAAGACCAAGAGAAGGTCCTATGTCCAATAAAAAGCTAAGTAGACGGGCTGAAAAGCCACGTCTAAGCCATTGGAGGCAGCAGGAGAAGGCAAGGACCTTGGGGGGGGTGCCCCCCAAGGGACTTTTGTCACCTTGTAGTGGTGGCCGGTGCAGAACTTCAGCAGAGTTTTTCTCTCTTTTTCTTTCTCTCAGATCTCTTTCTGATCTTTTTTTTTCTGATCCTCTGATTTTCTCCTCTTTTTTCTGATCTTTTTCCGATCTCCATTTCAATGGAATGCTCTCCTATTTATAGGCCTTTGGTAGCCATTTAGGAGGGTTTATGAGCCTTAATGGCTTTAATGGGAGGAGTTACAAGATTTATTTCTTGATTTTGTAACTCCTTTTTCCTTGAATCTGATTGGCCGATGGAGATTAAGGGCTTTTAATCACCTTAATTACCATAATGAGAGGAGTTTCATGGTTTAAATGCCATGAATCAATTGACTTGTAACTCCCCCAAATGCTTGCTTCTGATTGGGCCGTCCAAAGAAATGAATTAATGACTGCAATAAAGCTAGTCAATTAACCACATTAATTGGTCGCCGAGCAGTCGAAGAGTCGCGGGCCATGCCGTGTCTTCTGGAATTCTTCTGGCGATGATCATCGATGGATCTACATGCTGATCGACATCGGATGAACATGTAACTTCAGACATTGATAGCTAAGAGTGGGCCGGTGACATCTGTCTTGTCGATTTCACGATCGGTCGGACAGAAAGTGCACTTTCTTGGTCGACCGGTTGGCGATCTTGGAGCGATCAATGATGATTTTATGCTTTTGACGGCGGATCCGAGATGTCGTCGGATATGAGTCAATTTAAAGCACTAAAAATCACATTTTCAGGAAACCACAGGGGCCAAAGTGCGCGAAACGCGAAAAAAGACGGAAAAACGGGTCACCGGCGGAAAATCGGGTGACCCGGACCTCCATGGTCGCCGGCGACCATGGGCCATGGTCGCCGCGACCATGGGTGGTCTCGCGACCCTGGGGGATTTTTCCCCTTCGGAGCCCGTTTTACGGTCGTTTTGAGGTCTTTTTCGTCGCCGTTTTCTTCTGTATTTTTCTTGACATTTCTTCTCATTATTGGCTTGATTTCCCTGTAGAAAATTTGATGAGAATCCTTGCATTTTTAGAGTGCAAAGTTTCCAATTTTTCGGGAAAGCCGAAGACTTTGTCGCGTAGAGCTGCTGATTTTCCGCCAGAAGCTGAAACTTGGTCAAACGATGTCGGAATGACCTGAAATTTGAGGTGAAGCCTCCTGAGCAATAAATAAGACCAACCATAGGCTTTTGTTTGAGTTTTGAAGCCGTTTGGGGTCCCGTCGATGCTTCACTTGATCTTGCTGCGGGGAAAATGCCGAGCTTTGATATGTGGTCAAACGATGTCCGATTGACCTGAAATTTGACGGGGAGCCTATTGGAGTCATTTTGAGACGTTCCATGGGCTCCGTTTTGGATGTCATGGTCCCGGGTTGCTCCGCCGCCGGTAGGCTTGATTTTCTCTCGGAGCATCGAAACCTGGTCAAACGTTGTCGGTTTGACCTGAAATTTGACGTGCAGCCTTTTAGAAGCATGTTGAAGCCACTCATGCACTTGGTTTGATGAGCGAAGGCTTCGGTGGTTCCCGCCGCCGGGAGGCTTGATTTTGCTGCTCGAGCATTGATTGAGGGTCAAACGTTGTCGGTTTGACTTGAAATTTGGCATAGAGCCCTTTTGAGACATGCTGGAGTCATCTGTAGGCTTTGATCGAAGTTTTGACGTCTCCGATGATGTCGCCGCCGGGAGCTCCCGTTTAGCTGTCGGAGAAGTGAAGTTAGGCCAAATGTTGTCGAAATGGCCCGAAACTTCATGTGTACTCTTCTCTTGGCTATCTTGAAGGATCTTGCAGTTTTTGCTTGATTCTGACAAGATTTGAATTTTTTGGAGAAGTTGCGTTGCCTATTTATGGCAGGTTGCGACTTCATGCAGCTTTCTTGATTTGAAGAGGCAAAGTGACATTTTCGGTGTCAACAAGTAGAGAGAGAATGTTGATGAAGCCAAATCGAAAATTTCAAATTAATATATAGAATTAAGTGTTCAGGAAATTTTCAGTGAAGGCCTAATTGAGATTTAAAATGTTGGGCTGTCCTATAGCTAGTTCTCTTACATTCTCTCTTTCCAGACACTACAGCCGTTTGTCTAATTCTTACTGAATTCTTGAAAATTCATGAGAAAGAAACTTTGGGCATTGAGGGGCGAGGAGTGAATAGTCTAGGATAGAGATCTAGAGAGGCCCACTTGCCTCCATGGATTTGATTTACTAGGGGAATGAGTTGGCAATCTAAAGCGTATATCTTGACTGTCTGTAATAGATTCTTGTACACTCTTGCATAGAAAATTCTCGAAATTCAACGTATGCAGAGGGAAGATCCCTTGCAGTTCCCAATGAAAGTCAAATGCGTTGGATGTCCATCTTTGATTTGACAATTTTTTGCAACATATGACAAGGCCGTGAACCTTCCTAATTTCCAGGTCATGCAGTCGTCTTCCTCGTTGAATTGTCATGGTCTTCTTGATTAATATTCTGGGGTGGCCAGAACCTCTTGGCCCTAGCAGAGGCAGCTTAAATGTATTTCGACACTCCTCATCGGGTGGAACCTATTTCTCGACACTTTCCTTCATATGAAACTCAGTCGCTGTACTTTTGGCGACACAGATTTTTTTTTTAGTGCCGAATTGTTCCTCTTAAACTTTGAACCGGTGAATGGTTGGTTTTGATACCACATTAAGGTTCTTTATCTTACCACTCTTAAATTGACATGTTCACTAAAATCATATTAGTTCCCATGCTAGAGACGCAGACTAAATTGATGGAGCACAATAGTCTTGATAGGATCGATTGCGCATGCCAAGGGAGCTAGCATGGCTGCCCTACCCTACAATCTCTCACTCAATCTCTCCATCTTATCTCTTTCATAGCCTAAAGATAATCAATCTTAGGCCTTGTGCATCATAAAAGGGTGAACTATTATATAGTTTGTAGTGCTATCATTTTTCCTACATTTTTCTTTTCTAATATTGATTTAGATGACAGTCAACCCTATACAGAAATTGAAGATTGAGACAAAAAGGTAGCATTTGGTTCGCTGTACTAAAGGTCGAAATGGAATGGGCATTCCAATGGAATGATCATTACCCCGTTTGATTTGCAAAAAAGTGCCAGAATGACCATTACCTCCGGAATGATCAACATTCCTTTATGTAGAGGAATGGTCATTCCACTGGAGAGACCGAAGAATAGCCATTCCATTTCAGCCTAACTTTTGGTCGAGAAGAAAATACCATTTCACATTAACCCTAAAAACCCTTCTCCAGACGGAAGCCGAGGTTGGGGATGACGGAAAGCTCCATGTCACCGTCCGAAAGTCCACCTCCTCCCGCCGATTGATCTTCGGCATGACTCCTCGGCCGTCAAACCTTACTGGAGCTGAGATCTATAGCCTTAACTCGTCGAGGAACCTGACGTCGAGGGGATCAAACTTCAACTACTTTGATTTCTTCTCCAGAGCCAGCGGCGGGAGGATGTCGAATTTCAGGCAGGGGGAGGTGTATTCCGTCGGGCCGACGCTGAGGCCGTAGAATTTTGATTAGGAGGGGGTGTCGCCGAGGTTTGGGTTCTATCCAAACGATTTGCAAATCAGCAAAACTTGTCGTAATGACAGCCGATCTCCTTCTTCGGGGTTGGCAATAGACCAGGATTCTCCTTTTTCACAATATAATGCAGACCCAACCTTTTGTGCTCAGATCTGAGTGCGACCCACTAGAAATCTGATTTCTCTCCTTTGATCAGCACCGATGAAACCAACGCAACTCTCAGGCCTTCTTCTCTGTACTATAGCTTAATTGAAGCCTGACTAGATCCTCGATGATCTGGTCATGACTCGCAGTCCGATCGGTGCTGCAACAAACTGATCTCTTCTCTGTTGCAATGCAAGTGGCCCACCAAGATCAACTACGATCAACCTTCTTCTCCGTTTTCCTCTTGAAACGAAGAACAATCTTAACTTTGAGATTTAATCCGTCAATCGAGATGGAAACTGAGCAATCCGAATCTCAATTTTTTCACAAAGACTCATACAAGGGTATTTTGGTCAGGTTTATGTAAATTTTATTCCATTCTAGGCATCGTCCAGCATACAAAACTCAATAACAAGAATTCGGAATTCTATTACTGGGTTGATTTCTCCGCGTACCAAACGCTGGAATTGACTATTCCTTCCTCATTCCATTCCAGACTCATTCCACTCTCCATTCCCTTCTTTCTTAAAACCATTCCGGCGAACCAAACGCTACCAGAAGAAACTTGTAACCCTATCTTTATAGCATAATACTATACTATTCACGGTCCTTATTGGGACCAGTACTCATCAGTGGAGCATGACAACATTAACATTATCCTACATGGTTCTTCCTTCCCACACTTCTTACATAAAAGCAGATAACCCCTATCAAACTTCTTCATACAAACATAGGTTAAAAGAGGCATTACTTTGTATTTCGGTTTTAAAAAAAAAGTCTTTTTTTCACTTCTTTGATTTTATCTATTATTGTGAGAAGATATCTCTGTAAAATTATTGATGTTGGTTGATGAAAATCTAAGTTGTTTATTTTATTTTCTTTGTTTTTTAGATAGAAATCGTCCTCCCGCGACACGTTAAATGAGATGATTGTATCAATTCTAATCTATACTTTGATGTAAATCTTCACTTCCTGTCAAATTATATATATATATATATATATATATATAGATAAAAAAAAAAGTAAATGAGTGCCACTTTGTGAATATATAATTCATGATTTTTCTTGGACTTGCTCAGAAAATGGAACCATTTAAAACTATTTTAGAACTATACCCTTGAAACCATAGACCACATTTACCACAATTCGATCACACCCACCATTCACAAAGCCTTTGCAGCCTCTCACACTTAGAATACCGATGGATCACTTCATCTTCCTTGCTTGTGTTAGAAAAACCGTGCATCCCAGATGTATTTTGAAATCTGCTAACTTTAGTACGTATCTACTTGTAACAAATCTTCCTATGCACAACTTCTTGTGCAACTGAACTTCGTTCACCTCAAGGACTCCATAAGTAGATATCTCAATTGGGCTTTTTTCTTTTTCTAAAGACATGCACCCTTAAATTTTATTGAATTGTACAAAAAGTATCTTTTCTTAGATTTTTGAACTTTGCAATCCTTAGGGTCTGTTTGTTTGTATTAAAATACATAGAAATTTAATTACTAGGGTGAGGTTGGGTTTTTATTTTCTCATCTTCTTTTGATTCTATTTTCTAAAAGTAAAGTTGATTTGATTCTATTTATAAAAAGTAAAAGTTATTTGATCTTATTTCAGAAATTTCTTTTCACTTTTAACTACATGCGAGATGAACTTATTCATATTCAATTCCTATGTGTTCTAATGCAAACCAACAGGCCTACTTATGATTTTGTGCCCAATCCTCATGCAGTGACCCCCATATTTATATGAGCTTTCGCAAGTATGGATAGGAAATCATGCTGGACTCATATTTGGACATCAGCCCCCATGTGTGAACATAAAGAAAGTTAATTTCTATGTTTCTCCATTCTCTTTTTTTCTCTGTATCATAAATTAAAGAATAAGAGAGTCGTAAAGAGCATTCAGAAACTCTTAGAAGAATGAAAGTAAGTTCTTTTTTGTGAGAAATAAATCCAGAGACTTTATTTTCTTCTCTTTGATTGAGTGAAAAAAGAGGTTTTCATACACGAGAAGGTGATCATGAAGCTAGTGCCTTTCGAGCTTGATCATGAGATGAAAATTAAAACTCGTGATCTATTTTGGTTGGCGGTTCCATAGCTTCCTAGAGGGTACATTTTAGATAGTTGCGTGGCTCTTTTTATTTGCTCTTTATCGACTTTTCTTCTTTAGATTACTTCTTGTGGCTTTGTGGATTATGCATTTCTTGTAGCGCTTGTATTTGTTGGATTTTCTAGTTCTAGGTAATTTACATAGAGGAAAAGGGTTCCATGTCTCACTTCACGTTTACTTTTGGTTTTTGAATAAAAACAGATGCTTAGTATTCCAATATTGATGTGAAGATTTATTGCCAAAGTGCTTAATTCTACCAATAGAGTTTAGAATGGTTTCTTTGATTCTCATTCAGAGCCTCTAACACATCATCATCATCGCAAGCACGGGTGGACCTACGTGTAGGCCAAGGGGTTCAACCGCCCCCCTTAAGGTTTCAAAATGTTATTTTTCACCGCTAGATCAACTTTTGTAATTTTTTATTTTGCCCCTTATAATTTTAAAATTCTCTTTTAATAATTTTAATTTGCCCCCCACCCTCTCTTTTAATAATTTTAATTTGCCCCCCCCCCCCCCAGTTCCATTTTCTGGGTCCGCCTTTGATTGCAACAAATGATACTTTATGCTAATAATGTGCTTAATTCTACCAATGGAAGCCAAAATTTCCACAGGAGGTCACCCTCCTACAGGAGGACTATCTCAGAATTGGGTGAGCCACTCAAGGAGCACGTACTTAATTAGTTCTTTCTTCTACACATCCCTATGAAAGAGGTCTTGGGATCTGTTAAAGGTCGACCGATGAACTCTTTTATAGACCATATAAGGCCTTTATTCATCACATTTTTATGATTAGAGGTAGATCCACATCTTCAACTGTGGTTGTTTGGACATCGAGCTTCCTCAATAATTTCTAATTTGTTTCGTGATCCAAGGATTAAGCCAGTTTTTCATAGTTGCTCTTACTAAATCACATAAGGTGGACATAAGTCCACCATCTTTAAATTGATCGAATATGACTGATGCCATAGAACCTATTAAATCTCCTCCGCTAACCAATTATAACAAAACCTTGATTTTAGTAGAGACGGCATAAATATTTTTCATTACTCCTGGCCCTTGGGTGAAACCTGAACAGTACACACTTTACCATTAAGTCGTTTCTTGTGGGACTTGAACTCGTGATCGGTTAGCTCTTCTACCATACTAAATTTCTACTAATTCTACAAAACCCTCAAGGGGTTAGAATATACAGTGAAAATACTTTTGAATAGAACCTACCACTGTATAAGCACTACTAGAAAAAGGACTTTTAGCGGCCGCCAAAAGCCGTCGCTAAAAGTCCACTGGCGGTTGCTAATACTGTTTAGCGACCGCCAAGGAAGGGTTGCGGATACTTCGTCGCTAATAATTTTAGCGACCGCCAAGTGGCGGTCACTAATACTACCAGCGACCGCCGCAAAAAAAAAAAAAAAAAATTAATTTTTTATTTTTTAAAGCTATTAGCGACCGCCATTAGAGGTCGCTAATACGTAATTAGCAGTCGCTAATTCGTCATTAGCGACAGTCAATGGCAGTCGCTAATAATAGCTTTAAATTTTTTTTTTAAATTTACCATTAGCGACCGCCACTAAGTCATATTTTTTTTAAAATATATATATATATATTTTTTTTTTTTTTTGCTAATTTTCCTGCTTTTTATACCTGTACATGAATATATTATGTCAAACTACCAAAATCAATTAAAAATACTAATACCAAAACAAAGTCTTATATATATTATTGATATTCAAAACATTACAATAGTTCCAACAAATTAAATTCATTATAAAAGTTTCCACAAATTATATTAATTACAAAAATAAACAAATTGTCTGAAAAGGCTGCCGAGATCGATCCGATGCTTTCAAACCTGAAGAGAAAAAGGGAAATAAATATTAATAGTTAATTATAAAAATTGGCAATATATAGTAAAAATAAACAAAATGAAAAATTAAAATTAAAATTTTGAAAGTTAAACCTACGTTTCAACTCTACGGGCAATCCGGGAGTCGAAATCCCGAGCCGTCAGTTCCAGCAAGTCATGAATAACTATGGGCCCGTGCCCGTCCAGTTTCACAGGCACCGGAGCCCGTTTGCCCATTTTGGGCGCTCGGAGGCCCATGTACTAAGTTTTAACTTAACGTTTTAACTTAAAACATACGTTTCGACACTAACGACATTAAGTTTTTTTGAATTTTTTTTTTATTTTTCTCCTTCAACAAAATTTTGTTGATAAAATAATGTGGTAGGAGTGGAACTAAACTCTGGATGATGGGTCATACCCATGTCAATTTGACTATACTACTTTCAAGGGTATATGGAGGTAAACAATATAGGCATTGGAGTTCGGATTCTCTTTTTTGTAGAAATAGGGAGATATTGTTTAATCCAATCCACATTCGCCAACTGTGTAAAATCTTATGTTAGCTAATAGTCCAACATGAACACTTAAATCAAACTCCAATAGTGTCTACACCACATTGCCAATTGAGTTTGCTAATTTCCAACAACTACATCATAGCTAGGAAGAACAAGGGACTCTTTTTTTTTTTTTTTTTTTTTTTGCTAAATTGCAAATTGAATTAAGAAGAGCAAAAGGAGAGACAATAGCCAATGAAGGCAACAGAAAAGAAAAAGACCGCAGAGGAAAGGGGAAAACAGAGCTCTTTCTTATAATAGGATAGAGCTAATTACAGAGAGTGAAGGAAAAGTCTAAAATATGACTGGGAAAAGAAGTAGACAATTTGCTAAGAGAAAGGGAAGCATCCGCCAAAAAGAAATTAATAGCTGAGTCCAGAGAAGGAGCCTTATTGTTGAAGATAGCCATGTTCCTAACCTTCCAAATACTGAAAATTGCAATGATGAAGAGGGCACCCAGACCCTTCTTAGCTCTGGAGTAGGAGTTGGAAGAGAAAGAGTTTCATTTAGAGGAGACAGAGCCGGAGGGGAGAAACCTGAAATTCCCTTTTTCTTCTAACCAGGTCTAGAAGGAGGAGGCGAAGGGGCAGAGGAAGAACATAAGGTATGCAAACTCTTAATGAGTGCCACACAGATAGCGAAAAGACACCAGATGCACTTCAATAGATTGGGCCCAGGCATTGGTGGGGAGTTTGTTATGGAACAATTTCCATGCAAAACAAGTAGTGAAAGGCTTGAGAAGACTGTTTCAGGCAAACTTGGACCAAACTCTGGAGAGATTTCTAGATTTGATGGACTCCCAAGCTGCTGCAAAAGAGAGTTGGTTGGAGTTGGAGCTTGACCATATCAGCTGATCAGGCTCATCAACAAGGGAGAAAGAAGCTATGAGGGAGGAGGAGAAGGAGAACACCTGCTGAGGAAAAGAAAGACTTGGAAGCCTCTGTTGATTAGAAAAAAAATCATGCACAGAATCTGACCAAGGAAAGTTAACCTCAGGAAAAATTGCGCCAAGGAGAGAGGGTCATGCCATTTGTCATGCCAGAAGCTCGTGCTTTTCCCATCTCCTAAAAGCCAGTGGCTGTTTTGAAAAAGAAATTGAGAGCTTCTCTTGATAGGCCTCCAGATGCAAGAACCAGAGATTAGGGAAATAGGATGCCATGGAGAAAAACCCTTGAAGTATTTAGCTCTAAATCAGCTTGCCCATAGAGAAGTAGAAGAGAAAGTAGCCCACCCAAGCCTAACCGAATTGGCATTGATCAAGTCCTTCATACAATGGAGGCCTAGCCCACCTTTCGACTTAGGCTTACAGAATGAGTTCTAGTTAAGAAGGCTCCTTTTTACTTTATCAGGACCCCTAGACTAGAGAAAGTTCCTCATCCATTTCTCCAAGAAAATGCAAACTGAGCTAGGAATGGGGAGAACAAGAAGGATGTGGATAGGAAGACTTTTGAGCACGTGCTTAACAAGGATGACTCTCCCAACAAAGGAAAACGAATTGCTTTTCCAACCAGAAAGCCTATGCCTAAAGGTATCCTTTAAACTCTTAAAGAACAAGGGACTCTTCAATTGGTTGGTAACCTCATATGTCGTCCTGTGTTCAATCATTGAGTGTGCCACTCTTCGTATTTGTGTGTGCTCTTCTTCCCAAGGTTGAAAAACTCTTGACTCGAACTTGACTCGTCCAATGCAAAAAAATAATAAATTTTGACTTGGATAGAGTCAACACGGAGTCTTGGGAGAGTCATGTTTTTTTTTTAAATAATTTCAAAAATATCTAAAAATGAATCCATTTCTTATAATATATAAAAAAATACATTTATTTACATGATTCATAATAATCAATTCAAATTAATAAACTTATATATGCAAGAAAAGTTAAGTAAAATAAAAATATATATTGCATATTATATAATTTATTAGTCCAAATATCAAATGTAAATTTCAAATTACATTTCAGTCATCATTTTTAAATTTCCAACTCCAAACCTCATGCATAACTACTTATAAAAAAATTTTAATTATTTTAAAATCAAAGTTTTCAATGTATTTATGAAAACTAGAGTTATAATTTTATAGGGGTTTTGGTCTCCTATATTCTTAGATTATAATAAGTTTCAGAACTCTAAACAACCCTCTTAGAGAGTATTTTTTGATGGTATCAATTACCAAAACACGCGAGCCCCTTTAATTGACGACTACTAAATAAAATGATCAGAAGATCAATTTATCACAACACCATTCTCACACCACTTGGGACCTAACTGCCATTGTTAGGATTTAAGGCCCTAAAGCAATGGTTGTGATCTGATTGAAATGAGTTCTTGTCATAATAATATCCATAATGAGGAGATCACACTATCTCCACAATTGGCATGCATCCAAGTGAACCCTACAAAAGCACTTAGATTCTTACATCTCATGCAAGTTGTAAGAGATACCTCTAGAAAAACCATGTATTTATATAGATGCACGCACACATTTGAGATTCCGAAAAAGAAAAATGAAATTTCAACATTCATTAATGGCAGTGGTGATGTTTTAAGGTTGCAATTGAGAGCGGGAAGGAATTTTTTCTGGTGCAAACAATCGCAAAGAGAATTTGAAAGAAAATAATCAATCTTGTAAGTTGCAATTATATATATATATATATATATATATATATATGTGCGTGTATATATATGCACGCAGTGTGCACTAAAGTCTCCATGCGCACCTCATTGTAAGGCCCACTTGGGAGCCATATAGGTTGGGGCAAGGGGGAATTGAAAGACTTGGCTGTGGCCTACTCATATATAAAAAGTGGACTTCACCTAGTCATCCTAATCCATTAATCAAAGGCTCATAATTTTTAACCGTTGAAAACAAGTGCATAGTCAATCCAACATTCAGTCCATTTGGATGGGTGCAACACCAGGAGTGCAACACCAGGAGTCTAATACCCTAATTTAGGGGGGCTTTTGTTTGTGTGGTCCATTCAGATGAACCATCAAGCGGGCCCTACTATGAGGTGTGCAGGGTGTGCACCAAAATAATTGTGAACAGCTTTTAGAGATAGAAAAAGAGTTTGTGTGTGTAAGATTTGTAAGTATGTGCAAACAATTGTATACTTGAGAAGACTTGAAAGTAAATTATTGATGTTTTAAGTTTGCAGACATTGTGTGGATTGAATAATTAATCTTCTGTAGGCGAGAGGGAAATTTTTTTTCTCATACAGCCAATCCTGGTCACTTGAGAAAGTGACTTGATACCAAAATGGCACGTACATAATGTGTGGATGGACTGGTTAGAAAGGAGAGGGTTCTTTTTCACGGAGAAACAATCCTAATCACTTGTATTTGATTAAATGATGGATCAGAGAGAGAGAGAGACTTTCCCTCCCAACATCCACAAAATATCATCCAATGTCGAATGGGGGTGCACAGATATTTGTTTCTATCAAAATATCTTGTTGTGTGCCCTGCATAATGTAATACCTGCCAGGCTGTACAGATATACCTACCACACCCAACACACTGTTTTCTGGTTGATCCAAATAAAGGAAATACAGGCAGTGAGCATCGGTACACGTGACCAACTCCATGTAAAACTCACGTCTCCAGTTTCGATTCGTCCATTACAAAGAAATTGATTCACATGGGTAGAGTCAACGTGAAGACCTAAGAGAGTGATATCTTTTTAAAAAATAATTTTAAAATATTTAAAAATAAATTCAGTTTTTATGAAATATAAAAGTATTTTTACTTACATGCATTCGTGATAAATCAATTCGAATTAATAATTTTTTATATACAAGAAAAGTACTACAATAAGAAAAATAAAATAAAAAATATTCCAATTTACATAATATGTTAGTCCAAATATTGAATGTAAAAGATCAAATATAAGTTTCGAATTACATCCCAGTAATTATTTTTTAACTTATTAACTCCAAACCTCATGCATATATAATTACTTATAAATAAACTTTAGTTGTTAAAAAATAGATATGCATATTTAATGGTTCGGAATGCAAATAATTTATTATAAATAAATGACTCGATAGAGTCTCCCCTTTTTTTAACTTGGTCCTTCATCAAAATGAGATGACTTGGAAGAGTCAAGAGTCGACTCGAAGAGTTTTCTAACCATGCTCCATGTTAAAACTAAATTTGATTAGCTGTAATGAATATCAAGTTCATCTATACTTGAGTCTATGAAAAACAAGATGTTTTCATGTACTCTCCTTTTTTTTTTATAGCTTTCGCTATTTTTGGCTCGAGTAAGACTAACACATTCACTAACATATTCTACTCAAGTCCCTAACGACCTGCACTATGGGTGGGGATCAAATCCTCCTAAAAAAAAGTGATTTTTAGCGGCTTGAAAAAAATACCTTCAGTGGCGGGTTTTTTCCCCTCCGCTAAAAATCAGCTAAGTCCAATTTTTAATAGCAAAAATTGTTTTCCGGTGCTAAAAGGGGCAAGAAAACCTTAGACTGTAGGATGGGGATGGGTACGTAGAGGTGCACCCATGTATTGTTGCCTTTCGGGCTTTAGCGCCCACAAATCTGAGAAAATTCCATTAGGGCTATTTGTGATGTCTGGACCAACCCCCCTAAGCAAAGCCCGCCAGCCCCCATGGAACAAAAATCTCTCTCTCAAGAAATCCCCAAATCATAATCACCTCCAGCTCCTGCATGCATCTCAATCACTTTCTCCTTCTCTGGTTCTAGGTAGATTTGTAAGTGTTGCAGGGGGCCATTATGGTAGGTGTTTGGTCTCAAAAGTACTTTTTAGAAATGGCAACATTAGATATAGGGGATTTCTACAAATCTATCATCTTCTAAAAATCCCTATATTTGAAAGGGGTTCTTTCATTATGAAATTTTTTTTAAAAAATAGAGGATTTTCCTAAAACTCCAACCTTTCTAAAAATCCTCATTACCAAAATGAGTTGTCTTGATGGAGTTGAATCTGCTTTTAAGAAAAAAAAGACAAGAATTCAGATTAGAGACAAGAGATAGAGTTGATGTATCCAATCAAACATGATTAACTTTAAACTACTCACGCATGTTATTGATTGTTAGTTAATTTTATTTAGTTTTAATGTAATATTTGGTTGTTTGTAGTTATAATTTGTGTTGGGATTTTAGGAATGAGTTTTTTTAATGGGTTTTGGATTTGATTTGAACAAATAAAAGAATGAAGATCAAAGGATGAAGGAATCCATTGTTGTTTATGGTTCAAAGTTTGTTCCCAATCTCCTCTTTAGATAGTAACCTTAATTTTATTTCATTTTATTTCTCATGCAAACAAACAAGATCACAGGATGAAGGAACCCATTGTTGTTTATGGTTCAAAGTTTGTTCCCAATCTCCTCTTTAGATAGAAACCCTAATTTTATTTCATTTTATTTCTCATGCAAACAAACAATCCCTTAGGCTTACTCTCATATCACAGAAATGGACACAAACACACAATATATGTGGGTGCACGTTGCTTTACCCATGGTCTTAATTGATTATGTTCTTTGTGGGATGAATACAAATACACAATGGATTTGTTTTCTCTTTATCATTGGTAACATGAAGAAAGTACAACTAGAAAATGACAGGATTTTTTTATTTGACTATTGTCAGCCCCCCTCAAGTAAAAATCCTGGGTCAACCACTGGGATGGGGAAACAACACTTCTAGTCGTAGGAAAAAAAAAAACACCACTAAAGGCCTTTTTTCTGCCACTAAAACTTACTTTTTTAGTACTCCTTCCTATGAAAAGAGGGGTGCCTCACCATTGTGATAGTAGTAAATTGGCAGGTATAGTAATGCACTAACCTTTGAAAAAAAAATTAATGGATATCAACTCGAGTTCAGACAGCAAACTTGAATGATGAGGGTTTAAGGTTATTTTCATCAATTTCCTAGTTAGTAAATTTAGATGGTGAGGACAAACATGGGATGATGGTTTGATGTAGTTTAATGGCCTGTTATTATATACTAAAGCAACAGATTTGACTATCCCATTTGCAATTTTGACTATTCCAATTCCGATTTTAACTATTCTAATTAAAACTTTGACCTCTTAATTCTCAATCAATCTTGGTGATCATTGGAGCGTGGTGTCAAGCAAAGAAAACAACCGGTTGGATTTGGTATGGGTTAGGCACAACCTATGCCCATCCTGATAAAAAAAGTTAAATTATAGACATTGTAAATTTTTTGTACTCACAACCTCTCACTTCTTGAAACTTTCTAAAATATGCACTACATAAAAGTTTTGTATAACAACCCATTAAAAAAACCCGAAAGTAGTTATAAATGGTGTGGATGACCTTCGATTTATGGGAAATGGAAGACCCAATTCATGTTGTTGTTATAGAAAAATATGAATATAAGTTTTTTATATTATAAAAAATTTCCAAATTGTGTATTTCTTTAATTTAATATGAATTTACTGAAGTAAAGCACATCTTGCTCGTATTTATTTATTTATTTATATTAAAAAGACACGTCTCGTCAAGGAAAATTCTATAGTTATCAAATGGAATAAGAAAGTAAAAACTCTTGGAGGATCTCCTTTTCCTGTTCAAGGTGCGCTTGTAGCTAATGATCTTGTGTACTAATTTTCAAAGTCCTCTTTGGTTAGATTTTACACATCCCTACTTTTCAAAGTCCTTTGGTTAGATTTTACACATCCAAATGGAAAAAAAACTCATGGGTTCTACACCCATGCCTTGTGAGGCAGGGTGTAGATGATAGGATGACCAATGAATTCTAAACTTGGCCGTAGATAGGGCCCATCCAGATCTTTCCATCCCCTCGATTCCATCCTCAGATGGGACCTATAGCGGGCCCCACGAAGTTTGCATGGTGAGTTCGCATGAAATGTTTGCATAGGGACAAATCCTTTTGACTAATTACATGTTTATTTGGAATAAAATTGTCATTTTGATTCGAGGCTAAGTTCTGGTAATTGACACTCAAACCTAGCCCAATATATTTCTAATATTGTATTAATAAGAGGATCGAAATAAAGCTCATGACCCAAATTAACTTCAAGGCCACACATAGAAGGTGTAAACATCCTTTGTTTGAGCCCATATTAGATGAAGATCAAGAAAGCTTTTTGAATACCAATTTTTAGATTCAAATTTAAAAGTTTTTCTTAGGAGATCTTTGCCCTAACTATTTTTGGTGAATTTAGGGCTTGTTTCGAGCCCAATACATGGTGAGCAATCCTACCCTTCACGTCACTCCACTAACTCGTGCTTGGGTGGTTGGTCAAAATAACTTGAGACAACTTTTATGCCGAAGATAAAGAATTTTACTATAAAAATCACCATTAGATGCGACTACTACATCAGAAAGGCTTCTTTATACTTTTTTTTTATTTTAAAAAAAACATCACCAACTCATTACACTCATAATTAAGAATTGGCTAAAAAAATAGTGATGCATGAGCATGCATATCACATACGCACGTGTACAAACTATGAACAGAATGAATTGGGTAGACTTTGATAAGTCTCAATTTTCAACTGTTAAAAGTAGCCGGCTTGAATTTAACGCGTCGTCGACGACTTCCGACTTCCACAAAAAGAGAGGGGGGGAGAAAGAGGGAGGGAGAAAAGTAAACAGAAGAAAAAGAGGAGAGGGGAGCTTCTGCTTCCAGTCATGAGTCATGAGTCATCTCGCTGTCAACTTCTCCCACACGGAGTTTGAGTGGCCTTCTCTCTTTCTTCCAACACCTTTGTTTCAAATTTAATGCTCCAAATAACTGCAGCTCAAGAGAGAGAGAGAGAAAGAGAAAGACTCTGCTTCTGTCATTTGTTTTTGCAACTCCAAAAGCAAAAGCTGGTTGGGTTTTGTGAATCATGGCTTCAGAACGGAGTTCTGGTTCAGCTGAAGGTCATATAAAGGGTCTTGTCACTCACGGAGGTCGATATGTTCAGTACAATGTCTATGGGAATCTCTTCGAAGTTTCCACCAAATACGTTCCCCCCATACGGCCTGTTGGTAGAGGGGCTTATGGCATTGTATGGTAAGAATAGAAGATTCCCTCTCTTAGATTACAGTCATCGTTGTTGTTGTTGTAGTTGTTGTTGTTGTGTCTTTGTGGGATTTTGAGTTTTGTTGTGTATAATTTTTATTTTTTTTTTCTGAAATGGTTTTGTATTAGGATGGAGATGTTCTTTCTTCTGGGTGTTTGTTTTTTTATGTGCTTTAGTTTAGATTTTGTGTGGGGTTTTGGAGGATTAGTGAGAAATTTAGGTTTTTGGGTGGATGTAGTGGTACTAATTGTTTGTTCCCCAATTGGGTTTTAAGGGGCTTGGAGATGGTATTGAGAAATGTAGTGATTCCATGAAATTGGGCTTCTGGGGGTTTTTCCTGGCATGCTTATAGTCTTATATAACTAGGTTAGAGTTCAATTGATTTTGGGGGTTTCAGAGATATGTCCCAGAATTGTGAATGTTGTGTGATCAGACCAATTCTTCATTTTGGGGTTTCTGGGGAATCTGGAATACTTTGTCACGTCGTCGGTGATTATCTCTCAGAACGTTATAAAACTAAGAAACGAGATCATGTCGGTTAATAGTTGCAATTCAAAGATCTCGTTTGTTCTACTTCTGGGTTTTGTTTATTGGATGGATATATGGCCAGTTATTGGTTGTTTAGATGTTACTTAGGGTTTTGAAGGTGTTTAGAGGTCATGTTGTGAAACCATGGTAATTCACTGTTGTATATATAGTATGGGAGCTGATTGTTGAGAAATTGTCACAATTTGAAGCTTCGGTCTATGTGGAGGTGCTTGTAACTGTGTTTCTCTATGTGTTGTCGTTCGTTATGGAACATATTTACTGGGAATTGGTTGGTGTCTACATTCTTCCTTTCTTTACTACATGCTTAAGTCAAAATACGATGATCATGATCTGCAATCTGCAACAAAAATTTCTCACTGAATGAATCCAAGCATTTCAGTTTCATCGGGCTTTTAGATTAAAGGAGTCCCGCGATCTTTCTTTCAATCATATAGTTAAGGGTCCTAGTTTTTGTTGGACTCCTCCAGCGGCCCAGTTCAAATTTTTACTATATTCCTCTTATACTGTGCAATCTTCATCTCTAATAAAGCATACCTCTTATATTGTACAATCTCCATATCTGATAAAATGTACATCTTATACTGTGCAATCTTCATCTCTAATAGAACGTACCTCTTATATTATACAATCTCCATCTCTGATAAAATGTACATCTTATACTGTACAATCTTCATCTCATCTCTAATAAAATGTTATTATTCAAGGACCAAGAAAATAAAAAAGAAGAAATCTCTTTCAATTATCTTGCATGTAAACCGAGGTAAAGTTAGAACCGAGATGTCATTTCTGGATTTCTTTACTGGTTATAATCCCTGCCCCATTTGTTCTTTTCCTCTTTTTTAATAACGCCCTGCAATCGTTTTCCACCGATAAAGTTTTAATATGAAACTTCCGCAAAAATAGTTCTTCCAGTCAGGTTTAGGAGCCACAGAAATCAATGGCGAGCTTAAGTTCTGGCGTGGAACGAATTTCAGGGAATGGAATGGCATAGAAGGATTTTGATGACATTTTCTTGCTGAAGAAAATCTCAGAAATTCTTCACAAATGCTCTTAACACCTTCCTGCACCAGATTGTACTAGTTTCAAACCATTGTCACATGTTGGTGGGGCCCACTAAGACTAGATCACAGAAACGGTATCTCTTTACATGACTGGAATAGAACCAGAAATATGCCTCCTCCTTTCCTCCTTTTCTTGCCATGGGTTAGGGGTATAATTGAAATGGTCCCAATAAAATCATCCCAACCTGGATTTTTAGGTATCAAATATTTAACCCTTGATGAAGTGTTTTTCTTTTCTTTCTTTCTTTATTTTTTTTATTTGATCCAACTGTGAATATTTGATGCAGTATGGAAGTCCAGAGGCCATGGGCCCATGTGATGGGCCCAGCCATCCAACCCAACCCTTTGGGTGCAACCCACAAGCCCAAATTGGCTAGAATGTTACTGTGGAAATGCTTCTAAATTTATCTTAGGATTAAAAAAAAAAAAAAAAGCAGAGAAAAACTCTCCTACATGGCTACTCGCACAGGGCATTTTTTTTTTTTTTTTAATCCTAAGATAAATTTAGAAGTATTTCCACAGTAACATTCTCAGCCGGCCTGTGGGTTGCACCCAATGGGCTAGGTTGGATGGCTAGGCCCATAATTTTTTTAAAATATTATTTATTTTTTTTTTAATCCTACGATAAATTTAGAAGCATTTCCACAGTAACATTCTCAACCAATTTGGGCCTGTGGGTTGCACCCAAAGGGCTGGGTTGGATGGCTAGGTCCATCACATGGGCCCATGGCGGCATGGCCTCTTTTGGACTTCCGTCTTGCATCAATATTAGTCCTTTTGTGTCAAATTGGGGTGAATGGCAATGAACTTGAGGAGGTGGGTGGGTGTATGTGTGGGTTTGCATCCATCATAATCAGGTCCTATTAGGTTCCTTATGAACCAGTTCCTTCTGAAATTTCAGTGCGTATATCTTAAGTTTACAACATTTTCACAAGAGTAGACAAAATAATGACATTACAACACCTTAACAATATTTACAAGATGATGCATACCATTGTATATGTGAGAATCACATAAAATGGGAAATAAACCAAAGAACAATTGTGGTGCTCTTGGTGACCAAGTTTTCATTTATCATCACAAAAAATATTATTTGAGATAGTTGAGCCTTAACTCATACCCATGTTTCATGTCATATATGGTACAGATACAGATACCTTGGGGTAATTTGAAGGATCCAAGATTATTAGTCTGTCTTTACCTTTTTCCTAAGCATGTAATTCTTTTGGAGATGTTGGAAGTTGGAACTTTCTCAAAGTTAACTTTTGCATAGTACTTGGAAAGAAATCCTTACTTGTATGGTATCCACTCATATTTTTTAACTTTTATACACCCTCAGCCAATAAGATATTCAAAACTTCTTAAAACATCTTAATCATTTCATCGGTTTATTGTTGTGTTTTTCATGGTACATGAAATAAAAAATTACCATATTCTGTGAAAACAAATTGCATGATATTCATGCTTCAAAAGTTCACACACGTTATATTATCAACTACATTCAGCTAATTTTTTTATGGGTACAATCACTTACGGCCGCAGTATATCTCATTCAGGCTGTCATTAAAGTGACCTTTATTCTTCTACATAGAAGCTTCTAATCTTCTTTCATTTTTTACATGGCTGAAGAATAAACGTGCGATCTTCTTTCTCTGCAGTGCTGCATTTAATTCAGAGACAGGGGAAGAAGTTGCAATAAAGAAGATTGGCAATGCATTTGACAACAGAATTGATGCGAAAAGGACACTAAGAGAGATTAAGCTACTACGTCACATGGATCATGATAATGTGAGTTTTGTTGACCTGTTTTCATAATAGATTCCCTTCTCCCCCAAACCTCAACCCCAACGCGCAAAAAAAAAAAAAAAAAAAAAAAAAAAAAAGAAAGTGTTCTACTCTGTCATTTAAAATTCTTAACCTCTTTTACCCCTTGGTTCTCACATTGTGTGCTGTTGATTTGAGTGCTAAATTGCTTGGAAAATATTGATGTTGTGCTTTATTTAGACAGATATTTAGGGATATTCATATTGTTATATTCACTTGATGGGGGCATTAGATGTACTCCAAATTACAATTTGTGGGTGGGGCAATCCCAAAATGATTTGGCAATGAGTTTGGGACGTGTAAAGTGGAAACTGCATTAGATGGACATCCACTTTTCTGCCTGTGTACTCCAAATTACAATTTGTGGGTGGGGCAATCCCAAAATGACGTGGCAATGAGTTTGGGACATGTAAAATGGAAACTGCATTAGGTGGACATCCACTTTTCTGCCTGCAGATGATATTGCCGCTATCAAAGGTGTTAATTGAAACAACCCTGCCATCTTCTTTTGTTAGAAAAAAAAATTCAACAATTAGTGCTTATCTTGACTCCCATACGTTTCTTAATCTTTTCCCTCTTTATGTAGTTTTCATTGGTAAGATTCCCGAAAGGATTTGTTCATTGACTGATACACATGGTTATCAATTCTGAATTCTGTTTCATTTTGGCCGAAATGGCCGAAAATTTTCTTTCCGGACCACTAACTGAAACAAAAACCATCTGCAAATTTTTCAGTTTGGATTTCAGCCGAAATGGTGCCGAAAACCAAAATCCAGAGTTTCAGTGAAATTTCGGACTTTTTTTTTTTTTAACCAGAGAGGGAAGAGAAGAAGAAGAGCAGACAAAGCACAGACGAGGTCTGCCTGGCTGCCTGTCGCTGCTGCCATCACTACTTGCTGTTGCTGGCACTGACCGTACTGCCATCGCCTAAAAGCTCTCTCTCTCTCTCTCTCTCTCTCTCTCTCAAACGAAAAGTCTCATCAAACCAAAAAGTCTCTGAAACATCTCTGTCAAATGCCTTTTCAAAAGGGGTTTTGCCCTTTTTTGCATCTTGCCTGCCTTTTCTTTATTTATTTTAGAAACATCTTTTTTCTCTTTTAGGTTTTGCCCCTTCTCTTTTTTTTTTCAAAAATAAATCATTTTGCCTTTTAGGATTTGCCCCCTTCTTTCTGAGATTGTTAGAATTTATTTTATTTTTTTAACATATATAATATATACGTATTAATTTTTTTCTGAAAAGTTTCACTGAAATTCCGAAATACCGAAATATTTCATTTTGAAGGCCAGTTCGAAATGGGAACCAAAACCAAATTGACAACTATGCTGATACAAGAATCTGTCAGCTCATTAATAAGGCCCTGTCAAAATCATGCACAATGCACATACAATGATACAAATGGGAAAAAAATGGAACAGCTGTCTTCCTACTTAGCTTGTACATAGCATCTCTTTTTACTCTTTTTCAAAACCCATACAAATACTTATGTTTCTTAATCATTTTTCCCTATGATTTTTATTTTTATGTTTTTTTTTTTCACCTGATTCTCATTGTTATGGTTTTCCTAGAAATTATCTTCTGAAAACATTCAACTCTCAGACCCATTTATAACGGTTCTTAAAATTCTTCTTAATACAGATTTTCCCACTTTGTACATAGCGTTTCTTGTCATAGTTTCATATTCACCTATTTTATATGCAAGCTATCGTTCTACCTTGTCCTGGCTGCACGATGTGGACGTTGGATCTTATTATGGTCCTGTGTGGGAAGAATTTATTCAGTTAGAGATAATTCCTTTTGAAGATTTTGTTTGTTCAGTTGCCAATACTTAGTGGGCCTTACCAGATTATTAAGTGGATCACTAAAATGGGTCCCGCTTGTTTGGGATTTTCCTGGTTGTGCACTGTATAATTTTTCATTTTTGTTTTCCTGTCTTCACTGGTGCTCAGTTGAGTAAATTAGGGTACATATTTGTTTAAGCATTTCTAAATCGATCTGACAGCTCGAATGTTTTCTTTTTTTCCTCTCTCCACAGGTAATTGCTGTCAAAGATATTATACGCCCTCCACAGAAGGAAAACTTCAATGATGTATACTTAGTTTATGAATTAATGGACACTGACCTTCATCAGATAATACGTTCCAACCAACCATTGACAGATGACCATTGCCAGGTTTGGGAATTTATTTACTTCTTTTATGTAGGTACCTTTTAGTTACCATGTTAAAGGTATATATTATGAATCACGAAGTATTAACTTATTTTTGTAGGTAAATATAAAGTATTTATTTCCTCTTTTTAGTAGCAGCTAAAAGATCTGTTTTTATCTAGCTAAAACATGTACAAAACACTGGATTAGGTTAACTGCTTCTAGATAAGCTTAACTGGCGCTAGATGAGAAAGTCTGAGAAGTGTGCATGAATTGACTCACCCATGGACTGCTTGTGAGAGGCCCTGTTGGGCAGTAGTTACATAAATGAGTTTACCTAATAGATGCCAAACATCTGAAGATCTTCCACATCATCCAAACTCAATATAGATCCAGCAAGGGACGTGTAAACTAGCTTGATTGCCAAATTACCAGTTGAAAGAAGCAATTCTTGAGCATTTTTCTATGTGATAAACATACACCTCTTACAATCTAGGTACTGCAACTGCGATGCCCAGGAAGTAATCTAGACTGCCTAAATCTTTATGTCAAAAACTTGACTCAAGCACTTCAACTATAGTGTTCCAATTTGATCATCTACAGTCAAAATTGTCATCCACAGAAACACTCAGTGTAATAGTTCCTTGTGCTCACCTCTTGACATTCACCAAGTAATTTAAATTATACATTTTGAAACCATTATCAAGAAGGGCTTCACTTCTCAAACCATACTTGAGACCGCTTTAAACCATACAATGACTACTTTAGAAGACACGCCTCATGTTCTTGTCAGACAAAACTAGGCTGTGTACTCATATAAACCTCTTCGCTAAGGGCCTATTTGGTAAGTGTGTCTGTTTGAAATAGAACTGATTGAAATGGATCTGTTTGGAATAGAGCTGTTTCTATTATACCTTTTCACAAATTGACTGTTTGGTATGTCTGATTCAATTAGAAAAAGAAAACTTGTCATGCTGGCAATGTTATATGGGCTAAGTTGTCTTATATTAAAAGTAGTGTGGGCAAATGCCATAAAGTAAAAATAGTAAAGGCAAAATTGTCATACTGTAAAAAGTTATATGGGCAAATTTGTTTAAAAAAAAAAAAGAAGCAAAAAGTGTCTAATTGCTTTAGACATTCACATCTATTTAAAAAAAGTCACCTTTTGGTTAATTTTTGAAAAAGAAGCAAAAAGGTCTTGAAGTTATTTCAGGCATTCAGAACATCTATTCAAACCAGTTCTAAGTTGAATACACACAAAATGTAGACTTGCTAAATGGCACCTAAGAAGTCTGTATAGAAAAACATTCTTGTCATCCAGCAGATGTTTGCTATGGAGATGACCACATGGATGGAACTGAGTTTACAAAATTGGAGCAAATGTTTCTAAATAATCTTCTTCGTAAATTTAAGTGAAGCCTTTACAGTTTACCCACTAGCCTTGCCTTGTATTTTATAACACTACATATGAATTACACTTAATTGTGTACGCTCATCAACATCCAATGAGTTTCTTACAGTTTCGAAAATCTGCCGCTCCCGAGTGCTATTTTTCTTGAAGGCATTCATTTATTCTTCCATTGCCTCTCGCCAAGACTGATGGCTGAAGGCATCTTCAGAATTATTAGGGACTAACTACGATGAAATGACAGTGACTAAGGCTTGATGAGAGGGTGGCAGACACAAAAAAGACCCAAAATCTCAATTGGATGGCATGCACAAGAACAGTTTCCTTTACGTAAGGCTATAGGTTACTGCAACTGTACCCCAACCATGGACCGACCGATGGTAACGAGAGGATCAACAAATGAAGGAGAAGTAGGATTGTCTGTCTAAATCTATTTGATCCCCAATGAAGATAAAAAGGTTATGCAGTGTTCCTCTTGAATAGACCTGCAAGGTATCATTGGGTTGCTGTGGTTCTAAGGTAGTAGCACTATCTATCCAACCATTAACTTCATAATGTATCGATAGAAACATACTAACGTTGTGAACAGCATTTTAAAACTTGGCCAAGTCCAACTCGACTCGGCCTGGTCGTCTTACATCTTCTTCTTCTCAACTCTCTCTCTCTCAGACCGAGGCTTCTAACACCTTCGACACCGCACCCATCAAAACCCAAACCCTGAATCCCTTTCTAATTTCCTTCCACAACACAGCCATCAAAACCCCATACCCTAAATCCCTTTCTAATTTCTTTAG
Source organism: Umbellularia californica (assembly GCA_028538565.1). Taxonomy (NCBI): domain Eukaryota; kingdom Viridiplantae; phylum Streptophyta; class Magnoliopsida; order Laurales; family Lauraceae; genus Umbellularia; species Umbellularia californica. The sequence continues at coordinate 12,247,710 of JAPQWN010000001.1, read as the reverse complement.
CCATGTCTTCCAGAAGACCCTACCAGAAAATCACGACTTCTTCCATGATTCCATCCTAATTCTTCTTCCCAGTCTTTTAATGAAAAACCCTTCTCCCAAATCCCAATATTAAAAACCTACTTCTCAATTATAAAAACCCATTTCCCAATATCCCTTCCTCCTCCAATCTCCCATCTCCTCCACCCCATTCTGTAAAAGAACGAAAAAAGGGAGTCAACCTGACTTGACTCGACGAGTTGGGGTCCAAGTCTGAATTTTAAATCAGTGGTTGTGAAGAATAACACCATTTGAACCAATGGATGAGTGTTTTCTCCCTCCCTTTACTCATGACATAAGGATCATCCTCAAAAAAACACATACATCCACAGACTGTTTTTTAGATTGGGTCAAAGCACTTGTAATCCTTTTATGTAGACAAGTATGCCAAAAGATTACATTTAATGCATTTATCAAATAATTTATTATTATTTGATCCATAACTATATACAAACAAGAATGGCCAACTATTATGAAGGGTAAATAAAAAATAGGATGCAGTTTTGAAAAAAATGAATGGGAGAAAAACCATTTAGGGCCAATTTTTTTGCATAGAATTCGTGGGAATTCATGCCCTTAGTGGTAAAAAAAATGAAAATCAAAGTTGAATATCCAAAAATGAGCATCAAATAACCTTTCCATGTATGGAAATAGAGTCAGGGGAAGATGGGAAATGAATCCCCAGCTATCACCCTAGCAATTCAAATCTTAGGAAAGTCAAGGTCTCATCTACATTGCTACCTTGTATCCTTCATTCCTTACCTTATATCTTTCACCCCTTACCTCTTTAATAATGTTAAAGATGGAGCTCAGTGAACCGTGAATTCCTCTATATTCTACGTAACCAAACAGGTGCGGTTTTTTTTTTTTGTGTGTGTGTGGGGGGTGGTGGTGGGGGGGGGGGGGGGGGGAGGGGTGCGGTTGTAGAAAGGCGCTTAATAAATATACTAGTTGGCAGTCAACAGTCTGTTAATCGAATGGCATGTGGTAATAACAAAATCTGGCCAATAAATCTTAGAAACAAACATACCAATGAGTAAAGATCCAGCAACTTCAGGCAGTTGTTGATTCTTCCTCTGCAATACAATTCTGTTATAGAATTTGGTGATTCTGTACCCTCATCCTGCAAATACTCTAAAAGGCCTCAGAGAAGTATTCTCCACCACTGTTACTCAAAAAAATAGTACTTTACCACCCTTGGCCACTGAATGTAATTGGTTGTAATGGTACATTGGAAAATTTAAAATTTTGGTTTACGCTTGTAAAATGTGGCTAACAACTCCGTAAAATGATAGAACGGCCATTATCATGAGTTTATCAAGGAACCAGATGATAAACTAATTCACCCAGTCAATTGAACAATAACAACTGTTCCATTACCACATAGGAGGAGGAGGAGGATAGAACGGCCATTATCATGTGAAGGCGACCTTACTTTGTTTTGAGGCAGTTTCAGGGCTGAAGATAAACTTCTCCAAAAGTGAGCTAACTGGGGTAAGGGTTGACATCCAATCTCTTCGTTATTATGCAGATATTTTGGGATGCAAAACTGGCTGCCTCCTAACTTCATACCTTGGGCTCCCTCTTTGAAAGTTTTCTAAAAGATTGAAAAGAGACTTCCTTCTTGGAAGGTTATCTATCTATCTTTGGGAGGAAGGATCACCCTTATCCAATCGGCCTTGTCCAATCTCCCTGTCTATTTCATGTCCTTATTTAAACATCCAATCTCAATTATGAAGAGAATTGAAAGATTGCAAAGAGAATTTCTCTGACAAGGAAGGAATGTAGATAGGAAGTTCCACTTGGCAAATTGGGTGTCCATTTGCAAACCAAAAAAAAAAAAATGGAGGTTTGGGTATTAGACACCTAAAAACTATCAACCAAGCTTTTCTAGGGAATGACTTTGGAGAATTGCAGATGATTCGGAGAGTCTGTGGAAACAAATCATCCTAGCTAAGTATGGCTCCTTGAGATTGGGTTGGGACATCAGAGCCCCAAGTTACCGTTGTTCTGCACTGTGGAGGGGTATATCTGCTATGAAGGAAGCCTTCGTAGAAAATATAAGATACAGAGTTGGATCTGGTGCAATGATCTTCTTCTGGCTTGACACTTGGGTGGGAGAGCAACCCTTAGCCTCCGAATCCCCTGAGCTTTTTAATTGTGGTATGGATCGGCCAGCCAAGGTGCAAAACTATTTGGAGAGAAATCATAACGGGGTGGTTTGGGCCCCCACCTTTAGACGCAATTTATTTGAATCAGAGGAAAGACAGTTTTGTGACCTTATGAATAGTTTAAGTCTTGTCTTTGTTCCCGAAGAGGGACAAGATAGTATAATATGGGCAATTTCTAAATATGGCACTTTCTCGGTCTCCTCATTCTTCTCAGCCCTCCTAGGCAATCAGAATCCTCCTAGGACTCTGCATTTTCTCTGGAAGATAAAAGCTCCTCCTAGAGTGATTGCTTTTGGGTGGTTGGCCCTCCATGGTAGAATTCTAACCATGGACAATCTTTGGTGCTGGAGAATAATCATAATCAATGGTTGCCCCATGTGTTTAGCTGATGAGGAAACAGCGGATCGTCTCCTTCTAGGGTGTCAGTTTACAACCCTCCAACTGCTTATAGCCTTTGGATCTCAGTTCTTGGTGGTTTGGTCTTAGCTGGGTCTTTCCAAAAACCTTTTAGACCACTTCAATACTTGCAAATTGATGTCAGGCACAACTAAAGGCAATCATTTATGGAGGACCTCCTTCCTTGCCACCCTATGGGTTATATGGAGAGAGAGGAACTCTAGATGTTTATGATGGAAAGTCCTCTAATATGGAGAGTCTTCTAGATCACATCAGATTCGAAACTGCTACTTGGGTTTCTACCGGTCCCCATTTTAGGGGCACTCCAACTGATATGATTGTGCAAAACTGGAGTGCTTGGGCCTTTCCCTTAGCTGATGTCTAGTCTGTCTCTGATGTCTAGTCTGTCTTTCTTTTTTTGCTTTTTGATAATGCTTGCCAGTAAATCTCTCTTGTACTGTTTTGCTTTATTAATGAATTTCGTTAATTTCAAAAAAAAAAAAAAAAAAGAAAGTGGGAAGACGTAGACAGTTTACAATCTCTCTGATACCATGTCATGTGGCAAAATGTGATTAGTCCTAATCATGGGCTAATCATTCTTTCAATTGATGAATTTCTAAGAAATTATAAAAACACTTCATTAGGTTTATGATTTCCATAACCCTTCATAAAAATATGAGCCTGTATGTATGGATGGCACTTCTTCCAATAATTTGTAGAGCCTGTATGTATGGATGGCACTTCTTCCAATAATTTGTAGTGCAAAACTATGTGATGAATAGCATTTGAATTAGATATTCTCATAAAGGGTGAAAAGAAGATATACCCACCAATATCGAGGATGTTCTGAACAATCAACTTTTACTAAATGAAACACAGTTGACATGCAATGCCGAGGCCCACCCCATTGACACAACTAATCCTATTGCGTCTTTGAAATTTGAACATTAATATCATGAGTTCAAACTGGTTTGCCACAAATCAAGATCCACAAATTTGATAATTTACATGCATTCGTGCAGTATTTCCTGTATCAGCTGTTACGAGGACTCAAATATGTTCACTCAGCGAATGTCTTGCACCGTGATCTTAAGCCTAGCAATTTGTTCCTAAATGCGAACTGTGACCTTAAGATTGGAGATTTTGGACTGGCAAGGACGACATCTGAAACTGATTTCATGACGGAATATGTTGTCACACGCTGGTACAGGGCCCCAGAGCTGCTGCTAAACTGTTCAGAGTACACTGCTGCAATTGATATTTGGTCTGTAGGTTGCATACTGGGTGAGATCATGACACGCGAACCTCTATTTCCAGGCAAAGACTATGTTCATCAGCTGAGGCTGATCACTGAGGTATGATTTTGGAGGTTTTTTTTTTTATGAAGGTGGGATTTCTTTCATTTCAATTAGTGTGCAGTGTGTATGTTCCTTGCATTTTTTTTTTCACTGCCAAGATATCTGTCTCCAATTTTAATTCACCTCAATATGATACCCTAATCAATTACACAAATGTTCTGCTTAGGGTACAGCTCCTACTAGGTTTAAGAACTCAAACTCAAAGTGCAACTTGATCATCCTCAATTTGAGTCGACTATTCCAAGGCAAACCATGTCACATCCTAAACCCATAAAATGCTTAAAATGTGATAATTTTATAAAAATTTAATAAGAATAAAATAATTTCCTGATAAATTAAGGCGTCATTGTATTTTTATTGCTATTGATGAATTTAAGTAGTTATTGGTGGCGAGGTATCTTCAAATGAATGTAACCTTGATCTTTGTTTCATTTGGATTTTGTGAAGGCAGGGGGAAAAAGTATTTACCTCTAGAATCCACTCTCAAACATTCGTACAAGCTTCCCTCTCACTCTCCAAACAAAGTAACAGAAAGAATTCCTACATATGTATGTATGAGGGGAGAGGGGTTGAGTATTTGTATCAACCCGTTAATGGCCATATCTGTGTCAACTTTGATTATCTAGTTTTTAAAACTATTATTCCTACTCCATGATCTTGCGATGCAATTCACTTATGCATATTTTGAACCTGATGCGTGCTTAAAAGTCAAAGATGACAATTTTTAATGGTCCAAATTTAATGTCACCCAATTATGCAATTAGGATCATACTGCAAAAAAGACCTGTTTAGTTAGGAAATTTGATGAGGCACATGTCTTTTTATCTCGCCATCCTCTATGTGGCATCATATTGACGTAGGAGAGATTTCACGGATCCTTTGTTCGATCAAGCCCTTAATTAACTATCAGGGCTGCACCACATTATTACATGAATGATTTGAATCCCTTTTCCATTGTTTGGTGCAGTCTCTGTGGCTTTTGCTATCCAAGATAAAGCCATTACCTGCGGCTTTTGCAGAAAATCAGTTCTAATGTAGGAAGTAGAAATCAGTTTCCACAGTTGAATTTTTTTATCCTTCAAAAAATTGTTTTGCTTGCCCTTTGTCATATTTCTAACCCCACACACACACAAACAAAAAAAAAAAAAAAAACCAAAAAATAATATAAAAAAAAAATCACCTGTGAATGAAGTTCTTTTCAACTTTTATTTTGTTGTTATTAAGATTGCTTTGCATTGGATATTGTAATGTAGCCTTTTTAATTATCTTGAACAGTTAGTGGATGGTTTGGTATAGTATTAACTTAGCAACCGTAGAGGTGGTGGTTTCTTGATACTGAAATCCATCACTCCCTGGCACCAAGTTATTTTCTATTATAATCAACTCATTTTCCTTCCTAATCTATAGAATTTGTACTCCATGTATTATGTCTTCAATCTGCTACTTTTCAACTCATTTGACTCAAAAGGCTTCTCTATCGTCATAATTTTTCATTTACATGTGATTTTTTCTAACTAATAAATACTACATATTCATGAACAACCTACTCCAAGGAACTTCATCTAGATATATGTTGTCAACAATGTCCATAACCAAAGCAAATAAATAGATGCTCAGAATGGACTCTTCTTACAATCTAATTCCTATTGAACGTGGTCTGCACACAGTGTTACTCTCGTTTATGCTTTTTCATGCATGTCATATATGATTTTGATATAATTATTGGAGATGCTTTCTTTCTTCAATGTCCACCATTTGAACTCTCTCTCGTTTGTAAAAACTTCCCCTTCATCATATAAATGTATATGTATGCACAGTTGTTGTTGCAAATTATAACCATTGAATTCCCTTTCAAATTCCTGGTCTTGGAAACATGATTTTGGCAAACAGGAGGCCTACTAGATTGTAATGAAATGTAACTTGATACCAGTGTCTTAAAAGAAAGGCATGGCACCGTTTAAAATTAATAAATATACATAAATAAAGTATCTTAATAAATAGAAGGATTCACACTTGTTATTTTAAGCTTTTTAGTGAGTTAAATAGGGTCTGCTTAATTTAATTATAGTTCTAACCATCTTAATTTAGAAAGGAAAAAACAAAAAAAGAAACAACTTTTTAAGTTTTCAAAATTACAGTTTGTTCTCCCTTTATCTTAAGAACAAGATTTGTTAACAAGTTGTATGCCTCCAAATAAAGAGCACGATTGAACTGTATGTTTCATTTTGGGAGCATACCGCAAATATACCTCATACTGTATAACATCTAAAATGCAAGCTACACATCAAACTTGAGTCCCAGAGCATTTTGGGGCACAGCCCCTTGGCGAACCTTGCGGCATATGCCTCAATGGCTTCTAAGAGCCTCAGACTTAAGCCCCAGGGTGCTCTAAGAACAGTTCGCCCTGAGGTGAGCCTCATGGCATAAACCTCAACCATTTCTAAAACATTGCTCAATACCAATCATTTTGATGAATATATTTTAACTTCCAATGTTTCTTTTTTAATCTTGAAACTAATAATTTCATTCCACTTATTCTGAAGAGTGTTCCATCACCCATGATGTGCTTGTGGGTGTATGTGCATTTTCATATGATGTATTATAGTGAGATTATGCATTAAGGTTGTAGCACAAAGGCCCTACCATAGAAACCTTCTGATAAATAATATATTAATAGTTTTATTTTATCATCATCATCTAAGTCTTGTCCCAATTACGTGAATTTTGTTTCTCCGTTATGATCTATCCTGAGCTCAATCCTCAGGTAAAAAAAATGTTGGGGCCATGCCTAGCATGGGGGAGGTGGTGATCGAAAGATTTGGATGGAACCTACATTTTTGCAAAATCTCAACTCCCTTTTATCATCCTGACCCCTTAATCCATAGCCTTAAGTTTAATGGTTTTAGAAGTCATCATTTTTTTTTTTTTTTAAGGATTTCAATCCAATGAGTTTATTGAATGAGTATTTGGGTTGTGCCAACTTCTTCCCACAAGTGAGCCTGGCCATATATATATAGGGAGGTGCTCTTGTAAGAGACACTCTCACCTTACTATGAGAGATAATGTAGGGGCTCTCACATCCATATCCAATGTCAACAACTTAAATGTGAGGGCCCCCACCTTTATCTCTTATAGTAAGGTGAGAGTGTCTCTCACAAGAGCATCTCCCATATATATATGTGTGTGCGCGCGCGCGCGCGCATGGCTCTCCTAAGATGAAGCTTAGCTTATCCTAAGCTGAAATAGCAAATCAAAATTGATTATATATGTTTTTTGCATGATGGAACTGGAAAATCCAGTTTTGATTGGATTTATCTTGATTTTGGATACGGTCATCATGCAAAAAACAACAATAGTCGACTTTGATTTGTGGGACCAGCACTATTTCAGCTTAGGATAAGCTAAACTTCAGCTCAGGAGAGCCTTGCCCATACATATATGTATGGGCAAGGCTCTCCTGAGCTGAAGCTTAAAATAAAATTCCGTAAGCGCACGCTTGTGGGGCCCACCCTTGGTCCATCCAAATGGACCAAACACACAACCCGCCTGAAGTGTATATATCAACCAACTTTTGGTTAGATCCGAATTTATTTGACCGTTGGATCGACTGTGTACTGATCCGAATGGACTGTTGACTATTAAACTTTTGGGGCCCAGATGGAGACGATAGAAATCATGGTTGGGGCTTATTTTTTGCAAAGAGGAGGGTCTCAGTGAGTCCTTGAAATCCACACCCCCCCCCCACAAAAAAAAAAAAAAAAAAAAACCTCATTCGGGTCCCAGGTGGGCCCCACCACATACTTGAGCTTGCCTTATCCTAAGCTTGAGCTTAGAATAAAATTCCGTAAGCTCACGCTTGTGGGTCCCACCCTTGGTCCATCCAAATGGACCAAACACACAACCCGCCTGAAGTGTATATGTCCACCAACTTTCGGTTAGATCCGTATTTATTGGACCGTTGGATCGACTGTGTACCGATCTAAATAGACTGTTTATGGGGCTCAGATGGAGATGATAGAAATCATGGTTGTAGCTTATTTTTTGCAGAGAGGAGGGTCTTAGGGAGTTCTTGAAATCCCCCCCGCCACGCCCCCCCCAAAAAAAAAAAATCCCATCTGGGTCCCCAGGTGGGCCCCACCACATACTTGAGCTTATTTTATCCTAAGCTTGAGCTTAGAATAAAATTCCGTAAGCTCACGCTTGTGGGGCACACCCTTGGTCCATCCAAATGGACCAAACACACAACCCTCCAGTGGAGCCCACCCAGGGCCATGCAATTTTAACCCTCAACTCCATTAGAATACCCTAACCCCATGATCCATGACCCTCAAGTTTAATGGTTTTAGTAGGCATCAGTTTTTTTTTGCCATAAATATATGTATATATTTTAATGTCATAAATACTGTGATTTCAAAATGGGCAGTGGCATTTTGATAGATGCTGTAGCCATGTTTGAGAGGCCTAAACAACATGTTTCTAATGTGCTGATTGACCAAAATATGTTAGTATGGAAAAGCAAAAACAACGGATGCAGTGACTTGGTTAAAATTAGTTTAAAAAAAAAAAAAAAAAAATTTTGGACTGGCCCAATGATGAGTGTACTTGAGAGTTTAATTTTTTATGCTGACTTCTTTTCCTCTTTTTTTTTTTTTTGAAAAGCTTGTAGGTTCACCTGATGACTCTAGCCTTGGGTTTCTTAGAAGCGACAATGCGAGAAGATACGTTAGACAGCTTCCACAGTTCCCAAAGCAGCAATTTCCTTTGAAATTTCCCAATAAGTCTCCTTTAGCTGTGGATTTGCTAGAGAAAATGTTAGTGTTTGATCCAAGCAAGCGCATTACAGGTATATCAACTCTGCAATGTAAAAGTAACATCTGCATCATTAGATCTGTTAGAGTTCTCTCTTTTAAGCTAATCAAACTAATCTTCTTTTATCTGCAGTCGACGAGGCACTTTGCCACCCATTTTTGTCATCTCTTCATGATGTAAATGATGAGCCCATTTGCCCAAGGCCTTTCATCTTTGATTTTGAACAGCCATCGTTTACTGAAGAAAATATCAAGGAGCTCATCTGGAGGGAATCTGTGAAGTTCAATCCCGATCCAGCACACTAGAAAACTTTGTTGGTATGTGTTATCTGTTGCAAAAATTATTATGGGTCTGTTGTTCCCCTAATTTCAGTATGGTAGTTTAGTTTTGAACTATCACCAGAGTACCCCATTAGCCACTTCATCGGTTCACATTGGTGGAAAAAAGAAGGCGCCGACATGTGTTTCATTCCAATCTCTAAAAGTCCCTCACAGTATCTAGTTTAGCACTCCAGCTAAGTACAATCCTTTTCTCCTTCAGTATGTACCATAGTTCTCTAGGATGACTGAAACTGCCTCGACTTACATGCCACTGAAACTGCTACCACCCATTTCTTGTTGTATTTTGCATTTTCCATATCTAAAACAGAAGCAAAACTAGTATGGGAACTTTTTTACTGCCAGAAATGAAACTAGCTTAATAGAATAATAATGTCCCAAATCCTTGGCATGTCATAATGAAAATCTCCAAGCACGAATTTTAGAATGTAGGTCTTGAGATAGGTCTCATAGACAAGTGTTCCAGATGCTTGATGTGCATTGGCTTAGATTTTTGTATCACTACATGATATATGTTTAAAAAAAAAAAAACAAAATTACCGTTCCAGTTTTCTTTTTTTTAAATTAAAAAATAAAAACTTCTATATTTGTCTGTATATTATTGTTACTAGAAAAGAGTACATCTCTGTTTGCCATGTCTGTATGTGCTTATTGGAATCATCCTTATTTTAATTTGTCTTTTGAAGGGCATTGCATATCAGATTTGGTTGTGAGATGATTGTGAGAGGAGATGGATCTCTGTATTTTCCTCTGTTGTCCTACTTCAAGTGTTGCACATTGATGGCAAATATATTGCAATTTTATTACATATATGATAGACTGATTGAAGAAGTAGAAGGATATTGAACGACATGGGAAAAGTGCTCTTGTTCTTCAGTCATGACATGAGTGCAATATGTGAAGCTGCAAAAACCCAAACAGTGCCCTTGCAGAGTTGGTTATGTAAAATAGTGAAACCCTTATTTATTTTGCTTTCAAATAAGATGTGTGAATCTGAAAATACTATGTAGCAGAGCTTACATTTCTCTTCTTCGAGGCTTGAGCTTGGATGCTGTAAGCCTGTAACTCTGGTTTCTTACTGCACTTAAAATAAGGAGACCTTTAGAACTTATTCCCTTTTGTGTACTTAACATCCCATCCCAATCTGCTCTTTGCATGGATACAGTTGCATCATAAAATGGACCCACTGGATCTTTGTCAAAATGGATGGTTCGTTTCAATATTTGTTCTGATGGAGGCATTTAGTGGAAATCACATTATTTGAGAGGGGTTGCAATTACCGACCTGACCCACCTCCAAACCTGCATAGTTATATATGGTTCTGTTTTGACCCTTTTTCTTTTCAAGTTGGGTTCAGGTATACATCTCTGACCCGGTAAGTAGATTGGGCTTGAGCGAGTCCATTATATTATTCGGCCGGCTCAGCTCCTTGACCCAACCCTACGAGTTACTCCTTGACCAGCCACCAGAGCCTGACCTGTTAAGGGTTTGGGCATACCTAACCTGCCTAACTTCCAGGTCGGGGTTTTGTTGACATTTTCAGCCCAATTGACAAATGGGATGATGGCTTTGGACCGAGCCTATACATGTTGCCCATAGTGCTCAGCCCAACCTAACCCATAGTCATCCCACCTAAATAAATTCTGATAAATGTTTATCGTACTGAGATTTATGGTGACTGCAGGCAAGTAGTACCTAACTGCTGTACATGTTACTTCCACACAGGGGTGGCAGCTTTGGGTTGGGTCTGGGCTTTATTTTAGGCCTGTGGGCCCATTTATTGAATTATCTCGACCGGGCCTATATATGGTTAAAGTCCTGACCTTTCCTGCGAGATTTAGTGCATGACCTTGTGCGAATTTGCAAATAGGCTGGGCCTAAGCCTGACATCCAGGCCTAAAAAATATTAGGCCTGATAATTAAATGGACTGGACTTGGACAAGTTTCAGCTGGCCAATGGACACTCCAGCTTCACGCCACCCCCAAAATAAATCACATCTAGCCCCAATATAAATTGGTCTAATATCCAGATCCTAATCCATATTCCCACTCCAGCGTTGTCATATTTTCAGTAGTCTAACTTGGGTTAAGGAGCGTCTTTTTTTTTTTTTTTTTTTCAAGCAGAACAAGGAACTGCCAGTGAGGAAGAGATCTCAAGGGATGAAACATTTTCTGAGGTGCTCACACATGAGTGTTAGGAGTATAATTTAACGTGTAAGATCTTTCCGCAACCACAATGTAATGCAATATGATTCACCAATACCATCAAACCAAATAAAAGAAAATAAGAACCCCAGGGGGTTGGCTGAGTGGTCAAGACCACGGTTCCTCCATCTTCCGGAGCTAGAGATCTTGGTATCGACCCTGGTTTCCCCTCTTCAGGAACCGAAGGTTGAGTCCACTTGTGCTATCACCTAGGGGCCATAGGGGTTTTATCCGGCTTCTTTCTGGGTCCGGAGAGAATATTCCAGTCCAAAGGGTTGGGAACCCTCCGTTGGCAAAAAAAAAAAAAGCAAAATAAAAGAAAATAAGAAAAAAAAAGTCAGGTTTACATTTGGTGTCTGATGGATTGATTGTATGGGGCTGTCTGTAGGTTGAATCCAGAGTGTTTGGCCTGTATATGTTGAGACGGATGGTAGGATTTGGAGTTCAAAAAGTCTAAATGGACAAACTTTTTATCCAGAATTTCGGACAAACTACCATGTGGCACAATTCTAAAGGTGAACAATGCATTCAACTTTTGAGAGAGAGGGAAAAAATACCTCTAGGATTGTATCACATGGTAGTTTGTCCTAAATTCTGGACAAAAAGTTTGTCCATGTAGGATGATTGTTTGGAGTTGGACAGCCCTGTTAAGGGCTCATTCATTTGGACTGTAACTAGAATATTCTCTATTATTAAGAACTTGTGAGACCTGCAAACCTTGCCTTTTCTTTTAAAGAGTTGAGGAGATTTGAGAGACCCACCACACCACCTCTCGGTCCCCACCCCGCAGAAGGATGCAGAAGTTTCCCGAACCATACCGAACGTACGGACGAACGATGCTATAAAATAACAGAGAGAGAAAGAAAGAAGCCAGCCAAAAGCACATTCCCATCGGTGCAAGCAGTGAAGACCTCTCCTCCAGTAATCGGTATGGGTATCCAAAACCTCTTACTCTTCTCTTCTTCTTCTTCTGTTGCTGCTGCTGATGAAATGTTAATAGAGTGGACTAGCATAGTTGTTTCTTTGCTTCCTTTCTTTTAAAGGCAAACAACCAAGGGCCTGTTTGGGTGTAACCCAAACTCTGCCTAAATGGTCTGTTTGCAATTTAATATGAACAACAAGTTGCTATTTCTTCTCAGTTATTGCCCCTTTGCTTCCTTCTCTGTGCGTCGCACGTGATGACCGTTTTGTGCCACTGCACCGCACTGTCCCTTGGCCCTTTGGTTCTGAAAACACCTTGGGTTGTCGTTTTGCTAGATCATAAATTACAGAGCTGGAGTGGTTATGAATCTTGTTCGTTTCAAGTTATGGCATTAGAGAATGATCGATATATTATTTCTAAAATCAATGTCATGTCTGGATTTATAGAATTTGGCATCCATGAATCTCATACTTACCATAATAGTTACTAATTAGTTAACTTTTTATATGGGAGGAGAGGAGATTTTGACATGTAGTGCCGAAATTCAATTATAGGAATTGGAACTAGAAACCCCAAATTGTACCTACAACACACAAAGATTTCTCAAGATGTGAAATTCGCCATGGCTATCCTCAAGTAGTTATTGGTGTAACAAGATGAAGGCCCATCCCAATCCTATGGAGCAAAGTCAATGTTCCTGCAAAACCTGTTTTAAGGCTTAAGGTCCTTCCCTACATGCGACCCACGTGCCTGGCTACATGGAAATCTAGAAGTGAGATTGAATAGAACCATACAAGCTAGTCGGAGATGAAGCTTGAAAAGTTTACAGGTGATGTTATTTCCCCAAGGGGATAAGTTTGAAGGGCACAAAAGAACAAGTGCAGGTTCATGAAAAACAAAGTTGTGAATGTGGATGGCTTGACCAACCTGAAAGAATGATGAGGACATGAACGGCTACAATCAAATCCTTTTGTTGGTAGATGAATACATGGTGAGGGTAGGTCGTTCTAAGACCCTAGGGGAGGGCATGGTCAGGCCTAATGAAGACTCTTTTAGGGGACCATCATTAGCACGTGGTCTATGTGATCCATGCATGGGACATCATATGCGGGAGGATGCATGTTTATTTATTTATTATGTAGGTATTTACTTCACTACTTTTAGTTTCTTAGTTCTCATGGGTAAGAGTCGTCTTTAGTGGGGCCTATTGGCATCACTATTTTAATAGAAAATTCATTAGTCATGAGATGATTAGAAGTTCTACATCCCATCTATTACCTAAATATGGAAGGAAATCTAGTGATCTTTTGCTGTGGTTTGAGCTGTTTTGTTTTAAGTACTGGGGCACACCTAGATTACTGCTGTAGTCGATTGCAATGGCCTGTCTGCAGTATACTCATTCATTTTTTTTGTAGGGAACTTTGTTATATATGGACTGGTTGCCTATGTAGGCACCATCTATGAATATCAAGTGGGATAATAAGGAGGCATATCTAATTTGGCTATTGTTTCTCTTCATGACCATGTAAGATCTTTGTTTTTTCAGATAACCCATTGATGGCTTGGGTTGCTTCCGGAATCATGATAGACATTAGGCGTGGAATCATAGCTGATAGCAGACTGTTTAACACCTAAGGTTTTACTTGGTTATGCTTTTAATTGTTGTTTCAATCGCATATCTCATGGTTTGGAACTTCGAGTGTTTTCCTTTATGGTTTTGGTTTGAGTCCAAGGCCCACTGGCAAACCCTTTGCAATCACGCAAAGCAATCTGCGTCTTTCACCTTTGTAATGGCATAGAGGTCATTTTGGTAAACCCCCTCTCATGCATGGAATCCTGTTCTCTCTCTCTCTCTCTCTCTCTCTCTCTCTCTCTCTCTCACATTTATGATCTTCATTTACATGTATTGTAAATGGCATCCAGTGTGAAGCATTGAAGTGCCAATCTGTGTGAAAGCTAACTTGGAGCTTTGTAGTTCCACTCGTGTGAAAACTTCAAGAAATGGATACCATAGTTCTCTTTCGTGCTCCTTCTAGGCTAAGGCCTGCTCTTTCTGTAAGTAGGAGCCTGTAGACCCAGTTTTGGTGGACCTCTCCCTTGCTTATAGTGTATAACTCTTTTAATAAAATCATTACCATTCATCATGATCAATGCCTTAGCACAACTATGTTGGGGTCAGCTAATGATTTTGTTTCGCCGTTCCAGTCTATCTTGAGCCAAATCCTCCAAGATATTATCTATTCAAGTCTATCCTTACTACTTCCATCATGTTCTCTTCCGCTCACTTCTTTTCTATGAGGAGCCATCAACCTACAAAGAGAAACTTTTCATCACCGACACCATTATTGGCCTACGTTGGACATGTCCACACCATCTCAAATTAGTCTCTCTAAATTGATTACTGTTCAAAAAAATGTTTTGGTGTTCTTGGCATGTTGGCTTGTCTATGGTCTTCAATTTATGCAGTAAATACAAGTCAGTAGCCTTGCCCTTGCTAAAGTAACATGTGCTAAAGCATCCTCAGTTATTAATGATGCCGTCTAGCCTATTAGCATTGACTGCTTGTATCTCTCTGAACGCAGGATTTCGTTTCTTTTCTAAAGTTAACATTTCAAGGGTAACAGCTTGAACAGTGATGCGTGGAGCAACCATGTTGCCTGTTAGGAACATTCTTATGAAAAACTATCGCAACAAAGGAGCTATGGGTAATTGGCAAACCATTCGCTGAGGATGCTTTCAGATTTAAGAACATTTGGAAATTGGTTTAAATGTTTTGGATGAATCTGTGGCTTCTGCATTTGGGGTGGTTTGGAGACAAATCATATTAGGGCATGTTTGTGCTACCCTTAGTTGTGAAATTCATTTCGTTTAGGGTGAAATTCCCGAGATTTTTTCATTTCATCCATACAAATGAAACTAAAACACCCCTCCACAAACTTTGTCCCAAATTTCAGTCTATCTCTATCCATTTTGGTAAACTCTAAAGTCTATGGTTGTGGTGAATATTTTAAGTTTTAAACTTTTTTTGGTTGTTGAATTTATTATGGGCTATAATGATGACATTAATTTTTTACATTTAATTGTTTATATCTACATGCCATATTATGAGTTGATTTAGTAGAATAAACTAAATGTATCAAGTCATATTTTTAAAATTTTACATTAATCTTATATTTTTTTCTATATATTTCTATTTTTAAAATTTTTCCAAAACAGAACTCTAGAGTATTTCGCTGAAATTCCAAATCGGCCAAAACATCGGTTTGACCTCCAAACCGAAACAGGTTTTGAAATGAATTTCTCAACTATGGTGCAACCATGTTTCTACAGAAAAGACAAGGAAAATCTAGCAGCTTTTCCTCTGCAAAACTTGTTTATATTTGGTGCAGCTGGTTTTCCATGAGGAAAAGTGCAAAAATGAGCTAAGTTTTCTGGGCAGGAAAGCCTTTCTGCAAAATAACAAAAAATTTAGCTCATTTTTGCAATTCTCACAGTAGAAATTTGTTGCCTCGGAAGAGTGGCCAAATTTTCTACACTCTTCTGCGTTAATGCTGCTGCACAAATGTGCCCCAGTGTTCCAATCTTTTTGCACCAAATATTCTTTTGTAGTTGGTTCCAAAGAAGGAAGAAAGTCACTAGCCAATCTAATGTGCTTTCCAATTCCACACCACCCCAAATACATAGCAGACTGGATATTTGGATGTACACTTGTGGCTAAAATATTCAGATCACACTGAGACCATACAGTGTTACGAAGAATTTGTTCTTAAAAATGTCTTTTATTTAACAAGTGTATTCTAAAGCAGGAGTGATGACAACTTCAGTCCCAAAGAAAAAGGATGATGGCAATCTTGGCGATGGGTCAACTGTGGATGGCAAGACTGAACCAATTGTTGCATTCAACAAGCCACCATTGCCACCCTTTCTCGGACCTTTGCTTGCTCTCTCATTGCTGGAAATGGGATCTGGCGGTGACAAAGACAGCTGACCGGTACTGGATTCTACTCCTCCCATATGATGAAATAACCGCTTTCATAGTGTTTGTTGCATAATGTAAAAAGAGACTTTTGAACTGCATCATCTAATAAACAAATTTATAATTGGCCGTATTATCTTGACTAAGCAGCTAAGCAAAAGTGTTGCAAATCTCCAAAGATGCGTGTAATATGACCAAAGTGGTCGGATTATAGGCTCGATGAACATCTTGTAAATTCTTGATAGCATATTAAAGATCATATGATGATGAACTAGAAATCCTGCAGTAGATAAAGGTAAGCACCACTGATGTCAACAAGATTTCACATAAGATAGTGAGCAGTTACATGTGAAGAGACATACGCTCGGTTAATTGGGGGAACTGGTCGAACAGGGAAGTAATCATCCTCAACAGTTTCTGAGATACTCGAATGCAAAGCACATGTTAGCAGATATTTTAAGAAGAAGAAGAAGAAACAATTCAACTAGTTTGGGTGGGAGTGGGAGTGGGAGGGGGAGTGGGTTGGGTGTTTGTCAAAAACAGGAAGCAGATGGGGTCACAACTTTTTTCTGCTTTCTGCCCCAGATTCATTTTCTCAATTTTTAGCAGGAAGCAGGTGGGGTTGAAAACTTTTTTCCGTTTTCTGACCCAGTTTAACTCTCTCAATTTTAATTGGAGTGGAGTGCATTTTGTAAGTCCAGAAAACTTCCATCAACTTCTGTTTGAATCTAAAGATTCTATAATAAAATTCCACTCCATAGCAAAGACCAAAAAGAAAAGTCCCACGCGTACTGCATTGCTCTTACCATTTTGTCAGATGCTGATATCAATGATAATATCATCACTTATATTAGCAAATTATTTGCAATCGTCAGCTCTAGTTTATGATTTGCAGTATTCACAAATCAGCTGGATATCTAGAGAAATCTGGTTGTGTGCTTTTGAGAGGTTGAGAAAGGAGAAGGGTGGATTTACCAGTACAAGTACCCCTGGTTTAAGCGGTGCTTCAATCACAATGCGAGCCTTCCTGCGCATAGCCCAATTTGTTACTAATGCTCAACAAGAAGTTCAGAATTGGGAACATTTAGGACACTTTCATGCAACCACTTTTTTTTTTATTGGTTTTTTCGAAGAAGGCGTGGAAAGTGGAATGCTTTAATGCCACACTAAAAGTTCCATATTTGGTGCTGCTACATTTCGAATAGATGTCATCCATAAATCGGAGTCTTTTTCTCATGGAACACCAAAGCATTGAACTTGGAAAAATTTGTTTCCCTCTCCCTCCTTTCCCATTGTATTAATCCAAAATCCCCTTGAATACAAAACAGACTAATCAAGATTGGGAATGATTGGTTACTACGTGATGACTAGCCTCTCCCCCTCCTTTTCGCATTCATAGAAGCTGCAGCCTTTGGTGAAGGGTATCTCTTTTCCCTTCCATTCTGCAAAATGAGGAGTACAAAATAAGCTGCAGCCCTCTCCCCTCAAAGTAGTCTAACCTACCAATGAAAACCAAAGTGTATGATAATACCCAAGTGCCATGTTACACCCGCTGCATGTTCACCTCCTTTATAGATCATCTCAGGTTTGAACTTCACGTCCTTACCCATGGCTTTGGCCAACTCCTTGAAGAAATCTATCACTTCCTACAATTGTAAGTGCAGGGATTAGATACATACATTACAGTGACTAGACTGAATCTATCTTTCATTCAGTTATTGAACAAGGATTACTGTTTTTGAATCATTCTTAGTTACAAAACATGTCCACCAATTCAATAGAAAGACAGAAAAATGGAATAGTACAATTAGAGGCTAACCTCTTTCTTTTGGAACGGGTGTGGAAATGACAGTTCTTCGAAGAAACACTTTTCTGCTATAAGCTCATGTATCTTGTCCAATTTGTGATCATTGATCGATGAGTATAACTGCTTAACTATATTAGACGCGTGAAACAGATCAGAATCTGTTTCTGTTTCAGAGCTACCCAACTCGATTGGCCGTTTATTGCAACACGGTTTCCACAGGTTTTTCTTCGAGTGAATGCTTGGAAAAAGAGCTCCCTTGTGTTCCTTGTGTTCAGACCAAGGCCTACTGTTGGTGGACGAGGTATTGAGGGGGAGTTCTGCACGTGCTGTTGTAGTAATCAGGCTGTAACGAAATTTTTTGGTGGTCGGAAGACTCAAGGCTGAAAATGGCAGAGAAGCAGCCATGGTTGAACAGGAACAAGGGACTCTGAAACTTGAAAGAATAGCCATTTGATTTGTCTTTTAAAGAAGATGGTCAGAACAAAGACAGTGCCAAAGAATAGAGGAAAGGATAAAGGAGGAATTCCAATCCCTTGGAAAGAAGTTGTTCTGCTGCTGCCTTAAAAAGATGTTAAAGAATCCCTTAAAAGTTGACAAATGCTTCTGAAGTGCCCTCATTTTCTTTCTTCTATTTTAAGAACAAGTATTATGTAAATCAATTTTACCTTTCTGGAGCTTTCCTATTTTAACTTAACTTTTGTCTTATGGCACCATTCAACTATACCTCCCTTTCCAACCGGGGTTTGAACCGAACTACCCTGCAGCTCTCTGATGGACTTTGACATCCCTTGGCAGTTGAGTTGTAGCCTGGAAAGAAAAATGCAACTTCTTTTTTGTTTCTGTTTGTCACCTAGACATCTCCTGTGATGGGAGCGTGCAACACATTGGTTCGGGGGCTTCTTTTTTTTTTCCAAGTTTTTATTAGGCTATTGTGGAGAAAAGTATAAACCCTACGAAACTGAAATCCTGAAAAACCTGCAATTCTCTCCACTTATCCATCAGAGATGTTCAACCCTGGTGCTTGCAAACAACTCCCGAGACCATAGTTTTAATATTTGTTTCACCGGTCCGCAAATATAGCATACGGGCATTCTCTTAAACATATGTATCATAGGTTACAGATACCACGGAAATCCTATGTGATCTTGATCAAACAGTTAAGTGGGTCCACTTATTTACCCAAAAAAAAAAAAGGGGGGTCCAATTTGATAAACTACAAGCTTAAAAGTCAAAGCAAATGGGTCCAGGTTTTGATCATAACTCATAAGTCATGTGACGTTTAGCGGTAACAATACAAGCTGCCATAACAACTTTCATGGATGCCCATGCTCGTACATGAGGGAACCTGGGCCATGAACCAGCTTCTGCAAATGAAATCCATGAGTATTATGCAAAAGATGCTTAGCTAAACAAAAGACTCTAAAAACTACCGCAGCATAAGGCAAAACTGGAGCTGTTGCAGGCTGGGTCTGGGCCTATATTGAATATATAGCCCACCTGCCCCCCTCAAAAGTCCCAGTGAAAAAAGATAGGCATTCGGCATGAAAAAGTTGGTGCTTCAGACTGCTCCCGGCTGTTGTTGAGATAGTTAGAGATGTGTATGTAGTGTACGAGGGCGCATGAGTTCGAGTGTATCATAAAGGTAGAGCATGTTTGAACATGCAGCAAGTCTTCCAACTCAAAGGTAGAGCATGCCTCAAAGGTAGAACATTGCTGCCAACACACTTATGGTTGAACGGTGTTCTGTTCGCACCATGGTATCACACACATGCCCAAAGACCTTCAACTTTAAAGTATAACTCTAGACCAGTAGCGCGCGCGCACACGGGGAGAGAGAGAGAGAGAGAGAGAGAGAGAGAGAGAGCATTGTTACCGGGGAAGGATGTAAAAAAGGAGGCTACTTCATTTTCTTTACCTTGGAAAGGCATGATACTAATATGAATTCTTATTTATCCCACTGCTTTCCCACTTCAGTTTGCTCTGGTGATTTCATGTCAAGAAACTACGAACTGTGAAATGGAATAGAACACAGATCTGCAGCATTGAAGTCTTACTATCCATGCAACCAATATGGCCAATATGTTACTGTGAAATGAAAATTATCTATAAAAATTGTGAAGATAAATCTGATATTAAGGCCTTTCAAAATATCATTACATTGAGAATCCCAATGTCTATGCAGCTTTGCCTAAAATACTGTGTCCTTTAAACTTATATTTCTGCTGAGGCAATTTGTACATTTTAACTTATATTTATTTCTAAAATGTTATTATCCAAATATTTTTCCAATTATATCCTCGAAAAAACACCAATATCGTGAAGATTTTCCAAGTACTAAATGACCAGAAATTGCCAAGGACAAAATATGTGACAAAGCTTCCTATAATGGGGCTTAGGTGCGGCTGTAACATGGACCAGACCAAGTTCACGTGACATTATTCTACCAAAAGTGGAATTAGGGCTGTGGGTTTGTTTGGGCATGGGTTGTTCCCAGGCCTAGAGTTTGTGTTGGCACTGGTATACGCATCAGGTAACCAAATTCAACTGAAGCACCATACAGATACTTACATAAAGTAGTGTCTATATCGTGTAATAGAAAATGCATGCACTAACCTGAATTACACACACTAAGGAATTTACAAGTTGGCCACACTCAGGTTTCATTGTGGCGGGTTAAAATTGGGAATTACACTCGGTTAAGAATTTACAATCCAGGCCGGGCTCAGATTCCACTAGGGCAGGTTCAAGTTCGGGCCAGACCAATACTACTCACACCCTTATGTTGCTCACTCCAACTAGAAACTTTCCATGTTTAAAAACATCTCAATTTTTTATTTTTTATTTTTTATAAGAACTCTTGCTAAAAACTTCCCAATAAAGAGAATAGGAATTCAGTACCTGATTGAGAGTTTTGGTATTGTTGATGGTAATGGTGGAAAAACAACCCATCCACTTTCACTTGTTTAGTCACGCTATGAGAAAGGGAATTTGCCCAATTGAGAGAGAGAGAGAGAGAGAGAGAGAGAGATATGGAATTCTCATCATTGGAAAAGCAACCACCATTACAATAGTATTCAACCCATAAAATGATGGGAATAGATCCATAGAAAGATGGCAAGCTATTGTTAAAAAATATTATAATGAAAGAAATGTGCAAGCACATGTTGGTGAGGCTGGACTTAATCATGAATAAAGAAAAACTGAACACATATGTATGGCGATATATAACATATAGATAGATACATCTAAATGAAGTATGATCAAACCTCATAGAGATTGGCATTCCTGCCCAAGCAGCTACCAGTGATTTTGGTTGAGGTCTCTTTACCAGTGAAAGCACTACAATGTGCATCTTCCCTTATTTGCAGTGATGAAACAGCCTGTGCAGCTATAAGCCCCGGTGATATTTCTGCCGCTTCACCCTTCCCTTTGACACACAGTGCTGGTAGACCTTGGTCAACAATTTTGGGCGCGAAAGACCACCTGATTCCCCTGTCATTACAGTTGCAACCAGATCCATAAGCATCAGAAACCCATCCACACCCTTTAATGGAGTACTTCCCAACGCCTGAGCGAGGCATGCTCGCCTTCCATCCTCCTATGAATAAGCCAATATTGCTATCCTGTTCCTGCAAAGAGTCCAAATCCATACTATGATTCTTCAACACAATTTGGTGTGAATCATCCGAATCCTCACATAGAACATGCAGAGCCACTGCCTCGGCAATTGCCGCTCCCTCTTCATCGAGCTGCTGCTGTTCTTTCTTCCTCTGCTTCTTCTCCTCCAGCTCGGACCGAATTGCAGCAGAAGTTGCAAGCGCTTTCTCAAGGCGTCTCCTTTTCCTCT
Organism: Umbellularia californica; assembly: GCA_028538565.1. Classification (NCBI taxonomy): domain Eukaryota; kingdom Viridiplantae; phylum Streptophyta; class Magnoliopsida; order Laurales; family Lauraceae; genus Umbellularia; species Umbellularia californica. Next base: position 12,225,845 of record JAPQWN010000001.1, on the reverse strand, counting down.
CAGCCTGTTTGAGAGGATCTAGCTCATTCTTCGCCTTCTTCTTCTTCTTCGCCTTCGGAATCAGCGAGCGCTCTTGGGCACACCCAATGTTATCCATAGAGATCAAATGACTTAAGAGCAACTCAAAGCCAAACCCTTTTTTCTTGTAAGTAAACTCAAACCCATTACCAAACCGAATTTGAAAACCCCAACTCTTATACTCAATATGATTCTGATTTCACAACCAAAAAAAAAAAAGAAAACCTGTTGAACATCACTAAACCCACACCCTCTCAAGTATGAAGGAATATCTAATCTTACAGCCGATGCAATCCCAAACGGAAACAACTGGACCACAGGAACAGAGCAAAATTGTAATAACTTGCCTGAACTTCCATCCAATCTGTAATTTCCCCATCCCCGCGCGTTGATCCTAATTATTCGCAGTCGTTTCATGGAATTAGCATACTCAATCAAATTAACATTCTCAGTTAAATTAACACGATGCAAAGCAAAACCCAGAGAAGGAAATTCTGCAAGTCCCACAAGACCCTAACCCTAACCCTAACCCTAATCCTCCAAAACAACCATAACCTAATTGAAACCCTAATCAGGGTCAAAACCCTAAACTTCCTCCTTTCTTTCTTTCTTTCTTTGTGCGTGTGTGTGAAGACAGTAACGATTAGCGGATTGAATTACAAAGAAAAGGAAGATAAAGTGCGTTTTCAATTAAAAAAAGAACGAGAGAGAAGACGATTGCAGGTGTTTGATTGAGGATTCGGAGACAAAGATTGAAGAGAAGAAGAAAGGGAACATACCTGATGAGAAATGTGGAGAAATTAGGGTTTGGAACTGTCTCCGTCTTCGTGTCGATTGGGGAAGGAGAAGAAGTGGAATTTATTAGAGCTTCGAATTGAATTCCAATCCTAACCTATACAGAGAGAGAAAACGAAGGAGAGAGCATTGAAGTTATAATATCATTAAAAACGAGCGCGCGAGATTGGACTTCGGAGTGAGAAGTGGAAAACCCAAGCTATAAAAAAACCAAAGTATCGAGTCCGGATCCCGAGACTGATCTCCCACACGCTTCCCTTCCCATAGCAAGTCGAAGGAGTGGAACCCACAATGGGCCCACCCAAATGAAATTCCCGTCCTCTATAATATATATATATATATATATGTATTTACGTGCATTCATGATAATCGATTTAAAGTAATAAATTTTGTATATGAAAAATACCATAATAAGGAAAATAAAAGAGAAAATAATGCATGCTATATGATTTGTTTATTTAAATATCAAGTGTAAATGATTAGATATAAGTTTCAAATTATATTATAATTATCTTTTTTATATTGTTGAGTCCAAACATTATGCATAGTTACTTAAAATAAATGTTTGTTATTTTAAAACAAATTTACCTATCAAATATGGTTTAGACTTCAAGCAACTTATTAAAATCAGATAACTTGGGTGAGTCTTCCCTGTATTTGACTTGGTTCTTAATCAAAATGAGATGATTAGAGAGAGTCGAGGGTCAACTCAAGGAGTTTTTTCAATCTTAATTTTTAAAGACATGTTGTGACTTAAGGTTATTTGAAAAGAATTTGCATCAAAACAAGCCCAATTCAGGTCTTTGCTGCTTTCAATAGAGAGGATCTTATCAAGCAAAAAAACGATAGGCTTGTTGGAACCATGGTACATTTAAGCAAAGGTTGCGCCCCAAGCTTGGGCCCATCAAGTCTGAGACCATTTAGAAAGTTTGGGATACCTAGGATTAGAAAATGGTACACACCATGGTTTAAAATCTCGGTCTCGGTCGCGGTATCGGCCGGGCCGAAAAACCGATATGATATCGGTATCGGTCGCTGATATCGGTCCGTCGCGGTCGTCGTGGTGTGAATTTTTTTTAATCCAAAAAAGTTTGCAAAAATATCCAAAAAATCCAGAATATTAGAAAATGCTGGAATACAATACTTTTTTCCATTAGTAACAACAATAAATCAAAATCTCGGTCACCTTAAGTTATGAGTCCTGTCTGTGTCGCAGTTCGCTATCTTTTTTAGTATTTCATATAATGCAACCATTATTGATGCTCATGATCAATTTATTAGTGTAAAATATAAGAAAATAAAGATAACATATCAATCATCATTTAATGCTAACTCAATCATCAAATAAGTTGTGAAATTCAAGACCCTGAAGATGACACATTAAAATCAGAAACATAATAGTGAGATAGATAAATCATAAAGCACTTGGGCATCAAAAGGTTCATGATTCACCTGAAATCAGAGGGGACTAGTACTAGGGAGAGATTGATGAGTATGAGTGTATGACAGATTGACAGCCTAATTCCAAGTGGAATGTCGCCCTGGCTCGATATCATGATCATCATCATTTCTTCGGTATTGGCTAAAAAGTTTGTAAATCAATCATTTATACACCATACAATGATCATAAATCATTAAAAGAATATAGTTATGATGAAATCCCCAAAAAATGATATATAATAATTCAAATATCAAAAAATCCGAAAATAAAAAAATTTGGAAAAAAAAGTTCAAAATCATGTGTATGAGTAGATCTAGCATGAAAGTATGTAGATCTAACTTCTAAATGAAGAACACAACACAAACGACAAACCTAATGATTTCTATACTTCATCTAAAAAATTTAAAAAAAAAAAAAAAGCACATTATAAAATGCTTTGGGTTGATTTTCTCATACCTTAGATAATATTTTCTTCAAAAAATTAATGTGGGATTTGAAAATGTTGAAGAGGGAGTAGGGCTGGCTGGGCTGCTGCTATGGTTGGAGAAGAGAAGAGAATAAGAGAAAGATGGGGAAAAATAGCAAAAAATAGGGTTTTCAATCATTTTATATCATCTCGGCCGATATTTTGAAAATATCGGCCGAGATATCGGTTCACAGCGAGTTCATCTCATCTCGGTCGAGACATCGGGATTTTTTTGGGATATTTAACCGAATCCGATATCTCAGTGAGATATCGGTTCGGTATCGGCCGATATTTTATACCATGGTACACACAACTTTCAAGTTCAACTCCCAAATACTATTGACTTTTCTGGCAGCATAGTTCAATGGATGAAGAGTCGTCAAAAATTTCTAGAAGAGGGTTGGAATGAGGTGATTATGACCAATAATTTTGGCCATTCACAACTCTTATTGTAATGAAATCATGCAAAGGCCCAAACAATATAATAACATTTAATTTGAGCAGTTTAAATTTTTATAAATAGACTACACTTAGAGCCTCATGAATTTATTTATTTATTTAGTAAAGACCTCACGAATCATATCCGAAGCCAGAGACTCAAAGGATCTAAACTAGTTGGATAAAAGACTATTTGGAAAAACTCATCAAACGAGATGTCTTGCATTGAAGAAGGGCACTTTGGATCCTCCAAAGGTGTGTTTGTATGATGAAAGGCGTGCGGGGTATTTCCGTGATCCAGAAATCACCTCCCAGTTCGGTAGGGTACCAATTGGGCTTGCTCTGGGCTCGGTCTCGGTCAGCTCGGTAATAGCGCCAACTAGTACCGAGACCCGGTCTACCTCGGTAAAGAGGACCGAGCATACTTCCTTGGGGTTCGGCATCTCGTATTTCACAGTAACTCCCGAGCTTGCACTCTTGGCCTCGGTGCCTTCTCCAGTTCGGCCAAGCGCCTAGGTGAACACTGGGCGTCTAATCTCCATTATGGGATGAGACAACTGCGCTACAGAGCACCCTGATAGATAGGGTGGCCGCTGAATACTGATAAGGGACATTCCCTAGCACTTCCATATTTATGTGAGGGATTTGAGGAGATATCCGATGGGACAAGTATCCTCACCTACCCCCACTAAGAATCCAAGGTATGGGATGATGGGACAGACATATCCACCTACCCCCACTATGGAACCTTCCATCCTCCTCTATATATACTTGCATGGTAAGCCATGAACAGGTACACATAATACAGTATATACTCTGCAATTTTGCTTACACCTCCTCTCCCACTTCACCCTAGCTCAGTGACTGCACTAACTCAGGCGTCGGAGTGCCTTCGGCTTACTGCAGCCCGAGGCCCCTGACCTTTGTTCTTTCTCCTTTTCAGGTTCCAGACCATCAAAGACGTTCCCATCCAGCTAAATAGCATTCCCGTAATCCTCATTATCTTCTACATCAAGTCCGTAATTTTTAGGCACGCACAAAAGGATTTTGCAATAGGAGAGGAACAATTTTGTTCATGTTATCATTTTTTGTTTTGTTTTGTGATACATTGACCTTGCAGAATAGGATAAAAATTGAATTGAGTTTCCTTTATACAAATTCTTCATATGAGAGAGAGACGAATTTAGGTTTTAATACTCCTTTGTGGAAAAAAAAAATTGGAACAAATATCCCCTCATTGCTCCAACAAGCCCTTAGAGCCTGTCTAATTGCAAGCATTTGTGGATATCTTGTATAGAGAATTTGGAAAATTTATAATATTGTCCTCCATTGTAGACTTCTAAAATGCTCAAAGGGCTGTAGCATTTTAAAATCCAGAATTTTGATCATATCTCATGGCCCAAAGTAACTTTTCATCTTCCAACCAAGTAAATTCTCACCCTTCAAACTGAATCAAAAAAAGAATTTGGAATTTCTTAGGACAACCCTTGCATTTATGTCAAGAATTTTGAATAAGGAAAATTTCCACCTGAAATGCTCTCAACCAAACAATCTCTAAGCTATCACTGATGAAAGATCCAAGAAGCTCTTTGATCGAGACATATTTATGAATAATAAAAAGTCTTTCATAAGCAGGCCTCTTGCATGAGCTCTAGTCAAAATTCACTTCAATATAAATCCATCTTACAATTGGTAATTTATAAAACATATGAACAGATATTATAAAAAATTTCAAGATTTTATGTTGAATTGTTGATGAATCCACCAGTGGTGGGTCCAAATTTTTACTGTTAAATTTATTACGAATTGTTGATTAATCTTCCCGCGTGATGGGACTTGCTCATGGAATGCGCGTGGGCAGTTCCCAGACTCGCAAAGGTTAAGGACCGGGAAAAAAGGACATGGAAATTAAAAAATGGCCCCCCATGAGTAAGAGTTAAGTAAAGCCATCTATGTGACCACTTCACTTTAACCTTTTTTAACGTGTAGAAATGAGAAGTAAAGTAAAACTATTGATGTGACATCAAAGTTCCTTGCCATCTCACTTTTCAGTTTACTCCCCGGAAGTGCAATAACCCCACCAGCATCCAACTCATGTAGTATAGTGGGGCTGCATTCTATACAACAATCTTGCTGGTGTTTATTTATAATTAAGGTTATGCTTCTATTTTCCTTGATTAGTCATTAATTTGCGCCAAATGGCGAGTTAATTAGATGTGGGCTTGTTTGGGTTAATAGTCCTCCACCCAAGTTAAGTGAGTAAAATGGATCAGGTCAAATTGACCTGCTTGAGGTGAAGGTCTCTGTCAACTGACCAATTCAAATAAGGGCTAATTAAGCTTTGACGTGTAGACTCCTCCAATGTACTTGACCACAAACTCAACCCAAACACCCCAGATAATTCAGGTTTTAGGTGGGTCAATCTCTATATATAACCCAAATAATAAATGGGTTGGGTTCAATTTTACTCAATGCTCTAATCGGACCCAACTACACTAGTTACACTGATGATCCATCGGCCTAACTTGAACATAACTAAGGATCAAGTTGACCCTTCTAAGTTTTAGATTAAGCTAAAGTTGGCAATCCCAATCCAATTAATGCATCAATATTAGTCCAGTGAAATAGTAAGAAAATGGCTCAGTACTAGAGTCAATCAGTCAATGAACTTATTCATCAAATAAAACATGTCATACTCAAATTATAAAAATAAAAAAGATCAACAAGAACCTTGAATTACAGCGTCCGACTAGAATAGGATTTGTTGGTTTTTTTTTTTAATTTTTTTTTATTTTAGGAATTGCTAATTCTAATTAGCACATTCAAAGAATTGAATATTTCTCAACATGGAGGGTATTTATATATTTATAAATACACTCATTGAATGTAGTTTAACCAAAACACCCTACTTTATTAACAAAAACATATAGTTAGGGACTAAAAAATGATTATCAATACTATAAGGGGCCGCTGGGAACTCTTCTGAAATTATCTCAAAAGAAAGCTTACGAAAGAACGGTCTGGTACCGTCACGTTGGAGTTTCCGATCTCCTACGCCACCGTGCCGTCTCTTCCGCAGCATCAGCAGAAGAAGAAGAAGACGAAGATCTGATGAGATTGTATCCAATCAAATGAAGTGAGCAAACAGAAAAGAAGAAGAAGGAGGAGGAGGAGGAGGAGGAAGATGAAGGAGGTGATTCTCCACGTGTACGACGTGACGAACAGCGCCTCCGAAAAGACGAACAGCACCATCGTCCAGATCAACAGGATCTTCAAGGATGCCATCGGATTGGGAGGCATCTTCCACAGCGCCATCCAGGTCTCTCTTTCTCTCCAATTCCTCCGCTTTTCTTTCTTTATAGCGTTTGATCTTGATCTTGCATCTTGCATCGAAGAAGTTATCTAGGGTTTTATGTCCTCGTCGGATCTCGTTATCAGCAGCAAAGGATGAGTCGGATCTCTTACAGAGTTTCTGATCTCTCGTATCCCTTTCTCGATCATGATGATTCGTAATCAATTAGCTTTTTTATCGGTGTGGTGAATGTGAGATCTGCATTTAGGGTTTGATGATTTGGAGATTTGGCATCAGCATCAGTAGTATCTGGAATTGTACAGTTGATGAAAGTATTGTTTGGAAATGCGATTGATGGGATTGCAGCAAACTACAAATTAGGGTGAATGAAAGGAAAGGAAATGAAATGAATTGTGCAGAGCTGAGTATCACTTTGGATTTACAGTAAAAAAAGGACCTGGTTTTGTCTTGCTTTTGTTTTTGCTTCTTTATGCTGTAATCCTTGCCTGCTTCTTTATAATGTGGAAGGCTCAGACCTTAGTTGCTTATGTAGAAGTGGATGAATTCTTTTAGGATGTGTTTTTGTAATCAGAGGATTTTTGTTTATGAGGAGAGTGGATTCTTGCATTCCCACCACCCCATGGGAAAGTCAATTCCTCTCTATTGAGTAAAATTAATTCATTTTTGTCCCTTTTTCAGCAAGTTAAAGTGGCCGCACCAAAATGAAGGAAAAGTGAGCTGTATTGAAAACTAGAATAATTTTCCTCTCTATTGCAGAGTCGTCTTGTTACACAAATGTATGTGTGCGACCAACTTAGAAAGCATGAAGCAGGAAAATATATGTATATGCAAAGGGATCTTGTTACACAAATGTATGTGTGCAACCATCGTAGAAAACATGAAGGAGGAAAATATATATATATATATATATATATATGCAAAGGGAAGCGCTATTATTATTACCCGTAGATAAGACAATAGGAGATAAGGTTTCTGGTTCATAAATGCTTTTTTTTTTTCTTTTTTTAAATTCTTCTGCTTCAAAGTTTATGGTTTTGGCTTTTTTTTTTGCCTCCCACCTTTTACAAGTTGTTTTTCTTTCATTTCTTAGTCTTGATTCTTGAACTTTCATTTTTCCAGCTTCAAACACTATGCTGATTGGTAGTGTCAGCATAAAAGATGAGTGGCAGACTTTAAAGTTTTTTTCTTTTTTAATTACCTTCTAGATTATGTTTCAGTGGTCCTTTGAGTACGAGCAAATACAATCTTGCTCACATGTTCACACTGATTGTATTTGATCCTGTGCAGGAGTTGTCTATTTATTTTTGGGGCTGAGTTTTAGTTTATTTTACTTTTCTAGTTATGGTATGTTTATTTATATTAGTAAAATATTTTTATACCTGCAAACCCTACTTTTTGAGGCTTGCTGAAATTGATACCTTATTCTATGTCCATTTCTGACATACATACCTATACACATCCATCCAGCTTAGCGTTTAGTTCATCAGGCTGATTCTGTGATTAATTGTGGCAGGTGTACGGAGATGAGGAGTGGTCATTTGGATTCTGTGAAGTGGGCTCTGGAGTGTTTTGTTGTCCTCCTGGCAAAAATCCAATGTATACCTATCGTGAGTGCATTGTCCTTGGAGAGACAAACTTTACAAACTACAAGGTTAATCAGATTTTGAGGGAACTTAGCAGAGAGTGGCCGGGGGAATCATATGACTTGTTATCAAAAAATTGCAATCATTTTTGCAATGACTTCTGTGAAAGACTTGGTGTGCCAAAACTTCCAGGTTACATTTGATCTTTGGTTCTTTCAATATTTATATTGTTGATAAAAATTAACGAGTCCATCTTGTTTGAACATCTACATTGATGCTACTGTGCATATTAAAGCTATATGGTTTCCTTTGTTTAAGTCACTATTGCAATAGGCATTTGCGCAGTGGATTTGAACTGCTTCATGCAATCTGATTGTTGCGTGCAATTTCTTGTGACGAGGAATGGTGAAATAATTGGCTTGTTCGAGGCAACCAACCTCCTTAAGAAGATGAAGAAGAAATATGTTTTTTCCCCTATTTCATTTATCTCTTTACATCACCATTAAATACATGACACATCCGGCAACTGATCTACCCACTCACCCACTTCCATGACACCTGACACAAAACTACTCTAACCAAATCAAATCACACCCCACTCCTCATAACTTACTCCTGCTCCTAAGGAACTAAACCTAACAACTTTATTGATGCTAACTTACATTCAAACAGCAACATGACTCACATTGACACCTAAACCACTACATGATACTGGGCACTTAGACATGCACTTATCACTTATCTATATCCAAACTGAATTCTAGCAGGGTTCACTTTCCTATGTTTATAATGCAATGGCAATATCAACCAAGTGTGATGTAAAAAGCTGTCATTGCATACTTGCATTAGAAAGGGCATGTTGCTCTTTGGTTTTCATAATTTCATGGTTTTACTATACAAAGAGATGACTTAGATTCCATTTCAGTCAATTTAAATTGGCTGGAATGTGGATAAAAGAAATCCAGTATTGATGGTTGTCTTTTCACTCATCCAATTTTTGAAGGGTCCGTTGATTCAAGAGTCTCTCAAATCTTGTGAATAGAAAGATGTCAGTGGTTTTTCATGGATCTCGCATCTTTTTCCAAAAACAATGTGGAATAACCGACATTAAAAAAAAAATGCATGTATAGATTATCTAAATCCAGTGGCAATCTGATGTGTTTAGATGGTCTAAATCCTGCAGCGATCTGATATCTGTATTTTGGTGACCTGTACTTCTGTTCTATTATATTCTCCAAATTTATCAATCTCGAAATTACAAGATTAGATTATTTGAGTGAATATAGATGGTAGCTATAGCTAACTATTATTTATTGTCTGCATATATATAACCTTCTAATAATGATATGGATTTCACAGCTTGGGTTAATCGGTTTGCCAATGCTGGTGATGCTGCTTTGGAAGTTGCAGAGACGACAGCACTACGAGTGAGTTGCTCATCCTTTTTTCTCTTGTCCGTCGTGCTTGTTTTACCTAGTCCTATTTTCTCAAAATGTTATCTTATTCTTCAGCTTCTACTTGATGTAAAAATAAAATAAAATAATTGTACATGGGAAGTGGCTAAATCTATGACGTAAAATGGCTTATTGAAATGACCAATCAGTTGAAGATTCTTGCTTATATATTCGTCTTGATTGGGGTTTAGGCCTTCAGAAACTGGACCCTACTTGTTGTCTAGGAGTTAGCATGCTTAGATTTTTTTTTTTTTTTTCTTTTTTCTCGTCAAGATTGCAATTTCACTGAAATTAGGGAAACGAAGACAACAAATTTGAAAAGGTTTAGACTACAAGGGTTAGTCTCTTGATCCCCTCCATTAGCTAGTGAATCAGGCTCTTCATTTGCTTCCCTTGAAGTATACGTGTGTGAAAAATATCATGAGTACTTAAAAAATAGCATGTTTCTTTACTTTCTCAACTTTTTTTTGGGTAAAGTTCTTTCTCAACCTAAGTAGCTAAGTATCACAGGTAAGTACGCGCTATTGGCTCTTCTGGATTTACTTAATTAATAATGTCTGTTGAATCTGCTTCAACTATAAAAGCAATTCATCCCTTTCAAGTGATGTGGACAGTATGTTATCCAGTAATGAGGAAGGTAATACCATACTTTCTTACTCGGGCCCGGCCGGATTTTGTCCCATCAACAAAGCTGAAATGTTAGCTCTCAAAATCAATCTACGAGAAGCAGCTAATCTCCATCCTTATCGGTTACTTGTTGAAGGGGATTCTTTTTGCACAATTCAATGGGCGTCCCAATCTTCAAACCCCACTTGGTACCTTCCGGATATCATTGAGGAGGTTATCCAGCTTTTGGGGGATTTCAATATTTCCTTCCACCATATCAAGCGCTTGGCCAATGATGAAGCAGATAGGCTCACCAAAGAGGGAGTTCTTAAAACAGAGTTGCATATTTCTATTTTGTTTGTATTTTTGGGGTTGCTGCCCACCTTTTTGGGGCTTAGCTCTCTCCTATTTGGTTTTGGTTGCTCACCCCAAGTTTGTTTGCGGCCTTTTGAGTTCAGTATATTTCTCTTTTTTTCGAGCAATGAATTCAGTCACCATATGAAAAAAAAGTGACGTGGACAGTACAGCGAAGAGAGTGCATACTGAATAGTACAATAATACTATTCATAAGCACTGTTTGCTGAGATCTTTTAAGATTGAAATGCACATTCTGAATAGCGTAGTGCTCTTTCTGCCCATAAACAAAAAGAAGCAACACAGTATTCTCAAGCTAATTTTAATGTTATGTTGTTTCCTAGCAAGTAGTAGATATTTTCATTTCCTATACCTGCCAATGTAGATTTCCTTGCATTAACTACAAATTTCAGCAAATGGATTTGTGAGCTGTAGAATTCAAGACTATGATATTTACATTTCCATAGATGCGCAAATACACAACCAAAAATTTATCCTGAGCAACAAGCATAGGGAAGATCCCATGTGGGTCTCACCTTCTCTCTCTCTCTCTCTCTCTCTCTCTCTCTCTCTCCCAACACAGACACGTGATTTGCTAGCAGATCCATGTTAGTAGTTGTGTGGCCTATGTTGGGCCCAAAAATTACTCTACCGTTCATTTTCTTTTTGGGGTGTGGGATAGGTGGTGGCGACCGGCAAGGGAAGACCTTTATCCTCTCAGGTTAAAGGATCCAAGATTTGGTGGCTCCCCCATCCACACATAGCCCTTCCCTTTTAATGCAGACCAGGACATGGCTATGTCCATGGATCAACTCCGACTTGTATATCCACTAAGCCCAATGATTACCAGGCCCAAAGCCCATCTAGGCCCATTATCTGTGAGAAAAGGCCCAAGGGACAGGTCCACGAACTTCTTGGTGTGAGCATGAAATGGACCATGTTTTGATGTTTATTTTGTCATTTGTCTGTCAAGACATATGGTCCCACTTGGCTACAATCCTCATAGTGATAGGCCTTTTCTTTAGAGTCTTATTTTATTTAAGAATTCTGATGTAGTGATCACGTAAAGAGTCTGTTTTTGCGCTAGTTTTTAATTTCTTTCAAAGAAGTTGTAATTGGCTACCAAATAGGCAGTCGGAATCTAATTCCCCCCCTTTTGAAAGATGGGTCCGATTTAGGTGTGAAACAAACTCCGATTGACATAAAATAGATAGGTTCCTTAGTTACCCATCCAATGAGTCCAAGATTTTGTGATTCTGATATGGTTTAGTGAAGTTATGACCCCTTCCTAACAAGGTGTAGTCCAGTTATGAATATGATCAAATTTAGTTAGAGTTGAGTGCAACTTACACATCCATAGATTATCATATAACGGGATGTAGTCTCTTGTCTTTATGTATCATGCTATTATCAATAAGATTCAGATTTCTTTATATGAATGCGTGGTTGTGCTTTGATCTTGGGTTGAATCTCAGATCTTTTTCAAGCTTTGACTTGGGATTTGACCTTGGGGTTTGAATCTGTTACTCTCTTGCACCACATTCCACCCCCCATCCCTGGTGGCCCCTACTGGGATCTTCCCCACATGATCAGAAAGATTCCAAAGAAAGACCCTACTGAGCTCTCTCTATATGTGCATCCCCATTTTTTTGTGATTCCTGACCCAAACCTCTGTGTGTATGCGTCCCCATTCTTTTGTAATTCTTTACCTTAACCTCAGATTGAATATATTGATTGAACAGCTGCTGATGATAATGCTTTCCACCATAATGCATGAAGTGAACTTTTTCTAAATTTCTAGTAAGGTATCTACAATTGTGAGGTAAACACAAAGAGAGGCACATGTGGGGAGTTTTTAGTGCATGATTGGGTTACACTTTTAAGAGAGCAACATCATCATAGCCTTGTCCCGGCTATGTTGGGGTCAACTACATGAATTTTATTTCTCTATTCCGATCTATTCCGACTCAAATCCTCGGATAGCTTGTACTTCTTTTTACTACTTTCATCCATGTTCTCTTTGGCCTGCTCCTTTCCCTTGGCGGGCCATCACAACTTGTAAGGAGAAACTTTTCCTTACCGATGTTGTTGCTGGCCTACGTTGGACACATCCATACCATTTTAGGCAGGTTTTCTTATTTTCTAAAAGCATTCATTGCTTATTCTATCTTTCCTAGTTTTACCACACATCCACCTCAACATTGTCATCTTTGCTACACTCATTTTGTGCATGTGTTGCTTCTTGATTAGCCAACATTCTGCTCCATATCTAATCGTTGTCCTGTCCCTTCAATCTTGTTGGTATAGAAAAGTATGAAATTACTGATGGGAGTGAACTGGGGAGACATGTTCCGTTCAAATTGGGATCAGCTGCAACAATGGTTCAGATTTGCCGGATAGGATATCTTTGGAAAATGCTCACCAATGTGATTAGTCCATGGGGGGAGACATGGCTGGTCATAAGAATCAGTAGTGACTATACTCATTGGTAATATGTGCCGATTATTGCTAATATTTAACGTGCACAAAATGAATTTTCAGGTTGACACAACTCAAGAAAAATGCATAGGATATTTGCTCAAAACTCCTCATCAAAGTAAACAGTCATATTGAAGGCCCATTTACCTGCTTCATATTGAATTCCTAGGACTTCATAGTGAAGGGAGTTTTATCAAAGGATTATTAGGAAGGTGAGTAGTAAAGGTTCTAAGGTGGAGCTATAGGTGGGACCATCACTTTTGTAGGATTTAAGTCATCGGAGTGATGTGTGGGCGTGCATTTCTATTGAACGGGACATGATTTGATGGCTTCATCTTCTATCCTTCATTCTGAGCCTCTTTGATAGAAAGGAGTTGCTTTGAAATCATAGTGATTATCTCCCAATTGAACAAATGGTGCCTAAATGAAAGTTTTAGTTCATAAGGAATCTTGGTTTCCATAAGAAAACAAAAGCAAGGTAGATTTTGTCAATCTTTCTTTGGAATCTCCATGTGAAGTGGGCCCTTGTATCTTTAGCTTCTGCATCATTGGCTCTTGAATTTTTCTTGCAGCAATTTCTTTGGTCCACACCCATCAAAGATGGAGCAGTTCATTTGCTACACTTGATGCTGAACATCTGATAGAATCTAGAAACTCTTCTTTGGATGCAAGGTGATGTGAATGCCATCTTTGGTGAAGGTGTTTACTTTGGTGTTGTGTGACATTTTGGTTGTTTCTATTGACACAAGATCACACCATACTTGATCTTTGTAACTGTCACTGATCGAGAAATGGAACTGACAACGCTTGGTTACTGTAATTTCATCCTTCTAGCATGGTGTTATATATTTGAACCCATCTTTCCAAGCTACCATCCTAGATATCAAAATTGTCATAGTTTCAAGGTCAACAATCAGTTTCTCTAACTTGGAAGTGGTTTTGAAGATATCATTTCAGGGTCATGTATCAACATTACGTGATACGGTCTCAGTATTCTATTCACCTCACATTAACCAATGAGTGATTGATCTCCTGTTTGTTTCCACTTGTTCGTGCTGGACTTGGGCCTCTTGCTCCAGGCCTATTAGACTGTAGTTACATATATATGTATATGTTTATGTTTATGCCTGTGTAGTTAAGTATATACAAAGATGTATATAATATACTTTTTATGTGTTCATTTGAATGGTATGAAAACAGTTCTTTGACTAAAAATGGGCCTTATTGGACTCTGTCCTTAATTGGACTTGGGTCTTTAGTGGGCGGGTCTGGCCTCCTATATTTCTTATTGGGTGGGCTATGATCTCAGTTGAATTTGGTCCTTTCAATCCTTTTCAGGCCCAGTCTCTGGCCTTTATCTAGCAAGATTATTTTGTTTACTATAAGGGTAAGCAAATTAGGATAATTTCTTAAAAAATGGTGAACTTATTCATGGGAAAGCTGCAAATGAATTCCCTCTAATAATGAGACTCAATTTGTTGAAGGTCAATTTGGATTTTGCAATAGGTGATAACTGAAAACTATTCAGGCCTTTAATGGCATATAATGGAAATGATATGAATAGTTTGAATGCATGGTAGTAGAAATTGGAGGACAAGTCATTTTCTGCTTCTTTTTCCCTTTTTTTTTCATCAGTACATTTTTTTTTTATCAGTAGCATGATTTAAAATTTTGTGATCCCCGTTTTTGGCTAAAATTCACTCAAAGGTGAATGGATGAAACCCTTGTCTTGAAAACTTGATGGGTTGCTTGAAACACTGAAAGCAATGATGCGGAATCTGTGGAACTTTTTTCTTTTGATTGGTTTGCTAGCAGTCACATCTGGATGAAATGATGATGTGATTGGATCATGTCATCTCTTTGAGTTTGGCTAGGGCTTGGGGTTACCGGCTTATTTAATGATGTATTTTCAATTACAAGCCTAAAATTCTCTTCCTTTTCACTTTTATCTTTTAGAACTTTCTACCTTCATTTTGCTGGGCTCTGGTACTGCTACATGAATTATCTGTCCTTTCCTCAATCATGCTTTGCTTCTTACAGTGGAGACAAGCTAAGACAGAGATTGTATCCGCCAGCAAAGTTGCTTACCGATTCCTCTCAGGTGTAACCTCGAACTCAATGGTATCTCCAGTAGCCTCAAACTCACTGGTCTCTCCATCAGCCTCGAACTTACCAGTCTCTCCAGCAGCCTCAAACTCACCGGTTTCTCCCGCAGCCTCTAACTCACCGGTCTCTCCAGATTCTCCAAACCATTCAGACAGAGGCTTCTCAAGGTTCCAAACCGCGTGGTTCAAGAATATTATTTCTATTGGGTCCGGACCTTCTAGTAGTTCAGATCATTCAGGGGAGACTGAAGAAACACTTCAGAAGCAACATAGACATATGGAACAACAGCAACATAGTTCTCAACATGAAATTCATGAGTGAAAATATAGGGTCCTGTGCCACAGCAAATGTACGGTTTGTTGATCTTTGTGCATGCAGAGCCTGTGTTTTGGTGATCTGCACCATTTCTCTGATGGGTCCTACTCTGGATTAAGGATGTGCCATAGATCTCCTGGATTGGTAGATCAGACTTTTCCATTGGTGGCCTACAAAATCAGCAGTGTATTAATATAATTCAGCCAGGATCCACAAATCATTGGTAGATCGAACTTTTTCCTTGCAAGTCCCATCAGATTATCAAACATATGCCTTCATGCATTTAATAATATTGAGTTATCACAAGGTAAGACATTTGCAATGGTGGAGGACTCTAATTCCTCTCTCTCTTAAACGGGGAGCTGCTGTAGATGTTGTCTCGCTGTGTGGGTTGGAAAAAGAAAAAGAAAAAGAAAAAGAAAAAGAAAAAACCCTCTCCATAACCATTGACATTCTATTGAGTTTAGACACGCTGTAACATTTATTTCTGTCAAACATCTTTGAAAACAAAACTGAAATGTTTGATTATACATGAAATGGGTCATTTGTAAAACTTTTCATGTGAATTCAACGATGCCTTGTGTTCCCCCTTTCCCTCAAGTAGGGTTTCCTGTTGGACTGGTTGCTGCAGTGTGGCTCTAGAAAATACAGAGACAATGGAATGAAGTGCATTGGCTGCTATTTGTGACTTTATCTGCCCTCTCTTTGGCGAAGGCCTCCGATCCTTGAAACTTCCATCACCATAAGCGGTAGCAGGAATGGTGACCTTATTGCTCATGAGGCTGATAGGCAGGTACTCTCCCTTTTCTGGATATTAGTATTGTCTGACTGACGATGGGATATGGCTTACTCTAATCTGAAGTTCATTTATAGCAGTCTGGAGAACAGGGGTGAATTATTATAATGAGGACCTGAGTTGAGAAAATCTTAAGGGGGTTTCCAGTGGGGCAACATGCCGGCCAAGTTGTCTGAACTATCAGACAATGCAACTACTCTAGTGGGTTTAAAAAAATCTGAAACTGGATTCAACTTGGAAAGTCACACGGCCTGGTAAGGCCTTGTCTGGCCCTTGTAGTCAGTCATGCCCATTCTGACTGGCTTAACTAATTGGCGTATTGAGTTGACTTGGCCTAGGCAAAGGTGAGATTGATTATTCAAACCATAATCTGGACTAATAAGCCAGACAATGGTTTTGATTCCAGCTCAGTGTCTGGTTGATTATCCAGAAAGAGGAGATTTTATTCATTGGTTTTGAATAGTTCCTCTGTTCCTGGGGAGTATGTTTCCGTTGTTGCTACTTGGTAGTTAGGTGGATTAGAACTGTGGGTAGTGTACATAGATTGGTCAAAAGGAATCAGAAGTGACTCAGCTTTGCTGGTGATGGTGCTGGGTCAACCGCTAATTCTCCTCATGGTGTTTATAATATTTGGAATTAGATGGCTGGATCACATGGACAACTTGCCATTGCACAAGTGTCCAAAGCCACATGCACTCCAGCGAATTTTGACCAGTGGGGGCAATCAGTTTTTGTCCTATTTGCCTATGAAAAACGTGTATGATGGTGTATTCCTTCCTACCTGGTGGGCCCTTTGGGGCCTGTGATTTAGTACAACTTTAGTTGGTTTGTGATTATGACAGGGTTCGGGGTGTTTTTTTTACCTTGATCATAAACAGCAGACATTTGCATCAAGTGAGGGAGTAGATCAGAAGCCATGCGTCTAGTGTAAGATGGCTTTGTTGTATTGTGTTTTTTTTTTTTACTCTGGCTTCTACTTCGCCATTCAGTGATTAAATTGCTTTTTATGTACCATCCAAAAAGATCTCAGATGACTTGGTTACTAGTTACTTAGGTTGAGTTAAGTAACTCGAAATACAATGCTCAGGAGAAAATCAAACTATATAAATATAGTAACAAATGAATGACACTAGATTATTAGATATCACTATTCGCTACTCATTGGGGTGAAAAGCGGAAGATTTATACACATTTTACTTGTCTAACTTGTTGAAGAAGTTTTTACAAAAATAAAGTTAAAATAAGGTTAAATTTTTTTTTTGAAGGTACTAAAACAGCAATAATATAGATAAGATGTTCTCCAGTCTGATCATGTGTTGAGATGCATCCAATTCACAGGGTTTTGTAATTATGGATAAGTTTGAAAAAACCACTTATTAAATAATTTAAATAATTTTAACCCACTATAGCTATAAAAAAAAAAAATCTAACCTGCAATTTTAATGCTTCAAAATTTAATGGAAGAGTACTTTATTCCCCTTTTTTTTTTTTTTTTTTTTTGAACTAAATCCAAAGGTTGCTAAAGGAAATGTCAAATTAGTATTTAAAAAGAGCTTTAAATTTCATAAAATTCAAGACCAGCATTGTGATTCCCCTAAAACCAAACATGAATGAAACCCATATATACATTTTCTTACATACATTTGAAAGCCATGGGAATATGTCCTTCAATGTTTATTAACAGCTTTGGGCTCATTACTGTAACAACAAGAATCATACACACCAAACTCTCTCAAGCGAAAATGTCCATTTTCCCGCAAGCTCCCTTTTCTTCTTCTTCTTCTGTACATTGCTGGAAATATAATCAATCCATCACCAACCAAAGCTGATAGACTCGAAATGCTGGTGATTCGCCAAACCGGATGAGCACACGGCTGCAACCTCATGTCTCATCCCTCTTGGGCCACACACCATAACTCCAACACTGGATCCTTCACATTCTAGCAGCATCTCTGCAAATATAAGATTTAAACACCAACTTAAGCTGTCAATAATTAATTGTGACGTTTTAATGACAAGCCACATCAGCCCATATGTATGATCGCAGCCGTCTGTCAAGTGGGCGTGGCCCCAATTATGAATGTGTTTTTTGTCTTACAAATCGTGCTAATTACCCTTATCAGCAGGCTTACATTTAGCCAACCCCAGTTTCATGCAGAGGTAAGCAAAATAAGAAAAAATGGTGGTCCAATAACTTACTTTTGAGGTCAGGCCTTGCACCAAAGTGCACCTTGGTGGCTTGTACAAGGGACTGGATTGGAAGGCTCTCCAGTTCCCTATCTGCATTGTAGAACCATGACCCCGGCGACGTTGTTGGCGACTGGCCCTCCATGTCCTCAATCTTCTTCCCTTCCATGGCATTTTGCTTCTTGTTCCACATCACCGCAGCACTCGCCGCTGCGGCTATGCAAACACACGCAAACAAAACGCTGAAAGCAGACCTACCCGAGTAGGGAAAGATCATGTTGGTGTTGTGATCAATGGGGTGTATGTAGTAGCGGGTGAGATTTCCCAACAGCAAGAGGAAACCAAAAAAGGAAGTGGAAATGATGGCTCCCAGCCAAAGCCAACTGTTTGGGCCTAGGACTGCAGAGACAGGTGCGTCAGTTGGGTTGGACTTGAACCATATGGTTCGGAGGAGGTTATGGGCATGGAGGGTGGTGGGCTCTTGGTCTCTTGTGACGAACGCTTCGAGCTGAAACTGCAGGTGGGAGATGTCGGATGGGGTGCCAGTGAGAGGGAGGAGAAGGTCGAGCATGGTGAGGTCGGAAGAGTTCTTGAAGACAGTGATGAGAAGGATGCGAGGGAGGGGAGAGGACGGACTGGTGCTTCTGTAGATGATTTCTCGGATGATGGAGATGAAAGGAGTGATGCCACTGCCCCCACTGACCATCACTAGTGTGTCATGCCTGCACCCATAAGTTCTATTTCTTCATTTCAGTTTTATTTGATGAAGATAACTCCACCTGATTGGAGTAAAATTCTGCTCGGCGTTGAAACAAGGGATGATAGTGATTTCGAGTGGATTGGATTTTAAACGCAAGCCTAAATAATGTATCACTAGCTCTAAGATCATGGACTCTTGGGTATTCATCATCACCTAATGCCAAGCTATTAGAAATAAGCTGTATCTTTCAGTCAAAACATGCACACTTTTAAGAAATAAAAATGCAATTATCTATTTATGACAGCTTAGAAAAATCAATCCAAATTCTCTTCAAGGCAGGCCTTAGAAACTGAGTCTAGCTTTATAAATCCCTCAGTGATCCATGCCTATGAAATCTTGTCACTCAAAATCAATAGCCCAACCTATTTTGTCTCTGTGCCAAATTTTACTCTAATTAATGGTAGGTGGGCCCACCAATACATTGATATATTGTAAAACACCTGATTTCACTATTTTTTCTTTATTTTAATCACATGATTTACACATTATTAATCTCATGGTGAGCATTGGCTTAAAGTTAAACAAGGTGAGACGACGATTTTGAGTGGTTTGATTTCGGAGTGGGGCCCCAATAAAGCCTGGCTTCATATGATTAAGATTTGAGGAAAGCATTGTCTATGGTAGACTGGGTAAACAATGTCATAAAAATTTCAAATTTAAGAGGTTTCTCATATATTTTTGCCTTCTCCACAGAAAATAATTTCTTTTTAATGATAAAAAGGAAGAAAACTATGACATAAATGCAACTCTTTGTTAAAATAAAGAACTTATGGGGTCCACTTGAGTGGACTTTAATTAGGTTAACATTACTGTCCTAATTCATATACCTCGCAAGGAAAATATAGACTCGATCATATTCCCCCTATACACTTCTGGTGAACACATGGCCCCTATGCAATATTTCTGAAGTATAATAGAAATACTAGACTTGTGAAAGAGAACAATACTAGCAGCAACAAGTCATGTCACTTATTTGCAAACCTTAGGTTGTGAGTTGCAGTAGGCCCATAGGGTCCTTCAAGTGAAACTTCCAAGCAATCGATTGAAGATGGTGATGAAATCACCTGATAGAGCTTTTCAGACCAGCTTCCTTCCTTTTTGATGACTACACTAAGCTTATCAGGCTCCATGTT
This sequence comes from Umbellularia californica, assembly GCA_028538565.1. Taxonomy (NCBI): domain Eukaryota; kingdom Viridiplantae; phylum Streptophyta; class Magnoliopsida; order Laurales; family Lauraceae; genus Umbellularia; species Umbellularia californica. The sequence continues at coordinate 12,205,602 of JAPQWN010000001.1, read as the reverse complement.
GCTGTTGGAGGTTACTGTGAAGGGGTGCTACTGTGAAGGGGTGCCATTGCAAAGATGATATGCTGGGCACATTTATGAACACCATACTTGGTGATGTGAATGTTAGTCCTACAGGGAACCAAAAAAAAAGAAAAAATCTAATATTCGTCAAAATTGCCAATATGATATAGAAGTATAGAATCAACTTAATTTCACAAGTTCTTATAACATCATGAAAAGTAATCATCTACTCACCTGGGTTCTTGGAGAAGTTGAGCTCGACCGCTTCGCAAGGTAAAACACGGGCAGACACTAGTCTAACCTTGCACCGTGACTGTAAGAATCGCAGGCAGCGATCGATCAAGAAGAGATAGACACCAGGAAGAATATAGCAGAAGAAAGCGATTCCTATGTGCAATACAAAGAACAAGAGGAAGAGGAAGTAGAGATGATGGGTGTAGTAAAAGAGCTCGAACATCTTGCGCCTGAAGCGGGGGATGCTTGTAACCCACATGAGTAGTCCACAGATGAGTGCCAACTCTCCTGGAACATTTGCTATCCCAATTTTATCCCATGCAAGCATCTGCATTGTAGTTGAAAGCACCAACAGTAACACTTGTGACATAATTTGTTGTGGTCATCAGACATTGCATTAGAAAACCTCACTAGCATTATGATTCCTGAAATTTAAAATTCTACATGAAAATTTAAAATTTCTACATGGTAACTTGAGGATTGGACTTTTATGCGTTTGAGGATCATCTTATAAAAGGAAAGAGAATTATTTCATTTATAAGAGGATTGATTAGCATAAGGAAACTGTTTTTGAGAGGCTAATTATGTCTATTGAGGAGATATATTTCAATTTGGGTAGTTACATATGTAATTAATTATAAATCACAGCAGGTATTGGCATGTACTTTTAATTAAGCGGTTTGAACAGGTATTGATATGAAATCTAAATCAAGAATCTTTCATGTAAAATAATAGTTCCAAGTAGTACCTGAGAAATCTGTTTAGTGGAGGCCCAGAAGATGATGTAGCACAGACCATGTGCTGTGAAGAGGGTCATCACAATGTGTCCTAGCCATATATGATACTTGATGCTAGCTTCCGAGGTGAGCCCCACCAGTGGCAAGATCGACGATCCTCGAGCCACTGGGAAGAACAGAAATGCGCAAACGATGTTCCCCACCAGGCCTAATCTTAGTCCTGCAGCATCGAGTCTCGCGGCCCACCTGTTCATCAAATCCCCACCACCCCCTCTCAGGATCAGAGTCAGATACAATGCGCATGAGATGTTAATGTACAGTCAGGTGAGAGATGATCTTCTTACAAGTGCTCTCCATCCTTGATAGTCTCGGAATTGATACTTGAGAAGCTGATGTATAGAAAGGAGGAGATAGCCCAGATCAAGAGGGCTATGAACATGGAAAAGAAGGCCAACTCCAATCCTGAGACGATTCCTAGTGGACCTTTAACAAGCACGGGCAGTCTCCATAAGTCCAGATGACCAGCCTTACTGTTGCTGCAATCAAATTCGATCTTGTTAACATTCAAAATGCAGTTATTGGATGATATGATCTGGATGGAGAACATATGGACCAAGGATAATCCCTATGTGGGGTCCACCTGGATGCATATCGCTTAGGCGTGAGATGGAACCTATTAATGTAGATTATAGGTACTAATAAACGGCATGCATGATCGGGTGATCATGATCATCTTTTCTTTTATTTTTATTTTTTTGCCAAGTTGGGCTACTGGTAAGGAATGATACAGAGAGACCCAGGGATTGATCCATGGCATGTCAATGATGTTAAGGTGCCAATACCACTCGAACATGAGTGTGATCATGACCATCTATCTATATGATGCTAGGGCACCCTAGTGACACAATTTAGACCCTTAGATAGATAGTTAGGATCATGAAATTGTACTAAATAGATATCTGCCCACCTTTCAATATTTTAGTTAATGTTCTAATTCACCCCTGATTGCCATGCAACAAGGTGAGCGCATGTTTTTAATAAACATCATGCAGCAGTTTTGGAGTCTGATGAAGAACAAAATTTCCATGGATAGTACACTAAAATCAAGACACCATTGATTCAGCAAGTTCTGTGGTCTTGATCCTGGTACTAATGTCTTAATTCGAATATCAGTATGGTGTGTCCTACAGAAAATACTCTGCACATACCTCTCAGTGTAGTTATCAAATTTCTTTCTCAAATGGAGATAAACACACCCCAGAACAGCAATGAAGAGGATAGGAAATGTGGATGTCAGTAAGTTGGCACCTGCAAATTAAGAAAACAACATTTGATGCAAGAGAACAGCAGAACCAGACAATCCATGACCAACCTCAAAACAAGACTAATCAATGGAACTTCTAGCAACAACCAAAATAAAAATGTAATTAAGGCGTTGAAAAATCCAACCTAATGGTCCAATATATGTTTCGTGTCGGCACGGAGCTTCACCAACCATGTCTGCTTGTAAGTTTTTGTAGGCATCATGACCCACATAAACAACCATCCCAGAAACACCACTCCAAGCAACAACTCCATTGTTGTAAACATGTACCTCCTTTTAACATTAGAGGCTGCAAATCCCTTCACCCCAGAATCCATCTATCAAAATTCAAGGCACTCAACTCACTTTTTCCTGTCAAATTCTGTAGAAGTACTTTGTAACTCTCAAACCACCTACAGAAAAATATTACTTGGATACTTTTTTTTTTCTCTTTTTTTGTTGTCAGAAGAATGTATCTTGGATACTATTTATAGAGATTATGAGTAATGCTTGTGTGTGTGTGCTTAGTGGGGAAGAATGGTGAAATGGGAAACTAGGAGAATCTAGGGAAGAGCATGATTCACGTCCATTCGATGATCATATAAACATGCCGCTTTAATTAGAAATCCCTCTTTCAAGGTGCATGGGGCACAAGTCAACCAGCTGCAGATGGAAGGATTTCTATGCTAAAGTGCACAAGTAGCTATCCAATAAGGAAGACCACAAGTTGGCGGGCCATCAAACAGATCACCACATAACAGTGGGTCATTCCATTAGTTATCACATGCCATTTCTACATGAGTAGATTGGTGAGTAGGGTTGTAAGTGGGTCGGTTCCGATCCGGGTCCATGGTGGACCCAAAACCTGTTGAGGAGAAGGTGAAACCGGATCCGGACCCGGAACCGTTTCGGAACCTATTTTTTGGATCCGCAACCAGAACCATAATCATTTATGGGGCAGGTTTGGATCCGGGTTTGGGTCTAGGTGGAGAATTATATTAAAAAAATATGATTTTTAGGAGTGATCTTCCAAAATTGAGGTAATATGTTGGGTTTTGGGTCCACGGGTTTAAACCAAGGTGAAACCGGACCGAGACCCATTTACTTATCGGGGCATAAATAAGGATTTAGACCCGGTTTTTAATGGGTCAGAACCTTCAGGTAATTGGAGAATCGGGAACCCATTTACATCCCTATTGGCGAGCCATCTCAGCAAGAGAATTCTCAAGATATCAAACGGACACGTCATGCGTATCATTATCTATCATGATCTTGAGACAACTTGTATCAAGTATATGAAGGGTGTACAAATGAGCTAGCCTGGGATATGAAAATCTTATTTTATGCTATTCAGTTGCTTTAAATGTATTTTAATACGTTCTCAAAATCCATGTGCAAGGAAGCTGCACATCTATTTAATGACATGATGAGGGAAGGCTAGGCACGTTGAGAACAACAGCCAAACCTCTTTTTACAGTCTGTCTTTTAATTTTCTCATATGAGAAGATTAATGGAATGACCCACTGTTATGGGGTGATCTGTTTGATGGCCCACCAACTTGTGGTCTTCCCTATCACTATCGGTTGGCCCCAATGAGGTAGATGGTATTTTGATCTTTTCCTAATGAATGAGATGGTCATGTTTAGTTGCCAGTTGCCACTTCGTAAAAAGATGGAACAGTGGATAAAATTTACAAGGACTGATCAGCTCTAAATTGCAATTAGATTGGAGTTATCTATATATTTATTGATAATTATGAGACCTATTCATAGAGTTTTAAAATAAACCATGAATTATATAGGGAGGAGGATTTCAAAAAAGTCCTTAAGTTTCGGCCTTATTTAAAAAAAGGACATAAGTTTTAAAACTTTTCAAATTAGTCTCTGAGTTTTTCAGGAAGTTTTCAATTAAGGACATCCATCTATTTAAAGTTATTTTTCTGTAACTTTTTTCCTTTTTTCTTAAATACTCAAATTATCATTCATTATAATAAAATTCTCATTCACTTCCTCTATATTCTCCTCATTTCCCCCTCATGTATCCTCATGGTAATCAAGGACACGCAGTATTCCCATTGTGATTGGCTGTATGTAGTGGCTGCCAAAACCATGTCATAACTTTAAATGAAGGGTAATTTGGGTGTTTTCAAAATATTAAATAAAAAAGTCACTAGAAAATACCTTTAAATTAAATGACCGGATGTCCTTAATTGAAAATTTACTGGAAAGCTTAGGGACTAATTTGAAAAGTTACAAAACTTGTATCTTTTTTTGAAACAAGAAAAAAGCGTAAGGCCATATTTGAAAATTTCTCAATTATATATATTAAGCAATGGGGAGGTGGGCTATGGGAGTGCCATGTCCACATAGGGTTTTCAATGCGCATAAGAGAAAGATGAGAGGATCATAAACTCTAACAAGATTTAAGGGTATTGTGCGCCATTAGGAGACTATTTTTGTGGGCCAAATTAGGAATATAAAAGTAAGTCCCTCAAATCATAATAAACCTCTCATTATTCCTTCCTTCTAACTCCCTTATAATATCTCTCCTAATAATAGCCATTTTCCTTCTATCTTTTCAAATTTTAATCTTCTCTCAATTCTTATAAAAAATTATAAATCTTTCCAAATCTCTCGTCTTTCTTTCTTAATGACAATTCCGATTCAAATGGGCACTCCATCCGAGAATTTTTTCATACAAATCTCTAAAATTTTCTATCTTTGGTGCCATTGACATTACTCTAGCCCTTACTTTCTGTCTCTCCCTCTTTGGGATCCTGAATCAAACCCAAGAAAAATTTGGCCATTCATAAGAAGGTAATGATACTTGTAAAGAATTTTACCGGCTTTTTATAGTAAACTCAAACTCACGCATTCAAGCACACTTCGGATCTTTTTATTTAAATAAGATATTCAATTATCACCTTCATTACTCTCTTTTATATAACTAATTCCAAGCTAGTTAGCATTAATGTTATGATTTGACTTTTATAAATAACTCAATTTAGTTGTGAGACTAAGCTTGTGGTTTTCTTTTTTATAATAAATGCTTATTTATTCTCAAATTATTTTTATAATAATACTATAAAGAAAATATTAAATTTAAATATACTTTGATTTTCTTGGTTTGGGCTTAGTACAAGCCTTTGTTGATATTGTTATTTACATCAATTTAATCTAACTAAAGTATTGGCAATCCACTGACAGGTATTTGTTGGGATCAAAGTATAGAGGTCACTGAAGATATGGTTGAGAAGACTATTTCGCAAAAGCAATTTTTTTTCCTCTGTTTCATGATGATATGTTCTGTGGTTTTCTATTGCTCCGTCCATTGGGTATCTCAATTTTCAAGTGAGCCACCAATTGCAAGGAAGGTTTGATTGAAAGGTTTTTCTTAATGAGATGTGGAAATAGATTGTAACTATAACTTTTTTAAATTCTCATCTCAAAGATGTTTGATCAATACAGTCATACTGAAACCTGTACATTATGTTTCTTTTCGTTTTTTTATTTTGGATTGATGAGGGACATTCCCATAAGAATTGACATGACATGACTAATCCTTCTAGCGCACCCATGATCCCGCAATATGCATGTACTAGATAAATATGGGGGTGTCAAATACACGATGTGGGAGGTAAATACACGCCTTATGACAAAGGACCAACACCCATGCAAGTATTACATTTTCTTTCGCAATCCGCTATGTGATGTTTTTTATTTGCATGTACGTAATCTTATACTTCTTTCATTTTGATAATCTTCTACTTAATAGACTTTATTTCTCACTACTTGCTACTACTTTAGCTGGTGCCTTGCGAGGGGTTACTCAGTCCTCCAAGTGAGAGGTAGGGTATCTAGGTTGGGCCCAATGATAGAGGGGGTTATAAAGTACTAGACCGCAAAAAAAAGAAGAAAAAAAAAAGACTTAAGTAAGATAGGGGAGCTTTCTAATTAAGAAAAAAAAAAAAAAAGGAAAAAATGGGAGAATTCTTTTTCATGTCATGCCTTCTTGAATCTTCTTTATTTTGTTCTTTGAATTTTGTAACATTCCAATACTAGAGGGGTGGAGAAGAATAAAATTAAGGCAATATACAGGTCTCCTCTACTCCTGCTTGCTGATCAATGTGGTTCTAAATGTAAGGCAATATACAGGTCTCCTCCACCCCTGTTTGCTGATCAATTAATGTGGTTCTCTAACCTAACATGGACCATCTACAGATCTACTGTAGCAATACATCCCATGGATTGGGGAGTTTCAACAGTCCCACAGGTCCCATCTTTGATCAATGTAATCTCTTTGTATCTGGCACCAAGTGATGACCAGAAGGCAAGTTCATCTCACAAGTCTCATCATGGGGGAGAAAATTGTGGCTGTGAATTCGACGAATCGGGACCATTGATCACTTCAAAAGTTGACCCCACTGCCTCTTTGTTTTTCTATTCTTAGTATGTGATTTTCATGGCGAGATCCATGCATGCCGTGGCGGACCTACATGTAGCCCCCCCCCCCCCCCCCCCCAACCCCCCCCTTAAGTTTTTAAATTTTTATATTTTACCACTAAAATTTTTATTATTTTTTATTTTGCCCCCTAAAATGTTAAATTTTTTTTAATAATTTTCATTTGACCCCCCTAGTTTTATTTTCTGGATCCACCCCTGCACGCATGAATGATAGATGCAACGTTTGCATTAAAAAAAAAAAAAAAGGCTAGGCCTGAGAGAATGTAATCCATCATTTTCTGTTTGTTATTGAGTTCAGTTGGAACTTGGAATGGTCACATCCTATCCATAAGAAGTGCTTGCTGTCTTTATTCTAAAATTATGATGGCGTCGGCTACTTCTGGTCCCTTTTAGTTCTTTTTTCTCTTTCCTTTTGTGTTGTTTATGGCATGGTCCAATGATGAGCAGCTCCTGCATGAGTTTGGCAGGTTCACAATTTAGAAAAGAAAGGATGCATCCACAAGTCAACCATGGGTTGGCAGGACAGAACTATAATGCTGCTTCATGCCATCATCAGTGGGCCCATATTTCAATTATCTAACAAGATCACTATAAATTCCAACGTCCCACGGGATTAAGCTTACAGTGTATTGCATGTGATTAACTCAGAGTAATTCTTTAGATATGACATCTAATCAGTCTAATAGTGAGAATTATAGAAGTAGATTTGGAGTTCGGTTTAATTGGGTTTTTTTTTTTTTTTCAACACAAATATCATTGAAACGAAATAAAGCCAAAACAACAAATAGAGAGGGGTCAATCATGGTCTAACCCACCCTGGAACTAGAGAAATGCTTGTTCTAAAAATAAAAATAGAAGTTAACTATAATATGAATGACACAAGTATCAATGTGGTTCAGCGTATTGCCTACATCCATTTCAAAGTTTTCAGTATCTAATATTAACTAATGAAAAGCCGCTACTTTGACATTTAATGTCCAAAATAATTGGATTAATGGCTCAATCCTCTTCCCCATTGATAGATTCAATCACTTCTTTAGCATATGAAAAAAGAGTGCAATCCTAGAGATGCTACTTTTAGCGCAAAGAAGAATGGTTCTTGCCTCTGTTTATTACTTTCTTTAGAGGAAGGGAGTTTTGGCCCAAAGGAGCTATTTAACATCATTATATACTTGAAAGAAGATCTTCCATCTTTAGGTTTATAAGCTGCATATGTGAAAACCAATAAGATATTATTTGAGGATTCTCCTGGCAACCCTAAAACTTTAGGCCTAGAAAGACCCTTTTTTCTAAACCTCCCTCACTAGAAAGACCCTTTTTTTTTTTTGTGTATTGTGCTAATAACACTTATAGGATCAATGATAACACCTTTAAAAAATAAAATTATTTTTGTCTTTCCATAAAGCTCACCATATAGATGGAGTCATTGAAGGAAAATTGGAATTTTCCTGCAACCTTACCAAATCATTCATTTTTCATGAGATTTCCCCACCATTCAACTATATATATTCATACTCCTTGTTGAACGGGTTAAGAAACCTAAATTAGAGCCAACGAGACTACTCTAGCATGATTACATTATTGAAGAAAAGGTTTAGCAAATGAAGAAATCGGGACCCTGTGATGATCTACTCCAGCAAATCCAGTCAAACAATGATCAAGCCCAACAAACACAATCAAAGCCTCGATGCAACAATCAAGGACGCTTGATTGCTTGATTGTTGACCTAGCAGAATGCAACTATCAAGGGATCAGAATGCTTGATTGTAGGATCTGAATTGGGACAATTTGTATCAATTAACAATCCCTCATTTCATGTAATCTATCCATAATAGTATTATAAATTCAAATCCTACAATCAAGCGTCCTTGATTGTTGCATTCAGACTTTGATTGAGCTTGTTGGGCTTGATCATTGTTTGACTGGATTTGCTGGGGTGGATCATCACAGGGTCTCGATTTCTTCATTTGCTGAACCTTTTCTTCAATATACATAACAAAAGAAAATTGTTCCATTGTTTCTTCCTCGAAATCAGAAATAGGACACATAGTAGATCCTGAACTTGTTTCAGGATCTGGCCATTTCCTCACAAGAATGGCATTACGTAGGCATTTCCATCCAAAGAGAAGGGTTATTTGGAGAACATGTTTTTTTTTTTTTTTTCAAAAACTATTATATTTAACCATACCATTACTATTAATAGCATCCAAAGAAGAGACTGTCTTATAGGCAGATTTAATATATATACTTTCGTTTTTAGTAAACGGTCAAACTCTTTCATCATTTAAAATAGAACTTTGGATATAGATTCTGGTAATATCTTTCATATCCCTAGTGTTATTAAAAATATTTGAAATCAAAGAGAGGTCTGAGTTAGAAATTTGAAAAAGATGTTTTTTTAAGCCCGTGATCAGAAGGTGTCTATCTAGAATACTAAATAGATATCACTTTAATTGCCATCTCCAATGACCCATCCTACATGATCATTGATGAAGGTGACCGCATGCACAAAATCCCTCCAAAATCAAGAATTTTATGAATTAGATTTGGCCTCGCAATGAGATCTTATGCGGGCAATATTTAGCCTTGAAAATCTTGGTGCATAATAAATTCTCATTAGTCATGCATATTTAGGCAGTTTTGGCGAGTAAAGTTAAATTGTTCTCTTTGGATTTTCTAATGCTAGTGTGGAATTTCTTTTATTAACCGTGTCTCCCCACCAAATTTTCTCATCATCTTAGTTTGGAATAGGTGTTGGGTGTGAGGCATTGGATTTTAAATGGTTGGATTTTACTCATTATGACCCCGCATTTGCAAAAACAAGGCAGGTAAAACCCGGGCTTTATTGTTGTTGATTAAAATTCACCATTAAGAAGAACATGGTCAAGAATTCAAATCAGTGATGATAATCCTACCATTAAAATGAAGATTGCAACTGAACTAGGCCGAATTTTGTCTAAAGGCTTGATCGAATTGCATGATTTGGACAGGACCAATCTATCTAGTCGGGTCATGATGGAGATATGGGTGACACCAAGATATACATGTTACAAAAACATATGGTCTGTAAGCCTCATCCATGATGCAGTCCAAGTGGAAAACCACCTGTTTCGACGACCTTTGTTTACAGCAAAAGCGATGCAGCTAAAGAATGGAAAGAGGGGGTGATGGGCCATCGACCAACATCGATGGAAATCAACCAATTCCATTGAGTCACATGCTGTGGACTTCTACAGTTTATGGACCATGAACTCCAAATCTCTTGGGCTTGAATCATTAGCAGGGAGAAAGGAGTCAAAGCCACTAGAAGTGTAGTCGACAAATGATGCATCTCCACCTGTCTTCCCTTCCATTTCAAGGATGTTCGGTGCAGATGGATGTTGAGGAAAGTATCAATCGAAAGGTACTTCATTTGAAGGGAGTGTTGAGTGCCTGTGTCCCCACCCTACAGTTTTAGTAGAGTATCATTGGCAATGAGTCTCTGGATCCTCAGCCGCACCAGATGGAAGAAGCTTTGTACTGCTTTTTGATACCTGTTTGTTTAGCATAAATAGCCAAAAGGTGGAGTGTAATGTAATGTTTTTTTTTACTTCATGGTATTTGAAAGAAAAAAGCTAAATTTATAGGGCCTATTTGTTTGGAGAATTGTGAGAATTCCTGTACGAGAGAATCTGAGAATTCCAAATGCCATTTCCAAAAATAGAATTCCTGTATACTCTTCCCCTCTAGCATTTGAAATGCTAGAATTTGGGAATTCATTAGGCCATAAGTGCCTTTTTATGTGGGCGTAAATTTTGAATTCTTGTGTCAAATAGAGTATTTGAAATGCTGGGCGACAAAAGGTAAAGGCATGTCAAAAATTCCCAATGAGTCTTTTTTTTTTTTTTTTGGTCAAAAATGCCTTTAACCAAACAGGCCCTATAATGTGACACCCCCTTAGTTTTACGCCTCTACAAGCCTTTTTCTTATCAGAAAACGTGATAAAACGTAGTGTGAGAAACTTTACTCGAAATGTGTTTTTTAATCCATGCTCCCTCTTTCACATATATTTTACCATATATTACCCGGATAAGGATTTTACCAAAACCTTTTTACTTTAACAAACTTTACTTTTACATTCTCCATGATTTGACGTACATCTCACTTTTACTCCTCCACACATATAAACACATAGATAAGACACGAGGCTTAGCTTCCGAGTATATAGGACTTGATTAGTAACCATTCGCCACAATTGGAATCTATTTGTACAATGCATGCTCCCAATCTAAGTATATAAAATAGACAATTGTCCAATATAAACCTTATTTGATAAAAATAGAATCTTTTTTCTTCAGCTTACGGGATCTGGATCCCCTTGCCCTCCAGTGAGGGGAGTAGACCTCAGGTGAGGTGGGACGCCCTCGACTAGGCATGAAAATTGCAAGGCACGACCCAGCTAAGGTTGTGGTGCCTAGGCGACTCGGCCTTAGCCCAACACGGATCTGTGCTGTACTGGGCCATGCTACCCACTGGCCAACCCACATGCCACTTTTATTTTTTTTTTATATATAAATTGAAAGAGACTTTATGGACTTTTACAGGTTCTTAACTTGAAATAAAGTTGAAACTATTAAAATAAATGCACAAACACTGAGCTAATTTATAAATGAACAAGAAATCTTTAATTATTTTAACTTTCATATTTTATTTGTATAAAAATTAAAAAATCTATATAAATGGGCTATGTCGTGCTGTCCTGTGGCCCAGGTGGGGAAACTAGGTTGTGCCGTGCCAGCTTGTTGACCAAGTCAACGGCTCAGGCACGACCCATGCATGGTTTTTTCCATGCAGCCCGCCCAAATTTTCATCTCTACCCTCGGGTGAGGGAAGGTGACTGCCTAGGTCTAAATAGGCACCTTTTACCACTTCTGTAAGAGGCCGTTCCTTATAAAAAGAAAGACTTGATAATTAGTAATCAACAAATGTTTGAATTAAAGGGACACCAGAAGCTATCCCATCTAAGGAGAACCACAAATGGATATTCGATTTTCGAAGTATCTGAAGTCTTTGAGTTGGAATAAATCAAGTATAAAACCTATTTTTTGGATCCGGGAGACATTTTATCCGGATCAAGTAAATAGGTCCAAAACATTTAGATCCAGATTCCTGATCCTTGTACTTTCCAACCTGAGAATCTAAATCTAGAGACTTACATTATACTATATAAAAGCCAAGGGTTTTAAAGCGAATTTTGACCGTAACTATTGATTTTGATAGGGAGTTATATAACTAACCCATATTCTCTCCACACTTCCACATGCAACCACTCTATTTCTTCCCACTTTTCACTCTTCTTTTAAACAACTTCATTTCCATCCTAAATCTCATATACACTTACTCTATGTACACTTTTTTTTTTTTCCTTTCCACCCAACTTCTCTTACTATTGGTTTTTATGTATGTTGTTGTAATTTTTATCAATAAATATGCCCGTGCCATTGTGCTAGTCTACATATTATATATATGGCTTTGTTCGGAGTCACCCTGAGAACTTTCTAACTGTGGGTCTCATCTAAGAATGGGATCAGGGGATTGAAAGATCAATGTGTGATCACCCCACATATCAAGTTTGGCTCCAATTTCATGCCCCTAACCCCTTCATTAGTGGTTCACAAGTTTAATAATTTCATATTAAAAATAAATTCAATCCTCCATCCCATCGTCCAGTCCATTTAAATGGATGTCAAACCTAGGTCAGAGGGGGTGACCCCCAAACTTTTGAAATTATTCGTTTAAATGTTCAAAAATTCCCCTTTACCACAAGTCAAACTTATCTTTGCATGTTTTGAGGGAATTTGATTTCCTACAGCTTCACAAGCAGAATGCTCTCGGCTTTGTTTTCAAAATAGAAAACGTGGCAAAGTCTCTGAGATTCATTGCTTTTGGTAGGACTCTGAGACATAGCCATTAGCCAACACCAAAAATAAGAAAAGAATTCTAAAAAAAAAAACAAGAAAATAAAAATTATGATCATTGGATGCTAATCAAAAGATAATTTAAGGAGGCTAAATAGACGGTGAAGATAAAAACTTCACTAGATGGTCAGATATTTCATTAGCGGGTCCTCTCTAGAGTCTAGATGGATAGATCAGCTAGATATGATGAGTATTTGTAAGGGGTCTACATAGATAGGTAAATAAATTTTATTGGGGTCCACCATCATTCCATAATTTAATTGATCTCGTCGTGATTTATTTCGTTTGAGTGGGTACGTACACTTGGAATCCTATCATTTAGGTGGACCCTTGTGATTAATTATTGACCGAGACCCTTTTGTATAAGGAGATAGAGTCGTAATGTTAACCAAGAAAGATTAGTTTTGGCAAATTTTTCGAAAATTAACTCAAATTTGATTTATAAAAAATAGAGGGGAGTATTTGTTTAATTGGGAATTAAGGAATTGTACAAAGGATGATTAATCAAGTTAAATTAGTGCCCCCATTAATCAAGGATTGCAATGGGCCTGAACGAAGAAGGCCCATGTAATGCATGCACATTTGACCTCGGTTAAGAATTCAGACTCACACAGTCACACCAGTCCAGTTGACTCTACGATCTTTTCGATCAGAATTGTACCGAATGTTGTGAAGATCATAGATGTTGTTGTGTCACATGTTGGAAGATGTCAATGGATCCTAGTTTAATTTTCACAACTGGCCGAGAGTCTCAATCGGCATGTAGAAATGAGCCTTCATTTTGGGCCAATAAACAATTGGGACCGTGTCCATGCAAAGATATCCATCAGGTTTGTGTCCAATCCAGCCATGTAGCAATATTCCAATACCAAGTAATTTGAAAAGGTCTGTATGCAATTGGGTTTTAACCCAGTTGTAAGCATGTAAAAGGTTCAATCAAATATTGGTTGGTCATTCAGTCTCGATCAAAATGCGACCTAGAAATAGGCTCCCACAGGGGGAAGGAAACATGACCCGGCTTTTGTCAAGTTGGCTAGTGCACTCCGCAGAGTCAATTTCTTTGCGACTCAAGATTATTCATGATGGTTTCACATAATGGCAATGGAGGGGCTGTAGACTACAGTGGTTGGATTCTGAACCATTTTGGTGGAATATTGAATACTCTCTTCATAATGTTCTCTCGACGTTGGGGGCGTGTTTGACAATTAATTAGTTCAAATAAAGTAAAGTGAATTCCGACAAGAAATGATAAGGTATAATATCAAAAAGGACACAATTGTAAAATTCCCTCCTAATTTTTCAAAAAAAGTAAAAAAAAAAAAAAAAAACCTCCTTTCTCCACTAAAAAGATGAAAAAAAAAAAAAGCCCTTCACTTTTCTATCTCCCAAAGACTTCATCTTCCCCTTAGAAGTGCTCAAGACCTCTGCCCAAAACACAAAGGTGCATGTGACTCGACCCTAACACAAAGGGGTGCGATGCGGTTCTCTCTTTCCAAGTTCCATCATGGCTAAACCCCAAAGAGTTGGCCGAGTTGGCCGAGTGATCTTAGTATCAACCCTCGATTTCCCCCTCTTTGGGATCTGAAGGTTGAATCTACTTGTACTATCACTTAGGGGCCACGTGAGTTTTACCGCTGCTTCCCCTTAGTCCGAAGGGAATAATCCAGCATAATTGAAAAAAAAATAAATTTCCATCATATATCTCCTTCCGAATTCCCCGGTTTTCGGTATATATCATTACTAACCGACCGAAAACAACACTTCACCAGGTGGGCCACAGAAAAGGACGTAAAATCAGCCATGTGGGCTCCACCACATCGACGACTCAGATCTCTCAACCACTTGCAAAGTCACGACCCCCAACAACAATCCGAGGGCATTGGGTTCCCTCTTTCACTCTCTCTCACAGATCTCTCTCCACCATCGTCTTTTCTTTTCGTGTCTGCTCTGAATCTGATATTGATATTGGGGCCTCGCGAGGGCATCATTGCATACACCAAAATCAAGATCGAATAGGATCGAATCGAAGATGTATATGTCGTACGGATGGCCTCAGGTCATCCCGTTGCAGCAGGGCCTCTGCCCTTCTTCCGAGCAGATCATATACCTCAGAGTCATCGATCGCCTTCTCCTCGTTGTGGCTCCCACTCACCTCGAGCTCTGGTCCTCCTCTCAGGTCTTCCTCAATTTTCCCATCTCAATCTAACCTCTTTTTTTTTTCTCTGCAATTGTAATGGTGATGGTGATTTTGTGTTGAAATTCGATGATGCTGGGATCAGCACAAGGTGAGATTGGGCAAGTATTTGAGAGATTCGGATTCGGTGCTAAGAGAAGGGGAGAATTCTCAGGCGATTTGGAGCCTCGACACCAAAACAATTGCCGTTTTTGTGAGTAATTTAATCCAGATCATCTTGCATTTGTTCATTTCTGATGTTGTTTGTTGTGACTTGTGAGTGGAGGGGTTTGTTTGGATTGATTGTTAAATTGAATTAGGGTGATTTCAACATGCTAATTCCTGGATTGGAGTTGAATTCCTATCGTGGATTCATTCTGAAAGTGATGTAACATTACAGGCTCTGGCCATTGCTGTCTTTTGTATTGAGCTAAAGATTGCAATTCATTGCAATGGTGCACCCAAACACGGCCTTAAGTAAATGGATGGAAATTATATGATTGTTGTTTCAGGAGATTTTACAAATATATCATCATCCTCTATTGATTTTCCTGTGTGGTTTCAGTAATTTTTGCGACTACAGTTAATACTAACACTTTAGTAGCTATGGACAACGTATGACTAAGAGATTATTCAATTATCACAAATGAGGGAGGAGAAAAGGAGCCACCATTCACGAGATATTCGAAAAGAACCTTTGGAAATCCATTAATCAACGCGTAAACATATTTCAAAGACACATAGGCCCTCATCCAGTTACCCAAGTCCACTTTTTCTCTCCAAACCCCAGGGTGTAATCCTTTAGATTTGAATTCATTGATTCTGTCTCTTCTCCACACGTTTATTAATCCCTGGCAAAATACGTAATGATAATGGAAGTAAATTTGAAAGAAAATGAATCAGACAATTAAAGTTTTGTTCTTCTCTATCAAAAAAGGCAAGGACTTACACTAACAAAATTCATTTTTCAAACTTTAGTTTGCATTTTCATTTTCTTGTTACGATTGAATTGAATTCGAATAAGTAGTTAATAAGAAGTTAGGCTGCATTTGGAGATGACCAAGTATATTTTCCTTTCATTGTATTCATACTACAAACTAGCTTCCCAATGAAATTGACTCACTTTGAAGTTAAGTATGAAAGGAAAGCAACAGCAGTTTTTTCAAGGCTGCTTTTTCATCAGATACTGGACATACTGTCAAAATTGTAACTCGGTGGTCGCCCAAACGCATCCTTAATGGATGCTGCAATTGTAATGAAAAAGACATTGGCAAAATGACTTGCATATAGCAGATGTTGTTATCTAAAATTTGCTTCCTCTGATGTTTCTCCTAGAGCGGTTGAGTCGTAAGATTTTTTTTTTTTTACTCTTTATTTTATTGTAATTGCAGCCTCAGCATATCAAAATTCTTCCCTTTTTTTTTTTTTGGGGGAGTGATTACCAAGATTTTTCACGTGCAAGTTTTTTCATTTTTTTATTTTTTTGTTTGGCAGAAGAGTGTACATTATTCTGAAAATGCTCTTAGCATTATATATTTTTAGCTGTCTTTACTTACCCTTTGTTATCTTTCCTGCAGACATCTTCGTTCTTTCTTCATATTTTTAAGGTTCAGATGATTGACAGAAAAGTAATACTAGGAGGGAAACAATCTTCTGGTCTTTCTCTTGCTACTATATCTCTAGTTCTCAGTGAGAAGGCCCCCTTTTCAGATAAGAACTTAACAATGTGTGTATTCTTTTCTGGTATTGACCTTAGAGATTTGACACATTTAAGGTATCTTGTATTCTTTTTGATAAATGTTAACGGTTTTCCTGTTTTAATTTGCTTCCAGGAGCAATTTTGTATGTGACCACAAACATATACTCCTCGGACTTTCGAATGGGTTTTTACATGTTGTTTCCTGGAAGGGAGAGGTATTTTTTTTTTTTACTGGATTTGATTGAACAGCAAATTTGTTCTATTTCTCATATGCATCTAATGCCTACAAATTGTTTTAGAGTATGTTCGGATGTCCCTAATATCTCAAAAATTGTTTTAGAGCATGTTTGGATATCCCTAATATCTCAGAATGGGCTGGGAGTTTCTCTATCCAAATCAATAATGGAAATTTTAGGTCTAATATAAGCAATCAGGGATGGACAAGTGGAAGCTTGCATAATGCTGTCTCCATTTCTTGCTGCTCTAATTGTGAAGCTTAATGGATGGTTATTTGCGTATCTGGGAAGTGGATCCAGCTTCCATGCGGGGCTACATCCAAACAGTGCCTTTTGCTATTTATCAAGAAATTCTTTTTAATGCAAACAAGGTTCTGAAGCAGTATTTAGTTCTAATTTTCTTCTTTTTTTTATTCTCACCATGATTTCTTATCCAGTTTTGCAGCACCTTTGAACTTCACGGCCATCCTCTGAGCAACAGTGACGTGTCTGAACCACTGCATAGTTTGGACAATGGATCTTCTGCTTCTGAAGGACCTTTAAGTGTCTCAACATCCAGTCATAATTCAAATAGCATTTCTATTGTACAGCTTGAACTGTCACTGGCTTTGCGATTGCTGGTGGTTGTATTTTGTGATGGGCTAGTTGCATTATGTTCAATAAGTAAGAAAGGTTTAAAGCAAACTGATTCTATAAATGCTGAAAGATGGTTGACTACTGGTGATGCTGTGTGTGCTTCAGTAGCTTCAGACCAGCGGATCCTTGCAGTTGGTTGTAAAAGAGGTGTTGTTGAATTATATGACCTGGCCGAGAGTGCATCACTTCTCCGCAGTGTATCTTTGTATGATTGGGGGTGAGTCTTGCAGATTTAGCAAAGTTGATGAAGTTCCGCTCTGGTTTTTGTAGCCTGCAATTAGCCACACAGAAACTTATAATACCTTCATCTTTCATGGGCAAGCTACCAAATGAACATAGTACTTCAGTGTCTATCGGTCAAATTTCAGTTTTTTTCCTTTAATTTTTTTTGAATGGTAACTGAAATTTTATTAATAGAAGCCACACAGTATGAGTCTATGAGAGCAAAATACCGAATAACGGAAACCAGAAAAACAAAAACAACAGAGAACATAAATGCCCACCCAGAACACTACAAATTTAAAGAGCCATCATAACTATTAACCAAGCTTTCCCGATGAACCCCCCCTTTGGCTAGAGAATCCGCCATTGAATTGACACTTCAATTTAAATGAGAAAATGATGCTTGGAGCCGCCTAGCTAAGTCAACAATTAGCGCTTTGCTTTACATGAGAAAAATTCAGTTCTACTAACATATTGTAGGAGATGGAATTTCCTTAGGTTTCAGGTGGGTTTTCGCAGATTCACAGTCGTATTTGATTGTTTTAATCCATTGGTTCTGTGCGTGCGTGCTTGCATGCGTGCTTGCACTATGTGCATGTGTTGTTGTATCAATAACATCCATCTGTTAAAAAAAGAGAAACTTCTTCTCTTGTACCAATCCTTTTTCCTGTTTAAATTATAAACTATCCGTGTAATATGGTCCCACTTGCAACTCAAAACTGATATTGGGTTCTCTACTACATGATGAAAGGCTTGTGTGTGCTGCATTATGGCCTTGTCCAGTATTGGAGAGGTTACATTGATCACTTAAAAGAGATTGGCTTCTTTCTCCTAAATTTTTTTTTTTTTTTTATTTCTTGTGCACCTTGAGAATGGTTCTGGTTTGCACAGCTACACATCACTAAAGGTTGTGTGTTTAAATGATTTTTCTTCAAATTGGATGTGGCTTGAATATTCTCACCAACTCTTGCTTATGTCGGCATTCATTTTTGGGAGTCTCTTCTTGTGATGTAATTGTTATTATTATTGTTGTTGTTGTTATTATTATTATTATTATTGCTTACATAGCATTTGTGTAAATTTTGTTTGCATTTGCTAGATACTTAAATAATATGGAGCCACATTGTTGTTAGAATCTTATGATTCATATCTAATCCTATGGAAAAAAAATCTCATATGTATATGACGAATCCCATTTATAAGTGAATCTTAGGACTCAAGTGTGAATCTTAAAATCCCATTCTTGTTTTATGGGATCTTAGGACTCAAGTGATTTATGAAACCTCTTATGAGCATACTCTCTTGAAGATTTTTTTGAGATTAAATAGGTATGTGACTAGAGCTTTCAACCTTATGTATGGGATTTTGTCATGCATTAATTTTTTTTAATAAAATTCTCAGCTTTTTTCTTCACGAACACTTTTTTAAGTTCAGGAAACACCCTAACCATGTCAAGTTGATTATTTGGATTTTTTATTTTCTTATTTAAACTGAACAAAAAAAATCAATGCAACACGTTTATTTTTCGTAGTAATATAGAGATCTTAAACATGTTTAACTATTCTCACATATTATTCATGATATAGTAATATATATATATATATGTATATGTATATGTATATGTATATGTATATATGTTGGTTTTCTTCATATGATTGTATCTTTCTCTTATTTGTTATTGTATTATGCTGCTAAGGATGGAAAATGAGTGGATTGTGAATAACTTCTTTTTTATTAATTTTTTTTTTTGTTTTTACAAGAAAAATAAAAATCATAGGGTTTGCAATACTCTATTTGATTCATACCCTTAAACAATGATACGGTCTCGATGCGGAGCCATGCTTTTATAGATCCAGTTATTTGTCAACTTGATTGTGGTCCAGTTATGTACTGCATATTTGTTGCTGTAACTGAGCGGATATTTTAATGGGAACTGGTTTTATTAATCATGCAGGTACTCTGTGGAGGATACTGGTTCCATAAATTGTATAGCCTGGACACCTGATAATACAGCTTTTGCAGTTGGGTGGAAGTTCAGAGGACTTACAGTTTGGACTCTATCTGGATGTCGATTGATGTGCACGATTCGACAAATTGGAATGAATTCTGCCTCTTCTCCCATGGTGAAGCCAAACCATGATCTGAAATATGAGCCTTTGATGGGTGGCACATCATTTGTTCAATGGGACGAATATGGATATAGGCTTTATACAATTGAAGAAAGGTCTTCAGAGAGAATTATTGCATTTTCTTTTGGTAAATGCTGTCTTAATAGAGGAATTTCGGGCACAACATATGTTCGTCAAGTGATTTATGGTGAAGATCGAGTTCTAGTAGTGCAATCTGAAGACACGGATGAGCTTAAGATATTACATCTTAACCTTCCAGTTAAGACCAAGGAGTACATTCTTGTTGCTTGATTCTTTAACTTTCTACTTGCTGTTCATTTAATGCCGTGTTCCTGATGTGTTTTTCTTTTTTCTTTTGTTTGTTTGTTTTTATCTTTCACTCATTTCTGTCTAGGCATCATATATTTCCCAGAATTGGCCAGTTTTACATGTGGCGGCTAGCAAAGATGGTATGTACTTGGCAGTTGCTGGTCTCCATGGATTGATCTTGTATGATTTACGTTACAAAAGGTGGCGTGTGTTTGGAGATATTACCCAGGAACAACAAATTGAGTGCAAAGGCTTGCTATGGTTGGGGAAAATTGTTGTTGTTTGCAACTATGTTGATTCCTCCGATATGTGAGAACAATATCCTTTTCCCTGTTTTGTGTTTCATAATCCTCATATAGCATTTGATAGTTGGGTTAGTCACAGTGCAATTAATCCAGGAAAGAGGTAGATTGTCGTGGCGTATATTGTTGTATTGTTTGATACATAATTCTTGTTCAAGTTGTTCTTGTCACGGCTTGAGTTCTTGACATATTATTTATGTGGCTGGGTGACGTTTGCACTTCGTTCTCTTTTTCATAGACTAGGTTCAAGTTCTTAGAATATTCTCTTGAGTTCTTTTAAATAATATGGGCATGTTAGTTCTGATTCAGATATTTTATAGTTGCAGCTACAGATGTAATCTTGTGCAATGCTTTGCAGGTATGAATTGCTTTTTTATCCAAGATATCATCTTGATCAGAGCTCTTTACTCTGTCGGAAGCAGTTGCTTGGAAAGCCAATGGTCATGGATGTGTTGGAAGATTATATACTTGTTACTTATCGTCCATTTGATGTTCATATTTTCCATGTGAAAATTTTGGGTGAATTGTCACCTTCCAGCAATCCAGTTTTACAGGTGAGAGGAATTGTTCTGGGCTGCATTTACTTCATAATTTTAGCGGGATTAGTAAATAAGATTGGTTTCATGAACTTGCTTCTACTTCTAATACTTTAACTTACAATCTTAAAGATGACGCACTACCTGTAATGTTGATACATTGTTTACATTTGTAAGTAATAAAATGACAAACAGCTTTCTACAGTACGAGAGCTTTCAATCATGACTGCAAAGAACCATCCTGCAGCCATGCGTTTCATCCCTGATCTACTGCCAAAGGATGATATCTTAAGGAAGAATCACGTTACATCTCCAGGTTCATTATTCGGACAACCAACTAGGTATTTTCACTCATCTTTTTCAATGGAAATCCAGCATTCAACTCACAAAATGAGATTAAATAGCATGTATATGGTGTCAGATGTTTAATATTGCGGACAACTGGTGAACTTTCATTGCTTGATTTGGATGATGGGCGCGAGCGTGAGCTCACTGATTCAGTTGAACTCTTTTGGGTCACTTGTGGTCAATCAGAGGAGAAATCAAATCTGATCGAGGAAGTTTCTTGGTTAGACTATGGCCACCGAGGAATGCAGGTAATCCTAATAGGATGACCTCTACTTTTTCCCAAGTGTTAATTTTATCAGAATGTAATTTTATAATCGAAAAGAATTATTGGAGTTCTTTCTTGGATTTGATAGTTAGATAGTTTTACTTGTCTGATATAAATTCTGCCTGGAGACATATTCTTGCAGGTCTGGTATCCATCTCCTGGAGCCGATCCTTTCGTGCAGGAAGATTTCTTTCAGGTAATTAGTTCTTCCATGGGATATAGGCGTTGCAGTAGCTTTTGTGCATATATTGTATTAATGTTCTTCACTTCCGGTTCACTAACTTTGCAGAATTTCTAATTTCCAAGTGACCTTTTAGAAGAAACAGTATAGCATGTTGTTTGAACTTCAATTTGATTAGGGGAAGGATGAGAGAAAAGGTTGGGAAGGCTTTATTTTTTTTGGGTTTTGGGGGTGGTTGGGTGGGTTGGTGGTAAGAAGATGCAGTGATGGAAGGATGCTTATGCTAATAAATTGTAAGAAGATGCAGTGATGGAAGGATGCTTATGCTAATAAATTGTATTTGTTGTTTGTTTTGAAGTTGTTATATAAGATTTCTGCACCCGATTTGAGAAGATTGTTTAACGAAGTAGGAATGCTTTTGATGTAATTCTCTGGTAGATAGAATCTATTGAAAAAGTAGATGATTCAAGTTTTGAGGTATAGGAAGGAATATGAAGCTTTTGTGGGTAGTTCAGGGGACCTATGTTTATATCATAGGAGGGTCAGATTGCGAGGTATGGTCCTGAATTTTGAAAGCAGTCCAAGCTGTATCAACTTCTATTACTCAGGGACACAATTCCAATGGTGTAGGAGGGATTCAGATTTTTGTCCCAAAGTCTGAATGAAATTGTGAGAAGGGAGCACGGGTGGATAGTGTAGGAGGTTTAAAAGTGGTGGAAGTGTCAAGAAAAGTCTCTGATCCATTAAAAGCTTCTCTTCAGCAAACTAATCTTGCAATGATTCATGTATAGAATTAACGGAATCCAATATGAAAGAATGGATCAGAATGAGATGGGGTGGTGATTTTTGTCCAGCTGTGAAGTGGCTTAATCCTTTACAATGGTGGATCCACCCAAAAGTCCAATAAAGAATTTGATGCAATTCTTCATGTGGCTTCTGGCTTTGCAGAGGGTCCATCGCGGAGGATTGATGAATGGATTGACATGGCCGGATTGGTGGAAGGATCTGCTAAGGCATAGGCACATTCAAGCGCACACAAGTAATTCTATGGTTCTACCCAAAAGAAAATGTTTAAATGTTATTAATAAATGATTTTCAGAATACATGTGAGGTCCTTAAATAAGCTTCTTAGGAATCTAAAGAAAGTAATTTTCTTATTGCACTTGGATTACCTTTCCTTACAATTAGAACATTCATTGAATTTAGACTCTTAACAAAAGAAGGAAAATTGAATCAAAGAGAGATACTTAAGAAGATAATTATCCTAATAGATCCATCAAAGGATATCGATTTATTGCCTTATCGTTTTTGTTGACTTGCGCACAACTAGGTTGGGGTCTGTTAGACGTTGCTTCATCTCATTTCATAGTGGAATCCTCTTTCCCTTGCCCTTCCTTCTCTTTCATCCTTGACATCTCCTAACATAGTTTCAACTCTTTTGATGCCGTCATGACCTTTTCCTGTTTTTTCATCATTTTTCTTCGTCTTTGGCTCTTCTTGCGTGCTATCCATAGTTGAAGGTTCTTTTGCATTTTCATTGGACATGAAATCAACATTTTGAGTATTTTCTTGGCACTTTGCTTCAATAGAACATATCGGCGGTTATCATGAGTAGTCACCTTGGAGAAGATTCCATTTGATTGCATGGAGATGTAGGAGATTATGCATATGAATTGACAACGGGCTCTCTTCTTTGTTGGAACTTACCAGAAACTAAAACTGTTTCATGTGAGATCATCCAAGTTTGTCTGCAAATTGGGGAGCTTCATTACATGCTTCTTGAATCTTTTGGCTAGAATTCATATTGTTATTTTCTGATCGTAGACCCCTGATTTAACGAGCCAAATCATGTCTCTCTCCTCTAGTGCATATAAATAAACTCATGAAATTGGTTTGTATATTCATAAACCGTCAATTTTTCTTGCTTCAAAAGTAAGGAACCGCTCAAAGTAGAACACATTCTCATAATACCAATGTCCCTATTTGTATCAATACAAAATTCTTTGACATACATTTGAAGCTCCAAAGCTTCTCATACTGATTTAGATGCAATAGTGACATAAAAGATAGCAGTTGATTTTCAAGAATGGTCTGTGAAATGGACTGTTATGTAGTTTATGCAACTTGCAGAAATTGGCAAGCAAAGAGAGGGTTTTAACCAAGGGTTATGCAAGGTTTGGATACGGTTAATTAGACCGATGAGCGGGAGAGGCTAGGGTTTTATATTGGACAGATTTTGCGGTTTAATAGGGCTTATATTGATGGGAACAATATTGACGCATTCTCAAATTTAGGATTTAGGCCCTTTATGCTATGTTTGGGAAGGGGGGAGGGGAGGGGAGGGAAAATTAATTTTACCTCTTCTTATTTGGGAAGTCAAAAAGTAGGGGGAAGAAAGTGAAAAAGTAGGGTTTTGTTTGTTTGTGAGGTAGAGAGAGAATTACCAATTTATCCTTTGTGAAAAAGTGGAAACGGTATTTTAGTTAAATGGTGAAAAGGGCATTTTAGTAAAATGACACATTTTCCCCCTTTCCCTCATACTTTCCCCCCATTTTTGAGGGGAAAGTTTTAAGGTGGGCCCCACACAAATTTTCCCCCACAATCCCCCCCTCCCCATTTTCCCTCCCCCCTTCCCAAACACCCCCCATTATCATTTTCCCTCCACTTTCCCCCATTTTTTTCCTCCCCCCCATTTTCCCCCCTTCCCAAACGGTACCTTAGGGCCAAAATTGGGGCTTAAAATTGAAGGGATTTTGTTGGGGTAACTTAGGCCTTGTTTGGCATCATTCCTGTATTGTTTCCAGTTTTGTGCTGAGATTGGATTGTGCTGAGATCAATTGTGTTGATACTATGCTTTGCAGAACTTGTTTGGCAACATTATTTTAAAATGTTGTGCTAATGATATTCTCTGCAGAACATGTTTGGCAACACCATTATCTCTTTACATGGTATATTCCTTTAGAATTTATAATGTGGTATCCACCTTTAGAAATTAGAACATGGGCCCACTTTCAGAGGATTCATAATGTGGTCCTACTTTTTTTTTATTATGAGCATGTAAACCACCTTTAGGAATTAAGAAATTACAAAGTGGGGCCTTTTGTGATTGTGAACAAAATACGCACTTTTAAAAATTGTGATTGACATTCATTAGCTTTGACAAAGAGCATCTAATGGCCATGTTTGTGAAATAGAGTTTATCAGACAATGAATGAAGCCTTTGTATACATAATCATCAGTTAAAAAATCATTTAATATAAAATCTTGATTTTATTTTTATTCCTTTTTTTTACTAAACTCACTTAAGCAGAAGAATTTTGAAAAAAGAAGCTCTGACGAGTGTTGCAGGAAGGATGAAAATTTGTGAAAACTCACATAATCCAATCACAAATTAGAAAGAGAGGAGTGTTGCAGGAAGGGTGGGTCATGCTCTGGGGCGTGAATAGGACGAGTTTGGGGGCGAGGGAGAGGAATGGATCGGATCAGATGTATGTGTGTGTGTGTGAGAGAGAGAGAGAGAGAGAGAGAGAGAGAGAGAGAGAGAGAGAGAGTTGGGGTGAGGTTGGAGAAGAGAGTAACAGGGAGGTGGGGCCAGACAAGTATATATATATATATATAGAGATAGAGAGAGAGAGAGAGAGAGAGAGAGAGAGAGAGGTGAGCAGGTGAGGTTGGAGAGATACAGGATGGTGGTCTAACTTGTGGGACGAGGAGAGAAAGAGGGAGAAGTTAGACGGACGATGGGGGTGAGGCTTGTGGAGAGAGAGATGTTTGGAAGGCGGAGGTGAGGACGAGCGTAGGAGAAGACATGCAATTACAACCCGTGCCAGAGTTAAATTTTTTTTTTTTTTTGTTCCGTGTTTCTTATTCCAGCGGTCTGAAATTTCTGGGATGTTACAACCAGATTAATATTGGAAACGGTAATTAGCGCTTGCCAAACATGTTTTATACTGCCTTGTCTCATGGGAACGTGGAAACCTCCCACTGGCGAGATGCCAAACAGGCCCTTAGTGTTTGTGATTGGGTATGGGTTGGACTTAATATGGGACGAAGAATTGAAAGGTTTGACGGTTTTGTGGGGGTTGGATTTGGGGTTTCTTTATAGAGTGGCGAATATTGGAGGAAAAAAAAAGAAAATAACGAAGATGATAGAAGATCAATTGATGAATTCATTGACCCAGAGCACAATCCACCGAGAACTTGGCTTTGAGACAAATAGGACACAGCCGAATTGGTGGAAGCCTGGAAGGATCCACCCAAGTTTAGGTGCACAATTAATTCTAGGTTCTACCTAAAAAGAGAATAATCCGTGTACTTAATTGATGAATGATTGTCGGAATACATGTGAGGTCCTTAAATAGGCTTCTTAGGAATCCGAAGAAAGTAATTTCCTTGTTGCATTTGGATTTCCTTTCCTTATAATTAAAACATTAATTGAGTCTTGGACTCAAATAAAAAAGAGGAAAAATAAATCAAAAGGAAATACTTAAGAAGACAACTATCCTAACAGATCTACAAAGAATATTGTTTTATTGCTTTATTGGTCTTGTTGGGCTAGCTGTGGGCTTGGGCTTGGCCCAATGGACCAGGGCCTGGCCACGAGTTGTGGGTGCATCATGAATAGAGATAATGATGAGTATGGTGCTCTACAGGTGTATACAGGAACTATCACATACGTCACATATGATGTCCATATGATCACCATTTAACAGCAGTATCTTCAAAAGCTGCTAATGAGTTTGGAGCGAGCGCAGAAGATTTTCCTTGAGGTGTTGATGATGTAGATGGTTCAAGGACTGGGGCTGATCAATAGCAGTGATGAGAGGGTTGCTGTGTCTCGTGAGGCAACTTGCTTCTTTCATAGTAATGAGCATGAGAACGGGATGGAAGAGCATATGTTAGAAGTAGGTAAAGCTATAAGGTGTTTTTGAATGGTAAGATATATTTGAACGAGGAAGGAAATCCAAATGGGCATCTATAGCAGAAGGAAAGCAAGAGACAAAATCTTCAGTCATTCGCCATAGGGATAACAGGGAGAAGAGAGCTCTGATTGTTATTTAATTTATTTTTCAATTTTTTCTTTTAGGTTGGGGGATTTGGGTGGTCTTTTGGATTCTGTATGGGTTTTCTGTTTTATTGATCACTTTTTAATTTCTTTCTTAGGTAAAATATAATTATATTTCCATTCATTTCCCATCCATCAGCCCCCACCAAAAAAAGAAAAAAAAAAAAACCAAAAAAGGGAAAAAATTATTGTAACTGTTCAACATGAGTTCTGATCTGAAAATATTCTAAATGGCAAGGTCCGCTAGTTGGGATGAAATGCACTTAAAAGTATTTTAGTTAACAGTATGTCATAGTGTCTCTTTGGACTGGATTCCCAAGAATTCATAGTAAAGAGGGCTTTATGGAAGGATTATTAAAGAGGAGTGGAGAGAGATATTGATGGTACCGATAACTTTCCTAGGATGATGAGTCTGGTAATCATTTCCTGTCAAAGGAGAGATTATTTGATGGCTCTAAGTGGATCTTCACCTTTAATTGTTCACTTTTGTCCCCTTTGACATTAAGGCATTGCTTTTAGATCTTTGGAATCCAATAATGATTGAACGGACAGGCCCAAGATCCTTTCTCAACTAGATGTATGATCTTGTCACTTTGTTCTTGTTCATTATGTGCTTAGATATTCATTAGGAACCTGTTAATTTTAAATGTATGGGAAACTGCCATCAATTTGATAAGATATATCTTGTATTTCTAATTGTTATCACCTATGATGCACTGATACGTCATAGATACGGCGAGGACACGCCATAGACACAGCAGGGACACAGATTTTAAATATAAAAATTGAAGTATCGGATACGATACGACACGATACGTTGCCCATTTTGAAGTATCCGTGCATCATAGGTTATCACTCACGCAATATGCTTAATTGCATATGTAGCACTTTCTTGGAAGCTTTTTATCTTCATTCCTTGGTATTTTAATTTGTTTTTGATAATTGGGTCTTGAATATATATATATATAATTATTTGGATTGGTTTTTGGAGATGGGTGTGCTTGATTTGTAACTTTTCCTTTCTTCTGTAGTTGGATCCTGACCTGGAATTTGATCGCGAGGTTTATCCTCTTGGGCTTCTTCCGAATGCTGGGGTTGTAGTTGGTGTTTCCCAGAGAATGTCCTTTTCAGCATGCACAGAGTTCCCGTGCTTTGAGCCTTCTCCTCAGGCACAAACAATATTACATTGCTTACTAAGGCATCTTCTCCAGGTATCACTTGATCTGTTCTTTCATATTTCACAATAAATAAATAAAAGGCAACTCGTGGAAGTTTGAAGTTTGCGTAAACTAGCATCTCTCTCTCTATATATATCTATCTATCTATCTATCTATCTATCTATCTACTGAGCATTAGTAGGTTTGAATTAACTTTATTCATCAGACACTTGTGATTTGCATCCATGAGTCTGATTCGTGTCAATGAGACTATTGCCGCGCTTTTTATCAGTATCTTAGCCCTTAGGCATATGAGTGGGTTTGGATATTGGTGTTCTATGTGGCCTTTAACATAATAATGCTTGTATTGATTATTAGGGGTTATTTGTTTGCATATGAAAATGATTCACATGCATAATTGGCACACATGTGAATCTGTGCACATGCAAATGAGTCACATGTGAAACGCATTCCATTGTTTGTCAAAATCACCAATTTCACATGTGAATGTGAGTATATCCAACGGTTTTTTGTATTTGGATTTTGTGGATGTTTTTTCACAAATTTCTCAAAATCCATACAAAGAAGACGAATGGTTTGGATCCTGATTTGGCAGTGCACAGAAGTCCAGAAAATTAGATCTTAACAGTTCGGACTATTTCACAAATTTCTCAAAATCCATGAAGATTTAAGACAAGAAATCTGACCTCTTAGCTGTTTTTTGCCATATGAAGAAGATGAATGGTTCGGATCATGAATTAGGGTCCCATAGAAATGAGAAAAATAAAACTTTTTGATGGGTTGCATGGGAGAAACCACTACCATGTTTTCATTGTAGTAAAACTGTACTGGCACTTCCTGCTTCTGGAGGTGTAAAACGGTTTATGGGTGGAGGGCGCTTATTTATGTGCCATTTTCACATCTGATTTATGCAAGCAAACAAACATGATGATGCGTAAATGATTCACATGCAAACAACCGACCCCTTAGTAAATGCATTCCAGGTGTTAGACTTCTACCAATCATGCTTTTTGGTACATATGCTTGATATGTAGGTCCATAATTCTAAGGAGTTTCAGTCGCTTTTTTTAGGGCATTGCATAGTATCTTGAGCACTTTTTTGTTCATTGTTTGTTTGCACTGTACTTCCTCAAGTAAGGAAAGAAAACACAAAATGAAAAAGCACAAGGCACTGACATCGTTAGAATTCAGATGGAGGCCTAATAATCTTCTAGACCCTGGTGTTAGAAGTGTTTTGTATGTGAAAACAGAATGTCCTTTAAAAGAGTTTTTGTTTTTTGGTATATTGTCCTTTAAAAGAGTTGGAATGAGGAGATGGCTATCGAAGTTACCGAAGAGTTTTTTTTTTTTTTTTTGAATAGTAACTTGTATTCATAAAAATGCTTAGCAGTATAAGTGATAATTAGTGACGAGCGATAGTGAAAACAACAG
Organism: Umbellularia californica; assembly: GCA_028538565.1. Lineage (NCBI taxonomy): Eukaryota > Viridiplantae > Streptophyta > Magnoliopsida > Laurales > Lauraceae > Umbellularia > Umbellularia californica. The sequence goes on along the minus strand of JAPQWN010000001.1, from coordinate 12,176,198 downwards.
CACAACTGAAGCACAGGATACAACCAGAGCACAGCAGAAGCACAATCACGAAAAAAAAAAAGAGCAAAACAAGCAGGGGAACCTGCTTGCTTTTTTCATAGAGTTGTTCTCTTTAAGATTTCCTGAAGCTTAATACTCATTGGAGTTTCACTTGGTACCTGCATTTGGAGGGTTCCGAAGACTCTACCCAGTGCTCAGTTAGGTGCCTTAGGTTGGCTTTCTGCCATGCGACATGATTCATGGAAGTGATACCATAATTAGATCTATAGATATCTTTTCATTACTTTTTTTCAGAGGTAAGTAAAAATTCTTATGCCCTAGATATGTATTGTCAGATTGTCAATGGCTATGACAACTCAAGATCCCTAGTCAAAATCATTTAATTTTTTGTAGTTTAAATGGTTCTTCTGTTCATAACTTTTCACATTTTAATGAAAATGGCCTTGTTGATTCAAAGATTGTCTATGTGTTGTTGTGGTCATTAATTTTAATCTTCTGCAATGTTCTGGATGTATCATTATATAATTGCATAATGTATGAGACATTGCTTTGAATTTTCTTTGGAATTGGAATCTGTGTGCATTTTGGCTATACTGTTGTCCTCTGTTTCTCCTCTATTCTGAGGAATTCCTAACTTCATCAAATATATATTTCTTGCACCAGAGGGACAAAAGTGAGGAAGCTTTACGGTTAGCACGGTTGTCAGCTGAAAAGCCCCACTTTTCCCACTGCTTGGAGTGGCTCCTCTTTACGGTATTTGATGCTGATATTTCCAGGTATACTATGAAAAAAATTGAATGGTTAAACTTGCTGACTGAATGTAGATGATTCATTGTTGTTTCTATTAAAGAGCATATTAGTTGTTGACTTACAATTTCTAGTTATTGCAGTAATTGCTGTTAATGAGTAGATTCTTGCCTATTGACATTGAAGTTCTATTGAATGGTTATAATAGATGAACACTTAATAATCTATGGCAATTTCATTATGGGAATTGTTGATGAATTAGAACAATTATAGTGCCATGATGTCCTTGTCTCATAAAGCGGCTCCTCTGGTTCTGTGATCCATACCTTGATTAGATGGTGTCCACTGTTTATGGGGTGCCCTGAAAATGTTGAGTTGGACATTTTTATCTCTTTTCTTTTCTAAGACAAATGCTGTAATTTTTTAATTGTCCACTCTTAGGCTGATGAGCCAATTGCATGATATTCCAATATGAAAGTGTTCGGGTGCATCACCATTGTTGGCAAGACCTATCAGATCAATGGTGTATCACAAAATGAATCAGCATTCTATGTTCCTTTATATATCTTTAATAAGAACTCTCAAGATGTCCTCATTTTGAAAGCAAAGCTTGGAAGTCCCATTGAGAGTTGGCAAGACAGTGCACAAGCTACAATTGCAACTCTAGAGAGATCTATTACATGAATCCTTAGCATCTGTAGTTGCTTAGTGATATTTATAGAAGCACTGACAAGGCTGGAACAGGATAATTACTACTGTACTCACTAGAAACAGATTTAGGTTTTTGTTGTCCTCAATAATGCCTTCAATTTTTTCTCTAATGAGATGATATCTTGAGCTGATAGGTTCTTAGCTAAATAAAATGTTGATACTAGAATATACCTGATAGTGTCTTCAGTGCTCTCCTTTGCTGGATAAATTCAAATTTTGATTAGTGGGATGGAAATGAAAAATTCTATCCTATGTAGGTTGAATCCAAACCATCAAAATCAGTCCTCAACTCGTTCCACATCTATTGGTCTATTTGCTTCTTGATTCCCAAGGGTCTGCCTCAAGAGTACTTTTATGTGGAATTCAAGGAATTGCATTAGGAAAGCTCACATGATTTCTTGGAAAACAGTCTGCACCCCAACAAATCAAGGAGGCTTGGGCATCAAATCATTAGGGCATTACAATATAGCTTTCATCATAAGGTAATGCTGGCACCTTGCTAGGCACTCTAGCAATTTGGTTCAAATGGGCTCGACTCAAATATCTTGGTTAAAACTGTTTGGAATGTTAACTGCACCAAAACGATTCAGGGGGATGAAGATGCATATGGAAAGCTAGAGACTGGGCATTAAAAGGCTGCCACATTCTTACTGGCAATGGAAATAGAACCTCCTTTTGCTTTGACCCTTGGCTTCCTGAAGGTAGGTTGGTAGACAGGTGCAGAACTGTAGCAATCTAAAACTTTTGCAGGCCAAGGTCAATCAAGGTGGGTGATTTCATTCAAAATGGGAGAAGTGACGGACCTCGTAAAATAAGCCCATGGTTAGATGAGGTGAAGGACAGACCTGAATGGTTATGGGGTGTCAGTCTCGTGTGCCTGGGGCAGCCAACTTTGCAACAGACTATCTAGCTAAGGATGGTGTTTCACTGTCTCTGTTGATGTTTGACTTGTAATGTTGTTTAATATGGTTTTCTTGGGGTGGGCAAATGACCCCTTTTGGCTTTATGTTGTATTCTTTTTTTCTTTTTCTTTTATTTTTCTCCCAACTGAATTATCATTATTTTTTTCAAAAGAAAATGTTTATGCTTTACTTCTTTGAGACATATGTGGTGGGGCTGTCATTCACAATTCTAATCCTGTGTCTTAATGTTCAACTCTTTCACAAATTTAAGGGCTAGTTTCATCATCAAATTGCTAAGGTGACTGTGACAGTAGTAGTCAGGTGATGGTGGTGGTCACAGACAACGAGGATGTTCTGATTGATGTCACCTTGTGGGTTAGCTGAGCATGATTGATATCTAAGCACCAAATTGTATAGTGTTATATGATATTGGTTTCTTTGTATACATTAGGCATATACCTCTCTTTTATTATGAAATATGATTTTCTGCCCTTAGATCCTTATTGTGTTACAGTGATATCTCTATAATCTTGCACTATATTGATGACAGTTCTCCTAAAGTAGGAGCTGGTTTTTGCTCCTCCAATTTGTACGACCAACAAGAAGAATAGTAAGGAGCAATCGAAATGTGCCACTCTTCTCCTGCAATCAAACTCATTATTAGTTTTCATTTAATAAGAAATTCATATTTTTGTGAGGACATTGGAGCCTGCTTGACTTGCATAGTAGCATTTTCACCTGACTGATTTTTTTATTAGTACCGAACGCTATCCGTCGAATTTGTTTTTTTTTTTTTTTGTTTTTTTGTTTTTGTTTTTTTAACTCAGCAGTCAATGAGTGATTTGGAATTTTAAAAGTACTTGGATTCTTTACTTTTTAAAATTTCTTTTTGTTCTCTTTCCCAGTTGATTTTGTTTTCAGTTTATCAATTTATTTTTTGAGCTTTACTCAGATAAGCCCAAAATAGATTCACCAAACCTTCTAAAAGTAAGTAAATACACTGAAAGATCTGTTGTCCTTCTCATTGCTTTCTTTGATATATATTTTTTTTATCCCTTATGCCTTTGAATGTGATGTGGTTATCTTGGTCTTTTCATATTTTAGTATCTTGCTTAATTATTTTTCCCTGACTGGTTGTCTCACTTCGTTCTTTTAATATTTCAGCAGAGCTTATATATCTTGAAATTTCTTTAATTTTCAAACTTTGGTATGATATAGGAATGGAGTATGAGACTGTACCACAGATGATTGAGACCATCAATTGGAATTTTGAGATGCATCATTTGTCTTCCATGTGTGTTGATTTTATATTTTCTTATTCTAATATGAGATATATTCACAGGCAGAATGCAAATAAGAATCAGGCCCCAGATTCTAAACAGTCCACCAGAATTTCACTTTTGGAGAAGACCTGTGAATTAATTAGAAAATTTTCAGAATATGTTGATGTAGTTGTAAGTGTCGCAAGGAAAACTGATGGCCGGCATTGGGCAGATCTGTTTTCAGCTGCTGGTAGATCAACAGAGTACGTTTGTTAATTTTACATTTCCCGTGTGAGAAGAATCTTATAGTTCATTACAATTAAATTGGAAATTAGTTTCTGTAATATGCAAGTGCCTTTTATGTGAGGATATCATCATCATCATCATCATCTTCTATTGGCCTAATTTAGAAGTTGTGCATGAATTCATAAAGCATCTTGCTGACTTGATGGTAAAGTTACCAGCCAGAGGGTTTATAGTTATCTGAAGATGCAATTTTGTTTACTTGTTCAATCTGTGATGGGGCCTATTGACTGTTCAGATCCTCTGTATGTTTTTGAGTTGGGAAATTGGGTGGGAAACAATTTATTTCCCATGCAAGACCAGCTTTTTAATATTTACTCCTTTCTTTTCACAATGCGAAGCAATGTTCGGTTAGTCTTTAATACTGAAATGGCAACTACATCTCTTTAGTATTATTGTGATTATTATTTTATTTTATTGTTTTGATTTCTGTCTTCAGACTATTTGAAGAATGTTTCCAAAGAAGATGGTACAGGACTGCAGCTTGCTATATACTTGTAAGATTGTTATGTATTCTTTTTTTTTTTTTTTGAATGGCAAGATTGTTATGTATTCATCTCATATTTAATTTGTGATTGTCATCTGGTCATCATGAATCGAACAGTTTGCACCCAGTCATACTTTTTGTTCAACCTATGCTCTTTAACAAGCCCTTTGTCACCATTCTGCTTGAATTTCTGCATTTTCTTTATTTTTCGCCACTTTGAGAATGTGGAAGCAGCCCATACTCCATACTCTATAGACTTGGGCTTGTATTGCTTTGATTCTCTGAAATAATGTGTTTAGTGTTTGAAAAGTACCTCAGATAACCCCATGTCAGAGATTCAGATTGTCTACAGATTCTTTTATTAGTAAATTGTACTTTAGTCACTGTTTTTCAATTTGATAAAATATTTTTATGCATTTTCTTATTTTGAAATCCAACAAAAATATGATATGTTTATTACTTGGTGAGTCATGCTCCCTTGCGTCTTGTCGTTTTCCATAAAAGAATGCATACCTTGTACAAAGCCTTCCTAGATGCATGACAACCAAGGGAGGCAGGGGGATGGATAGGTTTAGATGTGGAATAGTGGTGTCTGCCATACATTTTGATCAAATGATCGTAGCCCTTAATTTGAGGTCCTAAAAGTCAAGTTCAATGGCTATTTATCATGCACATTTATTGTGATAAAATCCAACGGTGACTAATCCAAATCAGTGTCACATTGAAACTGTTGCCAATTTAATGGGGGTAGGTTTCTGTAGGGATTGGATTGAGATCATAGGTGGATCCCCTCTATGTAAACAGAAAACGGGTGTAACCAAAGGATATGTGTTGGGCACCCATTTCAATTGGACTCCAAACTAAGACATTGACTGTTTTGGTGTTCCATTGTTTAATTGTGAAAAAAGAAAAAAAGAAAAGAAAGGCTAAATGTATATATTTGACAAAATGCAAACAAGTCTTAGTTGGAAATATCATGTAAACTTTATATATTTAATTCATTCTACTAAATCAACATTGCAATATTTATATCCACATGCCAAATAAATGAGTCCCAGTCCTTGTGATGGTAAAAGAAAGAAAAGGATGAAAACAATGATGGGGGGTTCCACCTGCTGACCTTTTGGAGAGGTGAGAGGACCTGAACGAAGAAGTAAAACAAAGAAATGCCTGAACAAAGGGAACAACTTCACGAGGCCCTAAAAGGGCTCAAAGCACTCTCAAGTTAAAAAGACAACTTTATATACTTGGTCCCAATGGAGGGCATAATCAATGTTTAAAAATTAAAATAGTGATTGCAGTGGTCATATTGGCTGGTGGCCAAGGTGATATGTAGCGGGCGATACATATGGGTGTAGCAACGTGAATTGAAAATGAGATAATAAAAATCCCAGAAATCCAGAATATTGGAAAATGTTAGAATTTATTTATTTTTTCATTAGTGACTACACTAATAATCATATAAGGTCATCAAAAATTTCATCGCTATTATGCATTCTAAATTCTAAATTGAAACAAGCTAGTTAGCATAGGTGCACAAAGCATGATATATAGTGTTTGAATAAAGTAAAGTTTAGTTCAAAGACAAATGACAAAACATCTTTCATCAACGGAACAATGTATTTTTGTGGAGATTTGGGAAACATAGATCGACAAGTTAGAATGCATTTGGATGTGATTTGTTTAACCCGCTGAGGAAGAAAATCATTTTTGAAGATCTCCAAAAATCCAAAAGTAATAGCAAAGAAGAAAAAAAAAAACCCAATCCATTTGGGAATCTTTGGGAAATATTGATCTATAAGTTAGAATGCATTAAGATGTGATTTGGTTGGTGCATTTTGAGAGAAAAAAAAACATTAATTTTGAAAAGTCCCTAAATATTCAAAAATAAATAGCAAAAAATATGCTTTGATGGATCATAGGTGGACCCTACATGTGTGGTTTCTCACGATAATAATGTAAGCGATGTAGCTCTCCTGATGCTATTGGTTGCTAGGTGATCACCGTTGGAGCAACACCTCTGTGGGGAAAATTGCTGAGACCCCCTGTGACATATCCTTCCTTCTTAGATGAAAGATCTCCCTCTGTGCAGCTACGGAATCCATTTTGAGCCAAGAATGGACTAGCCCCCACCATTGGATTTGAGATCAAGGGGTTTTGAACAATTGATTTTCCATGACCCATATCTCGATCATGATAAATGCTTTTAATCTGAAAGTGCAAAGTGAAAACCTCCCCTCTTTCTTATTAAACCTGCATCAATTCATTGGTATTGCTCCCAGCCCCTGAGGTCCGCGCTGCAAGGTTCTCGCCCATGATCTCCATTGCTGAGGGGATTATTGTTAGGATCCTTTGATATAAATTGTTGTGCCGTTCTCTAACAACTTGAGCTTCTGGTGTTTCTTGTTACTACCATGGTATTAGAGCTGGGGGTCGTGTGTTCGATCCTTGGGGACATGTTTTTGTTCACGCATGGTTGTTTGGCATGTTTTTGTCCACGTGCGGAGCCCCACATGTGAAGGGGGGCTATTAGGACCCTTTAATATACATTGTTGTGCCATTCTCTTAGATATATATATATATATATATATATATATATATATATATAGGGAAATGTTCATATGCATCCATCCCTCACCAAAAATGGTGAGGGACACCCCAAAAGGGGAATTTCCAAGTACAAAAGTGAGGAAGTACACCTTTGTACTTCCTCACTTTTGTACTTGAAAATTCCCCTTTTGGGGTGTCCCTCACCAAAAATGGTGAGGGATGGATGCATATGAATACCCCCCTATATATATATATATATATATATATAGAGAGAGAGAGAGAGAGAGAGAGAGGCATTTGCTCCAGTGCATACTTCATGCAGTTAGCGTGCGATAGACCTAGTGGGGCCCACAATATGATTAATCTGAATGAAACATCTAAAAACCCCCCTTTCCCCGCGACAAAATAAATGCCATCGATCCCAAGGAGTTTGCACCAATTTGAATGGACTGAACCATTGGATATAGTGGGAATTCTTTCATTTAAAAGGCAGTACTCTTCTATATATATGAGAGAGCTTTTTCTATCTGTTATTTATTGCAATTGTATATTGGCATCTATGTTAATACAATTCCCTTTACAGTCATGCCTGATGATTGTCACAGGTGATTGCCAAACTTGAAGGCCCTGCTGTTAGTCAGTATAGTGCTCTACGCTTATTACAAGTAAGAATACACTTTCTTGACATGTTGATAATATTCATATTCTCCCTTTTCTATGGCGTTTTCTTTTTGTTAGTTGACTTGCTGTGAATTCGTAAGTCATTGACATGATATTCATTGCCTTTCAGGCAACGCTTGATGAATCTTTGTATGAACTCGCCGGGGAGCTGGTATGACATTTCATGCAACTTTTATACCGCTTCTAGTCAGATGAGGTGATCCTTTGTTGTGTTTGGTTGTTAGGTGAGGTTCTTATTGAGGTCCGGACGAGATTATGATCATTCTACTGCTGAGTCTGATAAACTATCTCCTGGGTTCTTGGGCTATATACTTTTCCGCTCTAGTTCCAGGCGGCAGTCTCTTGACTTGAAAAGGTAGAGATATTATTTCATGTATGGATACTGTATTTGATGGGGTTAAGCTTGTATTTTCTTGATTTCTTCTGAGGATTGTGAAAAAAGTTGAGTTCCTGTATAATGCTTCCAGAAGTATAGGCTTTGTCATTTGGATCAAAATTTCTTATAGCTGGGGTAATAATGTGATGCTGAACCGTTTCATACTGTGGAACCTACTTGGATAGGTAATCAAACAAGGGCCTTTTCACTAAAATGGCAGCAGTTGGGTTATTTTTTTGTTGTTAAAGTTTGCTGGCTAGATTTTTTTAACATCCATTCCAAGTCTATTATCAAACGACTAGTGTTATTGGGCTAGTGATTTTTTTTTATAACAGTAATTTTTATTTCCACAAAAAACAACAAAGAATACAAGCAAAGAAGCCAATGAAACTTAGCCAAAACGCAAACTTAAAGAGAAAATGAAGAAAAAGAAAACACTAGACATCAAATAGAATAGAAGAGCGTAACACTCCCTCTTTAGCAAGAGCATCTGCCATGACATTTCCCTCCCTATGAACATGATGAAAAGTGGCTCCAAGCTGTTTAACAATATCCTGCACTTCCTCCACCAAATTTGTCAATCTCCAAGGATGAGAAGCCTTTCCAGAACCCCACTGAATAGCTGAATAAGAATCACCTTCAATAATTGCATTGTAACCACCCAAGCTAAGCAACTCACGACAACCAATCAGCATAGCATAGACTTCAGTTGCATTATCATTCATAGAGTCCACAAGCTCAGAATAGTTTCTAATCACCTTGCCCTTACAGTCTCGAATTACTCCACCGATTCCGCCTTCTCGGATATCATGAAAATAACTACCATCAAAATTCAGCTTTAGGACACCAGCAGGGGGACTCAACCAAAGAACTTTTCGAACAACTTTATCACGCCAACGTCCCTTCTGGAAAGGATCCCAAGATCTATTAAGATCATCAACAGAGACGCCAACAAACTCTTGACGCTTACTAACCAATTCAGACACCGTCCAAATAATAGATTGAGTAAGCTCCATTACTGATTTACTTTGATTGTAGAAGACTCTCTTATTCCTTTCCCTCGAAAGCTTCCAACAAGTAGCATAAAGAACTGCATTCCATAAAAGCTTTTCACGAACAAATTTGGTACCTAAATGCCATTGAAGAAAAAGATCTTCAACCGTCATTGGCATGACCCAATTCACATCAAATAGATTAATAAGAACAATCCAAAATTTGTAAGCAAAAGGACAATGGATCATCAAATGATGCACTGATTCTCCATCTCTCAAACATAAAGGACAACTGTTAATTCTAACATGATTCTTTTTTCACAGATTATCAATAGTTAGGATTTTTTGCTTCTTAGTGGCCCAATAGAAAGCCAGAACTCCAGGTGGGACATAGGAAACCCAAAAGTTGTGCCGACCTTCCATCCTAACATCCGATGCAGACAAAACCTTGTAAAAAGATTTAACTGAAAAAAAAAACTATTGGGCTAGTAATTAATAGTAATTATTTTCAGATCATTGATTCAAAGTGGGACCCACCAGAATCCAGATGGATGGCCTGGACTGCTCATGTTAGGCTTCACCTGCATGGAGTCCTGGCCCTGTAGCTATTGATTTTCTTGGGCCAAGCACTATTTTCCCTTTTTTTTTTTTTTTTGTAGCCATTCGAGTAATTTGATCATGTAGGATCTTGGCATCATACCCATGCATTTTCCCTTTACCTTTATGGAAAGTTTATGTCGTGATTCCACAAGGAGTAATGTTTTCATTTCATGTAACTGCAGCCCCTCAAGTAAAGAGCAGAATGCGCATGTCACTTCTGTCAAGAATATTTTGGAAAGCCATGCTAGCTCTTTGATGTCAGCAAAAGAACTTTCTAAGCTTGTGGCATTTGTTAAGGGAACTCAGTTTGATCTAGTGGTGAGAACATCCTCTATTTAGTCTTTACTTTTTGTGCCTTCTGAAAATTTGAAGCTGATTGCATCCGACTCTATGCAGGAATATCTTCAGCGGGAAAGGTCTGGAAGTGCTCGCTTGGAAAATTTTGCCTCTGGGCTGGAACTAATTGGCCAAAAGGTATCATTTCTAAGTTTTGCGGATAATTCTTTTGAGCACATTAGTTAGACCTAGGAAAATACATTTTAGTGTGTGTGAAATGCATTTCTTTTACATAGTAAGGCTAAAAAAGCAGCACTTGGTGTTTCTAGGAAACCGACAGTCCCCTTTTTTCTTGTATGATCAGAAATGGTACAACTGGAACTGTAAAAAATTGGTATGAGGGGAGCCATCTTTTGATAATCTGAGATGTTCCCATGGTGGGAGTGGGACCCACCATAGCATGGGCCATTCCAAATATCTTCCCTCCTGGTTGCTTATAGCTATTCTAATGCCGTGCATGTGTACAAATAGGGCAAATGTTTCACGTCTAACGATGGCAAAATCTGAAAATTAGAATGGTCAAATATAGTAGTTGTTGCGGTATCACGCATAACTGATAGAATCCATCAGATATAGTTTGGATCACATAAAGGCTGCTCCACATCCTGTGTTAGAGCCTAGCAAGTGGTGTGATCAAATATTTCAGCTTCTCAAATATATTCGCGACATAGATCATTGTAGAGTCTGCATAAAAAAATTGAGCAGGAAACAGAGGTTAGCTGTTGGGATGGGGGCAATAGTGGTAATGGGGAACCTTGCTAATGTGGAGGGGAAGTATATTTAGTGGATTCCATATTTATTCAACAAAAAATAGGGATTTCAAATTCCTGTGTTGAGGTGGTTTGGAATCTCTTTGTCAAGGGAAAATTCATGGATTTTGAAATTCGGAATCACACAGTACTGTTTACAGTCTCAACTGATTTGGTGGATCAGAAGTTTTGGCCCTTTGATCCCATGGGAATTTCTCCACCAAATTGCTTCAAGTGCCATTGCTCCAAAGTCCCCCGCCCTTTTTTTTGTTTTTTGTGCTAAGTCTTTGCGTATGACATCTTTTTCCAATGAGCTGGCTCTTTACATATGACATCTTTTCCCAGTGCCTCCTAATAAAAAATCAACCACAAAAACCCAATCATGCAAAACCCAGACAATGGCCGCATTCACCCTCAAGAATCTACCTAAATCCAGTAAAAAAAATACGAGACTCGCATTACACAACAACCAGCATTCCCTTTTCCATCACTATGAAGCAGTCATAGTTTATCAAACTGTAAATGTTTAGCAATTCTCATTTCCCTTAACCTTAGATTTCCTTTTAGAAATATCTCTGTCTTGGTTCTTACTCAAACACCCTTTAATAATAACAAAAGAAAAAAGGAGCCAACACACTCTTTGTTGAGTGGTGTTGGCACCATACTGTCACACGCATGCCCATGCATTGTTCCTTGGATCTTCAAGTTGAAATAGTATCACTTCTAACCACATAGCCAAAATAAATAATAATAATAATAATAATAATAATAATAATAATAAAAAGGGGAAATTCTCTAACCATCCTCATTTTTTGCCAAAAGAATCTGCTAGCTTTTTGCGAATCTTTCACATTTGCTTGCCCATGCGATCTTCTTGCTTGATTATCATTATCAATAATGGAACTTCCTAACCATTATCTAAAATATTATTATGATCAGGCTGTTTGGACAAATTATCTGCATTACTTGCTTGATTTGCCAATCTCTAGCATAGACATAAATTATCTTTAAAACATGGAAGAACTTTGTCCTTGCCTTCTTATGAGTTATGGCTAATCGGCATCATCAATGAACTGCGGGACCATTTCCCAAATAATTTTCTCCTTTGCAACAAAGTAGCCCCTGTTTTGGGCAATTTCATAAGCATTTCTTTTCCGAGATTGCTTGTCTTGAATCCTCACCCTTCTCACTTATAATCATTGCTGTGCAGGATGTGTCTTCATGATCTAATGGTTCAGAATTCCTTCTCATTTCTCACTCCAGTTCGTCTTGTTGATTCTGAACTGTAAATTGATTTGCTTCGTGGATACTTGAACTCTTTGATCCTGGCACAACTTCCCTAGAGTAATGTGTGGCCCATCAATCTTCAGTTGCGATTGTTGTCCAGAATATAATCTCCAATTGCATTCACATCGACTTCCAAACAAAGCCCCACACCAGCATGATTAAAAATATGTCCCCACTTCCCTAACCAAAGTTGACTGCCTGGGCCCATTACTGCTAGAGTACATGAACTGTTGGACGAACCTCGGCTGCAGATGAGCCTGGATCAAAACCTATATTTGGCTTGTTAGTTGATAGAATTTGAGGCTGCTTATTTTATTGGGGTGGGGTTGAGTTTGAGATACATGAAGGGCAGAGTTCTGGTCCCAGTCTCAATCCTTCTGATATCCAATGAGGTTTTATTTCCATCTGAGATTCTGAATTGCTGTGATGATAGTTGGGACACTATTAGCAGAAGAATTTCACCTGCGCTATGCACTCCATTCGGAATGATTCTGTTGTCACCGTGGGAGCCGTGAAATTCGGGGGGGGGGGGGGGGGGGGGGGGGGTGTTTGTGGGTTGGTTTACCTGTCGTAAAAACAGAATCCATCTCTCACCTATACTGGTAACCACATCCCATATTATCTGCCATGCTGAAATAGGGTGTGCTTGCCAAATTGTAAGGAATTCGGGGATTTGGGGGGGGGACAGAATCCATCTCTCAACAGTACTGGTAACCACATTCCATATTATCTGCCATGCTGAAATAGGGTGTGCTTGCCAAATTGTAAGGAATTTATTCTATTTTTACTCAGATCGACCTTCTTTTTTTTGCCTTATCTGTACTCCTAGTCTCCTCCCTACATCCATCGAGATCCTGTCAAGCACCTTTCTACACGGTTGTGCATGTTCAACCATTGATTGAGAAGTGGTTTTCTCATCAATCTCGGCAATGGAACCATGCTTCTCATTGGATGTTTTATTTTTCAAAGATTTTTGGAGAGCTGCCAAATTGAATTATCTCTTCCCCATCACTACATGTCCGTATTTGTATCATGGTGTTATAACTTGTGGCTTGCAGGTCTTGATTGCTTTGTTTATCTTGTGTCCTAAGTATGTTATTTGTGTGTTTTGTTTGCCAACGCAATGATAGCTTAGTGGTCTCTGTCATTTTAGTTTTGCTTAAATGCCCATCCTTGGCCTGTAGGTTGTAATGTCTCACCTCCACCATCACATAAGACTGATGTAGAAAAAAAAAAAAAAAATTCAAGAAAAAAAAAAAAAAAAACGATGATGTTATGGTGGCAAGTTTCTATTACTTTCATACTAACAAATTTTGTTTCTCCAATGGTTTGCAGCTTCAAATGGGTACTTTGCAAAGTCGGTTGGATGCTGAGTTCCTGTTGGCTCATATGTGTTCTGTCAAGTTTAAAGAATGGATTGTGGTCCTTGCTACCCTTCTAAGACGTTCCGAGGTACCACTGCCTTTAACAGTTCATACTTCTTTGGTAGCTGTTGTTTTTCCGTAGTTGATTGTTTCACTAATATCATTTTGGCTGATTGTAATGAGAAGCATATATCATTGTTTATTTTCTTTCATTGTATTTTTTATTTCAATCAGTTTCACTACAGACCTAAATTCCTTTGTTATCTTAAACTCTTCTCCAAGTCTTGGAGGAATTACAAATCCCAACGGCACTTGCATCAGGTTTTTTCATGGAAAACATGAGCTTGCCCTTAAATCCTTGGAACTCTAAAAATTGAAGTTCAATAACATTATAGAACATAGAATTATGCTGAGCACACTAGGTTTTATGAAACTAGCTAGGGCATGTGTTTCAAAACTGGACAATAATGTAATACAAGGTGTCAGACACTGGTATCCAACTGGGCAACTAACACTACTATGTATGGATTTGTATTTTGTAATGATACTGAAAATTTATAATATCATAATACATTAATTCTTTTAATGCGTAAGATGCAAAACAACATACCTGGACAACTTGAAATACATTAAAGTGATATGAATATTATATTATTTGAGTAAAGATTTACTGATTCCACATGCTGCTCCTTTCCACAGACCTTCAACACAGAGCTATGCACAGATGTGGTGCACATGTGCCCATCTGAAGTCTAAATCATGTCTTTGATGTGACACGGGACATCAGATTGATTCAACTAATCTGGTGATCTCTGTGAATCATGCAGGCCCATATATGATGTGGCTTGCAGATCATGACGTTCTACTACAATGGTGGTTGCATCCACTAAATTGGTTTATTGCAGGATCCTTTTGGATGTCCTTTCATGAGCACCGTACCTGATTAGTGGACATTCCTGAATCTTTCTTTTCATGCTACAATACTCATCATCATCATCAAAGCCTTGTTTCAATTATGTTTGGGTCATGCTAGAATACTAGAAGATAAATATAACTCAAGGTTTTCTTCATTTCCATCAGCTATGTTGACATGTTAATTTACATTACAGTATGGATTGATTCAATTTTAGGACTTTGTAGGATTTTTTTCGTCCCTATAAAATGTTCTGGATGTCAGGTATGTTGATGTATAGGAAAAAATGGAGAAAGGAAGAAAGCCATCAGTATAACAAGATGGGGAAATTTTCTTTTATGGGAACGTCCGCATTCGGATGTCCCAATCAGGCTGTCCAAGAGGCAGAGGGGCCCTCCAAAATACCAGAACCCCTAATTAAAGGCACCAACAGTGACATTGGCATGTGGACATGCCCCCTAACAAAAGGACCAAAATTATTTTTCATCTCTCTCTCTCCCTCCCTCCCTCCCTCCCTCCCTCCCCTGTATTTACATCATGCATCAAATTGTGGATGCCTGAGACCTCCTTGGTCTGATAATTTTTACTGGTAGCAATGCCATATATGCCTTTGTGCATTTTCTTTTTTTGTTGTGAAGTCATTTTTTTCTTATACACTTAATACAGGTTCTATATGATCTTTTCCGACATGACATGCGGTTATGGAAAGCATACAGCTTGACTCTCCTGGTATATCTCTCTCAAAATTTTTGTTGTACATCATATACTAATTACTAACCCTCTGTTCAACATCTCTTAAGTGTTTTTGGGTTATTTTCCCAGTCTCACCCTGCATTTGCTGAGTATTATGACCTGCTGAAAATCTTGGAAGATCAGCTTTCAGCTGCTCCGAGTGTAGAGGGGATGAACATGCACGTCTCATCGTAAATGAAGTAAGCTCACTCGTTGATGTAATTTATTTGGATCCTCATGTCTATTAATTAATGACAAGGATTGTTTTTGGAAGGTATCATTGGACCTTTTGAGAAGGTATTTGGGAAACAAACAAAGAAACAGGAGGAATTTTATCATGCTTGGCCCAAATTACAGAATTCTAGCTTGGGGGCTAGGGAATGCCCAATTAAAGACAGTTCATCTTAGGGACTCCACTGGATGCAGCAGACTATAAAAGAGAAGGAAAAATGAATCCTCACCATTCCCTATTGTTGTCCCATAGATTGATGATTAATCATAGGTGTCCATTTGTAACAGAAGTCAACTAATTAGATGGCTGGAATTGCTCATTGACAGTTTTTTCATCCATCCCGCCTATTGCATTGCTCTCCAGATGAACTACTTGGGTGCTGAAAGGTGGTGGTATCTACTGGTCCGGAGTCATGACCAAGACGTGCTTGGCTTGTTTGGGGGGTTGCTTTTCCTTCAAACTTATCAGCCACTTCTAGTGTTAACATTGCTTGATACAAAGTGAGGTTTTAAGTGGGACCATTCAAGTAGAATTTTGTTGACAATTTGAACTGAAAGATCATGAGAAATGAAAGTCTGGAAGGAGGGAAAATGAAAAATCAGATACCAAGATTGCTCAAATTCAATATGGGAACAAAAGTTGCATCCCCATAATGCTTGGGAGTCTCTTGCATTTCTAAGGCCTTGTAAATTTCAAGTTGAGATATCTCTGCACCTTCATTTCCATAGTTTTCTGTAATATATTTGTCTTACCTTATGATTAGAAGGCTGGCGCTTATGCTGACGTATAACATGTTTTTAAATCTTTGCTGCTAGTAAGTTGAGCCCTGCTGGGGACTCCATGGCATAGAAGTGAAGATGATCAAAACCATTAATGTATTTTAATTTAGGAATATTCCCCTTATTTCCTTAATAATCCATTGTTTTTTTTTTTTTTTAATTTTTTTATATCATCGTTATGGAGATCATGCAATTTACAATTTTGATCTTATGAAATGAATTATTTGAGTAATAGAATCTTGCTGGAAATTATTAAAATCTCTTCTTTTTAGAAATTATTTTTATTGTTTTGAGTGGCAGAAAGAATTGGTTGGTGCTCATTGTGAATTTCTCTTAATATAAATATATTAATAAGAGCCTAGAATTGGTCGTTTTAGAAACAACAGGTTTATGCAAGACACTTCGGCATTCTCTCAACAAGAGTCTCAAACAGGAAGCAAGGCATTTCCAAAACAAAGAATGAGAAAAAGAAATGGGTTGTTAATCACTTGCAACTCCAGTGTTTGCTCAGATGTATGTACACAATAAATCCCTTGTGTGAGAATAATATACTGGTCCAAGAGCCTTCTTCCAATGGAGTTTCAGTTCCAATTTAAAAAAAGAAGAAATAGACCATAAAAAGTTGGTAAAAGCCATTTCCAAAGCGCATATGCTGCGGACGTCACTTTTTTTTTAATTATTATTATTATTTTTTTATTTTAAAGAAGGTGCATGTTGAGGCAGGATGTCAATGGAAAATGGATTTCTAAAGAATGCGGATCCTCTGAGGCTTTTACCTAGAGAAATCTGGAGTTAAAAGGAGTGGAAATTTAAACTGGTTTCAACTGTTGAAATCCAAACTATTCAAAATGAGTGAATGCCCTTCAGTAATATGTGGTATCTTCATAATTTACATCAATAATCTGAGCTTGTTCCCCATTGGAGTTGGATTGACTGTTTGGTGGGCCTGCATGCGTGCACTACCACGTAGCCTCTTAAAACTTAATATCTGTGGGTCGGAAGATGCAAGGACTGAATCCGAATTTCATTTGGAACCCAAGACTTGCAATCCTAATAAAAGTGATGGTTGGGTTCAGGTCATGTCCGGGTGCAATTTCCAACTTGTTAAGATTTGTGTGTGCATACACACGTGTGCACGGCCTGCTTCCTTTTATTTTTCAGAAACGCTCTCTTTCGTGATTGATACTTACATCGTCCGATGTCGTCTTGGTTGGATTGTTGTTGAATTTCCTTCCAACTGTTGATTCTTGTCATTCTGGGCTAGTTAACCAAGTCAGTTCAAACCCAGATCAATGTAAAACGGACCAGATTTTGTAATCGTTTGGTCTGATCCAAATTATTCAGTTATATCAGTGAGTATCCGAGCAGCAGGAAATTTTGGTTACAACATCAAACCAACTACATGAGATGTTGATATGGACCACAGGTTGCAAGCTAGATAGGTTGTGTTCAGTGCTTGCTTTAAGGTAGGAGTGAGTTTCCCGAAAGTTTTCTTTACAAGCTGTCTGTCGAGAGAACAGACAAAATCAATGCATGGTAATATTCATCTCACCTTGCAATCTTAGCATTCAAAAAATGGTTTAAGAGAAACCCACAGCTCTTTATCTCTTTGGTGGGATCTTCTTATACAGAGAATTACAGGCTGAGATTACAGATATACAAGAGATAAAATGGAAAAATAATTAAATTTATGGATAACACAATCATGTCATTCATCCTAGCAGCCATGATCTGATGGATGGATAGGATCAACACAAGGGCCATTAAACCAGCACATTATTATTATGAGCCATCACATGTCAGTGGGGTGTGAGATCCTATCCAAGTAAAGGATCATGTCGAGATGGCAATCTGATCTCTCTGCACATGATATCCAAAAATAGGCAGTTGATATAGGCAAACTTATCTGCCCTTTGTTCTCTATCATGTCGCTGTTTCCCAATTCCTAAACTCTGTTGCTATCATGTGCTTATTCAACTGTTTTAGCCACAAATAAATTTCTTCAATATGAGGGTGAGACATATCATTTGCGAAGAAGGAATGCATGGTCCCCTTCACTTGAACCCAACTCAACCCAGGTTCCTTAGAAACTGTTCTTTCTTTCATGGACTTTCTAATTCTTCCCACTTCATCCCAGATGCCAGCAGATGCATAGATGTTGGAAAGCAGCACATATGCAGAGTCATTTTCAGGTTGGAGTTTAAGAAGCTCTTGAGCCGCAGCCTTTCCAAGTTTGACATTACCATAAACGCTGCAAGCTGAGAGGAATATCTGCCATATCCGAGCATCAGGTTCGATGAGCATTTGGTCAATACTCCTCTTTGCTGCTTCTAAGTCCCCAACTCGACCAAACAGATCAACGAGGCATGCATAGTGCTCCAAACATGGAAGTATGCCATGATCTTCATACATGGAGTTCATGAGGTTGGTTGCTTCTTTCACACAACCAGCATGACAACATGAATAGAGTACTCCTAGAAAGGTTAATTCATCTGGATCAATGCCATCTCGAGCCATTTTTTTGTATAGATCAAGAGCCTCATCATGATATCCATGGTGAGCATATCCGGTAATCATGGCATTCCAAGCGGCCAAGTTGTCTTTGGGTATCTCCTTGAAGGCCTTCACTGCGTAATCTATGTTACCGCACTTGCAGTAAACATCAATAATGGCACTTCCAATAAAGTCATCTCGATCAATCCCAGATTTCAGCACCAGAGCATGCACATTACTTCCTTGTTCCATTGCCGTTAAAGAACCGCAAGCTTTAAAAACTATACTGAAAGTTCCCGAGTCCATTGCCATCCCTGAACTCCATGTGCTTTGGAATAGCTTCAAGGCATCTGCATGATAACCTGAATGGACAAATGCAGCAGCCATCGCATTTACTTGCACCACATCTCTTCTTTCAATCTCATCGAATACCTGCTTTGATTCCTCGATTCCATCACACTTGCCATACGTTATTATTAGACCAGTTGACATTGAATCATCTGACACAAACCCAGATTTTATTATGTAGGAGTGAATTTGCATCCCTTGCTTCAAAGCAGTAGAACCTGAAATCACTTCGAGAATGCTTGCTAGGGTATACTTTGTGGGCTTCAATGATGAATGTTGCATCCAAGAGAACATGCCCAATGCTTTATCAACCAAGCCATTTTCTGCATACCCAGCAATCAATGCATTACAAGAGACACAATCTCTGCTGAGCATTTCATCAAACACCTGTCCAGCATCGTCGATCTGTCGACATCTCCCATACATAGTGATCAAGGAATTTGCAACTGAAACTGCAGATAGATATCCCCCTTTCCAACAACAGCCATGAATCTGTCTCCCACATCTCAACAACAGCCTTGGATCATTACTTATCGCCGATAAAACATTGATCATTGTGTACTCATTCATCTCTACGCCACTCGAAAATAAGAACCTAAAGACTTCCATTGCCTTTACACCATCATAAGCACCAACAAGCAAAGTCCATGATACCACATCAGGTTCCAAAATCTCCTCAAAAACCCGAATCCCATCCGCTTCACACCCACACCGTAAATACATGCTCATAACCGCATTGCTCAAAGGCGTGGAAAAGCCAGATAAAAATCCCATCTTTACACTCAAACCATGAGTCTTTCTCCCCTGTTCAATATCATCATAACCATCACCGACAAAAGCACCAAGAATGCTTGTTAGAGTGAATTCATTCACACCCAATCCCAAAACTCGCATTCCCAAGAAAATCTCCTTACCCAATTCCCACTCCCCATTATGCACAAATCCTGAAATCATAGCAGTCCAAACGACTCTATCAAGGATCAAGAATTCTCTAAAGTAATTCTCCGCAGAAACCAATTCTCCGCATTTGGAGTAATTGCTGACAATGGAACTGATTACAAAAGCATTTGAAGTGAAACCCATCTTGAGAATGAGGGCATGGACGACCGCATTCGCTTGTGAATTCTCATTGCAGGATTTCAAGAGGGAGGTTAGAGTGTAGGTATCAGGTGTTTGATTGCTGTGCCGAAGGCGGTTGAAGAGTTGGAATGCTGGTTCGGGCTGATGGGTTTCCGAGTAGGCGGAAATTAGAGCGTTGTAGGCGACGGTGTCGGGTTGGGGCATGTCGAGGAGGATGCGGTGGGAGCGGGGGAGGTGACCGGAGAGGGAGAGGCGGTGGATGAGGAAAGAGGCAAGGTGAGGGTCGAGGGGGCGGCCGGATTTGAGGGAGAGGGAGTAGATTTGGTCGGTGAGGCGGGGGTCGGGGAGGAGAGAGGCGGCGGCTTTGAGGGCTTGTGAGAAGAGGCCATGGCTGAGGAGGGAGGGTATGAGGGTGGTGAGGTTGGGAATGGAACTCTTGTTCATGCAATGATGCATTTGAATTGAATAGTGGCGGGAGGGTGGTTCCCTTTATTTACCCTTTCCGCATAATTAGTGCCATAAAAATGAAACTCTATCACAAAGTGGAGCATAGCCGACTACATCCCTACTCCGGATCAAACCCCCGGAGTCACCGTGATTGGATCATTCATTGTCCGTCATGTTACTACGAGCAGCCCGCCATGCATTCGAGCAGAGGTTGTCCGCAGTGACGTGACGAATCCTGAGTGGTCCACTCAAGGTCACTGTGCGTGGACACACTTAGAGGATCCTGATTCCTAGATCCTTTAGTGGGTGTTCGACATTAAAATCTCTTCTTTGAGAAATATCACAATCATCATATCTAGCTCAAAGTCAAGGTGCAACACTCAGGTGTCGTTTGACAAATCTATTCTTTGAAACTTTTTGATTTTAGAATGGTTCAAATAGATATTTGGATGTTTTAGATGGTTTGATTGTTTATTTGGATGTAAGATATAATGAGGTTTAACACCATTTAATCTCTTTTTTTCAAAAATAACTGAAAAGCAACTTTTTCAAATAAACATGGATGCCGAAAGCAATTAAATACTTTGCTTTTTTTATTTTTTCTTATAAGTTTCTGTAACATTATAAGTAAAAGTCTCAGCTTTCCTATTTTCTTTATGACAAATTTGTGTCTACTACTACTATATAACAAATTTGCTTATATAACTTTGATAATATATGATTGGTTCAGGTGGTTGGAGGGAAGTGAGTAGTTTGGAGCTAAAATTGTAAGAAAAAACGTGGGCCTCTCACAATCAACACCTCCTAATCTCTCTCTCTCTCTCTCTCTCTCTCTCTCTCTCTCTCTCTCTCTCAAGTTGCTTGAGTTGAAAGGTCGGTAGTGTGTTGACTGCTGAGCATGATATGTGGGTGTTGATGATGACGATGAGGTTGGCGATGGTGGATTGGTAAGAAATGGAGTGGGGAGATGGAGAAAGTAGAGGGAGAAGAGGAAGAAAAAAGAAGCAGCATAGGAAAAAGAAGATAACATGAGCGTCAACTGAGCTGCAAACATGTCTGCAAACATGTGTTGAGCGTCGACATTGACATTCAATTGAGAACAACATTGTAATTAGCATTGATATCGACGCTCAACCTGAAATGCGAAAATAAAAATAGAAGTGACGGGAAGGTCTTTTTTTGTCTACGAGGATCTATTGGTTCCTTTTTTTGTGCACCGGCCCTCTAAGGGGTTTTTCCTCGTAAAATCCTCTTAACTTTTGTTGATATGTGCAAGGTGAAACCCACTTGACGGACTTTTCTAATTATCATTCATATTTAACATGTGTATCCATTTAATTTGGATCGTTGTAGATAAATTATTGACCCTCTCCTCTCAAATATATATATGTAAAATCATTTTTCCTCCTATTCTCTCTAGATCAAATTTCACCACAAGTTAGCACTTGACATTCATTTTGATCTTATGGTATTCAAATTTGATCATTTTTCCTACAAAAGTTTATCTTTATATTTGTGTAGCTATCTATGTCATAAATATTTGAAGCTGAACTCAAGCTTAGCGTGGCAGATTGGGTTCTCTTAAGTTTCTAATCAAGCCTAATCTGAAGGCTGTCTTTTTTCGTCTTTCAAGCTCAGTATATCTTAATTTTGGGAAATGTAGTATTCTCTTGTCATTGAGTGAGTAATATATAAAAGTGATAAAAAGGTGTGTACAGTTGTAGGACCCCTGACAAAGGGTTAGTAAACAATAAAACGAAATGCACAATTGTGCATGAGATGGCACAAGGTATTTATAGTAGGGCTGTCAACCATGTCGTGTTAATGAATTCGGGTTATGGGTTAATGATTTCGTGTTAAAATCACCTCAACCCGTACACGACCCGTTAACTTAATGGGTCACAAAATCCAACCCGAACACAACCTATTAATTTAATGGGTTACATGACCCAACCCATTAAACCGTTAAGTAATTAAGTCATTTCAAAATTAATTAAAAGAAAATCTATACAAGAATATATAAGGAGAAAAATATATAAGCCACACAAAACTGTAAGTGAGAATCTCGAGTGGATCCCACCTAAAACCACACTATAAAATAATAAATTTCAATTTCTTCTTTATGAATATAAATTAATTCTAGTTACACTTAAGGACTAAGAAGATTTTAACGGGTAAAGCAGGTTGTGAACATGTTACTAGTTTAATTCGTATACGACCCGTTAACTTAACGTGTTAACGATTTTGACCCCATTAACAATCCGGACCCGTTAATATCATGTGGGTTCGTGTCATGTTAACTGATCGTGTGGCATTTTGACGGCCCTAATTTACACGTACAACACAAGGTCATGGAAAGCATGTGTTGAGAACTCTAAGAATATACGAGCCTTTTTTTTTTTAGTCTATATCCCAACTAAGGTGGTTGATATCCGATAGACTCCCACATTGAGGGTGAAACTCATGAGAGGAGAGAACCAGAACATGTGGGAGAGTGAGAACTTGCATATGTGTCACGACCCGGGCCCGAGGCCGGACTAATCGGGGCCTAACCCGGATCGCGATGTCATCATACTTACTCTCATAAATCTTGAATTAACCGAAGTTAAGACAAGACTCACAAGGGATCTAACCTGCAACTTGTCAAATGTACACTTTTGCGGAAATATATACATACATTGACAATAATTAACTTTACAGTACCAGTAAAGTTCTCATATACAAAATATAATCCAATTAAGTCCACCACTGCATATTCACAATACAATGCAGGGGACGTCTAATTACATTTCAAAATGATATACAAAAGTATCTATCCAAAACAATTCCCAAAATAATCCAAAGTATCCAAAACCATTGCCCTCCGAACTATGCCCACTCCGCTAAACCTCCTGGAGGTAACGGACGGGCCTCCTCCGCAAGCGCCGCGGCCTCTGCAAGGCTGGGATGGGCAACTGGGCCTGTAATGCCATCAATAACACTATGAACACGACGGTTCAACAAGGTATAAACACATTTACGACAACTCATGCTAATCTTGTCCATTGTCAATATAAGGACTCTAGACAATTGAATCTAGGTTAATGCAGTATTTTGAACAGTGCAGTCAATTGATAATCAATGACTAGATTACAAGTACAATAATATTATCGTTATTCAGTTCAGTGTCTTCCAAAGGAAGTATTAGTCAATTCATTTCATTCATTTCATGTCATTCGGATTACATTGAGCATTTATTAGATGGCTTTTGGGACTTTTCAGTCCAATACATTTTTCATTCAATACATATTTCATTACATGGCTTGTACATGGCTTTTCATTGACTTTTCAGTCTATATGTGGGATCTACCAGTGTCTTGATCAGAGATCACTGGCATCACCACGGAGCTCCGGAACACCCCAATCATCTGCTGCAGCAGGATTATTCATTATTCATTACCTTTATACATTATTCATTGGTTTATTACATTTATTCAATGTTCAGTAGTTCATTGTATGCAGTCATTATAGACTCAAGGGGATTAGATGAATCTTTAATCATTCACGGTCCTACTTATCTCTATCCCAAATTTAGCCAATTTCTGGGTGTAATAATTAGTTACTAAATGCACGTGTTATTTTCGATGGACATCACATTTACATTTAATATGTGTATTTAGTCCCCAAAAATTTTTCCACCCACAATATCAAAATCCACCGGCTAGCCGAAATGCAGTCGGCGGCTAGCCGGAATGTGGCTGGCGGCTAGCCGAAATTTCAATTTCGATTAACCGCCATTTCGCGGTTAGCTCACGGTCAGCTTTCCAGAAGCTGACATTTTTAACAGAAATCCTGACTAAATTTCGGTCACCTCACGGTTACCTCACGGCTAGCCGAAATTCGAATTTCGGCTAACCGAAAATTGGCGGTTAGCTTTCCAGAAGCTCGCCATTTTCACAGAATTTGACGGTTGGCTTCACGGTTAGCCTCGCGGCTAGCCGAAATTAGCCCAGAATGACTCTTTCGAGCTTCAGAATTTCTGAAGCAAATCCTAGAAACTGAGTTTCTCAGCTCCAGTCTCTTCAATAATCTATAAAAATCCAAGGAAACACACTCTTGGACTCTTGGAACAACCATTAAGCATTCACATTCAATCCTTAACAATATCCATTCTACAACAAGAAAAAGGGTTTGAGAACCCATTTACTATAACTCAAGAAGGTTTATAAACTAGCATTCTTATCATAGATGAGTATTTATACTTGCCTCTAATGAAGATTGATGAAGAAAACCCCCCTTTCTTTAGCTTAGGTTGAATGAAAACTTCTCAACTTGAATGCTTCTCCCTAGAATGTCCAAGAAGAAGATGAAGAAGGTGGAGAAGATGTAGACTCACTACACTTGGACCACTTCAAATCCTATTCTCATGTTCGATGGAGTTGCAACGGAAGAAAGAAGAAGGAAAGAAAGAAGGAGAGGTGTCTAGGGTTTTGAGTGAGTTGGAGTCGGTGGAGATGAACTCAAAGGAAGTCCATTCCTTTTATATGAGTTCTTTTTGCAACTAAAGCCCACTTATCAAAGTTATTTACGTTTTGAGTCAAATGAAGGGTCACTTGACCGGATTCTCGTCAAACGACTTCGAGCTTATTACGAAAGTTGACGTACTCGTCGAGATACACGTGTTGGTATCAAGAGTTTCCGTATTTGACAAAATACGTACAAATCCGTATTTACGAAAAAGGTCTTGTTTCCTTAATTTAGACTCAAAACTCACTCAATTCACTTAATCTCTTCATTATCACTTCATTAAGTTCATTTGAGACTAATCTCATTGAGTTAGGTCATTAACCATCATTAGTCTAATTAGACTTGATTAATTAGCATTAATTGCAAATTAATTAGAGTTAATCTTGATTAACTCGGGACGGGGTCTTACAATATGCAAGAAGTGGGTGGAGACTGAACAATTAGGGTCAAACCCTGATCATGCGAACAAGCCCTTATTCTCTGCGAATGGCTCCATGTGCCATGACTAGACACAAATTGAGAACACCGTGACTGCTACATTTCCTACTTAAATTACAAAAATAAAGTAACAAACATGATTCTAAACTCTCAATCAGATATGAATGGAAAAAATGTTTGATACCACGAGAAACAGTAGTCCGATTTGGACCCATGCATGTGCGATGCCGACGTCCCAATTTAGTCCATAGGGCATACTTGACATCTCAACCTTAAGACCATTCCAACTGCGAACACTTTTGGATGTGTGCCATGATCATTTATAGCTGTTGGAAATGGGAGCCACCAAATGAACCGGTAAACCAAATTAGAAATCAGGAATCACAGTCCACGGGAATCATTCTATAATTGAGAACAGGGTTGCGTGGTTGTTTGGCAACCCAATTCTCACTCTGTGCAGGTTTTCTCTCCTCAAATGTGCTGGTTCTTTCTCCTTGTATGTGTGTGTGGCCACGTACGTACTCCCGTTAATCTCACACCCTAAACCATAGAATTGGTCTAGTTAATTAAAAATAAGTATTCTATATTCAAGTCTACCCAAGGCCTGTACCTTTTTACAACATCCTTCTACATAAAGGTTCATTTTTTATTTATCATTAGGTCGATGCCCAATTAGGGGTTATAAACTATCCTTTTTTTAGTACATCAAAACTTCATAATTTAATTACAACATCATATTTCAACAGCCTCACCATCTCTACATACACCCACGTCGATCGACATGCTCCCTTTCTTCTCACCAGTCGTTACTCGACAGCAATTTCTCCTTGGAGACTACATGAAACCCAAGAGTACAAAAATAAAGCGTCATTAGCAACTAATCTAAATATCATGAAACTATACCATTAAAAAACAAAAAAATTCTACGTGCTCATCCAGACGGTCTCCAAAGGTGGGACCCCCTAAATTCCATCAATCCTACCGTAACAACGACGGCAATCTAAATGGACCACATAAAAAGTATTTATATTGATACTAAATTAAGATTATGGCAAAGAAAAAACATTATCTAAAAAATAGAAAGATTTGAGAAGAGAGAGAAGTCCTTGCCTTGTCCCACATGGCCGGGTCGGGCTTCTTGAAAACCACCACGCTCTCAATTTGGGAAGGGCTAGCCATCTTCCAAGGGCAAGGTGCAGGCATTCCCACCCGATTTGGAACGTACTCCGTAACAGTCTGTCCCGAAAGGGGATCATATCGGGCCGTGGAGAGATAGAAGAGGAAAGGCTTCTGACAAGGATTTCGGCTGACAGGGCGAGTGTTGAATGTGTAGGCGGTGTAGTCGGCCTTTCTGTACCAATTCAAGAAGGTTCTGGAAGGCATCTCCATCTCCCTCGCTGAAAACACGCCCCGGAAGATCTGGACAGCGAAACCCCACGAAACCGTTACGGTCCACCTCTTTTCAGATTCGTAACAGATGGACTGCTGCATGATTCCGGCCGAGTCGAGGTTTATCGGCAAGAAGAGGTGACGGAGTGCCTCCACTCGACTGACGTTCGGGAAGATGGGCTCCACCACGTCCAGGTGGTGGAGAGATACCAGTGGCGCCACCGGGTGGGCTGCCAGTAGACCGAACAGGTTCCCGTGCACATCGTACTGCAACAATCAAGAGATACAGACGAAGATGATGAGAAGAAGAACTTAATAATAAAAAAAAAATGAGTGATGGAGATGGGAGCATATTTGCTTAGCAAATGTAGGTTGTTTTGGTTGAGTTTGAGGACGTTTGTGCATACATTTCCGCATAAAAAAGTGGTGGTTGTAGAAACGCTTTTCTATACCACAATAAAATCTACATTTGGTGCAATGATTTTGCTAGAAGGAAAAGTGCAATAGTAATTAAATTTTTCGTGACTGTGGAAAAGCGTTTTTCCATTGCATCCTTTTTTCTATAATGTCTCGGAAAATCTTTACTTATGGGGGGTCATTTTTTTATTTTTTTTCCTCCTTTCCTATATGAGGAAAATGTCCATCGAACTAGTTTTCCACGATGATATATAAAACTTGCCCCTCACGAATCTCAATTGTTCGTTTGAAGAGCGGGAATTCACAATGATAACATGTAAAACACTACTTTTTGCCAATAGAATTTTTAGAAATTCAAAGTACTAGATAGCTCTTAAACCTTTTGATGCCATATCCTTATGATATGATGGGATAGTCCAATAATGTAATGGGATTTATTCGTTTCAATATCATATACTTTCTGCAATCAGCAAGTGAATTCACTTTTTACAAAACACCAAAAATTACATTTTGTGAAAAATAAATACACATTTGTCTACCATTTCTCAAGATCTATCGTACATAAGTTTTTTCTATCTAAAATGGTGCACATAACCTATGAAGTCCCGGGGCAATCCATGATATCATGGGACCTTATCGTTTTTCTTTGACATACATTATTCTCAACTTAACGTGAGATCTGGGGCAAAAAGGTATTAAAAAAAATGTTAACCAGAGTAATTGGACATGAAATCAGAAAAATCAGGTTTAAGGATGGCTAATATGTGAAAAACCACTTTATATAATGATAGAGGATTGAGAGAGACCTGATGGAAGCCTAGCTCTTTGGTGAGGGGAACGCCGAGCTCAGCCATGCAGGCCTGAATCCGTTCATCACTGCCATACAGCGCCGGGTAGTGGCGGATGCAGCGGTCCTGCATCTGGTGGAGTGCCACCGCCAGCGTGTAGCTGATAGCAAAGCCGCCGCCGCCGTACGCCATCCCATAAGACAAGTAGATGTTCTGGACGTGGCTCTCCGAGAGGCTGCCAATATAATAAAACTGTCGGTGGTCGTATTTTGAAAGGACCCTGAGCAGATTTTCGGCGACGAAGATGGTATCATCATCACCCATGACGAACCACCGGACGTCCTTCAACCCCAATTGAAGTGTCTCGGAGACGATCCGGGAGATACGGATGGCGGAGCGGCGGCCCTGGCGGTTGGTGTAGGGGAAGCGGGAGGTGTCCCCGGAGATTTTGATGGAGGGGAGGCCGTCGTCGTCGGGGCTGTTTTCCACGGGCTTGTCGACCCAGACGACGCCGCGCATCTGGTTGGGCTTCCACCATAGCTTTATGTACTCCTTCCTCTGCTCCCAGAGCCTGGCCGAGGCGGCAATGCCGAAGACGATGTGATTGAGCTCCGTTACAGTGGAAGACGAGTTGGTGGCAGTGAGTGCATAATTGGAAGAGAAGGAGGTGTTGGAGAGTGGGGTAGAAGAGCAAAGGTGGTGGGAAGAGGAAATGAGTTTGAAGGTGTAGAATACGTAGGAGAGGGAGAGGAATATGATGAGGCAGATCATGAGCTTGCTGGAGTGGCGAGGAGGAGGAGAAGAAGAAGGGTTTTTCCGCACATTGCCTGACATCTCATCCCTGCAGAGCAGCCTCTCTTCATCTATCTGATTCTCTTGCTTCATGGGGTTTTTCTTCTCCTCCTACTCTTACTAGTCTATTTGTTGGAGGGAAATGGTGGTATTGGCATTGAGATTGGTGGGGGAATGACTAATGAGGATCAGAAATAAAAAGCTTTTTCTTGGGGTCTTGTGAGATTTGATCATCAGTGAGAGAGAATGGTACAGATCAGAGGAAGAGTGTAAGGTAAGGTCTACTTAGGAAGGGAAGGGGCACATGGAAAAGTGTCAGGTAGGGCATTCCCCACGCGTGGGGTCTGAAATTTTTTTTTTTTTTTAATTTTTTTTTTAAATGTCATTGTTATCATTGATTATTGTCGTTCTCTTAACATTTATTGAGGTTATACTATTACAAACTCATTTGGAAAGTGTTGGGATTGTTGTTACATTGTTATTAATCATGATTGATTGTATGGGTAGGTATTAAGTAGGAGAAACATGAATCAATGGTTTTTTTTTTTAGAAAGAAACATGATGAATGGTTAGTACTCAGCTTGAGATATGGATGTAAATGGGTACCCGATTCTCCGATTCTGACCCATTAAAAACAAGGTCTGGGTTCTTATTTAGGCCCCGACAAGTAAATGGGTCCAGGTCCGGTTCCACCTTGGTTCGGACCTGTTAACTCAAGACCCGACATGTTATCTCAATTTTTAAAAATCATTTACAAAAACCATGTTCTTTAATATAATTATCTAACTAGAACCGGACCCGGATCTAGACCCGTCTCATATATGGTTCTAGTTTTAGTTCCGGAGCCAAGAAACATGTTCCGAAACGGTTCCGGGTCCGAATTTGATTCCACTTTCTCCTTGACGATTCCGGTTCCGGGTTCACAATGGACGCGGACTGGAACCTACCCGTTTACAATCCTACCTTGAGACATAGCTATCATAATAATAATGGTAATTTTTTTCTATTGTTATGACTGGAATGCCTTACTCAGATGTGTGCTACTGGCAACTGTCCAATGCACCCTGCTAAAACTAAAAGAAACCTCGTTATCTTGGATGCAGAGAACAAAATGTGAACTGGCACAAATATAAATAGGCACAACTTTCTCCTATTAATTTAAAAACAAATAAATAAAAGGGGAGTTCTAAAATAATGAATCGTCTTCTTTAACATTTACTTAAAATACCAGTTTGACATGTGATACAGTTTACAGGGCCCATTGGTCTAACACGAGCAAGTCTTTGGATCTTGTCATCTACAAAAATTAGTGTCATTGGCTGACAATGTATCAAATCTAAAGATAAGAAATGGATAGTAATCAGAAGTTTCTAATAATTGAGGAAAAAAAGTTTCTAATTGAGTCGAGTTCATTTTATATTGAAACAAAACAACTGACAACATTCAGTGGTCCATTTTTTAATATAAGACTGGATCACAACTTCCTCTAAAATTTTATAGGCTAGTGGGTCCAACTATCAAGATTGCATTTAGGCATTTTCAAGAAAAAAGCCTCATGGGCAATGTCATGTCCCAAAAGGCTCCCCTAATGCATCGACTTGGGTGCAGGGAGCTCGGTTACTCTTTCCACAAGTTGCTAGTAGGCTCTAACTTATCTTTAAAGTTGGGGGATATTCAAGTGCATCCATCCCTCACCATTTGTGGTGAGGGATACCCCTTTTGCGGAAGTTTCAAGTCCATCTTTAAAAAAGAATTAATAAAAGAAGGTTTTGGTCGCTTTTTCTCATGATGGGTCATGGGCACACTGAGTTTGTAAGAACCACCTCAGAGGAAAATTCACAGTTTTGTTAGGATAGGACCTCTCCAGGTATCTGATTTATTTCAAGGGGTTTTGACCGGATGTGCGAAATCGGCATATCCCACCAAAAAGTTCATTGTTCCTGACAAATTCTGATTTGGGATTGTTGTGGCCCATGACTGATTTGATATTCCATATTTATCTCTTAATCTAAAAGTTATATGGTAGTTGACATTTGGGTTTTAAGCTCTCAGCTAAATCACTAAAAACAGAGTACTTCTCTCTGCTTGGAACTTGCTTAGAAATTGGCTGTGGCTATGCTATATCACACAAAAACGACAGTTTTAGAATGAAAATTTTAGAGGATTTCACCAAAAAGGCCATCAATTAGTTATCCTCGCCCAGAATTGGTCCCTGTTTGTTTTTTTCTGTTTAAATCGGGAGAGCGTTGCTATCAATGCTCCTACTATTTTTTCTTTACATGGGGAGTGTTGATATTGACGCCTCCTTGTGTTTTTTTAGACCTTCTTTGTATATTTTTAGCTGTACATATTGTTATTTTTTAACATGTTTGAAACCACGACATTTCAACTGAGAGGATCTCAATTTTGAATTTTACTTACTGCCAACTGTCCAGAAAAAAAAAAAAAAAAAAAAAGTAAGAAAGAGATTGGAATATCCGCTTTCATTTGTTTTTGTATACAGTACTGATTTGTACTAACACTAAGTTGAGAAATGTTTTTTGGTCAACTCACTGTTGCTCAGTGTGTAAGAGCTCTCATTCGGTCAAAACCCCTTCTTTCAATGCTAACTCCCTCTATCGTTTCGCCAGCGGTTCATGTTTTCTTCCTCTTTGATAAAATAGGTGGAGTAGAAGAAGGCGCCCTCTCACTCTTCTTCATGCACTATAAACCTCTTCCTGATTTTCTTCTAAGATCTTCAATTCCTTTTCTCCTCCGTCCACTAATTCCTCCTCTAATTCTAAGGGAGAATTTTCCAACTTCTTACTCTTTGGCTCCTCCACTACTTCAGCCCTAGAACCAGTGAATCCAATTATGAAGGGTGGTCTGCCATTAAGGCTGAATAATTACTGCAAACAAGAGAAATCCCAGCCAGGAAAGTCATATGATATCAACTAATCTTCATCGAATGGAATTTTTAAGTCCATGAAAGAAAAACTTTTCCTTGGAATCTAACTATTTGCTAAATGTCAAGCTCATTGAATGTTACTGATTGTCTCATCTAAGTTTATGAAATGGAAGTTAAAAATGAAGTTTTTTACCAGCCATCTATTCCATAGCCTTTAATGAAATAGTTCATGGCATCTAAAGAATTAGGTTCCCGTAGGTGGCTAGATTTAAGTGCCTAGAGCGTAGAGCGGAAGCAGGAGCACCGAAACGCTAAGTTTTCAAAATAATTATATGCCCGGAGCGCCTATACAACATAGTGTTGTGAGTTTATAAACAATTAAGTTATAGTAACAAATATATCTTATCCATATATTTAAGTATTAAAAATGGAGAAAAAATTTAACTTTGCAATTTGTTCCTGTAAAATAGACAATAATTAATAAGTCAAAAGAAGTTTCTTCATTCAAAAGATAAATATCAAGTTTACAGAAAAAGAAAATGCATTAAAAATTAAAGATTTTGCACGGTCCACTCCATATTCGGTCGAACCGCGCTCCGAGGATGGTTGAACCGCACTCCGAGGATGGGTCCACTCCGAAAACGCTAATCCGCATTTTTGGAGTGGGATTGAGAAGGTTGATAGGAGTTTTCGGACACTAAGGGCTAGATCACAAGGACCTCTTATATATTATTAATGGTTACGGCCTACAAACTCCACTGCATGTACTCCTTCAAAAGCGGTGGAGAAGATTCCTCTTACAGAGCTGTGGAAGATCTGAGACTTCAGGATGGGAAGGCATTGGGGATCAGGATCCTTAATTTCAACAGCTTTCAACACCATCATTTGTGTTTATTATAAGCATGCTCAAACTATTGGTTTACTATCTTTAGGGGCATTTTCTTCTTTAGAAAGTAATTAGCTGAGTTTGATGAATAAGTTGAAAATCTGACTACAGCTCAAGCGTAAAAGCAAATGACACTATAAAAAGACTTTTTTTTTTTTTGGGTGTTGCTATAATGGGGACTTAACTAGCATACTCTACTCACACACCTATGTCCGTAATTAGCTGAGCTACAAGTGGAGGAAAGTTACTTGTTGATGATGCCAAACTCTAGTTCAGACACCACCGGTCAAGTAATAATAAATGCGACAATAAAGATGAGAAAGAGATTTATAGTGGTTCGGTCAGTGTGACCTACGTCCACTTTCGGAAAGGCTGAGGTTGCCGGATGTATTAATTCTCAAGTATTTCGGAGATTACAGACTTTGGAGAGAGTGTAGAAAAGAGATCATTGCTTGCCCCTCAAGTACCGAGGGGCTTTCGTATTTATAAGCGTCCCCTAACAGATGGGGAGACTTCTCAGCACGGTTCACGAGGAGCGTTCGAGGTGTCCTCGACTGGCGAGGCAGTTGTGATATTCTCCGCTGGACCTGGTAAAAGCGGGACGTGGCCTGACTGCTTCCGAAGCGACCCGGACTGCTATGACGTGGCCGGGCATCGTGGATACGGGCTCGGACTGCAAACGGATCTCCATTAACTTTGGGCTTTGGCTCATGACAGATCGGGCCATTTGGGCCGGACTCATCACTTGTAACTTTTTCCTATATAAGATTCACATTTAATTTAACTTGTATTCTTTTACCAGGCATAGCTAGCACTCAGCAGAAGAAGCATAATCAAGTAATATAATTGACAGAAAAAAAACACAGATGAGATTTCAGTGTGTAAAAAGATGAAAGAAAAGCCTTGCGGGGAGAGGGAGGCCGCATTAGCATGAGCAGAATTGAAGGTCTGAGGTTAACATCACCTTCTAGATTAAAACAGAAATTTGTCCAGATTGTACCAAGTAATAACAATCTTCTCCCGCGAAACTAACAAGGTATGTAATGGGATCATCAGCATCGCCACCCCTTATCTCTGGTGTAAGGAGTTGGCCTAGTCAAGTGGAGTGGGCAGCTCTAATGTGAGCTTGAAATCAGATTACCTCTACCAGCAGAGTCCTCATCGATAGAACTCTTCGACTCTAATGAATACATAAAAGAATATTTATGAGCTAAGATTTCCAAGACACAAATCTAGAAGTCCCAACAAGTGGTTCTTCATTTAAGTCCTGGAAGCATGAGAAAAAATAAAAGAGCATTCATCAGCTAATATATCTGGTAAAATCCTAACAAGTGCTGCATCATTTTTGAGTCCTTCCAACACGAGAAATGATGTAATATGACTCTCATCAATCGCAATATCAGATACCCAAACAAATAAAGAATTTCAATTTCAAGACAGTAAAATTCTATATGCTTTCATTGATATCACATGGTTCTTCCATGTCCATATACATACTACCGAAGCATTAGACTGTTACAGAAGACAAGAATTAATGGAGTTTGTTAAGGGCATTTGGAGAGTGCCCAGTCAACATGAGAGAATACCGGGAGAATATATTAACAGCAAGATAGTCTAGTTTATGTTTGACTATTCAATGTTTGACTCTCATCTTCTACAACAAACATTATATATACCCACGGTACAAAACAGAGTATCCAACAAGATCATATTGAACAAATGATTAATCTTACCAATGAACAATTATAATATATTAAGCTAGGAGGGTTTGGATCCAATTTTGACCGACGGTTATAATTTTGACCGGAAGTTACATTAACTACCTTTTTTATCTCTTTATCACAACCACATAACTGCTCTCCAGTTTTCTTTTCTTTTATTTCTCATAGACTTTATTTGAATCCAAATCATTCTCCTTCTACTCTAATTCTCATTAAGGTATTCTATGATACCAATTCTTCAATTATATAAATACATACTTATAAATTTTTTTTCTTTTACTTTCTTTCTAAAAAATCTATGAATATTTTATACATGAATATTCAAATTGCAATGTTTGCCATATCCGTGCTAAGCACGGGGTAATTTTGCTAGTTCCTTTTTACCAAGAAAACGCATGCCTTTGACTAAGAAAGAAATATAAGGAAAGTATGCCTAATGCCTAGCATGAAAAGTGATTCACTCGGGCATATTCGTAGTAAATCAGTTTCACCTTGGACCGATCGGTTAGGACATGGGACAATTTTAAAAAAAAAAACTTATGAGGGACTAGGGTTGTAAACGGGTCGGTTCCGGTTCAGGTCCAGGGTGGACCTGGAACCGGAAACGTTTTCTAAGAACCGGAACCGGACCCAGTTCGGAACCAGAAAACTGGTTCCGGATCTGGAACCGATAATATTAATAGGAACCAGAACCGAAATCGGAACCATCTGTGAGGCGGGTCTGGTCCCAGTTCCGTGTATGAGATGTAGAAAAATAGAAGCCCTAATGTAAAAAAGTAGAAAAGTAAAAAGGCTTCTGTTTTCATATACTAAAGTTACCTTATGTTAGTGTATATTGGGTCGGGTCCCAAGTCCACGGGTTTGAACCACTGTGGATCCGGAACCGGATCCATTTAGTTGTCGGTTCCAAAAAAAAAAGGATCTGGAATCGAAACCATTTGCTTATCAGGACCAAAATAAGGACCCAGACCCGGAACCTAACGGGTCGGAGCCTTCGGGTAATCAAAGAATCGTGGACCCATTTACAACCCTACGAGGGACAAATCATTTTGAACTTGAGGGCCTCAAATATTAACAATTTATCAAGTTACCCCCTTTTTTTTTTTTTTTTTTTTAAGTTACCCAAAGGTGAAAATGTGTCCGTGCAAATTCATTGAGAGGGGTGGTGGGTAGGGACGACAATGGGTCCGGTTTAATGGGGGCCCACCCCAACCCACTCTTATTAGGAGGGGTAGGTCTGACAATAGGTTTGTCGGATTTAATATAGGTTAGGGTTTTAGTTGGGTTTGACATGCCCCGCCCCATTGATAGTTTATAGATGATCTTTAGTAAAATTGCTTGTGCAAAGCTTTTGCAAAGAAAGTGCTAGTTGGTAATGTTGCTTGTAGGTTTGATTCTCCCCTCGATATGTTTTGAGGTTTTGTTAATAGTTTAAATGAAAGAGGTAAGGTTGAACGCGACCTGACCTGTATCCATCATGGCACAAAAAGATTATAAAAGCCATCACAATTTGAGTCGAGTTGAATATG
The DNA here is from genome assembly GCA_028538565.1 of Umbellularia californica. Lineage (NCBI taxonomy): Eukaryota > Viridiplantae > Streptophyta > Magnoliopsida > Laurales > Lauraceae > Umbellularia > Umbellularia californica. The sequence goes on along the minus strand of JAPQWN010000001.1, from coordinate 12,140,474 downwards.
GGGCAACCCATATGCGACGGACCCGACCCGGCTTCATCGATCGCCAGTAAAGGATGAGAACTGAGAAGTGGGGTTGGATTGATGGTATGTAGTTCGCACAAGAAACAGAAATAGTTCTCTCTCATGGAGACTATGGGAGGTACCTCCATACTGAAGATTTTCGCCTAAAATTATAACGAGCTTCACTGCATTCCAATCGATATCGCACAATTGATTAAAGTCTCAAGCTCTTATATTTAATGGAGGTTTAGTGTTTTAGAAAATGGATATCAAGGAAAATATGGGTGGAAAAACGATCCGCATTTAAGTTCACTTTCAGTTTGTGCGATATCGCACAAAAGGGGGGTAGAATGGGAAAAAAGGCTTCGGCCCTATATACAATGTCCACATTTTGAATATAGTTTTGGTCAACACCATTTTGATAAATTCATGGTCTTCGATACCCTGCACGGTCAAAATCCCCTACGAAATAATGGGAGAGTTTTGGGTAATTGATTTGGATCTGAGTCTAATATTGGGCCTATTCCTCTGTACGTCGTCAACCTGAATCATTTACAGCCTTAGAGGGAGCGAACATAGGCTCTATTCCTCTAACCTGATGTGCCAGTAACTACTGGTCAAAGAAGCTGGTAGTTTGGATGGTCCATCCCAGGCGGCCCATTTCATGATTGTACGTGTACAGGCTATTTAAATTCTAAAAAACATGGTCTGGGCAAAAGGCCAATAATTTCTGGTCAAAATTGCCTAGCTAGATTAGGGGATTGCATAATGGCACCCTATTCTGTGATGCTTTAGATATACCTAGTTGACTTATAGGCCCACAGTTTCATGAGCCCAGCTTTGATCGTTGCACAATGGACCTGAATATTTAAATAAACAGCTCCTCCTGGGCAAAAAGACTTGGCCTGTACCAATTCTAGACAGGGGTGGTGTAACTCATGAGGTGCCCAGGCCACATATTGACTAGCTCAAGCTCAGCTCAGATTGCCTGTGGGTAAGCTCAAGCGTGAGCCAGATGAAACCCAAATTTCCATCACTCAGACAAGCAAGAATTCAGAATTCCTAGCTCTAGCTGCAGCCTGAACCCGAACAAGCCCACCTGAATTAGGACTTTATGGCCAGATATATGAGCTTGGTTTGGCCCAGCCGAAGTTACACCCTAATAAGTTAGGGTTGTCAATGGGTTGGTTCCAGTCTGGGTCCATGGTGGACCCGGAACCAGATCCGTTAAGGAGAAGGTAGAACCGGACCCAGACCCGGAACCATTTCGGAACCGGTTTCTTGGCTCCCGAACCGGAACCCGAACCATATATGGGACGGGTCTGGATCCGAGTCCGGATTTAGGTAGAGAATGATATTAAAAAACATAGTTTTTAGTAGCGATTTTCGAAAATTGAGGTCATATGTATGGTCACGGGTCCAACCCAAGGTGGAACGAGACCCGGACCCGTTTACTTATCAGGGCCTAAATAAAGACCCAGACTTGGGTTTTTAACGGGCCAGAACCTCCGGATAATCAGAGAATCAATGCCTCATTTGCATCCCTATAGTAAGTGGGATGTTAATGCGGTGGGCAGAAAATGGGGTACCCCCAATCTTTATCCTACAGGGCTCATAAGCAGAGCCGAATGAGAAAGCCAAGGTCCATGACAACTTGTGATGGGCTTCTTATTACTATTTAGAAATAGAGGGTCCTGTTCTGAAACATAATATTGGTCACTTGTCTGAATTCCCCATATGGTATGTATATTGAAATAGAGAAATCTATCCCAATAGAATAAAAATTTGAAATTAACTACCCTGATATTAATTTTTCAGATATTATCTCGATAATTATATTTGCAGCATGGATTAGAGGTGGGTTAAAAATTAGCTCGATGTAATTATCTTAACTATTTTGTAAAGGCCACAAACTTTTAAAGTCTATACATGAACATGCATTAGTGCTGAATTTCTATAACTTAAAACTCCTAGCCACTGGAGCCAAAAAAAAAAAAAGGCCAATGAATAAATGGGTTGGGTTAGAGCTAGACCAGTCCCCATCTTGAACTGACCCGACATGCCCCATTCAATGGGAAAGTGTTCTTTTAACGGTATAGGTTGAGACCAAGCGTTGAAAAGTAGGGATGATTTGGACTGTCCATCTGATGGGCCCCACTTATAACAGGGCTATTGAGGAACTAAATAATCATTGATAAGATTATCCTAACCGCAAATCTAAGGATCTGTTCACATTCAATGCCAATTGCTGCCAACTTTAATGTTAAGCTGTCAGTTCTTGGGCAGGATCTGATCCAATTGTAAGTTACCCTATCAGCTCGGGGGTGGACATAAAAAGTCCAATTAGTCTTATAAAAAAAAAATTATCACTTTTTGGTATTTTTGGTAAGCTAGCTAAAGATTATCTCTTATTTACACACAAGCACAAAATATAAATCTGGGAGCTGAGAGAAGCTTGAGATGTTCCAATGGTAAGGGGATCCCACTCTCACCAAACTGCCAGGGATCGACCCGTAGCACTAATGGAGTATAGAATGAAAGCATCCCATGAACGGCGGGGGTCGAAGAGCAGATACTACACAGCATTGAAGTAAAACATGGGGAGCAACGTGAATGGAATGGACTACCCCAAGGATGACTCCTGGCCTCGGGTTGATAAATTAGGCTTGCTAGCTAGTTTAGGGTTATGATAGTTTATAATTTCTCGCACCAAAAAGAGAAAAAGTGTAAGGGAGCTGAGAGAGACTCTGCTTTCAAGTTTTACAGAAATGAGTGTACTTTTTTGTATGAATTTGGATTAAGTTTTTAGTATCTTCATATATTAATTACTTGGTACTCAGCCTTTTTCACCCAAGTTTAGGACTTGATTGGACCCAGACATAGAATGGATCATCACTTGGTTCCAAAAAGTACTTTCAGTCAATGTTGTTGTCTATGATCAAATGACTGCATCTACTTAATTACCTCTCAACTTGGATACCAACTGTAACCTACATTTAAAATTTCTGCTATCGTAACGCATGAAGTGTCATTTATTAAAACACATATGGGGGACCAATTACAAAGCATTTTTTCTACTTATGAATATATCCAAACAGGTCCGAACATAAATCGTGTTCCCCTTTAATAATACCTGATGCATGAACACATGTCACTGAAATTTCAATATTTGCCTTTCGATATATATATTTTTTTCAAGCCGATAGCGTCGACTAGTCATTTTAAACTATTTCTGTGGAGTCCACGGATTCAACACTTGCTTGTGTGTCAACAAGAAATCCCATCAAACCCCAAATCAATACGTTTATTCATTGGCCACGCGTAATTTCTTTGGCAATTCTTGCAAGGAACCTGCCATATTGGTATAATGACAAAAATAAGAGGAATTCTTAAAACACCCTCTCAATGTCACCTTCCACGAGCTCCACTGTATAGACAAAATTTTATTGTTTGAAGGACCAAAGTTCGAAAAATAAAGGCGATTTTCACCTACGCAACTCTTCTACTTTCGTGTGGAAATTTTGGTCCATGACAACCTTTCTTCGCCTTTTCGACCACATGGATCAGAAATTATGTACCAGTCATGTACGGGCTCTGAAAAGTAGACTACATGTCTGATACTTAAACCGATCAGAAAATTTGTACTAGGGCTTGAGATGGTTAATGTTTACTAGTATATGATATCTGGTTTTATTTTATTTTTAATTTTACCGACCAAGGAGGTCCGCACTTTCGACAGCAAGCCCACACGAGTGAGAAAAGAACACATCCACGCAAAAAAGGGCAGTAAATGATCAAACCTTGAGCAACCGAGTGAGATACAACAGTGGTGATTCTCTATTCACCATAAGATGTTATCACAAAGAAGTTAGTACATGAGAGCGCCCTTGATTAAAAGTGATATAGGGTCTATCTTTTATCTCACGTTCACATTAATTTATCCGTGTTTATATTATTCTTGATTGGCATTCACCTTGATAGGCCCATGGAATGGGTGCTTTATTCAATTAAAAAAATGCCCTTGCGTCATGTACTCCACTGTTGATGGAGAATATTAGATTAGATAAGACCATCACATGCTAACACCAGAGTAATTAGGAAGAATGATTCCATAGGAAAGGAACTCAATCCAAACCTTCTTAATCATACTTAAAAGGCATTTGATCAAGAAAAGAAAATTCCATGTCTCCTGGATTACACCAAACGAGGTTTAAAAGGCGAAGCACGAGTTGTTGACATGTGTTGCGCATGGGACAAGGAAAAGAAGTGTGTATGCACTTGTGTTCAAGTGGGAAAAATAAAGAAAGGGAGGGGATCTATAAAAGGTTGAGATGATTGTAACATCTTCATCCTCATCCTCTTGTCATTTGCATTGACTCTAGTGTTGTGCTTTTGAGCTTTTTACATACTTCCTGTGTGAAATGGGAAAGAGAATGAAGTAGAAAATGGGAATGCGTGGAAGGGAATACATTTCATGGTCCCGGGCAGAAGCTACATGTGGAAAGACAAGTTGAATTAAGGAGTAGTTCCAAAACTCATTGCGGAAATCTACAACTCCACGACACATTTGTTCTGCGTCACGCAGTTGCTATCGAAATAAAATAACGTTACGGGGTGTATGTGAACGCTGGCTTTGGGCCCATTTGCCCCTATTATCAAAAGGGAAAAATTGGGGCATATGGAGGCAATTGGATATGGGGAAAAACATGGTGAAAAGTGTCATCCCTCCGCCATTTCTCACCTGGTAGTTCAGGGTTTGAACCCTGAATATGTCATATTTTCCGCTCTTCCTTCCTCACGTGCGCGTGGGCTTCTATTCTCATGCACGTGTGTGAGGCCTTTCCTGGGACCAACCCCTTGGCTCGGGAACCCTTATCAATTAGTTGTCGTCCTCGTCTAAAACACCCCACAGTTATTTATACGCACTATCAAAGTTTGAGACAAACACCCCACAGTTATTTATACGCACTATCAAAGTTTGAGCCAAAGTGAGTTCGGATTCAAATCTAGGTTTCCAAACAGTAATTGGGGCTGGAAAAACGGAAAAACAAAAAGTAAAACTCAACGGACCATATACTTGCAAGAGCCCAGAGATCACACTGATTGGAAAGCATTGTAACGTTCATACCAATATAGTACTTTCTAAGAATATGATGATTGATGGAGAAAAAAAAATTAATAAGGTAAAATCAACATCACCATCTATTCTTTCCAAAGATCCTCTACATGAGGGAAGGGTTTGGAATATTGTACAATCGGCTTGAGTACGTTGTATCTGCATCCCTTGCAAGTCCAACAACAGCAAGAATGATAGTTTTTTTAACTTTTTAGCATCAGATATCAGGAGTTCTCTATAACTCATGGTTTCTAAATAAACAATTCTACTGCATGCTCGTTTTTAGTGAGTAGTATTAGAATCTCAAAATATGAAAAATTATTTACATTCCCATGGCTTTTTGTCCATTGGGGAAAGAGAACGCAACTAGTCTAGTTTCTATCAGCAGGTGGTTCTAATAAATAAATAAAAGTCGTTGGTTGCCCCTCCCATTAAATGATGGAGGACCCAATTCTTCCTCAAATACATACCGAATTATAAGAGTGGAAATTGCCCCTAAGTAACTTTTTTCTACCCATCTTAGGGGGGCTGGGACCCGGCCCTCTGGTGGGGAGAGTAGACCTAAGGTTAGGTCAGCCCCTTGATGAGGGAAGATGGCCGCCCAGGTTTGAAACCTAAGCAATCAGGTAAAAACTGATATCTCTTACCACTAGCGTATGATCGCTATTGGATCGAACGTTTTGATCACGTCTATCACATGAGATCATCAGATCATTGTTATTACTCCGATGGGGGCAATTTTGAGGTTCCACAATTTGCCCGGTTAGGTTTAATGAACGGTTTAGATTCATGATAGGTAGGCTTTGGAACTCTAATTGGAATTAGAAGGTCAACGGAAAAAGTTTTCTGGTGGCCAAGACTCGTGTCGGTATAAATCAGTAAGAAGACTCATTCCACATTTGTGGAGTCAGTCAATGGTCAGGATCAGTAAACAATGGGATCTACCACACCAATCCATCATAACCACCCTCTGGAAGCTGATGTCTGTAGGGCTATTCAGAAGGACAAGTCAACGACCAAATGTATGGACCCGATTCCCAGTTGTACCGACCGCGTATTCGAACGTCCCCGTCGTTTTACAGTTCCTACAGTTCCTTAGTCTTTACCCATTTCAATATCACCACCAACCTTTACTCCTCCGGGTCAGTTTCATCATTCTTATTATATATAGGAAAAGTATCCTATGCACACCTCATGCATAGTGCGCATCCCTGGTAGGCCCACCTGATGATCCATAAGAGTGGAATAAAATGGCGATATATATATATAGGATAATGTTCATATGCATCCATCCCTCACCATTTTTGGTGAGGGACACCCCGTTTGGGGAAGGTTTCAAGTACAAAAGTGCACTTTGTACCTCACACAAAGTACACTTTTGTACTTGAAACACCCCCAAAAGGGGTGTCCCTCACCAAAAATGGTGAGGGATGGATGCACATGAAGATCCCCATATATATATATATATATATATATATATATATATATATATATATATATATATCAAGCACACCCTAGCACACCATATAGTCGGGCCCAACTGATAGTCAATCCGAGTGAATCACACACGGGGACCCACTCCCCTGATAATCATCAGACCCCACAGTTTGCACCATCCAAATAGCATGGACCGTTGGATTGATTGTGCACTCATTTTTTACGATGAGAATTTACGGCCCTTTCATCAAAGGTCAGGATGATCACATGTACTTGCATGACAAGACACTAGCAGGGCCCACCCCATATCTTGCCACTCCATCCGAATACCATCCCCAGGTGGGTCCCACAACGAGTGCATGGAGAGGTCCATCCGCACCACAAGCATTAGATTGGGACTGCGCGCGTACACACATGTAATATTTTACTCTGGGACATATTCCTCGTACCATATGGGTTCGGATCTATCCGAATGAACCGGGCCATTGCATCAAGGGTCCAAAATTTTCTTTTAAATATAGAGTTGTTAATAAGGGCGATCATAATGCCCCTAACCCATTCTTTCGTGGCCCACAGATTTAGCTTCTTTTCATACATAGAAGGTAAATTATCCCCAAACCAACGGTCCAATCCATACATATCAATGCAAACCTATGGGATCACTAACCATTGTGGGGGGGTGTGTGTGTGTATGGTCCATTCAGATGGGTCATAAGGCGAGCCTTATTCGGTAGTATTTACTATAAGATGATACATAGTAATCATGAAACTTTAGGGGATGAAAAGAGACATCTTAGATGAGCTCATATATCAAGTTTAGGGTCAATCACATGCCTCTAACTCCTTCATCCATAGTTCACATATTTAGTGACTTTAAATTAAAGAAATATTTTGACCCTCGATCCAACGGTCCAATCCTTTTAGATAAGTTAGAATCTGATGGATCCAGTGTAATTTAGAAGATCTCATGCGTGTGGATGGTTCATATTGATTATAAACGCATCTCCACTATGTTACCCTCACCGTAATATGGTGAGGGAACAATACACATTAATATTTCTCATATATATATATGGAAATCCTAAAATATGCCCCGTTTTGAGCCCTTTTTTTTTTTTTTTTGTCATCGGGCTCATAATACAACCCCCCCGATGAACAAGCACAAGTCCAAGTTTGACATTCATCTAACTTTTCCTCACCATTTGATTGAAATCATAACCATAATAAAATGATACCTCTAAACCATCAAGTTTCAAGGGCAATGATCAAAAGGTTAGGATGATCTTATTGGATCAAGACTTTGCAGGTAGGTAGGCCTCTTATGGAACTTTCTATCCAATAAACTTCCACATACATCCCAATTGGGGGGGGGGGGGGGGGTGAGGAAATGCTTAGGTGCTGTGTAGCGCTCCACATATACATACATATATCAAATGGTGAGTAAGTGTTACTCTCGTAGAAGCATCTCCCCCCCCCCCCCCCAAAATATATATAGGAGAATAAATATATATATTTGCATATACACATATATATAAAATATATATAAATATATATACAGTATATGTGTGGGTGGTGGGGGTGGTTGGGTTGGGGGCATCAGTCCTACTCTTCCAATCCTTTTCTTATTTGTAGATGGGAGTGAAATTCTCTGGGTGCCCAAACCCATACATTTCGCCATGTTAATTTGATGTTGACCGTTTGATTTGACTTGATGATGGACTCATCACCCATCAATGATAACTCACAAGTCTCATAAAATATAGATCTTAATCCATCTATCCGTGGTTTCGAAAAGAAAATGATAGTTAAAGAATACAACCGACACCATAAAACTAAATGGCCAAAAGAATAATTTAGATCTTTCAATTTCAGATATTCTTGTATAATGTCCCTTTGATGCTGGGGCCTATCAGATCAGATCTCTGGATCTCTGGTGGGACCTAACACAATGGTCCTTTCTTCCATTTGCTGCACCATTCTATTGATAATCGTGTGAATGAAAGGGCATTAGCATTAAATGATCGAACACATGGGCCCGAACCTACGCGTGACCCGAGTCCCATAAGCTAACTAAACTCACACACACTTCCCACCGCTGTAGCTTATAGAGGCTCTACTGAGCACCTAAAAATTACCTAGGCTTTTGGGTTGTATTCAGTGCATTTAGTGTCTTCTCTAAGTTTGTAAAAATATTAACTAAACTCACATGATAGGGACTGTTTTACTATAACAGTAAACTTTCGCGGGTTAATTGCAATTTTTCCAGCAAAAAGCCCAATCGAAGAAACAGTGCAAAAGGGGACGGGCCGTGGGCTGAACGTATACAACTGAAAAATCATAACATCTTTCGAAACGAATATATGGGTTGTTATTTAAAGTATCTTGACATGTGCCTATACAACCTTAAAAGCCATATCTTAAAAATGCACATCCAAAATCATTGAACGAAGAAATGTACAAATGATGATACCAAATTCCCATATCCAAAAAGAGAGGAGAAATAGAAACCTTAGCCTCTTAAAATAAAATGGCAGAAAGGCTGGTGGATCAAAATTTGTATGGATTTGGAATCCAATCCTTTTATCGGTTGAAATCTAAATTGGGTTCCAAATCTAAGGCCCTTTATGAGCCAGAACATTCTAGGGTTACAAAATCATTCAGTCGACTGGTGGAGGGATGTTTTACTTTTAAAATAAGAGTGAATTTATTTTACTGATTATATATCCCTATGTTAATTTCTGTTGGAAATAAAGCTACAGTTGTGAATCCTGAAGCTGTGAAATACGAAGAGTAGGAGCGGCAACAACAATTGGTCAAGGAACATTTAATTTAATGACGCTTTCTTTAAGACGAGTTCCGTCCTTCTGGATGAAACTCAGTCCGTTTGAAGCTTTCATAGTTCAGTAAAGACCTCAAAGGAGTTGAACGTGGAAAGAGAGGACTGTGACTTCAGTGGCCACGTGGGTTGAGAGTGGTACCTTCCAAGTGGTGGGTCCACAGTCGATGTAGTTGTATCTGGCTGGCTGAAGGTGGACCACCCGTAAAGCCAACCACTTGAATCACGGACCCTTTCCTAGTTTACTACTATGCCACTGCTTCCAGATGTGGTTGTGGTGCTGGTGGCATTTGGACCATTCGCTCTGAATCCCACCACACAGACCACTGTCTACCACCACCTTCTTGAAATTGAATCGTCTTCCTTTACACAATGGTGAGAAACTAGGGTCAATAGATTACGGTTGGATGATTAATTTCGTTCAAAGTTATTACAAGACTGGTACCACTACCACTCCAGGCCAACCCATCAGTTCAAGTTCTTACAAAAAAAAAAAAAAAAAGTAACTGCAAGGTTGAATAGTATTTTAGTATTGTGGAAGACTGACATGAGAGGGAAGAGCCAATCGTGTGGCTGAAATGAATGGAGATGGATGAAAGATTCCTTTCACATAGCATTACATAAAAGCCGCATAAGGTTAAGAGCTTGCATGTTCCTATTGTTATATTTCCTGTCCAGCCCGGCAATGCAGTGGAAGCACCTAAAACGGGCCGGGGTCTATCTACTTTTTAGTTGATGGGTCCAAGTTTAAAAATGTACAAGGTTTAAGGGGTTAAATAACTTTAGTTGTATTCATATAATTGAGAAACGAGTTAGATTTAGTCATCCACTATTTAATGATCTCACTTGTACGTGTTTTTCGAACCTCCTTTTATCCAATTCTGCACTGTATATTTTATTTTGGATTCGGATTTCAAATTATATCTATTTTTTTTTTTAAGTTTATGGAGGAACTGGTTATAAATTCCGTATTAGATTCAGGTCAAGATATATCATGATTCCGTCCCGTTTGCATCCCTTACATACTCTACTATCAGGCAAAGAAGAAATTGGTTCTGGCTAAGCTAAGTCTCCCGAGTACTCCGGGTTGAGCTCGATCATATTTACAAAGGTGTGGGTTCAAGTGTGCTCCTAATTCCTAAATATGAGTTTGGTCTATGGGCTTGGACTCTATGGGTTTGGAATATATATATCACATAAGCATCGCAAACACATGCAATAATGATATTTTATTCCTTACATTCAATACTATTGGTGATAGAGTATTGGGTCTTAGATCCAGACCTGACCCATCCCATCTAAACCTTTATCTAGCCTTGTGATTTTCGGGTCAGGTCCTGTTGAGGCTTGGATCTTACACTCAGCCGAATTACAGCCGTGACCACAACTGGCTAAAGTGGGGCCTAGTCATTCAAACATCCCAAACTACATGCGAACATTCTAAATGCTTGAAGTGCATCTAATCCTTTAAAACGGGTCTGACAATTGGCATTAAATCAAGTGATACTTTCATCTTACCATATGTATTTTAAATGGTTGTTTGGCTTTCAATATGGAAAATGCCTGCAGAACTACCAATGATAATTAATAACCAAACAAGGAGTTAATTACATGTTAATTTTTAGTTTCTTGCTTAGAAGAAGTCGTATACAAATAGACGTTAAACTTGGTATGGCCCTTTGATACCAATTTACAGAATTAGATTAGACCATGCAACTAAAATTATCAAGCCTTCAGCTGTGCTCCACCATCATTAAAAGCCGCCAAAGCAGGCACATATTCGCACTTAATAATAGAGTTGGCAAGGGGTCAAATTTGGTATGGGTTGCCATTACAAGTTTATGATATGTGAAACCAATTGAACTATAAATATTGTATATTTAAATTATTCATAAGTGAGGAGGGATAGGGCTGCCTAAAACTGAACCCGTCCTCAATCCTCGGACCTAAGTTCGAGTCTAAAAATGCACACCCATTTTAGACCTAAAAAACCACTACCAAACCCAACGCAATAGGAGCGGGTTGGGCGGTTTCAAGTGTCCAGGCCACCCTACTCAAACAACGAAGATTAACTCCGTTCAGCTAGTAGGTATGCATACATCTGAACCAATAAGCTCCCAACAAATTAAGAGAATAATAAGTCATGTCAATGTTAACTTGTATTAAAAGAAGAGTATATCCAAACTGTTTAAATTAGGAGATTAATCCTGCCCATTCATGTAAAGCAATAAGGGTAATTTCCAACTTCATGGATAATAAAGTCTATATATATTAAATGAGATTGAAGAATTACGTGTTGTAGGCACCATCAATCTTCAAATTATAATTGACTATTGACAAAGCAACTAGATTATGAGGTAGTTATAATTTATTGCAATAAATGGATATTTAAGACAGCAGCTCGTATAAGCCATAGCTATGGAAAAATCTAGCGTGGAAAAACTTGTGGCCTAAGTGCTTACAAGCAATCACATTATTAATTAATGAAGTTACAGATAACTGGGCCCTGACTTTCTTGACTTTTAAGTTAACGGACTCTTCTCTTCTTCTGTCCATCCTCATGAGTCTGGTATATTATCTAAAGTAAACATTGGTGGAAATTTAAGAAATAAAAAAAGATGCCGTGGGCTTATTGCCTAACCAGATGTAAGAGAGTTTGTAGATTAATCATTTAAATGTTAAGATAAGTACAGATTCCCACTTGTCTAATCCAAGGCCAACAGTTGGGATTTGGGAATCAAGAGCTGTAAGCAATTTTTATATCCCAATGTTCATTTTTGGCCTCAGGTTTTGCTATTGACAATGCTCAATACATTTGAGTATATACTTGGGTAACCCAAAAATCTCTATCTAATAGGGCGAGTGGGCCTAATGAAATCGCTATGCATCTTATTTTCTAACTTGTCGGAGAGAATTCTCCTCATTGACAAGGATTTGATCTCCCACTCCATCATTGAAAAATATTCACCTATGCACAGTTTATACATGCACTGTGCATCTGAAACGACTAGCATGTGTAATGCATGAAATTTAGAGGTTGCCCTCACCTCTGGGATGTTCTAGAGTATGCAATGTTCATGCACACTATGCTCATGTAAATATTATCCTATCATCATTTTCTTGAACGCAACAAATTCGCTCATACCTTGGTTATAATATGCATTCTTTATTACAAATCATAAACATATTAAACTTTAAGTCATTTGTTTAAATTTTTTTAGCTACATATGTGATGGTTTGTTTATTTGGGTAGTGTACAAATTTTGGCGACGAGCACAGGGCATGGGTTTGCTTTCTATATTATGTGCTCGGATCTCACCCCATACTTAACCAGCATTCCGAGCTGTGTGTGACTATGTGCTTGTTCATGCCAGGCTAATTATATGCCACGGGGGAAAACCCTTACCATAAAAAGAATACAATTGCAAGAAAGGTAATTGGGATTTTATGTCTTTCAAATGCTTGTTTAGACACAATATATAGAGGATTACAATTTACTCAATATGTTTGTAAATCTTAGGGCTTATTTGCACGAAGTAGGAAAAAAAGGAAAGATATTATTAGAAAAACATTAAATTATGTTTGTTGGTACATAAAACAGTGGAAAAAAAAAAAGCTCATAGTTGATTTGGCGCGTGTGAAAATAAGTTTACAAAGGAGGAGTTGAACATGAGATCCCAAGAAATTTAAAAAAAAAAATGTTGAGGTGACACGTTTTGTACTTGACGCCCTGAAGTTTTGAAATGAATGATTTGTCACTCATTCGATGACCTAATTCATTCTCAGATTTGTTGATTTACATTTTATTAAAGCACGTGAATCTGAACATTCCCTGGTGATGGCAAGTTGGCAGCTAATGTTTGATCTGGTGGGACCTTTGGAGATGGCTATGCTTTTGGTACAAAATGCATTGAAACAAGTTGGTATTTGTTTTTATTTCCAATGTAACGTACTTCATACATTCTTTCTTTGGTAAAATATGTACGTACTTCAATATTCTCCCTTATAATATATACTTGATAACGCTTATGAATGAAATTTGTAGTACAAGTTCAAGTCGAACCCTAATAGTGGGTGATCTACATTGGGCCCACATGTTCAAACATTGGCCTATGTAATGATGACTTATGGGATGATGCTAGCATGGCACGCACCCATATATATTTTACATGAACAAACTCAGATATAAAAGTTTGAAAAATAAAAATAAAAACAATGAGATTTAAAACGTACGAATCAATCTCTCCTAATTATTAATTTTGAAGGGTAGCTCATTGGCCTAGAACCACGGTTTGCACCCGGAAGTTGAGGGCTCGAAACTACACTATCATACTGGGGCTATAGGGAATTTACCCAGCTTATCCTAAGCTTGTAGGGATTATTCTGGCCCAAAGTATCCGGACACCCTCCGTTATCCAAACAAAAAAGAGAAAATCTCTCCTAATAAATGAAAATAATGGAAGTTTTTTTTCCTTTCTAATTTCTTTAAAATCTAAAGAGGTCTCTTTATTACCAATCCAATCTCCTAAGAAAAAACTTCCCTCATTTTTCTTTTTTTCATTTCAGAAGGAAGACTCAGAAATGATGCACATACTTTCCAACTAGCTGAGTTATAACTTGGGGCAAAACTTACTTCCTTTTTCTGGACACAAAGGTCACGTTTGACAACCAAATCCTTAGAGAAAAGCTTTTTTGGTTTCTCTAAAGTGGTGGTAAATCTATATTTGACAATTGTAAATTCTTGAAAATTTGGACAAATGAAATTCTTCATTTGTTAAGATTTTCAGATTCGACCACCCCCTATAAAATTTGAAAATCCTAATTTAAGTGGATTTGCACACCAAACTCTAATTTTCTCCGCTATATACATCGATACACATCAATAATAATGTGGAATCCTTAACTATACAAATCACCAGCGAAGAATTCTTATTCCAATGGTAGTGAAGAATCATCAGATCTATGAATTCCTTATTTGTTACCAAATATGCTCAAAATGTAAGCTTTTTTTAGGACACTAATTGTAAGTCGAGGCTGATCAATGCATGATTAGCCTCTAAATTTTATAGGAATAAATTTGCCCAAAAGAGAACCGTTAAAATAGACGAGCCTAAAATCATGGGCCAGGATAATTTAATTTGTCTGATATTTTATGAGCTTTTACCAATTTGAGTCCAAACTTCTCGATCACCACTCGAATTTTATCTTCCACCATATGAAGTTGGACTTTCTTTTGAAAAAAGCATTGTATGGGTATGGGCTCTTTTCAAACAGCTATCCTGCTTTTCATCACTTATCATGCCTTTCATCAAACAGTTATAGGGATGTAAAATGTGATGTGTATAGAATTTCATGGGATGCGACGTGCCTAGCCTGAGGGCCTCGGCTCAGCACAGCACACAGGCATGGCAAGGCTTGTGCCCTGTTGCGTCGTGCCGGCCCACGTGCCTTGATGGTTGGCCCACTTTCTGAGTTTTTCTATAAGAAATTGAAAGAAAATTTTTAAGAAATTATAAAAAAAAAAAAAAAAACAATGAACTTGAAACAAACACCACTTTAAAACTTGTAAGAGGGCCACAAGTATCACTCATTGACAAATGTACAGGTTATAAATACCAATTGAAGTTTGTATGAGGCCATAAAATACCACTCATTGAAATTTTGAATTGCTAAATCTTCAAATCTTCATGTCATATACATAGGCGTTTAAAATACATTTATTGTCAGGGGTGGACCCAGAAATTCTTTCTTAGAAGGGCTACTATATAGAAAATGAATCTAGAGAGGGCCATATAAAAAAAAATGCATATAGTTTTCAGAATATGTAAGAGCATTTCTAAAGATTTGGGGAGGAGGACATGTGTAAAAAATTATAAATTTTCTTTAAACTTAAATGGGGTTTTCCATTAATGGAGGTGGTACCCCCAGTATTTATTATCGCACCAACATCCATAGGTTTATTAGCCCACAAATTGACCCATTTTACATCTTGTTCCAATTGAAGGGGGCATGTTAGTAAGAAAAGTGGCGCCATTATGTACGCACGTACGTACGCTGCATGGGCCTTTCCGTCGCTCAAAGGTTGTGACGTTGTGTAGTCGTCTCGACAACGTTTTCTGGAGCCACTGTACGGTCAGGGCTGCAACTTGGACAGTGAGGTTGGGACAAGCCTGACCCAAATTAGATGGGTCAATCCGAACTGGCGGGGATAAAACCTTGACCTTGCCCAATGCAAGTCATAAAGCTCTTTAGTTACCGAGTCAATTTTGAGCTGAGTTGAGTTGGAATGAATTATTGGGTCACCAATGGGTATGACCGTCAATGGGCCAGAATCCTGCTCAAGTTTGAACCCCATCTATGTTCACTCAGGAAGCCATGGAAGAGCATTTAGGTCAGACAGGATTTATGTTAGGGTCCAAAATCCTTAACTGGTAAAATATTCAGGCCTAGCTAGGGTCTTAACTACACTGCTCTTATCCTAGGCCTATTGGAATTTTATATGCATATGTTTAATGTTAAATGAAATGATGTATAGTAAAGGCAAATGATCGCATCAGGTTGACTTGACCACGCTCTGTGTTCAAGCATGGTTGAATCAATACCCATTGAAGATTCAAATCACTCAAAAGTTACACTAACCTTATTAAGTTTCCCTTTATTTTAGAGGTATTAAGTTTCCTTATCTGATCATTCCTAGCAAAACCTTGATATGGTAGTAGAGGCTTTGTAAGGATTTTTCAACACTTTGTCCCAAGTGGAGCCCGCTCGTCAACAAACCCATGTTTACCCAAGTTCTACAACAGTCCCCTTATGGCTTAGACAAACTTTAAAAGGGCAGTTTAAACACGTATTAATCACATGGGGTTTAAAAAGGGATTTTATTATCTTCTTTGATTTCATTAATCTGGGTTCGATATTGAAGTCTGAATCAGAGTTGAAATCTACTAACCAGCCTTCGAATGGTAGCAGGGGCGGACCCATGTAGGTGCACCCGGTAAATTTTGAAAACCCTTTTAGAGGGATATGGGTCATACACCCCTGCCCCATTTAAAAATCCATCTTGCACCCCCCATTTAAAGCCCATCCTTAAAATGCACCCACCCACATCAACAATCGAGAAATCCTCTCACTCTCAGTTCCCCCAAATCGAAAACTCTTGTATCTCTCCAGCCCTATTTCCTCTCCAATCTATTGGAAACTCTTCATTAACGCACCAAATCAACCGTTCTTCTCCCTCTCTGTTTCTCTTGTGCGCAGTTTTAAGTCGACGATTGACGAGGCTCAAAACTTACAATCTTACAGATGTAGAGACATAGAAGAGGAGAAGATAGAGCCAACTTCAAGTAATACTCCATGCTTCGTATTTTTTTATTTTACTATTTATTTGATGCAATCGCTGTCGAGTTAAAAATAATTTTTTCTGATTTTTCCCCTTAAAACAGTGGATTTGGAATGGATTAAGCTTCATTTTTTTTTTTTTTTTTTTGAAACTTATGAGTTTTCATGTGTTTCCTTACTTTCTTTTTAAAGCTTTGTTTTTGATTATCTGAAAAGTAGTTTGAATTTCAGATGTCCGTAGTGTAGAGGCATTTTGATATCAAATGCAGTTGATTTTTGAGTAATCTGTTTGTCGATGGGGCTGATTGTTGTTTGGTAATGTTATATTAACCCAGAAACATGCCCCTTAAAAATTAGAATTGTAAAATGTGGTTGATGCTAATATTTTGAGATCTTTGTTATTGGGAGTACTGGGTTCGTCATCTGCTAATGGGTCCTAATATTTATGCAATCACTCAAGGAATCAACTTTCTGTACATTAACTGCTTCTTTAAGAGTAGAAACTAAATTTATGGAAGAGAAAAAAAAAAAACCTCTAACTTTCTAAAGTCTGAGATCTTCTTAGTATTCTCTATGAAACAAATGATGGGATTTATGTGAAGAATGTATTGTGAAAAAAAACTTAACTAAATTTTGTAATCATTTAAATGCAATATATTTTCTCTTTTGTCATTATTAATTTGAAGAAAGTATCACAAAATAATATTTTTGGATTGTTTCAATTGCCATCGTTCTGCACCCCTTAAACAAAAATCCTGGGTCCGCCACTGAATAGTGGTTAAGGGGTTGCTAATTCTTAAGTTTCTTTAGCTAACAATTCATATCAAAGCCTCGAGGCGTTAGTAGAGGCAGAACAACTACATTTCAATACTCCTCCTTGACACTCCCCCGCCCTTAGGTAGTGCCGGCGGGCACAATCTTGGTGGACGCATTTTTTTATGCCTAGTCATTCCTACAGGATACAAACTCATGATCATTTGGCTTTGATACATCGTAAATTTCTTTAGCTAACCATTCATACTAAACTCTCAAGGTGTTAATAGAGGCAGCATAAAGATTTTTCAATACTCTCTTCGGATTAAGCCCACTCGTAATTTCTCACATGAGTTGTCTGAGGATATGATCATAAGGACTTTGTCGGACCCAGACGCGAGCTTGAACTTGCAATTGTATGCTGACTAAGGACTTGCGCTTGGGAGTACAAGAATACAACCTAGGCACCCCACTTCTTTTTTCTTTCGTGGAAATAAGTTGAGCACTTATATGTTTGTTTTGCATGTCTATATTGTATACTCCCAAACCTGAAAGACCTATATTCATCTTGGTTTAACGAGGCGTTTGTGCAGCGCCATGGTTTTCATTTCCAGCCAGGATAGGTAGGATTTCCGGGTCCCTCCTTGCACATAAAACCCATCTAAAAGATCAGATTCCTTTGGTTTCTCCCTCTGTATTTTGGGGGCTTTCGCTTTTCCCTCTTTCTCGATTCAATTTGCCATTTAGCAAAAAAAAATTCACTAAACGCGAAGTGGAAAGGTGCTGTAAAAATCAGTGCCTTGTCTCTCACTGTTTCTATAAAGAATGGAGTTGAACGCATACACTCTCTTCTGCACCCATACACTCTATTTAAGTCCCTATCCAATATATCCAAGAATCTATCCATGTTTGCAACAATGGATACAGAGATTACTCACTGCTTGATAACTTAAAACTTTTTTGTTATTTTGTGCATCACTTTCTAGAGAGAATAAAGACAGTGGGGACTGTTACCTCCAAGCTACTGCATCTCAAGTAGTTTGGGTCCTTGGGGACATGGGTGAGAGAAGTGTGTGAATTTGAATCTTCCTTTGAAGGGACAATATATAAATATAAATATATATATATATATATAAATTTTTGGAAAATCATTTCCAAAATGTTGGGGTTGGAAATTGGAATCGCTTTGCAAGGAAAGGGAATCTTATAAAACTGAAGCCAATAACAGGAACCAGAATAAACTCAATCCAGCTTTTTTGGTCAGGTTTGGTCCCCAGGTCGCAGTACCCACACTCCCATAGTAAATAGACGCAGAGACAATTGAGATCCATCCATTCAATTTCTACACCCATCCAACCTAGAGGAGCGTCCATTCCATCCATTGAGAAAAAGTAACCCTAAAAGCGGTTCCTACTCCCACTTTGTGGGGACTGAGGATGAGGAACATAACACTCAGCAAGAACTTATATTATTAATGGGATATCTTTCAAAGACCACGAAACACAATGCCCGTATGTATCCTCCATCTCCATCTTTCTCCAGTGTGGCCCACCCAGTCTGCTATAGACAACGATCTTATCTGTCTAATATAACCACAACGTACCCCACCACCCTTTCCACATTTTATTCCAAACAAACACAAGGCAAAGAAGGAGCCCAATCTTCAGTTTCCCACACAAGCATGGGTTATTTGTGGCTCCTTCTGACAGAAGAAAAGAGCCCCATTCAAATGACTAAATGTGATGGGTCCCTTCCCCATCCATTTCCAATCTGAACCATTGATGAAACCGACCCCTCAAAAAAGCAATTGTGTGTTTCCTCTTCTAACCATCCAAGAGTCCAAAGACTAGTGGAACATGGCCAATCTATGCAGGGACCCAACACATGTGTTCCCTTGATGGTGCATAAAATACAATTATTACAGTGGGGTGGGGGTGGGGTCGGCCTAGCAACAACTTGCAACGGAGAAAGCGTGATTGGACCACTAGCCAAAAGGGAAAGAAGGAAGGAAGGAAAAAAAAAAAGGCAGATGCGGTCCCATTCAAAGGAGGTAGAGATAGCACAGAGAGAGAGAGAGAGAGAGAGAGAGAGAGAGAAAGGATGAGGCAGCAGTGGCCCCCTTCTTAATTCGCGTTTAATTGGAATTAGTTGGAAACGCAGGACCACGTCCTCTCGGGTCGGCGCCAGCCCTATTTTCGGAACAATTTCAGGCGCATCTATTCCTCTCTCTCACTAGCTACAAAAGGACGCAAAAAACCACACCTTACCCTATCTCTCTCTCTATCTCAATTCTCAACAGACCCACCACACCACACCACACCACACATAAACTCTCTGTTTTTTCCACAGAAGAAGCAGAACCCATCTGAAAAGTCTCTGGGGAAAACTTTCACTTGAGAGAAAGATAGGAATTCGTGCTCCTCAAAGCTCTGCAACCCCTTTTATAACATCTACATACATGAGGTTGCAGAGATCAGAAACACAAAGAAAGAGAGACAGTCACAGGCAGTCATGTATGTATGTGGACATGTATGTCCTCTGTTCATTCATACATGCATGTGCATAATATGCCATGACTCTTTAAAGTAAACGCATGTCATGTGGCGGCTTGTTCTCTTCCTAAACACCCAAATGGACCATACCCACATCTTCTTTTTCTTTAGTTCTTCTTTGTTTCTCCCTCTCACCTTGCCTTGCACAGAAAGGCATGATCAGCAGGGGAAGTTGATTTCATTTTTTCTATTCTGGGGTGGTCTTTAAACAATCGAAAATTAGACCCCTAGTTTTGATTGTTCTTGGTTTCTATTTTGGATTTAGTAGAGTGTTGACCATACCTCATATGAAGGTGTGTAGGTGTATGTAACTATGTATCATCAAGATATCATCATTAGAGATCTACATAGTTTGTGTTTTCATGGCATATGACGTTGGGGCCTATTTTTCTTTTGGGGCGTCCGTTAAGATACCGAGATATCTGCTCTACTAAAACAGGTAAGCGTTATAGCCTCCCATCACTTGCCTGTTGGTTTCAAGACCCCCCCTTTTATAAAACACCCTATCACAAAAATAATAAACCCCTCTACTCTACTTTTAAGTCTTGTGTGCAAAAAAGGTAGTTTCATGCATGTTTTCCTCTCTCTTACACTTCTTTATTAGTCAGAGCTTTTGTATTGAAATGAAAAGAGTCCTCATACAATTTCAATTGCAGGATTTTGAAGGGATTTTTCTTCCTCTATGGCACATGAAACTCGAGAAGAGAAACTAAGAGCACAGATAGGTTCCGGGTTTTACTACTCCGATTTCCCTTCTTCCAGCAGCTCATCCATTCCTCAACTTGAGAACCAGATGCAGGGATTTGAATCAAATCCGGAGCTCTTCAACTTGCAGTCGGGTATTGAAATGATGGGGTTTCCATGGAAGAATCTACAGCAGAGAGAAAGGAGCTCCCTTTCAGGGTTCCTATCCAAAACTGATAACAACCACGCCTCGTCGTCCAAGACCGTAGCTGATGCATCCACCAACGTGTTCTTCCAACCCGATTTCCGGAAATCGGATTTCGCTGTCGGGTTTTCGGAACCGACGAATGAGAATCTGATGGTCGCACCCGATTCGTCGTGGCAGGAGAATCGGCTGATGGTCGATGATTCGTCTCTTCGATGCGTTTTTCCTTGTGAAGGGAGCGAGAGGCAAAGTCACGGCCTTTCGCTCTCTCTTTGTCCCAACAAGGTTTCTAGTGTCGGGTTGCAGTCGTTCGAACTCAGAGAATCGAATCATCAGAACGATATCAGGTTTGTTTCGCCGAATTCTGGAGATGGGTTCTTCGCAAAAACGATGGATCTTCAGCAGCAGCAGCAAAATCTACTCGACGGGCGATCGTATCCATCAATGATGGGTTCTTCTCAGCAGTTCCATCTCCAACAGCTGAAGAACTCCAAGTACTTGCGTCCAACCCAAGAGCTGCTAAACGAGTTCTGCAATCTGGGGTCAAAGCAGGACAAAAACAACAGCAAAAACAAGCTCCAGAAGACCAATAAATGCGATGAAGGGGTCTCCTCCAAGAATCAATCGCTCTTTTCATTAGATTTTCTCGAATTGCAGAAGAGGAAGGCAAAACTGCTTTCCATGCTGGAAGAGGTCTGTAAACTTTTCCTCACATGTATGCATTTTTTTTTTCCTTTGGTTTTCTCAATTTCTTTTTTGTTATTTTGTGGTTTCTTTTTTTTTTTTCTATCCGAAGTCAAGATAAATAAGAAATGAAGACCATCGGTTATTATTTTACTTGGGGTGGATTGAATGAATGGTTTTTGGAAGGCTTGAGTGAGAGACTGCGGGCCTTTCCATTAATGATATGCTGGGATGGGGTAGCGACAGCTTGACAGAAAGGGCAGTTCATTTACTTTTAGAAACCTCTATTCCTTTTCCTTACATAGCATCTCTCATCTCTCTAGCTGTTCTCCCATACTGTAATTTCTCTCTTTTATTTCACTCCCCATGCATTTTTGCAATGAAAGTTTTGTACCTCTCTCTCTCTCTCTCTCTCTCCAGCTTTGGGCTTGAGAATATTTCGAGTTGGGATTTTGGGCTACCATACAACGAGAAAGAGATGATTGGTATTTTAGAATAAGACGCATGAATTTTTACTTTCTTCACTAGAACAACACGTAAAGTTAATAATAAGTACAGGGCGTTATTTATCATATGAGTATTCTAAGGTGATACTCATGTAAAAGAAATAAATGCTACAATAACTGTAAAAAAAGTGTGTAATATCCCACGTCTGCATGGTTGTACATGGACTCTATTACAGGAATTCATTAATCATACCTTGTTCTTTTCTCCTCCTCCTTTTTTACATTACTGCAACGGCCTTTTCAAAACTAAGCTATTGAGAAGTCTCAGTAGAATTGATTTTTTTTTTTTTTTTCCCGTTCAGGTGGTTAGGAGATACAGGCAATACTGTGAGCAGATGAGGAGTGTTGTGTCTTCCTTTGAAGCAGTGGCTGGGGCCGGAGCGGCGAGTGTCTATTCGAGTTTGGCATTGAAGGCTATGTCCAGGCATTTCAGGTGTCTGAGGGATGGGATTGTGGGTCAGATTCAGGTGACTAAGAAGGCAATGGGGGAGAAAGATGCAGTTGCACCAGGGACGACAAGAGGTGAAACACCAAGGCTTAAGCTTCTTGACCAGACCCTTAGACAGCAGAGGGCATTACAGCAAATGGGCATGATGGAGAGCCACCCATGGAGGCCTCAGAGAGGCCTTCCAGAGCGATCGGTATCGGTTCTTCGAGCTTGGCTCTTCGAACATTTCCTTCACCCGTAAGTTCCCCTCTCTCCCTCAATATAGACTCAATACAGTTCCTAATCCATTAATCCATTTCCAAACCTCCTTTGTTTTTTTTAAGACATTTATAGATGTGGGACCAGGAAAAAAAAAAAAGTTAAAGGCGAGCTTCATTGGAAGAAGAAAGTTTTGCATCTAAGAAAAACTTTTAAAGCATGGATGCCATTTTCAGTGAAGTTGCATACAAGAGTATTGGGAGTTTTGCCATTAGCTCCATTAGATTGTTCTGAGGTCCACTTTTCCTCACAATAAATTCATTCAGCGTGTAAGACTCAGTGAAACACTTTCGCAAATTGAAGTTCCTGACAATACTTCTATGTTTGTTTGCTGTCCTTCACAAAACTAATCGAAGTCATTACCAAGTCAAAAAAAAAAAAAAAATAGAATCGTTCACAAAGTCCTAGCTGTTGTAACGCTGTCTTGGAAATGGACACTAGAGACAAAAGGAATCATCCACTTCTTCTGCATCCTTGACTCGAACTGATATTAATTACCATTCTATGGCCCCTCCTTTTTCCTATACATTCAGTGCTATTCTCTTCTCCTGCTATTCTGAAAAATAAGAAAGAAAGGAAAGAAAGACTCCAGGGTCAACAATATTGTATATGATGCGCCCATGGGTTCACCCATCTTCACATAATGGTGGCATCACTATTATTATGTTTTTATTCTTTTCTATTGTAATTAGATTCAAGATCTTTCTCCATAGGTCTCGTGGATTACTTGAATTATTACTAAAGTTCGTATCAAAGTATACATATAAAATATGGTATGGATAATTGTTTTGGCCCAGGATGATCTTGTCATGAGAAGAACAGTATCCATAGAATGACATTAGGAGGACCACCCGTATGCATTTGCTGAGGGATCTTGATATGCTAAGACCTACATATGACCTGGTATTAATTTTTAGTGGGCAATGATAGGCGGGTATGAAAGTGGTCATTGACTTGATATGATATTACAATTCTATTTCCCCTCCATTTTTTTTTTTTCCATACGTTCATTACTATTCTCTTTGTCTGATTATTCTCACCGAGAAAGAGGAAAATATTCATGGGTCAAGTTTGTATATATATGATGTAGACATGGAAACCATGGATTCACTGATACTTAAATAACGTGTGACGCCACTATTGTTATTTGTGTATTCTTGGGTGCATTTGTGCAATGAGAGGATTCCGAGACTAATAGAAAAATCATTTTGAATTTTCATGTGGCCTTTTGTTGCGTTGTTTGGTAGCAAAAAGAAATGAACCCATTCACCACTGTGAGGATTTTGATTTCCTATGGGAGGTGGGAATGTAATATTCCCCTCTCTCCCTCTCTCTCTCTCTCTCTCATGAAAATAGATATCCACATTGAACAAAATCCTCTTGTAGCACAAACAAATCCTCAATAATGTTATTTTTTTCATGTGGTAATGTCATATATCAGAATGACCCAAAATTGTGATAGTTGGATAGGGTATATCTAAACCTATCCAACTAGGCATAGAAATTTAGGGACTACATCTTGATAAATTAATTATTGGAGATCCATTCTTACACAAGGTTAAGATGTATATCTAAACCTAGCAAGTCAAAATCAAGTTCCAATTTTGAGATTATATTTCCAGGCCATTTGTCTTGATTTGGTGTTATCCTATACATATATATACACACACACACTACTTGGTGACAGTAATAAGGAATAATAATATCCATGGAGGTGACAAATGCGAATGTTGGGTAATAGCGCACATCATCTTTCAGTTTTCTCTTAATCAGTGTTATAACATTACAAGAAGCGACATTTAACGGATTTAATCTGCTATTATATGGCCTATGCCATTGCCACAGGTATCCAAGCGACGTGGATAAGCACATCCTGGCCCGCCAAACAGGCCTCTCCAGGAGCCAGGCATGTCCTCACCTCTTAACATATCTTTCAATGATTAGATTGGAATCACCATCTTCTTAGGTTACATCAACTTTTATATAATTTCCTTACAATAGTCAAGAGTATTTAATATTCTCTTTGTTTTCTAGCATAAAAGAATCCAAATCATGTACATTTTATTACTATAATCCCCTAATATAATACCTTGTGTTTGTCTTGTAGCACAACAAAATTCAAACCCTAATTGTAATTATATTCATGAACAGGTCTCCAATTGGTTTATAAATGCCCGGGTTAGGCTGTGGAAACCCATGGTAGAAGAAATGTATCTGGAAGAAACCAAGGAACAAGACAACAAAGCTTCAGATGGAGGTTCAATGCTCCAAGACAGCAGCCGGCCTCACCCTCAACACCCAGACCAAATCCCTAGCCCTAACCCTGACCATGACAATCCACTGGAACAGAAGCCCACGGCCGAAGAGCTAGCCGATGACCCCGAATCGCTTTCTTCCATCATCAGCAGCTCAGACAAAAGAGACCAGAAAGATGGAAAACGTGAGTCCCATCAACAGCAAAGTCAGTTTGCGAGGGCTGAGAATTTCGGCGTGGTCGACTTGGACTTCTCAAATTACAGCCATGCTGCAGCAAGCACGGTCACCTACGGCAACAGCGACTGCGCCAACCCTAATTTCGGAAGTGGCGTGTCTTTAACCTTGGGGTTGCAGCAGCACAGTGGGGGTGGCGTCAGCCTCTCCTTCTCGCCGGCGTCTCAGCATTCTCTCTTCTTCTCCAGACAACATATGGAAGAATGCCCACCTATGCAGTACTCCATGTTAGATGGAGAGACTCAGAATCTGCCATATAGGAACTTGATGGGAGCACAGCTCTTGCATGACTTGGCTGGATAGAGAAAATGGTTTCTTGGAAAATGATTTCTTGCTTTGTGCAATGGGACTATTGGGGTGCAGTTTGTGGGAAGATGGTGATGGTATAGAGGTGGGAATATGGGGATACATACATATATACATTCATACTGCTTTACTTACATATACAGCTGCTTTGTACATTACTTCACATGAGGTAAGTAGACTTTGAAAGTTCTGAACGGGGTTATAAAGGTTTGCTTTTGTGGATCTTGATTCGTATCTTTGCATCATCTGCTGGTAGATGAGTATACAAATTGATGTTTCCTTGTGGCATTGTAGCCGTTTATTTGATAGAAGAAAATATACATATGCATTTCTTCAATAAGTGTAGCTCTGTTGAGAAGAAAGTAGCTAGTAGTCAAGGAGAGAAGGAAAATGGCCTCAGGGCATGTTTTGATAAAGAGGTTGGTTCCACTGACCCATCAACTGAACAGATTCGGCCCAAGCACAGCCCTTCAGTGTTGCAAATTTTATGACTTAGCCATTCTCTCTGCAAACTGCATGGCCGAGTCCTTCTCTTATCTCTTCAAACATATCCTCGCATTTGGTTGAGCTATGTGAAGAGCACCTGGACAAGTGGGAAATTTAAAACTACAGCAAGTGCACTAGTACTCGTTTCAGCGGCATTTTATTTCCTAAGGCATTTTATTTCCACATTTTCTCTGGAAATTAAAATCCAGGACTTTATTTTCTTAAGTTTCAGTTTCTACTGTTTGGTTCAGTGAAAAGTTTTCTTAGAGGAGTAATGTTGTGCTGCCACTTGTCTAGACTGCATGAAATGGTTCTTTACCTCTTGGGTGATCACTTTCTTCTTTTTATCTTTCTTGTTTTTTTTTTTTTTTCCCTCTAATTAACCCACACAAACACACACCTAGCAAATTGGGGGAGGGTTCGAACACAAGACATGTGGAGCATACCCATGCTGTATGCTACTCCACTAACTCCCAGGTGGCCTGGCTGTCTAAGACCGCTTGTGATGGTCCTTACCTCTGTGGTCTTAATTTTATTTCTATAATGATTTGAGAAATCACCAACCAAAATGAGCACTACAGAGAAAGGTAAGAAGTGGAAAACCATTATTCCCCGAGAGTATGTTTGTGGAGACAGTTTTCGCTAGAAAGGTGTGGAAAAGTGAGATATTTTCTATGGCAACTTTTCCATCATTTGGTGAATGCGACCACTTTATGTGAGGAAAGCAAAAAAATGAGTTAGATTTTAATTTCATGAGTTTTTGGAAAAGACTTTCCATTAAATAAGTTCAAAAATACTACTCGAGACGGAGAAAATCTGCTGAACTGATTTTTGGGACACTATACAAAGGTGCCCTCAGAAACTACATTCATTTTCTTTGAAGATTTCTAACACTGTTAATAGACCTAGCACAGGCCCACAAAATCAAAAGTTTTAGCAAAATTTGGACAAAACCATTTAAAAAGAGCACACTTTTTTACTTGATTCATTTTTTGTTCTTGTCTCTTAATTTTATCATTCACTTCACATAACTTAACTTAGTCAAGGGGGCTACAGGGGAGTTTACCCGGCTTCTCTCTGAGCCCGGAGGGATTAGTCCAGCCCAAAGGGTTGGGAACCCTCTGATAGCAAAAAAAAAAAAAGTTGCCAAATAGTCACTTAAATTCACCAGTCAAGTTACCGAATAGTGCGTTTGTGCACGTTAATTCCCGTGGAAGCAAAAACCATCTTTTTGATCGGTATGCGTAGAGAAACAATGGAAGTGAGTGTTTTATCCTCACAGTGTGTGACACAAAAAAAGACCTTTGTGGAAGTTGTTTTAATTTTTACCATCTCCAGTTAGAGATAATTAGATTTATAGATGTCATAAGTGAGCCTTGCTTTACCAAATTCGAGAGCAAATGATATAATTGTTGGCAACTATCCAAGTCCACTGATTTCCATTCTATCTTCTTCAGCATGGTCCATAACCCACAACCTAGGAACTTGAATTTCACAGCAACACCTTTCCAAGAAATTGGTGGGGTAGTCGATTTGAACAGGAGCATGTGTTTTTCTCTGAAGAGTATTTTCAAGATGTCACAGGTCGTAATTGATTGATGGCGTCATCATTAACTTTAGAATCTTACCAGAGACTATTTTCAAGATAGATATCCTTGTCCAGATCACATGGCTAAGATTAGAGATCCACATCATATATATGGCTACAAAGACTATGGATCGTTTGAGGTTCTCACTCATCATATACAAGAGTGATATAAAAGGAACTTCGCGGTAGGCCCACTTACTGACAATCTAAATCGGTCAAAATGAATGCTCTCCTCTTTTATTGAATGTGATTAAGTTTTACTCAAACAGGAATTTATCTGGCCATAAAATCAAAAGTATATAGAACTTATGAATAAAAAACCTAAAGGGGTGTTTGGAAAGGAGATATTTTAAGAGATTTTGCTACATTATCTACAAGTTTATAATGTAATTTATTCAACTAAAAAAGAGGTATTTGGATAACTTAGAAAGCATCTTAAAATATCTCACTTCTTTCAAAAACCTTCATGTTACATTATTCAAGAATGTGCTGAATAAAATAATATTTAAAAAATATTTTCTAAATACGAATAGAGAATTTGAATAAAAATCATTGGAGGGTTCTTGAGCAATCATTAATTATAATGGCCCACTATAAGTTTTAACATTTATAAGTCCCACCATTAGATTGACCCCACGGTGCTTACAAATTTAATATTGGATCCTATAGCCATAGCACGATTACATAGCCCTTATTAATTATCAATATTAAGTGGGTCCTACAAATGTCACACTCGGGGCTTTCATTGTGATTACCAACATTAGCCGGGTCCCATACTACTAAAATTAGCCGAGTCCCATGATTACCAAAATTGAATTGTGTGATTGCTATTATCAGTTTGTCATCATTAAATGGTTCCCACTATTTGATAGCTTTCCTAGTGTTAATATGACTACCAACATCAAATGAGACCCACAATAGATAAGGTCATTTGTGATAATTACCATTAGATGTATTATAGTATAGTTGCCCACGTTTGATGGGCCCACCTTAATTAAACAACATTGCTTGGATCTCATGATTTAAATTTAGTCTTTTTTTTATAATAGATGGGTCCTACCATGATTATTAACACCTGTGATTACTAATTAGTGGGTCATGTATTGGGTTAATTGATTATATTCTCTCCATTTCTTATTTGGTACATCATCTTGTGAGTTTTTTTATAAATTATCAAACACTTCAAAGGTATATTAAAATCTGTGAAGATTGCCCAACACCATAAGTAACACAATATAATAATATGACACTATTTTTATTCTACGATAATGCAATATTTAAACTTATTGATATTATATTATGCACTTATCCAAACACCCCCTAAAACAGTCATATGTTTTATACATTATAAATTGTATGGGTATTCCCTCAGTCAAGGACAAAACACCTAGTGGGCTGAACTTATGACCCCAAAACAGGGACCCCTCCTAATAGTCACCGATCTCGGCTTTGACACCCATCCAAATAGAGTAGACAGTTGGATCCACTTGCACTCATTTTGGATGTTGAAAACTTGTCGGCTATTAATCACGTGGTTAGAATAATGAATCGAGCCTTCATCACCATACACTGGTTCGGCCGGTGGGGGCGATCTTTCAATCTCCTCCGGTTCCTCCAAGGTGGGGCTCTAAGTTAGTCCACAAGAAAATGTGCTCATCATAAGGTAAGCACCCGGTCCTCGGTAGAGGGGCTCAAATTGTATGATCTATATTCTAGTAGGGCAACTCCTATTCAGCTAAAAATTTAGCTACCCATGCAAGAAGAGCACAATCATTTTTGAATGGTTTAAATTCCAGTAGAGGAGTCCCATTGTGGAGCTCAGTTTTTCTCACTCAAACATCTTATGAGTTATGAGTGGAAGTTTTAACTCGACTAAAACTAGCCACCTACGTCATCACATGTCTAATGATAGAGATCCATCTATTCTTTAATTGATTCTCTTTATCTATACTTCATATTCTTTCAATATCCAATATATTGTAAGCCCACACATTTGTGTGAAATTATTCTCGAATTCTTGATTGTTTATATCTTATTCATTTGCTTCTCAAAGAAACATTTTGCGAACAAAGAATAGAACAATCTTGGACCACACTGCCAATAATAATAATAAAAATAAAAAAAAAGTATTATTCTTTTGGACTCTTTGCCTACTACAAAGTCATCCTGCAGTTTAATTGTGTATAACAATTAAATGTGCAATTGTAGGACCCAAACTATCATGGATGGGCAATGGCCCACTTAATCATTCTATTAACAAAATACTATGGCAGCAATCTACATGTAGAGGACCGGCCATAGTATAAAAGAGTCGGAGAAATAGTTACCCATAAAAGATCAATCTTGATTTGAACCATTGGGTGCTTTTATTGTTACCATCTACTTTGATATCATTGTTTTCACACTTCAAAAAATAAAAAATAAAAAGGCTGAACTTAAAATTAATTTTGACGAGGCTAACTTTTCATTAAAAGCTACCCTAACACTCTCAATTCTTATAGAGGGTGCCTCAGGACCATACTTCACCATGAGATATGTCCAATATTAGACTGTTTTCAAGTGAAAACAAAAGTTTTGGGGTCGTGCCAAGGGCTCCCAACAATTAAAATACAACCCTTCTACTTGGACAAACTTTTTGGCCAGAATTTGGGACAAACTCTCATGTGGCACAATCCTAGAGGTGTTTTTTCCCCCTCTCTCAAAAGTTGCACCTCTAGGATTGTGCTACATGGGAGTTTGTCCCAAATTCTAGCCAAAAAGTTTGTCCATTTAGACTTTTTGATTAAAATAAGGTCTGTATCTTGGCGTATGTCATGTGATTGTATTATGGTACAATTATTAGACTTTGATCGTACAAAGCCGTTTCTCTTTTCTTTTATTTCCCTTTTTGAACAGCATCAGCATCAGAAGACAATTAGATCTTTACATGAGGAAAATCAGGACAGAAGTATCATTCAAGAAAAATCATGATTGTGTTAGTTTGATTTTAGTTGTTTTGGATTTTTTATTCGGGTATGGCCCATTGAGAGGTTCTAAGAACCCCGTTAGGTGACTTGGACTCCTCTTTCTGTATTTTATTATTTTGAGAAAATGATTACCTAATTTATTCTTAAAAAAAACAAAAAAAAAAAGAGTAGGACAGAAGTCTCATTTTTATGCTGGCAAACTCAACAATAAAAATAAGGTTGTTTATTAGCACATCTCATGTGACTGTGTACCTATTTCATACAATTATTGGTGATTGATCCACTAAGGGTTTTTTTTTTTTTTTTTCCTTCTCCACAATAAGACAATCATTCTTCTGATGATTGTGTATCCATTTCATACGAAATAAGGATAGAAATTACATTTTTATGCTGGGTGGAGTAAACAATTATTGAAATAGGTTGTTTCTTTCCTTATTTCATGATTTCATGCCACACTCTTGCTCCTCCGTATTTCATGCCAAGTACAAGTATACAAGTTTCATTTTAGGATGCATGACTCAATAATTAAAATAAGGTTGTTTCTTTACCTCATTTGTAGTATTATATATTAATGCTCTCTCTCTCTCTCTCTCTCTCTCTCTCTCTCTCTCTCTCTCAACAATTATTGAAGTACACATTCTGATTTTTATAATTATTGAAGTACACATTCTGATTTTTATAATTAACATACTCATCACAAATTTGATGCAATTAGAGACCTCATCGTTCATGACTGTCTGATGTTTTCCTTCTCTTTGTCGTTTCATCTCAGCCATTGAATATTTTTGGTAGTCTAATCCATTGATCTATGACCGTACAATTATGCTCTTGTTAAATGTGGAGAAATGTGTTTATATTGTCCGTGTTTATATTGCCCATGTGCAGGCAAGCAACATCTCATATGGCTGGTTTTATCAACCCCAAGGGATACCTCAGTTGGTCTAGGACCACGGTTTACATCCGGAGGTTATGGGTTTTAAACTGCACTAGTACTGCCATATTGGGGTCATAGGAGAATTTTATCCGGCTTTCTCTTTTTTAGACCTGTAAGGATTATTCTGGTCTAAAGAACTAGAAACCTGTATTATAAAATAAAATAAAATAAAAAAGTATGGCTGGTTTTACTAGAAAAATGGAAGGAGGCTAACAAAGCTTGTTCATTGAATGACCTAAAGATGCTCCGGCCTCCTCTCGATTATTCATTCTGCAATGCCACCATCTCTCGCTTGAATGAGAATCAGAGAAGTTTTATGATCTCGTCGTGGATCACCACAAATCCATCAGTGGGGCTCACGTATGAAATTCTAATTATGATTAATAATCCCGCTTGGCATTTGCTCTAATCCAAGTTTTAATTTCTACAAATGAAGTTTGGCACACAGTCAATTTGATGACCTTACAATATGTGATTTGACACTTTAATTTTCTTATCTATTAATCATTGTAGATACCTTTTGTTTGGCATATCGTCAAATTAGTGATGTTTAAAGCTGATGATTTGACATGTTTTTTTGTTCTAATATTTTAAGTGTTGTAAATTCCTTTGTGACGCAGACAGCCAAATTGATTGTGCTTAAAGCATATGATTTGATACATTTTTTCCCCTATATCTCAAGTGTTGTATACACTTTGATTCTTTAGAAAAATAAAGCATATGATTGAAACCCTATATATGTAGCCCACAAATCATATCATGATTTAAACCCTAAACCTTGTATCCATATTTTTATCTATATCTCTATATATACAGGTAATTAACTTATCCTATGCACACCTTTTTTCACACCCTTCGAAGCTTACATTGGGGCCCACCTTATGGTCCATCTAAATGGAACACACACACAAGAACGTCCCTTCAAAAAACATCGGACCTCTTGGGCTTGTACCTATCCAAATGGGCTAGACCGCTGGATCAACTTTGCACCCATTTTTTAAAGGTTAAAACTTATGGACGGCTGATCAAGGGGTTAACATGATAAAGTGGGTTCATTTTTTGTACATGGGTTTCACATCCAAATCTTTTCAACTCCCATAACCAAAAGCCCAAGTGGACCCCACATCAAGGTGCGCTTGAAAGCTTCCATGCACACTGCACATACTAGATAACTACTACAGAAATTATCCTACACACGCTTCTTTTTTTTTTTTTTTTGCACACTTCATTGTGAGGTGCACCTGATGGCCCATCAAAATAGACCACACACACGGGACCCCCTTGAGTTACCCCAATCCATTTTTTAACACCTGTCAGAATAGACCTCACACCTGGGTCAATTTTTTTTAACTGGTGAAACTTGTTGGGCTTCGTTGAAGGGGTTAGGATGATCAAATAAGGCTCATATTTTGAATACAGGTGGGCCCTAACTAGATGAAGAGATCCCTCTAGTTCAATCCCTAAGTGGGCCGCATAGTGTGGTGTGCATGGACGCCGTGGGCACAAGGGTGAACGACTGTATTAACCTAATAGAAGGATGGGAGAGCCCGGTGTCCACGGGCTCGATCGGTCCAATTGTTTAAGCCTGGCCTTTCTGCTACATCAGGCCCGGATAAAGGAATTGGGCCATAACTCAGGCCTAGCCCAGCCCTTTGCATATAGTTTACACCCTTCATACTAAATATAATGGGATGGTCGGCCTTTAAGCTTGCATAGTATCTGACCCACGCTGATAAACCATATGGGCAGAAAGTTAGGCTGGGTTCAGCCAACATGCCTAACAACATGTCCCATATCCTGATATGAGAGGAGTTTTCACATACCACCCTCCATATTATACACAAAAAAGTGTTCTATTTTAGATTTATCTAGGTCTAGGACTTTAAGGATTGAATTTGTTGTGCCTAAATTATCCTGTGGTCCTATTCTTAACCAAATCTGAACCAAAATTCCAACACTTGTCTAATAGAGAGGGAGTAATATTTGTCTATTCGGAAAATCTGATCTATTTTAAGCAGAGCTGATTTCATGAGATCTGTTTAAACTAGAGTTATTTCAGTGCAACCATTTTTCCAAATTGATCATTCCTCATGTCTGCTTCAATAAAAAAAAAAAAAAAAAAGCAAACTTAGGGATTAGGTTGACTCCACTCTGCCGAGTTGGGTTGACTCCTAAATCTTCTTCTTCTTTTTTTTCTTTTTTGAGTGTGCAGGAAAGGGGTGAAAATTTGGCAGCCTAAAGATGAATTTTCAATGTATTTTTCAAGTTCAATGTAGGAAATTATAGAAGCCAGTTTCATGTGGATGAAGAACTTTCAAATGCCTATTCATTTTCCATACTTGTCTCCACGTAATTGGCTTCTTTCAATTGAGGATGTGTTCAGGGAGAATGTCCATTCTCCTTATCTTTGGGCCCACTACTTGTTTGTTTTTTCTCCTTTCTTCCTTTCTGTTTTCAAACTTTGACACTGTACATTAGTTCTCCTGGCTCTCTTATACAGGATTAGTGGTCCTGAGCAAATTGCATTAAATCCTCTGCATTTGTTGACAAGGTTAGAAGTCCATTCTCCTTATCTTGGACCTGCTTCTTTACTAGAATTTTTGACAGGAATTCTAGTTGTTGGGGTTTTTGGGAATGGTATTTCCAAATTCCTTGTTTTTTGTCAAGAACTTCTGAATTCCAACACATGAAAAGTCTCAATTTGCCATCTTTGTATTTTGGTGAAATTCCTAAATGCTCAAGTCCAAATGAGCTTTTAGGAATTCCACCTTGTCTAGGAATTCAGGGATTCCCCATAAATGAGTTCCTTGAATTCTAGTAAATGAATAGACCAGTGGGTCATTTTTAAGCATAGAAGCTTTGGGTCATTCAAAGGTTTTGTAATGAGGAAGAAGACTAATTCAACAATATCATTGAATGTCTATGACATTCCACAATATCTTGGAATAAGGACATAAATGTCAAAAAAAAAAAATTAAAAAGTGGAGGGAGGCCCTTTGCCAAAAGAAGAGAGTAAGTATTTGAGATAGAAGAGGCCCCTCCGCCATTTTAGAAGAATTTAAGGGGGCTTTCATAAAAATTTCAAAGTTACATGGACAAACTTGTTAAAAAAACCATAAAATATCTTATTGCTTTTTCTGTTGGTAAAAGTTGCCATTTTGTTTTGTTTTGTTTTTAAGAAAGAGGCAAAAGATCATAAAAGCTGATTGATTCATTCAAACATTGACATAAAATTTTCAAATTTGAATTAGTCTTATGTCTTTTGTTTAGACAAAAAAAAGTAGGGATTACCAAATGAAACCTAATTCCTAATCAAAGGATCGATTAGTGAGATATCTAAGATGGAATGATGGCATCACTACAAATATTTTTATTATATGGAAGAATTGAAGAACCCTATATAAATCTCGCACATAGTGAGTAAAGAAGAAAGATGGTGTACATATTAGATCAAGAAAAGGAATGCAATTTAGCCCCAAGGCGCTGCTCAGCTAGTTAGAGAGAATGAGTTCAACTTCAAGATCTCCGAGTATTGTGAAAAATAGAAAGAGAAATACCCTATAAAACTATGCGCGAAAGAAAGAATGAATAAAAACATCAAAGTAATTCACCATATTCTTCAACACTATAGATAGATATTATCATATTTTTTTCAAAGAAAGTTTCTTTTTGTTTATTATTATAATACAAATACCAACTAAACAACTCATAAAAAAATTAATTTTTAGCATCCTATTGTCTAAGTGATCATGTTGCAGTCTCCAGTTCGAGATTTTAACTAGCCTGGATGCTTATTGTTAGGGACGGCAATGGGGCGGGTTTTGTACCTCAAGATTATCATTGGTGGAAATTGAACACACCACCTGAGCCTTCTAAGTGACTTACACCACCTTAGCGTTCTAAGTGACTTAACTTAATGCTCAACAGCACTTCTACCACAAGAATTTTGTATATATCTTTAGTAATAAATAAATACATATCATATACGCAAGGCGGGGCCCAAACCCACCTCAAGCCAAGAAAACCACAACCAAACCTGCCCCTAATAGGTACGGGTCAGGGTGGGTCCCCGTTTAAACCCAACCCATTGCCATCCCTACTTATGGTCAATGAGCCAGAGTTACAGGCTTTGGATGGAGCTCACTAAGGAATTTGAATTCTAGGTCAGGCCCAGATAAATTCATTTGTGCCCAAATCCAAGTCAAATTCACTCCATATCAACCACTCTTTTATTCTGTGACTGAATTTAGGCATAGAGACAGCCTCATCCCTACATGCCTTAAGATGTTAAGATAATATGGGCCAACAAAAAGGCCCACTTGATGAATGTCTCTGATCTTGCACATGAGTACACAATGGCATGTGTGAGGCAGTGGGGCGAGTACGCTCCATGTAGAAGGCTGTCAATTGGCTGGGTCAACAAGATGAACAGCCAACTCAACCAGCTTCACGGTCAGTTTAGGTTGCACTAAACGGATTGGGCCTTGGCTGAATCCAATTCAGCTCAATCTACCCAACTGATGGATCTAAGGTGACTGTCAATGAGCCAGGATTGGGCCAGACTCACCTAAATCACGCTTGAGTCCATTTACAATGATCACAATCGTCAGGTTCGGCAAAACATGGGCCTAGTTTAGTCCAGCCCATCAAATAGAGGTCTACTACTACACAGCAGCACTGGGCCAGCTTCTTAGACCAGCTTATGATCAGATTTCATGAAATGAAATACTACGTTCCTTTCTCTCTACTGAATTCAAATGGATCGAAGAAATTGATGTGGAAGAGGAATTCACTATGAAAGCCTGGGCCGAGTCCACTGATCAAATGTCTATGGACTTGTGGTTGCTCAATTGTGAGTAGGGTAGTTCATGGGTTGGGCCGGGTAATTCTGCCTAATTCACACCTGATTTGAATTGCCAAAATGGCTGGTACAAATCATTAATTCGGCCCAATAAAGACCTTTTCTATTCCTATGTATTCTATGCAAAGAAAAGAAAAGGACCCTATATTTTCTTAGTAATAGTAAACATACAAGCAATACACCAAATAAGTATCATAGCATAGGAACTGCCCATATATATCAGGGTTTTTTTTTTTGCAAACGGATGCAAGTAGTTATGTTCATGGGTCGAGCCAGCTCACTTGGGGCTAGCTTCATGCCTTGGGCTTTAATACTCTCCCAGGTCTGAATTTAACATTTGGGCCCAATTAATATTTTGTCCGGTCTTGGATTAACTTATAGAAAGCCCAAAGCTCCACGTAACCTAGCCTGAATAAGTATTGCTTTTAGTTTAGTGGCTTATTTGCCAAATCAAGTGATCAGCCTGATTTATTAAATGGGCGGGCTCGTGCCTGACATCATTAAGGAGGGCTGGGTTAGCGCCAAAAATTTACTGCATGCATCAGGCTTGGGCCAAACACAGGGCCTGAAAAACCCTAGATACAGGTTTGATAAGTATAATAAAACCAAAGACTACATACAACTAGACAAGGCTGGTGGGCTAATAGTGAAAGGTCAAACTTTTGGGATAAGAACCCTTGGCATGTTCCTAATGTTCAAAGGCACTTGCCCACCATTGAAAGTAAGGGTTGTTGCACAGCAAGGATATATTCTGTAGTGGCATAGGCTCCTCCACTACCCTGCTTGGACGGTCCTAAATGCTTGACTGGTCGCCATTGAGGACCTTGAAGCGACGGTTCATTGTTAACAAATGGAAGTAGGGATTTTTACCCAAAAAAAGGTCTCAAGTATTTTTATACCTCGAAATCGGTCGTCAAATATACGTACTGCTCAAATCATTCCTCTCCGCTATCCCCTCCATTTTGTGAGACCAAATTGCCTTTCATTTGTCTTTTGCGCGAGATCACGGGTAATGTCTCAAGGTCGCAAGTGTCCAAAAAATTGCCGTTTCCTTGTTCTTTGGCGAGTTCGTGGGTAATATTTCGAGCTCGCAATTAGGTCCATGTAGCATTAGGATCGTACCTGCACTCTTTGTGTATGTTTTTCCCTTCACTTTCTTTGAAGTCTATGTTGGTCTTCCCTTTTTCTACTTTTCACATTTGTAGGCCTTTAATTTGTTGAGAATTACCTCCGAAGCTATGAATTTCTCCATCAATTTTCTCAACTTAGAATTAGGAAATAACTGAAGCAAGATTTAACATGATTCAGTTGCAAGCTCAAGAGTTTATTTTCGAGTTCGAGAGTTAAAATTTCACTAAATAAGATGGTCTACCTTGCATTATGTTGGATAAATCTTTTAGAAAAATAAGGTAACATTTATATGGCGGTATTGGTTGAAGAAGCTCTCTGAGCTTGTTGAAAAGGTTGATATAAATGATTGAACTGTGCACCTTTTAGACGGCCTAAAACATGTTGTCATTATCAACCATAGTAATTGGCATTCACATGTGTACGTAACATTTAAAATTTTAGAAAGGAAATCCAGCATAACTTCACTTGACTCACGAGTTCAAAATATGGCATGCAAGCTCGAGACATTACTCGCGAACTCGCAAAAAAAAATTAGTGAAGACTGAAGAGCAATGTTGTTGACACTTGCGAGCTCAAGATATTACTCTCGAACTCGCGAGAAAATAAGTGTAGGGCAATTTGGTATCAAAAGAAGGGGACGATAGGCAAGAGGATCAATTTGGGCAATACGTTTATTTGAGAATCAATTTCAATGTATAGAGATGTTTGAGGGCTTTTTTTGTAAAAATCCCTTGGAACAATTCTATAGAATTTTTTAAAAAGAGTCCTATAAATTCATTA
Source organism: Umbellularia californica (assembly GCA_028538565.1). NCBI lineage: Eukaryota > Viridiplantae > Streptophyta > Magnoliopsida > Laurales > Lauraceae > Umbellularia > Umbellularia californica. The sequence continues at coordinate 12,102,115 of JAPQWN010000001.1, read as the reverse complement.
GTGATGTCACTTAAGAAATTCAAGCTGCTCAAAAGCATCATGCCTCAATGTATTAACACTAGTCTAAATCTGGACGATTTTCTCCTACACAGTAAGCACCGCACATTGCTACCGTCGGTCACGTGGGACCCCATAAAATTCAGGGGGATCCCATCCTTAGTGTTTGTCTAGATGCGCGCTCTCCCACAAGAGTGCGTGCACTTGAGAAATTTTCCATCTACACTCAACTTCAATCAATGTTGGCCCCCACCTAAAATTGGTTACCCCGTAAAACACCAAATTTTAGAACAGGTGTTATTTTGCTCATATTTTTACACATGATCAATCTGATATTAGCCTAACTCAAAATATTAAAGTAAAATTCGTCTCAGAGTCCCATTGCGTAACAAACGAACAATATTTTGAGGACTTCTCTCATGGTGACCGTGAGGGGATCAATCATGGTCCACCACGTCACTGTGAGTAGCCCCTGCTTAGATGTATGGCAAGCTACCTACATGTATGGCAAGTTGCCCGCGATGACGTAGCAGACCGTGATTGGTTCACTCACGATCACCGTGGGATAAATCTTCACAGGATCCAGACTTGACAAGGTGCCAAGTTCCAAGGTCGGGTGCTCATTACTTCTTTGTGCAAATTCTATAGTCATTGATGTAGGAAATCGTATGGCCCGCATGCCATGGGTCCTACATCAGATCAAGCAGAGTTGATGCCAATGAAAAATACATTCCCACATAAGACTTGATCTGATCCCACCAATAAAACTCCCAATAGAAATCGTGGATGTGGGAATCTTAGCGAAGAAGTTTTCAGTAAGTGTCACTCTTTGAGACTTTGTATATATAACATAAGGGAGCCCATTGGTATTCATTCCATCTCATATGAGAGACGAGGCAAAGAGATTCGTGGAGCTTCCCAATCACCGGAACGCACATAGATCTTAGGCCACCTATCAGAATCTCCACATCCAAATCCATCAATTTGCATAAGATCAACAATGAGATTTTCTAAGATCCAATTTTCTAAGATCGGTAGACCGCTACTCCCCTGGAGACTGAAGGAGTGATTGGGTCGGTTCTTATAAAATTATGCACCTGGTAGAGCTATCAAGACTCTTGAAAAAGTGATTACAGAAGATTTTGTGCTCCTAGAACAAACGCAAACACAGAAAGATATGTGGAAGTGATGCCCGACACAAAATTTCACACTAAACAAGAATTCTTCAAATTCTTTCCATGAACGAGATTCAGAAAACTTCTGGAAGGACCAATTAGTGGAACGCGGAAATCGCACCTGCTGCGTAACATTGTTCCATGAAAGCCCAATTCCAGTTCCCCTGTTTGGAATCAACAATTCAGGGAATCTGTCAAAACAGGAGCATCTTGTTTTTCCAGTTCCTTCTCTTGTCTAAATGGGTCTAATGATCCCAAGGTACCAATTCTCACTATCTATAGTCTAAATGGGTCTAATGATCCCGAGGTACCAATTCCCAATATATCTAGTATAATGATCATTCTATCAAATTGACATTTGGGGTACACTACACCCAACAGAAACTTGGAACTGCAATCAAAATTAACCATAAACAAAATCAAAATCCGAACAGAAAAAACACAACTTTACAAAAAGATCTATTCATTTATCTTATCAAAAGAAGGTATTAAAGAAATTGAACAACATCAATGTACACCAACATCCACTGATGTGAAACTTAAGAACTTCTTGGAAATTTATATACATCTTATCATCTTTCTTTCACTCACTGTAATCCGGAACTCCGGCAGCTTCCCAAAACCGCTCATAGAAGTCCTCCAGCAACTCTTCTGGAATGAACATGGCTCTACAGAGTGGGCAGGTCTTCTGGTCTTGATCTAACCAAGGGTCCAAACACACCCGATGAAATATATGGCGGCAGTTTGTCAGCCGTCGGATCTCTTCATGGCCCTCAAACTCGTACAGGCAGACAGCACAGCTGTCCGGAACATCATCCTCGCACAATTCATCTAACTTGATCACGGGCAGAATCTGACGGATAAGAATAGCAGAAACGGATTGGAATTGAGGAAGATGGGGAGGGTGGTCAGGCCAGGGGACGTCTGATTCTAGCAGACGGGCCAGACCCAGATGCCCAAAGAAGCAGTGGATGAGATTTTTTATCAGACCCAGAAAGGACAAGGCATGGAAGATGAGTTTGGGAAGGATAAACTCGGAATAACCGAGTGGAAAGCCCATGGCGAGTCAGCTCTTGTTAGTTGTTATTCCTCTTCTTCTCTCTGCAGCTTCTGATAATTTTTGTGTGGTTTGGTGAGTCTTCTCTCGTTCTAGAGCTATTGAGCTGCAGAAACAAATAGGTGAGACTTTGCTGCTTTATAAAGTGGGAGGAATTGGGAACCATCCTTGGCCATCATAAAAAATAACAGAAGACGTCATTCGTGAAGCCTGAAGGGAACATGTTACATGCATCTTGTTCTGTACTAGAGGAGGCTTTGCTTTCTTGCTGTGGTTTTAATATTCAAAAAGAGAGTGAATAGACCCAAGTTAAAGCCGGCTAGCCCAAGGACATGACATGGCTTGAGCTTTTTCATTCTTTTCCGTTGATTACTAATAAAATTGGGTAGATTAAGATCCACTTGCTTGGTGCGCTATTTTATGTATTTGAGAAATGGTGTGGGCCATGAGTTGGTGTTTCTTCGATGTCCTTGCCACTCACTAGATAGTATGTATATACGCGTAGGAGAATGTCCGACTACAAGCAGACTACATGTACAATCTAATTCTACGGGTCATTATAGCTGCATTAGAACTTTTTCGTCTCTTGATGGAGCATCAAGACCAACTTATACTTGTTGAGCAATTCACAAATTGTCCGGACTGAATTTCACAAAAATTCTATGGTTAAGACGCTATTAAACTTTTAATTAAGTTATAAAATCAAGGGCAAGGATAATTTGTCGGGGCAGATTTTATGGCTACCCCTTGTCTATAAAAAGATCTTTCCATCTGCCCTCCTTCCATTGAAAAACATGTATCTAAAATGGCCGAAGGAGGCGGACTGCAGGCATATACCTAGGAGAACATTGTCGACACATATGATTATGGGTGCCTATACGACCAATTCAATAGTCATTACATATGCGTACCTAAACCATCTATTTACAATATTAGATACTAATAAATAAATGTAACGCGGCTGAGACGGATCATCCCACGTGAGGGCAGATTTACTAATTTTTCATTGAGAATTATGGGTCGTGGTCTATTTGGAGTGATTGATACGGCCATTCAGATGGTGCGTGAATCATCCAAAGACAAGAGGTGCAGCCTCCTTGTCATATGCAAGTCAAAAAAGTGGGTCATATATCCATATGTGAAGTTTAAAATTCACCAGATTGTAAGGTGAGTTTTTGCTTCAATAATATATGTAAGTTGATAAGCTTTGAAGATAATGAAAATTATAGGTATTGACTGCTCTTTTGATGTTAGTTGTGCCTTTTTTTATGTTATTTTTGGATGTTTTAGTTTTCAAATGGAAGTTAGGTTGTCCAGTTTAATATTGTATATAAAATTTTAAAAAAGCTAGAGGCTTTGGTGGTCACTTTGAGGCATCAAAAATAAAAGTTCCTCCGGTAAAATAAGTATTTTTATATTTGGGTCTTTCTCCCTTTTGTTTAATGGTAAAATGAAGTATTAAACACTGTTCCTTTCAAAAGCTAGGATTTGCTTTCTTTTTCCTTCCACATCGCTGGCATGAGGGAGTGGTAGCTTCAACCGAAGGCCGCTCATGTGGAATGTTTTTTTTAGTGTCGAGTCACTTTTTCTAGGATTCGAACATGAGACTAATTGGATTTGATACCATATTCATTTTTACCAAAACCTTAAGATATTAGTAGAGGCAGCATAAATACTTTTCAATGTTGAAGCAGGCCAAACCAAACACTATTAGTTATGGCGTGCAGAAAAACTATACGATGTTCTTTCCTATTTATTTGGAACTTGCTTGCACAAATGCATCCTAACCACAACGGATTGATTTCTTGTTGTCTCCCATAAAACAAATATACCTTGGTGGAAAACTAGTTTTATTGGTGGAAAACTCATATGTAATTAGTTAATGTCTATTTTTATACTTTTAAAAAGGTATACTAGTGTTAAAGGAGAGATGTATAAATATTAATGATGAAAGAAATAAAAAGTAGTTGACTTTGGAATTTACCTAATTCAAAAGAAAGAAGATTTCATTTATTTCATCTTTGTTGTGACCCAATGGAACAATTTCAGCATTCAGATCTCCACGTAGAGCATATAAGATCAAGCCCCTTTTGAGGTTGTGTTTGTGTGAAAAAAGGATTCTGCAAGTGAGAGTGAAAAGCTATTCTAATTTTCCATATAACCCACTTATTGTTGTCTTGTATCAGACAAAGAAAAGCAAACGAACTGATTTAATCTTGAATAGAGAAAACTTCGTTTTTCTAAGGGAAGGGTAGAAATGTAGAATTCACTTCTTCAATACAGAAGTCTGTACGTGGAGTATGGAACCCTCTAGTTGCACAAACAAGCCTTAAAAGGCAAGTAAACACTCCTCATTTTCACTCCCCAAGCAAAATATGAAGGTTGAGAGTGTACTAGAAAATGATTCCTATTGTATTTAAAGGTGAGATTTCTCTTGCCCTACATCAGTATTTTCGGAAAGACGTAAACACCTCAATTAAAGGTGCCCATAGAGACATTGGGAGATTAAGAGTACATTTGTGTAAATGCTTTTCCACAAAATGAATAGGAAAAGTGAAACATTTTCTTTGTAAAACTTCATTCATCATTCAATGCAAATTCTTTTCCATAAAAAAAATTAAAAGGAATGCAGTTTTTGGGAATCAGAGGACATTTTTTTTTCAAAAACAAAAAATGTAAGTCTATGGACTTTCGTTTGTGTAGACACTACACAATGCCAACTAAATGGGGAGAGTGGATTCACTTAATGGACGTCCGCACATCCACTTATGCTTGGATTGGCAATGATCAATGTTGAGATTTTCACCTAATACCCAACTCTAGTGGGCCACTACAGCCACCTCTTTCATCCCTTTTACACATTAGGCACAAACAAATCACCCATCCCAGTTCCCCAATTTGACAATACTTGGGTCTTATTTAATATTTTTCTACTGTTGAGTTTTTTTTAAGAATATATATCATGACAATGATTGATCATCATGAGCAAAGTCATAAAAGTCCAATGTTGAGTTTATTTACTGTGTGGTTTCGCTGTACTTAAGTCTAGATAAGTCCAATTAGTTGGCTATGGATCCTGTCGGTGGCCAATACAAGCTGAGTAATTAATGACTTTGTAACAGCAACCTTTCAGTGGCACTAGGCTAAATTTCACTCCATACAAACATATACACATCACCATTACATTTTGGTTGTCAAATTTATGCATGACTACTCTGATAATTCAGAGTAAACTTATGTTGAATTCTGTTAGACCGGGTTCTCAGGGATGAAGTGACCCAAGTGGGTGATCCACCAGCACCACATTTTCAATTGTTATTGTGTCTGGCTGCATAGAACACTGCTGGGCCCACGCCCGGTTTATCCGGAAGAACATGTGAAGGCAGGCATAGGTGCGTCATTTAGGAGGCCTCTTCTTTCTGTCTTGTCCTTGATTGGATTATTAGGAGCCTGTAGTTCTCCTCATATGTGGGTGGGTCCACTCTTTGATGATCCAGATAGGCTTCATATATATATTCCCAAGAGAATGTAAACATCCTGGCCATCCATATTGACAAAGGTGTTTTTGGTTTTCCTCTTGCGCCATCAACTTAGATGTCATCGACTCATGAACTAGGAATGTCCTGGGTAGATCAGAATTTCTTGGTAGAACCCAAAGTGAGTCTCATAGCCTAGGTCTACACAATCTCATTATTTTGGGTCAGGTACTTCAATAAGCATGGGTGCTAATGAAAGGCCAACTGTTCTGGTCAAAGCTGACAAAAGAATCATGAATACCCAAAATGCTAGAAGAAGAACTTGAATTGAAAACATCAATTCCACACCTCCCTTCCACAGAAACTATCAGTTTTTTCTATAGCGCAGATGGGAAGGAACTTGGGTGAGTAGGTGGATGTGTAATTACTTACCTTTCAAAAAAAATGTATGCATTTGGATCCATTTTCATTTGGGTCATGCATTGCATTGGAGTGGACCCAATAAAAAATAAATTCTAGGTCTAAATTTGAGTCAATGGTTTTCACATTTAATGCCCATTACACCCTTTTTGAACATTCATGGAGTCAGTTGTTTGTGGTCTTGAAGAGGCCCCATTGATGAGAATGCCTGATGACTTTTTGGTTGGCAGCAGTGGCTGTGCATGAAGAAAGGATGGTTAGGATCTTGCTTGTGATCACAGTTCTAGACTAATCCATGCTTTCTCATTTCCACCACTGAAAGAAAAGGCAGCATGTATTGTTTCCACATGAATGAATTTTGAGGAATCAAAGAGCTGTACATCTCCTGCAGCTTGTGCTTTCACAGCTTGTTTCCACATGTCATGATCCTAACTGATGGGTTAGGCAAGTGAAAAGGTTCAGACAGCATTAATCATCTTCCCGTGCAATGCAATGAACCTGTGGTGGCAAGTTGTAGGGACAAGACGCCATGTAACGATAGGATGAGAAGGGGTTGGGATCCTCGAATAAATGGGGCTGTAAATGGACCCAATTCTGGCTCGAATCTTCCGGAACCCAAATCCAATAATTAGGGCTTCAAATGGGGCGCTCGGCCTGTTAGACGTTCATTAATTGACCACCCCTCGCCCCCCATAACCACATGTGGACCGTCACTAGGTCAAATTTGATACTCATCCAACTGCTATTCATCATTGGATTTAAATCGAAAAGACTGATGCCTTCTAAAATGGTTAAATCTGACCGTGTGAGGATGATCTAGTATCATTGATATTTTGCTCATCCCTAACCCTCATTGAGATCTTTTCATCCCATATAACCCCATAATTAGCATGGCATAAGGTAGGAGAGAAAACTGAGAACACAACTATAAAGGAGTACTTATTGCATTCTGTAAATTGTATTCTAAGTAAGTCCAATTACATTTACGAATATATAAAGAAAATTTGTAAGCAAACTTGCTAAGAAACATGCCCTAAATAGGAAACTTGATCCTAATTAAATAAGAAAACCCTGCTAAAATAGATACCTAATCTACATACGGTCACCGGCCCAACCACTCTAATCCGTGTGCTGAGTCGGCAGTGACTTCAACACAAACAAGTTCACATGCAATTACATGTGATGGTTCTCAATGTAGATGCATGAAAATTCACGGACCCGGAGGTGGTGAACTCTGGACCCACTAGATGAGAGGATATGATGCCTTCAATGGAACCTGAAAGGAGGAAGACGAAGAAAGCAGTCAAAGGCCCTGGCTGTGGGCAGTGCAAGGCTTTCTGATGCCTAAGTCATTGTAAGAACGTGACAGTAGGGTAGAGATTTGAGAGAGAGAGTACTGGGTTGTCTATATCGTACCTTTGGAGGAGACTAAGTCCTCTGTTTTTATACTGTTGTAAAGTTCTAATATCGTGGATAAGCATCAGGGCGTAACTGATGCGATTCCCTCAATCAGGGCAACCGTTTCAGTCGATCCCGCCCCTTTAATTCAGATAACCGCTTAGTCAATGATTATCCCTTAATTACAGCTGTAACGTCGCCCATTCTCCTTGGTGTTCGCTGCATCATAAACCATTCCACCATGTTCTTCGGCCGTTACGCCACGTCTCTATCGGGGATGATGGGCGATGCCCTTTGTCCGAAATAGGTGGTCGAGACCGAGGTGAGGATGTCCGAGGTTTGATACATCCGAACTGGAGTATGACCGAGCTGAAGGGGGATGCGGGTAAGTCTACCGAGCTGCATGGCAAGGACGAGCCTTCTGCCGAACTGTAACAAATCAAGCCCGGTTCCGAAGTGCACCTCCACCCCTGGCAGAGTGGGCCCAATCTCAGTGTTCAAGGAACGACCCCACACAATTGCCCCCTAACTCTCGTCCTTCGGGAGTTAATAAACTCTCCAAGGTCGGGAGCTATAAGAAAGATGTGCAAGACCGATCGACTTGTCTTCTTTGGAGTTCGTCTTTCCATGACGCTGCGCTGACATCATCCTGCCCTTTCCCTATACCTTCTCGTCATTCCGAGATATTATAATGATATTAAATACCGCAGTATGATCGTGGAGGAATACGAGACGATGACGCCACGTGTCACTGCTCGGATGGTGGCTCGTCAATAAAGGGATCCGTTCACCGTATTTAGCGCGCTGAACGATGCTTCATAAATGGGAGGGCGCTGATTTCCTGTGCTTGGGCAAGAGGGCCCAGGTCTATAAATAGAGACTTTCTTCTTCTGAACGCCTTACTCCTAAACGTAGAAGTTTAGAATTTTCGATTGAGGAAGATAAGGTTGGCCTCCATGGAGCTAACATTCGCTGGCGGGGAGAATAACGTCCGCCTTTACAAACTAACTGAGCCTGAAGCTTCGTCCGGTGTGATGACGGTGGCCGGTTCCTCTTCGGCGAGAGGAAACTGCCCCTGGTCGTCTCTGACTGTGCTATCTCTCCTGAGGCTTCTGGCCAATTGTGCTATCTCTCCTGAGATAGATCTTGATCTCTTGATGATAAGAGATAAGACATCTATATCAGAAAATAACGCTAGATTTATTCTGGGCAAGAGATCTTGTACCTCGTCTCTTGGTGTCGCTCTTCAATGAAGAACGAGCCTTTCAGGAGAAGAAGAACACATATTTCAGGGACAAATTTTGTAAGGAAAGAGAGAAATTGAGTGATTCACTGTATCAGACTTCATGTAATGAAAACGAATTAATAAAAATCAAATTTTCTGTCTTCTATTCTCTTTCTCCGTGTGCTTGCTTTGAATGTATGATGTAGAAGGTACTTTTAGAATTAACCTTGACAAGAACTGGAATCTTGCCGAACTGGAATCTTGCCGAACTGTACATCTACCGAACTGTCAAGCCGAGTTGTGACTCCAGCCGAGCTGTTGCTTTCACCGAACTTGAGACCTCTTTTGGGAATTGCAGTGTAAGATTAAACCCGAACTTTGAAATTACTTGGATTCAAGGTTTTTGAATCGGACTTCGGATCAGATCGTTGTCCCTTCATGTTCATCTGATGTCGCTCCGCTATACGTGATATTAAATGCCTCGCCTTGACTGCGCGCGGGAAATAGGCTGACGATACCACGTGTCGTTTCCCCACGGGATGCGTAGTCTTTTCGAAACGGCGAGTAAGGCGGCTAATCAATCACAAACGCGGTCTTTTTTTAAATTCAAAACGACGCTGTGCTTTTCGAGATGATACCATGATAGGTCGCCTTTATTAAATGTACCTTCTCCTTACTATAAATAGGGGGATGCCTCTTATCGTTTCTTCTTCTTCCTTACTCTGCATTCTGCTGTGAAAGAGAAGGGTTTCTTCAAAAGATTTTTTCACGGGAAAGACTGTCGGTCGACAAAGAGTGCTGTAGGAATCGAGTCTCATCCTTGCCCTCTGTCTTTGTAAGTCTCCTTTTCCCTGTCTTGCTTTTTTCTGCAACTAGGGTTCCATTCCCCCCTCTGTTCTTCGCCTCTGCCCCTTCTTTTTCTAGAAAAAATGGGCATCTATAGTTACTGGTTAGAATCGGAGGGTGCACTAAGAGATCTTAGGATTAGGTATCAGATTTCTGACGACGTCCTCCTCAAGGTTCCCGACCCCAAATCCTATATTGACGGTAGTTTCTACGATGGCTGGATGCCATTCCCCTTAGTGGCCATTATAGAGGGTGGGGTCCGGTTTCCCCTAAATCCCTTGCTCAGGGAATGCCTCCGAGCTTGGCGTCTCTGTCCGTGTCAGTTGATGCCAAACAGCTTCATAATCATAATGGGCACTGCCGTTCTCAATAATATCTTAAATATCAATCTAGGCGTTCATGATATTGAGGACGCCTATGAACTGTGTAAATCGAGAGGTAGCTTTTACCTCCGAGTCAAGTCACGCCGAATAGGATTCGTTCGTGCTTAGAGGATTCGAACAAATACGCCGGGGACGATCGCCTGCTCGTCTCGGGTAACTGGGAGTTCGGTGATGACAAGCCGATGTCGCAGAGGTTCAACCGGATCCCTCGCCGTCTCGGCACACCACCAAGTAAATATAGTTGTTTTTTAATTCGGTTTCGATTTCCGCTGCATCTTGTTCTCTGTGCAGCCGAACTGATGTCCTTCTATTTTACAGGTGCTCGTGAAAGGAGAAAGGAGGCCAGACGAGTCAGTTGGGTGAAGAACGAAGCCTGGTTTCGGTCTGTCCAGAGTTACCACGGCCACTAGGACAGGGCGGCTTTTACCCTTTTAGATTACGTGCCGAAGTACCACTCCTACAAGAAGAGCCTCGCCCATCGTCAAGCTGTTGTAGCTGAGGTTGAGGAGAACGAGGAAGAACAAGAGCAAGTTGCAGCTGATACTGAGGGACGGGCTACAACTGTTGATGAGGCATCCACATCCGGTTCAGATAGCGAAGAGGAGAGTTCTCCAACAAGCAGTTCGGGAGAAAAAGAGCCAATGGACAAAAACAAGAACCGCCCGACGCCTCCTTTGCAGAATCTTCAGGCTGCAGCATTCGGGGGTGCGACCCAAGGCGCTGCTGCTTCTTCTTCCAGGCCTCCTTCCGGCACGCCTGGCACTGTTGCCTCTTCTTCCAGGCCTCCTTCTGGCACGCCCGGCATTGTTGCTCCTCCATCTTCTTCAGCCCGTGCTTCCACTGCTAGTACCGACGAGTCTGCACTGGAAGAGGTTCGCCGAGAGAAGAGGGCCAGAACTGAAGGACAGTCAGCCTCTCCATCAGTGCAGAGGGGAGTTGACCAAAGAGTGGCGATCCAACGGTCTACAGCGGCGCTGTGGAAGCCGAGTTTTCTGCTTCAGCCGGGGAGGCCAATGACTGTAGAAGATCGTCTTGGCGGGAGTCCATTAGTGGTGGCTACGCTAGGGGATGCCTGCGTTTTGTCCCGGGACATGGAGAAGCATGATGAGCTTGACGACGTCATGCTTCTAGTTTCACAGATGGAGTCGGCCCTCAGCGTAAGTTTAACCCCTTTTTTTCACACTTTTGTGCTGGATTTCGGTGGCTGTAATATGAAATTTTGTTTTCTTTGCAGATTGTACAAAAATGCCACATCTCCGTACGAAGGATCCAGCGAGCCAAGAAACATCAGGCTGTCGCTGAGCCCAAAGCCGAAGAGTATAAGAAGTCCTTGGAAACTAACAGAGAGAGAATAAAGGAGTATGAGGAGACGTCTCGTGCCATTCTCTCTGAGCATGACAAGGCGAAGGCTGAGACCGAGTATACGGCCCAAGTGGCCGGCATCAGGGATGATTCTTGGGAGATGGCTGGAAGGCCGCCCTTGTAAAGGCTGGAATCCCCAACGACCATCCGGTTTTCCTGAACCCTGACAAGTTTCCAAGCTCGGCAACTGAGCCTGATTTGCCTCCTATTCCTGAAGTACCTCCTGTGGCGACCGAAGCTCCAGATGTCGAGCCCCTTCAATCTGAGACCGAGGTTATCCAAATTGAAGGCGATGGAGCTGGTGCCCCTGTTTCCTGACCATCTTCTTGTATTTCGTTGTAGTTTCCTTCTTTTGTTTGCGAGCCATGCTCGTTTGATGTATTTGGACAAATACTTGAAGAGTAATGAAAACCAACTTTGCATCAAGTTGTCACCATTTCATTTTTAAACTTGAATATTCTTAGCAACTTTTTTGCCGAAATGTGTATGGTTACCAAATATGCCCTCAGAGTAGCTTTAGCTTATGACCCAAGAACCTAAGAGAGCAAATTCGGAAAAGAACTTGTCCGAACCCCGTGCTGCTTTTGCTAGTCTCAGCACGAGTTCCGACCTTGTTAGAACATGACTAGCCAGTTCTTACCGGTAGTGTAGTCCGTATCTGCCAGTGATCCGGTATAAGTACCGAGATCTTCTGTGGCCAAATTTTTGCTGACATGACCAACTGGTTCTTCACCAGTTGGTGTAGTCATTGCCTTGCCAGTGATCTGGTATATGTACTGAGATCTTCTGTGGCTAAGGTATGGAATCCTGTCTGTGATCTGGTAGGCGTACCGAGATCTTTTGTGGCTGACTCGTGGCGCGTCCAGTTGGTGTATAAACTGTAAGGATACCACGTCGGCACTTCTGCCGAACTGTAAGAGTATTTTGCTGAGCTCTGTGACTTGTGAAAAATCGAAAAGTCAAGGAACAAAAGAATGGCTTTATTGACACTTGAAAAGTCGATTACAAGTCAAAAATAGAACTTTTTGAGGTGAGTGGCATTCCATGGCCGTGGCAACTGGTTACCATCCATGTCCTCCAGTCTATATGCTGATTGACCCACAGAGGAGACCACTTTGAAAGGTCCGAGCCAGGTCGGTGCAAGTTTGCCCTCGTTCGGATCTTTGTCTGCTGGCAGTGCCTTTTTCAAGACTAATTCCCCAATGGAGAACTTTCTTTCCCGGACCTTTTGATTATAGCCTTTTGCCAACTGCTGCTGGGAGGCTGCTAGGCGAACGGCTGCAGCTTCTCTACGCTTTTCAGCCAAATCGAGTTCTCGTCCAAGATTGATCTCATTTCGGCCTTGGTCGAAGAGTTCCGACCTCATTGTCGGAAGTCCTACTTCAAGAGGTATCACTGCTTCGGTCCCATAGGCCAAGGAGAAAGGAGTCACCGAAGTGGAACGCCTTGGAGTCGTCCGATATGCCCATAGGACACTCGGAAGTTCTTCCACCCATCTCCCTTTAGCTCGGTCGAGTCTTTTTTTTAGGCCATCAAGGATCACCTTGTTAGAAATTTCGGCTTGACCATTGCTCTGAGGGTAGGCTGGCGTGGAGTAATGATTTCTGATGTAGAGCTCTTCGCAGAAGTCCTTGAAGAGTTTGGAGTTGAACTGTGTCCCGTTGTCCGAGATCAAAATTCGAGGAATGCTTAACCTGGTGATGATGTTCTTCCATACGAATTTTTTGGTATCTCGTTCAGTGATCGAGGAGAGCGGTTCTGCTTCTATCCACTTTGTAAAATAATCAGTAGCTACAATTAGCCACTTCTTATTTCCCGAAGCTCGGTGTAAAGGTCCCACGATGTCCAAACCCCATTGGGCGAAGGGCCAAGGGCTGGAGAGCGGGCTTAAATCCTGTGCTGGTTGATGAAGGGAATGTGAAAATTTCTGACACTTCTCGCACTTTCTTGCATACACCTGAGCATCTTTCTGCATGTACGGCCACCAGTATCCTTGGCTGATAGCCCGGTATGCCAGTGACCGACCTCCAATGTGGCTACCGCAAATCCCTTCGTGGATCTCGTAGAGAAAGTCCTTGACTTTGCTTGGGTGTACGCATTGAAGGTAGGGGCCTGTGAAAGTCTTCCGGTATAGTTTGCCTTCTGGAGATAGCCAAAACCTAGCAAATTTCAGCCTCATTTTGTGAGCTGCAATTTTGTCTTCCGGAAGCTGATCGTCCTTGAGGTACGAGATGATTGGATCCATCCAACTAGGGCCAAGATCAACACAGAGTATATACCGAGGTGGATGAAGCTGAATGCTGGGTTTTTCTAAAGATTCTACCTCGATGGTTCTTTTTCTTCCAGCTTCGACAGCAGATGCCAGATTGGCCAAGGCGTCAGCATGAGAATTCAATTCTCTGCCGACCTGCTTGACTTCTACTCTTTCAAACTGAGAGAGGTGCTGTTTTGCAAGAGCCAGGTACGCCGCCATTCTATCGTCACGGGCCTGATATTCTCCGCTCAACTGGCTCGTCACCAGCTGTGAGTCGCAGAAGATGATTAGATGCCATGCCCCCAGAGTCTTAGCGCTACAAAGTCCTGCAATCAACGCCTCGTACTCTGCTTCATTGTTGGTAGCCTTAAAGTTAAGAGTGAGGGCCTACTCGATGACTAATCCCTCTGGGGATTGGAGGACCAGGCCAGCGCCGGCCCTTTTAAAGGTTGAAGATCCGTCGACGAAAACCTTCCATGCCGAATCGAGGAACTGCTTCCAAGATTGTTGCTTTTCAAAGTCAGTTTCGGTGATCTCCTCGGCACTCTTGCTGAACTCTTCGGTACTGCCCCCCAGTTCGGTTTCGAGCTCGCTCAGCGCCGAACTAAGAGAGATGAACTCCACAATGAAGTCAGCTAATACTTGGGCTTTGATCGCCGTTCTGGGTTGATATTGGATATCGTACTGACCCAATTTGACAGCCCACTTAGACACCCTTCCAGAGAAGTCTGCTTTGTTGAAAAGTTGCCGGAGAGGATATTCCGTTACAACCGTGATCGTATGAGCTTGGAAGTAGTGGGAGAGCTTGCGGGAAGCACTGACAAGAGCTAACGCAAGTTTCTCCATTTGCAAATACCTGGTCTCAGCATCAATGAGGATTTTGCTGGTATAGTAGATAGGCTCTTGCCGTGCCTCCTCTTCTCTAACCAGCACCGAACTCACCGCGTGATCGGAGACCGCAAGGTATATAAAAAGCATTTCTCCCTGTTTCGCAGTTGAAAGCAGGGGTGGTGAGGAGAGGTACATTTTGAGCTCCTGTAGAGCTCGGTCACATTCTTCTGTCCATTGGAACGAGGAATTTTTCTTGAGGAGCTGGAAGAAAGGCCTGCATTTGTCCGAAGATCGGCTGATGAAGCGGTTGAGTGCAGCCGCCATACCCGTCAATCTTTGGACTTGTTTTGTAGTGGTGGGACCCTGCACTGCTTGGATAGCCGTGATTTGGTCTGGATTGGCCTCAATGCCTCGCCTGGTGACGAGATTCCCTAGAAACTTACCGGAGCCTACCCCAAACGCGCACTTTGCCGCGTTCAACTTGAGCCGATATCTTTTCAAGATGCCAAACACCTGGCGTAGGTCGGCTAGGTGATCCTGAGATTGTTTGGATTTGACGACCATATCGTCGATGTAGACCTCCACAGTTTTGCCGATAAGGGCTTTAAACATTGTGGTGACTAGTCTCTGATAGGTCGCCCCCATGTTCTTCAACCCAAAAGGCATTACTTTATAACAGTAAATTCCTCTTGGGGTTATAAATGCGGGTTTCTCCTCGTCGGGGCCGTACATAGGGATCTGGTGGTATCCCCGATAAGCATCGAGAAAACTCATTCTCTCATGGCCCGCGGTGGCGTCGATCATCTGGTCGATCTTGGGCAGAGGGAAGCAGTCCTTTGGGCAGGCTTTATTGAGGTCGGTGAAGTTTACACAGACTCGCCAGCTGCCGTTTTTCTTCTTGACCACCACGGTGTTGGCAACCCACCTCGGATAGTGGACTGCTCTGATCGCCCTGGCTTGCAGCAATTTGTCGACTTCTTCGGCCACAGCTTCTGTCTGTGGGATCCCCGTCCTTCGAGCTTTCTGGATAACCGGTTTCTGTTTGGGATCCACATTCAAATGATGGCACAGGACTTCAGGGTCGATGCCGGGCATTTCGCTCGGGGTCTAAGCAAAAACTTCTTTATTTTCAATTAATAAGTTCAAGAGTTCAGACTTCTCAGGCTCAACAAGCTCGCTGCCGAGCAAGAAGTATCTCTCAGGATCACTAGGATCGAGGTTGACCGAGGTCAGGTCCTCAACGCTTTTATGCTCGGGAGCGCGGCCGACCTTTTCCAGCTCTTCTTCAAATTCGGCCATGTTAACCTGCTGCGGCTCTGCCTCTCCTGGGACCACGGCCATCAAACATTGCTTGGCCATTTGCTGGTCACCTCTGACCGTCACCACCTCAATTTTACCATCCTTATTTTCAAAAGGAAATTTTATTTTTTGGTGGTACGAAGAGGGTATAGCCTTTAACTGATGCAGTCATGTCCTCCCTACGATGGCATTGTAAGGAGATGGCGCATCCACCACAATGAAGTCTGCCATGACGATGGCTCCTTTGACTTGGACTCTCAGGGGAATCTTCCCCTTCGGGTACACTGGTTTTGCGCTGAACCCCACCAGGGGAATTCGCGCTTCCAGCAGATCTTCCTCTTTGAGACCCATTCTTTTGAAGCAGTCGTAATAGAGGATCTCGGATGAACTGCCGGGGTCGACGAGAATCCTTTGTACTCTGCAATTCTTCAGCTTCAGGGTCACAATGAGTGGGTCATTGTGAGGGAGTTGGACGTCTTCCAGGTCCTTTTCTCCGAACCAAATTTTTGGCCTGTCCCTCCGAGCTCTTTTCGTAGCTGGCTCGAGCTCGGCTGACAAAACCTGCTTGCCATGGGAAGCCTTCCTCACCTCAGTGCGAGCTTGGTCATTCCCCTTCGGAGCACTCCCCTTTAGAGCAGACGCCAAATGAATGACGTTGATTAGTCTTTCCGACTCATCACTATCCTAATCTTCGTTTCGGCGAGGAGGACGCTCCTCGCGCTGAGTTCGGTTCACTCCTCGAGCACCTTCTTTAACGTACTCTTGAAGGTGACCGTCTTTTACGAGCCTCTCCAGATGTGACTTGAAGCTCAAACAATCCTCCGTCATGTGACCGTTCTGCTTATGATAGGAACAGAACTTGTTTTGATCTCGGGTGGACGGATCACCCCTCATCGGTTGCGGCCACTGGAAGTATGGTTGCGCTTTTATTTTACCAAGGATCCTATAGATTGGTTCCTTGAAAATTGTGTTGACAGCAGTGAACGCCGTGATGGGCTACTGTCCTTCTCTGGCTCGCGGAGCCTTCTTATATTTCTTACTACCCCCGGAGGGTGTATACGAAGGTGTCGCCGAACTGGAAGGTTTCTGGCCGCGACCGACATCCTCCCTCCGAGGCGATTTCTCCCTTTTGGAGAGTTTTGCTTCTCGGGTGAAGCCGAAGCTTTCCCGAGATCGGGCATCGTCTTCTTCTTGCTCTATGAAGCGATTTACCCTGGCCATGAGAGCTTTCATGGAGGTTACGGGGTTCCAGATCAGGTACTTACGGAGCTCATTGCCGGGAAGTAGAGATTGCTGGAACGATTTGATAGCCACCTCTTCAGTGGCGTTTTTGACCTGGCTGTAGATCATCCAAAATCTCTTGGCAAATTGAGTAAAAGACTCATTCTGCCTCATCCGGAGCGCCATAATGTCAGCGTCGATCTTAGGAATGATTCTGTGCGCTTGGAATTTTTTCAAGAAAGAGCCTTGGAGCTGTCGCCAGCTTGTGATCGACTCTTCTAGGAGTGCATAGAACCACCTTAAGGCGAGGCCCCCGAGACTGGAAGAGAAGACTCTGCAGTTAAGGTAATCGAGGTCACCCCAGAGCGACATTCTTTGAATGAAATGCCGAAGATGCGCTCCTGGATCCGAGGTTCCGTCATACAAGACGAACCGTGGGACGACAAACTTCTCCGGAAGAGTAAACTCCCTTATCCCCATAGAGAAAGGAGACGTTCCAAGGTTTTCTGCGTCACCAACATCCAGCTGGTCGCGAGCGAATCCGACCTCCTCCATGTTGCGCCTGACCGTCTGCTTGACCTCCCGGGCAAGCCATTCCTTCATGTCATCCTTGTCGTCTAAAGTGGGCCCTTGCTTTTTCTGGGTACAGCTATCGCCGGAGCCCTCGACATGATCTCGGGAACGCCTTTTGCGGTTCAGGTGTTGCCGCAGATCATTGTGGACGATAGGCCGTGAGACATTGTTCGTAGAAGCCTTTTCCATTTCCTGGAGCTGCTGCTGGAGCTGATAGATCAACCTATCCTTTTCTTGGATGATCAGGTTCTGGGTCCTGATATCCACGAGTGAGGGGGAATCGTCATTGTGGGCCTGGTGCTCCACCAAGCTTTTGCCCTTCCTAAGCTGCCGTGGTGAAGGGTTGTTCGCTGTAGGAGGCCTTGTCTCCTCCATTAGAGGTGAGTCAGTGTCACTGTGGTAGCTCTCCACCACTGCTGGACGCTCGGCAATGTTCTCTTGTCGAGATATTGCCCGGGATGGGCCAGGACGTTCCCTTCCTTCTACAGATTTCGTCTTGCCGCCTCTCTTGCTCCTCGTAGGCATGGTGTAAGGAAAGATGAGTAATGTAAAGATTACTGTATCGTTCCCCACAGATGGCGCCAATTGTAGGTGCACGAAAATTCACGGACCCGGAGGTGGTGAACTCTGGACCCACTAGATGAGAGGATATGATGCCTTCAATGGAACCTGAAAGGAGGAAGACGAAGAAAGCAGTCAAAGGCCCTGGCTGTGGGCAGCGCAAGACTCTCCGATGCCTAAGTCATTGTAAGAACGTGACAGTAGGGTAGAGATTTGAGAGAGAGAGTACTGGGTTGTCTATATCGTACCTTTGGAGGAGACTAAGTCCTCTGTTTTTATACTGTTGTGAAGTTCCAATATCGTAGATAAGCATCAGGGCGTAACTGATGTGATTCCCTCAATCAGGGCAACCGTTTCAGTCGATCCCGCCCCTTTAATTCAGATAACTGCTCAGTCAATGATTATCCATTAATTACAGCTGTAACGTCGCCCATTCTCCTTGGTGTTCGCTGCATCATAAACCATTCCACCATGTTCTTCGGCCGTTACGCCACGTCTCTATCGGGGATGATGGGCGATGCCCTTTGTCCGAAATAGGTGGTCGAGACCGAGGTGAGGATGTCCGAGGTTTGATACATCCGAACTAGAGTATGACCGAGCTGAAGGGGGATGCGGGTAAGTCTACCGAGCTGCATGGCAAGGACGAGCCTTCTGCCGAACTATAACAAATCAAGCCTGGTTCCGAAGTGCACCTCCACCCCTGGCGGAGTGGGCCCAATCTCGGTGTTCAAGGAACGACCCCACACACTCAACATAATTAAAACTCTATATATCGGATATCTCGGATCATTTCATGCAATTTCGTAAGCCTAGGTACCCAAGGATTTTGAGAATTTGAAAGAGATTAGTAGTCTCAATATCAGTCATCATCGTTTGTCAAACCATTAATATTTAAATGAGTTGATCAAGTGCTATTTTCTTGAGGCAAAAATAGTTTTAAGAAGTTTGTATGACCAACTGAAGGCAATGCGTCAACTCTTCTTCAGTGAGGGTTGGATAGTCAATATGAAGACTTCCTCGTTTGCTTATTCTCTAAGAAAATGACAGTGGTGAGCAATTCCTGATTTCATCTACCAACCCGCCGAGGAAATCCCAAGGTTGGATTGATATTTTCAAGGAAACTAACAAGGAAGAAAATCATTTGATGTGGACTCATGCACCCTCTTCAACCTGCAGACATGGCCTAAACCAGCTCAACCCTGCTGGTTATACTTCAACCAATCAATCTGGCCAAACATGTTAGAATTCATTTTGTCATTTCAACGTTTCGGGGTAGATGAATAGATAATGAGACAGTTTTCTTGGAGTTCATTATATTGAATTTGAAAAGAAAGAAAGAAACATTGAATGAGTAGAATTCAAAGAAACATTGAATGAGTAGAATTCACAAAGCCTATGGTGATGATGAAGACATCTAATTAGTAAAATAATCAGGTTTAAGTTAAGGTGGCATTTTGGGATGTAAACTTAAGTATGTAGATGGTTTTATGTGGTCTTATCTCGTTAGATCTTAAATATCTTTCTGTGATTCCAAAGGTTGTTTATGCTGATCAGTCTTCATCCGTTGCCAACTTGATTCTAGGTCAGACTAGTTCAAGGGCATGAGAATGACAGATGCCAACACAAGTTCCACAAATTAAGCCAAGTTGTCTGCTACTTCTTAGACTTCATACAGTTTTGTGCCTTGGAAAATGGGTCATTTTTCTGGGGCTTGACTTTTTAAGTAAGGGTGCAATTTGGGTGGGCCAAAACTGAACCCATTGCCGGACCAAAAGTAAAATCTGGGTTGGCATATGCCGGTTAATGTTCAACTTGGGCTGAATTATGAAACCCACTCGGGTTAATGTTACATGAAACCTATCTACAGAATATGAAAATAGAGAATTCACAATTCAAATTTGTACTAAGTTCATTTGTAATATGCAGTAAACAACCAGATCTCTACTTTCTAATTTTGGTTGTTTACCTGACCCGGGTTCTGGGTTCATTCCTCTGTTTTTAGGCTTCTGGTGTTTTGTGCTCTCCCCTTTGTGGGAGAAATCTTGTGGGTCTTTTGGGCCTGCTTTAGGTTAGCTCTTGTTTGGTTGTCCTCTAAATGGGGGAGGACAAGTGCTTAGAAGTTTCCTTTTCTTTGTACCGTTTACATTTATTTTGGATTATATATACACACATCTTCCCAAAACAAATTGTAGTAAGTCATTTATCTGGACTTTAAGCTGGTTTGAAAACTTTCATCTCTTGGAAATGGAGCTGATTTCATTAGATAACGTTTACAAACAACTTTTTGAATTTGTTGATTCTATTAGAAAAAAAAAAAAAAAACATACCTCTAATGTGGTAAAAGTAGTACATACAAACTTTTCATATATTAAAATTTACAGTCTAATTTGTTAAAAAAATAAAAGTTATTGATAGATTTAGGCATTAATGTTATTAATAAAGTGAACTCATTTGTTGGTTTTTGAAAAAAAAAAAAAAAAGCAAAATGTCAAAACGCCTTGCGGCAGTTTAATCAAAGATTCACATAAACTCTTTCATGTAAACCATTTAAATTTCTCCATTTTAAGTTAAATAGACCTCCTTTTTTTTTATTATTAAAGGCAACTCATTTGTTGGTTTTTGGAAAAAGGCAAAATCTGA
The DNA here is from genome assembly GCA_028538565.1 of Umbellularia californica. Taxonomy (NCBI): domain Eukaryota; kingdom Viridiplantae; phylum Streptophyta; class Magnoliopsida; order Laurales; family Lauraceae; genus Umbellularia; species Umbellularia californica. The sequence continues at coordinate 12,081,397 of JAPQWN010000001.1, read as the reverse complement.
AAACATCTTGCGGCAGTTTAATCAAAGATTCGCATAAACTCTTTCGTCTAAAACATTTAAACTTTTCAATTTTAAGTCAAATAGACTTCATTTTCAGATTTGTAAAATAACACTTTATTATTTATTTATTTTTTACTTGAACACACTATAGGATTATTAGGGTAGTTTACACCTTAATTTGTTGGGCTTGATGTTTCCACTCCAAACGTCTATTAAGAGGTTTCTAGAATCAATATATTCCAAAAGCATGAGTTGTTGCAATAGAGGCTAATCTCATATTAAATAGTAAAGGGCCCATAGGGATGCAAATGGGATGGTTCCGGGTGATAACCATCTTGGACCTACATCCAGACCTACTTTCCTAAATAACAGTTCTGGTTATGAGTCCGGTTCCAACTCGAAACTTGTTTTATTTGTTTCAGGCCCAACTCCAATAGAAGGACCCAGATCCGGTTCCAAAATCGAATCCAAGGAGAGAATCGGGATCTAGTTCCAAAATGGTCTCTACCTTCTTTTACATTTTTTTTAATATTTTTTTACTGTTAATAAGAATATCAATTAACTTATTGCAATGCATCAAATCTACTACTTCCAGGATTAAACACAAAAATGTCTAACAAAAGTTGATTTTGATCTACAATTTGCGATATTAAAGACTCATATGTCAGGTCCCAGGTCCACGGTCAACCTATATGGACCCAAAACTAGACCCATGTATCAATCAAAACCTAAATTGAGTTTCGGGCCCAAACCCATTTATAAATTAGAACCTAAATTAACTTATTCCAATGCATTAAGTCTACTACTTCAGATATTAAATACAAAAATATCCAACAAAAGTTGATTTTGATCTACAATTTGCGACATTAAAGACTTATATGTTTGGTCCTAGATCAATGGGTGGAACTTTTATGGACCCAGAACTAGATCTATGTATCAATCAAATCAAAACGATCAGACGGTCAGCTGTTCTAAGAGTATCGTGGAGAATTGTTCCACCCCGACTCTGTCATATATTACTCGAATCCTGTAACATCGAGATAGATAGACCCGGTTGACCGAAACATCGTTCCATACTCTGTTCAGTTTTTTTTTTTTTTTTTTTTTTTTCATCATTATCTTCATTGACTCATTCCAAAAGAGAAAATGAACTTCATGAGCACCTTTCTTGGGTTCTTTTCTTTCTTTTTTTCTTGTTATTTAGACAGAATAAATTTTGGGTTTATTCTTAGAGTTTTTAATTTGGCTGTTCATCTTTTTGCCAAGTTTAGATATTATCATGATAGGAACTTTGAATGGGGTGAATATTTTTCCTGAGTGGTTATACAAGATTTTTTATTTTTTTTTTGGTAAAAGGTTATACAAGATGTTCAACCCTTTGTAATCCCGTTATGTTTGGTTGTCTTGTTCTAATATTTAATTTTTCTTTCATGAGAAAAAAGTTAATCTTCTTTTATTCTTGACATAACAAGTTATCAGCCATACACAATTGAGTGCAAGGCAACTAATGTAAGAGGATTCACGAGCAGAGCTCTCTTTGGGTGGCATGAAGCCCCGAGTTAAAAGAGTGGAACCCCACAACAAGGCTCACCTATGAGTTCGTGGGGTATCCCAAAAAGGAGTTAGTTACGTTATGAAATTGACCATTTGATTGATAGTAAATATGACCAACACATTTAAATAGGTTAGGTGGGGTATGGGTATGCGTTTTAAATAGATTGACCCTAATCTGAGCCATTTAAATGCAATTCAGATTTTCTTGAATCGTTACTGACCAGTATATATTGTGGATCTAGTTCTATTGGTTGAACTCAGTTTAAATTGGAGGTTGGGTCAAATTTTGCAACCCCAACCTCATACCCTGACAGGACCTTTACCTTGTTGTTCAAATTTTAAATAGGTGGGCCTCAATATTAAAGATCACGTTTCTTTGCTATAATGTCAAATAAGGATTTGGTGTGTGGAGGAATTCATGACATGATGTGATGGCTTGTCTTTGACATTTGCAAATGTCACGATTATTCACCGAAATTACAAAATTTCAGCCACCTAAAAGGTCTTAAAGGATCTTTGGAATTCTTAAAACTCTACCCTCTATTTTTTTGGTGGAATTCTTAAGTATAAGAGAATATTAAGGAATTCCACTCGATCTGAAAATTCAGAAATTCTTTGGATTCCAGTAAAACAATGGACCGAAGCTTCATAGGAGCTCTGTGATTGCCAGTTGCTAGTTGCTGTCCTCTGCCTTGTCCCGTTCAATCTTCATTGAATTCACTTCACCAAATTACTAAATACCTCCATTGACTTCCTTGGTAGCACTTATCTATATTTCACGGCATCTGTGCCCTCCAAGACTTCTTTCTTCTGGGCTATCTTTGCATGACTGCATTCCTTGCATACCTACTAAATATCTAAGCTTGGACTTGACTTTCAGGCCCTGTCTTGAATTTTAAGTCCATTGACTAATAAATGGGTTGTGCTTAGACAAGCTTGGCCCCTTTGTAGCTGAGTCTTTTTAGGTCGGTCGTTCAGAAAATGAGCCCAAGTCCCAACCCCTAAGAAGTGTTGGGTTAGCATTGCATACCAGCTAAGCAAGGTGGTGTAGCCTTGTTTTACATCCAAGAAAGAAAACCCAATGTTGAAATATACTGGAGATTCTTCTGAAGAACTATTGACATCAGAGATCTTCATACTCAACGGTATGGATCACTGACAGTGGGACCATAATCATTTTTCTGAATTTTGTTGGCGGTGCTGGGGCATTTTTTTTGAAGATGGTGGTGATGATGATGGTGGTGGTTGGCCGTTTTATTGGACCTTTGGTGAGCATCGGTCACGTACCAGCCCATTCTATCAATCTGAACCCAAGTGGGCTGGACTGCGCGGGGCTTAAGCTGGCACGGGTCAGGTGCAATATGATCTAATCACAAGGACATGATGTATAAGAATTGCCGGGTCCGGCACAAGAGGATCCACTGACCATGGATCCTTTTCGATTTGTTCCCGCCAGCCCTATTTAATTTGAGACATGTAATGAGGCCCAGCTCCAGCCCACAGGCAAAAACATGGCCCATATCCAGCTCAATGTGTGTTGATAGGGCCAACCCATGAGCACCCCTGGCTCTGAACCACAATGGGATCTAATTTCTTGTGTTAATTTGCACTGGTATTGATTTCCTTTCTCATTTAGGAGGCATCATCCAGGTGAAAAAAAAAGGGTCCCCCTAATGCTTCCACTTAAAACAACACATGTTATTTTCATTTAAACCAGAGTAATTTAGTTCCAGATCCATGAATAGTTATGGCCTGTATCCGTCTATCCAATGCAACGTGTTTCGACACTTATTGTAGAAGATTAGAGGATTACTTGAACTCTAGATCCTAAAACTTACTCGCCCCGTTGCTTTTACTCGCCATTACAGGTCTTTGTAATCTAAGATCCTTCACAAAAAAAAAAAAAAAAAAAAAAAAATTGGTCTGTTACGCATTTTTAGTCGTTTCATCTATAACCATGAAATGAAAGGTCAGTATATAAACTTTTATATTGATGGTCCATTTTGTTGGCTTAGATCGTATGGTAATCAAAATGCACTTCATTTGAGATAAATTCTAATGTCTTCTTGTGATTTAAAAGTATAGTAGACCGCATTAACTCAATCATGTGCCCTATCTTAAAAGCATCAGAATATCCCGGTCAAAATGTAAAACTCAGCTCAAGATACAAGTGCCCAAATTTTGCAGATACTTGCAAAACCATCAAATTTATACAGCAATAATTCCACCCACATCACCCAATCAGCATTGAGAGCCCGCTAGTTTACTAGAATTCCAGAATTCTAGTAGTTGGGGCTTTTGGGACATAATGTGACCTTGGCATTTCCAAATTCCTTATTTTTTTACAAGAATTTATAAATTCTAGCACATCATGAAAAATCCAAATTAACCTTTAGGGCTTGTTTGGATAGGCAAAAAATAGATTAGGGTGAAGTTAAATGTCCCCTAACAGTTTAAAATTTCAACTCTACCCCGTTTGGATGAGTCTAGCCCAATAGATGAAGTAATATTGTGAGCATCATGTACTCAATTTCACTTGAACTCTAAATAATTCCATGTCCTCATATAAAAACGGATTCTACTCCAAACCTTAACTTCAAAATAATCATTCAAATGGAGTGAAGTGAAGTACAATACTTTAACTTCAACCTACTTCTCTTCACTCCACTCCACTCCACATTTGAAATCCACTTTATTTTATTCCACTCCTCATTTATCCAAACAGGCCTAAAAATTCAGGAATTTCACCATCTTTGCATTTTGATGGAATTTATGAATACTTAAGTCCAAAGTTGGATTCAGAAATTTCACCTTGTTTGAGAATTCGAGAATTTTCCATACATAAATTCCTAGAATTCTACAAAATGAAAACGCCCAAGCTCCCAACCACATCAACGCATCCAGATTTCACTGTTGTCATTTCATTCATCAAGTTGGGTCCCTACGCATTAACGGTTGACCGCAGAAGGTCTATTTTATTCCTTTAATTGTCAATGTTTGGACTTTGAGCTGCCGCTGTTTCGTTTTTTAATCATGCTGTAAATGCTAACAATGCTGTGGGCCTAAAAGCTACTTGAGTTTTTACCTAATTCATGTTGAACTTTTGGCTCTTTTCAAAGCTGTAACGCCATTTCAGACCCAAATTTCATGTGAAGATCCCACTCAAAGAGGTATTGTCAGAAGGAAAGTGACACCCGCACCGATATAGAAATCAAATTTTGGAAAGGGTCCACACCTGAATTGTTTGGGTCAAGTCTTTTGCCTGAGTAATCAGGGTCCTGTTCAGATTGGTGACACCACGGTGGATGTAAGTCAAGCCCACCCCATGGGATCCTAGAAACCCAATTCACATATAAACCCAATTCCTTGTTTGGTTTCGGTTGCCATTCATTAAATTCACATATAAACCCAATTCCTTGTGATTTTGCGTACTTGTAATTAGTAATTTCAGAAGATCCTAGAGAAAAAAAGATGTATGTACTAGAGTGTACTTTACGGTGATTAGTAGAAGCATTAATAGCATATAGTCTAGAAAGGGCGGGGCTTTGTATAGGCACTGATGCCTACAATAATAATCATGCTGTATCTTTATCCAATGATTAATGAAATTGAATGCCATCTTCCCAAAAAAAAAAAACCCTAGCATAATAGCCCCTGCTGAGCACGGGCATGTCTATCAAAAATATTTGGAGAAACAAATATGAAAAAAAATGTAATAAAAGATAAATACTAATTAAAAACTATATGTTGAAAAAACTCAAAGAACTACATAATTAAACTATAAGTAAAGGAAAGTAAGTATAGAATTTAGAGTAAATGGTAATTGTTGCTATCAGTAAAGAACTGTAGAGCAGTATTTGAAAAGACCAAGTCAAAATAGAGTCAAGGGCCTTTTTAGATCCACAAACTCCACTCAGTGACCAAACTACCTGTAACTTTTATTATTTGTGACTCCAACAATATGTAATTTGTAGTGGCAAGAATAAAAATATGAAAAACTGATATCCAAGTAATCCAGGCACACTAGGTCATCATTTATACATAGGGGAATGTTCTCTTACGAGCAAATACTTTTTATATGTAATTAATCTCATGAGGCTCACTTAGATGCTTACTTATCAGTGGAGGAGGGGGAGTACATATAGAGGATAAAGGTCAACAAAAGAAATCAGCCCTATCAAATCATCTTATAACCCTTCATTTAATACCCATAAAGTTTCGCAGCCCTTAAACCATAGAGTTCTTTGATATTCAATCTGACAAGGAGGGGGGATGAGAGTGTGAAAGGACCTCTTCAAAGGCGACCTCAAGTGCACCATATGGAGCTGTACTGCATGTATTGTTACTCATAGGAGTGTAAGGAAATTATCTTTAAGTCCATTGCTTGGACCACAAGTCCTTTCCTTTCCCGAATTGTGGTCATTATAGGAAATCTGTTTTCTTAGGATACATGCTATTCCTTACACAAAAAGGTTTCTTAATGAGATGTATTCCATAACAAACTCTACCTTGATGGATGGTTGATATTAAGTCTATGGAAACCCTGATTGGAAATTCGGTCCTCTTTTCACCTATAAAACAAAGCTTTTCGTCCATCACAAAGGCATTCACGAAAATCAAAACATTAAGGTTTTGTAGGCAAAGAAAGAGAAATCGAAACCAATCACATAGTCTCTTTCTCGACGGATCACAGCATCAATCAGCAACAGCACCAGACTGCAGGATCAGAAAACTCTCTGCACCAGGATGTCTGGAGGTACTCTTTAATTTATTTAAGATTAAATCCTACACGTGATTATCATGCTGTTCACGATCTTAGGGTTCATGTTAATAATAGAATAACATGTGGTATCAGAGCATGGTTTTAGAACACATGATCGTCCATTAATTAGGATAACTATGCATCGCCATAATCGGCAAATATAGATCCGTTCTGACTCTGTTTTGCAGCAATTTATCGATCCAACTATTATGGCCTGCATGAATGGTTTATATTTATGTTATTCCGCAATTTTTTTTATTTGGGCACGACTGTTTGATCGTGATTTATTTAAGTTTTGAATTTTCAATTATGTATAAACTCCTGCGTGAGTAAAAATTCAATGTAATAATGGAGGAGATCAGTAACTGGTACGTCATGATTGAAAAGGATGTTGTTTCGAGATTGAAGATGACGTTTTGAAGCAGTCGAAGATAAAGACATATGATTGAAAAGAAGGACAGAAAATAGGCCATATAGTTGGATCATATTTTCATAATTATTCCGTATTATGTTGATTATCATTAGCATGTTTCTTCGTAATCGATGATATAATGCCTCAAAAAAAAAAAAAATTCGGGGCTGCCGCCCCGAACCCTGCAATTTTTCGGGGCGGAACCCCGCCATTATAGTAGGCGCCCCGGAGGGCCAGCCCTCGGGGCTTGGCCTTTTTATCAGTACTTTTCATACAATGAATGATCTATCATGAATGCATGCAATATATATAATGTTTATATTCATATTAAGCCTTTTTTATCACCAAAGTTGTATGCTTAGGGTTAGGTCTCACCACAGTGACCCTAACAATTAAATACTTAAATTTGGCCCTAAAAATACCATCATGATGTTTACATTACATATTGTTCAAGACGGTATGAAGCATTTAGTCGCCCACAGGCGGATTATACTCATACGATTGAACAATAATTAAGGAGTGTTTGTTCCTAATTAAGATTAACATCACTCATTTACATCACCTTGAATATGACGACCTTAGATGGTATAATGCGTAGAAATTATGGTGACTACCTACAGGAGCACCTAAAATTCTGTCGTTTATATTCATATATTATGCGTGTGTTGTCTTATTTTTATTAAAGCCTTATTGTTGTATCTCTATTGCAGTTCTTGCAACCACTAATCTCACTTCGCATGCTACCTCTGTCACTAAGCTCAATGGAACCAACTTCCCAGAATGGAAAGAGCAAATTGAGTTTACATTGGGGGTACTTGAACTGAATATCGCTCTTCGTAAAGATAAGCCAGCTTCACTCACTGATAAAAGTACCCCTGATGAAACAACCTTCTTTAATGCCTGGGAAAGGTCTGACAGACTAAGCACTATGTTTTTGCGAATGACTATTGCCACCAACATAAAAACATCCCTTCCTACACCTGAGAATGCTAAGGACTATATGAAGGTCATTGAAGCTAGGTTTAAGACTGCAGACAAATCCCTTGCTGGGAAACTAATGGCAGATCTTACAACCATGAAGTTTGATGGCACCAGATCAATGCATGAACATATCATTGAGATGACCAACCTTGCAGCTAAACTAAAGAATTTGGGATTATCAGTGGATGAGGCGTTTCTCGTCCAATTTATCCTAAACAGTTTACCTCCTCAGTACGGGCCTTTCCAAATTCATTACAACACTATTACGGACAAGTGGACAATGAATGAATTGGCTAACAAACTGGTTCAAGAGGAGGCCAGGCTGAACCAACAAGGAATTAAAGTAGCTCATTTCGTTCAAGGAGCTGGACACAAAGCTGGGAAAAAGCATAATTCAGGCCAGAAACGGGCACCACCCAGATCTAATGAGGCTGGTCAGAACCCCAAGAAGAAAAAGAAGGAAAACTTATGCAAATTTTGCAAGAAACCTGGACATTTTCAGGCAGACTGCATTAAACGTAAAGAATGGTTCGAAAAGAAAGGTAACCCTATGGGTTTCGTAAGTTATTTCGAATCAAATCTTACTTATGTTTCTTCTAATGCTTGGTGGATTGACACTGGTGCTAATGTTCATGTTTCCAATTCAATGCAGGGATTCCTTACAATCCAAACCATAAACCCAAGTGAGAACTTCCTTTTCATGGGAAACAAAGACAAAGCTCCAGTTGAAGCTATTGGAACTTTTTGTCTTGTTTTAGATAGCGGTTATCAGTTAGACTTATGTCAAACTCTTTATGTTCCGTCTCTTTCCCGTAATTTGGTTTCTGTAAGCGCACTTGATAAAGTTGGTTACTCTTTTGAAGTAGGAAATGGTAATTTCAGTTTATTTAAAAATTCTAGTCGTATTGGTTCTGGAATTTTGATTGATGGGCTATATAAGTTTTATCTTGATAGACAACTTGCTGAAACCCAACTTACCCTGCATTCTAAGGAAACAAAACGAAAGTCATCCAAACTCGACTCTTATTTCTTGTGGCATAAAAGACTGGGTCACATATCCAGTGAAAGAATCAAAAGATTAGTAAAAGATGGTGTCCTTCCGGATCTAGATTTTACTAATATTAATGTATGTGTGGATTGTATTAAAGGCAAAACAACAAAACACACAAAGAAATGAGCCACAAGAAGTACTGAGCTTCTTGAAATAATACATACAGACATTTGCGGACCCTTTGATGTTCCAACCTTTGGAGGAGAAAAGTATTTCATTACCTTTATTGATGATTACTCACGTTACTGTTATTTATACTTGTTGCATGACAAATCTCAGTCTGTGAATGCTGTACAAGTGTTCATTACTGAAGTCGAAAGGCAATTAGATAGAAAAGTGAAAATCATAAGGTCAAATAGAGGTGGTGAGTTTTATGGAAGGTATGACGAAACAAGACAACATCCTGGACCTTCTGCAAAACTTCTCCAAAAACTTGGAATTGTTGCCCAATACACAACGCCTGGTTCTCCATGGTAGAATGGTGTAGCTGAAAGGCGAAATCGCACATACATGGAAATGGTTAGATCAATGATGAGTCATGCTAACTTACCTATATCCTTGTGGATGGATGCTCTACGCACAGCTGTTTATATCTTGAACAGAGTTCCCAGTAAGGCAGTTCCAAAGACACCTTTTGAACTGTGGAAAGGATGGAGACCTAGTTTACGACATCTCCAAATTTGGGGTTGCCCAGCTGAGGCTAGAGTCTACAATCCACATGAAAAGAAATTGGACCTTAAAACAATCAGTGGTTACTTTATAGGTTACCCAGAAAAGTCCAAAGGATTTAGGTTTTACTGCCCTAACCATAGTACAAGAATTGTTGAAACCGGTAATGCTAGATTCTTTGAGAATGACGAAATCAGTGGGAGTAATAAACCTCAAGATGTGATCATTCAGGAAATCAAGGTACCTATCCCTTTAACCTCTATTCCGAAAGATGTTGGCAATCCTCCCGTTGTTGGACCATTTAATAATGAGGAAAATCCAATAAATGATCAACAACTCCATAATGAGATTGTCGCCAATGAACATATGGATAATGCACCAGAGGAACCAGCATTAAGAAGGTCTCAAAGACAAAGGAGATCAGCTATTTCCGATGATTACATGCTTTACCAAGTAGAATCTGGAGAAGGGACAATTAATGACCCGGTTTCTTATTCACAAGCCATTAAGGATGTTAATTCTAGTAAATTGATTGATGCCATGAAGGATGAATTGAAATCTATGAATGAAAATCAAGTCTGGGAAGTTGTTCAATTGCCTCCAGGACACAAACCAGTTGGCTGTAAATGGGTCTTCAAGACCAAACGCGACTGCAAAGGCAATATTGAACGCCATAAAGCCAGACTTGTTGCTAAAGGTTTCAATCAGAAAGAAGGTATTGACTATACTGAGACTTTTTCCCCTGTATCAAGGAAGGGTTCTCTTAGAATTATCATGGCATTAGTAGCTCACTATGACCTCGAGTTACATCAAATGGATGTGAAAACTGCCTTTCTTAATGGAGACTTGGAAGAAGAAGTCTACATGCGTCAACCTGAAGGCTTCATCATTGAAGGTCAGGAAGACATGGTCTGCAAACTTAAAAAATCAATATATGGACTGAAACAAGCTTCGAGGCAATGGTACCTAAAGTTTCATGAAATCATTACTAACTTCGATTTCATAGAAAACATCGTTGACCCTTGCATATACCTCAAGATCAGTGGGAGTAAGTTCATATTTCTGGTTCTGTACGTTGATGACATATTACTGGCCAGCAGCGACCTTGGTTTATTACATCAAACAAAGGACTATCTCTCTAAGTATTTTGAAATGAAAGATATGGTTGAGGCTTCCTATGTGATAGGAATAGAAATATTCCGTAACAGGTCACTTGGTATTTTGGGATTGTCTCAGAAAGCATATATTGACAAAGTTCTAGAGAGGTTTGGCATGATGACCTGTTCCTCTAGTCCTGTTCCACTGCATAAAGGAGACAGGCTTGATCTTTCGCAGTGTCCACAGAACGAATTGGAACTTAAAGAAATGGCAAAATATCCTTATGCTTCTCTTGTCGGGAGTTTGATGTATGCACAGGTCTGTACAAGACCTGACATTAGTCATGCTGTTGGCATGCTCGGAAGATTTCAGAGTAAACCAGGAATCGCTCATTGGAAAGCTGCAAAGAAAGTACTGAGATACCTTAAGGGAACAAGGAATTACATGCTCACATACAGAAAATCAAGTCACCTACAAGTGATTGGTTATTCAGATTCAGATTTTGCTGGATGTCCTGACACCAGAGTTTGCACTCTTGGCTATGTGTATCTCTTATGTGGAGGTGCAATATCATGGAAAAGCCAGAAATCCGAGTTACTTTACTCATCCACCATGATGGCTGAGTATGTAGCATGTTACGAGGCTGCAATTCAGGGAACATGGTTGCATAATTTTATCTCTCAGTTTGGAGCTTTGAATTTCATCTCTAAGCCATTAACCCTTTACTGTGACAATGAAGCTGCAACCTTCTTCTCCAAGCATGACAGGATATCTAAGGGATCCAAACACATGGACCTTAATTATCTCTCACTGAAACAAGATGTTAGATTACAGAAATTTGTCATTGAGTCTATACGTACAGATTTCATGGTCGCAGACATATTCACGAAAGGACTACCTCCAAAGACCTTTCAAGGACATACTGAAAGCATGGGTCTTGAAGATAATTCTTAATTATCATTTTCTGCCTTTTATTTCTGTACTTATATTTGACATTTATTGAGCTCTTAATGCAACTCTACATCTGCTATTTCTGTTTTTCCATTGTGTACATTTTATGTGTGGATGAATGATAAACAGAAACAGTCTTTCAACATAGACATGATGAGACCGTTACGTATATCTCCTATTACGGTCTAGTTATGTAGGTGGTCACTGTTGTAGTACATGGAAGTAAGCATGTTGCAAAATAATGTGTGCACGCCATGACTCCCATTAACCACCGAATTAGCCAAGACACTTATGATAACCGACTCAAGAAATGTTTAGCATATAATGCGCGCCTTATGATTCCTAATATGAAAAATACTAAAGGATCTTCCTATCGACCAAGTGGGAGACTGTAAGGAAATTATCTTTAAGTCCATTGCTTGGACCACAAGTCCTTTCCTTTCCCGAATTGTGCTCATTATAGGAAATTTGTTTTCTTAGGATACATGCTATTCCTTACACAAAAAGGTTTCTTAATGAGATGTATTCCATAACAAACTCTACCTTGATGGATGGTTGAGATTAAGTCTGTGGAAACCCTAATTGGAAATTCGGTCCTCTTTTCACCTATAAAACAAAGCCTTTCGTCCATCACAAAGGCATTCACGAAAATCAACACATTAAGATTTTGTAGGCAAGGAAAGAGAAACCGAAACCATTCACATAGTCTCTTTCTCGATGGATCACAGCATCATCAGCAACAGCACCAGACTGCAGGATCAGAAAGCTCTCTGCACCAGGATGTCTGGAGGTACTCTTTAATTTATTTAAGATTAAATCCTACACGTGATTATCATGCTGTTCACGATCTTAGAGTTCATGTTAATAATAGAATAACAAGGAGAACATTTCTCTTATATATAAATCATGTTACTCTCGTAGAATAAAACTAACAAATCAAGTTGTTGGTTATAAGTTATGAGAAATGTTCTCCTACGGGCTACAGCTTAAGTAGTACAGCTCCGTGGGACCGACTTGGGCCCACCTTTAATGAGTTCACGCGCTTTCACACTCTCATCCCCATGTGATCTTATACCATACCTAATTTCACTATCATCAAACATCTATCCACCATTAGATTGAATCTCAAAAAACATAAGGTGAAAAGATCACCAGACATTAAGGCTATTAGATCGAGGGCTAGGGTTATCTTAATCGGTTGATTTTCTTATTAGCCGTTATCTATAAAGAGATATTTCCATATATCTTAACCCATTAATAAGAAGGCATCTTAAGTGGGCCCCATGAGCTGGATTGCATAGTAAGAGATCATTGCCCAATAAGATAAAACTTTAAATTAAGTTAAGATTTTTTGAATGCATGAACATTGACTATGCATAAATAAGTTACCTGTCCCACCCCCAGCCTGCTTCACAGTGCTGGAGTGTGGTCTGGCAGGCGCCTACTAAAAATTTAAGATTTTCCAATATTGCCGTGCCCACTACGGTAGTGCTCTTGTCCATTTTTATCATTTTTCAACTTCATCCCGTATTACTAACGGGATAGCTGCCCATCAAATACACATGTCATGCTCGTTGAGACCAAGACCATGAATTAGAATTCTATTATTGGGTCCCACTGTGAAAAAAATCAAACTACTTAAAATAAATACTATGCTTCTTTTGCCGTGAACTTTACTCTAACATGAGCTCGCCCTACTTATGATTAACCATTTGATAGTTAACTTGATTAACAAGTACGGAAAATAGGTTCGGGCTCTACAACAGTCCAGAATCATATTTTTCATGAAAAACCATATGTCGGAGATCAAAACCTAACAAATAATACATTAATTATGTTATTAATCATGGATCAATCTTGTGATGAGACCAACTCCTAGTGTAATGAAATTTAAAGATAACTCATTCACAAAGAGGGCATTAATTTTGAGCACCTTAGATTTTAAATAGAGGGACCCACAATAGATTTCGACTTCTCAACGCAGGATTTCTCGGGTCGGACTTTAGGGCCTGTTTCTTTACTAGAATTCAAAGGATCCAAGGCAGCGGCCATAACTGTAGAAAGATTAGGGAGTCCGGTGGCAATAAATTTATCTTACTTGTATGCATATAATATTTTGCAATAAATAGCTAGCTGTAATTAACAAAACTGAAATTGTAACTAGGGAAGAACTTTACTCTGAATTAACTGTTGGAATGAGAAAACATGATAAAAATACGTACCATCCATTGGATGCACAGTTTATTCCCCATGTTTGAGTAAAATCTCAATCTAAAGAGAGTTACATTCACTAATGTAGTTGTACTTTTCACATGTTTCAATTTAGTGCTCAATATTATCCCATTGAATCAAAATTATGCGTGTAGTATGCTAATATATTAGCAAAATAGGCCCACGCTAAACCCGGGCCGAAAAACAAAATATATTTCATTTGGGGCACTTTTTGAGTTACTAATTAATGAGAAGAGCATAAATCCAAAATAAAAAATATATACCATTATCGATTTTTAATTTTAAAATTTAGAAAAATTGAAATATTTTAAGAAAAAAATCTAAAGAAATATTAGCTAATGGTAAGATATAAAGAATTACTAAAAGAATCTTCTCCCCTAAAATTTAGATGTCCTCGAATAATCTCTAATTCTTGTCTCCTAAATTATCTCTCTATACAACTAACATTCCGTAACCTCTATTCCTCTCGCATGGAACACTATTAAAAAACTTTAAATTATGTCCTCACTTATTTTACTAATCTCAGTTTGTTTTTTCAAAATATCTCTCCGATCAAACTTGAAATCGAAATTTACAATTAATTAGGAAAGCAATGCATGCACGTGCTTAACATGGGTGACACAATTCATAATATTATTTTTTTATAAAATAAAATAAAATAACATTTTTCATATTAATTATATGGACACAGCCAAGATTGCAATAAAAACAAATAGGTATACTACATATAAACTGAGGAGTATAAAAAATTCAACAGAAAGTTTTGCATCAAATTTCACATTGAGGCATCCTTGTTAAGTTTGGACCTAGCTAAGTGAAAAATATAAGTGGTTGTTTTAACAAATCCTAAAAACACCCTCAAGAAAAAAAAAAGTTTTTTTGGCATTAAATAACTTTTTAATTTCAAGGGCTTGAATATGCTTTGATTCTATTAAAATATATTAAAAAATTTAAAGAACAATGTACCCATAATAAAAGGCAAAAGAAATCCATAAAAACATGAAGAAACCCAATATAGTTTGAAAGTCCATAAAAAAGTCCCATAATATATACAACACAAAAGAAATAAACAAACCTATGAAAATCGAAAACGGGAAAAAAAATTGAAACAAAAGAAAGTGTTAAGAAAAAAAACACCCATAAATCCATTAAAGGCCATCAACAAAAAAACTGAATGAACCAAACAAAACTAAAAGAATAGTAAAACAAACCCAAAATAAAAGGAACAACATCCAAAAGAATACCTTAAAAAATAACAAACAAACAAAAATTCATAAACATTAATTATAAAAGAAATTCAAAATAAAAAATGAACCCATGAGAACAATAGAAAATCTCATAAAATAAGCGATTTAAAAGAAAGAAACAAACAAACACACAAAGCCCAATACCTAAAAACCAAAAATTGAAACAAAAAGGGAGAGAAGTTAAAAATCCATTAAAGCTCATTACCAGAAAAAGTAAATGAACAACATGAAATTGAAAAAAAAAAGCCCACATAAAAAAAACAACAAAATCCATGAAAACTCCAAAAAAGAAAAGAAAAAGAAAGAAACGAAAGCCATTAGACGATTATACCTTACCTAAGTCCTACCTAAACAATTTCACAGGTAAATACATGAATATAAAACAAAAGATACAAAATATGACATGTCTTACATTAAGATAAAAAAAAAAAGGATGAAATAGAAAAAATGACAAAAAAGATGTTGTAGTTTATTACAGAAAAATATGAAATCAAATTGAAAAATGAAGAAAAAGAAACTTGTTGGAGTTTTTATAGACAAATAAAAAATAATAATACTGGGTGGACGAAGAGAAATGAGAGCATGCCAACACTCTAATGATTATAATCTACTAGCACGGGGACTCAATTGAGTAAAGAGTAGAGCATGCAACTTATTTAATAGTAAAAAAATAAAAGTCCCAATAAATTAGTAAGCCAACCTAAGAAATAATATAAATCACCAATGAATTCAACTTTCCCTTCAAAATCGGGCAATTTATATTTTTTTTTCTTTTGGTAGAAAGAGTATTTTAGTTTGGTTGGATATCGAGTAACCATTTTATTGGGTCCCAGCTTAATTTCAATCACCAAGGCCAATGTGCACTAATCCAATTTTGATCATTTAAGTAAACCCGCCACCAAATGATGTTTCTTTTTATATAGTTCTTTAAATAATTTTATTTCTAAAAAAGAAATTTACTGTTTTTAAAAATAATATGGGTAATTTTGCCTCCTAAAAATTACATGTCAAAATTCATATAAAATCCATTAAGAAAGGGTTCGTAGTTAAGTCATTTCTTGGTTTTCCATCTTTTTTTTTTTAAGGGAAAACTACGGGAAAAATCCCCATAGCATGCCTGAAGTAAGGAAAGGACCCAGCATTAGTTTAGAGACGGGAGGGGTCCTTTGGGTGGGTTTTTGTATTTTTTTTTGTTGTTTAACGATGTTGTCGATATCGACAATATAGTTGTCGATATCGACCATTATGCGAAAACCCTTTATACATCCCCCGTGTTTGCATTTCTTTGACAGAACTTTTTCATCGACTGCAACATTTGCTCTGGCGAATTTTCTTCTCAGAAAACACCTCAAAAATTACTCTAAGTGGTGGTTGGATTCCATTAATAGGTTGGTATAAACAATAAACATCTTCCTATATTGCATCATCTACCCTAAAATGTCATAAGTTTGATTCCTTTTCAGTAATGACTTCTTTCAGTTGTGGTCTGAACCCTAAAAGGAGCCATTTTAAAACTGTACCAGTAGTGTAGTGTAAATGCATATTTGTATGTAGCTTTGCTTAAAGATAACCATTTGTGTAGTAAATATCATTTTCGTTTTGGGCTTGGTTAGTATCACTTTCGTTTTGGGTTTTTAGGGTTTGAAAAGGGGTTTCTTCTTTGTAGGCACTGATGAAGATTGCAGTTATTTTTTGGTCCAGCCGGTAATGTAAATGGGTTGTTCAAGGCTTAGACAATGCAGTGCTTTTTTTTTTGGGTTGACTGCTGATGTAAATGGGTTCCATGTTAACTTGAAGATTGCAGCTATTCTTTGGTCCGGTCGGTGATGTTCAAGGCTTGAATAGTGCAGTGCTTTTTTTTGGGCTGGCCGCTGATGTAAATGGGTTTCATGTTGACTTGAAGATTGCAGCTATTTTTTTGTCATGTTGGTGATGTAAATGGGTTGTTCAAGACTTGAACAGTGCAATTCTTTTTTTGGGTTCCCTGCTGATGTAAATGGATTCCATGTTAACTTGAAGATTGCAGTTATATTTTGGTTCGGTTGGTGATGTAAATGGGTTGTTCAAGGCTTGAACAGTGCAATGTAAAAGGGATCCATGTAGATTTGAACACTGCAGATTTCACTTTTTTTGGATTGTTTTGCTACATTTCTTAAGTATTTGACAACTGTGAAAATGTTGAAATGTGAATGGTGATATAAATGAGGTTTATATAAATTTAGATTGTTATATTAATTGCTCCATGGTGTTTGTGCTTAAGTATTTCCTTTCACCATAAGTTGGGTAAAGCAACTGTATGTTTGGGTTCACACTTATTTTTAAACGTGATCTTGCAAACTTGTTCGGAATCAATAAATTGAAGATGTCTGTATGTTGTCGATATCGACAACTTTTATCCTTTCAATCAGCTACTGACTTACAACTTTTAATTTATCCCACTGACGAAACTAGTCGATACCGACAACTTTTATCCATTCCATCAGTTACTGACTTACAACTTTTAATTCATCCCACTGACGAAACTAGTCGATATCGACGACTTAAAGTTGTCGATATCGACAACTTTTATCCATTCCAGCAGCTACTGTCTTACAACTTTTAATTCATCCCACTGACGAAACTAGTCGATACCGATAAATTTATAGTTGTCGATATCGACAACTTTTATCTATTCTACCAGCTACTGACTTAAAACTTTTAATTCATCCCACTGATGAAACTAGTCGATATCGAGGACTTAAAGTTGTCGATATCAACAACTTTTATCCATTCCAGCATTACAACTTTTAATTCAATCCACAAAAACTTCAAGAAAAAATGTGGCAATGACATCAACATCATCATGAACCTTCCTGCAAAAAAAGGTAAACAACTCCTTTATCAATCCACCTCAAACATAGCAACAAACCCACCACTATCCCTTCTCCTCAACCCAAAACAACTCTCTCTAATTCAATCTCAGTTGCTGTCATACAGATTGCAAGTTCTTTTTCAAGCAGTTACTATCAACTACAGATTTATAATAATTATAACATGAAGCAGTATACCAAGTGGAACCCAAACAGATGCATTCATTAAACCTGTGGAACCCTAACATGCATTCAACCATTTTATTGACAACTTACTAACAACCAAGGGAAAAAAGAAGCATGAGGCAAGGACTTGTACTCCAACAAAATGATTCTATATACAAGTATAATTCATTACGCACAACGGCAAAAGGAGGCAAAGTATAAGTCTATCAACCGGATAGACTGATGAAACACCATCTCAAAGGCAATGTTGCAATCAATAACAAGAACATATAACAAAAACAAAACAGCCCGGTAAGCACAATCCATTTAACATTTTTCAAAACAAAATATCAATAGACATTTTCTGCGCTCTGCTCTCTGTTGGAAATCACCATCAAACCCATCATGGGAAGTCACTCAAGTCGGTCAAACCCAGTCTGTTGGCATTCAACCGCCAGCTCCTTTTGAATATCTTTATGACGATTTTGCTGCGAAAGTAGGGAATGTCTTCTTGAGTGTAGTTGATGCCACGGCGGTGCACACAGTGTTTCGCGAAAGCCATTGCAAATATTCCACAATCATTTCCATTTTCTTGACGAGGGATGCCCGTCTTTAGAAGCCAACCCCATAGATAAGGGTCTGACCACCGAAAATGGCTATACCTTTCATTCAACCATGCAACCTGCGTGAAGCATTATTACAGTGCACTTTTAGATTAAGTCAAGGCTTTGTGTATGCCAATAGGCAGATGGAGTTCTATAAAATTAATGGAGTTCTATAAACAAGGAAGAGGGTGTACAACCCATTTACATCACCAAACGGACCAAAGAATAGCTGCAATCTTCAAGTCAACATGGAACCCATTTACATCAGCAGCCAACCCAAAAAAAGCACTGCACTGTTCAAGCCTTGAACAACCCATTTACATCACCAGCCGGACAAAAAAAAAAAAAAAAACTGCAATCTTCATCAGCGCCTATAAAAAAGAAACCCCTTTTCAAACCCTAAAAATCCAAAACTAAAGTGATATTAACCAAGCCCAAAACGAAAATGATATTTACTACACAAATGGTTATCTTTAAGCAAAGCTACATACAAATATGCATTTACACTACACTACTGGTACAGTTTTAAAATGGCTCCTTTTAGGGTTCAGACCACAACTGAAAGAAGTCATTACTGAAAAGGAATCAAACTTATGATATTTTAGGGTATATGTTGCAATATAGGAAGATATTTATTATTTATACCAACCTATTAATGGAATCCAACCACCACTTAGAGTAATTTTTGAGGTGTTTTCTGAGAAGGAAATTCGCCAGAGCAAATGTTGCAGTCGATGAAAAAGTTCTGTCAAAGAAATGCAGACACGGGGGATGTATAAAGGGTTTTTGCATAATGGTCGATATCGACAACTATATTGTCGATATCGACAACATCGCTAAACGACAAAAAAATACAAAAACCCACCCAAAGGACCCCTCCCGTCTCTAAACTAATGCTGGGTCCTCTCCTTACTTCATGCATGCTATGAGGATTTTTTCCGTAGTTTTTCCTTTTTTGAAAGAACAAGGGGTTATTCGGGATTGATCCCTAATCTTCTCCCACTCTGGTATACATAATTCTCTTCTATTTGGAACAAGGGGTTATTCGGGATTGATCCCTAATCTTCTCCCACTCTGGTATACATAATTCTCTTTCTATTTGCATATGCGAGTACTCACTTTCGGCATGTGCAGCTCTCTTCTCACATGTGTAAGTATCTCTCCCCATGTTTAAGAGATCTCTAGTGGGTCTCAGCCCCTCAGCCGGATGAAAAAAATAAATAATTATTTCCATACAAATATTAATTTTCAAGGACCCTTTTCACAAGTAAGTAAAATAAGAGGAGCATGTGCCAAGAAAATTTGACATTTTACTTTACCATTACCAAACTCCCCACTTTACTTTACCATTACCAAACTCCCCACTTTCCAACCACACCCCTTCTTCCTCGTTACTGCCTACTATATTTTCGAGTTTCATCATCATCTTCTTCTCTCTCTCTCTCTCTCTCTCTCTCTCTCTCTGCTTTCTTTATAAGAAGACTCGCACTTCATTTATTTACCCTTCACAGCTTCAAACTCCAAATCCAACAGATCCAACAGCATGAAAAGAAGCCATCTCTTCTTCCTCTCTCACCCGTTTCTCCTTCTCTTCCACCTTCCTCTTCTCTTCCTCCATCAATCCCATGCCCAGCCCTCCACCGGAGGCTACACCTGCTCCCCAAACCAAACCATCTTCCCCTGCCAAACCTATGTCTTCTTCCGAGCCTCCTCTCCAAACCTCCTCGACCTCGCCTCCATTGGAGACCTCTTCAACCTCAGCAGGCTCTCCATCTCCAAACCCAGCAACATCTCCTCCCCTTCCTCCCCTCTCTCCCCAAACCAATCCCTCCTCGTCCCAATCTCCTGCTCCTGCAACACCAACATGTCCTCTGCCAACATCATCCACCAAATCGAAGGCGGTGACACCTTCTACGACCTCTCCACCACCCGATTCCAGAACCTCACCACCTTCCAAGCTGTCGAAGTCGTCAACCCTTCTCTAGTCGCCACCAACCTCACAATCGGCGTTGAAGCTGTTTTTCCTATATTTTGCAGCTGCCCCAATAAGAACCAGGTGGGGAATCAGACGAATTTCCTCATTACATACGTTTTCCGGCCTTCAGACACCATTTCTTCTGTAGCTGGGATGTTTGGGACCGATAACAGTTCTATAATCGCTTTGAATGGAGCAAATATCCGTCCTTTTTCTACTGTTTTAGTCCCTGTTTCCCGAATTCCCCAGCTGCAGCAGCCTACTGCATCTCCAGCTTCTTCTTCGTGTGAGCGAAAAGGGGTTCCCAAAGGAGCTGTAGTTGGGTTGGGGGTTTTGGGTGCTTTGCTGTTTGTTTCGATCGCTTCGATTGCTTGGCTTTGGTGGGTTTTGTCAAGAAGAGGGAAAAAGCGAAGAGAGGAAGAAGAAAAGGCGATTACGACGAAGAAGATGGTGGAGAAGCAGCGATTTGGGTCGGTATCAGCGACGGATTTCATGGCGGATGTTACGGAGTGCTTGGACAAGTATACGCTTTATGGAGTGGAAGAGCTGAGAGAAGCGACTTCGGATTTCGATAGCAAGTGTTTGATTCACGGCTCTGTTTATAAGGGTTTTATGAGAGGAGATGCCTTCGCCATCAAGAAGATGAAATGGAACGCGTATGAAGAACTCAAGATCTTGCAGAAGGTATATGCATTCGATCCATTCATCTTTGCTGTTTTTTTTCAAAAGCTGCTGTCAGAAAATCTGAACTGATGCCACCACTTTTCAGTCCATTTCATGTCTTCATGATCATAATGGTTCATCTGGTGGGCCACACTTCATAGTAAGAAATTCACTGTATCTCACCTTCATAGGAAGAAATTGGAAGCTAACACTGGTGTTGGTGACTGGTGGGCCACACCTAAGGAGCCCAGTTCAGACCATTGATATCTAATGGCCCCTACCATAGATGAACCACAAACTATCCTACTATGCTGCCCACTTTCTTACATCCTGGTTGGGCCCAGCAAATGAATACTCCATAGGAGATAACTGGGCCGCACATGTCACTGTTATTATGCTTTGATTTATCATTTGAAAACGACATGTCTGATGCATCAAGCAGTATTAAACAGTACATTGCCCATTTTTGAAGTATCTTAACATGAGTGGTGGTTTTAGCGAATTAAGAATGGAACTTGGACCCACCTGGTGAATAGCCATGGCTGTGCACATGTCATGCAATGGGCCCACTCATGATGATTCCATGCTCAGCTTATAATATTTGCCATTCTTCCTTCCTCTTAAATGTTTTGGTTATTATAATTTAATGACTTGTTTTTATCAAGTTGTATATATTCTTTAAAAGAGAGGTGATCCTGTGCTGCTGTCATCATTATCACATGACTCACTATGCATAGGCACCGGTCATTTCACTTCTAATTGAAGGGATATGCATCATACACCATTGGATTGATCATGTTTGAAACTATTTTGTTATGCTTTTATGAATGATCAAACCAACAATCTATGTCATGCATTTGTTCATAGTGAAGTTTAGAGTGATATAAGTGAGTTAGATCATGCCAAAGTGGGCCCCATACAGATCAAATAAGGTAGTAGCCGCGGGGATCCCCATACAGACACAGCGTGATATCATTTATCCTTTATAAAATAACGAATTGTTTAGATCAATTGAATATGATTAAGCCTCTATTTACATGACATATTCTAAGCTTTATGTTTGTTAACATTTCTTTTATGTTCTAACGTCACTGTTTTAAAATCAGAAACCTGGTCTTGGCTGGGAACCGAGTCCATTGGCAATTTTGATGAGAGTTTTTGCTGAAAGTCTGAGTCGACTGAGTTTAACAAAAAATTTGCTCGAGCTCATTCATTTTACTCGGCAACATGTTGAGTCTAGTTGACTCATTTAAGTTAAATCCTCTGGTTGAGTTTTTGGACTAGCCCTTTAATGCACAAACCAGCCCACGTTGACTCTTTAGTGCATGAGTCTCTGCCGAATCATTTTGATGAGACTCAGTATACCAATGCACAAAAATGAAAATTCAACGGAGTCTCACCAATTCAGAGTAGGGGCAACTAGTCTTGCCCACGGGCAGGCCCAGGAAATCTTCCTTGGGGGAGCTCAATGTATAAAAAGGAAATCTTGGGGGAGGGGGCAAATGTGAAAAAAAAAACCATTAATTTTCAGAACTTGCAGGGAATTTTTGAACTTTTTTCAGGTCTGGGTGGGGGCTGAAGCTCCCAGACCCTTGTACTTGACCGAGTCTTAACTGTGTCAAGTTTCTCCCAGAGTCGATTAACAAATGGCCAACTTTTAATTTTTTCTAATGCTTTTAAACAACTTTTTTAGGACTCAGCCGAGACTCTTTGCAAGCCATCAGATTGACTAGGCTCAGCATGGTTTTGAGTTGAGTTGGGTTTGTTAAGTGTCTAAACATTTTTATAGAGCTTTTCTACGGCATTGCTCTGATCCGTCTCTGTTGCTTTGATCATCAAAACAAGATCGAGTTAGATGGTTATCTACTTCCAAGGAGCACAATTATTGGGTTTTTGGTTAATGCAAGAGGTTGCTGAGGGATGGGCATTCCAGATCCATTGCTTTTTGCACCAATCAACAATTTAAGGATTTATACTTGGTTCCATTTGCTAAATAATGGCACCTAACTTTTACCTACTCCGAATGCCATATATAAATATGTTCAAAAGGTGTTTGTTTCTCCTCATCATGTAGGTGCTTGTCTGCAGTTGTAGTCTTTATTCTTTATCTCTATTATTTATTCATCTGGAAGGAGACCGCTAAAAGCTAACAGTGAAAAGGGGGACAATTAATGACAAACTTAGTGATGAAATTAATACATTTGAACCCTGCATTATTATGTATTTGTATGGAGGGGCAACCAAACATCTTTTCTAGAGATTCTCCAACCCATCCCATCCCTACTTCCGTGATGGCTTTGTATAGCTTCTAAGAGACTAGTAACAGGATTATCTAAGTTTTATGCCATGGTTAGACT
The DNA here is from genome assembly GCA_028538565.1 of Umbellularia californica. NCBI lineage: Eukaryota > Viridiplantae > Streptophyta > Magnoliopsida > Laurales > Lauraceae > Umbellularia > Umbellularia californica. The sequence continues at coordinate 12,057,826 of JAPQWN010000001.1, read as the reverse complement.
CTCTTCTGTATTAAGGAGTTTTACTTTTACCTTTTTCTTCCTTAAAACTTTGATGGAACTATATAATAACTTATATGTAAAGCTGGCCCACAAATCAATCTCACACGGATATGCACCCACAAGATCAACATCCATAACTGTTGACTAAAACCAGCTCATCAAATATTCTTGTAATCCATCACAGCATAGATAGATTCATTACACCTTATAAACTCCATAAAACCTGCCTGTAAAATATTCTGACAGCTTGTACACATCATTATAAAATATAGCAAAATACAGTACTCTAATTGTAGAGTATATCTCCTGCCCAGTCAGCATCACAAAAAGCTACTAGTCGCAGTGGGCCAGGATGCAGATGAAGACCAAATTCTAGAGTGCCTTTCAAAAAATGTAGAATTCTTTGAACTACAGTTAGATGAGATTCACTAGGAGCATGCATGAATTGACATACTTGGTTAACCGCAAAGGAGATATCAGGCCGTGTTAAGGTATGGTATTGAAGCGCGCCAACAATGCTGCAGTAGTATGTTGTACTTTGTAGTGGGTCCCCTTTTGATGTGGACAGTGTATCATGAGTGGAAACTGGTGATGCTATTGGTTTAGCCTCAAGCATATTAGTCCGCTGAAGAAGATCTAATATGCACTTTGTTTGTGTGAGGAACATGCCATCTTTGGTATGGTCAACTTCTATGCCCAAGAAGTAATGTAACAGGCCTAAATCTGTCATTGTGAAATGCACTCGGAGTTGATTGATTAGCTTTTGGACAAGAGGCCTGTTGTTTCCAATAAGAATTATATCATCCACATATAGTAGCAAATAATTGATATGCCCATGCTCACGATAAATGAAGAGTGAAGTATCAGCTTGAGAGTTGGTGAATCCAATTTGGAGTAGATGAGTCTTGAATTTAGTATACCAGGTACGCGGTGCTTGTTTTAGCCCATAGATAGATTTGTGCATTCAACACACATGAGTTGGAAATGCAGGTACCACATATCCTTGAGATTGGTTGGGCCATATAAACTTCTTCAGTTAAGTCCCCATGTAAGAATGCACTTTCAACGTCAAGTTGTCTAATTTACCAATTATAATGCAGTGCTATGGTGAGCACCATATGGATGGTGGTGGGTTTCACCACAGGGCTAAATGTATTAAAAAAAATCAATACAAGGTTGTTGATGGAACCCCTCCGCAACAAGACGGGCCTCGTACCGACTGATAGATGCATTCACATGGCATTTAATTTTGTACACCCATTTATTTCCCACAATATTCATAGTGGGCTTGTAAGGGACCAAGGACCAGGTCCCATGTTTTTGAAGTGAATTGAACTCACGATCCATAGCCTGTCTCCATTCAACAATTTTTGAGGCCTGAGTATAACTGGTGGGTTCCCAGCTCTCCAAAGAGGAAAGCAATGCAGGATGCAGCTGGTGCTTGGAAGAAATAAGAAAAATCTTCTTTTTAGAAATACCACTTTTGGACCGAGTTTGCATAGGATGGGACCTGGATATGTGTTGTTGAAGTGTGGGCCCAGATGATGCAGGTGATGGATCAGTGGTAGCAGGTTTTGTTTGGTCAATGGGTCCGGCCTCATAGTCGGGTAAAGGTGCTGGAATGAGTGGTGGTGCAGAAGGGAGTGTAGCCACAGGTGCTTGAACTTGACTGGGCAGCAATGAAGAGTCAATCTGGGTTGCCAAGCTTGACATAGTGGATTGGTCTAATGGTAAATGTTGCTCACTTGGGTTCACTCAATCTTGCTGGGATGCATATCCATGTGAGATTGATTTGTGGGCCAGCTTTACATATGAGTTATTACTATATCCTAAGGAGCCCTTAATTTTTTGTTACATATGCCCATTTTCTTTCGTTATTCTTCTCCTTTTCCTCCTCTGTTATCACGGGACAGGGGTAAAAGAAGATGGACATTTCAAACTGGGGATTGCCTAATTAATAACCATTCTGTTTAAATGTATCTGGATGTACTAAGAATGATTTGGATCCTGGGATCCAGTCTTCCTAGTGTGGAGAAAGAAAATGTTGGATCGTCCCCAATGTTTCTCTTTGCTTTCTTAAATACACATCCATGTGCATTATTGGGCCCCCGGTACCTTATTTCTTTATTATTCTTCCGCACGGACTCATTTTTTAATTTGTAACATAATCTTAATATCTCAATGTGTCCTCTGTTTAGTCACTAATTTATGATTGATCTTCGTCTAATGTGGAGTGCTTGTCTCAATATTGGCGGATATTTCTTCTGACATTGTGTTTTCACTGAAACATAGGTAAACCATAGCAATCTGGTGAAGTTGGATGGTTTCTGCATAGACCCAGAGGAAGGAAACTGCTATCTTGTCTACGAGTATATTGAAAATGGGTCACTTAATTCTTGGCTACACGGCAATGGCAGGAGAAGAAAACTAGACTGGAGGACGAGGCTACAGATTGCAGTTGATGTGGCCAGTGGTCTCCAGTACATCCATGAGCACACCAGGCCTAGTGTGGTCCACAAAGACATAAAGACAAGCAACATTCTATTGGATGGTAAAATGAGGGCCAAGATTGCCAACTTTGGTCTAGCCAAGTCAGGATGCAACGCAATGACCACGAACATCGTGGGCACTCAAGGCTACCTTGCACCCGAGTATCTTGCAGATGGATTTGTCACCACTAAAATCGATGTTTTTGCTTTCGGGGTTGTGCTACTCGAGCTGGTTTCTGGCAAGGAAGCAATTGATGAAGCAGGGAAGCCACTTTGGATGCAATTAGACAAGGCCTTTGATGGGAGGGAAGATAAGGAAGAGAGGTTGAAGGCATGGATGGATGAAGCTCTATTGGAGCACAGTTGTTCCCTGGATGGTGTGATGAATGTGATGGCTGTTGCAAAAGCTTGTTTGCAAAAAGATCCTGGCAGGAGGCCTAGTATGGTAGACATTGTCTACATGCTATGTAAAGCTGATGAGTTGCTCTTTGACTTCTCTGAGGATGGACTACCCGTTCCTAGTGGTGTAATGGCAAGGTGAAACGGGAGTTGATAATGGGAAAGTCGCAAATTCCCCTTTAATTTGAAGAATAAGCATGGAATGTTGAGCAGAGGTAGTTAATAATGGTGGATTGAAGTGAATATTAGTTGAATACTCTTCCAAGTTATAGTACTCAATCCATATGGGTCAAGGAATAATGAGTTCTTTTAATCTTGCTGTGATCCAAATGGACTCTAAACTTATGGGTTTTAACTTGGCTAAAGGGCCAAGAAAGGTATGACCTTTTCTTGGTAGAAAAGAAAGGTATGACTTATGGTTTTACTTGATGCTGTTCTAGTATTCTACCCCTGATCAATCTTTGCACATGTCCGGTTGCCTACCTTTGTTAAAGAGGAATAATGCAACATGCTCCTTTCCAGTGTATTCAGTATCTACATTTTCATTCCTGACAAACTATGTTATATGAAACAGAGTAATGCATGTAGCTCACTTTTTCTTAATATCAGTATATTTTCATCAGGAACATGTAACATGGGAATTCCATGATTTGTTTGTGAAATTCTCCAAAAATCTCGATACGTTCCTACTTGTGTAATCTTATCATTGTTAGAATATTCACACTTTAAGATATGCAAATGAAAACACCCAAAAATACTATTAAAACAAAGGGGGAAAACCTCAGAAATTCTTACATCTATGATCTATGGATACACCATCCGGAAACAAGAAATTATTCATGTCTGAGTTTTATGATAGTTGTCTCGTGGGAGTAGTGGTGCCTGGGCCAACCTGAGCCGGACCGACATTGATTGGATCTGGGTGCTTAGGTCTGTGGGCTGTACTCAGATTTTAATCTTTTGGCTTGATTATTTGGTGAACCTGGTCCACTGCCTATACATGTTTGAAGGTCTTGGGGGCCTGACTTATATGGAAAAGGTGATTATAGTTTGTAATTGAGCGGTTCCTGGACTACAGTTTTTAGGCCCATGGAGCAATACAGGCATGTTTGTGATTGCATGAGCTTTGGCCTGACCAAACCTGGCTTAAGAAGGGAAGTTTCACAACCATCGTCCATCAAAGGCTTGTCCTAACTATGTTATTATGCTAGAATCAGCTGTAAGTACCAAAGAACATTACATGCAGGTACGTTCATTCAACAGCTGTACTTTATTGAGAACAAGAAATTGCAAAGTTGGTTGACGACTCCCTGCATCTCATCCGGTTGCCCATGGATCAATCCTTGGGTAAAATCACTCTTTCCACTTGTGTGGATTTTCTTTTCCATTTGTGTGAGCTTCCTCTTCTCATGTGCGTGGGCTCTCTTGACTCCCAGCCCGTTGGCTGGGGTTAAAAAAACAAGGCAGGGCTTACTCTTACACAGCACTGGTGGACAAGAAGGGTCTACAGACCACATTTAACCTGGACACTTTCAAAAACTGCAAAACAAACAAACTAGAGCTGATTTTTTAGGCCTATTTGGATGTATGCTGAATTGAAGTATAGTGAGGTGAAACATCAAATCAAGAGAAAATAAAATATAAGGTGTTATGATAGTGTTTTGTCTTTAGTTGTTTGATATGGAAACTTTTTGACTTTTTTATGTAGAAAAGTGGAGCTTTTTTGTCTTTTAGTGGAGAAATGAGGTTGTTTTTTTTACATTGTTTTGAAAAAGGTGGAGGGAATTTTGAAATGGTGTACTTTTGATATGTCCCATTGTCTTTTCTTGCTTGGATAACGGAGGCTTTACCTCACCTCACCTCACTTCAACACACATCCAAACACGCCAGAGTCCACAGTATAATTCCATTTCTATTGTGTGCAGCTTTACCCAAAAAATTTTCTATCGAGTGTGAATAGGTTTGTCTGTCATTTTACTAGCACATAAATTGGCCCTCATCTTAATTTGAATTTGAAATATGACAGCTATTCAATGTTGGCTTCTTTTGCTTTCAATGTCAAAATCTCTTAATTTTGTTTTCTTTTGGGTATTTTTCCTTCTTTTTTTTTTCTGTGTCCTTGTTTTGTCTGCAAGTGTTGATAAATGAAGCATCTTTTTTACCAAGACCAAAAAAAATAAAAATAAAAATAAAAATTGTTAGTTTGAATCAAGATAAGATTTGCTCTTGAATTTCTTTAGGGCGCGTTTGGATCACATGTAAAGTGAATTTAGGGGGAGTGAATTGTCAAATCAATGTAAAGTGGGGGGGACTTAAGGTGGAGTTGAAAGTTGGTTTGTCACTCCACTGTGTTTGGTTGTTGTGGTGAAGTTTTTTAGTGGAATGATGTCATGTTTTTGAGATGCATTTATTAGATGATGGAATAGAGAATATTCCAACTGTCACTTCGATGAATAATACAGAACATAACAATTAGTTAAAATACTGTGCCATCTGTTTCAACATGAGTCACATGATAAGACTATGCCTGATGTTGGCTGGGCATCAGCTATGAAAGGGATTAGGAGTTCATGAAACAAGATAACTGGGTGTTCGTTGGATCCTGCGTTCGTTGGCCTCTTTACCAGCCTATGCAATCAGTTCAACGACTGTTGTTTCAGCCACAAGGCCTTTAAACCATAGTGAAATTTATCATGTCATCCACTGCTGTTGGATTCATCCATACCTTCCATTCAAGATTACAAAAGAAACTTGTAATTTGAAAAGTATATGAATATTTTTAGACAACCAATGGGAAACAAAATCTACAATTCAAAAACACATGTGCTAACATGAACTCAAATATCCAACGAGAAACTAATTCCAGCAGTGTAGACTTCCATATAGTAAAAACGATGCTAGAATATTCTGTACATATTGAGAGTTTACAGCCACCAATAATCAACAATATCTAAGATTGGTTACAGGCTGCAAACTTGAATGGAAAATACAGAATTTAATAAATTCGCATATCCTGAAGTTGATACATTCACTTCCCACAAACTTCGAATGAAATATAACATTTACTGTGGATCTCAATCTCACAATCCCAATATATACATTGAAAAAATTTGCTCATCCACGCTCATCAGCTCCAAATCCCACACCAAATTCTTGATGTTCTGCTTCTCGTTCACAAACATGTTATTGATCCAGCAGTTTCATAATTGGATATCCTCACAAATTGTAGACGTTAGCATGGGCATCAACAGTGAATAGACATAGGATCCAACTTCATATCAGCAGTTATTCAACTGTGTTTGGCCTGGCCAAGAAAGGGAAAAAATAACCAATTACAGTTAGGGTATTAATTATATAAACAAACTGGTTTATTTAATTAGTAATTAAATTCAACCCTGCAATGTTCAATTATATACTATAAAAAAGAATTTTTGTTCTGACCATGTCAAAGGGACACTACCTTAATGTTGGACTGTTTCATTCTAATTATATAAACAATGTGGGTTAGGTAGTAATTAAAGTCAACACTGCAATGTTCAAGATAACCTGTAGCATAAACATGTCCAGCAGACCCGATCTAGATGATGATGATCATTATCTACATAACATGTGTATTAATAATGCTCACTCGCGTTCAGCAGCTTGAGCTATATTATAATATAAAATAAGGGATTATGTATTTCTACAATTGACTGAGGATAGAATAAGGTGATCATAAACAATATCTCATATATATGTGGCAATATATATTGGAAACTAATTACTGATGAAAAACAATCAGAAGCATAATAGATACTACCCCAGCTGTTGCTATGCGTTGCACATCTGCCTTTTGTTCTTTGAATGGCCAAATCACCAGGCTCATAAAATGCCTTGAGATCAATTTCTCATAGGATCAACCACATTTATTAAATAAGGTCCACTATGTGACCTCCATAATCACATTTCACTGAACCCTGAAAGATGCATTAAAAAAACTTGTGAGAGTCATACCTTTTTCTAAAAAATATTTTAAGGTTTATAAATAATAAAATAGCAAATAGTTCCTGTAATAAAGATAGTGCTGGAAGAACTCAAAGGGAAATGAAAAGGATAGAATAGGGATAAGCAAATGATCATTACTATCCATTCAAAATTGAAAACGTACCTCCTCTTGACCGCATAACATAATCTGTGCATAACCCGGAACATAAAAATACTGCATTTGTCCTAGTATCTAAAAGAATAACTCCTGGATGTGGGTCTCCTGCACATATGAACTTTTTCCAAATATCACAGGCATTATGCAAGAATAGTATACAAGTTATTAACTTTAAACATGCAACTGCAACCAAACATATATTACTGAATTACAACCATTAACACAATAGTGAGATACCATTCACAGTGGCTATCGTGTAACAAAAGTCTCATACATATTCCCATGGTTAGATACAATATCACAACTAAAGAGTTGTCTACATCATTTGGGAGAACAGAAGGAAGCTCTGGGTTCTAGAGCATTCAGTCCTAATAGTTACCTGTGATAAACAAAACATGGTGCTATGCAAAATATCAGTGAACCCTTGCTCACTGTACGGCCATCATCGAATAACACGGTCTATGGACACAGCCATGTAGATCATCACAACACATAAAACAAACATGACAGCAGCAAGAAATATAAAAACTAGCTCCAGACGTGCAAGCCTATTATGGATAGGCTCTCGTATCAGACTCTGACTATGAAAGTCAGCCTGTATACATTCTCTTTGCTGCGGTTCATTATCACAGTATCTTTTCAAACTCTGCACAGCTTCTTGTTCACTAGTGAAACCCTTGAAATGCGCATTCGGGTACTCATGCACCTGCGCTCTGCATTCGTCCCAGGTTTGATATATTCCAGCTTGTCGTCCACGGTAAACCACGTAGCACTGATATCGACCCATGCGTCGAGAACCTAAAACATTTCCAATGTATATTGAATCCACCATAGTAAGAGATGAAGAAATTAGTTCTAAATAAACATAATCATAATCTAGACAATACTGAGACTTCATCAATCGTTTTCATAACATAGATAAATAGACATTAGTTCTAAGTAAGTGACGATCATCACATGAAACAACTTGCATATTACTGAATATCTAATATCAATATTCTAGCAGAACTGTGCATGGCAGTAGGATAGCATTTCCCATCATGAGCTACCACATTATAATATGGTACTAGTCCCAATAAAGCATGGCTAATTACTAAATACACAACATAAATAAGGTTTAACAAATTTTGAAAAGGATAACTATGGGCCATCAGCACATAAGACCCATCCAAAAGAAAGAGTTTAAATCCAAATACAGAGTTTAACACATCTCCACCAAACAACCCATGCACCCCAAATGCATTGCACGACTATACAAGTAGCTTAGACTTTATTTTCGGCAGTTGCCTCAGAATCCAATCACGCTTTTCATTTGTGCTAAGGAAAACGGTGGCCATATTCCCATGAATTATGAGCCATTCATGGGCAAGACTCATATCAAGGCCGCTTAGTTCTGCGATTTGTTTCAGCTCTACCATTACCATATTAGCAGCCTTCTTCTTTGGCATTCTGAGGCTATCAACCACATCATGAATAGCGGCTTTTAGGCCTTCTCCTGATCTCTCAATGCATGATATGATTTCAAGCATCTCCGAGGTCCTCTTCCGGCTGTTCTTTCGCTTGGATGAACCCTCCCCACCGCTAAAAGCAATTCCGAACCCATGCAGTTCATCGGTCAGCCCAACATCTGAATCAGTCTGTGATGGATTGTAGTAGCGTGTGTCGGACTCGCAAGATGCACGGCTTGGAGCAGCAGTGGTTGTCCTAGCATATTGTCCCGTGGCAACGTCAGCACCAAATATTAGTGTCAGTTTGTCGTAATCTATGACCTTATTCCGATATGGCTTCGCATCTGAATGTCCCTGTAGGTTCAAAACAATTACAGTTCAACACGGGATCCACATCAGGATGTTGAACTTAATCAAAAAAGAATTTGACAACCATATTGAACAGTAATTGGATCCTATTACCTCAATCCATGCTGTCCATACATCATTAGCTGCAATGATTCGTTTTGTTGTGTTGTCATAACCAAAACCGAATGCATTCAGCAGCTCAGTTGCAATTGAGTAATTTTTCTTATGATACTTGCATCTATTGACAATACTTTGTTTGGTTAGCACATATTCACCGTTGCTCTTCGAAGTCATTACAGCTGCGACTGCCTCATAAGCTTCTCCCTTGAAACTGCGGTCTGCTTTATGGTCCAACAGTACTTGTTCATACATTCCATCAAGCAATTCCTCATCCATCAAGCATTGAATGTAATATTTTTTCCCTTTATCATGGCTACATATAGATAAGAGAGTAGACCGCTGAGATCAATATAACAATGAAAATGAATAGATAACAAGTGCATTACAATATTGATTAATGGCTAATATTGAGATCAACATTTTTCAGTACAATGATAGTGACATTTGTTTAACACAGATTGGTTTGCTAACAGTGACAATTCATCTCAACCCTGCAGAAGAGATGTTATTACAGTACTCATTCCAAAGTCTCCTAGCAATATTATCTCTAAACACATGCCATTCCTCTCTCTCCCTTTGGGAGTAAAACATGAGAGCCTGCACATTCCTTGGAGTATCTCCTCCAGCCCCTACAACTTCCTCATCACATGATTGAGCCACGACTACATCATCTCCATCCGCAGCGAATAAATTTTCCTCGTCAGTCGATAGATCAAGACTCACATGCATCCGTATGAAGTTGTGAAGTACACAACAGGCGCTCACAATGGAGACTTGATCTTTATAGTTATATTGTGTTGCCATCTTCAAAATTGCAAACCGATTCTTTAAAATACCAAAGGTCCTCTCTATGACATTGCGAGCCTGTGAGTGTCGTTTATTAAAAAGTTCCTTTTCATTCTGAGGATCTCTATCCTTGAATTCACTCAGATGATATCTCACCCCTCTGTATGGTGCCGAAAAACCTGGGGCATTTGCGTAACCAGCATCTATTAAATAATACCTACCTACTTAATGAAACTAGTAAATGAGTGTCAAATTTAATCTGTACAATGTTTACTTGATACAATGCATTACGGATGAAATAAATGAAAGCGGGACTTTACCTTGTGGCACTTTCAAATTCTCCTCGCGTATCAGAGCACTCTGCAAAACACGTGCATCTGTTTCTGAACCCTCCCAACAGGGTAGAACATACTGAAAATTCATAACAAAACCACAAGCACCAAGCACATTTTGGGACAAAGAGCCCTTTCTACTTCAAAATGATCCTTGAATTTCCAATGGGACACGGACGGGAATATGTGTTCCGTCTAGAGCTCCTTCGCATTCCTATTTGAATTGTGAGTTTAAATTATTTTATGTTAGAACATAAAATCCATTTATTAACTTTTAATGCTAAGAAATGTCATTACCTCAAAGCCATGTGGGCCCCTTGGTGTGTGCTCCCCAGATTGCACTAGCACTTCTGTGGCAATACTATTGATTGCAAAGAGTACCTCCTTAAAGTGACGACTTATAGTTTCTCCAGATCTATGGAACCTGACACTATTTGTTCTGTTTCTCACACTGTGTGATAAAGTATACAAGAACTCTGTCACTGCCTCCTCTACAAACACCGCACGAGTGTCCCTCAATAAGCCCCCCTCTCGCATGTTCTGACATAACAAATGAAAGGTTTGTGTATCCATTCTAAGTTGGCTGATACATTCTACGTCCCGCTCACTTGTTAAGGTTGCTAGAAATTTAGCCCTTGCAGCGTCTCTATTTATTTTTTTGGGCTTTTTTTTTTTACAAACAGTACTGTGTTGCAATCAGCAACATTTGCTGCCTCCAAGCAGCTATGCTCCTCCATACAGTCCCTAATATTGCATGCTGCTCGGGCTCGGATCCACTGAAGCCCGTATCATTTTCTCTTACACTACTATTCGATTCACGATCCGTATCATCCATTTAACTATTTGATTCCTTACACTGTTAATCAATGTGGGGAATATATATGAAAAATCTTAGGGCATTAACATGAAAGTATTGGTTCACCCACTGTAAATCCAAAAAAATTTCAAGCAGTGTAGAATAATACAGAGTTAAAAACAGCAACAAGACTGACTGATTAAACTGTTAAATAATGTGGGGATTATAAAACAATATTAGGGCATCAACAGTAGGGCTCCATTCACTCACAGTAGCGTAAAGAGAATTTCCATCAGTGTAGAATATTATAGAAAACCAAAATGCAAGAAGACTGTTTGTAAATACTATAAATAAATGTGAGGAATATAGCATAATATTAGGGCATCAACAGTAGGGATTAGCTCACCCGCAGTAACATAAAAATAATTTAGAGCATTGTAGAATAATACAGAGAAGAGAAGTCAATCAAGACTGACTGATTACACTGTTAATAGCTGTGGGGAATATAGCACAATAATAGGGCATCAACAGCAGGGATTGTTTCACCCACAGCAGCAAAAACATTACTTTCCAGCAAGGTTTAACTATACACAGATAAATTTTTGATAAGCTACAAGATAAGGTGATTACACTGTTAATCAATGTGGGGAATATAGAACACTATTAGGGCCTAAACAGTAGGGATTGTTTAACCCACAGTAGCATAAAAGCAATTTCCAGCAGTGTAGAATAATACAGAAAATAATACAGCAACAAGGCCTGTCCAATTCAGGATGTCGTTTGAAAAAAACCTACAAATTAATCTTGTTAATAAAAAAGGAGTTAATAGACGGGCAAAGAATATCTATCATTAGAACAAGGAATAATACCTTCGAAACTAAAAAAACAAGCAGTATTGATGTACACTCTATCTATGGGGATTTGAGGCATAAAATTTACATAAATAAACTACTGAGTTTACAGATAAAAATATATATATATATATATGTATCATATTGACAAGAAAAATGAGCAACAACTGTATTATGGATGGCCCAAAAAGCATAACACAGAAATCTTCATACAGAAAGGAGATTAGGATGCATCTTGTTCAATATGCAGTAGACAGCAAAATATCAGTGATGGCCGTTGCTTGATGATGGATCAGCATATAATATTTTTAAAGCTAAAACACAACTACACCTAAAAATCAACAAAGATCAGTGGGTGAAGGCCACCTCATAGTATAGACGAGTAAGGAATCACCATATTTCCCAAAACCCTATGGATTTTAACTCAACAAAATCACCCATCCAAATTTGTAGCTCTGCACTTCTCAATGAGGAACGGCCGGACAAACTCACAGCATCGATGAAAAATACATCAAGGACAGAAGAAACTCTTTAACAAAACACTCATTTTTTAAGAACTAAACATATATTAAAAAGATAAAATAAACAAGTACCTCTGCAATCTGAGTCGTTGGAGGAGCTCCCTTCTGCCACTGGATCCAAAAATCTCCACGAGAAACAACCAATTTATAGAGCGGTAGATGATACAGACGATGGATTTAATATTCAACGGTACAGGGGGGGGGGGGGGGGGGGGGACAAATTAGGGCTTGTTCACCTACCTGCATAAACTCTGAGTTGGCATGTCGAGATCTTCATTGAGATCGTTTGTGAAAACGGAAGCAGATACGGCATGCACGATCTATTGAAGATTAAACAGTGTTGATGAAGATGTTCTTTGACGGCAAACGAAGCCCTTCTGCACATTTATTTGTTGAAGACCATGGGAAGGCGAACAAATACAGGAGTTGTAGATATTTGGTTTTTACCCCATGCTCTCCTGAAGACCCTCAGCTGTATAAGATTTCTCGTGGAATGTGAATGATATGACCAGTTATGGTAGATAAGTAGGACTGTATGACCTGGTCCTTCGGCATCTCAATGTACAACTATTACTGCAGCCATCCAACGGTTGGATTGAACTAGCTACATTGGTTTTAATGCACGTCTTGGAGCTTTGTGCTATGTTATTGTACAACATTTACTTCACCCTTTGAATACACTTGGACAGAGGTAGCTGTTCTGGATTACTTGCATATGCTGACCTCCAAACATGGTAGGGTGATAATTTAAGACGTTGGGGTATTATCAACTTCACTGCACCTTACTTTCTTTTCAATCCAAACAGGCCCTTAGCTAACCATTCCTACTAAAACATCAAGGCGTTAGTAGAGGTGACGGAAATACTTTTCAATATTCCTCCTCAGGTGAAGCCCACTCCTCATACCTGGCCGGCGCACTTTTGGCGACTTGCATTTTTTTTAATTTTTTTTGCGCCGAGTCGTTCCTCCTGAGATTCGAACTCAAGACCGGTTGGTTCTGATACCATGTTGAATTTCTTTACTTTTTGTCAATGTTTTGAAAAATGGACTGGACTGTTCAGGTTAAATTGGAACTATTATATGTTGAGGTTTTTTTTTCAATCAAAACAAGTGCTTACCTTAATCAAATTGTGTAATCAAGCATCATCATCATCGTCAAAGCCTTCTCCCAAGTATGCCGGATCGACTATATGAATTCTATTTCTCCCTTCTTATCCATCTTGAGTAAAATATTTAGATAAGTAACACTTCTTAATATCTATTTTTACTACCTCTATCCACATCTTCTTTGGCATACCCCTTTTTCTCGGTGGGCCATTAACCTTTATAGCCAGGTTTTTCCTTACCGGCACCATTGCCGACCTAGCCCAGACCATCTCAAATGAATTTTCCTAATTTTATCTCGTATTGTTGCTACCCCTACCGTTCATTTCTAATTTTATCCCTTCCCACACATTCACCTTACATTTTTAAAATTGTGTGATCAAGCGTCACTCAAAATTAACTGGTTTTTCAAGAACCAGCAATGAATAGATTTGAATAATAAAATGACAAATCAAATCTGTGTTTAATTTTGAAAAATGAAAACGTAACTTTTTGAAAAGCTTAAGAGAAGAATTATTGTTTTTGAAACTGTAAAAAAATTGATATTTATTTGCTCTTTAAATATAATTCAGAATATCTTTTATTATCCAAATCTGTTTATTTCATAAGATCATCATGTTAGTGCTATGATTTAACTGAAATGAAACACTGGTTGAACCAGTTTCAATCAATCCTAAGTCTACAGGCCCTACACAGACTCTGTAGGATGTCCAATTTTTAAGAAAATTGCTCTTTGCATAGTGTTAATGCATCAATTCTTTAAAAAAGAAAGGAAGCTATTTTGGTGTTGTAGATCAATTAAAATAGTGGGATTTCTTCCTTGCTTGGCATCCTTTATTCTTTTTGTGGCATTTTGGTTAGAATCTGATACCTCTTACTTATTTAAAACAAAGTTTGAGAACTTGTCCGACTCGGTTGACGGGGACCAGAGAATTCCTGAGCTAAAGGAGAACGCCATCATGCACTCGCCTATTTAAATTGTTTAAAATGAACACCCTCATTGTATATAAAATGTCTCAGAATCTTACTGTAATTGAAGTTAGTCCCTTGTGAGATTGATCATATGATGAATAATGTGATTGGCAATATCTTATGTAATTTTAAATAGATTTATATATATAGCATTATTTATCACATGGCCAATCTTACCGTGCGGCAAACTCCTATTGGATTAACGATTGAAAGCATCTCATACACAATATTGTGTTCATTTTGAGCAAGTTGGATCTGCTATAGGTGAGCCCACTGTAGAGTTCCGCTACTTCAATTATGGAAGTTCATGAGTTAGGTCTTTAAGTCAAAGGAGTGATCATTGAAAGCTAGGTCTTTATCTTTAAATTGACAAACTCAAGGCTTGTCTGACTCGGCCAAAAATCATCTAACCTCATTTTAAATGAGAGTTCTAAAAATCAACCATATTTTTATATTTTTAAGCAGGTTAAAGGGATTGGATTTTAAAATTTTATTAAAAGAAACATGACATTTGAAATGCTAAGAGGACAACCATACATCAATATTGGGAACCCTCGACATGAGGAATTCTTGTAAAGAAATATGCTCATTTGGTAAATTCACTTCACTAGTGAAATAGGCGGAAGGGCCAATTCAAGAGACAATAAAAGGAAGAGATTTTGACCGTATGACCACCCTTGGACTTGACATTTGCTTTAAAATAGTCAAAGTTTAAATATTTTTCGCAGAACAATTCATATCATAACGGTGCGATATCGCACGGGCCGAAGATATCGCAAAAGTAGATATCTATGATATCGCATGGCCTTTGGATATCACACAATATGATGTGTGCTATATCGAACGGCCCTAGGACATAGCACAAGAGTTATGTGGGAAATACTTAAACTTCGACTCTCTAGATGCGAATATCAGGTGTAAGGGTAGTTGTATAGGCAATAGCCCGTTTGGCACTTTACTATAATAGTAAAAGTCAAGTAAAGTCTCCATTTTCAGACGAGAGGTCAAATCAAAATCATTTTAATTTGAAATTTTCTCCTTTAAAAAAAATCAAAAATCAACCAGCATTATCCAAAAAAAAAAACCACCTTCACTTTTCTATATAAAAAGTCAAATAGATTCCATACCAAACAACTAAAAACAACATATCAATATAACCTAGTTATATTTTATTTCCTCTTGATTTGATGCTTTACTTCACGATATTTCACTTGAATTTACAAGTAAAATTATCAAGAAAAGGGGTCAAAACAAAATGTACCATATTTCAAGCAACACCTCTAGTTTTTATATAAAAAAAGCAAAAAAAAATTACTCTTTCATAAAAAAAAAAGTCAAAAAATTACATTCTCATTTTACTAAATGACAGAAGGCATCACTTTTTGATTTGACCCCTCTTTTTTTTTTTTCTTCTTCGTCTTAATTTGACCATTTACCGTACTATATTTTAATAGTAAATATCATTTTACTACTCATGTAATGCCACAAAGTAGACTACAATTAGATAGTCCTGCCATTACATTGGTCCTATTTTGTAGATCTAACCCCCTTTTCACCACTGAAAAATGGATCCCCACCAAGTTGGCCTGGTTTTATGTGAAGCAGCGAAGGTTAGGGAACTCGAATGGTGGGCATGGCAAATTTACAAATTTTCACACAAGTATCAGAGCCCATTATTAGCCAGGAAAAAAACCCTTATTGGATTGAAATTGTGAGCGGAAGACTCTGCATAAACAAATGCATCAATAAAGTTAATCAATGAGTAATGTCTTCAATTAAAATAAAAAAAACCTTATGGATGAGTGTAATGTCTTCAAGACTCATGTGAAAGGAAGACTTTAAAATAAACGATTTAGGTCTTTTTTAGTAAGAGCAACTTTACAGAAATTTAGGGTATTTTATAGTTTTGGCTCAGCCTCAATGTCCCCTTGCCTTGTGCAGTTGACAAGGGACATGCCTCGGCTCTTTGAAGCTTGGTTGGAAGAGGGAGGTATTGTTTGTCCACTTGCATCCTTAAAAGAGAAATAGATTAAACTAGTGCTTTGATAATTTGGTCCATTCAAATCCTTCATAGTGTTTGAAGAATAGGTTTAAACCATTTAAATGTGTTTAAAAAACATAGCCATGGTTGAACCTATCTAAACCGATGGATTAATAGGTTTTAAGTTTGATTAGACTTTAATTTATTTAATTATCTTTGGGTAATTCTCCAAAATGCCCAACTTAGTAGAAACAATTTTTCCGCCCCTCTTTTATTGGGCATGGCCCCACCTTGAGTGAATCCAATCTTGTTATACCTAGTACTCCCTATAAATAGTCACAAGTTCAAATTTGACACTTATCCGACTTTTCATAATCATTGGATTGAAATTGTGAGAAAATGATATCTCTAAAACGATTAAATTTTAGTGCCATATATCAAATTAAGGATTAGAATGTTCTTGTGGAGTCTAAATATTGCACATAGGTAGGTCTCATATAAATCTTTCCATCCAAAGGACGGGATCATCATGCAAATCAGCGTACGTTTTCTAGCATTGTTCTTTTATTTTTATTTAAGACATCATAGTTTCACCCAATTGCACTATCAATTGAACCAAGTTGGACCAAATTGTCCACTCAAATGGTTCAATTCTTGTATGATTTTCATAACTTTGGTTGCTTCTGTTGTGGATCCATCTGATGTAAATCCAAAGCTAGTTAACATAAACTCGAAGTTCAAATGACATTATATTATTATTTAAAAGAAGAAGAAGAACTTGGCATGCACAATCCAAGACAATGCCCCTCCTTAAAGATCATTTTCCTTAAAAACGTTCCACTCCCCCTGATGATAACAACCATTTACATAGTTTGATGATGAACTCTACGCATGCCAATTTCATATACAAACTTCTGGAATACTGATTTTGACAAAGATTTGGTAAACAGGTCAGCCAGGTTATTACTCAAACAAACTTGCTTAACTTCAATTTCATTGTTCTTTTGAAGTTCATGAGTGAAGAAAAACTTCGGTGCTATATGCTTAGCCTTGTCTCCTTTAATGAAACCTTCTCGAATCTGTTTTATGTATGCTTCATTATCTTCGTAGATAATATTCTGGATACTTGCAGTAGATGGTAATTGACAAGAACCACGAAAACACTGAATCAAAGATCTTAGTCATACACATTCCCTACTAGCTTTATAAAGAGCCAAAGTCCCTTTAGTAAAACGCCAAGAAATGGCGGCATTAAGAAACACATAACCCGTCTGTGATCGACCCTTATGAGGATCAGAGAGATAACATAAATATGCAAATCCTACAAAACTGAAATCTCTACGATCATAAGAATAAAATATTCCTAAATTAGTTGTTCCACACAAATATCGAAGGATGTGTTTAATATGAATCCAATGCCTGGATTGAGTGCATACTTCTTGGCTTTGCTTTAGACAAAGAAAATCCCTCCAGGATTTACAGAACGTAGTTCTGTGTCCTAATCATCATCATCATTTTTATTATATCTCTCTCTTGAACAATTGTAAAGTATAAAGATCTCTTCATTATTCGGTACCGGTGCTTCTTCAGGGGCTTCCAAAGTTTTCTTAGGGACTTCCATTATTCTATAGAGAACGAATTTTACCATAACCTCTCTGAGAGCGTTATGTGCCTCTTCGGGAGGAACCTCTTCAAAAGAGTTACTTGCCTCTTCGAGAAGAACCTCTTTAAGAGCGTTATGTGTCTCTTTGGCAGGAACCTCTTCAGGAACATTATGTGCCTCTTCGGGAGGAACCTCTTTATGAACATTACTTGCCTCTTCGGGAGGAGCGTTATGTGCGTCTTTGGGAGGAAACCTCTTCAGGAGCGTTGCGTGCCTCTTCGGGAGGAGCCTCTTCATGAGGGTTACGTGTCTCTTCGGGAGGGCATAATGATGATTGTTCATTTCTCCTTTTCGACGGAGCTGAGTCCTTTAAACCTATAGGCTATAGGGCTGCCACGCTTCTTGCATACTTCATTTTTACATTTGTGAAATAAGCGGATCTAGATGAGATGGATTGAAAGTATTCCATGTTAGTTCTCGCCGTTCTTCAGGAATTAGTTGTTCTATTGGAACAATACATTCTTTAGGAACTATCTTATCTCCCCCTAACGGCGAGAATATTGTCTTATCATATGAGCTCTTCCGAAGCCTTCAATTATTTGTACAAGTCCAGCTATTGTGGATACCTTTCGTGGAATGAACAACTATTCTGAGAAAAATTTCTGATTTTTCATAATGGTGTGTGTAGTGACACTATCTACCAAACAGAGGTTATCCTCAGTTCCATCATCCATACCTTAAACAAGAATAGTAAATCAATATAACTATGCAATCACATGATAAAACCGAAATAATTAAACCATTCACCATAATCCTTTATGGTCCCTCCTAATTTCTTGGATTGCAAGTGGATTTTAGCATCTAATTGCCAAGATAAGTAATTGTCCCCATTTATGTTAAGTGCTTTAAAATCAAACTTAGCCAGATTTGACATCATGTAAGAACTGTAATAGAAAATATATATTAAATTAACCGTGTACAGATAGTCAATAAAGTAAAAGGAAAAAATAATAAAACCTTAACATCAGAAGTAATTAAGGAAGGAATTTAAACATGACAAAAACAAAAATTTGGTCAATGAAAAGTTAGAACATCAGGTTCTCAATTTTAAGAATCAGAACTGCTAGTTCTGTCAAGACTTCAAACTTGATTTAAAACTTCATGTTCATAACACATGAATTAGAACTATAGGTTCTGTTGAAGCTTTCGATTTGAAGCGGAACTTCCGATTCTGTCAAATCTTTAGGTTTGAAGTAAAATTTCTTGTTTTGTCAAATTTTCAGGTTTGAAGTAGAACTTTTGATTCTAACAATTTATCAGAACTTCTAGTTCTATCAATTCTTCAAGTTTGAAGTAGAACTTTCTGCTTCTAACAATTGATCAAAACTTTTGGTTCTGTCAAATCTTCAGGTTTGAAATAGAACTTTTGGTTTTATCAAATTTTCAGCTTTGAAGTAGAACTTTTAGTTCTAACAATTGATCAGAACTTCTGATTCTATTAAATCTTCAGATTTAATTTCATGGCCTTATAATTTATTTGGATTTGAACAAAAAAACCTCAGGTTTTGATTTATGGATATGAATCTACACGTTCATATCAGTATTCCACCTTCTAGGACTGCTGATCCATAGATCGGTGAACTTCAGGTTCAGATTTAGAACTTCTGGTTCAATTTTGTGACCCATTCATAGTATTGATAAATTTAAATTAAAAAAAATTATAGAAGAAGATGAACAGTAACCAAACACTATAATTACTGTAAACAAGCATTATAAACTAGTTGCATGCATTCTAATAAATTGATTTTGGAGAATGGCTCAGATACTACATATTGTATTTGAAGAAAAATATTACTCTTTTGTGAAATCTGCGTTGGGAAGGATTCCGCGATGAAAATCTGCGTTGGGAAGGATTCCGCGATGAAAATCTGCGCTGGGAAGGAATCTGCGCCAAAAACCCGTGCTTGAAAGGAATTTGCATAGGGAATCCGCGATGGAAATCCACGCCGAGAAGGATTTTGCGAGGAAATCCGCGCTGGGAAGGATTTCGCCATGAAAATCTGTGCAAGGAAGGATTCCTCTTCTCTTTGGGTAAGAATGAGTTTTCTTCCTTCTCTTGGAGCTTCGTGTTGATAACATGTTAGAAAAGAGAGAGACTTAGAGAAACATGATTAGAGGGAGAAGAGAGAGCTTTTTTGTTATCTCAATATGTGTACAACTACAAGGGGAGAAGTCTATTTACAGGCAAAATAACCTCATAAGAGATGAATCATAATTCTAACCTTAACTCATCTTAAGTGAGCATCCACCAAGATCCATATCTCATAACAGCTATCTAAATGTCTATACCATATAATAAAAAGAGCAGTTTCTCCCTACCTCCATTCCTCCATTTGTGGGCCCCACTTAGAGTTATGAGTTATCCATTAGGACAGATGTCATTCTCCCTACCTCCATTCCTCCATTCGTGGGCCCCACTTAGAGTTATGAGTTATCCATTAGGATAGTTGTCATCTTTAGTTTCTCCCTACGCCCTTTCTACAAGTTGCTAGATTGTTGCTCATCAGTTTCTACATTCCTCCATTCCTGGGCCCCACTTAGATCTATCCATTAGGACAAATGTCATCTTTCGTTTCTCCCTACCCACTTTCTACATGTTTCTACTCTTGAACCAAGCCACCCAAGAAGAACACAATGCCCATGTTCATAGCACTCCTCTTCAAATCGTAAATCGAGAGAATGGTCTAGGGCCAGTCAAACCTCTGGCGATTTCAAGATTGATCTGATCATCCGAAGGTAGGTCCGCCCTTGTCTTTTCTAATTATGTTTATTTTGATGCATTGAATAGTTAATCACTCTTTAATAGTTCTATGTAGGTTCATGCCTGGTACTGTATTTGAAAGTAAGAAAGTGTTTGAACTTTCAATTCATGTGCATCTGGATGAACACCAATTGTACCTACCTTGGCTTTTCTAATTTTGTTTATTTTGATGCATTGAAAAATAGTTAATCACTCTTTAATAGTTCTGTTTAGGTTCATGCCTGGTACCGTATTTGAAAGTAAGAAAGTGTTTGAACTTTCAATTCATGTGCATCTGGATGAACACCAATTGTTTGATTATATGCCTTTGAAGTTATCCTTGCAGAATTTTGATGACTCTTTAATAGTTCTGTTCATTTCCATACCTGATACTATATTTGATTATATGCCTTTCTTTTGTTTGGTATTTTGATCATTACACTGTTGGCTTTTGTTTGATGTTTAGTTCATTATCCATGTTATTGAAGCTATAGCTTAACAAGTTCTTTACCATTTTAAAATTTTAAAACATTTTTCTTAAATCATAAACGGTGAGCTTTATTCAATCAGTTAACATCATCTCGCATCGATATAGTACTGATATGAAATCACTAGCATGTATCACGTTTTTACTTGGAATGGTGCCACAATTGAAGGAAATGACCCTAGCAAAGTAGAATATGTTGCTGATGAGGTAAGCTACATCTTTACTTTTGTATCTCTAAAGGCTCATAGTCGTGTCTGACACTACTTATGCATGATAGGTTTACATTTAGAACTAGCTACTCTCCTAAATAATGCATGTCTTGTTCTATATTTATATACCAATGGTGAGCTATGTAAATGTACATGCTCTATTGAATGCAAGAAGGGCTTCTACTAAAGGATCATCTGCTCATGGCGTAGATTCTTCTTAGGTAGTTTTTTGATGTCTTTATCTTTAGTATCTTAACAAAATAGTTTTATGTCATGAATTTCTAATGCTCGGGAAATTATCCGCAATTGATTTTATTGGGTTCTTGTATAAAATGTGTAACCTGCAAGGTTGAGGAAAGGGAAAAATCTTATATGGTCTGCTAGGAATGAAGTTGTGGTTTGGAATGACAACAACTCATTCAAATTGATATTTTTGGGTCCAATTGGGAAAACTAATTTTGTTCATGTTCATGGCTTGAATAGCTAAACAGTCTTTAATAATTCTGTTGTAAGTGATATTATGGTATAGATTGAAATTTCTATTTTTAATTTGATATTATTGTATTCTTAATTATGTTCACATATTAATTAATGGTTGATGGTGAAACTTGAAGCTTCTAATATCTTCTAAATCAAACAATAGATATGTACCCCTTGTGTATTGTCATATTTTCTATTTACAAAAAAAAATAAAAATAAAAATTAAGAACACATATACTGATCATAACAAGTGGTGGCCAGATCACCAAACTGAGCCTATTCTTAGTAGGCTTGACCTTGGGTTTGATTGTAGGCATTCTGGCTAGATTCAAGCCTGATAAGGGAGAAGGCATCAACGACTCGAAGTCCACTCGAGTTGAACAACCCTTCTGAGTCGAATCAGGCTTTGTGGTATTGGAGTTAGTCACCAAACGGAATTTCACTTTGCACCCCTACTTACATGTATTAATCAATTGAATCACATATGAACATATAAGAAATGGTTTTGATCAGATGCCCTAAGAAATAACAAGACTTCCAATGCCAACTTGTAAAAATGATTTATTTGTCAACTATCATTTGTATGAGATGATTGCTTACTAATAAGACGTGAAGAGGCCTTTGCCCACTACAAAATTAGATATCGTGGCACGTTTTTTTTCTTTTTTTCCTATCACAGTTGTTAAAGAAATAAAATTATATACACATCTTATTGCCTACTATCTCACCCACCAAACACAACTACTGCAAAATATTAGCCCTGTGTTGCTAAAAACTCACTTTCCAATAGTTTCCAGTTTGATAAAAACCCAAATCAATTTTTTATTTCAAGTATATAATGCTGACAACAACCAATGTGTCAACATTTATAAATATATCTATTATGTCAATAAATTCTTTGTATACTAGACTTTGATTCTCTTTTGTATCTCTTTCTTTATCTCTGCCCTTCTTTTAGTTTCTCTCCTGATTGCACAGGTTTTACTTGTAGCATTGAGCAATACTGTGAAGGCTCTTGTTTGAGAGAGTGATAGGCAATCCTCATAGTATTTTTTTTTTTTTTTTTTTTTTTTTTTTTTTGGAGTTTGATACTAATGGTGATAGGAATGCAATAAGGTGGTGCTCGGTTCTATGTTCCACTAGGTAAGTGGCTAACTACATTAAGTTTTTTGGTTGAAAAAGTGTCTCATTATTTTAAGCTCATGTCCAACATTTTTAGCCTTCATAATCCACTAAATTATCTCTTCACAATGGCTATTACATAAAGGTGAAAGTGTGGCTTTTTTTATTATGGTATAGATATAACTTAATACTTCGTCCAATAGTAGATCTCAACTCTCTTACCTGAAGATCAGTTTTCTTTTATTTTAATGTGCCTCCTATCATTACAGTGTATGAAATAACTTTCCAAGATGTTCTCATGTTATTATTTATTCCAAAAATATGGCTCCTTCATTTATGATTCTTCTTATTTTTCTTAATTTCTTCAATCTTAGTTTTCTTTGATGGAATGCTTACCTTCCATTTAATTTAGTATTTATTGGAACATATGTACATTTTTCCAGTAAATTTAAATAATTGATAGTTCTTCTATTACTACATTTGATGATAATTTTTAATGGATTCCTTGCTCTCTTTTGTTTTAAATTGCTAATGTTGTCCACCTATATGAAAATGGACTTCTAATATCATTTTTCTTTATCTTTAAACACAAATAAATAAGTATCTAAAATGGGAATCTTAGTAATGTTTCATTAATTTATATGAACTTACTTGATTTTTCTTGTCTGATTTTCCATCATATACTTTAAGATAATTTACATTTTGAAAGACATTTTACA
The DNA here is from genome assembly GCA_028538565.1 of Umbellularia californica. Classification (NCBI taxonomy): domain Eukaryota; kingdom Viridiplantae; phylum Streptophyta; class Magnoliopsida; order Laurales; family Lauraceae; genus Umbellularia; species Umbellularia californica. Next base: position 12,034,118 of record JAPQWN010000001.1, on the reverse strand, counting down.
CAGTCTTAAAAGGTTAAATTCATACTACATAACTTAAATATAGTATCAAACGTAAGAACTGAGCATAACTTAAATATAGGATCAAACCTAAAAAGTGACTGATTTGTTCCTTTCTATAAAAGATAACTCCAAAAAGCGTCATCAGAGGCAACACAACTCGGTACACTAAGTTATCTATTGAAGAAAAAGAAAGAATCAACATGGAAAGGAGAGAAGCAAATAAAAGGACACAAATATTACAAAGTGAAACATTAGAATCTGCCGCAAAGAAGAAAAGATATGCTTCTAAAAGTGCAAATCCCACAAAAGCAACATCAAGTTTAGGTTTGCTCTAAATTTTATAATACATTTATGTTTATAATTATAATGAATAATAGTATTTTTAATTACTAATTCCAATATTTGTCCTAATATAGAGCATGCAACGCTGCAAAAGCGACTACAAAGAAAACATTGGTACGCGTCATTGCCAAAAGAAAAAAAAGACGCACTTCTTCTACGAAAAAGGGAGGCTTATGCTAGAAAGAAGTTACTAAAAGGAGAAACTTCTAGAAATCTTACTTCATCATTTAATACAAGTCAACAAATAGGTAACTAATTCTATAATCTTATGTGTAATATTAAAACTCTTTGAAAAATATAAGAAAAATATTTCTAATTAAATATTTATCTTTTGCACCGAACAAAAGGCACTAATACACAGCTGGGTATCAGTCTCAATGATATTCCCGCAAATATTACAGCGCAGATGGAAAAAAGAGTATACCATACTTATGAGATTGGTAAGTTCTATATTAAAAAATTAATAAATATGTTCATCTGATCGAATATATATTTATATTACAAACTTCTGAACATTAAATATATCTTCTATCAGGGTCAACATCGAGACAACCCGCTGAATGTGATAAAGATGCTTCTTCAAGTGTTTATCTAGAAAACACTTCTACATTAAACTACAGACAAAAAGGTAAGCATATTTATACAAGACAATAGCTTAGGTCTATTAAAAGAACCGAATTATACTAATGCAATTTTTACATGCAGCTATGTATACTTTTGACATAAGCATTCCTTCCCAACCATCAATATTAGAACAAAAACCTGATTGTGGCTATTGTGGAGCAAAGAGATTTGCTTATGAACCAAAGGGTTTTTGTTGTTCTACTGGTCAGGTATTACTAGCTTCAAATTTCGTTCCTGAATAGCTTCTAGCTCTATTCACATCAAATAGTGAAGAGGCGGTTCATTTCAAAACACATGTAAGAACATATAATAATACATTTGCATTCACCTCCTTTGGTGTCAAATATGAAAAAGAGCTTTGTAGGAGGAACAAAGGTATTTACACTTTAAGGTTCAAGGCCAAGTTTACCATTATATCAATGAATTGCTACCTCCTGATGGCCATCTATCATATCTACAATTATACTTTTATGATACTGATCATGAAGTGGAGAATAGGATGTATCAATCACCAAAGCTTCGGCCTGATGTCGTTCAAAGGTTAATGGATATATTGACCATGAATCCTTATTGTGAATTTTTCCGATCTTTAAGAGATTTGTCCATCAGCGAAGATACAAGAATATTCATAAGATGTGATCCTCAACTTGATCAAAGGGTATACAATGCACCTTCAGCATCACAAGTTGCAGGAATCTGGACTGAGAATTCGGATACCAACCAATCAGCCGAACGTGACATCATCATATATAGTCATTCTGGACACAGCCACAGAATTAAGCGTTATTTTGGTTGCTATGATCCATTGGAGTATCCACTTCTATTTCCTTATGGAGATTAAGGTTGGCATAGAGGTATCAAACGAAGACAGAAAAACGAGCTGTTAAGTCATCCAAATATAGTTTCGATTGATGATTTTATCAACAAAGAAAAGCGAGGTATATCTTATCTTCATATAAATTATTATAAAATCAACTTGAACACTAAAAACTTATAATATCCTTTTTTTCCTGTCAGCCTCAGAGAAAAAAAGTTCAGCAAAAGAAAAAATATCATGTCGACAATATTACTGTTATAAATTACAAATCCGACCATCTGAAAGCTCAATCTTGCTACATTCTGGTCGTCTTTTACAACAGTATGTTGTTGACATGTATATAAAACTTGAAACTTCTCGGTTGGATTACTTTCGAAATGATCAAAATTCAATCCGAGCAGATTTATATCAAGGAATAATGGATAGCATTAGTGCTGGTGAAACTTCTGGAAAGAAGATTGGAAAAAGAATAGTAATGCCACCATCGTTTATAGGAGGTCCAAGAAATATGCGTCGTCGATACCTTGATGCAATGGCATTAGTTCAAAAGTTTGGCAAACCAGACATCTTCCTAACAATCACTTGTAATCCAGCTTGGTCAGAAATTAAAGATCAACTTGGTCATCATGAAGAAGCACAAAACATACCAGACTTGATTGCAAGAGTTTTTAGAGCAAAGATAAAAGAACTTAAACTTGATTTAATGAAGAAGAATATTTTTGGTGCAATTGCAGCACATGTATATGTTATAGAATTTCAAAAAAGAGGACTTCCACATGCTCATTTCCTACTTATCTTGAAGCATAAGTACAAACTTAAAACCCCAGAGATGTATGACAAATTTGTGTCTGCTGAACTTCCCAATAGCAGAAGCTATCCACATCTATACAAAATGGTTGTTTAGCATATGATGCATGGACCATGTGGGAATTTGAATCCGAATAATGTTTGTATGAGAAATGGACAATGCAAAAATCACTATCCTCGGGAATTTTGTTCTGTCACAACACAAACAAAGAATTCTTATCCATTATATAAGAGACAAAACACAGGAGAAGAGATCAAAGTTCGTGGTTGTTTGATGGATAACCGACGGGTAGTTCCATATAACCCGTATCTATTAGCAAAATTCAATTGCCACATGAATGTTGAAGTTTGTTCGACAGTTAAAGCAGTAAAATATTTGTATAAATATATTTATAAAGGACATGATAGAGTCATGTTTAATGTTGGCAACAATGTTGTTCCTGAAGATATTGATGAGATACAACAGTTTCAACAAGCAAGATGGATATCTCCTCCAGAAGCAATGTGGAGGATTTACCAGTTCTGTTTAAATGAAATGTGTCCATCAGTCAAAAGCTTACAAGTTCATCTAGAAAATATGCAAACTGTTGGATTCCGAGGAGATACGAATTTATTGAGCATCTTGCATAATCAACAAGCATCTAAAACAATGTTGACTGCATACTTTCAAATAAATAAGCTAGATAAAGATGCTTGCAGATTTCTTTATAAGGAATTCCCTGAATATTATGTTTGGAATGAAGATAAAAAATACTGGAGCCAAAGAAAGCAACGGAATGCAATTGGTAGACTTGTTGCTGTAAGCCCAGTTGAGGGAGAAAGGTATTATCTGCGATTACTATTAAATCATGTCAAAGGAGCTACATCATATCAAAGTTTACAAACTGTCAATGGAATTAAATTTGATACATTCCATAAAGCAGCAGAGCAATTCGGTTTGCTTGACTCTGACAACAATATTGATCAATGCTTAGAAGAAGCATCATTGTTCCAAATGCCTTTTACATTGCGGCGATTATTTGCTACACTTTTGGTTTATTGTGGAGTGCATAATCCTGCATCATTATGGGACAAATATAAAGATGCGATGTCTGAAGATTTTGCAAAAACAAACTTCATGTCTGCAAAGAACATTGAGGCAAAAGCATTACAAAGTATCAATTACTTCCTTGAATCAATGGGTAAAAGTATTAATGAATATGCTTTACCAGCAATAATGATTGTTGATAGTCTAGATGAAAAGCTCCTAAAAAAAATTCATGAAGAACTAAACATCCCAATTTCAGAAAATGAGTTGTTCACAATTCAAAATTTGAATCCTGAACAAAAAAGAGCTTATACCATCATATTAGAAAGAATAAGAAGTCGCAATAATGGAGTCTTCTTTATTGATGGTCCAGGAGGAACAGGAAAAACATATTTATATCGAGCTCTACTCATAACTATGAGATCAGAAGGACATATTGCTCTAGCAACTGCCACATCTGGTATTGCTGCATCAATTTTGCCAGGGGGCCGCACTGCACATTCACGATTCAAATTACTATTAAACTTTGAAGATAGATCAACATGTAATATATCAAAACAAAGTGGCCTGGCAAAGCTATTGCGTAGAGCAAAACTTATTATTTGGGATGAAGCATCCATGGGAAATAGGCGAGCAATTGAAGCACTTAATGTTATGCTGCAAGATATAACTGATTGCAAACTACTATTTGGATGAAAGGTAGTAGTATTTGGAGGAGATTTTTGACAAATACCCCCTGTTGTTATTCGTGGTGGAAAAAAGGAAACAATTGATGCAAGCTTGGTGATGTCAGAATTATGGAAAAAAATTCAGAAAATAGAACTAACAGAAAATATGAGAGCTAAAATAGATCCACATTTTAGTGAATTTCTGTTACGTATTGGGAATGGAACTGAAATAGCTATTTCAGAAGAAAAAATTCAAATTCCAAAAACAATGCTTATTCCTTACATAGATGATATTAGCTCAAAGTTCAAACTTATCAATTGTGTCTTTCCAAATCTCATCATGAATGCATATGATGCACATTTCATGACAAACCGAGCTATATTGACAACAAAAAATGAATTTGTTGATAAGCTGAACCAAATCTTGATTGAAGAATTTCCAGGAGATTCAATCAAATACTATAGCTTTGATTCTGCAATAGATGAGGCACAACAAAATCTACCAGAAGAATTTTTAAATGGGTTGACTCCAAGTGGATTGCCTCCACATGAATTAATATTGAAGAAAAATTGTCTAGTTATCTTATTACGTAACATCGACCCTTCTTCTGGCCTTTGCAATGCACTCGATTAATTTGTAGAAATTTTCAAAAAAAATGTAATTGATGCTGAAATTATTGTTGGTCATCATGAAGGAAAAAGGGTGTTTCTACCACGAATCCCATTGCAATCAGATCAGGACGAGAAATTTCCATTGCCATTCAAACGAAAACAATTTCCCATTCGTTTGAGCTTTGCAATGACAATAAATAAATCTCAAGGGCAGACATTGGAAAATGTTGGCATTTATCTACCTCAACCTGTCTTTTCACATGGACAACTATACGTTGCTTTATCAAGAGTTAGATCAAGTGAGGCCATCAAAATATTAATAAATCCATCTTCCAACAACAAGAATGAAGCATCATATATAAGAAATGTTGTCTACAAAGAGCTCTTGGCACTTGCTTCTAACAACTAATGATGCCAAACATATAATACAGGTATATGTTATCACATAGACCACTTTTTATACATTTACTTATATATCATATATTACAAATTATACTTGATTCATAAAAACTTGAAATTACCATCTTATTCCATTGCCCCATAACCTATGTCAACACCTAGATGGCTTCTTATTCTTTTACATTTCTTCATACATAATACATATTGCTCTAACATACCAATTTATATGACATTTTTATATTTTCATTTCTATCTCTCTAATATTAATCATTCTTTCTCTTTAGAGCTAAATAACACCAAAATGGTTATTTATTTATACTTCAATACAAATCATTCAAATATACTATTTTACATCACAAAATCATTAACCTTATTCTAATATAGTAACCTGAAATAATAACTATGACACACTTCCGTCATAAGCATCCATCAAAGTGAGCACTCTCAAACATAACTATGCTACTCATCATTTGCATCTAAATATACAGCAATAGATAGGCTACAATGGATAAAATATCTCTTGGATCCATTGAATTGACTTTCCTCATTAATCTCTTCTATGCAGGTGGCCTTTTAATAAAATCAATAAAATTATGTTACAATTTTCCATCACTATTATTGATGATCAATAGTGGAGAACCATATACTTTTACATACTCTCTTATAAGTCGAAATGACTAAAAAGATCACACCTTACTGGTCTATGAAACCCGTACAATTGTATCTAGGTTGAAAAGGATTTTTTTTATGAATTTTTTGAGGTTTCTCACTTTTTATGACTTATAGCAGTCATGATCCTTTCTTAGCACCCCTTCAAATAGTCCACTTTCATGTTCTTCTGTGTTCAAATTTAGAGTACAAAAAATTTGTTGTTTGTTTGTATTATTCCTAAATGCTAAAATTTACCAGTACGTATATATGTATGTGTGTGTGTGTATATATATATATTCTCACTTTATCTTGCAATGACATGAACAGTTCATCCTCTTGTTTCTTTAAATCCATATCATCAAAGCTAGAGCATAAACAGTTAGGCTAACAAATAAAGGCAACTTGGCAAGTTACAAGAACAACAGAGGACAAAGACATCTCTTCACTGCGGAGTTCACTGATGAAAATGTAAGCAATGCATTGGTGTCTAATGTTACTATAGATAATATTTACTTTATAGGATGCTTTATCCTTTCAAAGGATCAATGTCTTTTTGGTCTTTTTCCTTTTTATGATATCTTATGAGTTATTTCTGTAAAGATCATATATTTATGAAACATGCTTGGTACATCCAAATTTCATTTTCTACCATAATTACTTGAATCTTTCATTCTATTTGTCCCTCAAGTATCTATACGCCGGATAGACTTACTTGCTTTTGAATTAGGGACTTAAGCCCCAACAAAGTTTAATTGGGCAGCAAGCAAGTTCTTCTACGAATTTGAGCTTCAAAAGCTTTACTACATCCCCCAATAGAGTACCATATTTTGAAATTAATTGTGGTTATAATTAGGGGATAGGTATATCATATTTTGAATATAAGAGTCCAATCATGGCCCAAATAAATTTTATATAACTATCAATAGATTATTTTACATGGATTTCTTTATTTTTAATATCTAATGATAATATAAATGCTGCAAGATACCTTAATCAAAGACATTCCTGTTTTCTCAAATTATAATAAAAAGTTCTATCATTTCTACATTTAAGACTCTATTTTCTATTACACAAAACAGTCTGTGTCCCCAATTTAAAAATTGATTTGAAGATCTTTTTAAAAGCATGAATTTACTAAATAGAAAAGAGTTTTAAAATATCAAAAATAAGATTCTTACTGTAATATTTGTATTTTTTCCATTGCTATATACATGCTACATATTTATTATTAGCTCAGTGATATCCTATACTGCTTCTCTAATTCAAATTACAATCTTTCTCTTTTCAGGCTACTACTCTTCTAAACATACATACATAAAAAATGGCAATGCAATATCAACTGCTTAAAGAAATTAATGATGGAACTCAAAGCTAGACTATAAAGGTTTGCATTCATGAAATGAGACGTCCACAATCTTCAAAGAATAGTAAATCAACTTACCAACACTTAATCTTGATTGATGAAGAGGTATTACTTTATCTATAGTTAATGTTAGCATGAAAACTAATATCCTATTATATTATTAATCCAAACACTTTGTTTCTTCAATATAGTGGACAAAAATGCAAGCAACAATTTTCAATGATGACATCAATATATTTGCTTTAAGAATCACACAGGATTGTACATACTACATATCAAATGGTCTCATTAAAAAAATTCCACCGCAGTATAAACTTGTCGAGCATGACTATCAGATGATCATAAACAGTTATACAAAAGCGGAGGTAGTTGAAGAGGCATCCATCATCAGCACACAAAAAAAGTATAATTTCACCCCTCTCAAATCCACTTCCATTAATCCTAGCTCAGCAACAACAACAGGTATCAATCCTCCAATGTCTCAAATATATCAGTAGTTTTAATATTGAAAAATAAAATCCCTAACAATACTTTCTTGCTTTTTAGATATTATTGGCGTTGTCTTGGATATTCTCCCAAAAAAAAACATTCAAGAGGAAATGGGACAACAAAGATGCATTAATTCAAGAAATAGTTGTCATTGACTCAAAGTATATTTTTCACATTCTCAAAATCTTATTACTTTTCAATGTATACATATTTTAAAAACTTTTCAAAGATACCCACAAAAAAATACTAACTATTAAACTTCATTATTGTATAGTTTGGAGCCTATATTTCTAGCTGCATGGGACAAATTCATAGAAGATGAATGTAAAACAATATTCGAAATCTTACTATCCAGGCCAGTCATTGTCGCCACAAATCTAGCTCCAAAAGAGTTTAGAGGTATGAAACAAAAATGGCTGAATTAATTTATAATATCTACCTCATTTCTAATAACAATTTTAGGATAAAATATATAGTTATTTGAATACTACTATTGATTCATAGTACTTATAATTTGTAAATTATAATTGGTGTTTTCATCCTCAATTAAGGAAGAAGGTCATTCTCAACAAGGTCATCCTCAAATATTCTCATTAATCCGACCATACCCGAGGCAGAAGAAATGCTGTCATTGTGAGTATTTTCTTTTTAAAAAAATTACACATGCTTAAATAAAAAAAAATCAAACTAACTAATTGTTTTTTATGTTTTACAGCTCTATGCAAAAAAAAAAAAAAAGAAGTATTGGATGATATTGTTTCAAAGAAATCATACTTACAACTACCAAAGCCAAAAGATTTCGAAACAACATCGATCCAGAAAATCATGGATTCTGGACAACATGTATGTATTTATGTACTCCATTTTATTATTTATTCCACATGTATAACATCATAATTATATTATTATAGGATAGCATTCATTGGATCAAAGCTTCAATTACAAGCATACCAGAAAACCAACAGTTCTGGTATATGGCATGCAATCATTGCAAAAAAAAGACACAAGAAACGTACGGTTCATCATTTACATGCCTCAATTGCAACAAATTAGACACTGTAGTACCAAGGTATGCTAATAATGTAGACAAATTATGTACTTTACATTTATGAATCAAAACACATACTAATTTTCATTAAACTGTAGATGCGCTATCAATGTTGAAATTACAGACTCAACCACGTCTATTCATACAACGCTTTTTGAAGATGAAGCAGAAAAAATATTCTCTTGTACAGGAGAATATATTATGAATACTCAAATCAAGGTGATTTTGTTTCAATAACCTTTGTAATTCTCAAATATAATCTATTCAAGATGTTTTGAAATATAATCTTTATATTTTATCTTTATTTTCATTTGCAGGAAAATCATGATCAAGTCAAAATATGGATGAAAAATTGTCAAGACAAGATTTTTCTTTTCTGCATCAAAGTACAAGAACATCAGAGTGGTAAAAAAAAGGCCATTATTATCACATCACAGAAGAATGAATAGCTTTTAGTTTGTTTATGTAGCAAAAACGGTATTTTCTCATCCATCAAATCACTTACATATCCAATCATTCTAATTAAAATAGTTACCCAAGGATAGTTATAAAACTCAAAATGCTTTTAGAACTCTAGCGTAACTCATTATTGAGTCAAATTAGGTTCCTAATTGAGATTGCCAATCACAAATTGCACAAAAAAAAAAAAAGAAAAAGATAGGACTATTAGATTCATAACACTATTCTTTCACTAACTTTAAAAGTATTACTCAAAGTAACATTTATAACTTTGATACTTGTTAATCCCTTCCTGAAATCTTGAAATGTTGTATCCTTTGTAGGATCAAAGCTAATGGCATATGAAGACAATGATAGTCGCATCACTGCAAATTTGAAACGCTGATGTTGGTCACTTTTTTGTTTCTTATGATGGTCATTTTGTAATAGGTAGGATGTAATTAACCAGTAGCAACATATAAATTTCTGAATGATGGGATTTATACAATCCTTGTATCTATTACTTTTGCTTTATATTTTGTAAAGAATTACCACATACATATTTACTGATAGAAAACTTTTAATCTGAGACTTTACTTTCAGTCTTTTACTACCTATAATTCACCAATATCTATTCCTATAGCTCACCGATTTTTCTATATGAAAGACAACTTAATCCAGTTAGTTTATATACATAATTCTTCTCTCCTCAAGAACCCCACCAATGTGTGATGAATCCAATCCAGCTCCCAAAGGTATGCATCAAAGAATTTGTACTAGATAGGTTCTATCTCTATTTCATTGCTTCTTTAAATCATATACTTTCCTTGCATGATGACAATTCTTCCTTTTCGTTTATGACAGTTTCTTTTTTTTACAAATTAAACACGACGTCTCAGCTATTTCGTCTCCGTAATGGTATTATTATCAATTCCATGTTCATCTCAATTCATATTTCATCTCAATATGCTTTTATGATTACCAAATGATTGTTGGTCTTGTATTACAAACCATGACTACAATGTATTGGATATGATTTCTCTACTATATTTTTAATGTACAGAAAATCAATAGTCTCTCTCTCTCTCTATCTCCTCATCTTCCTATGTCTATAGATTGTTCTCTTTTTAATTTCTCACTAACTTCATCCTTTTCCTATGTTAGACAGAAGTTGAGCTTTGCCAATGTGAACATACATGACAATTCACATCATCTTGCCTCATTCATAATGCATACACCCTTAAAGAGCTCAACATGTAAGTGCTTTTGTAGATTGTCTTATCTTTTTTTTTCCTTCCTTGATTTTCCCTTCCCTTATTTTATTTTAGGGATTTCAAATTCTTGCAATTTCATCTTTTGCAAGTATGGAGACAGGATACCTGAATTTCTTGAACTATGATTGTTTACAAACATTATTGTCGTTTTCTATATTTAGTTTTGATCTGAAACATTTACCTACTATTCTAGGTACAGAAGATGAAGAACCCGGCACTACTTAAAATATGCTCAAGGTTTGTCTACAATCTACTTGCTTTTCATCATGATATGATTATCTTTTTCTGCCTAGATCAAGCAAACATAATTCCAATTAAGAAGTAAATATTGATTTATATTTCAAGTTGTATTCATTCTATTTTATCCTATTCACTCCAATTGCATATTGTAAGATCTTTTTTTGTCTCTTTTGTATGCATAAGGATCAACTGATCTTGTGAAATAGAATTACATTTTCTTTTATTTTTCTTTTATTGCTTTTAATGTATGAGACTTTTTTTCTCTATGTTTTCATGTAAGAGCATTGAGCTATTCAATAGAATACATGCTCCATTTTTGTTCCTCTTTATTTTCTTTCTTATAGGTAGTTATGCTATTTTTATGTACGTTTCACACAACTTATTATGATGGACCTAAGTAATAACATATGTTGATTATTATGAGTGTGCCTTTACAAATGGTGTCCTTTGCATACAATGGGGGCCAAAACCTAGAGTAATGGTTTATATACTCGCTCACCAAACGCACAGAATTTTCATGATCGGGGAACACCATTTTGACTCTACGCTACAAATTTTGCTTCATTTGAATATAATAACATATGTGTGATTCATTTTATACAAATTTTTCTTTGCTCTAACTTCAAATATCTTTCCATATATTTCACAAAGTAAATGGAATAAATGTACCAATCCTATTAAACCGGCCACCTTCAACATGGCCACAAAATAAAGGCTTGTAGAATCTCTAGCAACAACCTACAAATCCCATGAATTATACTATTTGTACCCTTAAAGGAGTACCAAATCTACAGTCTTTTCTAATTTGTACTTTTCTTTTTTTCCCGCTCGAACTTAATTGAGCATAAAAAGCAATATATAAATGTTGGACATAATATGTTTATATTATATGTATGTGTTTTGATAGGGAGCTTCAGGTGAAAATCTATTGTATTTTATTGTTGCAACATTGTTGACGGATACAAATCAAGAATCCATATATGTAGCATAGGCAAGTTCATTATCATCATGCTTCTTGTTATAACTGCTATCATTACCATCCCTGTCATCATTATTGTTGTTACAGGCACTTTTCCAGCTATGGTGGAGATAGAAGAGTAATAGAATCCAAATTATAGTTAAGAAGCTTCTCAACTCATGCAACTTGAATTCATGTAAAATCTTGCACCCAGATTTCTTTTTCTTAATTTGAAGCAATGATATTTTCACTTACTTGGATTTTTCTTATGTATTACAACTACACTTTCATTCTCTCACTTATAGTTGCAGCGTTTTAAGAAAATAGGTTAGATCGAGCAGCTTACCATAGTAGGTTGGGATTAAAAAGAAAATAGTGACACATAATATTATTTTTGAAACTACTAACATCAATGCGTTAAGAATCACTTTCAGACTAATGGCTGATACCCAATATCAATGCTCATTGGCCAGGACAAGCCCAGTCCGAGAGGTCCATGCAATTAACCCTAATGTGGGTTTCCTAGCATCACCAAATACCAATTCATCTCAATAAAGAATTATTAATAATTGATGCAATCAGGCTTTCTTGTTTTGGATGGAGAGACTTTGATGTTATTAATAACAATGATGATGAAAATGACATTAGCCATTATTACTTTTAGTGATTATTTTTGCAAAAGTCATAAAAACTTCCCTAACTTTCTTCTCCTAATATGTTTTATGATATGCAACGACTATGGCATACAAGAAAACAAGTATAGAACTTTCTGGCTTTAGATAATTTGTTTTTAAGAATGTTTCACTCTAGAAACTTTGCAGACTGTTTTTCTTTTTTTTTTTTTTCTTTTTTCTCAAAAAGTGATTTCTTTAATAATATAATATAGAAGACTCTCTTGTTTTCATAATAAGCAGTCTAAAATAATGGTGATAGCTTACCTGAGGTTCAGCCTGATCATCCAAAAAATGTGTATTATATAACTCCTTGCATCATGGACATGTTAAAACGGTATTGGTTGCCAGCTCACTCTGGATGACCCATACCCAGAACTTTTTTTGGGCCTCATGAATCATGCTAATAAAGTTAGGTTTTTTTTTTTTTTTTCAATATAGCTATAGAAACGCAAAATCCCAAGTGCACCTACACTAAATGTTGAAGCACCTGAAGATGCTAGCTTGGATTGACAGATACATTGGCATTGTGGAGTTCCCAGGAATAGCCGTTTAGCTTATGCATAGGTTTGTAACATCAACCTTTAGATTGACTGAAATGGGTTATTCATTGCTTATGCTTTATATAGCTAACAAAAGAGCATGGTTTTTATATTAGTAATAATATCATTTATGTAGTTATCTTTATCTTTTTGAAAAATTTACATCAACCCGCACAAGATGATATTATATAGTTCATCTTTAGGGAATATGAAGTTGGTCAACACCGTTCTTCTTTTGTTAGAATTCATCCAATCAGTTAATTAGAATTGGTGCATTTCTGTGTCTTTTAGGTCCCAATACCTGCCAAACGAGCACCTGGCATGTTTTACATGTGTGCTGTGTGTGCAAGAACAAGTCTTTAATATATCTTTTTAATTTTTTTTAAACTGACAATAAAATTTATGATGGCCGTAATGTTTTAAGGAGGTCACAGTTGATTTGAGTACTTTGTTGGACATAATCAACCATTTCAAGTGTTACTTTGTTGATCAAACTACGAGGAATTGGAGGGAAGTGGCTGGTATTTACTAGCAACTTTTTCTATTTGTTTTTTTTTTTTTTTTTTTTTTGTCCCTTTCTGTTTTTGCTGGTGCCCTTGTTTTGGCTGGTTTCTATTTTTCTGATTTTCTTCAAAGCTTGTCAGTATGCTTCTCTTATACTACTTGCTTTAATGAAAGTTACCGTTAAAAGAAAATGTCAAGGCAGTGGAGAAAGAGCAAGATAGGGGAGCCTTTACTGCGGAACAATATTTATTTTGTTAGAACAAAAAACAAAAACACACTATTAGAAAGAAAACATGCAAAGGCATTAAATGACAAACACTGGAATGTAAGGCCTATAAACTCCCTCTTTAGCCAAGGAATCGGTAATTCTGTTGGCCTTGTTTATTGTATACTGGAAAACCACTTCAAAGTGCCTTGCTAAGATGTGTATTTGTTCACTAGATGATTTACTTGGGTTCTAAAAATACAAGTGGCCTTAAGTGTGGAACCGCCAAGTTTATAGGCACAAAGGAACTCCCATTACCTAAATTGCTCTGATATCACTTACAGAAATTTCTGATGCCACCCAAAAACCTTACAAATTATGTTAACTTGCACTAATACCAACATATGTAAAGGTTAAGTGTCTTAACAAGATTGTAATTGCTAAGAATATTTTGGGATAGTATTTCACATAGATAGTAAAATATAGAAGAAAAGGAGCTTTGAACTATTGTCAGTCGCAGGCTTCCATGTGTTTGATTAAATCATGAGGATGAAATTGGAAGTCCTATTTAAAACTCCATGGGATGGGATTTACTGTTATGCACGGCTTCAGATCCAAATTCCAGTAATGAAGAACATGGTATGCTCTTTAACTATGTGCGGTGATGATGTAGGTCTACTTGAAATTCCAAGTGCCTGTAAATACCATCTCACGTGGGAATGCAGAGAACTCTTATACATTTTTTCACATATTAATAGCCGCCTCAACTAAAATGCTTTCCTCAAAAAATGCCTTCCCATGGATCCTTTGACAAATGATCTCTTTAAGATTGCAAAGGATAGAGCTTTTTTATGGTAATTTCCTACTAAACTTTCTTTGGAACATTGATTGTAGAGCATGCCTTTTTTGAATCTTCTAAGATAATTGATCAAATGATTGTTCTTTCTTGTAGCAAGTTTATCAATGCAGCATTTCCAAGGAGGATTGATAAATAGGTTTTGAATACCAAATGAGTAATCATTCCATGGAAAAGCAATGAAACCCACACTCTCTACATCAATTCTGCAAAGGTTCTTGGATGTATTGCTATCAACGATTCAAGAGAGGGTAAGTCAATGCACTGTTTTCATTCTGATTTCTTGATATTAGTCTTGACATTTCTGTATAACATGCACAAAATGTGCTACTTCAATCTTTTTTGGCCTATAAAATTAACTAGACAACAGTCCTCCTATGATTTCAGGAACTTTTTGTCTCCATCTTATTCCTTGTAAATTTTGATTAGGTTTTCACATTCTTTAGAGTTTTGATGTTAAATATCTGTAGAAGATTATACTGAAGCATATATTAACATCTTACAATGTGTTATCATAGTTAAAATACGTTATTCAATCAAAATGAAAGTTTTCTTTTATGCATTAAAGAACTCGAACATACATAATAAGAACCAGGCACCTGTATGTCTAACCTTTTTTATAGCAGTAAACATGTCACTAGACACTAAGGCTTTCACTAACAACTACGTGCAACGCACGTACCTGTCACTAGTAATGTAAAATGCATCAGATGGTTCAATCTTGCTAACAATTATGGAAATCAACTATATATTATAAAAACTTAACATAGTCCTCTTTTTAAATTTTTTTCAAGATATTTTCCTGCTACTATTGGATGGTCTTGTTAATCAATCAAGTCTTAGGTTACCTAATAAATACTAAACTACAACAATAATAAGGTTGCGAGAAAAAAATCTTCTTTTTTTTATGCAGTTCATATCCTTTTCTCTTGAGTAATTTTAGATTCTAATTCAGTTGATACATTTTAGATTCCGATTTAGTTGATGAAAGATTGAAAAATAAAAGTTCCAATCTCTATCCAAAAAATTATTCAGATTTTAATCAAGGATCTCTAGACACATCAAATCTCCAAGAAATTAACAAGATTGTTAGCATTTAAATTGCGTAATGCTAGATCTATTTTGTTTCACAATTATTATATGTTACAGTGATTATCATAAATTTCATTTTCAGACAATGCAATCTCAATTTTGACTTTCAATAAACTCGAATTATTCCTTAATCCTCTTTGAATTTGAGTTATTCGACAAACCTTCTCTACTTGTACAACTTCTTTTTGAATTTAAATGCCTCCTTTATCCTTGACATACTCGCAAATTGTTCCTTGTCTCTAAAGACTTTTTTAATGGGCGTGTACATCCTTACAACATATATCGGCTGTTGGTGCCTACCTGGGACCCCACAAATCATGTAAAGATAGGGTCAAAAGATTCAAGTTGGACCACCCGAAATATCAAATTTGGAAGTGCTGACCCCTTCATAAATAGCCAACAAACTTAACAACTTCATATTAAGAGAGAGAGGCCCTTGATCCAATGTTGAATGGTTTGCATTCAAATAGTTCATAAGCTGGGAGGTGAATTAGACATAAGCACTGTTATTCCTAACAAAAATAGAAGTATAATCACTTTGTGCACCCTTATTCACATGTGTGCACAAAAAATTAAAATCATGCAATTGCCAGGGTGGGTCACAATCATCTAGAAATTAGAAACGTCTTTTGTTTTCTTTCTTTAAAACAATATTGGACCGTTTGGGTCAAAGGATTAGAATTTCAAGAGAATAGATTTAAGCTTATCCAAATTTGTGTTGCTCGCACCACGAACTCTATTGTGAGGCCCACATAGGGATATACATCTCCTCCCATGACATATCATCATCTTTTACTTTAATATATGAATATACACTACTATAAGATTAAGCAATTATCATGTGCGTGCAAAGTTCATATTCCTGTTTAAGGAGAAACCGTCTATCAATAGTCATCAGCGATATAAAATCTCATGCAAGTTAATGCACTTTTTCAATTGTTTTGAAAATCTGGATCCTCTATTGCTTGGGGATAAGGCGAAACAGGAAAATACTATTTCATTGAAATATAGGATTCGGATTTCGGATTGAAAAAAGAGATTTTGTATAACTGGCGAATGTTGATTGGATGTAATAATATCTCCTTATTTCAACGGACTATTCTTAGTCATATATTCAATCTGACAGTGTGATCTACTTCTATTACAATAAAATTTTAAAATAATTCTATAAATTAAATGACATTTATATTGAGCGATTCGAATTATAACTATCTAGGTGGGCCCCACGGTGAATCTCCAATGGCTGTGGCCGGGGATCCCGACTCACTTTTACTCGTTCCTCTCCCCACTCACAAGGTCGCGAGTGGTGGGGGTCGTACCTGTTGACTTCCGCGCCATCACGCGGTTGTGGACGCGGAGGAGCAGCGCACGAGGGGCATTATCGTCATTTAAAAAGAATCCTAGGGCGACTTCGGTACTTCCGCTTCTATAAATACTCAGCGGTAGATATTCCTCTCCAATCTGAACAGAACAAGGCAAATAAGAAAAAGAAGAGCGATTGGATCGTCAAAGCCAATAAACGAATCTGCGGAAGGAGAAAAGAAAGAAGAAGAAGAAGAAGAAGAACAACAACAACAACAACACAGAGAAGAAGAAGAAGAAAGGAATCTTCATTGATCGAAGTAGATCGATCAGAAGAAGGAAAACAAACAAGAACGATTACAGGAAGTTTCCTTGTATTGAAGATCTCATCGCAGCCCTTCGTCGTCTGGGATTTTTCAAGTTCTTCAGACACAGGTATACAAAACCCTAGCTCTTCACTTCTCTTCTCTGTGTTTTTTTCTTGGTTTAGATTTCTCTACGTAGCCTTGGAAGCGAATAGGCCCTTCGGATTCTCCATGGAAACGGCAGGGATTGTTTGGAATAATCGAAGAACGAAGGCCATCAGGCCACTCGCTTTGATTTCTTCGAGATCTGCTGGATTTTCAACTGGAAACGGCATGAATCGAGCTCCGGGACAGGTTAAGAAGAAGAAGAAGAAAAGAAGGACGGACGTTCATGGCTTATGGATGATGAAGATGGTGAATCGGAGGATTTAGGGTTAGGGTTTGAAGCCAACGAAGATGCGATCTGGATCTGGAATGAAAGGCTTCTTCTTCTCCATCTTCACAGGAAATCTCGGGTTTAGGTTTCGGTTTAATGGATCTGCTTCTGTATTCACATCTCCTATCTCCTCGTTTTGTCGATGGCAAAAGGGCCTTGAATCTTGGATCTAGGGTTTTGCAGGGGCGTTTGAAGAGGCTCGATTTGCAAAGTATTGATTTGCTTTTGCTGCTACTTTGATTGCTTCTTTTGGGATTGGATTGTCTTTGTTTCTGGCCGCGCTTTGCGGGAAATGTTCGCAATTGAGATTGCGGTTTTGTTCAAATCCAAGCACGGATGAACGCTTAGCATCCAGGTTTAGGGTTTTTATCAGGGACTGCTCTATGGGTTCGATCTACAAATCTAAGTTTTTCTCATGCCTATTTGTCGACTCCTTG
Source organism: Umbellularia californica (assembly GCA_028538565.1). Lineage (NCBI taxonomy): Eukaryota > Viridiplantae > Streptophyta > Magnoliopsida > Laurales > Lauraceae > Umbellularia > Umbellularia californica. The sequence continues at coordinate 12,016,011 of JAPQWN010000001.1, read as the reverse complement.
AGATCTTCCCTGTTATAGACACCACTATGCCCGGATTTGTGTGGTGTTTGGCATGGAGTCTACCTAGATAAGAGAGCTAACTTCCTTCTTCAAGTGGTTTTATACACCAAATTAATGAACAGAAGCTTTGAATCCTGGATCTAGGGTTTCATTGAGCTGCTTTCTTAGACTGAAATAATTAACCTTTGATTTCGTCTGCTGCATCTGTTCCTACTCAGACAGCTTTCTTATTGCATACTTGAATGTATTCTGTTCTGCTTTGTGAAGGTGCTGCAGAAAGCATTAGGGTAGATCCATGGCCACGAATGCTGACTAATCTTTTCCACCTGTAGGTCATCGGATGTCTCATCTGGTTCCTTTTGAAGTCAGTCTATAGTTTCACATAGCTGATGTTTTTTCTTTGCTTAGAAGAATGGGTACCTTCGTTGCTTCCTACCTTGGGTGATTGCAGAAAGTTTGGTTTTTTCGGATTGAATGTCACGATGAAGAACATATGAAATAGGGAAAATTGTTGTATTTGCCTTCTGTTTTGCAATAACTATTAAACAGGATGCTTGCCAGACATATTTGACATTGTGGATACAATGACCTGACCATATTGAATTGGGTCATAAAATTTCCCTAACCAAGCTTGTTAGGTGAAGAGATGGTTTATTCTGTTCGTATATAATATGTTCGTGGATGTGCAGTGTTTTGGATTTGGATCTGTTGGCAAGGCCTGCAGCTTGTGGTTTTTGCTGTTCTTTCTCTCAGAATAATATGAACTACCTTGAGAAGTGTTGAGGAATGTTGAATGAAGGCAAAGCTTTTTCAAGTTTCAGTAATTGATAGGGGAGTAATCATACTTGCATTAATGCACTGGATCCGATCAGAAATCCGCAGGGAGTTGTGCTTTGGCAAGAGTAGTACTAGGATAAGTGACCTAGGAAGTCGTCATGTCACTCTTCCTTTCATGGTTGTGAGTTCGAGTCATGTTACCATTAAAAAAAAAAAAAGAGTTATCTTGACCATTCTTCCCTGCTGTTGAATGGATTAAATCGTGCTAGTTGTTGTCCTGTCATTTTCTTTAGAATATTCTATTTGTTGGCTGTGAAGAAGCTTTCTGCTCCTGTGGGCATCTCTTTTAGGTCATTTCTGTAGCTGCAATATGGACTGAAGGAGTTGAATGCATGCCTTTTAAGGCTGGTTAACACGATCTGCCCAAAGGTAATATTGCCTTTTAAGGCACACTCCGGCAGTCTGTTATCAGCTTTTGGGCTCGGTAGGAAGCTAATAATTTTAATTTTTTAATTTTTGGCTTTTTTGTACTGCAGGCAGTGCTGGTAATAATGTAAGGTTGTATGTTTTGCAGGGGGTAACCATTAATTGTACTGAATTGGCAGGGCAACCGGTAGGAGTTTCTGCAGGAGCAAGGATGATGAGGGGGTTGATTCAATGGTTTGTACAGTTGTCTATCTAGTTTTTACACTTTCATTTTATGTACTATTTAGAAATGGGGATGCCTGCCTCCTTCAAAAACCATGCAGAAACGAGAAAAGAAGAGAAAAGTATGTGCATCTATTAGCGTCGGCATGCTAATTGGGTAGCTTGGTGGATGGTTATAATTATGTTGAACTATATGAGATATTATATGTAATCTGTGCCCATATCCTTACGAATAGAATAATACTATACAATTGGTTCCCGGTGGTTTCATGATACTGTTTTGTCTGTTTTCTATGTCTCCAAGCTTACAGTTATTACTGACTAGCTCATGATGAATGTACCTAATGGAGGATATATATTATTTAATGACAGATTCATTTCTGTACTTGTACTGGGCGGGCAGCCTCTTCTCTTGACGAAAGTAGAAAGCAAGAAGTGGCATCATCCTGTAAGATCTGTGGTCAAAAACCTTTATCATATGAGAGAGAATCTTTTTCAGGGAGCATGCTGAGCTCTGTGGAACTAGAACTCACTAGAGTTATAGATCCAGACTTGAGTTGGACGGTCCCGAAAAGTAGTAAGAGGGCCACAAGACGAGCAAGGGCTTCATTGACTGCTACCAGCAGAACAAAACTGTTTTCAGGAAACTTGAAAGGTAGTGAGGATCTTATTGATAAGGATCCTAAAAGGACGGAGGACATGCCAGTTTCTGAATCTGAGAAGGTTCATTCTTGCTCTGCGTATTCTCGCATACTAAGTGCTGCTCTGGATAATTAAACCATTTCTCGTGATTCTTCTGACTTCCAATTTCTGTTTGCAGCTTGGAGTAAGTATTCTGGGGCGACGATTTAGTGATGCCATAGAGAATGTACCCATTAAGAAACGGAAATTTCCATTTGTCCGTTCTCCGTCACCTACCCCACAGACTCCTCTGCGACCTAAGGAGTCTGAGTGCCTTCTAAAATGTCTGTCTGCTTCCAATCAGAAGAAGTCTGCAATGCGTTCATATGCAGAAGATCAAACTCCAACCACTATCACAGCTGTCTCTACAGTGCAGGATATTGATATTCAATCAGAGAACCTCAAAGTGGATGTTGATCAAAAGAATAACTTGACAGAGAAAAATGAAAGGCATGGTGATGATGCAGATTTCTCAGGAATCTCAATATTGGCAGCTGCTGCTTGCAGTGGTAATATTGACTGCAGTTCATGTAACTTGGAGGATCCTGTATCCCATAACTCATTGGCTGCAGGGGAAGCATCTTCTAGATTTGTTCAGAATACCAAACCAAGTTCTCTTTCTGAATTAGGTCTGAAACATCTGCCTGATCTTTCTGTTTTGGACAGCAAAACTGATCGGAACATCTGCATAGTAACACACTTGGAGAAAAACATTTCTGCAGCCACCAGCGAAGACCACCAGGAAGATCTCAAGTCCAGCAAATGCCCAGTGGTCTCTATCTCAGAGAAATCCATGGACGTTATGCAGGATCTCCCAGCCAAAGAGAATGAAACACCACCGAGGATTACGGCCTCTACGTCACGGGATGATAAAAACATTTCTGCGGCCACCAGCGAAGACCACCAGGAAGATCTCAAGTCCAGCAAATGCCCAGTGGTCTCTATCTCCGAGAAATCCATGGATGTTATGCAGGATCTCCCAGCCAAAGAAAATGAAACACCACCGAGGATTGCGGCCTCTACGTCGCGGGATGATAGGTCGCACTGGGACTTGAACGTTGTGATGGATGCATGGGAGTCTCCTTGTGATGAATCCTCTGTGGGTTCTAAGTCACATGCTACCTTAGGCATTGTTGAGGATGGGATGCATAAGCAAAAGGCGACGGATTTTGGACACTGCCAATTGAAGACGGAACTTGGAGATACCAAAGACCACATTAAAATGTCAGTGCAACATAATGTCGGTGGAACGGCTGTGATTGATGGACAGGAGTCGCAGGACAGTTGCAGAGTTGTGAGCTCGACAATGCAAGAGATGCCTCCCGATTCTTCTGATACTTTGGCTGCAGATGTTGTGGCAGACGAAAATGAGATAACATGGCACTCACTTCCCAAAATTCATAAACCAAGTGAAGTGGGGCGCAAGGATCACTTAGATGCTTGCACAGGTTTGGACTGTACTACCTGCTCTCTTGAGGAGACTCCTTGTGAAACTGATAGTTCCCCAAATGTGAAAACTGATATTCCTGAAGAAACAAAATCCTTGCACAGTCAAGATCCAATCAGCTTCAATGTGGATTTCACTGCTGTTGCTCCTGTTGATTGTGAAGTGGGATGTGCTTCACACAACACTTGTTCTGTTTCTGAGGAAAATACTGCTGTCCATTCCATAAGCTGTGATGGTGAAAGAAAAGGTGAAACCATATCTTTACATCCCATTGTTGGTGAGGATACCAATGTTGATCATACTACCCAACCGTCTCAACCACATGGAGCAGGTCATGGAATTGTTGATGGTGGAACAGAGGTTAAGAAAGAAGCTGCTTCAGTAGTTGATCCTGATAAGCAGTTGAGAGTACAAATTACATCTTGTGATCATGGTGGCGAAGCTAGTCATACAAGGAGCCCTAATCCTAGAGGTGATCTTGATCATATGGGAAGCAATAATGTCTCTGAGGATGGCATATATTCTTCCTCTGTTGTTTCCCCTGCCGATAAGTTAGAAGATCAATTAATGGCCGATGGGAAAAGAAGCGAAGCTAGCTATTTGAGAAGGGCTGAGGTTGAAAAACATGTGGCTTCTTGTACAGAAGATTCAGATATGGAGCCATGTCAGTTAGATGATTCATTAACCCAACAGGCTTCTGGCTTGCCAGTTGATGGAAATTTCTCCAAGATCATAGCAGTGGATGGAAATGCCATAGATCGGTCAAAACCTGGGGAAATGAGTTCTTCCCATTTGGATTCTTCTGTCCATCAGTCTTTGAACTCTGAAGAATTGTCTACAGCAGTTTCTCTCAGCCAAGATGGTGCCAAAGCAGTTGTTGTTATGAAGGAAGAAGATGGCAATAGTTCCAACGTGAATGATACTGAAATCACTACTCATGTGCATATTGACCGTAAAGATTCTCCACAAACTGTTGATGAGATCCCAGTAATGGTGGACACTTCAGTAGTAATGGGTGGTTCTGTGTCTCTTAAAGTTTGTCAAAGCAATGAAGAAGATCATGTATTCGGGTCTGGTGAAGTTGCTCTAGAAGATTCCTTCAACAGTGATTATGATTTGGATGATGTTTCTCAAAATGATAATTCTACTTCTGTGGAGAAGGTGGGCTTATGTCAGGCAGATGATGATTATCAGTATGAGGATGGAGAATTTCGGGCATCTATTTTACATAGTTGGGGAGAATATGAGGGTGAGGAGAGGGAAGCAGAACGTGTGGATTATGGTTCAGACAATATTGACACTGATCCCTTTGAGACATCTGCAGATCATGGTGTTGTTGACCGTGATGAATGCAAGAAAGAGACCCTGTCAGAGGTCAGTCGTGTTTGTCAGGAAGGTAAGCTGGATGGAGAGAAGAATGAAAGAGAACCCAATAGTCTGGCATCCCTGCGAGGATCAATAGAATCAAATGCATCACCTGTCGAACCTGGTGAGAGAAGAGGTATGAAGGTTGTGAGAAAGGTCTCAAGGAGAGACATGGGAAAACAATATGACAATGAGAAAATTGAGATGGATGTGAAAGTTGTCTCTGACCTGAATGCAGGCAGTGATAAGGTGTCTGTTGATGAAGCGTTGGGCTACAGGGAATCACGCCATGCTGCAGTTTTGAGGACAAAATCTACAGGATGGGACCAGTTGCCTGGTGTTTGTAGAAGTTCTAGAGATGCAGTTATGGATGTCAGAGGCAGCGGCATTGTGAAGAATGGTGTTGGTCGTTTGGATTCTTCAGATGCTGACGGATCATTAAGAAGGGTGTTTAGATCAACATCAAATAGGGAACTGTCATCACGTATTGAAGGACCAACTTTCTCTGATGCTTCAGTTAGGAAGGATAGAGTATATGTGGATGGGAGGAGGTATGTTCTACCTATACTTTTTTCTATTTTCTTTCCTACTTTTTTTATCAGTGTCTCTTGTTTGTAGTATATAGCTGGTGTGAATTTATTATGTCTTTCAGATCAAACAGCCTCGATGAAAGGGATGCTGGCCTGGCTAAGTCCATTGGAAGGGGTGAATCCTCAGTGCATATCCATGGAAGAGGCAGAGTGGGAAACCATTGGTTGGAATCTTCAGGTGGCCATTGGGGCCGGAATCTTCATCATTCACCTGGTTACCGTGGTCCTCGAGATCATGTGCTTCCTGGGCCGAAGAATGCTGCAGCAGTGGCAGCTGCAAAGCTTGAGAGCAGTGGCTTTGTTGTTGCTCCTGATTTTACCATTGTAAGAGCTGGTGGTGTGACACATGATAGGGTTCGCAGACAATCTGCAAATTCTCCCTCGCGGAACCTGCATCGTTCTGTGACTGGAAGAGGATCATCAACTGACAGGGATGGAGCATTGGGTTTTGGTATGCCATTAGGAGGACATGGGCATGTGAGAGAAATGAGCCCCAGTAGAAGTCATGGTGAAACCATGGGTAGATCTACTAGATATGCTCTTAGAGTGTGTGGTACAGGCCAAAGGGAGAGGTATAATGGACATTCATACAATAATGATATCAGTTCATCTTTACCCATCCAGCATCCTTTACCCAGGAGACAAAGAAGCTTTTCTCCTAATCCAAGAAGAATTACTCATCGCTCTAGATCTCGCTCAAAATCCCTTTCAAGATCTAGAAGTAGATCTCCCCGCATGTGGGCTTCTGCAAGGGAAGGAAGTAGCAGTGGGATTAACAGGGGTCCAGGTTTACAGCGACAGCTTAATGGGTCTCCAGATTTTCGTATGGAGTCTAGAATCAGGAGAATGAGATCTCCTCACCGACGCCAGGGCCTTCCAGAACATATGATTGGTTTTGTCCCAGCTCCAAGAAATCACGATTCCCCATCCCATGCTTCCAGATGGATTGATGATCGGAGGGGGGATGCACCAGATCATTTTAGAGAGCATGCCTACAAGCGAGGTACAATTTCTGAGAGGAGCTCACCAGGAAGAGGTTTCTCACGGAACCCCAGGTTTGATTTGATGGATTCCCCAGGAAGAATAAAAAATGATGACTACTATAGACCTATGCATACTGGCAGATTTCCCGAGTTTGCTGGTGGTGGTAGAGGACGACCTAGGCCCGAAGAAAGCGATGATGATCGACGTAGACATGGTGAGAGATATGGGATGTTTAATTCTATCAGGCATTACGATGGCGATGGCATTGGAAAGCGCTTCAGGTATGATGATGATGACGGTTTTGCTGAACATCAACATCGTACAAAAAATGCTTGCGAGTCCCGTGGGAGAGGTAGTCCAAGGAACTTGAGCAGGGCCATTGAAAGAAGGCTTGGAAGTGGCCCTAAAATAGATGGAGAGGAGAGAGATCATTTGAGATATGATCGAGACAGAAAACATAATACCAACTTTAAGACATTTGGAATAAGAGAATGTGATGAGGATGCAGCTGCAAGTCGGAGAAGGCTTACCTGACTTTGTTAACCATTCATGTCCTCTAGTGGGATAATGAATGAGAAAATGGGATGCAGATCTTTATGGTATCTTTTTATTTCCTCTCTTTTAGCTGGAAAGCATCTCAGTCAGGCAAAATCTTGATCCCAAAATGCTTTTAGTTACTGCAGCACAGCACCATTGGGAATTTTGAGATTTGGTTTGGGTTCATGTGTCTTTTGTTTTTTTATTTTTTCCTTTTTGTTCTTATAAATGAAGTAATTCTTCAAGGCTATTTAAATTTGATCAATCGCTGAAAATTCAGAGTATGCTTGATATGCAATTTTGTCTGAAGTGGTCTGGCCACCTATAGTTTTTGCTTTATTCATTAATTAGAATAGGAAAATAATCTGCTTACAAACTTCTGGTTCAGTTTCTCTGTAATTATATCCTCTTATAGAAAAACATTCTGTTCAATTTATTCTAATGATGTTCTGCCCCTCCTTACCTCTCTTTCAAATGTGGAAACCTAACTTCTCTCTCTGGGCGCATGCAAGCATTGTATTTGTGTATTTTGGAAATGGATATTGACTATGATCAACGTGGTCATGGACTATAGTGTTGTCCTTTGCAGAACCAAAAAAAACTTACTATACCACTATTGACCACTGGTGGCTATAATCTGCAAATTGACCAATGCCTCTTGGGGTTCTCTGGTATCAAAATCTAGCAAGTTGGAGCTGCTGTCCATCAGCTATTTTCTTTCCAATTTGGATCTAGAATATGAGCAAATTTTTAAGGTGAAGATTTAGAAACCTGAAAGTGCTCAGTTGTAACCAGCGGAGGTCCACTGCCATGTCACTAGATGTAGGCGCCATGTGCATAACCATGTTTTTTCATCCCCATCATGCCTATCCTTCGTTAAAGTCAACATGAATGACTTGGGCTTAAATATGGCATTGGAAAAAAAAAATGGGCTAGTCAATTTTTTTCTTCTTCTCATCTTGCTACTTATTTCACCGTAATCAGTTTGACAGAGTGATCTTTGTGCCAGACCAACTATTTTTATGAGGGTCTAATTTTGAAGCAACTCCATCTCAGACATGTATTTGAATCGGCTCTTGTTCATACAGACCAGTCATGCAAAATATGCCCTTAAATTGATCTCTTATCATCTGTAACTACATCCTGGATATGAGGATCATGGAAAATGAACATGGTTAACGAGAGATGATGGTGATGGTGTTCCACATCATAACTTTTCCTGTTGAAAGTTTTCGGTTCAGAAGGTTGATTTCTGCAATGGTTGCAGAAAGCAGTTAAAGACCCAAAGGGTTCATGCAATCTTTTGAAAGAGTGGCTGCAACACATTATTCTCAAAGAAGATATCTCCGCCCCTAACAATGGAGACTGAACTTCAGAAAATGAAATTTTGGATTTCTATTTTCCAGAAAGCTAGATTATTGAGGAAATAAAAGGGTTTCCAGCCGGAACCGAACAGCCCCATTACAAAATGGTTCCGGTTCCAGTTCCGGGCTTGGGTCCAATTGTTTAGGCCTGGACCGACCCCTTTGCACCCTTATATATGATTGAAAATTCCAAGTTCAGATTTCTATCCATAAAAGCCTTCATATTTATGGAAAGGGCTAGGAATAGGATCTCCCTTCCGAGATGAGACATAAGAGATTTATTGTAAGGTTTATCCAAACTTTGTGGCCGTCACTAGGTCAGGCATTTGTGGGATGATTGATTGACGGTCGTAGTAATCCTTCCAATTTCCTCGTGATCTCACTCGGGGGCATTCTCGTCATTCGGAAAGAACCCGAGGGCAACTTCGGTACTTTCACTTCCATAAATAATAAGCCTCTCTCCCATCCGGAGTGCAAAGTAAAAGAAGACGGATTTCCGTCGTTATCGTAAACGGAATCTGTGGAAGGAAAAAAAAGAGGAGAAGCATTAACAATAAAAAAGAACATCAACAACAACAACAAAGACACAGAGAGAAAGAGAAGAAGAACAAGAAGAAAGGAATCTTCATTGATCGATCCGAAGAAGAAGAAGGAAAATAAACAACAACGACAACAGGATCGTATTGAAGATCTCATCTCATCTCATCGCAGGCCATTATCGTCTGGGATTTTTCAAGTTCTTGATACACAGGTATACAAAACCCTAGCTCTTCACTTCTCTTCTCTGTGTGTTTTTCTTTGGTTTAGATTTCTCTACGTAGCGTTGGAAGGGAATAGGTCCTTCGGATTCTCCATGGAAACGGCAGGGACTTCTTGGAATAATCGAAGATCGAAGGTCATCAAGCCACTAGCTTTGATTTCTTCAAGATCTGGTGGGTCTTCAAAAGGAAACGGCGTGAATCGGGCTCCGGAACAGGTTGTTTCCTTCTTCCAGAAGGGAGGGAAGGCGAAGAAGAAGAGAAAATTAGGGTTTTGAAACGGATGTAGGTGCTTGGTTCATGGATGATGATGATGATGATGAGTTGGAGGATTTCTAGGGTTAGGGTTTGAAGCCAAGGAAGATGCGATCTGGAATGAAAGGTTTCTTCTTCTCCATCTTCACGGGAAAATTTCAGGATTCGGTTCTTTAAGGATCTCGTTCAACAGTCACAGCTCCTATTTCCTTGTGTCGAGGCGAAGCGCCATGAACTTTAGATCTTGGGTTTTGCAGGGGCTGGATTTGCAAGCTTCTGTTGATGCTTTGTTTGCGGCTTTTGTTTAGGGCGGCACTTTGCAGGAAATCATCAAGATTGAGCTTGCTTCCTTTTATTTGGCAGTTTTGTTCAAATCCAAGGAATGAACGCCTTGCGTCCAGGTTTAGGGTTTTTTTCGTGGACTGCTCTATCGGCTTGATTTACAAATCTCAGTTTTCTCATGCATGTTTGTCAACTCCTTGAGGTCTTCCCCGTTATAGACATCACTGTGCCGGGATTTGTGTGGTGTTTGTCATGGAGTCTACATAGATAAGAGAGCCAGCTTCCTTCTTCAAGAGGTTTTATGCACCAAATCAATGAATAGAAGCCTTGAATCCTAGATCTAGAGTTTCATTGAGCTGGTTTCTTAGGCTTAACTTTCTAACCTTTGATTTCTTCTGCTGCATATCTGTTTATACTCGGACAGCTTTCAAATTGAGATACTTGACTTGATCAAGCATGGAAACAATTGGTGTAGGCATTCAGTCATTCTTTTCTGCCTTGCGAAGGTGGTGCAGAAAGCATTACGTTAGATCCATGCCATTGTGAACGCCGGCTAATCTTTTTCACCTGTTGGTCGTCGGAATGTATCATCTGTCGTCTTTTGAAGTCAATCTGTAGTTTGACATAACTGATTTTTTATTCTTTGCTCAGAAGCACTCATATGTCTGTCCGTGCCATGATTATCAGTTCCCGCCCACCATGACATGTGGTGGAAGCAAGCATACGATCGGGCATCCATTCCTACCTGGGGCGATTGCAGAAAGTTCGATTTTTGGGGATTGATTCTCACAATGAAGAACAGATGAAATAGGGCAAATTGCTGTCTTTGCCTTCTGTTTTGCAGTAACTACTAAACAAGGATAATTGCCAGACATGAAACAGTGACCTGTAACCACATTGAGTTCGGTCATAAAATTTAACAATCCAAGCTTTTTAGATCAAGAGATGGTTTATTCTGTATGGATATAATATATGCTTGGGTGTGCAGTGTTTTGGATTTGGATCCATTGGCAAGGCCTGCAACTCGTAGTTTTTTCTGTTTTGTCGCTCTTAAAAATATGAACTACCTCGAGAGGTGTGGTGAAATGCTGAATGGGGGCGAATCGTTTCCAAGTTTCAGTAATTGATAGGGGAGTGATCATACCAGCATTAATGCACTGGATCCCATCAGAACTCTGCAGCGAATTGTGCTTTTGCAAGAGTAGTACCAGGACTGGTGACCTGGGAAGTCCTCATGTCGCACTCCTCCTTTCAAGGTTGGGGGTTCGAGTCATGTTACCATTAAAAAAAAACATCAGTCATTGACCATTCCCTGCTGTTGAATGGATCAAATCATTCTAGTTGTTTTTCTGTCATTTTACTTGAAGTGTTTCTGTTAGTTGGCTGTCAAAAAGCTTTTTGTTCTTGTGGGCATCTCTTTTATGTTACTGGACATTTCTGTTGCTACAATATAGAATGAAGGAGTTGAATGGAAGCCTTTTAAGGCTGGTTAACACGATCTGCCCAAAGGTAATATTGCCTTTAAAGGCGCACTCCGGCAGTCTGTTATCAGCTTTAGGGCCCAGTAGGAAGCCAATGATTTTATTTTATTTTATACTTTTGAATTTGTACTGCACATAGTGCTGGTATTAAGGCAGGCTTGTCTGTTTTGCAGGGGATAGGCCTTAATTATCCTGTATTGGCGGGGCAACTGGTAGGGGATTGGAGCAAGGACGATGAGTGTGTTGATTCAATGGTTTGTTCATTGCTCATTCTAATTTATATCACAGTTTCATGTTAAGTATCATTTAGAATTGGAGATGAATCCATTCTACTGAAGCCATATAGCAAAAAATAAAAAATTGAAGTATGAGAATCTTATTCACACACACCATGTAACAGTTGGTTATAATTATGTTAAACTATCTGAGATATTGTCCGTATATAGTTCCCATGTCATTATGATATTGTTTCCTTCCATATACTAAATTGAAAAGCATTCTTCTGTACTTGATAAGTTGGTTCCTCCTAGTTGCATCATACTGTTATGGCATGGGTTTCTGAGTCTTCAAGCTTACAGTGATTACTGACCACCTCATGATGAATCTAACGTAATGGAGTATTTTACATTTTCTAATGACAGATTCATTTCTGTACTTGTACTGGGCGGGCAGCCTCTTCTCTTGAAGAAAGTAGAAAGCAAGAAGTGGCATCATCCTGTAAGATCTGTGGTCAAAAACCTTTAGCGTATGAGAGAGGAGCTTTATCAGGGAGCATGCTGAGCTCTGTGGGACTGGAACTCACTGGAGTTATTGATCCAGACTTGAGTTGGACGGTACCGAAAAGTAGTAAGAGGGCCACAAGACGAGCAAGGGCTTCATTAACTGCTAGCAACAGAACAAAACTATTTTCAGGAAGCTTGAAAGGTAGTGAGGATCTGATTGATAAGGATCCTAAAAGGGTGGAGGACATGCCAGTTTCTGAATCTGAGAAGGTTCATCCTTGCTCTGCATATTCTCGTCTACTAAGTGCTGTTCCCTAATTATTAAACCATTTCTTTTGATATATATATATATATATATATATATTGTGATTCTTCTGACTCTGTCAATTTCTGTTTGCAGCTCGGAGTAAGTATTCTGGGGCGACGATTCAGTGATGCCGTAGAGAATGTACCCATTAAGAAAAGGAAATTTCCATTTTTCCGTTCTCCATCACCTACGCCCCAGACTCCTCCGCGACCTAAGGAGTCTGAGTGCCTTCTAAAATGTCCGTCTGCTTCCAATCAGAAGAAGTTTGCAATGGGTTCATATGCAGAAGATCAAACTCCAACCACTATCACAGCTGTCTCTACGGTGCTGCATATTCAATCACAGAACTTCAAAGTGGATGTTGATCAAAAGAATAGCTTGACAGAGAAAAATGAAAGGCATGGTGATGATGTAGATTTCTCTGGAATCTCAATATTGGCTGCTGCTGCTTGCAGTGGTAATATTGACTGCAGTTCAAGTAACTTGGAGGACCCTGCATCCCATAACTCATTGGCTGCAGGGGAAGCATCTTCTAGATTTGTTCAGAATACCGAACCAAGTTCTCTGTCAGAAGAATTGGGCCTGAAACATCTGCCTGATCTTTCTGTTTTGGACAGCAAAACTGATCGGAACATCTGCATAGTAACACACTTGGAGAAAAACATTTCTGCAGCCACCAGCGAAGACCACCTGGAAGATCTCAAGTCCAGCAAATGCCCAGTGGTCTCTATCTCAGAGAAATCCATGGACGTTATGCAGGATCTCCCAGCCAAAGAGAATGAAACACCACCGAGGATTGCGGCCTCTACATCGCGGGATGATCGGTCGCACTGGGACTTGAACGTTGTAATGGATGCATGGGAGTCTCCTTGTGATGAACCCTCTGTGGGTTCTAAGTCACATGCTACCTTAGGCATTGTTGAGGATGGGATGCAGAAGGAACAGGCGATGGATTTTGAACACTGTCAATTGAAGATGGAACTTGGAGATACTAAAGACCACAGTAAAATGTCAGCGCAACATAATGTCGGTGGAACAGCTGTGATTGGTGGACAGGACAGTTGCAGAGCTTTTAGCTTGACAATGCAAGAGATGCCCCCCCGTTCTGATAGTTTGGCTGCAGATGTTGTGGCGGACAAAAATGAGAGAACATCCCTCTCACCTCCCATAATTCATAGACCAAATGAAGTGGAGTGCCAGGATGACTTAGAAGTTTGCACACGTTTGGACAGTACTACCTGCTCTCTAGGGGAGACTCATTGTGAAACTGATAGTTCCTCAAATGTGGCAACTGTTGTTCCTGAAGAGACAAAACCCTTGCATAGTCAAGAACTGGTCAGCTTTGATGCAGATTTCACTGCTGTTGTTCCTGTTGAATGTGAAGTGGGACCTGCTTCACACATTACTTGTTCTGTTACTGAGGAAAGTACTGCTTTCCATTCCATAAGCTTTGATGGTGAAAGAAAAGGTGAAATCGTATCTTTACATCCCATAGTTGGGGAGGAAACCAATGTTGATCATACTACCCATCCGTCCCAACCACATGGAGCAGGTCATGTAATTGTTGATGGTGGAACAGAGGGTAAGAGAGAAGCTGCATCCGTAGCTGATCCTGATAAGCAGTTGAGAGTACACATTATATCTTGTGATCATGGTGGCGAAGCTTGTCATGCAAGGAGCCCTAATCCTAGAGGTGATCTTGATCATATGGGAAGCAATAATGTCTCTGAGGATGGCATATATTCTTCCTCTGTTGTTTCCCCTGACGAGAAGTCAGAAGATCAATTAATGGCCGATGGGAAAAGAAGCGAAGCTAGATGTTTGAGAAGCCCTGAGGTTGAAAAACATGTAGCTTCTTGTACAGCAGATTCAGATATGGAGCCATGTCTGTTAGATGATTCATTAACCCAACAAACTTCTGGCTTGCCAGTTGATGGAAATTTCTCTGAGATCATAGCAGTGGATGGAAATGCCATAGATCGGTCAAAACCTGGGGAAAGGAGTTCTTCCCATTTGGATTCTTCTGTCCATGAGTCTTTGAACCCTGAAGAGTGGCCCACACCAGTTACTTTCTGCCAGGGTGACAAAGCAGTTGCTGTTATGAAGGAAGATGGTAAACCTTCTATGGTTTTTGATGTAGATGTGAAGGATACCGGAATGACTACTCATGTGCATACTGATCCTAAAGATAAAGAGTCTCCAAAAAATGTTGATTTGATTGCAAGAACAGTGGACACATCAGCAGTAATAGGTGGTTCCGTCTCCCTAAAAGTATGCCAAAGCAATGAAGATGATCTTGTATACGGATCTGGTGAAGTTGCTATCGAAGACTCCTTCAACAGCGATTATGATTCAGATGATGTTTCTCTAAATGATAATGCTGCGTCTGCTGAGAAGGTGAGCTTATTATGTCAGGCAGATGATGATTATCAGTATGAGGATGGAGAATTTCGGGAACCTGTCATACCTTGTTGGGGAGAAGATGAGGGGGAGGAAAGGGAAGCAGAACGTGTGGATTATGGTTCAGACAATATAGACACTGATCCCTTTGAACCATCTGCAGATCATGGTGTAGTTGACCATGATGAATGCAAGGAAGAGACCCTATCAGAGGCCAGTCGTTTTTGCCAGGAAGGTAAACTGGATGGAGAGATGAATGAAAGAGAACCCAGTTGTCAGCCATCTCTCCGAGGATCATTAGAAACAAAGGCATCACCTGCTGAACCTGGTGAGAGAAGAGCTATGGAGTTTGTCAGACGGTTCTCAAGGAAAGACTTAGGAAGAAAAGATGACAGTGAGAAACTTACGATGGATGTGAAGTTCGTCTCTGAACTGAATGCGGGTGGTGATAAGGTATTAGTACATGAAGAGTTAGGTTATAGGGAATCTTGTCATTCTGCAATTTTGAGGACGAAATCTACAGGATGGGACCGGTTGCCTGATGTTGCTAGAAATTCTAGAGATGCAGTCATGGATGTCAGAGGTAGTGGCATTTTGAAGAATCGTGTTACTCGTTTGGATTCGTCAGATGCTGACAGATCATTGAGAAGGGTGTTTAGACCAACATCAAACAGGGAACTGTCATCAGTTAGAAAGGATAAAGTATATGTTGATGGAAACAGGTATCCTCTACGTGTGCTTTTTCTATTTTCCTTCCTCTTATATCATTACTTCTATTTGTAATACATAGTTGATGTGACTTCTTTTAATATTTCTCAGATCAAACAACCTCGATGAAAGGGATTCTGGCCTGGCTAAGTCCATTGGAAGGGGTGGATCCTCGGTGCATCTACATGGAAGAGGCAGAGCAGGAAACCATTCGTTGGAATCTTCAGGTGCCCCTTGGGGTCGGAATCGTCATCATTCACCCGGTTACTATGGTCCTGGAGATCATGGGCTTCCTGGGCTGAAGAATGCTGCTGCTGCAGCAGCTGCAAAGCTTGAGAGCAGTGGCTTTGTTGTTGCTCCTGATTTTACCATTGTAAGAGCTGGTGCTATGACACCTGATAGGGTTCGCAGACAATCTGCGAATTCTCCCTCCCAAAACCTGCATCGTTCTGTGACTGGAAGAGGATCATCAACTGACAGGGATGGAGCATTGGGTTTTGGTATGCCATTAGGAGGACATGGGCATGTGAGAGACATCAGCCCCAGTAGAAGTCTCAGTGGAAACAGGGGCAGATCTAGTAGATATGCTCTTAGAGTGTGTGGTACGGGCCAAAGGGAGAGGTATAATGGACCTTCATACAGTAATGATATTGGCTCATCTTTACCTATCCAGCATCCTTTACCCAGGCGACAGAGAAGCTTTTCTCCTGTGCCTAGAAGATCTCATCGCTCTGGATCTCGCACAAAATCCCTTTCAAGATCTAGAAGTAGATCTCCCCACATGTGGACATCTGCACAAGGAGGAAGCAGCAGTGGGATTAACAGGGGTCCAGGTTTACGACGACAGCTTAGTAGGTCTCCAGATTTCCGTATCGAGACTAGAATCAGGAGAATGAGATCGCCTCACCGACGCCAGGGGTTTCCAGAACATATGATAGGTTTTGTCCAAGCACCAAGAAACCATAATTCCCCATCCCATGCTTCCAGATGGATTGATGATCGGAGGGGGGATGCGCCAGATCATTTTAGAGAGCATGCCTACAAGCGAACTTCTATTTCTGAGAGGAGCTCACCAGGAAGAGGTTTCTCACGGAACCACAGGTTTGATTTGATGGATTCCCCTGGAAGAATAAAAACTGATGACTACTTTAGACCTATGCATTCTGGCAGATTTCCTGAGTTTTCTGGGGGTGTTAGAGGACGACCTAGGCATGATGAAAGCGATGATGATAGACGGAAACCTGGTGATAGATATGGAATGGTTGAGTCTATAAGGCATTTCGATGATGATGGCATTGCAAAGCGCTTCAGGTATGATGTAGAAGATGGTTTTGGCAATCATCAGCCTCTCACCAAAAATGCTTCAGAGTCTAGTGGGAGAGGTAGTCCGAGGAATTTTAGGAGGGGCATCGAAAGCAGGCTCGGAAGTGGCCCTAAAAGAGATGGAGAAGACAGAGATCATTTCAGATATGACCGAGACAGAAAACATAATGTGAACTTTAAGACATTTGGAATAAGAGAACGTGATGAGGATGCAGATGCTAGACGGAGAAGGCCTACATGACTTTGTTATCATTCAGATCCTCCCGCGAGTCATGAATTAGAAAATGAGATGTGGAACTTTATGGTATATTTTTATGTCCTCTCTTTCCTCTCTTTTATCTGGAAAGCATCTGAGTCAGGCAATTTTGAACCCAAATGCTTGTAATAACTGCGGCGCTGTTGGGACGACTTAGATTTGGTTTGGGTTCATGCGTCTTTTATTTTTTCTATTTGGTATTGGCCTAGCATGACTGATGTAATTCTGTGAGGCTATTAAAATTTTATCAATCAATGAAAATACAGAGTATGCTTGATGTGCATTGCTGTCTGAAGTGTGTCTGGTCCCCAGTAATTTTTTTTTTGTTGGTTCATCAATTAGAAAAGGAAATAATTTGCTTCCAAACATCTTCACTGTAATTATATCCTATTATATTCTAAGAATTCTGTTCAAAGTTGAAAACACACAAGTTCCTGTGTGCTCACTTCACTTGTGTTGGAACTTGGAAGTAAAGATTGACAAGGGTCAGGTGGGCATGGATCTCAATGTCGTCGACCTCTCTCCACGTCCATCCAAGTGTTGGAAGTATAGATTGGAAAAGATCAGGTGGTCATGGATCTCAATGTCTTGTGAGAAGGTAACTGCCATCCTCCCTCTGGGATAAATTATAGTGTTGAGGCTTGCAGAAACACAATACACGCTTTAGCTTTACCACTGTTGACCATGGCCCCTACAATCAGCGAATTGATCAATAGCCTTGGAGCTCTCTGGTTCACATACTATCCATCAGTGATTTTCTTCCCAATTCAGACCTAGAGTTTTATGTAGATGGAGGAGCTTATGCAAAGTTGCAAAGGAGCTCTTGATCGAAGAAGGGAGTCAGAAACAAAAGGAGGAAGGGCAGTAGAGGACTGTTGTCTTTTTGGTAAAATGGAGTTGCAAGAACCTTCTTTGGGAGAAAAATCAGGGGAAGTGATTGAATCAGCAGCTCTTAACATTTAGAGATTGCTCTGGCCCCTGATATTCAGAGGTGAAGTGGTGGATGAACCTGAAAATGCTCACTTATAGTTAGGTAGTGGTGGATACCTACTTCCATGTACGTAGGCTCCATCCACATGAGAAAACGTGCCTAGGGACATCTTGTTTTCTTTTATTCAAAGTGAACATGGAGAGGTAGCTCATATATGGCATTAGGAAGGAAGAGGCAAATCATTTTTTTATTTTTTGTTGCTAAAAGTGGATGTATCATAAAGAACAAACAACAGCTAACAAACTGCAGCCATTACAAAACATGTAACAGAAAAGACTCAGCCGAAACTATCCCCTAACTAAAGTAGGACCTGCCTTGCACTTACAGTCACTCATTGGTGATATTGCAAGGTCCCTTCTTCAGTTCCTACTTCTTGTTTGGCACTCGCCGAGTGATGTAATGTGCCAGACAAGCTTCTATCAAACTAGGAAGGAAAATGGAGATGCATTTCATCCATCTAGTTCCCCCATCATGCATTCATTTTACAGCTTTCAATAGCAGAAACAAGTAGGTTTTCAGTTCATCTCCGAGCAATTCATCCATATGCTCAAAGGCACAATTTAGATAAGCCACCTTAGATGTTTGACACGGACAGTATAGATACTCACTTTCTGATGGTGATAACAAGTGAACTTCATTTTCATTGTGTCAGTCCTTCATTTCCTTTAATGCTAATTAAATCTCTCTCTCTCTCTCTCTCTCTCTCTCTCTCTCTCTCTCTCTCTCTCTCTCTCTCTCTCCTTTTTTTTTTTTTTCTTTTATGAGTCCACCCCAAAATAGAAGGCCAACTTCTGATGGAGGTGACCTGTTTAATTTTTATGCTTTTCTATCTGCAACTATTCATTTTGCAAATTCAGTTTCTGATGCCTTCTAATCCCAGACAAATATCTTCAAGGAACTCTTATTTTTAATTTTGAAATTAGTAATACTGCTGCCGTTTTTTTTTTATTTTTATGTGTGTGAATATCATGTCCACGAGACTTTGCAATTTATTTTGGTCGAGAGTGATTTGAGTTGCCTTTAGACAAACCGACCACCCATCTTGGGCATGTTTGTTTGCATGAAACTGAATTTTTAGAAATTCTAAGAAATGCAGTCACGACAAAGTGGCTACAATGAAAAGAAATTAATCTCTTTTTGCTGGAAGATGATTACCCAACCATTAAATAATCACTACAGGCATCTTTTTTTAGTGCAAATAAAGTTTCCTTTTCGGTTTGTGCACGTATGTTTTCACAAAAAAAAGAAAGAGAAGGAAAAATGGGAACCTTTCCTGCATAGAGTTTGTTTTAATCAAGTGTTACTTGTTGGGGACAAACAGGTAAGAAACTTTTTCCTACAAATATGGTTGTAAACGGATATCCGATTCTTCGATTACCCTAAGTTTTGATTCGAAAAAATCAGGTTTGGAACCTCTTTTAGGTTCCGATTCATACATGGGTTCGAGTCCGAAACCCAATTTAAGTTTCGATTGATAAACGGGTCCAGTTTTGGGTCTATATAGGTTCTGACCCGTGGACATTTGATATTGCAAACTATACTTCAAAATAATTTTTTTTTTTGGACATTTTTATATATAATACTGGAGGTAGTAGACTTGATACACAGTTATAAGTTGAATGATATACTTATTTTAAGAAAAAAAATAAAAAAAATGAGGAGAAGTTAGAACTAGTTTTGGAACTCAATCAAGTCCTCTAGGTGGACCTGGTTCCGGAACAGGATTTGGATTTTTCTATTGGAACCGGTTTGGAACCAACAAAATAAGTTCCGAATCAAAATCGGAACTGAGACCGTTATTTAGAAATGGGTCCAATATGATTCCGACCCGGAACCGTTCCGTTTGCAACCTTACCTACAAAAAAGTGAAAGGTTAACAAAACTAACTTTCCATAAACACTATATAAAATTGAATTTAAAAATCACTAAAATTGGACACTACAAAAAAGTGCTCTTGAGGCATGTTTAGCATACTCAAGAACGGTCACTTACCTCACTGGTGAGTGGCAGAAATTCTCACCTAGTTGTTCAAGATTCGAACCTTGAGTACGTCACATGTTAAAAAAAAAAAAAAAAAGAAGAAGAAGAAAAGACATATTTAACTATACTAGCACTACCCACCTCGCAGTTGGTTGAGTGGCCTACAAGAGTTCCCTTTTCAAAGAAATATGTACAAAAAACATATGTTGTTTTGACGTGTGATGTTACTCTCTAATCTTCCTTACCTAAAATCTCTCATTCAAAGTGTCACCTCCCCTAAAATCTCTCTCAAAGAACTGCTTAAATCTCTTATAAAAATAAATTTTAATATAGCATTTCAATCTAAATTTTACAAATAGACTTTTTGCTAAATAATATATTTATTTATCAGGCACCACCTAGTAAATTAGCCTTATCGGGTCAAATACACCAGGCACACCCACCTAGTCATAAGAAAAAAAAATAAATAAAAAAAATAAAACTTGCACTGAAAAAGCAGTTTCTATATTCATAAAGACCGGTTTGATAAAAATATTAAGAAAAGCAATCCAAATTCTTTCAACTTTTCCATGAAAAAAAAAGATACCCCAACCTAATCATAGAAAGCAAACACCTCAGGAAATGACAGGAGAAGTTTCCTCGGCACATTGCGGAATCTTTCCATGTTGCATAGCCAGCTATGCCTCGAATTTTTCTTGAAACTTTCTTCATTGAAAAGAAACAGCTCCCACTCATGGCTCATGGGTCGTGGGTCCACCTGTCTCTAGCTAATGGGTTACCCTACCACGCCCCTTACACTTTCCATCAAGGACCAAAGACTAGACTAGGCGATCACAACCGTCCAATATAAAATTTCCAGCAAGTAGGCTAGATCAGATCTCGTTCCATCTGCCACGTGTACGGTCTGAGCTGTCGAAGCAAATATGATCCCCCATCAGTAGGGTCAACTGATTGGAGACTCAGCCCCTCCTTACAAGTCAAAATCCACACCTTGTTGGTTTTGTCACCACCCTTCTTCTCTCCTTTCTCTTCCCATAAACAAACTGCAACTATTCCCGTTCTGATCTCTTCTTCTTCTTTTGTTCGAATTAGGGTTTCGTTTCTTTTGTTCTTTGTTAGTTTTTAGAGAGAGAAAGAGAGAATGTCGATGGCTAATCAAGACACTATGGACAAGATGCAGCTTCGGCAGAGCTATCGAAATCTATGGCACACTGATCTCATGAGCACCATTCAGGCTGATTTCCCATGTAATCTCTCTGGCTTCATTTTTTTTTGGTTTTGTTGTTTTGTTTCTGTTGAGATTGGATTATGATCTTTTTGCGACTTTTTTCTTTTTTTGCAGATTGCTGCTTTGCGTTTTGGTGGTGAGTGCGTAGCTTTTGATGATTATATGCCCTTTCGATTTGACATCTAGGGTTGTGATAAGTTTAATTGCAAGTTTTGATTGTGTGATTACATTAGTTTTCTGAAATTTTGTTCTAAAAGTGACTTGTATTGCCCAATACATAGGTTTAGGCCATGACCAAGCGATTTATACGAGTCGAGTAAGAAATGAACAATGTGTTTTTATTCTTACCATGTTTATTTTCTTGGGGCCTTTTGCAAGAACATGCTATATGTCAGAGTGCGTGGCTTTTTGAAAATTGAAATTTCAACATAGTGATTTGTAAGAGTTTGTCACTGTGAGACCAAAAATGCCATTTTTGAATTTGGAAACTGGGGACAACCATTTTTGAAATTTGAAAATCCTAGGCGGCATTTTTAATCTACCTTAATCATGGAGGTAGAGTTGCAAACGGGACGGATACGGATCAGAACCATAGTGGACCCGGACCTATTTCTAAATAACGGTTCTGGTTCCGGATCCCGAACCTGTTTTGTTAGTTCCAAACCTGGTTCCGATAGGAAAACCCGGATCCGGTTTTGGAACCGGGTCCACTTAGATGATTGGAATCTAGTTCCAAAATCAATTCTAATTTCTCTTTATATTTCATTTTTCTTAGAATAAGCATATCATTTAACTTATAACAGTGCATCAAGTCTACTACCTTCAATATTCTACATAAAAATGTCAAGAAAAAAGTTGATTTTGAGGCACAATTTGCAACATCAAATGCTCATATGCCGGGTCCCGAGTCCACGGGTCGGAACCTTTATGGACCCGCAACCGGACCCTTTTATCAATTGGAACCTAAATTGGGCTTCGGACCCGGACTTGCCTATAAAATAGGTTCTAGATCCGGTTTTTTGCGGGTCGGAACTTTTGGGTGATCGGAGAATCGGATACCCGTTTGCAACCCTACATGGAGGGATTTACTTAATTATAATAAGCCCAAAAACAAATACCCTAAACACTTAATCCGTTTTCAAGTTCAAGAAAAGTATGCATGTTTGAACTATGAATATGATGCAATGATCCACTCCACTAGTTTTTGATCCAGTTGGGGACTAAGTTTGTAGTGCCGGAAAACAATAATAATCCATCATCCGGTCTTTTGGATGAAGTGTTGCTTTTTTCATGTCATAAGCCATCCAGTTATATACTTCTCATTATCATCATCAAAGCTCGGTCTCAACTATGTTGGGGTCAGCTACATGAATTTTGTTTCTCCATTCCGATTTATCTTTAGCCAAATCCTCAATTAAGTTGCATGTTTTTTAAGATCTATTTTTACTACCTTTATCTGCATCCTCTTTGATCTATCCTTTCCCTCGATGGGCCATCAACCTGCGGCACTGTTGCCAGCCTGCGTTGGACACTCCCAAGCCATCTTAACGGATGCTTCTAATTTTTATCGCTTATTGATGCTACACCTAAATGCTTTTGAAAGCGCTTATTTTTAATTTAATTCTTCTTAGTTTTACTATACATCCACCTCAACATTTAATCTTTGCTACATCCATTTTGTGTATATGTTGTATCCTAAATAGCCAACATTTTGCTCCATAGGTCATAGCTGATCTAATCACTGTCTAGTAAAATTCTCTCTTCAATTTTGTTGGCATGCGTTGAGTACAAAGCACTTGAGAAGCAAGTCCCCACTTCAACCATCTTATTCTTGCTTTTATCCTATGTTCAACACCCTCATCTATCTCTTCATCCTTACTAATTATTGAGCCAAGGTAATGGAATGAATCTCTTTGTGGTATCTCTTGGTTTTCAATTCTCATTGTAATCTCAATTCTTTGTATATGCTCACTGAAGTTGCAATTCATATATTCCGTCTTTCTAAAAATTATTTTAAAGTCTTTGGATTCTAAAGCTTCCTGCCATCTCTCATGGCATGCATACCATCTCTTGATTCATCTCCCAACACTATATCATTTGCAATCAACATACACCAAGGTACCTCCTCTTGAATATGAGCAGTTAGTTAACTCATCCATTATCAGTATAAAGAGATAAAGGCTTAGGGTTAACTAGTGGTAGACCAAGGATTTTCATATGAGCGGGGCAGGCAATGGCATAATGTTAATTTTGTTGTTATTTTGTCATTGGGGGGGGGGGTGGGGGGGTGAGATTTTGATGGTGCATAGGCTTTTTCACTAGTGGGCAAGAGAATGCAACCGAAACAGTAGCTTACTCAGCCAGGCTCAACTAATTCTTGGATGTTAGGCCAAAAAATCTAAACTAGAATAGCTTGTAAGGCACACCTAGAGAATTGCAATCATAATGGTAGGGT
Source organism: Umbellularia californica (assembly GCA_028538565.1). Classification (NCBI taxonomy): domain Eukaryota; kingdom Viridiplantae; phylum Streptophyta; class Magnoliopsida; order Laurales; family Lauraceae; genus Umbellularia; species Umbellularia californica. The sequence goes on along the minus strand of JAPQWN010000001.1, from coordinate 11,992,472 downwards.
TTGATGTCTTGATGGGGCTTAGGGGCCTTCTGATAAATGTGCTTTTCATGATTCAATCCAATGGTAGATAGTGGTCAAATCAGTCCCATGCTAGTATGAGTGCTAGTTCACAAGTCGAGGTTGGGCCCATTGTAAGGAACAAAAATGAGATTCACTTTTTTGAAAACTGCATCATGGATTTTCTGTCTTGACCTTATATGTATGACATGGATATACTTATACATAGCAAAAGAGAATAATTTTCTAATGAGATGGATCATGGACCTCATGTAAGATTTCTTGATTCAATGCCCAATACATGGGTTTGCTGCTGGGACTGACCCCAGATGCAATCCTATGGTCACTGGGAAGTGGGAATTCACCTGTCTCTCCCCAGGTAGTTCTCACACTCGTTGTCCCCCCTTTTATACATGTCTCAAATAATTTTAATATAACTTCTTGGAACATTCTTTTTATTTTAAACCCACCAAATTAAATCTCTAAATATCTCGTCGTACTTTTTTTAGATCCATGAAGACCATATCTAGATTTTTCTTCTTCACTCAATATTTTTCCATTAATTGCCTAAGTGAGAAGATGGCTTCCATAGTTGACATCCCCGGCATCAAAACCAAATTGATTTTTAGATATCTTGGTTGTCTATCGAAGTCTTTGTTTCATTACTCTCTCCTATATCTTTATAGCATGGCTCATAAGTTTAATCCCACGATAATTGTACAATTTTATATATCTCTCATGTTCTTATATACAGGTACTACAATACTTCTTCATTCATCTGGCATTTTCTTTGTCATTAATATTTATTGAAGAGCCTAGTTAACCAAATCCCCCCAATTTCTCCTAATCATTTCCAAGCCTCTATAATGTCATTTGGACCTGTAGCCTTTCCCATCTTCATTTATGTCCATGCTTTCTTCACTTTCACCACCCTAATTTTGCAGAATAAGGCATGTTCTATAAACGAAGAATCCTCTCATGTTCTTATGTCTTCTATATAGTCTTCATTTAGTTTTCTAAAACATTCCCTTTACTTAGCCAGTTTTAACTAATGGTCCCAAGCCCAGATACAAAAGGAGGGTTGCATTCGGTACGTTGACAATCAATGCAAAATTTTATCACAACCCAAGCATGAACTCTGTGTTAACTTCTGATTGAATAATTTTGATGTTATTACCCAAGACACTTTTCATCTAATGGGAAATCAAGAGATGTTTATTATCAAGAGGATGGATATTACTACCCACTTATGTCTAGGGTTTCGAATTTGAAAATAGGAATTTTTGTCATTTAAGCTTTTACAAACCTATATTAGGCACTTTGGCATAAATTTCAAAAAGGTCTTCTGACGTAAATATCATCATCAAAGCCTTGTCCCAACTATGTTGGGGTTAACTACATGAATTATGTTCTCCATTCTAGTTTATCTTGGGCTAAATTATTGGATATGTTGCACTTCTTCAGATTTGTCCTTTCCCTGCGTAGAAAACCTTTTCCTCATTATTGTCACTGCTGGTTATAATGGACATGTCCAGTCCATCTCTATTAAATCTCTCTTAATTTTGCCCTATTGATGCTACCTCTAAATACTCCAAAATACGTTCATTTCCTATTCTATCTTTTCTAGTTTTACCACACAACTATCTCAACATTCTGATCTCAATTATACTCATTTTTTTCATATTTTGTTTCCTGATTGGCCAATATTTTGCTCATAGGTTATAGCTGGTCTAATTGTGGTGTTATAAAATTTTGTTCTTCAATCTTGTATGCACCGATCACAAAGCACTTTAGAAGCAAGTCTCCACTTCAACCATCCAACTCTTATCTTTTGTTCAATATCCTCCTAAATCTCTCCATCCTTACTAACTATAAGGCCAAGGTATCAGAAGGAATCTCTTTATGATATTTTTTGAGCTTCAATTCTTGAAGGATTTACATCTCTTTGCACATATCCGTTGAAGTTGCAATTCAATATTCCGTCTTTGTATGCCTTATTTTAATTCTCTTGGACTTTAAAGCCTGTCGCCATCTCTCCAATTTCACGTTCACACCATCTCTTCTATTCATTTACCAATATTATATCATCTGCAAACAATGTACACCAAGGTACCTTATCTTGAATGAGAACAGTTAACTCGTACATAATCAATGCAAGATGATAAGGGCTCAAAATTGACCTTTGATGTGGTCACTAGAAGCTCACTCCATACATGTCTTTCATGATGTTAATATAATTTCTTGGGATACTCCTTTTATCTAAAACCTACCAAATCAAACATCTAGGTACATTGTCATAGCTTTCTTTAGTTCGATCAAGACCATATGAAGATTTTATTACCTCCTCTCGGTAGTTTTTCATTAATTATGTAAGTGAGAAGATAGCTTCCATAATGGACCTCCCCAGCATGAAGCCGAATAGGTTTTCGGATATATTGGTCTTTTTGTCTGAGCCCTTGCTCCATTATTCTTTTCCATTCATAATTTAACCCATAAGTTTGATCCCATGATAATTGGCACAACTTTATATATCTCCTTTGTTCCTGTATATAGGGTCTACCACACTTTTCCATTCATTCGACATTTCTCTGTCCTTATATATTATTGAAGAGGGTAATATATTATTGAAGAACCTAGTTAATCATATCCATCCAATTCATCCTAAGCATTTTTAAGCCTATCAGAATGCTATCTGGCCTCCAAGCCTCTTTAGTCTTTTTTTTGCCTGTGCTTTCTTCACTTTTATTACCCTATTTTTTTGGTAGAAGGTATGTCTTGCTAATGAAGTACCCTCTTTTGTTTCTAAGCCCCCTATGGAATTTTCATTTAAAATTTTTTTAAACTATATTTTCTTTCTTAAATATCATTGGCCTTCACTAAAATCTTTTAGTCGTCATTTTTTATATATTTGATATGATCTAAGTTCTTACCTTTCCTTTCCCTCATTTTTGCAAGCTTCAAAGTATCTCTCTTTATCTTATTCCAGTATATGAGTCATTCATATGCGTTGAACTTTGCAACACTTACTACTTTCTTAAGTTCATTCTTTGCCTCTGTTATACATTTCATAATTTTTCATGCTCCCGGTCCCCTGAAAACTTTGTAGATACGTCTTTCCTCTTGTACGACTTGTTAAACCTCTACTGTCTACCAGTAGGTTTATTTATCACAGTGTATTTTTCCTCTCGACTCTTCAAGCACCTGTTTTGCAGCGTTTCTAATACAATTAGCCATTTGGTTCCACATTCTCGTAGTTTCTCCTTATAAATTTCATTCTCCTCTCTTGATCACATAATGTTAAATGATTGTTGCTCTTTTCCATTTCAAATCCTCCACTTTGTTTTGGGCTCCTTTTATTTACTACACCTACTCTCTCTCTCTCTCTCTCTATATATATATATATATATATATTATAAAATGTAAGCATCAAAAACTACTATCGTAAATTGTGCAGTGAAACTCTCTCCAAGAATAACCTTACATTTCTATAAGTTAGTCAGTAATGTTTTCTAAGTAGATATAAAAAAGTTTACCTGGTTTCTATTAGATCCAGTCTTAATAGGTCGTTAAATGCTCCTATCTCTTTTTAAAATGTGTTTGCTATTACAAAGTCAAATGCTGCCAGTGCAAATTTCAAGATAGTGTCGCTCAACGCATTCCTTTCTCCAAATCCTTACCCTCCATGCTATTTCTCATACTCTCTAGTATCCTTTCTAAGTGCCCATTTAAGTCCCCTTTAGGAAAATCTTTTCACTAATTGAATTTTGTTACAAACCATTCATCTCTTTCCAAAGTTATCTTTTGACACTTTCATTCGATTCTACTTGGGGCAATGTTTTAAAACTCAGACTTGGCCTCAACTTGCCCTTGATTAGGGTGGAGTCAGGTCCAGTCGGGTTGGGTTGACTTGGCCAAGTCGGGTCGAGTACCGTAAGAGGGCTTTTCACGAGTCTTATAAGAGGTAGGAAACAACTTAAGTTATTTAGTTCCCTCAATCTCTCCCCTTTCATCCCTCAGTCTCTCCTTTTCAAATATTGAAGTGATTTGGCTCCCTTAATCTCTCCCCTTCTAAAAGTGATTCAGCTCCCTCAATCTCTCCCCATTCAGCTCTTGACAATTTCTAACCCTAGCCTCGTTATCTTCTTTTTCTTTTTCTTCGGCTTCAGTCAGTTGACAATTTCTTTTGTTCTCTTGATAGAGGCTAACGGATGAGATGAGCTACTGTTGTTGTCCTCTCTTCCTTTTAATCCTTCTTCTCTTCCCCTTCTCTCTTAAAACTCCCAAAACATTCATTTAAATAAAACCTAGCTTCCATCCCAATCCTATCTAGTCCAAGTGCCTCCAAAAGAAAAAATTCATCCCATAGACTCAGCTGAGTCCTATGGGAACCAACTCGGTAATGACAGATTCTGAGTGGACTCGGATTCGATCAAGTTTAAAAAAACCGATTGGAGGCGCATAGGCACTGATGATGTGAATTATAACTTCTTATAACAATTACTAGGCCTCAACCTGGGCACCTGACCCGTGGTCGTCTTCTTGTTTCTTTTCTTTTCTTTCTTCCTCTCATTATCATCACTACCCCTATTGTTTATTATTAGTATTATTGAGTTTTTTTTTTCTGTGTCTACATATGTTTTTAATTAAATGAACAATGATTTTGTTTCCACATTATATCCTATTAATTTCAGTCGTTATGTCATCATAGTGGACCGTGTGTATCGTACTTGCTTCGGAAGAGAGCCCTTTATAATGATATGTCGAGGTAAAAATCATTTTACTTTTTTGTTTCTGTGACAGAGAACCAGCAGGTTCTATAGTATGAGATGCGCATGTTGTTTATTACAGGTATGTATGTTGTGCCGGATACCTGCCATGTAGTGGTAGATGTGGAGAAAGTCGATGCCCTGAGTTTTGTCTCTGCACTGAGGTATGCAATTTAATTTTCTGTTTTCCAGTGCAATTTTGTCCTACTTTATCCAAATATAGTTCTCCCCTTTTCTTTTATGCGTGTATACTGGATAGTGGGTTTTGCTTTCTCTAGATGTATGAAATTATCTTAAAAAATGAAAAATGCATATTATAAATTGTAGATGGTTCAATGAGATTGGTATGATGACCTATGATGCCTAGACACGGCATGGATATGGCAGGGATACGACATGGACATGGTTGGGACACAAATCTTACACAAAAAGTTAAGTATTGGCTACGATAGGACATGCATGATACATTGCCCACTTTGACATATCCGTGCATCATAGCTGATGACTATCATGTTGTCACAAATTACTAACATGGGCTGTTTTAAAATTATGCATGTTGAAGAAAAGATAATAACATGAATGTTTTGGTTTTGTTGCTGTTATGTATAATATTTAATCATGTTTAATATTTGTGGATGGGAAGGTCTTAAGATTTATGAGGAATGGTAAAACAAATAGCTAGTTGGATAATACGATTATATGATGGTTCTCATTCAAGGTCCTTCAATTAAATAGTAATTGTCCCATTGAGTAATCTTCATGCACATGACAGCTCACGAGGGGACATTTTGATATATCAGCAACATAAAGCGAAGTTAGCCTCACTAAAAGTCCACAGAGAGTTCTTGTGAAGGGAGGTGTCTCACAGATTTCTCCCCAACAGCAATTGTCACTCTAGACTATTCTTTGGGCACAGGGACACCTTATGAGGTGACCTTTTGATATAGCTGTCTACCATGAAGGGAAGTGGCAAAGTTCTGTGGAACTTTGTGGGGCTCAGCTTTCTGCGAGGTGAAATGTCAAGAAGTGCTGAACATTTTTGTGGGAAGTATCAATTAGTAGTTAACACAATTCAACAGATATGGTGGAGTTGTCAACATATTTGGTGATATCAAAATGACGAATCTTCTGTTTAAACATGATGGTCGACTAATCTCTACAGAGGAAAAAAGGGAAAAAGAACAAACAAACATGATTACATGCTAACATTTATTAAGGGATATCTGGATAAAGATTGTGAAGCAGGACCAAAGAGTAGGGAGAAAAGTTTTAAAACCAAAGGGTCATTATTGTGGAAAGCAGTTCTTAACTGGTTTGAGTGCTGCTGAGTGTCTCCCCAAACTCTTTTTGGGTTATTTGAGGCCTGGAAATTGGCTACTGGGTTGAGAAAGGATAGGGTGATGTGGAGGTCGTCCTTTTTCGGGGTTATGAAAGGAATTCAAGGTGCTTTGAAGGCAAGTCCTCTTCAGCAGAGGTTTTGATTGACAGGTTGAAGGCCACCATTGTGTCCTGGGTGTCTACTCTTCCTCAATTTCGTGGCACTCCCATGAATTTGATTGTGCACAACTGGAGAGAGGTGGCTATATCATAGGATGTGCATTATGGCTTAAGAGCTTCTATCCTGACCTGCTTTTCCAGGGATGTTTTTTCTGAGCTTTCTCTCCTGTATTGGCTCTTTTGTTTGCTATTTGGGTCTGTGTATCTTTCTTTATATGATTTGTGGTAGGTAAGCTTGTTAATATATCTCTCCTGTACTGCCAAGTCCCAACCAATAGTAGTTACTATTCCAAATGCTAAAAAATAAGGGTTAATAGTGAATAGCGTTATAGATTGACAATCCTCCTCAAGGAAAAAGGCAATCTCTCTCTCTCTCTCTCTCTCAGTTATGAAACTGCAACCAAATCATTGCTCCACGCATTTCTGTTTTCCTGCTTTAGAATCTAGCTGTGTGCAAAGTGTTTCTACTTTCTAGAACTTAAAAAAGTTAGCAACTTGGTCAAGTTTTCAGATTGACTCATTTTGAGCACTGTTAATATGAAATGGACTAGATTTGATTTTGTATGTAAAAAGACTTCACTAGTTTTGAAGGTTAAATCTAATGTTACCACAATGGTACACAGATTGTAGAAATGAATTGTGTATCATCTCATTATACAACATATCATATAGCATATTTGTGAAACCAGAAACAAGTGTCAGAAATGTGGGTACTTTTTTGGTGAAATGATTGAATCCTATTCTGCCTGTTTTCTTTGAAATGTGCAACGTATCACGTATTGAAATGAATTCTTGTGTCAGAATCTGTATTACACTTCACAATGCAATTGGTTTCTAGTACCAGCTCAAAAAAAAAATTACCAGACAAAACACAATCATGTTTCTTTTTACTTCTGTGTTGAAATTTAAATGAATCATTGAAATTTATATTGCTTGATTATTTAGTTTAAGATTTGTACATTATTTTTGTTGGTTTTGTTTCTTCATATTATTTTTACTTAAAACTTGGAATTTTTTAAATTCAATCCTATTTTTTGACATTGAACAAATTGGACTTCTTCATATTGTTGTTGAACTTTAATACACGTACCTGTACTCATGCAATGTATCGGGAAACTTTTTCGATTTTAGCATGCCCCATTAAAAATACACTTACATGACTTTAACTGATCGAAAACGGACCAAAAATATATTAAAGAAAAACGTCATACATGTGTCTACTCTTGTGATCTGTTGTTTAGTAACTTTAGTTATATGTCCGGCCTTCGGGTACTGCTTTAGTTCTCTTATTTCTTACTGTTTCAGAAAGCCTCTTTCTGTTGTAAATCTTTTTTTCTTCTTTTTTTTTTTTTTTTAATATTTTAAGAAACCATCTTGGTTAGAACCTGCAGTGCGCTGCATCGAGACTTTCTTGAGTTTCTAATAACTTTTTTTTCCTATCTCATTTTTCTGTATTTTTTTATTCATTCTTCAGGTTTTTCTCTGCTTTGGAAATTCTGTTGCCTCTACTCGCTTCCTATTGCAAGATGAGTTCAACATACAGACCACTCAGTGTGATAACTGCATTATTGTACTCTCTCTCTCTCTCTGAGCTTGCATGCGTGTGTATCTGTCTATCTATCTAACCTGTATGCATTTTCATTAATGTGACATTATAATATAGGGATTCATGTTTTGCCTCCAACAAGTTGCATGCATATTTTCAATTGTTGCAATGATTGTTGGAAGTAATGAAATTCAAGAGGCTTCTCAGATACTTTCCTGTCTGTCTGATGCTGTCTATTGCACGTGAGTACTTTCCTCCCAATTGAGTATTATCAGTGAACTGCTTTCAAAAGCTGTTACCAATTCTGATATTTGCATTTGCTTTGCAGGGTTTGCGCATGCATGCAGGTAAGTGTGAATCACAATATATATACTAATCAAGATAGATACAGGGAAGGTTTTGCTCTTGGATGCATAAAAACTGAGATATGGGCTCTATTTCTATTGATGTGGGGTGTGTGTGTGTGTATGGGTGGGTGGGTGGGTGTGGGTGGGTGTTGTGTGTGTCACTGTGATCTGCTTGGGCCTAGAGTTGATGAGCTGTACTCCAATAAACCATTTGTTTGGATGTACCTAGCCGACTAATGGACTATTGTGAATGGAAAATGGATGCATACAAAGTCCCGTCACAATCCACATTCAATGGAAAAATGTTCTCCACATCACTCCTATTATCTAGATTTTTTGACGCATTATTGCCCATTTATGCTACAGCCTAGTCATATGGTATGGATATCAGGCATGCTTTCAACTTGAGTGTATTGGGCTAACTGCTATGGCCACATGGATCTAATACAGTCCTTTCAACTAATTTTTACATATCCTTGTATGCTTTGTTGATTGATGTCATCATGGAATATTGCAGACACAGCACAAGATAGAAATGGATAAGAGAGATGGTAAGTTTGGACCACCTCCTGTGATGTCAGTGCCCCCATTTCAGCAGATGTCACGCATAGATCAACCTGTTCCTCCCCCAGTTGGATATCCACCCCAACCGGTTTATCCTCCTGCAGGCTATCCTCCAGCTGGTTATCCTCCTGCAAGCTATCCTCCGGCTGGTTACCCTCCTGCAGGCTATCCTAGGTGATTTTTGTCATGAATATATGGTGTGAAGTACAATTTCTAAAAAGCTTTGGTGCTCATTTGAATATTGGAATCTATGATGACTGTGATAGTGGTTGTGATTAGTACTCATGGAATCTATGATGATTGTGCTCACTTGAATATTGGAATCTATGATGATTGTGAGAGTGGTTGTGATTAGTACTCATGGAATTATTCCAGCTTGTTTGTAGTATTTCTGGTGGTGATTTTATAAAACTACTAATGGAATGAAATTGAGCTACTGGCTTCATATATACAGAGGATAAAAGGAATTTATGCAAATTCTACTGGGTCTGGGTGATCTTAGTTTCCTTCCCATGGTGAACATGTCCTTTGCTGTAATATTTATTTTTCATTTTTGTATCACAGCTGTCTTTTCCTTTTAACTAGGAGCTATATTATGTTCGATCAAGAGGAGAGAGTTTACATGTTTGACCCAAAAGTCCCACAAGGTGGGGCCTACCTATTATTGACAATAGTTGTTGTCTTGTTGATGTGGTAGATGCCATAATGGAATGGCCTGTAACAGAGTATCTTCTGTATCAGATGGTTCCTGTTATATGTTGAAAATGACAATTTATCACCAATGGTCTACTTTTGGGTGGTATAATCATATTGTAGGATAATATGGTAGTGGAGGAATTTTTTAGTTTTTGTTAGTTTTTACTTGGGGCAGAATATGGTTATGGTTTTGATCACTTAAAGGTATCCTCATGTACAGTTTATTGAGGAGATATTTATTAGTAAGGGTTCATTGGTTTGGATAATCTGAATTATCTGAAAGTTTTAAATGTTTTTGTTCTTTGCAGTCATCGATAGAAGTAAACAAATGTTACCTGTAAGCATACAGTTACACTGACTGCAGGGCGATGAGTTTAAATCACAATGTCCTCTGATGTAAGCTCTGTTTTGTATCCTTTAAATCTTGGAATTTGGTTGCCTTGCATTCAGGCTAAGTTGCTGCATAGGATAAAAGAAATAATGAAACCTAGATTTAGGTCTAACTTAAGTTTCCCAATACGAGAACTGGGGTTCACGTTTAACTCTAAGTAGATAAACAAGTCTAATAGGGTTGTATGGTAGTAGGTAAGAATTTACAATGCTTCCCAGGGTTGGGCCGTTGGGATCCTGGGAATATTTAATCATCCTGCACTCTGGGTACCTGTAAGTCTAGTTTCTTGTCAATTTACTTGTCCTGGTAGCTCCAAATAACAAAAGAACTTGGACATGTATGTGCAACACGGAGGGTTCTAGGTAGCGTGGAAAAGCCTTTAGATTTTCCATTCTTGCCCTATTTTCATGGTTTGGTTAAGAACTTTTTCATGCGAAAAGAAGAGAAGATAGATTTTTCTTTTTCGTTCAAGTTGTGCTAAATCATTTTCCTTTTTTTTTTTTTTTGGTTGATGGGTGGGGTGGGGTGAGTTTGGAGGTTGGAATTGCTTTTTTTGTGACACTGCAGAATTAAAAATCCACGGAACATGGAGTTCCAATGAAATTCACGTAACGTGGAATTTCAACTTTGCAAAAATTGTGAAGCTTATGTGGAAAAGCACTTCTACCAACTATCATTTCTCTGTATAATGGAAAATCAGTTCACCTCCTACACGCACAGTTTTTGTGTCTTTGCAGAAACATATTGATTGTTTGTGATTCTTCATCATGGAAATAGCGCTGCATCGTGGAAAGAAAGCGGAGGAGCCTTTGCATCGGCTTTTCTGTGAAAATGATGTACAGTCTTCAAGTGATTCAGAATGTCCTAATCTGATAACTGTAGGTTTGTGATTCAGAATGTCCAAATGTAAGAACTTTTTAGCATATGCTTAGCTTGAGTTGCCTGTACTGAGTTACATGCACCTGACTTAAGCAGATCCACAATCTAAACAGGCCCATCGCTTATCTAGTTATTGATAAAATGCTTCATTGATACAGCTCTTGGATATTTTGATGTGCCAGATAATGTATAGTTAGTAAGGCTTATTTCAGATTGTCCCTAATTGTAGTTCAGCTGGTTCGGAACACCAAACACCTTCAAGGGGTGTGAGAGTGGCGTAAACAATAAAACGTTTGTTTTTGTGCTTCAACTTAAAATAGACTCGAGATTAAAATGAAACCACTTCGTAGATGATGGCTAGGTTGATGCATGAACCTATGGGGATTAACAGTATTATATAACTTTCCAAGATATGACAAAAAAGGAATATTAAATTTAGAATTAATTTGAATGTCAAGATCATGAGTGATTGGTGTTATTGTCTAAAAGTGATGGAAGTAGGGTCTGCTACAAGTGCAGTTATAGTCATCAAAGGCCTTCACATGATGAAGCTCGTCACAAAGAAGGATCTGTTAAAATCTAGCTTTGAAGGAATTATTGGCATAAGGGTCTTTATGTTAAAGATCCACGATTCAGTCAAGCACCTGGAATGAATCCCATGCTTGGACTATTTGGTTCATGATCCATGCTTCATTGCAACAAAATAAAAGATTCTATGAGTTTTTACTTGGAGTCTAGTGCCTTCTATACCCAAATAAAACATTTGTGCCTCAGCAGCAGGGAAAAAAAAAAAAGAAGATTTTTTTATGAAAGGTTTAAATAAACCCTAAATTGGGTGCAAAGTTAGTTTATTTGATAGATATTAATGGTTATAACAAAATTATACAAGATAATCATACTGGGGCAATAACTAGTATATATAAACTGTGTGAATAGGATATTAGGCTTCTTGTTAGAGTTGGGCTTTTTGTCAAAGTTTATTTGCTTTGGTTATCAACTGTCCATGAAAATTCAAGTTGAAGTTCTTTCATACATGTTCTTTGTGGACTATGTGGTACTAATTAGTTGATAAAAAATGAATTGTCTTTTTCCTAAAAAACAATTAAGTTGATCAATGTTTTCCAAGCTTGGCCTATTTAAAGAATGTTGCTGCATGCTTGTACTGACTTGGACGCCACATTACAAACAAAAGACCCCATCATGAAGAGAGGGAGTGAAACAACTCTTATTGCTGATGAACTTAACATAAATTTCTGTAGAAAGAAACACGTTGCTGAAAATCAGAAACTTCAGTGAAAGTTTACAGAAGCCTTGTAAGTCACGCCCACGTTCCAGTCAGAAGGAGCCACATTCCATGCCATGATAGCCTCCTTTGTGGTGTAAGAAGTGATCTTGAAGGAAAGAGACTGGCCTCCCAGTGTAGAAAATGCCTGGTACGATGCACCCCAGTTGTGGGTCATGGCTATCCATCCTGTTCTGCTTCCCTTCACCCACATGCCCCCTATGTCTCCTCCTCCTCCTACATTCATCACATACACCAGCAGCGAATATCCATTCCCTTGGAAGGAGAATTCAAGCCCTCCTCTCTTAACACATGGGACTCTGCGTCATGCCAACCAAAGCTCATGGGTCAAAACCAAGATTCACCAACTAAATCATTTTTAATCTAGACTTCTAGATTATTGTTTCCCATGATAACAAACCATTGATTAGGGGGAAATCATGCCGATTAGGAGCATATATAGCCCAAAAATCAAGGCATGTGATCTGGTTGCATTGATCTTTTCTGCATTGGTCCCATCTGCCACATGGTTTGGTGATGGGATAGTATGCTCCACCAAAAATTAAAATAGCACTTCCCAAAATATATTCTTATGCGAGTCCGAGCTAGACCAGGTTTAGTTGGGTCAAGGTATACCCGGGTCCAGACCCAACTATATTATTGTCAAATATGTCACTTAATATATGCTATTTACATACTATATATTACGTAATGCATATGATATATATAGTCAGGTAAACAGGTATTTGGGTATGGTTCATCTACTTATTATTAATCAAGAATTCAAGATACAAGGAAAAAATTAGTTCATACATAGATTTCAGTTACAGGGCCCTTTACAAGCCATCTTGTAGTGAAAGTGCCAAGGGGATGTTAATCTAACAGGTGAGGAAGAAGAATAATACCGGCGATACATGACTGGCACAATGCCGGCCTTCCAATTGGCAATCTTCATGAAAGCCGGCTTGGACATGTCAAAGTGCGTGCGCGGCGGGTTGCACCAGCCACCTGCATTGGAGTCCTCAGCCCAGTTGGGAGGGCAAAGGTTTGTAGCAGTTACAGTGGTGAAGGGAGAGCCCCAATAGCATGCACTAGATTCTACACATCGTATCTGATAACATGTTCCACAGCCATATCCATTGTTGAACAAGGTTGTGCTCAAGGCCGCTGTGTCAGTTCCGTACCCTGTACTATAAAGGTTTCCATAACCACAAGCGCCACCTGAAACCAAACCAAAAGATAAGGGTTGATAATTGAAGAGAAATTGTTGCATGCAAAGATGATTTATGGGGGGAATTCGCTCCATATTGGCTGATACACTAGGTGTTAAGGTTCGTACCCATGGTCTCGGATGCAGTCTCGTCGCCGTAGAATGTGGCGTGGGCGAGGGACCAAGCCGTCGGTTGGAATCCGGCATATGCCGCCGTCTTTCTCATGATCATCAATGTGTAGATGAAGAGGAAAACTAGGCCCCATAAAGAGGAAGAAACCATGCTTTTAGTCACCTGAAGGCTTAAGTTGCCTTTGAGTCTTGACTCGGGAGGCTGTATGTGTGTATTTGCATTGCCAGCCAACTTGGGCTTATATATAGAGAAGTATAAATGCCTGAGCTACTGCTGCTGAAAGAAATGCAATAGTATCAGTTTATGGTTAGACTTGAGACTTAAAAATGATAATGATTGTCTTCTAGTGAGAAGACCCAAATAGCCCTTGTTCTTGAAATTGTCCACATCTGTTGTTCCAACTTAGTTTATTAAGGAATAAGGAAGGGGTGTGTCTTGTTTCACAAAGGCCACTCTTATTAATGGTCCAGATCATCAAACCATGGCAGCTAAACTCAACTCAGTGGGTCCAGTTTCATCATCTGTTGGGCCCCACATTCTATTATCCAAAGCAGAAGAAAAGTCAGGCTTGTATTTTAATCTATGGGGCATGCAGAAGAAGGGTATTTCTGAGAAATGCCACTAAAAATGTATTCTTTGTACACCTAGACATAGGAGAAAGTGGGTGGTCGGCTGGGGAACGTGCCTTCAAGTTTTTAGCTGTGTCTTATGGTCAAAGATGATCGTGCATGCAAATATCTCTATAGAAATGTTGCTAAAGACATGACAAGCATGTATATGAGGATCATCTATTCTTGTAGTTTGATCGATGGATCGTTGATATGATGGGACCCACTGGCCACTGAAGATTGATCAGATCATATATGTATGTAGGAGGTAAAGGATAATCAGACTCTGTGGTTTCTTTCCATCGCATTTATCAAATTCTCATTAGCAAGTTAGAATTGTTTTGTCAGAGATAAGCTGTCCCGATCATCAAGTAGGGATCCCTACACTCAAAGGTTATACGCACATCCTAAGGCCAACAGCTACAAGCATGCCCCACTTTCTGTGGACCCACCGTATGCATCCCAATAAAAGGATAGAGGAATGAGAAGATCAAGTGCACCATGAAATTAGGCAACGATGAATTGTCATTCTATTTGTCCATCATTAATTAGGTGTGGATAAAATATCAATATTGTATTTGACTCTGACAGGGTTTCTAAGTTTGTAGAGAAACATGGGATAGCCCAGTGGTAAGTAGCGTCGCAGCGTACTTTTACGTGTTAGGGATTGACCCTTCGCAGAGCACCTAGCACTATAGTGGAAGTAATATAGGCGAGCACAGCGAAGGACCGTCAGCCCTGGGCTGATAGATTTGGCTATTTTAGGACGGGGATAGTTAGCAATTCCTCCTATCCAATAGCATAAAAAAAGGTTTTCAAAGTTTAAAATGAATAGTTGAATTTTCACTGCAAGAGTCACTTGGAAGAGTGGTGCCGGATTCCCAATCTCTTACTCAAAAGGCAGGGACCAAAAATCTAAATGTCTGCCTTGCCGGACACCAGTAGGATGCTAAAAATGATTAGAAAATTTCTCTTTTTTCCATCCAAGCTAAGTGGGCTGGGACCCAAGAAAGCCCCCGCACAAAAAGAGAGCGCCCACACACATGAATATGGAAGTAGAATGAGTCGGTCTCTAGACAGTCAGGTGAAGTGTAGCCAACAAACTGACAACCCCTCCTCTAGATAGCTGTTAAAATTGATTGAATCCATTATTGGAAACAGGAGAGATTTTCTCTTACCCGAGTTTGAAAGAAGCACTGAACGGATGCCTATTCTGGGTAGTGGGTGTGTGTGAAATGATTTAAATTGATGATATGTAGACCCCACAGCATGAAAGGGTTTGGCTTTTCCAAACCTTTGTTTTAAGTGAGGACATCATAGGCAGAGACAATCTTTACCATCTTGATGTGAACCACTGACTCTTTTTTCTCTTGGTAAATTGGTTGATGATTTGCTCAGGATAGATAAGAATGGAGAACCAGAATTCACGCAGCCCACTCCAATATAATTAGGATAAGACTTTGATGATGAAGAGAAATTTATGAGTGTTCTTGTTATTTATTTTTTTGCTAAGTTGGGCAATTCCTCAGAAGTGATACTCTAAACTGGAAAACCCAGTATCCATCCTTGGGTTTGTGAATCCGCTTAGAACTTGATGGGGTAGGAATTTCTAAGGGGGCTAACATTTTACAAAAATATCGACACCCAGGGCCAGCCCTTTAAGCATTCATAAATCATAATTGTATAATAGCCCCAGGCTGGGTCCATTTAACAATTGAGACGGCCAATCAATATCAGATACAGCCCAAGGGTATAAAAACAGAGTTCAAATCCAGCCAATGTGGGCTAGCTTCGATCGTGCTCCATCTGTGCCATTTGCAAAAATACCTTCATTCCTTTATGCTAAATATGTTGGGCCAGTTAGGCATTTTAAGCAGATAGAGACCCAGTCCATAACCGTATAATAATCTGGCCAGATAATAAGGCCTATGTATAGACCTTGAGCCAAAAAACTTAGCCCAAATCCAGCTGGGATCAGGTTGGACTGTCTTGGCCCATAAGTACCCCGATTGGAAGCAATATTCTTCCTATTCTATATTCCAAGAGATGAAAATCTTAATTTACACACAAACTGAACTACATGTTTCATGTCAAGACCTATGTAATTTTTCTGCACTAGATTTGAACTTTCATAATCATGGACCCAAAGCCAATGTTTCAATACCTGCTAACTAACATGTTAGCCCTCAATGAAAGATCTGACTGACTATTTACACAACTTAAAGACTACTTCATGCATGATATGTATGACTGTGTATTGTTCCATGTACTATGAGGTCATGATCCATCTATCTCTTGCGCTTGGACTTCAAAGCAGCAGCAGGTTGAGAATGATTGTGCCAGTTGCGCTTTCTTTGGTTGATGAACCAGTTGTTTATCTGTTTCAGCTGCAAACCCGTCTCCTCCACGAGTTTCGACTTGTCATCCTCCTTCAAAATACATCCACAAAATTACTCTCATTTGAATTGACAATGAACTGTTTGGAGGCCTTTTGCTTAATTGGCAATGAGTTTATAGGATTTGCTAAGAAATGCACTTATCAAAGAGATTTGAGTCAAGGATCAAAGCGATTGAATTGCCTGCATGGAGGTCTACAACATCAAAATATCCCCTTGATGGGAGATAAATATTGTCCACCCTTCGGCCCATGAAATTAAATTCTAACAATTTGATGGCTCCCACTAGTCCTCTAGCCTCGACCCTTATGATACTCCTTTGATAGAAGCAGCTTCATAATGAACTCATAGGAGCTCATTAGGAAATAGGCAAGCGGGCCATCAATCATTTTGCTAGATTATAGAGATTCAATGGGAGTAGACACAAGTACAACTTATGCCATTCTCAGTTGTGTAAAAATTCAAATTTGCTGTGTAGAGTTGGAAGTTGAAAATGCAGTACGCAAGGTGAAGTAACTACCAAGTAAAAGTGTAAAACAAACATTGGATGGAAAAAGCATGGTCGTTCTTGCTGTTTTCTATCTGATCGGTGACGTAACTACCATGTAATACAAATACTAAGGCCTGTTTGTTTACGTTAAAATACATAACAATTGAATACATAGGAAATCATGGTGAAATGAATCTATCAAGGAATTATTAAGGAGGTGAGGTGAAGATGGCGATAGGACATTGATGGGTTGGTGAAGCCTAATCTAGATTTTATTCTATTATAGGGGTTTATCTGTAATTTGTCTGTTTAATTTAGACCATCTGTTATAAGGGCAAATCCGACTGTTGTGAGTGTTTAGAGGTTTAGGGCTTCATATATTTATATTGGTTGGTGAGAGCATTGTACTTATGGTGAAATTGAGAGAAAACAAAAGAGACAGTGAGTGCTTGTACTCTTGTGAGAATCTCTAATAATAGTGAACGATGTGAATCTCTAGTGGACGTAGGCAATCTTGCCGAACCACGTAAATTTGTGTCTCGTGAACTGATTGTGTGATTGATTAATTGTCTCGTAGATCGTGTGTGTGTTCCCAATCCCAACAAACATTTACTTGCCTATGTATTGAATTATTAGGTTGATGGCTAAATATTCATTTCCCATCTTCTTTTGGTTTTATTTCTCTATAAGGCCTCGTGGTTAAAAATGAAGATTAATGGTGAATTTCTAAGAACGAGCACCAAAGAGCTTCTTTTACTCTATTTTCCTAAAAAATATTATTACTATTTACTTTTTGAAATCCATCTTTAATCTTCATTTTTAACCACCCTGGGTATTCAATTCATATTTATTATAATGCAAACAAATAGGCCCAAGAAAAAGTTATTTGATACTCATTTTTTGAAAATTCACCTTTTGATCTTCATTTTTAACCACTTACGATATGAATCCTATGTATTCTAATGCAAACAAATAGGCCATATGTGGAAAAGCAGGAAATTGATGATAATCTCAAAGCAAGAAAGATAGAAAATAGCATTCCAGAAGCTGTAGCTTTCAGTTTGTTGCACCCCAAATGCATGGTGGAATCAAAATGACCCATCTATCAATATATTCATACCGTATACGGTTTTGGGTAGATTCAAGTGCTCCCAAGATGTGGAGATTTTCCTTCAGGAAATCATTTCTTCATCTTTGGGAATATCATGTGACATTAATGTTAAAAAAGAATCAGTTGGTAGATGAAGCCACTTACTGTTGGATATGGCCATTTTGCATGTTGTTGCCACCAGTTCTTTAGTACTGAAGTTGTGTCTCCAGGCAACTTTCCAGCTCTTCTCTTTCTCATTATCTCCTCTCGCACATCCTCGATTGTTGACTTAAAACCCTGGAGTTCGCAAGAAGATGGCGTTTAAACTGTTTCTTTTATAACTATGTGCAATAAGGGTAGTGCAATCCACTAACAGTAATATTGATTATTGCATATTTTAGAGTGTAGTTTTTTCTATAATAAGTATTTTTTTCCTTTTCAGCACTAAGTTTTAGTAATTTTGAAAATGTTAATCTATTGATCGATCAGGGATATATATGAATCTAAACACCTCTCTCTCTCTCTCTCTCTCTCTCTCTCTCTCTCTCTCTCTCTCTCTCTCGGTTCTCATTACCATTATTCTAGTTAGTAAGTACCAAACTACTTGTAACTAACCGACCAATGACACACATCTTCCTAATAGAAATACCATCCACCACATTTTCCAACAAAAGTTTATGTTACTGCATACGAAGTAGAACAAATGATGGGTTAAAGGACCTCACCTGTTTTAGTTCAACCTTCAATTCTTGCCTAACTCTATCCATTAAGGATCTCTCTGCTTCTGTTGGAAGCAATGGACCAAACCCCATCAAATCTTGTCCGTTTGTGGTGCCATCAAAAGCGTATTCCATTTGCATATCATCTTCATCATCTGACATGGTTGCACCAGTTCCTTCTCCAAGTGTCAATCCTGTATTAAGTTCACATATGAATTTTCAAGAGACATTCAAGTTCAACCCTGAAAAGGCATGTTAATGTGTTCCCAGTTACATATATATGCAGTGTGATTTCCTTTCTTCAAGTTATGTTTTCGTGGTTTTACTCCTTTATTCAGATTGGAATGTTTGCACAACAGTGAGAGAAAAATAAAAAGGTACAAGGATAGATATAATAACGAACAAGGGGAGTTCAGTTGTTCGTGGGCACATGGGCAGAAAAAGTTGTTGAACTTCCCCATGAATTGTCTAGGTCCCCAATTAACCGCCAATGTGAGCTCAAGGAATAGTATGGCCTTTAGGCTATTGATCCAGTCCTCGTGATCAAGAAAGAGAGTTCATCATTAGGAGAGAATTATTCACATCATATCTGTGTGGACTGCTTCTACCGAAACCGATGTTGTAATCCTCCGGTAACAGCGCCAATCAGGAAGGGCCTTAACCCCCTTCTCTCCGACATAAGCAGCGTCTCAGCCTTTGTCGAGGTGGGACTGGTCCCGGTAGAAGTACCGACCATGTCCTACCGAACTCGGCCTCACGCTGGCATCCCAGTCCGATCTCGGGTATAGCTGACCCCGGCACCTTTTCCAGTTCGGCCCCTCTGCCGAGGTGAACACCGGGCTTCCAGTTCCCATTATGAGATGGGACGGGTACTTTGTAGGGAGTCCCTGTCAGGTAGGGCGGCCACCGGCCAAGGATAAGGGCTCGTTCCTATCAACAGATCACATCCACATTTATGTGAGGGATTTGAGGGGAAGTTTGATGGGACAAGTATCCTCACCTACCCCCACTAAAGATCCCAGGTGTGGGCTGATGGGACAGGTATCCTCACCTACCTCCACTATGGAACCTTCCACTCTCCTCTATATATGCCTGCATGAAGAGTCATGAACAGGTACATGTAAGATACAGCTCGCACTGTTACTCTGCTAAAACATCTCTTCTTCTCCACTTCACCCTAGTTCAGTGACTGCACTAACTCAGGCGTCGGAGTGCCTTTGGCTGATAGCAGCCTCGGGCCCTGACTGCTGTTTTCTCTTCCCTTTCAGGTTTCAGATCAGCAGAGACACTCTTGTTCAGCTAAACAACCTCTCTGTAAACCCTCATCATCAGTTAAACCTAAGTCCGTAATAATTAGGCACGCACAATATCATTGTTACTTTAATACCTTCTCCTCTGGGCTCCCCAGTACCTTCAACTATGCCAAGCACTTTGCTAAGTAATCTAGTGAATATCTAAAACTAGACTATGACTACGAGGTTAAACATCAGGGGATGATCATGCCCGTCCATGAGATACTACAATTTCCCTTTTCAAATTGTTCATAAAATAGCCCTACTTCTTAGCTTTTTTAGTCACTCCTTTTTAGTATCTATGACATTACAATATATGAAGTATATATTATCTAGTGAAAACATGACATTACAATATATGAAGTATATATTATCCAGTGAAAACCCTTTCAAAGATCCAAGCAAACTACAGAAAGATACTCATATCTAGAAGATATACATCATGATATCTAGTTCTATTTGGGCCATGGTGCAATTATATGCCTGTTTCCCTAGTTATATTCTATAGGAAAAGGCTGTTAAATGCGAATGGTTACTTACTTTTTTTCTAAACAAAATGAAATTAAACTAAGATGGTTCACTGGATAAGTTTATGCTTTGTGGGTAGTTAAAACATTTACTCACTAGGAGGAGAACAATTATATTACTACATACTCTCCAATTATATTACTACATACTCTCTTATAGTTAGTTATATCTACGAAATGTATTTTAAGCATTTGGTTACACATTCCGATTCCAAACTTTTTTTTTTATGAATGTTGAGATTGTTCTCTTGAATGGAGAACTAAAATAACTTTACACATCAAACAATTACAAGTGTCATGATTAAATGGCAAAGATAAGGTGTAGAAGATAACAAAATCTTTATTTTAGAAAAAAACATTCTTCATATGAATGATATTTGTTGTTTCACAATGCATACATGAAGTAATGTATATAATAAATAAATTAAATCACTATGCCGTAGCTCTAGATCTTTGTTTTTTCCTTTTTTGAAGAGTAACTGTATTGTATTAATGAAAGACACCCACTGTAGATAGATCATGATTTTTTATTTATTTTTGCTTAAAATTACAGTATGGTACAATGGACCAAGTCATGGTTTTAGCATTAAGAGATGATAAGCATATTGTGTTATAGGAATGAAAAAAATCTAATACCGAGAAAAACATTGTAGCCGACCCAATATAGTTGGGAAAAAGCTTTGATGATGATGATGATTAAGAAAAATATAGAATGTAATGTTTGAGTTAATAATTTGAATTTTGATGAAAATTGTCAAGTATTTATTAAGAACTTCAACTAATTGATGCCAAGTTGTTTTCAGATTATGTAACCTTGTTGGAATTAGAAATGTGTATGTTTCCAATCCTAAATCATACAGTACATATCATTACTGTTAGGGCTTGTTTGGCATCTCTACTCTCTTTTTTTTTTTATAGATCCATCTAAAATAGAGTCATTAAAAAAAGAGCCATAAAAAAAAGAGGCTAGAATATAAAAAAAATGCGTTTGATAACTCACGAATTTATTTTAAATACCTTGCCTCTATATTTTAAGACCCAAAAGCTCTATTTATCATCTGCCATTTTTGGAACATTTGGATTTTAGAGGATTTACCTCTAAATGTCTAAAGCGGACATAGTCTATAATCTTGTGCCAAACGCTCTAATTGTTTAAATCTCTATTCAATTTAGACATTTAGAGAAATAGAGGCATGAAATAGAGATGCCAAACATGGGCTTAGACTGATAGTCTTCTTCTTCGAGATCGTAGAAGAAAATCTTTAATTATTCCATTTAGTTCCTTTAACTGACTAGGACCCGAGTCCCCTAATACAATGATGTGTCTAGAATGGCTCAGGAATTAGGATATAGCTCAACTAGTAGAGGATTGAAAATCTTTAATTATCCCATTTGGTCTTATGCAGAAACTTGAGAATATGCAGGATTATTTATGAATATCTTTCTCTCTCTCTCATATTTCTTCCACTAGCACTTTTTTTAAAAAGAAAACTCCATCAATTCTAGTTTAGCCTTATATTTCTTAATTTCAATATGCAACTCTAGTTAGAGACATGGGTACGTGTGTGAGAGTGTGAGTTTGAGTCCACACTATAGCAAAGGAAAACTTCAAATTATTGTTACTATATTACCAAAAAAGTTGTTGATAACCATAAAGGGGTGTATCTACAAGTGTGAAAATAACATGATGAAAAATATGTTCATACAAGAAAAATGGACCAAAAGAGTGAGCAAACCTAATGACACGATGATGATCTCTAACCTACTAGTTATGTTGAAGACCACTATATATCCTCATTATATTCTATAAATAATGAGCGTATTCTAGACTCAATTTGTTACTTAATTCTCCTGAAGCAAGTCCTCAGCCATTAACTTCAAATAAATGAAGGATGGTGTTTACCTTACCACTATATGGATATGTTTTCCATAAATTTCTATAATTCCCATGGTCACTGGAAGATAGTAGTCAATCTATAGAAGTATTACATGATTATAATATACTCACAACAGTATCAAAGGGACGAATGAAATACTTTTGTGTACTTCTCTATAGAATTAATTCTATTTGATGATACAAGATTTTCTATTAGATAGATAAGTTGCTAGTCCTATGTGGGGTTCATAGACCTGCAATTTTTTACAATCCAATCAGTTGTGATCCAGGTCATTTCTCCTTAACTTGCTAGATTATATATTACATCTTCTTGTTCATCTCTCTCCTCAGAGATTCAAGTCAATCAACATATAAATTATGCATATAAAACCTCCCCAAAAAGCAAAGGATTGAACAAAGCAACAAATTTGTCTGTTGCACCTACGGCCTACCTAACTTAACTAACCTATCCTCACCACAATATTATCTTGGTGGCCCATCTCTACCATTCCCACTCCCACCCCTCCTACTAATTAAAAGTACACAAATCTACAAACAACATCTCTCTCTCTCTCTCTCTCTCTCTCTCTCTCTCTCTCACACACACACACACGCACACACATATTCAATGCATTGAAGTTAAAAAAAGTTACACAAGCCACCTAAAATAAAACTGTAGTAACTAAAGAAAGAGGATGGAATACCCAAAACAAGGAAACAAAAGGGGCAGTAGAGAAAGAGAGCAAACCAGTGAGAGCATGGAATGACTGCTCTATATCTCTGCAACCCATGACAGCCTCCACCGCATGAACTTGGACGTGCTGCTGAAGCCGTTCTTTGAAAGAACTCAACAACAACAGATACTGCGCCTGACAAAACAAACAACTCCTCCCTTAGAATTCACACCCAAAACAAGAATTTCGAGACCCAAACCAAAAAATTAGAAGATGGGGTGTTTGTGATTCTTACAAGGAAGTTGTCCAGATCTTGTTTCTCATGCGGAGGGAGGAATTGGGGGTGGTGGTGAGATTGGTAAGGGCGGAGAAGGTGGTGCATCTGTGCCAGCTGCGCCTCGATGAGGGGGAGATGATCGATCGGCGTCGCGACACGGAGACAGCCTACATGAGCAGCCAGGAGCTGATGACAGAGCGGGTGGCTCGCGATCTCGGATTTTAATTGATGTTGTTGATCCTCTTCGAGCTGTGTCAACATGGATCCACCCATCATCCCCACCACCCCTATCTCCATCCCAAGCTGATGTTCTTGTTCTTGCATCTCTTGACCTTTTTCTTAATCCTCTATATCCTTGACTTCCTCTCTATCACTGGTACTTGAGGATGTAGAAAGTGTAAATATACAAGGAAGAGAAGGATGAAAGATGAAAGATGAAAGATGAATATAGAGAGAGATAGAGAGGTTGAATTAAAAATGAAAGGGCCTGCAATTTGCATAAAGGAAAGAAAGTTAATAGCTGAGGACCACAACTTCTACTTTGAAATGTGGAACCTGAGAAGGGCGTTTGTTTGGGTGTAAAGCGGGACGTTTTCTCGTTATTCTCGAGATCTTTCTTCCTGTACTTGGCCTTGGAGGTTTCCACCTGCCATTTTTTTCTTAACAAATCACTGGTGGGTGTGGGTTCCTGGGGCCACTGCCCAAACGGGTAAATATTCTATCCCCATCCATATGAATCATGCACTTGGGAGGCATATTGTTATTGTGCGTATTATCAACCGTCTCCACCTTATATTCTTCACTCCTCACTTTCTACTTATGTCTTTAAATAGTATATACTTCGGCTGAAGCTCATTTCACCATGAATTCCTATATGTTCAATTCAAATATGTTTTATACAAACAAACATGTCTTATGATTTAATTGTAAGCCATGACTTAAAGAATGGCATTATAATCATGTAATAAGTCATTAGATAAGTAAATTCTCTCCAATTTTATTCATTGGACATTTTTTTTTAACCAATTGGCTTAAACGGTTTTAAATGGTTGGATTGTTTAAGCTCACAATTCACAAAGTTGATCATTTAAGGGTAAGCAGCTTTGACTGAACCAAATCACAACATGTTGAAATGTCCATTTTACTTGGTCAAACTCCCAGTCCATTTTTATGAACACGAAAAAAGAAAAGTACACTCACTAAAAACAAATAAAGGTAGAAGGGTGAAAGTATAGTCTATCTTCGACTTTGATTGGGGGCAGGGTTGCTTTCTCTCATGCTCTAAATTAAATCTAATGTTTAGAATTAATTGTCAAGTTTAAGCTGTGCTAAGTCACAAGGGCTTGTACTTGTGTTTTTGTTTAAAATGCATGAGTATATATATAGTCAAGGTAACAAATTGTTACAAGTTGTACATATATATCAAATGCTTGAGTAATATGAAAATTTTAAAATATACAAGTGAAGGTATTAGATGATAAATGATAAAAGTTAAAGAGAAAGATTACTCAAGCAACATAAGCCCTTAAGACTTTATATACTTTTTAAAGAGAGACTTTTGACAGCAGACGATGGGTTTTTTCCCGCCGGTAGAATTATATTTTTTTCCTGATAGTTTTCTTGAACTTAATTAATGTAAAAGTGTCGTTTTAGACTTCATTCCCACCATTTTAGATAAAATGTCATTCTAGTGGCGAAAAACATACTATGTCACAGAAAAACACTTTTAGCGACGGAAAAAAACCACATCTAAAAATCCCTTTTTTTTTTTGTTTTTTGATATTAGGATTTGTCCTTCCTCACTCCTCAGTCCGGATCCTCGCGTTAGAAACATCTTAGGGTTCAATTCCGGATTTGAATCTTATGTTTGAATTTGAATTTCCCAACATTTTAAAAAATATATATAAGAGTTTTTCTTATACCCGTTTTATTCCAATCGAATACCCATTTGCCACGTTACTAGATGCTCTGGGGCATAGAACTAGCAGGAACTTCTAAAACATCTCCCATACGTATGGAAGACTAAAACATGAGGAGAGCAATGTGAGCCAATCACTAGTTATTCCGTTTCTGGCTCCAGTTGAGGTGGTGGAATAGAAGATGATGATGACTTGTGAAGCATAAGAACGTCCAAATTAAATGGGGGCCACCATACAGCTGTCCATTTTGTCTTTTTGCGCTTTCGGATTGCAATAGGTACATTAGGGGTCCCCACCTCAGCAGAGGACGAATCATGTGTTGTGGGCTTTCTATCAAATCCTCTGTTTTTTCTATACGCATGTTTATACAAGTCAATCAACTGACCAATCAGACCCGACCTTCAAAACAAAACCTATTAAATGACCTAACAGGCTCAAATTACCAAGTTGCCCTCACCCTCTTTTTCGCCGAGCCTAACGGCCATGCGACGGCATCCGTCGGCGTGCCGTTAAGTAGTGGTCGTCGTCATCGTCCTCCTCCTCCTCCCCAAAGAGGCAAGAAGTTGAGATTGGTTGATTTTAATTTTTTTGATGGGCACTGAGCCAATTGGGAAGCCCCGAACATGGTAAGACAATCCACTCATGTGAAAAAAGAGCTAAATAGAGGAAAAAAGCCCACACATGCAGTAATATTTGAACTTTATGCTGATGGGTAAGGTGAGAACTATCGCTCCTTAAAGAGTCTTTGTTAAGTAGTTGATGACTTGTTGCGCTTTAACACCACCCCTGGACCCTTCCCTTTTACTGATTATAACCTAGTGGCCAGTGATGATACAAGAGTGATGAATTGATAATATCACAATAATTGCTTTTTGTATAATATTTTAATCTCACCTTTTGTATTATATGACCCGAATAATTATGTCTTAATCTATCACGGTTGGATATTTAAAATTCTCCTTTTGCACCCCATTGACTTTGGTGCATCCAGGTGGGGCCAATGGAAGGAGGGGATTTTTTTAAAAGGAAAAGTGCCCAGACATCATTGAAGAGCTGCCCTTTTAAAATAAGTTGTGTTTTTGTCACCTAGCCTGGGTTGCAATTTTACATTTCGCAATCTATGTGGGTTAGGGTTATCTCCTAGGGGTTGGACTTTGGATGTCATATTTGTATCAATGAATCACTCATATGTGACATGACTACTACAAAATTTCTAATTCTTATAAGTTAGCGTTTAAGTTTTAGATATAAGATTTTGGATCCCTTTAAGTGATGGGGCCATGTTGGCATTCATAAGTTCATATGCAATTTGGATATTATATCATGATGGGTTTAGGATTTCGGGTTTGAGGTTTAGGATTTAATCAAGATGATTAGCTTTTCAACCCCTTGTGGTGTTTGATTACTTAATTAGAGAAAGGGACCCATGGTGCATTGCGTGTAGCTGCGAATTGCAATAGTTTTTAGTGATTACAACAAGTAGATAAGAATCTCTACCAAAACAAAACAAACAAGTACTAGATAAGAAGAATTAATTAATTCAGTACACGTGGCATCTTTGGAAGTGAATCATTTAAAAAAAAAGCATAATACTAATTCATTTAAACATTATTAACCACCAGTTCAGATCTAAGCTAAGATGATTAAATTAAAACCCTACGCATTTATTTATACATGGAGAAGTTAATTATGATGGAACGTTATCAATGTTTTCACTATTGCAACCTTGTATGGGTTCAAGTTGCATTTTCTTAAGAAGATGAGTTCTAAAGAGGCAGATTTCAGGCATAGAGAGGAACATCAAAAACTGATATTGAGGAATTGAGGTTTTGATAAACTCCTCCCTCAAATAGCATAACTACCCATTTTTCCATTGTCCTCTGTATCAATGAATGATAATAATCTTTCTCATAGACGACGGAGCAACCACTGGGATGATATATAGAGGGAGGCACAGGATATGGAGCTGGACAACAATAATCCCTCTTGCCTGGTAAATTCCATTGTCACTAGCACCAGCAAACCTCAAATGGTCCACCAGAAAAACTTCTACTTGCTCATTTTGAGAAACCTTGTCTTTGTCAAGTTTATATCCCATTTAATTGTTTATGGGTTTGTACAAGAAAACTTAAGCTTAAGCTTATATAAATTATAATTCATTAGGTAGTAAATAAATTTTAGAAAACATTGGCAAATTACTTCAACACAGGATGTCAGTTTTTTTTTTACCATGCAAGTGCCTTTAGTAGTGATATCGTGGGTGTAGTCCCCATATTGTCACCCCTTCCCGTTTTTGTGAACTCCGCAAAAAAATCATGGACGAAAATATCACTGATTTGCAGGAGCGCTTGTAAAACCTGTAACTCCACAAAAATATATATCATTGATTTGCTAGAGCTAGCGCACACAGATATATATTTAGAGGAAATCAGTCATGTGAGGACGGTCCTCATGGTGAGAAAGCCTAGTAGGGCCCACCTTATGAACCATTCAAATGAACCATACATACACAACCCTCCTATAGTCATCGAATCCCAAAAAATTGCCCAAATTTGAATGAGCCGGACTGTTGGATTGATGGTCAATTTTTGTTGTTTGATATAAAAATGTAAAACTTGTGGATCATAGATGAAGAGGTTAAAGGCATTGGATTGACTTCAAATATGATATCTAGGTTGATCCCACTTGTATCTTTCAACCCCCCTTTGTCTCATGATCAGTGGGGTCCCAATGTAGGCCACACTCAATGGTCCTCACTGTAAGACGATGAGAGCCATGCTCACCAGTTGAGTTCTCTCTCTCTCTCTCTCTCTCTCTCTCTCTCTCTCTCTAGTTGAGTTCTCTCTCTCTCTCTCTCTCTCTCTCTCTCTCTCTCTCTCTCTCTCTCTCTCTCTCCACACGCACATTATCGTCACTCTTGTTACAATGCATTTCTAGATGGCACGGATTCCCCCTTTTATTTTGATTTGAGTAGGTGGGTGGATTTCTTAGGTGTTTGAAGTATAGTTGTCAATTCCTTTTCATTTTGGCCAGAATGACCGGAGTTTTTCGTTCCGGTCCTTCATTTGAAATGGAATGGGGCAAAAAAAAATTGATTTGAATTCCGCTCATTTCGGTCCATTTCAATAGTCCATTCCGGTTTATAGCACTTTCTCAATATTAATATCAAGAAACATGTTTAATTTATATTTTATTTTTATTTTCCTATTATGCATATATTTTTATTTTATTATTATTCTGAAAAGCTACTCCAAAAAGTTTTGCCGAACTTATGAAAATACTAAGAAATTCCATCTTTGATGCTAGACCGAAATGATGACGGATGAACCAAACAAAATTGACAACTATGGTTTGAAGACAAGTAGGGGTTTATTTGAGGATTGGTTGCATTTTTCAAATATAGGCAATGGAAGAAAAATCTATTTCTTAATTAATCCATTCCTGACTTAAAAGAGGAGATTAAAAAATGCAAAATAACTCAGACCAAATGAATGGAGGGGTACCCAAGGAGCAATGGATCGGAGAAGAGGCTAGTTCGCTTCAATCCAATTCCCAGTTGATGGAGACTGAGGGCAAAGGCACCACAATCATTTCTACAGGAGGAATTGAGAGTCGGTTGTAGCTGCTGCTGCTCCTTGTAGCTAGGGGTTTTGACGACAACAAGAAGGCTTGGAGATTGTAAAGCAGCGAAGCCATTTTGCTCCCTCTCTCTCTCTCTCTCTCTCTCTCTCAAGATTGATGATCTTTTTGTGGAATTGCAAGTCTTCACAAAAAATGTGAAAGGTATTGATTTCTAGATTTTTTTAGGGCATGTTTGGTAAATGATCTTTTTGTGGAATTGCAAGTCTTCACAAAAAATGTGAAAGGTATTGATTTCTAGATTTCTTTAGGGCATGTTTGGTAACAGGCGAAGAATCCATAGATCTTATAATTATTCACTACCACTGGAACAAGGATTTCTTGCTGGATGTTTGGTAACAGGCGAAGAATCCATAGATCTTATGATTATTCATTACCACTGGAACAAAGATTTCTTGCTGGGGATTTGTATAATTGAGGATTTTACTTTAATATTAGTGTGTATTAATGAATATAGCTGAGAAAAATAGGGTTCGCCGTGCAAATCCACTTAAGTGAGGATTTTCAAATCTTATGGGAGGTGGTTCAATTTGAAAATCCTATCAAATGAAGATTTACATTCGTCCAAATCCCGAGAAATTTACAATTGCCAAACATGGATTTATTACAACTTTAGAAAGACTGAAAAATCTTTTCCCAAAAGATTTGGTTGCCAAACGTGACTTCAATGTTGTATGTTTTTTTTTTTTTTTCCACACGGGAAAGTTCTCTTGTACGAAAAAACCTGACTTTTTTTCATATTGAAAGATTCCTTACCCATTTTGGAAATCCAATCTTTTCTAATGAAAAGAGCTTGAAAATTTTATTATAGAAAATGAAGATCTTTAAATAAGGCCTCAAGTTTTTACCTTATTTCAAAAAAGAACACAATTTTCAAAACTTTTCAAATTAGTCCCTAAGGTTTTATGAAGTTTTCAATTAAGAACATACATCCATTTAAAGCTTTTTTTTTTCAACTTCTTCCTGTAGTTTTTAAGAATATTGAAATTACTCTTCATTGAAATAAAACTCTCATTAACTTCTCTATATTTTCCTCATTTCCTTCAATGACATCTTTATGGTGATCAATGACAACCAAGCGACCCCATCAGTGGCGGACCCGGGATTTTCATTTGAGGGGGGCTTGAAAAATTCAGGCTCTACAATCTCAACTTTTTGCCAAGGAAATGTGCCTTGATGTGTAAAATGCATGGTTTATTTATTTTTATTTTTTACATTTTATTCATATAATATATATAGGGAGATGCTCCTATGAGAGATATCTCTCACCTTACTATGAGAGATATGGTGGGGGCCCTCACATTTAAATTATTGGCATTGGATATGTATGTGAGGGCCCCCACCTAATCTCTCATAATAAGGTGAGAGAATCTCTCAAAGGAGCATCTTCCATATATATATATATATATATATATATATATATATATATATGCTCATGTTGAAATAAAATTTGGGTTTATCCCAAAAACAAAGAGGGTGTGCCGTGCGTTAAACAAATTAGATATTCAATAGACAAGACTCAATGTGTAATTTACTACTAGCATTGGGCCTGGAAAGATGAGAGTTGAAAAAATGGGCAGTTTTGGAAATACAAGGCGCAAAATTTTGGATTTCTAAAATGCAACATAGCTGTATGTTGGCTAAAATCGGAAGGGATTTTTACTAAATAATTAAGCTTATATTGCAAATAATCGATTTTATGAAGAATAATAACAAAATCACCATTTAGTTGTTCGTACCTCTTTTTTTTACGAAATTACCCCGGTTGACGATATCGCCAACTGAGTTGAAGATATCGCCAACTGAGTTGGCGATATCGTCAACTTCCTGTATAAGAATCTACGAATTTTTTTCTTTTTCTTTTTTTGTAAAACGGTCTTTTCTCTTTCTCCCATTCATCTGTTTTATGGATTCTCTACTACCATTTCTCATAGATCTTTCTTAAAACTAGTTTATGAAATTAATCTTCAACAACAAGTATGTTCATTTTCATATTTTTTGTACTTTCCCCTCATTCTTATTAGATAAAGGAGGGATTCTCAGGCAATAAGGTGAATTTGTTCTACTTCATTTATTCTTCTAAAATATTACTAGTGCATTGTTACTGATACCCACTAGAACGTTGGCATAGAGCCATGTTAATTCAATGCAGAGGGCAGCTTTTGTTGAGGAATCCAATCGTTGAGCACTTGAGATTCTTGTACATTAGTGCATTTATCATGATCTATTCATTTGGCAAGTGATCTTAGATGGAGAAGGCTAGAGGAGACTTGGAGTTGGGAGTTTATGAAATGGTGGTACTATGCGTGATTTTTTTATTTTTTATTTTTGTAAATGTACATGTTGCATTGCAGTTAAAGGATTTTAAGTAATTCTAATGTACATCCATGGACATACTATTCCAATACGTAGGAAGATAAAAGACCATTCTACATCCTAGTCTTATTTCTTTCCATCTACAACTACCACCTTTGAAACCTTAATAAACATAAGAATAGAAAATCATAAAAAAAAAAAAAACCCCATAAAGCTTAGAACTGTAATACGCAAATGGTAAAAAACTTTAGGAGAACTAGAAGTCTAGAAGTTTAAGCAAGTCAAAATACGAAAATGAACTAAAAGTCTAGAAGTTTAAGCAAAGTCAAAACACGAAAATGAACTAAAACATGCATCCAATTTATATACATGAAGTGAACTAAATCCAATTGAGAAATAAAAAAATTGGATCCAATTGTTGGAAATGAACCCATTTTTTGGGCTGTTATAGTATTTAATAGTGCAACTCATTAGTTGGTTGCTTATGTGATACATATGCAGACAATGACACTTGTATGTTTGTTTATATGGTCATATGGATTAGTTGTCCATATGGGAATATATTGGCTCTTTGCTATGGATTTAGAGCTGCATTTTATTGTTTAATTAATAGTTTATAGACTGCCATAGTTCAGGATTTTTTTTGAAAGATAGTTCAAGATTTATGGGTTGTATGATTGGATTTTTGAAATATATGGAGTATTGATTCTTGATTGGACTTGTTTTCCTCTAAAGCTTCCAACATTCAACTTTTGTATCATCAACTTAACTAAACTCATTAACAATTAGTATCAATTTTCTCATTGTTTTAACTGTCTATCAAGTGAAAATCCAGGCCCTTAACCAAAGAGTTGCTTGACTTGGGTTCAGCCTGCCTTCAAGCATTGGACATGTCAATTGAAAAACAAATTTTATTAGAAATTACAAGACAATTGTACAGAGAACCGTGAGCACTAACAAGCAAATAAAAAGTCTAAAACCCACCCCATTCAGAGCATATGTCACTATTCATGGATGCCTATTGTAGCATGGAACATGTGGTGATTTATGGCAACACAAAACTTAGGAAATTAAAGGAAAAAAGATGTGGTAACTATTCAAACTTCCAAAATATAGTGCATTCTAAATTCATAATAAGCACATTAGTATGAGCAATGATACCATCTAACCTATTAACTAAAGATACTTTGTCAGGCTAAATTAGCAACAAAAGGAAATTATAGTCATTCTTTCCTACACAACTATTTTAGAGGCCTGAAAAGTGCACAAACACTTTAAAAAAAAAAAAACCTTGGCAAAGCTAGAGATGGAGATGAAAAGAGCCAATATGTGGCAATTAGCATTTGTTTTCTAAGGAAAATGAGAACTAGTAATTAACTGCAATGCAGCATGTACGTTTACAAAAATAAAAAATTAAAAAATCATGCATAGTAACACCATTTCATAAACTCTCAGCTCCAAGTCTCCTCTAGCCTTCTCCATCTAAGATCACTTGCTAAATGAATAGATCATGATAAGTGCACTAATGTACAAGAATCTCAAGTGCTCAACAATTGGATTCCTCAACAAAGGCTGCCCTCTGCATTGAATTAACATGGCACTATGCCAACGTTCTAGTGGGCATCAGTAACAATGCACTAGTAATATTTTAGAAGAATAAATGAAATAGAACAAATTCACCTTGTTGCTTGAGAATCCCTCATTTATCTACTAAGAATTAGAGGAAAGTACAAAAAATAAGAAAAATATGAAAATGAACATATATGTTGTTGAAGATTAATTTCATAAATTAGTTTTATGAAAGATCTATAAGAAATGATAGTAGGGAACCCATAAAACGGATGAATGGGAGAAAGAGAAAAGACTGTTTCACAAAAAAGAAGAACAAAATTCGTGGATTCTTATACAAGAAGTTGACGATATCGCCAACTTAGTTGACGATATCACCAACTCAACTGGCGATATCTTTAACTCAATTGGCATATCGTCAACTAGGGTAATTTCGTCAAAAAAAGAGATACGAACAACTAAATGGTGATTTTGTTATTATTCTCCATAAAATCGATTATTTGCAATATAAGCTTAATTATTTGGTAAAAATCCCAAATCGGAAAGGGTGATTAATCAAAGGCATTCATTCCCTTCATTTCCAAAGGGCTTCTATTTTAAATGGAGGCTGGGCCTGCTGGGCTATATAGTCCTTATGGCCTTTTTCAGGATTAGGATGGGCTGAAGCCCCAAGGCCCTTCAACGTGGGTCCGCCCCTACTCTCTAGCTCTCTCTAGGGTTGCAAAAAGAATTAATAGTGTGCTTTTGGAGAAAAGGGGTATTTAAAGGCTTGGGCGTTGATTAAATCCCAATTAGGAAAGAGTTTATAAAGCTGGCCTGGATGCAGCTTATCCTCAGTTGGAAGCTTGCAAAGCTTGCTTGTAGCTTTTCCTCCTCTCTCAAGGGAAGAAAACCTGCAATTGGAGAAAAACCTACAATTGCAACTTTTCCTCCTCTCTGAGAGGAGGAAAACCTGAAATTGCAGCTTTATCTTCCGCGGTAAGCCCGCTTGCAAGCTTTTCCTCCACTTTTCGTCAGACATTGATGAGGCATCAAATTTTCCAAGAGCTTAGATGAAATCACCCTTCCTGTTCTATGGCGATTCGTCTAACTTTAAAAGGCCACAAGGTTGTCTTCTAGATCAAGAAAAGAAGGCAGTTTCTAACGCCACACATACAAATCCAACAGTTCTATCTCTGGACGTAGAACTAAGGGGGAAATTAGTCATGTTGAGATTTTTTCATGGGCCGTAGATAAAATCACTACCACCTTGGACAAAGTTGCGGAAAAGTGATGGCATTGCCGCTGTGAATGAACTGGGGCTAGATAGATATACATCAAGCTCTTAATTGAGGGATGATATTGCATGTAGCTGACTTTTTTTGCACGTCAGCACGGATGATCGGAAGGAATGGGATGAGGTTGTTGTCACAGTCCACCTGCTATGTAAGCAGTGCTGCACTAAAGATTTTCGTTTGAGGGGAGCTTGAGAAATAATTTATTTTACTTAAAACGGTTACTTGAAATAAAAGTTTAAGAGTTTTAGTGACAGTCAAACTGATATGTATCGGCTGAGTTTTAAGAACTATTAAAGAAATCATATTAACTCCATACTAGATAAAGAGCCAACACCATATCAAATTCTCAATTCTCCTTCTTCCATCCTTCTCAAAACGAAAGTGTCCTTTCGAAACGTAAGAAAATCAATGGCTCGCTCTTCTTAACCATTGGATATAACTAAATAAAAATAAAGAAAATGGTCAAAAGGAAGGTGTTAGTCTAGGGTTGAACTATAGTCACAAGTAATAAAGTACTTAAATAAATAAAATTAGATTTCTCAACACTATTCAAACCCATTTTAACTTAAGTTGCGTTATATTAAAAAAATAAAATTTATGTTTGAATCTAAATAGGCTTGATTTGAGCTAGAAATTAGACTTGAACATGATGTTGAATCAAATTTAATTGTAAGCTTAGAAATTAAGAAGCAAAGTCGTGTTGGAAACAACAGTCACTCATCAGGATTTAGGTCTTATTAGTGGGGCCATGTTTTTCAAATGTGTCAAAAGATAATCTAATCCAAATAAGCATGGTATGGTAATCATATAATACCTAATGGATCTATTTGCACTGTTTTGGTTAGTTGCATATGATTATCAAAGATAGTGGATTTTGAGTAATTTGTGAATTTCTAATATATAAAAAAAGATCCTAGGTCACATTTTTATGATTTAAATCATTAACATTCTCAGATTCGTGATAATCATGAATACGATGAATTTCATATCTTTTACATTTTAACGGATGTTGATAATTTTGTGAAATACATTCAAATAATCCAAATGTAAAATAACTTGCTTTGATTTGAAATCACCTGGAAAAGAACTTGAATATGAGAGAGAGAGAGAGAGAGAGAGAGAGAGAGAGAGAGAATTTGGGAAAAAGGATGTGGCTGGACAAACTTTTAAGTGGGCGCTGGGTTGGATGGGCTTAAATAACTCATGGTCCTTTTTTTATTTTTTTTTTCAATTGGGTGGGGGTTGAAGCTCTCGCACACCTATATGTAGGTCCGCCTCTGGACGTCATGGTTGTCGGTTGCCGAAATTATGTAATGGCTTTAAATGAAAGATAATCTAGGTATTTTAAAAAAATTGAGGGAAAGAGTTGTTTGAAGATAGCTTTAAATGGTGGAATGACCTTAATTGAAAATTTACTAAAAAACTTAGGGACTAATTTAAGAAGTTTTGAAAATTATGTCCCATTCTGAAATAGGACAACAAATTAAATCCTTATTTGAAATTTTATCTATAGAAAATTCTCTATTCCAACCGGGAGATTTCAATTTTTTAAAACTATATATCTTGCGTACGTGTTAAGAGAGATCCATTATATCATCAACCTATATGGGTTCAATTGCATTTAATAAAAGGGACTCAAAATTCTCTAGACAAAGCTTTGATGATGATACCTCAGTGACAAGGATTATTTTAAATTTTTGACGTAGGAGTCCTTTTCATGAAAAATGAAAGGGCATTTGAAAAGGTATTTCTGTCTTAATAATCTATGTGCAAAAGGTTGATATTATTGGCTATAAGATCAGGCAATGAGGCATTCTGATTCTCGGAGGAACAGAACCTTATGAAAAGTTCATTTTTAATTTTTTACTTTTTAGGTTTTAATTAAATAAGTTTTGAAACTTATGTCCTTCTTTGAAGTAAAATAAAAACTTAAGCCCTTCTTTAAAAATCCCCCTTTTTCATTAGTTCCCGTTTTAACTTTCCTCCTTTTCTCGAGCGAAAAATCTCGCCCCGCCCAAACAACAACAGAGAAAGCCTCAAAACCTCCCAGAAGATTTGTTTTGCTTCCAACCCCCCTCGAATTCAGAATATTCCCGACTGCCCCCCGTTTTCCTAAACAGGTCGATCATCGATGCAGCAGAATTTCAGTGTAGGCAGTGACTCGAACAAGGGGGGTGAAGGGTGATTTCACCAAGCGCTGGAGTCGCCATTCCATTTCGAGGTAAGAATTGGATACATTTTTATCTCTTCTCTATGCCAAATTTTATTTCAAAGACTCTGATTTCAAAAAAAACCCCCTTTGAAATTGTTGATAGAAACTCTGCCATTTGAATTCCTGATATGTTAAAATAGGAAAGGAAGAAAAACAAAGAAGTAGTGTTTGTAATTGTAGAATTTGTTAGGGCTATTTTATCCAATTTGCTCTTGCCAATCATATGTTTAAATTTAATTGTTGGTAACACACATTTGAGGAGTGAGGGAGAGCATTTAGTTTCACCCATAAATAGATAGTGCATTTAGAGTTTACTAGCACAACTCTGTAAAGCTAACTCATATTGATGGATGGGGTAAGGTTCTGTAGATGATAGGTTGCTGTTGATAAAATTGTGATGTTTGTTTTGGTGTTTTCTTGTACATTGAGAATTCAAGTAATTTTGGGAGAAACTAAGGTAAAGATGCATAAATGGCTATCAAATAATCTCCCCTTTAATGGAAGATGATTAAGGGGAGGTGGAAAATGAATACCCTAGACATTACCCTGGTAAATCAAGTCCTAGGAAAGTAAGGGGTTTCATCTGCATCTTGACCTATATCCTTCAACCATCAACTCTTTAATAATCCTTTGTTGGAACCCATTTTACCATTGATTTCTAGGAAGTCAATTCCATGCTGGCAAATGGGACCTTACCACACAGACCCTGAGGGTGTGTTTGGACAAAATACTCGTTTTGTCCTTGCTCATTGGGGCAGAATTCCCCAGCAACTAAAGTTCCTGTAGTTTATTGTTGTTATTTTTTAATTTCAAGTTTTTTACCGCCAAGTTGTTTTCATCATCATTACTTATCCCATGGATGTGGATTCAGCTAAATGCATTCTTTTCAAGTGAAATTATAAGTCAAGACCATGAGTCCTTTCTTACCACCATTGGTGACTGGGAGTGAGGAGAGAGATAGTAGCCGTTGAGGGTTGCCTTGGTGAATTCTATTTCTCCAGTCAACTATATTGGAGACCATATTATTTACAGTCTAACATGTCTTTCTCCACCACTTCATTCAACGCCTTACTTGGTCTCTCCCTTATCCGAGTTCCTTGGACCTAGTATCCATTTGATATGTCCCGAGGCCTCCACCACAGCATCGAAGTTGAGTGAGACATATTGAACAAGTATGTTAGTCCCCATTGAGGTTTACTATTGTGCCAAACTTGGGGCTATCCACTGAGAACTATGTTAGAGCTGCTTATCAACGTCGTTGTAGTGGACTTGATTTTACCAAGGATGATTAGAATGTGAACTCCCAACCATTTACGCATTGGAGAAAACCCTTTCTTCTTTTGTGCCGGATAAAATTTTAAAGCATAGACTGAAACAGCTGAAATCAATGGAAATTACTTGAATGGTACAACTGGTACATGCGAAGAAATGATCATGAGGATTGCATTTGCAAGAGAAATTATCAAAAGGATGTCCACCCCACCCAACCAATTCAAAATTTCTGGGAGATTGGTTTGATGGAATAAGTCTGTGATTTTGCATTGAAGGCTCATAATGAGTGCATACAAATAAGCATGAAATGTGATTCATATGATGGCTTGAATGTTTTTCGTTTTCTGGATAAAACCTTCATACATTTCTTCATTTAGACGGTAAATAGAAGGATTTAGATTGTGCACAAAAACCCATGGAATTGTTGATGGAATGTTTGACTGAACGCATTAGATAATATGTTAGGGTTTAAATGGACAGGAAGTGTATGAAACTGTATGCAGTTTATAATCTCCTTGTTGCCTCAATTACTTCAGCCATATTTGATCCCTTGGTGATTTGGAGTACATTTAGAAGTATGCAACTTTCTGTTAAAAATACAATGGTTGATCGTTCTGCTTATAATAGATTAAAAACCTATTAAGCTGACAGGGCTGCTGTAGAAAAAATAAGCAAAGAGAGATGACACAGTATGACCAATATTGAGATTTGAAAAGTCAGTTTTTGATGGAAAATTCTGGACACTGGGTGGACCTTGTTGAACTTTATTGTATTTGACTTAAGGTTCAAAAGTGTCAACTTTGTTGATTTATTCTTTTGTATGTGCTAATAGCCTACTACCTATATGCATTTGTTATGTTTTACTTTTGTAGCTTTACTTTAGGATGTTGTAATACACTAATACCAGGACTGTTAACTTTTTTTTTTCCGTTCCCTATCAGGCATTCAGATGAGTTGGTTTGAAATTTTCATTATTTGCCTTATTTTTAGGGGATTTTTCTCTGTTTGCATTTAGTTTCTGTTAAAAATATAACAGGCTAAAACCTATTAATATAACAGGAACCTAGAATAGTAGAATTAAGAGATGACACAGTATAACCAATATTGTGAGTTAAGAACTCATTTTTTTTTATGGAAGAGTCTGGGTGTGCCTTTTTGAAGCTTCTTGTATTTGATTAATTTATTTTATTTCCATGTGCTACTGGCCTATCGGTAACAAACAGAACTTGAAGCCACAACCTCAAGGTTGCAATAGCGAGCACTGTTTCACTTTGCCATGGGCTTTTGTCACCAATATGCGTTTTTATGTTTTGTTTTTGTAGCTTTACTTTAGAGATGCAGTAATACCAGGATTATTAGGTTTTTGCCTGTTCCCCTAGGGGGCATACATATGATTTGGTTGAAAAATGCACTATTTTCTTTATATCTTTTAGTGGATTTTTATTTTTCTCTGCTTATATTTAGCTTCACTACTGTTGCTATCAAGGTTAATAAAGGGGAAATTGGCCTAGTTTGGCAGTTTCAATTTCACTGTGACTCATTATCCATTTCATCTTTGCTCATTACTTTTGACTTAAGAGCAAGCTGTTTTGATACTCCTTACTTTTCCTCTATTTAGGGATCACAAGAAAATGCCACATTTGCAACTAGCAAAAAAAGGTTGAAATAGAAAGTGGTCATTGGGAATTACTGCATGGAGTTGATGCCTTGATGGGGCAGCTGCAGCTGAATGAAAGGAAACACATTCCTTTGAAATAGACTATGCGGAGGTGAAAAATGCTCTTCCCACCCTCACCCACCCACCCCACCCAGAAAAGGCACTGTCTACATTCATAAGAAGGTTATCTTATTATATTAGTTTCTCACCCATGATAGGTTGAAAATGTGAAACAATGATGTTTTTCATAAAACTTTCAATTATCTTCTTATGATGCAGGAATATGGACTTCAGAAATGATCAGTGCATTATTTTTTTCAAAATAATGTCAGCACATCTTAGTAGCTGGTTCTATCTTATTGTCCTTTTCATGAGAAAATATGAATGGTAAGGTGCTGCTATTAGTAAGATGCTGATGACAGCTAACATTTGATTTGACGTGTGTGGCCCACCTCTTTTTGTCCAACTCACCCATATCACAAGCTTCTTTATGATATCTTGGCTCAAATTTCACTTCAATTGGAATAATTGCTATGTTGGATTTGATCATGAATTTATGAAATATAATTATGTTTTCTACTCATGATCAATCCAACTGTTTGTGGCATCCCATTTGGAGTGAGATTTAGACTAGTTCTTAGAACGTGTAAGAAACTATGTACCGACCCAAAAGCTTAAGCTGATAGGTGGAAGGCCCAAACAGGTATATGAAGACATGTCCAACTTAGGACTTAGGCGATGTGGGATGTGGGACTTCCCAACACTCCCCCTCACTTGCAGGCCCAACAGATTTCATGGACTTAAGCAATGTGGGATGGGATGTGGTATCCGATACTACACTTTTTATGTACAAAATATGTGTCCATGGCTTGTCCCTGCTATATCCATGCCGTATCTAGGTATCATAGCCCTATAGGTTGACTTGTGGTTCCCTTAGGGCTTGAAGGTTGAGGATTGAGGGTTTAGGGCCCTTGTGAATTACCCTGTGATACCATCCCTTCTCTTTATCGGATAATTCCCCCAAAAACACAATCTGAGGTACATCAAATTGCTTGGTCGTAACCCTGATTTATATTAATAGACTAGACTAAATACATAATGCATTTGGTTTCTGGTAATTCTATTGTACCCATCCCAAAACTTGCCTTTTTTCAAGTAAATTCTAAAGCATAATGTCTGCAAGTTAAAACATCTGTTTTGCTTATTTGAATCCATATATACCTGTTGTCTGGAGGAGAAGACCTATTAAAGGTAACGTAAGATGACTTGTAGAAGCAGAGAACTATGTTGCATTCCACTCATTTTGTCATGTTGAATTCAGATTGTCTGATGCTTAACATCATTTTTAATTACTTGACATTTTAAGCCAAAAAACACTTTGTTCCTGCAGTCCCT
Organism: Umbellularia californica; assembly: GCA_028538565.1. Classification (NCBI taxonomy): domain Eukaryota; kingdom Viridiplantae; phylum Streptophyta; class Magnoliopsida; order Laurales; family Lauraceae; genus Umbellularia; species Umbellularia californica. The sequence goes on along the minus strand of JAPQWN010000001.1, from coordinate 11,951,959 downwards.
TGGACTATTAAATTGTTGTAGTTATCTTCCTATTTCTTTGTAATCCATTAGATTGACTCAATAAAGGGGGAAAAAGAAGAAGAATGAAGTGTTTCATCTCACGTGTCACCTTCTCTACATCTTTTTTTTTTTCTTTTCTTTTTACTTTTATTTTCCTCTGATGCCATAAAAATATTAAAATACAAGGAAAGATTATCCAAAGGATGTGGAGTATGTCTCAGATTGGGCTGATCTAAAGAATTACAATTTACAAATAAATGCAAAAATGATTACAACAAACAATAATCCAAGGGACTATGGGAACAAAGTGTTCCACCATATCTTCCTTTTCGTTTAGGAGATTGGCATTGATAAATGATAATCAACTCCAACTAATGGGATTTTCTCACCAGAAAACATGATATGATTTAGCAATCTGCCCCTCAAACCCATCGGAGACGTGGAGTGCTCTTCTAGAAATTATTGGAAATATCGGTACCATCATTATTTGCATTTGTATATATGTTTTGTCAAATGAGAATTGTTTTTTTATGCATTTCATTCTTGCTTTGTGACCCCTTATAATATTTCTTCACGGAAGCACTCGTATTTATGAGGAAACTAAAACTTATTAGGTTGTTTTTAAATTTTGTTCTTTTCAGGTAGATGACTCCTCAATAGATAGAAGCTAACGTGATCATCCAGATCTCATCTCATGCTGGTTCATGGTATCAAGAAGCTCAACCACTAGGTTATATTCTCAGGGCAGAGGTACGTGATCTTGGTGTTACATTCCGGGCCCGAGATTTTCCCGACTAGGGTGGTTCCCAAGGTGTGACACTCGTACTCCCGTGAATTCGCACCTATTCCGAACCAAGTCTGAATCCAAAAAGAAGAAAATTTCACTATGCACGTGTGAGGATTACTCACTGACACCTGTCAACATACTTATAATTTGCGGAAGCCTGTATAACTCAATAACAAAGCCTGAACAGTCCATTAAAGTTCCAATAATACATCCTACAATTTATCATATAACAAAACTAATAATTTAAATCTCTTAATACATGGCAAAAAGGTACTCTAATGATAGAAACCACTAGATGTTTTACCCGGATGGAAACATGATTCTAAATCAAATGCAATTTAGAAATAATCACATGCATAACCATAAACTAAGTGTAAAATGACATAATGCATAATCTAATCCCAAACCCAAGATTACAACTCTTGTACGTTCTCCGATGGTCAAAGCTAGTAGTCGTTCTCTGCAATCTATTGGCTTAGTCTCGGAGGGACTGCTAGTCCTACTCCTCAGCCTCCTGGATTCCTATGACACCAAGTGTAGCACCATGAATACGATGATTCAACAATGTATGAGCAATTATAAATTAACACATGTTATCTCAATTTCGAGTTATTGATAGAAGATTAAAATATATCAAATGATCGTTAAGTAGGCACATTGTGCATTATGAATAAATCATGTTTTCTCGAATCATAAATTGAATACTCACTTTCTAGTTACTACTACATTTTGCTCATCCTCTACGATAGACAACGAATCTAGTTGGAATGTCACTAGTGACCCGACCAAAGGTTCTCTTGACTACCCGGTTCTAAAGTTCCGGTGCTCCAAACGACATACTGTAGTAGTTTCGAATGATTAAATCAAGTTTTAACCCTGTCGGGTATCACAAAGTCGAAGCTAAGTAGTGCCAAACCATTCAAATCGAATAATAATAAATTGGAGTAAGACTATTCTTTTCAAATAATTTCTAATCAAATCCAATTATCTTCATCTATAATTTCAAATCATTTCCAACCGAATTGAATCAGATACTTACTCCATTTGAATTACACATCAATGTGCGGTAACATTTGTGAGACAATTGTAATGCAAGTTGATAAATAATACGAATAATGCATATAACAAGTATTTGAATATTTGAGGGCAAATAATAAATCAATCTCAATATGCAAATGCGAATTGATTAATAGAATCAAGGTGATTTACTAGCCAATCTTAATCTAATTACCCGCCGTCTCTAACCATCCATTTCGATGTAGTTTTAGTTAATTTGATGCCCGTGCTATATTTCTTTGGCGTCACCTTGTGTGTGTACGAGGTACACCAAGATCCCTAAACCAACACCCATGGTAAAGTGCTAGCCCAAGATTTCTCATGTGATATAATTTCTATCAGACTATGTTAATTGGTTACGGGACGTCCATATCTATGGACCTACAAGTCAGTATTTTCACACTTTAAGAACCTATTGGTTTAATGTACATATCCTGGTCATCCTCAAGGCTGACTAAGACAATGATATACTTAAATCTAAGTAAATAAAACCTCATTTATGGTTAAAAAGAAACCCAGAGGGGGTTCGGACACCTCTCGGTCACCTATCAGTTAACCGGGTGTGGTCACTTCGGTTAACCAATAGCTAACCGAGTTATCTGATTACTTACTGTCTAAATTCGGCGAGGTGTCGGTCATGGTTCGGTTAACCAAACTCAATTTCTTACTCTCTGCTTAAATTCGGTCAATAGTCCGTCAGGGTTCGGTTAGCCGAACTCTCCATGTTGATTAACTAACAGTTGACATAATTCACTGCGTACAGAACCTGTAATGGCTGTATCGTAACATTTTCAATTCACACTTTTCCTACTTCTTCCCATGACATTCACAAGTCATCTTCTATACAATATGAGCCTCCAATGCTCTCATAATCTCATCCATTTATTAATCTAAATCCTTTGTACTTCCAATAACACATTATAAGAGAACCCATTACAATTTAATCTATATATAGTGAAAAGGCTGAATTTAACATTCAATGAAATCATATTGCTCAATCAATCGGTTAATCACATGCATATATCAAAATTGCTCATTACTTGCCTCAATTTGGTGCTTTCCAATCAAATCTTCTCTTTGACTCAATTTATACAAAAATCCCCAAATCAGAATCTCAATTAAGTCCTACAATGGTGAAATGCATAATATAATTCAAATGAGAGTGCATGTAATGAAATTGAGTTCCAATAGGCATATTCCAACAAGAGAGAATGGTTTGGAAGGTTTTTTTACCAATAGAGAAATATGGAAATGGATGGGGGGAACTAATGTCTTGTAGAAGATGATAGTCTTGTTCTTGTTCAAGAAGATGAAATACGTGCCTCCAATTCCTACATGTAATGCTCCTTGGTTAGATTGAAAGTAAATGGAGAGTGATTGGCTGGGAACCTTGCTAATTAGGGATGATTGAGAGAATGGCAGATTGTAGAGGATGAAGAAGGTCTTGGTGATGAAGGTGGAACCTAAAGAACCCGCATGCAGTCTGTCTTCTTGAAGTTAGAACAAGGAATTGGGGAAAGAAGAAGAGAAGAAGGAGAAGAGCAGAAAAAGGAGAGGAGAAAAAACCTCTCTCAGCTGAAGATGAAAGGAGAAGAAGGAATGAAAGATTGTTGGCTAAGCTGGGTTTTAAATGAGATTTTTTATTCTCATTGCATGCAACTCCTGAAAGTTAAACAGAATTTCAGAAAAGGCCTCTTAATGAAGGAAATTCTACGAAAGGGCTTTTCACTGTAAATGGGCCTGGAAATGGGTCAAGTTGGGTCCAAACAGGTCAGGTCCGAACACAAGAATCTATGTACTCTACTTGCTCTATGCAATGCACATGAAAACTCATCAAAATTGAAATCACATGTGCGACCTAAAAATATTCAAAAGGTCATAAGTCTCCCTAACACTGTCAAAACCCCACTAATCTAGCTAGTCCATCGTCAAATCATCCAAAACATGCATTGGACACCTAATCAAGATTAGTTAGGCGCAAATCGTACTTAGGCGAGGTTGGGGTGTTACACTTGGCTTGGTCATTTTGCTTGTAAGTGCTTGATTTGAGTTTCTTTTATCTTTTCCCTTCTGTTGAGGTATATACCAACATTTTTTTAATCTCAAAGTAACTATGATGCAACCATCATACAAGGATAGGATATTTAAACAATCTTTTGTCTGGGGCTGGTTCTTTCAAAAGAAATCTACTTGGAGTTATTGGAGGGGGTACAAATAGGCCTTTTAGTGATGAGGGAGAATGCAATGGGATCAAGCATGTATGTTTTGTACAAGAAGAGGATGATCATCTATTTCAGAAACACCATGAAATCAGTGGATGGTGGACGACCTGAAAAGGCATATTTCTCCCTTTGCTATATTATGCGGAATATTTGCTATATTATGCGGAATATGAAAAGAATGATTAATATTATATTGGAGTCGAAGGTTTTGGCACTGGAGAATGCCACATAACATATTTAGTTGAATTTGTCTCATCTTGCTTCCAGAGGGAACAGGAGGATTCTAAATGTGTGAACTAAGTGACTCGACAAGCACTTGGAGAGGACATTGAAGAAAAGGGAGAACCTAAAACATTGATGCATCCTCATGCATCCAAGTTCTGGATAACAAAAACCTTATGCAAGTGTTATCAATAGTTAAGGATTTTGTATGGGTTATTAGCTGTTTATGGTGCCTTGAACCCGAACAGAATCAAGATAGGAATCATTGGATGGCTTATCTGATTGTCTTTTCAATGTGTTCTAGATCAAATATTCAGATGAGTAAGAAAAAGGTCGCTGAATATATTTAGTTGAATGTCTCATTCTGTTTCTGCGGGGAACAGATTCAAGGATTGTAAATGGATGAATTAAAAGAGCTCGTAGTTTAAAAGCACTGGATATTGAAGAAAAAGGGAGAGACAGACATCAATGCATCCTCGTGCATCCTAATTCTTTGTAACCAAACAACCTTATTTTTATATTTTTTGCTCCATTTATCGGATTTTGAACAGAGCCTTCTGATTGGATGTCGTCTAATTGCCTTCTGAAAAGGCTCTAGATCAAACATGAAAATAGGCTAAGGGGGGCTACAGATTTGGGTTTTGGGGTCATTTTAGGCATTAATGGTTACATGAAGGCATTGATAAAAAAATGTATGTATATTACGTGAAGGCCTATAGAGCCAAAAAGCATCAGAATGTTAAGAGTATCATTGTTGATTATCTCAAGGATATTGTCAAATTTTTAAGGTGAATTTGTCGGATCCACGGATTATATTCAAATTCTTTTGGGTCTTGCGAATTTTAAAAGCTCTCATAGGTGATATGTTGCCTCTTGGAAGGCCTATTGCAAAGTTTTGATGAGAAGTCCATTGTCTAGACATTTTTTGTGAAATTTTTTTCTCAAAACCCCATGTAGATTACTCAGAATGTGGAATGGATATCCATCCATTATATTTGTTAGCAGGGAATTCAGCTGAACCTCGTGTGAAGTAATTGTCAATCAGCCAAGACAAACAATGCATATTAGATATGTGAATTTATGAAGGAATAGTAGAGCTGAACGTGCTTGTGATACAAATTGAAATTTATGATAGTTTCTTGGTTTTTGTCGCTTGACATTAGTTAGTGATGCTGGACTGTGATTTTAATTAGAGTTCTGATTTGTGGCAGCTAGGCCAGTCAATCCTACCGCCTGATGAGGGGGCACGCCCACGGCTTGCCAAAGCCTGCAGAAACAGAGGTTGTCTTTTCTTGTCCTAAATACCGAGAATAGGGTAGTGCCCAATGTCGAAAAGCCCACCATGTTGAGGACTGGGCTTGGGCAGGACCCAGCCGGCCTCGCCTCCCTTTGTTGGGGATATTCATGTGCATCCATCCCTCACCATATGTGTGTGTGTGTGTCGGTCGGTCGGTCGGTGTGTGTGATTTTTGAGTATTTGTTTTTATTGTTCTTCCTGAAAAAAAAAGAAATCTCATTCGTACTTATAACTCAAGTTGGGTAATTCTTAAACAGCTTGAAGGGAAATCCTTAGACATTTCTTGAGCCGTCTCTACCCTCTTTTGTTTGTCTCGCCTAGAATTGATTTGATTTCTTCCCCATTCTGATCTAGTTGTTGAGACAATTGAAAACAGTGTTTCCTTGTTCTGGTATCCTTTATTTTATCTTTGCTTTGAATCATTAGGGCTTAGACATTACTTCAGTGATCCTTAATTGTTTCAAAATGGGAGCAACATGTGTTTGTGTGTCTAAATGGATATGTGTATATGCCCTTTGTCCACATATAACTGCGTATAAATATATGGAGATAATTTTTGTAATTATATTAAATAAATAGGGATATTTTTCATGTCTATTTGTATCAAATTCCATGCAAGCTGGGCCCTTTTGGCAATGGATTCAATTGTATTCCAATTCCAAATATGCTCATCTGAATCAATTACTTCCTATATATTTTATGCAAACAAGCAGGTCCATTCCATCAGTGAACTCCTATGACATTTCCATGCAAACAGATAGGCACATTTGAAATGTACCCATTCTCATCTATTCATTTACACTTTTGGAAAACAATTTTCATTGTTTGCAAGGCTTTCAGTCTTTACTTCCAAGACCCCTTGCTTTTATTCTATGCTGAAATTACTAATAACAACTTGCATTGTTTTGTATCAGGTTTACAATCAATGGTGATTTTAAGATTTCGGTCTACAAGGGCTCTGGTGGCAATGGTGCAAGAGCAACAATGAACCTGCAACTAAGCCAGCAAAGTAATTGGTTCATTCCATTTAAAAAACTTTGTAACAACTCATTCTCCTTAATGCAGAAATATGGTCAGTTTATTTACATTCTAGATGAGTATAGCAGAAAAACAAACGGATCACACAATATTAAATTCCTAATCATCTAATTAGTTAGAATAAGAAAAAAGTTGAGGATGAAATGATAATGATAGGATAATCTGAATTCTGATCAGTCTGATCTTTGAGATATATGTCCTATACTCCATTGTTGTCCTGCCTTTTGATGCATGCTATGGTCTTCTACAGCACCAGAGACCTCACTTTTGTGCGACAAACTCAGATTCTATGGGATAAGGGTAAGTTAGATGATGATGATGATGCTCTTGTACCTGTATGCTAATGAATTTCCCAATGGTTTGTCCTGCAGAAAATGGAGCGGAGGCTAGACCAGGTTCATCCTATTCTGGAGGGGAGGGGAGCTTGTTCCCGGCCTACGGGGCTGGGACCCAAGAGGGCCCATACAAGTGGGAAGAGGAAGCCCACACCATGGGAAGGAGAACCCACACAAGTGGAAATAGGAAGCCCACAAAGTGGGAAGGAGAGCCCACACATGGGGAGAGTGGCATACTGTTGCAGATCGATTTCCATGAATTGATGAGGATTAAGAAAATTAATTATTTAAATCTTTGTACACTTGTGATCCAGCTTACGAACCCCGACACACTTATTAAGGATCCAAAGGATCAATTGGGCCTCAAGCAGTCTATATTTTTACATAAAACAATTAATAGGGGCTGTTTTGGGGAAAGACAGAAGCAGGGGGAGTTTATGTATTTCTCTGAAAAAGTTCAAGACATTATTAACTGGGCTGCCATGCGGTCTGATTGCAGCAACTGTGTTATGGCATTCAAATCCAGCCCAATGCACTTGAAACTTGGGCCACAACACAACCTTCACAGACAGGTCGTACCAGCAAAGCCATCAACTCATGGGCCATGTGGGTCCCACAGGGATATATCCCAGATTTGGAGAAATCTTTGTATTTCTTTTAGATGTTATTTGTTTTGAGTAGGAAAAGTATGGTTAGGATTTCCATTTGTGGTAGGATCCCAAGTTTAAAAAAAAATCAAACTATGTGAGTTTTGCTCTGGCCTCAACTCAATTCATGCACTCCTGAACCGAAGGAATCAGGTGCATTGAAAGGTCTCGCCACAAATTATATGTAAGTAATACTAATACAATCTTAGAGATTCACAAATGGGCATCATTTAATTAGTAATCATAGTGAAGTCATCTAACAATGGTACTTTATATGAGAAGAATCTAATGTGAATAAATATGAACCCTCTTTTGATGGCAATTCCGATAGATGTTCTCAATGGTCGTATTATTCATTTAATGTTTGGTATCTTAGTGGAATAAACAAGGGGCTTCAATTATGGTGGAATCTAAATTAACATTTATAATAATGATGAGAGCCATACGGTGTTGATAATCAAGGTTGTGCTACAAAGAAATTATGGGAATGTTGTGTTTTTTGGAAGTCTTTATTAACAAGCCTAATTCAAGGATAAAACGGAGAATAATATCAAATCTAGTGATTCTCTATCGCGCAGCAAGATCCAAGAACGGCCACTACAACTTCATCAAAAAAACAAAAAAAAAAATTGGATACAACTTGATCAAGTTAAAGGAAAGAACATGCAAAGTGGATAAGCTGAAAGGGAGATCACCATGGATCTTTCCATGATGCATCTAGTGTTTGATCCAAGAATATAATGGCACCAACTGCAAACTCATGGGCAAGTTTCAACTCGAAGGACCTCTACAGTTCCACTCCATCAACTCAATAATTCTCTTTTAAGTCGAGGATCAGACAGATCCTAGGCTCCTCATAAAAAATGCACAGAAGGGTATAGATGTGTGAGAAAGATTACTTAATTATTTCCTTTTCTCGCGCTTTCTTTAATCGTTATCAAGTAAGAACTATTAAGAAATTCATTTGATTATGATTAGATTAGCTTGGGCTTGAGGCATTTGTAAGTATCACCACCATACTAGTCCTTGTTCTTATTTTTTCAGATACCCCAGGATGTGGGGTTTCAACTTTCAACCATCTCAGCAACCCCTCATTGCCAGCCATGCTAAGTCCCCATCGCCCCCAACTTTTACAGAACAATATCATTACAGAAACAACCATGAAGCCCTTATGAGAGGCCTCTCCCTGTGCAAGATAGACCCTCCCCCACACACCAACACCTGTCAGATTGAGAGGGTTCCATCTTCCAGGGCCGCCTCTTATGTGCCTTTATTGGACCTCTGCCAAATGCATCCTAATTGTACATTTTTTTTAAATTGTGCATGTGCACCTTATGAGTGGAACACCCTGATGCTCTGGGCCGACACATACCCTACTAGCAGTTCTAGTTCCACAGCCATTCTTCTCCTTATATTATGGTTTTTTAATGCCTACACTCATCACAGTACCAATATCAAGATTTGACAATAGTTATCGAATCTTTAGAGCAATTGTCTCATTTGGCTGCACTGCATATCGAGCACACAGAATATACTGTTTTTTGGCAAATGAATGATAAGATCAGCAGCTGTACCAATCGGCCGACACTCCACAGGATGTTTGTGATTGATAGATAATAAAGATATTGACCGAGTCAGAGATGCATTGAAGCACTTGTTAGAATAGCCATCATCATCTGTGTAAATTTTAAAAGCTACAGTCTTATCTATAGTAGTATAGTTGGACCCCTTTTGACCATAAAAAGGAAGCCTACTTACATGAGATTCTACTCTACTAGTATGGCTTGAAGAATGTATGTGGCCCTAACTGCTAACACTGTAAAAAAAAGTAAGGGACAGGGTTTGGTGCCTCCACTTCCCTGACCAGAACCAATCATGGAACTTGCAATGTGATTGAGAATCTATATATTGTTTTTTATCCTCTCCCTCTCCTGGCTGAGGAAGAACTATAAACACTATACAGAACTTCTTCAACAATGTGTTTCATGTGAAGCTGGTAATTTATTTATTTTTCATATGAGAGGGTATGTGTGTGGTGTGCACCTGAAAGAAATGTTTCCCAGGGTTGGTGTGGAACCAAGTTTTAGAACGGCCCATCTGGGATTACACTATGGATGGCCCTGGTTTTAAAACTTTTACTGACTGGACAATAGTAACTATCCAAATAGTGCAATTTACATCCTGACAATGCATCAAAAGGACAACATGTACCACCCACACTGGGCATTTGAATTGAAAATGATGGGTCCTTGTGAAATGCAAGATGGGGCACTCACAGGTTGCCTGCTGGGGCCATCAATTGGGTCTTGTTCTAGTATCCAAGCCCATTGGGTTTGAAGACATGGACCTTGTCCTGATCGGTCCAGTCTAGACTTTGAATCAAACTGTCATAGCCCTTCCGAGGAAGGCTTAACTTCGAGGTTCTTATGGGATCCAAGAATGCACACCTTTGAAACATGTCATGTTAAGTTAAGATAGGATTTTACTTATATGCCTAAATTTAGGACTTGAAAATTTCCAATGTGAGACTTGTGGAGTCCCTTGCATCCCGAGTGTTTTTTGGCAAGTAATGGGCACACTGGATTTTAACCGAATTTGCCACTTTGACCGAGGCTCATAGATCTCACACGGACCAATAATTTTGAGGTACTTGCAATAATAGAATATATATATATATATATATATTCCATTATTACAAGTACCTCTAAGATGCATATGAATATTCCCCCCATATATATATATATATATATATATATATATATATATATATATATATATATGGGAAATTCTCAAAAACATAAATGGGTAATTAGATATGGGCGCATCGCTCTATTTGGTCATGCGGATTACCGAAACATGGCATCTTGCAGACTTGGCAATGATGTGTGTCATCACTTGGTGAATATTTTTATGCAAACAACTTCCAATTAACTAGTGAGTTTCTGGTCAGGGTGTTGACTGTCTCTGAATATTCCAAATTCTTGGCTTAGGTAAGTGCACTTGATTTACTCTCTTCTTCTTCATCTTCTAAGCACTAATCATGAACATTTATGGAAATTAAACAAAGATAGTTCACAGTTCACGCGCGAAGGAAAGATTTTCATAATATAATCGAAACCAAAGAAGGAGATGACACCACTCGTGCGCTGGGAATAAAATTGTAAAAGAGAGGGATAGTAGAAGCCAATTACAACACAAACATTAGCTTGACATCTTTTACCAGAAAAGAAAAATGCATTAGCTATGACATGGACAGTGTCCCCATAAACTGGAGACAAACTAAATTAAAATAAGAGACTTTGATGCAGTAAAAGGAGGGCAAGGCGCACTACCTCCAACTGAACCAAATGCAATTGTGCTGGCCTACTTACTAACCATAGGGGAAATATTGAGAATTTTGCAAGTTGCAATATTGCTTTGACTGTTCCTCTAATTATAATATATATTAAAGAGGCTTGTTTGGGCAATATTGTTTTGACCGTTAGTTATTCTTTTTTCAAATCTTTTTCTTCTCACTTTTCCAACTACCCACTTTACATTTTATTTCATTATCAAAACCACTTATAACCACTTCCCCTGTCTTCTTCTTTTTTTTTTTTTGCAAAAACTTCATCTCAATTCAGACTCCAATTCTCCTCTTTCCACCACTAGCTCTTGGATTACATAAATAGATACTCTCGTTAACTTTTTTATTCTTTTGGTTTCTTTCTAAAATCTATCAATTTTTCTAATGCATGAGTATTTAATTGTAATGTTGGCCATATCCATGTTAAGCACGGATTATCAATATGCTAGTATTTGTTTATACTTGAATGGATTCTTTCATGAGCAAATGACTTGATCAGATTAAGAGCTATTGTACTGAAAAAAGGTTTTTGAAAAGGGGTTTTGTTGTAGGCCATCAGCAAAGGTAGCCATCGGTTTTGGACTGGATGAAAAGGTGATTAGAGAAGTTAATCACTTTTTTTATGTAAATGATGATTAAAAAATTCAGAGGGTAGACCATGGCACAACATTTCTAAAGCAGCTGATCCTTGGGGATTAAGGATCGTACGCAATTGGATTACCAGTTTGTTCACTCTGCAGAGCTATCAAAGGTGAAAATGGTGGGACCCACGTGTTTCAATGGTCCCCAACTGAACTACGTGAATCATGTGTCATAAGCGAAATAGGGTCTGTCAAGTGAGTAATTTGACGACGGAGCACACTTAATTGCAGCTGGCTGATCACAATCGACTTTCAACTCGCCCAACCCAGTTGTTTACTGAGTCTGGACGAGTTAGAAAAGAGTTCTAAAACTATGGTCAACGCAGTACACCATTAGGGATATGGGTCATTTGTCACAATCATTTATCATAACTAGTCAAGATTAAGATGATAGATAATTAGTATTCTTACGGAAAAAGACACCTTAAAGTATAGAAAAAGTGATGGAGGCTCCAAACATTTCATAATGACGTTAAATAACCTCTCACCAACCTTCTTTTTCTATATGATCTCACCAATTTCCTAGTATCATGGAATGTTCCATGATATCATCCCTTTTTTGTGATATTTGCAAGTTAGGTTATTCCATGATATCACAGAACATCGTGGAATGGAGGCCTTATACAGTTGTTATATAGTGTTTTGGCCCACTACTAATCATCATCGAATTTAAGGAGTTTTTTTCTTTCCTATAAAATCCCCTTAGATAATATTTTACCTCATTAGAAATAAATTATAGCTAGTCAATGTCCAAAAGAACACAATCACCTTGGTATTTTTTTATCGTCCGTGCACTAATCATCATCTAATCTATTACTCTGCAATCATGGAAGATTGAACCTTTTTCTCTAATAACACAGTGATGGTCAAAAAGAGTCTTGGGCATCCTTTCAACCAGCAATTTAATAAGCTATCTTTTCGCTTCCCATTAACACAAGTGGCTTGCTTTTGTGATGGTATGGTTCTTCCTGTAGCATCAAAAGCAAATGAAAGGTTAGGGTATGAACACCTAAGAAAATCGAAAGCGCTGTCAATTCGCTTCAACAGGGTACTTAGAACAAATGCTGTTAAGTTTCTCTTTAGCTTTCAATATGGTTTCTTGAGGTACATCAGAACAGGAAGATGGTACTTTGAACAGATTCTCTAAGCTTCTCTTTAGCTTTCAATAACATTTTGAGGTACCAAGGGGGTGCTTGGGTAATGGGGTGGACCAAAAAAAAGAACAGATTGGGTACCAGATCTTTGTTTGTTGGCTCTTTGAAGACGATGCTCGACTTTTAGGTGCTTCATGAGTGTGTCTTAATGGGTTGAAATAGAGACAATTGAAGCTTTTGTTGGTTCTTTCAAGGGCTCAATGAGAGACCATCTTATGATCTTTTGTGTTTGTTTATAGGTAGTGAGGTGGTCAAACACATTTTAGGGGTCATTGAAGATGCAAAGCTTTGGGAAGTTTATGATTATTAACTTGGCAGACAAAAGTACCCATTCAAGGAGAATATTATAAATTAAGATAGGAATGGTTGTACTATCTTCCACGAGGGGCATCTTCTGATGCACTCGTGTGGGTTGGATAAAAGAAATCTGTCTTTGATGATTGTTCTCTAGAATATTATTGTTTTCTTAAATGGATCCTTAGCCAATCAATCAAGGTAAGATCTTTAGCCAATCAATCAAGGTAAAATTGAATACATTAGCCTTTGATCCGAGATAATTCGGGTTCTACAAATGTGAAGATAAACCACATATGAAATCGAATTAAGCAACTGTTGTGAAGAGCAAAGATCACCTACGAGGATGAATGGTTTCCTTGGTTTTCAATTCTCGTTATTCTGCTACTTCTAAATTCCTAATTTTTGTAGTAGAAAAATTATCTTAGATAGAGAATTAGGATTGAAATTCAAATTGAAAAACCCAAACCCAATAATTAAATCTAAGCAAGGAGAGTCTTATCTGTTACTTGGTGCTCACCTATGTGCAATCTCACATAAGGCCCCATAGTATATATAGATTCCCAATCAATAGCCTCACATTGATCCACTTGACCCTTGTTCTGGGTACTGTTCAAATTGAGTTAGGATCATCTTTAGTTATGAGTTATGATCTTGGAAGATTTCCTATATATAAAGGGTAAGGTGGCAAGTAGTAGGAGTTTACTAGCTAGTCCCCATAAATGAATAATGGCAAATATAAAAAATCAGACAAGCAATATTAATCACTTTGTCTTCATTCCAGACAATAAAATAAGTAGTCTAAACAAGCAATATTAATCACTTTGTCTTCATACCAGACAATAAAATAAGTAGTCTAAATTATATTGAATGAAATCCGGAGTTCCAGGAGTTAGAACTTAGAAGTGACTAATAAACGTATAGGTTGGCAACATCAGAAGTCTACATCTTGGAGACGGTGATGTCAAGCTATCTAAGCTGCATGATTCAAAATAGTGGTTTTGAATAGTCAAGTTCTGTAATGGGATGCAGTGTCCACAGCCCATACTCTCATATTTATATGTTGAGATATATTATTATATATGGAGACTCTATTTGCATCTAAAGTAATCTGAAATTTTGGTCAGAACAAACCGATATGGTGAGCATTGACTGATATTGATTTTGGCGGGCCTGTTTGGGAACGTCACTAGTAGAGTGGAGTGAAGTAAAGACTTAAATAGTGAAAGAATAGAATATTAATGGGTTATGATGATATTTTGTCTTCATGAGTCGTTTGGTAGGAAATTTTTTTTACTTTTTATATAGACAGTGAGTTTTTTTTTTGTCTTTTAGTAGATAAATGAGATTACTTTTTGAAATTTTTTTTTTAAAAGGAGGGAATTTTGAGAATGTGTAGACCATTTGTCTCGAGGCTTTATTTCACTCCACTGTACTTGTGAAGTTCCCAAACAAGAGGTCAGAAAGAAACAGGAAATAAATAGTCTTCCAATCCAGTGAGTTGATTATTTACCCATGGCAAACAGCTGGAAAACATGTTATTTTGGAAAGTACCAGTCAAACTCATTACTTGGCTGATATGACACTCCCTCTCATGTATAGGCCCAACAACAGATTTTATGGACAGACCTGCCACGTAGGCTTAGGCTATACAAGAACGACAACAACCACCAGCTCCGGTACGATTAAAGTAGGATTGTAAACGGGTCGGTTCCGATCCGGGTCCAGGGTGGAACTAGAACCGGAACCGTTTTCTAAGAGGGGGAACCGGACCCGGTTCGGAACAAAAAAACTAGTTCCGGAACCAGAACTGATAATATTAATGGGAACCAGAATCAGAACCAAAACTATTTGTGAGGCGGGTCTGGTTCCGGTTCCGGGTATAGTTCCGAGTCTGGACTAATACCTGTGTTTTTCTTTTTAAAAAAATTATGCTTTAGTAAAGCAAAGAGATGTATTAATTCAGTCAAGTGTTTTGAGTCAACAAAATTATGTATTTTTTAGAAAAACACAGTGATATTTATGTATTAATTCAACCTGTATTAACATTTTTATTTGATTATTCAATAGTGCATTATGTTTTGAATTTCTCTTTTATAAAAAGTTATTGGTAGACCTGAATATTTAATGGTGGATGATGACCGGATGAATTTTATAGTTGACTACCACTAGATTGATTTTTTAATTCTACATAAATGGGACCAACAATGACTTTGTGAATTCACCGCTTAGATCGTCAGAAGTGGAGGCTATACTAACATAAGGTAACTTTAGTACGTGAAAGCAGAATGGATCGGGTCTCGGGTCCATGGGTCTGAGCTACTGTGGATCCGGAACCGGAACCATTTGCTTATCGGGACCAAAATAAGGACCAAAACCCGAAACCTAACGGGTCGGAACCTTCGGGTAATCGGAGAATCGGAGACCCATTTACGACCCTAGATTAAAGATACCATCTATCAATCCAAAAGCTTAAGCTGATAGGTAAAAGTCCTAAACAGATATATGAACCTCTGTCAAACCCATTACTTGGGCGATATGGGATATGGACCTTTCCCAACAAATCTTAAACACGGGGGAGAGCCCACTATAAAAGTAAGATTTATTAAAACCACCTCTGATGATGCACAAAAATGGATTTGCACACCACCGGTCAAGTAATAGATAATTAATGCAGTAATTGAGATGAGAGAGAGATTTATAGTGGTTCGGTCAGTGACCTACATCCACTTTCGGAAAGGCTGAGATCGCCGGATGTATTAATTCCCAAGTATTTCCGAGATTACAAGCTTTGGAGAGAGTGTAGAAGAGAGATCTTGCTTGCCCCTCAAGTATCGAGAAGCTCTTTAATTTATAGTCTTCCCCTAACAGATGGGGACGACTTTACAGCGCCGTTCACGAGGAGCCTTCGAGGTGTCCTCGACTGGCGAGGCAGTTGGGATATTCTCCGCAGGACTTGGTAAAAGCGGGACGTGGCCTGACTGCTTCCGAAGCGACGTGGGTTGCCTTGACATGGCCAAGCCTCATGGATCTGGGCCTGGACCTCAATGGACTCAACGGATCTTCACTAACTTAGGCTTGGCTCATGACGAAATGGGCCACTTGGGCGGGCCTGACCCATCATTTGCCCCTCAATGCCCCGTGCCCAAAAAAGTTTTGAAAGGGGGGCATTTTTTTTTTTTTTACCCAGGCCATGAGGAAAGGGATTTTGGGAGAGTCCTTTTTGTCCTAAGACTCTTCTTGCTTTTGGAAAACCTAGGGTATAAAATCCCTTAAAGTCTTCAACTTTTCTTCATTCTCCACTTTTCTCACACCCATCTTCTTCAACTGTTAAACCCACTTCAACTCTTTTTTTTTATCTCCTTCTACTGCAACAAGAAGCAACATGGAGAAGGAGCAGATGGGTGTCAGTATGGATTCCGGCCTGGCGGGCAAGACGACTACATCACGGACCGCCGGCCAGACTGCTGCAGTGGGCGAGAATCCCGTGGGCGCAGCCCGGGCGGGTGCTGGCGCCGGTCAGATCACCGCAGCGGGCGCAGGTGGCGACGGCACGGACAGCGTGGACACTACGTGCGCAGGCGGCGCCGGCGCGGGCGTCGCAGGCGCTGCCGCGGGCGGCGTGAGTGCTGCGCGCGCAGGGACGACGGTCGCCGGGGCGTCGGGCGCGACGGGCGAGGCTACCGCTGGCGGTGTGGGTTTTCAGTCGGCGCCGGGTGCCAGCGACACGCAGGCGGCGCCCGTCCTGGGCGTCGTGCCACGGGCGGCGATCGCTGCTGGCGGCGTGCGTGCTGCGGGCGGCGTGGTTTTTCGGTCGGCGCTGGGTGCCAGCGACACGCAGGCGGCGCCCGTCCCAGGCGTCGTGCCACGGGCGGCTGCTGGCGGCGTGCGTGCTGCGGGCGGCGCTGCAGTGGAGCCCACGGGCGCGGGTGGCGAGGGCGCTGCCTCGGGCGATGCTGCAGTGGGCGGCGCTGCTGCGGGCGGCGCCGGTGCGGGGGGCGTGCGCGCTGCGGGCGGCGCTGCAGTGGGGCCCACGGGCGCGGGTGTGGTGAGCGCCCAAGCAGCGACGGAAACCGGCGTGGCAGGAGCAAGCAGGGGCGTCGTGCGTCCTCAGGCGGTCACGGGCGTGGGCACCAGCCTGAGGGCGTCGACCGGAGTGGCCCCCTCGGGCGTCGCTGCTTGTGCGGGATTGGGCGCCGGCTTGCAGGTGTCAGCTAGTGTAGCAGCCCCCTCTGGCGCGGCGAGAGCGCCCGGGGGCGTACAGGTGAAGGTGAGGACATCTTCGGCGTCCGGAGCGGGCGTGAGTCGTCATGGGGCAAGAGAAAACAGTCCTCCCGGCAACGTACCCAGCAAGATTTTGCGTCCTCGTCGCTATCGAGGAAAAGTCGTTGTTGAGGATGCCGGCTCCAAAGTGAGTACTATTTTTAGTGTGCTCAAAACTGACGGTGACCTTACGAGGGTTGCTGTATGTATCCCACCCATCGTACTGTGCCGCCGGGCCGAACCAGACGAGCTAGCATGCGATGATTCTTCTGGTGATGTTGTCATTTATGAGGAGATGATCGAGGCGGGGTTAAGGTTTCCAATATCCTCTCCTATTTGCTGTATTCTTCACTATTTTTCCTTAACTCCGGGGCGATTAGCACCGAACGGATGGAGAGTTTTGATCGGATTCCTTGCGCTGTGGAGGAGAGTACATCAACAGGACGCTTCTCCTCCCGAGTTTCATGCTGCCTACAGTTTGATCGAGTCCCCAGCCCCTAACAGGGGATGGTACTATTTTACCCCTAGGGGCGGCAAGTTACTCACGGGATTGCGTTCCAATTGCCACGAATGGAAATCTCGCTTCTTCTTCATCGGTGGAGAGTGGGTTGCTGAGTCAGATCGACCTTTGGTACCCACACGATGGATTGACGCCAAGAGACTTGGTACGTTCTCTACTGTCCTTTTCTCCGTACCTTTATATATATATATATATATTTTTCACTGTCTTTTTGCAGATCTTCCTATACTTTCCAAAGATCAAGAGTCGAAGCTGCAAGCGGTGAGGAATCACCCTGAGAAAGACTTGGGAGTTCTTATTCCCAAAGAAAGTGGTAAGGTCAGTGGACCTCCTACGGGCTCTTCTTCGGATAGGACAGGCGGGTCCCCCTCTGGACCGTTATCCAAAAGAAAAAGTAAGCTACTCCTGCTTTGGCAATAATCTTAAACTTTACCTGATATGTTGTACCCTTGTACCATTCGCTAACACTTCTCTTTAATAGGCATAGAGATAAGCAGAGAGATGATTGGAGCCCGCTTTTCGACCCGCTTCTCGGATAGGGGTACCCCTTCCCCCAAGGCGACGAGGACGAACGACGCCTTTCCAAGAACCTCTCCGCCAGCGACTCGCGTTGAGCCCCGGGTGCCTCCTCCTCGAGTGGCTTCACCCAGGGTGTCTCCTCAGGCAGGGATCTCCTCCGTTAAGACTGCTTTCCCGCAGTCTTCCTCTTCAGCTACACTTCCTGCCCCTCAACTGTGTCCTCCACAACCGGGCATTTCTACAGGGGTATCGGCTAGGACTGGTTCCATGCTGGGTCATTCGCGGGAGATGCGGGAAAGGCTAGGGAGATATGTGCTGCCGCATGAGGTTTCTCGGGTTAATGCCTTGGGCACCGAGGGGGTTATTGACTCATTTGTAGAGGATCTGGCTCAGGTAAAGGTTCACTATTCTTTATTCCTTTTTCTCCAGACCGTTACCCCTATTTCTTTCTAACCGTCTTATTTCTCGTCCCTTATCTCTTCAGGTCTCCACTGCATCCATCTGCTTGCTGTCGAGAGCCCAATCTTATGGCCAGATGAGACGGGAGAAGGAGGCTGTGCGGCTAGAGCTCTGCGCTGCTCAAGAGAAGATTACCGCTCTGGAAGCCGCTGGTAGGGCTTCGGGGATTGATCTTGCTGCGGCCCGTGAGAGGGTGAGCGAGCTTGAGATCGGACTTTCAGCAGCCAATAAGAGGGCGGCCGAGGCAGAAGTTGAACTTTCGAAGACCTGCGAGAAGGCTTCGCTCAATGAGGCTGAGCTTACGAAGGCCCACGAGAGGGCTTTGCTCAGTGAGGCTGAGCTTATGAAGGCCCGTGAGAGGGCTTCGCTCAATGAGGCTGAGCTTGCTCAGACCCTTGAGAAGGCGAGGCTCAGAGAAGTTGCTGTGGAGGCAGAGATGAAGGCAGCGTACGAGAGAGCTTCTCAAGCTGAGAGGGACCTATAGATTGGCCTTGCAGATGCCTTCATTGATGGCTACGAGGAGCTTCGAGAGAAGATTTCGGCTGCCTTTCCAGACATTGACATATCAGGCTTTGTGCCAATGGAGGCGCCTGATGATGGTGGCAGCAGCTCTGGTGATGCTGAGGACGATGCAGAGGAGGATGATGAGGAGGGGGATGAGAGTGATTAGAGTATAGGGACTTTTGCTTCTGTTTTAAGCCTGATTTATGCAATCTTTTTGTAATGAAAGTAATATAATTTTATTTATCCATCCATTGCTTTGCTTTGAACAATAAAAAGTGCAAAATCAAGTCCCCAAACAAAACCCTAATTCTCCCCGTACAAAATCTTCATTGGTAGTACCTCTTCAAGTGCTATGGATTCCATGGATGAGGTAAGACCTTTCCTTCAGAGTTCTGGATTCTGTAGGTGCCCGGTCTCACCACTTCTATTATGAGATACGGACCTTCCCAATTTGGTCCCAGCTTTCCTTCACGAGAGTCCTTTGTGGCGAGAATCACCTTTTTGAGGACTAGGTCTCCTGGTTGGAAGGAACGAGGCTTCACCCTCGAATTGTAGTACTTGGTCATGCGTCGTTTGTACTCCGCATTACGGACCACAGACATTTCTCTTGCCTCCTCTAGCAAATCGAGGTTGAGGCGGAGTCCTTCCTCATTGGTGGTAGGGTCGTAGTGGTAGACCCTTAGGGAATGTACCCCTATTTCGACAGGAATGACCGCCTCAGTCCCAAAAGCAAGAGAGAAAGGGGTTTCCCCGGTAGGAGTCCGTGGCGTGGTTCGATAGGCCCATAATACCCCCGGAAGCTCGTCGACCTACAGACCTTTTGCTCTTTCGAGCCTTGTTTTAAGGTTGCGCAGGACTGTTCTCACCATCACCTCTGCCTGCCCATTTGCCTGGGGATGTGCCGGGCTAGAGTGAGGCTGCTTTATTTGAAGGTCGGCGCAGAAGGAATTGAAGAGCCTGTTGTCGAACTGCTTGCCATTGTCACTGACAATGGCGTGAGGTATCCCAAAGCGACAGACTAGGTTTTTCCAGACGAAATCCTTCACCTTGGAGTCTGTTATCTTTGCTAGGGGTTCTGCCTCCGCCCATTTTGTGAAATAGTCAATGGCGACGACTATGAATTTGCACTGGCCTCTACTCAAAGGCAGGGGCCCAAGATGTCAATGCCCCACTTGGAGAAAGGCCATGGGCTGAGGATGGTAGTCAGCTCCTCTGGTGGCTGCCTTGACACAGTGGCGAAGCGCTGGCATTTGTCACACCTCTTGGTGAATTCTTTGGCGTCTTTTACCATGCTTGGCCAAAAGAACCCTTGCCTAAGCGCTTTATGGGCGAGGCAGTGTCCTCCAGAGTGATTTCCCCTAATCCCTTCGTAAATCTCTCTGAGGGCGTAGTCAGCTTCTTCTGGGGAAAGGCAGCGCAGCAACGGTAGGTTGTAACACTTTTTGTAGAGTACGTCTTGTAGGATGGTGAACTTAGAAGCTCTCATCCTGAGTTTCTTGGCTTTCAGGGGATCATCTGGTACTGTTTCTTCTTGGAGGTACGCCTTGATGGGGGTCATCCAGTTCAATTCGGCCGTGGTGCAGTTGATGCTGGTGGTGTCCGTATCTAACTTACTTGGCTCGAACTGGTGCCCCATGAAAGTTGGTTCCGCATATGAGGCCTCTAAGGATGAGGCGAGCCTGGCGAGTGCGTCGGCTGCCATTTTATCCCCTCTTGGGATGTGACAAATCTTGAAGTGCTTGAACTGCTGGATTAGTCTCTTTGCCATGGCAAGATATTCCTGCATCCTTGTCTCCTTTGCTTCGAACTGCCCATTGACCTGATTCACTATCAATTGTGAATCGCTATGGACGACAAGGTACTGGGCGTCCATCTCAATCGCCAACCTCAGGCCAGAGAGGAGGGCCTCATATTCGGCTTCATTGTTCGAGGCATTGAAGTGGAATTTTACCGCATATTTGATGGGTGTACCATCTGGGCTGCTCAGAAGGAGTCCTGCGCCACCTCCTTCACTTGTTGCGGAGCCATCAACATACAGCTTCCACTGAGGCATAGAAGAAAAGTCTGATGTCTTGGTAAGCATCTGGTCGCCAGGCGAAGAATCAGAGGTTGCCTGGGCGTCGGGAGCAGAATTCTCCGAAGGTGTCGGGGCGCCCAGAGAGGATTGGGCGTCAGTCTAGGCGCCCAGAGAGGAGCTCTGGGCGCCTACTTTAGTCTGGGCGCCCAGAGGTGTCTGGGCGCCCACTTCAGAGCTCTGGGCACCCAATGATGCCTGGGCGCTCGGGGGAGATGTCGGGCCCGCAGGCAGCAACATGGTGGGGTCCTCTACATGTGTAAGCTCAGCAACAAAATCAACCAGTGCTTGTGCCTTGATGGCGACCCTTGGTTGGTACTGAATATCAAATTCGCCCAATTCTACTGCCCACTTGAGGAGTCTCCCAGATACGTCAGGTTTTGCCAAAACTCTCTTCAGAGGTTGATCAGTGACGACGATGATTTTGTGTCCCTGGAAGTAATGACGTAGACGCCTTGCAGTCGAAATGAGGGCGAGCGCCAGTTTTTCCAATTCTGAGTATCTGACCTCTGCCCCTCGGTATGCTCTGCTCACATAATAGATGGGTTTTTGCACCCCACTATGATTCGTAATGAGGACAGAGCTTACTGCTGAGGGAGAAGCAGAGAGGTACAAATACAGCACTTCCCTAGGCGAAGCATGTGAAAGGAGAGGAGGTGTGGCCAGGTAGGCCTTAAGCTTCTGGAAGGCATCCTCAGCCTCAGATCCCCATTCAAAAGCTTTTCTAAGAATTCTGAAGAAAGGCAAACACTTATCTGCAGATTTTGAGACAAACCTGTTTAGTGCTGCAATTCTTCCATTGAGGCGCTGCAGCTCCTTAGTTGATGATGGCGACCTCATATCTAGTATAGCCTTGATTTTATCGGGGTTTGCCTCAATCCCCCTCTGATTGACCATGAAGCCCAAGAACTTTCCTGATCCCACGCCGAAGGCGCACTTCTCGGGGTTCAGCTTCATATTGTAGGTCCTAATAACACCAAAGGTCTCTTGAAGATGACCGATGTGATCTGCTGCAGCAAAGCTCTTCACCAGCATGTCGTCCACATACACCTCCATCGTTCGCCCGATCTGGGAGTGGAACATCCTGTTCACCAGGCGTTGGTAGGTTGCTCCAGCGTTCTTTAGCCCGAAGGGCATAACCCTGTAGCAATAGGTGCCCTTCGGAGTGATGAAGGATGTTTTTTCCTGGTCTTGAGGGTGCATGTTAATCTGGTTATATCCAGAATAAGCATCCAGGAAGGAGAGAAGCTCGTGTCCCGCTGTGGCGTCGATGAGGAGGTCAATCCTGGGCAGCGGGTAGCTGTCTTTTGGGCATGCCTTGTTGAGTTCGCTGAAGTCTACGCAGAGGCGCCACTTCCCGTTCGCTTTGGCCACCATCACCACATTGGAGAGCCATTCAGGATACGCAACTTCCCTGACCGCCCCGTTATCAATCAGCTTTCCGACCTCCTTGTCTATCGCCTGGGCCCTTTCAGTGGAGGCGCCCCTTAGCTTTTGCCGAACAGGTTTGTGGAGAGGGTTAACATTGAGGCGATGGGTGGCGACGGCTGGGTCGATTCCTTCAAGATCCGCATGTGACCATGCGAATATGCCCATGTTATCCCTCAAAAAATCTGTCAATCGGCCAACCAGATCCTTCGGGAGTGAAGAGCCAACATACACTTTCCTTTCTGGATGTTCTTCATTCAAGATTATAGGGGTAAGTTTTTCAACAGGTTCCCCTCTTTCTGTGGTGGCATCATCTCTTGGGTCCAAGACTTCAACTTGCAGCGCCTCCTGCGTCATCTTGGCCTTCATCGAGGTGACGTAGCATTCTCTTGCTGCTACTTGGTCTCCTCTAACCTCCCCTACTCCATTCGGGGTTGGGAAGCGGAGGATGAGATGATAGGTGGAAGGGACGGCTCTTAAGGAGTTAAGAGTAGGTCGCCCCAGAATGATGTTGTAAGCTAATGGACAATCTATCACCAGGAAATTGACCATTGTGGTGGAGGTTCGGGGGGCTGTCCCGGCTGTAACCGGTAATGTGATTGCTCCTAGGGGATACACTTTCTCCCCCGAAAAACCAATGAGAGGAAATTTGACAGGCTGCAACCTCTCTCGTCCCAGCTTCAGCTTATCATAAGCTTCTACAAATAAGATATCTGCAGAGCTTCCACTATCCACCAAGATCCTATGTACCTGGAAATTGGCGATGGTCATTGAGAGCACCAGAGGGTCGTCATGAGGGTGTTGGATCCCTTCTAGATCTTTATCCGAGAAGGATATAGTTTCGTCAGCGCTGTGCCTCGGTGCTTTTGATGGGCGTGGCTCATCAGGATGCCTCGCCTTCCTGGCATAGGCCTTCATGGCGGAGAAAGACTCCGCTAACCCTCCAGAGATGGTTCGGATTTCTCCAATAGGGTGCTGGTCTTCTGCATTGCGAGGTGGTGGTGGCGCCTGCCCCCTACCAGCAACATATTGGCGCAGGTGTCCACGCTGGATGAGATCCTCAATCTGCCTTTTGAGGTCGAAGCAATCATCAGTGTCATGACCGTGGTCGCGATGGAAGCGATAGTATTTGGTTATGTTCCTGCGATTTGGTGGAGATTTTATTTTCCCCGGCCATTTTACTGCAGGATCATCTTGTATTTCAAGTAGAATGTGCCCAACGGCAGCATTGAGAGCCGTGAAAGTTTGTTGGTTTCTCGGCGGAACAGGGCCGAGTCGGTCTCTTTGGGGAGCAGGACCGAGTCGGTCTCTGGCAGGTATCCTCTCGGTTCTGCTCCGCTTATTGCTTGGCTCCCTCTTGTCGTCTCTATCGTGCTTTCCTTTGTCCGCCGCTCTGGAGGACTCGCCTCGCCTGGCCCTAGTAGCGTCCTCAGCATTCATATATTTCTGGGCCTTCGCCAGTAGCTCCGTCATGCTCTTAGGCGGGCGCTTCATTACTGAGAAGTAGAAACTGGACGGACGGAGGCCTCCCAAGAAGGCTGTCATGGTTACTTTGTCATCGGGTTCCTCAACCTGAAGTACCTCCTCGTTAAAACGAGTGAGGTATGCCCTGAGGCTCTCATTACTATCCTGCTTTACACTCAGCAGGTGTGTGGCTGGCTTTTGGTGGCAGCGTCCTCCAATGAAATGTGATACGAAGGACCTGCTTAGCTCCTCGAAGGTGACGATGGAAGTTGGGGCGAGATTGGAAAACCACTGTCGGGCGGAACCCTTCAGCGTGGTTGGAAACGCCCTGCACATAATCTCGTCAGGGATATTGTGCAGCTGCATTATTGTTTTGTAAGTCTCTAGGTGATCCAGCGGATCCTTCGCTCCATCAAAGGTTTCTATGGACAGCATTTTGAACCGCGGAGGGAGCAGGTAGTTTACCACGTCGGGCTTGAACGGTGTATCCGTTCGCCCAACTAGGTAATCCACCATTTGTGGGGCCTGCGCCTTCATGGCGTTGAAGACATCACCGAGTTGGTTCTGCATTTCTCTGATCTTCTCGTCCCAGCGATTGGGGGCTCCTCGGGAGTGATCATGAAAGTTGCTCTCCTCCATGTTTTCACTTTCCTCTTCCTGAAAACTAGGACCATCCCCATTAGAAGCAGAGGGAGTAGGTGGGGGTCCTCCGTGATGTGCTCCCCCCGGAGGTGGAAGTCCTTCGTGACCTGCTCCTCCTGGAGGTGGGAATCCTTCAAACTGGACTCCACCGGGAGGAGGAGGTCCTTCCTGGTGTATTCTCCCAGTCCCCAGCGTAACCCCAAAAGGGGGGGCCAGAGGAAACCCTTGGGCGCCCATCCCTTGGGCGCCCAGGGGGTTGGCACCCGAGGGATGGGCGCCCAGGTGATGGGCGCCCGGGGGAGGAGCTCCCCGGCGTGGAGCCCTTGCGTGCCTCGGGCGCGGTACTCCATGTTGTGCTCCTCCCTGTCCTGCGGTGAGCATGAACTGTAGGATCTGCTGGTTTTGGGTCACCAGCTGTTGCATAGTCTCTAACATCTGTTGTGAAGTGGGAGCAGGGGCATCTGGGACAGGATTAGTCGGTGGAGGATCATTCTCGCCTGCTCGAGAGGGATTATCCTCTGGGCGTCTTGCAGATCTTGTGGTGATCACCATAATTGCAGAAAAAGAGGATTCTAACGTGAGAATTTTAGTGTTCCCACAGACGGCGCCAAACTGATGATGCACAAAAATGGATTTGCACACCACCGGTCAAGTAATAGATAATTAATGCAGTAATTGAGATGAGAGAGAGATTTATAGTGGTTCGGTCAGTGACCTACGTCCACTTTCGAAAAGGCTGAGATCGCCGGATGTATTAATTCCCAAGTATTTCCGAGATTACAAGCTTTGGAGAGAGTGTAGAAGAGAGATCTTGCTTGCCCCTCAAGTATCGAGAGGCTCTTTAATTTATAGTCTTCCCCTAACAATGGGGACGACTTTACAGCGCCGTTCACGAGGAGCCTTCGAGGTGTCCTCGACTGGCGAGGCAGTTGGGATATTCTCCGCAGGACTTGGTAAAAGTGGGATGTGACCTGACTGCTTCCGAAGCGACGTGGGTTGCCTTGACGTGACCAAGCCTCATGGATCTGGGCCTGGACCTCAATGGACTCAACGGATCTTCACTAACTTAGGCTTGGCTCATGACGAAATGGGCCACTTGGGCGGGCCTGACCCATCAACCTCTATTCCAACATTCGGATAAGGCAACTGTAGAGATTGTTTTGAGACCAATTATGTAACTTCTTCACTAGTAAGATTCAAGTTGCTGAATCCGCTACTTCCTTTGTTTTAGCTTTGACCTAAGTCCACTTCAATCTAAGTTAGAATCCACGGCCCTTATAACCATCATCATCATTATCATTCGTATTATTGTCATCATCATCAACATCCAAGTTGTATCTATTAATTTGGGGTCAACTAAAACAGTATTATTGTAAAACTCCAATCGGGTTAAGACCAAAAATTCTAGAGTTTTTTAACCAATATCTTATCTAGAGCGATTGATTCCCCGTCCACTTACCAAATTTTGAATATTTTCCCATAGCTACAATTACAATGTTTTAGGAATAAAATGCCCATACTTTAGGCTATTGGATAAAAATGCCCACAATGTTTTATGGCTAAAATGCTCATAATTTGGGCTTTTGGCCTATCACATTAAAATGTAATCTACGGAACATGAAAGTTCTTGTTTTCTTTCTCCTCACTTGATGGGACTTGCACTAGAAAATACTTTGGTGCTTCCTTATGCCCACCTCTCTTATCAAGGTTATCTAGACCTGTGACAATCAAGGAATGCCATTAAATTTTGAGTAATCTAACCGTAGTCATTAATGAAAATTATCAAAATAAAATTTGTAGTTATTAAATTTTGAGAAGTTAAAGTTAAGGGCTAAGATCATATTGTTGGACAGATATGAAGAACATCGTTAATCCACATGGTAGTCTATCCATCCCCTATTTCCTTTTATTGTCATTCATTTAGGTCAGCACCACAGCAAGTGGACATGTGCTATTTAGCATAATTCAAGAGACAAATGCTTACATCATAATGTTTGGTGTTGTATAAGTGAGGTCCATCTTAAGTGATTCACAACATTAGAGACTGTTGATTTTACGATGACATAATTGATCAATTACTTCTAAAAGCTGCATTTATTTGATACATCTAATATTCTAATTCAGGACTTTAAAAGAACAAAAAGTAATTATGATGCTTATACTACTAAAAAAAACCCATTCTACAAAATAGTACCTTAACTTAAATAACTTAAAATTCTCAGTTAATTTGATTATATAACAAGTAAGAATTTACTCTAAAAAGTGTTGAAAATGACACAATATATATATGGCTGAAAATAATATTACATTCATACAAAACAAGGCATATAATCTCTACCAAATACTAATCCCCTAATTTATATTTTCTTGATTTTTTATGTATACTTATTTTTATTTTTCCTACTATTTTAATTTATACGGATCTGAAATCAATAGCCATATGTTATATATATATAATGGTGCCCATGTGTATCAAGTTTTCAATGAGATTGTATCAATATTTGAACTCTTGGTTTCTAGTTTGAAATTACCACTTAGGCATAATTGCAACAAACCTCCAGCTTGAATCCCACTCAAAATGTAGAAGTCTATAATGATTCATTCATTCGTTGGTTGGTTGGTTCGTTCTTTCTTCTTCTTCTCCGTCATCATTATTTTCATATTGTCCTAACTATATAGGAAATAGGTCGGCATATTGTGCGATATTGCCTGAAATAAAGACAGGTGACAAAATTACTTAAATTTGGATAGTTTGACATTTCTCCTAATATTGCAAAGGTATAAGAAAAATTAGAGTTTCTGAGCGGATAGTCTTTTTTTAGAGGTAAGCTATAAGTCAAAACCTAAAAAATCTATTTATGTACTACAAGTAATGTCCTATAAAAGTAAAAATAAAGATAGCTAAATTATATACAAACACATGATCAATCTAATAGTGGATCCAACTTTGACTCGAACAAAATTTAAGTCAAACCTTTGGTGAGAATAGATCGTGAAATTGAGCATTTAATTTGGATTTAAGATTTGGACCTCACTAATAGGCATCAAAGAAATGACCACAGAGAACCCACTTTGGCCAGGCATGTACCTGTTCCAACCATAGTTACCTGATTCGGTTAGGCATCCTTCGAATTCCGTTCCATTCGAATCAAACAAATCACTGTTCGATTCGAATGGATTTGGGGTCTTGAGAAAATAGAAAAGAAGGTGCTACAGCCTTTTCCTATGGTTTCTTGCAAGAGAAAAAGAAGCAGGCTTTTAATACAAGGTGGAACAGCGGTACAGCAGTTACCTTTCTACCGGTCCCTTAGTATGAGAGGAAAATGAGCTTCTCCCTATTAACTACGGGACATTTCCAATACCTATCCAATGTACTACTTTCTTGTTTTACTAAAACATGTACTGCTTTCTCTCTCTCTCTCTCATCTCAATCGCCTCTTCCCAAGAGATAGATGGTGGATATTTAATGCTTCTAAGTTCTTTTAGAGTTTTAAATATTAGATATATAAGAAATTAGCAGGGCCCATAGTGCATGCACTTATTAGAAATCCAAATTAGTGAAAACGATTATTCTTATCTTTTATTGGATTCAACAAGCTTTTACATAAAATAAACTTGGGCTGCCATAAGATTAATTACATATAGAACACTTGATTTAATAATTAAAAAACGTACGTGCTTTTATATTGGTGAATGTGATGATGGGACATTCTTTTATCAAATTGAAAATTCTCATCATGCTTATTAGTGGAAAGCATATGTGTTATTACAACTCAAATAGATTACCTACCATAGTTATGACAAGGATTTGACGATGGTGTGGATCTTTATATATCCACTTGTATCTATTTTTGTGAAATATTATTATTTTTATATATTTTAAATTATCTGAAATTTTATTATAATATTTACATTGATATTTAACTTGACTTACGAACTAGAATATCGAACTAATCGAATTCGAATTGAGAATTGAGCGAATTGAAAAACGAATTAAGCAAACCACTCCATTGAATTTTCGAATTTGGCTGGGACTCAAACTTCGAATTGCTAACTCGAATTCAAATTATTCGAATTACGAATCAGTAACTATGGTTCCAACATGGGTCTTACCAATTTCATCATTTTTGAAAGATCATTAGACAGGAACCAGGGCCAGATCTTTCCACCGCGTTGGTAAACTTGTGAAAATCTACTGCTAATCCAACATCCAAGTTGCGGCCCACCACATTAATGGCCTAGATCAGAAGCTGACAAAGCAGTACATCCTTCTCCATCATTTGTCCATGTGGGCAATGCACTTGTTCTAGATGTGGACGCCTCACCCTGTGTCCCATAGAGTGGGACCCACCAATGCACACAGCTGCTACACGCATCTCAGAGAGTCAAACGTGCATGGAAAATTTAGGACTGTCTGCAGAGACACAGAAGAAAATTTCTACCAACATAATCACCTTATGCAGTGGTGGAATGGGGACAAAAGTAAAGAATCCCAACCCTCCTTGCCCCCTCCTTACCTTAGTGAGGACATATTTAAAGAGAAAAATTGGAAAAAGAGCAACCCCAGTACCTATTGATTTCCAACAACTCATCTTCCACAGTTGGGGCCCTTTGGTAGTGGACTCACTAGAATCTTTGTAAGTCAAACAAAACCCATAAAGCATCAAATTAAAAGGTCCACATGTTCACCAAGTATCATCTGAAGATTCTGTCAAGAAAACCAACAAGGCCCATCTCAAAGGTTCTCTCTGATACTCTGCTCCAATATCCGAACAACCCACCAACATGGATTTAGACACCACATCGAACAACCCACCAACATGGATTTAGACTCCACATTGTGGAAGTGGTTCGGTGTATCTGTTCCCCCAATAAGATCGTACAGACTCTCTCTCTCTCTCTCTCTCTCTCTCTCTCTCTCTCTCTCTCTCTCTCATATACAATTAAAACAAAAGGATACTTGAGCCCCCGAAGTAGACTATTGTCAATGAATCACTTGATTTCTCTCTGGCACCCTTTGTTTGAGTGCTTGTATATTGACAGGAAATCTATTCCACAAAAAGACAATTTTGAAATAATTTCCTTTTTAGTGTGGGCAAATGATGTTTGGCAGATTAACAAATGTGATCTTGCATCTTCATAAGTGCTGAAAAGCTGAGATTTTGGTTCTAAATCTTCTAATTATAGAATCCATTGAACCTAGTTTAATTGTAAAAGGAGTAAAGAGACAAGTTAATGAATCTCTTTAGTGGAGAGAGACTGAAATTCTTACATAAAACCTTTGGGTGTAGCCGTGTTACCCGTGTAGGTCATTGTAGCGTCGTAATTGTGATATAATGGTATTTCATCATTAGTGCGTAAATAAAAGTTGAAGAGAGAGAAAAGATTGGACCAGTTTGATCACAAACATTCATCTTGACCGTTTGCATTGGAAGCTCTAAATTCTTGAAATAATGCAACGCAAAGCATGCATGTTGCTATCAGGGTCCGTTATCTGGATTACAAGTTGGGATCTTATCATTTCAGACGCGAAAGCAATTATACTATATTAAAGCCAGGGATTTGATATGAGGGTCAATTATTCGTTTCCTCTCAAAATGCTCATGATCTCTTCCACTTCCATCGCCTTCCCGTGCTTCTTTACTAATGTTTCTCCCACTCATTTTGTGCGACTCCATTCTACTATGCTTGAAATGTGCAACCCCTCAGTGACTTGCACTTTTTAATTTTCCTTTTGCCTTCAACATCTTCCTAAACCCCACTTATCCTACCAATTGTTCTACTCCTCCCTTTCTACTCTATCCGCTTTGGAAGTGCGAAAAAATGGTACTGCCCTAAAAAAAATTTTCTTTTGTTTTCTTTCTAAATTTTACTTTTTGTTTGCTTTTGGCTTGAATGTGAATTGGGGGCTACTTTCGTCTATTTGGAACAAATAAAATCATTTTCAAAATGTTAACAAGGGACAATATATAAAAATTGGCGAGAAGACCTCGTTAGTACTATACAATTTGCGAGGACTTTTCGCGACAAATGACTGAATTTTGAGATTTTTCAAGTAAAATCCTCAACCTTCTTTTTTATTTTTTTAGTAAAATATGCACCATACAGCCAGATCCTTTATTTGTGAAATATAATGAATGATCATTAATTTGATATATATGGCATGCCCATGCTCGGCACGGTCAACTATTAATCTACTCATCTCTTTATTCCTTGATGGTCAGGCATTTCAATGAACACAACGAACTTGTCTAAATCGATTGGTCAAGAGACAAAGGCATGGACCACATTACTTGATTTCGTATTTAAATTCCTCAAATCACAGTAACAAAAATCAACTTTTATTAGAGTAAAATTCTTTTGTATGCCGACTATCAAATAAGGTAGGCTCCACCACATATAATTTCATGTTAATAATATTTTTAACTAAATGGGCTATCTTAAGGTAAAATTAACTCTTAATTCGAATAAAAGTTGATGGTACCCCATACATACAATACAAGGGAATTTATTTTTGAATGCCCAAGGTTTTTAATAGGTGGTCTCTAGTGGAGGTCTACTTCTTCATGTCATGATTTCTTCAAACCTAGGAGGATCCTGTTAAATAGTAGCCGTCCATCATGCATCGGATACATGAAAGATTAGGATCGACAGTCAGGAAATCAGTCAGGGTCTAATAAAGTGCACTGGTGATGAGTCATGACCCATCCCTCTCTGTGTCCTGGGATCTGATGATACAGAACCGTTAGATTAAAATTTACAAGGAAGAGACAAAATTAGAGGGTTCGCAAGTGCATGTCGGACAGGTCCCACCTGTATGAAGTCAGCTGTTGTGTTTGCACGTGTGCCTGTTAAAAAAGTTCTGATTCTTCTTCTTCCCTTGTCTGTTTCAAAAAAGAGGTGAGTGCGACCACACTATCATTTGTGGCCAAAACTGACCTGCCCAACTCTATGAACTTGCCAACCCATAGCTGATAGCTTGAACACACACACCCCCCATAGCTGATAGCTTGAACAACACCCCCCCCCCCCCGGCAACACTATCCCTAGGCCATGAATCCAAAGTCGTAGGATCCAAATCCTTTGAGAAAGGCTCAACAATTCTTTAAGCCCATCCCCTTGAATCGAAATAGTAGGGCCCACAGACAAAAGCCAAAACTCCATTGGCATCTGATTGATCAAGTGTAGAAAATACAACTTTCATTTCAATTATTTATGTGCTCTTACACGCGAAAATTTTGATGGTGGGTCCAACTCTAATTCGAATAAATTATTACACGACTAATACATTAGGGAGTGGGGGATCCAGAGCAATTTGGATTTCATATGTGGGCCCCATTGTTAGAGAATTTTCTAAGCCCGGTCGAAATCAGGTGTGGGCTGACGTATTTCTTTCTTCAAGTGGGAGATGTTGAGAATGGTCCACTATTGGTGGGTCACCCCCAAATGGACCAAACAAACAACTAGTCAGAAGTGTACACAACAGGCAATTCTAACAATTTAGTTCTAACCTCCCATAACCCAACCCAGTGATCGACGGCTATTATCATCAGAACAAATGCAATACTAGTAGGAACAGAGCAATTTGGTTGGATCAATCATGCCCATCAAGAGTGGGGTCCACTAACAATGTAAAGCCTTGATTGATACGTTGATAATGATTGCCAAAGGCCAATACAGAAGGAAAGCCAGATATCTAAATGCTAAAGTAGTTTTACATCTATAACATTTTGAGTGCCTCTTCTTTATTTCTCTTGGTTTGCTATTGTTTGCCAAACTAGGACACCAGAGCCGTGGCTTACTCGCCTTTTGACTCTCTTTCTTCAACTACTTCTCCAAAACGGTAATGGAAGCTATTCCTCCTCTTGAACCTTGGAATTTGATAAACAGCTGAGAATGTCAGAATCCAAGATACTGCAACTGCTGGAACTGAGAACTCATTTCATTTGCAAGTCCTTTTATGGCTATCACCTCCTCTTCTTCTCCATTAAATCCATCAACCTACAACAAACAACAACCACAACAAAAAATTTAAAATTTAAGAAATTTCAATTTGACCCCTCTTTCATGTATTTGCAATTTACATAAAAGTCACTAGTTCTTTTCTTAGTTTACCCAGAGATCTTCTTCAGATTCTTCTCTTTGAGAGTTGGTGGCTTTGTTAGTCTCTTCAGTATCGTCGTTCCTGGCGAATCGGCCGCGTACTCTTGGCCTGCTGTCTGCCAGTGTCTTTCTACATGCATACTGTAATGGAGGGTTTTTGCATTATGTATTACTACTTGTTATGTTGAAATGCCAAAGATAGAATTGAATGAACTTGGATTGATGAGAGTTTGAGAGTAACCTTGATTGTCTTGTTGAAGTTTCTCTGGTTGCGCTTGCTTCTGTATCTGTGAATTCTCTGTTTCCTCTCTTCTGCACTGTAACGACCCACTCTGAAAGATGATCCCTCGTCTACATATGAATTATGTGCGGCTAAAGGACTCGAGAAACCATAATTAGCTTGCACGCTGTTGATTCTCTGAAAGAAGAATGAAAAATGAGTTAGATTAAAGATGACCCATGAAAACAATGGTGAGATGATAGAGGAAGATGAGAGAAATAGTGCATTTCTAACATGTAAGTCCCCTGTACTAGAAGCCCTTCTGATGGATCCTTCAAATTTCAAAGCCAAATTCTGTAACTGATTCTCGATTTTTGGAGACTCTGAGAGAGATGAGAACTGAGGCTGGAAGTAAAAATTCGGTCTTCGATCAAGAGAGTGGCTACTGAGGCTCCTCTGCATCAATCCCGCCTTCTCGATGTCAGAAAAAAGAGATGGGTGATCCGATTCTAAATCCACATTGAACTCTGTTTTCACTCCCATCATGTCCAACACACCCATGTCTTGAATTCCTCCAGATGGAACAGATGTGATGGAATTGAGAGATAGGCTGTGCAGTTTCTGGCTAGGAGGGGAAGAAGAAGAGATTAGAGGATTTGGGGTTGACGAATAAAGAGGAGGAGATGGCTCAGACGCCTGAATTTGATTTGGGTTGTTTGAATTTGAGATGGTTTGGTGCATATCCACCGAAAAATCTGGGAAAGTGGAGAAGGGGTCTGAGAAGAATCCCAAGTCGATATCGAAGGAAGTGATTCCTGGTGAATGGCAAAGAAAAGAGCCATCAAAGGGGAATAGATCAGAAGATGAGGTCATTGCAAACAACAAGAAGAACAACTCAGGGAGAGAGCTTTTGCTGTGTCTTCCGAATTGTTTTAACTTGGAAGGCCACTTTCAGGCTTCAGGTCGTTTTATACATTAATTTGCTGTGTGTGTCGATTGCGAGGAAGGGACAAGCGTGCTATCTATTTAATTTTCTCGGCTCTTCTCACTTGTTTTGGTATCATCAGCACTCAAATTTATATAGAGGAAACGAAAAAGGTATGACTAAAGAAAAGGGTAAGACTCTCTCTGACCGTATTAGGCTTAGGCATTGAACTTATATTAGCATCTATATTCTATGGTGACTGTTAATTAGCATCTACTACTTTTATTATGGGCTACTTTTACTTTCGTGGCCCTTAATAAACATTGCATCCCCAATGATAATTATAATTATTATCATCGTGATCTTAGCCTTATCCGATCTATGCATGGTCAATACATGTTGAGTCCAAGCATGAGTCCAATTATTGCAACCAAAGTTCTTTAGTTTTTGTCATTTTTATAAATGACACCCAATTTATCACGAGAGGAGTAATAAGGACTAGGGTCAAATCATGAGTAAAAAAAGAAGGGGTTCATAATAAAAGACACTATCAAACAAAATTTTATTTCACCCTTTATTCAAGTTATGGGGAGACTAAAATAAACGTGAAAAAAGTAGGGTAAAACTCCTACTTTATGTCACATCTACCCTCTCCTCTTTTAAATTTAGAGAAAACTACTAAAAAAGAAAAAAAAAATATCTAGATGGCCACTAACCGGAAAACGTGCCATTAGTCAATATGGAATGGAAGTGGTTCTCTAGGACCACTTTCGTTTTTTTTTTTTATTTATTAAAGATTTAAATGTGTGGTGATGTCATTACATTCAAACCCATACAAATCGCTCGAAACCCCATTTCTCTTACTTTCGCTGTCTTTTTCCCATCGTTTCCCCCTTTTTTCTGGCAGTTTCCTTTTCTCATTTCTCAGAAGGTCCTTACCTTGCTGATTTAGCTACCAAAAAATAATCATACAATAAAGATAATGAAATTAATAAACTATATATTAAAACCCAAATGAACTTTTCTCGATAGTGGTAGATAACGCATGAAAGAATGTCAAATTGTGCTATGCTTACCTCATTAATGGAGATCAACAACCTCCACAAGGAATATTCAATGTTGAGGAAGAGTTTTGTTTTGGTTCATTTTAGTACAGAAAACTAGCAACCATAGATGATAAAGGTCGAAGAAGAGGTGAATTTGACGAATTAGCGACAACGTCAATACTAACTCTCGATATTAAGTGACGACGTTGTTGCTTGTTGAAAAAAGCAAAAAGCAAAAAAAAAAAAAAAAGAATATTCTGGCGGAAATACCAGTTCTGTTGCATCAAAATTATGGGTACCTTTTTTGGTTAGTGGAACTCTAAGTTGCTTTTTCAGGTAAAATTATCTTTAATTTAAATCCATTTAAGGAAAACTATGCCTTACACCGATTTATTCTCCTCTACCCTTTCCTTATCATCATGGGCTATTTGGGCAATTCACTTGTAAATTAAATTTAAGTGAATCATCAATTACATCTTTATTCTCCTTCAGCTCTACACCTGCCATTGCCAAACAAAGATGTCAATGCTTCATGAACGATAACCATTCAAATGCCAGAGGACAAATAAATAGGTGGCTAGAACAATTTATCAAATCTATCCAGAGAATAACATAAGAGAAACCTAAGCCTGGCCGTTCTGACTTCTGATGTATAAGGTGTTTTAGACTTTGTCACTGCCTGTACGGCTGAATATTGATCAAGCCTAGCCTAAAAGCAATTGGGGCCTAAAAGGACATCAGCTGTGACATCAACTTGTCTCATGGCTAGCCCCATATGAGGATGCTGCGTCACACCAATTGGAGGCACTTATTATTAATTGAAAACTTTGCAAAATTCAGCAATGACTTGGTAATTTGGTTGTAGTTTTTTTTTTTTTTTTTTTATAACGCAGGTTCCAGCCCTTTGGGCCAGAATAATTTTTACGGGCCCAGGAGAGAAAGCCGGGTAAAATTCCCCTGTACCCCAGTGTGGTAGTACAGTTTCGAACCCACAACCTTCGGATATAAACCGTGGTCGTAGGCCAACTGAGCCACCCCTCGGGGTTGGTAATTTGGTTGTAGTTGTTCTCAAAGAATTAAACATTAAATTTCAACTCATTTTCATTATCAGTATTACAAAAGCCCTTCATAATTTGGTCAATTTTACTTACATGCGTCAAAATCTATGATCTTTCAAAATTCAAATTCATAAAAGATGGGTTCATATGATAGTTTTATTTTGTGAGTAAATGAGTTGCTGATGAATGATTCTAATTGACGTTTCAATGAAAAAGGAGGCTTTGTACCAATTGCCTAACATATGAATTTCATTTTCAACTGCTCTCCCTAGAGGAAAAAAGTCAAAATGCATGAGCCTTACTAAATTTGTGTTGCTGAGTGCGGATGACTCATACGAAACCAAAAGTCTACTTGTCCCAGGACTCATGTCCCGGGACTGGCCCGACTCCATAGGAGGAGGGCATTTTGGTCATTTGGCGCATTACTCCATACAAAATGAATCTCATGTATGCCCTCAAGTTAATGAGGCAGAATTGAGGGGCAACGGCAATGGCACCCCCAATTTTTATTAAAACCTTGCTATTTGTACTTACTTTCATTTTTTATGCACTAGTCCCCTCCCTCATAAGATAAATTTCCTTAGTCCACCAGTACTCTGTAATAGTTGTTTTTTTTCTTAAGTGATCGTTGCCTTTAATTTTTATTATAATAAATTATTAGAAAGTGATCCAAAGGAAACTGAAGAAATAGAAACAAAATAATATATTTTGCAAATGAAAGTTGCAAAATTTAATATTTAATTTTCTTTCTCCTCGTCATCGTCGTCATCATCGTCAAAATTGTATTCCAAATGTGGTGTGATCAACTAAATGAGTTCTGTTTGGCAACACTATTTTTCTTATTTTATTTTTAATTGAATTGAGCACTAATCTTTTTATTTCATACCAACCATACCAACCAATCACCTATCCTATAGATATAATGAATAGCCTGCTATGTAAGCGACACACTCATTCTTAGAATATAATATAAAAAACAAAGCAACGGAACAATCTGAGAGATATATATACATAATTATTGGCAAATGAACATGCATATACACCTCATGCTGCCATATGGTATAAAATAGCACGTTGGGTCCACTTATCACCAATCCGAACTATAAAGACCTCCCAGACTTCTAATGACACTCGATTTTGAATTGGAACCATTTGAATGGATTAGATCATTAGATTGAGGGATGAAAGTTATTAAATTTGTGGGTGGCAGGTGAGAGTTAATGATATGAATTTTATTTGGGGCTTCCAAATGAATGTTTCCATCTCCTCAATTCTATGATCAGTGGGACCCTAAATAGGCTCCATCTAGCTGCCTCATATAGTACCTCATACCTCATTCATGATAATGAGTGTGTTGGTTCGATCTCAAGTTGGCCGAGTGGTCACGACTACGGTTCCTCTCTCTTTCAAAACTAGAGTTCCTGATAACGATCATCGATTCTCCTTTTTTCTCGAACCAAAGGTTGAGTTCACTAGTGCGATCACTTGAGGTCTCATGGATTTTACCCCGCTTCTTTTTTAGTTCGGAAGGATTAGTCCAACCCTATGGAGCAAACCGAAAGTTAAGTCCACTGATGCTACCACTTAGCAATTACATGAATTTTACCGAACTTCTATCTAAGTCCGGAGGGATTAGTCCGACCAACCATCCGGTAGCAAATAGTTTCTAAGTCCGGAGGGATTGGTCCGGCCAACCATCTGATCGCAAATAATAATAATAATAATAATAATAATAATAATAATGAGTGTTTTGGTGTCGGCATTGCTTGATTTATATTTGTATTTTTGCTGAAAAGTATACATGGCCCAGGCCCCAGGGTTCATGGTCAACATATCAAGAGGAAACACTAGAGTATGCACAAGTACACAACACCTCGCAGCTTTTTCGCGGCCCGAGAAATTCATTGCCCTCGTACAAATTCTGCAAATGTCGTACGTTGCTACTGTTTGCAAGTATATGGAGGGTAAATTGACGACTCCTTGGGACGATTGGGTCCGTACTTGCGATTTCGTTTTGGTGCTCCGCAGATTACAATAAGAGAGAACTTAGTTTTACATTTGGAATCGAGCAATGTACTTTTGTACATGTGGAGTACCTGTACCTATGACTTGTCCAAGCCTTTAATTGGCCCTTGGCATAAAATTTAATTACTCAACAACACGTGGGTAACTCGGGTGACTCTAGCTGGGTCCTATAAAAAAAAAAAAATCTACTGTCACATGACTCAAGATGAGATCTTGATGCTCGGTACGTTTCTTTTGAAATTTAGAGAATTTTTTTTTGAAAAGATTTTTGAATTTCCAAATATAATGAAACTTTTAATATATATTTATTTTTTTGTACTTAGCACCTAATGTTCAAATCAATAAAAAAACAAAGGGTTGGAATTCAAATTTTGTTAGGGTATTTGAGACTTTTTAGGTGGCTCGGATTTTAAACTTTTTGTGAAAAAATTATGATATTTACAAACGGAAAAAGACAAGTCATCAAATCATATATAAAAAAAAGAAACCTCAAAACTTCAAATTTGTGTCAGACATTCTAGCAAAGAAATATGTCCTTTAACTTAGACCATGCTAGGACAAACAATTAACTGCCATTCAATTGGAATTCATGTGATTGAAAAGGATGCACCCTTGGCCATAATTCATAAGCGCCTTTCTTAGTTATATAGAGTTAGGATCCTCTGTCGCCGCAATTACATAGGAACTCTACAACACATGTTAGAATCTCTATTATATGGCTCACATAGAGATAATATAGACTACTTGAATTACAGTTAAGTAGAAATGGGTCAAACCGTCTGATTGAGCACATGATTGGAAATGTAATTAATGCAACTTCACCAATGATGCCACGTCATATCCCAGTCCCATTTTCAATCATGATTTTACAGTAGGCCACTTTCAATATTATTGGAGAAAATAAGATTCACTTTGAACCGTTCAAATTATCTTTATGTGGGCTCTATTATGGAGTTACCTGCACGTTGCGTGCGTCCGTGTAATAGCTGCAAGAGGGGATCCGGCCTTAAAAAAGGGAGTTTGAGCCTTTGAAGACGATGAGAATAACGTCCCGACCCTGGTCAGTTGCGAGACTAGGCCATGGATTACAAAACATGACCTATTGTATGTATATGAATAGTAGTAGTCTGCAAGCTACCACCCCATTGAACCTCAGAAAGCCACTTGCTTTGTCCACCATCAATGCCAGACTGCCACTCACAGCTTCTCAGTTCTCATAAATCTAACAGGAAAGATTGAGAGCATCTCCAAGAGATACTTTAAATTTGGATATGTCTTTTAAAAAATGAAGGCTGATGTGACATATGTAATTTTATATATGTAACTTGGCAACTCCAAGAGAAATGTCAAACGCAGATGTAAGTGGTCCCATGATCTTTATTTTATTCAAAATAAAGATTTGCACCCAAAAATTCAAATGCAAGTAGGTCCTCACCATTATTTTATTCAAAATAAAAATTTGAAGTATGCTTTATGGTATGCCAAATTTAGCATACCATCACATACTTCAAATGCCATGTAGGATATGAAGTATCTGTTGGAGACAATCTCATATGTCAATTAAAGCTGTTGGAGGCTGACATGGCCATTTGAAGTGTCTGTTGGAGTTATTCTGAAGATGACCACCAATTGAAGGGGTGTGCTGCAAGCAGCAAGCTACTAAATCATGCTCACATACCAATCATTGTCCTTGATGGGTCCATATTCCTTGATCAATCCGTTCCAAGGAATGGAGTAAGTTGGTCATCCAGGTAGAGATGCTCATAGGCCAAGACAGCCTGAGCCTGACCCACATTGGTTTGAATTTGGGGTATCCGGATCCCCTCTTTGGACTGGACTAATGAGGGGATGCCACATGTAGCTGATTTGACATCCCTCCCTCATGTGGCACCCCCTGATTAGTCCAAACAAGGAATCCGTTTTCGAATTTGGGCTCCTTCTTAAGCCAATGGGCTGCATCTAGGTCTAATTTCTGGCCGTATTGTTTATATGCTTGCGGCTGTAAATATTTAACAAAAGGGGTGTAAGCATGATACCTAAACGGATCTTGGTTACATGACCACCCCCTCTAAAATATTTTCTGAGGGCCTAGTATGTAAAAATATATAAATAAATAAGTGCAGATCAACATCATTATCAAAGCCCTATCTCAACCATATTGAGTGGCTTCTATGAATTATAGTTCTCAAGTCCAAGCCTAAATGATAAGACAGCTCTCTTAATAGGTTGTAATTTCTTGGTATCCATCCATATTACATTCATTCTTGTCATCTTTAACATATCTTTTTTTTTCTCGGTGAGCATAGAAGAATTTTTTACCCCCCTCAATGAGGCTTAAGAGGACCATATATAAATAAACAAATAAGAAACTTAAAAGAAATTGAGAAGGCCATGAACACCTCCAGCCGTCTTCTTTTCGACCCTAGGCTTACAATTACAATTCTCTGAAATTTGTGATTCATTGAGAGGGAATAATGCGGTATGGAGTATTAAATCAACGAAAAACTGACAAGGGTTGGTCAGTTGCTTGTCAACCCTGGGGATCAATCTTGGAAAATCCCCCTCTTCCCACTTGTGTAAGGACTCCCATTTCTACTTGTGTGCGTCCTCTTTTGGGTCCTACTCCTTTGGAAAAAAATTCAAAGAAATCGACAGCTATAATTTCGGAGCTGGTAATCGACAGCTATTATTAGCCTATTTGAGCCCTAGGCAAAAGATGGCAAGAGGGAAAACACAAAAAATTATAATATCCTGTTGATTGGTACTTCAAACGCAGAAACCAACCACATCTCCACGGCCACATCTCCACCGCCATCCTTTCACAACTACCGTTAACGAGGACACCCCGAATAAGGTAACGCTTTCGAACCCCAAGTACAGATTTTTTTTTTTTTTTTGGTCTGCTCTCGAAATCCAAATCCCTACTAATTATTGTACCAACTAGAAATACTATATCGAAATGGATATGAGAAGATTTGAAAGATTTAGAAGAAGAAGGAGATGGAATGATAGAAACAATTGAAATAAAACAAGAAGATTTGGAAGATTTTGGTAGAAAAAGAAGAAGAAGATGGTATGATAGAAACAATTAAAAGAAAACCATAAAAATCTGTTTGTTTTTCCCCCTTCTAATTAATTAGATAGTAGCACTCAACTTTTTCATCATTTCAGCCAAATTGCTAATTTTGGAGGTACCGTCCATTTGATTAGGCAAGAGAGGTGGCGGGAGATTTTTTCTTATTGAAAGCTGTGTCTTGTAGGATATCCTTTCGAATCGGTCTCTTGGAGTACTAGACATGACATGATAATATGGGTCATGGCTGTTAGGGTACAATGGCTTCTTAATGTATGGTTCAATGGCTCTTTTATTGTTATGGGTCAAGAACCATACATCAAGATGAATCGGCTGCTAGGGTTCAATGATAAATATCATATTATGGATTCAACGGCTTTCAATTGTCATTTTAATTGAAAGCTGTCTGATCTATCTAGGGTCTGTTTTGTGGGTTTTACCCCCTTTAGGTCATCAATGATTAGGTATATGAGTTTGATTACTCCATTCCAATTCTTTTAGTTCTTTACCTCCTTGTAATTTCTTGCAACACCTCAGGTCTGCTTTACAAGGATCTATTACTGGTCTTGGGCTTCTTTATATACGTCCACAACATCTGAAAAAAATGGCATTCCTTATTTTCTCTCAAAATGGGGTTGACCCTAGATTTCCTCCTTTCGCTGCCCCCTTTTGATTTCTTGTAATTGTAATGCATCGGTCCTTTGTGTGAGGGCTGTGACCTAATCTCTATATACATGACCAGGTCATCTCAATGTGCAGTTTGTCTCTTTTTTTTTTTCCATCTCATACGGTAAATATTCAGGCACATTTTCCCTTAACCAACACAGCTACAGCAATCAAGAGGGAGATGCCTACCGGTGGATTGGCATGTACAGGTCATCTTAATGTATGGTTCTTGATTTTCTCTAATAAGGGTGAGTTTGTGGGATGAGAGGATGAGTGATAGATGGGGTAATTGTTTTGGTTTTATGTAGCCCACTGTTTCATTGTTTAGCACTTCATTTCTTGTGGAAAAGTAAGGTAAAAAAGAGGATGTGGTTTTCCTCAATAGAGAGAATTTCGATTTCCTATGAGAGGGATAGGAATGCATGATTCCTCCATCTCATAGAAACAACAATCCATGTAGAGCGGAATTCTCTCATTGCACAATCACATCCTAAACTGGCATTCCTTGTTGATGTTTTCTTATTTATTCATTTTTTATTCTAATATTTTCTTTCATGTCATTTAGTGAAATTCTATTGTTGTGTTGGATTTAAAGGTCCTCTAGCAATTAGTTTAGTTGATGATGAATTTTGTAATGCTATCAAAAGTTGTATATTCCATTCTATTCCGGCCAAAATTAACCTTGGATAAAACAGAATGGCCCCCTAAAAGTTTCTAGTCTCGATTTCGGTTTGTCCTAGTCGTTTCTGTTGTTCCAGTCCCTATTCCAACTCCAATTTCATATTAATTTCGTCCCATTCCGGCAAAGGTTCCATACTTCCATTCATATGTAGTGAAAACTATATTATGGTAAATTGTAGAGTGTAGTTTAACTTAAGTGATGTAAGTGATGCAGTAGCACACGGTTGCACTCATGGTCCACATGTGGGACTCAAGGAAGTTTAGGAATTCTTTCTTAATTATTAGTAGCTTCTCATTTTATTTAAGTAATTGTATTTAAAATTAGTTTCTAATTTGGATAGGTTTATTATTTTGTTTCCTAATTTAATTAGGATTACTTTCCTAGTCCTTAAGACTCTTTTATTATAAATATAGCATTGTAGAGATCAATGATCTCAGAGATTTTGAGAGTAATAGAATTCCTTTTTATGGGTTTATCGTGGTAGGGTTGTCTTCTTCACGTACGATTGTTCCCTGGGAACCCCAATTGTGCCCCAGCACTTGCATCCTAACCCTAGGATTACATTAGTAAGGATGCATTTTTAGTATTATTTTAGCATTCAACTATTTTTTCAATTCTAGATATTATTTTATATTTGTTTTTTCATTTTTCAATCGCGTCTTTTCCAGAATGGAATAGAAGAATGCCAAAACATTCCACTACAGGATCAAACCAGAACAGAGACCGAAATGGAATTGACAACTATGAATTCAAAAGGGTCTCAACTCTCAAAGCTACATCTACAATTGTCAGGACTCACTTCATCTTCAGTAAGTTCTAGGATATGATGAGCATAACATTTTAGTTTTTCTCATGCTAATGTACTTTTAGATATTCTTTTTCTTATAGCACAACGTTTGACAAAGGCTAGGAATATGAACATTTATAAAATGTATAAGAATGCAAAGAAGAAGTTAAAAAAACAGTAAGTGATGCAAAGTCCAAAGTATATGAGGACCTATTTGGAAACAAGAAAAAGAGAGATATTTTCAAACTTGTGAAAATTAGGATAAGAAAATATAGGATTTAGATTATTTGAATGATTAAAGAGTGACATCCAAAAGATCTTAGTGAAGGACAATGTTATTAAAGAAAGGTAGGTAGAGTATTCTAACAAACTTGTAAATGAAGATTTTATAGGAGGTTTAACGTCGAGAGAGGATACTTCGTTAGTAAGACATACCTTTTTACCACAAAATTAAAGCAACAGTAGTGAACAAAGCATTGACAAAAATGAAGACATTAAAGGTTACTGGAGTAGATGACATCTAAATAAAAGCTTGCAAGTTTTGGAGAAATTGGGTGAATTTGGTTAACTAGGCTTTGCAAAGATATTAAGGACAAAGAAAATGCTAGATGAATGGAGAGGTATTGTATTACCTATATACAAGAACAAAGGAGAAATACAAAGTTGTAGCAAATTGTGGAATTAAACTTATGAGTCACACTATGAAATTATGGGAGAGAGTACTGGAGAAAGCCTACCACAAGCTGCTTTGAGATTTGATTTTGTGAGTTTTAGATAAAAGAAGTGTCACATTTGTTATATTGACGTCGATTGAGGCATGTATAAGGGAGCGATAATGAGTGCGAGAATTACTTGTAGAGAGATATGTGAGTTTCTAGTGACCAAATGCTTTCCATTAGGGGTTAGTTTTAAGCCTTTATCTCTTTGTAGTAATTATGGACATGTTAACTGTTTATATTCAATAGAAGATACCTTGATGTAACAGATGATTTAATGTTGGTAGATGAATCAAGAAATAGTGTGACTGCGAAACTTGAGAGATGAAGTGAGACTTTAGAGTTTAAGTATTTAAAATAAATTATAGAGAGACGGAATATATGAATTGCAATTTTAATGGAGATGTACA
The DNA here is from genome assembly GCA_028538565.1 of Umbellularia californica. Lineage (NCBI taxonomy): Eukaryota > Viridiplantae > Streptophyta > Magnoliopsida > Laurales > Lauraceae > Umbellularia > Umbellularia californica. The sequence goes on along the minus strand of JAPQWN010000001.1, from coordinate 11,907,336 downwards.
AAGTGCTAAAACTCTCATGAGAATTGAAGCCCAAAAGATACCACAAAGAGATTCATTCTGTTATCTTGGCTCGATAATTAGTAAGGATGGAGAGATCGAGCAAAATGTCATACTTAGGATTAGAACGGAATGGTTGAACTAGAGACTTGCTTTTGGAGTTATTTATAATAGGCGCATACCAACATGATTGAAGAAAATTTTTAAAGGACAACGATTAGACTAGTTATGACTTATGAAGGAGAATGTTGGCCAATCAAGAAGCAATGCATGCACAAAATGAGTGTAGCGGAGATGAGAATGTTGAGATAACTGTGTCGTATAACTAGGTAACATAAAATAAAAAATGAACGCTTTTAGGAGCATTTAGGGTAAGGTAATAAATTAAGAGATACTCTTTGAAATGGTTTAGACAAGTTCAACGAAGGCCAACAATGGCATCATTAAAGAAAGGTTTTTCTATGTAAGTTGATGGCCCACTATGGAAAAGAGGTATAGACCAAAGAAGTCATTAATGGAACCGGTAAGGACAGATCTGAGGAAGTGCAACCTATTCAAGAATTTGGCTCCTTAGTCCTTATAGATCGAAATGAAGAAAAAGAATTCATGTAGCTGGAACAAGGCTTTGATGATGATGAAACTCTCTCTCTCTTTTCTGCTTCTTCCTCCTCTTCTTTTTCTTCTTTTTCTCTCTTCTTCCAATTCCTCTCTCTCTCTCTCTCTCTCTCTCTCTCTCTCTCTCTCTCTCTCTGATGTAGCATAGACCTCATGGTCACATGTGTAGGGCCCACTTAGATTTAGGATATTTAATTAACTAATTATATGTCATTAGTTTCTAATTTTATTTAGATTTCCAATTTACTAAGTTTTCTTGCTTAATTAGGTTTCTTAGGGCTTAAGTCTTCTTTTTACTATTTATATGGCATTGTACAAGATTATTGAGAGGGTTGATTAATGAAATTGGATTTTTCTATTGAGGTTTGTCCTCGTTTATTGTCTCTTCAGAGATTGATTGTATCTTCGGACATGTGCTTCGACACCCATTGTGCTTTTTAACACTTCCCACTCAAGCCCTAACCCTAAGGTTTGCATCACTCTCTCTCTCTCTCTCTCTCCCTCTCTCTCTCTCTCTCTCTCAATTTAATCGCCATTTCTCAAAATGATGAGTATTTAAAAGTGCATACTTCTGGCAATGTGCTTATTGATGCCATTTTCATGAACTACAATGGTAAAGAAGAAGGGAAAAGTATCTAGAACAATGTAGAAAATGTTCTACACTAGGTATTTTGCAAAGTAAAAATATTGAATTAAAATGGAAAAGTTTGGCAATGAAAATTTTCTGTTACTAGGAAAATATGACATGGATCCTTAGGACTAATGTTTGCCTTGTGGCTATCAAACCATGTAGGCGATGCCTTAGATAAAATGAGTAGTTTTAAGGAGTAATGAAAAATGGAGAATAATTGGGATTGTAACTTATGTGACTCGTAGACAACATATTGTATTATTATTATTATTTTTTTTTTTTTTGGAGGAAACATACTGTATTCTGTTATAGTTAGTAAATTCATGAGGAGCACCAATACAACACAATGTATTGTAATAGTTTGGTTTTTTATCTGTACTAAGCTATTGATCAGGTTCACTTACTCATTATTGAAACCTTAATTTGAATACTGTTACCCTATAGATGACAAACTCAAAGGAAGGCATGAAAAATGTCATGCTGTACCCTAGTTGTCTATATTTTTGTGACAAGCTTGAGACACATAGGCACCTACTTGGATAAGAGGGGAAAACATGGGACATTCAATTCCTACAGGCACCCCCATCCTTTCTGCCCTAGAATATCCTAGCATATTAGCAACAATACTCTGCTCTTATCATTGTCTTATTTGACTTGTTGAATAACTAACTGCACTTTTGAAAAGACGAAAAAGTTCTTGGAATGATCCTGACTGTAGTGTGCTAGATGATTATTTAACATGCCCTCTAATAGTCCAATTTCAAATGGAGAGATGCCTTAGAAAATGCTGCACTGAATGCAAAAAGAGACTTGTGGAACCCATTGCACAAACGTAAAGTTAGAAAAAAATTATTTTAATTATGACACCATAATTGCCCTGCCCCAAGAGTGAAACACTTCTATTCCCATTTTCATTCTCATTCATAGAAATCCGTCCTCAATAGTATATAGGGAAGTTAAAAATCTAGACTACAAATTTCAAAAACCCACTTTAAACTGAAGTACTCATTTTAGGGTAAAATTGGGGTCCAAACTTGGTATACCCTTTTGCTTTTCTTGTCATTTTATTCATTTCATGATGTATGCATGCGCTTTATAGAGTTTTACAGTTATTTTCCTTTTAGAAAATACTTAGATTTAATTTTATCTGGAGGCTTATAATGTTATGTTTTACTTGATTAGGTTGATTTCTTTTAATTTCTTAATAGATCCATTGAAACTTGACTTCAAACATGCCCATTTGATAATGCATTTACCCATGTGAGAGTTGGAGCGGCATAAGGCATGGGTTTACTCCCACGTCTTGTGTTCGAAACCCCGCCAGATAGGGGCGGACCTTAGTCTTACGACATGGGTGAGACCGCACCCGCGAGATTCGAGAAAGTCCTTTAATAATACTCTTAAAAAAATCCTATTTTGTTATTTGACTTCTTAACTTGACCATTGCTGGCACCACCCAAATGAAAATCCTTGGTTCGCCATTAGCCCCAGATTTGCTTGGTGTGCATTTGTGTAGGTTTAGTGGGCGCCTCCTGGGGAATTAGTCTTGTTGGGTCAAAGACCTCATAGAGACCCACATCATATAAAAAAAAAAGAAAAGAAAAAAAAAAAGAGAGATCATACATTCTGTATATTATTGTTCCATTTCCATTCATTATTTCATGATGGCACACTTAAATACTCTTCTATTAGGAGCATAGTCAGGTTTGATTTGATCTTCGTCCCATCTTGATCATCCATCATCACTTGCCCATGCAGCAATGAGGTGAACCTACAACCTAAGATGCACATTCTGGGGGTGATCAAATGGTTCACACTTGTCAACATCGTGTGGCATTCACAACATAAGAACATTTTCAAACCTAAGGCTGTAAATAGACCATTGATTACTAGTTTATCAAAAGGACTCAACCCCAAAAAATTTCAGATATTGGCCGGTTTTTAGCCAGATTGATACACAGTTTTTTTTTTTATTTTTTTTTTATTTTTTTTTTTTTTATTTTTTTTTTTTGTTGTAGAAAGATACACAGGTATTGGGTCCATGTTAGATTATTATTTACCTTATTATCCTCCCCAACACCCCCCACCCCCCCCCCGGCACACACACAACAGTATATGTTTTTGTACCCCACTTATATATATATGTGTGTGTGTGCGCGCGCGCGCGTGCACAAAAAAATATAGATATAACTCATATTATGGTATTATTTATAAAATACACATATATGTAGTTATCATAGACAATAACATATTTGCGGAGGGTGGGGGTTGTGTCAGATGGGCAATTAATTAAAAACTTGCCACACTTTAATGTTTTACTTTGATCTTTAAAGCTAATGCTAGGTATAACCCAATTTTTAGTGTCAAGGGAACAAGGTTGACTAGGGCGCCCTTTAGGTAAAGGGTGGTGAAGGACCCACTTGTTGTGAGAAGGTAGGGGCTACCAGCCTACCCCACATTAAGTAGATGTCAATGGAGAAGCTAGACCGAAAGTAATGATTGGCCTCTTGGAATAAGGGTATTTTGATAGGGAAGATTATGGAGTTGGTAGATATTATGAGAAAGAGAAGTATAAAAAGGAACTTGATTACATATCAAAACATAAGATTTGATAGGGACAAAGGATAAGGAATTCATATATGGAAGAACATAAGATTTTTTTTAAGAGTAATTCAAGATGAAGAGGGCATTGTCTTGATAAATATATAGGATAGAGGGTTAGAGAGATTGATAGGGTTATAGTGGTTAATATTTTAGATACCTATCAAAAGATGGAAATATTGGATTGATAGGGTTGCATTCTCTTTTCCCTAATCTTTATTTGCTTGATAGGAGGCAATGGGCCATGGTTGCTGATCATTTTTGTTTTGTAGGTGGATCAATTGTTTGGGACTTTTGTTTTTGAAGGAATTTGACTGATGTAGAAGCTTCTGATTTCATGAGGTTGCTTGGCATGTTGTTGGACAAGTTTTTTTTGTCAGTTGGAAAAGGTGATTTAAGGATATTGAAGCCTGATGTCAAAGGGAAGTTTTCGATGAAGTCTTTTCTCAAAGATTTTGCTTGTTATGTTTCAGTGGAAGGTTGGAAAATTTTTTGGGATCTTTTAGTTCTGCCTCGTGTGGTAGTTTTTTGTTGGGTTGCGAGATGTCATAGCATTTTGACTATCGATAATTTGTGAAGAAGAAATCACATTATAGTCAATGGTTGTCCTCTGTGTTTAAAAGATGAGGAAACTATATATCATTTAATGATTCATTGCTTTTTTGCTTACAAGGTGTGGATGGTCCTTTTTAATATGTTCGATTTAAAGTGGGTTTTCCCAAATCACATTGAAGATTTGTTTTCCTTCAATGGAGATTAGGGTGCAAATCTGTTCGTGGAAGGAACCTTCGAAAGTTAATGCGGTATGCTACAATTTGGAAGTTATGGTTGGAGAGGAATAGTAAAATTTCTTGAAACAAAAGTCATTTAGTGGAGGATGTTGTTGACTCCATTGTTTGGTTTGTGTCTGAATGGGTGCTTAACGATAATCACCTAGTGCGGTTCCGCCAAAGCAGGGTCCTACGAGGATTCAAACTGGAGACAAACCTAACCTTTGACAAAATTGCACAAAGTAGCTGCTCGCATATCTCGAACCTACATTATCATGCATGGCACCCGAGACTTTTACCATTGCACTGCATGTCTAAATGGGTGCATAAGAGTAATAAATTCGAAGGCATTGATTTATTTGATGTTCATAGGTCTAGGGCAGTTATAATGATGGGGGGGTTCTTATGCGAAGTCTTTGAAACAAGCTTCATGGATGATCCCTCTTGTGGGAATTCTAAAGTTTAACTTTGATAGAAGTTCTGTTACTTCTATCCACAAAGGAGGCATAGGAGGTGTTATAGGTCTTGGGCAGTTATAATGATTTTGGGGGGTGGGGTGTTTCTTATGCGAAGTCTCTGAAACAAGCTTCATGGATGAGCCCTCTTGTGGGAATTCTAAAGCTTAACTTTGATGGAAGTTTTGTTACTTCTATCCACAAAGGAGGCATAGGAGGTGTTATTAGAGATTGAAATGAGAATGTTGTGAGGAGCTATTCGAGGCCAGTGCATTCTTTGGATGCTATTTAAATTGAAGTGTTTGCTCTTCTGATTGGTTGTCGCAAGTTGATTAAGGCTAGAAGGTCTTAATGTTGTTATTGAAGGTGATACTTGTTGAGAAGTCCCATATCCCCCATCGCTTGAGTAATAGGTTTGGTAGGGCTTCATATACCTATTTTTGCCTTCACCTACCAACTTAAGATTTTTGGATGCTGCATGGCGTCTTACACGATACCAAAACGGGTTTTGATCTCGTCGTTCTTGTGTAGCCCATGTGTCAAGCCGTCCATGAAATCTGTTGAGCCTGCACGTTAGTGGGAGTGTTGGGAAGTCCCACATCCCACATCGCTTAAGTAATAGGTTTGATATGGCTTCATATGCTTGTTTGGGCTTTCCACCTAGCAGCTTAAGCTTTTGGATTGATATATGGTATCTTACAATTCTCACACCACTATTCAATGGGGGTTAGGAAAATCTCCCTTTCCTTGGAGATTGGAGGATTGGGTGCTTTATTTCTCTCATGTTCTTAGAGAGGCAAATTCTTTGGCAGATAGTTTGGCTAAGGAGGGGTTTTTTTTGTTCTTTTGTGATGTTCGATATTTAGGTTCTTTTTTTAGTTTATTTTTGGTTGGTGTTTGTTTATTCTTGTTTTGCATTGCGATGTTTCTTCCTCTTTATGGAGAGGCTTTGTTCAGAGATGCAGTTTTTCGTTGTGCTTGGTTGATATGTTGAAGCTTGAAGTTTATATCCTTTTTCTAGTTGTGGTGTTATTCTTCAAAGACTTATTCGTTTTGCAATTTTGTAGTCCATTTGGAAATGGATGAACGATAGGATTTTCATAGCTATGAGGATAGATTCCGGTGAGATGTAGGAACACAAGCCAGAAGTGGATGTAGGCATTTGGCCAAACTACGATACATAATTGTGTTATGGTGAATGCTTTGTGGTGATTTATATTGATACAGCACATTAGTTTCGTAATCATCACTTGTGCCTAATTGTTTTTAAGAGTTAAAATTTGACATACCCCCCCCCCCCCCGGGTTTTGGATCTTGGACTTTTATAAAATAGCTGCAAGACCAACACGGACTGGGTGACAATTTGTGTGTTAAATTGGGAACGAAGGAGGTGAAGGATGAAATCTTTAAGCTTTCAGACATCACTACTGAAAAAATGCTTGCCAATGTTAGATAAAGGAAAACTAGAGAGCTTGATTGTGTAAGGTGCATTAAAGATGGAAGTGGAAGGGTCTTAAAAAGAGGAGGTTAAGGATATATGAGGGATACATTATAAAGACATTAATTTAGAATATCATTATCATCATCATTATCAAAACCTTGTCAAACCTTGTTGTGGTTGGTTACATGAATTTTGTTTCGCATTCCAGTCTATTATGGTCCAAATCCTCAAATGGGTTGCGCTTTTTCATATCCATCCATGTCCTCTTCAGCCTACCCCTTTTTTTGAAGGGCCATAGAAAAACTTTTCCTCACTAATGCCGTCGTTGGCCTGCGTTGCAACTAAATATGAAATTGATTATTATGCATTACAAATAGACCATGAAATGACCAATGAAATTGAGCTTGTTAATTTTAGATAAAGGAAAACTAGAGAACTTGATTATGTAAAGTGCATTAAAGATGAAACTGATGGGGTCTTAGTAAAAGCAGAGTAAGTTGAGGATATATGAGGGATGTATTTTAAAGATTGATAAATTTAGAATTTGAAATTGAAGTAAGTTACACATTACAAACGGATCAAGAAATGACCAATGAAATAATTAGAACTAAAGTGAAGTCAACCGCCACTAAGGTTAAGAAAATTAATGTATTAGGATCCAACGATATTCCTATAGGAATATTGGTTTTGATAAATCAAATTGAAATTGGCTGGTTGACTTGATTGTGCAAAAAAAAAAAAGGAATTTACAAATGCCGATGAAAGGAGGAAGACTTCTATGATCCCTCTCCAAGAATTGAAAAAATAACTGGGTAAACTTCTGGTTTTTTGTATTAATTATGAGTCATGATAAAAGTTTGGAAGAGTATTAGAGTAATATCTACGACAAAAATCAAATAATATGGAGAACAGGTTTTTGGTTATGCATTTGAATTCTTTCTTGAAGGGTAATGGTGGCAAGTGCCTTTTTTATGGAATTCTTTTCTCACTTGTAGGTACATGGGATTCAATCTTAATCGACATACCCTTGAGAGAGAAGTTAACTGGATGAAAAAAACTTAACTCGTGCAATGATTGAAATGTTGGTAGCACGTTACTTTTAAGAATACAAAATCGATTTCGAATAATGTATCCTTGAGAGAAGAAGTCAATTAGATAATAAAAAAAAAAGCCATCCATGCTTGAAGTAACTCATAATCAATAAAACATAGGTAGAAAAATGCTTTCTTGCTAGATTCTATTTTCTATCCCTGCTATTTATTTTGATCATGCCATTGTGCTTTCAATAATATAATAAATTCTTTTTGGCAATATTTTCTTTGTTCATTATCCAAAGCCCCATAATAGTAACTTCTCCAATTTTTTATTATGTTTGATTTTGTGGTTAGTTTTATTCTCAAAAGGCCTAGAAATATGTTAATTATTATTATGAAAACTGATATGTATTGCCTCATGGGGTGAGTGAAGTTAAATGCTTTCTACCCTTTTGGGTGTTCTTTTTTTTTTTTTTTTGTACTAGTCTTATTGTGGTGGACAATCTTGTCATAGGAGTGGAAGATCAAAACCTTATAGATCTTGTATTGGATTGAGCCTTGACTTGGACTAATTCATCGGTCCAATGGTTATTTGATACATTTAAATCGGGGCTTAATGGTTCAAATCTGAATCTAAATAGGAAGGCAATTTTGAAATTGAGAGAAAGAGGCGCAAAAAGATTGGGACTCCTTAAAACAAAGAGCATTGCAAGTGATTTGGAAATCAAAGATAGAAAGTAGAGAAATTCTCTCTACCATGGACATATAAGGAAGATTCGAGCCAAACTTACTTTCAATTTTCTCTCTTCTTTACTTGTTTTTGGGATTATGTAATGATTTGGTTTAATTAGAATGTTTGATTAGATGGATGTTTGGGACTATTTTAGCATTTAGGACTTCCTTTCCATTACAAGTATTATTTAAATATATTTAAATAACACTTGTGGGAACGTCCAACCAATGTATGGATGAATTATTTATTTTTTAATTAAAGTGATGCGTGGTTGCTCCTTTATCCTTTTCTCCACTGGATTGAAAGTGTCTCCCAAAGGATTGAAGATAATCAAGTGGGAATTAGCGAGTTGGGCTAAGCTAATTTTCTACTTTCCTCATTGCTATTGCATAATTGGTTGCAGATCCAAGTAGAATTGATCTTTAATTTGGGATTTTTTTTATTCATTTGATTTAAATCTATTTAGGCTCATTAGATCATTAGATTTTGCTAATCAAGACTGCATCAAATCTTTTATCAATCTTGAGCTATTGTAGTAAAGAAGTCTTAATTTGTGAGTAACGGGAAAAAGAAAACAACAAGTTTTATTGATTCAAACTTTTTTTGTAGAGGGGTTGACCAGGATGGATAAAAGTGCCAAAACACGAAATTAAGTCTTGTAGAGATTGACAAAGAGAGGACAATGAACTTCCAAGGCAGAAGAAGCTATTATTAATCTTCAACTATTTTATTCTTTCCAATGGTTTACATCTCTATATAAAGGAAAAATAACCCTAAAACTAAACATTCCCAAAATAAGAAATTAATTCTTAACGTAAGCAAATTTCTAATTAAAAGCCCACATCCATCTTAGCAAATATAAAACTACTAAAATTATAATGGAAAAAAATTATTTCTATTTTGGATGAGCTATGAGAAAATTCCTTCTTTTTTTTTTTTTTTGATCGATAACAGTAAATTAAATTAAGGATAACACAATAGTACAAAAAAAATCTCCAACAAAAAGAAGAAACGAAAAAAGGAGTTGGTACAAAAGTCAACACCCTAAAATTTAAGCTATGGGTTTGGTTGGTGACTCCACTAGATTTACATCATCTCTCCCTGGGTTGCAAGGAGCATAACCTTAAACTGAAGTCCTATTGACATTTCACCTTAAAACATGCCACGCTTGAAGTGTTCACTTGAAGTCAATCCTTTCTTCGATGATTTCATCTTTAAGCTCAAGTCCTATTGGCATTTCACCTTTTTTTAGAGGTATTAGATTGACTTCAAATTTGATATATAGGTTGGCCCCACTTGGATCTTTCGGTCCCCTTTTGTCCCATGACCAATGAGGTCCCAAGGTGGTCCGCACCGAAAGCTTGTAAGGACCTGTCCTTACAGGACCAGTTCTCTCTGTGTGTGGCGCTAGACAGTGCCTGAGCGTTTTTTATAAGAAAAGTGCCCCCTTAGTTGGGCCCACTAGGATGCATGATGATCATAGAAGTCCATTTGATGGAAAGATCTATATGAGACCTACCTATATGAAAAACTTTGACTCCATAAGATCATCTTATTCCTGATCCATGGTTCTAAAATTTATTGGTTTTATAGACATCATTTTCTTATAATTTTAATCAAGTGGTGGGGAAAGTTGGATGAGTGTTAGCTCGTTACTATTCATTTGGGGGGGGGGTGGGGGGGGGGGGGGGGGGGGGGGGGGGGGGTTAGTGCGAAAAGATTAGATTGACTCAAGGTGGGTCCCATGACCAAGAAAAAGAGGGTTGGAAAAGGGGGGGTTTTAGTGTGTGAGAAAATATTAGATTGGCTAAAGGTGGGCCCCATGACCAAGAAAAGAGGGTCAGAAAAATGGGTGTTTTTAAAGTGGGGGCATTTTGGAGAATTACCATATTTGTATCTCCTTTCATCCGAAAAACTCATCCTTGCCATGCACCACAACCCTCCCAAGTAAGACATCCCCATCATCCATCAGTACAACATTGGACCGCACCTCTCCTTCTAGTCATCACCGTTTGTGAAGGTAACTTGTCACTTATGTCGCACTTGTACTTCATCACTTGTCATCAATCATCGAACAAAAAAGGATTGAGGATGTTTGTGTACCCTTAACCATAGGAGATTAACAAGAGCTTGGGACATTATTAGCGAAGCTCTCACCATCAATCACTATCATACAATCCTACCCATCTCTACTACTCATCGAACAAAAGATGTTATTGCTAACCATCTCTTTTTTGTAGTCTGTGTAGGCTCCTTTTGTACTATCCTTTGACTCATCACAACTTCAGCATCATGGTCATGGTAGAGATCATGATGCAGCATCAATTCCATGTTATTGCAACAACACTCGTGGGCCACATGTGGGACCCATGAAATTCTGATTTATTAATTGTTATTAGTTTCTAATTTTTATTTAAAAAGTTGCATTTAGGATTAGTTTCTAACTTAGGAAGGATTCTTATTTTGTTTCCTAATTTAATTAGGATTATTTTCCTAGTCCTTAAGACTCTTTTATTATAAATATAGCATTGTAGAGATTAATGATCTCAGAGATTTTGAGATTAATAGAATTCCATTTTGTGGGTTTATCGTGGAAGAGTTGTCTTCTTCACGTGAGATTGTTCCTTGGGAATCCTAATTGTGCTTCGGCACTTGCATCCTAACCCTAAGATTGCATCAATTGGTATTAGAGCCGAACGATCCCTCGATCGTCGGCGTGATTACCCCTATCCATCGTCCATCCCCACCCTTCCGTTTACCCCATTCATCTTCCACGTCACCCTCCCGCTGCCAGAAGCCAATCCAGCCCTAACCGCTGCCAATGACTCCTCTCAAATCGTCAGATCAATTTGATCTTTGTTTTATTTTTCTTATGTTTTTTTTCATGCCCCACTGTTTCCTAGATTCTAGATCATTATGCTCTTCCATCTTATTTTTCTTCTGTCACATTTACCAAAGCTCTTGGAGGTCATTTCAGATATTGGAATGATAAATTACCTCTTTTCTAACAATGACAACACATGGGACTTGTTCTTATATATCCTCCATGGCTCATTATTAGATTGAAAATTTTAACTCGTATTCTTGCTTGATTTGACTTGTTACCTGTATGCATACAAAGATGATTGGCCGATCCTTGTAAATGATACGAGCTTGTGAGTTTGCCTGTTTTTTTTTTTTTTTAATTTTAATGCATGTCGAACCACCTCATCTCCTATTGATAAGATGTCATATGTCCAATTTAAGGCAATCTTAATACATGTAGATTACACCATCCTCTAACTTACTCAAGTTTGAACTTGCTTGGACTAGGAAAAATTTCCTCCTTATATTCAACTACTGACTTCTCGTCCCATTTCAAGTCTTCTACCTTGGAGAATAAGTCACTTCGATAATTGATTGAGATTTTGCATTTTTGTTCTGATTTTCATTGGATCCATTTTCTAGTGGAGGTGTCTTTATTGCAACATTGTTCATCAAATAATTACATGTCCACGAAAGCTAATAGCAACTAGTGTCACTTTGTGGCCATCTGTCATAGGTTTGTGAACAAACACATTCTAGCTAATCTTTGAGTGTTGGTTGTATTTTTTCCATCGAACTTAGGAATAACAATTTCAATGCTAAAACACCTATCGATGATTTGAGGACATGAGTGGTGTTGATTCCTGAAATTGGGCTCTTCCTCTTGATGGTCATCTACCCAACAGTTGTTGTTCATACAATTGCATTTGATATTTGTAAATCAATTGTCCATTCAAGTCAATTGCGCTTGATTTTGTGAAATACATGTAATTTGTCCCAAATTTGATTAATATCAATTGTTAACTGGTCATGGCCTACAGTGAGTTTGTAGCCTATCGGTGTATCCCATTCTCAATTTATCTCTATTTGTTGTGTCAAATCAAAATCAGCTCACTTATTTGTTATTGGTCAAAATGCTCATCTCTACTTGTTATTGTGTCTCTAGAGGCATCTTCTCTCTCGCCTTCTCTCTTTATATTATTATTATTATTATTATTATTATTATTATTATTCATCAAAACCTTGTCCCAACTATTTTGGAGCCAAATCCTTAGATAAGTTGCACTTCTTCAAATCTATTTTTACTACCTCTATCCACGTCCTCTTCAACCGACCCTTTTTCATACTGGCATCATTGTCGGCCTACGTTAGAATGCTCAAACCATCTCAAACGAGTTTCTCAAATTTATCCTCTATTGATGCTACCCCTAAATGCCCTCGAAAGCATTCATTTCTAATTTTATTCTTCCTCATTTTACCACGCATCCACTTCGACATACTCATCTTTGCTAAATCCATTTTGTGTATATGTTGCTTCTTGATTGGCTAACATTCTGCTCTATAGGTCACTGCTGGTTTAATTGATGTCCTGTAAAAATTTTCCATCAATCTTGTTTTCTTGTCGGTCACAAAGTACTCCGGAAGTAAGTTTTCACTTCACTAGCCAGCTTTTATCCTATGTTCGACATCTTCATCAATCTCCTCATCTTTACTAATTATCAAGCCAAGGTAACGTAAAGAATCTCTACAATATCTCATAGGCTTCAATTCTCACAATAGTTTTAGCTTTTTATGTATTAGTATTATTGATGATGATGATTTGCAATGATGAATTTCTCTCTGTCTCTCTTTTTTATCAATAACAAACGATTTCATTTCAATACAAACAAAGGTTACAAAGGAACACAAAAACAAAAGAGCATTAAAACCCAGTGGTATAACTAGTCATGAAAACTGGCACAACATGACCCAGTCAGGGGCGGGGCCAGCCTTGTCATGCCGGTCCGTGAAATCTCACTAGCCATACCGTGCCGTGCCCAGGCAGCTTTGGCTCATCCCAGCACGGCCCAAGGCACGGATTTATCCATGCCATGCTGGGCTTGCCACCCATGGGCCATCCCATATGCCTCTTCTAATTTCTTTTTTAAATTTTTTTAATTTTTTTATATAAATTGAAAGAGTCTTTATGGAGTTTTAGGGGTTTTTGACTTGAAACAAAGTTGAAACTATTAAAATAAATGCACAAACATTGATTTAATTTATAAATGAATAATAGATCTTTAATTATTTTAATTTTTATATTTTATTTGTAAAAAAAAATAAAAAAATTATATAAATGGGCTGTGTCGTTTCCTTGCCAAGGTCAGGCTCCCTGACCCAGCATAGCCCAGGTGGGAAAACCGGTCCGTGCCGTGCCGGTCCGTTTACCAAGTCAACAGCCCAAAACCGTGCCTGAGCCGTGTCGGGCTTGAGTGGCCCGCCCAGATTTTCATCTCTAGGTATAACTGCATTATACCATAGGGACAAACCAACATTACATGGAACCAATGGCCAATTGAGATGACTTGTCCACTCCTTGTTTGGTCAAATAGTTTGCAAAATAATTAGTTGATTGTCCTATGAGCTCGAATTCCACTAGTAATAAAGAAGATAAATACTTAATCTTGTTGAAGAAGAACTGAAACTGCCAAGAGGAAGACGTAGAGAAGCAATCCAAGAAATTTCTTTGGACCACGAGCTTAAGATGAGAAATAGGCCCATACAATCGAAGCGTTTCTAGGATAGCCAATACCTTTGCCTCATTGGATTCCATAATCACAACATGACAAACTCACGATGGGAAAGAGTTTTGGAATGCTCTTTAGATTGTATTATTTCAGTGTACTTTTCTATGGAGATTATCTCTCAATATATAGGTATTACATGCCTTTAATCAAGGTCCTAAGTTAGAAAAGCAACTAATTGCATCAATTAGGATTCTAAGTTAAGAAGGAAACTAATTACATTAATTAGTATATCTAAGTGAGGAAAGCAACTAAAGAAAGATATGGGCCTTTAGATGAGCAGGGCCTTGGGCCTGTTTAACACCCCCCCTCAAATTGATGCGGGAGAATCAACCAGCATCAATTTGCTAACCAAGAACTGATGGCGTGGTCGTGGAAGACCTTTGGTGAAAAGATCAGCAAGTTGAAGTTCCGTGGAGACATGCGGAAGACTGATGATATCACGTTTAAACTCATCACGTATGAAGTGACAATCAACCTCGATGTGTTTAGTGCGTTCATGGAAAATCGGATTTTCAGTAATCCGAATTGCACTTGTATTATCTGCATAAAGTGGGGTAGCTCCTACTGCTGGAAAACCAATGTCAGAAAGCAAACCACGGAGCCAAATAATTTCGGAGCAGGCAGCAGACATGGCGCGGTACTCAGCCTCGGTAGAGGATTTTGAAACTTTGTCATGTTTCTTGCATTTCCAAGAAATGAGACTATCACCTAAAAACATGCACCAGCCAGTCGTTGATCTGCGAGTATCCGGACAACCCGCCCAATCAGCATCGGAATAAGCTTTGAGAGATAGAGGATTGTTGGATGGAAAAAACAACCCACGAGTCGGTATACGAATAAGGTACCGAATGATGCGGCGAACAGCAGCGAGATGAAGGTGACGAGGAGCAGTCATAAACTGACTCATCAGGTTTACCGCATACGAGATATCAGTGCGAGTGATCGTGAGGTATATCAAGCTGCCAACTAACTGGCGATAAGTAGTAGGATCAGAGAGAAGATCACCTTCTTCGCGACTAAGTTTGACATTCAGTTCAACCGGTGTATCCACAGGAGCTGAAGCAGTAAGGCCAGCCAAGACAATGAGATCAATAGTGTATTTGTGCTGATTAAGAACTATGCCTTGAGGCGATTGATGAACCTCCAGACCAAGGAAATAATGTAGGGGGCCGAGATCCTTCATGTGAAATGTTTCACGAAGAGACGCTTGGATCTTCTGAATCATGGTGGCATTAGGACCAGTAATGACTATGTCATCAACATAGACAAGGAGTACAGTGATCCCGGATGGAGCATGATTTAAAAACATAGAAGGATCATATGGGCTTGAATGAAAATCTAAGCGGAGAAGAGCAGCCTGAAATTTCTCAAACCATGCGCGAGGAGCTTGTTTCAGACCATAGAGAGCGACGAAGTTTGGTAACCATACCGGTCCCGGATGAGCAGCCCTGAGGTAGTCGCATATAAACAGCTTCTTTGAGATCACCATGGAGAAACGCATTTTTTACATCCATTTGATAGAGAGGCCAAGACTGAGATGCAGCAACAGCAAGAATAGTGCGGACGGTGGTCATCTCGGCAACCGGAGCAAAAGTCTCATCATAATCAATGCCATATTCCTGCCGAAGAGCGACAAGACGCGCCTTATATCGATCTAAAGATCCATCAGATTTTAACTTGAGAGAAAATACCCACTTACAACCAATAGGTTTGATACCCACAGGAGATGGGACAATATCCCACGTATGATTTTGTGCTAACGCATCCAATTCCTCTCGCATAGCCTTGTGCCAACATGGGTCCTGCACAGCCTGAGAATAGGATTGAGGAATGGAAGAGGAAGATAAAGTGGCCATTAAGGAAGTATGGGAGAACCCATAACGGGTTGGTGGTACCGAAATCCGAGTAGAGCGACGCAGTGAAGGATGTCCGGATGGATCAACTGCCGGTGTTGGACCGGATGCCGGAGGAAAATCAAGAGGGGGATCCTTGGTAGGTGCTGTGCTATTCCGTCTGTGATACACAAAGTGAGGATTAAAACGAACAACTGACGGGTCGTCAGAAAAACCAGGTAATGACACAAAAGAGGAGTCAGGAGGATCAATGTGTTTTTGAAAAAAATACTGATGTTCAAAGAAAACAACATTCCTAGAGGTACGGACACGACGAATGTGAGGATCATAACAAAGGAACCCTTTCTGGAAGGGTGCATAACCTAAAAACATACACTGAGTTGATTGGGCCGTGAGTTTTGTCCTCTCAGAAGGAGGCAAGTGCACAAAACAAGTGGAGCCAAAAACATGAAGATCCGCATAGGATGGAGCGGTCTTGTACAAACGGTAATATGGGCTTTGATTTTCAATGGAGGTTGATGGCATACGATTGATAAGATGAGCTGCTGTAGCCAGTGCCTCAACCCAAAAACGAGTAGGAACCGATGACTCCAGAAGAAGGGAACGAGTGACAGCAAGGAGATGTCGATTTTTCCTTTCAGCGATTCCATTCTGCTGGGGAGTATAAGGACAAGATCTTTGAGAAATAATGCCTTTTTGTTGCAAAAACCGTTGAAAATCAGAGGACATATATTCCCCTCCAGAATCAGATCGCAAGATTTTAATGCAGGTGGAAAATTGATTTTCAACATAAGCCAAAAACATTTTAAAAATAATGAAAACATCAGATTTTGAATGTAGAAAGTAGACCCATGTGAACCGACTGAAATCATCAATAAAAGTCACAAAATATTTATAGTGAGCGTGGGAAAGAGCTGGAGCAATTCCCCATACATCACTATGAACTAAATCAAAACACTTAGAGGTGTGTGAAGTGGAATGAGGAAACGGAAGAGTTTTGCTCTTCCCCATTTTACAAGTAGCACAATCAAAAGGTACATAAGAAGATAAACCAAGAGATTTATTTAATAAACCAGAATTTAACATAAGGGACAAAGCCTTTGAATTTGGATGTCCGAGTCTATTATGCCACAACCGGCAATTATCTCTAAGAGAAAAACAAAACACATTATTGTCAGGAGTGAGAGATGATGAGGGCCCAGGCTGTGAGGCAGATGGAGGAGCAGGCATAACCAAGGAAGCCACATATGCGTGTGGAGTCTGAGATTGTGAAGGTTGATACTGCTGAGCCGGATATTGTGGAGTCTGATACTGTGTTGACGGACGTGGTGGACGACGGCGACATTCAAAGATGATATGTCCCGACTTTTTACAGTAACTGCAGACTTTCTGTTTGCACTGAGATGCAAGGTGCCCAAATTTCTGACAACTGTAGCATTGGGTTTTGCTCAAGTCGCGAGGCGGATGCTGAGAAGTTTTATTTGCCAAGAACGCAACTGAATAGGTATCAGTCTTCTGTTGAGCAAGATGAGCTGAGGTCATAAGGCGCTGTTCTTCGCGTAAGAGCTCATTCAAGCAGACATCTAATGAAGGTAGAGGCGTCCAATTCATCAGAGCAGATCGGACACTTTCAAATTCATTCCGTAGTTTCATCAAAAACTGATCTCGCTGACTAGAGGCCTGAAGGTCTTGAATTGCTGCCAACACATTGTCAGCCACATCCGCATACTTAATACTATCGTATTCCGACCAGAGTGTACGGAAACCAGAATAGTAGTCTTGTACGGACAAAGTCCCTTGTGTATACTCAGCAATGGCACATTCAAGATGGAATTGTCGGGCAGAGTTATCTTGATGGTATACTTTCTTCAAATATCCCCACATGGCTTTTGAAGTGGGGTAAGGCTTGAGATTCATTATCAGAAGAGGCTCAACGGATCCCAGAATCCAGGATTTGATTTTGGCATCTTTTGTATGCCAAGAGGAGATCTTTTTTTCATCCTCAATGGGTTTAGGGTCAGCACCAGAAACAAAACCCCACAATTCCTTAACTTCAAGGTAGATTTGGAATTGGAAAGACCACGCAGGGTAATTTTGTCCAGTGAATTTGATCAAAGTAACCTCAGATTTGTCCATCTTAATGTTAGATTGAAAAAAATTGATTGAATAAGTAACAAAACAGTAATCAAATCAAGCAACAGTGGTCTGAAGGGCTGTTTGTGTGTGCAGATGGCAAGATCCAACCAAGCAGAGAAGAGAAAACCAAGTCAGGCCAATAATAGTGGAAAAAAAGGCCTCAGACGACCCAGACTGAAGCTTCAGAATCTCAACGTGAGCCCCACAGATGGATCAGAATACTGATCAGAAGGTTGATCCAAGAAGGCACAGTAATTTCGCACCTACTGGAACAGGTTTGAACCTATTCCGCTGAATATCCAAGAAACTGGACGGTCTTGATTGAAACTTGATGAATTTTTTGAAGTAACACAAGAATGATCAGAGAGACTACCTGGAGGTGCTGAAAAATCTTGAAAAAAACCCTAATAATCCTAGAAATATCAGGCGACCATGTCTGTGTAGTTTGTGGAGATTGATCTGTTGATCAGGGGTGGGCCACCAAGATGATGAGACTGTCGCAGAATGTGGATGACGCTGAAATTGCTTTGAACAGATGCCAGGATCTGTTTACTGCACGAGAGAGATTTATTCCTCTCTAGACCTTGATTGCTTTGGAAGAAAAAACTAGATGTTCATGAGCCTTGCTCTGATACCATGACAAACTCACGATGAGAAAGAGTTTTGGAATGCTCTTTAGATTGTATTATTTCAGTGTACTTTTCTATGGAGATTATCTCTCAATATATAGGTATTACATGCCTTTAATCAAGGTCCTAAGTTAGGAAAGCAACTAATTACATCAATTAGGATTCTAAGTTAAGAAGGAAACTAATTACATCAATTAGTATATCTAAGTGAGGAAAGCAACTAAAGAAAGATATGGGCCTTTAGATGAGCAGGGCCTTGGGCCTGTTTAACACAACATGCTTGGAAAAAAGATAATAAATAACACAACCACCCAATGACCGTGCTCAAGGACAGCGCCAAAACTCCCCCTTTTTTTTTATAATATCAGCAAATAACTGAAAATTTAAAATAATTAACTTATTTTGTCGATCTCGTCCTTAGGAGCACGCAAGAGAAAATGGATCGCAAATATGAGTCCAAATGATTCTAGAAATTGTGAAACAATTTTGGCCATTGATTTGGTCAACTTTGACCATGGACTTACTCCTCTGATGCCAGTGATGATGTCACATTGATGCCAGCATCTACTATTGCTGTGCCTGGACTTTCCGGATTGAGTTATGCGTCGAGACAACCGGAATCGAAGCTGGCTTGAAACCTGGTCTGGGAAAGGCTCTGATACCAAATTGATCCAAACTTTTTTGGAGAGGGATCTATTAGTGGTGGATAAAAGTGTCAAACCACGAAATACGGTGTTGTAGAGACTAACAAAGAGGAAAATAAGCTTCCAAGGTAGAGACTGTTATTAATCTTCGACTCTCATTTTTTCTATTGTGTTACATCTCTATATAAAAGAAACAGAACACTAAAACTAGAAATTCATCAAATGGAAAACTATATCTTAGCTTTGGATAAGTTGTCACAAAATTCTTTCTTTTGGGCCTGAGATTTGGGCTGTAGGTTAGATTGGATCAATCCACTGGACTTGCAGCACTTCTTCATGGACCATTATCCCAATAACACCGGTAAATCTCATGATATTTAATCTTTCATTGCTTCATTGAAAGAAATGCACAGTTGTAGTGTTAATGCAATGTACAAGTTTGTTTTCTGTTATTTCTTTCTTGTTTGCATGATTCTTCCCTGCTTTACCCATTTATATTTCCAACTCTAATGAGAACTGTTGATGCTCTTGCTAGTACATAGTAGCATATGACGATGGAAAGTGGCGGCTCTAGAAAAGAAAACTCATGCATAGGATTTCAAGAAAATCATACTTTGGGCACCTTAATTTTTTCAAGAGATTGCTTGAAAGGATTCATCCCACTTGACACCAAGGTATTATCTCCTAATGGAAGTTTGCTTTGGATTTTTTTTCCAAGAGACATAGTTAATTGTGGATGCAAAGTAATGGATGCCCCCCTTGATTGAAATTGCACACTTGTTTTGGAAGATGGAGATTTACTCATGCTACTTTTATCTTCATCGTGGATGCAAAGTAATGGATGTCTCCCTTGACTGAAATTGCACACTTGTATTGGAAGATGGAGATTTACTCATGCTACTTTTATCTTTATCGTGGATGCAAAGTAATGGATGTCTCCCATGATTGAAATTGCACCCTTGTATTGGAAGATGGAAATTTACTCATACTATGTTTTTTTCACCAAATGTTGGGAATTTGATCTATCTGCCCATCACGATGCCAGATACTGTTCATGCCGTGGGTATTATTAGCCAATTTATTATTGCACCTTGAACATTTGTCTTGAAGTGATTAGAGGTTCAGGTACTCAAGAATTATCAGGTATTAGCATTCCCGTGCCTCTTATGGACACTTGCGTACAGCTGCATCCTCTATTACCTGACATAACTTGTATCTCTGTACTTAACCTAGGAAGATAAAATGATTATATTAAATGAGGTTTATTTTTCTTGAATTACTTGCACAAAGAGTAGTGGCAGAAAATAAAAGCTGGATGTAGGCTTCTGCTCATTCCATGAAAACAGGTATTGACTCTGGAGTCTGATAAATGCTTTTTAGGATAAAATAAATTAGAAACCAATATGATTCGATCTCTCTTAAAAGGAGGAAAAAAGTGAATATATTTATATATTTTTTTTATTTGAATACCAGTCTCCCAAGACTCATTATATTCATCTTACACTGAAATGGCTGACTAGGAATTATTACAACCAACCATACAATAAGTTTTTGTTTTGCAGAGGATATTTGAAGCTTAAGTCAGCTTCCTTAGAATGTCTTTCAGCTTGTGTGGAATCTCTGTCACCAGTTGTACCACATCATCCTTGCAACAGATAAAGTGTTGGCCCTCTTTCTGGCCTTCCAATGTACAATCCAGTCTCCACTTCGGAATCCTGAGTACCATGATCACAGGGGCCAACTTTCTCCCAGTTGGTTGTTTGTGGTGGCTCCTTGTGCTGAAGAAAGGTACATGAGACTCTGATTTGATTTAATGAAGGGACGTCAAAGCAACATACATATCCTATCAAATAATTCACCTTTTTGTATAATGTTGCGTTTTGCTCCAAAAGGATCCTCTCCTGCATTTCATTAGCATTGAAAGTCAGTAAACAAGAAGACATTCTAATTTTTGATAAAAAAAAATCTGTTACTTGTTTTTCTAGGTATACCTTTTGTTTTAGCTGCTCAATCTGCTCTCTGTATAATTGAGACTGAACAGCAGTAAAGTGTTCAATGTCAGAAATCAAAACGTGAATATCATGAACTTGTTCACCAAATGTTACACTTTTTTCCAGTGATTACCTTTCTTCCTCTAATTTTTGTTAGGCTTTCTTCCAACCTGTTCTCTATCTGTTGCAATTCCTCTATGGAACATGATCCCAGGCTCTCTCCTAAAAGCTGCCTGAAAAAATATGCCAGTTTCACAGTTGAAGATGTCAGTATAAGGTCGTGATTAAGTATAGAAATATCTGGGGAAAGAAAGGATTGTCATATCATTTTCTAGTCTGTGCATAAAATTTTAGAGTGATCTCCCAACCGCTTAGAGACTTCTAGAAGCTCGATTGTCTTTGCCATATTAGCTACTTCAAGCTGCCAATTCTGCAAGTTAAACAAGCTTTGTCAGTATAGTTGAGAAAGGGATGTTTCAAGTGTTAATGCATACTTGATGTAATCAGCTGTTGCTATGATACATCAAGTTGTTGCTATGAGAAATGATTGTGCAGGGTTATAGGACTTCCTCCAACTATCGTAGTGGAGAAATGTTCTGAAGCAATTGTTGAATGCATGCGCATGGCAATACGACTTGCTTCTAGTGTACTTGATGTAATCAATAGTTGTGCATATCAGCTTATAGAGGTTATAGTAATTCAGTAGTAACATTTCTGTCAAACGAAATATTGGCAGCAATCTGCCATTCTAATACTGGACAACTTTGCTGAAGAGTAAAGATTAAGAATAATTATGATTTTACTTCAGATTACAAGAGGCAACAAAAATGGATTTACCTACTGAATTTGATGGATACACCCGGCTAAAAATTGTTTTAAAAACAGCAATAGCTCGAGGTTTTTCGGTAAACAGTGACAGCTTGAGTTATATAATACTGTATACATGTTGGTTCTGATTGTTATTTTATTTGTCTCCTTGGAAAGGGAAAGCAAACAGCTTTCTTGGAAGGCGGAATTTTCTTCCCATTGTCACTAGGGATGGCAACGGGGCGGATCGGGGACGGAATTGGGGTTCCCCGCCCCGAACTTGCCCCGCCCCCCTTGGGGTAGTTGATATGCCCCGTACCCGCCCCGCCATACCCCGATTGCCCCGCGGGTACCCCGCCCCGCCCCGCCCCTCAAATGTAAAATTTTTAAAAGTGTAAGACTTGAGATTCGAACTTGGGTGGAGGATCAACTAGAGGTTTGCCTTACCACTAGACCAAATTTCATTTCTTATAATGTTTTACCTTATTTAAAATATATTAATATATTCAAGATTGTTACACACATATACATATATATATATATATATATACAGACACATATACATATATATACACACACACACATATATATACATATATATATACACATACATATACATATATATACATATATATAAACTTATTTAATGGCGGGGCGGGGTACGGGGTACGGGACGGGACACCAGGCGGGGAAAAGAGCAAACCCATCCCCACCCCGCCCCGCCTCCGAGGCATAGTTTTATTCCCCGTCCCCGCCCCACCTAAGAATCGGGGCGGGGAAAACCCGCGCGAGGCAGGGCGGGCAAGCCGGGGCGGGGCGAAATCGCCACCCCTTGTCACTGCAAGGACCTCCAAGCTTGTGTTGTGTAATAAAGGTATTAGAGGTCATTAAGATCAGGGTGTGAGTCTTTCGTTCTGCTGTATGAGAATGACAATAATTTCATCTAATGAGATGTTAAATATCATCATCATCTAAGATATCTAGATACTTTAAATTGGGCAATGTATGGTGTCGTATCGTGGCCGAAACTTAACTTTTTTGTGTAAAATCAGTTACCCTGCCATGTCCATGGCATGCTGTATTTTATCCATGCAAAATGTGGGCACTTAGATTATCATCTTTAAATTAATGGGGCCAGCTAAAAGAGTTCTCTAGAACTCCTTAATAAATAAATAAAAAAACTAAGACCAGTACAGAACCTACCTAAAAAATACAAATAGTTCGCTACA
Organism: Umbellularia californica; assembly: GCA_028538565.1. NCBI lineage: Eukaryota > Viridiplantae > Streptophyta > Magnoliopsida > Laurales > Lauraceae > Umbellularia > Umbellularia californica. Next base: position 11,884,179 of record JAPQWN010000001.1, on the reverse strand, counting down.
TGAAAATAATAATAATAATAAAAAAGAAAAGAAACTGAGACCCGAATATCTACCCAGAAAACACAAATAGGTAGTAGGTTAGGCCTCTCTCCCTCTCTCACACACAGAAACAAAATACCACAATAGTAGTAAGAAAGAGAAACTCTCACCCTAGTGTGTAATACATGCTATAGTGTCATCTTCTGACCGGCTGAGGATCCTTGTTAACTTTATGAAACCTAGCTGCTAAGGGCCATCTTTATTTGTCTTGTTCTTCTACTCAACAAGCTCAATGCCTTGCACTCGGTTACTCCATAAAATAATTGGTTATTCCTCAATGGGTTCACCAAAGGTCTTGAATGGCCTTCCTCTTTTCTCCCAGTATCCTCCACGAGTAACCCTTCGTTTGTCTTACAGGGTTAATTTCTGGCTTTCTACAAAAGTTTCTAATCCATCTCAAATGATATTTGTTTTTTGTTTTTTCTCAAAAACAAAATAACAATTATCTAGTAAGTACTTATTATGTACTCATTTCTAATTCTATCATTTTTGTAACACCAAGCATCCTTCCAAGCATCTGCATCACAGACAGCCACATGAATTTTATCTTCAAGTTTCTTCATTGCCCAACATTTAGCTCCATACTTCTAGCCTTGGCCATTTATGATGCTATTGTCTCTTTAGACTCAGATCAGTGTTTAAAAACATTGAGGTCAGGAAATTCCAGTTGCCCAAAAAGTGGGCCATAGGCTTCAATGAGTTGGCTGCAAGCCTCATGAGCATTTTTGTTAAAATAATTAAATAATCGCATTAATTTTATTTAAAAGTATATAAAAAAGTAACATTTTAAAGCCCCTTAGTAAGCTAGGATTGAATTGTCCCCGGCTTTGCCCAGCTGGTTCGGAACATCATGCATGCATGGATGAGGAGTTAGTGTCTCCTGGAAAGGGGAAAAGTGTAACAAAGGCTAGGGTTGAATCAAGTTAAACCTAGTTATAATCGCCTTAAATCAACAAAAGAACACTTAAGGCAATCAAATTATGAATTGTCCCCACATTCTCTTAAAAATGAGATGTGTTAGATGGTGCATATCCCTCCGTCTTACATTGTCTAAAGTACACACATCATTTGATGTGAATGCCGCGACTGCGCCTCAGCTGGTGAATACATCAATACATCAAACACTCAGTGCAGGGGGTCCCTCTTTTTTTTTTATTTTTTGGCTTTACATGAGATTCGGTTTCATGCTCTCACACACTATAGTAATCCCTAACCAGCCGAGCAACATATGCATTTGTGTGTTATTGTTTTGGTAAACGGTAATTTATACTGCAGTGTTGTAAATATGTCTACATATGCATTTGTGTGTTGGAAGTAGTTTTGGTAGATAGTAATTAATACTGCTTCTTAGGTATGTGACAGGATTTTGTTTATGAGAGGCGTGTCCGTAATTATTTTTGAAAAAGTATTTTATATTATTTTTGAAATAGATATTATAAAATTAACAATATTATATTTTTTTTCTCCAGTTATATAAAAAGATAGGAAATCTTCAAAAAGGTATAAACCTTTGCCCCATTTTCAAAAAATTGTATATAAAAATTCAAATATTTTAAAAAAGTATAAAAGTTTTCCACAATTCTTTCAGTCAAATCCTCTCCAGAAAAAAAAGTTTTAAAAAATGACAAAGATGCTCTTCCCTCATCATAGGTTTTTATCTTCTATTAACCTTCTTCTCCTCAAAACCAACCATTCTAATTTGCCTAAGTGGGCCTCACTAGGTCATTTGGAGTGGACTTAATCATTTCTCTTAAATGATTTATTAAAGGTAAAATTTGAAAAAATGTCATAAGGGTAATTTTGTCGTTATTCAAACTTTTTTTCCTAGTGAGCACTTGATTGAATGAAATATGAGAAACTTTTATACTCTTGAAATATTTAGATTTTCATCTACTTCTTTGAAAATGAGGCAAAAGTTTTATACTTTATTGAAAATTTCCCTAAAATAATTATAGATCTAGTTTTCACTAGTTATTTGAGGTATGTGTGCACATTTATGTACATTTGTATCAATTTCTAGTTTTATCATCATCATCATCATCATCATCATCAAAGTCTTCTCCCAACTATGTTTGAGACTGCGACATAATTTTTGTTTCTCCATTTCGATCCATCCCGACAAATCATAAGAGAAGTTACACTTTTCTTTTTAGATCCAACCTAACTACTTTTCAGCCTACCCCTTCCTCTTGGGGGCCATCAACATTGATATGTGGCCCTCAATTCCTCCTATATGTATGCACGTATGTATTTATATGGGGTCCACCCAGAAGCATCAAATATGGGAGGACAAATCTCAGAAAGGTCTCCCATTGACCTATCTCTATGTAGAAATAACATTCTTGGAACATGGGAGGGATTATTATTGAGGCCCAAGATTTCCCAATTGTAGCAATCAGGGGCTTATTTGTTTGCATTAAAATGTATAGGAACTAATTACATAGGAATTCATGGTCAAATGACCTGCATCGAAAGGTTATTAAAGATGTGAAGCGTAAATGATATGGATGGTGTGATGACTGCGCATTCATTTCTCATCTTCCCTTGATTTACTTTCCATTGAAGGGGAGATTATTTGATAGTCATTTTCTAGTTTTTTTTTAATGGTAATCCAAATTTTGTTAAGGGCTCAACAACCTAAATGGTAACTCAATTTGATGATCAGTTTTTTCGAATGGTCACTTTATATATTCACCTTGGATCCTCATTTTTTAACCACTTATGGAATGAATTCATATGTATTCTATGAAACAAAGGGCCTTGGATAAAGTCGACCTACATTGAACAAAAGAAGGGCCTGAGTAATTTGGGTAAGTGCTGATTCATTTGGTAGTAATAAATGTGAAGGGCTTAGATTGGTTCTAGGGATGCTACGAGGGTTCCATAAGCTATAGCTCGTTTGGAGCTTAGGAATGGTATGCCCATTCCTAAAAAAATTGCGAATTTGTGTGAAGGAAACTACTAACAAGGAGCTAAAACTTTTGGTGAAAAATCATGGTAACAAGGCATATTCTCATACCATACATAATGCACATTTTATTTTATTGAGGTTTTTACCAGAAAAACCACTTTATGTGGTCAGTACACCGAACAGTGAACATTAGGCAAACATGCATCTAATAGGGAATCCGTACAGGATTCCTAATTTTTTTTACCATTTTTTTTTTTGTGGTTGAACTCGACCTTCAGTTTCAGCGCTAGGGTCGAATTCGACCCTGAGATAGAAAGTGACATTAATACATTTTAGTTCTCTACGTCGAATTCAACCTGATAAGAAATACCCAAAGGTCGCATTCAACTGAAAATGTACATAAGTTTTTCTAACTTTAGATATTAAGAGGGCAGTACATTTTTTTAAAACATAAAAATATTTCCTATTGAGTCTTACAAAGGCAAATAAAAACATAAAAATAAAGGCAAAGGATGTCGTATAAATTCTTTTTGATGAAAATATCCCCTATTGTGAGTCTTTGTAAAATTTTCTGTAAGAAATTAAGTTGCATTTAATTAATCATATTAATAATGATATTAGAGGTTGTAGAGGTTTAGAACCAAGTTAGTTATACTTCTCCACCTCGTGTAAAAATTAGATGGTTTAATTTGCATATATGGCAGGCCCTTTCCTTTCCTTCTCCTACTACCTCTTACTCTCTTATACCTTTTCTCTCATTCTTTTCTATTTCACCATCACCCCTACGTTCTTTTTCTCTCTCTGCTCTCTTCCTTCTTTAGGATGTTTGAGAATGGCACTGGTTACTGATTTGCTCTTTTAATGAACGTTCCTAGAATTCAAACAAGAGGGATCCGAGTGGGATGAGTAGAGCTTCCTCTGTTGGGTTCACTTAGAACACGAATTCCTAAAACTGACAGCCCTCCCAGTGCCTAAAGTAAAAAAAACTCGAGTATCCGATCGAATGCAACCTTCGGGTGTTTTTTACAAGGTCGAATTAGACGCAGATAGCTAAAATGTTAAGGCAGACAGATCTTAGATGGGGTTCTGGTGGCCAATGAATGCATCCACTCTAGATACAAGGAAAAACTTCCCGGCATCATTTGCAAACTTGATTTGGAAAAGGCCTTTGATATGGTAGACTGGGATTTCCTCCTATACTTGATGCGCAGAATGGGCTTCGGACCAAAATGGAGGACTTGGATCAAAGAATGCATCTCTTCTGCTACCTTCTCCATTCTTATCAATGGCTCACCGAAGGGTTTCTTTCCAGCTGAGAGGGGCTTATGACAGGGGGACCCCTTGTCAGTGTTTCTATTCGTCATTATTGGAAAAGCCCGTATGCTGTCCAAAGCAGAAGACTACAATCTGATACATGGTTTCAAGCCTTCTCATAATGCTCCTTCGATCTCCCACCTTCAATATGCAGATGACACCCTCCTTTTCTGTGATGCTGATGAGGAGCAAATAAAAAATATGGTTGCCATTCTCAGATGCTTTGAAGCTGTCTCGGGTCTCAGGATAAACTTCTCAAAGAGCTCCATCCTTGGAGTTTCAAGTGAAGACATCTCCCTCCATCACTATGCTACCATTGTGGGGTGCAGAGCTGGCTCCTTCCCATCCACCTACCTTGGCCTTCCCCTATGGTTGGACAGAGTCCCTAATTCTGTTTGGAATCCAGTGCTTGAAAGGATAGAGAAAAAGCTTTCTTCCTGGAAATCTAAGTACTTATCCTTGGGAGGAAAAATTGCGGTGATCCAATCCGCACTGGCCAACCTTCCTATCTACTACATGTCCATCCTCAAGTGCCCCGCTGCACTCATTGACCGCATTGAGAAGCTTCAAAGAGACTTCCTTTGGCAAGGCAGGGAGGATTCTAAAAAATTCCACCTTGTCAATTGGAAAACAGTCTGCTCCCCTAAAGACTCTGGAGGTCTTGGAATAAGACCTTTAAGGATCATAAATCAGGCTTTGCTGGGTAAACGGCTTTGGAGACTAGGAGACGACTCACAAGGCCTATGGAAAAGCATACTCATAGCCAAATATAAAGTGAGTAGAAATGGTTGGGATCTCTCTACTCCTCCGCGAAGGTGCTCAAATTTCTGGAAAGGGATATATAGTTCCAAGGCTTCTTACACCCAATCCATCCACTACCGCGTTGGCAATGGCGAGCAAATTTCCTTCTGGCATGATGTTTGGGTGGGTGAGACCCCTTTAATGCTCCGGTACCCTGATCTCTACAAATGTGCCCAAAACCGCAATGCTATAAGATTAATCATTATCTTGACACAAGCACTAACAACCAATCGTGGTGGCCTATCTTCCGAAGGAATCTTTCCGAGGCTGAAGAAGCTAACCTATTCGATCTTCTAGAGGTGCTTAATGGCATAGACGGCTCTAGAGAACGGGATGATAGCAGGGTTTGGATCCTTTCTCGTGATGGTTCTTTCTCGTTCTCTTCCTTCTGCTCCGCCTTATCAACCAATTTAACCACTTTTCGAATTTGGTCATCTTTATGGAAGAGCAAGGCCCTTCCAAGAGTAATTGCTTTCGCTTGGCTTGCCCTTCAGAAAAAAATCTTAACAATGGATAATCTTCGCCGCAGACATTTGCTCCTTGTTAACACTTGCCCCCTCTGTTTAGCGGATGAGGAATCAGTTGACCATCTTTTGCACCATTGCAAGCAGACGAAAGCACTTTGGTTAGCGATCCTGGAGGAGTTCAACTGTAGTTAGGTCATGCCACAGTACTTACCAGACTTGTTCCATCAGTGAGCTAGCCCGATTAACACCCCTAAAGGGAAGAGCATGCGACGCCTCTCTTTCTTGGCTTGCATCTGGACTATCTGGAAAGAGAGAAATAGAAGGTGCTTTGAAGGGATTTCTTCCTCCCAAGAAGACTTAATCCTTAGATTGAAACTCTGCGTTGCCTCGTGGGTCTCCTATCTCCCAAATTTTTGGGGCTTACCTTTTAACGCAATTATGTACAATTGGAGGGAAATCACTTCAACTTGATTTGGTTCTCCTTTCCCTTCTCCTTGTTTTTTTGTTTCCCCTCCTTTTGGGAGGTGGCTGTTTTTTGGGGGCTTCTGCCCGGCCGCTTCTCAGTATAACTCTTTTATACTGTAAAGCTCTTTTGTATTACTCATTTTTCTTTCAATACAAGTTACCATTTCAAAAAAAAACTAAAATGTATTAAGGCCACTTTCTATCTCAGAGTCGAATTCGACCTTCAGTGCTAAAACTAAAGGTTGAACTCGACCACAAAAAAAAAAATGGTAAAAAAAGTTAGGAATCCCGTACGAATTCCCTATTAGGTGCATGTTTGCCTAATGTTCCATGTTCGGTGTACTGACCACATAAAGTGGTTTTTCTGGTAAAAACCTCTATTTTATTTTATCATTTTGGGGATTTTACATTAAATAAAATCACAGAAATTGGGTTTTTAAAAATAACACTAGAAGGATCCATACTACTATGATGTACGATCAATTGTTCAAAACTCCCCGCCCCTTTCTAATCTACGTAAGAATCGTTATTCTCTCAAAAACTTGAAAAAGGTAGTTTCAAATATGAAATGGGTTCTCAAGATAATGAAGGAAAAAGATTGAAGAAAGTGTTATTCCAAACATAATGTTGGTTCTCAAGAAGATGAACAAAAGGGATTGAAGAAGGAATTGTTTAAATCATAAAGGTGGATTCTCAAGAGATGAAGTTCTAAACATGAAGTGCCTGAAGAAGGTACTATTGCAAACATGAAGTGGGCTTTTAAGAGGACAAAGAAAATATATTGAAGAAGATACTTCAAAATAATAAATAGATAAATAAATATATTGAAGAAGAAATAAAAAAACAACAGATGTAAGATGAAGTATGTTTAGAATGAAGAAAAGAGATTGAAGACGGTATTGCTCTGAACATGAAGTAGTCCGGTTTTTTTTTTTTTGGGATGGACACTTGTGTTTCAGCCAAATTCGGATCCAATAATGGGCCCAAACTCGAGTTTGAGTTTTTCCCCATTTTCAGATGTAAATTTTGGAGGGGCCTCAGCCATATCTGAATATCATATTTCAGACAAATTCGATAGAAAAATGGGCCACTCTTAGATACGATTTAAAGCCAGAATTTGGATCTGAACCTGGTCCCATTTTTGTGTGCAAAGTTGGCAGGATCTTAGCCATATCCGGATACTATATTTCAGCCCAAATTTGGATCCGAATCTGGCCTCAGTTTCGGGTGCAAACTTGGTTGGATCTTAAGCATATCAGAATGCTGTATTTGAATAAAACTCAGATTTGAAAATGAGCCCGTTTTCGTATTTGATTTTATGCCCAGATTTAGACATGAATTCGGCCCATTTCCGGGTGCAAATTTGGCTAGATCCCAACCATTCATGGAGGCCCATTTTCCTATCCGAATTTGGTTGTGGTTGAAATACAAAGCCCACTTCATCTTTAGAACAATGCCGCCTTCAATCTTTTGAGAGCCCACTTCATGTTTGGAACATCATCTAATTCGATCCATTTTTTTGTCCTCTTGAAGGCCTACTCCATGTTTGGAATAATACCTTCTTCAATCTCTTTTCTTGAGAGCCCACTTCATGTTTTGAACAATACCTTCTCAAATCTCTTTTCTCATCATGTTGAGTCCCCACTTTATGTTTTGAATAATACCTTCTTGCATCACCATTTAAAACATCCTTTTCTTTTTGGAATGGTTTTCAAACATCCTCTTAAGAACACACTTCCCTGTTTGGAACTGTACCCTCTCCAATATTTCTCTTTAGAACCGACTTAATATCTTAAATAATACTTCTTAATACCCTTTAACTCATCTTTTTGAGAATCCACTTTATGTTTGAAACAATACATTCTAACAAGTCCCCTTTTCTTTATTTTTTACCAGGACTGTCTTCATGTATGGAATCAGACCTTATTCAACTTCTTGAGAAAGCCCACCTCATTAGAGAACTCATTTCTTTGGTTTGCAACCCAATGTGATATCTTTCATGTAGTCATTTACTAAAGACCCATCCTTCCTTATATTCCATGTGTAGTCATACTTGGATCTGAATAGGGGGCCCATGTATGGAAAAGAAAAGGGCAGGGGCATTTTGGACAATTGGTCATACACAGTAGTTGTACGAATCCTTCTAATATTATTTTCAAAAAAGCTAGTTGCTCTCCTGTTATTACAAGATTACTAAGTAAATTAATATATAGAAAGTTAAAAAAAAAAAAAAAAAAAGAGGTGTGACCTGTGGATTCTCTTCTGGTGCTTCATCGTCAATGCTGATGCCTTTTGTGTGCTTCTGATAGCGATCTATCGTCTTTTCCATCCTAAAATCAACCCAAAATATAAGAAGTCAATCTCTATAGCTATATTAAAATTAGGACGAGACTGCAATTTTCTTTTACAGCATGATATTGTTAATTCATCTGCATGAAAAAATTTTGAACATGAGCATGAAATCATCACTCCTATACAAATATTCATGTCCTTAAAATCAAGTGCGTGCACAAATGAATAAGAGAGAAATGTCAAATAAGACTGATTCTTTTATATGATAATACTACTGGGTTACATGCCAAGTTCCTAAACAGATTCTGTTCCTACAATACCATCTCAAAAACATTACTATTCTTTCTCGTACAAATCCTAGAAAAATCCCTCTGCTTATAAGAGTGACAAGTTTTCTCCAAACTGTGAATCATTTTGAAATCCATATGCAGATGAGAAAGGTGACCCTTGCAGAAAGCTAACCGTCAAAATGCTCTATAACTATGGCTTTGGTGCCTTGGGCGAATGAGGTCTGACAGCATCTTTCAAGAGAAACTAGTTAATTCCCACAGTTCATCCAAAAGACTTTTTTTTCAAAGCATTTATGAGTGGGATTTCGCTAGCTTACGCCTTCCTCTCCGAATCCTTTGGTTCCAACCGATTAGTTGAGCCTTTTGCGCTCCAGTTGAATCTATTGAAGCTAACTTTGATGGCTCTGTCAATCCTAAGTGGTCTGGAAGTCATAGCATTAAGAATCAGTAGCCAGTTGACTGCACCCTCTGCTGTTAATAGTGGCATTGAGTACAGAGACTTTTCGTTTAGGTGGATGACCTGATATTATAGATAGTCTCCAAATGTATGGATATATACCTTTGATTCTTCACTTTTAACCACTTACAAAGATACAAAGTCTTAGAATTTCTAGAAATTCAATTACATAAAACAAACAAACCCTCATAAACCCTATTAAGTAGTTAGTTTGTTCAATCTTTAATGCTTAGGCATGTATTGGATAGTAACTTGAGATGATATCAGAGCCAACACGTCCTAAGTTTGAATCTGCACAGGGTAAAAATGACCTCACACGGCATCTTGTGTGCAGGCACATGTGCACAGGGCAAAACCGCCCCATATCTCGCCTTGTACGGGCATGTACTTCAAAGTCTAGGTAGTGTCTTGCTTGGGGGAGGGGTGTTAAGTAGTTAGTTTGTCACACCTTTAACGCATAGGTATTGTGGGTGTATTGGTTAGCATCTTGAGAAACACACCCCGATGTTAGTAAAAACAAGTTTCAAACTATTTAAGAAAAACCAAACCTCAAAAATGAACAAATTTCACAAAACTTAAAAACCCTAGGTTAAGAAAACACTTGATGAGGAAAAGAATTTACTTCTAACCATCCTTTTTAAAACTTATTGTCAACATCACATTGAAGCCTTATTCCATCTATCTAGCTGCTCTAGAAGTTCTATTTTCCCACTCAATCATGTATAAATCCATGTTCTTCGTTACTTATTTTTTTTTCCAATTACTGGTCTTTCCTATCTCCTAGTTTTTCTTTTTTACCTGTAATACTTCAGTACATCATATGGGAGTGTCTGTGTTCTTCTATGGGGATGTGTTACAGCTATAGCAGACAGAACTGACGCTTTCTTCTGTTGGTTCATCCGCAAATTTCATAATCTATCCTCATGACTAAATTTCTGCATCCATCTTGACATGCCCACCTCATTTATGAAGTTTGAGGAAAAGTTGTCTTAACTGATTTTTGATAGAGTATCGCATTATAACATATAGGAGAGGATTACAAGGTTTACATCAACTGAGTAACAGATAAGAACGAGTGAGAAGAGCGAGTTACAGACGAGAGATTATATGATTTTCAAAAATTCAATTCTAGTGCATCTGCTATTCTTATCTTCTGTTTCTTGTCTTCGTTCCTTATCTTCAGTTATGCTAATATGCCCTCTCAAGCTAATATTCACCAAAAGGTTTTAACATCAGCTTGTTTCACTGCAGGCCAATAGTCAGTGGTAGGAAAGTGCATAAACTGACATACTTGGTTTACAATAAAGGAAATATCGGGCCAAGTCTACGTTAAATATTGTAGAACACCGATTGCACTATTGCACTGTGACATTCAAATAGATTAGGAAGAGGATCCCCATCGAAGACACTTACCTTGCTCCCATTAATGATCGGTGATGAGTATGGTTTGGCACCATCTACTGAAACTATGATCTCTGTGAAATCATTGTTTGCAACAAACTAAGAAAGTCCATTGAAAGCTGAAAATATGAAGGTGGAGGCATGGGCGGGTCAAAAATCAAAATTAAAGAGTGGGTTAAGAAGAATTTTTGGTGACTTGGGGATGTAGAGAGCAAATATATTGGAAGAGACCTAGGCCTTGGGCAAAAAGGAGGAGATGGGCCATCTATCATCTAAAGAGGGGAAGATTACACTAAATCTGAAAGAAGAATTTCAAAGAAAGGCGAGGGAGGAAGAAATATAGTGGAGGTAGAGATTCAGGTGCAAGCGGTTGAAGGAAGGTGACAAAAACACCATAATCTTTCATTGGATGGCATCTTCAAGGAGGACAAATAGAATCTATTCAATCATGGACGGGGACAACATATTTAAAGGGAAAGAAGAGATCGTCATGCATGTAGTGGCATTTGATGATATAGGGTAATAGAGGGCTCTTTGGCCAAAGAGGAAGTTTAAGAGGCGGTCTTTGCTCTAGCGGGAGATAAAGCCCTAGGCCAGATGGATTCCCATTGGCATTCTTTCAGCATTTTGGGGTGCTTTTGAAAGAGGATATTCTTGAATTCATGAATGAATTTCATCCAAGGGGGAAGCTTTCTAAAGGTCAAGGAGCATAATTTATTGTGCATATTCCAAAAATGTTGGGAGATATAGGTGTCAAGGATTATAGGCCTATCAGTCCCATTGGAAGTATATATAAGATTCTAGCCTAAGCTCTTTCTGAAAGGCTACAAAAGGCTTTGCCATGGATAATTTCTAAAGAGCAATGAGCTTTTGAAAATGGGAGGCAGACCTTGGATGGTATTTATGTGGCAAATGAATGTGTGCACTCAAGGAATAAGGATAGAATCTAGGGGTTTATTTAAAAATTGGATTTGTAGATGGCCAATGATCAAGTGGTTTGGCAGTTTCTACAATGCTTATTTCAAAAAATGAGGTTTGGAGAAAAAAGGAGGTGGATGCAAGAATGTGTTTCTTCTGCTTGCTTTTTTATCCAGATAAATGGGTCCCCTAAATGCTTTTTCCCTACTCAAAGGGATCTAAGGCACATGATCCTCTCTCTCCCCCTTATTGTAGTAGAGGCTTTGAGTAGAATGGCGAAGGTGGCCGCAAATGTAGGTTTTTTCAAGTGCCTAGCGATTCTCCTTTAGTCGCTCACTTGCGGTTTGTTGATGACACTTTAATTTTTTGCAATACTAATGAAGAGCAAGTAAAAAATGTGAAATCCACCCTCATATGCTTTGAAGTCGTGTTAGGTCTTAAAATCAATTTCGTCAAGAGTGAGATGATTGGAATAAGAGTTGAGGACCCATTGCTACAGAAGTATGCTAATCTACTGAGGTGAAAGGTGGGATCTTTGCCAGGTTCTTATTTAGGATTCCCTTTGTGCTTGGGGTCAGCTAGAAAAGAAGTGTGGAACCTGATGGTGGAAAGAGTAGAAAGGAAGCTTTCAACTTGGAAAGCCAATTACTCATCCAAACGCAAGAGGGCAACCCTTATTAGGTCAAAATTGGCAACTCTGCCATTGTATTACGTATCTCTTCTAAAAGGACTAACTTCAGTAGTCAATTGTACAGAATAACAAAAGGCGGAAGGGTAAACCTTATCAGGACTGACTTCTTATGGCATGGTAGAAGTGAAGAGAAGAAATTCTATTTGGCCAATTAGACCTCCACTTGCAAACCTAAGGAGGAAGTGGGCTTGGTATTTATGCCCCTTAGACAGATGAATCAAGCATTGTTGGATAAGTGGTTGTGGAGGTTCGGGAAGGAACCAAAAGGTCTATGGAGACAATTACTGGCCAAAAAATATGGCCTTTTAAGAAATAAGTGGGATGCTCAGGACACTAAACATAAAGCAATGGCTATTTGGAAATGCATTCTTTCTATCAAAAAGATTTTCATAGAGAACATTAGAGATCATGTCAGGTCGGGTGGGAGGATATTATTTTGGCACGACCTTTGGGTAGGCAATCGGCCATTGGATATTTAGTGTTACACCCCGACCCGATTTAACCCTAATTAGTACTAATTAATTGTGTTTAACTATTGAGCTATAGTAATTAACGTCTATTAGTCTCTATATATTGAGTTAGATGAGTTTTACACCTTCTATAGGTGATTTATAGTGGAGTTGACTGACTTGAGTTGAGTCAAGGACTTTTTCGTAAAATATAGGTTTTCGTATTTTTCATGATTTGCACGTCATTTTGACGTCATCGCGTGTATTTTGTCAAGTACATTAATTGTCATATCAAACCTTTCTTCATTTGACCCATTGTTGTACCAATGGACCCTCATTTGACTTGAAATAGAAATATGTTATTAGAATGGACCTTCTTGCAAATAGTAAATAACCCTACCCCTTTCTTTCATTCCTTCTTCCTTTCTCACTACTCTTTTCCTCCTTCTTCTTTTCTCTCTTCCTCAAACTATCAAGAAGGAGTTGTGCTTGTGTTTTGAAGGCTTGGAGAGCTAGAGAGTGAACTCTACTACACCCTCATCACCATCTTCTCCACCTCCTCCTCTTCATTAATTGGCTAGAGACTATCTCCACCCTCCTTCAATCCTTCCAAATTTGAAATACTTAGAAGAGGTAGGCTTCAAGAACTTTTGGTGGGATTTTAGAGTTGCATTTGAGTCAAAAAGACTCTTGGTTGAGCAAACATGCATATTTATAATTTTTCCATGTGTTTATTGTGGTTAGGGTTTGAACATTTGGGGTTTTCTTGGTTTTGAGTTGGAAAAGTTTGGAGAACTCTTCTTTGAGGCAAGTATAAGCATAATTTCGGTTGCATTTTGTGCATTTTCATTTGATTCAAGTATTTCTCTTTCTCTCTCAATAATTTTGGGTTTTTATATTGATAGATGATAAATGAGTTGGATTTATTCATGTGGGTTTGTTTTGGGAATGTATGGAAGTATTGTGTATGTGTTATGGGGAGCAAGGAAGCTCATTTTGCAGGAATTAAGCTAGAAGAGAAGAAGGAAATTGAACTTCATAAGTTCTACCGGAAGCTCTACCGGCAGAAGTGGCTCGAAACTTGGCAGAGAGCTGAAGAAATTGAGAACCCTTAGTCTACCGGAAGTTCTACCGGTAGAAATAGTTAAATCTTTGGCAGAGAGCCTGGAGAGGGAGATTCACCTGCTTAAACCTGAAGTTCTATCGGAAGTTCTACCAGTAGGCGGACCTGACCCAGTTTGTTGGGCCTTTTTCGGCCCAAATAAAGGTGTGTTGACCCTCTTGGGGTATTTTAACCCTCGTTAATCCCTCATTTAGTGGGTTTTGGAGTACACCCTTCCCTCCGTAGGGGATTAGAAAAATTCAGAGATCTTATGACTATAGAATGGAGCTTTAACCTTACAATTGGGCCAATGGATAATTCCTAGTCTAAAACTATGCCATGAAAATTCGTTAGGAAATTCAATGTATTCCCTGTAACTGATGACACCAACCAAGTAGTAACTCGTTGATTTCTCCAACTTATTTTGAAATGGACGGTAGAGGACTAGAAATATAACATCTAGAGTTGAATAGTAAAACAAAACAATATCTTAATATCTAAGTAATTGCATTTCATATTGGTATATGAATTCTTCTCGGACTTCAAAGTTCATTCAATAGTTGATAATACTCTTAGTAATCCTTGATGTTTAACCTCTTATGTTCGAATCGTAAATATTGTTTGAGTTCATCTGAATTGATACTTAGTAGAAATGAGGATTGAGTAAGAAATTGAAAATATGTGATTATCACTCAATTTGATTATGACTAAATGAATATGAACTTACTCAATTCCACTTTTATTCCGAGTATTATTGATTCTATCGAGTCGGCACTACTTAGCTTCGACCCAGTGATACCCGACGGGATTACACTCGGTTTATGAAATTGAGACTACTGCAGTATGTCATATGGAGCTCCAGAACTCCAGATCTGGGTAGCCAGCTAGCCTTTGGCCGGGCCACTAGTGACATCCCAACTAGATTTGCTCTCTTTGAGAGGATGAGCTTAAGGTAGTAGCCAAGTTGCGCGTTTCCATTTTTACTTGACTCATCATGTATAAATTATACATTTAAGTACAATTTGCTCAGTTGGTATTAGTTATTGATATCTATTAATTTAACCGTCTTAAATCCAATTGAAACATTATGTATTTCCTTATTTTGCCTATGCTTGCTTAATCGTCGTATTAATGGTACTACATTTGGTTGTCACATTCTCAGGTTCAGCCTCCAATCTTGCAGAGGCCGAGGAGAGAGAGAAGGTTACCCAAGAAGTACCTTCAGGGTTAGTAGAATGGCCCGAGTCTGAGGCCAAGTGAATTATCTTCCCCAGAGCGCAGAATCATTTTTGGAAACTCTTTTGTAGTGTGGCTAGCCCCTTTTTGTGTGGGCCACACTTAGACTATAGAAATTCTTTTTGTTTATATTTTTGGTATTGATGTATAGGGTTCTTTAGTTACCCTCTTTTGTATAACAATGTAAATAATTGTATAATTCTTTTGTATTAAACCTTGAACTGTTATATAGACTAACTGGGAATTTGATACCTCTCACAAATGAAATACAGCTTCCGCTATGGTTAATTGCTTTGGATGTGTTTAGTGAGTCCTAACTCACGCATATGGACAGTTGGTTTTCTCTCATTCGTGTGTTGAATTTGGCTCAAGACAAGTACAGCACACGGGAGTACGTGTGACACACCTCGGGAATTACCCTAGGCCAGGGTGATTCGGGACCGGAATGTGACATTTAGTTCTCAGATTTGTCCAATTGCACTGTGGATAAAAACGCAATGGTTAAGTGCTATTTGTCAAAACCTGGAGAATAGGAGGCTTGGGGACCCGTCTTGAGGAGAAATCTTAAGGAAAAGGAGGAGTCTCAACTTATCTTTCTCTCAAATCTTCTGAATGGTGTTTATATCCTAGAGATAGGGGAGCACAAAAGGGTGTAGAATGCTGTTAAGGACAGCTTATTTTCTGTTCCTTCCTTCTTCTTCGCCATTTCTAAATGTCAAATACAAGATGGCTCAGGCCCACTTGGGCCCAATATGATGATATCCAATCTCGTTGGATTTGGTCAAATCTTTGCACAGCGTCTTCCTTCTTTAATTAGATTGTAATTAGATACTCTTTCATTAATAGTAGATTGTAATTAGATTAGCTGATTTATAGAGCTGATTTGTAGCTTTTGATAAGGCATCTGTATTCTATATAATGGGAGAGAATCTCCAATGAAAGGGAGACAAAAATTAAACAATTCAAAATTTCTTCTGGATGCTACGTTTGATATGGTATCAGAGCCTTCTTCCTGGTGTCTTCTGTCTTCTGTCTTCTAGCTATCAATTTCTTTTTGAATCTCAGTGATAACAGTCATTCCTTGTGGCTGTTCGTGCATGTTTCACATAGATCTTCGTCAACATCTTGACATCTGATCACTGTGGCCCACCTGTGATCAGCCCTGCTTCTCTTGGGAAACACAATCTTGTGTCTCAGAAACAAACAAATCAAAGATCTGTAACCTTGACAACAACCAGATCAGGGATCTGTGTTCTTTGAAAACAGAACAGTCTTTTGTAGTGATATGATCAATAGTGGCCCACCTGCGATCATCATGGGATCTTCAACAATCTATACAGCAATGGTCGACCAACCCTCCTGGTAATTTTGGAGATTTTTTCAGCATTTTTTCAAGATCAGAGGTAGGCCATTTGAACCAACTTGTGATGTTCTAGTTTTCTAAGATTGTTTTGATCTCAGCCGTACAAAACCTTGGATTATGAATGGATTTCAATAACTCTTGTACCACTGGAAAGATAAATTGATCCTGCCTGCATCTTGTGGATCTGATTCTCACTCAGATCAAGCAGTGGGCCCCACGCAGGGAACCCACAGTCCAAATCAAGGTCGCCGGGGCTCCTTTTTTTTTGTGAAACTGGTCACAGACAGTTTTTCTGTCATCCTGCACTATTTGGCATCTACACACAGCCTGTTGTTGATCTTCTGCACTTCAATTTCTGTCTCGTGCTACACTGTTTGGGCTTTACACCTTCTGATTTGCTGCAATTTGGCTCTATTGCTGTTTAAATGGAAAAGTCAGACGTTAAATTGATTCAATTTAATGGTAAAAACTATCCAGCATGGGCTTTTCAATTTCAATTATATCTTGAAGCCAAGGAATTATGGGGATTAGTTTCTGGTTCTGATCCGAAGCCTACAGAGGACGATAAAAAGATTTCTACTTGGAATACAAAAGATGCGAAAATAAAAACATGGATTCTCGAGGCTGTGGAACCTCATCTGATTCTGAACCTCAAACCCTACACAACCTCCAAGGAGATATGGGGTTACTTGCAGACAGTTTATCATCAAGATAATTCTGCACGTCAGTTTCAACTTGAGTGTGAAATTGCAGAATATAATCAAGGCACCTTGTCCATTCAGGACTATTATTCTGGTTTCCGCAATTTGTGGAGTGAATATGATGGGATCAAATATGCTTCCATTCCAAACAATGTTCTTAAAACTATACAAGACCTTCAAGCCTCAAGTCACTGGGACCAATTTTTGATGAAATTGCGTCCTGAATATGAGACTGTCACATCGTCCCTGCTGAGCCGGAGCCCATTACCATCTTTGGATGTTTGTTTGAATGAGCTTCTGCGAGAAGAACAACGTATTCGCACAAAAGCCCATCTGGAACAACAGCACACTGCGACTTATCCTGTTGCATACTCTGCCAGAGAGAACACTCAATCTCTTCAGGTCTCACAGTCTTCTCCAACTCCTCAGACTCGGGATATGAGCAAGGTCCAATGCTACTCTTGCAAAAAATACGGACACCTTGCAACACAATGCAACAAGAAATTCTGCAATTACTGCAAGAAGAAGGGACATATCATTACTGAATGTCGCCGCCGTCCACAAACTCGAACTCCCAATGCCTATGCTTCCAAGATGGACTTTTCTACTGCTGATGCTACATCCACATCTGTGCCTTCACAGCCTTGTTCGTCTTCCACTGCTCTCACTCCTAAATTAGTTCAACAAATGATCGTCAATGCATTTTCTGCACTTGGCATCACAGGTAAATCTAAAACCCATTCTTCCATTTGGTATCTTGATTCCGGAGCATCAAATCACCTGACTCACTCCAGTGCACAACTCTCTAGCTTGACAAAATATACTGGCAATACTCATGTTCAAACCGCCGATGGCGAACATCTTCCTATCACTGCCATTGGAGATATTTCCAGTATCTTGCCCTTAAAGAATGTTTATCACTGTCCAAAATTAATTTCAAATCTTCTTTCAGTTGGACAACTCATTGAAAACAACTATAATGTTTCCTTTTCTTCCTCTGGTTGTGTTGTGCAGGACCAGATGTCCGGGAGGGAGATCGCGAGGGGGCCTAAACTTGGCCGCTTATTTTCTCTTGATCTATCTACTCCAATTAGAAATAATTCAGCAAATAATTTTTGTTTTTCTACTCAAAATAATTGTCAATTATGGCATAGTAGGCTTGGACATCCTAATTTTAAAACCATGTCTCACATGGTTAATTCTGGATTGTTAAACTCCATAGGATTATCTAAGTTTGTTTCTTTTGATTGTGCTACATGTAAGATGGGAAAAAGTAAGACTCTTCCCTTTTCTGTCTCTACCTCCAATAGCATTCAGTGTTTTGATTTAGTTCATAGTGATGTCTGGGGTATTGCTCCTCATTTGTCTCATGCTCATTATAAATATTTTGTGACATTTATTGATGATTATAGTAGATTTACATGGGTCTATTTTTTGCATTCTAAAGCCGATGTCTTTAATATTTTCAAGATGTTTTTAGCATATGTTGAGAATCAATTTTCCACTTGCATTAAAATTTTACGTTCTGATTCGGGAGGTGAATATATTTCTACAGAGTTTCAAAATTTTTTACAACAAAAAGGAATAATTTCTCAAAAATCTTGTCCTTATACCCCTCAGCAGAATGGGATTGCTGAAAGGAAAAATAGACATCTTCTTGATATTACTCGATCTCTTCTCATTGAATCCTCTGTTCCGACACGTTTTTAGACGGAAGCTTAGCACTGCTGCCTACCTTATAAATCGATTAACCTCTTTTTCTTTAGAAAATGAGAGTCCTTTTTATCGATTATACAAATCTACACCATCTTATGACGATCTACATGTTTTTGGATCGGTGTGTTTTGTACATTTACCTCCTTCTGAGCGTAACAAACTCACTACTCAATCTGCTAAATGCACATTTCTAGGATATGCTAGTCATCAAAAGGGGTTTCTCTGTTATGATCCTCACATATGGCGCATTCGTACCTCCCGTAATGTTGTCTTTTTCGAAAATCAATATTTTTTCCAACATCTTGATTCTGTAGAGTCTTCATCTGTTGTTTCCTTCCCTGGTTTTTCGGATAAAACACCATTTGTGAAATTTGATCCTAATTTTGTTTATCAGAGGCGGAGTAAAACTGCGACTACACATAGTCCCCCTAACGATCCCCCAACTGCATCTGGTCCAACTGAAGATCCTCCCTTACGCCGTTCATCTCGGATTTCAGTGCCACCAAATCGTTATGGATTTACCCACACTTCCTTAATGGCCACCATGTCTTCTACTTCTATACCAAACTCATATTCTCAGGCTGTGCAGCATGAGTGTTGGAATAAAGCTATGTAGGATGAATTGGATGCTCTTGCGCAAAATCATACATGGGATGTGGTTCCGTGTCCTTCTTCTGTTAAGCCAATAGGTTGCAAGTGGATCTATTCTATCAAGCTTAACCCTGATGGGACTCTGGCTCGGTATAAGGCGCGTCTTGTTGCTCTGGGTAATCGGCAGGAATATGGTATTGATTATGAAGAGACGTTTGTCCCTGTAGCAAAAATGACAACTGTTAGGACTCTTCTTGCCATTGCAGCATCCCAATCATGGCCTCTATACCAGATGGACGTCAAGAATGCATTTCTTCATGGCGATCTCAAAGAAGATGTGTATATGCGCCTTCCTCAGGGGGTTTCCTCTATCATCACGGGTGCTGTTGCCAAACTACGACGTTCTCTCTATGGCCTCAAACAAGCCCCCTGGGCATGGTTTGAAAAATTCCAACATGCTCTTAGCCACTTGGGGTTCCATCCTAGTTCATATGATCCATCCATGTTCCTTCATCATGCTTCTACGAGGATTACTATTCTTCTTGTTTATGTGGATGACATCATCATTACAGGCACCGACGCAGATATGATTCACCAACTTCAGGCCTCTCTTCATGAATCTTTCCACATGAAAGACCTTGGTCCTCTAAACTATTTTTTAGGTCTTGAGGTTCATCAATCTGCAAAAGGCATCGTCCTCCATCAACATAAATATGCTCTTGACTTAATTGAAATGGTTGGACTTCAAGGTTCTACTCCCGTCGATACTCCAGTCGAAGTCAATGTTAAACTTCAGCAAGACAGTGGGGATCCTCTCTGATCCTACTCTCTATCGTCGCCTCGTTGGCAGCCTGATCTACTTGACGATAACTCGTCCTGATATTTCTTATGCAGTCAATTTAGTCAGTCAATTCATGACTGATCCTAGACATCTTCATTTGGCTGCGGTTCGACGTATCATTAAATATCTAATTCGGACACCAACCCGTGGATTATTTTATCCTGCCAACAACTCCCTGACACTCAAAGCATACTCAGATGCTGATTGGGCTGGTTGTCCAGATACTCGTCGCTCTACCACAGGATGGTGTATGTATCTAGGAGATAGCTTGATTTCGTGGAAATGTAAGAAACAAGATAAGGTCTCCAGATCTTCCACCGAAGCTGAGTATCATGCTATGTCTGCTGCTTGTTCAGAAATTCTCTGGCTTCGCGGGTTGCTTTCCGATCTCGGATTTCCTGCTGATAGTGCCACACCACTCTATGCATCAATTTGAGGGGGGGTGTCAAATACAAGATGGCTCGGGCCCACTTGGATGGCTCAGGCCCACTTGGGCCCAATATGATGATATCCAATCTCGTTGGATTTGGTCAAATCTTTGCACAGCTTCTTCCTTCTTTAATTAGATTGTAATTAGATACTCTTTCATTAATAGTAGATTGTAATTAGATTAGCTGATTTATAGAGCTGATTTGTAGCTGATTTGTAGCCTTTGATAAGGCATCTGTATTCTATATAATGGGAGAGAATCTCCAATGAAAGGGAGACAAAAATTATACAAATCAAAATCTCTTCCGGATGCTACGTTTGATACTAAAAAGCTAGATGAAGGAGCTTTGTGGCTAGTATATGGAAGTATTAGGTTCCTCCAAGATCGGTGATCTTTGGGGTAGCTTGCCCTCCAGAAAAGAAACCACGGATAATCCAAGGCGGAGAGAGTAGATAGTGGTTAATGATTACCTCATGTGCCTAAGCAGTGATGAAACAATGGACCACCTTCTCTTAAATAGCAAGATCACTCCAATGATATGGAATCCGATGATTGGGTGGTTTGATTGTAGTTAGGTTCTCCCAAGTTCATCCAAGACTTCTTTTAGGCTAGGAAATCGATCAACTAGGGACAAGGAAATGTGGAGGTTGTCCTTCTTTGCAGTCATCCAGACTATTTGGAAGGAAAGGACCTCTAGATGTCTTGAAGGAAATGTTGTGAGTAGCACACTTTTTGTGGAAAGAATTAAGCTAACCATTGTTTTTTGGGTGTCAATTCTTCCCTCTTTCAAAGGATATTCCTTATACCAAATTATGATGAGTTGGAAGGAAGTGGATCTTTCTATGTAGGGCCTTTGAACTAGCATGGGTTTATGGATGGTCCTTTGTATTAGCGATATTCTTTTGATGCATGTTTTTGAAAAGGTGTCTCTTCTTCGTTTTGTTGTGTAAGCTTGTCAGTATATCCTCATGTACTGCTTTCTTTTTATTAATAATAAAGTTTACCATTAAAAGAAAAAATAAATTACCAAATTGTTGAGAGCACAAGCGTGATACCAATTGTGGAATTACCATGGATAAAACTCACAGTTCAATGTAGTTAGAACCAAATCAATCAATGAAAATGAAAAGGAGCACAGAAGCATGATCTACAGACATTAGCAAGCATATTTGTCAACATAAAAATGAAATTATGTTTGGAGTTGATGATGAAAATATAAAGATAGAAGCATGTAATAGTCAAGATGGGATCAACTCACCAAGCTCTCCGTTTGAAGATGTATATTCATATATCAGTGGGATAAGGCTCTTGGTTGTAAAGTTTGGCTTCTACTTCAATATAAGGAACCAAAATAATGTTTAAACACAATCAATTCGAATGATGACGATCATCCTATCATGATTGTCATAAAAATAGGCAACCTACATTGTGGATCAATTTACAAATAGTCTTCCATCGATGAACAGATCTTTGTTATAGTTGATCAGGACTGTCCATTTTACTCACTATTGATGAGATAATTAAACTTGTCAGTTCAAATTATTCATAAGATGAATCAATAATCCATAGAAGCCCAAATGATCAGATCCAAATTGGTCATTTTTACATCTTATTCTATAATCAATAAGGCTTTCCATTCCTCCCCTGATTCATTAGATGGTTAGGATTAGCATACAGGATGATTATTTAGAGCTATATGCAACCAAAGGCAGAGATCATATGGGGAAGATTGACAGTTGAACACTTCTAAATTCTAACTCTAAGGCAATTGAGATCTATTTAAAAGGTAAATATGATTTGATAGATCTGTCCGTCCAAATGATTGAAATGTTTAACTTTTTGCTGTGCTTGTCAGTTCATTACTCTTGTACTGTTTAAGTATTACTTTTTGCTGTGCTTGTTCATTTCATTTCTCTTGTACTCTTTAAGCATTCTTATTAATGTAAGTTATCATTAAAAAAATGTTAAATATATCGACATTTTTATGTAATATGAGAATCTCAACACTTCAATTTTTAATCTACTTCCAATCTTTGAGAATGCATATTATGTATTTTGTAATCTCAAATATTAAGGTTCATATATCTTTAAGTCTTAACGTTATTCTCCGAGAAAATTCTTTATACAATAAATTCACTACTGCTATCAAGGTAAAGGAAATGTACATAATGCATATTCTTTAATTTTCTAACACAGGTGTCTATCATGTGAAAATCCAAGTAGCATTATGCCCTTATTAACTTTCACTTGAATATTACATGATTAATATATCTGTCCTTCTGATTTAATACAAAGCATATATGAAACTTAAAGGATGCAATGTGGTTCTATTTCATAAAAATGAAAATCTAAAATTTGATATTTTCTGTCGCAGAGTAAACATGTTCCATAATGCTTCTTAGGAAGAGACTTAGGATGATTTCTCGGGACTTTTTTGTGAAAAATGACTGATTAGAGGCATGAAAAATGACCGATTAGGGGATGTTGTCAACGGTTAAAGTTTGGTTAACAAAAATGCTTGATATGATGGATTTTGGAGAAGCCAACCTCATCCTAGGAATCAAGCTTCATCGAGATTGAAAAAATAGAATAATTGGCTTATCTCAAGCTGCATATATAGATAAGGTACTGGTACGGTTTGCTATACAGAACTCCAAGAAGGGTATTACTCCTTTCAGGCATAGAGTGCACATTTTCAAGGATCAATGTCCCAAGATCACTGAGGAAAATGAGCAGATGGAGGTGGTAACATATGCTTCGGCTGTAGGTAGCCTCATGTATGCTATGTGTTGCACTAAACCGAATAAATGTCATGCAGTGGGCCTAGTCGGCATATATCAATCAAACACACGTCCTAATCATTAGACGGCTGTAAAGTGTATTCTCAAAAATACTTGAGAAAGACTAGAGACTACTTGTTAATTTACGACAGTGATGAGTCAGATCCAGTTGGATACACATATTCTGACTTGATGTGATCATTGGATGGTTGTAAAGTGTATTCTCAAATACTTGAGAAGAATTAGAGACTACATGTTAATTTACGATAGTGAATAGTTCCAGTTGGATACATGGATTCTGACTTCAGGGCACGTGTTTATGCTTGGCGGCGGAGTGTCAAACATGATTGTACTGCTAATTCCACATCGGAAGTTGAGTATGTAGCGGCTTATGAAGCAGTTAAGGAAGCAGTATGGCTCAAGCGGTTTCTCTTGGAACTTAGGGTGATACCATTGGCGCGACAACCGCTCGGGTCTTCTATGACAGTAGCGAGGTAGTTGCCTAATCCAAGGAACCAAGATGCCATAAAAGCCAAAAACACGTAGAGAGGAAGTATCATCTAGTCAGATAGATTGTGTAGAGAGGTGACATTGTTGTTACCAAGATAGCATCTGCTGATAATCTTGCAAATCCCTTTATTAACCCATTGACTACCAAGGTCTTTGAGCAACATGTGGATAGGATGGGCGTGAGATGTAACCCTGAATGGAATTGAGTCCAAGTGGGTCATTGTTAGATTGTATGTCCTTAATCTAGTGGATGATGTGAACAAATTGATTTTTTTTTATAATTGTTTTATTATTTCATGCTTTATTCATGCGATGGATGGGATTTTATTTGATAATTGCAAATAACTAATACAAAATGACACCATGGTTCATGAGATAAACCGAAGCCCATAAGTATATTAAATGTGATCCATGTACGTGGATGAGATTCACATACAAGAGACATGGATCACAACTCTTATACTTGGAAGTATTTTCACAACCGGTGATGAGACTGGGCATCTCATTTGAAAAGGTTGTAGCAACACAATCACTATGAGATAATGTGGTTTGTCTCAACCATCAGAGTGTAAGACTCTAGATTGTTGTGCCGGTACATTGGATGTACTAAAGGACCATGAGTAGCACCTTATGCAAAAATTGTCTCTGATTAAGGAATGGTCTCATAATTTTTAAGCAATAGGCTCTCAGTCCAGAAAGATTAATGGACTCAAGTTTTTGCTATACATTTGCTTTGAGTTACCAATGAGTGAGGCCAACTGTAGGTCAACACCTCGGTATCTTGGGTAGATGCTAGTGGGACTGTGGGAACATATATTCTCAAAAAAAAAATCTATCCTTTAAGTGAGAAATATCCCCTTGTGCCAATTAATAGAATTTATCATTGGTAAGTGAGCATCTGTCTTGATTAAGAGTTTATCAGATGGTACTGATTATTGGTGTGATTAACTGGGTCACAAGGATAATAAGAGATGGATCCAATTTGGTTGGACAGATTAATTCCAATAGATCCATGGATATAATTGATAGAGGGGCTTACTTGCAGTAATTGGAAAGTTTAGGGTCTTCTTGTAAATATTTCTAAGACTGGAGTGCAATTGCATTTATTTAGTGGAGTTGTTTGTAATTAACTGAGCATCCGGATTTCACATGAGATGCAGGGTCCATATGTTTTAGTTGGAGGAAAATTCTAAAGAATCCCTAGTGGTCCCCATGCAAGCCCTAATAAGAAAAAGTTGTATTCCACTTGGAACTCTTAAGGAAAGGAGAAGTTTGATACATAAGAGAATTAGAAGTAAGTCTTTTAAATATAGTTAGAGAGGAGGTTCTCCAAAACCTATATATTGGAGAGCTAGGGTGAATGTCTAAGACATGTGTGTTGCAAGCCCAACACTTAGACGTCCAATGCTCTCTCTCTCTCTCTCTCTCTCTCTCTCTCTCTCTCTCCCCTCTGGTTTCCTTCTTGAGTGCCTAGGGTTCTTTTTCAATTGAGATCCCACCATTTCCTTTGAGAAGTTCTCTACAAGATTGTTATAGCATGGAAGAACACAAGGCTAAGGAGATCAAATCTGCAAAATAGTCTTGTGGAGATCAAGAACATCTTATTCTCGATTTGAGCACAATCAAGCTCCTCAGGTATAGATCTACAACTAGTTATTTTAGTAAATCTTCTTGTTTATGCTTTCTTGTTTGGATCTGTCTTTTATTAATAGATCTATGATCTTAATGCATGAGATGAGGGTTTTAGATCTTGGGATTGGGTTCTTGGCCTTTTGGGTGTTTGATCCCTGCTTTAAGCGGGTCAAAAGTTTTGAAAGCCCATCTAGAAGGCCCACCAACTTCCAACACTTCCATCTCTCAAGTTTCACATTCATGTCATCTCTTTATTCATCCATTAATACTAAATCATCTATAAAATAACATACCATGGTACTTTCTCCTGAATATGAGCAGGTAGCTCATCTATAATCAATGTAAATAGATAAGAGTTAAAACTGATCATTGATGCAAATGTATGATCACTAGAAATACACTTGTTACTTCACAGGTAATTCCCACACTTGTTAATACTCTGTCACACATATCTTTGATGATGTTAATATAACCTCTTGAGACACTCTTTTCATCTAAAACCCTCCAAATCAAACCTCTAGGTACCCGATCGTATAAAGATTTTCTTCTTCATGGGAATATAACTTTCATAATTAACCTCCCCGGCGCAAAACCTAATTGACTTTTAGATATCTTGGCTATTCTCTCAATAAAATCATCTTTACTTATATTCTTGATATTAGAAATAAAAGAATGTATTGTTCATAGTTTCCCAATAATTATACTTCTCGAAGAGACTCGAAAAAAAAGGTACTGGGTCCTTAAAAGGGAAAAAAAAACACTATATGAAAATTGTTTTCAAATCCCAAAATTTAGGACGAGATGTAACAAACGATATTGTCATGCATTCAATATGGCTTTCTTGTAGATTCTCATTTGAAAAATCATCCATAAGATCATTACACCCAATGTCCCTTAAATTCAATGGCGCATCATCAAATAAGGAGAAAATCATACTTGATGAAAACAACTAATATTTTGAATTGAAGTTAAGAATTTATTCTCCACTCTCCACTTGTCTTCTAAGAAGTCTAATTGTTATACATGCAATCAAATGATCGTGACTATTTCAATTACAATTATAACCAATTCCTCAATTATCTCCTTTTGGAGTCCGCAAACTACAATGAATCTTAGCATAGGTTAGGCTAAACCATAGTTGTCATTCCAACTGGAACATTCCAGAATTGGCCTTGGGCGGAATGGAACGGCCCCCTAAAATCTTTCGGTCCCAATTTCATTTTGTTCCGATTATTCCAGCTCTGGTCATCCCAATTTCTGTTCTAGTTGTAGACAAATTTCACCCCATCCCGGCCAAGATTTTATACTTCCACTCATATGTAGTGAAAACTTAAAGTAGTCATTTGTAGAGTGAAGTTTAGTTCAAGTGATATAAGTATGCATTTTTAGTATTATAGCATTCAACTATTTTTTCAATATTAGGTGTTCTTTTATATATAGGAAAATGCTTTCAATATTAGGTTTTCTTTCATATATAGGAAATTTCAATCATATCTTTTCCGGAATGGAATACTGGAATTGACAGAACGCCGAAACATTCCACTACAAAGTTAAACCGGAACGTAATCGACAACCATGGGCTAAACTCCCAACTCACTAATGAATAGTTGTGAAGAATTGAAGTTTTTAACAAGAAACTCTATCCACTATATCTCATGAGATTTTTGTATAAAAATTAATTAAAAGAATGTCAGCATTGCTATTAGAAAATGTATAAAATATCATTAGTATGATTTTTGATATGATATTCTATTTATACATTCTTAGGGCTGTTTCTATGTAAGTATATATGTTTACAAATATATAATAATTTTAATGATTGTGAATATTAATAGAGAAATCTATATGTGCTTAAGGCTGTTTCTATGTAAGTATATATATTTACAAATATATAATGCTTCCAACGATTAAGGATATTAATTGAGAAACTAGTCAAGACTTATGTCATGTTTGGCAACCAAATCTTTAGGAAAAAGACTTTTGGTTTCCCTAAAGTTGTGGTAAATTCATGTTTGGCAATTGTAAAATTCCTTAGGATTTGGAAAAATGAAAATCTTTATTTGTTAGGATTTTCAGATCCGACCACCCCCCATAAGATTTGAAAATCCTCACTTAGGTGGATTTGCACACCTAACTCCATTTTTCTCAACTATATACAACGATCGATACACACCAATATCAGTGTAAGATCCTCAACTATACAAATCCCCAGCGAGGAATTCTTCTTCTAGTGGTAGTGAAGAATCATCAGATCTATGGATTCTTTGCCTATTACCGAACATGCTCTTATGATTTTGAAAGTGATTTTGGACTAGCTCAGTGGATTCTTCTTTATATTTACTTAATCTATTTATATTTTAAATTTTACTATTTCTCTTCCTTTTGTGTATTCTAATCGCGTGTAATCAATCTAATGCAGTCAAACATGAACTGAAAAAACATTTCTCCTGAGAGAATATTCTACAAACGTTACACATAAGTCATTCTAGTCTTTAAGTTTTAGGCATACATTAGTAACAATAGACATCTATACTTAATTCTATTATATTTCTTTGAATGGGACTTAATTCTATTATATGTAGTTTTATTTTTTTTAATTTTCTCTTCAACTTTGGAATCTATCATTATTAGGACCTATAAAAAGAAATATTCTTTTTGATTTTGGCACCTATTCTTTTTTTCTTTTTTTTTGCTAATTGGTAAATTTGTATTGAAAAGAGAAAAGAAGGGCAAAGCCCCCAAGAGAAGGAGAAGGAGAAGGCAAATTAAAAATTTTGGCACCTATTCTCTTTTTCTTTCAAATTTGAACAGTCTCACCTTAAATTTGAATTAATTTTTTATTTCACGTAAGATTTATCATTGTTTTATTAATTTTTATTTACTAATTTTTGAACATTGATGTATATGAAATTTAATTATATTCAATTCATTTGATTATATTTTAAAATTTTGACCCCCTATCAATACTACAGACAAATCTTTGTTTTTTCATTTAATGCTACATGCTCTTGTTTTAATCACGGGTGGTCAAGATAGTTCATCATTATCATCATCTCTCCATTACACCAATCAAGGACTTCTAGTGTGTTGATATCATAATTGGATCAATGAAGATCCTCTAACCAAGGGAGAGATCTCAATACAAGGAGAATTTTCCCCTACGAGCGGACTTCATGTGCAATCTAGCTCTATGTGGCCCACTTGACACACCTTTGATAAGTACAATTCTTTTGACACTTTTTTCCCCTCGTGATCTGGCACCATGCCCAATTTTATGCTCATCAAGCGTCTACTCATGGTTAGATTGAATCTCCACAAACAAAAGAAAAGAAAAAAACTATGGTTAGAAGACCATTAAACTTTAAGACTGTTAAATCAAGGATGCTTTGATGCGACAGATTTTTGCATGACTTTTATTCGTAAAACATCTTTCCACATCCTCTCACAATGATAAGAAAAGCATCCAAGTGAGCCCAAGAGTGACTCAAATTGCATATTCAGTCTGCTTGCATGTGGAAATCTTCCCTCATAACTATTGTTTATTATTAGTACACCTTAAAAATGATAACATCTTGAATCCAAAAGAAAAAAGAAAAAAAAAAAACTAATCAGTTTTATTCTTTAAGTGAAAGAAAGTTGACCATAAAACATGTTTAGAGAAGTATAAAATAAAGTTGATTTTAAAAGTCTGAAAAAAGAGAAAAAAGAAGACGTGAGAGTTGATTTCTCAAACGGGTTTCTCTAATTCTATCCCCCTATTGATGTTATCCCTAAATACTCTCAAAACCACTTATTTTTAATTTTTCATTTCTAATTTACCACACAATCACCTCAACATTCTCATCTCTACTACCTCCATTTTGTGCATATATTGCTTCTTGATTGGCCAACATTCTACTCCATATGTCATAGCTGATTTAATCATTGTCCTATAAAAATTCTATTTTAATCTTGTTAGCATTCGTCAATCATGGAGCACTCCAGAAGCAAGTCTCCACTTCAGCAAACCCATCTCTATTGGGTATCTTTTGTGTCTCAATTCTCACTGTACTTTCTACCTAACTTAATTGCAATTCATATATTCAGTCTTTGTATAACTTAATTTAAAGCCTTAGGATTCTAAAGCTTTCTGTCATATCTTAAGTTTTACATTCACATCATCTCTTGATTCATCTACCAACACTATATCATCTGTAAAAAACATACACCACAAAGTCCTCCTCTTGAATGTAAGCAATTAACTCATCCTTAATAAATGTAAAAGAGGTAACGGCTTAGGGCCAACCCCTAATGCAAACCTATGGATACTGAGAACTCACTTTTCTCTCCATCGGTAGTTTTCACACTTATTATTGCTTCTTCACACATGTCTTTAATAATTTCAATGGAATCTCCTGGAACATTCCTTTTATTTAAAACCTACCAAATTAAATTTCTAGGTACCCTATCATATGTTTTTTCTAGATTGATGACGACTGTATACAGATTTTCCCTCTTCACTAGATATCTTTCTATTAATTTCCGAAGTGAGAAGATAACTTCCATAATTGATCTCCCTGACATAAAAAAAAATTGGTTTTTAGATATTTTGTCTAAGTATTTATTCCATTACTCTCTCTCATAACTTCATAATATGACTCATAAGTTTGAACCCACGGTAGTTGACAGTCATCGATTAAAAAATCGGCCAATACCGGTCGACCAATATGAACCGGCATCGGCCGGTACCGAACTGATATCTCACTGAGATATCGGTCTCAGTAAATATCGCCAAAATCTCGGCCTACCTCGACCGAGATGAAATACATATCGAGAGAACCGATATCTCGGCCGATATTTTGAAAATATCGACCGACATGTGATAAAAAGGGTAAAAACCCTAATTTTTTCATCATTTTCCCCATCTTCATCTTCTTCTCCTCTCTTCTCATCTCCTTCCTATCCATAGTAGCAGCCATACTCCATCACACATCCCTCTTGCATATTTTCAAATCCCACATCTATTTTTTGAAGAAAATATTATCTAAGGTAAGAGAAAATCAACTTAAAGCATTTTACTATGTGTTTTTTTTTTTTTTTTAATTTTTAGATGAAGCATAGAAATCATTGGGTTTGTCACTTGTGTTGTGTTTTTCATTTAGAAGTTAGATCTACATACTTTCATGCTAGATCTACTCATACACATGATTT
Source organism: Umbellularia californica (assembly GCA_028538565.1). Lineage (NCBI taxonomy): Eukaryota > Viridiplantae > Streptophyta > Magnoliopsida > Laurales > Lauraceae > Umbellularia > Umbellularia californica. The sequence goes on along the minus strand of JAPQWN010000001.1, from coordinate 11,853,592 downwards.
TGAACTTTTTTCTCTAATTTTTTTTATTTTCGGATTTTTTAATATTTGAATTATAATATATCATTTTTTGGGGACTTCATCATAAATATGTTCTTTTCATGATTCATATCATTGTATGGTGTATAAATGATTGATCTACATACTTTTATACTAGATCTATATATTTAGGATTTTGAAAATGATTTTATTAAATCTTTTTTTCCTAAAAATAATTGTTGTTACTTGTTAGAGTATTTGTGATACCAAAGGCTTATTAATAGTGTGTAGTTGATAGATCTACATCTACTTATAGTCATAAACATGATCTATATTTATATTTTAATTATTTTATTTTTGGATTGTTTGTAATATTTGAATTATAATATATCATTTTTTGGGGATTTCATCATAAATATGTTCTTTTAATGATTCATGATCGTTGTATGGTGTGTCCATGATTGATCTACATACTTTTATGCTAGATCTATATATTTAGGATTTTGAAAATGATTTTATTAAATCTTTTTTTTCCTAAAAATAATTGTTGTTAGTTGGTAGAATATTTGTGATACCAAAGACTTAATGGCTTATTAATAGTGTGTATATGATAGATCTACATTTACTCATAGTCGTAAACATGATTTATATTTATATTTTAATTATTTTATTTTCGGATTTTTTAATATTTGAATTATAATATATCATTTTTGGAGATTTCATCATAAATATATTCTTTTAATGATTCATGATCATTGTATGGTGTGTAAATGATTAATCTACATACTTTTATGCTAGATCTATATATTTAGTATTTTGAAAATGATTTTATTAAATCTTTTTCTTTCCTAAAAATAATTGTTTTTAGAATATTACATGAATTTCTTATTTTATAGGAACAAGATGGTGCGTGACATAGATTCGACATGGAACCAGGGTGAAGCAGTCGGAAGCAAAAGTAAAATGTAATTATTATGGACGAGTGCTCAATGGCGGGATTAATCGATTGAAACAACATTTAGCACATGTATCAGGACAGGTGACAAAATATCATAAAGTGAAAAAAAAAAAAAAAAGTTGTACAAGAAAAAAGAAGAACTGAGGAACTTGATGCATGCAGAGAATAAGTATTTGGTTCCTCCGATGATGACGATGAAGACCCGAAAATGAGGAGGACTATGAGAGAAAGTGTGAGGTCACTTCAAGAGGAGGAAGAGAGGAGAAGAATGCAATATGAAGCAGCCGCTAGAGGTAGCCAATATGAGCAGAGTGGGTCATCTGGACCGGGGGGAGCGAGTTTACGTCGGACATTTGGTCAAAAACAACCCCGTCAAGATCCAGACATTGAGGAGATTAAAAGACCTCCTACACATGCACCTAGTAGGCCGGATGTGGTGGGGCCAACCGACCCATTTGCTTATACAAAATCAACATCAAAGCAGCCCAGCATTATGAAAGCATTAAAGGACAAATTTGGTAAAGCAAGGCATCTTCTCCTTATTTCACCACCATGTTAGATGCAATTGCAGAACATGGTCCAGGTATAAAGGCACCCACCCCTTATGAGATTGGGCATGTCTGTGTTGAGAAAGAGTATGAGGAGTTGCAGGCTTGGGTGTAAACTTTCAAATGGGCATGGAAGGAAAGAGGTTGCATACTAATGTGCGATGGGTGGACGACCATCACACATCGTCATCTCTTGAATTTTCTAGTCTACTCGTCTATGGACATGGTGTTTATCAAATCAGTTGATGCAACTGATTACATCCAAGATGCAAAATATATTAATAAGTTATTAAATGAGGTGATTGAAGAAGTTGGGGCAGATTATGTAGCTTAGGTTGTTACCAACAATGCTGCAAACATGGAGGCTACCGGAATGATGCTTATGAAACAAAGGCCAAGGATTTTCTAGTCTCCATGTGCAGCACATTGCCTGGATTTAATGCTTGGAGATATGGCAAAAGGAAAAGTCATGCAGCAAGTGATTGGTAAGATAAAGAAGATCACCAATTTTTTTTATCAGTCATATAGACTCATTTCCATGATGAAAACGCATACAGACAATCATGAATTACTATGGCCTCGCATCACTAGATTTGCCACCCACTTCATTGCTATCGAAAGTGTTTACAAGTATAGAGAAGGACTTCTCCGATTGATAAAATCACATGAGTTCATGAATTCAAAATGGGGAAAGAGGCCAAGTCCCATTACTCCGGATACTGATAAGGGATCCTCCCTATCACGTCCACATTTATGTGAGGGATTTGAGGAGAGATCCGATGGGACAATACCCTCACCTACCCCCATCAAGGGTCCTAGGCATGGGCTGATGGGACAAGTATCCTCACCTACCTCCACTATGGAACCTTCCACTCTCTTCTACATATACTTGCATGGTAAGCCATGAACAGGTACGCAAGATAGAGCATACACTCTGCCATTTTTGCTACAACCTTCTTCCCCACTTCACCCTAGTTCAGTGACTGCACTAACTCAGGCGTCGAAGTGCCTTCGGCTGGCTGCAGCCCAGGGCCCTGACCTCTATCTTCTCTCCCTTTCAGGTTTCAGGCCATCGGCGACGTTCCCGATCAGCTAAAAAGCATCTCTGTAACCCCCATTACCATCTAAACCAAGTCCGTAAGTTTTAGGCACGCACAATATGGCGTCGTCTGTGGGAATCGACTTGAAAATTCCATATCTTCATCTTAACAGCCATGCCTCCAAAGGCTAGGAAAGGAAAGAGCATTGCTGAACCATCCAGGTCCAAGCATCCAGAGACGTTCCTGCCCCTCATGCCGCCTCCACTGGTGACGAACCATGAAGGAGCAGCCAGGCAAACGCCGCCTAACCCTCGGCAAAGGAGGGTTGGAGGAGAACCTGGGATGAGGAGCGTGGGATCGCCTGTCACTCAGACGCCTTCGTCATCAAGGGGTGCAGCAGCACTCCCTCATCACGGACCCGTACTAGAACGGGTCAGGCCAGCTACCTCTTCGGCAGAGCGCCCACGTCTGGAGGTTGTCCTCACGAAACTTCCTCGTAAGGATATTCCTCAGGGACAGTCCCAACGGGGCAAGGCTCCAGTACAGCCTGATCCTCGCCAGCCCCACCACCAGGACCACATGGAAGAGGACCACGTGCACGTCGACGATGAGGGCGACGACGACATGGTCCTAGAGGGGGATGGAGAGGCGCAAGCCGAAGCGATCAAGGCTCAAAACCAAATCATTGAACAGCAAAAAGCTCAGATCCTCCAGCTCCAGCAGCAGCTCGAGGGGAAGAAGGCCCCGGCCGAGACTCCGCTCGTGCCTCGTGCACAGCAGCGAGCCCGGAAAGCCCTAAAGCTCGGCTGGACTTGAGGTAAATCATAAACAGAAGGCGTGACCGAGCTCGCAAAGAGGGCTCGAGCAGCACTCACGCCAGCGCTGACCAGCAGCAGCGCCAGAAACAAAGCCAGGGTGCCGACCCCGACATGGCTGAGTGGATCAATCAGCAAATCAAGCTGGCCATGCAGCAGAATATGGAATACGCTGGCCTCACTCGAGGTCGGCTGGCTACCAGAGACAGCGACAACCACGGCACGTCTCCATTCACCAGGAAAATCAGGGATTACCCCCTCCCCGATAAGTTCAGCGTCCCGAGGTTCAATCTTTACGACGGGACCTCGGACCCCGAGGCGCATCTCCGCCACTTCACCCAAAAGATGTCGGTGTTTGGTGGCGACGGCAACCTCGACTGCAAGGTCTTCTCCTCCAGCCTGGGCGACCTCCCACTTCGGTGGTTCTGTGCGCTCTCCGAGGGAACGATTTCGAGCTGGCGACAGCTCCGAGACTCCTTCGTCGAGAAGTTCCAAGCACACCGGGTCATCCCGAAGACTGACGCCGACCTGATTTCTATCAGAATGAGGCCGGCCGAGAATATCACTCGGTTCACCAAGAGGTTCTGGACTATCTACAGCGTGATCAAAGATGCCAACGACGAGGTGGCCATCAAGTCCTTCCAACAAGCTCTGTTGCCAGGCAATGAGCTTCGAAAGGAACTGGTGCGGTTCCCCGTGGTCTCAGTGAAAGCACTGATGGCCCGGGTGAACCAGTACGTTGAACAAGAAAAAGACGAGGTCCGAGCTCGAGAAAGCCATAGCATTTGGCAGGAGGGCCGACCCTCAAAGAAGGACAAAAGGTTAGCCAAGAGGGAGGCGGACCGAAACAGAGAGCCATCCAGCTCGGCAGCGCGTTCTGTTCCCACCTCGGGAGGCAGCGCGAAGCCGAAACCAAATGGTGCCTCTTACAAGGCCAACACCATCTTCAAGGAGCCTATTTACAAGCTCCTCGGTAAGATCCAAGCGCAGCCCTTCTTCAAATGGCCCCAACCTATGAAGGGCGATGGCTCCACCCGAGACTAGAGCAAGTTCTGTGGCTATCACAAAGATAAAGGACACAGAACCGAGGATTGCCATGCCTTCAAGGCGCACCTCGAGAGGCTCGTGAAGGACGGGCACCTAAAAGACCACATCAAAGAAGAGGGCAGAGTAAACCATACTCAACAACGCCAACCCGATGACCGGGATAGCGATGAGTTGGTAGGGACCATCGACGTCATCCACCTAGCTTCCGCTCCAAAGGGAAGCGGCCAGGCCTGTACCGAGGCTAGAAAGGCCCAGCACGGTAAGCAAGTAATGACGGCCGAGCTCGGTCCCTCAGCGAAAAAGGCACGCGTAGAGAGACCGAAGATTTGGTTCTTTGACAAGGATTTGGCCGGGGTCCAGCTACCCCACAATGATCCCCTGCTCTTGACTATGAGGTTGCCGAACTTCAATGTCAAAAGGATCCTAGTGGACCTCGGGAGCTCCTCAGAAATCCTCTACTTCGACTGCTTCAAAAAAATGGGTCTGAGAGAGAAGACCTGCAGGAAGCTCGCACCCCACTAGTGGGTTTCAGCTCCAAGTCCGTATACCCTAAGGGGAAAATCTCCCTCAAAGTTGAAGTGGGAGGAGCCTCCATGACATCAGACTTCCTGGTGGTAGATGCGCCATCCCCGTACAATGCCATCATGGGAAGGACCTAGCTGCATAACATGGAGGCTGTGCCCTCCACCCATCACCAGAAGCTCAAATTCCTGTTGCAAAACGAAGATGGAGACTTCGACGTAATCATAGTCCGCGGTGACCAACTTAAGGCCAAAGAATGCCTCCTAGCCGTGGTCCCCAGTGAAGCAGAGCCGGAGCGAGTCCATATGACCAAGCTCGAAGCCGAGCTCCCAAGCACAAGAGCGTGGAGGACCTCACCGAGGTCAGGATCGACCCCAGCGATCCAGAGAGACACTTCCTGCTCGAGAGTCAGCTTGCGAAGGAAGAGAAAGCCGAGCTGCTTGACTTCCTGTTACAGAACAGGGATGTCTTAGCTTGGACCCCATACGAAATGCCCGGAATCGACCCCGAGGTCATATGCCACAAGCTAAATGTGGGTCCCGAGCACAAGCCTGTAGTCCAAAAGACTCGTAAGACTGGGATCCAACAAGCAGAGGCAGTAACCGAAGAGGTCCAGAGGCTGTTGGAGGCAGAGGCCATCAGGGAAATCCACTACCCTGTGTGGTTAGCTAACACAGTTGTGGTCAAAAAGAAGAATGGAAGCTGGAGGGTCTGCGTAGACTTCACCGACCTCAACAAAGCCTGTCCCAAAGACAGCTTTCCCCTTCCAAAGATAGACCAACTGATCGATGCCACTGCCGGGCACGATAGGATGAGTTTCCTCGATGCTTACGTTACCATCAGATTCCGATGCATGGGTCTGACGAAGAAAAAACAGCATTCATAACACCCAGAGGCAACTACTGCTACAAAGTGATGCCCTTTGGGTTAAAAAACGCTGGTGCCACTTACCAGAGGCTGGTAACCAAAATGTTTCAGGCCCAGCTCGGCAAGACGGTCGAGGTCTACATTGATGACATGGTCGTAAAGTCTAAAAGGTCACAGGACCACTTGACCGACCTACAACAGACCTTCGCCGTCCTCAATCAGTACAAGCTCAAGCTGAACGCTTCCAAATGCGCATTCGGCGTCGGTTCGGGAAAGTTTCTGGGCAGCCTGGTCACCAGACGCGGAATAGAGGCCAATCCCGATCAGATCTCGGCGATCCAGATCCTACAGAGTCCGACCTCGGCAAAGCAAGTCCAGAGGCTTACGGGGATGGCCGCAGCACTGAATCGCTTCATTAGCAGAGCTTCAGATAAATGCCGTCCCTTGTTCCAACTCCTCAAGAAGAGCTCAGGGTTCCAATGGACGCCGGAGTGCGAAAATGCCCTCCAGGAGCTCAAAGGATACCTCTCCTCACCTCCCCTGCTGTCCACTCCGACCCAGGGTGAGGTCCTGTACCTGTACTTGGCGGTCTTGGACCATGCAGTAAGCTCGGTGCTCGTCAAAGAAGAAGACAGGCAACAAAGGCCTATCTATTACGCAAGCAAAATCCTGATGGATGCCGAGACGAGATACCTGCCATTGGAAAAGCTCGCATTCGCACTCATTAGTGCCTCCCGCAATCTCTCCCACTACTTCCAGACATATTCCATAGTGGTTGTATGGTTGTAACAGAACACCCACTCAAGTCTCTCTTCAAAAAAGCAGACTTCTCTGGAAGAATCTCCAAATGGGCTGTCGAACTGGGGCAGTACGATATTCGATATCAGCCCAGAACGGCAGTCAAAGCCCAGGTGCTGGCAGACTTCATCGTAGAGTTCACCTCTCCGAGTTCGGCACCGAGCCAGCTCGACACCGAACTGGGGGGCAAGGAGGCGGGGGCATCCACCGAGACCGAGACAGAACAGGAGCGGTCCTGGAAACAGTTCCTCGATTCATCTTGGAAGGTCTTCGTCGATGGATCCTCAACCTCCAAAAGGGCTGGCGCTGGCATAGTCCTCCAATCTCCGGAGGGCCTTGTCATCAAGCAAGCCCTGACTCTCGACTTCAAAGCATCAAACAACGAAGCTAAGTACGAAGCACTGATCGCTGGGCTGGGAAGTGCAAAAATTCTGGGGGCACAGCAACTGGTGGTCTTCAGCAATTCACAGCTGGTGACGAGCCAACTGAATGGAGACTACCAGGCCCGTGATGATAGGATGGCAGCCTACCTAGCCCACGCCAAGCAGCTTCTTTCTCAGTTCCAAAAAGCTGAAGTCAGGCAGATCGGTAGAGATTCCGACTCTCACGCCGATGCACTTGCAAACTTGGCCTCTGCTGTCAAAGCAGGAAGGAAAAGGACTGTCGAAGTGAAAGCACTAGACAGACCAAGTATAGAACTCCGCCCACCTCAGCAGATCCTATGTGCTGACCTCGGCCTGAGCTGGATGGACGATTTCATTTCCTACCTTAGGGATGACCAGCTCCCCGAGGACAAAAATCAGGCCTACAAAATCAGGCTGAAAGCAGCTCGGTTCTGGCTCTCCCCAGATGGCAAGCTCTACAATAAGTCGTATAATGGGCCTTACCTCCAGTGCGTTCACCCGAGCAAGGTCGAGGACTTCCTTTATGAAATCCATGAAGGGATCTGCGGCAGTCACATTGGAGGTCGGTCACTGGCTTACCGAGCTATCAGTCAGGGCTACTGGTGGCCCTACATGCAGAAGGACGCACAGGTCTATGCCAGGAAATGTGAGAAGTGCCAGAAGTTTTCTCACTCTCTCCATCAGCCAGCACATGACCTAAGTCCTCTCTCCAGTCCTTGGCCTTTTGCCCAATGGGGACTGGACCTGGTGGGACCTCTCCACCGAGCTCCGGGGAATAAAAGATGGTTGATAGTAGCCACTGACTATTTTACCAAGTGGATAGAAGCTGAAGCATTGTCCTCCATCACTGACAGGGATACTAAAAACTTCGTATGGAGAAACACTGTGACAAGATTTGGAGTGCCTCGAGCCTTGATCTCGGATAACGGGACTCAGTTCGACTCCAATTTCTTTAAGAACTTCTGTCGAGAGCTTGGCATCAGGAACTACTACTCCACTCCAGCATACCCCCAGAGCAATGGACAGGCTGAAGTTTTTAACAAGGTAGTGCTCGACAGACTCAAAAAGAGACTAGACCGAGCCAAAGGGAAATGGGTAGAGGAACTTCCGAGTGTCCTTTGGGCATACAGAACTACCCCAAGGCGCTCGACCTCGGCCACACCTTTCTCCCTCACCTACGGAATGGAAGCTGTGATTTCACTCGAGGTCGGCCTCCCGACCCTCAGGACGGAACTGTTCGATCAAGGCCGGAATGATGTGAACCTCGCCACAGAGCTCGACCTCGCTGAGGAATGAAGGGATGCAGCAGCCATCCGTCTCGCTTCCTACCAGCAGCAACTGGCCAAATGATACAATCAGAAGGTCAAAGAAAGGAAATTCTCACCTGGAGAATTAGTCTTAAAGAAGACACTTCCAGCAAATAAGAACCCCACCGAGGGAAAACTAGCACCGAACTGGCATGGGCCATTCAAGGCGACCTCGGTGGCTGGGCAGTCTGCATACAAACTTGAGGATATGGAGGTAGAGAGCTGCCGCGCCCATGGAATGCCACGCACCTCAAGAAGTACTATTTTTAAACTGTACTCAATTCTGAAAGTTAATAAAATCAGTTTTTATGAAAGAATGTGTTTTGTTACTTTTAAATTTCGCCAAGTTATAGAACTCGGCAGATGCGCACAGCTCGGTCACAAGACCAGCCTGCATTTCGGCACGGTCACAGGATTTGCCATCTCCAGCTCGGTCATAGGACCAGCTTGCATTTCGACGTAGTCATTAGACTCGTCACTCAATTCGGTTATCAAAATCAGCTACTTCAGCCCGGTCACTGGACCAACATAAGTTCTAATTACAAAACCGAATTCCGCTATGGTAAAAGGACCAAGCACACCCAGTTCTACTGAGACCAATGTTTTGTTAAGGTTACGGAACCTAACACACTCGGATTATGAACTTTATACATTAAGTTCGGTTACATAGCCGAGCTCAACTACTTGTCTTGTTCTGTCTTATTCCCTATTATTTACAAAGCCAAGCATTCATCACCCATTGTACACCGAATGGAATAAACATTCAAAAGACACAGAGATTGGAGCAAAAGAAGATTCCATTCAAAATTGTGTGATACAGTTTCATTCACTAAGGAAAGATTACATATACAAAGTGAAAAGAAAAGAGTACATAAAATCTCTCCCCCAGGGTGCAGAAAAGTAAAATAAAAAAGACAACATCAGGGTAACTGATCTATGTCAATAACAGAGACTTCGCCAGTCTCTCTGCCACCATCACCGCCAGCAGGAGTAGGAGGAACCTCTACATTGTCGGCCCCGGGATCGGCAGATGTCGTCTCGGTAGCTGGAACCTCGAGAGTCTCTGTGGGGATCTCGGAAGACACCTAGGGCTCGCCAGCTGGAGGATCAAGAGAGGCCTCGGTGAATGAGGGGGCAGGCGACTCGGGCTTGGCACGAGGGAGCTTGGGCAAATCCTGGTAAATGGGGTGATCCTCGGGGACCCCCCATTTCTCTGAGCGCCGCTAGGCAGCCCATTTCAAATATCTCCTCTCCCAGTCCTACAAGTTGGTCTTCATATCGTTTGGTCGCCTTGGCCACCCCATCCCGGAAAGAGGCGTCGATCTCTGCCTGCCGAGAAGCCTCAAATTCGGCTCTCAGTTTAGCTGAGGCTTCCTTCTCAGCCTGTAGCAAAGCATCGATCTCGGCCTTTTCCTTCCTCAAGGCCTCCATCTTGGCCTCCATCTGTTTCACCTTCTTCTCCATCTCGTACGCCGCAGCTTGGAGCCCATAGTTTTCAGCACTTTTCTTGGTGATCTCCTCCATTGCTGCCTCATTTTCTGTATTCAGCTTGGCGTATTCTTCACGAGACCTCCTCAGTTCCTCCGAACTCCCCTCCAGAGCTGCTGCGAGCTTTTGTTTGTCAGCCTGCAGAGATTGAATCTCAGAGCAGCTTTGGCGGGACTTTTCCAGCACCACTTGGGACCTCTGCACGATCTGCACAACAAGAAGAGACAAGGGTTAGCATCACACGAAGCACGTCTACAAAATCAGAAAAAACTGGCCAAGTATTCCTCACCAGCAAGGCCGATGTGAGGTTAGCCTGGTGCAGTGCGCCCTCTTCCATTCTCCTGAACCGGTCAATGTCTCCCGGAAGTGCACAGGCACCAGCCAACGCGGCTGCAACTGCCGGACAGCCGTGTAACCGGTGTCTGGAGGTCAGCGGCGTCCCTGGGCCGAGGAGGAAGGACGGCCTCCATGGCTCAGCCTCTGGGACGTGCGGCACCAAGGGCTGGACTGGGTCCTGCCGAGACGAACCCTCTCCTCTGGGCGTCGCCGGCACCCTCTCCTCCTGCCTTACTCGGGGAACCAGGGGCTGCTCCTCCGCTCCGCTCCTCTCCTGCTCCTCCTCGTCTCCCCGCCTCGGCTCCCTCCTCTCCTCCGTCGGGATCGTACAAGTGGTCCTCTCCTTCCGGGGCTTGGTTTGGCGTGGCTCTTCGCCTTTCGCCTTCTTCGTCTGCCTCTCCTCTTCCCTCACCTCGGTAGAGTGTTGGCAAGAAGAGTTGGAAAGGGGATCCCTACGGCCATCCCGGGAGGAAGAAGAGGCGGACCTCGAGGAAGAAGAGGACCGCTTGCCCAGCAACTTCTCCTTGAGGTTGACGGTGGCGAAATCTTGACGACCCCTCTCCATCTCAGGGCTAGGCTGATGCTCTTCGGTCGCCTCGTCCGGGTCGATAACAGGTGAGATCGGCTGCTGTTGCCCGACCGCCTCTGGCGCGTAGCTAGGTCCGGCCTCAAGGTACTCGGCCCCTTGTCTTTTGGAGAAGTGATTATACCTCGGCAGGTACCCTATGAGGCACCAAGCGGACCTGCCTTTGTGCCCCTGATAGTGCTGGACGGCGTCGAACCAAGCACCGTTCTTCTTCCAGCCGTCGCGTAAGGCCACCTGTCTCCTCTCACTAAGCTCTGCACAACAGACCAATATACGTCAGTTCGGCAGAAAAATAAAGAGAAGAAAAGTCAAAACTATTGAGCTCGATGTTTACTTGGGAGGCGCCCGAAGTGACGATGCACCTTGTACCTCCTTTCTGCCTCGGAATCTTCCACGCCGAACTCCCAATTGCCGGCAACGAACAACTTGTCGCTCCCAGCGTGGCGCATTGAGTCCTCAAGGGCAGTAACGAAGGGGACCATCTTTGGTTTTTCCCGGAGGTAATAACAGTTATCGGGTTCCCCGGTCGACTTGCAGATGTCGTACGCTTCCTCGATGTCATGGACACCGAGGTGGATATCTATAACCTATTTAACTCTACTACCCCCATTATGATTTTATAGTTATTCGGCATCAACTGGCAAGGGGCAAGGTGCCAGGTCGCCAGACACTGTCTAAGCAGTGGGTGGATGGGGAACTTTACCCCTCCCTCAACTACCGAGACCAGTGGGAAGGGCACCCACCCATCTCTGTAGGAGAAAGCGTCCCACGGGTTCTTCGGATCGTCCAGCCTGATCCGGACATCGTCCGGAATGCTGTATGTTTTCCTAAATCTAAGCATGGCCCCGGGGGTGTCAACCAGGCAGCGGTAAACCCCTATGCCCATGATTTAAGGTCTGGGAGATGGGTGACGAGAAAAAGCCCTAACAGGGAGAGAAGCTAGAGAGAGGTGGTGAAGTGCAGAACGCAGGAAGAAGAAGACTTACAGAAGCAGAGGAGCAGAAGGGAAGGGATGACACAGAGGTGATCTGAGAAACGCTCGAGCAGAGTCTCCCCTAGTTTCAGAACGCCAAAGTAGAAGAACGAAGAAGGAGAATGCTGCTTTTAAAGAGCAGCAGGACGACTTCTCGAATTCCGAGGGCACGCCCTCATCACTTCGCCTCAAAAGGCGCGCGCGTCGCTTCAGGGATACCGTACTGCGAACCAAATGATGCCACGTGTCAAGAGCATTGCGGTTTCCGCAGTAAACGCCGTCAGAATAATTGATTACCTCGGGCAGACGCAGCGATTTCGGCGTCTTCTGGCAGACAGGCTGGCGACGGAGTAATGAAGCCCTTAATTGAAGGGTCATGATAAGATCCCGACATCAACGGCCGATCTTAAAGAAATAATGTTGCAGAGCTCGGTATTTATAGGACTCCCACGCATCTAACTCCCGACCTCGATCAAGCTCCAGAGCCCTAATGAGGTCAGCAGCTAGGGGGCAGTTATGTGGGGTGATCACCTAATACCGAGGTTATCCCCGACCTGGGCGATAATACTAACTTAAGGGTTACACCGACCCATTCACCCAGCTGGCACCGGGTTGGAGCTGGACCCGGTAAGTGTACCGACCACGCCCTTTCTGGGCTCTGCCTCGAGCGTCTCGGTAACAATACCCGGCCTCAAGCGGGCCCGACCTCGGTGATATCCACCTCGGTCCACTTGACCGAGATGGGCGTTGGGCGTCTAATCTCTATTATGAGATGGGACGGCTACATTACAGAGCACCCTGACAGATAGGGTGGCCGCTGGATACTGATAAGGGATCCTCCCTATCACGTCCATATTTATGTGAGGGATTTGAGGAGAGATCCGATGGGACAATACTCTCACCTACCCCCATCAAAGGTCCTAGGCATGGGCTGATGGGACAAGTATCATCACCTACCTCCACTATGGAACCTTCCACTCTCTTCTACATACACTTGCATGGTAAGCCATGAACAGGTAAGCAAGATAGAGCATACACTGCCATTTTTGCTACAACCTTCTTCCCCACTTCACCCTAGTTCAGTGACTGTACTAACTCAAGCGTCGGAGTGCCTTCGGCTGGCTGCAGCCCAGGGCCCTGACCTCTGTCTTCTCTTCATTTCAGGTTTCAGGCCATCGGCGACGTTCCCGATCAGCTAAAAAGCATCTTTGAAACCCCCATTACCATCTAAACCAAGTCCGTAAGTTTTAGGCACGCACAGCGATGATAAGCCAACAATGAGCTTCTTACATGAGGCCATGGAAAGATCAAAGCTGGTTATTCAAGCAGATTGTAAATATTACAAAAAAAATTTGGAAGATCATCGACGATCGATGGGGACGACAATTGAAACATGATTTACACACTGCTAGTAAGTGAATGACTAAAGTAAAGGATTATTTCCTTTAATACTTGAATTGTTGTATTCAACTCTCCAGTCTCTCCTCACTATATTAATTTATCAATGACTAAAATTCATTGGTTTTACAGGATACTTCTTTAATCCCCAATTTACGGATAGACACATATATGATGAAATCCGTTTAGGACTAAAAAATGTAATTGAAAGACTAGCAGAGAGTACAGATGAAGCCATTGGGCTACTAATCAGGTAGGATAATTAAGGCAAAAAGTATATAACATTGTAATTTCTCTAATTTATTTTTCTACATTAATGTCTTCAGTCAGATTGACATATACAATGTACGTGCTGGAAGCTTTAAAACGACGACTGCGCGGAGAGCTATCACACAGTCCTATCCTGGTATTGATTGTAATGTCATCTCTATATTATTCAAGGACTTATTATTATTTTATTGACTCTAATATCATTTCTATTTTTTTTCAGCTGAATGGTGGTTGAATCATGGAGAGAGTGCTCCTGCACTAAGGATGATTGCTATTAAAGTCCTTAGTCAAACTACATCATCTTCCAATTATGAAAGAAATTGAAGCACCTTCTCGTTTATCCACACAAGACTAAGAAATAGATTAACATGCAGAAGCTAAACAAATTGGTCTACATCTACTACAACCTCAAGCTTTGGAGTAGAAATAGAAGGAGAAGACAGTTTGAGGATCAATGGGATTATTTCTGTCCAATTAATTTGAACTATATCTTTTCAGAAGAGGATACTGTGTTAGGTCAATGGCTGGAGGAACAAGAAGAACCAGTTTTAGACCAACACCCAGAGTTTGAGGAGTTGATGGAGGAATTGACTGGAGATAGGCCTAAGCTAGTGAAGGCCGCAGAAAGGATTGAAGAAATAAACTTGACAATGCAGCAGGGGCGCGCACCTTATACGAGTGAGCCAAGGGGAAAGGAGGTGGACGAGGAGGGTGAGTCAAGTATTTCTACTTCATCATCAGCAGGAATTCCACCTGACTCTCCCGGGGATGAGGGTCATTATAGAGATGATGAGCCTGTTACTTATGAGATAGTTGAGCATTTTCCTGGTGCTACCGAGTTAGATCCTCGCCGTGGCTATGTCAAACAAGTTGGACAGACCGAGGCCGGGGGTAGTAGTGGTGCCGCTAGGCAAGGAGTGGGGGAAGGGACTCATGGTTATCATGGGAGTTATGTTGACCAAGGTGCCATGTATGAATAGTATGGGGGTTATGTTGGCCAACAAGGTGCCATGTATGAACAGCATGAGGGTTATTCATATGATCCTAATTGGATACGTACCCCTTCACAAAAATCGATACTTTCTATCGAACATATGTTAATTGAGCAAGGGAGGCTTCCCCCACCAGTTTCCCAACAACTTTTTTATGCCCCTCATGCCTATTTCATACCATTTGAGTACAATCAGCCATCTCAATCCACAAGGGATCAAGATAGTTCATCATCTTATCAAGAACAATCTGAATATAGTCATGGGTATGGTAGTGCTGAGCAACAATATGGAGCATATCTTTTTAACCAATACCGAAGAAATGATAATGATGATGATGATGATGATGATATCGAGCCAGGGCGACACTCCACTTGGAATTAGGCTGTCAATCTGTCATACACTCATACTCATCAATCTCTCTCTATTCTCTACTAGTCCCCTCTAATTTCAGGTAATCCATGAACCTTTTGATGCCCAAGTGCTTTATGATTAATCTATCTCACTATCATGTTTCTGATTTTAATGTCATCTTCGGGGTCTTGAATTTCACAAATTATTTGATGATTGAGAAAGTATTAAATGATGATTGATATGTTATCTTTATTTTCTTATATTTTACACTAATACATTGATCATGAGCATCAATAATGGTTGCATTATATGAAATACTGGAGAAGACAGCGAACTGCGACACAAACAGGACTCATAACTTAAGGTGACCGAGATTTTGATTTATTGTTATTACTAATAGAAAAAAAATATTGTTTTCCAGCATTTTCTAATATTCTGGATTTTTTGGATATTTTAAAAAATTCACACCGCAACGACCGATATCCACGACCGATACCGATATCATATCGGTTTTTCAACCCAGCCGATACCGCGACCGAAACCGAGATTTTAAACCATGGTTGACACATTTTGTATATCTCCCTTATTCTTATATGTAGCTACTACAACACTTCCTTTCCATTTATCTGACATCTTCTTTATCATTAATATCTTATTGAAGAGCCTAATTAACCAAACCCCCCAACTTCTTGTAAGAATTTCCAAGCCTATAATCCTTTCTGTCTTTATTTGTTTTAATGTTTTCCTCGCTTTTACCACCCTAATTCTGCAGAAAAAGTATGTTCTACTAACGAAATATTCTCTCTTGTTCTAATGCCTCCTATATAGTGATAGAAGCCCGGCCCAACTGCGTGGTAAGGGCTGAGTCGTTAGCCCATATGAGTTAAATCTTAGGGGTTAGGCATGTGAGGCCGATTGCAAGTACGTTAGGAAAGTGAATAAAGTGATGAGGCTTGGGTTGTCAGTAAGATCATCCATTGAGTAAGAGTGTCTATAGTATTATATTTCTTTCCTAGTTAAGTAATTGGATTTCTTTAACTAATTATGTGGTGATCTTCTCTTGATGTGAGGGAGATCTTTTTAATTTTCATTCTATCCATGTAAAGTCAGCAGTGACTATTTATTAAAAGAAGAATAACGAGAGAGGAATCATAATGTTATCCCCAAAATATGTGCTTACACAAGGAGGTGTACTCCATCCTCGAACTTGGACACAAGGGGGTTTAGTCCATCCTCGAATTTGGACAATTTTATCTTCGACTTTCCACCCAATTCAAAACACAGTCTTCATTTAAAAGTTTACTAAAATATTCCCTCCACCTTTCTTTGATATCGTTGTCCTTCACTGAAACCTTCTTAATACATTTAATATGGTCTAAGTCTTTGCTTTTCCTTTCACTTACTTTTGCAAGCTTATAAACATCATTCTCTCCTTCTCTTGTTACCTACACATTAATAGTTCATCATATGCTTTGAGTCTTGCATCACTTACAACTTCCTTAGCTTCTTTCTTTGCCTTCTTATACGTCTTATAGTTTTTCTTATTTCCAGTCCTCTACCAAGCTTTGTAACGTCTTCTCTCAAGAAGCCTCTTAAACCTTCACACTCCACTACTAAGTTTCTTTATTATAATGTCTTTTCCCTTCCAACTCTGTAAGTACCTCTTTAGAAACATTCCTAATACACCTGGCTATTTGATTCTACATCGTTGTAGTTTCTTCCTCAAAATTCTATTCTCCCTCCTCAATCACTATCTTTAAATATTATTGCTCTTTCTCTTTTCAAATCCCTTCAGCTTATTTTAAGGCACATTTTATTTACTACCATTCTCTCTCTACTACTAATGTAAATATCTAAAACTACTGGCCTATGTTTTGTGGTCAGACTCTCTCCTGGAATAACAGTCTTCACAAGTCACTCATGTTTTCTAACAAGGAAAAAGTATATCTGGCTCCTACTAGTTCAACCATTATTCAAAATCCAAACTTCCTAAATCTCTAACCAACCAATTCTATTCTCTCATCTCTAACAAGGTCATGGGTAATATGAAGAGTCTGAGATATATTCTAGGTGTTCTCACTTATGGCCTTCATTTATAGTCTTTAGGATCACCTCAACTTCATACTTACTATGATGATGACTAGACGGTTGTCTGAAAACTTGGTTGTCTACCACTTGCTTTTTTATTTCTCTTGGAGTGCTAAGAAAAATCCTTAAGTTGCCAAATTTAGCATTGAAGCTAAATATAAATCCATGGCCTCTATTGCAATGGAGTTCATGATATATTCTAGGTGTTCTCACTTATGGCCTTCATTTACAGTCTTTAGGATCACCTCAACTTCATACTTACTATGATGATGACTGGCCGGTTGTCCGAAAACTTGGTTGTCTACCACTTGGAGTGCTAAGAAAACTTTTTTTATTTCTCTTGGAGTGCTAAGAAAAATCCATAGGTTGCCAAATTTAGCACAGAAGCTAAATAAAAATCCATGGCCTCTATTGCAATGGAGCTTGTCTAAATCTCCTTTCTTCTGCAAGATATAGGGATCTCATTGTTCAAGACACCTGCTCTAAATTATGAAAATTTGAGTGCATTATCTATCATGGTTAACCTAGTTCTATATGTGCGGTCTAAGCACATTGAGGTCAATTATCACTTACATGTAAGTGAGAGTCGCTCTTAGTTCACTCCTTTTGGGATTCGTGCAATCATCATCTCAATTGGTAGATATTTCACTAAAAGCACTTCCATGAGAAGTCTTTGAATCTATTTTCACCAAAACTAGGCCTTGTACTTGACCTAGTTTGGGAGGGGTCATAGAGTGGGGGCCTATGACCCATGCATAGAAAGTCAAGTGAAGTTATGCGAAAGACGGTTAATTTAAAAGAGAAATTGAAGGAGGTAGAGGAGATAATTAAGGGCCAGTATTTTTTCAAACCCATTTTTCAACCCATTCAAACATCCTATAGTACTATTTGTTGCAACTAAGTGTACACTTTTGTAAAAGAGAGAATGAACGACACACTCTCCAAGTTGAGAAAACCCCAAACATCTTTAATAGTCTTTGTTAGTATTTTCATGTGTTGGCTAATTCATGGGTGTTGGACAAAACTTTGGGTCCATTGAGTTTTATTTTTCAATTTATTTTATAACGGACTATGGTTGTGTTTCCGAAAAAGCTAAAGCGAATAAAAGAAGAAAAACAGAAGAAATTCAGAAGACCCTACAAGGCCAGATCAATCGAATGTTCGTCAGGTCCCAGTTAACAGTGCTGACATAGAAGAATTTTGACAAACAGGGGCTTACCCGATCGATCAAACCCCATACCCGATTGATCGGACCTCGGGAATTTTCTAGAATGGACTGCGTGGAATTGTTTCCTTTTCCAACTAGTGTTCCCAAGTTTAATCATTTTTCTGTTTTAATACTAAGGCATGAATATTGGGCTATATAGAGGGTGTTTCTTTGAACCCTAAGTAAGATATGAAGTTATTCTCTCTTTGTTCTGATTTGAGAAAACCCTAAGAGAGATTCCTTGTTCTCTAGAGCCATTAGTGAGAATTTGTGCTAAAGATTCGCTCTAGAAGATTTGCTACTTCAACTTTCTTTTAGAAGATTTGATCATCTTGGTTCTCAACGTGTTGCTAGATCAAGTGCGGGGAATGGTGCGCGACAGAGAAGTTGTGGCAACAGGATAAGTTGTGCAAGAACAACTACAATCCTTAGGTCGACGGATTGATTGGAAAAAGGGAGTTGTAATATATCTTGTAACTGTTCAATAGTGCTTGATTTCAGGTTGTGGTTTTTCTCCTTGGATAGGGTTTCCACGTAAAAGATTATGTCTGCCATCTTGTGATGTGTGATTGGTAGATTTGATTGCTAGTTTGTATTTTTTTATTCAACTACATTGGTTTTTGGACTTGAATCCATTCTAATAGTAGATAAAAAGGGCACTTTTAGCCTCGGTGAACCACATATATTTTGTCTCTTAATGTGGTGTGAATTTGTTATCAGATATTTGTTTTAGTTTGGTTCGTCCGCATCTCCTATCTTACAATCAAGGTTAGAGACTACCCAAGTTGACTCTTGACTTTCCCAAGTCATCTCGCTTTGACTGAGGACCAAGTCAAATATCAGGGAGACTCGGCCAAGTCACTTCATTTTAATAAATTATTTGCATCCAAAACCATTTGATAAGTAGATCTGATTTTAAACAATTAATATTTATTTTTAAGTAATTATACAGGCGGTTTTAGAGTTTGTGATTTAAAATTGACACGGGATGTAATTCGAAACTAATGTTTGATCTTTTGCATTCAATATTTGGATTAATAAATTACGTAATATGCAATATTTCCTCTTTTATTTTCCTTATATAGTATTTTTCTTGCATATGTAAATTTACTAATTTAAATTGAATATCATGTTTATTTATATTTTATAAGTATTTAATTCATTTTTAAATATTTTTAAATTATTTTAAAAAAAAACATGACTCTCAAGTCTCTGCATTGACTCTATCCGAATTGATTTTTTTGCATTTGACAAGTCGAGTCCGAGTTACGAGTTTTCCAACCTTGTTTACAAATTCAGGAAGCTTATATAGATGACAAAATAGTATGAGAGCCACAATAAATTGGTAGTTAGATAAAAATCCTAGCCAAGATGGAGATTGTTGGAGATTTGTCTCTCATTTTTGTGAAAAATGCCAATGATTTAGAAATAGTTCATACAGTAACTTTTCTTGTCTAGTTGAAAACAAAAGAGAGGCAAAAACCCCACGATGAGCATGAGTGGACCATTCATGGTCCGCCACATCACCGTGGGTAGGTGCTGCCCATGGCGACACGGCATACCCTGAGTGGGGTCCACTCACGATCACCGTTCATAGACCCACTCAAAGGATCTCAATTCCTATTTATTAAGAGGTCATTGAAACTCTATCATAGGAATTTTGTTTTGGGAAGGAATTCAGTATGCTTCTATTCAAAGAGGTTATGACGTGTGAACTCTTAGCCATGGAAGATATGCCTTTTCAGGATAATGACATTAAGCATGGGTTTTGACATAACATAATGACTGCAATCTGTTTATTTTTTTTTCATGGAGTAATCGAAATAGGGCTTGATACTATGGAAGGAAAAGGAAAAAAAAACTCAACAAATGAACACAAGGATTTAGGCTTGGCGATGTGCCTACATCCACCGGCAGAAATTCGAGCTTCTATTGTCTTTTAAAAAAAATAGGGTTACAAAGATTCATTAGGATTTCTCTCCCACTTGTCTCAAGCCCTCAAATATTTTTTCATAAATCCCTAAAGTAAATTAGTACCTCAAGTATTCCTGCACATCCAGTGTGCATATAAGACCATGTACAACGGCTGTTGGGACCCACCCGAGGCCCCACAGATTATGGGGAATGGGGGGATGGAAAGATCCACTCATGATGGACCCAATTATAAAAAATGGGCCAATCTCATGCCTCTAACCCCTTGATCTATCCCTCACAAGTTTAATGGTTTTATGTTACAAAGAAAAATTAACCCTTGATCCAATGGTCCAGTCCATTTGGTGGTGTAAACACCAAAGTCCGGTGACTATCAAGGGTGGGTCCCGTATATGTGAACGGTTTGGATGGATCATAAGGTGAGCCCTATTATGTTGCCCTCAATGTAAGAGGGCAAGAGATGAATGCACATGAAGTTTTGCATATAGAGAATTCTCCAAAATGTCCCTTTTACCGCCCCATTTTTTCTGTCATGGGGCCCACCTTGAGCCCGGTCACAAGTCCGAATTTGACACTCATCCAACTTTTCTTCACCATTGGATTGAGATCATAATAAAATAATGCACTTAAGCCATTACATTTTAGGGTAATGGATCAAAAGATTAGGATGATCTTATAGAGTCAATTTTGCATATAGGTAGGTCTCATAAAGATTCTTCCATCCAATGGACTTCCATGATCATCATGTACCCTAGTGGGCCCAACTAGGAGGAGCGTCGGGCGCTGTCTAGCGCGGGAGGATCCTTACCTCGGCTCATGTGGACAAGAGGAAATCCGCCTGCTCACACATGTGGGGCGCACATGCACTCCATTCGCATGTGTCAAAGTCGAGGTTGGGGACTTACATAAACCCTTTATAGAAAACAAAAGGAAATGGATGTCTCTCTCGAATTTCATCTTCTAGCTCATATATCTACTCTGGGATTCCCAAAAATTGCAACTTGTATCTGGCCTCGATTTTTGAAATAATGTAGAAACTTCTCGTATACCTTAGACTCACGAAATCTTACAACAGATCTAAGCATAATGCCGAAGATCGATGCATGTAAAATAACTTCAACAAAACAAACATTATACTCTTTATAAATCATGGTCATATATTGAATTGAATCATGGTTTCATAACCATAATAATTAAGAAAATTAACATTTGGTTCGACTAGATCTAGCTCCAAATCAACCAAACTTAATGAAGCTTAATTGGAAAGGAGAACATGGAAATAGAAAATTATACTATGCAAGTTCTACTGATCTATTTCAGTTGGATTTAATTTTTCAAAACCATGAATAAATGAATAACCGTTGGGGGCTTTTGCCCATGTCTTTTTTCTCTTCTTTACCTCTCAGTAAAATAAAAAATAAAAAATGAATATCCATAAACTACAATAGATCTATCTAAAATATGACTCGGTTATTCAAACTTTTACATAGCTCCAGTCTATAAATGAATATCAGCACAATCTAAGATGAAAACTTATTCAAACAGTCAGAGCAGGAAAATTGACAAGCCATCAAAATTGGAAACATAATGAGGTATTCAAGTGTGATCACATATTACAACAATTTGAATATGAAAACATAACAAGTTGACCATGTGTGAATATGGTATTTTGAAATTGGGAAAACATGATGATAATTTAATGTTGAGAGAACAACAAAATCATTAAAGTTGGGAATGCAAGGGTAATAAAATTGAAAGTAACAAATGGTCAAAGCATAATTTGTCAAATGATGTTAAGAACATAACAAGTTATTCAGAATTTAAGGAATAGTAAATTTATCAAATGAGGGAAACAGCAAGATAGCTAGTCACAATCGAATATTAGTTTTGGGATTTGAAATCATTTAGCCCTGTGTGAAATTGAAGTATCCTCATTGATTTGGAGAAGAATCAAATATATCAGAATTGAAAACATACAAAAGAGCACATATTAGAGAAAATATCACAATATAAATTTGAAACCAAACAAGATAGGCATGTTCGGGAAAAATAAGGTAATTGGGTTTGAAAAGTATCATGGTGATTTAGCATTGTGAAAACTATGAAGTTTCCATACCCAACAACCTTGAATGTGGGTAATTTTGTCTCTATAAAACTTACCCCAACAAACTACCTATTGTGGAAAACTTAAATCTTAGGGCTGAATGAAAGTCAAGAACGATAAAGCAAGGACCCCATCAAGCTTATGATCACAAGCTTGATGGGGTCCTTGCTTTATAAAAACATCCTATTAATCTTGTTTTGGAACATCAAGATAATTTTTTTTTTTGCTCAGATGCAAATTGAATTAATAAGGGAAGAAAGGAACATCAAGATAATCAACATTGAATAATAGCTCACATTTAACAGAACAATATACTATTCAAGAATAAAAGATATTAAGGTATTTATTTATGCAAAACAACAGTTGAGGTTAAGCAATAATCAGAACATCATATCACAATCACATGAAAGACTATTCTCTAAGTAAACTTTACTAAATATTTCTTATAAACAAGTTCAGTGTCTATACTCTTAGGTAAGATTCGCTAATCTAATGTATCTCCAATTGGAAATGAAAGAAACCGGTTATAGTCTAAAGATGCAGGTTAACTATCTAAATTGGATACACATTGAGGAAATGCATATAAATGTGAACAAAATAGTTAGAATAACAATTAACATAACAAGACAACTTAATTAGGGAACAACACCTTCAACATCGATCAAAATGGAAAAACAATAAGTTAAGCAATAGTCAAGGTAATTATAATTGAGAACATGGGATTAGAAAAAATAAACTCCCTAATTATAGACTGTTACCAACCCCATCATGGAGTTCTACCCAATCTCACTGCACATTCTAGGGTTTCTAAATTTCATTAATCCTTGAAGTCTTGTGCTCTGGTATCATTCTGTAATGCTCCGAAACCCAAGTTTCGCTGCTTTAGATTTGACCAATCTCATATTTTAAGAGTTCACACCGCCATCTCGGGAGTTTGGGTTTCGGGGCATGACTGAATGGTATATAAACTGAAAATATGATCTAGACAAAAATGAATTGATTGCGACTAGATTGTATTGTACAACATAGAATGTCGCTAAATCACACCGATTGGAAGAATTTTGAACTGCGAAGTGCACTATTATTCATGGTTTCAAAACGTGGCCAAAACAGATTTTCTATAGGTCTAATCAGTATAATACATATGAAGTGTATGCTCGAGAACTTTATATTCCACTTTGTTTTACTTCATATTCCAACTTTCTAGTTTTTTTTTTTCTGAACTCTTTTCTAAAAAAGTTTCATTGCACCTCGTTTGTTTGCATAGAATACATAGAAATTTCATGGCCAAATGAGCTCCATGGGGAATTATTAATGCGGTGAGTGATGAAGGATATGAGATGAAGGGTGAAGGAAATAAGGTGGTGATCTGGGTGGAGCATACACTTTCCTAGAGTTTTAATAATTAGGACGATGGATGGATATTCATTTCTCATCTTCCCTTAATTTAAATCTCATTACAAAAGAAGGTTTTTATGGTCATTTTTGGATATTCACCTTTGATTCTTCATTTTAATCACTTATAGATTCGTAAGAACTCAATTACATGAAACAAAGAGGCCATTAGGAAAAAGAGTAGCTAGAATCAAACTGAATTATTAGTCTAGGTTCTATACAATGCTGCAAGTGGAGATTTTGGCTCTTTACCGATGCAATGTCCAAAAACTAGTCATAAAACCATGCTATGGACCTTTCATTCTGGTTCTTTTTTTGAAAAAGTGAATCAATCTAATAACAAAGCTAGTTTTATATCCCTCAGAAGTGTTGTTCTATTAGAACAGAAATTGAGTGATTATATATCTTGACAAGACATGGGTGCTGGGCATAGATCAATTCTTTCATTGACACCGATTGTTAATAAAATGAAATCCACAGCGGCTTTTCCTCTCTTCACCATGAATCATCAAATGAGACTTCAACCAGTCCAATCCTAGGAATGATTCCCCTAAATATATAGGCAACGATAAAGGTTGAAGGAAACCCGGATACCACGTACGACTAAAGTTCTTGAAATGTTACTGAAGACCCAACAGAAGTACTGGCTAATTTGACAGTGTGCCGTTGCCAGAACCAACAATAAAGAGTAAAGGTTGAAAAAGTGGAGGGGTCTCCGAGATCTCTAGATTGGTCTACTCAAACAATCAATCCAATGTGTGCAGAAATAAACAATATGCAGCGGAAAATAAATCAATAAGCACACACCATAAGGACACCAATTTTTAGGTGGAAAACCCTAACCGGGTGAAAAACCACCGATCCAAAGTGGATCAAATCAAGCACTATGAATCTCGCAATTACAAGAAACTCAGATCTCCTCCCTAGATATCCCCTACCCAAGGACTGAAGTTACCTTGTGTTGCTTCACGCTTCAACGACTTCACACCGTTGATTGCACCAGATCCAGACCAGCACTTGACTCCTCAAATCTTCTCTCAGGAAGATAATCTTCTACAAAGGATGCAGAAGAAGTGACTCTAGAGAACTTGGCAGCACAACTTCATAAAGCTCTAGAGAAGAACTCTCTCAATGATAAACACTAACTCAGCACTTTGAGAGGTGAGGTCCCTCTTTGGAATAGCCTTAGAACCCTTTAAATAGCCCTTGGTTCGTGCTTAAGGTTTCCTAACTTGATTAGGATGGAAATCAGCAGTTTGAGCACAATTAGAATATCAAGTTTCCAATCTTGAACCACTGTCTGCGTCAGGTTCGCTCGAGCGATCTCTCGGTTCGCTCGAGCGAACAACCCACTGTTTCAGAACTGGGCAAGACAGAACACTGTTCGCTCGAGCCAATGAAATGGTCGCTCGAGCGAACCCTTCTCTGGATATGTTCCGGAAATTCAGCTCTCTTTCTCCAGCAGACTTCTTCTAATTCCTTCAGGCTTTCTCCTTCTGAGTCCTTTAGATCTTCTAACTTCAGAGGTCTTTTCTAAATAAAACATTACAACTCAAAGACCCAGAGTTTTGTCCAACCCATGAATTTAGCCAACACACAAAATCCTAACAATCTCCCCCTTTGGCAATTCATGGACAAAACTCCCTAGGACAATACAATTTGATCTACCCATAATAAAACCAAAATACATACAAAAAAAGACTCAGCAATGTAGATCTGCATTGTCTCTGACTCAGTTTGATCTTCTCAGCTTGATCTTCTCGAACTCCCCCTTGATCAGTCATTCTCCCCCTTTTTGTCCATAATTTGACAAAGCTAAAAAATACCAGCAGCTTTCTTGTCAATTAGGATCTATAGCTCCCCCTCAATAGCAACTCCCCCTGAATGTATCTTCGTAGCAGAGCCGAGGTGGGAGCTTGGTCTCCTTGATCAGGGCTTTTTACATGTAGCCACCCACACGTGTGTAATTTGATCTTTCAGCAGAGTGTGAGCAAACTCCTTAGGCAAGTCTGATTTTCTAACCCAAATTGGAGTTGTCTTGGGTGGAGAAAAATTCTTCCGCCATTGCTTGGTCTTAGGTAGACGTTGCAACTTCTTGCAATGGGGACGAATGTGTCCTTTCAATCCACAATGATGACAAGTGGATGTGCGTGCAGCGCATGACACATTCTTTTTCTTTATACTACTCAACACATTATTTGTACGTGCAGTATGTGGAGTAGCATGTGCAACACTTGAAACAAAAACTGTTTTACCTTTAGCATTTGAAGTGGATGCACCATGATCATAACCAAGACCGCTTCTGTCAAAAGAAGGCTTCTGACTATACAAGATGTTTGTGAGGATCTTCGAACCAGTGTTCATCTTGTTGAGAGAGGCTTGCTTGACTTCTAGCTCAGACAGAGTGATCTTCAGTCTCCCTTGCAGATCTTGATTTTCAGCTTTCAGTATCACTATCTCTTTTTCAGCCTTTTCAAGTTTTTGACCATCAGTAGTCAAATTCTCAGCCATACAATTTTTCTGACTTTTCAAGAGATGAACTTCTTTAAGCGCTTGCTCCAATTCTATCTTCAGTGCAGAATTTTCTTCTTGAGCAGCCTTGTACTTGATAGTGATCTTGTTACCATACTTGGTCATCTTGACACAATCAGCATAGGTAGCATGGTACAACTCTTCCCAATCTTTTTCTTGATCTGACAACTCATCTTCATTATCTTCATCAGCATCACTGTCAGACACAGACTTAGCCATGAATGCTAAAAACTTGCCATTCACATTGTTAGAAGGATCATCCTCGGGATCTTTTGCATTTTCTGTTTCTTCTTCAGAAGATTCTTCATCCCAAGTTGTGTTTAGAGCCTTTTGCTTTGTAGCCTTTTTCTTGTTGGCACACTCATTTGCATAGTGACCATAGCCTTGGCATTCAAAACACTTTGTTCCTTTTGCAGAATCCTTCTTCTCAAATTTGTAATTCTTTTTATTGGCTCTCTTTGTCTTCATGTATTTTTGATAATACTTCACAAACTCAGCCATATCATCTTCAGCTTCAGTTTCAGAATCAGACTCAATTTTCTTTACAGGCTTCTTTCTTGATTCTGATGTGACTTTCAAGGCAATGCCCTTTTCTTTTGATTTGCCTTTATTTAACCGGTTTGCTTCGAATGTCTGAAGATTTCCAACCAGTTCATTCACCTTGAGGGTATCCAGATTCTTATTTTCTTCAATAGCATCAACTTTAGAATCGAATCTGGAAGGTAGAGACCTCAAAATTTTCTTGACAACCTTGTGTTCTGGTATTTCTTCCCCCAGAATGAACACAGAATTGACAATTTCATTCAGATTGGCATAAAATTGATCAAAGGTCTCATTCTCTTCCATCACGATGGTTTCAAAATCTCTATTCAGCATTTGCAATTTAGATTGCTTCACCGTGTCTGTACCCTCATAGACTGTCTGTAAGACGTCCCATGCTTCTTTTGCAGATTTGCAAGTAGAAATTCTTCTGAACTCATCAGCAGAGACTCCATTGTATATGCAATTCACAGCCTTGTTATTGCAATTGGATCTATACTTCTCATCCTTAGACCATTCAGCTTTAGGTTTAGGAACAATTTTTCCATCAACCACAGATGTTGGTCTAGAAAACCCATCTTCAACAATATCCCAGACATCATCATCAATGGATTTAAAGAACCCAATCATCCTTTGCTTCCAATAAGAATAATTAGAGCCATCAAACAAAGGAGGCTTGGAAGTTGATGTCCCTTCTCTATTGAGCACCATTCTAGAAATCTAGTAGGATCAGACACAACAAAATAGTGCAACCCTCTCTGATACCAATTGAAAAAGTGGAGGGGTCTCCGAGATCTCTAGATTGGTCTACTCAAACAATCAATCCAATGTGTGCAGAAATAAACAATATGCAGCGGAAAATAAATCAATAAGCACACACCATAAGGACACCAATTTTTAGGTGGAAAACCCTAACCGGGTGAAAAACCACCGATCCAAAGTGGATCAAATCAAGCACTATGAATCTCGCAATTACAAGAAACTCAGATCTCCTCCCTAGATATCCCCTACCCAAGGACTGAAGTTACCTTGTGTTGCTTCACGCTTCAACGACTTCACACCGTTGATTGCACCAGATCCAGACCAGCACTTGACTCCTCAAATCTTCTCTCAGGAAGATAATCTTCTACAAAGGATGCAGAAGAAGTGACTCTAGAGAACTTGGCAGCACAACTTCATAAAGCTCTAGAGAAGAACTCTCTCAATGATAAACACTAACTCAGCACTTTGAGAGGTGAGGTCCCTCTTTGGAATAGCCTTAGAACCCTTTAAATAGCCCTTGGTTCGTGCTTAAGGTTTCCTAACTTGATTAGGATGGAAATCAGCAGTTTGAGCACAATTAGAATATCAAGTTTCCAATCTTGAACCACTGTCTGCGTCAGGTTCGCTCGAGCGATCTCTCGGTTCGCTCGAGCGAACAACCCACTGTTTCAGAACTGGGCAAGACAGAACACTGTTCGCTCGAGCCAATGAAATGGTCGCTCGAGCGAACCCTTCTCTGGATATGTTCCGGAAATTCAGCTCTCTTTCTCCTGCAGACTTCTTCTAATTCCTTCAGGCTTTCTCCTTCTGAGTCCTTTAGATCTTCTAACTTCAGAGGTCTTTTCTAAATAAAACATTACAACTCAAAGACCCAGAGTTTTGTCCAACCCATGAATTTAGCCAACACACAAAATCCTAACAAAGGTGAAATCCGGGAACGAGATGCCCTAAAACTCATCTTAGAATCAGTAGCACTTCGTTTTGATGTCCTAAACCCCATTTTAGAATCAGTAGTACTTTGTATTAATGTTCTAAAACCCATTTTAGAATCAGCAGTACTTTGTTTTGATCTTCAAAAACCCATTTAAAAATCAGTACTACTTCGTACTTTGTTTTGATATCTTAAAACCCATTTTAGAGTATTCAGTAGTTTTTTATGTTTGATGTCCTAAAACCCATTTTAGAAATCAGTAGTACTTTGCATTCACTCCTATACAATAGAACATTTGTGATCTTATACATCAAAGTATTCCTCCTCTATATATGACCAATCTTATGTCATGTTCTCCGCTGCACATGGAAAGTGCAGCTAGAGAGAGAGGGAGAGATCTGTCCTTAATTTTGGGTGTCTCCTATTTTATCTTCTAAATCTCTCACAGGGGTAAAAGGTAATAGAACGTGGGAATAGGTAAGATCAGTGAGTCCATGATTTAGGGTTTGAAGGAAGGAAAAAAAAAAACACCACACCATATGAAGAAAACCCAGTCTATTGCAAGTACACATAGATATAGAGTAGCAAAAGTAGAGAGAGAGAGAGAGAGAGAGAGAGAGAGAGAGAGAGAGAGAGAGAGAGAGTACCCTTGATTGGAGAACTCATAGAGCTTCCCTCTGGGGGAGAAGATGATGAGAGCTACCTCCACATCACACAACACAGACAGCTCAAATGCCTTCTTCAGCAGCCCATTTCTACGCTTAGAGAACGTCACTTGCCTGCTGGTTGCGTTCTCTATCCTCCTCATCTGCGTCTTACCCCTCACCATCTTCTCCCTCCCTCTCTCTATAGATGATTCCCTTTCTGTGAAAAAAGTAACCAAGATCTGATCACTGATAAAAAAACAATCCCAACAAAAACTACCAAAACAAGAAAACCCCCCAGGCCTAAAATGATTACAGACCTCAAATAGGAAGCCGAGTGCTGCGATTCTCCGCACCAAGACAGCTTCAGCTGGTAAAAAAGGGATAAAAAGGCAAAAAAACATACTACTCAACCCTTTCCTTTTCCTTCCATTTATTCCTCCTCCTAACCCAAGAGAAGAAAAAGATCCAATGGCCCTCCTTTTCCTTTCCTTTATAGTATTTACTTGTTTGGGTATAAAGCAAATAGATTACAAGAATCATGGACCAATGGTGTCTGATAGGCTGAGAGTGGTGCCTGGTGTTAAAGTTTACTTCAAGTAAACCCAAATTACTACCACCTTCTACCCCAAAAAGAGGGAAAAAACAAATAACCCTGCTGTATAAAAAGAAATCAGATACCATTCCAGGTAGTAAAGAGGTCTGCTTTTATATAATATACAGTTTATCAAAGGCCACGTGGCATGTGATGGCCCCAGTTTGCCTACTCATTTTTACACTTTGACAGCTCATATTAGTCCGGCCATTGCAGTTGTAGCCTTGTATGCTGGACATGGTATCACATTCACCACTGCTGGTGTGCACGGAGGAGTGGGACCCACCAATACGAGAATACCACCGTACGATCCGTACTACCTGTGGCCTCTTATATCTTGACGCGTGGACTAGTGATGGTCGCATGGCCTCTTTGTTGGACTGCTTCACGTGCCTTGTCCTCCTGCTCCTTCTTCTCCGATAGGGCTTTTGTACCGTACTCTGCGAGTGTATTGATGTCTCGATGGTTGATACCGATTTAAAATGTCTCGTCTCGTCCCATTCAAATCAGGTACGTAGATTGCAACGCTCAGCAAACAACAGTCAGTGGGCTAGTTTGACACTTACTACTAAGATAGTAAAGTAAAAGTAGTAAAGCCTCTCTTTCTCATTAAAAATATTTCAATTCAAAATTCCTTAAATCATTTCAAAAAATAAAAAATAAAAAAACAACCACCTTTATCCAATAAAAAATAGCCACTTTCCTATAAATAAAGTAAAATTGATTCAATAACAAACAACTGAAAACAAAATACACCATAACCCAATTATATTTTATTCTTTCTTCAAAATCAACTTTATTTCACTTGACTCTATTAGTAGAGTTGCCAAACAGGCTAAGATTTGTGGTTACAAAATTATGTTTCAAAGAAGAAGTAATTATGAGAGGACCATTCGTTCTGGACATCCGATTGTTTCATCAAACATCCATCAACAAGGGTGGTAATTGAGATGATGATTGATGAGGTAAAACTTTGGGTGATTAATTAGGACTCAATAAGTAATAACCCTTCACACCATGGTTTTAATTTGCGGTATCAGTCGCGGTATTGGCCGGGACAAAAACCGATATGATATCTGTATCGGTTGCGGTTATCGGTCCGTCGCGGTCGTCGTGATGTGAATTCTTTTAATCCAAAAAATTTGCAAAAAATTTCAAAATATTAAAAAATGCTGGAAAACAATGTTTTTTTTTCCATTAGTAACAACAATAAATCAAAATATCGGTCACCTTAAGTTATGAGTCCTTTCTGTATCATAGTTCGCTGTCTTCTCCAGTATTTCATATAATGCAACTATTATTTTAGCTCATTGTCAATTTATTAGTGTAAAATATAAGAAAATAAAGACAACATAACAATTATCTATACACTATTAATAAGCTATTAGTATTTACTATTTAGTATCATAATTACTCCAACAATTTTGTTAAAAAGTAGTAGAAGATTTTTAAAAAAATCATTTTTCTACACCCAAGATCATGTTTATAAGTAGATCTAGCATGAAAGTGTGTAGATCTAAGTGAAGAACACAATACAAACCCAAAAATGACATGCCAATGATCTTTTCATTCATTTCTATGCTTTATCTAAAAATAAAAAATAAAAAACACATTATAGTAAAAATAATGGAGTTTTTTTTAAGTTGATTTTGTTTTACTAAATAAAATGATTTCTTCAATAAATAGTATTGGAATTTGAAAATATGTAAGAAAATGAGCTATGGAGACATGGTTGCTCTAAGGAGATGAGGGGAGAGGAGAAGAAAATGGAAAAAAAGGGAAAAAGTTACAAAAAATTATGCTTTTTGACCATTACTCCATCTCGATCGATATTTTGAAAATATCGGCCGAGATATCAGTAATATCAGCTGAGATATTGGTTAAACCGATATTTTGATTATATCGGCCGATATTTTAGGGATATTTTGCCTGACTCGGTATCACGATAAAATATCATCGGCCGATATAAACCGGTATCAGCCATGATTTTAAACCATGCTTCACAATTCATAGACAATATTGATGTAATTCTTATTGGCCATTGGACTTTAAAACGGTTAAAACCAAAACCTAGGATAATTCGGTGGGGTTTTTTTTTTTCCCCCTTTTCTTGATCAATCCTTGTCCGCGGGAAGACTTTTTAATTTGTTCTTGCCAATGATAAATTGGCAAATAAATGGACCCAACGAGCCATGGACATTGATACAGTCATACAGATATCCCGGCAGCAAAAATAAATGCGCATGCATGATTTCGTATGGTCTTTAAATATGTTACCAAGCAAGCTTTTTGTTTTTGGGTATGACCATGCAAGAGTATGGCTTTGATGCGACACGTGCCTGCCTCCCTCAGTTTTCTATGCTGAATTCCACCAAACGATAAAATGTCTTCCAGAAATAAACCTTTTTTACGCTGAAAACCGATGGCTCTTTTTACCCATATCCTTTTCAGTTGAATTTATTGTTAGCCACTTGTGAGAGAGGATCTTAAATAGTCAGGTTATTGTGAGTGCCACAATGGAGTCCGTGTATGACAGCATGTTTGAAGAGTTTTCATTGATCCTGCCGTTTGAATGAATTCTCATCATTTCTGACTTCAAGCATTACAAATTCTTCAAATGCCTCGACATTGGGAAAGGTGGGATTTTGGAGAATTCCAAAAGTAGAGAGTATGTTTGCACTAATCAAATTGAGGGGTTATATATTTGTGGTCATTTACATATGTAAATGATTTTTATACGTGATAATTATGATAATCATATTTGTTCGTGCTCATTTATAAATGTAGTGTCTAAATGAGGTGTGAAAATAGTGTATAAAAAAGGTATTTTTCACACCAAAAACTTTAAAACTCTCAATTAAAAGTTTATCAAACACTCTAATATGTAAATAAATTTTATATACAACAAAAAAAAAAAGACCTTATTTTTAGGTTTTCCAAACAACCAGAGAATCCCCAGAGAACTCCCAACAGGATCCAGATTTTTTCATACATGGGCAATGTTCTAAAGTAAGTCTTCATATGGATAAAAATCGTGCAATTTTATTATTGAAAGGTTCTTGTGGTCATCGTCATCATCAAAGCCTTGTCCCACTATATTGAGGTCGGATACATAAATTATATTTCTCTATTCCGATCTATCTTGAGCCAAATCCACAGATAAATCATACTTTTTTATATCTATTTTTACTACCTCCATCCATGTCCTCTTTGGCCCACTACTTCCCCTTGGTGGGCCATCAACCTTTATAGCTAAACTTTTTCTTATTAGTGCCGTTGCCGGCCTACGTACATTAGACATGCCCAAACTGAAAGGTTACCGTGATAACTTAAGAATTTTAAATAAATCGATGCATTACATAAATCCACCATTAGATTCATTGAAGGAATGATCTCAATTTATACAACCTAATGATAATTTAAATTTAAGTTAATCCTTATCCAAAGGAAAGGAACTTTATATTTAACTAATTCTATCCCGATCTTATATCATCTCTAACATCCCCCTCAGTCACGTGATCCTCTCATGGATGGAAAGGATCTATGATTGTTAACATTAAAATAAATCATATATTCTTTCATCGCTAAAATGAAAATGATAAATATCTTGCAAAATCAAACATCATGTCTTCTTAGTGATCACTGTCTATCCGTGAATCTACCGTTGTCGGAACCCACACCTTTTTGAACCGTCAGTGCCCACTGAATCAGATCTGTTGTGATTTCTTGAAGAAGCTTTGATTGTGAAACTTGGTAAAAATATCGAGATCGTAAGGCTTCGGTATTTGGATGAATGGATGAGAGAGGATATTTGATTTAATTGAAAAATAGGGAAATTGATTGTGATTATTTTGGAAGATAGGACTGTGCCCAGCTTTATCGTAAGATCATCACTGTCACTGGGCCTCAGCTCTGATAACATAGGAACTTTCAAATAAATTTGATGCATTGAATAAATTCATCGTGAGATTCATTCGAGGAATGATCTCAATTTATACAACCTAATGATAATATAAATTTAAGGTAATCCTTATCCAAAGGAAAGAACTTTATCTCTAATTAATTCTATCCCGATCTTATATCTTCTCTAACGGTAACCATACATGTTGATTTAACAAGGTTGTTTTCTTTTTAGTCGTTTCTATAATCTAGCTTTGGCTACTATTTTTTAGGATGATGTTTAAGAGAAGAAAGTTCTAAAGCTATGATCTAATTGTCCTTATTCATTATTTAAGTAATTTATAATCCTTTCTTCAGGAGAATTAAGGATGCGTTTGGCAATTAAATCCATAAAGCTCCTCACAAACTTTCCACAAAGCTATTGAATAACTAAGTTTGGATGTTGTAAATCTTTGAGGATTCTCGCAAGTGGAGATAACCTCATTTTCTTGTTTAATTTGTTTAATTATTTTTTTTCAGATTTTTTTTTATCGATCCCTCCCCCATAGGGTTTGGAAATCCTCATTTTTTTGGATTTAAGCACTAATATCAGTTTTTTTCAACTATACACATTGATATGCACCGATATCAATGTGAAATCCTCAGCTATAAATCCTTAGTGAGAAGTCTATGTTCTAAGGACAATGAAGAATCCTCATTTTTTTAGACTTCTCATGAATTTCTAGCATGTGATCACCAACTGTGCCCTAAGTTTGTTTGTTTTTTTTTCTTTTTTTTAAGATGATGAATTTTACTGTTGATCGAGCCCCTTCGGAATAGTGCTCGACCTTGCCTTAAATTAGCTATGATAGAGAGAGCAACTAGCTGATTTCGAGGCTTTGAACTTTTATTATAAGCCAATATGTTATAGTAATCCAGGAGGCTTTCGATGTTCATCTTTGATCTATTGGCATAAAAGGCACTTGGAGACAAAAATCTGGTAATCTCACGCTTCATATTATTCCACCAATAATGATTCTTCATATTTTGATACATTCTGGTGCTTTAGGGATGCATTGCGTACTTGGAGTGATGAGCTTCTATCATAATCTCATTCTTCAAGTCGATCTCCAACATTCTGCACACATAGGCGGTCCCTTATATAACAAACCTCCATTATCTTGAAATCTGGCTTTTCTGCGATATGCTCAATGATTCTAACCAATTCTGGATCATCCTTCTCATTGTCTTTGATCTTTTGAAGGTTTGTTGGTGAGAACATTACTCCATTACTCAGTGACTCCAACACAACGTCCATGTCACGAAACCCTCCAATGAACAACCATTCAGCACATAAGAATGCTAAGGTCACTGGCTCTGCCTCTGGTTCTGGCTCTGGATCCGAGGCTGTTGACTTTCTACTCAACGTGTCTACAACTACATTAGCCTTACTAGATGATACTTAATTGGAAAATCGTAAACCTTTATGTACTCTATTTAGCGTCTTTGTCGCATGTTCATCTCCTTTGGAGAGAATAAGTACCGTAGACTGTGGTGATTGGAGTGCATTTCAAACGTTGCTCCATACAAATAATCCCTTAACATCTTCAAAGCTAACACTACTGCTGCCAATCTCAAGCCGTGCGTTGCATAATTGCGCTCGTGCTCTTTCAAGTGACGTGAGCCATAAGCTACAACTTAACACTGTAGGAAATAGATGTAGTGAAAGCACGGATCTAAATAAGATGGCTACTACAAACGCGAATAGGATTGCGTCGGCTTGAATCATGCACTAGTTGTGGAGATCTGTGACTGTCTACAAGAGATCAGTCACATATGAATCACCCTTCAAAATCCAAGGGCAATGATGGATACCCTAGATGTAGAAGATGATGATGGAGAATAGTAGGTTTAGTGGAAGATGTATTGTTGAAAAGTTAGACCCAATTATTATTCTCATGTCTATATATAACCCTTTAGCTAATGGATGATAAAATCTCCATTCAAATTCAAAATGAGAGATGATTTGATCAAACTCTCTCAATTAGAATTTTAAATGGAGATATGATAAGGATAGAGAGTTTAAATAAAACTCAAACTATTCTTATCCATATCACCATGAGTTTCAAATTGTGAGAGGTGTATCTTTGTGAGTGGGGTTCACCCACATGTAAACACAAGTGGGCCCCATCCCAAATACCAACATACACAACCTAACCCGACATAATAAGCATATGTAAAGATAACAAAACCACTATTTCCAGTCGAAAAGGTAAGTAATAGGGATGTTGATTAATCAAAGACAAACCAAGAGAGCATCCATTGTTTAATCATCACGTGCAACATAAATTATATAAGAGTTTCATATTGTGACAACTAAAAATGTACATTTTGTGATGTACATATAGTGCCAAATGTTTTTTTTTTCTTGGTAAAAATATAGTGCATGCCAAATGTTAGTCATCTAGAAATGAACACGTACGTCAATGAAATCTTAAAAGAAGTCAAGGAATGTTAAGCACGCATATTATTAAAAAAAAAAAAAAAAAAGAGCCCAAATTAAGAGCATAAAATATCTTAACAGAATCAAGGAATCAAGAAACTACGGAAGAATTTTTATAAGAAAAGGGGGAAGATTGGAGAGAAGAAGAAGAGTAGGCCTTCTCCTTTGAAAACGTGGTGAGCCCTAACTCTAAATAGCATATTTATAAATTTGTATTTTCAAATTTTACAAATTATTCCTACCACAATTCCTATACTTAACAGAATTACGACACTAACTCAATGGCCTAGTTGAAAATATAAATCAACCAGGATTGACTAGAGTCAGTTATGTTAGCTAACTTACCTTCTTCCTTCTCACTCCCCTCAAGCTCGGTGGGCAAACAACGAAAGACATTTGACAAGAGGCTTGATAAAGACATTAGGGGTCTAATCATATGGCACCAAGAATTGAGTAACAAATGAGCCAAGAGCATCCATCTCAAAGAATAAACTAACAATCAATCTCAATTTATTTTGAGAAATTCTGACAGCTCAAAAAAAAAAAAAAAAGAAAAAAAGAAAATGGTGTTACAGAGAGTTAACACCGACGTATAGTTGAAATGGGGTTAACTTAATTTATTTTTACATGCAAGCTTGTAGAGGAGTTTAAGGGTTGAAGCATTTATGGTAGACACATGTGATGGAAAAATGGATTTTACATATTTAAGTGTTACATATGTAAATGTGAAACATGTGGAACACATTACAGCACGTTTGTCGGAATCATTGGTTTCATGTGAATAAAGAGTACATCCAATAGTTTTATATTTATTTGGGTTTTGGACATTTTCACAAATCTCTCAAAATCCAAGAAGAATGTAGAAACAAAATTAAAAGTTTTGATATTTACCATGAGTAGAAGAATATTGAATGGTTTGGGCCATGAATTAGGGGGAGTACAACAGTGCAGAGGATTAGATACATAGGTTGGGTTCTTTTTACAAATTACTCAAGAGTTACAAAGATTTAAGATAATTAATCTCAAGCTCTTGGGGTTAATTAGTTCAATAAACAAATTGAACGGTTTGGATTACAAATATGGGGCCCACATGAATGAAAAACAAAGGTGGCTGGTGGGGCCCCACAAGAATGCAATAATCGTGCGATAGATTATACTAATTCATTTTTTTCGAGGAGGTTTGAAAGCAATTTTCACGTCTATTCAGGTGTGAAAGTCTTATAACGATGTGTAAATGACCTTATAGCTGACATATTAAATTTTGATGAATCTGTATTACCATATACTGATACACATTCTTTGCTGACTCTTACACAAGTCAGAACACTATTACCACAAATTTGATTTTATTGAACTAGATCCTTCAATTGTAGCTAATTCAGCCGTTGTTGACTTGCCATCCTGCTCGGCAATTATCACATGCTCAACTCTTGCTCTCCACGACTTGTACGAGCCACCACACTCCACATTACCTGGATTTGCATGATTAAACAATTACACCTCTTGAGTCTTTTGTTTTCAACGTGGCTCACCTGGAACCAATTACATCTAAATTTTATCTATAAGGTAGTTCGGTCTCTAAGGTCCACTCTATCAATCTATTTTTCTAATGGTTGGTCACAAAAGTCTATTCCACTTTAGAATGTCTATGAACTTCAAAATAAAATAATAATGCTTTGCTTCTAGACAAAGAAGATGCCTTAAGTGCGCTTCTTGATGCTAAGAACCGAAACTACATGCTTTAGCCTCCTTGCAAGGTCTTTGGTGATGAAGGTGCTCCAATATGTGCCTAACCAATAAGGCGGTGGAGGTTTTAGGTCTACGGTGATTTGAATTTACTATGTGAGCTTGAGAGGATACCATAGTGAAGAAAAGTTCCACTAATCACACTTAAATGAGCTTTGAATGCCCTTTGATATGCTTATGAAGAGCCTAAGTGTGAGTGAGATTGAACTTTGGGAGCTTCAGTAAGTTGTTACTTAGTGGGCGATTTGTATTGGAAAAGAGTTCTTAGAATTTCAAAAGATACAACCATTGAAATGAGCTCAAGCTCAAATAGACAGCGCTCCAATGGCTAGTCTACAATTAACTAAAAGCAACTTACGGTTAGCCATGACCGACAATTAAAAAATGTCAAATTGTGCAATGGTTCGCTCACGGTTAGCAGTGGAGTATATACGGTTAACCGTGAGATAACCATAGCTCAAAGTGCTGAAAGTGTTTAATTCTGAAAAAGCAACTGTGGGCTGAATGAAGGGCATCGATAGTTGGCTTACAGTGATCTTACAGTCAACCGTCGCAAGGATTATGGTTAGTTGTAAGCTGACCATTGTTCAAAATGATGAAAAATCACAGCATTCTACAAAAGCAACCATGATAGGCCCTTGGGGACCTTACGATTGATTAGCCACACTCCTATTATGGCGAGTCGTGAGGCTTGCATTTGAACAACTTAGCTGCTTGTTTTGGCCAATTTAACCCTATCCATTTAACTAGTTGGGTTGAGAGTTCTATGGGACTATTCTTGGTTTGCCTAAGTCCTTTTACCTAAGTAGGCTGACATATTATGAAGATCCTAACTCAGTGACTCAGGGCCCTTTCAAGACTTGATCTTCCTTTGACTTTTAGAAGCAAGGTCTTAGATTTGACACGGAATTGACAAAATTAGAAAAGTGCATATATGACTATTACACTAACATCCTCACCCTGTATAATATATAGCTATGTTTGTATTTTCATAATTTTAAAAATAGTCTTTCTATAGTTATTTTCAGGATTTATAAAAACCCACCATATTGCTATACTTTTAGAATTACAAACAACCCAAGAGCATAATTTAATGGGGCATTCGGAGAGAGGTCCCTTAAAGTATGATTTTGTTGCAAACAGTCCACAAAAAAAAGTCATGCAGCCAAAGGTCATCTAACATATTCTCATACTTGATATGTCTAATTTACCTTTTATTTAAATCATATCCCAAGATTGGTGGGATATCCCATTAATAATAGTCAATTACCACTTAATGGGGTCACGATTAATGGAATCTCATTAATGAGATTTTCAAATAAATTCTAAAAACATACAAATAAATTTCAAAATAAGGCAAATAAATTTAAAAAAATACAAATAAATTTCAAAAAACGCAATAAATTTGAAAAAAAAAAAATTTCAAAAGAACGCAGATAAATTTGAAAAGACACAATTAAATTTCAAAAGATGAAAATCAAGTTCAAAAGATCCAAATAAATTAAAAAATATATAAATAAATTTCAAAAGACTCAAATAAATTTCAAAAGACGTAAATAAAATTAAAAAATGCAAATAAATTTTGAAAAAACGCAAATACATTTGCCAAAACTAAAATAACCCAATTTTTCAAATTAGCGAACAATATGACAAAAAACTCAAGTCTTTTTGTCAAAAACTCAGTTAAATTTATTTTAAAAAATACAAATAAATTTCAAAAGACACAAATAAAACTAAAAACCACAAATATATCTAAGAAAATACAAATTAATTTGCCAAAAACACAGAAAGATTCGTTCAAAAACTTAGTTAAATTTTTTTAAAATGGAGATAAATTTGATAGAAACTCACCTATATTTTTCAAAAACTCAAATAAATTTGCAAAAAACTCAGATAGATTTGTTCCAGAACTCTGATCAATAGCCTAAAACTTGGATATATTTGTCTAGAACTCAAATAAATTTGTCCAGAACTTAGATAAATTTGTTTCAGAAGTCAGATAAATAGCCAGAAACTCAGATAAATTTGTCTAGAACTTAGATAAATTTGTTTAGAACTTAGATAAATTTGTTCCAAAAGTCAGATAAATAGCCAAAAACTCAGATACATTTTGTCCAAAGCACAAATAAATTTGACGAAAAATACAAAAACTCAGATAAATTTAACTTTGACTGGAATGGGGGTGGACTTCTGGAACGAGTCAGGTCGAATCTGACCTGGAACTAACTCGGAACTGTTGCAGAGCCTAGGCCCACTTTCTTCTTCTTCTTCGTTCTGGAATTAGAAACACAAAAGCCATCTTCCATTTGCCTTCTTTCTCGATTCCGGTGATGGCATGGCACGGCGTCCGATGGCGATCTCCTTTCTCGGTGACACGCAGGAACGACTGTGACGCAGGGAATCCGGCGATGGTGCAGAAAATCTTCTTCTTCTTTGTTTCGTGTTCTACAAGTCTTTTTCGTTGCCGGGGTCGTCTTCTTCTTCTTTGCAGGGGTCTTCTTTTTCTTCTTCTTCTTTTTCTTCTTCTTTGCAAGGGTCTTCTTCTTCGTTGTAGGGGTGGCCTTCTTCTTCTTCGTTGCAGGGGTCTTCTTCTTCCTCTTTGGGAACGGCGTGTGGGCTAAAGAAGTAGCAGCGTTTGGCGATGCTACTTCTTTGAAAAATCCCAATCTCGTTCTCTGAAAAAAAAAATCAGAGATCGATCTCAACTGTTGAGATCCAAACCGTCAATGTCCATGTCCGATTTGAAGAAGAAGAAGAGGGAGAATGGAAGATT
Source organism: Umbellularia californica (assembly GCA_028538565.1). Classification (NCBI taxonomy): domain Eukaryota; kingdom Viridiplantae; phylum Streptophyta; class Magnoliopsida; order Laurales; family Lauraceae; genus Umbellularia; species Umbellularia californica. The sequence goes on along the minus strand of JAPQWN010000001.1, from coordinate 11,813,285 downwards.
TAAAATTTAAAATTTTAAAATTTTATGCCTAATCAGTTAAAATGACAAATTAGTCATAAAAATGTATGAGGTGGCGTGTCTAGGGACCTCTCTCCATGAGTTGACGTGTCTAGGGACCTATCCCCGAAATATGTCCAAGCTGCATGGAATATAGGCCTTAAAGGAAAAGTTGATGGACTGAAGGCCTTACAAGTCCTATTTGAGGGACCTTTCGCTAATTATCTCTAATTTAAAATATAAATAAGCCATAATTGACTGAGTAGGATATGCTAGCCAGACTTGTAATCTTCCTTATCGATAAGTACAAAGAATCAAGGAGATATTACTTGAAAGCTTCAAATAAAATAGTAAAAGGTATGTCATATTAAACTGTACAGGGACTGAGGAAAGAACTTATTTTAACAGAGCAGAACTAATAAAGCCAAATAAAAGATGAGGTTTGATGACAACAATGTCCTCCATGACAATGATGATACATTTATGTTTCTCTCCCTTCTTTGGTGGAGTTTTTGACCTACTCAATTGTCAGTGAGCAGATTTGATCAGAGAATGTAACATTCTCATGTCTTGTTAGACAGTGGTGCCCACTTTCAGTTCGATCCAACAATGAACGACACTTAATTCAAAGTAGATGATATCCAGCTATGCACAAATGAGGGGGAAAGTAATCCGATGGGAATCCAAGGGTTGGTTAGAGGTTGGAACTTGGAAGTTGGATAGGGAAGGCCCACCAGAGGGCTGTGGATGGCTGAAAATCCACTAAAGTTAGATGAAGATGGCGACAGTTTTGAGTAGGGGTGCACAAAAAATCCGTCGATCCGTAAATCCGATCCAATCCGATCCGATCCGCGGATTTTTATCCGATCCGTAGGTAAATGGATCGGTGGCGGATTGAAAATTTTGTAATCCGTTACCAATGAATCGGTGGCGGATTTCACCCTCAATCCACAGATTCAATCCGATCCGATCCGTTTACATTAAATATAAAATATATATACCATGTATCTGAAAGGCCCCAACCCAATTTTAAATTAAAGACCTCAAACTTGGACCCATACTAACATAAAAAACCTGAATTGAGGTCCAAATCCAAGTTATTTATATATAAATAAACTTAACATGTATGAATGATACGATCCTGGGGCATCGATATGCTCAATTCATAGACCAAAACAAGAACCTTCATTAAAAATGGGTCCAGATGTTGGACCCATACATCCATATCTATTTATTTGTTTTATTTGGGCCATCTGGGTAGTAGTATCACTATGAGTTATTAGGAGGTCTGATATCATCCATTGACCCAACTTGAAGAATCTGAGTACTGATCCCTTTTTAGTAATTCATAATTCTGCCCGGGTCACTCTGAGCCCACTTTATTAGTTGGATTGGAGTCTAGGCCAAGTTGGATCGACGTAATTGACACCACCCATCCTGCTCATTTCAGTGGTCATAATCAACAATGAATCCTGCAAATTTGTACCTCCCTCAGTTAGATGTTTACATTAAATATAAAAAATATATATAAGGGGTCTAAATATAAATTAAGATGTCTAAATTTAAAATAAGAAAAAAAATTAAGGGGTCAAAATGTAATTTTTTACAACATATTTGATATTTTTCTTTTAACATTTGATGGAACGGATTGAACGGATTAATCCGATCCGATCCGGTCCTCCACGGATCGGATCGGATTGGATTTCAACAGCAACGGATTGGTGACGGATTCAAAATCCGTCAATCCGTAGGTAACGGATTGGTGACGGATTTGGCCTAATCTGCACCAATTCGATCCGTGTACACCCCTAGTTTTGAGGCGTTCAGAAATTTTTTTTTGGTTATCCCAGCAAAGGGGCCTGGGACCCAAGAGAGAAGCCCGTAAACACCTGAGAAGAAAGCCCATGTAAGTGGGAAGAAAGCTCGCACAACCAGAAAGAAAGCTCACACAAGCATAAAGGGGGCCGCACATATGAAAAGAGGTGGCGTACGAGGGTTCGAACCTGAAAAGCTAAATGAAAACCGCCACTCCTTATCACTCAGATAAGGAGCCTTTCTTAAGGCATTTAGAATTGAATGCTTAGAGTCCAATTTGGAGGGCCCTTATTTATAGACGTGACCGTCCGATCAGGTTAATAGTACCATCTGAAAGTGTGCATTAAGGGGCCCACTTGTCAATTAATGAGTTGGATTGGCGTACAGGTCTACTGACCCAATTGCGTCTAGTTTAAGTTTGAAATTAAGTGCCCTCCAGTAAATTAACCTTCACACTTTGAGCCTGATTTTGAAATTATGATTATAACTAGTTGATTTCGGTTGAGGCATAATATGCATTTGGTCACCATGAGCTAGTTTATGGGACAAGGGATTGCTCGAATGGCTTTTTCGCTAAATCGGTTGGCTTGACCTATCTCTAACTTGATGCAAACCCAATCCATTTGGGCATGGGTGGTCTTTGGATTGAACAACCTGGAATGGAATCAAGCCTGACCCACACTCAATTTTAACTTTAACTCACTTCTCATCCACTTTACTCCTCATGTGAAATCTACTTCACTTAACACCACTCATTTATCCAAATATATAGGCCCAGGTCTCAAATGCGGCGGCGCTAAATGCATAGCTGTCTTCATTGTGTTCTCGTAATCTATACTGTTGGGGATTTACCTCCACTATGACCTTACTACGTGATATCGATGAGGTAATCAATGTATTGTGTCGAGAGTAACCCCTAAACCCTATATACAGATTTTCCAAGACAACACCCTTCCCATCATGGAGTCCAAATTTAATTAGGATTTAGATTCCTCTTAGCATAGGAATTTTTTTTTAATATTGGAGTCTTTATTTAAGTTGGCCTTCTAAAGTGGGGAACTCACACGGGCGTGTGGTCATTGGGCCACACTTACGCTTCTTTTTGGCTTGTTTGTTTTGTGTGTGGTTGTTTTGGTTGCTTGTTTCCTATTTTTTTCAATGAAATATTTCCTTTTCAAAAGAAGAAAAACTCCAAAATAATCATTTCATCCTTTCAACTATTGATATTGACGTTCTTTCTACCAATATGTTGATATTGACGGATGCGTATCCTGTTTATAAGAAGAATATTCAGAGTATTGGATGATTAGATAGAACATTGCATATCTGAATTGCACACACCTGCCACGGGACAATATGAGCTGAAATGGACTGTGTCGGTAAGGGCTTTTCAGAAAATTTTCAAGTGCTTGTGGAAACTATTGATTTTAAGGTTAGGATTGGAGCGTGATATAACGGGAAACGCGCTTGGTAGTGAATCAATAGATGCATCGAACAAATTTGACTTGGAAGGAAAACAAAACCCCCAACTGTTTATGTCATTTCACACATTCAATTAACGCGAATTAAATTATGTGCCTAGGTTTTGGCCTAATATCAAGAAAGGGCACAAAAGTCATTTCTATAGAATATTACTCTAATTAAATAGAAATTTCGACAAAAAAAAAAAAGGATTGATTAAGAATTATTTGGAAATACGATCCAAGGAAAAGACGAATTTACCTCGCAACGATAGCATTAGGGCTCGTTCAAAATAAAACCTCTTTTCTTCCCCATAACGACATCGTTAGATCACATTTAAAGAAAAGAAATCCTTGTGTGGTGATCTTTCTTGGAGTTCCCCATATTTACATGCCCTTGCTTGTCGCCCCACCCACACTTTCAATTTTTTCTTCATTGCTCGTGCTCCTTGTCGTGCTCTCTGTTGTTCTTGCTCGCCACTACTCTCTAGCCATCGCAATTGAAAAGCACGACTGAGGTGAGTTTTCTCAGTCTTTTTACCATTACTACGTACAATGTGGTTGTCTGTGGCATTTTCCCTTTTCTTTCGTATTCAAATATGGGGAGCCTAAGAAAATCGCCACCATCCCTTAAGCCACTAGGGAAGAAGAGGGATAAATTACAAGGGTTTTTTTTTTTTTTTTTTTAAATTTCTTTGAAAGTGCCATATCGATGTTGTTCCTGAGAAGAAAAGGGGTTTTATTTTTAACGACCCCTACCGATATCATTGCGGGAAAAAGTCGCCCTAATTAGATATTTTTAAATATTTCTTAATCAATCCATCTGATCAAGGTTTATGCTTAAATTCTTTGTAAAAATCCCAATTATATATTCATTTGTATTATGATGGACCCAACCAGTCATGATTACCTCAAACTGATGTCGGACAAGACCAGACAGACCCTGACTCAAGCCAGGTTTGCACCATTCAACTCTTTGTTTCCTTCAGCTGCACAGCAGTTAGTCTAGCCGCGTACCAACCATAGTCAATCATTTCAAATGTGTTTGTGCAGATGCACTTGCCGCAGAAAAGGATAGATTTTGACACCATTCTTCATTACTAGTTTTTTACTTCACCAGCATAGATTTGGATTTCTAGCCTCGTATTTGAGGGGGAAAAGTAACTTTCCCTTTACTTGGTTGTGCAATGAAATTAGGGTTTGAAGATTCTCCGCCTCCCAGAGGCCCTCATAAGTAATAAGAGATTTTTTTACTCTGTAATTAAGTCGTGCTCAAATCCATTGAGGGACCATCAGATCAACAATCAGGATCACCCAAACCTGATACAAAGCCTGTGGGCCAATGCAGGCAGAACCATGGCCCACATGTAGGACCCAATGAAGGAGAAGGGTCTAGTGACTTGACTTCCAAACTCTAAAGACAGAATTCCTTCATCTAGGAATTAATTTTTTAGTTGTAGTTAGGAATAGGATTGGATTTCTAATTTCATTAGGACTCTTCCATTTTAAGATTTTTTTTTTTTTTTTGTATTCATATATGAGCATTGCAAATATTAGAGACAGTTTTGAAGATTAATAGAAATTTTCTTCATGATTGAGTTTCTCTCCTTTTACTTGCTTGGCACCTTCAAACAAACCACCAACCTTTCCATAGGATCAAAATTCAAAACTAGGGCCTGCTGATGGACTGGGACAATAGGAGTCCGGACCCAGAAAAGAGGCTTACAGATATCTGGTACACTGACGTGTCTCCACATGTTACCAATTTTTAGGGATCCGGATCCCCTGTTTGGTCCAATCAGGGAGTGCCTTCCTGTTTGGACAAATCTGGGAGTGCCACATGGGGTTGGGATGTCACATCTCTCTCTCAAAAAAATCATCTCACCATATATCAAATGAAAATTTGAAATGAATTTAAATGAAAATTCAAGCATTTTCCTTGGAAAACGGGACTTCCCTGTTTGGTCCAAACAAACAGGGGATCCATTTCCTATTTCTAGACATGGAATAAGGTTATCCTCAGGACCATAGCCAAGCTGAGAAGCTCTCACATGGGAAAAGCATCTCAGCTCACAAACAAATCTCCACCTCTTATACTCTCATCTCTCTTATCTAGTAAGCAAACAAGGCTCTTGATTTACTTCCCTCAACGGTTCAACATCACCACCACCATCCTTGTCTCTTCCTCCAATTCTCAATAAGTACAAGCTAGCCTTTTTTAGTAAACAGTACAAGCTAAACTAAAAAAAAAAAAAAAGTGTCATCACCAATCACCAAGTGATGTGCACAGCATTGTCACAGAGTAGTAGAAGTGGGCATATGTGAAAGGAGACTTGAAAATTTTGTCAGCCTTTTTGAAATATAAGCAATTAATAAGAACTTCCATTAATCAGGTAGAACGCAAATTTTACAAATAAAAAGTAAAGTATATGGCATGATACGGCGCCCATTTTGAAGTATCCGCGACCATTTTCTCTAAAAGCTAACAAAGACTTTAAGATCTTTTTGAAAATATTCCTATTTACAAAATAAAAAGCTGCAAAAAGCATTCCCAACTTCTCTGCAGATTGGTGCAAGTTTTTCCGCTAAAGAAGAGGAAAATTTTGATTTTTTGTCTTCTCAATGTCGTGGAAAATCCTTTCTTGTGAAAGAGGTGTCCAAATTGCTCTTCCACGCCCTTGAGAAAATGAGTTTTCACATGACACAGTCCCAGCATTAGATAAATAAGCCCTAAACTTGTCTCACCATATTCATTTAAATTGTCACAAATATCTAGGAGCAAATGTCGTGATATTTCCGAAGGAAAATGCTTGAATTTTCACCTATCTGAAAAATCTTCAAAGCATCACAAAACATGAAAATCTTGCAGTATTTTAATATTTTCTTATCAATTTTTAAGTTTGAATTATTATATCATTACCAAGAATTTCATGGAATTATTCAAAAAATCTCAATCGCCCGATGGCGACTAATAAATAGGAATGAGATTTGTGATTATATTAATCAGTTAAATATGATCCTGTCACTACAGAGTGGCATTAGATTGGTAACTCTTATCATTGATCATAGATTTATTGAACCTAAAGCGATGTTAAATGCATGTGTTCCGAGATGTTAGTAGTATCTGGAAAGAATTAGTGGGTTCATCCCATTTTTAATTTCTCTTCTCTATCAAACACCAGAACCTGCAAAATGCAACATTCTAATCCACAAGGGAAAACCCTACTAACAATAGCAAAATAACAACAAAATGAACTCTTAGTTCTCTGTTATAACCCTCGTGTGCACTCGTGGTGGAGTGATGCTCGAATGCCTTCCTAATACAACCAACAGACTATAAAACTATTGCTGTGCAGATTCCCATCACCAATTGATTTTGAGATAAATGGTAGCTCAATGGGGTCTGAGATCTTACAAGTGATATTAGAGCTCTAGGTCACGGGTACGAGTCGCGGGAGTGCCATCTTGAGGGGGGATTGTTGGGTAGAGGCATGGCAGGCGTGCCACAATGCGGCTCCCTGCGCCGGCTCTAAAAACAGGCCTGCAGGCCCGATGTCGAACGCCGTATAAAACATTGAGTTGTGCCTCTTACATCACGAATTGGTTTTGGAAGGAAGAGCTTCGTAAGATTGGGGCTTCGAGTCTCCTCTCGAATGGGGTACCAGTGAGGGGGGATAGTGATGCTCAAATGCCTTCCTAAAACAACCAACCTTCTATTCCTCTACAAACATGATCGCTCCTCTATCTCAATTCTCAAACCACAACTACTTGCAAACCCAAAATGATCTACTAAACTAATTGGGCCTACAACTGGGACCTTAAAAGTCAGAACCCAGCAAAAAAGGGTCATAATTCTTGATGGGTCTATGAAGCCAGGGTCGGGATTTTTTTGTTGATGCTCGGAAGTGTAAGATAAGTGGGATTTGACTGGTTTAGTATCCATATTGCATTGATTAAGATGGCCTGTGACTGGGTAAGATAAGTGGACTCCCCTTGTGGTTTTCAATGGGCACACTGGCGCAGCAGCAGTTGGAAAGGGTGAGTGAGTAGGTGTTGATTTGATAGATGAGATGGTTTGCTGAGACATACAGAAGAGGGCTGATATTGGGTGGTGGTTGATGGTGCTTATGATGGTAAATAAAGGGACAAAGAATGGAAAGTTGATATTCCTGTGTATATCAAATTCAAGAGTTCTTGGATAGATAAGAATACAAGAAAAACAGCACAACACAGATCTCTGTGATAAAATCTCCAGTGACGATGGATATTTGATCCAGGGCATCTGCGATGATGCTGACCTGCTGGCATGTGTGGCCATTCGGAAAAGAGCCTAGTTTCCATGTGCCCGACAAGGCTTTTCTCCCAAGCTAGACCCACTGGTTTTATCATATAATTAGATGTAACACTGCATTTGTTCTGAAGAGGCCTGTGAGGGCACATTGATACAGGCAGTGCTACAGAAACTACAAAAGAAATTTTACATGTGCACTTTGGAACCAGACGATTATAGAAAGCATTTTACTGAGCACATGCTAAATTGAGTAGGAACGCAGGTATTTGAATCAGAAACTGTTGGGTGTCAAGACTGTGAAATCCAAAATAAATAGGACTCATAGATTCAACAAAATATTTGAAATAATTTAATAGATTTCCGTTTTAACTAAAAACTAATATGTAAAAATAACAATTAATGTTCCAGTCTAATTAATTTAAAAAGGAATGACTAATGATATCTTGTGATGCAGCAAGGAAAGGAAAGAGTAACCAGGCAAGACTTAGAATAAGCATATTCGTATGTCCTCATATGTCTTGGTCTCACACCAAGAGGATTGATTTCATTGAATGCTTGAGAGAAGAAGATAACAATCACACAGCCCTTAGAAAATAGACCACACATGTTGTGCCTAATCTTTCCACTCCTGATCATCACCTATCAAATCCTAAATTACCAATTGATACTCATCATGATAAGATTTTATTAATCAAGAAATCTTATGATTGAAACAAATTAAATAATCAAAAACTTTCACCGACCATAATAACATTATTATCATTAAAGGACTCTAAAGATAACAATAAGAGGAAAAAAAAGGAGTAAAGTTAAGAGCATCTTTCATGATCTAATTGGTGGCGCAAGGGGCCCATGGATCTACTGCTCAACTAATGGATCAACCAACCGGGCCTGGGTCCCCTGCGATAAATTACTGGGCCCTGGGCGTTTCGCTGGGCTGATGAGCTTTACCCAACAGGACTTGGGCTGGCCTATGGATTTTAGTCCATGGGCTGATGATGCGCAGCCTGCATCATTTTGTCTAACAACGAAAAAATGTTTACTTTAAATCTGTGAACATATGAAAGAGCAACTGGGTAGGAAACCCTGCTGCATAAAGAAACCAGACTGAACGCTACAAGATGCAAGGAAAAAAAGCAGCAGCAGCAGCAGTTGATTAAGGCCATGGGCCTAGATTGGAAATTTAATGTAATACACTTATTGATGTGAAATGGAGAAAGGAGCAATAATGGGAATTAGAGACCATGTAGTTCTGAGCCATATATCCCAACAATGAGTATAAAACCATTTACAATGTTAATGTTATTAATATTTGTTCTCATTCCCAGCAGCTCATTCCCAGAAGGGTATCTTACCATGATGTGTTAGGAAGTTGTAACTAATATTGGAATTCATTAAAGGAACAATTTTGTAAGTTACAACATTGACTGCTATATAATTTTGCAGCAACAGTCTTGTCATTTTATTATAGTGATGAAAACATATCAGTTGTAACGTCCCATCCAACATTGAAATAAATGCATAAAGGTGTTAATATCACATACAACAATAACTTCACACATCGTGTTCTATGAAAGTTCATACCAAACCTAGTTCCAATGATTGTGAGTGGGTTCAAAGGATCCAACCCTGATTGAAGTTACTCTCACTGCTCCTAGCAAGGTTTGCTTCCGCAGAGACAAAGTTGTGATACCTGTTTTGGAAGTTCCATACGTTAGAACCATCCAATTATGTATCAGGAGCATTGGATAATGGATATACTCCCAACCAAACCCAAATCATAGAAGGGATGGTGATGGAGTGGGGCAGGGTGGGTTTGGGTTTGGGCGTGCCCGAACCCGACCCACTTGGTATTTGTACCGCCCCATACTTGCCCCGACCTGTGGCATATTTTATGGTTGACATACAAAACCTGCCCCATGAGAGTCACGGGCTGGGTCAGGTTTGTTAGTGGTTAAATAAATGTGTTAGTGAAGATTTGAACCCATGACATTTAGAAAAATGTCAATCCTTGCCACCATCTGCACTAATGACATTTCATATACAAAACATTACTTAGTAATATATAAAGTAAAGACATGTGGAGGGTCGGGGCAGCAAGACATAGCCAAAACCCAAACCCTACTAGCACACTAACAAACCCACCCCTAATAGGAAAACCATACCTGACCCGAACCCTACTAGCACACTATCAAACCCACCCCTAATAGGAGCGGGTCAGGGTGGGTCCCCATTTAAACACGACCCATTCCATTCAACTTCGGTGCAATTTATAACTTAACAATCATATTTTGTGAGATACCATTCCTGACCAGACACCAAATCAAAATTAGTCATCAACAATGTTGATTGTTTGGAAGGTAGAGGTAGGAAAATGGAATTATCCCACCTAATGAGAATTCCAACCTGCACCAGTGGTAAACAATAGCAGATAACCATCTATCTGCTGGGAGATATCCAAACTGCTTGTCATTCGGGGTGGACCCAAAATCTTTTTATCTGCTCATGTAAACAGAGTTCATTTTAATGATGCAAAGATTAATTAGTGTGCATGCCTAGGTGCCTCATATTGCTTGATTTGGACCGCTTAGACCCACCCAGTGGCGGGCTCAAGATTTTCATTTGAGGGGTGCGGGCCCAAATAGGCAAGTGGGTTTTTGGAACAAACTCAGGATTTTCATATGGGTTTTGGGGGCGGACGCAGGATTTTTATGTAAAATTTCGAAGTAGAGAGAGAATTTTGATTGTGGTTTTAGAAGCAAATCGAGGTCTAGTGGGTGCGTGTGCCCCCACATGGATGCATGTGGGTCTGCCCCTGGACCCAGCAGTATCATCCTCAAATTTGTTCTCATCTAAATCCTAAAAAACAAAAACAGTTGAAAAGGAAAAACTAAAGGGTGTACCCGATCTGCAACGTGGTGGGTTCACAGTCCATGGTGGTTGATTGCGAAGGGTGAACAGAAAAGGTGTTGTTTCCAACTATAGCTCCAGCATTCCAAGTGCCCTGAATGGTTGTAAAAGGTCCCTGTTCTGCTTCAAGCTGAAATCCAAAGCACACAAAATGGTAAAACCATTACGAGTAGGCAAAACGATAAAAATATCACAAAAATGGCCATTATTCAAGCAAAACCTTGCTTTTGAGATGCTTGTTCATTTCTCCAAGTTGACACTCCTGTGAAGAGGAATCAGGAAGGCATAAGTATTAAATAGGAAAGATGAGTGCAAAGAAACAGTGCCCAACCCAGTACGCTATCTATACACACCAGTGGGCATTACTTTAAGTTTTTTATTTCTTAAACTGGAACAATTTCATACATTTAGTTTTTCTGTCATTTCATGGCAAAACCTTCCATAGCATTCTTTCATGTCTTATGATGCAAGAAAATTGTTTGGAACTCACTAAGAACATAGTATGGCTGAATTCGACTAAATCATAATCTCTGTGTGAATTATACCAGTATCAGGAATTAGTCATTTGGCACAATGTGCTGAATATGTACAACCATATCTTTTACACTGAAAGGAACAAGAAACTCATACATTTTGAATATTTTGAAATTGTGTGAGATGGCATATTAATAACCTTCTCTTTCAAGGCATATACATTGTTCAGACCCATGTTTGAGTAAATAGGAAGACAATAATACAATATCCAACTAGTTCTATACGTCTGACTTCCGACAAAAGATACATGTCTGAGGCCACAAACAAAAATTTCCAAATGGAAGAAATGCAATTCATTTTTTTTTTTTCTGGTACTGGGCACTACTGGAAAGGGAGATTATCATGGTCATATAGAGGATGCGTATGGACCTATTGCAATTTACTCTGCAAAGTTAGACTAGAGAAAAATGTGAGATCATCGTCATCACCATCACCACCACCATCATCATAGCCTTATCCCAACAATCTGGGGAAAAATGTGAGCTATCGCCTCTAATCACTAGTGTAGTTAGTTATTAGCTTCTACTGACTGTTGTTTTTTAAAAGTTATCATCTGCAGTTGTTGGTATTAGACAGAGAAGGGCTTCATATTACTACATAAAGAAGGGGAAATATTTGATCCTGTTTCTAGGAGTCTGCACATAATTCATTCTCCTGTTTCTAGGAGTCTGCATATAATTCATTCTCTTTTGATTTAACTCCTACGATTAGGAGTGGTAACCAATCATGTTGAGCACCAAGGTTCTGGCCCAAACTAAGCCCAACTTGTCTATTCAATGAGCTGGAAATATGAACCCAACCACAACCCATCTATTAGCAGGTCATCCCAAACCATAGCTGGCTAAGCCTTTTAATTTAGTGATTTTGTGGCCTTCTTTGAGAAGCAACAGCAATATAATATACGAAAGAAATGTAAAATGGTGATTACAGTCTAGAAAGGCAATACTCTGCTACACAAGAAAAATCAAACGTTACAAATAAAAAACCGCTCATCTCCAAATCACGTCTTGACACCCCCACATCAGATAGCACAGCCTTAATTTAACTCTTTTTCTTGGAATGAACACATATATCAAGAGATGATGCAAGAACTGATTTGCAACCAAACTTGCCAGTCTCCATGAGAGCCATCAGTGAGCTTGCAACCAATTCAATATGTTATTCAAATCAGTTTAAATTAATGGTGAGCCTGACCATGAATCTATATAAAGATTACTTCCTTCTTTTAATGTCATATGTACGCTCTATTTGGAATCCATGTTTTGGGAGTAACACAAAAGGCTAATAATTTCCCCTTTATCCTTTTTAATAGTTTCACCAATCCCAGATGGAACTTCCATATGTATTAGGGTTCCATCGGCCTGCTTTGATTGATACTCTGCATACTTTGACTTCAAAGACCAATAGCTTTTAATAACGACCTCCTGTTCTCTTTCAAGATCCAAATTGGAAATGTCAATAAAATCTTTTTACCTGTGATCCCATTGGAACAACCATGACCTTATTCTACCCACAAGAGCTCTATTGTGCCAAACCTCTTTTCCTTTGGAATTGTAATATGACTGTACTATTGTGCCAAACCTCTTTTCCTTTGGAATTGTAATATGACTGTACTATTGTGCCAAACCTTAAAATATGTGATTCTTTCTTTTCCTTCCACAATCCCCATGTGATTGCCAATGGTAGCATTTTCCACGAAATCTGACATGATGGTTAGGAACAGGGGTGGACCCAAGTGTTAGCCCGTGGGTGCGACCGCACCCGCGTGATTTGAGAATATATCATCTTATAAGATTTGATTTTATTATTTAACGCCTTCACTTGACCATATACCGCATCACCCAAACTAAAATCCTGGGTCCGCCATTGGTTAGGAAGACTCAATCCACAACTGACGTGGATTGGATGTGGATCAGATTGGGTTAGGAATTTGCCACCCCTAACGAAGGCACAGCCATTGGATGTGGATATGGCACCAACTAACATTCTCAGGTGAAAAACAAGGAGCACCTCACCTAATTCTCAAGCTTTTAATGTTTGACTTTCATATTTGCAACAGGTTGAAGAAGCATGCAAATAATCTTTGATTGAAATATGCAAAGATTGTGTTAACACATGATCCTGCTTATGTTGATCTACAATTATGACAGACATTTAAGAATCCCTACAGAATAGTATAGCTATTAATAAGGGAATGCAACCATGTTAATGTATGAAGTTGTAAAGTTATATACTTCTTTACCACCAATGGTTTTCCTTTGTTCTTCTTTTCAATTTTCAAAACATTTAGTCATTTTCACAGGTTTAAAAGAAGAAAGTAATGAGATTACTACTTGCAAACCATTCGATATTACATAAAGTGAAACACAAATCAGAAAGCACCTCCAAAAAAAATATGACTTGCACACCATGCATCTATTAGTGCAATCGAACTACATAGATCCTTTTCACAGCACTACATGCCTTACCTTTTTGCGAAGTTCTTCGATTTGCTCCAACATTAATTGTGTCTGCAATTAGAACAATATGCAGGTATCATTATCTCCATTTCACACTTTTATAATGGATGTTTTCATTTATGATTAGATATTATAGGATGGTAGTCTTATTCGGGAAAATATTCTTTTGTGGAACATTCAATGGCTAACATTTAATACAGATTTCACTTAAAGAAATGGCTTCACAAATAAAAAGACATTGACCATGTTAGGATTGATTAGGGTAAATCTTAATTAATTAGGATTTTTTTAATTAGGGCTTTGATCATGTGGGTGGCCTTGATTTAACCCATTTATTTGTAGGCTGGTCACAATTGGCGGAATCAACAGGATTACTAAACGGGTAGGTTCAGGTTCGGTCATGACCTCTTGTCCAAAAAGTTTCAACCAACCCAAACCCAGCCCAAAAGGGTGGGGGTGTATATTTTTCAAATAATGGCTCCCACAAGGAAAATTTACTCCTTCCTAGCCGACCCATTGCCACCGCTACTATTAAGTAGAATGGCAAGATGTGCTTTGATAGTAGTAGTTGGTGACCTTAGTATATAGTAGAGAATAGAGATAGTTACTTATACAGTAGTTACATGATTTAATGTACTGGACAGTTAGTATGAGTTTGAGTTCTTGGATTTCAATGGAAATGTACCATTTTTTTCCTAAAAATAAGGTACATTTCCATGGAAATGGAAATACCTAAACACAGGCTTCTTGAATAAAATCCCTTCTAGAAAAAAGATAAATATAATAAAATAAATCCTTTTTTAAGAAAATGGATATTTTTTTATCAACAATGCAAGAAAACTAGAAAACCAACATTTTTAATCATGTAAAATAGAATATTTAAATTTGATACATGATAGTAACCAGTTCCTTATGCACCCACTTCTTCAACAAAACCTTAATCAAACTAAAAATATATCCAAATACCCTTCTTTGCCTTGCTTGTGATAGTGCTACTTCAAGCTGTCTTTCTAGTCGCTGCAGTTCTTTTACACTTAGTGGTCCGAGATCTTCTCCAAGCAAATGCCTTGACATAAAACAAAAATTATCATTTCTCCATGTAAAAGAAGAAACCGTATTAGTATACTTGTGGTAGCACTGACTGTAAATAAGACTAAGTTCAAGTAAATGAAGTAATACACATAACAGAGTGTGTAGTAACATCATGTTTCTCAAGGGATTTTGAAATCAAGATAACCTCTGTGAACGCTGCAGGGATTCATATTTAGACTTCAACTTGGACACCTCCTGGTACCAGCTCTGCGTTGACAAATTACACAAAAGCTAAATAAAAATTTTCACTGACATCTGCATCAAATCCATGAGGAACTTAATTCTCTACCATGCAATGAGAAACAGTAAATATTTTCTTCTTATAAAAAATTGAAGGAAAATAAAAATAAGATGTGTTTAAATATGTATGCAATTTTATCACTGCAAGATTCGTCTGTGAAGAATAAAATAGTTAAATATTCCTTTGGTGTGAAATGTTTAATAAAACTGCATCTATTACCAGATGAGCATGTTTAATGAATGCCAACCATCTTACAGGCTTCTTCCTTTTGGAAAAAGAGTTGTGTTTTGGTCCAGGAAGGACCCATTCTGCACAAGGGTAATGAGTGCACTAGTCGTTCTGTTGCTTTATGGCAAGTCATGCATGATTCTAAGGTGTACAACCGGTTCCAGAATGTAATTCCTTGTTCAGATAAAGATAATGTTCTATATAGCGTTTTTCTTACAATAACAAAGAAACATCTTATAGAAAAGCAGAAAAGAAGTATGCAGGAGTACATAAGAATGAACTAGGAAGACTGATGTTGATTATTAGAGGCACGAAAAAGATCCGATTCAGTGGGACAACAAAACTGTAAAAAAGTCGGAATAAAAAAGCTCCCCAACTGAGCCATATGATCAAAACACGTAAATACTCACCCTCCCCCCAAAATGAACAAGGAAAAAAAAAGCAGACCTCAAAAGCAGAATTACAGCAAGGAAACAAAATTCCGAGAATCATGTGATTCTCACACTCCTTGCTTTACTAGGGTGTCATTCTCCCCATCAAAGCTCCTAAGAACATAATACAGGAGACCAAGATTCACCTCGGCTCACAAAATCATGGATTTTTCTTTTTCTTTTTCTTTTCTTTTTTCTGTCAAGAAATACATACACAGATGCATCAAAGTTCAGCTTAAATGAACTAGTCAGAGAGGGTGAGGTCTATCTTGGACTACCTCAACTTCTGTGCAACATCAATGCACAAACCCCTCGATAACATTTCATGATCATTGCCAGAAAATAACAATGTTTCACACCTAACAACATAATTCACTGGCACTTGTAGCCCCATGTCCGAAACATCTCCTGTTTCACTCCTATATGGACCAGATCACTACTAAGGAAGAAAAACCATAGAGATTATCCTCTTGTATCCATGCCATGGCTTAAAAGGAGAATACAACCAAGCCGAAAGCTCCCATCCACTATTGAACAAGAGCGAAACTCATTCCATGGAAAGTGGGTCATAAAGCACAAAAGGAGGAGATAATTCATAGAATATGCATCTGCAACACACACACAGATCTTTCACAACAAAATCTCTTAGGCTTCCTCAAGTTGTACATTGTGAGAATTTTGGAGAGCAATCTATCTGAAGGTAATTGCCCTTGTTAGGGCCAGAATCAATCGCAGGACAGATAATTGTTACACAAGTAAGCACATGGGAGTAGAATATTAAACTCCTACTGTCCACTTGCAGTTTAACTCACATTTATATACTAACAAGGCTGGCTGAAAGTAACTGAACAATATCCATCTTCTCTATCAATCTTGGACAGTCTCTTATATCATATAAAGCAGATGGTTAGCGTTTTTGTATATAATGATATGGGAATATGGAGCCTTCACACTTAATCAAGTATGATTTCACCAAGAAAAAACTTAGTCAAAGTAGGAGTTCACCCAGACTATGCATTCTAATGAGTAGTTATAGTGGGCTTAATGTAGATCAGCCAGTCCAGAACCATTTTCCTGACTTGTCATGGTACATGTCATGTTGAAATCTATTTGGGAGATTTCTGAGATGATTGTTTTAGGTCAATCTAATAAACTAATATAACATGTGCCATTGATAGCAAGGGAAAACCAACATGCAGACACATGCATTGATATAATGATATTAACATAGAAAATGAAAAAATATTAAACAAATTTTATCTAAAAATACATAAACATACAAATATTTGCTAACACAAGCGAAATGTGTTGGACTTATGTTAATAGTGCATGAAAGTCATAATGATTATATGTGCACACAAGAACATAATGTTTTAGGATATTCTTTTGTCTAAGATGGTGTAATTATATGATCTAAAAACGTTTTAGTTCTTCTATTCGGAGAAATGATAGAGAAGAATTAAAAAGAGAATCATAAAGTTAATTTGTGATGCATGGACATGCACAGGGAGAGAAGGGGTTGGGGTGGAGGAGTTGGATGTCAAACCTGTGTTTCACCATTGGTTATATTAGCATCATGTGGATTGTAAGAGCACCGCCGGTACCGCTCAAGGGTTTTGTTCACACTGATAAGTAAATAAAAATGAACCATGATCAAACTGCTCAAACTGAAAATAGATAATGGCACTTCATGTTATCACAAACTACTCATGCACTTTATTAAACAAAGTGGCATGTATAGATATTGGTACAAAATGTGGTAATTATTATTATTTATAATCAATAATCAATGGCATGCAGGCAACTATTATTAGATATGCAATGACTGGTACCCCAAGTCCTGCTCATTTGAGAATAAATATTTGTCAGGCTCTTTAGCGGTTGCAATTCTAGCATTTAGACAATGTGACAACATAATGACAAAAATAACACAAATATTGGCTACTTTATAATTTATCTACAGACCTAAGCTAGCACAATTGAAGTGTCTAATTCAGATTCAGGTGTATGTGCTAGCATCTCTGAAGATTGACGTGCTTTCCCTCTCAAAAGAATAAATTACAAATCATCATGGAAATTCTTAAGCATGATCTTGGAAGTCAATGTTGACAGTACCATGCCGCTGTTGGGATCAGTATTTTCATTTAAAAAATAAGTGAGGTACGGCATCATTTTACACATGAGAATTTCTAAAAAGAACCTGATCAATTGAGGGATTCAGCAAAAGGAAAAATGAATGGTTTATTGTTGATTATAGGAAAAGAAACAACTATAGAATGATACACTGTTGGTAACAATTTGTGAATTTGAACAGTTTGATGTAATCCTCCCGCCTCAATTAAGTGCAAGAGTCACTTGAAGCATCATTCAATTGAGCATGTATAAAATACATGATTATTCTGAGACCAAGGCAGTGATAATTGTGATTACTTCAATCATTGCCCGTATTGTGTTGTATTATGGATTCATGCAAGCAAGCATGCTATCTATACAGATTCTCCTCTTCATCATTCTACCAGTCCCTTCCTCTTCTTCTTCAAATATCACTTGCTTTGAACTCTCCCTCCATTCCTGCAGGTAATACACGTCCTGTTCTCAGGACTTCCAGAAGCAGTTCTGTCATCACCTTCACCATATCTAGCCACACTGCAATTACTACATCACACAGTGGCAAAGTATCATTTACAATCCAAATTGGGCTTCTCCACTATCAAATTTCTATCAGGAACCTAAGTGGAACGTGATCCAAAACACAACCCCTACTTCTCCACTTGTAAAATCTTTCAATTTAAGTGGTTTGGATTTACCATAAGTCCCTTAAAATAATGAAAGAGGACTAGATGAGCCATTGTATATGTATGTTTTCCAGCCCTGCATATACATATAGAGAGTAAGTATAGTGTACAAGAACCTTATCAATAACGTATAACATGACCATAGGGATTTTCTCTTGCAGACGCCTGCATTGTTATGGTGGGCGGTGTGAAATTCCGGAGGTCCTGGTTTTCATGGGGGAACCGCCTCTTTAACTTCCAGTCGGAACATACATACGAGAATTCCGCACATAAACATATACATCTGTAACAAACAGACAGATGGCTCTAAAGCTACAATAGTTTGTATACTTTGACTACAATACAAGCAATACAAATGGCCAACATATCAGAACTTATCACAAATAAGAGCAATTAAAGATCGAGAATGTTCGCCTACAAGCAGAGCTTGTGGGAATCATTTAAATGCATGTTTATCAATGGGAGGGCAGATAGAAAGGTCTCCTAGTGGACAAGGTGGAGCCAAAAAAATCAGCTTATCCTAGCCCTTCATTTAACAGCCTTAAAATTCAATGGGCCTTATGCAAGATCGTGGGATGACCGAAGTATCAAAGCGCTATACCAATCAAAGGTGGGCCCCATAGAGATGGATTGGGCGTGCGCAGGAGAATATTTTCCATAAAAAAGATTGAATATAACCACCTCACAGTGTTAGCATAACTAGATGTGAAAAGCCCAATGAGAGAGGATGGTATTAACTCCTCCCACATACATTCTCCCAGTAACATCCATGAAGCATATTCAAGATTCAACTTGTTGGGTCAAAAGAGGGCCCCATCAATCGACCCTCACAAACACATAATTCATTAAAGGAACAGCCAAAACATAGATTGGATGGGGTTTTGATAAATGAAGGAGCTTTCAAACTCTAATGGGAATTTTGACAAACAGTTGGGGGTTGAATCGAAAACCATGAGATTGGAGTTGCCAAGGAGCTTGAAAACAGGAATGCTTACATCCATGAGCCATTGGAATGACTCTAGCCCATGACGCAACTTTCCGGCGGTGGGACCAAGATGGATGGCCTATAGATCATCATCACCTGGGGCCCACCAGATGGTCGGTCCAGGAGTCAACATCACCTTTTCTTTCTTCTATCGATTGTTATAGCAACGGCAGAAAAGAAATGGCGTAATATTTATATGTGAGTTTGCTATAGTTGAGGGGGACTGATTTGAAATGGATCTAGTTTCTCTTCTATCATCACCTCATAATTATCCTATGATAGATCTGCATGGATCCGTGTAGAAACTCCACAGTGGGTCAATTACCTACCTATTGAAAATCCGAGATGGTCAAAATGAAACCTTTCCCCTGTATTCATGGAATGTCTCCAAATTTACCCGATTAGGAGTTGGTCTAAGATTCATATAGACTAATAACATGATTAATACTGTATTAATCACACTATTAAGCAAAAAAATCAATTGCACAATGGGACTACATCCTATTATAGTGACATTTTGGAATATCCCATACATGGAAGGCGATCTGAGTCGGACTTTCAACAAGTGGGTCCCAATGTGGGGTTCCACTCCTTCAATTGATCCAGACTCTTTTTAAGGCCCAAATAATCCAGCTGAAAATCTTTCTTTTATGGTCACCCTATTCTCATTAGGCATTCATTTCTAAGTATATCCCTCTGTTTGGTGCTTGAGGAATCGACATTCATCTTCACTTTGAATGCCAATTTGCTGTCTAAGATATGGGACTGGTTTCATAGGCATGTTGGGCTTTCTCACTGTCCACTAATGTCGGTTGTAGCACTTTGGAGAGTCTTAATCATCATTTACCAGTTGCAACTCTTCTTGGTTTGTCATTGGCGCCCTTGTACTTATTTAGCCATCAATGCCTAGAGCTGGGAACAACTTGATTCACAACAGCATGTCTCCATTCATGGACAGAATTCTCCAAGTTGATAGAGTGGATGCCTTGCATGTCCTGCACATGAGATTCTCAAAACCTTATAAGAGCAGGACTTAGGACATGTTCAAGAAGAGTCTTCCGCAAAGATTGCTGCTGTCCATTCTTCATATTGCCTTCCCTTTTGGCCTTCCCTCAAGCCTTTCAACTCTTGCATTGGTTTGCTGGTTGCGTGTGTGAGGATAAACCACTCACATTAGTTTGTATTTGTTGCTGTACAGTTTTTACTTTCTTCCCTTATTTTCTTGTGAGACCCCAATTTATGATCCAAATTGATCTGTGTTTGGGACTGATTATTTCCTTTCTAGCAAGATGATAAGTGCAAAAAATTGTACAGAAGCTAGCTAACGAAGACCTTCTCTCATCTTCATTAATTTTTTCTTAATTTTTGCACGTTCATACTAATAACTCAAGCAAATATGGTAAAACTAATTGCACCCAAAAATGATTTAAAAAAAAGTGTTTGCAATCAAATGTTGTAATATGCTTGATATATGTGAATTTTACAACATGCAAAAAATATTACATGTGCAATGTGTAAACAAACGACCCCTAGAAAGTTAATCGAGTTTTACATATAACTAATTTGACAGTAAGGCAACTCTCTGGAGAAGTTTTTGGCTAGTGTTGATACATCAAAGTTCACTGAGTTTGGATTGTTTCAAGATGCTTATACAAGAGTGCAGGGTTTTTTTTCTTTGTTTTTTGGTATTCTAGTCAATGGGGCTGAAACCAAAGAGAGGAGAAGTCTACACAAGTGGGAAGAAGACCCCCACATGAGAAGCCCACACAAGTGGGAAGGAGAACCCACACGCATGTGAAGAATGGCATACCCAATGTTCAATACCTAGGCAGCTAGGTGAGATGCAGGGTTGCCAACCAATTGAGCAACCCCTCGTTCTCTACAAGGAAACATGCATGGAAATGAATTCATAGGAATTCATCACAAAATGTTTTCTAACAAAAGATTATCAAAGAGTTTAGGGGAGATGGATTTAACGCATATATGTATGTAAGAACACAACTTTCCTACAATTTTATTTACTAGGGTGATTGTTGGGTGTTCATTTTTCGTTTTTTAATGTACTTTTCATTACAAAGGAAAATATTTGATATCCATCTATAGGTCTCACCTTTGTTTCTCTAATTTTAGCCATTTTTCACTACACATATCTTGGAATTCCCCCTAAGTGTCACAATGCAAAGCATATCATAAGAGGATGACTGTTAACTCTTTGTGGGAATTTCTTATCTTGGGAGAATAATGTAAGCATCTTAAGTTTTTTTTTGCTTCGATCAAAAATAAAAGGCAAAAAAGTAATTGATATAAAATGATTATTAACGTGCAAATCAATATGTATGTCATAAGGGCCAAGCAGCAAGTTAATATATATTGCTCGTGATAACAAAAGAGTTGAATGTATGGTTCTGGCTGTTGCTCAAGTCCCTTGTATGTTATTAGGTGTGATCTAAGACCATAAACTAATCAATTTGTGAAGTTTCTATTTTTCCTCAAATTCCTTATGTATTTAGGAGGTCCTATTAAACCAGCTGAACTTTTCAGGTATCACACAAGAACGATAGGATCGAAACCCGGTCTGATACATGTAAGATACCATGTATCAACCCAAAAGCTTAAATTGATAGGTGGAAGGGCCAAACAAACAGGTATATGAAGCCCTGTCCAACTAAGAACTTAGGCGATACGGGACGTGGGACATCCCAATAGGTGATAATTGTGACAGTAATTAGATATGGGATACCACATTTAATGAAAAAGTCCCAACAACTGAGACAGTCAAGTGTACTATAACACAAATGATCTAAAACACCAGCTTCTTTGCAATTGGAGCATGGCAAGTAAGGTGTACACAAGTACACATATAAATATTATTGATAAAAGCACTCCAATGAAAGAAAACAAGGAGGAGATGGGGAAGTTGACAGATGTGTCCAATTGTTTGAATTGATCATAATAGATAGATCCCATAGTAAAAATAAAAGGTGGTGAATTTTATAAAGTCAACTCTAGATTCTTCTCTAGTTTCTGCAGCATGGTTGAAAATCAATTTCAATACAAGATTTGTGTTTTCCACTAGCTTGGACGTTCGAAATCGAAATAGACGAAAATAAAACGAAGTGAATTTTTTTCAACAGTCAAAATAAAATGTTAACTATTTGACAATCAAAATAAAATGATTAGATTTGTCTTATAACCTTCCCATTAGGTCACCTCGACAAAGCTTACTCAATGGCCTACTGGAGATTTATGCAAAATAAATCTAAAACTGACAATGATTAGATTACTCCTATGCCTAATCTAGTAAGGTTTACAGATGGATCTTATGTGTGTGTATATACAGACAAATGGATGTTTATGTATTTATTTTTCTGTTGGGGCCATATCACAAAACCATGACATGATGATCTCAACCTTGGTTTAATCCATCAAGCTTGGTTACAGATTGGCAAATGATACTTTAACTAATTATATGTAAAATAGTTTCTTTTGGTGTTCTGCCAAACCACCGACATTGTTTTTTCTGTTTCCTTTGAGATTGCCACCATAAAATCTTGTAGAACCCTAAATTGAAGTAGAAAGTGAGATAAGATAGATAAAGAGATAGATATATGAAAATATTTTAGGGTCTGCGATCTCTAGATTGGTCTACTCAAACAATCAACCCAAAAGTGTGCAGAGATAAACAATATGCAGCGGAAAATAAAATCAACAAGCACACACTATAAGGACACCAAATTTGAGGTGGAAAACCCTAACCAGGTGAAAAACCACCGATCCAAACTGGATCAAATCAAACACTATGAATCTCGCAATTACAAAAAATTCAGATCTCTTCCCCAAATATCCCCTACCTAAGGACTGAAATTACCTTGTGTCGCTTCACACTTCAACGACTTCCCACTGTTGATTGCAACAGATTCAATCCAGCACTTGACTCCTCAATTCTTTTCGCAAGAAGATAATCTTCTACAAAGGATGCAGAAGAGCTGACTCTAGAGAACTTGGCAGCACAACTTTATAAAAATCTCTGGAGAAGAATTCTCTCAATAATAATCTCTAACTCAGACTTTGAGAGGTGAGGTGTTTTCTGAGGAATAGACATTGAGTCCTTTAAATAGCCATTGGTTCGTGCTTAAGGTTGCCTAAGATGATTAGGACTAAAACAAGCAATTTGAGTACAATCAGAAAAACAATTTCTAATTTTCGTAGGACTCTGCCGACACGTCCGCTCGAGCGGATGAGGTTCTGTTTGAGGGATGGCTATTCTGACTCTATTCGCTCGAGCGGATGAACTGGTCGCTTGAGCAGACCCAATTCTGTTAATCCAGAAAATCAGTACAAAATCTTAAGCAGACTTCTTCAAATTCTTTCAGACCTTCTTCTTCTGAGCCCTTCCAATCTAGTTCTTTTCTAAAAAAGAAATACAACTCCAAAAGACCTAGAGTTTTGTCCAACCCATGAATTTGGCCAACACTAAAATTCTAACAATATATGAGAAAAACCAAAATATTTTTCTTCAACCTTGAATACTGCCTAAAGATTGACAGATATTCCTTTTATATAACTTTAGCCAAATCAAGTTCCTCCATGCAACCACCACCACCACAATCATACAGTCCTACTATAATCTCCTCTAGCTTTCTTCAATCTCATCTAGGATTAGCTGAGCTCTTGTGAGTTCTACTTTTCAATTTAACCCAACATAAATCCACGACAAGTACCTGGAGAAGAGTCTAGCAGCTAGGTGCTTTGGAAGAGCAGTTGAAAAGAAAGGTTTTGATGCAGTAGATTAGATTTGCCTTGTCTTTGTTAGAGATAAGAGATTAGGTTTTGGTTGTTAGAGATTTTAGTGACAGATTAAAAGTTTGGATTTTAATTATTATCTTATAATTCTATCTCCTGTTTAAATTTAGAAATCTGTGTGAATGAAATATTCTGTGAAATTATGGGAATAGGTTCTTGGAATTCTTCGTGGTAACAGAGACTAGGGTCTAGTGATGATCTTGCGATTAAGCTGGACACCTCCTATCTATCCTTCATGCTTCCACGATAATCACTTATGATTAACATCAATTTTCTTTTATAACAATAAAACAAACATCTTCTCCCATCCATCCAATATCATAAGCTTTTCGATCTCACCATCTTCATCATCAAATTACACTATAGAAAGCTTTTGGAAGTATGTTAGACACAGAAGATTAGATTTAGGACGTTAGAGACTTTAAGGATAGGCTAAAAGTTTGGATTTTATATTATTATCTAATAATTCTGTCTCTTCGATAAATTGAGAAGCCTATGTGAATGAAATATACTGTAAAATTACGCGAACGTAGTGATTCTTGAAATTCTTCAGTCTCAAGTTCGTGGATATTTAAAGTGTGAAGTAGATTGGATGCAAGAACTTAATTGCTTACAAATAAAATAACAGGTGAGATCGCTTCCAGAGACAGAAGAGTAATGCCTTTCTGAGTGGTTGTAGTGGTCAAATCTTTGATGGTAAGACTGGGAAATATTTGTCAGAGAGATAATAATCTGACCATGTCAGATCTACTAAATAATAGTGTGACGAATATTGGTTTAGATTTCAGGTTGCCCAATAGCAAACCTGATTTGTCCACTGGCAGGTTGCCAACAAGCCCAGCCTATACCGAACCTTGAGATTATGGAATGGTGGAAGAATTTTTAGAGATATGTCGACCTACTCTCTGTTAATCACTAGCGGGCTAAAGAATAAGTCCTAGGCATTTGGTGGGTCATTGGAAAATCCAAGAATCAATTTATCTTTCAGGGTGTGCCTGTGGTGTAAACCTATCAATGTACTGATTAATGCTAAACTTATGACAGAGTGATCTCTTTGGTTTAGAAGAGAACTAGGGTAAGAGGGACCAGGTAACTGGATATATGTTTTTACTCCAAAAGAGAGATTAAGTGGTGCTTGTTTAAGAATGGCTCTTTATCGTTCTTACCTGGCTGTCTGGAGTTCTAACTCTGGGTATGTCATCTCTTTTTGCTTGTGCGGGCCTCTTTCCCACTTGAGTCGGCTACCTTCGCGTGTGTATGCGGCTCTCTCTTGGGTCCCAGCCTCTTTGGCTGGGGTACCAAAATTTTTTTTCACTTGTGTGGGCTTTCTTCCCCCTTGTGTGAGCCTCATTCTCACTTGAGTGGGCTACCTTTCCGTGTGTATGTAGGTTATCTCTTGGGTCTCATCCTCTTGGCTGGGTACCCAAAAAAAAGCAAGTGGTGCTCATTTTCTCAGATGCTACCTTCGGACAGCAGATTATTTATATATTTATCTTTCTTTTTTTTTTTTTTTTGTGGTTGAATGGGGTTATTTTGGTGCAGCAGCCTATCAAGGACGGTATGTCCCTTCTTCAAAAGTAGCCAAAGCAAGGATCGATCCTCCTTGAATAAAAAAAGGCTATGGAGCTGGGTTTTGCCAAAGCTCGAGTCTATCCCCAAAATCACTAGAACAATCTTATCTTTTTAAATAAAGATACCTAATTCGGTCAATTCCATCTTTTAAAGGAGTATTGAAAAGTCTTTATGATCCTCTACTAATGCCTCGAGGTATTGATAGGCTAACAAGAATAAATATGATTTTACAGCCAACTGGTCGCAAGTTTAAATCCTAGGAGGAACGATTATGTTGAAATAAATGTGTGTATCGCCAAAAGTGCGCCAACCGGATTCCACCTAAGAGGGAGTGTTGAGAAGTGGTTTCCACCCGAGGGGGAGTATTGAGAAGTATTGATGTTGCCTCGATACAATGCCGCAAGGTTTTAGTATGAATAATTAGCTAAGAAAACTTAATACTCCCACACTCAGATTTTCTTTTGGAAAAAACGATCTGCAATTGCTAACAAATATTACAAACCCCTTTATCTTTAAAAATAAATGGTGTATATCTTAATGAAGCGATTGTCATGCCTTGGTGATCACTGACTATATCATGGATCCACCACTTTACAACCCACTCTTTTTTAGTCTATCAGTGTTGGTCGTCCACTAAATCATATTTGTTGTGATATCTTAATTATAAGCTATTGATCATAATAGTGTGACGAATATTGGTTTAGATTTCAGGTTGCCCAATAGGAAACCTGATTTGTCCACTGGCAGGTTGCCAACAAGCCCAGCCTATACCGAACCTTGTGATTATGGAATGGTGGAAGGAATTCTTAGAGATATGTCGACCTACTCTCTCTTAATCACTAGCGGGCTAAAGAATAAATAAGTCCTAGGCATTTGGTGGGTCATTGGAAAAATCCAAGAATCAATTTATCTTTCAGGGTGTGCCTGTGGTGTAAACCTATCAATGTACTAATTAATGCTAAACTTACGATAGAGTGATCTCTTTGGGTTAAAAGAGAACTATGGTAGGAGGGACCAGGTAACTGGATATATGTTTTTACTCCAAAAGAGAGATTAAGTGGTGCTTGTTTAAGAATGACTCTTTACTGTTCTTACCTGGTTATCTGGAGTTCAAACTTTTGGTATGTCACCTCTTTTCACTTGTGCGGGCCTTCTTCCCACTTGAGTGGGCTACCTTCGCGTGTGTATGCAGGCTCTCTCTTGGGTCCCAGCCTCCTTGGTTGGGGTACCAAAAAAAAAAAAAAAAACTTTCCCACTTGTATGGGCTTTCTTCCCACTTGAGTGGGCTACCATTCCGTGTGTATGTAGGCTCTCTCTTGAGTCCCAACCCCCTTGGCTGGGTACCAAAAAAAAGCAAGTGGTGCTCATTTTCTCAGATGCTGCCTTTGGGTAGCGGATTATTTATATATTTATCTATTTTTTTTGTGGTTGAATGGGGTTATTTTGGTGCAGTAGCCTATCAAGGACGGTATGTCCCTTCTTCAAAAGTAGCCAAAGCAAGGCGATCCTCCTTGAATAAAATAAGGTTAGGGAGCTGGGTTTTTCCAAAGCTCGAGTCTATCCCTAAAATCTCCAAAACAATCTTATCTTTTTAAATAAAGATACCTAATTTGGTCAGTTCCATCTTTTAAAGGAGTATTGAAAAGTCTTTATGATCCTCTACTAATGCCTCGAGGTTTTGATAGGCTAACGAGAATAAATATGATTTTACAGCCAACTGGTCGCAAGTTTAAATTCTAGGAGGAACGACTATGTTGAAACAAATGTGTGTATCGCCAAAAGTGCACCAACCGGGTTCCACCTAAGAAGGAGTGTTGAGAAGTGGTTTCCATCCAAGGGGGAGTATTGAAAAGTATTGATGTTGCCTTGACGCAATGCCGTACAGTTTTAGTAGGAATGGTTAGCTAAGAAAACTTAATACTCCCACACTCAGATTTTCTTTTGGAAAAAACGATCTGCAATTGCTAACAAATATTACAAACCCCTTTATCTTTAAAAATAAATGGTGTATATCTTACTGAAGCGATCGTCATGCCTTGGTGATCACTGACAATATCATGGATCCACCACTTTGCAACCCACTCTTTTTTAGTCTATCAGTGTTGGTCGTCCACTAAATCATATTTGTTGTGATATCTTAATTATAAGCTATTGATCATGCAAGAGTTGGATTTATATGTAATTTAAGTTTATGTTTCCATTTTTTAAGGATTAATTTGAATTTGAATTATTACTATATATGTTGTATAAATTGAGATATTCGTTTGATTAATCCTAGCAATACATTCATTTCTTTGAAAGTTAAACTTTTTTTTTTGTTTTGATGATGATGAAATTAAGAACAATAATGATGATGATGACGACAAGGATGATGATAATGACAACAAGGATGACGATGATGATCACAATTAGATCATTTATTTGTGAAGCATATTAGTTTTTTTGAATGGTAACTTGTATTAATTAAAAGCTCTGCAATATAAAAGAGATATACTAAAAAGTAAAGAAAAATATAAAAAAGACCGGAATATACTGTCAAAAAGCATAAAAAGTAAAAGAAATGGGAGGAGGAAAAAAATTCTCTCCAAGCCTAAAGACCTCATCACTATATAAAAGAAGAGCGGACGAAAGGCACCACCCCAAAAAAGTTAAGAGGTCACCTCTCTCCAATTTAATTAAAATGTTTTCACTCAATGAGATAACCTTTAGAACCTCATGCACCACATCAGTATAACTCCTATAAAGTAGTATCTAGAAATCCAATGGAGCTGTGCATCAAATTGTTGAATTAATACATTGTTCATGCATCTGTACTAAGTTCATGGTTTATGCACCAGGCCTAACTCTAATATAGTGTCTCTAGGTTGCTCCTATTATGGAGTACCATCCTTGTTTTGAAATTCAAATAGGTTTTATTAACTCTTAGTTTTCAAGAAACTCTTTGAGCCTTGTTTGAGAAATTACTTTTCCAAGACTGCACCCTGGTATTTGTTTTACTTGCCATCAAAGAACACAGAAGAAATACTAGCTTTTATGGTGCCACCAAAATGTTTCTACTGTTTCATACATGATTTGAATCAATGTACTATCTTAGCAAGCCTTCCTCCCTGTGGCCCAATCCATTTTTGATGTTGGGCCTCACATCCAACTATAGTAAGATTTGACCATAGATAACAAAAGGACCTAGCCAACGGGGCTAGGTACTATATGAATCCATTTACAAACTAAACTAGTGGAGCCCTTTGTTTTCATACAACTTCAACATTTGTCATAGCTCATATCTCAAGTTATCATCTATACAACCACATCATAGATCCAACTCAATGGGTCCCAATTGAAACAAGAAACGAAAGTGTAATGACACAATGATGGACTCCTCCTTTTGGTGGCGAGCCCACATCTAAAGTCACTCTATTACTATATTTTATTATTTAAGGCCAAGGCCCTAATCAAATTGACATATGCTCTATTTTATTAGTTATTTATCTAATAAAGGATAATAAGGGAGTGATTATAAATGTCAGCTAAGGAAGTCCATCATTGTATCATCAAATTTTCAAAAGGGTGTATAATAACAATATTTGAGGCCTATTTAGTTGGATGTGCATATAAATGATAGCCTGGGATATTGGCTGTGATAATAATTCTTGTGGTCATAAGAAAACAATGGGATCATTAGTTCATTTTATAAATGGTCTTATATAATAGTGGGCCCCATTTGCTAGGTCCAATTGAAACCAAGTCAAATTGAAACACATTGCCTCTTTCACCATGCTGTTCTTCAAGTTATTTAGTCATTGTAGAAGGCTAGAATAGCCAGCACAAGTAATTAGAAAATTACATTTGTGACATATGCTTTCCCTTTTGAGATTCAAGTCATATGAAACTTCTCATGTGATGGCTTAGCCTTTTAAAGTTACACACTGTGAAGGCTCTTATATATTATGTGTAGAAGAAAACCACCTCAAATTGCATATAGAGCAATCTGTAAACTTATTAAACTCAAAGTCCCATGGTGATAACTATCACATGTGGAACTAAATCCGTGGCTAATACTTCATTTCCCCAGTGGTGCCCATCTCGTAAATGTGAAATTCTGAAGTATAACATCTATCCTCAAAAGAGATCATAAGTTAAACTATAACATTTATGGAGCTACATTAGTTAAAGTTTAAAGAATCATTGTAGATTACTTAATAAGTATGCTTTTATGAAATATGAAGAAGGTCCAATCATATAAAGGAAAAAAAAAAAAAAAAAAACCCTAACTAATGGATGTTAGTAATCAAATAATAACGGCTTTCTTTACCAAATATTACTAAATCTTAATGAGGCTGCTGCTTCTTAATTTGGGGTTTATTCAACTATCAGTTTTTTGTTATTTTTTTTTCACTAGGTTGGCTCACTGGTCAGAAGTGATATCATCGATCCAAAGACCCAAGGATCACCACTCAACCACGAGTGTGTTGGCCATTCAACTATTAGTTGCAAGAACTATCATGCATAACTAAAAGAAGACCCTAAAAGTGTACAATAACCATAGTCTTAATCTCAATATAAAATCCAACTAGATTTATTAAATGCTATCCATATCAGCAAAGTAGTGACTAAATAAAGACCAACAAATCTCAAACATTGGCAAATAAAGCTTTTACAAACAATTATGAGTAATAATGTAAAATGAAATCAAAACATCAAGACAAAATATTAAGAACATCAATCTTGTTTAGACAAGCTACAAATATGCAGCCAGCATTTGAAAAAACGTTGGATATTTTGCTACTAATCAACAACAATATCTTCAAAAGAAGTCATATGTCCCCCCCTCAAGATTCTATATTAAATGAACTGTCTCTGGCATCTTCCAGAGACAAATGAAGAGATTTCGTGGAAAAGAAGGTATACAAGGAAAAACCGTTGGATCGTAAGCTATGTCTTACTGCAAGGGCTGGTTTGGTCGGTACTCGTCAGGATCCGAAGTTTTCAACAAATGGCTAGATGTGTAGGACACGGTCATGTCTAAATTCTGCAGGAGGATCAAAGTCGTTTCATTTCTGATGACGAAGTTGCAGGCATCGGATTCGTCTCTCACCACCTGAGTCTCCTTTTTCTTGTAAGCTAATCCAAATCGGATCTGCCAAAGTCTACTCAAGAAACATCTTTTAGCGGACGAACGAGAATACCCATGAGATTTATAGATTCTCTTGTACGGGAGAGAGAGAGAGCTCTTTTTTTTTCAATGGAAAGAAGCAGGCAGGCAAGGAGAGGCTGACAACAAGATAATTGTTAGAAGGCACAAAACCCAAAACATAGATCCTGCCCTAAGAAACTCAGAGAGAGAGAGATTTCTTTTTTCAAGGGATAGAAGCAAGCAAGAAGTGGCTAACAGTAAGATAATATTTAGAAGGCACAAAACCCAAAACCTAGATCCTAAGATGAGAACTCAGAGAGAGAGAGAGAGAGAGAGAGAGAGAGATTTGTGTGGAGAAAGGAAGAAAAAAAGTTTTTTTCCACGAAAATGGAAACCTAAGCAATGAAATTTGAAAAGTTGGAAGATATTTTTGCCCATTTGAAGTAACATAGATTAGTATGACAGATTACTTAGAGAGAGAGAGAGAGAGAGAGAGAGAGAGCAGGAGCAAAAACCTATTTTTGTTTTCCTTTCCATGATTGAAATCAAAGATCCTTTCAAGAAACATGAAAGAACCAATCTAATCTCATCCAGCAACACCGTAAGAGAAGGAGATAGTGAGCTTTCTTTTTCAGTGGAAAGAAGCGAGCAAGGAGAGACTTAACAGCAAGATATTTGTGAGAAGGCATAAAACCGAAAACCCTTCATCCTACGGTAAGAAACTGAGAGAAAGAGAATTGTATACGGGAAGGAAGGAAGAAGAAAAGGGTTTTTACACGAAAATGGAAACCTTATCAACTCAAATTTATAACCTTGCTCCTTTCAAGAAACATAGATTAAAAGGGACAGATCAGCTAAAAAACAAAAAGATCATATGAGCAAAAAACACAGATTCATGCAACAAACATAAACAATTCATCTAATCTCCATCACCAACAATAATAGATAGGAAAGAGAGAGAAAGAGATTGAGCTAAAGTTTTGTATATATTACCCAGCGTTCCCGAACTCGAAGACCTTTCCACGGCTAGAGAAGATGATGAGAGCAATCTCAGCATCACATAAGACAGACAGCTCGTAAGCCTTTTTCAGCAGACCGTTCCTTCGTTTGGAGAAGGTCACCTGACGGTTAATCTTGTTCTCGATCCTCTTCAGCTCCACTCTCCCTCTCCCCATCTTCTTACACCAGATCTCTTTCTCTCACTTCTTCTTTCTCTGCAATAACAAAGAACAAGAGCAATAAACATGACGACAGAGAGAGAGAGAGAGAGAGAGAGGGGGGGGGGGGGGGGTTATGATATTAAAGGAAGGAAGATCTAAGTATAGATCTGAAATAGGGTTCCATGTTACTAGCTCATACAAAGAGCTGAGCAGTTTCATTACCCCTTTGAGAGCTCTGATAATTCCCAGTTTCTAAGAAAAGGAAGATAGCTAGTTTTGGATGAAGGGAAGAGAAACCAAGCTCATTCTCCTGACTTACCCTAATTTGCAGTCCTGCACAACAACTCCACTCCCACTATCTATCTATATATCTCTATTTCTAATGTGTTGCAAGAAAAAGGAAAGGAGATGGGATAATCATAAAACACCTTTTTTCTATGTTTACCCCCCTTTCATTTGTGTGTTTTTTTTACCTTTGTTATTGTTTTGTTCAGAGAAAGGTTGTGTGACCCCTGTTATATTGGTTGGATAGAAGAGATGATGGCGTTATCTTTCTTTCTATTTCTCTCGTTTGTAGTAGTAAAGATGGGGCAGAGGTGCAGTGGGGAACTATAGCTACTGTTGGTGGTGGATGAGTGAGGGAGGAAAATTGTCAGACCACGTGTCAGTAATCGTACTGTGAGTTTGCTTGTCAAAGGAAGCATCAATCAAAATCAAACCTCTCTTCTTGCATTGCTAGCTCCTTCCTGTTCCGGTGTCTGTTTACTCTCTACCAAGTTATTAAAAAAAACAAAAAAAAAGTTCCTCTCTATTATTCTTTTGCCTGCTCCACCTCCTGCCATCTTTCTCCCAATTAACCAAAATGCTCACTTCGACCCTACAATGCAATGTTTAAGGGCCGTTTGCTTGCACTCTATATATATATATATATATTTATGGATATTTATGCGCATCTATCCATCATCATTGTTCTCTTTTGTATTTGAAACTTTCCAAAAATGAGGTGTCCCTCACCACAATGGTGAGGGATGGATGCACATGAATATTCTCCATATATATATATATATATATATATATATATAGAGCATGGCTCTCCTAAGCTGCAACTTAACTTATCCTAGGCTGGAATGGTGCTGGTTCCATGAATTAAACTTGATTATATCTGTTTTTTACATAATGGAACTGAAAAATCTAGTTCTGATTGGATTTATCTTGATTTTGAAGATAATTATCATGCAAAAAACAGCATAATCGACTTTGATTTTGTAGGACCAGCCCTATTTCAGCTTAGGATAAGCTAAGTTGCAGCTTAAGAGAGCTGGCTCCATATATATATATATATATATTCACTTATGTGATATTTATGCGTCCGGTCCTGCTATTTATGCATAATGACATGTGTTTGCACTTATTTATTCCTGTGATGCTTAAATGAGATGTGGAAATGGTATTTAAATGATGTCGTTTGTAGCCTTTCATTTAGGTACATTAATGTGGAAAATAGTTATGTGTGTGATTGTAGCGAAGCACGGTATTAGTTGTAATGTCCAGACAATTTGTGGGTTTGAATTACTTTGATCATATTCTTTTTCATGATTCAAGAAGCCATCCATCTTCTTTGTTGATTTATTGAAATCTCAGGTGTTTAATTTTATTTCATAAATCTTGAGAGATTTGTGAAAAATGTTAAAAAATCTCAATCAATAAATCTAATTTTTCATACTTTTGTAGGCTCTTAAATCATGATTTGAAAACATTAAATATTCTCATATTAGTGATAAACATCAAGACTTTTGGTTTCATATATTAAATTCTCATGGGTTTTGAGAAGATTATATGTGAGAACCCCACCCATGAGAGACACTCTCACCAACTTTATGAGAGATGGGTGGGGGTTCTCACTTTCATATCCACTCTCACCAACATAAATGCAAGGACCCCCAACTTAAATGTGAGGGCCCCCACCCATCTCTCACCAACTTGGTGAGAATGTCTCTCACTAGAGCACCTCCCTAGTGAGGAATTTCCATTTTCAGAGACATAGTGGAATTCTCAGAACTAGGATCTCCTCATCTTTTACCAAACCTAGATTTAGTTTGATGTTATTTTATCACGTCATCATCATTAGATGGTAACTCCTTTTCAACCATTTTGAACACTTTTGATGGCAAGCACGTGGTTCGATCTAGTGCTTGGAGCTGTGTGAGATCTTGCAGCTCCTCTCATGCATCCTGACCACCAAAAGCAGCTTTTAGAGGTTGTGACGCCCCTTGCAAGTGGGGTGCACGATTTGAAAAATGCAGATGCATCAACTGTACAGAGGAAATTGTATGCCTGAATATCATCCACTTGACTCTCATGTAATTCCACCTAAAACAGAAGCATGTGTTTGTATTCAATGACTGTATTACCATTTGGTTTCTGTCCATAGTTGTCAATTTCGTCTCGTCTCCATTTCGGTCTAACTTCCAAAATAAAATATTTCGGCATTTCAGAAATTTTGGAGACCTTTTTCGGAGTAACTTTTCGGAAAAAAAATATAATACATATATATTATAAAAGAAATTAAAATAAATATGCAGGGGCAATTTGCTAAAGGAAAGAAACACGTTTTAAAAACTGGAGGGCAAAAGTGCAAAAACTAAAAAATGAAAAAGACAACAAAAGAAGAATCGAGACTTTCACTTTTCGTCTTCTCGACTTCATCTTGTGCCTGACGACTGAATAGAAAATGAGAGAGAGAAGGAGAAGAGCAAGGGCCGATGATTGATAACTATGGGCCCAGCGGCATCGACGGTGATCGGCAGCAGGGATGGCGGCGAGTGTGGCACCGGCAGGCTTCAGCCTTCAGGTGCGTTCCCTCTTTTCCTTTCTTTTTACTCTTTTTTTTTGGTAGAATTTCTTTTTATTCTATTTTCCTCTACAATGGATGCCTCTGCGCCTCTCCGCCATTCCTTCCCCTCTTCTTCTTCCTTTGTTTTTTCCCAATCCTGAAATGATTAGTGTTTTTAGCATTTTTAGAAAAAGGAATGAAATAGACATCTCGGCCATTCGTCCGAGATCCCTTTATTTCAGCTGAAATCTTTAATTTCGGTCGATATGGAACGATTTTAGAATCGAAAAGTTTGAGACCATGTTTCGTTTTGGTTGAAGGGCCGAAATAATATATTTCAGCTTTTTTGGCCGAAACGAAACGGTATTGATAACTATGTTTCTGTCACTTCAGACTAAGACCTTTTTTTTTTTTATTGGAATGTTTCGAAAGGGGTGGCTCTATGGCTCTATCATTTCACCACTACTTTGAAATTCAAAATACTCAAAATGAAAATGTCCAACCTTAATTTGTTAATTTTGCAGGCCACCAACCGATCATCCAAAATTTGAACAAAACGATCCACCTTATCAAATGGTTAGGACTTGGAATCTTTTGACTCTCTAGAAGCAGCACCTTCCTTTTTGAACGATTTCCATTTTTTACACATAAATTGTAATTGGGAGACCTTTCATGTGAACGTGAAATTCATTGTTGTTTACGTACACTATGTTGGTATAGTTCTAAACGGATCCTAAGCAACAGTAAAACTAAAAGCGACAGTGTGAGCAAGAACCCTATATGCTTAGGGACCACTTAACAGATCAATCAAGGAGATGATGAGGGGAAACTGTAGAGATATGAGACCCAAAGACCAATGGTGGGAAAGCAACAAACAGTATCTCAAGTCCAAATTCAACGATGGCCGGGTTCAGACAGTTGAGTTCCAATAGTTCCTTCACATCCAATAATTGCAACTCCAAGGCTCCATTCATCAAATCTCTAAGGTCCCTTCTACCCCATGCCAACTGTTATACCCAGATGATGTAAGGTCCCGGATTCCCAAGGACGTAATTATCTCTAGCTAATTGAATGTAAGCTAATTAAGCTCGTTAAAAAGTCAAACAGGTCCAATTTAAAAACACATGCCCTAATTAGATTGTGTGTGTGAAGTTTCATTGAGATCCTGTAGGGTCTTACACCTCATTGGGATAA
This sequence comes from Umbellularia californica, assembly GCA_028538565.1. Taxonomy (NCBI): domain Eukaryota; kingdom Viridiplantae; phylum Streptophyta; class Magnoliopsida; order Laurales; family Lauraceae; genus Umbellularia; species Umbellularia californica. Next base: position 11,777,354 of record JAPQWN010000001.1, on the reverse strand, counting down.
GTGGTACCTCAATGGGGTGTAAGATCCTACAAGTGGTATCAGAGTTTGGTAAGTCGAGTATTCGAGTCACGGGATACACGTTTTGCGAGTTGCGCAGCAGGAGATGTGGCAGGTGTGCCGTTGAGGGAGAAATTGTTGAGGTCAACGTCCACTCTTGCTCCTAAACGGTCATAATTGTGGTCGAGCCCTCACTCTCACCATAAATCCATTGTTGTGCCATATCCTATCACCAATTGGTTTTGGGATAAGTAGTAGCTCAATAGGGTGTATGTGTTGGAAGTAGGTGGGCCTCGTGGATAGATTTTCAAAAACTTTTGACTCACTTGACTCAGGGATCAAGTATCCATAAGGCCAGAAACCCAATTCAGGATGCAAACCTTCAATCTCACATATCAAGATCAATAAAACATCTATCTAGAAGATAGAATCAGCAACATAAAAGTTTCAAATAAATCTACAACATGCAAGGCAGTAGATTATACCTTCGGAGCTCGGTTGTGCTCTAATGGAGAAGTTGTTACTTTCTTTGATGTCAAACTCTTTCTCAAATCAAATCAAGATCTCCAAGACCCAATTGTCTTCCACACTATGTCCCTTATCAGATTTCTTTTCTCAAGGAGATGGGTGGGATCTCCTAAAGAAAACTATTAGAGAACAACTAGGGAAGGAACTAGAAGAGATGTGCAACAACTTACACAAGAGAGGAGAAGAGAGAGAGAGATTGTCTTGCACAACTTTTGCATAAATATGCAGTGGACGTCCAAAGGGGGGTGCTTCCCTTTTTATAGCCTCTTGCAACTCATCTCTTTCTAATTGAAATAGAAGTCCTACTTCCATTAATTAGTAACATTCTCTTTCTAATTAAATAGAAGTCCTACTTCCATTAATTAGTAACCTTCTCTTTCTAATTAAAATAGAAGTCATACTTCCATTAATTAGTAACATTCTCTTTCTAATTGAAATAGAAGTCCTACTTCCATTAATAATTAGTAGCTTACTATTACCACTATTAGAAATCTCACTTCAAATAAAAATAGTAATTCTCTAATTCCTTTCCATCTAGAGTTCTATTAGAATTAGTATCTATCCAATACTTGGGCCAGTGTGGGGACCACTAGGGATTCCTTAGAAAGCTGGCTCCGACTGGGACACGCGACCCCACATCTCAAGTGCAATCCGGGCCCACAGTTAATTGCAAATAACTCCACTATATAAATGCAATTGAACTCCAGTCTTAGGAATAAATTACATAGAAGACCCTAAACTTCCCTATGACCACAAGTAGGCCCCTCCATCTATATCCATGGATCAATTGGATCTGTCCACCAAATTAGATCCATATCTTATTATCCTTGAGCCCCAATTAATTATAATTATCGATTGGTACCTATCCAATTAACTCTTAATCGGAATGGGTGTGCACTTACCAATGATAAATCCATTAATTGGCACAAGGGGATAATCAGGATAGATTCCATCTTGACCATTAAATGTTCTCACAGCTCTACTACCACTCACCCAAATCACCGAGGTGTTGACCTACAATTGGCCTCACTCATTGGTGACTCAAAGCAAATGAATAGATAGAAACTTGAGTTCATTAATGTCTCAGGATTGAGAGCCTATTGCTAGGGAATTATTAGAGCAGACCTTAAAGTAAAGACAGTATTCTTAAGGTGCTTCTCATGGTCCTTCAATACATCCAATGTACCAGCACATTGATCAAGAATCTTCCATTCTGATGATCGAGACAAATCACACTATCTCATAGTGATCAAAGTGTTGCAACCTTATCAGATGAGATGCCCAGTCTCATCACTGGTTGTGAAGAACTTTTAAGTATAAGATTTGTGACATATATCTCCCGTGTGTGGATCTCATCCATACACATATATCACATCTAATATACTAATGGGACCCGGTTCAACTCATGAACCATTATGTCATTCGTATTAGTTATGAACAAACAAGTAATAAATCACCATTCATCTCATGAAAGGAAAGCAAGAATATAATGATAAATAAAGAAAGAAATTAATCAATATATTCATCATCTAATGGATTGAGACCATAAAACTAACAGTATGATCCTACAGATCCAAGTTTGTCTGGGTACAGTAGAATAGTTCACAACTTTCAGAAAGTATGGAGGGCGTTTTTGTAATTTTTAGTTTTCTGACATTTTCGGCCCGTTGAGTAGATGATCTAATTCCAGAAACATTACTCTTCTACATCACCTCAACTTGGACCCTCAAAACCCCTTGAAACTCGACCAGAAGCGACCCGTGGACTAAACTATAATTACCCTAATTAACCCCAGCCCTAATATAAACCCAACGACCCTATGCCTCTCTCTCTCTCTCTCTCTCTCTCTCTCTCTCTCTGTACTCTCCCTCTTTCCCTTTCGTTTTCTCTTCTCTTCTCACCTCCACTTGTTACCAGCAAAGACCAAGGCCACCCCCCCCCCCCCCCCCCCCTCGTCGATTGCCACCACCATCATCACCAAGCTCCCCTCTCTCCACCCATCCTATTTTCACAGCTTCTCCCCACTCCTCTAGCCTCGAAGTGAGCAGCTTTACAAACATCTATATCCTATGGGCAGTGAGAAATGAAGCTACATTCAAAGGAGTAAAACTTTTTTCAAGGCACATCAGGGATCAACTACATTATTACCTTCTCCACTCACTCTGAAAAGTAATAAAAAGTTCCAAAGGAGATCAATTGTTTTCTCTCCTCCAATTTTTGGGTATCAATGTTGATATTAACCTACCATGACTCTCCTTTCTTTCTTTTATTTCTCTACCATACATGTAATTTGTCTTCTTTGACTTTCTTCGGTCTTTTGTTTCCTTCTTTTTTCTTCTTTTAATACAATTACCCTTAAAGCAAAAAATAAAAATAAAAAATAAAAAAAAATCCAATAGTTCCAATTCATGGGGTAGTAGGATCAAAGTGGGCCCTACATGGGTTAGTCACAATTCTCTATGTGATCAGATTAATACACACATGCATGGGCGGCTCCATATTGATGCTGAGAACTGAAAAAGTATTTAAAAATAAAAAAAAATTATTTAATGAATTGAACTTATGGTAAGCTTTTGACTCCACTCAATTTAAAAGTTTCACCCCACATTAGCTAACTTTACATTTTTTTTCTTTGTTGCTGTAGTAGTGAACAAAAGTCACCATAAAATACCCACCGCCAAGTTAATGGGCTAACTGTCTACCAAAAATTAAATAAAATTAATGGGCCCACATTACTAATATGTGCTCTAGCAACGAATTTTTAGAACTTAAAGGAATTGGTGACATTGCTTGAAAATTAGTGGAGACAAAAAAGAATATCATATACCAATTGATTTATTTTCTTTTAAAATTGGCGCTGATTTTACCAGCAGTGATTGCGATGGTAGAAAGAGCTTTTTCAGTAATGAAGTACGTAAATAATAGGTTGCATAACCAAATAAGAGATCAACGGATAGATGACTTTTGGTTACATATATTGAAAAATATGTGGTTGTTAGTGTTGATAATGAATCTATTATGCAACGATTTCAATATATGAAAACCTATTATGAGTAGCTGTAGGAGTTTATGTATTTGGATTTTGCTTTTGGATTAAGAACTATTAGTAACAAAATATTAAAATTTCTTCTTATTTTTTTTTAGAATTCAATATTATCTTTGTCGGATTATTGGAAATAGATTGTTTGAAAACTTTATATATACTCGTTGAATTAACAAAAATAGATGACAAATGTTGATAAAAGGGAAAATAAATTTAATCGATTTACAGAAGATAAGTCTTTTATTGACCCCACTGACTCGAATTCCTGGAACTGCCACTGCACACATGTATGGTGATTCACTACAAGGTATCTTATGGCTACTGGGAGAAAAACAGTCTCAACCCCTTGGGTAGCTCCTTGCATGTATGCCAATCGTGAGTGGGTAGAGTTGGAAAGGTAGCATTGTGGATTAGATTTTAAGTAAGATAGTCCAAGGTCCTAAAGTTGGATGGTTTATTTGCTCTGTTTTTTAGGAACAATTTCAGAACAAGGCTTAAGTTTTGTCAGATTTCAAATAAGGATAAAAAGACTTATATCTCAAAATAGCGCTTAAGTTTTCCATTTACATTTAGAATAGGGACATCCGGTTAGAATATGAGTTTTCAGGTGACCTACATACCACCCACGTTTTCTCTCATCCATCACCATTTTCTTCCTTCCACCATCATCCGAAAGGAACACGATAACGAACAAAACATAGGATTAAATGTAAATGCTACGATGGGAATATAAAAAAAGTTCAAACTAGAGTTGGATGCATCAGAAAAAGTTTCATTACAAAATCTTATATGTATTTTGAATGTGATTTTGAAAATCAATGGTGGAGCCAAAGTCGTTTGGGAGGTACCGGTGTAAAAGGCAGCGTGTATCTTAGCAATGGATGGTTTTCATTTTCATGCAACCTTTCCCATCCAGCTGAGAAAGCCGATATGATTTTTGTTCTTCGATGACCCACAGTGAAAATGCATTATTGTTTCCCCCAGATCCTTTCTCACTGTCTCTAGAATCAGGTAGAGATGGTTCCGGTGGTAACGGTGGTCTTGTGATGATTTTCCCCATAGACCCTGTAAGCGCACAAAAATTCACAAACCCGGGGGGGGGGTGATTTTAAGGCCCACTGGAGGAGGACGGAGATTGCAGCTCCTTGGTAGTGATAGAAGAACTGCTGCCTCGAGCCTGAAAAGGAGAAAAGAAGAAGGTCAGAGGACCCTGGCTTGGGCAGCGCAGGGCTCTCCGATGCCTAAGTTAATTGCAGGTCTAAACAAAGGTTGGAGATGGATTTGAGGAAGAAATGGCATACCAGTGTATGTGGTGTTTGTTGGCCATCCCATTCTGAAGCTGTGGCTGTGCTTACATAGAGGAAGAGAGGAGACAAGAGGGTGGCTCTGTCAGAGCCTGATCCCATCACAGTCCACTCTCTTTTAATTGCAGTCCCATCGGGCTTGACTTCTGGGCCCAGTCCCATCAGGCCCTATCTTGAGCCATGCATTTGGCAGAGGTGGAATATGGGGGAGGAAATATCCCCTACACAAAGCCCCCCAGCTTTTAACTTCTTAGAGTGGTCATAACTCTTGGAAGTTGAAAGCTAAATAGCCTGATGGTTTATCCGAGCTTGACTTTTTCGACGCTGATGCCATCACCGAGCGTGATTTTTTCGAAGCTGGTACCGTCACCGAGCTTGAGTTTTTCGAAGCTGGTGCCATCACCGAGCTTGATTTTTTTTCGAAGCTGGTGCCATCACCGAGCTTGAGTTTTTCGAAGTTGGTGCCATCACTGAGCTTGAGTTTTTCGACGCTGATGCCATCACCGAGCGTGATTTTTTCGTAGTTGGTGCCATCACCGAGCTTGAGTTTTTCGAAGCTGGTGCCATCACTGAGCTTGAGTTTTTCGACGCTGGTGCCATCACCGAGCGTGATTTTTTCGAAGCTGGTGCCATCACCGAGCTTGAGTTTTTCGAAGCTGGTGCCATCATCGAGCTTGATTTTTTTCGAAGCTGGTGCCGTCACTGAGCTTGAGTTTTTCGAAACTGGTGCCATCACCGAGCTTGAGTTTTTCGACGCTGGTGCCATCATCGAGCGTGATTTTTTCGAAACTGGTACCATCACCGAGCTTGAGTTTTTCGACGCTGGTGCCATCAGCGAGCTTGAGTTTTTCAACGTTGGTGCCATCACCGAGCATGATTTTTTCGAAGCTGGTGCCATCACCGAGCTTGAGTTTTTTGAAGCTGGTGCCATCACCGAACTTGAGTTTTTCGAAGCTGGTGCCATCACCGAGCTTGAGTTTTTTGAAGCTGGTGCCATCACCAAGCTTGAGTTTTTCGAAGCTGGTGCCATCACCGAGCTTGATATTTTTCGAAGCTGGTGCCATCACCGAGCTTTATTTTTTCGAAGCTGGTGCCATCACTGAGCTTTATTTTTTCCGAAATCAGGACGTAACTGGCTGGTACTTTTACCGAGGCCAGTGTAATCTTTTTCTCGAGGCTGGTGGCATTACCGAGCCTGCTTTTTTTTCGAAGACCGAGCTTTATTTTTTCCGAAATCGGGACGTAACTAGCTGGTACTTTTTCCGGGGCCAGTGTAATCTTTTTCTTGAGGCTAGTTGCATCATCGAGCCTGCTTTTGCTATTTTATCTGAAATGGCGAATGTTACAGCTGCCGAGCGGGGGAAGGCACTGCTGCCGAGCTGGAGAGGACCGAGTCATGCTCGCCCAGCTAGTACTATTACCGAAGCTGGTGGCCTCGATGCACTGCTGCCGAACTGGATAGTTTACTTCTGCCGAGCTGGAGAGTAGCATTGCAGCCGAGCTGGGGATATCTGCCGAACTGGGGACATCGGCCAGCTGGAGAAGGCAGCCGAACTGGAAACATCGGCCAAGCTAGGATGTCTGCTGAGATGCAGAGTTCAGCCAGCTGGGATGTAGTTCTCTGCCGAGCTGGTGTATGATCGAAATAAATTGTATATAAAATTATGAGTACATGACACTGTCTAAATTAGTACATGATAGCTCATCTCTTTTTGATATATGTGCATGACATCTCTCATATCCCCATGACACCTTACATATACGTTTGGTATAAGGTTGTGGCCGATGTGGACTTTTTTGGGTGCATGTGTGACAAGTGTAAAACATTGGAACCCAATGATGCTTTTGGGCATTATTTCTGATCTCTTTTAGACACCATTTGATGGTACAAACACCATTTGGCGCTTCATCATGCCATCAAGCCATCGATCCCCACTACAAGGAAATTTGGATAATTTTGTAGTCAGGGGGGCTTTGGTGGATAGTAGGATTACCATTTTTGGTGGACAGTAGGATTACCAAACCTCCAAGTCACCTCATCCTGTGCATGTGCACCCTACTCACCCTTCCCTAGTTTGACCTAAACCCATGATGTTAGAAAACCCATGAACCAAATCCCAACGCCCCCCAATTGCACCAATCTCCAAGTTCAAACGACAGTGACAAATCGGACAGAGAAGGCTTCAAGGAGAAGGGCGCTGAGCATGAAAAGCATAGAAGCAATGAATGGAATTGCAGATCTCATCTCCAAATCCCAGTGCCTGTAGAAGGGGGCTCGAGAGACGATAGCCAAAGCGAGGGCTGTCCACAGATAGGTTTGGAGGCGAGCGTGCCAACGCGGAGATACGTGGCGGAGGTAGTCGACGGCGACGTAGGAGATGGTGGTGATGCCCAGACCCGTTCTGCTGATGGCGGACCAACGCCGAGGAGGGTTCTTGGTCCTGCCCATCTCTAGCTTTTCCCTACCAGAGACCAAGAACAAAGGCGGAGCCAAGACCCCTGTTTCTCTCTCCCAAGGGAGGCGTGGTGGGATCAGAGGAGATCGGGCGTTGTGTCTGTCATTTTTTTTTTTTTTTATGAACCCTGCGATGACCATGTCTAGTCTCCGGCCGAGCTGAAACAAGTAGTCCTCTGCCGAGATGAGACGAGATGTAGTCCCTACCGAGCTGGGACGAGATGCAGTCCCTGCCGAGCTGGGACGAGATGGGGGTTTGGCCGAGATGTGGACCTGCTAGACTGGAGACGTCCGCCGGCCTAGGACCTCTGCTGAGATGGAGTGTCCGAACTGGTCGTTCTGCCGAACTCGTCGTGCTGCCGAACTCGTCGTGCTGCCGAGATGGTGGACCTGCTGGTGACGTCTGCTGAAATGACGGTTTTCCTAATATAATAAATCATTTCACGCCCACATCTCAGATGTCTTGATGGAATCCGGATCCTATCACATGGGAGCCGTGCAGCACGTGGCAGGAACTTGACTTTTTGGACCTTGTCGAGCTAGGAGTGCCGAAATGGTGGAGCTGCCGAGATCGGATATCAGGACGAACTCATTGTTTGAATTGCTCCCGTCGGTCGCTCTGGATCACGGAGCCCTCGATCACCGTCGAGATCAAGGACTCCACAATTGCTCCAGAGATTTCCACGTCGACCGTCTTCGAAAATGGTAGCTCCAGCACCTTAACAGAAAACCCAAGTTCAAACCAACTCGTCCCTCTCAGGCTCTTTGAGGCATGGTGTTTGGGAAGATGGGTTTTTATCCTTTTCCCACAGACGACGCCAATTGTAAGCGCACAAAAATTCACAAACCCGGGGGGGGGGGGGGGCGTGATTTTGAGGCCCACTGGAGGAGGACGGAGATTGCAGCTCCTTGGTAGTGACAGAAGAACCGCTGCCTCGAGCCTGAAAGGGAAAAAAGAAGAAGGTCAGAGGACCCTGGCTTGGGCAGCGCAGGGCTAAACAAAGGTGGGAGATGGATTTGGGGAAGAAATAGCATACCAGTGTATGTAGTGTTTGTTGGCCATCCCGTTCTAGAGCTGTGGCTGTGCTTACATAGAGGAAGAGAGGAGACAAGAGGGTGGCTCTGTCAGAGCCTGATCCCATCACAGTCCACTCTCTTTGAATTGCAGTCCCATCGGGCCTGACTTCTGGGCCCAGTCCCATCAGGCCCTATCTTGAGCCATGCATTTGGCAGAGGTGGAATATGGGGGAGGAAATATCCCCCCACACAGACCCTTTATCATTTCATATTGGGGAGGATAACAGAGAGGTACAGGAGGCTTAGGAAAATATCTGAGAGGAGTGATGGTGTAGGAGCTATTTTTGTTGGGTTGGGGAAAGATTCTGATTTCTGATGCAATAGATATATACTTATTGTGATGATGCCTTTGTGTGTGGATTGATTGGTTTTCCTGAAATGTACAGGGGGCTAACCATACAAACAGTGAGAAACCTTGAAGGAGTATGATTCGATCCTTGACACAAGAAAACCCAAGCACTAATCTTCTGCGACAGTCGCAGAGAGATGATGAAGATGAGAAATGATGGAGATAGTTGGGTTTGATGATTGTGTGGGGTGTTTTCTTGATACCGATGTTACTCCTGACTTAGGTAAAAGTACCAATCAGGATTGCCCCAATCTTGTTTTATCCAGCTCGGCAATTTTGCCAGCTGGCACCAAGATGGAGTTGGTCTCGGTAAAAGTACCGACCATGTTCCTCTGGGCTCGGCCTCGTGCGTCTAGGCAGCAGTGCCCGACTTTGAGTACGCCCGGCCTCAGCGCTTTCTCCAGTTCGGTCTGGTTGGTCGAGGTGATCGCTGAGCATCTAATCCTCATTGTGTGATGGGACGGGTACGTTGCAGAACGTACTGGCAGATAGGGTAGCCGCCGGCTATCGATAAGGGCTTTTCTCTATCAGCCGATCACGTCCGCATTTATGTGTGGGATTGAGGAGAGATCCGATGGAACAGTACCCTCACCTACCCCCACTGAGGATCCTAGGTATGGGCTGATGGGACTGCTCTCACCTACCTCCACTCAGGAACCTTTCACACTCGTCTATATCTATGCATGGTGAGATCCATGAAAAGGTACGCATTACGCAATAGAGAATACACTTCCCTCATTGCTTGAACCTCTTCTCCCTCACTCACTTCATCCTTTGTTCAGTGATTGTACTAAGTCAGGCATCGGAGTGCCTTCGGCTGACGGTAGCCAGGGGCTCTGACCTTTGTTTCTCCTCCCTTTCAGGTTTAGGACATCCGACCCATCCATCTTAACAGCATCATTAAGAGCTCCATAATCATCCAACCAAGTCCGTAATTTTTAAGCACTTACAATGATAATGGAAGGGAGAAGAAGGTGATATAAAAATGGGTCATGTCTGGCTTGTTTAGATGGGAGAAGATAGTGGGCTGTATAGCCTTGTAGGTCACCAGAAAACTCATCTTATTACCAGATGTCCCGTTTTGAAATTTAATGGAAAACTTAAGTCCTATTTTGAAATGTAAGTATTTTTTTTCCTGATTTGAAATCTTGGCAAAACTCGAGCCATGTTTTGAATTTTTTCCATTTTTTTTATAAGTTCAATAAAATATCCTAATAATGTCAAATTGGGATGAGTGCCCATTAGGGTGAGATGTGGGAGTAGGTTAGTGAGTGTAAGGATACTGGATTGATGGCGATGAAGATTGAAATGTTATCCACTTGGATTGAACCCCTTGTAATGTTTGTTTAAATTGAACCATACCACAAAAGAAGATTAGTTCAATCGGAGCCATATAGGCATAGTCATGATTTATGGGTGATTCAATACCGTCGGAAAAAATGTATAGGGCAAGTACATATTACATGTTCAACTATTTTGCCTCCGTAAACAACATGATTGGAAAACTCTCCGTGTTGACTCTTGACTCTCCCAAGTCATCACATTTTGATGAAGGACCAAGTAAGAAATATGGGAGACTCGGCCAAGTCATCTCAGTTTAATAAGTTACTAGCATTTCAAACAATTTAATAGGCAAATTTAATTTAAATCATTAAAATTTATTTAAATGTAATTGCGATGAGGGACAACAGAGTGGGGCCGACTTTATGGTCTATTCGAACCATCCACACACATGGAACCCCTTGAATTATATTGGATCTATCGAGTTTTTACCTATCCAAATGGATTAGACCATTGGATTAAGAATCAAGTCTTTTTTAAAATATAAATCGTTAATAAAAAGTCGTTGAAAGGCAAGTTGTGTAATAGAAAGAAAAGGAGTGAGATACAAATGAGCAGCTTTGACTAAATAAATATTTAACGGTTGTATTAGTTCAAGGGTGAGGCGCCTCCCTCCCCACAAAAACAACCATGAACTCTTAAACCCTATTTGTACTTACGTTGTTAGAGACTTGAATAGCTTGTGTGGGAGCATAAGTATTCACCGGAGCAAGAAAAAAAAAAGGGCAGTTGATGACTACATAATTATAATTATAAAATACACAGGCAAATCCTTTGAAAATATTCTCTTAAATAAAAAGAGAAGAAAACTGGAGAAGCACGAAGAAACAGCCCATTTGATGGTGTTTGTGATTTTTCACATTACCCCAAAAGACTAAACAAATAGTCGTCCTCTCTACCCGTGGTATTAACCCAACATGGCCATGTATAAGCTTAGGTCAAGCATCTCAAATTGGCATTTGACAAGGAAACAAGCTCTTCAAAAGTATTTTATGCAACTCCAAACTAGCATCACAAGTTAACAACTCATAAATGGGAAATGATTTGCTCGATCGGGAGAATGTTTCGTATTGTCAAATTTGGGGGGCTTTTATGTTGCTATTAGGAAAGTGTTTTGAAATTTGATTAATTTATATATAATTAAAATAAGAAATTCAGAAAATAAATATAGCTTCAATTGAAAATAATTTTTATGAAAATTCCTTTTTACATTTTATCTCAATAATATTGCAATGTTCTTGTGATTCTATTGGAACATTTTTCATTTTGCCGATATTTCAAACATATCATGGTATCAAGTAATTTAATTGTCATCCATTGATAGCTCATAGGTTTTTTTTCTTTCCATTTTTTTTATTGTATATTTCTTAGATCTTTAATATATTTTACAGTTACCAATAAAAAAAAAAGAACAAAATAGCTCGGTGGGTAATTATCTCCATGTCCATATAAACAACCAGATGAATCAATCCGCAGTTGTGTTGGGGAGGGACCTACGTCATGTGTGTGTTTAATTAACATGAAATGTAAAGTGGACAAATTCAATAGACGGTGAGAGAATATTAAAAAGGCCTGCCTTGACGGAGCGTCTTAGTGGTCTTACCAGCCACAGGACCATTGGATGCATCTATCCAATTTAATGCCACTAGTTTGTTACTAACCTAGCATGGACCACCCAGTTGGGAGACATTAGGAAAGATACTTGCTACCAAATCTGTGCCCGTTCTAGACCTGGCCTGACCTGACATGACCCAATAGTTAGTGCAAGTTTGTGTAATATTTTTTTTTATTTTATTTTTATAATGTAGGGTTCCTAGCCCTTTGGGCCAGAATAATTCCTACGGGCTCAGGAGAGAAAACCCGGTAAAATTCTCATGTAGCCCCAGTGTGGTAGTGCAGTTTCAAACCCACAACCTCCGGGTGCAAACCGTGGTCCTAAACCAACTGAGCTACCCCTCGGGGTTAAATTTGTGTAACACGAGAATCATATCCCTGGCTTTACATGTTCCAGCTCTCACAACTCACACCCCCAACCATCTTTGTCACACTCCCCAACCATATCTCCCCTTGTTAATTCGGTTTCATTTTTTCCAATCTACTCAACGTCAAAATCTTGTCCCAACTATCTAAAGAAAAAAAAAAAAAAACCTAGTTCAATGTCAAAACTAAATTTAAAAGCTTATCTTTTCCAACAAAAAAAAAAAATCCAAGCGGAACTACCATCCATTGCCGTTGCAAGGTTGTATGGTACAAAACCTAGTTAAATACATGTGTGGGCCCCACCTTTGGAAAATCCAAAATCGTTGTTATAGCCCTAGCACCAATTATAGGGATTAAATTATAAATTATTATTCAAATTAGTGAGATTTCCACCGTTGAATGAACTAAATTTTAAATGTACACACTATTTCTCAAACCCCATGAAGCCAATGATAAATATGCCTGAGTTTCAAAACATGGGTGACAGCAAGGTACGAGAGATGAATGCATTGCTCAGAGTTTAGCTTTATGCAAGTGGGGCCCACAATTCATTTATCCAAATTGCAGCACATGGCATGCGACTGGAGGCCGGTGGGTCTTTTTCTTTCTCGAGAAAGCGAGGGAAGAAGTACAAGTGGGGACACAAAAGCTGCTGGGTTTGGCAAACGAGACATAACCCTTGAGTGGGCCTCACTCCGACTTCCCCTCTAGAGAGGCCAGTTGAAGCTTCACGGTGGGCTCACCTATGAGGATTTGAATTGCTTAAATTGAATGCTCATGTGCCCATCATGCCTTATTAAGCAGCATCATCATCGATCGCTGTCAAAGGAGTCCGTCACCGATGAAATAAAACCTGAGTGGAATATTTTAGATCCGCCACATCATCACAAGCGGTCTAATATGCATTTGGACAGGGCTGCCCACGGTCACCGTACGTAGATCCACTCCCCATATCCCAATTCTTATCAAAGCTTTGTCCCAACTGTATATTAGGTGACCTACATTAATTATGTATTTTCATTTTAGTTTATAATAGGCCAAATCATTGGCTCTGTTTTCTTATTTACTACTTTCATTCGTATCATCTTTGGCCCATCCTTTTTTCTTGAGACGCCATCAGCTTATATAAAGGAACTTTTTTGTATCAATTTCATTGCTGGCCTACATTCAACATGTCTGAATCATCTCAAAGAAGTAGATATGGCAATGGGTTGGGTTTAAACCGCCCTGCTCCTATTAGGGGCGGGTTGGTAATGGTTTTCTTGGTTAAAGGTAAATTTGGGTTTTGTTGCTATTACTTTCCCTGCCTCGTATAAATAAATATATATAAATATATTTTTGGCGGCTTTAGGTTTTCTCCAACCGGTACCAAACCTACCCCATTGACATCCGTACAAGCAAGTCTCTCTTAATTCGTGTATTGGTTTTAACCTATTGACACTACTAAATGCGTCAATTGTTTGTTCTATCTTCCTTAGTTTTACTAGTCATCTATCTCAACATTTTCTTTCTGCTCCACTCTCTTTTATATGTATTATTTTTAATTGACTAGCATTCTGTTGTAGTGGATCATAGTTGATCTAATTTCTTTGTAAAGTCTTTCTTTTAGTTTTATTCGTATGTGTCGATCACGGAGCATTTCAGATATAAGCCTCCACTTTAACCATCAAAGATTTATCTTATGCTTGACATCCTCTTTAATCTCTCCATCCTTACCAGTTATAGAGCCAAGATATTGTAAGGTACTTCTTTGTAATATCTTTGCAACTTCAATTGTCACTCATTATATCTCTTTGCATGTCTCCATTAAAGTACAATTTATACATGCATTCTTTGTATGACTTATTTCAAATATTTGAGTTTACAGTCTTTTGTCATCCGTTCATTCATTCATCAATGCTATACCATTTTTTTTTTTTTTTTTTTTGCTAAATGGTAAATTTGTATTGAAAGAAAGAAAAGGGCAAAGCCCCAAGACAAAGAGAAGAAAAAATACACCCAAAGGAAAGCAAACAAAAAGGCCAGCCTCAAAACAGGGAGGGCTAAAACCAACAAAAATAAAAGAAGAAGAAACAGAAACCTGAAAAACTCCTTGAAGCTCTGAAAAGGATAAATTCCAGGCAGCAGCAGCAGCTCATTGCTGCACTTCATTCATAATATGACAAAAGCATTGCTACACTTCACCAAGGCATTGCAGCAGAAAACAGATCTAACCAGCAGCAGCAGCTCAATAAGGAACACCAAACGGGGCACATGAAGACAAGAAACCATGGCTCTTCACAACAGCAAATGGAGCGCACTACATTGCTGCACTTCAAAGAGCTTGAAAGCAACCAAACCAAAGCACAGGAGCTAGAAGAAATCTGACGTCTCCTAGAATCATTACGACACCCGCCCAGCAGACGAGGAAGAATAGCTGACCGGCAAGACGAAACAGAAACAAACTGGGCTTGGAAACTTTGGCCTGCACATAACAGAGGGAGTTATTGGTAGCTCCACCTAACTCCATGCTACCAGCAAAATGAGAAGCAAAAAGAAAGCCCATAACCCAACAAAGCCCAGCTGCCAATAACCAAAATCCAAACAGAGAACAGGGAACTGCAGCTTCGAACAGACTCCAGAGATAACACCATAAGATGACAGGGATCTGCAACTTCAAACAGACTATCTAGTAGCCTGAAGCGGATGGAGAGAAGACTGATCCCACCCTAAAGCCTTCAGGATTGAATGAGCTAGAGGGCCTGTTCCAGAAGAAGAGCTGAACATACCGCTGCAACAGTCTTTGAACAACTTTTGAGCTTTCAAAAAGGAAGGCTTTAAACCACGGTTTGCTGGGCAATATATATTAAGTCATCTCCTTTTAAATGTGAGTAGTTAATTCGTTTATAATCCTTGTAAAACATACATAAGAGTATTTATTTTGAATGGTTCAAGGTTTTGAAGGGCAGCACTCACCATGGAGCTCCACTCATCGACAAGGAATCTGGACACAATGCTAACATGGTGTTTGGCAACAGCTCAGTTGCAGCTGCAGCAGCACCTGCATTTTTGGGGTCACGCTGAGCAAAACCCGGTGCTCCTGCCTGCCCAGGACTCACTGAACACATGACGACCTACTCCATTTCCAAATCAAAGAGACAATAATAAGTAGAGTGTAAACTATGCATTTGATGGATGATATGATCCTTTTATTTAAGTTTAATGAATCTTCCATTCTAGCAAAAAGAAGAAAAAAAACTGCATTCATGTATATTATATTAAACACGTTGGGCATACGAGGAATCTGTGCTCTTGTCGAATGACAAGTGACAACCACTCATTTTACCTTACTACTCTCTCTCTCTCTCTCTCTCTCTCTCTCTCTATTGTCTTTTCGATCTCTGATTTGCTCGTTGGAGAAACTGCTGCAACTTTCTCTCTCTAGCACTCATTAGACCAACAGCTCTAAAATTGCTCTACTGGGCTGGGAGACAAGCAGCACGACAAAGGCTTGCACCTGGATTCTGGGCCGTCTATTTAATAGGTTTGCGCAAAAGACAAGTGAAGGGCTGAGTGGTCCTGTGCCTATATATATTTAAAATTTGCAGGCAATGAAAGATTCACATGGTCGTACAACCTGCAAGAGGTCTGGAAGGCGAGGTCTAAATTTCTGTACTTATTATTGGGATGGTGTGGGTGTAAGTAGATTTTAATGGAAGCATAATTGAGACATTAGGGCGCTTTTGTGTACACGGTTTTTAACATGAAAAGAAAAAAGGCATGAAGAGTGGAAATCATTTTCCACGCCACACTAAATTCTATGTTTGTTGTGGGTGATTTTCTGCAGGAAAAAATGAAATAAATTCTCCGTGAATATGCAGAAAACAAGTTCCTATAGTGGGTCAGGTAGGAATGTTTTTGTGGAACATGAGAATTTTTTCTTGAATTCAGGTTTCCTAACGCTGCACAAACCTACCCTTAGTATGTCTCAATGTAAATTATTCCAAGTCTAAGATCTTCGAAATATCAGCATATTCTCTAATGATCAGGGAGAAATTCAGATTTGAATTATAGCATTAGAAAGTCCTGTTTGGATGTATGGTGAATTGAAGTATGGTGAGGTGAAGCATCAAATCAAGTAGAAAATAAAATATAAGATGTTATGATGGTATTTTATTTTTAGTTTTTTGGTATGAAATCTTTTTTACTTTTTTTATAGAAAAGTGGAGTTTTTTTGTCTTTTAGTAGAGAAAGGAGGTTGCTTTTTTGACTTTTTTTGAAAAAGATGGAGGGAATTTTGAAATTGTGTACTTTTGATATGACCCATTGTCTTTTCTTGTCTGGATAATGGAGGCTTTACCTCACCTCACCTCACTTCACCACCCATCCAAATACGCCCTAATAGTTCTGAATTTGGATCCAAGCGTGTTCTGACCAAAGGATTCAGATTAAGAACCACTATATCTGCATATAAATATAATAATAATGCATCTTAAGACTTGCATCAAGTAAGGAGCGAGTGTTCATTGCACATACCAAAGCCTTCTCCACGGCCAGGCCAGCCCATTTGGTTATGGGGCCCAGTCGGCTTTTAAGAATCATCGTGAAAATATCACATAACATCCTCAGATCATCTTCTCCACTGATTGCATCCCCAGGTTTCTCTGTCTGTTCTTCTTCTCCACTTATTCCAATACCAATCTTTTCTCTATATTCATCCCATACCCAGTCCATCAATTTCCTCAATGATAGAGCAATCTGCCGAGAAATATACATTTGAACCCAACCATCATCAGTTTGTTTGAACAACTGTAGACTTTCAGGGAATGCTCACCTACACATCATATATAACTGCCATTTTAAGGGCATCTTTCATTTTCATGCTCTTATCTGTTCCTTAGTTGAGAGCATTTTTGCCAACTTGCAAGTTACCGTTGTTGCTAATTAAGTAGGAAGGCCCTTGTCGGAATACTTCTTAAACTGATGAGATTTTTGGATTTATGGGCCAGCTGAATGGAAGTGGATGGAATCGTATGATGTATGAGAAAAGAGGAGTTCCTGCTATCAATAACATTTTCCCCTTTTTTTTTAACAAAGGGCTGCTCACCGAATTTGCCAGGATTAGATCCCTAGTTTTCTGTTCTTACAGGAGAAAGCTTCTTTCTCTTCGGCTAGAGGTTCTCTTCGTGCGGGAGCAAGCCTAGTTTCTAACTGGGCCTTCTCTTCTGAGGGAGCAGGCTTGTTTATCTGTGGCCGGGGTCTCATGAGTCCCCACGCTACCGGACCCCTTGGATGGGTATTTAAAAAAGACATCAATTGGAATCCTTTGTTCACTAGGTTCATGAGTTGCCTGTGTCATGTTCTCTGCCACCTTCATGCGTTCCAGACCATTGATAATATGGAGATTTTAAATAGGTGGCCTACGTTTGGAACGTACTCTCTCATCTGTTTTCTTAAATTTCATGAACCATCATGTATTGGCATGGCTCGAATCTTGATTCAATCAACATATTGCCCACTCTCGTGATCGGTCATATAAAACTTGTGATTAAGTTCGATGGTCGGGCTGATTCAAATGTTTGCCTTGTCTTATAAGGACAATGACCATTTTCGTTCCATATTACTGGGTAAAGATGAGTGCATTTTACGGTCATTGGAATGGGTCAATCCAACTGGTTTCCTTCAACTCACGTTATTCCATTGGCAATGGTTTTGATGACTAATTTTCCTAACTACAGTGAGTTGGAGTCTTCTAAGTGTTCCACCCATGCACCCTGCTTCCCATGAGTTGAAGGAATGGGGTTCTATGGTGAGGTTCACCTGTTGAAAACTTAAACAGCTTAAAACAAATGATCTATTCTTATAAAATGATGTTATCAAATTTTACTTTAATAGGAGTTAGTCCCACCATAAAATTGAAAATATGATTAAGGGCATGAGATTTATAATGAATAAGATTGTATTAATCATATAATTAATTATATTCTTAATCCTACGTTGAGATCAACTCCTAAAACGAATCGTGAGTGATACAAAAATAAGAGGACCAGATTTAACTATGGGCAATAATCCAACAGCCTGTGGCCACTATACTGGTTCACTGCTTGAATTTTCACTTTATTGCCCAGTCACTTTACATATTTAGAGGTGTTAATTTGTCTTCTTAAGTATTGGGTATAAAGATGGGACTTACATGATAAATTTCACATATGGAAAATTTTAAAATGTTAGTAGTAATTTCGTGTTTATTTGGAAGCATCATTTCCACATGAGAAAATGTTGAGTGGCCCTGATTATATATGTAAAAAGTAACGCTACAAAACTCCCCGGGCATTTTTTACAAAAAAAACGCTAATCTTTTAGCCAATAAAAGTATGATACATGTCATCAATGGTACACTTATCGATTTTCTCTCTTAAATATTCTCCTAAACTGTGGATATTTTATAGATTCTCTTAAATCATTTGCTAATAGATAGGGGCAAAAACTCCTCTTTTGAGATATGGGAGTTTTTGAGAATTTCCCATATGTGAAATCTTTACATATCTTTAAAACTAAGAATTTTTAAGACTTGAAACTATAAACGATTTTGGGCTTCATGGACTGATAAAAAATTTGAGTTGTTCGAATTAAAATCTTGCCTCACAAGAATTGCAACAAATAAAAGATGGTGAAAAGATTTGAAACTGCAAAGCGCCATTCTATCATTTTCACACCTCATTTATGCATGTGATATTGATGCATAAATGAGCTAAAAAAAACATGGATATGCATATAATGCAAACAAACTAGCACTTGGATGGTTTTGAGACCAGATCCTTGCAACGAGCAAACGATGCAAGCGGGGTCGTCCTTTATGTTAATGGTCGACCAAGACTCTACGCCCAACTAAATAAGTATATATAATACATAGTTTTAATTGATTTTGAGTCTGAGTCCTATATATAGGTCTTCGGTCTAATACTAGAGACACAGCCATTATCTATCATAAAAGCTCGAGACTTTTACCAGAAAAAATAGATTAGGCAACTATCCTACCGAAAAGTAATTTTAAATGCCCTTGCACCAAATCAGTCATTTTATCTGAAAATATAAAAAAAATTTAATATTCTCTACTAGGGTCTTTATCGATCTTTTTTTTTTTTTTTTATGTTAAGGGTCCTTAGCGATTTTGCATTCAACCCGTTCATACATTTTAAGGCTTAGAAGCTTGATTTTCTCTTCTTTTTTTTTTAAATTTTTATGTTCCTTCTTCTTTTTCAGCGTTGACTGCGATTCCACATTAGCTACCAGGCGTATTCATAGTGGTTTCCAACGATCCTCCATCAAGCCATAGTGACATGGAACTAGAAATTATGAAAATGATTTCTGAAAAGTAAAAAGTCATGTTTTAGGGTAAAGTACAAACTCCACCTTTCCATTGGTCAACCCGAAACATTAACATGTGCACTTTAATGTTGTTCACCAAACAACAACATGTGTGACTTTAATGGTCTTCAAGTCGAGCATGGTTGGCTTTTTTTCTAAGAACAAAGGGATAAGTTTCGTGCATTTACAAGCGTACACCGCCAGGTCGATAGAGACTCTGAACATTACAAATAAAGGTTGATTAAGACCCTACAAACAAATTAAATGGGAGTTATGTGAAGGTTAGAATGGACCGCAGAGTCTCAATCGATCGTTAACATTGCAAGTGAAGGTCAATGGGGACCTTAGTAGAGAATGTTAAAAACAAAAAAATGTTTTCGAACAAAATAACTGATTTGGTTTAAGGGCATTTAAAATTACTTTTTCGATATAGTTGTCACCTAATATGGTTTTCCCAGTTAAATCACTTAAAAGCTTTCTGTAAAGTCTATATTAATATTCATATGTCGGGTTTGAAACTCTGTTGCATCCGAAGTTGGACCTGATTGATCAATCAAGTCTAATAAGAGAGTTTATGCTCGGACAACAGATTTCTTTAGTTGGTGACTTCAAGTAATTTTGTATTTAGAGGTCTTTTAAGCTCCCTGGATATACTCTTATCTATCATTCCATAAGACATGTAGCATGTGTTTCTAGATTGACATTTACAAAAATTAAAAAGATCAGAGTTGGTTTTTATTTACTTGCGACCTCTTTGTTTTTCATCTCTCTTAATTCACTTATTATTATTATTATTATTATAATAGGGGAGACTATTTATTGGTCTTGGCCTTTGTGTTTTGCTTCTTGGACCCTTTGCACTTGTTAGAATTCCTAGAAATTGTTCAATTCAATGCTAGCGAATGGACCCATATCCATCTTAAACTAAACTCATGAAATGGCAGTCAGCCAAATGTAAAAAGAGCTTCAATGTAATACGGCGACCTCTATAATCCAGCTGACCACCATACGCTGCCATTAAATACGCAAAAACGAGAAGCACGACAAGAAAAAACAGGGTCTCTCTCATTGGTCTAGTCCTACACCCGCGTGTACGGTCAAACCTTAGATTTGACTCGGTTTTCCTTACCGAGTCACAGTCAAAGCCTCAAGATCTCCCAAGTCTCTCTCCCATAATACATCTATAAAATCTCCTCCTCGCTGCCTCGTAGCTCCATCACAACTCATCCCATTCTCTCTCTCTCTTTCCAAAACAACAAAGCACCAACAATATTACCCCACGTTAACAAAAACAAAAAAAAAAAAATCCTACTTCTTCTCCATAATCTCCATCACAGACAGATATGGGTTCTTACAGAAGAAATCTCAAGCCAATAATATCCATCATCTTCATCCTCCTCGTCTCTAGTCTACAGCCTCTCGCTGCTGCGAGGCCTTTGGAAGGCGAGTGGGGATCAAAGAAAGCATTCATTGTGCTAGAGTCTCTCCAGAAGGGGCCACAGGCCCCTTCTGGGAGGTCCAGTTGCACATACGTTTCAAAACGTCCTGGTCGTCCATGCGTACTAAGTGAAAGAAATTTTGCCGTCCATGCACCTGCTGTGGGACCTGGTTCTCATGACACCATTACCAAGTCTGGTGTCGGTTTTGCTGATACTGAGATTCAAGACCAACATCCAGAATCTTGATCTTCTCTTCCATGGCAAAAATGTGCAACAGCAGTTGCAAACACGTCGACATTGCCATCTTTTTAACTAAACTGTTGTATGCTAAATTTCTTTTTGCATGAGCTCATGCAATGTATTCTTGTATTTATGCAATCTAATCTGACTGCACAATTCATTAATTGATTATCTAAATTTTGTTATTCAATTCATTTGTGGAGTCTTGAGTTCATAATCATGGTTTTAAAACTCGGCCGAGACTAAATTATGTGGTGCAATATGCATAGGTCTTCACTATGATCGATCTTATTTTAAATGACTTTTTATCGCAGCCTAAAACGTAATGTTGCTTCACTCGATCTCACCACCCTTACACTTGAGTTTATTATGTAATATTTACATCTCATGCATGCATTTTAGAAGCATATTAGAAAATGGAAAATTCAAAGGTTGTTATTTCATCCACAGACAAATGGTGGACAGTCTCAATGTTATCCTAGTGGGGTCCGTTGGGCTATCATAGGCAAAGGTGGGTCAGCTGGGTTGTGGATCAAAACTGGAAAAAATGAAATGAAATTTGAATTTGGGTATTTCAAGCTATCCATTAATTTAAAGGTCTTTAAACTGATGGTCAAATATCAAACAAAAATTAATCTTTTCTTCCATCAAAATGATTATTGTTTATCAAATGAGTGTTTAATAAAGCTGGTTTTTGATGTACCACTAATCAATAACTCATATGTGTCTCATTGTGTCTCGAGTATGGATCCTATATATATGAGGCTGACTGACGATCTATGAGGCCTCCTTATTGGAGCTTATAAAAAAAAAAAAATGCTCACTTGTAATATGGGACCAGGTAAGTTTTTCAAATGTAGAACACTTGTTCATAATATTTTATTCATGTGTGCTATGGTTATCAATCTAACTCTCTATCCAACTCCTCTTGGAGAGAAACTTGACCTAGGGATGTTCAAGAGGAGAACTTTCTTTTCTCTTTTTTATTTTTATTTTTTATGATTTAGATCTTTAATAGGTGTGACCCAAAAAAGAGTCTTACCATTTACACATCACAAGTAAGCGGTGCATGCTACAGTGAATTGGACATGATTTTCACGGCCAATGAGGCCCATCAAATTGCAATATTCTGTTAATCCTGTGGGCCCTTATTTCACGATATAATCCATTCATCTCCTTTACAAGCCTAATAAATATTTCTAGGGGGTCAGATTTGAACTCTTAATACATTATGGGTTTTGAGAAATTCAAATTATTAGATATACTTTTTTAGACTTTTGTGGACCCCTAATTTATAATCTGAACTTTTCTTTTTTAGAAGCTAAAAATGGTCTGGGGTCAAATTTCATATCTTAATTCATCATGAATTTTGAGATAATTGTAAAAAGATGTGAAAATGATAAATAGTCTCCTATTTATCATTTTCACAAGTATATCATTATGTGTAAATGTTTCACATGTGCATCAATTATGCTTGTGAGTCATTTTCATCACAAACAAATGACCCCATTTAAACTATGCTTGAATGTCCAATAACAAGAATAGCAGCAGCAGCAACAACAATAACAATAATAACTTACAAGTAGTAGCTAAATAAGTAAATATCTGCCATTGTCTTTTTTCTGTATAAAAAAAAATATATATCTGCCCTTATTTGAGTTAAGGTTAATCCTAAAAATTTCCTAAATGGAAATTAGTGAGAAACATGATGGAAGCATTGGGCAAAAGAGTCTGGATAGAACCTGTAACGCTTCAACTCACGATATATGTGGGGGATTCAAGTGAAAATATTTCACTGTGAGTAGAGGCGAACCCATGATTTTAGTTTGACGGGTGCAGACCTTAATAGGTATTTTGGTTTAAGGGGCAAATCAAGGATGTTCATGTGGATTTTGAGGGTGGACGTAAATTTTTTGTGAATTTTTTGAAGCGCACGTAGTTTAACAGGTTCGGCCGCACCCACATGATTGTGTTTGGGTCCGCCCCTGAGTGTGAGCCCACCTTTTAAGAATCTAAATTGCTTAAAATAACTGCCTTCTTCTTATATGAGATGCGGCAAATTATGGCTCCACTAAAAGCTTGCACCACTAT
The DNA here is from genome assembly GCA_028538565.1 of Umbellularia californica. NCBI lineage: Eukaryota > Viridiplantae > Streptophyta > Magnoliopsida > Laurales > Lauraceae > Umbellularia > Umbellularia californica. The sequence continues at coordinate 11,754,163 of JAPQWN010000001.1, read as the reverse complement.
ATTATTCAACACATGATTGGGTAATGTCTCACACCTAGCTATATGGGTAATGGGGTTCATCTCAGTTCTTTACCATGCATATCACACGCTTGCTCCTGACCATTATTTCATGGCAATTAATTGTAGTGATTGTCACTGTTAGATTAATCTTGTGCTCCACCACCACAGTAAAAGGCAGGAAAAAGGAACGTGAGTGGTTAAAGTCATAAAGAAAATCTGTGTGCTCAGCTGGTTAGGACTAAGAGAATGCATGTGTTCAACTTCAAGTCCCTAGTATAGCCGGGGAAAAAAAAAAAAAGGCATGAAAGGCAATATATATTGTTCAGTTGATTCAACTGATGAGACCCAACCAAAATTAATTAAAACTAAAAGCTTATATGTCTTTCTGTAATCTCAATTTATAATTGCATAGGAGTTGTATGTGCAAAAATATCAAAAGTAAAGTTTTATTTTCCTTGCTAATATGTGCCAACACACTATGCATAAAATGGTTTGGAAACCGTCGTGTAAGTAAATGCCCATGTTGGTCCCGGTCATTTTATGTCAGTATCTTGGATGTACGTTTCCTTCATCTTGAAACATGTTGGGTGGATTCCATTTTAGACGTTAGTGGTCCATGACCACATCTCTAATAATCATGGCCCCCCATTTTAAGTCAAATAATATGCTCTTCCTTTTAGTTTTGATTTGATTAAATCTTTCTTGGAGTCAGTTCAGGAGAGCTTAATCAATCAAGATTCTTGGTTGACTAATCATTGAGGAAACTAATGAAACTTATTACTAATTGATTTCTTTGATGGGAAGAAATCTTTGTTGAGTTATTTTATAAAAGGGGTGTTTGGTTGGAGGTCCCTCGTAGTATGACTTTACTGCAGCCAAAGTCCTCGAACACATTCTCATACCTGATATATCTAATTTACCATTTCTTTAAATCATATCCCATGATTGGTGGGACATCCCCATTTAATTGGCAACGATCAATGGAATCTCATTAATGAGATTTTCAAATAAATTTTAAAAACACACAAATAAATTTCAAACTAATGCAAATAAATTTAAAAAAACGCAATAAATTTTAAAAAATGCAAAGGCCAAATAAATTTCAACAAATGCAAATAAATTTAAAAAGTTCCAAATAAATTTCAAAAGACAAAAAAAATTTCAAAATACATAATTAAAAAAAATTAGAAAATGTAAATAAATTCAAACAATACAAATAAATTCGAAAGAAAGTAAATAAATTTCAAAAAAAGGAATAATTTCAAAAAACGCATTAAATTTCAAAAGAACGCGGAGAAATTTAAAAAGACGCGAATAAATTTCAAAAGATCCAAATAAATTTCAAAAAGTATAATCAAATTTCAAAAGATGAAAATCAATTTAAAAAGACGCAAGTAAATTTCAAAAGATCCAAATAAATTTCAAAAAAATATAAATAAACTCCAATTGATGAAAATCAATTTCAAAAGATCCAAATAAATTCCAAAAAATGTAAATAAATTTCAAAAGATCTAAATAAAATTAATAAATGCAAATAAATTTAAAAAAAAACGCAAATACATTTTTCAAAACTAAGATAAACTAAATTCCCAAATTTTAGAAAAATTTGCCAAAAACTCAATTCGATTTGTCCATAACTCAGATAAATTAGTCAAAAATTCAGATAGATTTTTGTCCAAAACTCAGAGAAATTTATTTTAAAACTCAGATAAATTTGCGCAAAACTCAAATAAATTTGACAAAAAATGAAAAACGCAAATAAATTTGATAAAAACTTAGATAATTTTCACATAAACTCAAATAAAGTTCATAAAAACTCATATAGATTTGTCAAAAATGACATAACAACCAAGCTGCCTTCCTTCTCTAGCGGTGCTGCGATGGAGGAAGACAATCTTGCTGCCTTACTCTTTTCTCCGACGATGGTGCGACACTGGGGCGGTAGTAGTAACGACGGATCTGAGCTGTGGGCTGGGCTTCCGTAGCAGGTCAGGTCAGAACCTACCCGGACAAAACCAACCTGGCCTGGCCGAAGGTCGTCTTCTTCCTTTTGGTTTCTACAACTAGAAACGGACATCAGCAAGCCTATTGCCTTCTTTCTCTATTCCCGCGACGGCATGGCGCAGCGTCAAGTGGCGATCCCCCTTCCCCGGTAACACGCAGGAACGGCAATGGCACAGGAAATCTGGTGATGGCGTAGAAGATCGTCTTCTTCTTCGTTTTGTATTCTACAAGTCTGCAACAAAACCTGCACAAGGTTGCAAGGGTCTTCTTCTTCCCCTCTGGCTACAGTGTGTGGGCTAAAGAAGCAGCAGCGTTTGGCGATGCTACTTATCCGAAAAAACCCCGATCTCGTCCTCCGAAATAAAAACAATGATCGATCTCAACTGTTGAGATCCAATCCGTCAATGTCCATGTCCGGATTGAAGAAGTAGAAGAGGGAGAATGAAATATTTAAGATTTTATGCCTAATCAGTTGAAAGGGCAAATCAGTCATGAAAATGTATGAGGTAGCGTGTCTAAGGACATCTCTCAATGAGGTGACGTATCTAGGGATCTCTCACCGAAATATGTCCAAGCTGCATGGACTACAGGCCTTAGAGGAAATGTTGATGGACTGGAGGCCTTATAAGACATCTATGAGAGACCTTTCGCTAATTACCTCTTTATAAAAAGGGTTTTCCGGTCCTCTCTCTTGACTCATGTTATTTGCAAAGTACCCATTAACTGTCACGCATCTTGAAGTGAGTGACAAGGGAGATGGGAGAAAACCCAATGATTGTTGATCTCTTAGCGAGAGAAGGCTGATGATCAATCTATACCGCTCATCATCAAGATCTAAAGGTACGCTTTTAGCCTTTTAGATTATCCATTGTTAATGCATAAATCAAAATCCATAGATTTGATTTGTATCACAAACCATATTGGATTTTACATTCCATTCCAGGGCAAACAGAGAACTGAAGAGGAAATTAAAGAACACTAGATAGGAAATTAGTCAAAATCTAGCGTGCCATGCCATCCGAGTTGGTAGACCATTTCCTCATTGGAATTCTTCATGCTAATCAGGTACATTTAAATTCTTGTCCATCAGAAAAAATGCTGGTCCTCATTAGCAATTACAATTAGCATGAACAAGAAACAATGTATCTGTCCACCTGACTATGCAATTTTTGCATGGTGCTGTACTCGAATCATTATCTTGCTAGGGAGGGATAATTGGGTCTCAAGGGCCCATTTGAGTAACCGGTCACTTGCAAGGGAGGAATAATTGGGTAACCTAGTAACCGTTCACAGAGTGTGGGACTCCGATGGTAAACCCAGGTCATCAAGCCATCTATTTTAAGCAAGATTTGGCTGATTAATATGGCAATTCTATCTTCACAGTAGTGCCCAAGCAGTGCTGCCCATGTGCTTATGGTTCTCAATAGACCAGGCCTGGGCCTAGTAAAAATAACAATTTGAATAGGCCTGTTTTCTCAGGCCTGGCCCAATTAGATTAAAACTTTGCTTGAAGGAACACAGGTCCGGCCCATTGACAACCTGATATTTGCTTGATCTTTATCTTCACCGTGGATGATGCCATTTGCCAGAATTGATTTATGGTCCATAAGGATGCGGGACTTCCAGTCAGATCCAGTTATTTGAGGGCACTGAAGTGAAAAATCTGGGCATAGACTCTCTTTCTGGGCCTAACTGATAACCGGGTTCATCTCCAGTCAGATCCAGACCCAACACTTTTTTATTGTTATAAGAGAGTTTACATACCCAAGAAACAGATATGGCCCAACCCAATGTGGAAGAGAAGTTGACAAAAGTAATGGCCAAAGGTTTTCCATTATTATAATATATTAAGCTAGAAGGTTGTGGATCCAATTTTGAGTGTACTTTCTATTTTTAAATGAAAGTTACTTTCTACAACTAATAACATACTCTCCCTCATGTTGGCTTGCGTTGAGTTTTGCTGCTAGTAAAGCTTTAGGTGTTGTGGAGTTTTCGTCTCCTCCTTGTTGTTTTGCTTTATGTCTCAGTTGCTTTAATGCTCTGTTTTTTGTTGTTTTGTGCCCTTCCTGTTTCAAGGTTGGCCTTTATAGTTGCTTTCATTTGGTTGTATTTTTTTTTCTTCTTATCCTAGGGGCTCTACCATTCTTCTTTTCTTTTAATACAAATTTACCAAGTAGTAAAAAAAAAATTCACTAATAGACTTCCCTCACTTATGGACTCCCATCTCCCCATTTCTAACATGCATAGAATCCTACCTCTTCATTTAATCACGGGTTTTTGTGCTAGTTTGCTTTTACTATAACAAATTTTGTTTCATTTGAGCTCTTTTCCCAATGCTTTCCTCAAAATCGAATGGTGAGACTCTTTGAGGTCTTAGCATAAGTTTTCAGTTAAAATGTCTCATTGATGAGTTTATGATAAATTTTTCAAGGAAAAATTACATGAGGGAGATAAAAGAGCATTTTAATCACTTGGATGATCTTATTGCTTCAAGCAAGAACTAGAATCAGACAATAGGCAATTTGTAAGGGAAAACGGAGCTGATGCACTATATCTAGAATGAAATAAAACATCAAAATTAATGTTTATCAATACATAAATTACTTGGCCGGATGTTGGTTCATTGGCGCAAGGCCTTGGTTTGCTCCTCTAGTCCTCACTCCCCCTTCCCTCCAAAATTTCCAATCCCTCCCTCGAAACAATTCGTCTGGTCTTCTCCTTCAAATACTAAAAATTCAAACCATATCTATATCCATGCCCATGTCCATGTGTAGGAAAGAAGAAGAAGAAGTAGAGAGAGAAAAAAGGAAACATAGAATCATTTGTTGTTCCTTGTTAGGTTTAAATCTTCAAGCTCCTTTTTAATGCTTTTTTCCTCCTGCAGCTAGCACATTAAATGCAGTGTTATGGTTGTGACAGGACCTCCAAATCCAAAATCCTTGGCACAAATGCTTCAGATTGCCTATAGCTCTGTTGACAAAATCCCCTTGGCATCTTGTTGGATAAAAGAGACATTAGAATCTAGTCACTAGATTCTCTTGGGATCTTTTCGAGGATGGATCTTTTCTTAAGTTTTGAACCCAACCCGATTCCTCATTCCTTTCAAAATCGTGGTGCAGTAACCAGACCTTATTTTGGACCCTACCAAGCTAAACCCAAATCCAGAGCCCAGCCAAGCCCAGATCTAGTTCAGGGCTCTACCAGACGAAGCCCATATCTATTACAATGCCTAAATGTGACAAGGATATGTCAGGGACACAAACACAGCTGCATCATGACATGAATTTTCTACATTGAAATGCAGTAGTGGATGCAATGCAATATATATTCATTGCCTATTCTGCAGTACCATGTACCATGGAAAATATAATATGTCCAATTGAACCCAGTCCACAATCTTGTTCTACCAAGGCAACAAGTCTACACATTATACATGAAAAATTCACTCTATTTCCATGTTGAACCTAGTAAAAGTATTCTATGCAATATATGGGCCTTGGGCCTTTGGATCTGACTTCCAATTAATCAGAAACTTCACAAATAACCGAGGAAAGCCTAAACTATTTGATTTACATGCCCAGTCATTTTTGTGAAAATTGAAATCATATAGCAAATTGTTCGAGGGGTGAAATGGAATCAATTTGTGAATTGTTTCTTGAATTGAAGGAATCTTTTACTTCAGTAAAAATGAAAAATACTAAAAACTAGAACCTGTGACAAATAGTAGTAACTAATAATCTATTCATTTTCCATCCATACCAACATCAATATAATTAGGGGTACTTGTGGGCCAGAGCAGCACAGGCCCGAACCAGACCCAGCCTGCTTTGGGGCGGGCTTGGATATATCCAATTAAAACTTTGGCAAGGCTTGGATTACGTGATACAAAGACGGAAGCCTGGCCTGCCCCAATAAGAAATCCTTATAATTTAGTGATAGTTTGTCCAAAGAAAGCCTGTACAAGTACTCATAGCAACCCGGGACAGGCCGGGCTGATTAACTAAATGTGCAGGCCTGGGCCTGATATTTACGGACTGTGTCAGGCTTGTGCCAAATACGGCCCTGAATTTCTAGAATCGGGCCATGCCGGGCCTGGATATGCCTTAGCCCAGTCCGGACCATGAACACCCCAAAATATGTAAAGAAGATCATTGACTCATTGACTATTGATACAATCATATGAAGAAAATTATTGAAATATATCAATATATCATTAATCATTAATGGTATGTGTAAATAGTTGAATATAGTTAAATAGAAGTGTCACAAGGAAAATATTAAAGAGTTGCAGTTTTTTTCATTCTATTTAAATAAAAAAATCTCAAAATCATCAACCTAGATTGTTAGGATGTGTCCATGAAGTTAAAGAAGTAATTCATGAGAAAGGGGAAAAAAAGAACAAATAACAAGAATGTATGCAAAACTTATAGCTGTAGTGGGATGCTCTAGTCACATGCCTATTCCTTATTTGTCTCTAAACCAAACAAAGCCTCACTAATTTCTATCTCAAGATACTTCCTTAATAACTGGATATCCTTTTAAAAATTGGACCACAAGGTCAAAAGGGACTAAAATTAGCCATTTAGATTTGGCTACTCCCACCCGGATAAATTGTTTGAATTGTAAGATTTGATATAACAAGTCTCAAAGTGTGGGAAGGGTAAGATTCACACCAAACTCATAAGATTTACTTGTACATTAGATTCATTGTCTGTATTTACTACCTGCTTTATAAGATAATTGACACTGAAACAAGGTGAGGCTGCTTGTGGCCTTTTCTTACGGTAGGCTTTTGGATACACTGCCACATGCACCACAATTACAGTACTTCAAACCTAGGAAGTTTTGGCTCTGATGGTAATAGTTTGAACGAAATGAGAATGCATTGAGCACTGTATAATAGTGTTCTGTATCTCAATAAATTGCTGCACTAATATTACAAGCATACATTGACCACCCCTCCCTTCTTTTTGCTGTACCTGTATAGCTCATGATGCCAATATAAAGTAGACCCAACCTTGTGAACAATTTTTAAAATACTCTAATTTGGCATTCATATTTCTTTGTTTTCGGGTTACGGTTTAGTCCAGAAACTACCAGGATCTTCCCATTTGAACTGCTGGGTTTCTAATCCATGGGTGATTGTATTTGAAGGAGAATATTTTGGCCGAATTCAAATTCAGTTGCCAACCAGTCTTAAGTTTTCTTTTTTTTGGGACAACCAGGAAAGAATTGACGCTCCTTATCACTCGAGTAAGGAGGCTTTCTTAACCAATCCAAGTAGATGCTTATATTTTAGGGCTTTCAAGTTGCAAATATTTTACTGACGGGTTAGATTGTCCTGAGTCAATCCGGATGGCTCAGGTCAATCTGGACCAATCTGTTTAATATTTTGTTGGTCTGCTTTTTTTTTTTATTTACTTCAAATTGTTAGCAAGTCTTTAGCACCTCTTATGTTAAGTAAATAAGTAGCACTTGTACTCCGCAGCTAGAAATAAGTAAATAAATCAAGAGTACTTCGTCTCTTGACTTTGAGGAGAACTCGAAAACCCAAGCCACTCAAAATAAATCTGTAGTTACAATATGATGATAACATTATTAATATAATCCTAATTATTAATCACGTTATCATCGAATGATCAATCTTATAGTGAACCCAACTATTGCATTAAAATATAAGAAAATCTTTATAAAGGGGAGGGCGTTCATTTGAGCAGCTTGAACTTTCCAAGAGGTGAGCCTAACCATGGGGCTCCTTTCCTCTAACTAGGGAATTCTACAAGCCGTGGGAGGATCAAAAGGACCCGGATTCATAAAGCATACGTCCTTTGGTGGAAGAGCTAGTCAGTACCAAGTCCCTTCTTCAGCAAACAAGAAATAGCATGTAGCACCTATGTGTAGCATGAATGGGACCACATAGTCATTATATGCGTTGTAATGGGATCACAGTTAGTAGTTTTGGGCAATAAATGGTTGAATAGGCTACATACAGCTTATTGACTTTCTCAGCTTCCTACCTTGAAATACTGTAGCGCTATCTCCACGCGACCTAAATTGGCTCACCACATGTTAGAAATGATGAAGATGGTCATCATCAAAGACTTGTCTCAACTATACTAGGGTTGGCAGGTTGGCTGCATGAATTTCGGTTTTTCCATTTCAATTTACTCATAACAAAGCTTGGATCAAAAAAAGTGGATTAATGGCCAGTGTAAGATTTTATCACAATCCAAACATTGTTTGAAATGGTAGGATACCCCAATCCAAATGGCTTTATTGGCACAGAGATTTCCAATGAGCCTATTGATCCAAAAACAGGTTTTGGGTTCGGTTCTCCTCTTCTTTGTTTTTTATCGGATTACTACGTTCTTTCAAATAATTTGGTACCAATTTACAACCTTGCACTATTAGTGGCATGCGCACATTAATTGTGCTTGTCAGCTGGTTGGTAACAACAATGCAAGTTGTTGCACCAACAACATGAACCAAAAAACTATTCCATTAATTGACTCACCTTTTTCTTTTTCGGGTGTGGGCCCAGTCCTTACTAGGCAATTGAAGCCTGAGCACAGCAGGCCCTTTTGCCACTGGTTTCAAACCTGATATCATCTTCCCCCTTCGATTGTATTTTTATGTTTACAACCAACTGCTGCACTATTATGCAGCAGAGGTGATCAATTGCTTGCCCCATTAGGTAATAAATAGCATTTCTTATCCATTTATAAGAGTGATGTATTTCCCTGTACATTGATTGGACAGTTACTGTTGCCCGAATCAATATTGGAAATATTGACAATACTTTTGAATTATTCTGAGATTATCAGGATGTTTTCTTGAAAATACCTAATGGTGGTATTATAATGGCATTGTCAATAATTAATATCTGAATATCCTATGTTCAAAATAAGGGATTTTTATGAAAAAAATTATGTGTAAGCTATGATTAGACAAAGATGGGTAAAAAAATGTAAAAATGACGAATTAGGGTGATGTACATTTTATTTATTTTTTGACATAGTTTCCCCTCTAGCAAAATGTTACCCATAATGATATTGATATTGTCACCTATTTTTCCATTTTCATGGAAACGTGCTACTCTAGTCTCTTACTCTCCTCTTCTAGATCTTTTTTTTTTTTTTTAATAAAATCCTCATCTAGAATGTTTGGTGGGGGTGTGGAAAGATGGAGAGAGATTTGGAAAAATGGATGGATGTGGTGAGTGTGATGAGACGAGTTTAGTAGATCGGATTAATGGGGAAGAAGAAAAGAGTGAGACGGTGATGGTGGCTGGAAAATGAGATTATTGGTGGTGAAAAAAGAAAGTGCAAAATGGGCCAAACACAAAGATCGCACTCACCAACTCATTCAAACCCACCAAACTCAATCAACCTATTCGAGCACATCATCATCCCTCATCAACCGACCCACACAGCAGCCATTTCAAAACACCAGTTTCATCTCCATCATCACAACATATCATCACCCTCCCACACCCTATTTAGAGGTGCTCATGGCCCAGGCCAACCCGAGCCCAACCGGGCATAGCCTGCTTTGGGTTGGGCTTGGATATGTAATTAGGGCCCGATTAATAATTGGCCAAGCTTGGATTAAGTGATGGATAGCCCATAGCCTGGCTCAACCCGGCTTGTGTAAGAAATGCATGTAGTTTAATTTAATTAGTGCTCTAATGCCCACAAAAGTGATGAAAAGCCCGGTTCAGCCCGGCCCATTGATTAAATGGGCAGGCTTGGGCCTAACTTTTATGGCCCGTGTCGGGCTTGGGCCAAGCATTGGCTAGTATTTCTAATGCTTGGCCGGGCCTGGATATGCCTTAGCCCGGCCCAGCATGGGCCATGAACACCCCTAACCCTATTCACCCACTCTACTAGTTTGTCAACCATTCAACCTTCTCTCACGATTCACACCCTCTCCAAACGATGAACAAAAATGATAAATGGGTGATGATATCGTGAAAGGGATAACGATATCTTTAGAGGGGTAATTTTGTTCAAAAAGACAATACGACACCCTAACCATCATTTTTATTTTTTTGTACTTTTATACATTTAATCAGGACTTAAGCATAAGTTTCTCATAAAAATCCCTAAAAACAATGCCCTAGTACTCAACCAATGAGGACAGCCTCGCTATTTGTTTGCATTTCAATACATAGAATTTGAATACATATGATTTGTATTATAACTGGTTGAACATAAAGGCCAAAGTTGAATTCTCAAAAATGAGCATCAAACAAGCTTTTCTTTTACAAAAACAGAATCAAATAAAAATGAGAGATGAATTAGTTATTCTTCTCCCATTTTTATTTGAATCTAATTCCATAGAAGGAAAGCTTATATGATGTTCATTTTTTACTATTTGCTTAGGATCTTCATTTTTAACTACTTATGGCATAAATCTTATGCATTCAACTTATTCCTATCTGTTAATTTAAGGTAAATAAAGAGGCCCTTATATGAAAATAACCTCACCATCGTAAGGTTTTAAAATATAATTTTCAACTTTGTCATGTTTAATCAAAACTACTCGTGTGTTTACATCATCATTCTAGAATTTTCTTTTATAAATTTTCAATATTCATAAAAAGCATAGATAAAGGATTGACGTGACTCCTCAAATCGCCAACTGGTTGACTTGTCATGTCAAGACTAAGAGTTCTTTTTTGCTAGTGTGGTCCTATGCAGCTATGTGAGATGAGATATCCTTGTCACTAAATTGTCTCGATTTAATGATATGCGCCTCTAAATTAGAACATAAAACAATTGCTATTCACTTTTTGTTCGATCGGGTACTCTACATCCATTCGATCAGGTCTACAGGTCCGATCGATCGGTCCTCATGGACAGTGTCTTCCGAATTTCTTATGTTTTCTTCTTTTATTCGCTTTAGTTCTTCCGGCGACACTATTATCATTTTGAAATAAAATAGAAAATACAACTCAATTAACTTACAGATTCGTCAAACTCATGAATTAGCCAACATAAAAATACTAATAGGTCCGAAGAATTTAGTCCGACCCTAAGGGATAGGACAGACTCTATTAAAAAAAAAAAAAATCAGCACTCCATATTGTTTATCACGTGGCCTGGTGTATAAACCCCACATTAGGCATAAAGAAGTGACCCCACAAAGTTCTCACGAGCGGCTAATTACCAAGTTTGATAGATTAATTTGTGGGAGGGGCAGCCTTCCCAAAGAAAAAGGACATAGACCCACCCCATTGGACAACAGGAAACAGCCATACGAGAGAACTGAGCTACAGCAGACCCAAGAAATTAACAACCAAACTGACTTTAAACTTTGCTAGCTAGGGCTAACCCAAGTTCCAAGGCTACGAAACATTCCACATCCTTATGATTCCTTCTACTCACGGACTAGATATAGTCTCCAGTCCCCATCAACATGAGTACAGGATTGAATTCAAGGCGCATGCATCGAGACGCGCCTACCGAATGCTGGACTTAGAATTGAAAGACTCCGTAGAACAACAGGCTCCTGTTACAAGCAAAGCCAGTATCCTCTGGTTAGACTTGAGTAAATTAGGTTCTAGCCTTGGTCATTGGATAGATGGAGTGTCATTTTAGTCATGTTATATATATAAAGGAAAGTGCTCATATGAGAGATATTTTCATCAATTTGGTGAGAGATTAGTGGAGGCCTTCACATTTAAATTGGGGGTCCTTGCATTTAAGTTGGTGAGAGTGGATATAGAAGTGAGGGCCCCCACCCATCTCTCATAAAGTTGGTGAGAGTGTCTCTCATAGGAGCACTTTCCATATATAAATATATTATCTCTCATAAAGTTGGTGAGAGTGTCTCTCATAGGAACACTTTCCATATATAAATACTTCCATAATTAATGTGCAAAAAGGAAAAGTGCCCTCACCCTATGGTGAGAGATAGATGCACATAAATGTTCCCCATATATATATATAATATATATATATAGAAATATTCAAGTAAGAACTAGTTCTCACCTATTATATGAGGACGTTTTTTGCGGGGCCCATTAGCAACCCATTCAAACCTAGCAACCAATAGGGAACCCCTTGATAGCACCAATCCCAAGGATTGGCACACATCCGAATGGACTGAACCGTTGGATCAATGGTTGAATATTTTTATGAATATGAAGCCATTAAACTTGTGGGCCACTGTTTAAGGGGTTAGGGGCATGCGTTTGAAGTCAAATTTGATACTTGGGGTGGTCTCACATAGATCTTTCTAACCCCTCGGGTCCCATCCCCAAATAGGGCCACAATTGGGCCCACAAAAAAGTTTTCACATAATATGTGAGAACAGCTCCTACTTGAATATTACCCATATATATAGATATATATATATATATAAAGAGGTTTAGATGAAACTATTATGCACTATTGATTATTAATAAAAATATATTGGCTGGTTACTTGTTATCGTTGGATGCGCTATGGTGCATAAGGTTGAGAGTGTAGCAATTAAATCCTATCACAAAGTTAAGATATACTCAAAGGTATAAATGGTAGAATAATGCAATGTTAAGAGTATGAAATGTTTGAATATCTCAATCATGCTTCCTACGTGGAGGGGTCATGTAAAACTCCATAGTGGGGTCACCTACGGAATATCCGAGCCGTTTAAAATAAATGTCCTCTCCTTAATAGGACTTTTCCTAAATCTTAATATGGTAGGAGTTGCTCTCACCATAGATTGAACATTTAAATAAAAGAGTGATGTAAAGATTGGACTTTTACTTTTACTTTTATTGGTTCAGACTTTCAATAGATTGAACCCATATTAGGCTTTCACACCCCTCCTGTAGTACCGGTGAACACAAAATTCTAAAAGGGGAGGGCAACTACTCCCCCTGAAGATATACAAGAGAAGTGGCATAGCGGAAGCTAGTGCTCACAATTGCAATCTTGAAATGTGGGTTAGTCATATGTTGCCAATATAAAAAAATAAAAAAAAAAAGTTATGATAATGTTAATTCATAGGTAGTAAAAAATAAGTGACCAGCACCATATCGTTAATAAACGTAGAGTTATGAATACAAATTAAAATAAATGGATATAAGATTCTTATGATAAAAAAAAGTGGGGCTGTAAAATTTGACAGCACAGTCCCACAATACAATGGAACTTTGAAAGGATAGAAAAATAGATGAATACAAGGCCAGACTTGTCCCAGAGGGCTGTACTGTGGGCTGTGAAGCAGCAAGCACGTTGCATTGAAGTTTAGTATATACACAAACAAACATTGCATCTGAATTTGCCGCTATATCTCTCACTTTGTAATTTCCTCTTTTCTTTCCGGTAAGAGTAACTCTAACAGAGGAGTTATTTATCCACATCAGCTTCCAACAGTAATAAATGGCATCATGGGAAGCCTCCAACAGAACCTCTTTTTTCACCTGTCATTTGGCATACCAGAAAGGTATACTTCAAATAATTTCTGAGCATTAAAATAATGATGATGACCGTTGGATTTGAAGTAGGCAGTTGTACGATTTCTCTTGGAGTAAAATAATGATAATAACTGTTGGATTTGGATTTGAAAAAATAATAAAATAATAATTTGAAATCTCTCTTGAAGTTGCCCAAGAGAGATACCAAATTTACATATGTCTTTTTATGCCACATAAGCCTCTATTTTGAAAAAGACATCTCCATATTTGAAGTGTCTCTCGGAGATGCTGAAATTGCCAAAAGGGTACTATATCACATCAAAAAACACAAGTGGGAGATAAGGTGGAAACGTGGCAACACTAGCAATTAGAGAAAAAGGAGGTACAGTAAACAATACAGTTAAAAAAAATGGGTTAGGCAAAGGGAAAGGGTAAGGGTAATTCAATCATCTGAGATACCGAGACAATGCTGCCTAAATTTTACAGAAATACAAATGCAGTGGTTGCCCGCCCTTTTCAAGCCCATACTTACAGATGTGAATTGAGTTGAGAAAACACAATGCGAAGAAACCGCATTTCCAATAACGGTCGCTTTCTATTCCCAGAGCGCTGTCTACTAGGTGTCTCATGCAGTGCTTGCTTGCTCGCTCGCTCACTCACTTGGGATAGGAATTGTAAGAACAAGATATAAACAAACAACCCGATGCATTTATCTGATATGACATTGTTCTGGTTCCTGACATGTGCTTTTGAGAGGGTAACAGTGAAACTTCTGCTCTCTTTCCTTCTCTCAATTATAATCTGTGCTTTTGAGATGGTAACAGTGAAACTTCTGCACTCTTTCTTTCTCTCAATCATAATCCGACGACCCTCTTTTACTCCGTTCCAAGGGTAGTTCACAAGAAACCCCCAAGAGACAGTAATTTAATTTTAGAGAAAGATTATGGTTTTTATGTTAAAAGAATTTAAGTTCTTGCTAAAATTTCATGGCCAATTATTAAAGATTTATAGAATGGGGATGGCTGCAACTAAAGACGGGTGGCCATTAATATCTTAACTAGCACAAAAACCCTCGTTAATCACGGATATGCATGAAGAGGTAGGATTCTATATAAGTTAGATACGAGGAACATGAATATAAAAGCAAGAGAAGTATATAAGTGAAAGTAATGTCAGCAGTTGTAGAAAATGAAAATAACTTCTAGTTCAAATTAAAACCCATGGAAAAATTAGATCTAAAATTAACCTTTTAACTTAATATATTATAATTGTACGTGCAAACCCCATATTTAGACTCTACCGTCAAGTTCTCTAGGTCGGGAATTATTAAACCACTTAATCCCACTTTAAAAAGGCTTAGTAAGAAATAAGGGTCATAGTCGATTCTTTTAAGGTTTACACAGTGACAATCAATAAATACCTTTTGCTAGATAAATTATAACAGATACAATTTGATTCCTTCATTTTGAATATGTTTTTAGGGTAAGATAATAAATTAATGCTTCTGTTTTAATGACTTTTTTAAAAGCTATTTTTGAAATATAAAAAATGAAAATGTTGTGTCAATAAAAAGTGATTCGGCAAATGCTATTTGTTATGTTCCCAATTTAGAATAGGGGCCTTGGAAATTTCATTTCATTTTTAATGAGATCAAGACTTTATCTTATTTCGGTGTGGTCTCATTTTCTCATGTGGCACGAAAAGGTAATTTCATAGCAGGATTTTTATCTAAGCTAGCGGTCATGGAGAGGACGGTTCCTTCATTCGTTTCTATCGTGTAATTGGATCTGTAGTACTTATAAGAGCTATATTTCTTTATTTTGTTGTTGTTGTTATGCTCTCCTTTTAATTCAAATGTTTGTTTCCAATCAATATATATATATATATATATATATATATATATGAAGTAAAATGTCACGTCAATAATTTTTTCCTTAAAAAATTCGAAGCACATCTCCTTTCAAAAGTATATGCTTTGATTATTGTGGAACCCCATGTCATTATTTCACTTGCACCTTTCTTCAATTCTAAATTTGTTGAGTAACAACTTGCGAATACTATATTTTTTTCAAGACAAATGAGTCCACTTCTCCGGTTCTCGCCTTACATATTGAACCCAATTTAGTTCTCACCTAAAACAAACAAACCCAGAAAAACACATGTCGCCACCTCTACTTATATACCAATCACAACAAATTGTAATAAGGTACAAGAAGAAATATTCTGAAGAAAAGAGTTGTGTGGGCTAAAATGATCAACCAAAGAGTCAAAAGACATTGAGGGCTTCCTTTTTTATCGCTATAGAGTAGCATAATCTGTACTTCATTAACACGATTAATCTCAGAAGAGCTTCCTACGTAGTGCATTTTTGGAGCTTCATGTTGTATATATCATATCATTATAATCTTGTACAGATTACGTGCATTCATCTTAAAAATGGTTGTTGCTTCCAATAAAACCCCCCACTTCAACTGAAGGTAGGCTTCTTTCATTTTATTTAAAGTACTACTCTTTTTTATGAGGCATTGTTTATTTTCATTAAAATATATAAAAATTAAATATATAGAGTGGTTAAAAATTAAGATTAAAGATAAATTTTCAAAAATAAACATCAAATAGTATCTCCTTTTAACTATACTTTTCTAAAAGAAAATACTTTTAAAACACCCTGTATTCAATTCCTATGTACTCAAATACAAGCATATATTCAATCCTTATGTATTATAGTGTAGAAAAACAGGCCTGCAAATTAATATAAAATTTAATTAGTTATATACAATAATATTCACGTGCAGTAGCCCCCACTCCAGTCCAGTGGTCTATGATATGACCATGAGGCTTCTTTTGAACTCCAACAAAAGATTACGTGATACACACACATGACAGTCCTCACATCAGCGAGGGAGAGAATAAAGTGCTGGAGTCGTTTTGTCCGCATATCATCATGGATGGAGTACAGGGCCAGGGCTTGCAGACCCCATCTCATTAACTGAGGACCAGTGAAATTTCTGCTCCTGCTGTAATCTGTCAAGTAACGAAAAATCTCTGTTTTCCATTTCAATTTTTCTGTATGCCCAACTGTTGCGTGGCCAGGTAATATACTTTGGCGTAGGCATATATGGACGTGGTACAAACAAATCACAAGGAAGGTACCCTAACAAACAAACAGACTTCCCAACATGTCACAAACAGCGTCAATTCAAGATGCCCAAATCAGCTGTAACATTTCATATTCCACACATGTATTCTCCATATATGACAGATTTAAGTTATTAGTGCTGACCCCCCAGAACTTTGTATGAACATTTCATATTCCATTTTTAGCTTCACATGAAGCTCAAATACAAAACAAGATTTTGTTTGAAAATCAATTTCACATCTCTCTTGCAAAAAAAGTATAATTTTGTATATAGTGATTTCATTTGTATAGGACACGAACGAGAAGAAGACCTACACAAATGGAAAAGAGGTGATGGATATAGGATTTGACCCCTGTGCGCCAATATCCCATCAAAAATTAGAAAAATGAAAACTACCCATTTCAAGAAAATAGATTAGGGAGAATGGATAAACATTCATTCACCATCTAAACAATTGTTCGCATGCGATGGTGACATCATTTTAGATTCCAATTGTACAAGGCTCAAATCTGTACACAAGTAGCAATAGCTCCTAACATGACACATACTCCAACAGTAGGAAACCATTTTCTAACAAAGAAAAACAAAAAGGGCCAATGTTTGAACAGCAAACCAAACATTAACAATTCCCAAGCTCCTGCGGCTTACCATACCCACAAACGCCTCCAGGCTCAACCCAGGTAGACCCGAACGGGCTACGGTCGCAAAGATGCCATCTGATGCCACTGTCGGCTAACACCTCTCACGTGCCAAAGGAACAGCTCCACCTCCCAATGGCATCTCGTCACGTGAACGCCCACGTGGCATACATGGCCCACTCATCACATCTAAATCACAGTAAGGAACGGCTGCGATTGAAACTCGCCGACCCACTTCCGAGTCGAAAACATCAACAGCAGTAGAGTTTCATCCACGAGCGAGTCCATGATCTCGCGCTCCAGCTCGAGCGCGATCAACTCACCCTGCTCGTCCTGGGACCCACAACGCGCGCCCCAGCCCACGTTACCCCTAGAAAGGTCGAACCCAACCAACCCATCTATGTCCGGCGCCTCGCACTTGACCGAAGGAATGGACCGAACCTGCGACAACAGCCGATTTGAAGAAGAAAATGATGATGAGATCAGTGGTTCTCTTCTTAACAGGCCCAGGTGGGGCTTGATGGAATTGTAGTGGAGGATTTCATCAATGAGATCGAATAGCAGCCGTCGATTGCAGCTATGTTGAAGTGGGCCAGAAGTTGTTGCATGGAACGAGGGCTCAAGCTCAAGTTGATGAAAGAGGGTGGGATCAAGATGGTGGAACCATGTCGTAGCGTTCGAGTCGATGTTCGTACGTTGGAGGATTTCATTTACGTACCGGAAATCCGAACCATCTGTAACGGTGGTGCGGATGCTGCTGTCGTCTCGGTCGTCGCGCGGCCGTTTCGGCTTTCGGTGCTGTTGTTCGTACTGCTGACGCTGTTGTTGTTGGCTTGAGCCACAAGGTGACACAGAACTAACGACCGTTTGTGCCTGTGCATGTGCCTGCGTGAGAATAGGAAGGAAGCGTAAAATTCATTCAATGAGTATTATTTTGTTCAAATATTTCAAAAGAAAAGTTAGGGGAGAGGATGAACAAAAGATGATTACTTACTGGTTTTTGAATGGTGATTGAATGCGGGTGCTGGATTTGAATTGACAAGGGTATTTTGCATTTTTTGAGACCAGTCTGGGAATTGGAAGATGGTCGTTGAGTGAATCGTTCGCAGGTGGCCTTTCTGCACTTGGCTGTGGATTTTGGCAATGGTTTTGACTTGGATTTTGGTGATGGTTCTTTCATTGTTAGTGCTGATAATGGAGTTGAGGTTGTTGTAGTTGGAGATGGTTTGGGAGACGATGGCTTTGTAGAATTGGAGTTAGATATGATGGGGTCCTTGTTTTCCATGCTCTTGGTCTTGGTCTCCAAGAACTTGAGACGGGGAGAACACGAAGGCGTTGGTGTCTTGCTTTGTTTCGATTCATCCGTTGCTCTACAGGGCTTCTGAGTAGTCTTTCTAATGTTGATTGAAGGAGAGACGCTTTCGCCTCTGCATCTGTTTCTGCTGCTGCTGATGTTAGTGATATCCAGTCCCACTCTCCTACTCACACTTTCCTTAACCTGTTTCACAATCTCCCTCGCGTATGTGGTTGGGCTTCTGTTTTCTTCGTAGAATCTCCCTTCTCTAGTCCTCGACTTTCTCGACGCAAATGAAGAGGAAGATGAGAAAGAGTCCCTTGCAGCACTTGCGTTGTAGTAATTCAACTCGGGTGTTTCCACGTTTTCCTTGTTAAGTTGCAGAGAAAGCCTTGGACCTACATCTGATCTCCTTGCCGACGATATTCTCGGTGTATCAGGCAAAGAACGGATGCCCGAATCATATCTAGTAGTCTCGTTTACAGGAAGGATTCCATCTCTTCTCTGAACTGATGTACGAGATGAATGAGATCTCATTGGTGAGTAAGACGGTCTAGGGGAGACTTCATCCGGTAGAATATCAAGACCCATGAGACGAGCGACCAGATTGGGTGTCTTGGATCCTTGCAAGCTGCTGGCCTCTGATGATAGCTCCTTCTCTAAGGACTTTGGTTGTACTGGACGAAGTCGAATACCAATCTACAAGAAGAAGAAGAAAAAAGAACACATTTGTAAGGTGTTTAAAGAGAAAGAGAGTTGCTAAACGACCAAATGGGTTTTTTACTTTCTCCATACCGGTATATCTTCCACTACAGAAGTAGGAGTAAAAGATAATGAAGTATCCACATCCAACTCCAAGCTGTTTCTTGGTGCTTCTAAACCTGAATTACACAACGCCCATCAAACACTTTCCTTCAAAAACAAACAGTACTATATGGAACAAGAAGAACAAGAAGAAGATAAGAACGCTATCTATCTATACCTTGAACCGAGTCCGTATCACACGGCTGTGACTGTTGCTGTGGCTGCGTGCAGAACTGAATCTGATGAAAATCAAAGAAGTGGAGAACGCCACTCATGCACCCAACGCTCTCCTTCTCTTCCTTTCTAAAGGATCTGCTCCAGTACCTCTCTCTACCCATCTCCGAAGTAGATGATTGCAACTAGGAAAAAAGGACTAAGAGTACAGATCTCTCTCACAGCTTAAGCTCTGAAAAAGGAAAGCTAACAGAGAGGAAAGCTGATTATAGATAAGTATATATGCCAGCCCCTGCAACGAGCGAAAAAAGCGGATCGGTCGAGGAGGCTAATCGACGTAAGGACTAAGGAGAGAGCATTTCCAGCACATGTTTGCATCCGCTACACTCTTATGTTATCTGTTCGAAACCCGAAAACATCGTATCGGGAATTGAAATGGAAGAAAGCAGCTGATGACGATACCACCAAGCGCCTTCCCTCTTTTTAAATATTTTGATGGCCTGTCTTTCCATACTCATGAAGGACACCAGATTATCCACACCTTTCTTATTAACAAATCTGAACCGTTTGTTTCTTTATAACCTGTGATTTAACCAATGCGGACGGATATGATCTTCTGCTAGTGTGGTAAGAGTGAGTGCAGGTCCATCTGGGGCACGGAAGTCTAGTTCTATACTTATATTTAATTGATGATGTTTATGGATTCTTTGCTGTTAATTAATTTTAAAATCTGTTTTGGCTACCATAAGCCTGATCTTGTGGTGAACTGACATATGGAGACAGCCAAACATATACTGGCCAGGTAAAACGAAGTAAAAGCATTAACAAGATCTGGGTAGCTAGAGAGAGAAAGTATTGGTAGTCCAATGAAATCTTTGAGAGGGCTGAGGAAGGGGAGATAGGTGGTTGGGTGGATGAAGTTAGGTTCAGAAGAAGGCTGTGGGTAGCATGTGTATAAGGTTGCACTATTTAAAAATTTTCAGTTTTAAACAAAGATTAGTATGAGATTTATTTTTGGAACCAGAGAAGTTAGATCAAAGTCTGAATCAATGAGGATTCATGCAAAAAGGATTTCAAATCGAATCCCTGTATGCTTCGATCTAAGGTATGGATTCATCTAGGATTTATGCTTGATCAAAATGCTACACATAGGTTTCATGCCAAATCCAAATCTATAAAGACTGATCTAAGCTTGGATCCAACATGGCTTCACCCCAAAATCAAGTCAAGAAATAAAAAAAAATATATATTCAACTTTAATTTATTTAGTTATTGCACTGAAAATGTTAACAAAATTATGTTCGAAAATTAAGATCCTCATCCTAAATTCTTCAACAGACATTCGGATTTACTCTAATAGCCGAGCAAAATATTGAGTGAATTGGGTCTTGGAGGCCTTGGTCTGGTAAAGGAATTTTGCGAACCCCATTGTAGGTTTAGCAGTACAGAATTGAATGAGCAGGGCCCACATAAGTTGTCATCCTCTTCATGGCTGAAAGTGACCCTTAAACTCACTGTACGGCTCCATCTTGGGCATCAATTGTGCTGGTTCCTCCTTAAAAGGAGGGGAAGAATCACTTAAATGGTCCTTCAAACTACTGAAGTTAGTCTAACCGTTAATTGGCCCTAGGCCACCATGTGTTTCCCAACTATAGTAAGCAGTACTGGCAATATAAAATAGAGATGTTGAACATTTTAAAAGGCACAACCCATCTGCGCTTTACACGTGGCAGTGGTCCCACATGGGTGGCCACTAGCCCAAGATGCCGTTACCCTAAACCTAGCTTCTAATCTTATTTTAGAGGATTAAAACTGATTTGAATGAGAATGAAATGACAGAAATAGCCATGGGCTATTGATGTTGATCGAGAGTCATTACAAGGTTAGTTCGGTCATTTTCACTTTCGGCAGCAGTTCAAATTTCAAAGAAGACGATCCCTACTTCCCACCCAAAAAAGGATCGGAACGGGCGTTACAGGCACCATTAAAAGGCACTTCATGTGATGATGTCCGTATGATTGAATCCTTTTGTATGTGTTTGTTGGTGTATATTGGGGAAGATTCGGTTACGACTCTTGAAATAGGATAAAGGTTGGAAAGGCACTGTTACATGGTCGTTTGTTACAGAGAAAACCTTCCAATAAATATTACCTTTTTTTTTTTTTAAAGATTAAGTGGATTTAAAACCACTCACTGTCTTTTTTTTTCTTTTTTTGATGACGGGGTGTCCGACCAATTCGAAAACCGTTTAGGCTATTTACCAGTCATGCAAAGTTCTCGCCTCCCCCACAAACCGGGTAAATCGGCTTTTAACTAGACAAGTGACTCCACAAAAAGAGCGTAAGTTCGAAACTGCATCCTTTGGTTCCTGAATCATCATCCTACCCAATTGCGCTACCACCCGGGTTAACCCACTTAGTAATTTAGGGATGTATATTAGAAGTAAATTAGAGATGAAGAATTTAGGTTTTTGAAATAGGGTTCCACTGAGTTCTAATTTATTAGAAATCTCTAACTTATTGCAAATATCTCTTGTGCTAAATTAAGAGTTCAAGTTATTTCACTGGCTAATGTTGATGGGAGACAAAACACTCGAGTCCAGTACATCACGTTGCCTCTCTTGATCATCATGCATCTTGGTGGGCTGCACAATAAACGAGCAATTTCTTAAGGGCAAATGTTTGCATGTTATGTGGCATGACTTATTTATTGTATCGGTGGTAGAAGTAATCAACATACATGGTGAAGAACATTGAGTGGACCAACAAGTTTGGATAAGAACCATTACTTTTGGTCGGAGTACGAGGTGCACTTAAACTTGAACCTTTTTTTGAGATAATAAGTGTACTTTATCTTTGCTTTTTAAAACTTCCTAAATACTCACATACACACACATGCATGCAAATCATGTCAGGTCTCTCACCAAATAAGCTGCAGTCATAAATTGATTTTTGGTTGTTTATGTGTAGATGCCTTGTCGTTGAACTATTGGTGAATTTATAATCAAACTTATTACTATAGATTCACATAGGATTTAATTATCAATGGAACCTATAATCAACACTGATATATGAGTTTTTAGGTGAGGTCTTTTCGAAGTCATCGTCCACAAGCCTACTTTTATCTCTTTTAATTTTTTATCTTTTACTATAAGTTTGTTGAAGAGAATTGACAATAGTGCAATTATATATCCAGTCGCATTTCAATCGTATACTAGTCATCTATACTTTTTCAGATTGCGAGTAGATTTGAGTGTTACTTTCCCTCAAAAATATATCTACTATTTGATTTAGTCGTCCTGTATGACAAACATTTTGTTTAGAGGACAACTACCCTGCATCATTCGAGCTGTGATCAACAGATGATAAATGGAAAAAAGGTTTTTAATATGGAAAGCTGAGTACTCTGAATTCAGTAAAGTTGCCTCCCTTCCTTTTTTACTTTCATTTTTGTTTTAGATTCTCCCCTTTCTTTTTGCCACATGTGAAAGTGATGGAAAAGGTATCTCTCTTCCAATTTTTTCTCTGCAGTGACGGTTCATGAATGGACACCTCTATACACTCCACTTCCTTCCACTTTTTCCTTCTTATTTTTTTTTTTTCTCTGGTTTTGTTGATGACCTATCCATGCTAATTTTTCCATGCACATTAGACACTCTCTTCACCTTTTCCTTCTTATTTGCCATCCTTTCCTCCTCAATTTTTTTTTTAAAGCTCTTGCTTATTTTGGTGATGACCCCACCATGCTAATTGTTTCATTTTTTTTCACCAAACAAAAAAAAAAAAGAAAGTCAAATCTGGCAACAATGCTCTTTGTTGTAAAGCCCACTAAGCACCCTTCTTTTCTTTTCTTTTTTTTTTTTTTTCATTTTAACAGTTTTCTATCTAGAAAGTGTTGTCGCGATTTTCTCTTAGGCCCTATTTGTTTGCAATGCAATACCGGTAATTAGTTAAAAATGAAGACCAAAAGTGAATTACAGAAAATAGGGGATTTGACATATTAATTCCACTTAAACTCTATTCCCCCAATTTCATTACTAAAAACCTATTAATGTTACCATAGTCGTTTGACTCTGGTACTTTTTTTTTTTTTTTTTACTGCTCTATTGTGGATCCAATGAAACTATTGGAGTTTAAAAGCTTATGATATTATGGGTTGGAATACAGGGTAGAAAAGTCAAAAAAAAAAAAAAAAAAAAAAAAAAAGAAGTACCAGAGTCATGACATTATTAAATTTATAATCATGAAATTGGAGATGTAGGGTTTAAAAAAGATTGATAACCTTTCCTCCTGTAGAAACAAAATAAAAGGAGGATGAGAAATGAACAATTAAGGATAATGGTTGGTTATTCATTTATTATTATTTTATAATATTTATATAAAAGAAAAAATCATTTGATGTTCGTTTTCAACATAAAGCCTATACATGTATTTAGTTTCTAAAGTATATTTTGATGCATGCGTATAGGCCCTTAAAAAATCTCATCTCTCATGATGCTTTCCCAAAGTAAACAGTAGAACAGATGGGTTCAGACTGGTTTTACTCAAATCCAACCCACTTTTACTTAATTAGAATTATCATACCCTTAATTTTGTTCATATTTTCTGGTAAATATGATCCTATTTTGGCTTTTATTTTAAAACTTTTTGCTTGGTTTGCATAAATCTGAATAGCACCAAAGTACCGAACCCGTGATTCAGAAAAACTCATGATTCTACAAATTCTTTTGGCACATCAACAAGGTGTCATATGTCATATCAAATGACCCTTGTTGACTGACATGCTCTCACCACCAAAATTAAAGGAGAATGATAAGACTCAATCAGGAGATATGCTTTATATCCTTTTGACTTGATCCCATGAGACTCAACAGTCCAAAATCCACTACCACTTGAGCTTCATATCCACCAGAGCTCGGATGTACTCTGGAGGAAGAAAGTCAGAGGATTGCTTTAAATTCCATGTGGCCGTCATTAATGTCAAAAATGTTCAAAATCACTAGATAATTTTACTGCAATTTTTGTTGTTAATATTTTATTTACCCATTCTTGGGGATTGCTACCAATGAGAGGCCCACGCAGAGAAATCTGCTCACATGGAGAGAGCCAAAGATCACAGATTTTGCATATGGACTCTCCTATCAGGCAACAGCTATGAAGTGAATATCTAGAGATCTTTAACACTGTATTTGGGAAGGGGGGAGGGGAGGGGAGGGGAGGGAAAATTTGAGGGGGAAGGAAAATGAAGGGGAGGGCAGGGGGAGAATTAATTTTACCTCCTCTTGTTTGGGAAGTAAAAAAGTAGGGAGAAGAATAGTTAAAAAGTAGGATTTTGTTTTATTATGAGGTAGAGAAAAAATTACCATTTTGTCCTTACTTTTATAAAAGTTTCAAAAGGACACAATGAGAGTTTGGTTATTTCCCAAACTTTTCCCTCTCCCTCCCTCATTTTCCCCCCTGTTTTGGGGGGGAAATTTTTGCAACCTTTTTCCCCTCATTTTCCCACCTCCCCCCCCCCCCTCCTTTCCCAAACACCCTCAAAAAAAATTTTCCTCCTACTGTCCCCCCATTTTTTTCCTCCCCCCCCTTTTTCCATCCTTCCCAAACACACTGTAAAATTTGGGGTATTGATGTATTTAAAAATATCTAAAGACTTATTCAAAATATTATAATAAATATATAAACGCAAATACTGAAATATTGAGTAATTAAGAAATAAATAAGAAAATTGGTTTAACAGTCAGAAAGAAAATAGAATAACTACATTTTCAATACATCTTTCACGTGATGATGCATGGTTGAGAGTTGAGACCCCTGCAAGCCTTGCTCATTCTCAAAAGGACAAAAACGAGAGAATACAGAAAAAGAAGGTTTTTCTTTGGACTTTCTTTTGTTATAATGGTGATGTACTGAAGTTAGGCATAAGTAGGGATGCTCCTTGCCGTGTTGGCCTCCTTAGTCAGCCTCTTTAATCATCAGGCCTAATACTGTCAAATCTAGCCAAATACTGAACTCAAGCGTAGGCCCTGCCTTTTTGCAAAAATACATACATCCTTTGGAAAAACTCTAGATTTTTAGTGCGGACAAAAAAAGAATCTTTTGGCTCTAGACCCAGGCCCAGACCATTGAATATATGGGTCAAGAAATCAGGCTCTGCATTACCCAACAGACCAAAAAAAAAAAGAGTCAAAATCTAGTCCAATGTTGTGGAAGTCGGATCAGGAAGGATGGCCCCGCCCATAAGTGCACTCACTTTTTGCATGATTTGTTTTTTATGACGTGGGTATGTCTAAGGTCTTTGACATGTATAGGATTAATTCCCGGGTGGCGCCTGCTAAATTCACACAAATACACACCCAAATAAATCTTGGGTGGGTTTTGAAGACAAGACATGGAGAGCAAGTCCATGCCTTATGCAATCCTAAGGGGTAGCTCAATTGACCTAGGACTACCCGGAGGTTGTAGATTCGAAACTGCACTACCACACTGGGGCTACAACGGAGTTTACCTGGCTTTCCTCTGGGCCCGGAGGGATTAATCCAGCCCAAAGGGTTGGGAACCCTCCGATAGCAAAAAAAAAAAAAGTCCATGCCTTATGCCACTCCACCAACTCCTAAAAGTGGATAATTTTGCATGATTTAAGTTTATATTCTTATATCTAGTGTACTACTATTTGTGTTAATGAAAGGTGAAGAGTGTAAAATTTGAGAGAAAATAATGAAATAGAATATTAATCTCAACAATCTTGCAAAGAGGTACAATGGCAAAGGCCTCTGTGGCCAATAAATACTGTAATTATTAGCTATTATTAATAATAGTGTATTGTCATTAATATTATAATTAGTGTAATTAAATACGATTAGAAAAGTTTTTCTTGCAAACGCGCTCATGTGGGAGCATGTATCCAGACCATTCCCAAAGGCAGGACCACCCTCTAAATCTCATCAGGTCCCGCCCTGACAACGGCACCAAGGAGCAAAGGAGAAAATCACCCATAAGATTGATACAAAATCTCTCAATTTTTATAATTAAAACTGATATTAAGATGTACTTAGGTTTTCTTATTTGTCTCATTACACTCTGTAAATTGGTCTTTAATTCTCAATAAATATATGAATCTCCCATTCACTCAATTTACAAAAAAAAAAAAAATTATTATTACTATTTAGTGTAAATATTAATTTTAATTTATGATTTAATTTGCATGAAATCTAATTCTTGCATTCCCATCCAACGAGCTTTATGCAAGTTTCCTTGCTAAAAAAAGGTGGAGTTAATATTTTTTTCAAAAAAAAAATCATAAAATATAAAGCAAATCTACCCACCCAAAATCTCTATTCTCAAAAGCCATGTTAACTAGGCTTGCATGTACAAAGAGGATTGGAGAGGAGAGGAGAGGAGAGGAATGTCATGTTGCTAAAACTACAAGGTTGTGGTGGGCCTAAGCCTGACAATCGAGCAGCGAGGATAAAACTAGGAGGGAGTGGGAGGAGGCCACATGCATCCAAAGTGGGCCAAATTTCCACCTAATGCACGCAACCCTTGTTGGGTCATAAGTCGACAGCTGGGTCGGGAATCTCAGTCGCACTCACGTTCTGTCACATTCCTCTTTCACCACAGTTGAGAGAAGGCGACAAAACATCAAAGGGTCAAGATACCATCAGTAGCAGTAGAAGAGGAGCGTCTGCTATCATCCATCTACCTTCATTATGATTAATTGTCACAATTCTCTCTCGCTCGCTCTCTCTCTCTCTCTCTCTCTCTGAGTTGTACAAAGCATGGCATGAAGTGTGTTGTGGACCCTCTGCCCCTTACGATCCATCTTGGCTATCATTGTATTCATTTGTTTCTTCTGCAACTTATCTCTACTTCTTCAGATGAATTATTACATGCATCAGGACCTATGTCACGTATGGAAATGGCCCACCAAGGAATAACTTCTTTTGGATGGGCCACATGACCTGTACAAAATTCTGGCGAATTATATCTACCTGCACCAAACATGCATGTAGGGGCCGTTTGAAACAAGTGTTCATGCGGTTTTGAGTTATTTTGCTGTGGATTTGGTGGGGATTTCCACACGATTATGATTCATGGGTTCTCAAATGAAAGAAAAGATGGACCTATGTGCATGTGGCGGCCCACATCTAACACATCCATGCCATGGAAAATATGAGTTCCACTTGTATATGAACATGGCCAAAGCACCGGATATTATGTACGTTTATCATGCCTTCCACTTGTACATGACACGGTCAAAACAATAGATATGCGTACAATATTTATCAAGAAGGCCACGCATGTAAGAGAGAGATGGAACATTTAGAGACACATTAATGGTGCACATCACATGGGGTCCTCTGTATTTTACACTTGGGATATGAAATGGGGATTTACATCAATAAGATATGCATATGTCAACTTTACGTAGTTCTCTGTATTTTACACTTGGGATACGAAATGGAGATTTACATCAGTAAGATATGCATATATAAACTTTACATATGTAATATTTATACATATGAAATACAATATCTATCCCAAGCATCCCCTCTAGTGGTGCTGTTTTAATCAAACAAGATTGTAATCTTTTCGCACCTTTTCTCATGTGAAATTTTTATAAAAAAAATGATTTCATTTACTTATCATTTTTCACACCTTATCTACACATATACTATTTAAATGAGTACGAACAAAGTTAAATTTGTGTAAATGCTAGGAATTCACGGCATTTTCACATGCAAAAGAGTGCCAACATATAACTCCTAAACTTTCTCATGTGGCCCAGTGCATTAGTTGAACATTTTCTTGGGTAATGTCATCACTCATCTACACACTGGTTTATTTCTCCATTTTTGGATGTAGTGTATGTGATCAACTCATTAAATCTGCAGCTTGGGTTGCAGTACACAATCCAAACCCAATTAAACTTTAGTTCAGGTTGGGTTGGGTTGCGAATGGGGATTAATCAGACCCACCCCGCACAAAATTCTTCAACCTGAAGTGTCATCGGGCGGCTCTCAACCTGACCAAAACTAACAAACACGACTCTATCTAATACAACTCTTCAGTTGAGAGAGAGAGAGAGAGAGAGAGAGAGAGTGAGTGATGGTGCTTCTTGCAGAGTACAGTTAGCTCATGTTTGGCATCTCTATTTCATGCCTCTATTTCTCTAAATGTCTAAATTGTACAGAAGTTTAAATAATTAGAGTGTTCGGTACAAGATTCTAGACTCTATATGCTTTAGACATTTAGAGGCAAATCCTCTAAAATCCAAATGCTCCAAAAATGGGCAGATGAGAAATAGAGCTTTTGGGTCTTAAAATATAGAGGCGAGGTATTTAAAATAGATTCGTGCGTTATCAAATGCGTTTTTTTTTTTATTCTAGCCTCTTTTTTTTATGGCTCTTTTTTTAATGGCTCTATTTTAGATGGATCTATAAAAAAAAGAGTAGAGATGCCAAACAAACCCTTAGTCTTAGATGAAAACAATAGCCATGATGTACGTTACTGTTTTACTCCAAACATTCCAAAAATTCAATGATGCCGCTTTGGTGGTAGTGTTTGTTACTGTTTACTCCAAACATCCCAATATTTCAATGATGCAGCTCTGAAGTAATATTTGGATTTGGTTTGATATAACTACTGAGTTGAACTTTCCATCTTAATGCTCTAAAGCCAGTCTAGTAGTAGATATCAGGAGGCCGAAAATGCTCAGTTATATATCTTTGATTAAGATAGCTCTTATCGGCTGGCAAACACACTCGGTACTAATAAGGATACTTCCAGCAATTTCGCCCAATAGCCGTATTTCGAAACGATTTTTTTCTTTCTATGCTACAAGGGAACTGATATTAGATTTAGAACACAAGGGAAAGAAAACTGTCAAACCAAACAACTACAGAACTACAACAACACAGACTAGAACAGTTCAGACGCAAAATATAAAACAAATTACACTAAGAAATATCAGCGAACTACCTGACAAACGCATCAGTTTGTTCACCAAGTTTTGCCATAAGTACAAAACATGTTACGTTTCAGATCGGGTCCAGCCATTCTTGGAATTAAGGATGGAGTCCATATGCATTTAATCAGGTCTCAGTCCTCCCACCCCAGTGTGGGATACCTACCCAAATTCAGTGATTCAAAACTCAGACTCGGCCTCCAACTCGGTCCACATCAGGTCCGCATGCTGGGTTGCATGTGACTCAGCCGAGTCATCTCGAGTCCATATTAGAGACCAAAAGATTAAGGCCCTGAAATTTTCAAGAATTAAAAAAAAAAAAAACCCCTTAAAAATTTTTAAGGGACTTTAAAATTATCACAGAGAGAGAGAGAGATTTGTATGAATGAGTATTGAGTGGGGTGAGAAATGAGAATGAGAGAGGCCCCTTTTTATACACTTTTACAAATTGAAAAAAAGGTAAATTAGCCACAAGTCCTTAAGCATGGTCTTCTAGGGCCTCCAGTCAAACAACTTTTTCTATAATCTCTATAGTCCATATAGCTAGAGATATTTTTGTGAGAGGTCTCTAATATATCATGATGATGCAGAAATATGACTTCGCACACCACCGGTCAGTTAATAGGTAATTAATGCAGTAATTAAGAGGAAAGAGAGATTTATAGTGGTTCGGTCAGTGTGACCTACGTCCACTTCAAGGGCAGAGGTCGCCGGATGTATTAATTCTCAAGTGTTTCAGAGATTACAAACTTAGGATAGTGTGTAGAAGAGAGAATATTGCTTGCCCCTCAAGTACCGAGAGGCTCTTTAATTTATAGTCTTCCCCTAACAGATGGGGACGACTTTACAGCGCCGTTCACGAGGAGCCTTTGAGGTGTCCTCGACTGGCGAGGCAGTTGGGATATTCTCCGCAGGACTTGGTAAAAGCGGGACGTGGCCTAACTGCTTCCGAAGCGACCCGGACTGTTGTGACGTGGCCAGGCATCGTGGATTTGGGCTCAGACTCCATTGGATCAAACGGATCTCCCTTAATTTAAGCTTTGGCTCATCACGGACTGGGCCACTTCGGCCAGACTCATCATATCACATCATATATTTTCATGACGAATTTGCCCCTTTTAATGGTTTGAGCATAAAACTTTGAATTTGCCGCTTTCTCTCTCATTCTCTGTTGTTTTAGAGATCCCCTTCCGTCTTCTTCTCTATGAACGAGGGACTTCACCAAAGAGCTCTGCAGATTGAAATCGGCCATCTCCGACTACACCAACTATAATGGCAATAGCCCGGCGATGGAAACATGATCGGTCCGTGCCTTCTCTGGCGACGGGTTCTGGATAACACAAAAACCCGTCGTTGTCTCTACCTTTTCTTTCCCTATTCTGTTTCGTGTAAGTCTGCAATCCCAAATAAGAATCCTAATCTAAAGACTGCAAAAACATAAAAGACATCAAACCACCAATTGCATAAAAGCAAATAAATCATGCATTAAAATAAAAAACCATTAATAATATCACTCAAAAATAAGGATAAAAAGAATTCTAAATATTCTTATTATGGGAAATCACAACATTATATTGATAAAATTAATAAAAGGCTGTAAAAACACCGCACCAAGTGCATACTGTCATTACCCACAAACACGCGATACCAATCCAAGGCAAGACACCATGACCTCACTAATTGCGTCTTATAGATTAAAATAAACCAATAAACTAGTAATTCCCCAACATTAATCAAAACTAAAAAAATCTTTCCTTACCCTAGATCGAACACATCAAGAAAATAGGACTTACGCATAATTCCATCTTCAAGTCTTCAATCCTTCACCAAGGGAGAAATAGATGACTGGTTGATGATGGACCGACGACAGCAATGGTGGCGGCATAGAAATCCAAGTGGTGGTGTGCCTTAGAGAAGGCATTGGATGAAGTAGTGATGGAAGAATGAAGATGGAGAAAAATTAATGGAAAATGAAGGGTAAGAGTTGCTGGTCGTCCAAGAGGGATAGGGGGAGATGGAATTGACGTGCAACCTTTTTTTTGTGGTCTTTTTATATTTTTTTGATATCTTGGGTTGCAAGGTTTTTGGTTTGGGAATGATAAGTTATGTGGGGTCCAAGTTGGATTAGGATTAGGAGGGTTTTGAGAGAGTTTCAAGGGATTGGCCCACAATCCTAGTGAAAATAGGGTTGCTCTTATCTCATGCAACTTCCTCTCTTGGGCCCACTTTGGCTAAGAATCAATTCAAATCTAAAATTTCAGATTTGAAACAAATCTTGAGATTCACGTGGTCCCCTCTATCTTGGACGTGTAATACCTTAGTATGGGGGGCTTGGACGTGTGATACCTCTTGGAAGAATCTTGGGTTGTAAACTTCAAAATTTGAGGCCTATTCATTTGGAGTTCAAGTGCTAAAATCTTGGATTCTTTTGGAGTTAGTTTCTATCTTGGAATACTTTGGCTAACAAAAGTCGTGTAAATCTCCTTGCATGGTTCCCAGCTTGACTTGAAAGTTTCCAAAAATCTGAACTTCTGAATTATTGCAAACATGCAATAGAGGTGGGCCCATGTTGGGCGTGCAATGCTTTGAAATCCCATGCATGGACGTCATTTGCTTCTTGCAATTTTTTCTTTCTTTATTTCTTTCTCTCTTTCCTTCCTTATCTTCTTGGCCTCTAAGACTCTTTTGAATTATTTTTTCCCTTAGCTTTTAGGACTCCTTGATCTTCTTGCCTGCCTTGCTTTTAATTTGAAATTTAAACAATATCTTCAACAATTGGAATAGAGAATTTCTGAATTTTTGCAACAATGAGTGCACCCACCCTGGCCGCCCCAACCTCCGAATTTTGCCTCAAAATAAATAAATCGAATTTAGAAATAATAAAAAAGAATGGTGCTATGCATGAGGCCCAATAATGCAGAAATTGATACTTTCACCAAGAAATGCGATTTTATGAAGTTTTTAATGATTTTGATTTAAATTCAAACATGAAAGACCAAATACATGATTTTGTGAAAATCAATTAATTCAATGCATTTTGTGTTAATTAAATCCACAAATTCATATGAAATAATGAATTAAAAATGCAATTTTATAGACTTATCACCCACGTGCAGATTTTTTCTGGATGATTTATCCTTCTTTGAATCAATTTTTCCCATTTTTTATCTTATCTATCGTAATCCTTGATTTGTATAGTCAAATAATCTTCACGAAATTAATGGATTTTCTCCCTTTTTTTCTCCAAATGAAACTCTTAACGAAATTAGTTTTTCTTTTTGTGTATACTGCACAGAGTGTACGTATTAAGAAGGGCAATATAGATTTTTTAACTGTTTAAAACTTGAAAAGGTACTTTTGGCTCTACAAAAAAAACAAGTTGACCGTTTGCAATAAAAACCAAAGTTGAGGGACCTCCGACCAAATGCCAAAAAAAAACACCACCTTCAATGCCCCTAATATGACTGTTTTATGGCTGCTAGGAGGGGCTAAATGGTCAAAATAGCAAAATGATTGATTGAGGGGTTAAATGTTTAAAAACCATTGAATGTCGTTCCCCGTGTGTGGGGCCATGCTGCAGGCGTGCCACAGGCCTGGGATTCAGGCCCAGCACGACCCGTGCCTGGCGGGCTGGGCAGTGCCACAATACGTTGACTGTCGTACCAGACCTGGGCGGCACAGCCCATTTGACAGGAACTGATTCTAACAACTTAAACTTTTAAAAAAAATTACAGAATAATATTCTTTTAGTTGGAGAATCAGATCAAGACTTGTAGCCGTTTGGATCAGGTGGAAATTATAAAGTATGCATGACCCAAATCGTAATTTGGCCTGCCTTTCATCAGTTTACACTAGACTAATTTGCAAATCATCAAACCTTTATCGACCGTTGGATTTAATGTCAAAAAAAATATTTTATTTTCTTGGATGCTAATACAATTTTTTTTTCCGTTTTCGGTAAAGGGAATGCTAATTCTTGTTGTGTGCTCCCTTCCTCCTTACCCGAAGAATTGTAGAATTGTGGGGCTTCCCCTTGTGCTGGTTAAAAATTTTAAATCTTCCCTTGTGCTAGTGCCCCTTGTTCTCCCTTGATTGATAGTATTGATTTGAATTGGGTAAGTATATATTCTGAGCTGGGAGTGAAGCCCACATCTGTTGTAGAACTCAATACATATCTGTTCCATTCGAAGAAACTTTTTAGATGGCACCATATCAATGTCCTAAGGAATTAGGATGTAATTTCTCCTATTGCAAAAATAAAAAGAAATAAAAAAAATAAATAAATAAAAGGAAAAAGGCTTATTTCTATGGGAAAAAGAACGTCTCAAATTAAGGAATGCGCCCAAGAGGAAATGTGCATGAGTCCTAAATTCGCTTAATTTCACAATAAATAACTGTAATGGTGGTGAAATACATAAAAGATACACATCATATCCTTTTCCAGGAAATGTAAATCAAAAATAAAAAAAGCAAGCTGCAACTCTTCAACAAACATAACTAGAAATATAAAAATGCCTAGTAAAGCAGTTGTTACAGCCGTTACATCATGAAATCTTTCAGAAGGAATTCATTCACATTGATTTTTGGCTTGACCACGCCAATGTAGGTCAGACCTTCTCACTGAGCAACACGTACATAATTAAAGGACCAATCTGGGGATTCCTCCTCTTCTTTCATAACTAGTGGGTGCTCATTCATAGACGTGTATCAAGTTGGCTGAGAACCCAATAATATGCAATGGTTGGTAAAAGCTAATCAATCACAATCAGGAGACGAAGTCTACCAGAACCATTCATGCCGTGCATCTACTGCTTTCACATTTGTTGATATCAGAGGCATGGTGCCATAGAGGGAAATGAAGTCGTTGAGGCATTTATTCCTTCTGTTGCTATGACCTTGCAAGCTACTGATGCCTGAAGCTCCAATTTCATGTATCTTACCTGTAAACAAGATTTAGAATGAAATTGTGCAGGCTTTTTTTTATTTTTTATTTTTTTATGTGTGTAGTGTGTGTGCGCGCGCGCATAGGTGTGGGTGCGTGGGATATTATTCATCCAACCTGGACTCCAAAGGGTATCAGCAATTGCCAAAATAACCATTTGGAGCATAGAAGGCAGAAAAAATAAGATTCCAGCTAATGTTGGTTTTCATTCTGCACTGCCATGTACGCACAGCAGAATACAAAATCTGATGCAGCCCAAGTGCATCATAGGTTTACCGTTTAAAAGATAGAAAAAGGAGGCTTCAAAAAAATAGACCCAGAACCAGCTAGCCCATCAAGCTGACCCACAGTGGGCTACCCATTGGACCAAACACCTGTAGCCAACAAGCATAATAGCCCAACTATGCTTACTTCCTCTTCATACACGTTTTGCTAATTAATGTGAAAGTGTGGAAGTTTCTTCATTTTCTCCTTTATCCTATCTTAATGTCTTCATGTTCTCCTTGATCCTATCTTGAGGTGGTGTAATATATATACATATATATATATATATGGAGATGCTCCTATGAGAGAAATGTAATGGCCTCCACCCTATCTCTCATGGCAAGGTGAGAGATGCTCTCATAGGAGCACCTCCCATATGTGTGTGTGTGTGTTTTAGTCATTTATATATCGTCATCCTATTTTTAATGTAAAACATCTCTTCATCTTCCATCTTCACAAGTTCTTGTACTCCGTATCTAATTTATTAGCTTTGGACACTCCGTCTCTTCTCTGTTCTCACAGTCTCTTCTCCATTCTCAGTCTCCCCTCTCCAGTGCAACAGCAGGCATCAAACTCGAGCAAAGATCATATAGTAAAGTGGTTTAACAACAGCTATAAAAAAGTGAGCCCATTGAACATCATGTTCCTAGATTTAATTTATTGGGGTGATAGGTGGACTTTTTGTGGTTATTCACCTTTGATCCTACACTTTTAAGCTTTTAGACCATTTTAGAAAGGCTAAGTCCTAAAGATTTATCAGCATTTTTTGTGTTGGAAAAAAAAGTTGCAACCCAAAGTAGAGAGATCAAGCAGCAGGTATCCAGCCTGGCTCAAATCAGCCTGATTAAGCCTAAATTGTAATCAAAGAACCATCCAGATTGGGGCTAAGGCTGTGTCAATACCCAGCCCAGCCCACCCAAGTTTCATCCCCTAGGTACTTCCATTGTTGTTAAATCGTAAGTCAAGGTCAGGTCAAGGATATTGTTTGAGATAGTTGGCAAGTTAATAGAAGACCAAAATAGCTCGTACAAAGAAAACCTATCCACACCCACACTGAAACATATAAGTGCCCAAAAGCATACAAACATGGGGAATTAATGTGGTCTCTTGGACACATCTTCCTAAATTTATCTTCATTCTAAGGAAAATATTAAAAAATAGTGCATAAATAAAGAATTTTCTTTACTACAAATTTACTTGTATTTAGCTTTTTGTTTAAATTATTTTTACACACAAAGTTCAGGCTACTGGTATCTATTAAGTAGGATGCATGTCGTTGGCTCATTGCCACCTACAATTGGAGCTAGGCCTAGAATGCCGCCAAAACAGTTTTGAATTTCTATCCTGATAAATAGGCAAAGTTTACACTTGCTTCTTTATATATCCGCATTTACATAAATAACCATTCAGGGGATGTTGATGATTCATTTACATTAGTTTTGGAGCAGGACACCAATATTGATGTCACTTAATGGGCTAGAAAACTACATGTTGCCCCATTTAAATAATTCAATAGGAAGGAGCAGAGCACTAACCTTTGACCCAGATTGGAGGAGCACCTGTAGCATTAGCGACCAGCAGAGACATGGCAATGTCTTCACAATTCCTGCAAGCAAAACAAAACAGATCATATATATAGAAAAGGAGCAATGTTAAATCAAATTATTATTAAATATTGTACATGTATGACGTTGTCTGATAGCTAAGTTGCACAATAGTGTTAAAAGGTGCATCAGCAGATTTGTTACCAAGAACAAGACAGGTCTAAAAATGTCAAATATGAAACTAGAAGCCAGAACAGGATCTGGCTTGAGATTCCATAACTGGAGGTGCAACAAGTGTATAAGGTCCTGCAACTAAGTTTTGAGAATACCTTTCTTTGGTTACATAATCATGAATAGATGAGGGCATCTTAAAGGTGTACAGATCCAAGTACTTTCGGTGGAAAAATGCTGCTTTGGAGAGAACCATGCTGTAAGTACCCATCCACCACACGGACCACCAACCTCCATAACTATAGTATGCCACACCATCTTTCTGCAGTAATAAAACAACAATTCAGCAGACAGTATCGGTAAAAGTGACTATTCAGAGGGGTTTTCTGTTTCTGTGAGAAAACCATAGGAGCTGTTTGCTTTGTTGGAACACGGATCAGGAGGAACATTCCATTCCTATCCATCACCTTTCCTACATGTGATTCTGCCACTGCATATCATGACATATCACAACTGATGTCCTCTTGAAGAAGCCCTGAGGCTAAAAATTGCAAGTTCAGTGCTGAGTTGTGAATCCATTTGTACAGCTGTTCAATCAGTTAAGGCATCATTGAGGTTCCAACATTGGCAAACAGCAGCATAGGCTTAGTACCGAATATCCTGAGATTCATGGTTCCAAGTAAAAGGTATGGATCAAAGAAACTGTTGTAAATGACAATTGGAATAGTGATCTTGATGCTAACTAATATAACTAATACCATAAGCTCAGTTAAGATGCGCTCACTAGATCAATTAATAAATAACTCTGCTTACTAGATCAATTACTAAAGAAGAGAGTATCAATTTGTAATAGAAAAAATTGACATGACCACCAGAATAACCAATAGTATTAAAAGAGCATGACGGCCCAGAAAATTCAGACTTACACAATTTTTTTATCAAAATTAACTTACACATATTTTCAGTGGTTTCAATGGACAAAGTTGGGGCTAGTCCAAGTCAGAAAACCAAAATAAACAAATTACTACCTCAAAGTTGAAGGGAAGTAGCATTTTTGTCTTGGCACAAGGAAATGGAAATATTCATTAGGGGAAAAAAGAAACTTGGATACACTAATGAAACTATTGATGTGCCCGGCATTGATGATCCCAACATGCTGATTGGGAATCCAATAATCTGCTCATAATGTTGTTACGATTCTATGGAACCTGATGTGAGTTTGGGTCTCTATCTCTTGTCCACTACAAAGGAGACTGTCACTATTAGTCTTAGAGAATTATATCCAAATTGGAACAATGCGGCCGCATCTATGAGTTGCATCGAGGGATTGAAAACTTTAGGTGAGGGGAAAACAAAATATCAGAATATAACACGAAGTTATGGAGCCTATGGAAAGAGTTATCTTATCAAATTTCACTGCCCTAAAAATGCTGAAGAGCAGAAAAAGGCACATGTTTAAATTATTGGCTGGCCTTAAATGTTAATCACGACTTCGAGCCGATAAGGGATAGATTCTCTGAAATGAGACACTGCCTTCTCTCAGTAGTTTGTATTGCCTTCTCTTAGAAGTTTGTACGTTCTTGTCCTCCATGATGAGTGATGAAGAGCTGTAATGAATGCAACTCTAGTCAATGGTTCTGCATTAATCATCAAGACCAATAATAATGGTGGTAATGGGACAAGGCCACAAATGTGGCGCTAGCAGTCCCATGGACCGTGGTCTTATAGTAGGTCATGGAGATGAGAGTGGGGATGTGGTCATTGAAGTGTGTGGGCTTAAGTACCCATGGTTACCTCCATTTCAATAGCTAGCTTTTGCGGAGGTAACTCCCGTAGTGTTACAAATGATGTCAGAGTAGAGGATGGCTTTGTTTCCGATGGGGGAGAGTGTGAGATCCAACGGGCCTAGGCCAAGGTGATGGAAATGGCTGAAATCCGGTGTGCCCATCACCCGCCAAAAAACACTTGAGATACAAGGGACTCCACAAATCCCACATCGGAAACATCCAAGTCCAGAGACTGGGTTTAAGTACCCATGGTTACCTCCACTTCAATAGCTAGCTTTTGCATAGGGTAAGGCCCATGGTGTTACATAGTGTGCTCATTGTGGCAGGTGGAACCACATTACCAACACGTGCTGGATATTGCATGGAAGGCCTCCGCTTGGAAGAAGCAACTGCCATAGCCAAGAAACCTAAATCCATCTCTATGACCAGTGTGCCTGTGAACAGTGCTATGGGTGTAACCTCAGAGGATATGCGCCAACTCTCCAAGGGTGAGTATGAAGCCCTTTTGCAAAAGATGTCTCAACTCAAAGCCCCATCCTCCATAACACTTGCACAGACGGGTGAAAGACATGTACACCTCACTTTGTTTCTAAGGTTGTTTATAATTCTAGCTTGGGAAAAGTGAAATTTGTAGATGTTCTCCAACTCCAACCAGAGGCAGGGCACTATCTCAATTTCACTTTCCTTGTCATTATAGTCTGCTCTATTACTTCCTATTCTCTCGGCCAAATTTCTGTAAATCATATTGTGACTTTCTTTCCTGACCAATGTGTTTGCAGACCTCAAGACAGAAGAGAATAGGCGGTGGTAAAGAAGAGAATTTGCAGTGGTGGAGAAGAGAACAGACTATATTTTTCATCAAGCAAGTCCACCAATGACCACAATATGGTCATTGACATAATTATTGAAGCCTTGACACATTGTTATTTCCACCAATAATCATGATGCATCCCTCGATCCGCGAAAAAAAAAAATAGACCAAGTCCACAAGGGGATTGGCCCCAAGAGAGATACCAACTCCACAATAGGATTTGGCTGAACCCTCAAATGATTCCACACACAAGCATTCTCAATTAAAAAGCAGCACTCACAAGCATTGGAAACTGAATAATTTTTTTATTGAATAATGAAAGGTCTCTCTCCCAATAGAGGGATTGCATCTATGATACCCAGATACGGCAACTCACCCATGGTACCCGTGAAGACACTGTACGATACGGATACGGGTATGGGATACCGCAAGATACGGTAGGGATATGGTGCAAAAAAATAGGGATACGGCTGTGTTGTATTTTATAAAAAAAAAAAATTGAAAATAACGGAAATCTGTCTTCCCAACCACCCACAACCCCACCCCCTCTCTGTCGAAACCCTTCCCCTTCACCTCCACCACCCAGACACAGAGAAGAGAAAAAAAAAAGAAGAAAAACCAGAGAGAAGAGAAGAGTAACAGGGGGAAAAAAAAAAGGGGGCGTACCTGCACCGACGTCACTACAGCATCATCGTCGCCGCCACCATCATCGTCGCTGTCTCCACCATCGTCGTTGCCGGATGCTGCTGTCTTCGCTCTCCCCTCATCTCTCTATCGTTAGGGCAGAGAGAAAAGAGAAAGAAGAAGAGAGACAATGGCTTTTTTTCCTCTTCCCTCTCATTTCATATATCTGTCACGTGGGTGTCACATGGGTCTCTTTTCAAGTGTCTTCCATTACTATGCAAAACTGTGTCTCCCACTCTTATTTAAAAGTGAGCTAAGGCCCATGTATTTCCCACTCCAATTCCAAGTGAGGGCCCATCTTGTGGGCTTCAGATTGAGTCAAGCTCAGCCCAGCTATAATAATAATAATTAAAAAAAAAAAAAAAAAACAGCAGCAAAATAAAGAGATTGACAACTCCAGCAAAATATATATATTTCATTTAAAATAAAATCCCAATTAAACATTTATATTTAGATATTTCTAAAAATGCCGTACCCGTATCCGTATCCTAAAATTTTGAAGTTGACGTATCGGACGCTCGTTCCCGTGTCCCGTATCCGTACCTGTGTCCGTATCCGGGCATCATAGGATTGCATATTTATAGGAAGGGTTGGACGTCGCATCCCCCATTCCTAGGACTCTAATTAAATATTAAAGGAAACTAAATCTATCCTAAAAACAAACCAAATCAAACTAAATTCAAAATTTAAAGACTCCTGCTTATATCAAAACTCCTAAGTAAGTGTGGTTGGTCATGTTGAGCCTGTGGATTGAGCCCAATGGGCCTTGTCAACCCACATCAAATCATCTCAAATTTCCACATCTCAAAAGAATTTAGATCTGCAGAGTCAACAGACAATCGGTGGTCTTTAGTCCAAATGTTGATCAGCTACAACTAAGTAATCCAACAGTAATAGAGTGTGTATGTGCTGCCTAATATTAATGTGAATGCATAGACACAATTTCTAAAGATGAATCAATTGAAGCATAGCATACAGCAAATACACCTATATTTATATAGAAGCAGGGAAAGTATTAATACATGAACATGATGCAGCTTTGAGTCTTTGGAAATCATTCTAAACTGCAGTGAACAAACATGTGACTGTGAACAAAATAATCTACATTTTTCATGACAAATTGCTGCAATTACTGCTTTCAACATGCAAGTTTTTTGTGATAATAACTCGACAGCATAGTGACCTATGTTAAATAGCTCACCTCTCCATCCAACCAATGCATGCGTGGAACAAAACCCACCATTGTGTCTGAAGCACTTTGCCATACAGTAAAAGCAAAATCCAAAGTAGGGCAAAGAACAACTACGTCATCATCAACCGAAAAGATTGCATCTGTTCTGAGATCCTGAATTGGCTTAAATCTGTTATTCAGATTATCCTCCTCGTTAAGGTCAAACCTAACATTAGGTTTGTGGGCACTTTGAGACTTTGACAGCACAATCTTTCTAAGATAGGCTTTCAAACTGTCTGATGGTGGATCGCTTTCACTCCACACTACATGTATTGCATCAGTTCCACTGCAAGATGCATAATGAGCCACAGCTTGCTTGAGAAGAGAATTGCGCTTCCAAGTATTAATCAGCACAGTGTAGCCACCCCTATAAGAAGCACGAAAAAGTTCATAAACCATAATCCCAAACAAATATAAAAAATGAAGGAACATGGTATTTAATAAAGAATGTATTCACATGACCAATCAAGAGAGCATGGTTCATATTTTGTTTTAAATCAAAATTGAATTGGAATAAAATCAATGCAATTACTTTCCTTTTTCCTGCTCCATAAGTCAAACAAAATGCTTAGCAAAAGAGTTCCTGAGAATTGGGGACGACATGGTGAAGAAATCACTTTTTGGCAATAAAACTCGTATGTTTCTCAAAAGATAAAAGTCCAAAAAAATCGCACCACAAGAAAATGAGCAAGTAGCACATCTTGTTGACACGAACAATTAGCCTACCAATGAGAAGACTGATACTCCACGTGACCCACGTCATATACGATCACTGGCTTCCATTCTTCAATGGTGGTCTATGAATGAAGGTGCCAAGTAGATTTCAACAGTTTAGCATGTGTTTGGACGTCCACCCAATGAGGGAGAAATGGGTACTTATTCTACTCATGTTGGTATCACATAAGAAAAAACAAAAGGCCATACTCAGATCTTTGCTTACAAGTTACAACAATTATATAAAGAGTAATACTAACAGCACAATACAACACCCAGGAAACGGATCCCCTGATTCCCTGTTTGGACGAAACAGGGGATCCAGATCCAAACACAAATCCTAATGACAGCTTCTATCCGCAAAGACCTTTATCTTACCAAACCTTCCAAGCACCGAGATCCACGAACCCATGAGATCCAGAAACAACCACACCATCTACCACAAATCAAAGCGCAACAATGGACATACATGTGCCCCAAATTGCAATCAATAAAAAGCAGCTTTAGCAAATGTTGAGGTCTTATTATCCACACCAATATGCATTTAGGTCCCCTTTGTTCATTCCATATTTTCTTATAATTCAAAGCCAATTCCTTCCATCAGAAGGGGCTAAAAGTGAAGGATTAAACCTGAAGACTCACTGGGGTAACTAACAAAAAGATTCTCCCTTTTGACAGCAAATGAGCATCCAACCATCTCAATAGTAAATGAAATCCTATAAAAATGATGTTCCCATACACATCTCCACCATAAACCCTACATCACTAATCACATCTTTTAAAACCCCTTAGATTAAAAACCCTTTCTGAAGCAGAAACCAGGTTTGGTAGAATCTTTATCTTCTTCTTGTCCCCTTTCTCAATCATTATCACTTATCAGCAATCAAAAGTCCTCAACACCCCCACCAAAATAGTAATTCAAAAACCCTAATATGATGTTCAATTCTCTGTTTTGTTGAGATTACAAGAACACCCAAAAGCGGCCAAAAGGAAAAAGCATGAAAATCAAACAGACCTGGAAGGAGAGGAGACGGAAGAAGAAGGATTAGGGTTCCATCCCATCAGCGAGCCGACCCTGCCGGCGATGAGCAGAAGCGCGAAGGCGGTGCCGGCGGCAAGGAGGAGCTTGGCCTTAGCACCGCCGAGGGAACTCCGGATCCGCCGCAGCAGAGGCCGGCTATGGTAAGCGCCTCTGTTGGCGGCCTTCTCCTTGGCCGGAGAATAGAGGTTGCTGCTGCCGGCCGGTGCGGAGACACCATCTCTGAGTGCTATGATGGATGCCATGGCCCACCTCCATCAATGGACGGACCAGATCCGATCTGGACGGGATCTTTAGGATTCGAGGCTCATCTCATCAGATCGGACTGAGATCGGATCGGACTGGTGGCTGTTACTATTGTTAGGCTGCCACAACTCTGGCCTCTCTGTTTATGTGCTGCTGCAGCGAAACGAAGAAGAAGAAGGAGAAAGATAAAAAAAGAAAATATCAGGAGTGTGTGACAGTGTCCGTGCAATACCTGAAAATGATAGCTGATGCTCTGGAGATGGGGATGGTGGGAATACAATATAATATGTGGTTTGGAACTTGATGAATGGGATCCTCCTCCTGGTCCTAGGCCCTGAGATTCATAGGGCCCATTTGTTTTCCATGGAGATGGAGATGGAGATGGACCATGACTTTGATATCAATTGGATGTGAGCTAGTTTTGCACTTTTGAAGCATGGTAAAAGACAGGTAATATCTTCATTTTTAAGAAAAATATCACGTCAAAATCACTTTAATTTAAAACTCCCTCCATCTTTTTCAAAAATAGCAAAAAAGCAAGCAACCACTGTTATCCACTAAAATACAAAAAAAAAAAAAAAAAGCTTCACTCTCCCATACAGGAAGTCAAAAAAAATTAATAACAAAAAACTAAAAATAAAATATCATCACAGCCCGTTTATATTTTATTCATGTTTCAAAATCAACTTTACTTCACTTGACTCTATTAGTAGAGTTGCCGGGGTTCCCCGAGTCTTGGTATCGACCCCCGGTTCTTCTTTCTTCAGGAATTGAATGTTGAGTCCACTAGTGCTACCATCTTGCGGCTACAGGGGTGTTTACCTATCTTCCCTTTGGACCGGGAGGGATTAGTCCAGCCCAAAGGGTTCGGAACCCTCCAATAATATAAAAAAAAATGATATGATTATTGATTTTTCAGAAAGATGTTTGGGTATTCATTTTTTTAATTCATTTTACATGCAGGGTTTGTCACATGGCCTTTGGGTCTTCTTTACCTTTGTTATTTCATTGTTAGTTGTTTCCTGAAATAATCTTTTTTAATTTTTATAAGAAGTCAATTTTTTGCAAACAAATGAGATAGTGGTATATGAATGTGATCTTTTATTCTCTATCTTACAAAGGTGGAGACTTGTTTGTGAAGAGCCAGTGTGGGCTCCACTTAATTTTTTTACTTGTGCAAAAAATTCAAGTGTTATTTCAACTATTATGAGCACAAGAATTTGTTGTATCAAATGAGAGGATTCTAGACCGGTGTGGAAAAGCCAAGTAAGGTTCCACCCTGAACGCCTCATTGTACAAACGGATCCTAATCCTAATCGGCAATGCCGATTGGAGGAGTACACGATGTTTCAATAAAATCATGGGTGTTTCATGGGGCCGATTTGTTGGTATTGAGACCGATTTCGTCCAACCGATCACATGCATTCCTCGCTTGACGATTTGGTGGCACGTGAAGTATGATTTCGATTGCTGCAACATCATGAGACTTACAAGAAACAACGAGCTAAATGGAATTTTTTCCCACCATAGACCACTTGAATCAAAGTGAGATTTACTTTTCATATGAACAATAATAGTTCAACGGATGACAAAGGGATGCTCATAGCTAGAGAGGCTTTTATTAGATGGGCATTGAGCAGATAAGGAGTGACTAATAAGCATGGAAAAGAAAGAGGACATCATCAATTTTTTAATATCTGATTTGTCAACGTAAATGGTATGTTATGATTTTCTATCAATGGGTGGGATTTTCTTCCACGGGAGTCCTGCATAAGAAGTATGTATCACTGGTGTTGAAACCTTATTGGTGAAAGGTCACTACTTTTGGGTCAAGATTAGCAATAATTCACCCAGAGATTCCTCCTCAACTTTCCACAGAACCGTAAGGAACCATGTTTAACAAAGATTTCGATAAGTGGAATTCCTCACTTTG
Source organism: Umbellularia californica (assembly GCA_028538565.1). Classification (NCBI taxonomy): domain Eukaryota; kingdom Viridiplantae; phylum Streptophyta; class Magnoliopsida; order Laurales; family Lauraceae; genus Umbellularia; species Umbellularia californica. The sequence continues at coordinate 11,709,370 of JAPQWN010000001.1, read as the reverse complement.
AGGATTTTCAAGTCCAACCCTATTACCTTTAGGATTTAGAAATCCTCATTATTGCAAATTTACCAACGGATACTAAGTTTTCTCATATATATATATATATATATATATATATGTATATATATAGACACACACACACACACACACACACACACACACACATACATTAATATGAGCAAAGATCAATGTAAATTGCTGAACTATATAAATTCTTATTGAAAAATCTCTTTTTTAGGAGCAGTAATGAATCCTCAAATCTACGAATTGATTTAAAAGTTCCTCTGATTTTTCTCACATATACACATTAAAAAGTGCCAAGATCAATGTGAAATCCAAAACTATACAAATTCTTAGTGAAAACATCTCTATAGAAAGAAAGGGCATACACAGGGGAGACACACAAAAAAGTAAAACAGTGTAGAAAAGGGTAAAGCTCATGCAAGCACTTTACCCCATTATACCTTGCTTGATTCTTCGACATGCTTTTTTTTTTTTGGTAAGAATAAGTTAGTTCTTCATTTTCCAAAATAATAATTTACAGAAAGGGAGGTCTAAAAGGAACCAATATGGTTATTAGACACTCCCAACGGGAAATACCCCATAAGAAACAAATCAAATGAACAAAACCAAGCTTAATAAATGACTAAAAAGGAAAACGCATGAAAAAATCTTACACACATAGTGAGTTATACAACTATTCAATATTATTTACATCCCTTGGAGTTGTATCAGAATTTCTATTGATGAACTTGCTAAACCGCACTGTTTGGGGGTGTAACAAAGTGAAATGCACTTGCCCGAATCTTTTGATCTCCATATGAATACTCCTAGCCTCGAATTGCATGAGCCATTCATAATTCTCCGACATGCTTATGTATTAAAAGCAATGACTTCTTTTACTCAATAACTAAAAACTAGCCTTAATGCTTGGGCATGTCTCTTTTTAAGTATTTTTGTCGAGAGTTTCTTATGTGAAGATTTCTGACATTAATGTTATAGTTGTGCTTTGGAAATTTCAAATGCTATGAATTCCAACCTATCCAACAAGTCACATATAGGGCTTGTTTGGTTGAGAGCATGTCTTATAGGACTTTCTAACAGAAATACAAAGGTTGTCTTGAAAACTTTTAATTTTCCATTTGATTGGGTTTAAACGGTGAGAATTTGTTAACTTGCCAAGTGAAAAGTCACTTTTCTTTGGTAGAATTCTCATAAAACTCTTTACCTTGAGTGTTTTTTAATTCAACTTTGGAGACAACATTTGGAATTATTGAAATGCTTTAGACAACAATATCTCCAAATGCTTGCAACTAATAGGCTCTTAGAATTAGGATTGCAAATGGAACGGTTCCAAGTCAGAACTATGCTGGACCCGAACCTAGACTCAGACCAATTTCTAATTAACGATTTCGGTTTCAAATCCGGTTTTGACTCGGAACTTATTTTGTTGATTCCAAACCTGGTTCTGATAGAAAAACCAGATCTAGTTTCCAAAAGTGGTGATAACTTCTCTTCATTTTTCTTCTTAAATATAAGTATATCATTCAACTTATAATATTGTATAAAGTCTATTATCTCCAGTATTGTACATAAAAATATTAAGAAAAAATTTATTTTGTGGTACTGATTACAATATCAAATACTCATATGCCAGGTTTCGGGTCTACAAGTCGAAACCTATATGGGCCTAAAACCGACTCCGTTTATCAATCAGAACCTAAATTGGTTTTTTGACTTGGACCCGTTTATAAATTGGAATTTAAAATAAGTCTTAGGCCCGAATTTTTTCTTGTCGGAACTTTCAAGGAATCGGATAATCAAATGCCCGTTTGCAACAAATTCCAGCATTTCAAATGCCAATGGAGCCATGAGGATTTGAAATTCACATAATTTGTAGAATTTAAATTCTTCATAAATGAATTTTGAACAGACGTTTGTAAAAAAACTTAGATTAAGTAAAATAAAGACTCCATTCTATTCAATGATAAGCACTTCCACTATTACCCTATACATCCAATCAATAAAGTCCTGCCACAACTGAAGTCGAACTCAGCTTCTAACACTGAGCTACACCAAGTAAAAACTTTATGGCCCTCTCTCCCCCTTTTGTTTTTTCCTTTGCCAAAACTAGTCATTAATTTACAGTATATTGGCTGAGTAAATCTGGACTTCTTAATTGTGTTATTTATCACTTACCTTTGGAAATCTAATATTATTAATAACAACAGCAACAAAGAAGATGATGATGATGATGATGGTGATGATGATTTAATGAATACAAAAATCAGTGCAGTGCACAGTATGTTCACCCCACTATAAATGGGCCCATGAAAAGCCTATAAAGATAAAGCTAGGCAGGCTATGGCTCCAATTACACTTGTTTTTCAACTCTAGGCATAATAATGGATGGAGCTTGGCCTGACCCAAGCGACCTGGTCTGGGGATCCCAATTGGTATTAGGTTGAACACGTGCACATGTGCGCGCGTGTGGAATCTTTGGAAAAAGAAATCCGTACCAAAGACTCCTGACTCTCTCCTTCCTCTCGAGATCTTCATTAAAAAATCGATTCCTTCCTCTCTAAGTTTTCTCACTCTTCGTACGTCTCCCAGGATGGCCGGCGGCCAAAAACCCTTCTCCGCCGAGCCTTCTCCTTCCGGCGGCCAGTTCCTCCTCCAACTCCTCCAAAAACCCCCTTCTACCACCCCATCCACACAGTCCGATCTCAGCCCCCACCACCCCCACTCCCATCTCCAGGATCCCGCCGTAGCCGCAGTGGGCCCCAGCCACCCCTTCCCTCCATGGCCCACCGATCTCCGCCCTCCTCCTCCTCCTCTTCTCTCCGACCCTCGCTTCGCTCCCTCTCCCTACTCCTTCCCTCCCGGCTTTCCCCAAAACCCTTGGCCTCTCTCCTCATTCGATCTCCGAAACCCCAATTTCCCTCCCCCAAACCCTAACCCCCCCTTCAACAGCTTCCCCCACTTCTTATTCCCGCGCAGCGGCGACCCCGCGCCTCCTCCCCACCACCAGAATCCCCCATTCCTACCCCATCTGCTCATCAACGACGGGATTCTCCCGGACGAAAGCACCACATTGACGTTCGGATCGCTCAAGTGCGAGATTCGCGCCCCCAACTCGCTGCCCAACGGGAACTCGACGGATTCGAAGTTCCAGCCGCGGCACGGCCCAGCCAAGGAGGCAGCAGCCCCGGGGAGGAGTTCTAGGGTACCGCCGATTCGACCTCATGAGAAAGGACCTGGAGCGCCCTGGCAGAGACCGAGCTCCGGGGGAGCTCAGAGGCCTGGTTTGATGGAGAACAGAGCTCAGAGGCCTGGCTTGATGGAGAACAGAAGGCCCACGCCGCCGCCGCCCATTGGTCACTCGCGCAGACCTAAGGCACCAGAGCAGTGGGCTTCTGCGAATGGCAAGCGAGATGGAGAGCATGGTTTGGAGAAGCGAGATTTCTCTATGAAGCCGCCACTCACCGTTCAGCTCGATAAGCCATGCCCGCCTACTGGGAGTAATCTGCATTCTGTTCCCAGGGCGGATTTAGAGGAGCATGTTACAAATTTGCGTGGTGAGGTTCTTGCTGATGGGAGTAGTAGTTCTGGATTTCAGAGGCGGATTGGGATTATTAACCCAGAAGATGGGAGAGACATAGAAGAGGATATCAGTGCTTTGATGCTTGAAGATGAAGAAGCTAATAGGAATGCCGCCAAGAAGAAGAAGAATGGTTCGCGTGGTAAGGTAAAGCTCTCTCTCTCTCTTCTATTTCATATTGACTGCTGTTGTGTAGAAAGAAGTTTAGCTTTTGTCTTGTAATGTGGGCAAAATATGACTTGCTCGCTCCTTCTGATGTTTTAAAAGCGAAACTACATGTGGCCGAGATGTTAATGTTAAGATGGAATTGGGAATAATCACATAAAAGGGTAGCTCTAGTAGAAAAACAAATGAATATTGTTTGAGATTGTGTGTGCACATACATGAAGAACAACCCCTTTATGATGTGTTGAGATGTTTACAATCTGAACTAGAAGGGGTCAAGGGGGTGTGTCTAATGAAGACTTTGAATGAAACAGTGAAGGAGAAATGACAGGATTGTGGAGTTACTTACTTAGAGAACGACTTTTAACATGATTGAGTGGAAAAGTAAAACTCATTAAGCTGGCCCCAAATAGATGGGACAGGGCTTCAATTATGATGTTGATTTTATAATGTATGTTTTGGGTCAGATGACCTAAAATAATTTGACTTAGTTTTATTCCTTAAAGTTGATATTGCACCTTCTTGGTTGCTTTAAATGGATTTTTCGTTAGTGGTAAATTTTGCAAGAGGGCTTTATGCCTATACCAATGAGATTGGAATATAGGGGACAAATTGGTAAAATAAAAACATTGAAAAGTTCTACTTTCTAACAATAGAAGTATAAAGTTACCTTGATATCTTAATGAGTTGAATATTCAGGAAAAGCTAGCATTTTGAGATACTTTGGAACGGCAGAGGCCCATGCCCTTTCATTAATGACAGAAAATATTAAAATGTTAGACTCGGTAGAAAGTAGAAGCCTAAATTATCAAATGATGGGATATTGGATCCCCCTTGATTCGTGATCGAGTCAAGAACCCTTGGGGCATTGACCTCCCATGATGAAATACCTTAAACCCAAGGAGGTTTAAGTGGAAGTGCAGGGTTGGCACTTGGAGACTGGCACCTTAATCCTTTTCAAGTGCCAATAGACAACACACAAAGCTTCTATATGCCCTTCGTGGCAATCAAGGATGCAAGTAAATGTAGCAGAAATACTTTTGATATGATAAGTTGTGAGCACAAGGTGGATGGAGGCTAAGGTGGAGAGTGTGCTAGAGGACAACATGTTGTTCTGTTCAAACTTCAAATTTCATGCACATATATAGTGAGATAGGTTGTCAAGCACTCATGTCATGATTCATTGAAAATGATGATGGCACCTGCATTTGCAATGGTTGGAAGTGGCTTTGGAATAGTATTTGTTGAACACGTGCCAAATGCCAATTTAATGGAAGGTTATGAACATTTGTGATTTATTTATTTATTTTGTGGTGGGTGGGTGGCAGAATAGGAAGTATTGATGTTGCAACTAGTGATCGAGACACGAATGTAAGGTTGTACAATATTTGTTAACTCGCTAGAGAGGATGGACTAATTAATACCTATTGGACGCTTGCTTCATTGCTTTTTCTATGGCATCAAGCATGATCATAAGGTGGGGTGTGATATGGTTCATGCATGCAGGTGATATACTTACGGAAATGCTACTTTCATGTAATCATGACATGGTTCATCACACATGAGCCAACACATACTCTTCTACAAGCAGGGGGCCACTGTCACACCCCATGCCATGGACACACCTCCCTGCCAAGGTCAGAAGACAACTTTTGGAACTGGACATGCCAAGTATAGTCAGGGTATTGAAGTCAATCCTGTACGAAGGCCTTTAGGAGACCACATTCTAGACGAGTTCCCATTACAAAGAGGGAATGGATGTAGCTAAGGGACCCACATTCCAGTTTTACCAAAGAAGAAAGAAAAAAACAAGAATTTTCTGGTTCTTTAATTATCAACAGCCTCGTAGAGAGAATGATTTCCACTTTAGGACTCAATGAAAGTCTATTACTGTTTTCCGTTGCGTGCATAATCCAAAGAAAAGGTGACCACAATGAAGTTGTGAAAAATAGTCTGGGACTCAATGAAAGTCTATTACTATTTTCCGTTGCGTGCATACTCCAAAGAAAAGGTGATCACAATGAAGTTGTGAGAAATAGTCCGGAATTTTATCACTATTCTTTTCTGATAAAAAGAACTTTTCTGTTGCTTTCATGCAACATCAGTTATCACAAACTGCTGCTTCTTTTGAAATGAACTGCTTTATTATTATTTTACCTTCCCAAAAAATTATTAGTATTTTGTGAACTTTAATTTATTGTGTGTAGATAGAGTTTACTTATTGCTTTCGTATTATATGTAGGACTTACTATTAGGGTTCCATTTTGGGATTTGTCTAAAAAAGAAGGAACTCTTGTTGATTACCCAACTCAAAGCTTACTTTATGGAATTCAAAACTGATAAACTCTAAAACTCTTTAACATTTTACATATATGATCATTAATGTGAAAATTTACGTGTGTGCTTTTGTTTCATGGCATTTTTTTTTAATAGTAACTTGTATTATTCAAAGACTTTGTTTACACATGTTTTGGTCTTTGTTTCATGGCATTTACATATGTAAAAGAATCACTTGTGTATAAAAAGGTATGTATGGGGATCCATTTTCATGCCTCCCACCTTTATAAAATCATTTAAATATGTAAATGATGTAAATCCACTACACACCTAGAAAAGGCTCCAAATCAGTGCTGATTGCAGGTTCCATCCAAGAGGTCCGCGGATTGAATAGTGCCAATCTGATCTTTATGCTTCTTAAAAATGCAAGCTGCCTGTCCCATTTTTCTGATTTTTTGCACTTTTGTGTGCCCCATTTGTGATCCAAACTGCTCAATATTTTCATCGAACTATTAACCCCGGTTATGAAGCTTCATTTCTTACATCCTTATCGATTTTGAGAAATGTGAAAAACGCAGAAACAACCTAATCTCATTGTTCTTATTTTTTGCACTCTTGTGGGCCTCTAATTCATGACCCAAACCATTCAATATTCTCACAAATGATAAAACTCCAAGGTGTGAACTTTCATATTGTAGATTCTCATGGATTTCAAGAAACATGTGAAAATACAAAAGCAACTAAGTTCCATTTTCTGATTTGCTGCACTTTTGTGGGCTCCATTTGATGATCCGAACCGTGAATTATTTCCATAGATGTGTTTAACCTGAATGCTGAAGTTTCACATCTTAGATCGTCATGGATTTTGGGTTGCATTGGAAAATTGCAAAAGCAACTTAATACTGCTTTATCATTTTCTGCACTTTTGTGGACCCTAATTCATGATACGAGCTGTTCACTATGTTTGAGACCCACCATTTCCTTATAGAAAAGTTTTGGGGCCCTGGAGCCTCCTAAATTGTACAAAAACTGAAATAGATAATTTCTTCCTCTTCCTCTTCTCGCCCTATACATTAATTTCTTAATTCTTGTATATCTACACACCATGATGCACGGATACTTCAAAATGGACAACGTGTCGTATCTTATCCGATACTTCACTTTTTACTTGTTAAATCCATGTCCTTGCCGTGGTGTCCATACCGTATCCGGGCATCATAGCCTACACATATTGTTAAACAAGAAATGAATTGCATGTGAAAATGGTGTTTGCAAACAAATATTGTAATATGTTCAACATTATGTAAACTTTACATGTGCAAAAATGACATGTAAATTTGATATACATATCCCATGTGCAAAAAACAAATGAGCCCTTAATTTTAATGCGGATGTGAAGTATAATGTACTCATAATCTTTTAACCCAAAGGTATTGACTGCCCCATAGTTATAAAATACCGAAGGCATCTATTCTTATCATGAATAACTCTTACATAAATAATAAAATACCTGCCTTGTTCTCTTGATGCATCTAGTTATCAGTGGGTGAGAGAATGCTGGGACTAGCGTGGCGGCAACTTTGGTTGAATTAGGGGCAACCTGTGCTCGATCCAACTATACTTTCAACCTTATTTGAACCCGTGCCTTTCAACTTGACTCCTGTAACCTGAGCCCGAACCTAGTACACTCTCATCAACCCAACCATAAACCGCTGAACCCGAACTTGTGCTCTGAAATTTAGAAAGAAAAAAGAAAAAAAAAATTGAACTATCCTTCCCCACATCCAAATCCTTAAATAAACACCAATCCCTAAATCAATCTCTATAAATCAATACCCAAGTCAATATTCAAATCCCAATAACTAGCAACCTATTTACAAATCTTCATGTATGGATACGGACACAGATACATAGATTTGGGGACATGACTCTCCAACTCTTCATTTATGGATACGGACACAAATATAGAGATTTGGGGATATGGCTCTACTTAATTTAGGACACAAGTATAAATGTAGCTGTCCTTTATTTTTCCCTTAGAACATTTTGACATAATGAAATTATCATTTTGTACACCCCTTTCTAACTTTTTATTTATTTATTTATATGTCAAGAAGTTAGAAGAGTAATAGAATCGTATGAAATAATGGACTTCATAGGGTTGGATACCCTAGATGACATGATGGCCATACGTAAATAGAGCTATGCATGTGTATCTACATTAAAGAAGCTCTTTATGTTATCATCCGAAAGAAGCTCTTCATTTTATTTTATTTTAATTTTATGATATCTGATACTTTTCTTTTCTTTTTCTAAGTGGGCCTGTGCAACAGAGTAATGATTTTGTTAACTATCATGATTTTATTGGACAAGAGAATGTAGCACAGTTGGAAGGTGCTTACTGTCACAACTCTGTTGTTGTGTGTTCAAGTCATGTTCCCTATAAACAATATTAAGAGGATGCTGTTGCCCAATCTCATGATTTACTGAATATATTTGAAGTATTTTGAAGCAATGTGGCCCTCACGAACTCAGTCTTGAGATCACTCCCATAATGGGAGTATGCCTTTGCCCAATCTCATGATTTACTGAATATATTTAGAACTCCTTACCTGAGAATAATCTACTTTTCTTTTTACTTTCCTTTTTTTTAAAAATATTGCCAGGACCTCAGGTCAGATTCGTCAAGAGGACTGCAGGTATCTAGTCAGCGAATGAGGAACCGTAGAAAGGAAATTGCATGTCGTGGTGACATAGAGAGGTTTACCCACTGTTTCCTTTCCATATATGAATCTCTAATTCCACCAGACGAGGAAAAGGAAAAGCAGAAGCAACTTCTAGCATCATTGGAGAAGCTGGTCAACAAAGAATGGCCTAGAGCTCAGTTGTTTCTCTATGGATCTTGTGCCAATACATTCGGAGTTTCCAACAGCGACATTGATGTTTGCATGACCTTAGATGATGACGGCACAAGCAAGTCTGATATTTTACTGAAATTGGCAGAAATTTTGGAATCAGACAATCTCCAAAATGTGCAGGTGAGCTGGGATTGTTGGGTTCTAGATTATTTCTGCAATCTAAATCCTTTGTGTCCAATATTATATAATTGACAACTAATGTTGAATTGGTTGACTGGATGGTTTCGTGAAAAATGGCTTGTTTGCAGTTTGGATTGGTTGGATCTTGATGTTGTGTTGTAAAAAAATGACGCAACCATGAGGTCACAGGTTCAAGTCATGTTACCAACCAATAAATAAATAAAAGAAAAAGTTTAGGTCCTGGTAACATTAGTTGCAAAATTTCATAGAAGGTTTGTGGATAATACAACCCTTGTGGAACATTATTGAACTGAACTGGCAATTCTGACAACCTCTGCCTTGGTCATTCGTTGCATTTTATACTGTTGACTCATGGTGACCAAATTCACATGTCCTGCTTTCAATTGATTGATAATTCAGAATGAATCAGCCAATGTCTAATGAATTTCTGAAGTTGCCAGTTGGTTTACAATAACTGCTAGTTAATCCACATCAGAAGTATGAGGTTCCTGGATTAATACTTAATTTACTGCTTGGTTTAGCCAGTTAATTTTCTTTAAATGTGAAGGTGCTGTTATATTGGTGTGGACTTTATGTACCTGGCTGAAATGTAAGCATATTGTAGAGATGAGTGAATTAGAGTGGTCTGGACACTGTATCAGTCCATTTCTTCCCCTCTACTATTTTGATTTTTTTTTTCCAAATCGTAGAAAAATGACAATTTTGAAAAAAAATGTTAATAACGAAAAATCTATTTTTGAATGGTTATATACTGAAAAATATTATTAACTGTAGAATTTCTTTGTACTTACCATTAGAAAAGAAGTTCCTTTTTACTTTGTATTTCTGACTGTTATATCCACATAATGCTGACTGTAACTACTGAATTTGGTATTCAACAGTGGGGCATTTACATACATGGTAGGAATCCTTGTGAAATGCTTCGATGAGCTTAATTTACGGTTCTTGTTTACAGAGATTATTTAGACAATGCACAATTAGTTTGGATCCACTACTGCTTTTGGCTGTCAATTCATCCTTTTAGCAAGGAATGTCATGGTGGAAGATCCGCCTTTCTTTTAGCAGAAAGACAATTTTTTTAATGTGTTATTATTATTCAATTCAGAAATCCTGAAGTAATAGTTTATTTTAACGTATTTTTCTTTCAGATTTCTTTTTTTGATCATGTTGACAATGTTTGTAGGCTCTAACACGCGCAAGGGTGCCTATCGTGAAGCTTATGGATCCAGTTACCAAAATCTCCTGTGACATATGTATAAATAATGTATTAGCTCTCGTTAATACAAAGCTCCTTCGAGATTATGCACAAATAGATGTCCGATTGCGACAACTGGCTTTTATTGTGAAATACTGGGCCAAGTCACGGGGAGTCAATGAAACATACCATGGAACTCTATCCAGTTATGCGTGAGTGGGATGATCTTAAATACCCACCATCCAATCTATTGACCTTTTTACAACATGCAAATGACTATCCTAGTATCCATTTTTTGATTAACTAATAGTGGTGATTGCTTTTCAGGTATGTGCTAATGTGCATTCACTTCTTGCAATCACGTAGACCGGCAATTCTTCCCTGCTTACAGGTTTGTAATTAGATATTGATCACTGCTATGCGAACTCAAGTACTTCATGGTTGAATCCTCACACTCCCTCTTTGTATGCCGCCACAACACCCCCCCACCCACCCCCCCTTCTTGTGGTCAGCTTTGTGAGAGCAACTTTTCCACCCAACTTTATATAAAGCCATGTTCTCATTAACTCCGCTTTCTATCATGTTTTTGCTTACTGCTAAATTGGTCTTTGCTAGTCTCCCCCTTTATCTTTCCGCCCAACCCCGTATAAAAGCCATGTTCCTCGAACATGTTCAATACTTGTACAAGGGCCACACACTGACACACACATATACATCTTTGTCGTCATCCACATCATCATAACCATCATCAACATTATCATTGTCATCATGTTGTCATCATCATTGTTGCCGACATCATCATCATCGTCGAATCTTTATCTCATCTACCTAGGGTCGGCTTCATGAGTTATACTTTTTTGCCCAACCCATATAAAACCATGTTCTCGGAACTCTACAATCTGTAATGTCTTTCCTTGTTACTTCATTAAAGGGTCTTTCTTGGTGCCCACCTTCTCCAAGTTCCTTGAACATGCAACCCTTCAACACGCTGTACAATAGTTTTTTGGTTTTTTGTTACATTCTTAAAACTTGAAAATGTCATTCTTTCCTTTATCTTCTATTGCAGCCACCTGAAAGTGTCGTCTTTTGTGCTCACTCTTAAGTGTGTCCTTGGAACTCTACATCCTTATACACACATCGCACGTAGTGTATATTAACAGAAACTTTCCAACAATGAACATTCCTTGTAAAAACTACATAAGAACCATTTGTGGGTGTCCATTAGGATCTCCCCTGCCATAGTGAATATGCATTCACTCCAAAATGACACTCATCCAACTATTTCTCACCATTTGGTTGAGAGGTCCGTTTTTTTTCATTTACCTAAAGGACATCCCTTAGGTGAAAACTTCCCCATGTATGTCTGTCTCAGCTGTGGAAGTTCTTCAAATATCTCATGGGGTTTCCTCAACTGTGGTAAATATCTCATCTACTCTCAGATTATAGTGCTGTTATTGGATTTTACTAGGCAAAGCAAGGTGTTAAACAATTCCCACAACGAGTACATATTGGTGTTGATGTTTCTTTGGTTTTCATTTTTATAGAATTAGGTTGCTTTGGTTGCCACATTTCCTGAAGTAGGTTGCTTTGGTTTTCATTTTTCTTTGCTGCCTTGTGCTCTTATGGCGAATTTATCTTCCTTACATGTCTGGTATTTCTATTTTCAGGGAATGAAAGCTACATATGTGGTCAGCATAGATAATGTGGATTATGGTTATTTTGATAAAGTTGAGGAACTCCGTGATTTTGGGGCAGTGAACAATGAAAGTATTGGTTATTTGTTGTGGGCATTCTTTGATTATTGGGCATATTGTCATGATTATGCAAATGATGTCATATCTGTCCGCACTGCAGGCATTATAAGGTGAGCTATTTCCAAGAATGACATATAGGTCTTCTTTAACAGATTATAAAGAACTCTAAAATTTTTCTATGGTTCATATAATCTGTAGCTGGTCTTCTTTAGGGATATGATTTTTTGTACTACTTTTTATTGGTTTATTTTCCAAAAAGGGGAGTTGCTTATGTTTTTTTAGGTAAGCACAATGGTTAAGTTGTCAAACCTGCAGATAACCTATTTAAAGTAGTGTAGATATCATGATTGTCAGTTTCGTTTGGGACTCATTTTGATTTGATTTGAAATTGAAGTGTTTCAGCAACTTCGGTGTTCTATTTCGGTAAATAGTAAAAAAAAAAAGTGTATATATAAAAGGAAAAATATTAAATAGTGAAAAGAGCATTTCAACAATGTATATTTAACTCATTTTGCTAAATTAACAATGTCTATATCTGGGGGTGTTTCCTAAGCCTGTCCAGACTTTAGAAACTCAGCCTAAGCCTGACACAGGCCCAGAAGTTCCTGGCCCAAGTCCAGCCTTGCCTCAAACATGTCAAGCCCAAATTAATGCTAACAATAAAAATGAATTTAGTATCATTAAAAAAAAATCAAATAATTAGAAAATAAAAATTTAAATTAAAAGATAAAAATCATAGAGGGAGTCACATGATTGTCCATACCTCAAAATCCCTTTGAATGTTTTAGTTCCGTTCTTTTAAGTCATCTAGGCAGGGGTTTATATATAAAAATACCTTAGAGATCAGGAAGCTACATATACATTGTTTTTTCATGAATGGCTACTATATTTTATTAAACCAGCTCATCGGTACAGAAGTAATATAGTAGATGGCTACCAAGAGGCGACCCAAAGACAAGAACAATGAAGGAACATCCCTCCACAAGCTAGAAATTAGGAGAAATCAACAAAGAAGGACGAGATACACCCTCTTTAGGCAATAGATCTATCTTGGAATTTGTGGTTCTCTTGATATGCATAAATCATCATCAAAGCCTTGTCTCAACTATGTTTGGGTTGGCTACATGAATTCTATTTCTCCATTCCGATCTATGGTGAGCCAAATCCTCAAATAAGTTGCATTTCTTCAGGTCTTACTACCCCCATCCACGTCCTCTTTGGCTTACCCTTCCCCCTTGGTGGGCCATCAACCTACATAGCCAAACTTTTCCTTTCTGGTGCAGTTGCGGCCTGCGATGGGCATACCCAAATTATCTCAGACATGTTTCTCTAATTTTATCCCCTATTGATGCTACACGCCTACACCCCTAAATGCTCTCAATAGCGCTCATTTTTAATTTTATCCTTCCTAGTTTTACCACACATCCACTTCAACATTCTCATTTCTGCTACATCCATTTTGTGCATAAATGAGATAACAAAATCCTCAGATAGACCCAACATCTCCTCCACAACATCCTCCATAGTCCAAGGGGCTGAGAACACATCCGAACCCCATAGATAGATCTGATCTCCCTCCACCATAATGCTCTAACTACTCACTTAGTCTATGAGCTTCATGAAATCTTATCCTCAATGCTCCATTTTTGCTTGGTTGACGAAGTGAAGACCCACTGGAATGGAGAAAATTAGAAGAACAAGTCCCATGCCATCCCCAAGAATACCGCCCACACAGGCACACCCCAAGTTCCCCATTGTACTCCCATCATAGTTTAGCTCAACAAAGTCAAGAGGCGGAGGGCACATGAAACTGGACGTATAAAAGCTTCCATGTCAAGGAGAACACAATTTCTTGACAATCTTCTAGTTTTAGGTTCACGAAGAAAAGTAACCAGAGAGAGTACAATCAACAGTGAAGACCATTTTTTCATCACACATTGGATTTGCTTCCATCAGAGTGATGATGGGAAACTATTTACCATCAGCAGCAGGAAAATTGGCTGTTACTTCCATACATTTGTCAGTCCCTTCGGCGTTCACCCCTGGCCAATGTGAAAGTGACAAATGCCCCCATATGTCTTCATTTTGATTGCTTTATTCGTAAGGATTGAATTGCCCCCTCTTGTTCATATCTTATTTTAAGTTGGTTACTTGTTACTTGTAAGAGAAAGTGCTTGGCATGTATTTCTTGTATGGGGGAATTACAGGAGGAACAGGTAATTAAGTTGTCAGCATGATGCAAATGCATCATCATCATCATCATCATCATCATTACTCAGCACTGATTCTTTCACAAAGTGTGCCCTTGTTTTCACCTAATTCTTATTCATGTTTGCGTTTTGTGAGAACTAAGAATTTCATTGGGCTGGGGGACCCCTTTCCCCCCATCTTTCAAGGGGAGAATCTGTATTTTGTGCACCTCAATCTTGCTTTCATCCTTGTATCATTGGAAGCAAAGTCATTGCTTACCTTTTAAGGCAACATTCATTACCAAGTATGCTGTGTTGATGATGTTACTTTGTGGAGTTAATGGGTGGATTCTATTCTCCACTTGTTTTTTTCCCTTTTAAAAGAATAAAAGTGCATTCCAAAATGTTAGTCTGAAGATCAATTTTTATGCTGGTTGATTGGTTTTTCTTAACCTACTTTTGTGGTTTTTGACTTGGATAATATAAAGCAAGCGCGAAAAGGATTGGACAAGGCGAATTGGGAATGACCGTCATTTGATATGCATAGAGGATCCTTTTGAGGTCAATCATGATCTAGGGCGTGTTGTTGACAAATACAGCATAAAAATTCTGAGGGAAGAATTTGAACGAGCAGCGGATGTACTGCAGTATGATTCTAACCCTAGTGTCACACTCTTTGAGCCCTACGTTTCAAGTTGATTATCAAGAGGTGGGGGCTTGGTTTTAATTATGCTCACCCAGCTTGTAAAGCTTTGCAGTTTGTTTTGTTCATAGCCTGAGTATGTATTTATGATGTGAGATTTTCGTAGAAGTCCCTGTAAAGGAATTATTGATTTTGATCAACTCCTACTGTTGCTCTATGAAGGTAGTAATAGCAATGGTTGAGATTACTCAGTGGTGTAATAGTTCAGCAGAAGCTCTATGGCAACCTGCACGAAATAGTGTGTTTCTAAACCTTTGAACTACATTTTACTGCTGGTAAGTTGTATTTTTGGATGGGAAAGGCTTGCCTTCAATTTCCTTTTCCCCCATGCAATCATCGTTTGAGTGCATATTTATAACTTGGCTATTTCTAATGTCCTGCTGGAATACTGGGAAATGGTCACCCTATAATCAGGTTGTCCTGTAATCATGTTGCTTTTGATATTTTGTTTTTATATTGGTAAATATTCACACACAGGCGCTTGCACTCACCTCAGAGATCCCTGGTTGTTTCTGTGGAAGGGAGGTGTGCTATCAGTGGTGAGGTAGTTTGCTCCGGTTATTCAAATAAAGAGCCGTCTTTTCTGGGCAGTCGGGGGTACTTTCAGTTGGTTTAGGAAGATCCAAATGCCTGCCCCATGGAACGAACTTAACCTCTCAGGCAGTTACCAGCCATTGTAATTACCTACATCTCTGGTTAAATGTGTGATTTTTTTTTTCCAACTGTTCTGGGGCTCATTGTCACCTTTGGTTAGAAGTAATTAATTGCTACAAAGTGTGAAAGAGCCCTGCAAATGCATAAACTCAGATTACCTAAAGATATAGTCGTGTAATTTACATGTTACTCATGTTACTTGCACTGATCCGAGGTAAAGGAACTACTTGGATGGCGGATATCTACAAGGAACATGGAACTTTCCCTGTATACTTTGATGCTTCTTCAGAGGGAATGGTTACCTAATAAAGGGTAGATTTTGTTGGTCCCTTGCAGATCGACAATGTTACTTCAGCCACCTGATCAAGGCCTCCCGAGGAAAGTTCGTATTTGAATGGTATCTATAAACTACACCCCTTGGCCTATTTTTCACAGTGAACATGTTCTAGTATTAAATTACAGAACCTTCTATTAGTTGTCTAGATATTAGAAAGAGTGCTGAGGTGCCTCTTGAATCTTGATGTTTTTTCGTCTTGTAGACAGCAAATCAATATTGCCATCCATGGTATCATACGACCGACTCTGAGGGCCTGTTTAATAAGATGATGAGCTTTTGAGTTCTCTAATAAGTTGTGGTTATCTTACCCTTAGCATTAATTAATTTGTTTTGGCTTGACCATATCATAGGATTTGATTTGATTTCACTGCAAGAATGATTCCCATCGACTGTTATATGGTTAGGATTTTTTTTTTTCCTCTCTTTGATGAGGGTGTCTGGTCTTTTCGAGAACCGACTATTCACCCAGGCATGTGAAGTTCTTGCTGTGCACATGAAGTACCTGACTTCTTGCTGCAGATCTTAAAAACGAGTTTTGAATATAGAGCGACTAGTAAGTAATTAAAATGAAAAGACCGAGCTTGTATTAAGCAAATGTTTCTTAATACGTTGGAATGTTAAAAGCTTTAAATTCAAAATTCAGGTTTATAAAAAAAAAAAAGAAAAAAAAATCCTTTTTGATTAATCAAAAGTTTCCCCTAAACATAACCTATTACAGATAAGCAGTCCCATGTAATTAGATTTATCGGTAAACAGAGAGAAGGGCAGAATAGTTGTAAGGATCTAAAACAGGACCAGGGACATGAGAGTTTGAGAGATGCATACTAGTAGAGCAGTGTAGAGGCTGCACTCGTAAACTTGAGCTTATACATGTTAGTGAATGCTTGCCTGTCAAACAATTGATAGCTCAATGACTTGGGATTTTAGCTTCATGTGACCACCTAAGATGGATTGATCCCTCTGGCGGGTAGGTTTCTCTGTCTCACTAGTCAGCTGTACCGATCTGAAAAAAAAAAAAAAAAAACAGAAAAATAAAATAAAATTGGAGACTGCATTAAGAGCATGCTCGCTTCATTGTTATTGAATATTAGAGATATTAGGTTCGTTCCATTTAAAATAAGGATTAGTTTAAACTTGAACTATTATGGGGTTTTATAAAATAAATATTGATTGGATGAATCTCACAGTGAGATTATGAATGTTTTTGAATTTCTTTACAATGAATATCCACAAAAGGGCCA
This sequence comes from Umbellularia californica, assembly GCA_028538565.1. Taxonomy (NCBI): domain Eukaryota; kingdom Viridiplantae; phylum Streptophyta; class Magnoliopsida; order Laurales; family Lauraceae; genus Umbellularia; species Umbellularia californica. The sequence continues at coordinate 11,692,201 of JAPQWN010000001.1, read as the reverse complement.
TCATCAAATAGTCTCTCTTCCTGCCAAGGAGCTAAAAATGTAAGCTGCAACAAAGATGAAGAAGATCCTTTGTCATCAGGTAGTCTTTGTTTTGATAGGAAATGATTACTCAGCTACCAACCCGCTAAATAAATCAAACTATAAAATAGATTTTTGAATCCCATTTTCATCTCAACCTTACCTTACATCATTAGCTTTCCAACTCTTTTCTTGTCTTTATTAGAACCCACGTTACACTTTGAATTTTTGGGGAATTCAAAACAAATAATACCCAAAAGGGGGCCCTAATCTGTTGGTAAATATAAAAAAATGGATTTTAAATTTGATCAAGATTCAAGACCATCTTATTGGCCCATATTCCTTTAATGATAAGAATAAACTACCTGCAAATGGGTGAATGAATGAATGGTCCAGGATCTGGAGGACAGCACTTGAAGACAGCAAATTCCATAGGAAATATGAGAGAGATTTTTGGTGTCTGGGATTGAATGAATGGCCCAGGAAAGAGGCTAAAGGTGGGTTATATTATACAGAAGATATGGATATTCTTCACGTGCCTGCCTGGTTGGGTCTTCATTTGTATTTGTATTTTTTTTATGGGGTGTCTTCAGCGGCCACGAATTTGTGCGGTGTCATATCTCTGATCCTGATTGCTTCTGATACTGTATATCTCTAGATTCTTTATTATAATGATGACATAGTTTGTAATATTTTTGTTGTGATCATCTTTTATAACTACTACTTGTTCATGAATGAGGAAGAGAAACCAACCCACCCCCCACAATCTTGTGTGATGTGGCACCCCATGTCCTATGGAGTCCATACATGTATTTTCGTATGAGACTGATCGAGACCAAGATATATATATGGGTTGACTTGGCTTATGAGCCGATCGAGCCTAGTTAAATAGAGTAGCAATGCTAGCTAGCTAGTGCATACTTGTTATATACTCTCTCAAAATCTTAATTACAGATTTACTGAGTCGTATGCTTCAGTATATTGGTGAAGAAGAGGACTTCGTAAATAAACAGCAACAAAACATAGACGACAAGTGTTTCTGCTCTCCTGCTCATATACAACTTCAGTTTGGGTCATTTACTTGTAAATTGAATTGAAGTAAAGGATTACTTTAGGAGACAAGAGAAGAAGATGGGTCATATGAAAAAAATACCAAATTTCAAAAATCGCCACTTCTTCTTCTTCCTTTTTTTTTTCTTAAAAAAACTCAAAACGCGGTTCCCTTATTCCAGTAAATGACAAAAGCCCTCTTCTTTTATCCCCAAAAGAGTATATATGAAAAAAAAAAGAATTTGGTAGTTCCTTATTTGACCCTTCTTCTTTTCATGTCCCTTAGTTTGAACCTACAGTCCTACAAATCTCTATCTTTAAATGTGATGATAGCTAGCACTTCATAGAAATGATAGTTGTTTTAGAGCACGTTTGTGCATTGGCAATTTTTATGGAAAGATGAAATTGTCATATCAACAAAGTCTATGGTTTCTAAATACCTCAAAAAAGGTTTTTTGCAAAAGTTAGAAATTCTTGTTTGGTGCAATTTTTTTTTCTCTTGATGAATTGGTGCTAATATTGTTTGGTGTGGTTATAGATTCCTTATTGAAAGCTAGTATTAAAGAGGGGAGTGAGGAAAGGAAGTAATAAAGAAGGAATAAATTTTCTGCGGAGATGGACTTTCCATACCCTCTCTATTTTTAGGTTATTCAAGGAAAATGCTGACATGGCGAAAAAAACATTTCTGTAGAAAATTGCCACACCAAATGCATGAAAAAATATTTTTTTTTAGAAAAATAATACATTTTATACGAAAATGAGTTACACAAATGTGCCCTCAAATTAGCTTTAAATTCACATCCCCTCTTATCTCTACCATTTCCTTTTTATCTAAGCAGCCATTGGATCATACCAACTTATCATTTATTTTTATTTTTTTAAAGTTTACAATACTTGCACTCATGCCAACACGCACCCCCTGACAACTTATCATAGATTCTGCTTTATCAAGAAAAAAATAAAAAAAAATCATGCATCTGGGACTCTTTGCAGTGCCGTGCTTGATTGAAAGAATTTTAAAAGAAAATTATATTTTTTTTGAAATATTCAAATTTTCGTATATTTTTTTAAAAATGAGCTAAAAGTTTTATATATTTTTAAAATTCTCCCAAAATAAATAAAAGTAATAAATTAAAACCATCATTGTAGTGCAGTGCAGTGTAGATATATAGTTGTCAAGACCATAAGGTCCCATAAAACTTTGTCTTCGGCACTTGAAGTGCCTCAGCTGTCTACATGCACATTTGTTTGGTTCCTTTGAGGCTCAGCCACATGAGAACTTGTGGGAATGTGGGTCTCCACCATAACCATTAAAAGTTTAAACCACTAAAAGGAAATGGCCTCTCTTATATGGATTATGATTAAATCTCACTCTAATAGGACATGATCTCAGCTCCATTTTTATAATGCATAAAATAAGTGAATTCTTGTAGTTTTTTTTTTTTTTTTGCTATCGGAGGGTTCTCAACCCCTTGAGTTAAATTAATCCCTCTGGACTCATAAGGAAGCTGGGTAAACTCCCTTGTAACCCTAGTGTGGTAGTATAATTTCGAACTTACAACCTCCGGCTGCAAACCGTGGTCCTACGCCAACTGAGCTGCCCCTTATTTTATTAACAATCTTTAAATGAAAACAAACTTGTTAATATGCATTAACCTTTAGCATAGTGAATCTTGGCTGTATTTCATACAAGAAGAAAAGATCTATTTTGAACGATTTACATTCTTAATAAATGGGGTGGTTTATATAACCTTATGGATTTTTCAAGCATCGAGACTAGGTAATCTAGACTCACGCATGTTTGTCTCGTGGAATTGAATTCTTACGTATTGTAAGAAATGTATTCCAAAAAGTGGCTTAAATTGAAGATACAAAAGTGAACATCTATAGATGGTCATTTGGTAGTCTTCTTTATTTTAATAAAAAGAAGTGATTTAATCGGAGATGATGGATAAATACCTAACCATCACCTTAATAAATCAAATCTTAATTAAACCTTGTGACTTTTGATTCCCCCAACTTTTTTTAATAATTCTTTATTTTCAAGCCCATTTTATCTTAAGCTCCTAGAAATTCATTTCCATACAAACAAATGGGGCCCTAAGCCCCCAAAAAGTCTTAGGGTGAATTATTAGCTATAACAAAAAGGAAAAAAGTGTTAGGGTGAATTGGTCCTTTAGACCATCTCGTGAGTGGGCCACTCACATTGGACGGTGTTCACGAAGCTCCAAGAAACACAACTTTTCATGGTTCTTCTTTTCCTTATTTGTGGGTTGCATTGAGAGAGAGCTTTCCTGAAATGATAATTGTTAGATAAAGTAGTGTCTCATAGATGACCACTTTTCTCTTGAACCCACACATCAATGAGACCCAGACCCAATTGACCAGGTCTGGTGGGTCTCGCACACTCACTTCACAACTTAAAAAGGCCACTCTTTCTGCCAGCTCCATGTGATTGATAGGATCATGAAAATGACACAAGGGTGGTGATCAGAGGATCGACAGAGAATCGATGCAGCCCCGCTATCCAAAATCATTATTGGTGGCCACCTTGTAAAAGTTTTTCTTTGGGGCTGTTTATGTTAAAATGGATTTAGAAGATAATTAGAGAATTTTGGGATATACATGATGTCTATAGCATTTTGAGAATTTTAAATGTCGTCACTTCAGGGGTAGAATTCAAAAATGCTAAAGGCAAAAGAGTATTTTAGATTTCAGAATTTAAAGAATTCAGATGGCTGACTTTTCACTTGGTAAGCTCAGTAAATTTCAACGACCTAAACCCAATTAAATAGGAAATTATGAGAATCTCTTGGACAACCTCTATAATCACTACAAAAAAGTGACTTTTAGCAACGACTTTTTAGCGGTTGAAACAACTGCCACTAAAGGTGTTTTTCCTACCGATAAAAAGCACTTTTTTATAGTGATTTCTGACAAGAAATCCAAAAATGCTCTCAACCAATCAGGCCCTAAAGAAAAGGCAGATATGGATGGTATGCCACTTTTCTGGATTTGATTCATAAGCATAATATTTCAGTATTCATTTTTCATTTATCTTCAACTGAAGAGGGAATTATGTAATGGTTAATTGTGAATCTTCACATCTTTTTCTTCAATTTTAGCCACTTTCAATAATACTATCATGGAAACATTATTTTTTCGATAATATCCTAGTATTTTATTTATCACAAGAAACATCATAGAAAAACACATCAAATGAAAATAAAATAGGAATAAAATGGAAAACTATGAAGTAAATTTCTAATCATAATTTATATAAAACAAAATTTTTCTAAAACTTTGTAATTTTATTTTTTAACTAGCCATAAGCTAGAAAAATCACTTTGTCGTTATTATCTAGAATTATTTTTTCCTTGACATTTTTCATAATATTCCATAAAACCCCCAAATTTGAAATCTTCAACAGAGAAATGCACTACAAGGGAAATAGAATAGGAATAGAATTGAAAATAAAAAAAATGAATTCTTTATGGTGACTGATATTTACTTTTTAAAGTTATTTATTTTTTGCTACATCTTTTATGATAGTCTGAAAAACACTAAACTTGAAAATATCCTAATATTTTTTCAAGGTAATAATTTCTCAAGAAGTGACCATGGTTAGAGGACCTGTTGCTTCCTAAATTCTCCATTTGCAATCAACAAGTAGAAAGCTAACCCAATGTTTTAAAAATCCAATTGGAATGCTGATCAAACAGGAGCTATATACTCAGTCCAGATCAATAAAAACAACGGTAATGGTAAAATAGAATGACTCCTTACCTGCTGAGTGGTAAAAAGTAACTGTTCTCACCTGACTGCCTAAAATTCGATGCAATCTCTTCTTGCGTCTGCGTGTGCAGGCTCCCTTCCCACTTGTCTAGGCTTTCTTCAATATTCCTCTATACGGAGACTCTTTAGGGTACCAAAAAAAAAAAGGTAATGGTAAAAGATTAATCAAAATAGACGAACCTAGAACCATAAAAACCTCATTAGTTGAATTGGTTGGACTCTCCATTAGTTTTTAAAATATTCTTAATTCCTTTACATCACAATCAAGCCCAGTTAAAATAAACCGTTTATTTGAGTCTAATTGAACTGACCCATCCACTCCACAGGTTCACCCTCCAGTCCAGAGGCTTCAGAATATTGAAGTGTGCGTGTGTATATATATATATATATATATACACACACACACATTAACATCGCCATACTTTGTTCCCATTTCACACTTACAAGTCATCCCGGGGACCCGGAGTGACTTTTCCTTGCTTTTATAATTATTTCTATCAAAGATAGAACTTAAATAAACTACTATTCGTTTTCTAACCATTTTTTTGGGCGACAATAAAACGAACACGTAGACATGGAATTTTAGAGAGAGAGAGAGAGAGAGAGAGAGAGAGAGCTTTCTTTAAAGCTCCCAATAGGCTGAGTCTTCATAATCTCTTCCTTGATACTGTTGATAACCTCTCTTCCACTTGTCCTTTTATATATAGTTTTTATCCCATTAACAAACACCCAAGGCTCCTACCAAAAACCATTGCCTGATGTCACCCCTTATCTCATTCAAAGGGAGAGAGGTAGAGAATCTTTGCCCATCGAAATTCTCCTCATAAGCACCATCAGAGTCCAGAGAGAGAGAGGGTGTTTTTTGGGCCTCTTGGTCTGCCAGAGAACTTATTCTCCAACACAAGATCTCTTTGAAATGAAAAGCATGAATTATAATGCACCCACTTGGTATTTCAATCAAGGCAATGAGCTGTGTTTCCAAACCTCAATTCCCCACCACACCACCATAATTCATGATCATGTCCTCCCTGTGCATCCTCCCATCACGCGAGAGCCTTCCACAGTCGAACCAAAGAGGCCGGCTTTGGGTGCTGGTGCAGCTGCCCCCGCCGTCAAAGATGCAGACTACGGTGAGAATCTCTGTAGCAAGAAGAGAAAGATCATCCACCGCGATGTCGAGAGGCTGCGCAGGCAAGAGATGTCCATGCTCTACGTGCTACTGAAATCGAAACTCCCACGCGATTCTCTCAAGGCAAAGGAATCTTGTTATCTTCTTCCTTCTCTCTCCTTTACAGTTTTTCTGGTGTTTTAAGGGTTTGGGTCTTCTTGAATGATCTGCAGGGAAAGAGGTCCATCTCTGATCACATGAATGAGGCAGCCAATTACATAAAGCATCTGCAGAAGAAGATTCAAGAGCTGGAGGAGAAGCGAGACCTCCTGAGAAGGGTCACCTTGTCCTCATCCAGCTCAAAATCTACACATTGTGAAGGAAACTCATCTTCACCTCAAGTTATAGTCAGGAATACTTTTGCCGGTGCTGCAGTAGCCGTTATCGGTCAGTTGGGGCAAGAAGTTCCACTCTCGCGGGTGATCAAGGCCTTGGTAGAGGAAGGCCTCAATGTCATCATCAGTGTTTCAACTTGCATAAACGCGCAGTGGGTCTACTCTCTCGAGTGCGAGGTGCTTATCTTTCTACCAGTTATTGTTAGAGTTTTAAGAATTCAATTCCAGATCATGATTCTTACCAAACTTTTTGGCAATTATGAACACAGAGTGATAATCCAAGAAGCATTGATTCATCGGGGCTACAACAGATACTGATGGATTCGATTTGCTTGTCAAATTGAATCGTCGAGGTAACTGATAATTTCTAGTTCTTATTGCACTGCCTTGGACCATCTCTATGGCGGCCTGAGCTCGTTGATCCTAATTTGGGTTAGAGTTTGCTGCTTGTAAAATATATTAGGGTTAGGGTTTCCAACTTGTTTTGCTAAACTCCCTAGCTCGCTTATGCACATCAGCTTGTTTCTAACTTCAGCTTCTTCTTTCCTCTCTTTGTGTGTGTGTTGGTTTGGGAAACATTTGGGTGAGGAGAAATGTTTGCTTACCATCTATCCAATGTTACACTTAGTTGGATGAACATATGTGCTGAGCTATGTTGTTGTATACAGCACTTGGTGATCACCTCTTGATATGCATTATACATTACTAGAATAACACTAGTCTTGGTGTCTCCTTGTGATGATAAAATCATGGAATTATATTTTCTTGAAATCGGCATAAATTTCTTCGAATGGTAAGCCGACATGCCCTTCTTTTGTTTGGATTTTTGGAGGAGACTCTGATCAGCTGTACTCATTAGGAATGAGCAGATGGATCTTACAAATAGATTATTATCAATTATTGATAAACTTGTGGAACTTAAAAAAATGAAAAAACTACAAAAAAAAAAGAAGGACCCTAGATGGCTACTGACAAAAAAACATGCCATTAGTCAATATGGCACGAAAGTGATTCCATGTGACCACTTCCATTTTGTTTAATTAAAGATTTAACCGTGTGACGACGCTGTCATATTCAAACCCATACAAATCACAACAGAACCCCATTTCCCCCATTTTCCCCTTCTTCTTCCCATCGTTTTCCCCTTTTCTAAGGCGGTGTCCTATCCTCCTTCCTCAAAAGGTCCATACTTTGATGATTTAGCCACCCAAAAATAATCATACAACAAAGATAATCAAATAAATTAACTATATATCAAAACCTTTATGAACTTTTCTCGAAAAGTAAACATGAAACTGAGGATCTATGGTAGATAACGCATGAAAGAAGGTCAAACTTTGCTATGCCTACCTCATTAATGAAGATCAACAACCTCCACAAGGAATATTCAATGTTGGGGGAGAGTTTTGTTTTGATTCATTTTTTGTACAAAAAACCAGCAATTGCAGATGATAAAGGTCAGAGAAGATGCGGATTTGTCGAATTAGCGACAACGTCGACACTAAGTGACAGCGTCGCCGCTTGTTGAAAAAAGGCAAAAAAGAAAAAAAAAAGAATATTCTGGTGGGAATACCGATTCTGTTACATAAAAACTATGGGTACCTCTTTTGGTTAGTGGACCTCTAAGGTGCTTTTTCAGGTAAAGTTCTCTAATAAAAAAATAGATTGGGGAGGTTGTGAATTCACCTCACCTCCAGTAAGTTTTGTTTTTTTTTTTTTCAAATACATAAAAAAACTTGCTTTAAGTTGATGGCTTTAGAACATTGTTTGAACTTCTTAACGGTTATGACTAGAACTAACAACAACGGCGAAACCTTTTGTCCCTTTTCATTATCTTCCCTTTCTTTGCAAAAAATTGAAAATGATTTAAAAACATAAAATGTGAGAATCTAATGTTTCTAATAGATAAATATAACATAATGGTATATCTATTGGTCTTTTAATAGTTTTGGTTTGTTAACACAAAAGCCCATAATGGCCACAACAAAAATCATTATGGATTGCCATTGTTAAAACCATGCACATTTCATACTGATAAGAGTGTATATTGAGGTTTCACTTGTTCTAAGATGTTAGGATATTTAGGATAATAACTGAGATTAATATAGGATTCTCAAGATCATCAGTAACCTATTGATAGATTATATATTAAGGGAGAATGTTCTCCTACGAATGGACTGTATGTATAGTCCACCTCAATGGGGCCCACTTAGCTTCACCTTTGATCACTATATCCCCTTTGATACTCTTGTCATCCCATGATCTGGTATGAAAACCAATGATAAGGGAGAATATTCTCCTACGAACAGACTGCATGTATAGTCATCTCATGGGCCCACCTTTGATTAGTGCAAACCCTTTAATGCTCTTGTCATTCCATGCATGTATAGTCACACTCATGAAACCTTCACTCGTTGTTGGATTGAGTCTCAAAACGTTCTACGATTAAAATACCATTAAACTTTAAAGTTGTAAAATGATGGGCTAGGATATCCCATGGGGATGATTTTGGGCTCTCCCTTTTTCATAAGGTGACCTTACCATCTGCCCTCAGGGAGACACGGATCTAAGTGGCCCCACAAGCTAAATTGCTTATTTACAATATGCAGTCTACTCCCAGGAGAACTTAAGGTTGCAGTTGTTGATTATAGTTGATATTATGATAGGATTCTAATAAGATTTGACAAGATCATTGGTAAGATCGAGATTAGATTTTTTTAGACTTAGTTTGTTTCTTTTTTCTGTATCTCTTAGTTGTGTTCATCATACTCTATAAATAGCTATATAATTCTCAATGGAATATTCATCTTGCTCTATAAATAGTGTATATAATTCTCAATGGAATATTATATAATAAACTTTTGTCTGATGTAATCTCTAAAATTTACACATATAACCTAAATTTCTTACGCTCATAATTCTTCCTTACAAAATCAATGTCCACATGTGAGACTTGCTTCATTCTCAGCCATCTAGTTCAGACTTCAGACCTTCACTGCTTGTGGGTATCAGATGCCTTTGTAATTCCACTGTAGGGTGAAGGGGGAGTAATTTGATAATTTATTGTGGGGGGAGTTTGAGCAGCAACCTGAGGTGATTCATTATGTGCATTTTGTTTCCTTCTTTCCAATGAATGTGAGTCCAATAGACCGAATATCAAAGAATAGAATGAATTTTTGTAGTCTGCAAATCAGTAAGAATTATCTCTCCATGAGCTACATTCAACTCCACAAAATGAGAAATAGTCAAACTCGATGAATGAAAATCGTATGCCTCCTCAAGTATGAGATCATGAGGCCTAACATGTTAGTCACTTATCATACACCCAACCCATGTATCAAATGATTCAATGAGAAAAATATTATTGAGAAACATATTCCAATGCAAGCACATTGAAAGAGGAACTTAAGAATATTTATAGGAACAAGAACCTTAAGTCCTAATATTGTTATTGGATATCCTTGTTGAATAGAGTGTCGACCTATCTCTACTTTCTGTTCTGTAGATGATCTCTAATTAATATTTACTGCTTTATCTCCACTTGTTGAATTCCTAAAGCAACTTGAAGTTTTTGGGTTACTTGAGATGCATGCCTCTAAAGTTTTTGGGATAACATAGTTGTTGGGTTACTTGAGTCCGTTCTTATCAATAAAACGTTCTTAGGATTCCAGTTTTACTTGAAACATATATTAGTTCATATTGGAGGTAAAATACTTGACACTCTTGTTCATGGATATTTCCAACATCCAATCAATGCTACTTCGAAATCCAAGTGAGAACCAAAGAAATATATAGTCTTAAGAGTAGAACCTCTTTTTATTAACCACTTAGTCCATTTTGATTCCCACCAGCTGTATCACTAAACTCTTTATAAATTCTAACTTGGTAGACAAGTCTTCCATATATAACAGCTTCTTTCAAACTTTCTACCCTGTAATGACCTTTGTGAACTCTTAACTTTTCATATTGCAGTTTGTGGAGGTGACAAGAGTATCTTTGTATCATTTTCCAACGCATCAATGTACTGAAATATGTTTAAATATCAAATCATTATTTATTACCATCATTAGTTGTGACTATTTTTTAGCAGTAGTACAAGTTGAGCTCTCACTGAAATGATGCACATTTCATCCAATACCTTTATCAACACTTCCTTTTACATAAGCTTTCATTTGTCCATCTGACTAGAGCAGTTGATAACACACTTTGAACCCTGAAAATTTGAGAGATCAAAATTGTAGTAGTGATGATGCAAAGGGGTTACCGTTTTGGCCAATGTTGATCCATGATGAGACCTTTCCATACCCAACCCGTGTGATTTCCATGTATTCATGAGGTGGCCATAAAGGAATCCACAGGGATCTTTTCTTCTCTTTCCTTTTTTTTTTTTTTTTTTTCCTGTGTGGTTTATCATATAGGAAAAGAGGTAGGATTCTATGCTAAAGCATGAGTGAAGGAATCATGATTTAGAGGAAAAAGAGAGTGAAAAAAAAAAAAAAAGAAACCCTAGCATGTGTAGAATTTATGCATAGCACTAGAACGTGTGTACTTGAAACTTCTTCTGACCCACACAACTCAGCTGAATCTGAAGTTGAGTTACTTTTTGAGTCAGATAACTCAACAGACTCAGCTTTACCCAAGATTAATTATATCATTTTGTTTTTGTTTCGTTTTCAATGGCACTATCTTACTTTACATAAATCCTTGCAACATTCAGTTGCTAATTCATATACAATAAACACCACTTTCCATGTTGAGAATTCACGTCGACTGATTCAGCCAGCCATTGGGCGAGTCACATTTCAGGTTTGTCAAATTTGTGATGATTGGTAATGACAATTAGGCACATTGTTAATATGGTACTACCTGTTTCATGATGGATTTCTTCATAGAAGAGTTTCTCATCATCTGGAGTAAAATTGTATATTCGATGGATGACAGTAAATTATAGACTAGGTTACTTCAATGGTTCCATTTGTTTTGGACTAAAAGTAATTATATACCATATGCCTATAGCAAAACGTTTCCCTTTTCATTGCCATCATTGAACTTATAATATATGAAAAAACATGGAACTTAGAGAAATTTTTTATTTCAAACATCATACAGAGGTTCCCATCTGATTGCCCACATTGATCTGCTTTGCATCTGAATCTCATACCAAGTCGATTTAGGAGATCCTAATCGATTTTGCCAAAGTTCTCTATTCAATATGTTGTTGAGTACATGAACCTGATGTTAAAAAATAAGAGGCCCCAAAACTGAAAATCAGAGGAGCATCTCTTTCTGTAAAGAAACTCTTTAGTATAACTGCACAAAGTGCTTTTGCATTACATAGTGAGTTCCACCTTTGAATGTTATGGTACATAGTTGTTGGGGAACACCTTGGAAAGTGGATTGCACTGGAAACTACTCATCATCTTAACTCAGTTATGTGATCACAAACAGAAATTGGATGAACAATGATCATCTTCTTAAGGTGGTCTGTGGGCCACACGTCCAATTGTGCTTGTAATAAAATGATGGGTCTAATGGGTCTACTACCAATTATTGGGATTTCATATTTTAGTGGGAATGGCTCGGCATCATTCTCCTAATTTTAAATTTGCAAGTTCCCTGAAGGCTGCCAATATTTTAATATGCACGTCAACCATTATGTTGGAGGAAGAAGCCACTTTGTGGCTCTCTCCCTCTGCCTCTCTTGATAACTTAAAATATTCAGTCTATATAGGGGAATAATGTGTGTGTTGCTTGTAATTATTGCATAGTTGGTAGTGGGGACCATATGGTGATGTAGTTTGCCTCCTTACTAGGGGTTTGTTTTTTTAGTTTGAAGTCATCCTTGATACAAATTATAATTGAGAAAGCAGACAAAAAGCCCATTTAATTTTATGCTTGAAAACATTGGATTACTCAAAAACTGATATATGTGTACATGGTTGTGTATTTTCACATTTTCTATATATAATCTATAAGACAATTTTGCCTATGCTACTTTTGTTACAATTTTCCCGTGCAACTTTACAATAGGACTAGTTTGTTTTTTGAACTAAATTAGACATACCAAGGTGTCTATTTGGAAATGGCTCTAACTAAAACAACACAAATAGGTCTACTTGAATCAGCTCTTAGAAAGTCATGTGAAGTTAGGATAAGGTGACCTGCTAAAAAATTGAATCAATTTTTAGTTTGAGTTTATAGTGATGCCTTTCTCAACTATGAGTGAAAATTATTTTTCACCACATACTTGGCACTGTAGACATTGACTTATATGATCCTAGACTCAGGGGGCGGACCCAGGAATTTTTCCGGGAAAACTATATAGAAACAAAATCTTGAGAGGGCCACATATAAAAAAGTGCATATAATTTTCAAAATATATAGGATCTTTGAGGGGGTTGGGGGTGCACACATGTAAAAAAATTATAAATTTTCATAAAACAGAAGGGGGGGGGGGGGGCGGGCGGCGAGCGGTGTCTTTTCTGAAATTTTGGGAGTGGGGTGGGCAATGGCCCCTGCCAGCCCCATGAAAGATGTTGATGGGCAGGGTACATGTGTTGTTCAAGTATAAACAGTCCGATGTGTGAAGTTGGCGGTACAAGAGGCCAATCAAAATACACAATAAAATCAGTTGCCTCTCACTTCTTAAGTTTCTTTGCTTAAACCTCAAGACATTAGTAGAGGCTGCATGAATATTTTTCGATACTTTCTTTATGCTGGAGCTTGCTCCTCAATACTCCCCCTCATGTGGAATAAACCATTCCTACCAAAATCTCGAGACATTAATAAACGCAGCATAAATACTTTTCAATACTCCCGTGGAGTCCACTCCATGACATCACTAAGACAATAAGAGTTAGTATATCTAACCCAATTACTCAAATTTTTTTTATACACAATAGATAATTGATATACACATTTTTGACTATTCTGGCAATTCATGTGGGCCTAGTGATGCGCTCATGTGCCAACACATTCAAGTGGAGTGATTTTGGGCCATTACCAATGAAGCATGGTGTAAGATCAGAATCCAATTATCCACCATGAATGGTGGTAAAAAACCACAAGGTAGTGCTCACCACAATGTGGGTCAGGTGGTGCCAGCTGCTGTACATTCGGACAGAAAGTAGCAAAGCTAATCTTTTTCGTCGGGCACTTTCTTGCACCCAATCTTCAATTTTAGACATGTGATTGAAGTCTCAAATGGGCCGGGCCAACCCAGATACAGCCCAGATTGAGCCCACTACCCTTCTGTATTGCAATTGGGTATTCGATGGTTGCCGGAACTCTCAATAACACTATTTTCTGTGTGGATACTGAGTTAGCCAATAGTTCCAATAATTGGACCAAGACATGACAAGTCAACTAGCAAAGTTTCAACCTGAAAGAGATATCTTCAGTTTTTTTATTTCTTTGACCTAAATTTTTTGTCTATGTAAGAACTTTTATCACACCAGAAAGCTACAAGTCTTGGTTGTGTATAACACCATCGGACTCATTTGTTTTTCTTTTTCGTTTTTTATATCGGAGGGTGTCCCCGTCTTTCGGGCTGAAATAATTCCTACGGGCCCAAAGGGAGTCAGGTAAATCTTTTGTAGTCCTAGTGTGATAGTGCAGTTTCGCACCCTCAACCTTTGGGTGCAAACCGTGGTCCTAGGCCAATTGAGTTACGCCTCGGAGTTGACCTTCGAACTCATTTCCTTTTATTTTGGTGGAATCATTTTTCTAGACTTGATTAGCTGATTATTGCCAGCGGCCAAAAATGGCAACTTTCTCAGTGAAAAAAAGTCCAAATTTAGGTACCAAGCCCCAAAGTGGATACATGAGGTCTAAGCTTAAGACCCAGCAAAACCCAAATTCTGCGCCCGGGCTTAATAGGGATCCAAGCCTAAAACAAAGTCCCAACTTGAAGAAGCCCACCAACCCATATTGGGTTATTTTCATGTCGGTTGAGAAAATACGGGTTCACTGTCCATCACAAATTGTGCCTGTAATCATATTGTCTTCTATAGAGTTATCTGAAAGAAATAAGCAAGTAACAGCTAAAAGTTAAGATCTATGAATACCATGTGATTATTCATCACACTTGCATGAAACTCATCTGAATTATGGTTGGTCCCCCTCAATGTGCTAATGCAAAAACCACATCAATACATTAAGGGAAGCACGGTACATTGGAAATAGACGTCCATTCTAATTTGGCCCATTGGGATGCATGATGATCATGGAATTTCATTGTATGGAAAGGTCCATATATATGAGGCCTAACTACATGCAAAATCTTGAGCCCATAAGATCATCTTAACCTTTTGATCAATGGCTCTATAATTTAATGGTTTAGATACATCAATTTATAATGATTTCAATCTAATTGTGAGGAACAGTTGAATGAACGACAAATTTGGACTTGAAAGAGCATATAAAGTCTCTAGAGAGCATATAAACTTTAGATTATCTTAACCTTTTGATCTATAACTCTATAATTTTAACGGTTTAAAGGCATCATTTTATTATGATTTTAATCTAACTGTGATGAAAAGTTGGATGAATATCGAACTTAGACTTATGAGAGCATGTAAATTTAAGGTGTCCTGTGTACTGTGGTGACTCTCTTAGAACTGACTATTTTTCTGAGCATATAAAGTCCCTGCCTCCCTCCCTCGTATGAAGGAGAAAAAAAAAAAAACACTACATTTATTATTCTTAATTATCTACAATCAATGAATAGCTAAAAACAAAACCTCAAAAATTGGAAATATCAATCAATTTCCATTTTAGGAGGAAATCTGTCGCTATGGTCGGTGAGGGTTCCTTAATCTTCGTTGCTATTGGCAAAATGAAGAAGCGGGGTCCCGCACTTTTTTTTTTTTTTGATAACATAGGGTTCCTAGCCCTTTGGGCCAGAATAATCTCTACGGGCCCAGGAGAGAAAGTCGGGTAAAATTTTCCTGTAGTCCCAGTGTGGTAGTACAGTTTCGAACCCACTACCTCCAGGTGCAAACCGTGGTCCTAGGCCAACTGAGCTAGCCCTCGGGTCAGAGACCCCACTTAAAAGGCATGTCCGACCGCACGCAACCCAGTCTCGCGACTCGCGAGTTCCCTCCAGCGAGTACACCAGGGCGCGGGGACCGTCTCCGACATCATCAGATTCCGTTCCAAGCCCAAACCCCACAAGCCCTCAGGTACGAAATGCGAATGTCTTCTCTCATCTCATTTCTTCTCGTCCTCTTCTTCTTCCTCTTCCTCGTTTTCCTTTTCACTCTACTGCATTGATTCTTCTTCTGCAACTGTTCTTGTTGTTTTTGCAACTTCTTTCTTCGGATTCCAAGCCAGAACACCGGTTTTCTTCCCAAAGAAAGCTTTCTTTCCCCATGATCGATCCGTACAACTGTAAGAAATTTCTCCACTAAACAAATCGATCCAAAGCTTATTGATCTAAATCGGTTTTGGTGGATCGGGATTTCTCATGGTTTAGGGCTCAAGTTCGCATAGTTCATGGTAAATTATTAGGATTAGGGTTTTATGCCCCTTGTGGATCTTTACCTGGAATCCTTCAATTTTGGCCCTTTTGATAGAAAGGTGTAGCTCAAGACTGTTTCAACAAATGGCCCCTCTAGTTTCTCTTATGCTTTTATCTTGCTTAGGAAGGAAGTCAAGTGCATAACTCAGAGCTTGCTTTGGAATGTGCAGTCTTATGTTAGGTTTTGTAGAAGTTAATATAGGAATTTAGGAACCTTGACTGGCAAGAGCATGGAGTTGTTCAATACAATAAAAAGAAGAAGAGTTAATGTAGCTTGTTTGCAGGATATAAAAATTGGATGGGGATAAAGCTAATGAAGCAGCTCAGGGAAAAGGAGGGTAGCCAACGGGCTATTTCTCAAGCCAAACGGCTTATGGTAGGAAGTTTTGGCCTCACACCACAGACAAGAGAAGAGAGAAACATGTTTGAGAGAACTCAAATCATCAATTAATTTCTGTATATCCCAAGAGAAGGGATTACATCCTATATATAATAGAGTCTCAGTCATAATTTTAGTAATCAATCTCTACTAAGAACTTCTAATTCTAAGAATACTAAGAATCTTGGAAATTAGAAACTACCTAATCAAAGCAATTAAAGAGTTCTACTAAAGTTGGGAAAACATCCAAAAGTCTAAAACTAGAAACTCCAATTTTGAAGTCACTGCTGGGCCTTGGGCCTTCTGGAATATACTTTCAATTGGGGCCCAGTAGTCTGGCCTGCATTAGCTAAGGAACTCACTAATGGGCAGAAACTCCTCTACTACACATGAGACAATAACTCCGAAAATGAAGTATGGTAATAGATAAAGATTTGAAAGAAAAGACTGTGGGACTAAAGATATTGGGTGATAGATTTGTAGGAATTAAGCTAGTGTTAGTAGAAGATGTAATACATGCCATTAGTGCCTGGGCTCCCAAGCAGGATTAGATAAAAGTTTTCATTTTTGAGAGACAATTTTGGAAGGAGATGAATGGTTTAATATGAGAAATTCCAACTAGTGAGAAGATTTTCGTAATAGAGGACTTAGATGGACATGGAGAAAAGGATAGGGGATGGTACGAGTATGTGCATGGAGGACAATGATGTGGAGAAAGGAATGAGTTGGGAGATACTACTGTGAACTATCTTGGAATTTGCATTGATATTTAACCTATAATAGCAAACATCTAGAAACATTTTGTAACCTATAAAAGTGGAACTGATGGAAGCCAGATAAATTTTTTTTTTCTGCTTAGAAAACATAACTAACTTGTAAAAGCTGTAACATTATTCCTGGAGAGAGTTTGATTGCACAACATCACATAATAACATTAGATGTTTGCATTAGAAGTAGAGAGTGAGAGTTGATAAATAAGAAGGTTCCCCGAAACACAGTGGGGTATTTGAAAAGAAAAAGAACAACAACATTTAAACATAAAGTGATCGGCAAGGGAGAAACAAGGGTTATGTAGAACCAAATGGTTGACTGCATTAGAAGGCCTGCAAAAGAGATGTTTGGAGAGTTGAATGAGAAAAGACACTTTGATAAGGAAACTTAGTGGTGGAGTGTAGAGGTTCAAGAAGTTGTTCGAGAGAAAAGGCGTTGCTACAGCTTTTGTCAGGCGACTATGAATACCAAAAATTATAAAATGTTTAAAAAGAAAAAGAAAGAAATTAAGAAAGTAATGAGTGATGTAAAGTGCAAAGTGTATGATGACCTATATAATTATTTGGAAACAAGAGAAGAGAAACATTTTCAAGCTTGCAAGAATGAGGAAAAGAAAAGGTAGGCATTTAGATAACGTTAGCTTATAAAGAGCGACAAATAAAAGGTTTAAGTGAAGGATAATGATATTGAAGAAACGTGAAGGGAATATTTTAACAAACTTTTAAATAAAAATTCTATAGGGGACTCAAGAACGAGAGATGATACTTTTTTAGCAGAGTATACCTTCTACCGTAGAATTAGGGTGGCTGACGTAAAGAAAGCATTGGTAAGAACGAAGACAAGAAAGGCTATAGGGTCAGATGACATTCCAGTAGAGGCTTAAAAGTGCTTAGTATTGAATGGGTTTAGTTAACTAGCTTCTTCAATAAGATATTAAAGACAAAGATGTCAGATGAACTAAGAAGTGTCGCAATACCTATATGGAAAAGGAGAGGAGATATATAATGACGCACCAATTATCATGAGATTAACCTTATAAGTCATACCTGTAAAACTATCCAAGAGAGTGATGGAGGCACTAAGCAAAGACTTAGACGAAGGGCCAAGATACCTGAAGATCAATTTGGATGCATGATAGAGAATTCAACTATGAAAGCTATCTTCTCTCACTTAGACAATTAATAAGAAAATACCGATAGGAGAAAATCTTTCATATAGTCTTCAATCTTCATCGATTTAGAAAAGGCCTACAACATGGTATGCAGAGATTTGATTTGGTGGGTTTAGATAAAAGGAGTGTTCCGAGAGATTATATCGACAACATTAAAGACCTGAATGGGGGAGCGGTAGTGAGTGTGAGGACTATAGTGGGGAGACAAGTGAGTTTCTCATGACCATATTTGTTAATGTGAAGGCTATTCTTCTATATTTTGAAGCAGTCTCGGGTCTCAAAGTGAACTTTTTCGAAAGTGAGATTCTTGGGGTGCAGTTGTCCATTCTCAGTTCGGTGCATTTGTGGATTTGATGGGTTGTAAAGTTGGCTCTCTTCTGACCTCCTATCTGGGTCGGCTGCTCTATTTGGAAAGTGCTTCTAAGGATTTGCGGAATCCAGTTGTTGAGAGAGTTGAAAGGAAGTTAGCTCCTTGGAAAACAAATTACTTATGTATGGGTGGCTGCATTACTCTCATTAAATTGCTCCATTGAATTTGCCGGTTTATTTTATGTTAGTCTTTAAATGCTCTGTGATGATTGCTAAGTGCATCAAAAGACTCCAGCGTGATTTCCTTTGGCAAGGTAGGGAGAATAGAAAGAGGTTTTATCTTATCGAGTGGAAGAAAGTTTTTGGGTCTAAAAAAGAGGGAGGTCTGGGTATCAGACCTTTGAAGACCATAAATGAAGCTTTGCTGGGTATGTGGTTGTGGTGGCTTGGAGATGAGCAAGCAGGATTCTGGAAACAGATCCTATTTGCTAAGTATGATGTTCAGGGAGATGGTTGGGATCCTTAAAGACTCAGACCTTGTCAATCGAGTTTGTGGAACGTTTCTTGTCAATTACAATTGAGTTTGTGGATAGTTTCTTGTCAAAGTGACCATTAAAAAAAAAAAAAAAAAGAGTTTCTTGTCAAAGTGGTATTTGACTCCATGATTTGTTATCGGGTTGGATCGGTAGTCCAAATTAGCTTTTGGCTAGATATTTGTGTGGGAGAATATCCTTTGGCTTCTTAGTAGTCCAACCTCTTTCAATATGCACTTGATGGTCTGGCCTTAGTGACTACCTTGCTAGATCTGGGGACCAAGTGGCTTGGTTTCTCATTTTTGAAGGAACTTTATGAAGGATGAGATGAATCAATTTTCTGAGCTTCTATCTATTTTGGATAGTGTCTTTGTTCTAGTGGTGGGGGTTGATAAAAGAATATGGAAAGGTTCCGTGGGAGGCTCTTTCTCCGTGGCTTCTTTCTTTTCAGAATTGTAGGGTGATGCTCCTATTTCAAAGGGCTGCTATGGTATTTGGTAACCTAAGGCTCCTCCTAGAGTGGTGGCGTTTGCTTGGTTGGCTCTTTCCGGTTCTATTCTAACAATGGATAACCTCCGGAAGCATCGTTTGATCATTGTGAATGGTTGTCTGCTGTGCGTTAAGGATACAAAATCGATGGATCATTTACTTGTGACTTGTGAAAGTGCGTCTCTCCTTTGATCTTCTATCCATTTGTGGTTTCGTTGTAGTTGGGTGTTGCCATCCTTAGTTGATGCTTTGTATCGTGCAGGGGAAATTGGAGTGGGTAAGGCTAAAGGAAGGATTATGTCGAAGTTGTCATTTTTTGCAGTCGTATGGGTTATCTGGAAAGAGAAAACTCTAGATGTTTTTAAGGCAATGCATTGTTGATGGAATCTCTAGCTCATAAAAGTGAAGTTTCTTGTGGCCTTTTGGGTTCTTCCTAAGTCAAGAGGCTTCTCGATTGAGTCCCTATTGAGATGTTGGAGTGAGATTGCCTTTTCGTCCCCCTCTAGAGTTAAAATATTGCCTTCTTGGTCTCCTCCTCGAGTGGGTTCCCGTAGGCTCAATCTTGACGGTAGTACCTTGGGCAATCTAGGTCAATTTGGCATTGAGGAAATTTTCTGAGGTGGTGTTGGTGCTCATTTCTTTCTTACTTTGGCCATTCTGGTTTTTTGCCAAGTGAACGAAGCTGAGTTGATTGCACTTCAAATGGGGCTTCGTGAAGCCGTGGGCTTGGATATGCATAACTGAATTGTGGAGAGTGATTCTTTTTGTGTTCTTAGATGGCCTTCCGGTTCTTAGAAGCCTCCTTGGTGCATCGCCCTCCTTGGTGCATCGCCTTTTCTCTTGTGAAGCGGTCAACTTATGAGGTGGCTGATGGTCTTACTAAAGTGGTGTGGGGAGACAAAACTTGATTGTTGAGACTCTCTTAGAAGTGGGCGGCTGCCGTGGGTTTGTTTTTTTTTTTTTATCCATTTCCTTTCTTTCCCCTTTTTTTTAGCTTCTTAGTATATGTCTCTTTTGTTGGTTTGCTTCTAATAAACTTGTGTTACCATTCACACACACAAAAAAAGGGTCAGCTTTAAGTACCTCGTTGCAGGTTATGGATGAATTTACTACTCATATTCAAGAAGAGGTTATGGGCTGTTCGGTAAAATTACTTGTATAGTGAAGTGAAGTGAAGTGAAGGGTCAAATCAAGATAAAAAAAAAAAAAAAAGAAGAGGGGGTTAAAAGTTTAAGTACTAAATGACAAAAAGCACCTCTTCTTTTTACCAAAAAAGATAAAAGTTACTCCCTCAAGCTATAACTTTGGAAGAGTAGCTTTTTGTCATTTAGCACTTTTGCTTTTGACCTCCTTTTCTTTTCGTCTCTCTTGATTTGGCCCTTCATTTGTCATTTAGTACTTTTGCTTTTGACCTCCTTTTCTTTTCGTCTCTCTTGATTTGGCCCTTCATTTTTTTTTTAAAGTGTGTTTTATTCATTTGTTTATTTATTGTGCTATTGATATATTGTTGTTGGATGAATCAAGAGATGGCTTGAATGCGAAACTTGAGAGATGGTCGGAAGCTTTAGAACCCAAAGGGCTTTTAAATATGTCATACAAAGACAGAATATCAGCAGGGATGTGCAGAGTGATGTAACTTTCGTGAAAATTGAAGCTCGAGAGATACTGCAAAGAGTCCTTCTGATACCTTGGCTCTACAATTAGTAAGGATGGGGAGATTGACGAGGATGTCAAATATAGGATAAGAATTGGATGGTTGAAGTGGAGAATTTCTTTTGGAGTTATTTGTGATGGGCGCATACCAACAAGAATGAATGAAAATTTTTACAAGACAACAATTAGACTGGCTATGACCTATGGAGAAGAATGTCGGCCAATTGGCAAACAATATATGCAAAAAATGAGTGTTAGCAAAGATGTGAATGTTGAGATGGATCTGTGGTTAAACGAGGAAAGATAGAATCAGAAATGAGCAGTAGGTGATATATTAAGAGATGATCTTTGAGATTATATGGAAATGTCTAATGCAAGCACCCATATAGCCCCCTCAAGGAAGAGAAACAGGCCAAAGAGGATGTGGATGGAAGTAGTAATGATAAATCTAAAGAAGTGCAACCTATGAAGAATTTGGCCCGAGGATAAGACTGGAATGCTGAAACAAAATTCTTGTAGCGGACCCCAACATAGCTGGGAGAATGGGACAAGGCTTTAGTGAGACGGTGATGAGCACTAAATGTAGGTAATATTGTTGTGGGGGATTTTTAATTATATATATAGAAATCATTAACATGATGTAATGCATTTCTTATGGGAAGCAGTTATAAGGATCGCTGACAGTCATGCTTCATATGTGTGGCAGCTTTGAAAGCTTTTTAGTAGTTGATTTGAGTTACTTGTGTTATAAAGGACATTCGTTGTTGACTACCGGCTTGGCTTTGGGAGAATGTTGGGCTCCCTATTGTTGTCCTTTTAAAGAGATAATTCCTCAACTTGCATGAAATTTTCCAATTGCCAATCCTAAATTGCTTATGCTGTTGCTCAATTACTTAACTAAAATATTATGGTTCATTAAGAAGCAGTATGGATGACAAGATGGTAGAACCAGATAAAAAAGAGTCGACAAAGAAATAATCTTTTCATTGGTTGTTTTCTATAATGATGGCAACTGCTTTCATATCTGTGCTCTAGGTTGACTCCTCGTTTGGGTCATCATTGACAGACTTCCTTAGAAAAACTTACATCTGCATAGTATGACTATGCACTTATTCTTGCTTTATGGAAACCAATTGGTTTTTTACTAGATCCTAAAGAGAGTTGAAATCAACAGTGAACAGCGCCTCAAACTTGTCGCTTTGTTAATAGAAACTTAATATTTCTTTATGTTATGAGCTTGAAAACACCAAAGGAAATAAATGATGATGCAGAATTGTGCAGGCTGAATAAAGTCGGGATGGATTTATCCATGTGATTGAGTTAAATAAAGTCGGGATGTATTTTTCCATTTGATTGAGTTTACATTCTCAATTATACTATATTAAAGAGGAGGGTTTTGGATTCAATTTTGATTGACGGTTATAAATTTTAACTAGAAGTTACATTGCTTTTTTTCAAAATCTTGCACGTTCTCTCCCCGCTAGGCCCACTCCTATCTCATGTAACTACCTACTTTATTTCTTTATCAAAACCACTTTCTACTCTCCACTTTTCTTCTTCTTTTTTTACTTTTGCAAAGACTATGTTTTCATCCAAATTCTACCATTCCCTTTCTATTCCAATTCTTGTATTTCCTTTCTATGCCACTAGATCTTGGATTACATATACAAGTACTCAACCTTTTTTTCTTCTTTTGCTTTCCTTTTAAAAACTATGAATTTTTTTATTGCATGATTATTTAAATTGCAATGTTGGCCATATCCGTACTGAGCACGGGTTAGTATGCTAGTGGAATTAGAAGGAGAAAGGGAAGAAGAAAGGAGACTGGGTCTGGGAGTTGGAGAAAGTTGAAGGAATTTGCATTGATATTCCGAGATGGTGGACCAACGTAACTCTTACCCATACAAATTAACGAAAATGTCTCTTTTCACACAGAAATCTTTATATTTCACAATTTCCTATAGTCAACACTGGAAAATTATTTAAGAGCAGTTTGGTAGTCTTGAGCTGTTATGATCATATGTAGACCTTGTGATAATTTGTTTCTAGAAACTAACTGTTTTATTTTTTTTTTTTTAAACTGATTTTGGGGTTTTATTGTAACTGAATTTTAACAAAGCTATAATCTATGTCATCAACTAATTGTGATTATGTTAATTTTGCTTCTCATTAGATCTTCAGTTTCTCTTATTTCTTGACTCCCTGTGAAAGTTTTGTTACTTTGAGCGTCTTTTTTTCTGCTAGTTCATTAAGCTATCTATGTGCTTTGCTCATCACTTATGCTCACTTCTGAATTTGACTTGAATATTTGTTTTTTTTTTTTTTTTTTTTTTTTTTTTGCCTTTTTATGTTACTAGAATGCTGATCTGCTTATTTAGCATGTTACTTTAGGTTCTTGGACCACAGTCTGAATATAGGGGTACAATGAAGGATGCATCGCCTGATACTACCAAGGAAAATGCATCTATTGTCGGTTCATCCTTGACTGGATCTAAACAGGACATAGAAAACTGCACTGGTCCAGGTATAACTTGTGCTTACATTGTTTCTATCAGCTTTGTTTTTGCAGCAAATGAGATGACTCACTGGGTGCAATTATATCTGTTTTTTTCCCTCAATTTTGGCAAGTCACTGTTATAGTTTTATATGCCATTGCATGTAATCACATCCATGTTTCTTAATATTGTGCAGTCATACAGACCAAGGTTATATTCTTGCAAGTGTATAGTCTGTTCATGTGGTTGCATGTGGTGATATTAGTAGCTGTATCAATTAAGCATGGTTATTGAAAATTATATCGACATTTTAGCTAGTTGGTATGTAGTGGAAATGCCTCGTATCTAGTGAGGTATAAAGATTTTTGTACCAAAAGGTGGCTGACTGGGTTTTCTCCTGGATCGAAGCAGATGAGCTTACCCCATTTGTCAGTTGAATTGGACAGCCTCCTACATTGGAACATTGAACAAAATATGTGGCCTGTGTCCCTTCCTACGACCCTTTTGATATGATAGGCCCAGCCCCCTTCCACCGCCCATCATTTTTAGAAGCAGGATCAATAATAAAAAATTAATTAATAGAGAAAGTTTTTACAACATTGTTTATCTAATATAAGAGACATACTATATGGAATGTGATATTTACCAACTAATAGGTGTGGATACTTGATTATTGACTCCCACTCTTTTGAAGGGGCATTTTCTCTTAGATGGCAGTTAAACCAGTTTTGTTCTATGGAGCTGAATGTTGCAGTAAAGAAACAAGAAGAAACTACATACATGTGGTTGAGATGAGTATATTGAGTTTGACGTGTGGAGTTACAACTAATGATGGTCCTGTAAGGCTGTAAACAAATATGAACAGCAGCAGCTTTGGAGGTTGCTTTGTTGTGGGTCTGTTTGCAAAACGTATTTATCATTTGCGACAGTGTTTGTCATACGAGTATACAACACTGCTGTGGTTGCTGCTATTTTTATAGGTCTATTTGCACCATGTTGTTTGCTCAATAATATTTAGTATTATTATTTGAAATGACATAACAAAACATTATAAATTATAGGTTTGGAGTAGATTACTACTATTGGAATAACATTATGAGTTGTTTTATTTTATTTTATTTTATTTTATTTTATTTTAAAACCAGTTGCTTGCTTGTGATGTTTAATCACTTTGCGCAAGTTGTAATTTGTAAGGAGTTTAGGACCCCTTTCGACAAGTTGCAAGTTGAAAGAAGGTTTTGCAAACCTTTTACACAAGTTGTGCAGAAGTCATTCTTTAAGTGGCCCACTTACAGAACTTCCTGATGTAAGTTTTGGTTGTACCAGAGGAAATCGAGAATACAAAAACTAGCTCCTCATACGTAGCAAATGAAGGAAGATCTCTTGTATTCTGAATCAGCTTTGACTCTACTTTCTTAGCTTGCACATCATCGTTCTTCTGGAAAGGCTTCTTAATGAGAGAAGCAGTCCACATCATCAGTCTTATTTGCAACATTCCCCAAACCAGTCATATATGAATTATGATGAACCACCTTTAGCATGATTCCTAGACCTGTTTAGGTGTGCACAAGACAAGGAAACAACAGTCTACTCTTATATGAGTAGTACGGGAGGCCAGTTGGTCTGGTGTCCCACCTTTAGAAGGAACTTGAAGGACAACGAAGAATCCCAGTTCATTGCTCTCCTTAATTCCCTGAACAGTGTAACCATTCAAAACAGTAGAGCAGATGTTAGGGTGTGGATTGCCTCTAAGAATGGATCTTCTTTCTTTAAGACAATCCTAAACAACCCCAAGGGGTAGGAGCGGGGTGTATGGCATCTAGAAGATGAAAGCTCCTCCTAGGGTGCTTGTATTCGGGTGGCTTGCTCTTAGGAAAAGGATCCCTACGATGGACCTTTTGAGGAGGAGAGGGATGATTATCGTTAATGGTTGCCCTATGTGCTTGTGGGACGAAGAATCTGTGGACCATCTCTTGCTAAATTGTAAATCAGCTTAGTCTATCTGGATGGCTATTATATGAGGGTTTGGTTGCTGTTGGGCCCTTCCTCATTCTCTCCCCGAGCTTTTCCAAGCTTGGAAGGCCCCAGTTGGGGAGCCTAGAGGCAAAGTGATGTAGCGGTTGTCATTTTTATCGGTGATTTGGACAATTTGGAAGGAAAAAAACTCAAGATGTTTTGAAGGAATTGCAGTTAATGAAAGGAGACTGGGGGAGAAATCGAAGTTTTTAGTAGCTTTTTGGGTGTCTATTCTTCCTTCTTTAAGGGGATAATCTTTAAATCAAATTGTATATCATTGGCGAGAGGTGGCCTTCTCTATGATAGGGCTTTAGTTGCTTGTTGTTAGGTTTTTGTTTGTCCTGTTTTGTGCTTTCAGTACTTTTCTCTTGTACTATTTGCTCTTTTTATGAAAGTAACCATTAAAAAAAAAACAAAGAATTATGATGAACCAGTGAAATCCATAAAGGTGAAAACACTCAAAATGGGGCATTCCACCTTGGTCTTTTATACTGCTTATCTTATACTCTCGTTTTCGCACCAGCCACCCTCCTCAGATTATGCAGGAGATCTAACGCCACTATTACACTCTAGAAAGCACTGTTGATCGCAGTCGTTGCTTTATTATAGATGTATGCAGGTTGGTGAATGGTAGAAAGATGAGGAACTGATCAAAAGCCTGTCACGGTTGGAGGTGCTCATTGTCATGATCATGAGGTTACATGTTCCAGTCATGTTGCTGGTCCTAAATAATTTAAAGAAAAGTGGAAAAGAAAGATGATGAAGTGTAATGATGTTTCTTAGATCAGAAGATGGGAAGGAAAATAAACAAGATAAAGAAACCTGGGCAAGCAGGAACTGTTGAGGTATTATGTAATGATAAAGTAGAAGCTGTTTGCTCCTTTTTAGGTCTGGTCAGTATTAAAAAATCAAATGAAGTGGTAGTATTGGCTTAGAAAGGCAATGAGAATTTTTAAGGCTGAGTTTTCATGAAGAGAGAGAGAAAAGAAGAAGCATTAGTGTTTATTTCAAAATCACACCACAAAGATGAGGATAGATGCTAATATCAAAATCAAGCCTAAAGGATAAGGGTAAGTGCTAATTTCAAATTTTGAGTATTAAATTGTTTAGTAAGGTTAAGTGCTAATTTCAAATTTTGAGTTCAATATTATTTAGATAGGTTAAGGAATTTAGAGTCCATATCAGTCATTGTTATGTTTCTAATGGAAATAATACAAAATCAAGTTTCTCATTTGGGGTATGCCAAGGTCTTTCAGCGAATTGGCGTTGGCTTGGAGGTTGGGCCCTTTCAAAGGGGTTGGCTTAATCCTATGGAGGTTGATTCCTTTCTATATTCTTGGGTCGATTTGGAAGGAAAGGAACAATAGAATCTTCAATGGCAGGTCAAGGGATAGGGAGGATATTGTTTTCATGATTATTCTTAAAATAGCTAAATCTGCAAGTATTAAAAAAGAGTTGGAGCACTTCAGCATGGATAATATCTTAAATAATTAGGAAGCTTGTTTGGGAAGCAGATTTGTTAAGAATAGACCTTTAGTCTCTTGGTCTCCCCCATTCAACTAATGTTCTTAAATTTAATGTAGATGGTACGGCAAGAGGAAAACCAGTAGGAATAGGTGGCGTCTTAAGGAACTAGAAGGGGGAGCTATTGTTTATGTTCTCAAAGTATATAAGCATTAGAGATTCTAATGAAGCGGAAGTGTTAGCGATATTGGAAGCTCTAAGGATTTGTGCCTCAAATAATTTTCATAGCATAGTGGTCAAAAGCGATTATTTAAATGCAATTTCTTGGATATCTTGTTTGCGAAGGGTCCATGGAAATACCAATTCTTTTTCAATGAAATCAAGACTTGGTCCTCATCTTTGAATGTTGAGTTTCATCATGTGTATTAGTCGGCGAATGGCATGGCGGATACTTTGGCCAAGTTGGGGGTAGAAAGAGATGTGGCTTTGTTTGCTTCTTTTTTAATTTATTGTTTTTTGCATGGGTGTATAGCCCTATTACCTTTGCATGCTTTCTTTTTTCTTCTTTTTCTATGGCTGTACCTTTTTTAAACCTTTAATATAATTTACCGTTGCCGATAAAAAAAAAAAAAGTTCTCTCCTTATAGATTCAAGGTTTTGATCTTAGGGTGAAGATAACGATCTTCTTCCTTAATCCTTTTGCACTACCCACTACATTAGTTGGTATTATAGCTAGGTCTTAATTCAATACTGAACAACAGATCGGATAGATATTTCGCTGATTACAATGCCCCAGAGGGACTAAGTTATCCAGAGATCAACATGAGGGAGAGTTCTTTTCAATTAGAGGGGACTGATGCAGGTTGAGTTCATCATCATCGTCATCAAAGTCTTGTCCCAACTATGTTGGGACGGGCGACATGAATTTTGTCTCTCCATTCCGATCTATCCTAAGTCAAATCCTTGGATAGGTGCACTTAAGAAATATAAGATAAATTTCAAAATTAAAAAAGAAGATAAGTGTTAATTTCAAAATCAATCCAGAAGGATGGGCATAAGTGCTCATTCAAAATCAAGCCAGATGATAAGTACTAATTTCAAATTTTGAGCTTGAGATTGTTTAGGAAGGATAAGTGCTAATTACAAAATTTGAGTCCGATTTGTTTAGGAAGGTTAAGTAATTTAGAGTCTATATAAGTCATTGTTATGTTTATAATGGAAATAATGCAAAATCAAGTCCCTTTGGATTTTCCAAGTTTTCTCCTTGTGTATTCTGGTTTTTGTTCTTAGGTTGAAGACAATGATCTTCTTCCTTAATCCTTACACACTAGCTGCTACGCCAAAGATTGATCATTGAAAGTGACTACAAGAATGTGATTAGATGGTTGAGTAACAAGGGAAAGGTGCTTTGGCCATTTTTTGTGGATCATTGTAGAGATTGGGCATTGCAACTTGCAAGATCAAGTAGGTTGTATTTTCAAGCACAGTGATGGGTGAGCCAATGAGGAACTGGTTTAATTAGCAAAAGAGGGAGTATATGGTGTTGTGATATAGTTAGTATATTAATTAATTAGTGTGGGTGTAGATTTTATTTTTATTATTATTTTTTTCTGTTGGTTGGTTGTAATGAACCAGACTCAGACCCAACTCCATTTAAATGTACAAACAAGGACCCTGGCTCAACTCTGAATGACATGATTGGACCCACATCCGACTTTGGGTCCAAGTCAAACTTGAGATCACATAAAAATAGGTGCACGTGTTAGCGTTGGGGTTGAACTTGCAACCTTAATGTTGCATTTATGAGGCTTTACCATAAGCAGGCATGGTGTCTGTGTCTGTTGTTTAAATCATTTAAATAATATATATTGATATGCATTGTAGAATATACAGTATTTTATGCATATCACTTGGGGTAATTGGAAATTCAGTTTTGGACTTGATTGGACCCGTCCATACTCGGATTTTCCCGAGTTAAACCTTCAGATAGCCAGGCGATCGGACTTCGGAGGTCCATTGACATCCCTACATACTGGGGTGGACCCAGGAAAATGATCTTTGGGGTGGGGTGGGGGGGCGGCGGGGGCGGCTCTATGTAAAAGAAATATTGGAGGAAGGGGCAAATGTAAATAAATAAATAATTTCTAGAATTTGCAGGGTTTTTTTTATTATTTATTTTAAGCTCTTTTAAGCCCCCAGCCCCTTATACCTGGGTCCACCCCTGCCTACATATGTCTCATATTGTATGCAGATGACTGTAGATATTTGTACCTTTATCTAGTTTAATAAATATTCATTTGTTACTGACCACGAAAAAAAAAAAGAATTACTTTTTATAAAAGCAGCTGGGCCCCATCTTTTCTTTTTTTTATCTCTCTTTGTCATAACTGTCATAGAACTTAGGTTAGAAATTTGTATCACCTGTCATAAAGCAGAATTTTCGAGCACAAACTATTTGAATGGTCTTCTGGGCCTCAGCTTGATGCATGCAATTAGAAGGGGGTAAGGGGATGAAAACGGGTATTTCATGGATTACGGTTAGGCAAAGTTGGCTCCATCAAATGTTCCTAACCCTCTATTTAAGGGCCCTGAGTTTAGTGGTTATATATGCACATATAACTGTTAAACTTGGAGACCTTTAAATTAATAGTTAGAATCATTTGATCTACTGATTTTTTTCCCAACCCTACATGATGAATCAGACTTCCCATCCCCCTACCCCTGCTAATTTTCATCTTGGATGGTTTGTGCTCAAGATCCCTTTGTCATAACCACAAACACGTGTGTGTGTGTGTGTGTGTGTGTGTGTGTGTGTGTGTGTGTGTGTGTGACGTGTATAGAGAGGGAGAGAGAGTATAATAAAAAAATATTATAGTATTTTTTTTATAAACAAAATCTTGATTTTTTTTGATACCTCAAACTGCAGGTTCTTCAATAGTAAGTTAACCTTTATATCTGTACATCTTTTGAAATTTGAGTGATCTCATTTTGATTCTTCTGAGGTATTATATAGAGATTTCATCACTGAGCTGGTGTTTTTCTTCACAGGAAGTTCGAGCTACAAAGAAAATGAAGAAAGCTATCCTTTGAGTGCAGGACAGAGGTCTCCTGACGGGGTTGGAAGTTTGGGTGCTTCAAGAAATAGAAAGCCCGTTACAACTAGATATTTCATAATTAAAAGTTTGAACCACCACAACATTCAACTATCGATTGAGAAGGGCATTTGGGCTACTCAAGTTATGAATGAACCAATTTTGGAGGAGGCCTTTCGTGTAAGGCTTCCTTTAGTAGTCAGATATCATGTGAAGGACACAATACTAATGTCTATGAATCTTACGGTGGTATTTGCCTCTTTTTTTTTTTTTTCAGAATTCCGACAGAGTAATTCTCATTTTTAGTGTCAACATGAGTGGTTTCTTCCAAGGGTATGCTCAAATGATGTCATCTGTTGGTTGGAGACGAGACAACGTCTGGAGTGAATCAAGTGGTGGCAATAATCCTTGGGGCCGAAGTTTTAAAGTCAAATGGCTTCGATTAAACAACTTGCCCTTCCAAAAGACTCTTCATCTCAAGAACCCGTTAAATGATTACAAGCCAGTCAAAATTAGCCGAGACTGCCAGGTTGTTCTTTAGATTAGTCATCTTTTACTATAGAGGCATTATAGAGTTCTGATGCATCAGGTCATATACATTCTTGGTGTGCCAGTTTGTGCTAGTGGGCTCTGGGTTTGGTAATCCAGACTGTTGATCTGAGGAGTCCTGCTATAGATGGGATGCCTAAAAAAATCTTCAGGATTGGAAGATCTTTGTGGTACAAATAAATTACTGTTCATACTATTGCAATGGTGGAACTATCGATCTGGATGCTCTATGGAAATTTTCATTCTTCATGGAACCTATAATATTAATGGTCTGGATCAAGAAACCACGAGCCCTGCATATGGAATGATGGATCAGGACATTGTACTTGTGTTATGAATAATTGGCATCTGACCACTCATTTTCTATAGGAATTATCTCAAGATATTGGTGAGGCACTCTGTGCACTCATTGATGGAAAGACTGATGTGGATGGGAAACTGAAGAGGTAAAATATTGCTTGATTTTATAAAATTTAAAATAATAATAATAATGCTTGATTATCTAGGTTTTAAGTGCTTTCGGGTTTCAAAACCATATATGTCTATGCTTTGTTATGACTTAATGCAGGAATATTGCTGTTGGAGATGAGTTCCTTTTAAAGAGACCTTGTAGAGAGTCTCAAGTTCCTCTTGCAGAAGAAATAGCATGGGCCAGAGCACCTATGATATGTCCATCCTTATTGTATCAACATGCTTTGCTTGCTGATGCACAGAGTGCGCAAATGACACATGGAAGATTATCTGGAGGAGCTCTTTCTGAACATCAATCTTTGCACTTGGAGTTGCAAAATGGTCCACGAATGAAACATTCTCATGTTCATGGAAATCTTACTGATGGTAAAGGGAAAAGAGAGGTGTTTTTTCAGTCGGGTAAGGAATTTTCTGATGAAAGAAGCCCTATCAGCAATTCCCTGTCCGAGGAAGATATTCTTGACATGGTAATGCAATCCCATCTTTAGTACTTTTGTATTTTTCTTTGATGTCATTGTAGGCCTCGTTAAATGGTGCAAGTAGGACAATCTATTAGGGCATGTTTGGCAAAGGGCATGACAATGGAATCCTCTTCATTTTCTGCGTTTTTGAGGATTTTCCATGTTTGGTTGGGAGAGGATTTTGAGAGGAATGACATGAGTTTTCCTCTCATGTGATTATTTGCACAATCAGACCACCCCCCCCACATCAGACCAAGTGATTCCTTGCAAGAGTGGAAATGCGGAGCTACAGTGTATGAACAGTGACGGAGACGGTAATGTGGTCTTGGCCGGTTTTTGCATTTTTAATGCATCTTTTGGGTCCCACAATCAAGATCTAAACCGTTAATAATGTTTAAACAATCCAAAACGGCCATGTCACCAAATTTCAGCCGTTGATTCATTTTAGATCTTGAGATATATGCAAATCTGTCAAAACCATTAGATGACCAAATTCTGAGATCTGCTGGGCCAAAACCGGGATGGAGACCAGTCCGTTTTTTTCAATTTTCTGGTTCTTGTGGGCCCCACGATCATGATCTGAACCGGTAGTTATTTCTACAAGGTCAAACACGGCTATTTGACCAAATTTCAACCGTTGATCCTTACAATATCTTGAGATATTTGCAAAAAAGTCCAGCTACTAAAATATTAATTTCCTATTCCTGTGGGCCCCCTTTGCACGATCTGAACCATTCATAATTTCTAGATGACCGCAAACAACTTTAAGGTGAAAGTTGAGGTCTTGATTGTTCATGGATTTTAGAAATTTTTATAAAACATATTTATAACCATTGAATCATACATTCTACAATTTATAGGAATCCTCCCTCCATCCAAACATGGAACTTTCTTTGGGAATCCTACTTGAGGATTGTGGCCATCTTTGGAGATGGAGAGAATCCTCTAAATAGCGGATTCTTCTGCGTTTACCAAACGTGCCCTTAGTGCCTAGATCCATATCTACTCTGATTCTGTTGATGCTTTTTTTTTTTTTGAATGGCAACTTTAAATTTGCATTAAACAAAGGTTAGCAATACAAGAGAAAAACTGAGAAGCCAATGCCAAAAGCACAATGCAATAAGACCACAGAAACAACCAAGAGTAGACATGAGCAACACAAAAGGAGAATAGGCAACACACTCATGGTTGAGTGGTGTTGGCACCTTGGTATCACTCACATGCCCACAGATCAGTCCCTGGGTCTTCAAGTTGAATGTATCTCTCCTGACCAGTAGCCTAACATAGCAAAAAAAAAAAGGACTGTAACATCTGACTGCCAGCGACAGACTTAGACTCCCAAATTCGAAGCCGCCACCTCTTTCCAATTGAGCATCACAAGGTTAATGATAAGGCCACAAAATGAGGAAGGATAGCAACCCATGCGGGGATGATGAGTTTTTATTTATCCATAAGGCCTTGAACATTAGAAGACCGACCTTTGAAGCATCAAAGAGTTCTCTCCTTCCAAATGACCCACAAAACCCGCCAAAAAGGAAAATCTCCTCGACAAGTGACCTTCCTTTCTTGCCAGCAAAAGATCATCCACAGTTACTTAAAAACCTCCTCGAAAAGCTAGTCACCCTAAAGCAATCATTCTTCGAGGAATCTTCGAGTTTCAAAGACTTTGCAAGAGACTGGTTAAAGAGGAGCTTCTTATCAATGTCAAGAAAGAAGCCATCGAGAATGTACCATTTTGGGAAGGAGTCCAAATGCTACCATCCTCTCCCTCCTCTGGAATATAAACTTGCCCATTTATGTCCAGAAGAGAGAGGAGTTGACTTTCGTCTGACTTAAGTTTCTCCTCAAAATGGAACCCCATTGACTCCCATTTCTATCAATATCCCAATAGACCTTAGCCTGATGATCTCTATGAGAGTATGGGTTTATTTGTAAATACTAAATACTCAAGACTTCGGGTTTTTTTTTTTTTTTTTTAATACACAAATATAAAAATATATATTGGAAGTGTCACCCAGCTCTATGCGACCCTTCTGTGTGATTCGTTTGATTAAATTCACTTTATTTTCGTTGGTTTCTTCATCTTTTTATATTCTAGGGTTTCTATGACCTTCATAGAAATCCCTAGAACTTGTCAGATTAATCGGTAGCAACACCAACAACCTATTCCTGAGATTGTGTCAGAAAAGTCACACAGAAGACCATTTTGTACCATGCCATCATCTTCAATGCTGTTGTTAATGCTCAAAAATATTGCCCTAGAGTCTAAACACCATACGATTGGGTTCTTCTAGGAGTGGAAATTCCTATCCCGACCCCCCACCTCAACTCAAATCCATTGTGGAAATTCAGGGTTTGGGTTGACCCTTTTACTTTTGGGTCGGGTTGGGGTTGACATTTCTAACCAATTTAGTTAATGGGTTGGCTTCACATTTAGCCGTTCGAGTTAATCAAGGACAGAAAGAACAAAGTGCTAGTTTAGAGAAGATGAGATGTTCAAAACTAAAAACAACTTAATACTGTAGTGTGAGGTTTTGATGCTTAGGAGTGGCAGGTAGAACAAAACAGAGGGTTTAAGTTAGATATATCAAATAAGTTTCGCATAAGGTGGGTAAAATGGATACTAATTGAGTGTGCGCGATTGTCAAGTGCTGCTTTGATTAAAGGATCATTTTTGTAAGATGGCAGTTAGATCTGCCTTGTTGTATATAGGAAAAATGTTGGCCAACGAAGAAATAAGAAGTCAAAGTGCTTGTGGTGTGGGGGAGGAGGGGGAATGGGGATAGATCCCTGGTCATCCAGATGAGAGGTAGGATTGCCAATTAACTGGGCAACCCCTCGTTCTCGAACATAGGATAAAAGTTGCATGGTCGAAGTGGAGACTTACTTTTAAAGTTCTTTGTGATTGGTCATACAACAAGATTGAAGTGAATTTTTTCACAAAACAACGATTAGACCAGCTATAACCTATAGCGTAGAATGCTGGCCAATTAGGAAAAATGCATGCAAGAAAAGGTGAGAATGTTGAGATGAATATGTGGTAAAACTGGGAAATATCGAATCAGAAATGAGTGCATTTAGGGATAGCATCAATAGATGATATACTGAGACTCATTTGAGATTGTTTGGACATGTGCAACGCAAGCCAACAACGGGTGTGGAAAAGTTTCTCCCTGTAGGTTGATGGCCTCTCAAGGTAAAGCGGTAGGCCAAAAAGGACATTTAGATATGAAGGGCAAAACAGAATTCGTGTAGCTGACCCCAACATAGTTGGGACAATGCTTTGATGAGGGTGATGATAGTTTGAACTTGTACACCAAATTGAAGGGCTACAAATGCAATGAACTAGGAGGATGAGGAACACAACAAAGATTAGAATGAAGTAGGGAAAAAACATGTTAGAATGTAGAGTTACAAACAGTTTACTGGAAGTGCTTTTTAGGGGCATGTGTTGGAAGGTTTTGACATTTTCTTCTAGAGTCTCTCTTTATGTTTATACTTATATTCCTCCCCCTCACGACCACCAATTGGTGTCTTGCACACTACATACCACAGTCTAACTTCACTGAGCATTAGAGAGTTAAATCATAAGATAACAGTCTTTCTATAGTTATAATTTAGTTCAAGTGAACCCCAGATGGATGGGGTCATGGATAAGGCTAAGATGAAGATGATTATGATTTTTCTGTGATTCTCTCTCATAAAAGCAGAGAGATGCTCGTGAAACGGCTTTAGCCGATTGGAACGACTCACCTTATGCCGTGGCATCTTAGAACTTGCTCATGAGGCTCTGCCTCTTTTTTCCTGATAACTTCTTTCTTAAAATTTATTGCTCAACCGCAACAACAAAACTCAGATTTAACTAGGTTAGCAAGATTTTAATAATACTTTCTGCAGTTAAAGGAAACAATTTCTGCAGTGTATCTGACTTTATATTTTGATGGCACTGACAACTATCAAGATATTGTCATTGAATAATTGAAACTCGAAATATTTCACAAAAATAATTAACAACAGAAGAAAACATGCAGTTTGTTTTTATGACCATTTTTTTGTTTTTTGTATCCAGCGACGTGCATACAATTTGTTTTTATGATTGATTTGATTGATATTTTCCAAATGATTGATATGATCATTTTCTTTATGACTTGTCTTCGCATGGTTTGATGTTTTGTGAACACTACACGTTGCTGGATGAATGCTTGTGTTCTCTGACAACTAAGACCAACTATTTTGCTTCTACCCTGATTGTGAAACTCAACAACAGCTACATCACTTTCTTTAAAAAAATAATGAATATCTTTATTTTTGCCAATATGGTCACTATCTTGCACGACACGACTAAACAATATTTTCATATCACAGACATACGAAGAATACCTTCAGCTGCGTGGAAGAAGTGATGAGACATTTACACATTCGGTTAGTTTCTTCAGGACTTCTCTCTTATTTTTCTTTTTCTTTCTTTTTTTTCTTTTTTTTTTAACTAGAGACTCGAACTCCTTTCTTAGGATTAATAATAATAGGATCCTGCTTGTGCATTACATATTTGTGTGGTGTGATCCAAACTACTGATATGGGGGTACCCTTTACATTTGAGATGCTCCAAAGAACCTCATTGGAAGATGCTAAATCCTTATCCTTTGATGTGGGGCATTTTATTCTCATCTTGAGCATCATTGACGGGCCACCTATTGTAGGTTAAGATTTGCAATCTGATAAAGCATCCTGAACCACCAGTGTCTTATTTATCAGCATGCCTGATTAGGGAGGGGCTTGCATGTAAGGAAATGGATGCTGTAGCAAATGTACTGTGTATTTCTCTTTGACCCAGAATGTCGATGCAAAGGATCCATGATGCAAGCTGGCACACATTCACTGGGCCCAAGACTCATTGGCTAGGCCATGTTCCATTGGGCCCAAGCCCATGGCTGGTTTGAGAGGCTGAATCCAACTGTGTGCAGAAAGTCAATGGGACCAATAAGGCAGTAAATCATATTGTGTGGATATCTCTATTGGAATAATTATCTTCCTAAGTATTTCTTTTTAATTTCCTTTTTCTATTTGAGTAGATTCTAGATTCAATATCATCATCATCATCAAAGCCTTGTCCCAACTCCCAACTATGTTGGGGTCAGCTACCTGAATTCTGTTTCTCCATTCCGATCTCAGAATTCATGTTTTGAGTTTTGACAAAATTTTATGCTGGCCGTCAACCTACCCAACACAACCCTCCTTTAAGCTTGGGACCGGCAGTAAAAACTGGTTGAGTAGATTCAATATATGTTTTAATTTTAGGGAAAGGAGATACATGTACTATAAGGAAACTATCTTCTTTGGGGTTTTTAAGAGGCCTATTTAAAGGCCTCCAATGCATTAGAATGCAATAATATTTAAAATCTCCTCTTATGTATGGGTAGAACCCTTGAGTAATTGTGTTGGCCTGAAGGTGCCTACTTATGGGTGGTCCTTCCACCAATCCAGCTGCGTCGGTCTTCAGTTTATACGATTCTACCTCTCTTGATGTAACGTTTGAGATTGGAAGTCAGACTAGTTAAAATGAAAAATAGAGGGTAGATCTTGGTCTGGGAGGTTCTCATAATATCCTTTACATACTGCAGTCCCATCGGATCAATGGTCTGGATTACGAAGTGATGGTACTGCATATGGAACTGAGTTAGAAATTGCACATTTTCTGTAGGGTACACCATAGCGTCACTTGCTATATATTCTTTTCATGTCCATAATATGCTAGCATATTATGCTGTAGGCAGCAGGACCAACATGGACTCAGCAGGGGCCATCCTGGAGTGCAAACAAGGATGATAGCAGGTATGTTTTTTTCATACTCAAATCACTATGGGCCTGTTTGTTTTATGTAATTGAATACATAGGAATTGCAAGACTTTGGTTTCTAAATATGGTTAAAATTGAAGGGACAAATGTGAATTTCCAAAAATGATCATCAAATTATCTCCCTTACCTCTAATGGAAAAATGAATCAAGGGAGGTGGGAAATGAATACCCAGCCACCACCCTAGTAATTCAAATCCCAGGAAAGTGAAGTTTTCATCTACATCGGTACCTTATATCCTACACCCTTCACCTCTTTATTAACTCTTTGGTGGAGCACACATGGCCTTGAGTTCCTATGTATTCTATGCAAAAAACAGGCCCTAAATGAAAAATTGTAAGAAGCATTGGTGATTAAAAGGTGACAGTTGTGACATGCAGGTACTCAAAATATCTAGCTGATTGGCATCGCTCACAACAAATGACCATGAATGGCTTTTACTATCCCTCCCACAAGCACAAGTAACTGATGCATGACACAATCAACTGAGGTTTTTCTTTTCTTTGAGGATCTGTTGTATAAAATAAAATCAAAATCATTTTACATCCCTAATGGGCTGTTCTCTAGGACTGCTGTACTCTATGTTGGTTATGATTTGAATCTTGCACTCAATTTTTACTGAGATTGCAAACTTGTACAGATAAGAACTGAGTTGGATGACATTGCCAATTTAGTTACGTAGATAGTACTCAAATTGTAATATGTACAAGAGAGAGGAAGCCAACCCCAAATAGATGGGATAAGGCTTTGATGATGATGGTGATCATTAAGATATAAAGCACCTCATGTATTCAATTTTATTTTATTTTTTATTTATTCTTTGCTGGCATCAGGAAATCATTTCACGTGGTGCTTCTAAACTTTTTAACTCATTATGATTTTTGTACATTACTCCAAAAAATGATATAAAGCAGCTTATGTAATCAATTTTCATTTTATATGCATGCTATGCTGGCATCAGAAAATCATTTCAGGAGTTCCATGCAAGGTTCTAAATTTTTTAGGTCATTGTTTCTTTTCTTTCCTTTTTTGGAAACAAATGTTTGATGGCTACAAATTTGACTCATCAGAAAAACCATGGTTTCATTATTTTATCTATAGACTTCACTCAACTTTTATGCCTCCCTCGCCATCTGTTGAAGAATGGATCTCCAAAGCTATATTTATAAAATGTTCTCCGATGGGATTCTGCTTTGGGTGTGTACTGCTTGTGGGGATTGAAGTTTGCAAACAAGTTTTTGTGAAGTTGTAGGCAGTGTTATGTCCTTAACAAACCGTTGGCTGTGATTCTTACCTGTGTCCAAAGATTTTGATGCTTGTAATCAATTCTAATGAGTTCGGGAACTGAAGGATCTTTTCTAAGCATGATAGTGATGAAGCTATCCGAGTGATGTTCTGACAAGAAAATGTTTTAATTGATTTAGCTGTCTGATGATGCAAGTGCATTATCAGCTACTCAATATAAACATCATCTTTGGAAGATGGTTTGGCCACTGCTGCAAAGAACGGACATATTAAATGGGCTGCATTATCCAATGGGCTACTCATAAATTTGCTTAATTTCGAAAAGGCTTCATGTGTCATGGACGCATGAACTGAATGGCATTCAATTCTAATACAATGGGCCCATTCGTGGGTGGGGCATTTTGATCTATGGGAATGACCATCTTCCAAGTTAACCTAGAATAGAAGATTGTAACCATCCAATGTTTAGCCTTCTTTTCTTAAAATGTACATAGTTTGTTTTCTTTCTTCAAGAGCCTTTGGCCCTGAGCCGGAGGAACATTCGATTCTGGACATCTCAGAACTAATTCCTACGACATATTCAAATTCCAAACCCTCCTATTCACATCACATGCATCAAGTAAAATTAAATTATGGGAGGTGGCTAATGCGCTGCTTAGTACAGAGTCCTTGGACAATTTGATGTGGCCTGCTTGGGGCCCACTAATCACAGGATTGGGGTTGGAAAGAGGGATTTTGGATGGATATAAATATTCAAATTTGGAGCCGTACCCGAGCTCCACAAGTGACGTCACTCACTTTTGGAACTCACTTGGAAAAGCCAAAAAGACGGAGAAAGAAGGAAAGGCGTTGTTTTAGCAATCCCGGTTAGGTTGTCCATTCCCAAATCCGCACATAATAACAATCACCACCACCACCATCCGCTCTCTCTCTCTCAAAACCCTGATCCCTTCTCGCCTCTTTTTTTCCAACTTCCATCTCCTTCAGCTCAGCAGCAGCAAAAAGCCAAAAACCCATCCAATGGGTGCAGAACCAGAAAACCCCGCCCACTCCTCTAATCCAATGCACCGTGCTAAGGTCTATCGCTTGAATGACTCCGGAAAATGGGATGATCGTGGAACTGGACATGTTTCTCTCGATCATATCCAGGGATCCGAAATTCCTGCCTTGTTTGTCTTTGATGAAGATGATCACGAGACAATACTTAAGCACCGCGTCTCCTCAAACGATATCTATCGCAGGCAAGAAGAGACAATAATCTCTTGGTTAGATCCTGAAATTCATACAGATTTAGCCCTAAGCTTCCAAGAATCCGCAAGCTGTTCTTTCACATGGGACCAGATCTATGCTGCTCAAAGAAATCTGCAATCTAAGTAATTCTGGTATGGTAGTTAAGTGATGAGTGCATGTTTGTCTTCACATTGTTTTCACTTTGCTCCTGTTAGTTCTTCTTTGTGATCCATATATACTGTGTTTTTTTTTCCTATAGATGTGTGGAACTAGAATGAAACTCATTTGAAGTCTTCACATTCCAATGTTTGCAGGGAAGAGGCTGTAACCCTAGAAAGGATCATCCAAGAAGTGGTACTGGAAGAAGAAATTGGGCTTATGAATAGGAACTACTCAGCTTAAGTGAAATTTTGCACACTGATTGGATATTAAGTCTCCTTAGTTATATTTATTAGGTTTTTTATTGCTTGTCTTTAAATTTCCAACTGTATTTAGTATTGATGTTTCTATGCTTAATAAACTCAACTTTTTAGGCAATAAAAGGAAAATGGAGGGATTTATTGTCATGACATGAAACTGGTGAATGATGAGTATATTAAATAGACACCGCACTATTATTGTTATTGTACGAACAACTCTGTAAAAAATATTTAAATTTTAATTATTTTAGGACAAATTTCAAGTCCAAAGACTATCATATAGTCAGGCTCCTTAAAAAACAAAAACATTCTTATTCACAGATGTGATGTACAGCCCCCAATAAAATTTGAGAAAGCAACGTAAGGGGAGAGAAGAGTTGCAAAGAAGCTCCTTTATATCTCCCTGAAGAAAGGAAGAGGTCCCCAATAATCAGCACATTCTGAGGATCATAATACCTTTGTACGTATAGAAGTTATGAATGCCCATATGCAAGTAAGTCAAGTTGGGTTTCAGCAACCCATAAGACAAAGCATGTGGGGTTGTCAGTTTTGAATCTATTTATTTTCTTGAAACAACACAGGACATGATTCTATCATTTGATGGGATGCAATAGAAGTCATCATATATGTTATGTTCAACGTTCACTCTCTCGTTTTTAAGTGGTCATAATTGTGGTCGAGCCCTCGCCTGTTTTCTATCACCATTTGGTTTTGGGATAAGTGGTAGCTCAAAATGGGAGTACAAGATCCTATAAGTGGTATCAGAACCTGATAATTCGGGTGTTTAAGACACGAGACACGTGTTTTGCGAGTCGGGGTAGATGCGTCGCTCCTGACCGGTCATAAATTGTGGGGTATAGGATCCAACAATGTCCCATTGATATTTTTAGCTATGTTGGGCTATTGGTCGAGGATAGTATCAAAGTATACGGTCCCCAACATTTCATCAATTTTTCCATAGTAAGGATTAGAAAAACAAAATTAAAAGATAACCCCATTTCTTCTTTGGTATGTAATAGAGCTGTAATTTATAAACCTACCTTTTGGTTGATATAAATCATTCACATCACTCCCTTTAAATGACCAAAAAAAAAAAAGGGCATAATTATACATATTAGACATGATCAATCAAATAATGTCAATTATTCTTTGTTTTAGTGATGTGATTAGATTTGATATCAATCAAAAGTGGGCCTTAGACCTGCCTAGTAGATGCTCTATGCTGTTCTAAGGACACAGGAAATGACCATTTTGCTCTTACAATCCTCATAGAGTCCGGATCCTGCCCATCCTGCGTCAGTTGCAAATCAAAATGCATAGAATATGATGCATTTGAGAGCTCTAGAATGGGGAAATCACTAGTCTCTTTGATTTAGAGTGAAATGATCAAAACGCAGTGAGCTGTGAGTCTGTCTAAATTGGAGAAAATCACTACTCCCTCTTTAAGAATTGTTTACTCATTTTAATGGTGTTTAAAAGGTCTTTTCTTTCTTTGCTCAGCTTGCCAAGTCATTAGCAAACACTTCTTAGATTAGTTTGTTTAATTAAGGTACCACGTTGTCAATTAACATTCATTAGGCCATCATAAGAGGGGGCTAAAAAAAATCTCAGAG
The DNA here is from genome assembly GCA_028538565.1 of Umbellularia californica. Taxonomy (NCBI): domain Eukaryota; kingdom Viridiplantae; phylum Streptophyta; class Magnoliopsida; order Laurales; family Lauraceae; genus Umbellularia; species Umbellularia californica. The sequence continues at coordinate 11,650,101 of JAPQWN010000001.1, read as the reverse complement.
CCATCGCGCCTTAAATCCATTACTGCAACCCACAATTGGAAGTTGGAACCCTATCAGCTTCCCATTTTATGATCAAGGAAGATTTCTCTCCTATCCTAGTTTGGCCATTATAAGATGGTCAAGCTCTGCGACGATGAAATAGTTAAGTAATTTATTTTAAATATGGTCAATCTAATAGTGGGGATAATTTTGATTGGAGAGAGATTTTCTTGATGATAAACAATGCAGGACAACAATCTTCAAAGGCAAATTCAAAAGCAGACCCCACGGATGGATTTTATGACAAACATATATATATATATATATATATATATATATATATATATATATATATAGGGCCTGCACTCCGGTGCTTGAGCGGACGGGACTTTCCATCTACTCACGCCTATGGGACTCACCTGAGGATGGGATGTTCGATCCCCACTACCTACATGTGTGCAATGGCTGAAGTTCAAATGGTCATTTTTGCTCAAATGATCAATGGTTGACAAGTTTCGACCGTCCAAAACAAACTGCACAGTCGATCTCATGATATACAGTCCATTCGAATGAATGTCAAACCTCAAGACCCATGACCATAGAGGGTTTGGGGTGATCCACTTGGATGGGCAAAAGGTGGGCCCCACACGTATATGGGTGAGCGGAGGGAGTGTGTATGTACTTATGTATTAATAATGTGTTTTATATATGTGTGTGTGTGGGCCAAGCTCTCCTAAGCTCAAGTGTATGGTGTGGCCCACATGGGGACCCACATGGGGATGGGGATGGGGGATTTCAAAGACTCCCTATGATCCTCCTCTCTGCAAAAAACCATCCCCAACCGTGACTTCTATCATCTCCATATGGGCCTAAAAGTTTAATGGTCAATGGTCATTTCAAATCGATATATAGTCGATTCAACGGTCTAGTAAATTTAGGTTTGACCGAAAGTTAGTGGACATGTAAATTTAGGGGCGTCATGTGTTTTGTGGTGGGCCCCACAAGCATAAGCTATTAAATTTTATCTTAAGCTCGAGCTTAGAAGAGCCTTACTCTCTCTCTGTCTATATATATGGGAAATTCTCAAAAACTCTCTTAGCTCAAAAGGGGAGTTTTTGCTCCTATCTATTAGCCAATGATTTAAGAGAATCTATAAAATATTTACAGTTTTAGGAGAATATTTAGGAGAGAGAATGGATAAGTGTACCATTGATGACATATGTCACACTTTCATTGGCTAAAAGATAGGCATTTTTTTTGTGAAAAACGCTCGGGGAGTTTTGTAGCGTTACTATATATATATAGGGTTATATAGGGATTTATATAGGGTTATTCTCCATTAAATATATTATGGTAGCCATTAATGTTACAAGCTTAGAGGAAAATAAATCTAAACTTTTGAAATTATGCATATATAGATAAAGAGATCAGCAAAAGTATTTCACTCTAGAAACTTATGGTGGTTGAAAAGTTACTGATTTTGTGGACATAGAATGTTTTAAAAAAAAAAAAAAGAATGGGTCTATTTTCAAATACTAAAACCATATGGGCTTATTTACAAATCTTATAAACTTTAGGGAGGCATATACAAAAAGCTCATATATATAGGGTAATATACTGGTGGGAACTGTTCTCACATATTATGTGAGAACTTTTTTGGTGGGGCCCAATTGTGGGCCCCATATGGGGATGGGACCAATGGGGATGGAAAGATCTATTTGAGACCACCCCAAGTATCAAGTATGACCCCAAACCCATGCCCCTAACCCCTTCATCTGTGACCCACAAGTTTAAGGGCTTCATCACACGAGCCATTCGCACGCCCCAGCTGAGGTTACCCTAAGCTGCAGCTTAGGGGAGCCACTCCCTATATATATATATATATATATATATATATATATATATATATATATGAGCAAGGCTCTCCTAAGCTCAAGCTTATGATAGAATCTTGTAAGCTCATGCTTGTGGGGCCCACCTTTGGTCCATCCAAATGGACTAAACACATGATCCCTCTAAATTGCACATGACAACCAACTTTCGGTCAATTCCGAATTTACTGGACCGTTGAATCGACCATGTATTGATCCGAATGGACTATTGACCATTAAACTTTTGGGCCCACATGGAGATGATAAAAATCACGGTTGGGGTTGATTTTTTACATATGTACATATGTATACATATGTACATATGTATATATATATGGGAGATGCTCCTGTGAAAGTAACTCTCACGGTATTTTGAAAAAGTAAAGAGTGGGGCCCTCACATTTAGGTTGTTGGCATTGAATATAGATATAAGTATGGGCTGACCCATGAATTTTTCCTTGGGGGGGCCACTATATAGAAACAAAATTTTCAGAGGGCCACATATAAAAAAGTGCATATAATTCTCAAAATATGTATAATTTTTTGAAAATTTTTTTTGTGTGTGTTATGGGGGGTGGGGGTTGCGGCATGGCCCCTGCCAGCCCCTCCTTGGTTCCGCCACTGGATGTGAGGTCCCCACCCTTATTCTCACCGTATTGTAAGGGTTACTCTCACAGGAGCATCTTATATATATATATATATATATATTAGAAATATTCAAGTGAAAACTAGTTCTCATTAATTATATGATAAATTTTTTTCAGGGCCCAACTAGCAACCCATCCAAACCTAGCAACCAATAGGGAATCCCCTGATAGTCACTAATCCCAAGGATTGGCACACATCCGAATGGACTGGACTGTTGGATCGAGAGTTGGGTATTTTTTTGAATATGAAGCCCTTAAACTTGTGGGTCACAGATGAAAGGGTTAGGGGCATGGGTTTGGGGTCAAACTTGATACTTGGGGTGGTCTCAAATAGATCTTTCCATCCCCATTGGACCCATCCCCAAATGGGGCCCACAATTGGGTCCCACCAAAAAAGTTCTCACATAATATGTGAGAACAGTTCCCACCAGTATATTACCCTATATATATATGAGCTTTTGTATATGCCTCCCTAAAGTTTATAGGATTTGTAAATAAGCCCCTATGGTTTTAGTATTTGAAAATAGACCCATTCCTTTTTATTTTAAAACATTCTATGTCCACAAAATCGGTAACATTTCAACCACCATAAGTTTCTAGAGTGAAATACTTTTGCTGATCTCTTTATCTATATATGCATAATTTCAAAAGCTTAGATTTATTTTCCTCTAAGCTTGTAACATTAATGGCTACCATAATATATTTAATGGAGAATAACCCTATATAAATCCAACTTTATTAATATAGGGCTCGTTTTATTAAATCCAAATCGAAAATAATGACAATCAATGCATGGACTTATATTTGGTTACAATTGACTCAATCCATGCATAACCTACCGTCAGATTAATGAAAATTTCAAAATATATGATTAAACTTCATGTAGATAAAAGAGTTATTGAAAAGAGAAAGCATTGAGACTAGGAAATGGAAAAATAACAATATATATTTTTTTAAAATAATAACGCTCATTTTTGTTTAATGGATGTAAATGCAAACTTGTTATTTTTATAAAAATTCAACACAAACCTCTCAGTAATTGCTCATTTTCATAATTTTGGAGGCATAAGAGGTATTAAAATGACAGAGAAGGGCCTCAACTGCCTAAGGTTTATATTTTAAAAAAAGGGAGATGCTTTTACAAGAGATCATCTAAAATAAGAAATTGGGTGGGTCCTCGCATCGAAAAAAAATCTCTATATATATAGACATGGGCTAAATTCACGTATGAAGCCATTCCATATCTAGATTTGCAATAATCTTTTATAGGTAAGAAATGAAGATTTACAGCGAATTCTTTATTGGGTTTCCAAAGAAAGAGGAGAAGAGAGACGGAGAGGAGCCCTCGTTTCGTATCTCCTTCTTTTTCCGTCCGTCCTTCCTTTTCCGGTCTGCAGTTGCCGTTAGAGGTTCTGCTCTGCTGTGCTGCTTCCCTCTATCAACCTCTCTTTCTCTCTGTATTCTCTTTCTCTTGTTGGACGGACGGAAAAAATATAATAAAGCCTTCTTCCATTTATCATCCAAAGCTGAGGTCATTTCTAGTCTCGGGTATGGTTTTCCTGTTGAAAGTTCTTATTTTTATATCATTTTTGATTTGTTTTGGAAATGGGTTCTTCTCCAATTGGGATATTACGCAATGGTTTTTGTTGATTCGATTTTACTTTTATTTATTTATTTATTGCAATTGGGTTCTCTTTATTTGTTGTTTCACTTGTTTTGGCTGATAGGAGTATTTGTTGGATGTGGGTTTTCTCTGAAATTTGGTTTTGATATGCATATTGTACTTTCTGGGCTATTAGACTTGCTTATGTGTTTTTATTGTTTTACATTCCCTTTTACAGAGATGGTTTTTTTTTTTTTTGGCCCTTTCACTGCATGTGGGTTTTAGGTTCTGATTGGTGATAGAGATGTGAATTTTTTTTCTTCTGTTTTTGGGGTCTGAATTATAGTTTGGGGGAAAATGGGATGTTGATGAGTATCATTTTAATTGACTTTATCTTATTGGTTTGGTTTTTTATGCTTCTAAATTGAAGATTTGGAGTACTATTTAGGCTCTGTCATTGATGGTGATGATTTGGAGATGTTTGAGACTTGAGAGGCTTTGGGCATTGTGTAATCCTGCAGTCTGCATTGTTGGTTTTGAAAACATTTAAGACCTTAATGTGGTTTTCAAGTGGATTAATTGTAACCTCCTTTCTTTCTTATGCAGGAAAAAAGGTAGTTTTGGGGATAATTATTTTTGGAGTTGATAATGGCTGGGAGTGCGAGCGGGGCTAATGTGGTTGGGGGGTCATCAGAGGAGATCTCAAATGGACAGCATTTCCGGTCGGCGGATTCCCTGACTGAGTGGCAGTCCTGCGAGCAGTTAGAAACGTCTGCTTCACCTCCATATTGGGATACTGATGACGATGATGGTTGCAGTGGTGTCTCCTTCTCTTCTTATTATTTCATGTTGTGATTGGCTGGAATGATCCCAATAATGTCGGGGCTCACTTATTTTTTTAACCATTCAAAAAATGGCACCTTCCCTTATAATTTATATAAGATTCACTTGGAGATTTTTCTCTTAGGAATATACTACACTTGGGCCCATTGTTAATATGTGTAGCTCCTTTCATAATCATGGAAGTTTTAACCATTGATAGGTTGAATCTCAAAAATATTTATGGGTAAATGAGCATTAAACTTTAATGTAGTTAAATCAAGAGCTGGGATAATTTGATTGGAATGACCCATCTAACTTAACCCCAATAATATGACTGCATCCAAGTGAGCCCCACGAGGTGGACCGCAAACGCACTTTGCGATCTGCTCATAGGTGAAGATTTTCCTTCACTTAAATGGTCCACAGTCAAAATGATAACTTTTAAAACACTAAGGTAAAATATTATAAAAAATACTACTATTTTATTCAGATGAATCTAACAGTCGACCTATATCATATTGAAGTGAAATTTCTCATAGAAAAGAGGGTAATTCTTTTGTGACCCAATGCCCACGGATGTCACCACATAGTAGAGACAGGGAAAAAGAGAGAAGAAAACAAAGAATCGCAAAAGAGTTACACACCGCCCCCTTATAAAATATGTAAATCATTGGAAAACAGCCTCCTCATGTAGTGTATGCTCATCCTCATAATTCACTTAAATGATCCAATTTCAGATCAATAACTTTTTAAAATACACCTATAAAATGTTATAAACAATATTTTCCCATATAGATCTATTTGACTTGGGCCTAGATCATATTGAGTTAAACTTTTATCATAGAGAATAGGACATTTCTTTTATAAGGTATATATTGTTCCTATAGGGCCTCATCAAGCGCCTCACTATATACTCTGTTTAAAAGGTGAAGGCCTAACGATTCAAAGTGAGATGTGCTTGATGATATAGGAGAAAGGCATTGAAACCTTTTTGGCAAATGATAGGGGATATGAAACCGTAAGTTATTTTATTTCTTATAGAAGAAAGTAGAAGACAATAAAGCACTTATTGTTTTTAAAAATTCTTTTGCGAGCAAATAGAAAGACAAAAGAAAAACACCCTTATTGCTTTCTAAAATTTTCAAAGAGTAAATAAAGTTGAGTATGGGCAAGGGGGCATAAGATAAAAATGACCAAATCCATCCCAATATTTTCTCTTCTTTAGACAAAGAAGAAAGAAAGTTAAGGGGAGCAATTGCCCCCATTTGACCCCCTCTGCCCCTGTTCGCTGCAGTCATATCACCATTAAATTACATGATCTTGAATACAATCAACATCTACATCACCATTGTTCTCCAAATAGTTGGAAGCAATAACTCTGAACCCTGAACCATATTGGCAAAAAGACAGTTTAGGATTAGGTGAAAGACATATTCCTCATCTTGTAAGCACATAATGAAACTATTTGCAATTTTGAAGCTTTCTACTGCGACAACAAATATTATCAATAGTAAGAGTCTTTCCCAAAGAAAATGTCCAGCAAAGAGCCTGCACCTTATGAGGACCCTTAATTAGCCAATGAAAATGAAAACAAGAAAAATTTCTTTCAGAGGGCCTACAATTCAGAGAAATAGAAATCAACTTCTAATACAAATATTTCACTGAAAATGTGGTAGATTAGGATGGCTCCCAATTGCAAAAATCATTTAGTAGATTTTTTTTTTCCGTGTGAGGCTCTAAATATTTTCTGTTTCATCATAATATATTCTTCTTTGCAATGTAAGCAACTAAGCAAATGATTGGAATTATTGCTGAGTTGTTTTAACATTTATGCAGGGCCAAAACCTTCTGAGCTGTATGGAAAATTTACTTGGAAGATAGAAAATTTCTCACAAATTAACAAAAGGGAACTCCGAAGCAATGCATTTGAGGTTGGTCGACACAAATGGTAAGGGTTTCCTACATATATTTTGTTTTTTTATGTTTGAAATAGTGGAACACTCTCTCTTTATGTATGTGTTGACATTTATGTGTGCATAAATGTAGATATGCATATGGGGAAGTTCAATAAGATGTTATTGAATTTCTCGCCAATGATTTCGTTCAATTGCCGAAGATCTGAATTAGTATTAGATAGAATTTTGAATAAATCTTAGACTGCCACTCCAGTTTTTCTATCTCTTGAACTTTCTGGCTGTCTACACTGACGTGACATCAGATAATATCATGCGCACAGCTGGTGTCACATCTGCTTCGAGTATTGGGGTGAATGAGATATTTTTTAGATTTTTCCATCTATGCATATTGAACCACTTCTTCCTTTTGGGTATCCAAAGAGTATTTTGCATTTGTATTATTCTAGTGAGGCCTTAGCAATGTCAAGATTGTGGTAAATATAAGTCTGCAATGTTGGTAAGCCAATTTTCTTGGGCATCCCTGCTGTTCAAGTTGCGTACAATTGTCCTATCACTTTCAACATACATGTGGGTGTGGCCCTCCTGTGAGTAGGATGACCTTTTTTTTCCTGGGTTGTGCACACTGAAATGGTGCTTGCTTTATGGAAAATTTGGACAGACAAGTATCACATAGGAAAATGTGATCATGATGTACTTGGCAAAACATATACACACACATTGTGTCTTTCAGATCCAATCATAACTTGTTTGTATGCATGTGCATGTGTGTATTTTATGATGCTTGCATTCATGCATATTACTCGCATAATCTGAAATTAGACATTTTTCTTTGCATTTTTTTCCTTCAAATATTACTTGGTGTACTGCCCAATGGCAATGCTTACTATGGTTGCACAGTTGCCTTTGCATTGTGGTTCTAGTTTTTATATGGCTCTTTGTTAAAATATTGATAATTTGATTTAACCATGATTAAATTGGTTTGCAGGTACATTTTAATATATCCCCAGGGTTGCGATGTTTGCAATCATCTCTCTTTGTTTCTTTGTGTTGCTAACCATGACAAACTTCTTCCAGGTTTGTGATATATAGAATGACCTTTTCAATCACTCCAGTATTTCTCCTATTTGTATCGACATCTTAAGTTTTAAGTTCCTCGTCAATTTTTGACAGGATGGGGTCATTTTGCACAATTTACAATAGCTGTTGTGAATAAAGATCCAAAGAAATCTAAATACTCTGGTCAGTTGAATATTGAATATCATCTAAGTTAGTTGCTGTTGTGGATTCGTACTTTTGCTTGCTTGTATTTTTTTTTCTTTCAGGGCTTATGAACTCGATGGAAGTTTCGCAGATACCTTGCACCGGTTTTGGAAGAAAGAGCATGATTGGGGATGGAAAAGATTCATGGAACTCTCAAAAGTATATGATGGATTTATTATCTCTGATACTCTGGTGATCAAAGCCCAAGTTCAAGTTATTAGGTATTATATTTTTCAAGTCTCCCAATTATTATTGATATAATTTTATGCTTGCTCTGTTATTTGGCAACGGTAAAGTTTTTCTAGGCCAGAGTGCCAGACACTAGTTGCAAGAACCTTATAGTGCTGTGCCGCACATATGGTTTGGAATGTTGCTCCACTTTGTCAACATCTGCAGTATGCAGCCTATATTCTTGTCCCCTTCTGTTCTGTTGTGCTCCATTAATCTGAAGCCTGAGTTTCCACATCCATGCCTTGTAGGTGTCAAAATGGCCTAGTAAGTATGATGCCATGTTTATCTTGCAGTTAAGTTGCCTAACAAGCAAGGTTGCTGCAGTATGAAAGTCCTGTGTCCCAATGTTTCAAATATCTACTGCATTTTGTTCTCTATATATATCTGCACAATGGAAATAGGCACAGCTGAGTGGCTAATAATAATAATTTTTCTGTTTCTTCTTTTTATTAGTGTTTCTATTTGTGGGATTCTGGGGAGATTTTAGAGATAAACAAAGAATAGACATTTGATTGGAGTGTTTAACTATATGTATTGGGTTTGCTCTACATTCTTCTTTGTTTAATTATTTTTTCATTAATGCATTTTTTTAAAATAACTTTAGAGCTGATACTAACGGGAAAATTAAAGACCGTGAGATACCACAAAGTGATTCTTTTCGCTACCTTGGCTCTATGGTTAGTAAGGATGGGGAGATTGATAAAGATGTCGAACATAGGATAAAAGCGGAATGGTTGAAGTAGAGACTTGCTTTTGGAGTGCTTTGTGATCGACAAATGCCAACAAGATTGAAGGAAAAGTTTTACAGGACAACGATCAGACTTGCTATGACCTATGGAGTAGAATGTAGGCCAATTAAAAAGCAACATATGTACAAAATGGATGTAGCAGAGATGAGAATGTTGAGGTGGATGTGTGGTAAAATTAGGAAGTACAAAAATAGAAATGAGCGCTTTCGAGATCATTTAGGGATAGCAACAATATGGGATAAAATTAGAGAAATCCGTTTGAGATGGTTTGGGCATGTCCAACGTAGGTCGGCAACAGTGCCGGTAAGGAAAAGTTTGGCTATAAAGGTTGATGGCCCACCAATGGAAAGGGGTAGGCCAAAGAGGACGTGGATGGAGGTGGCAAAAATAGATATGAAGAAGTGTAACTTATCTGAGGATTTGGCTCAAGATAGATCGGAATGGAGAAGCAGAATTCGTGTAGCTGACCCTAACATAGTTGGGACAAGGCTTTGACGACGATGATGCGTTTTTTAAACTTCAAGAGACATCTCGACCTTGTAATTAATTAATTTTTCCCCTTAAGGCTGGTGCCTTAAACATATTCAATTATTCATGCATACATCATTCATGATACATTAATATATTTCAATGTTTGCTGTATGATTATGTTAGAGTTTGATGATCCCATGGATGAGTTATCAATAACTACTTTTTTATTTTTAAATTTTTACAAGATAAATAAAAGAATCTTATGATTCACGATATAATTTGATTAACCCCTTGAATGATATGTGATAAAAACTTGATTTTTAAAACAATGTTGTCATTGATGATGGATTAAGTATTTCATTTTCCCAAAATTGAGTTACCACTTGTAAACTAACTATGAACATGAATGCGTGATCCATTAATTTTTATCAATGCTTCCTTGAACTTTATCTAAATATGGTTTTTTGAATGACTTTTTCTAAAATGATTTCTCCTCAATAGAAGTGTCCATAGAATGTACTTGAGAATCCCCACTTAGTAGTTTCATGTTTTGGTGCTTCTTCTTCTTCTTGTGTGCTTTTCCCTAAATTTATCATGTTCTTTAACATGTTTCCTAAACAATAAATTATACTTAATCAATCATAAAAAAAGTGCATCAGTACTTGGTGGTTAAATGTGGTTTGTGTTAGATATATTTTTTCCCCTGTATCACTATTAACTTTTGATACGTGCTGAGAACTTACTATTTTGGTTCATACTTCTGCTTCTATGATTTGTTAGGGAAAAGGCACATCGTCCCTTGCGTTGCCTTGACCGTCAATATAGAAGAGAACTGGTTCGGGTTTATCAATCCAATGTAGAACTAATTTGCCGACGTTGTGTTGAAGAGAAAAGAGACCTGCTTACCAAGTTGATTGAAGATAAAGTTAGATGGTCCAGGTCGAGTTGCTTATCTATTATAAATTTAGAATTACTTTTGACTACTGAATTTCAAACCTGCTAGTTTTATTTCAATTCTTCTAGCGTTCATTGTAAGCATGCCATTAATTCTCTTTGACAGCTGTGGCATAGAAGGCTTGATCAGGCTATACAATTATTCTTACTGCTGCTGCTACTACTAGTATTATGTTTTGATCTCTTTTGCTAAGCCTACTATACCACTACAAGTGTGCACCCACTTGCAAGCACACATGTGGTTCGCTGCTACAGAGGCAGACTTGAACCACTCATTGGGTGGTTGGGCTCTCTCTCTCTCTACCCATTTGTCTCACTTGATGAATGGTCTGGCCTAATTTTTTTGCCGGAATCAACATGGTGGTTTTTAGGCCAGCTGATGAGCAGCTTGGATCCTTTGCACATGTGGCTTACATTCACAATATGCTTGCGTGATGGCGTGCATATGGGAAGGTGTTTATAAGCTTGCAAAAAATGTATCTTGAATATGAGCATGTGTATAACAAATTGATATTGGGGATGTTTGCAGCTTCCGTGCGTTTTGGTATGGCATTGATCAAAATGCTAGGTGCCGCATGTCCAGAGACAAAATGGATACTATATTAAAAAAAGTTGTGAAGAATTTTTTTATAGAGAAGGAAGTCACATCGACATTGGTAATGGATTCTCTTTACAGTGGTCTAAAGGCTCTTGAATACCGAAGTGAGAACAAGAAAGGAAGAGCAAAGCTGGTGAAACTAGAGGAAACTCCTGCTCCTATTGTCCGTATTGAGAAAGACATGTTTGTTTTGGCCGATGATGTGTTGTTATTGCTTGAGAGGGCTACTATGGAGCCTTTGCCTCCAAAGGAGGATAAGGGTCCTCAGAACCGTACAAAGGTAAGAGAATTCTAACTGATCCATTTTAGAGATATTCTCTCTTATTTGTTTTGTTGCCATTACCATTTATTTTCTTTATTTATATGTCGATGTTTAAACAACAATTTTATTGATAGAAAGCATGAAAGGCATTACTGTTATTATGTAAAGAGTACAGATAGAGTGATAAAAGAGTGCCAAAATTGTTAGCCAAATGCATTGTTGATAGGGGAGAGATGTTTTTTTTTTTTTTTTCTTTTGCTACAGATGGGACTTGGACTCACACACCCATGTCCTTAGCCAGCTGAGTTAAAGCCAGAGAGACGGGGAGGGATGTATTTTGCTTGTTATTGAAAGAATGTATTTGGCTTCTTCGCGAAGAGTCTTCTTGCCGTTATCATCGTCATTATTATTTGAGTTGGCATCTTCATGATAATCTCATTGCCATTATTTTTGAGTTGGTGTTTCTCTGATAGTTTTGTTGCCATTACTTTTTAGTGGGCAGGTTCTTCTGTAACCTTTTCTTTTAACTATATATATCTCTTTACTGTAAAGATTTTCTCTTACATCCTTTTCTTGGAAAGGATCGTTATAACTTTAAAAAAGCACAAAAGTCTCAATCGAAGTTGCAATAGTTGACAAGACTTGGGAGAGCATCCACTTGTTTCCTATGAATGTTGCTAAAAAGAAAAATTGGAATTCCTTTCTAAGAGCCCTGGACACCTATATATATATATATATTTGTTCTACCAACAATGGATATTAGTAACCCATTAGAATCTATGCTCATCTTTTTAAATCAAGAATTGAAATAAGTTTAATTACCAAACAAGCAAAAGGATGGTATAAGAGTGCTATACTGCAACACCAAGAAGAAACACACCCACAGAACAGCAACATTAAAGAAGGCACATCCCTAGCAACCTCGCTTTTTGCCAGCATGTCAATCCCAACAGTAGCTTCAGCTACCAACATGACAATGGACCACCCAAATAGATGTTGAATAGGCTTTGATTGATCTTAATATCAAATGAAATTTCTGAGGCCCCTTTATGAGGATGACACCCAGCTAATTGCATTAGTTGAATTGCTTTCTACCATCACCCTGCTTGAGGACTGAGAGATCTTCAATGCTTCTTGATACCTAACATCTCTCCCTTGGAATCTTTGGGCACAATAGTTACAGAAAATGTGACCGATAATCCCCTCTGGTGTTATTTTGAAGAACACCTCCAAACCAAACTGGTCAACATCCCTCTAGCTGCTCCATTGACATTCTCCTTTCATACCTGACGAGTCATACAAACCTCCTAATTTTGCAAAACGTCATCCAGCTCAAAATGCTGAGACTCTTCTCTCCAAAACCCACTTACCCTCCCTCAATTCTACTGCAAATTTTACTCTCTCCACCGAATTTTCTGTAGCAACAAGAATCTGTTTATGGACCATAGGATAGTGAAAGGAGGAGTCTACCACACAAATCAATTTGCAACTGGAAAAAAAAGTCCTGCTGACGACACTTTTGTGGCCTCCCCTACGTGGAATACACACTGAAATGCCACGAATCTTGAAGAAGTGACTCTAAATGAAGGTGCAAGAATAGAGATGAGTCAACTTGATCTAAGGATGACTAAATTGCTTCCACGCCCTCTTAAAACGTTTCTCTACATTCATTCGCATTCCCAACCTGAGTTGGGCTTGAAGAATTCTGGATAGTTACCATCATATGGATCTCGTGCTACCTCCAGTGCTAGCCCTATCAGATTCATCAATCCCCATTGCTGTCAAAGTTCAATATTAAGATCGCCTTCCTTAACTTAGTTGTTCTTAGGCTCTGCTTTCCAAGATGTAGAAATTTTCATCTGTAGTTTCCTGCAGTGTTTTGGTTGTACTTTATTTTTGTTCTCTTATATAAAATCTCAGTTAACTTAAAAAAGGACTTTAGAAGAAAAAAAAAAAAAAAACTCGAGCTTACAGTTGGAATATGTAAATATCACAAACAATCCATCATTTTCAAAGTTCCAAAGTCACAAACATTGCAGCATACTTTTTGTAATAAAAAGTCAAAAGAATTCGTCCTCAGTGCAAGAAATGGCCTTGTTTTCTACTTTCAAGTGCACCCCCATTACATTGTCTAGCTTATTATTGATGGATCTGTTATTTCTCTCTGAATAATAGACCAACAGTAGCAACATCGGTTTCCGAAAAATCAATCCTCGACGAGACAACTCATAACTTTCCCAAAATGATAACAGATCATTACTGTTCTCAGTATGACACAGAACAGTAAGCAGCTGTAAGAAACAAAAACCAAACATCAGAAGGAGATGGAAAATAAAGTCTTCCACACTTCCATCATTTCAAGAAGTGAAGAGTTGTTATTTCACAAAAAAAAAAAAAAAAAAAAGAAAAAGATAAAGAAAAAGAAATGATCGACATTTCCAGCCACATAAAAGGCATAAGGATTTTTGTTCTTTTAGATAGATGGTCATAGTTTTTCCATATTAGTCTCACACTTCTTGGCTTGGTGGATGACTATTCTTTCCTTCCTACTGTTGCTCGTTTTAATCCTTAATGAATTTTTTGTTGCCTGTCAAAGGAAATAAATCAATTAAGAGGTGAATGAGAACAGCAGAAACTTTCGGAAGAGAAACTAAAAGTGCATATACCTGTAAAGGATATGGATATAGCAACACCCATGCGCTCTCATACAATCCTAAACGGTTTGCTCATGTGAAAGAGAGTCCTACACCACTACCATCCATTCATGCACACTTCCTTGGATGATGAAGAAACTTTGCATGTTTGCGAGGCATCTGACGATTCTAACCTTAAAAGATTTGTCCGTGCAAGCCATTAGAAGGATCTTGAATAAAGAAATAGTCCCTACAAGCTAAATGTGACTCTGAGCAATTGCAATTTGCAAAATGTTTTGTGAACTTGTAGTTTGTGCCAGGTAATAGGTTATTTTTGCATCAATTTCTTGTTTTGTTGTGTTGATTCTTTGGAATGACACATTGGTGTCGTTCATCTTGGACAGGACACCGTGTTAGATTTTGCACGGATTCTTCAGGTACTTATTTAAACATTGTTTCATTGTTTTGTAGTAGTTAAATACTATTCTTTCTTTCTTTTTTCGTTTTTTACCCTTCTTTTCAAGTCTAAATAAAATATTGAAATGATTATCATTTGATTGTTGGAGGAACATTTGCACGATATTTTATTTATTTTTATTCATTGTTTTTTTTTTTTTTTTTTATTATTTAAAACTGAGTGCTTATCCTATGAGTTGGAGATTCATAACAGGATTGCATTCTCACAAACATATCCATACTCATACAACATAGTTGCCTTGTATATGATATGTTTAACTAAATTGAGTTATAATGTTTTATGTGGTATAGAGTAAATGGATATATATATATATATAAATATTTGAATGGCAGTTAATGGATCAGTATTGTTCTTTTATTATTACAAATTGTGTTTATGATTGGGATCTTTCAAGCTTTTCTTAAATGTCGTAGGTCATGTAAATTCTCTTCTTTTGTGTTTGCTTTTAACACCTATAAGAAGATGGACTGTGTTACTTTTTACATCTAGGATGGAAGTTTTGGAGAAGATCTCAACAAAGATTCAATTGTGTGTGACGAGATGCGGCTTACTGAGCTGGGTGGAAGGACTCTGGAGATTTTTGTTCTCGCACATATCTTTAGGTAATCAACATGCCAAACTTGTTTCTCATTTGTTTGTTAGTGCTATTCGTTGTTATTAATTTAAGAACATATATTGTCTAGCCAGTGGCAGCTCCAGGAATTCGAGTCAGTGGGGTCAATAAAAGACTTATCTTCTGCAAATCGAATAAATTTATTTTTCCCTTAATCAACATTTGTCATCTACTTTCGATAATTCGACAAGTGTTGTATAAAATTCTCAAATAATCTATTTCCAATAATCCGACAAAGATAATATTGAATTCTAAAAAAAAATTAAAAAGAAATTTTAATACATTGTTACTAATAGTTCGTAATCCAAAAGCAAACTCCAAATGCATAAACTCCTACAGCTGCCCTCAATAGGTTTTCATGTGTTGAAATCGTTGCATGATAGATTCATTATCAACACTAGCAACCACATATTTTTCAATATATGTAACCAAACAGCCATTCATCCATTGATCTCCTATTCGGTCACACAACCTATTATTTACGTACTTCATTGCTGAAAAAGCTCTTTCTACCGTGGCAGTCACTGCTGGTAAAATCAATGCCAATTTTAAAAGTAAATAAACCAATTGGTATATGATATCCTTCCGTCTCCCACTAATTTTCTAGCAATGTCACAAATTCCTATAAGTTCTAAAAACTTGTTGCTAGAGCGCATATTGGTAATGTGGGCCCATTAATTTTATTTAATTTTTGGTAGACAATTGACCCATTAACTTAGGCGATGGGTATTTTATGGTGACTTTTGTTCACTACCATAGCAACAAAGAAAATGTGTAAATTTAGCTAATGTGGGGTGAAACTCTTAATTTGAGTGGGGTCAAAAGCTTCCCATAAGTTCAATTCATGAAATAATTTTTTTTATTATTTTTAAATGCTTTTTTGGATCACCCCACTGTGATCTATGTGGAGCTGCCCATGTGTCTAGCTATACTATCTTTTTATGCCTTCTTATTTCCAACCAATTTAAATTGATTTTACTTGTTTTGTAGTGTTACAATTCAGATATGGTAGAAATCATGGACATGCGGACATAATTTATCTAGTGTTTGGGGTATTGATTGGTGACATTATACCAAAAGGGAATTTTGAGCAATGAACATGCAGGGCATTGATGCAGCGGCAATAATATGTCACTAGCCCAATAACCCGTGCTCAGCACGGTATCTCCCTGCATTGCAAAATAAATAATCACATATTAAAAAAAATTACCTCTTTCCATAGGACAAGTTGGATAAAATACAAATAGAGAACTTAGAGCAAAAAGGATATACTTACATAGGAACAACTGAAACATGAGTGGTTTGATGGAAAAATGAGTGGGTAGTTGCATGGGTAGTTACATAACCATCGGTCAAAATTGAAGCCAGAACCTCCAGCTTAATATATTATAATGGCAACAAGACTCGTGGGCCACATGTGGAACCCATGAAATTCTGATTTTTAATTGTTATTAGTTTTATTTTTAGCAAAGAGTGTAATTAGAATTAGGTTTCTAATTTGGATAGGATTTTATTCTTGTTTCCTAGTTTGATTAGGAAAGCTTTCTTAGGACTTAAGTTTCTTTATTATATATACAACATTGTAGAGATTGGTAATCTTGTATTAGAGTTGAGTCAGTAAAATTCCCTGTGTGGATTTTTTTCGTTGGAGACCGTTTCTTCTTCGAGTGATTGTTCTTCGGAACCCTAATTGTGCTCCAGCACTTGCATCCTAACACTAGGTTGCATCAGGCATTCTTTTTCCAACTTCACACACTTGAGAATTTAAATTCTATGATTGTCAGCTTGCTTCCAAAAGAACTGACTTAATAACCTCCTTGTGATGATCTAATATTGTCATGAATTTATAAGGCACCTTTCTGGCTTTTCTGGAACCTTTGTAAATTCATCAATTGACTCTCATCTTTTTTTATCTTCTGACACCATATTATCACTTTTTACTCTTGTTTCTGAAGTGGATGGTAGGATGATTAATGTTCTGAAGTGCTAGACTGGTAGTCAACTACTAGAAACAAATGTGCTTGGCAGACATTAAAAGGTCTCATCACTCTCATGTGCACCTGTCAACTGGCTTCAGCTCCATTGAGTAGGGAAGTAGTTCATGTAGGCTATCCTAGTTGTTGAACTTTCCTATATCTATAGTTGAGCGTAAAACTGCTTAGAGTGGCATGATGTAATTCCCAGTTGGTCATATGAAAGTGATTGGTTATTTTTAGTTTGATTAAGCTTGCATCATCAGGGTAGGGCTGGCAAATGGGTCGGGTCAGGTCAGGTCGGCTATGGCTTTCTAGAGGTTGTTGCCCAACCCATGTTCGACTGTTTTTAAAATGGGTGATGTAACCTCAACCCAAGAAGACGACAACAAACCCATTTATGAGAAATTATCAGACTGCTGCCAAAATCCTAATCGCCAAATCATGTCACACATTTATGACAAGACGTAATAATGAGAGTGACTTGCAAAATCCTAACGGCCAAATCACGTCGCCCATTTATGAGAATGATCGGAGTGACTGTTGCCAAATTATCTCACCCAACAGGAAGAAGAGGAAGAAGACAACAAAAGTCTGACTGTTGGGCCATTTTTGCAGGGAAGCCAACTCATCTCTCCCAATTATATGAAAGAATCGGAGAATCTGACTGTTCTTCTAATGTTTGCAGGAAGCTGAATCATCTCACCCATTCACCAGAAATAATCAGATGTAACCAATCTCTCGGATTAAATTCATTTGAAAAAGGGAGTGGAGGAGGAAGAAGATGAGCAGCAGCAGTAACCATAACCATTATGCAAGTCTACCCTAACGCAACCCGTTTACTGCGGGTGGTTAGCTTTACCTGACATGAGTTGAGACTGACCCATATGGTATATGGATTAGGTTATGCAGGTCAGAAGCTGGTTGGATTTGGGTTGGGTTGGGTTGGGTTAGCAGGTTGAGCCAAAATTTGCCACCCTTACATGACGATCATGGACATTCCAGACAGGATATCTTGACAAACTGGACATGCGCTGGAGTCTTTCCCATTCACGAAATTGCTTTTGCAGCTACTACTTGACACCTAATTAATTTTGTGTTGCTACTTGCCATTTGTGGGCACTTATTTTAATTTAGTAATTCTAGATTGTATGTAATATTTCTTTTTGTCATATTTAATTTTTCTGTTACTGTTTTGCTCCACTCCAATTATAGAATATTTAATTCTGTTTATTTAATTTTTCTGTTACTTTTTTGGTCCACTCCAATTATAGATGTATATTGCTTTCATGTTGCAGCAATATAATTGAAGTTGGATACCAGGAGGCAGTTGCTTTTAAGAGGCAAGAGGACCTCATTCGTGAGGAGGAGGCAGCGGTGCTGGCTGAAATTGAGCTAAAGGCAAAGCATGGAGCAGCTGAAAAGGAGAAGCGATCTAAGAAAAAACAGGTTTTCATCTTTATATAGTTTCTGGTCTTATCTATTTGTATATCCATGCTCCACAACGAATAAATAAATAAACAAAATTGTGCTCCATCCTGTTTCATCTTGGAGATTTAGTCTGTTATTGGTGAACCTTTTAAATTACAAATTTAGATGCATTTTTTGCTTTGGCATTTTGCCTCCTTGAGGATTTTCTGTGGTCGTTTGAATCCCTGTAAGATGAGGAATGAAGGTTCTCCTGTTCTATAATAGATGTTTTCTTTAGACAAGTGATGGAACTCATCTCACATGTGCATACACACGAGGGATGACGGAAACCAGTCCTGATCCTCATGTACTTAGTCCCAAGACCTCTCCAATGGTGGTTGGCTACCTTATTGTCGCTCAAAGTGCATTCTAGCACGTGTCTCAGAATTTATCTTTGTTAACTTGAGGGGATAAAAGGTGTGGCTAACACCTTAGTAGTTTCCTTTCCCATTTGCTCCATGTTGTGTTTTATCATTCATATGATAAGTACATATCCTTCAAAAACATGAAATTTGCTTTCCTACCGAATCTTTATCTCATTACCTCTTTCTTTTCCAAGGAAAGGAAATTAGCATATATATTTATATCACTGAAGAAAGACATTAAAGTGATCGCGTACAGACAGCTTTAGCTCATTCCTCTTCTTATGTCTTAAGCATCCAATTCATCGTTACATTTCCACAATTTCCTCTTCTAGGCTAAACAGAGGCGGAGCAGTCACAAAGGTAAGGATAGAGGAAAGGATGAAAGATCTGATTTGACGGAGCAAGGGAAGCAAGAACGAGAAAGCCCTTCTGGCGAACGAACCGTGGATGACTTATCCATGAAGCGGGCACAGCCTGTTCCTCAAAAGAAAGATGTTTCTGATGGGTCTGATGTCACCGAAACACCCCAACCCCATTTCGAAGGCAGAGATGCCAGGACTGCCAATTGGCACACGGATGTGTTGTTGGATAATCATGCCTCCACAGAAGCTAGTAGCAGTGAGACCAGCTGCTTACCCGTACACAATGGGACAACAGACAAGAATTGCCCATCTGTTATAGATGACAGTTCCTCAACATGTTCCACTGACTCAGTCCCTTCAATTGTAATGAATGGACCTTACAAGGTGAACTCCTTGCCCAACTGCAACAGACAAGTGTCTCCCAGCAGGTACGACAACAGTTTTGGTTGGTTATTGTGTCATATGGCTGTTGCAGTTTGTGTGTTTGACATTTAGTTTGCTTTTTCAGTGGGAAAAGACACAGTAATAAATACATGTGTGACCAGACTAATCAGGACAATAAGACAGATTATCAACCATCTGATACTGCTACTGACAAGGGCCCTCTACATGATCATACTACTGGCAGCTATAGGGAAGATGAGCCTCAATCAGAGGCTGTTGTTTTGTCCTCAACGGATCAAATAAATTGGCTTGAGCAACATCTAGTTGAGAAGGTCAAACCATTATTATTCACTTTATCTTTTAATAGATTTTTTTAACAGATAAATCGAATTGAACGTTTACAACCTTGCAGTTATGACAGAGTACCTTCCAACTTTGATACGGGCACTTCTCCACAATAAAATAAAGGCGCCAGTGGGTACCTTTACCAGAGAACCCAAGTGTCCAGCCCAAAAAATTCACCGGCTGCTCTGAGTTTGGATCTGATTGACAATTGGGTCCAGGTTTTAGATCCACAGTTTATGGACCCATTGGTTTAGTGTCAGGGGCTGTGTCCACTTTGAATACCCAAATGGATTTCAAAGTTAGTTTGAAATTGGTCTTGTGCCAGTCTTTTAGACCAAAAGAATGGGCCAGATATAACAGTGGGCCTATTTATCCAACTAACTGAAAGACAACTCTTAAAACAGGTATGCAACCTGATTTTGGGCCTGATTGACAATTGTCTCCTGGTTTAGAGTCAGTTAAGAGACTCGCTGTTAGGGTGCTACTTAGGTCAGGCCAAGCTTGTGCCTGCATGTCCTGATGCACGTGAAAAATGCAATTCAGGTTATTCTTGTTCCGTTTTGGGTTTGGTTACTTGAGTTGGGGCCCGCTATCATAATTACATATCACTATTGTGCCTAATATAATAGGGCCATGTTTTACTAAGAGGTACCTCTCACATGATCCGTGAGAGGTGACATTCTTGCCTTCACATTGGACCTATGACAAATCCAACCCCCTTACTCTCAACAACCCCCCATTAATTGACACTCACAATAATTTGACACTAATGAAAAGGATCATAATTCATTTGACTTTGATCCAGTTGGTCTTTTTGAATGATCTGAATTTTTATAGCTGTTGTGGAAAAGATCATTTCATTGAGCATGGAAATCTGGGGGTGTGTTGTCTGTTGTAAGCACCAGTCCTGTATCAAAGTAAAGCATGCTATGTGTATTTCTGTGTCCAACACAAATAAGGTTCTAGATATCTTTGATTGTTCTCACTCCTTTCCTTTTGTGAATTGGCTTAATGGTCCTTCTCATTTTTCAAGAGGCATAGGACTGCTTTTGTAGTCCCCAATCTTTCCTGGTGAGTGGAATGCTTCTCTGTTCTGCACAAATTAAACAGGCTTTGTTTCAAGTAGACATCAATGTCAAATGTCTTGATTTGGGATGAAAAAAAATCCAGAAAAACTGTAGCCTGTGTAATGTGCTTCCTGTTTTTCTGAGGCCTGGTGGAATTGATAAACAAACCAGGAAAATGCTCGCCTGCGCACAGCACATCCGGACTGTCCCAGAGGTGGTGGGACCTACCTCTGAATGCGTGTAACGTGTGGTCCAGATGCACGGTGTGCACAGGTGCGCAGTGCTCAGTAGATATTTTTCCAAACAAACCATGGGTTACAATTTAAAACGGCAACAAAATGGTTTTGTTGAAGTAGATTCCTTGCAACAACTGTGAAGCACTCAAGTCTTTGTTCGAGTGTCTCTTCTATAATTATCTCCACATACTAACATTCAAAAAAATTATCTCCACATACTTTAGGGGGAGATTTATGTTTTCCAAGTTTCATCTATCAATATTCTTATCTCATTCTTGCCCTGTGGCCTATTACTAAATCTGATATCAGGAAGAGAGAGTCACATCACTGCAAAGGAAGCCGAGTTTCAAGGACCAGGCTGATGTCAACAGACCTTTAAAGCAAAGGCCAGCAGAAAAGATACCCTCTCCTTGCAGTCTCTTGAGAGGTTTGCCATCCAGCTTGCAGCCAAAGCAAGCTGTGGAAGCCACAGGTGCAAGCAAACCAGTTCCTGTTAGAGAGTCATATTCAAATTGCTCGACCCAAACTGAGGCAGTTCCTTCCATATCGAAACCAGATGTTCAAATATTTGTTGCTTCCACAAAGGCCTGTAAAGATCCAGTTGAGGAGTCTGCTACACTAGCATCTGCAGTGTCAAGGCCATTGAGTGTTCCCATCTCTGCTCCTGTGCCAAATGCTCATGTTCCTTCCATGGTTCAGACAACACCATTGTTAGCACAATCAGAGAATGCAGCAGGCCAATTGAGCGTGGACCTGTTCAAGACAACTTCTGGTTATGTATCTCAGATTCAGTCCTACAAAAATGCTGTTATGGGAAGTACGACATGCACAACTTCTAGTAGTTCTGCTCATCTTCACTCATCAAGTTCCCCAAGCCCTTCTCCAGCCAATTCTCAACATTTCATTTCACCTGAAAGAAGAAATCTATGCTCGGCTATAACTGACCTTTCTTTTGGCACTGTAGTGCCAGAATTACTGCTCAATCAGCCTCAGCTGATAGGGGATTGCATCTGGCAGGATGGGAATGACATGCGATTTTATCCAAGTATACTGAATGACCTTCAAAGCTGTTGCCCCTCTTATTCCGATGATGTGCCAGCTGCTTCTTCAGCCCATCAGGTCCAGGGTCCATCAGCAGATGAATTTCCCCACCTTGACATCATTAATTACTTGCTCGATGAGGATTACAGCATTGGAAATTTGGGGATGATGGGGCAAACTGTCCAGACTTCCAACAATGCTAACAACCCTTTGAATGGGCAGCTCACATTTCCTGTTGATGTTGGCTGGGTAGATGTGGGTCCATCAATTGACTATTGTACGTTGGATGGGGTAGCAAAGTACTCTGATGACAAAATGCAAATGATGTACAACTATTCCAGCAGCCTGTATGATGGGATGATCGATGGAGCATTACATGTTGGCCTATCAGGTTATATGAGCGGGCAGATTGATGGGATGATTCAGAATCAGTGGCCTGCGGATCTTTCATTGCTTGGCGTGAGGAATAGACAGGGTGATGGATACTCAGTTCAGCTGCCAATCTATTCAGATATGGCATGTGGGATCAATGGGTACACTGTATTTAGGCACGCCAGTGGACACTGATTGCGTATCATGTCAAGGAATCAGTCTCTTTTAACCATTATAATAATGCATTTGAGGAAATTATCAATCTCAGGTTGAGTGAGGTGTGATTCCTTGATAAGAAAATGGAAGCGAACTGCCTAAATTTGTTTTGATTTGAGCCCGGCATTTTAATCTTAATGGATCAGGGAATGCTGATTATGCTTGAATGAAAATGTTACAGCTGAGGTATGAATGAATTCTTGCAACCAAATGGGTTATTGCTTTAGGCCCTTTAAGGCAAGTACACCATTTTTTTTTTATACAATCAAATGAATTCTTGCAACCAAATGTGGGTAGAAATGGAGCAAGAAAAGTGGGGTAGAAGTAGAGAGTAGTGAAAAGGGGGAAGATGTTAAAGTAGGGATACACAAAAAATCCGGTATCACCGCTACACCGAATCGACTAAACCGGGTTGTTTGGATCGATTTTATAGTGATTGGTTCGGTCTATGGTTTGAAAATCATAAAAAGTGCTTAGTTCGGTCGATTATCGGTTTAAACCCTCGGTTTACCACTTAAATCGAATCGATCGTTATATTATGTAATTTGAGTATTTAACTATTTAGATTTTAGGACTTTATTTGGCTGGCATTTGACAACTCATGCACCTCTTTTCGAGTGTCATCATTTTTTAATTTTCAATTTCTGATTTTCAAAAAAAAAAAAAGAAAAGGGTTTAACCGACCAGACCGCACTAAATACTTTGGTTTCGTTCGGTCTAAGCCCTCTCCATTGGTCGGATTGGATTGGTTAATTGAAAAATCGATGAATTTGAATCGGTAGTTGGTTTTACTATTAAAACGACTATTAAAACGATCCGAACCGTCTGCGTGCAGTCCTACGTTAAAATGGTTGCTTTAAAACCCTTGGCTGTCATATAGTATAATGGGAATTGGAATTGTACTAGGAAACAGGGATGCCCAATTCATAAATCGGCTTGAAACTTGTTTAAGGCTTCGATTTATAGATGGGTCTGGGTCTGGAATTTAATTTAGAGGGTGATTGATTAACAGGTCCATATAGGTTTTGACCTATTTAGCTGGGATATCTTTGATAAGTTGATAAAGTCCTAGCCGGGAGACTTAAAATCAACTCAACCCAATGTCAAAGGGTAAAGGAATGAACTATGAACTGCCCCTTGTTGAGCTGTTGTGAAAAACTGTTTTCAACAAGGTTCTACATTCTCTCTTTCCTGTCTGATTTCAACCAACCTTTCCAAATGGGTCCATGGAGTTAGGGTGAAGCGACCTTGACACGCAATGTTGTATAATGTACAAAGTTGAGTATAAACATTAAAAACAATCATACATAACTCTCGTTTACATGATTACCGTGATAGCAAAGAGGAAACTACCACCACAACAGCCATAATTACCAATCCATACGTGACAAAAGTATCGGCATCATCGTTTGTCTTCATTTGATCTTGCAAAAGCTTCAACATGTGGAGAATATAACGCTCATACTGTATATCCAGAATTCACTTTAAACATCAGAAATTAAGCCCTATTTTATTTTTGATAGAGCAATAAAAAATACTACAAGACTCACCTTCATATTCAAGCTGCTAATTTTCTCTTCAGCCATTGCTTCAGTCAACGTTCTTCGCTCAGCCTCCAGAGCTGCTGGGTTTGATGGGATTTTGATCTTAGGCTTGATGTGGTCTTTACCAGAGAAGCCCATATAAGCTGAATCTGTGTGAATTGTTTCCATGACAGACCCAAAAAAGTTTGTGACAGGAACCTGACAAGCCATTGCCAAATTGATATTCCATTTAGTTGACGAAAAAATAAAAATAAACAAACACCAATTATCCTGATAAACAGAAGGTGAAACCATCCAGCAGTACTAATACATAATCCAAAGCTGTTTATTGATTACTCTGAAACCACAGAAGAAACTGGACATCCAGATAATTAGGACAGAATATTTACACAATGGGAAGCAAATAAAGTGTGATCCCTAGCAAAGGTGTTAAGAGCCTCTTTCGGCTCTATGTTAATGGAAGTGAACGAGAGGAAGCAGACAAGCTAGCAAAACGATGAGTACAAAGGGAGAGGCTCTCATAATTGCAAATGAATTGTTAAAATATTTTCTTTATATTATAAGTTTTCCCAAGTAGGTTCTGGGGATACACTCATCCCCCTAATGGTACAGACTACAAACAATGAACGTGTTTGATCACCACTAGGTTACATAGCAACAATGACAATCAATTTCAGAAAGGTCTCCACGAAAATCCATACATACATGCTGAACGTGCCAAGACTAATATGCAAGCAGTAACACAACATAAATGATGAAAAGATTGTGATGCCAGCCTGGTCTCAAACAGCATTAAAAGTACAACAGATTGAACCAAAGTACATTCCAAAGTGCCCACATAAACTTTATTGCATTTGGTTATCTTTACTGCTCATAATTTCCAATTTCCATCATTAAATGCACATCTAGAACCTTGTGGATTTACCTTTCCTCAGTATTTCAAAATAGGACATAGATGCATCAACATTACATAGGTTTGAAAATGAAATACAACAAGATTCCAAGATAAATCAAAACCATACCTGGTCCAGAGGTCGTTGGTATAGATCTGTTCGGTAATATGCAGTTGACATCAACAAACTTGATTTGTATGAATTGAAAAGGCTGTAAGTGTCAATAAAATTAAAACACCGGTCAAATAATGAATATTTTTAGGGCTTTTTTAGTGCCCCCTGCTTATTCTACAATTTGACTACACTATACTGTCTGAAATTCAAGCAGATCCCCCTTGACTGCCAGTCAACAAAAACTAATCAATTATATTAGTGTTTCTGCCTAGGTTGGAATGCCCCCAAAAAAAAAAAAAAAAAGCCCACAAATGAAGGGAAAAAACCACTTAAATTAATTACAATTTTTCTAATATTGTTTTCTACCATTTTCAGAAACTCCCTCTTCAACCCTAATGCTCTGGAGTTGAAGAATCCATTTTCCTCTTTGAACTGTAAATCCTAATGCCACTTCTCATGTGAAAATGATTTTAAATAATACCAAAATTTCCAATTCATATGAAACAATATTCTGTGAGAATATTCTCTTCAAAAAGTTAAAAAAGTGCAATCAAATGTATTTTAACGATTTTCATTCCATAGAAATGTAAAAAAATTTCGACAGAATGATGCCAAACAACCCCTCAATGCCCACAAGCTCAGATTCATCCATAGCCACAACCAACCAAGCAATCTCTCAAGTCCCAACTGATAGAGTCACCCCTTTTCTTTCTTTGAAAAATCAGTTTGATTAGATCGTTTGGTGTAAACATTGATTTCTGTTCTATCAGGTTTAGGCTGTTGAAGATGTGAAAGGTTGCGAAATTGGGTTTCTTGTGGAAGACAGCCTCTGCTTCAGATATCAAGTCATGGAAGGACAGGTGCTTGAGCGGTTAGGTTAGTTTGAGTCTATGAGATGATGGGCATATGGTTTGTAATTGGAAGGTATGTGCACTTGTGATTTTAAAGGGATGATTTGAGGTCATCTTAAAGAAAGATACTGGGGAAATGGTGCTAGTACAGGTTCTGAATGGAACGGGTATTGGAGCCATTTGAGGTTGAAATGGATAGGATTATAGGAAGTTTCGATGATGGTTAAAATTGTATGAAAACAAAGGAGCAAGTGTATCTCAATTAGACTATTCTAGAGCTATTGGATGCTTAATGTATATCATGAATTGCACTAGACCTTACATTGCCTGTGCAGTAAGCAAATTGAATAGGTACACGAGTAATCCCGGTAATGAGCATTGGACGGTTGTGATCTAGGTATTCAAATACCTGAAGAGGACCATTGATTATGGCTTGAACTATGAGAAATATCCCACGATACTAGAAAGGTATTGCGATGCTAACTGGATATCGGATTCTAAGGAATCTAAGTCCACGAGCGGCTATGTATTTACATGTGGTAATGCAGTTGTCTCATGAAAATCAAAGAAACAATCGTGTATATCCCGATCTACAGTGGATTTGGAGATAATTTACATGACATTAGCTGATGAGGAAGTAGAATGACTAAAGAACTTGTTGATGGATATACCCATGTGGGGTAAACCAGTTCTAGCTATCCCTCTCCACAATGATTCTAAGCATACAATTGATAAAGTATATAAAAAGACTTACAATGGTAAATCCAGGCATATTTGGGAGGCATAAAAATGGGCATTGGACTGATTTAATGGTCTTATTAGATTTAATGCGTTTGATACATACATACATACATACATACATATATATATATATATATATATATATTGGGGGGACATTCATGTGCATCTATCCCTCACCATAGGGTGAGGGTACTTTCCCTTTTTGCATATGAATTATGGAAGTGTACCTCACCCTATGTACTTAAAAATTCACTTTTGTACTTGAAAATTCCCATTTATGGAAGTGTCCCTCACCCTATGGCGAGGGATGGATGCACATGAATATTGTCCTATATATTGTGACCAACAAATGCCAACGAGATTGAAGGAAACATTTTATAAGACAGTGATTAGACCAACTATCGCCTATGGAGCAAAATGTTGGACAATCGAGAAGCAACATATTCACAAAATAGATGTAGCAGAGATGAGAATGTTTAGGTGGATGTCTGGTAAAACTAGGAAGTATAAAATTAGAAAATGAGCGCTTTCGAGAGCATTAAGGGGTAGCATCAATAGGGGATATAATTGGATAAACCCATTTGAGATTGTTTGGGCATGTCCAACACAGGCCAGCAATGGCGTTGGTAAAGGAAAAGTTTGTGTATGCAGGTCGATGGCCCACCAAGGGGAAGGGGAAGGCCAAAGATGCAGATGGAGGTAGTAAAAATCGATCTAAAGAAATGCCACTTATTTGAAGATTTGGCTTGGGATAGATCAAAATGGAGAAACAAAATATATGTAGCTGACCATTACATAGTTGGGACAAGGCTCTAATGATGATTATGATGGTGTGTCTATATATATATATCTATCTATTTATATATATATATATGGGTCCAGCTCTCTTAAACTGCAGCTTAGCTTATCCTTAGCTGAAACGTGACTGGTCTCACAAATCAAAGTCGATTATGCTGTTTTTTACATAATGACCGTCTCCAAAATCAAGATAAATCCAATTATAACTGGAATTTTCAGTTCCATCATGCAAAAAACAGATATAATCAATTTTGATTTGTGGGACCAGCACTATTCCATCTTAGAATAAGCTTAGCTGCAGCTTAGGAGAGCCTCTCTCTCTCTCTCTCTCTCTCTCTCTCTCTTTATATATATATAGGGAGGTGCTCTTGTGAGAACATCTCTCACCTTATTATGAGAGATACGAGTGGGGGCCCTTACATTTAAGTTGTTGGCATTGGATATGGACTTAAGGGCCCCCACCTTATCTCTCATAGTAAGGTGAGAGCATCTCTCATAGGAGCATCTCCCATATATATATATATATATATATATAGAGAGAGAGAGAGAGAGCCTTGCTCATATATATAGAGTGGCTGCACCTTAGGAGAGCCTCTCTCTCTCTCTCTCTATATATATATATATATATAGGAAATATTCAAGTGAGAACTAATTCTCATCTATTATATGAGAAATTTTTTGTGTTTGTGGGGCCCAACTAGTAATCCATCCAAACCTAGCAACCAATAGGGAACCCCCTAATAGTCACTAATCCCATGGATTGGCACACATATGAATGGACTGAACCGTTGGATCGAGAGTTGAATAAGTTTTTGAATATGAAGCCATTAAACTTGTGGGCCACGGATGAAGGGGTTAGGGGCGTGGGTTTGGGGTCAAACTTGATACTTGGGGTGGTCTCACATAGATCTTTCCATTCCCCTGGTCCCATCCCCAAATGGGTCCCACAATTGGGCTCCACAAAAAAGTTCTCATATAATATGTGAGAAGTAGTTCTCACCTGAATATTACCGTGTGTGTGTGTGTATATGGGGACATTCATGTGCATCCATCCCTCAACATAGGGTGAGGGACACTTACATGGCTATCCCTATTTGCATATGAACATTCTTTTTCTACATATGACCATATATGGCTTTTCCTCTTTTGCACATGAATATTTCCAATTATGTAAGTGTCCCTCACCCTACGGTGAGAAATGGATGCACATGAATATTCTCCTATATATATATTTATATAAAGAGAGAGGTAATAGCTCTAGAAGAGGCCGTGAGTTCATTGGAGATTGAAGATGAAGAGAATATGAAGTGTTTGTTGGACATCGAAGATAAAAAAAAAATAGAGATGATATTCAGGAAGTATCATTTGGAAAGGTGACTGTACCCCTCAGTGTGAAGGTAACATTGGGATAGAGCTGATGGTCCATTGTTGTATCGCAATTGAGGGCGCTATTGAAGCTGCTCCAGTAGAAAGCCACTCTTCTTAGTGGGAGGTATAAGGAAAGTATAATGTGGGATCCACCTCTAGAGGCCTCTTTCAAGTTTAACATTGATGGGGCCTGCTAGGGAAAAACTGGGCCCAGCTAGGGTTGGAGGGGTGCTTTGTCTTGAGCTTGGGGTGGTGTTGGTTTTCTTCTCTAAAGAATGTTGGGCTTATAGAGCCTAATGAGGCAGAGGCAGAGGCAGAGGCAGAGGCTATTCTTGAAGCCCTAAAGGGCTAGTTTGGCACTTTACTAACATAGTAGAAGTCAAGTAAAGCCTCCATTTTTCAGAAAAGATGTCACATCAAAAGCACTTTAATTCAAAACTCTCTCCAACTTTTTCAAAAAAAAGTCAAAAAGCAACCACCTTTATCCACTAAAATACAAAAAAACTTCACTTTTCCATACAAAAAGTAAAAAAGATTCCATAACAACCAACTAAAAACAACATGCTATCATAACCCACTTATATTTTATTCTTTCTTCAAAATCAACTTTACTCCACTTGACTCTATTAGTAGAGTTGCCAAACTGGCCCTAAGGATTTTTTCTTCGGCTCCTTAAGGATATTTTCTCCGGCTCCTTTTCAGTTTCCTCTGATTGTGGAAAGTGATTCTCTGTATGCTATTTTTTGGGTTTCTTCTTCTGCTTTGGTGCCTCGGAGATTTCAGTCTTATTTCAATGAGATTAAGTCTATCTTGTTTTCACTCCAAGTAAAGTTTCAGCATGTTGGGCAGGCTTCAACAAAACGAAGAATGGATAGGTCTTTTGATTTGCTTGCTTCACCATGTAACTTCTTTGTTTTCTTTGTTCTCTTTAGCTCTCACACCCTTGTTTCCCCCCTATCTTCGTGATAGTGTGCTTTATTCTAGTTGTATTCCGTTCTTATTAATGTAACTTACCGTTACCAATAAAAAGAGGATATTCAATAGTGGGAACTGGGAACCATGAAGGAAGAGGGAGAAACGTTCGTTTGGAACCCTAGGTAGGGTTGAAATGACACCTCCACTTTTAACCGCAGGTGAGTTTTAATAGAGGCTAACAGAAACCTTTATAACTCCGGTAGTTGATTGGCAATCAGGGAAATTTACAAAAATTGTCAGAAAACATTAAGGCTGCAGTGTAATTCCTGATACTAGAGAGGCTGCAGTGGGGTACCCAAAAAAAGCAGGGAGCAGTAAAGAACCCATACTTTCAACTACAACAGGGGCGAAGAAAGCCAATCCCAAATTGATGTGGGATAAGGCTTTGACGATCATATTGAATAGAAGAAGGGAAAAGAAAACAGAGCAAAGCAGACTTTATTATCAGATAGTAAAATATGGGTGAAAAGAAAGATAAAAATAAAAATAAAAAAGTCATTTTATAAATATAGACCTAGCGATCTACTATTGGCCACAATGATGCCCACTACAGAAAGATGGGGATATGGGTGTCCCATAGCTTAATACTATAAGGACATCATCACTAGAACAAGATGTAAAAACCTATTATAATAGCAAACTGTACTACTTTATATCATTAAAAAGAAAAGGAGACAAAAAAAGGTATCCATGCTGTATCCATACAAGTAGTAGTAATGTACAATAACAGCAACCTAAATATACCATATGTTGGGGGATCCATCCTTGGAGAATTTGTGTCTGTGCATGTGTGTCGCACAGCAGTGTTTGAGAGCTGCTAGTGTCACCAAATCAATCCCGCAAGGTGATTCCCCAACTTCCAGTCAGTAGCCATGTATTTACAGTCTAGAGAGATTTACTGAAGTCATTCCTAAGTGCAAACATAGTAGGAAGCAAAAGAAAACAGAGGCAAGCAAAAGCAGCACTCCATTTTTTAATAAGGTAAACCTCACAGTTAAGTGTGGAATGGTCTAAATTTATAATCCTTCTTGGGACAAACCTTATTCAAATGTTTTGTCTTTGATCAGTTACAGGAATTTACATATGTAATTCTTGAACATGTAAACATTAGGTATGTAAATGAAAAGCATGTGAAATACCATTTTTAGGCCTTTACACATCTCTTCTCATGCAAATCTGAGTACATCTCACAGTTAGTGTTCTTCAATAATTTCTCAAAATCAATGATGAATCAAGAGATGGGATTTGAGCCCCTTAACCCTTTTGGTCTCTTGAAGAGAATGAACGATGCAGATCATGAAAATGGGGCCCAAAGAAGTCTAGAATGGTAATGCTTAGGAGCTGGACTCTTTTGCAAATATCTCAAAATTCGTGATGAATCAACAGATGAAATTTGACCCCACGGCCATTTTTGGCCTTCTAAAGAGGATGAATGGTTCAGATCGTGAATCCACAAGATGAAAGATTTTGAGAGAAAAAATGGACTACCACTTCAAGAACGTTTTTAACACTAAAGAATTTTTCACAGAATCCATGATAAATTGAGCCCTGAAATTTGACCCACTCACCATTTTTTGGCCTTTTAAAGTGGATTAACCTGGATAGTGAATATGGGCCCATAAAAGTTCATAATGACAGATTTTAGGGTCTGGACTTTTTCGCAAATATCTCAAAATATGTTATGAATCGATGTCCGAAAGTTGACTCTTAAGCTGTGTTTGGCCTTTTTTTTTTTTTTTGAATGGTGAAATGTATTAATCGAAGCAAAGCAGTACCAAGGCATATACTGAAAAGCAGGAATGCAAAACAGTGAAACACCACCCAAAAAGAACAAAAAAGGATGCGAAAATGCTCCTAAGCAGGCCTAGAGCCCTAAAAAAACAAAAACTAAAAATGGGGCCCACAGTGATGAAAAAACTGGTGTTGGTGACCCTACAGGTCACGCTCAGAAACACTATAGCTCCACTTTTTTTGTGCACATTTACACACTACGTGTGATTCCTTTTACCATCTAAGTGTGAAAAACCTGATGCAAAAATGACACATATGCATCATTTACATATGTAAATGGCACAACCAAGCAACCCCTTAATTTAGATTAAGTGGGATAACTAGATTAAAACCAAGATGCCTTATTCAAATGCTAATGAGATCATCAAACCGAAGATTCAATTATCCTTTGCAGGACTTTGCAAGTGGCTGTTTCTTTGAATATAATACAAAAGGAATCAATATTACCAAATTTATGTAACTATTTAAAGAAACCAAAATTACATGTGTACCTGCTCAATGAGGCATTGTTGTACAGATTTAGCTTCTCAAAGAAGGCAAGGGTGTAGAAAGTGAATCGATCCACAACAGATACCCCAACCTATATCAAAGAAAAACCATTTAATAATGAAAATAGTTTAAGACGTTCCAGACATATTGGAGGTGAGTTTAAAAACCATAACCAGGGTTGCTGATGAATTGGGCAAGCTTGTATACCCACCATGGCTGGAAAAACACACCCTGAGTATGCATTGCACATTAGTGATCAAACCCAAGCCTAAATGTAGGGCCAGATAGATAAATGGCCTAGGCTGGGGCTGGATATTCACAGATTTTCTACTGAAGCCGGCCCCTTTGACAGATTCTGGGCCCATTTAAAGCTTTCAGGAGCTACCTCTGGCCCCGACTTCCAGAGCAGTCTGCTCAATGGCCCTAAATTCAGGCCCCACAAAATGGGCATGGCTTGGGCATATCCAGGCCCCGCCCAAGTCCAGTACAGCAGCCCTAACACCAATCCAAGGTCCTAATCTTACAGGCAAATGCAATGCTCCTATGGGAAGCTAAATTAAGTTGATCTTACATCAGAGTCAAGGTGATGAGAATATGAATTCTCTCCTTTCATACTACTCCCAATAGCTATAACACCAGGTGAATGAAGCTGCAGAAATTAGAGGGCCACATTACATCAGTTTGTCGAGTTGTATCAAAAAATTTGAATAAGATGAATATAAACTTTATTGGCTTCATTTCATATCCAGTAATAAGCATGATAATAAGAACGTGTAGAAACATTCAAAGAGTTCAAAACAGAAAACTACAACTGGAACTCAATACCGGTTACCCATATCTTCATTAACAAGAAGACTGATCTCCAACGTTCTCATTATATTTTCACCCATATTAATGCATTTTTTGAATCTCCCTTCATAACTAAATTGCCAAGAGACAGTAAAAGTAAAGAGGAGAAATAAATAACATTTTTTATTACTAAAGAGCCTGGGTTTTTCACAAAGAGATAAACCACTCAGAGCTCTTCTCAAGAGTATCTATATAGCAGGAGCAAAACCTGCAACATGAGATAAAATTTACCTCCACCAAAAAAAAAAATAAAAAGATAGATAAATTTTACCTCCATCATGGTTTATCTCTTCACAATAGTATAAGGGTTTTCAAGATCATAAAGTTTCTCTCTTCTTACAAAACAAAAGACAGTGTACCTCCGTAATATTAAAAAAAAAAAAAGAGGAAAATGCTTTGTAGCCTTTTACTATATTTCTCTTGTACTGATCAGCTCTTTTTTTAAAATAAAATTAGTTACCATTAAAAAGATTTTTTTAGTTTTCAGTTTTTTTTAAAGGAAAAGACAATCTAAACAACCATCGTACCTGGGAGAAAAGAGTAGCGGCTTGGCATGTATCTACCATTATCAGCAGCTCCTTGAATCTAGAAATATGAGATAATACTGAGAGTCTGAACAAATAAGAACACGTGCATTCCTCCATTATTCCATATACTAGCCAAGTAAATACCAATTAATCAGATTCTACTTCTTACAGATGGGCACTTTACTTATGACATAATCCCAATTAATCAAATGCTTACAAATGTGCAACTACATGTTACAGAGAAAGACCAAGTGCCCATTTGGGCCTCCTGCCCCTTGGGGTAGTTTGGATGCATTTCAAGCAGATGATGATCTGGATAAGTGAAGTCTGACCTTCATTTATAAATATGTTGGGGCACAAAGATGTGTTTCTCAGATGGGGTTCTCAAAATAGCACCTTCTATAATGCATTAAAATTTTAGACGTTTATCAGAAGCACCAAGAATGTTGATTCCATGGTGAATAAAACGAAGTAATATCTTAGATAATTCTAAGGGCATGTGTCAATATCAAATAATGTAAATTAGTTATTGAAATAAAATCACATAATTTAATTATCATTTGAAACAAATAATAAATATCACATTAATTATCATTTGAAACAAACGATTAGGTAACAGTGAAGAAAGATAAAATGCAAAAGTGATGTTATATCTTCACAATTGCACATTTATTTCCTGAATGGGTATGATAATAACATATTCTCACCTACGCTTCTCTTTCATTTGCTTTACTGCATCAGCCAAATCATGACTCTGAAGCTCTTCAGAGTCCTGGAATTTTAGGAATTCGTCTCCTCCATGCCCAGTCATATATAAAAGTATGTGGCTTCCTTCATCACTCAAAAGACGCTTTGATCTTGGAACAGCAGTCTCATGCCGCCCGGTCAACACCCGGAGAAAATTCTCAACAGTTACTTCATAACCTCGGTAGTCCACCTAAAGAGTTAAATTGTAGAAGCATCATGACGAAGTTCCACTTGGAAGATGCAAATATAGTACCCATCCTACAATATAGATTGTCTAGGAGAAGTCACAACATGATTGATGATACATGAAAAGTAATAACTGTTTCAGTCTGTTTTTCTTGCAACCTTATAAAAGAGTAGAAACCTTTATACATAATGACATTTGCGCATAAACCAAAATTCAATGTGGAAACCTGTGAATGTCTAGAATCATGTGAATGCCTTATAGTTGGCTAGCCGTTGGTCCTACACGGCTGACCTTCTCTCCATACTCGTCAATTGTAAACCTTTGAATCTTAGGGAGTTGATTCAGTGTTTTTATATTTATCATTATTGAAATCATCTTCACACGATGAGACTTTCTTTATGAAATGGCTAAAATATTAGAAGACCAGAAAAACCCTTCTAACCATTGTGGATTACTCCTCCCATTACAAAACACAAAAAAGCAAAAGAAAGGCACCAGAAATAAAGCCTTGGCAGATGGCAACTACTCATTATTACAACCAAGTAAAGCAGGTACCAGAGGCAAGATGCCCATAAAATACATGCTAATGCAGTAGGAGCTAGAAGATGAAAACCTCGTCCTTTTCTCAAAAAACAAGGAAAAAAAAAAAAAACTGGAGGAATATGAAAGATTGAGGCTTCACAAGGACAAATGAACATGAACTGGTCAGTTGCAGCAGCACCTGCAAAGCTGGAGTAGGAACCTATTCCGCTAAATTAGGGGTGCAACATGTGCTGGGCCAAACTGGCACCATGTGTTCCGACCCAATCAAAAGTGGTGTTTGGGTTGAGCTTGTTCAAATTTGGGTTGGGCCCAGCCTGAACTTACCTGCTTGAAATTCAGGTTGTGTTCGAGTTTGGGTATAATACCTGTATGATATGTTAGTATAAACTAATGTGAAGATACATCTCCTAAATTTTATATCATTTGGAAAGCATACCAAATCCAGTAATTTGGGTACCCAACCCAACCCGAGTCAAATGAACTTGCCCACAAGCCACAGGTAAAGAATTTACAAATCAGGTTGGGTTTGGGTCTGCCAACATGCTATTCAGGTCAGACAAGTTTAGCCAATATCCTATCCAAGCCACCCAAGTCGCACCCCTAAGCTAAATGCACGTGATCAGGACTCATTATACACTCAAGGACTATATACCCATCTACTAATTTTCTTTTAATAACAATATACTAAAAAAAAAAAAAAGCAACACAATCATATCATATTGTATTATTAATGATCACTCATAGAAAGGACCACTGTTTAAATATGGATATGATTAGATAACTCTTAGTGAAGGGTGGTTTTTTTTTTTTTTGTAAAACTCATGCCTACATGTCCATGGCACTCCTCTATCAAATCCATGATGTATCTGAGAATCATGCCTAAGGTAAAGGCAAAATTCAGCAAGGCGGATGTGCGGCAGCTGATATGGTAAGCATTTGCCCAACAACTTAATGCCTGCCGAGCCGGCTACTATGTAGAACCTGGACTCTACACACTTGTGGAACAAGCTTGTATGACTGACATGAAATACGAGACTCTCCATCTTCGGAGAAATGAAAAGACTCGAGAGTATAAGACATGTAATTGACAAGAAAATCAAAATTTCTTCTTTTCGGGATTCAACAAGAAATGCCTAATGCAAACACATTAGGGATGGCAAAGGGTCATGTTTAAACAAGAC
The DNA here is from genome assembly GCA_028538565.1 of Umbellularia californica. Lineage (NCBI taxonomy): Eukaryota > Viridiplantae > Streptophyta > Magnoliopsida > Laurales > Lauraceae > Umbellularia > Umbellularia californica. The sequence goes on along the minus strand of JAPQWN010000001.1, from coordinate 11,613,585 downwards.
GAGCCCCAACCCACTCCTACTAGGGGAGGGTATGAAATTTTTTATTTTGACCTGAATCAGGTTGTGGCGCGTCCGGATTCTAGTTGGGCATCCCATGTCACAGCCCCGCCCAACTCAACATGATATTGTCCGTTTTGGCACATGTGCACATGCGAGGACTTCCCAGGCGATCACCCATCTTGGTATTGCTACCGCCCGATCACGCTTAACTTTGAAGTTCTTATAGGATCCAGGGCCACACGGCTTTAAAACATGTCATGTTGAGTTAAGACGAGGTTTTAACTTATAAGCCTCACGGTGCTAACCGAAGCACTCCACCCTTACCCCTGCGGATTCCTCTTTGGCTCATAGGATCACTTGACCTTCTTGCTTGAAGGGATTACCCAACCGGATTGTCACACCCCGGCCTGTTATAGTATAAAATATAAATAGATGTTTGAGAGATTAAATGTGCAAAGCTTCTATAGGACTACTGTAGTGGATGAAGTGCACTCCTTTCAGGCTGCATGTTCGAATCCCTCCTACATGTTTACAGCTTTTAATGTTTTTAAATCTTAAAATAAAAAATATTTACAGAATGAACTTAAAAGATCTTGATGGATACCGCTGAGTAACATTGATGTACCATTTTTTTTTATAACAATAAAATTTATTAATAAAAGGGAAAACCCAAAAGAATAAAATACAGGAGGAAACTCAAAACAAACTATACATCAAAGGATAAAGAAGGACGAAGCAATCCTTCCTTAGTGAGGATATCAGCCAAACCATTGGCCTTGCGTAACACATGATAAAGGACAACATCCAAGTGACTCAAGATATCTTGCACTTCCTCCACCACATCAGCCAAACGCCAAGGATAAGAAGAATTGCCTAACTAATATTAATTCAAACAAGATTTCACTGGATGACATGCATTTTTTGGGTGCCTTTGGCATGACTGGCAGATCATCACCAAAGCATCATGGTAGTTTTAGATCCACTTTTTCACCAAACGAACTCAACAGGAAGCCATCCTTCAGTAAAAGGTTGAATGTTTTCACCACACTACCTAAAGAGAACAATACTCACCTCGACATTATCCCCATATAAGTTAAGCCGGTGATTTTCGTTGTTGAAAACTTGGGCAGGATAATTGTTCCTAGCATTACAAGCCATATCATCTGCCAACATAAGTATTATTCTCTCGTCAGGAATTCCAAGCCGCTTCACTGTCCTGGTACAAAAACAAAAATTCAAAAAAAAAAAAAATAATAAATAAATAAAATGAGCATTTGAGCCTGCAAAAAGATAATGAAAACTTCAGTAAAATTACAGCTTACCTGTACAATGACAAAGTATTGGCCATGTGTCGGTAGTTAAACCTGGTCAAGAATCACAACATTCAATCAGCCACAACATGAAAGTTTTGAGAAAGCATTCTTAATGTAAAGCGTTAAATTATAAAGTGGTTGAAAATACATCAACAACCAGCTCTAAATTGAAAGCACAAAATATATGCAATATTTGGCAGAAACAGCTCCCAAATCATACAATAACTTCACCTGGCCATTCAGAACCCACTAAGAGTATACTATCGTATTACTATCATGTTATAAAACAGTAAAATATTGCATTTTTCACCTTGTTAATACATGTTTTGCAAAGTTGCAATACACATTGATGAATTTATACCATACAATTCGTGAAACAACTATCCAAATGGACCATAGCCCAAAACCTCAGTTCACTTGAAATATATGACTAACCTCATCTATAACCAATATTTCAAGAGTCTCTCAGGGCATGTTAGTTTGAGTGACAGTTATTTCTTTTTCTAAATAGTAATTGATCTCTTAATTAGAGAAACTATAAAATAACAAAAGACAAAGTTACAGAACCACAACCCTCCAACTACTCACAAATTCAAACAACAGCACTCTTTCCAATGCTGCCCGCAGACCGCAAAATTACTAATTGGGAGGTGCTCAAGAGTAACTTCTGCTGAAGCTTCATAGCTACTCCAATGCAAGAACCCATCTTATCATGGAAGGATCCCTTTAAGGCATATGGACAATAAGTACATAGTTGAGTAAGCCTCCATAAAACAGAACCCCACAAATCCCTAAAACCATGGGCCCTAAAATAGCAAATACCATTGAAGGCAACACCCATTGCACATCAAAAAGATGAAAGAAATACCATTGAAGGCAACACCCATTGCACATCAAAAAGATGAAAGAAATACCCTTGCGCCACTAACCCAAATGAGCAATGAAGGAGAGGACAATGGATTAGTTTTTAAATCAATAAATGTAAGCATTGCCCTAAGAGAGAATCAGGTAAAATACCCACAAGGAAAAGCTCTTCTACTGCCCCAAAACCCAAATATGTTCATCAAAGCATTTTCAATCATCAATCTACAATCATATTGAGAACAAGATCATAAAAATTCGAAATGTTTCGATGAATGAAAACATGGGTATCTATCGCTAATGAATGTGAAATCAGAGGAAGCGCAAAAGAGAAGAGAAGTTGGAAGGAAGGGAAGGGAAGGATTACCAGAAACGAGAGGTGCAAACCAAGACAGCCCAGTTGTTGGTGTGCATGATTGATGATGCATTCGAGCTGCACAAGAGATGGGAAGTCGCCAAAAACAACAACAGGAACGCGAATTTACTCAAACTTGGGAGATTCGACTTCGGGATCCTCGAAGCCATCTGCATCTCTCTCGACTCCAAGAACAAACACGCACACACGCACTCGAGATGTCGAGAGAAGGAAATCGAATTCCAATTGTATTTGTAGCTATAGACCATAGAGCACCCGATTAGTAATCCGGAGGGTCCAATTGGTGGGGCCCACTAAGAATCCGACGTGCTAATTAGGGCTGCACACGGGATCCGGCACCGGGTTTGTTCTCAAAAAGGATTTCGATTTCGGGTCCAGTTTTGGCTTAGAATCTATTTTGTTGGTTTGTTACAGAAAGAGGTCTACCTATAGGATTGAAATCTAGTTTTAAAGTCGATCTAATTTCTCTTTATGTTTTCTATTTTTTTTCCTTAAACTATGAATATTATTCAACTTATACCAATGTATCAAGTCTACTTACTACTTCCAATATTATACATAAAATTGTAAAAAAAAAAAAAGAGATTAATTTTGGAAGTACAATCTGCAATTCAAAGGCTTAAATGTCGGGTCTCGGGTCCATCGGTCGAAACCTCTATAGACCTGGAACCGGACCCATTTACAAATCAGAATCTAAATTGGGTTCCGACCTTGACCCGTTTATGAATCATAACCTCCAATAGGTTTCGGACACTGTTTTTTGCAGGTCTGAAATTCCGGGTAATCAGAGAATCAGATACCCATTTGCAACCCTAGTGGTAATTGGCCTGTTTGGTTAAAGGCATTTCTAGAAAAAATCATAATAATTGGGTTTGTTGCGAATTTCTATCATAATGTCGCATCATGTCCCTTGGGCATTCCAAATATATTGTTTGATGTAAGAATTCAAATTTCCAAACCACATTAACCAAAATTCCAGCATTCCAAATGATAGAGGGGGTTGAGCGTAGCCTTTTTGTTTGTAAGAATTGTAAGAATTCTAGTCTAGAAGGATTCAGAGAATTCCAAATGCCATCCCCTCATGGCAGAATTCCAAATGTTCAACCCCATGTATCATTTGGAATGCTGGAATTCTGTAAATTCATAAGGGCCTGTGTGGTTAAAAGCAATTCTAATAAGGAATTGGGCTTGTTAAAGATTTATGACATGATGTGACATCTTATCCCCTGACGTTCCAAATACTTTATTTGATGCAAGAATTCATAATTCCAAACCACTTGAAAATGGCACTTTTTGCCTTGGGAATTTTCAAAATTCCAGAATTCCAAATGCTAGAGGGGGGTTTGAGCATTTGGAATTCTAATTTGATGGGCAGCATTTGGAATTTTCAAAATTCCCCCGACAAGAATTCTCACAATTTGTCTAACCAAACAGGTAAACGTACATTTTCATGTTGTCTAGAATTCTGAATTCTTGAATCAAACGGAGTATTTGGAATATCCAGGGGACAAGATATCATAACATGTCAGAAATCTCCAACAAGTCCAATTCCACGTAAGAAATGCCTTTAACTAAATAGGAGGACAACATTTGGAATTCTCAAAATTCTCTCAGACAAGAATTCTCACAATCCTTCCAAACAAACAAACTTTGCATTGAGCTTTTTAAAAAAAAATAAGAAAAGAAAGAAAACCTTTGGGTTGAGCCCAAGCTACTAGTATAAACCGCTAAATTGAGAATTCTCCCGGACAAGAATTCTCACTGTCCTTCCAAACAAACAAACTTTGGGTTGAACTTTCTTTAAAAAAAAACGAAGAAATCTTTGGGTTGATCCCAGGCTACCAGTATAAACCGCTAAATATGAGTCCTGATCCTATGCTATGAGCCTTTTAACCTATAGAAATTCTGTGTCAAACAAGTGGAACTCCACATTGGAGCCTACCTTTGGGAATCCAAATCCTTTAAAAAGAAAGTTACATATGTGTATGGGGGTTGTCTGGGATTTTATATCAATCCGAGCTTTTTCCGCAGTTGGATTTTCTATTTCGTAAAAAAAAGAAAAATGGATTGAATGGTGGAATAGTCTCGAATTGACCTAAAATTTTAGGATACCCCATATAACTGACGGTTTTTATTTTCAATGATTTGAATTTCATTAGATTAGATAGGCCTACTGTGGAGTTCCTCTCCTTTTAATTCAGGATTTCTCTAGGTGGAAGCCTTGGAGGATCCGAATTCAGTAAAATGATGGTAGAGATTTTGTTGACCATGTTCCCCACACACCTGGACCCAATCGAGCCTGATGGAGCTAGTGTCACCACCAACTTATCCGCATAGAGAAATCTGGCCAGGAACTTGCACAAATTTCAGCCTTCGAACCTTTGATGTGAGAGGTTCAACTTCAGCTAGATTATATGAACCTTTGATGTCAGACCCACGGGAGTAATTTGGTCAGATACCCACATGGGTCCCATGGAATGACCACCCAACACCTTGGTCCACCTGCACCGGACGTCAAGTGTTGCACAGTTTTTTATTCAGCCTGCAACTTTTTCATGGTGGCCCCCACGGTGGGCAAGATCCTTTTTTTTTTTTTTTTTTTTTGCACTTTGGCACATGCACCCACTGGCCCGGATGCTGTGCAACATTTGTGACATGAGCACTTTTCACACGTTGTGGCCTGCGAAAAGCTCCTGTTTAATTTGCCTAGTGATGTTAATTTTTTAACTTTCACCATTTATTTCAAAGCCTTGAATTGATGACTTAAAAGTGAATTATCGATCTCACATTTAATAGATAGCTAATTAACAAACTCCGCTTTATCTATTGACTCAATCAAATGCGCCGTGTGCTCGCTTGATTAAGTGAAGACAACATCTTATTTGCCAAGTGTGCAGGGCCATGAGTGACATGACCCAAAGCTCTCCCAGTTGCACTAGCTCGGATTTAGAAATTAGAACATTGTGCCATTGCATTTTTTTGGTCATCCTTCCAGAAGAGATTGGTTCAGCCATTGCAAGGGGGCGGCTAATCAAAGGTAAAGCTTGGTGGATATATATGGTCCAGATCACAAACACGAATTCCAGCTTCTTCTAACTTGAATAGCATTAGATGTTGCTGTAAGGCATTGATTGTAATATGTAGCACTGAAAAAATCCATTGTGCAGATCTGACTATCAGTTTGCAAGGCCTAGAAGAGAGGCAAAGAAACCGAGTGCAGATTCATTGTGCTTCGTTACTATTTCCTAAATGACATCAACCCTGTAAGATGGGTTTTAAATTAGGGTAGGGTTACCTATATTGTTGTGCCACCCCGCGATCTGTGATCTATGTCGCAGCACACCAGATTGAGGGTCAGTTCTCTGGAATGAGACATGGGCCCATCGTATCAATGGCTTGAAACTTTAGAACTAAAGCATGACTTGCACTTATAAAAAGAAAGGTTGCATCATTGATGTAATAATCAATAGAATATCAGTTATAGGATCAGCAAAATGAGGTAACTGGCATGGACCAAACTGAAAAACTGGCCCACAAACGACAAATTGCAAATTGTGATATGGTGATCCAGGCAACCCTGAATTTGATGCAACTCAATCTGAACCGTCCAACTGATCTGACCACAAATTGGACAGGGTGTTACCAACATACTGCATATGGTCAAATACCAATACTGTATGTTGTCAATGCCCATCAGCTCCTAAATTATATTAAAAACAAGCAAGAACCTGAATTCCTTAGGGCTTAAAAGTTACAAACCTCAAGAGCAATCTATGTTCCAAAAGTACAACACTTTGATGTATTCCCATTAGAATCTATATTTAAAATTTTTTAAGGAATGCATTACATTGCTAGCAAAAACATAATCCAAAAACCTGAGGGATGAAACAATTGTCACATCTAAATGAAAGATACACTTAGGAAAAAAAAATCTGTAACTAGATATAGTGTTGATTGCTCAGGGAATGTCTCTAAACTTCAAGGATCCCATCATGATATTGCATTTTACAGGGAAAGAGGGAGAGAGAAGTGAATGCAGAAATATCAGTGGATGGACATTTGCCATTGGAAGGGTAAGGGTAAAATACGGTCGTCAAATATCCAAGGGAGAGAAGGAAGACCTATTTAAAAAAAAGAAAAGAACGAAGAAAAAAGAAAGAAAAAAAGAGAAAGGGAATACAAACGTAACTAAAACAGAGATGGAATTCACATGCGCATTATGCATGAAGTTGTTTACTCAGCACGTGACACTAAGAATGCAAAACCCAAATTCTCACAAATAAGTGGCGGCGGATCAATATCAGAAACATCAATCTTTTCCATTGACTTTGATAGATCGTCGACTGAAAATGAAATGCTGCAAGCACAGCAACAAAATATAAGTGAATCCTTGTATGATGACTATCCATTTTTCCCTCAAGTTCAATCTTTTTTTAATGGTAAGAGTACTTTAATCTAATGGTCAGAGTTGTCCGACTTGTGATTTTATGATATCACACATCCAAAATAGAATGTGCTGGATGATTAGCTCAAATACCATGCATAGCATGTGCATGTGAAAAAGACACTAGTAGCAAGTTCAATGGGTGAAAATAGTTTTACCTGGAATCATCATCCAGCAAGAAAGAATTGCTGCCTGTATGGTTTGAGTCTTTAGTCATCAATATCCTCATGTTGCATATAACCTGATTGATACAGGAGCATGATAAAAAACCGGAGGATTAAGTGACCACAATTCGTAAGCATCCTGACAGATTAACTCTTGTTTAAGCAATGACATGCAATTGAACTTACATCTGAGGACAAACTGCGAGTGCTATACTTGTCATCCCAGTACATTGTACTGATCCGGTATAGCTGTTGTATACTGAGCATCTGAGACAGGAGTAAAGCTGGTAAAAAACCCAAGGACATTCAGCACAAAAAAAGCTCTTCAAAGATAAAGGCAACACTCACAGGGCAAAGATCATGGCTTATTTCATCCAATGTTTTCTTGGGCTTGCGAGTTATGACCTGAACCAGAATACTAAAATGAATCAAGAATATATTTGCATACTAGGAACCAGGTCACAAGATACTAGTCATCCATTACTAGCACTCTATTTGACTAAGGGGTCCTACTTTGGAAATTTTTGGGGTGTTACCCATCCACAGAGGGCATCTAAAAACAGTCATCTGAATCACCAAGAAGTGGACCTCGTTGTATATGCTCAATCTTTAGATTGTGGACCAAATAGTTCTGCATTTGGGCAGTAGTACCCCAGAAACATGATCCAAGATATCATTATTTATAACAGTATAATATATCGCCAGATGTAGAAATTATGAATGGATGGCAGATTGATGGTATATGGACTTCATTGCTTTTAATGTTTTCCAACTCACAATACTGACTCTTCTAGTGGGGGACTTTTAATTCAGCACTCGCAGCAGTTCCAACACCGATAGGGTTTATCCTTTACACTCCTAATTAAAAAGGCAAGTGTTCTACATAATGGCTTCAACACAAATATCATAAGAGGTATACCAAATAAGCTTTTAAATTGCAATTCCACTGACTCGCATATGATAAAAATTTTTAATAATCTGATTGGTTTCGGAAAAAAACAAACAACTCGCACTGGGATTCCTCATAAGCATAAAACATGGATCATATTGCTACGAAGTCAGCACGAAAGAGTTTTTAAGTCTTCCACTTATCGATAAAAAATGAAGTGTCTTTCCCTATAAATCAACATATAAACTCAGCATTGTTATGCACGAATATATATACCAGGAATTCAATAGCCTGTCTGATATGCTTGAGCTCATCCCATGCAGAACCTGCATACTGTGATCTTATTGTTTCAGGATTTGAGAGAGAGAGAGAGAGAGAGAGAGAGAGAGAGAGAGAGATGTTATTACCTCATCTGTTGCTTCAGAGCACCAATGCTCTAGTTCAGCTAATCCAGCTTTAACATATTCACCATTACTAAATGAGCAACACTCCCGCCTCAACAGAAGACTGCAGAATAAAAGAGGATGGTCAAAACAAGTTCTCTAAATAGCCGAATAAGCCAAAGACAGCCCCATACCTATTGAATAGTTGTACATTGATGAATGAAAACATCTGTGTGAAAATTTTACGAACTAAGAATGGAGGCACCTGAGTGGAAAATATGGAGAAGATCCATAAGATAAATCAGTTAATAAGAATTTCATCCCTTAGTATTCAGTTGGACTCCCAGTTTCAGCTGGACTAGAGTAACACTTAGGGCATGCTTTGTGCAATGCCAAGGATTCCAGGGCATAAATTTCTCTTGGTTTCGTTCTTTTCCTTGCAGAGAGAAGAAAATTATGAACTAATTTCCCTCAATTCAGTGAAAAAACATTCCCTATTTGGGCGTGTGGTGTTGGTTTGTTAATGATGCTTGAAACCAGTTTTCTTCACTTTCACAGAAATGGATTTCCACAGAACACGAAATCCTAGCATTATGCAAAAATGCCCTTAGTCTTAAGCCATTAAGAGGAAAAGGGAAAACAAAGGAAAGAAAGATCCAAAAGAGATTCCACTGACATGATTTACTTTTAATGTGTTCAAGAAAGCTCCCAGGCTCTTCACAATCCCTTTCCAATGGCCAATCAACACTTGCTGAGCTTGGGGATTTGCAACTGCACGGACCCCTTTAACCAAATGTGCTCTATTGGTTCTTGGTGCCTGCGCAATCCATATAATACAAAGAAATCAATTCATAGCTTGCTAAAAGGAGAAAGAGTATGCTGTTAACCATGCTAAGATAATATCATAATATTTTTTGAACAGACATACCCAGACTCTAGCATTTCCTGTGGCTCCCAGAACCTTATGTTTAGTTTTACCTAAAACTTAGTAACACAGATTTGCATTGCTTAGATGTATATGTTCTGACCTTTTCAACGTAAATGTTTCTATGGAAAAAAATTATATTTCATCTAGATGAACGAAGTTAGATCCCTAAAGGAAAGTTTTCTTACTCATTAACTAATAATCATCACTTTTTTACCAGAAAATGAAAATTTAACTGCATAAACTAAATCATATACCTGTATACACATCCCAAGCAATGGAGCAATCACTTTCTTCAGATTATCCCGGATCATTCCATATATCTTTTCCACATAGGCTGTGAGTTGCTGTTTAAACAATAAAGCGGGGTATTTGGCTTCTACTTGGCGCAATGTATCTATTCCACCAATCAAACCACCATTTACAAAGGAAAGGCCAACACCTTGAGGTGCTCCTCGGAAAGTCTAAACAAAGTGAAGAGCCATATAATTAAGTAATCCTGAAGCTAGTTATTCTATAAAAGCAAAAATTTCAACTGAAAGAATTATCTACCAGTTGAATTATAGGGTTCAAATGCATCAGGATATGCCCTGAGCAAATCCTGATGTGTTCATTTCATGCAGCTGGTGACCACATTTTGTTGATCCAGGACATTGGTCTGATGGGGCCACATGGATGAGAGATACCATAATAATTGTTCAGGTAGTAAGATCCTAAGTATACAATCTTGATCCTGTGTGTCGACCGCTGCTATATTGTCTTACCAACCATCTATTTGTCAGGTAATTGTATGCCTTGGATCATAAGTTTACACTGCACCCCTCTTTGTATGAAATGGCACATCATAACACTACACATCCTGATATATCAAGACTCAAGTCCCTAGATTCTTCTATCCTCAATAATAGATAAAAAAAAAAAAAAAACATTCTTACTTGTGTCATCCTCCCAAATAGAGCAGCTGAAGATGATCGACGCCGTTGAGGAGCCAAGCCAGCCACACCACTGGTTTTTAGTGTACGCTGGAGAAGCAGCAACAATGTGGATGCATTTGATAGCCAATATGCCAACACATCATTGTTCTCTTGGATCTTCCATGTGTGAATATTAAAGTTTAGAAAAGGAATCTTATCCATGAAATTATCAAGAGACCATAGTGTAGAAGATCACATATCAAACCTCAGTAGCATAGTCTATTGTCTGAATGATCTGATAAAAAACACTTGTGCGTTCAGCTTCAAATGATCTCCATTGGAGAAGGCACTTGTAGATAATACAAGCAGCAACCGGTCTGCTCCCAGCGAAGCCTAGATGTTGTACAATACACCTGATCAGCAAGTCCTGGTTCTCCTGAAAATGGTAACACCCAACAGATAATTTAGAAACAGTATCAGTTTCCTTTTCATGAAGTTTATCTAACATGGACAAGAAACCTTTTGGTTTTTCTCCTGTCAACAATAGTCCACGTATGACACTCCGGGATGCCTCCATTAAAACTAAGTATATAACACTAACTCTTTAACCTATTATTTTTGGCATGTGTTGCGTCAGATCATTAGAATTTATTATTCAAATGCAATTACTAATATTTTATTACATTTTCATAGATGCATTGATGGAACAAGTTTGACGTCCTTGTGTCCACCTTTGACCCGTATCTGATTGACAACACATCTCTATTTCAAGTTGCATTGCCTGAAGCATGTTGTATTTGGAATGCAATGAAACTAGTTACGCTAAATATGTTTCAATGACACTAAATATGTTTCATAGGTAAATCTAAAAGGAGTACCTGTTGCTTTTCATTGAGTGATTCCTGTGGTTTCTCTTCAACTTCAGAGAGATCCCTTGGTGTAGTTGCAGCGCTTTGTGAATCCTATGACATTCTCACAGAAGATCAATATAAAACCATGAAATGCACATTTTATAACTGAATTTTAACTATCGAACATCATTAAGATAGAAATGCACTTACTGTTGTTGTCTTTGTATCATCGCCTGTAACATGACCTCTCTCGGGACACTTCTGTCAATTAACAGAAGAAAGAACATCAGACGCGAATCTGTAGATGGAAATAATAAATCAGTGGTGTTAAGATCTTTTGTTGGAGTCACCTGAACAGTAGATTCAGGGCGTATGGAGAGCAATTTAGCATTGGGAGCCATTAAAAGAGCCTGCTGACGAAGAACCTGATTTTCTGATTCTGAGTTCAAAAGCTTCTCTTCAAGCCTGGTTTACAAAGAGTGAATATACTGATAAAAAAAGCCATAATGTGAGAATCAGAAAACCAGGTTCAAGCCTGGTGCAACAGGCCCTAATTATGTCTTCTATCACCTATTTCCTTCTCCCTTTTTCTCATCTTTCATATGTTTTTCCTTCTTGTTCTAAAATTCACTCAAATGACTTTCTTTAGTCCTTACAACTATACTAACATGTCCAAAATATAGTATACAAACACATTAAATACTATAATATAATAGAAGTAAAAGAACATTATAAAATAAAAATGTAACTAATAGAATCTGGAGGCCAGACAATGTGCAATTAAAACAACTTGGTAAATTCTAAAAACCCTAGATGCCTAATGGTATTACATGTATTGAACAATTTGGGCCAACTAACATATACACCTCGTGAAGGAGAGCAACAATGAAAAGTTGGTGATATGATGTTACAAATTAATCATCCATATATATATATATATATATATATATATGTATGTCTTTTCAGAGCAGTTACCTTAAATTTCTCTAGACCACCCAGAAATGGGGGATGATTTCAATAAAAAAAAAAGGTCTCTAAATTCTAAAGTACGGACCGTCCAAGAGGAGGTACACTAGTGGGGCAATATGGATGTAATATTGAAGTGCACTGTTCGAAGGTCTATAGGGTTAATACAATTCACTAAATGCCGGTCAACCAGCATTGGATCCTTAATGTAGAATAAAAACATCATCATCATCCTTGTCATTATCGTCGTCATCATTATCATCATCATCATCATCATCATCATAGCCTCGTCCCAACTATGTTGGAGTTGGCTACACGAATTATGTTTCTCTATTTTGATCTATCTTAAGTTTAACCCTCGTATAACTTGCGCTTCTTCAAATATATTTCTACTACATCCATCCACGTCCTCTTCGGCCTACCCCATCCCCTTAGTGGCCATCAACCCGCATAACCAAACTTTTCCTTACCGGCACTATTGTCGGTCTGCGTTGGACATACCCAAACCATCTCAAATGGGTTTGTCTAATTTTCTCTCCTATTAATGTTGTCCTATATACTCTCGAAAGCGCTCATTTCTAATTTTATCCTTTTTAGTTTTACCTCACAGCCACTTCAACATTCTCATCTCTGCTACATCCATTTTGTGCATATATTGTTTTTTTATTGGCCAACATTCTGCTCCATAGGCCATAGCTGGTCTAATTGCTGTCCAACAAAATTTTTCCTTCAATCTTGCTGGCATGCGCCAGTCACAACGCACTCTAGAAGCAAGCCTCCACTTCAACCATCTCGCTTGAAAATATAAATAACACTAAAGTGAAAATATGGTAATTTCCAGTTTCCTATTTGATACGTTAACATGGTGTCCAAAAAGAGCATACAAAAATTTATTGAAGATTGTAGAAAGCAATCTAATTTAGAACGTCTCATATGAGAAGAGTCACGCATACGTGATCATATGTGTTTGATTATGAATTGGTTAATGGATTCAATATGCGTACACTTCCCCTTTAGTAAATATTGACATTTATGAAAGAGATTCCTCAAATATCAGGGTCATGATCAAGCTCTAGATCACTACTTCAAAATTAGCCATATTTCATGTTGCGAGGTATGAATAATAATAACAAAAATCCCCAAGGGGTCGCTCAGTTGGCCTAGGACCACGGTTTGCACCCGGAGGTTATGGGCTCGAAACTGCATTACTACACTGGGGCTACAGGGGAATTTACGCAGCTTCCCGCTGGGCTCGGAGGGATTAGTCCAGCCCAAAGGGTTGGGAACCCTCCGATAGCAAAAAAGAAAAAAAAAAAAAAAAGGCATGAATAACAATTAAACCTATCAAGAAATAAAAATAAAATAAGATCAACCAGCAAACTCCCTAAGCAGGATTATATGATAGTGTCAAGAGACAATTTTGGGAGATGGATGGTCTACTGTGAGAAATCACAACTAGTGAAAAGATTTTCTTAAGAGGGGACTTAAATGGGTATGTAGGAAAGGATAATGGAGGGTATGAGAGTGCACGGAGGACAAGGATTTGGTGAAAAGAATGAATTAGAAAACACTATATTGGATTTTGCATTACAATTTTACCTTGTAATAGCAAACGCCTGCTTTAAAAAGAGAGATGAGCATTTAATTACCAATAAATGTGTAACTAGCAGGAGCTAGATAAACCTTTTTTTAGTTAGAAAACATAACCGATTGGCTTGTAAAGACTGTAAGGTTATTCTAGGAGAGCGTTTGACCACACAACATAAGCTAGTAGTCTTAGATATTAGCAATAGAAATAGAAAGAGTGGTGTAGTAAATAAAATGTGCCCTAAAACAAGGTGGAGGGATTGGAAAGGAAAAAAGAGCAACAATATTTACGGATAAAGTGATTGCGAAGGGGGCATGGGATTTTGAGGGAGAAACTATAGCGATGTGGAGTCAAATGGATAACTATATTAGGAAGGTTGCTAAATAGGTGTTTGCAGACTCTAAAAGGAGTAGACAGTATAATAAAGAAACTTAGTGGTGGATTGTAGAGGTTCAGAAAGTTGTTCGAGAGAAAAGATGTTACAAAGTTTGGCAGGACCCTAGGAATATGGAAAACTCCGAGATATATAAATAGGCAAAGAAAGAAGCTAAGAAAGTTGTAAGTGATGCAAAGTTCAAAGCATATGATAACCTATATAATAGGATGGGAACAAGAGAAGGAGAGAATGATATTTTTAAGCTTGCAAAAATAAGGAAAGGAAAAGTAGAAACTTAGACCATGTCAAATATATTAAAGTAGTGACCAAAAGGTTCTAGTGAAGGACAATGATATAAAAAAAAAAGTTGGAAGGAATATTTACTAAACTTTTAAATGAAGACTATGTAGGAAACATAAGAACAAGATAGGATACTTTGTTGGCAATTTTTTTTTCCGTAGAATTATGGTGATAGTGAGGAAAGCATTGAAATAAATGAAGACGTGAAAGGCTACAGGTCTAGATGAAATTCCGATAGAGGCTTGGAAATACTTAGGAGAAGTTGGGAGGATTTGGTTAATTAGGCTCTTTAAAAAGATATAATACAAAGAAAATGCCAGATGGATAGAGAAGAATTGTTGTAGTACCTATATATAAGAGTAAGGGAGATATACAAAACTGTACCAACTACCATGGGATTAAACTTATGAGTCATACTATGAAGTTATGGGAGAGAGTAACAGAGCAAAGACTTAAACAAAAGACCAAGATATCTGAATATCAATTTGGTTTTATGCTTGGGCGGTCAACTATGATTCTTACTTAGGCAATTAATGGAAAAATATAGAAGGCAATTAATAGAAAAATATTGAACGAAGAGGAAAAATCTGAATGTGGTCTGCATCGATCTAGAGAAAGCTTATGACAAGGTACCAAAGATTTAATTTAGTGGGTTTTATATAAAAGGAATAGTCCAAGAAGTTATATTGAAATTATTAAAGACATGTACGAAGGAGCAGTAATAAGTGTGAGAACTACCTGTGGAGAGATAGGTGTGTTCCCAGTGACCATAAGTTTACATCAGAGTTCAACCCTAAGCCCTTATCTCTTTGCATTGATTATAGATGGGTTAACTACTCATATTTAACTGGAAGTACCATAGTGTATGTTGTTTGCAGATGATATAGTGTTGGTGGATGAATCAAGAGACGGTGTGAATGCAAAACTCGAGAGATGTGGAAGGCTTTAGAATCCAAAGGCTTTAAAATAAGTTGTATAAAGACAAAATATATGGAATGCAACTTCATTGGGAATTTACAAGGAGTTGAAACTACTGTGAGAATCTATGATGCACAGATACGGCAAGGATATGGCAAAGACATGCCATAGACACGGATTTTACACATAAAAAGTGAAGTATCGTATACGATACATCACAATACGTTGCCCATTTTGAAGTATCCGTGCATCATAGGTGAGAATTGAAGCTCAACAGATACCTCAATGAGATTCATTTTGTTACCTTGGCTCAATAATTAGCAAGGATGGGGAGATTAATGAAAATATCGAACGTAAGGTAAAAGTAGGATGGTTGAAGTGGGGACTTGCTTCTTGAATACTTTGTGACCAACTAATGCCAACAAGATTAAATGGAAAATTTTATGGGACAGTGATCAGAGCAGCTTTGACCTATGGAGCAGAATGTTGGCCAATCAAAAAGTAACATATGTACAAAATGGATGTAGAAAAGATGAGAATGTTGAGGTGGATGTGTGATAAAAGTAGGAATGATAAAATTATAAATGAGCGATTTCGGGAGCATTTAGGGGTAGCATCAATAAGGGATAAAATTAGATAAGCCCATTTGAGATGGTTTGGGCATGTCACATGTAGGCCAGCAACGGTGCCGGTAAGGAAAAGTTTGGCTATGTAGGCTGATGGGTCACCACGGGGAAAGGGTAGGCAGAACCGTGGTTTAAAAAATTGGCCGAGTCCGAGTCTCAGTGGAAAAGGACTCGGGTGAGTCCAAGGAGAATAAAAAACTGAAAAAGGAAAAAGAAAGGGGGACAGGAGTCAAGACTAAGGAGACGGAATAAAAAAAATAAAAAAGGTGGGTGTGGGATAACTGGAGATAACTTCTGACTTTTCTCTTCCTTATCTCATGAGTCATGTCACCTTTTGTAAGGCCAAAAAAAAAAAAAAGCAGAGAAGGAAACCAAAACAAGAGGACATATTTGGAGTTTTCCACTCTTGGCAGTGAAGACTGGAGAGAGGATGGAGGGGGGGCATCTCTTCATCTCCCTTCTCCCCCTCTTCCTTTTGGGTTCCCCCTTTTCCTATTTCCTTCTGGACAGCTCTGTATTTTACCCATTTTTTGGACTGAACCTGACTCAGCTGAGTCCTATGCGACTTGACTCGGACTCGGCCCTAGTCAAGTCGTGCCCGGAGTCTAGTTTTTTAAACCATGGGCAGAACAGGATGCGGATGGAGGTAGCAAAAATAGATATGAAGAAGTGTAACTTATTTGAGAAATTAGCTGAGGATAAATCGAGATGGAGAAATAGAATTCATGTAGCCGACCCCCAACATAGGCTTTGACGACGACGGCGTCGATGATGATCAACTCGAGTACCAAAGGAACAAATAGACATATATGCACAATAGATACCTGCTTACAAACTCTTTAAATTGATATTCTTTTCTTTCTATTTCTTCCAACTTCTTTTTCCTTTCTTCGCTTACTTCATGTGCTTCGGCATATTTCCTTTCAAAATAATTAGCCCTATTTGTCTCAAACTGCAACAAGTCCTGTAAGGCATGAAATGATTGTGATTGTCAAACTAATAGTCAAACATGGAAAATACCTCCTTTTCATGTTGTCAATGTATTGCATTAGCTGAAAGCAGACAGGCTAGTTCTAAGTAGTCCAAGGCTCAAAGCTTGGGCTGGTGTTGCCTATTGGCTATTGGGTAGGACCTAAGCCTAATCCATGGCCTAGTAGATTCAAAGGCAGAGCTCAAGTTAGGTTTTCACATTCTAAGTTAAGGCTGTCAAGTTCAAGCACATTCCATCTTATGGCTATTAAAGGAGAACCTGAATCTCATTAATATGGGCTGGACCTAGTCCCAGGCTCAGGAAACAATGGGCCTAGATATGAGGTTTGGATTTAGATTTAGACCCAATCTAAGTCAGGAAAATTGACATTTTTATATTTAAAACACATGAAAATTAGAATTAGATATAATTGCAGGCTCCTTGCAATCATCATGCAAATAAAAGTATAAAAACTCAAGACATGCTCATATTATATGCCATGTCTTTTCTGTTACTGGCATTGGGTATTTACTATTGATTAAACTCTACAGACTCAAGTTGCAATTAATATTTGATGCAAAATGGTAAAAAAATCTTCACTTGGAAAGTAGTGAATATTTTCTTAGGAAATTCAACAGTTTCAGTTCAATTACCTTCAATGTTTCCCCCTCTGTAGTAAGGGAATCATTCTTTTCTGAGCCCCGGACAATAACTGGTGTTTCATTGATAACTGGAGGTGCCTCTTCAATAACTATACATGCAGCCTCTCGTTCCTTGACAGGCAATGCATTTGTCTCATCTACTTTACTTTGCAAGGCTTGCAAACAGTTCTGTAATTTGATTATCTCTTGTCCTTTCGATTCCTCCAAGTCAGTCTGCATACATATAATTTAAAATGTATGTAAAGGCTACAATACATAAATCTGGTGTAAGTCATTTTAAAATACTAGTCTACTAAGTTGATCTTGGTCAAAATAATGCATGATTACAGAATAAAGAATCAGTTAAATCATATGTTAACATAAACCAATTACCACTGAACTCATTGGTGCATTTATGGAAGTGTCGCGCTAGCAACCAGCAGTCTTGGGTTTGAGTTTCTCTTTAAGTGGTATATTAGTTTTTTTTTTTTTTTAGATGTTTAGGAATAGCTTTCCCATATAAATAACTCTTCACAACATAAACTATTACCCTTAAGCGTTTCTCCAACTGCAAACACCATGTGAGTTCTTCCACCTGTTTTTCAAGTTTGTCCTTAGCTTCTTTAAGTGCGCCGGTTTCTCTGGCAGCCTGCATATAAAATTACACATATCCAAAGTTGATTATGAGATTAGCAGAACATTTTGAGAACTATGGTGTAATGCGTAATTTTTGAAAATTATGATCCCAAAGTTTTAGATTGCATTAAAAATTAAAATACATGGAAAGCTACACAAAATACATTGCTCTATATGGGAAAGGATGATACTATTGTTCATATCATATTTTTATTGAGTCCAGACATGCCCTCATTTCTATAATGGCTGTGAAGAAGCCATTTACTAGAATTACCATCGAAATTTCTCCAAGTCACATATTTGCCAACACTGCAGCACTTCCATTTTCAGAATAATGCTAAACTATTCCCATATAAAGTGGAGTCGAATGTTGCAGTTTATACAGCAACTATAACCTTTTTTTTTTATAATTGCATTCTGGTCTCCTGTATTTTTAAAAATAACCAACTACACATGCTAACATTGCATGCTTCACTTCATAGATACTTAGTGGCATAGATGTAACTGTTACCATGTATCCAGATTATTGTGTCAATGTGCACTGTTATTTGGATCTTATTGTCAAATACAACTCTATGACTAACGCAAACATGTGTAATGCCAACATGCATGTTTGAGTTACATAACATACAAGCAAAACATGAGGAATACAAGTATCACAACAGATTTAAAATCATCCCACTCACTGACACAGTTAAATCATATACATACAGAGGTTCATACTTTCCCTACCATTACTGTATCCCTTGTTAACCACACATTATAAAAAGATGCAATTGAAAATACAATTACATACTCTAAACAAGCTTAGTGTGCTAACGGAAACTAATATATATCATGACATTGATGAAACCATAGAAATTAGTCATTTATTTTCCACATCGAACTAACTTGAAAACAGAAAATTTAGTAGTACAAACCATTTTCAGTTTTCTAAGCTCTCTCCTTGCAATCCTTCCCCTCCATCTGCATTGGGAAACGATTGAGGCCCTCTTCAACTTCATATAATAAGAACTATCTCTGTGACTGCGCCACTGGGCCTGCAAAAGCATTGACAAGAGGGAAATATTTGAGAAAACTATAATGAATATAAATAGCCTTTTTTCAATTACCTATCTTACAGTCAGCATATAACCTGAATAAAGATTGATGCTTTAGTTTTCCTTCTAAATCTAAAATCATTACGAGCTTCCATTGCCCTAAACCCTGTTTGCAAGACAAGTACTGATGACCACAGGCGTGTATAAGCCTTTCTGGCTATCCATCTATTCATATTTCTCTGAATTTTCATGGCAGCAGCCTCCCTTCTCACGTGCTGGTACAATTTAGAAGCCAGTCTCCCTACAATTTAATCGCAGACGTGGTGTATCATAATATGTGGAAACAAAACAAAAGCCCTAGAGTAATAGAACATTGGAAAAATAACAGGGCAAAAGTCGGATGGATCACCCATAACCTGTTAAGCAGTTGTTTGTGCAGTTTCCTATCACCAATTGGTTTTGGGATCACTGGCCAGCAACTCTGAGATGGTATCAGAGCCAATACGTTTTGGGATTGAAACCACACAGGGCAAAAAAATGCCCTACCCTATGCCGCGTTTGACCACATACAACTATACAATGTTTGACCAAATCTAAGTGATCCCATGTGTGGGTTTTAAGCTTTGGGCCTCTTGGTCATTGGCCTTGAGAGATGGGCCTGCTTCTTTGTATGTGTTTCTACAACGTTGTGTTTGTGCGGGTGCAAGTGTGCAGGACAAGAAGGATCAAAACTTCTGGTTCTATCAAATCTTCAGGTTTAATTTCATGGCCTTATAATTTATTTGGGTTTGAACAAAAAACTCCAGGTTTTGATTTATAGTTATAAATCTACAAGTTCTTATCAGTATTCCAACTTCTAGGACTGCTGGTCCATAGATCGGTGAACTTCTTGTTCAGATTTAGAACTTCTGGTTCTATTTTGTGATCCATTCATAGTATTGATAAATTTAAATTAAAAGAAAAATCATGCAAGAAGATGAACAGTAACCAAACACTATAATTACTGTAAATAAGCAATATAAACTAGTTGCATGCATTCTGATAAATTGATTTTGGAGAATGGCTCAGATCTACTTACTGTATATGAAGAAAAATATTACCCTTTTTTGAAATCCGCACTAGGAACGATTCCGTGATTGAAATCTGAGTTGGGAAGGGAATCTGTGTAGGGAATCCGCAATGAATTGTAGTTCGGGAGGTGTCCCAACCCAAGGGGGGTGTTACAACCCAAGGGGGGTGTTAAGTAGTTGTTTGTATAGTTTTCTATCAGCAATTGGTTTTGGGATTACTGGCTAGCAACTCTGTCTTAACCTATTTCTTCTAATTAGTGGATGAACCACCCCCAACCCCACCCACACAAAATCCCCCACCACCACAGTCACACATACACACACAAAAAGGAAAATAAAAAGAAAATATAGCATGCTATCATCATTGTTAAGAATAGCTGCAGATATAAGCTAAGAAATAATTTAATCAATCGAAATGCATCTGAATGCCATACCTCTCCATAAAGATTGCATGTGAATACTAGCCTTCCTCATTGCAATAAATTGTTTTCGAGTAATATGAGTTCGTAACTGACGCAGAATAGCATTTGCAGCATTGATAAGTACCTCAGCTCTTTGGGCATCTAATTCAGCCATCTGACCAGCTCTAAGAAAAACCTTTGTTTTGCCAACCTGCAAAATCACACACTTTTCAGGTAACATTTAACAGTCTTGTAATGGATAATGTTTATAATTTTTTGGATTCAGTAGGAATTTTCTCATTATATTTGGTTCCTCTGCCAAATTATATGCCTCATCCTGTGCCTGTCCCAAGATCAATTAATGGAGGAGTGTTAGCATCTGACAGGTAGGTTTGTTGTAAAAAATATTCCTAAACCAAATAATGATCTACTTTGTAGGACTCAACCACCCCAGGTTGATGGCGTTCATTTTATGAAAATAAAATTCTTAACAACTCAGGACCCTTGTCCAGATGTGTTTCAAGTTTTAGAAACATGATTTGTATTTCCATTTCCTGCATCCATAACATCCGTATCGTTGTATATATTGCAAGTGCATACGCAGGGGCAACTTTGGATGATGGACAACCAAGAGGGATTTGTTCAAATCCCAACTGCGCAAGCCTCAGAACTTTGGATGGATAAAAGTATTTTCTTTCCTAGTTTCTTTGAAGCTCTTAATATACATCCTATATTTGTATAAAATTAGAATTCATAGGAATTATATTAACTAGTTAAAGGCTGAGACTCATTTAATTAGATTAGTGGCTAGGAATAGGTCTAGAATTATTTGAGATGAAGAAAATGTTTTCACAACTCATGGCCACATCACTTTTTGGAGATTGGGTGTGCTCACCTGAAAAGGCAAAAGTTTCAAAGTCAAGAAATTTGCTAAAGAAACACAGTTATGTGAACAAAAGTGTTATGTGACCAAAATTTTCTTTAATTTATTAAGTTTGAGTACAAATGCAAAATTACCAGTTGATTTATCAATCACTGGTTTCTACAATGATCTCACAGTTCCAAATATCACAAAAAGTCCGTGGAGAAAATTTGCTGAAATCTCTCTTTTACTATTTCTAGAAAGTCTCACCAATTTCTACCTGTTGAATGCCACGAACAACGCTTGCACCCAAATACTACTGCATCCTTGCTTGTGTAACTTTGCATGTCCATCCAAATGTGATGCAGAGTTGATTTTTAATCATAAATTTGAATTGGGTCAATCCTTCATGGGGCACTTCAAGCAAGCATCCCAAGATGGCCCACAAGGGTCCCGACAAGTTTTGATAGAAAATTTGGGCCCAAACAGTCTAATTCTAAGTCTGAAACTGTGTTTCAGGGACTGTTATATTATTACAGTAAATAACAGGGTGCTGTTTGCAGTTTTCAGAAAACCCCAGCAGTTGAAAAGGTCTCACATTGCAGTTTTTGGGCCTACAGTTTGGTGGGTCAAACTAGACCCAATCCACATGAGACCGATGTCAATAGGTTTGCCCATGAGTGCTCTTTAGGATCAATGAGTGGTGACTTCCAAAGCATGGCCCATGTGGGCCACACAGCAAATCTCCTCCAAAATGCCTGAGACGACCCAGATTATGGAGTTTTCTGATTTTCTTTACTTTTCTTATCAATTTCTGGATTTATTCCAATTAGAAAGTTTGTTTGAGACTTCTATTTGTGATAGGATTTAACTATAGTAGGTTTCTTAGGGTTTTGAGGTGGTTTTAGGTATTATATACAGGTGTTATTTTCGTCTGTTACTGTTCATGCTATCGTACAGTTTTTTTTTTAATAAAGCATTGTTTTGGCTTTATTTTTCCTCTCTCTTGTATCATGTGGATGCTAGGAGATTGAGAAGGCTCTTTAAGGTCAGTTTTGGGTTATTGGATGCATTGTTCCTTGTTTTATTAATTCTGGGATTTTTATTCTTCTTTGCAATCTGTAGTAGTTGCTGGGAAATTATCTGGTTTTGGTTATCTGGGCCCTAGACAGTCTGATTGTGTGCAATCGGGACTGCGTCAAAACGCTAATGCATCTTTGCTGGTGCATCCTTGTGCATACAAATGCTAATGCAGCTTTGCATATGCATCCTCACTTGTGCATCTTAGCTTATGCATCCAAATGCTAAGGCATCTTTGCTCATGAATCAATACTTGTGCATCCAAATGGTAATGCATCTTTGCTTGTGCATCTTCATGAGGGGGCTTCCTCCCCATAGTTGTGCACAGTAGGTCGAAGTGTTTGTGGGCCCACTTTTCAAGGTCCGCCCATCACACTTGCCTCAGCTCACAGTGTGAAAAAATTAATGTCTACACCACCATGCAATTTTACCAAATACCAACTACAACATATGGGGTAGAATGTTGGACAATTAAGAAGCAACATGTGCAAAAAATGAGTAAAGCAAAGATTAGAAAAAAAAATTTATGACAGTAAAGATGAGAATGTTGAGATGGATGTGTGGTAAAATAAGAAAAGACAGAATTAGAAATAAGCGCTTTCGAGAGCATTCAGGGGTAGCATCAATGGGTTATAAATTAAGAGACTCATTGAGATGGTTTGGACATGTCCAACACAGGCCAGCAACATCTTCATTGAGAAGAACTCTTTCTATGCAAGTTGATGGTCCACCAAGGAAAAGGGGTATGCCGAAGAGGACAAAGTCAAGATAGATCTGAAGAAGTGCAACCTATCAAGGATTTGGCTTAGGAAAGACAAAATTCATGTAGCCAACCCCAAGGGACAAAGCTTTGATGATGATGATGAGGACCACTGTGCAATTTTACACGTCTACATGATGTCTGATATATTGGGTTTTCTGTGTGAAGCCTTTTTTTATTGAGTTTCTAGGTGAAAATGAGACCCATTCCCATTGGCATAAATCGTAATGTTGGTGCAAGGCCTTCCTGTAAGACTCTGGGAGAGTCTGTGAAGAGATGAGATGAGATGAGAGGAAGAAGACACACAGTATGGGAGAAGACTCAATGATCCATTGATCATCGACCATCCTATTTTATAATCAATAGATATCTTAATCAAGGCACTAAGTATGTTAAGATTACAATCTTAGAGTAAATCAAGGAATGAAAGAATCTCCTAATTTATGTATGGAAATATTACAGGGAAAATAGCAACAAGAAAACAGTAGCAAAATCAAGGATCCCATACGTGGGATTTTTATATATACAGTGGGCTGGGCCTAAGTGGGCCCACGTGGGCCAAAGCCCACACTATCTTCTACACTCCCCCTCAAATTGATGTGGTAATATAGAGAACATCAATTTGTGAGTGAGATCATGATGGCGCGGTTTGGGAAGTGCTTTTGTGAAGATATCTGCCAACTAGTCATGAGTAGAGACATGTGGCTGAGTTATCTTCTCAGTAACAACATGCTGACGGATGAAGTGGCAATCAATCTCAATATGCTTTGTTCTTTCATGAAAGACCGGATTGTTTGCAATTCGGGTAGCACTGGTGTTGTCCCCATGAAGAGGTGTAGAGCTACCGACAGTGACACCGAACTCACAAAGAAGACGGCGTAGCCAGATGATTTCAGCGCTCGCAGATGACATGGCCCGATATTCGGCCTCAGCAGACGATTTGGAAACTGTGGTTTGCTTCTTGCACTTCCATAAAATCAAAGATTCCCCAAGAAACATACACCAACCAGTAGTAGAGCGCCGAGAATCGGGGCAACCAGCCCAGTCAACATCCGCATAAGCAGATAAGTGCAGAGAAGCGCCCGAAGAGTAGAAGAGACCATGATTAAGGGTGCCTTTGACATAGCAAAGTATGCGCAAAGCAGCAGCAAGGTGAGGTTTGTGAGGATTGCTCACAAACTGGCTAACCGTATGAACGGCATGAGAAATATCCGGCCTAGTCATAGTTAAGTAGAGCAAACTACCAACTATCCGCCGGAAGACAGAGGGATCATCCAGGGGAGGGCCATCATCCGCACTGATCTTTTTGTTCAACTCCATAGGTGTATCAAAAGTGTGAGCATCATCGAGTCTTGCCGAAGTAATTAAATCTGTACCATATTTCCGCTGATGAACCCGAATGCCAAATTTGCTACGCACGAACTCTAGCCCTAGAAAGTAGGTGAGAGGACCAAGATCCTTCATTCTGAAGTGGCGAGTGAGATGATGTTTGAGTTCCGTAATGCTAGCACTATCATTGCCACTGATAATCATATCATCAACATATACTAACAGGAAAGTGTAGCCCTTCGATGTCCATCTAAGAAAGAGTGAGCTATCCGAATGACTCTGACGAAATCCTGCTTGAAGAATTGCCTCCCGAAACTTATCGAACCAAGCCCTGGGAGCCTGCTTAAGGCTATACAAAGATTTCCGCAACTTACAAACATGCTGAGGAGGACAGGCATATCCTGAAGGAGGCTTTAAGCAAACAGTTTCTCGCAAATCCCCATGGAGAAAGGCATTTTTGACATCCATTTGCCACAGAGGCCAGTGGCGGGCTGCAGCGACACAGAGGAGAGTACGGACTGTGGTCATTTTAGCCACTGGTGCAAATGTCTCCTCATAGTCAAGTCCATACTCCTGTTTATATCCCTGCGCAACCAATCGGGCTTTGTAGCGATCAAGACTCCCAATCGGAGTGAACTTTGATGGAATAGATCCATTTACTGCCAATCACAGAGGCTCCTTTAGGAGCTGGTACCAAGTCCCATGTCTGATTTGCTTAGAGAGCGAGTAATTCCTCAGTCATAGCATCCTGCCAGTAAGCAATCTTCGAGGCCTGTGAATATGAAGTGGGGATAGGAACACTATCTAAGGATGAAAAGAGAGCAGGAAAACCATAGCGGTTAGGGGCAATGGAAGGACGATTAGATCGTCGCAGAGAGAGGATATGATCAGAAGAAGCATGATTACCTGTAGGAGCAGGAGGCTGCACTGAGAGATGATCAGGAGAGGGAGGCATCATAGGAGGACCCTTGTTACGCCGGACATAGACCTGAACAGCAGGTGACGCGGGAGTAGATTCCTGGAATTGTGGCAAATAGGACACAGCAGTAGGATGATGATCTAAACGCAAGGAAAAGAAAGGAATTTGTTCCAGGAAGATCACGTTTCGAGAAATTCGCATGCATTTTTCAAATCGGTCATAACACAAGAACCCTTTGTGTTCAGAACTGTAGCCAAGAAAGATGCATTTGGCAGCCTGTGGAGATAGCTTAGTGTGTTCATTCGGTGGAAGATGAACAAAACACCGACAACCAAACACACGTAAGTGAGAGTATGAAGGAGGATGGTCAAAGAGAACTCCGTAAGGAGTAGTCTTGCCTAGAACAGTACTAGGAAGACGATTGAGCAGATATACTGCAGTCTGGGCAGCATCACACCAAAATTCAGGAGGAACTAAGGATGCCAATAAAAGGGTGCGAACAGTTTCAAGAATATGCTTGTTCTTTCTTTCCGCAACTCCATTCTGCTGCGGAGTGTGCGGACAAGATTTTTGATGAAGAATTCCTTTATTAGAGAGGAGAGCAGAGAATTCATAATACATGTATTCTCCGCCAGAATCGGATCTAAGGATCTTGATATCTTTCTTAAATTGGGTGTGGACCATGTTATAGAATCTTTTAAAAACAAAGAACACTTTAGATTTTAAACGCATGAAATAAATCCAAGTATATCGGGAATGATCATCAATGAATGTCACATAGTACTTGAAACCTGCCCTACTTAAGGTAGGAGCAATGCCCCAAACATCAGTGTGAATGATGTCAAAAGATTCTAATGCACGAGAATTATAAACAGAAAATGGCAAAATATGACTTACTTAAACAACAAGCTTCACATTTTGATTGAGATAAAGAAGACATCATGTTATTATCAATTGTAGAGTCCAAACAACCGAGTTTAAACAAAGAAATTAAATAGGCATTGTTCACATGACCAAGACGTTTATGCCAAACAGTCCACAAGTTTTTGAAATTATTAGAAGAAGAAGCAAAGAATGAATGATGTCCAATGTCCAGCAAAAACAGGCGCCCATGTTTACTCCCCGTCGCGATCACCTTCCCAGTTTGTCGCCCCTGTATGACACAACCAGAGGAAGAAAAGTGAACAAGATAGCCATCATCAATAAGTTGTCCTACAGAAAGTAAATTGGCTGATAATTTTGGAACAAAATAAACATTAGAAAGGATGATGGACTGGCCAGTGACACTAGATAAAGTAATGGTACCAACTTCAGAAATGGGTAGTTGATCACCATTGGCAGTGGTAATTTTTTCTTTTCCAAGGTACGGGTGGGAATCTGTAAAGCCATGTTCTACAGAGGTCATATGATTAGAGGCTCCTGAATCTAAAAACCAAGTGGAAGAGGTGATAGAAGAAGAAAGAGATGCAGAAGAATGAAAGGCAGGAGATGTTATATGAGAATGAGGTTGATACCGACCACCAGAGAAGCCCATAGACGCATATGCATAGGTGACTGTGCTCTGGATCAGGTCTTGAATTTAAGCAGGAGTCATGGAGATAGCCCCGGAGGAAGTGCTGCATGTATCTGATACTGGGGCTTGAGCCTGAAATGCTGATGGAACATTCTGTTTTGGCATATGGGAGGGAGGCTTCTTAGGCTGTGTTTCATTCCGTCGCTGCAGGCTTCGACAGTCATCAATCACAGGACCGGTCCGTTTGCAATATCTGCAAATCAATTTCTTGCGACAATTTTTGGCAATATGTCCAAAGCCTTTGCATTCATAACATTGAGGCTGCTTTGGAGTTGCCAGAAGAGCAGAGGAATCAGGAAGAGGCGCAAGGCTTCGGGTGCTTCTAGAATAGTGCGCTGTGAAGTGAGACGAAGTTCTTCGCGAAGGACTTCTTCGAAGCAAGTATCAAGATTAACAGTATTCTCCCGATTCATTAGCGCAGACCGAACAGATTCAAATTCCGGTCGTAGATTCATAAGAAACTGGCTAATATGAGTTTCTTCTTGTAACTGGAGAGCCTCAGACAAAAATCCAGAAGAGACCGTTTGGATCAGCATAGAATCCCTTTCAGTCCATAAGGTGAGGAAACCATTAAAGTATTCCTGCACAGTTTATCCCCTTGACTGTATCTGGCAATTTCACTATCTAGATGAAATTTCCGGGCTTTATTGGTTTGATGGTAGACTTTCTTCAGATGAGCCCACATATCAACTGCTGTGGTGTAGGCTTGAAGAGCCACAGCCAGAGAAGGATCAATAGAGTTAAGGATCCAAGTGATGACTTTCGTATTCTCTTTGAACCAAGTGGCTAGACCTTTTGAGTCAACAGTACTTGTAATCTGAGGCTTGGTTATCGATCCATCAAGATAACCAAAAAGGCCCTGTCCTTCGACAAAGTTCCGTAAGTGGAAGGACCAAGACATATCATTAAACTTAACGGGAATCACATCATACTTTTCCATGATCACAAAAGGCCGTAGAATGTATCACAGAGAAGATGTCCAACCAACAACCCTTTTGACAAAGAGGGATGAAGGGGACTAAACAGCAATAATCAGCAAGAAAGGCTGAATTTCTGGTGCAGATGGCTAACTGGAGTAAGATGATGACCCAAATAAGAAACGAACCAACAGTGCAGAAAATACCCAAATATTGCAAAAGAAAAGGTGCCAAATGACCACTATTTTGGTCCTGGAGTGGGCACGTGGGGCCCACAATGGGATCAGACCACTGATCAGGGAAAATAGTCTTCTGAAGGATACTTTTTACTAACTTCCAGATCAGGTTGCAAGGCAAACTGATGAAAATCCACAAAATTGAATGGATCTGATGAAAACTATCTTGTAAAACTGTGAAAACACAAGTGGCAGTAGATGGCCTACCTCTGATGTGCTATAAATCCGGGAAAATTGCCCATAAAACTGAGAGAGGAGGGACGACCACTGTGGTAGTGGTGATAGGTGCTATCTTGATGATGATCTGATGGCCCACTTTGATCACCACGGTGCAGAAGTCGACACAGTGAATCTAATGACGACAACGAGAAGGTTGCTTTTGCTACATTCGTGAGAAAGGATTGCTAGTGAGAGATGAAGATGTCCCACAAGGCTCTGATACCATGTAAGACTCTGGGAGAGTCTGTGAAGAGATGAGATGAGATGATATGAGAGGAAGAAGACACACAGTATGGGAGAAGACTCAATGATCAATTGATCATCGACCATCCTATTTTATAATCAATAGATACCTTAATTAAGGCACTAAGTATGTTAAGATTACAATCTTAGAGTGAATCAAGGAATGAAAGAATCTCCTAATCAATGTATGGAAATATTACAGGGAAAATAGCAACAAGAAAACAGTAACAAAATCAAGGATCCCATACGTGGGATTTTTATATATACAGTGGGCTGGGCCTAAGTGGGCCCACGTGGGCCAAAGCCCACACTATCTTCTACACTTCCTTCCTATCCTATACTTTCTTTTTTCTTGCTTGCTGGATGCTGCACCTTTCTATGTTGCACTTGCTGCAATTGAATTGCTTACCACTTTGTGCCAATGACCAATATTGGACAGACTACAACCAAACAGCCAAATATGAATGTTTAATTTGTTCTTACACAACTGAGGCAACTACAGCATTGTTTAAAAGTCTGGATAGCCGACAATATGAGATGAAATTTCACTTCGCTCTTGATTGAATATTTAAAAATCATATGGACACTGCCTTTGGTGTGAAAAGTGTTCATAAAGCAGATATGCTGAGTTGCTTAAGTGGATGTATGAACACAGAACATAATTATTTTTAGTCTCCTTCGGGGCTACTCAAAATTTGTTTTTGAACATCTAAGCATGTTAAAGTTTAGCACTCTGGTCATTACTGCAGAGACTTTTATATGTTCATTGCAATTGCCTGAGACTAACACTATCTTCAGTTCACAATTCTTAGTAATGCTGGTCACAAATGTCCCCAGTAGTAGCTGACTAGCATGACTTTCAAGAACTTCAACACATGATTTTGGGGATTACTTCAACTGACTGCTGCCTATCTATTGAAGGTCTATTTTTCGTTTTTTATATCATCTGAACCATTGATTGTTGCTTGTCATATGAAAATTCTTTGGGGTATTTACTGGATCTTGAAATCCATACTGTGGGACTGCAATCTGTTATATTAAAATTTTAAGCCAATTTGTTGGACACCATTGCTGGTAAAAGACTAGAAAACAAGTTTATAAGTACGCGTGACACAAGGATGATATTCTGACAGTGTCACAGATGAAAGTTCATACAAAGATTGGAATTAATGTGTTAAGAAAGAGAAGAGGGAGAAGAAGCAATTATCACAAACATAAAATGAGATCAATCGACCAGTGTGAGATTACTTTCCTTCTGTTACGCATAGGAAGATAATTGTGACATGTTTATTAAATATAAGGCGCTCTCGGGTACACAAGATTTTCAACATGATAAAACCTATAGCCCTAACTATTGTCTCCAGCTGCAAAAATATCCTTAAATTACCTGAAACCGTTTCAATTCTTTATTTTCCAATAGCTTTTTGCATGCAACCTTTTCATCATACCTGAAAGAAGCAAGATAATAAGAACAGGGAACATCTGCCTATGTCTAATATCACAAGTCCAAGTACAGAGTTCAAGCTCGCTAGACTCAACATATACAATTACATTTCCAATTCAGAATAAAACCATGTAGAGGCACTTACTTTCCTTCCAAAACCTCTGGAACAAGCACACCAAAGCGGTGAAGAAACTCATAAAATGTTCGGCGAGTAGGGTAGCCAGCACAACTGATTCTAATAGCTTCAAGAACACCCTGCAAAGACAATGAACAAGCAGTGGATGATTAGGAAGTTCTATCCATTGCAACTTTATCTGAAAAAGAAGAAGACATCCCTGAATTTCAGAATATACTCACGCCACAGCGCAATTGTTGTATGACATTAATATTCTCAAAAATAGAAGGTTTCAGAAGATTGTTTGGCTTTACGCATCTTATGTAGTGAGGCTCTGTTGAGTTCAGCGTATCCATCAAGGCTTGTAGTTGCAGCTGCATAAAGTGGAGTGGTATAGGAACAACTGTTAACTTGTCAATTGTGGAAAAAATACTTGATTTCATCAGCATTTTCTTTTGCAGGGTATGAACATATAAATTTCTTTTCCATGGTACACGTATGTCTCCGCAGGGGCCATGTCAACATGTTCTCAAAGGAAGAATGACTTGTGCAAGCCTCATACTTGTGAGAATCCTAGCAAATTCGACCTTCTTATTTATTTTCCTATTTCAATTCAGACTCGTGTTTTGTCTTTATTTGTTAAGATTAGAGACTCCTAATTAGAAACTACCATAGTTCTTTAGGAATGCAACTATATCAGGTTAGTATTAGTGGCTACGATTGCTATTAGAGTACTTCTTCTCAACAGGTACAATTTTGATGTGTAGTACAACATATTTCTATTTATTCCTACTCCAATTTTATGCATGTATTTTTAGGAGAAAATTCTGTAACTTTGTACCGTAGAAGTCAATTATACAAGTTGGGCTTCACAAGAGGAGACATGATTCCAGCAGCTCATCTCCTCTATTTCATCTTCTTCTTTTGGGATATTCAACTATCATGGTATGTGATTGTGGGATTGAAGATGCAAAAAACAGCCTGGTATGTATGATCTTGATTGTCAGTGGAGCCTACTAAAGAAGATCTGCAGAAGAGTTTTAAGAGTCCTTTAATTGAAACTAGGTATCTGCGATGTGTGGTCATTTTTCAGGATTCACTTTTGCTTTAGCAGGTCAATGCAATCTGCATTTCATTTCTGAAAACTTCCTTTGAACATTTCAACAGCCATCAAATTTTATTTTTTTTTGGAATGTTTGGAGTTGATCCAAAGCACTCCATGTGTAAGAAGTACAGCTCCCATTAGATAAAGAGGGGGTAGGCATGTCAAAGGGACATGACTGGAAATAAATGCTGATGTTTTTAAAGGAAGTATTTCACATAAATAATTGCAAATATCAATCATATACATTGAGTTTCCCATACAGAAGTACTTC
Organism: Umbellularia californica; assembly: GCA_028538565.1. Classification (NCBI taxonomy): domain Eukaryota; kingdom Viridiplantae; phylum Streptophyta; class Magnoliopsida; order Laurales; family Lauraceae; genus Umbellularia; species Umbellularia californica. The sequence goes on along the minus strand of JAPQWN010000001.1, from coordinate 11,581,860 downwards.
ATTCCCTCGAAGAAGCAGAAGGAAATAAAGAAAAGAGCAGAAATTGTTTAAATGCCAAAAGTACAATAGAAACAAAGTCTCTAAACACGTCATCTAACATAAGAGAGACTAGGTCTCAGTTTTACATTATACTTACAAACAGGAAGTGATGACCACCATAACCAGATGTGAGCACATGTTCCAGTTCCTATTTTACTTAATAAATGTCTGATATTAATGTATGCAGTACCTATCACAGTTATCTACTAACACTTACAACAGAAAAGACACCACAAAAGGGGACAATTTTCACCTGCGCATGCGTATTGTGCACTACGTGTCGGCGCCACCCATCACGAGGGACCCAGCAAAATTCAAAGGGGTCCCGCCTTTATACACGGCATGGTCCTTGCACGGAAGGTGGAAACAATCCCCACAAAAGGGGTTCCAAGGTCATGCAGCTACTGACCCATGATAAAAAAAAAGAAACAGGAATGTCTAAATATCTTCCTCATTCTTAATAGTATTCCAAAGTATTGAGGAATTGGTTGTTATCGTTGCAGTCATAAGCATGAGTAGGTGAAATCCATTATACTACAAATATTCATTATACTATAGAAGCACTGCAAGACCACAGTGGCACGTGGTCAGTTGCATGACCGCAGTTAAGTGCTCCATCATGAGTTCTTGAACTCTCTACATGACTTGCAATGATCTTAAGAACAATATACCTTAAAACGAGAACCAATTGATGAAAACTTGGAAGATTTACTCGTCTCCTCAGGAGTTTGTGGGAACAGGCCTGATACAAAAGAACATTTGGAAGCACTCAACAATTCTTGATGTTCAGCCACCACATAATCTTTATTTTTATCCAGAAACTGGTCAGATTGATACTTGACCTGAAAACACATGGAGAATAGATATGCTAAAATCCAATGGATATTTCATTATAAAATATTTGATACAGGAACCAAAATTCACCTCGCCAGCATAGTGAGAGATGGTAAAATCAGTGCGAGATAGTTTGGGCTTTTGGAAACGCTTGTGAACTTTGAATGTCTGGAAGAGCTTCTGGCAAAATGTTTCATGTGTTGACTTGGGGAACATGCTGGGAATAGAAGAAAAGAAAGTCCAAGTTTTAAAGAAAAAGTGAAGGTTATTCGACCTCCTATGAAAAAATTCGATTTCAATTAAAAAATAATTTATCTATGAGATGAGGTTTGAGGTTTTGAATAAATCCTGCTTTTCCTCAAACGGATAGGGCTACAAATTATCAAGAAGGATGAAGGTAAGGTTTCCTACCAAGCTTCATCAAGCAGCGCAATTATTCCACCAGGTTTCTGTAAAAAAAAAAAAAGGCATAAAGTAGAATATATGTATACACGCAAAAATAAATAAATAAATAAATAAAGTAAAATATATGTGTATAACAGCAGCAACCAACTTTGACGAGAATGTAACCAGCCCCAAAGGACTAGATCAAAAAAGAAAATTATTGATAAGGAGTTCATACCAACTGTCAGTACTTTAAAACGTAATATCAAAATGCAATAAGTGAACTGGAGAGTACTTTTGCCTGTTTGCATAGGATGGTATATAGCTAAAATTATCCAAATATAAAAATGAGGAACATGATCTGGAAACATTTTTTTTTTAATGGTAACAAGATTTATTAAGGCATTTGCAAACTTTGTTAAAAGACAGAGAACTCTCCTAGTCAACCCAAATCACCAGAAGAATCTAGTAAATACACCTCATTAAAGCATGACCTTATAAAACTCAATCTGCCATAATGATGCAAGGTTGAATGTTTCATTATTTGAATTTGTAAAATTTACTCATATTTTTCATGTAATTTTTCTTGTAATTGTCAAATTGTTTCAATGGATTTTGGCATTTAATGTACCTTTTTCACTATATTGAATGAAATTCTCATTCTTCTAAAAAAATGGAAAAAATATTGTGTAATATGGAAATTTGCATAATATTATACTAATATCAAAGCTAAATAGGATCACAAATAAGCATCATAATTTTTTAGTCAGACTACAAAATCGAATGGAGCAAATGAGACAGCTTAGTTTTTAATTTACCTTTTTATTTTTGCAAATCTTGCATATCAAAAAACATCCCAGTGAAGTAGAAATACCTTTTCAATAAGATCCAATACATCTTGATTATCAACAAATTCTATATAGCTCCAATCAATTTCCTCCTTGGTGTACTCTTCTTGCTCCATCTTAAATACATGCTGAAAAGAAGAATATGCAGATGTCATAGATATGATACAATATCAAGATTGAGAAAATACTGACCTGCCCATACAGGGTACGATAATTTACCTGGTTAAAATGCTGTTGTAGCTTCTCATTCGTGAAGTTAATACAGAACTGCTCAAAGCTGCATAATGTCATGTATTGAGGTGAAATAGTAGAAACAAGAATGTTGATTGAAACAAAAAAGGAAAAAGATGTAGAATTTTCAGTATTAGAAAACTTCTTTTCTTGTATCAGTGGTTTTTACCTATTAGTCTTAAAGCTTTCAAAACCATAGATATCAAGGACCCCAATCAGTGATTTTGAGTTCAGGTCTTGCCCAATTGAGACATTAATTTTATCCACGAGCCTGTAAACAAAAACTCATACACCTTAACTCCTGATGTTTAAGACTCCTAAGACTTGGAAAACAATGTTCTTGGATAGAAAAAAATACTAGAGCCTGATAATCACCTAGTCTCAAGCATCTTACCAGTCAAACAAGCGGGAATATATTGTCTTTGCTAGGCCATCCCTGCTAACTGTAGCACCATGAGGATCGAGGCTTCTCTTAATGACTTCTTCAGGGGTTATCATCACACGTTTACAAAGTGCATCTTCTAAGGCCTGAGAATCACACCTAAAATGAGAATAGAATCAAGGTCAACAAATGACCAGCACATTAATGAAAGCACAAAAGTTCCAAGATAATAAGACAAGCATCATACATGAGAAGCTCAGCTGTCATTTTGAGATGAAACTTAGAGCTGTCGTCCTTCAAAACTGATGAATCAACTTCTTGCCCCTTAGCAAATTCGATATTACCAAGATGAAGAATGGCAGCAATAACGCTAAAAATTGCTTCCTGAAACAAAACTTCCATCAGGAAAACGGCCCTCATCATGGGTTTTATTTTGAGTCCAGCATACAGTATATTAAACTTCTGGTATATAGGTGAGAATCTACCTGTTCACTTTCACTGATGCCAACAATATCCATTGCCCTCCTGGTGGCAAGATAGTCATGGGCATCACTTACACCAACAAGCTCATAGCAATTCGATTGGTTAAGATAGTGAAATGATTTAGGGTTACCCAAGTTATATTTTTTAACTTCCTGAAAGGTTAAAAAAATCATGGTAAAAAATTCGTTCAGTAATGTAATTCAAAGGACACGTGCAAGAAAAATAGAAGATTAATTCATTAGCTAGTAATCCAAAAAGAAAAGTTCTTACAGCAGGTGGAGCCGCACAAAGAAGATAAAAACAGTGGTAATTGCGCTCTGGATCAGAAACTTGGCAAACACGGGACCTCTCAAGGAGGTAAGTTCTGATAGCAGCGCCAGATATCCTTCCATGCTTATCAAATTGGATCTCAACAAATTTCCCAAAACGACTGCACTGGCATATTTATAAACATCAATAGAGCTCATACTACAATAAAATTTTAATGAAATGCAGGATGAACATTCTACTCAAGACAAAATTTTCTTCAGATGTGAAAGATCCACAGGATTATACAGAAATTTCAGAAATGTTAACTGATGAAATGAAAATAGCTGTGTTTATTTACTAGGGCTAGGATTATGATGATGGTGATGATGATGACGAAGATGATAATATGGAGTTTATTTTCCAAACCAAAAGACCATCTGATTCTATGACATACTGGATCCCAAAAGCCAACAGACAACAGTTTTCACAGTATCTCACCTAGAATTGTCATTCCTAACAGTTTTAGCATTGCCAAATGCTTCAAGAACTGGATTTGACTGCAATCACATCATTTGGTACCAACAAGGAAAAAAATCATGATTAATACACAAGTGAAAATTTCAACATATTTTAATTGAGAACAATAAAACATATGATCAAAGTGCGAACGAAGTAACTCCTTGATTTACAAATACAGATTACTAATTCATCTTACTTCTAGAACCTGCTGTTCAACTGTCCGCCCTGTCCGCCCTTCAGTCGCTTGACGCCCACCCATATAAGCAAGATATTGCATAAGCATTTTCGTGGTCTCAGTTTTACCAGCGCCACTTTCACCGCTAACTAAAATTGAGTTGCTTTTTCCTTCATTGATCATTGCCCTGTTCCAAATCCAATTAATCATTTCCATAATTGGATGCATTCTAAGTGATGATACCCATACTTCCTCTGTGAAACAAGAGCCTCAGCTCACCTGTAAGCAACATCTGCAATTGCAAAAACATGTGGACTTAGCTCACCAAATGGTGCGCACTTGTACTTTTCCATCATGTGAACATCATACAGATGCGGCAGCCTTTGAAATGGATTGATGGCAATAAGAATATTTCCAGTGTATGTCTGCATAATATTTAAATATTAAGTTATATCTGGCACAAATTTGAGTTGCTGCAATCTTTTTAAAAACTAGAATTTGCTGAAAAGTGAACAAAAGGAGAAACAAAATAAAAGAGACTTCTGGGCTCTGGCTCACATAGATCTCATTGAGTTCATATCTTGTTGACAAGTTCTGTAGAACTCCAGGCTCATGTAGATAAGAGAGCTTAGTCATGTCATCAACTCCACCCGCAGGAGCTTCCATATCCTTGGGGTAAATTTTTGACAAGGATGAAACAACCTGAACGATAGCAACTTGGACGATATGTCAGAATTCTGAATGAAGCTAAGCGAATTCTGAATGAAGCTAAGTATCAACTATCAATCAATACAATAGTGAAATTTCAGGATTACATGTTGCAAATTGCAATCAATATTCATAATTATGTTTCACCTACAACCAATTGTACTAATTTCAAAGGGGAAAATCATCACAACTGTAAACCGAAACCATGGTATAAAATATCGGCCGATACCGAGTCATATCGGCCAATATGACTCGGTATCGGCCGAGACCGAACCGATATCTCAGTGAGATATCGGATTCGGTCACATATCCCCTAAAAAATCCGAGATATCGGCCGAGATGATATCATCTCGCTGGGAACCGATATCTCGGCCGATATTTTCAAAATATCGGCCGAAATGATATAAAATGAATGAAAGCCCTAATTTTTTCTACTTTTTCCCCATCTTCCTCTTCTTCTCTTCTCTTCTCCAACCATAGCAGCAGCCAGCAGCCCAGCCACTCCCTCTTCAACATTTCAAAATCCCACATTAATTTTTTGAAGAAAATATTATCTAAGCCTCTAAGGTATGAGAAAATCAACCCAAAGCATTTTATCATGTGATTTTTTTTTTTTTAATTTTTTAGATGAAGTATAGAAATCATTAGGTTTGTCATTTGTGTTGTGTTCTTCATTTAGAAGTTAGATCTACATACTTTCATGCTAGATCTACTCATACACATGATTTTGAACTTTTTTTCCAATTTTTTTTATTTTCGGATTTTTTGATATTTGAATTATTATATATCATTTTTTTGGGATTTCATCATAACTATGTTATTTTAATGATTCATGATCATTGTATGGTGTATAAATGATTGATTTACAAACTTTTATGCTAGATCTATGTATTTAGGATTTTGAAAATGATTTTATTAAAAAAGGATTTTCTTAAAAATAATTGTTGTTACTTGTAACTTGTTAGAATATTTGTGATACCAAAGGCTTATTAATAGTGTGTAGATGATAAATCTACATCTACTCATAGTCATAGACTCATAAACATGATTTAGATTTTTATTTTAATTATTTTATTTTCGGATTTTTTAATATTTGAATTATAATATATCATTTTTTGGGGATTTCATCATAAATATGTTCCTTTAATGATTCATGATCATTGTATGGTGTGTAAATGATTAATCTACATACTTTTATGCTAGATCCTTTTACTTTCATGTTCCTTTTATACTAAAGAAGATAGCGAACTGCGACACAGACAGGAACTGAGACACAGACAGGACTCATAACTTAAGGTGACCGAGATTTTGATTTATTGTTGTTACTAATGGAAAAAAATATTGTATTCCAGCATTTTCTAATATTTTGGATTTTTTGGATATTTTTGCAAACTTTTTTGGATTAAAAAAAAATTCACACCGCGATGACCGCGACGGACCGATATCCGCGACCGATACCGATATCATATCGGTTTTTCGGCGCGGCCGATACCGCGACCGAGACCGAGATTTTAAACCATGACCGAAACCATCAGATGGTACATTTGGACAGTGGCACACAAGGTTACAGGAGTTTGATATAATATATATGGCTGTTGGGCTTAAGATACTGAAAAGAACATGAAGGTAGGTCACAGTTAATACAGGAACTGCATATATAGATACATGCATAACGTCTGTATATTGTTGTTGTTGTTGGTGTGTGTGTGACAGAGAAAGAGAGGAAAATCTCTTCTGCTTTTAAAGAATGAATAAATTAGCGAGATAAATTTTTGATCTGGATAAATAAGTAGGAGATGAAACCCAAATTCTGCCCAGAGGAAAGAAAAAGGATTTTGAGGCTACTGAATCTTCTGTAGAGGGATGGACAAGGTTGTTAAAGTTATGAAGCAAAAGATATGTATAACATTGAGAAAAAGAAGCGCAATACACACACATATGCATACATACATATAAATGTATGGCTGTTATCTCCTGGTTGATATTGCCTCTGAAGATCATGGAAGAAAGCCCTATGAGGCCCGCCTGGAGGCTCGGACTGATACCAAAAAACTGGAGCGGGTTTAAGTAGAAGGTGGTTGGGGGAGCTTTAGTGCCAACAGATCTTTCATGATTAAGGCATGGGACTTGCAAAATCAACAGTCACAAGTCCCTTGATCTCAGATCCAATTGTCAAGACCCTTTGATATACATTGTTCCGTCATTCACTAGCATCTCGAGCTATTGGTGTTTCTAGTTATTAACTTGATATCAGAGCTGGAGTTGGGCATTCGAATCCCTGAGGACGTGTCCACATATGGTCGTTTGGGGTGTTTCTGTCCACGTACGGAGACCCGCACATGAGAGGGGCTGTCAAGACCCTTTTGATATACATTGTTTTGTCATTCACTAACGGCTAATACCAATAGTGGGCAATCTGTACGGGCTCATACAATACAACAAGGGGGGACCATGAGGGGGCCGAAGTAAGCCATATAAGCCCAAACATTGCTCATAGGATCAAAATCATATACATAAAATATACCACTTTTGCTCCTTTGCATTTGTCTTGCACAGAGATATCGTGCAAGAATGCTAGTGGGACCCACCATATGATCAATCCAAATGAACCATCCCCCCACCCACAAAAAAAGTCACGAATCGCATGGGGTTTACACTCACCCGAAGGGATTGGATCGTTGGATCAAGTGTGAAAATTCTTATTAATAAAAAAGCGTTACACTTATGAGCCACAAATCAAGGAGTTAGGAATTAGGATCACTAGATTGACTTAAAATTTCCTATATGGGGTAGTCCCATTTGGATTTTTCAATCCCCACCTCCCCATAATTGTTGAGGCCCCAAGTGGGGCCCAACAACTATCTCACACGATGCTCCTGTGCAAGACATACACACAAGAGCACCACCCTACATGTGTGTGATAAGTATGAGCGCTTATATAAGGTCAACCTTATCGATATGGTCAAGTGACCTCAAGTTATATGGAAGATGATCTCCTAAGGGTGTGTTTGGCAATTAACTAGTTAAAGTAAAGTAAAGTGAATCCAGACAAGAAATGACAAGCGGTCATATCAAAAGTACACAATTTCAAAATTCCCTCTGAATTTAAAAAAAAAAGTAAAAAAAGCAACCTCCTTTCTCCACTAAAAGACAAAAAAACTCCATTTTTCTATATAAAAAGTCAAAAAGATTTCATACCAAACAACTAAAAACAAAACACCATCATAGCACCTTACATTTTATTCTCTCTTGATTTGATGTTTCACCATACTTCAATTCACCATACATCCAAACAGGCCCTAAAAGCAACAGGATACAGGAAAAACGGATCGGTGCCTTTGTCACAGGGTCGTTCATGAAATTCAGGGTGATCCTGCCTTATGGAGGGTCGGGATGGAAACTCACGCATCCCATTGCTCATAGGATAATATTTTTCAAGCTATACACATTCACATTGAGCACATCTTCTAAAGATCCGAACCATTCAAAAGATGCATCCACCTACATGCATGGTTCCTAGTATTTGTCCAATCACCACCATTGGATTAGGCGGGTCATAAAAGTAAGTGATTGAATCCCAAAATAAATGAGTCTATTTTGAAAAAAATCATTTTTTTTTGTACAACGCGGACCACCTTGCGTAACCCAAATTGTCAACTCAAACCTCATCCATGGTTTGATGGATCCCAAAATCCTACTCCATTACAAATATTGATCATTTGACTAGAAGAAATTTTAAAAGAAAAAAATAATCAAATTATATTGTCCAATTCACTGGAATATCACCCCGATCGAAGCAAAGTTTAATGATCCAAATGTTGGTTGACATGGAAGGTTTGGATACTTGAAAACTATGCCATATTGTATAAAAAAACATGATGTATTGAAAATAATGATATATTATCAATTTAATCACTTTTTTCTCAATGTAATGGTGAATGTCACTCCAACAAAAGCAAATCTTTCCATCATGGGTCCACTAGGGTAGAAATGGGTTGAACTATTATGTGATTGGTTCAAATATTTGAACGTTTACATATTTGAAGATTTTTTTTTTGTTTTTTTTTTTTTGTGTGTGTGTGTGTGTGGTAACCAAGCCAAGGGGGATGGGAGCCAAGAGAGAGCCTGCACTCACACGGGAAGAAAGCCCACTCATGTGGGAAAGGAGCCCGCACACACAGGAATAGGTGGCGTACCAAGGGTTCGAACCTTGGGCACTCAAGTGAGAACTGCTGCTCCTTACCACTCGGGTAAGGAGCTGTTCTCATTTGAAGATTGAATTGAGCTAACTTTATTGGCAAGTTTTACCTTATGAGACAGAGAAGGGGGAGGGGTATAGTATATGGCTGGGTGCATGTGCCCCTCCTTTGCAGCCCGCCTAAATGCATGACAACTATAAAGTGTAGGGGCATGGAAATGTACAAATGTAGGTTAGGCCTAGGCCGAATATTAGACAGATTTAGATAATTATAGCCCTTGATTTAGAGCTTCAAAGTAAAATGATTTAATACAATCACTATTTTTAATGTTTCAATCCAATAATGTGTGAGACCAAAGCAATGCAAAAGTAAGGTTAGTGCCAACTCATAGGATGGTACTAAGATGTGATTGGGTTTGATTGATCATTAAGAGGGTCCCGCTATCTGAAAAATGGGGACTGGGCACAACAACTGTTCTACAATTATTTTGTATGCAAATCTCTCTCGCTCGCTCTCTCTCTCTCTCACACGCGCGCACACATCCGAAATTTACGCCAAATGATTAGGAAAAGAGAAAAGAAGAGAAAATCCAACTTTTGAGGGCTTTAAATCAAGGGTTACAATGATCATACGTTCCCCATCCCTTGCACTACTTCATGGTAGACCTTTCCATCCCCCATAATTGGCATGCATCCAAGTGGGCCCCACATGTCAAGTCGTGATTTGCTACATAACAGTTGGATGCATGCCAGTCATGGGGTGGGGGGATGTAAAGATCTCAACATGACCTTGAAGTGTGCATAATATCAGCCCTGTCGCATCATTTGACCCCTTGACCTATGGCCCTCAATTTGAAGCATTATAGATTTGGATTTTCAATCGAAACGGTGTGTACCAGTCGGAGGAACGTCAAAAACGGAGTGAATGCCAACTCATGGGAGGGTAGTGAGCATGAAGGGTTAACTTGATGATAGGTGGGCAAGGTGCCTCAAGAATAGGATGGTTCTCACCATCTATATCTGCAAATAGTACTCGTAACCATATTTTCCTATATCCATATTACAACATATAAGCACACACACATACAAGAGCTTGTGGCACAGTTGAAGGTGCTCACTATCACAATCTTGAGGTTGCGGGTTCAAGTACATTACGATTGTTTAAAAAATCGGCCGAGTCCGTATACCGAGTCGGGTCCTATGGGACTCAGACTCAAAATCATGTGACTCGGCCAACTCGGCCATAAGACCATAGGACTCGGCCTGACTCGGCTGAGTCGACTCGGACTCGGCCATGGCCAGGTCGGGTCCCGAGTCCGATTTTTTAAACCTTGCACATTACCAATCAAAAAAGAAGAATAAAAAAAAGAAAGAAAGGAAAAACACACACTTACACACGTACGCATACAAACACAGATACATACAATGCCTTTCATAAATGTACTCGCCAATCTCCGGCTGAAATAATCAACATAGATTCAGCTGACAATCATAATGATTCTAGTTTTCCATCTGAACCGGTGACAAATTTATGAACACTCCTTAGGACTGAACTCACCACCTACGGTTGATTAGAAATTACTTGTGATCTCAGCTTCATACAGGCTGCAACTCCTGTAGCCAGCAATTTGAGATGATGATCGGTTTTGGAGGTGGATCGACCTAGTAAAATCAGGGTCCTTTTTACTGGTCATTGAAGTACATGTGCCGCTTAGCACACAAGGTGCATGATGATTTGACTTTATATATGTTTGTACATATATATTCCCTACACACCAGTTTACATATAACTATATGCTCACCTCCTTCGCGCTTGCTACAATTCCCCCTCTTAAAAAATAGGAAAAAAGAATTGGGAGTCATCCAAATTTGAAACTCATGCCACAGTTACCTGTTGTCGTACTGAAACAACTATTTTTTTTAAACAACTAATTTTTTACCATTGACATTTGGGGCCTGAAAATCCATTAGATAAGATGATTAGATCAGATTAGATTGCTCTTTGGGGCATCCATACCCAGGCATAGACCTTCCCATCCCCCTATACTTGTCATTGGTAGTTTCGCGTGCATTCAGGTGGGTTCCACAAGTGGTTGATGCAGGACAAACCTGTGGTCCCCATGGGGACCACGGGTCTGTCCTACATCAATGAATTTTATTGAGTGCTTTTGGGTTTCCCGGAGTTATCTCTCTTCCTCGCCCGCAATGGTGAGTTTGGCGTGAGGCCAAGATTTTCAAGTGCGTAGCCTGACCTATCCCCCTCCATCTTCCATCTCTAGTCCCTCCATCTCTACCCACCCCGCATCTGGTACCCCGCTCCGCATCAGTGGTTAACATATAGCTATGCGTGAACTAGATCATACATATATATGGGAAGCTTTGTAGGAGGGCATAGGTTCATACTAAATAAGGAACTTCTAAAATTGGTTTAATTAAAAAGAACACCAATTTTCAAGTGGAAGAAATACTCACTTCACATATAGTTAACCCAAAGTTCACACCAGCCCAAGACTCACAGCCAAAGTAGAGAAGAAGAATACAATCTTTCTTGTACATATGGATAAAGTTATGCTAGAAGATAACTACTGACCAATCAAAACGCTTCTCATTCAAAAACAAACCTAACTTCCTAAATTTGAACACATGCCTAACTCCTTTTACACTTCACCACACTTGCACAACCACCATGACTATTATTGTAACAATCCATGACTACAACTAAAAATAATCTAAAAATTTACTCAAAATCTCTACAATAGATAGGCTAAAAAAATAGATAGGCTAGAGAAAATGATTTGCGTAACTGCGAGATAATTTTTATGCTTACATAAAGAAAAAGTTTGACACGCAATAGTAGAGAGTAGAGGAAAATGTCTTAACTTTTAAGAAGGTAAGCATCTTTTCTTGATAACAATGAACAAAGGAGAATCAGTCAAAAGAAAAACAAATTCACCAGATTCATTATAGTTAATCTAATAGAAATAGTCTAATCAAGTATCTTAAGAGCTACTAAACTTGAGCACATCAACCATAATGCATGTGGGTGTCCAGTCACAAGGACAAATGCAGGCCCATACACCAAAGAAAAGAATATCAAAGTTGTGGAAATGGCAGCATAAGTAACCTACAGACCTTTTTCCCATTAGAAGTCAGAGTTTCAGCATCTTCACCATTGATCCTTAAAACTTGCCCATCTACCCAAGCTAATTCTTGATCTTCAACCCAGACATGAGAGCCAACAACAATGTTTATTGGAGTGCTCTGCAGTAATCAAATTTTGAGCATATCAGAATATCAGTCAAATTTTACAAAGTAGGAGCTAAAATACATGCGCAAGCATGAGATGCAGGCATCTAGTCTATGAAAATGCTAAAGTATCTATCTTAGAAACATCAAACCCAAAAGTATATTTAACATTTAGCTCAAAAGGTTAAAAACCATAAATACTAAGCAATTAAAAGGTATTCACACACATTTAAACATGCATTTCACTATCTTTTCCTAAAATGGATTTTGTCCTGATCATTTTATGCATTTTTATCACCTCCATCATCTACTGTAAAGAATCCTGGGAATACAACACTCCTCTTTACTTTTTTGAGACTGCAGCCAGAAGATATTTACAGTAAGTAGGCTAAGGTTCTCCAAGACAAATATCATGATTACTCATAATAATTTTTTTTTCACAGAGTGTTGCTAGGCATCCTACCTAGACTAAAAGAACATATCAATCTTGTGTTTTTTTTTTTTTTTTTAAAATGCTTACATATCACGCTTGATTGATATGGATTCAGAAAATAACCTGTTTACAATGACCTCATTTACCATGTGTCTGGCCAGGATCTAAACTATATTGTTATACTGGTGACCTCTTCATTGACTCATAATTCCAATCCTTGCAGAGGTTGTGAATTACAACATATAGTAATATCATGTCATGGGATACAAACATGAAATTTGTTGAAGTTCCAACAACTAGAAATAACTAATTCAAAGAAACCCCAAATTCTAATATCCCTCACATCTGCAAAAATGGACGAGATATTATTAGAAGCCTAAGAGGATTGGATGGGCATAAAAACGTTCAAAGCTTGGGGTACAAAAGGTGGGATAGTTCAACTTTTAAGTTATAATATAAAAAAATGGCATCGGAAGTAAATTCATAAGAAGCTATGTTTTCTAATATATGATACATTCCCATAAGGCTTTAAAAAATAAAACAAAAACTCAAGCAAATAATTTTTCAGAAATTTGAAATGCAGGTCTGTTGTAATTGGAATGAGCAAGCTTGATGCCAAGGGTCCCTTTGTTTAATAAGTATTTGATTCCTAGGATCTCTAGGTAATGACTTTCTATCAAAGTGGTTTATTAAAGGTGAAAATCTACAAGGGGCCTCAAATAATCTCTCTTTTTATAGGAAATGAATAATGATTACCCACCCATCATCCTAATAAATTAATTCAATACAAACTGTTAGCCCCATCTCCAAATCTCCACGCCCTTAAGTCTCACCTCTTAAATACTTCCTGAATAGAACCCCATCTAATATCAATTCATAGGAATTAAAACAAAGTAGGAAAGCAGTCCCCCAAAATCAAATTCGGTGTTTCAAGCCGTAGTTGATGTTTCTTTTTCTTTCTTTTTTTGGGAAGTTAAGCTGAGTAGAATCACAACCTGGTTGCTGCACCTTCCATCTGTACCAAGAGCTGTCTTCAACAGATATTCAATTTCTTCCTTAGTTCTTAAACAAAACAAAGGCACCCCTTCTCTTTTCCCATTCTTCCTTTGGGCCAAACAGTCCCTAGACTAATTCATCACATTGGAGAGCAGAAATAACAACAATAAAAGTACAAAAACAACAATAACAACAGAACCTTTAAATTTGGATCAATGGGTTACACGGCATTGTAACCTAATTACCACTAATTGCAGAATTAGAAGCAAACACATAAGAAAAGCCTGCTTACCATTGTAAAATGACAAAGGTGGGGAAGCAAATGGACCAGTTACATTTACAACAACAAAATCTCTAGACCTAATGCTTCAACTTCGAACCACATCTCCAGATTTGAATCAATCAAAATGAAAGATGGCTTCATTTATCATTCTCTACCAAAAAAATCGAATCTTTTTTCAATACAAATCCAGTGCATGAATCTGAATAGAAATGACGACAAGAACTCCATCTAAGGCATTTGGATGGGGAGTTTGGAGAGAGAGAGAGAGAGAGCGAAATCTGAGCTCTGAGTTTTCTGTTAGGTTTTCTTCTTCGTCTCCTCTGTGATTTTCTCTCTCCTTGATGTGATTCTCGTTGGCTTGTGGCTTGTGGAGGTGCCATTTTTCGGGAGAGGCTTCGAAAACGCTTTCCGTTACTTTCGCGCGCTCTTCTTCTTTCTTCCTCTTCTTTTCTCTCTACAGATTTCTGCCAAATTAGGGGAGATACTAGTGGCTGCCAGGTTACTCCAACGTTTTAAATACATCATGCCATCTGGACCGTCCAGCTGGAATGGGGGATCATTTGCTAGTAGGATTCTTTCTTTTTTCTTTTTTCTTTTTTCTTTTTTCTTTTTTCATTTTTCATTTTTTTTTCATTTTTTTAAACTTTTATTTTCTTTTTTCTTTTTTTGAATTTTAAATTTTTTTTCTTTCGATTTAAAAAAATAAAAAATTGAGCTGGCCCACACGGCACATGGGTCAGCACGACCCAGATTGCCCGGCACGACATGAGCCTAGCCGTGCCGCCTATGGGTCGTGTTGGCCGAGGCCCTACCAACCTGGGCACAGCACGCCAAAGCCAGTGAAATTTCTTGGGCAAGCATGGCCGGGCTAGCCTTTTCACAAGCACGGCCCATTTTACGCAATAGGAATGAACGCGAGGTGGCACTTGCTAAACCCCTATAAATAAACACTAGATAAATTTGAATGGGTTTCGAACATAAGTGGGAGCTAACAAATTCAAGCCGTATGCCACTTCACCGCCTTTTTTGCGTTAATTTGGACCGTTCAAAATGAATCTCGTCCCCTCTATATCCTCAGGTTTTAGTTCAAACGGATTGGGTTACACTACATAATTGGGCACCATAGCAAAAATATGACTAGGCGCTCACGTGGCATCACCGTTGACGGTGTTAAATCACTTTTTCATCACGGTTGTCCATCGTCCCACTCATCTTAAATTGGAACTCAATGCTGTATTAGTAAAGGGGATGGAATTCATCTTAAATGGTCTAGTTATTTCTATATGGACCCCATGATGGAGTTCTATAAAAGTGTTGAACGATTCTATGTAACAGCTGCGACAGAGGATCTAGACTTTGTATGAGGATGTGTTTTATTTTAGTGGGTAAAATTTTATTTAGTGGGCCTAATTGAGGAGCACTTTCTTGAGGATCTAGATTGACTTCGGCTCCATCCTCAGTTTACCATCGCCGTCGAGGTGTTCATGTTCATGGGCTGACTTGGGCTGGAATCTTATCCAAACCCAACATATATACTCAATTTTCCATAATATTGAGGCTAAGATCAGCCCACAAGCCTGAAACACAGGCTCAGACCTAGCTGCATTTGTAAATTTTATGTACACCTTTGTGCTAAATATGTTGGGCTAGGCTAGACTTCTTAAGTATATGTGGCTCAGGATGGGACTTTAATTATTGGGACATAAAATTAGACCCAAACTTGTCTACTAAAAAAAAAAAACAAAAAACCCAGAACATATACAGCTCAGTGTGGGCAGGGAACTCTCAGGGTCAGGTTGGCCAGGCCAATGCACACTCCCAATCCTTACACTTGAATGAAATATTATAAATTTATAATAACCCATATGTTTTCCAATCTCCAAACAGAGAGTGAAAAACTGGAGAAGGATTGGGGCATTCCCAATCATTACACTTCAATGAAATATTATAATAAAATAATAATCACTACATATTAAAGTGAAGTTTTCTTAATTCCACACAACAGGGAGGTTTTTTTTTTTTTTTTTTTCTTAATTTTATTTTAAAAATGAGTGGTTCATGTTTTAAAGAGGTGGGACAAATTGTAGATAAAAAAAAACATGAAACTTTTTGTAGTAATTTTAATGTGGGCCCAAAATTTACATGAAACTCATCTTATTTTTAATGAGTGGTTCACTTTAATGCAGCTCACTACATCTTCAATGCTGGGTGGGGTCCACCTTTTTTAAAATCCGAGCCGGTCAGTGTACATGGTATTTAGATTAGAACTTAAGCAATAATCCTAATTATATCATGCCAATTGAGTTAGGTCTATGTCTTGAGATAACATGGGTCTCTCATTTTAATTTTCTTCAGTTCAGACTCATTCATCCAATTCCCTCAGACCATTTTCTATAAATGCCCATCTGGCCATCCCACACATGCAATCCGATTCTTCACAACAAAAATATGAGAAAGGTTTGAGTGTAAGTCAATAAAGGCCAAGAGCACAACATGATCCAGAATGCATTGTACTATATACATATTATTTAGGTTTAGACAGAGTAAGAAATCTAACCAAACGAGCAGGGTTAAAACATCATCCATTCCTTCATCAAGCCAAGCCATAAAATTTACAAGAAAACTATGCCTAATGCATGTCTATCACAGAATAAGGTAAGAGAAATCACTGTCATAATCAACATGGCTATGAAATCATAGTCCATTCAGGCGACAAACCATCCTGGCTCTTCAGTTTCCTTCTTCATTCCCCTTCAAGTACAGAGCTTCAGTCCCATCTGCACTCTGGCTGCCTCGCCCTTCAGAAGAACTCACATGTCCACCATCATGCTTGCCACCACCCATCAGACTCCTCGTGGCCGCCTGCAAGCCATCCCCGTTGCGTCCGAAATCAGAAAAACTTCCAGTTGTGAGTGCCCCATTACCTCCCATACCGGTCTCATTGTTCAGCAGGTGGAACCCACTGTTTACTCCAGAGCTCATCCCCAACTGGCTGTGCATGGATTGCTGTTGAAGGGCAGAAAGTGGTTGCTGACCATACATCATTGATGATCGAGCTGCCGCAAGTGATGATGGTGTCATCTGTTGTGCTTGCTGGTGTTGCAAGTAACGGGCGCCCTGCATTGCAGCAGGAGGAAGAAACTGCACAGCCATGTAGGTCAGGACAACTAAATGGTTTATATATATCGCACACAAATGAAGTATAATTGGAAAGAGTTACGACTGATGGTTGAATAGTAAAGAACTGCATAAAAACACAAAAAACGTTGTCCGTTTTGTGTACCATCATTGGCATCGACCACATCGTCAATGTTGTCCTGCCAAACTAAAGTTCTGAAAAGGTGACTTAGAGATTCACTGAGTCACAGTCCATTTGGCTGACTTGTTGGGTTTATGGGTTTTGGCTCGTTTTGTAGGCCCATTCTTTTGTATTAGGGTTGAGGGATAATTTGGTCTTTGTTAAAACTATATATTATCTCTCTTGGTTGTAACCCTATGATGGGAAAAAAACTCTGATTAGTGAAAAGAAGGAGACGAGCTTTTGTCCGTGGACGTAGGTGTGAAATCACCGAACCACGTAAATCTGTACTTCTTTTGTGTGGCTTGATTTGTTTGCTTGTTGATCGCATGCTTCCGCACACACGATCACAACAAATTGGTATCAGAGCATTGTTGTGGTACGCGATCAACAAAGGTGATTGGTTCGGATCTCGAAGAGGTTCTTTGTTTGGTGTAGATCGGACGACACATATCGGGCGTTTGCAGAGAACAGATTTGGAGCAGCCTTGTGAGATCAAGATCGGTGAGATCAAGGTGGGCCACACTGATAGTTGTGGTTTGGCTGTCGCTGCGCAGAGGAGAAGGACTCGATTTATAATCGCTGCTATCCCGCTGTCTACAGACTCCGGAACGGAGAAGTTGCAGAGAAGACTGAGAATAGGGTAAAAGAAAATTATCTTCGTTACACGTTGTAAAGCCACTGTGGTTTTGTTTCTATTTACAAAAGTTAAAAGAAGATCAACAGTTGATTTGCCTTTTTGGTCTTTTGGTTTGACAAGTGGAGAGATTGAGATTAAAAAAAAAAAAAAAAAAAAAAAAAAATTGAAAGTTGCAGAACCCATTCAAGTTATGATCGCCGTCGTCATTGGGTCGCCGGAATCATCACCGCCGTTGCCGCTGCGTGTCGCCGGAGAAGAGGGCTTCCGCCGCTGATTCCACAGTCCCCCGTCGTGGCCGGAGCAAGGAAGGAAGAAGACCGGAAGTGGGTTTCCATCTGGAATTTGAGTTTCTGTTGCAGAAACTAGAAGAAGAAGGAGGGCCTACAGTCCGGGTCAAGTTCAGGTCGAGCCTGACCCGTTTGCAGAAGAAGCCCAGTAGAAGCAGATCTCTGGGTCGTTTTTGGGTCAGTTTCAGTTTCAGGTCTGACCCGCCCAGCCTAGAGGCCCAGTTCAGCAGAACTCAGCAGCAGCAGCCGCTGACGTCATCCTGACGTCATCTGCAGGGTCAAGACTGATTTGACCAATTGGACGGCCAGAATTGATTTGTGTTTTCCGGAGCCATCCGGACTCAGAATTGAGCTCCGTTTTTTTTGTTGGATTCGTATCGACGAGATCTACAATCTAAACGAAGTGGATTGATAATTTAGCAAACAGAAAATAATGGCGAGTTCATCATCGACAAAGACAACTATCTCGAGTGCAAAATTTGAAGTCGAGAAATTTGATGGTACCAATAACTTTGGTATGTGGCAATGTGAGGTTAGAGATGTTCTAAGCCAACAAGAGTTGGAAATTGTTCTGGAGGATAAACCCTCAGATATGGAAGATAAGGAATGGCAGAAGATCAATCGTCATGCATGTAGCACCATCAGATTATGTCTCGCGAAGGATCAGAAATACTCAGTGATGAGAGAAACCTCTGCAAAAGTGTTGTGGCAGAAATTGGAGGAAAAGTATATGACCAAAAGCTTGGAGAATCGGATCTATTTGAAGAAGAAACTTTTCCGCTTCGAGTATCGTCAAGGTATTTCTATGACTGAACATCTCGATGATTTTAATAAAATTATTGCTGATTTAATGAACATTGATGTGAAAGTTGATGATGAAGATAAGGCATTACTTCTTCTGAATTCGCTTCCCGATAGTTATGATCATTTTACTCACACTTTGATCAACGGGAAGACCGAGGTTAAATATGATGTTGTGTCTGCTGCTTTGATGAATAATGAATACCGGAAGAAGGACAAACAGGCTCATAGGGATTCATCATCTGATGCATTGACAGTAAGAGGCAGATCAGATGATAGGACATTTGGAAATAGCTCTCGTTCTAAATCGAGAGGAAAATCAAAGCCACCTGCAAAAGATGAATGTGCCTTTTGTCACAAAAAGGGGCATTGGAAAAAGGATTGTCCAAAGTTGAAAAACAGGGACAAAGATAAATCTGATGCAAACATTGGATACAATGGGGATGATGATTCTGAATTTAATTTGACTGTTTCTTCATTGGTATGCCATTCTGATGAGTGGATTTTAGACTCGGGTTGTACCTATCATATGTGTCCCAACAGGGAATGGTTTTCCAGCTTTCAAGAGTTGGATGGTGGAACAATTTTGATGGGCAATAATAGTGCCTGCAAAACAAAAGGGATAGGAAAAATCCGTTTGAAAATGCATGATGGAGCAGTTAGAGTTTTGACAGATGTTCGGTATGTACCGGACTTGAAAAAGAATCTCATCTCATTGGGTGCTTTAGACTCCAAAGACTTCAAGATTACCATGGAAGGTGGAGTTCTAAAAGTTGTTTATGGTGCACTTGTGTTGATGAAGGGTGTCCGAAGAGGTAACTTGTATTTCTTGCAAGGGAGTACAGTTGTAGGTGGAGCAGCAACAGTATCTGATAGCTCAAATGAGACTGTTACAGACACTACCAGATTGTGGCACATGCGTCTAGGGCATGCTGGGGAGAGAGCATTGCAAGGTTTGGTTAAGCAAGGCTTGTTGCAAGGTGTAAAGACTTGCAAGTTGGGATTTTGTGAACATTGTGTTTTTGGCAAGCAGACAAAAGTGAAGTTTGGTACTGCGATCCATCGCACTCAAGGCACACTAGACTATGTTCATTCGGATGTATGGGGTCCTACCAAAGTGGCATCTTTGGGAGGTATGCACTACTTTGTTACATTCGTTGATGACTTCTCCAGAAGAGTATGGGTGTACATCATGAAGTACAAGGATGAAGTCTTGAATGTGTTCTTGAAGTGGAAGAAAATGATTGAAACACAAACCGGCAGAAAGATAAAAAGGCTCAGGTCAGATAATGGGGGTGAGTACAAGTCTAATCCGTTCTTGCAAGTATGTCAGGATGAAGGGATTGTGAGGCATTTTACAGTTAGTGGGACACCGCAACAGAATGGGGTGGCAGAACGCATGAACCGCACTATATTGGAGAAAGTTCGGTGTATGTTGTCTAACTCTGGATTAGGCAAAGCGTTTTGGGGTGAGGCAGTTGCTTATGCATGTCATCTCATCAATAGGTTACCTTCTGCTGCGATTGATGGAAAAACACCCATTGAGGTATGGTCTGGAAAACCCGCTACTGATTATGATAAATTGCATATATTTGGTTGTCCTGCTTATTTCCATGTCACAGAGAATAAGTTGGATCCAAGGGCCAAGAAAGCTATATTCTTGGGTTTCAGCAGTGGTGTTAAAGGATACCGGTTATGGTGTCCAGCTTCAAAGAAACTTGTTCTGAGTAGAGATGTGACTTTTGATGAAGCTGCCATGTGGAAACAGAACAAGCACAATGGCTCTCAGGAGGAGAGCAAAGACAGTGGTAAATCGAAGCAGGTGGAGTTTGATGTCATCCCAATTGAATCAGAGGATGATGATATAGATGAGGAGGAGACTCCAGCCCAAGAGCCTCCACAAGAGCAAGCAGATTCTATTGCAGCCAGTAGACCAAAAAGAAATATTCGAAAACCTAAACGGTTCACTGACATGGTGGCATATGCACTTCCAGTGGTTGAAGAATCTGTTCCTACCACCTACAAAGAAGAAAAGAGGCATTCGGAAAACGCAGATATGCTGACTAAGGTGGTGACTGGGATCAAGTTTAAGCATTGCTTGGACTTGATCAACATTCTGCAATTTTGAGCACCTTCGGGTGTATGGCGCCTACAGGCGCATTTGGAGGCGTGTGATTGCATGCCAAGGTGGAAAATGTTTGTGACCTGCAAATCTCGCCAAGGTGGAGATTTGTTGGGTTTATGGGTTTTGGCTCGTTTTGTAGGCCCATTCTTTTGTATTAGGGTTGAGGGATAATTTGGTCTTTGTTAAAACTATATATTATCTCTCTTGGTTGTAACCCTATGATGGGAAAAAAACTCTGATTAGTGAAAAGAAGGAGACGAGCTTTTGTCCGTGGACGTAGGTGTGAAATCACCGAACCACGTAAATCTGTACTTCTTTTGTGTGGCTTGATTTGTTTGCTTGTTGATCGCATGCTTCCGCACACACGATCACAACATGACTTTCAGTCAACTTGATCCTTTTCCAAACTATGTGATGGGCAACAGAAATCGGTCAGGATAAGTAGATCAAGAGTGAATCATACCTGAGCATGCAAGGGGGATGGCTGTGGTTGAGAATCTGCAATGGCAGCCAGGTACATTAGGTTCCGCTGGAGCCTTGCTTGATTCCTGCAGCGACAGATAAATATATACATATCAACATTACTGTTTTCCTTGACTTATAGTCGAAGTGGCAGCTACAAAATTTTGGGGAAAAGAGAGATGATTTCGCACAAAACTCCACTTCCTCTAGTTATTTGGAAACTGTCAGCCACATCCACCTCTACGTCTCTACCATTCCCATATGCATTTATCCGAAACAAATATCAACTTGGATTGTTTGGGCTCTTTCCACACAATGTACGCACAATAATGGAGACCACATAAATACCGACCTGTATCCTCAGAATGTGATAAAAAAAAAATGTATAATATCATCCAATACTCATGCTAGGGATTAAATACTCATATACATAAATCATTCGAAACAAAGTATCTGCAATGAATGCTAACAGCAATATGTGGCACAACAAACAAAAAAAACCTCTGCTATGAATAAAAAGAAAATTTGAAAGGTTTTTACAAAATTTTTTTTTTTTTTTTTTGAATGGTATGAAAAAAATAAATTGACCATGAGTAATATGCATTTTTACTTCTTATAAAAAAAAAAAAAGGCCTCGGTAAGTGTAGTGCAATGTTGAATGAACAGAAAAGGCAGCAAATTCCTCATTGTGTTGGTGACCCACACTGGGCAAACTCCATATTTCTGACTTGTTGACATACCAAATATAAAAATGACAAAAACAGGTGATAAATCCATTCATGCATATCATCATTAAATGCATGCAGCCATGCACACATGATGATTTTTTATGATTAATTGTGTGTTGAACACATGTGATTAATGGTCGAGACTTGTGGCAATTATATGCAGACTGGTGGATAATGGAGACAAATCCTAGACAGAATGATAAAGTTTTGAATTTAATGAAGACAGAAGATGCATAATTAAAATCTAATAAGTCATTAGTGGCATGAATAAGATATATGCCACAAGGCGGGCATTGAAAAGTTGCACACTAACAACAATTTATGATGAAACTAAAAACGATCTTGTGCATACGATGTCTATCATCTATTGAGATAGATTGAATATCATAAACACGATTTTAAGGGCTAAAAATGTCCTATTTTCATCTTCTTGAAAGCCTAATCTTTTGATCCAATAATGTCTATATAAAAAGGCTTCAGAACTGTTTTAGAATCATCAGTTCACGTGACCGGCAGTGAGAACGGTAGCGACTAGCTTGTGGATTTCTCCATCTTAGTTCCATCATGTTTTCATTGTGAAGCTACGTTTTCCTAATACACATGAAAATTTTCAACTTCAACCCTAGGAGTTGTTGGAGATTCAGATGGACACAAAAGCTAATGCAACCAGTTTGGCTTTTTGTTTATAGCATGTGCATGAATCCGAGAAACTTGTAATGTAATGGCAATCTTGGCAGCTTCTTGAGTCAGTTAACAGAAAAGCCGTCCCATTTACATCATGATTAAAATGCTAATATACTTAATGCAACTATTACATTCTAGGTCTTTTTTACTTGACCAAAATTTGAATTTGAATCAACAACATAGTGATTATGCTCTAGCACAACTGATCTTCTATTTTATTAGGCTCTACTATATAAGGAGAGGTCGTATTCACCTGAAAGAACAAATTAAGCATAGAATCCAACAATGTGGACCGCATTTGATTATCAGATGTTGGAAAGAATACTTACTCTGCACATTCACTCAGTTTTCCTAAGCTCTGGTTGTCAAGAATCTGCAGAATTAGCTGCTTGTTCTCATCCAAATACTGCATAAAAAGTCCCACAGGAGAAAAAGGTGCACATCAGTGATAAGATTTTTGCAATACTCTTCTACATGGAAATAGAAGGACAAGTAAAAGCCTGAGAACAAAAAACAAGATATAATATCAAGAGGGAACAAACTTCCACCGCAACAAAAAAGAGATGCCAAAAGGATCTTCTTGGTACAGGAGACATAACTAACAGGCAACGAAGCAACTAAACAGGAGAATTGAAGAGAGTAGTAACAAAAAGACAAAAAACAATTTACTTCATAGGGCCTATCTTCTCCCTGTTCAGCTAATGACCTGCAACCTCATTGACACCCCTTAATGTAGGACAGAATTTCACCCTCCATTTTTCAACAGCTCTTGCTTATCTCATTAAGAACAAAATTTATTATCCAAGCACCCTTTTGACCTTAAAATACCCAACTTATAGCATTAGGTTGCTCTCCACCATTAGCTGATTTTATTGGAGAATTAACTGTTATTGCATCCCTAATTGCACTACCTCATTAGACTCTCACTCCCATCTAAACCAAAATACCACCTATAATAATGTTCTCATTATAAAATACTTCTTCCATCATTCTTGGAACAAAATTTGAATTAAGGGGGAATTATTATGAACCATGAGAATTTTCAGGGACCATCACGCCCTTCATTTGCAAAGAACAGTCCAGCCTGCAGGGCCCACATGGACCACCCACTATGATCAATCAAAGTCATCCCCATGAATAGGCAGCAGCCCAAATTTGGCACTCACTGAGTTTTGTAGGCCCCCAAATTCATCATGCAAATTTTGGCCAAAATCAGGCCTTGTCTGTTAAAACTTCAAGGACAAAGAAAGCACCACCCTTTATCGGATGGTTCCCATTTTTTGCACACAGCTAGGTAATAGGGAGATATTTCTGTAAAAGTATCCAGAGTATAAGCCAGAAGCAATCAAGAGAGAGAGAGTTTGCAAGAGAATGTCTATATTCCTTGTATTGACGATGGGTATTTGTAATACAATTTGCCTAGTTTAACATATCTAATTACATGATTACAGTAATGTTTAAGGAAACTAATATCTATTCGTAGTTGTACAATCACAAGACAACTCATGTAATCTTTAGACTAGTGGGCTGGCCCACTTCATGGGTTGAGCTGACCTGTATCTTTACACCCCCTCTTAAGCTTCGGATGGGAGAATGAGACCATCAAAAGCTTGGAAACCAGCTCAGAAAAACAAGAGGTGGAGTGACTTTTGGTGAAAAAATCTGCTACTTGAGCAGCTGATGAAATCTGGATGAGCTTTATAGTGCCACTCCGAACATGTTAACGAATGAAGTGACAGTCAACTTCAAGATGTTTGGATCTTTCATGGAAGACATCATCTGTGGCTAGTTTTCGTGCACTTTCACTGTCCGTAAGAAGAGAGGTAGATTTAGGAACCAGAACTCCTAAATCTTGAAGTAACCAGCGAAGCCAAATAATTTCAGTAGTGGTGTGAGATACAACACGATATTCGGCTTCAATGGATGATCGGGAGACAACTTCCTGTTTCTTGCTCTTCTAAGAGATGAGAGAAGAGCCAAGAAAAATTGCGAAACCGGTTGTGGAGTGCCGATCATTGACATCTCCTGCCCAGTCAGAATCAGAAAAACCAAGCAAGGTAAGATTTTTGACTGGAGGAAAGAAGGAGGGCGCGGTTGGAACTTCCTTGTAAGTATCTCAATATGCGCAAGACAGCAGCCCAGTGAAGATGAGTGGGTTGGGCAACAAACTGGCTTACCACATGTACTGCATAGGCAATATCTGGTCTGGTAATTGTAAGATAAACCAGGCGGCCGACCACTTCACGATAACGAGTGGGATCAGAAAGTAGTTCTCCATCAGTAGTACGAAGCTTTAGATTATGTTCAATTGGAGTAGAGACAGGTTTACGATCTGTGAGTTCAGCTCTTTGGAGAACTTCATTGCAGTATTTTGTTTGCGACAAAAGATATCCTTTGGGAGAGTATGCAACCTCAATACCTAGAAAATACCGCAGGTGACCCAAATCTTTCATCTCAAACTGTCAATGAAGAAAATGCTTCAAGGATAAATTACCAGGAGCATCATTGCCAGTGATAATCATATCATCGACATAGAGTAACAAGAACACACATCCAGCTTGCGAATAGTGAGTGAAGAGAGCAGAGTCATGAGCACTCTGAGAAAAATCGATGCTGATAATGCTGGTGCTAAACCGTTCAAACCAAGCACGAGGGGCTTGTTTGAGACCATACAGAGCATGTTTGAGACGGCAGACATAATGAGGAGGTCTCGCGACGCCTAGGGGAGGATGCATATAGATTTCTTCTTGAAGGAATCCATTCAAAAATGCATTCTTGACATCAAGCTGATAAAGCGGCCAACGTCTAACAGCAGCAACTGAGATAAAAGTACGGACAGTTGTCATCTTAGCAACAGGAGGAAAAGTCTCCTCATAATCAACCCCATATTCTTGTGTAGCCTTTAGCAACCAAGCGAGTCTTGTAACGATCAACAGATCCATCAGATTTGGTCTTGATCTTAAATATCCATTTGCAGCCAATAGCCCGTTTCCCTGAGGGAAGAGGAACAAGATCCCATGTTTGGGTTTTCTGCAGAGCCGCAAGTTCTTCTGCTATGGCCGATCTCCAGTGCAGATGAGTAATTGCCTCCTTATATGATTGTGGTTCTGTCAAAGAATGAATTGCTGCAAGGAAGGGCTTATATGATGGAGAAAAATGATCGGTACAAACAAAGCCAAATCGGGAGGGAGGGATTCTGGTGCACAATGGATACCTTCGAGATGGAAGAGGATCCTGCACATCTGGAGCAGAGGAGATGGGCCCAGGGTCAGGAGGTGGGGCTGCAGATTCCGAGTGAGCAGACGAGGTTTTGGGCCGGCGATGATATACCTGTAGGGGTGGAGGAGAAGGGGTATCAGAGGAAAACAGGTTTGAAAAGGGATCAAGAGGATAGACGGTAGGTTGCTCAGGAAAAGAGGATGCAATGGGTAATGTATAGAAAGGTATATGCTCCAAGAATGTGACATTACGAGAGACCTGTAACTTATTGGTTTTAGGATCATAGCATCGATATCCTTTTTGTTCGATGCCATATCCTAAGAAAACACAGACAGTGGATTTGGGTGCAAGTTTAGTTCTCTTATTATCATGCAACAGAACAAAACAGGTGCAGCCAAATACTTTAAGATGGGACAGGTCAGGTTTGCAGGAGAACAATTTTTCATACGGAGATGTGCCTGACAAGACAGTAGATGATGTTCTGTTAATCAAAAAGGTGGCAGTCAGGACTGCTTCCCCCTAGAATTGCAGAGGAACATGTGAGAAATAAATCATGGATCTAGCAGTTTCGAGTATATGTCTGTGTTTCCGCTCTGCCACTCCATTCTGTTGTGGTGTGGCAGGACAGGATAATTGTGCTAGAGTCCCTTGACTGGTCAGGTAAGAACGAAATTTGTGGGACATGTATTTTCCCTCGGAGTCAGACCTGAATATTTTAATCCTCGTGTCAAATTGAGTGGAAACCATGGTAGAGAAAGCAGTGTAAATGTTATATAACTCATAACGATTCTTCATCAAATACAACCATGTATATCTAGTGAAATCATCAATAAACAACACATAATAAATGGAACCGCCTTTCGTTGGCTGAGAGGCAGGTCCCCAGACATCAGAATGCACCAAGGCAAAAAGAGCATGAGTAACATAAGTGCTTTTATTATAAGGAAATGCATGTTGTTTACCAAAGTGGCAACCAAAACAAGAAGAAATGTCTGATACACACATGTTTCCGAGAACACCACTATTAAATAAAAACTTCATTTTATTTAAAGATAAATGGCCTAAACGAGAGTGCCAAAGAGCAAAAGGGGATGTAGAGGAAACATGAGCGACAGGAGAGATGCTTAAAGATGGAAGGTGTAGCGATCGGAGATAGTAAAGTCCTCCTGACCTAAGGCCGGTCCCAATCTGTCTCCCGGTGCGCGGATCCTGTACAGAACAACCAGTGGAAGAAAATGAGACAAGAAATCCAGAAGAGGTCAGTTGACTAACAGAGATTAAATTGATGGAGAGGTGGGGAACACACAAAACATTAGTGAGAGAGAGCAACGCATTTGAAACGGAGCCAATAAGGGAGACTGTTAGAGGAGTGGCATCTGCTGTATGGATGGTGATAGAGCTAGCAGGAGTATAACAATTATGAAGTTTGGAAACATCACTTGTCATATGATAGGAAGCACCAGAATCAAAAATCCATGTAGCATCATGTGTACCTGAAGGACCATAAATGGTCATGGCAGAACCAGAGGCTGAGGGGGTAGTGGCCATCTGAGAAGCAGAACCAGTAGAGGAAGCCAGAAACAACTGTTACATACGCTCATTAATCATAGCCTGGATCTGAGATGTAAGATCCATTTGCGGAGGCACAAAATTATCATCTTCAGTGACATTGGCAGCATAGGATCGCTGAGAATAAGATTGCATGGGACCACGATTGGGTTGATGACCAGATTGTTTGTTCTTGTTGTTTGGCCTTTGAGGTCTGGTTGGGCAGTCCCGTTTCCAATGTCCTTTCTTCTTACAATAATTGCAAAAGTCATTGGTACCAGGTGGAAAAGATCGATCATTCTGAGGGGTACTAACATTTGCTGACAGGACATGTGTAGGTTCCACATGTTTCTTCTTTGTAAGAGAAAACTGAGTTTGTTCTTCTGCCAGTAGTTCCGAGAGTGCCATATCAACAAAAGGCAGTGGGGACCGATGTAATAATAAACCACGAACATGTTCAAAATCAGGGCGGAGAGCCATAAGAAACTGAACCAGGCGAGTCTGCTGCCTATATACCTCAAAGGTATGGGCATCATCAGTTGTTGTAAAAGTGGGTTCCATTAGAGCCAGTTGATCCCATAGAGCAGTCATTTTGATAAAGAAATCATGAATGAAGTCATTTCCTTGGTCTGCATTCTTTATTTACCATTCTAACTGATACCGACGAGCAGCATTAGATTGAGTATACAATTTAGCTAAATAATCCCAAGCATCCTTAGGATAATTGAATTTAGCCAGTTGATTTCCAATAGATGGCGTGACCGAATTGGCAATCCAAGAATTGATCTTCCCGACTGAAGCTTCCCATTCCTCAAATTTAGCATCCTTACCATCTGGTGTAGGGATCTGCGTAGTAATATACTTCCAAAGTTTTTGTCCTTTGAGGAAATTTTGCATTAGATGGGACCAATAGGGATAATTGGTTCCATCGAGTTGGACAATAATACCCGATACAGTGCGATTAGAAGACATATCAAACCAAAATGATCACAGACCAAAACAGCAGAACAGTGATTTTTTTTTTTTTTTCTTTTTCTGTAACAGTGCATAGAACAGAAGCAAACAGTGCTTTCAGATAGCTCAGACGTCCCTGTCGTTAGTGGGAAGAATTCCACGTGGGCCCCAGAAGTTGATCAATGGCCAGATCAAGGACTGCGGATGAATTTGTAGGCTATTTTCGCAACTACTGGAAGAAGTCTCACCCAAAACGGATCAAAATCCACAAGAATGAATGGCTGTGATGAAAGTTGTTTGATAAAACTGAAATACCAAAAAATGTGATAGATGGCCTACCTCTGATGATCAATAATTGCTGGAAAAATCACTAGAAATAATAGAAATATCAGGCGACCATAGAGTGGCGATTCCGCTGATGAACTGTGATGATCATAGGTGGGCCACACCTGATCTGAGGTGATCAGGGATGATCAGAGATGATTCGTCTGAAAAGGATGATGACAGATGTGCTTCCAATGCTTGGAAGATGACCCTAGAGACGATCACAGCTGCATGGATCAAAAACATATGGAAAATTCCAAAGAAAAGGTCCAGGCGAATGTGAATCTGAGCACAGATCTGATCTGTGGGTCCCACTAGATGATCAGCCTGACGATCAGATCACACAGTGATCTCTGCTTCAAAAATCCGAAACTCCTTAAGGTGGAATTTTGATGAAAGCTTGTGTAATCAGAAACCTGAACGGCCGAGATGAAAACTATTTGCTCAGATCAGATAACTACAAAACAAGTAGAATGGCCTACCTTAGATGATCCAAAAATCTGAAAAAATGTGCAGAATTCCCAGGGGAGATGGACGACCAAGGTGTGATGGTTTTCTGATATTGGTTGATCAACAAGTGGGCCACCTTTGATCACAGTTTGATCCAGTGCTTGATCAGACGAACGGTGCTTGGTCGAAATTTCTCCCAGACTTGAATGGACGGACGATCAAATTACCAGAGCTCTAATACCATGTAAAAGTATCCAAAGTATAAGCCAGAAGCATTCAAGAGAGAGAGAGTTTGCAAGAGAATGTCTATATTCCTTGTATTGATTATGGGTATTTGTAATACAATGTTGCCTAGTTTAACAGATCTAATTACATGATTACAGTAATGTTTAAGGAAACTAATATCTATTCTTAGTTGTACAATCACAAGACAACTCATGTAATCTTTGGACTAGTGGACTGGCCCACTTCATGGGTCGAGCTGACCTGTATCTTTACAATTTCAAACCCCTACACCTCACCCATGATTGCTGTGATTCCGAGTGGGCCCACAGTCTGGATTGTTCCTTGCATAGGGACGGCCGTCAGACAGTTTCTAAAGGAGGTCAATGAACCATATGTACAAAGAGAAAATAGACAATACCAACTAAGTTTGAAATTCCATGCCCTAATATCACTATCAGCAGTTACCAAAAAATGTTGATGATCTTTTAAGGGATTTTTCTTATGTTTTTTTTTTATTTAAATTGATTGGTTTTTAGTACTTCCATTGGTAATGCTTTCAATATTACATGACATTCTATGACACATATTTAGAGAAATTGCAAATTTCATTAGAGGTGAAACAATCTAAAGCAATTTTGAGTTGCAACCATTGGATTGTTAAGATAAGCTTTCATTGCACATATTTGAGAGCAAAGAAAGTTTCAAATAGGGCATGACATAAAGATCGCATTCAAGCACAATGAACATCACTTGGATATCAAAGGACCGCCGTGTGTTGATCTTGATCATCCTCGAGCATGCAATAAGATGGGGCCACCTAGGTCCAATGCGTATGTAATATTTTAGGATTATTTTCATTTCATTTTTAGTCATTTAGATTTAGGATCAGGGTCTTGGTCTAAGAAACTCAACTACTGTCTACTGGTACTTTATGATGAATAGTTTTTTTTTATTTTTTTTTTTCAATTAAGCCTCACATATAATATATGTATAAAAGAAGACGAGTCTTATCCTCTGTTGCTTGGTCTGAATTTTAAAATGCAAAATCCTCATGGTAGTGTTAGGCATGAAACCGGGTTGGGTTCAGGTTGAGTCCATAGTGTACCTGAACCAAGACCCAAATCCGAATTAGTAATAGGATCATACCCAACTCACATCTGGGCTATCCATACCCAAATTAAAATTAAAGGCCATCGCTCAAACTCTCTAATGGTATGTTTGAATAATTTACAGAGAAACTAAAGTAAACTAAATGCCAAAACAGTGGAAAAGGTAATGGTTATGTAAAAGAGAAATATACTTTCTGGTGAAGTAAAAATGTGTTTTTTTTCATGAGGTAAAGTAATTTAAAGAGAGATCAAAAGTCAACAAGTGGTAAAGTAACCACTTTACTTGAATTTTACAGAATAAATGTTTTTGGTGGCTGGTAAAGTAAAAGTAAAAGTAAAACATTTTGGCAGCTGGGAGTTTACTTTCCCACTTGTTGCGACTTGTGACCAAGGAACCATGGGTAAAGTAAAACTGCTGACAGTTGGGACTTGGGATTAATTTCCAGATATTTTTACCTCTTCAAAAACATTGCCTAAGGTTAGGCCCTGGCCCAAATAGTAATATTGGGTGGGTGTGCGTTTGTGTGTACAAAATGTGCATATATAATACGAGGTCATTGCATCAGGTATTTAGGTCATCGGTTATGAAATCCATGGACCCGGACCCGGACCCGGACCCGGACCTGAATTAGAAATGGGTCTGAAATCCAATCATTGAACCCATACCCAGTATTTTCAGTTTGGGTCCTTTGGGAATTTGGGTAATCAAGGACCCATTTTCATCCCTAGGCTGTGTACCAAGACACATACAAGATAAGGAGATTTTCCTATGCATTTATGTGTTAATTTGGATTCTCCCCCTACTGGTTAGATTAAGACAGCGCAGCTTTGTGTCCTATGTTGTATTACCCATTCTTCTCAGGGTCACAAATGCTACAAATAAAATTATGTATTGGCTCTTTAAGGATTGAATGCACACACAATAGAGGGGATTTTCTCAAACGATTACAGCCTAATCATTTGTCTTATGGGAGATTAAAGGTGCCAATCAACAGCAGTTTTTCTATCCTCATTTCCCCTTCCTGTAGTAATTGAGACCTAAAACTTTAAAACTATGTTGCCAAACATGCAGGACGCTACCATTTATAAAGTAAATGTGGTGGGTGGGTAGGCACATGCTACTTTTAGTTGTGCTATTTTAATGTTTGTACTTTGTTCACATAGGTTAAAGTTAATCTTAGTGACCATTCAATCAATATTTATAGTTCATTGCCATCATTTTTCCAGTGATTTTTGTGACACAAAGTGCGATTTTCTACCAGAAAGACAGGAATGGCGAAAAAGAATTCATGTAGCTGATCCAAAATAGTTTGGACAAAGCTTGAATGATGATGATGCTGATGATTTTTTAACATCACTTCCAATCTATGCCTATACATGTTAGTAGAAGCAGCTCGCTACAAATTACCTAGCTCAATTGCTCAATAACAAACAAGCAAAAACATGGTAACCAGGAGAAGGACGATCCAATAACCTCAAGATACAAAAATGAAAATCAGCGCAGAAAAATAATGACAACATCCAAAAATAACAGGTCACAAACCCTATATAGGAAAAATAAATAAATAAATGTCCATAAACCCCTGTAAAATCCATGTGGATACAAGCATAACAGATCAAAGCAACAAAGATCCATTTCACATCCATCAACAGAACATGCAAATACCAGATAAAGACCTGCCTATTACAAAAATGACCCCTACCCATCCAAAAGACAACAACAGGGAAAAAGCACCCCAAAAAGTAGAGAGAGAACAAGGAAAAAGGGAAGACAAGACCTTGAAGACCCCCCATTTTCAGACAAGCAAATAAACATCCAAACAGCAAAAGACCCATTTCATATCCAGCTTCAAAGCAAGTAAAAACCCTTAAAATGGTTCTGTCTGCTTCAAAAGCAACACATAAAAAAAAAAAAAAAATCCAAGCCCACCCCAAAATACAAAACTACAAGCAAAACAAAAAAGACCCACTCACATAAAATGAGCATACCATCATCAAAACAACTCATGCAGAAAATCCAACAACAATAAGAAAAGCAGAACTAGAAGCAAAAGATAAGATACTGAGAGAGTAAAAAAAAAAAAAAAGAAAAAGTCAAAAAGACCTGCTGGATGATATCTGTTGTGACGTTGTTTGGATTGAATCCTGCCATCATAGGCTGCATTTGCATGAGTTGGTGCTGTTGCATCTCTCTCTCTCTCTCTCTAAAGTTACAACTTACAAAGCAGCAGCAGAGCAGTGGAGCCGGTGCTTTGATGAACAGAGCCAGTGGAGCAGGGTAAAGGTTTTGGGTACTTGGAGTTGGGACTCGGCAAAGATGGGCCACGATGCAGCAACGGTCTTGATTTAGCAAACAGACAAAATATCGGTCTTGGTGTCAGACAGGATGTACCTGTCTTCAATCCACATGATGATGAGTGGCATCGTAAATGATAACATCCATCCAAGAACGGAGAAATCAAATAAATGATGGAGAAAACCATCCCAACAGCATCGGTTTCCTGTGGTAACGCCCTAAGTCCCCTAACCACTTGAACAATATTAACAATATTTTATGCCCATTTGGGTGCCAAATGAAACCCCCATTAACACCCATCTGAGTTTCATTCTTGTTTGGAATTGTCGAACTTTTAACTCAGAAATGAGGATTAAGATGATTATGATGATGCAATGGATACCAAATTTGGAATGCAGTTTGGTTGGGCAGGGCAACAAAGGGATGCACCAAAATAAAGTCACTTTGATTCATCTTTGAATTCTAGTTTCAATCTCTTTGAAAGGAAGACATGCTGGTAACTCTTTTGTAGTCTCTTTTCAAACACATTCTCAAATGATGGAAGAGATGACAAACATATACATTAGTGTTAGGAAGATAAAATACATTATTTTCATTTGTTTCTTGTTTAAGTAGAACACATGTGGACTTCAATGAAATAAAGGTATGTTGAAGAGGTTGATAGTGGTTTTAAATTAATTATCCAACTAGATCCTCGTGAAGTTTAATGGATACCTCATATCTGAGTAGATGCAAATAAAATAACGAATTAAATAAATATTCCTTTTTAGGTAATTGGACTTCAACCCACAGCATCAAGGTTGTAAAAGTACAAACTTACATAAATGTATATTTAAATCTCAAAACTAATTACATAGGTAGATGTCAATTGCCAAATCCTACACTTATTGAATGACACTTTATGTGGACTTTGTAAGGTGCAAGTTTATTATCAGATCTAAGATCTAAGAATGAGGTTGTCAAGGGTGACAGTGAAAGGGTTTGGAGTTCATCCACTCACCCGACACACTCATCTATTGTTTGAAAATCGAGGAAACTTCACCACGTTTTCTTTTTTTTTTTATGTTGAAAGGAAACTTCATATCGTTGAAATCTAAATTTCGTAGACATCGGCGAAGCACAAGATTCTGTGATGTTCGAGAATGACTCTGCTTTTGGCTAAGCACAAAGTTGTCAATGCACTCGCTGCCAGCTACCAATTTTGGGTCTTTCATTGTGCTTATCCATTTGCCCAACCGATTGACCTGGAAATATGGACTGTCTTCCATGTCCATGATCTTTTACTCGTTGTTAATTGAAACTCAAAAGACTCTATGGTTAAAAGGTCATTTAAGCCTATTAAATGAAAGGTCATTTAAGTTTGAGGCTCTTAAAAAGACTCTTATCCATAATGAGAGTCTTCCATCTAGAGTTGTAAATAGGTCGGTTCCGGTTATGGTTTAAAATCTTGGTCTCGGTCGCGGTATCGGCCGGGCAGAAAAACCAATATGATATCTATATCGGTCACGGATGTCGGTCCGTCACGGTTGTCACGGTGTGATTTTTTTTTTAATCCAAAAAAAAATTCGCAAAAATATCCAAAAAATCTAAAATATTAGAAAATGCTGGAAAACTATTTTTTTCCATTAGTAACAACGATAAATCAAAATCTCGGTCACCTTAAGTTATGAGTTCTGTCTGTATCATAGTTTGATGTCTTTTCCAGTATTTCATATAAAGATTTAATAAAATCATTTTCAAAATCATAGATATATAGATCTAACATAAATATATGTAGATCAATCATTTACACACTATACAATGATCATGAATCATTAAAAGAACATATTTATGATAAAATCCCCAAATAATGATATATTATAATTCAAATATTAAAAAATCCGAAAACAAAAAAATTGAAAAAAAAAATTCAAAATCATGTGTATAAGTATATCTAGCATAGAAGTATGTAGATCTAACTTCTAAATGAAGAACACAGCACAAGTGACAAACCCAATGATTTCTATGCTTCATCTAAAAATAAAAAATAAAAATAACATAATAAAATGCTTTAAATTGATTTTTTCTTACCTTAAATAATATTTTCTTCAAGAAATAGATGTGGGATTTGAAAATATACAAGATGGATGTGTGATAGAGTGTGGTTGTTGCTCTAAGGAGTAAGGAGATGAAAGGAGAGGAGAAGATGAAAATGGGGAAAAAGATAGAAAAAATAGGGTTTTATTCCTTTTTATGAGATCTCGATCGATATTTTGAAAATATCGGCCAAGATCTCGTAAAAACCGAGATGAACTTCATCTCGGCTGATATGGGCTAATATTTTGGGGATATATGGCCTCGAGATACCGATACTGATATCTCGGGGCCATATCGTACCGGTATGAGCTGATAGCGGTTCATATCGACCGATACCGGTTCATATCGCCTATCAGCCGATATTTTGATCAATGGTTCCGGTCCGGGTCAATGGTGGACCCAAAACCGGAACCGTTAAGGAGAAGGTGGAGCCGGGACTGGACCTGGAACAGTTTCGGGTTCAGTTTCTTGGCTTTAGAACTGAAACCAGAACCATATATGGGACGGGTTTGGATCTGAGTTCGGGTTTAGGCAGAGAATGATATTAGAAAAAACATGATTTTTAGGAGAGATTTTCAAAAATTGAGGTAATATGCCGGGTCCATGGGTCTAAATGAAGGTGGAACCGGACCCGGACTCATTTACTTATCAGAGCCTAAATAAGGACTCAGATCCGGTTTTTAATGGGTCGGAACCTCCGACTAATCGGAGAATCGGGTACCCATTTACATCCCTACTTCCATCAACTGCCCTCACCAATGGCCATGCATCTAGGTAGGCCCCACAACCTGGACCACCACGTATGAGTAGACTGAATTGGGCCTAACTTTATGGTTTGATTGTTAAATCTGCGCCTATAAATGGCCTAGCCCCATCCCACATTTTTTGACGGAGTAGGGTGTATATATTTTGCAAATGGGCTGGCCCTGGGATGATTTCAAGTCCATCACAGTATCTTGCCTTAAATTTTAGACCGGATAAATGAATGGGCTGAGCCTTAGTCAAGTTCCATCCTAGCCTAAACCGGCCCATGAACACTTCTTAGGTGGGGGATAATGTTGGGCTATTTTTGAATCTTGCTTTACTTTATAGAAGATTAAGAATATCTCTGGAAATACCTAGTAAATTAGAAAGACCTCTTGGGTTTTACTCTTGTTATTTTGTTGATTATTTTGAATTTATTTTGGTGCAATAGAGGTGCTATGGAACAATGAGACTATTTTAAAAAATGTTCTCAACAAGAGGTGGCTGATAGGGTTTGGGTTGGAATATATATATATATATAGGAAGTGCTCCTATGAGAGACACTCTCACCAACTTGGTGAGAGATGGGTGGGGGCCCTCACATTTAAGTTAAGAGTCCTTGCATTTAAGTTGATGAGAGTGGATATGGGAGTGAGGGCCCCCACCCTTCTCTCATAAAGTTGGTGAGAGTGTCTCTCATAGGAGTATTTCCCTATATATATATATATATTTGTTAAATGTAGACCATTATCTATTTCAGTTTTAACAGTCTACCCTAATACTGTTAGGTAGCTAAAAAATCATTAACTGAAATCGGGCCTTACCAATATTTGCTAAGATCATGTGGCATGTGCAAGAGAAAACATTTTGGGCCTAAATGTGCAAGGCCAGCCCAACAGAGTTACAACTAGAAGTTCGGCTCCTACTCATTCTATTAGATGGGCATTTTTCAGTCCCAATTACTCCCAACTCCCAACCTTAACAACAATGTCTTCCCCCAGTGGGTGGGTAAGATGTACAGTTCTTACTAGGAGGTGAGGGTTCACGTGCAAGTTCTCCTTGCTTGCGTAAGTTTGTGTTTTTCTTGCTTGCGCGAGCTGTTACTGTGCTCATTTTGTGCCGTTATTGTGCTATACAATCATATTGTGCCATTATTGTGCCAAGGGATCTTTTTTTTTTCCATCTTTCAAGGTGAAATGCAACACGGGTGTTTTGAATAAGAATGATATCATAAAATTCTCAAAATGATGCAAATGGTGGGTTCTATATTATAATTCTTAAAAACTAAGTTCAATTACCACAATTTCCTAAAGGTAAGCACCAATTACATATATATATATATATATATATTATAACGTGGTCGACAAGTGCCTTGTTCATATATATGCTAATCATATTTTGTAACTGTATTAGACACATGTTGTAAATTGAAGTCAGGGAGGGCAAAAAATATAGACGATATTTACCATATACCTAAATTGTAAAATATGTTGAAACAAATACATAAGAAATTATTGAAGTGTTGGGAGGTCCCACATCCTACATCGCCTAAGTTGAGCTGGACATGACTTCACCCGCCTGTCGTTACCTGGTTTGTATATAGTTTCTAACCTGAAGATCATCAGGTATGAACTAAAATCCCACCGGATTCAGAAGTCCAAAACATGTTTTTCTCTCTCCTTCAGACAACTTCTCTGTTCCCCAAGAAATCATCCCCAGAGTCAACAGTCAAAGCATATGGATTATTATAAAGTTAGAACTTGATGAATATGAAATATTCCAATCCCTCTATAAATACTCTCTTTTTCACAAGAGTTCTGCACGGTTTCTTTTGTTTATGGGGTATCAGAATATGGGGCGCTTAAGCAAATTCTGTGTGGTACTTGTACTGGTTCATGTACTTCTAACCATCCATCCCAGCATTGCGAGTAGAGTTCTCTGTGTAGATGAAGTCTTGAAAACAAGGCAGGGACTTGTGTTGGAGTCCCTACAACGTGGCCCTGTCCCACCCTCTGGACCTTCTGGGTGCACCTATGTCGCCGGCACCCCGGGTCCTAGTTGCTTGGTCAAAGAGATGAATGTTGCGGGCAGTGTATTTGGTCGCGCCAACGCTTACCCAGAGCTCACCATCCCTTTTGGTGTGGCCACCAATCAATGGTGAAGTTCTGGCCTGTGATGATGATCATGGACATGGGCAATAAACGTCTGTTACTGTTACTGTAGCTAATACTAATCCGATCAATCCATGTTCCATTTATATATATATGATGTATATTTATATTTATTTTAAGCTTGTACAAAGTTGATTCCTGGTTAGACTTGTACAATTGATTGTTGTTTTACCATGAAATGAAATGTTATACATATAAATTCCATCCCAGAATGGGAGTACACATGAATGCATCTTGGAGTGATGGCCCTCAAAACATAAGCTCCAAGGGGGGATTTATCAGGTTGAAAACCTCTAAAAATGTAGATTATCATATTCTGTGCAATCCAGCATCAAGGACTAATTTCAGTTTTCCTATCCAACATGCATTTGTGCGCGTTAGTACTTCGGTAAGCCTAGCTTTATCTATGGATCAACCTTCAATTTAGGCCAGCCAACATTGAAGCTCATTGTGGCACCACTAAACCCACATAAATGTACACCAAGTAAATTTCCAGCAGCTTCAAGCACACGATTTGGGGAACAAACCTACCTACCCCTTATGCCATTCCACCAACTCCCACGGTTATATGTGTCACATGCGACTCGTGAGACACAAATGGTTTATTTGACACCCTTGATCTTCATGAAATGTTGTCGTCTTGAGCAATATGACCAAGACGTGCTGATTCCCTCAATCGAAAATGGGACTTCATTATGCATTTTATGTGGTCCATCCAACACTCAGCACCACTCCTTGATAATGTTTAGTTTTCGTAATATTTCCAGGGTGGTACCAATCATATCAACCCTCAAAATGACTCCTTTGCATGGGCCACACATCAATAGAATTGAATCTCAAATAACTGAACATTTCTTTGATGATCAGGCCTAGTTTAGATCAACCATTAAACTCAACAGTTTCAATCTAGTGTCTTGTAACTTAATATGCCATGATTGGTTATGGCAACAAACAAAACAACTACCATCTAGAATCGTGCATGGGTAATGCTATGCACCTTCATTTACATGCACTGATTCAACTGGGCCCTTGGAACCTAAAGATCCCAATATTCCTCCCTTTCAAGAGAATGGTCGTTTCCACTGCTTGTAGTTGGTGGACTGATCCACTGCTTGTAGTTCATCCTAATCGTAATCGCTAGATGTAAGGACCAGCATTTTGATGACGGACAAGAATTTAATGTTCCGGATGAGAGGAATCCCGCCCAAAGAGGATTTCCTATCCTGTTTGGACCAATGAGGGGTCCGGATTCCAACTCAGTTGGTTTGCCTGTCTGGCATGCCACGCTAGATTTTGACTGATTTCCTAT
The DNA here is from genome assembly GCA_028538565.1 of Umbellularia californica. Classification (NCBI taxonomy): domain Eukaryota; kingdom Viridiplantae; phylum Streptophyta; class Magnoliopsida; order Laurales; family Lauraceae; genus Umbellularia; species Umbellularia californica. The sequence continues at coordinate 11,542,402 of JAPQWN010000001.1, read as the reverse complement.
CTAATGATCTTTTTCCACCTCATTTCTCTGTTTGACTTGGAATGGGATACACCCAACACATTTTAAGATGAGGGAGACAAATCCAAGATCCTGTACCAAAGTTTGTTTCTGCCACTCGTACAAGACTGTAGAATATATATATATATATATATATATTTTCTCTTCCCGTTGGGTTTTTTTTTTTTTTTCCCTTCCCTCTTCGGTTGAATCTGCTTTCAAAATTTCCTAAAAAATACTGCAATTAAAAAATTATTATTTTATTCCTGCCACTTGGAGGACTAAAATTCACCAACTCAACTGTATCCAAACCAGCTGAGCAACATGGAGACTCTTGATCCTTTCTACTCCTGTTCCTTCTCTCTTTTCTTTCCTAACAAAAGAACCGCAGCAAAAAGGAACACAACTTGGGAATAGAGGACTTGCCTTATGGATAAGGCACCCGCTTCCATAGCTCCCACCAAGTTTCGAACCCTAGTGGGAGCTCTTTCTTTCCTATGTCTTGGCCACTCGGCCAACCAAGCAAAAATAAAATAAAATAAAAGGAACACAACATTAGAAGAAAGAGCACTGGCACCTGAAGATCCAGGGGGCCATCAAAACGAAAGGGGCCCTTGATCCTTACATGAACTTGTTGAATGTTTGGTTAACCTGATATTGATAATTACTACAATTCTGGAGCACAGGATCAATCTAAGAGCAACAATTACTACTAGTGGCAAACTAAGGATTTTGGCTTGAGCGGGGCGGACTATATATGGTCCATTGACAATCAATCTTTTTTTTTTTTTTTGTACTCTTATTATTTAATTTGACGGTGGACCCACTTTTGTTGTGTTATATATATAATTTTAGCACATGTCCCTGAGAGTATAGGATTCATTTTGAACAACCCAAATTATCTCTAAGCGAGCTCCACGATGGAGTCTCAGGCCAGTTCGTCCCTGACATGGAGTAAATCACATTTTCAATGTGCACTTAATCCAACAATGGGACCCACTTCCATTGAAATAAAATCTTAGGATATGTCATTGGAGGGGTTGAGATTCATTTTGAACGTTTTGCATTATCATTTTGTGGGCCCAATGATAGATTTTCAAGGACCTATAAGTTAAAATATAATAGCTACAACAGAACACAACGCGTCCTCATCACCACCCAATCGAAAAGCTCGGTTCTCTCAACACCCTCATTATCTCCTCTCCCCTCTTCCTCTTCCTCTTCCTTTCGCTCATCTCATCTAAGATTGTGATTCCCAAAAGTGGACCCTGCAAACATATAACGAAACCCCAAACCTCAGGAGCCAGGATCCCTTGTTTCGTCCAAACAGATCTGTTTGGACGAATGAGGGGGCGACATGTGGACATTCATGCTGAGGTGGAAATAAAGAGAATGAGAGAGAGGTTGGACTGTGGACATCCACGTCTGCGTGTCGCCCCCTCATTCGTGGAAACAAGCGATCTGGATTCCAACTCACTGTCCTCTTCTCTTCTCTCTCTGTTTTTTTTTTTCTTCTCTCTTCTCTTTCCTTTTTCTTTCTTCCTCCCTCTCTCCTCTCGGACTTCTCCTTCTTCTTCTCTCTTTCTCCCCATTCTCTCTCCTCTCTTGATCCCTCTCTTTTCTTTTCCTCCTTTTCTCCTCTGCCTACCGTTTCAGTCCCTCCACCGTCTCATCTGCCTCAAGGGTGGGGCAGGATCCATTTTTAAGGTGGGGCATAGGCCATACAATTGATAGCAGCACGGGTGCAACTCCACCCACATGCCACAACGTGGGTCCGTCCGCCCTAATCTACAACTGCGTTGAAATTTTGGTCTGTACATGGCAAGCGTGTGACAGGAGGCCCATTTGTTGTAAGCCAGTATCAATCATATGTACTGTGCTTTACGCATTATCAATCGTATGTTGAAAATTGCAGTGGCACTAGCTTTTATGAGTAAAGATTCACCACGTCTCACATGAAAATGAGAATTTATTTTAAGCAATTTAGATTTTTAGTAAAGCACACAGTGGAGTTCCACCTGAACCCATCACACATCTCCCGAGTCCAAGTCTCGTATACAATCATTGATGGTTTGCTAAAAATCAGTTTTATTGATCACTTTTAATCTCTTGATAAAAAAAATCATGTAGATGGAAGAAATTAAAGATTGTCAATTGTTTGATACTTGACTGCTGGTTGGGTGACCCTCGGTTGTATATAGCTAGAAGTATCCAATCAAATTGATCTTTGTTCTTTCACCTCTATCTAATCCACAACCACCATTCCCATGATCGCCCAACGTACCCTACTAAGACAAAGATAACATTTAGACTGTCGATGATTTATACTACGCGGATGAAAAAACAACCTTTGAATTTGGGGCTTTTCTAACATAGAATCATGGAATGCCACAACGAAAAAAAAGACCTCTTAACATAGTGTCATGATACCATGTATATTTCATGATATCATGGTGTTTTCTTATAAAAAAAAAAGTGGCCCACTATCAGGCTGTCCATCTTCACTAATTTGGAAATATATAGTTAAGAGACCATGAATATACCTGATCAATGAGAATTTTGAGATGGAATTTAATTAGATATAAATAACACAATAAAGTCAAATGCAAAGGTGGTGATCATGGTGAAGCTACAATATGTTTTAGGTTCGAGACTAAAGTCTCGCAGATGAAAAGATCGATCACATATAGATATATAGTTCAAACCTATGCATATTGAACCACATAATTTTTAGTCTCGATCAAGTTTTAAAACCATGTTTATGAACTCAAAGCTATTCGAATGAATACCGCCCGAAAGACATAGTTTAAAGAACCAACAAATGAATTCTGCAGTTAGATTGAGTTACATAAATATAAGAATACAATGCGCGCATGACCTCACAGTACTTGCCAATGCCAAAGCAAGTTGCAGCCATGCAGAAAGACAAAAAATAAAAAATAATAATAATACAACAGTTTAGTTAAAAAGTGGCAGAGTCATTTCGTTTGTAACTTCTCTTGCGCACTTTCCCATGAAATAAAAGATCGGTCAAGACCCTTGATGTTGGTCTCGAATCTCAGTATCAGCAAAAGAGACACCAGAACTGATAATGTTGTCTTGAGAACGAGGTTCCACAACAGGTGCATGGACAGCAAAATTTCTTTCATTGAGTGGGCATCGAGGACCAGGATTTTTCGATACGTATGTGCACCCTGACCTCCCAGAAGGCGGCACGGGCCCTTTTTGGAGAGACTCTAGCACAATTAATCCTTTCTTCGATCCCCACTCATCTTCTAAAGGCCTTGCAGTTGCACCAATAGAACTGATCAAGAGGATGAAGACGATGGATATTATTGGCTTGTGATTTCTTCTGCAAGAACCCATATCTGTGATGGAGAAGAAGTAGGATTTTTTTTTTTTTTTTTTGGTTAACGTGGGTTATTGTTGGTGCTTTGTTGTTTTGGAGAGAGAGAGAGAGAGAGAGAGAGAGAGTGAATGAATGGGATGAGTTGTGACTTGTGACTTGTGATGGTGAATCAAGGTAGGGAGGAGGAGATTTTATAGATGTGTTTTTGGCGTAGAGACTATAGCTCTTGAGGCTTTGACTGGGACTTGGTAATGAAAGGGGTGTGGGGGGCAACCAAAGCTGAGTCAAAATCTAAGGTTTGACCGTACACGCGGGTGTAGGACTAGACCATGGAGAGAGACTACGTACCCTGATTTTTCTCATATTGCTGCTCGTTTTATGTATTTTGCAAGTAGTCCGCTGGTCTATCAGGGTGGTCGTATGTGTTACAGCCATTGGTGGCTCGGAGAAACTGCATGTTTGATTCCATCGTCCAAACGATGGGCCAGCATTGGTTGACATGGTAAACTAATTATGAGGGAAAATCCCTTCTTACTCCAAAAACACTATAGGGAAAAACTTATTAGATGAACCATTGAAAATTTTGAAATGCGGTGTGCATATTTTAATATACCAAACATGCACAATTATCCATCCCCCTTCAATTCATCAGTACTGATCCCATAATTATTTTACATTCATCCATCTTCAATTCATCACTGGATTCATAATTAAAAATTTGTCCAGCTTTGAGGGAATCAAAGCAAGTTAGGAAAATCAGAGGGCAGCATTTCTAGCACACTCCGGTTCAAAAAATGCATGCAAGTGGGCCCTGTTTGCGAAATAGTTGCCTGATCTGTTTGAATGACTCGAAAATTGTATGTAAGTCTCCGAGACGCAACTCCACAAATCCACGACACTCTGGAACAATCCAATTTAAGTTATTCTCCCTTTTGACATCACATTTTGGAAATGCTTTGTTTTGAATATGAACAAATAAAATCTAGAGAGATAGAGGAAGGAGGCAAATGGGGATGGAGAGAATTTATAAATGTGTAAAAAGGGAGAGAATGCCGCCTAATGTAGTCGAAAAGTGAAATTATAATGTGATGTTTTTTTTTTGTTTTTTTTATCGTAGTTTGTTTGGATAGAAAAAGTGAAATGTAATAAAGTAAAATTATGATTCGACAGCACTAGCCCTTTTACTCCTTCCTTTATATCTCTCTATTTGTCTTAGAGCTTTTTGTATTTTATTATATTTTTATTTTTTATGAGACTACGTTGTGAAAGAAGAAAAAACTTTTGGAATTTTGCATTCTTGTGCGCCTCCATTACATAAAATAGTTTTAAATAATAAAAAGCATTTGCCTTTTATATTTAAAGTTTGGCAAACCAGCCAACAATATTAAATCCTACATCACAAATGGCATGACTGTTACGGACACAGCCAATGATTTTTTTGACTGTTGCAAGTGTCAAGTGGCAAATGACATGCCTGTTGGAGATGCTCTATATTTTAGAGCTCGTTGGCATGGGTAGCCGGTGGCCTTCAAAGAGAGATGAGTGATGATTTTCTCTCTTTTAGAGGTGAGAGTAAGCTCCAACATGCTGACAATGGAGAGTCTCACTTTGATTATGAATGAGTCAAACTAATGATGGATCAAGTACAAAATACATAAAATTTGTTGTAAAATTTTATTTAAATGTATTATACATTGTAAATCTTACGCTGGCCCCAAAATACACTTTTACAGCTTTTGGCGAGTAGGACCCACTTGTGAAAGGGCCGAATTGAGATTCCTAGGAAGACCCTTTCCACTTGCTAAGTGGGAACGGCCGGGTGCTGATAGAGTGAGCTTAGGTTGGGTTTGTGTTGAGTCCAGGGATGTCAAACGGGACGGTGCGGGCCGTGCCCGAGCGGGCCATGGGCTGGCCCGGCACAGCCCACCTAGAGCGGGCTGGGCCCGCATGTTCAACGTGCCTCTTTAATTTTTTTTCCGATTAATTTTTTATCATTTTCGGTATTAAAATTAAAAATTAGAACACAAGCACGGAGAATGACAGATATTTACTAGGTTCAGTAAAAATCAACCTACTCCATTGAGAAGAATGGGAGGGTTATATAGTATAAAGGTGGCAAAGTATGACCCGACCCGCCAAACTGACCCGACCCGCGTATTACCCACTTAACCTGACCCGTTTGATAGGCGGGTCGGTCACGGGTCAAGTATTCATGACCCGCAATTAAGCAGGTCGGGTTAGGGTTGACCCGCAGAACCCGCATTAATTCTTGTATTTAAGTCTGTTTCAGATTACCAATACTTAATTTATGGATGGTGCATGACAGAATTTTTTAACATGACATTGATTTTATATTTCATATTTGTTATAGTAGGACTAAGTAACATTATGCTTACCATGAGTCACATAATTTAGAATTATTCATCTTACATAGATGGTTTTTTTTTTAAAATGATTTGTAAACTACGATGTGCTTGTCTTGCATGAGCCATGCTTGTATTGTTATTATTTTCTTTTTTCTTGTAAAGAAACTTATCACTCAATTCTATAGTATCTTTTTATTTTGATATGACGTTTTTTATTTTTATGAAAAAACTGTTTTATTTCTAACATTTTTTTCTTGTAAAGAAACCTATCACTCACTTATTCAAGTATACAGGTCGACCTAACCTGTATAACCCGCAATGGTTATGCGGGTTTAAGTGAGTCAGGTCGGGTTGACCCGTGGTGGGTGCGGATTAGGGGTTTCCGACCCGTTTAATAAACGGGTCGGATGCGAGTTAGTCTTGTCCAACCGGTTTAATAAACGGGTCTGACCCGTTTAGCACAACCTGACCTGATTGCCACAATTAATATAGTATTTACAGACTTTATAAAATTGAAAATGACACAAAATATCCCTTATATGACTGTTTTATAGCCGGGTGGGGGGAGGTGTGGATTGGACAATTTTTTTTAAAAATAGCCATTTTTGGGTGGGCCTAATGGATGGATCGGCATGCAATGCCCGTTCCCTCGGCCCAGCATAGGCTGTGCCGTGATGAAATGGGCCGGCCCGGCCCATTTGACATCTGCGCTTGGAGTGCCTAGTCCTATATTTGAAAGAGAAAGTCTATTTGTCCCGGGACAAATCCCGACCGACATGGGAGAGGGTAAAAAGGTCATTTGCTGCCCGCCTCTCCCATGTGGGTCAGGATTTGTCCCGGGACCTCATCCGGGACAAATAGACTTTCTCTATTTGAAATGTTCGTTTTGGTTGAAAGTATTAGTAACTTTCGTGAATTGAATTTCAATGTTTCTCTCTATTTGACGGAGTTTGATAAAAGTTATAGATGTGCTTTTATGAAATAAGTTTTAAAAAGTATAAAACTTTTAGCTTGTTTTAAAAAAAGCACATTTTTCCGGTAACCCAATAAAGGGGGTTGTAACCCAAGAGAAAGCCCACACATATACAAGAAGACAACCCGTACCAGTAGAAAAATGTGACGTACCTAGAGTTTGAATCCTAGGCAGCCACGTGAGAATTGCCGCCACTTACCAGGTGACCATTCTCTTTTAAAAAAGCACATGAGAAGCTGAGTATTTCAAAAAATAGATGAAGGTTTTTATATTTCTTCCAACCAAGTCTACTCTATGACTTTTTGAAATGACAAAAATGTACTTCTTACAAGTTTTTGTTTTTTCTTAACCTTCTTTCGTTTTCCAAAATCAACCCAAAAAGAGCTTTATAGGCCACACTGATCAAATCTTGATGACGGGGTATCTTCTTTCGATGGTTCAATCACATAGGAGAGAGGTGCTAAAATCGATCGTAGGGTTCTTTTATTTGGATTCTCATATGACCCAAGTTTCAACCTTGTTTTAATGGTAGGAATCATTTAAAGCTATTTTTTCAATCATTTGGAATCAAGGTAGTAGAAGTGGGCCCCACTAGGTCATTTGGGCTGGACTTGATCATTTCTCTTAAATGATTTATTAAAGTGAAAATTGAAAAATGACATAACGTTATTTTTGCTAGTTTTCGATTTTTTATGGTGAGGACTTGATTGAAAGAAATACGGAAAACTTTTATACGTACTTGTGTGGACTGTTTCCACCGAAACCGATATTGTCACGGCCTCGACAATGGTCCTAGTCAAAGAAGGCCTCCACAGCCGCATCTCAGCCGCTGTCAAGATGGGACTGGTCTCAGGCATGGTCTCGGTTGAAATACCGACCACGCCCTTCCGAGCTCAGCCTCGCCCTCGCACCCCCGTCCGATCTCGGGTATAGCTGACCTCGGTGCATTCTCCTGTTCGGCCCCTAGGCCGAGGTGAACACTGGGCGTCCAAACTCCCATTATGAGATGGGACGGGTGCTTTATAGGGAGTTCCTGACAAGTAGGGTGGCCACCGCCATTGATAAGAGCTTGTTCCTATCAACAGATCACATCCACATTTATGTAAGGGATTTGGGGGGATGTCTGATGGGACAAGTATCCTTACCTACCCCCCCTAAGGATTCCAAGTGTGGACTGATGGGACAAGTATCTTCACCTACCTCCACTATGGAACCTTCTACTCTCCTCTATATATGCCTGCATGGAGAACCATGAACAGGTACATGCAAGATACAGCCTGCACTGTTATTCTGCTAACATCCTCTTCTTTCCCACTTCACCCTAGTTCAGTGACTGCACTAACTCAGGCGTCGGAGTGCCTTTGGCTGACAGCAGCCTCGGGCCCTGACCGCTGTTTTCTCTTCCCTTTCAGATTTCAGATTTCAGATCGGCAGAGACGCTCTTGTTCAGCTAAACAGCCTCTCTGTAAACCCTCATCATCAACTAAACCAAGTCCGTAATAATTAGGCACGCACAGTACTCTTTTGAGATTTTAAAATCTTCTTGTACTTTTTGAAAATGAGCTAAGATTTTTATATTAATTATAATTTTTATCTTTTTTAATGTGGGTTTTTATTTGCTCTTGTGTTAATTTATATGAATTTGGGCTTGGGAGATTTAAGGAATAGCGGTTTTTTCATTTGGAATCTGGGTTTCGGTTGAAGGTGTGGACAATTTTTCAGATGTCGATTTTTAGGTTTCTCTCTATTTCAAGGTGTTTGTGTTGTTTTTACGTGGGGTTTTTCATCTTGTTAATTTTTAAGTGAAGTTGGAAACATGGATTGTTCTACATTTGTGGCGAATCTGGGTTCCAATTGAAATTGTTAGAGAAATTCTTATGAAGATGATTTTTAGGTTTCTCTTTGTTTCATGGTGTTGGTTTTGTTTGGATGTGGAATTTTCACCTTAATTCTATTGATTTAGGGCCTATTTGGTGGCAAACATTCCTAGCAAGGCTTCTCTCTTGCTCATAATTTACGACAAAACTATAGTTTGGAGTCTGTCTAAAATTCTACGTGACTTATTTCATTTCAGAGATTTCTACTAATTGAAATCTCAAATGACACTTTTGCAATGTATAATTCTCATATATCTACTTTTTTTGGAATGCAACTTGGCCATTGTCATTTTAGAATTCCACTTGTGGCATTTGAAATTCTCTAAGGGCACGTTTGTGTTTGTGTACACACCCTTTCCGTGGACAAGGGAAATTGTCACGTCAACAAATTCCATAGAAATGAAAACCTCGGAAAAGGATTTCCGTAGAATTTAGAAATTCATTTTTGGTGCAAAAAAAATTCTCCATTGAATTGGTGCTAATTTTGTTTGGTATAACTGTGGATTTCTTATAAAAAATAAAATTTTCTTATTTGGTGAAATAATTTTTTAAAGAAAAATAACATACTATGTATATTATTTATTCAACATCAAATAATAATTTATTTAAAGAAATAAAAAATAAAAGAGTTGTAGGGTTTTGGGTTAAAATGGACAAGAGTGAGAAAACGAGGGAGAAGCTTTACGAGGAAATCCATTTTCGATACCCTAATATAAGATCAAACCTATTTCCACCATTATCAAGGAAAATGCTGACGAGGCAGGAAAGCGTTTCCGCGGAACTGTTCCGCAAAAAAGGCCGGAAAATTTGGCTTTCCGTGGAAAACCGTCAACTTTTCTGTAGAAAAGTGTTATACAAACAAACCATAAATACCCTAAGAGAAGAAATTCTGAAATGCTTGCAACCTGACATTCTATTATGACAAATTCTATTATAAAAAGGAATTAGAATATGAGTTGGGATTTATAATAGAATGTCAAGTTTTATAAAAAGGAATACGAATATGAGTTGGGCTTTAAACAAATATGGTCAGGCTAGGACACTCCAACTTCAGTTTTAATTTCAACCATTTCAATTTTAATCTAATATCCATAATTTAACTACCACTCTCCAAAAGGATATGAATTTCCGATAATAAACATACGACATTCAGATCACTCAAATTCAAATTTTTATATCTACTAAAAAAATAGGGTCCCAGCCCCCTTGGCTTGGGGTAACAAAAAAAAATCTATTATAAAAATATTTTTAATAATTTTTTAAAAAATAATAAAATTTTTTTGGAAGACTTGTGTGGCTGATGCTAAGCACGGGCTCTTTTAGCTAGTGTGTGTGTATATATATTGCTGAAAGGTAAATTTGAATTAAGGAAAGAGCGGGAATTATTGAAATGATATTTGTGCCTTGAGCACCCCGTTTCGCCCGTTCATACTATTGCATCAAGTGTGTTTTATACATGTCCCGATATATGTGATTTAACTTATGAGTCGGCACCACTAAGCTTGGATGACCTTGTCGGTCTGATCTACCGACTTGGAGATCCCCTTCAGTCTCGCCAGCTGGAGTTTGGATCCCGATACCCGGTTTATTAACCGTGGTCCCATCCCGACACCCAGCTCGCTCCCGTGGTTCCCTATATCCGGTTCGCTACCGTGATTCCCGATACCCGGTTTGCTACTGCGGTCCTGTCCCGTATTATTGTATATGTATATGTAAATTTAGTTGCACCTCCTCACTTCGGTGACGAGGCCAATGCCCGATACTCTTGTCACTTCGGTGATAGAGGATTTAGCTTTGTGTGGATGCTATCTTGTTTGTTTCCTGTTCTCTTGGTACCTTTATTCGTGTTACATTGCATACATGTTTTGAATAAATGAATTATCATTTCTTTAAGGTTATTGCTTTTCTGGATTTAAATGCTTTTAAAGATAATTTGATTTATTGTATATTGTCATATCTTTTCACCCGCCTGCTAGACCGTCGTGTCTGATCCATTTCTTTGGTACTCAGGTCCCGTTGTCGGTTACCCCAAGGAAAAGCACGAGGAGGCGGTCGGAGAACCGCAACAGTTAGTCGAGTGGCACGCCGATGATGTTGTTTAGACATCCGGTTGCCTCGGGTGATGCGTAACATTTTGGGGTTGTTATTAACTTTTATTTTGGTGGATTTTGTTTTGTTTATATTGGCCTTTGTTGGCCTCTATTTTTGGGGAATTGTAATTAAATGATCTTTTGTTTAAACTTTAACAGTACTTTTGGGTTACGCTAATGATCAATGCTCATTCTGATACTTGTTATTCAAATGTAATTAGTTTTAGTATTGTGGAAATGAGTTACATGCTTGATTTGTTATACGCTTCCGCAATTTTACAAAATGTTCATGTTGTTGTGAAATCCTCACCGCGGACACCTGTGGGAAATCACGTACACGGGTAATGTGTGTTCTTTTATTAACCCGAGTACGCTTTGGGTCTCAAACATACCACCATTATCATTATCTATTGTCATCATCCATTGCTTCACATTAGTCCCGATCCCGGATTGGACCCTAAACCCGGTCCGGGGTTGCGACAGGGTTCAGGGTAGGTTAAGATTTTGGAAAAAGATTTTTCTTAATTGTACGTCAATCAAAGAAATAAACATCTTTGGATTGGGTCGATACTTGAGAAATAAGAGTTAAAGTAATTAAATGCCTTAGCTCACTTTTAAAGCATTGAACAATCGAGTTGCAAACTTGAATGGGTGGATCAAATGAAAGTCGATCATTTCTCATTAGGGTTTGTTTGGTTGCACCCATTTAGATATGTAGGGGGGGGGGTTGGGGTTCATGCGTAACGATTACGTTCCCATATTTGATTGCATATGTCTTGTTTTTTTTTTAATGATGCGGGTATTCCTGGTTTTTGACCCAATTAAAATAATCCCTAGAGTGGCACCAGCTAAACCCACTTAAACGGTGTACCCACTAATACTACACAAACACATTCCAGGAAATTTTGTGGTGGTTTTGAACACAACACATGGAGAGCAAACTCACGCCTTATACTACTACTCCACCAGCTTCTAGGTGGGGTGTTTGGTTGCATATGCGAGTTATTGATTAGGGATTTAGGAAAAATAAGTTCATTTGAACACTTAATCATTTGATTATAAAAAAATCATATGGATGGAAGAAAAGTTTTTCATTTGTTTGATAATTGACTGCTTGTAGTGATCCTCTGTTGGATAGCTTGAAATATCTAATGAAATTGATCTTTTTTTTCACCTCAAATCCATAACCTACATTTGCTGTGATAGCGCAACAGAATCCACTAAGAAAACATTTAGCACGTTTGTGTTCTTGATGGCATTTCTGAGGAAAAGGGGTGGAGAATCTGGCTGCTTTTCAGCAACGAAAATGTTTTTCAAGGAAAAGTAGAATAATAAGCTAAATTTTTCATGATTCCTTGAGAAAGCTTTTGATGTAGCCTTAGATTGTGGATGAATTGTCTGTCGATGAAAGATCAATCTTTGAGTCTTTTTCTTTTTTTGAATGTTAATTTTCATTGAACAAACTTAACAGCACATGAGGGAAACTTTGAGTCTTCCTTTTTCTCAATTGCATATAAAATGCTTGAGATGTAATTAACACAATAAACTCAAATGCAAGGGAGTTATAACTTATAAGAGTGGTGCTACAGTAGGTTTCAGATCCGGGACAAAAAGTCACATAAAATAAGATCGGTCATAGTCAACACCTATGCTTATTTTACCACATAATTTATTCTGGGCCAAGTTTGAAACCCATGATTATGAACTCAAGGCTCTTCCAATGAATACCTCCCGAATAACATAATTTCAAACCATTGCATGAGCTTCCGGTGCTTGTCAATGCCTTTAGCAAAGTTGCACCCATGCACAAAAAAATAAAAATAAAAATAAAATGACAACAATAATAATAATAAAGTAACTTAATGTCGCATGCAACACTTCAATTAAGAATTGGCACTATCGATCATCTGGTTTGGAGCTGTTCCTTGCATATGTTTCAATGGAAGAGAAGATCAAGACCCTTGATGTTGGTCTCGAATCTCAGTATCAGCAAAAGCAACACCAGAATTGATAATGGTGTCATGAGAACCAGGTTCCACAACAGGTGCATGGACTGCGAAATTTCTTTCATTGAGTGGGCATCTAGGGCCAGGATTTTTCGGTACGTATGTGCACCCGGACCTCCCAGAAGGCGTCCCGGGCCCTTTCTGGAGAGCCTCCAGTACAATTAATCCTTTGTTGGATCCCCACTCGCCTTCTAAAGGCCTTGCAGCTGCAGCACTAGAGTTGATCAAGAGGAAGAAAATGATGGATATCATTGGTTTGAGATTTCTTCTGCAAGAACCCATATCTGTGATGGAGAAAAAGTAGATTTTTGTTTTGGAGGGAGGAAGAGAGGATGTGATGAGTTGTGATGGTGAAATAAGGTAAGGGAGGAGGAGATTTTATACATGTATTTTGGCAGAGAGACTGGGAGATCTTGAGGGTTTGACTGTGACCTGGTAATGAAAGGGGTGTGGGGCAAGAAAACTTGAGTCAAATCTATGGTTTGAACGTACGCGCGGGTGTTGGACTAGACCAAGGAGACAGACCCTGTTTTTTCATTGTCGAGCTCGTTGGTTTTACGTAATTCGTTGCAGCATGTAGTAGTCCGCTAGACTACTAAGGTGGTGGTCGTGTTACACCCGTTGGAGGTTTGGAGAAAACTGCATGGCTTATCCCAACCATCGAAATGGTGGGCCAGCATAGGTTGAAATGGACAACCTGCCTTCATTTTTTTTTTTTTTTCTAAAAATTAGGGCGAATGTTTCATCATACCTTACGAAGGCAGGTTACTGGTACTCACTGCAGACGTAGCAAAAAAACATTTACACGGCATTTCACATTGTAATCCAACTTTTGGGTCAGTGATCCTATTGGTTAGAGAAATAGCTTTCCAAATTTATGTAAGATTCTTATTTAGTTTTCTAGTTTTATCATTGCCAGTTTTGTGATTTTGGTTAGGATTGTTGGATTGAAACCCCTGGACATATATTAAAAAAGAAAAATGCTCTTGTGAGAGCTAACTCTTACGTACCTCCTGCGGGCCCCCCACTGATCACGGGGCAGGGAGATCGAAAGAGCTATCCTTGATGAGCCCAACTAACAAGTTTGGGTTCAGTCCATACCTCTAATCCCTTTATCTACGGCACACAAGTTCAACGATTTATATTTTTAAAAAAATTGACCTCAGATCCAATAGTCCATTCGATTCGGATTGGTGCAAATCAATAGGCTTCAGCGTCATGTGATAAGTCACATGTATGTGGAGGGTTCGGATTTGTTATAAGTGAGCATGGGCATGGTGCCTCTCACCATTAGAAGTTGAGAGAGCTAGTTCTTACAGGAGCATTTTCCGTTAAAATAACTTCTATTACGTAATTATCATATTAATATACTCGATGAAAGCATTTATGATAGATAATAGAAGTCTTATATTTGCAAGTCTTCGTCTTAAGGCCAGTTGTTTAAAGTACATGTTATAATAAGTATTTACATTTTAAGCCAGGCGCCAAAAACGAGTCTACGTCCAGATGGGTCCATCAAAGTAATATTCAGGTCCATGCAAATAAAAGAAATTGAAATCACGTCTATTCCTTCGTGGACCAGACAGATTTACGTCAATAAATATGAGTCAGGCCCAAAATCAACTAAAAATACTTATGATAAAATCAACTAAACCGTGGGTCAAGAGTTAAGTCGAGGTCCATCCATATAAAGGATGACCGTTTAATATCCTTGGACAGGAATTGGTCTTAAGGGCATCTGATCAGCATCTGAGGTCTTAAGAGCATATAAAGGATGACCGTTTAAATGGGTAACATTCATATATATCTATTAGGGAGGTGCTCCTATGAGAGACACTCTCACCAAGTTTATGAGAGATGGGTGGGGGCCCTCACTTCCATATCTACTCTCACTAACTTAAATGTAAGGACCCTTAACTTAAATGTGAGAGCCCCCACCCATCTCTCACCAACTTGGTGAGAGTGTCTCTCACTTAGAGCACCTCCCTATATATTATTATTATTATTTTGCACTCTTTACAGCATTACATATATGAATGAAGCGTGAAAATGGTTTGTAAATGATGCTATCTATTTTTATAAAAAAAATTTCATATATGCCGTTAGGATGGAGGTAGTGTAATCACCACCCAGACACATTGCAGTCACAAATCTATGGGTACCATAGTTTTAATCCGACTTGTTCAGGTTTTTATTGTCCTATCAAACCCTAAAACATCTAGTTTTATGACTTGACATTAATAAATTCATAGATATATGAAGATTTTACATATATAGTCTGAGTCCTTCAACATTTACTATTGGAAATGGAGCTTCCAAACTTCCCAATAAGCATAATATTACTTTTGACATGTGTATATTTTACATATGTTATTCTCATTTTGAAACCCAATGCTTAAAAGGAAAATGACCCTAAATATC
The DNA here is from genome assembly GCA_028538565.1 of Umbellularia californica. Taxonomy (NCBI): domain Eukaryota; kingdom Viridiplantae; phylum Streptophyta; class Magnoliopsida; order Laurales; family Lauraceae; genus Umbellularia; species Umbellularia californica. The sequence continues at coordinate 11,527,323 of JAPQWN010000001.1, read as the reverse complement.
TCAACTTCCGGGCAAAAGAGTGAAAATCCAAAAAAGAAAGAGTCAATATTGTCGGCTAGGGGAGCTGTTGGGTCAGTGGCAATCGTTGATTCTGGATCCCCTGATTGTATCACTCATGATTCTTGTGAGCTCACCTATGAAAATTCCAATCATACATCTTGAAATGAATGACATCTGATGGGTCAAGCTTATTTAAGATCCGTTTTGAGTTCGGATCCACCATAATGACCGCCTCGTCACAGCAATCCACGTCTCTTCGGAGTGAGTCAGTCCACGTTCCAGATTTACCCGGTCGTTCGGATAACTGCCTCGCCAGTCGAAGACACCTGCCACATCAGTTTAGTGGACACCTCGAACGCTCCTCGTGAACCGTGCTGAGAAGTCTCCCCATCTGTTAGGGGACGCTTATAAATACGAAAGCCCCTCGGTACTTGAGGGGCAGGCAATTACGATTTACTAGAAAAGCTCTCTCTCCCTTAAGTTGTAACCCTTGAATATTAATACATCAGGAGCCTTTCCGAAAGTGGACGTAGGTCACACTGACCGAACCACTATAAATCCCTCTCTCATCTTAATTATTTCATTGATTACCATTATTACTTGACCGGTGGTGTCCGAACCAGAGTTTGGCATCATCAGTTTGGCGCCGTCTGTGGGAACGTACAAAAAGTTTTCACCCTCATTCAAATTATGGTAACCACCAGATCGACGAGACGTGAGGAGGGCGAGGATGGTCCTCCACTGGCTAATCATGGCCCGAATGCTCCTGCTCCCACTCCTCAACTAATGTTGGAGACTATGCAACAGATGGTAGCCCAAAACCATCAAATACTACAACTCATGCTCGCGGGGCAAGGAGGGGTCGGAGGAGCACCGCAAGGAGGCACACGCACGGGGCATCAAAGAGCTCCACGACGGCGAGGAGCTCCCCACCTAGGCGCCCAGGCCCCGGGCGCCCATGCTCCTGGCGCCCAGGCCCCGGGCGCCCATGCACAGGGCGCCCATGGTGTACACCCTGGCGGCGCCCATGGTGTACACCCTGGCGCCCATCCCCAGGGCGCCCCCCGTGGGGCCCAGTTGGGAGGACCCCCACCTCCAGGAGGACCCCCACCTCCGGGAGGGTCAAATCACGGAGAATTTTCACATCCTCCCTCCGCTTCTGATGGGGAGGATCCTCATTTCCAGGAAGGGGAAAGTGAGAATCAGGAGCTGGAAGGCGCGAGCTACTTCTACGATTCAAGCAGAGCAGCCCCCAACCGATGGGACGAGAAGCTCAGAGAGATGCAAGATCAACTAGGCGATGTTTTCAACGCCATGAAGGCACGCGCACCAGAGACCGTGGATTACCTAGTCAGGCGAACGGACACACCGTTCAAGCCTGACGTGGTGAACTATCCACTCCCTTGTAAGTTCAAGATGCCATCCATGGAAACCTTTGATGGAGCAAAGGATCCTCTGGATCACCTAGAAACTTACAAAACAATAATGCAGCTGCACAGTATCCCGGAGGAGATTATGTGCAGGGCGTTTCCAACCACGTTGAAGGGTTCCGCCCGACAGTGGTTTTCCAATCTCGCCCCAGCTTCCATCTCCACGTTCGAGGAGCTAAGCAGGTCATTCGTATCACATTTCATTGGAGGACGCCGCCACCAAAAGCCAGCCACACACCTGCTGAGTGTAAAGCAGGATAGTAATGAGAGTCTCCGGGCATACCTCACTCGTTTTAACGAGGAGGTACTTCAGATTGAGGAAGCCGATGACAAGGTAACCATGACAGCCTTCTTGGGAGGCCTCCGTCCTTCCAGTTTCTACTTCTCAGTGATGAAACGCCCGCCAAAGAGCATGACGGAGCTACTGGCGAAGGCACAGAAATATATGAATGCTGAGGACGCTACTAGGGCCAGGCGGGGCGAGTCCTCCAGAGGCGAGTCCTCCAGAGCGGCGGACAAAGGAAAGCACGATAGAGACGACAAGAGGGAGCCAAGCAATAAGCGGAGCAGAACCGAGAGGATACCTGTCAGAGACCGACTCGGTCCTGCTCCCCAGAGAGACCGACTCGGCCCTGTTCCGCCAAGAACCCAACAAACTTTTACGGCTCTCAATGCTGCCGTTGGGCACATTCTGCTGGAAATACAAGATGATCCTGCAGTAAAATGGCCGGGGAAAATGAAATCTCCACCAAACCGCAGGAACATGACCAAATATTGTCGCTTCCATCGTGACCACGGTCATGACACTGATGATTGTTTCGACCTCAAAAGGCAGATTGAGGATCTCATCCAGCGTGGACACCTGCGCCAATATGTTGCTGGTAGGGGGCAGGCGCCACCGCCACCTCACAATGCCGAAAACCAGCACCCTATTGGAGAAATCCGAACCATCTCTGGAGGGTTAGCGGAGTCTTTCTCCGCCATGAAAGCCTATGCCAGGAAGGCGAGGCATCCTGAGGAGCCACGCCCGTCAAAAGCACCGAGGCACAGCGCCGACGAAACTATATCCTTCTCGGATAAAGATCTAGAAGGCATCCAGCACCCTCATGACGACCCTCTGGTGCTCTCGATGACCATCGCCAATTTCCAGGTACATAGGATCTTGGTGGATAGTGGAAGCTCTGCAGATATCTTGTTTGTAGAGGCTTATGACAAGTTGAGGCTGGGCCGAGAGAGGTTACAGCCTGTCAAATTTCCTCTCATTGGTTTTTCGGGGGAGAAGGTGTATCCCTTGGGGGCAATCACATTGCCGGTTACAGCCGGGACAGCCCCCCGAACCTCCACCACAATGGTCAATTTCCTGGTGATAGATTGTCCATCAGCTTACAACATCATTCTGGGGCGACCTACTCTTAACTCCTTAAGAGCAGTCCCTTCCACCTATCATCTTATCCTCCGCTTCCCAACCCCGAATGGAGTGGGGGAGGTTAGAGGAGACCAAGTAGCAGCAAGAGAATGCTACGTCACCTCGATGAAGGCCAAGATAACACAGGAGGCGATGCAGGTTGAAGTCTTGGACCCAAGAGATGATGCCACCACAGAAAGAGGGGAACCTGTTGAAAAACTTACCCCTATAATCTTGAATGAAGAGCATCCAGAGAGGAAAGTATATGTTGGCTCTTCACTCCCGGAGGATCTGGTTCGCCAATTGACAGATTTTTTGAGGGATAACATGGGCATATTCGCATGGTCACATGCGGATCTTGAAGGAATCGACCCAGCGGTCGCCACCCATCGCCTCAATGTTAACCCTCTCCACAAACCTGTTCGGCAAAAGCTAAGGGGCGCCTCCACTGAAAGGGCCCAGGCAATAGACAAGGAGGTCGGAAAGCTGATTGATAACGGGGCGGTCAGGGAAGTGGCGTATCCTGAATGGCTCTCCAATGTGGTGATGGTGGCCAAGGCGAACGGGAATTGGCGCCTTTGCGTAGACTTCAGCGAACTCAACAAGGCATGCCCAAAAGACAGCTACCCGCTGCCCAGGATTGACCTCCTCATCGACGCCACAGCGGGACACGAGCTTCTCTCCTTCCTGGATGCTTATTCTGGATATAACCAGATTAGCATGCACCCTCAAGACCAGGAAAAAACATCCTTCATCACTCCGAAGGGCACCTACTGCTACAGGGTTATGCCCTTCGGACTAAAGAACGCTGGAGCAACCTACCAACGCCTGGTGAACAGAATGTTCCACTCCCAGATCGGGCGAACGATGGAGGTGTATGTGGACGACATGCTGGTGAAAAGCTTGGCTGCAGCAGATCACATCGGTCATCTTCAAGAGACCTTTGGTGTTATTAGGACCTATAACATGAAGCTGAACCCCGAGAAGTGCGCCTTCGGCGTGGGATCAGGGAAGTTCTTGGGCTTCATGGTCAATCAGAGGGGGATTGAGGCAAACCCCGATAAAATCAAGGCTATACTGGACATGAGGTCGCCATCATCGACTAAGGAGCTGCAGCGCCTCAATGGAAGAATTGCAGCACTAAACAGATTCGTCTCAAAATCTGCAGATAAGTGTTTGCCTTTCTTCAGAATTCTTAGAAAAGCTTTTGAATGGGGATCTGAGGCTGAGGATGCCTTCCAGAAGCTCAAGGCCTACCTGGCCACACCTCCTCTCCTTTCACATGCTTCGCCTGAGGAAGTGCTGTATTTATACCTCTCTGCCTCTCCCTCGGCGGTGAGCTCTGTTCTCATTACGAGCCATAGTGGAGTGCAAAAACCTATCTATTATGTGAGCAGAGCATACCGAGGGGCAGAGGTCAGATATTCAGAGTTGGAAAAGTTGGCGCTCGCCCTCATTTCTACTGCAAGGCGTCTACGTCATTACTTCCAGGGCCACAAAATCATCGTCGTCACTGATCAACCTCTGAAGAGAGTTTTGGCAAAACCTGACGTATCAGGGAGACTCCTCAAGTGGGCAGTAGAATTGGGTGAATTTGATATTCAGTACCAACCAAGGGTCGCCATCAAGGCACAAGCGCTGGCTGATTTTGTAGCTGACTTTACACATGTAACGGACCCCACCATGTTGCTGCCGGCGGACCCAACCTCTCCCCCGGGCGCCCAAGCATCACTGGGCGCCCAGGACTCCGAAGTGGGCGCCCAGACACCTCTGGGCGCCCAGGCTGAAGTGGGCGCCCAGACACCTCTGGGCGCCCAAACTGAAGTGGGCGCCCAGAGCTCCTCTCTCGGCGCCCAGACTTCTGCTGACGCCCCATCTTCTCTCGACGCCCCGACACATGTGGGGAATTCTGCTCTCGACGCCCCGGGAACCTCTGATTCTTCGCCTGGCAACCAGATGCTTACCAAGACATCAGACTTTTCTTCTGTGCCTCATTGGGAGCTGTATGTTGATGGCTCCGCGACAAGTCAAGGAGGGGGCGCAGGACTCCTTCTGAGCAGCCCAGATGGTACACCCATCAAGTATGCGGTAAAACTCCACTTCAATACCTCGAACAATGAAGCCGAGTATGAGGCCCTCCTCTCTGGCTTGAGGTTGGCAATTGAGATGGACGCCCAGTACCTCGTCGCCCACAGTGATTCACAATTGATAGTGAATCAGGTAAATGGGCAGTTCGAAGCAAAGGAGGCAAGGATGCAGGAGTATCTTGCCATGGCAAAGAGACTAATCCAGCAGTTCAAGCACTTTAAGATTTGTCACATCCCAAGAGGGGACAACATGGCAGCCGATACACTCGCCAGGCTCGCCTCATCCTTAGAGGCCTCACATGCGGAACCAGCTTTCATGGGACACCAGTTCGAGCCAAGTAAGTTGGATACAGACACCACTAGCGTCAACTGCACCACGGCCGAATCGAACTGGATGACCCCCATCAAGGCGTACCTCCAAGAAGAAACAGTCCCAGGTGATCCCCTGGAAGCCAAAAAACTCAGGATGAGAGCTTCTAAGTTCACCATCCTACAAGAGGTACTCTACAAAAAGGGTTACAACCTGCCGTTGCTGCGCTGCCTTTCCCCAGAAGAAGCTGAATACGCCCTCAGAGAGATTCACGAAGGGATTTGTGGAAATCACTCTGGAGGACGCTGCCTCGCCCATAAAGCGCTTAGGCAAGGGTACTTTTGGCCAAGCATGGTAAAAGACGCCAAAGAATTCACCAAGAAATGTGACAAGTGCCAACGCTTCGCCACTGTGTCAAGGCAGCCACCAGAGGAGCTGACTACCATCCTCAGCCCATGGCCTTTCTCCAAGTGGGGCATTGACATCTTGGGCCCCCTGCCTTTGAGTAGAGGCCAGTGCAAATTCATAGTCGTCGCCATAGACTATTTCACAAAATGGGCGGAGGCAGAACCCCTAGCAAAGATAACAGACTCGAAGGTGAAGGATTTCATCTGGAAAAACCTGGTCTGTCGCTTTGGGATACCTCACGCCATTGTCAGTGACAATGGCAAACAGTTCGACAACAGGCTACTCAATTCCTTCTGCGCCGAACTTCAAATAAAGCAGCCTCACTCTAGCCCAGCACACCCCCAGGCAAATGGGCAGGCAGAGGTGATGGTGAGAACAGTCCTGCGCAACCTCAAAACAAGGCTCGAAAGAGCAAAAGGTCTGTGGGTCGACGAGCTTCCGGGGGTATTATGGGCCTATCGCACTACGCCACGTACGCCTACCGGGGAAACCCCTTTCTCTCTTGCTTTTGGGACTGAGGCGGTTATTCCTGTCGAAATAGGGGTACATTCCCTAAGGGTCCACCACTACGACCCTACCACCAATGAGGAAGGACTCCGCCTCAACCTCGATTTGCTAGAGGAGGCAAGAGAAATGTCTGTGGTCCGTAATGCGGAGTACAAGCGACGCATGGCCAAGTACTACAATTCGAGGGTGAAACCTCGTTCCTTCCAACCAGGAGACCTGGTCCTCAAAAAGGTGATCCTCGCCACAAAGGACTCTCGGGAAGGAAAGTTGGGACCAAATTGGGAAGGTCCCTATCTCATAATAGAAGTGGTGAGACCGGGCACCTACAGAATCCAGAACTCTGATGGAAAGGTCTTACCTCATCCATGGAATGCAGAGCACTTGAAGAGGTACTACCAGTGAAGATTTTGAACGGGTTGGATTAGGGTTTTTTGTTTAGGTACTTGATGTTGCACTTTTTATTGTTCAAAGCATTGTTCAAAAATAAAGCAATGGATAGATAAATAAAATTATGTTACTTTCATTACAAAAAGGTTGCATAAGCAGAAGCAAAAGTCCTATGCTCTAATCACTCTCATCCCCCTCCTCATCTTCCTCCTCTGCATAGTCCTCAGCATCATCAGAGCTGCAGCCACCATCATCAGGCGCCTCCATCGGCACAAAGCCTGATATGTCAATATCTGGAAAGGCAGCCGAAATCTTCTCTCGAAGCTCCTCGTAGCCATCAATGAAGGCATCTGCAAGGCCAATCTGTAGGTCCCTCTCAGCTTGAGAAGCTCTCTCGTTCGCTGCCTTCATCTCTGCCTCTATAGCAACTTCTCTGAGCCTCGCCTTCTCAAGGGTCCGAGCAAGCTCAGCCTCACTGAGCGAAGCCCTCTCACGGGCCTTCATAAGCTCAGCCTCACTGAGCGAAGCCCTCTCACGGGCCTTCGTAAGCTCAGCCTCATTGAGCGAAGCCTTCTCACAGGACTTCGAAAGTTCAACTTCTGCCTCGGCCGCCCTCTTAGTGGCTGCTGAAAGTCCGATCTCAAGCTCGCTCACCCTCTCACGGGCCACAGCAAGATCAATCCCCGAAGCCCTACCAGCGGCTTCCAAAGCAGTAATCTTCTCTTGAGCAGTGCTGAGCTCTAGCCGCACAGCCTCCTTCTCCCGTCTCATCTGACCATAAGATTGGGCTCTCGACAGCAAGCAGATGGATGCAGTAGAGACCTGAAGAGATAAGGGACGAGGAATGAGACGTTAAAAAGAAATCAAGGGGTAACGGCCTGGAGAAAAAGGAATAAAGAATGGTGAATCTTTACCTGAGCCAGGCCCTCTACAAATGAGTCAATAACCCCCTCGGTGCCCAGGGCATTAACCCGAGAAGCCTCATGCGGCAGCACATATCTCCCTAGCCTTTCCCGCATCTCCCACGAGTGAGAGCCAGTCCTAGCCGATACCCCTGTAGAAATGCCCGGTTGTGGAGGACACAGTTGAGGAGCAGGAAGGGTAGCTGAAGAGGAAGACTGCGGGAAAGCAGTCTTAGCGGAAGAGGTCCCTGCCTGAGGAGACACTATGGGTGAAGCCACTAGAGGAGGAGGCACCCGGGACTCGACGCGAGTCGCTGGAGGAGAGGTTCTTAGAGAGGCGTCCTTCGTCCTCGCCGCCTTGGGGGAATGGGTATCCCTATCCGAGAAGCGGGTCGAAAAGCGGGCTCCAATCATCTCTCTGCTTATCTCTATGCCTATTAAAGAGAAGGGTTAGCGAATGATACATGGATACAGCATATCAGGTAAAGTTTAAGATTATTGCCAAAACAGAAGTAGCTTACTTTTTCTTTTGGATGACGGTCCAGACGGGGACCCGCTTGTCCCATCTGAAGAAGAGCCCGGAGGAGGTCCACTGACCTTACCACTTTCTCTAGGAATGAGAACTCCCAAGTCTTTCTCAGGGTGATCTCTCACCGCTTGCAGCTTCGACTCTTGATCTTTGGAAAGTATAGGAGGATCTGCAAAAAGACAGTGGAAAAGAAAATATATATATATATATATAAAGGTACGGAGAAAAGGACAGTAAAGAACGTACCAACTCTCTTGGCGTCAATCCATCGTGTGGGCACCAAAGCCCGATCTGCCCGAGAGGCCCACTCGCCACCTATGAAGAAGAAACGGGATTTCCAATTATGGCAATTGGAACGCAATCCCGTAATTAGTTTGCCACCCTTAGGGGTAAAATAGTACCACCCTCGGTTAGGGGAAGGAGACTCTATCAAACTGTATGCAGCATGAAATTCCGCTGGCAAGGCGTCTTCATGATGTACTTCCCTCCACAGTGCAAGGAAACCGAGTAAAGCCCTCCATCCGTTGGGCGCCAGCCGCCCCGGGGTAAGTGAATAGTAGTGTAAAATCCGGCACACTGGGGAAGACATGGGAAATCTTAACCCGGCGTCAAGCATCCCCTCGTATATCACCATTTCACCAAAGGAGTCGGTGCAAGCAGGCTCATCATCTTCAGCTCGACGACACAGCACCGTGGGAGGAATAGAAGCAGTAATCTTTAAAAGATCATTGTCGGTCTTGATTGTACTGAAGACGGTGCTCACTTTATAGCCATTGTCTTCCACGACAACTTTTCCTCGGTGACGACGAGCACGCAAGGTGGGAGAATTCTTTTCTGCTTCTCTAGCCTCATGTTGATCCTTGCCCCTGTCTGCGGCGACCAGCGGGCACGGCGCATTAACTTTGTTCTCCAAGACTGCGGAGAAGGTGACCGATGCCGCGCCACCCGGACGAGAACCAGATGCCGCCGCCAGCAAGACCCTGATGTCCCCTGCGTCGCCGCCCGCCAGAGAACCCCGGGCGCCCGGCGCCCTGCCGCTCTGCGCGCCCGTCGCCCTGCCAGCCACGGGCGTTGCCGCCCTGCCGCTCTGCGCGCCCAGCGCCCTGCCAGCCACGGGCGCCGCCGCCCTGGGCGCTGCAGCCCTAGGCGCTGCCGCTCGGCCCTCGCCCACGGGCGCCGCCGCGCTAGGCGCAGTCCGGGCGCCGTCCCCCTCGCCCACGGGCGCCGCCGCGCTAGGCGCAGTCCGGGCGCCGTCCCCCTCGCCCACGGGCGCCGCCGCGCTAGGCGCAGTCCGGGCGCCGTCCCCCTCGCCCACGGGCGCCGCCGCGCTAGGCGCAGTCCGGTCGCCGTCCGCGCCAACGGGCGCCGCCGCCCTGGGCGCTGCAGCCCTGGGCGCTGCCGCTCGGTCGTCCCCCTCGCCCACGGGCGCCGCCGCGCTAGGCGCAGTCCGGTCACCGTCCGCGCCAACGGGCGCTGCCGCCCTGGGCGCTGCCGCTCGGTCGTCCCCCTCGCCCACGGGCGCCGCTGTCGTCACCGGTGCTGTTCTCTCTCCACCCGCCTTGCTGCCAATCTCTTCCTTCTCCATTGCAGTCTCTTGAATGAGTTTTAGAGTTTAAAAAGGAAGAGGAGGGGTTGTTTTATAGTTTCGGGGTTCAAGGTGAGTCCCCATCTGAAAGGACTCTTTCGAAACAAATCTGAGTATAAGGAGAAGGGACAATTGCGGTGAACTCTAAGATGGAGGAGATATCGGGGTATTTGAAATGTCCCTCGTTCGAAAACTTCTTTGAGCGCGGGACATTGAGGGGCAAATGATGGGTCAAGCTTATTTAAGATCCGTTTTGAGTTCGGATCCACCATAATGACCGCCTCGTCACAGCAATCCACGTCTCTTCGGAGTGAGTCAGTCCACGTTCCAGATTTACCCGGTCGTTCGGATAACTGCCTCGCCAGTCGAAGACACCTGCCACATCAGTTTAGTGGACACCTCGAACGCTCCTCGTGAACCGTGCTGAGAAGTCTCCCCATCTGTTAGGGGACGCTTATAAATACGAAAGCCCCTCGGTACTTGAGGGGCAGGCAATTACGATTTACTAGAAAAGCTCTCTCTCCCTTAAGTTGTAACCCTTGAATATTAATACATCAGGAGCCTTTCCGAAAGTGGACGTAGGTCACACTGACCGAACCACTATAAATCCCTCTCTCATCTTAATTATTTCATTGATTACCATTATTACTTGACCGGTGGTGTCCGAACCAGAGTTTGGCATCATCAACATCTTCAAATTTTACTCTAATAGAATTTTGGCTCACCTTAAGATTGTGCATGTGATCATTTATATGATTAACACAATTCTATGCATTATAAATATATGATGTTAATCACATCATTAGCTATATTCTCAATTTTGTAGTGGGACTAAATCCTACGAGAGTCATTTATCAAAATAAATAAATAAATAAATAAATTCCTACACGAGTATAATTTTAGGACATCCTATATAAAAAATAAAGAGCTTTTTTATTTGTTTTGAGCAAGTTAGATTTTGGATAGATGGTCTCTTCATACAATTGCATTCCTGCATCCCATGGGAAGCGTCGCTGGCCACTTGGAAGCTGGAAGATCCGAACTCACCAAAAGGTTTGAAAAGATGTCATATCAAAACCAGAGTCAATAAGATAACGTGAGTTGAAGGACATACCTGTTGGGCTGACCCTTTCCAATCATATCACCGTAGGGTGCACTCATCTTTGACCTAGTAAAATGCAAATGGTCTTACGCTCATAAAGCCAAGGGCAAGACATTGAAAACAATACTATCGACCCTCTGACGATTGGGCTCATTTCACGGGTTTAAAATGATCGATCGCAAAAGGAGGCCAAAACCAAAATTTGAGCCCTGCCAATACATGATAAGGTGCATGATGAGAAGACTCAGAGCCCAAAATGTTTAAATATAAAACACCCCATCAGCATCCACAGCTCTTAAACACATGTGTGGGGCCCACATTTCAAGAATCCAAACTACTTGCATGCATATATATTGCCACACATTGCATGATCCACGTAAATTATTACTCAAGTCAGTTAGAGGCTACCATTGGATTGACTAAGTTTTAGGGCTTATGAGCGGTTAGGATTATTGAGTTAGGTGGGTAACAAAGGCAGTGCAGTATGCTCCAATTGCATTGCCGTCCTACCCTCCTCACAATTCTAGGGGTTGGCTGAGTGGTGAGGACCATAGTTTCTCTCTCTTTCAGAGTTAGAGGTCTTGGTATAGATCCCCCGTTCTCCATTCTTCAGAAATTAAAGATTGAATCCACTAGTGCTACCATGTTGGGGCCACAGGGGTCTTTACTCGGCTTCCCTCTAAGCTTGAAGGGATTAGCACTACAACAAAATACAGTTTTGCCAATATAGTCACCGCATCTGGAAAAGTAGGTTTTGTGTCAGCAAAAGATTTCCCAACGCATTTCAGCGCGTTGACAAACGCGTCAATGCACTGCAACGTTGGCCAATACGTCGGCAAAGAGATGTGCGTCGGCAAAAAGTCCAACTTTCCAGATTCGAAAATCATATTTGCCAACGCAGTACCAGCGTCAGCAAAATAAACGCTGACTCTAGTAGTGCGTTGGGAGTTCCTGGTAATGGCCGACACTGGCAGCATGTTAAGAATTCATAATAATGGCCGACGCTTGTAGTGCGTTGGAAATTCCTAGTAATGGACGATGCTCGTAGTGTGTTGGGAATTCCTGGTAATGGTCGATGATGATTAAGCGTTGGGAATTCATGAAATAACCGACGCTACCAATGCATTGGGAATGCATGAAATGGCCGACGCTACCAATGTGTTGGGAATTTATGAAATAGCTGACACTACTAATGTGTTGGGAATGTGCTATATCTTTGTGCTAACGCATTGGGAAATGCAACTTCGCCGACACACAAATCACATCAGAAAATGCTGTAATACATTTTTTTTTTTTGCAACACATGCTGGTGCGTAGGGAAAGATTATTATTATTTTTAAATTAAATTTTCATTTCTACCTGGATACCACAAATAAAAATCCGAATACCTGTTCAAACCAACAAATTTTGATGCACAACTCAATTTAAAATATGTTCATCAACCAATCGAAAATAACATCCACAACCAAATATCCTATATCTATAAACCAAAATAAACCCACAAATCTCTAAAATATACAAATATTACTACTTGATCATTTCCAAAAATTCTCTAACATCCACAAATGTATGTAATCGAAATAAAAAAGGGAATCCCTAAGAGCCCGCAGCCAGCACAATAAAATCCAAAACTAATCTGCAAAACCAAAAAAGAACACCATGAGAATACAAGTAGCAATAAATTCTTGTAAGGCAAAGCATTCGCTCCAAAAAAGATTTTGGGATAATGAGACAATATTAAATTAGCATAATAATTTTATATAATCACTTTGCAATACTCATATGACAATAACAAAAAATCACCTGGAGAGTATCCTATCCAAGAGCTTCCCACCTTCACATAACCTGAAACATGTGATAATGAGACTGTTATACTATTATTAACATGAACCCTAAGATCGTGAACAGCATGATAATCACGTGTAGGATTTAATCTTAAATAAATTAAAGAGTACCTCCAGACATCCTGATGCAGAGAGCTTTCTGATCCTGCAGTCTGGTGCTGTTGCTGATTGATGCTGTGATCCGTCGAGAAAGAGACTATGTGAATGGTTTCGGTTTCTCTCTCCTTGCCTATAAAACCTTAATGTGTTGATTTTCGTGAATACCTTTGTGATGGACGAAAGACTTTGTTTTATAGGTGAAAAGAGGACCGAATTTCCAATCAGGGTTTCCATAGACTTAATCTCAACCATCCATCAAGGTAGAGTTTGTTATGGAATACATCTCATTAAGAAACCTTTTTGTGTAAGGAATAGCATGTATCCTAAGAAAACAGATTTCCTATAATGACCACAATTCGGGAAAGGAAAGGACTTGTAGTCCAAGTAATGGACTTAAAGATAATTTCCTTACAGTCTCCCACTTGGTCGATAGGAAGATCCTTTAGTGTTTTTCATTTTAGGAATCATAAGGCGCGCATTATATGCTAAACATTTCTTGAGTCGGTTATCATAAGTGTCTTGGCTAATTCAGTGGTCAATGGGAGTCATGGCGTGCACACATTATTTTGCAACATGTTTACTTCCATGTACTACAGCATTGACAACCTGCATAACTAGACCGTAAAAGGAGATATACATAATGGTCTCATCATGTCTATGTTGAAAGACTGTTTCTGTTTATCATTCATCCACACATAAAATGTACACAATGGAAAAACAAAATAGCAGATGTAGAGTTGCATTAAGAGCTCAATAAATGTCAAATATAAGTACAGAAATAAAAGGTAGAAAATGATAATTAAGAACTATCTTCAAGACCCATGCTTTCAGTATGTCCTTGAAAAGTCTTTGGAGGTAGTCCTTTCGTGAATATGTCTGCGACCATGAAATTTGTACGTATAGACTCAATGACAAATTTCTATAATCTAACATCTTGTTTCAGTGAGAGATATTTAAGGTCCATGTGTTTGGATCCCTTAGATATCCTGTCATGCTTGGAGAAGAAGGTTGCAGCTTCATTGTCACAGTAAAGGTTAATGGCTTAGAGATGAAATTCAAAGCTCCAAACTGAGAGATAAAATTATGCAACCATGTTTCCTGAATTGCAGCCTCGTAACATGCTACATACTCAGCCATCATGGTGGATGAGTAAAGCAACTCGGATTTCTGGCTTTTCCATGATATTGCACCTCCACATAAGAGATACACATAGCCAAGAGTGCAGAGTCTAGTGTCAGGACATCCAGCAAAATCTGAATCTGAATAACCAGTCACCTATAGGTGACTTGATTTTCTGTATGTGAGCATGTAATTCCTTGTTCCCTTAAGGTATCTCAGTACTTTCTTTGCAGTTTTCCAATGAGCGATTCCTGGTTTACTCTGAAATCTTCCGAGCATGCCAACAGCATGACTAATGTCAGGTCTTGTACAGACCTGTGCATACATCAAACTCCCGACAAGAGAAGCATAAGGATATTTTGCCATTTCTTTAAGTTCCAATTCGTTCTGTGGACACTGCGAAAGATCAAGCTTGTCTCCTTTATGCAGTGAAACAGGACTAGAGGAACAGGTCATCATGCCAAACCTCTCTAGAACTTTGTCAATATATGCTTTCTGAGACAATCCCAAAATACCAAGTGACCTGTCACGGAATATTTCTATTCCTATCACATAGGAAGCCTCAACCATATCTTTCATTTCAAAATGCTTAGAGAGATAGTCCTTTGTTTGATGTAATAAACCAAGGTCGCTGCTGGCCAGTAATATGTCATCAACGTACAGAACCAGAAATATGAACTTACTCCCACTGATCTTGAGGTATATGCAAGGGTCAACGATATTTTCTATGAAATCGAAGTTAGTAATGATTTCATGAAACTTTAGGTACCATTGCCTCGAAGCTTGTTTCAGCCCATATATTGATTTCTTAAGTTTGCAGACCATGTCTTCCTGACCTTCAATGATGAAGCCTTCAGGTTGACGCATGTAGACTTCTTCTTCCAAGTCTCCATTAAGAAAGGCAGTTTTTACATCCATTTGATGTAACTCGAGGTCATAGTGAGCTACTAATGCCATGATAATTCTAAGAGAATCCTTCCTTGACACAGGGGAAAAAGTCTCAGTATAGTCAATACCTTCTTTCTGATTAAAACCTTTGGCAACAAGTCTGGCTTTATGGCGTTCAATATTGCCTTTGCAGTCGCGTTTGGTCTTGAAGACCCATTTACAGCCAACTGGTTTGTGTCCTGGAGGCAATTGAACAACTTCCCAGACTTGATTTTCATTCATAAATTTCAATTCATCCTTCATGACATCAATCCATTTACTAGAATTAACATCCTTAATGGTTTGTGAATAAGAAACCGGGTCATTAATTGTCCCTTCTCCAGATTCTACTTGGTAAAGCATGTAATCATCGGAAATAGCTGATCTCCTTTGTCTTTGAGACCTTCTTAATGCCGGTTCCTCTGGTGCATTATCCATATGTTCATTGGCGACAATCTCATTATGGAGTTGTTGATCATTTATTGGATTTTCCTCATTGTTAAATGGTTCAACAACGGGAGGATTGCTAACATCTTTCGGAATAGAGGGTAAAGGGATAGGTACCCTGATTTTCTGAATGATCACATCTTGAGGTTTATTACTCCCACTGATTTCGCCATTCTCAAAGAATCTAGCATTACCGGTTTCAACAATTCTGGTACTATGGTTAGGGCAGTAAAACCTAAATCCTTTGGACTTTTCTGGGTAACCTATAAAGTAACCACTGATTGTTTTAAGGTCCAATTTCTTTTCATATGGATTGTAGACTCTAGCCTCAGCTGGGCAACCCCAAATTTGGAGATGTCGTAAACTAGGTTTCCATCCTTTCCACAGTTCAAAAGGTGTCTTTGGAACTGCCTTACTGGGAACTCTGTTCAAGATATAAACAGCTGTGCGTAGAGCATCCATCCACAAGGATATAGGTAAGTTAGCATGACTCATCATTGATCTAACCATTTCCATGTACGTACGATTTCGCCTTTCAGCTACACCATTCTGCCATGGAGAATCAGGCGTTGTGTATTGGGCAACAATTCCAAGTTTTTGAAGAAGTTTTGCAAAAGGTCCAGGATGTTGTCCTGTTTCGTCATACCTTCCATAAAACTCACCACCTCTATCTGACCTTATGATTTTCACTTTTCTATCTAATTGCCTTTCGACTTCAGTAATGAACACTTGTACAGCATTCACAGGCTGAGATTTGTCATGCAACAAGTATAAATAACAGTAACGTGAGTAATCATCAATAAAGGTAATAAAATACTTTTCTCCTCCAAATGTTGGAACATCAAAGGGTCCGCAAATGTCTGTATGTATTATTTCAAGAAGCTCAGTACTTCTTGTGGCTCCTTTCTTTGTGTGTTTTGTTGTTTTGCCTTTAATACAATCCACACATACATTAATATTAGTAAAATCTAGATCCGGAAGGACACCATCTTTTACTAATCATTTGATTCTTTCACTGGATATGTGACCCAGTCTTTTATGCCACAAGAAATAAGAGTCGAGTTTAGATGACTTTCGTTTTGTTTCCTTAGAATGCAGGGTAAGTTGGGTTTCAGCAAGTTGACTATCAAGATGAAACTTGTCTAGCCCATCAATCAAAATTCCAGAACCAATACGACTAGAATTTTT
Organism: Umbellularia californica; assembly: GCA_028538565.1. Lineage (NCBI taxonomy): Eukaryota > Viridiplantae > Streptophyta > Magnoliopsida > Laurales > Lauraceae > Umbellularia > Umbellularia californica. The sequence goes on along the minus strand of JAPQWN010000001.1, from coordinate 11,511,047 downwards.
AAATAAACTGAAATTACCATTTCCTACTTCAAATGAGTAACCAACTTTATCAAGTGCGCTTACAGAAACCAAATTACGGGAAAGAGACGGAACATAAAGAGTTTGACATAAGTCTAACTGATAACCGCTATTTAAAATAAGACGAAAAGTTCCAATAGCTTCAACTGGAGCTTTGTCTTTGTTTCCCATGAAAAGGAAGTTCTCACTTGGGTTTATGGTTTGGATCGTAAGGAATCCCTGCATTGAATTGGAAACATGAACATTAGCACCAGTGTCAATCCACCAAGCATCAGAAGAAACATAAGTAAGATTTGATTCAAAATAACTTACGAAACCCATAGGGTTACCTTTCTTTTCGAACCATTCTTTACGTTTAATGCAGTCTGCCTGAAAATGTCCAGGTTTCTTGCAAAATTTGCATAAGTTTTCCTTCTTTTTCTTCTTGGGGTTCTGACCAGCCTCATTAGATCTGGGTGGTGCCCTTTTCTGGCCTGAATTATGCTTTTTCCCAACTTTGTGTCCAGCTCCTTGAACGAGATGAGCTACTTTAATTCCTTGTTGGTTCAACCTGGCCTCCTCTTGAACCAGTTTGTTAGCCAATTCATTCATTGTCCACTTTTTCGTAATAGTGTTGTAGTGAATTTGGAAAGGCCCGTACTGAGGAGGTAAACTGTTTAGGATAAATTGGACGAGAAACGCCTCATCCACTGATAATCCCAAATTCTTTAGTTTAGCTGCAAGGTTGGTCATCTCAATGACATGTTCATGCATTGATCTAGTGCCATCAAACTTCATGGTTGTAAGATCTGCCATTAGTTTCCCAGCAAGGGATTTGTCTGCAGTCTTAAACCTAGCTTCAATTGCCTTCATATAGTCCTTAGCATTCTCAGGTGTAGGAAGGGATGTTTTTATGTTGGTGGCAATAGTCATTCGCAAAAACATAGTGCTTAGTCTATCAGACCTTTCCCAGGCATTAAAAAAGGTTGTTTCATCAAGGGTACTTTTATCAGTGAGTGAAGCTGGCTTATCTTTACGAAGAGCGATATCCAGTTCAAGTACCCCCAATGTAAACTCAACTTGCTCTTTCCATTCTGAGAAGTTGGTTCCATTGAGCTTAGTGATAGAAGTAGCATGCGAAGTGAGATTAGTGGTTGCAAGAACTGCAATAGAGATACAACAATAATGCTTTAATAAAAATAAGACAACACACGCATAATATATGAATATAAACGACAAAATTTTAGGTGCTCCTGTGGGTAGTCACCATAATTTCTACACATTATACCATCTAAGTTTGTTATATTCAAGGTGATGTAAATGAGTGATGTTAATCTTAATTAGGAACAAACACTCCTTAATTATTGTTCAATCGTATGAGTATAATCCGCCTGTGGGCGACTAAATGCTTCATACCTTCTTGAACAATATGTAAACATCATGATGGTACTTGTAGGGCCAAATTTCAGTATTTAATTGTTTGGTTCACTGTGGTGAGACCTAACCCTAAGCATACAACTTTGGTGATAAAAAAGGCTTAATATGAATATAAACATTATATATTGCATGCATTCATGATAGATCATTCATTGTATGAAAAGTACTAGTAAAAAGCCCAAGCCCACATGCTAATGATAATCAACATAATACGGAATAATTATGAAAATATGATCCAACTATATGGCCTATTTTCAGTCCTTCTTTTCGATCATCTGTCTTTATCTTCGACTGCTTCAAAACGTCATCTTCAGTCTCGAAACAACATCCTTTTCAATCATGACGTACCAGTTACTGATCCCCTCCATTATTACATTGAATTTTTACTCACGCGACGTACCAGTTACTGATCCCCTCCATTATTACATTGAATTTTTACTCACGCAGGAGTTTATATATAATTGAAAATTCAAAACTTAAATAAATCACGATCAAACAGTCGTGCCCAAATAAAAAAAAAATTACGGAATAACATAAATATAAACCATTCATGCAGGCCATAATAGTTGGATCGATAAATTGCTGCAAAACAGAGTCAGAACGGATCTATATTTGCCGATTATGGCGATGCATAGTTATCCTAATTAATGGACGATCATGTGTTCTAAAACCATTCTCTGATACCACATGTTATACTATTATTAACATGAACCCTAAGATCGTGAACAGCATGATAATCACGTGTAGGATTTAATCTTAAATAAATTAAAGAGTACCTCCAGACATCCTGATGCAGAGAGCTTTCTGATCCTGCAGTCTGGTGCTGTTGCTGATTGATGCTGTGATCCGTCGAGAAAGAGACTATGTGAATGGTTTCGGTTTCTCTCTCCTTGCCTATAAAACCTTAATGTGTTGATTTTCGTGAATACCTTTGTGATGGACGAAAGGCTTTGTTTTATAGGTGAAAAGAGGACCGAATTTCCAATCAGGGTTTCCATAGACTTAATCTCAACCATCCATCAAGGTAGAGTTTGTTATGGAATACATCTCATTAAGAAACCTTTTTATGTAAGGAATAGCATGTATCCTAAGAAAACAGATTTCCTATAATGACCACAATTCGGGAAAGGAAAGGACTTGTAGTCCAAGTAATGGACTTAAAGATAATTTCCTTACAGAGACATCAAGTTCTAAATCATTAAGCATGTGTTTACCTAATAGTAATAGTAAATGAAAATGAAAAATGAGAGAAACATCAAATTAAGTGCACTTGAGAAAAAAAAATTTCAGAGTTCTAAATTTTTTTTTTTTTTTTTTTGAATGGTAAAGACCTCTATTAGTAACCCTAATGAGGAAACTTTCAGTCTTCAATCACCCACTCTTCCAAACCGAACAATGGAATAGTAAATTTTTTCACCAATTCTTTTAAGTATAACAATGATAAGAACACAACAACAATGGCGGAAAGTATGACTAATGAATGTGATGCTACAGAAATTATATCTTAGTACAGACCTACTATCACACAGAAACAAGGCAGCAAGTACAACTGATGAATATGATGCATGCAGAAACTATATCTTAGTATAGACCTACTATCATACAAGATTAAACACACCTATGTGTCAAACTGAATTCTAATCACCCACATTTGTCATAACAAAAACACTACAAAAGCCCTGCCCTATCAGCTCCCTTAAAATGACATGGTGCAGACATTGATGGAGACATGGAGCTCATATATAAGCATTATATCCATCAAGTAGCAATAGTAAGAACATGGACCACAATCAGTACAATGGAGTGCATATTTGCATTATACCATGTTCTTTCGTATATCCTTTTCTTTTTATTACAGATTTGCAATTCTGCCTTTATCACTTGAAATTAAGAAAGGGGTTCTATATAATTCAAACCGAAACATGTGATAATGAGACATCAAGTTCTAAATCATTAAGCATGAGTTTACCTGATAGTAATAGTAAATGAAAATGAGATAGGAGAGAAACATCAATATCAGTGCACTTGAGAAAAAGCCCAAACCCCTTTTACAAGGCTCAGCAAGACCTTTACTTATCGTGGCCTAAATAAGGACCCAGACCGGATTTTAACTGGTCGAAACCTCCGAGTAATTGGAGTATCGGGGACCATATACATCCCTATCTTTAATCTAGATGAATCGCATTCTTAGGTACCATTTTGGAAGGGGGTAAAATGGGGGGAAGGAAAAAAAGAGGGGAAAATGGAGGGAAAGTGAGAATTGAGGGTGTTTGGGAAAGGGGAAGGGAAAGTTGGGGAGGGGAATTTGGGGGGAAATTTAGTGTGGAGCCCACTCCAAAATTTTCCCCTCAAAAGTGGGTGGAAAATGAGTGGCAAATAGGGGAATTTGTTTGAAATGACTAAACTACCCTTTTGTCCAATTGAAACTTTTGTAAAAGTAAGGATAAAATGATCTTTATCTCTCTACCTCACAAACAAACAAAATTATACTTTTGCACTTTTCTTCCCCCTACCTTTTGACTATTCAAATAAGAGGAGGTAAAATTAATTTTCCCTTCCCTCCCCTCCCCTCCCCTTCATTTTCCTTCCCCCTCAAATTTTCCCTCCCCTTCCCTCCCCTCCCCCCTTCCCAATTAAACATAGCATTAGTCTCCACCCTTGCTACAACTGGTGCTCATGACCGGGCTCCCACCATTATATGAAACTGATTATCACCAACTATGGCACGATTTACGTGTACTAGAGATAAGCATGCACCTTTTTAATCATCATTTAGCAGTTTTACCCAAAAAAGAAAAAAAAGGAAAAAAGAAAAGAAATCATCATTTAGTAGTATCGATGGTTTGAAATGCAACGCACCTTTAATGGGATCCACCACACAAACGGTCAACATCACAATATAGGAATTGCCAAACTCATCACTAGCCATAAAATGCAATAGATTACTCGTCTTTTAGTTTGGATTTAATGGCAAATGACCTTGAAACTAAAAAAAGTTAAATGAACTACAGTTTCCAACACAGAAAGCACCTAGTACTAGGCATGCAGTCATCCCAAGAGACTATAGTAAAGGCCTTTCACAGACGTTTCATATTCATGATAAAGAAGGAATGACGGTGGTTGTCATTACGAAGAGACCAATGCAAATGCCCATAAGAAATAAATAACCACAGCCCAAAATGGACTTAATACCAACCTTATATAAACCCAAGACCTAATGCCATCGATGTCATCTCATCTTTATTTCTCCTTCAAATTGGAAGCACCACAGAGATGGGTTCTCAGATACTAAGCTTCATGGCCATAACATCCATTGTCCTCATCTTCTTCATCACAAGTCTTCAACCCCTCACAGCTGTGAGGCAGTTGCAAGGAGATCAGTGGGGATGGACGAAAGGAGTTCTCATGTTGGAATCTCTACAGAAGGGACCCGTGCCGCCGTCAGAACCTTCGGGTTGCTCTTACGTGCCGGGGAAAGACGTTGGACCCTGCCCAATCAATGAAACCAGGCCGGGACCAGGTGGAGCCGGCTAATCAGATGATACGTATCGACAATGTCAATAAAGAAAAGCGATCCCAAGATCAGAGGTCTTAATCTTATGTTAGGAGTGATCTTTCCTTGTTTGTAACTGTCAAAAAGATAAGAACATGGAAATATAGCTAGTAATGCTCTTTTGTTATAGTTTGACTCTTGCATGTTGTTTTGTTTTTTCCTGGCATGAATATATCAGGGGGTTCTCTAACCTTCTTAGACCCTTGTAATTCATACTGAGGGAATTGTTGCATTTATCTTATCTGCTTTTACTAATGTTCTGCTGGGGTGATGTTTTGTAACACTTTCATTCCCACATGCCGCTTCTGCTGTTCTTTTGACTGTGCTGGCATTTTCTGATGCATTGGGCCGGATCACTGTTAAAAGTATTGGCCATGCTTTCAAAGGATTGTGAAATATTTCATAATGTATTCGTATCAACTTTTGTGAAATTTTAAATTTTACTAGACAAAATTAATTTTGGAAATATGAAAATTGAAATGAGAAATTGGAAATGTGAAAAAATTGTTTTTAATAAAATATTGTAAAGATTCTATTTTTAATAGTTACTTATAAAATTGTTTTTAGTATGAGTTCTCAAAAAACTTTTATAAGGATGGAGTGGTTGAAGAGAATATTGAACAATCAGATTAGAGGCTTGATGGTTTTATTTGAGACTTAGTTTCTACAGTCTTCTTGTTTGGCGTATGCCATTGAGTCCGTCCCATAGTCTAACAGTGCTAGTGAATTGAAATTTAGAACTTTATTTTCCCTCTTGTTTGGTCAAAGTAATCGTGGTAAAATTTTTTTTTTTTTTTTCGGTTAACATTTTACTATTGGTTTTATTGTAATATTTGAAAAAGAACAAGTCTTTTTAAAATACTTTACAAGCTTTGCCATAACAACGTTGAAGGCTTATGGTCTGAATGTTACACCATAGAAAAAAAGGAATTGAATAGATAGGAATTCTCAGTCATTTTTTTTGTACAAATAAGATTGGATCAAGAATTTTTAGTCAAATTAGCTCCCCTAAAGTGCTACTTAAGAGGTGGTAGATGATGAAGAAATGCATATGTGACTTCGATTCAATTAGCTTTTGAATATTGAATAATTAGAGTGATGACTGTGTGTTGATTTCCCATCTTGACTTTATTCAATTCTTATAAATTGGAGTTTATGCTCAATTTTTTTTTATCATCACTTTTCTTTCTTCATTTTTAGTAACTTGCAAAAATACAACCCTAAGAATTCCATTACATAAAACAAATCGACTCCTATAGAATTTTTTTTATTTTAACAATGGTCAATCTTGATTGATATCTTTATTTTAAAATTAAAATTTAAAATAGAATGAAACTTCATTCTAACCTCTTTTATTGTTTATTTTTTTTTTATTTTTATTTACACTCTAATACCCCATTTCTATTTGTCTGTAGAGAAAATGTGGAGTGAAATATCCACGGTAGTCATTTAAATAGTAGACATTTTCTCTATTTCTGTTTTCACTACTGTCAATAGCAATTGAAAGACTGCAAGTATATGTTTCGATCCCCCCCAAGTCCCTTTTTAAGTAGGTGGGTCATTGTTTAGTTTGGGTAGAAAACTGGGCATCTCATACCCCACCATGTGCTTTTTTGTGGGTCCCATCGAGGACTTAAAGCTGTGATGGAAATGTAGTACGCTTTTTTGGCTGCATGCACCGACCAAAAGTGTGCACCATATGGAGATGATAAAGCGGTATGAACTTGATCAGTGAGATTTTACATGTGGTCTGTTTATTTGAAATTTTTGTGTGGACTGTGGAGTTTATTTTTCAGAAGTTTAAAGAAATTCATACTTAAAAAGGGGGCTAAAATTGAAAAAAGAAATGTGAAGTATCTAGGTGGACAGATTGTTTGATTTTATTGACTTTCAATTTTGTGGGCTTTAAATTGGTTGACTATTAACTCCGTTAGCCTTGATTTCTGTAGGTGGACAGATTTTAAAGTTCGTTTCTATATCAAGTATATATAGCAATATAACCCCACAAACTTTGCCAAATGTATTATTTTTAATTGGAAATTACTTTTTTAGATTATTCTCTATTTCTTATTGTGTGATCCATGCACAACACAATTGTGACCCATCCAAACATGATTCTAAAACTTGGCCAAATTGAATCATATTATTGAAGTGTTAAAGGTTTCAGCCTGGACAGAAAGTCCTGAATCAAAAATATATGTACAGTTGTATCCTATCACTTTAATATTATATTTTGTTATTTATCTATATTAAGACACTCTGAAACAGTTACAAATAGAGATTGATGAATTTTCTATCTTCTGACCTTTTCTTGTTTTTTTGAAATTACTGAAGTGAAAGAATCAATATATACAATGAAAAATGTTGATGGGGATCGGTTAACCATTAATATATCTATCTATAACGGTTCTGGGTCTTCTGGCTGATAAGGTTGAAACCATCTTTCAAAACAACATTCTCACACTCACATTCCTTTGAATTAAATTACATTTCAATTAGTACAAGCCATGTTCCACATGGCCCGGATTGGAAGCTTTGCGACTTTTTCTTTGTGTGACCTTGTTATTTCTCTTTCATATACGTTGAATGCCTGGCTTTTCTAACTTGTTGCCAAAAAACCAGTTCTTGGGACCTCTGCTGGTTGAGGCCCTCAAATGTACAGCCCACATTACACTCCCTTATTCATCAGTCATCACCAACTCTTTCTTTCTTTCTTTGCCTTTCTTTTTTGGTAAAATGAGGTTCCTTTGAACGGAAACAAGAAGAAAGCACGGAGAGAATGGAGCAGAAAAAGAGGCACAACCAGCAACTTAACTCCCCGGCCAAAAGGATACAGGAAGGCCACTCCCAAAGTCCATCCTGCTTAAGAGAGTAGCAAAACTCATTAAGTATATGCGCTTCTCCATTAAGGGACCTGGGGATATAATCAAAATATTAGATTAATGGACCAATCAAAATATCACTTTAGAGCTTGCACTACTTCCTTAGCGTTCAACATGAGACGTTCGGATCTTGACCAAACCAATTCACCCTAATATATTCACATCGCATAAGAGCATGCCCAACTGAGTCTTCCTCTTTTTCGCAATCAGGACATATATTGATTGTAGAATTCATTTAAAATTTAATAACAGCTCTTATTGGGATATCATTCCGAAGATATTTCCGGCCAAACATTAGAATTCTTTTGGGTAAAGAGAGTTTCTTTAAAGGTTTTCAATCAATATGCAAATTGAGGTTAGCATCACCATCTTGTGTGTGCTTCTTTTCCTACTTTGTGGGCTCTCTTGGATCCCATTGCCCTAGGCAGGGGAACCAAAAAATAAGCTTCGAGTTACATATATTTTGTTGGTTCCACTCCTTGAATTAAAAATTTTCTATAAGTTGGATAAAGAGGTTCGAGACTCCATACGAAATCCCTAGCTCTCAGCGAATGGCCCTAAATCTTTCTCCATTAGGAGTAGACCCAACTGTAAGACTGAGCACACTATTTATTAACACAATCTTAACAATATTTATAAATCATGTTAGTGGTTAATCATATTGTGTAAGAAACTCCTGTCAGAGGAAAATTTAATTAGAGACCTCTCAGGAATGAAGAGGGCATTTAGTTAGAACATATCGGATTTTTTATTGGGGTGACCCTATTAAGGGTTCCGCTTCTTTGACTCAGCAATTATTATTAGTGAGAGCATTGATCAGCGAATCCGGATTCTCGTTGGCATCCCAAGATTACTGTCCATAACGTACTTATTATACCTCAAATATAGTCGTCGTCACCCATTTACACCGAGAGAGAATTTTGAATTTCCAATTCAAGCGTAAGGAGTAAGCAAAGAGAAGTGGGCGGTCTTTACCCGCGGTCGCAGTCAAAACATAGAACTCGACTCGGGTGTTTTCGTTAATCACATCTTAGCCGAGTCAAAAGTTATCCCAAGACAATGCCCAATCCTCTGCACAACAACCACTGCCAACCTCCTATAAATCTCCTCCACCCCAACTTCATTTCAACACTAATACCCAAAACCTCCAATCCTTCCCAAGCCCCCCCAAAACCTCCAATACCCAAAACCTCCAATCCTTCCCAAGTCCCCACAAAACCTCCATTCCTTCCCAAGTCTTCAAATCTCTCTCTCTCTCTCTCTCTCTCTCTCTCTCTCATTTATAGATATGGACTGCCATAGAAGAATTCCCTTGTCTATATCATTTATCATTTTCATCTTCTTCGTCTCGATTCTTCAGCCTCTAACAGCAGCAAGACCCTTCAATGGAGAGTGGGCATCAAGGAAAGGAATTCTAATGCTAAAAGGGTCGCTCCAAAGCCCCAGTCGTTCTGGGTGTACGTACGTAAAAGGAAATCCCGGGCCTCCCTGCCCAATCAATGGAAAGAAGCTTGCCGGTCATGCACGTCCGGCAAGTCCCAGCAATGATCACGTGCTCCAATTGGGCATCACCGCCGTTGGTAGTTCAACTCACCACCAAGATCAGCGGTCTTGATCTTGTTTAAGCTCATATCTTGCAAAGACATGGTTCTCAGCCATAACAAAGTTGTATAATCATATATATTTCATTTTCTCCCTCTTGATACTTATTTGTTACGTTGGTAATTTTGTGGCTCCCCATTGTTCTAGGAGAGTGGTGATTCAGTGTGTCAACTCAGAAGTTAAGTTATGAGTTGAGTCCATTTATGGACAACTTTTTTTTTACCAAATGGAAAATAAAGCTTCAGTTTGTATGATTTCAGTTTCTCAATTTTTTATTAATAAAATCACAATCCACTTCTTAAACTTTGCAAGTATTTTTAATTTAAAGGTTATGAAGGCAATAGCGAGGTTATTCTCCTTTTATTATCTACTTGGTGATTGTTTTATGGGGTTGAAAAACAAACCCAAATCACATCAATGGACTTTTATGCCAACAGGAGTCCACACGGCCTCTTTGATCACGTGAAAATTTTGTAGTTCATGGTCGGGAAAGTCTATAACAGTAGTTTCTGTCACTTTAGTATGAACAACAGGACAACGGGAACCTTTCTCCGCCAAAGACAACAAAATACAGCACCGCATAGATTGGGTTCATTGTCAGACCCTGCACGTCATGATCATTGTATCCATGTCCTCATCTTCTTCATCTTTGGGATTGGTCTTTGTAAGAGATATGAGAGCCCTATGATGGGTATTCAGTATTCTCACATTTTACACCACGAGATGAAGATATCCGCGAATCTTTCTAATCGTCAGAATGCATATAGATCCCAGTTCCATTGCCTTTAGCAGTCCAAATGATGCCCTTACTTGTTTCCGTATCATCACCATCGTTAAAGAAAGCAACCCCAAGATCAAAGGTCTTCTTAATTTATTGTTAGGATTGACCTGACTTTAGTGCCACCCCGAAAGAATAAGAACATCCGAATATAGCGAATTTTTTTACCTTGATTGGTGAATTTTTTTCTTTCTGGCATGATTATACCATGAGGTTCTATAACCATTTTGTAGGATCTTACACCCCATTGAACTACCACTTATCCCAAAACCAATTGGTGATAGGAAATAGCACAACAATGGTTTTATGGTGAGGGCGAGGGTTCGACCACAAATTATGACCGCTCAAGAGCGAGGGTGGACGTTGACCTCAACAAACCCTCCCTCAACGGCACACCCGCCGCGACTCTTGCTGCGCAACTCGCAAAACGCGTATCCCGTGACTCGAACACCCGACCTACCAGGCTCTGATACCACTTGTAGGATCTTACACCCCATTGAACTACCACTTATCCCAAAACCAATTGGTGATAGGAAATGGCACAACAATGGTTTTATGGTGAGGGCGAGAGTTCGACCACAAATTATAACCGCTCAAGAGCAAGAGTGGACGTTGACCTCAACACATTTTCGAATTGATACAATTGTTGTATTTCTCTTATACGATTTAACCAATGAACTCCATTTAAAATCCGAATTTTAAATGGCCAAAATTAAAACTCCTCTCTAGACCTCTCTCAGCAAAGTATAAACGCTTGCAAGGAGAGTAAAGTATAAACACAAACAGACTTGCAGGAGAGAAATGTTTCTCTGGGCTGATGTTTTGGAGCATTTTCATTCCCAGATGCCGCTTCCTTTGACCGGAGTTGGTCGGTACAAAATTCGTGGGACATGCTCAAGGAATTGAGTCTCTATCACTGTAGCCATAATCGAGTCATGGCCTCTGTTACAAGATTTTCCATATTTGAGTCATACTGCCTGATGCCTATGACCAGTTTGTTTGTGTTGAACAGATAGGAACTCAAAATAAAATCAGACCCACCGAAGGATTGATAAATAGGTGAGGAGTGAACAAGAAATGCAGATGGGACTTTGATTTAACTAGGACTTGAATCATGAGGCCATGATGGTTGGTTATTCATTTTTTATTTATCCAACTTCCATAAAATGGCAAGTTATATATTTGATGGTATTTTTCAGATGCACTTTTGATTTTTCGTTTTTAGCCACATGTAGAAATACAATCCTAAGAATTCGATTTCATGATAAAAACAAGCACGCAGGCCATTTTATTTTTTTTATAATAGATGGTGTCTTAGCCCTTTCGGCCGGATTAACCCTTTCGGGCTCCAGGACAGAGCCAGGTAAACTCCCTTTGGCCCAAGTATGGTAATGATGAAACTCACAAACTCTGAGAGCAAACCATATATGGTACTAGGACAACTAAGGCTACCCCTCAGGTTACTCAAGCCTTGTTCGTTTTAGAGAAATGTGAGAATTGTTACTTAAAACTCAAAATGCTATAAGTGGCTTTTTAGGCAGCTAGTATTCAAAATTTGATATCAAACAAAGTATGTGGAATGCTAGGGGACAAATTCTAAAAAATGTCAGTAATCTCAAATAGGCATAATCTCATTAGAAATGCCTCAAACTAAACATACCCTTAAAAGTTTTAGAACAATAACCAATTAATCTTGATGTTTTACATTTTTGATGCAAAATTCAAAATTCACCGAAACCATTCGAACCACATTTACATTTTATATTGTTAATATATTTACTTCTATGACACCATAATAGCCCTTTTTTTTCTTCCTTTCGCTAGAAAGAAAGATATATTAAAGCAAGGAAGGACATAAGTTGTAGACATGTTTTCTACTTTTCTCTGTATATCCACATAATGCCCTAAAAGCAATTAAAAACTTAAAAACATGTCTGTCTTTTAATTATTCTGTAATTTTTTTATATGAAGGACTACAAGGCATTGATGAAGCTATAATGCTAGTGATGTATCAGCGAATACCTATCAGAAGCTTTGAATAGCTGTAAGTTTCTTTTTAATCGGAATCATGACTCGTAAATTGGATGGCATGGTCTGTATCTTGGCCCATCCAACGTCTTTCAGGTCCTATCTGTACATTTTGGACAGGCCCATGCAGTACAGATGCATTATGAATCAGTCTAGCAGAGTTTACATGGATCGGGAATATGAATTCCGGGCCCATTGCAAGGAACCAAATTCTTTGGTTTTCATAGTAAAATAGGTTCTAACAAAGGATTTGTAGGATGACGATACAAGGTGGAGATGTAGATGGAATATGAAATTTTTAAGATTCCATTTAGTAAGGTAATGGCTGGATATTCATTTTCAATCTCTCCTGTATTCATTTTCCACCAAAGAAAGAGGATTGAAAATTGAAATTAATGCTCATTTGTGAAGTTTCACCACCTTTCTTTAATTTTAGCCATTTTTAAATATATATTTCTCTGAATTTCTTTAAAAAAAAAAAACTAAATGCAAATAAACAAGTCCCAGTTGTAATTACTCTACTGCTACTTTTCCACAAAAAAGTGAGGATTTCAAAATTAATTTTCATGCTACAGAAAAATCTATGTTTGGTTCATCTGTTTTTCTACTTTTTCTATGTGAAAAAGCGTAAAAATGTATTAAATTTTATGTGATTCCCAAAAAAGATGCTTTATTAGAGGAGGTTGGAAAAGAAAAATTCTACACAAGAAAAAAGAGATATTGCCCGTATAATTGCCTTTAAACTTGATATTTGCCATGGTAAAATTTAAATATTTTTTATAAAACTGATCGTATAATAATTGTGCGATATCGCAAGGCCCTAAGATAGGGTGAAGTGCGCGATATTGCATGCACTGGAGGAATTAGGGGGCTGGCAGGGGCCATTAGCGCTCCCCCTCACAAAAAAAAAAAAAAAAAAGAAAAAAATTGTAGAAAACCCCTTGAGGCTTTAAAGAAATCTGTGATTTTTAACTTATGGCCCCCCAAAAGTTTTCAAAAAAAAAAAAAAAGCCTTATATATTTTAAAAATTAAATGCAATTTTTTATATGTGGCCCAACCAAAATTTTATTCCTACATAGTAGCACCCCCAAGGAAGAATTCCTGGATCTGTCCCTGATCGCGTAACCCTGAGTATCACCCAATCTAATGTGTGCAAAATTGCAAGATAAGTTTTACGAAAGATACTTCAACTTCAACAATTCATGGTTGAATGTCTGGTCCCATACCATTATAACCGGTGGCAATATCCCATGAAATAAAAGGGACCGCTAAACTGTTTCTACTGACGTAGATAAATTGCTGAATACTCTTCTGGTCAGAGCAAGTAGGCCGTGGGCCAACCACGCATACTACATTTTGAACATCAAGTCCACGGTGAGACCCACAAATCATAAAACTTGTCCAAAGCTCCAACAAACACCGGTCCATTTAAAACTTGGGTTCTCAAGTACAGGTACTTCTCTTTAATGAATCATAAATTGCACTTTCTTACATGGAAAAAAAATATATATTACAGGAACTATGCACTACTCATTGACAAATAAATTTCTCAATGCATATATCAAATCTCCACGTAGTAGCATATGGCATACTTTAGCAGGCTATCTCGTAGAGCCCACATGGATGCATTCTTATAATTAACTTTTCAAACAAGGGTCACCCACAAAAAAAAAAAATTGTTAATTGTCTTTTAATCATACATTCTAATAAGATTCACATCAAATGGTGCTTGAAGGTACAATGAGCTTAAAATTCAGCATGATGTCAAATCATGGGAGGATGTCTCAAAGGAATTGAATTGTGATCCCAAATAGGGGCCACAGAGATGGACTTCCCGTTTGCGGGGAGAGCATTACCTCTCATTTATGTCTCTTTGTTCCGAATTTGGAACGTCATAGCTTTCAATCATTCGTACAGATGGAATAATTTGAAAGTCAAAACTCAACGCCTGAGGGCAACCCATGACCATGTTCACCCAGAAAATAAGCTTTCTAACTGTTTCTGAGAGAAAATATTTATTGTGGTTCTACTTCTCTTTGAGAAGCTTTATCATGATCATCAGTATTTCTCCACAATTATAGGTAACTTAGATGAATCTAAAAATCTTGGTCCGGCACCTTGATTCTCTATAAAAGAAAAAAATTTATTTTTAAACCTTCTTTTGAAATTTGATTCTAAAACTTTTCCAAATTAAAATTGAATTATCGCTTGAAATGTGAAAGTTTTCACCAATGATGGATGCCATTTTTATGGTAAAAAAGTCTGAAATCAAAAACACACACACACACACATAGGCCAATATTCAAATACATACATCTCGCATGGAGGAACTTAAATGGGACAATATGTGGGGCCCATTGGGTACTTATCTATGTTTAAATTGAACTTAACTGATTGGATTGGACCATTGGGTTAAGAGCCAAGACATTTCTAATACATACAAAAGCCATTAAATATCTAAATTTGTAGGTCATGAATGAAGGAATCAGAGGCTTGAAATTTACCCCAAATTTGATATCTAGTCCCATCCCAAACATTCAAATGACTCTTTCCATCCCCCTAGTCTCATCATCTGTGGGGACCAAGTGGGCCCCATCAACTACATCGCACGAAGGTTACGTGCGAGTCATATGTACCCAAATAGGGCCCTTAATATATATATGGGAGGTGCTCCTATGAGAATATCTCTCACCTTATTTTGAGAGATAGGGGTGGGGCCCTTATATTTAAGTTGTTGGCATTGGATATCGATGTGAGGGGCCCCACCGTATCTCTTATAGTAAGATGAGAGCATCTCTCATAGAAGCATCTTCCTCTATATATATATATATATATATGGAAAGTGCTCCTATGAGAGACACTCTCACCAACTTGGTGAGAGATGGGTGGGGATCCTAATACATCCACAGTTGTAGGAGGTTGAACTCTACCGCCTATATATATGAAAGCACTCTGAAACACTTAAAACTGAAGATTAATCAATTTTCTATGGAACTATTTATTTTAGAATTAATGAAAGGACCAAGGCAACAAAAAAAATATTGATGTTGAACCAGTATATCCATCTAAAAGTATTTTTTTTTTTTTGGTAAATAAAAATATATTAAAACCAACAAGAGGAAACAACAACAAAAGAGAAAATACAATAAAATCAACCCCCCACCCCTAATTCAAAAGTAGCCATCTCCCATCCAATATCCTGATTAATAGAAAAACATGGTTTGGCAGGTTTATGAGCTTGACCATTAAAAGAAAAGTTCACAAAACTAAATAAGGAGATTAATCCATCTATAAGTATCTCGTTTTAAAACGAGGTTCTCGCACTCACCTACCTTTGGAATCTATTCACATTTCAATTTTTACTTCAAACCCCGTTCCACGTAACCCAGATTGGACGCTATGCAACTCTTCCTTTAACATGAGCGTTTTATTTCTCATTCATATGTTGAAATTTGAATGTCCCGGTTCTCTATGCTGTTGCACTAAAACCTAGTTCCTTCGACCTGTGGTGGAGGCCACCAAATGTACATTCAAAATCATAAAGAAATTGAAGATAATATCAGTGCCAACCGGTTGTGAGTTCGAATTCCAGAAAGAACGATTCGGCGCAAAAAATATATATACATATGTGTCGCCAAAAGTGCACCGGCCAGGATCCACCTCAGGGGGAGTATTGAGGAGTGGGCTCCACATGGGGGTATATTGAAAAGTATTTTCGCTCCCTCTACTAAAGCTTTGAGGTTTTGATATGAATGATTAGCTAAAGAAATTCAAGAAATCACAACATTATGATGATCATAACCCAGTTACTTATATGTTGTGAGCTACACTATCTCAATTCCCGAATTCTCTGAGCTTGTGAGTTCGGATCCTCTCTCACTCAGGATTTAGCAAGTATGATGATCCATTGTATTGATAATCAAAGCCACTCAAAATGCTATTTTCCTTTTTTCAAGAGACGTTTCCAATTTTTACTCTAATAATTGGCTCCAGTACTGTAAAATTGAGCATTGAGCACATGATGAATAACATGCTTAACACAAGCATAATGATATTTAGAAATCACGTTATTTTGAGCCTCTTGAATCTTCATGGATCCAACATCGAACTGCGGGTCCCACTCCTTCAACTTTCACTGCACCCGGGTTTTTAATTATTTACATCCAGGTTTCGGTACATGACAAAGTAGTAAAACCTGTAATATATATATATATATAGTCTTCCGACTCCTGGCCCATTTAGAGGAAGAGAAAGAGACGTTTCAATTTTCAATTCAAGCGCAAATTAAAGGAGAAAGGTAGCTGGTCTTTTCCCGCGTTGTCAGTCAAACAAACTAATAACTCGACTCGGTATTTTCGTTAAACACAACTGAAAAGTTATCAGTCCAAGTCAAGAGTTCTCCCAATGCACCCAAAACATCGCCAACCTCCTATAAAACCTCCTCCACCCCGGCATCATTTCATCACTAAAACCTAAAACCTCCAATCTTTCCTTAGTCCGCACATCTCTCTCTCTCTCTCTCTCTCTCAGAGACACACAGACACATAGAGAAATGAACTATCATAGAAGAATTCCCTTGTCTATATCATTCATCATTCTCATCGTCTTCATCTCGATTCTTCATTCTTTAACAGCAGCAAGACCCTTCAATGGAGAGTGGGGATCAAGGAAAGGAGTTGTCATGTTAAGAGAGTCACTCCAACATGGCACAAGTACCCCTATTCATTCTGGGTGTACGTACGTAAAAGGAAATCCAGGGCCTTCCTGCCCAATCAAGGGAAAGAAGTTTGCTGCTCATTCGCATCCGGCGAGTCCCGGCTCCAACACGACCGTTGTTAGTTCAACTCTCCACCAAGATCAACGGTCTTGATCTTGTTTAAGCTCTAAAAATTGGTGCTGGCTCATTTCTTGCTATGACATGGTTCTCAGCCATAAGAAGAAAGTTGTGTAATCATATTTCATTTTCTTCCCAAGATTGTAATTTATGTTGGTAATTTTGTGGCATCCATTGTTTAAGAAGAGTAGAATTATAACTCAACAAGTTAAATTACTAGTTGAGTCGAACAACTTTTTTTTTTCAAAATGGAAAAGAAAGCTTTAGTTTATATGATTTCAATTTCTATTGTTTGGTGAGACCTTATATTTTTGAAGAAAATAAGTTTCCACTTCTTATAAGCAAATTTGGGCAAGTCTTATGGCCACTTCATGTAAGTTTGATCAAATAGTTATGTTTGAAGTAATGACAACTTGTTTCAATTAGACCCTTTGTTACATCTGGTTTAACTGAATAACAAACTAGTCATATTACAAAAATTATATAACCAAAGGTGTCATTTAGCAAAAATGATACATGCAAATTTAATTATTATAAAATAAATGTCATACGGACAAACCTGCAATATTATACAATTTTTATCGACAGCATGTTGAGAAAGAAAGCAAAGAGTATCTAGATCGAGTATCTTATTATTTTAGACATTTATATTATATTATTAGAGAAAGATATCTTTCATTTATTATTTTAAAACAAGACAAAAGGTCTTGGAGCTAATTGAATAAGCCATCCAAAAAAATTTAGTTTAATAATATATAGCACTTAAACATCTATTTAATTCAATACACAAAAAATAGATCTTCCAAATATGGCACCCAAGACTATAATAAAAAGTGGTTATGTGCCTAGTGGGTCCACATTCATTTTTCGCATAGGTTTTAAAACTATACTTTCATTTCGTAGATAAAAAACACCTAAAACATTGACACCTACAGCAAAAAGTTGTCCCGAAAGTAATAAAAATAAATTATTGACTTTTAGAATTGATCCCCTTGACGCTCATTGCCATGAACTCAAGTGCACTTAATAAAAAAAAATCCATGGTTAGTATTGTAAGACTTAGGTACACAAGCAAACCCAAAAAATGAAACTAGAGAGGGCCCAAATGAAAATTAATAATAGAAAGTTTTAATATTTTAGGGGGAAAATAAAAAATTATAAAAAATTTAGTGAAAAAAAATAACATTTTGAAAACTTAAGGGGGGCCATGGCCCCATAGGCCTATATGTTGGTCCGCCTCTGCTTAGGTACTATCCCACTAAGCTATTAGTGGTTTCACATAGAAGTTTATATACTTTCACTGTTTAAAAAATAGCCAAGAAACATATTCCTAAAATCATTAGCCACGATATTGATTATTTTGAGCTACTAACTCAGCGCGTATTTTTAATTATATGGTACTTGTAACTAGTAAGACTATTCGCTTTCTTTATTATCTTTCTGGCGATTGTGATTGGGGATTAAAAAAAAACACACACACACACACCCAAATCACATCAAAGGACTTTTGTCCCAGGTTGTAGTCCACACGGTCTCGTTGATCACGTGACAATTTTGGAGTTCATGGTTAGGAAAGTCTACTAATGTTTGCTTTTGTTAATTGTCTTTTAAAGTTTAAACACCAGGAACCTTTCTCGGCCAAAGACTAACATCTTACTGCACCAACAAGAAGGGTTCTCAGCCAGTTCATCTCAATTCTAAGTCTTCAACCCCTCGCAGCTGCGAGACGGCTGGAAGGACAGTGGGGTGGATGAAAGGAGTTCTCATATTGGAATCTCTACAGAAGGGACTCGTCCGGTCGTCGGACCCTTCCGGCTGCACATATGTGCCAAGGAATGGTGGTTGGCACACACCGGGAATGAGAACTCGCACGTGTAAGGAGAGGACATCTGCATTGGCGAGCAGAGAAGATTCATATATGGGAGGAGAGAGACGTAAAAATCGATCCCTGATCATTTGGATAAAAAACCTGGTTTCTGATCAAGTGAGCAACCCTTGTTCTCACAAGAAAGAAGTTTCGTACTTAGCTGATTTTTTGGAACATAATTTACATTACCAGATGCCTCTTCATTTCACCAGGTACCTACAAAACAGCTGGCACATTTCAAGGGATTGTTGCAATAACATCAACATATCTTCCGTTTTCTCTGCATCCAAATTGGCTATCCGGGTGTTATTTATGCAAATAAAGCAATAAAAGCACTGTTCAAGACATTGATAACCGACGTTTTCTCTACTTTTCTCAATGCAATAAAGCCCTAAAGCAACTGCAATTTTTTTTTCTTTGCTAAAAGCAATTACATAAATTGAAAGTCTGTTGATGTATTTCATTTTGTTTTGTTCCGAACCTTTTGTTTTAATGAAAAAAGAGCACCAAGACATTGATAAAGTAATGCAATATATAGTGATATTTAAGCAGATAATTTCCGGTTCTGTTCGTACATATGGTATGCCTGTCGTCAATGGGCTTGGGTTGTCTAATCTCATCCCGAGTATTTGACGGGTCTGCCGGGGGTCGTCCAATCCTGGTCCTAAATTGATCGGGTATACGTCAAATTCCGTCCCACATGCGAGCCTAAGCCAGGTCAAGGCTTAGCACGATCTTGAAAATAAGCTAAAAATTTTCTAATTATTCTCATACTACTACCGAACACTGGGTGTGAACCAAACTTTAAACCCTCCTCTTCTTTTCTGAACATGGGACTAGCAATGCGATGCAACAAGCAGCAACATGGTAGAGGAATGTCCAATCTAATGACAAAATAGAAAATAAAAAAATAAGTAGAAATTAATAGAAATCAGCTAAGTATCATATGTGGGTCAAGTAATATCAGAAATCATTTTTCTTTTAATATTTCTAAAAAATCATTTAGGGGTCGTTTGTTTGTGCCCATTTACGTGTGTAATTAAATCACATGCATTTTCGTTACGCATAAATCACGTTTGTTACGTGTGAATTTGATCCACATGTGTAAAACTCACATGCAAATGGTATGAAAATCAACTCAAAAAGTGCCCTTCATTTTCACATCTCAGTATGTGTGAAAGGGATTCACATGCTACTGTTACTATGCGAAGCTACAGTAACCGCGACGTCCATGATGGCAGCACAGAGTTTTTTAATTTTTTTTCAATCTTGTTGGCCCCAAAACCATAATTTACACCGGTAATCATCTTCAGGAGGTCTGACACGGCTCACACATCAAAATTCAGCCATTGGATTATCCTAAGTTGTAAGAAATTTGGGAAAAGTTACATACCGTTAGATCTACATTCTGGGTTTCTATGGGGCCCTTTGAAAGATCCAAACCGTTGATTAGCTCTAAAATGCCGAGAACAACTAGACCCCCAAGTTTCATATCATGATTCCTCATGATCTGTGAGAAACTTGGGAAAACATTATAACCGTTGATGCCCATTAGATGTACATAATTCACATGTGCAAGTAGGTAAAATTGACAAACATTGGAATCTGAATCTCATGTGAGTCTGTTGCACATGTAATTAATTCACATTTGAAGCATTTACTCATATGAATCATTTTCACACAAAAACAAACGACCCCTTAGTACATTCCCCATCATTATATGAATCATGATATACAAAGTAAACAGCTCTTGCTGCAACATTTCGGTTCTTTTTAGGAAATTTCTTGTCTTCTTTTGTAAGGGTGTTCATGGGCTTTATCGGGCCAAGCCGAGGCATGTCCAAGCATGACCCTTTTAATTATCAGGCCTACTATTTACGCCCATATCAACCTAAAAGGCTGAAAGTCTAGCCCACACTCAATTCTTATTAAACCCCTTATTGTACCAAACAATCGCAGATGACATCTTAGCATCCTCATGTTTGCCACATGGATGAAGATTACAATAGGTGGGCGCCACTGTAGAGTTTCAGTCTTTTAACTTAGTATTTCTCTTGCTTTAACCCTAGAGAAAATCTGATTTCCTATTTATCTGATAAAGCTCGCCCTTGTCTATGCAAACCCTCTCATCTACCACGTTTATATTATATTTTATTAATTTCTCTACATTTATTTTTTTTTGCTAAGTTGCAAATTGAATTAAGAAAGGGGAAAGGAGAAACAACAAAAGAAAGCAACCAGGAAAAAAATGGGAGCAGTAGAGAAAGAATTGTGCTCCACCTATCTCCTAGCAGGAGAAAGCTGATTACAAAGAGAAAAAAAAAATAGTCTAGAGTAAAGCTATAAAAAGGAAAAGACATTTTACCAAGAGAGAGGGAAGCATCTGCCAAGAAGATAGCCACTAAGAAGATGGCTCCCAAGCCCTTTTTTGCTTTGAGGCAAGAGTTGGCTGAAAAGGAGCTCCATTTGGCAGCAGCTGAACTAGAGGGAGAAGAGCTGATGTTGCCTTTATGTTCTATCCATACCTAGAATTCTTTGGCAAAAGGACAGTGGAAGAATAAACTGAATGAAGTCATTTGGTGGTTGCCGCATAGGTAGCAGGAAGAGGCCAGCTGCACTCCGATTGATTGGGCCCAATCATTGGTAGGAAGTTTGTTGTGGAACAATTTCCAAGCAAAGCAACCTATGGAAGGCCTGAGGAGACTGTTCCAAGCAAACTGAGACCAAACTGTAGGGGGGCTTCTGACTCTAATGGAATCTCAGGCAGCAGCAAAGGGAAGATGACTTGAGTTGGAACTAGTCAAAATCACCGAGTCAAGGATGTTGGAGAGGGAGAAGTCCATCAAAAGAGAGGAGGAGAGAAGGACCACTTGCTGAGGATAGGAAGAGCTGGAGAGCCATTGAGGATTGGAGAAAAGATCTTGCACTGATTCAGACCAAGGAAAATAGATTTCTGGAACTTCTGCGCCATAGAGAGGGGACCGTGCCACTTATCATGCCAAAAGCTTGTACTTTTACCATCACCCATGATCCAGTAGTTGTTTTGAAACAAACAATGGGATTTTCTCTTGATATTCCTCCAAATGCAAAAACCATGGAGTAAGGCTTTTAGGTGCCAAGGAGAGAAACCTTTGACATATTTAGCTTTGAACCAGGAAGCCCATAGGGAGGGAGAAGATAAGGCTGTCCAACCTAAACGGACAGAGCTTGCAATTTGTAAATCCATGATGCGACGAAAGCCTAGCCCTCCTTCAGGTTTAGGGAGACAAACGGTTTTCCAATTGATAAGACTCCAATTCAATTGCGACGATCCTCCAGACCAAAGAAAATTTCTCATCCATTTCTCCATAAATTTGCAAACCAAACGTGGAATGGGAATCACCAGCAAGGTGTGAATAGGGAGACTTTGGAGCACATGCATAATCAAAATTACCCTTCCGGCGAAAGATAGCAAATTACTTTTCCAGCCAGCTAACTTTTTCCTAAAGGAATCCTTTAAACTTTCAAAGTAACTTGCTTTAGGACTGCCAATGAAAAAGGGAACTCCCAAATACTTTACTGGAAAGGAAGCCAGAGAAATACCTAAGGATCTCAAAATCCTCGCTTTGAAGGACTGACTGCTATTCCCAAATAGAATTTTGCTTCTGGAGAGGTTGAAGAGTTGACCTGCAGCCATTTGATAAGCATTCAACACATCCTGGATAGCTTTAATACTCCTGGAGGAAGCTTGAAAGAAGAGAAGGATATCATCTGCAAACATAAGGTGGCTAATGGAGGGAGAAACTGGAGCTCTGTAGATTGGAACCACTTGATTTTGGGTGAATGACTTTGCATTAAAACTGGAGCTCTACATTAAAATACTCTGAAACTGACTTCATTTTAATATTTATTTTAGATTTATAGGTTTAAAACATTGAAAAATTTCGGTGGTAAACTAATTCCGAATCTCAGTGAGAGAAATCTTAAGTTGAAAGAGTAGAACCCATAGTATGGGCCACCTACTAAAAATCTGATAATGAGTCTCTCATTTTTCATAGGACATCTCCAAATTTTAATCCAACAGGAGTCAGCCCCACCATAATAGCACTTGATGAATAAGTGATTAACACAATCTTAATCATATTTATAAATCACATTATTTATTCTATATTCAATCATATGGTGGTTGACTTATGAAAAGTGATGGCATTATTTTATAGTGACTTGGATTTTTAATAGGATGGACCCTACTCTTGGTTCCACCACTCAATCATATGGTTGTGGCCGAACAAATACCAGAGTAAGATTTAGGGATATACTAGACAGGTGAGCGTCGATTCTCAATAGGATGGACCCTACTGTTGGTTCCACTCCTTCAACTCATGATTTCTCTAACTCACGATTTCTCTAATCAGTGAGAGCATCAGATGATCCAGATTCTCATTCACATCCCAAGATTAATGCTTATATTAACATGCATCAGGGGTGACATTTGAACTCATGTACTCTTATCTTTTCAAATAACTAATTTAACTATTACACCGCACCATATTTATATATAATTATTTATTAAAAATGTTAAAATTAATTGGATGGAGGAGGGACCCTGGCACAGCCAAATGGGCCTTGCCCGTGCTAAGCACGAATTATATTGTTATTACTATTATTATTATAATATGTAAATAGTCGTCGTAACCCATCTGCAAAAACACACAGACTTTTTCAATTTTTCAATGCAAGCGTAAGGACGTGGAGTTGCGGTCTTTTCCCGCGTTCGCCGTCAAACAAAGAACCCGACTCGGTATTTTCGTTAAGCACATGAACTGAGTCCAAGTCAAATGTTCTCCAAAGACACTCCAAAACCTGGACCCGACCGCAACTGCCAACCCCCTATAAATATCCTCCAACTCCACCATATCATTTCATCACCAAATCCCAAAACCTCCAAATACTTTCAAATCTCCAATATATCATTTCATCACCAAATCCCAAAACCTCCAAATACTTTCAAATCTCCAATCTCTCTCTCTCTCTCTCTCTCTCTCTCTCTCTCTCATACATTAATATATATAGAGACATGGGTTATCATAGAAGAATTCCCTTGTCTGCATCAATGATCATTTTCATCTTCTTTGTCTCGATTCTTCAGCCTCTTACAGCAGCAAGACCCTTGAATGGAGATTGGGGATCAAGGAAAGAAATTCTCATGCTAAAAGGGTCGCTCCAAAGCCCCAGTCGTTCTGGGTGTACGTACGTAAATGGAAATCCAGGGCCTTCTTGCCCAATCAATGGAAAGAAGTTTGCTGCCCATGCGCATCCAGGGAGTCCCGGCTTCAACAACCATATGCTCCATTTCGGAATCGCCACCGTTGGCGATTCAACTCTCCACCAAGATCAACGGTCATGATCTTGTTTAAGCTCTAGAAATTGGTCCTGGCTTATTTCTTGCAATGACATGGTTCTCAGCAATAACAAAGTTGTATAGTCATGTTTCATTTTCTTCCCAAAATTGTAATTTATGTTGGTAATTTTGTGACACCCATTGTTTTTACAAGAGTAGAATAACTCAAGCAAGACAACTCAACAAGTTAAATTACGAGTTGAGTCTATTTCTGTACATTCTTTTTTCAACCAAAGGGAAAATAAAGCTTGAGCTTGTATGGTTTCAGTTTCTATTGTTGGTATGACAAGATATTTTTTTTAGCGATGGGTTCAAGTCCTCTTATTCAAAATAGAAATTGATCCATATATAGTTAGTTGTAATATGAGACTGGGGTGTCTAGCCGCTGACCTATAAGCCGTTTCACATGTAAGTTTCTATACGTTCTCTATTCAAAACTAAGCAAAGAAAAACATAGGGAAGCAAGAAGGAAAGTTTTTTTTTTGAAGATGGAGAGTTTTTGAGAAAGGATTTTATTCAGGTGAACACACGCCTGCACGAGAGAAATGTTTAGTTGGGCTGATGTTCGGAACATTTTCATTCCGGTGCCGCTTCCTTTGGTCGAATTCGTAAGCACAAAACCACAGGCACACATTCTAAGGGCCCGTTTCTTTATCAGAATTCCAAGAATTCATGTATGGGAGAATTTTAAATTCTCCAAAAGTTGTCCCCTTATATGGAATTCCAAATTCCTTTTTTTTATGGAGGATTTGAAATTCCAGCAAATGGTATAGAAGGTGGAATTCCAAGAATTCCAAAAGGGTTTTTTTGGTGGTTGGAATTTGAAATTCTAATGAAAGAAACACAGCATTTCAAATGCAATGAGACAAGATATCACATCATGTCATATTATGTCCAAAAAACCTCAACCTCCCAAATTCTAGTCATAAATTTCGATAAAGAAACGGGCCCTAAGGGTTTGTTTTGTCTTCATACAATAGATAGGATTTAGTACATTGGAATTTGTCAATCCTAGCTACGGTATGGCAAATTAGCATCTCCCTCCACTGAAACAACCAACAATCGACCCCTCCGGCTGCTCCATTGCTCGAATTTGATAGGAACTTGGATGTACGTAGTCCTTTGTGTGGTCGGTTGTGTGTATCGGTGCGAAATAGAAAATGAAAATCAAAGGGGGATATTGAAAATGATATTAGTGAACCTTTCTTTTTATAGAAATAATAATCTTAAAGATGGAGCTTATTTGACCATAAATTTCAACATATTCAATTCCTAACAATTCTGTGGAAATGAACACTCGAAGTGGCCTTTTCAAAAAGGATTGGGTTTAGATCACTGTAGCAAAATTGGTCGTGTTTTCAAAGAATAGTGATATGTTTCAAAAGGTATTCATCTCAACTTTAATATATTTATATGAAGATTTGTTATAGAATAAACATTAGACAATGTGAAAAAATATTTTTAATGTTATTATATATTATTATTATTTATTAAACCTTGTTTTGAAATTTTCAATAATATCACAGGAAAAAATTAATCTGAGATCAGAAAATATCCAAGTAGTTTTTTCAATAGGGGACGGGGCGGACCTACATGTAGGCCTAGTGGGGCCATGGTCCCCCTTAAGTTTTTAAAATGTTATTTTTTACCACTTAATTTTTTATAATTTCTTATTTCCCCCCCTAAAATGTTAGAACTTTTTTTTCAATAATTTTCATTTGGTCCCCCCTAGTTCTATTTTTTGGGTCCGCCTCTGGATAGGAGTACTTCCAAAATCAATATTTGTGATTATGGCCAGAATGTTGCTAAACTAGATGCACAAATAATCCTGTCTGCTCCATGCTAACCACCTTAATTTATATTTATTTTTTCATTTACATGTATTACACCCTAATATCCCATTTGGATATAGAGATAGGTCAAGGGGAGACCTTGGAAATTTAACGTGGGGGTACTTAAAAGAGTTATTGTGAGAAGGGAAAAATATAAAAGAAAACACATTAATTATCAAAATTTCTTCATTTACAGCCCCCAGACCCTTATATCTGGGTCCGCCACTGAGATATGTGGAGAAAATAAGTCGAGAGAAATCTCTACAGTACAAAATTTTCTTGTAGACATTTTCTCCAGTCTTGTATTCTCTACTTTTCTCCACGCAATAAAGCCCGGGCATTCTAAATTCCGCGAGTCACAGCATTTTAATGGCCAAAAGTTACTCAACTTGTCCAACTCAGCAAATTATCGCCCAAAAATCATAATCATACATAGAATTCAAATAGTTAGTTCAAAAGGACGCCACTGCATTTTGTAAGGATTTCTCAAACAGGGTGATTTCTCATTAGAAATACTCCCAACCAAATAGGTTAGAATTTCATGTTAAAATGGGTTCTAACATAGGATTTTATGGGTGAATGACACAAAGTGGAACTTAAGATTAGATCTAACTTTTTGAAATTTGATTTACTAGGGTACGTATGTAATGACCGGGTATTCATTTTCAATCTCCTTTTATTTTTCATTTTCATTCACCTCTTTATTCATTTCCACAAACGAGGTAATAAATTAATGTTCATTTGCAAAGCTTCACCTTCCTTTCTTCAATTTTAGCCACTTATATGTGTATGTATTTCTTAGAATTTCTCAAAAGTAACTCCATGCAAATAAACAGGTCCCATGTAATGATGTAAAATTGCCCTTTTCTGTAGTTCCTAACCCTTTATCCTTGGCAATTGCTGCATACGCTTCTGGTCGGTGCAACCCAGCACACTACATTTACCTTGCAGATTTTTAAACATCCAAGTCCACGGTGGGACCCACTATCATACATCTTGTCCAATCTCCAACAAACACAGCCCAGGCTCTCTAAAGCTTAGGTAATTAGAGCAGTTACTAGCGGAGATTGATACAACAATACCAACTAATATTGCAGTGCTCCACATACTCCACAATGTCGTTACGCATACAAGCAAATCCCCTGTTTCATTATTTGAAGCAATCCGAATCCCTGTTGCAGCCATGAAGCCTAACCATGTTAACACTTGCGGGGAACTCCACCATGGGGCCTAACATCGGGATAATCTTGACCGTTCAACGTGAGTCTCATCCCCTCCATGACATCCTCATATTTCACTTTAATAGTAATAGACCTCACTATAAGATTGAACAAATGATTGACACATGGCCCGATCTCCATTGTAAAGCTCACAAAGAGATAACCCATACCATTCAAGATGAATCATACCCTACCATTCATGATGAATCATACCCTCCAGGAACATATCCTCAAATCTCAATTCTATATGAGTGGTTTCCACCATCCAATTGAGCACATAACAAAAACGTAATCAACGCCATATAGCAGCAATGGTACATCAGTGACCAGTAAGCTTTTCAATCATGTATTCAATCTTATAGTGGGATCGACTTTTATTAATGTAAAATCTAAGGATATATCAATGAAGGAGATGTGATTCATCTTGAACCGTCTACAGTATCTCTATGTGGGACCTATGATGGATTACCCGGCATGTGACCCTGAACGATATCTTCTTTTTCTGTGGGACTCTGAACAATATCGATCGTGGACCAATATATCCATCTATTGAAGTAAAGGTTTCTGGCTGATGCTGTCTGAAATTAACCATGTTTTGAAACAATGTTCTCGCACTTGCCTACCTTTGAAATTAATACGAACCATGTTGCACGTAATCCGGATTGGAAGCCATGGAATTAGTCCTTCAATCTGACCTCTTTTTATTTCTCATTCATACGTTGAATGAATTCTCAAATTCAGACTATGAGTAGCCTGACAGTATATATTCACATAATCCGGATCCTCTGACGTGTTTACTCAGAGAAATCCAGAGCTGAAAGAGTTTAGCTAGCCCACCATATGGTTCAACATATTGAAAGTCTCACCTGCTCAAAATGAAATTCCTCACTTTTCTTGGGGCGTCATAAAATTCTTTCCTCCAATCATAGCTGAGCCCACCTTCAGATCCATCACAAAATGTTTAACATGATTAACACAATCCTAATTATTTTATAAATTGTGTCAATTGTCAAGTGTTCGATTATACGGTGGGCCCAGATCCTATATGAATGAAATTAAGACACACGCTATGAATAAGTGAGGTCGCTCATTTTGAGCGGCTCGGGTTTCAATAGATTAGACCTTACTGTGGTTTCCATTACTTTTAACTCAGGATTTCTCTATCAGTCTCAGAGGATTCGGATACTTTCTTGACATGCCCAGATTACTATCCATAACATATCATTATACGTCTAGTAGTCGTCCTAACCCATTTACAAATTAAGTGAGACTTTTCAATATTCAATACAAGCGTATAGACGTGAAGAAAAGTGGCCGGTCTTTACCCGCGTTATTATTATTTATTAGTCAAAGGAAGAACCCAACTCGGTATTTTCGTTAATCACAACCGAGTCCAAGTCAAAAGTTCTCCCAACGCACCCTAAACCACGACACAAGCCGGACACAACCTCAACTGCCAAACCCCTATAAATCTCCTCCACCCCCCACATCATTTCATCACTCAAACCCAAAACCTCCATTTCATCACTAAAACCCAAAACCTCCAATCCTCCCCGAGTCCCCACATCTCTCTCTCTCTCTCCCCCTCTCTCTCTCTCTCTTACATAATATAGATATAGACATGGGTTATCATAGAAGAATTCCCTTGGCTGTATCATTTATCATTTTCATCTTCTTCGTCTCGATTCTTCAGCCTCTAACAGCAGCAAGACCCTTGAATGGAGTGTGGGGATCAAGAGAAGGAATTCTCATGCTAAAAGGGTCACTCCAGAGCCCCAGTCGTTCTGGGTGTACGTACGTAAATGGAAATCCAGGGCCTTCCTGCCCAATCAATGGAAAGAAGTTTGCTGCTCATGCGCATCCGGCGAGTCCCGGCTTCAACGACCATGTGCTCCGTTTCGGAATCGCCACCGTTGGTGGTTCAACTCTCCACCAAGATCCACAGTCATGATCTTGTTTAAGCAAATTGGAGCTGACTCATTTTTTGCAATGACATGGTTCTCAGCCATGACAAAGTCGTATAATATCATGTTTCATTTTCTTCCCAAGATTGTAATTTATGTTGGTAATTTTGTGTGGCACCCATTGTTTTTAGAAGATTGGAATAACTCAGTGAGTCGACTCAACAAGTTAAATTACGAGTTGAGTCCATTTATGAACAACTTCTTTCCCCAAAATTGGGAAAATAATGGTTTAGTTTGTATAATTTCAGTTGCTATTGTTTGGTGTGAAAATACATTTTTTAATAATAAAATTTATTTCCACTTCTTAGAAGCCCGTTTTGCAAGTTTTATGTGCTTGTAATAAAACCTATTTATTCGAAATATAGTTATTTCAATTACACTCTTTACAAATAAATTATTTGATATTTATGATATAATTGAAAAATGATACACATTTTGTACGATAAAAGTTTTATGGGCAAAGCTCCGTCATCTATTGAAAGTAATATAGGCTAATTTGTAAAAATGCAAAAGCATTATGGACGAATTCTTCATATCATAAAAATTATATAGTCAAACCTAAAAAAAAAAAATGAAAAAAGAAAAAAGAAAAAACAGAAACTGCCTCCTTGCGTTGGATACTCACATCTACTTTGTTGGTGCCACAACTTAAACCCATGACCCAATGATTTCAATTAAGGGCCCGTTTGGCACTAACTAGTTTAGTGAAAGTCAAGTAAAGCCTTCATTTTTCGGACAACGGGTTACATCAAATGTACACTTTTTAAAATTCTCTTCTTTAAAAAAAAAAAAAAAAAAGCCAAAAAGCAACCCCCTCTCTCCACTAAAAGACCAAAAAACTCAATTTTTCCATACAGAAAGTAAAAAAGATTTATATCAAACAATTAAAAATAAAATACCATCATAACCCACTTATATTTTATTCTCTCTTGATTTGATGCTTTATTATATCTTTATTTTACGGTAAAATTACCAAACGGACCCTAAAGGTTTAGAATTCATATCTACTTGAAAGATAACATTTTGAAAAGCCGGCAGAGGTCTTAAAGGTCTTCGAATCAAGCATTTATAAAGTTTTGGCAACAATCTAATACCCTCAAACATCTATTTGAATCAATTTTAAGTTAAATAGATACAAAGAAATAGACTTTCCTAGCGGTTTCTGAGACTAAAATAAAAGTGGAGTTCCAGTGGAACCCACAAAAAAGCGTGGGTGAGCACCGATGCTTGGCAATTGGGGGGGAGTGGCGGTGGGGGTGGGGGTGGGGGTGGGAGTGGGGGGGCGGGAATCCAACAAACTGATTGCTATGATCTAAATAAGTATTCGCGATACTTATTACTGTGAGCTAGTAACTTAAAAAGCAATTTTCATTTAGACGGTTATGGTGGCTCTGTTAAGACCATTTGTTTTCTACTAGCAACAAATGCATGTGTTGAGCCTGGAACAAAAGGATAAACATATATTTAAATATTAAATTATTTGGATCAACCATAGGTGGGCATAATCTTACTAACCTATTTCAACTAAAACCAAATATTATAGATCCTAAAAAAATTTATTCAAAAAAAAAAAAATAGTATAGATCCTAAAGAAAAATTAGTCAAACAAAAAATACTAAACCTTAAAATTCTTCTTATTCAAGAAAATGTACATCCTTGAATGTTAGTATCACACTATTATGGCAATCCAACTACTTAATTGTATTAATTTTCCCAAAACGTACATTTAAGGTTAAAGAAAGAAAATCAAAGATTCAGACAACAATTGGTTCCTAATACACAGCACTCAACAATAAATGAATATATAAAATAAAGAAAAACACAAAAATCTTTATTATTTAACAACTAAACAACTTATGAATGTCTTTAAAAGCAATCATATAACCAAATTTTCATCTGAATATAGTCGACAAGCTAACACGTACAAAGCATTGGCAAGTTTGGACATTGGTCACATAAGTCCAACCTAGTGCTTCTTCAATCCACAACGTTTATACAGCCGGCTTCAGGACTAATATATAAACAGGGGTGGACCAACATGTCTTAGGTTCAGCCCCCCTCCAAAATTCAAAACAACCCATTAGGGCCTTAAATGAAGTCTGCCTAGCCCCTACTTAAAATTACCCATAGCTCCCACCGCTCTTTCCCTCTCTCAAAGACTCTTAAGTCGGCTAACCCTCCATCCCAAGCATTAGCGCACCCTCGCTATTCATCCATTGGCAAGTATCCATTTCTGTATTTAAGTTTAAAAAAAGCATATGATTCAATGAGTTATTAGATATTTAAGACTTAGTTGTGAGAGTACTCTTTAGATTTTGGGAATTGACATGAATGAGATTACAACCATTTATTCCTTCACCTCAATGTATAATCATAGAATTAGTTCAGAATCGTAGTTTGGAATTAAGGATCATTGAACACTTTATTATACTTCTTAAATTATCATTTTAGCTTTTCATGGTATAAATGAATACATTCAATGGTTTAACTGTATTTGAATTATTTGGCTGCATTTCACAAATTCTCAAAATCCACTAAAGTTTAAAAGATATGAAATTGAGTGTATTGGTGATCATTATTAATCTAAGAATGCTAATTATTTGGATCAAAAAATTGTGACCCACAAATGATTCGCAAATTGTTATAATCATTCTGCACTTGGAATATGGGTTTTGAAGAACGAACTTTAAAACAGTTGTACAAATGTCATATATATTTTAATGATAGAATGTTGAGGAATTTAATTTCCCCAAAAATCATGGTAGAAGTCTTGTGCACCAAAAAGGCTCCCATAGTTTCATTTGAGGGATTTTTTTTTTTTTATATAACTAGCGACAATGTCATCGCTTAATATCGAGATTGAGTGACAATATCGTCGTTTTTTTTAAGTAAACCATCGTAAGCCCCCCCTCAAATGAAAATCCTGGGTCCACAACTGTATATAAATTGTGTTATTTGTCAAGTGTTCGATTATACGGTGGGCCCAGATCCTATATGAATGAAATTAAGGCACGCACTATGCACAGTGAGGGCACTCTTTTTAAGCAGCTCAGGTTTTCAATAGGTTGGACCCTATTTTTAAGCAGCTCAGGTTTTCAATAGATTCGACCATACTATGGTTTCCATTACTTAACTCAGGATTTCTCTAAGTCGGTCTCAAGAGGATTTGGATACTTTTTTGACATGCCAATTTTTTGGCATGCCAAGATTACTATCCACAACATACCATTATACGTATAATAGTCGTCCTAACCCATTTACAAAGACGGACTTTTCAATATTCAGTACAAGCGTAAAGAAGAAAAGTGGCCGGTCTTTACCCTCGTTATTACTAGTCAAAGTAAGAACTCAACTCGGTATTTTCGTTAAACACGACCCAGTCCAAGTCAAAAGTTCTCCCAATGCACCCTAAACCACGACACAAGCCGCACACATCCACAACTGCCAAACTCCTATAAATCTCCTCCACCCCCCACATCATTTCATCACTAAAACCCAAAACCTCCAAATCCTTCCCGAGTCCCCACATCGCGCTCTCTCTCTCTCTCTCTCTCTCTCTCTCTCTCTCTCTCTCTCTGTCTCTCATACATAATATAGATATAGACATGGGTTATCATAGAAGAATTCCCTTGGCTGTATCATTTATCATTTTCATCTTCTTCTTCTCGATCCTTCAGCCTCTAACAGCAGCAAGACCCTTGAATGGAGTGTGGGGATCAAGAGAAGGAATTCTCATGCTAAAAGGGTCACTCCAGAGCCCCAGTCGTTCTGGGTGTACGTACGTAAATGGAAATCCAGGGCCTTCCTGCCCAATCAATGGAAAGAAGTTTGCTGCTCATGCGCATCCGGCGAGTCCCGGCTTCAACGACCATGTGCTCCGTTTCGGAATCGCCACCTTTGGTGGTTCAACTCTCCACCAAGATCAACAGTCATGATCTTGTTTAAGCAAATTGGAGCTGACTCATTTTTTGCAATGACATGGTTCTCAGCCATGACAAAGTCGTATAATATCATGTTTCATTTTCTTCCCAAGATTGTAATTTATGTTGGTAATTTTGTGTGGCACCCATTGTTTTTAGTAGATTGGAATAACTCAGTGAGTCGACTCAACAAGTTAAATTACGAGTTGAGTCCATTTATGAACAACTTCTTTCCCCAAAATTGGGAAAATAATGGTTTAGTTTGTATGATTTCAGTTGCTATTGTTTGGTGTGAAAATACATTTTTTAATAATAAAATTTATTTCCACTTCTTATAATCCCGTTTCGCAAGTTTTATGTGCTTGTAATAGAGTCTAATAAAACCTATCTATTCGAAATATAGTTATTTCAATTACACTCTTTACAAATAAATTATTTGATATTTAAGATATAATTGAAAAATGATACACATTTTGTACGATAAAAGTTTTATGGGCAAAGCTCCGTCATCTATTGAAAGTAATATAGGCTAATTTGTCAAAATGCAAAAGCATTATGGACGAATTCTTCATATCATAAAAATTATATAGTCAAACCTTAAAATTAAAAAAAATAAAAAAAACAGAAACTGTCTTATTGCTTTTGACACTCATATCTACTCTGTTGGTGCCACATCTTGAACCCATGACCCAATGATTTTAATTACGGGCACATTTGGCACTCACTAGTTTAGTAAAAGTCAAATAAAACCTTTATTTTTCAGACAAAGGGGTTACATCAAAAGCACAAGTCCAAAAGCAACCTCCTCTCTCCACTAAAAGACAAAAAAAACTTCATTTTTCCATAAAGAAAGTAAAAAAGATTTTATACCAAACAACTAAAAATAAAATACCATCATAACCCACTTATATTTTATTTTATATTGATTTGATGCTTTACTTTTTCTTTATTTTATGGTAAAATTACCGAACAGGCCCTAAAGGTTTAGAATTGATATCTACTTGAAAAATTACATTCTGATAACATTTTGAAAAGGCGGTAGAGGTCTTAAATGTCTTTGAATCAAACATTTATAAAACAATCTAATACACTCAAACATCTATTTGAATCAATTTTAAGTTAAATAGATGCATAGAAATAGAGTTTCCTAGCGGTATCTAAGACTATAATAAAAGTGGGGTTCCGGCGGGTCCCACAGAAAAGCATGGGTGAGCACTAATGCTCGGAGGGGCGGGGTGGGGGGCTGGTCACGAAACTTATTACTGTGAGCTAGTAACTTAAAAAGTAATTTTCATTTAGAAGGTTATGGTGGCTCTGGTAAGACTATTTGTTTTCTACTACCTACAAATGCCTGTGCTGAGCCCGGGACAAAAGGATAAACATATATTTAAAGATTAAATTATTTGGATCAACCATAGGTGGGCATAATCTTACTAACCTATTTCAACTAAAACCAAATAGTATAGATCCTAAAGAAAAACTATTAAAAAAAAAACTAAACCTTAAAATCCTTCTTATTCATGTAAATCTACATCCTTGAATGTTAGTATCACACTATTATGGCAATCCAACTACTTAATTGTATTAATTTTCCCAAAACGTAAATTTAAGGTCAAGAAAAGAAAATCAAAGATTCAGACAACAATTGCTTCCTAATACACAGCACTCAACAATAAATGAATATATAAAATAAAGAAAAACACAAAAATCCTTATTAATTAACAACTAAACAGCCTATGAATGGCATTAAAAACAATTAACTAACCAAAATTTTCACATGAATATAGTCGACAGGCTAACACGTACAAAGCATTGGCAAGTTTGGGAATGGGTCACATAAGTCCAACCTAGTGCTTCTTCAATCCACATCGTTTATACATCAGGCTTCTGGACTGATATATAGCTCATCCAGGCCTTGAACGTTGAATTTGGACCATTCATCAGTATCTATTGACTGTCAATTCTCTCTATTCACATCTGTGACCCACCTGATTAACAGACCACTCTTTTGCATGCATATGCGGGACCCGGCTGATGAATGACCCAGATCACCGCAAATTGACTCAAGTGGGGTCCACTTTATGATCCCACTTCATCCAACCAAGCCATTTTGCATTTCTAATCTACGAAAAACCATAGCAAAAACCCAAGTCCAAAAAATAAGATCTTTTCCTCTATTACCAAATGAAAGGCAGAAAAACAGAACCCTTAAAAATCTCAACTTCAGTCGGCTCCCCATCCTTTGAGGGACCCATACCAGGTTTACAGCCAAGAAGAAGAAGATGAATTGATGGATATGAAACCTTACTTCCTGTTAAAAAGAGTTCAAACCCAAGCAGGCAAAGAAAGAAGAAAAAAAAGAACATATAATTAACAGGAAAATAGATTTTGACAGTAAGACTTTAGCCTCTTTCTTTCTCATTTGTAACCAGCCCTATCCCTTCTTGAGATAGAGCTCTGTTCTTTCTTTCTTTTGTTGGTTTTCTTCCTCTTTTTTTGTTTTCTTTGGCTGTAATCTCTCTTTCTCTCTTTCTTAGTTCAATTTGCAATTTAGCTAAAAAAAATAAAAGGAAAATAGATACGTTTCAGAATTTTTCCTTTCCATAAATACTACCCTCTTTACCGCCTACAAATTAATTTGCAATAAAATCTAATATATATATATATATATATACGCCCATCTATCATTAAAATCATAGCGAACTTCATCTCTATATTTTTCATCAGTCTTTAGAGCCCACTATCAAAGCCAAATGGCCTTTGTTTATTTTTTTTCTCTTTTTGTTAGTTTAATAATCCGCGGGCCCATTGAAGATAAATGGTCAATGTAATCTAGGAAGATAATTTTGGAAGCGAGTAAAAAGAACTTAGTATCATATGGCTATGTTTTTTAGAAGTATAGTGAGGGAAGGGATAAGTATCTTGAGATTTGAAAGTCGAAGAACTTTAGAAATTTAGTTAATTATTACTACATTGTTTTGATCTGAGAGTATGTGTGGGAGAGTTATTTACAGTGTCATATGTCGCTCTCCCACGAAAAGGGCTGCTATTATTATTATATATATCTATATATAATAATTATCTACTTCGGTGATTTTTTTATAATTATAAAAACACACCCGGATCACATCAAGCCACTTTTGTGCGCGGAAGTAGTCCACGCGGTCTCTCTGATCAAGTGATAGTTCATGATCAAGAATGTCTATTAAAGGTATAGTCTTTTTTAATTGTCGTTTGAGCAACAGGAACGTTGAGAGTTTTCCAATGGACCATGACAGCTAGGGCTGTCGGACCTACCCTGTCGGGCCCATCTGAACCATTCAAAATAGGGTCTGAAGGAACCAGCCCAACCCATCGACCACCCTATGAACGGGCCTTGTAAGTGTTAAGCCCAGGCCCAATACTATGTCTGAAAATTTTAGTCAAGTTGCATGAGTTTTTGTCATTAGGTCCTATTTTGGTCATGTCCGTTCCCATTTCTATCGATTTCATGCACTTTCTCTCATAAAATTTTGAAAAAAATAGAATTATTAAAAAAATTAGAAATATGATGAAATTAAGAATTTTGGAGCAACAGCATAAATGATGGAATTGCTCAAACCGGACATCAATACATATATAACAGCTTTAACGAAAAAAAAAATAAAGAATTTCAAGCAAAGACATCAATACATAACAAGGTGATTACTATAAAGGATAAGCTAAGCCATGATTGCTATATGTTTTATTATATCAATGGTCTTTTTATTCACCCGGAAGTTGTAGGTTGGAAGCAGCTGTTGTAATTGCTGGGAAGGAATAGCTGTTGTACAAAGGCCCTGAATATGGCTGAATTAATTGTATTAATCTTCAAGACTTCTCTTTGGTCCAGGTCCAGGTAAGGGTCATAAAGTTAAACGCAGATAAGGTTACTGGAACCCGATTTGGCTCTGGGTCTAAGTATGGGTCTCATATTACTAATTTGGGTTCTCATCCACGTACACAAAGGTCAAACCTAACCTTTACCCATTGCCTGAGATAGGTTCTCCTTCATCAAATCTAAATGCCTTAATTAACATGACCATATAATGTTCTTTTTTTTTAGATTTCATGCTCCGGTTGTCTAAAAGGTTTTACGCTCGTTGACAACCTACCCAATCCTCCTCCTTTATCGAAGCTTGAGATCAAATTGGGTAAAATTGAAACTGATGGAGTTAATCATTCAAATAGAAATTCATATAAGTATTATAAAAATAAAAATAAAAAAAGAGACTTTTTGCAGCAGAAAAAATTGTCTTTAGCAGTGGTTTTTCTTTGCTGTTAAAAGTGTTAGTCTAAATGGAATATAAGGAGAAGAGAGACTTGACCTTGTTTTCTCAGAGCTTTAAGGCACTGAATGCGATAATTTTTTTTTCTGGTGGAATTGAGTTTTATTGGGCTAATATGTAGCTATCACTCATACCACTTTTCACATGTTTAGTGCAAAACTAGAAATTCCATTCTCACTGCCTTTATATTTTATTTCGTCTTATTCAAATCTAGAGCAACCTAAAGCATTATAAATGAAGATCTACATTTTTATTTTTGAACATTTCTCAAAATCTTCTTTACTAGTAAAAATGGCCAAATTGCATTGCATCATGGGAAAATATTCTTCCCACAAGAAAAGGGATGCAGGAACTCCCATCCTAACCATCCATAAAGGGAGACCCTTTCCTAAATTACACAGATAGGCCTGTGATGAAGGGCACTGATAAGCAACCGCATCCCATGGGTGAGCATCTACCTCGATTCACAATATCACTATTGGTTCAATTATCGGCTAATGGATAAATGTCTCCCCCTCTGGCCAATACAATGTCCAAAACCATGGTTCAAAACCATGGCATAAAACTGATTAACATCAAAACAACCCAATTAATATATGGTGTTTATAAGATAATTCAAGATTTTCTTAAATAACGATTCACCATTCACAAATCCTTGTCTTAATTATAATGGGTTGGTTACATGAATTATGTTTCTCTATTTTAATGTATCATATGCCAAATCCTTAAAAGGGGTTGTACTTCTTCAAATTTAACCTTTAGTCTATCCCTTTTTTTGACAGGCCATCAACATGTGTAATTGTTTGGAACCATCAAAATAAACGTACATCTTCATGTATTAAACATATAGAAGATCAATCTAATCCCATAACATGTATAATGTCACTGCAATCGATCAATTTAAGACAAAGAAAAAGATGTTCATTTATTTATTTGGCTTTTACAAGGATTTGAGCTCACATATAAACACCATACATGTCCTTAACCAGCTGAGCAAAAGCCTAGGACGCAGACATTAGTTTTATTACATAACATGAAAGTAAACAAGATACGACCACACACAGAGTGAAGATGTGGTTATAATGTTTTATCCGATTCGGGGCTCTGAAGTCACAATTCCATTGCTGTCGACCCAAATCCAAACCCGGTTGAAATTGAAGTCCCTGGTGGTAGGAGTTCCTTCTTGGATGACATGGGCATGAACAAGAGGATTCTCTCTCTCAATCGTCGTCGCTGCAACCTGCCCCTTCACCCCAACAAGCTCTCTCCATGAATTTTTACCTTCTGCTGCTGCTTATAAGGCAATCCCGAAAAAAAAAAACAGTAAATAGTAATTGAAACATAATAATAATAACACTGTAGTTGCCAAAAAAGGAAAGAAAGTGGATATGAATTGTTGGAGAGCATAGATGATATATTGATGCATACCTTGAAATATTGATGCCATATGCTTTCACCTTTATGTTTGTTGGGTGTATGTATTTCTTTGGGTTGTGTGGGTGTTCTCATGGAGAGGAGTCTGCTATTTATAGAAAGGTGGTGTGGGCTTTTTGAACTTTTGTACAAGTTTGAGCAACTCTGATGATCGGTGGCCAAATAAATCTTGTTTACTGCCTAGTGCCGACTGGTACCATGTGCCCAAGAAAGTCTTCTTTCTTTTTTCTGGGGTCAATTAAAACATTGTACAAGTGGATAGATCATGGATATGGACTTGTATGGGTTAAAAATTGGGAATGGTAACTAGTTGGGTCTGGTTCTAGTTGTACCCTGGTCTAAATAAACAATGATACCATCATCAGGTACAGTTAAATATATATATATATAGATATATAAATTCAAAAGTTGTCGAAAAATGAGAAAATTACAATATTATAGCCTTAAATTGGTAAAGATCACACAAAGTGCAGGTTTTAATGGGAATTGATATTTACTCGCGACTTTTAATATTTTATTGATCATGTCATTTTCCCCATAATATCCCAAGGAGAACCTCAAGTTTAAAAGTGCCCAACATTTTCCCAAAAATGATAATTTCTCAACATTTGTGACCCCGCCCTAAAATTTGAACAAGAGACAGTAGTAATGTTAAGTACTATAGATTTAAGCTATGGTCTGGACTCTGGATCCTCTTAAGTTCTGAGAAATCTGTGAGTCTTTTAAGTGGTTTTTACTGACAAAGATCTAAACTATTCGATGCAAATGTCATAATCTTCTTATATGGGTTCACCAAATTTTACTTTAGTAAAAGTTAGGGCCCAATATTTGATTGATCAATATAGGATATTTGGAAATTCTCGCAATGTTTCATTCATGAATGTTATGAGTGATAATTTTTATCAATAATACCAGCTTACATTGCAGTGAAAAATTCGGAGGATGCCTCTGTTGGGTAATCTTCCAACAAATTTCTAGACCGGACCATCAAGTTTTAAGATCTTTATTAATTGGGTAAGCAATTATTAATTCAAGTCTTTATTGACGATTTTTTTTATTAGACCTGACCAACTAAGCTTCCTTTTTTTTTATTAATTGCCTTACTCAAAGTCAAAGGTAACCTCTCAATAATCGAAGTTTTGGGGCTGATGGAATAAACGAGCATGATCCCCATAAATGGTGGGCATGGTTTGCTGCTTTAATCGAACAAAAAAGGCCCTCATCAGCTGACCTAGTGAAATTTTTGAACATAAAGGGCAGAGCTGCAATGCAGCGGCGTTGCATCATACTATGGTGCTGCATCCTTCTTTGATGCATGGTCGGGTCCATCTTTCCCAAGTCCAAGCCTTTCATTAGCTTTAATACCCATTATATTTGTTCCATCTAAACTCTTAAAATTAAATTAAGTGAGTCGCCCGTTAGATTGATCACACGCAAGGACTCTCCTCATATTAATTACAACAAGAGAGAAGTAAAGCAAGTTCCATCACGTGTTTCAAATCAAGTCAAATCCAACGATGTGTATCTTACATATCTGAATGAAAGTAATTTACAAAACGATCACTACATAGGATGTTAGGGCTGATGACTGGATTGGATTTTCAAAAGGTGGACCCCACCCTGCATTGCAGACAGGCGCTGCACTACTATTCATTTGAATAGCATAACCTAGCAGAAATAAAAGGCTAGCTACTAACTTTCGCATCATCAATCAGTGCGGTTTTCAGGCACATACCTTTTCATAATTTTCATCTCCCATCCTTACACTAGTTGATTTTCAAATCCCATCCTGACTAGGTAATCCATAACCGTCCCATTAAGCTGGTTCCCCAATATCACAACTAGCTAGATCCAGTCCATGGGCCTACAGGTGGTGTTCCAATGAGTAGCTATTGGGCCTACAAAGCCCTGAATATGGTTGAATATGAAAAGGCCAAAAAAGAGAAAAGGCACCCTTGGGATAAAAAGGGTTCCTTTTCATGGGTCTATGAACAGTTTACCCAAACCTGTTCAGGTATATGGGTCTCATCCATGTACACAATTAAAGGCCTCAAAGGTCAAACCGATAGGTTTAAATCTCATAGAAAATTAATATGAATCAAAATTAATATCAAATATAAATATTAACTAGGAAATAAAAATAAACAAATAATTTGATTGAATGATGGACCTGTTTGTGTAATCATCATCATTATCATCAAGAGCCTCATCCAATCCATGTAGGGTATGCTACACCAATTCTGTTTTTTCGTTCTTGTTTATCCTGAGTCAAATTCTGAGATAGGTTGTCCTTCATCAAATTGAAATGCCTAAACATGATCACACAAAAAAAAAAAAATTTCATGTTTGGGTTGTCAACAAGGTTTTACGCTCGCAGGCAATCTACCTAACACATCCCTCCTCTTTTATCCAAGCTTGAGACTAAATTGGTGAAGTTTAAAATTAGGGGGCTTCGGCCGGGGGTCCCTCAACTCATGACTTTGTTGCAAACAGTCCACAAAAAAAAGTCATCAAGACAAAGGTCCATCTCACACTTTTTCATACCTGAAATGTCTAGTTTACCCTTTCTTTAAATCTTATCCCATGATTGGTGGGATATCCCATTAATAATGGCCAACTAACATTTAATTGCCCACGATTAATGGAATTCCCAGATTTTCAAATAAATTCTAAAAACACACAAATAAATTTCAAAATAACGAAAATAAATTTAAAAAAAATGCAATAATTTCAAAAAATGGAATAATTTTTTTTTAAAAAGCAGTATATAATCAAATAACACAGATAAATTTAAAAAGATGCAAATAAGTTTCAAAATATCCAAATAAATTTTAGAAAATGTAAATAAATTTCAAAAGACTAAAATAAATCTCAAAAGATCCAAATAAAATTTAAAAAATGCAAATAAATTTATAATAATGAAAATAAATTTTAAAAAATACATAATTTCAAAAAACTCAATAAATTTGAAAAGACACAAATAAATTTCAAAAGACGCAAATAAATTTAAAAAACGCATATAGATTTCAAAAAACGTAAATAAATTTGCTAAAAAACTCAAATAAATTTTGAAAAAAACTCAGATAAATTTACTTAAAACACAAAGAAATATGACAGAAGACAGATAAATTTGAACAAAACTCAGATAAATTTGAAAAAAAATTGGATAAATTTGAAAAAAACTCAGATAAATTTGGCAACAACTCAGATAAATTTGACAAAAACTCAGATAAATTTGCCAAAAACATAGAGAAGTATAAAAGAGGACACATAAATTTGAAAAAAACTCAGACAAATTTGACAAAAACTAAGATAAATTTGATAAAACATAGAGAAGTATGAAAGAAGATAGATAAATTTGACAAAAACCCAGATAAACTTCACAAGAACTAAAATAAATTTGATAAAAACTGAAATAAATTCGACTAAATAGATAAATTTGGATGGGCTAGGCCTAGACCTGGACCAAAAGACCCAGAGAACCAAAACCAGGTCTTCTTCTTCACATTCTGGTTCTGGAATCAAAACCAGAACCAGTGTTTCCTCCCTCGGCCACGGCAGGAAGGGCGCGGCAGAAGCGGACGGAACTTCTCCGGAATCTTCAGACGGTTGAAAGGGTAATTTAGTCTTGAAAAATGAGATCATGTGGATGCAGGGACCTAGAGCTGGAAAAAGTCTAGCTGAGTGGACCATAGGCCTTAAAAAGTTTCATTCTCGTTTCATTTCATTCTCTCTCTGCCTGCAAACACAAGATTGCATTTCACTCTCTTCTTCTTCTATAATTCTCGTTTCATTTCATTCTCTCTTTGCCTGCAAACACAAGATTGCAGAGCATTACAACGAC
This sequence comes from Umbellularia californica, assembly GCA_028538565.1. NCBI lineage: Eukaryota > Viridiplantae > Streptophyta > Magnoliopsida > Laurales > Lauraceae > Umbellularia > Umbellularia californica. The sequence goes on along the minus strand of JAPQWN010000001.1, from coordinate 11,468,167 downwards.
GGAAACATATACTACGTCTTCGATTCCGGCTTCCATTTTCCGAGGTATTTCGTTTTCTATACGAGTTTCGACTTCTTTTCCGGTTCTCCATGTCTCGGTTTTGACCAACCCACTCCCAGATGCCACTTGTCGCCTGATTCGAACCTGCAAAACCTCAAAACTAAACAGCCGGAAGACACAAAACGCCTCCCAGGCTCTTCCTTGGTGCTTGATCGCCTCATCTCTCTCTCTCTCTCTCTTCTTCTTCTGTAATTCTCGTTTCATTTCATTCTCTCTCTCTGCCTGCAAACACAAGATTGCAGAGCATTACAACGACGGAAAAATTTATTACGTCTTCGATTCCGGCTTCCATTTTCCAAGGTATTTCGTTTCCTATACGGCTCTGATAGGAGGGAGGAGGAAGATTGAGAGGATTTAGGGAGGAGGAAGGAGGGAGGAGGGAAGATTTGAAATTTGAAATTTCAAAATTTTATGCCTAAAACGGTTGGAAGGGTAATTTAGTCTTGAAAAATGAGATCATCTGGATGCAGGGACCTAGGGCTGGAAAAAGTCTAGCTGAGTGGACCATAGGCCTTAAAAAGTTTTTCCTTGGACTGGAGGCCGAAAACATTGACTTATAGGGACCTTTCGCTAATTATCTCTTAAAATTATGGAGTTAATCAGTCAAATATAAGTTCATATAAACGCTACAAAAGAGAGACTTTTAGCAGCTGAAAAGATTATCTTGAGCAACAGTTTTTTTTTTTTTTTCCTTGCTAAAAGTATTGTTTTAGTCTAGATGCTATATAAGGAGACTAACGCGGCACTTTTAACAACGAAAAAAAAAAACTGCCACTAATTAAAGGAGACTTTTTCTGCTGCTAAAATTATCTTTTTTTAGTGAGATAATGAATAAAAAAGATTCATATGCTTCAAAAATATGTGAGTAAATATTAGTAAATTAATTTGTGTTTCTTTTAGCCTAAACTGCTAGTAAATTTAGATGAATATTAAATAAATTCAAACCTTTTAAAATACATTTTACTTAAATATTGACTTTATTCTACTTATATGAGAAAATGACTCTTAAATTACCAAAATGTATTTGACTAAAAATCAAATCAAATCTTAATGTGGGACAGTCTGAATATTAGTTAATGTGGGATCACATAAATAGTGAAATGATAGTTGGCTCTCTTAAATGATAATGGACCCATATGATACCCATTAGGTTGCCCAGCTAATCTGTCCACCAAAGAGACCCATTTGTGAAACATATAGACATTGGGTTTTGTAGAAAGGTTGGATTTGATCAATCGTATGTATGTGGAGACAAAGATGGGTTGGCTAAGTGGGTCGGGATTCCATTTAGATAAAGGTAAAATGTGCAGGATTAGATAAGTGGGTCCCAAAAATATAAGTTGAGATGGTGAATAATAACTAGATAACTATGGAGGAGAGACTTGGCCTTGTTTTCTCCAAAAGTACAGCTTTAAGGTCTCAGAAAGATCTAATATCTTAATTACTGAATGCCATAATGTTTTGGTGGAATTGAGTTGTATTCGCCTAATGTGTAGCTATCACTTACACCACTTTTCTCATGTTTAGTGCAAAACTTGAAATGAATTCGAATTCCATTCTCACTGGCATTTTTAATACCATGTCGAAAACCATGTTCCAAATCCATGGCATAAAATTGATTAACATTAAAATAACCTAAGTAATCGTGTTTATAAGACAATTCAAGTTTGTTATTAAGTAAGAAATTATTATTCTCATAGCCTTGTCTTTTTTTTTTTTTTTTTTTTCTCGTTATAAGGGTAATTTGTATTAAGAGAAAAGAGGGAACTGGAAAAAAAGCCCCCAAAACACAGAGAAGAACAGAAAAAGGGAGGCTTTAAAAATAAAAATAAAAAAAGACTAACCCAAAGAGACCAAAGGGCAAAATCCCGGAAGAGAGAAGGCATACATATCCCAACTCCACCAAGCATTAAAAAAGGAAAAACACCCTACTTGCCTTACAAGCACGGGAAGCTACAGAGCATTTCTCAACAGACCAGATCACAACTGACCAAGCCCAACATTGCTGAAACGGCATACTGCACAGCACCACACCACTGCAGAGAACAATACAACACCACCAAAAAAGGCTACTGCACAGCACCACTTCACAGCAAAAAACAAACACTGCAGAGAAGCACACTACATCACAAAAAAACAGGCTACTGCACACCACCACTTCACAGTAGAAAACAGACTATACAGCATAGCACCTTCAAGGGGATAGAAAAACACGCCACTACTAAGCAGAGCACTATTAACAGATGACTAGATCACTATCTCATAGCCTTGTCTTAACTATATTAAGTTGGCTACATGAATTATGTTTCTCTATTTTAATCTATTTTGGGTAGGAATTCTTGAATGGGCGAACTTCTTCATATTTAACCTTCAGCCTAGCCCATTTCCTTGGTAGACCATCAACATGTGTAATTATTAAGAACCATCAAAATAAACGTACATCTTCAAGTATTAAAAATATAGAAGATGTAAGATCTGACACCTCATTGATCTACCACTTATATCCAAACCAATTGGTGATAGGAAACGGTACAACAATCGTTTTATGGTGAGGGTGGGGGCTCGACTACCTTCCTGACCAATCAGACTCTAATACTACTTGTAGGATCTTACACCCATTGATCTACCACTTATCCTAAAACTAATTGATGATAGGAAACGGCAGAACAATAGTTTTATGGTGAGGGCGAGGGCTCGAACACAATTATGACCGCTCAGGAGCGTGAGAGGATGTAGACCTCAACAGAAGATGATCAATCCAATCCCGTAACCATGTATAATGTAACCTAAATAAATGTTTATTTATTTATTTGGCCCTTACGAGTATTTGATATCACACACGCACAAACCACACGTGTTTGGCCAGCTGAGCAAACAGACCGGGAAGCAGACATTGGTTTTATTACAGAAGATGAAACGACCACATAGAGAGTGAAAAATGTGGTTATAACGTTTTATCCGATTAGGGGCTCCAGAGTCACGATTCCATTGCTGTCTACCCAGACCCAAACCCGGTCGCACCTGAAGTCCTTGATGACAGGAGTTCCTTCAAGGACGACATGGGCATGAACAAGAGGATTCTCTCTCTCGATCGTCGTCGCTGCAATCTGCCCCTTCACCCCCAACAAGCTCTCTCCATGACCTTTTACCTGCTTATAAGAACAACAATAACGCTATTGTAGCTGCCATAAAAGAAAGAAAGTGGGTTCATAATTTTCTCATAGACTTTTTGAAAATGTCGCAATATCAAATCCAAGTTGTCACAAAAAATATATTTAGAGATATATATTTGAAAACTGTAAAAAAAAAATATGAGAAATTATGATATCATGGCCATTAATTGTTAAAGATCATACAAACTACAGGTTTTAATAGGGATTTTTATTTATTTTCAACTTTTAATATTTTATAGATTTGTTTAAAAGTGCCCCAACATTTTCCCAAAAAGATAATTTTCCAAGCATTTGTGACCCAGCCCTCAAAATTGAACAAAGAGAAAAAACAATAATAGTGTTAGGACTTTAAATTTAAGCTATGGTCTGGATCCTAGCTATTAAGTCCCGAGAAATCTGTGACTCTAATTTTAAGTGGGTTTTACTGATAAAAATCCAAACTATTCAATGTAAATGTCCTCATCTTCTTATATGGGTTCGTCAAATTTTACTTTTAAAAGATAAGGCCCACTATCTGATTTATCATTATCAGAAATTTAGAAATTCTCACAATGTTTTATTCATGAATGTCATGAGTGATAATTCTATCAATGACACCAGCATACATTGCAGAGAAAAATTCGGAGGATTCCTCAGGTGGGTAGTCTACTAGTCTTCCAACAAATTTCTAGACCCAGACCCATCAAGTTTTAAGGTCTTTCTTAATTAATTGGGTAAGCATTTATTAATTCGAGTCTTTATTGACGATTGTATTTTTATTAAACTCTTTAAGTATTGCCTTGTTCAAAGTCAAAATTAGATATATAATCCTCTCAATCATCAACTTTTGGTGCTGATGGAATAAACGAGCATCGATCACCATAATTAAGCGGGATCGGTTGCTTTTTTGACCGATCGAACAAAAAACGCCCTTTTCAGCTGACCTACTGAGATCTTCGATTATAATGACTAAGGGCCCATTTCTATAGCATAAATGAGCATAAATAAAAGGCTATAATGTAAACTTTTCAATTTTTTTTTATAATTACCGTCGGAAAGGCTTTTCCTCATATTCGTATAAAATTAAAATTAGAAATGTGCGCTCTCTAGCATAAATTTGTCGCCATCAAACGATGAAAAAGCAAGTCAAAAAGACCACTTTTCCTTTTTCTCATCTACAAAAGGCAAAAAGGGTTACACAAAACTGCCTCTGAGCTCTCACTATCATAATAACATCACTTTTGACAGTGATGAGAGAGAGAGAGAGGACCGAGCTAGCAACAGCTATGCCATTGAAACAAGAATTAGAAAGGGAAGAAAGGGTTACAACATCTAATGTCTCAAGACCAATAGTAAATATTTCATGAGATGAAGTAAGTACTAAATTCTAGTTTTTTTACTTAAATTAAACACAAGTACTACTGATCCTGTTTTACAAAATAATTGTACAACCACATTGCAATTAATATTACAACATAACTAATACCAGTCATCTTTAAGTGATCTGATCTCCATCAAAACATCTAACCAATGTGAGGAACCTTTGTTACAATCCCATTCACATCAACCCAAACCCACACCCGATCGCAGCGAAAATCCGTGATGACCGATGATCCATCCTTTACAATGTGGGCTGTTACCAATGGATTCTCTTCCTCAATTGTGTTCTTCGCGGCATCTCCGTCCACCCTCAACAGTTCCGGCCACTCGCTTTTGCCTTAAAACAAGCCATTAACCATTAACACACACACACACACACACACACACACACTAATTAGCTTGAATTCTCCAAGTAGTATACATATTCATGGTGTTTTTCATTGAAACTAAACAGTTACAGACCCTTACCAATGCATTGAGATGTCATCGTCTCTTCTCTTTTGCCTTGTGATCTTGATATGGTCATGGAAATGAGGGTGGCATGGGTATTTATAGAATAGTAAAACCAGGTGTCGGATGGCTTGCAACAGGTGTTCTGCGTGTTGACTAGATAGCCGTTATAGATTATGTTTGAAATTTGAATCTAGATGAATGAGCCACTCCCATGTGGGTTTACCACTTCAAATGCTATCCAAATATAGGATGGTTGCCAAATGCTCTCATTTGTTTTCTCTTTTGGTTGTGGAAGCACACCACATTGAGGATAGGGGTTAACAGAAGCATTAGGGCTGTGGTTCTCACTAGTGATGGGTTTTCTGGGCTCAAGTTTGAGTTGATGGGATTGGCAGTGAGCAGTGATGATCATCAAATGGATAGTTGGAAAGAAATTTTTCAATGGCATAGATCAATGGTCCATGCTACATGCACGGTTGAGATTAAAGCATGATTTAGATGTATGGATCGATTGATGACGTGCAAAGCATGTAAATCTAGCTCTCTTTGAAATTGATGATCATCATTAATTGATGGATCGCATAGCATGTGGTGGATCTCTCTCTCTCTCTCTACAAGGCCCATTTTTAGAGTGCAACCATGCAACCACACACTCCCTGTAAGACGAAAGAGTGCAAGTGTGGAACCTACAATGGGGCTCACCTAATGAAAATTCAACTCTCTCAAAATTATTGCCCTTCCTATTAAGGAGATGTCCTCAAAGTTTACGCTAAATGAGTTGGCCGGCCTAGGATCACTGCAAGATTGAGCATATCATTGATAACATATAATTAATATAATATTATGCATTATTAATCGTGTTCATTAATCACGTTACCAAAATATGCTTAATATTGCAGTGGGACCAATTCATTTTAGAGTAAAATTTGAGGATTATGGTCACTTTGAGCGACTTGAATTTTCACTAGTGGCCCTCCATTGTAAGTTCCACTCCTTTCAATCATGGGAAGCGTGTGGGAGATCACTGAGGGGATCAAGACTCCAATTTTTGGTGCCACTTGGCCCACCTTATAATCATCTTTTTGCCCCTTACATGTGCTACCTCCTTGCATTGCAACAAGCTCAAATTTCACACTCATCCAAAGGCCATTATCCACTGTTGAATTGAAATCTTTTATCATTAAAAAAAAAGAAAGAAAGAAAAGAAAAGAAAAGCCATTATAGATCAAGAGTTAGGATGATCTAATGAATTTATACTTTGCACCCTGGTAGGTATCATATCTTTTCAACTCCCTCCCCGCCATGTTAGACAATTAGACAGTGACCCAGGTGGGCCCTGCATTCCAGTCTGCAATGTCTTATCTCTAGGCTGTTCTTCCACATAGTCCTCCAATCCTAGTCAGCTTTTCTTACTGGGGAAGGAAGGACACTGCACTCCCAGCAATCTCTTCCTTTTTTTCAATTGTTGTTAGGGTTTCAGATATAGATAATTAACTCTCACCATTTTAATCAGATAAGAGCTAATCCCTTTTAATATTTGGAGCATGACAAAATATTGGGTTTTTTCCAAGTTTCTTTTTCTGTGGGCACAAATTTTTAAATTGGACATTTTGTAGTAAATTAGTAATTACTGTATAATAATGTCTTTAAAACTCAGCCAAGATCAAGTTGTATTGCCCTAAGTGTAATTGTAAGCCCCCGACCCGAGTGTCCACGATTAGTGCTAAATAAGTCGCGTGTTAGTGCGAAGCATGATTGGTAGAACTTGACTAAGTGGGATTAGTATAGTTCTTGATATAGCTTTGGGAAATTTTAAGTGCTTTGTGTTTAGTGGGGCCCTTTGGGGGTTCCCTTTTGATAGCTTTGTTTTAATTTGGGAATTATCCGAGATCCCGATGACTTGTATTCCTACCCCGTTTCACTTGTTCCGCTAATCCCTACAACTTTCATGTTGATCCCGTAATCGTTCGGAACCCCGAAACCCGACTTTCCTAGCATTGAGGACAAAAGTGTCATTTTACACTAAATCTGTACAAAAAATTGATATCCCCAAAACCCACGAAAAATATACTTTTTGGAAACTAGATATTTTGGTGATCGTTTTTCCCTTCTTCGTCGAATTCGTTCGAGGTCCCGAAAGTTGTGATTTCAGCCTCCCAAGTTTGTTAGTGGTGGAGCCCACACCCAACTTGTATAAAAAGGAACTCTTCTCCCTCATTTTCCTTTTACCAGCACAAGAACCATCTAGCCTAGGGTTTTTCCCTTTCTCTTCTTCTTCTTGTTGCCTCCCCATCCTCAATCCCTACCAAGCCTGCATCTATAGCATAAATGGAGGTTGTCTCCTTCTTCCTCTCATTGAGGGCTTCTTCTTGATGCCATTTGTGGAGCAACCCTCCCATTACAAGATCTTCCTTGAACTAGTCTTGCCATTTGAACAACTTCCAAGTAAGAACTCCCTCTCTTTCTCTTGAATATGTGTTCCTTGACTTATAGAGAGCCTCTCCTCTCTTTATTGAAGCTTTCTTCTTCCTATTCCTTATTTGACCCATTTTAGGGTTTTGTTTTGGGGGTTTTGTTGTGCTTGTAGGGTTCTTGAGAAAGAGCTTGATTGGTGCTTGTTTTCTTGATTAGAGACCTAAGGCAAGTGGATGATTGGATGTTTTGGACTTTGAATGGTTTTTTTTAGACGCATTGATGTTTTCACCAACCTTTTTGATTTGTTCATTAAGTTACATTGATTTGAAATAAATGCTCATGATAGTGTTTGGTTAGTGTATTTAATGTTTGGAAATGTGTTGATTTGTAGTCCTTTTTGTTATCCCTTCTTATGGCTTAAATGAATCCTTGTAGATGTGGTTGTCTTCCTTCTCTTGGATGATTGAGTGGGGAAATGGAGATGCTTGGAAAATGACATTATGAAAGTATTGATGGGAGTTTGAGAAATGTTTTAGGAGATTTGATAAATGATTGTTCGGGGCAAGGAGGCCCATTTTAGTGTAGGAGGAAGTGTATAGGGGAATGGAGAAAAAAAAGCCATGAAGGCCATTCTCGGGCAGCAGGGATTGGCTGCCCGCTTGAGCGCCCAATCTGCTGCCAAACTCGGGCGGCAATGAGACTGCCCGCTCGAGCGGACATATGTCCGCTCGAGCACGCATGTCGTCCGCTCGAGCGGGCAACCTTGCTGGTTGCCTGGGTTCCTGTGTGGTCTAGGTCCGCTCGAGCGGGCCCCCTCTCGGGCCTAAACCATTTTTAGAGCTCAGAAAAAGATTTTTTAGAGATTCCCTTGCGTCAAGGAGATTTAAGAGACATTGTATGAAGCCCGGTTGAGAAGAAACCATATCACAAAGACTCGTTGAAGTCTTAGAATGTCTCCAAGGTGTGTAAGGAGCCCGGAATGTCCCAAATTCAAAGAGTACCAAGTTATTATTAAGATTGACATACGGGATCCCTATTCACCTTGAATTAGTTTTAAACCCTGGTACTTTTCCCGATATTTCGAAAGTTTATTGCACCCCTTTTTATTCCCGAAATTTATGAGTTAATTTATCAACCCCGAAAGCACTGAACTGTATTTGTAGCACGTGTACTAGCCGCATGTGCATGACCCGATATTGAAAAGATAATTGTGCATTGAGCACCCCGTTTCGCCCGTTTATACAAGTTCATCATAAGTGTTTTACACATGCCCGATTTCTTGCATATGACCTATGAGTCGGCACCACTAAGCTTGGATGACCTTGTCGGTCTGATCTACCGACTTGGAGATCCCCTTCCGTCCCCCCAGCTGTAGTTTGGATCCCGATGCCCAGTTTATTAACTGTGGTCCCGACCCGACACCCGGCTCTCTCCCGTGGTTCCCGATATCCGGTTCGCTACCGTGATTCCCGATACCCGGCTTGCTACCACGGTCCCGTCCCGTATTATTGTATATGTATATGTAAATTTTGTTGCACCTCCTCACTCCGATGATCGAGGTCAACGCCCGATACTCTCGTCACTTCGGTGATAGAGGATTTAGCTTCTTGTAGATGACATCTTACTTGTTTCTCGATTTCCTTGGGTACCTTACATGTTTTATTACTGCATATATGTTTTTAAATAAATGTCTCGGTTACTTTTTGAAAGTTATTGTTTAAACAGGTTTATATGTTTTCCAAGGTAAATGCTTTTATTATCGAATATTCATATCTTTTCACCCACCTGCCAGACCGTCGTGTCTGATCCTTTGCTTTGATACTCATGTCCAGTTGTCGGTTATCCCGAGGAGGAGACAGAGGAGGCGGTCGGAGAACCGCAACAGCTAGTTGAGTGGCGTGCCAATGATGTTGTCTAACCATCCGGTTGCCGAGATGCGTATCATTTTGGGAGTTGTTATTAATTATACTTTTGGGCTATTGTTTTGTTTATATTGGCCTTTGTTGGCCTCTATTTTTGGGGAGTTGTAATTAAATGATCTTTTGTTTAAACTCTAACAGTACATTGGGTTACGCTATAGAACATTGCTCATTCTGATATTTGTTACTTAAATGCAATCAGTCTTATTATTATAGAAATGAGTTACATGCTCGATTTGCTACACGCTTCCGCACTTAGACAAATATTCATGTTGTTGTGAAATCCTCGCCGCAGACACCTGTGGAAAATCACGTGCACAGGTGATGTGTGCTCGTTCTTGATTTACCCGTGTACGTTTCGGCACTAACCATACTTCTTATTTATGTCACTCACTCAGTCTCGATCCCGAATTGGACCTTAAACCCGGTCCGGGGTCGCGACAGTAATGATTTCGGCCAACAATGTTGCAGATCTTTAATGGGTTTAGTTCGGAAAAAAAAAATGTATAGAGCTTGTATTTGGAAATTTATCATAATTTTTTTTTCATTTACATGTAAAACACCTTAAAAGCAATTTAAAACAAAGATTTACAATTTTTCAATTTACTAATTTTTTTTTTTTTGTAAATTAATTCTTTTAGTAACAATGTGAAATATCGATCAAGAACTGATACATTGCCAGATGCTTAATTAGTGTTGGCATTAGCTGATACTGTGTTTTAAAGCCATGGTTAAATTTAGAAACTAAGACTTCATTTTTCTACCATTAAAACACATTTTAAGGTTGTATCTGCATGCTAGACACCCTCAAAATGATTATGAATAATAACATTTAAATAAAATGAGGTTGTAAGTGATGTGCATGGTATATTTGGTGTATTGTCAGAATGGTTTCAAGGATAGCTAACACCTAATTTATCATGACGGGCTCACATTTGTTTGATCCAACTCGCTCTTGTTACATGCCTCTCCTATGTGTAGGCACGGCCTAAATTTTTACTCTAATTACATTGACTTACTCTTAGATTGATCATGAAAAATATATATATAATTATGTTTTCGGGGTCGTTTGTTTGTGCCCATTTACTTATGTAATTAAATCACATTCGTTTCCGTTACGCATAGGTCATGTTTGTTACGTGTGAATTTGATTGACATGCGTAAAACTCACTTGTAAATGGCATGAAAATCAACTCAAAAAGTGCCCCTCATTTTCACATCTCAGTAGGTGTGAAAGGGATTCACATGCTACTGTTACTATGTGGAGCTACATAAACCGCGGACGTCCATGATGGCAGCACCGTGTTTTTAAAATTTTTTTTTTTTCAATCTTGTGGGCCTCAAAACCATAATCTACACCGGTAATCATCTTCAGGAGGTCCAACATGGCTCACACATCAAAATTCAGCCGTTGGATCATTCTATGTTGTAAGAAATTTGGGAAAAGTTACAGACCGTTAAATCTGCATTCTCGGTTTCTGTGGGGCCCCTTTGAAAGATCCGAACTGTTGATTAGCTCTAAAATGCCGAGAACAGCCGGACCCCCAAGTTTCAGATCATGATTCCTCATTATCTGTGAGAAAATTGGGAAAAACATTATAACCGTTGATGCCCATTAGATGTACATAAATTCACATGTGCAAGAAGGTGAAACTGACAAACATTGGAATCTGAATCTCATGTGAGTCTGTTGCACATGTAATTGATTCACATGTGAAGCATTTACTCATGTGAATCATTTTCACACAAAACAAACGACCCCTTGTTTAGAGCATACAACAACCCCATTCTTTTCATCTGTAACATGAGCCAATCTGGTGATTGTGATAATGAACACCTTCCAACTTAGCCAGGTAAGATCCAATTCATATATTGGGAGATCCATGTGATATGAATGAATTTTGATCAAGAAAAGGTGAGGCATTGGGACAGCTGCTTTGGCTAAGACAGAGCTTTGAGTATCTCCACATTACCAACAACATTGTTCTCGAGAAACTGACTCAACAGTTAGGACTCCATATCTTTTAATGGCTCCCCAAAATCCAATGCCATGATGGATTTTCAAGGCCTTTTTGTACTTCTTTGTGTTCTTCTAAATGAAATTTAGTTGCCAATTGGGGAAAATCATAACAGAAGGTTGGTTACAACTCAAATCTGATAAAACTGACACAAATAAATATAAAAGCCTAACATACACCTTTCTCAGTCTTTTGGCTAAGATCAAATATAAAAGCATCATCTATAATCATAAAACCCAAATTTGTATCAATTTACAAGACCACAAATTAGCTGGTGGTTGCCATTCTTTACAAAAAAAGAAACAATTACAACTGTGACACTCAAAAATCACCCATTGTACAATTTCATCACTCCGCGAGAGAAAAAAAAAAACATACCACAATCAACAATCTCACAACTCTACAACCAATCTGAGGAGAAAAATATGGAAGAATGCAGATTAAAGTTCAAACACAAACCCAAGAGAACACCTTTGAACCAAGATAATATAAATCTTTAGTGTACCATATTACTTGGAGGAATCAAGTTGATGGTAATGTACAGAAGATCCTTGCATGTAACTTTAAACTATAGCTGTAAATTCTGAAGTGTGTAATACCAAAATTGATCCACACTCCGTCCGCAACTTCAAGGATTCAGTGGACGGATTTATTATCAAGAATCTAATCCCCCTGAAACAGTAATTTAAACAAAGTCAGTGCACACTCCAGGATCTTATGAGAAAGGCCAAACAGTAAAAAAAGGCAGCACTAATATCTTAAAAACTTTACACATTAGATAGTGAAAACTGCTAATTACTTCTACAATTAGGTTGGTCATAAATAGTCCTTGAAGTAAATAACCATAGGGCTCACTTCCAGGTTTTAGACTGGACCTCATTTTTAATTTACCTTAACTAATCTTAAGATCTAACTAGGATCTTCCCCGAACATTTCTACTACCAGTTTTTAGTTCCATCCAAAGCCACCACCATTACCTATTCTACTTCCCTTTTTCCTATGTCTAATGAAATCCGCTAATCCCCTGACAAGCACTCAGTCCCACATCACACACAAGACAGACAAAGTGGCCTCTAGTTGAAAGTCAAGCAGTTGGTGTACACAACATATCTAGAATCAATGTCACAAATCATGAGTCAAAAAATACAAACACATGTAGCAAAATGCACCCTACATAGTTGAAATAGGTACTATAAACTGATTCACTGAGGATGGTTTTTAGTTGTCACTGGCAAACATATACAGGCAGGCTTCATTTAAGGGAACAGAACACGTCATGAGTGTCAAGGAGAGTTAAAAGGTCCAGTCCGACATTTAGGGGCTTCTAATTGGTTGAACTTTTACTTTCTTTTATTCTAATACTTCTTGAGGTGATAAATATAGAATTTCTGGGGCTGAAAGAAGCACCATTTCTTCTGAGGTTTGCAAATCTTTTAGTGATTCAAATTTTCATATCATCTGGTGACACATGTAGATAGATAGTTGATGCAGCAAAGAGAACCCAGCCAAATAATCTTAGACATTTGATCACTGACTATAAAGGGATGGTCTGAAAGAAGAAAAAGAGCAAACACTTCACTCTAAAATGCAAAAATTCCACTAGTTGGTGATTGGGACTATTCAAGAAATGGAAACAGAGTTTATAAAATATGGATAGGCATTCACATTGCTTGAGAATATAGTGTTGTCTTCGGAGGACTAAAAATTAAGAAGAAAAAAAAGTAGATTTTTTGCAACAGCGAACCAGAAGCTGCCACATAGCAATGGTCATCTAGCTTCTTCAGGAAGCTTTGTAGCCTTCTTTAAAGAGTTCTTCCTCTATTATCTTCCAAAGAGTTTCTTCATCGTCCTATTTTTTTTATCTGCAACTGTGGGCAAAGCATAAAGAACAACAGTGTACCAGTAAGATTTGGATCATGTGTGCATCAGATACGGACTTCTGATCGTGATAAGGGGAGCCACTGTATCCTGGGGATAGAAAAGCCATGACTCAGTGCATCCAGAGGTCATCAGAGTGCAGACAAATCTGTCTTTAAGACTGTTTTGAGTACATGCCTCAGTTTTTACACTTAATCATTTCTGTCCCTATTTTCAGTTTATCTTTCTAGCCATTATTGGAATTTTCCTTCCAACATATAGAACCACTGAGAACAAGAATATACAAGGACAAAAGTAATCAGAGCATGTACTTCAGAATTATAAATTATTCTAAGCAAAGTAAAGAACTATGAAAAGTTAGATAGCAGATGACAAAAAATAAAAAAGCAATTCTGACCTGGCATGATTATGAGAAGATAAACCAATGGTAGCTTTGGATTCCTTTCAATTTTGACTTTTTTATTGAGCATTTGTAAAAAGCTCAAAATGTATGGTCATGAGATTTGAACTCATGACCTCTTGCCCTTTTAAATAACTAATCTAACCGCTACAATACTCAATACTTACGTGTATTTATTTATCAAAAAATGTTAAAACTAATTAAATGGAGCATGGACCCAAGCCACATGGGACATGCCCGTGCTTAGCACGGGTTATTGTGCTAGTTTCAAAATTAAACACCTGAATAAGAATGCAAAGTTTCTCATAAATAAACATGTAATTATTATCTATAATAATTATTCAGTCAATCTACATGTCCCGATTCCTGGCCCGATTTATGGCCCGACCCCATTCAACTTTTCAACTCCCGCCAGAAAGTTGAATGGGTCGGGCCATAAATCGGGCCAGAGAGTCGGGACATGTAGACTTTTTGATAATTACTAAACCATTAGAGCATGTCGTTCAGGAGTATAAATTGTACTTAGCAGAGTAAAGAACTATTACCTCGAGAAAAATTATCTACAGTGATTACTAAACCATTAGAGCATGTCATTCAGAAGTATAAATTGGTCTTAGCAAAGTAAAGAACATTAACTCAAAAGTTACTTAGAAAACAACATGCTTGATGAAAAATAAAATAAAATAAAATACATTTGCACTACCGCACCAAACTTTAAAGAAAATGCTTCCAGCATTGCATTCATATGAAAACATGAGCTGATAAAAACTTGCAGCATTCAAGTTATACACTTGACTAGGCATGGATGTTTTCCAAGATAAACTATATAAATATTGCTTTTCAAAAAACAGTTGAACTATATAAATATGTAAACAACAATGGACTGTTCAATGGAGCAAATTACCTTCAAGCCCAAACCAAACATGGGCTCAAGCAGTATGTTGCTGTTTTCTTGTGATCCCAATCCTTCGTAATTCTTGTAAGTGATTGGCTATCTCCTGAATGACTTGAACTCCTTCATTTCCATTTCTGAGTGAATTAATAGCATGCTCGAGAAAATTCAGGTCTGCCTCAAGGGTCTCCAACCTCTCATTCAGGCGTGAAACTTCCATTCCCAAAGCAACAAAATCATTATCCCTACAGGCCAAGGAGAAGTGTGGCCCCTCACAATTTCCATTATGATTATTATTAACGATGAACTGAGAATTGCAAGTTGGTTTTTCACGTGGATCCTCTTTACAAGGAGTGGGATGTTTTTGCAAAGAAAAGTCCACTTCCAATTCCATCTGATTAATTTCTTGAGTCACGCCATTGCAGGGGAGATGCACCATACCTTCTGGCACTTCTGCTTCAGAAAACCCACCATTCCTATCTGCATTGTCTTTTAATGTAATTGGGCCTCCTTTGTCAAATCCCATAACAAGGTGGTCATCTCTATCATCAAGTTCAGATATGTCGACATAAACCCCATTATTAGAATACAGATGAAGCATCTTCTCCAACCTCTTGAAACATTTCGTAATATACAACTTTTCATCTTCAAAATCTATCAATGAGTCCTTCAGACTACCCACTTTATTACCCTCATAGTCCCCATTCACAATATGGGTTTGATCAGAACTATCAATGTCCTTGAATTTAATAAGAACTGTGTTATTTTCATAGCCACTGCTAGGCATATGAGAGCAGTCTTCTTTCATATCAGTCACGGGTCCCAATACTTTCTCCACCGTGGATTCATTTTGAAACCTTCTATAGGTGACAAGCTCCTCTTCAACAGATTGAATTTCTTTCTCCCTTTGTGAAAGAAGGTCGCTCAATTTCTGCAGTGCTTCTTGGTCATATTCTGCTTGCTCTTCCATCATTCTCTGGTATTGTAACGCTTCCATCCGCATGGTTGCTTTCTCCTCCTGCAATCTAGTAATCATGGCCATCGCTTGATTTGCAGCAATGGTAGAAGCACTTCTTTCTTCCTCCAGTTCTTTATATAAGGCACTCATTGACTTCCGGTCCAACTCAATTTGTCGCTTGAGCCGATCAACCTCACTTTCTCCTTCAATTTCGCTGACAATGCTTCCATCCAAAGACTCAAAGCCGGACTCATTTCTCTCAATTGAGATCCTCTTGTTAAGCATCTGCTGTCCAATAAAGCTATAACCACCACTGTTCTTTAAATCATCAGCATGTACATTAACTCTAGGACTCATATTGCTCCATGAGAATTCAAATCCCCGAGCAGCGGATAGTTGTGACAATAGCACTTTCAAATCTTCTTGAATTTGGGTAGAATCTTTACGAGTAGGTAGTTCTGAGTCAGATAGCTGGCATCCGTTATTACCGACGGCCAGCTGGTAAGCTTCATTTAGATCCATACAACTGGAAATTGATAGACCTTGTTCATTTACAATAGTCTGATTAAAAGTGGTTTTAGCTGAAGCAGGCCCACTTTCCCTCTCTTTGAACTCCTTGCTCTCGGAACTAGAAACGCATGCTGTATCAATTTCAAGATTGACTGCAAGAAATGATACCATATAATAGAAAGGGTCAAGAGGAATGGATATCAGTATGTGGTGTTATGAGTCTGCTAGGATATATCCAATGTCATGAGCTATTTGAATATTACTTTAAAATTGCTTCAAATGGATGGTTATCCATACTACTGCATATTTGAGGCGTTGTGGAAAGGGAATTCCCACAAGGTGAGTTTGGCATTAAACGACAACAACAATTTGGGATAGAATAGGCAGGCAGGGAGATAGTATGCTAGTATCAAACTTAATATGGTTCCAATTTCCCTGCATATCAAAATTCATAGCAGAATGACTATTCATCTGTTCTGCCAATTAAGAAGTAAACAACATTCAAATGCTCACTTCAGGTACACACTTAAGCGGATGAAGTGCACCAGCTATGGCAAACCTGTCAAAAGGAAAGTGGGTGAAGAGGGATGATGCCTGATCACATTACACCAAAATAAGGTGCGGAAAGGCAGGTTCTGCAGCCACAGAACCAACCATTTTGGCATAACATGAGAGCTGGCCCTTTTCTGCTTATAAATAACCAGCAGGGCCTAAAGAAAAACAAAAATCACAGAGAAAAATTACCCACATTTCCCAAAATCTTCAATTGGAGCTTCCATCATATTGGCCGATGAAGAAACAGCATGAGAAGAAATGATTTCGGTTCTTACAGGAAGAGTACCACTTTCTCCAATTTGGTTCCAGTTAAGCTCCTCCAGACCATGTCCAACAGCAACAGCCGATGGTAAAGGCGAAATGTCAAGAGGTTCATCTGCATTAAGCTGCTCATATGGAACTGGAATTGAAGGCTCCGACATTGGAGTTTGATGGATAAGCTTCTCTTCAGACAAATCAGCAGAGAGAGTCCCGTGTAACACATTCTGGTCAATGCTACCAGACACAGGTTGGACACATTGATCTAAGATTTCACCCTCCAATGCACCCGCATCACCAACTACAGCATTTCCATCAGCAGAGAGAGTTCTGGGTAGTACAATCTGATCACTCCTGCCAGACTCGGGGTGGATACATCGATCCAAGATTTCATCCACCAATGTACCTGCTTCAGAAGTTATAGCATTTCCATTATCATCATTGCCGTCGTCGTCATAGATTGGGACTTCTGACTCAGAACCAGATGTAATATTGAG
This sequence comes from Umbellularia californica, assembly GCA_028538565.1. Classification (NCBI taxonomy): domain Eukaryota; kingdom Viridiplantae; phylum Streptophyta; class Magnoliopsida; order Laurales; family Lauraceae; genus Umbellularia; species Umbellularia californica. The sequence continues at coordinate 11,450,822 of JAPQWN010000001.1, read as the reverse complement.
CTCACTATATCCAACATGTGATAAGGAATCAAAGCCACGACTTCCTAAATTCGATACTGAAGCCAACCCATATGACTTTCTGTTTTTCTTCTTCAAGCCATGCCTCCAGTGAGAGAAGCTATCTTCTTCCATCAAAATTGATGAAGGAGCATCATCGAGTTCAGTGGTCCCAGAGGCAATTGATTTGAACTGAAACAATCTATGATGAAATTGTTGTATAGTCCTAAATGATCCATCACAACATGAGCAGCGCTTTGTTCCTGAGGATTCAAGTGCAGCATCCTTGAGTAACGGATCTTCTAGCAGCTTATCTCCATGAAGCCCAATTGGTGAACTGTCACCATCAAGAATCAATTTTGGATGAATATCATGGTTGGTGCCATCACAACATATATGACCCAGTCCTAATTTTGCCACCAATGACCTGTATGTCTCGGCATTTGATTTCTTCTCCGTGGCAAATGAAAAGAGGCATCCTTCGCACATATCATGGACATCAGCAAGTTTTTCATGAATACGGCAATAAGCTAAAGATGAGATCTCTAATTTATGAGCATGGCAGATTAAATTCCTATAGAAACCTGGCTTTTCGCATCCAATGATATGGTCAATCCTCGAGCACAACAGACACGGGGTTTGCAATTCACAAAAATTAGCAAATTTCGTCACCAAGTAAGAGAATAGAGCATCTAGGAACAAAAGAAATATCAAGAACCATTCCAGAACAGCATAAACCAAAGCAGATGTTAACCCGTGGGAACCCCTCCATAGTCTAACAGAGGTCCCTGCAGCCATGGCAGCACAATTACTTCAGCAATTGAACAAACTCGTGAAACAAGGAATCAAAGCCCAGGTCAATCTCACAGATAGAACCAGATCCAATCCTCCCAAATTAGTGAACTTGGTACCTGAGGCAAAATTCAGTAATGTGGCCATCAACAACCAACAATTAAGGAAAACAACAACACTAAATCAACAGTAGAAGTACATTTCTGTGTAATAAAACTCATCTCCAATATGTTTCAAAGCAACAACTAATGTTTTTAAAAAGAGTAAAATAACCACAAAAGAAATTGGAGAAACATATTTTAAAAATGTCCTTTTTCCTTCTCAGTTCATCAAAATCCTGAAGAATCAAAAAGCCCATTTCATAGAAAGAACCAGAAGGCCTTGAGCAGACCACAAATTAGCCAATTAAGACTGATATAGCTGTGAAAACCAATAAATAGATCAAAATTATGAAAAAGCAATAACAAGAGAGCAGTAGTAAATGTATGCTCTACCACTAATAAGACTGATGGTCAACAAAACTTCAGAGTAATGACAGGAGCAGTTTCATCGTTAATATAAACTAACCTAAAACATAAACATCTAAACAAAACCAGATCAATGGATTCAGCAATTCCAGAATTAAGTTCAGTAAGAAAAAATCCGTTCTTCAAAAAGATCACAAACAGAATACTGTTACTTAGAGAACAACAACCACCCTCCTGCCTTAACCACCAAAAAAAGTCCCACTTCTAAACATGAATCAGATGAAAAAAAAAATAGAAAGATACTGGGGAAAACAAGATATTTAAACTAAGGACTTAGACACACCTGACTTCCAATAAAATTCTGTAGAAACAAAGAAACCCAGTTCTCCTAAACTGCCAAAACTCAAGAAAACACTCCAAATTCACAAACCCAGATTAAAAAAAAATCCAAAAGGAAGTCTTTTCTTAAACCAAACCTTCATGAAAGCTTTGAAGAAGCAAGAAAGCCCATCACCCAGAAAGCAGAAACTAAAAATCACATACAAAAACAATCATAGAAGAAGCAAATCAGATAATAAAAAACACCCCACTTGGTCAAATCAGGCAACAAATATTCAATTCGACAAAAACAATATTGCCAAAAAACCATGACCTGGTCATCTGATAAATCCAACTAACCTTCAATTCCAATCAAGTTCGTCTCTTTTTTTAAAAAACAAACAAAAAGGAGACCATCAAAGCTACTTCTTTTAATCTCTTTCTGATTGATAGGAAAAATATGTATAGTGGAGAGAGTAAAGGAGAAATACAAACCAACCCAGTGATCGAATTTTTAGGTAGATCTGCCCTTTAGTTTCAGAAAGGAGGCGCCGACAAATGAAAAGTCGGTTGGTGTTGCAGAAGCAGACGAATAACCGAAAGGAGAAAGAAAAAGTCGAGGGTAGTTTGCTACTTTGGATCCATTGGATAGTGAAAGTTCCTAAGATCAAAAACCTGATTCTGACCTTTGTGGGGCCGGCCCACCTCTTCTTGATCCAAATACAGTAACCCTTGGATGTCCACTGGCCCACTTTGATCTCTAGTGGGATTGTTATATACCGTTGGATTGGTCATCAGTTATCATCTTGAAAAACAATATCCATCCATGAGAAAGACAAAATAGATGAGGTGCCCCCGCCTATGTGGGGCCCATCTTTGCCATCACATGGGGCCCACATGTATGGGCTATGCAACTTGGCTGCACTTTTAGGCCCATTAAACTTAACTCACCTACCAGTAATTCATGGCTTTTGGCTGACCCATTCTAGCTTCGGGTCAAGCTTGAGTTAACATTTACAGCCATGCAGCCTAGCTTTTGGTCCTAATCGGAATCCAATTTTAGATTTGAGACTTGAGTTAACCCTTCTAACTTTCAGGTTAGGTCGGGCGATGCATTTCTAAACGCATAAACTAAGCAGGTCAGATTCAAATTGGGTCGTAACCAACCTGACCCATTGACACACTACATAAAAAGGGGTTGGATAATTAATCCTGACACCCTATAGTTGGTTGGTAAGTCCTCAAAATTGTCTTGTAGGACATCGCAATTCCCAAATCACAATATTTGTATCTCTCTTTTTACAAGGATGGCAAGAGTGGAATTTCCAAGGCTGCATCTGTTGGAAATTTGGCATTTTGGGCTGGCATTGATCCTTGGTGGAATAACATCAAGCCAGACAAGCAAACCGACCAAATCCCCACCACCACAATCATCCATTGTGGTGTGGTGTCCACTTTCAACTGTTCATCTTTCTATAACTACTCTACTAGTGGGAGGTTGACAAACATGTGTTCAACCTCTTACCTTTCTTGGGCCATAATGGCCTGTTAATGTCAAATGACTATGATGGCCTAAGACCAGTTCTTTGGGCCTTAAATTAGGGCTCTTCCCACAGGGCTAAACGGCAAGATCAATTCCAGCTACTGCCTTTCAGACTACTACTTTGGGCCTGCATTAAGCTCAACCTAGTCTTGTGAAAATATTATATATATTAAAATCAGAACCATGTGGATTGACAGATGGGCTGACATATAAGCATGAGCCTGGCCATCCAACCATTAGGTGTGTAGTATGCAGCCCACATCAGCTCCTGCCTTTCAGACTACTTCCCAGCCTTTGGGCTTTTTAAGTCCAGGGCTTGGTGGGTTTTTATAATTCTTCTCCTTTTGCATTCAAATTATGATAGGCATAAGGGATTTTTTTTTTTTTTCCAATAGTATGATAGGCATAATTGTAAATTATATACGAAATCAAAACTATGGATCATTTACCTCTAAAAATCAGACAAAAAGTCAGTAGATTATTCTAACAAGAAATTCTAATATTAGCAGGAAAACATCCAAGTTCTTTGAAATGTTTGAACCTCTCATTTTCATTGTACATTTTCTATAATAAAATGCACTTTCATGTGGTCATTACATGAAAATTTTAAGCACAATTGAGCCTACGTAGTGTATCTTTCCATTCTCATATGGTCCAATTCCCCAGTAGTAGGAGTTATAAGAGACCTCCAATTATTTAATTAGTTCTCGTTTCTTTCTCTTTATTTTATTTTTTATTTTTTTCATTTTTTCTTTTTTTTTTTCAAAATTATTTCAATATTTGAATAAATTTATTTTACATTCCGTGTGTTCTGATATGTTGTATAAGAGACCTCCAATTATTTAATTAACTGGTAAAACTCCTTTATTTAATTAGTTTTACATTCCATGTGTTTCCAAATACACATTGATGTGGGCATGCTGATGATCGTATATTCATGGGAGAGGTGATTTTTGAAATTTTGTATTTTTTGATATTATCCCTATTTTTTTCTTTTAAAGTGACCCTTCACTCCAATTATATATATTAATGCAATAGGATTACATTACCTATATTGTAGATGCTGTTACTCTGCTTGCAATTTTTCCTCCTCTTAGAACGGTGGAAAAGTTACAAATTAACTAGCCTTGCAAGTTTTCCTCCTCTCAAAGTGGAGTAAAAGTTGCAAATGCTAAATTCCCTTTATACGAGATGTGGAGGAAAAGTTGCAACGTTTATGCCCATCCAAGCAGGTATCTTCTTTGCAAGCAGACCTTTCATTTTTCCTTTAACATAAAACTAGCAACAAAGGCCTATACCCATCCCTAAAAATAAAAATATATTAAAATTTGGATGATGCTTATTATGGGAAAGAAAATAAATCTCAAAGAAAAGCAAATTTATAAAGAAGAAACCAATCTTTAAGATTTTGCCTTATCAAAAGACTAAGGTAGCGTTTGGTTCGCTGTAATGAAGGTCTGAATGGAATGATCATTCCAACGGAATGATGATTATAGCGTTTGGTTCGCACAAAAGTGGCGGAATGACTATTACTTCTGAAATTACCATTCCTTTAAATAGAAGAATGGTCATTCCATTAGAGAGGTAGAGGAATGGTCATTCCATTCCTTTATGTTTTTTTGTTGAGACCGAAATGCCCCAGACAAGGGTATTTTATAATAATATAATATTTATAATATTAATATAATAATAATAATAATTATTATATAATAATTTATATTATTAATAATATTATAATTATATTTAATATTATATTATTATATTATAATATAATTATTTTTGATATTTATAATAATAATAATATAATTATTATATTAAATATAATTATAATATTTATATAATTATAATTATAATTATTTATAATTATAATTATATAAATATTAATAAATTATAATATTTGTAAATAATATATTATATAATTATATAATTATAAATTTATATTATTTATTAATATAATAATAATCATTAATATAATATATATACATATATTATTAATAATATTTATTAATATTATTAATATTATATAATTAATATTAATATTAACAAGGCCATTCCATTTCAAAATTCTAACAAAGGTATTTTGGTCAGTTTTATGTAAATTTTATTCCATTCCGGACATCATTCCAATATACTAAACGCAAAAATAGGAATCTAGAGTTCTATTACTGGGTTGATTCCTCATCGTACCAAACGCTGAAATGAAAATGACTATTCCTACCTCATTCCATTCCAAACTCATTCCGCTCTCCATTCCATTCCTGTCTAAAACCATTCAAGCGAATCAGACGCTACCTATCTTTTTTGGTGAACAAAGGGAAATCCTTTCTTTTTCAAAGAAGAAAAAAATTAAAAAACAATATCTTCAATCCACTAACGGCATGTTTGGTGAACAAAGGGAAATCCTTTGTTTAGAGGATTCCCTCCATCTTCAAGAATTAAGATATCATCAAATATGATTTATAAAAAGAGTTCTATGTTTGGCATTGAAAAAGGATTCCCACCATTAGTAGAATATATAATCCAATAGTTGTAAGTCTTTTAACAAAAAAATCAAGATACATGAAGAACCAAGACCTCAACTTTTTACTCAAAGTCATTTTGAGCCATTAGAGTATTTAAACAGTTTGAATCGAGCGAAGGGAGAGGGCCCACAGAAAAAATTAATATTTTAGAATCTGGGCGTTTTTACAAATATCTTAATATCTAATAAGGATCAACGGTTAAAATTTGATCTACTTGCCGTTTTTAACCTTCCAGAGATAGCTCATGGTTTAGATTATAATAGATAGCTTATGGTTTAGATCATAATTCTGGCCCCACATGAACCAAAAAATTGAAAAAACATCACTGTTTTTCATCCCATTTTTTGCACTGTGTGAAATCAACGGTCATAAGTTTTTGGCAAATTGCTTAGGATCCATGATGAATCAGGCTGCCAAAGTTGGACCCAAAAATGTTTTAGGCATTCTAAAGAGATTGGACGGTTTTGATTTCATGAATGGCCCCCAAAGAATTTCAAAAATTGCCATCCAACGGTTTGGACTTTTTTTCATATCTCAAAATCCATGAACAATCAACAGTTGATATTTGACACTCCAACCGTTTTGGGCCTTTTAACAAGATTACCGGTTCAGATCTTAATTGTGGGGCCAAGAAAAAGTTAGATTCTGAAGAAAAAAATAGTAAACCCGATATTACAGCAATGCATACTATAGCCGCGCCTTTCTATCAATTCGCCTAATCCTGTCTTTCATATGGGGGAGAGTCTGATGAGGGAAATGCACAGAAACATTGATGCAGGGAGTCCGTGATGCTCTTTTCCTTGCGTTATCAAATGTGGGTTTTCCATGGGAGCACAAAAAATATATGAGAAACCCTCCCTGAGGGTAGTTACCAAATGTGCCCTGAATGATAAAAATAAAATACTATCATAATCATCTTCTATTTTATTCTCTCTTGATTTTAAGCTTCACACGGAGTTTACTCACATGATGGAGAGAGACAACCTACACACGTGACACTTGGGGAGTGAGATCTGTACATCGAAAAGGGAGGAGACCAAGGGCTTGTTTGGCATCTCTACTCTTTTTTTTATAGATCCATCTAAAATAGAGCCATTAAAAAAAGAGCCATAAAAAAAAGAGGCTAGAATAAAAAGAACGCATTTGATAACGCACGAATCTATTTTAAATACCTAGCCTCTACATTTTAAGATCCAAAAGCTCTATTTCTCATTTGCCCATTTTTGGAGCATTTGGATTTTAGAGGATTTGCCTCTAAATATCTACAGCGGATAGAGTCTAGAATCTTGTGCCAACCGTTCTAATTATTTAAACCTCTATCCAATTTAGACATTTAGAGAAATAGAGGCATGAAATAGAGATGCCAAACATGGGCCAAGTATTGATCCATGGTTCCGTGGTCATCCGAGTGAGAGGTATAATAGACCAGCCCGTGGGCCAAACCCATTCATATACCAGGCCCGATAACTAAACAGACCCCAAAAATATAGAAACCCAGTTGAGATCACCAATGGCTCAGATTCAATCTCATGCGGGCCACCTGATTTTCTTGCGAAGGTGTGCCCCACAAGCGATCATCACAGACATTGCTAGTGTGTCCCAATTGTTTTGTGTAGGCCTGGAGAAGCACAAAACAAACCCCAAAAAAATCCCAGCAACAAAAACCTTCGATCTTCTACTCTGATCAATGGCTTTTAGCAGATTCATTCCTCTACAACGGTTTCTGAGGTCTCCTTCCTCTTCAAACCCTTCTTCCACTGCAAAGGTACAATCTTAAACTGCCCCTTACCCCCATTTTCAAATTTCTGTTTTCTCTCAACACTGCTTTGAGGAACTGAAGCTCCCACATTGCAGTAGCGGCTTTGATTTTGGTTTCTGATTTTCACTTTTTGTTGGGTTTTGTGGATTTCAGAGGTTTGGGATTGTTAGAGGGTATGTGGCTGCCCCAAATGAGAAGAGAGCTGCAGCTAAAGGAGCGTCTTCTATTGATGGGATTAAAGATATCATTGCAGTTGCTTCTGGCAAAGGTGGAGTTGGCAAGTCTACCACTGCAGGTGAGTTGGGTTTCATTTATTTCCATCCCTTTCTTTAGTTTTGTAGGGTTTTGGCTTCTGGGTTGTTTGGATTGGTGGTTTTTGAGCACTTGATCCAAAGTCCCAAACTTTGTTTTTAGGTGATTGGTTTGGCTAAATCACGGTTTTTGATGTTGTGATTTCGAGTAACCATTCACAGGTATGGATTAGATGAGCTTTATCTCTAAGCCAAATTTGAGTTTTTTTTTTTTTTATAATTTAATTTGATTGACTTATTTTTGCTGTGGAGTATTAGAAAACCATTGAATTGGAGATGTTTGGTACTCTCATAAACAATCCATATTTAGAATTCAATGCAATATACCAATCGATTCAACAAAACAAAGAGACAGAGAAGCAAGAGAATATTAGTGAAGAAGTGATAGAGCTGCCAAAGGATTCCTATTCACAGTGCCTAGAGTATTTTCAAGGATAAATAGTTACCTTTCAAAAACAAATTTTCAAGGATCAATACATAGGTGGAAACTTTTTCCGACACTCGGGCAAATACTAGAGAATATTATGAGTAAAAATGCTCCTACACCTCCATGCAAGCTGTGATGGTCCTGTGACCGTCGGAAACTTGTTAATTAAGTGCTAATATCTCTCTTTACTCATTGCCTCAATGAAGATATCAGCTGCCTATTCACACGGAGGAGATTACACATTGTAAAATAACATCAATAAATTTTTTTAAAAAAAATCTCCATAATGACCCTTATACAGCAAAGTGCTAAACCACTTTGATATGCTTCATGCACACATGGAACAAGTTGTGTGCAAAAGCTTGCTTACACTTTGTCATGCAACAGAATGGTAGGTAGAGAATATGAAATGCCTCAAATCTCTTAATTGATGATTAAACCAAGTTTTAGCTGCACTGAGGAAACAAAAGAGGATAGTTGCAACTGGGTTGATATTTTAGCGTCGGGAGGATACTAAACTTTTCGGGACCAACATATCGGGCCCAATGAAAAGTGACACTGTGATCCCTCAGGTTGCAAATAAGTCAAAAGAGCTTTGTGGATTCCCCTTTATGTCTATTGGAATCAGAGAAATGACATTGTCAGAGGAGATCTTGTATATTGTAGAAGCAATTTGGATTTAGCCTACCTATGTTTTTTGAGTCCTGTGATCCCCTCACTTTTTTGAACCCTCTGTTGTGCATATACCCTCCTCCGCTTCTGAAGATTACATTTTCCTTGATGTATTTAGCATCCAAAATAATAGGCTGGACTCTCGTACATCTAAAGGTTATATTTGAATCCCATATGGGATTATATGTTTTGGTTCCCTTCTAGGCATCCATTCCCATATGGTAGGAGTTATTGAATGTACTTCGGACTTAGGCCTATAATGTTTGTGCAGTGGTCTTTGTTTATTTTATTTTTCTAGAGTTCACATTTCAGCACCGGTATGCACTATGTAAAGGCAATAAAATAAATGAAATTGGCATGTCTTGATCTATTAAATAGTATTAATAGATAATTTTTTCTTTAACTCAGTTCAAGGCCAATGCATTCAGTATGGCCCAACATTAGAATTAATTGATTAAATGGTGGTCCGGTACACACTAATGAGTATTCATGTGGTTTATAGTTGAAGTTATCAGCACAAGCACTGATAAATGTGCATGCATTTATGTCTAGGGCACCACATCTTTGTCATAGGGGCCTAGCTGTTATGTTTGAGTGATACTTTTTGTATTGCAGTTAATTTGGCTGTTGCATTGGCAAAGACATGCCAACTGAAGGTGGGTTTGCTTGATGCTGATGTGTATGGGCCATCTATACCTACCATGATGAAACTTCATGGAAAGCCAGAAGTGAGTGAAGGTGCTGCTTTGCTGCTGTTATTATTATTTTTGTTGTTTTCCATATGATAAGTCTCACCTTATACAATTGTGTTCTGTATTCAAGGTCCTATGTGGCAAGAATCACTAATTCAAAACAGATGAATTACTATGTTCTGTTGTATATGAACTATGAGCCTCTATTGTTTTCATACCAGGTCATATTATATTTTGTCATTAGTGTGGATTGGAAACATATTATTTGTTATTGGCTTAGTTTTTTGTTGAATTAGATTTTGAGTCCACATGACTTGAGTTACACCCTTTCTTTGGCATTACCTGTATGCTTGTCAAATGAAATTCCTCTCTCTCCCTCTCTCAAAAAGAGTCCAAATCTGTCTCTAACAATGTAGAAACTGACCCAGTAGAGATAAAAATCAATCTCCTTACAGTGCCTAAAGCATGCATTCTGGAAATTGAAGTTAAATTTTTTCTGGACTGTGTTTTTTTCCCCTTCCAATGCCATTAATCAAAGCAAAGCAATGAATTGTCTGATTAATGAAAAGTGAACGATGAATCATGCCAGTGGTCCTTCATTTTTATTTGTGAGCATTGCAGTGGTTTTTTGAGTATTTTCTTGAATTTAGGTAACCATTTGCCACTGCTTTTGGATCTTTTCTGAATTATCCAATGTCAAACCTAAGCTCAATATTGTGGTGCAATGGTTTTTTGAGGATTTTATTGAATTTAGGTAACCATTTACCATTGATTTAGGATCCTGACTGAATGACCCAATGCCAAACCTAAGCTCCATATTGTGGTGCAGGGCCTTTGCTTTGAATTTGGATAATACTGGATAGTGGATAGGGAGTCCTCATCAGGGATGCCCCCTGTCCCCACTCTTACGTTGATTTAATAATCCTAGTCATCATCCCAAACCAAACCAAACCAAGCCTTTTCCCACTAGGTGGGGTCGGCTATATGGATTTGACGACAATAATCCTAGTCATCATCAAGAGCCAGAAATTGGACATGATTGATTCTACCATATTTGATCCAGCCATCCATTTTGCAGCCTCTTGATAAAAAAAAGTTATGGTCATATGTTACAGTAATAGTTGGGAGCATAAAGTTTCACCTACCTTTGGTGAAAACTTCCACTACAAGACCCTTTTGAAAAGGATACATGTATCACATTGGGCATCGGACATCAGAGGCAGAATTCACTTTCCATTGTAAAGGCCTTCACACTATATTTTTGTGCAGATAATTCATGCTCGATCATGTCATCAGTTTTAATTATTGAATATTAGTATCCAATTACTACTTAGGTCTTTTCTTCCCATTTTGTTTAAGTTTCTGTACAAGCATGTATCGGTAAGCGTTTGGACCATACTCTACAAGGTTCTTCTTGTGACAAGTTCCAAAAATGCCTGAAGCCTCAATTCTGGGGCATGGCTTCCATTTAGAGTATGTTTTACCATATGAGGCTTATTTGAGGCGTACACCTAAATGAAGCATATATTTCAGTGACATTCCATATTGGAGGGCATATGCCCTGTTAACTCATCTTGTTTTTAAGAAAAAAGAGGGACAATTTATAATTTTAAGAACTTAAAAAATCTTTTTTTTGTTTGTTAAGGATTTTGATTGTCGTAACTTGATTTAACATAAGTCAACCCTACTTAACTCATTATGAGCCTCAACCAAACTGCTACTTTTTCTATTTTTATTAATATAATTCTTTCTTAATATAATAATTTCTTTATTGAAAGAGGCGCGCTCAATGCTCATGAGGCTTATTCTCCATGCTTTGGAGCTTGCAGCTCATGCTTTGGGCCGTTAGAACACCTCACCTCACACTTCAACATTTTAAAACATTGCAATGTATAAGTCACTCAAAGAAATGTTCTCTTCTCTCTTTAATGAAGCTTATTGTTACCAACTAAAAAAAAGTTACTTTAATAAACTGCTCTTCCATGACATGTAAGTGGGAAATATATTTGGGCTTTTTATAGTTACTATACTGACATGATTAACTTTATGAGACTACTTATTTTCACTTTAGCCATATCATGGCATAACGCAGATTGTAATTGCCTCTTACCTTCTGCAGATATGAAGATGATTCCTATCGAAAACCATGGAGTCCAGTGTATGTCAATTGGATTCCTTGTTGACAAGGATGCTCCAATCGTATGGAGGGGCCCTATGGTTTGTGTTTGGCATGTTCCCCTTTATCCTACCCTGTTTTGGTCTTACAAATATCTCTCTTAGCTACATGCTTTCCTTTTGTGACATCATGACAATTATTTCAATGAAAATTAGTTTATTGGTATGTTGGTATAAGAATTTGGATTCAGAACTATATTTTATTCTTAGCTCTCTCTCTCTCTCTCTCATTATTATATATATGGCCAGGCTCACCCAAGGACCCCTTTTTTAATCACATGGGACCCTCACTACTACTAATTCAACTGCTAATCATCACAGGATTAAAATCCTAAAAAATTGATGCCTTCTAAAAGCACTAAATTTGAGGGTCATGGATCAAGGGGTTAGGATGATCTAATGGAATTGGAATTTTGCACACATGTAGGTCCCATCCAGATCTTTGAATCCTTCACCTCCCCCATGGTGTGGCCCCAAGTGGGCCTCACAAGGGATTCGGAACAAAGGGTCCATGAGAGGCATCTGCAGGTGAGCGGCAATGCTAGACAACGCTTGGGTGTTTTCTATAAGAAAACGCCCTTCCTAGTTGGGCCCGCTGGGATGCATGATGATCATGGAAGTCCGTTAGATGGAAAGATTTATATGAGACCTACCTATGTGCAAAATTTTGACTCCACAAGTTCATCCTAACCCTTTGATCCATGGCCCTAAAACTTAATGGTTTTAGAGGCATCATTTTCTTGTGATTTCAATTGAATGGTGAGGAAAAGTTGGATGAGAGGTTTTTTTTTTTTTTTGGGGGGGGGGGGGTGGGTTGGGTGGTTGGGGTAGTGTTTGTGAAAAGATTAGATTGACTCAAGGTGGGCCCCATGAAAAAAAGAGGGGTGGAAAAGGGGGCGTTTTGGATTCTACCCAACACCCCTAAAGTTGGAACTCCCCTTTTTTAGGGCGTGGAACCAGCCTTCATTCGATCCAATCCTTTCACACACTACAACAACCCCCATCCCCCCTCAGAATTGGCTGAAACCCAAATTTTACTGTGTTCCAAATATTTTTCATCATTGAATTGTATCAGAAAAATATTTGCAAAATATAGCCATTAAAAAGGACCTAAAAAAACGAAGGGTTAGGATCATTTGATCAGCCTCTTCACATTCCCGTCATCTACATCCAAACCTTTCTATTCCTAGCCTCCCTCGATTGTCATGCATCAGTTGGGAATTGGGCCACACCACACTTATAGGACTTTTTTATATATAACAAAAGGCAGCTGGGCATTTTGTAGTGAAGCCCATACAACACTCATGCATACACTTGGTTATGTTAGTTAAAACTGGGTTGGTTAATGAACCCATTTTCATTTCTCCCTTGTGCCTTGGGCCGAGGACACAGGATAATAGTTCACCCAGGTTCCATCTAAATAGGATTGAGCCACCTTTTCCTGTAATTAGCCGCCTTTTTTGTAATTAAACTAAACTAAACTTTTTTTAATTCTAAAGTAGGCATCTGTGTATTTTGCGAATGAATGACTATGATCTTACTTCCAAATGAAAGACTTGGCTATCTTTTTGTATTTAGGACTAAGGTGCACTAGACTTACGTGCATTCTTTTATCTTACTAATAACATGGAAGCTAAAGCTTTTACTTGGGCTAAATAGGAAGTTGTAAGGTTCATTCAGGTCCTTATCATATTCACAGTTAGCAACTACTCTTTGTATCAATCTTTCAGGCATCATGCATGTTTCCATGCTGTAACCATTACTAAAGAAAGAAAAATGAAGTTGCCAGTTAGTTGGGATTTAGAGTTTGATAACATTGTTTGACTTATACCATTCAAAGAATAATAAAATAAAAAATAAAAAAAAAACCCGACACACACACACACACGATTTACTTCATCTAATCTCCTGAGAGCAGATTCTAGGCTTATAGGTTTTTTTTTTTATTTTTTTTCCTCTGAAAGTTATGCTAAGGGATTTCAGCAGATTCATCTTTGGCAAACTGTAACTAAGATTAGGATGCTTTTTTATTATTATTATTATTATTATTATTTAAGTTCTTTCAATTTCTTGCTAGATGTCCCCATTGTTTGAAAATCAATCCAAATATTTGTGTATTGTTTCTTTCCTTCGAATGACGCACTTCTTATTTTATACAATTCAATATACTTCTCACATGGATTGATTTGAATTCTGTCTCTTCAGGTAATGAGTGCACTTCAAAAGTTGACAAGGGGAGTTTCTTGGGGAAAGCTTGATATACTTGTTGTGGATATGCCTCCTGGAACAGGGGATACTCAATTGTCTATTTCACAGGGTCTGCAATTATCAGGTATTCTTGTGAAATCTTTGATACAAAAAAGTGAAATTGATGTGGATTAAGGAGGGGAAATATGCTTTTGCAGAAGCATTAAGTTTGTAAAGAATGCATTTGATGCATCATTAATTGGAGAGAAATGGTTCTGATTGAATTGAACCCCCACCTGCCTTTTTTCTCATTTTTGTTGGTCTGGTACATGGTCACAACATTGGCATCTCATAGAATGTCTACAGGATTTGTTTCCATGATCAAACATAATATTTTCGCTGGTTTAAGAGGCAAAGGCTCAGAGTACTAAAGGCAGAAATGCGAAACAACAGAATACCGGCTGAATGAATGATAGGAAAATGGGTTTGGATACTCGAAAACATGTTTAGGATTCTCCATCTTCTGTTGGGGCCTACAAATTTTGTTTGTTGAAAAAATGTGATGGAAAGAACAGGTAAAAAAAATCTAGCAAGTATCAAATATCTCATAAACAAAGTAAGTATTTATGATGTCAAAACTCAAAACCATATACATGTCCATATTATGCCTCTCAGATACTCCTACCAGCATACATCAGCTGGAAAGAGGGATATTAGTAGATGCTCTCAAAGAGCATAGTTTTTCACCTTGTTACATTATTAATCTTGACAGTCACATCACCAAGTTACATTATTAATCTTGAGAGTCTGCGACTGTACAGAACAGCACTAATATTGTATTACCTAGCTGATCCCAGATACATGGGATTTGTATCATAATAAAATTGCATCCTAAAACTACCAAATATATCACTCCCATTGGAAAGTATCTTTCCCATTTTCAGTTTTTTTTTTTTTTTTAATGTTTTTTTTTTATTTAATTCATATATTATATCATTTAGTAATTCTGAAAATTACTACCGAAGATGTCACTTCCATTGGAAAGTATCTTTCCCATTTTCAGTATTTTTTTTCTTATGAGTTTTATTTAATTTATGTATTATATCATTTAGTCATTCTGAAAATTAATTCCATTATATACGCTAGATGAAACTTTGTCTATGTCCTTTTTTTGGATTTTTTTTTCTGAAAATTTCGCAAGTTTTTTCCTTACTCTCGCATATACTTTCTTCCTTTTACATACACATACATAAAGGAAAATCTTCACCCATGGATGGATTGTTAATATATATATAGACACACACACACACACACCCCCTGGTTGGGACCACCACCAACCAAGGGGAGTAGGAGGGATGGGAATTTATGTCAAGAAGGAATTGTTACAAAGAAGAATGTATCATCTACATGGTTTTAAAACTCAGATAAAACTGACCTGCATCCTCAATATGCGGTACTTCTGAAACCAATTTGTGTTTTTTTTTTTTTTTTTTTTAATCTTTTGGTAGGCTGCCATGATGGACACCCGAGCAATAGGTTTTGGCTCAATCCCTCATGCTCCCTATGGGAGTCAATGTCTTTACCACCATGTTATGCACTTAGGGACCATATTTTATAATTTTATTTATGCTTTCCATCCCCATAAACAACTAAGAATGGATGTATACAAAATTTTCACATTTGAATTTTTATTTAAAATTTTGACCAGCGAGAAACCGAAACATCAGCCCATGAACATTTTGGGAATGGTCAATATAGTGTCTGACACCATATATTAAAACCATATCCCATGAATTTACCTGAATATAACATGGTGTGTACCACGGATGCACAATGTGCACTTCAATAAAATGATTTTTTGGGCACCAATCTTGTGGGGACCAATAACTTATACACTGACCTCTCAGCCAATCAGTCCTGGTTTATCAAGAGAACAAATTTCAAAAAATTCATTTTAGCACTTCACATTTCTTGTGGAAGGACTTTTTTTGAAGTTATCTGTCATCTCTGTCACTCTTGGGCCATATCTTTTAATACTAGTCAGTTCCATTTAGTGGTTATTCTCTAGAGCACCCTGATAATAAATGTATGAATTTTTTTTTCTTTGTAATGTATGTTTGCTGACATGATTCTTGGTGGACCATATCTGTTGCTATTTTGAATTAACTTAAAAATGCAGGAAGATTCTAGATGCTACTTCTGGGAGGTAATATTTTTAGGTTTCAGTATTGCCGTCACTATTAGTGGCCCCAAATTATTTAAAAAGAAAAGAAAAACATACCAAGAAAAGGTTATCATCAGTAATGTACTCTTTTCTTGTTTACAAGATCTAATTAATTAATTAACATGACTGGCTTTTAACTTCTGTTTTGTTCTTGCAACAGGTGCTCTGATTGTTTCAACTCCTCAAGATGTTGCGCTCATAGATGCTCGGAGAGGAGCTAATATGTTTCGTAAAGTTGAAGTTCCTGTATGGGTTTTCTTCTTTTTAAATATTTTCATTGATTGAATTTAGAGAAGTGGTAGAATACACTCGAATATTTGTACAATACGGTGCACTAGTGATGGTGTCCGTGTCAAAGTGATGGATATCAACCTTCTTCATGAGATCATGATTCTTAACATCACCCATTTAGAACATTAGGTTGAACCATACTATTAAGCTTGATCATTGGGGATGGTTGATATCCTTCAGTTTCCTATGATAACCAGCAGTCCCACATTATGTATTGCTTGACCGAAGCTAATGTGGTGGGTGCGGGCTGGCATTGTCAATCCATCTTTGCGGTGGGTTTACTTGATTGATGGATGGATTTTGCATGCATGTGCTGCAGTGACTGAATCTGCGCACTTCCACATGCATGTGGAATTTGCTAGCATCAGTTAGAAATTTCTATATAGCATTCTGTGAGAATGTACTTGACATTTTTGTAAACAATTCCGATATACTATGAAACTGGCAAAACTGATATGGGTTGTCTTTTGAGATCCCGCTTACACTCTGTTTTCGAAACTGTTTGCTTTGTTGGTCATGAAATGTTAATAGTATTTAATCAAAATTTAAAAATGTTGATAGTCTCACACAATAGCAGATTTTCTAGGTTATCTGCAATTGTGAGAAGATAAAAGTGCATATTATTCTGGATTCTAAGAGATGAGACATGCTGTCATAGCCTGCCGTACTCATTATAATTCAAATTCAGGGTGTTTTGGCAGATTCTGGGACTGATAGAGAACATGAGCTCCTTTAAATGTCCACACTGTGGTGAGCAATCACACATTTTTGGAAGTGGAGGAGCTCGTAGGACAGCTGACGAGTTGGATATGGAATTTCTTGGTGAGGTAAACTACACATTCTGATCTTTCATCATAATCGCAATATTTTACGGTTTGTAAAACAAGTTAAGATTCAGTATTCATTGTATATTTCCTTTGTTTATTCACCATATTGATTGCTTCTGGATGAAAAAAGTTCATTGTCACTGTTTATATGTATTAGCCAGAGGTTCTAATCATCTTATACTCTTGAATTTCCTTCATCCTTTTCCAAAGTAGGGGTATGGTTTACCAATTCTATCAAAGCTAGTTGTCAAGCATTGTCTACTCTGATCTAGGCCATTCATCTACATAACATTATTCTGGCAGATCATATCCCAAAAATCACGTCTCCTATTGATTTCAATCTTTGGCTCCACTGTTTTTCACTAAGCAAACATTCCTTTAAGTAACGAATTTACCTCAACTGATATGCTTTTGAGATTATGGAATCCTGTTGGGTTCGGCAAATGAACATGCCAAATCTTACGTATGTCCGCCACCTGTATGGTATAAGGTGATTGATAATCAGCTTCACATATGAGTCTAACACAAGATTGGATACCCCCAAAATATTGAAGTAGAAAGGTGAAAAGTGCTCACACTTCTGAGCAATAACTCCATACTGATATACACATTATGTTGCAGAATGCATATGCCACACGACTAAATTTTATTTAGTTTAGTAGCCATCAAGAAATTCTTGAGAAATAGATCTTTCTATGGCTAAATTACATAAACTCATTTTTTTCCTATATGGGTACCACCTGTAATTAATCTATACAACCCTTTCCCTTTCCTAATGGAGTAGGACAGTGAAACTGATCCGAGAGTCGAAACCCTAGCAAAACCTTGACAATGATTTGGGAATTGGAACTTTACATCGAAAAAGCTGTGCACAAAATTACACATCAAAAGAAATTCTGAAGATTTTTTATTGATTTGATTATTATTATTATTATTTTTGAATGGCTTGATCTAGTTTCCCAGTGAGGAACTACTTTCATTTCTTCCCTTTTTTTTAAAAAGAAAATAATAAAATTCAAAAAGAACGAAAATTTTGTAATTCATAATTTCCTAGTAAGAAAATCTTATTACAGTTCCATTGGTGGAAGCATCACTCTTAAGTCTTAACTAAATCAGCCCCTATAGCTACAAGAATGTACCATCTCCTGAAGTGTGTAAGGCATGGAAATGCTGTGGGCTTCATTCCAAATAGAAATTCTTTTATCCTGTGACTTTTTTACTGCACACACTCTCATCCCCTTCTTTTCTGTTTTCTGTATCGTTATTTTTTTTTATAAGTAGGTTATCCCACCGAAGAAGACAAATTCACAATATGAAGTTATCAATTCACACTGTTCTTAAATTCATTTTCTTAAAAATAAATCTCCATTCTCTAACAAAATCAGTGATTTGGTATTTAGGTTGTCAGATCTATGCATGCTTTTGTGATGAATTCAATGTTCATTCGTAAATATTTCAAACATGCCTTGTTTGTATATACAAGGAATTTCTAGTTAATGCACATTGTAATTAATCTGTTGTAGGAACTGTAAGGATACTGCTCAATTATAATTACATTTATTCGTTGCTTTTCTTTAGATACCTTTGGAGGCGGATATCAGAAGAACTTCAGATGAAGGCAATCCAATTGTTGTATCATTGCCTGATTGTGGAGTCTCCAAAGCATATAATGACCTAGCAAACAAAGTTGTTCACAGACTAGAAGAGTTGGCAAATGACAAACAAAACCGCCCCCAAATTTTGTTGTGAAACTCAAATGTACACTCGAGGTTGACACTGGAAACCATTGGAACCATCCAGGTGAGCTTCAGATGCAACAATGGTATATAGAACTTAAAAAATGCCAAATTTTTACAAATTTAAAATTTTAGCACTTAATTTTATTCTTCTGCCTTTGCAATGTAACAGAAGTATTTAGGAAACCTAAATTATTAGCGAGACAATGGTACTGCCCTATGTTGTTTATTTGTTACCAAGAACAAAATTTTAAAAAAGAAAATAAATCTGAATCATGTAAGAGAGCACCACATGCCAATTTCGAGCACTCATCCAGGTCAGTATTAGTGGAATCTCAGTAAATTGTGCTTGAGGGCAACTGTTCCCAGTCGACCCTACAGACCCCTTCATCTATGCATGAACTATCTAAACCATTTTCTTTTTGTTTCTCTTTTTGTCTATTGCACAATGTGCAATATCCTCCAGGTATTGCAGGTTGCAAATAGTAGTGTGGAGGTTTCCAACTCCAGTCCCAGTAGCTGGCTCTGGGTAGGTTGATAGCTGAAATGGCATGAACTTCCATAATAATATCTGATTTGGAGGCCAGTTGCATACTTAGGTGCCAGTAGCAAAATATGCCACTAGATCTTTTTCACGTAGAACAAGAGATTAAAGCATCTCTGAACTCAAAGTTCCCACAAATCTAATGACTAGAATGCATTATCATCACCATCATCTTTGCCTCATCCCATCCAAGGCGAGATTCTCTTATCAAAAGATTGCAGCTTTGTCATCTTGTGTTGCAGTGTAGATTTTTTTTTACAAATCAAAATCCAGTGGATGGGTTACAATGCATTGTGGGGGCGTCCAGCATTATCACGAACAACAAAGGATGAACGAGGGGTTGCCCAGTTGGTTGGCAAGCCCACCCCTCACCATCCCTGGTCTCCCCCACTCTCCCCAATTCCTTGCATGTGCAAGTTCTCACTCCCCGCATCAGCAAATGCTCAAACCCCATGTGTGTGGGTTCTCACTCATCACATGTGTGGTTACTCTCATAGGTCCCAGGCCCCGTATAAAAAAAAAAACAGATGCAAGAAAAATTAATAATAAAGAATATGAAGAATTAAAAAAAGAAAAAAAAGAAGAGTAAAACAAAGGATTATAGTGGGCTCCGCACCCGACTACCCAATGGACTTGCCCCAAAAAATTAGTGCATGGGCCTAGAAATTGTAGTCACTTTAATATTAAGCACGAATCAAGTGTGTTTGGTCTAGGTATGTTTCATGCAAACAAGAAGCTCGGGCATGTGTGTGTGTCTAACCATTTGGGTGCAAGTAAAAGATATGATCTTGTGTGTTCAAGGCCCCATATTCGAGTGCACCTGAACGCTACTCTTGTGCATTTCTAGATATACCTTTCCGACTGTAGGACTTATCATTCACTGGTCCAATGGACCATCTCTTGAAATGGACACTTACTGATTATTATAATTACCATTCCGATTTCTTACTAAATGAACATGATGAAGGATTAAATTCAACAAGTAAAATTACACTGTAGAATCGTTCATAGAGGTGGGTTGCTGTTACTTGCTGTAGGCAATCACATGCTGCTATTCACTGCTGGGTGGCTGTGTAAAAACCAGTTCATGAGACCTTTTGCAAATTTGTTGCACCTAAAGGTTCGTGACTATAGTTTTTTTAGAGATCTACCGTCTATACAAAGTTAAGTCTATAAGATGATGCTGATCTAAAGTCATGAATTGGATAGTCAAAAGTCAATTGATGCTGATATAAAGTTATGAATTGGGCAATCAAAAGTCATGCAGGCTACAAAGTCGACTTTCGGGGCATCACTCATACATAAATGGGTCTGCTAAGGCAACGGTCAGGATCACCTGGATGTGGAAACAGGGAGCAACTTGTTTGTTCCAACTATCATGATTACTAAAAAGTGCAAATCTAACCCATGTACAGGAATCTACCTATATTTACGTATAAGAACCCAAGAAAAACAATGCATGGACGGATAGCTCAACACTCCCTCTCTCTCTCTCTCTCTCTCTCTCTCTCTCTCATGGGCAAGTTGAGGGGAATGTTGTCTGGTTCGAAACCATTCATGTGAATGATTTCGGACCAGGCTTCATTCCCCCCAACTCATAGATTTCGTCTTGATCTAATGCCTTGTAAGTGCAAGAACAGGTTCTTGTCAAGGCCCACTTCCTTTTCCTCTCCACGGGTAAGTTCAAAGTTCAAACTCTCATTGTTTCATGATTCTCTTTCAAACCAAAAAAAATACATGATTAGAGATTATTGAAACACACAAGGAAGACTCTCATTGCTCCAATTACATCATGTTGTGCCATAACCCCCGTGAATTATCCGACGCCGGGATTATGAGCTAATTAAGTTGAGGGGCTGTCTGTCTTTTTTGTTTGTTTTCCACCAAATCAGTTGACAAAGAAACTATGGCTAGTGTGATCATAAGACTTGCAGACAAGGATCGTATCTAAATTTTTATTTACTTTCTATTTTGGTTTATGTAATATGTCAGTCTCATATCATTACTTTTTTTTTTTTTTTTCATTACTCGAATGGCCAAATAGAATTTTATGTAGCTAACGAAACATGGTTGAAATAAGACTATGGTGGTGGTGGGGGTACAATATGCTTATCTTTCATATATCAGGATCTTGCAGCAACTCATCCACATTGCATGTGCCATTTATGCACTATCCTCCATTTTTTTGGTACTCCAACATAGCAGGCTAGGATCCAAGAGAGCCCACATAAGTGTGAAGATGGAATGAGAGCCTACAAATGTTGAAAAGAAGTCCACACCAAAAAAAAAAAAAATCAGCATACCCAAAGATCTTTCCCTTGTTAACCGGATACCAAGCAGGCTTGCCAAGAAAACTGAGCAGTCCCTAGTTATCCATGTACCCCCTTTGTTAGGGTAAGTATATGGCTATGAGTTTTCATGGGATTTGGAGCCCCTACTCATTGTTTAACCAATCCACCTAAGCCAAATCATATCAAGGGCTTCCTTCTTCTATTTTTCATATTTTTTATGACAAAAATATGTTTACTCCATGTGACCACTGGTTGGACAGTGAGGAATTACTGGAGCATTTGTGGAAGATTTACATGGGAATTTGGGTTGCTTGTGATGAGTTACAAGGTATAATGCGTTACTGAAGGTGGTGCTTTCGCTTTATTTTCTCACACAAAGTAAGGAAGATTCTTTGTAGAGTACCCCTTAAGAGAGACCAACGGAAATTACCTCTCTCTTTCCTTAAAACACTGCCATCATCACCCCATCAACTCTTGGAAATATGGTCCTAACCCACATGCTTTATTTTTCTTACGTGGGTCACATCTTTCTTACTTAAAAGATGGTTTAGGTATGGACTATCTGCAAATGCTAACACTTTAATCACCTACTGTCGTCTATTGTAATCATTGTTAAATTTTGAACTTTAGTGGTTTCAGAATGAAATGTATAAATGCAGAATAATGAATGGTAAATGATGATATTATCATTCTCCAGTTTACTTTTTGCCCTTTAATGAGTGTATGTGTAGAAAATAAATTTAACATTTAACATTGCAAAATAATGTATAAAATAGAAATTGAAGGATGATGAGAAGAAAATGTTTTAGAAAAATGTATTGTATATACTGACATATAGGTGCAAATGGTAAGTAGGGCTTTTTCCCTATGGACCTCTCCGTTTGTTTGCATAAAATAAATAGGAGTTAAATACATGGGAATTTATGGCAAAATGAGCTTTAGGAGTGAAGGATATAATCAGGGGCGGACTTAAGTATAGGCATGTGGGTGCAGTCGCACCCATCGAATTGTGGTGCGCTTTCAAAAACCTATATGAAAATTCTAAATCCACTTCCAAAAATGCAATAATAATTGTGGACTCACCCTTAAAATCCACATGAAAATCCTCAATTTGCCCCCAAAATCAAACTACCTATTAAGATTTGCACCTCTCAATTGAAAATTTTAGGTCCGCCACTGAATATAATGTGGAGATGTAGTTGGGACCTTGACTTTTTTATGTGTAAAATTATTAGGGTAATGGCTAGGTATTCATTCTCCATCTTATCTTCCATTGATTCGATTTTCACTAACGGAGAGGTTATTTAATGGTCAATTTTAGATATTCACATTTGATTCTTCACTTTACTTATAAAAATACAATCCTAGCTAGATATTCAATTACATGAAATAAATAGGCCACGTAGGTTTGGTGAGTCTTCACTCAAATTTGACTTGGCAAGTAAAGAAGTTGAGAGAGAAGTCGACTTTGAGAGGCACGTCAACATTAATCACTAAAACAATTTTAAATAAGCTTTATGAGATGATTAATTAACATTTGAAATAATAGTATCAAACACATGGGATTTCTCATCTGGAAATGCTGATTTTGAATGATGCAAGCACGGACGGCCCAGATTGATCAAGATGTGAATGAAGTGCAGCAATTCTTTATTTAAGTGCACCCAAGGCATTTCCCTTTAAAGTTTAAACAACCTAATTGAGAATCAGATTTCCAGAAAAAAAAAATTGAGAATCAGACGTTGAATTTTAAGTTGTAAAAGAGAAGCCACGTCCTTTCCTGTTGCGTGTGATTGGACTTGGGGACACAAAGAAAGAGAAAGAGGAAAAGAGAGAAAGGAAAAAGGAAAGGCATTGGCCATCAATCTTTGTATGGTTACATCACATCCATGTTGTGCCAACTTTTTCATGCAACAGTTTAGGGTGAGGCAATAGGTGCCAATGGGTCGGACTCCCACCTGACCAAGCTTAGTCCAAGCTCAACCAGCTGCTTCTATTATTTAGGGCCTGTTTTGATCCACAATAAATTATAAGAAAATAAAACTTTATAGAATATAATCTTTTAATTTTAAAGAAGAAAATCTTGTGCGTTTGGTAACTCAAGAAAACTTTGAAGAAAATATTATTTTTTTAAAAAAAACTCAATTTCTCTCCTACAGCTCTCCTATATAGAGAACTTTGTACGAGATAACAATCTTTTAAAATGACGATTACAAAGTGATAAAGTAAAGACTTTAGTTCACCAAATCCATTTTGATGTGTACTTTTACATATATGGTAAAGTAAAGTAAATGTAAATCTCACAGGCTGATAAAGGTAGGGTAAAGTAAAGGTAGGATAAAGTACATAGTGAAGGAAAGTGCGAAGGAATGATAAAATAGTTTCTTTTTTTTTTTTTTTTTACTTTACTTTATCAGATTTTATCGTAATTTTATATGGTAAATAAAAAGTGACTTGTTTATAAGTGTGGTAAAGTAAAATAAAGATTGATGTCATATCATGATAAAATGCGAAGTATTAATGAAGTATGTGGTAAAGCAAAGTGGGAGAGAGTTATAAAGTAGTTATTTTTTCATTGACTTTACTTTACTATACTTTACCATGATTTTATATGATAAAAGAAAAGTAACTTATGGTGAGAATATGAAAGTTAAATTTTACTTTACCACATTACTTTTTTATCCAGACATGGTAATTTATATGTTACTAATGAATATTATTGTAATGTAATTTACTTTAATCATCGCACCTCCCAAACGACTCAATTTAAAATCCGTAATATTCTTCAAAAATTGCCAAAAAGGAAAATTATTATACTATTATAATATTACATTATCTATTTTATTCTTGCAATGATTAAATCTGTAAATGTTTTATTTTGTAGACATCCAAACGGTCCCTTATAAAATTCATTTTCTACTATTTCAGTTTCTGTTATCTTAGGCCGCTGATCATTTTAGTGCAGTTGACTCTATTTTGATCTCTTATATATATAATTTTTTAGAAAATGGTTCTCTATCTTTTGTGTCAAAATCTATCTTTCCGAATATTGTGAAAAATACTTTCACCTTGGAAAATGAAAAAACGTTAGAAAATGGAACAGCTGAAGGATCACTTTCCCTTTATTATCATTATCATTTTTTTCATAAAAACGTTTGACAGAAACATATCCTAAAATCTAATTTTGCTGCGATGGATTCATGCTTTTTTATATAGCTGATCCCAACATAGTTGGGGCAAGGCTTTGATGATGATAATGATAATGTATTCATGCTTCTATATAAGGGGTGATTATCGCTTTGTTTATGTTTCTCAATTTGACAATCATAGTTTGAGATGACGAAGAACAGAATAAAAAGGCTTTGAAATGAGAAAACCAGGCCTAAAATATTAAATGGGTTAAAACCATAGGTGACACTTCTTTTGTGTTGATTTTTTTTCTTTCAATCCACAGACTGTCCGCTGGTTTCTGATCTGTGCAAATTTTCTTGACATGTTCCATCTCATGATAAGGCCACCAGATGCACTGTTTTGACATATCTGGAGCAAGGGATGATGGTACTGGGTCACGGATGGCCCACCCAGATCCACCCCCTGAATATTCCAGTCAAAAGTTGGAGAAGGAATGCTTGAGTATGTGTGTATGAGAAAAGCGAATCAAAGCAAGAAGTGAGCCAATGAAAAGCCATATAAAATTTCGTTTTTGCAGAAACAAATGCATTGAGCACTGACCTACTCATTGCTACAACCATCTGTCATTCTGTCTCATAGCTTATATAAGACCTATGGGTTTTTAAGAGTTTTACCTTATATCAATTTGATGGGGTTAATTTATAATACCTGTGCTTTTTAAGTGTTTTGTAGTGATCAATCTTCCAAGACTTCTGTACTTTTTAAGTGAAATTTGGCAAAAATCTATACAAATATTGGATAATTTATTTTGAGCAGTTTAATTTTGCTTAGATCCTAACTATCTAATACATGATCTGCAGGTTGAAGATTAGAAGAAGGGGAGAAAAAAAGGTCACATGGTCCACCATTTATGGATAAGAATCAAATAATTGAATGAATAAGATTCTCCACTCTTATCTGTAGTGGCTTATGTTCAAAGGTGTGTTCAGAGCATCTGCAGAGAATGTCTATCCCAAAATGGAACACAGACAGATAAGTTCCTTGTCACTATTGGTTCTGGGTCTGGATCTGGGTCTGGGTCTGGATCTTGGAACGAGTTGGGTTTCTGTCCTAAGACTCATGCCAAACTCAATGAAGTCAATGCATTAGAGTCCAGGTCCATGTACGATTTGGTTATCATAGTGACTAGTGAGAGAGAGAGAGAGAGAGAGAGTACTGATGAATGAAAATAAACAATATCTCGGAGATGTAAATAAGATAAAAAGTTACATGTATTTAGATTATATTATGTAGTATGAATCATGTATTGAATGTAGGAGATCCTTCATGCATGCATGGCCTTCTTGTAACTAACATTGTAGACTGGTATATGTAGGATGGATTTGGGTTGAATCTTCACTTTTTAATTAGATGCCTGTGATTAAGCCCAGGCCTGATTTTCTTGCCCAATAATTGAGTGCTTTGGGCCTAGATTTATGTTGCTTAAAACCCAGGTAATAAGCTTGGGTCACCCCAACATATTTAGGATTAAGGGGGACATAGATCTTGCAGATGGACTGTCCGGGCCTAAATTTCAGGCCAATGTAATGAACTAGGGCACATGTAATTGGCCCAATAACTAAATGTTCTGGGGCTGTACTAGCTTTGTCCTAGCCTAATCAGCCCATGAACATTGAACACCCAGTGAATAGATTATGGCCCAAATTTCATTCCGTTCATCAATCAATTTGTGAGAAATGAGAATAATTATTTGGTTTAAGTCCTTATTAACAACACACAATGGCCCCACAGGAAGATCTTATGAACTATTCTCTATTGACGTCGTGGCCCACCATTTGATCCTCCGGATCACAGTAGTATATTGTCCCACTATAAAAATCAAAATTAGAAGAAACTATTGATATCCTCTGGCACTCATAGACATACTTTTCATCAACACCTATATACCATGAAATGGACGTTTGTGAATATAAGCAGAGTCCGAACTCTGAAGGGATTGATGGATGTTTGTGGGGCACCTTGCTATTATTGTTTGGTATGGTACCACTGGACAAGTTGTCTATGGACCAAGTGGCCCCTCCATCAGCAGGAATTGGGTTAAGATTGGTGAGTGCTCTAATTACAATTTACATTGAGTTTGCATTGGCTTGGTGGTGTGATTGTTGGACTCTGTGGTCGGCCCATATCCCACATGGGCACATGGCCCACTCCAATAGGATGCCCCTCATTTTATGGGGATTTCCCCTTTTTTTTTTTTTTTTTTCTCTAGACTTTGGAGAAAGAATGAGTGAGGCAAATTGCTCAGATGATCTCCCATCTGTGAAATTTTCTCTTGCGGGACCCTTTTTTATGTAGCCCTCCAAATCCGACCATCTAAAAGACAGGGAGGCCCGTAAAGGCCACCTCATCTATAGTAGGATAGTGTTTATATATATCTTCTTGTTCTTGCTGTATGCGCTCAAATGTCCTAGTCCAAGTGGGTCTCAGGCATACCATGTTTGTTATTGTTCTACATGCTCAAATGTTTGAATGCATTTGATTTTCGCAAAATATGTGGGCCCATTGAGGCATCCATTGACTTTCACATTTAGCAGCCCCTATGAATTGGAACTATTTCTAATTTTACACCAAGAGGCCCTGCTGATGGATTTATAATATTGCCATGTAATGATGGATGCAATTATTAACACCATCCATTGGCATTAATTTGATGTACAGATCAAGCCATTAAGTGTCATTGATTCAATCAGTACCGTAGATTTGATGAGGATTTTCACTGGCCAAATCTTGGAGAACTTACAAATGCCAAATGTGGCTTTTCCAAATCTAAAACCAGTGAGGAATCTCAAGGATTTGGCTGCAAATGTGACCTTTTATAGATTTTGACACGACATGTAATCCCAACCGTTTGACATTTCCTCGTGTACAAATGGTGCTCCCAAGTGTCAAGATTTTCACATGGAGGTCAAATTACCCCTTAAAATAGAAAGCTTTCACACGAGGCACTTACTAATGACTCCACCGCTGTCTTTCTCAATCAAATATTTATTAGCAGAAACCTGGTCTGGAAACAGTAGCTATAGACTTCATTGCTGTGTTTCTCATCAGTCACATATTTATTATCTTCAGTATTTGTTGCTATCTTGAAGCTTCTCTTTGGTTCACACATTTATCTACTTCTCTGCCAGAAGAAGAAGAAAAACTGCTCCAGGTTCTAACAGTCATGCATGAATTCAATTAGTTTGAGGTATGCTGAACTCTAATATAATCCAACTCCTGGTTCTCTATCATGGGTCTGCTCTGTTTTGTTGAGTTTTTCATCTTTTTTTTTTTTTTTTCCTTTCCATGCATGTGGTGAATTACCCTTTATGCATTTTGGTTTCCTCTTTTATCTGTAAACAGCAGCTCCTGTTTTGTCCTTGGATTGGACTGATGGGTCTGGTTTTGTTCTCTGTTATCATCTTCTCTTGGATCTATTAAGCTTTACACGTGTATTGCATTTGTTCTGTGAGAGAAGCAGGGAAATGAAAACCCCAAATAGGTACTAGATATGTGGGTGGTTTTTTTTTTTTGTGTGTGCTGTTGCTTTCTTGTATTGTTTTCAGATTTGCAGCAGCTCGTGTTGAATGTGATTTTCTTTTGTTGCTTTATAAGTTGGGTTTGAAGATTTTTTAAGTAATTATGTTTTAAAGTAATCTGTGGCCTGTGCCTCTTAACAGAATGATGAATTCTTCTGAAATTGTCCATCTGTGTCGTTATATTGTGAAAATAGGCTCGGTCCCTGTAACTGCTCTACTCATATTTCTGACTTTCTGTTGGTAGGCATACAGTTCCATGCATGTGATGCCTGCAGCCTGATCATCTTTGGTCTGATGGGCCACACACCTTGATGGGGATGAACAGAAATCTATCAAAATGTGAGCTCCTAATGCTTCTTGCTTCACTGTCTGTTTTTATTTTTTTTTTCCTGTTTCAGAATTGCATAATCTTCTTGACCATCATTTGCTACCCACTGATCATAAGCTTGCCTAATCTTGATGTTCATCAATGCTTTTATGCAAATTGTACACTCGCCGACTCTGTAATTCATCACATGATAAGTTCTTTTGGTTTTTCCCTTGATCTGGTAGGGATTCTGGATCTAAAAAGGTGGCTTTTTTCTGATTTTTCTCAACGATTGTTGTGGAATATAGATTGTGATAGGGAGTATATTGAAGCTAGATTAGCATATGGAGAATTGCAACATCAAAATTACCCATGAAATACAAGAGTTGTGTGTGTGTGTGTATATATATATATTCAAATGAACAGATGTGCAACCTCATCTGACAATTGGATGCTGATGTATTGTGGAGTTGTCTATTATTTAATCTTGAGTGCACTGCTGATGCAATTTTTGATAAGATGGAGATAAGGATGAAAATAAATTTGAGAGCAGGAATCAACTGCTCTTTTTTTTCCTTCTTCCCCTTTTTTTTTCCTTCTTCCCCTTTTTTTGGGGTTAAAGGATCAACTTTTCTCTTGAAAACAGTAATGTTGCCTGCACATGAGAAATAAATCTATTTCAAGGTTTTGCTGGGGTGAAACTTGGGTTCTATGAATTGAAGTATTTAAAATGTTGAACTTCAGAGGTGGGATGTTTGGAACTATCCTGGAGCAAAGGGAATGGTTTCTGATGTATGCATGTATCAAAGTCCCTAGGTTACTCATTCTAATATTACCATGCAGCCCAGTAACAAATTGGAACAGAAATTCAGATATCAATGGCGTCGAACTGTTGTATATTAACTTTTTAAATGAGTATTTGCTTCCCCCTAAGTTAATTAACAATATGGGAGAAACCCAGCTAATATAGTCAGGTAAAAATTTTAAAAAGAGGAGAATAGATGGTTTCGCTTTTGAATCAAGATCGAAGTGTCATTTATTCTTTCACCATGGTTGCGACGGTTGTTGAAGCCAGTGTCTCTACGGTATCTGATTTTTTTCTGGCATGCTTGAAAGAGGTTTGTGGTAAGCAACTGGGTTTTGGGAAGACATCAAAAAGGTGACATTGTATCCTCTCTATCTAGTGTAAAGCCTCCAAGTTGTGAGCATAAACATGAGAAGAAGAAAAGCATTGCATTTTCTCTTATTTCTTATAGCGGATTTTTCTTGGGTTTTTTCCTTCTCATTGAAGGTTTACCATTTAAATCTTTCCTTGTTGCTTCATATCTTGGTGTTTCTCGATGTTTTCTTTGATATTTCCTTGATTTTTGTGGATACCTTCTTGTGGGTTTACTTGCCCATTTAATTCAAACATAGACAGGAAGGCTTCGCTTCCCAACACATACAACACCCAAAACAATGCTTTTAGTCTTGGATTTTGTCTAGACCCAAATTGTATTGCTGAAACCAATACGAAGGATCGAAGTTGGAATGAGTGCCTTGAAGAAAAGAGTTAATATACACTTGAGAAAATAATTTAAGAACAAAAATGTTTCAGCGAAACACTGAACTGAAACCACATGTATGCTTTTTAAATTGTTAAAGTTAATTTTATGAACCAAAAGATCTATGAGCAGTAAACAGAGTGCCTCCCTCCAAAAGTGTGAGGAAACGATACTGCAAAAATTCAAAACCATGTATAGAATCTCCAAGTACATTAATGACAAATTATCACATACACACAGTAGTATCTTTTAAGGGTTAAAAACCATCCACCCACTTCCACATTTCAAGAATCTCTGAAGAGGATGAAAGCTGACCTTTGGTTGCCAAGGACTCTTTTTGAAACATACGGTGGATATGCAACCTATTATTGTGATCATTTCTCAACAATTCTGCATCCTTTCTATTACCAAAATCACCGTCTGAATGAGCCCAGATCAATGATAATTATGGGTAATCCTAAAAAAAGTTGTACAATGCTTAGTCATCAGATTATATTTCCCGGTCATGTGCATCAAATTATATCGAGAACGTTCTTTTTGAGGAGAAACTTCCTTTTTTTCCAGCATCATCAAAATTCATATGTGCCTTTATCCAGCCCTGTTTTCTTTTTTTTTTTTTTTATATATTTATAATCATTTTTACCTTAACTGAGTTATGTTGTTTTCAGGCTAGGCATATATGAAGCGCACCAGAATGGATGGAACAGCTCTGGACTCAATTTTCATGCCAACATGTCCCATAGAGCAATGTATCCCACAAAATGAGAACGCAGATGATGACAATGAGAAACCAATTGCAGCAATAGAGCATACATTTCATTCTGTTGAGCAGTGCACCCAGAGAGGATTAAATATTGATCCAGATGCAGGTGCAAATGCAGGATCAAGGGCAGAAATTGAATTTGCTACCAACAATCCCCTCTCAGAATTGGTATGGTCTCCACGTAATGGGTTAAGCCTTAAATGCACTGATTGCAGCTTAACCGAGAAAAAGTCCTCTCTCTTTTGGAGTTCCGAATCAGGCAACATGATAATTTCATCACCAACAAACATTAAGGCCTGGGAAAGTTTTAACAATGTAAGTCTTGCTGTAGGAGATTCAAGATCAATCCACTTGTCACCAAATCTGGATGATCAAAATTCTAACCAAGAAACATTAGTCAGATCGCATGAAAGCACCGAGGACGAGTTGCCACCCAGCCAAGCCAAGATGTGTAAGTAATGATATTCAACTAAAGACTCAGTAAGTTGAACTAG
The DNA here is from genome assembly GCA_028538565.1 of Umbellularia californica. Taxonomy (NCBI): domain Eukaryota; kingdom Viridiplantae; phylum Streptophyta; class Magnoliopsida; order Laurales; family Lauraceae; genus Umbellularia; species Umbellularia californica. The sequence goes on along the minus strand of JAPQWN010000001.1, from coordinate 11,419,229 downwards.
TGCAGATTTGAGTCCAGAAACTGGCACTAGTATAATGTGTCTGATATGGTGGACCTCAAAAGCTAGGATTCAGTAATCAGTAGTTAAGGTATTGACCTATATCATTAGATGAGTCTTTATATATGTATGCTGGATTGTATGGCTCCCATTGTAAAAGCATTAGTGGGGTCATAAATTCTTGAAATGGTCACACGAATTCTTGTGAATCTTTTCTTAACAGAACTTGAAAGTTCAAGATAAATGTAATCTTGTATTTAGATAAGTCCAAACGATGAAGGCCTAAAACTATGTGCCTTAATTTGCAAGTGTCGGTATCCTAAAGAATCCATCATGTGAATTTTTCCGGTTTTCCCTATAAGAGTTTGTGCAAAATACCAAACAGTACTAAAGAGTGATGCAACTGCCATATGTAACTAACTTTTGCCTATTGGCAGGGTTACTTGGAGACCTGGAACCATTGACAAAGATGAATGTATCAGCTCTGGATGTTAATCACAACGAAGATGATCGGTCACCTGAGAAAGAGATGGGTATATGCTCTCCCAGAGACGTTGCTTTTCGCGAGGATGAGATGGTTACTGCTGCAGCTTTGCCAGAGAAGGCTTCTCTTCCAGGCATGTACATGATCACATTCCTAGTATATTCTCAAATCTCAAATCTATCAATGTCTTACAAAATACAGGGTACTCTTGCAGTTCTAGAAAATAGGAATTATGCTGCTGTTTTATCAGTTAAACCTGAAGATGTGAAAGTTGATCTACTACAAATAGAACCTCAGTGGGGAGATTCTGCTAAAGAAACAGGCTTTGCTCCATTTGAGAAAAGCGGGGAGATTAACAGTGGGAATGTTCAGAGAGCATCCTTTGCAGATACATTGGTTTCTGAGGCTTCTGCAGTGAAACCACATTATCACTCGGGAAGTTCAATGTCAATTTCAAGATCTCTGGATAGGAAGAATGCAGAACCAGATTTAGTTTTTGAAAAAAACAACAGAAATAAAACAGGGAAGAATCCTGAGTCTATCAGAATTCCTTGTATTGATAAACTAGAATCAACTGCCGAAAATGATGTAGAACCTTCGAAGATGGAGCGTATGTTCTGCTTCCAGTATTCTCCTAGTAAATCGGAAGCAGTGGGTGGAAGTGCTTGTGCTGAGGCAGGCGTCATTGTAGCGTATCATGTGGAAGGTGAAGGTAACAAAAGTCCTGCTGAGAATCCTGGGGTGAGTTCAATGGTCTATGAGGCAGCTCCCATTGAAGCTTCTCCCAATAACAGTAAAAGAGAAGGCAAAGAGAGGGCTGTTTCTGATACAGAAGTTGATAGGATCAATTCAAAGGGAAAGGATGATAGCCATGAAAGCGTTGAAAGCTGTAATAGCAGAGAGTTGTTTTCCAAGGGAAAGAGAGCATGGAGCTTTGAGCAACGACTGTGTACTGGAAGTAAAAGGATAAAGAAACAACACAATGAAACTCACCATTCAGCGTCCTCCCTTGGACAAGATAGCTCCTTCATGAACTGGATATCAAACATGGTGAGGAGGTTTCCTAAGCTCTATATGGAAGGGCAACCTTCTTGGGCCATTGCTGCAAGACCTTATCAGAGAAACGGAAGCCATGATTGTCCCTCCACTTCATTGGAAAAAAACCAAGAAGATCCTCGCTTCAGCAGAACGAGTTTTCAAAATGCCCTACAAACCTTGCATTGTCCAAGGATACAGTTAGAAAACAAGAAAAATGTGGATCTCAATGATCAAGAAGGTCCCAAAGGCTCAAAAGTGGAGGTTGCAAACAAGATTCCATTTGATGTTAGTCCCTCTGGAGAGCCCAACAAGAAGACTGTTAAATTTCCTAATTTCATCCCTATATTGAATGAGAGGCCTCAAGCCGGCGCCTGTCCTTCAATTAGACCAACCATTGCTTCTGCCAGTGATACAATACTTTCAGAAAAACGTGAGAGAAACTTTGGAGAGAATAAAAGGTCATGCAGCATTGCCTGTGGCCTTGAAGCAGGTGTAATACACTCTTCGGAGTGCTCTTTGCATGATGATTCTGGCTCTCTACCCACAGGCAAAGGAATTAGGCAAATTGTTTCTGTTGATCCAAACACATCTTCAGATTTGGTGACCAACAAAAGCAAACCACTTGGGAGCTTATGGATTACACGGTTTTCTCCAATTGTTTCTGGACCTGTATCAAACACTATGAAGTTCAACCAAGAAACTAGTGCTGCTATTGAGCAGTTTACCAACTGTAACAGTTTGTTCCCTGAGTCCCAGAATGCCGTTTTCTCCGTCGTGGAACCGAACAGTATCGAGGTCAGTCATGAGCAGCCTTCCGCTGAAGATCATATGAATGCTCGAAGTAGAAACATAAAGCATCATTCAATCGGTTCCTTTATCTCACGTGGTTTTAAAAGAATGAACATACGCAGCAATCAGAAGTTGAAATCCAAATTAAGCACCGCCCCACCTTACCAAGGGTTCAAAAATTCAGATGCAACATTTTCTTGTTTCGCAAGGAGATTGGATGTGGTCAGACATATCTCACCCTTGAAAGTTGTAGATAGTGCAGTCCATGCAGACACTTTATGTTACTTTTGTGGCATCCGTGGGCATACCTTAAAAGACTGCTCATGGATAATTGATTCTGAGCTCAAGGATCTCCTGAAAAACTTAAATTTGTATGATGGAGCAGACAAAACATCATGCTTATGCATCAAGTGTTTTGAGCTTAGTCATTGGGCCATTGCATGTCCTAATGCATCCTTAAAAAAACAAATCAACACTCATGGAAACACTTCTTTGGCAGGTAACAGGACCTGTGATAGAATACCACACAATCCACAAAATCAAACTCCTCTTGCCAACCATGACAGAAGAAATATGCTACAGTCCAAAATTATGGATGGAAAACACCGACCTGTCGGTGCATATACTGCTTCTCATGGGGAAAGTTCAAAAGCGAAAACTGAATTAATGGTACAAACGAATGTTGGCTCAAAGCTTAGCAGCGCCATGGTACTGAATGGATGGGTTTTAGATTCAAAGTCTGTGAAGAAAAATCTTCCAAGAGATGATTGTCATAAAGGACAGCCAGGGAAGGGAACTTCTAAAGAACTTCTAATGATGGAAAAGAGTACTACTTCAGGCTTTGAGAGTGGATCAAAGGAAAAGCAAATTACTCCTTTCCATGACCATGTTAATAGGCAGATCCCAGACATACCGCAAGGCACTTTTCAAGCAATAAGGAAGCTCCGTTTGTCTCGCACAGATATCCTTAAGTACGATCTTTTCTCACTCACATTATGACATGCTACAGGACTTTCTTGTTGGTTTCTTTTTTAAGAAATGCCTTTAACATTTAGCTAATTGATGATATGCACGTCAGTTCCAGTGACTTTGACATGTAATGACAAAATCATCGACATGATTATGTTTGGCATTTGATGATGTTTGAGCAGGCAGATTGGGAGTGTGTGTTTGGATTTGTTTGAATCTAGCAGTGGAATGGACAATTATATGTTCCACAACAAATTTGGTTGGCAAAGAATTAGGTAACTACATTAGGGAAATTTTGTTTACCTCAAATTGAATATTGGCAACTAAAACAATAATGATTTGGGTGGAGAAGGCAGAATGTAGTATACATCTTGTGTGGCTTCCAGTTTCTTCAGCCTTCACTGCTTTGTGGGACATATAACTATCTCTTCTGCAAAAGATCAAGATTGTTATAAATGCCATCCTTAAAGAATTAATGTGTTGAGTTGATAACGAACTTCTCTGATCCATTCATATCAGTAGACAGTAATGTGTTATAAAACCAACAGTTGAGACTGATTAGTTCACTTATTCTTTCCCCTTTGAATTTTTAGAATCACATTGTTATCTATGGAAGCCAAATTCTTTGTATGGAATAAATAAACATTACTAGTCCAATGAACATTGTTGCATTACCAACATCTTCATAGCCACAAAATTAACAAAAACAGTTGAGAACGATGATACACAATCATGCACAGAGTTTGGAAGTCTCAAGGTGCATGGAAACGTCAACAATTGCAGTTTATTAAACCCATGTGACAGCTAGCAATGCAGTGTAAAATACTGGTCCTAATAGTAATACTTATACAACAAAGGAGTAGAGACTGCAGATTAGAAGAAAGGGGTGTGAAAAGAGTTCATTTTGAGAGATATATGAAGGAGGTGATTCAGGCGGCCGATGGAGCTGAAACTGGGCTTTGGGCCCAATTGTTATGAACATTTCTAGATTGACAGGAGCTTTTGACAAAATATCCTTTTCTTATATTCCTCGCAGTTTCAACAAGGCGGCTCATCAGGTTGCCAAATTTTTTTAATCCCTTTAGCTGTGATTAGGAGTGGTCAGAAGCGTTCCCAAGTCTGGTTGGGTGACTTAGTTCTAGATTTATAGGGTTTCCTTTATTTTTCTTTTTGATGTTTCCCTGTTTCTTGTTCCTTTAATATATTTTCTTCCTTTGCCAAAAAAAAAAAAAAAACAACACACACACACATAGGAGCTCAGAAGATATCTAGAGTATGTTTAAGCATACACCTGATGGATAAGTTTTGTCTGAAATGATGCTGAAAAATAGAAAGAAATGCTCCCCTTGGATTTGTTAAGATGGATATGGCTCAAAAATACCTAAATACTTTATATTAAATATCTAAAATGATCGACAATTTCATATTCATAGAAGTATCTTAAATATCTTAAGAATAACAAGTATCAAAATATGAAATGCATAGCGATTTCCTTGTACTGCAGTGGCAATTGCAATGCCTTAACAATACCCAACCGGCATGGGAAATGATTCACAGGAATTATTATCCATGTCCACATGTAATCATGTTCAAATCCATGCTTTCAGTTGATCCACATAATACAATGTTTTTCCTCAGTCCTCACCACTTTCCCTAATGTCTTGGCTGGCCTCCCTCTCCTCCCAGAGCCTCCACTATTAACACTTAAATTTGTTCACTTATGTAGAATCCAAATCAGAGATATTGCATGAGGGCTGCATTCTCCATGTTGCACTTGTGGAGGATGTCCCCTTTGAGTCGAGTTGACTCAGTCGAGTTGCCGGGACTTGGCTGAGTCAGACCGAGTCACACCCTGGAGCCCAAGATCCCTTTTTTTTTTTGTAAAATGAATAAAGAAAACTCTTTAAAAATGGAAAATAATGTTTTATGAATCTAAAGTTTTAAGATGTGTTTTAACCATTAAGAATGGATTTAAGTAGTTAATAGTGGCCTTGTTTGCTTCTTACTAAATTGAATTAATAGCACCTTCAATCTTTGAATGCTAAAATATTTCAAAAAAAAATGTGGTCATAATCTTCCAAATTCATGCATGGAAACCCAGAACCTCCAAAATCTTCTCTCCTACTGTGCAAAGCACCAGTTGTGCCATCTTGTCAATTCTTTCATCATTTCTTTTCTGTTAGTAACTAAAGAAACCTTAAATCCAAAACATTTTCTTTTTGCCTCACTAGGGAATTGACAATTCTTTCATCAGTTTTCATTGTTTCTTTAATTTGTGTATAAAGTTTTCATTTCTTTTTGCTGTTTCTATTTGTCCTATTTTCATTGCTATAGTGCTTGTATTCGCAAATTTCATGTAGCGATTGTCAACGCACAATGATCTGTCATACCATTGTACTTGGTTATTACAAAACTCTAACTACTAAAAATGAAGATTTGGAAGGTAGCTCATTTATGTTTGTCTTACACGTTTCTTGCAGATGGTCTAAGCCCCCAACTTCCAAATCTTCTTTAGAAGGTTATTTCATAAGATTGCGACTGGGGAAATGGGAAGAAGGACTGGGTGGTACAGGTTACCACATGGCTCGCATTACTGGTAAAACTTCCATTATCTGATATATGCTACATTATAACATCTTTTCACATGAAAATCACAATTAACTCAAGTTGAATAATCGAATAGTTGGCTAGTAATTTGAGTTGTGAAATATTAAGTATAAGGGAAAGGTCACAATATAAATATTTAAGGTTCAAAATTGATTCATACAGGTTATTTCTTAATAAGATTGTGACAAGGATCCTATGATTCGCTGCTTGTTTATCTGGGACAAGTTGTCTTTTATCTTCGTATTTATCATAGTACCTATTTAAGGATGTACAGTCATTTATTAAGATTCGTACATATCTACAATTACTCTACATGGCAATCATATTTAGATGTAACATATCCTAACAGTACAATCCAGTTTTCTCAGTTCCTGGATATCTTTTGCTCTTTAATTTTACAGGAGCATTCCAAGGAAGACCCTGTATGACTTGCAAACTTCCAATTTCTGTGGACATGGGGGGTTTTAAATGCTTGGTTGACTGTCGTTATGTCTCCAACCATGATTTCATAGAGGTAAAGTAGAACTCCGACCTTTTGTTTGCCCAATTTATAGCCTGGCATTTCATTTCCTTGATGTCTGTGGAAATTGCACTACTTGTATCCTTTTAGATTTTTTTTTTTTTTTCTATTTGGTTCCACCCAACATTACAGTCTAGGATATTTAGTAAACTGATGTGTATTCTGCCACAATGAATGCATGTGTGTGGTCCCTCATTGACAAGCTGTATCTCATTGAATTTAAACCTGACTGTTAAGATTCATGTGACAGTTCTAGCATGTAAGATTATCACCAATTGACAACTCTGACTGAACAAGTAACTTGCCTTTGCCCTTTTCATCCCCTCATGCCTAAAAACAACTGTGTGAACACTCTAGACATTATCATGCCTTTCTGTGAAACTATCTTTATTATCATAATCTTGTTTCATTCCAAAAATAATGTCCATCATAATCTTATTAACATGAAAGGTGATTTTTTTTTCTCTCGTTGATGATGAAACCTTTAAAAACCTTAATTCACATTTGATTTTGCTACATTTTCCAGGATCCCTTTAGTGTATATAGATGTGAATCTAAAGTAGGAGCTGTTCACAAAAATATTATGCCGCAAGGAAATGATTAGTTCAGGTTTTCCTCTAACAGTGGACACCTTAATCTCCCTGCTATAATGAAAATCATTAACCAATAATTTATATGCATCTCATCATAAAAGAAGTCAAGAGACTCCCATTAATTTAGACAATCATCATAAGCTTCATAAATTAAAGAGAAATTAGGGATACAATATGAGATGGATTTTCCTCAGATGAACTTATGGCACCATTGATAATGAATTTTAATTGAATTTGAGTACTTGACAGATGATAGCTCAAAAAATTCAACCAACCAACTACCCTTCAAATCCCAGTTAGTCCTTGGCAATTACCAACCATTTTGATTTGTTACATTATAAGCCTGAAACACAGCACTCCAGAAACAAAGCAACTTGTTTGATTCTATTGCCTAGTACTAAAACATTGATGTGAATGTGCATGATATTGATATATCAGAACCTGTACTAAGCTTCAATGATTAAAAAAAAAAAAAATTATAGGATGAGCTCATGGCCTGGTGGTGTGCAACCTTGAAAGGTGATGGTAGACTGCCATCAGAAGAAGACTTGAGTTTGAAACTCACTGAGAGGAAAAGGTATGGGTTCTAGAGAGATACAAGCATCCCATTCCTAGCTATGGATCTTTCAATGTATGAGAACACAATAAATGGGTGTGGAGATACAAATTTCTATATTTAAAATTGTTCCTAGTGGTTTCTTGATGTAAAATAGATTTGTGGGAATCTCCAGAGCATGTCAACAACCATCTACTGAGATGTGTAATTGTATAACCAGCTCTCAGATCATTACAAGATACACCAAAGAATGAAATCAACTTTTTGAATTTGGGATTTGTCTTTCCAGAATGGGAACTTCTTTTATACTAAAATTTGTTTCATCAACAGCTTCCAGTGCTCTCTTTTAGTAAGGGTCCCTTGGAATAAAGGACTTTGCATCCTTAACAAAAGAAAATTTCAACAACAAATTTCAAATTTAGCAGCCAAACAGCAGATTCCAAAACCCAACAATTCTTTTTTTGGAAAGGTAAGGAGCACAAATTCTATCCATCCAATTCAAATCCTACCCAGATTTTGCTAACCACATCACTCCATTCATAGCTTCCCTAATTTTGTCTCTGCAAGACCAACATCTATCACAACAAGCACATATTAGCAAATTACTCCCCTCTCAGTCATACTGCAAATCAAAAGACATACAATGTGCAAATCACCATCATCTATCTGTTCCATCAATCAACCATTCAAACATCATACTAAATTGCTAGAAGAAAAAAAAAAAAAAAGAGTCTTGCTGTGTACATAAATCCCAGAAGTATTTGCTCTAATTACCGGTCAAGGAATTTACAAATTCTACCCTCATTGACGAAAAAAAACCCTAACCCTACCTCACTTCACCGCCTTCTTCACCTTCTTCACAGCCACAGCCTTCTTCACCGGAGACTTTATGCTCTTCGGCTTCTTTGCCTTCAACATCTTCATCTTCTTCCCAGGCGATGCCTTAGTTGCCGACTTTGCCGCCTTCACCGGCCTCTGCTTAGGCTTAGGCTTAGCCAGAGCTGCCGTCTTCGGCTTGGCCGCCGCTGCAGGCTTCAACTTTGTAGCAGCAGTAGCCTTCGGCTTTGGCTTCGGCTTGACTGCAGCAGAAGCAGAAGAAGAAGTAGAGATCTTGAAGGAGTTCTTGATCTTCACTAGCTTTTCAGCGGCGACGAGCCTTTTGAGCTGAGAGAGCAGAGTCTTCTTGAAATTAGGAGGGAGATTGGCCTTGTGGTTCTCCTCGATGAACTTGGAGATCGCATACTGGCTTGATCCTGTCCGTTCCTTCAGAGCCACGATCGCATCGCAAATCATCTGCAGAAGAAGATTCAGATCAGATACAAAACAGATGCATAAGAGATTCAAATGAGAAAGAGATTGATATGAAATACCTGAGAGTATGGAGGATGTGAAGAAGATGCCTTTGGCTTGGTCGAATTCGACTCCTTCGTTGCTTTCGCCATGAGAGAGAGAGAATGGGGAAATGGAGATTTTGAGAAGGAGTTTGTTGAAGAAGAAGGATGATTGGGTTTATTTATAGTTTGGGAGTTGGGGAACGGTAGGGAGGAAGAGTCGAATGCTGATTGGTGGAACGACATTTCCCTCGGATTCGTCTTTTTTTGGTTTTGGTTTTTTGAATTTGAGCCGTTGGATCTTTATCTCTATCGACGGTTGAGAGTGTTTATAGTGGTGAGGTGGGGATCGGGTGAGGAGGGGATACGGTTTCTTGCATTTGCATGTTGTATTTGTATAAATGTTTGTTTGGGCGGCGCTTTTTTTAACCTTTGTTCTGAAATGGTCTTGTTTTGGCTTCCTATGAATTCGTTTTCCAGTGGCAATGAGGAATCCTTGGACCATAGATTTCTCACTTGGTACTAAATATGATCAGGGCAAATTTGGTAACAAATTAGAAATTTCAGATTTTGAGGATTTCTCATTGAGGATTGTCTTAGTTGAGATTTTCACGTAGACATAATTGTACACTAGCACAAAACTCATCTTAAGCGCAGGTATGCACATTCAATTCAAATTAAACAACAATAGATTAAAAAAAAAATCTGTATTGCAGAGTAAGATTCATAATTGGTTTTACTTATCTAGAATAATAAAACAACCCAAAAATATACATGCCATATGTGGCAAATCAAATATACAGTACACAAAATAAATGGCGCACTTCATGCTTCCTGCTCTGTCTTGTTTGTGTAACTTAGCAAAATAAAAGAACAAAATGAGCATATAAAGGGCCTGTTTCTTTGTATGCATTTTTGACAGGAATTCAAGTTGTCTGTAAATTTTTAAGTTCATGTCAGAAATTCCATCTTCACTTATTGGAATTCCCAGCATTTGAGGCAAGTAGCATTTTGAAATCCCAAAAAAATGAAATTCCCAAATGCTATCTCTTTCTCCAGCATTAACGAATCCAAGCATTTCGAGATGCCTCATTGGAACTCCGGCTATTTCCAATGGTTGAAGGTCATCTTCTTCTCTACACTACTGAAAGAAAATCAGGTTTCGTCATCTTCCTTTTTGCTCTCTTTTCATCAATCTAATTTGATAAATCCCAAAATATGCACCTTCTTTTGGTCCAACCTCAATTTCATTCCATTTGACCTCCTTCAAAACCCTACAATCCCCCTCACACGTGGACAGGAAATCCATCTCCTCTTGCATAGAGACAGAACAAACCCTGTAATCCATGCATCTAATCTCCCTGGACAATTTCTGATCAGTTCCTAGATCTTGATGATAACAATGGAGATGTTGGGTATGGAAGATGAGCGTGGGATGGGGATAACCCCAAGGGATAGCTCAGTTGGCCTAAGACCATGATTTGCATCCGGAGGTTGTAAGTTTAAAACTGTATTACCACACTGGGGCTAGAGGAGAGTTTACCCGGCTTTCCTTTGGGCCCAAAGAGATTAGTCCAGCCCAAAGAGTTGGAAACCATTCGATAAAAAAATTTAGGAGAAAGTGGGATGGGGATCATTGCAATGTGCAGAAGATAATGATTGAGAGAGAGATGGGGTTTGTGTAATGGTTATTTCTTTTCCTGAATCGATTTGTCCCAATCTTTTTTAATGGTTGCGTGAAGATACGTCCTCCAAATTTGAAGTTCAATGGTTGCATGAAGACACATTGTGTGTGCCTAAATATCACGGACTTGGTTAGGCCAGTATAAAACTCTTAATGTTGCTTGTTAAGTTTCTTTTGGGAAAGATTGGATGCCTGAAAACCTGAAAGGAAAGGAATGAAACAAAGGTTAGAGGCCTTGGCTGCAGCCAGCCGAAGGCACTCCGATGCATAAGTTAGTGCTGTTGCTAAGCAAAGGACGAATGAAGAGAAGAGAGCTATAGGTTTTGGTTTTTCGCGTATGCGTACCTTGCCATGGGTCTCACCCATGCATATATATATAGGAGGAAGTCTCATCAGATTGTACCCTTAGTGGAGGTAGGTGAATAGAGAAGTCTTATCAGCCCATACCTTGTATCCTTAGTGGGGGTAGGTGGAGATGGAAGTCTTATCAGCCCATTCCTCGGTTTTGTGCCCGTTCTGCTTGTGATAGGCACAGAACTTGCTTTGATCTCGGGTGGACGGGTCACCCTTCATCGGCTGGGGCCACTTGAAGTAAGACTGTGTTTTGATCATGCCGGTGAGCTTGTAAATGGGCTCCTTGAATATCGTATTCACAGCTTTATAAGAGGTGACGGTGGGTTTGGACTTCTTGTTACTCCCAGAGGTGAGAGCTGAGATCGTTACAGAGCTCGTCAAAGCCTTGCTCTGATTTTCCTCCTCCCTCCGAAATAATTTTTTGTCCTTCTTGGAGGGTCTCTTTTCTTGCCAAAGGCCGAAACTCTCACGGGCTCGAACCTCGTCTTCCTCTTGCTCGATAAACCGGTTCACCCGGGCCATCAGTGCTTTCACAGTGGCCATGGGGAACCGCATCAGATCCTTGCGAAGCTCGTTGCCTAGCAGCAGGGCCTGCTTGAAAGACCTGATAGCCACTCTATTAGTGGCATCCTTGACCTGGCTGTAGACGGTCCGGAACCTTTTGACGAACTGAGTAATGTTTTCAGTTTGCCTCATTCTGATTGCCATGAGGTCGTCGTCTGTCTTCGGGATGACCCTATGTGCTTAGAATTTCTCCACGAAAGAGTTGCGGAGCTACCGCTAGCTTGAGATCGACCCCTCCAGAAGCGCACAGAACCACCTTAGGGGGAGGTCACCTAGACTTGAAGAGAAGACTCTGCAGTTCATAGGTGATGTGAGAGAAAGGAGACGTGCCATGGTCTTCGGTGTCATAGGTGCTTAGTCGGTCTTGGGTGAAACCGACTATCTCCAAGTTTTGCTGAACCGTCTGTTTGACCTGGCGGTCAAGCCATTCTCTCAGCTTACCATCATCTTCTGGCCTTTGCCGCGACGTCTTTGGGTTGCCGTTGCCCTCCGGAGAATAGCGCGATTTTTTCGAATCTCCATTCAAATGGCTGCTGCTTGAACCATTGTCGTAAGCTCGCTTGTGCCTTTTGCTGTTCAGGACGTGCCTTAAGTCTTGCTCCACCAAAGGAGCCCGACTAGGTCTAGGAGGCACGACCGGGGCTTTGACCGGGTTCTTCGCCTTTTCTTGGAGCTGCCTCTTGAGTTGACGAATCAACTCATCTTTCTCTTAGATAATGAGGTTCTGGGCCCTTATATTTCTCAAGGAGAGGGTCATCGTCATCATCACCACCTTCCTGGTGAAGGGATTGGTGAGATTTAGCTGCTATTGATTCAGTCACTGGCCCTCCTACACTCACTGCTCCAGATTTTCCGCCGAATCTTCTCTAGCGAGGGATTAGTGGCAACTACTCTGGTAACACTTTCGGCGGTTGCATTACCGGTGGTGGAAGCACTGGCGGAGGCAACTTCAGCGGCGGCAGCAATACTAGTGCTGGTAACGCTATTAGTGGTGGCGAGGGGGCCCTTTCGAGACGTTGATAAGCCTTCGTCATTTCTGGTTTTCGGAGGCATGGTGTCTACAGATTTGGTTTACTCTTTCTTCATAGATGGCGCCGATTGTGTGTGCCTAAATATCACGGACTTGGTTAGGCTAGTATAAAACTCTTAATGTTGCTTGTTAAGTTTCTTTTGGGAAAGATTGGATGCCTGAAAACCTGAAAGGAAAGGAATGAAACAAAGGTTAGAGGCCTTGGCTGCAGCCAGCCGAAGGCACTCCGATGCCTAAGTTAGTGCTGTTGCTAAGCAAAGGACGAATGAAGAGAAGAGAGCTATAGGTTTTGGTTTTTCGCGTATGCGTACCTTACCATGGGTCTCACCCATGCATATATATATATATATATATATATATATATATATATATATATATATATATATATATATAGGAGGAAGTCTCATCAGATCGTACCCTTAGTGGAGGTAGGTGAAGAGAGAAGTTCTATCAGCCCATACCTTGTATTTTTAGTGGGGGTAGGTGGAGATGGAAGTCTTATCAGCCCATTCCTCGATCTGTTGCATGGCTGCGGATATGACTGCCAGATAAGGTCAACCTCTTATCAGGCGTATACCCTATCTGTCAGTTCGCTCTGCAATGCCACTGCACTATCATAGTAGCATATTTATGACTGATTGACATCCAGTATTGATACCGAGGTCAGTCATAGGCGCGCCCTGGCACTGTTGCTCGAGGTGCACTAGCCGAGACGAGCTTAGCCGATACCCTTATCGAAGCTAGCTCGAGCTCAGTACAAGCTGGCACCGCTGTCGAGCTACATGAAATTGAGATCAACGCAAGGCTGGCTGGTACTTTTACTTAAGCTAGGGCTCATCTCAGTATTATGGAAAATCCCCCACACACACATGTTCTCTGATTCTTTGTTTTTAAAGTTACGATGTTCTTCATGTTTGTCTTGTTTTTCTTCCTTCTTGAGTGCAATTTCATGTCATGTGAGTATATTAGAGAGATTGAATCACGGGTTAGTGCTAGAATCCTAATGTGCAATTCATACAATGCATAAACATGTAAAATTTTACTCAGAAATCCAAGTAGTCATGAAATAAGAAATTTGTGGAATTCAAGTTTGCGGAAATTCTCAGGCATAATTTTTGGTACGAAAGAAACAAAGAATTTAGAATGCTAGAATTCTGTAACATTTCATAATTCCATCATCTCAAATTCTACAAATTCCAACAGATATGAATTCCAAAAATTCCTGCAAAGAAACAAGCCCAAAGAGGTAGGAATGGGACTTGAAATAAGTGGCTGATGAGAGAGGGGAGAGAGTACGCCTGTCAATGGGACGTGTTAAAGCGGGTAGAAAGCCCGGCCCGGCCCGGCCTAAGCCCGAAAATACAGTGCTTTTAAAAAAAATTTGAGCCCAGTGGGTTGGGCTTGGAGAGTACATTTTAAAGCCCGGCCAAAATGGGACTGGGACTGGGCAGAAACAACCCAGCTCGTTCAGGTTCGGCCCGGCCCGCTGCAAAGTCATTTAATAATAATTATTTATATATTACTGAAAGTACCCCTCACTAACAACAAAAAACGACTAATTAGGTTTTAATCGATCCTACATTACTTTAACTTGACTCATATAGGATATTCATTCTCATTCATTTCTATTCATTTTCTGATTTTCTACTTTCACAGGAAAAAAAAAAAGTTTTAATCGTTCCTACATTACTTGACCTATATAGCGTATAGGATATTCATCCATTTCTATTGATTTTCTAATGTCACTGGCCAAAAAAAAGAAGTTTTTAACACTGTCATCTTGCTTGTTGCATTGCATTGGCGGTCCTAAGCTCGGAAAAAAGGAGGGTTTAAAGTCCGGTTCACACCAGGTGTTTGGTGACAATAGGAATAATTAGAGAATATTTTGCTTATGTCCAGGTTGGGCTAAGCCCAGGTCCGGCCCTGTCCCAACCCGGGCCCGTACTGGACGAGATTTGATGTAGGCCCATTCAATTTAGGGCCGGGATTGGACAACACCCGGCTGATCCGTCCTATTTTCGGAACGGGATTGGACAACTCAAGCCCAAGCCTGGCCCGTCCCATTGACAGGCCTAGGAGATAGTACATGAAGAGGTAAAAATTATACAAGTGCGTGGGTTGCATGTTTGTTCGAAGTGGTTGGGTAGATATGAGTTATAAGTGGGGGAGTGCATGAAAGAGAACATGCTACAGTTAGAATGTAACCTCTAGTCAAAATAGAAAGTATGGTCAAAATTAGATCAAAACCTTCCGCTTTAATATATTATAATTACTACACGTATTTGAGGAAAAAATTGTGTCGAAAGTAAATTTGCAAAATTGAGGATTTTCAAATGTTGGGGGTGATCAGACATGAACACACTAAAAAAATGAGGATTTTCACTGGCTCAAATGCTCGAGGATTTAGAATTACTGAATATAGATTTTCCAAGTCTTTGAAGAAAATCTGTGAGAGTTCCCCTGGGATTTGGTCGCCAAAGTAACCTGGATAGGATTTGGATGGTTTGGAAGTGTTGGAAAATAACATTTTTTTAAAAGATCTTACCCTAGCTTAGAATATGCCTTTTTGGCCGATTTAAAGTGTATCATAAAATATATTAATTTCTCATAAAATCCTCATATTACGTAGAAAGTATTCTACATAATTGAACTTGTATTTGTCTAAATGGGGGTGAGAAAGCTGATCAAACCGGAAATCTAACCCAGATAACTTGACCTATATGTAATATGGGTTACTCATAGGTCAAGTTTACCTAAATTGCAATAAAACAAGTTAGGTTAGGATCGACCCACATTACTCGCCTGATCTGTATCCTAATACCTAACTCTAAGTAGAAAAAAGTACATTTATATATACATGTATAGAACTATAGATAGGTTTAATGGGCCTATGAGAGCTAATGAGCTTTAGTACTCTGATTCCCATGCCCCAGTTAGGCCCAATTACTAAACATCCCTGTAAGAATCTTGGTTATTGCACTCCTCCAAAAAAATCAACTTACATATAATAGAAGCTTATTTGGCGTAGAGAATTCCAATCCAATCAGACAAACAAGAAAAATCATGAAGTTTTCCATCTCATCCTTCTCCTGACCAGTAGCCTGATTTAGCAACATAAATAATAAGTAAATAAAATAGAATAGGGTATAAAAAAAAGTCATTGAAAACCCTAATAAGAGAGATGGAGAGAGCATGTATCATTGGCCAAAGCCACATGTAGGGCACTTTTGTGTAAACATCCTTTCCGCGGAAAGGGGAGATTGTGACGTCAGCATATTTTATAGAAATTGAAACCTCGAAAAAGGATTTCCACATAATTTAGAAATTCATTTTTTGTGCGAGTTTTTTTTTTTTTCCTCGTTGAATTGGTGCTAATGTTGTTTGGTGCAGCTGTAGATTCCTTATAGAAAATCAAAATTTCTTATTTCGTGAAAAAATTCTTCGAATAAAAATAACATAACATGTATTGGATTTGAACCTATAAACTCCTTTGGTCAACCTGACCCGTCTTTATCTAACCAGTCCATCTCCGAGAGGGACCCAAGCATTGTATTTTGGGGACACTCGCCCCCATCAAACCCGGAAAAAGTGCGCAAGAAAAAAAAAAAAAAAAAAGGTGGATGAAAAGCCTATGCATTCATCAGAATTAAGCCATTGTCCCCCTCAAATAATAAAATAATGATGAAATTAACATTGTGGCCATCGTCGGCTACCCTCGAAAGAATTGCAGGCTTGATCAAGGCCACATTGGGCTCCCTTTTTCCCCCACTTTTCATTTCTAGCGATGATTGTATATACATAAGAGTATATAATGCGGTTGAAAAAGAAGACCAAAGGTAAATTTCAAAAAATAAGGATCAAATAGCATTTTTTTATTCTATTTTACCAAAAAAATTGTTATCTGGTTTTTATTTTTCAAAATTCACCTTTAACCTTTGTTTTTAACTTCCTTGAGTCAATTCTTATGTATTTTGATGCAAACAAATAATACCTAAAAGATGCATGATAAAAATACGCAAATTTTATGAGAATGTACTCATGTTTTTTTAATAGATAATAGAAAACCTTACATTATATTAAATAAAGGAAGAAAAACATGCCAAGAAAACAAATCAGGTGTAAGAGTCTTATGCCCAAAGCACTAAACTGATAATTTTCTTATCCACCCCTTTTGCTTAACTAGAGAATCTGCTATGAAGTTGGCCAACCTACCCACATGCTTAAACTGCTCCATGTCAAAAGAGAATGTGTACTCATACAAAAAACACTTGATCTGCAAAATAATATATAGAATCATAAATAACACGAGATTTATAACTAATCAAGTAATCATGCTATAAGGACAATTAAAATGTTCTCTCCCTCTCTCTCTCCCTTTTTTTTCTCTAATATGTTCAGGTGAGTACAACACCACCCAAAAGTTGTTTAGATCTGTGATACACAAAAATCAGGCAAATAATCTTTGGAAATCACAAGTTCTAAGATTTTTTTTTCATTTTTCGTAATTTTTCAAACATTTCTTAATTGTATATTTTTGTAAGTAAAAATGACATAGGCTTGATACTGATACACATCTGTATCACTGATACAGCTGATTGATACTAATACATATAGGTATCACTGATATTGCTGATACATATAGGTTTTCTAGAAAAACCAATACAGGGTGCCATACCAATATCTAAAACCATGTCTATTACTTTAAAATGATGCTAATTGGTGATCTGGCTGTTGATCCCTGAGAGATCTCCACTGTGTGTCCACTTCTTTTGATCAAAACTTTTGGATCCATTTGTCATCTGGTTGATCAAAAGGCTTGAATTCAAGAAGATGGGCATCCCAGCGGATCTCTTCGCACACCACGTTCTATATGGTGTATTCAGGTATATTTGATCATTTCTCATTATTTTAAAACTATTGCTTAAAGAATAATATAAGCCATAGTTCAAGCCAGTTTGGCAATTTACTATTAAAGTAAAAGTGATGTAAAGTATCAAATTAAGAAAAAATAAAATTTAAAGGGGTCATGCTGGTCTTTTTTCTTTAGTAGATTGGTAGAGAATTTTTTTTGCATTGACTGATTTTTTTAGAAAGGAAGAGATAATTTTGAAAATGCGTACTTTTGATTTGACCATTAGTAAATTGCTAAACGGGCAATAAGAATCTCTTCAGAGAGAGTAAATTCAGTTAAAACCAAATTGATTTGGGTTCATGCTTTGGATGCAGCTTCAAGTTTCCAAACACATTTTGAAAATGAGTGGAACATGTGTTGGATTTCAACCTATAAATTCCTTTTGTCAACTTGGCCCATTTGTATAAAAAAAAGAAGTTACACGAAACACTTTGTGGGCACTGTTCTCGGATTGTTTTGTGGGTTTCATGGTTTGGAGGACTCTTTTCTAACTTTTCAAATATGTTAATTTTTTTAATTATCCAATTAAAATATAAATACAATAATAAAAATATATGTGCAAAATCTAAAGCTAGCTCTACGTAATAGAAAAACACTTTTAAATTAAACGTATATTATAGGATGCTTGCATTAAAAAAATGGAAATAATAAGACACATTTTTTTATAATAGTTGTTATATTAAATAATAAATCTTTTATCTCTCATGTGTTAAGGGCCAGTAACCCTGTCATAACTAATGTTTTGAAACTCTTATTATAAGATTTTCCATATACTGATATACATGCTTTGACTTCTATATATAACAGATGTTGAAATTGTAAGTTAATTAACACAGTCAAAATTAAAATTGAATTGAGTCTTAAGTAACCAGATAAATAAAAAGGCAATTTGCATATTGATTTTACACTCACAATTGGCAAGGTTGACTATGCAGGTCATCTCTCGATACGATATTATGCAGCGGTTCTCGAGCCAATATCTCCCGAGAAGAGCAGACACCCCCAACCCTTCGTTTCGGTAGGCAGCGTGTGCAGCACGCACATGCCATTTGATGGGCCCGCATCCCCATCACGCTTACGCACCGACGCATCAGTACGGAAAGAAAGAGAGCGTGCGAATGTCTCAGGTCGCGAGAAAGAGAGAGGGAGGGAGAGAATATCTCGCGGTCAACACCACCGCCGCGTGTGGGCCCCAATGGCTTTTTGGGGAATCCAAGCCTCGATTATCGCTGACCATCCACGTGGACTCAATGTCGCGTCGGGAGCTGCGGTGGGCCCACGTCAGCCAGGGCAGATTCTTATAATTTCGTGCCACGTGGCGTGTGCGATTTGGCCCAGCAGCGTCGCCTGCCCTTCCCTGCCGCCTCTTGACGTGACGTTGACGGAGTTGGGAGTAACGGAGTTTGGGGGCAGGTGAAGTGACGGAAATAGCCCGGACCGGATAAGGACTTGGTGCGTGCGTGTTTTTTGAAAATCGGTGGAAACGCGAAAAGTACAAGAAAGTCGGCTTTGCCGCTGCCTGCTTGGGATTTGGATCTTTGTAGATAATAACGTACGTGCTGTGTGTACAGATGGTGCTTTTATTTTTTTTAATAACTGAATTGCCCTTGATGGGACCATTTGCATTTGTTGGCTCGGTCACATTAGAAAAAGTAGATTGTGGGGGAGGGAGGTGAATACTTTAGTATCATCTTTTGTTAAATTATTTTTCTTCTTCTCTTAATTTATTTTCTTTAAAGGATAAATTATTTAATAGATGTGTGTGGGATAAATATTCTATTTTACTCTTTTTAGCCTATTTTAAATTTTTATATCTTACAGTATATTCAAATATATTCCAATCAAAATACAGCCAGGTTCTAAAATCTTATTTTGGGAGACGTACATCATATCCCGGTGGCTCAAGGTGTAAGACTTCGAAGGATAATGATGATGCTTTATGTATTGACCCCATTGTTACGGGGCTGATCATATGCTTTTTTTTTAATCATTCTTGTGGGTCGTATATTTTGAATCCATGTTGTTAATTTTGTTTATTAAATTAATAAACCTCAATGTATAAAAGTTGATTATCTTAAATCTTTATTGATTTGAATGAATTTGTGAAAAAGTCCCAACTTATATATATATATATATATATAGATATGATTTTATTGCGCTTTTTTGGGCTCCCAATTCAAGAGAATTCTTGTGTTTAGAGAATTATGAATCCTCCAAATATTGATTCTCAAGTGTATCTAAAATGTTTATGTACAATCCAACTTTTAAAAGGCTAGAATTCTAGTAATCTCAATTACTCAATTTTACTTTTCAGGATGCTGGTTTTCAGAAGTCTTGAATTCAAATGAAGAGTTTCAAGTATTCTACAGACATTATTTGACAATAGCTTAGAAAATCCTAACACTTATAATTCTGATCACATGTACTTCTAACAAATAGGCTTATAGAGGAAGAATAGTATTCATTGAGGGGAGGATTAGGGTTGAATCGCTACTCGTGCCAAGATACACCACCTATTCACGAAAATTTGCTAATAATCAAGAAAAGAAAAGGAAAAGAAAGATCCTTTAATTCAACCACAAATGCATAGCTGAATTTTTTTTTTTATTAAAATCCCCTCATGTTCAAGTTTGAAATACTTCAATAAAATGCCTACAAGTACATTCAATTTTGCCCACTGTCCAAGTTGTTCACAGCAGTCCACCTCATACATTGGACATTGGAAGCTCTTGTTGGTGACTCTATCAATGTCAAGACCATTTTGTTTACATTCGAATACTTAGAAACTCGTGGAAAGATGTGCTCCACTAAAGGATTATTAAATAGATGCATTACAGATGACATGAGGCGAGAGACGAAGGATATAAGATAACAATGTAGATAAGACTTGACTTTCCTAGACTTTTAACTATTAGGATGATGCTCGGGTATTTATTCTCATCTAGTCATCTTCCTTTCATTCACATTCCATCAAAAGGAGGTTATTTGATAGTCATTATCGTACAGTTCTCATGTACTCTATGCAAATGCACAAGCCCGAAAGCAAAAAGGCCTCCCTCACATCTACGATGAGAACACAAAATGTTCACTTTAAGTAAGAAGAACTATGAGTTTGATTTATAGCTCAATTTATCAAATGTAAAAAAAAAAAAAAAAATCCACTATCAAACTAAAATTAAAAGCTAAAAAAAAAGTTTATATATATTTATGGAAAATTCAATAGAATTATTGCTCTAATCAAAATATGGAATCATCAATTCACTATTCCATCAGTGTTGGATTCAAGAGGGAGAACATATGCCAACATTATATTTTATCCCAAGAAAAATTAAAGCCCGACATTATGAAATATGGGAGGAATGACTTGCCACTTTGTTGGCTGGAGTTAAAAGCCAGTTCATACGGACTCCCTGGCCGAGAAGCAAGATTGCCTGATTTTTAAGTTAAAGAAATCTAACGGTGGCCGACTCTGAGATTGGATAATAATAGCATCAGGTAGTGGGGGCAGCACAACATAAATTAAAGGTCCCGTTTGAAAATCATGTATGTATATATGTCATCACAAATCTTCCCATGGCAATTTGGTCATTGTCCGATTGTAGTGGCTTCGAGAGGGAAAAAATGTAAGGCAGACCGTAGTCAAGGCCATGCCTGCCACCACACGTAACTGCAATCTCATTGGTG
Source organism: Umbellularia californica (assembly GCA_028538565.1). Lineage (NCBI taxonomy): Eukaryota > Viridiplantae > Streptophyta > Magnoliopsida > Laurales > Lauraceae > Umbellularia > Umbellularia californica. The sequence goes on along the minus strand of JAPQWN010000001.1, from coordinate 11,398,117 downwards.
TCTTGTGTCATCTTCGATTTTGAAATTTAATGCTGCGGCTGTTGCCAATTCTCATCGATATCTGCACCGAATTGCATTAAAGACAAGTCCAGCTTACGCTACATTACATTTTTATGGATTATGATCCGAGCCATTGATCTTGTGGGGCCCATCTTTGATGGGTTACCCACCAATGTTTCAAAGTTGCTTCATTCGAATGGAAAGTCTGCTGGCTGCTCACTGGAAGGAGGGATATGACATATGACAGCTAGAGCGTCTCTTTCTCTCTTTTGGTCAAAAGCTACAGTAGCCCTCTCACTGCTGGATATTCTGGAAAGGAATGGTCCCACATGACCTTTTTAGGCCATACATGCTGTGCTTGCTATTTTCTTCTTTTCTTCTCTTGAGAAACTGCAAAATACTTACTTGCTCGTTAAAATTTGCCACAAGTGAAATACAACACGTGTTTTGCATTAAAGAGAGTGAAAGTGCCAATAGTTTTGTAGCAGGTCTGGATTGGTATTCATTCATATTCAATTTATGTGGCCACACAAGCATGGATTTGAAATATGAAATCCTGTAAGGTAACTATAAGTCCCCGTTTCTTTCGTAGAATTTCTGTCGAGAATTCTTCGTGTCCGGGAATTTCTGAATATGACGTTTCATATTTTTTCAATAGAATTTCTAGATTCTATCCACTTGAAAGTTCTCTTTTGACCCTTGGGAATCCAAGAATTCCACTCCCTTTGTATTTTTATGAAATTTCTGGATACTCAAGTCCAAGGGGAATTAAAGAATTTCACTATGTCTGAGAATTTAGGAATTCCCCATACATGAATTCCTAGAATTCCATTAAAAAAACAGGCCCTAAAGTTTAATTGTAATTGTCCAGGCCATTATCTTATCTCTGTCTATGGTTGCAGGGTGGGTCAAGATAGATAGAAGTCAATAAGTCCCAAACATGACTAAACCACTCCACCAAGATTGCTATTTAAAATCTTAATACAACATACTTTGCATATGCCACAACTTGATACCTTTTTTCGGAAAATTGGTAAAAGATTAGGGTTTTCTTGTAATATTATTGGAAAGATGTTATAGAACATTAACCAATTTAAAACAATAAAAAAATTATGCTTATGGAATTAAACATTAGTTACTATTTAAATCCCACTAACTTCTTCACATCCTATCTGTTTTTATTTTTTTCCAGCTTTTTGAGTGTATATGATATGTTGAAAATGTCATGAGATTAGTGAGAAATTAGCGTTTCATGATATTATGATCCTATTATAGAAAAATGCTGTCCATATTTGTGACAATGACCCAAACAACTATCATAAATGACCCAATGGGCTGGCATTTTACCCATGGCCTTATGTTTCCAGACCCAGTCAATCCTATCCATAAATGTGGCACCTTCACATTCCCCGCAGCTTACAAACCATGCCTCGGACCATTTAGGTGGAAGATTATAGGAAATGCTCCGATCGTCCTTGTGTTCATGTTTTTTTTTATTTAAACTTAGTCTACAGGTGAGACCGAAGAGAGAGCCCGCACACACACAGAAATACAACTTATTTAAGTGGAAAAGAGGCATGCATGCCTGAAAAGAAAAACCATGTAAGTGGAAAAAAAGTCCGCACACACGGAAATTGGTGGTGTACCCAGGATTTGAACCCTGAGCACCAAGTGAGAACTATCACTCCTTACTTTTTGGGTAGGGAGCCGTTCATGAACCTTGGACATCAAGTGAGAATTATCGCTCCTTACTACTCAGGTAGGAAGCCGTTTATGTTCTTTACAGTTTAATGCACGCCTTAAATGAAGGTAATTTTGAATTAATCCTTTATTATGTGAAAAGCTCTTCCCCACAAAGCAATTTTTCCCTGATTGTACAAAAATGATGTTTATACAAATAAACCCTTATTGCAGATGTCTCTCTCATGGATGCTCTGTGTAGACTCTCTTATGAGTTATGAGGTTCACATGAGGCTATGCCAATCAAGGGAGGTGAGGGATAGAAAGGTGAGAACCAAAAAAAAAAAAACCTGGTCAGTAACAGCCCACAAGATAGACAGACAGTCCTCTGGATTTTGTTTGAATCCAAATTTCCAATGGAGTTTTATTTAGGGCGTATGTTGAGAGGCATGGCATGGCATGGTGCAGGGTGGGCATTCTTGCGGATAATCCGGAGTCGCCGTCGAATCCAGATTAATCACTTTTTTAAACTCCTGTTTAAAATAAGAAAGAGAGGAACAGAGAGAAGGAATAAACAAATCCGCAGATAAAGAGGCCGGTTAGCCGGCTTTTTATTCTTTCTTTTAGTTTTCCTCACAAGCGTTGAAACTGACGAAATCACAGTCATTTTGACTATAAATCAAAATACTACCCAATGCATTTGTCACTTTCTTATTATTTTATTATATAACGAATTCTCATTTCACAAACCAAATAGAGGTTGGGTGCGACTTTTTTCTTTTTTCTTTATTTTTTTGGTTACCCAGCTTAGGAGAATTAAGACCCAATCTTCGGTGAAAAAAGTAGACTTTAGGTGAGGTAACAAAACCCTCATATGAGAGAAAAAAAAGGAATTACAGTCTTGGTTCGATCCGTGGGCAGTCAGATAAGGGCAGGACTCGGTTAAACAAATGGAAAATGAGATAAGGTAGTAGTCTTATAAGTGAATGAACCATAGTCCCTCAACTGATTGTCATTGGCTGTGTGACTGTGAGATGGCATTCTCTGTTTGGCCATATAGCTTCATGCTTCAAATCCCATCTGCACGCGCAGACCACCCTACATTTCTTTTTCTCCCACCCAACAAATTTTCAGCAGCTTACTTTCATGAGAATCTGGCATACGCCCCCCATGGGCCCTACATATCCCCAACAAAGTCTCAGGCAACAAACTATTTTGTTTGTGATTACCGAACGACCCTTGTTACACTGTGGGCCATACAAATATACAATCCCCACCCCCCCCCCCCCCAAAAAAAAAAAAATCGCCCATCTTATCTTAGCCGTCCATTTGGACCATATCTTTTTCTTTAAAAAATTGGATAGAGTATCAAGTGTTAGAGCAGGTTTAGATCTAAAATGGACAGGAGAGGAGCGTTACTGACTTTACAAGTGCAGTGCAGAGTCCCAGACCGCCCAAAACTGATACTGGAAGCATTACCATTGTTCCCTGAAATACAAACATATAAAATGTGGGAAAGGAAGAGTGGGTCACTGACTTTAGGCGGCAGGAATTCCCCCTTTTTTTAGAATTTGCAGGAGCTACTACACATGTGGATGTGGGTGGGAAAGTCCCATCCTTTTCAACCAATGGCACTACCAACACCAGTGTCCTGCGGACTACTGAAACACTGTCTGAGATGTAACTTGCCAAGTCATTGATTCCATTCCCAATTTCTCAAATCTCAACGAGAGAAATTTTAAAACCCGATACGTTGGCGAGAATCCAAAGCCGTCTTCATGTTTCTCCGCACGCATCCATGCCGGGCATGCTTCCCATCATACATTAATTCCTCGCATTGCATTCAAGTTCAAGCCACTCGCCCTCATCCCATATCCATCACTACCGCCCTAAATTGTAGTCCTCAGTCCCCGCACTCCTTCCGAACCCCTACGGCTCGTAAAATCGAACCTGACCCACCAACCCCACTCGATTCCAGATTTGACTTGCATAACGTTTTTGTGACTGGCATTTAATTAAATGAGTCGCATTAAGGTAAATGCACACCACTTGTCTGATTTATTCAAACCTTTTGTATTAGTGTCATCCACAAATTTAAATCCATTAAAAAAAAATTGACCACTTTAAAACTTGGTTTTGTATTTTATCTAGCATGAGCTAAAGCTTTTACTAGATTTTGCTTTTTTCTAGCAATTGAGCCCAATTATTTGTTATTTTTTTTAAATAGGTTCATTTAGAGCCAAGATTCTATGCGTTGGATCGGTTTAACCCTGTTGACATTGGTGTACCCAATGTTTTTGTTCGAGGGGTGCATACCCAAATAGATAGTTGTATTTTAAGACAAACCTAACTTTTTCATGTGGAGTTTGTGAGTGAATCAAGAGAATTTATATAAATTTTGAAAGTGGACATTAAATTTGCATAAAAAGGATTTGAAAGTGGAGCTTTTTCCCAATGTAGCACCTTCAAATAAACTAATTCCCATAATAGCACCCATTTGAAAATAATTCCCAGAATAGCATCCCGAGCCTATGTGGCATCCCGAGCCTAATAAAGTATGAAGAGAGAGAGGAATTAAGCTGGGATGTTTAGAAAAGAGAGAGAGAACTGAGAGAGAGAGAGAGAACAGGCGGTGAGAGAGAGGACTGAGAGGGAGTAAGGGAAGAGAGAGAGGAAGACAGAGAGAAAAATAGAAGAAGAGGAAGAAGAAGAAGAGAAGGAAGAATATTATGAGCCACAATAAATGAAGAGTTATGATGATATTATCAAAGAGGTATATGGCATCTCCAGCCCATCTCCACTCTCATCTCTCCATCACCCTCATCCCTCTCGATCTCTCCCTCTGCTCCATCTTCCTCCCCAGACACCCGCCAGCACGCCAGACGCACGCTGGCAGCACCCCCGGGCCCACACGCAGTAGCAGCCACCTTCTTCCTCCTCTGGACGCCGCCTCCTCCTTCATCTTCAGGTACACCTTCTCTTCCATCTCTGTCACCTGCACCCACGCACACACCCATTGCACCTTTTCTTTCTTTCTTTCTTCCTCTCCTTCTTCCTTCCTATCTCTTTCTCTCTGTTTTCATCTCTTCCTCCTCTCTTCCCTCTCCATTCTCTCATTCTCCCTCCATCGCCTGCACCTGTACAGCCGAGCCCCTCCTCTCCTTTCTCTTCCTCCCTCCTTTCTCCCCTGCGCATCACTGTTGCGTGTCCACTGCCGCCACTACCACCCCCTCTTTCTTTCTCTCTTCCTTCCTTTCTTTCTCTTTTCCTTTTCTTTTCTTCTTTCTTTTCTTCTTTCCCTTCTTCCTGCGCTGCCCACACCCTGCACACCGACCTTCTCACCACACTTCATCCCCATCTCCATCACCTCCACGCACGACACCTGCACTTCTCTTCTTCTTTTCCTTCTTCTTCTTTATTTTCTTTATTTTCTTTTTTCTCCTTCTTCCCCACCACCTGCACACACCCACACTACCTGCCCTGCATCACCACCCGCCTGCACACCTTCTTCTCCCTTTCCTTTCTTCTTTCTTCTTCTTCTCCTCTTCTCCCCTGTCTCCCTCCACAGCACCTGCACCCAGACCCACCTGCGCACGCCATCTTCCTCCCCCTGCCGCTGCTTTCTTCTTTCTTCCCTTCTTCCCTTCTTCCTTCTCTTCTTCTCCTTCCTCTTCTTCTATTTTTCTCTCTGTCTTCCTCTCTCTCTTCCCTTACTCCCTCTCAGTCCTCTCTCTCACCGCCCGCTCTCTCTCTCTCTCTCAGTTCTCTCTCTTTTCTAAACATCCCAGCTTAATTCCTCTCTCTCTTCATACTTTATTAGGCTCGGGATGCCACATAGGCTCGGGATGCTATTCTGGGAATTATTTTCAAATGGGTGCTATTATGGGAATTAGTTTATTTGAGGGTGCTATTTTGGGAAAAAGCTCTTGAAAGTGAAGTTAGAGTATGACGCACGACCGCGCCGAAAAGCTCATACTTGGATCCGCCCTTAAATGTTGAGCCGCGTTGAATGCCCTCAAATAATTTGCACTTTATTAGAAATGAGCCGAATAATGGTGGTTGTTGACCTCCAACTTGTGAAAATCCATTTTGGCCCCACCCCGAGCCATCAGAAACCGACGCCGTCCGTTTGGTAGCCCTAGCCTTACGGCCGAATTAGTTGAAAAGAATGTGTATTATCTGAGGTGGGCCCGTCAAACAGTGGAAACGCGGCAGCGGAATAACTGGAGGACTACAGATTCAAATAACACGTGAAGTACGAAACGGGAGCCTGTAAAGAAAACACTATATAAACTCCTGTCGGGCAAAACGAAGACCAACCCCATCCCCCTCTATAAATTCCCACTTTCCGCTCCTCTCTTCTCATTTGCGCTCTCTCTCTCTCTCTCTCTCAAATCAAACATTACCGGGACCGTACTCTCTTTTTTACCGGCTAATGGCGGTCGAGATGCTTCAGCTTCGCAAGGAAGGCTTCCCCACAGGCGAGAAGGAGCCGGTAACGGTAGCGGCGCCGGTTAAGGAGGCGCACTTTAGAGGCGTCCGCAAGCGACCGTGGGGCCGGTTCGCCGCTGAGATCCGCGATCCGTGGAAGAAGACCCGGAAATGGCTCGGAACCTTCGACACGGCGGAGGAGGCCGCCAGGGCCTACGACGAAGCCGCCCGCAACCTCCGCGGCCCCAAGGCCAAGACAAACTTCTCCTGCGACGGAGATATATCCGTCGCCGCCGCCGCCGCTCCCGGCGGCTTCCAGAACCATCTGCTGCAGCAGCATCAGCAGCAGCAGCAGTGGAGATCTTACCCTCCGTACGGAGTCGGATCAGACGCCCGAGATCTGTTCCCAAGAGGCCGGCCGGCGGACTTCTCGGCGTACCGGCAGCTTGACGCTGCGGTGAGAGGCGAGCCGGAGATGAAGAAGATGAAGAAGGAAGAGGAGAAGAAGAAGCCTTTTGCCTTCGATCTCAATCAACCGGCTCCGCTGATTTGATCTGGATCGGACGGTCGAGATTTGCTGATAGATATAACTTGGTCGAGTCTTTCATCCCTGTTTGTTTCTCTCTAAATCCTGCGAAAATACCGGCTCGGTTTCTGGGGTTTCCGTCCTTTTTTACCTTCTTTGTTTCCCTTTTTGCCCCTCTCCGCTCTTTTTTGCTTTGGAAGTAGAGAAGAGATGTGTTTCCTCCTCCCTCCTATTTCTCTTGTACAGTTTTGATCGATTCCAAAAACTGCTTAATATAATCATCATAAATTTAATTTTTACTGATATTTGTGACTCTCATAACATATAAGGCTTTTTATTGTGTTTATTTATATACCTATTTTAAAAGATCTCAACCGTCCATTTGAAATCTCAGAAATGTTCCATCTTTGATTGGGCCATGCTTTTGATGAGAGAGCGATTGGTGATTGTTATTTCTTCCCACCAAACTCAAAACTCTAGTAATCGCGAGTAATAGATGGCTGGCGTGTATGGGATCGTAACTCACTGGACAGGCTCTCTCTAGTGTTTTGAGTGGGAAATGACTCCGGCGGATTAGTAATAATATTATGTCGTGTTGATTGAGGAAAGATGTATGTATGAAGGGAAATGAATTAGATTACCAAGTATGAAGGAATCTTCTTCATAAGAAATGGATATTAAAAGCTGCATGAAAGAAGCAGATTTTTTTTTGTGTAATCAGTAATGACAGGCGTCCAGAAACTTCCAAATTTTTTGTTGTAAAGGGATGTAGAAGACCCAATCGATGAAAAGAGGAATTAATTAGCCAATATACTACTCTTACCGACTGGGTTAAAAAATTGATGCAAGTGTGGATGAATGAATGGGCTCAATTGAAGAAGATTTTACTTTACTTTTACAAACATGGGATTGATTGTTGGGATGGGAATTGTTAATGGGTGGTAAACGGGTTGAGGGTAATTTGGTCATAAAAGGGTGCGCACGATTGTTTCGTTGTGGTTACGACACGTAGGGAAGAGAAAAAGCGAAAAGCATAAAAAGCGGCCGCCGAAGGAAAATGTATGCAGGCGGTTGTGGGGACCACATGTTGTCGAGCGGAACGTGGCAGCGGACTAGCAGCAAGATCCGGACGGTCTGCCGCCGCGTTTCTCACAATGGATAGTGGCCGTCTTTTGACGGCGTCAGTTTGACTGCACACGTGTCGCTAACGGAGCGTAAAGGCGCACCGATCAAGGAGGGGTAGGGTAGACTCAGACGCGTCACCCTATCCTCCTCGAGCTAACGTGTTTCTCTCTCCTTCTCCTCTCTCTCTCTCTCTAAAATGGTCTTTGGGTTCGTGTAAAAGCAATGAACTTTTGCTGCCGACTCTGGAACATGGTCCATCTGTAATCAAGTCCCCTGCCAAATCAGTAGTAGTGCGCGCTGTGGTTCTAAGGATTATTGTGTGTGTCGTGTGTGGAATTATTAGACGGACATTGGTTGGATGGAGGTGTGCAGTCCACCTCGTTGCCCCCACCTTTTGACCGGAGCGTCTCCTCCCCCTGCGCCTTTAATACTCTCTACTTCATTCAATTACATTTTCTGTTTTTACAGATGAGGACACCAATAAATTTGAAAATTGTTCTCATGTACTAGCAATTTTATTTTCCAAAGTTTTTTTTATTTTAAAAACAACTTATTCATAACCATATCTAATCATAGGAGTAAAAAAGAACGCGACGATCCAAACATAAAATAAAGTGAAAAGAATTTGAATTAAAGTAATTGAAGTACTAACAAAAAGTTTACTTGTGTAGTAGATTTTTTACTTACATTTCTTTATGAAAATAGTGTTTTTAAAATTTATTATCTTTTGACCTCTACCACGAAAATGAAAAGCATACGGCTGAATCCTCTTGCTGCATAAAGCCACCCAAAGACTACTTTCCCATCTCCGCTCTTTTTTATTTATATAAATGTAACTAACTAGGCCCATCAATTTGGACAACATATTAGCGATATGAATTAGGCAACCTCATTTAAGGAGATTATTGCCCTGGATACAAGATCCATTTCACAGCTTTGTGATACGAATTGCTTGATCAATGGACTATCAAATGTCAAATTTATTGTAACCAGCATCTATTTTAGGCTCTTCTAAGCCCATGTTTGGGATTTCTATTTCATGCCTCTATTTCTCTAAATGTCTAAATTGGACAGAGGTTTGAACAATTAGAGCGTTTGGTACATGATTCTAGACTCTGTCCGCTTTAGACATTTAGAGGCAAATCCTCTAAAATCCATATGCTCTAAAAATGGGCAGATGAGAAATAGAGCTTTTGGGTCTTAAAATATGGAGACGAGGTATTTAAAATAGATTCGTGTGTTATCAAACGCGTTTTTTTTATTGTAGCCTCTTTTTTTTATGGCTTTTTTTTAATAGCTTTATTTTAAATGGATTTATAAAAAAAAGAGTAGAGATGCCAAACGAAATCTTGCCCCTTAACCCTTCCCTTTTATACGCAGATGGGATCCTGATTCACCAGCTATTGGAAGCAGATGACAGGAATAGAGTATGAGTATGTGTATGGCTATCCATCATATGTATATTTATTTATTTATACTAGTACTATACTAGTAATAATAATTTAGTCGCTGGGAAATTCCCGACAGCAACAAATGAGAGCGTGCTTTTTGGTGGACGGTCACGCTTCTGATGTTGACGTGGGTGGAGGGATTTTCAACAACGAAGCCGCTGCCGCTGCCGCTGCCGCTGCCGCTGCCGGCGCACTGTAGCCAAACTAACGCCGTCACCGTTAGTTTCGATAAAAGAGGAGAAGAAAAGCAACACGACCTCAATCAATCTCAACCTGAGCCTGGCCTTTTTGACCTTGCACGTGTGGACGAAGAAGAAGGAACGAACGCGGCCCTCCGTCTATCGCGCGACACGTGAAAACGTAGATTAGATAGCTGAAGATGAAGATGAAGATGAAGATGATGGACGGTCGGATTGGGTCGGGTCGGGTCGGGCCGGGTGGTGTCGCAATCGATGGGGTCCACACGGTCACGTGGTGGCACTTTGGCAGGCAGTCTCCGTCTCCCACCACCTGTCCATCAATCACCCCTACTGCTCTCTTATGGCCGGGCCGCACACGTCATCTCTCATGTCACATGTTTCTTTTATCATGTCTATGTTCATGTTCATGTATATGCAATGCATGCATGTATGGAATGATGGTCATGGGTAAAAACAGGCATGGTCAATAACTATATAACATACCATGAGTTTATTAGTAACGTAATGGAGGAGTAAATTAAATTAAAGTAAAGTAAAGTAAAGTGTTACTTTACATTTGTTGGCGTGTCTGCGGACGTTGGTTTCTAGTGCACCGTGCCGCTCATGAAACGTGCATTAGATGCTCACAGGGAGGCCGGCTCCATTGCACAATTTCAGCCGTGCAAAACTTGCCCTGTCGTCCAAATTAATACATGGGACATACACGTTCTATGTGTGTGTTTTGTATCTGTTGAGGCTTTTATTGATTTGTGAATTGGCCGCCATGGCCCTAATCTGGTACCCTTTATTGGAAAAGTTGGGGATGTCAGCTGATGTAGTGTGTTTGGGTTGAAATTTGAAAGCCTTAGCTTTTCAATGATTGATCGAGATTTGGATTGGGATTTTTGCATAATCAGGGCCATGGGGTGCCAATTCTCAATATACTGTGTACAAATGATATCAAAGTGTATGGTCGTCTGTAATTTTTTTTATGGTGGAACCGACTTGATCATATATATGCCTATGGAGCTATTTTAAGTAGATTTCCTCAGTAAGATAAAAATCCAGTGTTATTGGAAATCCTTAAAATGACTTGCCATTCTCTTTTAGAAGTAACTGATTTGAGTTCTTTGACTAAATGCTAATGTGGGACTACTGTGGATTCGTCGAAACAGGGGATCCGTATCCAGGTGGGACAACTTTATAACCAGAAAAGTGGGTTGGAGGCAGGGGCTAGCCCAAGCAATGGGATTTTGGGGGCAGTCATCCCCATCACAGATTGTTGAGATTTCACTCTCTTATGGGCTAGATAGAACATTAAGCTTGGGCCTATATATGTACCCTTCACAAATTAGCTCTCTAACAAAGAAAGTGATGTTATGGCGATTGTCCACCTCCCTCAAACGATAATTTTAGGTCAGCCACTGGACTTAAAGGTGTGAATGAGCTGTGAGCCAAGTTAACCTTGGCCAAGATCAAGTCAGGATTGATTACTTGTTCAAAGCTCTAGCTTGGGAACCAAGCTCGAGCTCAGCTTATCCTCATGATCACATTGTGGAGCTCCAGCTCGGCTTAAGCTCCATTATAGGCCAGCCAAGCTCAAGGTTTATGCTTGGAATCACCATGACTATTATATGTAAGTTTTATGTTTATTAACGGGCTTGAACTTTGGCTTGTGCTCATTTATAATGTTGACACCGCATTGAACTACCACTTATCCCAAAACCAATTGGTGATAGGAAACGGCATAACAATGGTTTTATGGTGAGGATGAGGGCTCGACCACAATTATGATCGCTTATGAGCGAAGGTGGACGTTGACCTTAACAATCCCTCATTCAACGGCACACCCGTCCCACCACGACTCCTGCTGCGCAACTCGCAAAACGCGTATCTCGTGACTCAAATACCCGACCTATCAGGCTTTGATACCACTTGTAGGATTTTACATCCTATTGAGCTACCACTTATCCCAAAACCATTTGGTGATAAGAAACGACATAACAATGATTTTATGGTGAGGGCTCAGGCTCGACTACAATTATGACCGTTCAGGAGTAAGAGTGGACGTTGACCTCAACACTTGTTGAGCTAAATGACCATAACTGAGTCTGGGTTGATGAGCTCATGGGTTAAGCTGACATTGAAATGAGCTGATTTGTGCTCGCTCAGCTCATTAACATTCCTAATATGGGAACCCCAATTAAGAAGAAGAAAAAACAAACAAACAAATAAATGACAAACAGTCTTGATTTGTGATTTGGTTAATATTAATGTTGATAGTCATGATATATACTTTGCTGGACATAGAGGTAGATGAAGGCAATTTATCTTTGACATGGGCTACATAAGCGGATGTGAGCTGATACAAGCTATAATTTCATTCATTAGTTAAAAATAAAATCACATCGATACAACCGATACACCAATTTATATCACCAATGTGGCTGACATTTATCATTTTCTACTCCCTGTTAGCTACTGATGATAGAAATGTCATTGGACATGGCTGGGCCTAACTAAAACCAGTACAAAATCTCGAATATGAGCTACAAGGTTGGGCCTCCCATTAGCTCGTTCGTAAAACTTTAAGCAGTTGGGCCTTTGGTCTGACATAGCTCTGGCCCGTCCCATTTATCTGATGGAGCTTAAATTTACGCTTGGCCACACATGCAGGCTATCCACCAGCCTGGGCGTGAGCTTCATCCCAAGGTAATTAACTTTCCCGTCTCTAAATGATTTATTTATATACTAACAACCTGGGCCTGGATCTAATAAAAAGACCAGTCGTGGCATCCCTGTTTGAAATATACAATGTCTCAGTAAAAAACAAGCAGGGCTTAGCCTTGGCCCATTTAATCTGGCCGAAAATATAGCTCGGCTGGTTGGGACATGGGCATGTGGGTGGGGGTGCATGAGCATGGGCGGACCCAAGTTGTGACCATATGGGGCCGCCGCCCCATGTCACATCTTGAAGTCTCAAGAGAATCAGATAAGCCATGCCCCACATTTGTCCGAAAAATTGCCCCACGTGTCTAACGTCTAAGACTTCGTCCCCTTCCCTTTTTTTTTTTTTTTTTTTATCAAACATGCTTTTTTTTCCTACCCTTTTCTTTCCTGCCGTCTTCTCACAAAACCCATGGTTCGATCATTCACAAACTATTCAAATCTCAAGAAGTCCCTCTCGATCCAATCTAGCTTTGTTACCTATAAGGGTTATTGGATTTCTTTCCCCCCTTTTCCTTTTTACTTTTCCGTTTTGGATTATTTGGTAATGGAAATCAATTATTTCTTATTTTTTACTCATTCATGGAGAAAAGATAATCGGACTTTTGCATGTTTTTTCTTTCACTTTCATTACGATTTCAAACACTTGTCTAACTTTTCTTTTTGTTGATCTGGGATGTAACTCCTATGGTCCTTGTAATTTGTGTTTATTGAATCTTATATTGATGGAAGAGATTTTGATTTATAGGTTTTAGGCATAGACTGTTTGATTTCAAGAAATTAAAAATTGGATCTAGTGTGAATTGTATTTCTTATTGAGCATGTGCCTTTGGGTTTATGATTTGCTTAGATTGTTGTTGTATTATGTTTGCCTTAATTGTTACATCTATTAGCTAATTTTCACAATTATGCTCTCCATTTTGTATTTTTGTTTTTAGGGAAGTGAGTGATATTGTAGGTTTTCTTGCCAAGGGTATCATTTTTTCAATTGACCATTGTCTGCCCCACCTAAATGAAAATCCTTGGTCCGTCACTGTGCATGAGTTTGAGTTTCCAATGTAGTAAAGAGGAAAAAAAACTCGCTTCGACTACTTTCCTTTCGAGTGAGATGAAAGAATCCCCTTCTCAATAGGGAGCTTGATTAGGGGTTGTTTGGAATCTGGACGCTCATTACAATCGGACACATTTATATTGAAGTGATAAGGTCAAGCAAGTGTCCTGGGCCATGATATTAGCCCGCCGAAGAGTGCCTCACATAGTAAGGCTCAAGCCCATTTTGAGTCCACATATGCCTTAACAGTAAGGAGGAGGAGGAGAAATTGTTATTAATGTTAAATATGATTAGAAGGCACTAGGCTTTTGGTGAATCCATGATTTGAAAGTCAAGAATATCTAAAATCCTGAACAATCTTTCATATTACACTCCTGTGTTTCTGTTCTCTGACTCGAAGGAATTCTAGTTCTTGTATGCTTTTAGATCTCTTGGAAAGCTCCTTTAAATGCTTTAATTCTTATGATTCTGGTTTGGATGGAGCTTTCCACTTCCTTGGAAGAATGGTTTTGCCCCTCTGATTTCCTTGGAGTAATTAAAGGTCCTTGTCAGCAAGTCTATTGAAAAAGGAGAAGAAGTTTATAGCTTAAAAAGCCCCCAGGCTGACCATCTCCCAGCCCAGCCTGTCCCACATTGCGTTGGATTTAGACTAGGTATTTGTGCCCATGGATGAGCCTGGGCCTGATTTCTGGATAAAGCTAAACAAGCTGGTCATGGGCCTCCTGACCCATCCAAGCTTAAGGGGTCAAACCATAGTGCTGGCCTAATCCAAAGTATCAAATACTAAGGGATGCAAAATTTTGCAAATGGACGAGGCAATGGTCTAATTTCGAGGCTGTGGGCTGGATCCCTGCTTAAATCTTAGGCCTATAATAAATAAATGGGTCGGCTTGAAGAAGCATCGCCCTGCCTGATGATCCCCTTATGTTCAAGTTCATAGAATGGATCGGACCTATACAATACAACTATTCTTAAGGTGAGGTTATGTGGCATCACTCACGGCAGGGAGTTTCAAGGCCCATATGAGTCAATTTTTCTAGAACAATATTTTTTTTGGAGAGGTTTCACAAATCAGAAATTTGACTTGTTCCAAAAAATCTCAAGTCTCCTCAATTTTGAAGGATATCATCGTAGGTTGTCAATTAATCATCTAAAACCTAGTGAGGGTAATTAAGTTTAGGTGTAAACTATGGTTCAGGCATTCGGAAAACAAGAGTTAGCACTGACAGTTGTTTTGTTATTTGTCATGATCAAGTCATAAACTACAGGAAAACAAAGCAAATGTAACTAGATTAACAGTCAAACTGAGCATAGGGCAACTGGGTTTGAGGATCCAAATAGGGCGTTGCGAAATCGACTGGGCCTGCTTTCCAATCAGTATTTTAGCCCCATCACCTAAGCTTAGAAAAAAGCATGCAGTAGTTTATTAAGCCACTTAAACTGGAGGGAGGAAAGGAAATAAGAACTTAGAACAGAGAAGGAAAACAACATCTGAAGTTTCTTTCTTGATTGCTTGTTGGCATAATCTCGACTAGGAGTCAGTGGGTTCGAATTGGACTGGATCTGAATGATTACATATCTAGAATTGGATCCACTTATTTTGTGGATCTGAATTCTGCCCAGATGTATATGTATTTCTTATTCCACCTGATTAGAATGCACACAAGCATGTATCCAACAGTTTAAGAATACAAATACATATTAGATTTTGAATATCTTTTGATTTATCTTGGATGACTGGCATAGGGTGCTAAGTAAGTTTTCATGGTGAAGTCCTTATTCCCCTTACATGAAGCTCTTATTAAGTTTCCTTAGCTAACTATTCCTATCAACCTAAGTGCCCAGAGCGCGGAACGGGAGCAAGAGCGGGAGTGCCGAAACGCTAAATTTTAAAATACTTATATGTCCGGAGCGCCTATATGTATAACATAGTTTTTATGGGTTTATTAACAATTAACTAATGGGAAAAAATATATCTTATTCATATATTCAAGTATCAAAAATGGAGAAAAAATAACTTTGCAATTTGATTACATAAAATATACAATAATTAATAGGTTAGAAGAAATTTCTTCATTTAAAAGATAAATGTCAAGCTTACAGAAAAAAAAAAAAATACACATAAACTAAAGATTCTACATGATGAAAGAAAATATATATAAACTAAAGATTCTACATGATTTGCTTCATATTCAGTTGATCCGCACTCCAAGCATCTTCGAACCTATTGAGGTCAACATCCACCCTCGCTCTTGAGCAGTCATAATTGTGGTCAAGCCTTACCCCTTACCATAAGACAATTGTTATGCCGTTTCCTATCACCAATTGGTTTTGGGATAAGTGGCAGCTCAATTGGATATAGGATCCTACAAGTGGCATCAGAGCCCGATGGTTGGGTATTCGAATCACGGGACATGCGTTTAATTTCTTCTATTAGTATCGGAGTCATATGTTCTTAACTAATCTCCCTCCCCTGTTAGCTGATAACACACTATCTAGTTCAGATGGAGAGAAAAGTCATAGGACTTAAGTATCATATATTTCACTGTCAGAAAAGATGTGTTATTATCTAACTAGAGGGTCTCCTTTTAATAGGCCAACCAGAGTCAAAGCAAAAGAACATTTCATAGACTATTTATTATTTAGTCAGGTCCAATATTCCTGGATGAATCAATATGTTCTGTAGACTTCAGTTGGATGTAGCTACTAATTAAAGCCATAGTCATGTTAATATTAAGCATGAAAATTAAGGTGCAAAGTGCAAACCCAATCCATGGCTTATAGATGATGACCAAACTTACCCATTTGCTATATGGACCATAATTTTCTTCTTTTTCTAACTTCCTTAATTTGTAATACACACGGTCCCATTTTGGGAGAGGACACCATTCTTTCTTCAGTTTTCAGAGATTTTTTGGTAATATTATATAACATCTAAAATAAAGTAAAATTGTTCTTTGCTTACAAATTAACCTGAAGGTAAACAAAGAGTTGTTGACTGCATCAATGCTTAGCAAAATAGATAATTCAAATGTTTTTTAAAACATGAAAGATTGGAAATTTTAATGGGAAGAAATTGTAGAAATCAGACCGGTGTGGTTATCCAATAATAATTTACATAAGCAATGGCTGATCCATAGTGAGACATACCAAATCAATTGTCTTTTTTTTTTTTGAATGATTGATCACATGGCTTAAACCCACAATCTCGAAGTCGCAATAGTGAGCTCCTTCCACTATGCCACGGGCCCTTAACAAATTAAATTGTCTTGTATGCAATGTCATGTACAAAACGAATGAAGGAACGGATACAATGCCACATAGATCAACTATCCATTTGGTCACCATGAAAATAATGAGAAATGTATCCACTAAACTAGGGTGATTTCTTCAATAACATAATATAGGTGAAATAAAGTACGTACATTTAATGTTATTTCCATAGTTGGAGCAAAGAAGTAGATTCAATATGCAAGCTTTGTAAGTTTTATTGACGTTAAAAGTTCAGAATAAATGCATCATGATATCTTCAGACTTTAGCATTCTCTCATTTTCTTAAAAAACTTTTGTATGATTAAATTTTTTTGGCTCTTCTTAGTAATTTGATAAATCCATGGACATGAAAATTCATTTGATAAACCTTCTCAAACTGTTTCATTTTGAGAATGACAAGATCATAGCATAATGATAAATAGTAGTCAACAAAATTATCGTACGGACTCCTCTTCCTATTGATCGGTCCTAGGGCAGATCTAAGTGTAACGATACGGGTGCGACCGCACCCATGAGATTCAAGAAACTCCTTAAATAATACCTTAAAAATTCTATTTTATTATTTGACTTCTTAACTTTGACCATTATCCGCACCACCCAAATGAAAATCTTGGATCCGCCATTGATCGGTCCCAACTTCCCTTGTAGCCTTGTTTGATTACGGACACTTGGATCTTTTGATATACCGAACACCAACCCAATCTAACAACATACTATACACAATAATGAAATTAATCTATCTTTTTTGTAAAAGACAATAATTTTACTAAACCAAGAAAAAAAAAAAAAAAGAGTACCAATTACACTAACTCATGCAACCAACTTGGGAACTCATCAGCCCATGCCCTCACAATAGCTAGACAAACCTACTTTAGTAAGATAGTGAGCAACCATGTTAAGGCTTTCAGGCACAAAATAAAATTTCACCCACCAATCAGTACCCTAGCTTTAAGGGTTTAAACCTTTGGTTGAAGTCATCAGGCCTAGGGTTTTAGATATGGCACCAACAAAAAAATTCTGCCCTCTCAAAGGCACGGGCAACTTCGAAGAAGTCCAAAGTTGCGTAGCCAATTCATCTTTACCATTAATAGCATTCACCACTTCAAGAGCACACGAAAAAACAATAATCTTAGTTGCTAATCTATTTCTTGCCAGCTTCACTGCATCGAGATTTGTATATCGAAATGGATCTTGTATGATTCTCTCTTGACCAGATTTACCCGTGTTAGAAAAACACTTGAATGCTATTAAGATTTCATTTCTTTTACCATTTTATCGTATTTAAGGCCTTATTTATGTATAAAAACACAATAGACAAAATCTTTTATTTTTATGTCCATATTCAAAACTTCAAAAAAAGGAAGTTATAACAACTTGATGCAAAGGTTTTGGGCTTGGTTTGGCCTAACCAGCTGTGGGCACAAAACTATGCTTTAAAAATCAAATTTCACTGATAAAACACACATTATTAGCTACTAAATATTGGAGGAAAAAGAAAGTGGCCTGCCAGACCAAAGAGTAGATTGTATGATTGTGTCCATTGGCTTTCAATGGTGATAGTAACAGGACCTACCAATGATAAGGGAAAAACCCCACCTTAAAACTTGTGCATATATATGCAGGGAAAGCACTGTGAAGAGGGAAGTAGGGAACCCCATCATCTCTGTTTCCCCTAGGACAGCATAGGAAGCAACTCATTCACTTGTCCTTCGTACCACCGAATCAGTATATATATATATGCCCATATACGCACTCCTTTCTCTCCCGTTCTGTGTCGTGACCTTTCATGCTTTTCCAATATATTTCCATCTCTCTCTCTCTCTCTCTCTCTCTCTCTCTCATATCTGCAATACACACATTAGAAAGATCATTTCTTTTGCCTTTTAAAGTATTCAAATGAGAATCCGGGGGCCTTCATTCAATCCTTCTTCCTTTTGTCCTCCTATTTCACCGACGACTTCTTCTTCATTGGTTTCTTGTTCACAGAACTACTTACTATATAATGATAAAAAGACCCATTGCGAAGGACTCGATCTTCTTGTAAAGGCAGCCCAACATGTCTCTGGGGATGTCCTTTTCGACGTCCCACTTACACAGCAGAGGAAAGTTGTCAGCGGACGAAAGAACGATTTCAAACTGAATAAAGCAGCCGTAAGCGAAGTCGATAAGGAAGAATCGGAGGAGAAGAAAGACGTGGGAATTGAAGTGGCTTCGAAGCCGGGACGACAAAAGAGACAGCTTTCCTTGCCTTCCAAATACAATGATTCAGTTCTTCAGCCCTGGAAGCGACAAACCCGTCCCAAACGGTCGATTTAGATCGAGAGAGGTTCGGGTTGATGATGGGTTTTGTTTCTAATTGGGTATGAACTGATTTTCTTTCTGTTGAAGACAATGTAAGGATTCAAAGTTTTTTTTTAGAGTAATACTGGTTAAGTTTTCATGCATTTTTCTGTGATAGGAAAGGAAATAGATCATTGGGTTTTTTTGTTTAGATATCATATCTTTATCATCTCAATTGGATCTATGAACATTTATCAAATGGTTGTTTCATCTTCACCCAATCTTTAGAATAAAAGAAAGATGGGATTTTTATGCAGTATATCTAAAACCTTGGAATCAATATTTGTTATGGGAAAACTTCATTGTTATTTTGAAGCATATGTTTCTTTTTTGAGAATCTCATCTGCCATGTGTATTTCTTGGCCTACTGTGTTTGATTGATACAGGGGAACTGAATTGTTCACTGAACTAATAATGAAAACATCTAGCTGTTGAATAGAAAGCTTTCTTACAGGTGTGGTTGCTTGTTATTGGGTACAAACTGAAGTTGTGACTAGAAAATACTTATATTTGAAATAATAGAATTGCCAACTTATTACAGTATCAGTGCTGGTCTGTTACTTATGTTTGTTTGTTGATGAACTCAGTATTGCTATGCTATTGGTTTCTTTCCATGTCTGTGCTTAATTTAGGTTAGGGAGACATCCATTGGAGGCCCAAAAGAAGAGCTATGTATAATAGTTCTTTTTCAATTTCGATCAAGTCAACTTGTTGACTGAGGTTCTAGTCAAGCAAACATGTTGGCAGAACTGCCTTAAAATTTTAATCACATTAAAAGAAGCTGTTCTTGTAAAAATTAACCTAATGGAGTGGGAATTAAATCAAGTAGTACTCATGAGGAGACTCAATCATTCAATCATGAAAGTAGTTTTAGTATTCATAACATAGTAGTGCCTTATAATGGAAGAGTTTGTCTAAAACTTGCGTTTTGAGCTGACTTGTATTTTGAACTGGTCCTCATTGAGTTTGTGTTTCTAGTTTCAAACTATTTTCATTGTGAAGAGCATGGTGTTGCAGACTTAAAAATCAAGTCCATTACATATATAATCTGTTGCTTTCAGGTGGTTAACTGAGAAGCTTAATTGGTACTGTAATTGATAACTCAAACCAATTCAGGATACTCCAAAAACCTCATACGGGCAGGCAAAACAAGTACTAAAAACAATGAAGAGTCTGATTACTCAAAATCACTTGTACACATTTTAACACTCAACTTAGTTCTGAGTTTACTGGCACTTGGGCTCCTCATTAATTATATAGAAATTTAAATTTTTACATTACAACTTAGTAAAAGAAACATAGAATATCATACATGCAAAAGGTGGATTTGACAGGAATTATTATCCTGGAATGCCAATTTCTCAACTGCTGACTACATCTACATTATTGCCTTTTTGTATAAAAAAATAATTTTAGCACACGTTCATAATAGTAAAATTTCTCATTTTAAGTGCCTATGCCTTTGGATTGTCTTCATTTATCTACTTCCATCATGTTTTTGTATTTTCTTTCACTCTTTGGAGACTTTTCTTCTTCCCACCACACTTTGAGCTCTTCTCGTTGGTCTCTAGATTTCAATCTTCTTCCACCAATTTCTTTCACATCATAGTAAATTCGAGGACAGTCGTACCATTTATCATGAAATTCTTGTCCATCCTTATTGATATATATCAAGTTTTATTATGAGTTCCTCTCAACTAAGATCCATGCAAAGAATGCTATAAAATCTAATCTTACCAAGAACAAATAAGTAAAAATAAGGAATAAAGATTTCAATAATGAAATCTTATTGTTTGATAAACCCTAAAATGATCAAAAGAAGAGAAAAAAAAAGAACTTCTTACATTAAAGGTAGAAGAGTGGAGCCCCCGTGCCTCTTTAATTGAGTGAAGACATGCAAATGGGGATGAGAATGTAAAGAAGAAGACAAATGGTGAAGCATGTTGAGAAACATGAGCTACTACTTAAAAAAACATAAAGTACTAGTGTTGCAAGGATTCTTTATGGGGAGATGAGAGCATATCCCGCTAGAGGGAGCCCTCTAGTGTTACTATTTGAAATATATTTCCTTCATCATTGTACAATAGTTTATTGTGAATTTTCTTAAATTTCTTAAGATATCCATTCCTACCAAAATCTCAAGGCATTAGTAGAGGTTGCGGAAATACTTTTCAATATTCTCCCTCAGGCGGGCCGCTCCTCAACACTCCCTCTCAGGTTCCACTTGGTTGGTACGCTTTTGGTGACACACATTTTTTTAATGCCAAATTGTTCCTCGTGGGATTCGTATTTGCAACCTGTTGGCTCTGATATTTTTCGTAAAAAACCCTTCCCTTAATGCAGTTATAATTAAGCTTGGGCTGCCCCAAAACCCAAACCTGACCTGTCCGACCTTGAGTGTGGGACCCCTAGGTGGGGCACCTTTATGATCAAATAAATGGGTTGGAGGTGCGAATGAGTCGATTGAGTAGAGCTTTGCCAAGATTGGGTCTAGCATGATTGCTGATTCAATGCTAAAGCTCAACTCATCCTTACTTTGTTGAGCTCGATTATGATTGAGCCAAGCTATTGCCTGTCGGCTACCCCCACGGTAAAACGCTGTTGCCTGTTGGGCATGGCTGAGCCTACCTAAAACTAGTTGAAAACCACACCATGGGCTTGGAGGTCAGGCCTCCTATTATAGCCAGTTTGCATAACTTTAAGTAGTTGGGCCTTCGGTTATACATAGCTCCATGGATGAAAAAATCGACCGATGCCTATTCGTATCGGCCGATATAAACCGGTATAGGCCCATACCGATTCGATATATGGCCCCGATATATCGGTATCTGTATCTTGGGGCTATATATGCCCAATATCTCGGCCCATATCAGCCGAGATATACTTCATTTCAGTTTTTCCGAGATCAAAATATCAGCCAAGATCTCATAAAACGTGTTAAAACCTTATTTTTTCTATCTTTTCCCCAGCTTTATTTTCTCATCCTCTCCTCTCATCTCCTTACTCTTTAGAGCAGCAGTCATACTCCATCACACATCCCTCTGGCATATTTTCGAATCCCACATCTATTTTTTGAATAAAATATTATTTAAGGTAAGAGAAAATCTACTTAAAGCATTTTATTATATGTTTTTTATTTTTTATTTTTATATGAAGGATAGAAATCATTGGGTTTGCCACTTGTGTTGTGTTCTTTATTTAGAAGTTAGATGTACATGCTTTCATGCTAGATCTACTACCAATACACATGATTTTGAATTCTTTTTTCAATTTCGTTATTTTCATATTTTTTAATATTTGAATTATCATATATTATTTTTTGAGGATTTCATCATAAATATGTTCTTTTAATAATTCATGATCATTGTATGGTGTGTAAATAATTGATATGTTATATTTATTTTCTTATATTTTACACTAATAAATTAATCATGAATATCAATAATGGTTGCATTATATGAAATACTAGAGAAAATAGCGAACTGCGACATAGACAGGACTCATAACTTAAGGTGACCGAGATTTTGATTTATTATTGTTACTAATGGAAAATAATATTGTTTTCTAGCATTTTCTAATATTCTGGATTTTTTTGGATATTTTTGCGAATTGTTTTGGATTAAAGAAAAATTCATACTGCGACGGACCGATATCTGCGACCGATACCGATATCATATCGGTTTTTCGGCCCAGCCGATACCGAGACCGAGATTTTAAACCATGCATAGCTCTAGTCCATCCCATTTTGCTATTTTGCTATCAGAGCTTACAATTATGCTCTGCCCAATATATGGCCCTAGAACAGGGCAAGATCTATCAATTAGGTAGATCCTCATGTGGGCTATATATCCTTCTTGCTTTGGCATAGTTTACTTGGCAATGAGTAGGGTCAGGGTGTAACTTGTAAGGTTCAACCCAAGCTAATTACCTATTTATTTAGAATTCAAACTGCAACTATACTAACGAGCTGGGCTTGGATTTAATAAACAAACCCCAGTTGCTGCATCCTTGTCTGAAATATACAAGTCTAACTAATAGACACGCAGGGCTTAGCCTTGGCCAGTCTAACGTGGCCCGACTACTGTCCTAGTTCGGGCGAGATGAAATAATCCCTCACTTAACAAAGAGCTTGATTAGGTTTTTTTTTTTTTTTTTTTTTGGATCCTAACTCTAATTGTGCACATTTATTCTGAAGTGATGAGGTCAAGCAAGTGTCATGGGCCATGAAATCGGCCCACATAAAGAGTGCCTCAAAATCGAAGGCTCTCATGCCCATTTTTGAGTCCATATGGGCTTTAACAGTTAGCCATACTTATTGGCTATTGCATGTCTTGAATGTTGGCACTCTGAAACAAGTGTTGTACTATGTCATTGTCAGCCCACACAGAGAGTGCCTCGATATGTAAGCATCAAACTGGGCTTGGACCTTAAAAATAGAAGCAAAAGACTGCAAGAAAAGAAAAAAAGTAAAGAAAAGTTGAAGAAGAAGGAGGAACTATTAATGTTAAATATGATTAAATATCAAGGCTATAACCCACCAGGATGTGAAATGATCTATAGCCTGATAGCCATGTAACATTAGGGCATGAAAATTTCAGGTGCAAGCCCAATCCATGGGCTCATAGATGATGCCCACATCAACCGAATTATGTTTATGGCCCATAATTTTTTTTCGTTTTCCCCTATCTTTACAATGTACATGGTACCATTTTGGGAGTGGGCAGTGGACACGATCTCCTCAGTTTTCGGAGATTTCTTTAGCAATAATATAGAATTTATCAAATCAAGTAACATCGTTCCTTGCTTACAAAATGATCAGAAGCCAAACAAATATTATTATTATTATTATTATTATTATTATTTTGCTATCGGAGGGTTTCCAACCCTTTGGGCCGGACTAATTCCTCCGGACCCAGAGGGGAGCTTGATAAACACCCCTTAGCCCCATAAACAAATATTAATTAAAACATGAAAGATTCGTTGAGTTTTAATGGGCAAAAATTGTAGAAATCGAACAGGTGTGGTTATCGAATCGTAATCTTCTCGAACAATAGCTTATCCATTTTGACACATGCCAAGTCAATTGTCCTATATTTTTTCATAGGTCACATGACTTGAACCCACTATTTTCATAGTTTGCAATAGTTAGCACTTTCAACAATGCCTTCAACTATGCCGCAGGCTCTTATCAAAATAATTGTCTTGTATGCATCAACATGCACAACATGATTCGAGAAGTAGATACAATGCCACATCAGCTGTCCATTTGACTGAAGTATAAATAATGATAATTGTACCACTAAAATAGGATAAATCTTCGAAAAAAATAATATGAGGCGAAATAAAATAGATTAATGCTATTTTCATAGCTAGAGCAAAGAAGTAGTTTCAATATGAACGCTTTTTAAGTTTTATAGATGTTTTTCTTTTGCTAAAGAAGTTCTATTGATGTTAAAAAGCCTAAAACAGTTGCATCCCCTACCCCTATTTTAGTAGAAAAAACCTTTGTGTGACTAAAAAAATTGGCCCCCGCTTCTTACTAATTTGATGAATCCATGGAAATGAAAATTCATTTAGGGTGATTAAACCTTCTCTAACTGTTTGTTTTTAAGAATTAAAAGATTATACTATAATAATAAATTACTAAGAAAAAAACATACATTACACAAGGTTGAGATTGATATTTTTTTACTAAAAAAAAAAAACAAAGGAGTCAATTACACATGCAACCAACTTGGGGAACTCATCAGCCCATACCCTCACATAGCTTGACAAATTTACTTTAGCAAGATTGCGAGCAACCATGTTGTGGCTTCTAGGCACAAAACAGATTTTCACGCCCCAATCCGTGCCCTAGCTTGATGGTATAAACCTTTGGCTGAAATCATTAGGTTTTTAGGTTCTAGATACGGCGCCAACTAAAAAAAAAATTGCCCTCTAATAGGCACTGGCAACTTCAAAGAAGTCCAAAATTTCGTAGACTATTCATCTTTACCAATAATAGCTTTCATCACTTCAAGAGCACCCGAAAAAACAATAATCTTATTTGCTAATCTATTTCTTGCCAGCTTCACTGCATCAAGATTTGCATACCGAAATGGATCTTGTATGATTCTCCCCAGACCAGATTTACCCGCGTTAGAAAAACACGTGAATGCTATTAAGATTTCATTTCTTTTTATCAATTTATCGTATTTAAGGCCTTATTTATGTATTAAAACACAATAGACAAAAGCTTTTATTTATTTGTCCAAATTCAAAACCAAAAAAGGAAGATATAACAACTTGATTCAGAGGTCTGGATATAGTTTGGCCTAAACAGCTGTGGGTACAAAACTATGCTTTAAAAACCAAATCTTACTGTTTAAACATACATTACTAGCTACAAAATATTGGAGGAGAATGACAGTGGGATGCTAGACCACAGAGTAGATTGTATCCCTTGGCTTCCATTGGTGATGATAACAGGACCCACCAGTAATATAACAAACCCCACCACCATAAAATTTGTTCACATGCAAGGAAAGCACTGTAACACTATCTCTTTTTCCACCAATGACACCCTCGGAAGCATCTTATTCAGTTGTCCTTCGCACCACCAAATCAGTATACTTCCTTCTCTTTTCTACACACACCCATATACGTATACTCCATTTCCTTCCATTCGCTCTCTCTCTCTCTCTCTAAGATCTTTAACACCCACATCAGAAAAATCATCTCTTTTGACTCCTAAATATTCAAATGAGAATTCGGGGGCCTTCATCCAATCCTTCTTCCTTTTGTCCTCCTATTTCACCATCTTCTTGTTCTTCTTCACTGGTTTCTTGTTCAGAGAATTATTTATTATCTGATGATGAAAAGACCCATTGCGAAGGACTCGATCTCCTTGTGAAAGCAGCCCACCATGTCGCAGGCAATGTCCTCTTCGACGTCCCGCTTATACAGAGGAAAGTTGTCAGCGGAGGAAAGAATGATTTCAAGTTGAATAAAGCAGATGGTAGCGAAATTGAGAATGAAGAATCAGAGGAGAAGAAAAGCGTGAAAATTGAGGTGGTTTCGAAGCCGGGGCGGCAAAAGAGACAGCTTTCCTTGCCTTCCAAATACCATGATTCAGTTCTTCAGCCCTGGAAGCGACAAACCCGTCCTAAACGGTCGATTGCGATCGAGAGAGGTTCAGATGAGTGATGGGTTTTGTTTCTTATTGGGTATGAATTGATTCTCTTTCTGTTGAACATAATGCAAGGATTGGATTTATTTTTTTTTAGTAGTAGTACTGAGTTTAAATGCATCTTTCTGAGATAGTAAAGCAAATAGATTATTGGGTTTTTTGTTTACATATCTCATCTTTATAATCTCAGTTGGATCTGTAAACATTGATTAAATGGCCGTTTGATATTCACCCAATTCTTAGAAAGTAGAAAGATTGGGATTTTATGCAGTATATAGAGCCTTGGAATCGATATTTGCTAATCATTGTTAAGTTGAAGCATATCTTTCTTTTCTGTGAATTTCTTCTGCCGTGTGTTTCTTGGGGTACTCTGTTTGATAGAGGGGTACTGAATTGTTCTTTGAACTGTTAATGAAAACTTTAGTTGTTGAATAAAGAGTTAAGATTTACCGACTTCCCCTACAATTCATTGGTTTGAAACCAATTTCTCATGTAGGGTTGGTTGCTTGTTATTGGGTAAAAAAGCTGAAGTTGAAACTAGAATACTAATTTGATATATTAGCATTGCCAACAAGATTACAGCGTCGGTGCTGGTCTGTCGCGTATGTTAGTTTCTTGATGAACTCAGTAATGTTTGTTACTGGTTTCTTTCAATGTCTGGAACTTTAGATCAGGGAGACATCCACTGGATACCTAAAAAAGAAATATGCGTATTAGTTCTTCTTCAATTTTGATCAAGTCGACTAGTTGACTGAGGCTCTAGTCCAGCAAAATCTTGGAAGAATTGACTTTGTTAAAACTTAATTGCATTAAAAGAAGCTGTTCTTGTAAAGAACCTAATGGAGTGGGAATTAAATCAGGTAGTACTCAGGAAGCTCAATCTTTGTCACGACCCGGGCCCGAGGCCGGGCTAATCGGGGCCCCGCCCGGATCGCGGTGCCATCATACTTACTCCCGTAAATCTCGAATTAACCGAAGTTAAGACGAAGACTCACAAGGGATCTAACACACATACCTGTCAAATGTACAATTTTTGCGGAAACATATACGTACATTGACAATAAATGGCTTTACATTACAAGTAAAGTTTTCATTTACAAAAATATAATCCAATGAAGTCCACAACTGCACATTCACAATACAATGCAGGGGACATTTAACTACATCTCAAAATGATATACAAAAGTATCTATCAATGAATTCCCAAGATAATCTCAAAACGTTCAAAAGCTACGCCCTCCGACTAAGCCCACTCGGCTAAACCTCCTGGAGGTATCGGATGGGCCTCCTCCGCTCGCGGCGCGGCCTCTGCAAGGCCGGGATGGGCAACTGGGCCTGTAATGCCATCAATAACACTATGAACACGACGGTTCAACAATGTACAAACACATTTAGGGTAACACATGCTAAACTTGTCCATTATCAATATAACAACTCTAGACAATTACATCTAGGTTAATGCAATATCATGTACAGTGTAGCCCATTGATACTCAATGGCTAAATTTACAATTACAATAGTATTACTATCATTTAGTTCAAGGTCTTCCCAAAGGAAGCATTATTCAATTCATTCATTTACTTCATGTCATTTCGTTTCATTTCGTATCTCCCCAACGGAAGAAACTTAAGCACAAGCGGAAGGGCAAACCATTCATGGCCTGGCTTTGTTTCACTTTCGTTTAATCAAGTTAATTAAGCACCAGGCGGAAGGGCGAACCATTCATGGCCGAGGCTTCAATATTATTTCAGTTTTCCTTACATGGCTTATCAATTCATTGACTTTTCAGTCTATATGTGTGGGATCTACCAGTGTCTTGATCAGAGATCACTGGCATCTCCACGGAGCTCCGGAACACCCCAATCATCTGCTGCAGCAGGCTTAATCATTATTCATTGCATTTATTCATTGTTCAGTGGTTCAGTGTATTCATTCATTGTTCGGTGGCTCATTGTATTTATTCACTGTTCGGTGGTTCATTGTATGCAGTCATTATAGACTCAATGGGATTAGATGAATCTTTAATCATTCACGGTCCTACTTGTCTCTATCCCAAATTTAGACAATCTATAGGTGTAATTATTAGTTACTAAATGCACGTGTTATTTTCGATGGACATCACATTCTCATTTAATATGTGCATTTAGTCCCCAAAAATTTTCCACCCTCAATATCAAAATCCACTGGACTCAAACTGAGTCCCCCGATCGATCGGACCGTTAGGTCCGATCGATTGGACAAATTTTTACTCACAATTAATTTTAAGTCAATACTACAGTCATGGAGCCCAAAAAGCCCAAACAAAGAGGGTCGGGTCTGTCTACCGGTAGAACTTCCGGTAGACATCTCTACCGGTAGAACTACCGGTAGAGACATCTCTACCGGTACAACTTCCGGTAGAAGCAAGTGGATTTTCCTTTTCTGGCTCTCTGCCAGATTTTTAACTATTTGTACCGGTAGAAATTCCGGTTCATGTGGATCTACCGGTAGAACTTCCGGTTGACTAAGGGTTCTCAATTCTTCATCTCTCTGTAAAATTTCGAGCCACTTCTACCGGTAGAAATTCCGGTAGAACGTACGAAAACCCAACATTATTAAGAGAAAAGAAAAATGCTTGAATCGAATGGAAATGCACAAAGTGTAAACCCAAATTAAGCTTATACTTGCCTCTTAAAGCCTATTAACAAGAAATCCCTTGATAGCTTGATTTTGAGGTGAGAAATCCCCAAATCCAAACCCTATTTCCATAAAACATCAAAAACACAAATCCTATGAGCTAATTGGCTAGAAACCATGCCTAACCACTCATTATAACTTGGAAATCCATTGAAAGTCCTAAGTACTTACTTGTGATGTGAGTAGGGAACTCTTGAGCTTCTCTTTCAAGTTCCAAGCACTCCAAAGAAGAAGACTACTTGAAGAAGAAGATGAGGAAGAAGAAACCTCCTTCCAACCACTTGACAAGCCTTCAATCTCTACTCTAGATGGGAAGGAATGGGAGGAGAATGAAGAGGAAGAAGGGAAGTTGCCTAGGGTTTCTTGAGTGAAATGCAGTGGAATGAACCCAAGGCTCATTTCAATGTTTATAAGGCCAATTTGCAACTAGACCCTCTCTCTCTTTCTTATTTTCAATTCAAGTCAAATGGAGGCTCACTTGAGTCAATACTCGTCGGATGACTTCGAGCCTATTATGAAAGTTAACGTACTCGTCGAGATACGCGTGTTGGCATCAAGAGTTTCCTTATTCGATAAAATACGTATAAATCCGTATTTACGGAAAAAGGCCTTGTTCTCTTAGTTTGAGTCTAAAATCTCATTAAATCCATTTAATACCCTTCATTATCATTCCTTAAGCTTAATTCAATCATTTGAGACTAATCTCATGGAGCTTAGTCATTAGCCATCATTAGCTTCATTAAACGGGATTAATTAGCATTAACTTCAATTAATTAGAGTTAATCTTGATTAACTCGGGGTGGGGTCTTACATCTCTCCCAACTTTTAGAACCATTCGGTCCTCCGAATGCAATACAATTCAATATAACTCCATTAAGTAATTTAAAAATGTAAAATTACCTGAACAAATAGTTCGGGATACTTCTGGGCCACTTGCTCTTCAAGTTCCCAGGTAGCTTCATTTGGTCCATGATGATCCCAAAGGACCTTGACCCATTTGATTGTCCTAGTGCGCAGAACTGCCTCCTTTGTATCTATGATCCGAATTGGCTTCTCAACATAAGTGGTGTTAGGCAACACTTCGATCTCTTCATGATGAATGACATGTGAAGGATCATGCACATATTTACGAAGCATAGAAACATGAAATACGTTGTGAATACCAGAGAGTTCTGCTGGGAGATCGAGACGATAAGCCACATCTCCAATTCGGCTCGTGACCTTGAAAGGTCCAATGAATCTCGGGGATAGCTTCCCTTTCTGCCCAAATCGAATAGTGCCCTTCATTGGGGAGGTCTTCAAAAAGACCAAATCATCGACTGCGAACTCTAGATCACGCCGACGATTGTCAGCATAGCTTTTCTGCCTTGATCTAACAACCTTCAGTCTGTCTTGTATCTTTTGGACTTTTTCTGCTGTTTCAGCAATGATAGTGGGACCGTGGAAACTTCGGGTTCCAACTTCTTCCCAACTAACTGGAGTTCGACATCTCCGACCATACAGTGCTTCAAACGGTGCCATCTCAATGCTGGAGTGATAGCTGTTATTGTACGCAAATTCGCACAATGCTAAATGGTCATCCCAATCACTCCCAAAATCAATCACACTAGCACGAAGCAAGTCTTCTAGAGTCTGTATAGTCCTTTCTGACTGTCCATCTGTCTGTGGATGATAGGCCGTACTAAACTGAAGTCTAGTGCCAAAGGAGTTCTGGAATGACTTCCAGAAGGTGGACACGAACCTACTATCTCGATCGGAGACAATCGAGACCGGTGTTCCATGCAATCGAGTCACTTCCTTAACAAACAGCTTGGACATTTCACTGAATCCTATATCCTTTCTGATTGGAATGAAATGTGCGGACTTTGTAAGCCGGTCAACGATCACCCATATGGCATCGTGTTGCTTTCTCGTCCTCGGTAGACCAGATACGAAGTCCATTGTAATGTGCTCCCACTTCCATTTAGGGATTTTCAGTGGATGAAGCAATCCCGGTGGCTTCCGGTGCTCAACTTTTACACGCTGGCAAGTCAAGCAGGAAGATACATAACCTGCTATCTCTCGCTTCATGTTGTTCCACCAGAACCTATCCTTCAGATTTCTGTACATTTTTGTACTTCCAGGATGCATAGAATATCTGGTGTGATGAGCTTCAAACATTATAGCTTGTTTTAGATCTTCTTGAGCTGGGACACATAGTCTGTCTCTGAAATATAGGACTCCTTCTACGAGCACAAAATCCGGTTTAGTGGCAAGGTTGTCCTTAATTTTCTCCAACTCAAGGTCTTGAAACTGCCTATCTTTAATTTCCCTGATAAGCATTGGCTCAAAGACGGACATTGCTGCAATCATCACCTTACTGTCCACCATTTCAAAAGCCACATCTAAATCTTTGAATTCTTCAATTAAATTCCATTCACCCACCAATGATGCCAAATTAGCGGATTTCCGACTCAAGGCATCAGCCACGACGTTACCTTTTCCAGGTACGTACTTGAACGGAAAGTCATAATCCTTGATCAGCTCTAACCAACGGCGTTGCCTCGAATTAATATCTCTTTGAGTGAACAGGTACTGAAGGCTTCTGTGATCGCAATGGACTTCAAAAGTCTCCCCGTACAGATAATGCCTCCATTGCTTCAATGCAAACACAACCGCCGCGAGCTCTAAGTCATGAGTGGCATAGTTCTTCTCATGTTCCTTCAACTGCCGTGAACCATATGCAATGACTCTACCATTTTGCATCAATACACATCCCAACCCAATACCCGAGGCATCTGAGTAAATTTCAAATCCTCCTCTTCCTTCGGGTAAAGACAAGATTGGGGCTGAAATTAACTTCTGCTTCAGGGTTTGAAAACTAGACTCACATACATCATTCCATTCAAAAGGAGTGTTCTTCCGAGTCAGTTTCGTTAATGGCGACGCTATCTTTGCGAAGTCCTTGACGAACCTCCTGTAGTAGCCTACCAATCCCAAGAAGCTTCTAACTTCGGGCACATTCTTCGGACTCTGCCAATTAGTAATTGCCTCAATCTTAGCTGGATCAACTGCTAATCCATCTCCTGAGATGATATGGCCCAGAAATGCAACCCGCTGCAACCAGAAGTCGCACTTTTCGAGTTTTGCATACAACTGATTCTCTCTCAGTGTCTGCAAGGCTGTTCTCAAATGACGTGAATGCTCCACCTCTGACTTTGAATAGACCAGGATGTCATCGATAAAGATTACAACAAACTGGTCCAGGAAAGGAGCAAACACCCTGTTCATTAAAGCCATAAACACTGCAGGTGCATTCGTTAGACCAAAAGGCATCACTAAAAATTCATAGTGACCATAACGAGTCCTGAATGCTGTCTTCTGCACATCTTGATCCTTAACCCGAATCTGATGATACCCAGATCGGAGATCAATCTTGGAGAAATATGATGCACCCTCGAGTTGATCAAACAACTCATCAATCCTAGGCAGAGGGTACTTGTTCTTGATTGTCACTTGGTTTATCTGCCTATAATCGATGCACATTCGTAGGGTGCCATCCTTCTTCTTCACAAACAATACAGGCGCTCCCCACGGTGAGACACTGGGCTTAATAAAACCCTTGTCGAGCAAATCCTGTATTTGCTTCTTCAACTCGTATAATTCTGATGGTGCCATTCGATATGGTGCCTTTGATATCGGTGCAGTACCGGGCACAAGTTCAATGGTAAAATCTACTTCCCTTGCTGGAGGTAGACCTGGCACTTCATCCGGAAACACATCTGGGAATTCACAGACTACAGGAATATTCCTTAGCTCCTGCACAGGCTTCTCTTCAGAGATGAACGCGATGTAGCCTTCACAACCATTGAGCATCATTCGTTCAGCCTTGAGTGCCGAAACTAGTCTGGTATCGTACTTCTTCTGAACTCCCTCAAAGAGTACACTGGCACTGGCCTCATCCACCCTAAAGGTGATGACTTTACGGAAACAGTCTAAACAAGCCCTGTACTTCGCAAGCCAGTCCATACCAAAAATTACATCGAAATCATTCATTTCTAACATGACCAGATCAGCTGGCATTGACACTTCCCCTATTTTAACACTACACTGGGGAACATACAATTCACAAACTACTTTTGTCCCTACAGGAGTAGCTACAGTAAAATCATATGGTAATTGCATTATTCGATCACGCATATCATATGCAAATGGGGGTGCTACAAAAGAGTGTGTAGACCCGGGATCAAATAGTGCAATTGCAGATCTATTATCTACAAGTATTGTACCTTCAACCACGTTTGCTGCAACATCAGCTTGCTCTCTGTTAGCTGCATAGACCAATCCAGCTCTTTGTTGTCTATTGGGTTGCTGTTGCTGCTGTTGCCTTGGCTGCTGTCTCTGCCATTGGCGTTGCTGTCCTTGGGGTTGAGGTTGCTGCTGTTGTTGTCTAGGAGGAGGAGCTGGCAAGGCTAGACGTGGAGGAGGAGCAGGTAATGCTACTTGCCCTTGAGCAGGCTGCTGATACGGAGCTCTATCTTCTCTCCTTGCCCTTGGACATTGTGCCATCTTGTGCTCCATTGAGCCACAGACTAAACAAGCTCCAGAAGTCCTCCAACATAACTCAGTCCTGTGACTTTTACCACAAGTCCCACAGACTGGTTTATTCTCTCTCCTCTCATATCCAGGATGAAATCTCTGTTTCTGCCTCTTGTTCCTCGGTTGTCCCCCTTTTCTAAACCATGAGTCACCACTTCGCTTGGGGTGCCCAGACTCTGCTTCTTTCTCTCTCTCCTTTTCTCTTTGAATTCCCTCCGCCGTGTATGCCCTATCAACGGCATCATCAAAGGTCGTAGGCTTTTGTCCTGCAAATACAATTGACTTGTATTCTGGGTTTAGTCCTTGGAGGAACCTCTTGACCTTTTTCTCCTCAGTGTCCACTAAGTCAGGAGCATACTTGGACAATTGCAAAAACGTATGAACATAAGCAGCAACGGTCAGTTGACCTTGCTTCAAGTGTAGGAACTCTGATTCCTTCTGTTGCTGCACATGCTCAGGGACAAACTTCCTACGAAACTGCTTCTTGAAGACTTCCCAGACATCGGGTGTGTTCATGGCCTTGAACACATCCTTAACACTCTTCCACCATGTATTAGCTTCCCCTCTAAACATGGTAGAGGTAAGCAATACTCTTTGTCTCAGGGTGCAAACAACTGTATCAAACACATCCTCGATGTGTTCCAGCCATTCATCTGCCTTCTCCACATCCTCATTGCCGAAAAACTCAGTGGCTCCCCTTTTTCGGAACCTCTCAAAAATGGCGTGAGGATCCGCATCCTTGTGTTGTAATACCACCTGAGTCTCAACATGAGGTTGTTGGACCGGTGCTACAGGTGGAGCTTGCAATTGAGCTTGCAACTGAGCTTGTGTTTCCAACAACGTGGTAATTTGGGCTTGCATGCCCATTTGAGCCTCATGGCTCTTTGCCATCTGTTCTCGGTGCTGGGCCTGCATGGCCACTTGTGTTTCATGACTCTTCACTAATTGCTCTAGTATTGCAGTCATTCTCGCATCCGTATTCGATGCTGGAGGAGGGGGTGTGGTACTATCATTGACAGGAATTTCGATAAAGCCATCATTCCCCGATCCAGATGCCATGCTGCAGACAATACGGAAGGTAAGATACATATCTCAACACTTCCATCGCACATATATCACATATAGTGAAATCAATAAACAAAAATCCAAAGTTGGATTTGCCTTAATCGTAACGTTCCTCACTTCGTTCTTAGTATTTCTAACATTCTAAAGTTGTCTTAACCTAGCTTCTTAACTAGGCTCTGATACCATACAATAAGTATGTCACGACCCGGGCCCGAGGCCGGGCTAATCGGGGCCCCGCCCGGATCGCGGTGCCATCATACTTACTCCCGTAAATCTCGAATTAACCGAAGTTAAGACGAAGACTCACAAGGGATCTAACACACATACCTGTCAAATGTACAATTTTTGCGGAAACATATACGTACATTGACAATAAATGGCTTTACATTACAAGTAAAGTTTTCATTTACAAAAATATAATCCAATGAAGTCCACAACTGCACATTCACAATACAATGCAGGGGACATTTAACTACATCTCAAAATGATATACAAAAGTATCTATCAATGAATTCCCAAGATAATCTCAAAACGTTCAAAAGCTACGCCCTCCGACTAAGCCCACTCGGCTAAACCTCCTGGAGGTATCGGATGGGCCTCCTCCGCTCGCGGCGCGGCCTCTGCAAGGCCGGGATGGGCAACTGGGCCTGTAATGCCATCAATAACACTATGAACACGACGGTTCAACAATGTACAAACACATTTAGGGTAACACATGCTAAACTTGTCCATTATCAATATAACAACTCTAGACAATTACATCTAGGTTAATGCAATATCATGTACAGTGTAGCCCATTGATACTCAATGGCTAAATTTACAATTACAATAGTATTACTATCATTTAGTTCAAGGTCTTCCCAAAGGAAGCATTATTCAATTCATTCATTTACTTCATGTCATTTCGTTTCATTTCGTATCTCCCCAACGGAAGAAACTTAAGCACAAGCGGAAGGGCAAACCATTCATGGCCTGGCTTTGTTTCACTTTCGTTTAATCAAGTTAATTAAGCACCAGGCGGAAGGGCGAACCATTCATGGCCGAGGCTTCAATATTATTTCAGTTTTCCTTACATGGCTTATCAATTCATTGACTTTTCAGTCTATATGTGTGGGATCTACCAGTGTCTTGATCAGAGATCACTGGCATCTCCACGGAGCTCCGGAACACCCCAATCATCTGCTGCAGCAGGCTTAATCATTATTCATTGCATTTATTCATTGTTCAGTGGTTCAGTGTATTCATTCATTGTTCGGTGGCTCATTGTATTTATTCACTGTTCGGTGGTTCATTGTATGCAGTCATTATAGACTCAATGGGATTAGATGAATCTTTAATCATTCACGGTCCTACTTGTCTCTATCCCAAATTTAGACAATCTATAGGTGTAATTATTAGTTACTAAATGCACGTGTTATTTTCGATGGACATCACATTCTCATTTAATATGTGCATTTAGTCCCCAAAAATTTTCCACCCTCAATATCAAAATCCACTGGACTCAAACTGAGTCCCCCGATCGATCGGACCGTTAGGTCCGATCGATTGGACAAATTTTTACTCACAATTAATTTTAAGTCAATACTACAGTCATGGAGCCCAAAAAGCCCAAACAAAGAGGGTCGGGTCTGTCTACCGGTAGAACTTCCGGTAGACATCTCTACCGGTAGAACTACCGGTAGAGACATCTCTACCGGTACAACTTCCGGTAGAAGCAAGTGGATTTTCCTTTTCTGGCTCTCTGCCAGATTTTTAACTATTTGTACCGGTAGAAATTCCGGTTCATGTGGATCTACCGGTAGAACTTCCGGTTGACTAAGGGTTCTCAATTCTTCATCTCTCTGTAAAATTTCGAGCCACTTCTACCGGTAGAAATTCCGGTAGAACGTACGAAAACCCAACATTATTAAGAGAAAAGAAAAATGCTTGAATCGAATGGAAATGCACAAAGTGTAAACCCAAATTAAGCTTATACTTGCCTCTTAAAGCCTATTAACAAGAAATCCCTTGATAGCTTGATTTTGAGGTGAGAAATCCCCAAATCCAAACCCTATTTCCATAAAACATCAAAAACACAAATCCTATGAGCTAATTGGCTAGAAACCATGCCTAACCACTCATTATAACTTGGAAATCCATTGAAAGTCCTAAGTACTTACTTGTGATGTGAGTAGGGAACTCTTGAGCTTCTCTTTCAAGTTCCAAGCACTCCAAAGAAGAAGACTACTTGAAGAAGAAGATGAGGAAGAAGAAACCTCCTTCCAACCACTTGACAAGCCTTCAATCTCTACTCTAGATGGGAAGGAATGGGAGGAGAATGAAGAGGAAGAAGGGAAGTTGCCTAGGGTTTCTTGAGTGAAATGCAGTGGAATGAACCCAAGGCTCATTTCAATGTTTATAAGGCCAATTTGCAACTAGACCCTCTCTCTCTTTCTTATTTTCAATTCAAGTCAAATGGAGGCTCACTTGAGTCAATACTCGTCGGATGACTTCGAGCCTATTATGAAAGTTAACGTACTCGTCGAGATACGCGTGTTGGCATCAAGAGTTTCCTTATTCGATAAAATACGTATAAATCCGTATTTACGGAAAAAGGCCTTGTTCTCTTAGTTTGAGTCTAAAATCTCATTAAATCCATTTAATACCCTTCATTATCATTCCTTAAGCTTAATTCAATCATTTGAGACTAATCTCATGGAGCTTAGTCATTAGCCATCATTAGCTTCATTAAACGGGATTAATTAGCATTAACTTCAATTAATTAGAGTTAATCTTGATTAACTCGGGGTGGGGTCTTA
This sequence comes from Umbellularia californica, assembly GCA_028538565.1. Classification (NCBI taxonomy): domain Eukaryota; kingdom Viridiplantae; phylum Streptophyta; class Magnoliopsida; order Laurales; family Lauraceae; genus Umbellularia; species Umbellularia californica. The sequence goes on along the minus strand of JAPQWN010000001.1, from coordinate 11,361,049 downwards.
CAATCTTGCAATCATGAAAGTCATTTTAGTATTCGTAACAGTGCCTTGTAATGGAAGAGTCTCCCTAAAACAAGTGTTTTGAACTGACTTGTTTTTTTAGTTTAAGCTGGCCCTCATTGGGTTCGAGTTTCTAGTTTCAAACAATTTCCACTGGCAAGAGAATGGTATTGCAGACTTCAAAATCTAAATGCATTACATAAACTGTTACTTTAGAAAGCTACTCTCAGGTGGTTACAGAGAAGCTTAATTGGTATTGTAATTGATAAACCAAATCACAATGCTCAGAAAAACTCAATGAGGAAGGCAGAATATCTTATTTGAGTACTCAAAAACAATGAAGAGGCTGATTATTCAAAATTGCTTCAACACAATGTAACATTCAACCTAGTTCTGAGTTTACTTGTGCTTCAGGCTCCTCATTAACTCTATAGAAATTTGAGTTTTTAGATTGCAACATAGTAAAAGAAATATAGAACATCAGACTTGCAAAAGATGAATTTACTGAAATTATAATCCAGGAATGTTTTTTTTTCCCCCCCTCAATTGCTGACTATATTTGCAGCATTGCCTTTCTGTATATATAAAAAGTATCTAAAGTTTTAGCATGCATCCATAAAAGTATAATTTCTTATTTTAAATATATTTGCACTTGGATTGTCTTCATTCATGTTCTTCCTTGAGTGTGCTAATCAAGTGTTTTGTATTTTCTATATTTGTCCTTGGGAGGATTACTCTTTTTAGCTTCTTCCTCTTTCTGCTGCATCTTGAGCTCTTCTTGGTGGTTCCTAGCTAAGTCTTGATCTTCATCGACCAACCTTCTTTTACATCATAGTAAATCCAACAAAGTAATAAATGACACACGATTTTATCATGAAATCCTTGTTCATCATATATAGTTTATTATGAATACCTCTTTACTAAAATCCGTGCAAAGAATACTATATATCTTGAAATCTCATTGTTTAATAAACCCTATAATGATTAAAAGAAGAAAAAGAGAACTTCCTATATTGAATGGAGAAGAGTGCGGTCCATGTAACTCTTAATCGAGTAGTGAAGACACTTGAATGGAGATGAGAATGCAAAGAAGACAAATAGTGAAGAATGTTGAGAAACCTGACCACCACTACTACTACAGAGAAAATGATTGATGTTGCAAGGATTCTTTGCTGGGAAAGATGGACATATAATACAATATCGTGGGATGTTGTATTTTTTTTTTTTTTTTTGTAATAATCCCTTCGTTTTAATGTAGCTACAGTAAAGGTGTTGGGGAATTAATTAGGGCAAACACACGCACGATCAATCACACCACAAGCAATCTATGAAACAAGAGATTTACATGGTTCGGTAATTGTGTATGTCCATGGGGCCATTAGGATTTCACTATGCAGAAATTAGGGCATTTCGTTATAAGGACTTTAAACCCTCTAGCATACTCTCTCCTCATAGGTCTCGATCTTGCTTTCACATCCGCCTCCTTGCATGGTTGGGAATCACGGGAGATAGCTCTCACTTCTCTCTCACTCACTCTCAGTGTAGGGTTACCGATTACATCAATATATAATTTCCGCTTTCTTGGCTCTCAAAAAAAGCCCCAATACAATGACCAAAATACCCCTGACTCTGAACCCGGTCATTGGCTAAACCAATGAACCAATCCGGTCAAACGGAATACAAGACATAAACCTAACAAAAGGTTGGGCTGCCCCAATACCCAGCCTGACCCATCCAAGTTGGAGTGTGGGACCCTTAGGTGGGGCACCTTTATGACCAAATAAATGGGTTGGAGTTCTGAATGAGGCATGCAGAACTTGGCCAAGAGTGAGTTATGAATGAGCCTGGCTCAAAATTTGTGCTTGGAATCACCATGTACTCTTTTTTATACATTTTTTTTCCGGGTAAACTTTCTTGTACATAAGTTTTACACGTACATATTGTTGACTTAATCAAGCTGAACATGCCTTAGCTTAAGCTCGTTTGGCTAAAGAAGCCAAGATGAGCTTGGCTTGATTAGCTGATTAAATCCAACCAAGTCCAGCTGAGCCGATTTGAAATGGCTCAATTCATCAACGGTCCTAATATGGGAGCCCCAATCAAGAAAATAAATGAAAAATAGTGTCAATTTTAGATATTCACCAATATATGCCCCCATCAGTGGAATGCCTGATTCACACAATTTCACACCTATATTCTCTGTAGAGGTTGACATCTTTGATATGGGCAATACATGCTGATGTGAGCCAATACAAGCAATCATTTAATCATTTAAGTTAAAAATAAAATCACATCAATACAACCGATACACCAACATGGTTGAGCCATATTAAGAATGGTTCTTTATCCGAGTGGTAATAAGTGGCAGTTCTCACTTGGATGTCCAGGATTCGAACCCTAGATACGATACTTTTTTTCGCGTGTGTGAGCTTCCTTTCTCACTTGTGTGGACTTTCTTTCCACGTGTGTAAGCTCCTTCAATTTCCACTTGAGTGGTATGTCTTCCCGTGTGTGTGGGCTCTCGGTTGTATCCCATTCTCTTGGCTCAGGTAAGAATGAATGGTGACACTCTCAAGCTACTACGTCAGAGCATACAGAGGGTGTCTTATTATCTGTGTCGAATTGGATTTTAACACTCTCAATAGAAATAAAAGGCTGCAACAAAAATAATGAAAGAAAGAAAGAAGAAGAAGGAATCATTAATGTTAAATATGATTAAATATCAAGGGCTATTACCCACCTGGATGTAATAATGATCTAGGCCCATTGATAATCTTGGATTGAACCTTGTTTGATCACAATTTCTTGTATTATCCTGTATTGCTATAAATTAGTATTTAATTATGTTCAATTAACACATGGGTTCAAACTAGTCAGTGCGCGGGTCCATACACATAGAAACCCTTGAATGAGCTACGTCCATGAGCACTCTTCTTTTTCTAGCACGTGGGATCCTCTATGATCAATTCAAACCCCTCACACTTACTATCCTCCTATAAATCGGCACAAGGACAATTTTGACAATCATTCAACCATTGCTCACTATTAGATTACAAATCTAAAAAAAAAAAAATATAATTTCTTCTAAAACTATTAAATTTGAGAGCATATATCAAAGGAATAAGATGATTTAAAAGGGTTTATATTTCATACACCCTGGAGTCTTATTTAGATCTTTCAATCCACCATCTCTCCCATCATTGGCATGACCCTAGGTGGGGCCCAAATGGCGGTGCTCACGGATGGTGTTCTGTTTGAGTTCACCCTATATACTATATATGGCCCTGCTACTATGTGTGGAATGTTTCGCACTGAATTCTGTAGGGATTGCCCCATGGGCTCCATGTAGGGCACAGACTACCAATCATGAAGGAGATGGGGGATAAAAAAATTCTGGACTATACCCACATGTTTGCAAAGTTTCAAGTGCATTTGATCATTAATCTAATCCCTTGATTCATGGCCCTCAACATTATATATATATATATATATATATATATATATATTAATTTCTATCTTTTGGGGTGGGTCGGGTGTTGTGGAGAGGAGTTAGATGGTTCCTTGCATTGTGTCCTTCCCTCTTTATTTTTTTTTTTTTTTGGGGAACTCTTTCTATTGTTTTATACAAGGAAATGGTTCCCAAAACTTCTTGAGAATGAGAGATATGGAACGGCCGAGAGCATGGGACTAGTTGTATTTAGGGGCAGACCCAGACACAACCACGCGGGTGCGGCCGCACCTATTAAACCACAACGTGCTTTTAAAAATTCAATAAAAAATGTGGATCCACACTCAAAATCCACATAAAAATCTTCAAATTGGCTCCAAAACCAAACTACCCTTAAAATTCACACCCTCAAGTGAGAATCTGGGTCCACCATTTGAATTTCACAATGTCCTGAAAGCAAAAGAACATGCCATAGACTATTGAGTCGGGCACAATCCTTGATTAGTCAATAAGATCTGTTGACTTCAGTTGGATGTAGACAGGTAGTTAGAGCCATGGCCATGTAACACTAAAGCTAGAAAATTCTGGTGCAAGCCCAATCCATGGGCTTATAGATGATGTCCAAATTCACCAAATTGTTATATGTGACATAATTTTCATTCATTTTCCTCTTTCTTTAGCTCAGTTGGCCTAGGACTGGGTTTACACTCGGAGGTAATAGGTTCGAAACTGCACTACCATACTAAGGCTATAGGGGAGTTTACCCGGCTTCCCTCTGTGCCCGGAGGGATTAGTCTAGCCCAAAGAACTGAGAACCATCCAATAGCTAAAAATAAATAAAAAATCTACATGGTGCCCTTTTGGGAGTGGGCAGTGGTTGCCATCTCCTCAGTTTTCAGAGATTCTTCTAGTAATACTATAGAACTTATCAAATCAAGTAAAAATTGTTCTTTGCTTACAAAATGATCAGCAGCCAAACAAAGACTTGTTCACTGTATTAATGCTTAGCAAAATGGATAATTCAAGTATTAATTAAAACATATGAAAGATTGGATGAGTTTTAATGGACAAAATTTATGGAAATCAGACAGGTGTGGTTATCAAATCATAATCTACTCAAGCAATGGCTTATCCATGATGAGACATACCAAATCAATTGTCATACAGTTTTTCATTGGTCAGGTGTTGAACCCAATATCTCAAGGTTACAATAGCAAGTACTTTCCAGTGTCACAGGCTCGTCGGCCTCCTATCAAAAAAATCGCCCCATTGCAGCAGTCACATTGAAATTAATGATAATTGTACCATTAAGTTAGGGTAAGTCTTTCAATAAAATAATATAAGGTGAAATAAAGCACATTTAATGCTATTCCCATCGAAGAAGTAGTTTCAATATGCAAGCTTTGTAAGTTTTATAATTGATGTTTTTCTCAGTTGCAATTTGATAGCTTCAGACTTCAGCTCTCTCTCTCTCTCTCTCTCTCTCTCTCTCTCCATTTTCATAATAAACCTTTGTGTGATTAAAAAAATTGGCTCTTCTTAATAATTTGATGAATACATCGACATGAAAATCCTTCTAGGGTGTGATTAAACCTTCTAAAACTGTTTCTTTTTAAGTATTAAAAGAAAGATTATACTACAATATTAAATACTAAGAAAAAAAATACTATACTCAATATTGAAATCGATCTACTACATTTCGGTAAAAGAGAAAATTTTACTAAACCAAAAAACAAAGGAGTGCCAATTACACTAAATCATGTGACCCATACCCTTACAAAAGCTAGACAAACCTACTTCAACAAGATAGCGAGCAACCATGTTCGTTCAGGCTTTTTTTGATACAAAACAAATTCCACCAGCCAATCGGTACCCTAGCTTGATGGTTTAAACCTTAGGTTGAAATCATTAGGTCTTGGGTTTTAGATATGGCGCCAACATAAAAATTTATATCGCTCAAAGGCACAGGAAACTTCAAAGAAGTCCAAAATTTCAAAGCAAATTCATTTTTACCATTAATAGCTTTCACCACTTTTAGAGCACCCGAAAAAACAATAATCTCGACCGCTACTCTGTATCTTGCCAGCTTCACATCGATGATTGTATATTGAAATGGATCTTGTATGATTCTCTCTTGACCAGATGCACCCGCAATGGAGAAGTGCTTGAATGCTATTAAGATTTCGTTTCTTTTACCATTTTATCGTATTTAAGGCCTTAGTTATGTATTAAAACACAATAGACAAAAGCTTTTGTTTTTGTGTCCATATTCAAAACTTCAAAAAAGGAAGATACAGCAGCTTGATTCAAAGGTTTGGGTATAGTTTTGGCCTAAACAGCTGTGGATACAAAACAATGTTTTAGAAATCAGATTTTACTCATAGAAAACATACACTATTAGCCCCTAGATATTGGAGGAAAAGGACATTGGTCTGCAAGACCACATAGTAGATTAGTATTCCTTGGCTTTCATTGGTGATAATAATAGGACTCACTAGTGACTAATAATATCACAAACCCCACCATAAAAAAAATTGTACACATGCAAGGACAGCACTGTAAACCCCATCTGTTTCTACCCAAAAAGGATAAGAAAAACCATCTCTTTTTACACCAATGACAGACTAGGAAGCAAACTTTAATCAGTTGTCCATCGTCCCACCAAATTAGTATATGCCCATATACATATTCTGCCTTCTCTACCCGTTCTATTTCGTGATATTTCTTGGCTGCTACTTATTTCTCCCTCAAACTTCCAAAATATAAAGCAATCTCTCTCTCTCTCTCTCTCTCTCTCTCTCTCTCTCTCACACACACACACTTCAGAAAAATCATCTCTTTCGTTTGATACTCAAATGAGAATTCGTGGGTCTTCAACCAGTCCTTCTTCCTTTTGTCCTCCTATTTCACCAACTTCTTCTTCTTCTTCATTGGTTTCTTGTTCAGAGAGCTATTTATTATCTGATGATGAAAAGACCCATTGCGAAGGACTCGATCTCCTTGTGAAAGCAGCCCACCATGTCGCTGGAAATGTCCTCTTCGACGTCCCACTTATACAGAGGAAAGCTGTCAGCGGAGGAAAGAAAGCAGTTCTCAGCGAAATTGAGAAGGAAGAATCAGAGAAGAAGAAAGACGTGGAGATTGAAGTGGTTTCGAAGCCAGAGAGGCAAAAGAGACAGCTTTCCTTGCCTTCCAAATACCATGATTCAGTTCTTCAGCCCTGGAAGCGACAGACCCGTCGGAGATAAACGATTGAGTCGAGAGAGGTTCGGATTAATGATGGGTTCTGTTTCTTATTGGGTATCAATTGGTTTTCTTTCTGTTGCAAGGTTTGGATTTCTTTTTGTTCAGAGTACTAGTATTCGAGTTTTACTGCATTTTTCTTTGATAGAAAAGGAAATAGATCATTGGGTTTTTTTTGTTTTGATTATCTTATCTTTATCTTCTCAGTTGGATCTGTGAACATTGATCAAATGGTTGTTCTATATTCACCCAATTTTGAAAATGAAAAGGTAAGAACTTTATGCATCATATAGAACCTTGGAATCAACATTTGTTGAGGAAAGTTTCATTTTTTCAGTTGAAGCGCATATCTTTCTTTTCTGCGAATTTGTCCTGCCATGTTTTTCTTGGTCGACAGTATTTGATAGAGGGGAATTGAATTGTTCATTGAACTAACAATGAAAACATGTAGTTGTTGAATAAAGAGGTCAGATTTACTGATTTTCACTTCTATTCATTGGTTTGCAACCTATTTCTTATGTGGGGTTGGTTGTTATTGGGTAGAAACTGAAGTTGAGACTAGAACACTAATTTGATCTAATTGCATTGCCGACAATGTTACAGTATCAGTACTGGTCTGTCGCTTGTGTTGATTTGTTGATGAACTCAGAACTGTTTGCTGTGGTTTCTTTCAATTGGGTGTCTTTCAATGAATTGAACTTTTAGGGAGACGTCCAATTGATACCCAGAAAGGAAATATGTATATCAGTTCTCTTTCAATTTCGATCGAGACTGAGGATCTAGTCAAGTAAACTCTGGGAATAACTGACTTCATTAAAAACTTGATTGCAGTAAAAGAGATTGTTCTTGTAAAGCACCTTAATGGAGAGGGAATTAAAACTAGTACTCAGGAAAACTTAATCATCCAATCATGAAAGTCATTTGAGTATTCAAAACATAGAAGTTGCTTGAGCCTTATAACAAGAGTTTGTCTAACACTTGAGTTTTGAGCTGGTTTGTATTTATTCTGGCACCCATTGGGTTGGAGTTTGAATCTTCCATGGTGAACTGAAGAGCATGGTATTGCAGACTTAAATAATTAACTGCATTACATAATCTGTTACTTTAGAAAATTGGTTAGCTGAGAAAGCTTAATTGGTACTGTGATTGACAACTCAAACCAGATCAGGATACTAAAAAAAAAAACTCAACCAGGCAGCTGAAAGAACTTGCACTAAAAAAACAATGGAGTCGGATTACTCAAAATCATTTAAACATTATTTAATACTCAACTGAGTTATGAGTTCATTCTACTTTAGGCACCTCCAATTTGAGTCAGACATAGGGTGGTGCCAGAAATTATTATCTTGGAAGGTTGTTTCTCAATTGCTGCATGCATCCTTTCTGCAGCAATGCGTTTTTTTAAATGGTATCTTAACCTTTTGTGCACACATAATTTCTCATTTTAAGTTACTTCTCACTTGGATTGTCTTCATTTATGCTATTTCTTAAGTCAAGTGTTTTGTATTTGTTCTTTGGAGGATCATTCATGCTCAGAATCTTTTATTGCCCCAAAGTTAGAAATAAACTGTTACTCTGCGGTGATTCATTCTCCAATTTATGAGGATATGTAGGTAGTTGTAACCACATTGATATCTCAATTTTTTAGTCATCTATAGAGAGGGGGTGAATTGACAATGCTGCATATATATTTTTTGTAGATATCCATTGTTAGATGTGCATGCCCTCTGGCTACCTCAAAAGATCAAAGAAGATGGTTAGATGGAACTATGAAATTGTGTAATGATTGGTTTAAGCTTTGATTGGTACAGCAAGGTGTTTCCTCTCTCAATGTGCTGTATGAGAATGCCTAGTATACAATGAAAGGAAATTTTGGGTAGTTTTAATCCATATTACGTACACACACCACACAACACCAACCACATACCAAGAAGAAAGAATACTTAGGGTATGTTTGTTTGCGTTAGATTACATAGGAATTCATGTTCAAATGAAATCCACCAAAAGGATTATGAAAGAGGTGTAGGATATTAGATGAGGAGGGAAGGAATAAAGTGGAGAAATAGATGGGACCTTAACTTCCCTAGGTATTGGATTACTAGGGTGATGGCTGAGTAGTCGGTCTCAATCTCCCTTGATTCAATTTCCTTTAAAGGGGAGGTTATTTCATGGTCATTTTTGTATATTCACCTTTTATCTTCATTTTATCCACTTATGATATCAATTCCTATGTATTCTATACAAACAAAAAGGCCGTTAGGGAAATGAGAGAACTTGCATTCTTTCTCAACTTTGTTAATTTATAAATGAATGGAGTTTACCACTGCTTGTAGTTTTACATTGTTCAACGAATGGTTAGGATCTATCCACATGCCACTCATCTAACGGATCAGAAACTTCTACAGCATTGTAGGTATTAACCAGTGATGCTTGGCAAACTTCTAATTTTCTACATAGCCCTGTCATAATCCTCCACTTCTCCATACTATTCTTGAATCCATTCACATCTACACCTTTCTACAATTTACAAGAATATTGCCTTAGGTATTTCTACACCATTCAAGACAGCCCTTGGATCTTCTAGATGATCCAGATCCTTAGATCCTTAGATCCTTCAGGATCTCATCCGATCAATCGCGATCCATCCGTCCATCTGATAACGAGCATGTTGCATCACTTAGATGGTCATGATGCACAACTTACCCTAGAAAGCCTCAACCCCTCCCGCGTATGTCATATGTGGGGATAGGCCTTGCCTGTATGTGCCTGGGCCACATATGGTTCGACATATGTGAGGTTCTCAGTTTTTGTTAGTCCTAACTGTTGTTCCAATGCACCCTTCCCATGGATGGGGGTTCCCCAGAAATATGTTGGAACTTTCTGATCCTTCAATCTCTCTATGAGCTATTATTTCATTCTGATCTTAACTAACCATTTGTGAACGACCAATGACTTGATGAAATGGTTTGGCGTACTCATGGGCTATCTTGGGTCAGGCCAAACTTGTCCAAGCCCCTTCCTTTGAGTCATTAAGCCTAGTATTCAGGATGCAGCTCATGGATCTGAAAGACTGGGTCAGGCGACTCAGGCCTATCTATTTTCAAAATATATACCTCGAAGGCTAAATGTGTTTGCCCAGGTCGTGCCTTCAACCACACATAGGACCAGGCCTGTCTTGCTATTGTAGGGGTCACAGCCTGGGTCCAGCCACAGACCTAAAGCACTTATCATTTTTATCATAAGGTGGACCATACTCAGGTAGCCGGGGTCCATGTTCACCATTAAAATCAGTTTAGGTCTATGCTTCTGGTACATTTTTGTGCATCAATAACCCATCATATCAGTATGGTTGGGCACAGACTGAGTGCGTGCCAGATTCTGGCCGAGTCCTAATCCATAAAATTCATAATCCGGCGTGGACTTGGATGCAGAAGGAGCTGATACTCATCAGAAAAGTTTTGAAAACCTAGGCCCAGGCCTGACACGCTTAGCATCCATACCATAAACCAAAGTCTGGGCGACAGACATAGTAGACGTCTGCCTCACCCAAACTAGAAGGGCCCCAATTATACAATTTGGTCCTCGTTTGAATCATTATGGCTACTTCAATAAAGGAATACAGATCAGAGATGTCAATAAATTGAACCTCCAAAACCCCTTTCCCATTTAGATGGGTTTGGCATTTTAAAATGAACTTTTTTTCCCCCTCATTTCTATTTAGGACTATGTTATTACCCGTGATTCCTGGATACGGCATAGATACATTAGGGACAAGCCATGAACATGGTATAGACATAGATTTCACACATATAAAGTGAAGTGTTGGATACAATACGGCATAATATGTTGTACATTTTGAAATAACCAAGCATCATCATAGGTTCTTCGTTCTCCTTGCCACTCGCTCTCTTTCTGCCCATTTTATTTTTCCTAAACACGGCTCTAAAAATTTTAAACGGCTCAATTCATCTTGGTTGAGTTGACTGATTTTCTAGAGTTCAGGATTGAACTTGCCATTCCATGCAATATCCAATTCCGAAAAACTATCATTATCCAGCACCGTTCAGATTAAGGTTTTCAATGGGCCCAAATCCGGCCCTGGTCTGGCCCAGATCGTAGGCCGTTTAGGTAGACTTGGACATACATTGTGCCGGACAGGTTGGATCCGGGCCCATGTTTGGGGTCTAAAACCCTAAACTGGTTGGATATGGGCCTAGGTTCGGAAGCCCTTTGGACTCTTAATATGCATGACCATATACATGCCCATTAAAAAACGTTAACATGAAACACATATATGCTATATAGAAAAGGGTTTTTATGAATCTCTCTCTCTTCTAAATTCTCAAACGTACTTGTGGGCTTTAAACAGGTAGAATTCCTAATTTTCATATCAAACTCCAGCGTCCGTATTGGACCCGACCCAGAATCTTCAATTGTAAAAGGACTCAGGCCTGGACACAGGTGAGTCCAGCCAGATGCGGCCTGTCGACACCCTTGGTTCAGATACTAAAAACAGATGGCTAGCCACCTTCAACCCGAGTTGATTTTTCTGGGCTATATATAACCAGTTTGGAACAAGACCCACAACCTTAACAGTGTTGATTGGTACATTTGCATGACACAGTATTGGTGGATGAGGCTCTGTCTGTAGCACAAGTCCGGCAGATGGGTTGGTTAACCATTAAACTACTACCAGACATTAGATCATTGGTCTAATGTCCAGTTTCAAAGAGAAAGTTTGGACTGAAAGGATGGCTGTGATCACCACCCTAGATTGAAGAAGGCATATACATGTATGTTGCAGTCATTCATAGGTCTAATTTTGTTTTTCATATGGACCAATTAAGACATCAAGATGCTATAAGATGTGATGGTCATAGTCTGTCTGATTGATCATTTGATGAGACCAAAGTTGCAAGATTCCAACATTGGTAGAGGCCTCACATGGTTTCTGAGGTGAGGAGAGGTGGGAAGTAGAAACCATATCAACTGGAAGTACTGCTTGGATTCCACCTCTCTTTTTATACTTTATTGTCTGTCTTAAACTTCTCAAGTTGTTGGGTTTTGATTCTATGTTTACATTACATTATTTATTTATTTATGCAAATCTTTATTTTGTTACTGAAATCCCCTGTCCATGAATTGCCAACACAGAGAGAGACATGAAATACCTCATAAGTGCAATTGATTGTGCTTGTTTGGCAGCTTAAGGAAAATTCAAAGTTGTGGCCTTGGGTTTTCCCAGGTTCACTTCTCCAACATAAAGAGGCTTGGAAATTGAGTAAAATACTTCCTCAAATTAATGGCTGCACCAAATAATCCGAGGAATTTTTGTACATGAACGTGTCTAAACTCTAGATGTCAAGTCCCTGACATTTTAGGAGGTTATCAGGTGGGGATGAACCAAAACTATGGTCATCAGAAAGAAGAAGCTGGGAAGAAAGATGTTCGGGAAATTCTGGTATTGTCAAACCGGCCCAAAATGATCTGCAGTTGTACTATTAAGTGAAGGCAACCCATGCTGAACATTGAACTTTAAAATCTGAATGCAGCTGTATCTCAAGGCCAAGGTTTTAAAAGATCGCATTTAAGAAAACCCAAAAGTGAGGAACACAAAAAAGATGCCATGAAAGAGTTCCTACACTTCCTGACCTTTTTTTTAAATCTGTCATAGATCTCTAATGTGATGGTGATCCATGTTGTCTCCAATTGCCAGTAAATTACTCCGTCCACAGTTTTCTCAATCTCCAACCAAATTATATACAGAAGCAGTCCAAAAGATCACGAAGCAGTTGCACATACAAAATGCCACGACCTTAAACCGATCCGGACCGAAGTAGTGAATCTATGTGAGGGCAGACTGGCTTGGCAACTGGGAATGGTTGTGCTCACCTTCATACGTGACAATGAGCATTGAAGGATCTTGCAAGCACCTCTCCACATGCTTCCTTGCTGGGCAGCCTCTCATGCTGCTACATTTGTAGTATCCCCTGCACACATTTATCAACATTTTTTCAAAGTTTGATTGGAATTCGTAATTAGAAGATGTAGCATTCATGCAAAGAAATAAATATGTGACGCAAATAAACACACAACAATTTTTTGTAGTTTGATTAGAACAACAATTAGAAGACATGCAATTCACACAAGCACATGTGCGCGCGCACAGCCCATTAAATTCAAATTTGAAAGTATGGATTGCACTCGGAAGAATTCGAAAACAGGACCGATTTGAACATCCTGGCAGAGTAGATGACTATTTGTTTCTATGTACAGTTGGGGTAAAGCGCATATCATAAATTACACTGGAGGGGAAACTTTCTGATTAATGTGCCTCAAGTTAATACAAGGAAATAGGGACTATTTGTTCGTATGTATAGTCGGGGCAAAGAACAAATCATAAATGACACTGGAGGGGAAACTTTCTGATTAATCTGCCTCAAGTAAATACAAGAAAATAGGGATTATTTGTTCGTATGTACAATCGGCGCAAAGCACAAATCATAAATTACACTGGAGGGGAAACTTTCTGATTAATCTGCCTCAAGTAAATACAAGTAAATAGGGGCTGATAGTGACATGGGCAGAGAAGTCATAAAACAGTGTCATAGACAGCTTACACCTACTATGTTTTCTGGTTTACACAAGCTCCAAATTTATTTGTTGGGATTTAGACCAGTCGACCTACCTTTCCATGGTTGAAGGGATGTCAAGTCCTAAAAATAGTATTCATAGGACAATTTACACCTAATGGTTTTTCTGGTTTACACACATGCTCCAAAACAAAGACTCTGTTTGGTTTGTTGGGATTGAGACCAGTTGAACTGCCTTCCCATTTTTGAAGCACTGACCATGTTTGGTAACCTACCCATCCACAGCCTGTTTCATCCAGCCTTGTGTTTGCCTTACCAAAACCAACACTAAAAACACAATAATGCTAGATCCAGGAGGAAAAGATCTGTGTTTTCATTCTAAGTCGTGCTTACCACTGACATTAGTCAAAATGGTGCTCCCTGTTCTGTGTTGCCAAATGGCCCATTAGTGGAGCCACAAACGATGCCAAGTCAGTTTTCCCATGTCACTTGAGTCCACAAAAACATCTTTACGTCAAGATAACAGTTATTCTGGAAAAATTCAGGTTCCTACCCTTAAGACTTGGCTGCTATGGTTGCAAGTGAGGAAATCCCAATTGTTTTTTTTTTTACCTTAAAATTCAGAGGTCAACTTGTGATTCAAGATTCAAGACCCACCAAATCCCATGTGATTCATGCTCCATTTTCAATCATATTGACAAACACAGCAATACAACGGTTTGGGAGGATGAATTTGGCAACCATTTTTACGGTTATTAAAAAAATGTGAACGTTCTAATTATATACCAGCTATTTCTTTCACTAGAAAATATGAAAATTTCTGTTCTACACCAAAAATTTTTTGAAAAAAGGGGCTGTTCTCTTCTTATAGATTTAGAATAGAAGTCCTTGTTTTGATAATTGATATCCTCCAACGCCAGATAGATCTCTTCAACATCAATGACCATTTGGACAAAAGTAAAATATTGGAAGCTAAAGCCAAACAGTTATTCTGGAACCAAATCAAATACTACCATAGACCTCAAAGCAGAAATACCATGACTCTTTGTGTCTGTAAGTAGATTAACCAAATAATGTATATCACCAACAATACTATAGGAAAATTGAATATTTGGCAACAGAAATGGGATGCATTGCATACCTAGGATGTGGAGAACCCTTGATTGGCTTCTGCCCATACTTCCTCCATGAATACTCGTCAGGAGGGATGTCAGCTAGCTTGTTACTAATAGCAGGCACCTTGATTGATCTTTTGACTCTCAGTTTCCTTTAACATAAAGACCAATGGAAGTTCAATTCAATTCAAATCTAGCAAGAAAATACAAAACAGATGCAAATTCTGTGATAAAAGTCTAACCTCCTTTTTGAGCAGTGGCATCTCCCATTGGTCCCACATTTCCCACTTCCATCTTCCCCTCTACCAGAACACCTCCTCTTGGGAGGCTGATGTGGGTTCCTATCAGATGACTGTGAGGAGCCAATCAGATGGAAGGATTTGCCATCAAAGCTTTTTGCAACACTCACACTTCCATCCATGCTCAGAGAAGACATGAAGGATCTGTTGGATGACATGGAAGGTGTGCAACTAGATGTATCAAACTGGAGATTTATACCACTGTGGCTCCTCCTAAACAACATATCAGCTTGGAGTTTCATCTTTTGCTGAACCTGAAACCTTTGCTGCTGTTGGAGGAAATGCAAGTGGGCAGCTGGTGTTTGTGTACCAAGTTGGAGAAGAGAATTTTGACCAGCAGAAGAATCCATTTCCAGAGTTGGGCCTTCTAAGAAAACCTTCTGCTGTAATTGCAGAGAATTTCTAGCACTAGAATCTCTTTCTGATGCTTTGTTTTCCAGAAGATTTCTTTGGAGGAGTTGAAGAGACTTAGCTGAAGATTCTATCGTAGATATTGGGTTATCCATGAAGATATTTGGGGGAGGAAGGGATTGGGATTTTTTCACTATCCTAGCTCTCCCATGACCCAAACTAGCATTCAGAATGTAAACTACTTTTCGGAATTTGAGCACTGCCTCTCCCATTTCTGCCATCAGAATTCTACTCTGCAACTCATCTTGGGAATGAGATAACAGGTCCAGTACCTTATGGCAGCACTCCACAGCTCCTTTACTAGCGTTTTCAACTTCTTCCATGCTTGAACAACAGAAAAAACCAAGAACAACACTGAAAAAGTCCCTACAAAGTACAAACTGAAAATCCAGAACACCAAGAAAATCCTGGAAAAATCTCCCTCCTATGACACAGATTCCCAAAACCACATTAAAGAGCTGAAGAAGATGAAAGACCCAGATGGGATGCGATCAGTTTCTTATAGTTGATTTCATCAGCCGATCAGCGGATCTTTCCTTTCCAAAGGAGAATACAGATTGCTGGATCACTTAAATTTGATTGAGAGAATGGAATTCCATAGGATAAAGAAAACCCAGATACGATTTTGAATAAAACTACAGAAACAGGGACCAACAAACCATTGATTTGGACAATGATCCCAAAGGATCCAAACTAAACAACTCAACAAAACCACCAAAAAGCCTCAAAACCTACTCCCACAAAACAGATTTCCAGAAACAAATAGAGTGACCAATGAACTAGATTAAAAAACTAGAAAAAAAAAAAAAAAAAACCCATCAAAACCCAGATAGGATTTGATCATCTTTAAAAAATTGGATTCATCTGAGAATTTTATGAGAGGAGAGTACAGATGGTTGAATTGGATTAACATGCATGGAATTCAATTGAAACAAGATAAACCCATATGGGATTTTAATCACTAAACACCAGAACAGATTAAGGTATATAGAAATTCAAAACAAAAAAGAAAGAACTTGGGATTGGTCTACAAAAGCATAGATTCTGCTGCCATGGCCTATGGGTGGGAGACTGAGAAAAGCGTGTGAAAGAGGAGAATTGCCAGGCCAAAAGAAGTAAAAAAATCCGTTCTTTAACAATGATTTAAAACAAACACCATGAAGAGGAGAGAGAGAGTGCCGTCAGCAGGTGTGGGTCCCACACAGCCTCGTTATTCTTCTCTCTCTTTTGCTTTTGCCTGCATCTACTTTCGTCAAAAATTCCGCCGGTGGGATCGTGGGGCCCACCTTGGGCACCCCGAGGTAGCCGTTTGGGAAGTCGGCGAACCGAGAGCCGACACGTGTAAGGGTCGTGTTGAAAGATGCCGCGTCCATGGGTTTTGAGTTTTTTGACTCAGGCAGCTTTCATGTGTCACGATGATTTGGCTCCCGCAAAACGCTGCACGGCAGAGCTCAAGTGGGGCCCTTTGATCACCGCACCGTTGACTTGAGACGGCTAAAGTGGGGCCACCTCTCATCCCTCTCCCCCTCCCGCTCTCTCTTGTTTGTACTCTTCAAATCCTCTACCCCTTTTGTTTCTATGTGATAATTGGTTTAGTGTCGTGTGTGTTTGTATGGGTTAAACTAACTAGTATTGAATGTAAGTTAATATGTTTGACTGGACTCAATTTGTAGATCTAGCTTCAAATCTAATCCATTTCAAATGCTAAAATTTTATTTGAATTAAGTTGCAGGAAAGAAAAGAAAGAAGGGACCAACGCAAAATTGGTTCAGTACCAAAATATTAAATCACTAGAAGATCTAAACATGAAGGCTGCCTGACTCTAAGCCAACTCATTTAAATAAGTTGAGCTGATTGATCCTAATTCAACCCATCTAACTGCAAGTCAGATTAATATGACCCTAATCTGTCCCATACATATTGTAGGACAAACGAGTTACCCATACATAATGTAGGACAAACGAGTTCTTTCGGTATTCCTACTTTGATCTTGTGAGACTCACATGTGAGGAGACACAACTTACAAATGTAAGATAATAGCTAGTAACTCGCAAATGGAACTTGGGGGAGGTCAGGTTCAAAGCTTGGACGTCTTTTTTATTTTACAATTTAGAAAGATATAAAAGTGTTATATTAGGATCCAAATCCTCTTTTGAAAATGATGATGACAACTGATATTAGATTAAGATCCTTATATTTTTGTGCGTTTTCTAAAAACACGTTGCAGAGTTGGAATAATGAGAAGAATATTTTGTTCTCAATTAATGGTAATCACCACCTACAAACAAGTCAATCATGGAGGCTTAGTGCTTTGAAAGGTCTCCCATACGTTTGAGGGATCAACAAATCACTGTAGGTATGTTTAGAAGGTCTCAAAATCCACCAAATTTAGGTCTGTAGATAAAGTTGGATGGGTGTCGCAACCACAATATTTAGATGAATGTTAAATTGGCATGGTGGCAATCACCAAGATGTTATAATCTTTTGATTTGATGACCTTGAGATTTAATTATATAACTATGCACAAAATTCACACCAATACATCTCGATCGTATTCCGTTTAATATATGCACATACATTCAAATTTTCCAAGATGTTATAATCTTTTGATTTGATGACCTTGAGATTTAATTATATAACTATGCACAAAATTCACACCAATACATCTTGATCGTATTCCGTTTAATATATGCACATACATTCAAATTTTCCAATAGAATTTACTATGCACACACGTAAGCTTCAAGAAAATGCACATAGAAAACATACACATGTTCCACATTTTAATCTTATATTCTTCAAAGAATAGCATATAATACCTTAGTGTATTTATATCCGATTTTCTGGAAATCGTATTTCTACTTGGGATTTCTGAATCCTAAATCCGAATTTAGATCTTTGATTAAAATTGAAGATTGGATAATGATCGATGTCATTGTTAATTTAATGTAAGTCCTAACTTATGTAGGAATAGAAGTAAGGATTGATTTTGAAGTCTATCTGAATTGCAATGTTATATCTTCACCTCTTATCTCTTTAATATTTTTTTGGTGAAGCTCATTTGGCTATGAATTCTTATGTAATCTAGCTATGCAAACAAGCATTCCCGAATGAAAGTTGATGGAACAACTGGATGTGATTATATCACTTTAACGTATCTGTTATGCATTTAACAACTTAAAAGAGTTAAAAAGTGCCATTCAAATTTGAGAGATAAAGAAAGTTTCATCAATTAATAAAGTGGCATGTGTCCCAGATAGGTTTCTTTGTTCTGTCCTTATAGAAGAGACTTGGTCACCTTAGCAGGACTCATAAAGAAATTATTATCTCACTAGGTGAAAGCGTGAAAGCATGACCATTAACTAACTAAACAACATGGTCAAACTATAAGCATAATTAATAAAGCTTGACCTCTTCGTGCCCACTTATTATATCCATTTGTGCTGCCTTGGGTCGTTTATTATGCTCTTTCAAGATGTTAAAACAAGTAAATGAGTCCAAAGATATGATTCTTTTCAAGGTTTGTCCTTGCATGCCTACCTTTTTCTTTGTTCTAGGATTTATTAAGGTGGTTTTGGTTCATGACATGGAACTGGTCCCTGTCATGGTGTTTGGCCAAACCCCATTCACAGCCAAAGGTAAAAGAAATGAACGTTCATCTCATGAAACTCAGCCTGGGAGATGAAGGATGAACGGTTCTGATCAATTCTCACCATTTGTTCTCGTTGGCTTAATTTTGTAAGGTGGGCCCGCATGATCGATCGCCAAGTTTATCTGATGCCACTGTTATAAATCCGTCGGCGGGATCTGTCTCTAGAAACCAAGCCACTCAACATCAAGTTCTCCCTTTATTGGACGGGCCAACTTTCACTTCAATCCGTCTTAGAATTTACATTGATCACTTGTAAAACACATTGTTTGTAGTTAACTTCCTTCTATTTTATAGTTGACTTGCTTCATCTTGTAATTTTTTTTAATAATTTAATGGTGAGGACCATGCCCTCATTGAAGTGAAACTTGGATTAGTACTAATACACTGGGAGCAATAATTTTGAGTGACTTGATTTTTAGGTCCAACTACTGGTTTTGTAATGCTAGTATCCTTCTTTGTTATAGCCCAAATTAAGGTAGGATATTTCCTAAATTCTTAGGTTCTTTAAGTTATCCTATACTTCTTGAAAGTAAAAAACAGAGAAGCTTAATTGAAATGGTCTTCTTTATGGGTTGGTTTACAAGGTAGGTAAGTGTTATTTAATGTAAAATTATCCGAATCACCTAAACCACTAATAAAGTGTCCCATGTTCTATTCCATCCCCTACTCATTATCCTCCCTTGAAAATTAAAACTCACCTCAATTCAAGACTCATCCAACCCATCTCAATGATGGATTCTTTTTCTTTTCTTTTTCTTACTATGTTAGTCTACTGGTCTAAGAGTGATACTTTCACTAAGACTCGGTGATCAATTCCTCGACATGTGTGTAAAACTATAGCGCCAGCCAGCACCACACAACATGAGTGTGTGGCATCTCAATGATGAATTTGATGATATAAAGACATACTAAAAAAGAAAAAGAAATCCTGCAGTAAAGGCTAGAACTTGTCTCAGTAATTTAAAAGCAACTCATGCAAATCTTCTAAGAAAATTAAAAAGAAAGAAGAAAAGAGATTATGCTTCATGCTTCTTCTAAGCTATTAAACCAAAAGCCCTCTCCAAATACACGGGTCTTGGGTCCACGGGTTTACGGGTCCGAACTAAGGTGGAACCGGACCTATACCCATTTATTTATTGGGGCCTAAATAAGGACCCAGACCCGGTTTTTAACGGGTCTTCATCCCCAAGCATGAGTCAAAGATAAATAGGAGGTAGCAATGATGAGCCTTAATATTATTAACGTTGTCAGGTTACCCTTCCACATGATGGATCTTATTATGAATAGAATGGCCATTAATATCTTTCTAGAGAAATTATAATCTAGAAAAAATGCTGAAATACTTTAAAATTCAAGACTCGTCTTGGGATATGTTGAGGCAAGAATGTCATGTAAAATAAACTAAAATCAAAATAACTTAAATCATAAATAAGCAGAAAAATCATAAAGCATTAATATTATAGCTATTTTAAACGGTTTTCTAAAACCTTTTCTTTCCAATGTTTTATATTGGCCCAATTTCCTCACAAACATCATGATATTAACACTGTATTTTTAAAATATCAAAGATTTTGGTTACACTGCTTCAAATAATTTGGACTTTGACAGTGGATACTAATCACTCTAAGATGTTGAAAATCCATTGACTCTCAAACCATCAATGGGTGGGTCTGTTTAGAATACTCACTAATGTTTAGTGGTGTCACACCAGACCCACTAAGTAGTGCTATTTATCTTAATTTAAGCTAGGGCAAAGCTTAACTGGCTGAATGAATTGTAGAGTCGTAGACGGATATATATTTTTATATTTTTAGTGTAGGGCCACTAGATCCATTGCATCTCTAATGGGGGGTCGTAATCCTTCATTCTTAAGGTCTAACTACAATTATTTAACCAGGACTATCATCCAATGCTTTTCTAAATAAACAGCCAGGTCTTCCGTAAGCTCGAAGGGCCCACGCTGTGTAGCCCAATCGGAAGCATGCAAATAATGGGCAGTAGGGAATCAAAGGTCTCGCAAAGAATTACGTGTGTGGGGATAAAAATGGGAACCATCTGATTATGAGATGTTTGGATTTTGAAGACGTTAAGATTACCCAAATCCTAGCCTTTAGATAAGGTAGGATGGGTTCAAATTATCAATTGGAGGGCCCATAAGATTTGAATGGGAGTCAAAGTTGGGCTAGGGAACGGGACTGGGAATAAAGGAGTTGGATTGATGGTGGGGCTAGGTGGGCCTCACAAGGATCCTACTTAGATGATGAAATCTTCAAAATGGGCCTTTCCACCCATGGCCTGGACTTCGCTCTAATGTCGAACCTGTGGGGCTCCTGGCAAGATGACATTTGTGGGGTTGTGCAAAAAATGGAAACCATGAGATAATAGAAGGCAGGCCTCAAAGTTGCCCAACCCTAAAATGTTAGAGAAGGTAATCCATAGGTAGGGATGTAAATGGGTTCCCGATTCTCCGTTTACCCGGAGGTTCCGACCCTTTAAAAACCGGGCCTGGGTCCTTATTTAGGTCCCGATAAGTAAATTGGTCCGGGTCCGATTCCACCTTGGTTCAGACTCGTGGACCTGAGACCCGGCATATTACCTCAAATTTCGAAAATCTCTCATAAAAATCATGTTTTTTTAAATATAATTCTCTACCTAGACTCGGACCCAAATCCAAACCCGTTCCATATATGGTTCTGGTTCCTATTCCAGAGCCAAGAAACCGGTTTCAAAACGGTTCCGGGTTTGGATCTAGTTCCACCTTCTCCTTAACGGTTTCGATTGCAGATACGCCATAGACCTGGACCGGAACTGACCTGTTTACAACCATATCCATACGGTAACATGTGTAAAGAGCATAGATTAATATATCGGGCCATGTAAGCTCCACAGGCTAAACTGTTCCCCAAGAAAAAGCACGTACATCTAGAAACCTCTAATTCAAAATATATAAAAGGTAATTTAGAAGTTTGTTTGGATACAGCTGACTGTTATAAGCATAAAACAACCTAGCTTATAGGATAACTAGTCATTGCCCGTGCCTAAAGGCACAGCGCACCACGCTCTGAGCACAACTAAATCTAATTACTCTTCTTTTGACCACCTAACAACTAACACCGCCCATAATTTAACAAATTTAACTCAAATTTTCTATGTGGCCCATTGGATCAATCAGCTTCAAATCAAGCCCAACCGGATTTTATTTTTTTAGGTAAAACGGCCCAGCCAATTGGACCCTTGTTTAACCCACCATTGAATACCAGAAGTGGCCTACTACTATAAGCAGTCTAGTTTAATTGCATGCAAGTCACGTTTGCATCTGTTACCAAAACAATCCAAGTTAGCCCAGATTCCACAATCCGTGAAAAACAGCATATATATGTGAAGGGGCAAACTTGTAAGTTGTGGGCCTAAATTCCACACCGTTCAATCACTCAATTGCAATTATAGCCGTGTATTTAATTATATCTTTACTTGCAAGAAAGTTTTGAAAAGATAATGGCACGTTTCATAATTTCACAGAAAACCAAGGACACTCCCATATCCTTTGGAAAAAGATAATGGCAGGTTTCGTAATTTCACAGCAAATCAATGGCACTCCCGTATCCTCTTGTCCTAAGTAAAAAGTTACTGTCCCTTTGTTTTCAAATAATTACAAAATTACCAAGCTCTTGAATCTCTTCTCAGCCCTAGGATTTATGTATAAAAATATGTACATAAATCCAAAGATCCAAAATGTCCAGGGATTCAAATACTGCTCTCCCTTATTATATAGATTGGACTTACCTTGGAGCATGATCATCATGGAGTGGTAATTGGGAAACTGTTTAAAAGGTTTCTCACAAACTTACCTCTTACAAAATTTGGGACAGTGGTTATATTTTGAGGTTGTTAAAGTTGTCACACCATTAGAAAAATTCAGATAAATGTTCTTTATCAATCCAACGATAGAAAACTTGGATGGGTGTAAATTTTGGCTGAGTGCTAATTTTGAGGATGAGAGTACCAGGTGGGTCATAAAGGCTTGGCCATTCCATTCTTGTGAATGCAGACTTTTAAGACAGCGACAGGAAAGACATCTACCCATTCAACCATGGCTTGAGCCATATGGACCCCATTAAGGACCACATTCTGGCCCTTACCTCTGAGTCCAGAACCTCTGTCGCAGCCATTAGAAGGGAACTCCGTGATGGGGACCACATTTATGTAATCCGGGTCGTTCAAGATGAATCACATCCCCTACAGGGATATATCCTCAAATTTCGCTTTGCCGGGAGCGTGTCCCACCATCCGATTGAGCACATGATGAAAACGTGGTTAAGTCGACATCAGCAGCGATGCCATGTCAGCGCCCGATAATATTTTCAATCATATGCCCAGTCGATGGTGGGACTCACTCCCATCAAAGTGAAATCTGAGGATATACCCGCAATAGAATTGAATTGATCTTGAACTGCATGGATTCTCTCTATGTGGCTCCCACAATGGAATTCCACAGTTTCCATGTAATAGCTGCCAGAGGAGATCTGGACTCTTATCTACATCGCCATGGGTAGTTCCTTGACTTACTCTGCCAAGTCAACCACCATCGTCCTCACTTTGCCTTGACAGTCGACACCCATACATCCATCTACTGAGATTCAGCTTCAACAAACATTCAGACCCTAAGTGCCTGAAGCGCGGAGCGAAAGTGCTAAGAGCACATACAATATAGAATATGTAGGTTTATAAATAATTAATTAATAGGCACAAATATATCTTATCCATATATTCAATTATAAAAAATAGAGAAAAAAACTAACTTTGCAATTTGATTACATAAAATAGACAATAATTAATAAGTCAAAAGAATTTTCTTCATTCAAAAGATAAATATCAAGCTTACAAAAAAAAAAAAATATATACAAAAACCAAAATTCTGCATGGTTCGCTCCATATTCAATCGAACCGTGATCCAAGGATAGTCGAACCGCACTCCGAAAATGATCGAACTGCGCTCCGAAGACGGATCCGCTCCGAAAACGTCGATCTGCATTTTAGAGCGGAATTGAGAGGGCTGAGAGGAGGTTCCGGGCAATAAGCGATCAGCACCAATTAATTCACTTTGACTTTTTTTGGTAGAAAAAATCATTCTGACTTACCCTCCATTTTGTGCACACTATAGAAAAGCGAAAAACTTTCCCATGTTATAGTAAAATTCACATTAAGACTTATTTGTGTAATGCCGCAAAAGAGGAGACACAATTTTCTCTTCCACTGAAATGCCTTTCTGATGAGGGAGGCCGACTCGCGTTTCTTATCTCCAATAGAATAAGATCCCACAAAAGTAGAGAATCTACAGAGAGAGCGTGTTTGCACCAAGATAAGAATGGAACTGTTGGAATATAAAGATGTCTTACCTCTCCATTTCCACAAAAAAAAATAGGGCCATGTTTGTGTATAATTTTCTACGGAAGAAGTGTGAAAAGCACAAAAGCTTTTTCATGCTACATTAAAATCCCCTTGTTTGATACGGCCGCTTTTGTACACTATTTTTCCATGGGAGAAGGCGTAAAAATGAGCCAGATTTTCTACGATTCTTTGTAGAAGCCTTCCTTGTGGAGGGAAGTTGCACGAGGAAAAATTCTACAAAACTAATTTTTGTCCGGCACACACAGACGTGGCCCCAAGAAAAAGTTGCAAAAAGCAATGACTTTCGGAAAGGAAAGGCTGTATGAAACGAAGACTGATGTAAATAAATCATTTCCACATAAAAGAACATATGAAAGCCCACAGAATGGCTTTTTCTTTGTATTACACAGAAGTGAAACTTTTGTGCGACTTTTTTGAAGATTTTGAACTAGGCAGAAAACAAAATTTCCAAGCACCACCTCGATTTTTCATCATCTGTAACTCGAAAGGGAAAGTTTCTAATTGATATTTCACATTGTCAAGGAACAGGGAAGCAACAAAAGGAATGTTGGTGGACAGCAGAATCTCAACATTTCACAAAGAACCTTGAGTTGAGATTAATTCTAAATCCTCTATAGCTTCCATGACAAAAAGCTCTTTAGATGGGAGTCGTGGCAGATTCGTGCAGCCGCAGCCTACCAGATATAAAAGGGTCAAGGGGTCTAGCCATCTTTGGGGAAAATGAAAGAAAGAAAAAAAAAAAAAAAAGAAGTGCTCATAGGATATTCACAACTGGCAACATCAAATAGAACCTTTTATGAGCTAT
Organism: Umbellularia californica; assembly: GCA_028538565.1. NCBI lineage: Eukaryota > Viridiplantae > Streptophyta > Magnoliopsida > Laurales > Lauraceae > Umbellularia > Umbellularia californica. The sequence goes on along the minus strand of JAPQWN010000001.1, from coordinate 11,336,077 downwards.
TAAATCAAGTGCCAACTTTTCATGGCTTAACATCCTTTTAGGGGCTCCAAACCCAAACAAAACTTGCTTGGGAATTATTATTTCATTTTGTTCTTTAAACATGATAATTTACAAATCTTCCAATTGTTGTTTCCCTAAACATGAGAATTAAAAAATTTTCCAGTTGCTGATAAAATGAGAAGAAATAAGAAGAGAAAAGCAGGTCAGCTAAAGCTGTCAAAAGTTGGTTTCTTTTATCTCTACACCTTCACTCCTTTGGGAGTATGGTTCAGTGGGCCCCATGGCACAGAACTTAGAGGTGTCATCATCAGAACCTTGCACCGGATTCTGATGATCATAGGGGAAGTTAGTTTCTGGGTGGAAGCTACGGATGGACGTATCGTTGTCGTCGTCATCGTCATTGCCACTACTGATGTTACCATAATGATCTTCATTGTCAGCACCACTGTGATAGGTCTCTAGATAAGCCTCATCACCTTCATCCTATCAACCAAAATGTAAAATTAGCAGTCATCCAACATGCCAAATAAGAGTTGAAAAAATGAGATGAAATACACACCTCTGTCTCCTCATCTGCAGAAGGGTATGTGGACTCCAATTTTTCATATAGTTCTTCATCTCCTTCATCCTTGACACTTTCCATTTGATCCTGTGCAGAAGAAACAAAAAAGGAGCAAGAGTTTGAGAAGTCAATAATGAAGGATGCACAAATATTCTCTCTCTGTGTCTCTCTCTACCTTCTCCTTTTCAACTCTCATCTCATCAACAAAGATTAGCAATATTAGGATTTGAACTCCTTCCTCTCCCATGAATCTCTAAGATGCATAGGGTTTTTGCCTATTTGAAAGAGGTATTGCTTGGAAGAGAGGGATTTTCGAGATCGGGAGGAATCGCCAATGAGAGGTCAGGAGGGCTATTCAAGTGATTGATCTCAAAAAATGGTAGAGGGCAGGCTGTAGGGGAGGCATTCCAGGGTTTTTCAACCTAGAAGAAGAGGAAACAATGGAAGAAAATCAAGAAAAAAGGCTTTGAAGTTCGGGGAAAAAGAGGCCTTACTCACCTTGAATCTCCCCCCCAAAAAAAAAAACTTTCTTGATTCAGAAAATCGAAGAGAAGTGTTGTGGGGACGTTTCTCAACCAAGAAGAGGAGAAAGGTGAGTCACATGTGAACTGGTCAGAGTCGGAGATAAGCCAACTCATTCAGGCCCGAGTCTGAGTGGACCCAGACTTGGGCGAGTTTTAAAACACTGGACTAAACAAAATGATATTTCAAAGACAGATTGTGATGGAACTTACGAGTTCAGATTTTAGATTCGTCACTTTTTGCTGCAGATTAGAGATATGTTTACGGAGTGCCTGTCCATGAAAAGAAATAGGCAATCAACATAATAATGATAACAATAATAATAATAATCATAGTGATGCCTCTACTCTTCACTAGAAATAGAACCAATTTTATCATATGGTAGAAGACATTTTTTTTTTTTTTTTTGGTGGGCATGATTCATCAGAACTCACTAATGAAAAGAAGCACCATTACTGGTTGGGCTATAAAAGTCCTTCCCACCCATGGCAATATCCTTTTGATCATAGGACTCACCCACATGAAACCTTCCACTTTTCCTTTTTCATTTAATGTCATTGAGATACCTCATGTCTTTGGAGCTCAATCGAGTGAGCTAAAGCCTTCCTCTTTGTCAAGAGATTCTTGGGCCTCAATGTCCGAGGGCGCTGATAGTCCTTTCCCCGATAAACAATGACAGCAAATCCTTTGGAAACCTTGTCCACGGAAACCAAAACTCCCCCGCTTTCAGCCTCCAAAGCCAGTGCAACGTTCTTAACCTGTGAAAAATTCCTAGCATTTATGATAACCTTCACCAGTTCTCGGTACTTCCAGTGCAAGTGCATGTTTTCAACCGTGCCATCAAACACCCCACGCCTCCCTGAAACAGAAAACACACATTTTAGGGCAAATATACAAACTTTCTTTTCTTAGGACAGCAAAAATATAAAACATGATACAAGGGCGATTTTCCTCCATATCTCGCAGACCTTCCAGATTTGAATGAGGACTCCACTAGGGATAAGGAGATTAAGAGGATTGTGGACAAAAGAGTCACACCATCTCTCAGCAAGCTTTCTGTGAAATGGTCATCCCGCAGGTTTTTGGAAAGGATTTTTTTATGGCACTTTCTGAGTTTGTTTTATTCAGATAATCTGAATGCTCACTTGACCGACCTATGTAACAGGTCTTGTCTATAAATATATATACTTGCAAAAAACAAATAAGCACACAGATTATACAACATGAAAACCATCAAAAGCAGAAATTACAACAAAAGGTCCTATTTACAAACAAGCAGATAGGAAAGGCAGCCAAAAGCCCAAACACAAAGGCTATATATCAAGGGGGTCGCCTCCCTTCAAAATTAAGAATGTGCAGTGTTTAAGTGGGTCATTTTGTCAGCCACAAACTGTGCATGTGGGGGCAGATTAATGGTGACCTAAACATTCATATGAGACCCCACTTGTAGAATGGAGATAGCTCAATATTCTCCTCCACTAAATGATCCTATCTATCAGATTCTCCCAGACTCCCAGTAATATAAGAAACTGTACTCGTCCAATTGAAAGCAACTAAACAGATACATAGAATCCGGTATCATTACTGCTAGATATGTTATGTATGAGTGATGAGGCCCCACCAGATGAATGGCTCACATTACAATAAGGTCCCACATATGCCATTTCTAGCCAAACCAAAAGAAAATAAATAAAAAAATCTAGAAACTAAGCATCAGATAAAAACTTCATCTTTTATTGTTTCTACTAATACAAAACATGCAAGCAAATAAACTTGTGATTAGTAGTCGTTTTCGGGGATGAATATATTTTACCAAGTAGTAGGAAAGCTTTCATCCTCAAACCAAGTTTACGGAACATAAACCTCTCCTCATCAGTTATGCTTTCTGGATCAGATGACCGCTCTGCTGGCTGCAAGAATGCCTCCACCTTTGCCAAAGCTTTTTCTGCTTTCATTAGCTTGCGCTCAGCCTGCCAACCCAATGTTCATTAGAAAACATTATGTCCTTATAACCATAACTAGTGCTAATCACATTAGTGGCTGTTACAAATCAGAAAAATGGGTAGAAGAAAAATATGAACAAAGTGAGATCCATCAGCTTTAAGGCTTGGAAACATTACACTCAAGGTTTCTATAACTAGTTTTTTTTTTTTTTTTTAAAAGTCATGTATCCTTTGTCTCTCTGTTAACCTTTAATCCAACGTCATATCCTGAGTCTCAATCTTTCGGAGGCCACGTCTACTCTGCTCATTATTAGTTTTTAATAGTAACACAGACAGAAGTATCATTACATCCAAGGAATCTGTAATTTCGGTAAAGAAGAAAGAACAAAAGGTGAGCTAATTTTATCAATTCTCCAGAAACAGGATTATTTCAGTCATAACTGGGAATCACATTCATATGATAATCTTAAAACCAAGCAGGCAAAAAGTAGTGAACACCATCCTTTGAAGACAAAAATACATGTTAGATTTATTCAATGATATGAGATCCCTGGTAATGATTTTCTATAATAAAGCATATGCGGAGACTAAGGCATATACCAGCACTGAATCTTACAGAGGCATTTTTGAGGAAAAAAGATTGCACAAAATGTTTACATATATTGCAAATTTGACAATTTGTCAAATGATTTGAAAATTGAAATGTATACTGTAGGGATAGATGGGTAGGGCTTCCATGATGATGATGAAAAGCACAGCAGCTATTTGAGCAGAATCCAGGGTACCAAGGGGAAATCTAGCAGTTGGGAGCAAATTCTGAATTAGTTAAATTTTTATTTTCTTAAGTATCTAGTTTAATGGTTCATTTTTTGGTTGAACCCTTACATAATCAGTTTTAATTCAACAAAATCCCCCTTTAACTCTCAAAGAAAAATGTGATAATGATGATGCATAGAATACATGGCATACTGTGACATACAGAAAATTAAATGGGCATTATTCATAATATTAGCATCATATACTGATGAGTAAGAGAGAGAGAGAGAGAGAGAGAGAGAGAGAGAGAGAGAGGCATTATTTTAACATACCAACCAAACAAAAAATATATTGATCAACTAATAATATTTTTTATCGAAACATGAATGGCATAGAGAAAGCAGACACAGTAGCATTTCAAAGAACTCTCTCTCTCTCTCTCTCTCTCTCTCTCTCTCTCTCTCTCTCATTCATTCATTCATTCATATTGTCCATGCTTTTGAGAGAGTGAAAAATCTTGATTTAATGGACACCCACATCTTCCCAAATCTAAACATCCTTCATGCTTATAGAAACTTACATGATGAAGCTTCAGGTCCAGCTTTCTAACCAAGTCTGCATGCCTAGCAGCTTCTGCAGCTCTCATCATTTTGTTCCTATGCTCATCATCCAGCCTCTTACCCCATCGGGCATCAGCTTCAATAGTCTCTTCAAGAGTCCCAGCAGTGCCAGGTTGCTTGATTCTTTCAAAATCTGAAATAAGTGAGGAAGAGGCTCGCAACCGTGCTCGTTCTTCTTCATCTTGGAGATCCTTGGCTAACCTCTCCCTCTCCAATAATGCTTCTGTCACATCTGGGGATAGGAAATCCTTCCCTCTGTAGAAGACAATGAAGTCCTTGTTTCTAGTAATGAGTGTACCACCTGTTAACTTCTGCAATTGATCACCAAGAGATCAAAAACACTACTTAATTTGAATTCTCTTTAGTAGCATAATAAACAAAATATTCAAACGAGTTTAGAATAAAATGAACCAGACAGGAGCAGCATGATGCAACAAACTGAGAGAAATATTCGCTCATTGGCAAGCAACAGCATCATATTGTAGCATTCAGTCAGTTCCCTAGGTCCAAACCTTGCCACATCAAACTCAGAAGATTTGGCTCGACCACTATGAACATGGATCATGGCGACTAAAACTCATAACAGTAAGACTAACTAGATGAATATAATTACGAAGCCTGGGGAATAAATGATTGATTAGGTATTTTTTTATAACAATGATTGATTTAGTATCAATATCCAATGTCAAACAAGAGACTTTGATAATGCATGGCCATGTAAGTATGTAACACACCCTGGATTGATGGGACAAGGCTAAGATGATGGTGGTGGTGACGATAATAGCCATGTAGAAGCACTGAAAGAGGAAGTCATGACTAGCAGTAACAACTTATCATGAAACACTGGTTCATATAGAATTAATGTCTAAGGTGTTTCGAAAAACCTTCTTTTTCCTAAGCATGTATAATAAAATAGAGTTAAGGGGGCATGAACTGTCAGTGCATGGAAGTTGGTGGCCGCCGGCTGCTAAACTGCTCGAGCGCAGTAAAGAGGCAGTTACAATTCGATAAGGGTAGAATACCCAGTCGAAGGTCCAGTATAGTAGGCAGTAGGCACATTCATTTTCTTTCGCTCCAGAACAAGAAAAGGAAATAAGCAAAACCGACAGAAATTTAAGCCTTCACAAGTAAGAGAACTAGGTAATCCGTTAATAAAAATCAGATGGAAGAAGAACTATGTAATTCGTTAATAGAAATCAGATGGAATAACATAAGCCAGTTTGATATGAATAAAGTAAAGATAGTGAAAGTAGGATTCTCTTCATTGGTGACATAACAGAACAATAGAATCAAATTTACTTTGATATCTTCAGCCATCCTCTCACTAGTAGTAAGTTGCACACCACGCTTCAGAGCAATTATTGCAACAGAACTTCTCTCCCACAGCTTCGCCATAGCCATGGCCAAACCTTGGTGTTGCCTGCTTCTACCTATGGATTCAAATGATAAATGGTATAAAAATGATGAAAACACTGGAAAGTTCAGATTACGCTAATCCTTTACATTGCAATGTTGTCTGACACAAAGACTCATTGGCATGGCATTTTTTATGGTCCAATATCCCCTCAACAAAAAGCTAGAAAAGTGTCACACGAATTATATATAGGACCCCAACCCTCCAACAAAGTATAGCTTGCTGAAGCACAGGGATATTGTACATCTGGATGCCATGCTTTCACTATCTCGATTCCAGATTGCTGATCCAACAGACCTCACTGTGAATTGGCGATGCACAAAATACATCTGGATGCCATGCTTTCACTATCTCGATTCCAGACTGCTGATCCAGCAGACCTCACTGTGGATTGGCGATGCACAAAATAATCCAGACGTGAAAATCACAACCACAAACAGACAATTACGACAGAGAACAAAGACAAGACAAGCTTGGGATCTTGGGGGCTGTTTCTGGGTGTTTTAGATTTTCTCATTAATTTGTTTTTGCAGGTGTGCTCCTCGTTTTCCCTTTTCTCTAAAATATGCTCTCTCCTTTACCATAAAAAAGGAAAGGAAAAAAAAGACAGAGTGAAGGGATAAGATCTTGAATCTGGATATGATTGGTGCATCCCCATTACCAATGGTGCAGAGATCATCAATCTGAGTCAGCAAAGCCATGAGCCAACCTATTGTTTTGCTGAGACCTACATCTCTGAGAATCCATTCATAACAAGTAACTCATATAGGTTGATTAAAGGGACATGTAAAAGGAGAATAAGAAACATTTCTTGTCAACTTAGTCTTCTTCATGGTATTGATCCACTCTCCACCCTCTCCCTTAATACACTCCATCTCCATTGATAGAGTAAGAAACACAAAAATACAATTCTTAGGAACTGCCACTAAAAGATGAGTCTACTCTCTTTTCTTAGTTGGATCAGCATACCTAGGGCAAAATGGGGAGGCAGCACTCTTGCAAGCCTTCGTAAGGATGTCATTTCCTTGCCTCCAATAGTAGGCCGCACTCCATAAGGAAGAATTCTGAATGGAGATTTATAGCCAGGAACCACACCTGGAAGCAAATCAGCATCCACAGGTAATGGGCCACTTCCTGGCCAGTCTGTATAGCGCGGGCCCAAACCATCTAATAGCTTGTCAATTTCAGTCTCATATTTGATTTCTGGCATTAAGTTGGGTTCTTTTCTCTCTTCAGCAGTATCATCCAAGCTTGCATGAGTTGCCTGCATATAACCATGAGGGCTATTTTCTATGGAATCCCCAGTAGCCTTTTCAGTAGCAATGCTGAAGGAGTCAGGATTCTTCTTAGGAACAAGCTGAGATTTCTTCTTCGTAGATTGCGCAGAAGGAAGCTCATAGCCCACGCCTCTATATAAAGAAACGGAAGTGCCAGATCTCCAAATCACCAAGCCTCCTGTTTTTCTCTGGTTAGCATGATAAAATCTCCATGAGGACCTTGGGAAAAAAATGAAGACAATTATAAAGGAAGAATGGTTGGGATAACTTTAAATTCACAAACTTCCATCGAGACCTTCACAATAAAATGTGACCCATTCAGGTGAAAAAACTGCAATGTTGACCAAGACAACCCAGCTAGGGTGACATTAACCAATAGTGATTCAAGGAAAAAACTCCAAAACTTGTAAATGGAAGACAGAACAAAGATACATGAATTGTCATTCGCTAGATTACATATTAGTCCAAATGAGACTATTTAAAAAATAAAAAAGGAAAAGAGGAGGTTGAAGCACTGCTCCCGGATGCCCTTACACAGATAAGTCGCAGTTTGACAGGTTCTCTCTCTCTCTCTCTCTCTCTCTCTCTCTCTCTCTCTCTCTATATATATATATATATATATATATATATGGAGATGCTCCTATGAGAGATTGGAGTGGGGGCCCTCACATTTAAGTTGTTGACATTGGATATGGATGTGAGGGCCCCCACCCAATCTCTCATATAAGGTGAGAGATATCTCTCATAGGAGCATCTCCCATATATATATATATATATATATATATATATTGGTGACCAAAACCTTGTGGTTGTGACACTTAGCACCTTCCAACTGTGCTACAAGCTCTTGTCCATGGTTCACAATAGTTCATCATCAGATGGGTAACACAATGATGAAAATTCATCATCAGTTTGTTCAAGTCTTGGCATCAATTAGTTAAGATTAAGCCTAAATTTATTTGATTCGTGACATCACTTAACCTCACTTTTGAACACACCTCAATTACCAAAAATTTATACGCAGATCTTCTCAAATTCAGATCTTTTGCATTATGTGACAACGCTTAGGAAGAATTAAAGCGCTCTGAATCTGGAATAAACTCATCATCACTCAAAGCTTTATCCCATCTATCTGAGGTTAGCTTTGTGAGTTCTACTCCAATCATCCCATATAGGGCTCAGTTTTAATGTGCCACTTCTAACTACTTCTAAGTCTTCATCAGCCTCTTTCCCTTCGCACACTTTACTGGAATCACTTCGGTACTTCACACATGTGCCGATTCCAAATTTTCAAGCCCATCTCATGCCACCTTAGATGACAGCCCTTTGATAACTTATGACCAGAAGAGCTGACTGATTTGCAAATTGATTTTATTTTATGGTCACTAAGTAGCTATATGAATTATGAATTTGCTCCATTCATAGCACAATCAGATTAGTTTGCTCAGTTTATTGCACAGTATAAGAGTTTGATAATTCAGCAACTACAGTACCTACAAAGAAGTTAACTTTGTAGTCCATTTTAAGACTGAAACATAGTTGTAGATGGAAGGAAAGAGGGAAGCTAGGTCCAGCAAGCAAAGATTAAGTTCCTCAAGATGATAAAGGGATTTCTTGAGCATTATTTATGTGTAAGGATAGAGGAATCACAAGAAGCCGAGATTCTACAAATATAGAAGCTCCGAAGTCATCAAACAAGTTTATGAGGGAGTCTGATGATTGAGGAAGACTTTGAATGGGGTTCAATGGGCAAAGAGGTAAGCATCCTCTGGTCTTGGTGGTGAGGTGCATATTCTTTCTCCTCCTCCCTTTTGATTTATCAGGAACTGGCCATCACAAGATTTGATTTTGGGACCGCTCGCATAATGGAGCTATGCCTTATCACTGCAACAAGAGCCCACCCCACAGAGTTTTTAATTTGATGTGAGGCAAACTGGGTAAAGTGGGTCTCTAGTCTGATGGATATCAAAGACTCAAATGCAATAGGGAGCACTAACAATTGGCACCTTATCACTGCAACAAGAGCCCACCCCGCAGAGTTTTTAATTTGATGTGAGGCAAACTGGGTAAAGTGGGTCTCTAGTCTGATGGATATCAAAGACTCAAATGCAATAGGGAGCACTAACAATTGGCAAACAAGACATTGGTGTTTATTGCAAAGGAGATTAACGATTTTAAGTTCCAAGATCCAAGTCACCTTTGTTCATACTTGGAGAGCGGCAAATGAGATGACAACTTTATTAGCTGAATCAGGTGTAGATAGACAAGATTTTTTTAGATTGTTCTTTTCCTCCATGCTTTTTTTTTAATTGAAAAGTTTTTTTGGTGAGGTTTGAAATATTTCGTATATTTTTATTCTAGACAGTATGTTTCCTATACTGTATACTGTATACAGACTCTTTTGTAACTTTTGTGATGCAATGCAATTTACATTGGTAATGGGGGGCGGGGAGTTGGGTGGATGTGTTGTTCCTTGGAGTTTGGCTAACAATGTGGATGACATTAGAGACACAGGTTGTTCACTTCCAGTGAGACTACAGTTCCTATTAAAAGGACAGTTCAGAGAAGAAGTTAAATAGGCAACCAGTTTCATCACACCCATTAATAATCAATCTACGAAACTCTTTAGGGCAAACAGAAACCAGCAATTTCAAGTTAACATTGCAATGTTGATATGACAAGCAGGTTTTAATGATTCATTATTCAACTGTTTGGATGGCATGAACGGATAACTCCTGACCAACTAAGCAGGCCATGTCTCATTGGCCTGGACATTAATAAAACAAATACACATACAAATATTGAGAATTCAACATGCAGAGATTCCTTTTTATTGAAGCTGCATTTGGCTGGATGTTAAGATAAATGCAAGCTTTTCACTTCCACAGATGCCACAATGCATGAGTACCCAGCTTGAGCTGAACATTTAATTTTATACTTCAATATTTACTGGCAATTAAAAACCAACTGGTGAAATGCTTTCAAAGTTGCATTTGCATGACAACAAGTATGACACGGTGAAATACAGCCACATTGATATAATGAAACTAATTCAACATATACACAAATATATGTATAAATTTTTATTAAATATTTAGCTAGTCTCCAAACACACCTGCTATACTTGAGTGGTTTAACAAAAAGAAAATGAACATGATCATTCATAATAATGTGAAAGGAGCTTATAAAAGCAATGGCATTGCAATTTGCATATGACTCACCATTTGGGGAGTTGATGGCTTGAAATGTTGGTTGTTAGCATGTAGTGAAAAACAAACACTAGTAAAATAAAATGGCATGAAAAGAGTAAGAATAGGAAGAAAACAAATTTGAGCAAGAACCTAACCTCCAAAATCTCATGGAGTCTCTTCATATTAAGGGTGGGAGGGCCCTCACACTTGAGCCTCACCACCTCTGATAATTTCCACTTCTCATGAATTGCATCCACAATTGCCTTAGTGACTCCGGCGCCTCCAATCTTCATCCTTGACTTCATTGCCACCGCCAAATGCCTCAGCCTCCGTAGCTCCGATTCGGGGAGCGTCAGCTCCGCCACAGAAGTCTTGCTTCTCCTCATCCTGACCGAATTCCTCACGGCCTCTCCGTTCAACGGCCGTTTCTCCCAAGGAAACAGAGGCCGCCCCTCCCCACCATTATCACTGTTCTCTACACCCAATGGAGACTCTGCTGGAAACCCGCCTCTCGAATTCGGCAGCATCCCTTCCTCAACATAGAAAATATCTTCTACCGATCCTCTTTCGGGTACTCTCTCATTCCTCTCGATCATATCATCCACATACCCAAACCTCTTCAACTTCTCCACAATTCGGTCCATGGTACTCGCACTAGTACTAGTACTATCGCTGCCCTCATCGTCCTCGCTCGAAACTCCACCGTTTCGGTAATCCAAAACAGCTTTAGGCCTTTTGGGTAGATTCTGGAACTGGGTTCCGCTCCATTTATCCATCCAATTCCCATTGGGAAAACTTCCATTGGAAGGGGTTTGAGAAATGGGGGTTTCTAATGGTCCATTCTTGCGGTTTTCGGCAACAAGATTGGATTTTTTTTGTGGGTTTCTCTCCGGGAAGGGAGCTGAGCTGATTGTGCGTAGGCTTGAAGAGAAATGGTGCTTCTTGCGGGGATTTGAGTGGTTGTACCTGAGAAACTGCAGGCGGTAGCCAGAGAATCTGGATAGGGAAGCTTGAAATGAGTCTATAAAGGCTGTTGGGTGGATTGGGCAGGTGGAGGATACAGGAGACATGAGATTGAAATTGAGAAGAGAAGGTAAATGAGAAAGAAGGAACAGAGTTTTCAGTTTCTTTGGTTGGATAGAGATGTTAGAAGAATTACAGGGTTCTTCTGATGAAGGGGTTTGGATTTGGAACTTTGGATGCTAGGGTTTAAGATTGTAAAAATCCAATCTTTCTTGAAAAATATCCTGCTCTCATCTCCTGCATCAGTGGGCAGGGGAACATCAGCATTGCTTGAAAAGAGCCACTGGAAAGTGGAAACTGGTCCAGATTACCAATTTGGGCCCAAAGGTCTAGACCCATCTTGGCTCCCAGTTCAGGTCCACTGTATGAATTTTTTATTGGAAAATTTTCAGAAAGGTATAAAACTTTTGACTCAATTTCAAAAAAACAAATGAAGATTTAAATATTTCAAAAAAATATAAAAGTTTTCGACAATTGTGTTAATCAAGTCCTTTCCTTAAATTTTTTTATAAATTTGACTAAAATACCATTCCCTTGTGACAAGTTTCTATATATATATATATATTTTTTAATCCACTTTTCTCACTAAAATTAGCGATTGCGATTTTGATGATCATGACTAGTATTTTAGTAATTTGGAACCCCCTTTTTTAAACCATCCATGCATGAAGGTAGTTGAAATGGGTCCCACTATGTCATTTGGTTTGAACTTGATCATTTTTTCTAAAATAATTTAAAAAAAAATTCAGAAATGATATATAAGGGTATTTTGGGCCCACAAAGTGAGGACTTTTTCAATAGCAAAATCCTTGTTCCATTGACTAAACAAAAAATTATGAGATGAGAATTTCCCCAATAGCAAACTTCCTTAATTTATTGTCACATTGGACAAATTCATCTCTAAAATTTAAATAATTTCTAAACCAAATGACCTTTATTTAAGGGGTACCCCGTACCCTGACAACTGAGGTAGGCCAGGAGAAAGCATTTTCAATTTGACATTTTAGAAAAAGTAAGGCATACTTTTAAATCCACCATCTGCCCTGTGCCTTCCATGATTTGGCTGCAACCTTTTCAGGAATTGGAATTGGAGAGGTCTATTCAAATAATCTGTCTCTATCCAAATCCGAACTAAATTTGTCCGAAGAGATGACCTGTTTTGAGTTTAGTATGGAGAGGGAGGCCCACATTGCCCTTTTGACAATAATAACATGATCTTAATCCGATCTCCTTTTAATCTTTCATTTCTTTCTTTTGCCAGATTGAGGCCCACCTTGCCTGAATTAACGATCCGATTGTTTATTTTTTCTTTTGGTAGAAAAAATATTTCTTTAAATGAAAGAGAAAAACAATTAGAACACAAGGGAGGAAGAGCAGCCAACGTAAAAACAAAACCCCCATCTTATCTAGGTTGCAAGACCTCCCCAAGCCTCACATGAGAGTTAGACCCATAAGACATCTTCGCAAGATCATGGGCAAACACATTTACATTTCGAAGAATATGGACAAAGGAGATCTCTTCAAACTTAGAGCTGAAGTCTTTGATATCCAACAACATAGGATGAATTGACAAATCTATTAACCCATTAATGGCTAGAATCACCTTATAGGAGTCTAACAAAAGTTGGACTTTGCTGAAACCTTGCAATGTAACTTCCTTTAGCGCGGGGAGAATTGCCCTTGCCTCAAGCTTCTTTTGGGGAATTAACTTTGAAACTATCAATAAATTCTGCATGCACACAAGAACCACCAAATCAAATAGTATAGCCAAAGCCTTTGTTCATTAACGGCAACTTTGACACATTGTCGGGCCATACACCAGACATTGATGGGGTGGTCAGTGGTGTGACTTGCATTCTATTCCTAGCATGTATGCTTAGATTAGAAGAACAGGATACTCATATCAAGTAGTCCAGATCCTCTTGGACTTGAAGTGACAAAAGGGAAGTTCGCATCCTTCTGTTATCATGTGGAGGATCGTTTTTATGAATATGGCAAAATACGTATGCCCAAGAAGTCACTTTTCCTCACAAGAATTATTCATACAAAAGATATAGAAAAGTATAAATCTGCTAAAAACCAAACTGCTTTTCTTTCATTTTCAACGGAAAAAATGCATGTCCTTGTCAAAATCTCTCCATTGGCATGCATGATTGAAAGAATTGTGGAGAATTTTTATAATTTTTTTTAAATATTCATGTGTTTTTTTTAAGTGGACCAATGTTTAAGGGGTACATATACATCCCATCAAGACAAAATCATTTTGAGTGGACCTCACTTTCAATCAAGTTGGTAAAAGTGTTATGGCACATTTGTATGGTCAATTTCTGCACAAATGGAGGTGTTTTTTTTACCGAAAACTATATTTTTATGTGTTTGGTGCTCTAATTTTTTGCGGAACTGTTTTTTCGTCACGTTAGCCTTTTCCTTCTTAAAACTGAAAGTAGACTTGCTATGGGGTATGAGAAGTTTATTTCAACAGAAAACTGACCTCTATACCCCCACATATTCTGACGCACCAACCCTGATGTAACGAAACCATTCTCCTCCTCCTCACCCTACCCATACAAACCTTCTATGTAGCACAATCCAACCCATTTTTTATTTTTTTAAATATACTATTATTCGATTAGTTAGGTATTACCTTTATGATGATATTGACGACACATTCAATGGGTATAAGCATCCTACAAAAATGGATGAGTGTTGTGTATTATCAATGATAAAAATAACTCAATCCAAACCTAACCGATTTATTACTTAGAAAGGTCATCACACACAGAAAAAAGGTTCAACATGAACCTTGAATTATCACGTTGGATAAGTAGGTTGGGTAAAAAAATGTCACTCCTTTGGGGCTTTTACTATCGAGATGGGTTGAATTCCATATTTGTCATTCTTTCTAAGAAAACTGCAATGCCAACACAAAAGTTTTCAATAAGAAATCCGCAGTCGTACCAAATATAAATTTTTAACATCTTAGAAAACTTTAGCCGAGGTATTTAAAAATCACATAATTTACTGTTTTTTTTTTGGCTAATGAGAATTTACTGATTTGGAAATTTCATGCTTATATCGAAGTTGCCTTCAATTCACGCACCGTCCATCGAAACGCGAAAGATGGGGCAGTAAGGACGGTGTGAAACGAAACTGAAGGCACAATCTATACGTTCGTTGGAAGTTTCAAAAAGCTCCGCATTTCAGGAGCCACCAATCCATCTCTCTTCAAATTGCTAGGGTTTTGTTGATTTCCCGCTTTCCAAATCACTCTCGAAGAAGAATAAGAGATCTAGGGTTAGGGTTTTAGCAGAATGCCTTCAATCGCCCCATTGCAGAGCAGCGGCTACTACGGATCCATCCCATCACCGTCTTCTCCGCCGGCACCACCGAAATCCGCCTCCCGCTTCCAATTCATTGCCCGAGCAAAAGAAACCAGCCAATCGATGATGGCCACCCGAAAACCCTGGCGCCAGCTATTCGATCTGGCCGCCTTCGGCCGCCCTCACAGCTTCGGCGACGCGATCGGCCGCATCAAGCGCAATCTCGGCTACTTCCGCGTCAATTACGCAATTGCAGCTCTTCTGATCTTATTTCTCAGCCTCTTGTGGCACCCGATTTCCATGGTCGTCTTCTTGATCGTCTTCGTCGGGTGGTTCTTTCTCTACTTCTTCCGCGACGAGCCGATCATGCTCTTCAATCGGACTATCGATGATCGAGTGGTGTTGATTGTTCTTAGTATTGTGACTATTGTCGCCCTCGTCTTCACCCATGTGTGGTTGAATGTTCTTGTTTCGGTGCTAATTGGGGTTTTTCTTGTTGGTCTGCATGCGGCGTTTCGAACTACAGATGATCAGTTTCTTGACGAGCAGGAAGCCGCGGAAAGGGGGTTGCTTTCTTTCCCGACAGGTCAGGGCTATGGTCATGTTTGAATCTGCCCCTTAATGGGTTCGTTTTGGGATTTTTGTTTGTTGGATCATTTGCAGCTTGCAGAAGGAAAGGGCAGCTGATTTCTAACTTACAAGTTATGGGGCAATTGGTTTTCTTAGGGAGGTTTGTGTTTTCTGTAAGCATTTTGATTGTATATGCTTATTGTGCTTGGTTTAGAAGAACTGGTTAGGTTACACTAAATTCTATTTGTATTTTTGTTTTGACATGTTCTCTTTCTGTCTTTAGATTTGTCTGTAAATTCTTTACTGGGAATGGATAAAAATTTGAGGGGTTTAGATGCTGTACTGAGAATGGATGCAAATTTTGGAGGTTGGATTTAACACAGTATTAGAAAACATGGAATTTCACCACTTTAGGTTTGATCGAACGCTGTGAACCAGCCCAAGTTCTGACTTTACTCTAATCGATGTAAATTTTTGGAACAGTGCTTGGGCAGAAGGGCTCTTGTGATATGAGGGATTTAGGTGTTGGCAGCATCATAGCAGCGTGAGATCATATCTTATACTGGAAAAGAAAATTAGCATTAGCTTCACAGTTTTTTTGCAGGAAGGGAAATGTGTTGCCCATTTCCTGTTTTTTTTGTTAAAAGTTTGAATTGCCAACACTTTCCAAATTTCAGCTTGAAGGAAGGCAGCAGATTGATGCAGCGTAGACCTTATGGCCACATGTGTAGGGCCCACTTTGTGTCTTCTAAGCCGTGCTTCGGCACCCATTGTGCTTTTAGCACTTCCCACGCAAGCCATAACCCTAGGGTCTGCATCAATCGGTATCAGAGTCCACATCGCTCCGATCCGTCTCCGGTCACCGATCGGAGCTTACCCATAGTCCATCACCATCCATCCATCCCCGACACGCCCCTACAACCATGATGGAGCGTAGACATCATGGCCACATGTGTAGGGCTCACTTAGATTTAGGATCTTTTATTAACTAATTAAATGTCATTAGTTTCTAATTTTATTTAGATTTCAAATTTATTTAGTTTCCTAATTTAATTAGGTTTTTTAGGGTTTAAGTCTTCTTTTACTATTTATATTGCATTGTACATTGGGTTTTCCCATTGAGGTGCGTCCTCGTTTATTGTCTCTTCAAAGATTGATTATGTCTTCGGACACGTGCTTCGGCACCCATTGTGCTTTTAGCACTTTCCATGCAAGTCCTAACTCTAGAACCTGCATCACAGATGACAACTCACTCGCTAATATGAGAATTTGAGGTGAGAAAGGAGGTAAACATGTTTAAAATTTTAAATCTGCTGGTCCCAATTTCCACCCATGATAACGTGTGGTCTATTGATTTCTTCTGCATCTGTGGTCATTATTGTTGTTAGGTTTCACCATGTTACATGCTTTACTCCCAGGTATGCTTTGGACCAGGCATGTCACTCTTTTAAAAAAATGTCTAAATAACCATTATGACATAGCAAGCTTCTAGTGGCATGTCAATTGTCTACAATGCCATTGTAGGGCATTTGACTCGAGAAATTTGTTATTGGTTATTTGATGTTTCCCAATATTTTTCTACACTTGTGTTGCTTGTTGTAAACATGATAATGTACCCTGGGTTATGAACTTTGAAAATTGGAAGGAAATGAAAGTGTTTGGACACCGAGTATGAAAGCATGTAGTCTACTTGTACAACGTCTATAGTTTCACACTCATCATCAGTTAGCCCGGCTATAATATAGGGCCTTCTGCTGTAACAGTTTTGATTTTGAGGAAGAGCTTCTGGGTAGGTTGCCATTGAAGAATCAGGTGATTTTCATTCTGCTGAATGGTCCTGTTTTAGAAGGCCTACAATCGATTTTGGTGTGCTTTGTTCTTAATTGTTTCATCAAATGCAGGTATTTGATAGTTTTGAGTTATTTGTGTGTAATTTGGGTTACTGGCATCACTGTTTCTGCGTCTTTTTTCTTTTCCCTCCTAACTTTTGTTTGAGAATTGGGGGTTTTCTCAGTCAAATTGCATTTAGTTTAATTTAGTGTTTTGTTTGCTACAATTTAGCAGATTGAAGAGGATTATTTAGTCTTGTATGGTTAAGTGTGGTTTAGAGTCTTTAACGTTCCATGATGAGGAATGGAAGGAATCTTTTCTTGTACCTATTTTGCTATTTCCTCAACCAATGAACTCCCTCTTCATTCATTCTGTGCTGGTGGTTAGAGTCTCTTCATTCATTGTGTGTTAAGTATGTATGATTCACAGTGGTTCATCACCATTTGAAAAGGTAAAAAAATAAAAGGTTCATAGTGGTCCATCCTTTTCCACATTATGAGGTAAAGAAACAGGTCCTCATGTGCTTTGAATTAGATCTTGGGACCCCCTCCATTTTAACATAGCTAATCATGGGGTTGAGGCAATAATGCTTTTCAGAGTTTGGAAACCCAGATTCCTACCGTCTCTCTTTTCACAGTGCTAATGCTAGTAATGCTGGTAGAATTATTCTTCTTAGAAATTTCATTATGGTGTGGTGGTGGTTGCTTTGGCTCAAAATTAACCCATGCTTTTATGTAAGTCATAAATATAAAATAACTATCTTTACCATCATTTTAACCTCTCTTTATCTTGTCGAAGGGACTTGGCTTTGAGTTTACAAAAAATTGTTCTTTCTAACATTGCATGGCACAGCCATCGCCACCTGATTTCAACTGTTTAGGGTCACGTTTAAGGTTTTGTTTTTTGGGTGCAATCCTTGCAGTATCTTTAAAAAGTGTCTTTTCTAACTGCTTCATTCCACTTAGGGATGTAAAATAAAACCGAGAAATCAACTAACCGAACCAAACTAAACCGTGGTTAATAACCGTGTTTCACGGTTCGGTTACGGCTACAGTTATTGAAATCGGAAAACCGTGATTCACGGTTCGGTTACGGTTTTTGTCTTGACTCACGGTTATTAACCGAACCGAACCGTTAACCGCGGTTCGGTTATCCGTGTTCCCAAAACACACAGTTAATTGAACCGTTTTGCTAATAAGAATAAAACCTAAGGGTTTGAATGAAAATTACTTTTTCTTCTTTTTTTTTTTTTTTTTTTTATAGTAACATGTTATGCCATTCTCCAATTATAGTTTTTTTTTTCATAGTAAGTTTTATTGGTAAATGGAAAATTTTTTACAAATTTTTTTAAGTGACAATTAACCATAACTGAACCGTTAACCGCGGCTCGGTTTTTAACAGTTCGGTTACGGTTATGGTTTTTGAAGACCAAAAACCGTGAAATACGGTTCGGTTAACGATTTTTCCAAAATGAATGGTTAGCCGAACCATTACACCCCTAATTCCAGTTTTTATTAATGCCCACAATGAAATTGCTGTGTTCCACCTGAATGTGGCATATGGGGGGCTGTCTAGGAGGATTAGATGGGGTGGGGCAAAAACGATGGTACTAAAAATCTTTTTCATGTTTATGGATTGGGGCCTACATTTCATAGACCTTTATTGAGCTCATGACCAACGAGTTCAATTGTGATTGCGCATATAAGGAAATTGCTTTACAAACAGAAACCGCCCTTCAAAAATTCCTTCATGATATGCTGCTGCTCTATGGTACTCAGATGAATAAATACATAGAATTCATATCATAAGTAATTAAAAATGAAGATCAAAGATGAATTTTTAAGTAGGAGCATCAAATAACCATTCTTTATTTAAGGAAATAGAATTAATAGAAGATGGGAAATGAAAACTACCATCACTCTAGTAGTTCATTTCCCATGTTCTTTTGGATCTTTTGCAAAGCATGTGGGCCATGAAAATTGCAAGCTTGGACAAATGATGGGGCCTAATGTTAAAGGGTCACAAGTTTCGGCAAGTTGATAGAAGTGGATATTACCAATCAGACGAATGCCAAAAATAAAAAATAAAAAAAAAATAGAAGGAATTTGGAGGCTTTATGTTTGATTTCAGTTCTGTCGGCCTGTAGAGAGGATAAAGGGTCACAATATAAAGGATACAGTTTTTTATTTTTTGGTATAGAGGAGAGAGGATAAAAGTGAAAGTGTAGAAAGTATTCTAATGTCTAGAATAAGAAAAATATCAAATCTGGGGGAATTATATTTGATTTCACTTGTGTCTATGGTAACACTGAAAGCTCACCTTAGTTGGGGTAAAAAGTTCTTAAAAGAGAGAATATCATGCTTTCCTCACACCTGCTTTCTAATACCTTTTTTTTTTTTAAAGGATACTTCATTCTTACTTTATTGTGATATGTAAGGACAAATTTGGATGCATACACTTTTTTTTTTTCTTTTCGCTATCGGAGGGTACCCAACCCTTTGGACTGGACTAATCCCTCCAGGCCCAGAGGAAAGCCGGATAAACTCCCATGTCCCAGTGTGGTAGTGTAGTTTAGAACTTACAACCTCTGGGTGCAAAGCGTAGTCCTACGCCAACTGAGCTACTCCTTGGGTTTTGGATGCATGCACTAAAATGAGGGATGACACAGCATTTCTGATGCTGAGTTTGAGCCTCTGCTCTCTCTTGCACCTTTTCCGGGTTGGTTTCTATTTCAGAGGAAAACGGTCATGTGGACAAGGCAAGCACATGAGCTGCTCCACTGGATTGAATCATTCTTCATATAAACTCGTGTGAAGTTGTTAATCTTCGCTCATTTTTCAATT
The DNA here is from genome assembly GCA_028538565.1 of Umbellularia californica. NCBI lineage: Eukaryota > Viridiplantae > Streptophyta > Magnoliopsida > Laurales > Lauraceae > Umbellularia > Umbellularia californica. The sequence goes on along the minus strand of JAPQWN010000001.1, from coordinate 11,316,206 downwards.
ACCAAATCCAACGGTGGCCAATTAGATGGCAGGCCACGCTGATTGATAAACATTATGAAGATGGATCCCTATGCTAATCTTCCACTAATGATTATTTTATGGAGACTTATCCGTGAAAATTTTATCTATATACACCAGTTTAGACCATGAAAATTGACGGGGATAGAGTAAATATCCTCAGAATCAAGCTGACAAAGTGAGATTAGAAAAATAAAGAAAAAAAAAAAGGATTTCTCTTTTGGATACCCACCTCTGCAGGAATTAGAACATGACGCCCACTTCTAAAATGTATGATGTATGTGTTCTCATCTTTGAGTATTACAATGCGGGAGCCACCTTTAAATTGCGATGTGAGGCCCACCTTTGAAATTCTTGGTATTCGCACACCCAGTGCAGCCGAACTTTGGAACCTTTTGAGGAACCCATGTGTTCTCATCAAAAGGACGCAATTCTCTAATATTCCACAGGCATCAAGGTTCCAATTCTACGTATCCAAACAAGTGCATGGAAGCTGCTAAAATGGCTGCCATCAAATAATACATTCAATGTGGCCAACATACTCATGGTTGTGTGGTGTTAGCACCTAAGTATCTCACACATGCCCAGTAATCAATTCTGGGTCTTCAAGTTAAATGGGCTTATATTTCTGTACATGTTTAGTTCCTGTAGGAACGAGGACAAGCAGCACAAAGTTCTGCATTGTGGAAAAGACTATCCATTTCCCAAGCACCCAGACCTTTCAATCTATTGAATTTTTTTTTTTCTAATGAAGAGAGTGGTACCAATCCTTTAACCCTTGACCTCTGGTATGTGTTCCTAATCATTTCAACCATAGAGGCACAAGGAAGATTGGTAACTATAAATCTATTGATTGCTGGAGACCATTCAAAGGTGGGTTTTTTTCCCCACTTGCTGGGCAGTGTTCCAAAAAGGAGTTGTGAAGATGTCTAGTGTGGTCAGGAGTCCATTAGAGAATCCTTTCTCAGATTAGCGATCAACAACAAAAAATTCTTTGGTGCAAGCATTTGAGATATGCTGCAGTTAAGCCTCCTCTTGCATTGCTCCTCCTACTCCACTTTATACCAGGTTCTTCCCTATTTGGTCCAGCTGAGCATTTCCCTATCAAGAATAAAAACGGGCTAACATGATTTTAGCTTGGGGAAATGATTTTTATACTAAGAGAGGCCAGATCTTGTTGAAACTTCCATTTGCACCAGTTCCATGATCATTGGGGGCATAGAGGAACATAAACAAATTTTAAACAAGGTAGATCTTAGCAACAAACAGAATGAAACTATGATTTGAATCATGAAGCAAACAGAAGTACCATTCTTCCTTTCTAAGTTAAGAACCTAAGTAATCAGGCCTAATAGATCCTACAAATGAGATTGGAAATACATCTTCAGCAGTTCAGCATTTGTCATTTGATATAACTAAAGTACAAAACACAAGCCGGGCTAAATTACTCTCAGTTAAGCTAAGCTAGCTCCTGCTGCTACAAACATCACAAGGAGGGAACTGTGGTGTTCCTTCGCAACATGCCAGCAAACATGTACATGAAAACAGGCAAGCTGCATCTAGGATGGAGTACTGCTTAAAGATCTGATATCCCAGATGGATCAATGGGGAGAAGAATGCAAGTGTCACAAGATTGGAAGCTTGCGAGCGTAGGTGAGTACCATCACAAAATCCTTGGCTGAGATACCCACAGATGCTGCCACCCTTTCTGATGCTGGCATTGTCTGTAACCACATATCTACTAAGTCATGTAACTCCAGGGTAGGGATCACTGGCTGACCCCTACAAGTGATCTCCACCTATCAAACAATCAGAGATCAATCGGTACGCAAATCCCACAAATGAAAAGAAATTGCCATGCATGCCATGCTCTGTCCATCCTAAATGGAAAGCTTTGTGAGACGACATTTTTATAAATTGACTCTTAGGCTCGAGTATAATGCACATAATTAAGAGATATAAAAAGAAAAAAGGAAAATCTTAGATATATATAATCCACATAAATTGACTTTTAGGCTCGAGTATAATGCACAAAATTAAGAGATAGAAAAAAGGAAGATTTTAGATAAATATAATCAACCAATGGTCTCATCAGATCTTTTTAGAATCCTATCAATAATCCTAAATATCATAATATATCTCTAACAATCACAACTTTCCTTAAATATGTACTCCATCACCCTCCTATCATCACATGTTTCTTCAATTGGTTACATTAAATAAAAGCTCTAGCTCTCTTGACATGGGTGGCATATAGCTGAATGTCTGCATACTGTGTAGGTGGTTATTGCGTGTTTGTGGAGCCTATCACCATCATATCCTGCTCATTTTCAGTTTGTCAGAGCCAATGGCCCACTAGATCCAGTCCGAAATGATCTATCTAGAAGCATATGGAATAGGATCATGTAGTTTAAAGAAAAATTGTCCTTGGAGAGGATTGGGTAACATAAATGATGAGATTGTGAGGCTCGAACAATTTTGTAGATGATGGAGATTTTCATGCGATTATAAGAAGGAAGGACGTTTATTTAGATAAGAAACCTATGCTAGTAAAGGTGAAAAGTGATGGGAGATGGGGATGGGAAGAAGGCGGCGGTGTAGTGATTATTGCACAAGCAAGAGGAGCTAGGACCATGGCTGGCCTATTCGTAAGAGGACTAACCACGGCTCAAATAATAAAATTTGTGTATCTTGCTTCATATTTGTAAACTTAGAGATTGCATTTTATGAACTTTGAACAATTTGTGAGATAGTAAGGAAATAGTAGTAAATCTAATCCAAGCTAGATTTTTTTTTTTTGATAACATAGATTTTAATAGACCTTTATTCTTAAGAAAGAGAATGTCGGATGAATGGAGGAGATGTATTGTAGTATTTATAATTCTATATACAAGAACAAAGGAGATATACAAAGTTAGAGCAACTATCGTGAGATTAAATTCATGAATCACACTCTGAAACCATAATAGAGAAATGAAAAAGACCAAGATATCTTGTTATTAAAAGAAAACCAAGATACTTGAAAATCAATTTCGTTTCATGCCAGGGAGGTCAACTATGGAAGCTATCTTCTTACTTAAGTAATTAATAAATAAAAAATATTAAGAGAAGAGGAAAAATCTTCATATGGTCTTCATCGATAAAAAGAAACCTACGACGGGGTACTTAGAGATTTAATTTGGTGGGTTCTTGATAAAAAGGTGTTTCCCAAGAGGTTATACTTAAATCATTAAAGACATGTATGAGGGGACGGTAACGAGTGTGAGAACTACTGGTGGAGGGACATTAGAGTTTCCAATGACCATAGGTTTGCATCAGGGCTCGACCTTAAGTCCTTATCTCTTTACACTGATAATGGATGATTCAAGAGAAAGTACCTTAGTTTATGTTTTTTGCAGATGATATAACGTCGGTGGATGAATCGAGAGATGTCATGAATGCAAAACTTGAGAGCTAGGGGCTTTAGAATCTAGGGGCCTCAAAATAAGTCGTACAAAGACTGAATATTTGGATTACAATGTTAGTGGAGATATACAAAGAGCTAAAATTACCGTGAGAATTGAAGCTTAAGCTACCATCTTGAACCAACTGGTTTTAGTTGGATTGTTGCTTTATACTCTCTTTCTTTAATACAATTTGGTTACTGATAAAACAAGAAGAAGAAGAATTGAAGCGTAAGAGATACCACAAAAAGATTCATTTTGATACCTTAGCTAGATGATTAGTAAGGATAGAAAGATTAAGGAAGATGTCAAACATAGGATAAGATCGGTATGGTTGAAGTGAAGACTTGTGCCTGGAGTGCCTTTTAATCGGCACATACCAACAAGATTGAAAGAAAAATTTTACAGGACAATGATTAGACCAGCTACGATCTATGAAGCAGAATGTTGGCCAATCAAGAAGCAAGCATCCACAAAATGAGTATAACAAAGATAAGAATCTTGAGGTGGATGTGTGGTAAAACTAGGAAAGAAAGAATAAGAAATGAGTGATTTTAGGAGCATTTAGGGGTAGCATCAATAGATGAGGAAATAAAAAAAAATATTTTTTGAGACGGTGTGGATAAGGCTAATGCATGCCAACAATGATGCTAGTGAAAAAAATTTTCTATGTAGGTTGGTGGCCCAACAAGGGGAAGGGGTAGACCGAGAAGGACATGGACAGAAGTAGTAACAACAAATCTAAAGATGTGCAACCTATCTGAGGACTTGGCCTATGGAGAAGCATGATTCATGTAGATGATCCCTACAAAATTGGGGCAAGACTTTGATGATGATGACAACAACTTTTGGCACACATAAGTCGTTAAGCTAGAGTGCAGCAGCTCGATGTACAAAGTACTTATAAGGAAGGAAAGCAAGAAAGATGTATAAAGTAAAAATGTTTGCCATTCTGTGCATCCCAACAACCAAACGAAGTATCGAATACAATCTTCTCATAACTTTAATTTAAACTAATGATCTAATTAAAATGAAAAGAAAATCTATGAAGGCACCGTTGATCAATTTCAGGGCATGGGATTGAAAGCTCACCTCAACTTCAGTTGTAAGATCAAGTTTCTTCACGAGGTACTTTTGGATGAAAGAAACAGGTAGATTACCATCTCTAGGATAAAAAAGAAGGAAGAAAATAAGTTTGTTGATAGACACATAATAATAGTGAACGAATCTAAAAGAACGTCCAAACGATAACAATCAATTCATATTTCATTTAGGAAAATAAAAAAGTAAAATATTGATGAACTTCTGAAAATTTCAGAATTACCACCAGCAAACAATAACACTTCTGTACTAAGTCATTGATCGTTCTCCACGGCCACAATGACATAGTTGACTGTGATAACCAGCAAAATGTAGCAATTAAAAATAAAATGAAGACAAGAAGAGGACCAAAGATGCAAATCAAACTTAAGAGAGAAGCCGTAGTAATATATGAAATCCACTATAAACCTGATTATAACTAATGCAAACATTCTCAATGTGATTGTACCTAGGAACTTTAAAAGCATGTATTAAACAATATATTGGCATTGACATAAAGCAAGCAGTACAGAAAAATATTACTGAAGTAATCAAACATAACCATGTCTCAGCTTGTTGAGAAATGTCAAAGATAGATTTCTCTCTTATACCCTTTTCAATTTGTATATCTTGGTTACCATAAGGGCCTGTTTGATTAAAGGCATTTCTAACAAGGAATTGGGCTTGTTGGGAATTTCTAACATGATGTGACATCTTGTCTCCTGGGCATTCCAAATACTTTGTTTGATGCAAGAATTCAGAATTCCAAACCACATGAACATGCACTTTTAGCCTTGTGAATTCCCAGAATTCAAGCAATTTAAATGCTAGAGGGGGGTTGAGCATTTGGAATTTTACTTTTTGGGGGGCATCATTTGGAATTCTCAGAATTCTCCCAAACAAAAATTCTCACAAGTCTTCCAAACAAACAGGCCCTAAGGTAGCTAACCCTCTCACAGTTCCAAGTTCTCTCACTTTCAAGGACAACAGAACACCATTTTTCCCTGCAGCCTATAGTGAAATAAAAGAACATAAAGAGAAGCATGCACATAAATATAATTAATATATCTACAAGCACGCATTTATACAGAGTCAAATGTAGTTTATGTTTGGTATTGAACTGTAGAAAGAGAACAAGAAATAATTAGAAAGAAAGAGAGAGAGGTATGTATGTACAAGTGCAGATTCTGTTTATAAGTAAAATGGTACTACTAGTATATCGTGGTACAACAATACCATTCTACTACTGTAGAATAACTCAACATCTGTTTTTGAGCACCAAAATATATTACACACTACCAACGTGTCCTTATAAGCTGGAGCACAGAAGTCAAAATGCCCAACTAGTAAATAATAGGTTTTTTTTTTTTTTTTTATAACATAGTAAATAATAGGTTATAGATCACAGTTCAAAATATCCTCCACATAGCATATCAGCAGCTGCAGACTGGGAACCAATCTTGGCTGATGCATTACAATGGTAAAAACTGAGTATAAATCTTGCCTCTATATATATATATAAGCTTAGGATAATATCTAGTAAGCTCATGCTTGTGGGGCCCACCTTTGATTCATCCAAATGAACCAAATACATGACCCTCCTAAATTGCACATGTCCACCAACTTTCGGTCAGATCCGAATTTACTGGACCGTTGGATCAAGTATGTATCGATCCAAATGGACTATTGACCATTAAACTTTTGGGCCTATATGGAGATGATAGAAATTGCGGTTGGGGCTGATTTTTTGCAAAGAGAAAGATCCCAGGGAGTCCTTGAAATCCCCCTCATCCACATCCCCATGTGGGTCCCTAGGTGGGCCCCACCACACCTGGTAACAAAATTTCATTAAGAGGAATCAAAAAATCCAAAAGGGTGACTACAAAGTTATAAAAGCATCATACCAATAAGGAAAAATCAAAGAACTCTAACCCCAAGAGAAAAGCTATATAGTGAAAGCAACAGGAGGAAAAGATCTATCCACCCCTTGCTTGGCCAAAGACCCTGCCAAACCATTAGCCTCCCGACAAATACGCTTGAATTCCACAGAAATTGAGGACAAAGAAACTGAAGTCTCCAAGGGGGTGATGACATTCTTAGAGCCTGTATCACCAACATTGTCTGCAAATACAGATGATGTGGACCAATATACACTAAGAAAGATGGCTATGGCCCACTGTAAAGATAAGTTTCTCCTTTTGTAACCTAATTTCAATGTTTTATAAGAGAGAAGTCAGGGGATTGTTTCTCTAGGGTGTTTAGACTCAGATTTAAGCATAAGAAAACATATATTGCCAGTCCTAATCATCAGATTGAAGTCAGTAGCTATAGAAAATATTGACTTGCACCCACCTATGTGAATGGTGAATAGTTTCATAGGATGAGCCCACCATGAATTACATATGGAACAAATTTCTTGGTGTTTTAGTGATCATAATTTCGAACCATGGGCTTCAAAAATGGATATTTGGAGTAAATAATTCTGGTTATCCATTTTGGAGCTCCTAATTACAGAAATAATCATCAGATTACAGTGAAATCTAGGGCATACACAATCCACAAACTTCCATGTGAAAAACCCCAGTTATGCCCCACAATGCAGGTCTGCCACCTCTCCCTCCCTCCAACCTGCCAATGCATATTATATTTCCTTTTCATTTTAAATAAAATTATGATGCAATTAATACTTCTTTCAATTTTTCGCATTCACACTACAACTACAGTAATCTTTGCTAAAGATCCCTCTGAAATGGCCTTGTTTCCCTTTCAAAGATTTAAACCTTCCATCACATGATTAGATACTTGTAGGAACTTCAGTTTTTTCAAACAACCAACTCTTTTATCCTGATAGTTGAAAGGTAATCAGATCATATGTACTTACATGAGTGAGATCTAATTTACAACTTGTTTGAAGTAGTCTGATAGAGGGTGCAAATACTTATGGTCAGGCTGATGAAAGCCCCATGCTCTCACGTTGATATTCATTTGCTTGGACATTTGATGATAAATAAGTTTGGTCGTTCATACTTTTACATCAAGTTAGTTTTACCTTGCTTACTAAGAGAATTTTCATTAACTATTGTGTGGCAATTTATTTTCTTGGAAAAATCCATCATATTGACATCAACTGATGTATCTTTTTTGGTTCTAATATAGTCTCCATCTTCCAGGCAAAAAAAAAAAAACACCTAAGAGTAGGTAGAGTGGCATAATGTGTGGGTTTGCTCCCCACGTCTTGTGTTTAAAACCACCCAGGATTTGTCCAATGTACATTTGTGTGGGTTTAGCGGGCGCCGCCTAGGGGATTAGTCCCGTTGGGTCAAAGACCTCTGGGATATCCCCGTCATAAAAAAAAAAAAGTTACGTACTTATAAATTTTGAAAAATTAGAAAAAAAAGAAAAAGATTTTTCTATTTAGATTGTGTACCAAGGAACACACCGAAAAGTGGAGATTTTTCCTACACTCACATGTTCCTTATTGGATTCTGTCCCTACTTGTCAAATATTAAAATTGCACTATTTTGTGTTGGAGTCTTGTTTTTCCTATTTCCCACCACATAAAAGCAGTGGTTTAGTTTATTTTATTTTTAAATGATGCATAAGCACAACCAAGCTGGTATATCTCAGTTCACTAGAGCATGTGGCTGTTAACAACAAGATTGGAGGTTCAAGCCCTCCTCTAACTACAATTTAGCCAACCCAGAAGAGCAGCTATTAAGATAAATGGAACTCACTTTATCCTTACATAACTAGCAGAAATTTGTGGCAAGCGAGCGTCTTCTTCTCTGGAAAAAAAAGAAGAAGATATCATCAGTGGTTTTATCACACATGCACATGAAGAGAGAGAGATAGATAGAGAGATCCTCAAAGAAATGTGTAGTATCCTCAAGAATATGATCCTTCAGAATGCATAGTATCCTTAGGACTTCAGTTGTATATGTGACTTGATGACCTGTTCCGGTTGTTGGGAATTTATACTAAAAACATACTTTTATGTATTTGTCTTTGACTAGTTCATTTTTAGTATATTTTGTCTTCTCATCTAACTGAGATTTTGTATGGGTAAATGGTTGCATTATTAATTATTATGCATGTGAGTGTCCTTTATTCTATAAAGTAGACAAGTTGGTGTGTAGGGTTTTACTTACACACGGAAGACTTATTTGTCGGTTCTTATAGAATATAAGTTATTATTCACAATCTAGATGGATTTGGACACACCATCGGTACGATTGTAGCATGATGTTTCAGCAGGCTTGTCTTGGCTGCAGGAAACGGTATAGTTTCGACTCATTATGCTAGTTACTTTGTGTGTATTGAACAGGACTTTGTTTTTGGGTTTATTGTCTTTATACTGACTATATAAGATGATGAACATCCAAATGGTTATTATGAGTGCTTGTATTCCTAATCCCGACATAAAAAATAGGCACATACATTTAGTGTTTGGCATTTTGATTTACGAAAGAGTGAGATCTTTTATGGGTCAAAAATCTCAGTAAATTGGATAACTACACTGCGTGTATGGTGGATATTAGTTTATTGACGGAATCCACGTCTCGTAATAGGGATTGATGATATCCCCTTGATGAAGCTTTTAAGTTTTGATTATTTCAAACCCTGCAGGTGGACTTTGTGTCCAACATATCAAATAAGTTAAGTGTAAGGTCTCAAGGAATTATAAAGATATCGATTAAATATAGATATCAGTAATTATTTAATTGATGGATATCTGAAATCTTAACGTGGGGAGATTAATAAGCATTTAATAACAAGAAGCTCGAAATATTATTTTGAGAATAAGGACAGGAGTGCAATTACAATTCTTTAGTGGATTGAATTGTAATTTATAGAACTAGGATTTTAATTTGGGTCGAATTAGGGTATCCTAATTCCATAAGAAGCCTATCCTTATTTCCTTCTTAAGGTCCCTGTTGTAACATATAAATATGCGTTATTTCTCTCTACGTTAATATACAACTAAAAAGAAGAGAGAAATCTCGGTTTTAGAAAGCAGAAGAGAATTCGCAGAAGAGGCCCACTCCCTGGTGCGAGTTCAAGCATATAGGAATACAGTAGAAGATCTTGAGATTTTCGAGTTGCTGTAAGACCGAGATCAAATCAGAGAGATCTCGCAGGTATGATTTTAATCATATTCTTCCATTGTTATTTCCGCAGTGATCTATACGCAATATCTAGAGATCCTGGTTTCTACTCGTTTCCAACGCCGGTATGGGCCAACATCATTCACAGACAGACAAACCCCATACCAGGCCCCAAAATAAACCAGACTGGAAGTCTCATGCAATAATTTCGACATGACTGTTGTTCGAGGTCCAACAAGTATAACAGCTTTAAAGTCTGCAGTTGTATTGTGATTCAATCCAACTGTTGATACCAGTCAAATCAATGTTTATGGGATTAGTGTCAATTCACCTGTAGGAAAAGGGAGGATATGGTTGTAGTGAGCGTAAGGGCATTGGATTTATCATATGTGAATCCTAGATGGCAGGTGTACACCATAAAAAAAGTACATTTGTTGTCGCACACCCATTAACAAAAGAAGCCAGAGCTCTTATAAGCTAAAAGAAACCCAGTATGCCAATGGGCTAGGTGCCAATCCACCAAAGGGAGGAGGGAGGATATGGGTGCAATGAATGTAAGGGGATTCTATTGATCATTTGTGAATCCTAGTCCTAAATGGGAGATGTGCACTATAAAAAACATATTTGTTGTCACACAAACACTAATCAAAGAATCCAGGGCACTTATAGGCTAAAAGATTCTAGTTTGTGCCTCTGTGGGGACCATCCATGATCATGCCATGAAAACATTCAAACTAACCCCATGTTCAATTTGCTACGCATTTGCCATTGTATTGAATTACAATAAAAACCACTTTATTAAGTGTTAAAAAATAAAAACATAGTTTTCAAAATCGGAATCGTATCGCAAATCGTTCGTACTTATGAATCGAATCAAATCGTGAGTTGTATCGTGAATCGTAGGATTTTTTTATTTTTCTAATAAAAATGAAAAAAATAAAAATTAATAGAAAAGGGAAAAAGCAAATATTCATAACCATCCATTTTCCCATTAGCAGTATAAATACAATAACAAGAAAGCCTATCATACAATCATATTAAGAACATCATAACATATATTAATATATATACATATATATAATTGAAATAAATGATGTGTAGCTGTAAATAGCTATATAAGTTAAAGGTATCAATATATATATTATTATCTTTAAATCAAAAAATAAAAAAAAATAAAATCCAAATCATCAATCTTACACGGTAGGATATCTCTTTAAGTTAAAAAAGTATTCATTAAGAAAAAAAATCAAAATAGATTAAAAAAGAAGAAGAAGAAGAAGATATAGACAAGCGAGCGCTTTAATTGAAGAAGAAGATATGGACAATCGAGCGCTTTAATTAAATGCATGTTCTTTATTCGTCTTTAAAACCCCATCAAAGCCGCAAAAAATTCTTAGGAGGTTTTGTTAACTATTAAATAACCTTTAAAAAATAAAAGCGATAAAAGAAAGAAATAATAAAGAAAGAAAAAAGGTAAAAGATTATTAATATTAACTTATTGGTTATAGCTATTCTCGCTTAGCCGAATCACTTGAGTCATAAGATTCGATTAAATGAGTATTGAATCGTAGGATTCACACCTAAATCGTAAGATTCATCTGTAAATGAGATTCATTGCATAGATACGAATCGTTTTCCTTAAGATTCGGGATACAAATCGTAGGATTCTAATAACTATGGTTAAGAAAATAAAATTTTAAGGTCTTTGAAGTGAGGGTGAGGATGATGTGATGGAACAAGTTTTGTCCCACCCCTAGTCTACACACCAAGACATTTCCATACTCCTTTGCCCATCTGTGGCATGCATCCAAGCAGACCCCACATTTTGGAGCATTTTTAGCTTCAAATCTCTCTCTCTCTCTCTCTCTCTCTCTCTCTACATGCACGAGTTTTTGTCTATAAACACAGAAATCTTATCCAAAACAGCCAAGCCTTAATGAAGCAAATCAAGGATTGGCATGTGGGGCCCACCTGGATGTATGGAAATCATGGATAGCAGAGGATGACAAGGGTGATGTAAGACATCGGTGTGTGGAAAATACGGGGATCTTCTGACCATTTTAACCCTTGGTTTAATGCAACTAAGTTTGATGATTTTTAGCCGTAAGATGAAGGGTTTGTCTTACTTTTAATCAATCAACAGTTGTGTGTGAAATTGGGGTGAGGACCGGCTAATTCAATTGGGTTGGTGGGTGGAGAGAGAGAATGGTGCTGTTTTTTTTTTTTTTTTTTTTTTTTTGTGGGGTGGGGTGGGGGGGGGGGGGGGGGGGTGGGGGTGGTGGTGGGTGTGTTAACTGTTAAAAGGAGTGTCCGTGTATGTGTGTGATATATTATTTCCAAAAAAATGGTTGCTATGAAGGTGCAGATGTTAAATGGCTACTTACTGGTCATCAGAAGCCACTAATGACAACCAAATTGGACTCATTCTTCTTTCCCGCATACCACTTGCAGCATCAAGCAGTGCTTGAGCTGAGAAGGTCAGCCCCCTCGACGCAGCTCTCCTTTTCCGTCTAGTTCCATTTAGTTTTCTAGTTTTTATTGATTCTGAAGAGGTGGGATTGATGCCGTTCTTGTCATCCTGGACTTCTAATTTATTTGCATGTTCTCGAACCTTTGTTTTATGAGTGTTCACTTCACCATCAGAGTTGTAAATTTTCTCTGCCTTGGCGATAGAACCTCTTCGTATGGTGAGCTTAAAAGCCTTCGTTCTATTTGCAGCTTCAACCAGGCAATTTAATGGCTTCCATTGATCACCTTTCCCCTGCCATGGTTGTTCTGGACCATTATCTGTATCTTTACTGAATGGATTGTTCGATGGCTGCACACTCGATGAAAGCTGCATAGGTGAAACAATTAATTCAGCAATGCATTTTTTTTTATTAAATCAGGGTAGCTATGAGTAGTTAATATCACTATGGATGGCAATGGCCATTCAGGATGGGGTGGGGATGAGCTGAAGCCCAACCTGTTTATCAAGGGACGTGATATTTAGGCCCTGCTACAGACAATATATTAATCAGTCAGGCCAGGACCTTGCACAGTACAGCCACAAACAGGCCTGTGCACTGGGTTGACCAGAACCCAATAGGATAATAAATAAATCTTAGACCTGAGCTCCACCCATTCATTTGGTTGGTCTAAAACTAGGCAACTTACCATCCTAAAAGGACCCCGGCCCATAGTGGGCTAGGCCTCAGTCAACAGGATAGCACAACCCCTCTGATGGCCTAATATTCAGCAAATAGTTGAGAACATTGAATGAACTAACAAACCAATGAAAAACTGTTACCTGCCTCTTTTGCACGATTTTATTCAGTGTTTCACGCGAGCTTGAGCTATCTAGGTGATCTTCAGTGGTATCGTCCTCCGTTTTAATGGGTTTTTTAAGAGAAAAACTTGGCCCTCGTAGGGACCTTCTGGCAACAGTTTTTGTCCGCCGTCCTGTCAAGCCAGTCTGGCTTGATACTCGGGGAGTGTTGATTACTAGCGAAGAAAGAGATCTTTCTTTTCTTCTAACGGGCAATGAAACAGAAGGCAAAACTGCAGGTGTCTCTACCTTTCTCCTTTTGGTAGGAAAAACCTTTGCCATTACATCTTGTAAATTATGATCTGCCCTGCAGATAAGTACATAAAAATCATGTGTTTTTAGTGTACAGATGTGTCCCATTTATAAAAAGGGGATGATATTATATAATGCTTGCTTGAAAGTACAGACTTCTCCAAAAAATTTAACCGAGCCTGATGTAAGTATGATCTGGTGGGTCCAGCTTGATATGGAAAATGATACAAACAAGCAATGAAAATGGACAATTAGAAACACCAGCGCACGTATGACAGGCTCAATCTAACAGTTCAATCATGAAATGGAGGTGTTTTAGGCATTACCATCCATTATGGGACCTATTTTATGAACAATTTGGAATATTAAAGCGGCTCCAGATGTACAGTATGAAAAGAAGAAACATCAGAGTGCTGAAACATGCAAAAGGTTTTAACATGCATCCACTGTGATTAATTGTTTGGGTGGGCTGCACTGCACACCTGTGGCCATGGGCATTTTTTTTCCCCAGGTGGAGGTGTTTTTTCTTTGTGTGTGTGTTGGGGGTGGGGGGTGCATGCCCCCTCAAAAAAGAAAAAAATGAAAAATTTATGTAAATTCTACAAATTGGCGCCCTCAGATTTTTTTAATATATATTATATAAAATATAGTGTGTGGGTGGGTGGGTGGGGGGGTGCATGCCCCTCAAAAAATGAAAAAAAAAAATGAAAATTTTATGTACATTCTACAAATTGGCGGCCTCAGATTTTTTTTTTATATATATTATATAAAATGGAACTTTCCCTACTTATCTTTGGCTGTGCTAAGGTCACCTTGGTGATGTAGAAAAGGTGGCAGAACAATTTCTAGAACTTGAAGATCATATGTAATCAAGCCAAAAAGATAGTGCCAACTTCAAACAGTCATAACTTTTGATCCCATACCGTCTTGGGATGCACAAGTACTCGCTCTGAAGCTATACACATCCTCTACAGCATGGATAAACTGCCGAAGGAGATTGCTGTCGCTGAAGGCAAAATGAGGCCGTTTCAAGGGTCAAATGTAGGTTTCATGCAAAACTTACTATTTATGGTAATTTTATATTCTTCTTATTTAAGGATTTTTTTAGTCCGTTTGAGTCTGAATTCTTGTGGAAGGTCTTGAAAAGCAATTTAGAATTCAGTCAAGGGTTTTTATGTAATTTAGGTTTTTTTACTATTTTTAGTAACTTTTACAATTTTAGAAAAATTAAGGTTTTGAGATGTTTCTAATGAGGATAATATGAATTTCAGTCTCTTTGGGTTTTCCTCTGGTTATTCCTCATGGATTCAGTGTTTGTTATCAGGTTGAGGACAGTGATCTTCCACAATCCTTTTGCACTCTCTGCTACGCCATTTGGATAGTTTAAAAAAAAAAAAACATGCAAAGCTTTATTCAATAAAACTTCATGAATATGGAGTACCGAATGCTTCTTGGAACAAAATCCAATATTCATCGACCTTTTTATGACAGATATTAGTTGCTCTTCTCAGTTTTTTTATTTCAAGGACTTGGTCCCTACACGAACTTAGAGAACAAATGTCATAAGTTATCACATTCAGAAGTCATGAGCCAGATTCTCATATCAGGGGGAGAACTCAATTTATCATACCGGAAAAAAAAATCATTTGAAAAACAGACTCAACTGTAGATTTTATCAGTTCGGGTAAATTCCTGAAAATATAATCAAGAGAAAATATTAGGTTAGAAACTATTATGCAAAGTAGGAAAGAAAATACAGTCATCAGAAAAAATATGTCCTGACAACCAGCAATGTAAGATGTGTGAGTTGACAAGAGCTACCCTTTTATAGTATCAGTCTTAAATCACATGAATTACTTGTATGGCCAAAAACAAAATGGAGAAACTATATTAATTATTATATGAATATGGACAGAAAAGAATTAGAGTATGACATAGGTCGTATTGGTCTCCGTAAACAAATGCTGGATAAGTGACAATATGGTTTATAACATCAAATATCATTACCGAAAATCGTTGTCTTTCCTTCTCCAGTTTATGAAATCAAATTCCGTTAGCTCAACTTGTACTAATTTTATTTCCATTTTAGTTTTCTTTATGATTTTCATGTCCACTTCAATAATATCTTCAAGAGCACATTTGATATTGTTACTGTTCTCCAGAGAGAAATTAAAAAGCGCTTCTATATTATCAATCTTCTATTTTCTTTTATGGCCGTTCTTATTTTGTGTAGACAACCACTTGCCTGGGACCACTACAGTTCTTCTCAATCCAACTTTAGGTGCAGTTTATCCACTCTGGAGAGAGAGGGAGAGTGATTGTAATAATTAATCAGTAAATTAGAAAAACGTATAGGAAGTCAAAAGGCACTTAGGGAGAGGTCATTAAATTCTTTTGTTAAAGGATATGACTGATAAGAAAAAGAGAGTAGTCAATTGCAAGTTATTTCTTTTAAAGATACAGGGGAATACTTTTAATGCAGCAAAGCTGACTAAGGGCCAGACGGGCCAAAATTAAATTTGCATAATGGAAAGGATGATGAATGTTGTAGTCCGCCAAGCACCAAGATTTTCCAGAGACATTCTCATCCTGTCACCTTTCTGACTGATGGTGGAGATTTTTGGTGATTGACCAATGTGTAGAGGTCTCCAACTTGCCAATAATCATCAAGATTCACTGCCTTTTGGCCATCCATTCACCATTCTAAAATCAATAGCTATGCAAGAGATCAAATGAGAGATAGAAGCCGGTTTCAGATTGACCACCAACACAATGACAGGGAGCGAAGGAAGAGCACTTAGATATGCGAACAAAACAAGTTTCCTTCAAAGATGCCAAATGTGTGTGTGTGTGTGTGTGTGTGTGTGAGAGAGAGAGAGAGAGAGAGAGAGATTCAAAGCCTTGTCCCAACTATGTTGGGGTCGGCTACATGAATTCTGTTTCTCCATTCCGATCTAGCTTGAGCCAAATCCTCAGAGAAGTTACACTTCTTCATATCTATTTTTATTGCCTTCATTCACGTCCTCTTTGGCCTGCCCCACCTTCATAGCCAAACTTTCCCTTACCAGTGCCGTTGCCAGCCTACATTGAACGTGCCCAAACCATCTCAAATGGGTTTCTTTCATTTTATCCCCTCTTGTTGCTACCCCTAAATGCTCTTGAAGGCGCTCATTTCTAATTTTATCATTCTTAGTTTTACCACACATCCACCTCAACATTCTCATCTCTGCTACATCCATTTTGTGCATATGTTGCTTCTTGATTGGCCAACGTTTTGCTCCATAGGTCATAGCTGGTCTAATCACTATCCTGTAAAATTCTCCTTCAATTTTATTGGCATTCGTAGATCACAAAGCACTCCAAAAGAAAGTCTCCACCTCAACCTTCCCGCTTTTATACTATGTTCAACATCTTCATCAATCTCCCTATCCTTGCTAATTATAGAGCCAAGGAGAAAGAATCATTTTGTGGTATCTCATGGTCTTCAATTCTCATAGTAGTTCCAGCTCTTTCTATATGTCCATTGAAGTTACAATCCATATATTTCGTCTTTGTATGGCTTATTTTAAAGCCTTTGGATTCTAAAGCCTCTCAACATCTCTCGAGTTTTTAATTCACACCATCTCTTGATTCATCTACCAACACAATATCATCTGCAAATAACATACACCAAGGTGCCTCTCCTTAATATAAGCAGTTAACTCATCCATAATTAGTACAAAGAGATAAGGGCTTAGGGCTGACCCTTGATACAAACCTTTGGTCACTGGGAACTCCCCCGTCTCTCCACACATAGTTCTCACACTCGTTACTGCTCATTTATACATACATACATACATATACATATACATATATATATTTATATATATATATATATATAGAGAGAGAGAGAGAGAGAGAGAGAGAGAGAGATACTTAAATTTAAATGGATAGAAAAAAATTCTGAGTTTAGTTGATTACAGATTAAATACATGATAGCAAATGACAACATATGGGCATTCCCAAATTCAAAGTGCAAAAAGAAAATGGTCAAGCAAAAGGGAAAAAAAGGGATAATTAGCAAAGCTAGCATTTATATCCAAAGGATTATGAATTACAAGAAATAAGTCTCCATAGTAGTTCTCATTTTCTACTCATACTTTTTAACATATGATGCAAGTAAGAAGCATAAGGACAAAACCCACAGCATGTTCCTTGTGCTTAGAAACAGATGGTATTCATGGTTGAAAGTTGCAACAGATGCACAAGAGTTGAAGACACAGAAGAACAACACGAAGCTGTATTTCATACATAATAAACCTTCAAAAATACAGCTAAAGCTAATGATACTCCTAGAGGGAAAAAATTGTGGTAGCAGTAGTCAACCAACTATAAAATGGACTCACCATAAAAATTCAAGGTATAAAAATGAGGACTAAATGATGCAGCACAAGAAGGCTATCCAAAATGGGCTTCGGATCATGGTCAGTTACAGCCCAAGGCCCATTGGCAGTAGTGGCCCAACAAACCCATTTTTCCAAGGGGAAGGCCTGATTACTACGCAGTTTTCCATTTTCTCCCCTTCCCAACTTCCGAAGGGTCCTAAAATGGAAAGTTTATTTCTAAGGTTTGTTTTAGTAGTTTTATATCTTTCTAAATTCCTAGTGGATCCAATTATAGGAAGTTTCCAACTGCAGGGAGTCATAGTTTTAGTAAGTGTCTGATCAATGTTTTAGGAATGCTTCAATCAGGGAAGTGATGTTGGGTACTGTTTCAAGTAGGAAAATTTTCAAAGTGGTCAGCTATTGTAAGCTTCATATATTCTACTGCAAACAACCATCAATATTACTAAAGTTTATTTTGTAATATATTTTATAGGTTTTCCTTCTACATGGGTGATGATGATGGCATCCCAACCCTCCTGTGTGTGATGTCATGGAAATTACATGTAACAGAACAAGAGTGATCCCAGAGTTTCTGCATAACATATCTAGTAACTCGATGCACCATATTTCCATAACTGGAAAGTGCACCCAGTTGCATTTTGACAAGTGGAGAATCGATCACCAATCAGGACTGCCCCTTTGGTTTGCTTCACTTCTCATAGCAAAGCTAATTAAAATCACATGGATGTAACAATCTTATGAATCTGGACGTTGGTCAATTCCTATTGTTATCCTCTACCATTCAAGGAAGTAGGATTGTTAGTACCATGTGAATAAAGTGGTTGTCATATGTGGAGCCAAAGAAATACAAGATGGACCCTGTAAATGGATAAATCAGTTTGATGATTTAATCTTACTCATTAAAAAACAAAGTGAGGCATCGATTTTTAAGGAATTGATACAATGGTTAAAATAATCTCATCTGTAAGTTATGCTATCAAGCCTATGAATAGTGGACTTAATCAAATGTGACAATCTCAATTAGTGATATGAGTGGTCCAGCCGTCTAAATGCAACTGGGTGTACTATGATTTACAGTCCAATGGATGTCTTTGCTAAAAAAACAAGTTATAGGGGAGCGCTACACAGCGCCCGGGCGTTTTTTAGGAGAAAACACCCCTCCTAGTTGGGCCATTGAGATGGATGATGATCATGGAAGTCCATTGGATGGAAAGATCTATATGAGGCCTACCTATATGCAAAGTCTTGAATCCATAAGATCATCCTAACCTTTTGATCCATGACCCTAAAATTTAATGGTTTAGAGGCATCATTTTATCATGATTTCAATCCAACGGTGAGGAAAAGTTGGATGAGTGTCAAACTCAGACTTGTAACTATTTTCGAGGGTGGTAGTGGGTGGGGGTTAGACTAGATTGACTCAACATGGGCTCCATGAAAAAAAAGGGTGGAAAAAGAAGCGTTTTTTAGAATTTCCCATATATATATATATTGTTAAGTAGTTGTTTGTGCAGTTTCCTATCACCAATTGGTTTTGGGATTACTAGCTAGCAACTTTGCCATATATATATATATATATATATATGGGTAATATTCAGGTGGGAACTGTTCTCACATATTACGTGAGAACTTTTTTGTGGGCCCCAATTGTGGGCCCCATTTGGGGATGGGACCAGGGGGGATGAAATGATCTATGTAAGACCACCCCAAGTATTAAGTTTGACCCCAAACTCATGCCCCTAACCCCTTCATCCATGGCCCACAACTTTAATGGTTTCATATTTAAGAAAATATTCAACCCTCGATCCAACGGGTCAGTCCATTCGGATGTGTGCCAATCCTTGGGATTCGTGACTATCATGGGGTTCCCTATTGGTTGCTAGGTTTGGATGGGTTGTTAGTTGGGCCCCGCAAAAAAGTTCTCATATAATAGGTGAGAACTAGTTCTCACTTGAATATTTCCCTATATATATATATATCTCGAATCTCAACCCTACTTTAGCTTGGAAGAAAAGGGATCTGAGAATTGTCATCAACATAAATCCATTTTTTGCTTGAACCATTTGATATAGAAAAAAACCAATACTTGATAAAAGTGAGTCCATCATCAACTCCTAACAAAAATTGATCTTCTGAGGAAGGGCATCCATCTTTTCAAAACATCAGCCAAAATCTCAGGCCTCCACCCTAATCCTGAGGGTTTTTGTGGGTTGTCATAAACAAAAACGCCAATAGAAGGGGGGAAATCCAATATTTGACTTCCATTCCAAGCAACCAATCCCAAATGCTTGTCGCAAGCTTATGCAATTATAACACTGGATTATGTGCAACCAGTCCCAAAGCTTGCCACAGGCCTATGCAATTATACCATTGGACTCTGTGCAGAAGATACATCAGTTGACATTCATTGCAAATCAGAGAAAATATAGAAATATTATGTTATAGTGCCTGATATATACCTTGTACAAATAAATTAGGCCCATGGTTCAGTGATCAAGGATATTTCATGGGTCCCACCATGGGCCCACAGTGGATGAGAGTGATGAGACAGACCAAAAGGCTGTTGGGTTTGAATATTTTAGTGCTCCGATCCTTGGCCTTCTAATCAACCATTGTTCATATTTTATTATCAAAGAATCAATCTTTCAATATGGAGGTTTGTTGGGGCTCTTATATGCGTTGGGAGCTGCCCCTCATACCAAAGTTTAGATTGCCTAACTATCAGCACCGATTGTGTGGAGTGGTGCATTAAGGAGTCCTTTAGCATAATGAGTCCTGACTCCTGATCAATCCACTGCCCAGTGATAGAAATCAGCGTGATAAGCCACAAAAAAGGCAAAAGAACAGAACTTGAGCATATTTATAAGTTTGCACAATAAGAAAAGTTGAACAGTTAACCTAAGCTTCTCCACTGGAGCACAGCCGAGGTCAGTATTGCATATGGGGCAGCTATCTATTTCGCCGTCATTGAGTTTCTTGTATATGCACTTCCTGCAAACTGGTTTAATGTTGGGAGACAAAGTATAAGACATAGCTCATTTTGTGAGGAGCCCATAATCAGTAAGTTTTTATAGAAATATGAATCCATATTATTCTTTGAGTCAATCACATGTAACATGCTATATATCAACTCTATTTTGTGAAGAAAGAGCATTTATTGTAGAAACAGAATTCATGTAGCTGACCCCAACATAGTTGGACAAGGCTTTGATAATGATGAAATAGCATTTATTATTCCTCAGATTTCAAGCAATTTTGTCAGCTTTACAAGAAATTTTATCACTTTTACAATATAGAGAGGAGATTGATATGAATGATACAACTTAAAGTAACAAATTAAGAAACATAAGGGAAAAAATTAGAGGTGCTAAAGAGAGACAATATAATTTAGACAAGGTAGGTATTAGAGGCTCTCTTTCTTTCTATGCATGATCCATACAATG
The DNA here is from genome assembly GCA_028538565.1 of Umbellularia californica. Taxonomy (NCBI): domain Eukaryota; kingdom Viridiplantae; phylum Streptophyta; class Magnoliopsida; order Laurales; family Lauraceae; genus Umbellularia; species Umbellularia californica. The sequence continues at coordinate 11,295,173 of JAPQWN010000001.1, read as the reverse complement.
GGACAACTGATAACTAAATGACCAAAGGATGATCGGCAAATGATGATGCAGTAGCATACTGGAGGGGCCACATCTAGACTGCCATAACCCCGCCCTCACCCACAGCCACGTATGTTGGAGGACTTATTGGGAAGGCTGTTACCTCAACTGTACGACTGCTGCAAGGTCCCACAAGCAGCCATGAGGTCTATCAATCCTGTAGGTGAGAGGAACTGTTCCTGTTCATTTTTAATGAGTTCTTCCACAGAGGAGAAAATGATCCGATTCTTCAACGGTAACTGGGACAGATCTGGACCTGATGGGCTTAGCAGGAGCATATTCCTGTGGTAAGTCATTCAAAGTATTCTGAATCCTCCACAGGCTTGCCGACAACAGTTAGGCAATCAGCAAGTCATTTTATTTTAAGTGGATACTCGGAAACAATAGAGGTACATTTCTTAAGAGACTGAATTGAGTCTTCAGTTGTATCGTATGCAATCAAGAAAGAGCTGCAAAACAGTCTCATGTGACTGCTCAATGGAGTGAGAAGTGGGGAAGTCTGATGACTAAGGAGGGTTGCATTGGTCCAAGTTAAGACTGATCTTGACACTGCCACTCAGTTTAAATAGGATTGACCAATGTGGTTAACTTTCCATTAGTGTCACAAACGAACCCCCTCAACAAGGCCAAGAAGGTCATGGCTTTAAAGTACTGGCTAGAAGTGAGCCCTCCAAAACAGATAATTGTCGTGATCAGGTTTGACAAAGACATGATTCATGATATTAGAGATTACAAATGTTGAGGAGGTGTTGGTACCTCTACTTGTAGAATATAACACCAACTTTTGGAGAACAACTTCTGGAAAGGAAAAAAGACAAGATGCATAGGGAATAAGACAGGATAGTAGAATGTCATTCCTCGGTCCTCTGACACCATATCGTGTGTATCATGGAGAGTGGTGGACCTCTGTATTTATAGATTGTTTCGTACAAAAACTAGGATAAATGGAGATCGCAAGAAAAATCTATAATGAACACTGAAGATTGCGGAACTTTTTTCATTTTTGAAAATTAAGTTTACAACAAATAAGATCATCATTACTGACACACTATATGACAGTTATTGGTATCTATGACAGCAGGAGGCACAACAGGGACACACCACAGATGGCAGGTAGCTGACTAGCCGTTTTTAGTCATTACACATAAAAGCAAAGTACCAAATATGATGCTATATGGCATGCTGCTCATTTCGAAACATCCAGTCGTCAAAGGTACATATATATTGTAATGGGATTAGACATTACCAGCAAAGTATGTTTATCAAGACATTCAACAAAGGTTTAGGAGCCTATGTGCATCAAGTGCCATCTACGATTTGGGAAAGGGTATATTTAACCTTATAGATCCTTGATAAATGACCTTTCATGGGATGGTCCTCCTAGATATGCCATACAAAAAACCATGCTGTCAGAAAGTTCACAACTATCCTATCTTCACTGTCCATTTTTAGCACAATCAACATCACAAAGCAACTATGCAGAGGTTCAAACTCCAAAGATCATATGTTTAGAAACAACAAATTGATGATAAAGACAATAGACAAGAAGACCAATAAGTTAACTAATTCAGATTCTTTAGTAACTAATTCAGATTCTTTAGTACTTATTAATCATAAAATGATATTATTTAATAAATGTTACTTTACACAGATAGGTTCCAGTCATTCCAAGGAAAAACCACGACAATATTCAAATACTCAAAGAGATCCAGTTCATAATTAGTCATAGAACTAAGGGATTTGAGCTTTTCTCTTCCATCCACATGAAGAGAGTAAACAACACACTCAAGAGTGCAAAGCCTGCATAGTTCCTGAGGTGGGTAATTGACCGATTCAAGACAAACAGAGTCCCAAAATTCAGAAACTATCAGACAATTCCACTAGCCGCATTGCTTGGCAAAGATCAGATAGAACCTGCAATAACGGAAGTGTAAAAGAATATAATGCGTAAAAAAATCCATTGCAAACATTGTTACCACCCAGCATATAGATCATCCTCATTTGATCAACCCAGTTTCATTGCAGAAACCAGCCTCTGTAAATGAACAGTAAAAATGATAAGGGAAATCTTAAACATCTACACACATGCAAACAGAAAAACAAGTTTAACCCTACAACTTCATCTAGTTTGAACCACGGTTGGGGGGAGCAATTGTGGAATTATGTAGTATGGTTACTTCCAGCTATCATGCTCAGTTGTTTCATTCTTGGAAATTGCATCAATTGAACCGAAGATGTTTGGAAGTGTTTCCCTCCAAGCCACAGATTGTGGAAATGCATCTTTCCACAAACTTGAAAAAATCAGTGATAAAAAAAATATATATGCTTAAAGATATGATGATGATGTCTTATAAGCCAATAAGCACTGCCAGAAATTTCTCAAAACCAAACTTTCTAGCTGGATCAAGAATATATTACTATCCCTCTTACAAGAAAAAAGAAAGAAAGAAAGAAAGAAAGAAAATAAAAGAATAGAAAATATTATTATTAGGTTGAACCTGAAACTAGTGATGCTTTTTTTTTTTTAATAAGAAGATAACTGAATGATGACATTTGATAGGATTGATCATAGAAGGAGGGCCTGAATATAAACAATAGAATTCAATAATTGAGTTCTGTTGATCTAAAAAACCAAGGACCTATAACGTGAATCCCCTCACTGGTCTACAGGCAATGGAACCCAGTCCTTGCCTCAGCCTGTTGATTCAATTGCATTAAGGGGCCGCCGGCATATTCAACGATCACTTCCACACCAAAAATAGAACAAACGACAAACAGTTAGAAGACAATTACCTTCATTCCAAGGACCAGACAAGCATTCATCAATTGCAGAAGTAGATAGAAAAAAAAACAAGATACAACAAAATAAACACCCACACAAGAATATGGTAAAGAGGATTTACATAGTTCACCAATAAGGGCTCAGTTCCTGGGTGAAAAGGAAGAGAATATTTCCACTATATCAAGGAGGAACAAGACCCCTTTTTTTATTATTGGTAAGAAGGAACAAGATATAATGTAGCAAAGAGAGAACAAGAAATTCCAGTCATGAATACCAAACCCAGGGATCTTAAATCAAACACAAAAACTATCAATTTGTATTAGATGATCCCTCTTTCACAAAGGAACTCATATCTATCAACTCCCTCTCTCTCCATCCCAGAAGGGAAGTCATGCAACCAACCCTTTCAAAGGCCCTTTATCTTCCATGGTAGAGAATCACAAGGTCACAGCCTCTTAAAAGAAAGGTACAAAAAATTCTTTCCAAATGCAACATCATTCTCATAAGAGTTTCTAAATCAAAGAAGAAAAGTCAAAATACGAAAAAAAAATCCTAATTGGAACCCGAGAGACATTCAGAACCAAGAACCATCCAGAACCCAACAACCTCTCATCTGTCTTACTAAAGAGGCATACATGAGAAGTCTTCCTACATTTATAGCTTGACTTCATGGCATTGATGTAGAACACAAAACTAGTTCAACAGACTAGTCAAAACCAGCTCCTTTATCAAGACCAAAAACATTACACTTATATCCCCATAGGAAGTATTAACATATAGCCACCAATCAAAAAACTAAGTATGAATAGACTTCAAAATTCAACACTATGAAACCTGACAAAGCCCAAATAGCAAACTACATGCCATTTGAGTGATTCCATGGCATCTAAGCTTCAAGCCACCCATATGAGATAGACCCAGATCACAAAAATGTAACAAAAGATCAATAGATGCTTTTCTTGATAACAAAGCATCAATTCAGAATAATACGAAAGACCCAGACCGTAATATCAAACCACACAACAAACCCATATCATAACATTGGAAGACAAGATCCAAGCCATCATCAAAATCGCTGAAAACTCACACGAGTGAAGGCATTCGGAGATGGTGGTAGCTTCCTCCAACAGCTTGTTGCAGAGAGGGCATGTCATGCATGACACGAGAGCCTCCCTCCTCACTCTAACGAACTGGGTCGTCGACGTCTTCGCCATCTCTTCAACCCCCACAGCCCTCAGCGAAGGTTATCATGCGTGCATGCGGCGCGTGTTAGCAGGAGAGCCTGCAAGCCCCACTCCTCCAATGCTGGGATTTGCCAACATGGGTCCGTCTGAAACAACATTTTCATTACGCGAAAACGTTAGGAAACGAGAAAGATAGCAAAGATGCAAAGAAAGCTGTGATCTTTTTCATGGTACCTTGACATGTATGAGAAGAGAAGAAACGGTTTTTGGAGGTGATTTCAGAAGATGGGGCTGGATTTTCGGCGAGAAACGACGTGGGTTTTGTTGGATTGGGACAAGGAAGTCGTTGGATCAATCTGCAAGACGTTCGAGGCTTGGAATTTGGAGATTGATTTGACGAAAGAGCACCAACCGAGCTGCTCTTCTGAACTTTTCCCTTCTTTGTGGAAACTGATACGAGTTCGAGTAGGAACGTGAAGTCTAGCCATTAATAGTCAGTCATGACCTGCCCACATGAGTACACACCATCATTTCTTTTTTCAGTGGTTTTGAGTGCACAGATAGGATTGTAATCCACATTCAAGGGTGGCCCACCTGTGATCAGTAGGGCATAATCAGAATACTTTTCTCCTCCACAAGTAATCATGGGCGTTCAATTTGAAACAGAAGGGGTCTAAATGGTTTACAAGCAATGACCCCAAGTGAACCAGTTGTGTCCCAAGTTCCAATTGATTGAATGATTTTCCGGTCGCCCATAGAAGAATCCATATGAAACTTGGTTTTCTTTTTCTTTTTTCTTGGTGGAAAGTTTGGATACCACTTTGAAAAGAAGTCCAGGGGATTTGTCGCTTTGTGGACCATTTCAATTATTTTATCATATGGGTCCTCAAATTCACAAGCTTATCAAATTGGGAAAGGGTCCAGGACTTCGAGCCATTTTATAACGGTCCAAGTTTAGGTCACTGCATGAACTCTAGATAAATTCAAGTTCGGGTTACGACCCACATTTGGTTCAAATCTATTATGCTAATACTTTCGCATTATACTAAAATGAAGCTGTTAATGTGAATGGATCAAATCTATTATGCTAATACTTTTGTATTATACGAAAATGAAGCTGATAATGTGAATCATGGTAGTTACACATCATTAATTAATTCGACATGTTCCCTTTCATATATTACAAACATCACCATCCCCACCTAATAAAATTGCTAATAAGAAAATAGGATTTATCATACCTATTCTATTTTCTGGGTGTCAATAATGCCATAGCATTTATTTTCTCGTTTCATTGATAATCATCATATGTGTACATGAAGCAAGCAAAGACATGAAATTGTCATCATTTGATATCAACTTTAGGATGCTTGTCACATAATTAATACCCATCGAGGCAATTGATTAATGCTTAAATCTTTACCAATCAAACAAATCAACATGTCTTGTATAGGGCTTTGACCCCAATTCCTTTGTCATGAGATCAACGATCATAAGACCTATGATGATCATCTCCGCAATAGATTGTAAGTGATTCGGAATTTTCACCTCAACAACAAGAGTACAAAGACTGTATTTCTAAAGTTTCTATTGTTTCAGAGGAGTAACTTCTGAGTGGATAATGCAAAGTTCTTGGATAAGTTCTGGAGCATGATCATGGTTTTGTGGCCTTATAGCACATGATAGTGTTTACTCAGCACTCTTTCCAGAAATTGCCCATCCCACTAATATATAAAAACATAACATAATGGGATATCCAACAAAACTAAAGTCTTAATAGCCAATCACCCTCAAATAATTAGATCAACTATTCTACAGTACATGTAGTTATTTATCTTCTTCAAGTACTAAACCAATTAGGATAAGTACCTTGTAGTGATCCATCCTTGGATCACTTTTGTACAAACCATATCGCACCAATTATAAAACTAATGTCTAGTCTTGTGTAGGGCTCAATACACACAGATTCATTCAACAGATGCGTGTGGCCTCCTAATGTCATTGTGCATGCACTGCTAATTACTAAGCTGATCTCTCTTTATTATAAGAGCATCCTTGAATGAATATAATTATCCATAAGATATCTTAAGGATACTTTGATGTGGGATTCCGTAACAATCTAAAAGTAATATATAGCTAGGAGATTCGTGCACAAATATCTCAAATTCAAATTTTCATATCAAAATTTCTTTCAAGATATTCCTTGGACTCACTCATATTATCAAGGACATTGCTAACAAGCAATATGTTATGGACATGCAAGGCTAACATTATAAACTTGCTCCCGCTAGTCTTCAGTTACATAGACTGGTGAACAGTATTTCCATTAATCCAAAGGGTGTGATGGTATTATTAAACATAAATACCATTTGCTTGGAGCTTATTAAAAACCGTAAATGGATTTCTTTAATTTCCATACAAACCCATAACCATTTTGTTCTACAAACCTTCCTGGTTGTCCATAAAGACTATTTCTAGATTTTTCACTCAAAAACTAATCTTTAAATATACTTGATATAGCTCTCGATCAAGACAAACTAGGAAGACCATAATAATTCTGAATGATTCCTTCTTCGATGTTGAAGAGTCCTTATAGTTCCTCATTATTAATACCGGCCCTCTCCTTTGAGTGATTAGTTAGCCAAAAGTCTAGCCTTGAATCGTTTGGCCTTTCCTTTAAAGTTGTTCCGATCTTGCAAACCCATTTACAAACAGCGTTTTGGAATTACATGTATGCAATAATATATGTGTGTGTATGTGTGTGTGTGTGAAGTTTTTCCTTGGTGTTATTCAGGGCATTGAATTGAACACACTTAATTCAACATGGCCAACACAGACTTCTCAAAATAAGTCACAACTTAATGTCCAAAGAGCATTGTTTCTGGAATTTGCACCCTAATCATTTACCATACAATATTACTATATTCTATGTACTCGTCTACTGTACTATCTCATATATTGCTGGCTTCAACATGATAAATTTATCTTAAACTTGAAATTTGGATTTCTTTTTTTTAATTGCTTATAAGAACTAATTAGTCAAGTTTAATTCTAATCAATCACTTTGACTAACTTGATTTCTTTTTATTTTTTGTATTTGTGTATTGGGTTATTGGAATGGTCAGTGCAAGTATTGTATAAGTCTCTTTATAGGAAGAGAAGACTCTAACCATTTGGATAAAATTTTGTTGTTAAAAGTGACTTATTTTTCTATTCAAATAATTAATATTTACAAATACTTGGCAAACCCAATAAAACCTTTGAACCTTTTTTCTGCTTACCCATACAAACCACCTATAATTAGTTCAATCCCCTCACGAAACACTTTATTTATTTCTTTTGAACTAGACTTAGCATAAGTCAGTGCCAAACTTTATCGATCACAATAAATTTGCTTGATACATGGCCATCAAACTGTGAAGAGATAAAATGAAAAGCTATAAGCATTCGATCAGACTGATAAATTAGACCACCCTTAATCCACATTCCAGCTCCTACCTTCTTTGATGGTCATGCACCAGACTGGGCCACGAAAGGACAATAAGATAGATCATACTTTTTTTGAGTTAGCTATAGTACTTGTGAGATTCAGCTTTATCGGTTCTCTAACTTAAAGACTACTTATTAAATAAGTGGCACTTGATGAATTATTTCTTAAAATAATTCACAATTGTCTTGAAATTCTAATATTATCATTTACAAGCAACCTAAAACTATAAGCTAATAAAATAACAGTGCACACTTATGAGAACAGTCATGTTAAAAATACTCAACTACATAAAGCCATCCACTTACTAATTTCCAAAAGAAAATGGTAAAGACTCTTAACATAAAATTTGGACTGTTTCTGCTTAAAAACAATCAAAGAATGTAGTCTAAAGAGTGTTGAAAATTACACTGTTTATGTTCGTTTGGTTAACATGAGTTGAAAGCTGTTCAGTTGTGGTTGGGTTCCATACTCATGTTAACAAAAAAAGAAGAAGAAGAACAACAACAACAACAACTTGTGCGGGTTACATTGTAATCGAGTTGATGATTACCTCACTTAAATCCTAGTTGACCATTGTTGTAGCCTTAATTATTATAATGTATTATGAAGAACCAAGGTTTGACCCAACTCGAATAAAATCAAGTTTTAATCTAGTGCCGACTCATTGCTGAACCCAGAAGAAACCCAACCCAAAGTCGGGTCTCGGCTAGATTGAGTCAGTTAAGTTAAGGTTGGACCTAACCCAAGTTGCCTACTTAGCATTTTAGCCTCCCCGTTCTCATTCTACCAATCCTCGTAGGCGCCACCCAAAGAAGTTCACTGCTTTAAAATCAGTGCTTGGAATGGGAAAATGCAAGAGATCCACAGGAGATGCAGTTATTTTTTATTTACTGGGCAGATTTATCTTGATAAGAATCATCATATGGACTCAAAACGAGCGGTTTGTAATTAGAGGTCTGGACCTTCTTGTAGGTGCCATACAGGCAACCAGAGTGACCCCTCTATGTATTATTATCGCTGTGGAATCATGTCATGAAAACCAAAGTAGAAGCTAGTAGCCAATTTGCTTGTCGTACATGCATGGTTTCAAATTAGTTTTAAAAATTTAGTGAAGTTAACATTTAATCAAAATTTACTGTAGAGACACTTGCTTGTAAAACATGGTTTCAGTTAGTTTTTCAATTAGTGACAAATGCATGTATACTTGATGGGATAGACCACCAAAGAAAGCTTCACCTTAAATTTCGTAAACAAGGTTCCATTTGCAAGATGGCATGCTGAAGTAGGCAACTAGAATGAGAAATATTTCTTAAATGTGATTTCCATTTTTGCTGTGCGCATAAAATTAAAAACAAATACTAAAAAATTATTTACATCAGCAGTTGGAATGCAAACTTTTTGATTAACCCCTCAAGCATCTGAGCTAAATGTCAATTAACCAGAGAAGGTGACTATTTTGTGACCTTTATAGATGATCATCATATCCAACAGAACCCACCCATCACAAACAGGGAACAATAATTCCTCCTGATGGTTCCCACTGAAATGAGCCAATCAATGATGAAATGGATTCAATTATATATGTATATATATAATCTAGAAATTAATAAATCTTCAAAAGAAATTTATGAGTAGATCTATCTCCAGACAAAAGGGTAGGCCAGTGACCAAAGGTTTTCCATAAAAGGATAATGATTTGTGTGGGTATCAGTCAGGTGGGGCCAAACAAATCAAATTGCAGATAGAGGTATTTAGTGGAGAAATGTAAAGACGCCTCATAGTAATGAAAAATACTATTTGCACCCACATATTTTGCTGAATACACCTACTTTTCCAATAATGTCCAAAACACCCTCTTCTCCTCTCCCCTCTTCTCCTCTTCCCCTCCGACCAAACCATGAAGGCCGCCCTATCACCAACGACCATCTCTCCCTCCGACGAGCTCCCCTCTACCCCCACTGTCACCAACGAGCTCCCCCCTCTTCTCCCTCTAGTGAGCTAAATGGTTTCTTCTCCTATTCTCTTCTCTCCCCCTCCCACCTGTTGCGATTGAACCCCCAAGGGCCACCCCATCACCAATGAGCTCCCCTCTCTGCCCCACCATTACCGGTGGCAATCTTCTCCTCTTTCTTCGTGTGTATCCCTCGTTAGTGGGGTGCACAGCATTTTAGGGCCATGCACATAAAAGGGTGCAAAGCGTTTCACACCTGTGCACATGAGATATGCACAGAACTTATGGATATTTTCGTCATGGATAGTTTTTTTTTTTTTTAGAAAAAAGAGGGTGTGCTCGGTTATTTTCTTGGTGCAAATAGAATTTCACCATAGTCATAGAACAGAACCCCATCACAAAAGCCATCTTAACAGAAATTTCAGAACTGTTACCTAATAAAAAGAAGAAAAGGACTACAAACCCAGCCACAGAACAAATTAATATATATCACCAACCCTAACACCTGACAGAAGCATCCAAGAATTATAACAGTTTCATACTGCAGCTTGAATTTACTCAATAACAAAAGCCTGCGTTACCATACTGTTTGCCAACACATTAAAGAGAAGGTAAAACTAAAATAAAAAGGCTAGGATTACCATACAAATCTCAAGAGCACGTCTACTCAATGAACCATTTTCTCGTATGTTGTGATGCATAACTGAATCAATAACTTGCAACAGGAACTTACACAAATTAAACTTAGGCAAGTTGGTATTTACTATGGTATGATTCTGAAGAGAATCGGGAGAAAAACGAAGAACCATGAAATGAACATAAAAGGATAGTAATTAAACTAATTCAAGAATACTGTCACAATTTCATTATTGATGGTGGCTGGCACCCAGACGTGTCTAACCGCCCAAAGCTGTGAAGGAAACATTGTATGAGGCCTCAAATCTGAAAATTCAAATGCCATAAGGAAAGAGAGAGTTATATGAGATTTATTTTGGGAACCAGGAGGAAGCAAGAAAACTGCCTGAGAAACAGCAATAAAGAGCCAGGGCTTTCTTGATTCGCTTTTGAAGAGAGGTTGCAGCTGCCTTTCCACGTTTCCTTTATGCAGTACCCAACTGTTGCATCTTCTTCACTACAACTGGCCTTCCGTAAAATTGTGCCGAAAATTGTGTCAACAAGTTTCCTCTGACCAACCCACTTCCACCTATTTCTCCACTTTCTCTTGTATTCATGTTAATGCATTCCCAAATATGCTTAAATTTTCTACTGAACAAATTGGTAGTCACAACACAATCTAAAGGGAGTTAAAGCTACTTCTCTAACGCTGTTACAGAATTATTAAAATGAATCAATGTTTTCCTCCATAATCAAGATCCAACAAGACCTTTGTGGCGTGCATATGACATGATCAATATGAAAAGAAAGGCACAAGTAATTCCCGTGATGCCCACCACCTATTCAACAACAAAAACAAACACAAGTACACTGGTTATACATGGAAACAACATACATTTTGTTGAATCGCTTAGTGTCCTACCAATAAAAATTAATAAAGCAAATATTAACATACCCACTTAAATATATATCCATGGTTGTCATTCCAAGTATATTTAATGTTCATGCCAAATATTGCGGCAACCAAAGAATAAATAGAGACGCATACAGTTCCAGAATTCAGAAAGAGCTCCAGCTGCGACAAAATAGGGAAAAAAAAAAGGGATTAGTAGATTATGCAGCATTTGCGATTTCAAACAATAAAATATCTGTTTGAATACTACAGCAGAAAATTGGATCCTTCATCATTAGGAACCTCACCTGAATGAGCTGATTTCGATGATTGTCAAGCTGCAACCAAGAAAAAAAAAAAACCGAAAAGCTCTAGGCATATTAAAAAAATTCATACATACACCACAGCAATAATTATCCCCAACTAGCCAACTTCAAAAGAAACCAAACAGATCACCTGAATGTTGATGTAATCCTCTGTGTCATCGATGTATTCGCGCAGCTGAAACGAAATTTATGTCATAAGCATATATTCTTGGCATCTAGGTAACATGAAAAGAAAGTTCAGGAATGCTTTGCCAGGCCCAGGTCAACAGGGCCACCTCTAGGTCCATCAAGCCCAATGGGTTCAGCCCACAGCCCCAACAAGGGCAGACAATTCTGTGGAGTTTTAAATTAATTAGGATTCTTTCAATTTCAAATTTAGTTTGATTTGGGTTGCTTTCAGAGATTTAATTTCTATTACTATTTAGGAATTAGTGTCCTACTAAGAAAGGAAGACGTCCAACCCTTTATATAAACAAGTAACCCCTCCATTGGGAGGCACCTTCCATTATTTCAATAAAGATTTCTCATTTTTCCCTTTGATTGTGATTATTCCCTTCATCATGAGTGCTCATGCGAGTGGAATCCACTTAAGGATTCAGCCAAGCCCTATTAGGAGCTTAGTCTATTTCGTTTGTGGATCAGGCTGGATTAGATTGGTATCAGAGGAAATGAGGCTGGTTTGATGAGATATTCACGTGGCGTCAATTGGTTTCATTCTAGTTCCATCGTCCCTTTTGTTTTTTGCAACCTCACTGTCCTCGACCACCATTCCCAACCACAGTTCCTAGTAAAACCCTGCCACACCCGAACCCTACTCCATCCTCCTCTCCATCGCTTTAGGAAGGCACTAATATAATAATAATTTTAAAAAAATCCTTGCCAAACCCATCATTCCTCCAAAGCCCATAGTCCATCCCCATCTCAAAGCCCACCATCCACCCCACAACTAGCACAGACAAACCTGAAACACCCACCCCTCAAAACCCAACAAATGAACCCTAATACAAAACCCTAACTCCATTATCCCTCCCCCAATTTCGCCCACAGAATCCCAAGCACCTTGGCCGAACAAGCGGATAAGGGCAGACTACAAATGTTAACAATCAAATCACCCATGTGCCCCAAGGGATTAGTTCTCAGCTGTCCAGAATCAAGTGTCCCTCAGGCTCAGGGCCAAAGGCTCCTGGGCTGGGCTGGGCGGGAGATACCCTGGGTTATCTCATATATATATATATATATATATATATATATATATGGGGGATATTCAAGTGCATCCATCCCTCACCATTGTGGTGAGAGACACTCCATTTTTGGGAAGTTTCAAGTACAAAAGAGATGTACAAAAGAGAAGTACACTTTTCTTTTGTACTTGAAACTTCTCAAAAAAAGGGGTGTCCCTCACCACAATGGTGAGGGATGGATGCACATGAATATTTCTCTCTCTCTCTCTCTCTCTATATATATATATATATATATAGGGGGATCTTCATATGCTTTGTACCCCTCTTGTACTTGAAACACCCCCCAAAAGGGGTGTCCCTCACCAAAAATGGTGAGGGATAGATGCATATGATTATTTCTCTCTCTCTCTCTCTCTCTCTCTCTCTCTCTCTCTATATATATATATATATATATGTATATATATGGAGATGCTCCTATGAGAGATGCTCTCACCTTACTATGAGAGATAAGGTGGAGGCCCACATCCATATCCAATACCAACAACTTAAATGTGGGGGTCCCCACCTCTATCTCTCCTTAAGTGTGTGGTGGGGCCCACATGGGGATGGGGATTTCAAGGACTCCCTAGGACCCTTCTCTCTACAAAAAACAGCCCCAACCATGATTTAATTTCTATCATCTCCATCTAGGCCCCAAAAGTTTAATGGTTAATAATCTAATCAGTTCAGTATACGGTCGATCCAACGGTCTAGTAAATTCGGATTTGACTGAAAGTTGGTGGACATGTGCAATTCAGGGGAGTCGAGTGTTTGGTCCATTTGGATGGATCAAGGGTGGGCCCCACAAGCATGAGCTTATGGAATCTTGTCCTAAGCTTGAGCTTAGGAGAGCCTTGCCCATATATATGTGTGTGTGTTGTGTGTGTAAGTGAGAGAGAGAGAGAGAGAGAGAGAGAGATATTTAAATTCATCATAAGTGGGCCCCGTTAAAAGTTTCTTTTAAAATTATGAAACCGGTTCTTTCTTGAAACATGCGACCATAATTAAATATAGAAACATATCAAATGGTCACCATAATTCATTAATACATACCGTTGTCAATTTGTTCAATGTACCATCAATTTGCATAAAGTATGCCTGCAAAGTTGACAGAAGATCATCGCAAGTTTTGATTTTGAGCAAATACAGTTCATAAAAAGTTCACAGTGATAACCTCAAGTAGCATCTCAAGCTCCTCAACATCATTTTCATTGCCATGAATAGTTGCTGCACTTGCTCTGCTTGCCCGAGATATCTTTGAGCCAATAGTTGGAGAGGCAGGAAACCAATTGGGTACAACAGAGCCACTAGCAGGTGAAGATGCACCAGCCAATTTTCTTGACAAGTAGAGGTCTGCCATATCATCATCATCATCCAAAAGTTGTTCAAGTTCATCCCTTACCTAGGAAAAAAAAAAGAATTTTCTAATGAAGGACCTCATGTACCCAGGACCAGGTTTTCAACATACACAAGAATGAAGTAACATCAAAATGAGTTTAATCATTTAAAACTTGAGTAGATTACAAAGAAATCAGGTGGTTGAAATCAGAAGGCATATTTTTTAATTTTAACATTACTTCTGATGAGTCACAGATTCCTAGTGTTTTGGAAGTGGATTATATTCATTTTCATTTACATGCAATTTAATCAATGTTTTTAACTCAAACCTGCAGCCTCATAGTTTTGGTAATCATCAAAAGCAGAAGAAAATGAAGAAGAATTTACAAACACCAATATACCATGAACTCAAAACAAGAACAGTAAAATTCACAAATAAGCTGGAATCAGAATCAGATGTCCCAGATCAAATAATTTACCCAATAAAAAAAAGGACCAGGTGTCCTAGATCAAATAGTCTACCCCATTAAAAAAGAAGAAAGAAAGAAGGAGGACTAGGAGGTCAAATTGATTAAAATAGGCCCCAACCTTTCTGAGCACTGTGAGGAAAGAAAATCAATCCACATTTGAAATAGTGAGTATGGGAACAAAAAGACCACGACATATGGAAGAATGCATTGGAAGCTAGGGCATACGTCATCAGCAAAAGTACACTCTAGCAAGGAATCACAAGGAATGCACAGAAAGGCCTCTGACTCTGCAGCCATCCACTGATACCAAGAACTCCAAGACCTATTAAAAATACCATCCCATGAATTTAACAAAGCAGCCCTATATAGGGGATTGATTTCTGAGGATAATACCATTCCCTTTTATGAATGATATGGATACCACCAGTCACATCAAAAGTTCATCATGAGTGGAAAACTCACCATAATAAAGAGAGAACTGCTACTCAAGCAGTTGTAGGCTTCTTCTGTCTTTCCACTTATTATTCTCAAAGTGGTGGGTTAAAAACTATAAAGATCACAACAGATATACAGTTGCATCCATTGGTAACATGGGCAACATCATGCTATAGCGATATGAAAAAGACTACAATTGAGTGCTTTAATTGCCTTTTCAGGAAAGTGATTCTTTGATTGAGGAAAGTGATTCTTTGAATGCTATCTCTTGGGTTTTGTGGGTAAAATTCCAGTGGAGGTATTTCTTCTTCCCTAGGAGTGAGGTTTCAGCATGTTCAACGTTCAGCAAATGGCTTTGTTGACTCTTTAGCCAAACAAGGGGTGGATAGATCTTTAGATTTGGCGGCTGTTTTATTGTTGTGATGTGGTGCTTATTTTTTGGTGGTTGTCTTGGTATAATCCTTTTATACCTGTTTTTGTTTCCCTTTATGTGTTGGGTGTTTGGTTTTCATTGTAATTCTCTGGTTTTCTTTTCTTTAATATGATTTTCAGTTACTAAAAAAATTGCCTTTACAGGACCAGCATGGGTGGAAAGTTGAGCTGTAGAAGGCCTGAAGCTATCTAAGACTCTAGATTGTGATTTTCTGATCACTCATTGTTAAAGGGAACCCAAAGAATGCAACGTCATGGGCATCTAATTGGTAACACCATGGATTGATACTAAGAATCATGGAGGTTCGGAGCTGGTGTCTATTCATGCTCTGGAGATGCTAATACTGAGGCAAATGTGCTCATGTATTTCAGGGCATCCGTAGTAGTATAGACTCGGTATGGATATTAAAAAAGCATTGATGGAGCACATACACTTATCATTTCCCTCTTCGTACATCCTTCTTTAATATCATATTTATTGCCATGTTGCCATCTCAAAAGGGTATTTAATGTGATGGAGATAAAAACATTGATGGAGCCCATACACTTATTCAGTTCCCTCTTCATACATCCTTTTCTAATATCATATTTATCGCCTTGTTGCCTTCCCAAAAAGGCTGTACGCGCGCGCGAGAGAGAGAGAGAGGTAAAAGGGCTTTTTATATAAGTGGCACCAACATAACTTTCAGATTAAAATTAACAAGGTGGCAAAATTGGGCTGTTCTAAGAGTTTATCTGTTGCCGATTTGAGGTTTATATTCATAGAATAAGGTAGAGTTAAGAAAAGGATGGATCAAAGTCATTTTACTCCTAAGTCAGTCTTCAGTGTTTTAACATTAAGATTTATTATTATTGTTATAAAAATAAAATAAAATAAAATAAACATTAAGGTTTATTATCACAAGCCCAAAAGGTGGTTGAAGTCGAGCACTGCTGCTGGAGCGAAATTATAACGTGCCAGTGTGGAAATGGACAACAATGCAAGAAATCAAATCTAGGTAGAAACAAAGCCAACTTCCACAGTAGAGTTGTTTTTGGTCCCTGCTAAGTTATGCATGACTGGATGCAACTAGACTGAGTTGCACGGTACATAATAATCTCTTTAATGTAAGATGTGTATGAAGTAGTAGAATCAACTTCGTTTCTGATTAACACAAATTGGTATGACATAACCAACTGATGACGACCCTATACCTGCATTAGCCAAAGACAACTTGGACAGAATTTTTTTTTTTTTTTTTTTTTATAACAGTAAATTTTATTTCCACAAAAAAGAACAAAAAAGAATACAAGCAAAGAGGCCAACGAAACTTAGACAAAACTCGAACAAAAAGAGAAAACGAAGAAAAGGAAACCACTAGACATCGAACAAAATAGAAGAGCGTAAAACTCCCTCCTTAGCAAGAGCATCTGCCATGACATTTGCCTCCCTATGAACGGGATGAACCTTTCGAGAACCCCACTAAATAGCCGAAAAAGAATCACCTTCAATAATTGCCATTCGCCTCCCTATGAACATGATGAAATGATGCTCCAAACTGTTTAGCAATATTCTGCACTTCCTCCACCAAATCTGTCAATCTCCAAGGATGAGAAACCTTTTCAGAACCCCATTAAATTGCTGAAAAAGAATCACCTTCAATAATTGCATTGTAACCACCCAAGCTCAGCAACTCACGACCACCAATGAACAGAGTATAGACTTCAGCTGTATTAGCATTCAAAGAGGCCCAGAATAGTTTCTAATCACCTTGCCCTCACAGTCCCGAATTACTCCACCAATTCTGCCTTTTCAAATATCATGGAAATAACTACCATCAAAATTCATCTTAAGGACACCAGTACGGGGACTCAATCAAAAAACTTTTCACACTACTTTATCACGCCAACTTCCCTTCATGAAAGGATCCCAAGATCTATTAAGATCATCTAAAGAGATGCCAACAAACTCCTTACGTATTAACCCATTCAGACACCATTCAAATAATAAATTGAGTAATCTCCTTAACTGATTTACTTTGATTGCAGAAGACTCTGTTATTCCTTTCCCTCCAAAACTTCAAACAAGTAGCATAAAGAACTAACTTCCATAAAAGCTTTCCACGAACAAACTTGGTACCTAAACGCCATTGAAGAAACAGATCTTCAACAACTTTGGCATTACCCAATCCACATCAAACAGATTAATAAGAACAATCCAAAACTCTGTAAGCAAAAGGAAAATGGATCATCAAATGATGCAACTTTGTAAGCAAAAGGACAATGGATCATCAAATGATGCACCGATACTTCATCTCTCAAACAGAAAGGACAACCATTAATTATAACATGATCCCTTTTTCGCAAATTATCAATAGCCAGGATTTTTTGCTGCTTAGCGACCCAGCAGAAAGCCAAAACTCTGGGTGGGACATAGGATAACCAAAAGTTGTGACAACCTTCCATTCTTACATCCGATGCAGACAAAAACCTTGTAAAAAGATTTAACTGAAAAAAGACCGCTTAACATTTGGTTTCCAAAGCCTAACATCAGATTTGCCACTTGAAAAATAATACTTATCAAGGCAGCCAAGTAATCGAACAAAATCAGCAATTTCAGTATCTGTCAAATTTATTCGAAAAGAAAAGGCCCAAACAACTCCCTTCTCCATTGAACAAAAATAATCTGCTACTAGAGCATGCTGCCTCAAATCCAAATAGTACAATAAAGGAAATTGACTATGCAAACTGGATTGCCCACACCATTCATCATTGCAAAACCTCACCCGACTACGATCATGAACCCTGTAACAAATCCACATATCAAACTCTTCCTTAACAGAAAGAATAGACTTCCAAATCCCAGAAACATTATAAGTTGGAGAGATTTGAGAGGCAAATGAAGAAGACCGAGACGAAGCCGTGAGGCCTATTGGTGCTCACAGCCAGTTTGTCAATCCCAAGGGCCTACTCCTTCTGCTGTTGCCAATTTTCTTGCCCCTTTTACTTACTTCTTTAGTTGTGCTACTGTGGCCCACTTGAGAAAGGCAAACCAGATTTTTATGCTGTTATTTGTAATAATGGTCCAGATTAGAACTTAGGGCCTTAACTCTACAGTCTCGATGTGTTTTAAGGTTGTTGTCTTGAAAACAACCAATTTATGCAATAAGAAGAAAAGGGATCACAAATTTTTGAGGGATTATTGAGTTCTCACGGAACAATGTGCAGGCAAGAGTTCAGCCAGCACAGGATCTGTCAAACGAACAGAACAGTTTGACAGTCCTTTTCACCACCTCACTCTCTATATTTTCTTCCCTTCTTGCTGTTGGATGATTTTGCATTGAGATCTGTAGAAGCATTGTCATCAGCAGTTCAGACTGGAATAAGACCCTGTGTACCCTGCAACAGCAAGCTCATTGCTCTTTGGGCCCTGCTTGGTTGCTGAATCAGGTTACCAGCACCCTAGTAGTTGCAAACAGGTTGATTCAGTCAATCCTGATTGCATCACCGACCTCAATTACAAAGAAAACATAACCAATATCCAGCAACTAAGTTGAGTCAACTCAGATTCCATGCCAGACAAAACAAAGGATCTGAGGTACCCAACCCTAGATTGCAAAGCAAGACAAATCAGAGCCTGCTTATCTGACCCAAAACAACCCAACTATAGCAACAAACCATTTCTTGGGAAATGCCAAATATTACCGTTCAAAGAAGACTGCCAACACCAACCATTTACAATTTCTCAGTAAATACCACTAAGGAAGATTTTAACCATGGTCTATGTGATATATGTGGATAGGAGACAGCATTCAGCATTCATATGCAAGTTGCAACAACATAAAATAATAAATCAACGTACATAAACTATGTAACAACTAACAAGACACCAGGAAGTAAGCCATGTGCAAAAGGAAGAAGAATACCTTCTGAACCCGAGCAGTCAACCCAGTCATTGCACTCTTTAGCTTACGTACACGATCCAGGTTTCTACTACTAATCTGCATATATTATGATGGTGAGAAATCAGTTGGCAGGCTGAAAAAGGAAACTGTGCAGAAAAAACAAGCAACTAAATTACTAGACACAATGTTGATAATTTAATATTATACCGTTGTAGAAACATAAATTGAGTCTTTTAATATAATATGTATTTAAAAAAAAACCATAGCAGTAGACTAGTAGTAATTGAGTTTCTATCACCATATTTCTGAAATTGGTCGTGTTGAAACTTGTAAACATTATCGTAATTTGTAAGTAAAACATTCAACATTTTGATCCAACTCCAGATTATCTCCAGCTGTTGCTGAATAGCCTCCAGATCAACAATACAGTACACATAGTGTGTCTATGGGCCTACTGGCTACCAGATACAAGGATGGTCGTGGATTAGCCATCTACGATAAATTCGATCCATTGGACATTGTTGCTTGCTTGTGGTCCACTCGAATTCTAGTTGGTAGATGAATGAAAACTTTCCATTTCAACCAGCCATTTCAAGATCTCGATGCAATCCTAGGGTTAGGATGCAAGTGCCGGAGCACAATTAGGGTTCCCACAAGAACAATCACGTGAAGAAGACAACTCTCTCACGATAAACCTACAAAAGAGAATTCTATTAATCTCAAAATCTCTGAGAAATAATTCTCTACAAAGCCATATAAATAGTAAAAGAAACTAAAACCCTAAGAAACAATCCTAATCAAACTAGGAAACAGGAAACATAATAAATTAGAAACTAATCCTAATTATATTCTTTGCTAAAATTAAAAACTAATAACAATTAAAATTAGAATTTCATGGATCCCACAAGTGGCCCACGAGTCTTGTTGCAATAACGTGGAATTGCTGCTGCATCATTCTCCCCGGGTTGGAAAAGAGTTTGACCTCAAACTCAGCTCTTCGTCTGGATGTTGTTTCGGTAGATAGTGTGTGCACGTGAAGCGCTTCCTTGGTGAGACGAGAACGTGACCCTTTCTTTGGTGACGTCGGCTTCAGAGGACGGAGTGTGACTTGCTTTTCAGCATGCATAAATGTATGTGTTGTCACGCATGCCATTAGTTCCATTCTTGTCATACATCCATGGACGACCCAACAAGATATCACAACTATCCATTCGTATCACATTACACCAAATTGTATCTGTATAATCTGCACCAATGGAAAAGGTAACTGGACATGCATATCGGACTTGCACTTCATCACCTGCCATTAACCATCTAGCTAAATAGGGACGCTGATGCTTCCGAACTTTCAGCTGTAAGCGATCCACAAATGCTTGGGATATGATATTCTGACAACTTCCTCCATCAACGACGACTGTGCATTCGTGACCATTGATTGTTCTTCTGGAGCAGATAATATTTTCTCGCAGCCATTTCTTCGCAATAGTCGATGTAGTTGCTTGGATGACCATGACAGACTCAAGACCCTCCTCGGGCGGAGTATCCTAGACTTCCTCTGTTTCAGTCTCTTTAGGATCATCTGGAACATCAAGCTCACCCCTTTCAGTCTCAATGAAGTGGACACGTTTTGAACATTCTGCTGCACGATGTCCTTGTTGTTTACAATTAAAACTTGTGAGCCTATTTTGACCCTAGGGCTTGAGGAAAACTTTTTCCGATGATGTATTGGGTTTAGAACCTGCAACGGAGGAATTCTTCTGCATAATCTATTTAGCTGCATTAAGTTTTGGGCTTGATGATTTGCAATTCCCTCGGCTTTGATAGCATGCTGAATAATCTCATCAACATTATCAAAATGCTTGAACGCGAAGATATCTTGAATGTCAAGCGTAAACCCATTAAAGTATCGGTCAACTAATACCTCATCATTTTCATTCAAACCACAGCGGGCTTGCATGGTCATAAACTCCTCAGAATACTCAACAACTATCTTAGATCCTTGTTTCAAGTATTGAAAACGTGAACGCAGATCTCTGGAGTAATTGACAGGCAGGAATTTTTGCTTCAACAAAATTTTCATCTCAGCCCATGTGTCAACAGGGTCAATTTGTTGGTATCTCTTCTTTTGCAACTCGGCCCACCATATTGCAATATAATTGCGAAAGCGAGTTGCCACCAGTGTAATATTATGACCATCCGTCATTGGTTTATGTGCAAAAATATTTTCAACACACATTAACCAATCCAAGAATTCATCTGGCTTCAATTTTCCATCATATTCGGGAATCACAAGTTTAATACACAAATCACGATCAACATTGACGGCATGTGGATCTCATTGATTCCAAATATATCCTCCATCATCGCGATGATTATCTTCATGCCGATTAGTTTCCAAATTGGTTAATCAGGTCTCAATACTTACAAGAGTCTCTCACATTTAAACCATCATGGCGGATAGTTGCCCAACAATTCCCCACAAATCATCATCATTATGGGAGGAAGACTCCACTTCTACCTGCTTCTTGGGAGGCATTTTTGTTTAAAGCAAATTTAAAATTTCTAAATGACCTGATGTGTAGATCCGCTCTTCACGATCAAGCTGGCGAAAATGAATCGAAAATCGGGCTTCAAATGGATTCACGATCGTGAAATTAAATATTGGCCGTCAATCTGGTCAAAACTGGGCCTTTTAATCTACTGATGATGTGGCAGGATGATGTCAGCCGTTGGTGCCACTAATCGTACTTCACAGGAATGAGGTTGGGTGATTCCTTGTCAACGGGTCGAAATTGACCTGTGACATGAAACTCAACTCGACCAGACCTGGGCGATAGCCCAAGCCCAGACACGTGTTTTCAAGGGCGTCTTTGGCTTGCCTTGATTGTGGTGCCCAAAAGAAGAGAAAAGGGTTGAAACCCTTCTCCGTTGCTCCAACGAAGGGAGAAAAGAGAGCTATGAGGTGGGGCTTGAAGTTGGGACTGTGGCGATGGGATGATGATGACAACGCAGGTGCAACGACGAAGGACACGGCGACACTGGACGACGTTTGCTATGACGAAGACACAGCAAGGGATAGCTCTGGCGATGAAAAGGTGCGACGCAATGGATGGCTGGCGGTGGAGTGGAGCAGTGGCGACGACGGTGCCAAGTACTTACTTCTTCCCTAATCTCCTTCCTTTCTGCTACTTCTATTCTTCTTCTTCGTCTTTCTTCTCTGTTTTCCTCTTTGTATGTTGCTGGATTCTCTGCACTGAGCAGTGGGCAGGAGATTTTTTTTTTCTCTGGTTTGGGGCTTTAGGTGTTTCGGGGAATGGGAGATGGGTGCTGAAAGGGTTCGATTTGGTTGCGGTTTGGCGTCTGTTATAGAGGTTGGAATTGATGGTGTGTGTATGGAATGGATGAATAGAGTTCGAGAAGGGTGACGACGGTACTAGGATGGACCGATAGGGGAATCACGCCGACAATCGTGAGGATCGGGCAGCACTGATACCACTTGTTGCAATCCTAGGGTTAGGATGCAAGTGCCGGAGTACAATTAGAGTTCCCACAGGAACAATCACATGAAGAAGACAACTCTCCCACGATAAACCTACAAAAGGGAATTCTATTAATCTCAAAATCTCTGAGAAATAATTCTCTACAAAGCCATATAAATAGTAAAAGAAACTTAAACCCTAAGAAACAATCCTAATCAAACTAGGAAACAAGAAACATAATAAATTAGAAACTAATCCTAATTATATTCTTTGCTAAAATTAAAACTAACAACAATTAAAATTAGAATTTCATGGGTCCCACATGTGGCCCACGAGTCTTGTTGCAATAACGTGGAATTGTTGCTGCATCAGATCTTATACCGGATGGCTGGAAAGTGGCAACAAAGGATAAGGTTAGATGGCTACTAGAAAACCCCCTTCGTATACATACATGCAAATGTCCTATTCTACTCTTGCTGGTTCGAAGGCTGTATGATGAAAGCTGGAGAGGATCCAGGCTCATTGAATTCTTGGGTTGTATCTCACTTGAACATGTAAATCACAAGGTTTATAAACTAATTCAAGTCTCACAACATTCCAGCATTTTCAGTAGTGAGGACTAGTATGCTGGTGTGTGCGGAGGGACTAGTATGCTAGTGTGGCAGATGTCATCAAGGATAAAACAAGTGTCACAAACTGTGTAGGATTCCAAGTGGCAAGGGTTGAAAGATATGGAATGAAATGCCTATAGTAAGGGAGTTTTTAGTCTAGAAAAGGTAAACATGGGGCATCCAGATAAGGTTTCAGAAGATATATGAGAGGGGAAAGTGTTCCCAGAACACGCAATATAGAGTTGTGGGTTATAGTTCAAAGGGAGTCCTTGCCAATCAGTGTTATCATTTTTTTTCTTGCTTATTGTATGTATGTGTGTGATGCAGCGTTTGTCTTCTTTCAAAATTTCTTTGTTGGACTTGGAACCAAAGTTTGTTGAACATGAATTACTGCTATCTGTCCTTTAACTATGCTTTTCTTAGCAAGGATGAACGAATTTGAGAGTTTGGAGGAAGACTCTACCCAGGGAGTTCTTGGTTAGGTCATTTTTTCACCAAGACTTTTAGCATCTCTGCTGTTGTTGGCCTCCTTGCTCTCATGTGGTCTAGATGACACACGTTGTGTTGAAGCATTTTTGTTAATGGCTACAGTAGGAGAATTCACATGATGGAATCATGAATAATCTGATTAGAAGAGGAATAGCACTGCCTAGTACAACTACAGCCCCATACATCGACTGGTCAATGAACCAATCAATCAAGCAATCATTCAATGCAACTTGGCAAGTGCTTATGGAGTAAGTTATACATTTAATTGGCATAGAATGGGTGCAATAGGATCGGTTAGAAAAGGTGATCCTTTCTTGGATCGTAGGTCCATTTCAAACTAGAGGGAAGATTTTATGGAAGATGTATTTACAGGCTACTAGACACGTGTCACGTTTCGCCTCCCTCCCGTTTTTCTTTCCAAACTAGAGGTGTTAGCTATTTTGGAAGCTCTCTCATAGAGGTGGCAAATGGGTCGTGTTACTGTAGGTCGGGTTGGCCCGTATAACTTGCACCTAGACCAAAATTTATTAACAGGAGCCTATAAGGCTTTAACCATACCCAAAGTTTAAATTAGACCCAAACCGATAAGTTAATTCATAAAATCAAAATGAGATCTAAATGAACAATCCTTAACTTTCTAAATCCTATTGGAACAATTTAGAACCTATCATGATAGGCAATATGGACAAGCCCTGTTTGGGTTATGATAAGCCTAACATTAATTTGTTGCTTATAGGATCTTAAATCAAACCTAAGCTCAACTAATATTGGCTTGAAAATTTAGGCCCAGCCCTGGACCATGATGCCATAATTCACCATTCACCAGCTTAAAGAGAAAATAGTGTGAAAACTGGCATGAACTTATTTAAATCATTTTATTTTATTTATGTCATATCCATTGTATTTTCATCATATCCACAACCTCTTACGAAAGAATAGTACACAATTTTATTTTATTTTTTGAATAGTTACTTGAATAGCACACAAAAATATTCTCCAGTAAGCTAAGGGCCTACTTTGAGAAAAAAGAAAGAGTATGAATTATTTATAGAATGAGAATAATATTTTTTTTTAAATATCGACTATAGAAATAGAATAACAAAACTAATAGAAATAAAATAAAGTTTTCATAAAAATAAAAAAAAAAAAAAAAAAAAAAAACATCATATCAAAATAAAAGGATACACTCCATACAATTAAGTATTTGAGAATAAGTTTATAAGTTTTAGCTGCAAGAAAAAGAAAAATGGGTTATGCGGGTTAAACCTAACCCAACCCGTTTAAATGCGGATTAGAAAAGTTTGACCCGCGACCAGCCCATATATTATGCAGGTCGGATCGGGTTAGGGGCAGATTGACGGACTGGGTTGGCTTTTTCCAGCTCTACCCTCCCATGCTTTACGAGGAATTTCTGAGGTGCCCTTATTGTGGAGAGCGATTCTTCTAATGCAATCACTTAGGTGTCTAATCGGAAATTAGTCCGCGGAAACTTCACTAAATCTTTAATAAAATCTGGATGCTGTAAGCCTCCATCAATGTTTTCTTCCATCATGAGCTAAGATTGGCCAACTCTATGGCTAACACTTTAGCCAAACAGGGGGTTCGGAGGGTATCTTCTTGGGAGGGCATTATTTGTAGGTGTGGTGGGGCTGGGGTACGACACTCTTGTACCTCCCATTGTTCTTCTTTTGTAATCTTCCTTTTTTTTAATGAAAATTTCTGCTGCCTCATCAAAAAACTGAAAAAAAAAAGGGGAAGCAAATGGGGAGGTGGATACTTTTGGTAAAAGTGGGCTTAGGCATGGAATCAAAAGCAGGCAAAATATATTCTATATTAAAAAAAACATGGAACTGGGTTAAGATCTACAGAAGGGGGATGGTGTAATGAAGATATTAATGTTTGATATTAACATACAGTTACTTCTCCAATATAGCATATGACTTGTAAATTTTATCTTGACGAAAAAATCTATTGCTAAAGCAAAAATAAAATAAAATTGAATAATTCTTACATATAAGCAAGAAATATTGCAGCCACTAGGCTGGGCTGTGTGTGATAGTGAGTGGGTGGTGTTTTTGGCTCATTATGTATTGCATAACCCATTACCCTAAATATTTTTTAACCCGGAGATGATTTTCTCCAACCCATATGAGCAGGGAAAGACGCTCATGTAAGGCACCTCTATGAAGTAGGTGTCATTCTTTCACTTGCAAAACATACAGTCGACAGGAATTTTCTAGAATAACTGATTGTATTAATGTCGTGTCCTCTCTTAGAGAATGATCACCAATATATAGAATATACATGCCTTAATCAAGGCTCTTACATAGGAAACTAGCTAATTACATTCATCACTCATCTAAACTAGGAAAGCAATCAAAGTAGAATATGTACAGCTATCTAATTGTAGACCAAATCAAATCCCACGTGAGATATAGCTTGCTGGACTGGATTGATGGGCCTTGGGCCCCTTCATGGGCCAACTTAACATGTGGGCCAACTTAACACCCCCCCTCAAATTGATGCGGGAGAATCAATGAGCATCAATTTGCCAACCAAGAATTGATGCCGGGGTCGAGGAAGACCTTTAGTAAGAATATCAGCAATTTGAAGCTCAGTGGAGACATGCGGAAGACTGATGACAGCACGTTTAAGCTCATCCCGGATGAAGTGACAATCAACCTCGATGTGTTTAGTGCGTTCATGAAAAATCGGATTTTCAGTAATCCGAATTGCACTAGTATTATCAGCATAGAGGGGGGTAGCTCCTTCTGCGGGGAAGCCAATGTCAGAAAGCAGGCCGCGGAGCCAAAGAATTTCGGAGCACGCAGCAGACATAGCTCGGTACTCAGCCTCGGTAGAAGATTTTGAAACTTTGTCATGTTTCTTGCATTTCCAGGAAATCAGACTATTACCCAAAAACATGCACCATCCTGTCGTCGAGCGGCGAGTGTCTGGACAACCAGCCCAATCAGCATCTGAATAAGCCTTGAGAGATAGGGGATTGTTGGATGGAAAAAACAACCCGCGAGTCGGAGTGCGAATGAGGTACCGAATGATGCGGCGCACAGCAGCCATATGAAGATGACGAGGAGCAGTCATGAACTGACTCATGAGGTTGACCGCAAAGGAGATATCAGGACGGGTGATCGTGAGATAGATCAAGCTACCTACTAACTGGCGATAGGCGGTAGGATCGGTAAGAAGATCACCCTCCTCTTTACTGAGTTTGACATTCAGTTCGATCGGTGTATCAACCGGAGCGGAAGCAGCAAGGCCAGCCAAGTCAATGAGGTCAACCGTGTATTTGTGCTGATTGAGAACTATACCAGTAGGGGATTGATAAACTTCAAGACCGAGGAAATAGTGTAAGGGGCCGAGATCCTTCATTTGAAATGTCTGATGAAGAGAAGCCTGAAGTTCATGAATCATTTGTGCATTGGGACCAGTAATGACAATGTCATCTACGTAGACCAGTAGAACAGTAATGCCAGAGGGAGCATGATGTAAGAACATAGAAGGATCATACTGGCTCGGATGAAAATCCAAGTGAAGAAGAGCCTCTTGAAATTTCTCAAACCATGCGCGAGGAGCTTGCTTCAGACCATAAAGAGAGCGACGAAGCTTAGCAACCATGCCCGGTCCAGAGGAGGACCCTGGAGGCAGACGCATATAAACTTCTTCTTTGAGATCACCATGAAGAAACGCATTTTTGACATCCATTTGATAAAGAGGCCAGGACTGAGATGCCGCAACAGCAAGGATTATGCGTACGGTGGTCATCTTAGCGACGGGTGCAAATGTTTCATCATAATCAATGCCATATTCCTGCCGATTTCCGAGAGCAACGAGGCGCGCCTTATATCGATCAAGAGAGCCATCTGGTTTTAACTTGAGAGAAAAAATCCACTTGCAGCCAATTGGTTTGACACCCAAAGGAGAGGGGACAATATCCCATGTATGATTTTTCTCTAAAGCTTCCAACTCATCTTGCATAGCCTGGTTCCAACATTTGTCCTGCACAGCCTGAGAGTAGGATCGGGGAATGGAAGAAGAGGACAAAGTGGCCATTAAGGAAGTATGGGAAAACCCATAACGGTCAGGGGGTACCGAAATGCGGGTGGAGCGACGCAATGTAGGAAGCCCAGAAGAACCAACTGCCGGAGGTGGACCAGATGCGGGAGGAAGATCAGGAGGGGGATCCCTGGGAGGCGCGTCTGTATTCCGTCTGTGATACACATAGTTAGGATTAAAACGAACAACGGAAATGTTGTCAGAAAAACCAGGTAAAGACACGAAAGAGGATGCAGGAGGGTCAAGATGCTGTTGAAAAAAATACTGTTGTTCAAAAAAAACAACATTCCTAGAGGTCCGTAAGCGACGAATGTGAGGGTCGTAGCAAAGGTACCCTTTTTGGAAGGGGGCATACCCTAAAAACACACACTTAGCTGATTGTGCAGTTAATTTGGTGCGTTCAGAAGGAGGCAAGTGTACAAAGCAAACGGAGCCGAAAACATGAAGAGCATCATATGATGGAGATGTTTGGTACAATCGGTAATAGGGGCTCTGATTTTGAAGAGAGGCAGAAGGCAGACGATTTATGAGATGTGCTGCAGTAGCCAGTGCCTCAACCCAAAAACGGGTAGGAACCGATGATTCAAGCAGTAGGGAGCGAGTGACATCAAGCAGATGCCGATTTTTCCGTTCAGCAACTCCATTCTGCTGGGGAGTATAAGGACAAGTACGCTGAGAAATAATGCCTTTGTGTTGCAAAAACTTTTGAAAATCAGAGGAAACATATTCTCCACCCGAATCAGATCGCAAAATTTTGATGCATGTGGAGAATTGATTCTCAACATAAGCTAAGAAAATTTGAAAAACAGTGAAGACATCCGATTTGGAATGCAGAAAGTAAATCCAGGTGAACCGACTGAAATCATCAATAAAAGTGACAAAATATTTGTAGTGAGCATGAGAAAGAGCTGGAGCAATTCCCCATACATCGCTATGAACTAAATCAAAACACCTAGTGCTGTGTGAAGTGGAAATAGGAAAAGGAAGAGTTTTATTTTTTCCCATTTTACAAGGAGCACAATCAAAAGGCACACAAGAAGAGAAGCCAATAGATTTATTTAATAAACCAGAATTTAACAGAAGGGACAAAGCCTTGGAATTAGGGTGTCCGAGTTTTTTATGCCACAATTGGCAGTTATCTTTAACAGAAAAACAAAACATATCATTGGCAACTCTAATCCTAGGAATATGAGAAAAATCCAACGGAAACAGGCGTCCACACTTAGGTCCCCTCGCGATCTCCTGCCCGGACATCTGGTCCTGCACAACACAACCAGAAGAAGAAAAAGATATGTGACAATTATTTTCAACAAGTTGCCCAACTGACAATAAATTAGAAGTTAAATTGGGACAAAGGAAGACATTTTTCAAGTGGATGGGACCAGGAATGTCTCCAAGGGCAGTAATGGGAACAGTACCTCCGTTGGCAGTTTGTATTTGAAGATTACCATTGTATTTTTTCACATTGGAGAGAGTGTTCCGGGAATATGTCATATGGTTAGATGCCCCGGAATCAAGAAACCAAGTAGAAGATGGAGGGGAGGTACCTGAGAGACCTAATGCAGAAAGAGCATTGACAATCATTTGCTGAACCAATTCAGGAGTCAGAGAAGATGAGGGCCCAGGCTGTGAGGAAGCAGATGTAGGAGCAGGCATTTCTGAAGAAGCAACATAAGCATGCGGAGTCGGAAACTGAGTCTGGTATAGCGGAGCCTGATACTGTGGAGCCTGATGCTGTGGTGCCGAACGTTGTGGGCGGCGACGACATTCAGAGATGATATGTCCCGGCTTTTTACAGTAACTACATACTTTCTGTTTGCATTGAGATGCAAGATGCCCAAATTTTTGACAGCTGTAGCATTGTGTTTTGCTCAAGTCCCGAGAGGAAGGCTGAGAAGCCTTATTGGCTGAAAACGCGACTGAATACGTCTCAGTCTTTTGCTGAGCCAGATGTGCGGAGGTCGACATGCGCTGTTCTTCTCGTAAGAGTTCATTGAGACAGACGTCCAAGGATGGTAAAGGCGTCCGATTCATTAGGGCAGATCGAATACTTTCATATTCATTTCGTAATTTCATCAAAAATTGATCCCTCTGACTAGAGGCCTGAAGATCGCGTATAACGATCAGAACGTCGGCAGCCACATCTGCATACTTAATACTATCATATTCCGACCAAAGTGTTCGGAATCCTGAATAGTAGTCTTGGATGGACAAGTTCCCTTGTGCATATTCAGCAATCGCACATTCAAGATGAAATTGTCGGGCTGAGTTATCTTGATGGTACACTTGTTTCAGATACCCCCACATGTCTTTCGAAGTGGGGTAAGGTTTAAGGTTCATGATCAGATGCGGCTCCACTGAACCCAGTATCCAAGATTTTATTTTTGCGTCTTTAGTAAGCCAGGTGGATATCTTCTTCTCATCTTCGGTGGGTTTAGGATCAGATCCAGAAATATAGCCCCACAATTCCTTCGCTTCAAGGTAAATCTGGAACTGAAACGACCAAGCGGGGTAATTTTGTCCCGTGAATCGGATCAAAGTGACCTCAGATTTTTCCATCTTTAATGAAGATTGTCCAAGCACACTGAGTGAAACAGTAAAGAAAGAGAAGCAGGTCCAGCAAACAGCCAAGAGATGAAGTTTCAAAGTTGATAGCAGACTTATGAGGGAGCAGTATTAAGATCGGACCAGCTAAAGAACTCAGAACAGAAAAAAACAGCAAAAAAAACACCCCAGGCGACCAAAAAAAAAGGTGCTGATCCTTGACGTGGGCCCCACTGGTAGATCTGAATGATGATCAGATCACTGATCTGAGGACTCACAATACTCTGGCTTCTAATGGAAGAAGAATTATCCAATTCTACCACAGATCCAAGATTTTGGATGGTCTAGATGGAAACAATATTAAAATTCTGAAAAAACTCTAGAATGAGTAAAACACCAACCTGGAAGAGCTGAAAAAATCTGAAAAAATCCCCAATATTCCTAGAAGGTCCAGGCGACCATGACTGGGGAGATTCCTGATGGTGGCTTGATGATCAGAGGTGGGCCACCATGCAGATCACAATGCTGCAACGTCTGGATACTTGAAAACAGATCTTTGATCAGTCGATCTTCACAAGAGAGATTAATTTCTTTCTATTCTTGATGCCTTGATGCTATATGAGATCACAAACAAGATTTCTTTGAACTTCGCTCTGATACCATGTCATTCTTTCACTTGCAAAACATACAGTCGACAGGAATTTTCTAGAATAACTGATTGTATTAATG
This sequence comes from Umbellularia californica, assembly GCA_028538565.1. Classification (NCBI taxonomy): domain Eukaryota; kingdom Viridiplantae; phylum Streptophyta; class Magnoliopsida; order Laurales; family Lauraceae; genus Umbellularia; species Umbellularia californica. Next base: position 11,264,189 of record JAPQWN010000001.1, on the reverse strand, counting down.
TCGTGTCCTCTCTTAGAGAATGATCACCAATATATAGAATATACATGCCTTAATCAAGGCTCTTACATAGGAAACTAGCTAATTACATTCATCACTCATCTAAACTAGGAAAGCAATCAAAGTAGAATATGTACAGCTATCTAATTGTAGACCAAATCAAATCCCACGTGAGATATAGCTTGCTGGACTGGATTGATGGGCCTTGGGCCCCTTCATGGGCCAACTTAACATGTGGGCCAACTTAACAGTAGGAAACATCAAAATTAGCACTCAAAGACATCTGCTCAACTAAGATACAGAAAGAAAATCTAAAATGGAATGTTTTACCTTGGATGTCAGCTCATCTAAAGCTGGGTAAGCCGCAGTCTCCAGTTCTGTGGTGCGTGCATCTAGAAAACTGCAAATGGCTTCCAAAGCGACCTCCAGTGCCCGAAATTCAAATGGAGACTCTACAATGCAAAACTGATGACCGTGAATCCATGATAACATAAAAAAAATAGCATATTTGAAATGTAACAGAATTGGCTGTAACATATTTAATATAAATAATAATTAAACTGTAGATAATAAAAAGAGATGTTCACTCTACCAAGAAAGTCGATCTGTTTATTTTCCTTTTTTCTAGATAAATAAAAATGAACAATTTTCAAATAAAGTATAATATCAAATTAAAATTGGAGAGGCAAAAGGCAGTAATAAAAATGTATATACCATCTTCTTCACCAGCTTCAACATCATTTTGCCCACTTGAGTGCTCTTTCCCATCTCCTTGTGCCCGATGGAAGGCATTTGCAGGTGGCAACCGTCTACGAAGCTCTTCAACAATGGGAATAACATTGTCATCCGTCGGGTCTCTAAGCAACACCTTCTCCAAGAAAACACAAATTAAAAATTCATGAACCAATTAAGTTCATTTATTCATCGCCTTTTTTTTTTCTAGATTGGTTCACTAATGACCAGAGAAGAAGTCTCTGAGTCTAGAAAAGACCTTCAGCTCGGCTTCAGATTTTAAGAAACAGAAAACCAAGAGCCCAGTTATTCCTTGCAAAAACAGAGCTATAGCACAAGAGAGGGAGAATCAGAAGAGGAGAAGACAGATAATGGCTAGATAACCATGGAGCAAAAGAGAATCAAGAGAGCTAGTGGAGATGAGAGGGATATTATTAACTGTCTTAGTCCACAACTTACCAGTCGGAATATCAAGGAAAATTGTTATTTTATAAGATCAAGAAAATTAACAAGTGAGATGTTTGACAATTATGGTATGCTGAGCAGCTGAGGGATGTCTTCCTCGAAAGAGAAAGAAGAGATAACAGGGCCCATGGCTGTCCTCATCTGATTCAGAGACTGAAGGCAAGAAAACATGTAAAGCCCTGGATCGCAGTCTCTGGTCATAGAGAACAGTGTCTCCAGTCCGTTTTTCAAATATGAAATCGCAGCTTAAGTAATTCTCTCCACATTTCTGAAAGGTCTATAAAAATTAGATTGCTTCCATTCTCCAAGAAAATGTTACAAAATCGATGAATATCATTCCCTAAGAATCTTCAACAAGCAGCCAAACAGAAAAGAGAAGATTGTAGAACATACAATCTTGTGTCTTCATCAGCAACTTGCTAAGATGGCTACCAGGCAGGCGAGCTAGTAGGTGATCAAACATACTTGAACCAAACTCTCTAGGAGGCTGCCTTTCCTAGAGCAGGAAAAATACTTTCTATGAGGTTTAAGAGGTTCAACCAAAGGATGGAATGTAAAGTATGAACCTACAGCACAATAGCCAACGGATTTTGGTGCCATATGACCTACTCCCAAACACAACGTCAAAGGAGTCTAGAACAAAATGCACTGAGCCCTAGAAATGAGAATGAGTAGGTAGGCCCTTCTCACAGCAGGACCCCAAGAGAAAAACCATAAGTACCCACCTAAAATCCCCTCTCTCTCACACACATCATCTCAACACCTTAAACCAATCTTCATGCTCAAACCTCACATTGATTTGGTTCCATGATGAATAGTGGATGACAGATTAGGGAATGGTAGAAACAAAAAAAAGCAATTCAACGCCTTAAACCAATCTTCAGATGGTCAAATCTCACATAGATTTGGTTCCATGGTGAATGGTGGATGACAAGTTCAGGAATAGTAGAGACAAAAGAGGCAATTAGAAAGTTGAACTCCACAGTCCACAAAAGATTGCAAAGGCAATATGACTCTTCTCCAATAACAATGCATGTGGCTACATTCCAAAATCAACCTCTGAGCATTGCTAGAATTTGGCATTCATTCTTCTGTGCATTTGGTATGGTCTCGAAAACAATGCCATAAGTGAGATACAGCCCTTCCTTTTTCTATCAAATATCATTGTAATGTCATCCAATATCCATTTATAACAGAAAGGTCAGACTAACAGTCTCCCACCTGACATGGTTTGCAGTTTTTGAGCCACCACACATGCATAATAGAAAAATGAACTATTGACTATACATGAGCCCTTATTTTTTATTTTATGGACAGGTTGTTGACCCAAAATTATTTTACCAATGTGGTGGTCACATTGGCAAAGACATGTTCCAAAAGACAAAATTACCCTTCTTTTACAATATCACACAAAACTCCCCTCCTTGGAATAAAAAAACAACAGACCTTTAATTAATAACACAGAAACCATCTCAAAAGCATGGCCTACCTTTTGTGACTTGAATGTGATCCTCATTTATTTTTGTCAGTTATATTATTCTAAATTTCTACAGAAGAAAACTTTTATTGACCGTCTAATTTTCTCAACAAAGGATCTGCCGGGTGTATTTTGTGATCCTTACATAGACTTGCAATGATGGATTCGGTCCCCAAAAATTAATTAGAAAGGTAACTCCATACTAGTGTGATTTGTAGGATAGGAGAGAGGAAGACTCCATGTCTTACCTGATTTTTGCAGTTAGAATTTGAAAAGATATAAACGTAACTTGCTTGGAGCACAATTAGCAGAACCCTAAGCCGATCCCAATTAATTGGATTACGCTTTGATGATGAGGAATCCATCCACCTATCCTATTCGTATTATAATCAACTAATAGTGGGCCCTAACTTTTTAATCTTTTTTTTTTCCTTTTTTGCTGAGAATCGTTTAATCATTTTATTGATTTACCCCTTATACAAGGACTGATTTTTAGGAAATGTAAAATGCAAGGTTATTTAAGTCATTATGCATAGCATTGGAGATGATTTTTAAGCCCATGTGCTCATGTGGATTCAGGCTCACAGTTAAACCTGCCATTGGTTAAGCTCAATCATTCTGTGCGGCCCACCTGTGGTCAATCAAATCTCCATCCATATACCGTGCATTTGCAACAGATTTAGTTCAATCATATCGGGCCAATGTTAGTAATAATCACCGTTCATAAATTTCCCAAATTCTTGCTATCAGATAGATCCTAATTGTATACTGTGGCCATTGGATCTATTGCCGTCATCCTGGCATCACGATTGGTACATAGGGTCCACAAAGAGCACTGCCCCAATCATGTTGCAATAGGCTTGTGTTAGCCTTACTCTGTACATGTGCCACATGAAGTTGTTTATCACGTGGAACATGCTATGTGTGGACCAGAAAATCACAACCTGAATGGAGGATCCTTTCTGGACACTATGTTCGTTTTTACCAAAAAGAAGGAACAGTGCAATACTGCACAAAATGGCATTTTGTCTTTTAAAACATACATTTTCCGGCACGACTACTACATTGGTAAAATATTTTGGGTCAACACCTTGCCCATAAAATTAGAATCAAAGGGCTCTTGTACCATCAAAAACCCTAGAAAAATCCGAAGATGAGGAAAGTTCTGCCATAAATGTTTCAATGTTTAAAACTTGTGTACCCTTTTAGGGTTGAATTGGAACTTAAAAGCCCTTACCATGATTAAAAGTAAGTACAGCGTTGGCACAATCCAATGATCATGACCGCAAAAGTTCAACAATATTTACAGAACTATTGAAATTTGGGGCAATAAAAAAAAAATAGATAGTCATGATCACTTCATTCATGCCAATTATGCAAGTACCCCATAATCCATGTTAAGATCTTGTGGGGCTGACAAAAGGGCTCCCAAGTTTCAACCTTGCAAACCCAGCTCTCTCCCCACGGTAACCCAAGGGCACGTTTGTGCTGCAGCTGCTTTTCCGCAGAAAAAGCACAGAAAGTGGAAAGTTTTTCCGCAACGTCTCCACTCATGGTGCAGCCACTTTTCATCGAGGAAAAATGGAAAGATGTACTAACTTTTCCATGATTCATGGCAAACCATTTCCGATGCTGCCCAGAGGTCGGACATGATTTTCCGTCGAAAGCAAAAAAAAAAAGGTATTTTTTCCATGGAACCGATTTTGGGCAGTGCCACATATGTTCACCGTTTTCGGGGTACATCCAAACGCCCAAAACAACATCAACAGCATTGATAACGATATTAGCTTAGCTTACCTCCTCTGCAGTGATGATCGCCTTGATATGCTGATTAAAAAGAGAGGCAAACACAACACCACCAAAATCAAAAAAAAAAAAAAAAATCAGCACCAACCAACCATCAGAAAAACTGAACGAAAACAGATCAAAGACTCACCTCCAGATTAAGAACGATCGCCCTTTCCCGCCCTAAGATAGTTGAGGGATACGACAGCAGCGGATCAAGTATTCGAAGATCCCGCGCATGGATCTGCACCCGATGCATGATAGCATACTTGTCCACATCCAAGATCGTGCCCTCTCCGGTGCAATCTAGCATAATCCAGTTTCTCGAGACGACCGTCTTCTTCTTCAGAGCAGCTTGAAGATCCGACACGACAATCGCCATCTCGGCGGCTGGATTCACATCAGCGAGAGGTAAAAACCCTAGCGAGAAGGATCGAAATCGAGAGGAGATCGCTCGAGATCGACACTCGATTTCAGAGAAATGCAAACCCTAACGCTACCAGGAGCCGAATTCCCAACGGATGAAAAGAGATTCTCAAGTTGGTGTTTGGCTTCGGCCATCGAAAAGCCAATGAAGTTTCTGGGAGATGGTCTGATACTTTGATGGATGGCACGGGAAAAGTTAATTTTAGAAATACAAGTTACCATATATGTCAGTAGGAGACTGCTAGTCTCCCAGTCTTAGTATTGGCGTTAAAAAATTACAAATTAGTCCCCCGCTCTGTATGTTCGTATACGGCAACTGGTCTCCCAGTACGACGGAGTCGGTGAAATGGATGTCGTCGGGTATTTTACCCCGCGGGGTACCTCCATTGGTCGAGCATCATAATTTATACAGGGAGTTTATGGGTTCAAAATTGCACCCAAAAAATTTTTATCCAACTCTCTCCTGAACACTATGTATTATTTTAGCGAAAGGGCAAAACAGTCTATGTAATCCCAAAAAATCAATGTCATAGGGTATTAAAAAAAATATATATATATACATGCTTTTTTAATACCCAACAACATTGATTTTTTGGGATTATATATATATATATATATATATATATAAAACTCACAAAGACAGGCGTCGAGGGCTGATTTTGACATGGACGACATGCACTCTTCAATAGTTTATACCACCTCCTCTTAAATATAACTAAGGCCGAGTCTCATTTTGTCATTATTAAAAGGGGAATACACGTATAGCTACTACTTTAAAGGCAACCTCCACATTCTATTTTTAGAAGTGGACATTATAATATTATAGAAGGTACCGTCCACGTGCCATTTTAACAGGTGGGGCTACTAAGTAAATCAAAAGGAGTTCGGATCCTCGCAGTTTTTACATGGGAACTATGTAATACCCCTCCAGTGGTGTATCCCCGAGCATCATTTTGAAAGGAGTGGATCCCACATCCGATTGAGCACTATGACGATAACATGATTAGGCATTGACATGGTACTAATTATGTTTCCTGCATAGTGTTTAATTTTATAGTGGGACCCACTCTTCTTTTTCTCCTGAAACTTGAGAATATATGATATGAGGGGATGGGATTTATTTTGGATGGTCCGAATGAACTCTATGTGGGCCACACAGTTGAGCTCCAAAGGAAACTGTTGCTTGATCCCCATGTTATAGTTACGGCTGAGGATCTAGACTCAATATCAAGATGTAGTCTTGTAATTTATAATTTCTAGAGGTTGGCTCACTTTGTAATTTTCTAAAATAGGTCCCATTTTGCCCTTTTTAAGGACCCACATAGAAAATTAAAAGTGGGCCCAAGTGGATCCCATATTCACAATATAAAAAATGGGCCATGTAATTCTTAAAAAGTAGGCCCAATACATACATAGGTATAATTCAAATCAAGAATTATATATATATATGAAGCGAAGTGGTTTCCAATTGTCAATTCATTGTCAATTTCATATTTATTTTGACTGTCTTATAACTTTTGACCTCCTTCTAATACCAAGCCCTAAGTAATGGCCCATTTAACATCCAAATGCAACCCAGGATGTTAGCCCATTAATCCTACCAAGTAATTGCCCAAGTGACTGTTTCCAATTGAGGCAATTTTTTCAATTGATTATGACCATCCCAATTGACTCTTCGAGGTAAATCTCTCCTTCTGACCTCTTGCATTCCGGTTATGTAACTTATCACAAGTCTCTCATTGCAATAACGTTTTAAGAAAACGCTTCAATAAATCCCATTTGAGGACTGCTTTCCTTTCAGTCTTTTTTTCATGCATGTCTCTCCAAGCTCTCCCAGTTCTCCATATCCTTGTGGCAGGTCGGAATAGGCGTGCTTTCCAACCCATAGCTTATGATCCCCTCTTCTTCCTTCTTTATATGTTTGTGATGAAGCCTCCATATCGATGTCGATCTCGCGCTCACAGCTTGCAATAAAAAGTGAGAATCCTCTCAACAGAGATGAAAACATCTTCGGCGCAGTGACCGATCTATTAGAGATCATAAGCTATGAGGCGTATGCGGGAGCCCTTTCCAAAGTAATTCCCCTTAGAAAGTCTGCTTTTTCACATCTCATTTCTTTTGTTTACATTGGAGGAGATCTCATCTACTTTCTTTGATTGTTTCTACTGCAATCACCAAATTCTTAATTTTATTATTTGTGCTATAAAGGGTCCTTTGATTAGGAATTATCAATTCACAATCTAGGGAATTAGTCGTGGTGATTATTGAGAAGACTTAGATTTTAGTATTTGATTCCCAGGTCACTGTTTCTGTTTACTTTGGATATCAAATTGGTAATCGGTAATAGTGATTTTAGAGTAGATTTCTTTTATAGACTTTCAATACTAGCATTGTTCATTTTTAGTTTGATTTTATTTTCTGTTGAATGTATTGTGACACGGTTCTTAGAAGACGAGTAAGACATTAATGTTGTTATGATGAAGCGCATTAAAAGTGAATCTCTCAATCTTTTTATATTCATTTGGCAGCCTGATTTGAGCAGTACAACAAACATGTTATGTGCACTTGATATTGTTAGCATTGGAATTTGCGTTCTTTTCTTTCTTCCCTTCTTTTATGGTCATGGTGTTGAATTCACAGGAGTAAATCATTCCAAATCAAAAGTAAATAATTTGTTGGGTTTGTTGTCAATCATTTACTTTAAAGCACTTTCAACAAAAACTGCATTGATGGAAATCCAAAATTATTCAATTTAAATTAAACAGGACCTAGATAACAATTTGGAAAAATATGAAAGAGAAAACCCTTATATGCATTGTCGAGAGTTTTTTTTTTTCACCTTACAATGGATTCATTACATAAGAAATGATTACCTATTAAATAGTAGATACAAATGAGGGTGCACAGTGAACTAAACACAATATACAAAAAAGCAAATTACAAAATTCATTTTAACCCCCTTCAAGCCTAAAATAAGTACTAAGACATGTAGCGCATTGGAAGTTTACTATTGTGATTCAAGAACCTAATTTACAAAAAGGGTGTCCTCTTGCTCAAGACGAGACTGCAAAATAGAAAAGTTGACTATTGCATTACTATCTTTCCTTCTACAAGTAGAAACTGATTTCAACTTCTCAAATACCCATGAGCCTTTCACATAACTAGTTACTAAAATATCAAAGAAAATGAATTTAGTTTCGTACATGATTACAGAGAAATTGGAAATAGCAACATAAACTATAGTACACTTGTACACTGGATTGTAGGGTGGAACATGGCCTGCACATCGGGCTCGGTTTTCATCACACTGCTATCCAGATTAACAACATGTTGACTGGTATGAGTGTAGGATAAAGCTTGCTAAAACTCCTTAAGATAGATCATTTCAGATGCTTCTTTGATATCCTCGATAGAGCATTTCTTTAACATCTTTCCACAAAAAAATGACGACTGATGAATATACCAACTAATATACCAATGACTTAAATCAAAATAATATCGTATATATAATGGGCCAGCAAATAATGGTTCTTAATTAAATGGTTCAACAACTGTTTAAAGTCATACAGGCCAGCAAAACAACTATTCCATGTCAAACGGGCTAGAAATTAATGATTGTATGTGAAATAACTGGCCCCAAAGTTACTATAACAACTGAGCAGCTAATAAGAGTAAATTGGGTGAGCAAATGGTATCAAAATGGGTCAGTGATTGTTTTCAAATTGGCAATGCACTGAGCATCATAAATGATGTATGATAGATGGAGTGTTGAGCAATATTAATTATGATAAAGCTTAAAACTTTGCCGGTAACATGATGATTTACAACTGCATAAAGAAATGAGTTGTGAATAGCTTTTTTTATTTTGTTTTTTAATAAATTAATGTGCCTTCATCGATCATTTCCCGAAAGAAATGAATTATAAATATGAAATCACTCTTATAATACTCTAAGATATGTTCCATTATTAACAACAAGGATCAGACAAAATTTGGTTTGCAATTTGGTTCTTCCTCTGACTCGGTATCTTGATCAAATTCAGCTTCAGAAGAAAGATGGAAAGCAACAGAACCAGAAGTTGCCATAAAAGCAATAAACTTCCCCTTGCCAGTGTCAGGTTTGTTAGACTCATGATTTTCATCATTCCATCAGAAGTTTCATCTTCCCTAGTAGTATTCAAAGCCTTCTTTTTAGATTTTTTGTTTCCGCAGTCATTAGCAATGTGTCCACAGCCTTGGCACTCATAGCATTGAATCCCTTTAAAAGATTTATTTCTTTCCAGAATTTTTGGGGATTGTCATATTGGTTTTCTTCCATTTCATAAAAAGCTTGAATTGCTTCATGAACTGTACAGCAACTTGGGGATCAATTTCCTAGGAATCTGAATCTGAATCACTTGCAGCTTTCTTGTATGATTCCTTGGACGCTTTCAAAGCAATACCTTTAGATCGTGTCTTCCCTTTAGACCTAAGGTTTGCTTCAAAAGTTTGTAGGTAGCCAACCAACTCATCAACTTTGAGTGTGTTCAAATTTTTATTTTCCTCTATGGCCACAGCCTTTCCATCAAACCTTTCTGGGAGAGACCTCAAAATTTTTTTAACAATTCTGTTTTCAAGAATTGTTTCTCCTAATGTAAAGGTATCATTGACAATTCCCTTCAACCTACCATTAAATTCATTGAAAGACTCATCTTCTTCCATCTTTATGGTTTCAAAGGCTTATACAATTTATGAAGTTTTGATTGTTTGACAGTGTCAGTCCCTTTATGCACAGTCTACAGGATATACCGAGCTTCTTTTGCGGTAGTGTATGTAGAAATTCTTCGAAACTCAGACATATTAACTCCATTATAAATAGCATTCAAAGCCCTAGAGTTACAAGTGGCAGCCGACTCTACTTCCTTAGTCCACTTATCTTCAGGTTTGGGACCAGTTATCCCATCAGTAGTAATAGTGGGCAAGGAATAGCCATTCACAATAGATTTCCAAACTTTTAGATCTATGGCTTTCAAGAAGGCAATCATCCTAGCTTTCCAATAAGCATAATTGTTACCGTCCAACAAAGGTAACAATTGGTTGAGGTGCCTTCGCAGTAGATATCCATTCTAACAATAGTTGGATCAACACAATTAAATAGCGCTTTGATACCAATTGAAGATTTTGCAGGACCCACTATAGTGGATGCTGATCTAATTAATCAAATCAATGTAGTGGATGTAATCAATCAAACAAGATAGAACTAGAAAATAAATCTACCAAGCAATCATTGTTAACACCAGCTGGCCCACAAAGCCCACTAGGCCCATTCCTTGTACAAACTGACCTATCAAGTGGGATAATTTAAGGTGACTGTAACATATCCTCTTTCCATGATCATAGGCTTGAAATATATTCACTTTCCATATAGATAGATTGTATTAAGTTGTAATTGCCTTAATTAAGGCTGAAAGAGATTATATAATGGAGGAAGGATCAACCAAGGGATCCATCCAAGTTTTCCAATTTCATGTTCTCTTTTCATGATCGTGTCATGGTATTAGAGCTTTCTGTCTTCTAGTTATCAATCTTCGATTTCTTTTCGAATCTTGGTGATAACAGTCATTGCTTGTCGATGTTCATGCATGTTTAGCATAGATCTTCATCAACATCTTAAAGTCTGATCACTGTGGCCCACCTGTGATCATCATGGCATCTTCAGCAATCTCTACAATAGTGGCCGACCACCTCTACTGGTAATTTTGGTGATTTTTTTCAGCATTTTTTATCAGAGGTAGGCCATTTGAACCAATTTGTGATTTTCCAGTTTTCTAAGATAATTTTGATCTCAGCTGTACAAAATCTTGGATTACAACCCTATGATGAAAATCTCCGAATCAGCACCGCCGATGGTGGTAGTATACCCATTACTGCAATTGGCAAACTCTCTCACCCATTACCTTTGAATCATGTGTTTCTTTCTCCCCAATTATCTACAAACTTATTATCTGTTGGACAACTAGTTGACCATAATTGCTCTGTCTCATTTATTCGTTCCGGTTGTGTGGTACAGGATCAAGCGTCGGGGAAGGTGATAGCGAAGGGACCTAAGCATGGACGTCTTTTTCCATTGCAGCTGTCTACACAAGATAGGCATTTAGTTGCTTCTGCTTTGTTTTCAGATTCTAGTTTTAATAAATGTAGATGTGGCATAATAGATTAGGCCATCCTAATTCACGAACTTTGCTTTCTTTATTTAAATCTGGTTTGTTACTTGATAATAAAATTGCTCTTCAAGATGTTTCATTTAATTGTTCTAGTTGTAAAATGGGCAAAAGCAAGACTCTTCCTTTTCCTCTTCATACATCCTTAGCATTAAAGTGTTTTGATCTTGTACACAGTGATGTATGGGGAATAGCAACTGTGACATCGCATTCTCATTTTAAGTATTTTGTCACATTTATAGATGATTACAGTAGATTTACGTGGATTTATTTTTTACATTCCAAATTTGAAGTGTTTACTACTTTTAAAGTTTTTGTAGCATATGTTGAGAATCAATTTTCCACTTCCTTTAAAACACTTCGCACAGATTCTGGGGGTGAATATATATCAAATGATTTTCGGAATTTCTTACAACACAAAGGGATAATTTCTCAAAAGACGTGTCCTTATACACCTCAACAAAATGGGGAGTCCGAGCTGAAAAATAGACACCTCCTGGATATTGTTCGTTCACTCCTCATAGAATCATCAGTTCCTGCAAAATTTTGGCTCGAGGCTCTCTCCATAGCTGTTCATGTCATGAATAGACTACCTTCACCTAGAATTTAAAATGAAAAACCTTATTTTCGTTTGTTCCAGAAGCATCCCACGTATTCTCATCTTCGAACTTTTGGCTATATATGTTTTGTTCTTCTAGCTTCGGTAGAGCGAACAAAACTCTCTGCCTAGTCCTCCAAGTGCGCATTTTTAGGTTATGCAAATGATCAAAAAGGCTTCTTATGTCATGATCCCAAAATAAAACGCATAAGGGTTTCTCGCAATGTGGTGTTTTTTGAAAATCAATATTTTTTCCAACATCATCATGATAATGATCCGTCTCCTTTGATTTCATTGGTCCCTAACTTTAAATAGACTTCTATTTCTCCTGTGGATAATACTAAGCCTATTCTTGTGTATGAACAACGTAGACGAGAAATACTACTGTGCCCGAGCCTCCCGACAATATAATTTCCTCAACCTCTGATCATGCTCCTGCACCCGATATATCTCAGTCCGTTCAACTTCACCTCTCTTCTCGCATTTCTCAACCTCCTGATAGGTTTGGGTTTCACCCACACATCATTACTCACTACTCTTTCGTTTGTTCAAATACCTAATCATTTTTTAAGGCAATGCAACATGAGTGTTGGTGTAATGCTATGCAGGAAGAACTTGAGGCACTAGAAGGCAATCATACACGGGATATTGTTCAATGTCCTCCATCAATCAAACCCATTGGATGTAAATGGGTTTACTTTATCAAGTTGAATCCTGATGGGACCTTGGCTTGTTATAAAGCTCACTTAGTGGCTCTCGGCAACCGTCAAGAATACGGCTTTGATTACGATGAGACATTTGCTCCGGTTGCCAAAATGACAACTGTATGCGTCATCCTGGCTATCGCAGCATCTAGGTCATGGCCACTTTATCAAATGGATGTAAAAAATGCTTTCCTCTATGGAGATCTTAAAGAAGAAGTTTACATGCACCTCTATAACGCCCCACCCCATACCTATGCATGATATTGTCCGCTTTGGCCCACGGACCTCACGGTTTTGCTTCTGATGGGCCTCAACCCATCAAAAGGTCTCATGCAAGGTAAGGGTGTAAGCTTTACATATAACCCCATTTACTTTCATCTCTATAGTCGATGTGGGACTCCGAGGTGTCACATTCCACCCTCCTTAGGGCTGCACGTCCCTGTGCAATAGCCTGCCAGTCCCTGTAGCCTGCCAGCCCTCTTAACCCGCCCACATGGAGACTCGTCAACTTGCACCAGGCCACGGCAGGAAACCCACACTCGAACTAGTCGAGAGTTGGCTCTGATACCATTTGTAATGCCCCACCCTATACCCATGCATGATATTGTCCGCTTTGGCTCACGGGCTTCACGGTTTTGCTTCTGATGGCCCTTAACCCATTAAAAGGTCTCATGCAAGGTAAGGGTGTAAGCTTTACATATAACCCCATTTACTTTTATCTCTATAGTCGATGTGGGACTCCGGAGCGTCACATTCCACCTCCCTTAAGGCTACACGTCCCTGTGCAGTAGCCCGCCAGTCCTGTAGCCTGCTAGCCCTCTTGGCCCGCCCACATGGAAACCCGCCTACTTGCACCAGGCCACGGCAGGGGATCCACACTCGAACTAGTCGATAATCGACTTTGATACCATTTGTAACGCCCCACCCCATACCCATGCATGATATTATCCGTTTTGGCTCACGGGCCTCACGGTTTTGCTTCTGATGGCCCTCAACCCATCAAAAGGCCTCATGCAAGGTAAGGGTCCCACATCGACTGTAGAGAGAAAAGTGAATGGGGTTATATATAGAGTTTACACCTTTACCTTGTATGAGGCCTTTTGATGGGTTGAGGGCCATCATAAGCAAAACCATGAGGCCCATGGGCCAAAGCGGACAATATCATGCATGGGTATGTGGTGGGGCGTAACAAATGGTTTCAGAGCCGACTCTTAACTAGTTCGAGTGTGGGTCCCCTGCCGTGGCCTGATGCAAGTGGGGTGGGTCTCCATGTGGGTGGGCCAAGAGGGCTAGTAGGCTACAGGAACTGGTAGGATACTGCACAGGGACGTGCAGCTTTAAGGGGGGTGGAATGTGACGCCCCGGAGTCCCACATCGACTATAGAGAGGAAAGTGAATGGGGTTATATGTAGAGCTTACACGCTTACCTTGCATGAGGCCTTTTGATGGGCTGAGGCCCATCAGAAATAAAATCGTAAGGCCCGTGGCTAAAGCGAACAATATCATGCATGTGTATAGGGTGGGGCGTTACAGCCTCCCTCCGGGTTCTAAGTCTGCCTGCAAAACTGAAGTGGCTAAGCTCCGTCAATCCTTATATGGTCTCAAACAAGCACCCAAAGCCTGGTTTGAGAAGTTTCGCTCTACTATGCTTCATCTTGGTTTTGCTCAGAGTCCTTATGATCCATCGTTGTTTACAAATATTTTTCCTCAGGGTACTATATTACTTCTAGTGTACGTGGATGATATTATCATCATAGGGACTCATACTAACATGATTCATGATCTGCAAAGGTCACTTCAGTAAGCATTCCATATGAAGGATCTTGGCCCCTTAACATATTTGTTGGATCTTGAGGCACAGCAATCCCGAAAAGGACTCTTTCTGCATCAACATAAATATGCTACTGATCTCATTGAACTTTCTGGACTACATGGAGCCACACTTGTGGACACTCCATTAGAGGTCAATTTGAAGCTCCGAAAAGATGATGGCGATCTCCTCTCTGATCCAACATCTTACAAACGCTTAGTCGGAAGTCTTGTCTACTTGACTATCACTAGGCCCGACATCTTTTATGCAATCAATGTTGTTAGTCAATTCATGACGGCGCCACGTCATCACCATCTGGTGGCTGTCAAACGGATCATACGGTATATTCTTGGTTCTTTGACACGAGGATTGTTTTTCCCGGTTGGCACACCACTTACTATTAATGCTTATTCTGATACAGACTGGGCAGGATATCAGGATACTCGTAGATCCACCACGGACTGGTGTGTGTATTTGGGTGAATCTCTCATCTCTTGGAAATGCAAAAAGCAAGAAAGGGTCTCAAAATCTTCCACTGAATCTGAATATCGTGCTATGTCATCTACTTGCTCCGAGATCATTTGGCTTCGTGGTTTACTTACAGATCTTGGCTTTCCACAGACCTCATCTACCCCTCTTCATGCTGATAATACCAGTGCCATACGTTTCACTGAGAATCCAGTTTTTCATGAGCGTGCAAAACATATTGAGGTGGATTGTCACTTTATCCAGGATGAATACGATCGTAACGTCATTAGTCTCCCACAAGTTTCCAGTGAACTCCAACTTGCAGACATCTTCACAAAAGGGTTACCTAGGCCTCGCCATGAGTTTCTGGTTCACAAATTGATCCTGCTTAACCCGCATCAATTTGAGAGGGGGGGGGGGGGGGGGGGGGGGGGGGGGGGGGTCTTAACACCAGTTGGCCCACAAAGCCCACTAGGCCCATTCCTTGTACAAACTGACCCATCACGTGGGATAATTTAAGTTGACTATAACATATCCTCTTTTGCATGATCATAGGCTTGTAATATATTCACTTTCCATATACATAGATTGTATTAGGTTGTAATTGTCTTGATCAAGGTTGAAAGAGATTATATAATGGAGGAAGGATCAACCAAGGGATCCATCCAAGTTTTCCAATTTCTTGTTCTCTTTTCATGATCGTGTCAATCACCACAAGAAGGCAGACACAAAATTAACGTGGAAACCCTTTCCAGGGAGAAAAACTACGATCTAGAAATCAAGATTTCACAAACAGTTTCAAGATATACTCACGGCTCCTTTATATCAGTCTGTACCTCGACCTAAAGACTGTAGTTGTTCTTGCACAACTTTCACTGACACGACTTCCACCGTGCACCGTTCTCCTTGATCTCCTCGCACCTTGTCAGACAAGATGACCAGTCTTCTACAAGAGAGTAAAACCAACAAAACCTTCTAAAGCAGCCTTTCAGAACAATCTCTCAATGGCTCTAGAGAAACAAGGAAATCTCTCTTAAGGTATTCCAACCTTAGATCAAGAGGGAATTAACTTCTTGTCTTGTGTTTTAGGGTTGAGAGAAACACCCAATATATAGCCTCAAATCCGTGCATGAGACTTCTAATCATAATCCACTAAGAATTGAAGTCATTATCAAACTCTTCCATAGAGTCCAGATCAGTCTGGGTTTCGTATCCACGCTCGCTATAGCGAGCATGGCGAGACATCATTTTGCCAACATTTGGCCTTCTTTTGGCTCTAATAGAATTTGACCCTTACAAAAATCCCTGTAACAAAGGGAAAAAAAATCCTAGATTGAAACTATTTTCTAAATCGAACTTGAATTTCCAGATGTTATGTGTGCTGTTCCACAAATTTTCCCGACATCTGAACGACCTCATATCAATTTGTTGGTTTTTCGAAGACTGGATTTGTGTCTAGCAACTCCTGAAAAAATTTGGAATCAATACAAGTTGTATAAAATTATGAAATTCGGACAGCGATCATATACACGTCTCTTAATTCAGAATTCAATAGTTTTCTTGTTGCATCTCCAACTTGCACAATTTCTTTCCATGTCTTGTTAGGAATTGTCCCCACATATGGAAAGGGTCTATGATATGGGACTTAGATTTCCCAAGGGGTTGTTTGTTTGCTACCATTTACATATTACATATGCAAATGATTCACATGCACATCCGTTATGCATGGGGCACGTTCGTTTGCACCGAAAATGATTCAAATGCATAAAAAGGGTATGAAAATGGCGTTATAATCAACCCTTCATCTTCACATCTAAAGGATTGTGAAATTGGTGTGAAGATGGCCTCATTTTCAGCCATTCATTTTCACAGTTGAGGATTTGTGAAACTGGTTCATACCTTTTCAGATGGCACTGCTAAGATGTTTTACACAGTGAATTTTTCTATTGTGAGGCCCATCGAAACCTTTTTTTTTCATAATTCTTATGGGGCCCACTTCATGATCTGAATTGTTCATCTTTTTTACATGGCTTAAAATGGCTAAGATGTCAAAATTTACATATTAATTGTCCATGGATTTTGTGAAATTTGTGAAATACCCAAAATGTTGGATCAAATTTTCGGGGCTCCTGTGGGTATCGATTGACACTAGGAAATTGTCTTTTAATGCAGCGAGAGAGTGGTTTGGTAAAGAAAGAAGTCACAAGGAAGGGTTTATGTTATGGTAACATAGATTTCCTAATCTATGCAACAAGGTTCTTGATTAAACCCACTCCTTGTAGATGACTCACATTCTGGTCCAGAGGTTTAGGGGGTTCTACAAATGCTAAGAAATTTTATATGCACGGTAGATACTCAATGAGAGGACTATGTAGTCCAATTTATGTTCCTTTTCTATCATGACGCACATCATCAGTAAATCATGTGGATTAAGTTCTAAGGAGTCCGTCCATATATGATCGAATCATTAGTTGTGTTATTTGTATAATCATCCGAATCTGTCTGTGTGTGTTATCCATGATATGTTGGCTAGAATCATTAGTTGTGATATTTGTATAATCATACATATCGGTCTCTGTGTGTTATCTATAATATGTTTTGATTCTAATTTGTTGGCCAAGGATGCAGTGGGTGTGTAATAATGTACTCTACCTATAAAGACTAAATTCTAAATTGTGTGACTAATGTTTTACACTATGTTGTTTATGTCACTTTTTGGTTGATATGATTCTGTTACTGTTGACTTATTCTTAAGCTTCTTTGATTGTCTTTCTAACTCCACTGTTGTCAACATTTCTTGTCCTAGATTTGTGTTAAACAAATAATCTATCCTATGTATTTCTTTTACACACACACACACTAGTGGAGCCCTGCACATGCAAGGAACATATTCTCTCAGTATGATAATCTTAAAAAATAAAGTCATTGAAAAACTCAATATTAACTATCCTAATGAAAAATGTCCATGTAACAAATTAAGTAATTTATAATCACTCATTGTTCTTATGAAATTTAGTAAAAGCTTCAATAGAAAAAAGTAAGAAGAAGATGGAATCACAAGATATACGGAAGGAAACTAATTAAAAAAAAAAAAGTTGAAAACCAACCTTTTCTGGCCATACATGATTAGGCAAAACACTCACCAATTTCAATATAGATCGATAGTCCGGCCTATTTCCCATTAAAATTTATTTAAAACTTAGCGCCAAATACATATTAAATTCAATAAAACAAAATACTAACCAACCAAAACAGTACCCAACTCATAGCTTTAAACGAATCAACAGCAAATCACAAGGATTCCAAGTAATCTTTGGCATTCTCATCTCTTCATTTGACAAGTAAATCGTGTCTTTACAGGCATTGGAATCGAAGTTGAAATTTTCTACATATAAAAATCTCAACTGAAATTTCTCATATGAGTTTTTGCAGCGAATGAACAATTTCTTTAAACACAACTCTTTTCATGATCATTTAAGCTAAGTATTTCATCGAAATATAATAATACTAAGTGGGGCCTATAGATGTGTAGTTCTCTTTGATTTTATATATATAATGGGCCATCCTCTCCTCGACGCAAGCTAAGCATACTATCCGCTCGCGCCCGTGTGGACTGTGGAAAAATTTCATTTCCCGCCCAAATTTCATTTTATCGATGGGGCCTTTTTATCTCAATGACTTCAAAGTCTCTCATTCTCTCTCCTCTCCTCTCTTCTCAATGTCCACAATAGAGCTCTCTCCTCTCTCAAAACGATCTGTCTCCTCTCTCAAACCATCTCCCTCTCTCTTATCTCTCCTCTTTGAAGCCCATCTTCCAAATATATCTCTCGTCTCTCCGTCGCACCTCCTCCTTGTCACTCGTCTCGTCTCATCTCGATGTCGTCTCATCTCTCTGAACATCGTCGCTCGCATGAAACATGGGCTCTTGTGAGAAGAACAAAAGCAGGCCCAAGGAAGAAAAGGCAGGTAACTATTCTCCCTCTCTCTGTGGTTTTTAGTTGCAAAAAAAACCCTCTCTATTGTGTGAAGTGGGGTTTTTGTTGTCAGATCCGGATACAATACAGTTTTTTCAAGTTGATGTCGGATAGATCAACTAATAAATTTGTAGAACTGAAGCATACAATTTGAAACACCACTTCACACTCGATGTCTACGAATTGAAGCATTCTTTCTAAATGCTTGCAAGCATTCTCTCACTCTCCCCTTTCTTAGTCACTAACATATTTGCCTCTTTACGGTTTTTTATTGCATCTCTATGAATTGTATGCCGATGGTATCTCTATGGTGTGAAGTGGGGTTTTTGATCTGATTGGATATTGGGGGTTCTTATCTTGCATAGTTGTTTGTTTTGGGTATCTGGTGATCTGGTCAAAATGGGTGCCTTTTGTTTTCTACAAATGGATTTTCTTGGTTTGCTATCTACTATCTAGTTTTGTTTTTTAGAGTTTCCGAAGAAAATTTCAGAAATCAACTTTTGGAGTGATCAAAGTGGCTTTTGTGTTTGGTCTGACTCAATTTTGATGTAATTTCAATTGGGTTTGGTCCAAATTTATATTTTTTTTCTTTTACTTCTCAAATGCACTATTTTTTTTTTTTTTTTTGTTACAGAGATTATTTCACCATCTATTTTCATGCTAGTGTTCATGTAATTGTTACTGGCCGGTCCTTTTTTTTTCCCGTAATCTCTTTAGACCCTTTTTTTTTATTTTGATAGAATTTATTATCTAGGTGTTTAGTTCTGCAAAATATAGATTTTTTTCTTTTTTTTTAGTGCCTGTCTTCTCATTTTTTTCCCCTTGATGTTGGGTGGCAGGTCTTCTATTCTGGTAACAGTATAGAATCATTCGGTGTAAGTGATTATTGCTGCAGCTATTTTTGGGTTTGGTTCATTTCCTTGTAATTGCATATGGGTTTGGATTGCTTTGTATTGTAATATCTCATGCTGGGTGTATTATCATGTTCTCTGCGGCATTGTTATGTATATACGCCTGTTTTCCTAAATTTGAGGAAAGTTTGATCAATGTTTTCTCTTTTGGGTTTTTGGTTTACATGGTTTTCTTTTCTTCTAGTGGAATGCATTTTGTTGCAGGGATAAAGAGGTTGTGATCTTCTAATTTGAATGGATGAAGTTGCATTGGAATGGATTCCCAACTCAAATTCAGGACGTGGCCAAATTGAAGCGAAAATGGAATAAATGAAAAGCTCCATTGAAGAAATGAGGCTGGAAAATACGTCTTATGAGAAAGTATAGAGCGCCAAACTATGGGAAGAAAAAGCAAAAATGTATTTGCCTATATATTTGTCATTGTTCTCTTTTTTGCTGCATATATTTGTTGTGTGAAAAAATGGACATGACAGTCTATTAGAGTTGATGTGGTTATTGTTCTTAATGGAAAAGTGAACATGACAGTCTATTAGAGTTGATGTAGTTATTATGAAAAATGGACATGACAGTCTATTGCAGATTATGTTATCGTTTTGTGAAGTATCTGATGCTGCAAACTTAATTATTAATGGAAAAACAAGTGACTCAAATGCAAAGGCTATGAAAACATTAACAGGAAGCAAGTTTCTTTTGAATGAAAAAGCATCAGAATGCATGTTTGATGGATGAAGAGGTCATTCAGTTGACATAAGGCTTCTAGCTATCGCTCTCAGACTTTCGATTATGCTTAGGCAAGTGGGTGATTGATTCAGTGGTACACTACATCTTGTCACAATGTTTGAAGTGTCGGGTTGCATGTGTAAATGAAGAAACCGGTTTTATCTGGTAGGCCTACAATTTATTTTGGTTAGAGTTTGTTTTAGGCTAATTCCACTTGCAACCCTGTGGAGATCCAAGTGTGTTATAAGTAGGTGATAACCATAGGTTGTGTATGCCTTTTAGATGAAACAATATCCAGTCCATGTGGCTATCATTGGAAAATAGGGATATCCAAAAACCACTTCCGTGGTACTCTGTTCATGTAAAGACTCCAGATGTTAAAAAAAGGGCGATTATCTCATGCTTAGTGTAAGATCCAATTCCATTTTATATTGGCAAGCTTCTTGGATATTTTGTTCTTTACTTGAATCCATCGTAGACAGAACCGGTGGTACTCTGTTCATTTGGGATCTTGCTTGGCTAGTCAGATTAGATATATAACAAATAGATTAATTTAGTGCAGTCTAAACTAATTTATTCAGTTTATATCAAGAACCTCTTTCAATATATTCTTTTATGTTTGTACATAGGCAACCACCCACCTTTTTAATCTCTACATTTAGACTAGATCCTTTATTTTCCTGCACTAGACCTTGATTGATACACAAACATTGGTCACATTTAAGGAACCTCAAGTATAAATGTTCAATTGAAAAACGGATATTAGTCAAGATACTATTGATTCTTTCGTTCAGACAGATGGATGTCCCACCAAAGAATGCAGGCATTTGAAAGAATGCTTACTTTGAAGTTAGAAGGCAAGCAATCGGCTGAAATCAAACACATTCAAGACATAAGCATTCTTTCAAGGTAAAAGAAAATTTCAACAGTAATCCCTATTTCAGTAACGTTGTGACAGACAACCTCATACTCCAATATCATATGGATCTAAAAAACCTAAAATGAGAATAGTAATGGACATTATCTTCATACTCCAACTTCATAGTAAGGACACCATCTTCAAAATCCTCAAAATGCATTCCTAAATTCGATGTCAAATTCGCATCTACATCCGGATAATGCAAAGATGGCGATGAGGAAGATGACACATCCATATTCAAGCCCCTGCACCAATTCAATGAATAAGTGAAAAAAAAAAAAAAAAACTCTAATAGTGAAGGAAAAATTAAAAGACAGCCACTTAAAAAAAAAAAACTCTATATTTTGCAGAACTAAAGACCTAGATAAGAAATTCTATCAAAATAAAAAAAAAGGGTCTAAAGAGATAAGGGGGAAAAAAAAGGACCGGCCAGTAACAATTACATGAACACTAGCATGAAAATAGATAGTGAATAAATATCTGTAATAAAAATAAAAATAGTGCATTTGAGAAGTAAAAGAAAAAAATATATATAAATTTGGACCAAACCTAATTGAAATTACATCAAAATTGAGCCAAACCAAACACAGAAGCCACTTTGATCACTCCAAAAGTTAATTTTCGAAATTTTTTTCGGAACTGTAACATCTCGAAATTCCAAGGTTGTAATTAGTCTAGTTAATTGCACTTTTAGCTAATTAAGCTCGTTTATAAGCCAAATAGGTCCGATTAATCATTAGGATCGTGCATGCGAAGTTGGGTTGAGATCCGAATCCGTTCGGGTACAGTAGAGGTGTGTGTCGTTTTTTCCGGAAAGTTCCGAGAGCTTTTTAGTATTTTCTGCTTTTTGTGATTTTGGCACCATCGGGTAGACTACCTGATTTCTCGAACTTTGTCCTTCTGTTGTATTCCGATCCAGACCCTCGAACCTGACCCAAAACCTGACCTGACCCGAACCCACCTATGTTATTTTATTAATTCCTATAGTCAGACCCCTCCCCACTTTTACCTCATGGGAACCCACCTAACATTTTCCCATCATATCCCTCACCCCCACCTCATCATCTCACTCCCATCATGCCCCACCCCCCTTAACCCACGTGTAAACCCCAATCCCATTTCCCATTTTCCCTTTTCCTTTTTACTAGGTCAAAACCGCACACCCCGCCATTCTTCATTCCACTCCACAACAGCAACAGCAGGCGTACACACACACACACACACATTTTTCTCTCTCTCGTTCTTCACTCCCTCTCTTCACTCTCGTTGCTGCCGCCGCTGCTGGACGAGCACGCCGCTGCCACCAGCCACCATCATCTCCGGCGGACTCTTCTCCCTCCTCTCTCATCTCTCTCAATCATCTCATCTCTCCCTCTTCCAAGCTCCTTGCTGCCCCACCCATCTCCGGCCCATTTCCGTCACTGCTGAGCCACCACCGTCGCCGTCGGCGACCACCTGCGCCATTGCCGGCCATCACGGAACCCACTTCTCTATTTCTCTCTCTCCCTGTTTTCCCCATTTTTCCCTCTATGTTTCTCTTTCATTCATTTTCTCCCTTTCTTTCTCTTTCTCCCTCCTTGCTGTCAACATGGATCGGCCCACCCATCTCACCATTTCTTTCTCTCTCTTACGTTCTTTCTCTCTCTCGCTCCTCCCTGCCAACGTGGGATGATCCCCATCTCACCCATCTCTCTTATCTTTCTTTCTTTCTTTATTCATTCTTTCTCTTCCTCTCTGCTACTATTCTTTCTCTGTTTTCCTTGTTGTTTCTTTTTCTTTATTTCATTCTCTCTCTTTCTCTCTCTAATTCCCTCCCATTCTTTCTCTCATTCTGTCTTTCTTTCTTTCATCATGTCTTCTTCATTCTTGTCAATGGACCACCATGACCCTCCATCACCACTAATCAGTGGGCCACTGATCAAGTGGGCCCCACAACCTCCGATCATCACCATCATCTCCGCGTGGACCCCGTGAGCATCTATTCCCAAATTTCAAGCTTCACTGTTTGGTAAGCCCCTCTTTTCCCTTAGGTTTGGGTTAATGCACTTTGGGTGGGGAGTTGTGTCAAGATAGCTTAGAGCTTTCCATATTTTAGTTTTATATTTTAATTTAGTTTTATTTTACTAATTATCCCTTAGGTTTGGTTTGTTGGGCTATGGAGCTAAGATTTGTGGATTTGGGCATTTTCAACCAAAGGCAAGTAGATTTTTATATATGTGCTTAGATATGCTTGTTTTTCCTTTGATTCGATGATTTAATGATGATTTAGATGACCACATGCTCATTGATGTCTTTGATTTTGGAAAACATGATAATTATGTTTAATGGTTTAATGAAATGGATTTTAAGTGGATGGTTAGATTGGTTGGATGGATATTAGATGATGGACTTGATGAGAAGGGGTATGGATGTATGTGGAGAGGGCTAGGCCCTATTCTTGTGTTTGTCTGCAGGTGTGGATGAAAAGGGAGTTTCTCCCCAACTCAGTTTGGTTACAGAAGCTTGATTTTGTTTTCTGAAGCCACGCGGTTGACCGAGTGGGGTCACCCGGTCTCCAAGCAACACTGGTATTTAGTCAGGCTTCAAGAAGCCTGACAACTTAGCCAATTCCCATTTATATTTCAACTCGGACTATGTACCCAGTCGACCGAATGTCAACCGGCTATGAAGGAGGTCGACCGACCCTGTTTGAGGTCGACTGGATGAACTGGGGTTCTTTCTTAAGGGCCTTTTTTACTTAGAACTGGGTGGACTTAGGTGAGACCTTAGCTACCTCTTTTGATGACTCATTTGACTATACGTGAGAATGTTTTGAGCCGACGTTTTCTCATGGTTATTCCGGTTATATCGGGATTCAACCTATCTCAATCTTGAACGGTATGGGATAACGGGATACCCCTTTTTATATCTATGCGCGAAGACGGTTTGTTCGGGTATCACGAATCCTAATTCCTTTCATTGACTGAGTAGGAATGTACGATACTTCGGGATTAACATTGTACTTAGGATTGGATTGTCTATCGCTTTTGATTCTGAATTGTACCGTCTGGTACTATCTACATGTAACGAACATGTTCAGTAGTTCTTTTTGCTTTACTTTGTTTGGGGATCGCATTGAGAACTTAGATGATGGACTTAGGATCCCTTTTGATGTTCCGTTTGTTTTGAGGTTTGGTTAAGTGTTGAGGCTATGGGGCTTTGATTGTAAGGCTTGAAGAGAACTACTATTGAAGTTTGTTTGAAGTTTGATTTGATTTGGAATAAAGTAGTATCTCTAATATTGTTGAATCTTGTTCGCACAAGAAAGCCTAGCCCCTCACCGATGTTTATTTAGGATTCCTTGTGTCAGGCACCACTCAGCTGTTAACGTTCAACACAGCTGGGGCACCACTTGTGTAAGGACTTGAATTTAGAACCTTGAGGTAAGATTGGGTCAGAGCCCACGGGGCCCGAGCTGCATGAACCCAAGAAGACCGCCTGCAGTTTGGATTTGGTGTAATGGACACCAAGGTGTAATGGACACCACTTTGAACACTTTGATTGAAGGATTATGATCCCAAACTATTTATATATCCACCACAACTCAACGTGAGCAAGGGAGGGCAATGACACTATCCCGTGGTAATTAGCATATGTGGACCGCCTACTTTGATAGTCTGTTTATGATTCGAATGCTATGCATTTCTTATGATCAAGATGCTATGCATTTCATATGATTTTGTTTACTTGTTTACTCTGATTCGTTCTGCATATCTGTTGATGTTTTATATTTATATCTGCTTGCCGACCGTCGCGTCTGATGCTGCACTTAGTGCATAGGTACCGGGTACATCTACCTTTGGGAAAGTGGAGGCGTCGTTTCAGGCAGTTTAGCTTGATGGTGAGTACGAGTTGTGTGTCGACGGTATTGTCGTCATGGCCAGCACACGAGTGCCTTCATACTTTGGTTAGTTCGTATTTATTATCTTTTGGCTTAGGTTTTGTTAGAAGCCATTAATTAATATACTTTTGTTATTTTTTTTGCTAAACTTCAACTATAGAAAAGAAAGATGTGCATACTCTGAAATGTTATATTGTACCATTTGTTTAATTATGATGTTCCGTTGTGTTTTATGGTTACCGAGGAAATATTTATACCTCACCGCGGACTTCGATCCTATGGGACATGATTGGGGCAAGGTTGCATTTGATTAAAGTTAGAAAATTTTTAATTGGCCCTAATCTCACGCATAACCCTGGTTTCACTTTTGGGGGCGCAACAGGAACCTCCAAAAACCAAAACTAGATAGTAGATAGCAAACCAAGAAAACCCATTTGTAGAAAACAAAAAACACCCATTTTGATCAAATCACCAGATACCCAAAACAAACAACTATACAAGCTAAGAACCCCCAATATCCAATCAGAACAAAAACCCCACTTCACACCATAGGGATACCATCGGCATACAATACATAGAGATGCAATAAAAAAACTGTAAAGAGGCAAATATGTTAGTGAGAGAGAGAGAGAGAGAGAGAGAGAATGCTTGTAAGCATTTAGAAAGAATGCTTCAATTTGTAGACATCAAGTGTGAAGTCGTGTTTCAAATTGTATACTTCAGTTCTACAAATTTATTAGTTGATCTATCCGACATCAACTTGAAAAAACTGTATTGTATCCGGATCTGACAACAAAAGCCCCACTTCACACAATAGAGAGGGTTTTTTTTTGCAACTAAAAACCGCATGCCTCTTCTTCCTTAGACTTGCTTTAGTTCTTCTCGCAAGAGCCCCTGTTCGATGCGAGCGACGATGTTTAGAGAGATGAGATGACATCGAGATGAGACTAGATGAGTGAGAGGGAGGAGGTGCGACGGAGAGACGAGAGATATATTTGGGAGATGGGCTTCAAAGAGGAGAGAAAACAGAGAGGGAGATGGTTTGAGAGAGGAGACAGATCGTTTTGAGAGAGGAGAGAGCTCTGTTGTGGGTATTGAGAAGAGAGGAGAGAGAAGGAGAGACTTTGAAGTCTTTGAGATAAAAGGGCCCCATCGATAAAATGAAATTTGGGCGGGAAATGAAATTTTTCCATAGTCCACGGGGGCGTGAGCGGACAGTATGCTCAGCTTGCGCTGAGGAGAGGCTGGCCCATATATAATATAATATATTAATACTAAGCGGGGCCCACATATGTGTAGAGAAAAAGCATGACAAGTTCTTATACTAAGTGGGACCCACAAATGTGTAGTTCTCTTTTATTTTATATATATAATATAATAATACTAAGTGGGGCCTACAGATGTGTAGATGTAGAGTAAAAGCATGACAAGTTCTTCTACTAAGTGGGGCCCATAGATTTGTAGTTCTCGTTTTATTATATATATATATATCTAATATAATAATACTAAGTGGGGCCCACAGATGTGTAGAGAAAAAGCATGAAAAGTTCTACTAAGTGGTATAATATAATAATACTAAGTGGGGCCCACAGATGTGTAGATGTAGAGAAAAAGCTTGACAAGTTCTTCTACGAAGTCGGGCCCATATGTGTAGTTCTCTTGTATTATATATATAATATAATAATACTAAGTGGGGCTCACAGATGTCTAGATGTAAAGAAAAAGCATGACAAATTCTTCTACTAAGTGGGGCCCATAGACGTGTAGTTCTTTTTTATTTTATATATATAATATAATATAATAATACTAAGTGAGGCCCATAGATGTGTAGAGAAAAAGCATGACAAGTTCTTCTCTTTTATTGGGGCCCACATACGTGTAGTTCTCTTTTATTTTATATATATAATATAATAATACTAAGTGGGGCCCACAGATGTGTAGAGAAAAAGCATGACACTTTTTTCTCTTATAATAAGGGCATAGATATTATATGATTATTATTATCATATAATAAAAATATATTATTATATTATATTATATTATAATATTTGAGGGGGGGCACAAAGGTGTAGTGAAAAAGTATGCAACTTCTCCTCTTTTATAATAAGGGTATAGATATAGATTTTACATTATTATTATTATTATATAATATATTATTATATTATATGATATTATATTATAATATTTGGGGTGAGCCCCATAAAAGTGTAGTGAAAAAGTATGTAATTTCTCCTCTTTTATAATAGTATAGATATAGATATAGATAAGATAAGATTAGATAAGATAAAATTGTAAATAGATTATAATATTTGGGGGTGGGCCCCACAAAGGTGTAGTGAAAATGTTTGTATTATAATATTTGAGGTTGGGCCCCACAAAGGTGTAGTGAATAAGTTTGTAATTTCTCACAATAATATATTATTATATTATATTATAATATTTGGGGGTGGGCCCCACAATGGTGTAGTGAAAAATAGTTTGCAACTTTCCCTCTTTTATAATAGTAGTAGACATAATAATATATTATTATATTATATTATAATATTTGGGGGTGGGCCTCACAATGGTGTAGTGAAAAACAGTTTGCAACTTTCCCTCTTTTATAATAGTAGTAGATAGATAGTAGATAGTAGATATTTGGAGGCGGACCCCACAATAGTGTAGTGAAAAAGTTTGCATTATAATATTTTGGGGTGGGCCCCACAAAGGTGTGGTGAAAAGTTTGCAATCTCTCAAAATAATATATGGGAAGTGCTCCTATGAGAGACACTCTTCACTAACTTGGTAAGAGATGGGTGGGGGCCCTCACTTCCATATCCACTCTCACCAACTTAAATGCAAGGGCCCCCACCTATCTCTCACCAAGTTGGTGAGAGTGTCTCTTATATGAGCACTTCCCATAATATATTATTATATTATATTATAATATTTGGGGGTGGCCCCATAATGGTAGAGTGAAAAAGTTTGCAATTTCTCATAATAATATATTATTATATTATATTATACTATTTGGGGGTGGACCCCACAATGGTGTAGTGAAAAAGTTTGCATTATAATATTTGGGGTTGGGCCCCACAATGGTGTAGTGAAAAAAGTTTGCAACTTTCCCTCTTTTATAATAGTAGTAGTGGATATTAGATAGTAGATATTTGGGGGTGGGCCCTACAATGGTGTAATGAAAAAGTTTGCATTATAATATTTTGGGGTGGGCCCCACAAAGGTGTAGTGAAAAACTTTGCAATTTCTCAAAATAAAATATTATTATATTATATTATAATATTTGGGATGGGCCCCACAATGGTGTAGTGAAAAAATTTGCAATTTCTCATAATAATATATTATTATATTATATTATACTATTTGGGGGGTGGGCCCCACAATAGTGTAGTGAAAAAGTTTGCATTATAATATTTGGGCTTGGGCCCCACAAAGGTGTAGTGAAAAAATTTTGCAACTTTCCCTCTTTTATAATGGTATAAGTAGTAGAAGTAGATAGTAGATAGTAGATATTTGGGTGTGGGCCCTACAATGGTGTAGTGAAAAAGTTTGCATTATAATATTTTGGGGTGGGCCCCACAAAGGTGTAGAAGTAGATAATAGAGAGTAGATATTTGGGGGTGGGCCCCACAATGGTGTAGTGAAAAAGTTTGCATTATAATATTTTGGGGTGGGCCCTACAAAGGTGCAGAAGTAGATAGTAGAGAGTAGATATTTGAGGGTGGGCTCCACAATGGTGTAGTGAAAAAGTTTGCATTATAATATTTTGGGGTGGGCCCCACAAAGGTGTAGTGAAAAAGTTTGCAATTTCTCCAAATAATATATTATTATATTATATTATATTATAATATTTGGGGGTGGGCCCCACAATGGTATAGTGAAAAAGTTTGTATGAGATAGATAGATAATAAGGGTATAGATATTATATTATTATTATATAATAATATATTATTATATTTTATTATAATATTTTGGGTGGGCCCCACAAGGGTGTAGTGAAAATATTATAATATTTGGGGGTGGGCCCTACAATGGTATAGTGAAAATGTTTATATAAGATGGATAGATAATAGGGGTATAGATATTATATTATTATTATTATTATTATATAATATATTATTATATTTTATTATAATATTTTGGGTGGACCCCACACTAGTGTAGTGAAAACTTTATGCAACATAGCCTCTTTTATAATAGTAGATAGATGGCAAAGTTTGCAATTTCTCCAAATAATATATTATTATATTATATTATAATGTTTGGGGGTGGGCCCCACAATTGTGTAGTGAAAAAGTTTGTATGAGATAGATAATAAGGGTATAGATATTATATTATAATAATAATAATATATTATTATTATTATATTTTATTATAATATTTTGGGTGGGCCCCACAATCGTGTAGTGAAAATATTATAATATTTGGGGGTGGGCCATACAATGGTATAGTGAAAAAGTTTGTATAAGATAGATAATAAGGGTATGGATATTATATTATTATTATTATATAATATATTATTATTATATTTTATTATAACATTTTGGGTGGACCCCACAATGGTATAGTGAAAACCACTCCTCCTGTTAATACCAGAAATAAAGGCACCCAATGATAATTGCATCAAACCCAACGGTATAAAAGATCACAGAAAGTAATAAAGAAATGTAGACTCCTTCGAGGTTAACCAAGCTCTCTAATTGTCACTTTTGGAGAGCCCAGCATGATGGCCCTGTAGACTCTGTTGCCTGTTTGCCAGTGGCAATCTCAAAAAATGGACGAGGATAAATTTTTTATAGAACTCTACAGTGGTTCTTATTTTGGTAGTGTGGTCTTGATCAGCCAGATTTTACATCCACCAGTGGATCTGACCGCCCCTATTCCTTGTTAAAAACTGTAGAAATCCTGTAGCTAAGTCAAATGACTCTAGGTGTCTTAACTATTAAGGTTGCAGCGCGCAGCTGGTTATGGACACAAAACACCCCCTTTAAGGTGGAGTGTGCAACTTCATCCTCTCAAGCAAATAAGAAGAATCTTCTCCTTTAGTAGTCCATGTGACCCTATTTTATATGCTCAGTGAATCTTCACTCACCCATTGGATTGAATTAAAAAAACCCACTTTAGGGTGTTAAATCAAGGGGTTAGGATAATGTGGTAGATGGCTGAATTTTTAGCTTCCACTTAGACTTAATAATAGGAGAAGCTTTATCTGGTAAGTAATGTAATTAATTAAACTTTTTTTATATTACCCATGTTATCTCTCGTTCAGACGGAAGTAGGTGCCGAACACAAGATCTCTCCACTTCCTGAGGCCAAGTGAGCTACCACACGCTGTTTAATGTAATTAAACTTAATATATAATTGTTTTGTCTTTAGTCCATTCCTAATTCTCACCTGATGTTTGCAGAGACTTGCCAATTGTTGGGTTCCATATTTTTAATCCAAATACTCGGTCAGAGATCACGATTATTCTTTTTTCTAAGAAAAACCAGTGAAGGAAATTAATTAGGTAAGAACCTGCATGTTTTACAGGTAGGGTAGGGATGTCAAAACGGGCTGGGAGGGTACGCCAGGGAAAAGCCCTGGCACGGCGCGGCCCGCCATGGGCCGGGTTGGAGCCGGCCTGTTCTTTTTTTTTTCATATTAATTGGGCTTGCAATAGATCTAAATAATAATTTGAATAATAATCTAAGCCGTTAAAAGTCTTCATCATCATCATAACGGCTATGGGACAAAATTTGAGTCGTTTATTCTTCACGTTTGAGATATTTGTGGAAAAACGTGGCCCATTAGATCTGAATATCTGGAGTTTGTGAGGCCCATGATCAAGATCTGAACGGTTGAACCTCTTTATAAGGGTAAGAATGA
The DNA here is from genome assembly GCA_028538565.1 of Umbellularia californica. Lineage (NCBI taxonomy): Eukaryota > Viridiplantae > Streptophyta > Magnoliopsida > Laurales > Lauraceae > Umbellularia > Umbellularia californica. Next base: position 11,233,259 of record JAPQWN010000001.1, on the reverse strand, counting down.
CTTGAAGTCCAAATTTCTTCCATTCATTTCTTCTGGATCTCAAGGAATCATTAAAAATATGTTAGCCATTGATTGTAATGATATGTTGATGGTTGGGTTCTGACATGATAATACGCAGTTTGTTTTTTTGTCTCTTTTGTTTTAATTGTAGGCCACTTATACAAGATCAGTGGATAACTTTAAGAGCTTCAAATACAAATATAATGTCAAATTTGAGCCGTCGATCTAGCACAAATCTTAAGATATTTGTGAAAAATTCAAAACATTAGATCTATATTCATGGAGTTCTATGGGCTCAACATTATCCCATTGGACGATTGCCTTTTACACATGCAACTAAGCATAAAGTTTATTTAAAAGTCTTTATCAGATAAATATTTAACAATTAAGTTAATTTTTGTCTGATAGGTAATTCATTGTCCAAAAGCATCATTTTTTTTATGAGATATTGAGAAAAGTCCGAGTTACCAAGATCGTTATATACCAGTCGGATAACCACAATGATCAATATCAAACAAATTCTATGATTCTATTTCTCAAAACCTAAATCTGCCTAAATTATTATCCAAATTTACATAATCAAATATCTAGATCACTAAGAAGTTAAGGTGGGAATATGGAAATCAGATTAAGGGCTTGAAGTATTCGAGGGTTAGAGTATAATAAATAATACTAATAAATTTAGAAAAAGAATAGGAGGGTTAGAGTAATATAGACTTTGTAAAATTGAAAATGACACAAAATACCCCTTTTATAACTGTTTTACATCCCTATCCTACCTGTAAAAGTTTAATTACATTAAACAGCGTGTGGTAGCTCACTTGGCCTCAGGAAGTGGAGAGATCTTGTGTTCGGCACCTACTTCCGTCTGAACGAGAGATACCATGGGTAATATAAAACAAGTTTAATTAATTACATTACTTACCAGATAAAGCTTCTCCTATTATTAAGTCTAAGTGGAAGCTAAAAATTCAGCCATCTACCACATTATCCTAACCCCTTGATTTAACACCCTAAAGTGGGTTTTTTTAATTCAATCCAATGGGTGAGTGAAGGTTCACTGAGCATATAAAATAGGGTCACAGGGACTACTAAAGGAGAAGATTCTTCTTATTTGCTTGAGAGGATGAAGTTGCACACTCCACCCTAAAGGGGGTGTTTTGTGTCCATAACCAGCTGCGCGCTACAACCTTAATAGTTAAGACACCTAGAGTCATTTGACTTAGCTACAGGATTTCTACAGTTTTTAACAAGGAATAGGGGTGGTCAGATCCACTGGTGGATGTAAAATCTGGCTGATCAAGACCACACTACCAAAATAAGAACCACTGTAGAGTTCTGTAAAAAATTTATCCTCGTCCATTTTTTGAGATTGTCACTGGCAAACAGGCAACAGAGTCTACAGGGCCATCATGCTGGGCTCTCCAAAAGTGACAATTAGAGAGCTTGATTAACCTCGAAGAAGTCTTGTTGCTCCACGTGGAAATTGGCAACTGGTAGCTACTGATTAGCAAAATCCTCAAATAAAATACCCATTGCGATGGTAAGTGAAATTCAGTGGCTACTGGTTAGGGCAAAATTATGGTTATTTATTGTACCTAGCCTACCTGTGGTTTTCCTAGGTCATGGGAACTTACTTCCTTGGTGCCCTTATCACCTTCATATTTTTGTACCATATGTTTCACAAAAGAAATGTTACGACTGCCAGTAAAACGTTCTTTAGATAAAAAGGAAAAAAAAAAAAAAATGAACGACATCGCATTAACAAGGGCCTACCAAATGTTGCTTTTATCTAATACCTGAAGTAAAGACAGCAAATTGTGGTAACTTAAATGTGGTATTTCTGAGCAAGCTGAGACTACTCTACTCATCTCCGTCTCCTAAAGCCTGCAATGCGACTTCTCTACGAATTGACAAGATCTAAATTTTTCTTGTTCCAACCAACTAGTAAGCTCAGATCAATGCCATGATCTCAATTTGCTAATCATTTCCCTAACGTATAGTGAGAAGAGGCTCGGCCCTAAACAAAAAATGCACAAGAGTCATCCTACCTACTGTGGCTTGATTTAAGTATTTCCAGCATTTGCTTCCTATCTTCCAACTAGGATGGGTTTGCATCTTATCTTCCTGATCTTGTAATTGCTGATGGTTTAAGGCTACATTTCTAGCCCAACATTTGAATGTTGCTTTTGTCCTTACCATTGAGGGAAATCAAGTGTTTGCATCTGAGCTCGAAATTAATACTATTGAATGCCCTCTACTAACATCAATCTCTGGCTCGTTTGCCGACTCATCCATAAAAATGACTCCTACAGTCCTACTACGACAAAACTGGCCATAAACGATTGGAGTCTGAAAATGGGTCCCATCTATGATGATATAGTTGATTTCATTTTATACACATCTGGTCTCTAGGCCGTTGTTTAATGAGATCCTTTAAAAGTTGCCGAACGACATCGACCCATAGGAGACCCTAACCATCCGCCCTCTCTCCCGGTCTCTTCAAATTGCCAGAGAAACCCTAATCCCCAAATCTCTTTCACAAATTTGCTTTTTTTTTTTTTCCATCTCCAGATCCTATCCGTCTCTCGTCGGCCAAACAGTACAACCAGTTTCCAACTTTTTTTCAGTCTCTTGTCGATGAAGTTGTAAGGTTTTGAGTGGTTTTTGTGTGGGATTTGGAAATGGAGCTTGTTCTGTTCATTTTTGTGCTTTTTTTGTGTTTCTTTCTCTAGGGTTGAGATTTATGTATGAATAAGATGTTTGAGTTTTTAGTTTGATGTCTGAGATTTTCAAGGTGACGGAAAAAATGCAACTTGGAATGCGTAAGGTGATGAGGAATAGATGTCAACAATTTTTGGTTAAAGTCTTTTTGTGATTTCTCTGAGATTTAGTAGATGAGAACTGTTGGATGATTTTATCCTCAAATATGCAGCGCTTACGCTGGCCATGGTAATAGCCATCCTCAAATATATACCTTCCTTATCCCATGGGGAGAATGAAGTTCCTATGGGGCAATGATGCAGAAGTGTTGAAACCGGAAAGATCGCTCAACAATGATGTGGTTTTTCAACCTAAAAGTCCTTTAAAATTCACTGCTTTCCAGGTAAGCAAAAACAGTGAAAAAAACAACAATTTTGTGATGCACTCTTATTAGTACATGTGGTGGCATTATTCTAAAACTCAACTTTCCCTGAGGCTGAAAAGGGCACAGAGTCTAGTAATTCAAGCAAATTTGACATCTTTTAGCAGACTCAATTATACTTATTCTACCCTTTAACTAGAGTTGAATTGTGGGTCAAGGTCAGTTGAGTCAATTTTGAGTTATGCATATGGGCCTACTAGCAATGGTCCCGGACGTTCCACCAGGAAATCTCCAGACTTGTGTAAACTCTGACCCAATGCAAGTTCCTTATCCCCTGCTCTAAAGTAAAATGTGCACCATGCAATTTATTTTCTAGTTGGATTTCGCAATTTTCTTTTGAGCATTTAGTGAGTTTTAAGCAATGATGCAACGCATAATTTCTTTTCTCACTTTTAACACGGTGTTTATAAGTTCAATAATATGAACTTTGTTAACCCTTTTCATTAATTAACCTATAGGATGAAGCAGAGGACAATTTTACCATTGTATTTGCAGCAATGGGAGTAAACATGTAGACAGCCCAGTTCTTCAAACATGATTTTGAAGAGAATGGTTCAATGGAAAGAGTGGCCCTATTTCTAAACTTGGTATGTTGTTTGAACCTCAATGCTGATTCTGTGGTGGTCCCTTGACCAGGCAACTTTGTGATAGGAAGGAATCTGTGCTTAAATATGTTGTTCTCATGCTTAAGTGGAAAGTCCCTATGAAAATCATATATAGGCTTCAATCCGCATTTCATACAAAGGCAAAATTTAAGTGCTCCTAAATTGTACATTTTTTCAACTTGTGAAACTTTATCCTAATATTGATCTTAACTCAGCCATGAAAATCTCAATACCATAACAAAGATGTTTTTCTCGTCCCTCTTTCAAAAGAAAGAATAGGAATATTTAAAGATGTGAAGACAATATACAGGAAGGGGTTCAAGGTAACTAAATGACAAACAGGGTGTCTGGGATGCACAACCCATAAGCAGTTTAAGATTTGAACTCTTCCTATTCAATGCCATATGCATTAGGTGGCCTGGAAATAAATAAATTTTGTTTGTTATATTGTTTCTGTCATTTTTCTAAAACCGTAATTAGCAATAATTGCTGAAGGGATGTAAAGTTGGAAATTGGTTGTTGCAGACCTAATGTAGTTTCCACCCTGGCCCAAAATGATGTGAGCACACATAACTGATTATCATATGGCGTCCATTCAAAGAAAGTACTACTCAAATTGATTATCATATGGTGTTTGCATTGGGAATTGGGTTCCCTCCCAAGGGCCCTGTTTTGATCTCATAAATTGGGTGCAGGTAACTTGGTCTATAAAAAAAAATGCAGGTTCTCTACTTTGTTTATGGATTGAAGAACAGTGTTCAGATCTGCATTTGGTTAGCTTTGGTCCTTCTAACTGGTGAAGATTCTGTTCCTATTTGCACATCTATAAAATCTCTCCTTATGCATTTCCTCCTCTCTTTCTACACACATAAAATCTCTCCCTCTTTATACCTCCCTCATGCTAAAGAAAGGAGCATTATGTTCTTTAGGTGTACCTCATTTGTGCGAAACTGATATACCGCCTCAGGTGATGCAACCTAGGGTTAGGATGCAAGTGCCGGGGCACAATTAGGGTTCCCACAGGAACAATCACTCGAAGAAGAAACGGTCTCCAACGAAAAATCCACACAGGGAATTTTATTAATCAACTCTAATCAATGAGATCATTGATCTCTACAATGCTATATTTATAATAAAATAAACTTAAGCCCTAAGAAAGTATTCCTAATCAAACTAGGAACCCAAATAATAATCCTACCCAAATTAGAAACCTAATTCTAATTACACTCTTTACTAAAAATAAAACTAATAACAATTTAAAATCAGGATTTCATGGGTCCCATATGTGGCCCACGATTCTTGTTGCAATAAAGTAGAATTGCTGCTGCATCATTCTCCCCGGGTTGAAAAAGAGTTTGACCTCGAACTCGGCTCTTCTTCTGGATGTTATGTCTGTAGATAGTGTCCACGTGAAGCGCTTCCTTGGAGAGATGAGAACGAGATCCTTTCTTTGGTGGCGTCGGCTTCAGAGGACGGAGTGTGACTTGCATTGCACCATGCATGAAAGTGTAGGTGTTGTCACGTATGCCATTAGTTCCATTTTTGTCATACATCCATGGACAACCCAATGAGATATCACAACTATCCATGGGAATCACATTACACCAAACTGTATCTATATAATCTGCACTAATGGAAAAGGTAACTGGACATGCATATCGGACTTGCACTTCATCACCTGTCATTAACCATCTAGCAAAATATGGATGATGCTTCCGAACTTTCAGCTGTAAGCGATCCACAAAAGCTTGGGAGATAATATTCTGACAACTTCCTCCATCAATGACGACTGTGCATTCTTTACCATGGACTGTTCCTTTGGAGCGGAAAATATTTTCTCGCAACCATTTCTTCTCAGTAGTTGATGTAGGTTCTTGGATGACCATGAGAGACTCAAGACCCTCCTCAGGCGGAGTATCCACAATTTTCCCTGTTTCATTCTCTTGAGGATCATCTTTAGGATCATTTGGAACATCTTGCACATCACTTTCATCCTCAATGAGATGGATACGTTTTGGACATTCTGCTGCACGATGCCCCTGTTGTTTACAATTAAAGCATGTGAGTCTATTTTGCCCTTCGGGCTTGGTGAAAACTTTCTCCGATGATGTACTCGGTTTAGAACCTGCAATGGAGGAATTCTTCTGCATAACCCATTTAGCTGCATTAAGTTTCTGGGCTTGATGATGTGCAATTCCCTTGGCTTTGATAGCATGCTGAATAATCTCATCAACATTATCAAAATGCTTGAACGCCAGGATATCTTGAATATCAAGTGTAAGCCCATTAAAGTATCTGTCAACTAAGACCTCATCATCTTCATTCAAACCACAACGGGCTTGCATTGTCAAAAACTCCTCAGAATATTCAACAATTGTCTTAGATCCTTGTTTCAAGTATTGAAAACGTAAACGCAGATCTCTGGAGTAATTGACAGGCAGGAATTTCTGCTTAAACAGATTTTTCATCTCGGCCCATGTGTCAACAGGGTCAATTTGCTAATATCTCCTCTTCTTTTGCAACTCGGCCCACCATACTGCAGCATAATTGCGAAATTGAGTTGCCACCAGTGTAATTTTATGACCATCAGCCATTGGTTTATGTGCAAAAATATTTTCAACACACACTAACCAATCCAAAAATTCATCTGGCTTCAATTTCCCATCATATTCTGGAACCACAAGTTTAATACCCAAATCTCGATCAACATTGACGGCATGTGGATATCGTTGATTCCGAATATGTCCTCTATCATCCCAATGGTTATCTTTACGCCGATTAATTTCCAAATTTGTTAATCGGGTTTCAATCCTATCAAGAGTTGCTTGCATTTGAACTTGCATTTGAGCCACAATTACGGATAGCTGAGTAACAGTTGCTGATAATTGCGCAACGGATTCCCTCAATTCATCATCATTGTGAGAGGAAGACTCTGTGTCAGCCTGTCTTTTGGGAGGCATCTTTAATTAAGGCAAATTTAAAATTTCTGACTGACCTGATTTGAAGATCTGACTGCCGAGATCATGTTGGTGAAAACGGATCTAAAATCTGACGCTATATGAGCTTGATAATGCGAAAAGAAGATCTGACCGTTGATCTTGAATGAACTTGGGTCATTGTTTTTTTTCTGCTGATTGTCCTGGGCTTCTTGTCTGAATGGGTCAGGATCAAAATTAATTTGAACTAATAAGCCTGGGATACACTTGACCCAAGTGCAGGGGAGGCCCAATGGTTGGCACGTCTACTTCCTGCCCCTGCTTCGATTCGAGCGCCCGAAAGAAGAGAAAAACAGGGTTGAAACCCTTCTCTGTTGCTCCAACAAAGGGAGAAAAGAGAACTGGGAGATGGGATCAACGACCACGCTGAAGCTTGGCGACTTTAACGACGATGACGACGACGACGATGGCGATTGGGTCACGGCAGTCGACGGCGATGATGGCAATGGGTCACGGCAGTCGACGACGATGATGAAACTGGTGATTGACGATGGCGATGGCGAGGCTGGAGTCGCGACGGGATTGCGTCGTCTCCGGTGACAGGTACTTCTCTATTCCTTTCTTGCTGCTTCCTTCTGATTCCTCTTCTGTCTGCTCTTTCGTTCTTTTTTTCTTTTGTTTTTTTTTCCTTTTTTTTTTTGTTCTCTGCTTTGGGCGAATAGGTTTTCTAGGGTTGTGGGGGGACCGTGGAGGGCTGGATTTGAAGTGAAAGAGAATGGAAGGGTGTTGGGTGTTGGGGCTAGGGATTCTGTGAATGGGTTTCGGCGGAAGTCTGGGCTGGGATTTGGGGTGTCGATGGTCTGGGTTTGGCGGTTTGGGTTATTGATGGAAGGGAAGGTTTTCGATGAATGGGGTTTTGGCAGGGGGTGCAGATGGGATCAGGTGTCAGGGATGTGAGAAAAAAAATAGAAGATGAAAAACGATGATGGCTGTGTCACTGGATGGGTGGCTTCTGGATGGTTTTGGGGATGTAGGGATGGTGATGGTGGACAAAGGTAGGAATGGGGATAGGGGTAACACGGCGACGATCGAGGGATTGTTCGGCTCTGATACCAATTGATGTAACCTAGGGTTAGGATGCAAGTGCCGGGGCACAATTAGGGTTTCCATAGGAACAATTACTCGAAGAAGAAACGGTCTCCAACGAAAAATCAACACAGGAAATTTTATTAATCAACTCTAATCTCTGAGATCATTGATCTCTACAATGCTATATTTATAATAAAATAAACTTAAGCCCTAAGAAAGTATTCCTAATCAAATTAGGAACCCAAATAATAATCCTACCCAAATTAGAAACCTAATTCTAATTACACTCTTTACTAAAATTAAAACTAATAACAATTTAAAATCAGGATTTCATGGGTCCCACATGTGGCCCACGATTCTTGTTGCAATAAAGTAGAATTGCTGCTGCATCATCAGGGTGGAAAGTCTGGATGGGCAGGACCTCCTAGCCCTCGCATTGGACCATGGCTTAGGCTCTTGAAGACAATTGCAGAAGCTCAGAATCTTATTCCTGAATTTGAGGTATCTTCATGTTGAGCTAAGTACAGCATTTTGATATAAGTTTGTGTATGATGACACCAAGCTTGACCATGATACACTATAATCAAGCAAAAGAGAAAAGTAATGCAGGGAAAGTGTCTTCTACTAACTACATAAATTATAAACTAATAATTTAATAAATTAAGAGTGGGTTGGTGAACATTGTATAATCAGTTGGGTGATAACACACTGATAAGACAATTTTTGAGTCTGGTTCTTTACAATTGGGTGATAACAAAATATCAAGATATCAGTTGCAACAACATAGGTTGTGACCAACTCCTCCAGCATGCGCTCTTGTATGTGGGGAGTGTGTGTGGGGACTGGGGAGTCGGATATGATACTAGTGACAAAAGGTGTTTGCAGTTCGCATGCAAAGAGCTACCAATGATGATTCTCACCCGGTCTGAGCTACCGAAGACATCTAATAACTAATAACATATATGAGAGAGAGAGAGAGAGAGAGAGAGAGAGAGAGAGAGTAGTGGAAACCATCTTGAGGTAAACTTCTACATTTCTTTATTACTTTCTGTGATCTTGTATACCGTTGGGTTTGATGCAATTATCATTGGGTGCCTTTATTTCTGGTATTAACAGGAGTGGTTTTTTGGAGGCGTTTTTGTGGCAACTTTGAGGACCTTTTGCAAGTTTTACGTGGTTTTGGGAGGTGGGTCTTGTGTTGTTTTGAGTATCTGGCTTTTGAGGTTGGTGCCTTCTTTCCAGAGCTCTTATTCTATTTGGTATTTATTCATCCGGTGATGGAGTTGTAAGAGCATTTTTTTCATTGTTAGTTTCAGTGTTGTTGCAGTTATTGATCGCTTTTTTTTTTTTTTTTTGGGGTCACTTTCTTTTTCCTTGCCTGTCCTATTCTTCTTTTCTTCTTGATAGGAACCCATCAATGGAATATGGATATGGATCTTTGCCCTTTTCTTTTGTGGGTGCTCATCTCTTTCTAAGAGTATTTTCTTTTCTTTTATGTTATTACTTTGAGTTTAAGGGCAAATTCATAATTCTGATTCTGTGATTAGTGAAATCAGTTGTTTTTGTTTGTATCTTAATTTTTTCCATTTGCTTTTCTTTTTCACCTATTGAACTGTTTACTTTTCCTTTTTCCCCAAATCGAAGACTCCTGGATCCAAAGTTCTCTATCTTGGAGCTGCTCATGTATCAGACATTGTGTGAGAGATATCAAGTGCAGTTGGGATTATAAGTAGAACTCTCTAGCCTTTGTTTTTGTATGCCAAAATCATGTATCGCGAGAGATATCAAGTGCAGTTGGGATTATAAGTAGAACTCTCTAGGCTTTGTTTTTGTATGCCAAAATCATGTATCGCTTATTAGCATTTTTATCAATTAAATTGCATGAGAATGATTTTTTTCCCTTCGAACTTCATCCTGTAAAAGGGGAACCTCTGACCTGGTAAAATGTGCACAATGCAATTTATTTTCAAGTTGGATTTCACAATTTACTACAACAATTCCATTGTGCAGTAGTCCACTGATTAGGGATGTTCATGGCCAGGCTGGGCTAGGCTGAAGCACATCCAGGCCAGCCTGACTTTAGAAACAGCGGCTTGTATCCAACTCAGGCCCAATACAGGGTATAAATATCAGGCTCAAACCTGCCCATTTAGTAAATTGAGCCATAAGGCTTAGTGAGTGCTTGAATTAGTTTCCTCCATGTTACCATGGAGTCCCAAAATGGGTTACCACATTTTTTAAGGGACTCTATTAACAGCAAGCAATCTCCTTCTATTATCACTTTCTTTAGCAGTAGTTCAATGCACATTTCAATGCCTTCGAGGAACGATTGAAGTTCTGATTCCAGTGAATTTCCTGCAGCAATCTTCCCTTCAAAAGCTGTTAGAATTGCTCATGCTGATGTGCGAATAATGCCGCCGAAGCCTACTGATTTGGTAAATATGTTATATGATCCATCAAAATCTAACTTTGAATAGTTGCCTGGTGGTGGAGTCCATATATCAGTGGAAAGTCCTGCTAGAGCTGCATTCAGTATAATTTTATTAGCCATGTTCCATTCAATAATTTGCATTTTTTGATTTTGTGGTCCAAAATCATTCTGAAAAGAAGGAATGCAAGGATAGAGAGACCCATACAGATCTAGGAAATTGCCTCGATACTAATTTTGTGACTGTGCATTGGATGGTCCACGGTTTCAGGGTCTTGGTGACACAGGCTGCAGAAGGCAATTTCCGCACAATGCAATTTCTATCATATAGAACATTTAAGTTTCACTCAACATTTATAGTTGCACTCTGAGTTTTTATGATACATTCTCATGCACATAAATTCCTTCATGAGAGGAAGCCTTAATATGTGCATATTTCATGATTGCAAAGGAAGGCCACAAGACACAAAATGGAAAATATTGACAATGTATTCTCTTTGCTCAGCATGAATCTTTCAGCTGAATGTCTTAATGATGAAAATTGAAATCTTATAATATGTTCTTTGAATTATTGCAATGGAAATCAAATTACATCATATTGAACATTTTGTCTCCAGTGCTTCTTTGGCTTCTTACTGCTTGTATTAAGACCGGACGTCCTCAGATAGCAAAGCATGCCATTGATCTTGCTGAAACTCCGTTGTTGAAGGATAACTAGCCAGAATTGATACAAACTTCACAGTTACATCCAAGGCATCTGATGAAGATGGGAACTTTGCAGAGCTGTGTGTGTTCAAGTGGACAGCACTTCTCATTCCTCCGTTGCAGTCTAGAACCTTTCTTCGGCGTCCCTTCTTCTATTATTGATTTTTGTAGAGACTTTTCTCCAATGTAATTGTTGTATAGTTTTCTCCAACGTAATTGAGATTCCAAAGAGTATTTTCAGGATTTTTAAAAGATATTGGAAAAAAATATTGAAAAACCTGGGCATGCCCTGGTTTTTCAATATTTTTTTTTAAATAAAAAAAAAAATAAAAACGACGGCCCTAAGGCAGTCATTTTTAGCTATCTTACTCGACGGCCTTAAGGCAGTCGTTGTTTTTGACAATTACCGGCGACCTTCGGACAATCGTTTATTAAAAACGACTGCAAAATCAAGGACGGCCATTCGACCGTTGTGGCTGTCGTTTTTATGGTTAGGCCGTCATTTTTCTCAGTTTTTGTTGTAGTGAATGAAGACAGGGATGGTGATTGGATGCTTGTTGGTGATGTTCCATGGGAGTAAGTTCTTAATCAATCATCAAAAGCTAAAACCATGAAGATCTCATCTCATTAGATAACACAAAATTTTCAAAAAGAAAATTATCTATAATTATTGGAAATAATCACTTGAAATTTAAGAGCATTTCTACCTTTGAATTACAAAATCCAACTATTTATATTTCTTCCAGGATGTTCGTCCACTCATGCAAACGCCTTCGCATAATGAAAGGATCAGAGGCCATTGGACTTGGTTAGTACTTGATTCCTCATCATTAGTTTGATTATAAATTGCTATTTTAACAAATGCTAATATTTCATGATTGTGATAATCTCTAGCTAGGTATTTAAGTCGGTTTAGGGAATTTTCCCATTTCTGTAGTTCCGACATATAGGCATTTACATATTTTGTATTTCTTATTGTTAAGAAAAGCTTTTTTTTTTTTGTCTATATATAGCTTTCATCCAAAATCAATGTACTAATCTATCTGTTTATAACTTTATTTCAGCTCCAAGAGCCGTTGAGAAATGTAAGAACAGAAGGTAATAAGTCTACCCCCACAGCTTGCTCATTCAAACTTCGTAACAGCCAGTTACATACCAGTTTCTGCAAAGGGAGATCGAGAAGGCAGCAAAGGCGAGCGCAAGATGGATTGAGCAGGGTGTTTGGGTGTGTGTATTATGGTTTGATATAAATGTATGAGAGAAAAGCTAGGATAATTTGTTATTGACTAGAAGTGAAAAAAACACTTTGTTTCCAAGACTTGCTACGAGTAGCTAGCTTGCTTGTTGATGGTGTGTTTAATAATCATTTCCATCAGTGTTATTGTGTGGTTTTTGTTCATTGGATTTGAATGGTGTTCTGTCAAAAGACTCCTTGTATCATGTATTTGTTTAGTAGTTTTGGTAAAGAGGAAATTAATGATAACCATGGCTGATTGTGGTGATGGGGGCAGTCCATGTGCATTTATAGGTGGGCACTTATTCATCTATTAAGTTATGTATTTGTTTAGTTGTTCTTGTTGGTTATTTTAATTGCAAGAGAGTATGGCCTTCTGATGCTTTCTCTCTCTTGCTTGGAACTCTGCAAAGAGCTAAGCAATTACATCATTACATTCATGTTATTTTGGGTCATATATAGATTTAGAAGAGTGCAATAGGTTATCTCATACATATTTAAAACTTGGACAAGTTGGATTTGACTTTCTTTTCTCAAGAAAGATAAAAAGGATTGGTGTACATGCAAAATCATGCAAACGCGTCTTGGACCATCCAAATAGCTTTTCTTTTTCTTTTTCTTTCTTTTTTTAGCACTGAAGCAAGGTTGAGATAATCTGCCTAGCTATGTGGGGTTCACAAGATTGATGACATTGATGAGACGATTAATTACTCTATGCTTTTGCAATGTTTAATTTGTGAATGTGCCAGCACCTGTCCTTATAGTAGATAAGACACACAGTAGAAAACTCAGTGAGACACACTAGACTCAACGAAAAACTTGAAATTAACTAGACTCAACAAAGATTCGTTCATACCTTTATTGAATTTCTTATAGACACAACTTGACTCAGCCTAGACTAAATCAAAACCCAGTAAATTGAAGCTGAAATATGTATCAAATTCCACTATATCTTTTAATTTCCATACTGTTAACATCATAATTTTTTTCTTGTGTGTGACTTTACTCATTCTACTCTTCCAGTTGACTTGATTAGGTGAACTTTTGTGTTGCCTATCTTCAAGAGTTCAAATCCCATCCTATAAAAAGCACATGTATCTGGAGACTTAAGACCTTCAACCCACCCTGACATCATGTCTGTCTCCCACTGAACCTGAAGTGTTTCTTCAACCAACGACTTCAAGAGTTAACGAATAGACACTTTTCGGCTTGCAAATTAAGTGTTTGTTTTGGATAAGGAGAGAACATTGAAAATGACAACGTAGACATAGCATTCAGTTTAGTTTTCTTCGGTTGTTTCCTCGAATCGAAATGACAAGAAAAAGAAAGTTTCTGTAGGTGCATGAAAATTCACGGACCCGGAGGTGGTGAACTCTGGACCCACAAGATGGGAGGATGTGATGCCTTCAATGAAACCTGAAAGGAGAAAGACGAAGAAAGCAGTCAAAGACCCTGGCTGTGGGCAGCGCAAGGCACTCCGATGCCTAAGTCAGCGTAAGAACGTGACAGTAGGGTAGAGATTAGGGAGAGAGAGTACTGGGTTGTCTATCGCGTACCTCTGGAGGAGACTAAGTCCTCTGTTTCTATACTGTTGTGAAGTCCCAATATCGTGGATAAGCATCAGGGCGTAACTGATGCGATTCCCTCAATCAGGGTAACCGTTTCAGTCGATCCCGTTCCTTTAATTCAGATAACTGCTCAGTCAATGATTATCCCTTAATTACAGCTGTAACGTCGCCCATTTTCCTTGATGTTCGCTGCATCATAAACCATTGCACAATGTTCTTCGGCCGTTACGCCACGTCTCTATCAGGGATGATGGGCGATGCCCTTTGTCCGAAATAGGTGGTCGAGACCGAAGTGAGGATGTCCGAGGTTCGATACATCCGAACTGGTGTATGACCGAGCTGAAGGGGGATGCAGGTAAGTCTACCGAGCTGCATGGTAAGGACGACCCTTCTGCTGAACTGTAACAAGCCCTGTTCGGAAGTGCACCTCCACCCCTGGCGGAGTGGGCCCAATCTCGGTGTTCAAGGAACGACCCCACACAGTTTCCTTGCAGGTGCCACTACATTTAAAAGAGATCAAGATTAAAAATTGAGAGGCCATATGTGAAAGAAAAAAATTATAGGTTTCTAAAACAAAAATAGTCTTAGTTGGCAAGAAATTGAGAATGTCAGCTGTTATGGGACTCGGTATTTGATTGATGGGAATCCATTCTCTCATCCTATAAACTTTTTTATGCTATGTTGGCTACTGGGAGTGATACTTTCACTTGAAGATCGAAGGACTTTGGTATGTGTGTGAGACTAGCTAAGGTGCTAACACCACTCAACCATGAGCATGTTAGTCATAGCGTCATTGCCTCAATAGACAAAATTTGGATGGTATGCTCGTGTTAATTAGATAAATTTTCATTTAGTTTTGTAGCATAGGAACCTAAATAAATACCACATAAGAAGATACAGACCAATCTCATACAACTAACAAAGGAGACAACATTAATAGAAAGGAAGGACGCTAAAATACAACTTTTATTTGCCGAGATGAATAATAGAGAGAACCAACCTCGGATCTTTGGTAGCTTTGAAAAGCCAATAGGTGCTCTCAATCAATTCCAGACGCAAGGGATAGCTCTTCTGACCATACTGAAAAACATATGCAGTTGGAAGAACTGCTTTTATATTCAACAAAGTCCATTTAAACCAGCAAACATGAGAGCATCAAGTAGAGGAGTTGAATGCTAGGCCATATGATGGCCCGCTTAGCCACATACACGATTCGTTAATCACCAATCTACAACACTGGGTCACCACTGGGTAATCCTAGGTTCAGGTCATCTATTTTCCATTTCATTAACAGGTATAATCAATAGAAAAGATGCAAGAGTGACAGAAATGAACTAAGCATATTAAATCTCCAAAACCAAGCCGATTAATGGGAAATAGCAACGGTCCAACCCAAGTAATGACCTCCTTTAAGGTCCGGTCCATGTCAGTCAATTCCATTCCTAAAATGTGTTTCAGATGCCAATGGATAGTGTATTTTGGTGCTCTAGAAGTTACGGACATCTTCGACAACATTTAAGGATCGAATTGAATTCCATTTAATACAATAGACCCTACTTTGGTGGTCCCGATGGGTCAAGGTTGAGCCAAATCATTAAATTCACTATTAATATATTGATAGAAGTCCATTTCCACAACAGATCAAACATCAATCAGAGACTGAAACGAGAATATACTGTTTGCAATGTGGCAGGTGGACCTGCTACACAAGGATCAATAGCTGGGACATGACTTGAGTTCTGAAATTTCTAGTGTATTCGGTCATCCGGGTGGCCAGCCGGTCGACTTGGTACACTAGCTTACATGAGTCAAACAGTACGCAGGCCAACTCTCAATTCCTGATATTCTCAATATATATGGTTGACAGGGGACAGGGCCGAGTCGACTGGGTGCATTGGTGTAATTTGGGGTCCACAGTGTATTCGATCGACTTGGTGCAAGGTTGGGTTGACCGCATACACTGTCTTTGTAAATTTCCCAGAAATCTAACTGGGACTTGGAAATATGGAATTTCAGTGTCCCCAATCGACCGAGTACAAACGATCTGCAACATCCTAGATTTCTGGAATTTCATTCATTCCATTAATTTTCCATCAAAATCATATCTAATCTCGTCCATCCATCATGGAAACATAAACAAACATCAAAGACACTTCTATCCTCATCCAACCATCACCAATTGGGCCATTGATTTTCCAAATGAGAAGTCTCATCCATCAATGACAAAAAACCATGAAAAACAAGCTCCAAGGCAGATCTATGAAATTAGACATTCAATTGAATTCAAATTACAGAATCAAATGACAATAGACATGCATTCCATGTTAAATAGAAATATTGTATTTGCCTCTAATCCAATAGTAATGAAAATGACTAGTTGAAGAGAAAATCAAGCTCCAAGATAGAATTCCAAGCTTCTAAGGTCTCTAACCACTCAATCAACCTAAAAATCCAGATCTAAGTAGATCTATAGCACCTAATCCTAGATCCACAAGAGAATTGCAATAAGGAAGGGAATCTAGAGAGAGAGAAGTACCTTGATTTGTAGAGAAATGAGAGATCTATAAGATATAAAAGATCCTAAGAGAATTCTCCTTCTTCTTGTAGGAGAACCTTAGATCTAGGGTTTCTAGAGAGAGAAAGGTAGGGAATTCTAGGAGGGAAGTGGAGAATTGGAGGAAAAATGAGAGAGAAGAGAGAAAAGAGAGGGAAATATGTGTGAGAGAGAGTATGAAGCTCGTTTGGCATGAGGGAGGGCTGTTTTATAGTTTGTGTTGGCAAGGAAAATACTAAAATGCCCTCCTTTGGTTAGTTGTAAATGGAGATAAGTAAAAAGGCTTTTAGGTCATTTTTGGTGAAATAGAAATATTCTCATGTGGAAACCCTTCCTATTAATTCTAATTATTAGCAAGGCCCTCTAACTAACTAACAAACTCCTACCATTACAATAGATATCCTATAGAACCTATAAAATACAAAAAAGAGACTAATTCCTAGAAATAGGCTAAGGTACTAGTAAAGTACTATTCTATCCTTACTAATTAGCACAATTAGATATAAAATACTACAATTAACATAATTCAATCAAAAGTACTAAGGTACTAGTAAAGTACTATTCTATCCTTACTAATTAGCACAATTAGATATAAAATACTACAATTAACATAATTCAATCAAAAGTGAGGGTCCACAAAGAGTGGGGCCTCACTAGTATATTTGCTGAAGAAATCGTTGTATAGTATGAAATAATATCTTAAACAATGGTACAAGTGTTTTGACACCATTATGAAGTCTGAAGCCCCCCACACAAACGCGAGCAGTGGGGGGTTTTGACCCATTTAATAATAATGGGGTCAGAAACCAGACCCATTTGATGTCCCCATCAGCATTTCACAAATCTCGTTACAGGTTCCTGTAGACACCTCATTTTGGCACCCTATGAGGGGTAATCTAGTCAGCCATATTTAATGATATCATTTCTGGGCCTCTGATAACCTTGAGAATTTGCTCAATTGCGATCTACTCGTCAAGGGCTTTCCGTCTATATATAAAACTCTGGGATCCGACGGGCGGATCGAAAAATCATAACAGCGGGTCCTGTACTCCCCGGGGCGCCCCTGAAAAGTCACATATCATCTCTAGACCCCTGATCACCTCGGAAGTTGGCTTGTTTTAATCTATTCGTCAAAGGTTTTCCGTCCATTTATAAAACTCCGAGATCGGACAGGCGGATTGAAAAATAATGGCAGTGGGTTCCAAACTCCAAAGGTGCCCGCATAAAAAATCACCTATTTTTTCTAGACCTCCGATCGCCCTGAAAGTTGGTGCAATGTGATCTACTCGCCGAGAGCTTTCCGCCGATGTGTAGAACATCGAAATCCGACGAGCGGATCAAAATCTACGAAGCCTGGGCCCATGTAATGATGGCCCGAACCAATTCCTTTAACTCAAAACCGAGCCAAATCCACCTAAACCCACACCCAAATCCACTAGGCCTCGTCCATAAGACTCTAGCCCAAACCAGCCCGAGCCCATCATTTCAGGCTGGATCCAAGCCTCAACCCAGCCTGAACTGACCCATGAGGTCAAACGCCAGCCTAAACTGAAGCTGACCCGACCCGGCCCATTAGCCCATTAGCTGCATCTGCATGGGAAAGGAGAGTCCACGAGATCTGGACTCTTCCCTCCCCCCGATCTCTCTCTTCCTCTCTATCTCTAACTCCCTCTTGAGTCTCCCTCGGACGCAGGCCTTCTCTCCCAGATCTCAACTCCCTCGGACAGGCGCAAATCTCATCCGAGCTTCCCCCCTCCATCTCCATCTCACACACAACGACCCTCTCGGCTCCCCCACCAACACCCTCTCCCAGCCCATCTCCATCCCTCTCTGACCTCTCTCTCACGCCCATCTCCCTCTCCGTTCATCTCCTTCCACACCCCGCCCCGCTCCCTGCACGCAGCACCAGAGCCACCTTCTTCGTCCTCCGGACGCCGCCTCCTCCTTCCTCGTCAGGTACGCCCTTCCTCCTCTCCTCTGTCAACTGCACCCACACGCACCAGCACTCTCTTTTTCCCCTTCTCTCTCTGTCTCCCTGCTCCCGCCTGCTCTCCTCTCTTCTCTATCTCTCTCTCCCCTTCTTCCTCCACTCCCTCTCTCTCTCTGTTCTCTCTCTTCCTCTCTTCCTCCTCCACCTTCCCTGCACGCACCCACTGCACCTCGTTTTCTTTCTTTCTTTCTTCTCTCTCTCTCTCTCTCTCTCTCCCCTGTTCCGCCCTGCAGCGCCCCCTTGCGGTCCTGCTATCCCCTTCTCTTTCTTTCTGTTTCTTTCTTCTCTCCTTCTCTCTTCCTCCCTTGCCGCTGCACTCCCCCCTGCCACAGCTCCCTGCACCCAGCACCAGTCGCACCACCTCTTCCTCCTCCTTCTCTTTCTTTTTTCTTTTCTTCCCTTCTCCCTCCTCTCTCCATCTCACGGCCTCCCCTGCGCATCCCTATCTCCCCACACCATCTCCCTGCTCCACCTGCACACACCCTTCTGCTACACCACAACCCATCCACCTGCAAACCCATTCCCTCTCTCCCTGCCACTGCGCCCTCTCCTTTCTCACTTCCGTCTCCCACTTCACAGTACTTCATCTCCCCAAGCTCACCTCTTCTCTCCTTCCCACCTTCTCCTTCCACCTTCCCCTGTATCACACCCATCTTCACAGCACCCACTTCTCTTCCCCGCTTCACTTTCCCTTGCGGCTGGCGCACACACACACACAACACTATCCTTCCCTTTCCTTTTCTTCTTCTTCTTCCTTTTCCACTCTCTCCTTCTTCTTCACCCTTTCTGTGTCGCGCGTCTCCCTCTCTCTACTCCATCTTGCTCCCTCTCTCCTCTATTCCCCTGCCTCTCCATCTCCCTGCTCTCCACCGCTCTCCTTCCCCTGCTGCAGCGCCCTGATTCAGCCACTCTCTCCTTCTCCCTCTCTCTTCTTCCCATCTTCTCTCTCCCTCCTCTTCCACACGTCACATCATCTCCCTGCACCCACTTCATAACACTCCACCACCTGCACATCCGAGCCTCTTCTTGTTCTCATTTCCTCACTCCACAACAGTCACCCTCCCTTCACCTCCCTGCCTGCACAGTGCCACCACCATCATTGCGTACGCCTGTGCGCACACCCACCCGTTGATCCTCTGAACCCCCTGCTGCCTCACCCCATTACAGACACAATCGTAGGGCCATCAGTAACCTGGAATAACCCCTCATCACTCATACCCCCTTTGCTTACTGAACATCCAAAGTTCGAGGTCTAAGCCCAATTTAACCATCAAAATTATATGCTTTCACTCCTCCTAGATTCTTTATCAAATAAAATAAATCAAAGCCTATGGCATGCATAGATCCCCGCCATTTCCATTTTTCTTGCGCTGAAATCTAATTCTCTAGTCATTATTTTTATATGTGTTTCACTCATTCATGCATCTAATATGCTCATCCACCTAGGTAAATTCTCCATTTTATTGTTTATCCCTACTTGTTTGAACATGCTCACGCATTAAAATATACCCATGCATTATAATCCCGTTTTGCTTTCTTCTTCATTTTTGCTTTCTTTATAAAAATTAGAATGGCATAATTAATTAAAAAAAAAAAAAAAAACAAAAGAACTAAAGAACTAAAAAATTAAAATTCTAAGTATTAGGTTAATTAAAACAATTAGGTTAGGTTTAATAATTAATTTCTTCGCCTCCTCCCCTTTCATTTTAGGAATAGGGAATTTATTTAGAAAATTCTAAATTAGTCAGGTTGATTATAATAAATAAAACTTAGTAATTTGTTCCCTTCTCTCCTCCTCCCTTTCATTAGGATTAGAAAAATTAGTTTAGTAGATTTTAGACTTTATAAATAAAACCAAAAACAAAATAAACACCAAAAACAAAAATAATAAAAAAATAACAAAAAAACAAAAGGCCAAAAACAAAGTAAAAGATATTAAAAACCCAAAAATATTAACCAACTTGAATTAGAACTTAAATAATGGTTTAGGCTGACAAAGCCAGACCTCAGACTCAGATCTAGGTCTTCCCCTAGTCAGGTTAGACTATTTTTAGTTTCTTTCATTTTAATAATTTAGGTCCCACTCTTTTTCCGGGCCCCGCTAAGGGACCGGGAGAGCTGATGAGGGCGGTCAATATCCTAAGATAGGGTAGAGACCCATTTAGGAAAATGGATTAGTTAGATTAAATCCAAGTAGAAAACCCCCTAGTTAGGCCCTTCTAGCCCCAATTATTAAAAAAAAAAAAAAAAAAAAAAAAAAAAAAAAACCATAAAACCAACAAACCAACCACAAAAAGATTTTCTTCTCTTTTCCTCCATCTCTGGTGCCAAATATTCATTTGAACTCAAAAATTAAAGAGAATGAAGGCTGATTCTGAGAACTTGAATTAACGAAAATGATGAGACGAGTGATTTCACACACCCCAATATCATTTTATTTGCTTTCTGCCCATCATCGGCCAACCTCAATATCAGTTTATTTACTTTCGGCCCATCATCGGCTACCCTCAATCAACCCCGGCCCATTATCGGCCATTTTTACTTATTGCTATGCACTCTTATCACTTGCATATCGCACGCAAACCCACAGAAATCACAACTCGAAGTTCCGTTTGCATCGTTATTTCGATTCAAAGAATCAGCCTTTAAACCCTAGGTTGTCAAAGGACATTGAAAAGGGTACTCGAGAACGGGGTTGATCCTCTTCTAAAAATTTGGCACCTTCCCCTATTTTCTCAGTTTATTTCCATTTTATTTCATTGGCCCCCTAGATTACTTGGATTTAGTTTTAATTAGTTTGTATGGCCCTGAATGTTGATTTCCCCTACCTAGTTCATTATGACCCTATTTTGAAACCTATGATTCAACCCAAATTTAACCCAAATTGAAAGTTCTAAATTAAGTTATAAGATAGCCGTCGTGTGTCGCCGGCGGCATATTAGACGAGAGCAAAACTCATCCCATTTTCTCATGCTCTCTTTCGAATTTCATCGAAGGACAATGTTACGGCCGTATCCGTAACTGACAATCGTAATCCGTCGATTTTGAGGGTAGTCAAACTCCTCATTTTCTATGTGAACTTTGTAATATATCATATAGTTTAATGGGGAATTCCCTGGGGAATCAGAATTCACATCCGAGAGTTCCCAACGACAATTCCCGCTTGCATTCGAAGCTGAGAACTATAAGTAACACTCTTCTTGCACACAGACACTTCGAAGGATAAAAAAAGAAAAAGTCCATGAACTTTCCAAACTAACCCACTTTTCTCACATTTGCGTCGAAACAGGAATCTCCCGAATGAATTCTCTCGCACAGAAAGCCAAAGGGAGAAGAAGAGGGAGAGCAGATCGAAACCCTAACTGCAAGATCATTCTCATATGTTTGTTTTTCATTCCTTTCACAGTTATCCCTCCGATCTACTTTCTCTCAGAGAAGTTCTCCAGTATCTCATCTTCTGGGGGTAATCTCTGTTTTCCTATACAATCTTCCCCCCTTTTTTTTATATTGCTTCTTGGATTTCGTTTTCTTGGGTTTTGATCATAGATATATAACTGTTGTGGAAGCAGATAATAGATTTCCTGGAGACATCAATGGCTTTGTAAGTTTATTCTTTCTTGTCTGGAATCGTAGTCGGCGCAATTAGTTTGCTTCTTGTTTTTGTTGATTATGGTTTCAGAAAGTGATTGAAGAAGGATTTGTTATTGGATGCAGAAACATGAACAGGACCTTAACGCAACTGTACAGGTTCTTTTCCTTTCTTTTCTTTTTCAACATAAAATTTTCTTTCATTGGGGTGAATTGATTTTTTCTACTGTTGAGAATGTTGTTTCTTGAAGTGTTTTGTCGCTGTTGTCTACGTGTAATGTCACAAGTGATTCGACACAAATCAATACTTTGGGTGGTATGCTTGTGTTAATTAGATAAATTTTCATTTAGTTTTGTAGCACAAGAATAGATATGGTCCAACAATATTGCATTTGGTTTCAAGATAATTCCTGTGCAGATGTTTCACTGATCAACAGATAATTCCTGTGCAGATGTTTCACTGATCAACATGTTAGTTTAGATTGTCCCCTTTCAAGTTTTGTAGGCCTCTCTCATTTCAAATGACCTCTTGATGCCGTCAAGTGCACTAAATTTGGGCCCCA
Organism: Umbellularia californica; assembly: GCA_028538565.1. Classification (NCBI taxonomy): domain Eukaryota; kingdom Viridiplantae; phylum Streptophyta; class Magnoliopsida; order Laurales; family Lauraceae; genus Umbellularia; species Umbellularia californica. Next base: position 11,210,854 of record JAPQWN010000001.1, on the reverse strand, counting down.
AATTTTTTTATTTAAGATTATAGCTGTCTAATGATCTTTTGTCCTTAAACTGTAGTCAAGAAATTGTCGAATTTAGGGTCCTTAAATCAAGGGTTAAGATGATTTGTTGAGGGCCAGTTTTAGCACACATCCAGTTCATACAGAAGCCTCTCCATCCCTCTTTCCCCATTGATCCACAAGCTAGTGGACCCCTCAGAAAGTTCTCACCTAGGTGGGCCCCACGGAAAGTTTGCATGGTGAAAACTGGGAGACCTGTTTTTTTCTACTAGGAATCCACTCTCACATACATTCCACATACACATACCATATTCCCTTTTCTTTCTTTTTCTTTCTTCAAAATACTGCACTGTGAGTCTCTGTTGTCCTCAACTGAAATGGTTGAATACTTGAATCTTACCTTCCCCAAATGATGGGTAACAGGACTGACTACTTTTCGGATTGGAGTGATGTTCATTGTTGAATACAATCACCCTTTGGATCCAATTGTGAACATCACTTGGGGATTAGATCAAGTGGTCCGCATCAATCTAATTACAGTAGTCTCCATGAATGTTGGGTCGACGGTACAAATAATTTTTTTTTGGAAACAAAAGAAAGAAAGAAATGGATGGTTTGAAGGGATAAATACGCACCAATCTTTAAATAAAATATAAAAGAAACCCCATTCAATTATACATAAAAGAAATGACATTTCTGATACTTTACATCTTACCTCAGAATTAGTATATGGTTACAATATGAGAACTATCAATTTTTATACATTGTTCAGTAAGTGTGTGCTTCTTTTAGTTTGTTGTTTTACGGAGTCTTTTAAAAGGATATTGTCGTGTGTGTGTGTGTGTGTGTGTGTGTGAGAGAGAGAGAGAGAGAGAGAGAGAGAGAGAGAGAGAGAGAGAGAGAGAGAGAGAGCATACACTTTTTTTGGTTAATGAGTGACATATTATGTTGAGGTTGTTTATAAGATAAAATGTATCCAAGAATGGTAGCAATTGAACCATATAAATAGTGTACAAATTCTACTATTTATTAATATTGAGATGGCATACCAGACATGACTCTGATTTTTAATGAACTTCTTTTTATACTAGGTGTCTGATATGGGTGCTAATGCACGATTTCGATTTTTTTTAAATGGTGCATAGATGATAGTTGATCAAGATTACAGATCGGAAGGAATGAAGCTTGTACAAATTGCAACTTATGATCCTATGGATATTGATATGTAGTGATTTACTTTGGTATCTAAGCAGGGCCATTCTAATCAGACTGGTGGAGCAAAACCAAATATACCTTTGCGGTCTCTGAAACAAGTCAGTGAGAGAATGAGAGTGATGAAAAATCAACTGGTTGCAGCCAAGGACTACTTGAATTCTGCTACAGCAAACAGGAACTCCCACTTCGAAAAAGAGCTGAAACAACTAATAAAAGAGTTAGAATATGCAGTTGTTAATTCAGATTTGTCGACAAGGTAACTCAATTCAAGTGCTGCAATCCTCTGGCTTGTGTTCCTCTTTGAGCTGTTTTGGAGAGAAGTAAACAGAGAGGGAGAAAAAAAAACTTTATATGTATTGATTAACAGATAAATGACCACTGTTACAACAGGAATACAAAAGGAAATAACTTAATATTCAATAAAATAGTGTAAGAAATGCAGATGCTAAGTGTGATTCTGACAATGAAGATTTGCAGGGCTTGGCAAACTATGAAATCCATGGAGATTGTGTTATCCAAAGTCATTAAGGTTGATTCAGAATGCTCTGCAGACGAGGCAAAGCTTCGCGCCACAACTCATAACAAAGAAGATCAGGTTTTGGACGAGAGGAAAATGATCACATTTCTTACTGAGCTTGCTGAAAGGACATTGCCCAAAGCTCTTCACTGCTTGTCCATGCGGCTAACAGTTGACTATTTCTCTCTGCCACCAGCAAAACGGGAGCTTCCTAATAAACAGAGATTTCAGCAGAAAGATCTCTATCACTATGCTATCTTCTCTGACAATGTTATAGCATGTGCAGTGGTTGTCAAATCAACCATTTCCACTTCCATGGTGAGAGCTACCTCTTTCTTTTATAGTGTGCTGAGTGGCAATGTTTGAACACCACTGCAATATGTCTGGTTTTTAAGTAACTCGTTCAACATGCACAATATTAGAATGTTAATAATTTCCAATTTGATTGAAGCAAGTCCTCTATAGCAATAGATGCACAACACTTGCAAACATGAATGCTCGACATTTTTTTATACACATATGGCAGCATGGTCGGGTACCATGCATGATAATGCAGGTTCGAGACTTGCGAGCAACTACTTTGTGCAAAATTTCCAAAGGTTAGGTCTGTCTCCAGTATAGACCCTACTTCAATAGGACCCGCACTGGGTAATGACCTTACATACGGTTGGTTGCATGGTGGAATAGACTGTCTATGTTCAATAGTTTAGTTAGACAGTTCCAATAGCCGCGGTTCTTTTGCAGGAACCAGAGAAAATTGTCTTTCACATTGTGACCGATGATGACCATTTGCCAGCAATAACAATGTGGTTCTTGACAAACCCATCCAATCAAGCAACAATCCAAGTTCAGAGAATGGATGACTTTAAACTTCTGCCATCTAGTTACATTTCAACATTGGAGCAACCAAACTCTGGGAATCAGAGTTTCCTTTTGGCTGTCAACCAACTGCCATTCTACCTACCAGAGATCTTTCCCACTCTGGATAAGATTGTGCTTCTTGACCATGATGTGGTGGTGCAAAGGGATCTACAGGGGTTGTGGAAGCTTGACATGCAGGGAAAAGTAATTGGAGCTGTTGAAACCTGTGGGGGTAGTGATCCATCTCATCGAATGGATTCGTTCATTAATTTCTCTGATCCAATCATAGCGAAGAGGTTCAATGCAAAGACATGCACATGGGCCTTTGGAATGAACGTGTTCAATCTACAAGAGTGGAGGGAGCGAGATTTGACATCTACCTACCATAAATGGTTAGAACTGGTAAGGCAATGCAGATGTATTTTATCCATATTCATCCCTTCTTTTGTACATGCATATGCTTATTAATACTGTTTCATGCATATTAGCTTGAATGTTATCACTATTTCCCTCCGGACTCTCAGTTTTATATAGAAGTCTAAATTAGTCTTGGCTGCAGTTTAAGACAATTCATAAGTTAAGTATGAGGTCAGTAGTATGATAGACATATGTCCTTCACATAATTAGACATAGTTTATACTTGCGATTTAGGATTAGCACCAAATGTGGCACTGAGTTTTTTTTTACATGTTGGAGCCTTCTGATTTATTATGCTTTGAAATATGTATCTGTTATGACTTAAATATAAAAAAGGAGTTTGATTTCCTCATATTAAGATTTTATATATTGAATCATTACAGAATTTCTCTACATCTTTCTGAAAAAAGAAACTTACAATCCTATGATTAATTATGGGAAAGAAACATTATTCCAGGGAAAGAAGAGGAAATTATGGGAGGCAGCGAGATTGCCAATGGGTCTGGTCACATTCTATAAACTTACTATGTCTCTTGACCGGCAGTGGCATGTAGTTGGGCTAGGTCATGATCCAAGTTTGGGGTGCGAAGAGATTGAAGAGGCAGCGGTCATCCATTATGATGGAAAATTGAAGCCATGGCTGGCAATTGGGATTGAAAAGTATAGTGGATACTGGAAGAAGTTTGTTCAGTATGATCATCCGTACTCGCAACAATGCTACATGCAAGTGTAGTGGCAATGGGGCAATTGCCTCCTGTGCTGCATCTTTTCTTCTTTCATGTGCAACTGTACATGGTTATTTTGTCCTTTCCTTTTATTTTTTTTTTCACTATGTTCTTCTTTATCTGGTTCTTGTGTAAATTCCCTATATTTTTTTGGTCCTTTTTTTTTGCCTCTTACTTCCGGCCACAATAGTCTAGACATGAGCCAAGTTCAAATTTTTTTAGATGTATGAGAGAAGGAGAATAATTGATTTGAAGCTAGAAATTTTTTTAAATTTTTTTAAATTTTATTTTTTTTGTGTAATGCCTGCAATTGTACTCTCTATACAAAGATCTTTTACATGCTTGATAGTTTCAAACTATTGATCATCTGATTTGAGTTGAAGCGGAGATGGTGTTTTTTGTGTACTTTTTCTCTAGAGAAGACAATGATTTGAGCAACAGTAGGATACTCTAGCAGATTATGATGATCCACATGTGTACACACTACACCGCCATTTCACAAGGAACACATTCACCTCAGTTTTAACGTGGATGGGGTTAGCCCAAAAACTTCAAAAACAATTGTTTTGAAAAACATGTTAAGGTACAAAACAGACTTTAAAGTCCAAGACCGTTCTGCAAACAATCCTTAAATCAAGTGGGCCAGTAGGTCATATCCCCACCAGTATACCATATCATGCTTATTGGTCTCCCTTTTTCTTTAATTGCTAGTCAAGTTTAATTATTTTATGATTGGTTAACGATAATAACCTATGAGAAACCTTGATAATTGGACAGTGTTTGGAAGAGATGAAGGCCCACTTCTCATCATCCAGCCATGTTTCCAGTTTCCTTCCAGATGATTACAATGAGCCACAATGATGTACTACTCATGCTCAGAAAGAAAAGTATACGGTGGTGTTAGAGAAAGTTAGAGATTGTAGGATTTATTTAGGATAAGAGATTACTATTTAGGATTCCTTATCCTTAGAGATAAGGCTTAGTTTGAATTTGAATTTTCTTTGTTACATAAATTGGGATCTTTTCCTTAGTAAACCTATGGTAATTTTATGCAATGCTGTTCCAGCCTTCCAGGTGAATGATTAGAATATTGAGCCACAATCTATATTACTCATCCTTTTTGTGTTTGGATACATTTAGAACATCACCAACAGACTTACAATATTGTCACAATAAAATATTGTCATGTTATAATATTGTGCTTTGTATGATGTTTTTGGTTATTTATATAGCTTGGAATAAACACTCAATTGAAGCTTTGGTGTTTTATAAAGATTTCACTAGATATTTTGTGGAAATGAGAAATAAATAGTTAGGTAGGAATTATTGATCCACTAGACCCACTAGTTGGTAATCACAATGGAGTAATCAATAGTGGTAACTAGAATAGGAATCATCTACTAAAAAAAATGATGACTCATCTTTTGATGACAGTTTTAATAGGACCCACCTAATATTAGTAATCATAAAAGGACCTATCTAATAATTTCAGGGAGCTTCAAAATGCACCCCATTTCTATTTGCACGCCCTCTTTTTCTCTACACCCACCACTAAACTTAAAATTACAAAATTTACTATCTACACCCCCATAATACCTAAACTACCCTAACTTCAACTCCCTCTTTTCTTTCTACACTCCCTTTCTCCCCCTTCAGCCCATTTTGAAGCCACAATGATGTATATTACTCTCTTCTTCTTTTCATTATTGGAGGCCTTCTATAGTGGTTTGATGTATATTATTACTCTTCTTTTTTCATTATTGGAGGCCTTCTATAGTGGTTGGAAGGGGGACCAACACCCATGTTTTCATTTGTTTACTAATTGAAATGACAATCACGCCATTAGCAGACACCAAAAATGTACGGCTACCATGAGAAAATGGATCTACGGTGAGATGGAACCATGTGAACAAATCTACGTACGGACAGATGGACAGGCAATGTAGATTAATAGCGAGATCAATGCCTGGTAGTGGTATCCATCCTTCCATTATTAGGATCTCAAACCTGTCATATCGATTCACATGTATCCAAATGTTCTGTGTGGAGTGGAGCATTTGGTATCTGGGTGTACTATACAAAGGAGAACTTATAGATATGCAGACAGGTGTAGGCAGCTGGCTGGAGATGTGAAGATGAGGTTTTGGAGGTGGGCCATGTACCTATCCAATGTTTGTGTGGTGCAGTGGCCATAGTCTCTATTTTGTGATAAGCTACAAACAATAAAGGTTTTTGCCAACAGAGTACTGTCTCCTCTGCTACTTCCTCTTGGCATAAGTTTTTCCATCTCCTTTGCATATCATATTGCAGAAAAATGGCCACCATCTCTGCTAGTGCTAGTGCTCCAACTTCATGCAAAGCACGTCCTAGCCATGTACATAAGTGGGCAGTCGGAGTCTCTGCATTGCCTGCACTAGGTAATTTACTCTTCACATCTCAACCGTTTGAACGGTACTGTAGACTCTCCTATGTATGACATGGTATTAAGTAACAATAACTTTGGGCTGCCAACTAGTCCAGCGCGCCAGCTTGACTCGGCTTGGCTGGTCACAGGTTTGAGTTTGATTAGTGAGCTAATCTAGCAGAGCTTGATCTTGGCTACATCATCTCACGAATCAAGCTCAACCTAACTAGTGCCGGGTTCAGCTCGAATTTGCTTGAACTTGATTAAGGGCTTGGCCTGTGCCTGGCTTGATGAAGTTAACATCACATAAGCAGAAGCCCAAGCTTGGTGATCATAGGTTATATTTTTTTAATGATGTGCGTATTCCGAGGTCTTTGATTCAATGGATTACCCCTAGGTGGTGCTAAGCCCACACAAATGCGCCTCGAGCAAATCTAAGACGGTTTTGAATACGAGTGGAGAGCAAATTCATGCATTATACCACTCCCCCAACTCCCTGTGTAAAAGATTTCACGGGTTACTACTGGTAAAAAAAAAAATGCACAAATTTTTTATTTAGGATTCTATTTTTACCACCTTTATATTGAATTTCTGCTATTTTATTTACATCTAAAGAACTTTAAATAAAATGAATGGTGAAGATTCACAAATTTTTATGTTTTCTATATACTTCTGTAAATTATTTATTTTAGAGGAAACAGGCCGAAACAATCTAAGAAATCAGTATAAAAGTGACATATTGGCTGATAAAGTGTTTGAAACGTGATTTAAAATTATGGTAATCAATATCCTTAAAATAGATATCAGGATTGAGGAAGACAAGTTGGTCTCAGGCCGAAGATCCAGCTTGGCCCATTTATGAACTCCTTAATAAAGTGAGGACAGCCTGAGCTTCAATCAGGCATTGGTGATTGATTTTGACTCAATAAGGGCTTGTTTAAAACCTTAATAACATGATGATGTACATGCCTATCATACAATGGCGGACCTATGATTTTAATTTGGGTGGTGTAATTTATGGTCAAGTGAAGGCATTAAATAATAAAATCAAGCATTCCCTGCTTTTTTCTGGGATTGCTTAAAATGGTTATATATTTGCTCCAATTCTTTTATGTTTTCTGAAAAATTTACAAAAATTGCAACAAATGCTTTTCTCCTGTTGAAATGGAAGCCTAAAAAAAATGGTTGCATGGAAATATGGGGGAAAAAAAAACATTCTCATTCCGAAACCATTTTCATTTTTAGTGGAATACACGTTATGTTTCACAATTTTATGCATGATATTTATTCCCCAGTTAGAGATTTCTCTGTATCAAAGAGGGTTGCATCAGATCAGCAGTCATATCATAAAACTTTCTCAAGCTTGCTATGAGTAGTACTCATGGATTATTATTTACTCTCATGGGATTTAGGTTTGCCGGTCATGGAGAGGAAGGGAAGAGTGAGTTGCTCTTTAAAGGAGAAGCCCTCCGCCTGTGACACCAGCAAGAAGAACATTAGCATGGGTGCATCGCTGATGGCAGCCGCATGCGCAGTGAGCATCTCCAGCCCGGCATTGGCTTTGGTGGATGAGAGGTTGACCACAGAAGGAACGGGGCTGAGCTTGGGCGTGAGCAACAACCTTCTTGGGTGGATCCTTCTGGGTGTTTTTGCTCTCATTTGGGCTCTCTACTTCGTTTACACTTCCACCCTTGAAGAGGATGAGGAGTCAGGACTCTCCCTTTAAAAGGCCGAGCTTCTCCACCAACTTTTTATATGTAAAATGCATTGATCCGAGGACAAGCAAATAGAGATCTTTGGCCTTTGTGTTAACCTTGAAATTAAGAGCTTGTTATCAATTGTTTCTTGTTGCAGGCATCAGTAGTCTCCCAAACTGTGGGTTACTATTATTTTTCACTCTGAGTACGAAGGGATTAGTCCGGCCCACACTGGAGTTGACCATAGTTTGCTCCCGGAGGTTGAGGGTTCAAAACTATGCTACCGGATTGGGGCCACATGGGATTTACTCGGCTCCCCTTGGATTCGAAGAGATTCGCCCGGTCCAAAGAGTTGTGACACCCTCTGATATAAAAAAAATTATTATTTTTCACTTTCACTTTTTTTTAAGTTAACTATAGTTCCACTAAAATAGAGAAGACATTGCAGCCATCACATTCATGGTTGAGTGGTGCTGGAGCCTTCGTTTCACACAAATGCCTAGGGATCGATCCGTAGCTGCTTAAATTGAAATATCACTCTTATGCCAATAGTCTAATGTAGCATGGGGGGAGGGCCCATATATATAAATCCATTTAAATGGCTTAATACTTCAATACTTAGTATAGTTCATTCTATAAGGAATGAGCTGAGCTTTTGTGGAACTTTTAGCATGCAATGTAATTCAAATATAGCCTTAAGATTTGAAATAGAATAGTTCGAGCCATGCTTCTACAGGTTTGGATCTAGTTAAACAAGTTTTAATGTGGATTGAAGTTACTTGACCTGCTTTAAAAATTGATTGATATGGATTGGACTTCAACTTGCAGATTAATTTGCCTTGTCAACTTGACCCATTGCCACCCGTCACAGCTACTTTACAAAGTTATAATATATATATATATATATATATATATATGGAGATGCTCTCACCTTATTATGAGAGATAAGGTGGGGGCCCTTACATCCATATCCAGTGCCAACAACTTAAATGTGAGGGACCCCACCCCTATCTCTTATAGTAAGAGGAGAGACGTTTTCACAGGAGTGAAGAAGATCAGCAAAAGAGTAGCATTTGCAGGCCTACAACTATAAAATAACACCGAAGATTGTAGCAGTTCCAGGAGTCGCATTGACTTTCATTTCCCACAAAACAGGAAGAGTGGTCAATGGATTACATGACATATCACGAAGATACAATGTGGACCGAACTTGGAAAACTGGGCTGACTTGTTCAAGACTCAAACTCCGTTGGACTCGATCTATTTGTCCAAGCTTGTATAATTGGGTATTCAGAGGCGTGTTCGGGCTAAAGCGCGTCTGAGCCCAAACGTGTTATTATTCGGCCCAATATTCATGCTGGGCTCAGTCAGTATGCAAAATATGTGCGCCCCTGCGTACCACAATTAGAAAACTCTGCTCAACTAATTCTGCGGAGTCAAGTTGACTCAAATGGTACTAAACTCTCTTGAATTACTCAACTTGATGCCCATCGAAGTCATTTATGTCATTCATGTTTTAGAACTATTCTTTGTACTAAACATGTGAGGCTAGGCCTATGGTAAGCAAGTAAGCCAATACGGACCAGCCAGGTTTAGCCCATGTAACAAAAGGCCCGGAAATCTGCGTCCAGCCTTGGCTAAAAAAAAACTAAGGCCCACTATGGATGGACATGCATGGTTTCGTTTTCTTGTATACAACTCAATCTAGACTCACTTGAACCTTTAGTGGACTCAACTAGAAAATCTTCCGAATCTGAATTCAAGTTTTTTTAAGATTTCAATGATTTGGGGACTGGAATTTCAAAGATGAATATTTGGTGCATGTGTTTATGCACTGGAAACCTCAAGGGAGCTTAAGTTCTCATCACTGCTTACGTCAAGAATACAGGATGAATCATCAACTTGTATCAAAATAATTCACAGAGACTCTCATGTGAGCTTTGATTTGGAGACAGAATCTGGGAGCAGTTCCCTATTTAATCTCTCTAGGATCTGCCACAAGCCCTTCTAAAACTGTTAACTATACCACCCCATGCTACTGATCAATGTTTTAAAATTCAAAAATTGGACTCGACCCTACATGGTCAAACTCATCAAACATGTCAAATTGTCAACCCGTTTGAGAACTTGCTGAGTCTTGAGTTGACTCTTGGTAAACTCGTAAAACGCAGTTAACCACTTGAGAAGTGGTTAATCTTGAGTTCGTTTCTTCTTTTCCCTTTTCTTGAGGCTAGGAGTGTCATAGCGTCATTGCCTCAATAGACAAAATTTTGTGCTTTTAATGTAAGAACCGCGGTTCACACCCTGGTCTTCTTTAAATCTTAAATTCTTATATTTGTGTTTCCTTAAAGCCTGCTTGGTTAAGGAGCTAAACCGATTTTTAAAGCGGAATATTCACTCTTACTTGACTATATCTTGGGAATTCTACGAGAGACATAAAAGTTTAAAGGCGGCATGATATTATCATCAAGTTTGGTTTTTCTTTCCAAAATTGAGGTAAAACTCAATTATAAAGTGTGGAATAAAAGTTCAGGATGACTAACATGTTCATGGTTGAGTGGTGTTAGCACTTTAGCTAGTCTCACACAAATACCAAAGTCCTTAGATCTTCAAGTGAAAGTATCACTCCTAGTAGCCAACATAGCATAAAAAAGTTTATAGAATGAGAGAATGGATTCCCATCAATCAAATACCGAGTCCCATAACAGCTGACATTCTCAATTCCTTGCCAACTAAGACTAATTTTGTTTTAGAAACCTATAATTTTTTTCTTTCACATATGGCCTCTCAATTTTTAATCTTGATCTCTTTTAAATGCAGTGGCACCTGCAAGGAAACTTTCTTTTTCTTGTCATTTCGATTCGAGGAAACAACCGAAGAAAACTAAACTGAATGCTATGTCTAAGTTGTCATTTTCAATGTTCTCTCCTTATCCAAAACAAACCCTTAATTTGCAAGCCAAGAAATGTCTATTCGGTAACTCTTGAAGTCGTTGGTTGAAGAAACACTTCAGGTTCAGTGGCAGACAGACATGATGTCAGGGTTGGTTGAAGGTCTTAAAGTCTCCAGATACATGTCTTTTTTATAGGATGGGATTTGAACTTTTGAAGATAGGCAACACAAAAGTTCACCTAGTCAAGTCAACTGGAAGAGTAGAATGAGTAAAGTCACACACAAGAAAAAAAATTATGATGTTAACAGTATGGAAATTAATTAAAAGATATAGTGGAATTTGATACATATTTCAGCTTCAATTTACTGGGTTTTGATTTAGTATAGGCTGAGTCAAGTTGTGTCTTCGAGAAATTCAATAAAGGTATCAACGAGTCTTTGTTGAGTCTAGTTAATTTCGAGTTTTACGCTGAGACTAGTGTGTCTCACTGAGTTTTCTGCTGTGTGGCTTACCTACTATACAGACAGGTGCTGGCACATTAACAAATTAAACATTGCAAAAGCATAAGAGTAATTAATCGTCTCATCAATGCCATCAATCTTGTGAACCCCACATAGCTAGGCAGATTATCTAAACCTTGCTTCAGCGCTAAAAAAAGAAAGAAAAAGAAAAAGAAAAGCTAACTGGATGGTCTAAGATCCGTTTGCATGATTGCATGTACACCAACCAATCCTTTTTATCTTTCTTGAGAAAAGAAAGTCAAATCCAACTTGTCCAAGTTTTAAATATGCATGAGATAACCTATTGCATTCAACCAAAATAACATGAATGTAATGATGTAATTGCTTAGCTCTTTGCGGAGTTCCAAGCAAGAGAGAGAAACCATCAGAAGACCATACTCTCTTGCAATTAAAATAACCAACAAGAACAACTAAACAAATACATAAATTAATAGATGAATAAGTGCCCACCTATAAATGCACATGGACTGCCCCCATCACCACAATCAGCCATGGTTATCAATAATTTCCTCTTTACCAAAACTACTAAACAAGTAAATGATACAAGGAGTCTTTTGACAGAACACCATTCAAATCCAATGAACAAAAACCACACAATAACAATGATGGAAATGATTATTAAACACACCATCAACAAGCAAGCAAGCTACTCATAGCAGGTCTTGGAAACAAAGTGTTTTTTTACTTCTAGTCAATAACAAATTATCCTAGCTTTTCTCTCATACATTTATATATCAAACCATAATACACACACCCAAATTAACACCCTGCTCAATCCATCTTGCGCTCGCCTTTGCTGCCTTCTCAATCTCCCTTTGCAGAAACTGGTGTGTAACTGGCTGTTACGAAGATTGAATGAGCAAGCTGTGGGGGTAGACTTATTACCTTCTATTCTTACATTTCTCAACGGCTCTTGGAGCTGAAATAAAGTTATAAATAGATAGATTAGTACATTGATTTTGGATGAAAGCTATACATAGACAAAAAAAGCATTTTTTTTTTTTTTTTTTTTTTGAACAATAAGAAATACAAAATATGTAAATGCCTATATGTTGGAACTACGTACAGAAATGGGAAAATGCCCTAAACTGATTTAAATACCTAGGTAGAGATTATCACAATCATGAAATATTAGCATTTGTTAAAATAGCAATTTATAATCAAACTAATGATGAGGAATCAAGTACTAACCAAGTCCAATGGCCTCTGATCCTTTCATTATGCGAAGGCGTTTGCATGAGTGGACGAACATCCTGGAAGAAATATAAATAGTTCGATTTTGTAATTCAAAGGTAGAAATGCTCTTACGCTTCAAGAGATTATTTCCAATAATTATAGATTTTTTTTTTTTTGAAGATTTTGTGTTATCTAATGAGATGAGATCTTCATGGCTTTAATTAGCTTTTGATGATTGATTAAGAACTTACTCCCATGGAACATCACCAACAAGCATCCAATCACCATCCTTGTCTTCATATGTTGGTACATACTCTGAACCATTCAAAAGATCCATCAACTTACTCTCATTCATGAAATCCCTCCCATTCATTCCTTGAGATCCACAGTTACCTTAAAATAGAAAAGAAGTGGAAGCATATCAGGAAAATGACATGAAATGATAAAAAGTAACTAGTCTCCATGTTTATCTCTTGCTTCAAGTTATGATTACAAATGGGCCAGGGCGGGCAGTGGTAATTAAACTTGTCCAAATCCGGCTCATTTAGTTACTGGGCCTAATATTTTGGTCCAGATTGCGGCTTCCGGCCCATAAAAACCCCTTTAGTAGTAAATAAGGCCCTGCAGTTTGCTGGTGTTAGTGAAGTGGGCTTTTGAAAGACACAGGACCCAGCCACCCCCACTTATTTAGCAGGTCATAAAATACACTCCGGGCTCACACATGTGCCTGTGATCTGAGCCAAAATCCAATCCAAGACAGACTCGATCAGGCCGGCCAACCCATGATCTTGTTAGTTGGGCTAGCTTCTGGGCTTACCAATGGTGAAGGAGCTGAACATCTTCTCTAAGGCGTGGGAGAGGTCTTGATAGCTATTGTACATCTTCAAATCTACCTTACGCAGGTAAGGTGCGCCGTCCATGCTGACCTTCACAAACGCAGCGTTGTTGATAGCCTTCTCTCCCTCCTCGCTGCTGCTCTTAGCAGATTGCACGGCCAGGATGTTCTTTCTGAACGATCGGACGGGTGGCCAACCCACCACCTGGGCCCTGAAAATTACAATCCATGCATCTCAATTTTGTCATCCACATACATATCAATTCTGGAGTACTCTTCATCTTGTTGATCCTACCATGGATGGGCTATGGGTCAAAATTACATCAATATTTGGTCAATCTGGGTCACTTTATTTGGAATTGGTTAACTTTTTTACTTACTCTTTCAGTTTTTTTATAATTAGAAAATCATCAAATCTAACGGCAAGGATTGTCCAAACTGTCTAAATTAATCTTGGGCTATAAACTATCCTAGGTACGGGCTTCATGATGAGTGGTTTGGATTTCACCTCATACTTTCCATAGTTGTGATAATATATAAACAAGGAGAAAAGATGCAGTCTACCCTTGTTTGGTTTATCAAAAACTTGAAAGAAATTTCATTCTAGAGATTAGAGGTACAAATGATTTTGAAACATAGTCCTGGACCTTAAACTGGCAAAAACAGAAACCTTCACACATGTTGTTATGTCTTCGTCTTTTTGTTTGGACCAATTTTTCATAAATAATTTGTTTAGAAATTGTTTTGGAGAAAATTGCAAATCTTTATTTTAATTTAATCACTTTTAAAGTGTTTCATTTATAAATAAATTAAAATAATTTAAAGAACTTAATAGTTGTGAGAATAAAATTCCAATACATTCTAAGTTTTGCACTACATCTGCAGAAAATTAATCAGTACTGGTCATGACCAAAACCATTATTTGTTGCTACCTGTTAGTTTTAGAACCATACATACCATACTAAATTTACACATCAAATTAGCCTTATCCTTGTATGGCAACCAAAATTTCTAAACTTTTCATGGAAATGAAAGAGACTAGGAGATGGGTTCCTTTTACACCCAGCTATGATTCCTCTTGCCCTAGTGGTACTCACTGGTGTTTCTAGTTGTTCACTTTTTCTTTTAAATCTTTCTTTCAAAGACCACGTGAAAAGGGAATTTGGATCCAAGAAGGGAAGATCATGAAATTCCCAAGTGGCCCACCTATGAAATCCGAATTGAGCTCCGGGTTCAAATCTGACCATAATTAGAGTTATATTCACCATCAAATTGCGATGATCGATATGCGAATGAAAATAATTGCTCTAATTGAAGTAAAATTTAGACCAAAAGTAGTACTAGGTGTTGAGGCAGTTTTTTTTTCTGATTTGGAAAGTTAAGAGTTTGTATTTCCAAAGAGATATTACCAAGAAACAAAAGAATGAGAGGTAGCTCCAAAATCGCTTATCTACTCTTGACAAATTGAGGCAGTTATTTTGAATGGTATACATTTCATAGTTGGGCATCGCTGATGAAATTAAAATTTTAAGGCCAACCCATAGAGGATTCTAGAGTTGTAAAAAGGTGGTGATAGTATGTGGTTACCCCCAACACTAATCACCACAGAATGAAAGTGAAAATTGAGTTGGAATCTTAACTTAAAAAAAAAAAAACTAAATCAACTCTTAAACCCAACAAGAAAGAAGAAATGAGAAAAGATAGTAATCACATACTTGGGAGCTGGAGGCTTCTCTGGGTCATTGGTGCAAGGAGGGAGAAGGTTCTCCTTTGGCAAGCTGTTCATCTTCTTATCACAATGGTCCGACCCATGGTCCTTCAAAGGAGCCGTCTGGAGATTAAGCTTCAAATCGACTGTCTCTGAAAAGCTTCTCTTGCCCGTGTTCTTCCCACCATCTTCTCCGGCTCCGGGCAATCCCAGACGCAGTTCCGTCTCCTCGAAATCCCAGCTGTACATGTTCGCCATTTTAGCGCATGTTCCCATCAAATTCAACCTCTTCAATAGAAAAAAAAACACTTCTTCTTCTTCTTCTTCTCCTCCTCCTCCCTG
Organism: Umbellularia californica; assembly: GCA_028538565.1. NCBI lineage: Eukaryota > Viridiplantae > Streptophyta > Magnoliopsida > Laurales > Lauraceae > Umbellularia > Umbellularia californica. Next base: position 11,195,546 of record JAPQWN010000001.1, on the reverse strand, counting down.
TTGATCTGTTATTGCTAATAATAAAGAGATGGTAGCAACGCAGAGCTTTCCTGATGGTTGTGGGGAGAGGGGTGTGGCAAGTAGTGGGTATATTAACACGGTTTGGTTACATGGCGTTTCAAGTGATGAGCTATGTGATTGTGACACGTGGACGGATGAGCGGTTGGATCTGAGGTGGGCCATGGGTGGGGGAAGATGATGCAAGGTTGACGTGAGTGGGCGAATGATTGTGGGGGAGGGAGTGGACAGGGCCAGTTGGAGGGTGGCGTTTGGGACCGGCATTGCCTTTCCGACCTCTACCTCTTGTTTTTTTTTATTGAGATTGAAGTCTTGGTGCATGTTGAGAAAATCGCCGCAGGGAACTAGTTTTACACATACATGTGGGGGCCATGCATTGTTTTTATAAAATTCTGTCCAACATTCAACGGTATTGGCCAACTACTTAATTTTCTTAATTTTCTTTTGTTATAAGTTAAGTCATGAGAATTCTTTGACTCTGGTGAAATAAATCCAACAGACTGTTCAAATTCATTGCCCACCTTGTTTGATCTCTCAGAGAAATCTCACTTTAAATGGTAGATTGATTACTTCTAAATTACTTGTGTAAGATGAAAAAATGTGCTCTTCATAGAGGGTCTAGTTACAGTACTGAAGTTTAGGTGGATAGTGATCTTGAGTTTTTTTTTTTTGAAGATGGATGTACTAATCCTTGAACCCTTGACATCTCCTATGTGTTTCTAATCATGCAACATAAATATACAAGGGAGATTGGTGATCTCGAGTAGTTGATTAGTGGCCTCCAATGATGCAATTAATCCGTTCTTTGTGCAGTTTTATATCATGTTTTAAAGATTTTGTTTCTATGCAGCATGCCATTTCATCTTTAGTTTGATTGATGTATTGTATTTTGGGTTGACTGAATTGGTCCATTGGATCAGCCAAGGATTGAGGTATCTTGGGCATTGTCTTAGGGCTTGTTTGGATGTATGGTGAATTAAAGTATGGTGAGGTGAACCATCAAATCAAGAGAAAATAAAATATAAGGTGTTATGATGGTGTTTTGTTTTTTGTTGTTTGGTATGAAATCTTTTTGACTTTTTGTATAGAAAAGTGGAGTTTTTTTGTTTTTTAGTGGAGGAAGGATGGTGCTTTTTTGACTTTTTTTGAAAAAGATGGAGGGAATTTTGAAATTGTGTACTTTTGATGTGACCCATTGTCTTTTCTTGTCTGGATAATGGAGGCTTTACCTCACCTCACCTCACTTCACCACATAGCCAAACACGCCCTTAGAGTTAGTCTTAGTGGTTATGAATGCGGGCACGCGCACAAAAAAAAAGAAAAAAAAAAAAAAACCACCTATATATATGTATATAGATGATGTAAATTGTACGTTAATTCTAAGAGACAGTGAAAATAAAGAGGCTTTTCTTTGCCCAGGATGGAACACTTAAATTTCTTTTTTAGATTTTCCTTTTTGTGATTTGATTGTCAATTGTTGCGGATTTCAAATTTATGCACAATAAATTTCTATGATATGAAACTACTCTAAAACAATTTAGAAGAACTTCATGACCTTTCACACCTTTCACATTCTCTTTTGGACAATTGTACTTGCAGTCCACTGATAAAATAACAGTCCGGATTAAAGTGCCCAAAGTGTGGAGCGGGAGCGCTGAAATGCTAAGTTTTAAAATAATTATATATCCGGAGCGCCTTCGGAGTGCTTATACAACATAGTGCTTATAGGTTTATAAACAATTAACTAATGGGCACAAATATATCTTATCCATAAATTCAAGCATAAAAAATAGATAAAAGAATTAACTTTGCAATTTAATCACATAAAATAGACAACAATTAATAAGTTAAAATAATTTTCTTCATTTAAAAGATAAATATCAAGCTTACAGAAAAAAAGAATGCACAAAAAATCAAAATTATGCACGTTTCGCTCCATATTCGGTCGAACCGCGCTCTGAAAATGATCGAACCACGCTCCTAAAGCACTGATCCACGTTTTCGAAGTGATAGAGTCTCTATAACATATGCCTAGAACTCCACCCATGGCCCACATGATAATAACCCAGATCGTTTATCTTCAATTCCAACCCCTTCATGGTATACCATTAAATATCAGCTTAATAGGACTAGGTCCCACTGTTCGATTAATCACATGACAGATATGTGACTGGTCGCATCACTGTTGATGAGGTGTTAATCGCATTTCTTTCTGGTGCTCAATTGGACGATGGGACCCATTCATATTAAGCTGAGATTTGAGGATATACCAATTGAGGGGATGGGATTCAAGATGAATGGTCCGGATTAATTACATTATGTGGGACCTATGGTGGACTTCCACGCATTCCTTACAGAGAAACTCTTATCATAAACGCGAAGAGGATCCGGACTCATAAGAGGGTAACCCCAGATTCTCAATAGAAAATAGACAGTGGGGCTTGTCAAACTCAACGGAATGGATCACAAAACAGTAAGAATCTCTCTTTGTGGGTTAAAGGGGCACCATAAGCTGTAGGTTTTCTCCGGGCTCCGGCTCAGTGTCATGATTTCATCAAAAGCATATTCATAAAAGATGGGCCACCCCTGGCGGCAGCATGTCTGGTGAAAGCACCACACTCTAGGCTACTCCTGTAGATCACCAGTTTTTTCTTCTTCTTCTTCTTTTTTCTATAGCTTCCACCAACGATAAGAAAATCACCAATCAATATAAAATGAGGATCACATTATAGAGTCAGTACGTGTAGGAGGAGTATCAACCGTCTGATTAGGGGGGTGGGGAGGGGGGACCCACATGTATAGGAGAGGGTGGGAACGAGTCAACTGCTAATAAGGGCATGTGCCGAGATTCATTGGCGGGTAGGGGATCCAGCCCCATGTGGGGGGTGTTGGCATGTCTCACAGACACAGAGGCTCTAACCCACGCCCATGTGCGCCGTTCAAGGGCCTCCCTTTTTAATCACCACACCATCCATGCTAGAATCTCTCAAAGCCCTCCTAACCTACCCTCTTTTAAACCATAAACTATCCTTAAATCCCTCAAGCTTCCCTTTTGAGGAAATCATTATCCCTTGTATAATGTGAAATGTGTCCTAATATGTCCCTTGAGAATGGGGTGTTTTTCTAGCTGTCCACCTAACGGGTTTGAGTCTGCATGAGATGTACTGGGTCCACTTCTAAAACTAGACCCAACAGGTAGGTGGGTCTTGTTCGGCTGCTCAATATTCAACATGCCTAAATAGTATAATGATAGACTTAAGACTTAAGACTGGATAGGGATGATAATGGATCCTGACTTAACCTTAATTCCCGAGTTGGGAAGATCGTGTTAAGGTCCACATTTAGCCGAGCTTTTAATTGGATCTAGGCCCGGGTCTTTTCATAGACAAAGACCAAAATATTTGATATTTATCATTTATCAAAGCCTTTTTCCGACTATGTTTGGGTTGTTCATCCACTTACATAGATTCAAATACCTAAATTTATGACCAAATATTATGAGATATATATAGGGGGCTCCCTATTGGTTGCTAGGTTTGGATGCGTTGCTGATCGAACCCCGTAAAAAAGTTCTCATATAATAGATGAGAACTAATTCTCACTTAAATATTTCCTCCATATATATATATATATATATATATATATTATTCACAACTTAAGAGTGCTGTGGGCTCTGCACTTGACCCTAAAAGACAAAGCATTTGCAAATGGAAGGGTTCATGAACATATACCCTGTAGATAGCGTAGTTAATAGGGACATGAAAATCCATCCCTTGGGAGGGTAGGAATTAAGTGGGCTAAAAGAAAAAATTAAAGAACAGCATGTCACAGAAGAATCCCTACTTATAGTTAAATACTATATTATCAGTCACATGTTACTTCTCAGCTATTGAATATTTCATCCTAAATCTATAATTGCATTTTTTTTTTGTTAATCAAAGATAGCTTTCTGCGTGCCGAAACCCCTGTATTCTTAGCCTAACATGTAGTTTTATTAATGTGTTGCAAGTCCAACTGTTGTCTTTTTAAATATTAATTTTTTTTTTTATTAAGAGTGGCGTTTGATATTTTTATTAAAAGGGAACAAGTGATTATTAAATGACTCACTAATAATTGCTCACCAAATGGCCCCATCTTCACTAATGCCAGTTGAAAGATTCTCTTAAGCCCTCCAATATTTTCTCTTTAGAGCACTCTAATATCTGATAATGTGGTATTGAGTAGTTATTAGTTTAGACCAAACCATCATCTCTATTCAAATCTATGAAATTTTCACTGATTTACGTTGATTTTATTCTACTGACTTTCAAACATGTGGCATAAAAGCCTTTGTACAAAGGTTTTTTTTTTTTTTTTACTTATTGTAAATTTGATTTCTTAACAAACGAATTAGCGTTGCATTTACAACTAAAGAATTTATATAATAAAATTATTTATCTACATATCTAAGCCATTTCTCGAAAAGGTTAGGTTCCCTAAGCATTAAACCACTCGGCCCATGAAGCCATCCTCCATGAATGCACGACAATCATGAGGTAGGAGTTCAAAGGTCTTCCTATGACCTATCTTTGAGGTAGGAGTTCAAAAGCCTCCCTATAACCTATCTTCATTAAAATGAGAATCAATGGCCATCTGAGATACTGTTTTGATGGTTTCAAAGTTCTTTGAATCCTACCCATTAGATACAGTCAGATGGGTGCCAAAATTGCATGATCAATAATATATAAAGGTACGTAAGTTGTTTGATGTCAAACTTTGGGTGAATGTTAATTGATTGGAAGGTATGTACGTAGTATGAAGGATTTGGATTAATCATAGGGGTGGGTCAACTTGATTTAATTGCCATGTCGTTTCATGCTTAACAAAGGTCTGGCCATCCTTAAGAATTCTTCTTATTTAATGTAATTAATAATAATGGTTAGATTGGCTTAATGTCACACTGAGAATACATGAGCAACCCTCATTTGACTTCAATTAATCTTTTATCTCGAATACAATATATATACAACCAATGAGTGGTAGCTTAGTTAGCCAATGACTCTATGCATCAAGAAGCGGAGAGGTATTGTATTCGACACCTACCTCCATTGCCCCTCACATAGTTTTATCCGGTGCATGTGGGTAGGAGGTTTTGCATGTGCCCCTAAGGTTTAGTTCTTGGCTGTCCAAAACCGAGTGTCCCTTGGCTCAGGCCCAAAAGCTCCTGAGCTGAGCGGGAGATATCTTGGATTAAAAAAAAAAAAAAAAAAAAAGAAACATTATACATACATGAAACTTTTAAACTAGAATCAAGGTCTCGAATAGGGCAGTGATATGGATGGATTAGGTTAGGCCAAAACCAGACTCTGTGGGTTAGGTTAGGCAAAAACCCTATCCAAGAATCGGGTTAGGCCAAATCAGGTTCAGGTTACGCTCAGGTAGGAAATTCTCTCGACATTGAAACTCGGGCAAGGATTAAGTGGAAGCATCTACATTAATTATTACATATGTATCGTATGTACCCTAACAAATAGGTGTTTCTCATTGTGGACCGACCCGATACACCAAACTTTAAATCTGGGTTAATCAGGATAGGCACGCTGTTTTACAATACACGCTTGGGTTTATTTAAGGTAAAGGGTTGGGTAGACACTTCTTCTAGCTTAGCTGAACGTGGGGTTATGTGTGTTTTGGTTGGGCTTGGGTTCACTTCGTAGCCCTAGTTTGGGACCCTTCACAGCTTAGCTCCATGTTTAGATCACGATGACAACCAGTGGTTGCTTAGTTGGTTGGCAACACCGTTTGTCACTCGGCTATCAAGGATCAATCTCCTGTATACCAATACTTTTTTCACTTGTGTGGACTTATCCCTTTACTTTGTGGGCTCTCTTGGATCCCAGCCCCTTTAGTCGGGGTTAGAGAAAAAGGTTCGGATCATGATTTCAAACATTAATATGAGATGATTACACATGCTGCAATTTCATTCCAAAATTACGAACTTAAAAGCATGTCACTTGACAAGGAAACGCGGAAACTCCACTATTTCTCCATCAATCAAGCAGAAAAGCGTGCTTGTGAAGCAGTAAAACAAAAGGAGTCCCATCAAACATGACGTGAGAACCTGGTTCGAGCTCTAATAGATACCGAACATGTAGGCCATACGCGCTTTCTATGCAACATGTGTTCCATGGGTTCGGATGCTGTGAGGGTTTAATCTAGAGATATCCAGAGTCAAAAGTGGAACTCCCCAATAGGGATACTTGCTAAAACCTGAATGGTTAGAATAAATGTCCATGCATATGGGGTTTTTGAAGTTTTATCCCTGCCCCAATTTTTCTCACAATTGAATTGAATATTTGGTGAAAAGTTTGATAATAAATATGCATAAGGTTTTGTCGGTCTGACTGTGGAATAAACTCGGATTGTCATAAGATTTTAGGATACCCCTAAATGCCTTGAGTGAGTTTATTTTGAACGGATGAGATTTTAATAGGAGGGGCCAACAGTGAAGTTCCACCCCCTTTACTCAGGATTTCCCTAGGTTATAGTTTCAGAGAATCTGAATCCGGGTTCCATGGCCACAGGGTCCCACTTCCAACAGCCGGCCAAAAGAAATTTGTCTAAAAGGGCTAAAGAAGAAAGAAAAGAAAGGTATCAATACCATCAATTTCCTTGAACTTTAAAGTCAAAAGGTAAATGGAAGACTTGATCAGGAAAAGAGAGACCAAGTCTGAAAGGGACTAGCTGTTACATAGTTCGTGAAAAATGACAATAGCTTTACAAGGACAAAAATAAAGTTATAAAATAACATATAAATAAAACTGAGTACAGAGCCCCAAAAGAATTGTCGTCCAGCATGAAGGTATCATGCATAAATATAAACATCACTAATTTTAGGTGGTCCATATTAATTCAATATGTTATCCTATATTTATGAGAAAGATCGTATTAGGAAATGTGGGGCCCATCCCCCTAATGCAAAACTCTGGACCTCGATTGAAAGTGAGCTGTAGATGTGCTCCTGATTGGAATGATTTTCATATCAGTTGGTGGCAGTGGCGGATCCAGGATTCAAATTCATTGGGGACACGATTAAGTAGTGGGGGTCCGGGGGCAACGCCCCTTGATTCTTTTTTTTTTATTATTTATATGGGACGAATATAATGTAATAGTTTCAAGCAATAAAACAAAGAAATCTTTATTTATCACAATTGTTCCCTACGAGTTTTCATATTCTGAAAAAATTCTATTACAATATCATTAGTAATAGTTCCAAGCAACTCTTTTTCTATAAAACATACAAGACAATCATTCATAAATTGATCTGGAGAGGGCGGTATACTCTGCGGTCTTTACCTCTGATGCCCTAATAGTTGAAAAATGGGCCTAATAATATATATAAAGAATGAGCTTAATATTTTTTACTGGGGGCCTGGTTACATGTCATTGGAGGCCTGGTTACATGTCATTAGGTCTAACTTAACATATATATATATATATATATATATATATATATTCCAAAAATTCACTGGGGGCCCAGCCCCCCAGTGAATTAGAACTGCATCCGCCTCTGGTTGGTGGTTGATGTGTGCATGATTAATTCAATGCTTAAAGGACTCCGACTCAACTGGTCGGTTACTGAGTCGAGTAACTCAGGCAGCCTGATAAAATACCTGGTTGGACTTCATCAGGCCAGTCAAATTTTCTCAGCTCAATGAAGTATGGAACCGACTCACCCAAGAGTCATGAAGCAATTGAGTCAAAGTGATATTTGGATTGCCACCTCCATAGGGAGGTGAGCTTGATTCATGGGTTTAAAATCCAAAACGCAACGCAGACTCGATTGTTTTGCGCCAGAAATTAGATCAAGTCTGACAGAGTTTCTGGTCAAACTTGGTGGTCAAAATAAAGAACTCGACTTGAGTTGGTGATTGCGTTTCAATTTTTAAAACAGATGGTTAAAATCATGAGGAGATAGCGGATCCACAATTCAGTCTGTGCAGATTTATAAGATACTCGTGGCAGTAGAGTGGACCATGCATCTGTGTAATGTGATCACGTTCTCTCTTTGAAAATTGAAAATTGATACATGTGGAATGATCATTTGCAATCAGTTGCAATATGATTGTAGTGCACTTGTATTTTAGAATAATCTTCTTGATTCATTGTCCTCTTCCCATGCTATTAATGCGAACTTCATTTGGTTGGCATGTGGATAGTCAGATCATTCATGCATCCAAATGAAACTCGATCATAACTGCAGGTCCCCTTGGATTCACTTGATCATTCCTTCTGATACACACATCTATGGTGTTTTTTTAAATAAACACTATACAATTGAAATGAAGATGCAGAAAGGTGTAAAGGGTTGATGAGGCTTTGTATTCAGTATAAATCAGAATCCCCACACGACTGAACAAAATCTTCTCCATTGACCAACTCCTGCTTTGTTGCATTAGATAAATGATTTGTTAACTAAGAAAGCTTTGGTAATCTGCAGACATGGTAGTTTGTGAGGCTTATGGTGTCTCATTTGTAGACAGTCACAGGAATCCTATCAACTGTATGCATGGGTCCATCAGAGTAGACAACTAATAAAAACATACAGTCTAGCATACTGCTGAAGTGGGGGTGAGTGTTCTTGGGTGTGTGTTGGAACCCATGTCAAAACCTTTTTTCTCTTTTTTTGAGACCCATGTCACATTATGGTGGATATTTTGAGTTCATCTTAATAATATCTTGAGGAGTTCAAGGAGCAGTGTTTTCTGATGAGCATGATCATTTCAAAGTTTTAGTAAAGTTGAAATCATAATGATTATATAACCTTTTATCACAAAAAAATCTTTGCCAAAGGTTTAATTTTCTCATTTATTCATAGTTTTAAAATTTTATTTTAATTGTCTTAGTATATTTTATTCCGAACAATATTTTTCTAATATTATCTTAAAACCACAAGATTTTAATGCATATCCCATATATACTATCTTCAGCTGAGATCATCCTGATAATGATAATTGTGAAAAAAACGATTAGAACTCCAACTCAACCCTTTCTTGGCCTCATCTTATTTCTTAATGTGATCACTTGGTGCATATATACATATATATTTTGTTTCCAAAATATCACTCTAATATCATGAAATTTTCCTTGAATTATGTTTTTTTGCCTGTAATATTGCAATATTTTTAAAATATCACTTGAGAACAAAAGCCGAAAAAACCCGAAAAGAATTTAATGGAATTATAAATTTGTATGTCATTTTAGTTATTTAGAGATTAATTGATTTCACAAGTTTTGCTTGATAATATCTGGATAAAACACATGAACTTAAAAAATACCCTAATTAATATTACAATTCCTTGATAAAGTAAATTTGTGACAATTGGGCTATTTATGATCAACCAACTAACCGTGGTTAGTGAGCTAACAAGGGTGGGTCGTGCGGGTCCCACTAACAATATACGGATCTCCATAGTGCGGTCTCCACCACATATTCCATATGTTGGTTGACCGGGGGACATTTGATTTATAGCGTTGGTGACTGCCCGGAGATTGAGATTTGAGAATGTTTAGTAGGGGACCAGGCCTGCCCGTTGCCTGCCCGTTTCTCATTCCAACTTCCCATCAACATCCAACGGCCAACGCTTTCCTCTTCAAGACGTGGGCCCCACCACAGATGAACAGCGGTCAAGATGGCCCTCCTTGCAAAGAATTTTAATCATTCATTTAGAGTTGGTAAAAAGACAGATTGATCGGACGGTTTGATTTAGCTGAACAAATTATTTTAGCTGTCCCGTCATTATTAGGGGTGTTCATGGCCCGGGCTGAGGCATATCTAGGCCGAGTCCAACTTTAGAAAGATAGGTCCGTATCCAGCCCAGGTCGGACACGGGTCTTAAGTGCTTCGCCTACCTTAAGGGCCAAGCCGGCTGTGCTTTCTATCACTTGTCTAGGCTTTCTAGTCACTTGTTTGGATAAATCAATCACAAAACTACATACATTGCTTATTAGGGTAGGGCCGGGCTGGGCTTGGATTTGGACTTTCTAATCCATATATTAAATCGGCCAAATATCTAGATCTAGATGCGGGCCCATCCCAAATACTAAAACCCAAGGCCAGCACCTGGCCCAATGTGGGCTGAGAGCACCCCCCTAAGCTGTCCCTGTCCATTTTCACTTTTTCAGAGAGAAGCAGATGAATTTGGGATTAATCGGATTTGTGTGGTTTCCAACCTAGGTGGAAATGGGTTGAGTTAATAACCTAGCAATAGTGGCCTGAACTTCTCTTCCATTGATTGATTCCGGCGGGAATGAGAATCCAAACATGAATATAAAAAGTAAAATGTATGACCTGGACTCTATTAGAGGAGATTATATCATTTGAACATGAAAATGACATTGATCTATGAGATGGAAAGTGAAGTTTCAATGATAAATATATGGATGTGACCATCGATTTCATCATGATTACTAACAAATAGTTTCTCATCCCTTCTCAAAGGATTTGCTAGTTTTCATAAGTCATTGGACTCTTTTGTATGTTATCTTTTCATCTTCTAACTCAATCAACACTTCATTTCCATAAATGATTTGGAAGGGACACATGCTCAAATTCTATTGATTATGTGGGTACTCAGAATTTGAGTTTGTGCACACTCAACTTAAACCTGACTTATTCTCTGATTGGATTAAAAATGCCAAGTAAAACCCAATCAATCAACTTAAATCTTGAATTGTCCGTTCAATTTGAAATTTAACTGCCAAGTAAGATCTGAGGTTGCCACAGTTAGTATTGCCAATAAGGCAAGTCATCATCTTAGTGAGGCAAAAGGACAAATTGATTAATTGAGATTTTTTGCTCATTTCCACATGCAGGACCACTAAAGCACTGGGCCTCAAAATCTTAATGCCTTGATAATTAGATACTGTACTGCACGTGTGACTATAACTCTGAGTTGTCTGCCTCATGAACTTTACCTTCACTTGATGTCTATCCACGAGATAGACTCCATTGAAATCTTATGCTGAACTGTCCTAACAAAAGAGAGAGTCTTCGATTTTTCCTTACTTTGATACAAGGCCTGTAACTTTGGTATTACACAAACTTCAATTTGATGTCAACAGCCTCATGGTTGATAGGTATTTGCATCTTAGTTTCACGGTATTGATCCATAGGTCTTCAGATGACAGTAACACTCCTAGGCCACAAGCTCTTCTAGGGGGGAAAAAAACTTCTATGCAAATTTGGTTTAGCACACACTCATTTGACAAATAGCTGGTGAGCATGAATCAAATTAAGTAATCATTATGATAGAACTCTCAGAGTTTCATATAGTAGTGTAGTTTTGAACTTACAACTTCTAGGTGCAAACCGTGATTTTAGACTAACTGAGCTACCCCTTGGGATTTCAAGTCTTCATGCTTTTGTATTAACAAAATTATAATTGCCAAGGCGGAGGAACTAATTGAATCATTTGAGTAAGATAGAATTTCCTTTAGTTCAAAAGAGGGGACACTCTAGTCTTTCAGTCACCGAAGAAAATAATAGTTTAAAAAACAAGGAAAATCATAATAATTTCAAGATTAAGGAGGTTTTACAATTTTAAATGCAAGAATGTTTTATCATGAAAGCCTTGCTCCAATCATATTGAGTTGGCTACATGAATTTCATTTTGGTATTTCAACACTGAGAGGATCAAGGGGGTTGGCAGGGGCTGACCCCTCTTAAATTTCAGAAAACCCCCTTAAGTTTTAGAAAATATTATAACTTTTCACATACGACCCTAAAAGATTCTTCCAAAAAAGCTCCCATGGATTTTGAAAGTTGAATGCATTTCTTTACATGTGGTCCTCCCAAGAACCTTTCTTACATAGAGACCCCCATAAGAAAGAATTCCTAGATTTGCCCCAGCATTTCAACGTCTCGAGCAAAATCCTCAGAAAGATTGAACATTTTCATATTTATGCTTATCTTCAAAATTTATGATTATGATGTGACAAAAGTTTTACATCCATCAAACTGAAGTAATCATCTTCTTTTATTCAGGCTTGGGACCGGCCATACTAATGGATCGAGTTTGATGTGAGAGTGTTTATGGAGTTAATTCAAAATACAAGGGGATATTAGAAAATTGGAAAAAAAATAATATATAGAAAGACTTCACTTTACCGGAATTCGGGGTGATACTGATGTCTGATATTCACAACTCAAAGGAAGTTGTAGTCATTTTCACTCGAGAAGGCGAGTCCATCAAGTAGAGTAGTTTGGCAAACAAAACACGAGGAAAGAAAAAAAAAAAAAGGACGACAGGTACGTACCATCGTCTACTCCTACTGTACTATACAAGGCAACAGTACATCCCTCTCTCCACCTCATGTTACTGGGCCCCACTTCTGCCCTAAATTCCAAGACAGCACACGTGTGTATTGATTCATGGTACATGCCCCCCATCAACTTTGTCTTTCAACCATCAATACATTCTGGTAATCTTCCCATGGAGAGATTGGGATTTATTGATATCATGTTCGACAGAGTATACAAGTAGGCCCATGATTAAGTGGCCCAAATCTTTGTTTATAGGGCCCACCACGATGGACGGATCATTCACAACGGGGCCCTTTAAATCGCGAGTTGGAAACATACTCTCCGAAAAAGAAAATATTATTCGATATTTATTTTTAAAAATTCACCTTTAACTTTGGTTTTTAACCATAGTATGTATTCTAATGCAAACAAATAAGTTGAAAGAATTTTTAAGCCGAATACTGCTATAAATTCTTTAGCGGGGCTACAACATTATATCAATCAAGTCTAGGACTTTCTCTTATCTGAATTATGTGTTTTAGATGAGAATAATACAACTATGGAATGGCTTTTATGGAGCGAATTTTCTTTGATGGTAGAAAAAGGTGGGACAATGAGCTTCACTGTCTGAATTTCTAGACTGGGCTCAATAGATGGATTTATATCAATGGACTTTGATAAACTTGAATTTCACCCTCAGAATTCCAAAACCAGTGCCTCAAAACTCAAATGAAACTCGACTGGAAATCCTGCCAGGTCGAGTAACTCAGTAGAGTCGGTCGACTTGAGTCAAGCATTGATTGATCATCTAATAATAATAAACCCATAGGCCTTTCATGGTCCAGCCCTAAGCTACAGTGGTTATGGCATTAACATCGCAACAATGAAGGCATGAAGGTGATTATGTTTGAGATAATTGTGAAATACATTGAATTGTCCAAGTGGAACACTCTCATTCTAATTTTATGAACGAGATTGTTGAATGGATCTGATCCAAATACAGTCAATCAATGCTGATTGCTGACCCATCTCATTTTCTTCTCATAAAGTCTTTCAACAACCTCAAGCCACATGATAATCACGCATTTCATGGGTCCTCAGATGTTGGGGCCGGGGCCCAAGTTTGAAGGGTGCACGTGCGACAACGCACTGTCCATCTGACCTTAACAAGGAGCAGGGCCCGCACATAAAGGGGTAGGGCTGTGAATGGCATTATTGGTTTGGGTGATGGTTTAGGTAAACATTAACTCCCTGCAGTGTGGTCCAGACCCAAAGTTGATAAGGGCACAGATGGTGATGGCCTGTGGTCCTGTCCCTTGAAAGATGAATAGGCTTGCCAAGGAGTACCCACGGATTGACTGAGCAAGCTGTGACATTGTCTAAGCTATTTTGTCCAATGTTTCTCTTTATTGAGTTGGAGAATTGTCATCCATGAGTTGGTCATTAATTAGTATGTTTATTTTGTGTGGTGGGATTGGGTTGGGCCGACCTAGAAACATACTTTTACCTACTTGCATTGGTTAGGTACACAGCCAAAGCTAGGCTGTTTTGTGTTCCAATCTCAGCCTCACACCACAAACCTAAATCTATGGAGAGTTTTCATCCCCCTAGTTCCAATTCAGCTTCAAATAGACAAACTTAATCTTTGAACACCTTACCTCGACTGTCAATCTCACTCTAATTAAGCAACCAAACTTATCAGCCATAATCTTTTAAGACATTTGGTAGCAATGTACCCCATTTAGCCTGTTAGCTGAAAAGGCTAGGATGGAAAATTAGCCTGTGGAAAGAGAGAAGATATGGTTACAGATAAGATCGTTAATTGGGTACTAGGTTTATACTTTGTTGTGTTGTTTCTTTGTGTCCATGTGTTTTTCTGCGCCTTTTGATCATATAATAGGTCTATTATCTTCGTTTCTGACTTTTGTTTCTCTTTGGATATTTGGAAACATACAGCTCTAATTAATTCCATAAAACCTCAATTAACACTAGTTATGGAAAAATCCAAAAAAACTTTGATTAATGGGTGTCACGACCCGGGCCCGAGGCCGGACTAATCGGGCCTAACCCGGATCGCGATGCCATCATACTTACTCCTGTAAATCTCGAATTAACCGAAGTTAAGACGAAGACTCACACGGGATCTAACATACATACCTGTCAAATGTACATTTTTGCGGAAACATATACGTACAATGACAATAATTGACTTGTCATCACAAGTAAAGTTCACATATACAAAAATACAATCCAATGAAGTTCATCACTGCATATTCAAATTACAATGCAGGGAACATCTAATTACATCTCAAAAATGATTTACACAAAAATATCTATCCAAAACAATTCCCAAATAACCCAAGTATCCAAAACCATCGCCCTCCGAACTATGCCCACTCCGCTAAACCTCCTGGAGGTATCGGATGGGCCTCCTCCGCACGCGGCGCGGCCTCTGCAAGACCGGGAGTGGCAATTGGGCCTGTAATGCCATCAATAACACTATGAACACGACGGTTCAACAATGTATAAACACATTTATGATAACACATGCTAAACTTGTCCATTATCAATATAACAACTCTAGACAATTACATCTAGATTAATGAAACATCATGTACAGTGTAGCTCATTGATACTCAATGACTAAATTTACAAATACAATAGTGTTACTATCATTCAGTTCAACGTCTTCCCAAAGGAAGCATTATTCAATTCATTTCATTTATTTCCTGTCATTTCGTTTCATTTCGTGGCTTCCAACGGAAGAAACTTAAGTCCAAGGCGGAAGGGCAAACCGTTCATAACCTGGCTTTATTTCACTTTAGTTAATCAATATAATTAAGCACAAGGCGGAAGGGCGAACCATTCATGGCCGAGGCTTCAATATTATTTCAGTTTTCCTTACATGGCTTATCAATTCATTGACTTTTCAGTCTGTATGTGGGATTTACCAGTGTCTTGATCAGAGATCACTGGCATCACCACGGAGCTCCGGAACACCCCAATCATCTGCTGCAGCAGGATTATTCATTATTCATTGCACTTATTCATTATTCAATGGTTCATTGCATTTATTCATTGTTCAGTGGTTCATTGTATGCAGTCATTATAGACTCAAGGGGATTGGCTGAATCATTAATTATTCACGGTCCTACTTGTCTCTATCCCAATTTAGACAAATTCTGGATGTAATTATTAGTTACTAAATGCACGTGTTATTTTCGATGGACATCACATTTACATTTAATATGTGCATTTAGTCCCCAAAAATTTTTCACCCACAATATCAAAATCCACTGGACTCAAACTGAGTCCCACAATCGATCGGATCGTTAGGTCCGATCGATTGGCCAAATTTTTAGTCACAATAATTATTTGGCCAGCATCAGATCCACAGGCGGTTAGCCGGAACTTGACCAGCGGCTAGCCGAAATGCAGTCGGCGGCTAGCCGGAATGTGGCTGGCGGCTAGCCGAAATTTCAATTTCGGTTAACCGCCATTTCGCGGTTAGCTCACGGTTAGCTTTCCAGAAGCTGACAATTCTGACAGGATTTCTGACTCAATTTCGGTCACCTCACGGTTACCTCGCGGTTACCTCACGGCTACCTCACGGTTAGCCGAAATTCAAATTTCGGCTAATCGAAAACTGGCGGTTAGCTTTCCAGAAGCTCGCCATTTTCATAGAATTTGACGGTTGGCTTCACGATTAGCCTCGCGGCTAGCCGCAATTAGCCCAGAATGACTCTTTCGAGCTCCAGAACTTCTGAAGCAAATTCCTGAGATTGAGTTCCTTGAACTCAATCTCTTCAATAACCTAAAGAGTTCAAGAAAACTCACTCATTTGGAGTAGCCATCAACCATTCCATTCAATCCTGAACAATATACACTCTACAACAAGGAATGGGTTGAGAACCCATTCCTATAGTTTAAGAAAACTTGTAACGTAGCATTTCCATCATAAATAGACGTTTATACTTGCCTCTTGAAGATTGATGAAGAAAACCCCCCTTTCTTTAGCTTAGGTGGAATGAAAACTTCTCACTTGAATGCTTCTCCCTAGAATGTCCAAGAAGAAGATGAAGAAGGTGGAGAAGATGTAGACTCACTACACTTGAACCACTTCAAATCCTATTCTCATGTTCGATGGAGTTGCAATGGAAGAAAGAAGAAGGAAAGGAAGAAGGAGAGGTGTCAAGGGTTTTGAGTGAGCTGGAGTCGGTGGAAATGAACTCAAAGGGTGTCCATTCCCTTTATATGAGTTCTTTTTGCAACTAAAGCCCACTTATCAAGGTTATTTACGTTTTGAGTCAAATGAAGAGTCATTTGACCGGATTCTCGTCAAACGACTTCGAGCTTTTTACGAAAGTTGACGTACTCGTCGAGATACGCATGTTGGTATCGAGGGTTTCCGTATTCGACAAAATACGTATAAATACGTATTTACGAAAAAGGTCTTGTTTTCTTAGTTTAGACTTAAAACTCACTCAATTCACTTAATTTCTTCATTACCACTTCATTAAGTCCATTTAGGACTAATTTCATTGAGTTGGGTCATTAATCATCATTAGTCTAATTAGACTTGATTAACTAGCATTAATTGCAATTCAGTTAGAGTTAATCTTGATTAACTCGGGGCGGGGTCTTACAATGGGCAACTCAAATTATGTCCAAACTTGATTTACATATAGATCAAGATAATGGGGGTGCAAGATCATATCAAGAGAGATCAAAGTTTGCAATTCTTTTTTTTTTTTTATGTTAACAATGGTATTAGTATTGTTTACATGAAAGGACCTTGCTAGGTGTTAAATGTACTAGGATAGAGATAGGAGAAGAGAGTAATACTCCTAGAGAAATATGAAGATGGTTAAAATTTGAATTTGAAGTCTTTCTCATGTTTCCTTTCTATAAATTGAGACCCTTTCCTTTAATAAAGTTATGATACTTTTGTTATAGCTGAAATTCTTCACATATTTTGTTATAGCTGAAATCCTTCATCTCCTGTCAAATTACTTAAATCCATTTTTTTTTTATAATATCGTATTCACATATTTTATAAGTGATCATTTTGATGAATCCCAACTCCTATGGGAGTGAATTCCTATTATGACGTTCTTGTCCTCCATATCATTATCCAGATGAGCTACATGCCTATCCAAGAACCTGGTTTTCTGTGTGGTCCAATTACCCATTGGGTTGGGCCCTCCCACAGTTCCTCACGTACATGGGAATAGTATTCATGTGCCCTCCGAGGCATGCAGGGACGTAGTTATGTGCACATGCAGCACATGTCGGGTCCTGTTTTCCCAATCGGACTCACATGCAGATTGCACTGATCGGGCGACAGAGAGATATTTTCATTTAGCCTTTATATGTGATGCTTAGATGGCCTCAAGACCCGGATGTACAATACAGCCTTTGGAACTTGCTGTACTGATATCTGGACTAGCTATATCTGGTCATGGAGTGGACTGGGCCCTTTGTATGTGTCTATCTGAGATTCCATCACACACTTGTATGGAGCTTGGCAACCATCACCACACCGCGTGGTCCAAGCCTGAGGCAACTTGCCAGTGATGTGATAGATAACGCCCGATCGGTTGATGCTTTAGGTAATCAATTCCAACTTCTCCATCTAATGCTGGCAGCCCAAAGATTTAGCTCGTACATTTGCTTGGTTGCACCATTTGAGTATCGGGTTGCCAATGGCCCCAGTGTGGTTGGAAGTGTCAAGCCAAATTTGAAATTCTAGGGTCGAGGAGTTCAGTTCAAGTTCACAGGACCACGTCAGGTCAGAAATCACCAAGCCAACTTTACTCCCAGGGAAGATCGAAAAATGCATTTGCATATCAAATCAGGCTCTTATTTTCCATTGTTTTTTAGCCATCACTATGCATCTCACTCCATGTAACATCTCTCAATGCATCCATTGCCATTATAAGTTCTTTCTAAGACCCTGGTTGGATCTTTGTGGATTTGTTGCATGGGTTCAAATATTTGATGTTACAATTTGTATATTCCGATGCTTATTGGTTTTTTTATTGCACCAGTGAAGGAAATCGGTGTAAGAGTCATATCTCATATGTATGGATTGATATGCACCATCACAACTAATAATGCACAGTGGACTTAACTTCATGTACGTAGGATCTGTTCTATAGGCTCTTACTTTTGTATCCTTTTTTTTTTTTTTTTTTGGTAGAATACTTTTGTATCTTAAAAAAGCTCTAAGGAGACAGCCATCTAAACGTCCAACCACCTCTTTGCAGGTGAAGTCCCCAAACCACCAAACCGTGTAATGGTTTCTCCAACATGGGTTAATCTGATTTGTTTAATAATAATGAAAAAGGGTCGAGCCAAATACTCCAAAAAGGCATTTTTGTTGGTTACCTCCTTCCGCCTATGATCAAAACAATCCCTTGACAAATTACCTATCCTCATTGAATGATACCAACATTAATTTGACACTAGTTCAGATGGTAGTCACCAATATTGAATCAATGGTTCTAGATTTGCACAATAAGTAGCTGTTAAAATTTGAAGAGCTAATATTTAGGTTTAAGACATTGGGAATGACAAATATTAAGAATACCCTTACTTCACATGCTAATATTATCCTTTGTCACCCTCCATTGTCATGCATTTGAGTGGGCTCAAGACAATATTGATGGTTTAAGGAAAGCACCTACGCACTGTAAAATGTAATTCATGGTTAGTGAAACCACCTATATGTTGATTACAACTACAAAGGAATAGGAAAATAAAGTAATATTGCATGTAAAACCCCTCCATACCGAAAACACTCAGTATACAAATTAAGAATACACCTACCATTTACTGTTAATTTTTCTTACAAAATAAGTAAAAAGCTTATTTTAAAATGTTGAAATTGGAACAGATTTTATCAGGTGGAAATAATCTTACAGTAGTGTAAAAATTGATATACACACAAATTGGTGCAGATAAACTTTGAAAATTTACAAAATATATGATTTTACGTTTCTCTTTTGACACATTTATTTGGAATCTTTTTACCCCTTTTATAAAACCACATGATACTGGATTGTCATTGATACATGTTATTTTATTTTTGCGAAATCGACTATGTGTCCTATACCTGTGAATCTACTTATTTGCAACTAGGTTCACTTATAACTATTAATGGCAATGCTAAAACCAACTTACACATACACAAAACTTTAGTTATTCGAATGCACGAGCTATTATTTGCACATAAAATGAGTTACTTGCACTAAGAAAATCTATTCTCTATAATTATGCAAAACTTTAGTTATACATGGGTATTATCCAAAATGCCCCACTTTAAAAACGCCATTTTTTCTGCCTTTATTTTGGCATGGCCCCCTCCTTAATTCAATTTAGTCTTTTCACATATATTACCCACATGAATAGTCACAGATCCAGATTTGACACTCATCTAACTTTAATATCTCCCTTGAATTGAAATCGTAAGAAAATGATGCTTTTAAAACCATTAAATTTTAGGGGTAAGGATCAAACACTTAAGATGATCTAATGGAGTTTAAATTTTGCACATGGGTAAGTCTCATATGGATCTTTCTATTAATAATAAGAGGTATGAGAGAGAGAGAGAGAGAGAGAGAGAGTACATTGGATTGTGTTGAGCGACTTTCATTGTTTTTCTTTTTGTTATCACTTTTTACATGAGATTCCCTAGCTAAGGAGAGTGCCCCAATATCTTAGAAGTTTCCAACCAACAACTCCATAGTTATATTAATCCATTAATGTTATTTGCCACAATGATATAGTGGACGATCTATAGCTTTGCTATTCTTTCTTTCAAACCGATCCACCACACCAAACTCATTAATATTTCAATCATATTATCTTATTTCTCATTTATCTATATTTTACAAAGAGCCAGGGCCCTCAATTTTATTACTTGAATAAGTTCATTGACAAAGTTAAGATACCTGTCCAATAGTACAAGTGCTGCTATTATTAGCAATTCTATTCTTAATTAATTTGCCCCCATTAAGATTTAATGTTATAACCATAAAGTCTCTAAATTTATATAGAAGATGACTTTAATTGTAACTCTCACTAAGTACCCAAAACTGCATAGATGGTGGGCCATTCACAGATGCATGAGGCCATCCTAGACATTGGATTTTCAGGTACTTGCTCGTGGATAGAACATATGGTCAAAATATTTTTAATGTGCCAATTTAGAGGATGCCCCACCTTCCAAATGAACGGTTGATATTCAACAAGAAAAACCCAGAAGTCTAGGATCGTTTGATTGGAGGGACTGATACACTGGCATTTTAAGTTATCCCTTGGACTACTGGAATGATGCTAGAATTAAAACCCTAAAGCAAGCAAGCATCTTCTAACCTATCCCCTGACCAATCTTTAAAAGGAAGAAAAAAAAATGTATGAGGGCCCAGCATGGCCACCAAGCTGATGGGCCACTTGTTCAAAAAATTATTGCAATCAAGTGTTTAGAACCTTTTGATTGGAAGACTTTTGCACTGGACCATTACCTTGATTTAATTTTAACCATTCAAAGGCAGATGATGAAGGATTCTAGGGGTGGCCCACCTATTGGACGGTCTTGATCCGCTGTCTCGTGATTAGGGCAACCCGTAGACGTGTACTGGGGATGTAGCCTGTAACTGTCCGTTTTGTGGAGAAAAATATTAAAACGGTCCTTTGGTTGACCTTTTGTGGGCCTTTAACTTGGTTTTTCTTGAAAAGTCCAGAGAAACGAATGGCTACGATTGTCCAGCCGCTCGCGCTCAGAGTTTCTGGATGCTCCCCACGTGCACAATAGCAATTGATTAGATTAAGAAAAAGTCTCAAAATGGTACAAAATCTTTAGCTCATTTAAAAAAAAAAAAAAAAAAAAAGTAAGAAAGATCTCAATCTGTCAAAAGAGTATAAAAGTTTTCGATAAAGTACTCACCATAAAAGAAGATTTTGAAAATTGTAAAAACAATTGCCCTTATATAATTTTTCGGAGTTTCTTCTCTTTAATAAATCATTTTAAAAAGCATGAATAAATCCAATCCAAATGAACTAGTGGGGCCCACTTTATACATAGACGGTTTAAAAACGTTTTATATGGATTTCATATTTATTGAAAAAAAATAGCTTCATTAGATGATTATAATCATCAAAATCAAGCTAAAATCTGGGCCATATGAAAATCAAGAGAAAAAACCCCTTAGACCAATTTTGGCATTCTCCTAATGGACGGAACCTATCAACATTTAATCCATGAGCCCCATAAAGTGATTTTTAAGTAGATTTCGGTACGAAAGAAGATTAAGAAAAGACAAAAACTTATAATTAGGGTATTTTTATCTTTTTAATAATAATTATGAGAGCACCTAATCGAAAGAAATATGAAAAAAATTTATGATTTTTTTAAACATTCAAATCCTCACCTACTTTTAAAAATAAAAAAAAGAAAAGTTAAAATTTTTATACTTTCTTGAAATTTTTTTCTTAAATTAAAATAATAACTTGAAATTGAATATATGCGTTTTAAAATTCACACCGCCTGTCTCTTTCCATCAAACGTAACCGAAATACTCGCGACAGACCGAATCTTTGCCTTCTGGAGAAATATTCAGTCGAGAAATAGCAATTTCTCGTGTTATTCTCGTGGTATTTTGATGGAATCCTATGTTACTATTGAATCAAGTTGTTTATGGTAAAATCTTATCCAAACAAACCAATCAGAAAAAGTCATCTGTTACCAATCTAACCAAAACAAAAGAATCCTATGTTCCTAATGAGAATACAGAATAGGTGTTGCTTATGGCAAATTCTTATCCAAACACCCCAATCAGATAAGTCATCTGGTACCAATCTAAAACCAAAACAAAACCATGATCCATTAGAATGGTAGCCAGACTGATAGCTTCACTGATCTAATTAGATTGAAGCTGTCACATTGGTAGGAAATTTATCAAAATGGGTCAGGGTCAAACCCCAGAAAAAATCAATTGTTGAACTAGTGGGGACCAACAATAATTATTCTAAAATGTTTTTCTTAAGTTTTTATTAGTCTTTACATTTTGGTAGGGACATGTTAAACTGTCGGGTCGAACCCAATCAGCTCAATCCTCCAATTTAGCAAAATTGTTGTGAATGACACTTGCTAAATAATCGATTGTTGAATGGTTAATTGGTTATAGCTATCTTTTTAAGGGTTGCAGAGGGTGGGTTTGTTTTATGTAATTGAATTCTCAGGTATCCAATATTTATATTTTTAAAAGTCGTTAATATAGAAGAAATAAAAATGAATATAAAAAAATTGGCCATCAAATAATTTTTTTAGGAGAGATAGAAAAATGAATATGCAGCCGTCACCTTGTAATCAAGGTTGAGTGCCATGACCTTGTGATTAAATCATATAAAGTCAAGGTGCCATGTACGACTTCACCCCCTTGCCTCTTTAGTAATCTTTTGTTACAGCCTATTAGCTATGAATTCTTATGTATCCAATTTCCTCTTAACAAAAGTGAACCCTAAGATTTGAACTCGTGAACTTATGGTATAAGCATCACCAAGATTTGGATTAAATTTGGGTCAGTGTGAGGGAGATGCACAAGTCTGTTTGGCCATGGGGTAAATTAGAGTGTACAATTTTCCTGGGTTATACATTTTAAAGAAAGTACTTGTTTTCTACTTGTTCCGTAAAACAAACGAGTTCCCTACAAAATGTGGAAGCATGTTTCTTAAATGATTCACTTCACTGGTGAATGAGTGAATCAACATGTGGACCATACACTACTGTATACTTTGGAGCACTCATGAGCCTGGAAGCCCAAGTCAAACCCGGGCGAATTCAGCATTGGGCTGGATATGGGCTATGCTTTTAGGCCCAGGATTGAACCTGATTCTATTTCCTGGTCTCACAGTTAAACGGGCCCGGATTGGGTCTATAAGTACTCAAAGTTCATATCCGGGCCCTGGCCTTGCATATTTAACATCTGCAGATTTTGCAAGGACTTGACTTCCAAACCCATGAGCCAGTGACTAAATGGGTAGGGCTTGGACAAACCATGGACCTGGCTCTACTCTGCCCCAGGAACATCCTACTTATATTTTATCTAAAAGAGAAATCAAAGCATATCCTGACCATATCTACTGAAGATTCGAGATTTTGATTGTTTACACAGTCACAAACATCGGTAACATTTAAATATAATCACTGTCATAATCCCCATCTTATCATCACACAAACTTAAAACTAACATTTTCCACATAGGATCACACTATTATCAAAATATCACAAGAAAACTAAGAATATAGCAAAACAAAGGTAGATTGGGGGAGGGCATAAAATGGAAAATAAATTAAAATACACTTTATGAGTATTTTGTTTTGTTTTATTTAAGTGACAAGGGTATCCAGCTTTTTCAAGACCCGACTATTCTTCTCCCGGACACATGAAATCCTACTTCAAACTAAGTAAGTCGGGTATTTACCTAGACAAGTGGCCTCAGGGAGAGATCATCGAGTTTGAAGCTACGATCTCTGATTCTTAGCCGTGGTCCTGGCCAACTACGCTATACTCGAGATTATATTTTTGTTATTATTGTTAATTATATAAAAATTAATTTCTCCTTGACTTTTCCCGATAATGTCATCCAGGAAATAAAAATAAACCCTAAATTTATACCGACATCGTTACACGGAGAAATTGACAATAATTAGGTGCTGGGCCAACTCCATGACCACCCACCAACATGCCATGTGAAGCCCATGCCCTAATAAAATCGCAGACGCGGTAGTTCCAATGTCCAAATCACATGGCCATGCCGTCCCCATCAGCAACACTTCTCCCTGGGCCCAACTTCACATGGGGCTGCTCCCTCCATCCCATCCAACGCTCCTGATTCCTCTCCAACCTTCCCAAAAACGCATCTGGCCCGTCCACTGCCCCCACCCTCTTCAATATGGGCGGCTGTGCCTGTCTCTCCCTTGTCCCTTGCCTTTGAGGCAATCCCCTCAAAAGTGTAGCTCATGTGACCGACAACCTACCTGTCTTCATGTCCTCAAGTTCATGCATTCACAGAAAAGGAATCCACCTAGAGACAATGCCCCCACCCTCCCCAACCTTTGTTTTCTTTTCCCTTCTATAAAAATACACCATCTATTCTTCAAAGTTTGTAATGTAATCACCTCTTATCACCCTCTTTGCTTCCTCCCTTGAGCACTTGCGTGACACATCGGAAAATAGTTGATCTAGCCGGAGACTCACCGGATTTCTCACCAACGACTCACTTCCTATTACTATTTGTGCGATTTGAGAGAACCCCACGTCGCCGATCTTGCATCCAACGGTTGGATTTCATCCGAAAGTGCAATTTAGCTAGCAATCATCGTTAAGGGGCCCTGCGAACCTTAGGAAAATGGATGCCACTGACCTCAACCTTAAGCTAGGATTGCCTGGGACTGACTCATCTGAAGCACAGACATCGCCGGTGCCCGTGCCTGCGATCAAGTGTAATAAGCGAACGCTTGCCGATGCCGTCGATGATGCCATTAGTAATTCGGAGGTGGTGGATGCCGGGGAGAGAGATCGCGAAGCGTCACCTGCTTCCAAGTAAGTTTATCTAAATCATTATTATGTAGTTGTAGTGTGAGGGGTACATTCCTCTTGTACCTCTGTGTTTCTTTCCCCCTTTTTTTTTTCTTGTTTTGCTGTTCTCTTTGTTTGTACTCTATTCCCTTTGAATATAAGTTACTGTTACTGATAATAAAAAAAAAAAAAAACATATGGTTTGGATTAGATTAGAATAGATTAGATTAGGATAGATTAATTGTGTCATTTGCTGATTATTGGTGTGTGTGAAATGGCAGGGCACAAGTTGTGGGGTGGCCACCGATCCAATCTTACAGGAAAAACAACTTCCAATCAAGGAAGAAGGAGGCTGATGGAGCTGGAATTTACGTGAAGGTTAGCATGGATGGAGCTCCCTACTTGAGAAAGATAGATCTTAAGGTGTACAATGGCTATCAAGAGCTCCTCAAGGCCTTAGGGGACATGTTCAAGTGTTTCACCATAGGGGATTTTTCGGAGAGGGAAGGGTACAAGGGATCTGAGTATGTGCCCACATATGAAGATAAAGATGGAGACTGGATGTTGGTTGGAGATGTTCCATGGGAGTAAGTTCCTTTTCTCTCCTTCTCTATCTACCTGTTTATATACCTTTCTATCCATCTATATATATGTATATGAATATGAATGATTATATACAAACAGTTATATATGATGCATGGTTTTTGGGTAGGGGGTATTTACTTTTGGTGTTCTTGTGGTGTTACAGTATGTTCACCTCCTCATGCAAGAGGTTGAGAATAATGAAAGGATCAGAAGCTAGAGGGTTGGGTTCTTGTGCATGATACCCTTGGTGCTTGGCAATATCAGAAGGTGTGAACAGGAGAGAGACAGACACTTTTAAGGAAACTGAAACCATTGCAGCTTGGGTTCTCCAAGGTGGTGGAGAAGACATGGATTTGGATGTCAATTGCGTCATGGCTTTGGATCTCTCAGTTGCATTATCTGATGGAAGGCTGCCCCAAAACGCATCAGTTTGGAGTTTATACTACAGGATCCGTGGTTATTATTTTGAAGCTTTGTGATGTTCTTATTATGTAATAACCTCATCAAAACAGAACTGCATATAGAGATTTTGCTTATGTGCAATTGTACAAAGGAAAATTCATAGAAAATGTCTTTTGAGTGTAGAATGGAGGAACCAGTAGTCTTTTATCTTTTTGTTGTGTTTTGTCAAGAAAATATAAACAAATCATGTTGTAGAATTGCATGTGTTATCAAGGAATTGCAACGGGAATACACAGATATCAAGCCCCCCCCACCTCTCTGACGTTTATGCATACATGTAATACATACATATGTACAGATTCAGAGAACTTAGGTTTTTTTTTTTTTTTTTTTTTTGATACCAGGCCTTTGATGATGAAAGTAGACTTCAGGTGAGGTAAGTGGGGTGAGGTAAGTGAGCTCTAAGGTGAGGGGAGTAGACTTCGGGTGAGAGAGGACAGCCCAGCCCTTGAGGAAGGAAAGGTGACTGTCAAGGTTCAAACCCTCTGCAACTAAGAATGGGCATCAGTTCTTACCTGGCTGCCGATGGGTTCAAACTCCGGTTATATTACCTCTTTCTGTTTGTGCCTTTGTTTGTGCAGGCTTCTTTTCCACTTGTGTGGGCTTTGTCTCCGCTTGTGCAACTTTCTTTCCTATTTGAGTGGGCTGCCTTTTCATGTGTTCGCGGGCTCTTTATTGGGTTAACAAAAAAAAAAATTCTTCCTGAAAAATTTGATTGTATAGGATTGTTGGCACTAGAGCTATTTCTGCCCCCTACATAGAAAATGTTTTTCCTAGACTGAGATAAAATAGTTTTCTTCTTTCTTTTCATTGCAGAAAAACACTACGCAAGAGCGCACACAAAAAGAAGAAAAGAACAGAAAAAACTTGGACTCGAATGATCCACGGAGTTGCACAAAATCATCTTATTTAGTATAATCTCCCGGACAGACTTCATGGCAGATCAAACCATTGGATCTTAACCAACCATCGCTGATAGATCGGGGGCAACCCTAGATACCACCCATATAAGAGTGACATTAATTCACCGTTAGATTGGACAATCATGAATCATAATCGAAATAGAAGGAAATAAATCAAAAGCCATCGCATGGTTCGATCATAAATTCAAGCCCAGTTCTAATCACAGGTGTAGCTTGAAATCGAACTTAGTGACCTTCGATCATGATCTCATATGTATGGACAATCATGGATCATAATCAAAATAGAAGGAAAATGAATCAAAAGCCATGGCATAGTTCGATCATAAATTCAAGCTTGAGTTCTAATCACAGGTGTAGGTTGAAATCCAACTCCGCAACCTTCAATCATGAGCTCATATGTATGGACTTAAGCTTATCAGTAAACTTTTATTAGTGTCATGTCAAAATTTAGAAAGTTGAGGATGACAACTCAATTTTCTCAACTTGCTTCCCCTGTATGTCTTGTCCTGCATCCAAAAATCTCACTTTGATACAAATGACATTCAACTTTTGAATGAATTGTTCAAAAATCCCTATTCCTTACTACTTATCAAAACTTGATGGCTTGATCTTTCAAATGAAAATCATATTCTCCTGCCGTCAAGATGACAATAGATCTCGACGCAGAACTTATTTTTGATCAGTTCTAATGGTAAATAACAGTAGAGTCATAGATATAACAAAACTTGATTCGTTAACCACTGACTGTGATCATCACAGATAAGTTTACAAGTCACTGGAGAGGGATGTTTTGAATGCACAGCAGCAAGCAAGAAAATGATCTTCTTAAAACAACCATCTTCCTTCAATGATATACACATGCACACTAGATGAGAATAATAGTTTCAGATGGTATAAATAAGACACTTTGGTGGTAAATGATCAGCTAAGTCTAAGTGGACAGAGATGGACTAGCTTCTTTTTTTGAGTATATGGAAGAACTTATTAAGCTGATTACGTACTGAAAGGATAAAGCCAACATGACATCACAGAACCTTGAAATTTTCTGATTTGATAGCTCTCACTATTTAAGGATATTGGCCAAGCATCATCTATGGTGATGAAAAATCCAAGCCATCTACTCTTCGCCCAAGATCCCAAACTGTTTGTATCAGTCATGATCTGCCAATTGATGACGTACATGATGTGTCCATAGAAAACATCAACGTCATACTTCATTCACACTCGTAACATCAATGCACCAATATGTATCATTGATACCGCTTGCAAGAAAAACTAAAGAGAAATTTGGACAAGAAGTTTTTTAATGTAAAGGTACAAGGCACAAAGCAAATGGTTGATATATATTCTGAGTAAAAACAGAAAGTTCCTAGCACACCTCGGTTACAACTGAGATAATGGTATAAGAAAGGTAATAAGAAAAGAATAAAAACAAGACAAACAGACAGAGGGATGAAGAGAGAAGATGATGGTGATGGTGATGGTGATGGTGATGGAGTACCCACAACTTGCAGTGAATCTTGTTAATCATCTTCTTCTTAATTCCCTTGTAAAAACGTCCCGCCTCAGCGTCTTCAGGCTGATTTTGTGCCTGTTTTGCTGCATGGTTTTCCCGTTTTAATGTTTGTTAAGTCTTTTGTAATGGCTTTGCACCATGCAGCTTTTAAAGCGGTTGCAGGTGCCGAATGAGAGGAGAGGAGAAAACATGAAGAGACTTTTATGACGTCAACCATAGTTGCAGAAGACCCCTTTCCTTATCATCTGTGTGAAAGGTGTGAGACTACTGAGTCCAGAGCTGGATAATAATCTAAACCTATATCTTGATTTTTTTTTTTTTTTAAATGCTTATACTAACTGAAAATGAAATCAGGCAGACAACTTTTGGCTTTATAATAAGCAAAGTTTTCACCTATAAGAGTTCTCCATAAGGATGATGCGTGATTTTCAATTCGGGCCGTCACAAAAGAAGGACTACTGAATTAAAGGCGCTCCATAGAAGAAAATTTTCAATGTAAAAATAGCATGCACTAGTAAATGACGCCGCGATTAGCAAGGGCAAGCAGAAAACTAGATTTGCAGGATCAAATTTAAATAAATGATAATAATATAAATATATGGAGCAAAGGGTTTCCACGATCATAATTCATAAAGACCATTCAACTGGATCCGGTAAAATATGTGCTCCGAATCTGATCCTTGGACCCATGTATTGATATCATATTTACCATGTTGGGCACCAAAAGTGTAGGTAATTGATACTGAACCAAGCAGGGGTCATAATGGGTTAAGTTAAGCAGGTTCAGGTTGGATTGAACGCCAAAGTAGCATTTTTTTTCAGATAAATAACATTAGCAGGTTAAGCCAACCCATAGGATGAGTGCTGACTTCATATGGCTTCTTCCTTTGTCTCTATGGTCACATGTCTAGTAAAATCCTACTTCTGGGGTTGGGTTCAATTGGGCTTGAGCCTGTTTGTTTGGATGTATTTTAATGCGAATTGAAGTGTTGGAATTCTCTGATGCCAATGTCAGATTGCATTGGGAATTTTCTATTTGAATGTTAGAATTCTGAAAAATAACTTCATGAAAAAGTCATTTTTTGGCCTTTCAAAATTCCCAAAATGATTAATGCCACCTTTTTGAATGATAGACTGTACTTGAATATTTCAAAAATTACTTGGGGGTTAATATTGAGAGAATTCATAATTCTTACAAGACAAAAATTCTCTAAATTCTTCTAACAAAACAGACCTCAAAGGAAGGTTGGATGAGGAGCGTTTCTGAAGTGGGTTGCCTTTAATTTGGTTATTGCATCAATCTTAATTAGTCTACCTGATAGGTTTGGGATCCCAGAAGAGAATCTCTTTAATTTTCCTGTGAAGCATCCAGCTTCTCTTCCAGGATAGTTACAAATGGTGCATCTAAGGAACATCCTTTTAGGAGGTCAGGAGTAGCCGAAAGAAGCAATGCTTATCTTAATAAATATTCTTCGAACTACTCAGACAGAGTCCTCTGATTCTCCCGGATGTTATTTTGGATGTACAATTTAGGGTGATCAGGAATCAACATTTTAAGTCCTCACTAGAACCAGAGCACATTCCAAAGGAAAAGTAAATAGCAAATGTTGCTTGATACAACTACAATTTTCGTTGCTTTTATTTTGGTTTGCAGAAGGGTTTGATCTCTTTCCAGAAGGGGCTAACAATTTTGGAGAGAGACCTAATGGATTAGAGACATCATTGTTATATTATAAGTGGATGCCAAATTTTGCAACTGTCCAAATGAGGGCAAGGCATGTCATCTTCGGCAGTTTAATCCAAATATACTCAACCAACTTAAAGATTTCTTCCCTTCATAACAACAATCCATGAAGGTGACAAACCCAGCAGATATGAGTTCAAAAGGTCGATCATTAGCCACCAGGGACGTACTTTTGAAAAAGCATTTGGACATTGGTTCTGTGAAATTTGAGGGGATAAAGAGGGTGCCCAGAATGCCATTGTTTTTGCTTGGTGGGCTGGGAATGCCTGACAACTCAATTTGCCTCCACTTCAGACCAACTAGTCTCCATCCTGGCTCTCATCCTCATCTCATCCAACATTGGATAGAAGTCCATAAACCAATCTCTCCAAGTCCAAACCTACAGACATAACCCAAAAGCCTGATTAGGAGAGAACGTATTTGACAGCCAACACTGAGGCTTCACTTTGATTTTGACCAACCTCGCCCTTGCCTGAAAGATGGAACCTCAACAGTATAGATGGGGTTTTAACATGTTTGGCCTGCTATACCTGATAAATTCCCAGGAAAGCTTCACCACATCCCTTTTTGCTGCGCCGTATGGTTTTGATGATGATAATACGGGCCCAAACAAACTCCAACTTTTAACTTGACAAAAAATTAAACTTCTTTGTGCCTCCTATCAATCAAGCAATATAGGCTGAACTTAGTGGCTTCTATAATTCTCTGGCATCATCTCAAACCATAGAGACTGGTTTCTACTGTCCAAAGATTTAAACACATAATGACAGTGTAAATTATCCGTACTTGGGCTGAACTTGGTGCTGCTTTCCATCCTTCTAATGGATTGAGATAGACCGCATGCAAGAATTAAGAATTCCCTAATAACCGTTGTTCTCTTGAAAAATCGGCCTGTAATGACGGCAGCCATTAGAATATGATAACATGTGGATAAATGCATGCATTCAGATTTGGGGGCCACTGATATACTTGTGTGCAACAATGACCTAAACAACTCACCAAAATAACATGAAAGGAGCGATCCATATCAGCTGCAAATTTGCTTTGCTACTCTATTGTGCAGATAAAAAGCCCAGCTGAATCCCATTGCTATTATATTTTTAATCATTTTCCATATTCTGCAGTGAGGGTTGGAGAATGCTACGCCCACAGATTTGGGTGAGAGAACATGAACCAAAAAAATCTACATATTCAAGTGGCAAGAACTGGATTGGGACAATTCAAATAGAATAAAGGTGCAACAAGTATGGTTTCCAACTTCCTAAAGGATAATAATCTTGAGAAAGCAAAAGGATAGTAAGTCAAGTAACCTATTGAAAGGCCTATTGGAATACACACCATATTTTAGAAGAATAAAAATGGAAATCGTAATTTTCTTTTGATAAGTAAAATATGGTGATGACTCTATCGTGCTTTAAAACCAATGCTTGCTTTCACACACACTAAAATTGCAAGCAATAATCAATAATGAAAGAAGGAGAGTGCTAAATCTCAGTCTACAGACAACAGGTCCAGCAACTGTTGCAGGAAGTAAAAACTGTCAGAAGTAGATCTCATGTCTCCATTCAAACACTTCAACATATGAGAGATCTCTAACCATCTGGAATGCCTCTTGTCTGCGGCAATAAACTCATGAGCAACACCATCGACAACCACACTACTGCGGCCAGCTTTCTTCTTCACTCCTCTTGTTCCCATGATTCCTCTAATTTTGTTTGAGTGGCTCCACTTCCCACAAGCCGCATATATATTTGACAGCAGAACATAACCGCCCTCTTTCTCTGGCTCCAATTTGACCAGCTCATTTAAAGCAGTCTCAGCAAGTCGGACATCTCCATGAACTTTACAAGCATTCAACATTGCCCCCCAGATAGGTGCACTTGGTTTCATGGGCATCCGTTCAATCACATCCTTTGCCTCAGTTAGCATCCCTGCTCGCCCTAACAGATCAACCAGGCACCCATAGTGCTCAACTCCTGGCTCAACACCATAGATTTCCTTCATACCATAAAAGATTGTTATCCCCTGATCTACCAAACCACTATGACTACAAGCAGTAAGAACAGCAACAAGAGTAACTCTGTTTGGCATCAGTTCTTCCTGCATCTCCCTGAACAATTCCAGTGCTTTGTTTCCATAACCATGGAATGCAAGTCCAGCAATCATTGCTGTCCACACCATAACATCCTTTTCATAAACTCTTTCAAAAACCAGAAGAGCTCTTTCAACGCTCCCACACTTGCTGTACATATCTATCAGTGCTGACCCTAAGATGGCATCATATTCTGCACGGGCTTTGACCACCCAACCATGAATCCCTCTCCCTTCATTCAGGGAGCCAATCAAGGCAGCAACAGAAACCAAGCTAACAACTGTCACCTTGTCTGGTCTAACATTCTTAACAAGCATGTCCTGGAATAGTTTCATTACAGCTTGGAAATGCCCCTCCTGTGCATATCCAGCGATTAGAGCATTCCAAGAAACCAGATCTCTGCTAGGCATTTCATTGAAA
Organism: Umbellularia californica; assembly: GCA_028538565.1. Taxonomy (NCBI): domain Eukaryota; kingdom Viridiplantae; phylum Streptophyta; class Magnoliopsida; order Laurales; family Lauraceae; genus Umbellularia; species Umbellularia californica. Next base: position 11,162,920 of record JAPQWN010000001.1, on the reverse strand, counting down.
AGCCTGTGGGCGATCTCCATTTCTCCAATTGTAGCATACCCTGCAATTATGGTATTCCATGAGATGAGATCCCTCTCTTCAAATACATCAAAAACCCTCCTAGCTAGCTCCATCTCTTCACATTTCACGTACATATCCAAAAGAGAATTAACCATAATCAAGTTCGAAGCAATTTTGAACTCCCTCCGTTTAATCCATGCATGAATTGACTTCCCCTGACGTGCATCTCCCAGGTTCCCACAGACCACGAGAAGACTTACTGTGGTAAATTCGTCTGGCTCAAGTCCTGAAACTACCATCTCGCGAAACAGTTCTAGAGCTTCCAAACTGTGCCTCATCTTGGCATATCCAGAAATCATGGCATTCCATGAAACGACATCTTGCTCGGGAATTAGTTGAAACACCTGATGAGCAAGATCCATGCGTCTATTCTCCGAATACATCTTGATGAGGGAGTTCTGAAGATAGGCATATGACGAGAAACCCATAACAATAGCATGACCATGAATCTGCTTCCCTTCTGATAAGCATTTAGAAGACTTAAGGAGGGAGAGGAAAGTTTGTTTGTCAGGATATATGCATGATTGAAGCATGGACTTGTAAAGAGCCATCGATCGGCTGGAAGAGAAGGATAGTGCAGAGATCATAGTGTTGTAAATGTAAAGATTTGGATGTGGAGTATAATAATGGAAGAGAAGGATGGCCAAGTCTAAGTTCTCAGGGTGTGTTGTTGCTGACAATAGAAGCCTACTCATGGGAAAGGTTTGTGTGATAAGATGAATCCTCATCATTTGAGCCAAAATCTGTTTAAAGTGTTTCCTCGTTCTGCACTTTTCAAGCAGAAAAAGAGTCGGGTGTGTGAGGGAAAGTGAAACAGTTGCATCCCAGCTGCTTCTGCTGCTGGACACACCAGCAGCAGAAGCAAGAGAACAGCTGCAACGGCTATAACGAAACATATACAGAACCCTAGGAGTAGCTTGCAAGTATCAGATATAAGGAACCGATAAAAAACAGTATCAGAAATAAAGAAACTGGTAGTTTGATATTGCAATCAGCCTACAATTCAAATGAACTGATGACTTTTAAAAAGAACAGGGAAAAGTTACACTAGTCATGACAAAGTAGCCACATGCTAAAAAAGCCATTCACTACAATTTGTCATTTCTTGCCCCAAGAGCAAATAAAGGCTAGAATAATTGCTCAAAAAGAACTTCAACACTTCAGTTTTCCAGCATCAAAAGGTTGAGCCAGTATTTTGCAGTTTCAAGAATACAGGATCCTTCATGAAAGGTCCGGACTTCCAAATTATATCATAATATTTTTGAGACATATAACAAATATATAATATATTCCAGATTTAACGATGTCCAAAGCAAAATTCACATGGCTATGGGCTTAAGAAGAAGAGAAAACAACTTTCCATTGATTGTAGATCATATCTAAAACGTTCAGAATGAATGCTAAGCTTACTTTTTTTTTCTGAATAAATGAAGGGCATTCTATTCAACCTGAAAAGGATAACTTGTCTGTTTATGGAACCTTTTCTCAATAATTAAAACACGGTGAACAACAATGCAGGTTCTAGGACCAGGCTACGCAAAAAAGGAAAAAAGGGAAATAAATCAAGCAGGTGTATCAGAAGATGATGAGATTATAAAGGATTAATAGCTCCTGACAGATATAAAAAAGTAAAGAACCACAACTTCTCAGACCTGGTCTGACTGAAAAAAGGTCTCATATGACTTGAATTGACTTGTTTGTCTACCATTCAATAACCTTTGCCAGGGAGGCATCAATCAAAAAGGGGTGAAATCATCGCCAGACAAAAAAGTGACAGGCATGCTTGTTCCGTTATCATTGAGAGACTGCATCCTTGCGTCTAATATTGCCAGTTGAGACTTCACCCATGGTGGATTGTATTTACCCTCAATCCATAAAGCTTCCTTAGTATGTTTGTGCTTGAAATCTGGATACTTTGGGTTCCTCTGCAAATTGCACAAAAAACTTGAGTAATCACTGAAGATTAGAATATTTCCAACTGAAAAAAAAATTAAAAAAAAAAAAAAAAAACCCTGAAGATAAGGGGAAAAAATCCAAGGTGGGCTAGGATATGCTAGCTTGTGCCTTGCACCTTAACTACATTAGCTCCCACTATTATCTTTCAATTCCCTTTGTCCTTCATGGATGGCACTCTTCAAGGTGGGCCGCATAATCTTGCTCTGTCATCTCACCATCCCATGTAGCATTCTCATATGTGTATGTGAAAGTACAATCCAGTGGATTAAAAAGGGTTCCAAGGAGAAGAACCAAGGGTAGTAGGACAGGCCTGAACCATAAGCGATCCATAAGTTTATTGGATTGGAAATGCTAACACAGACCCAACCCTGATGTAAATAGGGCTAAGCCGAGCACAGTGCTACCAGGTTGGGTTTGGTTGGATTGGCAGGTTGGGTCAACAAATAACCATCCTTAAGGTAGAACGAATAAGGTAGGCAACACAAGGGAGTATTAATATTACCGAAGTATTTACTTTTATTTACTGACAGTGAGTACATATCTGAATATATCAATAGAAAAAAGAAAATATATCTGAACATCATCTGATTTGCAAGCACCTTGTTATTTCTATTATCCCACCAATCAACTGGATTAGCAAAGAACGCTTGCCACAGCTCTTCTGTTGAACCTAAATGATTTCCGGAGAAATTTCCCACCTTCTCACCTGCAATACCACAGTAACTAACTAATAAAAATAGAACAGCTATGAAACTAACCTGTCTCTATTTCACACACACACACACGCACGCACGCACGCACGCAGACACACACACACACACACAGACAGAGAGAGAGAGAGAGTGCCTGCAGTCCTAGAGTCCCTCTCCGGCTCATATAAGGACACTTTAGGAAATGTCTTCTCAACAAAATTCAGCTGTTGAACAACCACCTGCCATAAATAAATTTAAGGATATTCAGAATGCATGCAGGATAAAACAAAGGTATGATATTTGCAGTATATAAGGTCATGAGGAAAACTGGGCTGTGAACCATGCTGCAGTTTATAATCTGGCTGTGGAGCCCACCCCGATTAATACCAATCAATGAGGTAGGAGATCAAAAGGTCTCTTTATGGACTCGTGGTGGGCTCAACATGGGGCACGATCTGATGATCATAATGATCTATTTAACAGCCCAAAGCTTATTAAACTATAAAATGATGTTGCAAACGTGGTTGCGGGGGGCCTATTTAGATTGATACCATTCACTGGGAGATAGCAGGGATTAGAAGGTCTTGTCAAGGATTACAAGTGGGCTCCATATGGGGCACAATCTAATGGTTGTAACCATCTATTTAATGGCCTCAAAGTTTATATAACTGTTAAACTGGAACTGTCAAAACAGATGGTTACAACCAGTAGATCATGCTCCATGTGAGCACCCTTAATCCATAAAAATGCCTTCCAATCCCACTACCCAAGTGATTGGCATCAATTGAGATGAGCCCCACAACCAGGTTTGTAACTTATAAAGTTGTGGCTGGTTAATAGCCGATCTTTCCTATAATGCCATAAAGAAAAACAAAACCTTGTAATAGGTCTGCCTTTTCTCATCATCTCCTTCAACTGTGTCAGACAAAAGTCGACCGGAAACATATATCTGGTGCCCCTTCTCTACATGCTGAAAAGCAACATGCGCCAACTCATCCCAAAATGTTAAATTGATCCTACAAACATTACCATTCATAAATTTTAAGACAAAAAATAAATGAAATAACTGGACAACAATCATCAAATGATTCAACTAATAAATCACGAGAAAACCACTGTATAGGAAAACCAACTGAATGAAAAGAACCTAATCCTACATATATACATATACAGGCAGGGCATTGAATGATGATAATCAGTTTCTAAGATGAAAAACTGAACCCCGGAACTATCTGATTAAGTTTTCCTTTTTTGTGACTCTGATTTTTTTTTTTCAGACCTTTGATTAATCTGACAGAGCATGTCATTCCAACTGGAGCAGATTTTGGGGGTGTGACATGGATGCCTCAGATCAAGCATAGTTGGGCCCGCAAGGTTATATACATGGAAACTGTGAGGCATGTTCCTCCATCTTTTCTTTGTATCCATAATGTATTTTCTCCTCTTCCGTCTACTTTTCGTCTACAATATCTCCTCTCTCCATCAACATCCATAATCTACTTTTAACGAAAAAAGAGAAAAGTTCAAATCTTTTTCACATAAACTTAAGTATTCTAATAATCAAAGCAAGAAACACATCTGAAATGAATGAAATGGTGACGGTGGATGATGATGATTCCACATACCAGACGGTCTCGGTGGCGGAGCGCTTGACGGCGAGGCGAGTCCAGGCAAGTACCTTGCCGCTGCTGAGGTGCTTGATCTGAATCGGAGTACCGACAACTCCAATCAAGTTGACAGAATTCGCAAGCTCCTTTTTCCACGCTACCTCCGCAGGTCGAGGATAGACCACGCGGTCGTGCTGGAAGTCCAAGGAGGAGGAGGAGCTGTCACTGTTACTAACGTTAGTAGAGCAGCGGAGAAGAAGAAACCCTAGCTTCTTCTTCTTCTGGTGGTTCTTGTTGGTGTCGTCTCTGAAAGAGGAGGAGAAGAGGGAATGGGGTGGTGGTTTTGATGTTGTTAAAGGATTTTTAGGGTTTGAGCAAGGTGAGAAGCTGAGGCTTGATTTTGTTGGAGTCAGAAGGAGAGAATGGAGCGCCATTGGTGACGATGGATGGATGGTGAAAGATGAGGGGATTCTGGACTCTTTATGAAAGAAGGGCACCATCTAAAAGTGGGCCACACTCGCTGATGAGTGACTAGATTGGGCCGGGCCGTGGAATATCAAGGTCCAATCTGAATTTAGAAATACAGGCTCATGTTTGTCTCAAGCCCCAAAAGTGTCAAAAGTTTGTGAGACAAGCTCGGCCTGGATCTAACATGTTAGACCCGAGCTAGCTCATTTAGCAAATTATGCCCAAGTCTTGTTAAAACTCAATTATAATATAAATATATTACGCTAGTAGGTTTTCGATCCAATTTTGATTGTACTTTCTATTTTGACTGGAAGTTACTTTTAGGTTTTACAGCTGCTAACATACTCTCCTTCCACTAATGGACTCTCATCTCCCCCGTTTCTAACATATATAGAATCCTACCTCTTCTTGTACATCCGTGATTTAGTAATGGTTTTTGTGCTAGTTGATACTTACACTACAAAGAGAGAGATTTTACATTCAATAATATTCTCTTGCTCGGGCCGTACTTTTGGGCTTTGTCACTAGTCCAAGCCGTGCCCAAATAGTTTTAGATTCAGTCAACTTGACCAAAGAATAAGGATGGAACTGGGTCCCCAATTCTACTATTACCCGGAGGTTCCAAGGGTATGGATCCTTATTTAGGCCCGATAAGTAAATGGGTCCGTTTCACATTCGTTCGGACCCGTGGACCTGAGACCTAACATATTACTTTGATTTTCAAAAATATCTCCTAAAAACCATATATATATATATATATGGAGAACATTCATGTGCATCTATCCCTCACCAAAAATGGTGAGGGACACCCCTTTTAGGGGTGTTTCAAGTACAAGAGTGGTACAAGAGGGGTACTTTGTACCTCCCTCTTGTACTTGAAATAACCCCAAAATGGGTGTCCCTCACCATTTTTGGTGAGGGATAGATGCATATGAAGATCCCCCTATATATATATATATAATATCATTCTCTACCTAGACTCGGACCTGAATCCAAACCCATCCCATATATAGTTTTGGTTCCGGTTCCGGGGAGCCAAGAAACTGGTTTCGAAATGGTTCTGGGTCCAGATCTGGTTCCACCTTTTCCTTAACGGTTCCAGTTCCGGGTCCACCATGGACCCGAACTAGAACTGATCCGTTTACAACCCTACCTGAGAACTAAAATGTTTGTCCCAAATGCGGCCCAAAGAAGGCATGACACAAGTTCAGGACAGCCCATGAGCTTCCCCTGCCTGTAGAACATGTAATTTACATAATCAAATTCAGTTGTTGTGTTTTCTTAGGAAAAAAATTAATCATGGTATCTATTTTAATTGGAGTGGACTTTGATCGAGTAATTGGATTAATTGGCATGTCTCTATAACACAACAATTGAAATTGCTTTTTGCCACATGGAAGCCAAAACTTCAGCCCCCTACCACATTATCCTAGCTCCTTGATTTAACAACTTAAAAGTGTAAAATAGGTTCACATGTAGTCTGCTAGTAGGAGAAGATTCCTCTTATTTGCTTGAGAGGATGAACTTGCACACTTCAACCTTCAAGGTGGTGAACCAGCTGAGCGACAACCTTAAGACAACTAGAATCATTTGACTGAGCTACAGGATCTCTGCAGTTTTTGGAAAGGATGTATAGGGGAGGTCAGATCCGAGATGGTGGATGTAAAATCCAGCTAATCAAGCTCACACTACCAAAATAAGAACTGTAAAGTTCTGTAAAAATTTTACCCTTCCCCATTATTGAGATTGCCACTGCCAAAACAGGCACTAGAGTTTGCAGGACCATCATTCTGGGCTCTCCCGGCTACTAGTAGCTACCGATTGGCAAAATCCTCAAATAAAAACACCCATTGCAATAGTAAGTGAAATCCAGTGGCTACTGGCTAGGGCAAAATTGTGGTTATTGTACATAGCCTACATGTGGTTTTTACTAGGTCATGGGAACTTCCCTGTTGCCCTTATCACCTTCATATTTTTGTACCATATGTTTCACAAAAGAAATGTAACAACTAACAGTAAAAAGTTATTAGATAAAAAGGAAACAAAATGAATGACCTTGCATTAACAAGGGCGTACTAAATCTTACGGTTATCTATTGTCTGGAGAGAAGACTAGTGTGCAATACAGAGTCCTTAAAAACACTTAAGACAGCAAACTGTGGTAACTTAAATGAGGTATTTCTGAGCAAGCTAAAATTACTCATCTCCATCTCCTAAAGCCTGCAGTGCGACTTATCTACAGATTGACAAGATGTTAATTTTCCTTGTTCCAACCGACTGGTAAAAGCTCAGATCAATGCCACGATCTCAATTTGCTAACTGTTTCCCCGAAGGATAGTGAGAAGAGGCTCGACCCTAAACAAAAAATGCACAGGAAGAGCTAGGTTCATGCCCAGTCATACTAACTACTGTTTGATTGAGTATTTCCAGCATTTGCTTCCACTCTTCCAACTAGCAGGGGTTGGCATCTTATCTTCCCGATCTTGTAATTGCTGATGGTTTAAGCTACATTTCTGACTCAACATTTGAATGTTGCTTTTGTCCTCACCATTGAGGGATATCAAGTATTTGCATCTGAGCTCGAAATTAATACTATTGAATGCTGTCTACTAACATCAACCTCTGGCTCGTTTGCCGACTCATCCTCAGAATTACCATCCATAAATGACTCCGGATCAGCTGCATATGATATGCCATACTTCTGTCCATGAGTTAGTCCCGGGCAGCGCCACTGTAGGAAAATATAGCAAAATCAGCAAAATATATATTGAAAAAGCACTGAATCATATTCCAGGTGTTATGAAGGGTCCTCGGCAAGAGGCATTAGTATCTAATGCAAAAGTTCCGCACAGAAAGGACCAATGATATAAGACTTGATGTGCGTCCCACTGACGGAGAATGACCCAAAAAATGATCCAGATTTGGAAATACCAATCCAATGTATGTTGTTATTTCCTGACTGATACCATACTTATTTCTTAACTGTCTGTTTAAAGAAAACTAATCAAAAGTTTTGAATCTGGGAGATATTTGGGCCATCCAAATTGACAATAGGACTCATCCCATCACCAGTTACAGAGGTCCATTGTACAGACTGCGGAAGCGACTATAAACAACTTGATGATGATGACCCAGTAACCCTCTTCCATGTGATCATGAAACTACAGTACAGACCTCAATGAGTCCTGTCAAAGAAATTGGTTCCGGTGATTTGGGGCGTGATGGAAAGCTAACAGTGCCCCAGCTGCGGTACGGATTTGCAGTATCATTTGCTTCATTATGCTTGATATCTGAAGTTCGGTATTTTTTCTTCCCACCACTCCTACAGAAAGCCCCAAAATAAGAACAGTGTTCATCTGCTAAAGATATTTCTGGGGTTGCAGGCAGCAAGTGACCCTCTGTACTGAAGATATACCTGCATTGAAATTTTAAAAGGAAAATGGGTATTAGTAAAAGGTAGTGTTCTTTGAGTGTGCTTCACAGTGGCCATGCTATTCTGGCAGATCTAAGTTTATGAATTTATAAAAAGAGGATATTGAAATCCTCAGCCGTGTAGTTAGAGCTTGCGTGGAAAATGGGAAGCACATTACAACCTAATATTCACAGTGGCCATACTATTCTGGCAGATATAAGTTTATTAATTTATAAAAAGAGGATATCGAAATCCTCAGCCATGTAGTTAGAGCTTGCATGGAAAATGGGAAACACATTTCAACCCAATACCTTTCCCACCCAAATCATTTTCTGAGCCAGCCAACTTGCCAATAATGATTTCAAGCAAAAAGGTAAAGAAACATATCCCATTTAAAGTGATCTCCATATCATGTCAATTGCAAGCAACAAAAAACCATCCATTCTGCCAAAATAATTGAATCACTCGCCATATAAGGTATATCAGATTGCACCCTAAATGGGCAAACTAGACCAAAAGCCACAAGTTACTTACTTATATGGTCCATTTTCCACAATGTTGTCAGGGCCAACTGCCAAATCAAAAAGAAGCCACAAATATTTAACCTGAAATGAGTCATCAATATGAGATTCCTCACATGAGAAAAAGGTGTTATGTCTTTTATCATTTTATGGTGAAAGATGTTCTATCACAAGCAAAATATAGCGTAGGGGTGTTCATGGACCGGGCTAGCCCGAGACCAGCCCAGCCCATTTTGGCTAGGGCTTGGGCCTTCAGTCTTACTATTTGGCCCAGGCTCGGGTTCTTTTATTTGGACCAGCTTATATATATAGGTCAGGCTTGGTTTTAGTGGTAGAGAGGCCAAGCCCGGCGAGGCCCGGCCCGAATTTCAAAATAATGGTTAAAATAGAAAACGAGAGGAGACTCAAACACATAACCTATTACCAAGATACACAACACAAAGCCAGTTGTGCTACTGCCTCCAACAATGTAAAAACTCTCTTTATTTTTCTTATAGCATTACATGGGCTGGGCTCAGGCTCACTCTTCTTTATGAGGGCTGGGCTCAAACAGGCTAGTTATGGCCTGTTTTGGGCCTGGGCTGGGCTTGGACCTTGAGTTTTGAACTCTGGCCGGGCCGGGATATTGCCTGGCCCATGAACACCCCTAATATAGTGGCAAGGATAGAAGAAAATGGCTTCCTGTTTATCCATTTGAATCTTACAGTTTCAGCAAGGAAAAAGCTTTCCATGTGGTCTTCCTGTTTGTGAGACTCCACATCTGCTATATGGCAATATCCACAAGGGCAACGGGCACCATATTGCAGACTAGCAACCATATCACGTCCAGCATCAAGATATCTGTGAAAAGCAACTTCTTAAAAAAAAAAAAAAAAAAAAAAAAAAGCTCTATAGAATATGGATGCTATGGTTTTATTTCTAAATTTCAAATGAGTTTAAAAAATAAGATTTAAACCAAAGTGAAGAATCAATAGAAAGATATTTGAACCCATCTCAAAAAAGAAAGAAAGATGTTTGAACCAGTTTCCCAATACAGGCAGGTTCACAAGTTCAGAACCAAGTAACTAAGTTAACTCTCCATATCTTTCGATCCAGCATCCAGAGCAAAGACAAGAAGGGTTCCAATATTTGGCCTTAAATAACTTGAACCACAGCCTCCACAATGTGAAAGAGGTTAATAGATGTCAGCAGAAAGGGAGCAAGGTAATAAAATGAAGGCAAAGCTGCAGAGACTGTTCTGCATACTAGATAAAATTCATTATCTAGGTTCTACACTAAACATTTTAGCTGTTCATTCATATAATAATTGAGTGAGATAAAAGATAATATCACTCGCTTCCTCATTATAGGAACTCCTTCCATGTATCTTGTTGTATTTCATTTTTTGATTTCGCGAATAGTTGTCAATTACTGCCCATTAAAAAAAATAATTAGAATGTAAGAGGCATCATGCAGTAGTTTGAATGTCCAAGGTGCAACCCTCACCACAGTGTTAGCCATTTTGGCATGATGCTTGAACAATTGTAACAATTAATTGGCCACCAAATAGGAGATAGTCCAAGAAGTGGCCTAAATAAATACCACATAAGAAGATACAGGCCAATCCCATGCAAGTAACGAAGAAAACAACATTAATAGAAGGGAAGCACACTGAAATACAACTTTTATTTGCCAAAATAAATAATAGACACAACCAACCTTGGATCTCTGGTCGCTTTGAATAGCCAATAGGTGCTCTCAATCAATTCTGGGCGCAAGGGATAGCTCTTCTGACCATACTGAAATACACATGCAGTTGAAAGAGTATCTTTTTATATTATACAACAAAGTACATTTAAACCAGCTAACATGAGAGTATCAAGTAGAGGGGTTGAATGCATTTAAGTGGTTTTACAAATATAATGGATATCGGATAGAACTTCCTGCAGAAGTGCATTGCAGGAAGCAATATTTTCTTATTCTTCTTTCTTTTCCCTTTGAAGAGTAATAATGTTTTTGAGAGAATTTTACCGTCATAAAAAAATAATAATGTTTTTGAAAGAAAACAGATTTATTTTGATTCAGAAAAGACGAATCCCCTAGATTCTAGTGTGATCTAGATGCAAATACAAATGCTATTTACATTTCAAACTTCCATATCACACCAAACCTTATTCAAGTAATAACTGGCGGTAAAGCCAGAACTTTCACCAGCAGTACTTTTAGCTGCCTGGGCATTGAGATTGGAAGATTAAATATTAAATGAATAATACCAAGCACTCCACACTTCCACAGTGATCCAGATTTCTGGTATTGATAGAAAGGTATTGAATGGTGACTAGATTTGGGTGTTGAGACTTCACTAGATGATTGCTCTGCAAACCCTCCCATCTGGGTTTAGTGCATTTTCAGTTGAAAGGAAGATTCTTCTGGTAAGAGATGGAGAAGGTTAGCTATTTTGCTTGAAAGAGGACTGAGGATCTCAGAATCTCTTTCCATGAGTACCACTATTTTCGACAGCACATTATGAAGGAAATATTTTCAGGAATTAGAAGTAGTCAAACAGTATGGAGTTCAGTGATGTTTCAGACAGCAAATCTCCAGGATGTATAAGCAACAACATGGGCTTTTGTTTTCATTCTCCACACAGATCAAGCTGCAAATGCCATGGTAGTCTCAACAAAGAAGTGGATAGGAGGTCCTTTATGAAAAACTAGTTGTGGTAGAACATAAAGCTCCAAAGAAAAACTATAACTTCACCTCAAAAGAGGATAGCTACCTCTCAAAAAAGCAGGCAAATCAAATTTGTAAGGAGATTGGAGAGACATTACTTCTGTAGAAGCCCAGTTCCCATCTATTTACAAAGTAAATCTTCCTAAACAGAGAGGCTTTTGTGATTGACTGCTTAGGTTTTAGAGGTGGAAACATCTTCCAGGGCTTAAGGCTTCAACAGCTCAAGGATGATGAAATTCAAGACTGAACCAATCTTCATCTCCTCCGCAAGAACACCCCAATTGTTAAAGATGAGGAAGATGGTTTATTATGGAAACAGGAAAGAATTATTGTTTCAACAAGAACTACCTACACATCTCTGTTTGTTGGAAGTATTCTTATAAAGATAACATTACAAAAATTTGGAAGAGTTGTGGAGACTGCAGCGCCATAAGTGATGATCATTTGTCAGTTGACGACAAAGGACAATATTCTCACTTGTTGCCATTTGAAAAGTCCAAAGATAAGACTTGCTAGTGTGTGCTTTATGTGTAGAAAAGTCAAAGCTATTGATCATCTTTTCATTCATTGTCACACGTAAGCAAAAAATTTGAAGCCCACTGTTTTGGGTGTTTCCGTTATCCATTGGATGTCCAAGGGAAAGGTGAAGATCTTTCTATTACTTAAAGAGATGCTATATAGGCCATCTAGAGTCTTTTAAATATCCAGAGTGATGATACTTCTATTACTTGGAGAAAAACTGGTTCAAAGAAAAAGACAAGAATTTGAAGACTGGTTCTGTCTGTGATGTGTGAGCATTTGGCTTGGAAGGCATAAGAGAATTTTCCAAGAGGAGACAAACATTGTTGAACATGTTATAAAATGTTCAAACACTTTTTTTATTGGGCCCTTGCCAAAAAGGAATTTGTTGATGCTTTTGATGCCAGAATTTCTGTCAAATTGGAGTGTTATCACAGATATAAACTGGTCCCTTGTGAAATATAGCACTGCAGACCAACATACCATGCTTCTTCTTTAGAGAGTAGCCCAGCAGGACTATATGTCTCAGATTCTAGGATTTTTTTCCCTACCTGTCTTCTGTGGCCAATCTCACCTTTCTTGTAGTTTCTCTTCAATAAAAACTGTCCATTACTTCTTTCTTTTGTGGAAAAGGCTTATAATTACCTGAACATTGAACGAAGCAAGATTAAAACCCTCCGGGGTGAAGCCATATTTTTTCCAGACACTGAAGAAGGCAGCATGTGTCTTAACCGCTGGATGAATGTCCCCAGCTAAAACCTTCCAGACAAGAACATAATTAACTTTCTTACGAATTAATAAATAACAGCATATTTCACAATATTATGAACAACAAATACCTGAAGACCAGGCCAAAATGCCTGAAGACTGTTAAATAACGGCCACACCATAGCAGCAGAATTCATATTCACCTCCACGTACCTATATATATGTTAAACTTATGACTCCGATCTCTAATAAAACCACCAACCATGAGCACGTAATAATATTTATAAAACACAGCAATGCAGTCACAAATGTACCAAGGATCTTTGTAAATATAGTGCATCACAGCCTTGTAAGCTTCCTGGAATATGAACAGGTACTCCTCGTCTCCAAATAATAAATAGGCCTATGGAGTGTAAGGAAGCCCTTAAGAAAGAAGGAACAATGGCATTTTTAAAAGTTATGCAGCAAAGCAGCGGATATGGACCAGAGGATCAAACAAATCGCATTCTTCTGATATAGACATGCATCCACACAAAATTGAATTAAGCAATTAAATAATTAAAGCATTTTGTTGATCGTTAAATCCAAAAATTGAAGGTATTTTTATACATATTTCTGCTTTTATCTTTCACATATAACCTCTAAAGGTATGACTGTTTCTAAGATTAAATGAAAAGTCTTTCACCCATTAGGTTGCAGTCATCAAGGAACTACAATGAAATGCTGCAAATGCATCATTCCCAACTTGTGAGGATCGACCTATAGATTGCATAAACCAAACAAAGAACCTCTTCATCTAATGTACTTTGAAAAAGTGCATTTTGCTTCACGGAGGTATACGTAAACATGTACATGGTTAGAGTTCACATAAGAAGTCGATATGGAAAAGCATGGGCATGGTTTTATAGCAAGAACATCTTAAAAAAACCACTTAGGCATTTGGAACTGCAACAATGAAAAGGAACATCACACAGATGAATCTCAGATGGCAGATGAAAAGATGCTTTTTTCCCCCTAATCAGATGATACAAAGCTTTCACAGAGCTTGATCTGGTTGGTTTTCTTTACAACTGTTTGAGGCAGATAGGTGTCATTAAAGAATAATAGTGAAAACAGTTCGTCATTGACTTGTCCTAAGTGTCATGATCATAAACGATTCGAGGGAAGAAAATATGCATGGTAACCAATTCGTCATTGACTCATCCTAAGTGACAATATGTTCATAACCAATTCGTCATTGACTCATCCTAAGTGACAACATGTTCATAAACAATTCAGAGAGAGAGACATATGCATGGAAATTCTATTTGCTTTTAGAAATTTACTTTTCAATTTTAAAAAATATTTTTTTCTTTAAAAAAATTAACTAACAATTTATATCAGCATGATTCTGCATGTATTCAAAATTTCCTGACATCAAAACATGCAGCATGTCAAAAAATATTGCCGTTAAAGACGAAGAACTGAGATATTTTGCCTCGTGATTTATGCAACCGACCTTCAAAAGATATTCATAAAAGGAGTCAATACTTGTTCCTATCCCAGCATCCTGTATCACAAACAAAACATGAAAAAGCCAAAAAACATAATAAATAACTAAACAAGTAAGGAGACATTATAGTTAAATATGTTCTCTTTGTAATGCATAGCATTCCCCTCTTGTACAGATAACAACTGCTATGCATTGAACGAACGAAAAAAAAAATCTGGGCCAGTTGATAGGGAGAAGAACACCCGTGCCAGTGATTAAGGGAAGAACAGATAAAATAACCACAAATTTCAAGAAGATGAGAAAATAATAAAAAAGGTTAAAAATATGTCGCCACCATCATTGGGGTCACCTTCGCTGTCGTCATCATCATCATCCCATTAGATCCTTCCCATTAAAAAATATGTTAGAAAATAGAAATATTTAGTTGTGTTTTGAATCAATATAAACCAATAGACTTTATAACATAGACATGAACAATATTCACTTGATAGATTACTATAAGCTATCATTCATTAAATTGGCATTATGATGGAGGATTTTCACCGGAGAGCAGACTGCATAAGTGCATATGAGCTACTGCTTCTGGGGCCCACTTAAATGCTTTCCTATCATTAAGGGTATGATGGATAGAAAGGTTTCTTTATGGATAAGGGCCATGACAAAAAATCAACTCCATGAGATTATCATAGCCCTTTATTTAGCAGCCTCAAAATTCAATTATTTTTTAACGGCATATTTTTTTGAGATTCAAACCAAGGGTGAGAAAAAGGTTTGATGGGTATAAATTTGGGCATTGGACAGATCATGGGAGGATAAGAGAGTGAAAAAAGCTGCACTTATCAAAGTTTGACCCAAGTGGGCTCTTTCAAGATGGACCATACGTGCAATCTACTCATAGGAGAAAGATCTCCCATTATGATTAGCATAGTTAATGTTTACATCATCAAATGTTCAGGACTCTGGGCTCGAGTTTAGACTCTTTAATGGGGCTTATAGCAGCAGCATAGATCATGGATTTACTACAAAATAAATAAAAAAACTTTTGATTAATTAAATAATTCCTTTTTATTAATTACATAATTCTTTCAGTCATTAAAATCTAAAAATCAACAAATAATCACATAAATAAACAAAAAATTCATGGTTCAGGAGCCAAATCCATGTATGTCAGACATCAATGGCTATTATTGTATAAAAACTCAAAGACATCATAAGAGTTGAAATAGAATTCTAAGATTAGAAAATACAAAATATGTACAAAACACCCATAAAATGTTTGATAATTCAAGGATTAAAGCCTATTTCCAGGAATCTATCATTTATTCATCATATAATGATGGTTCCAAGCTTCCTTCATCCAAAAAAAAAGTTACTTCTTTCAAGAATGTCCGAATATCCCCTTTCAATGCCCTTGCTTTGATCTTCGGTTTTGCCCTTCTATGGCCCTAGATCCAGGTTTCAGAAGCCCAGTGTAGGAAGAGCAAATGAGATGGAAATAAGTGGAAATCCCATTTGATGGATTTTGTACCCTGGAAATTGCATGCAACTTTAACTTACAATTAAATATCAATTTTATTGCACTTGCAAATTCTTCAAGTTTTCAGAATTATGTAAGCATCAATATTTAATACAGAATAAGCGAGGATTGAAACTTCTGACCATAAATTTTATTAGTTGTGGTCAGTCACAGTAAGGACATGGCATGCAACCTTTGTTTACCATCTAATTTTGAAAAATAGAAATGAGTTCAACTGTCTGTTACCTTCTGTGTCCATTCACCTGTGAAAACATTAATATGAGCACCAACTAGGTTAAGTTTTGATCGCCGGGCCCATATTCCACGCACTGCATTCTTTGTCACTCTCTCATAAACTGCTTGGTCACAAGAAATTTCCATTTTGTAAAGAGTTTATCTCATCCATAAGATCACTGATGAAACTATGTTAGCCATGTTTTTTATAACAACAATGTTAGCCTTGTAAACCATATGGTTGAAAATCTGCCCAGTAATGGTGAGCTCAAATTAATTCAACATAGCACAAACTCAATGAGAATAACATGGTTCCATGTCCAGGCTGAACCACTAGCAACAAGAGCACGCTATGTACTGTGTAAAAGTGTTTTTTTTTTTTTTTTCCCTCTCTTTTTGTTGCTGTTGAACAGTATGTAATGTGCTGTTTTACAAAGAAACAACTGGTAATCAAAATTATCATTATTACTATTCAAAGCTGTGGATTTCATCAAGAGAAGTAGAAATGGTACAATATGATACCAATGAACTACTGTATAGCATGCGGGAAGGAAAAAAGGACAAGAAAAACTTACAGAAGTAGAAACAAAGTTCATTAAAAAAACAACATCCGATTTATCTAGAACCAAAAGCTTAGCCACAAAGGGTTTCAGTCAGCTCAGTCTTTAAATTCATTATTCATCATGGCCCACATAACCGCATCGGTCCCAATGCAGTCAGTGATATGCTTCATAGTTGGTAACAAGTGTTTGAAAATTTTGGTATTTCTCTTTCCAGATTCTCATACAATCACGTAAAGGCATTGTTGTTAGCATCTATGATTTGTATCCTGCATGCTACGATTCGTATCGAATCCTAAGGAAAACAATTCATATCCATTCAATGAATCCCATTTACAGGTGAATCTTAGGATTCACATGTGAATCTTACAATTCGATACTTGTTTCATCGAGTCTTATGATTCAAGCAATTCGGCTGAGTGAGAACAACCATAGCCATGAGGTTAATATTAATCATATTTTACGTTTCTCTTGATTTCATTTTTTAGTGCTTTTTTTAAGGTTATTTACTAATTAATAAAACCATCTAAGAATTTTTTAATTTTGAGAAGGTTCTAGAGATGAATAATGAACGAGCATTCAACTAAAGTGCAGATATACCATAACATGTAAGATTGATGATTTGAGTTTTATTTTTATTTTTATTTTTTTATTTAAAGATAAAAAAAAAACTATTGCAAATTGTTTCTTTTCCCAAATAATGTTAATATCTTAAACATATTTAGCTATTTACACATCACTTATGAGTCTTATTTGTCATTGTATTTATGCTGGTATGAATGGATTATGAATAACTACTTTTTCCTTTGGGTTTTTATGGGAAAAATACCCTTAAACCTTGAAATGAAGGCGGCGGACACAAACTTAAAATATTGACACCGTCTTCCCACCTCTCTTTCCTTTTCCCTTTTTTTATTTTTTACATTTTTGCCCATGTACAGAAATAGTATGGTTCGCCCACAAACAACGATATCACCGTTCGTTTCTTCTTCACTTCTCTTCCCTCTTTTAATTTCTTTCTTCCTCTTTCTCCCACCTGCACCATCACCACATAACTAAGTGATGGTGGCAGCAATGTAACTATGTGCTCTCTGGTGCTCTAGAAGTTGGTCTAGCCTTCATGGGCGTACTTTCATACCTATGTTTGGAGTCAGAGAATATTACCCTCAGTTGGTGGGGAAGCGAAATACATGATAATGATTGCCCCTTGGCCTCCTACCAGTAAATATCTTGTGGAGTCTTTTAGTTGCTTTTTGATGTACTTTCTTTCTTTTTTTAATAAAAACTTACTGTTATTGTTCAAAACAAAAAATAATACTATCTGATGCAGTTATCCAGAAGAAGGCATTATTTTATTTTATTTTTAATGGTAATGCGTTGCTTTTCAAGAGGCCCATTCCAATAAATGGATAGATGATAGTTCAGTGAACAAGTGAGAACCAACCACAAGAAATAGCAGTTCACTGAAAGGGTCATATTAATTATGATTCCATTTTCACACATCCTGTTCAGGATGAGTGAGATGGATCACCTTCAAGAAGGCCGAGAAGGTCAACCCACTTATCAATCTCATTGCTTCTATTTCTCTTCTATATTCACCCTAAGCCCACCTTGCTCCCATTATTAAATTGTAAGTTCTATCAAATGCTTATTCAGAGAACTGCATATCAGTTTTCATGCTACCTAAACACTATCCACTATGAAAGGCATCTCAAGCTCATTGGTCTAGCAAAAAATAGATCTATATTATTAACATCAGTGATCACACTATACATCAAAGTTGCATTACATTCATCTGAAGCAATAGTTTACCTTTAAAAAAAAAAAAAAAAAGGAAGAGTATACTAATTTCAAACTCTGTAAATAATAGTCACTTCATATGCTCAAAAATTACATACCATATTTGTAAAGTGTTACTTCACCTTTAACATTCCTTACATAACATAACAGACTGCTCCCATTTAATGGCCAGGTGTGGCAACCATAATTACCTAGCCTTGAACTCAGGTAGGCAAACCACCCGTTATATAACCAGACAAAAAGGTCCCTATGCCTTTAAGATAACCTTATGAAGAAGACTTCATCACTTGTTCACAAAAGACCTTTTTTCTTACCGAAGGCACTAGTGAATTAGATATGTCCATTACAGTCCCATCTCCCAAAAGTGAATCCAAGTTACATAAAACATAACAAAAGCACTAGCCATGTTAAGCATGCAGGCTTGGCTCAAAATATTCAAGAGAGGAATCAGTCAGAGAATAAAGTAGTCAGACCTAAAGATAAGAAAATCAAGATTGAGCTCTTCAGAAACTAGAAAAAGTTCAAGAATCCAATGCATGTTTCAGCAGAAGGCATGATACTGTAACAATTACCAGGATTGTTCGTCAAGCGACTCAATACCCCAAACTCTAATGTCAAAGTGCCACCTCCAGCTGTTGACGTTATCTAAACATACAATCAATTTAAAGGTTCAGATCCATATGAAAAAAAACTAGACATTTTCAAAATCAAGGTCCAAGCATATTAGTGGCCAACATATCTTCCTCTACTGCAAAGAAAAGAATCTAAAATTCACAATTACATTAATTTTTCAAACCTATAAATTTGGAAATATTACTGTAATAAGGACTAAAATGCTTCTGCGAGCAGAAAGTCTAGAGCCAGCTGATGATTATTGTTCCACGCATGAGAGGCAATGATTTGGTGATTCAGACTGCACTACTACAGTGATGGGCCCCACGGTGGACAAAATATGCCTCAAGTTTTCCCAGAATGGAATAACTTCACCCTGGCCTGTAGAAATTTTCATTATTTTTTCTTAGTGATCCATATGTGGGCCATCAATCAAAGATTAGGACTTTCTGATCTGGGAGATTTTTTGGCACCTCCATCAACTCAGAGGCCCATCATATCTATTATATGGATCAGAAAACCAAGGTGCTCAAACATACAAAATTGGGGATATAGGCAAACAGCATACGTTCTGCAGTACACAATGCCTATAATATTTCACTTTTGCATGTCAGATTAAAATAAATAAAAAAATGTGTGGGTTTAGCCGGCCCACCCAGGGGATTAGCCCTGTTGGGTCAAACACCTCGGGGATACCCACATCATCAAAAATAAAAATAAAAAATAAAAAATAGAAATGATTAGTATCGTCATCATCACCAGCATATGTAGACAAAAAAATGTACAAACACCCTCATGGAAGAATTTGCATCTGTAACCACCCAAACCAGAAGCAACGTGGAACAGTTCAAATCTTAGGCATCACCTGTACAGGCAACGGCATGATGATGGCCAAGAAACTCAATTTAGGATCAAGTATCTTGTACTAAATGCATCCATCAAAGTAAGATGTATCTTAGAATAAAACAAAAAAGAAGTAAGTTGCATCTCAAAATTACTTTGGAAAAAAGGATACATATTAAAACGTGACATAATAATAGCTTCAGTTGTACAACTAACGTTGCAAGTACTGAGATAAGGATTCATATCCAGAAGAAGCAAATGGAGCAATGAAATCTTGCCTTGCTTTCGTTTTCATCAACTCCGTGCAAAAGATTGACAGATCCAAATGGGATTCCTGCATAGTGTAAATCGTATAATCAAAATGAGGCAATACTACACAATCTGTGTAAGAAGGGTCGCACACTTCTACTGTAGCAAACCGGTGAGATTATAAAGACCTGTTACAACTTAGTTTATAATAAATAGTCCAGTAACTAATCTGTACAACCTGGACATGGACAAGCGTTCATAGTTTTTTGTCTCAGAAGGTTGACGCAGCCCCTGATCTGTGACACAAATGTAGACAAACTCCACAAGAGGGTTTGCTGAATCCAGGAAGGATTCCAAGTGAAGACCGACCATAGTTGAGATTTGAGAATTTCATTTCGGAGCTCGTCTTGGTCTAGCCTCCAAACAGATATATTTTGGCTAATTTGGAATTTAGCAAAACATTTAGGAGAAATTTGGAAATATATATAATATAAAATAAATATTGAAATTTAAAATTAACAAAATAATTAAAGTAAAAGTTACCTAAAATTTATACGAAGGACGCTTTTATATTGAGCAGCTTAGATTTTTAATTAGGTGGGCCTCACTATTGAGCCCACCAATTTGAAGCAAGCCACTCAGGCGTTAGACCAGTCAAGCAAAAGGGCATTTCGCCCTTTCGTTCATTAAAACACGGAAAGGGCATGTCACCCATCTCATTGAGATAAAACAGAAGAAAAGAGACAGAAATTGGAACGAAGAGGAATAAGAAGAAGAGGAGGAAGAAGAAAAATAGGCGGCAGAACCACACAGCAGTGGGAGCACCACTTCTGCCTCTTTCAGTCAAGCAAAGAAGAGGCAGGTTAGGGGCTTAGGGCTTTTTTCCTTTCTAAGTTAAAAAAATTACAGCCAGCCTCCTCCACTTAAAACAATTCTATAAATATATATATATATATATATATATTGAATAGTACTTAAAACAATTCTATTTTAAAGAGAGTGGTCAATTTTGGGCAAAAATTGGCATTTCATCCAATTTTACGGGTGAGTTTTGTAAGATATTAGAAAGTCTTTTTGGAACATCACAAGTCTTTTTCTCATAAATGTATTCAAACCCACTCGTGCATGTGCACACAAAATGAGGGGGATTTTTCATTCAAGCACCATGATTAGAAATATAAGAATCACGAACATGACATATTTTAGATTTAAACAGCATAAATCTTTAACCAGGTCCCAAAATAATGGGATCGGGCTAAAATAATGGTGATGATGATGACAATAGCGAGGATGATGGTACCTGTTGGAGTCTCAAATGCAGGTAGCAATCTTTGAGCCAAATCCTCAGACAGATGAAGTAACTGATTGTCATAGGACTGAATTTTCATGCCCTACAAAGAAGCCCTTACAAAGTTTTAATAACAGAACAGTCACAAAATATGACCACCAAAAGGCATTTAAACTGACACGTCAACTGAACAAAAATTTTCCTAGGGTGAAGCAATACAAGTTTTATACAAGCAACAGACTAGATGTGCAATTTTAGTGAATGTGAGTTTCACACTTTTGCTAGGACTCATCAAATCTTGTAAATTTAAAGGCAATCACAGTGACAGATGTGTCCCCATGTGCTAGATACAATCTGCTCAAGTTAGGTCCAGCATGCAGATTCCAGGCATCAAAGTCGGGCTGGTCCACTATTATGCTGTGTTTGGGAAGGGAAGAGGGGAGGGGAGGGAAAATTTGAGAGTAAGGAAAACAAAGGGGGAGGGGAGGGGAGGGGAGGGAAAATTTGAGAGTAAGGAAAACAAAGGGGGAGGGGAGGGGAGGGGAGGGAAAATCTTGTTTGTTTAGTTTGAGGGGGAGGGGAGGGGAGGGAAAATCCCCTCTTTGTCTCCCTCTTTCCCCCTCTTTCCCCCCATTTTTGAAGGGAAAATTTGTGGGTAAAATTTTCAAAATTTTACCCCCAAATTCCCCTCCCCCACTTTCCCTCCCCCCTTCCCAAACACCCTCTATTTTCACTTTCCCCTCTTTTTTTTCCTCCCCCTCATTTTACCCCCTTCCCAAACATAGTGTTAAGGTGGATCACCCATCTATATTGATTGTAATTGTAGGCCGTCGTTACAGTCACCCATATTTTGTACCTAATATTTATCACCAGTGAATCTATATGGTGGATGCCACTAATGTTGCATACACAGAAGGAAAAAATAAAATGGCACATACATCTGTAACTAGCACTTAAAAGGAAATGTGAATTCCAAGAAAAAAAAAACTACTAAATATATGCATAAATCAAATAGGAGGAAATAATTCCAAACTTAAGTAATCTGTTCTACAAATATACAACAAATATCAACCATGCTGGTTCTAGGAAACAGAGACGGATCACATATGAGTAAACTGAAAAGGAAAAAGAAAAACAATGCTATAACAATATTTGCAATTAAGAAAGACGAAGCAAGAAAAATCTGGCACAGCCCTCTTGAAAATGTCACAACCTAAAAATACACACATGAATTAACATTGAGTAGTGTCAACTGTTAAGATGCACATCTAGTTCAACCTTCTTGTGTGTGTTCAACCTGAGTATCAGTTGCACAGATATTGCAGGATAAATGCTTCTAGAAATTAGCAGATACAAAATAAATACAAAAAAGATAAAAATGCTTCCCATATTTCAAAAAACCAAATAAACATAATTTGAATAACACACTACTTTCATCAGTAGAAGACTTACTTTCATCACTAAGAAAACTTATGAACAAAAAGCATACTAGTTTCAAGTTTCACCACCGGCAAAATTTATCAAAAATTGAATTCTTGTTGCCAACTAAAAACAATGAGCAATTGAAAAGGTTTGAGTGCCATGAGCACTTTCAATATTAATAATTACCGTGGCATAATCACTTGCGATAAGATGAGCAGAAAGTAAACCCCCAAGAACTCGGATTGTGGTCTCAAATACCGAGACAGTTTTGTCCTGCACATTAAGGCACAAGAGTGACTGATATGCAGCAGCAGATGTTTCTAGTATAGGTAGAACATCTCTTCATAATTATTAAAAAATAGAAACGAGTAAAACGCTTCAGTGGATAAGAAAGAAAGAAACATCATTCAAAGAAAGAAAGAATAAACACTTCAACAGGGAAACAGTAGAAATTTTCATATGATGTGGATTGTTTTCTTTTTTGAAATGGAAACTGGTTGCCTTCTTTTAGCAACAAAACGAACTAAAGAATACAATGGATAGGTGCAATAACATCTCTATGATTCTCGATTTGTCAACATCTTGCCTAGGAACAGTTTTAGGTCAAATTTAATAAAATAGTGACAGTGGATAACATTTTTGGGCTGCATGGGAAAATCTAATCAAACAATACTGCGTGCGATGCACCCTAACAAGTAACAAGAGAGTAAGGCCGATGTCCATATTGGTCATACATCCAAAGCAACAGCTACAAATGGACAAAATGCATTTATCATTTTGTTTGAGCTAGCAAGCCAATCACCAAGAGAGCAATACTCACAATATTGAACTTAAGGTTTTTACTAATCCATTCAACTGCTGCAGT
The DNA here is from genome assembly GCA_028538565.1 of Umbellularia californica. Classification (NCBI taxonomy): domain Eukaryota; kingdom Viridiplantae; phylum Streptophyta; class Magnoliopsida; order Laurales; family Lauraceae; genus Umbellularia; species Umbellularia californica. The sequence goes on along the minus strand of JAPQWN010000001.1, from coordinate 11,139,385 downwards.
AAATTGCTCACGGTCACCCAATATGGCCAATGCGTCTAAAGAGTCAATCTGTTCCATGCAGAATCTAAAACCATTATGTGAATCCAATTAAAAAATCAAAAAACACACACAAATGCTTTCTGAAAATAGTATAAAATACAGGCAAAATCCATTGTCTTACAAGAGTTAAGGCATAACCACCAAGAGAATCTTCTCCCGTGCAGGTTAAGGGTCGTAATTCATCAAGAGGAAAAGCATGTTGAAAATATCCATTAAAGGCGTGATAGAACATTTCACGCACCTACAAGAAAACATTAAGAAAAGAGTCAGCATCTACCAAAACTATGAAAATAAAGCAATTGGCCAGCAGCTCATCAGAAACAATGCAGAATGATTATTCATAAAAAAATTTAGCAACCGTCCATCAGATGTCTACAAGTTCTTTTTTATCAGTAACAGTTTTTTTTTTTTGCTGGAAATGGTAACGTTAATTTATTCACTGAGAATACAAGAATTACAGGGAAATTGCTAGTCTACCACAAGTACAAAACAGAACCCTCAAAACAAAGCCTAAAATTAACTAAACCCCAAGAAAAAAAAAATACATATTAGAAGTGACTCAAAATGGACCTTCAGTGCAAACCAACTCCAACAGGGAACTTGAATATAGCCCCACAAACCATTCTCATCCTCATAACCGCCCTCCTATATATGCCTTGCATGATTTTGATATACCCATTAGGGATGCCTTCTTCAATATCCACCAAATTAACCACATCAACACTCTATGGTACAACCCTAGGTCAGTAATTGCCATATGTAATTTTCTTCTCCTCAAAACTTTTCCATTAGTTACTTGGTGGCTTCTATAGTGGTCCTACCTGGCATACACCCAAACTGGTTCTACAGTTTCAAATATATCATTTATTATAAAAATGAACCATAGTGTTGATTTTCCATTCTTTGGCGTTCTTCTACTACTCAACTTTCATTGAAAAACATGATCAACTAAGTCCAATATCACCCATCAACTCGTATTTCTGCATGTATACCATTTGGCCTAATGCTCTCTTTTCTTTATCCTTTATTATGCCTTCCTTTTTTATCTGGCAGATAATTCCTTCCCTTAATTTAGTTCTCATTCATGATCCACTTCTTCCCCGCATACTTTGTTTTCAAAGAAGTCTTAAAATATATTACCCATGTCTCCCTTTCTTTTTTTTCTCTTCTTTCACAAGCACTAGGAATGTCAACAGACATGGGTATGGACCAGATCTGCTTGCGAACAATGTTTAATAACACCAAATTCACGTTGTTAGACAGGCCCAATGATCCAGATCCGAACTCATGTTTGAGGTCAGAAACCTTTATCGAGCTTGACTGAATCTTAAGTCCAATTCTCAGAACAATACCAGGATTCCTATCAGGCTTGAGCCTTTATAGGACATATTCAGGCCTCCTGTAACCCTCATTGGGAAAACTCAGATCTAGGTCTTAAGGTCCATGTTGGAGTCAAACTCAAATTTGGGCTCTAAAATCTGTATACAATCCAGACCTAAGCCCAAGCATCTCCAACCCAAATCCAGGCCGTTGAAAATTGAAATCGCTGACCTAGACCCTTTGCCTTTGTCTTTGATAAAACTTACATATCAAGGTATCTAGCTAGGTATTCGCTGTGGACAACAAAAGCATGAAATTTTTTTTAAAAAAAGAGCAAGTTAAATTTAAAAGGGTGCACCAAACAGCGTTATATGATCAGTTTCCATTATCACTATATTCATTTGAACACAATGGTAATGATTATCACTATATTGTAAAATAGTCATACTAGTATTCATTTGAACACAATGGGAAAAAAAAAAAAAAAAAAAACTAATTCATGGTGTGGCATCTCATATTAGAATTCTCAACATCACAACACTTGCCCCAAGCAGAGAAACTTGAAAATGGTTTACCCTCCCAGCACCCCAGCACAATCCATGTCATGGTTTAGTGCTTATATTACAGGTATTGACAGGAAAAATGACAGCTCTAGATCATATTTGCATATTAAAATTGTTGGTGAATTTGGGAAGTTCATTTGATGGACCCACCATAGAATGACAGGTGACTTTTCCAACAATGAGCTTCAGGGCCTGTTTGATTCATGTAAATGTAATTGAATTGAATTCCTAGGAGTTCCAAGAATTTTGTATTTCTATAAGTGATTAATATGAAGAAAGAAATCAAAAATGACTCCACCCCAAAAAAAAAAAAAAAATTCAAATGAGACAAATCATGGGGATCATCCAATCTTTTCTGGAAAGAGATGTGCAGGCATACCTCGTCCCGGAGCTGTTTTGCCTCGGCAGGACTGACCCCATCTGCAACAGCTTCTCTCTGTAGCAAAATAACGGAGAACAAGTAGAGGAAGAAGATGGCTTGCTTCATCTCATTTGCCTTTCCCCTCTCTTTGTTTGGACTTTGGCCTTTGTCACTGTGACCCGTGGAGAGATCAATGGATTCAGAATCCTTGGAGTGGAGAGACTTATAGTCTTCTCCTTATGCAGGTCAGCTTCCTGGAACCCATTTGGGCCCAATTTTGATCAGTGCATGCAGGCCCTTTAACATTCTCATCCCCCTGACCTTTGACCTGGCACTTAGGCCCAATTTTACTCTCCTCATACCTTCTATCCACCCTTGAATTGAGTCTCAAAGAAAATCTACAGTTAAAAAACTACAAGTTTTTTGGGCCGGCTATTAAATCAAGGGCTACAAATAGAATCATGGGGCTGACTTTGTTTTTTAGGCTTCCACGGGCGCAAGAAAACCTTCCCATGTACCCTACTTCAAATTGATAAGCAGCATGCCCAGCCGTCTAAATAGGCCCCACGAGCTAGACCGCACCTGAGGGAGAACATTTCATATCCCCTTCCCTGAGTGGAATTGGCTTTCTATCAGAGTTGTTCCATACAGCAAACTCTGGCTGCCGAGATTAATTACCAGATGGATATGTAGCACACAAAGTAAGCCAATCTGCTGTCCGTTTAGTGGACCTCGCTGTGGACGATTAGATCATTGCACTAATCAGATGCTCATCACCGTTGGAATCCTCAGACATCCAGTGGACGATTTAAGATTGATTATCGGCGGCATAAGTTCCATCTAGTGATATTTGATGGTTAGATCATCCGATCAGAGTTACTAATCAAGGCCCACAGTTTTGACTCTGTAAATTGAAGTATTCTTATAACATTTGTACGGTTGGTAGAGTCAACGCATAGTGTAGTGTTGTTGTGTGGAAGATGGACCCTAGAGTCCAGATCAGTTGGTTTCAGTGTGACCCGCTGGGATCAGACAGTGCTTATAATGGGCACTGCTGAATATTAGCCAGAGACTGGACTGGAAGCAGCACTTTTTTTGTAGGCATGTCCTCTGTTTGTAGCATTGTGTTATAGTGGCAGGGTCCATCATATCAATTGTATGTGTTTGTGTATGGAGCTCTTGTCATGGCACACATACTGATACCAATGTTGAATCTTTGTGTTCACCCAAATTGTTGAGCGATCAACAAATATCTAACCCTTGTGAAGCACAGAAACAATGAGATGAAGCCAGCCCTAACCCACCAACTAAAGTACAAATACAGTGGCCTAAGGGTTTTTTTTTTTTTTATTCTCAACCTTTTGGACTGGACTAATCCCTCCGAACCAGAGGAACGCCCAGTAAACTCTCATGTAGCCCCAGTGTGGTAGTGCAGTTCCGAACCTGCAACTTCCAGATGCAAACCATGGTCCTAGACCTAAGTAACACTAGACACAAAAAATGATGTAACTCGACCTTAATTTTTTTCGTTGGGCAGAAGGCGGAGGAGGTATCCCACCTCATGATGGCCATTATCAACAAGCACAAAATTCAGGGTTGGCAAGAGGAGAGAAATGGAAAAGAGAATTTTAACTACAAAAGTGAGGGTTTCTACCAAAAAATACTACTAAAATGGAGGTGTTTTTGTTATCTTAGAGGGATTTTTATGGAAATAAAAAAGGCATTAAAGTTGAGAAAAATTGATTTGGGTTATCAAAAACACTTTGTAGGTACATGACCATTCATGGAATGTTGGATTATTCCTTGATGGAATGTCCCTTTTTTATGTGAAATTCCATGAAGCGCCGGGTTATTCCACAATATCATGAAATGTGAGAGTTATTTAATAATATCATGGAATAGAAGTCATCTGCCATCACTATGACTTAGTTGGGCCATAAATCATTTTCCTCAACTTCAAGGATTTTTTATAAAAAAAAGTCCCCATCTTAAAAAATAATAATAATAATAATAATAATAATAATAACTGCCCGCAGGTGGGAGTCCACCAGGAAGGATCTAAATTGAAATCCAACTTCAAACTCAATGGTCACCAGCCACTTTTTTTATGTTAGGCCTAAGCTTGCAGACCTTTTTCTAAATTAAAAAAAAATCTAAAAATAAACGACCATATGGACTATTCATTAGAGAAACTGGGACAGCCACATAGAGGTATCTCATTCCCATTTTTCTGTTAAATCGTATCCATCTCCCATCGTATTTCAACACGGTAGGCCGTCATTTAAGGGGTTAGGATGTCTGTCTCCATCATGGGTCCCTCATAAGAGGTTGGGGATATAAGGACAAGTACATGCATGGATGCATCACAACTCTAATAATCCAGCACTGAGAAGATACGAAGTGATACTAGTGAAATCTGCCATGTGAGAGTGTTTGACCATGTGCTGATCCCAAGGTATAATACACAGATACAGGATGGATGACAAGGACATGCATGGACTTTACACATTGAAAATGAAATATTGGATATGATACAGCAGGATACTTTGCATATTTTGAAGTATGAGTATCATAGATACCAATTCCAAGTAGAAGGTTGCTTCAGATTGCAGTCCATTCACCAATCATTCTGCTGCTGTTGTTATGGTCGCTGTGGTAACTATTGCAAGAGAAGAAACTGAAGATGGAAGAGGACACCCTCTCTGTTATCTGGTTACCTCCACATGAAAACCAATTCCCCATCCAATTATAGATTGATTGGAATCCATAAAAACCCAACACTAAAATAAAGCAAAGCCATACAATCAAACCAACCTAAGCAGAACTTCTGTTTCGAAACGTTCAAATATAATACGTAAAAGAACCACAAGAGATACTGGCTGCCTATCCCTCAAAACTCCAGCTCAGTCTTGATTCAAAAATGTAAGTTCAGAAATATGACAAAAAGATGTTGGTTTGAGTTCTATCTTTCCAAACTTCAATGAGTTATAATAAGAGAACCATGATGGGACAAGGTTTCCATGACGATGATGATGATAAAAGTCAGTTGCTTGCATTTTGCATTAACTAAATTGACAAAAAATGACAAAATTTGAACAAAAAAAAAAGATCTCTTATGCGGGGATAGATTCTAAGATAGGTTCCCCCTCCAGCTCTGAGATTACAATTAATGAGTCTGTCATGTCAAGAGAGAGTGGCTCTGATTTGGGATTTGGATTCAGAACCTGCCACATAATGATACCTTATGAGAACCCAAGTTTCAGAGTCTCTAATTTGAAGAACAAAGGAAAATGTTAGAAGTAGAAAGAAAACCTCCTTGTTGTTTTTCACATAACCGATGGCAACTTCCCGACGCAAATTTGCTCTTTCAGAAAGCTCAGAGAATGATGGCTTCTCACCCTCTTTCATGTAGAGGCCAATATCCTATCAGTAGGAACACAAGAATTTGTGTAAGATGATATTAACCCAACCCAGAACTAAACCATCTCATATCTCACATTACAAGCAGTTTGGATGACTTGGCTGAATGGATGGTTCTCAGTTGACTGCGCTCAGATGAAGCAAAAACTAAAAAAACACAATAGGAAGATTCTTTTCATTTTTATTTTTTGTATGATTTCCACCTCCAACCATTATTCAAGATTATCAACGATATGGATATGAGGCAGTAAAAAAATATTCTGCCGTTTCTGATTTCTGATTTCTGTGAACTCCAAAAATGTGCATAGAAAAGCAGATAACCATTCATTCTACCAAAATATTGAAACTGATTGCAAGTTGGGTTAACATTCACATACAACCTATAACTCTTGTAGCTTTTTGAATTTGTTGGCGGCATCAATTTGGTTTTACTGGAAAAAAAACACATATGTAAGAGTATTTAAATTTTAACTGCATTTACCTTCACATATATTTCATCTCCTTCAGCATTAAGAATGTCTTTCCACACCTCATTCAGCTCACCATTTTCTGCCACTGTGACCACCCCCAAAGTTCAAAGGCAAAAGTGGTTTATCAGTGGAAAAATTAAAGGTGGCTGGAAAAGAGTATATGAAACTAAATAAGAAATGGAACCTTGAGCTGTTACAAGGCTCATTACTTCCTCAGCGCCGATGTAAGTTAGAGATGGCTTTATTCTTGCAATCTGCAGGCACAGCACAACAGTTGTATACACATTAACTGCGAGTATGCATACAAAGCCCACACACATGCACATGTATGCAGGGATTGTTTATTTGTAATTTTTTATAAAACAGGAACAAAGAAACACTTACTTGTTTGCCCAATTTTGTGTCCACAATTTCCGCAACTAGGTTTTCCACCTACATTATTGTCACCAGTAATGGAAAGATGAAAGTTATGAAAGAACACTGTAGCATTTAACAGTGAAAGAACATACTATACGCTCATTAAGTCTCTTCTTCCAATGCTACCCAGACTACTGTTCTTTTACAAGTAATACCCTTTTCAAAATCCTCTTCTTTCTCTTTCTTTCTTCTTCTTTCCTCTTCTCATTTTCTAAGAGATAACGTCGGAACCCTAGATCTAATCCAATCTAGGGTTCCAACTGCTGTGACGGTGGCACCCAAACTTTGTTAACACCACCAAGCATGAGACTTGGAACCACATCTAACTTATGCTTATGCTTATGCTTACCCAATTGCTCAACCTTCTAGATGTCAATATACGAGAGTAATCTAAATCCAGATGCAACCTCACCAGAAGATGAGAATTGTATTAACTAAAGGCCAGTATGCTCTAGCCTCAGATTTTCCATCAAAGCTGGAAAATTTTAATTGTAACTAACTTTAAACAAACAATATGCTCACCTTAACACCGTGTTTGTTACAAATGCTTTCAGCAAGTAGAAGGGCATATGCTGAATGCTTATCTGCTCTGGATGGATCTGCAGAGGTAGTCATGTAGGTCATTCCACTACTTTCAATAAAATAAATCATTATATGTAATTTACCTCCAGAAAGCCATTCTCTATCAGATATTACAACAATTGATAATGGAATTTCCTCCTTCAGAGAATTTTGGATATTCAATATGGCTTCCTTTAAGATGTCATAGTTCATAGGATTTCCTATCTGTAATAACAGAAAAAGAGCCAATGAGATATCATAATTCATAGTTTTCCCCATGAAATCAAGATTTGGATTAAAATCAGACATACCCTATGAGAAACCTGAACATTGTTCAGTTGTTTTACACCGGCAAGTTTAGTTGCTTGATCTCTTTCACTCAAAGGAGCATCTGAAAGTATTTCCTACAAATTTATGGACAAGAAATCAGTGAATATATATTATTTCTCTTTTAAGAAAGAAATGTTATGAAAGAAAATGGTTCAAAAGGGTTCTGCACATATATAGCCATTTTTACGTACTGGCTCATATGTTCAACAAGAACAAGTGGATTTCACCTGGATGCACGCCAGTCACAGGAAGCAAGGAGAACAGGACGGTCTATTTATGGACTAATTAGCGCTTACCCTAAAATTAACCTAATTAAATGAGAATAGCTATGGACTTTGAGGACCCAAAATCAATGGTCAAAACATTTTAGAGAGAGAGAGATGATCACATGCAACCCCTTCCGATGCCACCTACATGCTACCCCCAGAAAATTGTTGTGGCCCTCCATTCATGAATCCAAACCACTAATAAACCGTAGCCCCCATAAATTTTTAGTTGCCCACGTCTTGGGTCCAACGAGTTGTCCCCACCATTGGTTTAATCACATCTAAATGTATGATTAATTGCATTGTGTTATTCACATGTCTTTATGTGTCAAACGACAAAGAGACAACACTGTTTGGAGTGGAACATTGGTTCGTGGAAGTTGACTCTACAAGAGTTTTGGATTGAAGAACAGAGTCCCATAAAAACGTTTGGCGCAGCATGCAGGTTAATCATGTGAAAAGGTAGCACACGATTATTTAGTTCTGTTCAGCGAACGAAGATGGGTAAAAAGTTGGTTCAGGTATTACGTGGCCATAGTATACAAGTCTCCATGCACCCTTGCTTTTGCAAGCACATCTGCTGCTTATTTTGTTTCCCTGAGTAAGGAACAGGCACACATACATTAAGAGGCTAAGCTTTTGCTTTTGTTCGTTTCATAGGCCAGTTCAAAGGTGAGTTTTACAACCAGCCCCAAGAGACGGCATTCATGGACTCTACAGAAACTGCTGTCTCTATACATCTATACGCTGACTGCCTAATACTCCCAAGAGCAACCATGTTGATTACTCTCTCAGACATCTTTGTTTCAACTATAAATAATTAAGTGTTGCAGGACACAACTAGCATTTCAAAATATACAAGATGCAAGAGTAGAAGTTCATTGTTCTTCCTGTCAAATGTACAAACTCAATGTTAGTGCAAGAACTTTTTTTTTTTTTTTCCCATACAAGTTTCATTTAAAGTAACATGTACAAAATATTACAAGGTGTTACAAACATACAATTGAAACAAGGAAACTGTCACATAAATGGGGAGGTCGAGGCACACAAAAAATAGAATCCCATCCACTTCAATAACTCTCTTATGATTGAGAACTTCATCAAAATTATATTTTAGCGATCATGGCTCCTTGCTATCTCCATTAACAACATCATATTGTGTTTTGCAAGAACCGTTCCATAATGGGCTGACTATAATTACTGCTGCTGCTATTATATGAATAAATGTGTGTGACTAATAGCTATACCCCAAATTACTAATGTAGTTTTTCAACCATTCATCAGCAATGTTAGACGCCTTTAGAAACTAGATGCATAATATTTCGGCAATCCAGAATGCAAAACCAAACGGGAACTGCTTTAGTTTAATATCCTTCACGTTTGTATCAAAATATTAGACTGAACACAAATAAAATCGAACAGTCATAAATGATTATAGTAGAATCATACAGTAGTAAAAGATATAAACATGCAACCTATGATTTTCATCAATGTGGAGTATACCAATCTACTGTCGGGTCCAAGATAATTATCATATTCTTGAATCATTTCATTGACATTTGGACGCCATCCAAGCATCAGAATGCATTCTTTTGGTCCTAGGTTCCAATCAGAAGTCTGCACACACAAATAGAAATTAAGGGATCTCACAATTCTTTCAAAGCAAGCTGCAGCATCATCGACTAGAATTATACCTTCAAACCTGACTTTGAAGGACGCGACTTTGAAGGACGCCTAAAGGTATTCTCAGTCCGTACTCTTTTCATCTCAAAGGACTGATGGGTGGAAAGAACATTGTTTTCTGGAACTTGTGTGTTTTGGGAAGTACAGTTTTCTTCTTCTAAAATATCAGAAAATGAGATCTGTGGTTTTCTTTTCCCATAAACGGGTGCAATAAATAGCAGCTGCATGAGAAAGGGGACAAGGTGATTTAAAAGACAGACACATATGATAGTGTAGTAAACTCAATCATATGATTCCCAAATGAGATTCAGTGAAGATGCATGTTCTAAATTGAAAATTCCCACATATTAATGATTAAAGCATCATATTAATTGACCCACCATGAATTGTAGTTTCTGCATTACACATACAATATAGAAATCGAAGTATGAAAACATTCATGCATCAAACAACAAATGATGAATTACACACGTAGTGAATAATCAACCACTCTACAAAGCCTACAAATCCTAAGAGTAACCAAATTGGTATGGAAACCCAAGAAAAAAGAGAAAACTGCCTTATGGACTTGATTTCTCCGCTAGGGCCACACCCTAACCCCTACCATTTCTAATTTTTCAGATCTACCCCAAAGCCTCCAATTCAACTATTTTGACATCAGTGATCAGACAACAAATCATACAACTCTTCTCAACCCTCATGAGAGCGTTTGGTATCATCATTTGATACCAAAAAAGACAAACAAAGCTAGGCAGTAAAATTGGTAGAGAAAAAACATCACAGATCTAAATCTTCAGGATCCAGTAAAAGAAACTCAGGTTACATAGAGGATCGATATGATGCATTGTGCAAGAAACTCAGAAGAAAGAACCCACGCTGACGGAGTGCAGTATAACACTGGTTTGGACAAGATAGTTTTGGACAAGTTGAGGCCAACAAGTCACCCAGAAATCTACCAATAGCCAAAGCAATAGACACAGATATTTTTATGAACGCAACAGAGGTCATGACCTATACTCGTGGATTAAAAGTTCCAGTTGGTATCATGTTATCAATGTTGCTAGTTTAGGTACTGCGATAGCATATGCTAGGTGGTGCTAATTAGAAAAATATGGGGTAAGGATGGTTTTTCACTAATGGGGGTTAGGACAGTTTTTCTCCATGTATGCAGACGGTTTAAGAAAATTTCACTGGGAAGATTGATCGCTTCTGCCCTAAAGCTCATCCTTCGCTTCCACACAATTAAAAAAAAAAAAAAAAAAGGAAGAAGAAGAAGAAGAAGCTGAAGAAGCAAATAAGATGGATATATAGTAAGGATTCCATTTGGAGAACAACAACTTTCTGATTCTTCTATTACCATGATTGTGCCAATTTTCTGCAAGTATTGTACCTTGTCAGTTTCCATTAGTACTTCATCATCATTTGGATGGAAGAATATCTTTCCATTTCTATAAAGACCACAAACTACTGCCTGCAATAAAAACTCATAGGGTATAAGAGATGAACACACACACACACTGAGTGCATAATGTTTTGCAAACAGTTTGTACGTTTTGAGAGTTTCACCTCTTGAAATCCACGTCTTACATGCTTATACTTCAACCCTGCTAGATTAGGGAACCTATGAAGATTGAATACATTTTCTACAAAATAAAAAAATAAAAAAATAAAACAAGAAGAGAAAGATAAGATCATTAGAAAAGCCGAAGAAACAAACAGATTGTAAACCTCAATGTCATGGGAGTGCTACAATAGAAAGCAACAAAATAAGTATGAAAAAAGAACATTATTTACAACATCTTATATGAAAGCAAAAGTTTCCATAGAAATCATCTCAGGGCATGGGCATTGGACCATTTAAACATGACCTCAGACAAGCATCATGTGTATATAATTGAAACATAGCCCACAGGAAATATTTTTTACACCCTGTACATATTCCAAGGATAGATGATTCCCTCTTTTAAACTGTGTTGCCTGGATATTTCAACATATGCAAGTATCAGATCCAATACTTCACTTTTAATGTGTAAATTTGTGTCCCTTCCATATCCCCGGCACATCCCTTTGGTATCCAATTTGTATCTGGGCACCATGCCATCTAGATGTTCTACTATCTTTTCTATTTTCATTGGGTTAAGAGTCCCTTAATTAATGGCAAGGATTTAACTATATGTGGATATGGAAGGTTGGGATTAAATATAGGGCCCTTTCTCTCACTTAGGATCTTCTATATTGTATTCTCTGTCCCTTTCACTTTATATATCATATATCAGTTCTTACTTCAAGGTACTTTCTTTTCTCTCTTCCCTCCTTTTCTATTATTTTTTAATATTGTGGGACCCTTTAGAACCTCCAGTACTATACAAGCAGTAGAAATAGACTTATCGGCTAATCCTTGTTTGCGTTAGAGTTTCTTCCTAATTGTTGCAATGCATATTCATAAGCAAGGTCACAAGGAAACTTGAATGCCCAAATCTTGCAATAGATGGCTTTAGACATACATCACATGTGGTATGAGCAGTAGCGCAATACTCAGCTTCATCACTCAATCTAACAACTGCCAACATGAATTGAGCTTACGGAACAAACAAGTTGTTGAGAATATTGAAAAATAGTGGGGTGTATATGTAATTTGGGAATAAGTTTCCTGGATTAGGGTTTCCTAGTTTGAGTCAATATCTTCGGTTGTACTCTTATAAATAGTCATTGGCTATTCTTAATGAAATCACCTTAGAGAATTGAGTCCAAATCATTCCATCAAGATGTAGTCCCAAATTTCAACTCAAGTAAATAAGGAAACAGATACACAGAAAACAACATATGAAGTGATATACAAAGAAATATAGAATAGCAGTCTTCCCATAAAATAGGAAAATTAACAATATGATTGCAATCTAGGCAAAAAAAATAGTACAGCTTGCTAGCGAGGACCTAAAGCCTTATGGTTAACACCTTCAGTATTGAGAAAGACTTCAAAATTTTAAGATTTTACCTACAAGGGTTTTAGTTGGAAAGGAGAGATGCATTCTTCTTCTTGTTAAAAGGCGCATATTAATGTTAAAAATAAGCAAACAATAAAAAGCAACAATTACACAAAACCATCAGAACCATTTTTTATGTTTCAAAGCCATGAAATAGCATGTTAGACGTCATAGACAAAATCAAGTGAGAAAAAACAAGCATCATATAGTCCCTACAAATACAATAATCAGGGACAGTACTTTGATAATTAAGCAAATGCCTGTAAATTTTTATAAGCCCCTTCTGCCGAGAGCATTGAACGAACAGTTTGGATGCAACATTTTCAACTGGCTCCACGTTAAAGTCTGAGAGTGATTTCAAAAGTTCACACGTACTGGAGTTTGAAACCTACAATAATGATATGAAATACATGTCAACTTCTTAACAGCTGAAAGATGAGTCAAGGCTCAAAATTACCAAGATCTACCTCAATGCAGGACAATATGAAATTTAAACTAATACGGAAGGTGAGATCAATTTAAGAATTAATAATTCAATTTAAATTATGAATCAAGCCAATCACACAATCCAATATTAAAAACAAAGTAAGAAAATTATGTGTCGGTCCAAGGTATTGTCACAATCCTGCAGTAATCGTCCCTCAAGTAAGAAGTGGGAGGGATCTTAATGGAAGATAGGACTTCAACTTGCTCAGGGATGGTTCAATTCAATTACATTAATTGCCCCTTTAACGGGGATTTGTAACAATGTCTAGGATCAAAGGGTTTGCAAGTGTTCAATGTAAAAATTTGGGAATTTAAAATAAGATTCAGAACAAAAACAATATTCCCACAGCAATAAAAGGCTCAAATTGATTTTCAGATTTAGGGAATTTAACAGTCTGTCAAGTGAAAACAATGAAAAAACTCAAAAAGGGTCAGGATCCGCTGGGTCAGGTGGGGGCCATTAAGTGTCCAGCTGGATCAAAGACCTACTTAGGGTTCAATCAGGCTGGTTCGGTTTTGGATGAAGCGCAGTTTGGGTTTGGGGGTTATATTTGGATTATAGGTATGGTATGGTTTGGTTGGTTGGTTTTGGATTTTTTGAGGAAAAGATGGTGGTGGTGATGGGTTTATGGCTTGATGGAAGGAAGGGATGATATGGATTTAGGGTTTAGAAAAGAAAATAAATTACAGGAAAGAAAATAGAAGAAGATAACCAGGGTTACATGTAATTGGCCTTGCACCAAACTCCAATCCAAGAGGCAGAAGAGTAGATCTCTCACAACTAGAACGAAAAGTGGAACTAGGAGTTGAAGAAAAACTCAAGAAACTCAGTTTTCTCATTAATAGCCATTGTCCAAAGCATTACAAACTTTCTAAAAGGAATTTCTAGAGAAAAGAAAATAGAAAGCAACACAATAAAAAAGAAAAAGAAAAAACAGCCATGTGCTTGGGTTTTCGTGCACAAGGAGACTTGCACATGAACTCAAGGTGCCTCTTTTCCTTCTTTCACTTAAGTTGTGGGTCCCCCTTTTGGACCCCTTCTTCATATATTTCTTTTGAAACACTTTAAATCTTCGTGGCTCAAACTCTTTTAAATCTTTTAATTCTTCACATGTAGCACTTATCAATGTGGGGCCTTCAATATGACAGAATGGAAAATTGTTAATCCACCCGTGGATATTCAATATATTGCCGATCAAAGTCTAGATACATGTCATCCATTCACAAATTAGCTTGACCTGCCTTTGTCACGGGTAGATCTTGAAAGAAATGGGGGAATTAGGGTTGATGTCCGCATCATACCTCATAGACTCAATATTACATGTCCATAATCTCTTGCGAGATTAACAAAGGTATCGCCCAAATCAAGGTTGGAGCAACCAACCCAGCAGCTTTTGGACCCTATCCCACTTGCCAATGCTGGCAGTTTTCTTCTGCCTATGGGTAGCTCCGATCTCTAGGGTGTGAATACCAAAGTGCATCATTCCACAACGCCACAGTTCATAGGTCAGAGGCAAGTATAAAATATACTAAGAGATTAAGAAATTGCTGTTGTAATGCAGCAACACCATTTCATATTCTGAACAAAAGGAGTAGAACAGAAAAAGGTGCCTTTGAGTTACCATCTAAAATGCACACAAGCAAACTCAACAATGAACCCTACTGGTTTTCCAATCATTTGTTGAACTATAGACTACATTTAATTTTCCAACACGTACCAAATATTAATCTACATACAATTGTAGGACAAACTAAAATATAAATAACTAATAGTGAACATCATGGTGTTCTCTGTATAGAACAAATACAGTGAATCTTCAGAGTATTACACACAACAAACTATATCCATTCAAATGGATGAACATACTTCAAATGACAAACCTCAACTATGGTTGGGACAGATGCCACTTTGGGAAGAGGTTGTATGGCTAATACAGAGAGAAATGCATCCGTATCAACTTCATATCTGGAGAGTAATTGAGATTCCAAAAGCAGTCAATTGGTAAAGACCTTTATAGGATTAGTCAAACTAGATAGTTCTTCACCTGCAAGTAATATAACTTGAAGCGATAACTGTCCAAGTTGCAGAAAGCATAATATTATTGAGCATTGTGATTCATAGCTAACCAAAAATACAAGTGGCACTACCCAAAATGACAGCTAATACCAAGCATCAAGCATTCCTTTTTTTTTTTTTTTTTTTCAGTTTTAATAATTTCAAGTTCATAGCTTCTTTTCTCTTCCCTATCCGTTCTCCTTTACATCCTCCAGCTACCAAAATCACACCCAAAAAAATTTTAGGTCGTTAAACAGAGCAAAGATATACTGTCTGTAATCTATGAGGCAGGTCATCAGTATAATGATTTTTTTGCCCATCTAAGGAGTCTTCTTGCCCATCAAAGAAAACTGTAATTTCTTCTATTAAGAGTATTTTAGTATTTTGATGCATACCTTAATTAAAAAACAATTGGGATTTCCATAAATGACCACAACAACCAATTATCACTCATTCTTTCTTGGGAAATTCTATATGCACCCATTTTTTTGCGGGGCACACCCACCTTTTAAGAAAAAAAAATCACTGTTCATAAAGGAATGTGGGTGTGCTCAGCAAAATGTGTGGGTGCATATAGAATTTCCCTTCTTTCTTTTTCTTTTCTTTTCTTTTCTTTTTTTTTTTTTTTTTTTTTTGCTGTTCTTTCAATTTTAACTGCTCATCACATTTTTTTTTCTCTTCTCTATCCATTTCTTCTCTACATCCTCTAGCTACCAAATTCACACCATGCATAGAACTTCAGATCGATATCAGAGCAGAGATTACCAGCTGTGACTGTAATGACTGTTTTGCCCGTCTAAGGAGTCTCTTTATATCTCATAAAAATTTGAGAAAATCCAGTTTACTATCATTGCTTTAGTTTGATGATTTTAGGATTTTTTTCTTCAAGAACTTCTATTCATTCTTGTCCCTCTTGAAGAAAGTTGATCCACTAAAGTCAAATCACCCAAATCCAATGAGATTCTGCAATGTATTTTCTTCCATTAAGGGTACTTAGTATTTTGATTCAAAGCTTAAAAAACAAGTAGGACTGCCCTAAATGAACGCAACAAGCAATGATCAAGCATCCCTCCTCTATTTTTTTTTTTTTTTTTCAAATTTTGACTACTTAGCACATTCTTCTTCTCTTTTCTATCCATTTCTTCTCTATATCCTCTAGTTACCCAAATCACATCCAACATAAACTTCAGGTGGATATCAGAGCAAAGTTCTACCATTAGTGTACTGTGTGGTGGCGTGGTGGGTCATCAGTGTTTTTTTTTTTTTTTTTAAATCTTTTTTTCCCATCTAAGGAGTCTTTCTATATCTCATAAAAATCCCAGAAAAGCCAGTTTATGATTTTTCCTTCAGTATGATGATTTTAGGGTTTTCTCCAAGAACTTCTATTCAGTATTGTGCCTCTCAAAGAAAGTTGATCCTCAAAAGTCAAATCACTCAAATCCGCTGAGATTCTGCAGTGTTATCTAGTTACAATACCCTGGCTGCACAGCTCTAATCTTCATTCATTTTCTAGTTTCTAGCCCTGCAGATCTTTGTATTCGTTTCTAGAATTCTTGTTGGGTTGTCAAAGGGCGTGTTTAAGAACCATTAATGTGGTGCTGTGATCACTTGGTTGATCATGTGATCCTTGTCATCTTCTAGTCTAAGCCATAGTTTTCTGACCCAGAGAGTCAACAGGAATGCAATTGAGTTGGATCAGCCACTCGCATTGAGGGACCAGGTCAGGTTAAACTCAGTCTGGACAAACTTTGGTTGAAACTTAGACTAGAAACTTAGAAAGTGGACAAGTCTACTTACATTAAAAACAACAAATACTAGATACATCAGGAGAGTTGTGTAGTTAAAATATGCTAAAATGAAGACAGAAAATTAAGATTACAACTCATAAACAAATTTATGCAATTTTATAGAAAAGTTGTCTATTGTTTGGTTTTTTAACATATTTTCATTATATTAGTCACATTTGAACTTTCACATCCATAAACAAAAACGAATGAAGAAGACAATTACCCTCCCTCTCTTTTCTTTTCTTTTTTCCCCTTATAACCAGGTTCTGGTAATTGACTGTTCTGGTGCCAGCTTTTATGAATGATGATGAGGTAATCATAAACCCCAGGAGAGGCCAAGGAAGGTTGTAAAAAATAACCTTCACGGAGGTAAAACTTGAGAGGTTTCAAGTTAAAGGTCATGAGATCAAGACTCTGCAAATTCAATTTTCCATTCAGAAAAAAAAATAAAAATAAAAAAAAGAAGGTAAAACTTGAGAGGTACGCTTTAGCTGGGGTTTGAAGACTTCAATTTAGAACCATCTTTAAAAAAACTAAACTAGGAGATCACAAAATAGAGGAAGAATGTTTCAAAGAATAGGAGATGAAAGAGGATTCTGCAAGATGAAGGATGATGATTCAAGGAAGAAGAAGAAGAAAAGAAGAAAAGAAGAAAAGAGAAAAGGTTACCTTTTCAACAGAATTTCCATTGTTGGAAGACAATAGAGTGATTGTATACGAAATAAATTGTAAAAAACCATGTACATCGAACATAATTTTTATGAGGACTCAGGAAAAGAGAGAGACGGGAATTTTTTCCATTTTAGAGAAGAGGTAGGATGGCCGACCAAAATTATATTGGACATCAAATACAATTATATAGAAACAGCTAGTAGTAAAAAAAGGAAAATAAAGATGACAACATTAGTTTTCTCCTCAACAAGTTTCAGAATTTTTAAGGTGGTTTATTTATGAATTGTGCAAGAACTATTGGAGATTTTCATATTGATCTTTAGTTGAAATTGCTTCCACTAGCTTGATACTGACGTAAATTCTTGGGGAATTTCCTCTAATCTGAAATGTCCTAGATTGACAATATAGTCGTTCTTCTAGCTTCTATATATATTCTCCAACATGGTTGGGACAAGGCTTTGATATGTATATTATATCTGCCCAACTAATTAAGGTTATTTTGGGTAGAGATTATCGACGCGTGAATTTTACCAATAACTTCAAAATTTGAGATTAAACTTGATTGCACCAATTAGCTGTCAGCAATAATGGTACATACTGAATGAATCTCCATGTACTTCCAAACAGTTCCTAGATAACATTAAGCGACTATGCACAAAATCTTTTATTTGCATGAAAATCTATAAAAAGTTCTCCAAGACCTTACCTATTGCCCTTTGCTGGTAATATAATAATGGAACGAGCCTTGTCGGCTGCCGCTCTCTCGAAGGACTTTGTCAAACTAAGGCTACAACTGTAGAGCGAAAAAAGTGTATGACATAAGTTATAGAAGGAAACATGATCAGGAACTCTAAACACAAAGATTGTGATGAGCCAAGAATAATAAACAAATTAGTCATTTGTTACAACCTAAAAAAAAAACATGAAAGTAGCATATAGGGGAGAGATGCATAAAGGAAATACACTACATTCATAATCTTAACAGTGTTTGTTGGCAATTCTAAAGTATTCTTGTCCTCACTCGGGCATATAGTATCTTCATCCATTACTGTACTTGTTAACACCTTTCTTCCAAATGGATTTATTAATGATCAATTGAAACAAAAAAGGGAAAAAAAGAACCAATATCATCTCTTTTTTTTCAATGTTATCAAAAATTATATCTCCAAATGCAAAATATGTGATCAGGTTTACATAAATACCCTTAGCGTGCCCCCTAACCACCACATATTTTGACACAAGCTTTATCCCATCTTTGCACAAGGTTTGTGAAAAGAGTCACTGAGAAAGTACCTTTCTTTTCACCTTACTT
Organism: Umbellularia californica; assembly: GCA_028538565.1. Classification (NCBI taxonomy): domain Eukaryota; kingdom Viridiplantae; phylum Streptophyta; class Magnoliopsida; order Laurales; family Lauraceae; genus Umbellularia; species Umbellularia californica. Next base: position 11,120,658 of record JAPQWN010000001.1, on the reverse strand, counting down.
GTACATCTTCATCCCTATCAATTGATACGTGCGGTAGGATTCCAGAGGGCTCCTAATTGTATGGAATTTAACAGTCAAAGAAACTGCCCCACGTCAACCCCACACCTCTCTCTTCTTGAAGTGTGTCATATTCCCAACTAATATGCCTCCAATAACCTTGTAGACTCCTCCAGTATGACAGTTCTTTTGATAGATAATTTGTACAATCTTGGGAGTTTTGAAGCCCTCATGGAATCCTCCACCCAAATATCTAGGTGCTTACCCCACCTCTATTTAAGTGCATTGTTCCATTTTTCAAATGCTTAAATAAAAAAAAATCAGGTTTTTCTTCAGGAATTAAGCTAAAAGACCTGGCAAAGATGCAACAAGAGCTCATGGTGCAAATGGAAGGTACTCCTTGTCGCACCTCGCAACCATAAGATTGCGCGATTGGATTCAAGAAAAAAAAAAAGACCTGGTGGAGACTCTGTTCCATTTATTTCTCATGTCATTGAATCTTTATGTACGTCCTTTTTTTTTTTTTTTTTACTTTACTGGTTGGAAGGTTTTTTATCAGTTGCGGTATTGACTCAAATAAAGGAGATGAACAATCCTCTGAAGGTAGAAACTTGAGAGTTTCACAGGCAGGAAGCATCATGCTGCGCATTTTTTGATGGTTATATGTTAAGAAAGAACTACCAAGTAACATCTAAGAGAATAATGTAATTCAGCTGCAGAAAAAAACATCAATAACTACTACATATGCACCACCTTTTAGTAAGCAAATCGATATGGTTTAGATCTTTAGCAACACTATCTGCAATCTTTTCCATCTGCTTCCTAGGAAGGTCAGATAACAGAAGAATTCTTTGCCTCCTGCAGCAAGTCACGGATGCAACGCAGGATATGAAATGATACAATTGTATCCAGGTATAATCACAACCAAAATAACTTAGCATGGATTATTATCAGGGTGCTGTAAGCAATTACCTGGCTGTAGCAGTACCTAGACGGACTGCAAACTCATGATACTTATTTAGCTGCTTCAGTATAAAAGGAAGATGGCTGTTGACTCCACATATAATAATATGATCAGTCTCAATAACTTGCATTTGCGCTCCTTCCCTGATTTTTTCCATATTATTCTGTCCACATGCTAGTCGTAAATATGTGAGTCTAAAATAGTGAAAGATGTCAACCTTAAAGTTTCTTTAAATATGGATGGCCCAAAACTTACTCTGAATTGCTCAGTCATTGTACTCAATAAGCGAGTATAAAATAATATCCCCCAAATAGCAAGGACAAAACCAAGAACACGTTCAACACGTGTTTTTTGCTGTGATAAAACAAGAAGATTCAATTTGTCAATTTAATCTGACCATAATAAAGATGAGACAAAAAATAATTGTGATTTTCATGAATTACAATACATTTCATAAAAATCATGTCAATTAACTGCCTGAGGTACTGCATATATAATTGAAGAAACATACTTTTAAGTGAGTTGATGACGAACACAGGCATGCCCAAGCTTCCCAGAAACAGTCCTCTAAAGATTGAGTACTTCTCCTAAATTTCTCAAAAAATGAAAATCCACTATTCAGAGTGACATGGATGCAGCATAAGAAAAGTCATGAAAAATGGTTAAAACCAATATTTCTATGACCACTATATGAAGAAGCAAGTATAGAGCATCACAACTTCAGTTGTTTGCTACAATATTACCACATAGCAGCAAACTCAAAATGCCTCACACACACAATGAACAGTGACAAGCTAAGCTAAAAAATGTGGCAGTATTCGAGATCATCCTCAAAGGTTAATAACTGTTACTATTAAAACAAAAGGGTACTTCAGGAAAAAAAAAAGTTAATAACTGAACTTAGTAGCTTCTTGTTGTCGGTGGTCATCAGTAGGCCAATTACCTTGAGCATAAAGGAAAAACAGAATGACCCAATGCTCATGAACACGTAAGGCTCTCCAAACAAATAACTATGAACTTCTTCAAGGGATGCAATAAAAAATTGATTCAAACACATTATCTCCAGTGATAGAAAAAAAAAAAAACCACCTTGTTCTTACAGTTATTTGATAGACTGAAACATTAGAAAAAGGAGCATGATAGTAAGATTTTTAATATATATATATATACACACACACACACACACAACTCCTCACAATCAAATCATGGACATCTTTTATTTTAATCAGTAACAGTAAAAATATTATAATAGAAGAAAGGATACATGCATACAATTGTTGACAAGAAAAAAAAAGGTCCTGACTCTTATACCAGACGAACAAGCAACTACATAATACGAGCAAACAAAGGAACTACTCTATCCACTCCCTGCTTGGCTAGAGAATCTGCAAGGCAATTAGATGTGTGGCCAATCATGGACATCTTTAAAACGTCTTTTTTCACAGAATCACCAACAGTTTGTGTCAGGCTCTGATCTCTCAAGCAACCACCATCTCTCAACTCGAAAAGGAATGGTTGAAGTACTTTCTTTTATCAGTTATATATAGTCCCATCATTCTTCTTTATTCATTTAACCGGTCGTTGCCTTTTTTTCGTTTTTTCCATTTTTCATAGTTTTTAACTGGATGTTAGTTAGGACTTAGAGCACTTCTTTCATTTCCAAATTCCAATTGTAAACTAATATGAAGAATCAAATTGCAGTTGCATTATAGATATATTAGTCATTACCATTTGGTCTTTGCAAAAACACTCTTCAAATTTTCTAATTTTCTAATTCTCATTTCTCAAAGACTACCATAACCATCAATTCTGCCTCAAAATTCAAACCACCTGTAAAGAAATTCAGTAGAAGGCTAGCATAGCCCTAGGAATTGATGAGTGTTCTAAGTGTCATAGTGATGTAGGCAAGATAAAGGACAATGCTGATGCAGCCCGACAGGCCCGACAAAAGACTAGGGCCGCAAGCCCCCTTGATGGACCATCTGATGGGGTCCACATGATTTCTGATTTAATCAGAGATCCCTATCCTTATCTAGATTAGTAATATTACTTAGTTGCTTAATAGGATTGCTATCTAAATTCTATTTAGAGTAAGATCAAGTAATTTTCTTTTATTAGTATTCTGATTAGTTTAGAATACTGTCTTCTATATATACAGAGGTACTCTCTTGTTATTTTGTCATGCTTATTCAACTAATAAAGATTATCGTGAGTTTTTCCATGAGTTCATGGCTGTGAGTGTTCTTTTGTGTGGAATCCCTTTGTTGGATTCGATCAACCTCATCTGAGAGGTTGGTCTATTCGATCGAATGTCCGGGGCTGCGCCAGATTGGTATCAGAGCCCAGATCCGGTCGCCAAAGAAACGTTTGTCTTCTCTGGTTCGTCATCATCCACCTGTCCCTTTCCCTTCTCCATCTCCTCTCTGTGCCAACCCTCTTGCTAAACCCTAAACCACCCAAATAGCCCATCGAAACCCCTTCCACCACGTCCCAGCAAAACCGACAACCAAATCCCAAAAAAAAAAAAAAAAATCCCGAACCCTAGTTCCCTAATCCGAAACCCCCAGCGCACTCCCACCATCTCCCAGCAACAGCACACCCCACCCAGCAGTCACCCAGACCCTTCGACAGAATCCCTCACACCAGAGAACAAAAAAAAAAAAAACAGAGAGACAGAGAAGCAGTAAAAGAAAAAAGAAGAGAAGAGGAGGAGATCTGAGTCCAAGCAGCACACCTTGCATCAACGTCGAGCAATCCCCTTCATCGCAGCACGCAGAGAAGCAATCCCGCAGCGCCCTTGATTTCCGCTGCGACCACTCCATCTTCATCGCAGCATGCAGAGAAGTCCGCATCGTCAGTCGCTAACTCCGCCTCTGCGCATTCCCTCTCCATCGTCAATCACTGCAGACCTTCGCTCCTTGCTTCTCATTCTCAAATCGAAAGAGTAAGCTCTCCACCCCTTTCTTTTCTTCTTCTCTGCGCACGGGACCCAAGGAGAAGAGACTTTTTTTAATCTCTGTTAAAACGTGGGCCGGACGCACTGATCTGGGCCAAAGCTTGGGCCTGACTTGCCGTTGGGCTTGAATTGAGTCCATACCCGACCCAAACCAAACCAAACCAAACCAAACCAAGCCTTTTCCCACTAGGTGGGGTCGGCTATATGGATTTGACGACGCCAATCAAATCTGTTTAGGGCCATGTCCTCCGTTAGATCCATGTAAGCAAGGTCATGTTTAATAGTTTCTTTCCAACTTCTCTTGGGTCTCCCTCTCCCTCTCCTACTCCTGGCAATCTCTATGCCTTCACACCTTTTAACAGGTGCTTCCATTGGACGCCTTCTAACATGGCCAAACCATCTTAGTCGATTTTCTCTCATTTTATCTACAATCGGTGCTATTCCTACTTTGCCCCTAATCTCCTCATTCCTAATCCTATCTCTCCTTGTGATCCCGCACATCCATCTTAGCATTCTCATCTCCGCAACTTCCATCTTCTTAACATGATTATGCTTTACTGCCCAACACTCTGATCCATATAACAATGCTGGTCTTACCGCCACCTTATAATACTTTCCTTTAACCCTGAGGGGGACTTTCCGATCACACAAGACCCCCGAAGCACTCCTCCATTTGGTCCACCCGGCCTGAATCCTGTGACTTACATCAGTATCAATCCCTCCATCCTGTTGCACCATCGATCCAAGGTACCTAAAGTTTTCTTTCTCTACAATCTTTTGTGTGCCTAAACTTACTTCTATGTTACTAAGTGTCCTACTTTGGCTAAACTTGCACTCCATATATTCCGTCTTGCATCGACTTAGCCTAAACCCTTTTGTCTCTAACGTTTTCCGCCATACTTCTAGCTTAGCATTCACTCCTTCTCTCGTCTCATCTACTAAAACAATGTCATCTGCAAATAGCATACACCACGGCACCTCATCCTGAATATGTCTTGTAATCTCATCAATAACTAGGGCAAACAAGTACGGGCTTAACGCTGAGTCCATACCCGACCCAAATCACCTAAAAAAAAAAACCCTCTTTTTCCAGCCATGCCTAGAAGAGGTGAAAATCTCAGTCATTGGCTCACGAACAAAGAACGTGATGAACAATTGTTCAAATTGGGCCAAGATATGGATGAAGTAATAGATCGTCTACGCACAGTAGAGACTGCACTTATTGAATTGCAAAGTACACAGTTGGTTACAAAGGAAGGGTCTTCCACTACCACACAATTAGTCACACCCATCCAAACAGAAAGGCTTGAGCAACGTGAATCCATGCGTGACTTTGTACAGCGTCTCAACGCTAAACGAGACACCCAGGGTCCCATGGTTGCACACCACACTGATGATATCACAAAGAAGGTTAAAATTAATGTGGTTGATTTCTCTGGAGATGTCAGTCCGAAAGTTTTTGTTGATCGGCTTAATTCCCTGGAAGATTATTTTGTTTGGTATAACATGAATGATGAGCAGCGGATAGCCTTTACGAAGGTTAAACTTAAGGGTCCTGCTAGAATATGGTGGTATGGTGTTGAAAATAATGAACTTGCTCTGGGACAGCCCATTACCAGATGGTTCAACATGAAAGAAAGGCTCAAAAGCAATTTCCTCCCTTCTTATTACATTGACACACTGCACCAAGAGTATCTTACTCTCCAGCAAGGCAATCTATCTGTAGAAGAATATACAAACAAATTTCGCGAACATATTATTCGTTGTAATTTGAAAACAGATGATCGTCTCACTATCACTCGATATCGAGCTGGATTGCGCAATGATATCAGATGGGAAGTTGCTATGTTTGATTCCACTAGAGTTGATGAGGTATTTTGTAAAGCCCGGAAAGCTCAACATGAACTTCAGTTGCGAAGACACGGCACTTTTCAAGTCGGGGAGTCTTCCACTAGAAGAGGACCTGAACCTACTTTTAACCGTACTCAAACGCAAGGTTTTCGTCCTCCTCCTAAACCATTCCAGCAAACACCACAGAGGCCACAGCAAGTCATTCAGCAGAGGCAAGCTTTGCCACAGCCAAATCAACGAGTGCAGCAGAATCAAAATGATAACCGTGCCCGCGGAAGAATAGATAAAAGAGAAATTGTTTGTCATGCCTGCAAATAAAAAGGACATTATGCAACCGAGTGTCCCCATAGAAATTTATATGCTACTAATGAGCCAGAAGATGATGAACAGTATGATGAGGAAATAGAAGTAGAGCCGTTCAATGCAGAGCCTCAATATGAAACCACAGTAGCTCCATTGCAAGATACAGAAGCTGATGATGGCACCCCACTACTTTTCCTTGATCGTCTTCTCCTAGTAGCTGATTCAGTGGAAGAAAATGAAGACTGGAATCATGCATCCATTTTCCGGTCACGAGTTACTTGCAAGGGCAAGTCTTGTAACATGATCATTGATGGTGGCAGCGCGATAAACGTTATATCTCAAGAGGCAGTCGAGAAACTCAAGCTACCAACAGAGAAGCATCCAAGACCTTATAAAGTTGCATGGGTCAACGATTACTCCATTCCTATCCGTAAGCAATGTGTCGTCTCTTTCAGAGTGGCAATTATGAAGATACAATTCGTTGTGACGTAATTCCCATGAACGTTACACATTCTCTTCGGACGGCCATGGTTAAAGAAGCTTAAGGTTATCACAGATCATGAGCACAATACTTATACTTTCAACTGGAAAGGAGGTCGGATTAGATTGCTTCCATTGCCCGCTAAATCTTCCTCCTCCACATCTAATACAGCTCCAGCACTTCCTATATTAACCATGCGGAAGTTTGAAGATGAAAGCAAAGAACAAGGCGTTATGTATGCATTGATTGCTAGGCAAGTTCCAGAAGAATCTCCTGCTACATCTGTCCCACAAGTAGTAAAGCCACTTTTGAAGAAGTTTGCTAATCTAGTTCCAGATGAGTTGCCTAAGGAGCTGCCTCCATTATGTGACATCCAGCATGCCATTGATCTTGTCCCAGGTGCCTCGTTGCCAAATTTGCCTGCATACCGGATGAGTCCAATAGAGCATACAGAATTAAGAAGGCAAGTTGATGATCTTTTACAAAATGGTTATATTAGGGAAAGCCTCAGTCCCTGTGGAGTACCTGCACTTCTCACTCCAAAGAAAGACGGAAGTTGGCGTATGTGCGTGGACAGTCGTGCCATCAATAAAATCACGGTAAAGTACCGCTTCCCAATCCCCAGATTAGATGATATGCTAGATTTGATGACTGGTGCATGCATTTTTTCTAAACTTGATCTGCGAAGTGGTTATCATCAAATCCGGATAAGGCCAGGTGATGAATGGAAGACTGCATTTAAGATCAAAGATGGTCTTTATGAATGGATGGTTATGCCCTTCGGGTTAACCAATGCACCTAGTACTTTTATGCGGGTCATGACACAATTATTGCAACCTTATATTGGAAAGTTTGTCGTCGTTTACTTTGACGATATACTAATCTACAGCAGAACATCTTCAACATCTGGATACAATTTGCCAACTCCTTCGCCGGGAGCATTTCTATATTAATCTCAAGAAGTGCACTTTTCTGAGTGATTCTGTTATCTTCTTGGGATATGTTGTGTCGGCACAAGGAATTAAAATGGACCCTGAGAAGGTCAAAGCAATTCTGAACTGGCCCATTCCTACTACACTCACTGGAGTTCGAAGTTTTCATGGTCTTGCAAACTTTTATAAGAGATTCATTCGAAACTTCAGCAGCATCATGGCTCCAATCACAGAATGCATGAAAAAGGGTGAATTTAAGTAGACTAGTTCTGCCACTAGAGCCTTCACAAAAATAAAGCGTAAAATCACATAGGCACCAGTTTTACAAATTCCAAATTTTGACAAGGTCTTCGAAATTGCTTGTGATGCCTCAAATATTGGCATTGGAGGTGTTCTTAGTCAAGAGAGGCACCCGATTGCATTTTTCAGCGAGAAACTTTCTAATGCCAAGAAAAAGTACTCTTCTTATGATCTGGAACTCTATGCCATTGTACAATCACTTCGTCATTGGAGACATTACTTGATTGGCAATGAGTTTGTTCTTTACTCAGACAATGATGCTTTGCGACATCTACATTCACAACAGAAGATCAGTGCCAACTGTGCCAAATGGAGCGCATATATACAGGAGTTCAGTTTCAGCATTCGCCACACCGCAGGAAAGGATAACTTGATAGCTGATGCACTCAGTCGACGAAAGCATTTGTTGACAACTATGTCTGTTATTGTACCAAGTTTTGACCAACTCAAGCTAGATTATGCCGATGATCCAGACTTAGGTGCATTCATGATGAATTTTTGTTTAAAGGTACACAACTCTGTCTTCCTGCCACATCCATTCTTGAATATATTGTCCGAGAGTTGCATTCGGGAGGATGTAGTGGCCATTTGGGACGCGACAAAACTCTTGCTCTTGTCAGCGATAGATATTATTGGCCCTGAATGAAGGCTACCATTATTCGCATCTGCGAAAGACGTAGGACATGCCAGCTAGCCAAAGGAAACAAGAAGAACACTGGACATTATCAGCCTTTACATGTTCCTCATTCTCCATGGGAAGACATTAGCATGGATTTTGTGCTCGGTTTGCCAGCGACTCAAAGAAAAGTTGATTCTATTTTTGTTGTCGTTGATCGCTTCTCGAAGATGGCACATTTTATTCCATGTACTTCCACTAGTGATGCCTACAAGGCTGCAAAGCTCTTTCTCAAGGAAGTTGTGTGTCTACATGGTCTTCCAAAGACTATTGTTTCGGATCGAGACACCAAATTCATGAGTTATTTTTGGAAGACTTTATGGATGCTGTCCAATACCAAGCTCAAATTCTCTACCGCTTACCACCCTCAAACTGACGGCCAAACAGAAGTGGTAAACAGAAGTCTTAGACAGTTGTTACGATGCCTTGTTCGTGATCACATCACAACTTGGGATCAAGCATTACCTATGGCTGAGTTTGCTTACAATAATTCGGTCAATAGGTCTATTGGTACTTCTCCATTTGAAGTTGTTACAGGGGTTCGACCACGACTACCTGTTGATCTTGTTCCTTTGCCAGTAGATGCTCGGATAAGTGCTGATGCTGAAAGTTTTTTTCACCACATGCAACAAGTGCACAATGAAGTCCGCCGCCATATATCTGCCAGTAATGCCACTTATAAACAGCAAACAGACAAGCATCGTCGATTTCTTGAATTTGCTGAAGGAGATATAGTCATGGTCCGTATCCGTCCAGAACATCTGCCTCCAAGCGCTTACAAAAAGTTACATCCACGAAATGCTAGTCCCTACAAGATTCTCAAAAAGATTGGCTCCAATGCTTATGTACTTGATCTACCTTCCGATTTAGGGGTCAATTCTACTTTCAACGTAGAGGATCTCACACTCTACCGTGGTCATGACAATGATGGTGAAACTGAAGAACAAATTACTGCTCTCCTTTCGACTCTTCCACCTGTTGACGAGATTATTGATGTGCTTGATGATCAGATTGTTTCCACTCGTCAAGGAGGTTTTCAAAAGTTCTATGTCCGCTGGAAGAATCGACCTCTCTCCGATGCTACATGGATCACTGCCACAGATTTTTAGCGCTTAAATCCAGATATTTATGAGCGCTATCAGGCGATTAACTCGCCGGAGTCGAATTCTTTCAAGCCAGGGAGAGTTGATGCAGCCCGACAGGCCCGACAAAAGACTAGGGCCCGCAGGCCCCCTTGATGGACCATCTGATGGGGTCCACATGATTTCTGATTTAATCAGAGATCCATATCCTTATCTAGATTAGTAATATTACTTAGTTGCTTAATACGATTGCTTTCTAAATTCTATTTAGAGTAAGATCAAGTAATTTCCTTTTATTAGTATTCTGATTAGTTTAGAATACTGTCTTCTATATATACAGAGGTACCCTCTTGTTATTTTCTCATGCTTATTCAACTAATAAAGATTATCGTGAATTTTTCCATGAGTTCATGGCTGTGAGTGTTCTTTTGTGTGGAATCCCTTTGTTGGATTCGATCAACCTCATCTGAGAGGTTGGTCTATTCGATCGAAGGTCCGGGGCTGCGCCAAATGCCAACCTCGGCAGCAAGATTAAGGTTATTGCACAATCTCTACAAGGCTCATGCCCAAAAGCAAGATTTATGTTCTTGCAACCTCTGCAAGAGAAACTTCTTCCCAAGAGTTCTAAAGAAAATAAGAAAGAAATTATTGTTCCAACAATATGTCCTATTACATTACCAGACTTAGTTTTATTAACAAAAGTTCTTCAGATGGAAGGAAAGAAAATTCTAATAAAATCCAATTTTATATAAAATCCCTAAATTAGAATTATGATCCAAATTAGGCATCTTATGCTAGTTGTTGCTTAAAAATGCGACTTATACTTGACAAAAGATTAAAAAAATAAATAAATAAATAAAAATAAATAAAAATAATAAAAATTATAACAGTAAATTTTATTAGACAGGGTCATTGATTTGGTGCAAGGGTAAAAGTCTCGGGTGTCATGCGTGATAACGCAGGTTCGAGACCAGTCTAGACCCTCCTAGGACCCTGCTATGGAAGGATCCACACTGGATAATGACCTTTCTTAAGTAAGTTTTATTAGACAAAATAAAATTAACTTTCTAATTTTCTCAAACCTCCCATGGTCTTCTAAAAGCCCCAAGTCGAACCTAGTACTTGGGCCTTCTTTAAATTGGTGGATTGGCAATAGAAGTTGCATCATTCTCTCTTGAAAAACAACATTTATGCGGATGAACTCAAGCAACAGGGCAACTTCGTTTGAGTTTCTCAATGGTCAGACTACTTACAAAATTTGTTTGGTATATTGATATATCCATCCAATAATTTCAAAATGAGTAGACTCAAAATCTCATGATCCTTTCTCAAAGAAGCTGCATGATGGGCTGCCCAACAGTGGGCCAATGGCCTATTCTTGGGCCACCCTTTTTGCACACCTTGAGGCCTGTTGCTACACCACATAGATAAACAAAACAAAATTTATGGCACTTGAGGCATTCTTGTAATTCAACAAAGCTAAGTTGTTTGACCAAAGCACTGAAAAAATCAACTACAAGTTTGAAGTAAGAAAGAAATATCAAATTGGGATTATAGAAATTATGGCAGAAGGTTAATAATGTTAGCGATCAGCCAAGGCCAGTTACAACTTCATAATGGTGTTGATGTTAGTTTGTTTAATGGACTAGGAAATAATATGGAATTAGAAGTAGCAAACTTCCATTAAAGAAACATGTTCAAGACTGGATAAACATGTGTAGAACATAATACAATTAATATTATACAATTAAACACCACAGAGCAGCACAACAAAACAAGTAAAACATTGAAGTACCTGAACTTGTAGAATAAAAGACCTCCAATTATAACGAACGAGAAGCATGCTACCAGCAACGCTATTAGAAATCTATAAAGAATGCAATAACAAGAAATTCAGGTAAAGCACGTAAATTTGCATGTGGATATTCATGTGATTCCATTACTTGCTCCTTCTTTTTCCTTTTTTTCTTGTTTTCTTATTCCATCACAACTAAAAAGGTAATTAGAAATGAAATTTAAAGCAAATTGGAAAAATTAACATGTGGAGGAGCAATGTACAACTTGACTACAACATATAAAGCACTTGGAAGTTACTACAGAGAATGAATACACCATGAACCATATAGATAACATCAGAAAATATACTTCAGCCAAGCAATGACCATTCTTTCACAATGCAATCCTCTTTGAAATTAAAATAAATTAAATATGTCAATTTTTAATTTTTTAATAAATTAACTATTACCATAGCATGTCTTTAATCGACCTTAGAATTGAAACAACCATAAAACAGTAGCAAGCTACTCATTTTCTTTTTCTATGTTTTATTCCTTTTTTCTCTTTCAAAGATGATGAATTCATAACCCACTCTCTCTCCCTTTTCTCGAAGCCTTAATCCATCCCTCCTCTTCATTTATCTCCCATCTCCTTCTCATGGTCAGAGTCCATTATCCTCTAATGATTTCTCAAGTGAAGTAGTCGTTGTAGTGGCTGGGTGCTTCAATTCCATGGAGTTAAATAAAGTTTATCAAAGTATACAAGCATTTGTTTCAGGTTCTAGCACAAAAGAAAATGTTAATGACAAGGTCCAACAGGACCCCATTGCTAAGTTGGCTGAAGCCTGCATGGTTTAATGGAGCAGGGTTAGTGGGCTAAGTGTCAAGCTCAATATAAGGGAAGATGCTGAATTGCAAATTAAAAAGACCACCAACTAAAAGCCCGCGCCGCTATAGCAGTACAAGCTACAACCCAAACTGCAGCAGATCCACCGAGCCTGCCAAGCAAGATCCAGCCCCTCACAGACGACCCAGGACCACAGGAAACAAACCGGAAACACATAGCTTTGTTGTTTTAGTTACTCCTCTCATCTTCTTCTCCTACTTTGCCACTCTTTACTTTGCACCCATATTTGTTTTTAATGCAATCTAGGGGGCCACCTAACCACTAGAGCAAGAAGCACATTTTGGCTTGACAGCTGCAGGTGGGTGAGCAGTAGGAGCTGCTTCGGCTTAGATTTACTGGCTTTTCCTGAGCAAGACCAGCATCAGTAGAGCTAGCAAAAGCATAAACACAGCCTCGAGCCCAGGCATTTATGCTGGTTCATCTAGGTCCTAACTAGAGCCTATAGCAGCATACTAAAGAGCACCAGTACCTTGCGTTGAGGTATCCTTTACCGTCCCAGGTTTCTACTCATTATCTTCTATGAAATTGCATTTAATATTTAAAATGTTATAATTGATTGCGTGTTAAGTTCTTGATGGACTAAATATTATTAAAAATCTTACTCCAATAAATCCTTAACATACAAACTAATATTGTAAGAAGCAACAATTAAGTACCAATGTATTGTTACATTGGAATTCCATTTAAGGAATGGGCTGGTATCAGTAGAGATGATGTCATACAAGCACATAATCAAACAAGCTGGAAGTACTCAATTCTAGAACACCCATTTCGAAGTTTAATTTAGTGCAGAAGGTTCTTAAGTTGCATAAGAAGAGCATTAAAATGGCATAAGAATACACTATGCACTTTAAAAGCATTTAATCTCATTACAGGAGTAGGTTCAATAATATAACAAGTCTTAAGATTTACAAACCCTTCAATTGCTAGGGATAAAAAAATAGTGACTAAAATAAGGTAATGGCACAATGGTGGTGTCTTTTTCTAAGACACTCAAAATTCACATACTCATTACAAAGTATTCAGCAGCCAAGGTGGTGGGAGGGAGGGAAGGAGGGAGAGAGAGAGAGAGAGAGAGAGAGAAGGAAAATGTTTATTTAGATAGATAAGAGGGTGCGATGAAAAAATATTGACAGCCTTCAAAAGTAGAAAATTGTTAACCCCCACCAGACAATAAATGGAATAAGTAAACCAAACTTACATGAAAGAAACGAATACTTCACTCACATGGACATATTTCGTTCAATTTGTATGTTGAATAAATAAAGCATCCTTGCAAAGCTCCATTTAGCATCACGAAATGAAGGAAAAGATACATCCAATTGAAGAGGTACAGGTTTATTCACAGAGTTCGATATACAAGCAAAATGCAAGTTTGTAGGCTCAAAAGCTGTGAGCAGATATGGAAAAAACTTCTGAACTGTCTTTATCAATACATGCATGGGATTTAACCAAGTCAATCTGAATAATAAGTAGGATGAGATAGATCCTATGAAGGGTACAGCTTCATAACCCTGCATTGTTGATGCAGAAATGAAAAGAGACAGTCAGTTGAATGGTATATTAAATTCATTTGCCGGCTATACTACACAGACAGCACAATATACTATTCCTTTGAAGGAATTGTAACTTTGTGCTCCATATTGCATGCTAAATGCCAAATGCTTACAAATTGTAGTATGTCAATTAAACCTGGAAGCACTGTAGTAATATAACCAATGTCAAATTTACAGTTACATAACTGTCAGTCATGTTCTAAATAAAGGGTCACAAGCATTCGTAGTTAGGAATAACAGGAAACCAAGATATTGTGGAAGTCACTGATGTATAATCTATTTCCGCAATGTTTATCACTATTGTTTTCAATAGTGCAAATGAGAGAGATCTTGCTCTGACTCTAAGTGATGCAGATAGACCTCGGGCCACATGTGTAGGGTCCAAGTAGATTTAGGATTGTTATTCACTAATTATATGTCATTAGTTTCAAATTTTATTTATAGAATTGTAACTAAGATAGGATTCTGATTTTTTTAGTTTCCTAGTTTAATTAGGTTTCTTAGGGCCTAAGTTTTTTTTTTTTTTTCCTATTTTATACGGCATTGTAGAGAATGGAATTTCAGAGTTGATTGATTGAATTGGGTTTCCTCATTGAGGTGTGTCCTCGTTATCGTCTCTGCGGAGACTTGTTGAAGTGTCTACGAACACGTGCTTCGGCACCGTATTGTGCTTCAGCACACCATGCAAGCCCTAACCTAGGGCCTGCATCACTAAGGCACGAAGATGAAAGACAGTTTTGGAGCAAACTGTAAAGCAAGAGTTTCAAGCGGATAGCAGTTAGAGTAAATCCAGACCCTCCTGCTCCATGATGGGTTTAGATTATGTGATAACAAACCAGATACGTGATAGGTACAGGCGGGCAGGTTGCAGGTTGGATTTTATCTGAATTATCCCATACTCCATTTGATTTAGAAGATATAGTGAATATTCTCAGATAAATTTTATTTTTAAATACTAAGGAACATTTTTTTAGTGACAAAAAGGTAAATAGATCATAAACAGGGCATCGCAGCAAAAACGACAACACACCTGAACCCTGAGAAGTTAAGATCTGTAAACTCGTACCTGCTCCAAACTCACCAATACCACTACCAAACTTGCCCCAGTAGGGGACGTTCACCAATTTATTTGACTGATTGCCACCCTAGTTTCAAGTTAGCTTTAAAGGAATTCTATGTATAGCTGCAAATGGAAAGGCGCATAGAGCAGAGACAGACCCAAGCATGTCAAGTCCAGCTCATTTAGTTGCCATGCCAAATATTTACATCTGAATCCAGCTCTGAGACCTGACTTCTTTGTGGAAGGCAAGGCCTGTTTGCACTGGACACTGAGACATAAAGCATACCTTTAATAAGAATTGGCGGAGGCCTGGCCCATTACTTACTATACAGTAAAGTCCTGATGGAGTGATGCCAGCCCCCAGGCCTATAAGCTTATTCCAAAGTCCAGCCCAATGAGGGCCAGACTTGTTCCGGGAACAGCTGATGAGCCCATAAGGCCCACTTGCATCCCTACTAACAATTAATGGCATCTATCCTTTGCTTGTCAGATACCTCTTTACTTTAAAAAAGAACTTGTTGTTCAGATAATATTTATTTTTGTTAAATTGACTGAGTCTCTAGTCCACTTGATGAAGTAATTCTTTTTAGACTGCTAGATGAAACATCTAAGAGTTGTGTTAATTGAAAAGCCAAGTGGAGGTGCCAAATATAGGTATTGTATTGAGTGACATGAGCCATATGAACACTGTCTCCACATGCTTTGGTTCGGAGGGGTCTCGTACCTCCTAGAGTGGATGTGTTTTTGTAATATCTTGAGGTACCTGGGCCCAAGATTAGTTTGGCCCAGGTAGGGCCCTTACTTGTTTAATTTATTTTGAATTAGAAAGAAACTCACGTGAAGAGTTTTAGAAAGAGTAGGAGTTGTATGGCAACTTTAATTAGAAAGAGGAAGCGGAAGTATAAGCATAAGAATAGGACTCTGTTGTATATATAGAAGCAATATAAGCAAACCAACGATCATTACTTGTTGGTGTTCTATTCTTCTTCCTTTGGAGAATTTCTGAGAGAGAGCTTGGTGAGCTGCAATTTAGGAGAAGAAGAGGAAGGCTGACTGATGTCCTATTCGTGTTCACATATTGCAAAGGCGACGATCATTTATCAAAGGTGAGTGGATCTTCCTAAATACCTTGTATAATTAATTGTGGATGATTGGTAATTTGGCTTTCAGTACTTCTGCTAGTAGAGATTCGGCATAAGAACTATTTGAGTCATGGTGAATATGTAAGCTTCTTTGTATCATAGGTAGTTGATTATTAGGTGATGTTTTCTTTTGAATCTCAATGTGTTATGAACATCAGAATTGGATTTGTATGAAGACAGAACCTAGATGTCGACAGGGAAAGGAAGAACTTGGAATTATGGAACCCCATGGTCCACTGGATGATGAATCCAGTCCGGGGATTCTATAAGGGGGTCATGGGCGACCTTGAGTTCAGTGGACCTATGCTTAGTGGATCTTGTATGACCCATCAGATCACTCTGTATTGAGCCTAAGGCATGAATCATGGAAAGGAAGGAAGTTTGGTCGATGACAGTAGTGGGACCCACTGCAGGGTCTGATCTGAGATCAGGACCCTACATCCTGTAGGGGACCCCTAGTCGACCCTAGGAGACTTGGACCCATGAGGAGTGGGCCCCATCTGGGCCCTCATCCAATGGGTATGATGAAACAAGGCGACTGTTGCAAGATTTTTACAGCTTCTTGTCGTCAAGCCTTTTGGGACCCACCTGGACACTTGATTGGAAATCAACTCCGGCCATCAAGTGTGGCACCCTTGGGCGACCTTAGTGATGTGGGATATCTAAGTTTTGGACCAATAGGTCCCACCGTTCAACAGATATAAAGAATCCCAAGCGTTGGTTATTTGCAGAAATTGGGCTCAGGTGTATTATAATTTGTGGGCCATAGGGAGGGGTCTGATGGTGGATCAGATCCACCAGTTTGAAGGTTTATTTTTGGACGACCATGTCTATTAGGTCTGATCTTGAGGTAGGGCCAGCGGGGGCCACTAATTTACACATTCAATGATCTAGGCTTATTATCTAATTTTTGGGGCATGTGTGTGTATAAATAGACCCTAGACTTTATAGTTGTGTGTATAAATATACCCTAGAATTGGTATTGTGTGGGGGTATTCTCCAAGGCGACCGACCTCAGGTCCCGGCCTCGGCAAAGCATGAATACCGACCTCAGCCCTCGGCCAGGCGCTCCATTTCGGTAACATGCCCCTTGGCTTCGGCCTAGGTACAAGCATGAGACAAGGAGTTCAACCTCGGCCATGCTCCATCTCGGTCTCGGTCAGATTGCTGATCGGGATGACCATGGACAGCTGTCATGCCACGGCAACAGGATAAGGGCACCGCCCAAAATCCCTGACACAGCTGCACCGCCCATCCATCAGGGTATGACCCGATGGGACAGAGTGGGCTACGATGGGATAGAGTGAGCTACGATGGGACAGCCTCTCAAGTGCTTACCCCAAAGTCCACTCTCCTTCTCTATAAATACAGAAGCCTTCAACAGGTAAACGGGGGGGCTATCCACATGCTGCTGGTACGCCGCCTCCTCCCACACTTCATCTCCTACCTCTGTTTAGTCCTGCACTTGCAACTAACAAAGGCATCGGAGAGCCCTGCGCTGCCCAAGCCAGGGTCCTCTGACCTTCTTCTTCCTCTCCTTTCAGGCTCAAGGCATCGGTTTTTCTATCATCTACAAGGAGCTCCAGCCTCCGTCCTCTTCCAGTGGGCAGCAAATTCACCCCCCCGGGTCTGTGAGTTTTTATGCACTTACAGGTATGTAATTACCAAATAACTTTTCACCCTCGTTTGGGTTTTTGTGGTTAATATTAAATTTTATGGACTATGTGGAATACTGATTTGATTTGTAAAACTGTGTAATTTACTGAAAGGGGTCCACCACTACACCAACCACTAACAGTAATAAATAGAAGAGGGCAACGACAAACTAATGGTGTAGAAGAACTGGGCCACACTGTGGATTATGTAGATTATTAATAATGCTGAGTTATGTTTGTTATGTGATTGTGAGATATTGTGCACTGGGTCCCAGACGTGGGATGTTGGACTTTGAATCTGGGCCGTTATAGCTGCTGGTTCTTGTGGACGTATCTGATAAGACAGGGTCATGGTGACCGGTATACATGTATACCATAAGCCTTTGAGGCGTGGAAATGTGCATGGGCACGATTATGGTTATGATGTACTTTTAGTGATAATTAATTTATTGATTCAGATTTATTGGTTATGAATTGTTATGTTGTATGCTGTTTGTGTAATTAGAAAAATTCATTCACCAGTAATACTGATGTTGTGTTGCCCCATCAGGTAACCACATTGTGGGTAGACCAGAGCGGAATGACGATCAGCACGTAGATTTCGGCATGTATGGCTGAAGGGAGAGAATGAGAAAAGATTAAATAGTTGTTAAAATTATTAGTCCTTGTTTAGAAAAAGTTATTTAATGTTTAAAGCACATTATTGATTTGAGTCAGAATATAAGAAGTTTGAATATTCAGAGATTATTGATATTTATAATTGGAATTATATTTTGAACTCAATGTCTGATTCGTTGTGAAACTTATTTGATGAATGCATCGTGAATATTGCTAACTAGTCGCGATCCGGATACCCAACAGGGCCCCGGAATTTGGGTCGTGACAATTTTGCTGGTTGGTTGCGGCAGAAAAAATATCGACTGCGGATAATTTAAGGAGGAGATGTCAAATTCCATTTCAGAATTATATTGTTTGTGCAGGAGGGAGAGAGAGACTGTTGATCACCAACTCCTTCATTGCAATTTCACATCTCAATTTTGGGTGCATTTTCTAAAAGCTTGTGGTATTGCATGGTGTCTTCCTAGTTAAGTGGGTAAGTTGTTTGAGGCTTGGAAAGGATATAATTTTGTTGGATGCAGTTTGATTCTATGGAAATTTATCCTTTTTTCTATTCTATCATTTCTATGGTCTATTTGGAAGGAAAGAAATAATAGAATTTTCTAAAGAAAGAAAGTGTCCCAGGACGCTTTGATGCCTTCAATGGTTTTGAGGATTGCAAAATGGGCTTCTATTAGAAAGGAGTTCTCGGGTCTCAACATGGATAAAATCATGTATACTTGGGGAGCTTGATTGTTGATGGGAGCCTCAAAGATCAGGGTAAAAGCGTAGTGGAGTCCTCCTACATTGGGGGTTCTAAAGTTTAACGTGGATGGGGCTGCTAGTAGTAAACCGGGGCCGGCTGGAATAGGTGGAGTACTCAAAAATCATAAAGGGGAGTTGTTGTATCTGTTTTCAAAGAATGTTGGCATCAAAGATTCTAATGAAGCTGAAATCTTGGCTATCTTGGAAGCTTTTCGTATTTATCATTGCCCATTTCAATATCCTCTTGTAGTGGAGAGTGATTCTATGAATGCCGTATATTGGGCAAGGTCATTCAAAGGACCCTGGTAGATAAAATTTTACTTAAATGAAATTAAGGTTCTTATGATGGGGAATTGCATATCTTTTTAGCATATCAGTAGGTCTACTAATGGGATGGCAGACTCTTTAGCTAAACAAGGGGTGGACCGTTTATGTGATTTAAGTGCTATTACAGTGTAATTTTCAGGGTTTGGATTTGGGTGGCTTGGTATGTATCTCTTATACAGGCCCCCATTTTTTCCCCTTTGAGCCTAGCTTTGTACTATCTTCTCTTTCAATATATTATTGTTACCTTCTTCCAAAAAAAAAACCAATGTCTCCTAAGTTAGCGGTGAATGTTTTTCCATAATCTGGCATCATGTATGAGATCTAACATCTAATCTGATCACAGCAGCACATAACATAAATGACCCCTAGGTAAAATATCACACCTTGAGACAATGTTGCAATCTGACTAGATGACATTTTTTAGGAAAGAAAATCATCATCACCAAAGCCTTGTCCCAACTATGTTGGGGTCGGCTATATTAGGGATGGCAACGGGGCGGATCGGGGACGGAATTGGGGTTCCCCGCCCCCGCCCCGAAATTGCCCTGCCCCGCCCCGAACCCGCCCCGCCCCGCCCTTCGGGGTAAATTATATTCCCCGTCCCCGCCCCGCCATGCCCAGCGGGTACCCCGCCCCGCCCCG
This sequence comes from Umbellularia californica, assembly GCA_028538565.1. Classification (NCBI taxonomy): domain Eukaryota; kingdom Viridiplantae; phylum Streptophyta; class Magnoliopsida; order Laurales; family Lauraceae; genus Umbellularia; species Umbellularia californica. The sequence continues at coordinate 11,100,690 of JAPQWN010000001.1, read as the reverse complement.
CCCCGCCCCGCCCCTCAATTGTAAAAATTTTAAAAATGTGCAAACTTGGGATTCGAACTTGGGTGGGGGAGCAACTAGAGGCCTTACCACTAGACCAAACTCCATTTCTTGTAATATTTTACCTTATTTAAGATATATTAATATATTCAAGATTGTTACACACATATACATACTTCACTTACTTACTATATATATTATGACTTATACATTATTTATCATTTATTTAAAAGGAAAATGTTAAATGTAGACAACTAAGGAATCTGATTGGAAACCTTAAAGTTACATTGAGCTCGTTTCCATCTATTGGATTTTGAAATCTTTTGGTCTTGTGAAATGAATAGAACTTTATTTTAAAAATAATAATTTCGCGGATCAAACATTTTGTTTGGATATCTATTGGACTCATGGCTTGGAAATTCTAGAATCCTTTGAAATTCTGAAATATTTTTTGGACATTAATTGGGATTGGGCCTAATTATTTATTCTTGTGTTTCTCAATAAAAGCTTCGAAATCTTTATCACATGAATTAGGGGTGCAATCATAATATGCCCTGCCTGTTTAAGATGAAAACATGATAAGCACCCACCAAAAGGAAAATTACACAATTTGCAATTCAAATTTATAAAAGTCTTGAAATGTAGAAAAAATTCTAAAAACATATACCAGTAATTTTGTTTAAAAAAAAATAGAATTTATATATGAACTTCAAGTATTGTCATATAAATATTAAATCATTATTTATTGTATAGCTCTGAATTCATGAACCTCCTATAGCGGGCCCAGCTATATTGAAAGTACATACTATATTGAAACCCTCATTATCAAAGCCTTGTCCCAGGCTCCTAGCTGTGACGGTGTTGGCTACATGTATTCTTTTTCTCCATTCTAAATCAAGACCCAAATAAGAAAATTTTTCTTAACTTTATAATTTTTCTTTCAAGGCAAAATAAATTAAATTTTGGATCAACTACAAAGAAAAAGGTAAATTTATTTATTTTATATGGTAAAAAGCACATGAATGATTCATCTATGTTGTCCCCATGCCTTTAATAATATTAATAAAAAAAACCCTCAACCATGCTGACTCATTTGCCCGAAACTCAGGCCCCTCTCAAAACATCAGTCTTCCTAGGGACCATGACATTTTTCCCAAAATAGAATAAAAAGATCTCCCAGCATAAATATTTTATAAGTGGGGGGCACTATTAGATTGTTTAAAATTTTTTAAATTATCTAATATTAATATTATAAATTTTCCTTTTCCTGAAATTTTACCTATTTAAAGTGAGATTTATTCTTATAAAATTTTCTCTAAACCCTTGAAGGCCACTAACATACACTTGAAAATATCATATATGCTTTGAGACATTTTTTTATGAAAAAGACAATATCTCTCAAAAATATCATGAACTCCATTAATACATGATTTCACTTCATTTCTGGTATTGAACTCCACTCACTAATAAAGGTTAATTACACATATAATTAAAATTAGTATAATGTATAGTGTTGTTAGTATGATTAGAATCATTTTAAGTTACTAACTATAATTTAGCTTGCTATTTCTAATCGTATGAGTTATTATAAGCGTATAGCATGATATATCTTGTAATGCTATATCAAATTAGTATAATTTATATTGTTATTAGTATATGATTAGAATCATACCAATTATAATTTACCTTGCTATCTCTAATCATATATGTTATTATAAGTTTAGAGCATGATCTATCATTCTATTATATTCGTTTTATTTAATATGATATATCATGTCGCAATTTAACATTATATATGATTAAAGTCAAATAAGCTTAGATAGATTTTTGACAACTTTAATTTCATTAAATTTGAATTAGAGGGAATGTGATCATATTATATGCTTTTATAATATCTAGGGTTCAATCAATTACATGTTTAACTTTAAAAAAAGTCTTCAATCAATCTACTTAACCCGTAATAACAACATAAAATCAATATATACATTTACATATAAATATGTTTATTTATTATAAAAGAAATCTAAAAAATATATATTTTTTAGATGATTATTAATTTCGGGGCGGGTTACGGGGCGGGGCATGAGGCGGGGCAACGGGGCGGGGCATGGGGCGGGGCAACGGGGCGGGGCATGGGGCGGGGCATGGGGCGGGGTAACGGGGCGGGGCAACGGGGCGGGGCATGGGGCGGGGCAACGGGGCGGGGCGGGGCGGGGCATAGGGCAGACCCATCCCCGCCCCGCCCCGGCTTCGGGGTATGTTTTTCTGCCCCGTCCCCGCCCCATCTAAGATTCGGGGTGGGGAAAACCCGTACGGGGCGGGGCGGGCACTCCGGGTTGGGGCGGGGCGGGTCAAAAATGCCATCCCTAGGCTATATGAATTCTGTTTCTCTATTCCAATCTATCCCGACCTAAGTCCTCGAATAGGTTGCACTTCTTCAGATTTATCCTTTCTACATCCATCCATGTCCTCTTCTGCCTGACCCTTCTCCTTGGTGGAACATCAACGTCTGCATGGAAAAGCTTTTCCTCAGTAGTGAAAAGCTTTTCCTCAACAGTGACGTAGTTGGCCTATGTTGGCCATGTCCAAATCATCTCAAACGAGTTTCTCTTAATATATCACCTATTGATGCTATATCCCTAAATGCTCCCGAAAGCACTCATTTTTTTAGGAAAGAACATAGATGGCTAAAATAAAACAGTTAAAGATCCACCAACCAAGTCATTTTTCCAAAAGGACCCCTTAGTCAAAGGGTTAAGGTTTTCTAATCAGTGTTAATCTCCAGTGCATACCAAAGGTAGGATCCACTGAAAGTCTTGGATCATTCACTAGTAAGCCACAACCACATGGGTGAGGAACTACTGTCTCACTGACACTTGAAATTTATTCATTACTTAATAAAGTAACAAAAACTTGATCCAGAAGAAAATAGAAGCACATTAAGCTATGCCTATGCATAAAAATTATAATTATGAAATCCTGTTCTAAAGCTATTCGAGGGCAAAAGCAACTTACACTTCGAGATATCCATGAAAAGCCTGTAATTTGAGAATTTTTCCCCTTGTTAAGTGTCATTTGATCACTGTTATCGCATGGGCTACACCTTGAGTTCTTATTGGAAGACTTGACGTCCAAGACATCTGAAGTTGTTCGACTACCTATAGCATCCCATGTCCTTTCAAAATTGCTTGCTTTTTCTCCTAACAAAAATATCTGTGGCTCATTAAAATCATTTGTAAGAATAAGAGAACATATCGTGACAGTTTGGAAAGACAAATGCTAAGAGGTGTTATGAAAAAAGAGAGACCATATACAATATTAGCTTCTAAGGAATTGTAATGGATAAAACTAGGAGAATGGAAAGTGATAGCTGGATCACATTGATGTTCCCTTGTTGTTTACCCCTTCACAGTTACTGTCAAATTCTTCATATGTATTATATTCTCTAATTTTTCATATATAAAGCACATAATCTAAAAAGAATCATAAGGGAACCTACTACAACACAAGTACACACACCCCTTTTTCTTTTGCTTCTTCATAAGCTTACATCATCTGCAAGGAGAATCTAGAGGTGCACATGGACCACAGAAAACTTGAGTATGACACATAACCATGAATAACAGTAGACTTAAGGGGCCATCTTATATTTAAAAAATCACCAAAAATGAGTTATTTTATTGGGATAACACCATCCAGTACAGTGCTCTTAGACCAATGATAATGCTACTCAAGTTACAGACACAAAAGAAACCATGAAAAAAGTAGGAAACATCTCTACACACCATGAGTTAATTGAGACTTTCCATAACAAAACAACGCTTAGAACTTGAGACAAATGAGAACCTTTATAAGCTAGATGATCGTCACAGTACCATAGATTGCGATATAATTGAAAAACAATTGCAGTGCAGATCCCATTTCCCATCAAGGTAGGCCATTGGATCAAAAGTAAACCTGACGAATTGCTAATATTCACTGTATGATTTAAAGGGTAACCTGACGAATTGCTAATATTCACTGTATGATTTAAAGGGTAATACTACATTTTACCATGTGAAGAATATTACATCAGAACAATAGGGAATACCTGATACAAACCAGCTGGCACCACCATCAGGGAGAACCATCCAAACCATTTGCAGGCCCTAACTGATGCATACTTGAAGCAGTTGGATCATGACAAGGTGCACAACCAAAGAGTTGGGACCACATGTTTGGACCATAGGGCCTGTGGGCCACCCATCTGGACCATATGGTTTGACAGCATAGCCATAAGGCTTAGACAACGAGCCTTGCTCCATTTAATTTTCCTTTGCTTTTATTTAATTATCAATTAAGTTATAGGGGTATTTATGTCCTTCGAGTTACAAGACAATGGTCTAGATTAAAACATCTATTTATTGTTTTAGCTTTGATAAAGCCCGGATCTTTTCAAAAGCTTCTCTAAGAAACACATGAAAGCATAATGAAGGACAGTTTCTTCTCCGGTTTAACGTGTTTTAAAGAAAACTAGTCCCCTATTGGGGCATGTGCAAAAATTCTAGGGTCCAGTTAGGTGATTCCATTGCCATCTCTTGGTTCTAATGTGTTTGGGAGTTGATTTTCCTTGTTCTATTATAGCATATATGTTTGCTGTTTGTAAGAAATAGGGGCTTCAAAGTTGCGCATACAGCAATATCCTTTGGTGCAGTTGGACCCGGGAAGTCACTCTACTTCAATATCACACCAATCTGAGCGATATTCAAGCCACTCACACTTCAAGGGGTGTAGTTCTGATCCAAAGGCCTACATTGACAAGTGCACCCTGCCATTAAATTTTCCTTACCTGCGTCACAACTTCCCATCTTCTACCTGTATATAATAACAAACACTCCTCTTATTGAGTATATCTTCTATTGTTAAGAAGATATGCCATGACAAAGATAAATATGCTGCATTAGCATCTGAAACAGTGTGCTTGACTTAGGGTTATTTTGAAAATAAATATATGATAATTATATACAAGAATCGATCCATCAGAAATGAGCGATTAAGACTCTCACACCATTGAGACCCTACTCGTATAACATTCAAAAAGAAAAGGCAAAAAACCCATAATACAGTAATGATACAGTTAAGAACACCCTACTCATATAACATTCAAAAAGAAAAGGAAAAAAAAAAAAACCCATAATACAGTAATGATACAGTTAAGAACGAAATCTCTATAAACCCAAAGCATGATAGAGAACCATTTTTCTTATCAAAACCACACATAGAACTCTCTCCACAGTTAGATGTCTAACTAATGAGATTTGACACTTGCGAGGACCTTTATAAGTTGTGAGTCATCATCAAAATTCTCTCTGTTCTTTGTAGTATTAGTACTCATTTTGCACCTTCTACAGAAATTTTCTTTTTGAGTAGGAAATGATCACAGGTGAAAGATCATATTAAGGTGGCATTACGATAGTGTGCAGTATAACTGAGAAAATATGCAATAGAGCCCGCTATTGTCAAGACAGGTAATTGGATCAACAAAACCCCATGAATTGTGTGAGTATTCACTGCAGGAATGAAATTGCTATCATTTTTTTTATGGTTTACTAGAGTTGAACTCGCAACCTTGTGATTGCAACACTGAGCACCTCTCAACTATGCTTCCGGCTCTGCTATTGAATCTTGTCGATAAAACTGCTATCTTCATGGGGTAGTACCATATTTTCCTTGGGGTGAAGAATATTACTTCAATTCAGTCTTGAATATTACTCCAATCTGAGCAATATTCAGGCCACTAACACTTCATTCAGGCCACTAACACTTCCTGGGGTGTAATTGTTATCTAAGAGTCTACCTTAATAAGAAGTGGGTCATAGGGTTTAATTTTGTTGACCTCTATCACAACTTACAGTACTGTAACCAATATATTCATTTCCGTATAGCTAGCCTGAATTGATAAAAATATCATAGTTTATGACTACAGACTTAAGAAATCCAATAATTTGAACATAAGATGCTTCCTGGCATGATTACAACTAAAATAAAGATGATTGTTTTACCATCAAAGGTAGGAACAATTTGAAACTCACCAGCATTATGTCTTTCAGAAGATTGAGCACAGGGCACTTTAAATTTGATCCGGCAATACCGGGATGGCAAGAAATTCCTACAAGGGAAGTCATCCATCAATATCAAAGTACTTGAACATCCAAAAAATCCAACACATTACTGTATTCATCGATTTCTGAAAACAATCTACTTATTTTTCCTAATTTCAGCAAAAAAACAGAGACAGCTCATACAAACTTTGGAATCTTTTAACCGCATAATCAGCTTTCTAACTATTATGGCACCAGATTCCTTCTTTGTGGCAAGCAAACAGCTTTCTAATTTGATATTTTGCTTGCAACAAGATTACTGCATGCCCAAAAGCAAATAATCTCGTCGTGCAAAACATCTTCAGTGGAGGAGGGAATTCAAAGGCCGAGAGTCAAAATGTAAGAGCAGCCTAACATGAAAAAAGAAAAAACTTTCCTCTTCCAACACCAGATAGGAATACTTGCACAAAGATTCCTCACTCGAATCAAAAGTGAAAACACCAAACACATGCATTTTCCTACTCTGAAAGTTGAAACGCCGAGTGCATGACAACATTGAAGTAAATTGCAGAGAAATCTGATTGGCGCAGGACTCAAAACCCTAAAATCATGAAAGAAAGTTATAGAAATCGAAGGAAGGAAGGAGTAGAAGAGGTGATGGGTGACCTATTGAGTAGAGCGCTTCTTCTCTGTATCGGAATTCCAGGAGGATTCCATGAATGAAAGCTCTGAAACTGAGAAATCATCTTTCTTTCTTTCTTCTGCAATCTCTTTTCAACTTATTCCGATCCCTCTCTCCCTCTCTCTCTCTCTCTCTCTCTCTCTTTGTTCGTTGGTTTGACAGATTCGTCCTTGAGATAAAAAATAAAAAAAAAGATTAGAACGCAGAGGGAGAACAGTATCTGGCGGATACCAGTCTCGACGAACACGTTGCAGCGTTTAAAATGACACAAAGCCCTTTTGCTTTCGAGAGGAAAGACTACGAGACTGCACTGCAGTGCACGCACGATGGTGAGAATACCCTCGAGATGTCATACTCATCCGTGACTGTGAGTGATGTGGGATTGAGTTGCATAGCTGTTTCATTAATTCGTTCTTTCAATGGCTACACCTTTCTACAAAATGACGTTGATTTTCCATCTAAACTTTTCAGCCGTCAGCATCAATGATTCAATATGATGGTTCAGATTTCGGAACGTTGATCCTACTGCACACAAGAAGAGAAAAAAGGGTCCGTCTCACATCCAATTTGGAACTTTCATGGCCATCAAAATCGAGGGAAATTCTATATGCACCCAGTTTTTTACCGAGCACACCCACCTCTTAAGAAAAAAATCACTGTAAACAATGAAATGTGGGTGTATTCAGCAAAATGTGTGGGTGCATATAGAATTTCCCCAAAATCCAAGAGCATTGATCTTTTCGATGATCAATAGTGGGCCATTCATTTATGTGGCAGCCTAAAAACATCTGTTCGACTTTCGGTCTATCTTATGCAGACTGATTTAAAAGATTCAGAATAATCATCCTAAATCCTTCATTATGTCCTATTCAATCCACTAAAATCTTTGTCCACTTTGTAGCATCGTAGATCAAATTTTACTCCAATCATGCTTAAGTTCACTAGATATTTAAATTATTGCTTTGTATCTATCAATCTGGTAGTGGTATCAACTCTAATCTTAGTAAAATTAGACTCAATATCGATTCAAGGGATGACTTTGATTTTTAACAATCCAAATCTCATTTGCTTGTTTTCAAATGGTTGGCTTATTCTTGCCTCGATTCGTTTCTGTTTGGGAACTCATGTTGCAAAGTCTATTTGAAATGGGGTTTAGATGATTTGCCTCCATTTCAAGAAGTCAGCAGAAGGGGAATATTTGGGTAAGTGGTTTGTATCTGAAGTGGAAAGACACAAAGGGGCTACAGTGAAATGGATGTCCTTATAGGACAGTCTCTTTTTTATTTTATTTTTTTAAATTTATGTGACCAAAATCATGATCTGAACCGTTAGATAAATGAAGAAGGTCAAACATGGCCACATGTCAAATTTTCAGTCGTTGATTTATCTCGGATCTCGAGATATTGTTAAAAAAGGTAAGCCATTCGATCTAATATTCTGGAGATTGTGGGCCCCATAATAATGATTTGGTTTTCTGGTTCTCTTTAGAGGGCCAAAAACGGCTATAGGTCCAAAAATGAGCTTCTAATTCAAATTGGATCTTGAGATATTCACAAAATATTTTTTTACCGTTGATGTACCATGCATTATTGACTGAGTTTTGAAATTGTACACATGCAGTGAGATTTTTTATATTTATTTTTTATAAATTCGGCAGCATAAATCATGATCCAAATCATTGGATATATTTAAAAGATTATTCACGACTATGGGTCCAAATTTTAGTCGTTTGATCATCATAAATTTTGAGATAATTATAAAAAAAAAACGACAGACATTTATATCTACTTTTTTTTTAAAACCATGGCCCCCAAATGCAAGATCCAAATCATTAATTCTCTTTGTAAGGCTAAATATAGCTATGGCGTCAGATTCCAAAACTTGAATCCTCATGGATCTTGAGATATTTATGAAAAAGTTTCAACCATTGTTTTAAAAATATCTATTTCAATCATTTTTTCTATGTCATCAAACAAACTATTTCTACACCATCTATTTCAAACAGAGCCATTTGAAACATATCTATTTTATATAGATCTGTTTCATATAGAAAAGAGACGCAAAACAAGCCCTTATTTTATATGGTCGGCTTGCATTTGATCATTTAAAAGATCAATGGTGGTGGTTTTTTATGGACATGGAAGGTCCAAAAGTGATGTGGAAGTCTTTAAACTAGGGAAAGTTTCCAATTAATGACAATCACCCATTTAAAACTATTTTCCGGAGAACTTTTCCTTCAATTTTCTTAAACCATCCAAATTACCTTCTCATTGAAACAAAACTTTCATTCACTTCCTCCATCTTCTCATCATTTCCTTTATCGGTGTTCTTAGGGGATTTCCGGCAACCACTTTCCCACAATAATCTAAGACATACAATGGCTTTGAATAAAGGGTGACTTGGGTGTTTTAAAAAAATTGAGAGAAAAGTTGTCATAAAATATCTTTAAACGACTTGATATCTTAACGGAAAACTTATAATCTAATTTGAAAAGTTTTGAAACTTATCTTTTTTTTTAAATAATATAAAAATCTAATACCTTATTTAAAAAAAAAATTCTTTTAAACTATAATGCATCCGCTCATAGTGCTTGACCATCTTATTGCTGTTAATGATTCAAAAGTTAGACGGTGGAGATGAGATGATTTTGCATGAGGAGGTAGCCTTGAAACTTGAAATAATAGATTAAAGAAATATGCATCGTTGGTGCCGATACATGAGTCGTACATTATAAGTAGGTCCGCCGACGAAGGAAGTTCTGTACGGAAGTCCAGCCACCCAACTGCACCTTCCTTTTGGTGGAATAGGTTGGTAGTTGGCAGAAAGTGCGACCGTTGCATCAAGCACTGGTTAGGTGATCAGGGCTACAGCTGGTAACTTTCTACGATTTTACGAAACTGCCCCTGGATTTGGGGCTTACTATTAGCACACAGGAAAAGTCTTTTCCCACACAGTTTCTCTCCACATACAATACAATAATTTAAAATTTATATTTTTTTCTTTCCCCACACATCAAATGTCCCCATTTTACCCCCTCTCCATCGTCCTCTTTCTTCTTCCCACACACATATCTTTCTTTCTCTCCACACACAAAATCGATCGAACTCTCTCTCCTTCTCCGGCGTTCCCAATCATCTACACCATCTCCTCTTCCAAAGGTTAATCTCTATCTCCACCATTTTCATTTCATTTTACTTCATCATTTATTCTTTACCATTGTATACATCTTAGATGACTTTTTTTTTCATACAAACTTGTTATGGGGATAGATTCTCATTCAATGTAGGATTTTAGAAACAATGGTATAGTTTTTTGATGCATTGGGTCGGTTCCCATCCATCGTCTTCTTCCTTTTGTTGTTCCCGGAAACCGCGATGTTCGGATCTGAAGATCCGAACAAATTTGTTTTGTTCGGACCTTCAGGTCCGAACAAAATGTTGAGTTTTTTTTTTTCTTTTGGTAAAAGTGTGTGGAGTTAATGCTTGTTTCAAAGACTATTTTTATTTTGATACAAGTTATTTTGATTCAATATTTTCAGGTCACTTGGGACCCATATCGTGATGTTAGGTGCTATCACCCTTTCAATGATGTTTCATACTACTGTGGATGCATCAAGTGCATGGACGTGATTGAGCCTTATCATCTGGATAGGGTGCTCAGACAGTTTGGGAGATTACAAACTATTCCTGCACCGCCATTAGCCCCTATTCACGCTACGCGAGGTCCGACTGCCCGTGACTACCATATCGCATATCAATACATGAATCAAGTTTGGGAGGGATGGCCTAATCACCTACTGTCTGCATTGAACCGTAGTCAACCAGTAAGACGTCCTGCAGATTGCGTACCCGGATATATGGATTGGTATAAACAAAGCTCGTGGAGAATATTACAAAACCCAGACTCTCACTCTAATTTTGTTCCCCATCCTGAAGAAGCACAGTCTAGCAGTATGGTAGACTATGAGCAGCGTAATTCGGATGCCTTGTTCATTCTTGATGAAGTGATGGGAAGGGGTGAGGACCATTGGGTTGAAGACCCACGGGGACTATATACTCATATGAATCAGGTTGCCTATGTCTTGTGGGGAATGTTAATAGCCGATGCTCAACGAACCATTCGACATCCGACCATGAGTTCACAAAGCTACTGCCGCAGCAGGTCAACACGGGGAAGGAACAACTGAAGAAATTTGAAGAAGTTTGAAGAAATTTGAAAATTTGTATTTCAATCAAGTTGTTGGACTTTTGATGGTTGTACTTAAGAAACTTTTTTATTGAATGAATTACTTTGAATGAATCAAGTTTTTTCTACTGTTGGAAACTATTATCTTTTTATTACTTTGGACTATTGAATGAATTGTTATAGATGTAGATGTACAGGGTGAAATATCAAATGTATTGTTACAGATGTAGTGTTCGGATACACAGTTCCAAACAAAATCATCTGTTCGGACACACAGGTCCGAACAAGTCCTGTTTGTTCGGACATACAGGTCCGAACAAGTGTTGTTTGTTCGGGCATAAACGACCGAACAAACTCATTTTGTTCGGACATAAAAGTCCGAACAAACTGAGTTTGTTCGGATCTTACAGTCCGTACATATCGGAGAGTCTGCAACTTCAAAGTTGAGAAAAATTTCCCTAAAATGGCAAAAAATACGAACAAATCACATTGAAATGGATCTTTCCACTGCTGCTCTGATTGAGATGCACGATTTCATTGTTCTTTTCTTCCTTCATTGCACTAGATAGATCTAATGAAAAAAGTTAACTACAAGAAGAAGGAAAGACGAAGGAGATGGAGAAAAATGAGTTGGCTAAGAATACAAAATGGAGGAAGATGAGATGCCAAAACAACAATGAAGTGGAGAATGAGAAGTGGAGAATGAGATGTGGAGACTGAGATGTGGAGAATATGAGTTCTGTGTGGGAGTACAGGGAGGGAAGAAGAAGATCAACTCTGTGTGTGAAAAGAACAGAGTTTTTGAGTTTTGGAGGGAGATTGGATATTTTGGTCATTTCATAAAGGGGTAAAAATGTAATTAAAAATTATTTAGATTCCTTGTGTGGGAAAAGAATTATTTTGTGTTCCAATAGCAAGCCCCCTGGATTTTGGTTGGAACTTGGCTTACATGTTATACAACTGGCATTTTGGTAAGACCATCTGTAACAATAAATAGCACACCTATCCAAAATTATGAGTGAGAAATGGTACAAATCTGATATTTTCTTTTCTTTTCTTTTTTTTTTTTTTGAAAATTTTACCTAAAAAACGACTATATGTGGCCACTAATCAGAGAAGGTATCAATAATATATATGGCACTGGACCACTTCCGTTTTTTTATTAATGATTGAAACGTGAACTCCCTCAAACCTCACTTCCCCATTTTTTTCCTTTTGCCTCAATCGCTTTCTCATTTCCCTTGGGGGTTTCATCTCCTCTTTCCTCAAAAGATAGTTAAGGTGGTCCCAAAGTTCGTTTTCCAACCTATTGGATTGCAGCATCAAGCTTTCAAGTGGTTTAAACCTCATTTCCCCATTTCCCCCTTTTTCCTCCATCGCTTTCTCCTATTCCCCTAGCAGATTTGTCTTCACCTTCCTCAAAAGGTAGTCAAGGTGGTCACAAAGGTCGTTTTCCAACCTCTTAGATTGTAGCATCAACCTTTTCAGCGGTTTATCAGGCGATTGTAAAGTATATATTTTGCCCTATATTGAGAGCCTTTGGTTGGGGTGATTAATTCGCTATTTCTGCTCCCGTAGTGGCTCGTTGAGCGGCGGCCATGTTGCTCCTTGTTCTTCATTTTTGTCTTGTGCAGTTTTTGTGGTTGAAAGGCCATGCTTTGCCTTTCTCGTTACTGTTAGTGCTCTCTTAGTTTTACTGCTATTGGTTTTCCTAGATGACAGGTGTTGTGGAGTTCTTTTTTAAAAATGTCAGTTGGTTGTGTGGCTACTCCCGTTCTTTGTTCCTTTCAGTTTGGGGTGTTTTGTTTTGCAACGCTCTCTTTCTAGTCAAAGTTTTGGGAGCAGTTTAGCTTTTTTTTTTGCCATTGTTGGGCTTGCTTTTTTATATCCAAAGCCATTGTATTTTTTCTTCTTTTTGTCCTATGGCCTTCTTCCCTTCATATGTTATGGAAATTTATGGCAAGATAGAAGCTTGTAATTTCTTTGGATCTTGTAGTGTGTTCGCACATCAAAATAATACAAACATCAATTTTTTTTCGATTGCAATGGTCAGTGACAACGTCATTGCTTCACAAAAGCCAGTGCAAAAAATTGTGTGTGACTGTACAACGACGTCGTTGCTTAATAGAAGCTAGTGGAAGAAAATGTGTGTAACTATACAACGACATCGTTGCTTCACAGAAGCTAGTGCAAAAAAATGTTTGTTATTATACGACAACGTCGTCGCTTAACAAAAACTAGTGGAAGAAAATTTGATGATTTAGCCACCCAACAATAATTTTAAAACAAGATAATGTCATGAAAAAAAAACTGTATATCAAAAACCCTAATGAACTTTTCTCAAAAGGGTAAACACGAAACTCAGAATCTATGGTAGCTAATGCATGAAAGAACCCTAAAACCGTGCTATGCCTACCTCTTAATGGAGATCAACAATCTCCACAAGAAATATACAAGTTGGGGGAGAGTTATGGTTCATTCAGTATTCAATCGCATATGAAAAAGGAAGGAGAAAAGGCAGCTATGACGGGGCGCATGCGCGCACACACACACACACATATATAGAACACTAGCGACGAGGTCGATACTAACTCTCGATATTAAGTGACGATGTCGTCGCTTGTTGAAAAAAGGTAAAAAAATAAAAAAATATGGCGGGAATACCACTATCGTGCCATATATACCATTGGTACATCTTCTTGATAGTGGCCATCTAAGGTCCTTTTTTAGGTAAAATTCTCCTTTTTTTTTTATTTGAGTACGAACCTGATATCACTCTTAATAAAAAGAGCTTCATAATAAATTTTGTATATGCGGAAGGTTTTTATTTTTTATTTTTTATTTTTTTGTTAATGGAGGGTTTCCAACTATTTGCGTTGGATTATTCTCTCAGGGCCCACAGAGAAGCCGGGTAAAACCCATGTAGCTCTTAAGTGGTAGCACAAGTGGACTCAACTTTCGGCTCCTACAGAAGTTGGCTATTAAACACTGGCAATACTTCTGCGCATTGGTGTCAAGGGCCCACTCAGAGCCCACATATCATGGAATATGGGGACGAAAAGATCTCTCATGAGAGATCAAGATGAAAAGGATGGGATCAATTTCATTCCTCTATTTCCTTGATTCATAGCACACAAGTTTAATAATTTTATCTTAAAGAAAAAAATCAACCCTCTTTCTAATGATTTAGTGTGTTTGGTGGGTGCAAATCCTAAAGGCCTATTGTGATTATCAAGAGGGCTCCTATAGGTGTGAACAGTTTGGATAGATTATAAAGTGTGGCTTACTAAAAGTACTCACAATAATACAATGAGAGGTGAATGCTCAAGAATATTTTTTTATTAAATATCATACAATTAAAATTAAATATAATTTCAAATTTACCCTCAAATAATAGAATAATTAACTAGGACCATGGCTCAAAAATCAGGGTTGCAGTTTCTAACTTACATTATCTCCTAAGGGCCCATTATAATAAAGATTTTTGAAGTCCTTTTCACATACTCCTCCAAGTAATTTTTTTTGTACTTTACACTGAGGCACCTAGGGAATAGATATGCGATTATCAGCCTTTCCATCGTAGAAAGAGAACGTAGACAAATGAATATTAGAAAAAACAACCCTTCTACTTGGACAAATTTTTTGGCCAGAATTTGGGACAAACTCCCATGTGGCACAATCCTAGAGGTGCTTTTTCCCCCTCTCTCAAAAGTTGCACCTCTAGGATTGTGCCACATGGGAGTTTATCCCAAATTCTAGCCAAAAAGTTTGTCCATTTAGACTTTTTGTAGAAAAAAAAGGGTTGAAAGATTAAAAATCCAAAAGGCATTCGGGCTACGCATATGCATGATTACATGACTAATCGCAGGGCAATGGTGGCCACACTTCCAATGGATGACAAATTATTCGATGCCTGCGCATGCGAAATTGACTGTCGCAGGCTGGCGGTAAAGTTTCTTTTTGGTAGAATCAGACATTTTCACATGCCCCAGCATGTCCCCGTTTTTCCACGTAAGTATAAAATATTATAAGATGTCGCCTCTGCAGTCTACAGGGTGCGTGCAGTTCAATGAGCGTAAAAATTGACTTTGACCTACGAATTAGGGTTTTATAAGAGGGGTTGGAAGGAGATATCTCTCAATTTTTATAAAATGAGTGGGATCCTCAATTTATATAAGATGAGTGGGGTTGTCATATTTAAGTTGTTAATATTAAATATGGATGTGAGAGCTCCTACCTTATCTCTTATAATAATATGAGAATACGCATTACCTCTCATAATAAAGTGAGAGATATTCTCATTACTCTCACAGGAGCATCTCTCTCCCTTTTACAAGATGCCCCATTTCTTACTTACCTGCTTCGATTTGGCTCTTATATATACAATCTTTTTTTTAGGCACTTGGCTTTCTTTTCCGCTAGTGTTAGTATTATAATAGGTTTCAACCTCCTTGGCTAATAGAAAAAAAGTTAGAGCTACGGAGTAGTACTCTTCAGTGGTGGTGGTTACAATTATTAAAAATCTAAGTTGCTTAAAATAAATGGTCTTTGTATATATCACTTCTCCTTTTCTCATTTGAAGGCTTCCTTATTTTACCCGAGGTCTCGGTCATTCACCAGAGGGCTACTACCATTGGCGTGGGTTCGATGGAGCCCCAGCCTCCCTAGTTCGGGCACCAAAAAAAATTATACTTATAGGAATTGGCCCCACCATATAGACAATGTGATTAATAATTGTGCAGAAGATTGTATTAATCAAAGATCAACATTGCTATGGGGCCAACTCCTGTTGGAGTAGCTTTAGGAAATTTCATAAAATGGGATGTTGGGGGGCCATTTTCATTTGACTCTTCAGTACGAACTGTAGCAGATGATCATTTTTCATGAACAACATTTATATGTGAAAACTCTGTCCAACAAAGTTGTGGTGGTGTCTCTTTACACTACACGCGATAAAGATCCAGACCTTACACATCAATGGCCCAATGGTGGATGCCGTACCGAAGTACTAAAGTTTGGACCTTAGTCACTATATATTTTGGTTGTAGCCACTTAGACGATTTGCCCTCATTTCATACTGAACTCCATCGCAAATTGGTGCACCTAACAGTATTCTATTTCTCCAACACTTTGATCAATGTAATCCTTTTGATACTCTTGTTATCCAATGATCTGGCATCGGGATCAGTTTTACAGCTATTGAATGTTCACTCACCGTTGAATTGAATCTCCAAAAAATCCATTAAAATGGATAATCCGTTGGTGCTAGATTATTTCCCCTTATCTATACTTTTCATCTGCCCTCCTCCTATTGGGAGATATCTATCTAGGCGGGCCCTATGAGCTGAGTTGCATTTAGGAATACACAATCTACTCATAGGAGTAACCATGCAAGTTTTACATGCGTGGAGGAACTTTTTGTTAGGACTAGCTATGTTGAAAACTAAACATCATCCTTGAATAGTTTTTGGAATAGGAGGAATGACCTTAAAAAAAGAAGGGCCACTTTCAAGTTTGCTTGTACTCTTGCAAAAAATAAGAGTAGTTTCACCTACCTTTCTGATCGATCACATGGAGACAGACCTCTCTGCATGCATCTTTAAACTAATAATAATTTAAAGGCTGGCTACTAGCATTATTAGCCAGTTCATTAGTCATACAAGAAATATGCAGTCATATAAGGGGCCCACTGTATTATGGTAATGGAAAGAGACAAAAAAAGGTACATTAAAAATAATAGTAACTTAAGACTTTTAAAACTGATAATCAAAATAAAACATAGTCAATGTCTGATAATCATCAACATGGACCAGACAAATAAAAATAGTTAGATGAAAGTTGGATTTTAACCAACAGTTAAACCATAATCACTTTATGTGCAAGATAATGGATCCGTGCCTTCGGGAGGGGAGGGTCCTGTCTTATGGATGGTTGGATGGACGCTCAAACCTTAAGAGATATCATACGATAATGTTATACTGATTTTAGGGGATTCCAAAATAATTAGAACAAGGCTTTGATGATAATTATAATGATGAATGTTACATTAAGTTTAAAATGAAAACGCATAGAGTCGGTAACAAAAGCTTTCAAGGCCAATCAAAACTTCCTATCCATGAACTAAAAAGAACTCTTTCTTTGTCATGACATAGCAATAATAATAAAAAAAATCCCCCTTCCAGCACTAAAAGGGGATTCTACTTCACTGCATTTAGATGCCTATCACTGTCGTAGTTAACTTGCTGAAATTATATCCTTCTCTATGGAAATGAGTCAATCATGGATTGGAAGAAAGATAATATGATATAAATGTATCATTGTCATTTTTGAAGTAATGCTTTGGCTACTCCTGATCGCAGACTTGAAAGACTCACGTGGGAGAGTCAGACTGACCATTCAATCCATTTTGGTTTGGTTTGATTGAAAAAAGTAGGACACATTTGAGGAGAGATATTTCAAAGGAGTAATTTTAGATTTTTGCTTGTATGTGCTAATCTTGTATTTAGTGCATAAATCTTTTATAGAATATTTTTCGCAAAAATCTATGATCTCGAAGAATTTAAATGTTAGAGTATATTCTTTTGCTAGAATTTGTAATAAGAATTTGAAGTGTGGGGGCTTTTTTTATACATGAAGTGATAACTTGTCTCTTGCTATTTACAAATGCCTTGTTTCTTCACATTCACAAGAATTAAAAAATTCCGGCCGCCCAATAAGAAAGGGGTTGCACACTTAGTACTTATATATATTTTCCGTGTAATGATTCGCTTTCTCAATATTTCCCAACTTCACTCAAAAGAACAAGAATTTGAGGTGTTCATGACTGTACAATCAAAACCCAAAAATGTGAACCAGCAACTCGTAAAATTCATGGCAGTTTCTAAACATGCCCTTCATAGAATGAAATTATCCAATGTTGCAAGATTCTGACAATTTCTTGTAAAATCCATTCCATGACATCTCACATTATCGTAAAACTGAATCAAGAAACAAGAAAGAGCAAGTAAAATGGTTTATAATTTCGACCATCCATTTTCTCAAAAGTTCAGTGTATAAGTTTTGTCTCAAAAATTCAGCCCCTTTGATCTTTTCTAGTCAACCGACCTAAGACAAGGCTAACATACTTTTGATCATCCATTTTCTTGTGAAAAAATTGATGGTTAGATATGATTAATGGGACTAATTTTAGTCCAAAGCGTTGTCCACGTCACCTTCTTTTCACTGTAAGATTTTGTTAACAGTGATTATGGTAGGAGATTCAAACTCCCTTCACTCAACTGACTCCTGTGTAATTATATTCTATTTCAATGATTAGTAATTGCCCATAACTGAGGTAATAGTTACTAAGTACTGAAACACCTAATTTTTATCATAGTTATTTTGGTGTTAAAGCTCACCTGCTGTGATGTTCAGATCTTCCAATTTTTTGCCATTCCTGACCCATCATGAAATATGGTTAGCATTTATTTGTTTGTTTATTTTTATTTTGTATTTTACTATTTAAGCTTTGCATGTGTGGAGGAGGGAATTGGGATTGGAAAAATGTCATATAAAGAAACATTGTCATGACTGACAGCTTGCATCAGAAAAGCTAGAAGAGTTTCCTTGTTATTTTACCACTGGTTCTTGTTTTTCAGCCCTCATAGGTTGCCTGTGAGGTTTAAAAATTAAGAGTTACATCAAACTAAATTTATTCTAATAGCTTTGCTAGATAACAAGCATGAATAGAGAGATTGAGAAACATAAGATAATATTAGTAGGATGGTTGAAGTGGAAACTTACTTTTTGACATAGTTTATGATCGGCTGCTAGTAACAAGGTTGAAGGAAAAAAATTTACAAGACAACAATTAAACCAATTATGAACTATGAATTGGTTAATCAAAAAGTAAGATATGGACAAAACTAGTGCACTAGAAATGAATAAATGTTAAAGATGGATGCGTGGTGAGCCCAAAAGAGTTAGAATTAGAAATGAGTGCATAGGTGCTAAATTAAGAGAGATTCATTTAAAATAGTACAAACAGATTCAATGCAGACCTAGCTACCATGGTGTTGGTAAGGAAAAGTCTTTCTATACAAGTTGATAGGCCACTAAGAAAAATGGGTATTGCAAAAAGGACGTGGATAAAAGTAGTAAGCTTGTTATATGAGGATGGAGAAACAAAATTCATGCAGTCAATCCCAACATAGTTCGATAAGGCTTTGATAATGATGATGATGAAAAAGATAAATATCCTTTACAAGAAAGTTGAGCAATGTTACGTGACGCTAGACCATTTTTTCCTTTTTTATAAAAAAGAGTGGACATCAGTTAGGAAAACGAGAAATATCATGCCAATCAAATAAACTAGCCATTGCTTTTAGGTCCTCAAAACTCAAAAGAACAAGGGCTACCCATCATGAAAACTTGACAAGGTCCAGCTATAAGTAATGTTGCGGACAATGTGACATTAAGATCAATGTGTAAAAGGAGAAAACATAACCCATAGATATTGGACTATTTGTTGTCACTATAGTGTCGTTATGAAATAGACACAGTACGTTTTTGCAATGATTTTTCACTTTGCAAGGGGGCTAGGCTAGTTAGCACCTGTTAATCGTGTAAGGGATTAGGGAATACGAATAACCACACTTATTAAAGACAAAAGTGGTAGGCCCGGCCTGCCCAAGTGACCTTCCAGGGATACAGCATACATCACATTGCCCGCAAGAGTGCATACCATATCCAGTTATCCACACTCCCTCCAAGTATGTCTCCCCACTTCTCCAAAATGAATATTTCTAGAGGATGATCCAAAAATATCTCTTCCTAGTTCTTCCCTTTCAGCAGCACCATCTCAAGCTTCAATTCGTGGTGTTTGTTGGTATCCATTCACAAAAAGTGTGCAATGGAAGAAGCACTCCCTGCCTAGTGCTGAGCAGGTTGTCAATGGACCCAGTCCTCCTTGAGTCTTAATGGCCTCAAAGTTTGCATGTTGCTTTTTTAACAACAGATATTTCCTCTAAAGAGAGAGAATGAGTTCATTTATGCATATTTCACAAACTCTTATTTGTATATTTAATTTTCACCTGCAAACATGCTGCATACTATTCTTATACAGTTCAGCTTATGAGGTCATGCAAAAATAACCCCATCAAATTATCCTAGCATTAGATTTAACAACGAGAAAGTTTAACCGTTTTTAACCCTTGGATATTTTTTAGATTCAATTCAACGATGAGTAAGGGTTCGTTGAGGATAAAATTGGCTGCTGCCACTAAAAAATAACATTCCAGATTAGCTAACACATGGGTGTTTGTACTCAGAGAGAATGAGAAAAATACTTGCGCCAGTGGTGCCATGTTGTGGAAAACGATAGATGAGACCCCCCCACGATGTATGCGACTTGCAGCCAAGGAAAGGTCATATTCTGCTGGACCTCTGAGCCATAACATGGAGCACCCGACTGACTAGCTACTGACTACTGGTAGTGAAACTGTCCTCATATATGACATATATATCTCATCTTATCTTCCAGATGCTCCAGACCGGTGGAAGGTTTGGTGTTGAACGCTAGACTAGGCTAAGATGAACATCTAAGACAAAAAAAAAAATGAAATGGAAAGATGAAAGAGAGAAGGTGGCTTGACAAAAGCATAACATGAGAGAGAGAAATGTGGGGTCGAGGGACTTTGCAGAATTGATGCATAAACTGGGACCTGGGTGGTGGACCTGAGCTTGTGAACAAGGTCCGACTAGGAAGTCCATCCTGGGCCTTAAATACTATAAAGAAACACAATAAATGGACCCACAAATTCGACCCTACATAGAAGGCCCTGATGATGAAGAGATAAGCCGGACAGGGCTTCACATCTGACTCCGGCGGACAAAATGGCAACTTGAATGTCAGGAAATATGGTCTTCATAAGAGATTTGCTGTTGGGACTTGCAAAGCGCATGGAACAACAAAGTAATTGACCAATTGCAGCATTCAAATGAGTTCCAAAGATAACCCTAGGAATGGATGTCAATCAATCAAACTTAGAAAAAAAGGATATCTCCATTACGAAGTTCTGGGCTGTGACCCAAAAGGACTGCTCAAAGATGCATACTCACCCCAACTGGCAAAGTCGACTCGATGGGCAACAAAACAAACAAATATGAGACAGTCAAAAGTCGGTCACACATGGGGAAATTCCAACAATTTTGGAAATATAGATGGACAACCATATACAGGTGTAGGAGCAATGGCAGCATTAAAGTTTCGTGCCCCAGGAAATTGGAGGATCCCAACCACCAAACTCAATATTTTGCAAATAGCTGATTCAAGTTTAACTTTCAGGCCCTTGAGCTGGATTCGGGCTTAAATAGGCTTCGGTGAAACAAGCTCAAGCACATCAAGCAAGCTCCCCACTTGACAGGTGATTATGCTGAATTCAGCATGCAAGGGTACATGCTAAAAGGGATATCTAAAGATGTACGACACCAAAGAAGAGTTATTCAAGAAAGTAAATGACAGAATTTGCCCATTTTGATAGCTAAAACAATTGAGCTGTATTTTAAATGGATCAGGGATTCTGATTCAATCAAGACTTTTTCCTTCCATCAGCCAATACCCACAGCAGCAATAAGGTTGGTTTCTCTTTGATGGAGACATCTGACATGTCCAACTTAACACTCTCGCAAAACAGAGATTTTATGGGAAAATTAATTGTATCTATCCATCCATGACCACCAAATTCTAAACAGGTATTCTTCACCTCGATACACCTCTCCTGTAGCATTAAACTGGAATTGCCATTGGCAGCAGGAAATAAATAAACAATCAACAGAAACTCCCGTGCATTCACTGGATCCTTCGACCTCAAATCCATCAGCGGTTAATAGGAGTGTGCATGCGCTGAACAATTCTGTTAACAGCATCACGTGACATTACAAGTGTGTCATGGAGCAGGATGCTGTAAACATTTAATCCCTGCACCAAAAAAAAAAAAAACAATTATGACAAGCAACACTCCTGAAAAATGGAGAGCTCAAGAATCATTTCCCACTGTTCTACCCACACGATTAACTTTGTAATGCCATCCTCATGAGGAGACAAAATCAATGTGAAAAAACAAAACTTACAGCATAACTTACAATTGATGGGAGTACGTTCACATAGTACAGGTTCTGTGTGGCCAACTTGAGTTTTTCGTTTATAGGACCACCATCCACCAGCAACACTTTTTTTGTGTTCTCCATTTGTGCAACATAATTGACAATGTTCTTTGTCTTGTGGGTAGAGACCTCCAAATCCTCGAAAATTATAAGCTGTTCATTTATACATTTTACCCGCTTCAGTTTCCAATGAGCCATACAAAATAACTAAACTACCCAGCATTGACCTTCTATATAAGGAAAGGAAACAAAAAACAATCAACTAGTAGCATTGATAGTTTCAAGAATATTGATATGAAATTGAGTTTCAGAAAACGTTAGAGAGAGAGAGAGAGAGAGAGCTACCTTTCCTTCAGCTGTACGAGCTGACAGAGCAATTTTCAATCCCAGACGCCGTACCTTCTTCTGCAGCTTAATCGCATGACTTCGTGGCTTAGGACCATGCATGGTAGCACCATGCCGAAACTGTTCCAACACTCATATATTAATTTGAACTCTCTAAGGCACAAAAAACTATGAATGATGTGTCAACCATAAGTTGCAATGCCACAAAACTTCAAGCTCGTAGACAAATATACAAGTCGAAACAGAACTCAAAGATCAAAGGCAAACATTATAAAGTCACCTGAGGCCCACGCAATGTTCCATGTCTTGCTCGCCCAGTGCCCTTTTGTGGGTATGGCTTTCTCCCAGTCCCACTAACTTCGCTGATCGTTTTCGTTGAATGTGTCCCCTGTATACCACTCAAACATAAAGTTAAATTGATAATTTTAATAACAACTCCTATTTTCAAGTATAATTCAATGCAGAAAAGAAGTTTAGATGAGCAACAATTCCAATGAAAAACCATAGTTGTCAACAGATCCAATAAAATCTCTATATACAAGTCCGTCTTTAAATAGGGAAAAAAATGCAAATGCCAAGATCATTTAGCTGGGTTTTTTTTTTTTTTTTGACCAAATGAAGTTCAACATGGAGCTTAAGTTCTTTTATTCAAATTAAGTTGATGGTTTATAGAGACGAGCCAACAGCACAGTTGGAAGGTGCTGTTTGTCACCATCCACAACCATAAGATTGTGTTTTAGTCAAATTAACTAAAAAAAAAAAACAGATTATGGATACATTGATACAAAGAGTCATAGTCATCACTATCATGTCATCCGCATCTCATCCATTAAGGCTTGGACTTGTGAGAATAGTAACAGGAAGAGAAGCAAGTTAATCATCCGTCAAATACTCAAATTATAATTTAAAAAAAAAAAAAAAAGAAAGAAGTGGAAGTATATATTTTCCACAAAATTTTTAACAACTCACTTGAACATGAACAATGCAGGAGAAGAGTCAAGGAAGATTACAGAGCCACAACACTTCCAAGTACAAACAAACTTATTCCTTGGATGCAAACTTAACTGATTTTGTTTCTCTCTTAAGGGTGTAGAGTGTAGGTTTGGTCAGCCATATGGGCCTTCTCTAGTCGGGTCTTAAAGGGGCTTGATCCCACCTCGCACCTAGCCCCATCCTTTGTATCTGTTTCTCCTTTTTTAACAAAATTAGTCAACATTAAAAAAAGAAAAAGAAAAGTAGGCTGACTATGAATAACTCATCTTTCCCCACTATAAAATAACAGGTTTATAGATTACAAAAGATTATAGTTATAACTCTGCCAAGAATGAATAAGCGGTAAAGCACTTCTAATCACTAAATATTATAAAGGTAGGTGGTTTCTTTACAGTCACGCCAACACGACAAGATTAACATCTTCCTTCACATAAGTTGATGTTGGGAAGGAACTATAGTATAGTTTAAAAGATTGCAGAAACCATTTCAACAAATGTCCTGTAAGGCTGTAACTGATGGACCATCAAGGCATAGAGCATTTACTAGTTCTGACCTTAAACAAAGTAATGAATTTGCTTGATTATTTTCTTCATGGGTCTAAATCATTGTTTAGTATCAAGAGAAACGATGACGGATTAATTGGTAAGCACAAGGCTTCTTTTTTTATTTATTTATTATTGTTTATGAGAAAGCATAAGGCCCAGCTATTGTTATTCATATATATATATATATATATTTCATTATCCTATGTGCCAGGTGCGCATGGAGCCTCTCTGTGGGACCCACATGCTGGCCCACTTCAGGATGAGACCTAGGGGGATTTAAAGATCTGGTTGGGGCCCTCCTATGTACAAAAAATTAGCCCATCCGATCATCCAAGGCCCACAAGTCTAGTTCCATTCAAATGGATGTCTAGTCAATCCAATGGTCTATTCCATTCGAATAGGCGCAAACTCAGGGGGTGTGTGGGGTGGGGGGGTGGGTTTCAAAACCCATCTCTTGCCTAAGCCTCCTTCCCTCTCTCAACCCCTACCTAGTACCTCCTTTTTCTCTCTATCCTCCTCCCCCTCTTAAACTCCCTTGAATGGCTGTGAAATGGAAGAATTTGACAAAACCGGAGCTGTTGTTCCTAGCATTTTAAGTTGCTAGCTGCTACTAATATAAACAAGAATTTAGTGCATTCGTGAGATCAAGACACCAAAAGAGTTGTGGTTCCGTATATATCTAGTCTCCTAGGCACTTGGCTATTGGTTGGTTACCAATGGCAGAATCAATCAGATTATGGAATGTATGGTCATTCCCCATAAGCCCAATATATAGGAAACCGAGCTGTCAACAACGCCATAACACCTATACTCTGAGCTTTCATGTAAGGCACGCACCATAGGAGGCATCAACCAGTTAATACAAAAAACATTTAAAAAAAGATTAAAAATCCATATTTTAGCAGAAGTTTCTGAAATACACGTTCTAAATGATTTTCTATGTATGAAGCCAATTACGATGCATCGATTAAGAGATATGTTCTTATGTTGATTTAACTCTTAGTTGCTGTAGAGAATGAATGGGCTTTTGATATATGTACTACATAACGTTCAAGTTGAAGGATCAGCAATGGCTTGTCATGCATGCTTCATAAAATGGACTTCAATGCATGCCTGTGGTCTCCTCATGAAATCTAAATTACCCTCAATGCATGCCTGTGGTCTCCTCGTGAAATCTAAATTACCCCCTCTCTCTCTCTCTAATATTCAGCAGTCAGTTATGATGTCCAAGTGCCATTAGCTCCAAATAATCATGCCTCAAAGACATGCCTTCCTACAGCCTACGGCATTCTTCTTTGGCAGGGGAGTGTGGTGATTTTGGCTAAAGAAACATTTCCTGTTCTGTTTATATTTTGTATTTTTTGTTCTTTCCTTTTGAAAGATCAACCAAAGATATAGAACTGTAGATAAGTTACATTACAGGTGTAAAGGATAATAGAAAGATCACCCTATTTTGGGGAAAAATTTTATCTAGCGAAAGGCTTCCAAGTCTCCTTCTCTCATATTGATCGAAGTGCTAACTCAGAAGCAGATCATCTAGCAAAAGAGCATGTTCCTTGCCATGATTTGAGCGTTATTTTGTGTCCCTTGTAAATGTCTGTTCCTTTTGGGTTTTTTTGGGATGGGGCTTGGGTCCATATTTTTGTCTGGGCCTTGCTTTTCAGCTATCTTTTCTTTAGCTTCTGTCGTGTTTTCTTTGGGCTGGGGAATGGGTCCTCTTGTTTTTCGGGGGCTTGGCTTTTTGCCCTTTTTTGTTGAGTATACATCTCCTATACTGTATAGTTTTCTTTTTTAAATACAGTCGCTTTTTCATTAAAAAAAAAAAGATAATAGTGAGATCCTAGTTTAATTTATGACTCTTCTGAAGTATTAATTTGTGTTGGAAATTTTCAATGGGCAAATCCCAGATGAATTGAAGAGCTTTGGAAATGCTCTTTGCTAGACTTCAGTATCTCAAGGAACTATGTGAGTACCTTGTGTGAGACTAGCCATGGAAATCACTGCAAAAGTTGACAGGCTTGGTATGATAATCTGGAAACCTTAATATGGGCCACGTGAGCAGGTCATCGATCTTAACATCAAGGCCTGGGCTCTTCTACTTTCTTGCGTCTCAGCCCAATGGACTATATTATTCTAGGTTAACTTGTCTCGCCATGGTGGTAAAGAGGCTCGAGTTGGCAGAAAGATGGAGAAAAGGAGGTGGAGATTGAGACAGACAGAGATGGAGAGGGAGTGGGATTGAATTGGAACTTGGAAGAGAGAAGTACAGAGAATAGGTGGTGGTGATGAGTTTGAGTTGGCACAGAGACGTAGAGGAGATGTAGAGAAAGAGGTGGGGTTGCATTGGGAGAGAGATGTAGAGGAAGAGGGGACAGCATATGAGAATCCTCACTTAAAGCTCATGCGCTCGTCAGCTCACGTGCAGAAAACTGGAAACAACTAGTGGGGCCTACCTAACGATCCATCCCAGTGGACCATAAAACAGGTACCTCGCATGATAGTCATCGATCCCGAGGATCAGCACCCATCCGAAAGGACTGGACCATTGGATCGACTACGCACTTGTTTTAGACGGTGAAAACTTGTCAGACGTTGATCAAGCGGCTAGGATCATCATCCGAGCTTCTGTCACCACATAGCATACACAGGTAGGTTAAAGGTAGGTTTGCGGGGGTTCACAAGCGTTTTCACATGTGAGCAAACGAGGCCAAGAGAGGGGGGCTGATATAGAGACGCACACATCAATTATCAGGTGCACACTGGGCGCATTGGTGCGCACCAAGCTGTGGGGCCCATCTGAATGGACCAAAAACAGGTCCCCTCTAAATTACACTGGATTCATGGGTTAACAATTAACACCCATCCTAATGGGCTGGGCCCACGGATCAAGTGCACGCCGATCTAAAGGATTGTGAAGCCATTAAGCTTGTGGGGCCCGGATGAAGATGATAAAATGATCAAATGGGCCCCACACGAACATCGGCCAGATGTTTCTACCGAAAAAATGGGCCCCAAACTTTGTGGGTAGATAGGGCCCAACCAAATCTTGAAATCACACCCCCCACCCCCCCAAGTCCCATCCCCGTGTGGGGCCCCCACAGCCCCGCAAGCACGCCCAGTGCACAATGCATGCACTAGATAACAACTCTATATATACATCCATACACATATAATAGCATGACTTGTACACACAACCTTGTGGTTGCCACACTAAACATCTTCCAACTGTTCTATAGGCACGAGATAATTTATGCTAAATTGAAGGGTATCATAAGATTCATAAATAGTGGAACTGTGGAATCAACATTGAATCATCCTTCCTTGGCTGTCATCTTCCTTTTTTTTAGGTAATGTGACTCCAACCATAAATTTTGTGCTCGCAAAAATAAGCATATTCCAAATGTGCTGCAGGCTCTTCTTCTGCCAAGTGTACTGTCATTAGATTAACTGGCCCATCTGAAATAAATCATCAAATTTACCTCCATCTATAAGCAAACATTTAAATAATCACAGAGAAACTAAGGTTATGACTCCTTTCACAACAGCCAGTAGGAGGAAAAGATTCTAACCACCAAACTAGCCTTAAACTACTCCACTGAGGAAAATTTTCACCTGCACTATCTCATTCACTTGCCAAAATACACTCCACTCTTAAGATGGTCCAAGATTAAAAACCTCATGACATTCTTACCTCTTATCTAACCCGAAAAGGCAATGCAGAAAACCTCACTGCCTATTTGGGAAGTAAATATCATTATGTCCTCTTGTTTTTTTTTTTTTTTTTCTAAGAGGGAAAAATATATAATTTTTGGATTTATGTTACTGCTATAAATTTCTTACGCATCAGGTAGTCAGCCATACTGAATCGGCATCAGATAAGTCTTTACATCTTCAAAAACAACATTGTTATTGATATTCCAAGACCAATATTATCTAACATACAAACCAATATGTTTTGAGTAGAGCATACATATGTGGGGAAACAAAATATTAACATAAGTAGGTACCTGTCGTCGCTTAGCAAGCTGCCATCGTACTACACGATGAACAATATCTTTCCTAATTGGTACATCAAAAACATCACCAGCCAAAACCATGAAGCCTTTGTCCTCATCATGAAAATTTGTTACTCTTGTTATTAGGTCCTCATATTGGCCTGAAACAATATATATCTTAACTAAGCACTTAAACAGAAAATGAAGTATTACAACAAAATATTTAACCAACATTAGTCCCTTGCAATCACAGAGAATGAGGGGGAAAAACATGTTAGAATGGAAAAGATTATTACATGAGATGTACATGAAAGGTTCTAAATGATTGACGTAAAATAGCTTCGAATGGAATTTGAACATTATTTCGGTTGCGGTTGATACTAGACATATATAAGCTCGTGAGCATGGTTTTAAAACACGGTTTCTACACTGTATCAGCCAATAATGCAAATCAGAATAATGCAAACAACAAAAGGCAGAGTACACTACTTCATACCAGGAACACGCTCTGGGGTCAAAACCTTCTTGCTCGATAGCAACTCTGGAGGAATCCCAATCCCACCTTCCTTTGGAGTCAAGATGCCATTGGAAAGCAATCTACTTGAGATGAGAAATGAATTGCTCTGCACATACACACATCATCCATCACAAATGCAAATGCCATCCATCACAAGGCAATCAAACTAAATTAGGCACAAGATTGACCTAACACATTCCATGGATTGGACAATAGCTAAGGGTTTATAAGGGAAACTGAAAAGGGGTTGATAGAAGCCAACATGGCGTGTCGTCGCAGATTGGAGCAATTCAATCTAGGAAAGGAAATACATGCCATGAATCAGTCAGTACCTTATTCCATGTGTTTATGAGGGTCTGAGTAGCAGCAGGAAAACCAGAAAGGGCTCGAACACTGCAACCCAACAGACGACGGGCTTGTTGACACAACATGCTAGGTCGGATTTTCCCTCCCTCGCTCGATCGCTTGCAAGAATGAAAAGGAACAAGAAGGAAAAGGAGAGTAAGATTAGCGTTTGATGTACATGGGAAAGCGATGCGATGCGGTGCGGTGCGGTGCGGTGCGTGCGTGAGAGAGAGAGAGAGAGCAGTGCGGGCGGTGGGACTTGGAAGGGGTTTGAAGAGGGCTTTGGGTTTTGGGGAGACGAAGGAAAGAAGAGGGGATATCCAGGATATTAAATTTTTTCGAAGGGTGTTTTGGTCCAAAGTATGATAATAAGCAGCGGGGCTGCTAAATCCACGTTCATAATTTCTTTTCTACACCCTTTCTCTCTGCACACCATTCAAATGTTGAGGATTTCAACTTTTTCTTAACATTATTCCATGTGATTTTATGGACTTAAGTAGGACACATCCATTGAAATTTCATACAATCATGCATTTGAGCATTGAGGTTGAATTCATGTCAAAATTTACATAATTGCATGGTTTTCATGAAATTATTCTTTTTTATTATCTAATTATCCTCTCAAATGACTTTTAATTCAAACGTAAGCATGTGTAGTTTCTTTACATCACTGCATTTTATGCAAAAAGAATTGATAAATGCATTGTTTTCATATGAGTTCATACGTTGTGAATTGGGCCCCGTGCGTTGTATTATTCTTTTCCTCATAAATATTCTTCTTTTAATTTTGTTTCACTCTCTTGTGTAGGACAATTAAGATTTTGGGGCCCGGAAAGATAAAATTTGAGAGAAAGAAGAAAAAACAAGAAATACTTCTTGAAAAAGCCGACCTTGGGGCCCACACTTCATTAGGCATTAATCCCAAGGTAGGGGCATCCATTATGGGGCCCACTTTGATGCACACAAATTCATATTCAGTGCATTGAAGATAACTTTCAGATTTGTGGGCAATGAGATGAGGTTTGATTTTCAAATTAGTGGAGACCACTGTGGAAAAATATATGATGGAAGTATCAGTCACAGAGAATAATGGACCTAAAATAGGTTCCAGACCCTTTTTTGCATGCCGGAACTTTCAGATAATCGCATAATCGGTTACCCGTTTGCAACCCTACTCTCTCACACACACACAATGACCAAACTAGTTGAACTACACTTGCGACAGTATAGCCAAACTCTTTATTATTATTATTATTATTATTATTATTATTGTACATCTAATTCGGGTTGAGCCATGGCTTACTATTTTAGAGGGGTCGTGCAACTTATCGCCCGATTCATGTCTTTGTCGGGATTGGGCTTATAGCTTCAAAACAGAGCCAAGTGTGGATATTCCTTAGCCCAACCCAATCCAATTGAATACCCATATTCCCTATGCCTTTAATATCCCCTTTTCTCTCCCAAAACATGAATTAATTATCTTTTGTGAGGAAAAACTAGAAAATGACTTCTAATTGCTTAAGAGAAGGCCCGCAGGGATAGAAGGCCCATCATCTTGCATGTGCTAATATATCTTCCGAAAGAACTGAAAGGCTTCTAATTGCTTTGGAAAGGATCTAAAAGAATAGAAGATCCATTATTTTACATCCCATCAGCATCTTTAGTAAATTTTGCATCATTTACACCACATCATTTAGCACGCGTTCAGTAACGGGAGGGGAATCTACTGGATTTAGTCAGTTTTAAACTGGCCCATTTTATTACGGGTTAATTTTATCTCAACCTAAGACGGACCCATCTACGATGCAAGTCAATTATGGGTCGAGTCAAATTTCCCCGCCCCTAACTATAAAGGCCCACCTCTTAATCTTGGATAGCTCAAAACCTTACCCTTATATTCACATTTCACAACTTGTTATCACGTAAGATTAGTGACATGTAAAAGACTTGATTACATTAAAACATAGAAGATTTAAGAGTCAAACTCATATCAAATTGATCAAGTGTAAGCATGATTAAATAGAAAACAAAAGCAATTGAAAAGAGGGCTTCTGTTGGCACCGCGGTTTTCTCTCTTCACACAGCACAAAAAAATAAATATATATATATATTCCTAAACTAGCCCTCCTCCCTTTCCCTCTCTCCCTCCACCCTCTTCCTTCATCCTCTCACCCCATCCCACCCCACCCCACCCCGTCTCCGGTGGGGAGGGATCCAGCCGGCCTCCCTCCCCCCTCCTCCTTTCTCTCCCTCTTTCTTCCTCCCTCCCCTCTCCTCTATTTTCTTTCCCTCCCTCCCTTCGTCTTCTTCTCTCTCCTTCCCTCCTGCTACCGGCAATGAGGGAGTTCAGGCGGTAGGGCTGCAACAGGTGGAAACCCGGCTGGAGTCTCACAAACAGGTGAGGGCCCCACCCTCCTAGTCTCCGGCGGGGAGGGATCCAGCCAGCCTCCCTCCCCCCTCCCCATTCGCTCCCTCTTTCTTCCTCCCTCCCCCCTCCTTTATTTTCTCTCCCTCTCTCCCTTCCTTTTCTTCTCTCTCCTTCCCTCACCCCCTCCCCGCCGCCGGCTAGGAGGGAGATCAAGCGGCAAGGCTGCAACAGGTGGAAACCCTGCTAGAGTCTCACAAACAAGTGAGGGAGAGGATGAGGGTGGAGGGGCCGAGGGGGTAGTTTAGGAAAAAAATAGTACAGTGTGAAAAGAGAAAACTGCGGTGCCAACAGAAACCCTCATTGCCATATAGCAGATGTGGAGTCCCACAAACAAGGAGACCACATGGAAAGCTTTTTCCTTGTTGAAACTGTAAGAATCAAACGGATAAAAGGGAATCCATTTTATTCTATCCTTACCACTATATTCTGCCTGTGATATACATTTTTCACCGTAAAATGATAAAAGATATAACACCTCTTTCTCATGTAAGGAATCTCATATTGATGACTCATTTCAGGTTAAATATTTGTGGCTTCTTTTTCGATTTGGCAGTTGGCCCCGACAACATTGTGGAAAATGGGCCATATAAGTAAGCAGCTTGTGGCCTTTGGTCTAGTTTGCCCATTTAGATGTACCTTATACTGCAATTGATTCAATTATTTTGGCAGAATGGATGGTTTTTTGTTGCTTGCAATTGGCAAAACATCGCGACTACGTTAAATGGGATATGTTCCTTTTAGGCAGAATTACTGACGCTGCATGGTAGTATGATGCAGCACCCGGTTAAAATCATGGTTGGGGGCCACATTTGGAAAATCCAAACCTCTTATTAGTCCTAATACCATTATGGTGATCAAATGTTAGATTATTATTTAAATTAGTGAGATGGCCACCATTGGATCAACTAAACTTGAAACATGTGATTAACTTTCTTTACTTTCCTCTTTTTAAAGGGCAAAAATGAAAGGAGCCTCTTTTTGTGAAATATGGTGGCCGATCCATCGGTAGGCCCACTGAAATAGATTTTGAATATTCAGATGCAGAGTACACAATGGGCCTTTAGACATTGAAACGGTTTGGATTTTTCAAATGTGGCCCCCACCCATGACTTTATCTGAGTGCTGCATCATACTTGATGCATGGTAGTTCTGCCCTAGGTGGGGTTGTAATGTATTTCCCAATTTTCATGCCCCAGCTCAAACTACACGGCTGAGGATTTCGATATCCTCTTTTTATTAATTAATGAACTTAATATTTGCCAGAATAGTGTGGCTACTGTAGCACACTCAAGGACCACCACCTTGTACTAAAACCCTAATTTCTTTTTAAAATTCCAATGCAGGTATATCTTCACAATAGAGGGTCACTTGCTGCCTGCAACCCCAGATTAGCAGATGAACACTGCTCTTATTTTGGGGCTTTCTGCTGGAGTGGTGGGAAGAAAATATACCAAACTTCGGATGTCAAGCATAATGAAGCAAATGATAATGCAAATCCTTACAAATCTATCAAAATGGACTACTGAACAAGTTAGGTTCACCATCAATTATTTTAATTTTTTTTATTTAAAAAACAATTTACATCAAAGTTGAGCCTGATTGAATGGGATCGTCAAATTAGGTTGGACTTAACCTTCCACTGCATCTGTTGGTCCTCCTGCCATGTTACGTTAAGATCTATTTTTTATAAAAGAAAATGTTTATATGAAAGTAACACTCACACTACTGTAGGAATAAGACATCCAGGTTATTGGATCTACATCCAAATCCAACGACCTAAAAAGACAAATGTTAATGTCTAATTTTGGTTTGGTAGGGAGAGTGAAGACGAGGAACCTTTTTTACCTTTTGATTTTCATTGTCTTTTTACTTTTTTTAGGCAATTGGATTTAGATGCGAATCCAATAGTTTGAATGTCTTACTCTCGCAATAGTGTGAGAGTTAATCCTACAAGAGCATTTTCCTTTTCATAAGATATGCACTTTTATTAGCTCCCACACAATCTCAAGATGAATTGTGAGAGTTAATCATACAAGAGCATTTTCCTTTTCACGAGATATGCACTTTTATTAGCTCCCACAAAAATCTCAGGACGCATTGGCTTTTCAAGGCAAGATTTAATGTGTCCTTAGCTTAGGGAAAATGTATTTCGGGAAGAATTAAAAAGAAATTGTGGGGGATGATTCCTTCAAACCCCCGTTTACGTAAGCATGTTTACTTCCTCATTGTCAAAACTAGCAACACCCTGTGCTATGCACGGACTGCAAGACCATTTTTTGGCAGAGAATAACATATATTATTTTTATTAAATAATTTATTTAGCAAACTGTTTAGTCATTTCTTTATTTTATATTTGATTTTTATGAGTTTTTCCAGATACTTTATTACTTACGTGAGCTATAAATGGACCTTGATGAAGCTCGGGCAGGTTTAAAAAATTTAAATGATTGATACATTAAAAATTGAACAGCATAGTAAATGATAGTAAATGTAAATTTAATAACACGGGGTTCACGATATGAACATTCGATTAATTTTTAAAAATGCGAAGGTACTGATTTTAAATTTCGAATTGTTTACATTAACCTCTAGCAATCTAAAATATCTACAACTTATAACACATACAATACCAAACAAAAATTTCATGCCGAGTAATTGTAATCCATCTTTCAAGTAGTATGCAGATTCCGACCTGTTGGCAAATGAAAACCCGTTTAATAATTTTATAATTAATTACATATTACGTTACCTGAAAAATAATCAAGTGAAAATATCTCAGTAGTCATCATAAAGCGACATTTTTACCTGAAATATGGAGATTTCCTTTCATATGTTGCTGCTACTCGCCCAGTCAATCCTTTAAATCTTCTAAAACCCTCACCGCTGCAAGGTCTATCTCGATTTCTTCCAACATCTCCCCTAATTCCCTCATGTCTGGGAAATTAGTCTTCAACTTAGCATGGATGTCTTGTACCGGCCAAGGAGGAGGTAGAGTGCTTACTATGGAATGTACCAGATCTACAATATTCGGTTAAAATCCTCTTCTTTTGAGATCGTAGTACAGCTGCTCATTCTTAAGCAAATGATCCCTAACACATGTTCCTTCAACCATCATCTCTTTCCTGAACTTTATCCATGATGGCTGAATATACTTTTCAAATGACTGCAATAGGTCGACAAACTCCACAGCATGCCATGGTCGTAAAATTTCAAATATCCTCTTCTTTGCAGCATCCCAAGCCGGTGGCAATGTCTCAGCAATCTTTATCATTATATATCTTTCCGGAATGAAATTTCCATAATCTCTCAACCACTGAGCTAGTTGTATTTTGCGTGTGC
Source organism: Umbellularia californica (assembly GCA_028538565.1). Lineage (NCBI taxonomy): Eukaryota > Viridiplantae > Streptophyta > Magnoliopsida > Laurales > Lauraceae > Umbellularia > Umbellularia californica. The sequence continues at coordinate 11,066,097 of JAPQWN010000001.1, read as the reverse complement.
CATGCTTTGATATTAGGGTGTCATGTTGAAACTGTTTATATTCGAACTCGTCTTTCCATTCGCTAACACGTAGAGAGTAATTGCCACGACAATATTTGAGAGGTGCACTCATCTTATCTGGTTACGTTTTGTAAAATTATTATATTAATTGTCATTTTAATGAAAGCAACAGCAATTCATTCAAATTAGCAACAAAATAGTAAGTAAGGTATAAACTTGACACAAACTATAAAATACCTGTAAAATGAAAATAATGACAATTAAGCAAACGCACTTAAAAATATAATTATTGACAATGTAATAACAATTCAACCAATCTTTGTACCTTTGTATCTATACATTATATTCACCAGATATCAAATATAATAAAGCTATTTTTAATGGGGGATATCGTTGAAGACTTCCTTGTACACAATATTTTTGGCGATATTATTTGGCATCCCTTGTTTATTGATCAGCAGCATCTTCAATTCCGACGGAGATGTAACACGCGACGGAGCTACATATAGCTGGCCATGTGAGAACACATGATAGGGGAGGTAGACACCCACATTCTTTAGAGTCTGTCCCTGACTCTTATTTACGGCCATTGCAAACGCCAGCTTGATAGGAAATTGTCTTCTTTTCAGTTCGAAGGCCGAATCTCCAGACGCAAATGTTAGGTCAGTACGACTTATCAATACAATTTCTCCAACGCGGGAACCTGTCGTGACTTTAGCTTGTATGATTCTGTCCCCCATCTTGTGAACAACTAATTGGGTACCGTTGCACAATCCCAAAGACTGATTTAAGCTCCGCAATAACATTATCAGAGCTCCATTTTTTAACTCCAGAGCATGACTTGGTAATCCTGGCAAGTCCAGAGAATTCAGAAACTCTGGAGGGTGCAAAACATGATCCATAGATTCACCTGACGTAGAACATAGTTTGTCTGCACTATAAAATAACCGCCTTTCTCCTGATATTATCGATAACATCATCGAGTTCAGCTGGTCGACATTGATGTTTTTCGGAGCAAGTATTCCACGTTCACTTAAGTTGGGCAAATCATCGTACCTTTAAATCAGTTCCGGATAAGTTGATTCAATCAACTGCTGTACTCCCCTTTCACCATTTCTTATGAGAAACTCATCTGGAATTTTGATCCAATTAGGATCATAATCATTTCCAAAAGATGTCCCGGATACATTTCCATTACCAACCATCTTAATCCACTATGTGAAATCATGTAACCGAGATCGTAAAGTTTCAGAAACATTGTTTGTCCTAACACGCATATTTATATTCAAATGCAAAACCTGGCAATATTTCCAAATACTCGACCTCGGCAACGAAGCTCCAACGATTTGTTCACGTCTTCCCTTTGTTATAACCGGCAGTATATGTCTGAAATCTTCCCCAAGTATAAATAATTTGCCTCCAAACACCTTATCCGACGAACAGTTACTCGTATTTTGCAGAATGTCTCTAAAAGTTCGATCAACAGCCTCAAAGGCGCAGCGACTTAGCATTGGAGCTTCATCCCATATGATTAAATCTGTTTCGTTAATCAACACTATCAAATCGGTTCGATGGGTGATGTCACAACATGACGATTGGTGCAGGTTTAGCGGTATTTTGAAATGGGAATGCGCAGTTTTTCCGTTTGGTAAGAGCATAGCAGCAATTCCCGATGATGCCACCGAGAGAATAATTTTTTTCTGCGACCTGACCTTTGCTATTAAAGTCCTCCATAGATACGTCTTGCCCGCTCCTCCACTCTGATAAACAAAGAAGAGACCCCCGACCCCGTCCGTCTCGTGTAAGCATCCATTACTGTGTCGAAAACCCTCGTCGAATCATCATTCAACCCGACGCATAAAGACAAATACGTGAAACTCATATTGGGGCCCACATGAAGATAATCCGTACCATTCATTGAAGGTTGAAACTCATCCTGAACGATCAGGATCATCTCTAGATGCCCAAGCGGCAGCAGCCATCGCTCCTGACTCTAGTTGCCCACGTGATGAAGTTTTCGAGAAGAGTGTTTTTGCACGACTTCGTGTAGTGGCGGGCGATTTCATTGGCACGCCTATAACAACTCTTTCATTTTGTTTTGAACATGAAATCCCTCCCCGTCGAAAGCATTTTTTTCCGTCTAGAGTGAAGAGCGATGGCTGCTGCTGTTTTCAAGAGCTCCTCCTTCCTTCTGCCATCCACAAAATCTCACAACCACTTCCTTCATTCTCGTGCTCCGAAATCCGTAGCCTATCACAGATCTCTCACTCCAATGGCTTCTCTCAATCTCACTCAGACCATTGGGATCTCTGAAACCTTTTCCAGATTGAGAAAACAAGGCAAAGTAAGCACTTTCCCCCTGTTTCTTTTTTTTTTTTTTTTCTGCTGCTGCTTTGAATCTTGTATTGGTTGAATCGATGCGATCTTGTTTGCGTTGGGTTATTGAGATCAGGTCATTTGGTTTTGGAGTATTATTGGGGCGAGGTGAAAGGCATGCATGTTGTTTTTGACTGTTGCAGAAAATGATTTGTTGGGAGAAAACTTTATTGAAGATGGAGTTTTGGGTTTAGTTGTTCCAGTCGTTGCTCGATCTTCAAGAAGAACTTTTCAAATACTGGATTGGGTTTCTTCATCTGCCCTTCTCCAAGAATGAGATTTAATTTTTTGTGGGTTCCATCGATTTTGTATAGTATAATCATCATCATCATCAAAGAAGCCTTATGCCATCCAGTAAACCCTTTTTACATGCATGTTTTCAGCAGCTTAACAATCTATTATGTCTTTCTTCACTACTTAATCGAGGTCCTTCATTGTTCTATGCATCCTCCTGGTTCCTTGAACATGTAACCCTTTGATACTTTGGTTATAATCGATCTGCACAACCGTTTAATAGTCTGTATAAATGGCGTGTACAACACATTTCAAACGATTTTTTTTTTTTTTTTTGGTTAATTATGTCTTCTTAGCATCTGTATTTTTTTTCAGTGAATATGGTCTGTGTAGTGTATTAAAGGTTGATCTATGAATTAGAATGGGCAATGAGCATTGGGCTAAATTGATGGTTTCAATACTGTGTGGAAATTGAGCCTAATCACCCAATATCATATTACCTGTTTTGGTCAGGACAAACTTTACTGGTATCAATCCAAAACATAAAATTGTTTAAATCCCTTTCAGCACTTAAGTATCATATTCCTTTTGTTCTCTTGAGATTGCAAATTTTTTTTATCAGCATTGTCATGACTGTTTATATCAAATGCTACAAAGATTGAAGATTTTCACTTTTTTTTTTAATTTCTTATTCTCTAGATTGAACGGGGACGGTGGGCTTAATTTTTTGAAAATGGCTAACACATATTCTATTGGACTGGCCAATACATGATGTGGGGCCTTGTTTCTAATTCATGCTTAAATGTTATTTTAGTTAATACTGCTTGACTTGAGAGTTATCATCTTCATCCTAACTTCCCTAAGAAACATGTTGGCCATATGCAGGTAGCATTCATACCTTACATTACAGCTGGAGATCCTGATCTGTCAACAACAGCTGAAGCAATGAAAGTGCTTGACTCTTGTGGCTCAGACATTATTGAATTGGGTGTACCCTACTCTGATCCTTTGGCGGATGGGCCAGTTATCCAGGTTGGAATTTGCTACTATTTTGTTTATAAGTTCAAAATTTTTTATCAAATTATTTCAAATTTCTCTGCAATGTCAATATTTTTAATATTGCAGTATTTTTGTAATTATTTTCGGTCACATGGCATTTAATACAGGCTGCTGCTACTCGAGCTCTAGCAAGAGGGACTGATTTCAATATGATTCTTTCAATGTTGAAGGAGGTACATTCATCCAAATCTGGACTACTGCTGAAAGTTGTCAAGGGTTCAATCAATCAACTGTAACATTGCAGTATTTTTGTAATTATTTTCGGTCACATGGCGGTAGATTTTAATATATTAATATAGAATACTGTGACATGTCATATGCATGACTGTACAAACCCAGTGGAACATTGTTGCTAGATTCAGCCTTGTTTTTCATTTAATGTCGTAGTCATCATCATTATACCCTATCATATCAATCCAAGATTTCAATACTCAGAGTTGGGGGACAACTTGGTCATTGTTGAGTCGACTCAACTTGGCCGAGTTGTATGGGAGTTGGCTTAGTTGGACCATATTGCACTTTGGAGCTCAAAAAACCTATTAGATCATGAAAAAATGATTAAAAAAAGTTTAAAAAATAGATAACTATGTCCTTTAGATTCAACCATGTGTTTTAATTATTTAGAATCAATTTTAAGGGATAATACATGGTCACATGATTTTCATTCATGTATGTGATGCTCTTGGTATGGAAAGGAATTCTCACGAATCTGGAAATTTGTTTCTGATATATATTCTTGGCATATCTTTTTACATATTGTTGCTTATTTTTGGCTACTTCTTATTGTTATATGTTCATAGCAAGCTTATCACTTTTCATTTATATTATGCAAAGAATGTGTACATCAAACTTCTTGATGTGAAACAAGAAGTTAGCATTTGTGTCATTTTATGAGATCAAGCTGTCTTTTCAGGTGCTCCCTCAAATATCTTGTCCAGTTGCTCTATTTTCATATTACAACCCAATACTCAAACGTGGAATTGAGAACTTCATGTCCACAGTCAGAGATGTTGGTGTACATGGTAATGCACATGGTGCAGTTTATTTCCATTTAATAATTTAAGCTGATAACATTTGACAGTTTTTGGTTCTTTGCTTATTATTGATGTCCCATTTTGGAGTACTATAGTCAAACCCAAGTGAAATTGTCTTTTCCCTAGCCATTTGATTTTTTTTTTCTAAGTACTAACAAATCAATGATTTCATGGCTTTGAGAGCTTTTGGATGATGAATCACTAAAAACACTTTTCCCCATCATTTAAGCACTGTAACTTCATGCATCACACATAGCATTTTAGTTTTCTAACAGATCAGACATTTAGGACTTGTTAGATGATAAGGTGGCAAGGCTGCTGAAGTTCTCTCTCTCTCTCTTCCACATGAGTTGCATGAGGGTGTGCACAGGCATTTTCCACGTATGTCTGTATGTGTTCGCATTACCAAACCACAACTGTCATAATTGGCTTGGGGCTTTTCCTATGAAATTAGGGTAGGGCAGGTCCTACTTCTGTTCCAAATAGAATTGAGATTTACTTTGGCAAGTTTTTATGGCCAACTACCTGTTTGACATCGACCTTCCTTTTTCTACTGGAGAGTGGCATATCCCAAGGTTCCACATGCGATGGAGTGACGAGAGAAAAACCTACAGTTATAATTGCTGCAATATAGCTTGTCATGACTACTAGAATTCAGAATTTCCTCCCTCTCAGTCTCTCTCTCTCTCTCTATATATATATATAAATAGATATATGTATGATGACTGATTTTTAACAAGGATTGCCTGAAACTAAATTAGTTAACATAACAATTAGTTCCTGACAGTTTTAGCACTTTGCAGGACTAGTAGTTCCAGATGTTCCACTGGAGGAGACCAAAGCTCTGAGAGAAGAGGCTCTTAAACATAAAATTGAGTTGGTAGATCTCTATCTTTTTTTAAAAATTATTTTTGAATGGCGATCCCTATATTTATCTTTTAGAATAATTATGTCAAACTACTATGGTGAATACTGGAGCCAGGTTTGTTATAAAAGGTAGAAGCTTTATTGTTTTGCATGGATTCTTCCTACTGTGTGAAATACCCATGACCATTTGGGTATTTTGGCATTAGGTTTGTGCTGATGGGTAAACCTCACTGGTCCTGTGTTTTGGCATGTCTTCTGTTTATGTGGTGTAATTCACATCCATGTTTTTGATGAAATTGGTGAAAATTCATGATTTTCTTGGAACAAGAAGTTGTACTTTGACAATAAAAGGCGCTATCCTGCTAAGCTCTTGCACTAATATCATTGTCCTAAACAAGTCCTTTTGGACTTTTTTGGTTTAGCATATTTTACATTTAGGATAACATGAATTTTCAGTTACTGGAAGTTTGTGATCTACCTTTCTCAATGGCAGTGTTTTATAAGGGAAATATGTCATGCAGCTTAGAAAAATATGAGTTGAACTCTTATTTATGATCATCTTATTCTTTATACCTTCTTCTTGCTCATTAGTTGAAATTACATAAAATACATAGATGATGTTAAGTATTCATATAACACATAGAAGACTGAGGTGCCACCCAAAGGTTGATTCTGCATCAGCAGGGTGTCAACCCCTGTATATACGTTTTATATGTAGAAAATTTGTTTTTTCAGAAAGATAAAAAAAGAAATAGGAGGAAAATGAGAATTTAATAATTAATGCAGGCTATACAAAAGAAAAGAAAATATTGCTAGTTCTTTACTGGGTGGCAAGTATTGAAGCAGGCCTACAGTTTATGCCTACAGCTGCTATGGAGGGGCTGGATATTAATAAAACGAACCCATTTTTCTCCGAAACTGCAATCAACAAGAAGGCAACTGCATCTAAGAGGAAATTAAGTCCAAATTCTTCATGAAATTCCCAAATTGAAGGCAACATAAATCCATTGGTGTCACACACATGTATGAGCATGGAAAAACATCCAATCACATGGACTGCAGTAGAAAAGAAAAGAGAGCAGTATCCAAACTAGGGCTGTTTGCCTTATTTCTTTGCCCTTATTTGATTGATTCTTAAAGTGAGAATTTCCCGGGTGCACACCCATTCTCTAGCCTTTTGTCAATAATTCTTGACAAGCACACCCTGGTTTGGAGAGAGCTTGACCCTGAGTTGTTGTCCTTATATGCAACCTCGTACTTGTCTCCATCCTTGAATGGTCAAAGTCCACTTGGTTTTTGAGCTCTGTTTGCTTCATGCTTGAGTTGCAAGGGGCATTTGACAAGATAATACTTTTAGGGGTTGACTGGTCTAACTAGTGCTAGTTCGGTACGTCTTCACATAGAAAAAAACATCTTGTTGCAACCTTATTCCCTACTTTTTTTTTCTTCTCAAGAATGACTTGTTTCTATTAAGAATATGAAAGGTACCAAACTCCATTATACAATAGGGAAGAAATTCCCTATGTACAATGCACTGGTTCTTTCTTTTTGCAAGCATATTCATGACTTTCATTTAGGCAATAAATGCGTGCATATTGCTGATTCCTTAACCACGATTAAGTGAAGGCTAATTTAGTAATTTCTAAAGTTCAAATTGACCATTTACTTGCTAGAGTTATGGAAGAAAATAACCTCAGCCACTGAGTACCTTTCCTATGCTTCATCTGAATCCCCTTATCCATGGAAAAAGTAATTTTTATTGACGATGCCATACCTAAGTCCACCCTCAAAACCAGAGGGAGCTGGATTTCCTTTCCATGTTCAATTTTTAATACCCAAAAAGCAATATTTCCCATTTTTATTTTTTTAATTCAACCATGTTTCTCTTTTTTAGAAATACCAAAATCTAAGTTGTTACTGAATGCTTTTCTGGGGCCCAATACCACTTCTCTCCCTCTCTTCCTCTTTTCCCTCCACCCCAAAAGGTGCATAATGCTAAAAGAGTAACACACACACACAGAGCAACATAACCACCACGACACACACCTCTTCTCAAATTCATTTTTCTGGTTTATATTATGTTGATCATGTATGGCAACTCATACTTATTTTGTGACATTGAAGGTGCTGTTTACAACACCCACCACTCCAACTGAACGAATGAAAGCAATTGTTGAAGTTGCAGAAGGATTTGTTTACCTTGTAAGTTTCTTTGTGTAATAAACTATCAGGATCCTTTGGTTGAGAAATTGATTTCTTTCTGTACTGGACACATGCAAATGCATGCATACTGTATATGTGTTTTAAATACATATGTATATGCCAAAACAATCTATTCTTCTTACCACAAGCAAATGTGCATTCCAAGGTAATCTCTGTACTGCAGTTGGTAGACAATTAAATATGTTGTGACTTGTGATGCTATCATGTCTCGGCTGGCTACAAAGAGAAAAGCATACAAATACAATAGCATATACAAAATATCATGCACCAAGGACGCACTTGCTAAATTGGATTTGGTTGTTATTTCTAAAGGAAAAACCCTAGTACTTTGGAAATTCACTTATGATTGGTTCCTCCTTTTACCACACTGACAAAATTTTGATGATCGTCAAAGACAGTGAGGTATAGCATGTCTCAATTTTTACAACCAAACCATGATAAAAATAAAAAAAAACTTGAGCAAGCATCTCTCTGTCTATGAACACATGCACACACACATCAACCTATCTATCTGTCTGCATATACAACATGCATTCATTATTTAAAATAAAGTAATATCTTTCTCAATTCACAATTTTTTAAACTGTATTTCCTTCGTTGGAAGAATCATGTCCTTCATACTTGAATTCAGAACTTTGACAAGTGTCTTGACAGAGTTGAAAGGTGCTTATGCTCCATTCTGCAAACCAGAAGGTTGCAGGTTCTGGTCACCTTTCCCCAAAAAAAGGGAAGTAAAAAAAAATTTAGAATTTGAGTCCAATCCAATCTAAATGATGACCTTCATCTCTTCAAAAGAAAGAAAAGATGTTTTCTTGATATAGGCACTTAACCGCTTGGGAAAGTCAGTGAGATCACTTTTGTCATCTCACCAAAAGAAAGAAAAGATGTTTTCTTGATATAGGCACTTAACCACTTGGAAAAGTTGGTAAGATCACTTTTGGTCATCATCATCATCCCTTGTCTCAACTATGTTGGGATCAGCTACATCACTTTGGTCATATGTGAACGTTGTTCATCCCCAATATGATATATTTTGTGTTTTATCGACGAAAGTTTTTAATTAGTTTAAATCACCACTATATGTTCTATGAATTTCAAACTTTTGAACCAATCTATACTATATTGGTTGTGAGAATATTTGTTTTTTACTATTAAAATTTATTCAAATAGTTGCCCTTACATTGGTTACATATCCAATGTCTGTCGTTCTGCAGTGAATTTTCTGTATTAATAAGAAACCTCCAAGATTTGATCAAGAGCTTCCAGGTAGGCAATTAAATGAATTAAAGAAATGCTGCAATCACATTCAGTCATAAAACTTAAATATTTCATGCCTAGGTTCTTCAATGAAATTATTTTTGGACGTGCTCTTTCCGTATTTACTATTCATGTGTGTGTGTGAATCCCACATGTGGAAATTTTCAGGGCTCGCCTAATATAGACATTTCTAACCTAAATCGAAACAGGATTCCCTCTTTCGCCTCTCTCCCCTTCAGTCTCTCCCTTTGTCACCTCTGTCCCTCTCGCACGACAGTGCCTGCTTCACCCATCCCGGCGTCATCTCCTCTCTCCCTCTCCCTTCCCTCTCGCGTGTCCGTCATCTCCTCTCTCCCTCTCTCGTCATCTCCAAGAGGCACAAGAAAGTCCTACGGGACAACATCTAGGGAATCAAAGCCTGCGATTTGAAGGTTGGCTCAAAGAGGAGGCGTGAAGCGCATCAGCGGCCTCATCTACGAGGAGACGAGAGGCGTCTTGAAGATTTTCTTGGAGAATGTCATTTGGAATGCAGTCACCTACACTGAGCATGCCTGCAGGAAGACTGTTACGTCCATGGATGTTGTGTATGCCTTCCTCAAGCGTCAGGGTCACACCATTTATGGGTTTGGAGGCTAGGTTTGGGTTTTAGGGTTGGGGTTAGGATGCAAAAAATGTTTTGTTTTGATGTTTTTTTTTTTTTTTTTGGGTGTTTTGAATGTTGTGATTGAATGGTTGAATGAACAAATCCATCCATGGATGGATTTGTGATTTGTTGTTACTTTGGGTAGCAATTTTCAAATAGTTGAAGCTGGTGTATGTGCAAAATATCCAGATCTTTTTTGTGAAGATGGTAATCCATGCATTGATTGATTTGACAGAATCTCAATATTACTTTCTTATGTTTAGAAGATGTAATTGTGCTTGAAAATATGCTCTGCTTCTGCAGATCTGGCACTCAAGAGACTTGTTACTTGATTTAATTCATCTGGATCAAGACTCATGTAGAAATGGATAAATTGGTCTTCTAAAAACCTGTAAAAGCCTGAGTATTGTGATATGGTGGTGGATTGAATGCTTTATTTGGAATTGGGAATTTGAAAGAACTGGACTGAAATGGTCTGGTTTCCAATGCATACATAATCAAATATCGAATAAAGTTCACATGTGCCAGTCGCACGCTCCAGCTGATGCTCTCCTAAGCTACAGCCTAGGAGAGGCCCCCTCATATATATATATATATATATATTATGTATGTATGTATCTTTCCCTATTTGGGTCTATCTAACTAGCAATCTGGGTAACCCAAGTTTTCTACATGTCCATCATGGTCTTGTGATCTAGGTCACTAATGTAATGTGCACATTGCCGCTACTATCTCAAAGCTTGATGATATTTTCTATGTGGGGATGTTTCTATTCATTGTTCTCTTGTTTGGTGCAGATGTACATTTCAAGGTGGTCTCTTTTATTGGTTGGCAACAACCAAGTTTTATTTATGTTGAAAGGATGCATCATTACCTTGGGTTTGTTTAGGGTTAACAGATTCCTTTTAAGATGGAGGTTGCTTCATAGGTTGATGGAGAACTTTCGAGTTTTTACTTAAATTATAAAGGTCAAATTTTGTGGGAAATCCTTCCATATGTAGTGAATTGGTGCAAGGAAGGAAATAAGTAGCCGCTTCTCTATGGTACGTAGTCTACATTGTTAGATTGCTGGAAGTCATTAAGATGCTAGCTGCTAATTGCTTGTTGGTGACAAAAGAGTTCCTTGGAGCATCCATCTTTGACCTATTGAGAGATTGGTGGTTGTGGTGACAATGAAAAACTATTTATGAAACTGAAAGACAAAACAAATGGTGGAATGTATCATACCTTGGTGTGCTTTTGGAATAAACTTTTGATGTAGTTGCATGTATGTTCCTGTGGAGCCTGCATTTATGGAGGGGTGTTGTGATATACATTGTTACGGCGTTCTTTATCGGCTTAAGCTTTTGGAGTAAGTGTTTGTCAGCATTTTCAAGGTCATGGTGCATGATAGCACCCTTTTTTTGTTTTGTTTTTTGAGAGTAACTTCCATTGTAGAGATTCAAAGAACAAAAACTAAAGAGGAGGTCTAAAAAGCAGAAAAAAGTGAAAATGCAACCTACAACATGTTCTCAAATCCTCCCACTCATGCTCTTCAGTTCTGATAGCAACTTACTAATTTAGGTGGATTCAATAAGATGTGATTTTTATGGGAAACAGATATACCACCACAACTGTAATTTCAACATTGTATTCGATGGAAGTTGAGATCCATCTGCCTGGGGAAGTATACTTTATACATGCAAGAATAGGATGGACGAAGTTGCTGACCTTTTTATTGAGGGAGATATTAATATTACCATCTTTTTTTGATCTGTATATTGTTAGAAATATTTTCTGCTTTAAACTCCTGACAGAGTGCCTTTTTTAAATACTGTGTACCTTTATATGTATTTTCTATTTTTGTTTCATGGAAATGAAAATCTTAAATATCAACTGAATTGATATACATGCCTTCAGTTTGAGTATGACATAGATTAAGTTCTGTAATCTCCAGTAATTGGACTTCTTACTTTTTTGACTTTTGGCAAGAATGCTACTTATTATAGTATGTTCGGACTACCATTCTCTCACATTTGTTTTGGTTTGCACTCTCCATGGTCTTCTCTCAAGATTGATGGGATAAGGTCTTGATGATGGTGATATAATCTTTCACATAACTATACCAACAGCAACTGGTTCACTCCATATTATATTTTCTCGGTTCATGTTTGCTTGTGGATTCTCTATTATCTGTTGCATGTCCAGTTGAGTTGCTTGTAAACTTTCCATAAATTAAAATGTTGATAGTTGGATTTCTTATCCTTAAAATGTTATCTTAATTTGTTTTGCATCCGCTGGATGTTAGCCTTTATTACTTAGTAGTGTTGACTGTGGATTTTCTTGAATAGGTGAGCTCAGTTGGAGTGACTGGTGCTCGTGCATCTATGGACACGAAAGTTGAATCTCTTCTGCAGGATATTAAACAAGTTTGTCTTCTTCTCTATCATCTAATTTTATATATTTTTAAATATATCAGTGCTTTTATGACTTCATGCAGTTACTGTATATAGGGCAGACAAACATTTTTCATCCATCAATTGGAACTTCAAGCAGTTTGAGTTTCGTCTATATAGTTAGGCTGGAGTTCCTGTGTAGATGTCTCGCATGGCACGTACTGTGTGAGACGGCTTGTAGATGGGCCCCTTATGATCTCCATCCAACTCGTCACCTACTGCTACTACTGCCACTCCCCCATGGAATGTCACCAATCCCCTGTTTTTGACAATGATCTGAATGGGACTCACTGTTGGATTGAAATCCATTAAAGAAAGGAACGATGCCTGAAAAAACCATTAAACTTTTGTGAACATGGATTAGGGGGTTAGGATTATCTAATGGGCTTGAAATTTTGCATACAGGCGGGTCACATTAAGATCTTTTGAATTCCCACCCCATGATTCGTGGGGACTTAGGTAGGGCCTACAAGTTGTCTCTCACGGTAGGTACATGCTTGACATCTGCGCAAGGGCATGCCCCATAGTATGTATTGTTGTGCCCGTTGATATACATTGTTACATTGTTCTTTATCAGCTTAAGCTCTTAGAGTAAGTGGATGTCAACATGGTATCAGAGCGGGAGATCGGGTGTTCAAATCTCAAGGGTTGTGTCATGCCTTGGTGCCTTATATTCTCTCACAGAGGGTGTTATGTGTATGTTCTCGTTCGGAGTCTGCACGTGCGCGGAAGGGGAGGGGGGGGGGGGGGGGTCGGGGTCTAGGTGGGTGTGTTTGCTCTTTGATATACATTGTTACGTTGCTCTCTATTACCTTAAGCTCTTAGAGCAAGTGGTTGTCAACATATATGTATTTATTTCTGGTCCCTAAAACTCTCAACACCTCCTGCCCACATGTGTGCATAGCTGCACACGTTGTGTGGATTAGCAATCACCCAAATTAGTCATTATCCAATTTTTAGAGGCCCTTGAGTTTTTCATGTAAAGCACCAACCGAACATACCCAATCTCACACAAACCAAAAAAAAAAAAGAGAAGAATTTCCAAGACTTATTGAGTCCTTAATAGTGTGGAAAGACATCTAATATCTTTGCAGCTAAATTAATAATTCTTACTTCTTTAAAGGTTTTCTGAGGATTTAATTAGATTGAAGTACCAATGAAAGTTTTTTTTTTTTTTTTTTGAATGATGGCTTTCGACCTTTTGTAAAGATAATCAAGGCAGTCCAAGAGATATATATATATATATATATATATATTATATTTTGGAAAGCTAGATGCCAATGCAAGGAAACTACCAAAGAAATGCCACATTAAATATTTAAAACAGAAAAATATATCAAAATAAAGGGGAAGAAATGACAGAAATGAGGAAACTCTGTCATCAGTCAATTGATTAGCTGTCCACTTAACATGGTGAAACAAGACATTCATCGTAGCCAGGTCCAAACTTCTACCATCACATCTGCCAATATCCAAGGAGCCTTGCAAAGACCTGCAGCCTATCAGATGATGCAAAGCGAGTCACCCTCCACGAAAAGACCTTGAAGGTTGAGACAGCGAGCTTCATGGAGACTTGTCTGTAGAGCAATCAACTCCACCTTATTCACCGAACAAACTCCCGTGTATAGAAAAGGATAGGATCTGCTTTGCACTCGAATCTGTGATATTTCTGCCTAGACCAGCAATACTTGGGTATGGGGGGAGGGGACCGAGATGCCTTACATATCAAAATGGGCATGAAAGGAGAAAGCTCTCTCTTTCCACCTCATCAAAATCATAGTGAAGGGATACCTTGAAAAGAAATTGTTTTTAGTCATTTTGTTTTGTTTTGTTTTTTTTTTTTTCCTTGCATTAGAAACGAGAATAACTTTATTAAACAAAGAACATAAAAAGGGAAGGAAACCTAATTTAAGAGCTAAATACAGAAAGAGAGCAGACAGGACAGATGATGATAAAAACCCAAACCAAGAAGCAATTAGAAGATTGGGTCAACGAACAAGAGATCCAGTAGGAATCCTTGCTTAGCGAAGGAATCTGCTGCCTCGGTAGCTTCCCTCAAGATTTGATTAACTCCTTAATGATTGAAAAGAGTTGCTTTGTTTACATAATTTTGAAATGCAACTTCTAAGGATTTCCCAGTCTGTCACAGACCCAACAATGTTGTAGGAATCACTTAACACATTGAATTCACCACTAAAATATTTGTATCAAGATTTTTAATCTTATCTAGTAGCAAAGACCTCAGCTCATTAGAATCTTTGACCCCAATCGGCCATTGTAATAGAACAAAATTTTTACCCGAAGTGTTTGTCAACACCATCAACAGCCTCGCCTGGCCTTGCTTTATTTGAGTACTACAGATATTAAACAACATCTTACCCTCGGTAGGAGATTTCCAAGAATGCTAAATCCTCTTTTTTGGCTCATCAGTCTTCATTGTCACCTCCCAACTAGGACATTATTGAGAGAGACATTCTTGCTCTTGGACTTCTTTTAGTCAGAGTTTATTTCTTATTGTTGGGTTTCCGGATGAGTTCAGGTTTTATAATTTTGTAAGTTTTTGGTATTTTGGAAGTTTAACTTGCACAATTCTTGTGAACAACAAACTTAGTCTTTCGAGGTTTTGTTATGGACCTATAGTTGTTTTGGGTTTTATTTACTGAAGTTATTGTCACTGAAGAATGAAGGTTGTTTTAGGAGTTCTTGTATTGATCCCTGCACCTTGGAATGTTTTCTATGTAATGAATAAAGTTGTAACTGCTTCTGTTGTTGTGTCTTTCACTGTTCCACGCCAAACAAGATGATTTCTCCCAAAAATGTTAAGAAGGAAATAATGCCATGTAAGCGCTGCAAGTGCCATTTATGATGAAGTGATTCTATGAGAGACTTGGCCTTGCTAGCCTGAAGTATTAGCAGCTGTACATTTTGCTGACACTCAGTTTCTTATCATGTTGGTAGTACTATTTGATGATCATACCATCAAAATGATGTGCCATATATTTTTGTGGTTGTGAGTTCCTTAAAGATCTTGCACGTTAGAAGAAGGTTTTACCATTTTGATTGGTGGGCTATGTTGGAAAGTCCCACATGTCACATCGCATAAGTCCTGAGTTAGACATGGCTTCATATACCTGTTTGGGCCTTTCATCAGCTTAAGCTTTTCGGTCGGTATATGGTATCTTACATACTACATATGGATAGTCAAGAAAAGAAAAAATAGCAGTTAGTAAAATAAAATAAAATGAAAATGCCCATTACAGATACCTTATTAATAACGAAAATATGGCTCCCACATGAGTGGAATAGGAGCATCAAGAAACTGCATCTCCTGTAGCTCAATATGTTCTCTTTCAACCAGATCACATAGCCAATTGGTAAGGTGGCCAGGCCCAGTGGAGTTCCATACCAGAGGTGGCCAACAGCTTCACCATTCACTGGTGAATTGAATATAGCATACTGTTTTTTTTTTTTTTTTTTTTTAAAATAATCTTAGCCATCAGCTCATGGTGTTCTAGTATTCTTGATATGTGGATATAATTGTCAATCTTTTGTTATATTTGCAGGCAACAACTAAACCTGTGGCGGTGGGCTTTGGCATTTCGAAACCAGAGCATGTGCGACTGGTTAGTTGTGTGGAGCTCATTGCATGCAGATGTGTGAAGAATCCAATTTCAGAATCATGATTTCTCAAAAAAATTAACTACTTCTAATCGTTGCAGGTAGCTGGATGGGGAGCTGATGGTGTTATTGTTGGGAGTGCAATGGTGAAGATATTAGGGGAAGCGAAATCTTCTGAGGAAGTTTTGAAGGATCTTGAGATTTTCACCAAGTCTTTGAAGGCTGCACTACCTTGAGCACAATTTTGTGAGACCATGGCAAGCTGGATTTTTCCTTATTTATCTTTCTCATACTGTCCTGAAACATTTAAAAACAGTGGATAAGGTACAATTGTGAGCCATTTCTGGACATGTAGGAATGTCATCAGAAATTAATAAGTTGTTTTATGATTTGTTTTTTCAATTGAGAGAAAATGGATTGAATTTTGTATTGTATTGTGAAAACAATTCGTGGATACAAAAGCAGGAATCAATGCGTATATTTTTGGCCCTCCATCCTAAGTTTCTATGTGCTGGCTGGCATTTGTGGATGCAGCCTTTAGGTTGGAGATTTGATCTACCTTTTGGTCCTTACCGCAAATGATCATAATAATTAACGGTAGAAGTCATTTGGCAATTCCTGTCTGCATGAACCTGAAACCCGGAGCTGATGCATATGACCCTAATGGTCATTCATGTCACTATAGCTTTTGCTTTCTTAAATCATTTCTTCAAGTAGATAAATTTATCTGCTTTATTTAAGGTGTGAATTGTCTGCAGCTAGAAATTTATGAACTACTTCATCTCACCTTGATCAAGTGTCTATGGAGCATTTGCCTCATCAATCTGTATTTCATATCCTTCCTGGTCAGTGCCAACCAAATTCTTTGTTGACCTTGAAAGAAAGAAAGAAAGGAAAGAGCCATTCTCCATAAAAAATCAGCTTTTGTACTTTGTAGACCTGATTGCCTACTTAAATTTTGGCAGGCGAGGAACTTTTTTGTGTTTAATTCTGGACCCAAATGTAGCCTTTTACAGAGACATCCCCTGGTATTGGGCCCATTTGTCTCAGATCCTCTTCGTGATATGCAGTGTTATATTTGTTTTGCATTTTTAAAAATATCTTGATGTATTCTGGGTATTGCATTTGCATACATTCGTGCCAATTGTTGCAAATGTTGAGATTGTCCAGGCATTGAAAATGGGTCATCGGGTCCAAAGTCTGCACGGACTGAGCCTGAACTGATAATGGGACCCTACCCTGACCCATAATAGACTTGGGTCAGGGTTTGAGGGACATGTATGTACCTGTATCGGAATTTAAATTTAAATGAGATTTTGACTGTACGACTGCCCTAAATTTAGCATTTGCCTATAAACCATCAAAATTTAAATATTTATCGCAAAACTATTGATACCACAAATGTGTGATATCCCTCGGCCCTAGGACACTGTACAAACGAAATATTTAAAGGCAAAATCTTAATTTAAATTAAAGGCCTCATTTCCGAGAAAGTATGTATCTTGTCTGCACGCATTTGAGTGTCTGCACGCACGTGTTTCATGCAAAAGGAATCTGCGTTGTCAGCAACCTCCATCTTATATTTTCTAACTTTGTAATTTTCTCCTGATTATAGTGGAGAATGACGCGAAAAACGCGAGATAATGGTTATTTTAAAACTTAAGAATTGGAACTTTTATTTTAGATATTAATTTAGTTAGATATTATTAATAAGATTAGAATTTCCAAATGGATTCTTAGTCTTCTTAAATGATCCCAGTCTTCAAACTTTAATGATCATATGTTATATCAATTATGATAATTATATAGCATGTAAATTATTTGTAATAAAATTTAATAGGAACCAACATCTAGAGCATTGTTAGATTTGGGACTTGTATTAGTTTAAAGATTGGATTGATTGGACCCCCTTCAACAAACAATAAAAAGGAGGCCACAACTCTACCCAAAAAAAACAAAGAGTGGCTACAAGATTTGTGAGGGGATTTGCAAATTTTTCTCTTCTTCTAACAATGTCAGCCACTTTGGTTGGAGGCTTGGAGCCCTGAGGGCAGGCGTATTTGAATACAAGAGTCCCAGGGGCAGTATCAAAAATGACCTGTCCAGATGCATACAAGGGAACTTTTGGAACCGCTGACGAAAGCACCTATTCCACTTTACACGACTAGAAGTCCCCACAATATTATTCCTACATCACATTGAGACACAGAGGGATTGGATTGTGCTGCATGCAAATGGCTTTGGATTGTCCATTTCATCCACTATGTCGTTCTCCATTGGCCAGCCACCATGCCAAATCATACCCATCGCTTCCAATTTAGATTGAATTCTACTGAAATGCATGATTTAGATTGTATGCCCTCCCCCCGGATTGCCTGATAATAGTACCAATAGATACATACTATCACAAAATTTAGTTACTAAATCATGGCCCACTAGTGCTACAAATGCATGTGCTCAATCGAGTCTGGATCCCCCCCCCAAATTGCAACTATTATATGGAAACGTGCAACACATGCTTAGAACTCCATCATGGTGCTTTGATAGACATACTTTGAGCTGTTTAAGATCAATAACATCTCCTCCAATTTTATATTCTAAAGTCTTAGATCAAAATGACTAGCCCCCACTGTCCGGTTGATCAAAAAATGGAAACATGACCAGGAGCTGATATGACATCGCTCCTGATGTGGTGTTAGTCGTCATGTGATCGATCATACAGTGGTATCCACTTCTTTTGAAATAAAGTTTAAGAATATAGAAATTCATCCTGAAGGGTCGAGCTCATTTTAAGTTTTTAACCGTATCTACCGTTTAAAGCCATTATTACACACGGAGGTCTTTAAAAGATGAAGGATCCCAATCATTTGGGCGGATTGATACCTCCCCCATCCCTTTCTTCCCAATCCAATAGGATCCAAGTAGTCCCCACTTCCAATGTCCATTCTCTTCCTTTCTTATCCCTCTGGTGGACCATGACGACTCTGACCATGCATACACACACAAATCCCAAATAGATCTTGACCCACTACCACGCACCTTCCAATTCCGTCACCATCATCCGCGCGGGCATTTCCGACTTTTCCTTCATATAAATAGAAATCCTTCCATCTACTCAACCTCAGACAAAAACCTCATAGAAGGAAAAGCCAAATCCGAAGACGAGAACACAGAGGACTTTTGAGATTTGAGACATGGATAGGGTCTTCTCTGTAGATGAAATGGCTGACCCCTTTTGGGCGTCTACGAACGCGCCCGCAGGGAACACGATGATGAATCGCAGCTCCTCTGAATGGACTTTTCAGAGATTTCTTCAAGAAGCTTCCGTCGTCGAAGAGAACCATCCTCCGTCTTCTTCTTCTTCTTCTCCTCCTCTGAAAACTGCAGGAGCTGACCGAATCGAACGAGCTGACAGAGTCTTCGAGATCAAGGACAATGAGATTCCTGCGAAATCCGATCCTCCTTGCGACGCTCCTGTTAATGCCAAGGAGTATCATGAGCTCAAGCGCCGGCTTGAGCTTGCCTGCGCAGCAGTCGCTCTCGTTCGGGTAATTGCTGATTTAGGGCATCTTGTTTTTGCTTTCTTTCTATGTTTGATTTGGATTTTCTGATTTTTGATTAGCGTTTCCTATCTTTGATTTCTTTGTTTTTTGTTATGTTGTTTGTCTTGTAATTGCTAGTTTTGTTTGGGTTTTTGGTTTAGAATTTGTGTTTGTGTGGGGATTTTCCTCTGGATTTGATGTTTCGTGTTGGTTTCCTGGGAATTTCTATGTTCAATTGCAGTGGAATTGTGTGCTTGGTTATGACTAATGAGTTTTGGATCTAGTATTTGGTTGGAAATCAACTATGGGTCAGTTTGAATATGGTTTTCAATCGAGTGTGTGTGGGTTGGGGGGGTTCCTGAAGAAAACAGGGATATAATTAGTTGTAGTAACCTTGATAAAAGGATTTCACCTAAGACTCGCATGATATATCTAGCCACCGAAGAGGAGAATCAACGGAGAAAATAAGAATAAGCAACTCTACTGAACATTGTCTTGATGAAGATTCTGGTGAAACAATGGGGCTCAAACAACTTAGCCACAAGAGGAGACTGCATGGTTGATGGATAGAAAGTTTCTAACTTTCTAGTGGCTTAGTTTGGGAAGTTTATGAATACAATGGAAATCGAATTTTTTTTTTTTTTTGTGGAAGATTTGTTGGATGGCCTTATCCCGTCCATTTTACTATGGTGACTTGTGGTGTGGAATGTATGTTGTTTTGATACATGGGTCTTATGCCAATTGCTTGTTAAGACTTTCTTGTTATAAACACATTTGTGCCTCCATAGATTACCTGCATGATATTAAAAACACACACACACAACACACACAAAGACTGAAACTTTGAAGTTATGCTTTGAGTTGTCCAAGTGCTACTTGTGTGAACTCTGTATCTTATGTTGTGTAAATGCTGGTCATTTGGAATATGCGCTACCCAGGCTATTCTGTTTCCTTATTCTCTTCCTTCTCCCATGTTAACAGACATCGAATGTGAAACCTCAAGATGCTTCTCCTTTAGTTGACAGTGGACCACAGGCTTCGAGTTCTTCTCAGTCGGGATCTCAACCTCTTGGTAACTATATGCTTAGTGTTTTTTTTCTTGGTCATCTGCATTATAGTGCCCTTTTCTTGCTCGCTTTGTAGTTAAAACATTATTTATTTAATTGAAACTAAGGTTCATACAAGGCCTTCAACAGTAGAACTTGTGGAAGTCATGGTATGTATCTAGAACTGATAAAATATGTGTCTTGCAATGGAACATTTTGCTCTTCGTAGAGCCCGTTTCATTAACAGTAGATAATAAGGAATACTCCGTGAATCACTTTTAACTGCCTCTTCATTATGTATAAAGTAGGAAGCCGATTGGGAAATTAAGATTGCAACCAGGCCAAACATTATCCACAAAGTAAATTTATTAGCATGTATAAAGTAGGAAGCCGATTGGGAAATTAAGATTGCAACCAGGCCAAACATTATCCACAAAGTAAATTTATTATTATTATAACTTAATTTTTTTCACTTCCATGATTCACAAAGCTTGTTGAGTTTTGCTGGTTTATTTTGTATTTAATATTGTAAACTGATATTTTTTTGTTTACCAACTGAAAGACAGGAGTAATTTCTAAATGGATGATGGGCTCGCACCAAAATTGCTCCCATTTACTCATCAAATTTAGAGTTTGTAAGCTGATGTAACCATGACAAAGTTTTCTGAGGTAATAAATTGGCACACAGTATTTAATGAATGTTCTTTCTTCAACAAGGTAGAATTATCGACTTTTTTTATTCAGCAATAAAGTTGATTATAGTCAAAGGGATATAAACCAAATTCTCTTGATCTACCTTCTGTCTCTTTTCTTTCTCTCTTCTTTTCTTCCTTCTTTAAATCTCAGACTAAGTCCTCCGTTATTGTTTTCCCCCCTTAAAAGTGCACTTGACTTGGACCCATTTCTAATGAAGTCCTCTCTATCATTATTTTTTTAGATCTTTTTGTATATATCCCCCTAAGGTTTGTAGGATTTGTATATAGGCCCCTGAGGTTTTAGTATTTGTAAATAGGCCCCTGCTTTTTTTATTTTATTTTTAAATACCTTTAATGTCCCCAAAATCAATATTTCTAAGAAGAATGGGCAGCCATCATGAGATTTGTGTTGGATTTTTATATAAATGATAGCTTTGCCCTTACATCCGTTAAACAAAAATGAGTATATTATTATTTACAAAAATACCATTATTTTATCTCAAGTCTCAATGGTTTCTCTCAATAACTCTCTCATGCACATGACCGGGGGTGGACCCAGGTACAAGGGCCTAGGGACTAAAGCCCCCACCCATATATGAGAAAAGTTTAAATCCCCCCCTTTTCCCCCGAGCAAATTCTATAAATTATTATGAGTTTTTTTAATATATTTGCCCTTTCCCCTAACATTTCTTTTACATAGAGCCAAACACCGCCTTGCAAATTCTAAAAATTAATATATATATATATATATATTTTACATATGTCCATTCCCCCAATAGACACCCCCTACTACACATGAAGTATAATAATATATTTTGAAACTTTCATCAATCCAATAGTGGGTCATGTATGGGTTGGATAAATCATAACCGGTTATAAGTACAGGTGTTGGTTGTCGTAATGATCAATTTGAATTTAATGAAATGAGCCCTATATATGATAAAAAAGTGAATTTATGTAGGGTTATTCTATCCCACTAAGTGCAATTGATAATGGTACATGCTTTATAAAAACATTTGAGTCCAAGCTTTTGAAAATTTACATACAATGATAAAAGAGATGGACAAAAGTGTCATTTTTCTCTTAAAACCTATGGTGGTTGGAAGAATATTGATTTTGGGGACACGGAAGGTATTAAAATGAAAATACAAGGGCCTATTTACAAATCCTACAAACCTTAGCGGGGTATATACAAAAAGCTCTCTCTCTCTCTCTCTCTCTCTCTCTCTCTCTCTTTATGGTCTTTGCTATTGAAAATCATTTTGGAATTTCACCACCAACAGGAGAGGCATTTTGTTCGGCTGCAGTAGCAGAAAAGATTTTAACAAAGCATAACTTGTGGAGAAGAGGTTTTCATATAGCTTTTAGTTTTTATTTTTAAAAATCATTAGAATATAAATATCATTTTCGATAAGGAGTAAGGACTATTAGCTATGAAGATACTATTTTTTATCTGTTTATTCATTGTGCTTTCTTGTGAGATATTTGGTAGAGGTTCTTCTATCTTTTTATCTTTTTAGATTAGAATGAGTCTTCAGGGGGTTCTTGGGTCCATTCTAAAAGAGGTGTAAGCTTATGTAAAAAATATTGCAGCAATGGTGCTGGGGTTTATGTGGAATGAGAGGAAAGATGGAGGAAGGATGGGCCTTTTAAGAGTTAAGAACCTTCAAATGAGGAGGAATTTTTGAGATTTCTAGAGTCCAGTTGGTGATATAGCCGCTGAAAAGAAAATAATTTAAAGATTTTAGTATCCAAGGCTTGGTTCACAATTGCCAAACCTTGATGCTAGATGGTGCCTCAGTGCTCAACAACTGATATTTTTGAAGTTAATGTTGATGTTGGGCAGTAAGAGCAAAGCAGGACCTCTGGCGGTTGGTGGAGTTTTGCATGAATGTGGTTTTTCCAGTTCTGGTGGCTTTAAATTCTAAGAGGACTCTAATGAAGTGGAGATATTAGCAATTAGAGATGCTTTAAAAATTTTCAGACTACTTCTTTGGGTACAATTAATTATTGAAGGCCCTTCATTGCAATCTTGGGCGAATAATATTGTTAAAGAACCTTGAAGACACACCTTTATTTTGGAGAGAGTACAAGGAGTTGTTCGTGTAAGTTTCTTTTCCTCCTTATGAGTGCAAGTGGGATGGCAGATGTGCTTGCCAACTCAGGGATGGACCCTTGAGAGATGCTTTTTTTTTTCTTTGGGTATAATTTTGCCCACGTATTGTATTTATTGGGGGTGGGGGTGGGTTTCGTGTGTGGAGGGTGGAGGTTAGAGTTGTCTCTTTTTATATTCACCTCTTATACTGTACTTTCACTATACTCTTTTGTTTATGGTGTTCAAGCTGAGCAGCTTTCTCATTCTTGCTATCTACAAGAGGAGTTTATGAAGGATATCAAATTGATGATCTGCTCACAGATAACCATCTATCATCCTTCCTTCCATCAGTATGCATTTTCCTCCAAAGTATTTTCTAAAAAAAGTCTTAATACATACACTCAAACGGAGAACAAGTTGTCGTCACTAAACTTTATTGAACAACCTCCAAGTGACTTTCCTGATCTAGGCATTCCTCACTCCCAAATAAGTTGTGTAATCATTCTGAATTTCCTGTCACTTCATCGCTCCCTAATGAGTTCAAAACCTATTTCTATTTCTCGAGTTGGTTATCACTCTGAATTTCCTGTCACTTCCTTCCACCAGTATGCATTTTACTCCAAAATATTTTGTAAAAAAAAAGTCTCATCACATATACTCAAATGGAGAACAAGTTATGGTCACCAAACTCCACTGAACAACCTCCAAGTGACTTTCCTGATCTAGGCATACCTCACTCCCTAATAAGTTCAGAACATACTTCTATTTCTCTAGTTGGTGATCGTTCTGAATTTCCTATCACTTCTTTGTTCAGTAAAAAGTTCAGAGCCTACTTCTATTTCTCTAGTTGGTTATCATTCTGAATTTCCTGTCACTTCCTCACTCCCTCGTAAGTTCAGAACTTACTTCTATTTCTCTAGTTGGACGTCATTCTTAGTTTCCCGTTACCTCACACAAAGAAGTCTTAATGTCACATACCGTCCATCCTATTTAAATTTCATTTTAAAGTGTATTCATGTCTTGTATCCTTTCCACCATTTTTTCTTGTCAGCCTTGTCTTTTCTTAGTTGCCTTAGGGTTTGTGAAGCTTTGTTGTATAACCAATGTGGAAAGAGGCCATGGTGGATGAACTGCATGTGCTCAGGTGAAGAAACGGAAGACTTCAGAACTAGTTAAATTGTTGATTTGAAAGCATATTTTGGGCTGTGAGTGAGTATTCACCTTGAAGCACAACGTAGATGGATTAGTTATACAATATAATCATAAGATTAATAGCTCAGGGTTTTACAGAATCCTACAGTGTTAATTATTAAGTTACCTCCGTGAAAGTGTCAACTTAGTTTCAGGCTTTCAGCTGTGCCAATTTATTTCTTACTTCTAACCAATCGTTTCTGTTCACTTGTTAGACGTGAAGAATGCTTTTCTTTATTGGAATTTACAAGATAAAGTGTATATGGCTTTTCATTAGGGTTCATGTCTATTTATCAAGCCAGGATTGTTTCTAAGTTGATGCCCATTTATGGCTTTAAGCAGTCAGCTCGAGCATAGTTTAATTCATGTAGTCAAGCTATGTTCAAGTTTGGATATAGCTGGATCGAGGCTGATCATATCTCATGCTGTCATCATATTATGCCAGTCCATGCATGTGGATGCATGGTCCTCTCATGGATCATCTAAATTCCTTGTTTCTTTCAGCTTTTTTTTTTTTTTTCCGACAGTTTCTTTTAGCTTGTTGATGCCTTGAATGTTGTTTGTATTTGCTCTATCAATGATCTGGAGACAAACTTGAAGAATTTTTTTGAAAAAGGGAATTGGGAGGAAGTGTCATTTTGGGTATTTGTGAGCTGGGCATGCTTGATTTTCATGTTCCAGCTTGAGGTTGCATATTAGAGTCTCCTTTTTAGTCGTATGGAGCACTTTAATCTTTTTAAATTTTTTTAAAAACTAAGTAATACCATTAAGAGACCTGTTAGATAAGAAGGATTCTGCCTATAGTCTAGGCTAGAGTCTTCAAAAAGGTAAGGCAAAACAGCCAAAAACTATCCCACAATGAGGGCACAGGCACACCAAACAATAAGCCCACGGCTTGGGCACAAGCAAAACCAATTAAGTAATAAATCTAAAGCAGAAAAACAAGTTGGTGGCTGAGCATTCCCCATTTTCCCCTCCATCAGTTAAAACCATATCAAGGAATTTTTCTGCGGAAGGGTTCATACTAAGAGAGAAGGGAAAAATAAAGTTGAAAGGCTTTCTTTGAGCTTTCTTGCCTTGAACTGCAATTCCCATGTAGAATTGGCTGGGTCCCTTAAAATATTTAATCAAATTACCTTGATCTGATTCAGTAAGTATAAAAACTATTATCTATCTCTTTTAATAGAGTTATCAAAGCACGAAAGCGTTGAATCATTAGCCAGTGTTCTACCCTATTCTATACTCACCTATAGGATTCCTGACAAATCTCAGCAGATTCAGCTGGATATATGACAGAGAAAACCACAAATTGTTCTCCAAACGAATTAAACACTGAGGAACAATAGGAATTACAACTACTTCACTCATAGGCAAATTCCATAATAAAATAGCAGATGGAAGTTGATTTGGTGCCAGCACAAACATGTGGGTTCTAGTCATGTTACCAATAAAAAATAAATAAAAGAAAAAAGAAAGCAGATGGAAGGTCCATGTTCAAATAGATATAGGCGTTGAGACTGAGAGACAAGTTCTTGAGAATCCAATTTTCTGATTTGCTCCTCTCTCTCTCTCTCTACAAATAGTTCATACTAATGCGGGAAAACAATGTTCATATTCTGTTAACAAGGCTCTTGTCCTGTTAATATTGGTGCTAATAAATGACTGGCACACCACTTTCCTCCAATATCATTTTTTTCATTCTCTCCTTTGTCTATTGTTTTTCGTCTTTCTTCAAGAAGGACACATTTCTTAATTGTTGTTCAGCAGAAACGAAAAGCGGGATGTTTCTGGTAGAAAACCTTTTCCATCATATGGTGTGAACGTTTTAAAGCCTTTCTTTCTTTCTTTGGTGGTGGTGGTGGGTTGGTTGGGCTGGGGTTGGTTTTGGGGGGGTGGGGGGACCGTTAGTGGAAAGTACCACAATGGCGTACCGTTAGTGGAAAGTACCACAATGACGTAATAAATCCAGTAAAATAAGCAGGTGTAAATCTCATATGAGCAGAAAATAAGGACAAAGTCCTACAATTTTGTTTCACGTAAAGAGTACAATAGTATTTTCCATTAAGCTAATACAATCCTAGGCCCAACATGGCCAACAAAGTAAAACAAATGGGGATACAACCCTATATGAAGGTCCTCTATGCGTCCACTGCATCTCTCTCCATCATACTTGATCCCAGTTGTACCTGCATGGTTAGCATCTCAATAATAAGAATAAGGATTCTAAGTGCAATGTAAGACAGTGTGGTGTGAGGTGTACAAATGAACCATTGGTAATATAATATATAGCACAATATGGACAATTGATAAACACAGCACTTCGTACGAGATTAGAATGAAGCCATTCGTATTATCATCAGTCCACAATTCCAATTTAAAGGATAATTTCAATGTATACATGGTCTACAAGTATCAACATCAGCAAGGCTATGGTGCTACGCACCAAACATATGAATGACGATACAAATAATGATTTGAGAACCATCCTACCACATCCATATCCATCTAAGTCCATATATAACAAACAGTCGATGGACATCAACAATGGGAGGACATAGCCACCCCATCGTCTCTGTATCACCCAATCAAACCATATATCCACATCAATCTTAATCCATCCATATCCATATGTCCATCATCCATAATATGTATCCATATCCATCATATCCATCTCAGTGTCCAAAGACACCTACTGTACCCAGCGTTTGCATCTGACCGTCTCAGTATCCGAAGATACCTACTGTGCTCGTCATACAATCCATCGTAACCATCAAACTCATCAAAGTGCACCTAGTCTACATGCTAGCTTTCTCAGTATCCAAAGATACCTACAGTGCTCGAACCAATCATCATATACCATACGAAGTGTACTAGGTGGGGGTACTCTGGACCAGCCCGTTTTGCTAGTCTTATGTGGGACAGTGCTAGTCAAGCATATGATCCTGGGAGCTTGATGTGTCAGAATACTTCCCTAATGCTTCTGACGGTTATTACACCTTCTACTCCACTTATTCATATACTTAATTAGCATTATCTCATCCTTCAGTCTATTCATCAATGTATCCATTATTGTATCTGATCAACCATTCATCCACGTTTTAAGTGTCACTCTATGTCCTTACTGTCGAAGTCCGGACTGTGCCACCCATCCAAGGTATTAATTCATATCCAAATCCATTTCATGAATAAAGGCATATAAGGTATATCTCAATTGCATTAAGCAATATATGGAACAATAAATAATAATCCAACCTAGGTCAATGCCCCCTCTTCAGCTGTAGGGTCCCACTTTAGCCAGAACAGTGGCCTAGGAGTCTTAGAGCATCTCCAATAGATATGCCAAATTGGAGATGCCAAATTTCATTTGATGGCTTATGTGGCAATTTAACATTTTGGAATTTGACATCTACAAAAAGTGACAACTCCACTCCATATGCCAAATTTAATATTTTATTATTCTTTTGGCATTTTGGACTTTTACTCTCCAAAAGTGACAACCCAACCCATCTCCAATGGTCCATTTTTTAATAAAATAACCCAAAAAAAGATTGGGCATCTCCCTTTCCCATATGCCAAATTTGACGTTGAGCTCCAACATTCCAAATGCCATGTCATTTTTGGCATGGCTGTTGGAGCTCCACTCCATGCCAAATATCCAAGGTGGCATGTCCACCTTGGATTTGAAGGAGTTGTTGGAGATGCTCTTAGATACTTAATTAAGGTGTTCTTGGTGCTATGAAAGTAAATGGCATCCAAGACCACCCATCATCACCGCATTGGGTCCATTTCATGACCCTAGACCCTTCTTAGGTGGCTACATGGGTCAAGGTTAAGGTCAACCCTTGACTCATGTCTAGTCCATCCAAAATAGCCCAAATGGAAGGTCAATGGGCGCAATTGAGATTAAGTTACAAACAGAACATATTTTGGAACTTACCTTCTGCAGTGTCCTTGGTCGACCAGGGTGAGGGCTTGGTCGACCGAGCATACTGGAAATTATAGGAACATGTCTGTTAGGTTTGGTTTAGATTGTAGTGTACTCGGTCAACCGCAGAAGGACCCCGGTCGACCGACTACACTGTAGTCGCAGAAATTGCGTGACAGACAGCTCTTAGTTAGGGGGATTCTGCAGTGTCCTCGGCTGACCTCCCTTGGTACACCAGTCGACCGAGTCCAAGAGTCTGAAATCCCAAATTTTGCCTTCTTCCTCCTTTCAATCACTTTCCATCCATTTTCCTCCAATTCCATTCCCAATCAACATAAACCCATCTCCATACATGAAAACCCCCCAAGCATCATCAAATGATCACAAATGGGCCATTGGTCTTCCAAATAGGGATTTCTCATCCATCAATGGCCAGAATCATGTAAGATAGAGTTTAGAGAAGGAGATCTACATATCACATCATCAAAGCAACATCAATTTATAGAATTCCATGAAAACAGAGCATTCATACTAATGCTATAAGAACATCATTTCCAAGCCTAATAGTAATCGTGCAATGAGATCTTGACATGTCTACTTGCCTTGAGCTAGAAATTGGGGAAAATCTCCTCAAATGGCCAAGCTCCTCTCCAAAACCTCTAGGATCCTTCCAAATGGAAAGATCTACTCCCATACAACCCATTCCCGAAGAGAAAAGTGCATAAGAGAAAGAGCTAGATCTACAAGGAATTGGGGTTAGGGGATGAAGTTTACCTTGAATTGGGGGAGGAGAAGGAGATCTAGGAGATGAGAGAGAGCTTCTTGATGATAGATGGCTGGACGTTGAAGGATCCCTTGGTCTCTTGCTTTCTTGGTGATGGGAACCCTAGATATAGGTGGAAAACCCTAGCTTGGAGAGGTAGGAAAAGAGAGGGAAGAGAGAGTTTGAAATGGGGAAGAGAGGGAAGAAGAGGGAAATGAAATGAGAGAGGGAGAGGAGTGAATGGCGTGGGATAGGGACTTGGGTTTATTTATAGAATTGGGTTTGGGGTCAATTGACCAAATTGTCCTTCCTTAAAAGCTTGGTTTATAAGGGGTCCTAAGGGTATTTAGGGAACTCTAGATTTAGTTGCAAAATTCTCCAAGAGAAGCCCCTATGGAAACGTAGAATTACAACTAAGGGCTTCTAACCAACTAACTCACTCTAATAAATACAACTAACTTGCTTATAATTCTATAAATCACAAATTGACCCCTAAGACACTAACTAAACTAGGCCAAATTCCTAGGAAATTACCCAATTATCCTCACTAATCACCTACTAAATAGCACAATTAGGGATAATTACATATAATTGAGTCCAACTAAGGTAAGTAAAGGGGTAGGAAAGGCATAGCGTTCCGAGGAAACCAAAGTCGCAACCATAAATCTCAAGCAATATCCTCTTCTAGCATTCAAATCCAGCTAATTCAAGCAGCAACCAACCAAAATGAGCAGATGAAGACGGTGGATGGCTTACTCCTCACCACGGATCAAAATAGTAGTTGTGGTGGGCATGGTAGCCGTTGGCCAAAATGCTATGTAGTTGGTGATTCGTGGTGGTTGCAGGCCTTGCTGCAATATGTAGCGGTCTGAATTTTTTAAGTGGTAAAAAATCTTGAATCTTGTGTAGCAGTCAATTTTGTACTTGGAAAAAAAAAGTGATTTGGAACAGTATAAGGGCAAAGATAACTTTAGAAAATGCTATTGAGGAGAAGAAATAGGGAAAATAGTATTTTAAATTAAAACTGCTTAGCTCGGCTAGGTTTTATATCGTAGCGGCGATATTTTCAATTTATCGTAGCAGCCATGACCACTACACAGTATATCGGCCGCTACGTGATATTTTGTTCCATTCTCCTCACCACCTTATTTTCCCGAATTCACCATTATGTTTTTGGTTACATTTGCTATGCTAGAAAGTTGCTACTCAATCAAGCAAATGTTTCGTTGTAGCATTTTTTCATTTATGCAATATGAACAGTCATTGTAATGTATTTTCTAGCATCAGCTAATATTGTTTCACATCATCACATGGCCTGAAGTATAGTACATATGTATTTATGATGACCTCATAACACTGTTGGAAGGTCTTGTTGTTGCAGTCACAAGGTTGTTAGAGTTACGTTTGTGCCAAAAAAGAAAGAAAGAAACCAAACCATAGTCATTGCCTGAAAGCTCTTTGTATTTTACACGCACAGGATCCACATATGGTTTACCTAAGATGCAAGACAAGGCTGTTGGTGAACCAATCGGCATTCCATCCTTACCTGTTATGCAGATAGGCACAGGGGCTCAAATTAGACCAGCTACCAGTGGGTCATCCAGAGAACAGTCAGATGATGATGATATTGAAGGAGAAACAGAAATAACTGAGAATATGGATCCTGCAGATGTAAAACGTGCGAGGAGGTAATCATATACTCTAGTGTTTTTAATGCAGCTGAAAAGTGGTTTCATTTTAAATTCGAGAAATTAATTGCATAAATAGTTTTGGCATCAAGTTTTTATTGATTTTCTTCTGTTTTAGGAGGTTGAAGCATGCACCTGAGAAAAACTCAAATTCTTAAATGCAGGAAGTTAATGCATAATTATTTTTGCATCATGTGTTTGTGAAGGAAAGCTTTTTAGCCATGACTTGCATCTATGTGCCATCTAAAACTCATGGCTGTTTGGATGCATGGAATCTTGGTGCCGATTGAATTCTAGAGTTACCACCTTTTCTTATGACAGGAGGATTCCTCTAGAAGATGCAATTAACCAAAAGTAGTTTTTTATGCATCCAGACAAGCCCTAAGGTGGGCTCAACCATTCTTTTGACGGACTATAGGATATCTTTTTACCAAACAACTGTTTTTTTTTTGGCTTTGTATTTTTGTTCACTTCCATTCTAGCACAGCTCCTATTTCCCTTGTAAAAAGTGATTTCTATGTAGCTAAACATGGCATAGCTGAGTGACATTCACTACTCTTGATGTCATATTGCTGGTTTTGATATCCTGTTGACTGTTAATCCAGTTTTAGTGGCTCTTCCTTCTTGCTGTTCTTCTTCTTCTTCTTAACACAATTACTTCAGAGGGAAGGGAACGGGGGCTGAAGTGAAGGTCTTCTAGTGATGCTTCCTTAACTTGGAAATTTATTGCATCATTTGTGGAAAAAAGAAACCTCTCTCTCTCCACTATTTGTCATGTCTCTATGAAATTACTTAGAAATTTATTGCATTATTTCTGGAAAGTGAGCTTTTCTTTTCTTTTTTATTTTTGCTTTGCCCTCACTAGTTTCATGTTTTACGAAACTGCTTCCTTAACTTGGAAATTTATTGCATCATTTGCAGAAAAAGAACTTCTCTCTTTCTTTTTCCTCACTATTTGTCATGACTTTATGAAACAGAATGCCAATATTGGCTAGAAATGCCAAAGATTCCATCTCAGTAAGGGCGACAAAACTCTCAAAATGCAATTGACAATAATAATTTGCGTTGTATCCATATTTTGTATGATATAGTTCGACCAAAATATTTAGAAGAAAATTATGTCCAGTGGGTGCTTTACCCACTGTATGTGCACCAGTGGTGTATGTTTGTACATTTCACCCTTGAAAATCATCATTTTTGTTCTGATATCCATTTGTGTCTTTCAAATGATCCATTTTGGTGTTCTTAGGATGCTCTCAAATAGAGAGTCTGCTAGGCGCTCCAGAAGAAGGAAGCAAGCACATTTGAGTGAGCTTGAGCAACAGGCATGGCCCCTTAAGTCTGCTTTCTACTTGTGCTTGTTGTATTTATTCATTGAGATAAAGTTTTGATGAATTCCAGTGACATTTCACTTAATAGGTTGCACAATTGAGATTTGAAAAGTCTTCGTTAGTAAAGCGTCTTACGGATGTTAGTCAAAAGTACAATGAAGCTTCTGTGGACAATAGAATTCTGAAAGCAGATGTTGAAACACTTAGAGCCAAGGTGAGCCATTGTTATTTTCTGAGAAAAGATAAAACCATTGTTAAACCTACTTGAGTATTTTTAGTTTATTCGATCACACCTACAGGAAGCGTTACTCCACAAGCTTCATATAAAAGATCTTTACTTTGTCCTGGGACTTTCTATTCATTAATGAGAGAGCTGGGTCAAATTTGTCATGAGATCAGCGAGTGTTGACCAATGTTTAGAAACCAGACCGAACTAATGTCTGATCCAGTTGAATCTGTACCACCACATGTTACATTTTGGTTTAACCAAAAGCTCGTGCTCTTAATTGAACCATGCAGTTCAACCATTGAACCATTCAAACCGTTTGGTTTTTTAAGAATGGGTTTACAAGTGAACTTGGAAAAACAAAACATGAAACAATATTTAAAAGCTTATTTTGTTATTTTTTTTTTAATTTTAGAAGTGTTATATTGAAAATGTCTTTTTTTAACTTGAACTATTATTTTCAAAACTTTACATTTTTGTATGATTTCTTTAGTTTTTAAATATATTTATTTTGAACTTTATTTTTTATATAATTATGATGTCATGATGATGTCATGGTTCAACCAGAATGATCCATCTGGTTTGACCCAGTTCGTCTGCACCTTAGCCTTCTCCTGTTTAAATCCAGTTTTAAAATATTAGTCTTGACATGCGGCGATGACTAATGCTGAAATCTCTTTTCTTTCTTTTCCATCCGTTGCACTGCAAATTTACCTTTTAAATGAAGACCACCTCATAATGAGTGCTTATGTAATCAGCTGTTTATTTGTAACGCATATGCTGGTTTTGTCATCATCATCCTCATCGTTGTCGTCAAAGCCATGTTCCAACTAATATGCTGGTTTCATAGTTTTGTGTTTGTCGTTTTGGTGTATAAATAGTCCCGGGATTGTCATGAACAGCCCAACCATTGTTATGGATTCACACTCTATGATCGATCCAAGCGACTCACACTTTCTACCTCCTATGAATTACCAGCCATCCAAATTTGATACTCATCTAAGTTTGGCATAGCCTTGGATTGATCATGCACAAAATGCATAGAGTCCTTGAAAAACCCCTAATCTTTTAATCTACATCTTATGGGCTTCTTGATTCATGAAAACATTTGGGGTTTCTTGAACTTGTAATAAAAGGATAATTGATATGTACTTCTGCATTTGACATGTCCTTATCCCTGAAATGGGAGGCTGAATTGAGGAGCACTTGTATTTACTCAATGATGATGACGTATTTCCCTAGAAATAAATGCTTGATACCAGTCATGGAAATGTTGGACACCTGTAGCTGCTTGACATGCCCCCAGCTCACGACTTGCAAATGACACCTATAACATAAAAGAAGCTAAATAGAACTGTACAGAAAGTTAAGAGAACATGTAATCACAAGCAATGTAGCTGATACCATTTGGCTTTTGTCAAAGAATGAGATGATATTTGCATCCAGGCGTTCAGGCAGTTCATCACGTTTATTTTTGCTTAATGACTTATGTGGGCTGTTCATACGCGCATGTATTTTGCTGCCTTATGAAATTTTGTGATATATTTACATTGTTTGCATGTGCCCCCAATTGCTACAATGAATAATGGTTGTTTTAAGTTGGCTTCCGCCTTTCTTCCAGGAATCAAAAGCAAGTGCATGTCAGATCTTGGTTCTAAGTGGAAATGTTTTTGTTTTGTATGCCTTCTTGAGACACACAAATGAATGAATAGTTTTGCATATTCTGTTAAAAGAGGAGCAACTGTTTTAAAAGTTCATGTTGGAAGAATCACAAGTAGCGACACTCTCCCTTTAACTCCCCTCTTGATGATGGGACACATGACTACTACTATTATTGCAAAATGAAAATCTCTTACAGCAGCTTTTTTTATTAAAAAAAGATCTTGTTGGTGCATGAGAAATGGAACCTGATTAATACTATATTAATTAAAAGAATTTTCTAAGAGCATTACTGTTAAAACCTTGATGCAAGTGCTGTTGTAGCTAGACTTGTGCTATTGTAACCCCCAAGTGAATATGCCTTGCTGTGTAGACCTGTCTCCAGGCATTTTACGCTTACATTGCTAATTTCAGGTGAAGATGGCTGAGGATACAGTTAAGAGAGTGACAGGGGTGAATACCCTGTTTCAAACCATGTCTGACATATCTATCAGCATGCCATTCTCCAGCAGCCCATCTGATGCTGCTGATGCTGCTGTACCTGTACAAGAAAATCCGAGTCACTTCTTTCAGCCGACTCATGACCAGAGAATAAACACTGGTCCTGACATCATTCCTGGTCCTGTTGAAGACATGCACGACCCTGGAGGCAAGATGTGCCGAACTACTTCCATGCAGCGAGTGGCTAGCTTGGAACATCTGCAGAAGCGGATTCATGGGGATGCAAATCCTTGTGGGCCTGTCATGCAGTGGGATGGTATGTGGGACCCAGAAGCTTCTCATTCAGTGGAGAGTGGTACTAAACAAAACCAAGCATGAAGACTGCAATGCAAAAACTGTAATATTATGCAAGGATTCTGACATATTGTTTTGATGTCCTGTGCTACTGTGTTGCATAATTGCAACTTTCTCCTTGAACAATGCATTGATATTCTTCTGACAAAGTTCATATCCCCGTCTTCATGTTCATATATTTGTATTATTTTAGAAAGTGAATCCTCCAAGTTCATTTCGAAATGGTGGTTTCTGCTGGGCACCTTTTTTTACCGGACAGGTACTGCTTGGCGTTGTAGAGTCTCAGCTTCGTTTTTATATTTGACAGTGATTTTCATGTTCCATTAAATCCATTTGCAAATTGCTACTCTTGGCAAAGATGATATTTTTTTCCCACCCTCAATGCCTGACAACTCCAGTCAAAATTTATTTAGAAGTTTCTGAAAGTAAAACAGTCGTGTTTATGTTCTTGATGGTTTATGGCATGGGTGGTGAAACGCAATGGACTCCCATCTGACCTGTAACTTCATTTTTTTTTTTTTTGATAACCTGGCCTATAAGTAACTTAATTAGGGCCAATGTGTACCATGACCTATATTTGCGGGAAAATTCATTTGCCCTGAAAGAAATATTCACGTTTCCCGCATTTCTTTCACACTTTCGCATTTATGCGATTGAATAAAAAGTGCAAAATGAGTCAATCCGCACATTTGATTTTCACTTTCGCTTCCCTTTTCCATGTTGCAGTTTGGTAACATGACTGTTATGATGAAGTGGGATGGGACTAATATTCTTTAATCCAGTCATAAATATGCAGTGGATCATTTCTCAAAGGCTAACCTTGATCTTGTAAAGAAAAACATGATCTGGAACTCTCGAAGTAGGATTTTATTGGGTTCAGTTGGCCTCTAATACATTCAGAAGCTTTGTATGTGAAGGCTACATACATGGTAGTTGCTACAGCCCTTCAGGCAAAACGGGCACTGTAGTGTTATTGTTGGCTAGTTGGCATTCTGATACTGATCCTCTCTGCCCAGGCCTTGAGACTTTTGAGTATGGCTACTGGCCTCATTTCAAAGGAAGACTAGCAACATATAAGCATTTTGAATTTCTAAGGTACCAAAATTAATTATAAACATATAAGCATATATTCATACATATTTATATAAAAACAAACCCCCGTGCCCAAAATAAAGATATAGTAAATTATTATAATAATTAAAACTATAAAAGAAGAATCCACTATTATTATTTTTAAGAATTTTTAGAAGAAAATAAAGTGGAAAAAGATCTTAAGATTTTATGGTAAAAGGAAGAAATTATCGAGAAAAATAATAATGAGAATCTTGTAATATCGCACGTATAGAATCTTTGTAAATTGAAAAAATGCATGCGTTGAAAGTCCCTACTAAAAAAGAGAAAACTCTTGATGGAAGCAAAAAGAAAAAATGATACCATTCAAAGAAGGAAAAAAATTGAGAAAAGAAAAAACAAATGCGTCCATTTTCTTATCAATACCTGGCCGGGGCTCAGTCTGTTAGGTACATCATGTGGAGTGTGAGTGTGGCTAAGATGAGTCGCACACCAATGCCCCAAAACACTATCCACTCGTTTTGAGCCTACTTATCATTAGAACACACCTGCTTGAACCTACAAATCAAATCCACATCCAACCAAACACTTAAGAGAGAGAGACGTGTAGAATCATTTTATTGGTCATCAATGTCCTATATTTATTTAATATATATATAAATAGATCAAAGGAAAAAAGGTCCCCCGCATGGGATCTATACATGGTGTAAGATAACGATAGAGAGAGCAATTTAATTGCTTTCATCAATGTCGAGGCTCTGAATTTTACATGAATGTTGAAGCATCACAACTAACCTCTTTGCAAGCATGTGCAATAGGTTTTATAATTTAGAAGTCCATTAAATTAACAGCCTGTTGTAGGAATTTCAATAGGCCGGTTTCCAGACTGGCTCATTTCTATTATCAATAGGATTGAACGGCCTAAGTTCATGTGTATATCAGGTCTTAGATACTAAGTTCGAGCCTGCCTGCTAAAAAAAAGGGTGGGTTGAGACTGCCCCTTAAAGGCCGGGGTCAGACTTAGGTTTGAGTTCGGGTGCATATAAGATCATCCCAGCCCAAACCAAACGAAAAAAAGTAATGGAAATATATGACAACTCTTTGAAGGCCTCAGTTCAACAAATGCTCAAGTCCATTTAACATCTGAGTTAGGTTGATGAGTTCTATGAGGTGGTCCCACTAAGATGGTGCATGGGTTAGATAATTCCCTAAAACTTTTGTAAGGTAACACAAAAGTGAAAGAGATTGATATTTTTTGATGATAAGATCTACATAGTGGGCCCACTTAGAAGGGTCTTTTGTGTTATTTTTGCAAGATCAATCTTAATTTTAGGGGATATTGATTGATAAACTTTAGGAGATAGAAGACATAGATGGATACTTTTGGAGAAAAAATAGTGGAATGTGATGACATAGCTCCTTAAGTTACTCTATGTATATTTATTTAAAAGGAGAACTCTTGAGAAAAGCATGTTCCCTCTAAAAGCTGATAACCTCAATGGCAGCTCTTGAGAAAAAAAAGAAAAAGAAAAGAAAAGACCCAATAGTGGATGTTTGCACCGGCATCAAAAAGGAACAGTTCAATGAGCAGCTAATACTAATCTTCACCTAAAGCCAGCCTTCCTGATCTTAAACACTATTTTGAAGTATGGGGAATCTCTAGACTACGGGTTTGATCCGTCCTCTGCATACACCAACTTGAGGATTTCCTTGATCCTTAAGGATGTGTTTGTGCCATGAGTTTTGATTTTTTGTATGATCCACTGTTCTATTATTATTAGGTGCAGCACATTTTTCCAATGAAAAAGTTTAGAAATTTCCTTGACAATAAGGATTTTAATATCATATGGAAGAGGAAGGATGGCAGGATTCCTATCTTGCACAGAAATAAAAACCTATCTAGAGTAAAATCCTTTCATTGTACAAATAAGTCCTGATCTTTATGCATTTATGGCTTGGAATCCTTGATCAGGAGATCTTGAAAATGCTCATCTGATTCCTGCATGATTAAAAGATGCCAAATAAAAGGAAGATCACTCACCTGCATCCCCCTCCCTTGATGTGGAGTTCCCGATTGGTTGCCCCTCATGCTTCCTCTCTAATTCCTTATTTATTAACAATCATTAGTTTTCTTAAGATCAATTTAAAAGTCTTGAATTCCATGCTAATCCACCAGTAGTTTGATTGGTGAGGCACCTCTCTATTTTTTTTTTTGTTATCGGAGGGTTCCTAACTTTTTGGTTTGGATTAATCTCTTCGGCTCAGAGGGAAGCCGGGTAAACACCCTTGTGGCCCCTAGGTGGTAGCACTAGTAGAATTAACATTCGATTCTAGTTCTGAAAGAGGAAGGAACCGTGGTCCTAACCACTCGGCCAACCCTTTAGGGTTAGGAGGCACCTCTCTTCTATAAATACAGTAAAAGTTGTAGGCTCCGTGTGTGAGTACTTACCTTGCAAAAAAAAATAAAAATAAAATAATAAACATATGAGTGATACTAACTCACACTCACCTTTATGAGAGAAGGAAATAAACACTTTCATATGTTTTGTGAGTCCAGTGGGGCCCGAAAACTGCCACATATTCGCTAACGGTCCAAGTTACAGAACGTCCTAACTTGCCAAGTCAGTTCAGCGTCCCACCAATTCCCCAAAAGTTTTTTCGGTCCCGCGTAGCCCACAGCAAGCACTATAAGTACCGCACTCATCCTTTCGAAATAACAAACAAACAAACGATCAGAATCAGCAGAGATTCGAGTAGCTCCAACGAAAACAAACTCGAATCATTCCATTTCTCGCAAATTGAGATTTCTACCTTCTCTTCTCTGCATCTCCATCTGGAACTGCTGCTTCCGCATCTCCATACAGAGATTTCAAGCGGTATATTTCTTCTCGTATCGTTTCTTTAGATCATTTCCATCAGTTTCCATTACATAAGAGGATTTTAGGGTTTTATGATGGATCTCCTCATCATAGTCGCTTTATCAGCTCGATCGGAGAGGGTTTTGGGTGTTAAAACTTAAAGATCTCTTCGCATTTTGAATCTCATCCGCTGGGTCTTGCGATTTGCGTTGAAATCCTCACCAATGTTTCAGGAAAACCTAGTTTCGATGAGATCCAAACCGGGCATTACTTCTTCAATCTCTTCAATGAACAACGAATCCCTGTTTCTATGAATTTGTGAAGCCGGTTTTACATCTACATGTGTGTAGATCAGAATCTGCATATACGATTCTAATGCTAAATTTGCATCAGCATAATAGAATTTTAAGAATCAAATGCAAAATATAGATGAGTTTTCAGCTCTTCCGGGAATCTGCAACCATTTCTGTCTTCTCTCTTAACGAATTTGTTTGAGAACTGCAGCAACTTGAGGTGTTCAGTAATTCTGTTTAAATGGAAAACAAAGGGGTTGATGCTGCGAAGAAACGAAAGAAAGCAACGGTGCATTTCTACGCATTTTTATTATAATTGTTTTTTTTTTTCTATTTTAGCTTCTTTGATTGTGATTGGTTTTTTTTTTTTTTTTTTTTTTTTGGTGTGTGTGAAAACAATAGGATCCTATTGAAGGAGAAAAGGCGGATTCAGGCCAGGAAGTGGTCATTGAGGATGTTGCTGGATCAGACGAGGTGGAGATGAACATTGCTCGAATTCTTGAAAAGATTGAACGTTTCACGCAACAGGTAAATTTTTCACTCACATGGTATGGTAATGCTTTGAGGCTTATGTTGAAGGAATTAAGTTCCTGAATCCTAACTAAGCTTGGTCTCATGACTCTGTAAATCTATTTCAAGGACAGGTCATGTTTATTCCTTATGTTTAATTATAATTGGCCATGCTTGATATGCTAGCCTATACTGTCCATCCATCCGGAGCTTGGCCCAAAGACATTGAATTTTGGTCTGTTAGAGCATGAATGATGAACCACATTTAAAATATTGATATGAACTTTAGTGAGATAAACTAGTTGAATGATTTGCTATGAACTGTTGAATTTGATGGAAATTTTGAGATTTCAGAATTTTTTTCCCCATTCAGCTCTAGTTTTTGACCTTTGAATTGAATTATATGATTTATTTCCGAAATCAATTTCATTGTACAATTTTAACTATCTATTTTCTATGGCATTATATTTCTGAAATATTTTTCTAATAAAAGATCAATATGAACACTTTTAAGTATTGAGTTTATGAATTATATCATGATATGCATCTAAGTGAATGGTGGGTGGTAAGATCCTCTAGTCGTCGACTATAAGCTGATGGGCCATTACACTATTCTTCCATTTGCAGGCCAACAAATGAGCAGTTAGGATTGTCCCAGTTGTGACTTTAGAGAGCAAATGGATGCTAGGGATGATACATGTGCCTTGTATTTGGTGATGGACCTTATGGACAATAAATATATGTAAGAGAACATAGACATTTCTTTGGACAAAGTATTGAAACTTATGAACATTTTCTGGATTAAGGTAACTCATTGCTGTATAAATATACCAGTTTCTTTCCTCTGTTGACAGTGGGCATGGATCCCAATATGAATGTCTATTAGGATTGGAAGTTGTCATCATGAAATCTGATGGTTGGGTTCCTGCTCACCATGGGGGTTTAGAGATAAAAGTACCCTCAGTGGACATGGAGTATACCAAAGTTAGTCCTTCAAATGAAACATTTAATACACACTCTAATATGTAACCTTGCTAGAAACTGAATAATATACGTGTTTGATCAAAACCCACATTTCTCCTAAGTTCTGCTGCTAATTTTTAAGTTCATCCTTGCCTTTATGTTCTCCAACTATTTACTCATCCACCTACATTTATGTTTATTTCATGAAAGGTATCGGAGCTATTAGAAGCAGGAAAGACGATGTTCAAAGATCTGAGTGCTGAATTCGAAGAGCGAATTATTGGGTAAGTTCTTAGATGATAGAGGAATTGCACTTTCCTACCTCCCTGTGAGGAGGCACTATTGCCAACCCTAGGTTTTTCAAACTAAACTCAAGTCTTGAGTTTGTGCATGTGGTCCTTGGCTTGGTGATCTTAAAAATTGACTTGATGGCCTCCCACATTGGATAAACAATGTCTTACCCAAGTCCGAAGATCTAGCTCTGCAATTTTCTGCATTGAATGCGAACCATTTTGTGCTCCTGTTTTCACCCTTAAGTTTGGTGGCTTGGTAAAAAATTATGATTTTTTAATGTGTGAGATATTTGAGGTTTGACACATACATCATGTATCTCACCCATTCTGCTCTAGAATCTCAACAACTCTAATGTGGATCACATATTCACAAACACAGTTGTTACTGTTGCAACATGAAAATTTGATAGTTGTATCTTCCCCCTTTCCTTTCTTTCTTTGGTGGGAATGGGGTTGGCGTTTGTGCAGGATACACCGTGAACAGATTGAGAAATGGCAACATGAGATTAAGGAGCTGCGATCACTCGATGCGTTAAATGAGGAGGCTAATGCTCGCCTTCATAATGCTCAATATCTACTGCGGAGCATTCATGTAGACTCTTCAAGTTAAGCCTAAGGAATTTGCAGACCCTTGATTCCATGACAAAACTTTCTATGAAGTAGACCTTTTAAAATTGCATTTATAGGTACCTTGAAAATTTCATACGATAGTTAGCTTTTGAATTTGCTGTCAATGGATGATT
The DNA here is from genome assembly GCA_028538565.1 of Umbellularia californica. Taxonomy (NCBI): domain Eukaryota; kingdom Viridiplantae; phylum Streptophyta; class Magnoliopsida; order Laurales; family Lauraceae; genus Umbellularia; species Umbellularia californica. The sequence continues at coordinate 11,024,664 of JAPQWN010000001.1, read as the reverse complement.
CATTTTGCAAATGAAATTGAAGTAGTGGCTTTGCGTAAAAATTGCATTATATTGAGATTGTGCCATATAGTTTTCCCAGTTCTTGTGCGTCATTGATATCTTGACCTGAGTTCCCATCACTCTCTCCACCATATCAGGTGCCCAAGTGAGCAGACAAAATAGTCATGATATTGTAATCTTTATGGAACCTCCAGGAATCCAGACATTATGTGCAATTCTAATGGAGATATTAGGCTTGATTGCTCTCTGGAGATATTAGGCTTGATTGTTTTCGTTTTTCATATATTCATTTTTGTCTTATTTTAGTTTCTTATTGTTTACAATTTTCTTTCTAAGTCTTTTTTTCCTTCTCTGCCTCTTTAATTAGATTTCAGTTTCATTATTTTTTTCTGGCAACATATGTGGCCCATCTAATGAACTTATCCGTGGTTTTCCTCATTTTAAAAGTGCATAGGGTGCACGTGGTCTCTTGCTAGTTTCTGACTGCCCATTGATACTTAAGAGAATGGAAATTCTAAAGGTCAATGTTTGGGTGGTTGTTTTGAGACCTGCTTATGTAAGGGTCTATATTAGTTGTGGTCAAGGCTATTTTCTGTGTTGTTCCCTGTGTTGGTTGTAGTCTTGTTCTCACCTGTTTGTCGTTGGTCTTCTGTATTCCCCTAGCTAGCAAAAAATTATGATAGTAAATCCTGTCTTGGATTCTGTCTTTGTAGATTAGTTTGGATTTTGATCGGACATAGAACCCATGTGTTGTATCCGAATTCATCTTTGAACTGAAAAACTGAATCTGATTTCAGTTTGGATAAAAAATAAGATGTGAGGTGCATTAGTATAACTGCATAAAGGAACTTCAAAAATATACTAGTGGAGCTATTAAATTGTACACGATTGAAGCTAAGTAGACTCTCAAATATCAATGACTTTAGGTAGTAGGCCATTAAGGCATAATTTTATTTGGATGTCTTCGACTTGGTTTCAAATCCTTCGGTTGAAACCTTTAGGTCACATTTGGCAACCAAATCTTTGGGGAATTTTTTTTTTGTTTCTCTTAAGTTGTGGTAAATCCATGTCTGATAATTGTAAATTCCTAACGATTTGAACGAATGGAAATCTTCATTTGTCAGGATTTTCAGATATGACCACTCCCCATGAGTAATTGGATTTGCATATTGAACCTTATTTTTCCAAGCTATTTGCATCAAAACACACCAAGATCAATATGAAATCATTAATCATACAAATCCTTAAAGATTCAGCGGTAGTGAGGAATCATCAGATCTATATATTCCTCACCTATTACCATTTTCTGATCTGAACGTTATAGAACCCATATGTTTGGATTTGGATTCAGATCCAAATTTCTATCAGATCCAGAAAATGGTTGATTTGGAACTGTAGAGCTAAGCATACTTGTACATTTGGATGCTTGTTTGCAACTCTTATCACATCCCTTTACGAACGGGTCCTAAAATTACTAAAAATATCTATCTTGGTGTTAATTAATGGATTTAGAAATTTGCAGGATTTAGGATTCCTCTCTTCCAAGGGAGAAGTAAAATTTTTGCGAATAGCTAATGATTCCTTGCATTCTACGTTTGGTTGTAAGTGTGGAGACACCGAGGATTTCATCCATCCATGTTTGGTGTTGAATACTAAAATCCGTTGATAATAATCTATCCACCTATTCATTTCAACCTTTTCTAAAGTTATTTTAATAGTACGGTAATCTGTCTTTCTTCAGGGTGTCTATACTCATAGGTCTTTTCCTTTCTGAATTTTTTTCAACTTGTGAATTTTTAAGTGCTATAAAATTTGTTGTTTATCACTTACGTAACTTAAAATCATTTTAAACTGGAATCTTGATATTAAATTTTAATAAATATTGATAATTTTCATCTTATCTTTTCATTTTTACTTTGATCATTTTATCTCTCCAAGTATCCAATCTACCATAGAAATATGTGAGTTTGCAGGACAGGTAGAGACGGTAGGAAGTGGGGGTGGGATTTTGGCTTTTATACCCAATCTTTTTGCACGCAGGATTTGCATATCCGATAGGGGGAGATCGGATCCCAAAATCATATCAATCGTAAATTTTTTGGCGCAAAAAATCAGCGATGATTTGCGGCTATCAAACTTGGATATAGCATATAGTAGTGGAAAGAGAAAATCTTTTCACCGCAGTCCCTTAGGAAACAGAAAAGCATTGCTACAAGATTTTTCATTTCAAGTCTGCGATATAGGAATAGCAAGCAGTTTGCTTGTTACTTGTAAGACAGGTTCGAATTTGAGAATTCTCGATGGGTTTTGAAATCTGAATTCCAGAATTTCCATCTTACAACCAAACTCAAAACTAAACGAATAAAAACATTTCTTTCCCCACTCGTCCTTTTGTAATTCAAAGTTTTGGCAATGGCCAGGAATAAATGCTTCTTTGCACCCACGGAGTAGAGAATTTTGTACAATGCAGAACCCCATCATTAAACAAACAAGCCCTTAGACAGTTAAGACGTCAACGATGGTAGAAACCTTGGAAACCTAATTTTGCTGAAAGTCGCAACATCTGATTCTGACACATCAACATAGAACCTGAAATCTCATTTTGGAATAAAGAAAAGTGGATAGATGGGGAAGAAGTGCCTTTTGATTACCTTTGAAATATGGAGGGTAAGTAATAAAGAAATCTAACGTGTGGCTGAAGGATAGAGGGACCTTTATGAAACAACACAAAAAAGTGCTTATGGAGAATAGCTAAATATACAATGACATATGACATAAAGCTAGAAGTCAGGAGCTAAATATACCAATAACATATGACATAAAGGTAGAAGTCAGGAGCTAAATATGCAATAACATATGACATGAAGCTAGAAATCAGGGGCCTTCTTGAAAAAAATCCTTAAACAAAGCTTAATGGTTTAAACTAATTAATCCTCCTGCCTTTGTCGTTGGCAGTTGTAATTCTGGCTTTGACCAAGATAACTCTCACGGTATATGAAAAGGACTCGCATCAAAGCCCACGCGATGCATGGGTTAAAATTTCATGCAAATTAAATAACAAATTAGTGTTTATATTAAAATTAAGTATTTTTAACAAAAAGACATGGTTTGTTTGAATGATAAGTCATTGGGTAATCATGAAAATATAAATCTCTATATTACAAGATAATTAAGTAAAAATAAATTTATAAATAGCACTAATATAATATGTGAGTAAATATCTATAAACTACTGTGTGCGATTCGAACGTAAACTACTCATGTGTTTTTATAAGTTTGCACTTCTTTTAAGTATATCTTATTTAAATGTTTGTAACGACGACTATTGAATTGCCAATGTCTTTTGGCTGAAAATTAAATCAAGTCTTCCAATGAGCCTCTTAAATAACATAATTATGTGGGATCACATAAATAGTGTAATAATAGTAGGTTCTCTTATGTGATAGTTAATGTCAAGCTGCAACTCATGAGATGAAAATTAAGTGGGTTAAATTACTATCTTCATTAAGATGAGAATTAAGTGGGTCTTAGTGGGTTGGTAGTTGCAAAATACTATGCCAAAGAGAGGAGAGATGGCTGATGTGGCTCAATGAGAGGAGAGATTTGATTTTTTTTTTCAACTAACACCCAACTTTAATTATAGAAAGGATAATTGAATTTTGTATTCATTAAATACATTTCAGGCATTTTACATTTTTTAATTGTTCAAATGACTTTGACGAATCGGGCTCTTCTGAGAGATTATTTTACCTACAGTGATTGTGAATTCACCAATCACAGTTCCACTGGCGGACTGTGACAGGTTAACTTACCGTTACTGTGGGGAAAAAGCCTCACTCGATCCGGACTCGACTTCAACGGTTCAACACACAATCTCATAGGTTGTAATAGTGAGCATTTTTCCCAATGCAAAAGGCTCGTGTATACTATGCCCATGCATATTCATTTGTTTTGTAAGAACTGAATTTAAAGTGAATTTGCTATCCTCGCAGTGCTACTGTTATAGTTAATTTGTTATCATTTGCTCTGCACTCCACATGTAAAATCAGGACCGTTCATATTCTTCATAAGCTCAAACACGGTCATGTGTCCAATTTGCAACCATTGATGTTGCTTGGATGTTGAGATATCATCAAACAATATACAACTTATTCATAGATTCACATGTGAAATGTTATGCTAGTAACAAACATTGAAATTTGATCCACATGTAAGTCATTTACATATGCAAATGACTCACATGTAGGTAATTTATACATGTGAATCACTTTCACAGGAAACAAACGACCCCTAAAGTCAGACTGGGGATGAAGAACGGTTGGGACCAATCACCAACTATGCACCAAAAATCCAAGTGAAAGGGAATTTTACACTAGATGTGATATAAAAACAGCCTTCTGAAAAAACCGTATAGAAAAGCAAGTTCCCTGCGTCTACTTTCAGATGCTTGGTTGTGGAAATTTGCACAAGATGACAAAATAACAGAAACAAAAGCAAGCCCCATTGACGCCTTCCCTTGTTTTAAATCATCAAAATATTCCAATGGTGCCGGGGAAAAGAGCCAAAAGAAAGCCAATTTTCTTGATGGTTTCTAATTCTACCTAGCTTGAACATGCCCCACCCTAGCCCTACATCTATGCAATCAGCCCCACCAAACATGAATGAGAGAGAGGGAGAGCAGTCAATAGTCAAACATATGCTTGTGTTCTACCCATTAAGTTATATTATTTGTTTTGAATCTATGCAGGGTGGGGGTTGGATCCACTGAATTATATTATTGTTTTGAATCTATGAAGGGTGAACCCATTACGTTATATTATATATGTACTAGTTCTTGCACGTGCATAGAAGACAGTATTACATTAAGATAATCTAAACAAACAAAGGGCTTAAAACATGAAATCATAGTAATGATAATAAAAAGCTAATTGAAACACAAGATACCTTGAGACAACATATCACTGATCAATAAATGAATAGAAACACAACTGGATTTTTACAAACCTACTATGTGTTGAATGCGAAGGATATCCATCTCCGGGCATAGGATTCAAGTCCTGAGAAGGGGTGATCTCGTCAGTTCGTGCTGATAAATTAAAAGATGGAACTGTAAAGTGGATGAGATCAATAGTTACAATCAAGAAAAAAAAAATTGATAACAATTATATCATAATGGCAACTACAGGACATGTCTTGATATTCAACTTCGCCTAAAGCCATTATTCTGCCTGAAGAACTTGTCTTATCTGCATTCTTTCTTCTTCATTGTGAAGCTCTTAGTGCCGCATCCTTATTTTCACTCCAATAAACCTTTATTCTTCCTGAACATAGTAGAAACATCATTAAAAAAAACCCAGAAACCTTTGTTTTATTTCTGCAACATTTAGAAGCTTTCTTCTAATACTTGAGTGGAAATAACTTGGTGAAGCAAATCTTACAATTTGTTCTTTGCTTATTTCCTATATATGCTATCCTAATACTTTGATATTCGACTGCATAATTAAAGGTTTTGCAGAAGGGGCAATTAAATTCAAAACAACATAGCAACAACTAATATCCAACCCACCAGAAAAAAGGGAGCAGAACATACGAGCCAAAGAAAATTCTTCATTAAGAGCTTAAAATGAACAAAAAAAAAAAAAAGAATATTGTGTAGGACAACTAGAATGAGGAGGCTTCATCTGCAGAAAGCAGTCTGCAGGTAGTAGTGTATTAAAGCACAACAATATGGCCGGATTAAATTTCCTTATCCAAAGTAAATGGAAAAGAAATAACAAAGAGCATACCTATACATATCCCTTTCATGCACCATAGTGAGCAATTGACACTTGGATGATACTTAAAAGAAGAAAAAGGAGAAAACATATATCAGAGCATTTTCAACATAATAATCCAAGAATATCTACTCAACAAGCTAGGAGAAAATAACAACTTAAGAAAATCACCGCATAATTTACCATTTCCAATAATATTGAAATAAAAGAATATACAAAATTCAGCTATACAAATGTAAACAACATTTCACCAAATTGACAATCTAAAAAAAAAAAAAAAGAATTTGAAACATTCCAGATAACTGCACTCAATTCATTTGAATCCAAAAACAACTACTGAGGGTGCGTGGAATTTGGATGTACACCAAAGCAGAAAGCATTTTGAATGTTTTATCTAAATCGATGATTATTTATTCATTTGAGTGTTTTGGAACAGAGGTTTAAGCACATAAGCATATTCGGTCAGTTGGAACTTTTCCACCCTTTGCAACCTTAACCATTATCGTTGCTGAGTGATGGATATAAAAAACACCAAAAGAAAATCCCATTGTCATTTCCACACCACACCACATTAAAAAGAATTTGCAAACATTTTGGATATTTTATCAAAACGGATGGTTGTATGTTCCTTTTGAGTGTTTTGGAACATAAATTTAAGCACGGTAGGTCAGAGTGGGAATTTCGCATTTGAAGCATATGCCGGTCCTGAAGCCGGTGGAAACTGCAAGAAACCAATCATCCATGGTGAAAAATTCTCACTTGAAACAAGGACAAGAATGAGAATTGAAGGAAAAAGAGGAAAGAACGGAGGCCAAAAATACAAACATTATAGAAATATTAGCTTTTCTCAAATGCTTTAGAGAAACAAATTTTCCAAATAACTGCAAGATACTGGATTCAAGAACTTAGTTCTTAGAAATCCATATACAAAAACATCAAACTAAATTATGAAGTAGAGATATGCAAATTACCGACCGGAAAGCATATGGGGTGTTCTTCAAGATCAACCATGGGCTCTAGATTTTAGAATCAGGTTCCCCAGAGTCTCTTATCATCCACATTCTTTTGCTGATACACGCCTTGAGGCCATGCGAAACTTTTATACAAAAAAGAAAAGCTTTTCTTGTGCCCAAAAAAGAAATGTACAAATTTTATATTAAAAAAAAATAAGAAATAGCTATGAGAGACAAACATACCTCACTGAGAGCATACAAACATCCATAATTATTTTAATGGTGGAGACATACCTCACTGAGAGCATACAAACATCCATAATTATTTACGAATCCTCCCATCCAAACCTTGCATTTGTCAAACCAATACATTTTAGAAATTATGCAATTTGAAATCACATAAAACTAAATAATCTCCATTTTATCAAATTGATTTAAAAAAGGATAAAAATAACATATCTGGTTCAAATTCCTATTTTGAACAATGCCTTTTACAACCATTTAAAAATAAGAATGAAATTCATGTCAGCATTTGAGAAAACCATAAAAGAAATTGTATCAACTAAAACCCAACAAATTCAAGAACAAAGAGCAAGGACATATTCTTGATCATCATTATTATTTTCTGGATGAGCAACATTAATATATTCATTAAAGAACCTACATAAAAATACATAGGCCATAGATTGCCTTCAAAGAAAGATACAAAACACTTACTATTTGTTGTTGATGAGGAAGCATATAAATCCTTACCCAATGCTTCGTCCACCTTTGTATGCTAAAGACTATGCTAAAGACACAATTTGTAAGGGCTTGCTCATGATAATCCACATATGCCATTTCTTTGGTGCATGTGAACAAGTTGTATGAAACCTACGATATAAGTCCTTATAAAGAAAGCAAAGTAAAAGAGGACAAAAACAGAGCATATATTCCATTAAATAGTTCAATACTCTTATGAAGAAGACAAGATCTTACAATATTATCAGGTGCCTATTTTTTCAGTCATTTTTTGTTTCTTCCTAGTTCTTCTATTGCTAAGTCAATTGATTATTTAATGTAATTATATCCTGTAGATTTTCTTGCTTAATGGCAAATTGAATTAAAGAAGAGGAAATGTTAGGAGTCGTTGATCAAGAACACAATGCAAATTGAAGGAATGACTGCCTTTATTGAAGAACATTGATCTGGCTTTAAATAGCCTTTCAATAAGCTGCACTAACTAGAAAACAGAAAAATAGCTCATGATTCCATGATCTAAGCTATGTGATACATGTAGCAAGGAATAAGTCAAAAACTAAATCAACACCCCTAGAAACTAGGACTTATTCTAATAGAAAGTAAATTAACTTGATACTCTAACTGAAAATCCTAACTCCAAGCAATTGACTCCTTCAATCCCTCCCTTAAACTAACTGTTGTGAGGCAATTAGTTTACATCTGTGACATCACATACTCCCAGCTTCTCCCTGAGCTTCTGAAATGCATCCAGCTTTAATGGCTTGGTCATCAAGTCTGCTACCTGGTCTTGTGTTCCGCAGTGAACTAGTTCAACTTCACCATCTTTAGTGAGATCTCTCAAGAAGTGAAAACGCACATCAATGTGCTTACTCCTCCCATGCATGATTGGATTTTTGGAGAGTTTAATTGTCAAACTATTATCACAAAATACAGTAGTACTTCCTTCCTGTGAATGGCCTAATTTCTTCAAAATCCTTCTCATCCAAACTGCCTGACAAGCACAGGCAGCAGCTGCCACAAATTCTGCTTTTGTGGCTGAAAGGGTAACTATGGGCTGTTTCTTTGATGACCATGAGACTGCACCAGAACTCAGTAAGAACACATAACCAGATGTGCTCTTTCTGTCCTCCAAATCACCAGCATAGTCACTATCCGTGAATGCTAGTAGCTCTTTTTCCCCTCCCTTCTTATAAAAAATCCCATAGTTAATGGTGCCCTTCAAATACCTCAATATTCTCTTGGCAGTTTGCAGGTGAAGTTCAGTTGGTCTTGCCATGTACCTGCTTATAAGACTAACACAGAACATCATGTCTGGACGTGTGGTAGTGAGATACATTAAGCTTCCCACTATTTGCTTGTAATAGGTCTCATCCACTGTGATTCCATCATCATCCCTACACATTTTAGACCCTGGCACAATCGGACTATTCACTGGATTACTCTCTTGCATCCCAAAACGTTTCAAAACCTCCATGGCATATTTTCTTTGACAGATAAAAATACCACCAGGTTTTTGCAATACTTCAATGCCAAGAAAGAACCTCATTCTCCCCAAATCCGTCATGTCAAACACTCTCATCATTGAACTTTTCAAATCAGACATCATAACCTCATCATCACCAGTGAAAATTAAATAATCCACATAAACACTCACAATCAAAACTTTACCTTCACTGCTCCATTTGATGAACAAAGTCTGCTCATTAGGACATCGTTGGAACCCTTCATTGATGAAATGTGTTTCAATACGGCTAAACCAAGCTCGTGGAGCTTCTTTTAGGCCATATAAAGCCTTATGCAACTTGTAAACCTTGTGTTCACTGCCTTTCTTCTCATATCCTCTTGGCTGCTCCACATAGACATCCTCATCAAGTTTACCATGGAGAAATGCAGACTTTACATCAAGCTGAAATATCTTCCAATTCCTCTGTGCTGCAAGGGCAATTATCATTCTCACCGTATCCATTCTTGCTACTGGAGCAAACACTTCAGTGTAGTCCACTCCATGTTGTTGAGAGTAGCCCTTAGCCACTAGATGAGCTTTATATTTGTCCACTTCACCGAGCTCAGTAAGCTTTGTTTTAAAAAGCCATTTGACTCCAATCTTTTTGACACCAGGTGGCAAATCAGTGAGCTTCCAGGTTTGATTCTTCTTGATTGAGTTGATCTCAGAATCCATTGCCATCCTCCATCTTGAACTCTTCATTGCTTCTTCAAAGCTCACAGGATCTGTGGATTCAACTAAAGCCATATTGACCTCATTTTCTTCTTCTGACAACCCTTCTCCACTAACATAGTCCTCCATCCAGATAGGAGCCTCCCTGTTTCTTCCTCCACCTACATTGATTGTTTCTCCAGGAGATGCATTCACTGCCATTGGAACTTCATCATCAACTGTTTCTTTAGCTTCACCACTGCTTTCACTAACTGTTTCATCACCTTCTTCTACGTATGCATCAGTTTCATCACCCCATTCTAGATCCATCACACATGCTCTTCATAGCTTGCATCCCAATTCCACTGTTTATCTTCCTCAAACACCACATCCCTACTGATTATGACCCTTTTAGAGATAGGATCATATAACCTGTAGGCTTTGGACTCGTCACTGACCCCTAAAAGCACACAACTGAAGCTTTTATTTTCCAGCTTTGTCCTCCTTGCATCTGGCACATGAACATGTGCCATACACCCAAAAACCCGAAAATGCTCCACTGTAGGTTTCACACCACTCCAGGCTTCTTCTGGAGTAACATTTTTGACAGCCAACGTTGGACACCTATTCAGCACATACATGGTCCAATTCACTGCCTCAGGCCAGAAGGTTTTAGGAATCTTCTTTTCTGAAAGCATAGAACGAACCATGTTCATCACAGTTCTGTTTTTTTTCTCTCGGCCACTCCATTTTGTTGTGGAGTGAATGCCGCGGTCAGCTGCCTCTTGATGCCACTCCTTTTGCAAAACTCCTTGAACTCATCTTAATTGAATTCTCCTCCCCTATCAGTGCGCAAGCACTTGATATACATGCCAGTTTCTTTCTCAACAAGGTTTTTAAAACATTTAAAGGAATGTAAAGCTTCTGACTTGTTTACTAGAAAGTAAACCCATGCTTTTCTACTGAAATCATCAATAAAGCATAAGAAATACCTTTTCTTGCTGTTTGATGTGGGAGTTACAGGACCACAGATATCCGCATGAATGAGTTGTAACTTCTCTGTAGCCCTCCATGCACTCTTTTTGGGGATGGGATCTCGATGTTGCTTTCCAATTAAGCAATTGGTGCAAATCACTGTGCTGACAGGGAGATGAGGCAGACCACGTACCATGTTCTTAGTTTGCAAAGTATTCAAACCTTTGTGGCTCAAATGGCCATATCGGCAATGCCATAAATGGGAGAGGTCTTGTGAGCTTGTGTGGAAACAGGCAGCTTTCTTTTCTTGCACGTTGGCCAATAGAATGAACATTCTATTGACTGTCATATTTGTTTGAATGATCAAACCCTTGTCTGGATGGTAGATCTTGCACATTCCTGCATTGATTAGGATTGCAAGCCCTTTTTCCTGTAATTGTCCCACACTGAGGAGGTTGTTCTTCAATTCTGGAATGTAGAAGACTTCTGTAATGACATGGACTAAACCATTCAAGTTTAGTCTGACATTTCCTCTACCAAGCACTGTCATTCTGGTGTTGTTTCCAAGCCTCACTTTTTTGTGTAAAACTTTCATCCAGCTCACTGAACATGCTCCTATCTCCACACATGTGATTTGAGCACCCCGAGTCCAAAAACCATGCATCCTCTCGCTTGGCTTCATGCATCTCAACGTAAGACATTAACATCATCTCTTCATGCTCATCTAATTCTCCATAGTTTGCCTCTTTGTCCCAGTTGGGACACTCATACTGAAAATGGCCAAGTTTGTGGCACTTATAGCACTCAACTGTGGCTTTATTGAAGGCTTCACACCCTCTTTCTCTACCTCTTCCTCTGCCACGCCCTCTTCTACCATTTCTTTCATCAACAGTCACCTTTAGAGCTTGTTCCTCTCCATTGCTCCTGTGGAATTTTTTCTCATGCACAATGAGTGAACTTTGCAGTTCATCAATGGTGAGTGCATCAACATCCTTAGATTCCTCGATCGAGCAAACTATATAGTTAAATTTGTCAGTCAAGGATCTAAGAATCTTTTCCACAATTGTAAGATCTCTCATTTGTTCTCCGTACACCCGCATTTTGTTAGCAACTGACATAACTCGAGCAAAATAATCAGTAATGCTCTCAGTCATCTTCATCTCCAGAGTTTCAAAATCCCTCCTTAGTGCTTGAAGAATTGAGCGCTTCACCCTAGCATTGCCTTCGTATTTCTTCTTCATCGAGTCCCAGATCTTCTTTGAGGTGTCCTTTTCCAATATAGTTTCCAGAATGGTTCTGTCGATTGCTTGAAAAAGGTAATTCTTCACCTTTAGGTCCTTCAGCTTCAGCTCCTCAAGCTTCTTCTGTTGTGCCTCTGTCACAGCTGCACCTGCCTCTGGTTCTATGTAGCCTGTCTCTACCAGGCTCCAATACTCTTTGCTTCTCAGGAAATTCTCCATAAGCATGCTCCAATGATCATAGTGACCATCAAAGCGTGGTATTGCAGGTTGGACAAAATTTCCTTCGCTTGTCATCTCTCTCTCACACTGTTTTTTTAAGTCACTCAAAGCTGCGGCTTTCTTTCGTCTCAGGCCCAGTGGAGGCTCTGATACCAATTTGTTAGGAGTCGTTGATCAAGAACACAATACAAACTGAAGGAATGACTGCCTTTATTGAAGAACATTGATCTGGCTTTAAATAGCCTTTCAATAAGCTGCACTAACTAAAAAATAGAAAAATAGCTTATGATTCCATGATCTAAGCTACGTGATACATGTAGCAAGGAATAAGTCAAAAACTAAATCAACACCCCTAGAAACTAGGACTTATTCTAACAGAAAGTAAATTAACTTGATACTCTAACTGAAAATCCTAATTCCAAGCAATTGACTCCTTCAGGAAAGGCCAAAGGCCAAAGGCCCCAAGAATACAGAGAAAACCAACACAAAACCAAATAGCAGCACAAAACCAACACAAAACCAAAGGAGAAAGACTGAAAGACAGGGAAAAGAGAGAGAGGCCAAGGTGCCAAGCCTAAAGCCTTAAGGCAGAACGATAGCCTGAGAAGGAGCATAGCCTGTAGATGAAAATTGGGTTTCTCGATTCTCCTCTTTTGTGTGTCAAATTTATCTCTAGTTTTGTAACTTTACTTTGCTTCACTGTGAATGGCTGCATTTTCAGGTAATCATTTCGTTTTAATAGATTTAATGGCAAGCATTTCTATTGCCCATATATAAAAGCCAAGAAGTGGCATGCTTATGAAATTCTCTACATACCCCCACTAGTGGGGCCAGTGGCGGACCCCCACTTAGAGCTCAGCTTGTTTTGTACTCAGGTCTCAAGTCGTTACCTATATTAAACATTTTCTTTAGAATAAGTACTGGGATGAATTTCAAGCAATGGGTCAAGATTTACTTTACTAAGTTTTTTGAAAAAAAAAAGTTTGGTAGGCCCTGTGATTAGTGGGCCCATAGCAGTTGAAGGCACATCTAACATACATGATACATTCTTCGATGAAGATTGCCCATGAATAACTCTCATAGTAAAAAATCCAATTACATGAATGTCATTCCCTTGAGCAATTTCAAGAGGAAACCTACAAATCCAAAATTCACAAATGGAATATAGTATAATCAAGAGCTGAATCAGGCTTCATTTTCAGATAATGTAAACTACCCAAGCTCCTTATATTCAACTCTAAAACTAACGTTAAAATCATCAAAATCTGCAAAAAAAAAAAAAAAAAAAAAAAAAATCAAACTCTCAAGGAGAAAGAACTGCACCGCGACATTACTACATTCTCAATCTCTCACTGGCATTTAATCAAACAGTTCATGTGAATACATGAATGCCTATTACTCCAAAATGGTAAAGTTCTTGAGAAGAGAAAAGATTTTTTCTGTACCATGGGAATTTTGTAATGTTATGAGAGCCCATCATCACATTCACATAAATAAAATCTAATTAATGGAAATCATAAAATATCATATGTCTTAAAATATTACACGCTGCAAGAACCACCAAAAATGAAAAAAAGATTAAATCAGTGGAGAAATGTGGGAGAAGAAGGGAAAAATGATCTTACTAATAGTTGGCGATGAAAAAAATGGATGAAGTCAGTGAAGAGATCGATGTTGCAGAAGGAAAAAATTGATCCTATTGATTTTTCGAGATGAAATCGGGCATCTCGGAAACACACAGATATCTCTTGCAAACTGTAAATGCTCAAATGCCACTCTTCTGGCGTTTCGTTTGAAGACACATGGTCACTCCTTTTTCATCATTCAATGGACCCATACATATGTACCTCACCAAGCGAGCCACATCTAAGGTTGCATGCAACGTGATGCCATCTGGGGTGTGTAGAGAACTGAAATAAGCAGGCACTTCTTCCCTTTTATAAGGGTAGTAGATATAGAGAGAAGTTCTCACACGGAGATAGTTTCAGCAAATAAAGACACACAAGACCCTTATGATCAATTCAACGCTTTCACATCCACTGCCCTTTTAGTGTCACGAGCCCAACCGAATGTAACTCATGGGTTGAGTTGAAATCCTAAAAAGATGACGTCTTAAAAAAAAAAAGTTGAAGTAGAGTCATGGATCAAGGTTTTTTTTTTTTTTTTTTGGTTAAAGTGATCAAGGGGTTAGGATAATTTAAAGGGTAAAAAGAATTGTATAGTTTCATTCAGAAAATACTACCCATCTATTGTTCAAGACAACCGCATTAAACAAATGACTATAAGTAACTGCACAAGGAACTTCTATGAGAGATATCTCTCACCTTATATGAGAGATAGGGTAAGGTGAGAGATGCTTTCATAGGAACACCTCCCATATACATATATATAATGCTCTCCTATTTTTTAGGCCATAGAGCCCATCTTGAGTCAAACCAATCTTTTCAAACACTCCTGTCCCCAATTGTGATAGGTCCAAATTTTGCTCATCATTGGATTGAAACCCAAAGAAAACTATTCCCTTAAAATCATTGAACTTTAGGATAATGAATCAAGATGTTAAGATGATCTACTGGAGTTAAATTTTAAATATAGGTAGGTCGTATCCATATATTTTAATCCGACGGCATTCTATGATTGTCATGTATAACAGTGGGCCCACTAGGAGGGACTCTTTTTTGAAAAAAAAAAACTCTATGGGAGCGGAGCTTTCTAGCTATGTGAGAGAGAGAGAGAGAGAGAGAGAGAGAGAGAGAGAGAGAGATCCCTGGGTGTTGGCATACGAGTTAGGACAACCATCCCTAACAACATATCACATCCCGATCCCGAATCACCCTGGCCTATGGTAATCCTCGAGGTGAGGCACACGTACTCCCGTGATGTTGTATCTGTCTCGAGTCAAATACAACACACGAAGGAGAGAAAACAACTTCTTTCACACATGAGCCGAGCTCACTAGAATATATCAATGGCAATTAATCATAGCGGAAGCTGTAATTCATACATATGAATGTATCAATTTCTATTCAATCCAGTTAACATTCAAGTTTAATACAGAAGAATTACACAATTATATACATTAATTACAAAAGATGGTGTACAAAAAAATCCTATACAACACTACCAAAATTATAACAAAAGAATAACTACACATTAAATGTGGCCCACGCAAAAAGGGACTAGCCACATAAACTGCACAACTCCAAAATGTTTTATGCGCTCTCTAAGGAATGAATCTAAGCAGGCCCTGACTCTGGCCACTCCTTTAGTCCTGGAGGAACCTGCTGGGTAACCTCCTCTCCCTTCGAGGCCTTTTCAAGGCCGGGAGCTGCACCTGCGACTGTGACACCAAAAGTAGTATCTCAATATGACGATCTAGCAAGTATAGGCACTAATAAGGAAGTACATAACGTGTCAAATTGAATTGAAAAGAAAATTAAATTAATAGATGTTAAAGATAAGTATCAACTAAGCAAATTGTGCGAAAATTAAATAATTTATGATTGTGAATCAAATAAAATGAAAACATACTAATTGGCTACTACATTGAGTTCATCCTCTCAAAAGAGAGCGAATGTAGTTGGGATGTCACCAACGGCCCGGCAAAAGGCTAGCTAGCTACCCGGGTCTGGAGTTCTTGTGCTCCAGATGACTTACTGCAGTAGTCTCGAATAACTAAACCAAGTTCAATCCCGTCGGGTATCACAGGGTCGAAGCTAAGTAGTGCAGACTCGATCGAATCGAATAAAAATCGAATAATGATTGGATTTTAGTAAGTTCACAATCACTTGTTAATCATCAAATCGAATAGTAATCCCATATACTCGAATACTTACTCAATGCACATTTTCAACGAATATTAAATCAGGATTTGGTATCATTAATGAAATTGTACTCCAATATGAAATGCAATAACTTAAGGGAATCAAGACATCTTTACAAACCAATACTAAACTATTGTTTTTAGCTTTTCACCGTCCAATACAAGGTGAGTTGAGAAGGTCAACGTACTACTACCTTACTAGGTGTCACTGTTTATGAGGAATACATTGAATTTCCAAACTAACCTTCATGGCATAATGTTAGACCAATTAGTGAAGTAAATGTTTCCATTTTAAGGTCATAAGGGTCTTACAGCATCCTAATTCCCTACGGAACAAGGTGTGCACCATAGTTACCTATTAGAGGTGATTAGGGTGGGTTTTAATGGTCTAAGAGTGATAATTCACTCTACAATTGGGTCAAAGGAAGACCCATCTACAGTTTCAGGTTTGCTCGAACGGACCCATCCAGAGGCTTGATCGCTCAGGCGACCCCAATTGATCGCTTGGGCGATGGTTTCAAAACTGTGGTCACTCAAGTGGACCTATGTTCGCTCGAGCGGACTCCATCCAGAGAGGTATTCGCTCGGGCAGTCTTTTTGATCGCTCGAACATGTGCTTCAGAAGGAGGTTCGCTCAAGCGAATGCTCCAAAATTCCTAAATTCGAAATTCTTATTGTTTCTTCTTACATCCATTTCTCACCTCCCATTTGTTATAAAACCTGCACAATGGAGCCTCCTTACTCCCAATTACATTATATACAATCCCCTCCATCTAATTTCATCCATTAAAATCATAAAACATACCAACCCATTCATTTATTAAGAGATAGAATCATGAGAATGGATTTCATTGGAATCAATGGTAATAAATCATTATATAAGTCCAAATTAGAGCTTATACTTGCCTCTAATGAGCTTTCCAACCTTTTCTTCAGACTTGACTCAAAGAAATCCAAAAAACCCCCAAAATCACAAACCCTCATCATAATAAACACACCAAAATACTTATAAATGTACATGCATGATTATGAAAGGATCTCTTGACTCTAATGAAACTCAAAAACACTAACAAGGAGGTTTAACTCTTACCTCTTAACAAGGATTTCGAATTTGAAAAGACTAGGGGCTTGTTTGGCAAATCTTATCTTTACGAAACAGATCTATATGATATAGGTCTATTTCAAATGGAGCGGTTTGAAATGGATGTTTTACAAATAGACTGTTTGGTAAGACATAGATATTTTAAAAATAGACCGTTTGGTAAGACACATGTAAAAATAGATCTAAAGGTCTGGGCATTTTGCAAATATCTCAAGATTCGTGATCATCCAACGGTTGAAATTTTATCCCAAACACATGTTCCACATTTTAATGACTATGGGTGGTTTGGATCATCATTTAGTGGCCCAGACTAATTTAGAATTCATAAAAACCGGACTGATAGTAAGAAACATGAAAGAGACAGCTTGTTTACATCTAATGGTTCATGCTTTTTAACAAATATCTCAAGATCTATAATGAGTTAACACCTTAAACTTGGTCCCATAGCTATTTGTAGCTTTCCAAAGAGGATGGACGGTTCAGATCTTGATTGTAGGCCCACAAGGTCCAAAAATCCAAATCCAACAATCTAACTATCTTTACAAGTATCTCAAGATCCGTGATCATCCAACGGCTGAAACTTTGTCTCATAGCCGTGTTTGATGTTGTAAAGATATCTAATGGTTTGGATTGTGATTATGGTGCCTAAAGTTTAGAAAACAATGAAGAAACCGGTAAGTCCAAAAGTAGCGTTAAAATCACTGTAGCCTTGAGTCTTTCCGCTTCAGACTAATATGTCTGTACGAAATGGCGCCGATTTCGAAGCTACGTGAAATAGAGGTAAAACCTCTTTGTCCGTTTTCAAAAGGATGTCAGATAAATGCTTTCCAAACGGTATAATACCGTTTGGAATAAGTTTTAAGAGAAGTAGAGGAGGGTTGTAGACATGCCAAACGGGCCCTAGGAGATGGTGGAGATGATTTCTTGCCCACAAAGAGTAGAAGAGGTTAAAGAAGATGATAATGAAATCACCCTAGCTCCCAAGTGCACATGCCACAACACTTCTTGTAGTGATTGAAGGAAGAGAGAAGAAGAGAAGTGAAGAAGAGTAGAGGGAAAAGAGAATGAAGAGGAAATGAAAAGGAAGGGATGATTGTATATAATAAGGGATTGAGATGTCCCTTCTTTTTTTTTTTTTGCAAGAAGGTCTACCGAAATAACATATTTCCATTTTGAGTCAAATGGAGGTCCATTAGTTCAATGGTTGGTTAAATGAAGTAAAGTCTGATACGAAAATCGATGTACTCGTCGAAATACACGTGATGATGCCAAAATGACGTGCAAATGATGCAAAATGAAAAAATCAATAATTATGAAAAAGCCCTTGACTCTTCCCAACTGAGTCAAATCGGTTCTAACTCACCTATCCAAGGCTCAAGACTCAACTAACTCAATCTATAGAGGCTAATAAACACTAATCACCATAATTAGCAACTAAGCATAATTAATTTAGCTAAATCACTATTTATTAGCACTAATCAAGGTTAAATTGGGTCGGGGTGTGTCACGACCCGGGCCCGAGATCCGGTAACCCCGAGCCGTTAGCCCATACTTACTCCCGTAAATCCCGAATTAACCGTAGTTAAAACGAAATCCACAAGGGATAACAATCTCAATAAACCTGTGAAATATACAAATCTGCGGAAACATTTATATTTGACAACATCAATTTACGATTTACATGTATACAAAATAATGTTCTTGATACATGTATCATTTCCACCATTTACATGTCAATCAGTGCATATCCAAAATACTGTGCAATGACAATTAATTACACATCAAAATGATTATACAAAAATAATTTCTCAAAATGTTTCTCAAAAGGTTATAATTCTTCTCGCACTCGGATACCCATTTCAAACGGTATCCCGACCATTCCAGTCGTTCAGTCCTCCTGGAGGAACCGGAACAGTCTCCTCCGCTGCCGCTGGGGGCGCTGCTGCACCGGTATGGGTAAATGGGCCTGCAATGCCATCAATGACACTAGTGAACACGACGGTTTAACAATGTATAAACAGATCTTGCAATAGCATGTTAATCCATAAGTTAAACTTAATCAATCTATTAGTAACAGTTCCAATTCTAGATAAATCTAGAAAGCTCCTACAATAACAATATATGAACATAAAAGTTAATCTTGTGGACATGTATTGGGGTGGTCACTACCATAGCATTCATTTTCATTTACCATCTTCCCTCAAATGAAGGATTCATCAATACTATCTTCCCTCAAAGGAAGGATTTCTCTTCCAAATGGAAGGCATCGATCCATACCCATAGATATGATCGGAAATTAGTGGGACTTACTAGTGTCCGGGCCAGTGACAACTAGCATCACCACGGAGCTCCGTAACGCCCCCAAATCCATCTACTGCAGTAGGATTAATCATTTGTTTCATTTATTAGTTCATTAAACTCATTAGAGTTCTCATACAATAGCTAGGTAGTGCCAGACTCAGGACTCAAATCAAATCAAATTAATAAACTCTATTCAATTCAATTTCTCTATCCAAAAATATTTATTATTCAAACCATTCATTTAGGTGTAACACTCTGTTATCTAGTGTACGTGTCATTTTCGATGGACATCACATTAGATATAATATGCATTAGAGTCCCCTTAATTATCACCTATGAAGGTTTGTAACAATAAAAGATTGACACACACCACTGAAATAAGGTTTAAACTCATCAATACTCCTTCTATAGTCCATAAACCTCAATTATACTATAAATAGTCTCTAAACTGATTTATAGACCTATTTACACTCATCAAATGAGTTTTTCTTATTTAATTAGAATCACCTTTGTTTGGACCCAACTTTGAATTTTCCAATCACTAGGATATGTAGACCATTAGATTCTACGTTCCAAGAGCTTTTCAACAATATGTAGAAGTCCAAAATCCGACCTACGGTTCAAAAGTTATGGCATTTTGAAGTTGCCATTGTTGGGCCTAGTGGGCCAGCTCGCTATAGCGGGCCCAGATCTCGCTATAGCAAGACCCCTTGCTGTTTGGTCTCCGAAACAGCAGCCTGATGCTACTTTTTTAAGCCATTTTCACTCCCATTCATTCATAACTTGCACAATACATGAAACCTCCTGTTCCCTTCTAAAATACCAATACATCAATTAATCATTTCATTCAATCCATAAACAAATCAAAACTCAATGAAAAATGTACAAGTTCTAAATCCATGGAAATTCCAAGAATCTCTATAATGATTAACACTAACTACAAGCACATGTTTATACTTGCCTCTTGAAGATAATCTACTCAAAGCCCTCTTTTACTTAGCTTGGCTTGAGCTTAAAATCCCCAAATGAAACCCTAACTCCATGAAAACATGAAAATACCCAATCTTTAAGCTATCTATGCTAGAAACCTTTCCTCACTACTCAATAGAACTTGGAGATCCTAAGAGAATGCTAACTACTTACTTGTAGCTCCAAGCAAAGAGATTTTGGGTTCTCTTTCAAGCTCTACACTTCAAAAATGGAGAATGGCTTGAGGAAGAAGATGAAGATGAAGCTCCCCACTCAAAATCACTTGAGCATTCCACAAAGGTCACTCTTGAAGATGAAGAATGGAAGGGAAAAGGAAAAAGATGGAGAAGGTGCCTAGGGTTTTGGGTGAAATGAGCTCATCTCTTCATTTCATTCTAATATATGGTCCTCTCACACCAAAACCTCCTCATGTTTAGTTTTATTACATTTTAAGTCAAATGAAACCTCACTTGGCCCATTTGAGGTCAAATGGGATCGCGCCTATTATGAAAGTTAAAGTACGGTTCGAGATACACACATTGGTATCAAGAACTTCCGTATTCGACGAAATACGTGAAAATCCGTATTTACGAAAATGTCCTTAGCCTACCTTGTTTGAGTCTAAACCTATTTTAACCAACTTATTTCCATTCAAATTCATTCCATTATGCTTAATGCATCATTTGAGACTAATCTGTCTCTCTTTGGTCTTTTAACCTTCATTAACCCAATTATTCGTTCTTAATTAGCACTAATCTTAATTAATTAACCTTAAACATGATTAGTTTAGGTCAGGGTGTAACAGGGTGTAGCACGACGCCTCAGTGTCGGGTAAAGAAAATTATTAACAGTATATATGTTTTTGCAGTATGAGTTCGGTGTCACCAATTTAACAATGATAAAAAATACCACTGTCTATTGTTTCAACTGTTTCAATTATTAAGGAGGCATGAGACGATTTTTTCGACTTGGTTCAACTGTTTCTCTTCACTTGAGCTCAATACAATTTACTAATCACACATGAGGAACATAAATATATCAAAATGGCTTGTCATTACACACACAGAAGCATAGGTTAAAGAAAAAAAAAAAAAAAAAAACAAAGAATTGATGCGAATTCAATCTACAAAGTCTAAATGAATGCTCTACGTACAGGCACTTCTCCATTTAGATAAGAAATTAAATGAAGCTGATGAACAAAGACCATTCATCTAGTACTTCTACTACTGTGGATAAGAAATGTGCCAAAAGTTCCTCTGATCAGATAGTTGCCATTGTCCGTTTCCTTCATGACTAGCTTCTTCTAGCATTTTCAGGTCTCCTTCACCTCAAAAATAGTCTTTTTGCCACTCAAAAACTAAATCCTCAAGCTGCGACTTGAGTTCTCCTTGGAATAATTCTTCAAATTCTGCTCCATTGTCCCCGATCACTTTCACTTCCACCAGAAGTAGCGACGGTGCCACCTCCAATATCGACACTGACAAGATTAACTGCTTCTTCACCAACACAACTCCTTTTTTCCTATCAACCTTGTAACCAAGTGCTGCTCCCAAATCTTCCAATCTCTTTAGAATTTTTTCAGTAGATTCCATTGAGGTAAATCGCTTCGCTCTCTTCACCTCTCCTTCAAAAAGCCCAGATAGATCTAAGCCCGAAGACAGTGAGATTATATCAAACGCATTCATAGTTTGAGCTGTTTCTATAGGGTCAAATTTGACTTCTTCAGGTGCCTTGCATGTATTTAATAGATCTTCATGTGGTGATAAGTCAAAACTTACTTGATTTGACTGTAAAGATCTTTTGAACCATGAAATCCTAATTAGTTCCTCAATTGTGATTCTGTTCTGTGGATTTGGATCAAGAAGCCTGGAGATCACCCGTTGCGCGGACTTAGAGATCCAACGTGGGAATTCAAAATCACGCAAATACATCTTTTGGTACATAACTGCGATGTTGGCTTCATTGAATGGAAGGTATCCAGCAAGGAGTAGATAGAGGATAATCCCACACGACCATGCATCAGCCTTGGCGCCATCATAGCCCTTTCGCCTCACTACTTCAGGCGCAGTGAAGGCCGGCGTGCCACAGGAGGTGTGGAGTAGGCCGTCCCTCAATAGCTCTGGGAGAGCGGAGAGCCCGAAATCGGACACCTTCAAGTTCCCTTCATGGTCTAAGAGGATGTTTTGGGGCTTGATGTCACGGTGGGTGACACCTTTAGAGTGGCAATAGTGGACAGCTGAGACAAGCTGTTGGAAGTAGCAGCGGGCTACCGGCTCCGTTAGCGGGCCGTCTCGGGAAATTTGTGTGAACAATTCACCTCCCTTTGCATGCTCCATGACCATGTAGATCTTGGACTTGGTTGCCATGACTTCATGAAGCTTAACAATGTTGGGGTGGCTAAGGCGACGCATGACCGAGACTTCACGCACTATGCGGGGTTCCATGGTGGTGCCAGCGACCTTGCTCTTGTCAATGACCTTAATGGCGACCCCCATGTCATCTTCGAGGGATCGCGCGTGGTAAACCTTCGCATATGAGCCACGACCAAGGAGCCGGCCGAGCTGGTACTTGCCAAGCAAGAGTTTGGGGCATGTAGGCTCGACTCCGGGCTCCATGTAGGTGGAGTTGGTTAGCTTAGATAGAATAATCTAGGCTTGGAGTGGTTATGCTTCTTCTTCTTTCTCTTCCTCTTCCTCTCCTCTCTTCGGTTATTTGGTTATGAAAAGATGGTACTTGGGTGTTTATGAGGGGTGGTTTGTTTGTTGGTTTATCGTGAAACGACGGTGATGCAGCCGCCTAAGACCTTTCAAAGTAGACGGGGAATAAAAAATTACTAATAATATTCTTTTATATGACTTTGAATGTGTAAATTTCAGTGGGAGAGGTAAAGACAAAATCCATTCAAATTTTCAAGCATGACCGCTGCTATAAATAAATAAATATATATATATATATATATATATCATATGTTCATCTATGATTCCAAATGATTCTCTAATAGGGTTTAAGCATTTCTACCGGGAAAAAACGAGGGGGGTTTAAGCATAGTTTTAAAGCTTGAACTGACTCACTTTACTTAGCCAAATGAGCTTGACTCGAAGATCGAACACTGAGTTCATGAGTGAGTGAGTCTTTCTACAGGCTTTTGCTTTGTAGTGCGGGGTCATCAAGAACCTTCATCTGAATAGTTACATTGTGCATGGGTTTATAACTATATAAACTCATAGCCATTGAATTCCTGATCATCCGCCGCATTCAAACTGAGGATTAAAAAATGATAGGCAAATTGTATATATTCAATTTTGAGGGCTACTATGTGAGATGTTTATGATCTTCCTACGTGTCTTAGTCGTCTTGTTTCACTAACTACTGTATGCGTATTCACAGTCTGGCCCATCAAGTCAATGGTATGTATCACTAAAATGAAGGCCCCTTTGTGGGATACTTATTAAGAATATTTAGAGTATAACAGTACTGTTAAAGAGTAGCCAAAAGAAGCAGCAGATCTCCTCAGCCGTTACAAGTGGGAAAAAGGCTACTCCAGCACTAGTGGGCAGTCATCTGCTGGAGGCTTGCGCGCTCCTTTTTAGAAAATTGGCTAACACGTGCTGGAAATGAATAGACAAAGAAGGGAGAAAAAGATGAATGGAAACAAGCAGACGCAACTGAACTGATACAGACTGCTCTTCTTTAAAGTATATATCCTTTCATTCTTTGTTCATGACCTTTTTTCCAAAAGCATTACTTATGGGGCAGCCGTTTTTAGAGGAATCATGCATTGAATCCAAAAGAGTGACCATAAGTTGAGAGAACTGGAAATGCTACTCTCTTTTCATCATCTTTTTAAACACGTTTTTGGGATACTAGATCTTTAGACTGTTCTTTCTTATGATAACTCTTGGTTGAGTTGGAGGGGTAGGGGCTTGGTCCAGAAAAGACCATCCTAAAAGCTATCCTTTATTTTCTGCCTCGACGTAAGGGCACCACCACTACTCTCAACTGCCAGTCAACTCGGGTTGATCTAGTCTCCATGCTTCCCCATATGTGGGTCCCACCTTGCTCCATGTCAATAGATGGGAGTATAAGATAGAAGGTCTCATCATAGAGTAGAAATGGGGCAAAAGTAACTATAGGCATCAGATTATCCCAAACCACCCAAGAAAAGATCTAGTGATGAATAAATATTAGACTAGTGTCAAATTAAGGGATTAGTATCAACTTTCTAACTCATGGGGTGGTGAGAATGAAGAGGCTGAAATGATTATAGGCGGGTCCATTTTGTAGAATAATGTGATATGGCAAAGTCCATTCAACCAAAGTGGATGTTAATTTTTTATTACGAAAGTTTATCATTGGCTCGATGTTACTTGAGAGTTGAAAGTGAACCAACTTCTCCACGTTCTGAGAAGACTATTTTAAGGGCGTGTTTGGCAAAAGTACAATGAATTCAGACGATAAATGATAAGGGGTCATATCAAAAGTACACAATTTTAAAATTTCCTCTGAATTTAAAAAAAAAAAAATTAAAAAACAACCCCCTTCCTCCACTAAAAGACAAAAGAATTTCACTTTTCCAAACAAAAAGTAAAAAAAATTTCATACTAAACAACTAAAAACAAAACACCGTCATAACACATTATATTTTATTCTCTCTTGATTTGATGGTTCACCTCACCATACTTCAATTCACCATATATCCAAGTTGGCCTGACCATAGTCCATAGTTAGGGTTGCAACTTGCAACAAGGTAGGAACAAGTGGGCCATAAATAAAGTAGCTATAAGCTCAGTCGAAATTACAGTGTGGGCAAACTTAAGACTAAATATGAATGAAATCTTGAATGATAAAGCCCGAGCCTAGGCTGAGATAAACCTGAGTTACCAAACCTAAAGCCAAGGTCGGGTGGTGGTATAACTAAATACCTATATATTACGGGATAATATAACAACATTATGAGTTAGGATTGTATGTCTCCCATATGCTTTCTGCGAGTGGGATATGTCTAACTCCATGCGGCCCATCTATTTATAATCCGAGCTAATCAAAATGAATGTTTATGCCCTTCAGTGATATATCCTCACATTTTATTTTAATTGGAGTCGGTCTTGTTGTAAAGTTGAACACATGATTGATAACATAATTAGTGCATAAGATTGTGCTAATCATGTTAAAACCCATATGTTCGATCTTTTAGTTAAACTAACTCTTATTGAAGTAAAATTTGGAGATATATTATATATCATTGGATGGGATGCCGGTCATTTTTTATCGCCGGAATTATCAATATAAGGTGCACTCCATGTCGGGGGGTGGGGGTGGGGATTATATACTACCTTTACCTAAAGTTGGCAACAAGGACGGTGTGTGTGTGTGTGTGTGTGTGTGTGTGTGTGGGGGCGGGGGGGGGGGGGGGGGGGGGGACGGACTTCACTAGTAGACTTGAGTGAAGTAAAGCATTCAATTTTCAAACGAAGGGTCGGGTCACATCAAAAATACATATTTTCAAAATTTTCTCCTTTAAACAAAAAAAAAAAGGCCAAAAAGCAACTTCATTTCTTCACTAAAAGACAAAAAAACACCCACTTTTTTTTAAAAATAGGCAAAAAGATTCACTGCCAATTATCATGGGTGTTGTGTGTGTGTGTTTTTTTTTTAAATCGCACAGGGGTGTGGTACTCAAGTAATTATCAAGTCCCTACTTCTGGTATATCTTCTGAGAAAGTGACCAATCATTGAATTGAATGAAATTGTAATTAAAGCACCGATAAATAATAATTTCTATTTTCTCACTCTGAGACTTAAAATTTTGTGCCCTATCCATTTAGACTTGTCATTTCCTCTCCTGGAACTTTGTAAGTTTTTTGCTCAATTGGAGTGAACATTTTCCATTTGACTGGACATGCAACTCAGCCACATTTTCATGTCTTTCGAATCCGTTGCAACTTAGGGCTATTTCTTTACTTGAATTTTTTTTATACAAGAACTTAAGTGTGTTGGTTTTTTTGGACATAATATGATGGTTTGTCCTATGATATTTATAAATGCCATCTTTTTTCACAAGAATCCCAAAATCTCATCCACCTAAAAGGTCTTAATAGCATAGCCCATAAAGAATCTGGATCTCCAGAGGCTTTAATCTAGAGAAATTCTGAGTTAAAGGAATGAAACTCCACAGTGGAGCCTATGTATTGAAATTCAAGCCATTCAAAATAAACATCCTCTAGGTATATGAGGCATAATCAAATTTTACGACCATGCCAATTTGTCTGACTGTTGGATGATCGTTTGATAAAAAAATGTGATAAACACTATCTTATGCATATTCATTATTATATTTTTCATACAACAATCAATCCAATGAATGGTAAAACTCGAATTGAGGACAATTTGAGGATATCCTATAAACCTGAGGGCATTTGTTTGAGTAGTTCGAGTTATCCAATAGATGAACTCCATTATAGGGCTCCATTCTTTTAACTTAGGATTTCTCCAAGAGAGTTGCTAATGTCACATCCCTTTCCCATTTTTCTAAAAAGAATATTACCAATATACTCCAATAGGAAATCACCAAACTACCCCCTCCCTCTCCCACCCTCTCTCTCCCTACTTGCCTACGCCCGCCGCTCAACCCCACCCTCTCTCCCTTTTCGTCTCTCTCTACTCTCCCTCTTCTTCTCCCTATCTCTCTTCCTCTCCCTGCTCGCCCTCCACCCTTTGCCAGCCACCCTCTCTCCCCCTCTCCCTGCCTACCACCTGCCTCTCTCCCTCTCCCCCTGTAGCGATGCTACTAGAGGAGGCGGTGGTGGTTGGGGTGGGGGTAGTTTAGGTATTATAAGGGGTGTGTAAAGAAAAAATTAAAATCCTCACACTTGAATGGTGTGTATAGAGAGGAGTGTGGAAAAAGAAGAAATGGGTGTGGCATTGATCATCAACTCTCTTTTCTTCCATAGTCTAGTTCAAGCCTTTACGGCCGGTTTGTTAATTAATTTACTATTAAAGTAAAAGTAATGTAAAGCCTCCATTTTTCAGATAAGAAAATACTAAGGGTCATATTATAAGTACATAAATTCAAAATTCCCTTCATTTTAAAAAAAAGAGTAAAAAATCAACCTCCTTTGTCCACTAAAAGACAAAAAGAAAAATACTCACTTTTGACACAAAAAATTAAAAAGATTCTCTACCGAACAACTAAATACAAAATACTATCACAACCCACTGAAATCTCATTCTCTCTTCATTTTATGTTTTTGAAATCTCATTCTCTCTTCATTTTATGTTTTACTTTACCTTTATTTTATGAAAAAATTACCAAACGGGGATCAAACTAAAGACATGAAATTTTTGTATCCTTCCATTTCGTGGCATGCAATTCTGTGCCTGTCGAGTTTGAAACCTACATGCTTCCATTGCAACAAGTGTCCATAACTCCATGATAAGGCCCACGTAATGCTAATTTGAACCATTCAAGATGAATTTCATCTCTTTCAGTGTAGTATTCTCAAATTTTACTTCAATAAGAGCATTTCTCACTATCCTATTGAGCACATGACTGATAATATGATTAACACAACCTAAAGTATTACTTATTTTATGGCTTGGGGATGCTCTTAGTCATGTGCTCAATAGGATAGTGGGATCCACTTTGAAGTGAAATTCGATCAACGTCCTATAACTCCATTGTGGGGGCTTACATAAAGATAATTCGAATTGTTCAAAATCAATTTTATCACCTCCAATGATATATATCCTTCAATTTCAATTCAAAATGAGTGGGTCTCAATT
This sequence comes from Umbellularia californica, assembly GCA_028538565.1. NCBI lineage: Eukaryota > Viridiplantae > Streptophyta > Magnoliopsida > Laurales > Lauraceae > Umbellularia > Umbellularia californica. Next base: position 10,996,630 of record JAPQWN010000001.1, on the reverse strand, counting down.
GAGCACATGATGAAATTACAGTTGAATGATGATGTGACATCACTTCTAATCAGGGCGTCAATCAAGTTTCCTTCATGCGATCAATCATATGGAGGGATCTACTCCTTTAGAACTTAAATTTGATATAATATATATATTAAAGCAAAGGGGGAGGTCGGCTGTGGAGGATGCCACGTCAGTATTGAAGGAGTTCTCCTTTTAAATAAATATACATAAAAAACTTAAAGTGATTTAAGGAGCCATGTCATCACATTCCACTATTTTTTCTCCAAATGTATCTATCCATATCTTCTATCTCCTAAAGTTTTTCAATCAATATCCCTAAAATTAAGGTTAATCTTGGAAAAACAACACAAAAGACCCTTCTAAGGGGGCCCACAGTGTAGATCTTATGATAAAAAAATATCAATCTCTTTCACTGATGCATTACCCGACAAAAGTTTTAGGGAATTTAATATATCTAACCCATGCACCATCTTAGTGGGGCCATCTTATAGAACTTATCAACTTAACTCAAATGTTAAATGGATTTGAGCCTTTGTTGAACTGAGGCCTTCAAGGAGTTTTCATATATTTTCAGTACTTTTTTATCGTGTGTGGTTTGGGCTGGGATAATCCTATGTGCACCCGGACTCAAACCTTAGTCTGACCTCGGGCTTTAAGGGGCAGTCTCAACCCACCCATATTTTTTTAGTAGACAGGCTCGAACTTAGTATCTAGGACCTGATATACACCAGAACTTAGGCCGTTCAATCCTATTGATAATAGAAATGGGCCGGTTTCATTGAAATTCCTACAACAGGCCGTTAATTTAATGGACTTCTAAATTATAAAACCTATTGCACATGCTTGCAATGAGGTTAGTTTTGATGCTTCAACATTAATGTAAAATCCCGAGCCTCGACATTGATGAAAGCAATTAAATTGCTCTCTATCGTTATCTTACACCAGGTATAGATCCCATTCGAGGGACCTTTTTTCCTTGGATCTGTTTATATATATATTAAATAAATATAGGACATTGATGTAGAATAAAATGATTCTATACGTCTCTCTCTTAAGTGTTTGGTTGGATGTGGATTTGATTTTTAGGTTCAAGCGGGTGTGTTCTAATGATAAGTATGATCAAAACGAGCGTGTCGTGTTTTGGGGCATTGGTGTGGGACTTATCTTAGCCACACTCACACTCCACCCGATGTACCTAACAGACTGAGCCCCGGCCGGGTATTGATAGGAAAATGGACACATTTGTTTTTTCTTTTCTCATTTTTTTTTCTTTCTTTGAATTGTATCATTTTTTCTTTTTACTTCCATCAAGAGTTTTCTCTTTTTTAGTAGGGACTTTCAACCCATGCATTTTTTTTATTTACAAAGATTCTATAGGTGCGATATCACAAGATTCTCATTATTATTTTTCACGATAATTTCTTCTTTTTACCATAAAATCTTAAGATCTTTTTTCATTTTATTTTTTTCTAAAATTCTTAAAAATAATAATAGTGGATTCTTCTTTTATAGTTTTAATTATTATAATAATTTATTATATCTTTATTTTGGACACTGGGGTTTGTTTTTATATAAATGTGCATGAATATATATTCATATATTTATAATTAATTTTGATAACTTAGAAATTCTTAATGTAAAATCCTACTTTCTTGTCCCGAGTTCAGCACGGGGGTTGTTGCTGATGTGTGTATATATATAAAATCGAAGGAATGAAATTCATCTTCGACAATGATCATAATTATCTCTAGTTAGGCCCACAATTTGTTACACGGTTTGCAGAGGTCCGGATGGGACTCTATATAATGCATTCATCTTGAACCGTCAGATTACCATTATGATGATGATGATGTGGGCCCCACTGTGGAGTTGCGGTGGGTGGTATGATGATCTGCTGCACGCAGCGTATGATTGACACGACCGGACCAGTGGCGAAAGAGGAGTACGGTGGCAGCTGGATCTCATACTTTGGTTACGGGGGTTCGTAGGGTTTAAGAAGCACGTTATCTAGAGCGAGCTGCTTCGATTTTCCAAACCCAAATGTCTTCTTTGGGAACATCGAAAGGGCTTTTGGAGATCGCGAAATTCGCCCTCTACGTATCGGTTCCGATCACTCTCATGTACGCTTTCGCCCACAACTCCGAGTTCCTGCAGAAAGTCGTGAGAAACGTACGTTCTCCTCTCTCATTGATTTTTTCTTTTGTTTGTTTAAATTTTCATTCTTTGTGTGAGAAATCAGAAGCATTTGATATGAATTGTTTGTGACTTCTGCTTAATTTGATCGCAAATGTAGTTTCTTGAAGCAGTGTTGTGATGTTGGCTTTGGAAACTGGAAACCCATTTCAAATTTGGGTTGGAATTGGATGTGCCCTAGATCGCAATTTGCTTTATGTAACATAGTGGATGATTATCCAGGCGAAAATAAGCTTTGGGTCAGTGGAAAATGGGGAGAATTTTCAGCCCTAGGCCTTAGTTTTGGTATTTGGTGGAGCACAAATGCTGATTTGGGATTGTGAGGCAGATAATAGTATCCCTCCATCTGAAAATTGGGTTGGAATTAGATGTGTCCCTGTTGCAATTTGCTTGTTGTTTTTGCATACTGGATGGTTGGTTGTCCGGATGAACATAACTACATAAGCATTAGGTTCGGGGTAAATCAAGGGAAAATCTCATTTGGGTGTTTTTAATAATCGCCTGAGTGCCTGTACTGATTTGGGATTGGAAGGCGGATAATAGCATCCCACCTGATGCAGATTCCAATTCCAAAAGCCCCCCTATTGACATCGCTTGTGATTGTGGCTACATCATAATACAGCACATGGTGCAGAAAAGATTTTAATTTTTAATTTTTTTTTAGGTTTTGACTAATCATTTAATACTGAGAGATACTGTGGACTTTGTGATGGTACTTGATTGGTTTTCTATTTGTTTATCCATCAAAGATGAGTTTATGAGGTTTCGTGCTGCTTTAAGGTACTTGTTTATGTGCTGCATGAGTTATACAAGTTACCATCATCTGACATGGCAACTCTATCCAACTCTATCCAAGACCAATTAGATATAGGCTCCTCTATATGGCATTTTTTTTTTTTTTTTTGGTTTCTCACGTGGTTCTCTTCTACCTGTTGTTGCCTTCCCTTATGCTTGTAGAGACTCCTATTGGTGTCCTTAAACTGAAAATTTCAAATGTTGGAAATTTTAATAATTGTAAGATAAATGAAAGTTGGAAAGAAATCACCTCCTAAGACGCATTACGACAACTGTTTTAAAGACAAGTTTCACCCTCTAGATGGAGCCTGATGCAATCAAGCTCATTGGTGGCCTGTTCCCACGATATAAATATTTTCTTTGATTATGTTGTACTAAGGATGCAATCAGCTGCTGAATTGGGTTGCTAATTGGACAGAAGTTGGAAAAAGAAAACAAGAGAATTGACTGGTTTTTCTTTGTGTGTATTAACTGGAAACCCTGATCTAGTCAATATAGGTTACTGTGGGCTTAAACTTGAACAACATTGAATGCAAGCATGTTTCTAGGTCCCAACAAACACATGCAAATAGTTAGTTACACATATTGAGTTACTTTTTAGACACCCCGTTAGGAGCGAAAGTAAAAACCATGTATGGATGCCTTCATGTTGTTAAAATTATATACTTTTGGCAACAAATAACAGTTTAAAAGTCATAAAATACCCGTACGAAACCTAGACCCACCCTGGAGCCCCTATGGATTCCCTTCCCTTAAAAATAGGCCATGGAGGCCTGGTGCTTCCCAGGTAGCTTTCTTTAAAGCTGACATTGCTCTTCACCTGGATCTTGCAATTTATTAAACAAATCTCAGGCATTACATTAGACATTAATGCCTCAACATGGCAAGGCCCATCCTTCCCCACTTGAACTCATGCATTAGATGAAGAAAGAGACTCATCTTTGTCCAACAGCTATCAGAGACGACCTGCAACAGGCTTACTTAGAGAAGGAGATAGTGGTGCAAACCTCTTGAACTTTCAAAAAGCATTTTAGGGTGTTCGCTACACTAGTATTGATTACTTGAATGATGACGTTGATATACACTCCCCAATTGATGTCCTCCATTTCCTTTGAAAAAACCCATTTTCCCATGGTTACAGGCCAAAATAACCTATCCCGTGTGATTGTTTGTTTCTTCTTCTTCTTTCATAGTTGCATTAGTTGACCAGTAGAATTTCATCTAATATTTTTCTTCTAATGAATTCATGCTGTGAAGGCTCAATGGATGCCTCATAAGTCCTTAAGTATATTTCCAAGGACAATGCATTACCCATCAAGCTAATCTGTCTATATATATATTTTTTTAATTTCCATCACCCTTTCTATTTAGGAATAATGGTAGGAACTGTTGCATTCATCTCCTTATGTCACATATGGAGTTCCTTGAGCATTTTTATTACATTGATCCTCACAACTTACTAGGTGATGAAGTAACTAGAGTTTAATCCATCTGGCATCTAAACTCTGTGCTTTACCTCTTGCCAGCTCTCTAACTGCTTACTCCACCTCTTTAAACAGTTCTTCCAACAATAATGTGGGCACAATAGAAATTAATTTGAACTGAAGCCCATCACCCAACTGCTTCGTATGTTTATAATCAATTGAAGAAAGAATATCTCCTCCTGAACGCCCTACGGTCTTTTTCTGGTCTTCAATAAGTAATGACCGCTTAACATTGTTTACTCTCTTCCTGGCAGTTCGTGAACTGATGATCATGTTTCTTGTCAACATTGTTTACTCTCTTCCTTGTTTGTGACCTGATAGCAGGTTTATATTCCCTCTTCAGCCACTGGCTGTTGATTGTATGGTTCCATGTCATATCTTTGCACCTTACTTAGTTCCAACTGTTCTTTTCTCAACGGTCTCCGTCTTCAATTCCATCCCTCTGATTGAAGGTTAGTCTTAGGGTTGCAAAATGGACTTTGGTTAAGAAAGAGTTTGATATGTTCAATGTGAATGACAGTCCATATAATTGGGAAACTGTTTTGGGTTGTGGGAGGAGGAAGGAAAGGACCGGCTCACTAGGCTCCTCTGCCAGTTAGTGTTTTGCAGTTTAATATGGTCGGAGCGGCCAGGGCCGAGCCGGGTTCAGATAGTATTGAAGGTGTACTACGGAGCTCCAAGGCTGAGGTATTGCTTCTATTTTCCAAGAATGTCGGAGTTATGAGTCCAATGAGGCCGAATGTTGGGTGGTTTTGGAATCTTTTTCTGTTGTTCTGCTATTTCCAAGCTATGTTGATTGTAGAAAGTGACTTGGCGTGCGTGGTGATTTAGGCCTTGCACATTGACTTTTGGCTTTGGAGGCTCCAGTTTCTCTTCAATGAGATCAAAGAGATATCCTCCCTTTTAGATGTGTCTTCTTGTCATGTGATAAAGTTTACCAGAACAAGGAGTTGATAGTCCTTGGGTCGCTCATAGTCATATCATGTGATTGTTGTTTGTGGGATGTAATGCTCTTATACTCCTTTCCTTTTTGTATTTGGGCTCTGTAATAGTTTTCCTTCAATTATTATAATAAATTTGTTATCATCACTGATAAAAAAAGGTCTCAAATTTTAGCAAGTTTCTTGACAGCACCGCTTTTCTAGGTGTCCCTACTCCCCTCCAAACTGACCCCCTGGTTTTTGCTGTACTTTTGTTTTTCTAATCTTCGATTTTCCAGAAGTCTATTATTGAGTCCAATTATTCACCTTGTTTTGAGTGATTGTAGTTTTCTTTTTGTTCTTGAATCTGTTTATTCAGCCTTCCTAGTTACCACCCAACTTCTTGAAAGTCGTCCTGCCACTCCCTCTACAAACCCCACAACTCCTAGTTAGATTTCTCAAAAACTAAATGATTGTGAACCCAACCCAACTATAAGCCGATGAGTCTAGTAGGAATTGAAAAGGGGAGATGAATTTCAACATGAAAAATCTCTTGTTCTTAGATATTCACAGATAGCTTTCATTGATTACATAGGTACTGGACATGTTGAGAGTGAAAGGGTTTGAATCCATTAACCTGTTTCTGTTATAGAAGAAATTAATTAGTTTAAATGTAGATATTATATTGCTTTAAGAATGTCATTTAAATTGTCAGTGCAATTGGAAGACATGATTGGGAATAGAAGTGGTTTACGGAGAGATGCTTTAAGGTGGATGGCATTTGTAGTGCAGAGGTATCATTTTTAAAGTGGAATGGTACCCAAGCGAGGCATCCTTTACATTCTTGCACTGAACTACTTGTATTGTGTTGATTCAGTTTAAGTACTCATTCTTCTTTTCTTGTGCAGCGGTCCTATGTGGTGTATCCACCAGAGGGCCCTCGACCTCCCTCACCTGAGGAACTTAGGGAGATGGCCCGAGAGATGCGCAAGAACAATCCTCGTTGATGCAGACTTCTGCAGTGTAGCCGAAGGCATAATATGTTTTTGGTAACTTTGGTTCTGATACAGGTTCTATGTAGACTTGTGGGCCACTCAATATGGTATGGTGTGCATTAAACAAATGGGGGGATGAATGCTCTGTTATGTTTCATACAACTCTAGCAGTTTTTGTACATGGCAAGTAATAAATTAGTCATTTGAACTGTGATTTCACAATATTTTAGAATGGCTCGTGAAAACCTCTTTGGTTGATACTTGCAAACCTAATATAACCTTTGCAATGATTAAAGATAGAACAGAGAGACAGTCCAGTTTTCTGTATCCGCACGCACTGTTTAGTACTAGTACTACATTAATCTTGTTGCTGTTGTTGTTTGGAACTGTGGGCTCATCTCTGATGGAGGAAGTGTGATCTTAACCTCATTGGACCCAGGTCCAGCCTTAATCGGACCGGCCCGAGTTCAACAGTTTAAAATTCAGACTGTCCAAAGGGCCAGGACAAAGAGTTGTAAACTGGATTCAGTCCATGATGATGATGATCATCATCATCAATGCATTGTCCCAATAATGTTGGGGTCAGCTACATGAGTTTTATTTCACCATTCGAACCTACTTTCTTTCCTCAGGGCCATTACAGGATCCTCTATATTTTACATAAAGGCATGTAATATATTTCTTAAGCATTTATTTGAATGGTAAAAGATAGCTCTTGGGCCACAATTAAACTTGTGTGACTTATAATGGCCGGACTCGGGCCTCCTATATTTCTTATTAGGCAGGCTTGGGCATGGGATCTGAGGCCTGTGTTTGATTCATACCCGAACTCGGTGTCTGTTGGTCCTAGGTTTTAGCCTAGTAGTGTAGCCCAAATCTGGCCCGTTGACAGCCCTCTTTACCACCTTGTGTTCAGGTAATAGGACTGGATAGATGACTGATGTTTTTTTTTTTTTTTTTTTACTTAAATGATGATGAATAATTTGTTGAACATGTTTAATTCAACAGTGGATATTCCTATGATGGGAGTGGTATTTGGAGTTTGGACCCAAGGTTGAGCCAATGGTAAGGATGTGGGACTCACAGCCCTTAGCTTTAAATGTTTATCTTGTTATGCTTGGTCAATTTCTACTAAAACGATCCGAGTCAAACTATCTGACTACAGTGCGAGCACCATAGAATATGAGGCCCCAAGGGCCTAAAATCAGAGCCCAAGTCTGGCCTGATATAAAAAAGAGGCCCGAGTCTGCATTGAACGCTCGGGTCACATTTGATAAATATGGCATGATATGATATGTTTTTTTATGTACAATATGAAGCCTAGTGTTACTAGTGTAAATGAATTCTCAGTGGGTGGCATTGAGAGGCAACAGACCACGCTCAAGTATGCCTGATCTGCTCATTTGTTTATGAAAGGTCCTAGTCCAACAGAATCTTTAATCCTGGTCTGAGCTCTGCCATCAAAATGTAAATGGGCATTTGATCCTGCTTATTAGCCTATTAATATCAATGTTTGAGCTGAGCATTTAGAGCCCATAACCTGTTTGTTTGCTGAGCTGTTTTCTGCTTTTATTAGCTTCATAATTAGAGCCCATTAGCCTGTTTATTTGTTGTTTGCATTAAGTGATGATAAAAGGAAGTGCATTAATTGATGAGAAAGTTTCAGTTGTGGAGAAGCCATTTGTTGTTTCTATCTTGATGGCTCATCAAGAGAAAGGCACAGGCCGAAGAGCAGATGGATGGAATAGTAACAATAGATTTAAAGAATTGCAGCGCATCTAAGGATTTGACTTTGGCTCAAAACAAATAAAATTTGGTGAAATATAATTTATATAGTCAGTCTCAACATAGGTTTTTTTTTTTTTTAAACCTAGCCAAGGGGGCTATAAACCAAGAGAGAGCCCCGCAAACACATGAAAAGGCATCCCACTCAAGTGGGATAGAAGCCCACACAAGCGGGAAGAAAGCTCACACAGGAAGGAAAGGAGATTACAAGGAGGAGGAAGAGGTGACGTATGCAGGGTTCGAACCCCGGACAGTTAGGTAAGAAGTGACGCTCCTTACCACACCGTTCTTATCCTCAACATAGTTGGGACAAAGCTTTTGTTGATAATGATGCTCTTTGTTAAACCTTGGTAGCTTAGTAACTATCCAACCTCTAAATCTAAGCCTTTCACACCTCTCTTTTTTCCTCTCATTCCCTTGCCACCCACATGAAATGTCATGAGCATTTTATCTTTCTAAATATGTAACAATAAAACTTCATTAAAGATACGTGCCTTATAAAAAAAGAAAGTGGCAAGAGGCCACGATCAAATTTAGCACCTTAGACCATGACCTAAATTAGCAAATAATAATAATAAAACTTCATTAAAGATAGAAACATACAAAGGAATAGTACGAAAGATGCGTTGTTTGATATCTTTACTCTTATTCCAACAAAGCCATAAAAAATTGAAAAAGCCAAAGCTCTTACATTCACAAGCGCATAAATGGGCCTTTTATTTTAAGAGGATTTCCTCTATTTATCTAAAGCGGGTAAATGTTAGAACCATATGCTAAACGCTTTTATTTTCTAAACCTGTACTTACTTTATACATTTATACAAATAGAGGTTAGAAATAGAGATGCCAAACACGGGCAAAAAACAGTTACATAAAAACCAAAACGAAAACTACATTAAAGGACCAACAAATTACTTAACTTTATCTACGCTTCTCATTTCATTGTGCAAAAATTTAACGTTTAGCTGAATTTATCTAGGGCAAAAGATTGGATGATCAAAATTATAAATGCTTTGCTTTCATGGGAACTTTTACCATATCCTACCCCCAATACCCTCAACCCCCACTACACCTATTACTATATTATATATTCACTATAAAATCTCTCAAGCATCAAATCCATACATGCATTACTTTGATGGGGTTGTTTTTATTTAGGTTAAAATATAACTAGGGCCCATCCTAAGGGGTAGTTCAGTTGGTCTAGGACCATGACTTGCTCCCCAAGGTTGGAGGTTCGAAATTGTACAATCACACTAGGGCCACAGGGAATTTGCCAGGTTCCCCCAACCCATAGGTATTAGTCCGGCCTAAAATGCTGGTACCTTCCGTTATTAAAAAATAGTTTCGGCTAGTGCCTTCATTTTTAGTTTGTTTGGAATTTGGTAGAGCTTATTTTTTTTTATACTTATGCACTATTTTCTATTAGAGTGAAATTTAACTAAAATTCTATATTTATTAGACTATAATTTTTTTTTTTTTTTGATAACGTAGGGTTCCCAGCCCTTTGGACCAGAATAATTCCTACGGGCCTAAGAGAGAAAATAGGGTAAAATTCCCTTGTAGTCCCAGTGTGGTAGTGCAGTTTCGAACCCACAACCTCCGGATGCAAACCGTGGTCATAAACCAACTGAGCTATCCCTTGGAATTATTAAACTATAATTTAGCTAGTCCTCCTTTTTTATTTGATTAGAATGGCCCTCTTTTTTTTTTTCTCATTAACATAAAATTTGATTAGGGCCTGTATATAAAAGGGAAAAAAGAAAGGCTTCAGTCACGGCTTCAGCTACTCTAACCTCTCCACCGATCTGCCAGGTACTTCTTCTCCTTCTTCTGGTTTCTTTGTTTCTCAGTCGAACGAATCCGATTAGGGTTTGTACGGACCAAGTCGGCGGAAATCCTAAATCACCGATTTCGACCGAATTATTCCGAATTTTTTTGGGAACGGTATTTGGGTTCGGATTACTGACAGAACCGAAAGATTTCCCTAATTTCATGCAAGATCTCCCTGCTGATAATCACCATCTTTTCATTTCCATGCAAAGCGTCCTCTTTTTTCATTATGCACTCGGCTCAGATGAGTAATTAGGGTTTTTTTCTCCTTTTTGGGGTTTTTAGGGTTTTGTGGAGGTTGTTTTTATCTGCTGTTGTAGTCGAAAGATTAGGACTTAGGATCTGTTTTCTTTCTTGCAAGGGAAGGGAAATATTGGGTTTCCATTTCTTCTCTAGGTGTGAGGAGGAAATTTGTGGGGGGCACGTACAGATGAAATCCCAGAAACCCAAAATTGGGTTTGATAGTTCCTGTTTGTGGATTTAATGTACTCTGTCTGGAAGTATTCTAGCGAGAAACTGCTTAGGGTTTTTGGGGGTTTGAGATTTCTTGCGCTTTGGGAGCATTTGAATTAGGGTTTTATCCTGACTGTTCCATTTGGTTTTTTTTTATTTTAAAGTAGTAGTATTTCTCTGTTTTATCTTGGCAGGTTCTTGCTTTTGATTGAAGTTACACAATAATGGCATCCCGTTTCTGGACACAGGTGGATTAGATTCTCTAACTCTAACCCTACTTTCCCAATTTCATTTAACAGCAGAGAAATGAAAGGGCTTATGGAAAAAATGTGATTTTTTCGTCTTCTTATTTATAGGGTGACAGTGACTCTGAGGAAGAGGAGGTCAGTGATTATGGTGATGAGGAGGCTGAGGAGAGGGTTGGAGGAGGAGAGGCTGCTGGTGCTCTGTCTGGGAGCAGATACTTGCAAGGCAATGCGAGCGATAGTGATGACTCCGATGGCCAGCGTCGGGTTGTCCGATCTGCCAAGGACAAGCGGTTTGAGGAGATGTCGGCCACTGTTGATCAGATGAAGAACGCGATGAAGATCAATGACTGGGTTAGCCTTCAAGAGAACTTTGACAAAATCAACAAACAGCTTGAGAAGGTGATCAGGGTCACTGAATCGGAAAAGGTTCCAAATCTCTATGTCAAAGCTCTGGTCATGCTGGAAGATTTTCTTGCTCAGGCAATGGCAAACAAGGAGGCTAAAAAGAAGATGAGCAGCAGTAACGCTAAGGCTCTGAATTCAATGAAGCAGAAACTTAAGAAGAATAACAAGCAATATGAGGATCTGATTAATAAATATAGAGAGAAACCTGAGAGTGACGAGGGAGAGGTGGAAGAGGAGGAGGATGATGATGATGGCTCAGGGTCGGATGTGGCAGAAGACCCGAATGCAATCATGTTAGATTTGGAGGATGAAAGTAGTGATGGTGAAGGGGATGAAGGAGATAACCAAATGGAGGGCGGAGGGGATTGGCAGAAGAAAATGAGCAGGAAAGATAAGCTTATGGATAAACAATTCATGAAAGACCCAAGTGAGATCACATGGGACATAGTTGATAAGAAGCTAAAAGAGATTGTTGCTGCTAGGGGTCGGAAAGGGACTGGAAGGGTTGAGCAGGTTGAACAACTCACTTTTTTGACAAGAGTCGCAAAGACCCCTGCTCAAAAGCTTGAGATCTTATTCAATGTTGTCTCCGCACAGTTTGATGTGAACCCAAGTCTAAGTGGTCACATGCCTATAAATGTGTGGAAAAAATGTATAGAGAACATGCTTATGGTACTGGATATACTCGAGCAATATCCAAACATTGTGGTTGATGACTTGGTTGAGCCTGAAGAGAATGAGACTCAGAAGGGCGCTGACTATAAAGGTACAATTCATGTGTGGGGGAATATGGTTGCCTTTTTAGAGAGAATTGATGTCGAATTTTTTAAGAGCTTGCAGTGTATTGATCCCCACACTAAGGACTACGTTGAGAGGCTCAGGGATGAGCCCTTGTTTTTTGTCCTCGCACAGAATGTTCAGAATTATTTGGAAAGAATAAGAGATTTTAAGGCAGCTGCAAAGGTGGCACTAAGGCGTGTTGAACTTGTGTATTATAAACCTCAAGAGGTTTATGATGCTATGAGGAAAATGGTGGAGCAGGATGGTGCAACTGGTGGCCAAAGTGGGGATGCCGATGCAGATGAGCCTCAAGTAGTTGAGGAAAGTAGAGGACCACCGCCATTTGTTGTTACTCGTGAGCTAGTGCCTCGAAATCCTACTTTCCCGGAGAATAGTAGGGCATTGATGGATATACTTGTTTCTCTCATATACAAGTATGGGGATGAGCGGACCAAAGCTCGTGCAATGCTCTGTGATATCTACCACCACGCTATCCTGGATGAGTTCTCAACAGCTCGTGACTTGTTACTAATGAGTCATTTGCAGGATGGGGTGCAACATATGGACATTTCAACCCAGATACTCTTTAACAGAGCTATGGCACAACTCGGTCTGTGTGCATTTAGAGTCTCTCTTATTACAGAAGCACATGGTTGCCTTTCTGAACTGTACTCGGGTGGAAGGGTGAAAGAGCTACTTGCTCAAGGGGTTTCACAAAATCGTTACCACGAAAAGACTCCAGAGCAGGTTTGGTATTTCATATTTATGTTATATCCAACTTCACATAATCTTTCTCATTAGTTGCTTACCTGTATTATTTTAAATTTATATCCTTTGCTTTCGGTGCCTGCAAACAAGCTTCCTTCTTTTGTGGAAATGATAATGTCCTACATATATTATTTTAAATTTATATCCTTTCCTTTCATTGCCTGGAAACAAGCTTCCTGCTTTTGTGGAAATGATAATGTTCATCCTTTTCTGTTCTGTGATACTTGGATGTGTTGCTTTTTTTTTTTTTTTGGGTTATACTGTATTATGGATTGGTATGATCATTTTCTCTACTTTTTTTTTTCTGGTCATTATTAAATTATTTCATAATCGGCTGAGGCAATACCTTAACTGGTAAAGCCCTCATGGACTGAATTTTTCAGACCTGCTCCCTAGAGGGACAGTACCTTAATATCACGTTATTTGCATGGTTGGGTTTGATGATATTCGTGTTTGCTGCTTGTTTACGCTTTATATTGTTCATATGATTTTGATTTATATGCTTTCTGATGATGTTGCTGTGTATTTCCGTTTCCACGTCTGAATTTGCACATCTTCTTGCATCTCATTGGAAGCAGAAGAAATGCACATGATACGGAGACGTGTTCCTGTTACACTTGTTCGTACTTGCTAACTGATTGTTAATGGCATGGTTTCACGTTGACAGTTGTTTAATTTTCATATATCTTTACACAATAATTACCACTTTGTGTAGGTCATATAATGCGACACTTTATAACATTTTGTATTTATTATTTTTTCCCTACTTCTGTTGGGAAGACTTTATTCAGTTAAGAAGTATGGTGACTATCACTGTTCATGCTATGTTGTGAAGACCATAAAAAAAATTCATGTCAAAGGATTGAAATGATTGGGTAATGAGTATTATGGTCATGGAAGTTATGATAATTTGGGTTTTCCATGCCTCATGTGCATAAGTAGTTGCAAGTTTGATTATCATCAAAATACCATAATATAAATAAAAAAAGTTGTCTCCACATGCAATGCCTTCAGAATAGGAATTGACATTTTACTTTACTAAGCAGCTTTGTGAGAAATCAAAGTTGAATAAAAAGTTTTGAGATCCACCATCAACAAAATAATAGAATCATCATGATAAGTAAAAATAGATCTTATGAAGTGCAACTTATCCATAGATTTGGCTCAAAATAGATCGGAATGGAGAACTAAAGTTCATGTGCAAGGCTTTGATGATTATGATGATCGTCATCATCTTCATTATCATTGCACCCACCTTTTTTTTTTTTTTGGGTAAAAGCACCCACCAGTGATTTGGAGTGGCAAAAGCCGTGGGTTTGCCAATTGCTCCCCACGTCTTGTGTTTGAAACTGCCCCAGATTTTTCCGGTGTGCGTTTGTGTGGGGTTTAGTGGACGCCACCCATGGGATTAGTCATATTGGGTCCAAGACCTCAGGGATACCACGTCATAATCATATCTTGTCAATAAAATACTAGAATATATATATATATATATATATATATATATATATATATATATCTTCATATGCAGTTGTGTCTGTCTTCTATGAATAGGAATCAACATTTTTATTTTGATTAGTAATCCAAGTGTGACTTAAAGTTTGTTAGATGCCAGAATCAATTTAATTAGAATGTACAGGACTCGCTCAACAGAAGCATCATACATACATTTATATCTTATGAGATCATTCCATAATTGTGGTTTGAGTGTTGTGTTTGTTTATGTTGGTAGAGGGGTATTGGGAGTTGTTGACCTATTAGCTATAGGAGCATTGCCAGGTCTCATTTCCATCCTAATTTGTTCTCTATTGGTGATTTACTTTATTTATACTTGTGGAGCTCAAAGAAAATTATCTGTCCCTGTTGAAAAATGGAAAACAAAATACAGTGTAGTCAAAACAGAAGGGGCAAGCTAGTGCCAATCCTTGGATAATTTCCTAGTGGGCAACATCGTGCTGTGGGCCCCACCTATGGGCCCCCCTGGGATCCCATCACCCCTTCCCCATCTGAATTGCCACCAGGCCCAATTTGGCTCCCATCCAGACTGATCTCAATGTTAGATTTGAGGTCCTTGGTTTTCTAGCCTTTGTTTTTAGGAAACATATTCATAATTCACTATGGCCTATCCTGATGCAAAATGAGAACTATTCGATCAAGAAGTTACTTTTTCGTGGTTCTTTTAAGGTTCTGAATCCTAGCTTCTAGATAAAGTGTGATGGATGCCAAAATTGTCATGATCAATTGGAGGGCCTACGCAGCTCCAATGAATGTCAAATTTGGGTCAGTTCTAATTCATGGGGGTTAATGAGCGTGAAGGGCTTAGACCATTTCCAAGCTATTGTTATGTGCGTGCGCGTGCATGTGTGCATGCATGTCTTTGTGTTGACCTTAGAACTACTTGCATTTTTCCCTAAATAATTACATTGTGAGATCTACTTGTACTTTTTTAGTAATGTTTAATACACGTCAGCAATGGTGCCGGTGAGGAAAAGTTTTTCTATGTAGGTTGATAGTCCACCGAGGAGAAGGGCTAAGCCAAAGTGGATGTGGATGGATCATGGAAGTTATAAAGACAGATCTAAAGAAGTGCAACCTATTTGAGAACTTGGCTATGCATAGATTGGAATGGAGAAACAAAATTCATGTAGCCGACCATAACATAGTTGCGATAAGTCTTTGATCTACTTACACTTTTTCCTTAAATAACTCCACATCTTTTCATCCGCTGATGTGATCATCTTGCACTTTTTCCCTAAATAACTCCACATCTTTTCATCAGCTGATGTGATATTTAGTGTGTATGAATTATGATGACCTTTCATGCTTGTAACCTCACCTCCCCGGTTATAGTCAGGCGAGCTTACTTGTTTTCAGCCTACTAGGGTCAATAAAAATGGTTAGACTCATAGTTCTTGATCTGAAGAAAATGTTTGATTCTGTGGAACCATTGAAATAATGGTACCAGTCAATCAAAAGTTTGTCCTAGATAATTGGACTTGAATTGTTATGGTTTTGATTTGTGCACGTCTTGTTGCTGCCATTGTCTTTCTGTATTTTTTCCATCATATGACCATCTGAAGGACGTTGGCTCTGATAAAATTTTAACTTGTGCTCTTATATTTATCATAGTAGATGGATAATTTCAAGGTTTTGCTGAAATATTCTGTCTGTGTCAATTATGATCGCTACCATTTTCCAAGAGCGAATGACTTATTTGTCGTTCTCATCATCACCATAATACATACTGTCTTTCAAATTTCCAGGAACAGCCAGACTGTTCCTTAGCTTGGAAGGTTCTTTCCTGTGGAGCGACCTTTTCCCCCTTATGATTATCTTAGCCCCTCACATTCATGACCTCCCAACCTGTGTATTAACAGTGACCCAGATGTGGCTCATCCTAGTTCTGTTGCCCTCCACCTATTGATCATGGAAATTTGTAACCCATATTGCTTTGTCTACTGGATATGAATCTGGTTAACTTTGTGGCCTCAACACAATACCTCCCTTGATAGATGGTTAACATTTTTTCACGTGGATAGGTAATACCTTTCAAATCCCCACAACCGTCAACACAATACCTCCCTTGATAGATGGTTAAAATTTTTTCACGTGGATAGGTAATACCTTTCAAATCCCCACAACCGCCATGATTCTCATTCTCATGTGGGGCCCTTCTGTTCCAGGTTCAGGAATGGTCTATATGTGTGCGCACTTCCGAGGCTTCTCTCTGAATTTTCAGAACCAACTGATTCTCGGCCTTGGAGAGGCTCTAATCCTAGTACTATTCTAAAACCTGCACCAGGCCCTAATTTTGTTTTGATGATGTTTATGTTACTTTACTACGAAGCACGCGTAACTTTCCTTTTTTGTCACTTCTTAATTATGTTGTTTGATGGATTGCTTATGTGCATTCATTCTTTTTTTATTTTTTTCAAAGTAATTTGTTAGATTCAATGCATATGGATGTCGCACACATCCTTTGTACCCATACTGTTTTTTTACCATTCAAACTTGCTTCCTTCTCTTTTTTTCCTCCTATCCAATCATTTTACACTTTTGCTTATGGCACATTTTGCCACCTATGGAATTTGTGATGTTTTTTTGTCATCACCTCTTGTCAGGAAAAACTGGAAAGGAGGCGGCAGATGCCATATCATATGCACATAAACCTTGAGCTCTTAGAGGCTGTGCATCTGATATGTGCAATGCTTTTGGAGGTTCCCAACAAGGCTGCAAATGCACATGATGCTAAACGGAAAGTTATCAGCAAGACATTCCGTAGGTTACTTGAGGTTAGCGAGAGGCAGACTTTCGTTGGCCCTCCTGAGAATGTTCGTGACCATGTCATGGCTGCCACTAGAGCTTTGAGTAAGGGAGACTTTCAGAAAGCTTTTGATGTGGTAAGTTCCCTGGATGTTTGGAAACTCCTCAGGAACAGAGAAGGTGTGCTGGAGATGCTGAAGTGTAAGATCAAGGAAGAGGCGCTGCGGACCTACTTGTTTACCTACTCTTCATGTTATGAATCACTGAGCCTGGATCGACTCACGACGATGTTTGACCTTTCTGAAGCTCATGTTCACAGCATCGTTAGCAAAATGATGATCACGGAAGAACTCCATGCAAGCTGGGACCAACCAACTCGTTGCATTGTTTTCCACAATGTGGAGCACACACGGCTACAGGCACTTGCGTTCCAGCTGACTGAGAAACTTGCAGTTCTTGCGGAGATCAATGAGAGGGCATTCGAGGCAAATACAGGTGGAGGATTAGATGGGCTTCCTCCTCGGAGGAGGGAAGGTCAGGAGTATGGTGGTGCGGCAGCAGGTAAGTGGCAAGAAAACTTTGTTCCACAGGGAAGACAAGGTGGAGGGTATGGTGCACGCACCAGCGGAAGGACATCGGGTCAGGCTCTGGGAGGAGGGTTCTCAAAGGATTGGGCTGGGCACGGGCAACGAGGCACTGCAGGATATTCAACTGGATACCAGAGCACCCGTTACCAAGATTCTCACGGGAGTGTTGGTAGGACCCCATATCAGACTGGTTCCTCCGCCAGGGGATCGCACATGGAAGGATCTTCTCGCATGGTAAGTCTCGGTCGCAATAGGGCTGGACGCAGTTAGTGAGGATGAGAGAAGAATTACAGATCGGAACTTTGCTTGTGGAATTCTATCCTTGGGCTAATTTTGTTTTTTGTTCTTCTTCATACCGAGCGGATTAAGGATGCTTTTGCACTTAAATCTTAGGGTCTTTGTTTTGACGTTTATTATGTTGTGTTCCTTAACTTTTATTGTTGGATGTTTCTCCGGCTTCATATTTTGTGATTGTTAGTAGTGGACTTTAATTTTCTATTTCAGCTTTGGTACAACTCACACAGTCAACACTAACACAGGGAAAACCCCCCACCCACACCACAAAAACACTGACCCACCCAC
Organism: Umbellularia californica; assembly: GCA_028538565.1. Lineage (NCBI taxonomy): Eukaryota > Viridiplantae > Streptophyta > Magnoliopsida > Laurales > Lauraceae > Umbellularia > Umbellularia californica. The sequence goes on along the minus strand of JAPQWN010000001.1, from coordinate 10,978,534 downwards.
AAAAATAGCGTCCACAGTGAGACTGGGGAAAAAGATCTTTCGAGTAAAATGGTATATTCTGAGTTAGTTCTTTTGCATATGTGACCAGTAAAAATTAAATGCATTATATTCAAGAGGAGAGGAGTCACTGTCAGACCACTCCACTATCTATTAAACTATGCTTCAGTGTGATAATATTCAAAATTGAAGGAGGATAAGTCTACACCAGTATTGTGCTAATCTGGATGAAGATTATAACCGGAAGATTAGGCTGCTAAGATGCTCTGTTGTGGAGGTGTTTTCTGTCAACAAAGAATGCCTGTGACTGATAGGATCTGATGTATAAAAATGACACTCAACCCAATAGAACTAAAACAATAGATTTGTCATCAATGACTTCACATATTCTAAGAGTCTTAAGCACTGCATAATGCTCTACACTGACAACCTTGATCCCAATTAATGTTTTGACATGATAATTGACAAATCAACTTACGTGATGTGAGACACCCTTGAAACTTCAAAATTATGAATCTGATCTTGATACTAAGTGATACTAAATTAAACTAAGCGCAGGGCAACTACCCTTCAAGGATCCAAACAAGCCTCGCAGTTTAAAAAAAGCCAATCAAGGTATGCTCAGACCGGCCTCATATCAGACTGCTGTGCATCCCCCAAATCCGGTTGATGAATTAAGAGGAAAAATGAACACGACGAACTCAATGCAGCTGGCCTAATTTGATCGATTCTAAATTTCAAAACTAAAAGGAATGCATTTCCAATGACACCGAAACCAGTTAATTTTTCGGACTGTAAATATTCATCCACGACAATTGCCCCAATGGATTCAGTAACAGAAATAATGTAACAATGCCCAAACCCAAAATCTGAGTAGGCAAGTAAAATAAATGACAAATGGTTATAAATTACAACTGAACTACAGGACACACCCATCATTACATTACGATCCTTGACAACCTCCGATCCATTTCCAGTTTTCCACCAGTGGTTAAAAAGACAACATAATCCATCCATAGGCGTCATAAAAAGTAGACTAACCCAAGTAGATGGATGGTGAATGAGAACCCGAGAGTTTGACGGGCAAAAGAATTACTGAGAAACAGAGATTTCGCCTTCAGTCTGATCTCCACCGATTCATGCTACTTCTGTGGCCATTGTAAAGAGGTAACACAGAACGAGACCCATGTTTCCTCCTCCCATAAAACCGCCAATAGAGAAGCAATATTAACAACATCACACCAACAGGAATGGCCCATCTGTCTCAACAAAAAAAATTAGCACCATGAGATATGCTTCCTAATGTTCCTTGTGGATGCAAGTTTAACCATTCTGTAGTGGATTTAATCTTCCTTTCTTTTTTTTTTTTTCTCATAAACCAGGGTATCTCTGACCCACCCAGCCCAGGAGCCTTTGGCCCTGAGCCCAAGGGACAGTCAATTCTGTACAGCTGGGTTTAATCTTAATCATATGATCCTGAATCTGAGAATGTTCAGAGTTTCCTTGGATCTAAAGTATGTAATTGTGGGTCCAAGTCATTTACTGGAACTTACTGCAGACAGGAGCATGGCATAGTTACCCAGATCGAAAGATCCCACCATCTCCTATTCAGGCCCATTTATGTTGAATAAGAAAACTGCCGTGTTGGTTCTTAACAATCTGTTTTCAGGTTACTGATCGAAGGGTTATGGTTGTCCATGGATAACCAGGGTATGTACCATGTTCTTTTCAACATTCCCTTTAGCATACCAGTAGGAATAATCCTGAGGTTTGCATTAACCTTAACAAAGTCCAAAACCCAAATCGTGGCTGTAAATTGAGCTATACAATCAATTGACCAGATCTTGGGTGGGCGCCTTATTACGCCATTGTTGATGTGTTCCTGAAAGTTTGCTCAAAGGTCCATCTCCGGTTGGTTACAACTTGGATTTTATTGGTGCCATTAAGGTGTGGAGAAAGACGAGAGAAAAGACCTTTTACCTGTCCAAATCAAGGAGAGGGCTATAAACTATATTCTCCCACGTTGCCACAATGAAATGCCATGTGGGATTGTAGTAAAGAGCTTCTGACGACCAAAACATCCTTGTATATGTTTCCAAGAAGATAAATAGTATCCATGCACTGACCTCAAGCAGAATAAATTTAACAATGAATCGGCCTACCACAACCATGACAAGGGAGAATGCTACCAACCAATTGAAGAGCCTTTGATTGTATTCCTTGATGAACAAAGACCGGGACTTTCCAAGCATCTGTAGAAATTATGGTCCAATTAGAAAAGCTAAGGGCAAATGGCAATAAGGAAATCATTCAAAAAATATATGGGTAAAAATACGAGGAATTATATGGTATTCAAAAAGAACACGCATGGTAAATTTAGGCCTTTAAGTTGGTACAATGTTGGTCCAAGGTTCAGTAATATAGACCATAGTTTTCAAAATCGAAATCATATCGCAAATCGTTCATACCCATGAATCAAATCGAGAATCGTCGGATTTTTCATTTTTCTAATAAAAATGAAAAAAATTAAAATTAAAAGAAAAAAAAACAATAATTATTCATAACCATCCATTTCCCCATTTATAGTAGTATAAAAATAATAACTCTATCATACAATCATATCAAGAACATCATGACATATATTAATATATATGACATAAATAATGTGTAAATAGTTAAATAAATTTAAAGTATCAATATATATATTTTATTATCTTTTAATCAAAATAGAAAAATAAAATAAAATCTAAACCATCAAACTTGCACAGTAGGATATCTCTTGAAGTTAAGAAAGTGTTCATGAAGAAAAAAAAACAAAATAGATTAAAAAAAGAAAAACGATATAGACAAACACCATACGTACAGTCGAATGCTTTTGTTAAATAAATGTCCTTTATTCATCTTTAAAACCTTATCAAAGCCGAAAAAAAATCTTACGAGGTTTCATTAACTACTAAATAACCTTTTAAAAATACCAGCGATAAAAGAAAGAGAGAATAAAGAAAGGAAAAAGGTAAAAAGTTATTAATATCAACTTATTGGCTGTAGCCATTCTCGCTTAGCCGAATTGCTTAAATCGTAAGATTCGATGAAACAAGTATCGAATTGTATGATTCACACCTAAATCCTAAGATTCATTTGGTTAATGTGATTTATTATATAGATACGAATAATTTTCCCTAGGATTCGGGATACAAATCGTATGATTCTGATAACTATGATATAGACCATTGATCTAATTTGCCCAACGGTAGAAAGACCATGTCCCAAAGTCAATCCAGATTTTATGGCCAACATAGTCGGGACAAGTCTTAGATGATGACGGCGATGATGAACCTAGATTGGACGATCTCAACAATCTAATAGCTGGCCTTTTGGGCATGGATTAAACTATACACGCTTAACTGTATGCTGGCTGTCAAATGAGTTCAGACTTTGGACCTTTCAATCTGGAAGATTTTTGAGTAAACCATCTGAAGCAGCTCCTAACATATCAATGTACCAAGGACACTTGTACAGCCTCGAGGCTTGAGGATCCTGTGTATATCCTGGAGTGTCAGGCATCATATAATTCCTCAAACCATACACCTAAATCACCAGAAGCCAGCAATTTAACTACTTAGACGCTTGACCAAAACAATGTCTGATTGATGAATAGGTAGTTATAACTGACAACTAAGCTGATTAACAACATACACTTTCTAACCAGCCTGGAAACATAAATTTTTTCTACTCGACAGTGGTGAAACTAACCTCGTGAGTTTGTTTCCAAGCACATTAAAATTATGTTTTTTAATAGCACCATGACATGTGAACATTCACCCAAAGAGTATCAGCATATAGCTGTTGAGAATCAAACAAAAGTACCAAGGAAAAGTGATATGCGAGTCCGAAGAGATGTTAAAAATTTATAACCCATTATAATATATTAAGCTGAAAGGTTTTGGATCTAATTTTGACTTTACTTTTTAATTTTGACTAGAAGTTATTTTCAGTTTCTACTGCTAGCAAATTATTTTTGGTTTCTACAATTGCTAACATACTCTCCTCCACTTTCCACTAATATACTTCCCCTATTTATGGACTTGCATCTTCCCCCTTTCTAGCATACACAAAATCATCTCTCTTCATGCATACCCGTGATTAGCACGGGTTTTTTTGCTAGCTAAATACTATGACAGATCATGTAGCAGAACGCCTGAACCCAACATTGTTGGGGCTGATGCTGATTAACTTACTTTGTTAGTATGTAATGTAGAAGGAGGTTCATGAGATTCATTTGTAGACCACCAATACAATGCCTAAGGGCCTGTTCGTTTCATGTAATTGAATACATAGGACTTGTAAGACTTTTCTTTCTACAAAGTGTTAAAATAAAAGAAACATATGTGAATTTTCAAAAATGACCACCAAATTATCCCCCTCTAATGGAAAATGAATCGAGGGGAGGTGGAAAATGAATACCCAGCGAGCAACCACCTTAGTGATTCGAAAATGAAGGTTGCATCTACATCGGTACCTTATATCCTACGCCCCTCACCTCATCCTTACACCTCTCACCTCTTCAACAATCCTTCAGTGGAGCTCATTTGACCTTGAATTCCTATGTAATTGATTTCAATGTATTTATGCCAAAAAACAGGCCCTTAAGAGTTTGGCAGTCTGTGATTCTTTGGGCTATGGCTCATGCATATGGTGATCAACCAGATCATGGTTTTGTGATCCCACTACATATAAACAACTAACGTGTTTTACCACCAATGCTTGCCCAAGGGTTTGATGGTGATTCTTTGGGCTGTGGCCCATGCACATAGTGGACAACCAGAATGGTTCTATGATCCTGCCACCAATAGGTGATTGCCATGTGTATGGAAGATATTATAGTGGTGTGCAAGGAGCCACTAATAGCATCATTCCTTGATTGCATAGGCATGCCAACAATCCTCTAAAATGAACTTGAAACTTATAATATAAAAAGAGTTGAGAAGTGAAATATGAAGTCTAACCTTCATCATCCGAAGCTCATAGCTTGCTTTTGCGGGCCCAACACACACTTCCTCAAAGCTTTGATTGCACTTTAGAAAACCGGCATTGAATTTAGCCATGGAAGGAAGTTTCAAGACTTGGAGTTGATCCATTTTATCTTCACACCTTGAGTATAGTTCCTCACAGAGCTTTGAAGATTGATATTCATTTGCTAGGAGGAAATTGTTGTACACCTACATAAAAAGGAAATAATTTATGTGGAATATGCCGTCTTATCTCAATAATCGGTTATAGTAAGATGTTCTTGTTTAAACCATTCAGAGAGAAAAAAAAAAAAAAAAGAAATAAAGAAAGATAACTTATTCACAATGAGGATTCTTTCCTATTGTTGTAAACAGCTTCGGTCACTGATCTTCCCATACTCTTACATTGTAATCTTAATTTTAGCTTTTATCCCTTCATTACTCATAACAAAAAAGAAAAAAAGTAAAATAAAATATAGAATCATATCCCTTTTCACACTGCTCATTAAAATGCAATTTTTTTTTACAATATTTCTAAGCATATTCCTTTTCGTATTATCATATTGATGGCTGCTCAAATGAAAAGGCACTCAAATACTGCAGTTTTAGAAGAAATTAAGTGGATGAGGAGCTGTGGTTGCTGGTGAGGTAAGGCTCACGTATTAAAGGTTTCAAACTTTATCTGCTTAAATAAGTACATGGAAAGGTCAAAGAAAATGATAGGAACAAAATTACAAATAAAAGATGTAATTTACGATCCAATTTCCAAGAAGTTAGAACTACCAACAAATAGAACTATTTCAATAAGTTCTAGTCCATTACCAGTCCAGAAAAAAATTTATGTTCCATGTTCCATGACTACCAAAGAGAAAAACATAAAAAAAATAAAAATAAATTGTTCTTTACCGCTTATGAAAATTAGAGAGAGGGAGAGAGTAATTACATGAACATTGGTCACCGATTACAAACTGCTTATCATACAGCAAGTTGGATAATACCGTCACAATTTTAAGAACATTGAAGACATGTACCATGGAGACAAAAATAGTAAAAAAATAATGTGCGCTCTTAGGTGTAAAGCATAAGGCTCATAATTTGAAGCATAAGGCTCATTTTTTAGGTATGCATGTTGCCTTGAGGTGTACACACCTAAAAACCCTCATGAACAAAAACGGTTAAAGCTCAATTCAATGTATATTATAATACTAAAACATACTGCAGAAGACATAAACCTTACAAAAATCCATCCTTCTTCCAAGAACAGGCTTGGCAGCATAATTTTAGGATATTTAGCAACACAAAAATATTTTAATATACCTCAGATTGATGGGATAATGCTAAGATGGTGATGATACTTAAAAGACTTTAATATTTTCATACTGCTGGGCACCCAAAGGCAAAATCAGAGATGATGGAGGCTTACTTGATTTCAATTTAACAATGCAATCATTTACCATTTGATTAAGGCAATAAATCTTGCAATATTCAGGCTTCTGCCCAATGTAGTCTTGGTAATCATTCGTATATCAAGTACTTTGATATATCACCAATGAGTGGGAAAAAAAGGGAATCTTCAAACATTTACGCCTCACTGAATCATGAATCATACCTTCAGTATTCTTTCATCCAACTGGGAGATGGACTGTTTTGCATGATGACGGCCAAAATGTTGGGCGTTGAACACTTTCATTGCTGCTTCTCTTGATTCCTCATGCGCTTGCTGCAGCACGGGTTCCGAGAGGGGCAACACCAATCCATCCATCCTTTCACTGTATAACTTCAAGCAGCGTTCAAGTATTGCCTTGTTGAAAACCTCAACAAGGGAACCAGTAGAAGGAATCTCTCCTTTGTTCAAGGCTTCCAGAATCTGAAAAATCACACATGAATTGAAACGAAAATGTGAAAATAGGAGAGATAAAAGAATGCGGCCAACACTACAAGACATGACATCCATCCCTTGGATTGACTATAGCATAGTGAAGGATGTTGTATGAATACAAGTATTTGTTGGAGACATGTTCCACGAGCAAGTGCAAATGCAGTCAAGCACTGTGGGGCCCACTTGGCTCACCTTTCATCAATGCCACTTTGATACTCTTTTCATCCATGATTTTTCATCAGCCCACACTCACTGAACCATCACTCACCGCTGGATTGAATCTCAAGAAAATCTATAGTTAAGATGCCATTAAATTTTAAGGCTGTTAAGTCAAAGGCGAGGATAATCTAGTAGAGCTGATTTTTTGGATCCCGCTTGTACATGAGTAGACTTTTCTATTTGCCCTCTTCCCATTGATAAACTTGCATCTAAGTGGGCCCCATGAGCTGGACTGCATATAAGCTATATGCAGTATGCTTGTAGGAGACCATGCCCTTTGATGAAACCTTACAGAGGTGCTAGATTAGGTAAATTTCAAAGAATACTATTCATGGAATTATTAGTATATTTAATTAAAGTATTCAAATATATATTTAATATATTTTCATAACTTAATATATTTAAATCAGTTAGAAAATAAATATTTATAACAAAAAATAATGTAAAATAGAACTCTAAATAATAAAAAAAAATGGGAATTGTTACATGCACCATTTTTAATAGGCAAAACCCTTTTTTTTTCTAATGTTGGTACATAAAGATTTTGCTGCTCTGATGCCAAAGTAAAGAGAATATATGTGTTTCTACAAAAAAAAAACTATGGGTGTAAGCATCATTTCCCTAATTCCGTGTAAAAAAAACACCAAATGACTGACAAAGAGAGATATGCCCCTCACAAAACTGTGTTGCAGCATATCATCATGCGATTCTTTGCTGGTTTCAAAGAATCAAGAATCCATGAAATTATGGTGGACAGAAAAATTGCAAACCAACTTCTTGGAGATCGAATTGCACATGGAAATGAATGGTAAGATTAATTCTGTGGAATATGAGAAGCAATGAAAGCACACCTGTTCCAGAAAGGATACAAATTCCTTTCCATTTAGAGATTTACCCTGCACAATTTTTGGGCGAATGATGGAAGCGACAAGACCTTTCAATTGTTCCCTCCTTTTCACATAGATTGGATCTAGATCCTCATCCTTCATGTCACAGAGTTTTGTTCTTTGGAGGTGAGGCTGTTGCACAGTTCAAAGCGCATTGTTATAAACACCAAAAAGTAAGCGACACTGAATGCTCAAGTGGCATAAAAAGAAATGAAATAACCATCTCTATGCTATCATCCCAGACATAAATGGGAATGCATGAGTGTTATGCTAGTGATATTTCAGATGATTCTCTTGCACTAATTCTACAAATTACCAGAGAAGAAAAATTATTTTTTTATTTTTTATTTTTTGGATGGTAACATGAATTGAACTAATAACCTCAAAACTGCAATATTGAGCACCTTGCACTGTGCCATGGGCTCTTGTCTAAATTAAGATCAATTATTGAGGATCTGGCTTATGTCACACAATGTGGTAGCGTCCCTGGTTGAGTGCACTTTGGCAATGGATGCTTCATTAACTGTCTGATCCATTATTTCCTATTTACAAACAGCCTAGAGGATTTGAGCAACACCCGAGGAAAATTTAATAGATTAATTGGTTAAAAATAGCAGACAACTACAACTTTTGATATTAATTAGTCCGTCCAGATGACAACACATCCACCGGTCTCACAAGTAAAAGGATTGACGGTTTATTTAGCAAATGTCATTCGGACACTAGATCAGGTTTCCAGTTAAATAGACAATACCTTTACTGACTTACATTTCACAAATTTAGAGAAACAAAAATTAGTTATTTGACTTGTAATATTAATCGACTATTACAGACAAAATATACTATTAGAGGAATTTTTCTGGATCTTGGTAGAAATGGATGTTGAGTACTGAAGTTAAGTCTGGAACTAAACTGGCAGCTACCTTTCCTAAACCCTGTTTGAAAGATGTATTAGAAGGTTACGTCTTGCAGAACCTGATAAATTCTTTTGAGCGATGAATAGGAAAAGTGTTACTTGTTTAGAGATGGTTACTTGTCGAACATGATAACTATTTTTGGATGAATAAGAACATGTCACTAGTTTATAAGAGATGGTTACTACTTGTGGAACATGAAAACATTTTTTGGTGAATGGGAACGAGGTAAGATCTCATGCCCAGGCCATATCAACCTTCACATTCTTGTGGGACATTTGCAATTTGTTTCTTCTTTACAAATCTACATAATTTATTCCAAGATCCTGACTTCTGTAGTGGAACTGATTATAGGAATGAAAGACTCCAACAAGATTTTTGTTGGAAGGCGACCTGAGAAGATTATCACCTCATCCAGTGTTCAGGAGTTATATCCTATATTTCAACTGGGTTTTGCAATTAATGCCTTAGAGAATTTGACCAAGTGAATTCTACAACACAAAAAAATTGGATCCAAAAGCACAAAAGGCAATACAGCCACCTCCTCAACTTCTCTAATGAAGAAATAAAGAATCTAACAAAAGAGCTTAACTATAATTCTGAAGCAAAAAAGAGAAGTTGTCATTGAGAAAGCCAGGAAAAATTCCCACCTGTGGCAAGCTAAAAGCAGTGCTGTTGTCACCCATAATTGCCAAGGATTCCCGAATCTGGTTTACCTGATACAAGAAAAAAAAAAAGTGGATTATGGCTTTAGAATAATTTATCATTTGATATGAAAAAGAAGAAATGGAATGTGGTACCTGTTCAATATTTTTGTCACCTGCAGTCACATTTAGCAACCATATTCAACCCAATGTAGCATAATAAAAATCACTAAGTATTACAATATGCATGAATGAGATGGGTTGCTAAAACCAACCATCATAATTGGGGACCCTTTGAAGAGCATCAGTCACCATCTCTTGCACAGATTTTCCTTCTACAAAGCAGTAAAACCAAGTCAACTTGGTAACTTCTTTTAGAAAATGAGAAAGCACCCACATAAAAAACCAACTCAATTATATAGACAGAAACCAGATTAAAGTATTCATGGTCCAAAGTAAGGATGGCAACGAGGGATCTGTATGAAGGATTCAAGGAAGGACATCTTTCAATGGACCAAGAATGGGACAACTTTGAGCGATCTGTTAAGTCTGTGTGCCAAAATTTCAAGACCAACTGGCATGCTTATTTCTCTGGCCTAAAATTTTAGGCTTGGGCTCAGAGTTGCAACTAAGTACACTAGATTAAGGTGTGGGCAGGCCCTCAACAAAACATGTTGAAAATTTGGGGCTGGACCTGGCTTGATAATAACCCCTTGGCTGACTGAAGGTCTAAGATGTGGTTCAAGCCCATAAAACAAAAGTGGGATGCCATCTATCATGATCCCAAAAAAAAGGTCACAAACCAATAAAATTGACTAGAGAAATTTCTCATCGTCTAGCATCCAAATCTGACATTCATTTTTCAATTTAATTCACAAAACCAACACTTTCTGTTATTATTAAATAATAATACCAAGGTCTTCTGGGAAATCAATGAAATTATTTAAAACTTTTCCTCTTTCCGAGTTGAAACTGATGCACCATAACTGCGGATAATTTGCGCGCAGAAAACATTTTTTCCATGGCATCAAGGAATACTCAGCATTACAAAACATGGACTTAGAAACCACATTCCAAGGGACATACCAACATTAAAGAGTCAACTTTAGAATCCATCTCCTTTCACAAGTATGTTTTTTTTTTTAAAAAAAAAAAACAGCCATATTCTAGGAACCTAATGCCTTTTCTTTTCCCCATTAAAAGGAAAACAACAATAGTCAACTTACGCAGAAAATCGCGCTGGATAAGCCACAAGAGCTTAGCAGGCTCAAATGCAACATCTTGACCCTGCAGTAACACCCAGCCATTCACAAACATAGAAATAATTTCTTTGTGAAAAAAAAGATACTCAAACAAAATGCAAGGGACTTTTACCTTCACTCTATTATCAAGGGCAGAAGAACAAAACCATAAAACAAGTTAGTATTTGATAAAATGGAAGATTCTACAGTAGGCATATAAAAATTTTTCAGGGTATGTCTGTTTGCACCCAAGTAGCAGTGTGATAATCAGAATTGGCGTTGGGTAGGCTAAAATTTCTTCTTCCAAGTTCATAGCGTGAGTGTGCCATAAATAACCAGAGAAGAAAAGTCAAGGGGAAAGAAAAAAGAATCCCACATGACACAGCTTCTGATTTCTGTCATAAATCAAAGACAGAAGAACCCATAACCATCCAATCTGCCCAAATATGCAATCCAACCAGCAATCGGAAGCACAGCCAAACACAATTGCATGTCCCCAAAAACATTTAATGTTTATAAGAAAAGTATGAGTTAATAACCTTCCATAGAATTCTTCTGCAAGCTCCACAGCAAATGACAGACGAGATATATCAGCTTCACGTATCTAAATATGAGGCAACAAAATTATATGCCACTCATACAAATAAGGATTCAATAGGAGGGAAACCAAACAAATGCTTGAGGGAAAAATCGGATGTACTCCTGACTGTGACTGGTTTGAGCATTTTTGGTAGATGGTTATCTATTCCACTGTGTTAGGAGTGGCACTGAATCAGAAGCCACGGTAGGTGGAATACAGTTTTTCCTTCTAAATTTTACCATGTTCAACGAAAATAATAATCTGGGGAAGGGGCACAAAAGGAATATCCCGCCTAATGTGGTTTCCGAGTTCGATGCCACCCCAAGGTACAGCAGAATGCATAACCATGTATTCCGGCAAAATATTTAAACCACATCAATTTGGGAGGTGCACAAACACACAGGGTTCAGTAAAGAACAAACCGTCTCAGGCAAATTGTAGATGAGCACAGAACTCAAAACTGTTGCCAGAGCAAAAATCCTGTCAAAAAAACCAATAAGATTTTAAAATATGATTGCAGGAATAAAAGATGACTGCATCTCTTAAAGTTACCTGTCATCATATACATTCGATTTCCCAATACTTTCAAATCCTTCAGTATCAAGGTAAAGCACAGAAGTTTTTACTCCATCGATAACCAATTCTAGTGGGGTACCCCAAACCCATATCCCTTCAACATAGAAAAATGAATCTCAGAATATTCATGAGAGAGAGAGAGAGAGAGAGAGAGAGAGAGATATGAAAATGAATCCTCATTGGATTATTTATGATTCCTATAGAACCAGTGTGACTATAGATGGTAATTTCGTGATATCACAATCTTTTCAAGACAAAAGTATAAATTAACAGTCCTAAACAGCCTGCAAGATTTTCAAAATATTTCCATAATTTAAGTATTTTGAGTAATTTTCACAATATTTAGTAATACCTAGCTCTTTCGCCTGCCAACACACCCATGCTTGAGCAGTGTTGGCACCTTAGCTTCAAACACATGCCCAAGGATCGATCCCAAGGTCCTCAGGTTACAGTAACATTCCCAGGCCAGTGACCCAACTAGCAAAAAAAGAAAGAAAACTAGCTATTTCACCCATCTATCTTGCCAAACAATTTTTACATTTGATTTTCCCCTTAAGGAACAATAATATGCAGCTTTGTGATACATCCTAGTAAAATTTGAATAATGAGCTCATCTTCCAGTCAGGCAAACTGCAGGATCAAATTCTCTATTTTGAATGGCTATGTGCTTCAATATCACCGTTGGATTGATAATTAAAAAAGGATCCGCATGTCTCTTTCTCATGGTAAAACCTAGGGTGAATGTTTCATAAAAATGATATAAAGGGAAACATATCATCCTGAGGGAAGTGATAGACCCAACTTTTGCCTTCATTTAGGGTGGGTGGGCCCATCGTACAGATTTACTGGGATCTAACACAAGTTGTAACACAGCCAGCTCAATCTTGATCATTCTTCCCTTACTAATGCATTTTTAATAATTTGGTTTTCGCAAGATTTTTCAAATCATATTTCAAGAAAATCAAAAAATTTTAAATGTCCATATAAAAGTCAAATGAGAAATTGTTGATAATGAGATTTCTGACAATGATCAGAACCAGATTCAAGTCATGTCAATAAAAGAGAAGCAAGAAGTCTATTCGTTAAAACACCTTTTGTTTTAGTTTCACGCATATGACCAACACCAAACCCTGCAAAAAAATTTAACATTCATAGGTAAGCAATAAGTAAAAAGCTAAGCAAATATATCTGTCAGCAAATTTGGCCATGGAATTGACTAAGTAGTAGAAGAACATACCTTCATCGCATGAAAGAGATAAAAGTTGATTGAGAAGAAAAGATTTGCCTGAACGATAGGGACCAATTACCTGAACGAGAAGAAAAGCAATATGATGAAGGAATTTCTGACACCTTCAGTTTTTATGAACTAACAGTAAGAACAATGATTTCCTTTCTAATGTATTTTCAAATTTACCAATAAAATAAAATATATATAAAAAAAAAGTAAGAACAATGAAAAGTGCACAAATGTAAAATGGATAAAATAAGGAATCCCAATTACAACACTTCATAAGCACCAACTACTAACTGTAGAAGAAAAAAAAAAGACTGACAAATTAGAACTTCAAAAACAAAACAAAAAAAGAAAAAGGAAAAAAAAAAAGAAAATAGAAGTGAGAATCGCCGCAGTCTTTTTATCATCCAAGTTAATACAATCAATCAAAATAGCAAATTGGGAACTATTTAGTGTGGTATTCTCTCATTTACGCATCCAAAGGAAATTTATTCTTTACCTCTCATTATTGCGGCGCTAAGCAAATGTGTTCTCGTGTGAAGACACCTCGAGCTGCCAATGGTGATGACTCCAGTTTCCAAGGTAAATGTGTGAAAACTCCATCCTTGGGTCCCACCAATTACATTGTGTGGGTGTGCATGTATTTCTATCAATCATTTATAACTATACACTCTCATATTACAAAGGTTGGCTTTGCTAAAAGAAGATTTCAGGGTTTGTTTCAATATCATCATAAAACAAGTACTTGAATTATGACAGGTTAAGAACAACTATAAAACCGCTGAATATAGATACACATGTAAACATCTGACGGAGAGAGAAATAATTTTGAAATCAAAAAATATAAATAGATATTAAATAGAAAATACCGTTAAAAGTAAATGGATAGGTTTTCCCAATTTTATTCTGTTATTATCATGATTCTTTTGTGATAAATTTAGCGATATTTAGAAAATTTTTTCCCTTTTTTGATTGGCAAAGGAGTACAATTTTAATTTAAACAAAACAGTACAAGGACATCGAAATAAGGGTAGGGTATAAGAGAGTATGCCCTACATGCAAGCACAACAAACAACAGTTACAAAAAATAGGCCAGCCAAGGATCTCTATACCCCTTGTTTGGCTAGGCCATCTGCCAAAAAATTTGCCAACTTAAGAACATGGTAGAAAACTGCATCTAGATCGGAACACAACTCCTTGGTTTCATTAAAAGAAACAAAAGCCTCCAAGGCTTAGATATCGAATAGGAAACCCGCATCACAACGTTATCAGAGTCACTTTCCACAATCGACTTGGTCTGAAAGGAAAGTGAGAACAACCAAAGAGCTTCCAAAAGAGCCAACACCTCTACCTCATTTGACTGATTAATTCCCACGTTCTTAGAAAATAAAAGCAGAATGTCATCCTTGCAATTGCGAAGCACACCAAGTAAACCTGCTGGACCAAGTTTGCCCCTTGAAGCTCCAAGTACGTTGAATTTCATAACTCCCACTGGTGGAGTGATCCAAGCAATCACTCTTCCAATATTCCTCCTCCCGCAAGATGAACAAGCTTCCCAATTAGAAATGATATCGGTCATGCTGAGAGTCTCAAGCTCGTTCCTAACTAAAACTCATCTTGCAATCCCAATGGTGATATCCGAGATAAGCTTATAAACAGAAGATGAAGAGCCCCTGAAAATCTTATCATTCGTTTCCCTCCAAATAGACCAAAGGATCGCAAAAGGAATGTACCTCCAAAGAATAAGCCCACACCTATAAAAAGGGCCCGATACCCAGTACCGCACCAACTCTCAATAGCTCCCGAAAAACACCATTTCATGCTGCATTTATTTAGAAAATGATACCAAACTTGGGA
The DNA here is from genome assembly GCA_028538565.1 of Umbellularia californica. Classification (NCBI taxonomy): domain Eukaryota; kingdom Viridiplantae; phylum Streptophyta; class Magnoliopsida; order Laurales; family Lauraceae; genus Umbellularia; species Umbellularia californica. Next base: position 10,963,497 of record JAPQWN010000001.1, on the reverse strand, counting down.
GCCACCTCACAGTGATGAAAAAGATGGGAGAATATCATAATACCATTGGAAAATGCTGTTCCAGATAAATATCAAGATCATTGGGATGTTTTCAAAATATCGCTAATATTTGTGACGGTGCTCTACTCACGATGGGATGTCAACAAGGGATTTTTTTGAATGGTAAGGCAACAAAGAATGTTGGTATAAACAGGCATGTTTCTTACAAGCAGAAAAAACTTTTGACAGTTGGAACCAAAAAAATGCATTAACACAGATAAAAAAGCAAAAAATGAGAAACCTTCTTCAACAAATGATTCATTATAAAATGTTGCAGCTAGAAAAACTTAACACAATTACACCTATAAAAAAATCAGAATAATCACATTTTAATTGACTTATTTTGTATAGAATTTTGAGCAATGGATCCTAAGGTCTAAATAGGTGTCTGAAGGTACATGTATTGCAGTGGCGATTTTTTGGCAAATATTTAGACATCTACTGTAGTTTTATTTGTGTGCTTTACTTCCACATTTGGGAGCAATCTCTGCCGTTTGTTGTTGCTACTTAGTACCATCACATTATTGGTCCAAAAAGAAAAATAGAAAGTGCTGCATGCAGGAGTAGTCAATTGCCCGGTCCTGGGTCTGAGCTTGGAGTAAAAATCATAGACCCAGCCTGACCAAATTAAAGTCCAAGCCCAAATAAATCCAGGCCCAGTGAGTTGATGGCATAGACTGAAAAAGAATTAGGGATTTCTGGCTTACAGCAACAGCTGCAATAGGATCTGTCATTCTCTCTATTGCCTCCAGGCCCTCTCTTGCAAGACGAAGTTTGGTATGACCTGAATCAGGCTCCACAATAGGAAACCTGTAAATATAATAAAAGTAAGAATGTTGCTTGATCCAATAAAAAATTGAGCAAGTTCAAAGGAGTTCTAAAATTCTCTTGATATATCAATGCAGCACTACATCCTTGATATTAAGATGAAAGCTTGCACATGAGTACAACTGCAAAGGCATATCAAGATCACTTGGCATTTAGTAGCTTGCATTGATCATGAAAAAATCCAAAATATCTCTTTCATTGCAAAATAAACAGAATATTAAGTATTAACAGTATGCACACAAAAACTGCTTACTTCTGTTTTAGCATGTCAGTATTAATCTCTTGTACTGCTTGCTTCATTGATGAAAGTAATCATTTAAAAAAAAACTAAAGTAAGCAAGCAAAAACTTCAGCTAAAGTGGTAAAATTAGAAACTAATATTTAATATAAATGGGGATCATTTTCTTTTTCCTTTTCTTGGTTGTCAGTAACTCATTTATTTGAAGGAAAAAAAGGGATCACATCTAGCACAGGACAGAGATTGCTTGATACATAAAAATGATGAGTAAATCTCTTCTATGGCTATGTTTCCACTTATAGGGCTGCCAATGGGCTGGGCTCGGTCTCAAAAAAAAAAAAGATCCTGTAAAAAAAACACAACGTTTAGTTCAAAATCCAGGCCCAGCAGGCTTGTATGGACAGCATTAAGTCAAATCATTCCAGACAATATAGAGATTTCAAAAAGGGTAGAATAATGTGGACTAGAAAGCCAATATAGACAAAGAAGCCGCTACAAGAGTGTAGAATACTCTGTATATTTCTAGAGTCCCTTGATTGCCTCCTCACCCAGTTGTTAAAGAATATGGAGTATACGGTTAGTACAGAATGCTACTTAGACCATTAATCCAAGATGTACAAATCATCATTATTATTAATTCCTAAGACAGTACAGTAAATAGGGTATAAACCCCATACTTAGGGTGTGTCGGCATTATAAGCAGTTTTCAGACTAATACGGAGTTCTCTACTGGCATACTCTAGTGTTCTTCCTTGAACATGTGTGTATCTTAAAGTGAGTAGGGGTGGCACAGGAAGCAAGGCCACAAAGGTATGATGGGCATTAGAAGAGTTGTGTACAGGAATAAATCAGGGAATGCACTTTCTCATGCAGGCTCACTAGTGGTTGGGGCTTTATATGAGTGCCAGACAGGAGTGCAGAAGTTTGAGTTCCTCTCACTACAGGGAAATAGGGCCTATGGGAATTCCATAGCCATACCATCACAGATCTTGAGAATAACCTTCTTTTATAGATAAAGCTACATGGAATATTTTGTCCCATACCGACGAGGGTACATGAAATGATGGTTCCACGTTGTGGATCACAATGGACCATGTTCACCATTTGCACAAATTCAACAATTTAAGGGGTTAAATGTTATGGGTTCAACTGCATTGAAGGATTTTGACATAGATTTCATTTTGTTCCTTCATATTTTTGTTCCAACAATAGTTGATATATCAAGATTAAAAATCCTAATTGAATACCTTCATAACTGAGTAAGAACTAGTGTTTCTCAGTCCGTAAGTACAACAAGACTTTGAATTTGAAAAAAGAAGACTTCAGAGAGTTTTTGGGGGTTTCTTATGGAAAAACCTTCTGAAAGGTTTCAAGTGTTTCCTCCACAAGAACCTTGTAAGTCGTGTTAACATTATCCAGAGTAAGAGCATCTTGAATTTTAATCATGCAACTCTAGTTGAAAAAGAAAACCTGTCCTCGCTATATTGGATTTAACCTCAATGCATTCAAAAGAGCATTGCTTATTATTAATCAAATTGTAACACCATTCATAATACCCAAGCTAGATCTAGCTAGTCAATTTGCTTTGAGTTTCTACACTCCACACAACTAACTATAGCCAGTTACTTTGACTTACTGTTTCCTTATTCACATTGATCAAAACAGAAATATACAAAAATTTGGGAGAGTTTACCAGTCGAAAAAATCTAGAGGACACCCAAAATGTATATTCTTAAATCAATTTTTTGACATATTATAAATTTGAAGTAATGTATTACATACCATTCAAAATAATAATAATAAAAAGGTTTACACAAGAGCAAGTTTCTTCCGAATGTGAAGAATGATGCAATTGCATATTTGCATGCAACCACTTTTATGGAAATTAAGCAATACGAAAAACTGTACAACAGAACAAAGCTAAATACAATCGCTCTCAATCACAACGAAAGGTATTGCCAATCAACTAAAATTCTCTCCGGTAATTCCACCCTCTGCAAGTGAATATTCCAGTGAATGGGCACCACTCTAAATATGCAAGAATGAGACAGGCACTTTAAAAGCTAGGCGCCATGGATTTCAATCCATAGTGCTTTAGACACTTTGTAATGCTCACAACATGATTTATTTCACCCTATAAACCACTATACTGATTTAGGCAATCCCATAATGCTAATGCCTCGGCTTCTAACTTCCAGAATTATCTTTTCAAAAATGCCTGTTTGCGCATTATAAAGGATCTCTGAGTACCAACTCCACGGGCTATACTTAAATTCAATGCTCTTTTCATGAAGTTCAACTATTTAGAAAGTACATTTTCCAACAACTCACTACTACTTAGTTCTTCTTTTGTTAACAGATACTATAACTAAAATAAAATTGGGTAGGTAATAATTGTGCTAGTGTGCCACTAGAATGACAATTAAGGCATTAGATTGCATAAATGTTTCAGATGGACTTATGGGTGAATATGATACAGATTCAGCTTATTAAAAAAAGTTCTGATTTTTTCAAAGCTATCTCGCGATAAACTGTCAAAGGAGGTTCGTGGCGTTTCCTAAAAAAAAACACCTTGCAGGTGCTGCAGTTTGAATCAAAATATCAGATGGTTCCTGACTATATGGTAAGAATTTCCATCAATATGGATGAGTGACAACATGGTTCCTGAAATGACATGGTGTCTTTTTAATATCAATGAAAAAGACAACCCAAGCCGTATTGTCAGGTTTGTAAATACAAGCAATATCATATTCACACATACTGGCAAGCATGGTTGTCGGAATATCGAATACTAATTACAACCCATTCTGAAACTGCAAGCCAAAGCTATCCATTTTTTTCTCACTACAAAATCTACCCATAAGCAATTCACATAGAAATCACTAATTCTCCTATAGCAATCACATAAAGCCAGAGGCATCAATCGCAACTCCACAAGCAATCACCCAATTATCAACCATATTCAAATTTCAAACTTGCATGCAAACCCAACAATAAAAAATCAAAACAAGGAAAACCCACATCGATTAGAAATCCAAAAGAAGCGAATGGTAATCAAGTGAAACTCTCTGAGGATTCGGGTAAAAATGAAAGCACTTACGCCCCGCGAAAACCATCTATCGACGAAGACCCAGATGCGAAGCAGCAGCAAACGGCCAGAAGAACGGAATGCCACGAAGAAAACCCCATTTCCGCTCACTGTCGTCAATGCCGGTAACTCTCGAAGCGGAGGCTCTCACACGGAAGTGGTACAGCCGTTGAGGAGGTGAGAAAACCATGTGTTTTTTGGAGGCATGGGAACTTTGGCTGGATGGAAAGGAATGGGGTGTGGATGGAGTATTCTGAGGATGCTTTTGGGCGGTTTCTTGCGTTGGAGGGAGCCCGGAAAACCGCTTTCGCAGAAGAAAGCGGATTCGAAGCGGCAAGGAGAGGATTGCTTTCTTCGATCTCGAGAAAGAGAAGAAGAGTCCGCGGTATTACAAAGTCTTTTGCGTTATTTACTTAAAAGGACCGTGATGTAAACTGAAAATTACGGAATGGTCCCTATTCTAATTCTTCTTGTCCTGGGCCAATTTTGATTTTATAATTTGCTACACGGTGGGACCAAATCTCATTAAAAATGAAAATTTGAACAACATATTAATGGAATAACTTTATGATTTGGTTTATCAATAGATGAGCCCCATGATGAGTTACATTGCATTCGGGTAGCATATCTAAATTCATACAAGGGTGCATTCAAAAAATGAAAAAACCTATAGTGTGAACCCCAAGAGGTAGTTAAGTTGGTCTAAAACTACGGTTTATATCTGAAATTTGTAAATTCGAAACTACACTACGACATTGGGCTACAAGAGAGTTTACTGGGCTTCCATCTGGGCTCGGAGTAATTAGTCCAGTTCAAAAAATAGAAAACCCTCCTTGAAAAAAAAATTACCAAACGAAAAGAATGTAACTAGAAGGAAAAAAAAAAAAGTAAAAAGGGGATGCCATTGTAAAACAGACATCGGGTATTTTGCATGTGCTTTTATAATGCTAGAAAAAAATTATAAAATATGTTTTTGTTTCGGTACTGCTACTCATTGTCTTTGGTGAGGACTTTCGACATGTCAACTGGACACATCTGGTTACCATCTACATCAACTCAATTGTCCAAATGATTTTGCCAAATCCCTTTTTCGAAGAATCCAATTCACTGTATTTTTGAAAAAAAATCACCATTATGTTGGGTGGGCTCTATGAGAAGAATCATAAATTACGTTTTTGCCTAACTTTTTTAAGGGTGTTTAGACTGAGGTTAAGCTTCAAATCAAGAGAGAATAAAATATAAAATATTATAATGGTGTTTTGTTTTTAGTCTGAATTCACTTTATTTTATTTTAACTATTTACTTACCAAACACGCTCTAAAAGAGTTCATCTTCTCTTTAATGGAGTATATAAAGTAATCTTAACAATTAAAAGATAAAATGTTAAAAGAGATAGTTGCAGAGAAATCTTGTCTGCAGCCAGAAAAAAAGAAAAGAAAAGACAAAAAAAAGGCAGGATGGAAAAAGGTGATTCTAGGATGTAGTTTATAGGAATGATTATTGAATAATAGCGATAAGTCTCGTGCAAATTGAATAATAAAGTAAGATTAATATCCATATTAAATATTAATTAATAAAAATGAATTGATCGAATGATAAACCCCATGAGAATATTAATTTATATTATAACATAATTAATTTAAATGATATCCATATATAGGGCTTTAAGAATATATGATTAAATATGTAAGTTAATTTGTGACTCTTTCAGCTTAAGCTGCTTATATATATATTTTAGTTAAACATTAATAAATTTGAGCTTTTTAAAGTATATTCAGTTAAATATATGAGAACATGACTCTTGAATTACAAAAATGTTTTTTGACCAAAAGTTAGTTATTAAACCTTTCATAGTCATTGTCGGATGACAAAAATAATGCAATGACAGCCAGTTCTCTTAAATGACAATTGACCCACATGATATCTGATAGATCCAACTAATCTATCCACCTACAAGACTCATTAGTGAGATATGTGACGATGAGTTCCATAAAAGGGTGTAAGGGTTGGATGTGATGAGTCCAGTGTACGCAGAGACTAAGGGTGGGTAAGTGGGTTGCTTGTGTTGATTCCATGTGGTCTGAGTCGGATGTGCAAGATATTTATTTAGTGAGGCCCAGACATTTAAGTTTGCTAATAATATTCTTAATGCTAATGTGGCTCAAGAGAGAGTTGCCGTCAAGGCGGTAGCTCAATTGGTTTGAGCCTTGGGTTTGCTCCCTAGGGTCTTGAGTTCGACTTCCACCCCTTGCGTTCTCCGGGTACTATGCGTGTGGCCATGTATGTACCCTTGGGCTGGTTTTGGACTCAGGCTTCCAATAACCTCCTGGTTCATATGAAAAATGAGGAATGCATACATCATGTTTGGAAAACTCTCCGAGTTCATTTTGTATGAATGTAAACGAGACCAGTTTTTTCCTGTCAAACCTCTATATGTAATATCTTTATTTATGGATTCCCTCTTATTTTTCTTTAAAAAGAAAAAAAAAAAAAAAAAAAGACTTGTGAGATGGCAACATACCTCTCTGGTTAAGAAGACCTAGTATAGCCTCTCTCCTTGGGATAGGTTGCGGTATCAAATTCCTGCGGAATTTTAATTTGAACCACAATTCATTTTTTTATTTACTAATAAATCTCAAGATATTTACATTCATGTTTTAAAATAACATTCATAGATATATGAAGATTTCACATATGTAATCTGAACCGTTCAATGTTTACACATGTAAAAATGATGCTTCTAAACAAACATGGGATTGTATTTTATATATGTAAACATAAGCAAATTCTACACATGTAGATAGAGAAAGAGAAAGAAGAAAAAAGAATAGAAAAGATGAGAGAAGTAAACGTGAATATGTTGTGGCCCCTCATATTCAATACAATGTCGCAAATATGACATGAATAACCAAATTTCGCATCATATGTAGGAAAATGAATTATAACGAGAGAAAAAGTAAGAGGATCATAAGCCAAGGACATGTTCGTTGGTATAAAATACATCGAAATTGAATACATATAATTAATTCATGGTTAAATGAGCTCCACTGAATGTTTATTAAAGAGGCAAGGGACGAAGGAGATGACAACTTGACTTTCCGAACATGTTTGATATAGCTATTTCTGAACATGTTTTGGTTGATGTTTTATCACTCCTTGGGACGTAACTGAATGAATGGTTGATCCTGCACTCTGATCTTACCATTAGCTACCTTTCTTTAGGTGATAATTAAATGGTTAGGTGTAGCTGATCAAAGTGACCAATATTGATAAAGGTTACTGATTTAAAATGCCAGATTGGAGATCCAATTTGATGATCAGGCCCATCCTTATAGGACTGGCTGGTCGTCCATTTTGCATGCTATTGCTTGGATGATGGATACAGTTTTCTAATTAGTGTATTTGCAATTCAGCTTGGACCATAAAGTGTGCACGCTGGGCTTTATAGATAGCTCAGGCCACTGATCAGGTTGTGAATTTAAACTTTGTTAAATAGGTAATGAGCTGCAAAACAAGTAGAGCCCATTGTTCTGGCCAGGCAAGGGCTTGAGAATTTTTTCTGAATAGGACCCGACAAGCCTTTTCATGATCAGTTAGTTAAAATTAGTTTGAAACAATTAAGGCAGAGAACATGGATAGCCACAAGAAGTCTTCTTTTTTTTTCATAACGCGGTTCCTAGCCCTTTGGGCTAAAATAATCTCTACGGGCCCAAGAGAGAAAGTCGGGTAAAATTCCCCTGTAGCCCTATTGTAGTAATGCAGTTTCGAACCCACAACCTCCGAATGCAAACTGTGGTCTTAGGCCAATTGAGCTACCCCTCGGAGTTAATAGCCACAAGAAGTAATTTGTTAAAGTAAGGGGTGACAATTGATTGGCCCAGGTTGACCATCGAGGGTAGCAAGTATGGACCAACCAGAAATTGACCCATTTAATGATCGGGTTGGGAACATCAACCAAAACTCTGAATTATCCTGATGGGTTCATGTGAGAATGACTGGCAGGCCGGGGTGTGTGAGTGCATCTTGGAAGGCCAGGTAGCAAATATTGCCAACCCAAGCTCAACCCTGACCAGATTGCTATCGGAACATTGAATCACAAGGTTAGGTTGGCTTGTTGGGTCAAGAACTATTTCAAGATCAGGGAAACTGGATTTGATCAGATCAGGACTAGGCTTAACTATTTTATCTTTTAGGGCCTCTTTCGATAATTCCGGGTCAAATTAGCTCTAATGAAGAATTGGGGTGAAGGATATGAGATGAGAGGTGAAGAATATAAAATAAAGATGTAAATGAGACCTTAACATTTTTAGACTTTGAATTATTACGGTGGTGGTTGGGTATATATTTCTCAATCTTTCTTGATTTAGTTTCCATTAGAAGAAAGGTTATTTGAATTCAATCTTAGATATTCACTTTTGATTCATTCTTTTATAACAATTTATAGAAATACAATCTTAGGAATTTAATTATATGAAACAAATAAGCTCTTAGTAAAAAAAACATGGGCACCGGCCCATATCATTGCCAATATAAATGTTCAACTAGCCGATGCGACCGGTGCTTGAACCGGACCTGGATTGGCTATGTCTAAGTTGCACCTTTGGTCTTTTACCAACCATGAATGTGTCCTTTGAAAACATCATCCTAAAAATAGCATAGGGCTTCATCAGCAAATCTGATTCAAGTTTCTACTCCAAAGATATTTCATTTCATTCTAACTACTTTATATTTTTGACATCAATCCTAAATTTGTATTAGCTACCTATTTAACATGTAATTCCTCTTTCATTATCAAACCAAACCTGAACATGTTTAATAGTCCTACCACAAATACAATGGCAAGATATGGCACATGGGGGAAAGTGTTAGCCAAACTCATGTCAATTCCATTACTAGTCTGCCTCCATCTTGGATATATGTAGTTTTCTCATAAAGATACACATTTATATCGCACATGAAGAGTGTTCAACAATGAGTACACGTGTACCTAAAGTCCTTTTCATGAATTTTGGAACTCTTTCAGGCATTTGGTTCCGCTTTTGGAACTCATGTCCTTGCTCTTGGTAACCAAGCAAAGGGCCCCGGACTTAAGGGCTCGTTTGGATGGACAAAAAGATAGAATGAAGTTAAATAGGTCTTAATAGTCTAAAATTTTAACTCAAAACCATTTGGATAAGTCAAGTCTGATAGATGAAGTAATGTTATGAGCCTCATGTACTTCATTTCACTTCAACTCTAAATACTTCCATTTCCTTGAATAAAAATTGATTCTACTCCAAATCTTAACTTTAAAATAAGCATCCGAATGGAATGAAGTGAAGTACTCTACGTTAATTTCAACCTACTTTTCTTCACTCTACTCCACATTTGAAATCCACTTTATTTTATTCCACTCTTCATTTATTTTAAGAGAGTTTCCACACAAAGGAAGATTGATCAATCATGTGGAAAAGGAGTCCATACATCTGGGAAGAAAGCCTACACAAGTGAGAAGGAAGCATGTACACACGGAAAATGTGGCGTATATGGGGTTTGAGCTCTGACCAGCCAGTTAAGAAGTGTCTTCCTTACTACGCAGGTAAAAGAGAAAAAAATGTCCTTGTTGAGAGAGAGAGAGAGACGTCAATGCATGAGGATAGCTGTAATCGACAAAGTTCAACTATAAATTTAATGAAATGCTGCATTATATCATGTAGGGCTGAATTGCTCTATCAAGAACAGAATTTATTTTTTTTTTTTTAATATGTTGGTTCTAGGGAAATTGTTTTCGTAGAAGCAGGTTGTATGTGCCTAGTTCAGTCTAAGTCCATGGGGTCCACTTGGACTCACTTTGGTCTATGCTGGCCTATTGATAATTTTGTCATCCCATGATTTGGCATCAAGCTTAGTTTTACACCCATTGAACCTTTACGCTCATAGTTGGAATTAATAATAATAATAAAAAAAAACAATGATTAAAATGCCATTAAACTTTTAGGTTGTTTAAGCAATTAAGGATAAGATAATTTGGCGGGGATGACTATTTTTTGGCTCCCACTTTGTCCAAAAGGAGAGTTATTTAGCTAGCCTCCTCCCACAAACATGCATCTAAGTGGACTCTATGAGCCCCGCGAGCTGAACTACATGCAAGTAATATGCAATCCTCTCATAGGAGAACACACTCCTTGGATTTAGATAGCAATTAATGGTGCTTAAAAGGAGCACTTTTTCAACTTGAGAAATAATCAATCATGAAGACGTCAGTCCATCATGGTGACTCGCATTCTATTTACCAGATTCATGTGGGAGGTTTCTAAATCATTGGAGTAACTTTGAGTTTTACCTCTCTTGAATAGGGGTGTTTCTGGGCCAGGCCGGCCCGAGGCATATACAGGCCCCGTCCAACTTTAAAAGCATGAGCCTGGGCCCAGCCCAATGAGGCCCAAGCCCGCCCATTTAGTCAATTGGGCCGGGCAGATCAGGCCAAAGCGGGCTTTCTACCAATTGTTTGATAAAATTCACTACATTACTTGCACTCATCAGCTAGTCCAGGCTTTGGGCTTTCTGTCACTTAATCCAAGCCAGCCCAAATACTAAATGAGCCCAGATTATTTACCCAGATCAGACTCAGGCCGGCCCAGCCCATGAACAACCCTGCCCTTGCAAGGCCTAAGAGAGGTACCTTTTCATTGGGGGTAACCCAATATATTTGTGTATACATACACACGTTAAATTGGCTCACTCTCTAGTTGAAACCCAATATATTTGTGTACACACACACACATGTTAAATTGGCTCACTCTGGTTGATTACTTACAAAATATGCGAATAAAGTATTATAAAAAGTTTTAAGTTTTTTTCTATCGATCAGTCTTATGGTGGGCCTATCTTCTATCGGACTAACAATTAAACCCTGTAACAAGGGGTCAAGCCTTACAACCTTGGTTTCAGCTCGCATTCGACCATTTTCGGATCCAGATGTGTTTAGAACCCGCGATAACCAGATCCGAACCCAGTCGAGTTCGTGATGGATCTGAGCCCATTGACGGCCCTAACAATGACCACAAATTGTCATCTTGAACAAAAAGTGATGTAGGATCCGAGTCCTCATGGCAGTTTTGAAAGCCAGTGGGTATCCCACAGATATCATGAATAGACAGAATTCAAACTCGACTCGTTAATTTATCAGGTTGACAATTTCAATCCTACACTGTACTTGGTCAGGTTGGGTGGAAGGTCTGGAAATAAAGCCAAGTTGAAACTATCAACCTGGGCCATGTCGGTCAACTTCAATTCAGTCCCTGTGCCAACTTGGTGACCCTAACAGTTGAGGGGGTCAAGATTGGACAAATTTATTTTCAGGTGTCGAATTCCAGGCATTAGTATTTGCCCCAGGCCATCTGCCAAATAGAAGCAAGTCAAAATAACCAGTGTCTCTGGGCAAGACCCACTTCACCTCTGAACATTAATCGAACCCCTTTACGGCACAAAGTCTCCTTTAAATTTGTGATCAGTCCCATCCTTTTACACAGATTACTTTTTGAATTTGCACTTCGCCTAATTTCATACTACTACAGCTATTAATCTTTGTTGGATTAAGTTTTCACAATAAATTTGCACACCGGCATTGCGGTTGAACTTTTGGTCCTAAATATTAAAGACTAGGATCACATGCTAATCCACATTCAAAACCTTTCCATCAAAGTGGTCCCAAAGCATGTGGGTGTGCCTCTCTTGATTTATGACTCACAGGTTTAATGGTTTTACAGAGACACCATTTTTCTTTCAAATTCAATATAATCACAAGTAAATTTTGGGTTAAGTGCCAAATTCAGATTTGTGGCAAATTTAAGAGGAATGGGGGAACTGTATTTGAGATGGACAGCTTGATTAAAGGTTCTGCTATGTAGCATGACTAACCATGCAAATGGTTCTCAACAGAATACTTTTGTGTGTGTATTGAGATTTTCAAAAAATCTCCATCTTAAAAGCACTCATTTTTGCTCTATACTTTTAATTAGGCAATGGGGTCCATTTTGGGTCAATTCAATCTTTTTACACACATTACTCCGCATGAATTATCAAAGTTTAAATTTGACACTTATACAACTTTTGCACACCATTGCATTGAAACCCTGATAAAATAACACTCCTAAAACCATTAAACTTTAGGGTCATACAATTCCCATCTGAATGGTACTGTATAAATATATAAATATGTAAGGCTAAAAATGCAAAAAAAAAAAAAAAAAAAAAAAAAAGAATAAGAAAAGAAAAAGGAAAAAGAGTGATTACACTGGCTTCCACTTATTCATTCGTTAAGCTGACCTTCTGGTCCTTGAATAAGATTGACCAAAGATTCAGCAAAATGAAATTATTGATTTGGAAGTAATAAGTTGATATCTCAACCACAATATCTTCTGCGGCGGCAACAAAACCCACGTATCTAGCTAATCTAAGGTTAGATAACTTATTAAGTTTCATTTTTTTTTTTCTTTGGGTAAGAAGATAAACTTATTAAGAGGTGAGGGTCAAGTGGTTAAGTCAACATGTACCCAAAAAGAAAAAACAGGGGCTGAGTCAACTTAATCTCAGCCACTTGACCCTCACCTCTTAATAAACGGTAGATCATGTGATCACTACCGTACTGGATGACACTTATGATGAGTGTTATGGCTATTAACTAACTCCAGGGTAGCTCACTTGACTTAGGACCATGGTTTGCACCCGGAGGTTGTAGGTTCGAAACTGCACTACCATATTGGGGCTATAGGGAATTTTACCCGGCTTCTCTCTGGGCCCAAAGGAATTAGTCCCAGCCCAAAGGGTTGGAAACCCTCAAATAACGTGCGCACGCGAAAAAAAAAAGAAGAAAGGAGGAGTTTATGGCTATTAACTGGTGCAGTGCACCTCCACCTCAACTGTTTTGCTAGAGCTAGCTGGATACTGATATAGACTTTCATGCATGCTGGAAATCCTGGGGTGACTGATAGACATGAGAAACAGTGGGGCCCACAGCCTGTCTGGTCCCAAATTACTGAAAGAGGTTAGGAGCATTGTCTCAAGTATACGTTTTAGCTGAAAAACATGGTGTTTTTCCCATTAAATATCATGGAAAGTGAAGAATCATGAGAAAATTTTGATGATTATGAAACTAGAAGGAAACTAGGAAATCCACAAGAAAGTGGTATGTTTAGTAGTATTTTTATATCTGTTTGTGATAAGATTTCAAAAGATAAGGGACCTCTATATGCAAATTAAGAAAGATTACCTTTAGATTTTGGTTCTCCTTTTCAAATGTTTTTAAATGCGATGACTTGCCTGGTTACATGGGGGATCATTTGAAAAAAAAAAAAAAAAAGCTTTCACTTGTGTAGCTGGCATTTTTCTCGTTCTTTTCCCACTGTTGATCAAATTTGATCTCACATAGCTTAATTGGACACTCATTTGAACTTTACTTCTTGTTTGATTGAACTTAAAAACTGTTTTACTTAGGGTACATTTGTTTTCATGAACTTGAATTACTAGGAATTAATGGTAAAATAGGTTGAAAAATGAGTATTATAGAGGTGAGCGGCGAAGGATGCAACGTAGAGATGTAAATGAGACCAACTCTTTCAAGAATTTGATTTATTAGGGTTTTGGATGTTCATCTTCCATTTCTCCCCAGTTCATTTTCAACGGGGAGAAAATTTCATGTCATTATTGGCTTTAATCCTTTTTATGTATCATATTCCCCCCCCCCCCCCCCCCCCCCAAAAAAAAAAAAAAGAATTTAATTCTGTGCAAATTGAGAAGCCCTCAATTTTTAGAGGATCAAGGACTGTTTTTTTTTTTTTTGCCAATCCTCACCGATAATGAGACAATTCCATTATGCTACTTACTGCCACATAGGGGGCAAATGGGTCAGGTCAAGGCAAAAAAATTTGGGTTAATCTAAATTATCTACAGGTTGAAGTCCAACCCTTATCCAACCCCATTTTTAACACAGGTCAACCCGACTTGACCTGCATAGCCCAAATCCAACGCGAGTCAACCTCTTTTACTCAGTTTGACTCAATCCAACTTGAACAAGTTTGGGCCATGCCCAATCCATTTAAAGTATTTGGGTTATGTTTGAGTTCGATTATAGGGGGAGAAAGAAAAACCACAAAGCACAACAAACTCAAATACCAACCATTTAAATCAGTTTAGATAGGTGGGTCAACTTTAACCCAACCCATTTAAATGGGTTATGCATGTTATGTTGGTCAACTCTGACTCGACCTATTTTACTACAAGATAGAGGATCTAACCTGTGACCGGCCCATATAATGTATGGGTCGAATGCAGGTTAGGTCAGATCTTGCCCATCCCTTCTTTTATCTTCCCTCGCTAAATATGGTCAGATGTGAAGAGTTTGGGAAAGAAAGATGATAAAGAGTTGAGATTGCATAAAAGGTGGGCCATGAGACCGCATAAATTCATGGTCATTAAAGGTGGGAATGGTTTCTTGCACAATATAATTCCTCCCTACCTCTCCAACCCCCACCATCCAAGTCAAACAAAACAAGGAAAGAAACTTTTCTTCAACACAAGAAACAATGAAGTAGAACCACAAGGGAAAACTACTTGTTAAACTTGATAGTAAGGGCGTTAGGTTCACTCTTACCAAACACAAGAGGTGAGTATGTCATCTATCAAAACAAGTACCACTTTTCCCCACATGTGAGACATGACCATCTGCATTCTTGTATTTCTAATTGTCTAATTTAAGGTAATTAGATGGGCCCTGCAATAACGATGTGGCACTCTAAAGAAGACCACATTTCAATATGGATGGTTTGAACCTTCAAGAGAGATAATCTTAATAACAAGGACCACCAACGTACAATGCCACCCATAACTTTGACAAGTAATGAAAGACCAATTTAATTGTGTCTACCTAAAAAATAAGGCCCAAGATGGATCCCATCAAGTTAGTAATTAGAACAGCTAATGAAAGATTGGATTTGGAGATTTTAATTTGGTTCCAAATTGATTAGATAGGCCCACAACAATGGTGTGGCACTCTGGCCGTATTTCAAAATGGAGCATTCTTGTAGAGTAGATGTGGTGCCCGGAGGGATTAGTCCAGCCCAAAGGGTTGGGAACCCTCCGATAGCAAAAAAAAAAAAAAAAAAGTCTTTTGAAAGTTTCTACTAAGCTTTAATTTATATAATAATTGTAAATTTAGGGTGCATGCTAACTTTTCTTGTGATGATTAATTCTAAAGCCATAGATTGATGGTTGAAAATATAGATGAAGTTTTATTTTAGTTGATGGTTGATCATATCAATTCCTCATCTAATACACCAATCCTACGGATGAGACTAGGAAGTAATGGCAGAGGTAGAATTTTTTTCCTCTAGACGGTTCTAGCCTCGTGATCAGTCTAGTACCTTGGCAATAGGAGATAAATTAAGAGAGATCCATTTCGAATAACTTGGAAACTAATGTCCAATGCAAACTAGTAAAGACACCATTAATAAAAACTACATTTACATAGATTAAAAGCCCCAAAAGAAGAAAAAAGAGAGAGATGTCAAAGATATAAAATATAAAATAAATCAAAAAAGAGTGCAATACTCCATCTCTAAAATAGAGAACCAGAATTCATGTAGCTGAATCTAACTTGATTGAAACTATCTGATGATGAAGACACTCTCCACCATTCCGATGCAGACATGGCACTAGCTTATCCCAGTCAGCTATCCAATCGGTTGCTTGCTTGAATGGGTAGGAAGATGGTTGCAATGATGATAAATGATAATCGTATCTACTATCTACTACCTGATTTTGGATGGTCAGATTGAATGTATATTTATGCCATGTGGCCAATAGGGATTCGTGTGTCCAGATTGTCAAAGTTTTATCAGACTCTTGTAGTTTCTGCTCACACGGGTTTGCTAGTCAAAGCTTTTAAGGTGATGGGCAAGCCAACTGTCACCAGATTTTTCATTAAAAAACTGGAACCTTTCATTAGCAGCCATTTATGAATTAGCACCCATTTATGCTTTCCCCAAAATAGCCTCATGGTCCAAACGAAATAACTAAATGTTGATTGCTGAATGCTGATGTTGGGTTATTTTTATGGTTCCTGTTGTACAATTCATTGCATGTAAAAGGTTTTTGCACATGACTTGTACAATGTACCATTGTTGTTTGAGTTGAACTCAAAACAAAAAATTCATTGAAACCCAATTTCTACTATACTTAGCATAAAGTCCATATAGTGTATCGGTTGAATTTCTTGCGAATCAGATAATGAATTAAGATTATGTATCCAAAAGCATAAGCCCAAGACACCAAAACATGGGATGAATGAAATCCAAGGCACATAGCATGTGAAGTAGTTTAAATTCCATAATAAAATGATGGATGAACTCACATTAGATATATTGATGGAAAATGACTTGACCACTATGAAAACAAAGGTGTATATTGATTTCTAACATAGGTGTCTATCAATTTCATTGAATATATCTTACCATAGACAATAGCCTAACAATGAATCTAATGGTAGAGAATCGCTTGACCATATGAGACTAATAGATTCTAATGGTGGATCATGGCCTGCCCTCAATTGGGATTGTTGTTATTCAGAGACGTATGCGTGAGTATAAAGAGATTTAATTGATAATAAAGTTATGCATCAATTTTGAATGGATAATAAATGTGTGCATCAATTTATTTTTCACTCTTTCTCCATTCTTTTAAAGGCTTTCAATCAATATTCAACCGACATGGATTAATGAGCTCATGTGAAGAAGGGAGGTTAATTTAAGGGTTTTTTTATTTTTTTATTTTTATTTTTATAACTCAAATTCGGCCCTAAGATCTAAAATTAGCATATTTTGTTGTTTAATTAATGTAAATAAATCACTTGTTAAAGAATTTTCGCAATTCACTTGGAACGCACTTACATGCATACAACTTAAATCCCTATCCAATAAAGCGATGACTAGAGATCAAATCCTGATTGTTCATAGGGTGATGAATATGCCCCATCACCGAGCTATCACTTGATTAGCTTGTTAATTATAAACGTATAAATGAAGGATTCATTTTTCTTTATTTTCTAAGTATTTCTAAAATCTAACTTTGTTAGAAGAGGGATTGAAACAACCCAAAATACCAACCAGGAACTAGAATGACATAATAATGATTTAAAGGTCTTGAAGGGTACAATATTCAAAACCATGTTTTAAAGTTGTGACCGGTGAAGACACCGGGGTAGCCACCCATTTGGTTGGATACTTCACTTCTACTGGGGATCGATTCTTAAGTTCCTTTTTCTGTGTGGTCAATGCTTCTTATTGTAGCATGATTTTCTCCCTTTGCATGGGGTTTCTAATGGGTTATAGCCCCATTAGCTATCAAAAAAACCAAGATAAAATAAAATAGAACAAAAACGGCGTTGATGGGAGAAAAAGAGAAATTATGAGACACCAATTCAGTAGTAGTAGGCTCCTAATGGTCACTAATGGGTACAATTCGTATGGTGCTCTACAAGATATAAGGTCCACATTGTGAAAGGCACATGAACAATTTTTGTTCGAATAATAGTGCCTTACGTGATCGGTTCATAAACCGATGTCAAAAGTGCCTTTCAACTACAATATTGTAATGAAAAATTTAGTAAGAATGACATCTTATCTTAGTAGTAAGAAGTGTCACTTCTCACATGATTGTCCAAGAATCGGCCCCGAAGCTTGCAAGCCACCTTGATTTATCCGAGGACTCTCTCACCTCATCTGAGGTCTCTTTCCCTCATCTGAAAGCTCATTGATCTTCCTTGAGGTCTCCTCCCTCACCTAAGCTCCACTCAAGTTGGTTTAATAGGGTTCCAACACCCTTCGCTGGGGTACCAACATTACAACAACAACGAAAAAAAAAAATAAGAAGAAGAAGAAGAAGAAGAAGAAAAATCACCAAAAAAACTATGTTGAAATATAAAAAACTACTTTGAATTGGCACTTGCATCAATTTAAAAGTTGATTTGTATATATGACTGCATGATAGAATTATAAGTCTTTAAGTCTCTAAACTCAAGGGCACATTTCTTTTGATTGGAATAATATTATTAGCCCCATGCCTAGTATGATTGTTTTCCTCCCTGCCCCGGGTTTGAGTGGAGTGCATGAGTTTGAATTCTTGATATAGCAAAAAACTCACATTGATATCACATTTGTAAAAACCTCATGATATTTTGAAAATAATGTTGAGATATCATGTTATTAATCTACTTGGTAATTTTCTTGAAAATATTGAAATATTTCTTTAAATGCACAAGAAATCACAATAATATCAAAAGGAAAAATGGAGAAATTTTGAAAAATCTATAAAATAATTTTAGCAGAATTAATTTTCCATGAGATCTTCTTTCTAATATTTCAGTATTTTCTGGAAAATGATATTTGCCACAATGGTCCATGATAGTGGGTCCGTATCTGAGACAGTGTTGTTTGTCAACTTCTGTGCACCTAAGGCCTTTTATACGAAAAAAAAGTATCTAAAAAGCTTCCCATAAATTTGTTCATAGTAGTGGGCTCCACTATAATTATGTGGAAAGAGAGACAAATAAGACTTTCTGAATTTTCAAATGATGAGTTGATCAAGAGTTGATAATTATGTACTCTTCTAATAATTTTCCTTGTTAATATCTCTCTTTCATAATCATGTAATTAAAAAGGATGAATAAAATTCTCATCAACCTAAATGAAAAGAGCAAGCTTTTGTTGGAGCTTTTGGAATCCATTTATCTTATGATATTTTCTCTGTTCAGACAATGTCTTCACCAATGAGATTGTGGGTTGTATTGAAGTGTGATGGTCACATTATTATAAAAAGCTCATCTTTGATTTAGTACATATTACATGTCTTATAGTTTATGGAAGATCCAATTGCTCTAAACTTATATTATGGTCATTATTAGACTTTTTCTATAAGCACCAATTTGTCTTAACAAACTTTATTTTGTACTCGTTTATTTGTATGAAACTGAATTTCTACAACTTCATGGTAAAATCAGTTCCAAGAAAGAATTCTTAATGTAGATGTAGACAAGACCCTAACTTTCTTAAACTATTTTTATTAACGAAAAAATTATTTAATTTTTATTTTAAGGGTATTCTTCACCTTTGTTTCTTCAATTTTATACTCTTTTAGGATTAATCTCTTATAATCTTTAGAATTACAATTACATCAAATTTGTGGAGCCCTAAAAAAGAATGGAGAAGTAATCAGTCCTCCCATACAATCTAAACTTGAAGTCCCTAAATCTTAATTCTTTTATCAGTAACAAAACTCATATTAAAAGAAAGAAAAAAAAAAAAAAAAACAAAACAAATGAAAGCAAAATAGCAAGGAAAGGTACATTTAAGTAATTAAGAGTTGAATTTGATGTTTTTTTCAAAACTCCTTTATAAATCTATTTCTACATCTAGAGTTCAATTAAATAATTCTTCATTTACTTTTTTTAAAAAAAATCTCCTAATAATAAAACAGTGGGAGGTCTTAGCTTTCCTTTTTAATTCACGACAAAACAAATAATTTCCATTGGATCCCCTGCTGCTTTGGGCCTAAATATTTTACTACTGTCAAACGTAATGGGTGTTTGAAGTCTGAAAGGAGTTTGGACTTTCAGCAAAGGGCAATAATGATGTTTTCCTTGAGGCCTACACTTCAATAAATGCAGGATTGCGACACCATAGTCCTACCCAATCGGGCCCACTTACTAAATTCTTCCTTTAGATACAACTTGCAAGAATTTCTTCAATAGGGTGGCTGGTGAGAGCTAGGTTTCTTGCACAATGGTTTTAACAACTCACAAATGCTGGGAAGAAACAAAGAAGATTGATTGATGGATTATTAAGTAGTGGCGGTGAAATGATGGTCTCAATTTGTAATTTAATACTTTTAACTGCTGTTATTAAAATCGGACTCATGAATCAAACATTTACAACATATTTATGAAATTCAAGTCATCACAATTATTGTATATCCTCATGTCATGTCCAAACATTGCTTCTGTTGGGGCTACTCTTGCCCATTGATCATGTCATGACTTCACTTGTTTTTATTTTATTTTATTTTAATTAATTGTGTGTTTTAAATATGACTTATTTGAGGTTGGGTTGAATTCCCAATAAGGTGAAACTTGGCCCAAATAATCACATTGAGGATTGTGATTCTGATTTAGTTGGATTGCAATGGTGGACCTTGCTGATTGGATACAGAGGGTCTGTTTCTTTATTATTAGGAGAATTACAGGCAAAAACTCTAAACACAATGTGATGGCTTTTAACTTGGTATTTTGAAATATCATATTTCTTTAATAGAACTTTAAATTTCAACCACTTTGAAAGTCACTTTTAACCTTTGAAATTATCAAACTCAACCCCCTTAGACCTACGTCTTAAACATTACTGTATGCTCTTGGAGGAAGATTTGAGAAGAATTTCATGAAGGGGACATAATATTTTGAGAATTTCATATTCTTCATACATGAATTCCTAGAGTATTATTAAAGAAACAGGCCCTTGGGCACTATAGTTAGCTTTAAAGTAAGGGGGTTCATAGGCTGAGTAAGGCTGGGCTGTAGCTTGTACAAGCTGGGACCATTTATATTATTGGCTCTTAAAAAGGTATAAATTGTATGTGCATATGTTGGGCTTGGAGGGGCTCATAAATATATGTACAGGTTATGGCACAACTCACATAATATTTGTGCCAGAAAGGTCGGCTTGATTGTAGCGTACGGGCCAAAAATTAGAATCTAATTTCAACCCAATACAAACTGGAGTCAAGCAACCCCAGCCCATGGGTACTCCTACCACAAAGAGTCTTGATTCTATGGGCTTGGCCGTTTTAACTCAACTTGAAATAGGTACAGTTAGATACTAGCTGAAGCCCTAGACCCGACCCAAAAAAAAAACCCAGGTATAAGCCCAAGTTTTCGCTTGATCAATTAGATCAGAGCCTACAACCCTATAACAAACAAATCAAATATTATGACTGTAGACCCATCTTTAGTCTTGAATGCGAGAATGATGAAAAAAAATCTCTTTATGCCTTTCCAGGGCATGCATCCGGATCGTCCCCAAAGGTAGGACCCCTCTTGAATTTCACCCGATCCCGCCATATAGCAGAGCGCATGAGAAAATTGCCCTTTAACATTATATTACTACTTGTTTATTTGCTTGATAGTTATTTCAAGTTTTAACTTATTAACGATGAACCTGATTAAACATGAAGGTCAGGCTGTGGACCCGAACCCGACCTGATTAATGACCCAAAATAAATTTTGACTCCACCAGTTGAAGAAAGGCGGCAAAAGTCTTCATCTCTTTTGTACGAATTGCAGTGGCATTTTTGTGAATTCCTTAGGAAGAGGCGGGTGAATTCAAATGAATCCGACCACGTTAATTTTCCGGCTGGCGAATTCAATGTTTCGTGGCCTCTTCGACAAGAGTTCGTTGGGGTAGTTGCCTTCCCCCCACTCTCTCTCTCTCCTCTCACATTTTAAATCCTTTCTTCCCCTTCGAATCACCATGCCATTCTACTCTACCTTAACCTGCCTCCTCTTCTTCCCTTCTATTTCCCATTTTTCAGGCCTTTCATCTTCTCTCACAAATCCTCTTCTCTACCTTAAACTTTCCTCCTCTTCCATATTATCTCTTCTTCTTTTCAGACGTTTCATCTCAAACCCAGTCCCACTTTTCAGCAGTAGATTGCAGCAACTGCCTTTTACCTACCTCTATCTATCCAAATTCAAATCTTTGTTTTCTTGGTCTCTTCAAAAACTCACTCTCTCTCTATTTTTTTTTTTTTTCTCCTTGATTCCATGAATAGAACAATTTCCCAACTGGGCATTTCTACTTGTTAGTTTGATTGTCTTTTAATTGTGCTGCAAACACATTCCTACCCCAGACTCTCCGGCCCCCCTTTTCTTTTTTTTCAGTTATGGCTGAGAAATCCCAAGAAGAGAAACCCCAAACTGTTCCAACTGATGAAACAGCCAAGAACAAAAAGAAGAGCAACCTCCCCGATTTCCTCCAATCAGTGAGGCTAAAGTATGTGAAACTCGGCTACCATTACCTGATCTCCAACGCCATGTACCTGTTCCTCGTTCCTCTCCTCATCTCCATCTCCGCTCATTTCTCCACCCTCACCATCAAAGACCTCCACGACCTCTGGTCCCAACTCCAATACAACCTCATCACGACCATCATCTGCACCACCTTCCTCGTCTTCCTCGCTACCCTTTACTTCATGACCCGACCCAGAACCGTCTACCTCCTCGACCACGCCCTCTACAAGCCCGAAAAGGCTCGCATGTGCCCCAGAGAGACCTTCATGGAGAGGTCCTGCCTCACGGGGACGTTTACAGAGGAGAACTTGGCGTTCCAGAAGAAGATCCTGGAGAGGTCGGGGCTGGGGCAGGAGACATACTTGCCTGAGGCGGTGCTGAGGGTGCCGCCGAACCCTTGTATGGCGGAGGCGAGGAAGGAGGCGGAGATGGTGATGTTTGGAGCTGTGGATGAGCTGCTGGCGAAGACTGGTGTGAAGGCTAAGGATATTGGGATTCTTGTAGTCAATTGCAGTTTGTTTAATCCAACACCATCTCTATCTGCTATGATAGTGAATCATTATAAGCTGAGGGGGAATATTATAAGTTACAATCTTGGTGGGATGGGTTGCAGTGCTGGGCTCATCTCTATTGACCTTGCCAAACAGCTCCTTCAGGTTTGTGTTTCTTTTTCTTTTTTTTTTTAAATATTTATTATTATTATTATTATTATTATTATTATTATTATAGTTTTTTTAGAAATGGAGCATTTTATGTTGATAGGTCGGTATATGGTTTCTTTTGAGAGGGGCGGAGATGGTGGGGAATTGAAATCACTCTTATAAAATTTTATTCCAATCAGAATTATAACGACGTTGGTGGAATTGATAGTCTTTATAAAAAAAAATTTTAACTTCATGTACGTGCCATCATGTGTTGATCACATTAATCTCACTCTTTTTATTTATGTTGCATATTCATGTCAACTACTTTTATTTTATATTAATATAAGATAGATCGGAAAGTTGGCTCAAACCTGTTTGGAGTGAAATTTGATCATAAATCGCACTTAGTAAATAAGTTTTCTGTATGGGGGACAGCTCGTAACTAGGCAAAAAGTGGAAAATGACTTGACACCAAAACTCAATATAACGCGGTGTATATATATAGTCTCTATACAACTGGCACAAGCACGTGATAATGAATGCAGGAGATGCACTGTTGGTGTGCCCACCTTGATGACACCAATCACGTGGTTTCAGTTCTGATTTTCTGATCACATTGCTCTTCTTTAGATTCACTATGTACCATTTACAGCAACATGGATTTTTTCTTAGTTGAAATAGATGAATTGGTGTTGGGTGCGTTGGATCCTTTAATGTGTTGGGACTTTTTTATCTCTACCTTTTTCTTGAAAACCAAAGATCCTATATATAAGACATTAAATTTGATCTGTTTGATTCTTTTGGGTACTACACATCTATATTCAAGGCTAGCTTAGCTCATCAACGGTCATGATTTCATACATGTGCCATGTAGCCACGTACATAAAATTATAGACCCAATTTACCATTTTAGCATTACTATCTACGCTAAGAGTTGCATGGATACTGTTGTTTGATAATTATATGAAGAAGAAACTGATTTCATTTCCATACATGCATTGTATTGTATGTAATATGAACATACAAACAGGTGCATCCCAACTCCTATGCGCTGGTGGTGAGCATGGAGAACATCACCCTCAACTGGTACTTTGGCAACAATCGATCAATGCTTGTCTCCAATTGCCTCTTTCGCATGGGTGGGGCGGCCATCCTTCTCTCTAATCGACGGTCTGATCGTCGCCGTTCCAAGTACCAACTCATCCACACCGTCCGCACCCACAAGGGTTCTGATGACCGTGCATTCAACTGTGTCTATCAAGAAGAAGATAACACTGGTCGGGTTGGAGTCGCCCTATCGAAGGACCTCATGGCGGTAGCCGGGGAGGCTCTCAAGACCAACATCACCACATTAGGCCCTCTAGTCCTCCCCATGTCGGAACAACTCCTCTTCTTTGCCACATTGGTTGCAAGAAAGATGCTCAAGATGAAGATCAAGCCCTACATACCGGATTTTAAGCTTGCATTCGAGCATTTTTGCATACATGCCGGCGGGCGGGCAGTGCTAGATGAGCTGGAGAAGAACTTGGACTTGAGTGAGTGGCATATGGAACCCTCAAGGATGACTCTTTATAGGTTTGGAAACACTTCTAGTAGTTCTTTGTGGTATGAATTGGCCTACACAGAGGCTAAGGGAAGGATTTCAAAGGGAGATCGCTGCTGGCAGATTGCATTTGGATCAGGATTCAAGTGCAATAGTGCGGTTTGGAAGGCACTGAGGACTATTAATCCTGCAAAGGAGAAGAACCCATGGATGGATGAGATTGGTAACTTCCCAGTTCATGTGCCCAAAATTGCATCAATTGTATCTTGAGCAATCACCCCTCCCATCACATCTCTCTATTAATCTCAATTTATTGCTTATTATTCAGTGTGATTTGAGTCATACATGGAAGTATATTTTTTAGTTAATGTGTCAGAATGAATGGACAAGAAAATGACTGGACTCGTGATTTTATTCGATCAATTAGTTCTATCTGTCTTCTTTTTTTTTTTTTTGAATAAGTTATGTTGTCATTTCTCTTTTCATACATGCATTTCACACTTATGCAAATACTATGTTGCATAATAGCATCAAGGTCAGTGTGCGAGCCTAAATTTATATGGACTTGTTTGGATGGATGTAAAACTTCTTTGGGAAAGGTCAGATGCCTGAACCTGAAAGGGAGGGAGAAACGAAGGTCAGAGACCCTGGCTGCGCTCAACCAAATGTACTCCGATGCTTAAGTTAGTTCAGCAACCAAACAGAGACTGAGAGGGCAGAGAGAAAGAAATGCAGATAGGGGTGGCAATTTTGCCCCGCCCCGCCCCGCCCCGGCTTGCCCGCCCCTATCCTTAGGTGGGGCGGGGACGGCGAATAAAACTGTGCCCTAAAGGCGGAGCGGGGCGGGGATGGATTTGCTCTTTTTCCCGCCCCGCCCCGTGTCCCGCCCCGTACCCCGCCCCGCCATTAAATAAGTTTATATATATGTATATGTATGTGTATGTGTATGTATATATGTATATGTGTGTATATATATATATGTATATGTATGTGTGTGTATACATATATGTATATGTGTGTAACAATTTTGAATATATTAATATATTTTAAATAAGGTAAAACATTACAAGAAATGAAGTTTAGTTTAGTGGTAAGGCAAACCTCTAGTTGTTCTTCCACCCAAGTTCGAATCCCAGTCTTGCACATTTGAGGGGCGGGACGAGGCGGGGTACCCGCGGGGCAATCGGGGTATGGCGGGGCGGGGACGGGACATATTAATTACCCTGAAGGGCAGGGCGGGGCAAGTTCGGGGCAGGGGCGGGGAACCCCAATTCCGTCCCCGATCCGCCCCGTTGCCATCCCTTAATGCAGAATTTGGAGTATCTATGTGTACGTGTGCGTACCTCTTCTAGACCTTACCTTGGGAAGGGTCCCATCTGACCTTATTTTGGTTTTTCGGATTGCGGGTCCCGCTCTTTTAGGGATTGTGAATGTGATCACCGGATAATGATAACTCTTTATCTAATTGACCGAGCATCGGTACTCATCTCTGTTAAGCGAACCGAACTGAAGATGATACCGAGGTTAGGTATAACCCTAACATGGACGCATCATGGTACTATTGCCGAGCTGTATAAAACCGAGATCAAGACAAGCCTAGCTGGTATTTTTACCGAAACGAGGACAATCTCGACATTATGAAAACGTCCTACACAGTCAGCATATTGGTATGTACATGAGTCCCTCTAATATAAACATGAGTTCAGTGAATTATTGAAGGTCTACCTAGTCATTATTAGACATTGAATTTAAGTCGATGAAATGAATAACCAAAGAAAACGTAGTGAATGGGTTGTATCTTTGCTATTGTTATTATGCTAACATAATTTGAAGTGACTGATTTTGATCACTAATTTACAAATTAAACGTTTATTTTTACTTCGCAGGGATGATATCACTCGCTAACAAAATATGCTTCTCAATAACATGATCTTAAGGTCCTCAGAAACCGAAAATCATCATGCTCATTTTTTTTTTAATTTTATGTATATGAATAAGAAGTAGATAACAAGCATTATGACCCTTGAATTAAAATAACGATGCTTAGAATTGTGCAAACCATAGGGGCTACTAAACTCGTGTGTCACACTAAAACTTTTGGAGCAACAACCAAGACAACAATCCAATATTTTCAAAATAAGTTTTGGCCAGTTAGATATACAACCAAAAAAATTTTCCGGATGAGACAACTTATGTAGAAGAAATATCTACATATGGTTTCTATTGGTTTAATTATATGGTTTTCTAAGCCAATCAATCCCGCGAACAGTGAGAAAAAGATACATACCATATTGTGCATTTATCTTAGGGTCTGCAATGCTGTACCTACCCTTAGAAAGACCCAGACTGGTGCCCACTTTTTTTTTTTTTTTTTGGTTAGATGGTGCCCACTTAAAAGCATGAAATCATTGGTGGAGGGGTTTTGAAGGGTCCCCTTATAACCTAACTACATGCAGAAACGAGAATCATCATATCAAGAAAGATAATCTTTTTGAGTGTCTTTAAGTTGTCTAAATCATTACCAACATATGTAATGGGTGTGTTTTTGCTCCCTATTAACTTGTGCAGAGAGTTGGAGAAGATGATGAACTCGTTTTGGTGGGGTAGTGGAGGGGTTGATAATAAAAGGATCCATTGGATGTGTTGGGATCGCCTTTGTACTCGAAAAGATCAAGGTGGGCTTGGTTTTCGAAAAATTCATGAGTTCAATCTAACAATGTTAGGAAAATGTGGCTGGAGATTGCTTTCAAATCCTAACTCACTTGTGGCTCAACTGTATAAAGTTAGATACCATCCAAGATCTAACTTCTTGGAGGCAAAGATAGGAGGGAACCCGAGTTACATATGGAGAAGTGTCATGGCAGCTCAACATATAGTAAAAAATTGGGTAAGATGGCGAGTTGGAAGGGGCAATCAGATCAATCTATGGGAAGATCCTTGGCTACCCGACAATGAAAACCCTAGAGTTACTACAAGGGTGATGGAGAGTCTTGAAAATGCACGAGTTGCTAGCTTAATGAAGGTAGGAGAGACAGGTTTGGATGCTGATCTTGTTAAAGATTTGTTTAATGATCGTGATGCGCAACTAATTCTTAGCATTCCTATTTCCTCAACTAATGACACTGATGCTTGGATGTGGCACCATGACCAGAAAGGAGTGTATACAGTAAAGAGTGCTTACCAACAAGTTGTGGATGTTTCGGGATTTCTTCAGTCCAGACATCAATTGCCAATATGAAGAAAATATGGAGCTTAAAAATCCCGCCTAAAACAAAAAATATAATCTGGCGAGCTTGTTGTAATGTACTTCCGACGAGAATGCAAATTCATAAGAAATGAGTGGATGTTGATTGTTGATGCAATATGTCCAGTATGCGAGGAAGAAGAAGAATCCACTTGTCATGTGCTAGTAGATTGTCCATTTGCCAAAGAATGTCTAAGGTGTGTGAATGTGACATATGATGGAGGACCTAATACTTTATTTGTTGATTGGCTTAATAATGTTGCTACGCACGTAAATGTGGAGACTCTTCAATACGTATGCATGGTGGTTTGGAATCTTTGGCAAAATAGAAATGATTTAGTTTGGAGGAACAGATATCAAAGTGTAACCAATGTGGTCAATTCGGCTATCTCTTACTTATCTCAATGGCAGGTTGCTCAGCAAAATAAATTTAATGATGGGTGCTTGTTGCATGGTGATGGGGCTATTTGCTGGCAGTGTCCTCATCTTGGATGGCTCAAATGTAATACTGAAGGGGCTCTGTTTCATGAAGGTGCTAAGCTGGGCATTGGTTGGACAATAAAAGACGAGAATGATATGATGAAAGCGTCTCACAGCAGATTGTTGGGTAGCCTTATGGAACCAAGATTTGCAAAGGTTTTATGTGTCAGGGAGGCTCTCAGTTGATTGAAGTCCAGTGGTCTTAACAAAATAGTGATTGAATCAGATGCGCTCTCTTTAGTTCAAGCTATCAGAGGCATTAATCCTGATCAATCTTATTTTGGATCTCTTGTTAATGATTGTAAATCTCTTATTAAAGAGATTGTAGATTGTAAGGTTATGTTTGTGAGAAGATCAGCGAATTACGCTGTCCATTTGTTGGCTAGAGTGGCAAATTCTTTGTCTGGTCCTAGTTATTGGGAAACTATACCCCCTTCTTTCTTATGTAATACTTTGAGTATAGATGCTCTTTATGAACAATATCATTTTATCTTCAAAAAAAAAAAAAGTTGTCTAAATCAAAATCATAAAATGAAATAAATGGGTGTCAAAGTTTGCAGGACTAGTTTAAGTATCTACCTACCCAACTAAGATGAGTGTTAAATTTGGGAGAATGCTAAACTAACCTTGGTGGAGGTAGGAAGTGCTAATTCATGGTGAGGGAGCAAAGCAGAGAAAGGCTTGCAAAGTATTAATTAGTGATCATTATATGTCAGTCAGACAGCTAAAGCTTGTGGTTGAGATAATGTTGCTAATTAAGATAGATGTATGTGTAAAAGGAAAGTATAAACTTCAAAATTACTATAGGTGAAGAGATGTACAGGCAGCTCTAATCCAAAAGAAAATCAGATGATTGTAAAAATGGTGTGCTAATAATATGAAACAATCATTTTTATAAATAAAAAAATTAATGTGCTGTGACAATAAGATGATTAGGAAAAGGAAAGGTGAGGAGCCTTGGTTTTGAAGATGACTTTGAAAGGAAATAGTAAAATACTCTCAAGTTATTTGTTAACATAATTTATAGCTCTACGAGGGAATGACAATAGAAGTAGAAATCATTGATCTGATCTCAAATAAATGGGATAAGGCTTTGATAACTATGATAATCTCCGTAATTACATCAAATGTATTTCCTAATATTTGAACTTATAAAATATTCTACTTAAGGAATAATTACTTAAAAGCTAAGTACCATTTGTGCTCACAATGTTCTTAAATTTAATAAAATATTTCAAAATGATCTAACTCAAAGAATATCTACAATAAAATCATAACTACAATATAAAATGTTCTGAAGTCATCGATGAAGATAGGGAATTAGGGATGACATCAGATCTATCCTGGTATCAAAATTAGAACACACCACTCCCATCATAGCGAGGTAATAGAAGGGAGAGAAAAAAAAAGTTCTAAAAGAAATTTGGGACGTTGTTGAAAGTGGGGTTTGATCCATGGGTGGGCCATGTTTGATGAGGTTGAGTACCAATTGACTTGTAATGCAGGGGTTGGACATCTTCAACCTTGTGGTATAAGTATCATAGTGAGTGCAAGCTTCTATGGTTGGTAATCTAATTATGGCAGGGTAAACGTACACGCACACTGAGGCACACGTCCCATGCAGGGAGGGAGATAGGGTTCCTGTCTGCATTTATCAAGTGGTGCAAGTCAATGGGAAGCCTATGAATGAGGATTACCTAGCACTGCACAGGTGGGCAGGTAAGCTATTATTGACTCCACACCTTAGAGTCAGCGCTGACGTCCACAGTCAAAGACAATGTTTGCACAATCTTTGAGGTGGTTTTGAATGGGGCCAGGTCAGATGTAATTTCTCGAGATATTGTATGCCTTCTAGAAGATGCAGGTGGATTACTGGATTAGGGCTAAATATTTGCCAGTTTACAAAGCATCCCCTACCTAGCTTTGAGAAGCAAAGGGTTCCCTGTTGGTTGGGTACTCGATTTTAACCTAATTATTGCCTATGGTTTGATCATGGGGTCCTCTTCGTGTAAGAGTAGGCTTCTTATTTCTATTAACCCAGCTCCAATCTCCTATCTCTCCAATGGGGGCAAACTTCTTTTCGCGCATCTAGGGTCTCTCATGAGTCCAACACCTTTGGGTGAAAAGCAAAATAATAACAAAATAGAAGCATCCCTTGGTCCAGTAGTAGAGGGCCATCCACCCCAATAAAGCCCAACATTGAATTTAAATCTCTCAAGATCATCAGTGTATATTCTTATAAAAATTCATTTCAATCAAAGTTATGTCCACCATCATATTGTACATATTTAAAACATGTGAGTAAGAAAAATAGAGATGAATTGGGTATTTAGATTTGATCAATCTAACAACCAGCACATTTCTGATTAGGGTTTAATTTATCTTAACAATAGAACAAAGTGGTACAATGATCTTGAGTTGTTTGGATTTCAATAACCCAACAATTTCTAGCCTTTGCAATTTGCACCTAGAAAGTTAACGCAAAAATTTGTTGCCACTCCTCCAGGTTTAAATTGAGAGTTACAAATGCCACACACCAAGCTTCTCATTCACATCCATTTTCTTTCCAAAATTCCTCTCTACACATCGCATTATTTCCAAAGCCCCCTCGACCTTCATTTTCTCTTTCCGCATCCCTTCTTCCCCCTCTCCCTCTCCATGTCGCCGCCCTCTCTCCCTCTCCCTATTTCTCCATCTCCCTCTCTCCCTCTTCCCCTCTCCTTCTCCCCGTGCCTCTCCCTCGCCCTCTTTCTCTCTCCCTGTTGCCGCCTCTATCCATATCCCTCTCCTTCTCCGTGTCTCTCTCCTCTCCTTGCCCTTCTCCCCCTCCGGCTGTGCTGACAGAGGGGACGTTGGTGGTTGGGCTGGGGTTGGGGAGGAGGTGGGTGAGTGTAGAAAGAAGTTGGGGAGGGAGCGTTTTGATAGATGTCATTTTAGGTAATTTTACAAATTGATATATTAGTCATGTAAAAAAGGATATGGAAGGAGAAGGCTGAGAAGCTTGGTACGTTGCATTAGCAGCTCTCATTTAAAAATGGAGAAAGAAAGAGGAAGAAGATACCACACTCGAAACATCATATTTGACTTAGATTTTCACCCAAATGATCACAAATACGATAAATGGGCCACCAAGTGGCAAAGCTGACTGTGCCGAAGGGACCTTGAACGAGCCGTTCTTAAGTAGGATACAAATATCTTAATATAATAAGAAGAACATTTAAGCAAAATCTTGGCCATTAATTTAGCTATGTATTTGAGGATTTGGGTTCACTGATATGAAACCATCCACTTGAACATGAACCCAGATTTTAGTTGATCGATTCAGTGGGCCTTCATTCTTCCTCGAATACAATTTGTCTGTCTATGCAGAATGACTGATTAGATTAATCTTGTTGATTTTATAATGCTTAATTTAGGTGGACAAATTAACCGTTCAGCCAATGTGTTTTCCCAAATAGTCTCCCACTTAAGTGGTGAGCCAAAATTTATTTAATCCTGGTCCAGAAAATCAAGGTGGTCCAAGAATCTAAAGCCTAAAGAGAGGACCAACATCTCCTTAATTACAATGTTTATTTCCAGTTTAACTAAAGCATAACATAGGGATGGTTACAGATCTGCACATTACTCCACATGATCCAACCCTGGACTTGGCCACATTCTGCAGTTCTGAAAGTGCTGATCCTCAAGGAAAGGAAAGCCCTCAGTCCAAACAAAGAAGACATCATACTGATGACCAATCTTAGCAACCAAAATGGGCTGCTTGATCAAACACCCTGGGATTATAGTCAAAACTAACACCATCAAAATGCAAGGCACAATCCAAAATATCCAAGGCGATGTGAACCAAACAGCTGTAGGCCCAGAGGCATTTATTTTAAACAATAAAGATGCTGGTTGAATTATCTGCTCAGGCCTATCAGTATTGAAAGACCCTGGCCCGGTCATTTATACAGAAAACAGAATATCAGGACAGGGCTCAGAGAACAGACCTCAAGCATAGACCAAATCAAAACACATGGGCCGGGTTGGACCCATGGTGATGTGACTCATGAACAGGCCTAGTTCTAGCCCACGAAATAAGCAATAAAGATCTGCCAGGGAAGCCGCACTCGTACTTGGGCCCATGTGGGATTGGGCTGAGCATCGAGTTGTGCGGATTTAAGTCCATGTTCAATTTTCCAGCCAGATAAATGAATGAGGTCTAGACCTGTGTCTACACAATGACCTTTGTTGAAAACAAGCCTAACATATCTATATTAACAGGTCAGGCTGTATTTAGAACTGGAGAAGTGTTTAAAACCCATTTTAAGGGAACCAACAGAGTGTTAACCAGTCAGGCAAGTGCCTGTCATTGAGGAGAATCCAGATCCTCTGAAGCTGGGTATAAGAGAATGCATTGAGGTTGGGCCTGTCTGGTCAGTGGAGCCACTTAACTGCTCAAATTCGTGTACAGAATATCATGGGCTAGGTCAAAGCTGAATCTAGTCAGTGTTGGGCTCACTGTCTGATTGATCACATGCCAAAACTGTGATATATTTAGTCCCTTCACTTTGTATATCTTGGTTAGGTGCTTAGGTTTAGCAAGTTAATTCCATGGCGAGCCCATTCTTTAAAAAATATTGTCTTGTTTTCTTCTGCCATTTCTCTTGAGATGACCCAACTTTCATAGGTAATGCTTGCAAGTAGAGATGCCAGCAGATCCTGTTGGGTTGTTAGAGCTCGCTCTTTTGCAAGAATTCAAAGAAACATGAAATTTACAAATCCTCTTGGCCAGAAATGCATTTGTGAATGCTGAGGAGGTTGCAACTCAAAGACATCAAATAGACATTTTTAACTCTGTAGGTAATTAAAATATAGAATTCTAGCAAACAGACATATCATTTCTAAATAGAAAGAGTACAGTTGTACAATTAATGTCAGAAATTTGGAATATGATAACTCTACTAAAGAAACAGGTCCTTAGTCTTATTGAACAGACCTAATTCTTATATGTGAAAGGACTAGTCCTAATTGAGAAATCAACATCAATTCAATTTCAATTGACATCAAATGATTTTGACACTCCATAAATAATTAACTCCCAAAATATCTCCTCACATCTTTAACCTCTCCACATTAATTATAATTTAAAATTTTGACTTGTGGCATGTTTCTTCAAGGCCCCCCCGGCCGTGACTTGTGGCATGTCTCTTCAAGCGCCCCCCACCCCCCCCCCCCCCCGATTGTTAATGAGGCTTGGGTTCATTTGTTATACATGAAAGGAGAAGATTCTATGAGAATAACTCTCATGGTACTATAAGAGTAAGGGTGAGGGTTCTCACATCCATATTCAATGCCAAAAGCTTAATTATAAATGTATGTTTTCAAGTATTAAGCTCCACTTTATTTACCGTCTGGGTACAGATCCAAGCAGTGGCGGATCCAAGATTTAAAGTCACTGGAGGCACGATTAACTAGTGGGGGTCCGGGGGCAACGGCTCCGGATTTTTTTTTTTTGGGGTTATTTATATGGGACGAATATAATGTAATAATTTCAAGCAATAAAACAAAGAAATCTTTATTTATTATAATTGTTCCTTATGATTTTTCATATTCTGAAAAAGTTCTATTACAATAATCATTAGTAATAGTTCCAAGCAACTCTTTTTCTATAAAGTATACAAGACATTCTGCAGTCTTTACCTCTGATGTCCTAATAGTTGATGAATGAGCCTAATAATATGTATAAAGAATGGGCCTAATATTTTTTACTGGGGGCCTGGTTACATTGGATCTAACTTAGTGTGTGTGTGTGTATATATATATATATATATATATTTTTTTTTTTTCCAAAAATTCACTGGGGGCCCATCCGCCTCTGGATCTAAGGTCTGATAGATGAAGTAATGTTATGAGCCTCATGTACTTCATTTCACTTCAACTCTAAATACTTCCATTTCCTTGAATAAAAATTGATTCTACTCCAAATCTTAACTTTAAAATAAGCATCCGAATGGAATGAAGTGAAGTACTCTACGTTAATTTCAACCTACTTTTCTTCACTCTACTCCACATTTGAAATCCACTTTATTTTATTCCACTCTTCATTTATTTTAAGAGAGTTTCCACACAAAGGAAGATTGATCAATCATGTGGAAAAGGAGTCCATACATCTGGGAAGAAAGCCTACACAAGTGAGAAGGAAGCATGTACACACGAAAAATGTGGCGTATATGGGGTTTGAGCTCTGACCAGCCAGTTAAGAAGTGTCTTCCTTACTACTCAGGTAAAAGAGAAAAAAATGTCCTTGTTGAGAGAGAGAGAGAGAGACGTCAATGCATGAGGATAGCTGTAATCGACAAAGTTCAACTATAAATTTAATGAAATGCTGCATTATATCATGTAGGGCTGAATTGCTCTATCAAGAACAGAATTTATTTTTTTTTTTTTAATATGTTGGTTCTAGGGAAATTGTTTTCGTAGAAGCAGGTTGTATGTGCCTAGTTCAGTCTAGGTCCATGGGGTCCACTTGGACTCACTTTGGTCTATGCTGGCGTATTGATAATTTTGTCATCCCATGATTTGGCATCAAGCTTAGTTTTACACCCATTGAACCTTTACGCTCATAGTTGGAATTAATAATAATAATAAAAAAAAACAATGATTAAAATGCCATTAAACTTTTAGGTTGTTTAAGCAATTAAGGATAAGATAATTTGGCGGGGATGACTATTTTTTGGCTCCCACTTTGTCCAAAAGGAGAGTTATTTAGCTAGCCTCCTCCCACAAACATGCATCTAAGTGGACTCTATGAGCCCCGCGAGCTGAACTACATGCAAGTAATATGCAATCCTCTCATAGGAGAACACACTCCTTGGATTTAGATAGCAATTAATGGTGCTTAAAAGGAGCACTTTTTCAACTTGAGAAATAATCAATCATGAAGACGTCAGTCCATCATGGTGACTCGCATTCTATTTACCAGATTCATGTGGGAGGTTTCTAAATCATTGGAGTAACTTTGAGTTTTACCTCTCTTGAATAGGGGTGTTTCTGGGCCAGGCCGGCCTGAGGCATATACAGGCCCCGTCCAACTTTAAAAGCATGAGCCTGGGCCCAGCCCAATGAGGCCCAAGCCCGCCCATTTAGTCAATTGGGCCGGGCAGATCAGGCCAAAGCAGGCTTTCTACCAATTGTTTGATAAAATTCACTACATTACATGCACTCATCAGCTAGTCCAGGCTTTGGGCTTTCTGTCACTTAATCCAAGCCAGCCCAAATACTAAATGAGCCCAGATTATTTACCCAGATCAGACTCAGGCCGGCCCAGCCCATGAACAACCCTGCCCTTGCAAGGCCTAAGAGAGGTACCTTTTCATTGGAGGTAACCCAATATATTTGTGTATACATACACACGTTAAATTGGCTCACTCTCTAGTTGAAACCCAATATATTTGTGGAGCCACTTAACTGCTCAAATTCGTGTACAGAATATCATGGGCTAGGTCAAAGCTGAATCTAGTCAGTGTTGGGCTCACTGTCTGATTGATCACATGCCAAAACTGTGATATATTTAGTCCCTTCACTTTGTATATCTTGGTTAGGTGCTTAGGTTTAGCAAGGTAATTCCATGGCGAGCCCATTCTTTAAAAAATATTGTCTTGTTTTCTTCTGCCATTTCTCTTGAGATGACCCAACTTTCATAGGTAATGCTTGCAAGTAGAGATGCCAGCAGATCCTGTTTGGTTGTTAGAGCTCGCTCTTTTGCAAGAATTCAAAGAAACATGAAATTTACAAATCCTCTTGGCCAGAAATGCATTTGTGAATGCTGAGGAGGTTGCAACTCAAAGACATCAAATAGACATTTTTAACTCTGTAGGTAATTAAAATATAGAATTCTAGCAAACAGACATATCATTTCTAAATACAAATAGGACAGTTGTACAATTAATGTCAGAAATTTGGAATATGATAACTCTACTAAAGAAACAGGTCCTTAGTCTTATTGAACAGACCTAACTCTTATATGTGAAAGTACTAATTCTAATTGAGAAATCAACATCAATTCAATTTCAATTGACATCAAATGATTCTGACACTCCATAAATAATTAACTCCCAAAATATCTCCTCACGTCCTTAACCTCTCCACATTAATTATAATTTAAGATTTTGACTTGTGGCATGTTTCTTCAAGGCGGGCCATGACTTGTGGCATGTCTCTTCAAGCGCGCCGCCACCCCCCGATTGTTAATTAATCAACCTTGAGGCTTGGGTTCATTTGTTATACATGAAAGGAGAAGATTCTATGAGAATAACTCTCATGGTACTATAAGAGTAAGGGTGAGGGTTCTCACATCCATATTCAATGCCAAAAGCTTAATTATAAATGTATGTTTTCAAGTATTAAGCTCCACTTTATTTACCGTCTGGGTACAGATCCAAGCAGTGGCGGATCCAAGATTTAAAGTCACTGGGGGCACGATTAACTAGTGGGGGTCCGGGGGCGTATTTTTTTTTTTTTTTTTGGGTTATTTATATGGGACGAATATAATGTAATAATTTCAAGCAATAAAACAAAGAAATCTTTATTTATTACAATTGTTCCTTATGATTTTTCATATTCTGAAAAAATTCTATTACAATATCATTAGTAATAGTTCCAAGCAACTCTTTTTCTATAAAGTATACAAGACATTCTGCAGTCTTTACTTCTGATGCCCTAATAGTTGATGAATGAGCCTAATAATATGTATAAAGAATGGACCTAATATTTTTTACTGGGGGCCTGGTTACATTGGGTCTAACTTAGTGTGTGTGTGTGTATATATATATATATATATATATATATTTTTTTTCCAAAAATTCACTGGGGGCCCATCCGCCCCTGGATCTAAGGTCTCGAGCTATGTAATCCAAGACCTTGAGCCAAATGTTTACTCTGGCCCAACAATTCAATGATTGGAGTAAGTAGTCATATATTAATTTTATGGGATGGGTTCGAGTAAATGGATACCCTTTCCTTTCCCTGCTTGCATGTAGCCTAGTGAAGGTTTTTTCTTTTTTTTTTTTTTTCTTTCAATGAAGAAAGGTGAGCCTCTAAAAGTTCTTGGCACATGGTAAGAAAAGATGAGAGAGAGAGAGAGAGAGAGAGAGAGAGAGAGAGAGAATATTTGTACATACATTTAAATATGTGTAAGTATATATTTCATAATGTACTCCTATCACCTTAGTTGCAATTTTAAAATTCTCTCTCCCTGATGTGCAAGCTTGAGTTACTGAAACTTTTAGACGTCGCCCCCCACGTGCTCTCCGTGGGCGCGTGCAGATTTTGAAGGTTTGACATTTCCACTAATATTTGCACCTGTAACTTTTGGCCTAATGGTTTGTGCCAAGAAGAAGTTGACAACACTATGCAATGAGATAATGCACCAATGGCCCAAAGTGGAAAAATTAAATGGACCCAACTCCACCTTGCTTGGCCAACTCAAAACTCATTTTAAAAGTCAAGTTGAATCACAGAAGAGACTGATTTTCAAACTGCCGTGATTTAATCCAGCAAGTTAGAGCTTTCGTACTCCCATGGGTCGAAATTAGGTGCAAGATTACACCGTGTTCAATGATAGAAAGTGTACCCCCACATGTACAGGATTAGATTTTGCTACAATGTTAATCAATCAACCATTCATTCATCATTCCTCAGTACCATCAATTTTTTTTTTTTTGGATAACGTAGGGTTCTTAGCCCTTTGGGCCAGAATAATCCATACGGGCCCAGGATAGAAAGCCGGAAAAATTCCCCTGTAGCCCCAGTGTGGTAGTACAGTTTCGAACTCACAACCTCCAAATGCAAATCGTAATCCTACACCAACTGAACTACCGGTCAAGGTTATTACCATCAATTTAACCATCTATCAAATTCGAAACCAAAAGTCCCTCATTCAGAAACTGATACAACTGACACTTGATATGAATGTTGTGTGGGTAATAGAAGTACAACTGATGCTTGACATGCAATAATGCAAGTGATAAAAAGGACTGGTTTCACATGTGCTCACTATTACATATCACCTGCGAACACTATTTTATCCCCCTCACTGTGGGTGTGGGGCCTTTTATGTCGCTCACATGCACTTGGATTTTATACTGGTTCTTTCTTTCTCGATTCCATCGATTTTTATTCTTCAATTAGAGCTTTTAGGTTTTTTTTTCTAATTTTAAAAGAATATTTTTCTCTCCCTAATCAGATTCTTGTTTTTTGTGCCCGTGCGGGCTTTTAAGTGCATTGGTTTTTTAAGTTTGTGGCCTTATTAATTTATATTAAAATACATAGGAATTGAATATATATATATATATATAAGGTGTTTAAAATTAAAGATTAAAAGTAGGTTTAAAAAATGAACATCAAATAATGTCTTTTTTTAATTCTGATTTTCTACAATAAAATATCATTAATTTGTTGTTCATTTTTTAAAATTAATCTTTAATCTTTTTTTTGTTGACAATCATATCTATTCAATTCATATGTATTCTAATGCGCAGATAATTAGGCACAAAGAAAAAATGATCATTTGATTATGGCATGAGACTTTTCTCATGGATGGCCTCCATTTGGGGTTTACTGATCTATTGAAGCCATTTATACCACTTACTCCCTAGTGAATAGATAGTAGCTCAGATTTCACATACTTAATTTGATGTACACATCTAAAATGGATAATGCGGATAAAAATAGAATTTAGGTTATTTAGTTTTATTCTCCGGACATTAATGACTTTAGTAGTGAAATGAAATTTGGACTACTAATTATTTACTGAGAATAGTATGATGCAAATGGCTTGGATGAATCATAAGTAATTCCATATAAGTTCATAGGAAATCATCCATATTAAAAAAAAAAAAAAAAAAACACACTCTCATGTAAAATATCATGCAATCAGTTCTCTGGAATGTATATTTTTTATACCCCATCTGCGGGAGCTGAGACTCAAGAGATCCCACACACATGAAAAGAGCATGCTGAAGAATTGATCCTTAAGCAGCCCAGCCGAGAGGCGACGTTGCCAACCAATTGTCACTCGTTCCCTTTTTTTTTTTTTCTTATCTAATTTCATGTTAAATAATAAATAAGGGAGAATGGATAAGTGGCCAGGGGGCAGTGTTTCATCCCCACATATATGACTAATCGGTTCTATCCATATGCAGATTTAGTTCTATCCAGATGCAGACGATTCACTGATCTTGTCAACACTTTATAGCTCACCGTGCAATAATTTGATTGACTAAGTGATGAAAACTTTGTTTTTACTTCTTATGCTGAAAACTCTCTCTCTTTTTCCATTTTTTTATTAAAAATCTCAAATAAGGCATTAAGTTTTTTCATTATTTCAAAAAAAGACATAAATTTCAAAACTTCTTAAATTAATCTCTAAATTTTCCAGTAAATTCTCAATTAAAGACATTCGGCCATTTACATGTATTTTATAGTGACTTTCCCTCAGTATTTTAAACATGCATAAATTACCCTTCATTTAAAGCCATGACATGGTTTTAGCAGCCGCTACATGTAATCGCTATGGGAATACTGGTTGTTCTTGATCTACGTGAGGATGCCGGTGAAGGAAATAAAGAAAATATAGAGGAAGTTAATGAGAGTTTTATTTCAATGAAGGATAATTTAGGTACTTTAAAAAAAATGAAAAAAAAGTTGTCCAAAAATAGCTTTAAATTAACAGATGTCCTTAATTGAAAACTTTGTAGAAAAATTTGGGATTAACTTGAAAAGTTTTGAAACTTATATCATTTTTTGAAATAAGGTAGA
Organism: Umbellularia californica; assembly: GCA_028538565.1. Classification (NCBI taxonomy): domain Eukaryota; kingdom Viridiplantae; phylum Streptophyta; class Magnoliopsida; order Laurales; family Lauraceae; genus Umbellularia; species Umbellularia californica. Next base: position 10,923,503 of record JAPQWN010000001.1, on the reverse strand, counting down.
AACTTAAGGTCTTTCTGAATTTTTTCGAACTTCTAACGAGAGTTTCCCTATTTTATATCCAATAGGACTATGACTTTGGGATACACACGAAATCCACACACAGGCACCGGGTAAGTCAGGTGAAGACACTTATAAAATGGTTGGCAATTTTTGATGGGTCCATTAAAACCTGTAGTTTGTAGACAAGCTTGGCACCCCAAAAGATTGATTGAGTTGGATCAGCAAACGTTTCCTTTTATGTTTAAGATATCAGCCTTTTACCATTGGAAGGCTGTTGAGGTCAACGTCCACCATCGCTCCTGAGTGGTCATAATTGTTTTCGAACCCTCGCTTTCACCACAAAACTATTGTTGTGTCATTTCCCATCACCAATTGATCTTGGGATAAGTGGTTGCTCAATGGAGTGTAAGATCCTATACGTGGTATCAGCGTTGTGGTTTACCTTATGTTAGTAATCTTGATCTGCTTGGAGTAGGATGAGATAATTCATATTTAGGTGGCTCATACGAATTCCAAAATCCTTCTACATTTACAACCTGCCTCAAACTTTTGTTGTGATGCTTCAAGCTATTATATTATGAGTCATGTCTCAATCCTAACCAATTTGCCATTTGGATATTGATTATAAAATCATATCACAATTTTGTTAAGAGGAATGGTTCTTAACCTTTTTGACAGGGTGAGTGATGAGCACAAACAATCTCTGAGCTATATTGTAACTCAAAGGGAACAAAGTCATGATCTTGTTCATTATGACTCAGATCATAGATAAGAGAGTTAGCCAATGTCGAGTGGACATTTGCATGTAGTTAATTTAGGGTAATAAACCTAATAGACCATCCATATAATTTTGTGAAATGAGATGGTTAGAAATGATGACAATGCTGGGAAAGCACCGCTCCTTTACCTTCTATGTACAAATCTATAGAGAATACATACAATAATAATACATAAGTAAAATATACAAATAAGAGTGCAAGAGCACATACTAATTTTTACATGGAAAACTCTTCAATGTAAAGATAAAAATCACTTGACTAGGTTCAAATCTTCCATTATTGAAAATGGGATTACAAATATCTTTCTTAAGACACAATTAGAAAATATCAGCACTACAATCGTTATCAATATGCAAAGGTGGATTACAAGAAGAAAAGAGGCAAATATATATAACACTTCAAGTAGAATTCGTCCAAATCAATAGGCCAACTTGTTGCCCTTACGTTTTCACCATTGCAGGCATACCTATTCTTATGAACAATGTGCAGGAAATTTTTTTGACTTTTGCACTCCAACATGTCGCCTTCAGCACACAAAACTAAATTGCACAACCTCTAACCTAAAGACCTTAGCCAACAAATGTTGGCTTTCACATTCACCTTCAGCCTGCAATTTCACCGCCTTTTTTACCGTCTCCATATCTTGAGTGAGCCAACAACTCTTGACATTGTTGCCTTCTCCATCATTAGGAGGAAAACCCAATGGACTAATACTAATTTAATATCATTGTTGTTAACTTACAAACCGAAGTGGGTAGGGTTAAGAATATAGAGCGTCACATCTCACAATTAGTGTCAGGGATCGACTTTTGGTACTGGAAGGTGAGCATCATGTGCTGGATAGTAAAAATGAGCGTACATTGGCAGAGCACATATGGAGGTTCTGTGGGAGCATTGAAATGCAGCACCGATGATGGTTGGCCAGAACTAAAGTAGAGCACCCTACAGATGATCTCGAGGACTTAGCCCCTCTTTTGTATCACTGTTTTTTTCGCTTCTATTTCTTAAAATCTTTAAATTAAATGGAAATTTTGGGAATATAGGCATTTGATGGCCTCTAAATAGTATAGAGTAATAGAGGTAGTGACTCAATTTCCCATAGCCCACAATTGAATATATGTAGAAAGCTGAGGGAAAAGAATAGATGCATGTAGAAAGTAGAGGGAAAAAAATAAAGGCGGGTGAGCAATGTCCCTTGCCAATTCACACCCCAATCAATTTTTTTTTCAAAACCTAACAGTGTAATTAAGATCCAAACCGTTGAAAATGTTTACACGATCAAACACGATCATGAGACCAAATCTCAGCTATTAGATCATCACCAATCTCGAGATGTGTGCAGAATAAGTAAAACTGTTGGATGCAACTTTCTGAAATCTGTTGGCCCCAAACGCAAGATCGAAACCGTTAGATCTCTTTGGAAAGATGAAAACAACTATATGATCAATTTTCAATGCTTTATACCTTGTGTATCTCGAGATATTTGCAAAACAATATCATCCATTGATGTATTATGCTCAATATTGGATTTGTCCATGAGCAGTAACACTTTTTTATATCTTTTATTATTTATGGGATTGTAAATCAGGATCCGAACTGTTAGAAATGTTCACAAGATCAAACACGGCCATGAGACCAAATTCCAACCATTAGATCACCCCCAATCTCAAGATATTTGCAAAAAATGTGAGCTATTGGATGCAATTTTTTGGATTACGTGAGCCTCAAACACAAGATCTAAACCATTAGATCTCTTTGGAAGGCTGAACACAGCTACAAGGTCAATTTTTAAGGCTTCATATCTTGCCGATCTCGAGAAGTTTATAAAAAACTTTCAACAATCATTGAAATAAAAAAGTCTATTTAACATAGATCATTGTAGTACCAAACACTTTTTTTAATTTTAGATCATTTTCTATAACTATTTTTAATATCTCTATCTTAATGGGTGTATCCAAAAAAGAGTAAAGATACCAAAAAGGCCTTAGACTCAGCTAGTTTTAGTTTAGGACTAGGTTAGTCTACCATTCCTCCCAATACAAATTACAAAAAGAAGAAGAAGAAGAAACAAGGCACATAGTTCTTAAAGAGCAACTACAATAATATGATGGAACTTCAGTTGGCCAAGGATTCATGGCCTCAAGAAGTGGATAGGTCTTGTATTAGACACTTACCTCCGTTGGCTACCTCCCATAGTTTTACCCAGTGCATGTCGATAGAGGGGTTTATATGCGACCTAAAGTATTAGTTCTCGATCGTCCAAAGTCAAGTGTCCCTCATGCTTAGGGCCAAAGGCTCCGAGGCTGGATTGGATGGGAGCTGAGTTATAAAAAAAAATAATAATATGATGGGACCTACATGACTCTCTCTTGGCTGGTATTTGGATTTGGTAACGTATCCACTGATGATTGTGAAGAATATGCCTTCGGGAACGTGAAAGATTCCCAGCTAGCCTGTAAATCGAGCGACCGTTCAAAAAACTACGCTCTTATCAAAATCTAGCAACGCTCCTATCAATCTGGCAAGTTGAGATGCCTTGAAAAAATAGAAAAAATGAAAAAAAAACAACATCCTCCAAACGATGATGAGTATTAGAAGGCTGTCCCATCCCCAAAATCATATAAAACTAAGTAAAGATTTATTCGTAGTCCTACAATTTTATTTTAATCTGTCAACTCCTAACTTCAACTTTAGTTAATATAACTATCAGTATTAAGTAAATAATTATATGTGAACGGTTATTTACTTAGGCAGTAAGGAGTGTCAGTTCTCACCATAACTGTCCAGGGTCCAAACCTTGGATATACTACCTTCTTCGTGTATAGACTTTCTCATTGGATCTAACCTCCTTATCTAGAGTAACAAAAAAGAGAGGAAAAAAAAAAAAAAAAAAAAAAACTCACCATGGAAAAGAACGGTTAACTTGCTAAGCCATCTAAAATAGACAATAGATGTACATATTGAAAAAAAAAAAAAAAAAGAAGAAGATGGGAGATGCTTGCATGAGTAGAATATTAGGTACTCTTGGGGCTATCTTAAAATATCTATTTAAACCAATTCTATAATTGTTAATTAATCCCTTGTGAGACTGTGATTTGGGAGAGGAACACTAGTCATAGATGCTCTCTTTGCTGGCAAAGTCTTCTTTGGAAGATAAATTAAATGTAATCCAATAATGGAAGAAGATGCAAACAAAACTATATTCCAATTTAGATGGCAGATCTCTGCCATGTGGTTTTGGTGCTGATATTATAATAAGATTTCCAGTGCTGTCGATTCTCATATGTGCACATGGGCAACTAAGCTTTTAATTATAAAAAAGAAAAAAAAGGTACATGCATGAGGGATGCAAAACTCTAAAAATATATAATAGAAACGGTCGGCTCAGTGCCAATCCACTTATGGCACAAGTGGCGGGGAATCTCCCTTTCCATAAATAAAAAATCCTCCGGCTGCCGCTGGCATAATTCATCTTCGTATTTGGCAGTAAGAATTTTTAAACTAAAACAAAATTAGGAAAGATAGCGAAATCGTATAAGGCATTCGAAAATTTATTTAAATTAACTAAATATAAAATACAGACTTGGCAGTGGGATTGCAAACAGGTATCCGATTATCTGATTACCCGAAAGTTCCGACTAAAAAAAATCGGATCTTAAACATATTTTAGGTTCTAATTTATAAACGGGTCTAGGTCCGAAACTCAATTTAGGTTTCGATTCATAAACGAGTATGGGTCTAGAACCCAATTTAGGTTTTGATTTATAAACGGGTCCCATTTTGGGTCCATATAGGTTCCGAGCTGTGGACCCGAGCCGAGACCCAGCATATGAGTCTTTGATATTTTAAACTGTAACTTAAAATCAACTTTTTTTTTTGTACATTTCTATGTATAATACTGGACCTAGTAGACTTGATGCATCGATATAAAATTGAATGGTATACTTATTTTAAGAAAAAAAAAAGAGTAGTTAGAATTGATTTTGAAACTAAATCTCAATCATTTAGATTCCGAAATTAGATTTTTTTTTCACGAAACCGGATCTAGAACCAACAAAACAGGTTTTGAGTCAAAATCGGATGCAGAACCGGAACCGTTATATAAAAATAGGTCCAGATCCAATATGGTTTCGACCCAGAGCTGTCTCATTAGCAACCCTACTTGGCAGGTGACACCTTACTAGAAAGAGGCCAACTATAGTTGATATATTTATTTTATGAAAGGTTGCTTTTCAAAATTTCATTGGCTGCCATCCCTGGGCATGCCATTTTACCAATGTGTGTGGGCTATCCTTCCAAAAAAAAAAAAACCTTAAATCTTATGTAACACTCTGTTTATAAGCAAATGATTTGACAGGATGGGCTTATAATGTGAATGGATGCAACGAAGGTTAAAAATGGATCACCTGTGATCAAGTTAGCCCCTCTCCACACACTATCCCTCAAGAATTGGCATAGGCCCAACATTAACACTCATCCACCTTAACTCAACCTTGGGATTAAGTTTTTGAAAAATGCCATCTTCCAAAACCTCTAAACATGATGGGCCATAGATTAAGAGATTATGATGATCCAATGGGTTTAAATTCTTGCATATCGTTAGGTCTGAGCTCTTTCCATCCCCCACCACTACAACAATTGGAATGGCCCTATAGAATTCATTGCTCCATTTGGTTCATCAAACTAAATTGAATCTTTTCATTTACATAGTTTATAGATGATACCACAAAAAGGTGAACATCGATAAGTGTCAATTAAATAATTCCTTTTTTAATGGAAAAAGAATTAAAGAGAGCATAAAAATGAATACTCACATATTATTCTAATAAATCAAATCTCATGTCCCAAGTCGTATTTTTATTTTTTGTTTTTGCTAACGGCTGAAGTTGAACTAATCCTTGTGGACCTAGAGAAAAGTTGGGTAAGACTCATGTGGCCATCAGGTAGTAGCACCAGTGGACTCAATTCTCAATTTCTAAAGATAGGAAAATGAACTGGAGATCAATACCAAAACATCAAAATACAGAAAAATAGTATAAGTGTCATCCTAACCACTCGTCCAATAACACAGTGCATTGGGACGTGGTGGTGTGGCTCTATCTATGGCAATGATTTAAACACACCAACAATGAATATGAATATCCAACTAATACATCAAATTGGTTGAACAATCGATGTAGGCCTGCAGATATCTCAATTTCCAAAAATTGTGATCCTGCTCAATCCCTAGATTTTTACATGTCGATGTGGACTGTCGAATGAAAGAATGGTTTGACCGAGCAAGGTGGGTGCCCATGGGGGCAGGTGAAATGCGAAGATACCCGCGAACTACGATTTTGAGTAGTCCTTCGAATCTTTATTTTTTTAATAGAACGCAACGCAAGTCTCAAACAAGACCTAGACCCCTGCTCTTTTCTTTATTTTCTGGAAAGTCCTCGTAGTCCTCTGCATATAAGAAAAGCTTCGACCTTTGGATCTGCGCAAGGATTCTAAGCTTTTTTGCTTCTGCTCTCGTTCTCTCTTCTCTCCTTCTGCTTCAATTGGTTGTCTCTGTGGACTTTCTCTAAAGGTAGATAGTGATTGTTACTATTATGTTCTTAGAATTCTCTAGTAGAACCTGATTCCTTTGTTGTGGATGCATTTATAGTAAAATCGTTGAGTTTTGATTGGATTTGCAATTTGGGTTTCTGGTTTTGACAATAATTCCCGCGAATTCACTGATTTGAAAGGCATTAGTGGTAAAGTTGGTGTCTTTTAAGTGGGTTTTGATAGATTTATTGATTCTGATCTTGTTTTTCCTGCTCCATCTAATCTCAAGATCTTTCTCGTTTTTTCACTGTGTTTCTTTGTGGCGTTGGGTTTGATAGATCGTGTTCTTTTTGTTTTTTTTTTCTTTTTTTTTTTTTATCTGATATGACTTTTGGATTTGAAAGAGCTGATTTTTCACTTGGTTTTGGTGGTCTCTTTCCTTATGATATGTGGTTGATTAGTTTGAGACTGTTAGCACTATTTTTTTAAAGAAATTGAAATTTTGATTCTGTTACTTTCACTAAGAAGATCTCAGTTGTTAGATTCATTGGTACTTTTTTTAGATTACGATTCTCTTACTTTGTTTGATCTTAGAGTCTGAATCAGTTGTAAGAAATTCATATAGATCATTGGAATATTCTGTCATTTTTAAATGGTAAAAGCAAAATTAGGTGAGACATTGTGTTCAACCTTCCCCGTCACAAATCATTATCAGTATCTACTGATAACGTTTTGCATTAATCATTATCCAATTGGTTTGACTCTAATTGCCTGTTGCCCCAAAGCACTCATTAGAATTGCCAACAATATCTGTACCAACTCTGAGATGGGGTACATCCAAACACATCCACTTTTGTTCAGGACAACTGATTTTTTTTGTTCTAATTCAGTTTTGGCAGAATGGGAAGCGCTGGCTATGGGGAATACACCTATGAGAATTTGGAGAGGGAGCCTTACTGGCCCAGCGAGAAGCTCCGGATCTCCATCACTGGTGCTGGTGGTTTCATTGCCTCTCACATTGCCAGGCGTTTGAAGAGCGAGGGGCACTACATCATCGCCTCCGACTGGAAGAAGAATGAGCACATGACCGAGGACATGTTCTGTAATGAGTTCCACTTGGTCGATCTGCGGGTCATGGATAATTGCTTGAAAGTTACAAATGGAGTGGATCATGTTTTCAATCTCGCCGCGGATATGGGAGGAATGGGTTTTATCCAGTCCAACCATTCAGTTATCATGTATAACAACACTATGATTAGTTTCAACGTGCTTGAAGCCGCAAGGATTAATGGGGTGAAGAGGTAGATGTCTTGGATTGTTATCTTTAGACTCTACTTTCAATTATCTGTTTGATTTTGATAATAGGTGTCTCAATATTGGTTATTCTCTCTTCATGGGTGTTGGTTATTCTGGTGATTGAAGTATTTTCAAGGGTCAGTTCGGCGTGGATAAAAAATGGAGAAAACTGTCTACAGGGGGCAGTTTGCTTCACTTGTTTTCTCGGACCTACTTTCTCTACATATGATGCTGGCCAGATCCTTGGTCTGGCAGCCTATTGGGCCCAAGCCCATAAAAAGATCTTCAAATCATGCAAGAGTTTTATTTTTAGTATTAGCTGGATTTTAGGAATAATTAGGAGATTAATTAGAAAGTTTCTCTTATTTGATTTAGTTCTTATTATAATTAGAGTTGTTTCCAAGAATAGGTTAAGAGTATAAATCTATATAAAGGATTGTAATCCCTCTTTAGGGACAATGCATTGATTAATAAAATTTCTTTCTTTTGGAAATTTTCCTCAGTTGTGTCTGTGGTGTGAGACCAGGATATTTTGGATCTCATGGATCCCTATCCTTAAGCCTCTTGGCTTGGAGTTTAGCCCGTTGGCTATCCTCCCTTCCCTGAGTTGCTTCAATTGGTAGGGCCCAATAGGCTGCCAGGCCAAGGATCTGGCCTGCATCAACATATCCCTAAGTATTCAGCACCCATTGCTTCTAACAATGTATACCCCTTGCATTTGGTAAATTGATGCTCTCTCTAAGCAATACAATTTATTTTTAGTTTATCGTCATCATTACCGTCATCAAAGCCTTGTCTCAACTATGTTAGGATCGGCTACATGAATCCTAGTGCTCCATTCTGATCTATCTTGATCTACGTGTTATCATTAGTTATTAAAATCTAAAAGATCTTGAAGAATATGAACATTGAATAGTTACTGCATGAAATAATTCTCTTCACCAATAGAACATAAGGTATGGTACATGGTAAGCTTTAAATACTATAGACTAGGTAAAATATTGCCATAGAAGTTTGATATTTTTCATAACATGCCCAAGTATTGTGTTTTATATGTTACCAGTTAAGAAAAGTAATGCGTGATATTTGAATACTGATGTGTTGCTTCTTTCTTTTTTCTTTTTTTCTTTTTTTTTTTTTTTTCTCTTTTTATAATCAGTAACAGAAATTAAAGAGTAGGAGAAGTGCAATAATCGATAAAAAATTACAAGTGAAACAAATGATTCTCCAACAACAATGCAGGTCTTAGAATCCCTTTTCTCCACTGTACCCAATAGTCAAGACTATATTCCCTTTCTGTAGAGATTGATGTATAGAGTTTGAAACCCCTGCCCAACTTTCTATTTTTGCCAACCCTTTTATCCAACCTCGATGGGCAGACATTGTTGAAATTTGCCATCTGTTAACATTTTCTGGGCCTTTTTTAATTTGCCCTAGCAAAAAAAATAAAAAGGGTATAATGAACTCCTCAATGCTCTTCAGAAGATAACTTCTTCCATGGCAGAATTCACAATACCATTCCAAATAGAGTATACTAAAAAATTTTCACACATGATTTCTGATATTTTCTTCTCCTTCTGCCATCTTGAGTTTCCATTTTTTTTTTTTTCTTGGGCAATAGTTATGTAATAAACTTATCATATAGATCTTGCATTATAAAAATTAGAAGCGATCTTCAATTCTATATATGGGAAAAAGCTGATGAAAACGTATAAAACAGAAGTTGTTCTCGCAGGAAAGGTCATTTTTTTTCCTAGAAGACGTTTGAACTTCAGGATTTTACCTACAAAATGGCTCTGTTTCTTAGTGCAAAATGAATTTATCTTCTTGTCCTTATTACCAGGTTCTCAAAAATTATGGTTTTGTATAAGCTAGACTTTAATTTATGTATCAGATCAGTATATCCCCTGTCCCAAATTATATGAATGGTTTGATGATGCTCCCAATTCCCTGCATGATGATTTCATGATTTTGTGATCCTGATCGTTGATGTGCTGCAACCCACGCTATGGTCAATATCCCAGATATCTAGTAGATTGGAAATTCCTAATTGTTCAATAAGTGCTTATTCAACAAGCAGTTAAGAATGGATTACATCATAAATATTGAAAGAGTCCAAAGAATGGATGGCTAGGTTGCTTCAATGTGGGAGAGTTTTGAATCATTGGCATCTGAATCATTGAAACTTTTATGCTAAATCGTAAGATTTTCTGGCTTTATCCATTGCCTGGTTTAGTCAGGCCTTATTTGCAGAATAAATCTTCTTTTCTTTCTTGCTCTTTCTTCTTTATATAGTGTTACATGGTGTGCTTGAGTTACTGCTTTTGTTTATGTGTTATGTATATAATTATATTGAATACTACCTGACTTTGTTAAGAATAAGAGTCTGAAAAAATGCTTGACATGATGGTCTGCAGATTATTCTATGCATCTAGTGCTTGCATCTACCCAGAGTTCAAACAGTTAGAAACTAACGTGAGCTTGAAGGAGTCTGATGCATGGCCAGCAGAGGTTTGTCTTCAGAACTATTCCAGAAACTGTTTTCTGAAATATTTTGGTTCTATTATTTTGCCCCTTAATTATTACAAGCTTGCATTAGTTGTGTTCTTAGAAAATATTGTGTGAATTAATTTGCTGGATTTTGTTTTAATGGTGTAGCCTCAAGATGCTTATGGTCTGGAGAAGCTTGCAACAGAAGAGTTGTGCAAGCACTACACCAAAGACTTTGGAATTGAATGTCGGATTGGGCGGTTTCATAACATTTATGGTCCCTTTGGAACATGGAAAGGTACAATGTGAGACATTACCATATCTTTAAGGTTTTTTCTTTAGTTATGCATATGAACACTGCATCTTCGGTATGCACCATAGGTGGGAGAGAGAAGGCCCCTGCTGCTTTCTGTAGAAAGGCTATTACATCCACTGATAAGTTTGAGATGTGGGGAGATGGCCTGCAAACTCGATCCTTCACCTTCATTGATGAATGCGTAGAAGGTGTCCTGAGGTATACCACCTACTCTCTCTCTCTCTCTCTCTCTCTCTCTCTCTCTCTCTCTCTCTCTCAACATAATAATAATCAATTAAATATAAAAAAAATGAAAAAGAGGCTTATCGCTGACCTATAAGAGATTTATTGCTTGCCCAGTCCTCATGGTGCAAAATTTTACACTAGGACTATTGTTAGAAATAAAGCTTGCGCATTCAATCATTCTTATCTGATATTGTGATATATTGAGGATAAGGCCTCTTCGGTGTAGATGAATAACTGGATGGGTAGAGACTGTTCTGCAGACAAAGGAGGATCCACATTCTGCAGAATAGGACAAACTACTCTGTCCTTCAGATTGGTTTTTTCTTTTTTTTTTGATAGGCAACGAAGAAAATATATTAAGAAAGGATAGGGTGTTAAAAAGAGGCCTGACCAAAGGGCACTATGGTATAAAAGCATTATACCACAAAACAAGTTACATAATGAAAGCTAAAAATTTAAAAGACCTATCAACCCCTTGCTTAGCTAAACAGTCCGCAAAGCCATTTACCATCCTCCCAACATGAATAAAACTCACTTGAATAGAAGACAATAGAGCTCTAATTTCATTCAAATAGAACTGAAATTTCTGTTCTTCAGAATGTGGATGTAAGGATTCACTTATCACCTTTTCCTCATTCCTCTAGTATGTCCAAATTAACGGGCCCTAAAGCCAGAATATATGAGCATTTCTCTTCCTCTATTGGAACACCAGTTAGCAACTCACGTTGCATGTAAATGAAAATAAATGTAGAGGCGAATGAATGACTGGTGGTTTTTCTTGATTTGTATATTCTGCATAGGCCTAAAGTTAGCTGAGCTGATTCTTTATTTTTGAAGTGCTTCATCTTTGTTAATTTCCTTCTGCACATCCACGTTGTTGTGTTTAGATTGACAAAGTCAGACTTTCACGAGCCAGTGAACATAGGAAGCGATGAAATGGTGAGCATGAACGAAATGGCAGAAATAGTCCTTAGTTTTGAGGACAAGAAGCTCCCTATTCATCACATTCCTGGCCCAGAGGGTGTACGTGGTCGCAACTCTGACAACAATCTGATCAAAGAGAAGTTGGGATGGGCTCCCACAATGAGATTGAAGGTACCTGAAAGGCTGGTTTGGTTCTTCATTTTGCTATTTTCTACTGCTTTTTACTACTAGGACCTCCAGCTTCTAATAGGACTGTTTGATCTTTATAAACTATCTTGGACAACTTACCATTTTTCTCATTTGTCTCTTGATTTTTACAGGATGGGCTGAGGATCACCTACTTTTGGATCAAGGAGCAGATTGAGAAAGAAAAATCAAAGGGTACGGACTTGTCAATTTATGGGTCATCCAAAGTGGTTGGGACACAAGCCCCAGTTCAATTAGGCTCACTTCGTGCTGCTGATGGAAAAGAATAAGCCAGGGTTGGGCAAACTGAGTTTACAATTTTTGTGATGATGCTTATGTATGCTGTTGGAAGGAGAGGAGGATTTTGGGTATGAATTTAATTCAGATTGCTATCTAATATGTTTAGGTTTGCATTAATATTTCCTAGATCTGGAAGGATTTCTTTTTATGGTAATTTATTTGTGTTATTTTCCTTTCTGAAGTTGCAATGAATAGAATATAGCTATTCCTCGTCTCTTCCAAAAAATTGATTGAATGCCAAAAGATTCCGCTTTGATTTAATGCGAGTCCTGTTCCACATTAATTGGATATGATCACTTCATTGTTAGTTGGATATAGTCAATTTCCTTTCTTGTTAGAGATGTGGAATGTGGCGGAAACGGGTAGGATAACATAATAAGGTGGGGACTTGATTCAGAAAATGTAGGTCATTGAAGGTTACATAGATAAGGCATAAGGAGGCTAGATGGGTTTCTGCGGAGGTCCAAGCGTGATGACTACCTTACTATGCAAAAATATCTTCTATTTTCACCAAGTAGTAAGCCTTTTTTTTTTTTTTTGGAATTTTGTCATAAAAGTTTTAAAATCAAGGGTCAAAATTGTTTCATTCGTCTTGCGAGATGGGCAGTGATTTTTGAAGGAAAAAAAAATCCTAGGACATGTTTATCTACACTGCAATTTGTTAGCTTCTCCGAGGAGAATTATGAGCAGAAATCGATGTCCAACCTTACCTACTGGTAAAACCATCATCAAACACAGTAACTGTTGTTTTTAGAAGGAAAAATCATAATCATTAAAAAGGAAAACGTGATGCCATGAAAAATCTAGGACATAGTTTGAAGAAACAAGTTGTAGACAGAATCATGCTGCTGGGTGCTACTTTTCAAAGGCAAGCAAAAACCATCGTTATCATCCCATTTTCACTTTCTTCTCTAATTTGGATAAAAGGGTTTGCAGTGTCCTTTGGGATTATTTCTGCTGATGTTGGAGACGTACATAAAACAAAAAAAATCCTTTACTGGACTAGTGGCTCCATGGGCAGGGGCTTGCCACATGATTTTGGGAGTTGGGCCCAGCCATGAGGCATCTTTTTTGCCTTTTTATCTATTTATTTTTTTGTGGTGTCTCCTTGGGTTTCTGTGTGTCCAATATCTTCATTTCAGCATCTTTGCATCAAAGTAATGGGGACCATTGGAGGCTTATCTCTTGAAAAACTAGGAATATCAAGACTTTTGATAAACTTGGGGAGTGTTACAAAAGTTGGAAACGTCCTAAAATCTCTTTAGTACAATTACTATTGCCCAGATGTCTTCAAAATACCAAAGACAGATGAGAGAGATGCCTGCCTTTTCTTTGAATTAAACTTCTGACTTGGTGTTTTTCATTAGAATGACACTCTAGAATATATCCCTTTTCCTATATTATGAAGTAGATAATAGGTGCTAGCAAGTTCTTCAGAATATAGAGGGAACAGTCCTTAACCCATAATTTTTAAAGCCTTTTCATTTTACTTTCATATTTTTTGTATGGATAGGTGAGTTGGTTTCAAGCTTATCAACTATGATCCTCTTTTATTTTGAAACTTCTCAACTATGATCTCTCTCTTTTTACCATAAAAAATAACTATGATCTCTCTTCTGCTGAAATCGAATTATGTCCTGATCTTGTATATCTATAGAAACTTAACTTCAAGTTACCCAGAAGGGACATTTTTCCATTGATAAGGCAATGGAGAGATTAAAATTTGTACAAACTATCAAAGATGTCCAAACTTATCGATTTATGAAACATTGGGGGAGGGAGAGAAAAGTTGTTTTAGACTAATAATCCATTACTTTTTAGAATTGAGACCTAAATTGGGTTGATTCGAAGCAAGTCTACAACAAGGGTTACTTCTCTAGTGTAAGCAAAAGAAAAGAGAGAATTTACATGACTCCCAGAGTTGCAGTAGGCCTGCAATAGGAGACAGTACTGGGGCATCTAATTTGGCAGGCATTGATGATCATGTAAGAAAGAAAAAAATGAGATCAAGACATGTATTGAGGGACAATGCTGCGCATTATAAAATAAAATAAAATAAAATAAAAACGAAAGTGAAATATTGGGACTGTACATATTTATAATTGATATGTCAATGTACACATACATTGTTATGAAGGCTGGCTGCACAAATGCTCCAACAAGGAGAGTTTCAGCAATTTGACATGTCCTAGCAGTGACCTTTTGATCTTAGTCTGGTTGCTGAGTTTCATTGTGGGAAGTGAATTAAGTAAGGGAAGCGCGGCTGGAACTCAATTCCTAGGAATTTGAGTTGTAATTGTGGGCCCGTCATTGATGAATAGCACCATTGGATTTGGTATTGTTGTTGTTGGATAGGGCACAAATGATAAATTCGCCTTTCTGAAAATCGTAATTATTTAATGGACAGCGTAGAAATTAAAGCCCAAGAGCCCAGTCTGGGCTATTTTTGGGACATTGTCTATACATGGTTTTGCCTTCAAGATTAATGCTTGGAGATCCTATGGCAGTGGGGCTTATCAGGGCAGCCTCAAGATTGAATGATGTATTTAAAAAATCATTCAATTAAGGGGGGGGAAAACCCATGTTCAAGTATGGCTGTCGATTAAATGGGCCCCACCTTTAGAAAGTCAATGTTTTCAATAATCACGGTCCAACCTGTTCAGAATGAGGTCCTAAAGATACCAAACGCTGGCCCATTAATAGCTTATTTGGTCAAGTGAAGATGGGTCCCTCCTATTGGTGGATAGGACCTACACTGTGTGGCAAAGCCATGGTGGGCCAATCACGTCCCATTTCTAACTAATCTTGGCCCATACTAGTTTGAAATTTGTCGCCCTGATAGTGAGTTGCTGACACTGGTAGCCATGTGGATGAGGACAGGATAGCAACATGGACAAATGCTGATAGTGGATGGGCCACATGATAAAGTGGCTGTCATATTCCATTTTTCAGCTGCTGTATATAGGTTTAAAACTTAAAAGCAGGAGTGTCTGTAGAGAAGCCCGTGAATCAGCTTACACATGAAGATGTGCCAATGACCCACGTTTGCAGTAGGGATCTGGGCTGGACCATTTCCAGCCTAACTAAATGAATTTCAGGCCACTCAGACATGGTCACAGAACATGATGTTCATTGATGTAGAGATGCAAAAGCCTTTTCAAGCTTTACCCGTTTGCTTGTCGGGCTAAAACTCATTCCTTGATCTTATGGGTTTTAAATATCGGTTTTCAAAACGCAATCATATGCGAATTCAGGCATTCCATTGGCAATGCTGAAACCTCTTGTGCCTGCCTATTTACCTACAATACATTATATTTCATGCCATGAGTAGTTAAAAATGAAGAACCAACTCTCCTTTAAAGGTAATGGAATCAAGACAAGATGGGAAATGGTACACGGCAATCGCCCTAGTAATCCAAATCCTTGGAAAGTCGAGGTCAGATCTACATTTCTACCTTATTTCCTTCAGGTAGCCCTCACCTCGTATCATTTACACTTCACCTTAAAATCTCTCATTGGAGTTCGTTTGACCCATTTTCTTATTTGGCTTCAAAGGGGGAGAACATTTGACCATGAATTCCTGTATCATTTAATGCGAAAAAACCGGCCCTAGAAATCTTTCAATATATTGGCTCATGACTAATATGTTATTTACAAGAAATGATACGAAAAAAGAAGTTTGTGACTCTTCATTTTAATTTCTTTTAAAATGTTCTTAAATGTTAAGAAAAAAGTAGGAAAAGGCTCTAAGAGTATTCCAATATATTCTTCATTTTAGCATGAATCAATACTTACTCTATTGATCATGGCCCAAACCTTTATATATCGGGCGATATTCGGTCTCAGCCTAAGTTTTGAAAACAATGAAACCAATATAGTATATTATCATGATATTAGATTAGCACATTTTTAACCCCGAGGGGTAGCTCAGTTGGCTTAGGACCACGGTTTGCACCCGGAGGTTGTGGGTTCGAAATTGCACTACCACACTGGGCCTACAGGGGAATTTTACCCGGCTTTCTCTCCTGGGCCCGTAGAGATTATTCTGGCCCAAAGGGCTAGGAACCCTACGTTATCAAAAAAAAAAAAGATTAGCACATTTTTCACTAATAAGCCACACTGTGTCATAGATACGCCAGTAGGTATAAGCTGTATTGGATATTTGTGTCCGTGCTCTTTCTATGGCCGAGAGTCGATTAGGCAAGCACCCATGCTTAAAACTATGGATCTTAGTTTAATCTGTGTCTACTACCACCTCCCTGTAGGATTAAGGTGCCAAGAGAAATGCTTTAGTTCGTGATCTTTTAATTGGATCAGTCATCCTTGTCACCAGTTCAGAATTAGATGAGTTTGAAAATATATGTTAAAGGAGGTGCTAATTTATTGACTTCATGAGTACTGTGTAACCAAAGACTCAGGAAGAGGCTCAGTTGCTTCAAATACATGGTTGTGAGGAAACCATGATGCCTCTCTCCTCTCACTTGCACATGCACATGGGTTAAAAGATTGTTGGCCATGTTGGTCCATAAATGATGCAGGGCTGAGAATACTTAGGCCTAAATGGAATGGAATGGGGGTTCAAAATCATGGGTGTTTTCTTTTATATGGTTAGAGTATTAATAGGCTCTAGAGTTTGATAAATGACTTGGATTTGGCTAATGGTGGAAGGATAATGGTCTTTTTGAAGGGCTTTGATGAATTTAAAGGTTTGATCATCTGAATTTTTTTTAAAAGAAATTCCAAGTAAATTTATTGGAAAACGAAACGCGCTCTTTAAATCCATTGATTCGAATGCCTGCATTGGTCCTTAGGTTAGGGTGTATAAGGTGTCATTATATAAATTAAGTTATGCCCAAAAGCATGGTGTCCATGCATCATGTTAGTTTATTTTGGTGATTAAAACCTTATCCTGTACTCTGAGCTTCTCCCTTGTGGTCATAAAGCAATTATTCTCATATTTCGCTTTCCTAGTTAGAATGGCATTCAAGTAAGGGGCAAGTAGTCAACATCTTTGGCAACAGCAATTGATGATATCTCATCCCATATGAAACATCAGGTTTAGCGACACACCAGCATGGGCGATTTTGGATGTAAACCATCATTGTGAGGCGGTTTGAATTTTGAGGTCCAGTGGATGGTGAGCACTTTCCACTCAAATCATTTGTGGGCATGTGGCACCTTCAAAATGGTATGACTTAATATCTAGGTACGTCCAAAGGTACAATCGTGTTTTATTATCTAGGTTCAAAGTATGATAGAGGAGAGAGCTTGAGGTTTCCCAAATGGTTGGGCGTCAGGGCAGTTGTTTGGCTTTGTCTACTTAAGAGGTCGAATGTATTGGAATCAAAGAAGCTTGCAAAGAAATATCGCGGATGAAGAGTAGGGTTGCAAACGAGTATTCGATTCTCCGATTATCCGGAAGTTTTAACCCGCCAAAATCTGGTTTGGAACTTATTTTAGGTTTTGATTCATAAACGGGTGTAGGTCTAAAACCCAATTTAGGTTCCGATTCATAAACGGGTTTGGTTCTAGGTCCATATACGTTCTGACCCGTGGACCCAACATATGAACCTTTGATATTGCAAATTATACCTCAAAATTAAAAAAAAAAATTGACATTTATATATATATATATATATATATATAATATTGGAGGTAGTAGATTTGATGCACTGTTATAAGTTGAATGATATGCTTATTTTAAGAAAAATGAAAGATAAAGAGAAATTAAAATCAATTTTGAAACTAGATTTCAATCCTTTAATTGGATCCAGTTCCAGATTTTCCTATCGGAACTGAGTCTTGAACCAACAAAATAGGTTCCGAGTCAAAACCGGAATCATTATTTAGAAACGGTTTCGGGTCCACTATGGTTCCGATCTAGAACCGTTCCATTTACAACCCTAATGAAGAGGTTCTTTAAATAACTTGGCATAATACAAGACAAATATGTTGTTCATTGTGACATTCAGACTGCCATCCATTTTAGTAAAAACTCAAGTTTACATTTCAAGTCTAAACACATAAACGTGAGATATCATTGGATCCAAGATGTTCTAAACAAAAGAAGCTTTTAAGACTTGGAGAAGAGCCATACCAACAAGAATGGTTTGGATATGATGGTCAGAGCCTTACATAAAGACAAGCATGAGTTTTGCAAAACCATGGCATGCGTGGCTATGGTAGAACCCTGCTCATGAGCCGAGGGAGAGATTAAGAACCCGTTTATTGTGGTCAATGTCCACACTCGCTCCTTAGTGCTCATAATTGTGGTCAAAACCGAGCCCTCACAATAAAACCATTGTTGTGTCGGTTTCCATCACAAATTGGTTTTAGATTAAGTGGTAGCTCAATGGGGTGTAAGATCCTACACTGTGCTCACCTTAGCATTGAGGGTTCAAGGATGTTTTATCTCAAGGTACAAAGTTTCTTATCACGGGAGTGGATATTACCTCCCAAGGACGGGTCTTTAATGGGTCCCCACGCCCTTAGTTGGGTACCAAAAAAATATATTATATAGGAGTGATAGCACCACTTATCCGCAATTCAACCCTATCTATGTTAGAAATGTAGAATTTAGTATCACACCCATGCCCTGTTTCAGTTTCTTGAAAAGCCTATATGTATAGCTGTAGCTACAAGACATGGGGACCGGTTGATGTACCCCTGCCCCAAATCATTTTGTAAGTTATCCAAAAACTGATTTAGATGTATTGATTGGTTATGGGGGGAATGAAGATTCATCTTGCATCATATCATGAAAACTGGTTCTGCACCCAGAAAATCAATCCCATAAGGTCCAAAATCTATCTTATATGGAATTTTGGTTCTTATACTTGAATGAATCGCAGCCCATACACTGAGGAAAGAGGACACACCCAAAGGATACTCCAGAAATTCTCATCCAATCTCATGAAAAGGATGCATCCAAAAAAGTAGAGAAACGGGTAGGTTAGAGTGGAGTAGTCACTAGATGATGCATCAAGCCAAGAACTGACGCAAGAACAGATTTCAGTTTCTCCATCAGCTCAAGACATAGTGAAATTTCACTCATGTGTTAGCCCTAATATGGATTGGAATTTTGGGGCATGTGAGATGGACGGTTTAGATGAAACCCTGTGACGCGAATGAGAAATGTACTGATAGACTAACAATAGCACAGATTAGAAGCCATTTTCCTAAGATTGAATGGACCAGATTGATAGAAACCATCTACCACTTTTGATGGGAATGCAAAAACTACTGTATTTAGGGTGTAATGGGTTCAGTCATTTTTTTTTACTCTCTGAAGGTAAAACAGGTGTGATGGGTTGAGTTGGATTCATTAATTGGACCTAGTTCAGATTTGACCTGTTTAATTTTTGGAGTTGGAAATGTAATTCAAAGGCAGTCTCAAGTTTAGAAGAGTTAACTTGAACAAGAAAAGATTACCCTGACTGATTTAGCTATGGTTGATGGGTCAAAGTACAATTAGTTGCTTTGAGTTCAGGATAAGCCCTTTTTTTTCTAACAACAATTCAGAGAAGTCTAGAATGCTCCAAATGTTTTCCCCAAAGGAATTCATGTTGAAACTTTGAGAATTTCCAAGGTCATTTGTCACTTGTTAAGCAGATTGGAATCACGAGAACTTGCAGTAAAACTATTGCAGTAAAACTAAGTAATTTAAAATGCTAAGGGGACTAGCCGTTATATTATGTTAGAAATTTCTAAAATCAGGAATTTTCCTCAGAAAAGCTACAAGGAGACAAGCCTAAGGCTTTAAAGGGCTTGAATCTGGCCGAAATTTGGCCTCAAATCGAAGTCCATTTAGGCAAACCTGGACATGTATCTTAGTTAGACAGGCCGACTAGATGGTTTGAATTTCGAAAGCCTTAACAGCTTGGATAGAGGCCTAGGATCACAATATATATATATATATATATAAAAGAAAATTTTGTCGTTATAAATATTTTTTTTCTTTTATTCTTATTTCCATATTTACAAAATACGTAAATTAATTTAGATTAATTATCATGAATACAGGCAAATTATATATTTTTAAAACTGAATAAATATTTAGTTTTTTCCAAAGTACTTTTAAATGAAAGACGACTTTCCCGTGACCACATTGAATCTTATTTTTCCAACCTTGTGTTCTGCTGCCACATACGAGAAGGGCTTTTATGATGTTCAAAGTCTCTTCATGAATTTGGTCTTCAATCTAAAAGTTGGATCCAAAATTGACTGTACCAATGATCTTTAATAGGCCGGCTTGAATTCAACAAAAAATTTTCAAACAATGGAGTCAGCTCAAGCAGTAGAGACTATGTCAGACACATTAATATCTATAAGATATTAATATCACAATAACATCAACAGAAAGTTTAATGCATTGGCAACATCTGTTAGACCAGATCCCACCATAAACAACCCATTGAAAAATATAGCTTAATCAATGGTTTATTGGATTACAGACAGAGGACAATCTGAGGATGATCTGATTTCTAATTTTATATTTGAGTATTTGCAATCTGCTTTCCACGCCACGCAATGCAAATGCCCCTACATTTTCTTGCAACAAGCCACCAGTAATTGAGGACCACATGGCACCATCAACGCATACTATTAAAATTCATCAGCTGTAAATTGATGTGATCTGACAGGTTGTAAACCAACAATCTAATACATCTAATCTAATATTTTATGAGTGCAATTCTGGGTTTCAGCAGTTTAATCCTCTTCAGCAGTGCACCTGCAAACTAATTAAGGAGCAAAGAATCCTGCAAAAAAATTTACCCTCTTTTGACAGTATGCCAGCACCATTTATGACCCAAAAAGCTGAACCTGGACATCTTCATGGATCAATGGCCTGACGCTTCTTGATTATTGGCCATTGATCCATCACAAGTTGCATCATGAGATTGGAAAATCATCAGTTTTGCAAGTTTATGAACCAGTACATATTTTTTCTCAAATATAGGCACCGAGGGCACAGATATCAATGAAATTTACTTGGTTATACAAATTCTCAATGAAGAATGCTCAAGTTTGTGGCAGTGAGGAATCTTTAAATCCGGATATTCATAACATATTCCTCACCTGTTATCTAACATGCATTTTAAAATATATTGCTTTTCCTTAGCCTTTTTAGGTAATTCACTTGTGAAGTGAATTAAAGTGAATGATTACTGTAAGAAATCAAAAAAAAAAAAAAACGGGGGGGGGGGAGGGGGGGATGGATCATATCAAGGAATACCAAATTTAAAAAATCGCATCTTCCTCTTTTCTAATTAAAAAGGTCAAAAAGTTATTCTCTAAATAAAGAAAAGCTCTCAATTCTTTACTAAGAAAGTCAAAATGGTACCTTCTCATGCCCCAAAATGACAAAAGGTCCATAAAGTAAATTTTAAGATTTAGTACCTTTTTTATTTGACCTATCTTCTTTTCATGTCTCTTAATATGAACGTTCAATTTAATTCACATCACATCTCACGTTGCATCCAATGAGGGAAAAGGAATGAAAGAAAAAACACATCTCCATTTCCTTTTCTCTTTTGCGGAAATGTGGCTACACAAATGTACTCTAAATCTTATGGATAGTTTCCTTTGAAAGAAAGAAAAAAAATGAAAATTTTAAATTCTTCAATTAGGAGGGATAATAATAAATCTAACTTTGAGAAATACGACATACCCTAGTGATTAATGGTTTCTCATCTCACATAGCCACCCAGGATCGATATCTGGGGAAGCAAATTATCACAAGAATACTTTACCACTCACTCATCATCCGGAAAAAAAGCAAGGAAAAGAAGAAAAAAGCTTACATTTTGTTTTCTTTATAATTTATTGACAATAAGATGTAGGATCAAGAGAATCAATCATATAGATTATTTTCTTAACTTCAAAATAGTAAAACATATCAATTTTCAAATTCAAGGATGAATTGACTAATTATGGGCAAAGGTGGTTTTATTAATAAAAAAAAAACAACAATGCATGAGTCTTTTTAATGTTATTCAATAATAGAGGGGCCCTTTGTGAAAAGAAAAAATCTATAAAATCAGGATTCAGGGTTTCCAATTATTTTAATTTACTCTCCATATCTTAAATTTCTTTCTTCTAGAAAGAAGGTCTGATACATAGTGAGATAATACTTCTTAACCAATACATTTCCCAATATAAAAGGTTCTGTCTTTGGCTGATACAATGTCCAAACCATGTTTGAGACCATGCTTTACTAGTGCCGGAAGTGTAGCGTTTAGGAGCAGGGCGAGGGGCGGACTTAGGATATTCAACTTAGGGTGGCTCTATGTAAAAGAACTATTGAGGGAACGGAAAAATGTTTAAATAAAAAAACATGTTAATTCACATAATTTGCAGGGGTTCTTAAAAATTTTGAACTTTGTCGGACATGAGTGCGGGCTTCAGCACCAGGCCCTTGTCCTTGGGTCCACTCTTATTTAGGAGGCTACTTATTAGAGAAATCTACCAAGACCTAATTGAAGACTCCGTGACATCTTCTCGTAGGCTCCAAATAAATTATAAATTACAATAGTGAAGGAATTATTAAGATAAGATAGAATGGGAATATATGATACATAAAACCAGGAGTATGATGATTGCATTTTATATAAAACAGATAGATAGATGATTTAGGTTGTTTGAAAGCTTTTCAGTGTTTGGTAGCACTGATAGGCTAAAATAAAATTTGCAAGCAATCACAAGATATCTCGGATTCCTGGCAAGGATAGTTAGAAAGGAAAAGTGGAGGACGTAAAGGGTTAAGAGTAGGTAGAACGTTGCTTTCTTACTCAATTATTTTGTCAAAACTTTAGCAACCAGTGACTTTTATTGTTGTTTGCGGTTACAGGAAAGAGGCCCACAAATAGCCTGATGAAATGACGAAATGATATACTTTCTGAGGGGCACACTCAAGCTAGGGGTAACTCTCACCTGCCGCACTCCAGTACATACTGTCCTGCCAAATTTTTTTTTTTTTATCAATGTCATTAATTCAGAGATCTCGCTTTTATAAAATATATGAATAAAAAATCACATATCGTTCATGCGGGAGAGCCCACCAGAGGTGAGAAAAGCGCATTGTAGGTGATCCGTTGTAATACATTGCACAAATCGAAAACCAACAATATTGATGCTGACCTTTTATTTTTGAGAAAGGATGAAGAGGATGGATTAGGATTATTATAGGGTCTCCCGGACTGAGAGTCTGAGACTAGTTTTTGTTTGGTGGCATAAGAGCATATGGTTGCAAAAGCCTTCGTTGGTTGTCCAAATGTGGGTGATTCAAAAAGAAAACAGCAGCTGTTTGGATAACAAGTAACAGTGAAATTGAAAATTGCTTTTATACAGGGGTCATTATCTCAGATGCATGTTTTTCCAACCAGACCGACTTCAAAATGCACTTGGGTAAGTAATCCAGATGTGAGTGACAAAAAAATTAAAGAGCAATAGTTTGGATAAAGAGGTTACAGTACAATTGAGAATTTTGCTTTTTCTAAAGGGTCATTATCTCATCTGCGTTTTTTCCAACCAGACCAACTTCAAAATGGCCTGCTACCTTTTTTTTTAAACTTAAATTGCATTTGGGTGAGGTGATCTAAATGCATAATAATCAAAAGGGTAGGACAACAAATTGAGCAGAATGTGGATTGAGGGTGGGCCAAATACCCCAAGTCTTAATCACTAATGCCAGATTATTTTCAAATTGGAAAAAAGTGGTGATTCACTGGGATAGATGTGTCATGTTTGTGCAGGGGCCTGATAAAAAAGGGGCAGATCCCCTGTTGAGAAAGACAATACAGAGTCCTATTGTAAGAAGAGTGTTTTCCAGAATGCCTGCCTCCTTGTGGCATTGTTATGGGGGAAGAGAATCTACACTTCAAAGTTCAAACAAAGGGGTATTAAAAAAGCAACCCTCTCATTATAATATATTGAGAAATAAGGACAATGATTGCGGTGGAAAAGAAAGGTCCTGCTTTGGTACTCTGCAAGTGCTTGGAAATCTGGAAGCAATAATCACAATTTGAATTGTATCATGGTTTAAATTGTCCACGATCGCTAGAACTGAGATGAGTCAGATATTTGTACGTTATAAACGGTTTACAAGTGAGGGTAAACAAAGAGTCTACATGGACCCAATTCGGACCCGAATTTGGGATTGAACATCTCTCTCGTGCTTTTTTTCTCTCCCGCTCCCCCAAAAGGTTAAATTCTCTCATTGTTCACATCATGCACTTGGTGATTCGGTCCCCAACTTCATTCGGTCCATTTAGACTTTTTCGAGGATAAATGCATGACATCTGTAAATTTTAGCAATGAAGCCCACAGGAGAAATTCTCTCTTGTGAAGGAATCAATTTACATTTGAATGATCAATAAACTGCACTATGTTCTTAACCCAGCTGAGAAATGGCCAGGTACAAGCAATGGTCCAGTACTTTTAACAAGAATCATATTGTATCGTTCTGTTGTTTTGGTTTTTATCTTCTAAATTTGGAAAATTCTCAAAATAGTACCTACATTTTGCCTTAATTAAACATAGGAGTTTGATGAATCATGAATATCATGTTGCCATTTAAATCTTCAGAATAGCATTAATAGCAGATGTGAAATGACTTAACTGCTTTCTCTCTCTCTCTCTACAAATTCTAAAATTGAAGTCTTAATACTTATTTTTTTATTAAATCAACTCCAAATGTGCCCAAACTTACCATCTATTAACTAAATCTGTTGCAGTCCATTGAGCACCATATATCAACCATATTCACTCTTCTCAAAAAAAATTGAAATTTCCAAACTAAGAAGTCAATTTGTTATATCACAAATGACCACAAAGATAGAGTGGACTCCACTTGCATTCATCATCGACAGTAAAAACTACAGGCCAGTAGTTAATGATATTTTCAAATGACAAACCTAAAAGGAAATAATGATACTTCTCCCTGACATTCTTTATTTTACTCATGCATGAGTATGACTCTACTTTTCCGTAATTTACTTTACCTGTTCTCGATGTAAATGCGATCACACATCCGAGGTTTGAGTGATTGCCTCGAATGTGAAGGATCCAAACCGTATCAAACTCACCCAAAGATGAAGATTCACCCTTACGTGGCAATATGCAGAAACAACCAATAAACCGGAATGCGATTTAGGTAGTTTTGCAAGCAAGCGCGGTTTTATCTAAGGGGGCGGTTTTTCGCAGTGAATTTAGAGACAGAGAGAGAGAGGGGATCATACCAATCTCATGGGATTTTGGTTTTACCTCAGCAGGCACGGAGTTCGAGACGGTACGAGCCTGCCGTCATCACAGAAAGAGAGAGGCGAGAGCTCCTCCTGCTAAGCTTCTATGTCTTTTGTTTCTTTTCGTGAAACCGCCGCTGGAGGAGCTTTCACTTTCAGGAACCACAAACGGAAACGATTTTAAAGAAGAAAACAAGTTGCTGATTTCATGAGAATCCAAAGTGGGTGTTTGTGAACCTGTGGTGCTGAGTGCAAACGAAAACAGATGGTTACAAGTTCTCAATGGGATTTGTGTATACACAAACAAACAGACGTCTAAATGGGATATAGACGGGTCTAATTTACCTGTGAATTTGAAGAAGAAGAAGAGCATTGTTTATATCATTATTACTATGTACTGTGATTTTATTGTATATAACATCAGTGAAATTAGAAGCCTTCTTACAGCCCTTGCGACAAAAAAGGAAAGGGGATTAAAACGTTAATATATCCGATTGCAGTAACTCTCTCACAACAAACACAAAAAAAGAAGAAGAAGGATTTATGGTTTATCCCTGAAAAGAGAAGCTAAACCGGTAACGATCTTCCCTCCTGAAGCTCTAGGCTTGATCGCCGGTAGCTGCCATGTCGACACAACGACCGTTATCTTCTCCTCGCCGGGATTTTTTTCAGGAGCCGACACAGACTCGCCGGAGTTCTTCTCACCGAAAATCAGCTCGAATTCGCCAGAGAAATGTCTGGTTTTGATCTCGCAGGGCGAGTTAGAGTTCTGGCGTTGGCTTTCTTCGACTGGTTTCAGGCGTTGGTAAGGAGAGAGCCATTTCGCTCTCATGTACTCTGGTTTCCTCCACGGCGGAAAATGCAGTCCCTTTTTCTTCAGGCTCTGCCCCGCGGCCTCGCAAACGACCGAAACAATCTGCTGCAGGCGGTCTGGCTTGCCGACGAAGATCGACGGCAGAGATTGCAGGATCGCTCTGTAGTTCTTGGTTGATCGTGCGGTCTCGAATTCCGATTTGAAATCGATGTCTATCAACAGACGCTCGCCTTCTACGATCACATCAACGTATTCGTATTCCCCTGAAATCCAAAAAAAAACACGAAAAGACATGAACTCGAAGCTTTCACTACAATACTAAAAAGAATGAGAATCCAAGTAGAAGAGAGAGATGAGTACCAGCTGGGAAGGAAGGGGACTTCTCCCAACGAGATCTGCAAACTGAGGCATCGTATCCGAGAGACGAAAGGCCGTCGGTAACGATCCTTCTGCAATCGTCTTTACGCTTGCAGATCTTGTTCTTCTCAACGATTTTGGCCGTGTCGGCTAGGAGATTTCGCTCCGATACGCTAGAACATGGAACCAAGCTCTGATACGCAGGGAGAAATGATAACATAAAAAGTTAAATTCTACTGCAATAGTATAGTATTGATCGAGCAATCGAAGAGAAATTCAGGCGATCTCGATCATTTTTACCTTGAGAATCTCGCAGGCGTCGAATGCTGGACCATCAGCAGTGACTCCTGAGAGATCTAGTTCGTCATCAGAACTGTCGCTGCAGTTTCCATTGAAGCAGTTGCATCGGTTTCTGTTACATTTGGCCTGCTTTTCATTGCTTTCCTCAATGAAATTCTGCACCATCTTCGCTAAACAAACAGAGCTGGGCTCGAGATCGGTGCTGCAGCCTTCTTTGCTGCAATGCTGCTCTACGCCACCGCCTGCCAGCTTTTCTGATGACGAGACGCGTAGGAAGCCAGGGAATTGCCGCTCAAAGAGTCGCTTGAAGCGCGATTTGGCGACAGGTTTTGCCTGATCGGTCCGAGACGGTACTTTCGGAACAGGGGAAGGATCAACTGGCTGGATCTTCATCTCGAAAACGAAGTCGAAACTCGAAAGCGAGGAGATCCCTCTGACTTTCACCGAGATCAAGAGAAATCACCAGTTAATCCATCATCTACAGATCAAGCGATGACGATCCTGGAGAGAAACCTCTCAATTGACAGCAACTAATGTAAACTCTAATCCAACGAAGTCAAAAAGATCCTAAATAAAGAAATTTGCAAAACATGACGACATCATGACTCTCTCCGATCGTCCCTTTTCCACACCAAAATCCCTAATCAAACGCGAAATGGTCCTATTTCAACACAAATCAACCGATTCTGCTACAAAGCGATAGAATCGTAAGAAGAAATCTTCATTTTCATAGAAATACAAGACTCGACAAGGAATCCGATACTCATTGGAACGATCCTTTAATCGCTTTCTTCTGTTTCTTGCTACAAGCAAGGAATTTCTTCAAGACCTCTGCAAAATCCGCTTTTGCTTGATCTTTTCGAAAGCGATCGAAGCAAATGACGAGTTCGTGCGGAAATTTTCAAGGGTCGGCGATTTCCGGCAAGGAAATGGCCGGAATTTTCATTTTTCCGATGAGGGAGATCGCAGATCCGGCGTCTTCTGGATTCTCCGGCTAAGTCGCCCGTCGGACACTCGGGGTTTCGGAGATTTGCGGGGGAAGAACCTGGAAATGATTGACGGGAGCAGACGACAGATATAAAGATGGTAGGAGAGTGCTGACTGGGACGAGATGCCACGTGGCGTCTACGTGGCAATGGAGGTGGTCTAGTGTGGATAATCCTAAGCAGAGGCCCGGAGTACGTGGCAGTTTTAGCCGTGGGATTACTTCTTGCCGGTCACAGCCCGACACGTGCACATCTCTTGGATGTTTGATGGGAGCTCCGTGACGTGAGAATTGCTTGATGGGCCCCAACCAGCCAGTGTAAAATACCTAAACCACCCAACCTGTATTTCTACAGAATACCGAGAATGCCCCTACTTTGTCCACTAGTGGCTGAATTAGTAACGCTTTTAAATCTGGCGAGTTAAGAAAGGAGACGAGACTTTTGAGTGGAAGTCGTGACTTGACAGGAGTACCCTCGTACTACTCCTGGCGTGTGGGGCCCACTGGTGCATATCTATGTATTGGGATGTGGGGTCCACTTCGGTATCGATCTGCGTCGAGCGCTTGGCAAATTAGGACCGTTGGATTTTTGAGGTATTGCCCATCCATACCGTCACTAGAAACATGGATGTTCTTTAATTCTTTTGCAGCTTCGTGGTACCGATCGTATTAATTGCAGCATTCGTGACAAAAATCATCCTCCTGACGCATTTAGGTTTTTTCACTAAGAACGAAATGGGCTTTAGGTTTGCCACGATAGCAATTTCGATTTTAAAAGTAATGATCTTATCTTGTACATTAAATTGTAATTACTTCTGCCACCCAATTTATTAGTTTATACAAAAGGAAAATTTTCAAGGAAGACTTTAGGTTTTTGTTTTGTTTCAAAAAAAGACATAAGTTTTATTAATCTTTTCAGGTTAGTCCTTTAGTTTTCCAATCAGTTTTTAATTTAGGACATCCAACCATAGTTGTTAATACCGTTTCGGGACTCATTTCGCTCTGGCTTACAAAATGAAAAGTTTCGGCCGATTCAGAATCTCGGCATTACATTTCAGGAAAAATATAACAAAATATATATACATATATAAGTAAAAAAATAGAAAAAGTAATAAATGTAGATTTAATCCATTATAGTAAATTTTTTTGGAATTATATTTTGGGAAAATATTAGAAATACAAAATATACATGTAAAATTTTTTTTTTGTAAAATTCCATTTCAACCGAAAAGTTACATTTCAGTCGAAATTTGCAGAAATCTTGAATTTCGGCCGAAACGAAACGAAATTAATAACTATGCATCCAGCCTTTTAAAGGTGATTTTTTTTCTTTTTCTTTTTTTTTTTTTTTTTTTTTTGTTGCCACTTTAACTCTCAATTTTTTAAAATATCCAAATTACCCATCATTTAAAGCCATAATATGGTTTTAGTAGCCATTACATGCAACCCATCGTGCGTGGGGACGCCGGTTGCCCTCGCTCACCATGAAGACGCCGATGAAGAAAGGAAGGAGAATATAAAGGAATTGAAAGAAGGTTTTATTTCAATGAATGATAATATGAGTAGTCCTAGAAAATTGAGGGAAAATGAGTCGGAAAATAACTTTAAATGGATGGATGTCCTCTATGGAAAACTTCTTGATAAACTTAAGTATTAATTTGAAAAGTTTTAAAACTTGTGTACTTTTAAAAATAAGGTACAAGCTTAAGACCTTAATTGAGATTTTTCCTACACAAAATGAAGAGTGTATGTCACGACCTGGGCCCGAGACCGGACTAATCGGGGCCTCACCCGGATCGCAATATCATCATACTTACTCCCGTAAATCTTGACTTAACCGAAGTTAAGATAAGACTCATAAGGGATCTATCATACATACCTGTCAAATGTACATTTTTGTGGAAATATATATACATTGACAATATTCGACTTTACATTACAAGTAAAGTTTACATATGCAAAATTACAGTCCAATAAGGTCCACCATTGCATATTCAAAATACAATGCAAGGAACATCTAATTACATCTCAAAATGATTTACAAAAGTATTTATCAAAATAATTTCAAAAATATTCAAAACCAACGCCCTCCGAACTATGCCCATTCGACTAAACTTCCTGGAGGTATCGGATGGGTCTCCTCTGCTGGCGGCGCGGCCTTTGCAAGGCCGGGTCGGGCAACTGGGCTTGTAATGCCATCAATAACACTATTAACATGACGGTTCAGCAATGTATAAACATCTATGATAATCCATGCTAAATCTGTCCATTTGTTAATGTAACAAGTCTAGACAATTAAATCTAAGTTAATGCAATATCCTGTACAGTGTAGTCAATTGATAATCAATGACTAAATTATAAATACAATAGTATTAATATCATTCAGTTCAGTTTCTTCCCAAGGGAGGTGTTAGCCAGTTCATTTCATATCATTTCATTCATTTCATTACATTTAGTATTTATTAGATGGCTTATGTGACTTTTCAGTCCAATATATATATATATATATATATATATATATATATATTACTTTTCATTACATGGCTTATCAATTCATTGACTTTGCAGTCTAATATGTGGGATCTACCAGCGTCTTGATCAGAGATCACTGGCATCACCACGGAGCTCCGGAACACCCCAACCATCTGTTGCAGCAGGATTATTCATTAATTCATTGTAATTATTCATTATTCAATGGTTCATTGTGTCTATTCATTACTCAATGGTTCATTGTGTCTATTCATTATAGTCCTCCCGGTCTCTATCTCAAATCTAGTCAACTATTAGGTGAAATCATTGGTTACTAAATGCACGTGTTATTCTCGATGGACATCACATTTATATTTAATGTGTGCATTTAGTTTCCAAATTTTCCCACCCGCGATTTCAAAATTCACTAACCGTCCAATCGATTGGCCAAATTTTCGCTTACAGTTCATGTTTGGCCAATATCAAGTTCGCTCGAGCGGACTCCCAGTTTGCTCGAGCGGACATCTACAAACTATAGTTCTCGTCAGACAGAACCTTCATTGCTCGAGCGCCCATAATGTTCGCTCGAGCGGACACTTGCGGATGTCATTTCGTATCAGACAGTAACTAGTTCGCTCGAGCGAACTGTCCAGAATCCAGATTCTGGATTCTGAATATTAACTCTTCTTTCTCCATTATATTCACAAACTACATCAAATGGAAATTTGGAACCTCTTATTCCTTCCTCCATTTACATTCTATAACACTTCTATTCCATCCAATCATCATGAGATCCATATTAAACACATTCAATCTATTCTCCATTTCTATAACAAATAAGGGGTTTGAGAACCCAACTCTTAATATGCAACAAAGCTTGTAAATTAGCATGTTGAATCATAAATGAGCATTTATACTTGCTTCTTGGAGTCTATTACTACTAAATCCTTTGTCTAGCTTGACTTGAGACAAAAACCACCAATTTCAAACCCTAACCTCCATGAAAACACAAAATACTTCTCTATAAGCTATTTTGTGCTAAAAACTACTCCAAATCATTCAATGGAACTTCAAAGCACTAAAAGACATCCTAACACTTACTTGTGACTTCAAGAAAAAGGGCTTTTGAGTCCTCTATGAAGCTTCACTACTCCAAAGGAGAAGACAAGGTGAGGAAGAAGATGAAGAGGATGAAAATCCTTCAAAAGTCCTTCTAATCAATCCAAGACTCCATCTTGATAAAAGAAAATGGAAGAGGAAATGAAGGAAAAAGGGTGCCTAGGGTTTTCTCTCTTCAATGGATGAATAAATGAACTCAAAGGGTTTCATTCCTTTTATATAAACTTCCCTTTTGCATTTAAGTCCACCCCATTAATTCTATTTACATCTTGAGTCAAATGGATGGTCATTTGACCAAATTCTTGTCAAATGACTTCGAGCTTATTACGAAAGTTAACGTACTCGTCGAGATACGCATGTTGGTATCAAGAGTTTTTGTATTCGATAAAATATGTATAAATCTGTATTTACGAAAAAGGGCTTTGTTTCCTTTGTTTGAGTTTAAACCCTCATTCAATCCACTAAATACCCTTCATTATCATTTCATTAAGCTTAATTCAATCATTTGAGACTAATCTCATCTAATTTGATCATTAGTCATCATTAACCTAATTAAACATGATCAATTAGCTTTAAATTCGGGGCGGGGCCTGACAGTGTAATTCACTATAGGATAGATATAAATTTCATTCAAATTGAACTGGTATAGACTATATAGACCATTTAATTGAATAGGCTTTTCTCATATCAACCCACTATTATTTAGGTTGTTTTCGTCCCTTTTTACTTAATAGAAGAGGCTGATCTTAGAAAAATCGAGGCTAGCTTCCTTTTAAATTTTAAAATTTAGGATTATGATTGTTTCATCACAGGCATTTATTGTGTGTACAATCTAATTTTGCAGGTTAGATGCGTACCAATCATCTTTTAAAAAATACACTTAGGGTCATTTGCATTTTATGTATGGGATGAGAAAATGGGTTTAACATATCTAAATGTTTCACGTATGAAACACATTACATTATTACGATTGTCGAAATCACTGCTTTCACATGAGTGAGTACATCCTATGATTTTAGTTGTATTTGGATGTTTCTAACAATTTTCTTAAAATTTATAACGATTTAAAATATGAAACTAAACATCTTAAACAGTGCAAATAATAAACTGGAGCCCATAAAAAGTGCAAAAAATCAGATTAATAGGTTAAATTTAATGGACATTTCTCATAAATTATTCAAAATCTACGAAGATTTAAGATGGTCAACTTCAAATTCATGGGATTGAATTATTCAAAATCTATGAAGATTTAAGATGGTCAACTTCAAATTCACGGGATTGATTAGTTTAATAAGCAAAAATGCCGGTTTCATTCCAAATATGAAGCACATGAAGTTAAAAAAAAAAAAAAATAATGTGGTTTTGAGAATATTTGGTCGTGTAACCAAAATAGAAGCAAATAAAAACACCATGGAAAGCATGTACAGCGCCTTTTTACAACCAATAAAAAAGATGTAATGAAATCTTACAGTATGTAAAGATGGCTATATTTACACATCAATTTTACACATGTAAATGAGCACAAACACAATGTTGCATAATTTATAAGGAGATGCTCGTGTGAGTGAGATCTCTTAAATGAGAAATTGGGCAGGCACATTCATATCCAATGCTAAATACTTAAATGTTTCAATGCTAACAACTTAAATGTGATGGTCCCCACTACTATCTCTTATTTAAGGTAAGAGATATCTCTTACAAGAATATCTCTCTAATTTCTATATGTAAATGAGGGCAAAGGCAAGATACCTTTAACTTAACATATTAAATATCCAGTTATAGCTACACTTCCTTTTGTGCTATTAGCGCATTGAGTGCATATCATTCTAGTAATTGAGAATTTGGGAGCTACTCATGCATCCATGAGCATTAAATTACCAGCGGTCTGGCCACATAAGTCAAAATCCTTTTGCTGGACCATTAGAGCAATTCGAATGGTCGCCCCCTCTTTAACTCTTGTCCTATTTTTCATTGCAAAAGTCTAGATAAAAATTTTTAGAGTTTGAACGAATACAAAAGATGAAAAATATCAATGCAAGAGGCTATGGCCCAGAAAAAGCAGTGATTAAATGACCATAAATACCACATTCATGACTTTTTTTTTGTTGCGTAGTTTGTGGGACCTATTTAGATGCTTGTTTATTAGTGGCCCGAGTTAGATGAAAAGATCTACTTATGATAATGGGTTTAGAAAAAAAAATGCAACAGTAGATCATTCTAGCCCTCAATTTAATTAATTTTTTAGAAATTCAATCCAACAGTAGATGAAGGTTTCATTAGCGAAATTAAGTCCAATACCTAATGGGGGATGAGAGCGTGCAATGGCCTGTGATGATCAAACAAGGGCTCAAGTGGACCCCGTGTGGCTAGAGTGCAAAGGTTGTTGTTGTGGTAGGAAAACATTTCTCAATAATACTGACCCCCTTCTTTCTAAAAAAATAAAATAAAAAGAGGACGTCGGATTGGGCAATGCCTTCATAAAAAATGAGTTAAATAAGATGGATTAAGATTAGATTAGAAAAATGGATAAAGTATGTTGCTCCAAATTAAACTTGTTTTAGCATTTTCAAATTCATTCCTTTTTGTTTTTTATGTATTCTAATCCCAAATTCTTACCTAAGGCTGAAAACATAACCTCATTTACTCAGTCTCGTGATAAATCCAACCAACTTGATCCAAATATATGGCCTTATGCTCATTTTCAATCTTATTTGTTTGCATATTTATAAAGAAGTAACTTTTTGAAAATTCTTAAGAAAAGAAATTGAATATCATCCTTATGGTATCTTTTGGAGTTTTTGCATGCATAATAATTTTAAAAACTCACATAAAAGTTACAGAAAACATACTCTAGAAGAGTCAAAGTACAATTTTTTAAAATCAGTTAATCTATACGACATCGACCACCAATATGTAACAACTCAATATAATTAGTTACTTTGATCTATATCATTCCTTTTTTATTTCATTTTATTTTTTTCCTGATGAGGGCATCCTCATGGCATCTAACCCAACTAAACTAATTCCCCTGTCACGCGCAAAACTCTGCAAAATGTCTATCATGTAATTTTGTGAAGTGTCGAACACACGCTATGAGGAGCGAGTCCATATATACCTTATGCCGATGAACCAACACTAGGTTTACTTACACTAGTGAACCAACTCTACAACGCACAAGTACCGTGTAAATTTTGGAAGTGTTGAACACATCATATGAGGAGCGGATCCATGTCTTATGCCAATGAACCAACACCCGAAAACCCTTTTTTCTATTGGTAATATAAGATCCGATTTTCTACCTAGTATTATAAGTCCAAGAAATGTGCTAAAATTGAAAGCTCATTCATTATCATTATTAATACCATGATCTATGTACATTGTTACAAGTTTAGAGAAAATGACATGATACTTTTGCAAAGAGTGTTTCCATACGGTCAATATTAGTTATTGATTTTCGCACATGATGACCAAAGTTGAGATATATCATCGAAGTCCTCTTTCTTATTTCAGTTTTGCAATATCGCAAAAATTTATTTCAATAGCACATGAAACTTTATTGAATTATAGAGATCACATGAAACCAAAGCTCAATTCTAATAATTTAATAAAATTTTGCGATGTCGTAAAAATTAAATAAAGCAACACCTAGAAGGTTTTGTAAAAAATATCTCGGCTGACTTTTGGTCACGAGAGCCCATTAATTTCGATCACAACTGTATATATCAAATAGTACGGTCAAGGTCAAAACCGTCACTAAAACCATCTCCTTAGTGACACGTGGCACATTGACGGATCGCGCGCTGCGTCCGTGATAAGAGTGTCGTGTCCTTACTCCTTAGAATTCCGACACCTGTCACCAGTACAAAACTTCGTTTGTTAGATACGTAGGCGAAAGACCAAAAAGCAATGAAATGACCAAACTGCCCTTACAATTCAAAAGATTTTGACAAAATCTGAGAGTTTTTAGCTCTCACGCATAAAACGCTCCAATTCTTTTCGTATATGTAACGGTAATCTATCTGTACACCAATCACATTCTGCATTGTGTTTTTATATTCAATTCAATCTCCGGTATTAATCACACTAATCCATAAGACCAAACCACATAGGATAAAATCTCACTCATTTTAGACCTAATTAATTTCAAGTTTGAATTTACATATATTTGCTTGAACCCCAAATGGCCAAGACATTTAGGGTTTGAGTCCAAGTCCATGTAGTTTTAGACTCGAGGATGAAGACCGGAATTTAAATAGGAGTGTAAAAGAAAATTGAAAAAACCGTCTAACCGAATCGAACCGAACGGAATCAAACCGCAGTTAATAACCGTGTTTCACGGTTCGGTTACGGTTACGGTTAATGAAATTCAAAAACCGCACGATTCGGTTCGATTACGATTTTCTGTGATAACTCAAGGTTATTAACCGAACCGAACCGTAAAATACAGTTCGGTTAACCGCATATGGTTAACCGTATTGTTATACAAATAAATGAAAAAATAAGGGAGCTGAATATGGATTACTCATCGAACTTTGTGAAAAAATAGGACCCTTTGTGAATAGTCGGTGGAATGAAAATCTGCACTGGAATGATCCCAATAGTCTAACTCATTATCTTTTACAATTGAATATGGATTACCCATCGAACAATATGTAGTCTGGAATTTGGTTTTGTTTCCACATTCAAATCATGGGTTTTGTTTCTCAATTGGTAAAATGATAAAAGTACATCTTTTCTTGGGTGTTTGCCATGCATATTGAGATAATTGTATTTTCTACATATAAGAAACAATAAATGAGAACAACTTTTTTCCACGGTTATTAATCGTAACCAAACCATCTAATACGGTTAACCGCGGTTCGGTTTTCCACGATTTTTATGGATATGGTTACAGTTATGGTTTTTAAAAATAGAAAACTGCGGTTATGGTTCGGTTAACGATTTTTCCAACATGACTGGTTAACTGAACCGTTACACCCCTAAATTTAAATATACCAAGCAGTATTTCCTATACAACCACCAAGAGCCAGACCAAAGTATTTTCAGAGATTCTCCATACTGCTCCATGTTTAAGATATCATAAGACTTTATTGTAATATTGCAAAACCTTATTAGATTATGTAGAGAAAAAAGTGCATGTTGAGACTCTAGCAAGGTAGTTTATGCGAAGTCTCGTAATTTATTTTGTGGTTTATGTAATAAAGTTTTGCGGTATCACAAAAAATGAGCTGTGCGGAAAACCTCTAAAGAAATATCTTTATTTTGGTCACTGGTATGTAAATTCACATCTAATGTTGACCGTACATACTACCAATAATACATAATATTGTTCAACCTGGCCCAACAGGTTGCTATCCCTACTCCCATCTTATCTTTTCAACGTTTTCAAGTATACTTTAGTTGGTCTACCTATTGCGTGTATATTGAAGCGACTGTGATATTATGTGAAGTGCTATGTGGCTTTGTCCTTTGGTGGCCACAAAAAAAAATATAAAAAATTTATTGATGAGTAGCCATATTGGGAGTGTAACTATAGCTTAGGGTTAGTATTCTTGACATATCATTTTAACTAATTTAAGCGTACAGTTTGGAACATTTAATAAACTTGACTATTTATATATGACTGTTTTTCAAAGCTAATGGGCCCTAAAAGCTCTGTGATCGTCCCTATTTAAAGGGCAAAAGGGAGCTTCATCCTTTCTTCTTTTTTTTCATTTTTTTTTTTTTTTTGGTAGATGGGAGCTTTATCTTTTTTATTTTTTTTTTCTGTCATAGGATTCTCAATTCTTTGAACTGGACTAATCCCTTCAAACCCTGAGAAAAGCCGGATAAACATCCATGTGGCCTTAAAGTGATAATACTAGTGGATTTAACCTTTGATTCTTGAAAAAGGGAGAGCCAGAGGTCGATACTAAGACCTTTAGTTTCGAAAGATGGAAGAACCATGGTCCTAGCCACTCGGACAACCCTTTGGATTTGAGGGGTGGGGAGGGAGGGAGCTTCATCTTATGAGGACCATCATAGCAGTGAAACTTGTGGTGGATAAAGCATCCTTTCAGTCCTTGTCCAAAGAGTACAGGCAGTCATGAAGCTCAACCAATGTAATGATCAGCCATTTTATTATTGCGGACCATCCATTGGATGTTTTGTAGCTATGAGCCAAGGACGGTTGAGTGTAGAAATAGTTGGTGGTGATTATGTTTACGTGTTTATTAATTCTTTTCTTTCTAACATGATATGGATGATCAAAATATCAACTTTCCTTTGCTTTGCAATGACTTGAAGAGTGTGGCCGGTAAGTCAAAAGTGATTTTGCCCAAATCACTAAAACTGTTCGAGCGGGAGCATGTTTTTTTGGATAATATATACAAATTGAATATATATGAATTCATGGTGAAATAAGCTTCATAAAAATTATCAAACAGGGAACAATAGAATTCAAAGTTGTGGGACCTATCTTTCATGTGCTAGATTTTGGATTACGAAGGTAAGATTGGGTTTTGTTTGTATCTCCCCTTTGATTCAATTTCATTTGGTTCTTCATTTCTAATCACCTACATGATGAAATGATCCAAGTATTGAGTCATTGTAAATGAAAACGGCCACAAGATTTCCCAGGAACCAAGAAGGTAAAACTGGTGATTCTTCAACTGAAAAAGGGCAGTATTCCACACAAAAACTTGAAAAGTACCTACAGACTTTCTAAATCAGATTTAATGATTCATTTGAAATGATTTATAAGAAACGATCAGGATCACTTGGTTCCAATAGCAATAATGTCTGCATCCCATCAATGGTTGTGAAAGAGTTCCTTTTACAGATAAAATTCCTCTTACAGATTCAATGCCCACAAGGAAGATATCCATTGGAGGAAGGAAAAATTGGGAGTGTCCCTTTCTGTGATGTCATTACAGTTGGGGTTGATAAATGTGTGATAGTGTTGTGGGGCACTGGTGGTAGATATGGTGAGTAGTGCCAAAGTCATTGGGACCCTTTTGTATCATTCACGCTTTTGTTCTTATAAAGCTAGGACAAGGACTTCAACAGAAATAGAAATTAAGATGCTACATGGGAGAGGACCATGATGGTGGATGACCATACACATGCACCTCCAAAACCTAGGGGGTATAGGGGTGTTGGGAGGGTGGGTCATGTATTCTATGATTGACAGCTACGATCAACCAATGGTCTGATCATATTGATCATCATCATCATAAAGGGAGGCCTACAATTGTGAGGCATCCTTTGGTGGTGGGGCCCACAACCATTTAAAATAGGACATGCTATGGAAAAATGTGGCCACCCTAATGTCTATCCTACAAAAAAACAACACAAGTCTCACTTCCTTCCAAAAATGCTTATCTAGGCTAATACCTACCCTAGTTTTCTTTAATCCTAATTGGTTCTACAATCTACACACTAACCAAACCTGAAAAAATTACAATTGAATAGCTTTCTTTGCCTTGTTGTTGCCTTCTTTAATAAGTTTATGAAATCATATTCATGTGTCCTAATCATATAAATATAATCTGTCTATAGGGGAAGAAAACCTAGACAAGTTTTTTGTCCATATATATATATAATCGCATTTTTTTTCAAGTATTTTCATTTTCTTATGTTAATGACACTGCAAAAAAAAAAAAAAAATCATTCTATAACCTGGTGTTTGCAAAAAAAAAATTGTGGTGTTGTGACAATGACATGTAACTGAAATACTACCGTGTAACGACCGTTACACAAGAACAATGATTGACATTGTTACTGTTACCTAACATAACTATATTTTAAAATCTTTTTGCCCCAGCATTTCCGGTTCATTGAGTTAACTTGTTGTAGATGGCCTTATAGTGCCTAAAAGCAACACCAATATCATCTTTACATTAAAAGTACAGATTAGGTTAGTAACTTAGTAGACTTGGGGACTGATTCTAGATGTGCAAAAAAATATATGACTCAGTAGAGTAGGTGGGGTGGGTCATTAATCTTTGTAGCCATTCCATGTGGTTTAGATGCTGACCCATGGCTCTTTAATCCAAACTTTTGATTTGATTGACCCACAATGAATGGAAGACTCTACAAATAATATAGCTAAAATTATGGACATATTAAATCTGTATCCAAATCAATGTACATGTTGAATACAGAGTTAGAACCTGTATGTTAAATACAATGAAACCTGGGTCCAAATCTTGGACATATGATGCATCTTGGATTTTGACCCAGGCATGATCGGATCTGACCCCTTGAGAGTAACACTTGAAAAAAGTATCATATATGGGCTAGTGGTGATTCGTTGGGTAACCAAATGCACCCTAAAACCTCATAATCCAGGGGCCCATGTGGCAATTGAAGAATCTTTTGTCGGTTGGTTTGATAAAAGATGAACTTACTCTTTGCCCAAAAATGAAAGAGCATGGCAAATTTAAAGGAAGTGCTTGATTCTAATTGAGAGAGAAATGTGGCTTTTGAAAGGCCTGAATTCCAAAACCAATCAATGCTTTCGGATGCCTTGAGATGTTCATAAAGAGAAATTTATCTTTTAAAAGGTCCTAGTTCTGGAGCTACTATAAAAAGATAATCAATTTATTAGTAGTAATCTATAGTAATCATCATTATCATTTTTTTATGCAGGACCCATATTTCATTTCATTATTTGTGGGGGTCCTGCCGTTGTTGTTATGAAAGATGATGATGATTACTACTGATTACTGCTTATAAATTGATTAGCTTTTTGTAGTAGCTTCAGGAGTAGGGGCTTTTAAAAGCTACATTTCTCCTTTTGAATATCACAATGCATATGAAATGCATAGATTTGTTTTAGAATTTTATCAGATATGGATGTCTTACATCATGCGAGACAACATATGGGGCCCCTTGTGATCCATCTCACTCTATCACACGGTAAGCCCTGTTGTGGACTTTGTTCAGTTCTTCTTTGGGCCATCCGAGCAGTGTCTTACAAGTGGTGCATGTTCGATGACTTGATGTGAATGCACCATCTTTATTCATGGCTGGCTCAATCACAGCCATCTGTTTGTTATTTGATGTTTTTTTACTTCTTACCATGCAGTGTCTTACAAGAGGTGCATGGTTGATGACTTGATGTGAATGCACCATCTTTATTCATGGCTGCTCAATCACAGCCATCTGTTTGTTATTTGATGTTTTTTTTTACCTCTTAACTATCTATTATTATTTTTATGCTTCATTTTTTAAGAAGAAGATGATGAATAATGACGGCCATCAATGGTTTTTACGCTGTTATCTATTTCTAAAATCTTGGTTTTTCATTGGTCCTGATGATCCTTGGACTGTGTTGAATGGTTCATTTCTTAAATTCATTTGCCATTGGGTTGTCCTTTACAAAGAGAAGTAGCATCTAGCTATATCTATTTATCCATCTAAGTTTTCTGATCAGAAGTGCATTTTTCTCATATTTCTCAAACACCATGTGTGTTAATAAAAGCATTACTTATGAAATGCTGTTACACTTTAATAAAGGACAAAATCATGCTTGCAAGAAAAACACATGTTAGAGATTGAAGGGCTTTCCTTGTTCGAAAGGAAGTAAATAGTTTTAATTGAAATCAGGAAGATGGTATGTAAAAAGGAGGAAAAGAAATAGTTATAGTGGTGATTGTGTCAATGTAAATATCTCTTGAATTTTATTACTTTGTTTGGATGGCAATTGTGCCCTGCATCATACAGGCTTTTACTTTAGTATGTGTACTGAAAATTTAGAGGAAACATTAATGGATGATAAGAATAAGATGCATGTGACATGAAACTAGCATAGATTATGGAAAAAGCAAGAGGAAGTGGTCAGTCTTGTGAGATAAGTTCGCTAGAGTCAGGAAAAAAATTGTACACTTGTGTCTGACATTTTCCTTTGTTTTCTTCTTTTAGGTGGAATGATACTTAGGGAAATGAGAAGGTTAGCTATAGTATAATCACATTCCTTGCTGTGTACATTCCTTCACGAGTTTCTTCGGCGCTCGCTCTGCATCCACTTGAAACTCTTTTTCTTTGTAGAATCTTCTTAGAAGTAATTTTGGCTAAACCTATCTGTACAAGTCGATTTGCAAAGACATAAACTTGAATTTTAGGTTAAGATTAGTGAAGAAGAAAACCTTGAGTTGACTTGCCAGCACCGAAAACCCAAATCAAAGTTACACTGTTGGAGTGGATCATGGGTGTAAACCACGTGGTTTTGAAAAATCTGTTGTAATTGAATTGAAAACCAAGATTTTTTTGTTTCTCTTCTATTGTCTGTAATTTCATTGAGAAAGTAACTCTAGTTTTTCTTGTGTCCCAGAGTCAGATAAATAAATAATTACATTGTTTTGAATTTAGAACCTGGTTTTCATGAAAACGCGTTAGCCACCATACAGACCATTGTTGATAACTATGAACCTGACAAAGATTAGAAGTGAAATTAAATATAACCCTTCCTTTGAAACATGGAAAGTCTTGCAAAATGCTGCAGTTTCCAGGGTAATTATCCAACTTCACATGTAGATTGTCCTGATCTGATACATGAATTCCATGTGACTGGAGATAAAGCTGCATGATAAGTAGTTTATTCACTTAAAAAGGTACTAATTAGCCCAGCCAAGCCCTCTCTACTTTGAAAACGAGAGCCCATGTTGGTTTGTTTACATAAAAATTCTCAAAAGGAGAACATCTAGTACATGAGGTGTTTGCTTTCGGCTACTAATTACTGTCAAGTCCCCCCTTAAACTTATAGCAATAGGTACACCACTAGGTTACCGCAGGATAATATCATGTTAAAATTGTCGCGATAATGTCAGGGAACTTCTAAAATATGGATGATATTTGTGACATGAATCTTCTGAAAAACTCACTAAGGTATACCTTGCCATCTAATCAAGGTGATATTCCAAGATGGCCATGGATCCTTGCCAAATTTGTAAAACCAGTAAGTACCCTTCAAGTCTGGACTCGGCCAAGTTAGGCCTAGTAGAGTCAGATTATTTAATTGAGTAAAATGAACAGCATCTTTGTAGCAAGAGAGCTGGGTCCATTGGAATCTCTGAACCATGGCTCCACTTGTTCAGTCTCATCAATGGCCCTGAGTACATACATTGTATGTAATGTATATACATTATTCTCTTGGGCCTTGTGAGTGTGTGTCCTACACAGACAGACTCTCTTCTCTTTCTATCAGACAACATGATTGACAAAGGAAAGGATTAAAGCTTCGGTCCCTGGCCTTTTCCTTTTGAGCTTTTTCAGACAAAGCTTCTCACTTTTCTTTAAGTAAAGCTGATCCTTTGATGTGCATACATTTCAAAAGAAATGAATTTTCTTGTCTGTGCAGACAAACACCTTCTCCAAACCTTCTTTTCTAAAAGTTGCCATTTGATATGGCCGTTTTAACTGCAACAGGAAACATGTGATCCAACTAAGATAAAGTTCTTCCATTAATGTATTTATGGTTTAGATTCATTTCTGTATTTGGACAGACGTAGTTGTAGAAATAAATTAAAAAATGCACATTAGGGAAATGGTCCTGATTTATTCTTCCAAGAGTTTATAGTAAAAAAATGGTGAGGAGTGAGGCATCTAAGGTGGGTATCCAAAGGAATTTGATTCATCAGTTGATGCTGCGTTATCAGCTCCTGCTAAAGAGGAAGACAATGGCCATCTGTGGATTT
The DNA here is from genome assembly GCA_028538565.1 of Umbellularia californica. Classification (NCBI taxonomy): domain Eukaryota; kingdom Viridiplantae; phylum Streptophyta; class Magnoliopsida; order Laurales; family Lauraceae; genus Umbellularia; species Umbellularia californica. The sequence goes on along the minus strand of JAPQWN010000001.1, from coordinate 10,880,495 downwards.
TTCACCTTTATAACAAATGGCTCTGAATTAAATTATTTAAAGTCACGTTAACCAAAAGGATAGCCTTATCAGATGACCCAAGGATTGATCCCTCGGCAAATAGGTTGTTCACATGTAATGTGTACTCCATTGTTCGTACTTAGCAGGAAAAAAAAAAAAAGCATAGCCTTCTAGAACTTGATAGGACTGATGAAAAACCCAATGAACTCCTTGCATTAGTACAATGCTCAATGCAACTGAGAATCATTTTTATCCACTTGCAGACCTCTTTTGGTGCTGATGTTGGACACCAGCCTCTCTATAAGAAATGGTCTAAGTTCCACTTTCAACCAGGTTTACTGCCGAAAATCAGTCACATGCATAATGCCTGTTTGTTTCATTCAATGTACTTTCCAGGAATTTTTAGAGCGTGTATATTTATAAGTGGTTAAAAGTGAAGACTCAAAGGTGAATATTCCAAAATGACCATCAAATAATCTACTCTTCTATGGAAATTGAATAAAGAGAAGATGAGAAATGAATACATATATGTTCTTCGTTTGATTGGTTCATTGGTATGATCAGTGGTATGAAATTAGTGGATTATTATGTGCATTATAAATAGTTATAATTTGGTGGATAGTTATGTGCATTATAAAAAAGTTATAATTTGCGTAATCAATTCAAAAACTCTTATCGTAATGACAATGTCTTTTGTGCATATTATTGAACATAAACTAAAAAAATAATTTGCTCTGAATGTTTGAGATGAATTGTATCATAAAACGAGCCGTTTAACAATAAAAATTTGTTTTATTAGTTGCAAATTGATCGCATCAAAGTAGTATCTCTCTACATCTCTTTAGAAATATGTCAATCGTTGGCCTGCCCCTTCTTAGCACCAGCACTATTTGCTAATTACAAATGATACAAAGATTGTTTAGTGTCCACCAATAAGAGCAATCTTAGTTACTTTGAGCCTTGAGGTGAGATCTACCTTTAAAGATATTTGAATTTTGCATGTGTATATTAACAGAGTCACATGCCAGGGGTATGGGGACAGTGCCCAAATTTGACTTTCATTCACAGTGGATCATTGTCAAAGGTGGCCATGTAACTATGACCACATTATATATATTTACAATGAAAGATAGAAAAGGAGCAAAGTGTAGAAGATCACATGATAGCAGTCCTAAGTTGATTTATAAAAATCTTTCAAACGAGATGTGCAACAAAAACGTGCACTAAATACTAATGCCATTGGTGTCAAGACAATTCATCCACCCCAATGGTTGTTGACCCTTTGGTGGGCTATTTTATGTTCAAAGGAGTAATGTGAACCTTCTTAAAATCATTTTAGATGCTAAAAGTATGATGTATTGGGCAAAAGCCTGGTCTGGATCCATGCTATCAATCCATGGGAGGCACAAAGGGGCACTATATTTCCCACACTGGGTAGGCCCAGGGCGAAATCTCTGACCTGTGGGCTGGGCCAAGGCTTATGCCAATAACTAAATGAGATGGGCTTGCACAAGAATATATTGCAAACAGGTTTGTTCTGGGTAGAGACCTGTCAGCAGGTTTGTTCTGGGTAGAGACCTGTCAGCTGGGAGAGGCCCAGACCAAAACCTAAATGGTGGAAATCTTTTGTTTTTATGAAGACATATATGAACATTGTGATTAGTCTAATTAAGAGAGGCTGCAAAGGGATGACTAGTACAAAGTTAACAATAAGTCTATTCACAGATCAAACCTCAAAATCATTGGACACTTAGGATCAGTGAAACATCACAAATTTTGGGCTAAGACTCATCGAGATGACCCACCAAATAATCAGCACAAATAGCATCCATGTTTTTTATGATGTTTACGTCGGGTTCATAATAAAGGAGTGTCCAACCATGCAAGTGGTTTTCGTTCGCATGACTGGATGTGCAGGGGTGGCACAGTTGTGCAGGATAAGGCCATCTTCAAGGTGGGCCCAACAACGTAAATTGCATGGCCTAAATCAGAATTGACTGCACATCAGGTCGGTCCATGTATAAAATCATTGCCAGTACGTAGTTTAGCTACCAAAATAGCTAAATTACACATGCAGGGCCCAACGGATAAACAGACCAGCTAGCATGATTGTTGCAACATTTTCTACATGAATGTCCCCAACCTGATGGACGGCTTTGATATGTGTCTGGTGCCACTTGTTGGGTGGCGCAGCAGAATTGAACGATGACCTGCGATCGATGAATGCATAAACACACAATCCATGTGTGTTTGTACATTCGTCGATCGCAGGTCATCGTTCGATTCCACTACGCCACCCAACACCACTTTCTCATGTGGCCATCATCCAAGGGTAATTTTTCAAACATCTACTTTGCTGGGGGTCAATTTGCTTTCAGTCTTTTTAAACATGCACGTTTTTATATGGTCACAGTTTAATGCTGATGAAGCTGCTAGGAGAAGTTGGCTGAGGGTTTGGTGGCATGTTGAATGACAACATACAAAAAGATTAGTGATCTTCGTGGTTCTTGGAGGTATTGAGAACTCTCATAAGGTGGAATTTGATTTCCTTGAAATTCAGGAAGCCTTGAGGCCTTTTACAAGATCTTTTGTGGGCCTAATCATGATTATGGGTGATTGGACTAACATGCCAAGATGTGTTTAAAATCCATCCTCACTCCAGAAAAATATACATAAGTTGTAGCTGCATTGACCAAACCAGCTGAGACAAACTGGGAGAGTTGTAATTTGTGAATATTTCTGGATAGTTGTCATTGCTGGTATGGAAGGTAAACTGCTTTTGATTTTTAGGCATTAACTAGGACTTATATATAGAGAGATTTTGTAATTTGTATTGACTTTTTTTATTCAATACAACACATTTTGGGTATGATAAAAGTACTCAATGGTAACTTTGAGATGAAACAAGAAAAAATCACAACTCATGAAATACTCTTCCCCCTTTTTCATTGAAGTAGACTTGCTTATTGATGCATTAAGGTATTCTTTCCTCTGTGCAGCTTCACTTCTCCTGGCTATTTGGCCCCCTGTCCTCAGTTGTGTTCAAGTTAACATTGATAAAACAACTAGAGATTGGCCAAGGTCCATAGGGATTGGTGGTGTTGTTCTGCACCGCGCAAATAAGGAGATTCTCAATGTATTTTCTTCTTTGATCTGTATGAAGGATTCTAATGGGCTGAGCCTTCAACAATTAAGGAAGGTTTAAAGCCTTTCATGATTTATTTTACCCAAGTAGACCCGTGGTGGAGAGTGATCCTTCTAAAACAATAAACCGGGTTTCTTGGAAAGCGAGGGTCCTAAAAGCTTCACTTTATTTTGAATGATATGAAAGTTTGGTCATCTTCTTTAGAAGCATGTAGTAGTCTATGACATGGTTGGGGAAGCAAAAGTAAGTGTTTAATGGTTTAGTTGTACAAGTTAGTGACTAAGTCATACGTTGGCTGAATGGTGTAGTTGTTCTAATAAGCTGGTAGTATGTTTTTTTTTTTTTTTTTTCATTTGTCTTCATTGTACTGCTCTTATGCTGATTTAATTGTACTTAATGCTCCTTCGCTATCAACCAGAAAAAATAATATAGAAAAACAGTTTAGTACACGATCTTGTAAATACTGTTTCCATAGAAATATGATGAAGAAATCCACACTTCTAGCACTTTGCTGCGATATAATTTTTATAGCAAAAGCAAGAAAACCGTTTGGAGTGTTTTGACATATTAGCCCTCATTAAATCCGGTTTTCCCAAAATCATGACCGAAATCCAAATAACATCACCAACTCATTTAAATTTTTTAAAAACTTTTTCGCCCCGCAGATTTCATAATATCATGGGAACAGTGTATGTCAAATAAATTGATATATTTGAATGACAGAATCTGAAAAATAGTGGTCAAATGTGTATATTTACTATTCACAAAATATCATTTTTCGTATTCTATAAAAACGAATTTACTTACTTATAGCACAAAGTGTATGATACATAAACTAATAAATCTCATGATATCATGGGATATAGCGAAAAAATATTAACCAGAATCAAACGACTATGACGACATTATCTTAATGTCAATCATGAAATTGGGAAAACTAAATGTAATGAAGACTAATGTGTCAAAACATCAGATCGTTTTCTACAAGAGAGCATAGAAAAAAGTTTTTTTAATTCTGCAGAGTAGTGGCATGATGAAACACTCTTTCCAAGAGCATTGCACAAATGTGCATGAATGTCATCTTTCTCAAATGAACAACCGATCATTTACCAGCGAAGCTCTCCAAAACCTAAGAAAACATCAACAAGATACTACGAGGAAACAATAAGACCAATTCAATCATCTCCTACCATACAGAAATTCATAAATCTACCTAACATAAATCTAATGGCTACATTTAACTAATAGTCACCGGTGATAGCTGGTGTTTTTTATACATAGAAAGATGCATGGTTTTTCCATTCCAATCCCTATCAAGTGATTTGGATTTTAATTATGAAACTTAGTGATGATAACGACTCACAAAATTCTGTCCAAAGGATCCAAGATTAGAGGAGGAATAAAAAAAGGAATTTGGATCCTATGAGTCTTTGGGGATAAAGAAATTAGTGCGATAAATCTCTCAGCGTGGTTCATCTTCAGGGATCCAAACTGCTCAAAATTATTTCCTTGTGTATTGATTGGGGCCAACTTTCAATTCATCAAAGTTGTCCCTACGTTTGATTGCTGAAGAAAGTTATCTATAGTCAGTGCCTTCAAAAAACAATGTCAATAGTCAGCATTTATGGATGCTCATCACAGTCCAGGCCCAGCCTGCTTTTGGTCAGGCTTGGATTTGTAATTAGGGTCCGTTTAATAATTGGGCTGGGCTTGGATTGAGTGACAAAAAGCCCGAGCCCGGACTGCCCCAGAACTTAATTTAACTAGTCCAAACAATTGTTTGAATCCCCACAAATTTGATAAAAAGGCAGGATCGTCCTAGCCTGATTAATAAAATGGGCCGGCCAAGACCTGACTTTTCCAACCATTGTCGAGTTTGGTTCTGACCTGGATACAACTTAGCCCAACCCCGGCCCATGAACAGCGTTCGCTTGGCCCACTTGCCTAATGCTTCAGATTTCACACTAGAAATTAAACGGTTTACAATAAATTAAAATAGGAGTGTAACGCTCTGGAATTATTGGGCCCATTTCGCACTTTACTAGATTAGTAAATGTCAAGTAAAGCCTATATTTTTCAGAGAACGGTCAAATCAATAGCACTTTAATTCAAAATTCCCTTCCTCTTTATAAAAAAAAATTTCAAAAAGTAACCTTATTTTTCCATTAAAAGATAAAAAAAGCTCAACTTCCTCTATATAAAAAGTCAAAAATATTTCATGTCAAATTACTAAAAACAAAATACCATCGTAACCCCGTTATGTTTTATTCTCTTTTGATTTGATGCTTTGCCGGACTTTATTTTACATGTAAAATTACCAAATGGGGAGTTAAGAACAGTTAATCCCTTATATAATGGAAGTTCCATTTCTTGATGGGAGCGAGGAAACCCTTTCCCTCTCTTTCCAGTTCTGTTTGATGTTTGCAGCTGCCATGGAGAAACCATCTCCAAGAAGATGTATTACTATGCTAACCACTTTCTTAATGCCACCGCAATTGTTGTTGTTCCTTGATGGTCTTGGGACTGGTGAGTTTCCCAAATATCAAATTTTGGTTGGTATTTGATGTGTATCTGGAAATGAAACGGCCTATTGAACTTCAGCTAGCTAGGTTTTAAAGATTCAGTAGTGTATGGGTCTTGATGGTCATCCTCAATATGCCAATCTTCCATCATTCTGGGTCTGCTTAAAGAGCTCGACTTTATAACAAGACTTGAACAATTTCAGTGATGGCCTAAAGATGAAGGGTTGGGAGTATTATCTGTTGGACTGAGTGAGTGTGGCCCGCGGGACCACATGGGGCCCACTTCTTTCTCGAACATCCAATAATAATGTATATTTGCTCATGTCAAAGGATTTTTTACAATTTACCTTTACAGGGTGCTCAATTAGGGAGACACAATTGGAGAGATTTTGAATAATTGCATTGATGTGAGGATTCTCTTTATATAAAAGAATATCTTGGGTTATTTCCTTCTTAGGGTGAATTATCTGCGCTCTCATCACTTTGTGAGAGAGGAAAATAAATGGTTAAAGGAAGTTGTAAATCCCTCTTCAAATCTAGCCCTCTATTGGTGTTCAAATCACAAAAAATCATAGAATCATGTATGATTTTATTATAATTCAGATTAATCGTATTATTTAGACTTATGGACATTCTAACACGATATGCGTACAATGTGAGCCAAAGGCCGTAGATTAGCTCGCCATGAATATTAATTTTTGGAGGCTCAGTCTAAGGTGATATTTCAATAATTTATTAAGAAAGTAACATACAGTAAATGTTAAATCCTGGAAAAGATAATGCTTGTGTAAAGAAGAATACATACAATTTGTTTTGACAGTATAAAGTAATATGAAGTGAACATGAAAAGATAACTAGCAAGTAAAGCAATTATTTTACTTGTGTTTTATGAATTATATATATTTTTTTTCAGCCATAAGAGTAAAAGTAAATTTTTTTATGATTGATAGTTTGTTTTTCCACTTATTATTGTGACCAACTAAATATGATTAAAGTAGAAAAGAATGACTGTTTTGGCGTTTCTTGATTCTATTGTGACAAAATGAGCTCTACCAATCAGAGGAAAAGTTCTAATTGCATCCGGATCGCCTATTGCACTTGATGCAGGCTCACCTTGCGTGTATCAATCACAGTGGGCCACATCATCCAAAACTCGAGTGACTTTATTGGTAAAAAAAAGTTTAATATGGATCACATGGCTCATTGTGATTGGTCCACTAAATACAGCTATAGATAGAAAGGGGAGAAAAAAAAAATCCCCATAAAAGACTTGTGCCCATTAATTTTGATTTGGGAGCCCAAAAAATCAAACTACTAGGGGTGTAAAAACAAATTCGGAAAACCGTCTAACTGATCGGACCAAACCGAACCAAACTGACGGTTAATAACCGTGTTTTACGGTTCGATTTCAGTTACAATTATTAAAATAAAAAAATCGTGCTTCACGGATCGGTTAAATCTCGTCCCATGCATGGTTATTAATCAAATCGAACCGTAAAATACGGTTCGGTGAATCATTTTTCTAAAAGATATGGTTAAATGAACCATAAAATACAGTTTGGTGAATCGTTTCTCCAAAACATAAGGTTAACTGAACCGTTACACTAATTAAAAAAAAAAACTAAAGGTCCTAAATAAAATAAAATAAAATGACTTAAGTTAAGCCCCCCTTTTCCATTCTTGCCTTTGAGAACACAATTATTTTGTGAGTTGGATTATACTTATCTCATGTTTCTTAGAACTGTATTACATGATAGTTGTTTTGAAATATCATTTTAGACTTTTAGTTGTATTTACTTTTGTAAAAAATGATAATGTTATTATGGATGAAGAGTCAAATGGCAAACATAGATTTTTTTTTTAGCGACGGTTAATTGTAATCTAACCATCTTATATAGTTAACCGTGGTTCGATTTTTAACTATTTTTTAAAAAATAATTACATTTACGGTTTTTTAATTTTGAAAACCCTAAAATGCGATTCAATTAACGATTTTTTCTAAAATAAAAATGGGTTAACCGAACTATTACACCGTACTTTATTAGAAATACTAGTGGAGCCTTGCACGTGCAATGCACGTGCACCGAACAAACAGTTTTACTAATAAAATTTTAAAAAAAATAAAGTTCTTAAAAAATTCAGTAGAAGCTTCAATACATTTAAAAATAAATTTTCAACAAAAAATGAGTGATTGTAAATTGTAAGGCCCGTGCAATGTCCAAATACAGCTTACACTACTTTTTTTCTATACATTTAAAAACAATAAAATCATGATATAGTGAGAAAAATGAGATCTCAAAAGACAATCGATATGGAATTTATATAACTTTTTGAGGATATAAATCATATATTTCTAGAATGTGTACAAAGAAATTTCAATTTATTTTATTTGACCTGTCAGGTTGACTTATCAGTTTCCTGGTAGACTTGACTTGCTAAAGTTGGAGTCCGGTTGAAAGCATAGTCAAATTGATACCCTATAGGTTTATAAAAATAAATAAATATAAAAACTAAGAACCAGACGAGCTTACTGTTCTAACCAATTACCATGAACATTATATGTTCACTACAAAATCAGATTCTATTAAGGAAAAAAATAATTATATCTTACCTAAGGACATCAGAATAACAAAACTAAGATGGTGGTTTTAGTCTTAACTTACAAAGAAGAATAAAATCTCACACCAACCGTCAAGAATAATGAAGTAATCCGGCTTGTCCTCAACGGACAGGGATCAACAATGGTGGAACTATGATATGAATTCAGATGGGTAAGATTTGCAGAGCACATGTTGATTAATATTAGTATTTAATGTGTGCTTTGTTTTATTTTATAAGACGGGCCTCTATTAGGTAAATAGAGGCAATACCTCTCTAAAAGCCAGCATCTTCTTTTGCTTGATACAAAGTGCTATATTTTATACCCTATAAGAAAAAGATAATACATAGTAATCATAGAAGTTTAGTTAAATGGAAGCTCACAAATTGAGATATCCATCGGGAAAAATAATACCAAAAAATAAAAAACTACAAATACAAATCTGCCAAAAAAATTGAACCTTCCTCTTAAGAAATACATAAGAATGTAATACAGGTATTCTAAATCAACTCTTCTGCTCTGTTTTATAAAAAGGATGGGAGTGCTAATTAAAATAAGAAAAATTCGAAACGAACAAAGACAAACTGAATTTGTTGCAACTCAGCATTAAATACTTATTTTAGTTGTTTACACTTAAAACGACCACTTCATTCATTGACTCTAAAGTTAGTAATAACGCTAGCATAACAAGCAGTTTCTATGAGATTCTCGTTTTCCCTTTAAGGAAAGGCATGACGTTTCATTAAAATATATGAAAAGAAGAAGAACAAGAAGAATAAGAAGAAGCTTGCAATGATGAAAGAAATAAATGTATTAGAAAATAATTAACGTTTTTCAATTTAAGCCTCATGAGTAAGAGCAATAATCTATATAATAAGGGAGAGCATTATTTGAATCCCTAGACATTTTGGACCCTTGGATTTATGTACATATTTTTGTACATAAATCCTAGGGCTGAGAATGGATTCAATAGCTTGGTAATTTTGTAATTATTTGAAAACAAAGGGGCATTAACTTTTTACTAAGGACAAGAGGATACGGGAGTGCCATTGATTTTCTGCGAAATTACGAAACCTGCCATTATCTTTTCCCAGAAGATATGGGAGTGTCCTTGGTTTTCTGTGAAATTACAAAACGTGCCATTATCTTTTCAAAACTTCCTTGCAAGTAAAGATATGATTAAATACATAGCTCTATGATTGCAATTGAGTGATTGAACGGTGTGGAATTTGGGCCCACACTTTACCAGTTTGCCCCTTCACATATATATATGCTGTTTTTCACGGATTGTGGAATCTGGGCCAACTTGAATTGTTTTGGTAGTAGATGCAAACGTGTCTTGCATGCAATTAAAGTAGACGGCTTATAGTAGTGGGCCACTTCTGGTATTCAATGGCGGTTAAACAGGGGTCCAATTGGCTGGGCTGTTTTACCTAAAAAAATAAAATCCGGCTGTGCTTGATTTGAAGCTGATTGATCCAATGGGCCACATAGAAAATTTGAGTTAAATTTGTTAAATTATGGGCGGTGTTAGTTGTTAGGTGGTCAAAAGAAGAGTAATTAGATTTAGTTGTGCTCAGAGCGTGGTGCGCTGTGCCTTCAGGCACAGGCAATGACTAGTAAATAAATATATCCATGCCCTTTTATAATTAAAAAAAATTCACAAAAGTTGTATATTAAGAAACTAAAAATTGTACTGATCAAACAACAACAATTTTACAATAGTAATCTATAAGATCTACTACGAAATTGCATTTAAGGAATTATCTTTAGCAATCACTAATATCAAAAGGGAACAAATATTTAGTAGTAGTTATCACATTATCCAACATATGATTACTCTTCCAACAGGAGTATAAATCAAGATTAATACAACTATTATGTTAAATTAAAAACTCAATTATTATAACTAAATACAATACAAACACATGAAGCAAAAGTGAAAATAATATTAAATTTTTTTTAATGGTATCTTTCATTAAAAGAGAGAAAAAAACAGGGCGGACATAAAATGAGTTTAAGTTTGTACAGTTCACTTTCTTATTTATGATATTTTGTTAGTTGCTACTTTTTTCTAAAAGAAAAAAAAAACTAAGCATAAAGCAATAATGCAAACGAACCTGTATATATGGAATGTGCTTATAAGTTTTGGAGGTCCCTATACCTTTTTCAAAGGCCATAATAAATAATATACAACTGAAAGAACATTAAATTACAAATATTTAAGGTTAGTGTACAAAAGATTAAATGGTTAATATTTAAAAAATAATAACAAAGGGTTACATCCGTACAAAAAAAATAATCTCATATCTTCTGAGAACCTCCCTAAGCCCTCTGATGTTCTTAACTCTCAAATTTCAAATACAAATACCACTCAAGTATCTTTTAGTTCCACCAGAAAATAAAAATAAAATAAAATAAATAAATAGAAATTATTTGCACAATTAGCACTATTTTAGGTAAAAAAAAAAAAAAACAGAGAGAATGTTAATTCTCTCATGTGTAGTCAATTTGATATTTGAATTATAACACAACCACCAATTGGCCACCAGCAATAATAACAAAAGTAGCAAGCTAGCTAATACCTTTTGTCGCGACTTTTAAACTGATGGCGAAGTATTTAAAGTGCCCACAAAATTGTAAATATTGAACACCAAAAGATAGTAAGTAAAATACACTTGATTGTTTTTCTTTTGATCTATTATAAAATACACTATTCATTTTCTCTTTTATTTTCATCCCATCTTAGTTCAAGGTTTATCATTGAAAAAGCACATGGAATTTAAATTTTCAGAGTTAAAAGACAGTATGTACACAATGAACCACGTAATAGAGTAAATAGTGCATAGTTAAAATCTTTTGTTTTTCCCACCTTGTTTTGGTTTATTAACTGGAGTGGACAAAATAGTGTCAAGAAAGACTAAAATTTTTTTTCTGAATGATAAAATTTGAAATATTTTTCCTTCGAAATGATTCTTTAATTGCACCATATCTCACAATTAATTTTACAAAAGACAAAAAAATAAATAAAAATTTGGAAATTAGTGAACAAAATGGTTCAATGAGAACCACGAATGAATGCTTATTGGTCTTATCCCACTCTTGAAGGGTTTGGAGGGTGACGATTGAAGATGCATTGGTCTAGAACGTAAGAATTTAAATAACATAAACTAAATCAGGAAATTAAAGGAAGCAAAATAAAATGTCATATTATTATACAAGTATAGATTAAGTTTTTGGCCCTTTGAATATTAGCACCTGTATTGCTTAAAAAAAAAAGCCTATCCCCTTCGACTCTATGGGGAACGAACTCATAGCATCATTCTTTTGGTTATTGTCTACTTTGCTTTTCTCAACCAGGACACTTTCTGTTTGAGTTTTCCATTTTCTTATCTCAAATAACAAAACAGTATAAAGTTTACATTTTAAATGCTATGCACAAATTCATATTTCAAATATAGAGTGAGAACTAAATACAAAGTTCTACCATAAGGAAACACGAAACACGCACAATTTGGAAGCCTGCAGTTAAGACTCAAGAAATAGAACAGACATATAATTAAAACTATCAGAGCACGAAGGCTATCAATGGGCCTAACTTTGGCCCAAACATAAATGAAAAAGAAAAAACCAACTCTTCATCATCATTTTCTTAACTCTGGTTGCACCCATTTTTCTTAGAATGAAGATTTTATTGCAACATTAAAAATAATTAAAGAAGAAGATACAATCAAACAATAATAATTTCAGTAGATAGTGCCCACTTACAAGTATGAAAACTCCCACCATTCCAAAAGAAGCTAAGAGTCAATGAAGAATCTGTTAAAATATCATGTTCTTCTTTACACAATTATTCACAGAGGAAAACCTCATACCCACAAAATTCCCTACATTGAAAATCTTGTAGTATCGGAACAAGAAGAATGTTAAAAGAAAATTGAAAAAAGAAGAGGAAAAAAAACAACATTTGAGATATTGATTTGAGATAGATTCCAATCTTATCCACATTTTCCTTTTCTTTTCTCCACCACCTTAAAAAAAAACAAAGAAATTGAAAAAAATTACTCGATTTATTGGAATGTATTAAAACGAAATTTTATTACGTTTAAGATATCAGCATCTACTCAATATAAGAGATTAAAAAAATTATTAGGATCGTGTGTGTCAAGTTTGGTCTGTATCCGAGTTCATTTGGGTATAACAGGGAGGTATTTAGCAATTTTCCTGAGAATTGAGGGGTCTTTCTTGTAATTTTAGATTTTTGAGATTATAGTACCGTTGGGTAGATATTTTTAATTCCTAAACTTTAGTTTGCTAGATCATCTTGATCCGGATCCTTAAAACCCCTCTAAATCCAAACCTGGTCCAAAGTCTATTTTAGACAAATTGAAAAATTTTCATTATGTCCCCATCTTTATCCATACATAAAATACATGTACATAATAAATATATAAGGGTCGGCCCCACAACTTGCATTTTATTGGGCTAGTGTGTAGTGAAAAAAGTACATCATCGTTCTCTCTTTTTTTTTAGACATTTTATAAGAGTAGAAGTTGAGAAATCCCATTATGTCCCAATCTTTATCCATATATAAAATACATATACATAATAAATATATATAAGAGTAGGCCCCACAACTTTTATTTTATTGGCAATGTGTGTAGTGAAAAAGGACATCATCTTTCTCTTTTTTATAAGAGTAGATTTATTTATAAGAGTAGATAGAGATATAGATAGAGATAGACATTTTATAAGAGTAGAAGTTAGGAAATTTCCATTATGTCCCCATCTTTATCTATATATATAAAGGAAAGTGCTCCTACGAGAGACACTCTCACCAACTTTATGAGAGATGGGTGGGGGCCCTCACTTCCATATCCACTCTTACAAACTTAAATGTAAGGGCTTCCACCCATCTCTCACCTAGTTGGTTAGAGTGTCTCTCATAGGAGCACTTCCCGTATATACATAATAAAAATATATAAATACATATAAAAGAGTGGGCCTCACGACTTTTATCTTATTGGCAATGTATGTAGTGAAAAATTACATCAACTTTCTCTCTTTTACGAGAGTAGGTAGGTAGATAGATAGAAATCCAACTTTAAAAATCTGTGGACCGTGAGTAGTTCCTCATTCATTCACTCCCATCCTACACATGTGGCTCCTTTTTACCACGTGGCGATCATCAGATGAGATCTGAAACGCACATCTGTTGCCCATTGGGACCCACCCTTTGTGGTTGGCTTTTTTGGAAAGGTTGCAAGTCCACGATGACACCTGTCCCCGCGGACTAACTTCAATTCCTATATATTTTATAATTACAGCAAGGGTGCCTCCTGATGGGAGAATTACAGCGATGTTAGTGAGACCGTTCCGGTAATATAAGCCAAAATCCAGGGGCATTTATGTGATCGTGTCGGGAATTTGAAAAAAAAGCCGTACACGATACACTTGCCAAAAGTCACGGCCCGGTCATTTACTTTCCCCATCTGTATCTTCATTTCTCTCTCTCTCTTATCTTTCCTTCTGTTTCCTTCTCTCTCTCTGCAAGCGGCGTAGAAGATTTCAAGGTAAGTCTCTTCTTTTTGCGTTTTTTTTATTTATAAGATTTCACAGTCTTGGATTTCTTTGTTTTTTCTCCATTTGGTGATTTCGTGGAAAAGATTAGGGGTGGAAATGGCGGGGAAAGGCGGGAAGGGGCTTTTGGCTGGGAAAACAACTGCGGCTGGAAAGGATAAGGACAAGAAGAAGCCGGTTTCTCGGTCATCTCGAGCCGGTCTCCAGGTTCTCCCTCTCTCCCTCTCCCTCTCTCTCTTGCGTGGATTCGACGCTGATTTGGGTTTCTTTTTCTTGTTTGTGGAAGAAGATAGATAGGGTTTTTATTGCTTGTAGAATACTCTTGGTAAACATTGTTTGGTGATCTGGGTGACCCTTTTTTTTGAACTGGGAATTTTGGGGTGCTGATAGATTTCTCCTTGTTTGGTTGGGGAAAGTGTTCAGGGATTCAAGGAGGGTTTTGGGATCCTTTTTTTTTTTTAATTGTGGGTAACTGTTGATGGATGGACAGTTGAAATAGTTTGGATAGGGTGGTTGGAGTTAGATACTAAAAGGAACTTGTTGCATGTGAAGAGGGGTGAAACTAGAAATGTTCTAGTGGGGTGGGGTAGGCAATAAAGATTTATTGGATAAAAAAGTTTGCAAAGATGATTAACTATCTTGGGAGAGAAACATCTTTTTAAAGGGGGGAAAATGTAATAGTTGGAAAGGGTAAAAGTGTCATAATCTTAATAACAATTGTAAACAATGAAAAAGGTCTTATGCAAACTCCACTAGGGTTCTAAAAGCCCCCAAAAAATTCTGATTGTATCATCAGGATTTCATCAACTTACAAAATGATTCAGAACATGGTAAAAGATTCTTGTGAAAATAGAAAAAAAAATATCATACACAAGTACCATGAAAATGAGTTAGTCTCAATTAACACATGAGAGAGAGAGAGAGAGAGAGAGAGAGAGAGAGAGAGAGCATATAGTATGGAGATTAGAAATTGCAACTATCAAGACAGATATAAGACAGGTTTGAGCAAGTAAGGAAGAAGAAAGATCTTGGGAGTTATATGAGTTACTAGAACTTGAGAAGTATTTTAAACTTCAAAGTATGTCATAAACGACACATGACCCGATAGTCTTCAAAGTAAGGAGGCAAACAGATAGAACACACACAGTATGTAGGAACCAGAAACAGCCACCCACAAAACAATGAAGCCAAAGAAACCACCGAGAGATGAAAAAAAAGAAGCAAGGCTTCAGAAAGAAATACATTCACTAAAGCCTATGATGGTCAATTCATAGATCTGTCAGATTGGATGATGCTGTAAGCAGTATTATCAAAATCAGGTGACAGATTTAGCCTTTGAAATCTGCAAATCTTGGCCCAACCATGGATTCGCAAGAAGGTGATACTGTCTAGTGATAGTTTGTTAAAATTGCCTGTACCTCAAGGAGGCAGAGCCTGCTTTGTATATAGATGTACTAAATTAACAACCATTATGAGCAGTCATAGCTTGCTTCTGGTCAGTGTAGTCAAAGGCGTGTCTGGGCCGAGGTCCCTTTGCACCTTCTCTAGGGGTCATGTGAGGCACTATTTTTAGCCATGTGTTCCTGCACTCTGCCTTGCCTAGGGGATTTGCTAGTTTTGAGGGTCGGTTTTTTAGATGGGCTGTTATACTTACCCCTTCATGCCACCTTTGTGCATTCCCTCTTCTACAGAAATGACTTTCTGAGCACCCTCTCACCCAAAATAGGAAATGCTTTTTCACTCTAGTGCTGACAATCAGTAGCAAACATTTAACTTTTCCTCGAGAACATGACTACGGGAAAAGTACTCATCATGGATATGTGAACCTTTTCCATTGTCTGCTTGAACAGTGCTACACAAACATGGTCATAAAGTTTTAGTTTTATTTTTATTTTTACAGAAAAGAGAAGGAAAGTCTTTGTCTCTCTATTGTAGAGAGAGAGAGAGAGAGAGAGAGAGAGAGAGAGAGGCTACCAAGGTTTTAAATACGGTGTCGGCCTTCATGCCAGTCGGGATCAGGACAAAATGTGGACACCTGTGCCGGTTAGTGCCATCCTTGTTGGACTGGTAAGGTTGTGCCAGTCTTAAAATATCACAAAAAACTCGAGAAGAATTAATAAATAATAGAAAAATGCCAAAAATTTGTAAATTAATATTTTAATTGCATCTTAAATCAGTTACAGAGCTATTTAATGTTTCTTATGTCTGGCATGATTTTCATTACTTATGGAAAAATCATTTAACACATACAAATTACTGATATATAATACAATTCATTACTTAACACCGATGGTAACACTAAAATAACAAGCCACAAACCATAATAAATTAACTAAGGGGTGGAGGCTTGGGGTCATGGGGTAGTAGTTAAATCTTCAACTTCGCACTGTTTTGGTCTGGATCGAGCCTATCTTTATCATGGTTGTCATAGTCTTCTGTTCTTATTGGATTATTGGATAAATACTTATTGGATTATATAATAAAGAAATAGCAAGCAACTCTAATTTCTTCATCATAGTAATAGATTACATGTAGCATTGACAATCAATCTCGTACTGTCTACTACCATATCAATACTCCGTGTAGGCCCTAATATCAATATTGTTTAGTAAGAATTTGTTTTGGGTATCCTATTAGTACTTGTCCTTTTAACTTCAAAGGTCAAGTTCAATGAAAAATGAAACAAATGAGTTCATTTTCATGTTTTTTGTTGAGTTTTTGTGTGCCGACCCCAACATAGTTGGGACAAGGCTTTGATGATGATGATGATGTTGAGTTATTGTGTGACTCGCACTGTACCAATCTTGTACCAGTCCATGCCAGTCCCATTCTATTCCTTGCCAGTTTATAGCAGTCTATGCCTGTCCAACTCTATCGAGTCAGGGTTTTTCCAGATTTTAATATCCGACTTGTACTATTACTGACTGACTCGGTATAAGACGAAGTTTCAAACCATGAAGGCTGCTATAGCTACATATTATTGCTTCCTCTTCTTCATCAACATTGCCTTTGCTGTTGGCCATAACAGTTGACTAACCATTTTAGTCAATTGTAACAATGTGCAACAGCAAGTGTTACATAGTGTAACAGTCAACTTTTTTACTTCTCTTATGATTCTTATTTTGTCGACTTCCAACCGTCAACTGCAAAAATCTGGATATTTTGTAGTTTCTTCTATCTTCTTCCCTTTCTGTTTTCATCATCATCTTTTTTCCCGTTTTATCTTTCTTCTCCTTATCCTTATTTAGTTGCTTCTTTTTTTCCTTTTTACTAATCATTGATATTTTCAAAGGCTAAATAAACTCATTTTGAGCTAGTGAATGAAGGAGAGAAGGATGAAAAGGAAGAATATATCGAGGAAGGAAATAGCACAAGATGATTACATGGAGGGAGAAGACGATATATAATTTATTAATTGAGATTAGTGGGTGTAGTGATGAAAAATTGAAAGTTTTTTTTTTTTTTTTTCGAACTTATGAAATTCTATTTCTGTGACGTATTTAGTTTCATCGCTTTGGTGTAGTGATTCTGACAACTGATAGTTGTTTGTTACATAATCTTATAAATTATCATTATTCTAGTTGGTACTATAGTTTTCATGGATGAAAATAGCGGCCGCTACGCTACGGCCGATTTATCGACCGTCGCATCCATAGCGGCCGCTACATTTGCTACGGGCCGCTACAAGGTGAGAAAAATTCCTATTTTCCAAATTTTTTTAAAATGCATAATAAGACTTATTTCTTTTCTTCTTCTCTCCAAATAACATTTCTACACAACTCTTCTACCCTTTTATGTTTAAAAGAACACCAAAAAGTACATGATCTCGCCGAATTACAGTCGATACAAAGAGTTCCTCTCAATGATTCTTCTCTAAGTACATCCTATTAAATACCCCCTTTGGTAGATGCATTTTTTTTCTCTAGGTACTCTTTAAGTCTTGACTTCATGACATAGTTTTTTCTTTTATAAGCCTTTCATTAGTTTCTAAGTCAGCATAACTAAGCAACATGAACACATGTGAAAAAAATGATCATTATTATTATTTTCTATTTATACAGCGATACAGGACCTCATACAGTGAGGGGACTGCTACGCCCCCTTACCTTAGTTACTTTTGCAAAAAAAAAATATATTTTCTCTCATTTTCCAATATTCTAGATTTTCTAGAATTTTTTCATATTTTTTTGACGATTTTTCCAAATCGCACCGCTACGCTGCTACGCTACGTAGCGTTTTGGTGGCAGGCAGCTACGCCTGCCGTTACCGCTATTTTCATCCTTGATAGTTCTTTTCGTGTTCTCATTTTGTTATATCTATATTTCAATTTTATGTAGAGTATAAATTGAGCCAAATGGCTCTATCTATTTAATAATCATGTGGCATAATGATAGAAGTTAACATATTGACAGAAGTTAACAAAATAAATATATGTCTATATATTAGTTATTTTCAAGTTTTTTTGTTGAAGGTATGCTTAGCAAGGTTGGTATGCTTAGCAAGGTTAGGCTTACACCTGGCCGCTCAGGCTCCCAACAAAGCTTGGTGCGTAACTTGCACCTTGTATTTGACTACATAGCTTGAACCCCGGCTAGCAAGCACGTCTAAGGCTACATTTGGCTACAAAAATTTGCATGGAAATCTACCTGCTGCATTGCATGAAAATAAGTATTATTTCAATAAAAAAAAGTGCATTGGAATAAAACCAAATTTCCCCCTGATTCTTTCCCTTGGAATAAAGGAGTAGAAACTTGGAAACAAGCATGAGACAAGGAGCCATTAGTGGGACAACAATGCACTATTTGCAAAAAAGAAGCAAAGAAAATCTCTTTTATTTATTATTATTATTTTTTTTTGAAATGTAGTATGAGTCCATGTATACAGATAGCCAAATGCACCCAGAGCGAGAATGGATGGTGGTGACGGTGTGAGATATGAACGTGGTTCAAAATTGCGGTTGACCCTGAAAACCATTATTACGAGGATCGTTTTGCGGTTTGCAGTCATCGCAATCCATTGCAAAGCGATTTTTTTTTACTCCAAAAAAAATATCCAAAAAACCCAGAATATATAAAATGTTAGAAATCAAATTTTTTTACCCACAAGTAAACACTATAAAGCAAAATATCGAAACACACAACACCCCCTCCTCCCTCTTTCACCCATTCATAACATCTGATAACGCTAACATCCGATTCATAACATCTGATATCGTTGTTTTAGTTTTTAACTGTTAAATCTATTAAAGTTTAATGTTCCATAAATCTATCAATTGACTCAAGTCTCATATTCAAACAAACCACCTAAAATAACTACGACCCTTCTATGCACTCTATTATTTTTTATCAACTCAAAATAACTACCATCAATGGGTCCAATAGCAGGTCCATAGATCTTATGTAATAAAATTTAAACAAAAAGTTTGGATGCTCTAAAGGCTTGCATCCATTGGAAATTGGTAGGGTCATACTCCATAGTAGGGCTAACATAGTAAAAGTCTAATGGCTCAATGTAAATGCCACATCGTTTTGTAGGTGGGCCTCTTTTTTTTTTCCTAATGGTAACTAGCATTAAGATATCTATTGGGAAGCTTAGAAGAACGCCAAAAAACAAAAGATGCTAACCAAATGGGATCTCAAAGGCCCAATTGCCTCAACACTGATCAAAATGGGAGAAGAGCATGCTCCTTCCCAAAAAGTTAAGAAGTCACCTCCCTCCAGTTGAGAAGGATAACATCTATTGGCACTCCCCAAAACTCTGGGAGAATAGGACGCCGCGGGGAATCTTGATCCGTGAAGAATAGAAGCAGCAAAGGAAGATTTGTCTTTGAAACATCTTTGATTTCTTTCCTTCTAGATTTCCCAGATGATTGCAAAGGAGGCATGCCAAAGAAGCCTTCTTTTGGACGAACCTGATCCATACTTCCGAGCTTCAGAAAGGTCATGAAAGAACCAAGGGAGGACCCAATTATAATCGAAGCAACTTAAAAATGAATTCCAAATTTCTTGGGCCATAGCACATTGAAGAAAGAGATGGTTAACTGTTTCCCTCCGCTGAGAGACGAAGAAGGTAAGCATTAACCGCCATTACTTTCCGGCGACGAAGATTATCCATAGTGAGGATGCTATCTCTAAGGGCCTGTTTGGATGTATGGTGAATTGAAGTATGGTGAGGTGAAGTATCAAATCAAAGGAGAATAAAATATAAGGTGTTATGATGGTGTTTTGTTTTTAGTTGTCTGGTATGGAATCTTTTTGACTTTTTATGTAGAAAAGTGGAGCTTTTTTGTCTTTTAGTGGAGAAAGGATGTTGCTTTTTTTACTTTTTTTGAAAAAGATGGGGAAAATTTTGAAATTATGTACTTTTGATATGACCCATTGTCTTTTCTTGTCTGGATAATGGAGGCTTTACCTCACCTCACCTCACTTCACCACACATCCAAACACGCCCTAAGCAGTAACCGCCCAAAAGCTAGAACCCTTGGCATCACCTTAGAGTTCCACAAATACTCGAAATGATTCTCATGATTTGGGAAGAATGATATTGCCGAGAAGAAGGAAGAAATTGAGAATACTCCGTCTCGAGAGGGAACCCAAACTCTGATATCTTTCCCCTCTACAGGGATGAACAATGGCTCTAACATATTCAGAAGGTGAAGATGGTGGCTTGCTTCATCCTTCTTTAAGTTCCTCATAAAGATCGGACCCCAAGTAATGCAGTCTTCATTCCTTTCCATATAATCTTTGACCTTGGCCAATTGATTTCTGGTACACATAAAAAGATCCGGGAACTCTTCCGCGAGTGGTCTGTCCCTAGGTGAGCCTCATTTTGCAGCCAACATATTAACAAGCTGTCAACATTACTTGATTGTAGAAAAGAGAAGTGAAAAAATAAAGTACCCACTTGTCCTTTCGTTTCAAATGAAACAGAAAGTTTGGAGGGACCGAGGGAATGTAAAGGGAAAAAAATAGGGAAAGGGAAATGAAGAAGGAAGAGGAGGGTGAAAGAACCTAGGGTACATAGCGAAGGCGGCAGCAATGATTCTAGCAGCAGTGGTGGTGTTGGCAGCTCCATCATCCGGGTACATCATCTTCTTTGCTGCTCTCCTTCCTCTCTATCTTTCTTCTTTATTATTATTATTTTGTTGCTGCAACATGCATGCTAGAGGGAAAGAAAGAGGCTTTCTTTGTTTCTTTCTTCTTTTTTTTTTCTTACTTCTCTCTCTTTTTAACCCCAGCATTCATGGCCTGCGGGAAGGAGGGATCGGGATGGGAAAATGAATATAAAGGCTATTTTAGGGGCTTATGGGCTGATATTCTCAAAATATAAGTCGATACATCGGCCTTGGCCGATATTTTTTAAAATATTGGCTGTTATTGACTGATATTTTGACCTTTTTTTTTAACCTTGGGCCTTAACGTGACTGTTTAATCAAAATAACGTAACAGTATGGGCTGCTGTTTCTGTTTCATATCAGCCTTTATGAAATGGTAAGGGCTAATAATTTAAACCCTGGATATGAATTATCTAAACTGGATACAACAAGGTCTTAAAAAGTACTGCTATCTGTTTCCAGCAGATTAAGCTTTCAGAAGATAGAAGCTTTGCTGAAAATCGAAGAAGCATCGGTAAACCTGATCCACTTCTTGTCACTAAGGATCTAATGCAGAATATGATATTTTAGAAGTGGAGTACTCAAATGTTCATGTTTTTATGCCCTTTAGCAATAATTACCTTAGTTATTCAAGCGAGACAATTATTTTTAGTGATGGAATTTGATGCTGCCAAAAGGATCGTCCTCAAGTGGTTGGAAAACCGAATTCCTGCCCCTAACCTGAATCCAGAAAAACTCAAGAAAACACAAATTAGTATAAAGCTTAACTTTTAAATCTACAATCTAGCACTTGAATAGTCTTCACTCCTTGGGAGTAGGGTCTCAAACAAGTATCCGATTACCCTACAGTTCCGACCCAAAAAAGTTGGGTCTGGAACCTATTTTAGGTTCCGATTGATAAACGAGTCCGGTTCTAGGTCCATATAGGTTCTGACCTGGGACCTGGCATATGAGTCTTTGATATTGTAAACTGTACCTCAAAATAAACTTTTTTTGTTGACATTTTTATGTATAATACTGGAGGTGGTAGACTTGATACGCTGTTATAAGTTGAATGATATACTTATTTTAAGGAAGAATGAAAAAACATGAAGAGAAGTTGGATACAGTTTTGGAACTAGAGTCAGTCCTCTAGGTGGACTCGGTTCTGGAACCGGATCTAGGTTTTTCTATCGGAATTGGGTTTGGAATCAACAAAAACGGTTCTGAGTCAAAACTGGATCCGGAACTGTTATTTAGAAATAGGTCTGGGTCCAGAATGGTTCCAACCCGGAACCATTCCGTTTGCAGCCCAACTTGGGAGACTCTCCAACTAATGGAGAAGAAAGATGATTGCACACCAGAGCAATGATAGTGAAATAATCCAAGCACAGGTTGGACGTCCCATATGCAATGTATCTATATTTTTTTTTTCCAGTAAGTGCAATGTATCTATGTTGTTTTCCACAAAACAAAGGCCTAGTCTATATCTAATTGTCTACGTTGATCCTATCTAACCAATAAAAAATACTAAATAAAAGTCCTTATTACAACTAAATGCTCAAATCAAAATCAAAAGTACAAAAACAAAAAAGCAATATGATTTGGACATATCTTTTGTAGATTCATGGCCCCATGTTTTCTCTTTGTAACATGCCACTTGTATTCTATTTTATAGCCAATTTTAATTAATAAATATTTTCATTTTAATTTCAATTTGTCACTTTGAGAAAACACAATATAGGACACGCACAGAGAGAGAGAGAGAGAGAGAGAGAGAGAGAGAGAGAGAGAGATTGCTGAAAACGTGTGTACCCCTTAGGGTTCCATCACTTCTTAGAGATTGCTGAAAACGTGTGTACGCCTTAGGGTTCCATCACTTCTTATTATATAAGCCTAATTAACAGAATCCTGTTACAAATCAAATCCTAAATTCTAGCTACCTAATTGTACCAGAGTTATGATTAGACTAATTGTAGTTTAACTAAGATACAATAGCTAATTAAAATAGAAATACAAGTATTGGGCCCAGGTGGGCCTGCGCAAATGGGCTGGATTGACACAATTGAGATCTAATTTAGGAAAGGAAGCTAAACAATGGTAACTGCTCATTCACCTAGCAATATTGGCATCATCTTCAGTGGGGAGCGTGGACCGCGCGTTTGAGAATACTGGGACCTGCTGCACGATCAATTTTGTGAACCAGGCCTGGGTGTGCAATATGTGCCGGGTTTTGAGTTAAATTTGGGTTATGAACATGCGGGTTCAAGCTAGACAATGTGCAGTCCACTGTGAGTGGGGTGTTAGAGTTGTTTGGGCTTTGGACATGCCTGATTAGATGGTCCAATCGGATCATTAAGCTGCTGATTTGATTCCGTAATTAATTTAGCAAATTTCAGAACTAGTTTTGATCCATCCTGGCTGTCCATTCTAAGATTTGACTCCCTTTGTTCTTTCCTCTTTTATCATGGCCTTTGATTGATCAAGTTGATGTAGATAATCAAGGACTCAGTCTGTTGCATATCCACACAGATTTTGATCTTGAACTCCTCGGTCGTTATTTCTACTTCTCTCTTGCAAATTATTACCTTAATTAATGTCCTACTGATTAGAATGAAGAATATGTTATGAGTAATATTTAAATATAATTAGAAGAATATTAGCTCTTAAATAGAGGAAACGAAATGAGTTGTTTAAACAAATATCGGGATGAATTCAGAGAGTAAGTAGATACTGATGGTAGTTGTATGGAAATCATTGTGCAATGAGGGGCCAATGCATTAGCTAAAACTTTCATGGGGCTTTTGAATATAGAGGGGGGCCACCGTATTAGCAAAGCATTGTCATTTGAAAATTATGCCCCTATTCCGTCAAGGCAGTGGCTCAGTTGTTTTGAGCCTTGGGTTTGCTCTCCAAGGTCTTGAGTTCGACTCCCACCCCTTGCATTATTCGGGTACTATGCGTGTGGCCATGTATGTACCCTTGCTCGTTAGAATTGGTTAACCCCTGGGATGGAGGCCGAAGGTTGAAAGGCTGGGTTGCCGAGGTATACCCTGGGTCATCCAAAAAAAAAACCCTACCAACCATGCAGTTCTATGATTCCTGCGTCACCTGAGGCTCATTTGGGTATGTCCTTGGGACATGGGTTCCAGACATGCCACCCTAGCTTTTTGCATGAGAGGTGGAATATTTGTTCCCCTCCCTTGAGATATAATTTCATTTAATGCTGGAGAGGTATTACACCATGTCAGAAAAATTCCTTTGCCTTTTGGGTTTCTTGTTCATTCAAGACAAAGGACGGCGGAAAGTTTTCTTCTTTTCCATTTCTACCACATATAGAAATGGACCCGTAGTGTTTTTTGGTGGAAACTGTATTGAAAATGTGTTTCTAAAAAAAATGGATTTACTTGTCAAATAATGGGTGATGGCATGATGGTACAACTGGGACTTCCTATGAAGCATTGAACAAACAAATCAGAGAGATATGAAACTCATCTGAAATATGAAAAGATTGTAGTAATTTCCTATATTGTTGTTTCAATTGTCTTAGGCTTTGTAATTGTCTTTTGTGTATGCTGTAAATTTCCTGTACAACAGCCTCATTTTGTTAAGTGTCGTCATTACCAATTTTGTTTTCTGTTAGATCCCATGAGAATGTCTTTATATCTATCAGTATGTTCACTTTTTCCCTTTTTGTTGCCACGGATGTCTGCAGGTCAGACCGTTGTGCTTGGTCTTTTGACCCATAGAGAGGCCAGGTCTGGGTTGTTCTTTTAACTCTGTAGTTGGGGGCAATTTTTTAATAAGTTGACTCAGTCCAACCCCGGCTGACTTTTGAATGATGAATGCATTTAGTGTCTTTAAAGGTTGCTCTGTGGACGATGTATTCTAGCATGATTTGGGCCTCCTATAGATGGTATATAGCCTGAACATCAGTGCAATAAATGATCTTGATCATTTAATTAGTGTCCTTTGTAGAGGTGGTTCAAATAACAGTGGGAGTTCGCATTCAGCTGAAATATTTGCAAATGCATTCTGTTACTGTCTGATCATTCAAATTTGAGTGAAAGCAGCTAAGATCTTCTTGCTTGGTCCCAAGCTGTGTCAATGTTGGGCCCAAAACTGAATGTTGCTGAGACTGGGCTGACCATTTTCTGGTTTCTTAATATTCAGCAGTGGATTTCACTCATCCTATTGAACTTTAATTGTTGGGCCCAAAATTGTATGTGCTGAAATTGGACTTGACCCTTTTCCGGCCAGTTGTGATATTCAGTTGTGGTGTCCTCTCAGCCTATTGAACTGTGTACTAGTTCATGATCCATACATATGCCCCTTCATCTTGTAGATCTAACTTCCATTTTATGTTCCGTGTTGCCACATCCATGATGGCCTTGTCTGGGCAATGGATCTGATTACCACCAAATGCAGTTTCCTGTAGGTCGTATCCACCGTCAGTTGAAGTCAAGGATTGCAGCAAATGGGCGCGTGGGTGCAACAGCAGCTGTCTATTCAGCAGCTATCTTGGAGTACCTTACAGCTGAGGTTTTGGAGCTGGCGGGGAATGCAAGCAAAGATCTGAAGGTAAAGCGCATCACACCTCGGCATCTGCAGCTTGCGATAAGAGGGGATGAAGAACTGGATACTCTGATCAAGGGCACTATCGCTGGGGGTGGTGTCATCCCTCACATCCACAAGTCCCTCATCAACAAGTCCTCTAAAGACTGAGATGAGCTTACTTTATTTGGGTGCAAGTCTGATTTCTTTTCAT
Organism: Umbellularia californica; assembly: GCA_028538565.1. Taxonomy (NCBI): domain Eukaryota; kingdom Viridiplantae; phylum Streptophyta; class Magnoliopsida; order Laurales; family Lauraceae; genus Umbellularia; species Umbellularia californica. The sequence goes on along the minus strand of JAPQWN010000001.1, from coordinate 10,854,788 downwards.
TGTTAGGCAAAATTGGGCTCCAATCTTGAGATGTTCTTAGATTTTATATACAAGATTTTAGAGAATGTTGCTGTCTTTGTTAGATAGAATTTCCTATTTATTTTCATTATGAAGTAGGACACTTGGGCTTTAGTTTTCTTTCATGAACTTATGTATACATAATTTTCTGCTTGCAATCTAAGGTAGAACTTGTTTGTTGTCTAGGCACTAGTTTTAGTACCAATTGTAGCAGTCCACTGGACCATTTGATGCATTTATGTGGGTGGATGGACAGGATAGATTATGGCTATGCTGTAATTTATTTTCTTGAAAGTGACTTCAGGCTTTTGATGAATGCAACATTTGTAGCACAAAATGCTACATCATCTAATTGTCTCTCTCTTTTCCGGAGGACTAAACACGTCTGTTGAATAAAACATGAAGTGGAGAATGGGCTGCTGTTTCCCATTCATGCCTCTTACTCAAAAGGATCGGCCAGAAAGGAGCAGTGCTTGGGTTTTTGAAAAAAAAAGGAACCCGAAGGGACAATCTGTCTGATCAGTTTTCAGCAGAAATCAGTGCATCAGATGGCCCAGTCAAAATCAAACCATTTCTCTCTTTTAGGAACTGAAGAAACTTGTACAGACTGTTGAGCTGCAATGATGGTGGTTTTCAATTCTGTTGGGGCAATTAGGGTTGGTTGGTGATGTTTTCATGGTTCAGTTTTTAAAATGGTTGACATAAGGGTGGTTATCTTTGATCTCCACATGGTGGATGAATGCAGTTTGTTAATAAAACTTTTTGCTTTGGCTTGAAAGTGGATTGAATGCTGTTGTACGTAAAGTGGATTAACAGCCACATTTTGGTCCTCAACTGTCTACACGTACTCTTTTTTTCTGAAAAGGGTTCAATCAACAAATTGAGTATGCATCCTCAGAAATATTTGTTATGCTAAAGCTGGATTGGGAACTTTACTCAGTGGCAGGGAAGGCCATCTCGGTTGAGTCACTCTGGTGATTTGACCAACTTCTTTGGAAAGCTCGGCTCGCTCTTGAGAATCAAGCTGACTCGGCCAAGTCAGGGAAAGTCAATTCAAGTTATTGAACTCTCACTCTGGAGCCTTAAAACAGACCAGTCTTTGTACTATTTTATTTGCATGTTTCTTTAACATTCAACCTTCATGGTGGGTCCAAACTCGTATTGGACAGCCTAATCAAGTAAAGCAAGTGGTTTTAGTTTTCAATAGTGGGCCCCCACTGAGGAGCCCCATGAATTTCTGAGCCTTAACCTGATTTGGACTCAATAAGATGAGGACTATTAAATATTAAATTATTAATAGCTTGACGACAGAGAAAGGAAAAGTTGTCTTCCGTTGTCCCAAGCTTTTCATCCCTTTTGCCATATGAGAAGTAGATGGGGAAAGTGAAGCATACTTTCTCCATTTTCAGTGTAAAGTTAAAAAGGATCCCTTGCACCCTCGGAAAATCACTACACCCATTAAGGAGGAAAAAATGAAACAAGTTTCCTTTCTTTCTTCACACTGGCATGGTTTTATATTTCCCTATTTTTGTACGTGGAAGAAAGTGGGAGAAGCACTATGAAGTGAAGAAAATGAATAAGATTAAAATCATATTTGGTAATCAAATCTTGGATCCTTACTAGTTTTTTTTTTTTTTTTTTAGGGCACGTTTGGCAGCCCGACCTAGAGGATTCCTTCATTATTCTCATAGATGCTATCCGTACTATGGATTTTTCATGAATGCTATCCTTACTAAGGATTTCTCATAAAGAAAACTCATTGGATTTTCACATTGGGCAAATACCAAGAAATCAGTGGATTTACATATATTATATCCAACGGTCACAAGCTTTTGGCAATTTTCTCACAATCTGTGATGAATTAACCTCTAAAATTTGAACCCGTAACGCTTTATGGCCTTCTACAAGTGATGGACGGTTCGGATATCATTGTAGATCTCACGGAATTCCAAAGTTATTTATTAGGGTGTGGAATCTTTTGCAAATATCTCAAAATATATGGGGAATCAACGGCTATGAATTCACCTACTGGACATTTTGGACCTTCTAAACATGATTAATGGTCTGGATTGTGATTTAGGGCCTATAAGGTAGGGTTTCAAATAAAAAACAGTAACTTATATGTCACTGCACTCCATAGCCATTTTTGCACTAGGGATGAAAAAGGTCATCGGTTTTTCTTTTTCTTTTTTGCCATTTTTTCACGTTCCATAGCGACTTAAGCTACCAAATCTGACGACATAGCCATTTTAGGCCTTTTGAAGAAATTGAACAGACCTTTTACGGTCTTTCTCATATAGAGAGACCTTTTAAGCTTCAAGTTTAAATTCATTTGAGGAAAGAGTAATTTGTGCAGAGATTAGCTGTTGTCCTAGATTTTAAGAAATTTCCATAGGCACAGGGTCCCGGCCCAAGTCAATCCTGAGTTTAACTGCATTTTTTAAGCCTGTGGGATCGAAATGGGCCTTCATGTCTCTAAAAGAAAATGTTTTTTGCCCGGACCTCAACATCCAACACAAGTGGCCTTTTAACAGTTACAAAATGGGTGGGCCATACTCTGAGGGCCCATGGGCTGGTTCTTCTGTGTCAAACATCCCTTGAAGCAGTCGACTTGGATTTGATTTGGAATTTGCAAGCTTAGCTTTAAGATTGTACACTGGGATCAGAACATCATGACCAAATCTAGCCCATCTGAGGGTCGCTGAGTAGGTCCAATCACTAGCTAGAGCTAGGCCCAGAGCCCAGCAGTTTGGCCTGGCAACCTCTATAAACACATTACTGCAGGCTTCATGATAGGAAGTCACCCCAACAATGGCATTTCCAAAAACTCGTAAGAAAGTTTTGATGGCTGCAACAATTACAATTGATACACAAAGAAAGGTCCAAGTCCTGTTGCTGTCGAGTTTGGGAATGATCACAGCTATTCATTGCTTCCTTCGACAAAAACTTAATAAGCACAGGAACCACCCATAAAACTGTGTATGCTAGGGGGACCATGACCGTGCTTGGGGAGACAAGCAGGCAAACATAGACTTACTAGACCTGCTACCCATTGGCTTTTGGTGTGACTTTTCGTTTTTGAGTACCACTAGTACAGCCCATCCCCTTGTCGGTAGGAGTAGGACTTAGTTTTTGAGAATAATCAGAAAAAATTCTACATCAACCAGCCCTGCTAATTCTTTGCTTAGAATGGCAAGAAGCCCCAGAAGAAGTAAAAGAAACAGATAAATTGATTGGATGATGATGTAGATGAAGAAGGCAACGATGACGTAGAGTTGGACCACAAACCCAACTCAATCACCAACAAGTTAGAGCAGGGAATTGGATTGGATTTTGTCACCATTCACTTATTCAAATCTGTTTGTTATGGTGCCATGGGAAGAACATGTTCTGCTGTCACAAGCATGTTTACTCGGGTGAACCTGGTGTCCTTGAAAGATGGCATGGGCTTGATATTGAAAGCTGTGTTATAGTGGGAGACATGAAATTTAATTGTGGAAGAAGATGGTAGGTGGTCATACATGTCCAATAAAGTATTGTAAAAAAGAGAAGCTTGGTTGTTGGCTAGCCACATCAGAGAGGAATGTGAATGTAGGCTGCCATGGCCCAGCTCTGAAGGAGCTGTGTAGTACGTAGGTGCAGGTTGCCCTTATGATCTTTTTAATCCACTTCAGCTTAAGAGGTGTCTTGGATTTGATAGAGTGCATTCAATATGATGGGAATGCAAGAGGTACTTGTGATGTCAAATGAAATACATGGTGGCACGGGCAATGCAATATTGTTCCCTGTACCACTTACATTTGCTTGGGGTAGCTTTCGGTCCCATTTTAGACTTTCTGATCCATTGGGCACATGGGGCTGACTCATGTGGACCATTTAGTGGGCAACTGAGTTAATGGACTTCATCCACTTCAAATATGACTCTGTTTCAATCTCTCCAGTCTCCAAACCTTTTATATCAGTTTATGTAGAAAACTAAACAACCCATTAGAAGCACAGGCTAATTAAAGCACCAAGCAATCAGAATCATCTCACTTAAAAATTGGCAATTGGATAATTTAAAACATATCAATTAGCAGCCAGACATTAATCAATTGGAATACTGAGCCAATTCAAAGTAAAGTTGAAGATTGTATCTTTGTAAAGTTCCTAGTAACTGCAATATATCTACAAGATCGAGATCCGACCGCTCATCCCGCGGGCCCAATTGTGAATGCCCTACTGCTCAAAATCACATTGATTAGATCATAACCACTTGATGGGGTGTTTTGCACAGGGAATAAGTGCTGATGAACAATATCTATAATCTGAGCACTGTAAACTACTTTCCCCAATGTTGATGAGGAAAACCCGATCATACAAACTATGCAACATATTCCATTGGGAATTTCTTTAGTTTCTTAAAACAGAAGATTGAAATGTAATGGACCCAATTGGGGCTAAGGCTGCACACCTGAACTGATCCTCCTATTTATATACTTCATACCTAAAGTGCCTGAGTACCATTTGGGCCCCCAGTTATGAAGCCTGTTAGATAACAACGTTTGTCCAAGAACTTGCTCAAGTCTAACAAACCCAATCTGGTTCAGGTTCACATCCACTGTGAACTTGACCTGACCCAGCCTACAAAGGTCCATTTCACCTGCGCCCACTACTGTGATTCATTTGAATGGGATAGAACTTTAAATCATTATCCGTCGCAAGATTTTTACCAACTTGCATTGCATACCACGTATAGTGCTCATGCAGTTCTCGAGGGGCCCACTTGATGCATTCCTAATTCCAATCATTGGAGGTAGGATAGATGAAATGGTCACCAAGCAAGAAAAAAAAAAAAAAAGGGCTCCATCAGATTATTTGAGCCCTTGATTTAACATGTTTAAAGGTTAATATCTTTTAACTATATATATTTTTTCTAATTTAATCCAATTGTGAGTAGAGGTTCGAAAAGGATATAATCGGGCATGGTGCTAGATCATTGGGATAATGGTGTGAAAAGAGTTGCACTTATCAGATATGTGCCCAAGTGGGACCAATCAAGCTTGAGCGTAAATGAAGTCCACTTGTGGGAGAAAATTCTCCGTTATCCATGTGGCCGCCTTGTACCTGCCATATTTCCTTGGCATCATTTTCCCTCGTGGAAGATAAGGTCCATGCAATTGTGTAGACTTCTCTTCATATGCGCATGGGCTTCGTCTTTCCATGTGTGAGAGCTCTCTTGCGTCCCAAACCTACGCTGGGGTTAAAAATAAAAGGATGGGTTGAGAGAATTAATCAAGAGACTCTCTATAGACTTGCTGTCTGGATTCTCACTTCACCCTTTTTCCTTGCTTGGTTTCCAGGTGGTCCCGTCAATAATTGGAGTCCATGCAGATGTACGAATTTGAGCTGTTGATGATTTCTCCACTTTCTTTCTTATTTGGATTCTTGTGTGGATGATGAGAGAAATGTCAACAAATTGCAACTAAAAAATTGTGTAGGCTAAGTTTAAACATCGGTTTCTCTTTTTTTTTTTTCTTTTCACCCAAGATATTATGGAGAATTTAGTATAAAAGTATGAAACTAGTACATATAAATAAAATTGAGATCATTTTCATGATATTCTGATCATCATAAATAATATAGTCTTCTTAAGAAATAGGGTTTACCTAGAGAAATATCAAAATGATATCACTGCTTTTCCTTGGTTGCTCCAATTACAAAATTCGAAATGGGTTACAGTACAGCATATAATAATCATAATATTAATACTACCTAACTCAACATAAAAATAAACCACACTTTTTTACAACACAACTTGTATCAGCTCAGAGACCCTCAAGCTTTTTATATATTTTCTCGACAAATTACCATGATAACTCGCGCAAATTGAATCTCGGGAAACATCCATTAAAAGAACGCGAACTGGAAATAACACCGTTTGAAATCTCAAACACGCGGGAATTCAAAACGCCAGCTTCCTCCTTGGCGCCGAGGCCGTGCATTTCCCGGCAAAACTAGCCATATCATGGATTGCCTCCACCACCAGATCCTTGAATACCAGCCGTTCGATGTCCAGAACGACCTCCGACATCTCCACCGACTGGTCACCCCATCCATCCATTCCATTGCAACCGTCCATATCTCTGGCGAAGACCCCCCAGGCGGCATCAAGAGCGTCTTGGGCTGGGGGACCCTCTCTTATCTTCACCAATTCTGACCAAACCTGACGTGCCAACGCCTGTTGATCGAAGATGATGATGGAAGATGCAGATCTCGATCCGACAAAGGCCTTCCATGGAGACAGCTGCTGCTTTCTGTCGAGGATTTCCCTTACTGTATCAAAGAGGAGCCTTCTATGGAGTCTAGAGGCTTTGGGGGAATAGGAATTCTTCCTCTTGGTGAAGTGCTGTTTCTCTAGTATGGCAAAGAGGTCAGGATCCTCTTCTTCCCTTTTGTGGGAGAGAATCTCTGAAATGTAGAAGAATTCGATATCATCTGACTCTTCCTCATGCATTAATGATCGTACTGGCGAGATGGCAGGGCTCCAGTCTTCTTTAACTTGTGCTGATTGATCTGCAATGGCAGAATAAGAGTTAGAAATGAGATTACAGCAGTGCGTGTGTATTTTGATGAACCAATTAGATGGCCAAGTTGATCTCTTTAATCAGCCCACTGTGGATGGTCGGATTTCAAAAATTCCAGATTGGGAACACCCATCCACCAGGCACCAGTAGGCAAAGATTTAGATAGGACACTATATCTTTAATTTCATTTTAGAAGTTAGCCTGTTTCCTATTACATTGGACCATCACAAATTGATAATGTTTGATCAATTACAACTAATCCAAGTGGAGATGATGCAAGTTTGTATTAATAATAATAATAATCAGTCCAGTATAATCACTTAATATAAGCTTTAATTACTACAATCTCAAGACTCAGTCTAATTAAATAAAATAAAAAGATGAGTAAATTATCAAGAGAAGCTTCTAAGAAAAAAACAGTTAGTTTGTGCTTTCTAGCACCGTCCTGCTAACGTGCACAGCCGTAATTTCATCCGTTTCCTCCCCCGTGACTCATGTTTTTGGATTTTACTCGATATGGAATCCAAAAAAACGTTGGCTAGAGCCCAAAAGCACACGTTCCACAGGGATATGTTGTATGCTCGGCGGAAAATCAGGGACCTAAAAGGGCCTTCTCCAACTGTTATCGTGCGCCGCATCCGAGCTGAACTCGGAGCGAATGTGACTCGGTCCCGTGTGCATTTGCCACCGTTTACTAATCATTATCAGGGGGTCCCACTCCCAATGGATCCATAAATCGACTTATCAATAGAGTCACATCATACAGGTGGCCATCATAATGGTATTTAAAGACCACTATAGAGGACAATTACCTTTGTGGACTTTTTTTTAAAAGCCAACAAAAGCCTCAAAACAGCCTCAAAATGCGTAAGCCGTGCAGAGGAGATGTAGGATACCCACAGTTAAACAGTTTCTGTATTTATTTATTTATTTTTACTGTAGGACCACCAAACAACTATTTAGTTTGTTGGATAGCTATAGAAGTGGAAAAACTAATATTGCACCAAATTTGAATCGTTGATCTATCACGGTTATCGAGAAATTTATAAGAAAATCATGTTGTTTTGTAAATTATAAGAACAAATTATAAGCCACGTTTTGCAGTAAATTATAAATTATGTTGTTTTTTATAAATTTTTCGATAATCGTGATAGATCAACGGTTTAAATTTGGTGCGATATTAGTTCTTACATTCATACAGCTATCCAACGATTTGAATGGTGGTTTGGTAGTCCCACAGTCAAGGAAAAAAAAATATAAATTGTTCAAGTCTTTTCGCTTCTGATCGTGGGAACAATTGCTAGCTTTAAGACCGTCTTAATGGTAAGTGTCCCCAAAAACAATATGCCACAACTAACCTACAACGGCACCATCATTTGTGTTATGAGGACTGAAAATCATTAAAAAAAAAAAAAAAAAAAGAAAAAACACGCATGCCATGTGTAAACCAAGTGGGATTGTCGTGAATAGACAGTGGCGGACGCGCACCCCACCCCACAGCAAGTCTCAACATCCGCCGGCTTCAAGACAGGACTTGACTTATACGTTCTATTTCCCATCAAGTACTTAGGACTAAAAATGGGGCCCACAGGCCACATGATCAAAGCCATAGATTTCATCGAAAAAAAAATCCCTACCTTTGAAGTCGATGCATCGCTGCTTCATGATCGGCGAAGGAGGGCTGTCTTCCTTGTAGAGAGTCGAGTCCAGCACTGACACAGGACTCGGCTGCTGATCCGTCGATGTAATTTCTGCAATGCTGTGAAGCAGCTGATCACACCGTTCCAAAAGACTCCTTCCTTCCTTGTAATCCTCCATCTTCGTTCTCTGCACCTGACATTTTTCATAAATCACTGTCAAAAACCAATACGGAAATTTCACTAAAACAAACAAAAAAGACAACACAACACAAGACTTGTTTGTTTCTTTTGGGTTTTTACCTCGCAGTCTGTTTGAGACGATGCACTGATGCTGCTCTCAGAAATGGTCGAGGACTCGTCCTCTGTCTGAGCAGAGATCCGATCTTTCGGAGAAATCTCAGCCGTCTGTCTCCGGATCCTCGGCGATCTGTTTGATGAGACATCGGATCCGGATGAGAATTGCTTCTGGCCGTTCTTGGGAGAAATGCTGGAAGAGCTTCTACGATCGTTCGATTCCTTCCCTTTCTTCTTCTGCGTCTCGATGCTCAAAGCTTTCCTCCTCGCGAGTGAACTCGGACTCTTGGCACCACCGCTCTCGATCGCGTCAGATGGTCTTGAATTTCTGCTTCTCCTTTCTGTCTGCGGATTTCGATCGATTTCGAACCGATCTCGCCTCTGCCTCACGGGAGGCAGCGGTTCTGCAACGAAATTTCGCCTCATTCCAGGTTTTGATCTGGAATTTGGAATTGAAGGCTCGTTTCCAGTCCTTCGGTTCATCGAAACTGGAGATCTTGCAGGCTTCATGATGACGATCGGAGATTCTCCGGAGCCGAATTGGCGATCGTAGACGAAATTCCGCCGCTCGCTGATCAGTTGCTCTGTTTTCTTCGAATGGAGAAGGCCTTTAAGCTGCAGAGCTTCGAGGATCTGCTTCAGCGTCTCCAGATCCTTGGCTGGCTCGTCGATTCCTCTCATCTTCAACCGCTTCTCGATCTCTCCGTAGAGAGATCCCGTCCGCCTAGGCTCCGGAAAGAAATCCTGCGAATCGAAGAAGCTCTTCCTCAAGTTCCAGGGAGATGAAGCAGCAGCCATTGGATCTTTCGCTAATTCGCATTTCGATGTTCTGCAATGGATTTCCACCGGATCCGGCATTTTTGAAGCTTTCGATCTCCCATCCACAAAGGCATTATCTCGAATAGCGTTGCAACGAACAGTACCCGAACTCGGAAGCTTCTGAGACTGAAGAAGAAGAAGCTTGTTCTGGAAGCCGTTGCCATCGAGATATCGATACTGCAACAGATCTCTCGAAGCTCTAGATTCCGAAGCCGATCGACGGAGCTCGGCGTTCTTCGGAGGCTCGTCGCAGCCGGAACCAGGAAGCGCTTCCAATCCCATGAGCCGCGCCACAACACTCGGCGATCGACGCTGCTTCTCGTTTTCCTCCTCTGCTTGTGATGAGATGCCGCGGTTTGCAGCGGCGGCGAAGATGGATGCATTTGTTCGGATCTCTCTTGGAAAGACGCTTCCTTTTCCATCGACGATGGCTCGGCTGTCGAGGGAGAGCCTCGGAGCTTCTCTCAGCTTCCATGAAGATCTGAAGCCGTCCTTGAATTCGAATACTGGAAGAGGAAGTGGCGTTCTAGTTGGAGTCTCCGCCGGAGGCGGTGTCTCCGGCGGAGTAGATCGGACTTCCGGGGCTGGCGATCCCTTCGGCTCCCGAGCATCATCTCCGATGGCAGGCTTCGTAAATTCGGCAGGAGATGGGGACTGATGCTTTCGCTGCTGTGATTCTCTGGACGATGTTGGAGACGGAACGAATTTCTCCGACTGAGGTGACGAATCGACGGCCTAAAATCGAAGAGAAAATATCAGAAAAATGTGTTTTTTCTCATGACATTTGAAGAGAGATTTCACTACTGACCGTAGGTGGAGGTAGGCGTTTGGAAGAATGGAGTCGTTTTCCGGCGAGAATCTGGTGGCGATCGAAGAGCTGACGGAACCCGGCCATGCAGCCCATCTGCTTCTCCATCTGTTTCTCCAAACTCCGGTCGTCCGGCATCCCCGTCAGGTAGCCTGGCGTCATTTTCCGGCGAGCCCTCTCACTTTTCCGGTAACTCTTCTCCTTCTTCAAATCCCTCTGTTTTCCTACTCTGTTTTCAGATTTTTCATCATCTCCCTCTCACGTATGGTATGGCCTCGTATGCAAATCCCGCTTTGGGTTTTTAAAGCGGAGAGTCGGGGCTGGGAAACAGATTTCCCATATTACCCTTGTCTTTCCTCAAAATGACGGACATGTCCTTATCTTTATCACCCTAGAGGGAGGGAGGGAGGGAGAGAAAAACTTCCGTGGTTTTGGTGAGAGTGGTACGTGTCAGAGGCAGAGGCCCACCATCTTGAATGACGAAAGTTTGACTTGACTGGAGAGGAAATTGACGAAACTACCCTCGTTGGACTGTGGACTGTGGGGTCTTTGGATCATCAGATTCCACTAAAAGAGAGAGAATCACGTGGCTTGAGCACAAGTTTTCTGGCTCGGAATCTTGCGTGGCATGCGTTTAACTGGTTCTGAACTGTTTTATCTAGTGGGCCACTGCTTGTGATCATCAAGCTGGTTGGTAGATTTTTAAAACACTTCGCTTAATGACACATGCTAACGCCAGTATGGGCTGTCAGGCATTCAGAAACTACAGTTTTTCATCTTTTTTACCATCTTCATCCTGGTTTTATATTAATGCATTGGGCATTGTGTGGATTTCGATTCCATAGTTGCCTGCACATACATATGCATATACTATCTTTTTAATGATATATGTATATGTATATCATCTGCCATCCACACAGATACTTACTGAAATGCTGCACCACCCGGCCAGAAACCAGAACAGTGGAGGAGGTATTAAGATTGAACTAAAATCCATTAAATGCTGTGCTCTGTCTATGGCACAGCTTAAGAAGCGCTCACAGTTAATGGCCTCTGTGGTCTGTAACTGAAAATCTTAACTGCTAAATCTTTTATTGGATCTTGATTATTATTGTCCTATATATCCATGTGATTCGTAGGGTTGGGTTTGGGGTACCTTGATGCTGCAGTGGCTTTTCTGAATGTTACTCATATAAAAGATCCCATTCCATGCTTAACATGTAAGAGAGAACAGTACTAATAATAAAGACGTTTCTCCTGTGATTTGTGAATGTACGGGTGCCTTTTCCTCCATTTTAAGGAGGGGTGACCGTTGCCATCAACTAGTATGCATGTGAAATGAAGTACATACAATTTTCAGGGGGAGCTGCGCACTGTAGTGAGCAATTCGTATGGGTGCAACCTCGTCTTGTTTTTAAAGGAGATGAACTTTTTATGACTGGACCGTTCATTCGGCTGCATACCCAAGGTAGGGTAATACGTCCTCAGAGATGGATTTCCATTCTACTGTTGATCGTGTCATGGATGGAATATGGCTCGATGATGACGTACGTACATACCATAGACGCAATTCATGTTATTAGAAAGGAAGATAATTGTCAAACATTTATAAGCCAAAAATTAGGAAAGTTAGGACCATGTGATTGCAACAACACCTTAACCTAATGCAATGGTGTTAATAACTTCTTCTTCGGGCCTCAACAGTCTGGTAGAATTCATGATTTATGAAAACCGCCTAATGCAAAGGAGTTTTCCGAAAGCTGGCCTCCCTCATTTCTCAATGGATGTGAGCATGGCCGGAAACAGTGGGGGGCTGGCAGCCGCCATAAAACCCAACCCCCCTCCCCCCTAAAATTTCAAAAAACCCCTTTTCATTACAAGATTTTTATAAATTTTTACTTATGACCCAAAAAAAAAAAAAATCAGAAAAGCTCCTATATGTTTTAAAAGCTCCATTTATTATTTATATGTAGCTCTCCCAAAATAGTTTTCCTACATATTGGCCCCCCAAATGAAGAATTTCTGAGTCCGCCCCTAGATGTGAGGCGTCCCTTTATGATTTTGACGGCAAAGACAAAGATGTTGAGATGGAATACTATGTAATTTGTTTTAGTTAAAACAAGATTTAACTCCTAATTAAGGTAATAGTACTTAAATTGGACTCTTTTCCAAAAATTCTAAGCCAATAGAGAGAAATCAACGGTATTTTGTTTGATTCCGGTGCTTCTTTTGAGATAAGAACTTCCAAAAATGAATTGTTCCTCTTATGAATTACTCCAAAAGAATTTCTTTTTTAGAAAAAGATAGATGACTGGAAGAATATATATATATGAAGCCAGCTCTCATAAATTGAAGCTTAGGATAAGGGAAGTTGAAGTAAGCTTAATTGTATGGTGGGGCCCACCTAGTGACCCACATGGGAGGGGATGGATTTCAAGGACTCCCTAGGACCCTCATTCCTGCAAAAAATCAGCCACAACCGTGGTTTCTATCATCTCCATCTGGACACCAAAAGTTTGATGGTCAATGGTCCGCTTGGATTGGTACACAGTCAATCCTACGGTCTAGTAAATTTGGATTTGACCAAAAGTTAGTGGGCATGTGCAATTCAGGGGGGTCGTGTGTTTGGTCTATTTAAATGGACCAAGGATAGGCCCTAGAAGCATTAGCTTACATAATTTTATCATAAGCTTAAGTTTAAGAGAGTCTTGTCATATATATATATATATATATATATATATATATATATATATATATATATATGAGACTCCCTACTCTTATAGTAGTGTGAGAGTTACTCTTATAAGAGTAATTTTCATATATTTATATATATGGGTAATTCTAAAAAATGCCTACCTTAAAAACGCGCTTTTATTCGCTTTTTTCTTTTTACCCATCGTGAGTCAATCTAGTATTTTCACTGAGACTATCCCCATGAATAGTCACAAATCCAAATTTAACACTCATCCAACTTCTTCGCACCATTAGATTGAAATTATAATAAAATGATACCTCTTAACTATTAAGTCTTAAGGTCATGGATCAAAAGGTTAGAATAATTTTTTTGAGTGAAGATTTTGTATATATATAGCTTTTTAATAGATCTTTCTACCAAATAGCCTTCCATGAACATCATACATCCCAATAGGCCCAATTAGGAGGGGCATTGCGCTGTCTAGGACTGTCATGTGTATGTATATATGATTCGGTATTGATATGTACTAGTGATTTCATGACCGATTATTTATGTGTTTTTTCTTTTTCCGGTTTTTGATGTTTTAAGCCCTTCCTAACAAGGGTCTTATAATGGACGAGATAAGGCTTTGATAATAATGATGATGATGATATGATAAAAGATTCCACCATAGGTGGCTAATGTGCATAAAATTTATTATTTAGTCAATTAGAATTTATGTCATATTCTATAGATGCTCAAACTGAAGATTAGAAATCTCAAATTCATTCTACAGTTGATGATATCATTTGTATGACTGTTTGTGATGGTGTGCCACCTGGGGGATTAGTCATTTTGGGTCAAAGACCTCAGGGATACCCTCGTCAAAAAAAAAAAAAAAAAAAAGAGAAGAATCTTGTTTCTGATATTTCTTATATTGGATGTCTTAAACATATTTATTTCTTTTTAATGTGATTTAAAGCTTGTATTTTGGTCATAAGATTTAAGTTTTAAGCAAAATGAGTGTAAATGAAGTTTTTAAAAACTATTAATGGATATGGCTGCCACTATGTATCATCACCAGCTAATATATATAATTGAAGGGTGTAATTTCTTACCGTTTCTCCTGTGTTTCCAGTAGTCTTTACAGACAACCATTCTGAATTTCTGATATGCATGGCAAAACTCAAAGTTTAAACATTTACAAGTGTCAAAAGACCCAAATCTGCACTCAATAAGTGAGGAGCAGAGGCATTCGGCAAACCTGAAATGCTTTTTACCATATATGATGTCGGTCTTACTTAGGTTTAATGGACAAATCAAGCCTACAAAAGCAAATTATATTGCATCATATAATTAGAATAACTGTTGGACAACCAAGAATAATGGTTCTAACAGCCCCATAAATCTAATTGGCCTTTCAATGTACAATAGCACAGTTGTGCTGTCTCTTTATCATATCCTTAAAAACAAGACAAGAGGATTGGTCCATTGGATCTCTCTAACTAATTATCCCTAGACGAGCTTCCATAAGATATGGTGAAGATTGCATCCACCTATCCTCGGCTGAGACTGAGACCCAAAGGAAATCAGAGTAGGTAATGATGTAAATATTGCACTTAAATATATGTCGACCTTCCATCATGTGGTCTTTCCCCCTGATCTCTTTGGGTTAAAATCTTGATCTTTAGTTTCTGGATAGAAAAGCTTATAAAAAGTGTTAAAAATACCAAAATCATAGTGCAGCTTCAAACTGATTCATGGTAAGATCCTGGCTTTTATGTTAAAGGAAAACCTTTACTCAGACCACATTAACCCACTTTCTCCCCCCCCCCCCCACCCCCCCAAAAAAAAAAAAAGGAGCCAATATTAGTGAGTCACAAGTGACTATTGATTGGCTCATTGACGCCCAAAATTCACAAGGAGGTTAGACATTATCCACCCATAAAAAAAATGTCATTTGAATGTTTTGATTAGAGATTGTTTCATCCAAATTGATTTTGAGCATCTCTTTAAAAAATTTGATAGCTAATAAAGCTGATTTTTAGAATATGACTAATCTACAGCTCCTCTTTAGTCTTTTTGTTGAGGTCAACATCGACCCTTGCTCCTGAACGGTTATAATTATGGTCGAGCCTTGCCCTTATCCTCACCATAAAATCATTGTTGTGCCATTTCCCATCACAAATTAATTATGGGATAAGCGGTAGGTTAATGGGGTATAATATCCTACACTTTTCCACAGGTCAACTGTTCCTGATCATGAGCAGTTTTGATTCTAGCATACCACACACCTATAATTAGGCTAGTGCGGTTCCTAAAATATAGTGTGTGGCTAAACAACAAGATCATGTTGAGAATATTATAAAGAGGGTTATGAAACAAAACAAGAAGATGGCAACATGTTCATCTGAGAGAAAGGATCCTGGGTTGCTTTCATTAGCCATTTGTACTGTGAACATATTGCAGTGGTCCTTCATCTGCTGTAAGGGGATTTTGTTGACAAGGATACGAGACAATATAATTTACGTGTCTCACGAGAGAGGCCAGTGCTGGGTGGAGGAGCGGCCCTTTTGAAACGTTTGGTACCGCCACCCGTGATGGGAAGAAATCCTTCTTTTTCAATTGAGTCCGGATCCTCACAGGCTTTGAATTTGAAAAAAAATTCTGATCTGAAAGAGTGGCCACCTACTGCAAATCTTTACCACATGTCTCCGGCACCTTTGTGTAATCCAATTTCAAAGAAAAGGTACCAATTTTTTTTTTTTATGGAAAACTGATTTTTCATGTGTTTGGTGTAATAAAAATATGGAAAAATGCTTTTCCCCGCCACGTCAACAATTTTCTTGAGTAGTCTGAAAATAGAGTTCCTATGGGGTATCCGACTTTCATTTCTTTGAAAAATCCTGTACTGACACTCTGGCTTGTGGCTAGGTAGAGATGCGGTCTAAACCAAGGAATCCGCAACCGCACATAATTCAAACCAATTCATCGAGGAAAAGAAAAATTGCATTAAACATGATTTATTTATTTTTTTTACTTCCTCTAAAATACTTTTCCATGGTATTCATTTACTAAAGAATTTGACAACGTGGCAATTTTGTCATTATGCGGAAAACGCTTGTACACAAACGTGCCCACTATCCCAAACTTTATGCCAATTAGAGTTTGTCTCACTGCAAAATTGGCCATTTGAGTCAAAAAAAAAAAAAAAAAAACAAAATTAATCAATATACGTAAAATTGCATTAAACATATCCCCACTCCCCCTATTGAGCAAACTTTCTTATGGGGCCCATGTGGGGATGTGACCGGGGGATCGATCACCTAACTTTATATGGTAACGAACGTTCGAATAATCATCCTAACTACTTAATCAACGGCCAACTAGTTTTCACCCTTCAAAACAAGTACATAGTCAATCCAAAAGTCCAGTCCATTGAAATGGGATTCTAAACTTGGAATTGGTGACTACTAGGGGTTCCCCATTTTATGATCTTCTCGAAAGGGTCATAAGTGGGCCCCACTACGTCACCATCGGTACTTGGCGGAGGTTTCTCCATTATATTTTTAATCAAATAGTCAGTCCCATTGCAGAGAGTCCCCACAAGATGGTCCCATTGCAAAACCGACAATTTGGGGACCCAGGATGGAGTTCTAGAAAAGTGTGTGCTGGAATGAGATTTAGCCGATTTACAGAGAGTCCCCACAAGTTACATGATACATGGTCCCATTGATCGTGTGTGGGCCAAGCATAAATGTTCTTCTAAGTAGACAGCTACGCCCAATCAATAGTTTTCTCATGGAGAATGGTCCGGTTTTGAAGGGATATGAATAATTACTTTAATTTACAGGCTGCTTGTTGCATTGATATTGAAACCTGTATTCCTTAATATTTGACTGAACTAACCTAACCTGTCACATGAGTCTGAAAATCAATCTGGCCCACCTTGAGATCTGTTTGAATCCAACCCAATAAATACAGGATCTATATCTACTTTCAGACCCAACAAGTCGAATCTGGGTCCAGAGTCAAATTTAACACCCCAGATTACTACGAGGGGACCATCTAAGATATCACTATCATAATAATAATAATAATAATAATAATAATGTACTATTATAGTATATATATTGTTATTTCTTTCAAATATAAAACAAAGATCCAACAATATCTGAGCTAATAGCATCAATATATATATGGTACCAAGTGTGAACCAAATAGGAGCTATTTAAGGCAATTTTAAGGACCCTCTTCTTGTTTCTTTGCCTCCCTTATCCATTATCAATGGGCGAGATCCTGGCCCTGCAATCCTTATCATCCCATGATTAATGGACCCAATTGGGCCTACTTAAAAGAGTCAGATCAATGGACCAACCCAAAATGGCCATTGTTTCTGCTTGTAGTTTGTTGTCAACATTCATTTTTTTTTTTTTTTTTTTTGGTTAGTTGGTCAAGAAACAAAATGCTGTTGAATCCTTGAAAGAAAGGCCTTGATTCTGGTGGGGCCCCTCCATGAAAGACTCAGATGGAGGGGAATTTCTCTTGTTATTAAAGTGGTACAAGAGACATGCATACTCTCCATTCCATGTGATCTCTCTGTGTCTGTGACTGGACTGTGATGAGTTGGGCATCTTCCACTTCCCCTCTCTGTTCCCCTCAGCAATGTGGGGGCAGTGGGCACATCATAACCACCAAGGAGATGATGAAGATACCCTCCTCCAGGCTCCATCTAATCCTTCTTAGAAGCCCCTCCTAAAATCATTTGGTCCCTTCTACCTACACTAATCACCCTAAATCTGACACTAATCCAAACATTAATGATCATTATTGGATCATAATTAATGAGCCATTTGCCTATTTGTTGCTCAGGTTATGGTGAAAAAAAAAAAAGAGAGTTCCTGCCTATGGATAACTAAGATTGCTATGAGAATTATGTGTGATTAGGCTTACAAGCAAATCAAGTAATTTGGCAGCACTGGGCCCACATGTGTGGCTAGAAAAGCTTCAACTGCTCCGTTGACAAGTCAACACAATTATCAATAAATTACATAAAATTTTCTCCCATGCATATTGCCATAATCCAAGAGGCCATTTCATATTGATTTGGGCAACTTAATTATAAAGGTCAGAGTCAGACCACTTTAGATTGTATGACAGTCTTGGCTTCAACTGCGGATGGCAATGGGTCAGATTTGGTAGGGGTCGGGCTAAACCTGAAATAAAACACACAGAATCCACCATGAAGACGAAAACTAATGTAACGGTTATAATATGTATATCATCTTACAAAGTGATGGTCCAAGAACATGTATTAAAACTCATAGTAAGATCAGGGGATATGTGTTTCTTGGTGGAAAAGTCCCTAAGAAGCAAGACTTTTTGGGATCGTTAAGGATACGAGAGCTCTAAAATGTGCATTGCACAAGGATTTAGAGACAGGAGATCATTAGAGACTTTCAACCATGAGGAACGCGCATGGATCTCAGGCCACGCATCAGAGTCTTCTACATCCCGATCCATTAAAAAAATTAGATAAAAAACTCATTATGAACAATGAATTTACTACCGACCAAGTCGAAACCCGAATACATCGATCATGCAAATAGATAAATTTTCAAGTCATGAAACAATGGTTAAGGGTCCTAAGAAACAGCCCATCAAAGGAGAAAAAGGATTGGATTTGTAGGTCCCTGTCTTACTGTTTGGCCGTCACCTACAATTCCTGGACATCCATGAAACCCATTTTGATGTGGATAAAATGGGAGGGAAACACATGGAGAAAACTGTTTGCTATATAAACCTACCACCTTTTCTCCTTATCTAAAAGGACCCTTGAATTACTAATAATGCCTCTTTTAGTTGTTTATTTATTTGTAGATATTGAATAGTAAACTAGCATGTTCCTCAAAAATATAAATTAAGACTTGTGTTCTCCTTAAAAAAAAAAAAGAAAAAAAAACACTTGAGTTATCCAGAGATCCAAACACAAAAACTTTGAAAAGAAGGAAAAAGCACATTTTTCCAAGGAGATAGCATTGGTTTCTTTGTCAAGAAGTTCATTTATTGGATAAAGCTGTGTCACTGAGGGCCACTGGGTGTTCTTGTTTGTGACCTTAGCTGGCTCATGTGGGCTCTCTGCTAGTGTGACTATGTATGAATGTGACCTTGGTGTCTTCCCCCACATTTCTCCACAAGGCGCATTGCAGCTCAAAGTACCCCACATTGCTCAAAACCAGTTTTGAAATCATGTACTATCTCTACATTATTAGAACCTAAGGGCCCCCACCTTGACCCACCCAAGAACTCAAATTCAACTTGTTTTCTTTCCTTTCTCATTCAACTAATTTTTACTATTTGCATTGCATTTGGAAAATAAAGGAACTCCTCACAAAGGTAGGCTGCAAAGTCATTTATAGAACCCAAATGCACCTATTTCATTTCACGTCACAAACTAGTTTTGATATATAGTTTTGATATAGCACTGTGCCCTAAGAAGATTGCAAACATAGAACTTACTGTCAGATATTGGTAAACTTTTTCGGCTTTTCCAAACTTTTTTAAGGAAAAAAACCGACTATACAAACGTGCCCTTAGACTTTAAATTCTTCCTAGAACGAAAGACAAGACATTGTCTCCTGCTTTTTAAAATAAGATATGTCGCAGAGTTTGAGGGACCCCCTTCTCCCCTATTAGATATAGAAGGACATTAGTTATATTCAACTCAGATTTAACAGATCTGATATCCTTTCATATTGTGTTTGATACAACAATGTACCCCACAAATTTGTGACTTCCGTGCTAAAGCTTAAGAGCATTTTGATTCTAGATTCTAATTTTAGTCTTCCACACAAGAAGATTTTGGGAGGACTCATCCCATGGCATGTGAGAAAGTTCAAATTGTATTTCTTCATGTGGGTACAAATAAACCCAAAACAGATGAGGAATATTCTTAACTGAATTGGTTTCTAATTTTATATAAAATGCTTAAACAGGGCACATGCCAATTCAGTTAAATGATGAATATGGTGAAATTAACATGAAACATTCGATTCTTTTGGCTTATAGCTCCCCAATCATGGCCATCGTCTTTTATTTAATGGTCACACGATAGTGGGGCCCATCATGCCTTTAGGAGATGTGGGCCCACCAATTAGGTCAGTAGCTTTGAGCAATAGTTGGGCCTTGTTCTCAGATTCGATGATGATGGATTCACAATAGACCACGTTCTCCAAGGATGCAAAGTGCAAACACTCTGCACATCACATAGCTCATGTCAGTTCTCTAACATGTGAAATATGAATTCCCACTGGGCAAGCTTATCTCTGTCTCCTGCTATCAGATAAGTTTTCCAGTTTTCTGTTCAACACATGTTACCCTTACCAGAGGCTTAAATAGAAGGTTTTGAACTTACATTCTTGTTAGTAAAATGAAAACAACATGGTCAGTGGGCATGTTGGTCTTCTGAACCTCAAGAAACACCTCCATATGTGTTGTCTTTTGACAACACCATATGTGAGAATGAAGATTAAATTAACAACCTAAATGGGTAGTCACTAGGTGGTCTTTCTAAGTCTTTGGATCTAGATCTTTAGATCTCGTTAATTTGAGTTTTAAACCCAACATTGAAACCGACCAATACAGGCATATTATAGTGATGTAACCTTTAATAATTGTGTTAAGAATTAATAAGCTACAGAAATCCAATTTTGGGTTGTTTGATTTTTTTTTTTTTCCTATTTAGTTTAGCATCAAGGTTTCATCAGGGGTCACTTGGGCCTTGGCACATGAATGGTGGGTTTTCATTTAATCCAAGAGTCTCTCAAAAAGGAATGAAGAATGGACCCTTTAACACACTTGTGCTTACCATGGGCGAAGTGGCAAGTTTTTAGGGTTTCCAGATGTACTGTGTAGATATATATCATAGCATTATCAATCTCTGCATGGTGGTGGTGGGCTCAGTCCATCACACAGGGGTCTGGTCTGGCAGCCAGCCCATGTGGCCTGTCCTGAGACAAAAAAAGAGCTCATCCTTTTCCTGTACCATGTGGGTCTCTCTATCTATTATCTTCCTTCCTCTTCCATGTGTCCTGTCTTTGGCCTAATTATTATTATAGAAAAGCATGCAGGCCTTTTCCTCACTTTTTATTTAACCCACATGGGCATGACTGACCATCACACACCCAAATCCCACAATCCCCACAATAAAACCACTTCAGTGCCTTTGGTATCTGAAAAGAAAGCAAAAAAAGGGAACCGTTCCCAAGTTCCTATGCACCAGTTTACTTAATGGGGTGGTTTTGAAATGCACAGATTCCAATCCCAATTCCCATGTTCTCTCTCTCACCATCCTTCTCCTCTCCCACATTCCTCAGATCTATACCCTCCCCTTTCTCATTCTCTGCTACCTAAACATTATACTAATGTGAAATTGATTTTGTATTAGGCCATGAGAGATGTGCCTTCATTTTCTTATTATTGATGTGCACAAGCCCTTGGATTCACACATATATTTTAGGCTACTTTTTTTTATAGGCTTCCGTTGGGCATTTGAGATTTGGGAATGTGAATTCAATCATGATCATGGGATTCTGATTCCTTTTTAGGGGCTTGCAGTTGGACCACTTATAAATCCATTGCATCTTTAAGTTGGCGCCTCTTTTACCACACCATTTGCCAACATCAGTATTTTTTTTAAGTGTTTGTTGAAGTGGACACATGCAATAGATGATGATAGATGCAGTGCATTGGAATCACCAAGTCAGGACTATCTTTCTGATGGGTCCCACCATGAGTCCAATTATGAACCAATCAACCATCTGATCATGTTAATGATAATGTTCTATGAGAAATGGCCAATTAACGGTGCTAGATATGCAGTCCAAACCAGTTTTTTTTACAGCCATTATGATTGTGATCAATGAAACCCCCCCCCAAAAAAAAAGAAAAAAGAAAATACAGAAATGAAACAAATCAAATGGTCAAATCAACAGCCCAAACTGGACTGGCTGTGACTACATATTGGTCAGCTATGACAATTTTGACCCTTTATTCAGTTAACCACATGGGTGGTTTGGATTTTGTCTAAACTGGGTACCTCGTTCACGTATCTACGTACAAAACCATGAGGAAATGGGACCAGTGGCACCAGAATTGTATTATCCAGCCAATGCCAAATTCACACAACACACCAAACTTGGTCCTGAGAATTACCTGCCCCAACAGTATATGGAGACAAAATCTCAATCACAACACTCTCAGTGGTAACATCTGGGCCGCTAATCAGGCGAATTATGCCCATCTTAAATGTGACCACATCAAAGGCTTGGTTTGTCTGAGCAGTGTATTTTCGAAATCTAATCGCACCCATGGTCTGCCCCACCTATTGACCCATATAAAAATCAGCCCCATGTGCTCCCAACAAGGAATGGAACAAAGGAGGTGCAAGTAAGTTTAGCCAATGGCATTTTTGATGAGTTCATTGATCTTTGATTTGAAAATATAAAACCTGATGATGCCTTGCCAATGAGCTGAATCTAAAATTAGAAATATGCTGGTCAATCTACTTAAAAGAATCAGATCTTTGGAAAGGGTTTCTCTACAATGTATTTTAAGTTTTAACAACTTCCTGTAGTCTTGATCTTTGATCAATTGACCCGATTTTAGTATAGCAATGGATAGACCGTTGCCACTTATACTTTGATTAAAGTAATTAAGTTAACCATGTCTTAAGAACATCAGAATCTTTGGAAACTGTAAAGCTCCACATGCAGAGTTAGTCTAAGACAATGCTGGATTAGCACAAGTATATCCGTTCATTAGTTCCTCTAAAATGAAATAGAATAAGACCCTGTTCATTGGTACAAGTGGTTTTTTTTTTTTTTTTTGAGATTCTTTTGGGTACAAAATTAGTTTCAGTGGTAAAGGAGTGTATGAAAGAGCTTGGTACAGATAAGAGAATCTAAATGAAACCCCACAAGTGAGGAAATGATGATAGTAAGGTCCAAATCATTTACCTGTTCCTGCTATGTGGCTCTCTCAACAGTGATTAGGGTTTGTATGAGCCAATGAGGAGAAAGGAAGGGTAAAAGCAGCACTCAAAGGTCTCATGTACATCTGCCCTTTGCAGGCTTTGAAGGGAGGGTTGTTTTCCAGTTTCCATCTTTTTAGCTCTCTTTTTGCTTGGGAAGTGTAGCTGAACTTGTGGGCTTTTCTATGGGGAGATGCACACATCACATGGGCCTTTATAGATACTTTGGATAGGGAGTAGTCAAGAACAAATTTTTCATTGGGAAGAAGTTGAAAGGGAATATAGATGTGGTACTTCATTATAATACATGTTCAATGAAATGAGGACTATTATAATAAACCCATAATGATCATTGTGTTTATTTTAATACTTCTTGGTATGAAGTGGATAACCATATTTTTTTTTTTTTTCAGTTTTTTACACAATACAGATGTTTATGCATTTGGGCTTGTGTTATCGTAATGCTAAATGGTTGTTATAGGTTAACTGAGCTTGAAGGAAGCTGCAAATTGGGTGAACTTTGGGTTATATGTCTATTTTTATATATGGTTTAGGAGTACTGGCATTTTGATAACCAACTCTTTCCCCCTATCTAGATTCACACACCATAGTTTAGGCATTAATAAAGGGGTTTGTATTGGCAAGCACCTGATGCCTTAAATAAATATGAAGTACTGAATTTCTCACATGGGGTGTTCCTCAGTTTGCAAGTGAGGTACATGATGATACAAACGGATAATAGGGAAGAGAGTTTAGAGGGCTCGTGACATTCTTGGCCGTGTCTGGCTCCTTCCAACTTGGGTTGGGAACATTGCATTTGAAGGAAATTTACCTCAGCATTGTCAGATTCTGTTTCTCCCCACTAGTTTTAATATGACAAATAGTTGAAAATCTGGAATAGATCAGCATAGGACATCCATTTAAAACGAGATTTTCTCCTGCCTACGTCCGATGTCTTGCAAGAAAATCATTGAAAGCCATTCATGCAATGAGGGAGATCGAATTTAAGCTGGTGAGATTGTTTCACATGGTATCTCCTAAAACAGTGAAAACTTTATCCCAAGTATCTACTTCAAGTTTAATTTGCAATTTGACAAATTATAACCTACCCACTTTTCTCTAGTTTCTTGGTTCACATGGTATCGCCGATTGGGTCAATAACTTAGATATACCAATACTCAAGTGGGGAAGAGGGAAATCTTTCTTCCAGGGAGGGGCACTTTGTAACAAAAAGATTCTTTTTGTTGGGAAGTCCTACCTCCTAAATCACCTAGTTCCAATCCAAAAGCTTAAGTTAATAGGTGGAAGGCCCATATAACTATATTAAGACATGTCAAGCCTATTACTTAGGCGATGTAGGATGTAGGACTTCCTAACACTTTTAAGGGGGCAACTATAAATTTATTGAAGGAATTAAAAGAATTTGGGGGCATGCCGCCATGGCCGTTGGCCAACCCCCTGCCCAGAGCCCTGCCAATACTTGGGCTCTTCCGAAACTGTTATTTTTTGTAAAAAACTTCCTAGTATACATTTTTCTATTACAATGACAGACAACAACAACAACAATAAGAGCTAATGATCTTCGCCTGACCGTCGTTATGGTCAGCCAGACATATTTCCCTAACATGAGACTTGGGCCAGATGGGATGCAATTCTCAGGCCTGAAAGTATTTGTGAAATGCGCGTCCAGGGGAAATTCGTGTGTAGAATGGAATGATCCAGCATGATCCTTTTGCATCATAGTAAGATAACAACAAGATAGTGAAGTGGACACTACTTTTTCAGCACACACTAAAGGTGTTACGGGCCATCTGGAGACTGAGGCCCAACCCAATTACTGTTGGGACCGGGACTCAGGACTGGGCCCAGCCTACTACATAAAAAATGCAGCCAAATCCAGCTCAGTACTGGCCCGGCTTTGGTCATCCACGGATTGGGTTCATGAACACAACTAAAAGTCACACAGACAACTTGGATGCCCTAGATCTTCAAATGACAACTTGGGTCAAATTTAATGGAGCCTTATGTTTTTGTGGACCTTTAATGGAAGGTTAGGGTCATATGAGCAAATTATAATTGTCTAAGCATGCACAGTGGGCCCTTTTCATCTAATAACCCTTGTACATGAAACAGTTTCTCCGTTATTCAAGGTAGAGACTAGAGACCTACACTGAGTAATTAATTTGCAGGTTTTGTATTCCATCATTCATCAAGGGGAATAGATGAATCTCTTTTCAACATTTCTACTGTATGGAATTTACAATGCCGTGGAGTCTACCACCACCTAACAGTAGAGTTGATAAAATGCAACACAATCCGTTAACATGACGCGAAACTATACGATATTCAACACGACCCGTTAACACGACACGAAACTATACGATATTAACGGGTTCGGGTCGTTAACCGGTCGTATACGAATTGAACCAGTAACCCTTTAACAACCCGCTTAACCGTTAAATTTTTTTAGTCCCTAAATCTAGCTAGAATTAATTTATATTCATAAAGAAGAAATTGAAATTTATTATTTTATAGTGGGATTTTAGGTGAGATCCACTCGAGATCCTCACTTAAAGTTTCGTGTGGCTTATATATATTTCTCTTTATATATTTTTGTATGAATTTTCTTTTAACTTTTGAAATGACTTAATTACTTAACGGGTTGGATCTTGTAACCCGTTAAATTAACGGGTCATGTTCGGGTTGGATTTTTTGACCCATTAAGTTAATGGGTCGTGTATGGGTTGAGGTGATTTTAGTACGAATTCGTTAACATGACGCGATTGATAGCCCTATCTAACAGTGACATCAATGGGCTGGATTTGGGCCAGACCTATCTGCCAGGTAGAATCTGGGTCTAGGTGCAGCCCAATAAAGATTCAAGCGTCCAAGTTTGAGTGCGTATTCACGACAGACTATAGCACCCAGGCCCGTGTTGGCCCTATAAGACACATAGGAGGCCCAAACCCACCCATTTAAAGGTAATTTTTTTAAAAGTTAAATAGTTCTTTCTTACCATTCAAAATAATTGCTAAAAGGGTATTACTATATACATTTATTTATTAGAAAATATATATGGTAGACACTCGCGCGCGCACTGACATACAATATAAAATTATATCCAGGGCTAGAACCAGGATATAGGCTTTGGGGGGCCAATTGTGAAAAAGCTTTTAAAAGGGCCAAGCTCGAGCTCGAGATTGGAGCTGCCCTAGGCCTAATTTTGCGGCTCGATTCTTTGATGGGCTATTCTCAGAGACACTACTATGTCTGGCTCTTAGCTAGTCCATAACACCTCTAAACCGAACAAATCCATCTCCCAACTTGTAGCTCGGTGGATATCGATCCCTGGCTATAGTGCTGATGTTGAAGGACTTGGGGGAATATGCGTGGGTGTGAGTATTTTATCAGAGCAAAAAAGGAAAAAAAAAAAAAAAAACTTGTAAAAAATTTTTGTTAAAAAAAAAAAAAAAACCCTTGTAAAATTCAAAGCAGCTTCATCTCAGGCATCCTGGACCTGTCTATGGGCTCACTCTAATAGTTACAACTACTTTCCTTTTGTTCTTCCTTATATTAATATAAGAAAATCCAGACCGTTTAACAACCCGTTCCAATGACATATCCTTAATTTTCAATTTGATAGGAGTGGGTCCCATTGTTTGGTTGAATACATGATTGAAAATGCAGTTGTGGACTTAATCACGTTTCCTTATGTGATCAATCCGACAGTGGAACATGCTCGTATTGATTTGAGATTTAAGAATATACCCTTGAGGAGATGAGATTCCTTTTGAACGGTCGATATTATCTCTATGTGGGCCCCATAATAGGGATCCATGCATGTGTTACACCGCAATTGCACGGGGATCTAAACTCGTTCAGGTGAAACTGTAGAAGTGAAGTTCGCTGATATTAATAAAATTAAAAGGGTATGCATTTGTCCATAGGATGAAGTGAAGCCCATAAGAATTCATGGGCTTAAATACAAAATCACTAAATGGTAGGAGACAAAATCTAGATTGATTAAAAAAACCCCAACTTTGCTAAAAGATAGAACTCTAATCCTTCAGTGAAGATGGATGATTGTAGTCTTCAACGATGGTTCAAATCTAAGAACATTGTCTAGGCATTTATTGAGTCACGAGGGTCTATCCCATTCTAGAGAAGGGCTACTACTTGCCATTTTGGGTGTTCAGGTGGTAAGTAATTATGGGTGGAGGAAATCAGTGGCCGACTCAGACATGAAGCTGTACATGGGCCATATGTAGGGATGTAACGGCCCGGCCCGGCCCGGCCCATCCCAAGCATGGGCCGTGCTGTGCCACGGTGCCAGGCCCGTGCCCCGGATGGGACGGCACTTGGCACTTGGATAGACTTATGGAAGTTGATGGGATAATAGATGCATTATTTTTGGTATGAAGATTTGAAAATTGAGAAATTCAAATTTCTACGAGTGGTATTATGACCTCTGGTTTTTTTATGTCCATATACAAGTGTCAATGAAAAATGGTCTGACCCAGCATGAAACATGGCCCGGCAAGACCTAGCACGAGACTTTGGGCTGTGGTTGGGAGATTACTGATAAAGAGGAAACCCTCTCATTCATGGTAATATACAAAAATTCAAGCAGTCACATAGAGAAATGAAAAACCAGTAATTTAGAAAATTGAGTGTATCTGTGATCCCTAAGCTTAAAATCACCATCTTTGATTCAGTTGGTTGATTATTTACAACATGCCTTTCACAAGTAGGGATGTATCTATCGAGGGGTGGGCTCCATCAGAGGGGGAATATTAAAAAAACATTTATGACGCCTCTACAACTGCGTTGCGGTTTTGATAGGACTAGTTAACTAAGAAAACTTAATAAAACTTTCTAGGTTTTCATTTTGATGTTAACCACTCATATGCTTTTATAAGGGCTTATACATTTTAAGGGCATCGGACGAAGCATTCTTTTATATATATAATTTCGAAAATGATAAATGATTTATTCTTTGTTGTTCTAGATTTATTTTCTTCACATCGTTGTCTAAAAAGACAGCTCAAATTGATAAAAAATTTTTGGCACAGGCCTAGCTTGCTAGTGTCATTGTATATTATCTATTATTACTTCTACAAGTAATATAAAATTTAATATTGTGCTAATCTGGATATTCCCATTTTCATGTCACATGAGTAACGAAATATGTGTGTTGTTTTTACAGATTAAAACCCCTTAAAGCCAGCTTCCATGACTTAGTAACAAATTTTCAGAAAATGTCAGTAGAGTGACTAGAGTCGCTTGATAAGTCTATAAAATTGGGTCATAAAGTCATCATTTCATGCTCAATTGTGGACTTAGTTAGGGCCAATTGCATTAAAATTTTATGATTTCATGTGTATGAACATCAAAGTGGAATTTTTGAGTCAAAAATTACCAATCTTGAATGAATTTGTGACCGTAGTAGTCTGCATCACCCCAGGGTCCCACCAATTAGACTTCTTTTTATCTCTGAACACTGTGGCACCATTGCATAGAGTCATAAGGTATAAAATTGCATTAAGTAGGTCCCATACACAGCATGCATGCATCCCATTTAATTTATTATCATTAATTTACTTGTTTCATATTTGTAGGAAATTGTCATAGCCCCCCTTGTACGAGATAAAGAGGAAATGAAGAAAAGAAAAGAAAAAATAAAGAAAGAAAAGAAGAAAATAAAAACCACACCATCACTTGGGCGTGCATCCCAGTGATGGGTGGGGGCCCACTTGCGCTGCACAATTGAGGTAATATCCCTCTCTCTCAATTTTCAGAAATTAGAAACCTCCTTCCTCCCTTACCAAGATTCAAATTTTGAAATTAAGGAAGGAGATTTCTAATGAGATAGAAGTCAGAGTTCAAGTTGGAAAGCTTTCCCAAAGAGATTCCAAAGGGAGAATGAAACTTCAAAGGGGGGGAGGGGTTGCACTTCCCCTTGTACATTCCAAAGGAACAATGGACCTCCAATAGGGGGAGGGGGTGCACTTCCCCTTGGACATCCCCCATGCTCCCTCTCTCCCTCATCTCCAGTAAAACAACACCTTTGGAAATCTATCTTTGCACTATATGAGAGATCTTTGAGGGACCCACCGATGGAAGATCTGCACAAGTAAAAGATTGAGAAGGGCAAGAAATCAATTCAAATTTCAAATCATCTCTAAATGGGGAAGTTGCTTGAAGTGTAAGCCAAGTTAGAGGAGTTTAAGATAGAAACAAAATCCGGTATGTCAAAAAGAAGAAGAAAATTATTAAAGGAGCCCAATAGGGGGAATGTCCAAGCCATCTCTCTCCTAGAGATGGACGTCTCCCCCACCCCCCACCCCCCCTTCTCTCTCATCCCTCTTCTAGATCTAGGGCTCTAGTTATAGTTCTCCACATTATATTTATTTTATTTTATTTTTAATATAGCTTTGGGCTTTGTCCAAGCAAGACTTAATCTAGAAGGAGCTTGTATTGAGGAAGTTATTAATGAAAGATATGTTGTTCTTCTGTATTGTGTGGAGTATTTCTATCGAAACCGATGTAATCCCTGACCTCGGTAATGGTACCGATCAGAAAGGGCCTCGACCTCCATTTTTCCTGGCACGGCAGAGCCTTAGCTGTTTTTCAAGATAGGACGGGTCCCGGTAGAAGTACCGACCACATCCTTCCGAACTCAACCTCATATGTTAACATTCTTGCCCGACCTCAGGCACAACCCACCTCGGTGTCTTCTCCAGTTCGGCTCCTTAGCCGAGGTGAGCACTGGGAGTCTAATCCCCATTATGAGATGGGACGGTTACTTTATAGGGAGTTCCTGACAGGTAGGGTGGCCACCGGCCATGGATAAGGGCTCGTTCCTATCAACAGATCACATCCACATTTATGTGAGGGATTTGAGGGGATGTCTGATGGGACAAGTATCCTCACCTACCCCCACTAAGGATCCCAAATGTGAGCTGATGGGATAAGTACCCTTACCTACCTCCACTGTGGAATCTTCCTCTCCCCTCTATATATGCCTGCATGAAGAGCCATGAACAGGTACATGCAATATACGGCCTCCATTGTTATATTTTCGCTAAACACCTTCTTCCCTACTTCACCCTAGTTCAGTGATTGCACTAACTCATGCGTCGGAGTGCCTTTGGCTGACAGCAGCCTCGGGCCTTAACCGTCCTTTCTTCTTTCTTTCAGGATTCAGGCATCGAAGACTTCCCTGATCAGGCTGAACAAGATCTTCCAAATCCCCAGCATCATCTAAACCAAGTCCGTAATATTTAGGCACGCACATGTATAATGGCTGGCTAGTTGTGATTAAGGCGCAGGATGAAGCAAAGTTTTCTATTTCTTTTTCTTTTTCATTAAATATGCTTTATTGTTCGTGTTACTGATTTACTGATTTAATAGGCTTGTCTTCATACCAGTCGATGCCTTCCATGCATGGTTCTTAATATTGAAATATGTCTTTGATCATTCATGCTTACGTTTGATAGGCCATGTTTAGGACTGTTTTTTCTTTGATGGGTTATGCTTATATTTGATAAGTGATGCTTAGATAATTTTAAGACTTAGATGGAGGGAAGGAGGCCTTGGCTTTTTTCATATTTTTTTTTAGAAAAAAATAGATCGCTTTAAGAAGAGAGAAACTAAAATTTTAAAGCTAAATCATCTAAATCTTGATGCACTGATTTGGTCTTGATATGAAGCAAAAGATATAACAAATTAGTGTTTCTTAATGAAAAAGGGGTTTTTTTTTATCATTGAATGAATCTTATATTTAAATCATCATATTACTTACAAGATGATTAAATGAACCCTTAAAATGATCAATTTCTCTATATTTATTTTTAATCATTGGAATCCTTATGTTTTGTAGACGTACATATAAGTAAATACGTGCCTACATATTTCCATGTACCACCCATGTCATATTTTGTATCACCGGTCCCACTCATAGTTCTCAATATAGTTTCAGACCCCATTTCGGTCTCGTCTACAAAATTAAAAGTTTTGGTCTAGTCAGAATTTCGGCGCGACTTTTCAAAATTACATTTTGAGAAATATATATAAATAATATACATGTAGAAAAATAAAAAAATAAAATAATAACTATTGATTTAATCCATTCTAGTAAATATAATAATTTTTTTGGGAAATATAAGAAATACAACAAATAATATGTGCAAAAACTAAAAATATTAAAAAACTAATTAGGAAAAATATCACATCGGCCAAAATGGACCGAAATTTAAAAAGAAAAGTTTTATGAGAAACTTTGTTTCAGCCACCTGACCGAAACAAAAACTTCAGTTAATAACTTTGGATTCCTTCCCCAATTATATTTAGTTTTGACTTATTTAACTAATTTGTGCATAAAAGTCTTATGACCAGCAGCAGTTAGAGTAGCATTTCAAAAGGTCCTGTTTACAAATTATATATTTTAGATTTTCACTAAAGTCAAAATTGAAATTAGAGAAGCCAAAATTAAAATTGAGACTTTCCACCAAAATTGAAATTAGCTTTTCAAAAGGTCCTGTTGCACTTCCCCTCATACATTCCAAAGGAACAATGGACCTCCAATAGGGGGAGGGGGTGCACTTCCCCTTGGACATCCCCCATGCTCCCTCTCTCCCTCATCTCCAGTAAAACAACACCTTTGGTAATCTATCTTTGCACTATATGAGAGATCTTTGAGGGACCCACCGATGGAAGATCTGCACAAGTAAGAGATTGAGAAGGGCAAGAAATCAATTCAAATTTCAAATCATCTCTAAATGGGGAAGTTGCTTGAAGTGTAAGCCAAGTTAGAGGAGTTTAAGATAGAAACAAAATCCGGTATGTCAAAAAGAAGAAGAAAATTATCAAAGGAGCCCAGTAGGGGGAATGTCCAAGCCATCTCTCTCCTAGAGATGGACGTCTCCCCCCCCCCCCCCCCCCCCCCCCCCCCCCTTCTCTCTCATCCCTCTTCTAGATCTAGGGCTCTAGTTATAGTTCTCCACATTATATTTATTTTATTTTATTTTTAATATAGCTTTGGGCTTTGTCCAAGCAAGACTTAATCTAGAAGGAGCTTGTATTGAGGAAGTTATTAATGAAAGATATATTGTTCTTCTGTATAATGGCTGGCTAGTTGTGATTAAGGCGCAGGATGAAGCAAAGTTTTCTATTTTTTTTTCTTTTTCATTAAATATGCTTTATTGTTCCTGTTACTGATTTACTGATTTAATAGGCTTGTCTTCATACCAGTCGATGCCTTCCATGCATGGTTCTTAATATTGAAATATGTCTTTGATCATTCTTGCTTACGTTTGATAGGCCATGTTTAGGACTGTTTTTTCTTTGATGGGATATGCTTATATTTGATAAGTGATGCTTAGATAATTTTAAGACTTAGATGGAGGGAAGGAGGCCTTGGCTTTTTTCATATTTTTTTTAGAAAAAAATAGATCTCTTTAAGAAGAGAGAAACTAAAATTTTAAAGCTAAATCATCTAAATCTTGATGCACTGATTTGGTCTTGATATGAAGCAAAAGATATGATAAATTAGTGTTTCTTAATGAAAAAGGGGGTTTTTGATCATTGAATGAATCTTATATTTAAATCATCATATTACTTACAAGATTATTAAATGAACCCTTAAAATGATCAATTTCTCTATATTTATTTTTAATCATTGGAATCCTTATGTTTTGTAGACGTACATATAAGTAAATACGTGCCTACATATTTCCATGTACCACCCATGTCATATTTTGTATCACCGGTCCCACTCATAGTTCTCAATATAGTTTCAGACCCCATTTCGGTCTCGTCTACAAAATTAAAAGTTTTGGTCCAGTCAGAATTTCGGCGAGACTTTTCGAAATTACATTTTGAGAAATATATATAAATAATATACATGTAGAAAAATAAAAAAAATAAAATAATAAATATAGATTTAATCCATTCTAAATATAAGAAATACAACGAATAATATGTGTAAAAACTAAAAATATTAAAAAACTAATTAGAAAAAATATCACATCGGCCAAAATGGACCGAAATTTAAAAAGAAAAGTTTTATGAGAAACTTTGTTTTAGCCACCTGACCGAAACAAAAACTTAAGTTAATAACTTTGGATTCCTTCCCTAATTATATTTAGTTTTGACTTATTTAACTAATTTGTGCGTAAAAGTCTTATGACCTGCAGCAGCTAGAGTAGCATTTCAAAAGGTCCTGTTTACAAATTATATATTTTAGCTTTTCACTAAAGTCAAAATTGAAATTAGAGAAGCCAAAATTAAAATTGAGACTTTTCACCAAAATTGAAATTAGCTTTTCAAAAGGTCCTGTTGCACTTCCCCTTGTACACTCCAAAGGAACAATGGACCTCCAATTGGGGGAGGGGGTGCACTTCCCCTTGGACATCCCCCATGCTCCCTCTCTCCCTCATCTCCAGTAAAACAACACCTTTGGAAATCTATCTTTGCACTATATGAGAGATCTTTGAGGGACCCACCGATGGAAGATTTGCACAAGTAAGAGATTGAAAAGGGCAAGAAATCAATTCAAATTTCAAATCATCTCTAAATGGGGAAGTTGCTTGAAGTGTAAGCCAAGTTAGAGGAGTTTAAGATAGAAACAAAATCCGGTACGTCAAAAAGAAGAAGAAAATTATAAAAGGAGCCCACTAGGGGGAATGTCCAAGCCATCTCTCTCCTAGAGATGGAAGTCTCCCCCCCCCCCCCCCCCCCCCCATCCCTCTTCTAGATCTAGGGCTCTAGTTATAGTTCTTCACATTATATTTATTTTATTTTATTTTTAATATAGCTTTGGGCTTTATCCAAGCAAGACTTAATCTAGAAGGAGCTTGTATTGAAGAAGTTATTAATGAAAGATCTGTTGTTCTTCTGTATAATGGCTGGCTAGTTGTGATTATGGTGCAGGATGAAGCAAAGTTTTCTATTTTTTTTTCTTTTTTATTAAATATGCTTTATTGTTCGTGTTACTGATTTACTGATTTAATAGGCTTGTCTTCATACCAGTCGATGCCTTCCATGCATGGTTCTTAATATTGAAATATGTCTTTGATCATTCATGCTTACGTTTGTTTAGGACTATTTTTTCTTTGATGGGTTATGCTTATATTTTCATATTTTTTTTAGAAAAAGATAGATCTCTTTAAGAAGAGAGAAACTAAAATTTTATAGCTAAATCATCTAAATCTTGATGCACTGATTTGGTCTTGATCTGAAGCAAAAGATATAATAAATTAGTGTTTCTTAATGAAAAAGGGGGTTTTTGATCATTGAATGAATCTTATATTTAAATCATCATATTACTTACAAGATGATTAAATGAACCCTTAAAATGATCAATTTCTCTATATTTATTTTTCATCATTGGAATCCTTATTTTTTGTAGACGTACATATAAGTAAATACGTGCCTACATATTTCCATGTACCATCCATGTCATATTTTGTATCACCGGTCCCACTCATAGTTCTCAATATAGTTTCAGACCCCATTTCGGTCTCGTCTACAAAATTAAAAGTTTTGGTCCAGTCAGAATTTCGGCGAGACTTTTCGAAATTACATTTTGAGAAATATATATAAATAATATACATGTAGAAAAATAAAAAAAATAAAATAATAAATATAGATTTAATCCATTCTAAATATAAGAAATACAACGAATAATATGTGTAAAAACTAAAAATATTAAAAAACTAATTAGGAAAAATATCACATCGGCCAAAATGGACCGAAATTTAAAAAGAAAAGTTTTATGAGAAACTTTGTTTTAGCCACCTGACCGAAACAAAAACTTAAGTTAATAACTTTGGATTCCTTCCCTAATTATATTTAGTTTTGACTTATTTAACTAATTTGTGCGTAAAAGTCTTATGACCTGCAGCAGCTAGAGTAGCATTTCAAAAGGTCCTGTTTACAAATTATATATTTTAGCTTTTCACTAAAGTCAAAATTGAAATTAGAGAAGCCAAAATTAAAATTGAGACTTTTCACCAAAATTGAAATTAGCTTTTCAAAAGGTCCTGTTGCACTTCCCCTTGTACACTCCAAAGGAACAATGGACCTCCAATTGGGGGAGGGGGTGCACTTCCCCTTGGACATCCCCCATGCTCCCTCTCTCCCTCATCTCCAGTAAAACAACACCTTTGGAAATCTATCTTTGCACTATATGAGAGATCTTTGAGGGACCCACCGATGGAAGATTTGCACAAGTAAGAGATTGAAAAGGGCAAGAAATCAATTCAAATTTCAAATCATCTCTAAATGGGGAAGTTGCTTGAAGTGTAAGCCAAGTTAGAGGAGTTTAAGATAGAAACAAAATCCGGTACGTCAAAAAGAAGAAGAAAATTATAAAAGGAGCCCAATAAGGGGAATGTCCAAGCCATCTCTAGGATAGAGATGGAAGTCTCCACCCCACCCCCCCCCCCCCCCCCCGCTCTCATCCCTCTTCTAGATCTAGGGCTCTAGTTATAGTTCTCCACATTATATTTGTTTTATTTTATTTTTAATATAGCTTTGGGCTTTATCCAAGCAAGACTTAATCTAGAAGGAGCTTGTATTGAAGAAGTTATTAATGAAAGATCTGTTGTTCTTCTGTATAATGGCTGGCTAGTTGTGATTAAGGCGCAGGATGAAGCAAAGTTTTCTATTTTTTTTTCTTTTTTATTAAATATGCTTTATTGTTCGTGTTACTGATTTACTGATTTAATAGGCTTGTCTTCATACCAGTCGATGCCTTCCATGCATGGTTCTTAATATTGAAATATGTCTTTGATCATTCATGCTTACGTTTGATAGGCCATGTTTAGGACTGTTTTTTCTTTGATGGGTTATGCTTATATTTGATAAGTAATGCTTAGATAATTTTAAGACTTAGATGAAGGGAAGGAGGCCTTGGCTTTTTTCACATTTTTTTTTAGAAAAAAAATAGATCTCTTTAAAAAGAGAGAGACTAAAATTTTAAAGCTAAATCATCTAAATCTTGATGCACTGATCTGGTTTTGATCTGAAGCAAAAGATATAACAAATTAGTGTTTCTTCATGAAAAAGGGGGGTTTTGATCATTGAATGAATCTTATATTTAAATCATCATATTACTTACAAGATGATTAAATGAACCCTTAAAATGATCATTATATTTAACACGTCACATCTCACTTGTGAGGTGTAAATTGTAAGGTATGACATGTGTGGTTAGAAAAGGGCAAAAATGAAATAGTTCGGCGGGCCAGAGTCCCAATTGACCGTGTCGACGTATGAGACTAAAAAAACACCACCACATGTTCCCCTCTTGCTGACGTTAGAAACTGCCGACACAAGCACTTTCCAAAAGAGGTATATGGACTAAGAAGGGCGCCGTTCTTTTTTGACTTCTTCTTATCATGTTCAGTGCAGTGCGGATTCCTCTATTCCGGATTTTACGGCGAAGCCCATTTTCTTGCGGATCTTCTCACCTCCCAACATAGAATCAAATACAAAAAAGAGGAAGGCACAAGAGGGGTGGTTGTCTCTGCCTTGGTTCCACACAAACATACGCAATCAAGAGCTACCATTTTCCACTTATGTTTTTGAATGAAGAATTTTCAAAGCAGTATAAGACTTTTGGTTTAATTTTTAAAAAAGATTAGCAACAACAGCCAATGCAAAAATTAAGAAATTACAAGAATTGATAAGATATCAAAATAATTATAGAAATATAAAGACATAGATTCATGTATGTTTATATTGAAAAGGGTAAAAAGCTTCAAACATCACAACAATTGGTACTTAAAAAGTTATATATACTCAATAAAAGAATTTGCCTTCTGACCAATGCTGACAAATACTGAAAAAATGAAATGTAGTTGTGATTTGCTAATACACATACTCTATGTGAATTACATGATGAGTTGTGGATGGGTGGCATGGTGTAGTGTGTGTGTGTGAAAGAGACTTTTAGGGAGGGTCCGATCAGTGGATTTCTTTAGCCTATGGTGGAATTTGAAGACAGGCCACAGGGTTTGTAGGTGAGGAAGCTTTCATATCAATAACATTAGATTAGATGCATGACATAATGGTTCATTGTATTCATGTGTCGGTAAAGCACTGCGAAAAGCAAAAGACAAACATATTTATGAATGAAAAGTTAAGATCTGGTAATAGGGAATGAGTAACCTCAAACATTGTTTTCTCTCTCAAATGAGAGATCTATAGAGATACAAATAATGCGGAAGGAAAGAATAGGTGTGCCTTCTCATTTTCTCTCTCTCTCTCTCTCTCTTAAATGGCTAGATAAGGATAAAGGAATCTACATCGCGGCTAAAATCTCCCCTTTTCAACCGTATATTGTAACGAACAAAGGATATGCTTCTTTTTTCTTTTTTTTTTTTTTCTTTCTTCTCAGATTTGACATGTATGGATAATCAAGGAGTTTCAAAATGTGTAAATCAGCATGAATTACCAGGTGTGGGGTAACATCAGTAATGAGATGGGCCCAATGTTTGCCGATCGAAAGATACAAGCAATAACTATGTGCCTAGAAAGTATCTTATTAAATGTCCAATGTGGGCCCACTGCAAAGAAAAAAGACGCTTATGATTGAAA
Organism: Umbellularia californica; assembly: GCA_028538565.1. NCBI lineage: Eukaryota > Viridiplantae > Streptophyta > Magnoliopsida > Laurales > Lauraceae > Umbellularia > Umbellularia californica. The sequence goes on along the minus strand of JAPQWN010000001.1, from coordinate 10,817,335 downwards.
AATAGGCCATTTTAATAGAACAACTTTGTGCATGGCCTACCCAATGTGGGCCCACTAAAAAATATAAAAATTACCAAAAAGAGGGCCCCACATCGCATAAAGCTCCATCATCTTGTCCGAATAAATAGTTAACCTCCTTTTCCTAGGTACTCAATCTCCTCATTAAAACTAGTTGTACTGTAAAAGGGCTCCTATTCTTTTCCTTTGAACATGTGAAGTGGCATTATTTCATTCAATAAGGAAAAGGGGCAAAAACGGCCCTTTCAAAATGGGGAGTTCTAGAGAGTTTATATATATATATATAAATAAAAGTCTTTTCGCGAGAGTGCGACACGTGGCGCATTCTCAAATTTTTTTTTTAATTTTTCAAGGGCGCCATGTGGGCATCCTAAAAAAATGACACGTACGTGATATCACAAATAAAAGTACAAAATCTTTTCTCACTCCCTTAAAATTCCTCACATTCAATTTTAAACTTTCTAACATCACCTCTAATTCTACTACCTCCTAACTTACCTCTCTCTAATCTATTCCATTTATTGCCCTTAAAATTTGTCTCTATGCCTCTTTAATCAATTTCATTTACTTCCCCTGGAATCAATTTGACTTCATCTTTATTGGTTTTTATTAATCTGTGGTGCCCATTGTCAAAGCCAATTTTTTTTTTCTTTCTTTTTTTTTTTTTTTTTTTGTTTTGCAAAGTTTGAATAATATATGGGTCCCATTGTGAAAGCTAGATTTTCTTACTTTTCAAACTAACAATTAACGGGACCACTTTCATACGTTGTAATCATTACACTTTTCTCCTTATTTTCGTTTCAATTTTGGTATGATTAATATATGGGGCCCATTATGGAAGCCAATGGATTTCAAAATCCACATTTAATATTGACACTCAATTCATGCCTAATCACAAGTATAATCAAATCAAGCTTCTAAAATATGTACTATTTACTTGATATTCCTTTAAAATCTCACAAGTTTCCATCTTTATCAGAATAATTTTTTTGTTATCATAATTATATTTACTAAATTAACTAAATAAATCTAAGGGCCCTATTGCGAAAGCCAATTTTTCTCTTTCCAAACTCACAATTAAAGGGGGCCACTTTTATATTCTATATTTACTACTTTTTTTCTCCTTATTCTCTTTTCAATATTCGGTATGAGTAATTTGTGGGACCCATCACAGAAGCCGATTGGTTTCAAAATTCACATTTAGTTTTGAAAGTGACAATCAATTAATGCTTAAGCACAAATAAAATAAAATCAATATCCTATAATATCTACTATTTACTTATTATTTCCCTAAAATCTTTCAGCTTTTTAAAATTTTTAATTAATTAAAACTTTAATTAGTTTTTTATACGCAGGCCTGCTGCACTAGTGTGTGTGTATAGAGTAATGCTACAAAACTCCGCGGGCATTTTTCAAAAAAAAAAAAAAAAAAACCCTCTTTTAGCCAATGAAAGTGTGACACGTGTCATTAATGGTACATCTATCCATTTTCTCTCCTAAATATTCTCCTAAAACTTAAACTGTGGATATTTTATAGATTCTCTTAAATCATTGGCTAATCGATAGGGGCAGGAACTCCCCTTTTGAGATAGTGGAGTTTTTGAAACTTTTTCATATATATATATGGAGATGCTCCTATGAGAGATATCTCTCACCTTATATGAGAGATATGGGTCGAGCCCTCACATATAAGTTGTTTGTATTGGATATGGATGTGAGAGCCCTAACACAATCTCTCACTTAAGATGAGAGATATCTCTCATAGGAGCATCTCCTACATATATATAATTTAAATATTTTTAAAAAGTATAGTTTTTTTTTTCAGAATTTGTCAAATCAAGTTATTTTCATAAAATAATCTAACAATGACAAAATACCCTTCATTTAATACAACTAGTTTTTGTATTTTCCTAGCCTCTTTCCTCCCCAAAATTATTCATTTTGATTTTGATGTTCACAATAAAATTGATTTTTTTAGTAATTTAAAATCTAAAATCTTCATGTACTTCTTAAAAAATAGACAAAAATTGTATACCTTCTTAAAACTTTCCCATCCCATTCTCCCAGTGGCCAACGTCTCTGCATGTTTTATCCTTTTGCTTCCGGATTGGAAGAGATGGAGGGCCAAGATTTCATGGTGGATCATAAAAAAAAAATGTCACTACCATATCCAGATAACTGCGGCCGTACTGATCCGAATGGCGCCGAAATAAGTTGATATGATATTATGTGGACCCCACTTTTGCCTCTATCTCTTTGGGTCGTCATAATTTTACAGCTCATGGCTCATAGCTCAAGACTCAATAAAAGACTCGAGACTAGATTCTGAAATTATAAATAAATGAATAATATTTTGTCTCTATTTTTCGTTGATTGGCATTCCCATCAAATGAACACCATTTTGGGAATCACACTGTGATTGTGGATAGCACACTGGCCTTCTATAGCTCTCTCTTGGATTCGAACCTTGGGGTAGTCATGTTCCTTACCATATTTTGGCCACTAGGCCAGCAAGCCAAGGAGAAAAAAAAAAACATCTTTTGCACAGTGAGCAGTGCTAAGTCATTTGGAGTCCTTCTCACCTTTACCTCTCTATAATGCATCTGAATAGGCCCATAAAGTTGGGTCCGACTATGCTCATACATTATATTATATACATGGACATCTCTCTCTTATGAGAGATGCTCTAACTTTTCTATTAGAGATAAGGTGGAGGGGTCTCACATTTATATCCATTGTCAACAACTTAATATATATAAAATTTTTAAGATGATAGGTGAGTCAATGAGTAACACGAGGTAATAAAATTGATACATCTTATAGAAACCGTACAGGTACCTTCTTATTTATTTTTAAATAAAGAAGTATTTTTTTAGGAATTTACTGATAAAATCGATGTTGTGCCCTATACGTGCTAAGAGGACAATCTCTCCACATGAGGACCCCTCCCGTATCCAACGTGAAACGAGGTCGTAGTAGCACGTACAGGGCTCTAGGGGAATTTTATTGGTAAATTCCTCTCTTTTTTTCATTGGCTAGAAAGGGAAATTTTATTTACAAACAGAAAAAAATAAAACAAGAGGACTAAGCCTTCCCTCTACAACAATTAACAAGAAGGTAGCAAAAGAAACCTTTTACCAAAAAACAAGAAGGTAACAAAACATAAAGACATAGTAGATAGTCCCCAAAAAAAGCCTCGAAAGTAGATGACCCAAACCACTGCCGCGCCCGCTCATAATTAGCCCTCTGCATATCCTGCACCTAAAGCTGCTATACATGTAGAGGTAGTGAATCTCTTAAAACAATCATAGCAGGAGCATAAATTTTTGCCAGTTGACCGGCAACCAGGTTGCTATCTCTTTTACAAAAACTCACCTTCCAAGGAAGATTTCATTCTAATAGGCGTATTATTTTCCTCTAAATTGAGATACAGTTTCATGATAAGGTGAGTTTAAGCCAATGCCTTCAGGATGAGACGTTAGTTTTTACATAGATGGGTAGTCACCTTCCCTCATCCGATATTTACTTCCGTCGGAGAGTTGGCGTCTCAGCCCTCTTAAATTGAGTAAAAAATAAATCAATAAATAAGATCTTGAATTCCTGCTCTTTTAGCGAGCAGCCTTTCATGTAATTATGAGCTCAGCTCCAAGAGTGTTGGATGCTGCGGTCCTTTAGGAAATGTGCCGACAACATGGTTCCCCGATTTGAACTTAAGATGCCACCAATGCCAAGCCATCTTGGATATATAGATGGAACATCAAAATTCACTTTGGAGTATTGCGTTGGGGGTGGGATCCACTAAGTGAAAGGGGAAGGTTGTGTTTGGTTTGAGGTTTAGATTTTTGATAATATTCTAAAGGTGTATGAAGCTTTTTTTTTTTACTTCATCAAAGGGGGTTGGGAGCCAAGAGAGAGCCCGTATACACACAGAAAGGTAGCTCACTCAAGTGGGAAGGAGGCCCGCACAAGAGGGAATAGGTCACATATCCGGGATTCGAATCCCGAGTAGAAATAAGAACTGGCGTTCCTTACCTCTGAGTAATGAGCCGTTCTTCAGGTGTATGAAGTTAATTGCTTTAACCACAACAAATTTTGGCCAGATAGGGTTCCACTTAACAACATAATTATTCCTTGATTTCCATATATACCAAACAATCACCAGACCATGGGCGAAGATAAGGCTGTTTCGAATTCTTCAGAGATGCATCAAACAATGGGCGAAGATAGAATAAAAATGGCCATACGTAAATTATCCTAGCCTTTAATTTGGGAGATTTAAAAGCCTCAACTATATGATGAAGTGTGTGTATATATAGCAATTTATATTTGCCAAATGACTATCAAAATATGGTGACTGCCAAGGTTAGGTCTACGTAAGGATATATATTCACTCTTAATCCGCCAGTGAAGATTTCCCACAGTGATTCCCATGCTGTCTTAATCAAATGAGATTCATGATATTTCAATGAAATTCAAGTATATATCTCACATGTTTCTAAAGTTAAAGATACAAGAGGATGGATACAAGCAGGGTCTTTCACAGATGGTACTTTTTATGGACCACATCCATGTGAATTTCACATACCCATGGCATGAAACGTCTTGCTGGCGTGGATTTCTAAAATGATCGGATTCTATCCACGGGTAGTACATTGGACCACATACATGTGGATTTCACATGTGAATAGTCAATTCAATATATAAAGTGGCAATTACACGTCCATTGCATGTACTTACGTTTTGGTAGTGTAAATATCTCGCAATCGGGATTTTCCAACCCTGGTAATCACCCTAATGATTAAATACATGGACAATTGAAGGTCTTATATATCTCTACCTTCACTTCTTATCCTTCAACTTAGAGTTCATTGCACCATTAATATCTATGTATTTAATTTCTCTGTGTTTTAATGCAAACAATAAGGCTCCTAAAATAGGTTTATCGGCAGTAAAAATCTCATATAATAGATTTGAAAGTTCTGAGTACTTGCTTTGTCTAATAAATTGCGTTTAAATAAATAGCTAGAGTTCAAATTCCCATTATATCTTGTACATTTACAGTCTCAATATTGTTATCACGTACTCGTAATTTAACAATAAAAATGAAAGGTAGGTGAAGCTCTAGAGCCTCACATTATTTCAGGCATTTTTCATGAGTGGGCTATAAAGAGTTAACTTATCCAAGTTTGAATTTGTTTATCTTCCACGTGGGCCATTTAATGGTCTGTTTGTGTACATCTGCAAAAAAAAAAGATCAGTTTTATGGAATTTTTTTTTCCTCTTGGGACAAAAAGTTTTCCGTACCCCATAGGAGAAACTTTTCTATTGAATTGTGAAAATTTTAACTTTTTTTGAGGAAAAAAGGATAATATAGAGTGGAAAAATGGTTCCACAATTCTCACTTTTTCTAGGGAAAACCGGCTCGAGCCCTAGCCAGAGAGGACTCGGCTCGAATCTAACATCTAAACATGGATTAGAATATTGGAGAAAGGTGAAAGGTGTACCAGGTAGGGCCAAATAAAGGTGGCAATTACTCTTAGATGTTAGTGATGAGAGTAGTGATAGAAGCGTTTCTCCTCAGAACTCTTTTGTATAAATAGCTTAGAATCTTATTCAGAGGCCTAGCATTTCAGCCTCATTGTATCCTTCACCAAAGAAAACCATATTACACATCATTAAGGCCAGGAGGAAAATGAGATAGTGGCCATGGACCATGCTCTCATGAATATGACAGAAGCTCAGCCAGTTGTGGTGGTGATGGTCCCCTTTCCAGCCCAAGGCCACCTCAATCAGCTCCTCCACTTCTCCCGCCAGATAGCGGCCCGCGGCTTGCCCGTGCATTTCGTGGGATCCGCCGCCCACAACCACCAGGTCCAGCTCCGCGTCCACGGCTGGGACCCTCTCTCCGTCTCCAACATCCGCTTCCACGACTTCCCTCTCCCCAACCACCCCTCCCTTCCCCCGGATCCACTTGCACCCCACAGCTTCCCCGCCCACCTCCAACCCACCTTCGAAACCGCCATCGTCCACCTCCGCAGCCCCTTCTCCGCCCTCGTCCGCTCCCTCTCGTCCACCTTCCGCCGGGTCGCCGTCATCCACGACCCCCTTATGTCATTCGCTGCCCAAGAATCTTCAACTCTTCCCAACGTGGAGGCCTACGCCTTCCACTGCATATCAGCCATGGCGCGCTTCTGCTTCCAGTTGAAATCTCTGGGGTCGTTGATAAACGGCAAGATGAAGACACCCATCTCGTTGCAGGCCGTGTCATGGGAGGGCTGCTTCACTGACCGCTTCTTGGAGTTTGTCCGCAGCCAACATCCGATGATGGCGTTCGACGCAGGCAGTATCTACAATTCATGTTGGCCTATTGAAGGTGAGTTTCTTGATATGTTGTCTCAAGAGCCATTCTTAGGTAAAGGCAATAGATTATGGGCTGTGGGTCCTGTAAATCCAATAGGTGTCGATCGCGGCGTGCGAACAAGTCATGGATGTTTGGAGTGGCTAGATGAACAGCCGCCCCGATCGGTTCTCTACATCTCCTTTGGAACATTGTCGTCTCTTTCCAATGATCAGGTTCAAGAGCTCGCCAAGGGGCTTGAAAGAAGTGGGCAGAGATTCATATGGGTTTTGAGAGAAGCAGACAGAGGCGATATATTCGCAGAAGAAGAAGAAGAAGAAGAGAAGGAGACAAACGGATTGCCAGAGGGGTTTGAGAAGAGGGTGAGAGGGGTGGGGGTGGTGGTGAGGGACTGGGCCCCACAGCTGGAGATCCTGGCCCACCGATCGACTGGTGGATTCATGAGCCACTGCGGGTGGAACTCATGCATAGAGAGTATTGGCATGGGGGTGCCGATAGCGGCGTGGCCTATGCACTCTGACCAGCCGAGGAACGCAGTGCTGGTGGCGGAGTTTTTGAGAATGGGAATAGTAATGAGGGAGTGGGGGAGGAGGGAGGAGCTGGTGCGAGCAGCGGCGGTGGAGACCGTTGTGAGGAGACTGATGGCGTCCAAGGAGGGAGATGAAATGAGGAAGAGAGCGGCGGAGCTGGCGGTCAAAGTGGGTCAAGCAGCGGCACCAGGAGGGAGCTCCCATGCACATCTCCAATCGTTCATCTCTCATATCTTGAGAAGATGATCTTCCCATATTCTCAAGTTTCTTTATCTCTTTATTATGAGTTCTCAATCTTCTGTTCCTATTATGTTTTGACTCATAAATAATGAGCTAAATGAGTGGAACTCTACCTGAGACCTACCTTTTGAAAATTCTAGCAAGCTCAAAATAAAATTCCTCAACAGTGTACTCCAAAATTTACCCTAATAAAAGTTGATGCCATCGTAAGATTCAACGCTTGATTGGATAATGAATAATGCATAAAGTTATCTTAATCACGTTGTTTTGACAAATAGCCATTTCTAAGGGCGCGATTAGCTTCTATGTAAAATTTGATGATACCCCATAAATTGAAAAGACATTTTAGGAGGGGCTCAAATATTCAATAAGTGGGATCTACTGTAGAGTTAAACTCCCTTCATTTGGGCGTGTTTGGATGTGTGGTAAAAATATAAGGGGTTTTGATGATCTTTTGTTTTGAGTGATTTGATAGGAGATCTTTTTAACTTTTTATATTAAGGGAGGATTTTATTTTATCATTTAACGGAGAAAAGATGTTTTTTGACCTTTTTTTTAATGAAAGGAAGAAAGTCTGAATCTATGTACTTTGGATATGACCCCTTGGCCTTTTATTATCAAGATAATGGAGGATTTACTGCACTTTAAGGTACTAGTAAATTTCGAAGCACGGCTTAGAATTTCAAAAGGCCATTGCATTGGAGGTTCCGAAATCAGTTTTCATGATCATGAGTTGCATGGTCTGACATTGACTTGACTGAATCTTCCTCTCCCTCGTTAGGTGTCCAATTCTAATCAATTTGGTCAAATGAATGTAAGTCAAATGAATGTAAGTCAATTGGAAGTTCTTGGACTATATGATGGACAGATTTGGGTTCGGTGAGAAATGGAGGGGATGGATCAACGAGTGTATTTCTTCTTGTTCATTCTCAGTCTTAGTTAATGGCTCGCCTTCCCGTTTGTTTAAGGCTTCGAGAGGCCTAAGACAAGGAGACCCATTATCACCTTTTTTGTTTACGATGGTTGTTGAAGCTATGAGTGCTCTCTTATTAAAAGCCAAAGACTTTGAGATTATTGGGGGTTTTAAAGTGCGGATAGATGGGGAAGCCGTTACTCATTTACAGTTTGCAGATGATACAATTCTTTTCAGCTCTTCTAATTGGGACGAGATTGTGGTAATTAAAAGAATTTTGAGATGTTTTGAATTGGCCTCGGGTTTGAAAGTTAATCTTCATAAAAGCATTTTGGTGGGGGTGAATTGTTCTGAAGAGGTTTTAAGGCTTTTAGCTATCAAACTTCACTGCAAGGTTGGTCTTTTGCCGATCCAATATCTCGGGTTACCTATTGGAGCTAATCCAAAATCGAAAGCAATATGGGACCCTGTTATAGAAAAAGTTGAAAAGAAGTTAAGTAGGTGGAAAAGGTGCTACTTATCTTTAGGGGGAAGGATAACTCTCATCAAAGCTTCCTTGTCAAATATCCCAGTTTATTACATGTCGTTATTCAAAATGCCAGCATCAGTGAGAAATAAATTGGATCGTGTCAGAAGAAACTTTCTTTGGGAAGGTAAAGGCGATAAAAAGAAGATCCATCTCATGAAATGGAGTGAAGTGGTCAAACCTAAATCTTGTGGAGGTTTAGGCATTGGGAATCTGGAGCTTAAAAATTGGGCTTTGCTGGCTAAGTGGTGGTGGAGGTTTGGAATAGAAAAAGATGCTTTTTGGAAAAAGATTATTGTTTCCAAGTATGGTGAGGATGAGTGGGGGTGGGTCCCTAAATGTGTCCCTAAGTATAGGCTGTCAAGTTTATGGAGAGTCATTTCTTGTTTTGGGGAGGTGTCCAATGTTAGGGGGGAAGTCTTTAATAAGAGTATAGGCTTTAGAGTTGGGGAGGGAAAGAATGTTCGTTTTTGGTATGATGATTGGGTTGGGATAGGGAAGTTCTGGTCTCTTTTTCCTAGATTGTTTAGAGTTGTATGTAATAAAGAGTCATCTGTCAAAGATAGTTATTTTTGGGTTGGTTCAAAAGTGTCTTGGTTTGTATCTTTTAGGAGAGGGTTGCGTCAGTTTGAGGTTTCGGAGTATGCGTCCTTGTTAAGCATTCTTGCTAACGTCTTTATTTGCAGGGGTGAGGAAGACATACGCATTTGGAAGCCCTGTCCTTCAGGGAGTTTTTCTGTTAGATCTTTCTATGGTGTTTCTTCCACAGTCTTGGGGAATCATTCTCATCTATCTCAAGTTTGGTGTGGTTTGGCCCCACCAAGGGTTGAGGTCTTCCTTTGGTTGGCAGTTGCAGGAAAGATTTCAACGGTGGACAATCTAAGAAAACGAAGGATAATGTCTGAAGCCATTTCAGACACTTGTGTCTTTTGTGGTAAGGAAGAAGAATCTATCAACCACTTATTCTTGCATTGTGAGTTTGCCTCTTACATTTGGCAATTTTTTTTCAAAAAATGTGGAATTTCATGGTGTTTGCCAAGGGCTTTGAGTGAATTGATAGAGGCTTGGAGGTTGGGTCCTTTTAAAGGGGTGGGCTTAATCTTATGGAGGTTGATTCCTTTCTCTATTCTTTGGTCGATTTGGAAGGAAAGAAACAATAGAATCTTCAATGGCAAGTCAAAGGACAGAGAGGATATTGTTTTTATGATTGTTCTCAAAATAGCTAAATGGGCAAGTATCAAAAAAGAGTTAGAGCACTTGACCTTGGATAATATCTTAAGTAATTGGGAAGCTTGCTTAGGAAGCAGATATGTTAAGAAGAAACATTTAGTCACTTGGTCTCCCCCTCCTCCTAATGTTCTTAAATTTAATGTTGATGGTGCGGCAAGAGGAAAACCAGGTCCTGCAGGTATAGGTGGCATCTTGAGGAATTACAAGGGAGAGGTATTGTTTATGTTCTCAAAGTATATAGATATCAAAGATTCTAATGAAGCGGAAGTGTTAGCTATATTGGAAGCTCTAAGGATATGTGTCTCAAATAATTTTCATAGCATAGTGGTGGAAAGTGATTCCTTAAATGCGATTTCTTGGATGTCTTGTTTGGAGAAGGGTCCATGGAAATTTCAATTTCTTTTCAATGAAATCAAGACTTTATCATCATCTTTGAATGTTGAGTTTCATCATGTGCTTCGGTCGGGGAATGGCATGGCGGATGCTTTGGCTAAGTTGGGGGTTGAAAGAGAGATAGCTTTGCTTGCTCCTTTGTAATTTGTTGTTTTGTGTTGGTATTTAGCTCTAATACCTTCGCATGTTTTTTCTTTCCATCTTTATTGTACTTTTCTTAAGTTTTTAATATATTGTTACCGTTACCGATCAAAAAAAAAAAAAAAGTTGTGCGTTGCCCTCACTTACCTACCGAGCATCATTTCTTCGTGCGCCATCCAATCAATACAACTATTGTTCGCGACCCACTGAGCTTTTTTCTTCTAGGACCCACAGAGAAGATCCATCGAACTTTAATTAATCAAGAGGGGAAAAGAACGTGAAACCATGCACTAATCAGGAGAGTGCCAAGGATATGTCCTACTAGGACTGTCAATCGTGTCGTATTAATGAATTCGGGTTACGGATAAATAAATTCGTGTTAAAATCACCTCAACCCGTATACAACCCGTTAACGGGTCAAAAAAGCCAACCCGAATATGATCCGTTAATTTAACCGGTTGCACGACCCAGCCCGTTAACCCTTTAAGTAATTAAGTCATTTCGAAAATTAAAAGAAAATCCATAAAAAATATATATAAAGAGAAAAATATATAAGCCACACGAAACTTTAAGTGAGGATCTCAAGTGGATCCCACCTAAAACCCCACTATAAAATAATAAATTTCAATTTTTTCTCTATAAATATAAATTAATTCTAGCTATACTTAGGGACTAAAAAAAATTTAATGGGTTAAGAAGGTTGTTAACGGGTTACTGGTTTAATTCATACATGATTCGTTAACTTAACGTGTTAACGGGTTTGACCCGTTAATGACCCAAACCCATTAAGAGCCCACCTGAACTTGTTAATATCGTGTGGGCTCGTGTCGTGTTAATGGGTCGAGTGGTGTTTTGACAGCTCTACGTCCCACCTTATAGTTGCTGAGGGTTAGATCCCTAGGGATGTAGGTCTCAAACAAAGTGCATCAACTATTAATCCATCGCTCCATGCCAAGCAAGAATAAAAAAAGTAAAAAAATTCCTATGGTGGGATACACAGTCAGCCATTTGAATGCAGGCGTTCTTTGCATATTTTTTTCCCTCCAGAAGGGGGCTGGGATCAAGACATACGGAAAGATAGCCCACTCAAGTGAGAAGGAGGCTTGCACAATCGAGAAGCAAGCTCACACAATTGGGAAGGGAACTCACACAAGCGAAAAGAGGTGACGCACCCGGAGTTCGAACCTCAGACAGCCAAGTAAGAATCCTTACCACTCAAGTAAGGAGCCGTTCTTCGTTCCATGTATTCTTAAAAGTGAGGGCTCGCCAACTTTCACATCATATCTACGGTGAATGGTAAGAATACATGGAACGAAGTGAGGGCTCACCAACTTTCACACAATTGGGAAGGGAGCCCACACAAGCGAAAAGAGGTGACGTACCCGGAGTTCGAACCTCGGACAGCTAGGTAAGAATCCTTACCGCTCAAGTAAGGAGCCGTGTTCTTCGTTCCATGTATTCTTAAAAGTGAGGGCTCACCAACTTTCACATCATATCTACAGTCAATGGTGATGAACATTGTCATGCCTAAGCCCTGGGAGCACGAAATTAGGGATTAATTAAAAAAATTTCAATATAAAAACATTTGTGGCCCCAATTAGGTGTCCAATAATAAAAATATAAGTCAGATTGCATAATAATAAAAGAGAGAACAAAAGAGAGCAAATATAAGTAACAAGGATGCATTTAACACAGCAAGGTTGCAAAACATAAAGTTAAGATCCCATTACATGGCCATTACAAAAACACTAACCCAAACTACATCGCTGCACAGCACTCGTGGAAGTCCTCAAAGCCAGCGGCTCATTATAGGGGTTCGGTACCCAACCAATCAGATGTAGCATTATCAAATTATATAATAAATTTAGTAGGTGGGCAAACATAAATAACATAAAAACATGTATCAATAATCAATCATAAGATCGGTAGTAAAATGGTTTTAAGCATCAAAAAGTCCACTTGTCCCGGGACTCATGTCCCGGGACTGGCCCGACTCCATAGGAGGAGGGCATTTTGGTCATTTAAATGACCAAAATGCCCTCCTCCTATGGAGTCGGGCCAGTCCCGGGACATGAGTCCCGGGACAAGTAGCATTCCTCTTTAAGCATTAGTGCATGAATGTAAACCATCACATCAGAATCCAATACAAAAAAAGGTTACACCTACACACTCTATCAGATAGACATGACAATCGGTAGTAAAATGGTTTTAAGCAGTAGTGCATGAATGTAAACAATCACATCAGAATCCTACACATGTAGGGTTACACCAACACCTATCAAGTAGACAAGACAACCCACCTAAGTTAACTGTACTGGATAAAATCAAGTATATACATTGCCATTATAATTATCAAATCATTTAAGTTTGATATCCTAAAATGAATAGCCAACATCAACATATGGGGAGACAAAATTTAGCCGGCTAATTAATTTAACCAAAATTTGGTCTTAATGAGATTCATACAGCATTAGAGCATCTCCAATAGATATGTTAATTTGGAGATGCCAAATTTCAATTGAAGACTAATGTGACAATTTGAAGGATTGGAATTTGGCATCTCCAAAATATGTGACTCCACTCTATATATCAAATTATTATTTTATTATATTCTTATCTACATCATAAAAAAAAAAAAAGGAAGAAGCATTATTATATTCTTGTGGCCTCCTTTTAGAATAAAATAATTCAAAATAATATTTGGCATATGGCTTTCCCATATGCCAATTTTGGGCATTTCCTTCCAACACTCCAAATGCCATTTTATTTTTGGAATGGCTGTTGGAGTAATTCTTCATCCCAAATATTACCATTGGCATGTCCATGTGAAATTTGAAGGAGCTATTGAATATGCTATTACCGGAGATATGATCATTCACGAGTGAAAAAAAAAAGGACTTACTTGCATTAAGCCAGGTCAACTTGCTCAAGCCACATATGACCAGCTATTAATACAAAAATTAAGAGGGATATAAAAAAAAAAGAAAGCCATGTAAACGCATTTTTCATTCATATATATTAAAAAAATATTTATAAATATAATAGTTTTACCTTTTTTTTCATAAATAGAAAAGGGGGACATGACTAAAAACTAGATTATCAATGCTTAATCCTGTGGTGAAGACATGATCCTAGCCTTTAACCGTTTTGATCTTTCAAGACTTATCTCTTGTCTAGAAAATCTTGTAGAGATCTGGTGTAATCTTGCTTGGCATTTATAATTTTTCAGAGATTCCTTAATAGCCTCCACCTTCCTTTGCCCGGAAGCAATGGCCTTAAAGTAGAGCTGACCCACTGAGTCTGAATGGTTACATATGATATTAATATTAATAGCCATGAAAGGGAAGTGGCTTCCATTTTAGAGAGTGATGAGTGTACACTTGTTACTCATCTTGGAGAGTGGAGGTACATGACTTGTCTCCATCTAATTAAAGGTGGGTGTTCATGTATCTCCATATTACAGTGTGTTTGGGAAGGATGGAAAGTGTGGGGAAGGAAAAAAATGGGAGGAAAAAGGGGGGAGGGGAAGCCCAAAAATGGGGGGAAAGTGGGGGAAGAGGGGAAAATTTGAGAAATTACAAAATTGCCTTTTGTACTGCAATTGAACTTTTTTCAAATGTAAAGGTAAAATGGTCTTTTAGTCCCTACCTCACAAACAAACAAAATTATACTTTTTCACTTTCATTCCTCTACTTTTTTACTTCCCAAACAAGAGGAGGGAAAATTAATTTTCCTTCCCCCTCAAATTTTTCCTCCCCTCCCCTCCCCTCCTCCCTTCCCAAACTCAGCATTTTAGAGTGTCCACTTGTCCTTCAGTTGCATGCATAACTAATTAAAAAAAAAAAAAAAAAAAAAAAAAAACCAAAGGAGCCCATCATATGATAGGCTAGATGATGATCTTTAAGTGGGCTATGAATCGGCTATTGAGTTATATGTTGATCTCTGGGCGAGCCATGAAATCTGCAAGCGAGTGATCCTACATCAGATGATTTATTCCATGTTTATTGCTAGGTTGGCCATGAAATTAATCAGAAAGCAAGTGATCCTACATCATGTGTGTAGGGGGGTCGCCCCCACAGGAGATAGGCGGGGCCCAGAGCCCCGGGCCTATTGTATACACTTCAGGAGACGGGCTCCCTAATCATGCATTTGTCCCTGGCTCGTCACCAGGGGGCCTCCCCAGGATGTCACCCAACTTGCTCTTAAGGGAGAGGTTGCGGGTTCGAGTCCTGGGGAGGCCCCCTGGTGACGAGCCAGGGACAAATGCATGATTAGGGAGTCCGTCTCCTGAAGTGTATACAATAGGCCCGGGGCTCTGGGCCCCGCCTATCTCCTGTGGGGGTGACCCCCCTACAATGTGGTTGATTAAATAATGGTCGCTTGGCGGTCAACATAGTTCAGCCAATCCCTTGTTTCAATTGGAGGTTTACTTCCTCCAAAATTATATTACACATTGGTGAACTCTCATAGGCTTTGTCAACCTGTAGATCCAACCATGTTGTGCCCAAATGCAAAGGTTTCAAACAACATTTAACCCAAGCCGCATTTATCAAGCTTAAGAAGCCCAGTAATGCATAGGGACATGAAAATGTAGGACTTCTATGGGTCATTTGAACAATGAGAAGGTCATATAGCTTAGACCATCATTTGGCTTGAGCCTAAATGTGTGGACTTTTGGACCCGACATGAAGGGATTGTAAAACAAATTCGAACGGGTTTAGGATAACCTAGATCATGTTCCCAAGAAAATTCTAGTGGGCCAGCAGATTAGTTGGATACGAACCCATTTGACATGGTGCAACATTTCATGGGCTTAACTCCACCAAAAACATTGGAATTATAAGGGTACATTATGGGATGGATTCATGAAATTGAAGCATCTTATTTACAGGCGGACACTCATTTTGAGTGTCTCAGATTTTGAATAGATGGGCCAACCATAGAGTTTCACTTTGCCCACTAAAGACAAACCCGAGTGAGACACTTAGGCCATGTTTGTGTAGCCAGTTGTCTAAAAGAAGAAAAGGATTGTAGAAATTAAACTTTATATTATAATAAATCATATATTTAGTGCGGCTGTTTTTCTATGGGCTATCTTTTCTACAATACCTTCAAAAATAAATTTTTATACAGGATGGTCAGGAAAAAAAAAAAAAAACAAATCCCGTGAAAGAGGAGTTGCTGCCAGTATTGTCTTTACTGGTCAAACTCAAAAGGCAGCATGAAACCATATTTCTGTTGGTGGGCTTGCCCAAGCTACTTTTTCGACGTAAGCATTTCACTATCTATTGATGAAGGACAGGTTAGTGGGCTCGTCACTATCTATTTGGTTGGTTAAATATTTGCTGCAAACTGATCCCCCAGCTCATACTTTATACACTTGATTCTTTGTGGTTTGAATGGCTCAGGTATGGTAAAAGTGGGCCTCAACTATAAAACTGAGTGGTGAGGACCAGATCAGCTGTTGCTTACGTGGAGGGGTCACATATGTCTATCTGCATGGTGCGTTGAATTTGAATATATGAAAAAAAATCTAAGCAGGGCCCACCTATAAAATTCAAATGCTGTGCTTAGATATGCAAACTAGGCGTGCCTCGGACAGGCCGTGTGCCGGGCCCATGTCGGCTGGGGTCGGCCCAGCACGGCCCACAGCCACAAGCCTGCCTATACCTTATTGGGCTATACCATCCACTGGCAGGCCCACGGGCCTTTCTTTCTTTCTTTCTTTCTTTTATTTTTTAAGGGGAATTTTCAAATAAGGCCTTAGGCTTTTGCCTTATCTCAAAAAAGGACACAAGTTTCAAAGCTTTTCAAATTAGTCCCCAAGTTTTTCAATAAAACTTCAATGAAGGACATGTGGTCATTTAAAGGTATTTTTATGGCATTATCTCTCAATCTTTTAAAAATACCCAGAGTACCTTCATTTAAATCCATGACATGGTTCTCGCAACCACTATATTTAGCTGAAGTACTTCATTTTTCTCGATCACTATAAAGCTGCCAGTGAAAAAAAAGAATAAAATACCGAGGAAGTGAAGGGGGTTTTATATCTTTAAAGGATAATTTGGGTAGTTTAAGAAACGTGAAGAAAAAAGTTGCTGAAAAATAGCTTTAAATGAATGAATGTCCTTGATTGAAAACTTCATGGAAAACTTATGGACTAATTTGAAAAGTTTTAAAATTTGTGTCTTTTTTTAGAAATAAAGTAAAAACTTAAGAACTTATTTAAAATTCTAGCTTTTTTTAAAAAACTTTTTAAGAACCAATGGTCAATGGTAAAGTATGACATGTTGGAAACTTTCTTTGTGGGAAAGAAAGGGAGTGGAGGATGGCTAAATCTTACTTGGTAGTGTAAATGACATTAAGGAGGGAGAGCTGGGCTACCTATGAAGATAGAAAAAGGAAGGAAATTTTTTTTTGGCTTGGATCACTTATATTTCATCCATACACATATAACAAGTATAATAATTAAGGATTGCTTTGAGAAAGTGAAAAAGAATACCATGAATGCCTTGTACCACGGCCCTAAGTGGGCTCTGCCACATGCCAAGCCCATGCCCGGCCGGTAAACATGCCGGGCAGGGCTTGGGCTTGGGCACTGCTGTGTCGGGGTTGGGTAGCCTGACCCACTTTGCATCTCTAGTCAAGCCTTTGATGGCATGCAGATGGCAATGGGTCGGGCCAGGTTTAGGCTAATCCAGAACCGACCCGATTGACATGTGCATTAATTCTTTTTATTTTAAAATATAGAGAATTTTTATTTTTAATTTAAAATATAGAGAATCTTAATTGGGTAAGATAGGTTTTGAATCCGCAACCTATAGCAGAGTATCGTTACCTACAACCACCTATGCTAATAAAGTCCTACATATAAAATTTTATTTAGGGCACGTTTGTGTAATGCTGTAGATAGCTAATTTCGACCCCCACCCTATCAAAAAGCATTTTCAACAGATTTCTTTTTTATTTTTTTCATAGAAAAGCAATCATACAAAACCTGGATTTTACTATAGTGGAAAATTCGAACCCACTCCGAACTTAACTGGGGCGGAGTTTAGAATATCATATTCCATTTGAACTCAATTGACACATTACCTAATCTGCCCCTAATAGTACCGGGTCCGTTTAAACCCAGCGGGTTGCCATCCTTATATGGTCCATGGCCAAACTTCAAGTCTTGCAAATTTTTTTGAGGGAAAATTGCAGTTTAATTAGAGAAAAAGGAAAATACAACCAAGTAATAAACAAAAACCATGAAATGCTACAAACACTACAAAGGAGACCGTTCCCCTCTCAATCCCACTAGAGACGTCAATCGTGATGTGCCGGCAAGACTGGCCGGACTGATCGACATAGCACGGCTAGCCTAGGCCATGCTGTTCGTGCCATATTTTCTTGTCATTCTTAGGGTTTTGGGCTAAAAATAATAAAAGTCTTAAACTTAAAAAAAGAATTAAAGATACACACAAATAAGAGCATAACACACATTTTTAAGTGGTTCGGTCAAAACTCGACATACTCCACTGAGAAAAAAACCATTTAGGTATTTTCTATTCAAAGGTTTCTCAATATGCTTACCTTTCAAAACCTTTACAAATTTTGTAGATAATAAAAATACAAAAAAAAGACTATAATTTTTCTATTTACAATTTTTGTGCAGTGCCCCAGTCATGCCAACGGGTTGTGGGTGTTGCCGTGTCAGGCCTAGGCGGCGTAGCGTGGCACATTCGGCATCTAGAAATCCCACCAAACCCCTAACTTATATTTGTTCTTTGCAAATTCACGAGCAAAATGATTATAAGCCTTGTAAGAATACGGAAACACTAATATTTTCAAACTTGGAGCTCAACTCATTAATATAAAAAATAAATAAAAATAGAATGGTTAGTCTAATCCAACAACTCGGTGATAGCTCTAATCACGTCGAGGGAGTCCGACAAAAAATGAATCTTTAATCAATATAGATGGACCCTGCGTGAACCCAAAAAGGCAAAAACCATCGAACCAAATAGCATGGATTGAGAGGTTTGAAATTTAGAGATGGGCCACAATTGACAGATTCAATGATCAGAGCATCCAAATTGTGGTCAAAACTTTCCTTAGGTCACGATCGGCCGATTCTCTCGGCATTTTCGTGGAAAAGGGTTTTCTCTGGTTACTTTCCTCTTTCAAGTTTCAAGTCTCAAGTTTCAATAAAACCACCTCCAAAAATCCTCTCAGATCCATCCATCTGTGTCTATAAGCTTTCTCCAGTCTCATCTTCCCCAAAATCTTCCTCTTCTTCTTTTCCAATCGGTCATCTTTGGACCGTTGGATCGCTGGGAAGGAGAGATGGGAGCACTGATATCGAGGTTCTGGTTCACGTTGTTCCCGGCAAACGAGTACAAGATCGTGGTCGTCGGTTTGGATAACGCGGGAAAGACAACGACCCTCTACAAGCTCCATCTTGGCGAGGTCGTAACCACGCATCCAACGGTCGGCAGCAACGTCGAAGAACTTGTTTATAAGAACATCAGATTCGAGGTCAGATTCCTCTCTCAGATCCGAAAATTCTCGCCTTTTGATCTTGATTGCTGCTTAATTCAAGAAATCTGGAGAATTTATGTTGGTTTTTAGATCGGTTGTAGATTGAGGGCATGTTTGGGGGTGATTTTTTTGTGTGTCAAATCCCTAGTAGATTTTGTCAACGGAAGGCGAATAACATTCCCAATGCAGTTTTTGTTGATACCTCTTGCCTAAGAGCCTGTTTGATTGAGGGGATTTTGGAGAAAATCATGTTGGGGGAATTACAACTGAAAAAAGGATGCTTTTTTTTTTGTTGGAATTCCCTCAAACAAACAAGGGATTTGGGGCTTTAGCCAAGAAAGGAAAAAAGGGGATTTGAGGAATTTCTTTTCACCGCACCAGTCAGGCTGTTGGGAATTTCTCGTCAAGAATTCCGCTAACCAAACAGGTCAGAGATGCTTGTCAGCTAGCACTTTGGGATATTGCCAAATAAGTCCTAGAACAATGGGCAGATATTCATATTTCGTCCATATGATTGAGGAATTAGAGTGGTAGTAGTTTTCCCGGAATTGTTTAAGTACTTGTCTCTAATTTTAATCAATTGCATTCTGATGTCTTTTCTCTGAAATGGAAGATTTGTTTCAAGTTGAGCCTATAATGAGAATAATATTGCAACAAGTGATGGCCCATTCTAAGTAGACAGTGGCGTGGATGGTTCTCTGTTATTGTCCATTTAAATGTCATTCATATGTGGCAGTGGAAAATTGCCTAGATTTCGTTTTGAAGTATTGAAATTGTCGGCATGGGAAGTGAATTTATTATTAGTAGGATACTCTTGTTTTTAGGGCTTCTAGAAAATGGAGGTTTTATTATATATGGCAGCCAGATTCAGGGATGGGTATGGTGGAGAACATTTATGGGTATAGAACGGATAAGATTTTTACACAAAAAAAAAATGAAGTATAAGATACGATACGACATTATATGTTTCCTTTTTTGAAGTATCTAGCTATTGTAGTTCATTATTAGTGATTAAAGTAACTGCCTGTGGTTCACAAAAAATAAAGTAGCATACTGTCGTTTTTGTCACACCCACGAGATTAGGCCGGATCCAAACCTGATCCCCGGGGTGCAAGAATCGAGGCCAATTACAAATCTTTCCTTGATTTACATTTATAGCCTCAATTCCAGGTGGATCGAAGTCTGCAATGAGGTTATGAAAGATGATCACTTACCATAAGCAAATCGCGGAAGCATCAATTCATACAATTTGTGCATACGGTAAAGCAACACAACACATAAGAACATTGCTGATACAAGTAGCATAAATGCTTAAAATTCAGATATGATTACAAAATGTATTAAGAGTTTAGTTTAAGGCCGCTAATAAACCATGGCCCACAAAAAGTACACCTATAAACTCAAAATATAAAAGTCCCTGGGATCAGTGTATGGCTCTCTAGTGTTGGCCATGACGACATCAAACTACGTTGTCGGCGCTTATGATATTCCTCATCCGGCGGAACCTTATGGACCACCTCACCCTCCGGCTCGTTGGGGGCTCCGGTACCTAAGCACCAAATGTAGCATTATTATATTACAATAATCTGGCAGGTAAATAAATGTAAGTAACAATATAATATGCATCAATAAAGAATAGTGACGATAAGAGATCATAAGAGTAACAATGAATAGAAAGCTAGGCATGAAGCATGAATAAAGACAATACCAAAAAAACCATATAAAGACGAAACCCTAGCTACAAACTCTAGCAATGCGGCACTCCACATAGGCTAAGGCATCGGTACAAATGCAATAAAAAACATAATGCAACCCAGGTGAATCCGGTAAGAACAAATGCACCCAAGCAAACCGAGTCGGAATGAATGCAAATAACACAATTGCTCATTAACTCACAAAATGCGTAGGCCCGATTATGTACGTCCACCTCTTGATCTGCAGATGGTAACATATATGCATGCAAATAAGCCTTAACCATGAGGATGCGC
The DNA here is from genome assembly GCA_028538565.1 of Umbellularia californica. Classification (NCBI taxonomy): domain Eukaryota; kingdom Viridiplantae; phylum Streptophyta; class Magnoliopsida; order Laurales; family Lauraceae; genus Umbellularia; species Umbellularia californica. The sequence continues at coordinate 10,796,472 of JAPQWN010000001.1, read as the reverse complement.
CCTGAATTGTGGGAGGCTGAATCAACCTAGTGGTGCTTGGCTCGAAGGATCAAAGACCATACACACCGATAGACAGAGTTTCGTATCACCACCAAACAGACAAGCAGAGCGAGAAGGGAAGAGCAACTACTCCACATACGTGTTTCACCCAAAACATATCCATATCCACAACTGAGTAGTCCTCGATACCCATCCACTCGCCCGGGAAATCTCTTAATGGATCACACATTAATCCACCATCCCCATAGTACATAGATCCATTCAAATCCATATTAACCTCATTATACATTAACAAACAATAAAAGACTGACGAGGAGATTAGATACATGCACATATCATGTAAGATACGGAAACATTAACTTAACCTATAAATTATGATTAATGAATCAAAGGGGTATACACCGACCAATCCTAGTGTTAGAGGTTTCCATGCACATGTAGGATTTGTACCTTCCAGCCCAACAGCTACACGATCCTAGGATAACCTAGATAATGAATTTGGTGCTTCTAAACTTGCATCTAACCCCTCATAGTTTTTCTTAAATTACGGAACACCCCCTACTCCCCCTAGATGCACTCTGATCACCCCAAAACTCAATGAAGCCAATCTTAATGCTAAACCTAGTGTTTAGGCTACTATACTAAGATCGATTAACTAACCTTAATCCCAATTATCAACACTAATCCACCTAATTAATGTCAGGGGCCTTACAATTTTTAAGTATCTGTACTTTGGCTTGATGGTTTTAGACCTTTGGTTAAAATCATTAGGTCTTGGGTTTGAGGTACCTGTATTTCTTGCATGATGCGTGACTTCATCAGCTCTCTAGTTACAATTTTGGGATAGAAGGGAATACACCAAATTTGATTAGGAACCAAATTTCTTTTGACATTTTCAAGTGCCTTTCTCAATATTAGGATCTTTCTTTGTCTACTTTATTATGCTCTATATTTGTCCTGGGTATCCCTTTATATATGGGAACCCTTTTCCTTTTTTCCTTTTCGTGGGTTTTTTTACACTATTTTGAAGGTGTCTGTTTGGGTTGGGGTTTTCTCTTTTATTGTCTCAAGGACATTGGGATAGCAAGACGTGTGGTTCCAGGGGTGATCCGGTCAACACAAGGGGACCTTTGTTAGAGATAGACAGATTTTAGATGGAGAGTCAATACACACAATAAGAAGATAAAATGAAAAAAGATTCAGAGATTTTTTTATTAAATCATCATGGGCTTGTGATTGTACCGATGGAGAGTTCGTTGGACATAGTTCACAGAATAGATATTCTTGATGAGTGGAAATCTTGGATAAAGGAATGCATCATAACATTTTCATTGTCAATTCTTACAAATGGATCCCCTCTGCTTTTCTGGAACATCAAGAGCTAAAGCAAGGCATATTATTTCCTTTCCTTTACACAATTGTTGTAGAAGGCTTTGGACTAATACAAAGGGTGTGGAAGGCTTATATTTTAAAGGGACTCAAAATCAGATAAGACCTCATCTGTGAATCATTGAAAGGTATTTTATGGTGTTTTGTAGTGGTTTCTGGCATGAGGATTAACCTGGAGCTACTAAAGAGCACTTTAGTTGGAGTAATTGCTTATATGGAGAAGGTGTTGTAACTTGGAACTAGCATGCTTGTCCCTTGTGAAGATGACAGGCTTCTTATCAGACATTTAGGCAAATCCAAGATTGAAAATGATGGGAATTAGATGGTGCAAAGGATGGAATGTAAATTAGTGAAACGGAAGGGTTTGCCCAAAATGTTAACTGCAATAGAAAAAAGGATGGAGAATCTGAAGCTCCAGCCTTGGAGAAGGTGGATACCTTATGCGAGCCCATGGCCCTAGTCCGACACTTGTTCTTTTGAGAATAAAGTATCAGAGCATGTCAATTGTTATTTTTTGAGAACAAGGGGTTGCTTTGTTGGTTGGCAACCCTGCCCTCATCCGGATGACCAGGGATCAATCCTTGGTCCCCACCCCCTTTTTCCTCGCATGTGCGGGTTTTCACTCCCCACAAGCGAGTTCAAACTCCCCACATGTGTAGATTCTCTCTTCTTGCATATGCGAGTTCTCACTCCCCCTGTGTGGGTTCTCTCTCCTCACATGTGTGGATCTCTCTTCCTGCATGTGCATGTACTCTTATGAGTCCCAACCCCCTTAGCTAGGCTACTTTTTTTTACCATTGTTTTCTCTTTATCAATGAACTGTTTTGGAGGAGACATTTTGAGATCGAATTACCCTTTAAAAATGGAAGGAAAATGTTGCTCAAACTATATATGGTTTCCACTCATACTAATTCATTGAATAATTTTTTGAAAATTTTCTTTTAATTGTGACTCTAAAATATTGTACATGCATACTTCCATGTGTGGATTTTGCATTATTAGAAAAGCTAGTTGTACTTAGTGCAAGGTGTTCATGACCATATTGTGCTCATTAATGATGATCATTTACCCCTGCAAGGTGTCCATTGATGATTTACCTATATGCTTTGGCCAGTTCATATTGGGGTCCATTTAAACCTTTGTTGGAGCAGCAATTTCTTCACTAGGAGGCTTCTAGGATGGTTGTGGGCACCCTTACCATGACAACTTTGGGTTTATTAATTACACTAGACAGACTAGAATACAGGCGAAACATATAGACAAATTTGTCAAAGGTGACGGGGCCCATTGCCATACCTGATAGAAGGGAGGTTTGTGGTTTATCCATCTATGTTTGGAGTGATGCGGAATGGGGATTGATGCAGGGCGCGTAGGGGAAGATGGAAGGATAGGTCAGACCTCATGCCTGAAGTGGATAGGTGTCACACCAGATCTTCACAGCAGAAAAAGAGAAAAAAAAAGAGACTCATCTTTTTTTTTTTTCCCATTTTTTTGACTCAAATCTTTTTTTTTTTCCCATTCTTCAAAGTGAAAGCCATAGGAAGCATTGCATCCTTTAAATAACCAAATAAAAAAAATCTAAAACTAATCTCAACCATCTAAACATTCATACGGTTGAGATTAAAACATCCATATTTAAAACATAAGCCACTAAATAACAACTCAAAATAAAATAAAATAAAAAATTGAATATGGGCGCGGCCCAATGGACTTGGTGGACCCTGGGGTCATGGACTCATGGGCCTTTCCTACATCAAGGAGGTGATGATTTATGTTCAAGGATATTTGTTTTACTTTCTGCCTTGTATCTGATGAGACCATTAGCTGCACCAATATATCACACGACTCTGGGGGCTACTACTTAGACTAGCAAGACTAGAATACATGCAAAACAAATAGACATATCTATCCAAAGTGAGTATGTTGTTGGGGCCTATGGGCCTAAGGTTTGTGGATTGACCATCCTTTGTAACGAGGAGATGATTGTGAGCTGTTTAAGGATATTTATTTTACCTTCTGCCTTGTATTTGGTGAGACCATTAGCCTTGCCAACATGCCACATTATCTCATGTCCATTTGTGTGTATCTGTCAATTTAGACCATATGCTTGTCGTTCTAACCTTCTTCTTCTTCTTCACTCCCTTTATCTCTACCTTGTATGCGTGCATGGGGGCAACAGGCCATTTCGATAATCGGCAATTGACAGGGAAGAGAAGTAATGGGGATTATTCTCATCTCTTCTCATTTTCTCTTTGCCCTCTCATAATGGAGCTCGTGCATCTCTTCTCCTTGCCTTGCACCATCTTGGAGCATTATTTTCTTCTATGGGAAGTTCCGAGACCCATAGTTATCAGAATCCTACGATTAGTATCCCGAATCTTAAGAAAATAATTTGTATTTATACAATAAATCCCATTTACAGATGAATCTTAGGATTTAGGTGTGAATCCTACGATTCGATACTCGTTTCATCGAATCTTATGGTTCAAGCGATTTGCCTAAGCAAGAATAGCTAATCAATAAGTTAATAATATTAATAATTTTTTTCTTTATTATTTCTTTTTTTGGCTCTTTTATTTTTAAAAGGTTATTTAGTAGTGAATGAAACCTCCTAAGATTTTTTTTCTGCTTTGATGATGTTTTAAAGATGAATAAAGAACATGCATTTAATTAAAACGTTCGACTGTACGTATGGTGATTGTTTATATCTTCTTTTTTTTTAATCTATTTTGATTTTTTTCTTCACGAACGCTTTCTTAATCTCAAGAGATCTATTACTGTGTAAGATGGATGGTTTGGATTTTAATTTTTTTTTATATTTTGATTTAAAGATTATATATATACATATATTGATACCTTACACTTATTTAACTATTTACACATCATTTATTTCATCTATATATGAATATATGTCATGATGTTCTTGATATAATTGTATGATAGACTTACTTATCATTATATTTATACTGCTATAAATGGGAAAATGGATGGTTATGAATAATTACTATGAATAATTACTTTTCCTTTTTTCTTTTGATTTTTAATTATTTGCCATTTTTATTAGAATAACAAAAAACCTGATAATTCGTGATTCGATTCATGGGTATCAATGATTTGCGATACGATTTTGATTTTGAAAACTATGCCGGGACCATGATACAACCCGACATAAGGCTAGGACCCTCAGGTCCTGATGGACAATCTGATGGGTCCGCATGAATCAGAGATCCATATACTTATCTAAATTAGTGATATTAATTAGTTGCTTAATAGGATTGCTTTCTAAATTCTATTTAGAGTAGGATTAGGTAATTTCCTATTGTTAGTATTTTGATTAGTTTAGAAACAGGGTGCTCTATATATACAGAGGAGATATATTGTTATTCATCATGCTTATTCAATCAATAAAATTATCGTGAGTTATTCCTCTTGAGTGTTATGGCTTGTCTTGTGCTCTAGGGCTGGAATCCTTTGGATTTGGTCAATCTCATTCTTGAGATTGGTCTACATTACGATCGATGTTACAGGGCTGCGCCAGACCATCGGCGATTTTTTCTATGGGAAGTTCTGGGACAATTGTGGCCACCCTCACCATGACGGCTATGGGAGCTACTAGTTACACTAGCAAGACAAGGATACTGGCAAATCAAATAGACAAATCTGTTCAAAGTAAGCATGTTGTCGGGGCCCATTGCCCTCCCTGATAAAGGATGGTATTGTGGATTTACCATCCCATGTAAGGAGTTGATGGTTGTGGGCTAGCTGCTCACAAATATTTATTTTACCTTCTGCCTTGTATCTGGTGAGACTATACTATAGGCTCCACCAACATGCCACATGTCCTATCTCCACTTTGCACATCTGTCAATTCAAACCATATGCTAGTCATTTGCCCACCAGTATAATAATGTTTTCTTTCAAAAATAAAATGCACCTGCTTTAGAGTTGGACTCAGGCGAGCATTCAAGATGCAGCTGGATCTAACATCCTTGCACCACATTTGTTTATGATCTTGTACACTCAACCTTGGTATTTGTTGAACTCCAAGTTGTTTTCTTTGTGAGAATCAACAGAGATTTATTTCACTTCATTTTATGGAAAAAAATGAAATACACAGGTTAAAAAGAATACATAGATTGAGATATTTTACTGTCAACATGTACCGAGAACAGGCTTTGCAGACTGCAGCTGATATGCTAAGATGCACAGAGCATTTTCTCCTCACCTTTGGGTATCCAAATGCAGATTGGCAATCATGGTCCTATGTCAATATAAATGTAATGGGATATCCAGGGTTCTTTCCTTCCATCCAAGCAAATGGCATTTCTCAACTTCCTATCTTGTGTTTGTTTTGTTTAGCCATCTTTTGATCTGCTAGGGTTTTGTAGTAATATAAGATATAATCTTGTACTGAGAAAATCTTCTGTCTTGTTATAATATATATAGTGGGTTTCTTGATTTAGGTTTGGGACTTGGGTGGGCAAGATCGACTGAGAACCTCGTGGGCAACATATTATCGCGGGACACATGCTGTCATCGTGGTTATAGATAGCACCGACCGAGCCAGGATCTCCATAATGAAAGATGAACTCTTTAGGCTCCTTCAACATGAAGATCTGGAGCACTCTGTCATTCTTGTCTTCGCAAACAAGCAGGATCTGAAGGATGCCATGCCACCAGCTGAGATCACGGATGCTCTTTCGCTCCACAGCATCAAGAACCATGACTGGCACATCCAAGCCTGTTGTGCTCTTACAGGAGATGGGCTCTATGATGGTTTGGGATGGATAGCCCAGCGAGTAACTGGAAAGGCAACCACTTAGAGAATAATAATTTCTGCATGTTTTATCATTATCTAATGCATTTTTTAGTTTGTTTTCAAGTTCTCCTTTGTGTAAACTATCCATGTGGGCTTTCCCCAAAGCAAACAAATCGTCATTGGATTTCCATTTTTATTGGCCTTATCAAAACAATGGAGCATTTAGGCACAAATAACATTTTCCATTTCATTAGCCTCACCTTAGAATGGATCCTTCCTCTACCCCCCCCCCCCCCCCCACATCCCCCCCCCAACGAAACAATACATTCTTTGAAGCCTCAAGAAACAATGGTGAAAGCCAAATCTTGATGAAATTCACAGAAGATAGAGAATCCGGCATCTGCAACCTTGGACTCCTGGCGGGTCCTTAAAACTGCCAATACCAGCATGCGTTTGTTGGGCCATTTTTCCTGCCCACAGAAGAGAATTAAATGTTAGCAGAAGCCAAAAGTGAAACATGATTCTTTGGTATGAAAGTAGTTTGGGCTGTGTTATTTGCGTTGAGAAATGAATCTGGTCGGGTTGATGCATTTAGCAGAAATCTCGGGGAGCAGCAGTAAATCTAGTCCCTAAAAAAAATGTGTTTCAGTAAATCACAAACCACAATGCAAATCAATTGTGAAAGCTGCCTTCTCTGTGTGTTTCAGTAAATCACTAACCACCATGCAAATCATTAGTGAAAGCTTTCTTTTGTGTTTTTATCTCCTCAAACTCGCGCACTATCACCTCCCGGAGGGGATGTTTGGTGTACCTGAGAGCTTTAGCTGGGGACAAAATCTGTCGTTCCTGTGAGTGTCTCCTCTCTTGCTCCATCCCTTCTTTTCTTGATTGTGGGGTGTTTCGGCAGAAAGTTGAGAGATGGTTGCCACATGACTCCTTTTCTTCCTCTCCTGTTTCTTTCTTTTGGCATCTGGCATATGCGCAATGTATTTTAAGTCACATTTATCTCAGTTAGTGCCTTTAATCTAGGTGGTTCCCAATTTTGAACGGTTGTGCATGCTCTCTAATATGCACGGATCTGCTTATTCATACATAAATGAAGTCAATAATATAGTCGGAATTTCACGTATGGGAATTTTGGTAATAAAATTTTTTATTTTAAAATGTGGGTGTGTTCAGCAAATGACGTGGGTGCATTTAGAATATTCCTCCGCCGGGGGCGCCATTTTTGCAGCCCTACTCTGGCCCCCACCTGTACCCGACCCACCCCATTTATGTAAAAAAAAAAGGGTCAGCTTCCAAACGATGTTAGATGGACTCCTATCATATAACCTGTCCATGGCCCATTTGAACACACTGGACTGTCTACTTCGTTGTCCGGTAGAGCCTCCTAATTTTGCGACTTCAGCCAGGTGTCGCAAACCTGTGGTGTCTGTCATAACTTCATAGATAAGGGCTCAGCTGTTGGGTACCCATTTGCAAGCACGATTTCATGACTCTTGCAGTCATTGGCCTCTTCTTTTCTCTCTATTTCTGATGCAATCATCTGCCCCTTTTTGTTTCTCATCTCTAATGCAAAGCTACTACTCTGGTGAGCCATTTCTTCTCTTTGCCGCCCCCCTTTTTTTTCTCCCTGCACGTGTAGATCAAGATTCTGTTTCTATAAGGAAACTGGATTTTGGGACTGGGTTTTGTTCATTTCATTCTAGCTGCCCTTAATCACTAGTAAAAATTTAGTCTTTTGGTTCTTTGCTTGCAGGTTTTAGGTTTTTACTTACATGTTTCTACAACTAAGTTACTAGAAGGGGGAAAAATTGCATCTTGGGTTTTCTGTTCTTAACCATTTCATGGCTTCTTCAATGCTCAATGGGGCTGAAAAAATCACACTTATGAGAGGAAGGCCTGCAACTGGGCTTGGTTTCTCAGCCTCTGGTCTTCATGGAAGACACTTTACCCATATGAGTTTTGTTCCTTTTAATGGGAATTCAAGGATCTCTTCACCAAGATGCAGCCTTTCTTCTTCAAGGCCGGCTTCTCAGCCCAGGTTCATACAGCACAAGAAAGAAGCCTTTTGGTTCTATAGGTTCCTTTCCATTGTCTATGATCATGTCATAAACCCTGGGCACTGGACTGAGGATATGAGGGATGAGGCCCTTGAGCCTGCAGACCTCAATGATAGGAGGATGATTGTCCTTGATGTGGGTGGTGGGACTGGATTCACCACTCTGGGTATAGTTAAGCACGTTGATGCCAAGAATGTGACCATCCTCGACCAGTCACCCCACCAGCTTGCAAAGGCCAAGCAGAAGGAGGCATTGAAAGATTGCAAAATTATAGAAGGGGATGCAGAGGATCTCCCATTCCCTACTGATTATGCTGATAGATATGTCTCTGCGGGAAGGTAAATTGCTAATTTTCCTTACGTTTCATATGATTTGAAATTGAGATGGAATGCATTCATCCATAAGGGTCTGTTTGTTAACATTTGAATCCATAGGAATTGAATACATATGATTCATGCTAGAAGTGGTTAACAATGAAGATCAAAGGTGGATTTTCAAAAATAAGCATCAAATAACAATTCCTTTCAGGAAAATAGAATCAAAAGAAGATGGAAAAATGAATATGCAGCTGCCACCCTAGTAATTCAATACACAGGAAAGTGAATGCTCTATCTACATCTCTACCTCATATCCTTCACTCTCAATGGTGGAGCCAAGATTTTCGTGTGTGTGGGGGTTCTTTTTTTTTTTGGTCAGCCATTTTTTTTTTCTAGAGGGCATTGATAAATATTTTTATACTTATTGATTTTTTATTTGTCCTTTAAAAATACATTTATTTATTTTTTCAGAGTTTCTTAATAACATCCAAAGAAAAAATAATTCCTAAATGTGAAAATGCCTAAATACTTTTAAAGACTTATCTCTCAAAACTTTGAGGATAGTTATAATATAAAAGCAACATGGCTTACCATAATGAATCCAAACCACTCAAAGTAATCATTTACTCCTTGTTTTAGGACCAAGAGTTGTATCTCACTCTAATCAAAGTAGGGCCCATGGCAGACTGATCATTTGTAAACCAATCCATCCATAATTAATTAATGGATTGATTGGTTACTTGTGATCGTTTAATGGGCAATGATGCCTTTGATAGATATGGATGGTTGAAAATCCATTGATTGATTACTTGTAATCTTTTGATAGGCCATGATGCCTACATTACAGTAGCGTAGGTAATTGAGAGCACACCACTGATAGGCCATTCACCAATGTCATAAAAAGGTGAACAGTCAAGGTGGAATAACCATGGTGCTCTGAATAAATGCCCTCCCCTTATTGATAGGCCATTCATCAATATCATTAAAAGGTGTACAGTCAACGTGGAATAACCATGGCGCTCTGAATAAACGCCCTCCCCTTAAGTGGTTTCCCTAAATTTTACTTCAATAGGAGTTGGTCCCACCATAAGATTGAACGCATGATATTTTTAATCATATGCTCAATAAGATGGGACCAACTCCTATTTAAGTAAAATTTGGAGACAACCCAAATAAGGAAAGGGACTTCATTTTTAATGGCTCAGATTTTCTTTGACATCATCCTACCCCTTGATTCAATAGCCATAAAGCTTAGTGGTCTTTTAGCCGGAGATTTCTTTGAGATTCAATCTAAAGGTGGATAAAAGGCTTGATTAAAGTGAAAGTGGGGCTGTTGCCAAATCATGGGGAATGAAAATGTGAAAGGGCAAGTGGGCCCCACAGAGCTGGACAATCCTAAGAAGAAGCCAAGATGCTCAAGTCTAGTTGTAGAGAAAGGCTTCTCTTAAATTTCTGTGATGGAGAAACATTTGGGAGTGAAAGAGGGAAGGAATGATTTATTTTATTGATTTTAAACTGTAACCACTCTTTAAAATTTGGAGAAGGATTTACTTGCCTTTTTGCAGAAAAGTAAAAAACGAGTATCCTCAAACCTTTTTAAATTCTCTCCTTTTGTGAAAGGAAAAAAAAAAAAAAAAAAAACAAATGAGGGGAGGCAAAATTGTAAGGGATCAAAATGACTTAAGAGTTTTTGAAATCTCTACCATGATTCAAATGAACAAAACATTGAAGAGAGAGAAGAGGGAAAAGAGGGGGAGGGGGGTTCTCTTTACCCCTGTTCACCCTTCACCTCTTTAATAATCCTTTTTTTTTTTTGGCTAAATTTTAATAATCCTTTGTTGAGTTCATTTCACCATGAATTCTGATTTATTGTAATTCAAACAAACAGGCATTAAGGCCCCGTTTCTTTACTAGAATTCCTGACAGGAATTCAGGCTGTCTGGGAATTCAGAATTCTTGTCAGGAATACTGTGTTTCATTACTAGAATTTCTGGGCATTTGAAATTCCAGGTATTTGAAATCCCAAAAAACTCAGCATTTGAAAAACCACTTTAACAAGGAGGATTTGGAAATCTCACTTGGCACTGGAATTCCTAAAGAGGGACGGTGGCATTCTGGTAGCTCAGGCAGGAATTCAAGCCATGAATGAAACAACGAATTTAGAATTTCAGAATTTGGCAGCATTTCAAATACCAGCATTTGAAATTCCTAGACAACCACCAAACATGAATTATGTGAATTCTAGTAAAGAAACGGGCCCTAAGGGTTCTTCTTTTACTGGTTGAAAATAGCAAACTATGCAATAATGATACTCTATTTGCCAAATGCATCTGTACAAATGCAGTACAATGCTAATACAGATGCAACACATTTCCAGGCACTTTGCTAGGTGTATATTACATAGTTTGCTCAACAATAACTATCCCTGTAGCGTTCAATGGTGTTTTTTTTTTAATATGTAGGTGGCTGTTAAGATATGCATGCTTGTATCATATCAAAACATTTTGGAAAGTTTCATCAGTCGCATACGCATGTTTCTAAGTACGCATGTACGCATCTGAGTATAAGTCATGGTTTTGACTCGTTACTCATAGTTCTTGATACTTACTATTGCAGTTATGTGAATGTAAGCTGTAAGTTCTGAGACAGCATATGTATGAAGTATGCTATTTGCAATTTCTTATTATATATTTGTTTTTTTAAAACTCTTAAGACACCTAACAGCCTTTAAAAATGTTCTAGAATTCACTAAATTAATATTTTCAAAACTAAAAGGGAGGCACCATTGATTCTCAGTGATTCTCAGTAGAAATCCATTTTTTAGTAAAATTGGAAATGCCTCATTTTTTCTTTCATTCGTCATGGATCTGTCACTTTTTATTTTATTTTAATAATAGCTGTACTGCAGTTGGTTTGATTATTTGGCACTCCATTCATTAATTTGTGCAACATTGAATTTTAAAATCATATTTGGTGTCTTTTTCATTCCAAGTCAATTTCACAATCAGAATCAATGATACTTTGATAACAAGAGGGCTGAAAAGCAACAATTCAGTGGTGTTTTTTGATATGTAGGTGGTGGTTAAGACATGCATGCATGTGTCATATCAGAACATTTGGGAAAGTTTCATCATTGGTATACGCATGTTTTTAAGTAGGCGTGTACACATCTGAGTATAAATCATGGTTTTGGCTCATTACTCAACAGTTCTTGATACTTGCTATTATAGTTATGTGAATCGAAGCTGTAAGGTCTGAGACAGGCATATGTATGAAGTATGCTATTTGCAATTTCATGTTATATGTTTGATCTTATTTAACTCTAAGACACCTAACAGCCTTTAAAAATGAAGATTTTGAAATCTTCAATTTCTAGGATTCACTAAATTAAAATTTCAAGACTAAAAGGGAGGAACCATTGATGCATTGTTCCTAAGGTCAGTCATTCTTAGTAGAAATCCAGTTTTTAATAAAATTGGAAATGGCTAATTTTTTCTTTCATTCTTCATGCCTCATGGATCTAACACTTTCGTTTTATTTTTATTTTTAATGATAGCTGTACTGCAATTGGTTTGATTATTTGGCAGTCCATTCATTAATTTGTGCAACATTAAATATTAAAATTATATTTGACGTCTTTTCCATGCCAAGTCAATATCAGAATCAGAATAAATGATTCTTTGACAAGGAAAAGGCTGAAAAGCAACAATTCTGTTTTCCAGTTCCCATTCTATGTAAATGCATAGAGGGCCGTCCCTTCTGCTCACTGCTACCCAGGTATCATCCATATACTGCAAAACAACCTAACTAGTAGAGTAGTCCCATCATGTTATGTGTAGCATTCTCTTTGGGTGTGGGTCCTCCAATCTTTGTACATTGGTGGTTTCTTGCATATTCTGCCGTTACAATGCTCAAACCTATCCTAGAGTTCCAGGACATTTAATCTAATTTGAATCGCAATTGTTGATCTCTGATTAAGTTGCAATTGTTGTCATTATCAGCATTGAGTACTGGCCTGATCCTCAGAGAGGCATCAAGGAAGCATACAGGGTCTTGAAACTAGGTGGGAAAGCTTGCCTGATTGGTCCTGTGTACCCAACCTATTGGTTGTCACGCTTCTTTGCAGATGTGTGGATGCTCTTTCCGAAGGAGGAGGAGTATATTGAGTGGTTCAAAAAGGCTGGGTTTCAAGACGTGCAATTGAAAAGGATTGGCCCCAAGTGGTACCGTGGAGTGCGTCGGCATGGACTGATCATGGGATGCTCTGTGACAGGCGTTAAAAAAGCATCTGGGGATTCTCCTCTGGTGGTATGTTATTTGTTTAATCATGTATTCCTTTTACTTGGTTAAACAAGGAGCATTGATGAGACTGGCACTCTTTCCATTTTAGTTGCACCCATCATCATTTATGTATCTTTCATTATTCACCTTTTCTTTGTGGTGTTATGATTTTCATCAATATGTTTTAGGCAAGTGAATCCCTTCCTCAAGGGCCTGGTGGGCTAGCTGTTTTAACGCATTGCATCATCATTCGCTAGCCGTATCCCATCTATTGAGTTAGCTTTTACCTAATTCTACAATTGAACACGTGAATTATAGATGAACCTTTTCACAGCTTTTCTTATATTCTATTCTCCCTCCATTGTGTAATCACCTACTTCTAATGGCTCTCGTGAAAAAAAAAAAAAAAAAAATGTGCATCTGCAATCCAATTGAATTTTGGTAGTGGAAACATTGACAAATGCACTTTGATCGATGAAGTGAATTATGGTAGAAGCTTTTTTTTTTATACAGATTTTTTGTAGTAGTAGGAACTTGATAGCTTCTGTTATGAGATGAATCTGTTCTATCTACTTCATTTTTTTCAGAGCTGTGCCATTGGTTCAAACCTGAATAATAGATAATTATGTGAACCGTCACCCTAGGTTCTCCTATTCCTAAGTTTCTAAAATTGAGGTCACAGTTTGATGATCCAATCATGGACCTTATGGACTGACCTTGGAGAGAAAATGTCAAAAAAATAAAGCCAGGCAGAAGATCCTAATGACCAACATTAAGTCTTTTGACATTCAATGTGTACTTCTGGTGGTTCTCCTTTTTTATACTCAATTTGAAGGTTGTTGATCATGGAATCTGTAAGACTCATCTACCACTTGACTATTCAGATCAGTCAAAATAATCTGGATCACCACACTGGCCCCACCCAGACAAGCTCAATGCTTGACACTCGAGAACCATAATTCCACTTAGATATATTCCCTATGCCCAGATACGGCATGAATACGGTAGAGACATGACATAGACACGGCAGGGACACGGAATTTACATGTAAAAACTTAAGTATCAGATACAATACGACACGTTACCTTGTCCATTTTGAAGTATCCATGCATCATAGTATATTCCAAAGCAGCTCTAAAGCTCTTTAGAAAATGTCACTCTTTCATGGATGAAAATGGACAAATCTTTATTAACTTACACTGTGGTGGACAATTTCATAAAATAGATAGAAAGGAGGAAAAATGAACTAAACATGAATATGTTATGGCCCCTCTCAGATTGATTACAATGCCAGGCATATGACATGAATAACCAGACTCCTCATCATTTGTACAAGTCATGTAACTGAATTTTAGGGATAGAAAAGGAGTGAGGATAAAAATGAGCGCCTTTTTGTTTTCACAAAATACATAGGAATTGAACACATATGAATTCATGGTCAAATAAGTTCCACTTGAGGGTGATTAACGAGGTGAAGGGTGGAGGATAGAAGGCAGCGACATAGATGGGACCTTGATGGATGGGTATTCACTTCCCTCGATTAAATTTCTCCATTGAAGGGTGAGTTTTTTTTTTTTTTTTGGGTCTTTTTTGGACATTCACCTTTGATTCTTCATTTTAACCAGTGAAAAAAAAAAACCTTATAGTTCTTAGGAATTCAATACATGATAAAAAAAGGCCCTCAGCTATCCACAGAAAGAAAAACAGATAACCTGTCAGTCAACAGATACCCTTCAAAACTAAAATTGAAAAATTGTAAGTTAAAAACCTATGCATTTCATATAGAGATTTATGCCTGAAAGAATTTGACTATTTCTCTTAACTTTTTGCTGCTGTTTACTTTGTTACCCATATGGAATTAATACTGCTGGAGCTAAAGACGAAAAACAGTACTGCTATAAGCTATTGACGCTCTCCGTATATTGTAGCACTAGGGATTAATTCTGCCCATGGCTTTGGTCCACATGTTCTAAGTTGGCTTTTAGTGCTAGTACTGGGCCTATAAATGGGCTATATTCAAATTAGAAAGTACTGAAGAGCATAATTCTTTGATAATACTATACCCTAAACCCTGTACTGTTAGAAAAGTATTCTTTGAAAAAATACCAATTAAACGAGAAATGAGCCATGGAAAACTATAGGACCATATTTTGGCTGAAGGCCTTTACGCGTAACTGGTCAACTTTGGAAACAAGGGGTCATCATTAGCACAAAAGATATTGAAATGAAGAACCCGCAATGGACCTTTTTACTCTTTATCTTACCTTGTTTGGATGGTTTTGTCCATCTATCTGGAGTTGCAAAAAATGGTCCATTGCTTACATTTGGTAAAGCTGTCCATTTTACAAGCTTTTAATATACTACTATATCTTCTTTGCCTAAAGATCCATCCTTGGCCCTTTAATTTAACCATCCTGCCAACTAAATGTTGGGTCATTGTGCAGTTCAAGGGCTTTGTTTCATAGGATGGGGCTTTACACCGTATCATTCCTTTGAATGAAAGATATTCCAGACAATGCTAAACTACTTTGGAATTGATGTTGATTTACTATTTATATGTTCTCACAATTTCACAGTATCAAACAGTCGCAAAAGCTCTTCAATAGATTGGCCCTCATGCATGAATTATTTTGACAGTGGAGGTCGAATTCTGTTTGGCTGCAAAGCCTCTTTCTTTCCTCATCATTTTGACTATATATTAAGATGGTGATGTTACTTTTGTGTGGGTGTTGATACAGCTCGGTCCAAAAGCAGAGGATGTCAGCAAGCCTGTAAATCCATTGGTCTTTCTTCTGCGCTTCATTCTAGGTGCAATGGCGGCAACATATTTTGTTTTGATTCCCATTTACATGTGGCTCAAGGATCAAATAGTACCCAAAGGTAGGCCAATATGAGAAGACATGTTCTTCATTATTACTGTGTATCTGCAAGAAACAGCTTGGGATGATCACTCACATTGGCATGCTTTTCTCTTTCAACTCTGTAACCCCTGCCTTTGTACTCTTAATAATCATTCTGCATCGGCTTTAGTTCTCATCTCTCTCATTTCTTTAATATGACCAGCAAAGCCCCTGAAAGTATTATGCCACATGTTCCATGTTTCTGTTGGGAATTATTGCTTCACCTTTAGAGATTATGTATCAAATTTAGTACTCCTGTAGAATAATGTATATGAGTTACGTTCTGCAGTGTAGCATTTGCATCTATCATCACTGGCGCTTAAAATGTTATTTGCAACAATAGAGAGGGAAACGATGGAGCTGTTTAGATCTTTGTAAACCAAGTTCAAGTAATTGGTCTATTCCTAAATCCGACATTCCAATCTTTGGATATCCCTATTTATGCATAGAACCAAGTTACCTTGCCACTTGGTTGCAACAATAAAAACCTCCACTCCTATACCCTCTCAAAACTAGGAACTTCTATCAGGAAAGTAACTCTCAGCTCTACATGTAATCAAGTTTACAGGATACCCAAACAAACTGCTATGCTTATCTGTAATATGACATGTAACTGAGTGTATAGGAAGCTAGATTTGGCTTTTCATTCTCTGGGGTGGCACAATTTGTTTGAGAAAAAGCTGCAAAAGAAGCTGATATTTTATAGTATTGTAGAAAATGATTTGAAATGTGCAATGATATGCATGGGGATTAATGCAAATAAAGAGACATTAAAGTAGGATCTACTTTTGCAAACCTTAAAATATTTGGTCAAGTCAAGAGTATATAATAATTCTATGAAGGCATTTCAGGTTGGTCATGCACTCATGCTTTAGATGGGGAAAGGTTTGGGTAAGATTTTAGTGAGTTTATCATGAAAAAAAAATGGCAGACCCACTTGTCACATCTCAAGAGCTTTCCATCTAGCGTGTGAGCTTTGGTTGTTTCATTTGTCTTTTGAGAAAAAAGAACGCGGCTTCTGCCAAAAGTCATTGCAAATGAAACAACACTGAACCCTGAAGGGGAGTGTGTCCAGCATTTCACTTTGTAGAGAACTATACGCGGCTTCTTAGAAAGTTCATTACCAATATAAAACAGCACTTAAAAGTTAAAACCGTGGGTAGTGGTCGGTTGGTTTGGCCAAATACCATTGGTTTCATAAAACCACCATATAATCCGTGATGGACCACCTCTTGATGGAATGCAATGACGAGTTATTGACTTTGTATCCATATATTGATGGAATGAAGTGGTTGGTAAGTAGTCCAGATCTGGTGGGGGTAAATCCCCAAGGCGTTGGTGGACCATTCACGCTCGGCGAGTATTCCGGATCCAGTGAGGTAAAACCCCAAGTCGTGAGTGGACCATTCACGGTCTGTTACGTCACTGCAGGCAGTCTGCTTTGCATCCGGACAAGGGTTGTCTGCACTGACATGGCGGACTCTGAGTGGTCCACTTGTGCCTAGACTCACTCAAAGGATCTGATTTAAGAAAAAAAGAAAAAGTATAGGCATTTATGCCGTGGGAACATAGTTGTTAATATCATTTCGGATCTCATTTCGCTCTGGCCTATAAAATGAAAAGTTTCGGCTGATTCGGTATTTCGGCGAAATTTTTTGAAATTACATTTCAGGGAAAATATAATATAATATATATGTATAAGTAAAAAAATAGAAAAAGTAATAAATATAGATTTAATCCAATATAGTAATTTTTTTGGAATTGTATTTTGTGAAAATATAAGAAATACAAAATATATATGCATAAAAAAAGTAAAAAAAAAAATAATTATATAAAATTCCATTTCCGCCGAAAAGTCACATTTCGGGATTTCAGCCGAGATTGACCGAAATTCAAATCGTAATTTCGGCCACTTGACCGAAACGAAATTAATAAATATGCGTGGGAATTGGGATGACCTCATTATCTAATGGGAGACATTCACTATATTTTTCCACTATATTACACTTCGTGCTAAACAACTACAAGCCCACTCATAAAAAGAGTAGAAGACGACTAAACCAAAGAAATTTGATTTTGGAGACAACCCCATTTGTCCTACTCATATATATTTTTAAGTGAACTTTATTATATAAAAGTATAGTAGGACATATAGTTTTTAAGTTCACCTGTTGCAATCCATAGAATGGATGGTCAAAATCAAGGAGACCTTTATTTCAAGAGATTAAGAAATTGGTCAAAATGAATCAAACTTGGTCAAAATTGAAATCGGGACAAAGCAATAAATTGTGAAATCAAGCAATCATTTGCAAATAATATAATAGTCGATTTTGCTATCAAATCACCTTCGCTTAATATATATTAATTGACTTCTAATTTATAGTAACGTAGGTGCATTATTTTGAAGATAGAGTGTTTTCAGAGCAAATGTGCTTACAAAATTGTGCATCATCACTTTTTTTTTATTCTTTTAAGATCCTAGACTAGATTATCAGATTATTGGATAAATGTAGCTATCGTAAAAATAATTCATCATCAATTATGCCACTCGTGTGAAATCAATAAAGTGTGACTCATACATACTACTCAAAGCAAGGAGGGGTATGCCTTTGGATTAAGGATGGCCTCAATCTTAGTCCAATCAGATGATGATCTTAGTCCTTGATTTTAACTCCCTAAACTTTAATGACTTCATAATAAAATCCAACAATATCTTATGTCATTGTTATGGACAAAGATAAGAGGGAAAATAGGCAAAATGGAGAAACCCACTTTATTGATCATGTATCTAATGAATCTCATTGTGTTCATTATATAAGAGGAGCCTCTTTTTTATAGGCTAGTAATCCGGCTTAAAAAGAACAAAGAATTGTACAGAAGGAAATAAAATCTCCTAAGCAATCCATATCAAAACAACTCTAATCAAATCAAAAGTAAAACTAAATAAATAAATAAACTAACCTACTAATCATCACCAGCCTAAACTCTCTAGTGACATGTTTGGGTCAACAATAACTCTAGCATACATTATTGCTAAATGTGACCTTTTTAACTCTTTACAGAGGCATTGGGTTAATCATAGTTTTATTTGGTGAATGTGGATAAGAGGGTTGGATGTGCCCCTAGAAGATTAATTTACGGTTGTCCAAAATTGAATATCTCTTGGACTCAGGAGGTTGAGAGGGGCCCTCGGTTATTAAAAAAATTTCAAAATTATCAAGGGATAGTTGCGTGGATGTTGTGGGTCAACTGCTATGAAATTTCATTTTCTGTCATCTTGCTGGCTACTTGGGCAACACTCCATTTCATTCACCAACAACCTCGTGGCCAAAACTAGGCCAAGACAATGATTTCTTTTCACAAGTTATTTATCATATAATAAGGGTTAGGTCCTATGTTAATCCCATATCATTTATTTAACCATATATAAACTATATAAATTAATATACCCCATGACGCTGACAATGAGGATTGTAATATCTACATTCCAAAATGTCCAAAGGAGAAAATTCTCTTATAAATTAATTTTCTAGTACAATATCATCTAATAACACTAGAGTTAAATTCCAATGAGTAGCTCAGTTAGCCTCGGACCACGGTTTGCATTCGGAAGTTGTGGGTTCAAAACTGCACTACCACATTGGAGCCATAGCAGAATTTTATCCGGCCTTTTCTTTTGGGCCCTTAGGGATTATTCTGGCCAAAAGGGCTGGGACTATTTATCTAAAAGAAAAAAAAAAATCTAATAACACTAAAGTTTAGACCAAATGATTACAAACATCTGATTGCCAAGTTCTTTTCCGGCTTTGGGTTCATCTTTGGGAGGCTAGGAAGATGGTCCATTTGTTAATAAATTCACACATATTTTTCAAAAATCTTTTATACTACATTGAAGATTCGAAACCCTCACACAGACACATGTCCCAAATGAATTGAGCTGCAACCACACATTTACCAAACATAAAATAAAATCATATGAAAAATTGGCAGCAACCAGTTTATTTTACAAAATGGTACAAGACAAGTACAGGATTGCCAATCTTCTGAGGTTTGGTGCCTGTCACTAGATCACTAGGGTCGTCTACCTACCCCCGTGTCTACGTGGGACATGGGACATAGATGGAGCCGATCCCCTTTTGGACCAATTAGGGGGCGTCACTCGTGGGGGTAGAGTATAGAGACGCGTGGCACCCCCTGCCTGTTTGGACCAAACAGGGATCTGATTCGGACATACAGATGCAAATTCAGCGGAATTTCCTCTCAAATGCCTTAGAATTTGCATTGAAATTCTAGCGATTTGACTTCGGATGTATAATAGCGAGTAGGTGCAGTCGTGCATCGGTGCTAAGGTCAAGCATATCGGGCCTAGTAAGATGAGGGAGGGGGAGCAATTGAGAGCATGGTTTCCCATGATACCCCGCTTTTCATCTAACTACCTAGGAGTTGATCATGATTCCTTTTTCTGCATGAGCATTCATGCCAGAGTTAGGTTGTTAATTCATGATCTATATGATGATTTTGAATCCAAATACAATACATAGGTTGGTATTGAATTCAGATTCAGATCTCTAAAGATGGATCCGAGTCCAAATCTACAATATTTTCACACGTGTAAACAAAGGAAGGAGAGCCCACACGTATGGAAAGAGAAGCTCACACAAGTAGGAAGGAGAGCCCACACATGAGCAAAGTGGTATGCCCAGAGATCAGAGTGGTATGGCTAGATATCCAATTTTTGGAGAGCCTGGTAAAATGTGGAGTTGCCTACCAACTGGGCAACCCATTGATCTCAATTATTGTGTTGATTACAAAATATAGATTCATATATATATATATATATATATATATATGAGAAGTGCTCCTATGGGAAGTGCTCATATGAGAGACACTCTTACCAACTTGGTGAGAGATGGGTGGGGGCCCTCACTTCCATATCCACTCTCACAAACTTAAATGCAAGGGCCCCCAACTTAAATATGAGGGCCCCCACCTATCTCTCACCAATTTGGTGACAGTGTCTCTCATAGGAGCATTTCCCTATATATATATATATATATATATATATATATATATATAGGGGCCAGCTCTCCTAAGCTCAAGATTATGATAAGGTAAGCTCAAGTGTATGGTGGAGCCCAATTGGGCACACTCATAGGGATGGGGATGGGGGAATTTCAAGGACTCCATGGGATCTCCCTCTCTGCAAAAAATTAGCCCCAACCGTGATTTCTATCATCTCCATATGGGCCCAAAAGTTTAATGGTACATAGTCAATCCAACGGTCCAATAAATTCGGATCTGACCGAAAGTTGGTGGACATGTGCAATTTAGGGGGGTCATGTGTTTGGTCCATTTGGATGGACCAAAGGTGAGCCCTACAAGCATAATCTTACAAAATTTTATTGTAAGCTTGAGCTTAAGAGAGCCTTGCTCATATATACACACACACACACACACACATACACATATATATATATGGGAAGTGCTCATATGAGAGACACTCTCACCAACTTGGTGAAAGATGGATAAGGGCCTTCACTTCCATATCCACTCTCACCAACTTAAATGTAAGGACCCCCAACTTAAATGTGAGGGCCCCCATCCATCTCTCACCAAGTTGGTGAGAGTATCTCTCATAGGAGCACTTCCCTATATATATATATATAATATATATATATATATATATATATATATATATATATTCATGTGCACTTGATCTTTGTGTGTTGTCCATCAATCCAACTCCACAAAAAGGCAATTACAAGACAAGTAAGTGTACTTGGGAAAAGATAAAACTAAAAGACTAATAATGAACCACTTCTTAAAATAGGACTTATGGGGCCTATTTGGTTGTTGGCATTTCCCGCATATTAACAATGACGGTTATGGTCTTCATAACATTTGGATTTCTCAAATGGTGAGACAGCCAAAAGGACGAAGAAGAACACTATGAAATGTCAGTTTTGGCACAGGAGATTTTCTCAATTCTAATTTCTATTCTGCATTGGAGGATTCATAAAACCCTCCAACAGGAATTCTTAGAATTCCACCAAACAAACAGCCTGTGGAAAGTTGTGGGGCTCTATATAGGATAAGATTACTTTTAGAACTTAAATAATTTAAAAAAAAAGCTCCACATCCACGAGACAAACGATATTATCAATTTGATCTAACTCATGGACGGTGCTACATGGAACTCAGTGGGATCAATCGGGAAAAATATTAAATTTTTTTTTAATGAATTGAAGTTATGGGAAGCTTTTGACCCTACTCAATGCCTAAGTTAATGGACCATTTGTCTACGGAAAAAAAAACTAATGGGCCCAATTTTTATTTTTTTAAAGAAAATTTTCTTTTTTAGGCATTTTGTTTGTAAGTCTTTATTTACCCTAACTTAACCTTTAAATATGATATTCTCCATGTATTAGAAGAAGAAAACTCTAATATTATCAAAAATAGATGATAGACATTGATAAAGGGGAACATAAATTTATTTAATTTATAGAAGATAATTTTTTTTATTATCCCTACTTATTCGAATTTCTGGATCCGCCACTTACCTATTTCTCATATCTTATATATAAAAATAAGGGTAAATTAGTCAAAAGTCCTTGAGCACGGTTTTCTAAGGCATCAAGGACAACTACTTTTTCTCTAATGTCTATAGTCCAGACAGCTGGAGATACTTTAGTGAGAGGTCCCTAATATGCCACGTCATGTATTTTCATGACTACTT
The DNA here is from genome assembly GCA_028538565.1 of Umbellularia californica. NCBI lineage: Eukaryota > Viridiplantae > Streptophyta > Magnoliopsida > Laurales > Lauraceae > Umbellularia > Umbellularia californica. The sequence continues at coordinate 10,774,027 of JAPQWN010000001.1, read as the reverse complement.
TGCCCCATTCAACTGTGCCAGAAAACTCCTTCATTCTTCTTCTCTCATTTTTCATTTTCCATTCCTTTTCATAGTTGCAGAATATCGTTGCAGAGCACCTTCCGTCGCCACCATGACTTCCGATTCTCTCTCTTTCATTTCTTCAAAGATAGACACAGTTTTACTTTATCTTGCTCTTTCATCTGAAGTCTCTTCCAAATCTCTCTTTCTCTCTACAACTGATTTGAAAGAGAGCATTTTGCATTTTTTCTTGTTTCCTCCCTCTCTTTTCTCGATTGGATTGTGGTCATCAAGTGTTTTTGTTTTGGATTTCGATTTTTATTAGAATCTGATTTTCCGTATTCTAACTTTTGGTGTCGCCAAGCTCAGATAAATTTCCCAGAATCTCTGATAAATTGGACAGAAACTCAAATAAATTCGTCGAAGTTCTGCCAGAAACTCAGATAAATTTGCCAAATTTATCTGAGTTTCTGGCACAACTCAGATAAATTTATCTGAGTTTTGAAGAACTTTTCTGAGTTTCAAACAAATAGCTATGTGAAGTGGTGCCATCCGACGACTCACATCCATCTCTCCTTTCTTATTGTAGTGGTTGTGATTTATGATTCGCGTTTTCTTTCTCTACCAGCAGACAGAAGGAGAAAAAGGAGCAGGAGCATGGAACTATGGGAGAAACCAAACATGTTCTGGTTGTTGTATTCACAAGGTATCCTGTGTCCTAATTTCAAGAAAGCCCAAGTCAGTCAATCTGTAAGTGGTTTTAACATGTGAAAGGATGGTCCAGGACCACAGTCCACAGGCTACATATCTGATCATAACCATGGTTTAAACAGTGAGAAGACTGCCTTAGAAGATTGATAAATTTTTCTGAGTTTTGAAAACTCAGATAAATTTATTTGAGTTTTGCTTTTGCTGACATGTACAAGGGCGTTTTTGTCCTTTTCTGTTACAAGAGGACTGCTGCCAGTATGATAAAGTATTATGGACCGCTTGCAATAAAAATCACAGTTGAGAGACCTCCACCAAAATGCCCCTAAAATTAAACTCCCACACACGTCCAATTTTAAGAGGTGCACAAGTCTAAGAGGTAGTGAATTAGATAAAAAAAATCAGTGGTGGTCGATGGTCATGTCAGTGGACAGAGAGCAAAGAGACAACATTCCAAAAAACACAAGAAATCGTACTCATTTGTTTTCCATGAAGAGAGGCGTAAAATGACAAGAGGACTCTGACTTCTGAGTCTCCCTGGTTTCGATACAAACGGCATACACCTTCCGGTTCCCGGTAATTTCCATGAAATCCTTTGACCGCTGATCGTTTTCGAGCTATATAATCCTTCTCTTTCATTTCTTCCTTCCTTCCTTCTCTCCCCCACCACCCACCCAAACAAACGGCAAACCCCAAAATCCTCTTTCTCTTTGGTTTCAAGGTATTATACCATGGAAGGTGTGTCGACCGACGAGCAGATCGCTGAGTATAAAGAAGCCTTTGATTTGTTTGACAAGGATGGTGATGGTTTGTGCTCCTCCTTCCTCCTACCTCTCTCTGTCTCTGTGTGGTTCTTTTCTTGTTTTTAATGGGTTGATCTTGTTTTGAAACATTTGTGTGAGGTGGGCTTGCATTTTGACTTTCTTTGTGGAGTTATGGTAATGGATAGATGTGTCTCTGGTGAATTCATATAACATATTTAGCTTTTGCTTTATGCTTGTTAGATTAAGCATATTCATGCTTTGCTGAGCTTCTTTAAGATTCATTCCTGTTTATTTTTTGCCTTCTTGCTTCTTCTCTATAAGCTATTTGAAGCAGTAGTCTATTTCCTCCTGTTTAGATAGATTACATGAGATTCTTCTGCCTAACCCTACGTCTTTTACTGACTTTTCTCAACCTTATGCTTTTGTCCTCTTGCTAAAGCTAGTTATATGTTAGTGAAGTTGATATTCTTAGCCAAACAGTTCTAAGTTGGTAACTGGCTAAGACGGGTAGGTGTTGGACCTTTGAATGTTGGAAGATGCATCATTATATGGAGTGCTTTGATTTTGGTTTGGTATGGTTTTCTCACTTTTCCAGTATCTTCTTTGTATTTTATCTTTCAGGACGCATCACCTTTCAGGAACTCGCACATGTTTTTAATTCCTTGGGTCAAAATCGACCGCCACAAGAACTCAACTCCATGATCGCCGAAGTCGACGCAGATGGCAACGGGACTATCGAGTTTGACGAGTTCTTGAATGTAATGACCCGAAAAGTCAAGGTAAAAGCATATAGAAAGAAATAAAAAAGCAATCAATGCACAAAGCAGTTGCTCCAATCCATTTTACTGCAGTATCTCTGATTAATTGTTAGAGAGAAAAAGTTGGGTTGGAGTAAATGTCAGCTAGGTATATATATTTTCGGGTTCCTATTTGGTTCAAACAAGTGGAATACTGTTTCAGCCTATTTCGGAGCGTCACCTGTATAAAATGTCATGTTACTAATTGCACCCGCAACCAGACACATCGTGGGGGAATAAATTTGACCGTTAGGATTTATTTCAGTCTGACTTCACTTTATTCTTTTGTAAACAATCAGGCCTTTAAGATCTCCCAACTCACAATCTCCAAATTCTATAGGTGCTCATCAATCGAAAAGGAAGAAAAGGAGTACAAATTGTTTCGAATATTGATTTTTGGCTGAAGTGCCTATTATATATGCTTATATTTGCTGCAGGAGAGTGATGCAGTGGAAGTGCTCCAAGAAGCTTTTAGAGGATTTGACATTGATGGAGATGGATACATCTCGGCCAGCGAGGTGAATTTCAGCTCTACCCCTTAATTTCTAGCTTGATATGTAATAACTGTGTCCATACAAATTGAATTGTTTGAACATTTTGTATAATTTGAAGCCGAGGGTTGATCCAATACATTGTGAATAGTTCTGCCAAGCAAAGAGCCACTTCCTACTGCGCCTATAAAAAATATTTAAAACTAGATGTTGCCAGCTATTTAAGCGAAAATGAGAAAAGTGGACCCTAAATGTTCAAATGAAAAACTGTTTGCAACTTTATCTTTGATTGACTGTTCAAAAAAAAAAAAAAAAAAAAAAAAAAATCAATCTTTATCTTTGATTGATCAGATGGAAAGTAACATTTAATGTGTGACAAAGTGGAGCAATTACATTACTTTACCTGCTGTTCTTGTTTATGTTACTGTTTTTACTTTTTACTAACATTTGTATTTATATCTTTGTGCACAGCTGGGGAAAGTGATGATTAATCTTGGTGCGGAATTGGATGATGGTGAGGTAGATCAGATGATTCTGAATGCAGACTTGGACGGTGATGGCCGAGTCAGCTATGATGAATTCCATGCGATCATGATGGCCGTTTTAAGTTAGGGTCCGTTTGATTCTAGAAAAGAATTTGGTTGGTAATCTTGTTTGTTCTTAAATAAGATACTTGGAGTTTTACGGATTCTATTTTAATTTATATGGAATTGGTGGATGTTTAGTTTATCCACTTTTAAAGCATAATTTACAAGCTGCAGCTAAGGCCATGTTTGTCAACCATAACGTTGGGATTACCTTACCTATTTTTTCGAGGATTTGAAAAATCCACGTTTAGCAATTGTAAATTCTCAAGGATCTGAGACGTTAGAAATCCTTGCTTTTGAAGATTTTCATGTCCGACCATACTCCATAGGATATGAAAATCCTCAATTTTACGAATCTACACATTAATGCTAATTTTTCTCGGTTTTGAGTTATGACTAGTGATACGCATCATTATCGATGTAAAGTCCTCACCTATACAAATTGTCAATGAAAAAAATTGCTCAATTCTACTGGAGTGAGGAATCCTCAAATCTATGAATTTCTCACCTATATATTACGAACGTGCCCTAAATTAAAAAAGGTTGAACCCAACAGGATGGTTTTTGTTTCCATTGAAGAAATCATTGGTCCAAACTACTGGGAGCTTGTTTCAAGGCCGATTACAATAATAAGAGTATCACGGTGTAGATTTTTCCTAGAGAACCCAGTCTTGGGTATGGGTTCAGTATTTGACCAATTATATATTAATTAAAGCCCGAGTTCGGTCCATTAGATTTACATGGACACAAATGAAATTCGAAGTTATGTACAGCTTTATGTGTTTCAAACTAGAGGAGTCACACAATGGTTTTCTTTTACTTTCTTCGGTAAAATACTCACACCCACCCACAATACACCCTGTCCAAGTAACTACATGCTGTCTTGTAGTTATACAATAAAACTCACTTTGAAAACGTTGTAAACAGATAAAACCTAAATCTCATCCTCCAAAGCAAATATCTATGTATTGCTTGCAATATAAATGGGTACGTTACGTACGTATGATCTTTTCAGGCACTTGAGCCTGTAAAAGCAGGCCCCAGGACTCGACATGATCCACTGTGGATATCCCATTCCTGTAAAGTTAAAAACTACGCCCTTCCATTCTCATTTTGTCCACCCACATTTTATTATCACCATATCAGTAGTCTTATCTTGTCACATTTGGGGTAGGTGAGTTTTGTTGGAGATCTTCAAACAAATTTCAAAAATAAAAAATATAATTTAATTAATACGGAAAACCAATTTATATATTTAGGTTTTATATAACAATTTGACAATATATTTCTATGTCTTTTACATTTCAAAACCCTTTTGTTTTGAAACCCTAAACCCTATTGAGTAATTCTCTTTGGTATCATATCCGTAATGTAGAGAACTTTAATGGCACAAGCAGTGTGCCTCATCTCGGGAAGGTTCCCATGTTGACTCCATGGTCCATACACACGGTTATTGGGTGGGCCTTTCAATTAGCCCTTGCTGTACAAAAAAACCATTGGCAAGTGCCTATTAATAAAGGCATAATCTAATATTGAATAAACATGGAAACAAGACAACCTTTCCCCCAGGAGTCAGGATCGCATATGCAGTTGTTATACCTTCATTATAAGTGGATGAATAACAGTCCGCCACGTCATTCAAAAATTTAGGTTTAAATTTTTGGATGACGTGGTAGACTGTTATTGGTCCACTCACGGTGAATGTATAACAATTGCGATAGGTGATCCAGACTCCTCATCGGGGATAAGGCTGTGCACATCTTATCCTCTATAGATACCGTAGTGGCGGGAGCCTCGTGCGCTAGGCTGTCCTTTTTAAAAAAAAAAATCTAATATTGAATAAAAAACACCTGTGCTTATTCAGAAAAAGAAGAAAAAAAACTTTGGTGCTTATTCTGAATAAGGACCAAAATTCAGTGCTAACTATTAATTTGATTTGAGTAGTGAAATTGTCTTTAAGGCCTTTTTTTTTTTCTCATGCAATTGGATACCTATAAGTTGTTAAAAATGAAGAATGAAATGTGAATATTGATATAAGCTCTCCTTTAATGAGAATTAAATCAATTGAAGAAGGGAAGTGAATACTCAAAAGTCAAGGTCTCATCTACCACTCCTCCTTATATCATTCACTTGTCACCTCATTAATAATCCTTCAGTGGAGCTCATTTATTCGTGATTTCTCATGTTTTCAATTCCTTGTGTTTTATGCAAACAAATATGCCCTTAAAAAAGTCTAACACTGATTAATTAAGCCTATATTTTACATGTTTAACCCTTTGATCAGATGAGTTTCACTTTGAAAAATAAAGATCAATAATATTAGAATCATCCAACTAATTAAGTCTCTTTTGTTAAGGCCACTAGGAGATCTTCCACACTTGATTTTGGGTACATCTGGTTAAAGGTGAGCCTTGTTTGGTAAAAATATTTGTAGGGTGAAGTGAAGTGAACTCAAGATTGAAGAAAGAATAAAATATTAGGGGGTCTAATCATATTAGTGGCTTGATAACGAATCTTTTTGACTTTTTATGTTAAAAGTAGATGAATTTTTGTCTTTAGCCCGAGAATGTTGCTTTTTGACTTTTTTTTAAATGCATGATGGAGTTTTGAAATTTTATACTTTTGATATAACCTCTAGTCTTTTTCTTGTTTGGTGAGAGGAAGCTTTACATCACTCCACCTTCCTATTGAAGTGGCCAAACAAGCCTAAGAGTACGCATTCATCCATGTGACACATTCTTTTACTTAGAATCTCTTACAAGCATTTGGCCCGGGAAATTGATGGATATGATGTGATTGTTTGTCCCTTGGCATTTAAAAATGCCATGTATTTTTTTATAGAATTTTAAAATCTTAGCCACCTAAGTCTAAAAAAAATGACCTTTGGAATTCTCAAATTCTAACTTCTTTGCTTTTTTTTTTCCTTAATTTCTAGATGCTAAAATACATAGGAGGATTGAAAAGTTCAAACTATTATGGCTTGTTTCTCTACTAGAATTCCAGGAATTACCTAGGAATTCCTGTCTGGGGAATTTCTGGATACTCCTTCAGACTTGAGCATCCAAGAATTCTACCAAACTGCAAAGGGAGTGGAATTTCTAAATTTCCAAAAGTCAAAAGAGACCTTTGATGTAGCTAGGATTCAGAAAGGCTAGTAAAGAAACATGAAATTCACAAATTCCAAGAAACAACATGTCACATCATATTTAGGAATTCCTGGACATAGTGAACTCCTGGCAGAAATTCCACTAAAAGTACATGCCCCAGATAAATCGTCCACAGATTTTTGTGAACTTGTCTTGGGCCCGTTCATTTACTAGAATTCCAAGAATTCTTATCTGGGAAATTCTTGAATTCCTAGACAAAATGGATTTCCAAAATCCTCCAAAGGGCATGAGCATTTTGGAATTCCACCAAAATGCAAAGAAGGTAGAATTTCAGGAATTCCTAAAGGCTAATTGGGACTTATCATGTGCTGGAATTCATAAATTCTTATAAAGAAATAGGGGATTTGAATATATAAGGGGACATGATGTCACATCATGTCTCAAAAACCCCAACCACTAGAATTCCAGTCAGGAACTTTAGTAAAGAAACAGGCCCTTTGTGTCCCTCTAACGATCCAACTAGAGAAAAGGCATAAACAAAACGGGTAAGGTGTAAGCAACACATAAGAAAGACAAAACTCAAAGGTTTTATTTGTTTTTCCATTTTTTTAGACTGGAAGGTTCATCAGGTCAATTAGCAGCAACAAGTGCTACTTATTTTAAGCTGTAGCGGATTAGATCCAAAAATCATTGGTGGGCAAAGGTCATGGTCAGATAACGAGTGGCGGACCCCAGTTTGAATAGTAAACACGGTAATCGATGGTGAAAAAGTGCTACATGGACCGATCCAGAGCCCGGGCTCTGGACCGATCACATGCAGACTTTTCAACCACTGCTCGTCGATGGTACCATGTTAAGACAAAATTAACCACCAACCCCTGAAATTTCCATGAAATATCTCAGTAGCATATTTGACTGATGACCCACCTATAAGGACCTCTCTCTCTCTCTCTCTCTCTCTCTCTGTGTGTGTGCAAATCTAACTCCTCTCTCTTCGATTTTAAGGTATTATACAATGGCAGGTGTCCCGATTGACAAGCAGATCCCAGGGTATGAAGAGTATAGAGCAGCCTTTAAATTGTTTGACAGGAATAATGTCACATCCCGGTCCCGAATCACCCTGGCCTAGGGTAATCCCCGAGGTGAAACACACGTACTCCCGTGTGATTGTACCTGTCGCGAGTCAAACACAAGCACACGAAGGAGAAGACTATTCCACTCGTGAGTCGAACTCACTGATAACTATCAATTAACAGTTCATATAGCGGAAGCTTATAACAAATGATCATCATAACCCTGTACAATCCCATAAATAACATTCAAGTTTAAAATCAAAAGAAGTTATACATTGGTATAAAATGTTTGTCCAAAAGAAAGTTCTATACATCGTTATCAAAATACATAACAAAATGAATAGAATTTGGTGTGACTTCACAAAAAAAAACATTAGTCACACATCTACTATGCTCTCAAAATGTCTTGGCGCTCTCCGAACCGAGGAGTCTCTACATGGGCCCTACCCCAGGCCACTCCTCTAGTCCCGAAGGTACCTCCTGGGTACCCTTATCTCCCTCCGCGGTCTCTGTAGGACCGGGGGCTGCGTCTGTGCCTGTGACACCAAGAATAGTATCTCAATACAACTATTTAGCAAGCATAAACAGTAAACAGGGATACGGTGAAATCTTTTAAGGACAATAACAATTTGAGAATAATAATAAGACGAGTAAAAGAGAAACCACATAATCCATTTTCATGAATAAATCCTATATGTAATTCCTTTTTAAACCATTAAAGAAACTATAATACAAATTTTGGCAACTACATAGAGCTCATCCTCTCATTGAGAGCAAATCGTGTTGGGATGTCACTAGGGGTCCGGCCAAAGATCCTCCTAGCTACCCGGGTCCTGGAGTTCCGGTACTCCAGTCTGTCAACTGCGCAGCGACGTTCAATAATAAACCAAGACTTAACCCCGTCGAGTACCGTCCGGTCGAAGCTAAGTAGTGCCGACTTATTCAAATCAATTTCGTTGCAATTCAAATCGAGTGACTATTCAAATATTTGGATACACCCAATGGCGTTATCCATATCAATATCACATAATGTATAACAATTGGAGAGCATATTATATATATGACAATTTCTCGAAAATTGATGTAAATACAATTCTCGTTTTCAATACTTAAAGCAATTATTTAACGACTATAACAACTGATAATAAATTATTATTCATATAATCTATTGTCATCCAATACAAGATTAATTTATAAAATCAACATGTTATTGTTTTCTTAGTGTCACTTATGATGATCTCATGTTGGATTTCTAAATTAATCCTCATGGCTTAACAATAGGTTAATGATTTCATTTGGGCTTAATTAGAAGGATTAGGGTCCCAATACTAAGACATAATGAAACCTAAGTTCCTATGGTAAGGGGGTGTACATCCTAATTATCCATTTGGGATTGATTAGGATGGTTAATTATGGACTAAGAGTAATAATATACCTTCATTGAACCAAAAAGAGGCTCTCCAGACTGGTTTAGGCAGTTCTACCGGTAGAAATTCCGGTAGAAGAAGTTCTACCGGTAGAAATACCGGTTGAGGCGTCTCTACCGGTAGAACTTCCGGTAGAGACAGCTCTACCGGTAGAACTACCGGTTTAAGCATCTGGATTTCCTTCTCCAGGCTCTCTGCCAGATTTTTGACTGTTTCTACCGGTAGAACTTCCGGTAGAACAGGGGTTCACAGTTTTCTTCAACTCTCTGTGTGATTTCGAGCCGTTTCTACCGGTAGAACTTCCGGTAGAACGTCTCGAGTTCAATTTTTCTTCTTCTTTCTATTTTAATCTCTTCCAAATGAGCTTCCTTGCTCTCCAAACACATACATAACAATTCTATACTTCCCAAAACAACTACATAAAGAAATCCAACTCATTTACCTTCTTTAAACATAAAAACCCAATTTTATGGAAAGAGAAAGAGAAGACTCGAATCAAATGAGAATGTATAACAAATGCAAACCCAATTTATGTTTATACTTGCCTCAAAGAAGAGCTTATAACTTCTCACACACTTGGTTAGAAGAAAGACCCAAAAGCCCCAATGTTCAAACCCTAATCATCATAAACACATGAAACTTGATGAGGATGCAATGCATGTATGAGGATGGGTTTATTCATCTCTAAGATGCTCAAAATCATGGTCAAAAGGGTTTTGTTACTCACCTTTAGTAGGGATTTCGAAATTGAGAGGGACTGGAGAGAGTTGGAAGATGTCTCTTGTCCCAAAATGGAGGAATTGGAGAGATGAGGAAGATGATGATGTACCCTCCACTCTTAAAGCACATGCATAGCTCTCTTGATGATTGAATAAGGAGAGAAATGAAGAAGAGAAGGTTGGGGAGAGTTGCAGAGAATGGGGGAATGAAATGAATGAAAGCATAAAGGGTTTATGTCTTATATATGCAATGAGAATGAGCTTTTTGCAAATGAACCCATTGTTTAAGAACATTTCCAAATCAAGTCAATTGAGGGTCCACTTTCTCAATAAATGGTCAAATGAAATCAAGCCTATTATGAAAGTTGATAGGGTCGACAAAATACACGTGTTAGTGGCAAAATGACGTGCAAATGATGCAATTTGTGAAAATCAAGAATTACGGAAAAAGCTCTTAATTGCATTAAACCGAGTCAATCGGTGTCAACTCATCTATTTAGGGTTCAAAACTCACCCAACTCAAACAAATGCATTAATCAATACTTATTCATCATAATTAGGAGTAAAGCATAGTTAATTTGGCTAATACCCAATTAATTAGCAATAATCAAGGTTAATTAGGCTTGGGGTGTAACAAATAATGATGGTGTGTGCCTCTCTCTCTCTCTCTCTCTCTCGTTTTGAGTGTGTAATTGGTTTAATGGGTTGATCTTGTTCGAGGTGGACTTTTCATTTTGACGTTCTCTTTGGGGTTTGATCATGGTAATGGTTAGATCTGTTTCTGGTCACTTTTAGAGTGAGGTATTCAGCTTTTGCTCGTTGTTTGTTAGATTATGCGTATGCATGGATCGATGAGGTTTTCGCTGGTTATGTGAGATGTGGCTTTGTTTCTAAATTCTGGTTTTGTGGCTTTTCAATTCATCCTCTGATGTGCTTTTTGGAGCTTTTTTTTTTTTTTTTTACTCTTCTGGCAAAGTCTTTGTTGATCTATTTCTATTTATTGATGTGCTTGTCTTGCCTTTTCTTTACTTCATGTTTTCCTCTATTAGCAATTGAAAGGTTTACTTTAATTCCCCTGTTAAGATAGATTGCATGAGAACTTGATGCCTAAAGCCTGCATCTTTTCAATCTTATCCTTTTCTCCTTTTTAGTAAAGCTAGTTTTGTACGTTATTAGTGATGATGATATTTTGATTAAGAATTTAGCCAAACAGTGCTAGTTTGGTAGATGGATAAGATGGGTGGGTGCATGGACTTTGACTATAACAACCCCCTCATCTGTATAGATATAACTAGTGAGGTGTTTATTTATAAGAAATGGAATGTTAACACCTTTTTTTGGGGTTTTGTTACCAGTACTTCTTTAATAATGGTGGGATGATGTGATTTTTAAACTAGTTTTAACATAGTCTGTCGATTTTTCCTCCTTTCTAGAAGGTTGGAAGAAGATGCACTTTTTTTTTCTCTGTTTTTAATTATTTAAAAAAATTAAGGGTTTCCAACCCTTTGAGCTCACCTAATCCCTCCGAGTCTGGAGAAAAGCCAGGTAACCAACACTAGTGGACTCAACCTTTGAATCTTAGAGAGTGGGGAATAGGGGATCGATACTACGACCTTCGGCTCCATAAGAGAGACGAGCGTTGGTCCTGACCACTTTGCCAATTTGATTTGATATGGTATGTATTTGTGAATTTTCTTATAATCTTTTCATATATTTTTTATGTTTGTATTTAGGACGCATTACTTTTGAAGAACTGGAGCAAGCTATTTCGTTATTGGGTAAAAATCCACAGCAACAAGGGATTCGTGACATGATCGCGGAATTCGACGCCAATGGCAACGGGACAATGGAGTTCGACGAGTTCTATAATTTTATGACCCGAAAAACGGAGGTAAAAGAGCGAAAAATGATACGAATTAATAAAGTTATCGCCTCTTTGCTCAAAAAGAAGGAAAAAAAAGTTGGCATGAATTGCTTATTTTCAAAAGGTTGATAATTTTTTTCATCTTTTAAATAGGTCCTCTTCAAAGGTCAACTTAATTCTATAGCCAACAAGATTCCCGCCCCCCCCCCCAAAAAAAAAAAGGGTTTTTTCCTGAGTGTTTTTATAATTAGTGAAATGTCCTTTTTTTTTTTTCACTCATACTATGGGAGATATCTTACAGACGTAGATATATACGACACAAAAGAGAAGGAAGTTCCTTGAGTATGGGAAAAAGTGATTCTGTGTGATACCTAGGGGAATTTATGGGCTGGGCAAAGGCATATCTAAGGCCCAACCCACCTTTAGAGACATAGGTCCATATTTGGTCCAAGCTAGACACAGACCTTAGGTGCCTGACCTAAGCCTCTACTCATTTAGTCAATCTGGTCAACCTTTCTATCACTTTTTGGGCTTTCTAACTACTTGTTTGAATGAATAAGTCACTAAACTACATGTATTACTCACTTGGGCTGAGCTGGCCCAGGCTTGGGCCCTCTATCAATTAAATCAAGCTCGGGCCAAAAATTTAGATCCAGGTTAGGCTCGGGTCAGGCTCAAGCTGGCCCGGCCGTTAAGCACCCCTAGTAATAACCTATCTGTGCACGATATTGTATTATAGGATATCATATATTATAAGAGTAAAATTGTCATTTTCGCACTGTTTTTCATTGAACGAATTGTTTTGCAATAATTTTTTAAAATGTTAACAACTATGATGCAGAAAGTTAAGGTCTAAGGGCAACCTACACGATCAAGATCCCTTGAATTTCTTTCTTTTGTTTTTTAATAGAAAAAAACCTCATCCACCAAATGTCCCGTCTTAGTTTTTAAAACACTGAACCTTATTCAAGAAGAGTCAGGGTATTAGGTTTGATCTAAAACCCTTTAGTAACGATGGGCCATAACCCCTAATTTTTAGGTGATAAGACATAAATAATGGGTCTCCCAATACTGAAAAATTCTAAATTGACAAAATCATATATGGGTCCAAGATCTGGATTCATTTTTAATTTAAGTCCGGGCTTGAGACCACTGCACCAGCTCCACAATTTTCAAACCGGAGGATCCAAACATCCATGCTGCCACTGTAAGTTATATGTTAAAACATTCACATGTCCAACGTCGATTCTGGTCCAAGTGCAAGGCCTTTATCTGGGTTTTCGAGTATCAGGGTCCTATAACTTGGACAAGAAACCTTTCATATCTTCCAACTTGCAATCACCAATTTCATAGGTTCCCATTAATTGAAGACGAAGAAGAAAAAAAAAGAAAGAAGAGTAGAAGTTGTTCTACACACACATTGATTTCAGTAAAAAATGACTCATCATTCTATTAAAAAAAAAAAGTTTTATGCATGTATTTATTGTAGGAGAGCGAGGCAGAGGAGGCTCGCAGAGCAGCTTTTGATGCATGGGATAGCGATGGAGATGGATTCATCACCGAAAGCGAGGTAAAAGTTCAGCTTGAATACTTATAATTTTTAGCTTGATCAATATGTAATAACTGTGTTCATACAAGTAGTTGCAACATCCTGCATCATTTGAGGCTGCAGATTAATCCAATCAAGGTCGGAAAACTTGTGACTCTGATTTGTAGGAAATGGAGGTGCTCTACCCAATTCACTCAACACTCACAGCATTTTAGCGAAATTCAGAACATTAGATTTCATTCCATACATGCCTTTCCTTTATACAGCCCATTTCAATGCCCATTCCACACCTTTATGCAGTCATCAAAGGCCGAGTAGCCTCATTCCACACCTTTCATCAGGTTGCTGGTGGGAGACCCATGGGCCCTTTTTCTCTTACATGCATTTTAACAAGCTATGTTTTACCAAAACAAAAAACAAGCCATGTGTATGATGATGTGGGCACATATGGAGGGTGATTCAGCCAATCCACCTTACAAATAGTGTCCATTAAGCGTCTTTTGTGGCTCAACTGGTTAGGACAGGGTGTGTGAGTGGGTGTTCATGTGTTTGAGCCCCCTAAGTAGCAAAAAGAAAGGGTCTTCAGTGGCCAGTGTTGCTTACAGCATCTGACTGGTCCAACTCAAAGAAACTCCAAGCAAGAATTGCTACTCCCTACTGCTATCATATAATAAAATTATTTAGCTAATCAGCTATTTAAAATAAATTGACTTCATAAAAGCTTGCTAACTGTATAGTAAAAAAATGTTACATCCAATGAGATCAACATTTGTCAGTTTTTATTTTTTATTTTACCCAAAAAAAACGTTTATAAGTTTTTAATTAATAAAACGACCCTTTTTTCACTAGGACCAATCAGCCTCTCCTATCAGACACTGCATGTCATATTGTCATGTATATGGTGTGGATGCTAATAATGGACCTACCATTGGATTGATTCAAGCTGAATGATTTTGTATTCCAACCAAGTAGTTTACCCCTGTAGATCTAGTGGTTACATGGTGGAGGAGTGGTGAAATTATTTAATCAAATGTATTATACATGATCAGTCATAGACTGATCCAACTCCAAGTGGTGAATGTCATGAAAAAAAAAAAAGAGGAAGTGTAATGATAAGGCAAGTGATAAGCGATTAAATTAATTACCTGCTGTTCTTGTTTATGCTAGTGTTCTTACTAAGACTTATCTCTCTTCATGAACAGCTGAGGCAAGTGATGATCAAACTTCATGCGGGGTTGGGTGATGGTGAGGTCCAACAGATGATTCGGAATGCAGACTTAGATGGTGATCGGAAAATCAGCTATCCTGAATTCCAGGGGATCAATAAACAATATTTCAGTTAGGGTCCGTTTGGTTTTAGAAAAAATCTGGTTTATAATCTTGTTTGATATCAAGTTACAAAATTGGAGTTTTAATTTATACAGTATTGGTGACTTTGGTTAATTCCTGAACCATGCTTTCTTTACAAGTTAGAACCTAATAAAACTTAAACTCGGCAGTAGAGTTTTTGTTTCCCTGAAAGGGATCATGGGTACAAACTATTGGAAGCTCATTTCATGGCCGCGATTACAATATGAGTGGTATGATACAGGTTTTTCCCACTATTAGTAGAAAGAATGCATATCATGATAAATATATTCAGTTTTTTGATCGGTCATATCATAATAAACATAGTATTGTCAAAAACAAAATCCCCAAAAACAAGATAAGATTCATAATTTTAATGATAATAGTTTAATTGTGATACAAATTATATGACATACATAAAGATCAAATGCCAAGGGCTCATTTGTATGCATGAAATTCAATTTAAAGGAATTCAAAGTAAAATGGGTTCCGACTTCCAACTCGTGATTATTAAAGAGGTGGGGGTTGAAGGATATATATAAGGTGAAGATGAGTATAGACCTCCACTTTCTTGGGATTAGATTTAGTAGCTAGGGTGATGACTGGATATCATTGGTCTTCCCTTAATTCACTTTTCATTAACGGCTTCTTTGTATAATGTTGTAGAGTAGGAAACACAGGTTTTTCTTCGGTGGGAATGACTTTCTGATGGGGGGGAGGTTAGACTCGTGTTTCTTATCTTGCAAGAAAATGTTCCATAAAAATGGGAGTTTTCTAAAGGGAGTCCGTCGTTACCTATCCATTCACTAAAAAAGGGCTACTCAAACGTGCTTTAAATGAGAGGTTATTTGATAATCATTTATTAATCTACGGCTTTCTTTCTTCAATCTTAACCACTTCTAAAAATAAACTCTTAGGGCTTGTTCCTTTAAGGCATGTTTGTTTGCAAGAATTGTAAGAATTCTTATATGGGAGCATTTGGAGAATCTCAAATACTTATTGCCCACCTGGCATCCACAATGCTAGAATTATGAGAATTTTAGAGGATAAAAATGGCATTTCATATATGCTACTATTCAGAATTCTACAATCTATCAGAGTATTTGGAATGCAAGGGACAAAACCTGAAATCAATGTTAGGAATCCCGAACTAGCCCAATTCTTGTTAAAAAATACTTCTAACTAAATTTCTAACAAGAACTTGACATGTTGGGAATTTCAGGACTTGATGTGATAGATTGTAGCCCGGCATTTGTAAATGTCATATTTTTTTAGTAAGATTTTAGAATTTCAACCACCTAAACAGTCTCAAAAGACCTTTCGAATTCCTGTATGCTTATCCTTTTTACTTTTTGATGGAATTTCTAGATGCTCAAATACATAAGAGGATTCGAGAATTCCAAATGTTTGAAAACTTTTAAGTCTTCCAAGACCGAAATTCCTTGAAATCCGGTAAAGAAAGGGCCTACTTGGTTGCGAGCATTTTAAGATTTCTTGTCTTAAAGCATTTGGAGAATTTGAAATGATGTCCCCCCAAGGTGAATTCGAGAATTCCCAATGATAATTAGCTTTCCAAATGATGGATCTCCAAGAATTATTTGGAATTTAAAGAATTATCCTCCATCAAAGAAGCCCTTTGGAATCCCAAGAAACAGCCCTTAAACTGCTATCTGAAATTCTAGATAAAGAAAAATTTGTCAAAAATGTTTGCAACCAACTAGGCACCCGATTTCCTACGAATTCAGCTCCTAGAGGCAAAAAGCCTTAAAAGAGTTTGTAATTCGTAATTTGAGACAATTTATTCGTAAATTCGAAGGTTAGCTTCATTTGATTCAATTATTCTAACTTCTTGTTCGAGTTCCACAAGTTTCAGAAGAACCATTTTACCCAAAAAGAAAAATGTCTAAAATTTGATCAAGAATGAACATTACAGGGTGTCTTATCCTCTGCTCCCAAATCCTTTGATTCCCTTTTTAGGTTCTTCAAAGAGAAGAAATTGATTTGGGTTTGTTTCCTTTCTCATGCAAATAATTGAAAGAAACTGTTAAAGCGGAATTTTCCTTCTAGAATTCCCAACCAAACGGTTCTGACTTGGTGAATATTCTCCTTAAGAACAATCCAGGCAACGAGGTGTAAATAGAATTGAACAAGGTCATTAGAAGTGGAGTTTTCTCAAAAGGCTAGACAATCAAGAATCAATGCATACCGTTCCTCTGAAAAAGATGCCACACCCAATATAGGGAAGAGAATAAAAAGGCCGAAATTAAGATGTCTTTAATACACAAAATAGATGGATGAGCCACCCTGTGAAGTGAATTTCATAACATTCTGGCACCTATTGTATCAAGTCCCCTGAGTTTTGCATTGGAGGATCATTTCAAAAGGGTCTCTGTTTACATGTCTCAATAAGCTACCCAAAGCATTAAGAGATAAGAGAGAGAGAGTAGAATACATGTCTTTTCAAATTGGAGGATTTAATTATATATTGTTACTTTCAACTGAAATATTTGGTCTTCTAGATCAAGATTCAACTGGCATGATAAGTTTAAATTAACAAGAGAAGCATGAGTAAGGTTGGCTATTGGCCCGCCTATCCTGCGTCTGGTCTAGAGATGTAAAATGGGCTGGGCCTGGCCAGCTTGTCCCAAGCAAGGGCCGGACAGACCACGGTGGGCCAGGGTGCCCAAGCCCAGGCATGGCACGACCTAGATCCATCTAAGCCATGCTTGGGAGTTGGGGAGACTGATGTGTTTGTTGGTGAGTGGGATAGACTTAGATGTCAGTGGGATAGTGGATGCATTCAAAAGGTCAGGAGAGGATTTGGAAATTGACTAATGTAAATCTCAATGAGTCGTATTTGCGGCTTCATTCAAGCTTCAATGTGGTGTTAAATGGCCCCAAACAGGTTTCAAGTTCAATGAGTGATATATATGGGCTAATTATAAGTTTCAATGTGATATTTATGGGCTAATACAAGTGTCAATGACAATTATCAAAAAAAATTTTTTTTTAAAAAAAGGTCCATGGGCATGACATTTCACGTGCGGGCACAGCCCGGCCTAGGCATTTTCCAACTAGCACCACCCGTTTTACACCTCTAGTCTGGTCCGACTCTAGCGAGCATTCGGCTGGCCGTAGGGTGCGTTTTTAGGCCCATTGATTAAACTTAGGCCTTTTTTTACCAAAAAAAGGCCCAGCTAGGCCGGACATATTTAGCACAATGTCTATAAAATCTACAAACAGGCTGGGCTTGGGGTAACTTTCATGACCATTTTACCGATCAAGGGGCGCTGGGCTTGGACAAGCTTTGACCCAGCCCTTCGTGTCTGAGATGAAATGGAATTTTTTGGATCAAAACCTAATATGAGAGAATCTCTAATTACTGACGAACATAGGACAGAAAAAAAAAAGGCCAGCAATGGCCTGGGTCGGTTCATGTTTGAGGTTGGTTGATAAATACATACAAAATGTGTTTGGGGAGCAGTTCCAATGACCAATCCGGGAAGTTGGAATTTTGGATCCTGAGTTGAATACATATCAAGCTCAGATCCAGCCTTGGGTGCTCGAAGTGGATGGACTCTGGTACCTAAATTAGATTATATATTAATGAGCTGATCCAGTGCCCCCCTGTGGTGCGCACTTTGATTCAGCGGTGCGAACTAAGGCTCTCTTTAACCCACCTTTGGCAAAAACAGGGAAAAAGAAGACATGGGGTGAAAGATATCAAGGCATATGGTGATTGAGGGCTTCAAAGTTGTCTAAATCGCAGTCAATCCATTATTGGATTAAAGCTTTACCGTAATATTGCAGTGTATTTATATATAGCCCTGTACAAGGCATTGCAGGCGCTATTAGTGAGGGCAGTGCAAGGTCAAACAATGTTCTCCTACAAGGCAGACTGCATCTTGCCAAAATGCAGCCCAGATTATGGGGCCCTATTTAGACGAAAGTCTATCAAATTGTGTGGGAGGAGGGCAGATTGAAGAGGTCTCCTTATGGTCAAGGGGGGGGGGCAAAAAAAAATCAGCACTACCAAATTATCCTAGCTATTGATTTAACAACCTTAAAGTTTAATGGTGTCTTAACTATAATTTTTTTTTATTTAAAAATTCCATTCAAAAGCTGACTGAGTGTAAAATTGATTATAATACCAAATTATGGGATGAAAAGAGTATCCAAGGAGCTAAACTAATCAAAGGTTTTCCAAAGTGGATCCCAAAGAGTTGGACCGCACATGTAGTCTGCTCGTAAGAGAACCTTCTCCTTGTAGGTATGAGTTATAATTATGACATGCTGCAGGTGAGGGATACAGCTCAAATGTATTCAAATATCAATTAGTTTGACTCGGTTTCACGGTCATACTTCATCACCACGGATGAAAAGCCTACTTTGAAGAAATTTGAATCACTAAGAGGAAAGTCCATTGGTGAACACATCCACAATTTGATCTTTGGAAGTGATGAACCACCCATCAAGTTCTTTTCAAACCAATTTTCTGTGTATGCAATGGTAATCAATTTCAATGTGCTTTTGCACAGGCATGAAGAGCCTGATAAGAGGCTAGGAAAATTGCACTAACAGTATGACACCAAATGATTGGAATGTTGTGCAAATAAAATCTTGAGGTCATGTAGTAATGTGCGTGACCATGAAATCTCAGCTGATGTGTGTGCTACACACCTACTTATATATTGGTTCAGTGGAAGAGCGAGCCACTGTGGATTTCTTCTTTACCATGAAATGAGCCACTGGTGGGTCTGCGATTCGTTGGATCTCCAGCCCAATCTACATTGCTATTGCTATTAGCAATTTGGCATAGTGGACCAAGGCAAAATATGATCCCCAACCGCATATGGTGCCTTTGAGTAAGTGCAGGATGCATTTGACGCCAGACATATATATGAACTCATGTAGTCAGTGCATGCACATATTGACAGACCTAATTAAGTGGCCCAAGATCTTTCATGGTGAAATGGACACCAAGCTGTTTAATCAAATGTTCAAATATCAGTTGGTTTGACTTGGTTGCTTGGAACGAGTCATATATCATTTGGTTTTACTTGGTTGGTTGGAACAAATCATACTTTATTATGGATAACTACTGATTCACATGGGCGAGGAAGAATAATGAATGTGAAGGGCTTAAATTGATCATTAAGGTACGTACGTAGCTCAGGAGGGCCTACAAACTATAAACCAGGCCATTCCAATTCTGGCCGGCCAAAAATCTGGTTTCTAATATAATATCATGACGGCTAGTGCTGGATGGAGTGAGTCAAGCAATTCAGGCCAGGCTTATTAGGATAGGTTGATAGAGGTTAATAACTTGAGTGGGAGAATAGAAGCCATTAGCCATGGACCATGGTATAGTCTCCATTTGAACATGTGGACCACTAATTAATCCTATTTTTGTTGGACTGAATATTGTTGGCCCACATGACAGGTTAATCCTCCTTTGATTTTCTTTAAATTGATTTAAGCTTTCCTTTGGTAACTGTCATCTATGTTAATTTGAGGGTTAAAAGCTATTTATTCTCTTCTTGATAGAAGAAGAGATTTAGGGCCCATAAAAGGCAACCCGGATAACTCTCTTAGCGAATATAGTTTCTCTGCAACCATCACTTACCGGAGAAGAAAAGAAAAGGCATAAGAGAGTTGTGATTCCCCGCTGAAGACCAACCTTGTGTTGGATCAGAGTTTGAAGATGAGACAATTAGGTACCATTTTACTACTCTACTGGTTTAGATTAAATCTTTACAGTATTGTTGGATTGATTCCAGAGAGGGTTTATAAACCCAAGATTTTCTAACATTTGGTATCAGAGCATGCTGGTTTCAATCCAATGATGTATTATAGTTTTTATGGAGTTTTCTGGTCTCTTCCGAAAACAAAAACCCAAATACCCATAGGAAAGAAATTTTGGGTATTTGATAAAGGGTATTCAATTTATTGAATAATAATAGCCTCAGAAATGAGGATTACAGTGCCTAACCCAATCTCAAAAAGATGGGAAGAAAAGATTTATTTTCTGTCATTTAAATTTTTTATTTAAGAATTACATTAGAAATTTTTTATCTCATATTTGATTACTGTCATCATTTTTTGGGTATGCTAGTAGCATGATAATGATAATATAAAAGTATATTAGAAAAGTCATAAAGGGATGATATATTTTTTTATAGGTTGTGCGCTGTCCTGCGCATGTTCTGTGCGCAAGATAGCACATTATTTTTGGGTGACTGGGCCGGTCCAGGCAGGTCGGGCCAACCCGACCTTACTAGCCCAGCCTGGCTACTCAAGCTGGATGGGCTGGGTCAGGTTCTGGTTCGGCCCAACCTGACCTGGCCTACCATTCTTGAGAATTCTAGGCTGGGTCAGGTTCTGGTTTGGGTCAGTTTATGGGCCGATTGTGGTTTGGGCCAGGCCCGTTAAGGGCCCACTAAGCCCATTTCAGTTTTGGAGAAATTTTTCCAGTTGGACCCACTTATTATATGGTACAAATTTGTACATTCAATTGACCAAAATAAACTTCAGAAGTGACCCAAATCAATGTTTAAAAGTTGACCCTGAGCTATGAAATTGTAAATTAAATTATGATCGATGGTTCTGATTATTCTAATGAAATTTTTTTTACCATCAAATCATTCTATTAGACATTAATAGGGTCCAATTGTATTCTGAAATTTTATTGGGCAGTGATTGGTCAAGATCAAATTAGATTGATCATTAAAGTTTGATTCTAATTATTCATATATATATTATTTATTCAATCCGATCATAGCCGTTAAATTGATAGTGTTGTCCATAAATAACATTCTGAATTCATTAATCAATTTCAGAATTGAACAGATTGGTCAATAATAGACGGCCTAGATCTTATTTTGATCATAAAAGACACATTTGGACATGGATCAATGATCTGTTTTGTTCTATGTATTGATGGCATTGAGATCTATCACATGGACAGATCTGATAGACTGATTAATCACTCTAAATCAGAGCATATTTTATTTTAACATTATGTTTTACTCCTTTTTACTACTTCCGCTGCTAATCTTACTTATTTAACAATATCAAAGTTCTATTTTATTATTACTATTCAGATATGCTCACTATGGTTTAATATTTCGAGTTACTTATTTCTTGGATTAGATGGCTGTATGATTATGGTGAATCAATTAAAGATATTAAGTATTGATCAATGATCAATTAAAGATAATTTTTGACCATTGATCTATGAGCTGATCAACTTAAATGTGATATAATAAAGTTCTTCGGAAATTATATAATGGTGCACATGGACCAATATTTTTGATTGATTGGTTCATCACAATTGATGACCGAATGAACTAACTTTATCACTTAAGTGTTGTTATCAATTTAAAGAACTTAACAATTTCTTAACTTGGTAGCCGCCAAAGCGACCTAATGATAGATAATTGTTTAATTCGCTAAATTGAGTTAAGAAAATACAAACTCTATTGTTTGAATATGACAACACTTAAAATTGCAATTTCATAAAGGAAATGGTTCGATTAAGCCCAAAGGTATGATTGTCTATAATTTGAAATTGGAATATGACATGGTTAATAAATGTGTTTTGCTTGTATTTGATTTATACCCAAAGGAAGATATTTAATACAATCAAATCACATATTATAAAATGCTCATATTAATCAAAGAAAAGTAATATATTTACATATTGTTTTCCAACCCAAAGGTGGTTTTACAATGATGTACATATCACTTTTAAATTTAAGTATATTGCGTAGCTAAATTCAAAGCATCACATAACTTATTGTTACTTGTTTATTTTTCTCCAGTTACAAATTCCGAGGCATCACTTTCGACTTTAGGGGATATACCCATGTTAGATGGATCGAATTTTATTGAATGGTTGGACATGTTATTGTTAGCCATTACTTACTTGGACCTTGACATGGCTTTGGATGAGCCTAAGCTAACAATGCCCATGGATGAGAGTTCAGTTAATGAAAGGGCTAACTATAATAAATGGATTAAGGCTAATAAGGTTGTGATAAGAATTATTACAAATTCAATTTCGAGGACCATTAGAGGTTCCATCAAAGCAAAGGAAAATGCTAAGGACCTACTAAAAGCTATAAAATGTCAGTTTCAAATAATTAATAAGCTTTAGGTGCATCGTTGATTAACCTTCTTACAAATATAAAATATAATGGAACCTTGAGAGTAAGAGAACACATATTTACAATGACAAATATCGCTTCTAAACTGAAAGAAATTGATATGACGGTGTCTGAAAAATATTTGGTGCAATTTATTTTCAATTCTCTTCCTCCCGAGTTTAGCTCACTTAAAGTAGCCTACACAATCAGAGCTCAACTCCATGGTCATTGAATGAGTTGATCGCAAAAGCTGATCAAGAAGAAAGGAGGGATAACCGGTCATGTGGGCCAACAATATTCGGTCCAACATTCTCCCACTTGGTCCATATGACCAATTCATAAATTCGTGTGTGAATTGCCTATTTGGTTGACAGTAATGCAGGGACTATCTCTAAGCATTTTAAATTTTCTATTTCATTCAGTTTAGATTGGTAGAACTTGCTGAGTTAACAAGTGAAACTTCTTCACTTTTAGCCAACAAAACTCTCAGAATTTTAGATGCCATTTGCTTTTGAGTATTTTGGAATTCAACTTTGGGGGACAACATTTGTAGTTCTCCAAATGCTCTCTAAACAAACAACACATACAGAATTAACCAACCAAATAGCCCATAAAATAGTTGTCTTCTGCTGAAACTTGCAAGTGTTAAAAGGTAACCAACCTTATTACATTCTTGGGTTTCCCTGCTCTCCTAAAGAAAAAAAAAATCATAGTGATTTAAAATTTTGGAGTATTTGTGAGATATTTCCAAACATGTTGTGAAAAGTAAAATTAATTTTGAACCAAAAACAAGTAACATGTAGCATATAAATATATAAATACTAAACAAAATGGAAAAAGAAGTGGCATAACAGGAACATTGTACTTTTCAGATTATAGTAGATAAGAATAAGAAATAATAGCTAATATACTACAAAAAAGTGATTTTTAGCGGCAAAAGAGAAAAAGCTTTTAGCGGTGGTCTTTTTATCTGCAATTAAAAGTGTTATACCTGCCGACGTCTAAGGGTTTCCAACACTTTTAGCTGTGGAAATAATCGCCGCTAAAAACGCTTTTTTTCCACCACTAAAAGTTACTCTCTAATTTTTTTGTAGTGATAATTTTTCACTTGAATAAAAGTTGCACATGTTATCAAGCACTGTTATCAATAAAAAGTAATTATTGAGAGTTTGTTCTCTGTCAAAGGGGAGGAAAATCTATCTATGGGCTTGCTTAGGGTGGGGAAGATCTGTGAATAGTTATTCATACTATATAAAAGGTGTAAAACATTGGCAAGGAGAAGAAAACAAACGAGAAGAGTATAAAAGGTTTATAATTTATGGTGACATGGTGATAAGGGACCGAGGCAATTATTCATATGAAAAACAGGCCGGATCCTATGTGGTTTGACTCAGAAAATCATTAATTAATGAGTGGATCTCCAATGTGGAGCCCTCCCAGTGAAAAGGCATCCCCAAATTTTACTCTCGGAGGTGTTAATCTTATGTTTTTATCAAATGATTAGTCTTACAATGGAACCAATATCTATTTAGGTAAAATTTGAGAATATGTCATGATTGATCATTGATCATGTTTCTGATATGGGATCAATCTTATGGTAGGACAACATCTATAAGAGTAAAATTTGGTACAAACAACCCATTGGGAGGGTTTCCATTTGGAGCGGTTTCAGTTTTTAATAAGTAGCCCCATTGTGGAGTTTCACTCCTTCACTCTTGATGTTTTTGCCCTTTTCTTCAAACTACAATGAAAGATTCTCTCTTCGCTTTGAGGCCATAAAAATAAATGCCCATACCGTGTATGGGATGTTCCCAAACTTTACTACAATAAAATTTAGCCCACCAAAAGATTAAACATAATAAGAATAAGGTGAATAGTAAATATATTTAATAATGCATGTGATTGTGTTAATCACATTACTTATCATTGATAAATTTTACGGTGGGGCCAATTAACTCCTATTAGAGTAAATCTTGGAGACATCCCATACACTGTGAAGGCCTTCAATTCTAGCCACTCATATCTCTCACAGGTGGGGAGCACTACGGGTCTTCCACTTGCTCTACTTAGGAATTCACCAAGTCATATGGAATCATAGGTTCATAACTTTGTCTCTTGCATCTCTGTTACTTTCCCCCCAGTAAAGACAAATTGCCCATCTCCAATCTACTAATGGTAAGACACAGTGTCTATTGTGTTCTCCTTCTGCAGCTTGCTCCTTGATATTAATTAGTTGCAATTGTCACCCTATGGCCAAAATGAATTCAAATGAAACTTGGATGAGTTGACTCAGTTTTAATACTTATCGAGTTGCACTACGCAACAAGAAAACTGTGCCACATGCTCCCTAAATTCGACGTATTCCTTTTTAATGCTATACAGGCATCCTGGGCAGTTGAATTGAATTTGAACCGCTGTTCTGTTTGCATTGTTTATTAATCAAGTCCTATTCAATCTTATTAAGCTGCGTCGTCATGTAGTTGGTGCTGCTTCTGACTCTGTCGTGACTCGTGATCTGCTATTGTATTAAATGAAGTTATTATATGTTTCTTCTGGGCGTCAAGATCGAATTGACTAGCAGTGATGGATTGATTATTAGACCCACAAAGCGTTTTATAAACTGACTCGTCTTCCAACAGTAGGGAAGAAGATGACTCATACCACCTTGCTACGCAAGAGAATTTCAATGATCAAACAAAAAGTCCAAACACATACGTTTGAACTTAGAACCCGTTTAGCATATGCATGTAGTGTAATTCTATTGTTTCTTTAAAAATTTAAATAAGGTGTCTTGGAACAGAGGAATTCCAGAGTGGGAAAAAAACTAAACCAAGGATAAAGGGAAGGACAGAGAATTGTTGGGATGTGCAGAATGCTTTTAAGATTAATATCCACACTGGTCAGTATAAGATGAGTTTCAAAAAATATTCAACCATTTTTTTTTCTTTTACTTACAGCCGACCCATGATGGATTTTATGGTATGTGGTATCAAACCCGCCTTGTGACCGGTATTTTTTTTATTAACGGTAATTGAACTTTATTTTAAATAAATATAGAAAGAGGGAGGATATGAACCTGTATCATTGTGATTGTAAACCTCATCCGCCACTTGTCCTAAATGTAAATCTAGAGTGAGTATAATTGGAAAGAGTGCTGTGAGGCAAGAGATTACTTCCCTGATGGTTGGTTTTCTGTAAGTAGCTTTCGGTAGATTTTTGTATATGTATATGGATTTTTTTCCAAAGGGGATTTAACGGGAAAAGCCTTCATAAAGTATCTATTATTTAATTTGGCCCCGATAGAAAAAGTCAGACAGAATGGGCCCTCAATTGACATTTCTCTCTTTTTTCTCTTTTTTTTCTTTGTCTTTTAGCGCTATAGTCGATATCGACTATCCCTGCTCCATACAAAAGGGCCACGAAACCGCTTTTAACTATCACTGTCTTCTTTTTCTTTTCTCTTTTTCGTTTTCATCCTTGTTGGCAATTGTCCTCTCTCAACGGTGGTCCCAGGTGGTCGTCCCAGGCGGCGGTCCCCTCTCCCATTCGCTCCAACTTTTCAAAGATTCTCCACACTTTGACGCACATGGAGGTATGTTGGCTAGTGGTTTCGTTGTCGTATTTGTGCCCTAAATTTGGAATGGGATTTACTGTTTTCGATGGGATTGATCATTCGGAAGTGGCGACCTTGCAATCTGCTTCTAACTTTGTAGTTTAATTAAAATGCAATTGTATTCACATTCTGTAGTTTGTCCATGTAGACAAGGATGCACCGACTGTCAGCGCTGCCATTTGTGGGTTTTTTTTGTGGGGTTCTCTGAATCACAGTGAATGGGTTATGAATGAAGATAACATTTTAATGAATTTTTGTTTCATTGATCCACAAGATCCATGCTCTATATTTTCAATTATTTTATCCTCTTTAAGCAACAAATGTAGCAAGTGCAGTTTACCCACCTAAAGAAAGTGCTAATTGGGCACGATCACAGTCGATGGGAACCACACATCACTTCTCCAAACATGCAGTTGATATATGTTTTTTCCTCCTCATTTATTCAAAACCCAACTGCATTGTCAATCAAATAAAGATTTACATGTATCCATGATCATTACTACATCATGGCTAATTAGTTGCCTAATTATTGTTTTTGGTACATACCTATTTATGGATTGAAACCCTTCTCCATCACAATGTATGACTACGTGCACCAAAGATTAGATATGGGTGGTTTGTTCGTTATCATTGATGTTTTGTGCCCAAAGAAGCAAGTTAGATATAGTTGTTCGTTTTTTTGTCGTTATGTGCTTTTGTATATGTGGTCATTACACTTACATGTGGTGGTTTTTCAATGATCAATCCAAAGAAAGTGATGTAATACTGGATTATAATATGTGGGCTACCCATAGAGAGTATTATAATATGGTATGTGGGGAGTGGAGGTGGGTGGGGCCACAAGGAGAGCATCTTTCCAATAGTTTTCATTAGATTAATTAAGAGGCAGTTTGAACTATCCTATCGGTGATGAGAAGTCCAGATTAATTATTCTACTTTAAATAAGGATATTTAGTGCTAACCGTTTTATAAGGATCATCTGTCTCCATGCACTGTGGATGGATTATAAATATTAAGCAAAAGTGATGTTCTGATTGGAGGAGATGTTTATGTCAGTCCTTTATTTTTTGGTTAATTCTCGACAGCCAAATGCAAGGGAGATTATACATCCGTGTAATTCGAGTCTTGCTGCTCTGATTAAGTTTAGATTGCAGTCGTTGACGGCCGCGGCGAACAATCTGTCTTCGGAGGAGAGGAGGAAGAAAATGGTGGATTTGTAGAGATAGCATCAGTAGCAGATGAGTGAAGCTCATCTGGGTTGAAGCTGTATCTCGATTCTGGGGTAGAGAACTCATTTCCAATGTCGATTATTCCTAATTTGTACTCAGTGAATTGGTATTTGAACTAGGTCAAAGGTACCCCAGATGAAAATCGCCATCTTCACAGCCAAATTAGTGCTCCAACCACAGCTGCAACTCCAACTCTCTATCTCTCTCTCTAACCCAGCAAAATACAATCAGCAGCAACAACAAGAACAACCCTAGCTCCAAAACCCACCTCCCCAGACAGTCGATATCGACTATTACAAAAATAAAGATTCATAAAAAAAACGTAAGGGCCCTAATGGACTAATTCCGTTTCCCTATTTTTATTGGGCCCAAATCAATGTTTTCCCCATGTACCAGAGTTTTTCAGTTCCTCCACAAATACTAGTTACATTTCACCTGACTTAGTAGCCCAGTGCTTGCTTCCTCTGAATCCAACAAGTGATGCTCAGTTTTTATTCTCAACCAATCTTTTCCTTCACAAACAACATTGTCAACATTCTTATAATTATCTTCTAACATAGAAGGGAACCTTAGCAACAGGCTTGTGAGTGCTGCTGGAACAACCTCACCAAACCATTTCCTTGATTCATCAGGAGACATGAGCTACATAATGAATAACAAACAACCAATCAATGAAAATGTGTAATTAATGAAAAAAAAAAAAAAAAAACAACAACAGCAGCTGCAACAACATTCTGATGTGTGTGGCACTTATGTCATAATTTTCTTTCATACCCCTAACTCTAGACAAAAACCTTAAGTTAGGCTTTTGTTTCAATCCCATAACCTTAATAAAAACAAATAACTGCACAGCCCAGAGATAGGAAAATAATTACTGTTTGGATCAGCAATGGATTTGTTTCATTTGCTTGATTGTATATTATTGTCCAGTGTACACATTTGATATTTTCCAGGTTCATGAAGAAAACATCAACGATGCTGAGAGAGGACTCCTATTCTTTCAAACCAATCATATTTCAGAAGACATTCGTCAAGGAGAGGTATAACATAAATAGATATCAATTATCTGTCTATAATTTTAATTTCCTAGTTTTGTTGCTTTGTCCTTAGAGTCACCTCACTACTTATACTCTTACAGGAACTTGGTCGCATGAGATGTATCCAAACAAACTCCGACAAAGATATATGGGTGCTTACAGACACTTAAAAGCAATACGTACGGCGTACAGGACTACACCACTTGGCAGAGATGGAGTGTATGGTAGTAGATCATGCGTTGATAACAACGCTGATTGAGAGGTTGTGTTCAGAAACAAATACATTCCATCTGCCTATGGGGGAAACACCTATAACACTTGAAGACGTTGCTTATATCTATGGCTTGCCAGTCGATGGCCCAGTCGTAACCGAACGGACTTTTCCAAGCAGGTTTGTGGAGCCAGTGTGTCAAGAGTTGCTTGGGATCACGCCCTTGAAGAAGCAAGACTATGTTGGCATAACAATAAAATTTAAGTGGCTTGAAGTTGTCTTCAAGCCTTCTGCGTGGCAAGATGAGGAAAAGAAGATTAGAGCCACTTGGGCATATTTGTTCTTTTTGGTGTCCGGGCAAATCTTCACACAGACTTCAGGGCGAGGGGCCCTGCTTTTCTGCTTGCATTGTTCAAAGAATTCAAGCCTTATGCATGGGCCCCTGCATGCCTTGCAAACCTTTATAGAATGCTTGCCAAGGCAACTTGGTGGGGTCAGGATCCGCAAGTGGCTGAGGGAAAGGGAAAAGATCAACAAGAGGAAAGGAAAAGCCATGGAGTGTCATACTCTGGTGTTTGTACTCCACTATAGGAACCATTTCATGTTGGTGGTGGGATATGTTGATGAAAGGAGGTGGGAATTCTACAACAGTTTGGCTGGTGATCGTTTGACGCGGAGTAAGGCGGAGCAGTTTGTAAGTATTGTTTTTTAGTCTAAATTGCATTCATTAATTTAAATGGAGACATCACCTCTTAGTTTAACATTTGGTCCCCCATGTCGACATTGTTGCAGATTGGGTGGTTCAACGCTATGTATATGTATTTTGGGTGGACTGGTCCATTTTTATGGACTATACTGATCAAGGAAGACATTCCTCATCAGGACAATTGTAATGACTGTGGAGTCTTTGCTGTTGCATTCGCAGATCATTGTATTCACCGCCTTCCTATCACATTTACACAATCTGACATCCCTTTCTTCCGTAGCAAAACTGTCATTGAGTTATTCAAGAGAAGTTGGCAAGTGAATGCCAATAGATTGAATCTCCCTGATTTGTTGAATCTTATCAGTTTGATCACCAAAGTTGTGAAGTCTTTCGTCAGTACAAGGATTGCCAAGAGCATTGTTCATGATTCAATTTAGGAAGAATCTTTTTTTTTTTTTTTTTTCATGTAAGTATATGAGATTGTGGAACTTGTGGGCACTAAAATTGGATAAACAGTATGGTTTTGGAAAGTTGATGATTTATGAGATGGGAACACATTTCACTCTTGATGAATGGTTTGTTAGTCAATATTTATGTATGTTTTGTTATTTGAATGTATAGCATGACGGAGAATGGAATGTGTTCAGACTGATGGATGAGGTGGTAATGATTGTATGTGTTATGGTGAGATTTTATATGATTTGACTGTCATGAGGTACAAGTGAATGTCAATGTGAATGTATTTACATTGTATGTCAATCTCAGGGAGATGGTTATGTGATTTTACAAATATTAATAGTCGATATCGACTGTCTTAACAGTCGATATTGACTATATAACCGGATATACAAAAAACAATCATAGTCGATATCGAACATGTTTACAGTCGATATCGACCAAATAACTGGAATTCAAAAAAGACAGTCATAGTCAATAACGACTATTTAACTGGATCTTATAAAATACAGTCATAGTCAACATCGACTATGTTTTTAGCCGATATCGACTATTTAACTGGAACTAAAAAAAGACAGTCATCGTCGATATCAACTATTAGTCACAGTCGATATCGACAATTTAGTCGATATCTTACCATCAAGCACCGATCTATAGAATGGAAATTGTAGTCGATTTCGACAGTATATTTAGCTGGAACAATACATATATCAAATATGAGATACCACAAACAATTGAGTTTGCAAGGAAAGAAGGTCAAGGTCGTGGGACAATACAAATAACAGTATATATATAGAAAAGTGTTCAACATATATAGCCCCTTAAAATTGGTTGTCCATCTTTTACAAAAAAGAAATATATTTAATAACACTTATATTAAGTTACAAAAAATGCTCCAGCACGATGTACAATGAACAACATCATCTATAACCAGCTAAAGAAGATTATTCAGTAGACTATACACTGTCCGAATCGCTGCATCTTCCAGCATATTCACACAAAATATTCACCACACATTTCCAAAAAATGTTAATCAGTAGACTGTACACTGTCCAGACAGCTGCATCTACCAGTAGCACATTCACACCAAAATGGCACCACCCACTTCCCCAAAAAATGTTGACCAGTAGACTATACACTGTTAAGATGGTTGCATCTTCCTGTACATTCACACCAAATATTCATCACCCACTTCCAAAAATGTTGATCAGTAGACTGTACACTGTTTAGACGGCTGAATCTTCCAGCACAATCACACCAAGTAATCACTACCCACTTCCACAAAATGTTATTCAGTAGACTGTACACTGTCGAGACGGCTACATCTTCCGGCACATTCAAAGCAAATATTAACAATCCATTAAAAAGTTGTTCACATTAACTAGTTGAATCTGCCTTCCCAAAAATATTAACACCAACAACTAATATTTAAAGTTTGCGCCGGTGGATTGCGGCAACTTTGCCGGTTATGCCCCATCTCCTTACAGTTACTACAAGTGACTACCCTTCGTTGGCGGCCATGATCTTCAGTCCGAATCCTATTCTTCTTTGGCCGCCCTAACTATTTAGTGGCTCGTGGTGGGAGAACTCGTTCATCAAATGTGTGCTCCTATTGTTTACTGTCACGGGTAGCATACAAGACTTCATTATACATCGTGCGATATACATATAAGAAGTACCAATATTCGCAGAATTCATATTGATCATAGTTTCTAACTCTCATTGAAGCCAATGCATGAGCACACGGGATCCCCAAGATATCCCATTTTCGGCATGTACAAGTCTTGCGTTCAAGATCAACGACGTCCACGTACTCCGCTGATTGTACCCGAAACTCAACTAGGCCAGCCACATGAACATGCAGTCGCCTGGCTTCTTCCGTTTCTTTTTCCAACACTTTCTCCGCATACGGTGTTAGACGACTTGTAACTGCTTACGATTCAAGATGGCGCTTTTGGTAAAATTCCATTAGTTTGGCCCGTATTTCCTCGACTTGCTTTGTAATAGGGAGGACTCTCGTGTCCTTTAAGAGGCCATTTGTGCATTCTGCTGCGTTGCTAGTGAGCATGTCATACCGCCGTCCATGTACATATGCATTGGCCTAATGTTGCCTTCCAATTGAATCATTGTAAGTGAATGCCACTTGTTGACTGTCCGTATATTAGTCATATATGCATCGTACTCAAATGGCCTGTTCGCTTTGGCAGCACGCTAAAATTTCATAACAATTGCCGCATCACTGAAAGCCAACCTAATATTCTCGGCGATGTGACGGCAACAATAACAATGCTTTGCGGAGGGTATGACATTCAAGATCATTGGAACAAGAACTTTTTGTCAGTCAGACACAATAGTCAAATTGTTAGGCTCACCAGCCCTATATGCAGATTTGCAAGGAACCACTTCCAACTATCACGTCGCTCGGATTCCACAAAGGCAAAAGCGATTGGGAGGAGCTTATGATTGGCATCGTGTGCAACAGAAACGAGCAAGACACCGGGATACTTCCCTCGGAGATGTATCCCATTTACAGCAATCATTGGTCCACAAGTATTAATGAAAGACTTAGACAAACTCCGAATGTCCAAAAAAATCTTCTAAAACGGTCTTCAGATGTGGTGTTTATGTTTGTTACCGTGCCTGAATTTGTCCTCTGCAATTCAATACAATAACTAGGCAGCATTAGAAAAGAATCCTCTAAGATCCTCGCACTGCATGCAGGGCTATCTCATTTGCTACATGTGCCTTCATGTAGGTAATTGTTGTCCCAAATTCCATTTGGTAGTCCTTCATGATCTCTTTTGGTTTCAGATTGCCATTTTGTCGGACTCTATCCATGATGAACTCCGCAATTAGCAATGCCGACGCCTATTTATGTGCCGTCCCCATCGTTGGCTTCAAGCCTTTATGGACTGGATTATTCGTATGCACTTTGAATTGTGGTCCTGATTCCACAATGAAGGCATCAATGTGCCAAGGGAAATTCTGATCTTTACAGCATGTTGTTACTTTGTACATGTTGTTCCTCAAGTGCTTCAAAGTAAAGTTTCCATAAATTGTAAACTTGGCAAGAGTCTTCTGGAACGTGTCACAATCAGGGAATTCACATCCAATCCACATTTCCCGTGCTGATTTGTTTCCAACGTCTGCATTCAATTCGTCAGGTACCATATTGTCGACGAAATTAACACCTGAATGTTCATTTGAAGGACATGCGTTGTCTGCTGGATTAGCCCCGGCGATGTTGCTTCTGTGCGCGCCCATCACAACCACTGGAATTTGTCTGATGAATTTATTTTTATCAAAATGATTCTCATCACCGAACTCAGTCACATCCTTTATGTTATCATCAAATGCATTGTTGACACTGTTCACTGGATTAGCCCCTACAACGTTCATTCTGTCCACGTCCATCCCAACCACTGGAATTTGTCCAGTGAAATTAATTTCATCAAAATCATTCTCATCGCCATACTCTATTCATCAAAATCATTCTCATCGCTATACTCTACCCCATCCTCTATATTATCAACATCAATTTCTTGACATAAGGTATGTGGTGGATTTGTAATGTCCCGAACAGTTGAAAAATGCATGTCATTATCTTCTTGGAGATCGACGGTAAGAAGCTCTGGAACAGTTGTCCCGTCGTTCACTTCTTTTCCCATGCACTTTAACAATACACCCCTCGATTGTCCAATAATAGATCGATGCTTGTCATTCCTCTGAAGCCTAAGTGCATCAACAATACAACAAAATCTGTGTGAGGGATTGGGATTAATATTTGATAAATGTTTAATTTAGAATACAACATGTTTACATACCTTGACTGTTCTCCTCCTCTGCATTGTCCATTGTTCGATCTGTCAGAAACATATAAGTATATCCCATTTGTATCCCGACCCGATGCTTTCATCATTCTGTTTACATCATTATCATCTTTAATGCTAGCCAGTGAAAATGCACATCCATTGTGATGAAGGTATTGTATGCTTAAACTTTCAATCGATGAATCCCAATTAAATGCTTCAATTGCTTCGGCAACCAATGACCCATATGTTATGTCAGTTGATAAATACCGCATCTTTTGTTTTCTTCCATTATAGACGGGCCGCATCATATCAAACTCAAAGTTTCCACCGTAGTGGAATATGATTAAGATATCGCAATCTGACATGCTGTTTATAAATAAAAATTATTTAGTTTATATAGTGGTAGAAACAGAAGGTAAATATGTATGCATAAACAATGCCCATAGTGAAAGTGGAAGTGTATGTATAAAGTAGATGCATTGTGATATTCCAAAGGTTGTACTAATTGTATTATTAAATAATGCCATACACAGACTATATACATTTTAAACCATATAGCAAAATACGAATATGAAAACTAAATACGACAGTGTAGGAGCATCTCCACCTTTTACACCAATTTCATGGGACAAGGCCCATGTCCTGTTAAAATTTATAGATCTTGTAAAATGAAATAGTCGATAAAGAATTAACATGGGGCATGAATGTTCTGTTTTAGTTTAGGCTGAATAGAAGAAGAGGAGTGATGTCTGTATTGTCAAGTACAACAACATTTAAAACCCTAAACCCAAAAAAACTATGTTAAGATTGAAGATGGCATGTCACTTTAGTAGAAGATATCCACCTTTCAGAACTGTAGATGCACTTGGGTGCCATTTTCTCGGTCAGTCAAAAAAGGGACATTTATAACTCTAAACCCAAAAACGTAAGTAAAAATTAAAAAGATGGGAGTGGTTTTTTATGAGCAAATATCAACTGTTCACAACTCTATATGCACTTGGATGCTATTTTCTAGGACAGATCATGGTCGTTGATTACTTGTCTAGGATTGGTAAGATATAAAAGGAAGAACAATAATCAAAAGGTTGGATGACTGCCAAGTTTTGGGGATACTATCAAACTAATAATGAAGATTCATGTGTCTACTCGCCTTTTAAAGGAGTGCAACCACCACCATTAATAGAGTTCTTGAAGAGTTGCAGTGGATTTTCGTCGCCAAGGAAGGGTTGATCGTACCAGATGAGGCAAAAGATGTAAACGGGAAACGCAGATGCGAAACTAGGTTTTAAGTGTACTTATAGATGATAGTCAATATCGACTATAGTGCTAAAAGACAAAATAAAAAAGAGAAACGTCAATTAAGGGCCCATTCTGTCTGGCCTTTTCTATCGGGGCCAAATTCAATAATAGTGACTTTATGAGGATTTGTTCCGTTAAATCCCCTTTTCCAAATGTATATAGAGATTGTTGTCTCTATTAAGGGCTGGGGAAAGGGCCTTCTCCCAATTTTTGCTATCTTGTGTGTGATTAAGGGAGTTGAGTCAGATCTTAACTCTTAATAGGCCTTTGAGGCTTATGGAAAAAATGTGTGGGGCCCACCAGGCCCCCATAGTCCAACACTAAAAAAGTTACCCGTGTAGTTTTACTGAAAAAAAAAAAAAAAAACATCTATATACTATATATATGGGGTAAATACGTCAAGCCCATACCAAAACTCAAACCCAACTCATAATATATGTCCCCTTTAAAAAGCTTGATCTGTCGCCATCCTTAGTTTGAGGTGGGACTCTAACTTTCCTATGATTTAAATTACTAGAGTGATGGATGAGTAATCATTTCCCATCTGCACTTAATTCAATTTTTATTTAAAGGTTGGTTATTTGATAGTCGTTTTTTAATATGTTTTTTTGCCCATATGTTGATATATATTGTGATATATCTTCATGTTTTTAAATTTTACAGAAGATAATATAATAACAAATGCATTCTTTGTTGGAAATGGATTTATCTCGATATTAGCATGTTGTCAATAAAAAAATGTGATATAAATTAACCGTGCATGATATTTGTAAAAGAAAGTTTCAATCTCTATCATTTTCTTGTATGTTGATCATTCTATAAAATAGATGAGGAGGAGTAGATAAAGTTTGATGGATGAAAGTTTACTCTATCATGACAATTTTCCTAGGTCCTTACTTAAAATATTTCAAACAACCACTACTCAGTTAGATAATTAGATCACCATGTTAAGTTATTTGAACACCCTTTGAATATTTTAAGAAATTTGGATTACCCCCATTGCTAAATCAACTCGTTATCTAAATTTTAGATACAATCCGGAGAGCCAAGTTTATGACCCCCTTTTTTCGGACCAGGACCTAGCCCTATGGAGAGAGGGCCCTTGAGTGAGGGGAGTAAACCTTAAGTCAGGTGGGAGGCATCTAATAGAGAAATTAGACATCTGGTGAGGCATCACAGTCCAGTGGTACCCGAGACAGGCAGGCAAGAACCGGCTCCTCGTACATGTAGGGTAAGAGGCCGATCTTAAGTTTACGAGCTGCAGGGAGAGTAACCTGAGGAGTAAAAAATGTCAAATAATTAAGAGCGCAATCAATACAGATCATCTGGTCAATGTAAAAGTCCAAGGAGAACACTTTAATCTCATCACCAAACGTCACTGCACAAGATACTTTAGTAAATCTGTTGATTTGATCTCCGCCAGATAATCAGCGTGAGGCTGCTACATTTTTCTTTTGTTATTTGATTTATATATTTTTTTTTCTGGAGGTGGTAAGGTTATGTCTGTATAAGGTATCTATCATACAAGGACTCTCCAGTCTCGTTGGCTACTTACATTCTTCTTCAGTAAGTAAGCAAGCAGTGTGAAAAAGAAACTCTCTCTCTCTCTCTCTCTCTCTCTCTCTCTCTCTCTCTCTCTCTCTCTCTCTCCCAAAGAGAGAATTTCATCTTACAGAGAAATGGCAGATTCCAATCCGTCTAAGGATGTTGCTCCAGTGTCGGTGTTTCCTAAGAAGCCTAAAACAAACAAGTATGCTTTGGGTTGCGCGGTACTCGCATCCATGGCTTCCATTCTCTTGGGCTACGGTAACTTCTAGTTCTTGTTCTTGTTCTTGGATTATAATAGTAGAATGGATTCTCTCTTTGATGTTGGTGATGACCCAGATAAAGTTTGTAGAGACCTTAGAGATATCTTTTTTTTTTTTTTGGTTCCTTTTGGTTTCTACACACTTTTTGTTGTTTCTATTAGCAATCTCTCTCTCTCTTTCTCTAAAAGGGTAGATTTTGGTTTGTTTTTCCTTGTTGGTCCATCTCTTGTTCATCTTTTATTTTATATCTGAATCTCTTTTCTGCTTCTTTTTGTTCCATAGATATTGGGGTGATGAGTGGAGCCTCCATTTATATCCAAAAAGATATGAAACTAAGTGACACAAAGATAGAAGTCCTCACGGGAATCCTCAACGTATATTCTCTAATTGGGTCGTGTGCCGCCGGAAGAACCTCCGACTGGCTCGGCCGGAAACTCACCATCGTCTTCGCCGCAGTCATCTTCTTCGTGGGGGCATTGATGATGGGCTTCGCAACAAATTACGCCTTTATCATGGCAGGGAGGTTCGTCGCCGGCGTCGGAGTAGGCTACGCCCTCATGATCGCCCCCGTATACACCGCGGAAGTATCCCCCGCCTCCACCCGAGGCCTCCTCACCTCATTCCCGGACGTCTTCATCAACGCCGGAATCATGTTCGGCTACGTGTCGAATTATGCTTTCTCCCATTTCTCTCTGCACCTCGGCTGGCGGCTGATGCTCGGAATTGGAGCAATTCCGTCGGTCTTCCTCGCCTTTGGGGTGCTGGCGATGCCGGAATCGCCGAGGTGGCTCATCATGCAGGGGCGCCTCGGAGATGCGATGAAAGTGCTTAACAAGACATCAGACAGCCCCGAGGAGGCCCAACTCCGGCTGGCGGAGATCAAAGAGGCCGCCGGGATTCCAGAGAACTGCACCGACGATGTAGTCCCAGTGCCAAAGCGCAACAAAGGAGAAGGGGTGTGGAAAGAGCTACTTCTCCGGCCGACCCCGGCCGTCCGGCGGATACTCATTGCCGGAATAGGCATCCACTTCTTCCAGCAGGCATCTGGGATAGAGGCGGTGGTGCTCTACAGCCCTCGGATCTTCAAGAAGGCCGGGCTGAAGAGAGATAACGACCTTCTCGGTGCGACGGTGGCCGTCGGGTTCACCAAGACCTGTTTCATTCTTATCGCCACCTTCTTCCTCGACAAGGTGGGGAGGCGGCCGCTGCTCCTCAGCAGCGTGGCGGGCATGGTCTTCTCCCTGGCCATGCTGGCGGTGGGATTGACGGTCATCGACCACCACCCGGACGAGAGGGTGGTGTGGGCAATAGCCCTCAGCATCTTCATGGTGTTGGCCTTTGTATCCTCCTTCTCAATTGGAATTGGGCCGATCACTTGGGTCTACAGCTCGGAGATCTTCCCTCTTAAGCTTAGGGCGCAGGGCACCAGCTTGGGGGTGGCCGTGAACCGCATCAATAGCGGTGTTGTCTCCATGACGTTTTTATCTCTGTCTAAGGCCATCACCATTGGTGGGAGCTTCTTTCTCTATTCTGGAGTTGCGGCTGTGGCGTGGGTCTTCTTCTACACGTTCTTGCCGGAGACGAGAGGGAGGACCTTGGAAGATATGGAATGCTTGTTTAAGAGGTCGATGCTAAAGGGAGGTGGTGGTGGTGAGAAGGTGGATGGCCAAGTTCAGCTGGTGAATGGTACTGGGGTGACAGCTACCAATGGTCATGGCCATGCTCAGGTTTGATTGTTGTTGAGGTAACATGGATGGCTGGCCAAGGTATCTAATACGTACATTATTGTAAACTAGGACCCAAGAAAAAATAAACTACTTCAATTGCAGCATATATTACCAAGTATATCACTTTCCGTGAACGAGAAGTACAGCCAAACGCGGGATAGAGAACAACCCTTTTTTAACTTCATGATCATCTGTAAATAGCAGATGAGAGAGTGACTTGAACTTTGATTCAGTTTCTTTTATTTGAAGACGTTGTTGTACTCTTGAAGTTTCATCAGTGTGCGTGCCTAATTATTACGGACTTGGGGTTAACTGATGATGAGGGTTTACAGAGAGGTTGTTTAGCTTGAACAAGTGTCTCTGCTGATCTGAAACCTGAAAGGGAAGAGAAAACAGCAGTCAGGGCCCGAGGCTGCTGTCAGCCAAAGGCACTCCGACGCCTGAGTTAGTGCAGTCACTGAACTAGGGTGAAGTGGAGAAGAAGAGATGTTTCAGCAGAGTAACAGTGTGGACTGTATTTTGCATGTACCTGTTCATGACTCTTCATGCAGGCATATATAGAGGAGAATGGAAGGTTCCATAGTGGAGGTAGGTAAGGATACTTGTCCTATCAGCCCACACCTGGGATCTTTAGTGGGGGTAGGTGAGGATACTTGTCCCATCAAACCTCCCCTCAAATCCCTCACATAAATGTGGATGTGATCTGTTGATAAGAACGAGCCCTTATCCTTGGCCGGTGGCCGCCCTACCTGACAGGGACTCCCTACAAAGTACCCGTCCCATCTCATAATGGGAACTGGAAGCCCGGTGTTCACCTCGGCAGAGGGGCCGAACTGGAGAAGAGGCCGGGGTCAGATATACCCGAGATCGGACTGGGATGCCAGCGTGAGACCGAGTTCGGTAGGACATGGTCGGTACTCCTACCGGGACCAATCCTACCTTGACAAAGGCTGAGACGCTGCTTATGTCGGAGAGAAGGGGGTTAAGACCCTGATTGGCGTTATTACCAAAGAATTACATACAACATCGGTTTCGGTCGAAGCAGCCCACACAATTGCCCCCTGCTCCTGACTTCGAGGGGTCAAGGAGACCGCGGGGTTAGGAGTGATAGGATGGAACTTGCCGAAACCGATCCTGTAGTTTAGACAGGCGTGGGGTGCCGCTTCGCTTACCGAGGCGCTTTTAATAGCGCCAGGCTGTCTGGAGGCGGTTTTAATAGCCCCAACCATATCATCATGAGGGCGCTGTGACGCCGCCATGTGTCAGGTCCCTGATGGCCATTGCGTCTTATCGAGGAGACGGGTGGCGTGCTCGAGGCGGTGTCTGCACATGCCTTTCGGGATACGAAGAGATCTCCATCTGTGTATAAAAACCCCGGTCCTGGAAGGAGGACCACTTTCGCTGTCACTGTGCTTGGAGCTTTCGCCTGAGTTGCCTGGAGCCTCATCGCCCGAGAAGCCCTTTCGTTCGTCTCCTGAAGTTTAGAGTTCTCTGTTCTCTACATCCTTTCCGGCCCTGTGTCTTAGTGAGTTCCCTCCTGCCTCTGACATTTTTTCCTTCTCTGGGCTCTTTTTCTGTTTTTGGGGGTGTCTACTGTCTTTCTTCTCCGTCACCGTCACCAGTATTCCGGTCTAGGCTAGGGAAGATGGGGGTTTTTAGACATTGGATAGACACAGAGCTTGCTCTAGCCGAGCTCAGGAAACAATACCAGATACCAGAGAACGTCCAGATTAGGGCGGATGGGGACCGTGACCGAAGCCGACCACGGGTGCTTGTAGAGGGATGGATGCCATTCCCTCTAGTAGCCATAATAGAGGGCGGAGTGAGATTCCCAGTCCATCCCCTCCTGAGAGCTTGCCTCAGGAGATGGAACCTTACCCCGTGCCAACTAATGCCCAATGGTTTTAAGGTAATCATGGGTATAGCCGAACTGAATAGGATATTGGGAACCAACCTCGGCGTCGAAGACATTGAGGATGTATATAACCTGTGTCGGTCTCCGAAGGACGACGCATACTATTTGAGAGTTCGACCGAAGGAGATTCCTATAATCAACGAGCTCGAGGACAACACAAAATACGCCGGGGAGGACTGCCTTTACGTCACCGGGAACTGGGAGTATGCCCCCGGAGAGCCCAGGGTGGACCATGTACCCGGTCGTCTCGGAGAACCACCGAGTAAATATCTCAATTTCTGAACTTCTGATGTAGTTTCATTCTGCCGAACTGATGCCTAATTGCTTGTCGTGCAGGTCACGCGGAGAGGAAACGGCAGAGGAAGAACTCCGGGTGGCGACGAAACGTCGGCTGGTTGAAAAGGATTTACAGCTACAAGGGTCACCGGACCCGATCTGCCTCAGCTCTTCTTGGGTACGAACCCGTGTACCGATCTTTCATAAGAAGACGGCACGAGAACCTCAGGGGGGAGCAGGTCCTAACTCTTGCCGAAGCCGAGGAGCAAACAGCTCCAGCAGCAGGGCCTGCGCAAGTACCTCCCGAGGCCACACCTTCTAGAGCTTCAGCCGAAGCCGGTCCGTCGCAGGTCCAGACCGCAACAGAGACCGACTCCGAGGAGGAAAGTGAGCCGGAAGGTGAATCCGAGGGGGTTCGGCAGGAGGAGCTTGTAATTCTCCCATCTTCTGAGTCGGACGAAGAGGCCGAGATGGGACGACGCCGCGCGACCCTTATTAGTCTCGACGAAGTCATCTTCGGAGATTCGCCCACCTCGGGGGCCGTTCTCCCTCCGAACCTGGAGGATACAGTCGTCTCTCCCCCAGTCCAATCTCCTCAGCCTCCAGCAGTGGCCGAGCGCTCCACCAAATCCCGTCGGGATTCAGTTCGGCTGGGAAAAAGGCCCAGGGTTGCGGACCCAGTGGGGGACGAGCCCAACCCTGCCTCTGAGCACTCGCCGCTGCTCGGTCCTCCGATCTGGAACCCTAGCTTCCTGCTGGAGGATGGCCAGTCGCTATCGTCGGACGGCCGGCTGAGTGATGGCACATCTGTTGTCAGTGCCCTTGCGCACGCATGTGCTCTGCCTGGAGACATGGCAGAACATATGAAGAGGAGCGAGGTGGAGCTGGATGTGGCTCAGATGGCCGACGCCCTCAGGGTAATTTTATCCCTTGAACTTTGCATTGCTTTGATTTCTGTAATTCTGGTATTGATGTCGGCTTAACACTTGTTTGTTTCTTCAGATCCTGCAAAGGGCGCTGGTGTCGGCGGACAAGGCCCAGCAGAGCACCGCTCGGGCGGAGAGGGCCGAAAAAAGGGAACTGGAGCTCGAGGCCGAGCTCAGTCTAATAAAGCAGAAGGCAGCCGAGCAGGAAAAGAGCGTCTTGGGCCTCAGTGACGAGCTGGATAAGGTCAGAGCGGAGCTGGAAAACCAAGTTCAGGCAACGGCCGAACTTGAAAAGAGGTGGGGGGAGGCAGAGGCTGAACTCCGAGCTGATGTCGACAAGCTACGGGCCGAGGTTGACAAAGCTTTTGACGAAGGGGTGGCGGAAGCCACCGAACAGTACATCGCGCAAGTCAAGAGCGTCAGCCTGAAGGCCTGGAGACTGGGATGGACAAGCTCGTTGAGGGCAGCAGGGGTCCCCGAGGACAGCCCTGTGTATACAGAGATCCCTCAGTTTCCTCCTCCTCAGCCCGCACCGAACCAAGCTCCTGAGGCCCCAGCCAGGGAGACCGAAGACAGTGCCCCCGGACACGACGCGGAGGTCGACGCCGGACAAGTGGCTGTCGAGGTCATGGAAGCTGCTGCTGCTGATGGCGCCGAGGGGGCTGTAGTCTGAAAAATATGATGTAATTTTGTTTTTATTTTTTCTGTACTGGGGGAAATTTCGTAATTCTTTTTGTTGGGAAATTTGTAACCTTTCTCATTTCATGAAATGAAATTGGCTTTGCCTCCAACTTTGAATTTTTCTTCTCTTTTTTCCTTTCTTTATGCGTTTGGCTTAACAACCAGAATAAATAATAGGAAACAAGACAAAGTAAATGAGTTCGGTATAAGCCGAACTTGTAGTAGTTGTAACCCGAGGTGCTGTATTGATTTTGCAACCATAATGAGCATCAATCTCGGTAAAACTGAGGACGCTTGGTCCTGTGACCAAAGCTAAATCCGGTTTATAATCAGAACTCGACCGGTCCATTGACCAGGCCAAAGTAGCTAACTAAGATAACCGAACAAATAATTCAAGTCGGTTAAGTAACCGAGCTGTAGATATATGCCGAGTTCCATAACTTGGACATTTTTTCGAGAATAGGGGACAGCTTGTAAACGTATTCCATAAAAAGAAACAGTTTATTAACTTCCCAACTCTGATTACATCAAAAATAGAATTTCTTGAGGTGGGTGGCATTCCATGGGCGTGGCAGCTCTCTGCCCTCCATGTCCTCAAGCCTATATGCAGACTGCCCAGCAACCGAAGTCACCTTAAACGGTCCATGCCAGTTCGGTGCAAACTTTCCTTCGCTGGGATTCCTGTCTGCTGGAAGAGTCTTTTTCAAGACCAATTCTCCAGGGGAGAACTTTCGCTCTCTGACCCTTTGATTATACCCTCTAGCCAACTGTCGCTGGTAGGAAGCGAGACGGATGGCTGCGGCATCCCTTCGCTCCTCCGCCAAGTCGAGCTCTGTGGCGAGGTTTGCATCATTCTGGCCTCGGTCGAACAGTTCCGACCTGAGGGTGGGGAGGCCGACCTCAAGTGGAATTACAGCTTCCATTCCGTAGGCTAGGGAGAAAGGAGTTTCCGAGGTCGAGCGCCTCGGGGTAGTCCTATATGCCCATAGGACACTTGGAAGTTCCTCTACCCATCTCCCTTTGGCTCGATCTAGTCTCTTTTTGAGTCCGTCAAGCACCACCTTGTTCGAAATTTCAGCCTGCCCATTGCTCTGGGGGTAGGCCGGGGTAGAGTAGTAGTTCCTGATGCCAAGGTCTTGACAGAAGCTTCTGAAGAAGTTGGAGTCAAACTGGGTCCCGTTGTCCGTGACCAGGGTCCGAGGTACTCCGAATCTAGTTACAATGCTTCTCCACACGAAGTTTTTGGTGTCCTTCTCAGTGATGGAGGAGAGTGCTTCGGCTTCTATCCACTTGGTGAAGTAGTCAGTTGCTACGATCAACCATCTTTTGTTCCCTGGAGCTCGGTGGAGGGGTCCCACGAGGTCCAGTCCCCATTGGGCGAAGGGCCAGGGGCTGGAAAGGGGGCTCAGGTCATGTGCTGGCTGATGGAGAGAGTGCGAGAACTTCTGGCACTTCTCACATTTCCTGGCATAGACCTGTGCATCCTTCTGCATATAGGGCCACCAGTACCCCTGGCTGATAGCTCGGTAGG
Source organism: Umbellularia californica (assembly GCA_028538565.1). Classification (NCBI taxonomy): domain Eukaryota; kingdom Viridiplantae; phylum Streptophyta; class Magnoliopsida; order Laurales; family Lauraceae; genus Umbellularia; species Umbellularia californica. The sequence continues at coordinate 10,730,220 of JAPQWN010000001.1, read as the reverse complement.
CGAGTGACCGACCTCCGATGTGGCTGCCGCAGATCCCTTCATGAATTTCATAAAGGAAGTCTTCGACTTTGCTCGGATGAACGCACCGGAGGTAAGGGCCATTGTAGGATTTCTTGTAGAGTTTATCGTCTGGAGAGAGCCAAAATCGGGCTGCCTTCAGCCTGATTTTGTGGGCTTGGCTCTTGTCCTCGGGTAGCTGGTCATTCTTGAGGTAGGAGATAAGTTCATCCATCCAGCTTGGACCGAGGTCAGTGCACAAAATCTGTCGAGGCGGTTGAAGTTGTATGCTCGGTTTGTCCAGTGCTTCCACTTCGACAGTTCTTTTTCTTCCTGCCTCGACAGCAGAGGCTAGATTTGCTAGAGCATCGGCGTGAGAGTTGGAGTCTCTGCCTATTTGCCTGACTTCAGCCTTTTGGAACTGAGATAGAGCATCGGCGTGAGAGTTGGAGTCTCTGCCTATTTGCCTGACTTCAGCCTTTTGGAACTGAGATAGGCGTTGCTTAGTGTAGGCCAGGTAGGCTGCCATCCTGTCATCTCGGGCCTGGTAATCTCCATTCAGTTGGCTCGTGACCAGCTGTGAGTCGCTGAAAATCACCAGTTGTTGTGCCCCCAGGGTTTTTGCGCTGCCCAGCCCTGCAATTAATGCTTCATACTCGGCTTCATTGTTAGAAGCTTTGAAGTCAAGAGTCAGGGCTTGCTCAATGACAAGACCCTCCGGAGATTGAAGGACTATGCCAGCACCAGCCCGTTTGGAGGTGGAGGACCCATCGACGAAGACTTTCCAAGAAGAGTCGAGGAACTGTTTCCAAGACCGATCCTGCTCGATCTCTGCCGAAGTCCTTGCCTCCTCGCCCCCCAGTTCGGTGTCGAGATGACTTGGTGCCGAACTAGGAGAAGTGAATTCCACAATAAAGTCCGCCAGGACTTGGGCTTTGATGGCCGTTCTGGGCTGATACTGGATATCGTATTGCCCGAGTTCGACAGCCCATTTAGACACTCGTCCTGAAAAGTCTGCTCTCCTGAAGAGGGACTTGAGTGGGTGTTCGGTCACAACCACGATAGAATATGTCAGGAAGTAGTGGGAGAGCTTCCGCGAAGCACTAACAAGTGCTAAAGCGAGCTTTTCCAATGGCAAGTATCTCGTTTCGGCATCGAGCAAGATTTTGCTTGTATAATAGATGGGCCTCTGCTGCCTGTCATCTTCTCTTACGAGCACAGAGCTCACCGCATGGTCCGAAACTGCCAGATATAAATATAAGAGCTCACCCCGCACTGGGGTGGAAAGCAGAGGAGGGGAGGAAAGATACACTTTGAGCTCCTGGAGAGCGCTTTCGCATTCCGGGGTCCACTTGAACCCGGAACTCTTTTTCAAGAGCTGAAAGAAGGGAAGGCATTTATCCGAAGCTCGGCTAATGAAGCGGTTCAGTGCTGCCGCCATCCCGGTAAGTCTCTGAACCTGTTTTATTGAGTTCGGACTCTGCAGGGCTCTGAGTGCCGAGATCTGATCGGGATTAGCCTCGATTCCTCGCCTCGTAACCAGGCTGCCAAGGAACTTGCCCGAGCCGACGCCAAATGCACATTTGGAGGCGTTCAACTTGAGCTGATATTTCTTGAGGATGGAGAAGGTTTGACGTAAGTCAGTCAAGTGGTCCTGTGACCGCTTAGACTTAACGACCATATCATCAATATAGACCTCGATCGTCCTGCCGAGCTGGTCCTGAAACATCTTGGTTACCAGCCTCTGGTAAGTGGCACCGGCGTTTTTTAACCCGAAGGGCATTACTTTGTAGCAGTAGGTGCCCCTAGGTGTTATGAACGCGGTTTTTTCTTGATCAGGCTCGTGCATTGGAATTTGATGGTAACCTCGGTAAGCATCGAGGAAACTCATCCTCTCGTGGCCGGCAGTGGCGTCGATCAGCTGGTCTATCTTCGGTAGAGGAAAGCTGTCTTTGGGACAGGCTTTGTTGAGGTCGGTGAAGTCTACACAGACCCTCCAGCTGCCATCCTTCTTTTTTACCACAACTGTGTTGGCCAACCAAACAGGGTACTGGACTTCGCGGATAGCCTCAGCGTCCAGTAATTTGTCGACCTCCTTGGTCACAGCCTCTGCCTGTTGGGCGCCCATCCTGCGAATCTTTTGGACAACAGGTTTATGTCGGGGATCCACATTCAGCTTATGGCTTATGACCTCGGGGCTGACGCCGGACATTTCATATGGGGTCCAGGCGAAGACCTCCCTATTTTGTAACAGGAAGTCGAGCATCCTGGCCCTCTCCTCGTCAGCGAGTTGGCTACCGAGCAGGAAGAACCTCTCTGGATCGCTGGTATCGATACCGACCTGGGTGAGGTCTTCGATGCTCTTCTGTTCGGGAGTTCGTCCCACAGCGTCAAGCTCAGCTTCCAGCTCGGTCATGTGGACTTGCTGTGGCTGCGTATCTCCGGGGACCACGGCCAAGAGGCATTCTTTGGCCATGTCTTGGTCGCCGCGGATTGTGATAACTTCGAAACTCCCATCCTTGTTCTGTAAAGGAAACTTGAGCTTCTGGTGATGGGTCGAGGGAACGGCCTCAAGGTTATGGAGCCAGGTTCTCCCCATGATGGCATTGTATGGAGATTGTGCATCCACCACCAGGAAGTCTACCTTTGTGGAAGCTCCTCCGACCTCGACCTTGAGGGAAATTTTCCCTTTGGGATACACCGTCTTGGAGCTGAAACCCACCAGGGGGGTGCGGGCTTCCTGCAGGTCCTCCTCTCTCAGGCCCATCCTCCTGAAGCAGTCCAAGTAGAGGATTTCCGAGGAGCTTCCAGGGTCCACTAGGATCCTTTTGACATCGAAGTTGTGTAACCTCATAGTCAGAAGAAGAGGATCATTGTGGGGTAGCTGGACCCCGGCCAAGTCTTTATCAGAGAACCAAATTTTTGGCCTCTCCACACGTGCTTTCTTTGCTGAGGGACCGAACTCGGCCGTCATCACATGCTTGCTATGCTGGGCTTTCCTGGCATCGGCACGGGCTCGGTCACTTCCCCTGGGGGCAGGAGCCAAGTGAATGACGTCGATGGTCCCTGCAGGCTCACCGCGGCCTTGGTCATCGGGGAGGCGTTGCTGCTGAGCGTTGTTCACTCTGCCTTCTTCCCTGACATGGTCTCTTAGATGCCCATCTTTCACGAGCTTTTCAAGGTGCGCCTTGAAGGCATAGCAGTCCTCGGTTCTGTGTCCTCTATCTTTGTGGTAGGCACAGAACTTGCTCTGATCTCGGGAGGAGACGTCACCCCTCATTGGCTGGGGCCATTTGAAGAAGGGCTGGGCCTGGATTTTGCCGAGGAGCTTGTAGATAGGCTCTTTGAAGATGGTATTGACGGCTCTATAAGAGGCGCCACTTGGTTTCGGCCTCGCGCTGCCTCCCGAGGTGGGGGCAGGGCGTGCTGCCGAGCTGGATGGCTCTTTACTCCGATCCACCTCTTTCTTAGCAAGCCTCATTTCTCTTCTCGTGGGACGGCCCTCCGGTCGGCTTTCTGGCCAGAGATTATGGCTCTCCCGAGCTCGGATGTCGTCTTCTTCCTGCTCAACGTACTGGTTCACCCGGACCATCAGAGCCTTCACTGAAGGTGCAGGATGACGTACCAGTTTCTGCCGAAGCTCATTGCCCGGAAGCAAAGCTTGTTGGAAGGCAGTGATGGCTACGTCGTCATTGGAATTTTCAATCACGCTGTAGATGGTCCAGAATCGTTTGGCGAACTGAGTAAGAGTCTCGGTCGGCCTCATCTTGATTGAGATCAGGTCGGCGTCAGTCTTCGGAATGACCCGGTGGGCTTGAAATTTTTCGACAAAGGAGTTCCGGAGCTGTGGCCAGCTCGAAATCGATCCCTCGGGGAGTGCGCAGAACCACCGAAGTGGGAGGTCGCCCAAGCTGGAGGAGAAAACTTTGCAGTCAAGGTCGCCGTCCCCGCTGAATACCGTCATCTTCTGGGTGAAGTGCCGAAGGTGGGCCTCGGGGTCCGACGTCCCGTCATAGAGATTGAAACGTGGGACGCTAAACTTGTCAGGGAGGGGATGATCCCTGATTTCCCGAGAAAATGGAGAGGTACCATGGATGTCACCGTGTTTGGTAGTTAACCGACCTCGAGAGAGGCCGGCCTGCTCCAGGCTCTGCTGTACGGCCAGCTTAATCTGCTGGTCGATGTAGTCAGCCATCTCGGGGTCGGCCCTGGTCTCCCGCCTTTGTTTATGGTGCTGGTGCTGGTCAGCACTGGCATGAGTGTTACTCGAGCCCTCTTCTCGAGCTCGGGTACGCCTTTCATTCAGCTGATCCCTTAGGTCTGGTCGACCCCGAAGACCGAGACGAGCCCGTTGCTTAGGCGGAGGGGTGTGAGAGGCTTCGGGCTGGACTTGGCTCTTAGTTTCAAGCAGCCGCTGAAGCTGGAGGATCTGCCCTTTTTGCTCTTCGATGATGAGGTTTTGGGCCTTGATGGCCTCGGCTTGGGCCTCAACATCGTCCTCCAGGACCATGTCGTCGTCACCTTCATCGCCGAGGTGGACGTGATCCTCTTCCATGTGGTCCCCGTGAGAAGACCGAGGAGGAGGAGACTGCACAGGAGCCCCACTTCGTAAGGGCCGTTCCTGAGGAGGAACGTCCTCTCGAGGCGGAGCGTTGAGAACAACTTCCAGGCGCGGACGTTCCGCCCGAGAGGTATTCGTCCGAGCCCGCTCTAATACAGAATCGCGCCGAGAAGACGCTGCTGCTCCTCTTGTCGATGAGTGTGTCACCGTAACGGGTGAACCTACACTCCGCATACCAGGTTCTCCTCCCACTCCCCTCGGAGGAGGGTTGGATGGTGCTCGCCTGGTATCTCTTCGCGAACTTGTCACCAACGCTCCTGCCTGGTCTGTCTCCAGTGGAGGTGGCATGAGAGGCAGGAATGTTTCTGGTTGCTTAGACCCAGACGGTCTAGCAACGCTCTTTCCCTTCTGAGCCTTGGGAGGCATAGCTGTTCGAATGAAAATGTGGACTTCTCAGATCGTTCCCCACAGACGGCGCCAAATTGTGCGTGCCTAATTATTACGGACTTGGGGTTAACTGATGATGAGGGTTTACAGAGAGGTTGTTTAGCTTGAACAAGTGTCTCTGCTGATCTGAAACCTGAAAGGGAAGAGAAAACAGCAGTCAGGGCCCGAGGCTGCTGTCAGCCAAAGGCACTCCGACGCCTGAGTTAGTGCAGTCACTGAACTAGGGTGAAGTGGAGAAGAAGAGATGTTTCAGCAGAGTAACAGTGTGGACTGTATTTTGCATGTACCTGTTCATGACTCTTCATGCAGGCATATATAGAGGAGAATGGAAGGTTCCATAGTGGAGGTAGGTAAGGATACTTGTCCTATCAGCCCACACCTGGGATCTTTAGTGGGGGTAGGTGAGGATACTTGTCCCATCAAACCTCCCCTCAAATCCCTCACATAAATGTGGATGTGATCTGTTGATAAGAACGAGCCCTTATCCTTGGCCGGTGGCCGCCCTACCTGACAGGGACTCCCTACAAAGTACCCGTCCCATCTCATAATGGGAACTGGAAGCCCGGTGTTCACCTCGGCAGAGGGGCCGAACTGGAGAAGAGGCCGGGGTCAGATATACCCGAGATCGGACTGGGATGCCAGCGTGAGACCGAGTTCGGTAGGACATGGTCGGTACTCCTACCGGGACCAATCCTACCTTGACAAAGGCTGAGACGCTGCTTATGTCGGAGAGAAGGGGGTTAAGACCCTGATTGGCGTTATTACCAAAGAATTACATACAACATCGGTTTCGGTCGAAGCAGCCCACACAATCAGGATTTCTGAGTAAAAGAAAAAATGCTTTCTCACCATCCTTGTTGAGGCCACGGTCCAAATTTAATTACTTCATGACTTCACACATTATCAATTTGACCAAGAGAAATCTTACAGAATTTCTTGTGATTCCCAGCATCAGAGAATCAAGGCCCTAGAGTAGATAGTGCGTTCCATAACTGCCGGAGTTGAGTTGAATCGTCATGGGCGACAAATTGAGCTGCTCCCTCAAGTGCACTTCGTTTTCCGCTTGAAAATGGATGAATTGCCATTATGCCATTGTTGGCTTGGAAAAAGAGGAGAGCACTTTCCATAAAAGCTAGAGATCGAGAGAGGGCCCAATGATCATGGGATTTTATCTCCCTCTATCTCATGATGGTAGTAACTTGCCCCTTGCGTGAGGTAACTTGACTTTATTAGTAAAGTGACTGAAGAGTTAGTTTAAGAGAGAAGAAAAAAAGAGGGTCATATAAAAAAAATACTAAATTAAAAGAAAAACACCTCTTTCTTTAAAAAAAAAGATTAATAAATATTTTATTTATGCCACTAAATGATAAATAGCTCTCTTCCTTTGACGAAAACAAGTCAAAAGGCTACATTTTCGAAACATTAAGTATTTTTTTTATTTGACCCATCTTTTTTATCTTTTCCTTTGAAATGATGATTCACCTCACTTCACTAGCTAAATGAAGTTAGTAAACAGACTTGGTGTTTGATTGTACTCATTTACCTATTCCATTAGCATTTCACATCAAGATGTTTGTTTTTACTGATACACATCTGGTGCTTAAAAATGGTGTGTAAATGGTGTATAAGTGGTGTCCAACACGCCAATAATTTCAGACATGGTGTGAAAGTTATTCATGCCCTCACCTGCCAAAAAAAAAGACACTAGTATAGTGGGATAGACATTGATTTTCACTTGTGGGGCCCATCAAATACCTTTTTTTATTTTTTTATTAATCCAAACCATCCAATTTGTTTATTAATGAACTAATAAACACCAAAATCTTAAGTTGATTATCTTTAGTCTTTATCAACTTTGAATAATTTGTGAAAATACTCCAACCTACATATATCTAATTTTTGGACTTTGTGGGCTTCCAATTTATGATCCATGCGGTCTATCTAAGGCTGTAAGTGCCTAAATAATACGGACTTGATTAAGCGAGTGTTAAACTCGTGATATTGTTGTTAAACTGCTTTGGATGGATTGAATGCCTTAAATCTAAAAGAGTGAGAAGGAACAAAGGTTAGAGCCCCTAACTACAGTCAACCGAAGGCACTCTAATGCCTAAGTTAGTGCAATCACTGAACAGAGGGAGAGTGAGAGTGGAAGAAGAGAGAGTTCAGAGTATGAGTATGTGGTGCCTGTAGCGTGTGTAAAAGCATACTTTTTCATGGATCTTACCCATGCATATATATAGATGAGTGTCCCATCAGAAGCTCTCTTAGTGGGGCTAGGTGAGAGTGTTGTCCCATTAACCCACACTTCGTATCATCAGTGGAGGTAGGTGAGAGTACTGTCCAATCGAATCGTTCCTCAATCTCCCACATAAATGTGGAGATGATCGTCGGACAGGGATAACCTTTTATCGATATCCGGCGGCCACCCTATCTGACAGTACGTTTTGCAACGTAGCCGTCCCATTACATAATTGAGATTAGACACTCAGTGTTCACCTCGGTCAACTAAACCGAACTGGAGAAGGTACCGAGGTCAGACGTGTGCGAGTTCGGCACTGCTGGCGAGGTCCACAAGGCCGAGCACGGAAAAGCCTGGTCGGTACTCTTACCGACGCTGGTTCAAGCTCGGTGCCAGCTGGCACAATTGCCGAGCGGGATAAAAATGGATCGAGACAATCCTAATCGGTACTTTTACCTAGATCAGGAATAATCTCGGTGTCATGAAAAGAACCCACACAATTGGCCCCTAGCTCCTGATCTTTTGAGAGTTCTGTTAACTTTCTGAGGTCGGGAGCTAAGTATTAGGGAGTTTTCTTATGCTGAGCTCGTAGCTCTTCATCTTGACGTGGGCTGCTGACGTCTGACCCTTATCATGTCGCTTCGCCTGCCCGAGATAATCCATTAGCATGGCTAGATGGCTGCAGAAGACGTACTGTCACTGCTACGTGTCATCATCTGGTCGGTTGCGTGGTTGTTTCGAAGCGACATGTATGGCTTTCGAGGGGACGGTTTGATTGCGCGTCCTCGAAAACTGAAAGGGCGCTATTCTTGGTTTATAAATACTGGTCTTCTTCCCTTCTTTTTCCCATTTTGACGTTCAAAAGAGAGAAAGCTCTATTTGCGAAAGAGACTCCTTGCGAAAAGAGATCTTTGATCTGTTCCCAACAAACCTCGAAGCCCTTCGCATCTTCTTCGACTTCGTGAGTCTTCCTTCTACTCTTCTTTCTTTGTTTCTGCGCTTTTCATCCCTCCTAGGACCAAGTGGGAGAATGTTGGACCAAGTGGGAGAAAATTTAAAACAAAAATTTTCTTTTATTGGTCATATGGACCAAGTGGGAGAATGTTGGACCGAATATTGTTGGCCCACATGACCGGTTATCCCTCCTTTCTTCTTGATCAGCTTTTGCGATCAACTCATTTAATGACCATGGAGTTGAGCTCTGATTGTAGGCTACTTTAAATGAGCCAAACTCGGGAGGAAGAGAATTGAAAATGATAGGGGTGTAAGAAAAAACCGGAAAATCGTTAAACCGAACCGAACCGAACCGAGCCTCGGTTAATAACCGTATTTCACGGTTCGGTTACAGTTACTGTTAATGAAATCCAAAAACCGAACGGTTCGGTTCGGTTACGGTTTTCCATAAAAATTCACGGTCATTAACCGAACCGAACCGTATAATACGGTTCGGTTAACCGTATGCGGTTAACCGTACCGTTTAGAAATAAAAGAAAAAAATAAGGAGTCGTAACTATACGATTAACCGTATAATAAAGGTTACCGATCAATGGAATTTTTATTCAATTGCTCCTTATGTGTCATTTTACCTTTAATCATTCACATTTATCCCCTTATGTGAGGAAGGCATTCAACGGTTATTAACCGTAATTGAACTGTTTAATACGGTTAACCGTGTTATGGTTTCCACGGTTTTTGTGGATACGGTTACGGTTACGGTTTTAAAAGATAGAAAACCGCGGTTACGGTTCGGTTAATGGTTTTCCCAAATTTACCGGTTAACCGAACTGTTACACTCTTAGAAAATGAATTGCACCAAATATTTTTCAGACACCGTCATATCAACTTCTTTCAATTTAGAAGCGATATTTGTCATTGTAAATATGTGTTCTCTTACTCCTAAGGTTCCATTATACTTTATACTTGTAAGACGGCTAATCAAGGATGCACCTAAAGCTTTATCAGTTATTTGAAATTGATCTTTTATAGCTTCTAGTATGTCCTTAGCATTTTCCTTTGGTAACTGCCATCCATGTTAATTTGAGGGTTAAAAGCTATTTATTCTATTCTTGATGGAAGAAGAGATTTAAGACCTATAAAAGGCAACCCGGGTAACTCTCTTAACGATTATAGTTTCTCTGCAACTATCACTTACCGGAAAAGAAAAGAAAACACATAAGAGAGTTGTGATTCCCCGTTGAAGACCAACCTTCTGTTGGATCAAAGTTTGAAGATGGCACAATCAGGTACCATTTTACTACTCTACTGGTTTAGATTAAATATTTACAGTATTGTTGGATTGATTTCAGAGAGGGTTTATAAACCCAAGATTTTCTAACAATTTTGTCACTAGCAATTCGTTGGAAGATGGTGCTTTGTGATCGGACCCCAAGTGTAGGGTGCGATTGTAGTAATAAACTGGTGAGACCAGGTCGATCCACAGGGAGCTATTGAGCTAAGGCTTTCCAACTTGTACCTGCCCTAAATGAAATCTAAAACTAGCCTAATTAAAAACTAATTACAACCACTCCTACTTTAATTAAAAGAATTAAATACAATCCAATGAAAGAAAGAAAATCCTAAAACTAGATTCCTAAATCTAAAAAGATCAAGTTGCTGCAAAATAGAAAACACATTAGAACATCCAATTAGAAAATATTCTAAAAATATCACTTCCTAAAATTAAAACCAACAATCGAAATTGGAAAATAAAACAAGTTATGAAAAATAATCAAACCTAAAAAAATGTATCAAATCAAATCCATCAAAATTGGAAACATATCACCCATTTAAAATCAAACTCCCTAAGATTAGAAACCTACACTAGATTAAGAACCAATTAACTTCCCTAAGTTAAATGCTATATTAAGATAAGAATCTAAATGATGCACTTTTTAAATGAATGCAACTTTGAGATTTAACTTTCCTAAATTAAATAATCTACAAGAATGATGATGATGCAATCTTAAAAAAAAAAAATTATGGGACAAAATGCATGGACGTGTAACATGAGACACATGAGACTTTCAAATTTGAATTCAGAACTTCAAATAAAATACACTACCACACTTGTTTAAAAGATGGGAAAAAAATATGCATGAAAACTAATGCACTTTCAGTAGTAACATAATTCTAACATATTGATGTGAAGATAGAAGGATAAAGTGCAAAAAATAAAAAAAAATGCAGAAAATAAAGATGGTGTGCGTAAATCAAAGGTGGTAAAAAAAACTATATATAAAAGTGGCGAGTTGCTCTTTAAAATCTCATTCTCAATCTTGGGCCCAAAAAAATTAGAAGTGCAAACTTAGGTTCCCGTTCTTCAACTTGGGTTGTCAATCCAAGTTGAGAATGATAAATCCCTACTTTTTAATAAATAAATTTCAGACTTGAATTCTTAAACTTTTCTTGGTCAAACCTCTTCAACTTCACATTGTATTGCCTCCAAAAATACCGCGTATCCGTAGAAAACAAGGTATATTGTGAGGATGCTAAAGTGAGTTGTTAGTAATTATTCCAAGCCAATTAAAAATATTTAACCAAAAGTAAGAACTAACCCTATTACATGGATCACAAATCTAATATTAAGAGATACACAAATCAAGAACACAAATTAAAAGAAACAACTTTATTTACTAGCATGAAAATTCTTTCCAAGGAACATAACAATGAAAAAAAAGAACACATATTAGGATGTTGAGAATCCCTCTTTCTAGTTGAAACCACAAGGTTGGTGGCATGGCCTTTGGAAAGAACCCCATTGGTGAATTAAGATGGAAGGGCAAGAAAAGGAGAGATGGTATGAAATTCTCTAGAGTGAGAGGAGAGCAATTCTCAAGCATCAGAGGAGAGGGATTGTTTATCCTTCAATTTATAGATTTTTGCTCTCTTTCTTTCCTTCTTTGCTCCAAGTTTGTAGCACGCAATCTTCTTTGTATGGCAAGTCCCTTCCTTGGCCCACAAGTCTTCAAAGAATTAGCAAGGTGAGTGAGATAATTTTGGTGCTTTCATGTGCAAAATTGCAATCCCGAGTAGAAATTATAGCACTAACTTTCAGAGGCTATATCTTCCTCGTTTTAGCTCCGATTGACACAATCTTGGGTTCTAAAGATATCTACTCGAAAAGATCTTTCCAACGGTATATGGACTGCACCAATCCGACGGCTGGATTAATGCTAATTGAAAGATTTACAAAAGAAGATTTACATAGGAACTTTTTCAAAAGAAGATTTACAAACACCGGATATTCTCGATTTTCGGAATTTTCAAAGCAAAGGCAAATTTGAAACTCGGTTCACAAATCCCATCTTTTGGTCTGAAATTCTTCAATTCATGCTAATTTGATCGTGCATAGTGAAATAGTCTGTATATGTAAAAACAAATAAGCTTTAAATGATTCGCCAAGATTCCCGTGAAAACAATTTTCAATCCAAAATTCTGGAACACCTAACCTTAGCAACGAAAAACAATATTCCTCTCAAGGCAACCACGATGGCTTTCGCACTACTGTTTTTTCAAAGGCCGCAAAAAAAAATTTTTGATTTTTTTTTAAAAACACACACAGGTGACTGTGCAATTCCTAGGTCCTTTAAGCTTTCTAAATAACCCATGTAACGAGCACTAGGCCAATGACTCCCAAAACAGATGTCTTTAGGGCACTAGGTATGTAAGTACCCTACGGGTTTACTGGCTCGGGTTAAAAAGACTACGAACTCAAACTAGTCACACAACTTTTTATTCTTTTTAACAATTTTTTTTCTTTTTCTCATTTTTCTCTTTTTTTTTAACGGCCCCCAACAATAGGCAGCCATTTCCATGTGTCCGAATTAATTCAACGGCTCTGTGGCCAACAAAACCAGATGAACTAGGAAATTGTAAAACAAGGGGTCGGTTTTCCATCATATTTTCAATCCAATCGTCAAAGAAAAACGAAAATCATGGCTTGGCATTCAAAAACTTTGAAAACATATATAGACTGTGTAAAAGTGAGGGATCAAAATTCAGCACTTTTTCCAAGAAGCATTTCCATAAACAAAACAGTAAACCATTGTTCTCCTTTTTGCCCAAAGCACCAAAGATTCCAAAGTTCAAGGTATCTTTGTTTCATAAAAATCCTCTCGAAATTTCCTTTTTCCCAAGAACCAACAGATTTGTTTTTTATTTTTTTTATTTTTTTGAAAACCTAAAATTCAAGAACAAATTGTGTAAAACTTTTGTCTAAAGATGGACAAGTGTGCTTGTTCTCACCCCCCAACCTATTATGAACATCGTCCTCGATGTGTAAATGAACGAGATGTAGTGAGACATATGAGACATGAGGAGCATAAAGTAAGAGAGGGTCAAGTGTAAAAAGCACCTGGGATATGTTCGCGATACTCCCTGTCCACAGTTAGACAATATAACAAAAAATTAATAACAATAAAAGAAGACTTAAAGTACGAAGTATACATAATGTACATAGTAATGGGCCACTGTCAGATCCTGGGCCGACTAATCCTGGTAGACAGGATCAACAAGAGGAATTTCTTCCTCATCAGGTGCGATTTCCAAAAATGGCTTCAATCTTTGGCCATTGACTTTGAATGTCTGGCCATCCTTGGGATCCAAAATCTCGATAGCACTGTATGGAAACACTTGCTTGACAATGTAGGGGCCTGTCCATCGCGAGTTAAGCTTGCCAGGGAAAAAAAAAAGCCTGGAATTGTAAAGGAGGACTTTCTGCTCAGGGTGAAAAGTTTTCCTGAGGATATGACTGACATGAAAAACCTTTGTCCTCTCTTTGTAAATTTTGGAATTAATGTAGGCGTCCCTGCGCAACCCTTCCAACTCATTAATTTGCAATTTCATCTTAGACCAGGCCTTATCCATATCCAAGTTGAACTGTTTGATGGCCCAATAGGCTTTATGCTCAAGTTCCACCGGAAGGTGGCAAGCTTTCCTGTAGATCAACTTGTATGGAGACCTTCCAATTGGGGTTTTGAAAGCTGTCTGGTAAGCCCACAATGCATCAATCAGGCGGTTGGACCAATCTTTGCGATTCGCCTTTATTGCTGTCTCCAAAATTCTCTTAATTTCAAGATTTGATACCTCTACTTGCCCACTGGTCTGCAGGTGATAAGGGGTGGCCACTTTATGGGTTATCCCATATTGCTTCATTAGGGCCTCAAATTTTCTATTGCAAAAATGCGACCCCTCGTCACTTATGATGGCACGAGGGGTGCCAAACCGTGAAAATACATTTTCTTTTAAAAATCTCTGAACAGTCTTAGCATCATTTTGCCGGCAGGGAATAGCTTCGATCCATTTTGAAACATAATCAATAGCAACTAAGATGTAAATAAAGTCAAAACTAGGGGGAAATGGTCCCATAAAATCTATGCCCCAAACATTAAAGAGTTCCACTACCAAAATTGAGTTCAAAGGCATCATGTTTCTTTTTGCAATATTGCCCAATTCTTGGCATCACTCACAGGTCTTGCAAAATTCATGAACATCCTTTAAGTAGTGTGGGCTAATAAAAAACGCATTGCATGATTTTACATGATGTTTTTTTAGCGGAAAAATGACCCCCACAGGCCTGTGAGTGACAAAAGGAGATGACACTAGGAATCTCATTATCCGGAACACATCTCCTGATAATTTGATCTGGGCAATACTTGAATAAGTATGGATCATCCCAGAAAAAATGTTTAACCTCAGCAAAGAACAAATCTTTATCTTGCTTTATCCAATGGTTAGGAATGTTGCCCATTGCAAGATAATTTGCTATATCTGTGAACCGAGGGGTTTGGGTTAGTGCAAAAAGGTGTTCATTCGGGAAATTATTCTTGATCGGTGTTGGCTCAATAGGATCAGAAATGACAAGTCTAGAAAGATAATCGACCATGACATTTTCTACTCCCTTTTTATCCTTGATTTCTAAGTCAAATTCCTGGAGTAGTAGGATCCATCGAATTAATCTAGGCTTAGCATCTTTCTTAGAAAGAAAATACTTTAGCGCAAAATGATCAGTAAACACCACAATCTTGGATCCTATCAAGTAAGAGCAAAACTTGTCAAGTGCAAAGACCACGGCTAGCAATTCCTTCTCAGTGGTTAAATAATTGATCTGTGCAGTATTCAAAATCTTACTTGCATAATAAATCACGTAAGGCTTTTTATCCTTACGTTGCCCTAAAACAGCCCCAACCGCATAATCACTGGCTTCACACATGAGCTCAAAGGGTAGGTTCCAATTCGGAGGTTGCATAATTGGAGCAGACGTTAGCATGCCCTTCAATTTTTCAAAAGCCACGTGACATGCCTTGGTCCATTCGAATTGTGCATCCTTGGATAACAATTCACAGAGAGGTCGAGATATAGAGCTGAAGTCTTTAATAAACCTCCTGTAGAAACCTGCATGCCCTAAGAACGACCTTACATCTCGTACGGTTTTTGGCATCGGCAAGTTGGCGATCAAATCAGTTTTTGACTTATCAACTTCCAATCCTCTTTCTGACACAATATGGCCAAGGACAATTCCCTAGTGAACCATGAAATGGCACTTTTCCCAATTCAGCACAAGATTCTTTTCTTCACATCTAGTGAGGACCTTTTCTAGGTTGCTCAAAAAGTCCTCGAATGAATCACCAAATATAGAGAATCATCCATAAAGACCTCCAGTATTCGCTCCACCACATCGCTGAAAATACTCAGCATGCATCTCTGAAATGTTGTAGGAGCGTTACATTACCCAAAAGGCATTCGCCGATAAGCTAAGGTACCGAAGGGGCATGTGAATGTGGTCATTTCTTGGTCTTCTAGGGCGATTTTGATCTGGTTATACCCGGAATATCCGTCTAGAAAGCAGTAATATTGGTGGGCAGCTACCCTTTCCAAAATCTGGTCCATGAAGGGTAGAGGGAAGTGGTTCTTATGTATGACCTCATTTAATTTTATGTAGTCTATGCAAACCCTCCACCCTATGGGTACTCTGGTGGGGACAAGTTCATCTTGAGCATTCTTGACTATAGTAACGCCGGCTTTTTTCGGGACTACTTGGGTAGGGCTGACCTATTGACTATCCGAGATTGGATAAATAATACCCACATTTAGAAGTTTAAGCACCTCAGCCCTTACCACTTCTTGCATAGTTGGATTGAGCCTGCGTTGCATCTGCCTACATGGTTTAGCATCCCCTTCCAGGTAGATGCGATGCATACACACTAAAGGGTCAATTCCCTTAATACCTGCCACATTCCAGGCAATTGCACTTATATGATGTTTGAGCATTTTCAACAGTTGGACCTCTTGGTCCTCAGTAAGAAGTGAAGAAATGACTACTGGGTATGTCTCCTCATCCCCAAGGTAAGCATATCTGAGGCTAGATGGGAGCGGCTTTAAGTCAGGTTTAGGAGGTTTAACCTGAGATGGAACAACAGGGGTACCAATTGATACAAGCTCCACAAATTTGGGTCTCCATACGGCATGGGCCTCTTCCATAGTGTCATCATCCAATTCCTCAAGATAGCCCATGTCCTCTCCAGCCTCAAGTATTAGCCCCATGTGGGAGGTAACGCACTCCTCTAGATCATCCTCCAGTACAGTATCCACACAATTCACATCAAGGAGGTCAGGGTCAATATCCTTTGGATGTTTACATAAGCTGAAAATGTTCAGCTCAATGGTCATGTTCCCAAAAGAAAGTTTTAACATTCCATTCCGACAGTTGATCAGTGCATTTGATGTTGCTAAGAAAGGTCTTCCCAAAATTACCGGAATATAAGCATTGTTATTGTGTACCGGTTGAGTGTCCAGTACATAGAAGTCCGTAGGGAAATAGAACTTCTCAATTTTCACAAGTACATCGTTTATTACCCCCCTTGGTTTCTTTACAGATCGATCAGCGAGTTGCAAAGTAACTTTGGTGGGTTTCAACTCGCCTAGCCCCTGTTGTTGATAAACTGAGTAGGGTAATAGATTAACACTGGCCCCCAGATCTAACAAAGCCTGACTAATCCAGTGATTTCCAATACTGCATGATATGGTGGGGCATCCCGGATCTTTATATTTCTGGGGTGTGCTGCCATTTAGGATCGCACTAACTTGCTCAATGAATAAAGCTTTCTTTTGTACACTCATCCTACGCTTGACAGTGCAAAGATCCTTAAGGAACTTGGCGTAGGCAGGAACCTGTTTGACTGCGTCCAACAAAGGAATATTGACCTTAACTTCCTTAAAAACATCCAGGATCTCTTGGTTCGGGATTTTCTTCTTGGGATGGGTCAGTCTTTGTGGAAACGGGGCAACCGGCTTAGAAGTAGTGGGGTCAGGACCTTTTTGCGTCTCAATAGTAGCCTCAGCATCATTACTATCCTTATCTATTTCAATTTGGGCACTTGAATCCGAGGAGCCACGTTGTTTGTCTTTTTTCGGATTCTCATGAAGTTCTCTGCCATTATGTAGAGTGACAGCTTGAACATGCTCCTGAAAGCTGGGGTCAGATATGTTATTAACTTTAAACTGCCCTTTAGGGTTCGGGAGGGGTTGGGCTAGAAAGGTTCCTTTCCCCTGACCCTAGAGGGTATGTTTGATTTGTTCAACAGATGTTTCCAGCCTTTGGATAGCTTGTTGGTTGCTCTGAATAGCCTGTTGATTATTTTGCAAATTTTGCATAAACTGCTGTTAAGACTGCATGAATAAATTTAGCATTTCCTCCAAAGACTTATTCTGGGGTTGTGGTGCATATGATGTATTTGGCTGTTGAGGTACGTACGCACCCACATTAGATTGTCTTTGGGGATTAAACTCTGAATTTGCACTTAGTCCATTCCTCCAACTAAAATTAGGGTCGTTCCATCACGAAGGATTATATTTATTTCCCATATGGTTGGCATTGAACGGCTTATGATAAGTATTTAATACAATAGCCTGTTCTTGCAGTGCTTCATGTAAAGCTGGGACTGTTGGACAATCCGCAGATCTATGTGTATCAGAAGCACACATGCCACAAAACATGGCAGTTTCCTTATTCCCACCAAGTTTTAGGGACTCGACCTCTCTTGTGAGTGCCGCAAGCTTGGCTTGGATGTCGATTTGATTGTTCACTTGATATATACCTCCACCCTTAGGCTGATTCAATTCCCTGGAATGATCTACCCCCTCAGAGGAGGTCCATTTTTGTGCATTTTCTGCCATCAATTCCAAAAATTCCCATGCTTCATCGGGTGTTTTTTGGTCGAATTGACCATTGCAATCATTTTAATAAATTGACGCGTCTCTGGAGTGGGTTTTCAATGAAAACCTCAATGAGATAGTGTGTTTCATAACCATGATGTGGACATGTAAGGATCAACTCGTTGAAGCGTTCCCAACACTTAAAGTAGGGCTCTTTCTGATTTTGCCTGAACATTATGATGTCCCTCTTTAAGGTGTTGGTTTTGTGTTGTGGGAAGAACTTTTTCAGGAATTCGGTGACACAGGCGTTCCAGCTAAGGCATTCCAGTCTTAGCCTTTTCCTTCAAAGAGAAAGGAAATAGTCTGAGTTTGATCACATCTAGCACCACGTTTTGAAGTTGAAGTGTAGTGCATACTTCATCAAATTCCCTCAAATGTAAGTATGCGCTTTTAGAGTCTAGCCCGTGAAACTTGGGCAGAAGTTGAATAATACCAGGTTTTATTTCATATTGACCCACAATGGCGGGCAACATAATGCATGATGGTGTGGTACGTCTTGCTGGGTTTAAAAGATCACATAATTTCCTTGGTGGCTAGTTCACCTCCCCACCGTTGTGGTCCCCATTTGGATTTGCAGCATGCCCACCATTGTTGGGGTTGCTACCAGACCCACTCGCCATGTTAGACAATCTCGATGGACTTACAGATTGAGGAGAGTCGTAGATTCTTATAAGTTCTTTAATTGGGGACTCTCTTCTTTGTAACCGATGCGCTGAGTCTCTTTGCCAACTGGACTTCTTGCTCATGCACAAATGGTGTGAGCAAGTTGGAGAGGGCTTGTACTTTCTTTTTGGAAAAAAAATTTCTGGTTTTTTTTTTTAATTTTTAATTTTTGAAAAAAATTAAATGGGAAAAACATAACCTACACAAGAAAAAACTTAGTTAATATCCTAAGGTTGAAAAGCTTCCTTAGGCTCACCAACTCGGCCCTATGAACCCAACCTGACCAGTTCAGCCCCCAGGTAAGGGTAGGATCACAAATGGACCCGTTTGAAAGACCCTTGCCTAGAACAGTCTAGTTGTCTCCACACTCTGGACAAGGCTTTGCTTCGGTACCGAAATGATCAAGGACAACGATTAGGTCACGTTTGGTTTACTTTCTTACAAAAGGACTTAAAACAAGTTGGGAAATAAAGTAACTTTGCCAATTCTTAGAAAATTTGTAAAAATTCAATGATGTGTCCTTTCTAATTAGCAATCCATGCAATTTCCTAATCCAATTTAGGGCGGTTTAACATTCCATACATGCACCTACTATATCTAGAAAGATATCAAAAATAACACACCCATAAAGCAATGTAAATAAGAAAAGTCAGAAAAGTTACCTTAAATGGCGCTCCGCGGCAACGGCACCAAAAACTTGATCGGACCCCAAGTGTAGGGTGCAATTGTAGTAATAAACTGGTGAGACCAGGTCGATCCACAGGGAGCTATTGAGTTAAGGCTTTCCAACTTGTACCTGCCCTAAATGAAATCTAAAACTAGCCTAATTACAACCACTCCTACTTTAATTAAAAGAATTAAATACAATCCAATGAAAGAAAAAAAAATCCTAAAACTAGATTCCTAAATCTAAAAAGATCAAGTTGCTGCAAAATAGAAAACACATTAGAACATCCAATTAGAAAATATTCTAAAAATATCACTTCCTAAAATTAAAACCAACAATCGAAATTGGAAAACAAAACAATTTATGAAAAATAATCAAACATAAAAAAATGTATCAAATCAAATCAATCAAAATTGGAAACAAATCACCCATCTAAAATAAAACTCCTTAAGATTAGAAACCTACACTAGATTAAGAACCAATTAACTTTCCTAAGTTAAACGCTATATTAAGATAAGAATCTAAATGATGCACTTTCTAAATGAATGCAAGTATGAGATTTAACTTTCCAAAATTAAATAATCTACAAGAATGATGATGATGATGCAATCTTAAAAATAAAAAATTATGGGACAAAATGCATGGACACGTAACATCAGACACATGAGACTTTAAAATCTGATTTCAGAATTTCAAATAAATTACACTACCACACTTGTTTAAAAGATAGGAAAAAAAATATGCATGAAAACTAATGCACTTTCAGCAGTAACATAATTCTAACATATTGATGTGAAGATAAAAGGATGAAGTGCAAAAAATAAAAAAAAATGCAGAAAATAAAGATGGTGTGCATAAATCAAAGGTGGTAAAAAAATATATATAAAAGTGGCGAGTTGCTCTTTAAAATCGCATTCTCAATCTTGGGCCCAAAAAAATTAGAAGTGCAAACTTAGGGTCCCATTCTTCAACTTGGGTTGTCAATCCAAGTTGAGAATGATAAATCCCCACTTTTTAATAAATAAGTTTCAGACTTGGATTCTTGAACTTTTCTTGGTCAAACCTCTTCAACTTCACATTGTATTGCCTCCAAAAATACCTTGTATCCGTAGAAAAAAAGGTATATTGTGAGGATGCTAAGGTGAGTTATTAGTAATTATTCCAAGCCAATTAAAAATATTTAACCAAAAGTAAGAACTAAACCTATTACATGGATCACAAATCTAATATTAAGAGATATACAAATCAAGAACAGAAATTAAAATAAACAACTTTATTTACTAGCATGAAAATTCTTTACAAGGAACATAACATTGAAAAACAAGAATACATACTAGGATGTTGAGAATCCCTTTTTCTACTTAAAACCACAAGGTTGGTGGTATGGCCTTTGGAAAGAATCTCCTTGGTGAATTAAGATGGAAGGGCAAGAAAAGAAGAGATTGTATGAAATTCTCTAGAGTGAGAGGAGAGCAATTCCCAAGCATCAGAGGAGAGGGATTGTTTATGCCTTCAATTTATAGATTTTTGCTCTCTTTCTTTCCTTCTTTACTCCAAGTTTGTAGCATGCAATCTTCTTTGTATGACAAGTTCCTTACTTGGCCAACAAGTCTTCAAAGAATTAGTAAGGTGAGTGAGATTTTTGGTGCTTTCATGTGTAAAATTGCAATCCAGAGTAGGAATTATAGCACTAACTTTCAGAGGCCATATCTTCCTCATTTTAGCTCCGATTGACACAATCTTGGGTTCTAAAGATATTTAATCGAAAAGATCTTTCCAACGATGTATGGATTGCACCAATCCGACTGCTGGATTAAGAGTTATGACCATTTTAGTCTTGTTGCCTCTGAAAAACCTGAAAATAATTATGCACATATGGGATGTTAATTGTGCAATGGGGTGTGTGGGACCCATGTGGACATCCAAATGGATTTGGGGATATTTATTTCCTTGTTTCTTGACTCCCCTTCTATCTTTGACTTGTTTCCAAACTTCTTTGATTGACTAGTCAACTCTTTTAGCACACTCTATTTTTTCTTGATTTTTGAGTTTTCAAATTTAGTAAGAATTAGATCTTACCAAATCTGAAGTTTCCTTTCTTGATATTGAAATCACAGATCTAGCTTTCCATTGTTGACTTTTCAAACTTTCCAAAAATACTAAGATATGTGGGTCCACCTTGAAGGATGTCTTACCCTTGATCTCTCTCAAATTTTGCCAATGTGGATCCCATTCTTGATTTATCCTACATAAATTAAAATAAATGGATTCAAAAATAATTTTATGTAAGGAATTTAGATGGACGATGCATGGGACCCTACTTGATGCACCCAAAATAGCTGACTTTCCAAAAATAAATCTCCAAAAAAAGGCAGGTTTCATGAATCTATGCAAAAAGTGTGATTTTTGAGCAAATTATGCATGAATGTACTTCAATAGTTCAAAAATGCATAAAATCATGATATGACACTAAATGAGGCTCTCTTGGCTGGATAAGTCCTTAAACTTACCAAAAATAACCATAAAAATATGCATTTTTAAGGACTTATCACTTTGGGACCACCAATATTTTCTGGCAGCTGAGATAGGTACATTACATCCACCCACTTGCAGGATCTGATCATAAGAACTAGTGGGAAACAAGTGAGCCTCATCACGTATATATGCGGAATGTATCAGAGCCAGCCCCCCACCTAAATGAGTGCTGCAAAATCGACAATCTCTAGTAGCCTCCTCCCACCGTTCTGTCTTAGATTGGCGATCCCAATGTACATGGACGAACCAATTCCTGGGCCCACTTTGGAAAACAACCACACCATGCAGTTGTAGCTAGTACTGTCTGACTTCAATATTGGCGAACCTTAAGCTCTAAACATGCCTCAAGAGCTTCATTATCAGGACAAATTGATGTTCTCTTATGAGCAACTGTGTATGCAGTCCAGCCCATGAGCCCCACTTGGGACCACTTTTGATCAATATGGGCTCTTTCACACTATCTTCCCCCATGTCCCCATGATTTGGCAATATGCCCAATTTCACTCCCAACAAACCTGAATCTATTGGTGGATTGAATCTCAAAGAAATCGATGGTTAAAATACCACTAATCTTCGTGACTACAAAATCAAGGGCAAGAATGATTTGACGGGGCTGATTTTTTCATTACCCCTATCCTAGAGGAAACCATTCCGTGTATCCCATGACTCCGGCCAACTAATAGATAGGCTTCTAAGTGGGCACCTCAAGCTGGGCATGTGCTCGCATAGGAGAACATTCCCCAAATCTAAAGAGCTTACAAATTTTTTGTGATTCCATTGGAAAAGCATTCTCGTTGGGTCAGAATGATTTTACATAAAACACGAGAAGATTATGTGCTTGTAGCAAATTTCATTTTGGTTAGGAGTTGGGTGTAAATCCTACTAAAGGGCCAAGTACCCCTTGATTCCGTGAACGAGAGGTTCGAGAGGTTCTGGTATATTCGATTCGGTGCAGTTTCCTTGCCAAATAAATAAGTGGAGCCCATCTTTTTGAAAAACATACCATACACCTGTTGCAGTGATCAGCCTATATACTATTATTCAAATCAGTAAGATTGCCACTGTAGATTAACTGACTATGTTTTGAACCCATGATTACTTCCTTCATTTTTATATTTGCTTTCTGATATAAAGCGAGTCTAAACCCCAGTGATTGATGTGACAGTGAGCCCACTGAATTTGTTCATATAAAACACCCATGGATTCTAGGACTCATAAGGTGAGAGCCCCACTCATTTGTTAATAAGGGAGCTTCAGCATACTACAATGTGGACCTTGCCTAGTTGCCTTGCCCCCAAAAATGTCTCAACTTGGAAGAGTGAAGGTAGAAAATGACGAACTCTGCTCATTTATGAACTACGTATCCGTAAGCCCTGATAGAAAGGTGAGGATCATTCCGTATTTATATTACTACTTTTGTTGGAAAACGAGAATGGCCATGGGATGAACATGCAAATTATGGGCCCAATATTGGGCCCCAACCAATTTTTCAAAACGTCCGTTGAAGTGGGCGAGCTTCATGTAAAACAATACAACTTGTCATGGAGTGAGGCCACGCTAAAAACAGAAGATGCAGAAAGAATCTTCTTACAGCAGGAAGAGAGAGATGGTTAAGTAAAATGTAGTGATAGGAGAGAAGCAAGCGTGCGTGACATGTTGCTTTTGCCAGTTTCATAAATAAATACCCAAATCAACTCCTCTTTCTCTAAATACACGCATCATTAACTTCGAATCACTTCCCACCACCTACTACATTCACATGAACATAACACCCAAAACTCAAAACAGTAGTATTTAGCTGGTACGCGTCTAGAAGTACGAGTTCAGACTTGATAAAATGTATATGTACATACACACATACAGAGAGAGAGAGAGAGAGAGGGTAGTATTTAGTAGGTATTGTATGAGACTTAGAGCTCTTAAGTTCAAATTTCATAGCATACAGACACACCCCATAGTAGAGAAGAAATAGAGAAGTAGAGAGAGAGAGAAGGAATCAAAGAAGCAAGACAACACCAGCCATTGAAAAAGAACAAACAAAACAACACCTTTTTTTTTTCTGTTATGGAGAACAAAAGCAACACCATTTCTCCCTCCAACCCAAACCAAAAGCTACAACCGACCAGGGTCTGGGTCAATGGCCCGATCATCGTCGGCGCAGGCCCATCTGGCCTGGCGGTCGCCGCATCCCTCCGCCTCCACTCCGTCCCCTTCCTCATCGTCGAAAAGTCCGACGACATCGCCTCCCTCTGGCGCCACCACACCTACGACCGCCTCTCCCTCCACCTCCCCAAGCCATTCTGCCAACTCCCCCATGTCCCCTTCCCTCCAGATTTCCCCACCTACCCTTCCAAAAACCACTTCCTCTCCTACCTCCTTTCCTACGCCAAACTCTTCTCCCTCCGCCCCCTCTTCCGCCATGCCGTCACCGACGCCCGCTTCGACCCAGACCTCTCCGCCTGGCGAGTCACCACCTCACACTCGGCCGCTGAGTTCGTCTCAAGGTGGCTAGTGGTGGCTACTGGCGAGAACGCAGAACCAGTTGTGCCTGAATTTCGTGGTCTAGAAGCATTTTCAGGAGAAAAGACGATGACGAAGACGAAGAAGAAGCAGAAGGTGGTGCACACGGCGGAGTACAAGACGGGCGAGCACTACAGAGGGAAGAAGGTTTTGGTGGTCGGGTGCGGGAATTCGGCCATGGAAGTGTGCTTGGATCTCTGCGACCATGGTGCCACGACGTTCATGTCAGTCAGGAGCGGCGTAAGTTTGGAGATTTGAATTCTGTTTTACCAAAATTTCCATCTTTGATTTCTTGAGGGTGCATGTAGTTTACCATGATTTTGATTTTACGTATGAAATCTAAATTGGGTTTTTTTTTTTTTTGTCCTTTCTCTTCGTTGTGGGTTTTCTGTTAATAACTTTGGTTCTAAATAAGAACACTTTTTGTCCTTCTTTTCTTTTCAGGTGCATGTTCTTCCAAGGGAGATGTTTGGGATGTCTACGTTTGGATTAGCAATGAAGCTGTTGAAGTGGCTTCCACTGAGATTGGTTGATAGGTTTCTGTTGATGGTTTCTAAGAGAATGTTGGGAGATACTGAGAAATATGGGCTGAAAAGGCCTAAAATAGGGCCTCTTGAGCTTAAGAACACCACGGGGAAAACTCCAGTTTTGGATATGGGAACTCTTGCTTATATTAAAAATGGAAGAATCAAGGTAAAGTAACATAATGTTCCTCTTATATATAAGATCCTTGTTTGTCAGTTTGTGCAGCTTTGTTTTTTAATCTCCCCAACATAAAAGGTTCTTCCTTTTTGTAATATATATGGGCCTTCTTCTTTATGGGATTACTGTACCCAAGTGTCTATTTTGTAGTTTTGACATCTCTCTCTCTCTCTCTCTCTCTCTCTCTCTCTCTCTCTCTCTCTCTCTTTTTCCTTTTTTTTTTTTTAAAGAGAGTTAACTCATTAGTCAATTTGCTGCTTATTTTGTGATTTCATGCACAAATCACTTTTTGGTTTTTCTTTTTCTTTCGATTTCCAATCTTGTTAAACTATTTTGAAGTAATATTTCTAGTTCATGCTCTAATAGACTTCTAGTTTTCTTGGTCGAACAGATAGTTCCAGAAGTGGTATCTTTGACATGCAGTGGAGCAAAGCTGGTTGATGGAAGAGAAATGGAGTTTGATTCAATGATATTTGCAACTGGGTACAAGAGCAATGTTCCCTCCTGGCTCAAGGCAATAACCTCTATATATAAACATCACATTTCTTTAACATATCTAAATATTTAACTTATTTTGTTTTAATTTTTGAATCTTAGTTCTCATTCATTGAATGTTTTAGTAAACTTTTTTTTTTTTTCTGAACTACTCTCATTAATACAATAGAACAAATTTTTTGGCATGCAAGAGTTTTTTTTTTCTTCTAGTGTCATTCAAGCACTGATTTTATTTGTTCTGTTCACTTGGTTTTCCAAAGTGTAAATTTTAATTAATGGTTCTTGCTTAATCTAACTATACAGGGCTCTGATTTTTTCTCTGAGGATGGGAAGCTAAAAGTCCCATTTCCTAATGGGTGGCAAGGCGAAAATGGGCTCTACTGCGTAGGATTTACAGGAAAAGGCCTTCTTGGCGCTAGTGCTGATGCGGTAAACGTTGCTCGAGACATTGCGGACAAATGGAGAAACCAAACAGAGAACAAAAGTTTCATAATATATACTCAGTCATTATCAACCTAGGGATTATCATGTATTAGCAAGCCCTTAGTATATGTTGGGTTACTGAAGATATAGGGTTGAAGCTCTTCAATTTCCTCTCAACTGTACATTCTTCTATTTTTTGTATGGGATCTTCTGTAAATGTGCATGACACAAGCAAGGGAGAGAGAAGGGGGCGTGTGGGGGTAGTGAGAGGTCATTGAGCTTGGGTTTTGTATCTTGTTTTGGATCTTCTTTGAAAATATCGTGTTGTCTTTTCCATAGCTCTTTCTGCTCCCAAATCCCTAACATTTTTTGGGTTTTGGACCTTCTGGGAGTTTGGCCGGTTTTGGTGTGTTTATCTTGTCACCATTGCAATGGAATTCTGGTGTACTAACTGATACAGGCCCAACACATGCAAACAGTAATCATTCCAAAAAACAAAAAATCATCACTATACATCCTATAGTTGTATATCTGCAGGAAAAAAAAAAACTGCACAATACGACGAAATCTGACGTGTCCAGCAGCAGATCTGTACATTGGGTTTGCACATGGGGCCCAAGGGTGTGGGTCCTGAGTCCAGCTCATTAATCTAGACGTGGATGCATCATTCACCAATGATCACCTTCATGATTGAAGATCCAAGCCTTGCAATATTGTCCTTTTCATGTCGAGTTCATACTATGGTTCCGTGTGAGACAAAAAAAATGGTTATATAGTTTTTACTCATAATGGGTGGGACCCTATACTCTTTTAAGTAGAAGTGGTGGAATTGTTACGAGACACACACAGCCTGTAGTAAGTAGAAGCAATGGAATGAGAAGAAATTAATGGGTGCTATTAATTTTCGATGTTGGTATGCGCCAATAAAGATTTGTAGGCGTAGGCATGAAAATTAGGCCATCCCAGTAGTTAAGAGCGGGCCGCGTCGTGCTTGACCAGTTATGCACAGCACGGTTCAAGGTATGGATTTATTTGCGTCGTGTACGGTCGTAAGTGCCGTTTATGGGTCAGCCCACATGTCACTTCTATTTTTTTTTTAAATGAATTTATAAATTGAACCCAAAGGGGTTGGCAGAGTGGTCAGGACCACGGCTCCTCCCTCTCCCGAAGTTAGAGGTCTTGACATTGACCTCCGGTTTCCCCCTCTTCAAGAATCGAATATTAAATTCACTTGTGCTACCACCTAAGGTCACGGGGGTTTTACCTAGCTTCTCTCTGGGCCTAAAGGGGATAATCCAACCCAAAGATTTGGGAACCTTCATTCACAAAAAAAAAAAAAGATTTATAAATTGAAAGAGACAACTGAAAAAATAAATAAATTGAAAGATACTTTATTAACTTTTAAGGGTTTTTAAGTTCAAATAAAGTTGAAACTATTAAAATAAATGTACAAATATTGAGTTAATTTATAAATGAATAATAAATATTTAGTTATTTTAAATTTTAAATTTTATTTATATAAAAATTGAAATTTTGTATATAAATGGGCCATGCCAAGGCCCAGGCACAAACTTTTCCGTGCTGGATCATGTTGTGCTTGGATAGCCCAATCATATTTTCATCTCTAGGTGACTGAGAGTGGATGGGTCGCCCTGAAAAAATACGAGTTGTTGTTAGACTTGCTCTATCCAGTATCTTAATAGTACCGCGGAAGCTTAAAATTCAATTAATTAAATACAATGAAAAATCGGTTCATATTTTTTCCCAATAAGAGTCAATGGTCCACTTTTAATAATAATTATTATTATTGCCCTAATAAAATTTTGTTTAAATAATAGTCCACTCGCTTATTCTCCTCTAGATGGTTTGTGTTTCTCTAAATTCAAATATTTTTTGGAAGCGCCCACAGATGCGGGAAGATGTCCCAATTTATGGGAAGAAAGCAGCATACTAGGGATTCAATTGAGCTAAATATTGAATAACCAACTAAGCAACCCCTTAATTTCTTTTTGTGTTAAAAATGATTTCAGTAGTATGGGATATTCAAGAGTTTTTTATAATTTCTCTAAAAGAAGGAAACAGCCCTTTTGCGATTTGTCCATGCCCACACATCGAAGCTGCTAAATCAATATGCCTGCTCTTTCATATATAGTTCATAGAAAACAGAGGTTCATACCCTTTTAATCAATTATCACCTGCTGTCTTTTGGAAGTTCAGTAAATCTACAATGACCTGCACAAAATCTTTTGATTGGACAAGAGATGAGGTGAAACATCATCCACTAAAATAGTAAAAAGAAAGAGTCCATTTCTTGTGTGATGACCTCCACTAGATCATCAGCTATACATGAAAGTGAGGATTGACACCTTTTTCTCCGATGAACAACGTCAAAAATGTTAACAGTTACTACTATTTTTTTCATATCAAAACTTAATGGTTCAAACTTAAACTATGCTGCATGAGGCCCTAGTTTCTAAGATTCAGATTCAGGGCATACTCAAGTCAATTTGAGGCGTGAAGCAAAAATTCTAAAAGAGGCTTTTTTTTTTTTTTTTAATACTAATATAAATATTTTACTTAAAATCTATCTTTCTTATTATTTGTGATGCAAAATTACTAATTAAGTCTGATTTTTTTTTTTTTTTTGAAATTTGAAAAGATTGCAGTTGCTATTATAGGGCCTTACGTTTTGCTATTAATAATTAAGTCATAACTCTCTCAAAAGCTAAATTTCGGTCAAACCTTTTTAAAGTGGGCAAAGAGAGGCAATATATATATAGATATATATATATATATATATAGAGAGAGAGAGAGAGAGAAAAAGTTACAGTTTGTCTATATGGACAAACTCATTGACAAAATTTGTAACAAACTGTCCACGTGGCGCAACGTGATTGAGACAATGCATTTCAACTTTTGAGAGAGCCCAATCACGTTACGCCACGTGGACAGTTTGTCCCAAATTATGTCCATAGAGTTTGTCCAAATAGACTTTTTGAAAAAGTTATCATGAGGCCTTAATTTTAGGGAGAAATAAAAGAATGTCAATTGTTATTTTGGAATTTGAAAAGATACCAATTGCTATCATGGGGCCTTATATTTTGCATTTTTTAGGCCATATTTTTTGGGGCCTAAAACAAGGGCTTTCCTTTCTTCATGGTAGAGCGGGCCCTTGATTCAGTGTGTTAGTGAGCTAACTCCATTTTGATGCAATAAGGCTAAAACAAATATGATGCTTATAATGAAAATCCACAAATTGATATTGTGGATTAAAATGAAGGTTTACCAAACCAAGTCAGAGTCAAAACCAGTTTTATTTTCATGTATGCATAGATATGACAAAAGCTATCTAAGATCTCACTCACAGTCGATTATACACCATGTGAGCAGTGAGCCTTCCCAAAATATATTTTGTCCATGCAGCCTTTCGTTGCCAATAGTCCATAACCCATCGATATGCGTAGTAGTGATTCAGAGATCGATTTGGTAAGGACCCCACCAGGGACCATGCCCAAAAAATATTTTCAGGTGGGAGGATCCTGTTGAAACCATGTTGTGCCTTTGTCACAACATGTGGCATTCTTAGTTTGCAACAATCCATTTAAAGGCAAAATTTGCAAGCAGCAAATGTTTATTCGTTGATGTCTTTTATATAATATCAACAAAATGTAGAAATGCTCTTAAACGTTTTGTGAAGGTTAGTAGAATGGATTACTAGCTCTAATTTAACCAATTAATACAGCGGAAAAATCAATCAGACAATATAGAACTAACTATTTACCAATCAATCACATAAGAAGGCAGACACAATATTTAGCGTGGAAACCCTATCCAAGGTGAAAAACCACGAACCAAAAATTAAGAGTTCACGAACAATTACAGAATATACTCACATGCTCATTTACCTCAATCTGTACTTCGACCTAAGGACTGTAATTGTTTTTACAAAGAATCCACTGACACGACATCTACCTTGCCCCGTTCTCCTTACTTGATCTCCTCGCACCTTGCCAGTTAAGATAAACTATCTCCTACAAGAAAGATAGAAGCAACCTTTGAGAACAGCTCTTCAGAATAATCTCTCAATGGCTCTAGAGAATAATCTTTCTTTAAGATGTCTCTGACTCAGATTAATGAGAGTGATAGTGTTTATAATCTTCAATATGCACACCCTTACCTTTAAGGTTGAGAGTAATACCCTATATATAGCCCCAAATTTGTGCCTTAGACTTAGTGCACAAGTAGAACTCAAATTGGGAAATCAAGTCTTAAAAGAAAACAATTCCAAATCAGAAAAGGAGACTTTTCTGTTTCTGCGTGCCTATCCAATCGATCGGACAATGCATCCGATCGATCGAACCACCCAAATAACTGGGGCGCAATTATAGTCTGATCGATCGGATTGAGGCTTCAATCAATTGGGCCTAGGGAGGTTTGCCCGGTCTTCTCTTTTCTTCTATTCTTCGCTTCAGCTCTTCCGGCGACATAACCACAATTCATTCTAAAATAAATTAGAAAATACAATCCAATGGACCAAGAGTTTTGTGCCACCCATGAATTAACCAACATAAAAATACTAACAGCTCTCATGGGAACAACTGTGTGGCTGTCAATTTCTTAGGAATGTGAGACCCTTCTAATCAATCCAACCCCTTTCCCCTAAATAACACAGGCCTCATGTTTATGTGACTCATCATTGAATTGAAATTTTCCAAAAAATGTTCTCTAAAAATCATTAAACTTATTTTGCACACATATACATCCAGGGCGTACCTACACACATTTAAATGGGGTGGTCACTCCCATTACACTTGGGTCCACATTCAAAACTTGCACGAAAGTTTGGGAAAATCTACACGAAAATTTTGGATATACCACTAAAACTCACATAAAAATTGTCCGCAAAATCCAGCTATTTATTTGGGTCCACCTCACTCAAACTAAAACTCTGGATCCCCCACTAAATACATTCCATGATTTCCATGGCTCGAGGTGGGCCCATAAGACAATTGTAGTAGAGCAAGGCCCAATAAAATACAGGTGTGTTTTTTTTTTTTTTTTTTAATACAGAGGTGTTTTTGAAAACTCAATAAAACAAACTTATTTAGAATTCTTTTGCCGTAGGTCCAGAGAATGAGACTAAACTGAGCGTGTCTGAGAGAGAGAGAGAGAGAGAGAGAGAGAGAGAGAGATGTGTTTAGACAGCGTCAACGGGCACAGAGGTGATAACTGGGTGGGTAGCCTGGCTCGAGCTTTTCCAACGCGGAGAGGTGATAATTGGGTAGCTTTAGCTAGCCTGGCTCGAGCTTTCCCAACACGGATTCGTAATCTCATACGTCTCTCATGCTGTGCATGTCGAAAAGATAACGTTGATGAAACACAGAGGCCGTCAAGATTTGACTAAATGTGTGTTGACCACCATCACATCACATGACCACCCCCATCGTCATCATATTTTTATCATTTCTATCCTACACCGACACGGCAACGGAAGAAATTGGTAACTACTGGATAATGGAAATTTGTTGAGATCAGCGACTTTAACTCTCGTTCCTGGACAGTTATAATTGTAATTGAGCATTTGCCCTTATCATAAAATTATTATTATACTGATTTTTATCACCAATTAATTTTAGAATAAGTAATAGTTCAATAAGGTGTAAAATCGTAGAAGTGGTATCAAAGTCTGGTGAGTCGAGTGTTTGAGTCACGAGTCTAAATCCCATGCTTAGAATGTTCTCTCGTATTGAAACATCCTTAGTCACCACAACTTGCCCTCTTCATTTATTTGACCTTCATACTGTATTTGTTCCTTCATTTTGGTCCAACTGTCCAGGTTCTATGGACTCCCATTTTCAATCATCTCTGGCTAACTCAATCAACCAATCCCGTTAACCCTAAATATAAAACGCATGTAAACCCAACAATGGAGTATGGGCGTGCACCTTTTCTTTTTCAAGAGAATAGCAAATGGAATACATACATGATCAAAGAAGGGGCCATAGTTTTGAGATTAAGGTCATCGTTGGTGGTCCTCACATGTAGGATGGACGGTCGGATCAATGTATGGTGCAACAGGCAGTGCGCAGTGGGATTCACATGGAATAGTCGATGGAAAGGGACAGTTCGAATGCAGTGACAAAACGGGTTATCTCTCGTGTGGCCTTTTTGCGTAGCTCTCCCATGTAGAATCCGACGTTTCCAGCCAGTAAAAGAGCTTCCAAATCGAGGCTGTTGGAAGAAGAGCAGCAGGTACGTAACGTCCCGGTCTACGTTATCTCCCACCGCACGCACCCCACCCTCCCATTTCCAAAAAAGACGGTGGCAGTAAATTTTTAGCATCTGGATCTTCATCAATTCATCAACTGTCTCTCTCTTCATCATCAATTACAAATTTACAACCCATTTGACTTATCCTCTTATTTATTTAGATTTATTGTTGTTGTCTTGGAGAAACCAAACGTCACTGCCATCAATCAAGTGATCCAAGTTGTTTGCCAAAAAGAAAAAGTGATCCAAATTTTTTTTCTTTTTTAATCAGCGAAGTTACTTAAGAACACTCTTGAGAAGACTTGGTGCGAAAAGTGATAGCTTAGACCGTTTGGACGTGTCGATTTTGTGAAGCATCGATCGCCCAGTAAACTCTTTTCGGTGGAGATGGACGAGGTGCACATTGCCAAAGGATATGGACCGTCCAAATCTAATGCCCCCCTTGTTTGGATTAGCCCGAGTGCAAATAAATTAGGACTCTTGAATCCCGAAGGTTTGGATTAATGAGAGATTTGTGACACTTAATGAAGTTTAGTTATTAAAAATTTAAACCGCTCAAAATAATTTTTTTTTTGTATGATTTTTCTAAGATATTTCCTACTTCAGGGTTGAGTTCTATACCCCGGCACCCTCAGCTGGCTTAAAAAAGAACATTTGAATTCTGTCTTTCACCACCTATGTACTCTTTCCTTGGTAAGAGCTCAAACTTATCTATAAACCAATGGCACCAATCAATCCAACCCGTCCGCAAGAACAATGTTGTGTATGTATGTATGAAGCATGGATCCTCGCCATTCATCCCAAAGTGGCAGATGAGCAGTTGAGTTGAGCACGCCATACATGGATTTCCTGTGGCCACGTCGAGAATGACGAGATGGTCCTTTTAGATTGGCAATTGGCTTCCCAACCCGTCGTCATCTGACTGCACATGATAAGAGAGAGCCTGTTTATGCTTTCAAGAGTGACGTAAGTGGACAAGAGATATATCTCATGCATGCAGGCAAAAGGGAATCAGCAGTCTCTGAGAAGTTGCTGCAGCTGATGTCCGCTTAGAGAGAGAAAGAGAGATGACGTGTGAAGAAATTGCAAGGAAAGGGCCTGGTGTCGTCTTCTTGTTGGATAGTCAATGTCATTGTCCCCACTCCTATTTCCTCTCTCTTTCCAACCTGTCAATCGTCATCCGCTTTCTTGTTTTCTTCCTGGTATGCCAACCACCAACACTGCTTCAATAGATTTTTTTTTTTTTTTTTTTTTTCTACTGGAGGGTTTCCAACCTTTTGGGTTGGACTAATCCCTCCAGATCCAGAGGAAAGCCGGATAAACACCCCTGTGGCTCCTAGGTGGTAGCACTAGTGGACTCAATCTTCGATTCCTGAAGAAGGAGGAACCGGGAGTCGATACCAAGATCTCTAACTCCGGAAGAAGAAGAAACCGTGGTCCTGATCACTGCTTCAATAGATCCCTTGATGACAAGCCCTTTGCCTTCTTATGCTTCTCCGACTTTTGTTGATTTCATGTGTCTAAATTCAACACCGAGTAATGATCAGATCCTTGTCATAACATGACTACTAATAAATTGCATGTGTATTTTGGGATTGTATTAAAGCTAAGCGGGCTCCGAAACAAGGTGACACTCAAAACATAGCTCTATAAAATTAGATCAAGATCTTCGAAAATTTAAAAAAAATATATACTTTTTTGACAATTTGGTACGACATATTTTTATGCCATAAATAAAAGTTCAATTATTTTTCTCAAAAATGGAAACTCATTTTCTATAAGAAGATTGAAACCGGTTTTTCACGTCAATTTGGAGATAAAAATCTGCAGTGCTTAACATGACAGAGTTGCACACAAGTGTCCTTTAATTTGGGTGTTTGGAAGAATTAGTCTTTGGGGTATCTTTTGTTCGAATAGATACAGCTTGCCCACATGATTGTGATTTGGTAATTCTGTGAAGGTGATGGGTTCTTCACAAAGCTCTTGAATTTAATTGCTGGTGCAGATGTGTCAAGTCTTTGGGAATTAGGGTAACTCCCAGCCTGACTTACTATCAACATCCGTTTGGCATGAAGAGTATATATGCTTTTAACATTTATTAAACGTTTCTTTTCTTTTTCTTATATGTTCATGCACAATGGAGCCCTGTATAAAGATGTGATATTGTTCTGCATTTTTAAATTGATCTTTCTAAGTGAACATGTGAGACTGACTTGGGTTTGATAGCACAATGTTGTCTATGCTTTCAAGATGGAAACACATTACCTAGCTGATGTCTCCCTGAAAATCATGGTTATGGTGATGGTGAAAGCTCACCGAATTACATTGAATCAGTTTCCACATGTGCATGCATGTGTGTAACCGTGGCGCACTTATGGTAACATTATAAGGGCTTGAGCATGTATGTGATCAGGATTCAACCAAAATTATTCCACTCTACGTTAACTGTCACTGTTGTGTATTAATGTGCTTTCAATTGAGAAACAAGAAGATAAACTAGGTGGGGGGGAATTGTCAAGATGGGAGCAAAGGTCAACTAAAAAGTAAAGTATAAGATGTTAGATGTAGAACTTCTTGGAAGTTTAGTGTGGGTTAGTTGCTGTCATTAAATGCTCTGCATGATCTAAATAATCACGATTTCAAGGAAGTATATAAATTGATTCAGGATTTTCATTTGGGTGGTGCGGGCAGTGATGAAGTAAAATAGTTAAATAATAAAAACAATCTTTTAATATCTTATATAAGGGGCTTATCAAATTTCACGGGTGCGAAGGCACCCACATGGGAACACTTAGGTCCGCCTCCTCTGGATAATTAATATAAGAGCAGGACTACAATGCAGTGCCTCGCAATATTATAGTCTAATGCAGTGCCCTTCTTCAATGCATGGTGGGGCCCACCTTTTCAAAATCCAAGCCGGTCATCAACTCAAACACCGTTATAATCATTGTATCTAAATTTTCAAAGAAAGTTTTAGTAGGTCAACCGTTAGATTGATCACATATGAGGAACGCCCTCCATTTTTATCCTAAACAATAGAAAAGTAAAGAAAGTTCATCTCATTTTAGCAGGCCAACTTACATATTTGAATATAAATTTACACGTCAATCACTACATTGGGTGTTACAGCTGATGGCCAATTTGGATTTTGGAAAGGCGGCCCCACGATGCATTAAAGAAGGGCACTGCACCATATCATAATGCAGCAGCACTCCATTGTAGTTCCGCCCTTAATAAGAACATCAAACTTGCCAATAGATGGTCAAAGGACTTAGCTAATTACATGTACAAAAGTACTTGGGGCCCCTAGAAATATCAAATGGCAATGGCAATTGCCTCAAATAAGTCCTGGATGCCATTTCTCTCTCATCAACCCACTTGGGGGCCCTAGTAATATTGGAAAACAGTCGTTAGCCCGCTAACATGTCAAGCATGTAATCCAACTTTGGAAAAGTTGCATCTTATTGCAAACTGGTTGATTGAACTGCAATACACATTATCTATCATTAGCAATGCCTATTATTTTTGTGCCCAACCGATCTATATCCTCTGAGAGTGTATTAGAAAAATCCATCAACCTATTGCACGAATGGAATGTTGCAGGGTCCTCAAGCTGCACTGTTGCCTGTCACAGTTACTAGTGGAGAGATGGACACCTCCCTCAACTGATCTATGTAAACTAAACTCTCGAGGGGGCATTCAATCTTCAAGCTCAAACGGCAATAAAACTGGGAGGGCTCTCAGTTTGTATAATCCTCTGCATGCTAAGTCCATCTGTTAAGCATGAGGCATAAGATTGTAGGGGTGCTCATGGACCGGGCTGGCATGAGCCCGACCCAGGTCCAGCCCTATTTCGACCAGGCTTGGGCGTTAGGTTTTAGTACTCAGGCCGGGGCTAGGATATCTTAATTCGGCCTGTTTAATAGATGGGCCGGGCATGAACTCAGTTGTAGAGAGCCCAAAGAACGGCCCAGCCCGATTGAGTAATAGGAAAATGTAGTAAAGACATGACCAAACCATATGAGCGACACTTGAGACTATATAATTAAACTCTCTTTTTAAATTATATATCAAACTTGGTCTGGGCTCGGGCTTACAGTTTTCCAGGCGGGCTGTGCCTGGGCCAGCTCCTTATGGCCTGATTTTGGCCTGGGCCGGGCCTGGATATTCCTTAGCCTGGCCCAGACCGGCCCATGGACACCCCTGCATGAGAGCATGATTGCCTTGTATTAGTGGATGCCTCACAAATTCTGGCACGGTGCAGAAAGACTAAAAGGCAAAAAAAGTTCCTTGATGGGGAAATCAGATTTTAAAAAAGATCTGCAAACCATGCGGCAGATAGGCTAGCCAAACAACCAGTTACCTGTGCCACTAAATTTCAGGATTACCTCCCCGCATGTAATTGGAGTGTTCATGTGCATGAACTTTCATCAAGCAATGTGAACATTCAGGTGCAGAAGGAGCCACGGGTAATCTGCGATTCTTCCAAGGTTAACATCAGTAGGATGGTGGATAGCATGATAGATCGGGACAATCTAATTTCACATTCAGTTCTTTTGTTTCAGTCACTGTTTAATCCTCATGTAAATCATTTTTAAGTCCTCCAATCAAAGTCCCAGATCATCTGACCAATGTAACTCTTAAATAAGCACATTCACACTTGGGGGAAACAAATGAGGGCTGAATTACAATGCATTGTCATTGTGAAGTGCAAGTATCCTACTTGAATCGTGAATTGGGCCTACTTTCCCAAGTGTACACTGCTCATAGCAATTTCTCTCCAATCATTATATGGGGGAGTGTTGAAATTTGTGCTACCTTGTATATGCCCAAGTAGAGAATGAAAATTCAACCAAGCAAAATATTGAGTTCTCCAAGTTGAGTGTATTTTTCTCTCCTTTACCACTATACTCGTTTCATCTTCTTAAATCTTAATACTTTGGGTGTGAGTCCTTTATCTACGATCTTGGGCTTATATTCTAGACTC
Organism: Umbellularia californica; assembly: GCA_028538565.1. Lineage (NCBI taxonomy): Eukaryota > Viridiplantae > Streptophyta > Magnoliopsida > Laurales > Lauraceae > Umbellularia > Umbellularia californica. The sequence continues at coordinate 10,693,502 of JAPQWN010000001.1, read as the reverse complement.
TAGAGTGTCTAGCTACACTTGATTGTGATCTCTCTACACTGTCTCAGAATTCAGAGCAGCATTGAGCAATTTTGTGAAGGTTTCTTAGTGAAGAAGCAAATTTGTTTGAAGGGGCAGAGCCCAAGCCAAAAAAGGAGCACAACAGCAATGGACGTAAATGGCAAGGTCACTTTCTAAGTTTGAAACCTCGGAGCAAATATTCTTAAACTCCGGATCCAAGTTTGAGATTTTGGTGTAAATATTCTTAACCATCAAAATCTATTGAGGAAATCTTGGCGAGCTCATTTACTAGAATTTGAAGTTGTGCCATGTTAGTCCTACTGGAGCTTCTAAGTGTATCCCACACTTCCTTTGGTGACTCGTTCCGGCATATCAATCGGCATCTCAGTATCATCTCCAGCAACAATCTCCCATAGGTCTGTCCTATGGGAGATTGGATGGGCTCACACTCAATATTGATAGTTGGAGTTGTAGGAATTGGATGGGCTCACACTCAAGACAACACAACTCACTCACTGCAATTTTTAAAAATCAACATTTGATTTTCATTAATAAAACTTAATACAAAGGCACCTGTAAGGAAATTATCTTTAAGTCCATTACTTGGACTAGAAGTCCTTTCCTTTCCCGAATTGTGGTCATTATAGGAAATCCGTTTTCTTAGGATACATGCTATTCCTTACACAAAAAGGTTTCTTAATGAGATGTATTCCATAACAAACTCTACCTTGATGGATGGTTGAGATTAAGTCTATGGAAACCCTGATTGGAAATTCGGTTCTCTTTTCACCTATAAAACAAAGCCTTTCGTCCATCACAAAGGCATTCACGAAAATCAACACATTAAGGTTTTATAGGCAAGGAGAGAGAAACCGAAACCATTCATATAGTTTCTTTCTCGACGGATCACAGCATCAATCAGCAACAGCACCAGACTGCAGGATCAGAAAGCTCTCTGCATCAGGATGTCTGGAGGTACTCTTTAATTTATTTAAGATTAAATCCTACACGTGATTATCATGCTGTTCACGATCTTAGGGTTCATGTTAATAATAGTATAACATGTGGTATCAGAGAATGGTTTTAGAACACATGATCGTCCATTAATTAGGATAACTATGCATCGCCATAATCGGCAAATATAGATCCGTTCTGACTCTGTTTTGCAGCAATTTATCGATCCAACTATTATGGCCTGCATGAATGGTTTATATTTATGTTATTCCGCAATTTTTTTTTTTTTATTTGGGCACGACTGTTTGATCGTGATTTATTTAAGTTTTGAATTTTCAATTATGTATAAACTCCTGCGTGAGTAAAAAAAATTCAATGTAATAATGGAGGAGATCAGTAACTTGTAAGTCATGATTGAAGAGGATATTGTTTCGAGACTGAAGATGACGTTTTGAAGCAGTCGAAGATAAAGACAGATGATCGAAAAGAAGGACAGAAAATAGGCCATATAGTTGGATCATATTTTCATAAATTCCATATTATGTTGATTATCATTAGCATGTTTCTTCGTAATCGATGATATAATGCCTCAAAAAAAAATTTTCGAGGCTGCCGCCCCGAACCCTGCTATTTTTCGGGGCTGCCGCCCCGAACCCCGCCATTATGGTAGGCACCCCGAAGGGCCAGCCCCGGGCAGTCCTCCGGCATAGGGCTTTCAGCCCCAAAGAGCCGGAGGACAGCCCTCGGGGCTTGGCCTTTTTACCAGTACTTTTCATACAATGAATGATCTATCATGAATGCATGCAATATATAATGTTTATATTCATATTAAGCCTTTTTTATCACCAAAGTTGTATGCTTAGGGTTAGGTCTCACCACAGTGACCCTAACAATTAAATACTGGAATTTGGCCCTAAAAGTACCATCATCATGTTTTACATTACATATTGTTCAAGAATGTATGAAGCATTTAGTCGCCCACAGGCGGATTATACTCATACGATTGAACAATAATTAAGGAGTGTTTGTTCCTAATTAAGATTAACATCACTCATTTACATTACCTTGAATATGACGACCTTAGATGGTATAATGCGTAGAAATTATGGTGACTACCCACAGGAGCACCTAAAATTTTGTCGTTTATATTCATATATTATGCGTGTGTTGTCTTTTTTTTATTAAAGCCTTATTGTTGTATCTCTATTGCAGTTCTTGCAACCACTAATCTCACTTCGCATGCTACCTCTGTCACTAAGCTCAATGGAACCAACTTCTCAGAATGGAAAGAGCAAGTTGAGTTTACATTGGGGGTACTTGAACTGGATATCGCTCTTCGTAAAGATAAGCCAGCTTCACTCACTGATAAAAGTACCTCTGATGAAACAACCTTCTTTAATGCCTGGGAAAGGTCTGACAGACTAAGCACTATGTTTTTGCGAATGACTATTGCCACCAACATAAAAACATCCCTTCCTACACCTGAGAATGCTAAGGACTATATGAAGGCCATTGAAGCTAGGTTTAAGACTGCAGACAAATCCCTTGCTGGGAAACTAATGGCAGATCTTACAACCATGAAGTTTGATGGCACCAGATCAATGCATGAACATGTCATTGAGATGACCAACCTTGCAGCTAAACTAAAGAATTTGGGATTATCAGTGGATGAGGCGTTTCTCGTCCAATTTATCCTAAACAGTTTACCTCCTCAGTACGGGCCTTTCCAAATTCATTACAACACTATTACGGACAAGTGGACAATGAATGAATTGGCTAACAAACTGGTTCAAGAGGAGGCCAGGCTGAACCAACAAGGGATTAAAGTAGCTCATCTCGTTCAAGGAGCTGGACACAAAGCTGGGAAAAAGCATAATTCAGGCCAGAAAAGGGCACCACCCAGATCTAATGAGGCTGGTCAGAACCCCAAGAAGAAAAAGAAGGAAAACTTATGCAAATTTTGCAAGAAACCTGGACATTTTCAGGCAGACTGCATAAAACGTAAAGAATGGTTCGAAAAGAAAGGTAACCCTATGGGTTTCGTAAGTTATTTCGAATCAAATCTTACTTATGTTTCTTCTGATGCTTGGTGGATTGACACTGGTGCTAATGTTCATGTTTCCAATTCAATGCAGGGATTCCTTACGATCCAAACCATAAACCCAAGTGAGAACTTCCTTTTCATGGGAAACAAAGACAAAGCTCCAGTTGAAGCTATTGGAACTTTTCGTCTTGTTTTAGATAGCGGTTATCAGTTAGACTTATGTCAAACTCTTTATGTTCCGTCTCTTTCCCGTAATTTGGTTTCTGTAAGCGCACTTGATAAAGTTGGTTACTCTTTTGAAGTAGGAAATGGTAATTTCAGTTTATTTAAAAATTCTAGTCGTATTGGTTCTGGAATTTTGATTGATGGGCTATACAAGTTTCATCTTGATAGTCAACTTGCTGAAACCCAACTTACCCTGCATTCTAAGGAAACAAAACGAAAGTCATCCAAACTCGACTCTTATTTCTTGTGGCATAAAAGACTGGGTCACATATCCAGTGAAAGAATCAAAAGATTAGTAAAAGATGGTGTCCTTCCGGATCTAGATTTTACTAATATTAATGTATGTGTGGATTGTATTAAAGGCAAAACAACAAAACACACAAAGAAAGGAGCCACAAGAAGTACTGAGCTTCTTGAAATAATACATACAGACATTTGCGGACCCTTTGATGTTCCAACCTTTGGAGGAGAAAAGTATTTTATTACCTTTATTGATAATTACTCACGTTACTGTTATTTATACTTATTGCATGACAAATCTCAGTCTGTGAATGCTGTACAAGTGTTCATTACTGAAGTCGAAAGGCAATTAGATAGAAAAGTGAAAATCATAAGGTCAGATAGAGGTGGTGAGTTTTATGGAAGGTATGACGAAACAGGACAACATCCTGGACCTTTTGCAAAACTTCTCCAAAAACTTGGAATTGTTGCCCAATACACAACGCCTGGTTCTCCATGGCAGAATGGTGTAGCTGAAAGGCGAAATCGTACGTACATGGAAATGGTTAGATCAATGATGAGTCATGCTAACTTACCTATATCCTTGTGGATGGATGCTCTACGCACAGCTGTTTATATCTTGAACAGAGTTCCCAGTAAGGCAGTTCCAAAGACACCTTTTGAACTGTGGAAAGGATGGAAACCCAGTTTACGACATCTCCAAATTTGGGGTTGCCCAGCTGAGGCTAGAGTCTACAATCCACATGAAAAGAAATTGGACCTTAAAACAATCAGTGGTTACTTTATAGGTTACCCAGAAAAGTCCAAAGGATTTAGGTTTTACTGCCCTAACCATAGTACGAGAATTGTTGAAACCGGTAATGCTAGATTCTTTGAGAATGGCGAAATCAGTGGGAGTAATAAACCTCAAGATGTGATCATTCAGGAAATCAGGGTACCTATCCCTTTACCCTCTATTCCGAAAGATGTTGGCAATCCTCCTGTTGTTGAACCATTTAACAATGAGGAAAATCCAATAAATGATCAACAACTCCATAATGAGATTGTCGCCAATGAACATATGGATAATGCACCAGAGGAACCAGCATTAAGAAGGTCTCAAAGACAAAGGAGATCAGCTATTTCCGATGATTACATGCTTTACCAAGTAGAATCTGGAGAAGGGACAATTAATGACCCGGTTTCTTATTCACAAGCCATTAAGGATGTTAATTCTAGTAAATGGATTGATGCCATGAAGGATGAATTGAAATCTATGAATGAAAATCAAGTCTGGGAAGTTGTTCAATTGCCTCCAGGACACAAACCAGTTGGCTGTAAATGGGTCTTCAAGACCAAACGCGACTGCAAAGGCAATATTGAACGCCATAAAGCCAGACTTGTTGCCAAAGGTTTCAATCAGAAAGAAGGTATTGACTATACTGAGACTTTTTCCCCTGTGTCAAGGAAGGATTCTCTTAGAATTATCATGGCATTAGTAGCTCACTATGACCTCGAGTTACATCAAATGGATGTGAAAACTGCCTTTCTTAATGGAGACTTGGAAGAAGAAGTCTACATGCGTCAACCTGAAGGCTTCATCATTGAAGGTCAGGAAGACATGGTCTGCAAACTTAAGAAATCAATATATGGACTGAAACAAGCTTCGAGGCAATGGTACCTAAAGTTTCATGAAATCATTACTCACTTCGATTTCATAGAAAACATCGTTGACCCTTGCATATACCTCAAGATCAGTGGGAGTAAGTTCATATTTCTGGTTCTGTACGTTGATGACATATTACTGGCCAGCAGCGACCTTGGTTTATTACATCAAACAAAGGACTATCTCTCTAAGCATTTTGAAATGAAAGATATGGTTGAGGCTTCCTATGTGATAGGAATAGAAATATTCCGTGACAGGTCACTTGGTATTTTGGGATTGTCTCAGAAAGCATATATTGACAAAGTTCTAGAGAGGTTTGGCATGATGACCTGTTCCTCTAGTCCTGTTCCACTGCATAAAGGAGACAAGCTTGATCTTTCGCAGTGTCCACAGAACGAATTGGAACTTAAAGAAATGGCAAAATATCCTTATGCTTCTCTTGTCGGGAGTTTGATGTATGCACAAGTCTGTACAAGACCTGACATTAGTCATGCTGTTGGCATGCTCGGAAGATTTCAGAGTAAACCAGGAATCGCTCATTGGAAAGCTGCAAAGAAAGTACTGAGATACCTTAAGGGAACAAGGAATTACATGCTCACATACAGAAAATCAAGTCACCTACAGGTGACTGATTATTCAGATTCAGATTTTGCTGGATGTCCTGACACCAGACTTTGCACTCTTGGCTATGTGTATCTCTTATGTGGAGGTGCAATATCATGGAAAAGCCAGAAATCTGAGTTGCTTTACTCATCCACCATGATGGCTGAGTATGTCGCATGTTACGAGGCTGCAATTCAGGGAACATGGTTGCATAATTTTATCTCTCAGTTTGGAGCTTTGAATTTCATCTCTAAGCCATTAACCCTTTACTGTGACAATGAAGCTGCAACCTTCTTCTCCAAGCATGACAGGATATCTAAGGGATCCAAACACATGGACCTTAAATATCTCTCACTGAAACAAGATGTTAGATTACAGAAATTTGTCATTGAGTCTATACGTACAGATTTCATGGTCGCAGACATATTCACGAAAGGACTACCTCCAAAGACCTTTCAAGGACATACTGAAAGCATGGGTCTTGAAGATAGTTCTTAATTATCATTTTCTGCCTTTTATTTCTGTACTTATATTTGACATTTATTGAGCTCTTAATGCAACTCTACATCTGCTATTTCTGTTTTTCCATTGTGTACATTTTATGTTTGGATAAATGATAAACAGAAACAGTCTTTCAACATAGACATTATGAGACCATTACGTATATCTCCTATTACGGTCTAGTTATGCCGGTTGTCACTGCTGTAGTACATGGAAGTAAGCATGTTGCAAAATAATGTGTGCACGCCATGACTCCCATTGACCACCGAATTAGCCAAGACACTTATGATAACCGACTCAAGAAATGTTTAGCATATAATGCGCGCCTTATGATTCCTAAAACGAAAAAACACTAAAGGATCTTCCTATCGACCAAGTGGGAGACTGTAAGGAAATTATCTTTAAGTCCATTACTTGGACTAGAAGTCCTTTCCTTTCCCGAATTGTGGTCATTATAGGAAATCCGTTTTCTTAGGATACATGCTATTCCTTACACAAAAAGGTTTCTTAATGAGATGTATTCCATAACAAACTCTACCTTGATGGATGGTTGAGATTAAGTCTATGGAAACCCTGATTGGAAATTCGGTCCTCTTTTCACCTATAAAACAAAGCCTTTCGTCCATCACAAAGGCATTCACGAAAATCAACACATTAAGGTTTTATAGGCAAGGAGAGAGAAACCGAAACCATTCATATAGTTTCTTTCTCGACGGATCACAGCATCAATCAGCAACAGCACCAGACTGCAGGATCAGAAAGCTCTCTGCATCAGGATGTCTGGAGGTACTCTTTAATTTATTTAAGATTAAATCCTACACGTGATTATCATGCTGTTCACGATCTTAGGGTTCATGTTAATAATAGTATAACAGCACCCACTGATGTTAATACATGTTGCACTCACTGCACAACTCACACACCTCAACAATACCAACTGAAACAATTTACACTCACTGGTACACTCACCACATGTCAATCTTATCTCAACTCACACACATGTAGTACAAGCACCCACTTAAACACACAAGAGTACTACACTTACGTACTCTTATACACAGCACCCACTCAACTCGCACACATGTTTCTCACTTCTCACCGTACCCTACAACTAAAGCCAAGACCCTCGTATATGGAAACGGATCCCCTGTTTGGACCAATCAGGGGGTGCCACATGGGAGAGATGAGTTTTTTTGCTCATTGGAGGAGATGGGATTTGACATCACCTCCGAGAATCACCCCCTGATTGGTCCAAACAGGTTTCCTGTTTGGTCCAAACAGGGGATCCGTTTCCCTCATATATAGGCCTCAAAAAGAAAGTTGGTGGAATACTCTTGGTGGAGAAGAGTGTCATGGCACCATTTCTCTCGTTTCACTAATTCATGTGATTCTTGCTTTTGTCGGTGAATTCTAGAAATGGTGGTGTGGCATGTCATGTGAAAGAAAAGGTAGAATAGAGAAGGGCAGTGTTGCCCAACTGGAGTTGTTGAACTTCTCCACATCGAAATGACTTAACTCGCTGCTGATGTCCATTGTTGCGTGCCTTCTCCTCCTCTGTTCTTTGCTCGCTCAAACAAATTTGCCTCTTCACCAAGCAAACCTTCACCAAGCCACTCAATGGGGCTCTAATAACATGTAAAGAGTTCACAACTCTCTCCAAATATAGCTAGACACCTTAGACTATATGTCCTAGATCATAGACGAAGGAACCGAACCCACAGTAATAAGAAGAAACAACTAAACTGGAGATGCAGAGCAAGAAGACACTCGCAACTTAGAGAACTCAAAAACTTGCTTGACTGCATTCCCATTCTCTACGTGGATATTTATAGGCGCAACAAGGAGAATACTCCACACATTAGATATTACAATCAACAACTTCACCTAACAATCACTACACTACATAATTTTAACTGCAAACTTAAAAAACATCTAAAATCTACGAGTTTCTTGGTTCTGAAATTTTCCACAAAGATTTTACATTCCTCAAAATAGAGCTCTAGATAAAACATCTCAAGTAGCACAAATTTCAATAGTATTATCCTACCTGAATCTGTGATGGGGCCTACCTTCCCAAAATATAAACTGTTCATAACAATTTTCTCCAATCATTATAAGGCCTGCTGTTGTTTTGATCAAATGAATATACATGATTAACTCCATTTGTTGTTCTTTTTTTATGAGAAAAATCAATTATTTTGTCTATGTTATAGCATGTGATCAAATGAGCAGTAGATTGTTTGCAACGTTTAGAATTTGGAAGGTGAGCTCTGCTCATTCTGCAATGTAGTTTTGCCGTTCTGCCCAACAAATGAACAGTACAGATGCTTTAGGTGTGTTGTAGGATTCATGTGTTTGGTGGAGATAGCACATTTGATATCAACATAAATTAATGAAGGATTAGTATCCTCTGATCTAATATATCAATGGGGCGTCCCCTATACAGAGAGGGACCCATCAATCAGATCACAAGTCTAGGTAATTGAAACTGTTGTTGGGAAGTCCCACATCCCACATCGCCTAAATAATGTGTTTGATATGGCTTTGTATATCTGTTTGGACCTTCCACCTATCCGTATCACCTTAAACTTTGGGTTGGTATTTGATTTCTTACATCCTATCTTTACATTCATACCAGAAAAGAGAAAGGTTGGGTTGAGTCATGGGTGCCTTACAAGCCCAAGATGGCAATGGGGTTGTTTTGAGAACCCATTTCATCAGCTTCTTCTTTTCCTGGTCAGAAAGAGAGGAATTGGGTATTTGAGATTGGAACTGAGATGGGTTTTGTGGGTTTTAGGATTTGGGATTTTGAAGGGAAACGTAATCCATTACGCCACTAATGCATGAAACCAACGAGGTCTTCTAAGTGGGGTTTGAAGTTTGGAGGTTGGGGTGACCCGAATTGCTGATGGAAAGGCCCAGTGGCCAAGCTCGAGCCCACCCAATTTCAGCCCAGTTGACGGTCGGCCTCTTGTTGAGGCCCAGATAATGTGGTATGCCTAGGGGTGTAAATTGGGCCGGGCTTCCAAGGGCCGGCACGGCCCAGCACCCAAAAAACCCTGGCTATGCACCCACCCAATTTCGGCCCGTTGACTGGGCCAGCCCGGCACAACACGACGCAAAGAATGGGCCGTGCTGGGCCAGGGAGACCCAAGCAGTGCCATGATCGGCCATCATGCCTGGGCCGAGGCTGGCCCAACTGAACATTGAAGTTAAAAAAAAGGCTGATTTTTTTATATAAATAAAATAATTGAATTTTTATTTTTTATTTGTAGAATAGCATCAAGTTTTGTGTATTTATTTTAATAGTTTCAACTATAATTCAACTTGAGAACTCTATAAAGTCTCTTTCAATTTATATAAAACTTTAAAAAAATAAAAAATTAGGAGATGCATGTGGGCTGACCTGTGGGTGGCACAGCCCAGCACTTCACAACCTAAGCCATGCCATGGGCCACGCTAAGCCAACCCCCAGCTGACCTAGGCACCGGCCTTAAAGCAGGTCATGCCCTAGGTATGCTTGTGCCACTGAACTGTAGTGCAGTGGGTAAGCACAAGCTTTGTCTAGGCCAACTTTGTTTTTTTTACCAAGGGGGCAAGTGTTAAGGTCTGTGAGCCAGTCTTCTGGCTCAAGTATGGGCCTAACATGTAAGTGGTCTAGATTGCTCTAAATTAGGGCAACCTGATACTCAAATAGTGGTCAATAGTGATGCAAATGGGTTGGGTCGAATTAAAGACCTGATTAGACTCAACCAAAGTGTATTAAGTTGGGCCTGAGTTTCGATCCAATGGGTAGGTCTAGGCCCAGACGGACTTAAAAGAAAAGTAAGTAAAATAGGTGCTTCCAAGCAGATGATATCTATTTGTTAATTACACTATTACAAGTTTAAGCTTTTTTGTAAGAATTCCTACATAATAATATATAGCGACAAATATTATGATGGCGTAGTCCACTTAGTGGGGTCCACTTGGATGCATTCTTATCATTGGGGTTAGGATAAATGCAAATGACTCCTTGGAGACCAGGCTCATGCAAAAAGTTCAATAGTCTTTCAACCCTAGATTTTTTTGAGATTCAGTCTGATACAAGTAAATGTAAAATGAGCATAAAATAGGGCATGATACTAAATCATGGAAGGAGAAAAGTGTGAAAGTAGCTCTCATTTGATATAAACACTGAGATTGAAACTTGATGATGCATGTATCACTCGAGGGGAATGGCATTTATCTTAAACTGACTGAATTATCTATATGTGAGCCCTATGATAGAATACTAACAAAAAAAAAAAAAAAAAAGTGTTACATGATTGCGGTGTAATAGCCCCCAAGCACACCTGATCGCACGGCTCGCAAAGTAGGTGCACGCCAACTTATACGATGCCTACCCGTGGAATGCCGATGTCTCCAAGTAGGTTCATCCATCGTTGGGTTTACTGTGGCCTCCAAAATACGCATGGTTTCTTTTTAGCCCACTTGTGGTTGGGGTTCAACCTTTCAATTGACCATCATTTACGCCATAAAGTATTGGCACTGCCTCAAATTTCAACACAATGATTCCATTGTGAATGTTGAATTGTTCTAAATTAGTTCTGATTTTAAATCCCTAACTATCAATATCGACAGATGAATTTTTAGTCAAACTACACCCATTATAAAACCGGGCCATGATCGGCTGATAGTCCCAAATTAAGACCCATTAAACAGACCACACTACATCGAGCTTCCTTCTCACTTCTCAGTGACATGAAGTAAGTTGGAACTAATCAGTTGCACAAAGCAAACAAAATATTATGTCAATTACTGCATTTTTTTCCAATTGAAACACTTTGGAAACGATAAGAATTGAGATTTTCAGTTTCTATTTTTCAAAAAAGTTTTAATTATATAAATAGGAGGCAAAAAATTTGTTTTTTTTTTTTTTTTGTTTGGAGTAATATATCAGATGAAATGTGTAACGCTAATCAGTTATACCCACTTGGGTGTTTAGTGAGTAGTATAAAGCATGTGTTTGCTCCCCACGTCATAAGTGTGCTCGAATTCCAACCCAGACTTGCACGGTGAATGTGTGTGTTATGGTTGTAAACATCATATCGAACTCCATTTTGGTCTGCTCCCCATAATGAAATGTTTCGGCCGATTCAAAGTTTCGTCAGAATTACATTTCGGAGAAAATATAAAATAATATATATAATATAATAACAAATATAGATTTAATCCATTTTAGTAAAAAAAATTTGGAATTACATTTTGGGGAAATATAAGAAATACAAGTATATATGTGTATAAAAACTAAAGAAAATTAATTATGTAAAATACTATTTTGGTCGAAAAATCACGTTTTGGCCAAAATTCAGGATTTCAACCAAAATTGGCGAAAATATTGAATTTCGGCTGAAATCGACTGAAATTCAAATGGAAAAGTTTTAACTGAAATTTCGTTTCGGTCAAGTAAATTTCGGCCGTAATCGATCGAAACTCAAACTGAAATGTTTTAATTGAAAATTTGTTTTGACCACTTGATCAAAATAAAATAAAATAAAAAAATTGACATTTCGGCCGAAATGGTATGAAATTAATAACTATGGTATGTGGGGTTCATCATATTCTTGCATGCACCAAGGAAACAATGTTGGCAGGTTAAATTCCCCTGGGAACCCTCCTCATTTTAAAAATAAAAAGACTAATAATCAATTGAGACCTACAAGGAAACAAAGTACTAACAAGTAGGCCTGTCAATGGGACGTAGGAAGCCCGGCTCAAGCCCCAAAATACGAGGCTTTTAAAAAAAATTTGAAGCCAGTGGGCTGGACTTGGACAATACATTTTAAAGCTCGGCCAAAATGAGACTGGGACTGGGCAGAAACAACCCAGCCAGTTCAGGCCTGGCCTGCTGCAAAGTCATTTAATAATAATTATTTATATATTACTGAAAGTGCGCCTCACTAACAACAAAAAACGACTAATTAGGTTTTAACCGATTCTACATTACTTTAATTTGACTCATATACGATATTCATTCTCATTCATTTCTATTGTTTTTTTTTATTTTCTACTTTCATAGGCAAAAAAAAAAAAAAAAAATTTAACCGTTCTTACATTACTTGACTCATATAGCCTATAGGATATTCATTTATTTTTATTGATTTTCTACTTAACCAAAAAAAAAAAAAAAAGAAAGTTTTTAACACCGCCATGTTGCTTGTTGCATTGCATTGCCGGTCCCAAGTCTAGAAAAAATAAGAGTTTATAGTCCGTTTCACACCGGGTGTCTGGTGACAATAGACAGAATTAGATAATGTTTTGCTTATGTCCAAGATTGAGTTAAGTCCAAGCCCGGCCCTGTCCCAGCCTGGGCCCATATAGGGACGAGATTTGATATAGGCCCGTTCAATTTATGGTCGAAATTAGACAACACCTGATGGGCCCTTCCTAGATTAGACAACTTAAGCCCTAACCTACCCGTTCCATTGACAGGCCTACTAACGAGTGGTCCCTATCCATAAAAATTTCTAGAAAACAGCTATTTGATTGAATGGTCTTAAGATTGATGTACATGTAAGATATTTTGGGCGCAAGTACAACAGAAGTGGCAGGGATAGCAACAGATTATTTCTGAAAAGAAAATAACCTAGCTCATGCAATGAGGCTAGTCTACTAAGTAGTATAGTCTATCTAAGCAAGGTGTAGCTTGCCTGGCGGAGACAACCTCTGCTAAAGTACCCACTATTTTGGGATACAAATAAAAACGACAGGACCCAACAAGGGATTTCACCTCTAGGCAGTCTCTCTTGCCCCATCAAACCCTCAAAATAAGACGAATACTACACCATTTTGGATGGGCCTTGGCAGCCGTATGCTCTCTTTATTTGGCAAAGTGTCAAAATAAGAAGAGGGAATAACTCAGGGCATGCGTCGAGTCCCACAAGGCCACAACAACAACAGCCATAGCCCATGAGTAAGACTTGTACCAGTCAAGGTAACACTTTTTTCTTTGTTTCTTTTAGGCCATAATCTTAATTTCCCATTCATTTTCTTCCTCAACTCCAACATTCCTCTACACCTGTTAAATTAGAGTTTGGCTCATTCATAAAAAAATTTTAATTAATTTAAACATATGTTGTCTTTTGTATAGCCTCTTTTCAAATGTCACTTTAATGTGAGTGATTGATTTAATAGTAGGCTCATTTTTTACTGGAGTGAAACTTGAACAAGACTAGTAAGAGAGACTTTTTTTTTTTTATCAGTTCTGGTTTTTAATAAATGAGCTAGAGATTTGCATGAGTACAAGCCTCGGAGGATTGGGATCTGATTAGTCATGTAAGGATGGGACTATTGGCTATTCCGAGTAAGACTCGATTTCTTTAGATTCAAATAGCTTATAGGCTCTAACACTCCATATGATTCATCTTCTGCTAACTTTTTCAAGCCACTACCATTTTTTGCAGTTAATTAGGTGTAAAGCGTGTGTTTAATCCAACAAAGTCTTGATAAGCGCTGAGTCATGTGCTAATGAAAAGGTAACAAGAGGGGTATAGATTTAAGAAAGGTGGGCAACACTCAGATTATTTGAAGAATACTTTACTTAAGTGGAGAAGCTGAGTACTTTATCAATTGTAATTCCCCCATGGTTAGGTGTCCCATGAAGTTTTTTTTTTTGGAGATCTCCGACTGGATTTGTCTCTTTTAGTGCAATTTCAACAAAAAAAAAAAATATGTTACCTTGTTTTCTGTGAATTCTTTGAGATAGAACTTGCCCTAAAGTTTATTTGTTTCAAGTGCACTCAAAATCTATACCACATTCAATTTTTTTTTTTGGATAACGCAGGGTTCCCAGCCCTTTGGGCCAGAATAATCCCTACGGGCACAGGAGAAAAAGCCGGGTAAAATTCTCCTGTAGCCCCAGTGTGTTAGTGCAGTTTCGAACTCACAACCTCAGGGTGCAAATCGTGGTCCTAGGCCAACTGAGCTATCCCTTGGAGTTACGCATCGGCCAAAACACTCGTGATTGAATGGTGTTAGCACTTAGTTTCATACAAATGCCAAGGGATTGATCCTTGGATTTTCAAGTTGAAAGTGTAATTACAATATATACCCGACCAGCTGTCCTATATAGCAACAAAAATATAAGTAAAAATTAAAACAATAGAGTGTTCAACATTTTTGGTTTTTTACATGGGAGTAATTCTCCCCTAAAATTATATAAAATCTACTGGCCCACTTATCCATGTTATGATAATTGTTAATTGTCTTAATCACCAAGGCCGCTTCGCTTATATCTTTCATCTTAAATTGTTACCTAGAACATCTTTTTTTTTTAAGCAGCCATTAGCCATGACCCAATTCTAGCTAAGAAGTTCCTAGTAATAAAGATGAACTCACCCACAAGGCCCACCAGATGAATGGTCTACATCTCATTCATGTAAAATCTAAAAATTTTCATTTAAGGGTGCCATAATCATGGGAAGGAGTTCCCACAAGTTAGAATACAATGAGAGAAAACTGTGTATAAGTAGTCCTTTTCTATATTATAAAAAGAAGAAAGAACTGGACCACCCTGTCCCAGTGGAGAAAGGTAGAGAAAAAATTCAAATGTAAGTAGGTTTGGTCCATTCAAGAAAATAAAGAGCCTTTCAAAAAGAGGACCCTTTATATCCATTCATCTTTATGCATGTAATAAAGTGACCAATAACACCCCAATCTAGATCAAGTCATCAAAAGTTGTGGGCCCATCTTCACCTGGAGAGTAAGTTCCCAAATATCCCTGTCTTGTCCACTAATCCACTAACTATATACAAAACAGAAGAAAACAAAACAAACCCATACACCTTTTATCCCCCTACACCATATCTATCAAGATTCTGTTCTGGTGATACTATCCACTGGAAATTAGGTGCATTATCAGCTGCATTCTGATAGTGAAGTTTTTAGTATCTTAGTGCCTGTTTGGCATCTTATTAGTGTTGTTTTCAATTTTATGCTTGGATTAGGTTGTGTTAAGATCGAATTATGCTGACACTATATTCTCTTCGGAAATATTATATAAATTACTCTACAAAAAATATATTATACGAAACTTATTTGGTAACATTATAAAAGTTTTGATCTAAGGAGTGAACATAAGATTTACAATGTTGTCCCACAATTATAATTTTATAATATGGGCCCACCTTTTATGATTGTGACCATGTGACCCACTTTTACATTTTACAATGGGATGCCCACCTTTAGAAATCGAAACATGAGGCCCACATTCATAGAATTTATTATGTGGTCCCACCATTATAGGAATTACAATATGAGCCCCACCTTTTGTGGTTGTGACCATATGACCTACTTTTAGGAATTACCAAGTGGGGCCACTTTAGTTGAAATAAGTGAAAGGATTTAAAATCTTTAAATGCCATTTTTTAAAAGGAAAGAGATAAGTATGAAATAATTGTGCCAGTGGGTTGTTTCTTATAAATTTTTTTTTTCATTCCAACTTTCCTATACAATGGGTTAAGATTTTGAAATTCCATTCCGGTGAGACTAAATTTCAAAACAATTACACATACCAAACACGTTTACTATAACCTTATTTCGTGGGAATATGAAACTTCCGAATATTGGCACGATGCCAAACACACCCTTAGTCCTTAGATCATCCAATGTACAGTATTTTAAATGTACATGTATTGTCTTGAGTTAGATCATTGGGCCTCACCATGTGTAGGACTTTTACAAAAATAAAAAAAAACCATGTTATTAATATCCTGATGATAAACCAAATATTTTCCAGAAATTTCAGCAATAGACATGGAAAGGTATCTCTTTCAATGGAAAAGGTCGAGTATGAGTTCAATCTTTTTGGACTTGTTTTCAGCTGCATTGACCCAAATAAATTTGAGTCCAGATTAAAATCTACTGCATGGACATGAATAACATCTGGGTCTATGATTTTATACTTTAAGGACCCGAATGCTCGAGGCCACGACCATATACATTTTATGTATAATATATGTATATCAAACTATGTAAGTCTAAAATATTAGCAAAAAAATATTTTTTCATCTTGCTTTATATCTTCCTATAAATTCATTCCAATTGAAGACATACACACTATAAGATTGTCCACATCTAAAACGCATGATTAAAACACACAGGGGAATTTTACCCGGCTTTCTCTCCTAGGTCCGTAGGGATTATTCTGGCCCAAAAGGCTGGGAACCCTACGTTATCAAAAAATAAAAAAATAAAAAATAAGATTGTCCACATCTAAACACCTGAATAAAAGAAAAACAAAACAATAAAGACATATATAAGAAGCTACTCGTTGTTGTACTTACAATGTTTTTTTTATGCTGGTACAATGTTTTTTAAAGTATAATAAAAAATAGAAATCCCTAAGAAATTGCAAGCATATAGAATATGCAAGAGGAAAAATCTATTGGAGTTTTCTCATGATATATAAAGTACCCAGACCCAGGCATTTTGCGGATACAATTATCTCCCCGAATGAAATGGACATGTAATATTGAGGGATGCAAATGGTATCCGACTCGCCAATTATCCAAAGGTTCTAACTCAAAAAAAAAATACTCGGTTTGAATTCATAAATTGGTCTAGGTCCGAAGCCCAAGTTAGTTTCTAATTGAAAAATAATTTAGGTTCTAGATCCATACAAATTCCAATCCATGGACTTGAGACCTGACACATAAGTCTTTAATATTGTAAAATATAGTTCAAAATCAACTGTAGTCAGGTAATTTTATGTCTAGTCATAGAGTCAGTAGACTTCATTCACTATTACAAGTTGAGTTTAACCTCGAGGGATAGCTTAGTTGGCCTAGGACCACGGTTTGCATCCAGAGGTTGTGAGTTCGAAACTGCACTACCACACTGGGACTACAGGAGAATTTAACCCGGCTTTCTCTCCTGGGCCCGTAGGGATTATTCTGGCCCAAAGGGCTATGAACTTATCAAAAAAAAAAAAAAAAAAAAACTTATAAGTTGAGTGGTATCCCTATTTTAGATATAAAAAATAAAAAAATAAAAAAATTATAACCGATTTTGAAACTAGATCTTGATCCTTTAATTAGAATCGGAATCCAATATGCAACTAAAAAAATAGATTTCAAATCAAAATCGCCTCTGGGGATGTAAAAAGTGACACATGAATTTTGAAAAAAAGAAGAAGTTCAGAAAAGATTCACTGTTCCAAGGAGAAATTGAAGTGGGAGGGACATCCGCAGGAGCATGATGACTGGTGCAGCTGCAAAGCATTAAACGGTCGGATCAGTGATTACTGCCAGGCCATTGTGGCCCACATCATTAATGGGTCTGATCAGTGGCCAGAGCTCCTATGATGATGGATATGCAGTGCCAATGCAGCTACGGCAGTGTACCTTACTGGTATTCTCAAAATACATTGAAATGCCTGCAGCACAGGAGGACTGCGTTCGAATTATTCTTCTTCACTGTATGACTGCTTTGAACAATTGAACCTGCCTTTTGGAATGTCTTTTTCCTTTCATACTCTAGTTATCCCCTCCGCTCATTTAGTATAAAATATAATGTTAGAAAGGAAATGATACACGGCGTGACCACCAAACCTCGTATGCTCTTGCCCATTGCCCCTCAAAAATAGAGGGGAGATGGCAAGCCAGTGGTCCTCCAAATTAAGTGCAATGGAGGCCACTGACCCAAGTCATGGACCTTCTTTTCATCCATTGACCCCATGGGCCATCCAGGTCACTAAGGTATAAGAAGAGGTGTCCATCCATTCGCAAACACATTAACAGTTGAGTGGTGTTTGCATCTTGGTCTCACACATGTGTTTGAAAATCGATTGTATTATAATGGGAGAGGAGGCAAATGTAAATATATATACATATATATATATATATATTTTCATAATGAGGTTTCTTAAAGTTCTTTTAAGTCCTTTTTAGGTATGAGTTGGAGCTTCAACCCCCTCGATCCTTACACCTTGGTCCGCCGATGCCCAGGGAATAGCCCAACATAACCAAAAAGGAAAAAGAAAGGGAGACCATCCATTCAATTGCAATCAATAGAACAAAAATGAATATCAATAGCCATCTAATCAATCATGTTAATTAGTAACGATTAATTTGATATTACAAATTATAAATACACAGGCGGTGGAACTAGAAAATTTGCAAGGGGAGGGGGATATTTTCTAAAATCTGAAATTTTAGAAAACCCCTCAATTTTTTAGAAAATTTTATCAATTTTTACCCTGGCTCCCAAGATTTTCTTTTTATTCGTAGCGGCCCCATAAGGTATATTTTTCTGATTCACCAAAAAAAGGTATATTTTTACTCTAGTTCCTATAAATATGGTTGGTTTGATGACACAAATTATAAATTCAGCGACACACTTGCAAATCAAATCAAGTTTTTATTTTTGCTCAACCCATTTTAAATGCAACTAATTCCAATTCAAAATCATGATATTTTCTTTTGCTCATTATCCATTCAAATTAGAGTGAATGGATAGTCCAAATAATAAGCATATTTCAAACACATGATGGGGCATATTTGTGCAGTGGCTTTTCAATAGAAAAGTGAAAATGTCTTTTTGAAGCAAAAGATTTCACATAAAGATATGATTTTTTTTGCAATTCTATGGATATTTTTTTAAATGGGTCTTTCCAAAATGTGGAAAAGATTGTCCATGAGCTTTGTGAGGGCTCCACAAATGTTCCCGCACCCCTTCTTCACGAGAAAGCAGCTTTTAGGGGTTTCGAACTAATAACTTCATATCTAGAAACTGTAATAACTCTAGTCGCTAGTAAATGACGCAATAATGTATATAACACCCTAAACAATAGTCTGGATAGCATATCTCATCGCTTTTTTTAACCGAGCATAATTATTAATTTCGTACTATTTCGACGAAAATGACCAATATTCTTTGTTTCGGTCAAATGGCCGGAACGATATTAAATAAAATTGCTCATTTTAAATTTAGCTCAATTTCGGCCGAAATGATATTTTACATGATTAATAATTTTTTTATTTCTTAGTTTATATATATGTTATTATCTATATTTCTTATATTTCTCCAATATGTAATTTCCAAAAGTTTACTGGACTGGATTAAATCTATATTTATTATTTTATTTTTTATTTTTCTATATATATTATTTTTATATTTCTCCGAAATATAATTCTAAAATTTTTTACCGAAATTCCGAGTCGGTCGAAATTTTTTATCTTGGAAGTTAGATGATATTGGGTCCGAAACGATATTAACAACTATATAACTCAATCAAGGGCTTGGACAAAATCAGAACCCCCAACGCGCGTGAAAAGAAGAAAAAGAAAAAAGAAGGCCCACATGAGTGAACTTAGATACCAGGCATATTCAGTGGTATCTAAATTCATGCAATCTATCTTCTTTTGCCTTCTTCGGGTGCTCTTTGAGCTCCTCTCCCCCTTTTTTCTTCTTTTTTAATACAAAAGAACAAAGAAAGAAAGAAAAGAAAAAGGGGATTTGACAATTCAATGCCTTTTAGATACTCAATTTCCAAATTCATGACTCAAAGATACTAAATGTCACTATAGTCGTTTGACCTTAGATCCCATGATATCATGGGTTTTTAAAAACCCATGATATCATGGGATCCAAGTAGCTTTTCAACTTTTAACATGTAGATCCCATGATATCATGGGTTTTTAAACCCATGATATCATGGGATCCAAGGCCAAAAAAAAAAAAAAAATGGGAAGACCGGAGTCAAAGGACTCTAGTGACATTAGCTTACTTTGAGTCATGAATTTGAAAATTAGGTATCTAAGAGGTACTGAATTGTCAAATCCCCAAAGAAAAAACCACGCATCTCCCCTTGAATTTTGATACGACGGATCGAAAGCTGCCGGTTGAGAGAGAGAAAGAGAGAGGGGGAGAGGAGGGACCACCCAACCGTATCTTGGATGCACACGAAAAGCAAGTCGAGCCTTCCTTTACACGTGATGTAGAAATCATCAAAAGCCGTGGCTTTGCATGCGTGTGTATGGGATTTACTTATCACCTCCACCTCCAAACATCTCTCTCTATCTGCTTTCTCTTTCCATCTCTTTCATGTTCTTTGGCGGTTTAGCTTTTCAGGTTGAACTTTGAAGAGCACTGGCTTTAGAGAGAGAAAGCTCGAGTCCCTTTCTGGGTTTCATGAATCTTGAGTTGGTGAGTGGAGTTTTGGTCTTTTGAGTTCTTTGAATGTCTTTTCTGGTGTTTCTTGTTATTTTTCTTTTGCTTTTTCTCTTGCGAAGTGCCGAGACTGATGTTGTGATTTTAAGTGGGTGAGAGAAATATATGGTGGAAGTTTAGATTCTGGATATTCGGATAGGATCTTTGACTCTCTCTCCATTAAATATACATGATCATGTTTGGTTTTGGACTTTTGGCATGCTCTGAGCCGACGGTTCAGAAATCTGCATTTTTTTTTTTTGCCCTTCCTGCGTTTAAGATGATGAGCTGAAAATCGAGCTAATGTTATGATTTGGGTTTTGGGTGTTTGGATTTTGCTTTACATTTTTTTTTTTTTTTGATGAACTTTATATTTTTCCTAATTTTATTACATCTTGGTTCATGGGTCTTTGAGCAGAGAGTTGGATGTTTGAGGTGGGTTTTGATGTGTTTATGAACTTAATTTTCATGATTATTTATTTTTTAAGCAGGAATTCTTAGAAGGGACTCATTTTGTTAAAAAAAAGAAGAAGTTATAATACAGGTTTTGAGATTTTGGGATTTCTTGAATTGTTGAACCGAATCCGTGCTGAAAGTATGCTATTTTGGCCTTTGGGTAACAAATAGTAATACTTGTAGTATAGAAGAAAAGACTGGGTCTTTTTCTCATTCCTTTTTTCCCCTTCTCTGAAGATAACGTCCCATCTTCTGATTCTTATATTACATGCTTCTGACTTCTGATTATGCTATTTAATGTTATTGCTATGATTGTTTGATTTACTAATGCATTGAGAAGCTGTTTTGCTGATGTTTTATCTACTCCACATTGTTTGGCTTTCAGTATTTATAGCATTGTATCTTTGAGGAAGAAAGAGGTAAATTTGGTGAAGGCCTTTTGTGCTAGGAAAAGAAGGCTTGTATTTTGCAAAAGTTTCAATCACCATGCCCACAAGACAGATGAAAGAGAGCTCAGAGCAGCACCTTGTGTTCAAGTCCCAGCTGCAAAATTCCATGAATGCAGTTCAAAGATTGCCTAAGGCAATTCAAAATGGAAGCCCACCTCAAGAAGGCCAAAATGCCAAACATCAACAACTTTGTCCATCTCCTGCAAAGAACAGAAGCAGGAGGGGGAAAGGAGGGCGGAAATCCCGCCTGGTCGATGTTTCTATGCACCTGAGTCCTCAAGTCTGTGACTTTCATGGGCTGGATTCTATGGAAACTCGAAGTGGGTCTGTCCATAATGGAGGTTATGTGGGTGACATGGAGATGGGTGTTCCTTCTTCAAGCAAATCTCTAAGGTTCCCACTTAGACCGGGGCAGGGGCAGGCTGGGGTGAAATGTATGGTAAAAGCCAACCATTTTCTGGCAGAGGTACCAGACAAGGACTTAAACCACTATGATGTAAGTTAATCTCTTGTTCATTTCAGTTTTCTATAAGTGCAGTTTTTCAGACAGAGTAGACATGTTTCTTTGATGAAAACTGAGAAGTGGTTTATTACATATAGCAAACTTTTATGTGATTGTTCCCTCTCTCTCTCTCTCTATCTATCTATGTATCTATCTTTGAGTTATCTTTTTCTGTGCATTGCAGGTTACCATAACCCCTGAAGTGGCTTCAAAGTCTGTTAATAGAGCAATCATGGCAGAGCTGATAAAACAGTACAGGAAGTCTGATTTGGGAATGAGGCTGCCTGCTTACGATGGTAGAAAGAGTCTGTATACAGCCGGTGAGCTTCCTTTCATCTCCAAGGAGTTCAAAATCAAACTTGTGGATGAAGATGATGGATTCAATGGCCCCAAGTAATGTTTTCTTATCCACACTCCTTGATCCTCTTCCTTTTCTGTTTAAAATTTGTTTTTTTTTTCTTCTGTTTTTTTTCTGGGCATTGTGAAACTACTTTGCACTTTGTTTCATGACTTTGTTCAAGAGCCTTATCTTTATTTTGTAATGTCTAGGATCTTCTTAAGTGTTTGCTTCTTTGGTATGGTGTATGTGTATCTACCATGTGTCCTTCCAGAAAAATGGTCTGGATCATCATGATATGGTCTCCAGATGTACAAGGCTTAAGGATATAATGTGCATCCTCTGGTCATGTGCAGTGAAATTTCTTGTTGTTTGGTTGGAATTTTTTATGCTTGCTTTCCTCTCTTTGATAATGTCCACATGAAATTTAAAATCATTTTACAATTTTAATTTTCAGAAGGGAGAGAGTATATAAAGTAGCGATTAAGTTTGTGGCTCGAGCAGATTTGCACCATTTGGGACAGTTCCTAGCTGGTAAACATGTGGATGCACCACAAGAAGCCCTTCAGATTCTTGACATTGTCTTGAGGGAACTATCTAGTAGAAGGTGTTAATTCCAAAGCGGTGTTCTATCTTCTTAATTTTTCCCCACATTTTATGATTAACATTCAAATTCTTAATTACCTAACATATGTTGCCTGCATTTGAAGGTATTGTCCTGTTGGGAGATCCTTCTTTTCACCTGATATTAGAGCACCTCAGCGACTTGGTGAAGGTTTGGAGTCATGGTGTGGTTTTTATCAGAGTATAAGGCCCACTCAGATGGGCTTGTCTTTAAATATTGGTATGCAAATCCCAAACCGAAACATGACTTGATAACAATGAAATAAGGGTGAATTTGATTTGTACACAGATTACAAGCAGTTTGAATTTTTTGGCAGAACAGATGGTCATTCATTTTGCTATGCTTGGGGCTGTTTGCCAATTTTTTGAAATCACATTAGGCAAAGTGCTGTCTTGATGTTGATTTGCTATTGAAGAAGTCAAAAACTACAGCCCAATGTATTTTCTAATTTTTATGCTATCCCAAATGTACAAAGAAATTGATAACCATCTGTTTCTGCTATCATATTTGAGAGGTTTTAGCTACCAACTGTACCCTAAATGTTAAATTTTGAAGAGAAAATAAGTAGTTTACTGCAATTGATTGACCCTTATTTATATATATATATATATATATATATTTATGGTTGTCTTGTAGACATGTCTTCAGTAGCATTTATTGAGCCTCTCCCTGTGGTTGAGTTTGTAGCTCAACTTCTAGGCAAGGATGTGTTGTCAAGGCCGTTGTCTGATTCCGACCGTGTTAAGGTATTATTCAATCCTACAACCCGGTGAGCCACTAGAAAAACATTTTTTTAGTGTGATATCTGCTATATTATACAGAATATATATTAAAATAAATCAATTTACTTCTTCATTGAAAAATGTCTGCCAGATCAAAAAGGCCCTCAGAGGAGTGAAAGTTGAGGTGACACATAGAAGGAATGTTCGACGGAAATATCGTATTTCGGGATTAACATCACAACCAACTAGAGAACTTGTGTAATACTTTCTCTTTCCCTTTTCCATTACTTGGTTCAAAAAAAAAAAAGCTTGATCATCCTAATTATAGTTGTGAGTTGTGAATCATTTGGCGGGAACTAATTTTGAATTCCTCATGCATTAGGGTATGTTTTACTAAATTAAATTTCCACTGGTTTGTTTCCAATATTTGCGTCTTAATATTGTACTGGATTCATATGACCATAGTTCAATTCATAGCCAGGAGGATTGAAGCATCTCTTGATGTGTAAATATTATTCACAGTACTTAATTCATTGGCTATATTCAAATTTGCTAGAGATTTTAATCTTGATTCTTCTGCTCTTCACAGGTTTCCAGTGGACGGCCGCTCAAACATGAAATCAGTCATGGAATACTTTCAGGAGATGTATGACTTCACCATTCAACATACACATCTTCCTTGCCTTCAAGTGGGGAGTCAGAAGAAGGCTAGCTATCTTCCAATGGAGGTAGGGCTCTTTGACTTTGATCTCCTTGATTAAGAGTGATTTTCCACTTGCCAGGCAGCATTCATATCTGCAGGCAATGCCCAGGAAGCCACATGATGATTGTGATTTGCTAGGCCTGCAAAATTGTGAGGGGACAACGGTATACAAAAAAGTTGAATGAAAAACAGATCACTGCTCTCTTGAAAGTTACATGTCAGAGGCCAAAGGATCGGGAAAATGACATTTTGCAGGTGGGTTGTTTACTCGTGATAATTTTTCTTTCACCCAACAGCAAGCTTGTAACAGAAAATTGTAATTTTTTCTTTGCTAACTATTAAGATTGGATTAGTACTGTGTATATTTCTTTGTATCCTTATTAATTATTATAGCCTTTCTTTTTCTTTTTTCTTTTAGTAACTTTTTTTCTGAGCCCTTGACAGTAGTAGCCTTGTACTTTGTATGCTGACTTTGATGTGAGTGCTGAAACTGATGCTCTCGGTCTGGGGTCCCAGGTGGATCCATAACACATGTCTCTTCTCTATGTATTATAATTTGCGACTCTTCTATAAGAACCCTGAAAATAGAGATGTCTCTTTTCTATTTCTATTTCTTTTTCTTCTTTTTTTTTTCTTTTTTTTGCATTTTTTTGGAGTTATCCATGTTGGAAAATACCAGAACTCCTATTATATGTTTATAGTAATGGATTTGAGTGGTGATGTGAATCTATTTGAACCCAAGCATTAGAACTCCTGAT
This sequence comes from Umbellularia californica, assembly GCA_028538565.1. Classification (NCBI taxonomy): domain Eukaryota; kingdom Viridiplantae; phylum Streptophyta; class Magnoliopsida; order Laurales; family Lauraceae; genus Umbellularia; species Umbellularia californica. The sequence continues at coordinate 10,668,548 of JAPQWN010000001.1, read as the reverse complement.
AAACAAATAAAGGAAAAAAAAAAAAAAAAAAAAAGCTGAAAATAAATAGATAGATGCCAAAAGCTTGTTTCATCATTCAACAGTCCATGTTAGATTTAATTTTTTTCAATGATCATTGGAGTCTCAAGCATGAAACACTTTGAAGGAGGAATTTCATGGCTATTCGAATGTAATCACCATTAGCAATCACCAAAATATCCAAGAAGACAACTAGAGAACGTTAAAAAATGACAGCTTGTGACACTAAAAGGATTGATTTTCTCTTTTAGAAATCCGATCCTATAGTTATTGTCATCGATAAAGAAAAAGTTATTGACAAAGTATTTCAAATTTGTCAATAACTTAAATGACGGGCTTTTTCCAAGCGCACAAGTAAAGACTGAGTTAGTAGGCTGAAGATTTTGTCGAAGTCACCTTTCAGTCCGTGTTCACTGTTGGATCTAAATGATTTCTAAAGGGTTCCAACTTCCAAGAAAAATGAGTAGGAAAAGTAATTATTTTTTATTGGGTGTTGGAGTAGAAAAATGAGGGATTGATACTGATGTAAGTCACAGGATTCAGGCCGGATGGACTAAATGGAGGAGTGCTTCGGGGGTCTTGTGTGATCGGAAAGTCCCCCTCAGGGTTAAAGGAAAGTATTATAAGGTGGCGGTAAGACCAGCATTGTTATATGGATCAGAGTGTTGGGCAGTAAAGCATAATTATGTTAAGAAGATGGAAGTTGCGGAGATGAGAATGCTAAGATGGATGTGCGGGATCACAAGAAGAGATAGGATTAGGAATGAGGAGATTAGGGGCAAAGTAGGAATAGCACCGATTGGAGATAAAATGAGAGAAAATCGACTAAGATGGTTTGGCAATGTTAGAAGGCGTCCAATGGAAGCACCTGTTAAAAGGTGTGAAGGCATAGAGATTGCCAGGAGTAGGAGAGGGAGAGGGAGACCCAAGAGAAGTTGGAAAGAAACTATTAAACATGATCTTGCCTACATGGATCTAACGGAGGACATGGCCCTAAACAGACTTGATTGGCGTCGTCAAATCCATATAGCCGACCCCACCTAGTGGGAAAAAGCTTGGTTTGGGTGTTGGAGTATTGTCATGGACTTCCAAGATGCAACAAATTGTTGTTCAGTTCTCAACAACTGTCAAGTATGTTGCAGCATCAACATCAACTTGCGAGGTAAAATTTGGATTAGTAGAAACCTACAAGGCATTAGCCAAGCAAAGAACCAATAGGCATCTTCTATGACAGCAAATCAACAATAGAAATGTTAAAAAAGCACTCTAAATAGCAGGACCAAGCACATTGCTATCAAGCATCACTATTTGAGACAAATCATGGCCAATGACAACATGTAGATCAAGTATTGCAAGACCGACAATTAGGTAGCTGGTATTTTCATTAAGGCACTACTGAAAGAGAAGTTCCACTTCCTTAGAGATTGCTAAGAGTCAGAGATAAATAAATCGAAGAGAAGTGTTGAAACATATGCATGAGGTTCCGCACAAACCTCATGACAGAAGAAATAAAGATCAAATGGCTTCAAATTTGGGTGATGAGTCAATAGCTGAAGAACTCCATTGGCACAATTCAGAGTAAGTTTTCTCTACAGGGAACAGGGAGGCATGGTGTCTGATATGCATACATTGATTGATTATCGTAAGTAGACTCAAAAAATTAATTCTTTCAGAATACTTGCTGGGGTGGGTGGAAATTTGTGTGGACTTTTTTTTTTGGTAAAACAGTTTCTGTGGACTTGAAGTTGCCTATTCTTTTAATCTTTGTTGTCCAACAATCAGCTGATTTACTCCCTCAAAACTGGTTAACAAGCTGAGCTAATAGTATCTTAGTGACACATTGATTCGATATGGTAAAGTCCATGGGATAGTGTTGGTTTAATATTGAGGTGATAGTACACAATTCCTATTACTATTTAGTATGTACTACCTCTGAATTTGCATCCTCTGGTTCCTACAAGATCATGGCATTTAATTTTCATCCCTCAGTTTCTTTTTCTAAATCACATTTAAGCGCGATTTATATTTCACAACTAGCTGTCATTCATTCTCCCATGTCAAAGGCGGCATGTTGGACAATGCCTGGTATTAGTAACCAGAAACACCAATAGCTCGAGCTATTAGTCAATAACGGAACAATGTATATCAAGGGGTCTTGACAGCCCCCCCTCATGTGTGGAGCTCCACATGTGGACAAAAACACGTTTCCAAGGATTTCAACACACAATTCCTGGCTCCGATACCATGTTAGTAACCAGAAACATCAAAAGCTCAAGTTGTTAGTGAACGACAAAACAATATATATCAAAGGGTCCTGAGTCCCTGACACCCACTACCTACTATTGCTGCTAAGATTGTTTACTCCTCACAAGTGTCCCTAGCATAATTGAAGGTTCTCATTATGGCAATCACAAGTTGCTGGTCCGAATTGCATTAATTGTAGAAAAGAAAATTGTTTACTTTTATTAGGTCATCAACTGAGATCGTAGCATTCAATTGTATTGTTCACTTGTTTTGGTTGAGCATATGTGTCATTGAGATTTCCAGGTCCCTATTTTCATAATGGATCAATCACATTCATGTTGAACTCCACAAGGGAAAACACCTTGAGCAGGACACATGCTTCAGTATGTCCAAATGTATCTTTAGATTCCAAAACATATTATTTTATCTCTACATGTCACCATTGTTATGCGTGCACATCTGTGTATGATTGGGGTGTGTGTGTGTGTGTTGGGGGGGGGGGGGGGGGGGGGTGTGGGGGTGTGGGGGTGTCATTAACTTGGGACAAACCCACACACAACAAGAAAGAGTGGCACAAACAGAAAATAAGAACTTAAACTTGACCTCTCAAAAGGCAGGCTTTGGAACCATCTTAGGTGTAATAGTAGTATAGGGGTTGACAGAGGAATATGGATGTCGTACGACAGAATACATGTATGCTACGCAAACAATCTTCATCAATTGGGTTTCTTCACTGTGTTGCATTGCCAATATATTGGAACCTCTTGGTGCCTATGAGCAATTTCAATCTAGTGTTTTGCATCTGCTAATATATTAGTAGTAATTTTGATGCCTTTTTTCATTATTGTGATTACTTGGGCAGACAGTTCGTCATAATGCTTATGACAAAGACCCATATGCGAAAGAGTTTGGCATCAGAATTAGTGAAAAGCTAGCTTCCGTTGAGGCTCGGATACTTCCTGCTCCCTGGGTAATGATGCTATGCTGCACCTCATATGACAGTAGTTGAGTTTGTTTACAATATGAGTTTTGTTCTTTCATAGTTTCTGATGTCAGTCTTTTATATGGGTGTAAGCTGAAATATCATGATACTGGGAAGGAAAAAGATTGTTTGCCTCAGGTTGGTCAATGGAACATGCGGAACAAGGTAAGAGTTCTATGCATTGAATTTCTTTAATCTCCAAAAGCTATATTGCATGCTTATCACTGGAATTCTCCCTTTGTGAGCCTAAGGAAATTGTATTTTTGCTGATACATACAAATGGAGATCAAAGTTGGAGATCCTTGACATTGAATATCCCCACTGGGATGCGGATTTCATAAAGATTAAGGGAATGGAAGATTATGTTTACCCTTCTATTAGCATCCTAAAATGGATGGATTAAAAAAGAACAGAGTAACAAACCAGAAAGCAGTTCCTCAATCTATATAAGATCCATAGAAACTTATATGCCGTAATAACTGGATAACTCTGTGTGCTTAGCGTGCCCATGGCCTTATCCGCTGGATATGATACTGTTACTGATATTGGAGACTGCACAGGATATGGTACCATTACTGATATTGAACACCACATAGATACATCTGATATACCATCTCAGGTGTATTATATTGCACTAGATGCATTTTTTTACATAGTTCTTTTAGTTACCTTAATATTAAACATGAAATATATGAGAAGAATATAAATAGTGATGCTCATCAAATTTAGAAAATTATAACAGAAGTTACTTGCTAGTAGTATGAGTATCCATATCTATGCCCTTGATTTTAGAAGTGCAGAGTGGGTTCCTCACCCTTCATGTCTTTGCCTGTATCTGTATCTTTATTTGGGTCTTAAAATGGGTGTTCACATGCATTCCGGTTTTCTCTATATTGCCAATTGTAAGATGGGTTTTAGAAGTTTGTCTAACTTTGTAGGAAATGACCAAAAAGTTTGTTTTCATCCTTCCCATCAACTATCTTCTTTATTCTATTTTTACATCTTAGTTCAGAATTATGTAAAAATTGCCCAAGTTTTCGTCGCTTCTGCAGATCTGAAAACTGCCTCTGCTCTTGCAAATCTCTTACTTCGTTGTTTTGATAGAAAATGATTAATGGGAGCACTGTCAGCCAGTGGGCATGTATCAACTTCTCACGGAGTGTTCAAGAGAGTATAGCACATGGGTTTTGTTACGAGCTGGCTCACATGTGCCAAGTCTCTGGCATGGTAATTTTTCAAGCCTTATTTCATAATGCTTTGCTAGGGTATTTGAACAATTTCAAGATTGTTCCTTACCATGTTCAATTGATTAATTTTCCTAATTGTTCCTAACCATGTTAAATTGATTAATTTTCTCTAGGAATTCAATCCTGAACCTGTAATTCCAATCTATGCTGCCAGGCCTGAACATGTTGAAAAGGCTCTGAACCATGTCTACCATGCATCGATGAACAAACTTAAAGGAAAAGAACTGGAGTTACTAATAGCTATTCTACCTGACAACAATGGCTCTCTGTACGGTATGCAGAGTGTGCACTTTCTCTGTGTGCCCTTTTGACAGCATTCTCATGCACAATGAGGCTTTCTTGTGAGCGCATTTTGAGCATGATATTGTTTTGCATTTTCAGGAGATCTCAAGAGAATTTGCGAAACCGAGCTGGGTTTAATATCGCAATGCTGTCTTACAAAGCATGTTTTCAAGATTAATAAACAGTACCTGGCAAATGTCTCCCTAAAAATCAATGTGAAGGTGAATTCTTCCAAAATTACATAGTGTCATGTTCCATTTATGCATGCAAATGTGTAATCATATAAGAATTCATGCTAACATTCACAAGTACATTGTATGATAGGAGTTCAAAAATCATTCTGCCTTTCAACTTGAAACAAACTGTTATCCCTGCATTTGGTATTATTGAGAGAGAGCTCAACTAAAAGTAGAACTTACACCTTTTAAGATGTATGTGGAACTAGCTTCTCAGAATGTCATACAGTACAGCCCTTAAAGGTCTACATGCTCTATGAAATTGTGGCTGTAAATAAAAAAGCGATGAAAATACTTGTTGATAAAATGGCCAGACTTCACTCTTCATGTGAGACAAAGTAATTGTGACATTAGAAAGACCAAATGACACGAAAACACACTCCAACTAACCTTCACTAGTCTTTAAGGCACCTTTCAACTCATCACTCAACCTCCATCGGGTTTGGTGATGCCCACTTCAAAAGTCAATTTGGAAAAGTACTTGTGGAATCCAAAAACATTTCAAGCACGACACCCAACCTTGGGATGGAAAAATGCTATATTATAGTAATTCAGTTGATTGAATAGCTACCAATGGTAAACTACATATTCACCTTGTCTCGTTCTTGTTTGGATTTAACAATGCTGGTCCCATAGAGTGCTATGTGCTTTCTCAAATATAACCTTTTCTTCCATAAGACACTTGCCAGGGAGTTATTCATATTCTTATGAACTCATGATAGTGAGCCTTATTTGCCGAGCTAGCACAAGGGATAAAATCATTTGACGATGAATGTCCAAGAGTGGATGTCCAACATATTTAAACTTATCCAAAAGAGGTTTCAACATACTCGGTACATCCATGGGTTTTCTCTCTCCTTTAACCATGAACACATGACCATTACTGTCATTACTTTTGGCAGCACTCTTCCTAGGTAAGAGTTCAACCTTGATATTGCCCATCCAAAATGTGTAGATATTTTGAGGTCATAATTGTTGCATTTCTATAAATTGGGTTTGAGATCATCAATTGTTAACTCCAGATAGATCAGAATAACCTTTGACGGTGATAATGAAAACTTTTCAACCAAATTGTTGTGGGCTTTCAAAATGTATGTGACATACATCCATGGGAACGACATTAAAACAAGCTAGACACTCAGGGTTAATTAAAAAACTCACTTTGCCATATTGAAAAGAGATGACAATGCATGCTCGTAGAAAATTCAGAATCCAAAGAACACCTATGCTTGGACTCACCAATCTAGAAAGACTAGGATCCACCATCCCACTGCATGCAATCTCTCGTGCTATATCATGTTGCCAGTCATATGGTCTATAACTGAGTGACAGCCAGTCTCTTACGGAACTTTTGCATGTGGTGCCCATGGTTTTATGATCCAGAGTGTTGAATGAAGAGACTCATTGTGAATTCTGGATGCTTGAAAAAATATAGATTGGAAAATCCTACCTACATGTTTTGGTCTAGGTAGTTGTTGCATTCTTCTATAAACCATCAGCTTACAGGCCAGCAAATGCAATTATAGGTTGTGATCTCCCAGATCTTCCAGTCTTGGAGGCTTTTGAAGATTTTCCATCTAGGGGTGGGGTCAATCAGATTTGTGGTCTGTATCAATGAACCATGAATCCTGCATATAAGGGTTTGTGGTGTGGAACTTTGTAATCACTCAGCTAGAAGAGTTAATTGCTTTTGGAAAGTATTGTGTTCATTTTTATCATCACATTTCCTTTTGACACTACCACAGGCAGCCATTGAATGACATCAGAATGGATTTTCTGCAGATGGGAGGAAGAAATACCGTTCTTTTGGATGCTATAAGTTGGAGGATACCGTTGGTTAGTGACATACCTACTATAATATTTGGGGCAGATGTCACCCACCCTGAGAATGGAGAAGATTCAAGTCCTTCAATTGCTGCTGTATGAACAAACCATTTCCCTTAACTCTTTATTTTCCCATGCTAGTTTTTGATGAATTCAAAATGCTGATATATGTTTCTGCTGTAGGTAGTAGCCTCTCAGGACTGGCCTGAAGTAACAAAATATGCAGGGTTGGTTTGTGCTCAGGCTCATAGACAGGAACTTATACAGGATCTGTACAAGACATGGCATGACCCTATTCGGGGTACAGTCAGTGGAGGCATGATCCGGTATATGGATTCTCAGTTGTTTTCTTTTTAATTTTGTGTTGGTTATTTTTCCTACACTTCCTACATCTTATTCATCTTTTCATTGATGCAGAGACCTATTGGTTTCATTTCGGAGGGCAACAGGCCAAAAGCCACTGAGAATTATATTCTACAGGTGAATGTACAATTAGTCTGCCATTATATATGCATGCAAATAATATATTTTGTAAGTAGATACATCAATACCTACACAAATGCATGTTTGCATGCAAGAAGAGTGAAAGCAATGTATAGTAGTGCATGTACTCATGCATACATGCATACACTCATTTTGACTATCTCGATTTCTTAATTGGAGAATCTTGTGATCAGGGATGGTGTGAGTGAAGGGCAGTTCTATCAAGTTCTTCTATATGAACTGGATGCAATCAGGAAGGTGGGTTATGGTTTATTCCATTTGCTTCCTAATAGATGAATATCATTAGGTAGAACGAAAATTATACACATGGTCGAACCTAGGATAATTTTTATTTGTTCTTTTTTTTTCTTGATGGATGAAGGCTTGTGCCTCTCTTGAGCCGAATTACCAACCTCCTGTGACATTTATTGTGGTCCAAAAAAGGCACCACACAAGACTGTTTGCTAGCAATCACAAGGATCGGAGCAGCACTGACAAGAGTGGAAACATTTTACCTGGTAATGAGTAGTTTTCACAAGTAATTGTATTTGCACCTCAAAATGGCATTTACCTTAAAGGAAAGCTTTTGTGTCTCAGGCACAGTGGTTGATTCTAAAATCTGTCATCCAACAGAATTTGATTTCTATCTCTGCAGCCATGCTGGAATCCAGGTGATTTAATTTCTCCTTTTAAATTAGAAACTGAATTTGGTGATCTTCTTTCTTTTTCTTATGTCACTAACAGTAGGCAGTGAAATGGGTTGTCCTGTCAGGCTTCCTGGCCCGATCCTCCATTGCTTGGGTTCGAGCCAGATGTTTAGGTTTGAACCGTATGATCCATAAATGACCTACTCCAGACCTAAATTACAAGTCAATCAGGAAACCTGCTGGGCCTAGGTTAAGATCTGGGCCATTTGGACCTTCGGAACATTTTCTATTGAGGCCTAAATCTGGGTGTAGCCCTGTTTATGGCACTGTTAGACCTGGGCCTGACCTTGAGGCCCAACTATTTGAAAGTTGGAACAAGTCTTGGTCTATCCCTGGATCTGCTGAAAGATACATTTGGATGGAAGAAAACTATCCTGGGCACCGCCATAATATTAACCAAGCAGAATGCCCACAAACAGGCAACAGAAATCACCTTGATACGGTGATTTTCTCTTGTGAGTCCTGCGGATGTTCCCACATATGGTTGAGTGACATTGTCACAGTCAGCACAGTGAAATTCAGGGGGTCCCGGTTTATTTATGCCCTCCATGGAACACAACACCACTACATACTGCATAGAATGTCCATTTATATTAAAGAGTTCCTTTTGCAATTCCAATTACAACAGGATCTTGTAAACTTTGAATTGGTATTTAAGTTTAATTAGCATTCTACTTTTGGTTAGGATAGCATTGACAAAACTTGTTTTGTTCAAAAGTTCGATAAGTGTAAGATACCATGTACCAACCCAAAAGCTTAACCTACCGTGGAACACAATACCACTACATACTGCATAGAATGTCCATTTATATTAAAGAATTCCTTTTGCAATTCCAATTACAACAGGATCTTGTAAACTTTGAATTGGTATTTAAGTTTAATTAGCATTCTACTTTCGGTTAGGATAGCTTTGACAAAACTTTGTTTTGTTCACAAGTTTGATAAGTGTATGATTAAGCTTTTGGGTTGGTAGATGGTATCTTACATGGTATCAGAGCCAATTCATGTCATTCTTGTGTAGCCCACGGGCCTTTCTGTTGTTCTTGTGTAGCCCATGCGGCAAGCCTGTCCATGAAATCTGTTGGGCCTGCACGTGAAGGGAGTGTTGGGAAATTCCCACATCCCAGATCGCCCAAGTAATGGGTTTGACATGGCTTCATGTACCTGTTTTGGCTTTCCACCTATTAGCTTAAGCTTTTGGGTTGGTACATGGTATCTTACGATAAGAACTCTTTTTGAAGTAGAAAGTCAACTTTTGAAGTTGTATTGGTCTCTTTTAATAAGGTTGTAAAATTAGTTACAAAGTTAGAGTGCACTAATGATGTTTTGAAACTTTCTTTCTTTAATGATCTCCTCTTCTCCTTCATGAGCAAAAGAGGTGGACTTCTATCATCTTCTCCTTGCACTGTTTCCCCTCACTGTCGAGGCATTTTATCTTCTTTCAAACCAAAGTCAGTCACTTTAACAGTGATTGTCTTTGCTACAGCTCTTGTTAATTCCATAATTCAACAAGAATGAAAGAAAATGTTTCCACAAATACTTGTTTTTGTAACTGGCAAAGTGATTTTAAATTAAAAAATATTCTATAATTTGGAAACTGTCGATTGTAAATAATTTGGAAACTGTTGTTTGTAATAACCCTTTAATCTTTGAAATAATGTTTAGATAAGTTTACTGTATTGTTTGTGCCCTTGGGCACAACATCCACAATTCTGCTACCACAAAATGTTTTTGGTGCATTGAAAAAATGGGATTTTACATAAGCCATGAGATAGAAAAATGTTTTCTAAAACTCTCCATGGATTGAATCTTTTGGTGGTTGTATATTAATCAGTGGAATCCTAGATAATATTCTGGTGTTTATTGGAGACAGTGGTTGATTTCTCCCCTCTAGTTCATCCATTAGAAATTTAATCACTTATTATAATGTGTTTGGCAGTTTGACAAAGAATAGCCAGTGTGTTTACATAATGCATTTGACACTCCCATAATATACTGATCTGAATCTCAATCAGTCAATATTAAGCACGTTCTAAATCTTTGTGAAGAACTGTTTGAACACCATCTGAACTATACCTGCACTAAATAGGGGTGGTGCTGGTATGCATCATTGCCTGTACTTATTTTTGCAGATCTCAAAACATCAGAACTCTTTAACATATTGGGAGCCTACGTGAGATGGTGAAAATCACAAACTTCCCCAAAGAACATGCTTCCCAAAACTGCATTTTTATGAACTCCCTTTTAAGAAAAAGAAGACTGAAAATTTTATTTTGGTGGAATGTGTGCGCGTGTGTTTTTTTTTTTTTGGAAAGGTAAACTGAGTTGAAACTATGGCTACCCACAATGTTGTGGTTGCAACATTGAGCATCTTCTAACAGCCCAAATGCACCATAGTTAAATAACTACGGACGCATTTTCAGTGAGAAGTTGCATTATGATTGGGCATGAGGTATTAATATCATAACTTGTTATTGTTGCCCTTAACAATATATTCTTCGGCTATGGCACAGGGGACAAGTCGACCAGCCCATTACCATGTTTTATGGGATGAGAACAATTTTACAGCAGATGGGATTCAGTCTTTGACCAACAACCTCTGTTACACGTATGTGGGAACACTATGGTCATATAGTAATTCTTATCCTTCACTTTATTGTATTTTTTTTTTTTTTCATTACTGACTTCCTAATTTGCAGTTATGCCAGATGTACACGCTCCATCTCTGTTGGTAAGTCCATGTTCTTTTCTCAGGTATCTTTTGATCGTTATGTCTATGCTCATGTGGGCAAAATTCTAAGGCCTTTTCTTGGACATTTACTTTGGAAAGTAGTGCTGTTTATCTTTTTTTCCCCTTAAAAGGTATTAATGATTTTATTTTCATTCATGTTTCATACGTATGAAATCCTAGATGATCAGATCAGCAAGTTCCTATTTTGGTGGCCATAGCTTAGAATCACGCAAGTGATGAGAGAATCCTACAATTCATTATTTGATGATTCTTGGGAATATGTCTAAGAGAAAAAAATAGAAGAGGTTTCACAAACTTCAATTTTTTTTTTTTCTTAAAAACTCTTCTAAGTGAATGGTTTGGATTCCTACACACAACTGATATTTATGAAAAGGAGAAAACAAAGAAGTGTCCGACAATGTTCTTTCCATATTTTTACATGGTTGCATTCTCGAACAAGAGGGACTTATTGATCATATAAGGTGGGCAACTCCTCAAAACTCAAGTTGCTGGCAAGGAATTCTGGATTCTAAGTCATTTAAGGGGAAAAAAATGTTTCGTTTTAAAAAAATCATGACTGTTAAGTAGGCTAGTAGCCGACATTGTCCATGTGGTTCAGAAATCAGAACACACAGGAAACTTGAGTTTCACCTTAGATGACCGATGCAAGATGGGGAAGAATAGCCAACGGGCTACTCTCTAAAGGCTTAGGATATCTCACACCAAACAAAGGAAGGAGGGAGTTTGATGACTGATGCAAGGGTGGGGAAGAATAGCCAACGGGCTACTCTCCAAAGGCTTAGGTAACCTAAGTGCATTTTTTCCAAGGCCTTGAAGACACTCAAGCGGAAATGCTTTTGATGGTTTTCATTTTTATTTCAGACAGACTTTCTAGAGTCAGTTCTCATAGAACCATATTTTTACATAGGAAACTATTGTTTACCAGTTATTTTCCATTTAACCCCATCAAATTTTTGAAGGGCACAAGAAATTTAAGGGACCGATGAAAATGGTTGGTGGTTTGCAGAATTTCTCTATTTAGCCCTATTTAAGGTGTAGATCTGAGAGTCCTTTTTTCTTTTTCCTTCTTGTAGCAGTTGTTATTCGACCTTTCTGTAATAATGGCGTCAAGAACTTTATGACGACATTGACTGCGTGGTTCCATTGAAATTTTTGGCATGAAATTGTATTGCATCTTTGAATTTTCTCTGTTTCAGAATTCATACTATGTTGATGCTGAGAAATTGCATTGTGCTCATCAATTAAGGGCCATGTTGATTTGGTATGTCAACAGTTCCTCCTGCATATTATGCACACTTGGCGGCTTTCCGAGCTAGATTCTACATGGAGCCTGACATGCGGCAGAACAACTCATCAGCAGATGACAAAAGCCAAGTATTGGGTGGGAGCGCATTTCAGCAGAAGGGTGTGAGGCCATTGCCAGCCCTCAAAGAAAATGTGAAGAAAGTGATGTTCTATTGCTAGAGAGGTGCATAAGGTTGATGTATAGCAGATCACTGGTTCTTTATTTCTCTGTATGTTATGTATCTGTTGATGGGCGTCCATGGTGGGCCTTCCATTTCATAGAAGTCTTTATCTGTGCATTTTCCCATTTTAGTCAAATGCAATTTTAGCTCTGATTTGTACACTAGCACTAACTTTTTTGGATTTCGAAAACGTGTTCAAGTAATGCGGTGTTTCTTGCTGCACATAATCTTCTTCCAAGCCTGAATCCTAGAACTTGGCAGCAATCCAGGTCAACCTCATTTTTTTTTTTTTTTGACAGTCTAAGCTGAGAAACTGATGCCAGTCCATCATTTAATACATTTGAAACTCGAGAAGGAGGGTTGCTCGGTTGGCAACCCTGCATCTCAACCGGCTGCTCGATCTCCTCACTTGTGTGGGCTCTCCTTCGCATGGTGTGGGCTTCTTCCTCCCACCACGTGTGTAGTGCTCTCTTGGGTCCTGCCCCCTTGGCAGGGTCTTAAAAAAACTTCTGAAGCTTGTCTCAGACTTTCAGAGGCTGCCAGGTGAATAACTTCGGTGAGTGTGGCTGAGCATTTTGTGTGTGTGTGTGTGTGTGTGTGTGTGTGTGTGTGTGTGGGGGGGGGGGGGGGGGGGGGGGGGGGGGGGGGGGGCTTCTTCCTCCCACCACGTGTGTAGTGCTCTCTTGGGTCCTGCCCCCTTGGCAGGGTCTTAAAAAAACTTCTGAAGCTTGTCTCAGACTTTCAGAGGCTGCCAGGTGAATAACTTCGGTGAGTGTGGCTGAGCATTTTGTGTGTGTGGGTGTGTGGTGGGGGGGGGGGGGGGGGGTGGGGGGGGGGGGAACCGACACAGAGAATCAGTGAGATGCAAAATCCTACCAGCATTACTATGATACATTTGGTATGGGCCTGGACCACTGATGTAGCAGCACTGTCCCATTTTGGCCTATATCGTAGGATATGACTCAATAAATCTTCACAAAAATCATTACTGTTAGTTGGGGAGCAAACTAGCAAAGGGGTGGTGATCTCTCTCTCTCTCTCTCTCTCTCTCTCTCATACAGTTGATTTTTGAATGGCCGGTGGAGGGTCCAGTACCTATGAGTTCAATTCTGAAATCTACCTTCTAGATATTTTGTGCAACAAAAGCCTCCTATTTTTCGTGCTTGTCACTTTTTCACTGTTTAGTGTAGGACTTTTCCTCAGGGAGGAAAATCTTAAATCATTTTTGCTCTGGGTAGGAATCACTTTTCTGCATCTGGACAAAAAGAATACGAAAAGCCCAAGAAATCTATTGTGTCACAAACTCATCCTTTGCCATGCTGAACCTAGCCGATGGCGACCTCCAAAGAAATCTATGATGTGCTCCCAACCAAATGGATGTGTGGGTTTAGCTGGTGCCATCCGGGATATTAGTCATGTTGGGACAAAGGGCTTTTTTTTTTTTTTTTTTTTTTTTTGGGGGGGGGGGGGGGGGTTGGGGATATTAGTCATGTTGGGTCAGAGGGCTTTTTTTTTGGGGGGGGGGGGGGGGGGGGGGGGGGGGGTGGGTTGGGGATATTAGTCATGTTGGGTCAGAGGGCTTTTTTTTTGGGGGGGGGGGGGTGTTTAGTCATGTTGCGTCAAAGAACTCAGGGATACTCTTGTCAGAAGGAGAAGGGGGGGTTTAGTCATGTTGCGTCAAAGAACTCAGGGATATTCTTGTCGGAAGGAGAAGGGGGGGTGTTTAGTCATGTTGCGTCAAAGAACTCAGGGATACTCTTGTCAGAAGGAGAAGGGGGGGTTTAGTCATGTTGCGTCAAAGAACTCAGGGATATTCTTGTCGGAAGGAGAAGGGGGGGTGTTTAGTCATGTTGCGTCAAAGAACTCAGGGATACTCTTGTCAGAAGGAGAAGGGGGGGTTTAGTCATGTTGCGTCAAAGAACTCAGGGATATTCTTGTCGGAAGGAGAAGGGGGGGTGTTTAGTCATGTTGCGTCAAAGAACTCAGGGATACTCTTGTCAGAAGGAGAAGGGGGGGTTTAGTCATGTTGCGTCAAAGAACTCAGGGATATTCTTGTCGGAAGGAGAAAAAAAAGAGGAGGGGGGGGGGGGGGGGGGGTGTGTTGTTTAGTCATGATGCGTCAAAGAACTCAGGGATACTCTTGTCAGAAGGAGAAGGGGGGGTTTAGTCATGTTGCGTCAAAGAACTCAGGGATATTCTTGTCAGAAGGAGAAAAAAAAGGAGAAGGGGGGGTTTAGTCGTGTTGCGTCAAAGAACTCAGGGATATTCTTGTCGGAAGGAGAAAAAAAAGAGGAGGGGGGGGGGGGGGTGTTGTTTAGTCATGATGCGTCAAAGAACTCAGGGATACTCTTGTCAGAAGGAGAAGGGGGGGTTTAGTCATGTTGCGTCAAAGAACTCAGGGATATTCTTGTCAGAAGGAGAAAAAAAAGGAGAAGGGGGGGTTTAGTCGTGTTGCGTCAAAGAACTCAGGGATACTCTTGTCAGAAGGAGAAAAACAGAGGGGCAGGGTGGTTTAGTCATCTTGCGTTAAAAAACTCAGGATACTCTTGTCAGAAGGAGAAAAAAAAAATCCTCTTTGAAGTGTATTGATAAGGAAGGTCCTACAAACAAGTAGGGCGGACATTTAGCAGATTCTTTGGCAAAATTATGGGTGGATGGGTCTTCTGTCTCTTGCTTGTCTTCACTGTGTAATTTCTTTCTTTCTTATTAAACTACTGTGAAAAATGAATATAATTTGATATTAACATGATATTTCCCGCCATATCTATATTTTAAAGCCAATGTAAAAACTGACCGCATATTTAACACTCGGTACATGCATGGGTGAAAATCAAAAGAATGCATATGAAGAGTTGAAATCTTCATAGCTTTTATTTTTTATTTTTTTTTGGTTAAATGCAACTTTCATTGAAAGACAAACCAACACAAAATAACATCAAGTGTGGAGGCAAAACAGGCCTAACCCACTTTGGAATCTCATCAACAGTAAAAAGAAAAAAAAAAAAAAGTAGCTCTTACCAATCCGAGAGCATGCTTGGCTAGAGAAATTAACAAAAGAGAAACAACCGCATAGAATTTAATTTAATATCCAAAATAATTGGGTTGATGGCCCAATCTGAAATCCCATTGATGGATTCAATCACTTCCTTAACATCTGAAAAAAGAGTAATCTCAGACCTTTGCATGGAGCTTCGTTTAACGCTTCTTAAAAGAAAGAGAGTTTTGGCCCATAGTGAGCGTATGCAGACGAACAAATTATTCATCATCATCAAATATCTAAAGGAAGATTTTTCATCTTTAATATTAAAAGTTGCATCCGAGAAGATTTAATAAAGTATTATTTGAATGATCACGAGGCAGCTTTAAAACTTTGGGTCTAGATAAACAATCTTTTTTGTAATCCCCCTCCCTGTTACAAGGAAACATATTTTGGATGAAACCAATGAACTTTTTGGGATAAATGGCAATCCCTTTAAAAATAAAATTATTTCTGGCTTTCCATAACGTCCACCGAATAATAAGAGCCAACGAAGGCAGATTAGGACTTTCCTGCTTCCATACCATGTCATTCAAATTTAGGATATTTCCCCCACCATCCTATAATATCCATACTCCTCATAAAGTGAGCCAAGAATCCAAGGTTACAACAAAACAAAAACCGCAATAGCATGATTATATAGAAAAAGAGCATGTTCCACATATTCCTCGTCAGATTCAGAAATAGGGCATAAAAGTAGATCCAGAATTAGTTTTAGGACCAGCTATTTCGTCACAAGAATGGCCATTCATGTTTGAAATATTAGATACTTCTCAGAATTAAGCAGCAAGGGTTAGGTATTAGACCTCGCATTCTCATCACAAGCTTCATTTTTTTTTTTTTTTATGATAACCCAGGGTATCTCACACCCAGTCCAACCTAGGAGCCTTTGGCCCTAAGCCCGAGAGACACTCTATTTTGGACAACTGAGAACTAATCTCTAAGGGCAGATGCAAACCCTTCTATCCACATGCATCGGATAAAACTATGGGAGGTGACTAACAAAGATACGTGTCGAACACAAGACCTCATGGTTGGATTGTTAAATATATTGGTTATTTTCTTGCCTAAAATCATCCCAAGTTGGTTAGAATTTGAAAGTTTTGCTAATTGCCTAACAGAATTTGTTGTGGTGGTAGGATGGATATTTTATTTTGATATCCCAACTCAAGGGGCTGGGACCTTAGATTCTCGTACATGTGAAGAGAGAATCTTACACTCCTTAAGACTTGATTTGACGCATCCCATCCCTGTTCCATTAGTCTTAAGGCCTTTAGCGTATTATTATTTGAGGCCTTTGGCGTATTATTAGGTTATGGGTAGAAAGAAGAAAAAGAACACACACATGCAAGGAGAGAGAAACTCACCATGCAAGGAGTGAGGGGAGGCCACGGGCTACCTGACCCACACCTCGTTTTCTGCTGAATGTTGGACCCTCCCCATTATGCATCAGTTATGGCCAATCCAGGTGACAGGCTGCTCCCTGACGCAGTAGGGAGTAGGGACTACTTCCAACTATCGTCTTGGGAAAGTCCTTCGTACAAAGCATTTATGCATTCTATGACACTTGCAGGTGAAGTTCAAATATCCATATGGCGTCTTATATAGTCATCATATATACTTGTGAATTGTGATTTATTCAGCTTCTCTAATTTAACTAAAAAGTCCAGCAAACAATCTCAAAATGAAATTAAAGAGAAAAACAAACATAAAAACTTTTGATTTAAATATTTCCATTTTTTTTTTTACTTCGAATTGGGGCAAATAGGAATGGGAAGAGGCAGTCCAAAGAAGGAAGAAGGAAGGTATACTGCGATATCATTCTATATGTGCAAAAAAGTAAGTAAAAACAAAAGAAAAAGAGAGAGAGAGTTGGCGGGAGGCCCTCTGGTGTCAATATAAAATATTTATGCCATTTGTTTTTGAAGGATTTAAGGGGCTTCCCCTTGGAAGTTCCATTTTTATATCACAGCCAAATAACTTCGCCTCTTGAATGCTTTTGCTGTTAAAAAGCATAAATGAAGGGATTTTTAGGAGAAAAAAACATATTAAACACATTTCCTATAGTAAAAATTTAAAAATGTCAGTAAAAGGCCTTATGATTTTGTAGGGACGAAATTGCCCATTGCTTGTATGTCATGATTGCATGACTGACGTGACACTCTACCACAACATAATCAAGAGTATGTCTAAATGATCGCGACATATCTCTCC
The DNA here is from genome assembly GCA_028538565.1 of Umbellularia californica. Classification (NCBI taxonomy): domain Eukaryota; kingdom Viridiplantae; phylum Streptophyta; class Magnoliopsida; order Laurales; family Lauraceae; genus Umbellularia; species Umbellularia californica. The sequence goes on along the minus strand of JAPQWN010000001.1, from coordinate 10,651,056 downwards.
ATCTTCCTTTTGATAGATTTATTTTCTTACATTTCTTTTTCGTATCAGTTCTTTTCTTACATTTCTTGTAAGATAGATTTGTGCCTTTTCTAAGTTTTGAATTGGACCTTTTTTTTTTTTTTTTTTTTGTGATTTGAAGATAGAGTATGTTTAACACTTTCACTATCTCACATTACATTACATTTCAATTCAACAGTATCTCCTTCAGAGCATATCAAAAGCAACAAAACTCATTTCAAGAAGTCAAAGATAACCCAATTTCCAATCTAAGAATAAAGAATACATATTCCAAGAAATCCAAAAAAAAAAAAAAAAATGGAAAAAAGAAGTTGAGATACCCCTCTAAAATACCATCTCTCGTAGTAAAGCAGATCTTCAATCAATGCAAAATCCCTTTCAAGAATCAAACATGATTCCCGACCCAAGAGATGTTGAAAATTTATTTCAAGAAATCAAGGCAAAAAAAGCAGGAAAGAAAAGGATTTAATTCACCTCCCAAACACTATTTCTCATAGCACATGAGATCTTTTTCAATAAATACACAATCCTTAACAACAAATAAAAGATAACACAATTTCCAACTCAAGAGAGAAAACCCACTTCAATAAATCAAGGAAAAATGAAGGGAAGAAGAAGAAGATGAAACCTACCTCCAAAATACCATCACTCATAATGTACAAAATCCTTTTCAATTAATGTAAAACCCCTTCAAAATATCCCAATTCCCAATTTAAGAGATTAAGGGCCCGTTGGAGAATTTCAAATTATCTAAAAGTTGTCTTCTTATGTGGAATTCTAAATCCCTTTTTTTTATGGAGGATTTGAAATTCCAAGAAAGTGAAATTCCAAAAATTCCAAAAAGTCTTTGGGGTGGTTGGAATTTGAAACTTTAATGAAAGAAACGTCATAGCATTTCAAAAGCCACCCCAACCTTCCAAATTCTAAATTTCTAGTTATAAATTCCAGTAAAGAAACATGTCCGAAGTTAACATATTTAAAAGATTTTAAAAGAAAAGGTGTGAGCCGGAAAAAGAAATGATTGACAACCGAAAAAAGTCCATAACTAAAGGAACTCTCATGCCACCACTAGGAAATCGATTCTCGTTGATCAATTAAAACTGATTTCCTTCAATGGACTAAGGCTATTGATCAGATTCCAAATTTAAGTTGAGATAGCCTTGCCCTTCTCTACCCCTTTAAAGTTTGTGTAACAGCCATTCCATCACCCTACGTCAATACAGAAATGGTATAACAAAGAAGAAAGTTGAGGCATTTAGCTCAGATCAAGACTTCTGATCATCTACGCTTGGTCAAAGCTATTCGATAAATTAAACCATGACATTAGGAATAAAATTTAGTACCAATATACCTGATGTCAATTTACTATAACTCTTAAGATATTGTCAATATGAACTCTGATTTGATAATGCTAGTGTCATTATGTTGAATATTTGTTAGCTCTAGTTTTACTTTAATTCCTTTGCTTGGCTGATCAAGGGAAGGAATGTGACTTGTACTGAACTCCAAATGTCAAACTGAGCTATCAACTTAAACATGCAACAGAAGTGTCTACTGCTTTTCTCATTGCTGTTTATTCCATCTGGCTGGAAAGAAACAGACAATCAGGGCCCCTACGAGGACAAATGTATCGTGCTCATCAAGAACAACCTAAGTCTAGCTCCTCATGGTTTTGACAAGAGCTTCAAAAGCACTTTCTTGCGCTCGATTTTATGTCTCCTGGCCCTGTAACAGCCATGTTATAAGTGGCCTTTTTGGCTTAATGTTTCTTCTTTTCTGAGTCTCTGGTCTTGTCCCCGGTTAGCTCCTTTCGATCTACATGTGGGGGCGGGGTTTAGGGATCATATTTATGATGTATTTCCCAAAAGAACTTTACAAGGGTGCAACATCAAAAAAGACAATTGAAATGGGTGCAACAGGTCTTGATAAGGGAGGCTTGAGAATTGAGGGGACTTTTCAACCTAAATGTAATTCTTGAGTGGAATACATCAAGTCTAACTCCATATCAATTGAAAAAGACTAACATGATGACGTTGATATTGTTGGCAAAGTAGAGCCCCACATCCTATGTCATCTAAGTAATGCCTTTGGCAATGCTTCATAAATACTTTATATATACCTGTTTGGGCCTTCCATCTATGAGTTTAAACTTTTGGATTGGTATATGATTTTTTACATGGTATCAAAAATGATTTCAATCTCGTCATTCTTGTGTAGCTCACGTGGGTGGGAGGCCCATCCATAAAATATATTGGGCCAACATGTTATGGGGAGTGTTGGCAAAGTAAAGCCCCACATTCCATTGTTTGGGCCTTCCACCTATGAACTTAAGCTTTTGGGTTGATACATAGTTTCTTACAGATATGATGACTCGTTTATTTTGGTTATTGAGCTTTTGTTGAAGCATAGAGCAAGAAAATTTGTTGGGCTAATAGACTTGAACATTAGTGCAAGTGTGTGAGTAAAGAAAGTTAAGTTAGGACACATGAAAGCTGTTAAGAAAGTTGGAGAGATGGCGTCATCAGAGAGGCAGCAAGATTAGAGAGTGCAGGGGTGTACCATGCGAACTTGTTAGTATATGGATTGGAAAGGGTGAATTCACTCGACGACAGAGGTTGACAACCAGGAGATTCTCCATCAAAGCCAAGCCTTTAGCTTGATTAGATGAAGTCCTCATCTAAAAAAGAATATAACTTGTTTATTTTGTCAAAAAGACTCAGCAACTACTAGTTTCTTTTCTTATATATTACTTAGGGGAATCACGCATAGAACTTCTAAAAAGGACAAATCAAAATAACAAAAAAAAAAACTAACTAACTAAACATTACAAAAGTAAATTTGGAAATATTGACTCAAAATTAGTTGGCCATCATCGATGTATGGGGCCAAGGTTGCACCAAGAAAGAAGTCCTAGAAGATTAAAGGTTTGTTTCTATTAATAGTGAAAGAGTAAGGGTGAGATTTTATTTTTCATGCACTTTCATCGAAATAGAGCATGCAGTTGTCTATTGGGCTTGGGAAGAAGAAGCTTGTAAACTCTATTTTTGCGCAGTGCATTTGGTTAGCAGCTTTGTGATTTTTTTTCCTTTTATCTTAAATGGTTTTCCACATAAAATTGCTATTTGAACTCTCTATATCTCTCTCCACAGATTGCTAGTTGTAGTTGTGTAGATTGGTTTATGCTTTTCTTAAGCCATAAAGTTTTCCAAGCAATTCACATAGAAGAAAACAGTTCCATTTCTCCTCAATACATAACTCTATACGTGAAATTTTCAACATTCTAATTATCTAAAGAAATGCTCACAATATTGGTATCTAGATTCCATCATTCAAATTCTAATGTTAGAAGCAAGTATATCCTAGTTCATGCTTGGATTATCTAACACTCATGAAGGTAGAGCTTCAATTGTTTTAGTGGTTCATAGATTTTCTAAATTACAAAAATCCATTCTTCATAAGACGACCACCAATGTCTTCAATGTTGTAGCTCTAAGTCAATTACTTTTGGATGGCTTTAAGTTTTGTTTGCCTTTTTATGGAGGGGGACAAGAATATGTGTTTTAGATACATGGATGTTATGCAAATGTTAAACCTGTGAAACACGTTACCATATCAGTCCAAATCACCACTTTTACAAGAGTTAATGAGTACATCCAACAACTTTAGATGTGTTTCGATATTTTAAACTTTTTCAGAATTTTTTCAAAACTCATGAAAATTTAAGATATGAAACTATCTTGATTCTTATTATTAATATGAGAATATTGAATGGTTTGGATCATGAATTGAGAGCCCACTAAATTGTAAATTAAAACTCATAAGATAGGTTGAGAATTTTTTTCACAAATTACTCAAAATTTGTGAAGGTTTAAGATAACCAGCAAAAAGGTCTTGGGGTATATTAGTTGAATAAACAAATTGAAAGGTTTATATTATAATTATGGGGCCTACAACAATGAAAAAAAAATAAGTTGTTGACGTGATATGATCATGTTGCTAAGTAGTTAGTTTGTCATCCCTTTAATGTCTATGAGTTTTGGGTGTGCATTGGTTGGCAATTTGAGATGGTATCAAAGACAATACATCTCGGGTTCGAGTCCTGCCAAGGCAAAAAAGGTTTCATACTGTGTTTTGTGTGTGGCGTGTGTACATGGTAAAAAGGTCCCATGCTGTATCTTGTACGGATGTGCTTCGAATTCAGAAGGTTTCTCGCCGAGAGGGGTGTTTAGTACGTAATTACTTTGCCGCACGTTTAATTCCTAGGCATTTTAGGTGTATTGGTTAGCAACTTGAGACCTGTGACCAATTGCATAACTGACCAAGTGGAGTCCTCCTTTGCTCCTTTTTCAGCTCCTCTTCAGGCATGGTTAGTGCCCCTGGCTCTGCAGCATCTGTGTTATGCACTTAGTATTTTGCTTTGCCTTGTTTTGCTGGGCTCTCTTTGTAGTTATAGTCCTGGGTGCTGGTTTGGCCTTTGTTAGGCTTGCTTTTATTTTGGGCTTTGTTCCATTTCTGTATGTTTTGAGCTACTTTTGCTCCCTCCCTGTTTTGGTGAGTGCAATTCTTTCTATAGTTTTTTTTTTCTTTCGGTACTTTTTTTCTTCTCTTTGTCCTAGGGGCTTTTGCATTTTTTTCTTTCAATACAATCTTACCAATTAGCAAAAAACAAAAAAATGCAATCACTATGTGACACATGTCTTAGCATTCTTTTTTTTTTTTTTTTGCTCAAGGTAAGTATGTATTGAAAAAAGAAGAAGGGCAACAGCCCCTAGACACAAGGGAAAAAAGAATACCACAGGGGTCCTACCACAACTGAAAACAGGACACCTCTAAAGAAGAGGACTAACCTCGGGCCCCTGCAAACAAAAATAGAGCACATCCAAAGAGAGGAAGATCCAAGAAGACAGTGTAGGATCCCTTCTTCAACACAATCAAAAAGAAAAATAAACGATAGGAAGATAGCACTGACAGAACTTCAACCGCTGCACTAAAAGGAGAGCCCATCATCCAAAACAAAACTTCAACTTCGGCATCACTCCACCCAATGCAAGACATAAAGCTGCAAAAACCAAAGTTACCACTTTGGGCCAAACTGCTGAGAGAAAGATCAACCTGGAGAGTAGAGAGAATCATTCTACCCGAAGGCCCTCAAAATTGGATGAGAGGGAGGGGCCTTACCTTAATAGGTGTGAAAAAGCTTCACACCTATTTAGGTGTGAAATGTCCTAGCGTTCTTTTAAACGTGGGAGATGTGAAAAGGCTTCACACCTATTCAGGTGTGAAAATGACCTTTTTTACACCCTATTTTCACACCTCTTTTACGTAGTACAAACAAACGTGATGATGCGTATGCATGTGAATCACTTTCATATCTAAATAATTGCAAACGAATGGCCCTTTGTGGACTAAATTCGAGACCAATTTTCTTCTCAATAGCACATGCAACCTCAGGTTTTAATTAACTTGACAGATATATCTATGAAATATCCATTGAAAGCTTGAAACAATTATACAAACATAGGATGAAGACGCCACACAAAGAGGAGTGAAATGTCAGCGTTCTTTTAAACATGGGAGATGTGAATATCTAGGTGTGAAAATGACCCTTTTCACACCCTATTTTCACACCTCTTTTATGTAGCACAAACAAACGTAATGATACGTATGCATGTGAATCACTTTCATATCTAAATAATTGCAAACAAATGGCCCTTTGTGGACTAAATTCGAGACCAATTTGCTTCTCAATAGCACATGCATCCTCAAGTTTTGATTAACTTGACAGATATGTCTATGAAATATCCATTGAAAGCTTGAAACAATTATACAAACATAGGATGAAGACGCCACACAAAGAGGTGTGAAATGTCCTAGTGTTCTTTTAAACGTGGGAGATGTGAAAAAGCTTCACACCTATTTAGGTGTGAAATGTCCTAGCATTCTTTTAAACGTGGGAGATGTGAAAAGGCTTCACACCTATTTAGGTGTGAAAATGACCTTTTTTACACCCTATTTCCACACCTCTTTTATGAAGCACAAACAAATGTGATGAAGCGTATGCATGTGAATCACTTTCATATCTAAATAATTGCAAACAAATGGCCCTTTGTGGACTAAATTCGAGACCAAGACCAATTTGCTTCTCAATAGCACATGCATCCTCAGGTTTTGATTAACTTGACAGATATATCTATGAAATATCCATTGAAAGCTTGAAACAATTATACAAACATAGGATGAAGATGCCACACAAAGAAAATGGAATACTCAAGCAAGAGGATTCTGAGTTTCATTGAATAATAAAAGTTTTTAACAGGTAAAGCAAGCTCAAAAACAAGAAGTTTCGAGCGTGTCACATGTTAGAAAAGATCACTGAGAATACGTACGGGAATAAACTTCCTCCAGCTATGCACATTCATAAAGATGAAGAAATTAATCAACATAAAATAACAAAAAAGGCATATACTCTGGTGTTCTCAACGAGGAAGAAGGCAATATATGCTACTCATTTCTTACTAAAGTAGAATAATTTATACACACGAAAAATCCTCATTAGGGCTGCTCTTAAAGCTACTCAAGAAAATAGCTTGAAAGGACAAAGAAGTTGAGTCTGGAGGATTGGGCTTACACCTTTTGCCATTCATGTGGCTACATATGACAATGTGGAAGTAGTGTGAAACCAGCTACTACCATGAAATAGTTGCAAACTTGAACATAAATTCTTCCCAACCCAAAGAGGAACCTAGTTCTCGTGTCTCATGTGTAGTTATTCTCTTTTGGCTTTAATGGATTTTAACTGCCAAAAAAAAAAAAAAAAGAAGAGGACTATGTAGAATGAGAGGGTGGCATACAATATAATAGGGGTATTGGGTATTGATGAGTCCAACTTTATATGTTCTTGAGATTTGAACTTTCTTGAATCATGGTTGTATATCTTTAGAATGGCACCTCGAGTTTTTTTGCTTAGTTAATCTTATTTTAAAGTTGTCATTACTTAGGAATTATAGCAACTTAGAGCTCTCATGAAAAAGTATCAGTTATTAATGATGTAGTTGAAAGTTGTACTAGCATTAAATGCTTACTGTATCCAAGGAGTAAGTGTGGAGAGAGAGGAAGGTAGAATCAAGAGTCAAGAGTTGAAGAGGTTTTCTGGAGGAGATTGGTACTTGGAATTCATATATTGGGCCAAACCTTTGCTTCCTTAGTCCTTACTCTTGTTTTCTCCTATTCCTCATTAAAGATTGCCTACGGATCCAACATCCAGATTAAATGTTTATGCACACATTCTTTAACATCCAGATTAAATGTTTATGCACACATTCTTTAAGGAGACATGACCTACCACAATATCTGGAACAAATTGAATGTTTGTATGCAAGAGTAGTAGACAGATCCATCTACCACCACACTTCTAATGGTGAGTTTGGTTCAAAAGTGGTGACCATTTGATCTTATCAAGCATGAAGCTAGCTCCATGCGAATTTGGTTAGATTAGAAATATCTTCTGGTGAAACTGATACATTGGCAATCGAGGCGGTCAGAGAGAGAGAGAGAGAGAGAGAGAGAGAGAGAGCAACTTAAGTACAAACAACTTGGAGGGATTTAATTGAAAGTTCAACAAAGAAACATGGTTCAGATGAACAATATCAACTATTCAAATGGCAGTCAATCAGATCGTCATGTTTGGATGCAAGTGCATATGAATTTAGAGATGCAAGTGTTCGACAAAATATATAGCAAGTGCTGAGACCAATGAACTAGATGGTCTTGATGATGACTGAAATGACAGTCTACAGCTGATCTAGTAGAGTACAAGTGGAGATGCAAGTAGGTCTAAAGAAAGAAGAGAAAATCTCAGGTGACAAAATAGGTTAGGCCTTGATACTATTTTAGAGTAAACAACAATTTTGTGAAACTGACATTTGCATTAAGAATTACAATACATATATATACTTACTTAGAATAAGGAATCACATCATGATCTACCCAGATAAACTTCTTTTTCTTGGGATTGTTAATAGTTAAATTTCATTTTTTTTTTAAAAAAAAGGCTTTATTATATAGGTGACAAATACCAAACAGAACAACAAATGAACTTACAAAAAAAGAAAGAGGAAAACAAACAATAAAAGAAAAATTGCATCTTTGGCCCTACATGCCATTTCTACCCACTCCTTATTTAGCAAAAGCTTTACCCTCCCAGATTACAAAAGGCCTTATCAAATAGCTCTACATGCCATTTCTTTTCACTAAAAAATATACACTAATATTTCCAATAATAATAACAACTCTACCTGATTATCATTTTATATTCTAACATGTATTTTCAAATCTTCTAGTCTATGAGACATGTTGGGGCAAAGACAAGACTTCATTCCTAAGAAAGCATTTAATTAAGAAGTCTGGATTTTGTATGCCAAACGGCTACAGGAGATAATATCTGCATCATCCACATAAAATAACAAAGTGGTACATCCTGAATGCAATTAGAAAGAGCAGCACTGAGTTGTAGTTGCCTAATCAAAAGTCATTCTAGATTCCTCAACCAAGCCCGAAGAACCCATTTGAGACATATAAGTTTTACTTTGAAGACAGTAACAAGAACAGGTACGCTACAGAATCAAGGCTGCTAATCTCATGTTTTGATCAAAATATTTTGACAAAAGCAGTAAATTGGCTACTTTTGGACATCTGTGGTTTCTCTTGGTGCATCTAGAGAACATAAATCATGAAAGGCATATGAGTTTGCAACAAAAATAAAAACATTTGAAGACAAATGGGTTCACCAAGTGTTACAATCAAAACCTTCTTAAGTCATTAGAAGCTTTGTTCTGGGATTTAAAGATTTACTGTAGCATCTCTCTCCTGTGTGTGGAGTTGTTCAGGTACAAACATGTCATGAGATAATTAATACTTGAAAAAGACGATTGGAACTGTCTCCTTTATATCATTCCAGCCCTGGTGGTTGAGAAGTAGTAAGATAGCAAAAAAGAGTTGGCATTTTTTCCGACTACTCCCATCTTTCACCCAAAGCATTGTCAAGAAGACGATTCCATTCCAAAATAGAAACATCAGACTCCCACTTTCATGAAACTTTCAACACCCCATTTTCTTCGATTGCACCATGTCACTCTTCACGAGGCCAATCAATGATGTTTTCAACATTTTCTGCCATCTAAGATAGACGAGTCTTATCAATGTGACAGAGTCAAACTAGAGGGGTAGGTTTCCCCTACATGGGACTGTCCCTAAATAGCAGGACCCCTGTCCATGGACTCCAGATTCTCATGGAGAGAAAATAAGAAACGCATATTCTAAGAGCCTACTGCCCACCCACAAATTCATCATCCAGTGGGCCTAAGTTAGAAATCTAAACCACTTAGTGTCAATGCCCCACTTGTTCTTTCATCAAAACAAAAAATTTACTCCTAGATTAATCATGTCTATAACACATTATTTGACCATTTTTTTCATTTCATTAATGCCTTTGGACCATATAAATAGATCTTCAATAAATTGAATTTCTTCCAATGGGGCTCTATTGATGGACATAGAGATGGGCTCCTAGCCTTCCCTTAGTCCACAAAAACTAAGCAATGGGCAAAAACCTATTAAGAGAGAGAGATATACATACTCCATGAAAACTCTATTCACCATTTATGAGAAGGCAGCCCAAACATGACTCAGGTTGGAAGATGATATCCATGAATCAGGGTGCAAAGGGAAGTTTCAATCCGACGGTGTAACTTATCTTGAATGGATGTGGGACCCACAAAAGCTCACATATGGATTTCAAAATTGGAAGGTCTTTCTTTCTCTCATAAGAAATAGAAGAGACTAGAGATAAGAACATACCGCCAGTACATGAACGAATCTCAAGGTCCAGGCGTTCAGCCTCCGAGGCGAAAGATCTCGAAACAGCAACCGCATTACGATAGAGATTTCTTCAGCTCGAGATCTCTAACGAACTCCTGCTCTTAAAGGTTCTCCCGCTTACAACGCAACGACAAGGAAGAACCCTCAAAATCATCAATCACAATAACCAAATGCTGGAAAAGGAAGAAAAAGAAAGATGGGTGATATGAAAAACGAAAGAAATGAAAGATCACATACCCTTTTTGTCTACATGGGTGGGTTTTCTAGGGTTTCTTGAAGAAAACCTAGTAAATAGAGTAGATAGGTTGGAGGCCGCCGGCTTTTTGTGCTACCATCAAATGGTGAAACTGCCATTATGATCTGATTTTTTTTCGTAGGAGATTTGTTGAAAGAAAGAAGTAAATCAGATCACGCTGGCAGCTTCAACAGTTAGTGGTGCACAGCAACAACAAAATAAGAGGGAGGGAGAAGAGCGTCTTAATCGACATCGTCTTCTTCAAGAAGGGGTGTTTAGGAAGGATGGAGAGGAAGGATTCTTCTTCTTCAACAAGGGGTGTTTAGGAGGGAGGGAGAGGAAGGAGAATAAATAGATGGAGGAGGGAGGAATTGAATGGCATTTTTCTCTTTGTAATTAGTCCTTTGGGCTATTTTTTTATTGGTTAGTAGACTGAAAAGGCTTTGATAATAATAAAAAGAAGTGGTCCTGAAAACAAACAGAGAGAAAATTGAATATTGCCATACCCACGCCACCAACATGCAGGTTATAGGGATTCTAAATTTACCAAGGGATTTTAATAACTCTAGGGAAGCCTTATAGATGTCATCCCAATCTTTCCTTTCAGACATCTCTCTCTCTCTCTCTCTCTCTCTCTCTCTCTCTCTCAAAGGAACTGCATAAAACACGAGGGATGCATGGGGACCATCTTCAAGGCCTCTTACAAGTTGCATAGGGTCCAAACAAAGAAGAGGAAAAGGCATCAGAAACCTCACAAAATCATGTGACCTCTCCCAATCTATCACCCTTATTATGTGATGCATACCTTATAAGACCCTTTTCTTAGTTCAGAGCACATATCCCTTTCTGGAAGCTTGGGTGTAGTCTATTGGCCACTGGGAGTTTTACTATGTGCTGTTAGGTAACTTTGAGCCATTAGTCCCTATCATGCTTCATGACCATGAGAGAGAGAGTGTGTGTGTGTGTTTTTTAATAAAAGCACCCTTTCTTAATGGATTGTGCTAGTGTTGTTTATGGGCATTTTGGGCCATTTTTATATGAGCAATGTATTACTATTAAAAGCCTGAGAGTGAAGGATTAAATGTGAGAATAAAAATGGACCATCGGAGTCATAGTTTAGTAGGAAATGAGTGCCCAAAACTTATGTGAGTGGTGCCGTGTTAAATTGAGTTGTACACTAATATCACTGAATGTAGGGCATAGGAACATGCTAGTTGCATGGATATGGTAGGATATGGATTTTGCAAATAAAAAGTAGATTATTGTATATGATATAACATGATATGTTGCCTATTTTAAAGTACTATATGGCTATCATAGGTCATAACTAGATCTCCACCTCCACCTTAGATCTTTTCATCTTCACCTCTATACTACTACTTCAATGGTAAGTGACAGACCTAGGATTTTCATTGGAAGAATGGCCATAATATTACTTTCTTCATTATTTTGCCTTTTGAGAGGTGCGAGGGCTTATTTCTAGTGGGCCACGGGCTATTTGGGACCCAATCATTTATTGGATTTAAAAAGAACCTTAACGGTTTTTCACAGTCCGACGGATGCGACTACCCCCGAAAGCTAATATGAAGGTCCACCCATGTCAAAAGTATATACCTCTTTACTATAAATTCATAGGAACTCACTCAATGGGCTCGTTTCCTTACATGTCATGTAGTAGATTAATCCTTCATTGGCTTTATAACTAAGTCAAGAGTTTTCTTGATTAATATTTTGTTTTATTTCATAACTGAACTAAATATTTGGATAGTAGGATTAGAAGAATTATTACATAATGCATGACATTGTTAGATATGATTATTGGACCATTGCCAATGTTTGTAGTACTTCCTGAGCCTCTTTTTCCATGTTTGAGTGAAAATAAGGTGCACCGTTGTATCCAACTTTTGGGCTTGTTTGGAAACAATGATTTTGTTATACATATTATATATATGCTAATTAGTTCACAGGATCTATTCTTCCCACCTACATATGTATCTAAATCTTTCAACTATATAAAAAATTTAAACAATGCAGAGACAAAGAGGAGACTATATTTAAGTATCATATGATACTTTCCACCAAACTCTATTCATCTACGTGGTTGTGTTTGTTGCCGTATGCAATTTCAAATTGGGCTGTTCCAATCACCACCACTTAATAAATAATTCATGAGCTGCCAAACTACCATCACCCACTAGTCAACTACTCATAGAACGTGAAGGGACTTTAAAACTTCAAAGAACTTCAGATGCCCTTACAGAAACCATTAAATTGAGACAGGCAACCACCCAAATCCTTTGGGAGCCAGCTTGAGTTGCATTATATTTAATGTAAATGTGAGGGCTCACCATTCAGAATATTCAATTTTTAGCCTTTTTTTGGGCTCAGTTGGAGGAGTAATGGTTCTGACACAATCCCAAAAGAATAACAAACTAGTGCTTAGAAATGCATGTAATTCTACTATTTTGTGAATTTAATTGATTCCAAAGCTATTTAAGGATTCCAAAGAAAAAAGATGGGGAGGGTTTATGATGTAATAAAAGGAGGATATATAGGGATGCAAATAGGTCTGATACTGCGCGAAACCATGGCGGATCCAAATTATTTTGGCTTTCCTCATGTCATCATGATATGTCTCCGCATAGTTAGTCACTTTACCAAAGTGTGATAGTAAGTATAAATTTTATTTATTTATTTATTTTTATTTTACACTAGCTAGGTTTCCCACCCCTTTTTTTGGGTATTTGTTAATACATACTTATCTTGCCTGAAACGTTGAGTAGAATCTCAAATATGAATATAACTCAAGTTATATAGGCTCATAAAATCTATATATACTTTTAACTTGTGAAATTAAACGTTTTGGATATTCATAATCCCCTAATCAAAACATTCAGTTCCTGTTTGTCTGCATTAAAATAACTATGTATTGAATACATAAAATTCATACTAATACTAGTTAAAAACGGTTATTAAAAGTGATTTTTCAAAAATGAATATCAAATAACCTTTCCTTTTAGGAAAATGAAATTAAAAGAAGATGAAAAATGAACCACTGACCAATCACCCTAGTAGTACATTTCCCATCTTCTTTTAATTAAAGAACGGTTATTTGATGCTCATTTTGAAAATTTACATTTGAGCTCCATTTTAATTACTTATGGTATGAATGATATGTATTTAATTCCTATGTATTTTAATCAAACAAATAGAGATTCCGATCCGGATCTGAATTTCTCAAACATCTAAACATATGTTCTATATATACTTTATTCAAATTAAACCGAAGACTTGCTGATACTGAGATGACCATTTGCACCCAGACGGGTGCTTGGTGGCAATTTCTGTTGAGATGCATGCCTAGGGGAATAACCGGGACTTGACCCATCTTTGGAAGCTTTATCTGCATGGACCAAGTGGTCCTCGGCTCTCTGCTTCTCAGGATTTTAGCAATTTTCAAGTTCCAGTCACAAAAGCACAAGTCCTCTATTCATTTCTTAGGTCATGTTTGGTTGTCCCTAGAAAAGAGAACGGGCAGAATGCTTTAGCTTCCAGGAACATAGCCATGGCATTTTTGGTAAGGATCTCAGATTTGAAAAACACCCATATTGATTTGGAGTGAAAGTGGGGAAAAGAAAAGCAAATTTGGTGTGGCCCATCTTCCCAAAGCAAAAATGGTTGAAAGAAACCATATTCCATGGTGCGATGGATCCAACGGTTGAATATGAGTTCGATAAGAATGATATTGAGGGTTGGAAATTTATGAACCGGATGTGATCGCTTGTCTAGTTGGCATTTGAAAATGCCATGCTTCTTTCTTAAATATCCAGATTTCAGCTACCTAAGAAATCCTAATTAACTTTCGGGATTCTCATAACTCCAGCCTCATTTGTAGATGCACCATCAAAAAGTAGAATTCAGATATTCCACTTAGAATTTAGAGCATTTATAAATTCTCCATACATGAATTCCTTGGATCTAGTAAAGAAATAGGCTTCCTATTATGCAAGAAAGGTGGGCTCAGGACATGGATTTTTATATGATCCATTGTATCTTGGGACACATCTCGCAATGCATAACTATTCTGCAACGAGTCATCAGTCGGTCCATATTGTTCTTTTGGTGAGACCCACCAAAGATGCTTGAAAGTTTCCAAAATCAAATCATAAACTGAATCAATGATCAAACTTCTCTCCACCCCAATGTTTTTTTTCCCCAGAATTTCTTTATTTTCTCCTGCACTTGATTTTATTTTATGAGGATGTGTATGCTCTCTTTTTTCTGTTGAAGTTAGATGTGCCTGCTTTTATTGCTTACATTCAATGCAAGAATGTACTTAAAACTAAAGAGTGTACCAGCTCTAGCAGTCATATGGTCCCTCATTATTTATGTTCTCTTGTCATGTTAACATTACTTAACCAGCATGCTAAAAAAATTGTTGTGTTTTTTTGTGGGACCTACTGTTCTGTTGGCCCCATCAGGTATTTGTTTGTTTTGTGTGTGCAGTTCAGTTAGAGAACAATTGGGATAGGTTCACACATCAGTTAGGGCCTATTTGTTTTGGAAAAAAAAACTCTGAGGGTTCTTTTTTTGAGATTTTGGAAATTTTCAAATATGGGAAGTGCTCCTATGAGAGACAATCTCACCAACTTGGTGAGAGATGAGTGGGGGCCCTCACTTCCATATCCACTCTCACTAACTTAAATGTAAGGACCCCCAACTTAGATGTGAGGGCCCCCGCCCATCTCTCACCTAGTTGGTGAAAGTTTCTCTCATATGAGCACTTCCCTTCAAATATTATCTCACAAGTGAAATTCCAAATACTCGAGTGTTGTGTAGAGTTCACCAAGTGAAATTCCAAGTACTCATGTCCAGCATTTAGAAAGTTGGAAGTCTAAAAATGCTACAGGCCAAATTAAAGTAGTATTTCATAAGACCATCTTCATGAATTCCCACCATTAAAACAAGAAATTCAGAATTTTCTGAGGAGAACAAATGCATTGCCACCAAGAATTCCGTAGGAAGGAATACCCCCTTGAGGGATGGACCCATAGAAATGAAAGTCAATGTCCTTCTTACCTTTCTTAATGGAAGAGGTTTCTTTTTTTTTTTGGTAAAATGTCATGGAAGAGTTAAGTAATAAGTATCACTCTACTAAAAAGCCACTTTTTTTATTTTTTTATAATTAGGTATTTTGCCGCAACTTTAATGCTTAGGCATTTGGGATGTATTGGTTAGCAACTTGAGATGGTATTAAACCCAACACATCCCTGGTTCGAATCCACACAGGGTAAAATAGGCCCCATGCTGCGCCTTGTGTGCCTAGTGTGTGCTTTTTTTTTTTTTCCAAACAATGAAACCTTTGTCTAAAATAAGCATTTGCTTCACTCTTGTTGTGATTGGCACATTGTAACTCCTCTTTTTTCTTCTCAATGTATAGTGAACTAGATCCATCTGACATTCTGCTTCTTGATAATTGCTTCTTGTTGTTTCTATCGATACCAAACAAGCATCTTTTGATAATTGGCATATGAAAATTACGATGCTCCACATACTCACCTAATATGTCACAATCATGAGATTCTAGTGCCTCCAATCTTTTGAGTAACATATACAAATCATCAAGAGGACCTGTTTTGGTCCATTATTGCACATGTATCACTTCATATTGCCTCCGAAACATATAGCCAAGGTCTGCACATCCCACTCATCTTCACTTTTTTCGAATTTTTCATGAGTTGTTGGTTGAAGAGTTTCCTTCTGCAATAACCACCGTCTCCACTTCGGACCTTTTAGCATTGTGAGGGGTCCTACCGTCCCATGTCTAAATACTACTTGCTGCTCTACTCTTCTTGAGGGATATTCCAACTTACAAGATTGTTGATCTCCATCATCAAAGTCACCTTTATCTTTTTTATTTTCCTCTGCTAGGGAGGACTCGAACTCGCTCACTCTTTTCCGTCCCCTTTGAGGGGGCTTTTGGTCTCCATACTCTATTTAGTTTTTCATATTTGTTTTAAATTATGATCATATGATCTTATCTTCACACTCATAATTTGAGATGTGGTTCTCCTGGCAATTGCTCTACTCCTGGTTCATTGATACGAAATGCGACTATTACTGTTCATCAACTCATCCATCAAAGGTTGATTAACCTCTGTAATCACATTGGTTGGTTTTATGTTGTGGTTACATTCTTTAGTCCGAAGACATTTGCAATATGATTCTCTTATTTGAGTGGGGAAGTTGATAAAGTACTCCAAGCTTGTTTGTCCCTTGCCGGCTTTCAGTGTCTGTAGTCATGCATGTTTTCATTCAGCCAAACCGGCAAACATCTCCGAAAGCTGCATTTGGGATCTCCATACAATAGTTTTTCAATTATCTAAATCATGTTTAAAAATTTTACATTATTCAAGTCTTTTGGGAGATCATTTCCCCGAACAATTTGGAAATTATTTACTAATTTTCTAACTCAAAAGAGATTAAAAAAAAAAAAAATGGCTGCAGAAGCATTCACCTTTTAATTTCCCCATTTTGTAAAGAATTCCATATCAACGAATTTTACGAAAGCATACTGATTTTTACCATATCTAATTGCCATGTCAAAGTATCTCTGGATAACAACTTTATAATATTGACAATGCTCCATATGTATAATTAGGACAAGAACATTGTGATTGAATGGTGAACGTTAACAGTTCTCTTTTCATTAGGCCTTCTCTTGTTTTCTCTATTCATGAGGGAGGTGATTTTTTATGAACAGCAGACATCTCCAGAGAAATCCCACCCCTTTATATTCAAGTAAACAAAGAACATTCACACGTTGCAGTTAGAGGTGCTATGATTGCAGCAAAACTGAAATAAATAAATAGTTGGCTTCCATTTTTCTTTTCTTTTTTTTTTTTTTTTGTACATGCTCCTGAATTTATGATTGAAATGTCTTGAAATCCCGCTTTTGGCATCCATTTGTCTAAGAAATTGGAGTCTATATTTGTCTAAGGAATTGGAATCTATTTGTCCAAGAAAAACACCCAAATGAAACATGCTCAGGCCTGAACTTTGTCTTTGGAAAGAATGCAATTGTTTCCACACAACTCACACAACAGGGAGGGAAAAAAAGTCCTAGCAATATGCAACAAACAGCTTAGTTAAGAACAGATACAAAGGAGAACTGGAAAATAAACTACTCTTGCTAGAGAGGAAGAAAGTGTAATTACTTAAGAATCTCTCTCTAGGGACAACACAATAACCAAACAAAAGTAAGTGATTCCCTATCCTATTGAGAGTTTCTCCATATTTCTCCCAAATTGTGAATGGTTTGTGTCAAGTTTTAGAATCCCGCGATAGTTTGATCCAAGACTATGATCTTGATAAACCCAATTATCAAACAATAGTTGAGTGATCCCCAACCTACTTTGAGTTTCTATTTAGTTTTCCCAAATTGCGAATGATTTCCTTGTCGAATTTTTGAGAATCCTAGCTTTGATAGGTTGATCCAAGACTGTGCTATTGATAAACCAAAACAAAACAATAACAAATGAAAGCATTAGAATCCTAGAAATCCATTTATTTCCGGAAAAAAAAAAAAAGAACTACAAAATATTACAAAATTCTACTCCCCATTTTATCCAAATCAACTACAGTAAAGTTTAGGGGGAAAAGATCACTTAATATGTCCTTTAGACGTCTTTCTAACAGTTTTGTATGTGCTGGCCATGACTTTAGAAGAATTCTTTAAACTTCTAGTTGTGTCATGTGTTATGTGCGCTTTAATTTTTTGTACAGGATTTCACCATCACGGCGTTAGGCCAAAGATGTGTCAAGAATCAACGTCTCAGTAAAAGAGTAGTTGATTTTTCCTTTCTTTCAGATGGAACTTCGTCATCTCCTCAGAACATTTATTTCTTTTTTCAATGTCTGTAGTAGATAGATTGCATGTTTGTAGCATTTCGCTTTCAAAAGCTAGCTAGTGTGCTGACTGTTCAAACTATCAACTGAAGTAAAGGATGCAATGTTCTAAATTCTTATTTTACCAGTCTCATCAAGTTCTTTTACTAGGTTTAGGCAAATTATCCATGTGGATCTCAATGCCATTCACCTTCATTTTCACATATACGATGTGTTTTTCTCTCATTCAAATCTTATAGTTATAACTAATTTAAAAAAAAAAAAAAGAACCAAGCTATATATGGTATACCATTTGAATATTAAGGGAAAAAAGAGTACTAAATTCCTAGATATCCTAAGCAAAACGCTCCTTTTAAAAGGGCCGAAATTGAAGAGGTAAAAGTAAAGATTTACATCTCGAGCATATATCCTTCGCTTTGCACTTCCTTAATACACCTTGTTAGAATACACATAACTATGAGTTCTTAGAAATTCAATATAGAGATTGCAACAGGACCTAATGGCCCGTTTGTTTGCGTGGATGAGGAACTCAATACAAAGTAGGCAAGGAGGCCTTAGGGCTTGCTTAGATAAATGAGGAGTGGAGTAAAGTGAAGTAGATTTCACATGAGGAGTGAAGTGGGTTGAAGTTTTTTTTTGCTAAGTTGCAAATTGAATTTAGAAGGGGGAAAGGAGAAACAACAAAAGAAAGCAACCAGGAAAAAAATGGAACAGCAGAGAAAGAACAGTGCTCAACCCATCTCCTAGCAGGAGAAAGCTGATTACAAAGATAAAAGAAATAGCCTAGAGTAGAGCTATGAGAGTATTTAGAGTTGAAGTTAAGTTAGAATACTTCACTTCATTCTATTTGGATGCTTGGGGTGAAGTTAAGGTTTAGAATAGAATCGACTTTTACTCAAGGCAATAAGGCCTTGTTTGGATCGTCTTAATATTTTGACGTCTTAATCTGTCTGAAAAAGATCTGTGAGTTTAAGATCTTATTAGAACTGCGAGTTTAAGATCTGATTAGCTGTTCTGTAATAAGATCGTTTGGCAACTCCTGAACGTGATGAGATCTAAATTGAATAAGACTGTTTGGTAATGCATCTTATCTATGTCTTAAGTTAAGGGTAATTTCTGTCATTTAAAAAAAATGGTTTTAAGCCTGAAAAACATCTGTAACATAAATTTGTTTCTTTTTAGACTCGGACGATGTCCAGTACACTCTATACTCATTTTTTTAGATGTTGAGGGAAGGAATATGAGGAAAGAGTTTACCTTTGACTTTGGATCCAAAACAAGAAGAAGGAGATCGATGTTGCTTGGTGTCGCACAGGGAAAAGCTTCGTTTTAGATGCAGGAGCAATGAAAGAGATAGAGATATTAGGGCTCCAATCGTTGATATTGGTGAGGGTTATTACGGGAATTTTAAAATTATTTTAAAATCCCGAAATGTCTTACCGCTTAAGATGTTGGGGTCTTAATTCCAGAAGTTGGATTTTGAGCTCCTAAAATTAAAATAATCTCTTCTTAAATAACAAGTCGTCTTAGCGCTTAAGACATGTTGTTATTGCTTACCAAACAGTCGTATTTAGTTTTTTTGTCTTAGCGCTTAAGACACAAGACATTAAGACCCAAACTTAAGACGATCCAAACATTACTTAAGAGTATTTAGGGATGAAGTGAAATAAATATATACGTGGCCGACAACAATAGTTCATTTGTTAGGCCAAAATCATCCAAGCAGGGTAGGGTTAAATATCTAAACCGTTAGGACCCATTTAGCTTCACTCTACTCTATTTTACTTATCCAAACGGGCCCTGATCCTTGTCAACATTCCGGACATAATGACTTCGGCTAAGAGCACTTGAGATGATAGTCATTTGTCTAAAATTTAATTGGAGCAACAACTAAGGAAAATGCAGCATTTTCTTTATACCTTTTGGAAACAGAGAAGTGGATAAGATGGATGGACTCTAGTAGTGGCCTTCTCAAGCTTTTGTTTCCAAAATACTTCATTTAAAGTGTGAAAATAGTTGTTTTGATTTTTAGGATAGTCTATTATTATTTTTTACATGAAATGTTGCCTCTAGACATTTCTAAGTAATCCACAGGATGTTTATGAATTATAGAAAGTTTAAGGGTCATTACAAAGCTTCAAACTAAATCACCAACTCTTCTACCAAAATAATAATAAATAAATAAATCACCCAAATTTGATACAGGGTACTTTATTTATCATGTATCTCAGCACTATTATCACAAACAATGTAGCTGAGAGATTATTAGCAGAACATAACCAAAATATATATTTTCATAGTTCAGTTTTTACTAGGATAATATTGGGATAGTATCTTTAAAAAGAAATAAATAAAAAGAATTAGATGGGAAGTTATGATTTAAACAAAAGGGCAAGGTCTTTATGTGAAAATCCTTTTTCTTAGTTACCTCTTTAGTTTTTGTCATGATAATATTGCAGTATTATCATGAAAAATTCAATTTCAATTGTCTTGAATTTTTCTTTATCATTGTAGAAAGCTATTATCCTTTTTAGATGAACCTCAAAGAGGTGTATGAGTCAGAAAATCGAGATATACATGTAATCTGTGGGACATGGAAACAAAACAATGCAAAGCCAGTCCAGCAAAACAAAAAACTAAACCCTGTTAGGGATTAGAGGCTACTGAATTAGTGGAGTAAACTCCCAAAAAATACATTATATAGCAAAAACTTATTATTACCTTGAATCCCAGAAAAATTTTTCATAGCCTACTAACTTGCATAAGTTGTGGCCCATAAAACAAACAAGTTTTTACCATTGAGGTGTTGATAAAAAGTTGAAATTATTTTGACAATCAATTATATCACCTTTGATGTGCTGGCTAAAAATGTTCAATCAAATTGATTTTTGATAAATCCTTAATCCAAAGCATATCATTGCATCTAATGGCCCCCCAAGGTGATACATGTCCACTTGTCTATATCACAAAAAAAATCTCGTTTTCCTATGTTCAGCTTTTTTGAGCTTTTGTGAGCCTACTAATTGGATTGCGTTTCTATTATATGAAAAATCATGTTTTTCCAGAGCAATGCCACCCACTGTATAGGATTCTTCAGCTCGGTGAAGTCAGTCAAAGGCTCAAAGCCTTTTCATCTGAGTCTTTTGAGGCTTAAATGCGAAGATCAAGACCATATTTATAGTCAAACGAACATGGGTTTGAAAAGTACAGATGAAATCAATAAGCTGCAAAAAGCTAAAAAGCATGAAATTAAGTGTCATCAGCTATTGGACTATTGGTAAAAACAATAGCTCATTTTAAAGGTGTCCTTTAGAGTTTAGACCAAACCCACAGCTTTGTGGGGTTCTGTAGCTTTGATTTCAATGCATAAATGCAATGTCATATTTGTATGGTATTTTGAACATTTTCAGAAATATCTTCACTTATCAGGAAATAGTGATGGTTGGTTAGGATTAGAAATTATGGAAAAGGAATGTCGAGATTAATTTAAATATATGCACTTTAATTACATGGTTGCACAGACATGAAGGCAGTACAATATCCGGCCACGCAGTGATGGAAAATTAGGCAAAACAGCAAGAGAAAAAAAAAAACATCTTTTTGGCTTATTAGACATGAAAATGTTGAAAAAAATAAAAAACAGCTTAAAAGTCAAAATAACAAGCAAAGACCCGAGCTAACTACACGTATAGCTCATTAGTTAGGGGGACTTAATTCGTAGCAATTCATGATAAAATGGGTTTCAATAGGATTATTAAAGAGGTGGGGGTGAGCGACATACATTGGAGATGTAGATGAGACATGACTTTCCTATGATTTGATTTAATGTGTGATGGTTAGGTATTCATTTTCCATTATGGAGGAGCTTATTTGATCGTCATGTATGAATGATCAACTTTTTCCCCTTAATTTTAGTACTATGATTGAGTAATGCATTCAGTATGATACATTTATATGAATTCCTAGCTTTCAATTCCATGCAGAAGGGGTTCTTAGAGGCAACAAAAATTACTACAAAATCCCGAGTCCAACGCCGTGGGCCGACATTGCATGGGCCTTCCACGAGTCCAACTAGAGGGTTGGGTCCATTGGCTGGTCATGTGATTTCCTAATATCACATTCCCATTCCCACACACCCCATACAAGCAACACATCCCTCCATATCCAAGCCATGAATTTAAAGAGGGGACCTATAATCTAGATCATCTGACTTGATTGCCACATCAGTTCATTAATCATGCAAGACATTTTGACGGTAAAGAAGTTTTGTTCTACTGTCCATTTGCTTCTTATGTGGCCCACCTGATGAGTAGTCTTGACTTGATATTTATATTTTAGAAGAAAGTACATGCAAAGGCCTGCTTGAATACTACTTGAATTTTAAGCAGGTAATAGAAGGTCTCTTTGAGTTGTTGGCATGAAAGATCTAACGCTGATCTTGTTGAGATTTCAAATTGGACTTTACCCAAGGTAGCCAAAACATCTTTCTTGTTAATCTCATCGCTGCTCTCAACTTTGCAATAGTTCTGACAAGATTCTTCAATGACATTTCCACATTTTTTTTTTTTTTTTTTTTGCCTACATGTGTAAATTCAATATTTATCTAAAAAATTCTGGCACAAAGATTAGACCAAAACTTATTTTTTAAAGTCTAAGGGAGGGTAGTCAGATTCAAGATAGAGACGAGCCCAATGGCACAGTGAAGGTGGTTCCACTCTTGTTAATAATAAGAAAATATCAAGTTTATGAAAGTCCTTATTGCAAATGTAAGTACATGAAAAAAACACACTCTTGATTTTGGAATCTATAAAAATCATAATGTTTTTAAATGTACTCTAAGGATACATTCGTATAGCTATGAGGAAACGAAAGTCTGCGAACCTTAACTCTTCCTAAGAACGCTCCACATTTTCGATACCCTCCATTACAAAGGCTTTTCCGTAGATTTGTAAAAAATTAAGTAAAAAAAATTAATTTTCTTTACAAAAAATCATCCACACCAAATGATAGAAGATTATCCGTGAAAAATCCATACATTTCGTTCATTTTCATCGGAAAAATGCATTACAAGGCACATTTGTGTAACTATTTCTCCATAGAAGTTCATTGCTTGGTGTGAGTTTGTCCTCGATAAAAAAAAGTTTCAAATCCAATGCAATCTTTTGCAAATTCATGGGAAAGTGTTTATCCAGACGTACACAAATATGCCCTGAATCTTTCTTTGATATATCTGAATTCAGCTGCATCAGCAGTATACAAAATCCTTGAGCTGGAAATTGGAAGAGTCTATCTCCCTTTTGCTTTCCTTCTGCCAATTAACCAACCCAGCTAAAAATCCACACCCATCCTCTTCCAAATATATATATTAAATGAGAGAGAGAGAGAGAGAGAGAGAGAGAGAGAGAGAGAGAGAGAGAGGGAGGGAGATATTCTAGTACACCTCGCTATGGATGAAAAAGGAGAAATGGATAGTGATTATTGTCATATAAAAACACTCATACAAAATACTTAGATTTTCCACATGATCTGAAAAGGTTTGAGAATCGAATATGAGAATCTCATGCCATAATAAGGGAAAGACTGAGGCTGTCAGACCATGAGCTATGGCAAGGTTTGCTTTCTTTCCCTCTCTTAAATCTTTTCCAAAGCTACATCATACTATTGCTGGCTCCTTCACTGATCCCCTTGGCACTTAGACCCATAGGCACTTATTATGAAAACCCAAGTCATCTTCCCTACATGAAATGGAAAAAGAAACCCCAAAAAAAATGTAGAGAGGAAGAGAGAGCTTAGGTTGAGAATTCAGATAGATATGGGCGCAACGTGCAAGACCATAAAAGCGTGATAGAGAAAGTTTTCCACTGTTAAGAGACCTTGGCACGCCCTAACTTTAGAGAACTGGAAAGCTTAGGTGCCACTTTCTAGCCTACAGAACAAGTTCACAGTCCTTTTGAGTAATATACAAATGTCGGGTTGAAAGATCACCAGTCAAAAGAGAAGAAGACAGATAGAGGAATAGAACAGAAAAAGGAAAACAGTGACTCCCAACATCCTCATTCAAAAGATGAAAAAAATAGCTTATATCTAGAGCAGTGGAGGGATGGGTGAAATGAAACAAGGATCTGGGTGTTATTTACATAATAGGGGTTTTTTAAATCCATGGTTCAGATTTGAATAGCTGAAGGTGGGTCAATCATAAATCTAATGAACGGATTTCAACGACTGGAACTTCCTTATTTGCAACAGTAGAAGACTCAGGTGTGAATTAAGAGGCTAGCTGATGGTATTCAAATATAATAACCATACACATGGCACACCTAAGTGAGGTGGACATTATTTTCATGAAGTGGGTTTACAATAAGGACCCATTTTTTCAAAATCCAAGCTCATTCACTGGTCCAAATTATCTTATTGTTGGACCTCCACATGGACACCAAAATGCAAGTATTGCTAGAAACTGAGAGATTTGAATCATGATCTGGTGCAGCTTGGACAACGAGTAAATGGGACCACATGTAACAAAGAAGATAATCATTTCACTAAATCTATAGGAAAAAGAAAGAAAAGAAAGAAATGGGTCCCAACTTTTCGATACCAGTCATAGTCCTTTTTTTTTTTAAGAAGATACTAGTCATAGTTGAACCAATTTAGACTTGTTGGAAAGATAATCTAATAACCCATCAAGGGATTCCAATTTCATCTAAGTGGGTAATGGTTGAAAAAATGAACTATAACAAAAGCAAAAAAATAAACTCTATTAATGGTGCCTCCACCCATTGAAACTTTTCTTGAGTTTGCTTCTCTCATCTAGATACACTTTTGTTTCAAACTTGTCGATCCACTGTGTTTTGTATTAAATATCATTAGCTAACCATTCCTACTAAAATCTTGAGGCACTCCCCTGATTGGCGCACTTTTCATGATACATATTTTTTTCGATTAGCTCTCATACCATATTTAATTTATTTAGCTAACCATTCTTACCAAAGCCTTGAGGCGTTAGTAAAGAGAGCTTTCAATACTCTCCCGAGTGGAGCCCACTCCTAAAGAATTTGACCCTAAATTAAATTTTATAGCATCCCCCTTTTTTTTTTTCATATGTCGTTAGGAAGAGTGATGCTTAGCTTGAATTGGATGTGATGTCACAGATCTATAAACAATAATCATATGATAGAATGTTCTTTTCATGAATCGACCTAAATACTGTTCTTGTGAGAGCTCAGAGGTAATAATGCATGAAAAATCTCCCGCCCTCTCTCTCTCTCTCATTATCTTTACACTGAACAAATAAATCAACAATCTTATCGTCCTTTTCTTCCTATGTAAATGCATAGATGCCCATCTTTTGACAACTAGCTAATAGAGAATAATAAAAGGTTAGATATCTCATGATAAAGATAGTTTGTATTAAATTAGGATTATATTAGATTAGATGTATAATGTGGCATTTGATTTATGAAGTGATTAGGATTAGATATATTAGAGCTAAAAATGTGTTTAAGTTTCTTAAGAGTTCATATTTAAGTCAATGCCTTATTATATTAGATATTAGCTATTCTCAATAAAATATTATAAAGAATTTGTCAAAAACAGTCCTATTTAACTATAGATTGACTATCCCACTCACATGAATGATCTTTCTCAACGGGTCCCATTGACAAGAATAATCTGGATCATTAAAATATAAGCTCCACATCAAAAAATTTGCTGTAGAACCATCTATATCATTGCTTGGTACCTTTTTAATTATAATGCAATATTTATTAGTGATTAAGCCTATTTATTTGTATAAAATGCATAAGAATTCATTGTCAAATGAGTTTCATCATGAGAAGTAAAAAAGAAGTGAGGGGTGAAGGATGGCAGGTGAAGAGTGAAGAATATAAATGAGACATGCGGATGAACCTTTTAATTCTGCTGAGTATATATTCAATTGCATGAAACAACAGGCTCTAAGTTGACAGAGATTAAGTACGCATTCTTGGGGCATGATAAATAGATACTCCCCCACCAATGGTCCTCTCCTCTTCTGCTTGTTCAGGAGTTATTTACGAGGAAAAGGCAGGTTTCCAAAAACTTCTTCCTGCAGGCTTGGATGCAGACAAAGAAGCAAATCTCTGAAAAAATCATCTAGAAAAGGCCCATAAGTGGTCCTTGAATGTCTCTTCCTTTTTCTTCATGTGGCAGTTGGTTGGCACTACTGTTTAAATGGATGGTGGTCCTGCTGCTACTATGCTGATAGACCTACTAGACTACTAGTAGGCTGGTCTTTGGAATAATTATACTTGCCAACCCAACTGCACACTGTAATAAAACAAATCTCAGTGGACTGTTATTACCAGTAGATTTAAAGATGAATTATTATGGTTCTAAGGAAATGTACACTTTCTGAGTTGTCAATTTCATAAATGCAAGGGCCCATGTTGGCCAATGAAATGATGGGCCTCAAATAGATGGAAGTGGAAAATGACTTAAGAGGTGATTGAAATTAATATCTGCCTCACCTAATAAATAAAATTCTAAAAATTTCAGATTCTCACTTACATCACCATCTTATATATCTTTCACCTCTCACCTATTTAGATGATCCTTTGGTGAAATCCATTTTACTATAAATTTCTAGAAATTCAATTCCATTGCTAAATAAATAAATAAGACGCCCCCCTTAGGTTGTTCATGCAGGGCCCATGGTATGGATATCTAGACTGTTTGTTCATTCAGGTCCCATGGTATGAATCTGACTTGATTAACCTTCACCAGAACTTGCACCCCACATCAGGCAAAAAAAATCCTAGTTATAAAATTGTAGACATTATTGAAACTCCAAGATATATTCCTGGAAAATGTGAGAGGTTAAGGATAGAAGGTTGGAGATGCAGATGAGGCCCCTTTCATGAGATTTGATTTTAATTGTTGGGTATTCATTTTCCAACTGCCCTTATTCTACTTCGCAAAATTTTCTTTCCTTTCTTTTATGTCTCTAGTAGGTCTCTAGTAGGGGTGGGATCATCCCTCTGTCCAGGTCAGGGCAGGTACCATGGCACTTATCCACTTGCCACACAATGCCTGACCACCTTTTGAACCCTGGTCTAGCCTATGGAGAGCAGCAGATTCTTCACCACCTATCCAGCAATCAGTTGGTGGATCCTCACCTTTGTTTCTTCAGTGCTTTTAGCCATTTAGACTCACATTTCTTAAAATCTTAGAAACCCAGTTCCATGTAGACAAATGAGCACTATAAGATTTGTTTTGATAAAATCCCTATACATATTTTGGATGTCACCATATTCAAATTTCAGATCAGAGATGCTGGATAATGTAGGTTTAAAAAAAAATGGGGAAAGGAAATATATAGTTTTTTGGCTCAGGGTACGCGAATCTATGAGGTTGTTGACATCACACTTGTCCACATGGTGAGTGAGAGGTGAACTGAACTGAACTGTTCCAAACGTTTTCACCAGGGCCTATACGCAGTTGGTTTCACTTGATAATTGGATACGCATGGGCAACCAGAAGAAATCCCAAACCACATCAAGTTTAGGTATTGTGACCATTACGCTACAGCAATAATTTGATCATAAATTGTCATGTCTAACCAGGTTTCATGAGTACTCAGAAACCAAACCCTGAAGATATCTAAAATTTACATCAGGGTTGCCAAATTCAGGTCCTCTCATCTAGCTATGAGCAGTTGAGCAATCAATCATTAGATATTGTCAAAACTGAAAACAACAGATCCTGCAACAAAGCAATTGCACAGCATCCAACGTTCATAATAAAGATCAAATAACAGTAAGGTGTTCCTTCTCATTCAACAAAGACTTTCAAAGATCTTCCAATACAAATAGGGGCCACCCAGGTGCCCAAAGAATTCATGCTCGGAACAAATTTGCAATAATGAGAAAAATTTTCAACTCGTACAAATGAATAAGTCTTAAAATATTAACTCATTCAACTCATACTACCAATCCCACAGCCCAACTTTGGGAGTGTGAACTGCCATTCAGAACCCATTCAAATCTCAATTCTGTAGTCATACAATTAGATGCTACAAAAATTTCCTGCACTAGATGAGGAATGATTGGAATCAGTCTTGTTTTCAGTTTGTAGGATCCAGCATTGGCATAAAAGAACACGGCATCTCGTAGACATGAGCAGCTGTAAGGCGTTTGGCTGGATTTCCATCAGTACAGCAGCAGAACAGAGTCAGATTCATTCATAGTTTGTTCATCTGACAAAGCCAATGCCTCCAACTCATCTGTGAGTCGCCTGCTGATTCATCTGCCAAACCACAATGCTCATCTCAGCCAGACTGAGATTTAATCCAGAATCCACACTAAAGAAAGAAAGAAAGACAAGGCAATGAGAATGCTCAAGCATCAGATGCCTAGTTAGACCTAAATCTAATATTTCCAGCAATGTAGACCTTAACCAACAAGAACAGACACTACATAATCTTGGCCAAAAGGTCAAAAAAGATAACAGCAACATTGACCCAAATATAAGGTATTTAGCAACAACGTAGACCCAACCTTTACAGATATGCTTCCAAGAGAATGATGCGTTGCTAGTTGAAAGATATGCCAGGTAAATGCTATCGATTGTAAACAAATAAGATCGGCGGTTAATGTGCTTATCCATCTCGATAGACCAACTCATGGATGAAAGATCAGTTACTGGTGAAAGATTTGGCAGATTCGATTTTTCCAATCTAATTCACTGCCATTAACTCTTTCTAATAGGTTCATTGCCACAACTATTCATTGTAGAAACATGAGTGATGAATTAAATAGTAATGAGTTACCAACTGAACAACTAACTTGGCTGGTCCAAACGCTTCTGCAAAGAGTACAATATTTTAGGCCAAAGGGTTAATACCATTTAATAAATAGTACTTTGTTAGCATCAGGTAGAAATGCATACTTGACCATGGCAATTTCTACTTGCATTGATTTTTAAGACATGATAAATGTTAGTTCCAAGTTTATATAATGTTGGTAATCACTTAGTGATGCAAAATGAGAGTGACAGAGTTGAGTTTCAGTCTTCCTCACTCTTGGAGTCACACCAGGAGGCAGAATAGAGTCACACCACACTGTCCCAAAGGAAATCCCATGCAAATAGAAGAAACACTGAATTCCTAATCAATGGTTGAAACATGAAAATAACATAGCCTTTTTGGGCTTCCCACATTGTGAAGGAGCTGGGGTCCCCTTTTCCAAAAAATTTCGGCTATTTCTTTTTCTTGGTTTTTATTTTTATTTTTTATACATGACTCTTGATGCCTTAGTCAACAAACACTAAGTGCTCTAATATGCTTACAACTTTCAAAGATACAAAAAACAACTAATGAATAAACTCTTTACTGACATAAGACTCTCTGGGGAGTAATGCAGCGCCTTCATATGTGGGTGCCCTGAGGAGTCGCTGAGCATATAATTGCATCATTAAGGAAATAATTAATTGCAACTTACAGACTTACAAGCCTACAAATATAAAAGGGAGCTCAATAACATTCCTTTAGTAGGTGGAAGAAAAGCTACTGGAAAACACACCCACATTTCTGTCGGTTAACAGTGGAGGGGCGCGGGGGGGGGTGGGGTCGGGGGGGGGGTTGGGGGGTGGGATGGGATTGTAGGGATATCATAGAACTTTCTAAATAGTGCGAAATATAGAAACCTCAGCAAAAGTAAGCAACTTCAAAGTCTAAAATCAACTGTATACCTGAATGAGGTGGTGATATTCGGAGTTTGATAACCCTGCATAAGGGACTTGGAGAGTCAGCAGTTCCAAGAGGACACACCCATAAGACTAAACATCCACTCCTACAATAACAAGCAAAAACAAAATTATGGTCCAAATAAACCTGAGAAAGGAACATGAAATGAATTTATCAAAAATAGATAATATTTAACGAGCACAGATAACAAAGTTCGTCTAATGGCAGGCACAAACAAAGTGGATGCAGATCCAATTGCTACATAGATTTAAATGGGTGGGGGATGCATTTCCAACCTAAGGATCCACCTTTTTTTTTGTGTGTCTAGAAGTGTGTGAGTGCCTATGATGCCCAGATACGGCAGGGAAATGCCATAAACATGGCAAGGAGAAGGATTTTACATATGAAAAGAGAAGTATCGGACTCAATACTTTGCCCATCTTGAAGTATCTGTGCATCATAGGTGAGTGTGCTCACATTGAATGTAGAAAGGCAAAGGACAGCCTGTTTGCACATTGGGTTTGGAGATATGGCTGCTAATTTGTATCTTAATATTGAAGGGTTTCGATCAGAGATGGAAGAGCAGGAAGCTGGAATGTATCTCATCTCAATTACCAGTGCTTCTAGTTCATGGAGTTGCTTGACTTCCTCTCCAATTCAAGGGATGTAATCCAAAGATCCTTCATCTCCCTTCTTATCCTTTATTGTTAGGGATAGATGGCTTCTTTAGAAAGCATGCATCTTTAAATCCATCAAGTGGGTTGGGTACAGGAATGGTAATGTAATAATCTCCCATTTATGTTTTGATGAGAATGCAAATATCTTCTATTATGCTTCCAGGGATCAAGCATGAATATTTCGACATTGTGTGATCCCCATCAGGATAAAAATAGCGGTTGCGGAGGGTGTAGAGGGCAGTGGTCAAAACGCTACGTAGCGGGCAATACGTAGTGGCTGCGGTGATACGTAGCAGTGTGGCGATGTGAATTTTTTTAGTGGTAAAAAAATAAATAAATAAATAAATAAATAATAATAATAATAAATATAAAAAAAAACGGCTCTTACGTAGTAGCCAATCTTGTATTTTTTTAGTGATTTGGAACCATATAAGGATAGAGACAACTATAGAAAAGGCTATTGAGGAGAAGAAATAGGAAAAATAGTGTTACAGATTAAAACCACTTAGCTCTATTAGGTTTTAGACCACAGCACCGCTATTTTCAAAATAGCGTAATGGCCTCAACTGCTACAGTAGCATAGCGGCCACTATTTTGAACCACGATCCCCACGATTCTGAGGCAGTCTCTGTTCTTAGGGTGTACTTTCACAAGAGTACTTTGGCCAGCATTGCTTTATCCTAAGACTCAATCCTCCAATTTGCCACAGTGATGGAATGTAAGTCAGCAAGATAAACTGATGGTGGATGGTCAATTTGATCCAAAGATCATATCCCAAGACGAAACTGGAAGACAAAGGATTTGCACCGAAGGTAAAGAGCACAGATCCACACTACAGGAAATACTCAGAAGTTTTAACTGGATTAAGAATAAAGAAGGCATAACATATTCTATAGGAGAGGAAGGGGTCGACCAGCCCCAGTATGGTAGTCAGCGAGCCCTGCTGTCCTCCCTTTATGGAATCACACATCCATGGTTGAAACAAATTACAGCTTATGTCCTCAATAAAACATATTGACATACAATAAGACTCTTAAGAATAAAAAATAAAATAAAAGGTATATTTCTGATAGACTTGTAACAATTTAGACCCCATATGTCTAAAATATAAATGTGCTATTGCAGGGTTGAGATGGACAAGCCTGCCTCTTAGGCCTGTAAGGCCCAGTTGGACATTGGCCAGTTGCACCACAGGCTCTGCCATGGGCCTGGCTCGCATCATAATTCATAAGCCTTTCTTTCAAATACCTTGGCATTCTTCCTATAAGGGCTAATCCTATATCACCATCACCATCCATGTAACCCCAAGCGATTAATTAGTCCTTCAAAAACTACTCCATCTCCTTCGGAGTACTACTAGTAGTACACTCATGAAATCAGGATTGCCAAACAGCCCAATTTATCATCTTCCCAATTTTCAGGTTAGCATGGGGGGCAAAAAAAAAAGATCACAAGGTCCAAAGAGATCTCCATTAAGCGGACAATATATAAGAAGAAATTTCATTTCACAAAATAGGATGTAAAATATGGTAACAGGATGATGAAGGTTTGCAAATTGGGAATACAGTGGAAAAATTAGGCTAATTAGTTGAGTGGTTAGGTTTTGAAAAGGATGCATTATGGTGGAGGGAAAATAAATATGGAGAAAAAAAAATGTTTCAAGACATCTGGTTCAAAGGAAAGAGGTGCATACGATTCCAAGGATATCTCAAAGTAGATGTGCATTAGAATCATATGGCTCAAGTACTCAAGGAAGAAGATAAGTTTCTAACAGGAGACGGTTTACAATTCCAAGGATATCTCAAAGTAGATGAGCATAAGAATCACATGGCTCAAGCACTCAAGGAAGAAGATAAGTTTATAACAGGAGACGGTTTACAATTCCAAGTATATCTCAAAGTAGATGAGCATTAGAATCATATGGCTCAATGTCACGACCCGGCCCCGAGATCTGATTACTTCGGACGGACCCCCGAGTCGCGGAACCATACTTACTCCCGTAAATCCTGAATTAACCGAAGTTAAGACAAGACTCACA
This sequence comes from Umbellularia californica, assembly GCA_028538565.1. Lineage (NCBI taxonomy): Eukaryota > Viridiplantae > Streptophyta > Magnoliopsida > Laurales > Lauraceae > Umbellularia > Umbellularia californica. Next base: position 10,618,585 of record JAPQWN010000001.1, on the reverse strand, counting down.
AGGGATATCAAATCACAATACCTGTCAATGTACAATGTGCGGAAAACATGTATATATACATTGACTACAATTAACTTTACACAAAAGTAAAGTTTCCTTTATACAAATTTACAGTCCACTAAAACCAACACTGCACACTTAAAATACAATGCAGTTGGTATTTAATCACAATCCAAAATTTTCTATTACAAAATCACTCATTTACAATCGCCCTCCGACTACGCCCACTCCGCTAAACCTCCTGGAGGTAACGGACGGGCCTCCTCCGCAGGCGGCGCGGCCTCGGCAGGACCGGCACGGGCATCTGGGCCTGTGATATCATCAATAACACGTGAACACGAAGGTTCAACAAGATACATGCATTTTCATGATTCTTCATGTTATTTAACAATTCTTTAACAATTCTATACAAGAATTCAATAAGGTAAGAACTTAAACAGTTCTACAATAAAAGAACTTAACAGTTCTTTATAACCTACTTCAATTCCATAACAAATATCTATGTCAATCATATCCTTTCATTTCGTTCATTTCGTTCATTTCGTTCATTTCGTGTCTTCCAACGGAAACAGTGTAAGCACAAGGCGGAAGGGCAAACCATTCATGGCCTAGGCTTCAAGATTATTCAATTTTCATTTAGTCACATTAATTAAGCACAAGGCGGAAGGGCAAACCATTCATGGCCGAGGCTTCAAGATTGTTTCACTTTTCATTACATGACTTTTCACAATGGTGGAAATTTTCCAGTGTCTTGATCAGAGAGCACTGGCATTCCACGAGGCTCCGGAACGCCCCTCACATCTACTGCAGCAGGAATTATTCATTCATTCAAATTATTGTCACCTTTAGTGACTATTCATTTCATTTCATTTCATTAATTCAATTCATGTATTCTGTCATTTCGTGCATTAAGTCAGTCATTTCGTGCATTATGTCAATGACGTTCACTATGTCAATGAAGTTCACCTCTGTGTCACTTCATGGATTCTATTCATTTCTTATCAATTCTATTCATACTTCTAAGCCAGACAAACGAGTGAAGCGTTAGTTATCCAATGTACATGTTATTTTTGATGAATATCACTTTATGTGTTTGATTTGTACATTGAGACGACCTTCGCTAACACCTATGTAGGCTTAGACATCAGCATGGAATGGCCTGTACAAATTAGGCTTCATTTCCATAATCTTTTCTGAGTTCATCTCAACTGTCGGTTGGCCTGTCGGCTGACCGACCATACAACGTCGGTTGACCTATCGGTTAACCGACACTTTGTCGGTTCAAGTTCCAGAAGCTGGATTTCCAGTCCATTCTCTGATACATTTGTCGGTCAGGTATCGGTCAGGTGTCGGCTGACCGAAGATACCACATCGGTTAACCGACATGTTGTCGGTTTGAATTCCAGAGAGCTGGAATTCACTGAGACAGATTTCAGATCTGTCGGTTAGTCCGTCGGTTGACCTGTCGGTCGACCGACACTACCATGTAGGCTGACCGACACAATGTCGGTCAGAATTCCAGAGAGCTGAAACTCTCTAAGACAACTCCCAGAGCTGTCGGTTCACTCGTCGGTTGACCGTCGGTCAACCGACACTGACCCAGAAGTTCAGTTCTGAGCTTCAGATTTTCTGAAGTGAAACTTCAGGATTTGAGTCAAATGAGCTCCAATCTTTCTAAAACACTATAAATCATAAGAATACATATGTACTTGCCTTTCGTGAAGGTTGAATGGATAAAAACCTCCTTCTTGAGCTTGGATCCAAGAAGAAAACCTTGAGTTCAAACTTCACACTTCCACAATTTGAAAACAAACTTGGGGAAGATGAAGAGAAGGATGAAGGCTTCTTGAAAACTCTTGTAAACTCCTTGTTTACCTCTTGAGTGAGTGAGATTGGAAGAAAAGAAGAGAAAAAGGAAGAAAGAAATGAGTCTAGGGTTTGAAAGCTTTGAAAATGAGAGAATGATCTCATTAGGGTTTTCTTTAGCTTATATAAGCTAGTAAATTGCATTCAAGCCCATTAATCTCACAAAATTACGATTTAAGTCAAATGAAGGGTCATTTGACCGGATTCTCGTCAAACGACTTCGAGTCTATTACGGAAGTTGACGTACTCGTCAAGATACACGCGTTGGTATCAAGAGTTTCCGTATTCGACGAAATACGCGAAAAATTCGTATTTACATAAAAGTCCCTCATTTCAATGTTTGAGTCTAAAACTCCATTTAAACCATGCAATTCTGTTATCTACTATTCCATTAAGCCTAATTCATTCATTTGAGGCTTATTTCATATCATTTGGTCATAAACCACTAATAGCTCAATTAACCTCAGTTAATTAGCCTTAAATATAATCAATTCACTTAATCTTTTCATTATCCGTTCATTCTATTCATTTGGGACTAACTCATCGAGCTTAGTCATTAATTACCATTAAACTAGTTAAACACGGTTAACTAGCACTAATTTCAATTAACTAGAGTTAATCTTGATTAACTCGGGACGAGACCTGACAACTATCACAACTTTTTGAACCATTCGGTCCTCCGAATGCAATTCAAATCAATGCAATCCCATTACAAGGAAAATAAACAATTCAATTCAAAATTACCTGAACAAATAGCTCGGGATACTTCTGAGCCATTTGCTCCTCAAGTTCCCATGTAGCTTCATTAGGTTCATGATGATCCCAAAGGACCTTGACCCACTTGATCGTTCTAGTACGCAGAACTGCCTCCTTTGTATCTATAATCTGAACTGGCTTCTCAACATATGTGGTGTTTGGTAACACTTCGATCTCTTCATGACGAATGACATGTGAAGGATCATGCACATACTTCCGAAGCATAGAAACATGAAATACATTATGAATACCGGAGAGTTCTGATGGGAGGTCTAGGCGATAAGCCACATTTCCAATTCGACTCGTGACCTTGAAAGGTCCAATAAATCTCGGGGAAAGCTTCCCTTTCTGTCCGAATCGAACAGTACCTTTCATTGGAGAAGTCTTCAAAAAGACTAAATCATTAACTGCAAACTCTAGATCACGCCGACGATTGTCAGCATAGCTCTTTTGCCGTGACCTAGCAACTTTTAGCCTTTCCTGTATCCTCTGGACTTTCTCTGCTGTTTCTGCAATAATCGTAGGACCATGGAAACTCCGAGTTCCAACTTCTTCCCAGCTAACTGGGGTCCTACACTTCCGACCATACAATGCCTCAAATGGTGCCATCTCAATGCTGGAGTGATAGCTATTGTTGTACGCAAATTCGCACAAAGCTAAATGGTCATCCCAATCACTCCCGAAATCAATCACACTGGCACGGAGCAAATCTTCCAGAGTCTGTATAGTCCTTTCTGACTGCCCATCTGTCTGTGGATGGTAAGCAGTACTAAACTGAAGTCTAGTGCCAAACGAATTCTGAAATGACTTCCAGAATGTGGACACAAACCTGCTATCCCGATCGGAGACAATCGAGACCGGTGTTCCATGCAATCGAGTCACTTCTTTGACAAACAGTTTAGACATCTCACTGAATCCTATATCCTTTCTGATGGGAATGAAGTGTGCAGACTTTGTAAGACGATCAACGATCACCCATACGGCATCGTGCTGCTTCCTTGTCCTCGGTAAACCCGATACAAAGTCCATCGTAATGTGCTCCCACTTCCATTTAGGAATTTTCAGTGGATGAAGCAATCCCGGTGGTTTCCGGTGCTCAACTTTTACACGCTGGCAAGTTAAGCAGGATGATACATAACCTGCTATCTCTCGCTTCATGTTATTCCACCAGAATCTATCCTTCAGATTTCTGTACATCTTCGTACTTCCAGGATGCATAGAATACCTGGTGTGATGAGCTTCAAACATGATAGCTTGTTTAAGATATTCTTGAGCTGGGACACATAATCTGTCTCTAAAATACAGAACTCCTTCTACTAATACGAAATCTGGCTTCGTGGCAAGGTTATCTCTAATCCTTACCAAATCAAGGTCTTGAAATTGCCTAGCCTTGATCTCCGTGATAAGCATTGGTTCAAAGACAGACATTGCTGCAAGCATTACTTTACTGTCTATCATTTCAATAGCCACATCCAGATCTCTGAATTCTTCGATCATGTCCCACTCACCAACTAACGATGCTAAGTCAGCTGATTTCCGACTCAAAGCATCAGCCACCACATTACCCTTTCCAGGTACATATTTGAATGGAAAGTCGTAGTCCTTGATTAGCTCTAACCAACGACGTTGCCTTGAATTAATATCTTTCTGAGTGAATAGATACTGAAGGCTCCTGTGATCGCAATGGACTTCAAAAGTCTCTCCATACAGATAATGTCTCCATTGCTTCAATGCAAACACAACCGCCGCGAGCTCTAAATCATGTGTGGCATAATTCTTTTCATGTTCCTTCAACTGACGCGAACCGTAGGCAATCACCCTACCATTCTGCATCAATACACATCCCAAGCCAATACCCGAGGCATCTGAGTATATCTCAAATCCTCCTCTTCCGTCGGGTAAAGACAAGATTGGGGCTGAAATCAACTTTTGCTTCAAGGTTCGAAAACTAGACTCACATGCATCATTCCATTCAAAGGAAGAGCTCTTGCGAGTCAGTTTCGTTAATGGCGATGCTATCTTTGCGAAGTCCTTGACGAACCTCCTATAATAGCCTGCCAATCCCAAGAAACTTCTTACTTCTGGCACATTCTTCGGGCTCTGCCAATTGGTAACTGCTTCAATCTTAGCTGGGTCAACTGCTAATCCATCTCCGGAAATGATATGACCCAGAAATGCAACCTGCTGCAACCAAAAGTCGCACTTTTCGAGTTTTGCATACAACTGATTCTCTCTCAGTATCTGCAAGGCTGTCCTCAAATGACGTGAATGCTCGACCTCTGACTCTGAATAGACCAGGATGTCATCAATGAAGATTACCACAAACTGGTCTAGGAAGGGAGCAAACACTCTATTCATTAAAGCCATAAACACTGCAGGTGCATTGGTTAAACCAAAAGGCATAACTAAAAACTCGTAGTGACCGTAACGAGTTCTGAATGCAGTCTTCTGCACATCTTGATCCTTAACCCGAATCTGATGATAACCAGATCGGAGATCAATCTTAGAGAAATATGATGCACCCACGAGTTGATCAAACAACTCGTCAATTCTAGGCAGAGGATACTTGTTCTTGATTGTCATCTGATTTATCTGCCTATAATCGATACACATTCGCAGGGTACCATCTCTCTTCTTCACAAACAATACAGGTGCTCCCCATGGTGAGACACTAGGTCTGATAAAACCTTTGTCCAGCAAATCCTGTATCTGCTTCTTCAACTCACACAACTCTGATGGTGCCATTCGATACGGTGCCTTCGATATTGGTGCAGTACCGGGCACAAGTTCAATTGTAAAGTCCACTTCCCTAGCTGGAGGTAGACCTGGCACTTCATCCGGAAACACGTCTGGAAATTCACAGACTACAGGAATGTTTCGCAATTCCTGTACAGGCTTCTTCTCTGAAACGAATGCGATGTAGCCTTCACAACCACTACGCATCATACGTTCAGCCTTAAGTGCTGAAACGAGCCTGGTGTCATACTTCTTCTGCACTCCTTCAAACAATACACTGGCATTGGCTTCATTAACCCTGAAGGTAATGACTTTGCGAAAACAGTCTAGACAAGCCCTGTACTTCGCAAGCCAATCCATGCCGAAGATCACATCGAAATCATTCATAGGTAGTATCACCAGATCAGCTGGCATTGATACATCTCCAATTCTAATAGTGCATTGTGGAATATATAATTCACACACTACTTTACTCCCTAAAGGAGTAGACACAGTAAAATCATAAGACAATTGCATGATCCGGTCTTGCATGCTACCAGCAAATGCGGGTGCTACAAACGAGTGTGTGGAACCGGGATCAAACAATGCAACTGCAGGTCTATTATCTACAAAAATGGTACCTTCAACCACATTTGTGGCAACATCAGCTTGTTCTCTGTTGACAGCATAAGCCATCCCAGCCATCTGTGGCCTGTTTGGCTGCTGCTGCTGTCTCGGAGGCTGCCTTTGCCACTGACGCTGCTGGCCCTGACGTTGTGGCTGTGGTTGCTGTTGTTGTTGTGGTCTAGGAGGAGGAGCTGGTAAAGCTAATCTCTGCGGGGGAGCAGGAAGTGCTGCTTGACCCTGCGCAGGATACTGGTACGGAGCTCTATCATCTCTCCTAGCTCTTGGACACTGTGCCATTCTGTGTTCCAAAGAACCACAGACGAAGCAGGCTCCAGTATTCCTCCAACATAGCTCAGTCCGGTGACTCTTGCCACAAGTCTCACAGACTGGCAGATTCTCTCTTCTTTCATTCCTAGGAATGAATTTCTGCTTCTGCTTCTTATTTCTAGACTGTCCTCCTTTCTTAAACCAGGAGTCACCACTTCTCTTGGTGTTCACAGTCTCTCTATCTCTTTCTCTCTGAATTTCCTCAGCTGTGTATGCCCTGTCTACGGCATCATCAAACGTCGTAGGCTTCTGTCCAGCCATTACGATCGCTTTGAAATCGGGGTTCAACCCAATGAGGAATCTCTTAACCTTCTTCTCCTCAGTATCCACCAAGTCTATAGCATACTTGGACAACTGTAAGAAGGTATGAACATAGGCAGCTACGGTCATTTGACCTTGCTTCAAGTGTAGGAATTCCGATTCCTTTTGCTGCTGCACATGCTCGGGAATAAACTTTCTTTGGAACTGTTTCTTGAAAGTCTCCCAAACGTCCGGTGCGGTCATGACTTTAAATGTGTCCTTGACACTCTTCCACCAAGTATTTGCTCCCCCTCTAAACATCGTAGAGGTGAGCAACACTCTCTGCTTGCGAGTGCAGACAACCGTTTCTAACACATCTTCAATGTGTTCCAGCCACTCATCAGCTTGTATGACATTTTCAGTACCATGGAACTCTGTAGCTCCTCTTTTACGAAACCGCTCATAAACAGCATGAGGGTCCGTCTCTTTGTGCTGTAATACTAGCTGAGTCTCAACATGAGGCTGTAGTGGAACAGACGGGGCTTGCATGACTTGCAACATCGAAGTCATTTGAGTTTGCAAACCTAACTGAGCTTCATGACTTTTCGCAATCTGCTCGTTAGTTCTGGCTAACTGTTCCAGAATAGCAGTAAACCGAGCATCATTATCCGATGCTGGGGGAGGTGGTGTAGTACCGTCATTGACAGTAACTTCTACGAAGTTATCACTCCCTGATCCAGAAGCCATACTGTAAACAATATGGAAGGTAAGATAAACATCTATACACTTCCATGACATTTATATCACATATAGTGAAAGCATCACATATAGTGAAAGCAATAAATACAAATCCAAGATTGGATTCGTCCTATCGATATCGTTCCTCACTTCGTTCTCAGTTGTACTAAGGCTTTTAAAAGTTCCTTAACCTAGTTCTCAACCTAGGCTCTGATACCATACAATAAGTATGTCACGACCCGGCCCCGAGATCTGATTACTTCGGACGGACCCCCGAGTCGCGGAACCATACTTACTCCCGTAAATCCTGAATTAACCGAAGTTAAGACAAGACTCACAAGGGATATCAAATCACAATACCTGTCAATGTACAATGTGCGGAAAACATGTATATATACATTGACTACAATTAACTTTACACAAAAGTAAAGTTTCCTTTATACAAATTTACAGTCCACTAAAACCAACACTGCACACTTAAAATACAATGCAGTTGGTATTTAATCACAATCCAAAATTTTCTATTACAAAATCACTCATTTACAATCGCCCTCCGACTACGCCCACTCCGCTAAACCTCCTGGAGGTAACGGACGGGCCTCCTCCGCAGGCGGCGCGGCCTCGGCAGGACCGGCACGGGCATCTGGGCCGGTGATATCATCAATAACACGTGAACACGAAGGTTCAACAAGATACATGCATTTTCATGATTCTTCATGTTATTTAACAATTCTTTAACAATTCTATACAAGAATTCAATAAGGTAAGAACTTAAACAGTTCTACAATAAAAGAACTTAACAGTTCTTTATAACCTACTTCAATTCCATAACAAATATCTATGTCAATCATATCCTTTCATTTCGTTCATTTCGTTCATTTCGTTCATTTCGTGTCTTCCAACGGAAACAGTGTAAGCACAAGGCGGAAGGGCAAACCATTCATGGCCTAGGCTTCAAGATTATTCAATTTTCATTTAGTCACATTAATTAAGCACAAGGCGGAAGGGCAAACCATTCATGGCCGAGGCTTCAAGATTGTTTCACTTTTCATTACATGACTTTTCACAATGGTGGAAATTTTCCAGTGTCTTGATCAGAGAGCACTGGCATTCCACGAGGCTCCGGAACGCCCCTCACATCTACTGCAGCAGGAATTATTCATTCATTCAAATTATTGTCACCTTTAGTGACTATTCATTTCATTTCATTTCATTAATTCAATTCATGTATTCTGTCATTTCGTGCATTAAGTCAGTCATTTCGTGCATTATGTCAATGACGTTCACTATGTCAATGAAGTTCACCTCTGTGTCACTTCATGGATTCTATTCATTTCTTATCAATTCTATTCATACTTCTAAGCCAGACAAACGAGTGAAGCGTTAGTTATCCAATGTACATGTTATTTTTGATGAATATCACTTTATGTGTTTGATTTGTACATTGAGACGACCTTCGCTAACACCTATGTAGGCTTAGACATCAGCATGGAATGGCCTGTACAAATTAGGCTTCATTTCCATAATCTTTTCTGAGTTCATCTCAACTGTCGGTTGGCCTGTCGGCTGACCGACCATACAACGTCGGTTGACCTATCGGTTAACCGACACTTTGTCGGTTCAAGTTCCAGAAGCTGGATTTCCAGTCCATTCTCTGATACATTTGTCGGTCAGGTATCGGTCAGGTGTCGGCTGACCGAAGATACCACATCGGTTAACCGACATGTTGTCGGTTTGAATTCCAGAGAGCTGGAATTCACTGAGACAGATTTCAGATCTGTCGGTTAGTCCGTCGGTTGACCTGTCGGTCGACCGACACTACCATGTAGGCTGACCGACACAATGTCGGTCAGAATTCCAGAGAGCTGAAACTCTCTAAGACAACTCCCAGAGCTGTCGGTTCACTCGTCGGTTGACCGTCGGTCAACCGACACTGACCCAGAAGTTCAGTTCTGAGCTTCAGATTTTCTGAAGTGAAACTTCAGGATTTGAGTCAAATGAGCTCCAATCTTTCTAAAACACTATAAATCATAAGAATACATATGTACTTGCCTTTCGTGAAGGTTGAATGGATAAAAACCTCCTTCTTGAGCTTGGATCCAAGAAGAAAACCTTGAGTTCAAACTTCACACTTCCACAATTTGAAAACAAACTTGGGGAAGATGAAGAGAAGGATGAAGGCTTCTTGAAAACTCTTGTAAACTCCTTGTTTACCTCTTGAGTGAGTGAGATTGGAAGAAAAGAAGAGAAAAAGGAAGAAAGAAATGAGTCTAGGGTTTGAAAGCTTTGAAAATGAGAGAATGATCTCATTAGGGTTTTCTTTAGCTTATATAAGCTAGTAAATTGCATTCAAGCCCATTAATCTCACAAAATTACGATTTAAGTCAAATGAAGGGTCATTTGACCGGATTCTCGTCAAACGACTTCGAGTCTATTACGGAAGTTGACGTACTCGTCAAGATACACGCGTTGGTATCAAGAGTTTCCGTATTCGACGAAATACGCGAAAAATTCGTATTTACATAAAAGTCCCTCATTTCAATGTTTGAGTCTAAAACTCCATTTAAACCATGCAATTCTGTTATCTACTATTCCATTAAGCCTAATTCATTCATTTGAGGCTTATTTCATATCATTTGGTCATAAACCACTAATAGCTCAATTAACCTCAGTTAATTAGCCTTAAATATAATCAATTCACTTAATCTTTTCATTATCCGTTCATTCTATTCATTTGGGACTAACTCATCGAGCTTAGTCATTAATTACCATTAAACTAGTTAAACACGGTTAACTAGCACTAATTTCAATTAACTAGAGTTAATCTTGATTAACTCGGGACGAGACCTGACACTCAAGCACTCAAGGAAGAAGATAAGTTTCTAACATAAGACGGTTTTCTCATTCAGTTTTGGGGGTTCCCTGGATTGGTGAAACCAGCTCAAATAAGGTGTACCCCATAAATTAGCTTAATTGGACCTAAGAATAATGCAAATTGAATCAAACTATATTTAACTAGAAAGTCAAAATTTGTTCATCGGAGTTATTGAACTCAACTAACCAATAGGTGATAAAATTAGAGAAACCCGTTTGAGATGGTTAGGGCATGTCCAACGTAGGCCAGCAATGGTGCCGATCAGTTAACTGAGGCTATGCAAGTTGATGGCCCACCAAGGGGAAGGAGTTCGCTGAAGTGGACATGGATGGAAGTAGTAAAAATAGATCTCTTAAGACATGTAACTTATATGAGCATTTGGCTCAGGATGGATAGGAATGGATAAACAGAATTCATGTAGCCAACCCAACATAGTTGGGACAAGGCTTAGATGATGATGGTGATGAAGATGAGTTAATGAACTCAACAATGAACTTAACAAACTAGAAAATGAATTGAATACAACTACTCCAACGACTTAGCAAACTATAATAGGTATCTAATCGCAAGCAGTGAACTTCAATACCAATTAGATGTACTGTGAACCAGGTAACTGTGCCCAAAATATGTTTATTAGAATAAACCAAACTATAAAAGTTGTCTATTCTCAAACAGTGAACTTCAATACAAATTAGATGAACTATGAGTCAGGTCACTGTGCCCAAAGAAATAATAAACAATTAACCATTCAGTTCATGGAAAATAATAACTCAAATTTTGTAGAACCAAGCAACCACTAATCAACCCATTAAACTGGTCCCTCATCCAATTGATAATTAACAATCAAATCCTGCTAATAATACAAAGACACAAATTATCGATAAGCCCGTAGTCCCAACGCAGAGACTTTTAGTAAGTTTCAGTAAAAACTTACTGATATTTTCAGCCACATTTCTAGTTGCTAAACAACTTCAGGAAGAAGAAACCAGACCCATTTGAAAGCATCCCAAGTACCCTTCCAAACATGCAAATTCCCCTGATTGGAATCATAAAGCAGTGAAGATACTGGGGTTATTGAATCACAAAATCACCCCATACTGGAAAGTTCAAAGTTGGGACTAGAACAGAATCCCATCCCGATTATGATTCGAATTGGAAAAAAAAAAACACTTCACTGGGGCTTAACTAAAAACAATGAACTGAATTCTTCAAAGCAGTATTCCCCAGAAATTGAATTACCTGAATGGCAAACAGATAACTTGAGACTCGATACCTCTCTCAGACGTCTGCGAAGGGCTCGACGCCGGGGGCGGGGTTTTCGCCGACCGGGAAATGAGTCTTCTGGTCGGTGGCTGCATTTTAATCGCCGTTGGGAGCGCTTCTGCGGGATTCAGAGGGTTCCATTAACCGAAAGGGGAAGAAGACGGATCATGAGAGGAGTATTTATGTCCAAACAATTGATAAAAAGCCCAATAGCACTCATAAAAAGCCTGTTTGGGCCTGTCCAATTGACTAAATGTGCGGGCTTGGTCTTAGGCTTGAACTTGGGCTTGTTATTTTAAAGTAGGGCTAAGCTTAGATATGTCTCAACCTCGCCTAACCTACACTACACTCAAATGATTCTTATAAAAATTCTCTCTTTCATCCTAAAATTTCATATTCAAGAAATCTACTAATAGATTGGAGTCATAACGTTGGAGTAAAATAAAGAAAACTTGCAAGAATTTATTTATGGAAGTAGTTTGAGAAAGCAATTTTGAATTTATAAAATGTAAAAGAGACTCCGGTGTTACAGGGATGTAAACGGGTTGGTTCTAGTCTGAGTCCACTGTTAATGAGAACATGGAACCAAATTCGAACCCGATTCGTAACCAGTTTCTTATTTCTGGAACTGGAACCTTTAATGAGAAGATAAAACCGGAATCGGAATTGAGTCCATATATGGGACAGGTCCGGATCAAGTCCATATATGGGACAGGTCCGGATCAAGCAGAGAATGATTTAGAGGAAAAAAAACTAGCTAAGTAATTATTTAAAAGAACTACCTTTTAGGATAGTCTTTGTCAAAAATTGAGATAATATTATCGGGTCCCGAGTCCATAGGTCAAAAGCAAGGTGCAAATAGATCCGAACCCATTTAAGTCATAGGTCCAAAAATGGACATAGACCCAGACCCATTACCGTCACTGGTCCAAAAATGGATTTGGACCCGTTTACTTATCGGAACCTAAATAAGAATTCAAATCCAATTTATTGACGGATTGAAACCTCTGGAAATTGAAGAATTGGGGACCCATTAACATCTTAGAAACCCTCGGAGAAAAGTAAAAAAAAAAGAAGAATGACTTAATATGTTTCTGCCACAAAATTAATTAAGCCCTTTCTTCATCATGAGTTGGCTCCTAATTTTATTTTTACCCAAGTGGATTATTTGCTTGCATAGTACTTTAAACCCACACAAATGCATACCGGTCTAGTCTGAGGCAACTCCAAAGATTAGCTGAGTTGGGTTAGAACCACTATTTACATTCAGAGATTGTTGGTTCGAAACTTTAGTAACACCACATTTAGGCTAGAGGCGAATTTACCGGGCTTTCCTGGACATTGGAGCAACCCCACCTGCGCCAAAAGTGGTTCCTTGTTGCTTGATCAAAAGGGAAATTGTAGCTCGTGTGCTTCAAAGACGCGAATAATGTTGTGTACAAGATTAAGACCCTCGTTTATCTCCTCCACGCCGTCTCGTCAACGCCATTTCCATCTCCACAGCAGCAACAGCCTCCTGCAGTCTCACTTCCATCACCCTTCTCTTCTCTACCCCTCCAGAAAGGTAAGGAAGGAATAGAAGAATAATTCCCAATCCATCTTGTCTCTTTTTTGTAATAATAAAAGAACAATTGCAAGTTTTTGTAGTTGGTTGGGATTTAAACAGTTTCCAAAGATCGGTTGAAGAATTCTCACTCTTTACTTGGTTTTTGAATACCCCAGGATTTTAAAATCGTATATCTGCATGCTTCTGTTTATGGGATGAATTTCATGATCCTTTGGCGAAGTATGTTTGTGCACTTCCATGAATTTTTGTAACAGGGAATATTGATAACCTTAAGTTCAGACTTCAATTGTTCTGATTTGTGACTAGTACTCCAGTAACTTTCCCACTCATGTCTTTGTATAATATATATGGTTTTAACTATGTCCTTTACCAAAGAATGAGGCTGATGCTACAAGGAAAGATAAGTCCTTATGATTTTGTCTGGTGGTTTGGTTGATTTAGTGTTGTGCTTTTCTCCCATGGGGAAAAGAAGAGTTTTACCCTGGACCCCTTGATACCAACTTGCCAATAGAGTTTAAAATGAAAAGTCCTGTGCTACTAGGGAAAACAAAGTTCTTATCAATTGTCATTTTGTCTGTTTTGGTTTAGTGTTGTGTTTTTCTTTTGAGGTGAAAAGAAGAGTTTTACCTTGGACCCCTTGAAGTTTTGGGAGTAATCTGCATACTTTTGACTATTCTGCTTCTTCTTCATTCAGATATGTTCATCTTGAAAATTTTCCATATAGATTTGAGTTTATGAAAATCAGCTCACCTGACAGTAATGGGTCTGGATTTATTGTTTCAATGATGGATTAAATTAGAGGTGGCTTCATGGGTCTAGATTTATTGGTAAAATCTAAATGCCTCATTTTAAAGATTCCTCAATTGTTTCTGGTGGGTTTGAGTTATTCAGTGGCTTGCTTTTGTTTTTGTTTCTGAGTTGGCTGCTCCAGTATGGTTCATGATATGAGCCCCTTTGGGGTTGATTTGAATACTATGAAGCTGATGAGTTTTTTTTTTTTTTTTTTTTTTTATTCAATATTGCATTAATTTTAGTTTGTTTCATCTGTAATGTTCTCTTATTTTCCTTCCAACAATCAGCCTAGTTGTGGTTTTGGTCAAATCAATCATATAAGAGCCATGGCTTCACATATCGTTGGGTATCCTCACATAGGGCCCAAGAGAGAGCTTAAGTTTGCTCTGGAGTCATTTTGGGACGGAAAGATCAATGATGAGGAGCTGAAAAGGGCTGCAAAGGAGCTGAGAACTTCAATCTGGAAACAAATGGCTGATGCCGGAACCAAATTCATTCCCAGCAACACCTTTTCATATTATGATCAGATCTTAGATGCCACTGCCATGCTTGGAGCTGTTCCCCCAAGATACGGATGGCCTGGAGGTGAGATAGGTTTTGACATTTACTTCTCCATGGCTAGAGGAAATGCTAGTGTTCCTGCTATGGAAATGACCAAATGGTTTGATACCAACTAGTAAGTAAATAAACCAGCTTTAGCAAAGTCAATTCTCTCTAACTCTCACACTTTTCTATTTTCTAATGATATGATGTGAAGGTTATGGTTTATGTATGATGGATGTGTTATCTCTGATCCAGCCACTACATAGTCCCTGAACTGGGGCCTGATCTTAAGTTCTCCTATGCTTCTCACAAGGCAGTTTCTGAATACAAGGAGGCAAAGGAGGTAGCTGATATGTTATTATTACAACAATCCTTTACCATGTATTCTAGTAATCATCGAGTCCACTTTTACTCACCTCAATTATAAACTGATATTTTTTTTCATTCATTTTCCAGCTTGGTTTTGAGACTGTGCCTGTTCTTGTTGGCCCCGTCTCTTACTTGCTGCTATCAAAACCTGCAAAGGGTGTGCCGAGGTCATTTTCACCTCTTTCACTGCTCGAGAAGATAATTCCAGTTTACAAGTAAGCTGTCACTTTTGAAAAACATTCCTGATAAGTAATAGTTTAATTTATTCGTGGGGTTTCTATTGGATCCAAGCAAGTGACTCATTTTCTTGTACTAGAGCAGGGAGGTTTTGGCTGATTTGAAAGCAGCTGGGGCATCTTGGGTACAATTTGATGAACCAACACTTGTGCTGGACTTGGATTCTCATCAGCTGAAGACATTTACAGATGCCTATGGACAGCTTGAAGAGTCCTTATCTGGTTTGAGTGTTATCGTTGAGACCTATTTCGCTGATGTCTCTCCTGAAGCTTACAAGTCTGTTGTCTTTTCTTAACCCTTTTTACTCTTTTACTTCCAGGTTCTGCCTCATCTATTTCTCACTAATGGTCCATATTGTCCTAATCTGATTGCAGGACTCTCATTGCATTGAAGAGTGTCTCAGCATTTGGGTTTGATCTGGTCCGGGGAGATAAGACCCTTGAGTTGATTCAAAGCTTTGGTTTTCCTTCTAATAAGTATCTCTTTGCTGGAGTTGTCGACGGTCGTAACATTTGGGCCAATGATCTTACTGCATCTCTCAAGACTTTGAAAGCTCTTGAGAGCATCATTAGCAAAGGTATACATGTTCACCAAGTTTCACAATGCTTAATGTTGATTTTTCTACTATTACTAGAGGGATGACTGGACCAGAAAAAGTTAATGAAATAATTGCTACTATCAAACATATGGGTTCATCAGCACACAAATGATGTTATCCTTATCCCCTCTGTTTTTTTCTTTTGAAGGTGGGAACATGTTCTTGGATTTCTGTTCCATCTCAAGATAATGCAACTTTTTACAACATTATTTCCTGTTCCAAACTACTTTGGTTTTGGCCATCAATTTCATTTTATATATTTGTTTCTAATATTTGCTTTATGTTTTTGTATGCTTGTTTTACTCTTCTTGATCAAATAAGCCTACAATGTTTTGCAATCATTGAGCTTTGGGTTGATCTTCAATTGCAGAAAAGCTTGTTGTTTCTACTTCATGTTCCCTTCTTCATACCGCTGTTGATTTAGCGAATGAAACAAAACTGGATAGTGAAATCAAGTCTTGGTTGGCCTTTGCTGCTCAAAAAATACTTGAAGTGAATGCCTTGTCAAAGGCATTGAATGGTCAGAAGGATGAGGTGGGTATATTTATTTCATAATTTGTTGTGCTTCATATCATCTTGCCTCTTAATTTTTATCATATACTTCTTACAGGCATTCTTTTCTGCAAATGCAGCAGCCCAAGCTTCCAGAAAGTCTTCTCCTCGGGTGAATGATGAGGCAGTTCAGAAAGCAGTATGTATTAAAAAGGTCATTTAAAAACTATATGCTTTTTACGTATCCCTTTCTAACTAGTTTTCTGCTTCTATTTTCATAAACTACAGGCATGTGCTCTGAGGGGTTCAGACCATCGTCGCACCACTCCAGTGAGCTCTAGGCTCGATTCACAACAGAAGAATCTAAATCTCCCCATTCTTCCGACCACAACCACTGGTTCTTTCCCGCAAACTATGGACCTCCGGAGAATTCGACGTGAATACAAAGCAAACAAGTGAGCCTTTCAAATTAGCAAAATACAAATTGTAAATTCATCACGCTTTGATCTTAAATTTAGCTTTATCATCTCCCGGTTACTGTTGCGCAAGTCAAAGATGATATTCTCTGATATACTCTCCTTGAATCCCTCCATTGCTTGTGTCATATTCATTGCAGGATGTCAAAAGAAGAGTATGTGAATGCTATCAAAGAAGAAATCAACAAGGTTGTCAAGTTACAAGAAGAACTAGACATTGATGTGCTTGTTCATGGCGAGCCTGAGGTAAGCATGATGTATAAGCTGATTTCAAATTACCGTGTTTGATTTATCCTTCTGGATATCCATTGCTAACGTGTGCCATTAAATCTGGTTGATGCCCACAGAGGAACGACATGGTTGAATACTTTGGTGAACAGTTGAAGGGCTTTGCTTTCACTGTGAATGGGTGGGTTCAGTCGTATGGTTCACGCTGTGTAAAACCACCAATCATCTATGGTGATGTGAGCCGGCCGAATCCTATGACTGTTTTCTGGTCCACAACTGCACAGAGCATGACTGCACGTCCAATGAAAGGAATGCTAACTGGGCCAGTTACGATTCTCAATTGGTCTTTTGTCAGGAATGACCAACCTAGGTTAGTTGATTCTTTCTCTTTTTCTTTTTTCCAAAGTTTTATAACTTCTTTACGTTATAAGTTTTTCCTTGTGATCCGTGTCAGGTTTGAGACTTGCTACCAGATTGCATTGGCAATGAAGAAAGAGGTTGAAGATTTGGAAGCAGCTGGGATTCAGGTCAGTTTCTTTCTGAACTAAACTTTGTATATTTTTTTCATTGTTTTTGAAGTAGGGTTGAGCATTATAAAAAAAAAAAAATGTAATTTGGATCTGCAAATCCTATGGTACTGAGTTCTGTACTTCAATTGTCAGCAAGCTTTTAAGACTTTTTAAGGAACAAGTATTGGAGATCTTAGATTTACAATTATATTTCTGGAATAACAAGCAAGGGACACAAAAGGAGCCTGTAGCACAGTTGGAAGGTACTCAGGGTCGCAACCACAAGGTTGCAGGTTAGAGTCATGTTACTATCCAGGAAAAAAAAAAGGAGGCACAAGGGATGCAGGTACTTTGGGCTCAAACAATGATCTTCACCATCATCATAGCCTCATCCCATCCATCTGGAGTTCTACCAGCTGACTCGTATATAAGCTATGGCCTATGGCCAATATTCCTCCATTCCTTTAAACAACTTTGTTGTGCAAATAAAATTCTGGAAAGGTCCATTTAGCACAGGTCCAATTCTGGGTGGGCTTATGCTCATTTTTGGCTATTTGAATTGAGAAAAGGCACCCAAAACATTTGGACTGGGCGGTCTATGCTGTTTTCCTTACTCCAATTTTTTGGAGGAAAAAGAACTCATGGGAAGATGGTTTACACCACCACAGTTCCACCTGACGACCGCCTTTACATGCAAAATCAGCATCTGCAAACAGAATTGTGTTTCTGGTGAAATAATCCTCAGGTATTTAAGGATTAGTCCTCGCTGAGATTTTCGGAAGTATTTAATTATCTTGTGGATATCTATCCATTATATATCTATCCATTATTTATATTATTATTGTTGCTTTTTTTTTTATTAATGTACTTTGAGGTTGGTTTGATCTTTGAAGAACTAAATTAATGATTTGTGTATGCTAGATTTTCTATCCTTCCAATCGAAATAAAAATAACACCTACTTATTATCAGATGAGTATTTGAAGATTCTCTGGACTTGGTCCTTGCCGCCATATTCATTTGGTCAACAGAGTGAGCAGAATAGATTGGGAATCATTGATGTATCTCATCATTCCTTAAGACTTGCAACATTCTATTTCTGAGTATTGAGCTGGTGGCACGTCTATGAAATTATTATCAAAAGCGAAGTGCATGTACTTCTGATAATTTATAGAAGGTGCACATGACTTTTGTTTAAATGAATTCCAGGTTATCCAGATTGATGAAGCTGCACTGCGAGAAGGTCTGCCACTGCGCAAGTCAGAGCAAGCTTTCTATCTTGATTGGGCTGTTCATTCATTCAGGATCACAAACTGTGGAGTGAAGGATACCACACAGGCATGTTCCGGCCTCCTTTGTTGTATCACTATCATGTATCAACTCACAAAGAAAAGCCATCAAAATATTTGGGATGTTGGATATGCATCTCACTTCATTCATTTTTAAGTTGACAGAAATTAAAGAGACTAAAAAGCTATTTTTGGACTTGTTTTATGGGGGTTCCTGTAGAATTAATCCATTTTATATTTACTTCCGTGTTGATTGCTAATATAAGATGGTATATGTTAAGGTCCCATATTGATGCAAGCAAAGAGGCCTGAAAATAATTGAAAAACAAATTTGGTGCAATCTGGGAGACTACTTGCAAGGGCTATTTTTTTTAGAGAATGGTTTCCAGAAAAAAATGTTTTAGAATGTTACATGGTTTGGTGCGTCTCTTGTAATTAAAGAAGCGATTTATGAAGAAAAATCGAAAGAATAAAGGGGGGGTGTGTGTGTGTATAAAGAAATGAATGCTGTTGTAATATGCCTTTATCTTATTTATCTTTTCAACATTCCCATAATCACATAGCAACCATGGTTATAAGGTCATGGGTTGCCATGCTGGAAATCTTCCTCCCAACATCAATTTCTAATCTATGTTACATGAAATCTACATATGTGAGGTCTGCTAGGATCACCATACAGTTCTTACATTATCTTCATGCGACAAGTTGGCTACACTTGCATGCCACATCAAAGGCTGTATTAGTATTAGGTGGGCCCCTCTGTTGAGGTAACCATGCCCAAAATCAGGCAGACCTGTTTCCATTGGGATTTACACTGTCAGATTATGTGGGTTAACTAAGTATAATTAACACCCCTCATTTTATGTAAGCCTGCTTTAAATTTTAGTGGCAATGTGCCAATGTCTTCTATTAATTTAGTTACCAATGAGATAAAATTCAAAACAATTTAGAGTTGCATGAATTGGTGGAGATGGTGGAATTGAAAAGTGTTTGTAAATTTTAGCAGGTGATTGCTTGAACATGAGTTTACATATCATGTCAATGTAGAAGAGTGCTTTGTTTCTCCAATCATTATGATATGCCTACATGGTATAATATTATAACCTCTATTTGTTTATTATTTAAGAGATGATGTGGCTTTTGACACAGGTCCATTCCCACATGTGCTACTCCAACTTCAACGACATCATCCACTCCATCATTGACATGGATGCTGATGTGATCACAATTGAAAACTCAAGATCAGATGAGAAACTTCTTTCAGTTTTCCGGGAAGGTGTAAAATATGGTGCAGGGATTGGGCCTGGGGTATACGACATCCACTCCCCTCGGATCCCAACAATAGAGGAGATCACTGACCGCATTAAGAAGATGCTTGCTGTCCTTGACATGAATGTACTCTGGGTGAACCCTGATTGTGGTCTGAAGACCCGGAAGTATAGCGAAGTAAAACCGGCCTTGACCAACATGGTGGCTGCAGCAAAGTTGCTCCGCACCCAGCTTGCCAGTACAAAGGAGGCAGTTTTTCTCTGATTTTTTTAGCACTAACCAAGGGCCCAGATGGTAAGTCCCAATCTAAATATCAGTATGCTTTCCTTCTCTGAGTGCAAGTTGTACCAGTTGGTGAGAATGGTTCTTTGTTGAAGAAAGTAATAGCCATCTGCTTTTTATTCCGTGTGTTCAAAAGTGGTCATTATATAATCAGTTCAGTAAAAACCCAAACTGGTATGACCCTCACAAACCCCAACTGTTGGACCTTCAATTGAGTGTATATATATCCTTTCCTAATTTTTCTTTCTTGCTCTTCACGTTCAGTTCAATTGACAATATTATGCTTAGGATTGCTTTTTGATGTACCATGTAAGGTGAATGGGCAGGGTGCTACCAGTCCAGATATTCTGGGATGGAGAGAAAGGAAGTAGGACCCTGCTAAATGGATTTTTCCCTTTCCCTCTTCCAAAACTAAACAGCATTTAGAATTTATATGACCATCCGGTTGTTATACCAGTAACCAACTGAACTGATTGTTTTGCACTTTTAAACTTCCTCCAAATGCGCTTCAGAGAGGGTGACATGGGTGGTGAGCTCGAGTCCTCACAATGGAAAACGGAAAAAGAGAAGTCTTGATATGATTTTTAGTGAGAGAGCTGATTGGCCTCACCAGCATGCTTACTGTTTAACACTAGTTGTTTTTGGTTGTCCTGTACAGCATTACTTCCATTCACCTGTCATTATGGCCTGTTTGTTTTATCTCAGACTTTGTATTTCTATGAAGTACTAAAAATGGATAAAATGACAACCAAATAATTAAAAAATAATAATCGAAGTAAGATGAGGCATGAATATCCAGTCATCACCAAGTTTTTGTCATTAACCAACTAGTGGTAGCTCAATTGGCCAGGTACTCTGAGCCTCATGAAGAAGAGAGGTTTTGTATTGGATACTTACCTTTATCGGCCACCTCCCTTAGTTTTACCCGGTCCATGTGGATAGGAGGGTTTGCTGTGTTTGCATATGCCCTATGGGTTAGTTCTCGGCTGTTCAAAATCGAGTGTCCATCTGGCTTAGGGCTAAAGGCTTTTGGGCGGAGCTAGGTGGGAGATATCTTGGGTTATAAAAAAGAAAAGCCCACACAAGTAAGCTGAGCCCATCTCGGTATTGCACCTACCTTTTGTATGCCTTTCTTATTTTTAATAAAATTTTCTATCATTAAAAAAAAGGGAAAATCAACTATTTAAATTCTTTAGCCCCAAAACTTCACCAAAGTTGACCATCCATTTTGCTCAGATCAAAAACCCATGACAGTAGAGGGGGCTCGAAAGGACTCACTGTTACAACTTTGAGGTTGTGAATTCAAATCATATTAACAATAGAGAAAAAAAATAAAAAATACAAAGACATAACCGAATGCAAAAGGTCCTGAAATGTTGATTTCTAGATATCCTAGTTACTTGAAATGATTAAAAAAACTTCCCTGGGTTGTTTGTCTTTTACGCATGGGATATGTAAATACAATTTACACATGTAAATGATACATATTCAATTTTTAAGTACGTAACGTTTATACATGCATTTTTTTTTTTTTTTACAATGTTTGTCTAATAACATCGTTTTCGCATCATTTACATATGTGATTGATTTTAACATGTTTGTTTCAATTATACGTGTAAATATATTAGATGATTTTGTAAATGATACTTATTATTCATTAAATTAAATTCTACTATAATGATTTGAAAAGGAGACAATAAGGTCCATTTTATATCAAAGCTTTCATTTGCATTTCATATCCTTTAAAAGGAAACATGTCTCAACATGAAATACGCTTTTAAAAAATATACATTTCTATCATTGATCACCTTCACAAAAATGCACTCCAACATGTTTATATTTTGATGGTTAAGCAAATAACATTATTATTAATATTTTTATTAATTAGTATTTAATTCAATATTGAACTTAATTCATTATCCAATTTGCATAAAACTTAACCTATGCATCTCATAGGCTTATGCTAATATTAATCAATTATAGAAAGTTCTTAAAATTAGTATTTTGTGGCTAAGTTCAATTATATTAAAAGTGTCACAAATTTGTTATGGTTATGTAAAATTGCATTTATACATGATTTTTGAATGATCCCATAATACTATATAAAATACATACTTCCTTCCTCTTACATTCATATATATATGTTTAAAGATTTTTAAAGTATTGCAATAATAAATAACTTTAGAAAAATCATTGAGATATTGGATGAAAACTAAAATAATAAGGTAATTAACTAGTTAAAAGTTTATATAGAAAATCATTGAGATATATATCTTATAGATTGTCCCTTAAGATTCTTACTTTCCATATGTTTTTTGTCTTAAAGATTTCCTCTCTTAAAATCATTGGAGCCACTTTCATTTTCTAATATGTTTTTTTGTCTTACTGATTTTGTCCCTTAAAATCATAGGATTTACAATGTAGGACCTCCTTTTATTATTTATGGCACCCTACTATTGTCATATATGGGACCCAACCATAGAAATTACGATGTGGTACCCACCTTTAGAAATTAGAACATGGGGCCCGCATTCATGAAATTAATAATGTGGTCCCACCATTTGTGATTGTAAGCATGTGACCCACCTTTGGGAATAATAAAGTGGAGCTATATTTTTTGTAATTATAAATACATGACTTACTTTTAGAAATTAGAACATGAGGCACATTGTGGGCCCAACTTTATAAGAATTATATTGTGTGACCACCTTTTTTGAGATTGTGAACATTGAAACCCACTTTTAAAAATTACAATATGGAACTCACCTTTAGAAATTAGAACATAGGGCCACTTCATAAGATTCACAATATGGGCCGAGTCCACCTTTTGTAATGTGACCATATGACCCGCATTTAGGAACGACAAAGTGGAGCAATCTTTTCTGTGATTGAGGACACGAGACCCACCTTTAGAAATTATAATGCGATGCCCGCCTTTAAAAATTAGAATATGGGCCCATGTTCATAGGATTTATAATGTGATCTCATCATTATAGGAATTATAATATTGGCACACCTTTGTGATTGTGACTATATGACCCACCTTTAGGAATTACAAAGTGGGACTATCTTCTTTGAGATTGTGAATATGGGACCTACGTTTAAGATAAGTAAGAGGATTTTAAGTTTTTAAATGAACTTAATAAGAATAGAAGAGATAAGTAAGAAATAATTATACCAGCAAGTTGTTTGTTTCTTTAAAAAAAAAAAGTTTTTTCGTTTCAACTTTCTTGATTTGGGAATTTCTTCTAGCAAGATCAAGATTAGAAACACTGATTTACACTCACCAGACATGTTTTCCCTAATTTTATCCCATGGTAACACGAAAGCATTTAAATCATACCATGCCAAACGCACCCCGTGTTTCTACTTGGTTTTGCTGGGTATGACTACTTTTCTTTCTTGTTTTGTAGTTTGTACGGATAGGGGCCGTGGCAATCAGATATGTTGGCGTATCACGTTTCTTCTTTTACTTTTCTCTTTGGAGTGTGTCTGGCCGTGGCAATCAGATATGTTGGCGTATCACGTTTCTTCTTTTACTTTTCTCTTTGGAGTGTGTCTTGCAATTAATTAGTTAAAATAAAGTCATGTAAATCTAGATAAGAAATGAAAATAAGTCATATCAAAAGTACATAATTTCAAAATTTTCTCTGAATTTAAAAAAAAATTTCAAAAACATCTTTTCTCCACTAAAAGACAAAAAAAATCTACTTTTATATACCAAAAGCAAAAAAAAATTCATACCAAACAACTAAAAACAAAACACTATCATAATACTTTATATTTTATTCTCTCTTGATTTGATACTTTATCTCACCATACTTCAATTCACCATACATCCACAAAGGCCCGGCCAGTTTGGTAACTCTACTAATATAGTCAAGTAAAGTTGATTTTGAATAAATAATAAAATATAAGTGGGTTATGATGGTATTTTGTTTTTAGTTGTTTATTATGGAATCTTTTTGACTTATTGTTTGGAAAAGTAGAGTTTTTTTTTTTATTTTAGTAGATGAAGGTAGTTGTTTTTTTACTTTCTGTATGAAGAAAATAGAGGAAATTTTGAATAAAGTGCATTTGATGTGACATCTTATCTGGAAAATAAAAGCTTTACTTGACTTTGATTGTATTAGTAAAGTGCCAAACGGGCCGATGTTTCCTTATTTTTATTCCCCATATTAACTTCATATAAGTCATCCGTCCCCATGGATACTTCGCCTCTTGCACCCGGTTCAACATCGCGAAAATCACTATTACTCGAGGACCGAGAATATTGGTCAGTAAGGCAAATACTAGACTCATTTTGCCATAGTCAGTGACATTGTTTTTCAATGGACCTGCATCGGGATGGCCCTATAGGAAACGACATTGGTGATCTTAAGGAGCTCAATGCCAGTTTAATTCACAAAGACAAATGCTATAAGGCATAAACAATAGCTTCAATTCATTAAATATATAGACATATATAATTAATACCTATATCCAACTGGTCCATACATCATCATTAGCAACTATTCGGTTGGGTGTATTGTCAAATCCAAATCCAGAGGCCTTTAGTAGCTCAGTGACTCCGGAAAATCATTTTCTTAATTAGGCACTTGCATCTATTTCTCACACTTGATGCCATTATCACATATGCACCACTGTTATTTTGAATCATTGTTGTAGCTGCCTCATACTTAAAGCTCCTATCACCTCTCTTGCCATTGACTACTTGCACGAGCATGAGATCAAGTATCATCCATTGGTGTAGTGAAGATAAGGTTTTTCTTGGTTGCCATTGTTACACTTGAAAGCAATTTAAACATGCCCAAAGGACATGCAATCATGTTCCCAAAGGTACATAGAGCTAAATGTCAGTAACAGAAAATCAAGATTTGCCTGTGTATGTGTGTTTGGAATTTGGAAGTAACCCAAATCGCATAGCATAATCACTCACTGGTCATCCTATACACTATGCAAGTAGGAAAGCATCAGAACAAACCCAACTGCCCATCTGGGCTAGTTTGAGATTGCAACTGTTATGTAATGGTATCAGCTATTATTTGTTTAGGCCCTGGGGCTGCATAATTACTCACTTAATCAGCTATAATTTGTTTGAGATTGCAACTTCCCAAATCTGATTATTTGTTTAGGCCCCATGCCTCACTTTACTTCTTAAGACCTATTCCCAAATTTGGTTATTTGGTTACTTCTTCGGTTTTCTGTTCTATTGCAGGATCTTCATTTATTGGGTTGGTGCGATTGTCGTTCATCTACTTGATGGTGGAGGGAGCCTGTCAATTCATGAGTATGCATGTTTCTACTTGGTTTGCTTGTTGTGGCTGCATCCTTTTAGTTTAGTTTGTCTGGTCAGGGGCCATGGCAGTCAGATCAAGTTCCCATAAGCTAAGCCCATCCCATCCAAGTCTTGCTCTTACCTTTTGTATGCCTTTCTTGTTTATAATTTAATTTGTCATCACTAAAAAAAATTTAGAAAATCACCAATTCAAATTTTTTAGCCCCAAAACTTCTACTACTACACCAAAGTTGACCGTCCAATCAAAAGCACAAAGAGATGACAAAACCTGTGAGGCTGTGACAGTGACAGTAGAAGGGGCTCACTACTGCAACCAAGGTGGTGGATTCAAGTCATGTTACCAATAATAATAATAATACAAAGACATAATCAAATGTGAAACCCTAAAATGTAGATTTCTAGCTATCCTAGTTCCTTGAAGGGTAAAAGAAAAAAGAAAAGAAAAAACTTTCCTAAATAACTTGTCTCAAATCCCAACAAGAACGGCTTTCCATGGGAGTACTCGTTGGAGCCGATCCATCCTACTCATCAGTCTATGGCGAGCCTTGGGCTCTGCTTCAGAACCTTTCTAATTCAGTTGAAAAAGAAATAGAATGAACACCATTGGGAGCTATGACTGAAAGTAGATTAATCTAGGTACGCTTAGCTTAAGTAACACTCCTCTCATTCCTCTTTGGATACTCGAGGAAGTAGAGTAATTTTTGGTCTGTATTCAGTCTAATGATTATTGAGTTTCTACTTGGCCTGCTCAGTTCCTTTCCTGTCTTCTTCATCTGGAAAATGGAAGATTGCTTTTGGTCTTCCCAGACACTTGGGGAACATATCCATAATGAATTTAATAAAAAGGAAAAATTAATACTATCAGAATGTATGTCCGTATATAGAATAGCATGGTTGAGAAGAATAATAGATAACTTCTTGAAGTTGCTAGAGTTCTTTTTATTGATATGAATGTTTTCGAGTCTTAATTTGAAGCTGTTATCGGCAACCTATTTCATGAATCAACTGTCTTGTGTCCTAAACGGAAAATCACCAATTAAGAACTCTTCAGCTTAACAAACTACTTTATTCTCCAGCCTAACGAACTACCTTTTCTATTCCACCTAAAGTTTTCGTGTCTACTTTGTCCAATGAAGTGTCAAAGCCCAAAAACATATGCTTTTAGGACATCCTGGTTAATCAGATGGGTACAAGTGCCACCTTCCTGGGAAGAGGTGGGAAGTAATTTTGCTCTCATGGATGCTACTTTCCATGAGACTAAGCCATAGTTTCTATTCTTTTCATTTCATTTTTTTCCCTTATAAATTGTCTTGTCATGGTAAGGAATCATTTTAGCAATTGAGTAGTGCTCAACCTGCATTGAGTGAACCATTTAAAAAAAAGGCATCGAATGTACATCATCATAGTGTCTCTATTTATCAATCAAAAGAATTATTGTGGGCTTCACGATTGAAGTGCTTATATAATATAAATGACCTATTCGGAATGTTAGCCACGTTGTTTTTGTTTTGCTTTATTTGATTGAGGATGTTTGGTTGAAGAGTGGATAAAGAAACTTATGAAGAATATAAGGCATCATGGAGTCTTTGAGAAACAGGTGTAGCGTCAAGTACAACTCAAGTGTCACTCCAACTAAAAGGGCTTTGAAAGAGTTGACAAGGAAAGAATTATAACATCAACAAATGATAGTGTCTGAGAAATCGATCCACTGGAAGAAAACACTATAGATGATCTTGAAATAAAAGGCCTTGATGATTTAGAAAATCAACTTATCAACATTAAATCCTCTATTCCAAATTACTTAAGATTGGTTCTGCTGTTGAGGGGTAGAGAAAATATTCAGTCAACATGGACTAATGGATACATAAGTTAATTAGGACAATATGATCGAATACAAGATCTGTTCATTTGTCAGCAGCTACAAATTAATCTAGCTAAAGCAGTATCCTACCACTATAAACATTAGACACACACACACAGAGGACACACAAGTAACACGGCTACATATTTTGCAGTGGTGCCATTGGCATCAATATGGGAGCTAACAGTGTCTAAAGCTTGAAGACTAGCTTCTCTCCAAACCCCCAGAGGGTGGGAGGTGATCGAGCTTAGCAATTGGGCCCACTGAAAGGCCCACTTTTTAGGGCATGGCTGACACGTGCTATGGGAGTGGTGTTTTCTTAGCGGCTGTATTGGTTAAAAAGTGGTGGGATATACTAGTAGTAGAAGGATAGAGCGATTGGTATTTTTTATATCTTCTTTTTTAAAGGAGAGGACGTAAGTGAAGAAGGAATTGAGTGCGGCCCCATTTACTTCTTGCGGTTGGTTGAAATCAATACTTCAAGTCCTAGGCCATGTAATCTTTCCCTAGAAGTTTGAAATGCATGGTCATATACTTGCTTTGCGCCTCTTGAATCTATCTTTCATGCTTACATGGTTGCTTGAGTGAGCTGCTAGTATCTGATTGCTGGAATTATGGCTTGTTGCATGCCTTCTCATGAAAACTTTAACCTTCAATCATGTTATTATGCTAGATTTTCTTTTCCTGATTTGAGTGCATTTTGTGACTTTGGAGCTGGATTGTGCTAGATTTCTTGTGGATAATTTGAACAGCTCCATGTGTGGTTCGTAGAGTTGTAGTAATTACACTATTTTCCAGTTATGTTTGATTAGTGTTATGTGCGGGTCTAACAGGCAAACAAGCATCCCATTAACCTATGGATGCATTAGATATTTACTAAGTTTCAGATAATAGAGAGAGATATAGATGGAGCTGCCATATCAATTTGTTTAAAAGAGAGGAATTACTAGACGTGAAAAAGAATAGAAATAATTTTAGATGTTCTGCCACCAGTGAAACATCTAGGAGCGTGGTAGGTATATTAGCTAGACTGCAAGAGACATATGGACAAAATAAGAAAGATGGATGCCATTTGTGGATAAGAGCATATTGGTAAAAAAGAAAAAGGTACAAATAAATAAATTTGTTTAGAGAGACTGAAGAGGTATTTTTCAATATAGTAAAACCAAATAAAAGGGATTTCCATGAAAGAAGAACTACTAAAAGAGGAATAATAGGTACTACAAAGGCAATTGCGACATCTCTTCCAAGTCAATCACATGACATGTATCTTGCATAGAAAAGGCACTAACTCAAAAGTCCTCTGCTTGAGGAACCACCGAATTCCTCTAAAGGGGAATACTTGTAACAACAGCATGGTGCTCAGTCTATGTTGAATATTCATGACTATTGAGTTTGACTCTTTTTTTTTTTTTTTGTGTGTGTGTGTGTGTGTGTTTCAATTCAAGACTTGTATGGTCTTTTGACTCTCTTCTTCCACTGGAATAAAAAGAGAGAATTCAGCACAACATGGACTATCCACCAACGGACGGATCATAAGCATCAGCACCAATTCTTCGTTATTGTTTTGATTGATCAGTGTTCAGCATCATTTTCATTATGGATATGGCTGGCATACATCTAAAACATCAACACAGAGATGAGTCATACTCCAGGCAACATGCAGTTATTTGGATTACATTCATCATTCATTGGCGAATTTACCAGATATATTCATGGCTACAGGTAACATGGGAGGTAGGAGGTTAACCAGTGAGAAAACATGTACGAAGAAAAAACAGCAAGAGCTTCAGTCCGAAATTCAGTCAGCTTTAATACTCAAAGTAAACAGCCAGATTTGATTTAACTTACCTCTCCTACAAGAATGCAACAGTCGTATGATGTTCACAGAACTGATACAAGCTCCCATTCCTTTAAAAGCATCAAAACTGTTTTCTCTTGTTTCTAAAAACCCTGTCCCTCTTTGCATAAACATAGAAGAAGGCAAACAAAATGCCTACAGATACTGACAATGCAACCCACGGGAACGGTGGGTCTTTGAAACAGACAAGTGATGCCTCCAATTCCTGT
This sequence comes from Umbellularia californica, assembly GCA_028538565.1. NCBI lineage: Eukaryota > Viridiplantae > Streptophyta > Magnoliopsida > Laurales > Lauraceae > Umbellularia > Umbellularia californica. The sequence continues at coordinate 10,589,299 of JAPQWN010000001.1, read as the reverse complement.
GACGCTTGATAAACAAGTGAGTGGATAGCATACAAATCATGATCCGATGACCTCAAAAAATAGAACGCCTGATCATAATCCAAATGAGACATCGCGGAGATCACTTTATCCAGCTTGTACTTAAACAGATTCCACCTCTGCACAAATTCAACGTGTCTATTATGTCTAAGAAGACGCCCGTGCCCGCCATGAAAAGCAATGGAGTCGAGCACCTCAACACCGCTCGTAATCGTGTAATTCAAAGCAGTGAGAAGAACATTTCTCTTTGCCGCATCTTTCTGCACGAAAGACAGAGACATCAACTCCGAAAACGGCCCGAATGGAGTCTGCCCCACGCTCCATGTATAATCCAGCAGTGTAGAATTGTGCCGTGGACTCCATGACAGATGGGTGGGTGAAACTCCCCACATGCTCTGCAGAATTGAGCCAACAAGTGGCCTCTCGAGCTCTCGTGTCTGTGTGATCACATGGCGGCCATTACAGCTATAGTCACTAACTGTCTGAGAGCTCCTCGTCCTAACAGCAATCACCATATCCTTAAAGGCGACCACCTGGTGATACCGATCGAGCAATAACAGCTTATCGTAATCCAAATCGAAGACGTAAACAGGCAACACAGTTCCAAATTCCTCATCCTGTATCCCCACCGACCTTTTTAACCCCTCGGCCGAATCAGACAATATCTGATGCAGTCGCTTCGAGTCCAAGTACTCACTAACAATCAAAGTATAATTATCAAACAAGAACCTGGAAGTGTAGAAATTCATGGACCGCGAGATCGCGAAAGAACACAGTGGACATTGGGAAATGGCAACTTCATACTTCTTAAACTGCAGGGACTGAACTCCAAACAACAAACCCCCATCGCGGACCTCGTCCATGAATGTCTTCTCAATGGAATTCCAATCCAAACCCCTCGAATCGCGACCGTCGGATCCATACACATGAATGAACTGAACTAAAAGCGAATTCTCAAAGTAAACAGGAATTCTCAAAGAAGGGACGAGAAGGATCTGATAAGCGCTCCAGATGAGGGAAGCCACGTCTGCGAAGAGCGCCTTGTTGGACTTGGGGCGGCCGTGAAGGGCGGCGAGGGAGTGGAATTCACCGCGGGGGAGGAGGCCGTCACCAGAGATGGAGGGGCCGTAGTCGACGGGGCCGGCGCCGATGTCGACCCAGAGGTAGCGGTCCTTGGCGGTCCAGAGGGTGCCGGAGCAGCGGGTGAAGGCGGAGGAGGAGTCGCCGTCGGAGTAGGAGTAGGCGTAGGGTTTGGATTGGGAGCCGAGGTTGAGGAGGTAGATGTGGACGCCGCGGACGGGCTGGCGGCCGTCGAAGTCCTGCTTGATGAGGCGGTCAACGACGGAGGAGGGGACGGATTGGAAGGAGGAGCGGAGGGGGGAGGGAGAGGAGGAGAGGTGGGAGGCGATGGCAGCGAAGAGTTGGGAGGAGAGGGAAGGTGGGGAGGAGGAGGGGTGGAGGTGGAGGGAGTGGCGGACGGAGAGGTGGTGGTGGGATTGGGAGGGGGAGGAGGAGATGACGTGGAAGAGGTCAGAGGAGTGGGCGGAGGAGAGGAAGGAGGAGAGGAGATGGGGGCCGTCGGAGGGGAAGGAGCCGACGAGGATGACGTGGATGGGGACGGAGATGGAGAGGGAGAGGAGGGGGGATGACGTGGAAGGGGGAGGGGGGTCGGAGAGGGATTTCTTGAGGTGGGAAGGGAGGGAGAGGAAGGTGTCGTTGGATGCGATTGGATCGATTTGGGATTGGTGGGAGAGGAAGGAGTCTAAACCTAATATCGGTGCAGATGAGATCGTTGTGGAGATTGAGCAGAGGAAGAATACAAGGAGATTTGGAAAGAAGAAGAAGGTGGAAGCCATTCTGTGAGAGTAAAAGAGAGAGCTGAGGAATTTTGGGGATCTTGCTGCCGCTGATGAGCTTTTGCTGCTAAGCTGCACTTCCACTTTGTTCCGGGCACAGTGAAAAAGACTCGGTGTATCGACGTACTACAATTTTGTGTGATAATGTCAATTGTCTTATTTTTATTCTCGATTTACTAGTGTAATAGTATTGTAGATCAATTATGTGGGTACAGTGCAAGTTGAGTTGAGTCAGTTGACCGGTTTCACCTTTTGGGCACGTTTGTGCCGAAGCAATTTTCATGAAAAGATGAAATTGCCACGTCAGCAAATTCTATTATTTTTAATTTTCTCATAAATGGTTTTCCATGGAAATGACTTATGAAGGAAAAAACTGACATGGCGAAAAAGCATTTCTGCAGAAAACTGCCGCACCAAACATATGAAAAAAAAAATTTCCACATAAAACTACAACATTTTCTGATGAAATGGGCTATACAAACATGCCCTTTAAGTCTAGCCATTTCCTTGCCATGAAAAAACATGAGTGATTTGGGATGCAACTTTGTCTTTCCGGTTCTCTGTCTCATGGCCCTGAATAACACGTGAAATGCGGGTCAAGCTGGTTAATGTTGGAGTCAGGTAGGTCTTGTCTTTGTAATGCATTACAAAGGGGTTCAAATTTATGTTTACAGTACATACATGCTTTAAATACAAATTTAAGCCCTCAGTCTATTATTAAGGATTTTTAAACCTTTCAATTTTGTTCAGTGGGTTTTTTACCAAAATCATTCTCAAATATTACTATACCCTCACAAAAGAACCTTTAAATATATGTAATGTGTAAAAGCATCTTATAAAAGAACCTTTAAATACATGTAGTGCGTAAAATCATCTTATACCGCATAGTTTGATTTTTTTAAGACCTCATTGCCCCTCCAACCCCTTTATCGCGATATCGATACTCGATTTTGCAACATTAAAACTTGATTTGGCACATGTATTTCAAGGCTAATTCAACTCCTTTTCCATGACATCGAGACTTGCTTTTAACAGTGTACGTTGAAGTATTTTGAGACTAGTTCAAATTTTTTATTTTTTATTTATTATTTTTTTTTGCAATATCAAGACTTGATTTTGCAAGGCACATTGAAGTATTTCAATGTTAGTTGAATCCCTTTCTCGTAACATTGAGATTTGATTTCGCGACATTGAGACTTTGATATGGCACATTGAAGTATTTTGAGGCTAATTCAACCCTTTTTTTACGACATCGAGACTTGATTTAATGCATTGAAGTATTTCTATGTTCTTTTTTTTTTTCCAATCCTCAAACCCGCTAGTTGATTTTTTTCATTTTCTCATTAGCCCTTAGAGATCTCCCTATCTTCAAATTACATACTTCTTAAGAGCATATTTAAGGGCTAATGAGAAAAGCAAAAAAATCAACCAGAGTGTTCGAGAATTGGAAAAAAAAAAAAAAAACTGACATATAAATATTGCAATTGTGTGAAATCAAGTTTCAATGTCGAGAGAAATGGGCTGAACTAGTCTTGAAATAATGCCCAGCCAAATAAAGTCTCGATGTTGTAGGAAAGGAGTTGAACTAGCTTTGAAATATTTTAATGTGCCAAATCAAGTTTCGATGTTGTGAAATCAAGCATCGATGTCGCGAGAAAGGGGTTGATTGGTCCGAAAAAAAATCAAAATATGCAGTATAAGTTGCTTTTTGTGCATTACATGTATTTAAAGATGCTTTTGAAGGTATATTGATATTTGAGGATAGTTTTGATAAAATAACCCCACCCAAGGTTCATTGGTTTTTATCTTATTTTAATCTTTATCCTTTGATAGCTGTTCATAACCATAAAAATTCAAAAACCTAAATTGGGCATGATGAATTTTAACAACTGTAGTTTCCCATACAGTGAAAAAAAAAAAAAATCCGGTTGATGTCAGGGACAAGCCTCATAAGTCAACTTGTAAGGAATTTGCTCGGAAACGGATCCCCTTATTCGTCCAAACAGGGGGATCCGGATCCAATTTGCTTGGGCTTTAGTTTGGCCTATGGACAGGGGAGGAACTATTGCGCAACGCATACCCGGCAGAAATTTTGAAATCTCCCCCTGTTTTTATAGAAAACTCATGATTTCTCTACACATTGACATGTGACATGCCCCCCTCTCCAATTCCCCAGTCGTCGATTCCCGCCTACTATCTTAGTACCAGCAGTCGTCTCTCGCTGCAATGGGGAAGTGGATAGTCTCACAACAACTCCTCAGGCGCTCTTCGACCAGCGGTTTTGGGCGTCGATTCCTCCTCTCATCTCTCAACTCAACGCCAATCTCAGCTTCTTCAGGTTTCATCCATGCATCCACTCAATTCCTTATATAAAGAAACCTCAACCTAACAATGGATCCGATCAGTGGGCATGTTGCGTTCTTTCTGGAAATATTGCCTCGATCTTTCTTATTCCGCCCATCCAGAAGCGTTATGGGATTCTTATTTTTAAGATACATATAGAGCATGTTCCATAGGAAAATAAATGAAAATGGTTTTCCTGGAAAGAGATTTCCCTCCCCTCCCCTTTTTTTTAATGTTACCCTTTTCTTTTCTTGGGGGATTTCATTTTCTGTGGTAAATCAAATTCTGAAAAAAAAAAAAAAAAAGTTGGAGACGAGACGATGAAGGGGTCTAATTTGAAAGGGCCGAATTTTTTATTATTATTATCCGGTGGCATAAGAAGGTGTCTTTTTTTACTTTTTCTCTAAAAAAGAGAGGGCCTTTTGTTCTTAAAAATCAGAAAAGATGATTTTTGAAATTTAGTACTTTTATTCTGGATCCCCTCTCCTTTTCTATTCCTTTAAAGCAAAATTTCACTTCACTTTACTATAAAGGTGAATTACCCAACTTAGCGGTGTGCCAATGTATGGTAAGGAATGATTGTTACTGTTTGCCACTGTATTTACCAACAACAGTTTTTTTCGCCCTTGTTGGTGATATATTGCAAAATGAAGCATTATTTTATAGTGTTGTTGGAGCCATACAAAGTGCCACCAAATGATGGCACCATGGACAGAACGAAACTGGTTGAGAAAGTGAATGTCAATACCCTTCACAAGAATGTGAAAAATATTATTCCTGTTTTCTACTTTACTTGTATGAACTATTATATTAACTCATTTCCTTTGGATTTTATGCCCCATTTAGTAAGTGATCGGGTCTGACCAGGCTGGACATTTTATGTTATAAAATAGTTTCATATATTGGGACCTTCCTAGAAAAATCAAAATATCAGTGAAAGCTTGCAGCTCCTTGAATTATCAGTATCCAAAATTTTGTTATAATATACATGACTGTTGGGTTGACTGAGAATGTCTGATGGGGCTGGGTTGACTGCATTAACCTGCATGGTTGACCGTCATGGGTCCCATAAACAGCTTGCACTTCTGATCAGCTTGTAGGTGATCACACAAAAAAAGCCAGCACATACTTTTTTTTTTGTGTTGTTAGTGGTCAACCAAACTGCATATTGTGTTCAAATGCATTTTTCTTCTTCCATCTGCTTATTTCAGATGCCATTTACCCTTGATAATATAAAGGAACAACAGAAAAGCATCCAGGGAATTCTTTTGCTATTGCTTATTTCAGATATTATCTACAGGTTCCATTTATAAATGGAAAGATCCTTGTGTTCCCTCCATAACACCATCATTAGATCGTCACCAAAAGAAATATCCACAGACATACAACTCTCTATCAAGTGAATACGCTGAAATTTGTCATGCTTCTGCAACTAGACTGAATGGAACATACAGTCTCCAATACAGACCTTTTGGTTCAGCGTCTACAAAAATCCAGAGGAACCCATTGTTCGCCACAATAACTTCTGATGATATTTCCCATTTTAAGGATTTGCTAGGAGAGAAAAATGTAATTCAGGACAAAGATAGATTGTTAACTGCGAATATGGATTGGATGAGAAAATATGAAGGCTCAAGCCAGCTCTTGCTCCAGCCTAGAAGCACGGACGAGGTACATATTTTCTGCATTTTCAATTTCTTATAATAAGTTGTAAATTGAATTTGGAACACGTGGGCTCTTTTCTTCCATGAAGATTAGTAGGATGCTTGATAGGTTGTCTAATGTTTTTAAACTATAACTTGAGACTTTTCTTCTTCTTCTTTATTTTATTTTATTATATTATTTTAATGTAGTTAAGGTGTGTATATATTCATCTTCTAACTTTTTTTTTTGCGTTTTGGACCTTGTTTTAGTGCATAGATAATGTTATTAATCAACAATGCGAGTCACTATTGCAAAAGGTGTATATTTGTCTGAATATGTCTTTGCGTTTGCGTTTAGCACTAAATGATTGTATTAATGTTGGTTACTGTGTTACCGTGACACTTCAAACTGAGTGTTATACCTTAGTTAACACTTCAATTTTAATGCAGGTACTTGACCCATACCACAGAAACATGCTTCGTGCCATGTGAACAACTTCTTAATAACAGTGTTTTTATTTATTTTTCTTTTATTTTTTAACTTAGCCCTCTTAGCATGTACCGGATTAGAGTAGGAATAGATCATATCCAACAGGGAAAACATGCTTGAAAAAGAAAACCGTGCCAAATTTCTCTATAAATTTGACAAATGTAGTTTCATGACCTAGGCAGCCAATATGTGATCCAGTAATTATGATTGGGTTCACGAGGGACCTTACAAAAGACTAACTTTTGTACATGAAAATAGTTCTTTATTTCTGTCACGAAAGAAAGTTGCTACTTCATGGAAACCCAAGAAATACAGTCCTTTAAGATGCCCTTACCAATGACTTGCTTTGTGAATCTTTGCTGTATATCTCAACTTTCCAATGTTGTGTTGTTATGGGTTGTTTCTACTCTATAGAGTGACTAGTTCATGGGTACCAAGAATCCAAGACCCTGCCACATTTTAGTTAGAGTGGTTATCCCAGATTTGATGTCCTTCTGGGGGCTACTCGTGGTAGGATATGTGTAATACTTTTTGGAATGTTACTCTAGGTCCTCCTGAATTTTGTTTCTATTCTCCTTAGTCACCATTCCAAAGTAGTATTATGTTCTCTTGCAGTCACCAATTAGTCTCTCTCTCTCTCTCTCTCTCTCTCTCTCTCTCTCTCTCTCTGTCTGTCTGTCTGTGCGCGCGCGCATGCATACAGAGATGATCATGATGGATGCATAATGATGCAGTGTTTGTCCTTGATGTTATTTGCAAACACATTAAGTTGCTTCCAGATTTAAGGAGCAAGTCTAGGATGTTGATGATGACTAATCTATCAAGACCATTCAAAGAAAAAATATGAAAGAAAAAAGAAAAAAATGAAACTAATCTGTTAGGCAGTTTTGTACCTATGTGCCTAGTTCTCATAATGGGTTATAGTTGGATCAAACCCTCTCCTTGTGACTGGTGATGGGCCTTAATTCTTTGTTCACAGTGATATTCACCTTTAGATTGACTAATTGCAGATGGCATGATAAAATAACATGCATGATGCTGTTCAATTCATTGCTTCAATTGAATGGTGAATCGCATTGATGTACATGCTATTTCACAACACCAGAGAGGGGGGATTTACCTTGTTGAGAAGTAGTCCCATGGTGCCACTATTATTAGTAGCATGGTGAGTTACCGGCTGAATTCCCATATATCACCAGTACCGAATTTTTTCTACATTATAGTTTTGTTACTATTTTCTGGTAGGGGAGCATACAAGATGAGCTGACTTGAGGTTGGCCGAGCTTGACCTTGATTGATTTATCCACAACTTGAGTGTTCATGTTGAGCTCGAGGAGCCAAGCTTGAGCTTGGCTGAAGCTCAATTGTAAAAAGCGGAGCTTGAGCTTGGGCTTGGGATCACCTTGTCTTCTTCATGCATATGTTTTTATAGATATTATAGTGAGCTGAGATTGGGCTTGGACTTGTATATAGTGACAACTTAATCAAGCTGAGCCTGAGCTCAAGCCAACCCCTTAATCGAGTTGAGCTCAGACCAAGCTGAACAGGTCCTAGCTTGAGCTTGACTTGGGAGCTAATGGAGCCAAGCTGAATCTTCTCTTGATTGTCTCACATGTCGAGCTCAAGCCTACAGAGCCAAGTTGAGCTGGTTCAACACATTGACAACCTTATTTACTGAGACCTTGTAACAGTGTTGCTTAATCGGTCATCATCAAGAGAATTTTTCTAACTATGACGATGAGCAATATATGGCAAATATTCTTCCACTTTCACACTATAACTGCAGAAGCCTATCAATTTTTAGAATCAATTCAATGCATCAAGCAACTATGTCAATGCAGGCTCATGAGTTTATTTGATATACTTTGGTTTGCAGGTGTCACAAATTCTTAAATATTGTAATTCTAGACGTCTGGCTGTTGTACCACAAGGTGGTAATACTGGGCTTGTTGGAGGAAGTGTCCCTGTTTTTGATGAGGTAATTGCTGACATATATATATATATATATATTCATTGGTAACTGAAATTTCAATACTAAAAAACCAAATACAGAGGAGAAACATCCAGGTATAAGAGACAATTACCTGAAAGAAGACAAACTCTAAAGGACCCTACAAAAAGAAGGATCACGGTACATCAAGATGCATCACATCTCTATCTACTTGTTCGGCGAGAGAACCCGCCTTTTTGTTAGTACTTTTGGGATTAGATTAAACTCAACACATATGGAGCTGTAGTCTTGAAGAGGGCATGGCTTTCTTTCAAATGAAACGTAATTTCCACAGGCCTTTCACATTCTTAAAATCCTATGAAATGACATTAGATGGATAGTTCTCCAAGATAAGCTCTCCTAGAAATGGAGGTTTTGAGAATCTGAAAGCTTTTGTGGTTGCCACAAGTTTTCTTTGATGGAATCTTTGATGCCAGTGGTCCCAAAAGTCTTAGAAGGCACATTCCATTATCATTGAAGACAACACCTCAATCCCTGCCAGTCCTGGCTTCCTTCTAGCAACCCCATCCACATTGAATATGAAGGAACCAATAGGAGGGGGGCACCAATGAACCTGCTTGATGGCCCTGCCTCTATCACTTTTGCATACGTCCCAATTCTCAAATTTCAAAGAAGTCTACAAGCTTGAAAAGAAGGCCAGGATACATGCTGATATATTGATAATTTTTTTGGTTATAAACTTAGGATTCATCCAGTCACTTTGATTGTATTGGATACATTCTTCTAACATGGTTGTATGTATAGTACAGGTATTCTTTTATGGTTCATCTCATTATTTGTCATATTTTGCAAACATAGATATTCTAGAATTTATAGAAATCTTGTTGGGGCTTTGTGGTAGAGGGTGTTGAACGAGGAGATCACCCTCTCTCCAAAAGCAATAAACTCAGAATTCTCTCTAATAATGTGAGAATAGATCTCATGAATTTGGAAAGGAATGTGTGTGTATTTCTGTGTGTAAAGACTCTTGAGTCAATTTGACTGCTACTTACTAAAATAGGAAGCTCAATGAACACAGTAACAATACCTATCTAGACATGTTTGCGCGCACATGCGTGTGACTCGAGTCAACTTGACTGCTACTTACTAAAAATAGGAAGTTCAATGAACACAGCAAAAATACCTATCTAGGCTCCAAATGATATCAAAACATGTAAGTGAAGTTTTCTAATGACTCGAATAACACATGAACCTCAATTGGACTAAAAGATTCAAAAGCTTACTATAAATCGTAAGTTCGATTGAAACTATAATTTGACTGCCTAAATGGTGATATTTCGTGTGGGCATGGCCTATTTGCCACATTGATCTCCTTGTGAGAGCTTTCCATGTGATTGCAAATCTGGAGCTTGGATTAAAAGTTATGGCTGCTGGAAGCTAGGGTGTGCCAGCCCCATTGGTTCAATTTCTTTTGATCTTGATGCTCCATCTCAACTTATATTTTGTTTTCTCTTCTACTTACCTCTCTGTCTATAGATGTTCATATGTATGAAAAATGAGTGCCGAATCTTTGTTGCTCTTCACATTGGCTGCATCTGAGTTATATTTATAACTTTTGTATAATGAATGCTATGCAAACAAGTTACTGTGAACTAAATTTTCTCAACAAATACATAATTCTAGATGAACACAAGAAACACATTGATTGTGTCTTACACACACACACACACACACACACACTTACACTTGACACACACATATTTATTATTATTTTTCTTTTCATGTGAGCAATATCTTCCACTAAATAACTGTGCAGGTCATCGTCAATATTGGTTCCATGAACAACATAATTTCTTTGGACAAGGTAAACATTTTCATTATTGGGCTGATTTAAATTAGTTCTGCCCCCAATCAGTTTATGCAACTGTCTTTTTATGTAAGTAAATTTGAACATGCTCCTCCTGTTTGTTTCTGGAATGATAACAATAAATTTGAAGTAATTTATACTGTATCATTGGGTTTAGAATGAACAAAACTCTTACTAAAAATTAAAAGCAATTGTCTAATTGTATCTTTATTTAGTCCATTTAGATCTTCATGCTACAACATACTATTCAGGAATCTTTGTTTTCATTTTATCAATATGCTACCATTAGCTTTAGCAACTCTTTAAGGCATTGTATCTTTCTATCCACTAGCTTGTATTCCATGCTGATTGTTTCTTAATGCTTATTGTCAACTGTTATAATAATACAATTTTTTTACTGAAATATACAAATGCACCATACCAAAAGGAAAGGGGGCAAATTATATTACCCAGAGCCTATAATGTGTAAAGGTCCTGGCGAACTCCATTGAAATGATCAAAATGCTTCCTTATGAAGGTGTGTTGAAACTATCAACCCACAGGCACCTATCTTTCATTCTTTCTCTCTTAACCAAAAGCCTTATTAAATGAATTGTGCTCATTACCAGAGCTATATTGTTGCAAGGAGAAATCAAAATGCCCAAACTATCCACCATCCACCTTTTTACCAAGTCAGTACATAATGTCCTGGAGTTGAGAAAATATGGATAAGCAAGTTTTATTTACGTTAAGAACTTTCAGGAAAATAGTTCTACTAACTTTCGGGGTCTGTTGACAGCTAGAATTTGAGGAATTCTTGTTTGGAGAATTTCAAATGCCCTCAAATTCTTTTCAGAACTCAACTCTAGAATTCCCAAATGCCAATCCCCAACAGGCATTTGGAAATTTTGAATTTGGAGCATTCCAAAAGCTAATTTAGTCAATACTCTCTAATTGGTTTTTGGAATTCCTTCTGGCCAACAAAAAGAACTGCGAAATTCAGGGGACAAAGTCGGACAAGTATTTGAGATCCTCAGATAGCCTAAAGATCCACTCAGAAATTCCCTCATCAAACAGACCTAACCAATCAACCCGAGGTTTTTCTTTTGCTTTGGCATTTCCACAGAGCAAAATGTAGGATCATGACACCTATCAAAAAAAAAAAAAAAAAAGGAAAAAATGGGAAGGATCATATTTCTTTTCCCCCCTTGCTTTCTGTCATTCTTCCATTTCACCTTCTATATAAAGAAATTGCGCTCGTAGTTTTCCATAGACCTACTCAAAAAATTGGAAAGCACCACCTGTTTGGCTGGAACCAGTGTCTTTTCCATTCTGTTCATACCTAATGCAGGACCAGGCAGCTATGTGCTGTGCCAATTCACTGGATTTTATTATCCCAATGGTCAAATTCCAAGCTACCTAGGTGGACTGGAACAGCTGTTCTTTCCAATTATGTTCAGACCTACTGCTGGACCAGGTGCTATGGGCTGTGCTAATTCACTTGATTTGATCCTAATGGTCGAATCCCTGTCCCAAGCTCGAGGGCACCTGGGCACATTTGTGTAACCAATTTCTGAGGAAAAATTCACGTTTCCAGTGGAAAAGTAATTTTTCTTATATTTGGCGCGGCAATTTTCCATGGAAATTAAAATTTATGGGACCCACATTTTCCTCAAAAAGTTTGGAATTTAAAGTCCGAAACACACACGCCCCCCGCCCCGCCCCAGCTTGCAAACCCATTCAAGAGACCCTCTACAATGGTTTGATGTTTGATTATGGTTCAAGGCCCTCTCCATCTCTCTGTTGTCGATGAACTATCCAGGACAATCAAAGGTGGGCCATTTCTCGGTTTGATGTTTGCTAGGGTTTTAGATCAAACGAAAATATTTCCATTAGACAATCCAAGGTGGGCCATTCTCTACAATCTCATCACATGGATTGATTTATTGGGATTTTGTTTTGTATATATATATATATTTTAGTTCAGTTTGATGAGCATTTCTCTGCCCATCACTTGTACAGTTTGATGTTGGGATTGATTTTTCACAAGGTTTCCATAGCTGCACCAACCAAAAAATTTACCGTTTCATCGAAGAAATTTTTTTTTTTTCGCACCAAACATAGATTTTATTCACCCGTGGCAATTATTTTCTATGGCATCTGTCTTCCATAAATTCTGCTGATGTGGCAATTTCCTCTTTCCACGGAAAATGCCTCTACACAAACGTGCCCTGAAAGTTGAAATAGATCCAGGATTCAACACCAAGAATCACACACTTTCCGAGCACATTCACCATAGTAGAGAAAAACCAGGATTTTTTTGATTGAATAACTTGAATGAGACAAAAGGAGAACCCCCATTTATAGAAGAGGAAATGGTCAGCCTGTTGGTCCTGAGGTCCGATGGATCCATGGGCTAGCATATCAGATCCATGTGCTTGCCATGGCCTGGCCCGCATCAGGATCCACATCTTCCACTTGGGGGAAATGATACCATTCAAATCCGTTCCAGTCTGGCAGAACATTATGCATCACAGATTAGATCAGTATGGTTTTTTACTTTTTTCAATCTTTTTTTATTTGTTATTTTTGTGTCAGCTATTCATCACTGCCTGACCTTGCTGGACTAGCTGTACCAGTTTGGATCCATTTCAATTGTTCAACTTCCTGTCAAACATCCTTTAATCAACTGCTCTTGATTCAGAATTTTATTACTTCCATATCCAGTTGGTTAAATATTTTCCTAACAAATGTTTATGTTATACTATACTTTCAGGTGAGTGGCATACTGGTATGTGAAGCAGGATGTATTTTGGAGAACTTGGATTCTTTCTTGGCTAACCAGGGGTAATACTACATCTGTAATCTGCTATTATCAAGGCCTTACATTTTCAGTAGCAACTCAACATTTTTCGGGCTTTCTTGATGTGACATCACACATTTAAAAAAAAAGGAGAATATCATTAACTTCTGTTCATCTTTTCAGTGAGCATTATTTATTTATTTATTTATTAATGATGGCATTTATGCTAAATCTTGTTTTGGCCCTGTGGGAATAGAAATTGGACAATCAATCTCTTCTGGTTGATTATAATATTTTGTAGTGAAGTTGGATTCATCATAGTCATCATTATATCCAAGTTATGTGCATGAAAGTGGTCTCTCTCTCTTGTGTGTGTGCTACTTCGATTAAAGGAATGCAGGTGAAAGAAAAAAAAACAGACATAAAGGTCTTGACTCTCAACCAAAGGAATGCAATTGAAACAAATAAAGACAAATCCATCCCTTTGAGAGACCATTAAGGCCCTGCCAAACCCAATCTGGAAAAACCAAACCCACTTGAATTCCCAACGTAGTTGGGACAAAGCTTTGGTGATGGTAATGATGATGGTGATGGTGGGGGTGGTGATGCATGTGTTTTCTGCCATGACAGTTCAGGTGGTTTGGGGAGAGGGGTGGGTTGTATGTGAGAGGGGATAGATTGACCGCACGAGTTGTTCGATTGTCAAACTCATGCAGCTTACTATTTCTATTGAACATTAGTGTCTTTATACTCACTTCAAAAAAAAAAAAAAAAAAAAAACAGATGGGTTTCCCTTTCCAGTTCTACACGTAAAAGTTTAGGCACTATGCCTCTTTGCTTCCGAATATCTTCCTTCTAAGTATTGTCCAAATATATGATTTCTTTTTCAGATTTATAATGCCACTTGACTTGGGTGCAAAAGGGAGCTGTCAAATAGGTGGAAATGTCTCAACCAATGCTGGTGGTTTGCGTTTTATACGCTATGGATCTCTTCATGGAAGTGTCCTTGGTGAGTATTGTCACTACCCGTCCATCAGTTCCATGAAAAAAAATTATACATCCTCACTTTCATGCATTGCATCTAGTGAGGTGCTGGAACACTAAAAGATCTATTGAGATGTGGTAAGATAGCCATCATATATCTTGAAGAATCCTGAATTTATAAATGAGATACAGATCATTTTATATGAATGACCTGCCACCAAGTTAAGCCTCTCGAAAGTTAGAGATTTTTTTGTCTGTTGATGTTGCTCTTTTTTAAAGTCTGGATTGCCATTAATGTCACATGTTAGTCTTGTACTGTTCTGTCACCAAGATCAACTTCATTTCCAACATGCTGATCAGGTTTTACCCGTCATAGATCTGGTTTGTTTACTTGGATGGCATTTATTTTCCAATACAACACTGACATCTAACTTACGTGGTGCAAGTTAGTGAATGTTAATTGTGAATTGTTGTCAATAAAAAAAATGAAATGACATTTTTTGTAATTTGAATCCAATATAAAATGCAACTAGTATAGTCCGGAATGCGCTATCTATTCCTATTAAAAGATAGCTCCTTTTCTTTTCAGTTTCTCTTGAGTTTCAAGCACTATCTACTTCAGATTCTAGCAGAGGGTTCAGATAAATTCTCCACACATGTTTACCTTTTACATTTCTCTTTTAGGCCTCGAAGCTGTCTTAGCAAATGGCTCCGTACTCGATATGCTTGGGACTTTACGCAAAGATAACACAGGATATGACTTGAAACACCTTTTCATAGGTATGCATGTAATGGAAGTTTAGCCTTTAATGGGGTGGCCTCAAGGAAATTACTCTGAGGTCAAGGATGTGGACTTTGCCTTATGTGAGGAAAAAAAGAAAAAAAAATAAAATGAAATGCATATAATGAGTTAAACTGAGCGTACTCAATTCTTTGGACATGCTTGCCATTGGGCATGGCCCTAGCAAGGATGTGACCATGTCCCAAATTTAGGCCAGCCAGACTATTGTAACCTCTAGATTTGGGCAAAAGATGGGATGGCTCAATAAGGTTGTGCAACAGTCTACTTTTAATGTCTGTTTGGCCTATTTTGAGGAGTGGTCAGATCCACTCTGGGCCATACCTGATAAGTTGTTCCAATTTCATGTATGTATATCCTGTTCACACTTGTAAAGAAGCTTGTGAGCAAGTAAACTAAGCTTGGGAAACATTTGCATGTGCTATGGTGATATGTGATCAAATGCTGATTCTCTGTAAGTGACTATTGTTGGGGGTGTGACTATTTGTCTTCACTCTGAATTGTGTAGGAAGTGAAGGAACATTGGGAATTATCACTAAGATTTCAATACTTACTCCTCCCAGGCTGTCATCGGTCAATCTTGCTTTTCTTGCTTGTAAAGATTATCTTAGCTGCCAGGTTGATCAGATATCTCATTTGAATAATCCTATATTCAGTCATGTTAATAAACCTTGATATAGTTTCTTTTTCCATTTGAAAAATTATTTGGGATTTTTGACAATGAATTGCTGTTGTGCAAACATACTTGTGCAACTCAAAGGTTCATTTTCCTTCTTTTATTTTTGAATGGAAGTATGTTTCCGGTATTATTGCCATGGTGGAATTTGAAAAACAATGTGATGCCACTCTATATGTTTTTTCACACATCAGGTTCGGTACTTGGTAATGGCCCTTGATTCATTCCAAGGCAAATAAAGTAATCATATAGCAACTGGAAAGAGTAATCAAGTGATTCTAACATGTTAAACTAACCTGTGATGGTTGTAGCTTCCCGCATCCAAGAATATAGCAGTAAGACACAAAAATCTAGAGTTTAAACTGGGAAAATATTTTTAAAAAAAATCTAGCATAGTACATCAGAGCCTTTGTGTGTGTATTTATAATATAATAGAATGTCGTCATCATTATCATCAAAGCCTTGTCTCAATTGTGTTGGGGCAGGCAAACGGCTACACGAATTATGTTTCTCCATTCTAGTCTATCTTAGGCCAAAATCTAGAGTTTAAATTGTGAAAATATGAAAACATTGAATCTAGCATAAGACATCTTGGCCTCTATATATATGTGTGTGTTTCCATTTATATATGCAAATACAATACAATACAATACCATACAATACAATAGAAAATCATCATCATCAAAGCCGTGTTCCAACTATATTGAGTCGGCGAGCAGATACATGAATTATCCATCTCCATTCTAATCTATCTTGGGCCAAAATCCTCAAGTTATCTATCTATTCATATCTATCCTTAGTTCCTTACCACAATCCATGACCTACCCATGATCTATCCTTAGTTCCATTGCTGGCCTGCATTGACGTCCGAACCATATCAAATAAGTCACTTAATTTGTCAACAATTGATGCTACCCCTAAGTACTCCCAACTGCACTCATTTCTAATTCTATCCTTCTTAGTTTTACAACACATCAATCTCAACATTCTCATCTCTACTAGACCCATTTTTCCCATGTGTTGTTTCCTGATTGGTTAACATTCTACTCCGTGGGTCATGGCCATGCTACTCGTTGTCTTGTAAAAATCTTTCTTCAATCTTGTTGGTATGCGTTGATTGCAAAGCACTCCAAAAGCAAGTTTGCACTTCAACCATCCAACTCTTATCCTATGATTGAGATCCTTCACAATATCTCCATCCTTACTAATCATATAGCCTAGGTATAGAAAGGAATCTCTTTGTTGTATCTCTTAAGCTCCAATTCTCACAGGAGTTGCATACATCTCTTTACACATCCTCACTGAAGCTGCAATTCATATATTCTGTCTGTTTATGACTTATTTTAAAGCCCTTGGATTTTAAAACTTCTTGCCATGTCTCAAGTTTCACATTTATGCAATCTCTCAGTTCATCGTCCGACTTGATATCATATGCAAAGAGAGTGCTTCCCATATCTCAAGTTTTGATATCTGATGGGCTATTTTTATTTTTTATTTTTTTAGTGATCCTTGTCCGTAAAGAGACCTTTCCATCCATCCTGCCCTCAATGATAGGAATGCATCCAAGTGGGGCCCACAGGCCACATATGCACGATATGCGGACTGCTCGTCTGAGAATGTTTCCCATCTAACTTTGCAGATGACCATTTACCCAGCCAACAAGTTTTTAATCTCCAGCAGTATGGAAATGTAACTAGCAGTCTTCTTTATAAACTTTAATTTTCTCTGCATTTTGTACTTTCAGATTATATGGAATTTCTTGATTGATAACCAGAGGTGTTCATTTTGGTAAGAATGCAAAAGCATTCTGTTGTAACCAGCAGTATATATTTTAAGAAAACCTACTATTAGGTGGAAATTTGTGCCCAAACAATTTTCTCTGTGTTGGTCAGATGTTTGGAATGTTTTGGGATCAAATACATATCAAATATACATGCACATATTGGCCTGCTCAGTTACTGCATCTCGTCTCTTGTGGCAGTTCTCTTGTAAAAATTACTTGACTTTTGAGCCACTCAAATTCATCTTCTGTTTGAATAGTCCCGTGTTGTTGCTTTTATGCTTAGTTTCTAAATGTTTGATCTTTGACTGATGCTTGTTTAAAATGGTTCTAGAAACTTCTGCAAGAAGCCAAAAGAACACTTGGAGAGGTCCTTTCTGCATTTGAATTTTTGGATAGCTACTCAATGGATATGGTAAGTGTGCAACACATATTAGATGTCCAATGATATGTACATGTTCCTTTGTTATTGTAATAGGTTAATTTAATTCACTGAAAGAGTGATCCTTTTTTTTTATAACCCAAAAGAGTGTTCCATACAAAACACAGGGCAAAACCGAAATGAAAGTAAAAACCTTAGTTACAAATACAATTGCATTATGCCCAACAAGAGAAACAATTACATAATATGTGTTCTCAAGAAATAATATTTAATCCATCTCTTTTATGTTCATGACTTATGGTTTATAAATATTTCAAATAACATTTTGGATCCAATGTTAAATTGTTCATAAAAGGTTGTTGATTCATATTGAATGTATGTTGTGACAAGGTAGTCCCTTTTTCAAAGGGTGTGTCTTGAGTTAAATTTTGATGATCACTTTGTGGCCAATCTGAGCTCTTTCAGCTTCAGAGGTCTTGTTAGAAACAGAAGTTCTATGATTGAGATATCATTCTCGTGAGTTGTGGGCATCAGGTTTTGGTGATTCCGATAGAGCAGAAGTCTTGTCTGTCAAAGCTTGAAATTGCGAAGCCCTACTTCTCAAATCTTGTCGTTGTGGAAAGAGATTCTTGGAGTGTGATAGCTTGGATGAAGGTACTAAGGTGGTAGGGAGATTCCATGTGGAATTTGAAGAAAAATCATATCCTCTAGTACAAAGGAGGAGAACCACCAAGAGAAGCTGATGTGGAGCAATCATATAGGCAAAACCAGGCTTCAAGAAAGAATCTTGTTGGTGGTAGTGTTTGACTGAATACGGGGATCTATAGGCTAATGATCATAATTCAACTAGCAATTTTCCCTCCTTGGTTGAGTATCTCTTGCTGATTTCATAATGAAATTTCTAATTTGAGATTGTTTTGCTAATTATGCTTAGGGATTGTGTGAAATAACTGTTTCGGCAGTAAGACAAATTTATTAAATCTACATACGATATTGCTGTCCATGTAAGATCTAACTGCTGTTGGTGCTGAATTGATTGGTACATGAATACCTGTATGAAGCTGACACAATCAATCAATCGCATTTTTACTTTTCAGGAAAAAAAAAAAAAAAGAAGAAGAAGAAGAAGAAGAAAAGAAGGAAAAAAGAAGAAGGAAAAAACACAAAAAAGGAAAACACACATACACACACACACATCACTACTTGTGAGTAACTGCAAAATTCATGGGCTCGTTTCTTTACTAATTAATATTGATTATGTTCATTTGCATTTTCATGTAATACTTAATTTAGTGAAAATTCTACTAATTGATTTTTCCTTTCTGTTCTTTGAACTGAACTTGATCTTGGATGCCGCAGGTTTTGACACACTTAGAAGGCGTTCGCAATCCTTTACCACCTTCTACTTATAACTTTTATGTTCTCATTGAGACAACGGGTAGCAGCGAATCATATGACAAGTAACCTCCTTTTCACTATTATATCCATGTTTTATCAAATAGGAGTGTTGTAAGTGTATTTATGAGTAGAGAATGCTATTAATTGCATTTTCATTGCATGTAAGGTAGCGGCCAACTTGGGCTGGTCAGGTTTGGTATTGTGCTAACCTAAGCCCAGCTTGAGTTACATGTGAGTAAGCCCAAGCTCAGACTCAAAATCCTAATCAAAGCCTGAGGTAGGGTTGATATAGTAAGTGTATCTATATACTCACATATATGCATGCATGCATGCATGCCTGTATGTATTTATGAGGAATTCTCAAAAATCTCCCCATTTAAAAACTCCCCTTTTTGCTCCCCTTTTTTTTAAGGGCATGGAACCCACCTTGAGCCAATCCAATCATTTCACACATACTGCCCCCCATGAATTGGTATAAACCCCAAATTTAACACTCATCCAACTTTTACTCATCGTTGGATTGAAATCACAAGAAAGCGATGCCTCTAAAACCATTAAACTTTGGGGCCATGAATCAAAGGGTTAGGATAATCTAATAAAGTTATATATGTATGTATGTATGTATGAAATACATCAGCGTAATATTAATGTTGTTTGGGTGACGGGTCAACCTTGGGTGCTGGCTGAAACATGAACCTGGACCGAATTCCACTCTGATCTCAAACTTCAGGCTTGGGCCTGAACCCAAGAAACATAGTCTGATATTCCGATTTGCAGTTTTATTTGGTGTGGGTTGGGCCATGTGCGTTCTGGTTTGGCCACATCAAGTTGCAGCTTCCATCAATTTCCTTTGCATGTGATTAATGTTCAACTTCTGAGGTCCCTCTTTGATTACAGACATTCTGGATGCCACTAGAAAATATTCCTCAGTAAGAAGATTATAAAAATTATTATTTATTTTAAAAGAGACTAAAAATCTTACAAGTCAAAATTTTCTATTATTAGGCACTGTGCATCCTTACAGAAATGATGCCCAGATGATGGCTATGGTTACTGGTGATCATGAAGCAGTTTGGCTTCAGCTGCTCACTAACATCACGGAGGGAGACTCAGCTGTTGCAATTATGCAATTGGTTGGGCTTCACACAGAATTGCGACTTCTTAGAGAGTTGCTGGTCTTGTTGAGGGACTCCATGATTTATCCCATGACCATGAAGTTTCTTTTGTGGATATCTTGACATGGGAAAATGACGTCACTGATCATCTTGCCATATATGGAGTTTCATGTCCACATCTTTGGTTTGAAGATGTGATTTCTAAGTGTATTTTCTTGTCTGTGTTGTCCTTTTGGAGTTTGCAACCTTGACACTTGAAGTTTAGCTTCCACCATGGTTGGTAGGTTGTTCCTTAATAAAATTCACCTAGCATTCCAAGAAAACAAAAAGAAGAAAAAATAAAAATAAAAATGGAATCCTTACAGAAATGCTTTGTTTTCGTTACATGCCTTTTATATTTTACCCATTTTGCAGTACTAATTTTTACTTCTCATGCTGTTGGGAATTTATCACATCAGTTTGGTGACAACTTTAAATTGGACTTTTAGGATTTCTAGATTGAACTAATTGTGTAACAATATCATTAATTGTAATTCTTGTGAGTTACACATGGAATTCTTGTATAATCTTTTCACACCAAAAAAACAAAGGCTGAATGTGTAGATGAAATTTCCCTATTTTCCCTGATTTTGAAAGCATGAAATGCAGAGCACCGCAAAAGAGATAGAGAACCCCCATAATCCTTATTGATTCTATTTTCAGAAGCTGGCATGAGGTTGCAAATGTCTTTCAAGCCTATACGCATTCCTAGATGATTTCCTCCTTTGGGCTTTTATAAGATCAGTTTCAATGGGAGTGCGATTAGGAACCCAAGTTTGGCGGGTATAGTAAGTTTATAAGGGATATTGCGGAAGTGATCGTCCACTTTTTTTTGGTCGGTGGGGCGTTGCACCACCAATAAAGTGGAAATGGAAACTATGAGAGTTGGTTTTTGTGAAGCCCATCATTTGAACCTCCAAGGTTCCATCGGACAGGTGGTTGGTATAGAGGACTGGCTAGGCAGGAATGAATGCAAACTGGAAGGTAGGTGTGACGTTTGTTGGGTGGGTAAATAAAGATAGGGTTTTGTAGCTATGGCCAATTGGGCATTGAAGATGGTGTTAACATCATGTCTACCTCAAGAACAAAGTTCACTTGGTCATTTTTGTTGTGGCCATATATATTGTTTGTGCCCAATCATCTCATATCTTAATTAAACTGATGCAGTACAGACAGGGCCCAAGTCAACTAGGCCAACCCATTGACCCACAGTTCAACCCGGTACATTGGGTTCAGCCACGATCCCAATTTGACAGAGAGCTACTGTGGCATCCTCTTCTATCCTATTTCTATTTTCATTCCTTATTTGATTATAAAAACAATTCTAATTTCTTTTTTTTGTTTGATTAGGATTAATATTATCTAGTTTTCTATTTTATGTGTACCTCTTCAATATTAGAAAGTCTAAATGTCCAAGCAAGATCGATCCTACTTTATTTAAGGATGATCGAACCTCTTTGTAATTCATGCTTACATCAATTAAAGATTTCTGAGTTATTCTCTTCAATTATGGTGTTTTCCATTATCTTGAGTGTGCCTAGTGCTTGAATCCATTTTTGGATTTGATTAATCCCTTGGGAGGTTGATCTATTTTCTTATCATGGATCGAGGCGGCGCCATAAACACCACATTTGTGATACCATATGATCTTTTAGTATTCATATCTTTTTGTTGATTCTACTTCATAAACTGTTAACTGGAAAGGTATGGGTATTTCCAAGAATACTTTACAGTATATCTTCTTTTAGTAAATCATTTCACATCTTCCATGTATTGTAACAACCATCAACTTACCTTGATTTGTCAAGCTCCATGGATTTCATTGTCATATGTAGGGAGAAACTTGAGGCTTTCCTATTGCGCTCCATGGAAGGTGGTCTCATATCCGATGGTGTTGTTGCTCAAGATATAAATCAAGCATCCTCATTCTGGCGTATTCGCGAGGTTCCATCTTGTGACCTTCATATTTTCATATACTAAATAATGATTAACTGCAGTATATGACATTTCTATCTGGCACAATGGATAGTGCTCACTATTGCAACCTTGAAGTTGGGGGGTTCAAGTCAAGTTGCCAAACAATATATAGTTGAGTCAGCTAAGGTCCTTTGTATTCTCTCTCTCTCTCTCTCTCTCTCTCTCAAATCAAGCCTCTTAATTAGCCCTAAACCTCTTAATTATCCCCTTAAATCAATCAACAATGGATTTTATTTAAACAAAAGACCACTCTTCTTCCCATGCAAAATCATGTCATAAAAGACCTTTTTCATCTTTCCTTCAAAATCATTGCGTCCCCTTAGATCAGATCTCTTATTAGCCCCTTAAATCAAGCAATAATGAATTTATTCCCCGAAAGACATTTCATCTTTCCATGATGAATCAGTTCACCTTCCTAGCTATTTGACTTTTCTACCTTTTTAATTAACTCCATAAATAAGACCTCCTCTTAAGCCCCTTCAATTAAGGGGAATGAGTTCTTTTCGGGGAAAAAAAAACACCATTCATCTTCCTATGCAAGATGTTTCGCCTTCCCAATCCAATTTTTTCCGTGTTTTATTTAAAACAATTTTTTTTCATGATTTTTACGGGCCCAATCAGACTCGACCCAACTTGTCAGATTAGGTCTGACATTACTCGACAGTGGCCAAGTCTGGTTTTTCAAACCTTGGTCTCAATAATTTTGGTCAAGGAATACCTTTTCCTTTACACCGAATGACAGAATTTTTCTTAAATGTAGCATTTCATTTAATTGTTTTTCCCTTGCGCAATAGAACTGAAGGAAGCATAATCAGGCACGATCAATTTTAACTGGATGACTAGGTACTTTTGACATAATGAAAATAACTGGCTTATAAAAAAAAAAATTGCAGTCTGGAGTAGCTGCAAGATCTTATTGATACTTTAGCAGCCAAGAACTTATGCAATGAAATGTTATCAATGCGAACATATGATTTAGTTTCTGAACTGATTGGTATCTGGGTCCAATCCAACCTGAATTGCCTGTATTCATCTGCATAATGACTTGTCTGATTGCTCGTGTCAATTTCTTTATCACCAAGAAAAGCATGAACCCTAACAATGTCCTTTTGTTTATGAGCACGGTATAGGACACTTGCAAGTAGAATATAGCAGCTCTTCTCCTGAAAGATAATTTTAAACTAGTTGTCCAATATCCGGTACTTTCATGCAGCCAAGGCTACTTTGAATCTTGAATGGAGATAGCTCAATAGGTGATTTAATTTATATGAGTTTTGAAGAAAAGGGTAGCTCTGGCTAATTTTTTAATTGATTGTGTGATAAAAGTTAGGCCTTATTTGAAAAGAAGGTTCCCATGCATATATTTAAAAAAAGGTCCGAATGTACTAATTGATTGTCTGTGTCTCAGTTGTCACTTGTAAGAAGAACTTTCTTTTTTCGTGGGACTCTTCCAATACTTGAGGGAAGTTGAACAATGATCTGAGTACGGGTTCCAATGGGTTCGAGTTGGGTTGAGACCCATGTATTACATGTCACCCTACCCACATATATTCGAGTTGCAATCCAACCAACTGTCAAATTCATATAAAAAATAGAGATCCCAATTTTTCAGAAAAAATGGCAGTTATGTTAATCATAACACTTATTATGTGTTTCCCAATCTAATTTATTAATCTTCATTTAATAAATTAAATGTTAATCTTGTATGGAGTAAGGAAATAAGAAAATTCCCAAATCAAGGCTCAGTATCAAATTGGGAAACCCCTGAACTGTTGTGTTTATTAAAGAATGTGTGTGTGTGTGTGTGTGTGTGTGAGAGAGAGAGAGAGAGAGAGAGAGAGAGAGAGAGAGAGAGAGAGATATGCAAGAATGATAACTTATAGACTGTTCTATATCTTGATAACTTATATACTGTTCTATACCTCCATGAATCTAGGAACTTTTGCTCGCATTGTCTCATGTGGTCTACGTACTGGAACTGATTACATTCGAGATTATGCAGGATTATACACGAAAGATCCTTTTTTGTCTCTCTCTTCAGCCCTATGTCTCTTATCCCTAGGAGGTCTTCCTCCACTAGCAGGTTTTTTTCGGAAAACTCCATCTATTCTGGTGTGGATGGCAGGCATGCGTATATTTCTTGGTTTCAATAGGACTCCTTACGAGCGTTGTTTCTATCTACTATTATCTAAAAATAATCAAGTTATTAATGACTGGACGAAACCAAGAAATAAGCCCTCACGTGCGAAATTATAGAAGATCCCCCTTAAGATCAAACAATTCCATCGAATTGAGTATGATTGTATGTGTGATAGCATCTACTATACCAAGGATTTTAATGAATCCAATTATTGCAATTGCTCAGGATGCCCTCTTTTAGCTTCTAGGTTCTATTTCTTAGTTCAAGATCCCTTTTACTAACTGGAATAAAAGAATAGAGAGAGAGAGAGAGAGAGAGAGAGAGAGAGAGAGAGAGAGAGAGAGAGAGAGAGAGCTTACTATCAAATTAGGAATGCCCCAAACTGCTGTGTTTATAAAGATATAAAGAAATGGGTTTTCCTTGGAAGTTGTGAAGGGCTTTCGTCAGAGAGGGAGACTGGGTGAGGAAGTGGGAAATGTCTAGTAGGGGTTCATATGGGGGGGGGGGGGGGGGGGGGTGGTTTTGATTTTTTGTTGGGGGATGATGTCCCTTTGGGTGTGACTGGCCCAAATCAAACCCAAACCACATAATGGCTGGTTGGAAAAACACAACCTGCACCTGACTCATTTAGAGTGTGGGTGGTTTGAGCCAGGTTTCATGGGTTGGTTTCTGGTCAGGTTTTGCACCCCTGATCTGAGGCTTAATTCTATTGTTGAGTGCATTATAGTTAGATTTATTCAGTATAAAATAGCATCTTAGTTATGCAAAAGAAGCTTTCATTGACAATTGTAAAGCTTTATTATCGGTGCCAGGGCATAACAGAAGCATTGATGAAAGCAGGGGCAGTCTACAAGTATGATTTGTCATTGCCGGTTGAACAGCTCTACAATGTCGTGGATGAGATGCGATCACGACTTGGTATTTTAGCTTGGTGTCAACAATATTGTTGTTTCATCGTAATTTTCAGAAAGAGTTCCTAAAATGTTTTGGCTGAGAAAACATCTTATTCTAGTGACTACTCCCTCTTGGAATCGTGATTTGTCTCACAAAGATGCCATCTGAGAAAAAAAATGAGGAAAGAAAGTTCTACTGTTGCTTCTTTCATTTGAAATTTAGAATCTGTTTTCTTTCTTTTTTCAGGACCATCAGCAAAAGTATTGGGATATGGTCACCTTGGTGATGGCAACTTACATCTGAATATTTCGACACCTGAGTATGATGATACTGTAATGTCTTCTTCCTTCTAATTTGGAAATCTTGTCACGTGGCCATAATGATTGTTTTTTATCCCTTTGGTATTGACAATAAAGGCTGCAGGTGTTTGCACAAATTGAACCATTTGTCTATGAATGGACTTCTAAGCACCGAGGAAGTATTAGTGCAGAGCATGGCCTTGGGCTGATGAAAGCGAATAAAATACATTACAGCAAATCCTCAGAAACTGTAAGTACCATATAGGAGATGAGCCAACATATTCATGGACCCAGAATTGATAAGACTGGAGAAGAGTTTATCAATTAAATAGAAAGATAGCCAACAAAAGTAAAAGAATCTCATAAAGTACCAGCTCACAATTCACATCACTTTATTTTTCATGAAGAAAGGGTTCTATGAAGTGAGAACCTTGTACCCACACAAAAATTTCATCTAAAATATTATGTTGATCAATCAAGGAGATAATTCAATGTGGATTAGTGATAGCCCAAAAAGACGCTGATCAGACCAAGTCTCTATAAATCTAATGGTAAAAAGCTGGGGTGATTCTATCCAAGGTGAATACTATACCATGTGTCCCAACCAACACCCTGAGGAACACATCCTCCTATCCTTCCTTTCCTGAATTTTAACCTATCTACTGTTTCCACTTATCATAACAGTTGCTGTTGGATTTTTTCACCTTATCTTTTACTATTTTAGGTAAAAAAATCCATACATATCCTTATCTGATTAGATCACCCACAGTTAGACCTTTTCAACCCACCTCAAGTGAATAGTGGCCCCAATAGTGTGTTCCACATGGAAGAACCGTGCAGTATGGTTCACAGCTGGATACTACCATATCATGTGAAGCTGCATCTATGGCACTGTAGGGCCCACCTGGATGCATGTCAAATCAATGGGGTGGCTCAATGGGAAGGTGCCACTGTGGATTATATATCTCTCTCATTATATTTCATAGCTATTGATTTGACATGCCAAAAGGTTTAATGTTGTTATGTGATTCATTCAACTGTGTGCATCGCTGTGATTAGGATCAAATTTGGGTGTAGACCAAGTCTCAGAATTATGTATGTATTTGTAAAGGGTTTGAATTGAAGTTGGATTTATGCTCATGTATCACATCACCTCACCTGATCTTAGAAGTGACATGGCATGTGTAACATGGAGACAGGTTTTTAATGCCTACTAGTAGTTTTGTTGGAATATTGAATCATAACCTGCAAAATGTCTGCTACATGTATAATGCAATTGTGTATGCATGATGCTTGTGACTTATCGCACTCTGGCCGTGTTATTTCTTAGATTTCCTCCTACATACTAGCTTCTGAACTGCAAATATCGTGATCTACAATTATGTTTCACATATAGAAGAAATTTTTATGTTCCGTCTAACAAGGATATCCTGGCAATGTCTTTGTGAATAAATCACACTGCCAGTATTTACATAACATTCATAGGTCATATCCTGAACCAAACATAAACAATGTGGAGGCCATTACCTTGGTTGTTACTAGAAAGTTGGTACATCAATGCAAGCGTTTGTTCTGTGATTCAGGTTCTGTCCATTCTCTTGATGCTTGAAAACTTGAGTAAAAGCAACATTTGAAACTTGTGTTATTTATCACTGCTAAAGATTCTAAGGTGGTGAATGCAACAAGTTCATTAAGGTTTTTTCTTTTTTGGTAAGAAAGCTCATTGAGTAAATTTAAATGAACTTGACAAATGAGTTATTTAAACTTCCTTAATGAGCTATTTAAAGTCCATTAAGGAAGTTTAAAAAACTCATTAGTCCTTCATTGGTATAGAAGCTTTTGAAATCAGGGCAATGATGTTCTTTCAAGGTTTTTTCTTTTTTTTTTTTTTTAATTTAAAATTTTATTTTTAACTCCATTCTTACAAGAGTATTTATCAAGAAGTCATTACATTGTATGCTGATCAGGTGCAACTGATGGCATCAATTAAGAAGTTGTTGGACCCCAATGGGATTATGAATCCATACAAAGTTCTTCCCCACTCTCTGCTGTTCCAGGACTGAGATGTAAGGCACTTCTGATCCCTTCTACTTATTAGTAAGCAGTTACAATATAAGGGGGGCATGTAGTCTCTTGAGGCTATGTACATCTATTTTAAGGCAGACTTCTTTCTCATAATGTCAGATCACCAAAACGAGTCAAGTCTGCTGAAGAAATGTGATGCAGATAGAGCTCCTTCATGTTCTCTTGCAGTGAGGAATGCTGTTGTGGGAGTAATTTTCTTTCAACCATGAAATAAATTGTAAGTATGATGCAGGTGCCACAGTGTCCCTGAATTGCTATTTTATTTGTTGGTCTCTGTTTGTGTTGCCAATAATATATAAATTATATGCGAGTAAATAAATATTGGAAAGCTTTTCCATTGTGTAAAATCATCAACATCATAGACACATCACTATTCTTGTGAGTTCTACATCATTCATCGCCATGCGGCTATGGTGTCCATCACTGCAGTCTACTATGCCATTTGTATCTACATTCCAAATCTTCATTGGCCTTCCCCTTCTAGTTCTTTCCATTTAACAAAGAAATCTATACATACAACGGGAGAATGTTCTCCTACAAGCAGACTGAATACACCATATATGCAGTCTGGCTCGTAGGGTCCACTTAGATGCAATTTTGTCAATGGGAGGAGGGCAGATGGAAAGGTCTCCTCATGGACAATGGGATCAAAAAAATTCAGCCCCACTAGATTATCCTAGCCCTTAATTTGCCGGGCTTAAAATTTTTATGGCATTTTAACTGTAGATTTTCTTGAGATATAAATGTAATCCAATGGTGGGTGAAGGTTCAGTGAGTTTAAAATTGGGCCTGATGCCAGATCATAGGATGAAAAGAGTATCGAAGGGGCTGCATTGATGAAAGGTGTGCCCAAGTGGGCTCCATGGTGCTGGACTGAACTTGCAGTTGCTTGTAGGAGAACATTTCCCACATTTGACATTGTTAATTTTTATTTGCATGGGCCTACAAACATGGAAATCGGTGGTTAGTTGCCTCTGGTAGCATTGGAGTTCTTACAATGAAAGTAATTGGGAGTATTGTGAGTACAATAGTTGCAAGCTTTCCTTTCTATAGCATTTCAGTTAGGATAGCTTCTCATTGTTTTTAACAATAAAACTGGTTAAAATTTAACAAGGTCATTACTATTTGGAAATGGATATCTTTTTCATGTGTTTAATCACTGGGGATATTGTTCTACAATGAGTCTCTACAATACACACGGGTTTATGTACAGTGTATGGTAATGAGAGATGGCATCACAAGAAATATTTTTACTTATGTACAAACCAAGCTGCCCTTACATGATCACAAAGAAAGAGGGCATGCTCAACAGATTCTTCCTCGGTTGTGTAAATAGGACAGATGGCATCACGAGATTTTTTTTTTATTGTGAAGCAATTTGCATACCTGGATTGCATTGTCAAGGCATTTCTGACCAAAGAAAAAGACTGCGAGAGAGGAAGGCGCAACATTGCCTTCCAATCAATGGTAGAATTGGGAGCATTTCTACCGTTTTCATGAATAATTTTGTAAGCTGATCTGGATGATAGTTCACACCCTTAAGAGGGCCAAATCTTCTTGTCCTCTCTACTATTGCTAGGGATATATATTTTTAGGATGCTCTCCACATCAGAATAGTTATCAAAAAATATTTCTTTTAAGCTGTTCATTCCGACTTTTATCCATGTTCCAAAGATCTTTAATCACAAGGTCTTAATTAACCATGGTAGAGATAGGTTTTTTTAGGCCCCCTTCCGTAGGGATCTAGTTATTGACTTACAATTTCACACCGAAATTTGCTCTACATTACCTATGATCCATTCTACTCTTTCATTGATAAAATCAGCTGCTTGTATAAATCATTTTCAAAACCACGAGTTGCCCTTTTTTAACTCTGCTTCTCATAAGACATTTGTTTGGGCAATATTTAGCTTTCAAAATCCTCGAGCTAAGTCGATTTTCATTAGAAATGCACCTCCAGCATGTTTTAGCTAGAAGGGCTAGGTTGTTCTCTTTGGTATTTCAAATTCCTAGCCCTCCTTCCTTAAGCTTGCATAGTTCTTTCCATTTAATGATGTGGACATTCTTTTTGTCAGGGTGGTCACTCCAAAAGAAACTTTTAAGCATTTTGTCCACCTAATTAGTGGTTTTAGATGGAAGATGGAGCACAGAGAGAGAAGGATGTAGTTAAGGAATTCAATTGACAAAATTTCAGATCAGACCTATGATTTGGTGAGCCCCATGCATTGCCAACTTTTAGAAAAACTGATCTGAAAATATCAACAGGGCACACCAGACATCTCTAATTTCTTGTATTAATTGAACATTAAAGGTTTAATTAGGGGATGCATGTTCCAGACCAGCTTAAATTTGGCTCTAGGCCTGGAACTAGGCATGATATAATAATCAAATGAACATAGTTTAGCATTCAAGTTGGAAGGGGTGCGCCTAAGGACCAGCATTACTGCATTCTGCAGCTCCGCCTCAGGACTACATATATGACCCGACCTAAGAAATAAGAAAAAAAATCCCAATCAATATAAAGCATTAAAAAAAAAAAAAGAATGAGTTAAATCCTAACAATCTAAAAGTAATAAAGAAAATAAAAATTATTCTTAAATTTACGGCTCTTCAATCATTGGGGTATTTTCATAAAAAAAATGTAAGAACAACTCTGATGTTATGTCATTGCTTTTCTTCATAAAACCGTTTTATAGGAGTTTAAGCTTAGCTATTTCATAAAAATCCCTTAAAAATGGTCAAAACTTTCTCAATACGAGTTGGAATCATTTGAATTTGGCCATGATGGCATGCTACCTGAATAAGCTAGCCAGCCAGTTGATCTAATTTTGAGTCAGTTTGACACTTTAAATTGAGCCATCAATAAATATAATGAAATTGTCCCAATGTATTTGGGTTAGGGACATGTGAAGTGCATGAGTTCGAATTCCTTATAGAGTAAAAATAAAATGATAATGAAAATAAACTTAAATAATAGTCACAGCTCAACTATACCACTGAAAAATATTTCGTCCTTGATTGAGATATGAACACAAAGTGCACAACTTGATCCACCATGTCACCATGTACACGGGTTACTTCATTCCAGCCAGTGAGAAACCTAAACCAAGAGTTTATTCTTAGGGACGTTTGGGTTATTTTTATTTTTATTTTTATTTTTGCTATGGCTCATTGGAAGGAGATTCAAACCTCCCACCAGGGATCGATCCCTAGTAGAAGGGATGAGAGAGGATGCCTTACCAACAGGCCATCCCTATTTTCCCTTTGGGTTGATATTTACTACTAGAGTAATAAATGTCTGATTTTGAAGTGGTTACCCAAGCCCAATAATGAAGGTCTTTTAAACCTAGTTAGAAAATTCAAGCAAAGCATGCTTTTCTACTTCTTCTAATCTTCTTCTCTTTTTCTTTTTTTCTCTCTGCGAAGTTGGGCCAGTCAGTGATACAGTACATGTGGGGGATTCTACGCTCCTGAGAATCAATCCTTGGAGAGCTCTGGAAGATCAGAAACCTTCATCCAATCGGGTGACTCGTCTTTTCCAAGTAAGACACACTTTAGGGCCTTTTCATTTGCATAGAATACATAGGAATTCAACTCATTAGAGGAGGAAGTTTATGTCTAACAAGAAACCAAGTGGCAAGCATTTGTCAATTCAACAATTCATTTTATTCCAAGTCGGTGGCTGCAGGTCATCAATCCTTCCCATTCACTTACATTGTAACATTATCACCAATTCAGAATTGATGTGACCATTGCCATCTTTTAGATTGAGTCATGGAAAGTTGTTGTCGTCTCTCTAAATTTCATCACAATGATGCTGCAGTGCACCGCCACCGACCACATCCAGATCTATCTCTTTTATCCCCAATAGTCAAAAGATCTTGAGCTGCACCAATGAAATACAACTAAATGGGCCTCACGTGAAAGCTCCCTCTGGCCCCAACAGAATTCAGTTTCAAGTTTCGACCCTTCTTCCATCACTCATTGCCCCATTGGGCCTCACATCAGTGTATGAATTTAAGGCAGACGAAACTATACATGCCCGGTGGGCACCACTCATATCAGCGTGTGGCTATTATGAAGTTGATGGTGGCTTTCAAGTTGCGAGTGGGCAGGGTAGTGACAAAAACACCAACAGTGAGATTCAATCCTTTTTCAACGGACCATTTGTGGGCCCCATCCTGATAACTTAACCATCACCACCTATAGTTTGGATTGTCTGCGTCCTTAACATAGAAAAATCCCAAGTTAAAAAGAGTGAAACTCCACTGTGGCGCCTATCAATTTAATTATAACTTGAATCGTTCAAAATTATTGCCCCATTATATAATATCCTCAAATTTTTCCTAGATCTAAGTTTTCTCTATCCTTGCATTGACTGTTCGATCATCAAAATTTTAATCTAACCGTGGCAAAACTCGGATTGAGATAGAATTTAACAATAACTCACGTAATATAATTGAAGTGCATTTATTTTAAGCAATTTGAATTACACTAGGTGGGTACTGTGGAATTCCACTCCTTTTTAACTCGGGATTTTTCCAGGTTAAAGCCTGAGAGGATCCGAATTCTTATCACCTTCACTAATTCCTCCATCCAACTACAAATGACTATCCAAACTGCTCTAGAACTTTCAGTTGCAGGGGAATTGTCTTTTTTTTTAAATACGCACTGACCCCCTTCTCTGCACCTTTTTTCTATCCGCGTCTTGCACCACTCCACTCTGAAAAAAGCCGGTAAAACGGCTTTTCAGGTTTCACAGAAATATCTCCCACTTGTTGTCTTCTTTGGATCTCTTTCCAACCTCTCTCTGCATATAAGAAGTGGTCTCACTACTGAAGAACCCATTTGATATCTTTAGGCTGCCTCTTTCTATCTCATTCTCATTTCTCTCTCTTTGCATCCTGTAGTGTTTAGATTACAGTTTCTTTCTTCTGATATTTCTATATAACTTTGATTCCATTCTATCTCGGATATCATTTCTTCTGCCAAAGAGAGATCCATTTTGTTCTTTCTGGGGTTCTTTTTGCATCTCAAATAGGACCCATATAAGAAAATTCTGGATTTTCTTCTTTAATCTGGTTTGGATTCAACCCCAGATTTTCTTATTCTGCTGCTTTGTTTTCCTCTTCTTCATTTTTCTCTTTTTCTGTTGTGTTATACTAGTTTCTGTGTGTCCTGAGCTGAAAACTGCCATTCTTCTTCCTTTTTTTTCAGTTTCCAACATCATCTCAACCCATTTATATATATATATATATATATATATATATCATCTCTAAAAGCATCTTAGGATAACTCTTATCTGATTTTGATCAATCCCAAGATCCATTCATTCAATCTCTATTTCTCTCCTTCTTCTTTTTACTTTTTACCTCTGTTCTTCACCTCAAACTGAGTTTTCCTCCATGCCATCTTCATTTTAGAGATCAAATTCTAATCCACTCAACATCAAAGCACCCAGGAAAAGACTTCAACTTTATTTGATTTTATTCCCTTTTCCAGCCATGAATCCCCTCAATCCTGTGAAGGAAGAGCATCCAGGATCAAGCTCTTCTTATTCGGGTGACCCACCTACGATTGATATTCCCCAGCCAATGGAGGGCTTACACGAGCAGGGCCCACCAGCTTTCCTCTCCAAGACATTTGATATGGTGGATGATCCAAGCACAGATCATGTGGTTTCTTGGAGCTGGTCAAACAATAGCTTCATTGTATGGGATCCCTACGACTTCTCTACGAATCTTCTCCCAAGATACTTCAAACACAACAATTTCTCTAGTTTTGTCAGGCAGCTCAACACCTATGTAAGTATTTTACCCATGAAAGTAAGATCTTTCTTTCTTGCTTTCTTTTCTTTCTTTCCTTTTCAGATATCAGGCATGAAGATTTAACAGGAAAAGATATGAAGAAGGACCAGAACGGGCAGAAGAATG
Source organism: Umbellularia californica (assembly GCA_028538565.1). Lineage (NCBI taxonomy): Eukaryota > Viridiplantae > Streptophyta > Magnoliopsida > Laurales > Lauraceae > Umbellularia > Umbellularia californica. Next base: position 10,555,848 of record JAPQWN010000001.1, on the reverse strand, counting down.
AAAAGTAGGATTCTTTATTTATTTGTTCTTTTATTTCAGCTTTTCATTATGATTCAGACGTGTGTTTTTGGATTCCATCATTAACATAGCATTGTTCTTGTATAAGAGGTCCTAGATGACCAATCAGTCCTATTGAGTTTGTGACTCTGTGGACACTAGGTAGAGATGTCAATCGTGCCGTGTTGTGCTATGCTGGCATGGCTGGCGCTCCGCTCAGCACGGCCGCAGCATGGCATAGTTCACATCGTGCCTCGGCCTGAGTGGTGCCATTTGTGCCGCGGATTTTCGTGATTTCCAAGGATTTAGGCAGTTTAGGCTAAAAAAATAAAATCTTATATTAAAAAAATTAGAAGATATACACAAACAAGAGAATAATACACAAATTTAAGTGATTCGATCAAATTCAACTTAAAAATAAAAAAATAAAAGACTTTAAACTTTATACTTACACTAAAAATATCAAATATTATGTGCCACGCAGTGGCTCTGGCGGGCCATGCCCTGGTCGTGCCAATGGGCCTGAGACCTTAGCCCAGACAAGGGCCGTGCCGTTGACCATGTCGTGTTGTGCCACGGACCGCGCCTGGCACGGCTCATTTGACATCTCTAACACTAGGTTTAGATTTAGATGTGTGCTCAACTGGTGATCTTTAGATTCAATTGTTAACATAATATTGTTCCAACCCTAAGGGGTTGGCCGAGTGGTCAGGACCACGGTTCCTCCCTCTTCTGGTGTTAGAGGTCTTGGTATTGACCCCCGGTTCCCCCCTCTTCAGGAACCGAAGGTTGAGTCCACTTGTGCTATCACCTAGGGGCCATAGGGGTTTTACCCGGCTTCTCTCTGGGTCGGGAGGGAATAATCCAGTTCAAAGGGTTAGAAACCCTCCGTTAGCAAAAGAGAAAAAAAAAAAAAATTGTTTCAGAGAAGGCCCACACTAACAAACTAGTCCCTTTGTGACCATATGTTGTCTTCTATTCTCTCTGTCATTTCCTCGTCTTACTATAAATAGATGTATTTATTTTGGACCCTAGTGTTGATTTTTTAGAAATTCTAAATAATGCCTTTCTATCCATTTCGAAAGTGGAGGAAGTAAAGATGAAGAACTAGAAGACAACTCCCTTTTGGTACAGAGTAATTACCTAGGCATCACCTTAATAAAATGAATGCCTAGCATCTCTCTCATGCAGAGGGACGTAAATCTAGATCTTGGATTTGGATCTGGATCTAGGTAAATTGGTGGACCCTGGCCTTATGTTATATAAATTCTCTATCAAGATCTCGGATTTGGGGCTTCACCATATGGTTTGGACAAAACAGCCGTACAACCTATAGGACTTGCATCTTCTCTTCTTTTAATTAGCTGAATCTGATTTTATCTCGGTTGAAGAAAGAACGTGGCATCTTCAGCTGTTAAGTTGTTCCTTCATAGACAAAAACTCATTAGATTCTATAGTTTTGCCTCTTTTTTTTTTTTTTTTTTATTTTAAAAATCGGTTTTTAGGGCGTCTCCTAAATTGTATTAATAACCACCTATATTTCTTACCATTACAAATAGCCATTTTGTTTTCTGCTAGAGAGCACATGAACTCATGCAGGCTCATGCTTCTTAAAGGAGGAGGGTGTCCCGTGTATCTAGCAAGCTAAGCTACAGCTAGGGACAACCCACTCACTATTTTGATTTTTATAGTCACCTCTACTAACCTCAATCAACCACCTTGATGGAAGTGAAAGCTTAGTTTTTGATATGTTGACAAAATTTGTATAAATTTGCCACAAAAAATGAAAAATATTTTAGATCTAGCCTAGTTGGGATCAACTCAAGATGTTAGCCCCAAAGGCCATTAAACACAACTCGTTTAACCAAGATTAACAACCCTGGTTTAATCCAAACATGTTAGACCTAAAGTGTGGGCCTGGATAATCTCTTAAGGCAAGATCACGTCAAGTGATTCTCTTAGCCAAGAAAAGGAAATCCGTGGGGTGAGTGTGGAGTGCTTCGATTAGCATTGTAATGCTTTGTCCAGGTCCCACATAAAAAATACTCGAGTCCTAACCCCGAGCTTATAAGTTAAACCCGTCTTAACTTGACATGACGTGTTTTAAAGCCATGCGGCCTCGATCCCATAAGAATTCTGGAGAGGAAAGGGCTGAGTCCTTCAAGTCTCGACCCTAGGAAGGATGGGTGACCACCTGATTTTCAAATCAATAAAAGTGGTTGTTTGGAGAGAGAAAAAGATATGAAGGCCAACATATAGATTGTAACCATTAATTCTCTGCTTTTGCCATCTTAAACCATCTTTAGGTTGTAAAATTTATCAAGAAGATTATAGACCAATTGTTCTCCCATTTTATTGGCTGAATGTTTACAAATAATTGAATTTGATCTCCTCAGGGCTTCAGAAAGGTAGATCCAGACAGGTGGGAGTTTGCCAATGAGGGATTTCTCAGGGGGCAGAAGCATTTGCTCAAGGAGATCAAGAGGAGAAAACCACCTTCTCCTTCCCCATTGCAACAGCAATCTCTAGTCCTGTGTGTGGAGAATGGACGCTATGGATTAGACCAAGAAATCGATCGTTTGAGGCGAGAGAGGAATTTTCTAATGACGGAATTGGTGAGTCTCAGACAGCGTCAGCAAGACACTAGTGCCCAGCTCCAATCCATGGAAGAAAGGCTGCAAGAGACTGAACAGAAACAACAACACATGATGACTTTCTTGGCTAAAGCAATTCAACACCCCAACTTCATAAAGCAGTTGGTTCAACTCAAGGAGCATAGAATGCAACTTGAAGATGCAATAACCAAAAAGAGAAGAAGGCCTATTAATATATGTACCAGGCATGAGGAAGGAACGGTCGTTGAATCGAGCACAAGTCGCAACCAGGAAGAACATATTAAAAGGGAAGCTGAGAGTTTTGAAGAGGTTCATGGGGTAGAGATTTCTGAGCTGGAGACTCTTGCACTGGAGATTCAAGGATTTAGGAGAATTAAGAAGGGAGAAGATGAAGAAAGGCGACAACGTGGAAAAGAAGTTGATGATGAAGATAAAGAGCTGAGTGATGAGTTTTGGGAGGAATTGCTGAATGAGAAGATTGGAGAGGAAAAGGTGGCGACGGATGCTGAAGGAAGAGAAGATGAAGAAGTGAATCGATTGACTGAGAGAATTGGTGATTTGGGTTCTAGTCCTAAGTGAGAGAAAACCAGATATTGATTTGCTTGGCTTCCTCTCTTCAGTTTCATGACTCCAGGTGACTAATCATTCTTGACTACTTACTTGATTGGCTTCTTCACTGATTATTTCTCTCTCCATTATTTTTATTTTTATTGTGAGTGAGAAGAACTACTTTTTACTTTTTTGGGTTGTCCCATTGTTGCAAAACCAACTATTCTCATTTTGATCTTTTGCCATTTTAGTACAAGATGCTAACATTTATGTGTAAATTTATAAAGGAGCTAAGCAGAGTGCGGAACCAAGCATATTATCTTGTATCTTCTTCTTACTCTTTTTTTTTTTAAGTATTATACACACTCTAGGCTACATATACAGTGATGCCAGAGAGTGTCCTGGTCTTTAAGTGGGGCCTACATTGAAAAGCTTTGAATGTTGAAACGGGGAATGGAAGACATCAGGTCATTCAGATGATCCTGGCCCCTAGTTTAAAGGCATGCGTAACACGGGCGCGCTCAATGTGGGTAAAACAGTTGATTGAAATCTTGAAGGAAAAAAAAAAAATGATGCATGCTAAAATTATTAAAATTGAGGGCCATGGATCGAGGGATGAAGATAATACGTCAGGCACAAGTGTATGGTTACGTTTATATCTTTTGATCAGCCACCTTTTCCATGAATGGCACGGCCCTAGGTGAGCCCCACATGGAGTTCGGTCGGACTGCACAAAAGCACAGCCCTATATGTCAAGGTCCACTCGCATTAAGGTGCGCACAGCTAGATGTGGGCTGTTTTTTAGCCTTTCAGTTGGTCTGCTGGTAATCATGTCTGTCTTCAGGCTCAAATAGATAGACAGCTTCAACACAAATGGGCTTACAGCACAGGCCTGATGTCAAGGCCCATGCTCTATATCCTGGAGTGAGTATATATAGGGCCATAGGCCAATCTCATCTGCAACCTGTTGCCTGTATTTAACCATCAATTCAGCGTAGATGGTCAACGCTGATGGTGGGTGGGCTTTTATCTAATAGATGTTAAAGCATGGGTGATGGTTTCAACCTCGCGGATCCCAGGTTTAGATGGTCAGGATAGTTAAGATTGGTGGTCAAGTAAGACCTAGGGGTCCCCATGTAGGTGGATCACATTAGTGGGTGTTTTATCTATTGTGTCCCAGATAAATGGTTTAATGGGAGATGTGTTGGATCCTTTTAATCCTCTTAAAACCCTACATCCTAAACCCCCTTCAAATCTGAAAATGTCAAGATATTTTTTTTTTAGAGGGGAGTTCTATTAGCACCTCAAAAACTGCTCCCCCTACCACACAATAAAAATATATAAAAACTTTTCCTAAACTACCCTTATCCCTCTCCCTCCTCTTCCCTTCCTCCCTCTCCCACCCTCCCAGTCGCCGAGGGGAGGGAGACCCGGCCGACCGGCCGGCCACCCTCCCCCCTCTCCCTCTCTCTCCCTCTTTCTTCCTCCCTTCCCCTCTATTTTCTTTCCCTCTTCTCCCTCTCTCCCTTCCCTCTCCTTCCCTCCCCTACTCTTCTTCTTCCTCTCCCTCTCCCTCCCGCTCCCAGTCGCAGATGGGGAGGGACATCAGGCTGCAGGTCGCTGGCGACTGGGAGGGGGAGGGCCCCACCGGCGACTGGGAGGCGGAGGGAGAGGGAGAAGAAGAGTAGGGAGGGAAAGAGAGGGAAGAAGAGGAAGGGCCAGCCCGATCTCCCTCCCCGTCGGCGACTGGGAGGGGGAGGGAGGGAGAGGGAGAGGGAGAGGGAGAAGAAGAGTAGGGAGGGAAGGAGAGGGAAGAAGAGGAAGGGCCAGCCCGATCTCCCTCCCCGCCGGCGACTGGGAGGGGGAGGGAGGGAGAGGGAGAGGGAGAGGGAGAGTAGGGAGGGAAGGAGAGGGAAGAAGAGGAAGGGAGAGAGGGGAGGGAGGAAGAAAGAAGGAGAGGGGGGAGGGGGACCGGCCAGTCAGTCGGGGCTCCCTCCCCGCCGGCGACTGGGGGTGATTAGATGAGGGAAGAGGGTGGAGGCTAGGAGAGGAAGGGAAGAGGAGGGAGGGAGAGGGAGAAGGGGGGAGGGGTAGTTTAGGAAAAATTTATTTTTTTGTCTTCTAATGTGGTGGGGAGAGAAATATTTATGGTGGCAATAGAAGCCCCCTTTTCTAAAACAATAATTTTTTGAAAACGACATTTGTGATAATCCTTAGTTATCCATTATATGTTTAAGGATGGCAGGTATTATAACTTCCTCTGTGAATCAATCCTCCCAAAACCTCAGTCATTAGTAGAGGCATTGAAAATACTTTTTAACACTCCTCAAATGGTACTACACAGAGTCATTTGCTTGGGATTCAAACTCGCAACCGATCATCATCATCATCGTGTGCTCGTCGAAAGGTATCCTGGAACACCTGAAGGACCAGAATTGAATAAAATCCAGTATTGGCCCAAGATAAGTACTCATTTTTTCTTTGGGTCCATTTGTGTCCACCAACATTCATCCAAATAAAATTCGTTTCCTGGTTCTGGTCCATGGTCTCGTACCCAAGGACCTGAATACCTCATGGCAATGCAAGGGATGGCGATTTGATCCAGGTTCATGCCATATTTGGGTCTAGATTTAATTCGTATCCAGGTAAAGATTTCATATCTAAGATCCTGGAACCCAGTTGAGTCTAAATCTGAGTTCGACCCCACTTTCAGTAATGAATTCGGGTTTGAATACAGGGGTTCCAACATAGACCCAACTTATTTTGGTCCTAACTGACACAACATCACCCCTGGGGTCCAATCGAACCTCGTTGGGAAATGCTGTGGTCCAATTAGACCCACTAAGTTGAATTAAGTGGCCCAATAAACCAAAAAAAAATTAATCTAACGATGGGTTTACTGGGCCACGGTCCATGGCCTCCTTGCCATGCTTCTGTTGAAACTCAAAACATAATTGGAGCAATCAATTTGAGTAATTGGGCCAAGTGAAAGCTACATAATTATGGTCAGATAAAGGGCCTGTGACTTGAAACGACAGGCCCAAAAAGTGCCAAAAGCAAGTCTGAGATTCATTAAGTCAAGCTTAAACTCGAGCTATACAAGCCCAAAAAAGTGCCCGAGTTCAGTTTGGGCCCATGTCCAATTCAAGTGTAATATATATATATATATATATATATATAGAGAGAGAGAGAGAGAGAGAGAGAGAGAGAGCTTAGCTTATCATAAGCTGGTCCCACAAATCAAACATGATTAAATATGTTTTTTGCATGATGGAACTGAAAAATCCAGTTCTGATTGTATTTATTTTGATTTTGGAGACGATCATCATGCAAAAAACAGCATAATCGACTTTGATTTTGTGAGACCAACCATATTTCAGCTTAGGATAAACTAAGCTGCAGCTTAGGAGAGCTGGCCCCATATATATATATATATATATATATATATATATATATATATATATATATATATAACTACTTTCACATCAGGGATAACAATTTTCTACATCTTTTGCAGTTAAGTACTCTCCCTTAAAAATATGTAAATCTATTGTACACATAGTATACAGGATACTAAGGGCCTGTTTGCTTGCAATATGATACATATTAATTGTTTATACCATAAGTGGTTAAAGATGAAGATCAAATGTGAATTTTAAAACTGAGGATCAAATAACCTTTTGTTTTAGGAAATTAAAATGAAAAGAAGATGGAGGATGAATAATCAACCATCACCTTAGTAGTTCATTTCTCATCTTCTTCTGATTCTGAAAGGAAAGGTTATTTGATGCTCAGTTTTGGAATTTCACTTTTTATCTTCATTTTTAATCACTAATGACATAAAATACTATGTATTCAACTCCTATATATTTTAATGCAGACAAACAAGCACTAAAAGATAATTCTTAAAATTTCAACAAATTCGAATTAATGAAAGATTAGTTAGTGAAGAAAATTAGAAAAATGCATTTGAAGAAGATTAAGAAATCTATTGCAACCAATTAATGAATTTTGGCTGGAGTAACACGCACAATCAAATTAAGGCTGGAAAATTCGTGACTCAAACTTAATTCATCCAAGGCAAAATATTTGATTATGATAGAGTAAATGCAACGACTAGACAGAGTCACGGTTTTTTTTTTTTTTTTTCTTTTCTTTTTTTAATCTTGAAATATTTTAAAAGGGATCAAAATACTTTTAAAAGATAAATATATATTTATTTACACGCATTCATGATAATCAGTAATAAATATATATATATACAAGAAAAATACTATAATACAAAAGGTAAAAGAAAGAAAATTTTCATATTGCATAATGTTTTAACTCAGATACATAACGAAGGCTCATATATAAGTTTCAAATTAAATCTCAATCATCATTTTTTAAATTGCTAACTCTAAGCCTCGAGTATAATTACTTAAAAATAGACATTAATCGGTTAAAATCGGATCTACCCATCAAATGATCGAGTATACAAAATTTCTTGAAACGAGACAACTCGGCTGGAATTTTCCCTGTATTTGACTCAGTCTTTCACCAAAACGAAGCAATTTGGGAGAATGAAGAGTCAATTTGCCAAGTTTTCTTGCCTTGCATTAGATAGACATGTGTAAAGAATAAAATTGGGCCTAATGCAAGTTCAATCAAATAGTGTATGTTGCTTCAATTAGAATGAGATTAGGATCAGTACTGCTTTAACATGAAAGCTTTTGCTATGGTAATGGACTGTATCAAGCAAGTATTTTATTAGACAGTCAATGGGTCAAAGTGTTACTTTTTCATATTTAGTTAATGACACCAATAATAAATACCTCTAACAAAGAGCTCCCTGATAATAGCCCAAAAACTTGTAACCGAAATCTTCCCCAAAAGATTTCATTGCGTCACTCACCCTTCCAATAAGAGGATGAGCTGTAGTAGGCCTACCAATAGACCATTCCGTACACACACCCAAAATAGAAGGAACATTGTACAAAAAAGTGTGGACTTGTCTGTCAAAATTATGAGCCTGCTGCGTTCATGAACCATCAGTGAATGAACCCTGTCCAATGCATGGGCCTAAGCCCGACTTTCAAGCCTATAGCTAAATCATGCTTGAGTGTTATGCTCAATAACCGAGTGGACTTTGTTTCACTACGTTTTGGGCTTGCCCTAATCCAGCCTATATATGCCCATTTCTATCTATCAGTAAATATGGGTCTAGTCCCAAAGGACCCTATGGTTAAGACCTATTTTTTGCTCTCAGACATGAAGGACTCTATTCCAAACATGAGACCCATAATAATAAAAAAAAACATCCAATGGTCCACCTGGGCAGAAATGCTTCAAGTGTCTTTCTAGTTTTTTGCTATAGTTGGGACTATCTACCAGCCCATAGATCATGTGAGATGAGACGCCCTTACCACTGGCCTTTCAGTGGTGTCTTTAATCCTCTCTGAGATGCATGCATCTTGAGTGGGGCCCACCGCACGTGTGGCCACAGGTCTTACCGCTTGGGCCTAATTTTGCCTGATTGCAATTTAATGAGAGCCTATCCCTCTGGGGTAAGTGGGTGCTAAATAAGAGTCTATCCCTAGACCGTGCTGTTACAGAGAATCCAAGAATAGGGTCACCGGGTTACATGGCTCCAGATTTTGGGTACCCAGATTTAGGATACTTAGATAAGGTTTAAACTCTATCAGTGGAGAGGTAATTAAGTTTTAGATATCCTTGATCTGATTCTGTACTATGCTATTTTTTTAACGTATCTGTTTTGCTAATTTTATAATGTATTTGTCATTATAAATAATCATATGCCACCAGGGTGATTAATTAAGGATAGGGGTTAAATTCATTAGAGATGAGAATAGTCTAGGGCTGCACAAAAAATCCCGAATCACCGCAAAAACGAATCCAACCAACCGAACTGGGAGGTTCGGAATGGTTTTATGTAAATCGGTTCGGTCAACAGTTTGAAAATCATTAAAACAGCTTTGCATCGGTCGGTTATCGGTTTGAACCCACGATTAACCGCCTAAACCGAACCGACTGTATGTATTAACTTGAGTATTGAGTTTTGACTTTTTTAGCCTTAGGGGAAGCGCTTGTATATTCTATTTGCATGTTAAATGTTTGATGAAAGTTTTACACATTATTTGGTTTTTAGTAGCACTGTGAAGGGATTTGGTCTGACTTAAGAGAAAGTAAACTATAAAGAGGCCCATCTCAATTAGTTTAAAATTGGGGCTACATTCCACTCAAACCCATGTTGTTGGAAAAAAAAAAAGAAAGAAAACGAGATCCTTTTGTGTTGAATTCATTGGTCTGGATGAAGCAATGTAGTCTAGTCTAGATTTTATGCAGAGAAATAAGTGCGTGCCTAACCATTTTGTTGGTGTATTTTACTAGAAGATTTGAACTGCTTCAGCTCATTGGCCTAAAAAGTTGACCGAACCTGGCCTAAGCCATTCGATCACATAACCGAATGATGGATGGAAAAAGTTCATCCATTGTTTGATGTATGCTTTCTTGGTTGAAACGAATTATGAAATATATTTTAGTGTTCATTACAGCTTTTCATCATTCCATTTAATGGACCAAGTTTGAATTGCAATTTTTTTTGTAAAAAAAAAATAAAATAAAATAAAACAAAAAACTGTAACTGAACCGAACTGAACTTCAATTTTAACACATGGGCAGTTCAGTTTGGTTTGAGAAAATAAAAAACCGATGGGTTCGGTCTAGTTGATGGTTTTCCCTCTAAACCGATCCGAACCCCACATGTCACCACGGGCAACCAATCCGAACCGCCCATGTCACCGCGGGCAGTCACAACCCACGCATAGCATAGCAGCCTCGCCAGTATGGCAGGCTACCCATGGAGACGTCGTGGACCGTGATAGGTCCACTCACAATCAATGTAGGATAAAGCCTCGTGATCTGGACTCATATGGCCATACTTACTTTGAAATGCATATGGCTGTCTAATACCTCTTGTTGTGTGGAAGATCAACACAATAGTCTTCTCTGAAAAAGGAAATTAACTCATTTTTACCCGTAATATTTACCGGCGGCGGGCAGAATAACAGCGAGGGATCAATCCACGGCTATAGCGCCAGCGATGTGAGACTTGTGTTAGTGGGTGTATGAATACTTACCTTAAAAAAAAAAAGTAACAATTTGACTATCATACAACCATCCAAACTTTGCAGTCTCAATCAAATTCAATTCAATTAGAATTGGATGGGTATTTGCCATGCATGGTCCCAACCAGGTGGACATCCCTAATTACAACATCTGAAGACCCAAGTGATTGGTTGGTATTTTTCCTAGTATTCATCAATGTCCATTTGTAACTTCAAAATTCCCGGTGGTGCAAGGGCGGACGTATGTGTTAGCAAGCGGGTGCGGTCGCACCTGTGAGATTTCAGAAACCCCTTATATAAGATATAAAAAAATTCAATTTTATTATTTAACTTCTTCACTTGTTCATGGCTTGCACTGGCCAAATGAAAATCTTAGGTCCGCTATTACCATAGTGGGTTAACCTCATGCCCTTCCAATTACCACACATATTACCAAAGAGAACCATCCCACCCAAATGGCACAACCCAAGCATAGTGGCAGATTCAGGATTCAAACTCACTGGAAGCACGATTAAGTAGTGGGGGTCCGGGGGCAACGCCGCGAAATTTTTTTTTTTTTGGTTATTTATATGGGACAAATATAATGTAATAGTTTCAAGCAATAAAACAAATAAATCTTTATTTATTACAATTGTTCCACATAGTCATTTGGGGAAGGATAAGGCACATGCGCTGATGCGCACTTTGGGTGAATCACACGATGCTGATTGGTGATGAGCTAATGTTCTGAGTCGGCGAGTCGGTGAATGTGAAGGAGAGCTGGAGAGGGCGGTATACTCTGTAGTCTTTACCTCTGATGTCCTAATAATTAAAGAATGAGCCTAATAATATATATAAAGAATGAGCCTAATATTTTTTACTGGGGGCCTGGTTACATGTCATTGGGGGCCTGATTACATTGGATCTAAATTAGTATCTATAATTTTTTTTTTTCCAAAAATTCACTGGGGGCAGGCCCGGTGAATGCATACTGCATCCGCCACAGCCCAAGCATGCATTCAAGAGAATATTTACTGTAAGATAAAAAAAACCATGAGAGAGAGGAGTATCTAGGATTGCTGTTTTTAGGGGTGTGGTAAAGATCAGAGCATGCACCGTCAAGTAATGAACCCATCATCCTTCTGTGGGTATAAAAAGGCTGCAAGGGCTATATGGTGCCTTTACCAAGGCTTTAAGCTGCTTCTAACCCCTCCTGTAAACAGCCCACCCTTTTGAAATCATTCCATTCAAATCAAGGTCCTTTTGGGGTTGGGTGTTTTATAACAGGAACAAAGGAAAAGACAGAAAGTGCCACCATCACACCTAGGGAGAAAGAAAAGAGATTGAAGAAACTCTTGCAGAATCAATAGGGTGAGGATTCCTGGTCTGCTTGGGCCATCCTCATCCTCATGTGCTTTGCAGAATTCCTCCCTACTTTTTCTATTTTCTTTCCATATTTTCTACTTTGCCACTCCTTCACCTCTAGCCTGCTGTTGTAATCATCATCATCCTTAGATAAGAACATCAAATGACCTCCATCACTCAGTTGTTGGAATCGATTTTCTGTCTCTTTTTTCTACTAAAAAGAGGAGAAGGATTCTGATAAAAGGTGGTAATGTTTTGGGGAAATATCTCATAAGATCATCTGGGTGGGTCTTTATTATTTTTTTTTCCAATTTTTTATTGCATGTGGACTGGATGACCTTGAGAGGGCATGTAGAAAGAGGTTGCTTATTTTTGCTGCAGGGTTGTTCAGATAATCAATCCAAGAGTAGACAGCGACCCTGGGAATATCACCCATCATCATCCATTCACGAGATTTTCTTTTGCCACCCTTCGAAATGATGCCTTTCTTTGCAAAAGACAGCTGTTTTTCTTTGCATCCATAGCTAGGGTTCTTTTCAGTTTATAATCTAGCCTCATTGGCTATTGAGTCTTCACTTTTTGAAGTGGTTTGGATGAGATTTCTGGGACTGAAGATAAGATTCTTGGTTTTTGTTTGATTGTTTTTTTTTGTTCTCTACTGATGTTGTCTTCTTCTTATTTCATGGTGCCAGCAACCATGTCTAATTCAACATCTCCTTCTGAGGATGCTAGTCTTTCTTCTGGGACTAGAGTCCAGGACTTCCCTACCTTGGTCACTGCCATTTCTCCTCCTCCTCCCCCTCCTACGCAGCAAGATCGGACAACTAAAAAGAAGAGGAAACAACCGGGGAACCCAGGTGTGAATTTCTTCTTCCTTTTCAGTTTGGTTAAGATCTTTTTTATTGTTAGTTCTTATTATTCTATTGGTGGTACTCATTCTTATCGCTCTCTCTGAAGACCCCGACGCCGAGGTGGTTGCTTTGTCTCCAAAGACTCTGACGACTACCAACAGGTTCGTTTGCGAAATCTGCAACAAGGGTTTTCAGAGAGACCAGAACCTTCAGCTGCATAGGAGAGGCCACAACCTTCCATGGAAGCTGAAGCAGAGGAACAAAGACATGAGAAAGAGAGTATACGTCTGTCCTGAGCCTTCCTGTTCCCATCACCACCCTTCAAAGGCGCTAGGTGATCTCACGGGAATTAAGAAGCATTATTGTAGAAAACATGGAGAGAAGACTTTCGAGTGTGAGAAATGCTTAAAGAGGTATGCTGTTCAATCCGACTGGAAAGCTCATACAAAGAACTGCGGAACCAAGGAGTATAAATGTGACTGTGGAACCACTTTCACCAGGTACTTTCTCCCATTAATGTTCTCCTCTTCTTTCTATGGTTTTACCTCTCTCAACTAGCATTAATCTTCACTATACCAGAATAATTAGATACTAGCCTGGACTTTTCTGTTATGAAGGTGAGAGTTTCATGGTATAATTTGGTTCTTGCAGACAGTTTCAAATTTCAATACATTTCATTCCTGACTGTTGTTTCACAATGCTAGCTAGTTATCTTGCATGGAATATGTCTGAAACCTGCATGTATTGGGTAGGTTGCATGAAAATGTTCCATTAAATGAATGATACCTGCTGCTGGGATAGGATTGAGGTTATAAACTATAATGAGGATAAAAACAAAATCCTTTTATTTACTTTTATTTTGTCCGCTACCTTGGATTCTTTATATTAATAGATGTAGAATCTCTCCTCTTTTTTTTCTGTGTCATTCTTAACTAACATTGTCATTTAGGTTCTGCCATGTTGAAACCTTGAGAAGAAGCCAAAATGGCACCTACCCTATTTAAGGAATGCATTTAATTTTCCTCTTTGTTCATTATCATTTTCTTGGATGTTTTGGATTTCTCCTTTCCTTCTTTTTCATTTTGTTTAGAACTGTTGTCTATGAAGTATATGCAATGCAAGAGGAAACTGATGGATCTCTCCTTATATCTACGAGAATGTGTTTCATAGCATTTTAGTTTTTCATTCTTTTGATTCTTCATGTCTGACTAGAACCCTTGTTTGTTTTTCATGATGCATGCAGCATTTACTTACCAATGCTCCAAACCTTAAAATCATAGCTAGTGAAACTGATAGATCTTCTTTGCATTTGACATTTGTTACAGATATTGAGGGATTTAAATTGACATTCCAACATCAGCTTAGCGAAGATGATTTCTTGAAGATTCATGCCTTTTCAAGTCCCAATAGGATCTTTTTTCTTAGAATATTTAAATAGCTCTACTTTTCCATCTAGCCTGTGTTCCGCATTTATTTTGTCATGCTTGTCTTCTCAGTTCTCTCTTTTCTTAGTTAGAAAATGGGAGCATCTTTCCATCTCACTTTCCTTCTTTTCAAGCTTGATATGTTCTTAATAAATTATACTAATTTTATAATAGGTTTCGTAGCTGCGTTAAACAGCTCTATATGCAATTTGTTTCGGTAGATCCTTCATTTCTAGGCTGCTAGGCCATACATGTCTTCTAGTATATATTATCCTACAGTTAAACCACCAAAGATTAACTTTTTGTCCTATTTCTCAACCCTCTAAAGTTTCCATTACCATTCCCATTCTTCGTACTTGATTCTTTATTTCAGTTTGCAGCAACAATGAAACAAGGGAACAAAAGCAACAAAACAAAACAATAACTCATATAGCTTCTAGTAGATAACTTCATGCCACACACACGTTCGAGTCTTCAGTTCTAATTCATATCCACTACAGACTCTCTCTGCACAAGGCACACACATGAAACTGACACTTTAATCTTCTCATATATACATATGTCATCCATTTCTGTTGATTTTATTAACATATATTTGTAACCCATGATTTAATTAGACTATTTTTCTTCATCTGGAGCTGTCTTTTTTTTTTGTCCTTAACTGATTACTTCTTCATCACTATCATCCTTTCATATGCAGGAAAGACAGCTTTAACACCCATAGAGCTTTCTGTGATGCTCTAGCTCAGGAAACTGAGAGACTCACTTCCCTGGCAAGAGACCCTCCTCCCCATCAACTCCCTCAAAACCCACCAAACCCATCCCCCCTCTTCTCCTACTCACAGCCTCCACCTCTCTTCCCAATCCAAACAACAGCACCTGCAACAATTCCATCTGCAACCCGCATTCCATGGGACGCACTCCAAAACTCCAACCCCATCATCAGGCCCGTGGGCCCACATTCCTCCTGTCTAGTCTCTAGCAATTCTATCTTCCAAGTACCAACTCAGAAGCACAATCCAGTCCCATCAGGACCGCCCTTTTATCCCCAGATGGGTGTGAACCACGCTACTAGTATGCCTAACCCACCACAAGTTCTGATGCCAGGGACAGGTCATAATTATGTGATGGGGAGTGGGAGCCAGGGTCAAGGTCGGGTGGGACCCATGGGAGCTTTGGGTCACATGATCACACCGAGCTTGGGAGCAGGGAATCTTGGGATGTGGCAGAAAAGAGAGAGCATGACGAGGGACTTTCTGGGCGTTGCAGGTGAGGCTACCGCTGATGGCATCAACGTTGGAGATCTGCTCTCGGTCACGGGCCTCAAATTCGATTCTGATAGTGACCACCCACTTAGATCCGGGTTCGGATTGTGGGGGTGATCTCTATTTGGCTTGACTATAAATCCATCTGTGGGTCCTACTTATAAAATTCAAACTGCTCAAACCCTGACTGCTCTAATTTAATACTCCCTAGTTCCAATTGTGTTATTATTGCTAGGATCAAGTTTCACTATAAGAGTTGCGCCCGCTGATCTGATATCCTTAACATTGATCAACGTAATAATGAGGCAAACTCTTATTGAAATGATTGACCCAGTGCCAATATACAAGGAAAATTTAATTTTGAGCAATCTGAATTATTATGAGTTGACCCACTTGAGGATTTATAGGTCTAACATTAGAAATAAATACCCGCTTTTGAGAGAGACGTAAATGGCTTTGGTTTCATTTGCGATTCTTTCTGAAGTGGAAGACATAGAGGTAAATTAATAATTGGCGATGTCACTCATCTGTGGGTGAAAGTTGCCAAACGAGAAAATAATGAAAGACAAACAGTAAGTCTTCAGGATAGTTTTTTCTATTTCCGGTCTTTACTTGGAACCGTTTTCATGGCTATGTTTGACTCTTTATTTTCCCTTATAATTAGACGGTGACTGTGGACTAGGTATTTCTGATCAACTGTTTGTCTTATTTTAATTACTTTTGTGGTAGACTCGTAGCTCTATTTGATTGAGTGGACCACCATCATTTTCAGGGAAGAACACCCATGAAAGGTGGGCCTACTGAGTGTACTGCTACTGTGCTACCTGATGAGTAGTGCAGCTGCTTTTGTTTTGAAAGATACTGCGAAGGGTACTGTTCCTAGTATCTATGGTGGTTTCGGTGGCATTATAGAAATGTGGGATTGTTGTTGAGTTCGGATTTTTGGAATAGGATCCGATCTCAACAAAGAGAAATATCATTAACCTGATAGTACACATGACAGAAGACAGGAACGTACTTTGCATTTGAGAGGGGCATTTGCAGTTGCAGGCATTATGAATGAAGATTGCGTGTAGACTTGTTCTGCTGTGGACTCACAGAGGAAGAATGATATTGAAGTGTCTCCTTGACAAGTCTTGAACCTCTTTTGTCTCCTTCTCCCAACTTTATTCTTTCAGAGAGATCGTATAAGTACACACACGCACGCATGCAAATATATACACACATATGTATCTTGCATGCTAAACACCTGAACTCTAATACACACGTAATGATGTTGATGTGAATGTTCCTTGGTTGAGTTCATCTCCCTAGGTTCCTTAATGAGTTTACTCGAGACTAAGGCAGACATGGGATGAAACACCTGAACTCTATGGGACTTTTATTATCTCCACCGTTCCCATTTAACCCCAAGGATCCTTAAGTGAAACCGAGTTATCATCAGAGCCTAACCCAACATGCCTACATCCTCAGATCTACCCAACTCTTCCCCACCGACCCCATACAAATAGTCATTTAATACTGATCTCAGCGTGATATAGTGCAAACTAATTTGGTCCATATAGACATTGAGGCTCCTTATAAACTTAGGTTTAGGATCTTATTTTATTTTATTTTGTAACGAAAACACTCACACTCTCTCAAGTCCCTACCATTAGCGCTAAAGCCAAGGATTGATTCATAACTATTTCTGGAAAAGTAAGATGCCTCACCAACTGACCTACCCGTGGATTACCTGACATATGACTACATACTTACATTATAATTTGAGATTTAATGGCTTGGTATCACTTGTATATTAAAAAGATTTTTTTTTAGAAGTATATTAAAAATACCAGTAGACTTTTTGATTGAGAAAAGTTTAGACTGGCTCTTATTCTCATCGAGAATTATCCACCTCACTATTTTGTTTGATCATGAAGGATCCAGGTGGACCCCACATGAGGTGGGCAAGGCATGTTGTAGTAGACTAGTGGCTCATTTTGGTTTGGATGCAATTCTTGTCCACCTTTAATACCCGACCTGCACAGTTATGTCCGAGAGTGTCTTTTTAAAATTGCCAGTGCCGCACTGATGGTATCAGAACCAAAGTCTGCTGGTCACTTTTGGTTTGTAGATCACTCATGGCTTCAGACCTAAAGTCAGCTACACTTACTCATCTGTTGTCACTTTTGGTTTCTAGATCACTCATGTCTTCAGACCTTAAGTCAGCTACTCATACTCATCTGTAGTCTTCCCATTCCTCACTCTAATAACTGACATTTTCGTGCAAGTTGAACTCTAAATGGATCTAACCTGTGTCATCTGAACCTGAATGGCCCATATGGCCCAGACCCAGAGTTCAGAAAACACACCTCTTGATGTAATTTACCATCTGAGCGACAACACTCAGTGAATGGCTGAAACCAAAAACGGTCTATCATCCATTTTCAGAGTCAGAATCGAACCTGGAGCCTATATATAATGTGCTTTGGGCCTTGGACTTTTGTCCATTCTAGGTATATTTCCAGTCTCCATCGATCCACTTTTCCCAACGAAATGCTACGAGGAAACGAAGAAGTAAGTGAGAATGCCTGATTGATGGGACTCACCATGATGAATTCCAACCATGAAAAACATAGGAAGTTGAATGATCATATCAGGGAATAGGTTTGTGAAAAAAATCAGTCCCATCCATTCAGCTTGGCTCTTTCATCTCAATCTTTGACAAGGGGTCTCATTACTCATACATCATCATTATGTAATTCATAACTCGGCTTCTGACAGATTTAGAATACGTGATGCCAAATCTATTTGGAGACAAGTTTTGACACGTTTGGGTTTGATTATATATATATATATATATATACACACACACACACATTAATACTATTTGTTTGATAAAATATTTTAAAAGCACTTTCAAATTAATATTTATGGGGAATATTCCTGTGCATCCTTCCATTACTATATGGTGAGGGACAAACTTAATGGGGCCCACTGATTATACGACTTGTGGGGGATGGGAAGAAATATCTTGGATGAGACCATATATTAAATTTGTGGTCAATCTCATGCCTTTAACTCCTCTATCGGTGGCTCACAAATTTAATGACTTTATATCAAAGGAAAAATTTTGACCCTCAATCCAACGGTCCAATCCATTTGGATAGCTGAAAACTCAATAGGTCTAGTGTACTTAATGGAGTTCCTTGTGTGTGAATGGTTCGAATGTGTTATAAAGTCAACCCTACCATGTTGTCCCTCACCATAACTTGGTGGGGGATGAATGCACATGAATATTTTCCTTATTTTTTATATGTATTAATAGGTTATTGATAGAGCAAGGAGAGTTGATAGAGACAAAATGAAACCCCACCTGAAATGCGACCTTTGTTTGAATTCTATAAATCCACTTCCACTGACAAAACCCCTACCCAAGGTTACATCTAATTTTCGAATGCCAGCCCCTCTCCCTTGCATGTGCGAGTCCCTATTAGGCAATTATCCCCCTTGTGCGAGTTAGTCCTCCTGGCATGCATGAGAGAGTTCCTATTACCCCACATGTGCAAGTTATCCACCCCTTGCATGTGCGGGTTTCTATTACTTTGCATGTGGAAGTCTTTTTGACCCAACCCCTTCACTGGAATAACAAATAGCAAATAAAAAAAAAATTAGGGGCTGGCACCCCGTTTAACTCAGCCAGTTGCCATCCTAAGTTCACCAAACCAATCCACGTGCAGGCCATAGTCAAGTTATCCGGCAAAAATGGTTCGGTGATCTAATGCACTATAAATCCATAAAAACAGTGGTATATATTCTGATAACAAGGCTTTATTTTTAAAAGTTCAAGAACAAGAAATTAGGGCTGTGTCTTGAAGTTCTTTTTTAGTAGATGGCGAACATATACATCTTTTTTCAGATACCACTTTTTTTGAGTTTTACACATTAATAAGCTTTATGTGTGAGCTTGTATATGCCTTAAATTTGCTCTTTTTGTTTTTGGTGAACAGAATTCAATATATTTTTTTAAATTTAGCGTACTATATATTCTTTCTACGAAGTCTTTTTGTTTCTTAACTAGTTGGGTAGTCCTGTCATTAAATTCTCTTTAAGAATAGATATGTTATATGCAATTATTCACATAATAATATTTTCTAAAATATCATGTATTATAAAATACAATGAGAGTTGGGGGTTGTATTTTAAAATTCATACATACATGCACTCATACTATACACAAAACTAGGGTAATGGAGACATTGATTTATTTCCTTATCCCATTAAGAGGACTGGAAATCAAGAGACCCACCCAAATTGGAAGAGGTAGCCCACACAAGTGGAAAAGAGAGCTCACACATGTAGAAAGAGCAAAATACCTAGGGATCGATTCATGAGCATATGAGTGAGAGACAAGGTTGCCAACTAATTGGACAATCCTACGATATTGATTATTGATCAGTAATTGATGGTTCCAATAGTACATCGAATGTGAATGGCCCACTTATCATACGATCAATAAAATGAAATTCAACATCTGTTTGGTGGACCTATTTTTCTATTATTTTTTTTTTTAGTGGCACCTATTTGTCTATGATTAATGGACGATTCTTGCTACATGTCCCTATTGAACTATTGACTCACTGATTCATTTCCACTGTTCGTTTGGAAAGGACCAGCAAGGTTTTGGTTGTAGGCCCGTAGGGTGAGCCTGTTCTACGATGGTTCCCTCCATGGTGGGGTCCACCACGTGGAAAGTCCACGTCTCAACTTTAGGATGTTGATAGGTGAACCAATGGACCATAGCACTCGTAGCAAAAAGAGAAAGGCTAGTTAGTATAATGAGAGGAATTTACTATGTCCAGTAAAATTGTTCAATTTTTTGCATGGCTCACGTATTTTTGTCTCTAACTAAGTACGACTGTTTTCTGATTTCAGATTTTTATGAAAAGACTAGGAAGCAAGAATTTTTCGCACTCGTGGAAGTAGAAATATTCGTGAAATCCTTTCGTTACACAAATGCACCCGAGTAAGATAAAACATGCTACTTCCATTAACCATTCAACTCAAACCTCTTTTTATTCATCAAAATTTCTTTTTGAACAAGATTAGTCAAAACAAGAAGATTATAAGATTAACATAAAGATTAATAACTGTACATAATACAACATTATTCAGCAAGTTAGCAGACTGCTAGGTAAATTTGAAAAGCAATTACAATAATAGGGAGCTGCTTGGATTCAGTTCTGATCTTAAAATCTTGACCTTTGCTTAAAGCAATTCCTTTGTTATTTCATTCTCTAGGAACCTGGATGAAGGGAGCTGCATCTCATTAGATGAAATCATTATGTTTCTTCCTTTTAATAATGGACATTGATGTGTAAAAATTAAATGATATTGTCCACTTAAGGGATTGTTTATTTGCATTAGAATATATAGGGATTTGGGGTCAACCAAGCACCACCTAAGAAGGATATGAGCTGAGTGAAGGTTATAAGGAAGCAATGTAGATGGGCTCTTGATGTTTTTAGGATTTGAATTGAAAACGGGTGATGTTCGGGAATATACAATTTTCAATGCTATCAATTAGTAGGTTGATGTTTACTACTAAATAGTGAACTTTGCCTAAACCCATCCAACGCAATAGTTCAAATTTCATTCCAAGTGGCGATCAATTGATGCAAAAATGTATATATAATTAACCAATCTAAGCCATATTTTGTTTAAAACAAGGATGACGATGATGACAACAACAGCAGTACTATTATTGTTATTTATTCTTTTCTAGTAAAAAAAATTAGTTCTCCCATTTTTACATGTAGTTTTGAATAAAAAACTGGAGGCTTTTGTGATGAAGAGGCTGAAAAAACAAAGCAAGCGTGCCCAAGTCAAATGGTGGGTGATTAAGTGGTCCGGACCAATCGGCAAACGAGAAGAAAGAGAGGGAAAGGAATGAGAGGAAAAAAGGAATAAAGAAGGAAGGATAGAGGAATAAAATGTCAACGGCTAGGGAAAAGATGCTTGGAGAGGAACTTTGGATTCTACTTTTGACCCCACACCTTAAATACCGTGTATGCTCGTGCAAAGAGGTTGGGATAGTGGTATTGGGATTGATGAAGTCTCATTTATCAAACTACCATTGTGTGTGCCTTCTATGGTTCTTCTAAAAATGGCTTGAATGTAATCAACTTCTTGATTTCTATTGTTCCTCCTTCAATTAGTTCAGGTTCCTACATGGGGTAATTTGATGATCTCAGAGATTACAATCTACTGGACCTCTTTGAATGTTGTGGAAACCAGAAAGAGATGAAAGGAATTGCTTTTTCATGAATAAGAAAGATTGGGTTTGTGGGATATTCAGCTTTTCAAAAGTATATGCATAGTAGCAGGCTTAAGGTACTAGACATGCCATTTGCTGCCTAAAAAAGGCCCCTTTTTCTGCACAAGGGGACAAACCAAAAGGTTCTATTCTGGGGCCTCCAACATAGGATTTAGAGCTAATGTCTCTATAAGGAATCTCACACTTTCCTCCCCTTCCTCTTTCCACCAGACCCAATAATTATCAGACCTTCTTTAGCTTTCTCCTCCTGCAAATTCCCATGCCTTGGATCAGCAAATGGCTTTGAATTACAAGCTGTATGACATCCCTATCAAAAAGATAAGTAGTACCCAGGTGGGGTACTCTTTCCTTTTTGGAAACCAATGGCAGCTGTGGCTGTTACAACAGGGATCAAGATTAATTTTTAGGTGTTATCCCTACAAATCTTCTTGTGATTTACACTGGTGAACTAGGATTAGCCAGGGCCTGTTTGATAGATTGGGTATTTGAAAAGCATGTACTCCGGAAAGTTGAAATTGTGTTTTATTAGAAGAATTTAGACAAAGCAGAATTTTGAAACATTTATATTTTCCGAAGGAAGAAGAAGTTCTGAAGCCTTCGAAATCCATGTCTTCTTCCAGGGCATAATCCTTCTGAAGCCTTTGAAACATTTAAACTTTGGAACATTTATATTATTTTAATTTTTATATTTTATTTATATATAAAATAGATTAATTATATATATGAGCCGTGTCATGCCGTGCCGCGGCCTAGGCGGGGAAGCCGGGCCGGGCCGGGCCAGCACGTTGACCTGGCCAACGTCCTAGGCACGGTTTTTTCCGTGCTGGCCAGGCGGCCCGCCCAGATTTTTCATCTCTACCCCTAGCTTACATGAGAGTCATTTGTGATCCAGGTCGTTGATTTGACCGTCTGCAGCAGTGGATTGGACCGAGATAATTGTGATGGATAAGATCTCAACCATCCAACCAGTGAAGGACCTTCCATACAGTGACTGGAATCCCTTATAGATGATTGGACCAATCACATGTTTATTACATATATTGGTTATATTTGAAAGTGATATAATATTCGTATGAGATTTTCATATGGATCCAGTTCGTTTCATGTTTTCATGTAAATGAATTCCTATTCATTCTAAGACTTGTAGTTCTAAAAGTGAATAAATCTCAAGAAACAAAAGCAAACGTGCAAAAATGAACATCAAATAATTTCCTCATTAATGAAAAATGAATACTCAATCATCACTCAAGTAATTCAAATCCTATGAAAGTCAAGGTCCCATCTTCAGTCTTGAATTTGACTATAAACAAACAAATGGGACCAAAATGAAATAATAAAAAAAATAACATTCTTCATCAAACATGCATCAACAAAGCATTAATTAACTCCTAATGGAAGCAGTATGGCTGAAGAAGTGTTTCATTCCTTCTAAACATAATTCATAAGGCCTTTATATTTTGTTAATTGTGGATGCATTTTACCTTATGTAATAGTTAATGCTAGTTTGATATCTCCCCTCCCACCTTTTTTTTCCTTTCATTATTTATTTATTTACTTGCTTCTCTTTGGTTCTAGGAAGGTGAGGTGAATGAGCCCTCAGGTGAGGGAAGTAGACTTCAGGAGAGGTATCAAAAGTCCTCTGGTGAGGGAAGGTGGCATGCCCAGGGTTCAACTCAGTGTTCAAACCCTGGGCAGGCAGGTGAGAACTGTTGTAAGTGGCCAATCTCTTTGGTTCTATTAGCCAAATTAAGACTACCTAAGGATTTGTTTCTTTAGCAAAATTTAGGAAATTCACGTACAGAGAAAATTTAAGTTCTCTAAAAATTGTCCCCTAGTTGAAATTCCTAAATCATCCTCCTATTGAAGGATCTGCAATGCCAAGGAGATTGGAATCCTACAGGTGTATAAGCATCACCTACATCTACTATATAGTTGGGGATATACTTCATTGTAAAACAATAAAAGGGCAAAGTTCTTATTTAATCACCAAATTCATGGTTTTAAATTAAATAGATAATACCGACAATGTTATAGGATCTAGACCATTCAAGAGAGGCAAAAGATATATAACAAATGTTGAAGATAGACGTTTGGAAGATTTTCATTTTAATTAAAATAGTCAGTCATTATTCTTTTAAGTTCTACAGGCTAGCAAATTATTCAGGGCACATTTGTGAAACGCAAGGATTCTGTCATCTGCTTTATTCTTTTTCCACACAACTGCGAAAATTTACTTCCCACATCCACCCCCCACCAGATTTCATTTTCCTCCATTGTGGAAAATTTCTTGAAGAATCTAGGTAGTGTGTCTTTTCTACAAGAAAAGGCATCGCACTAAACAGAAAAGGTTTAGCCGCAAAGAAATTTAGAAACGTTATCCCTTCTATTGTGGGATCTTTGTGTTACACAAATGTTCTATCATTTTCAATGTGAGACAGAACGATTTTGGTATCTTTAGCTTATTTTTGTCTCCATAAAAATAAACTTTATATTGAACTTCTTAAATTTACTTAGCTAACCATTCCTACCAAAACCTCGAGGTTTTAGTATAAACAGCGGTAATACTTTTCAATATTCTCTTTGGGTACTTGTAGCTCACTCCTCAACACTCTCCCTTACATGGAATCCCGTCGGCGCACTTTTGGCGACATGCCTTTTCTTTTCCAGTACCAAGTCATTCATCATGGGATTCAAACGTGCGATAGGTTGGCTCTGATACCAACTTTAATTAAGTTTCTCTACGTATCTATTCCTACCAAATTCTCGAGGCTTTTTAATTCCCTCTTTGAGTGTAGCCCACTCCTCAACGGAACTAATGCCCATTTCCTTTTTTGGAATATTTTTGGTTCACCTCATACGTCTTCTTTGTCACCACGTCTTCTTTGTCACCCCTATTACGGGGCTTCTATTTGAAAAACTTTTCTAAGATCTATCTTTTTAAATAATAAAATACCTTATTTCAAGGCATAAAATTGGTGCATTTCTTGGAAATCCAAGCAGCCAAATGTAACCTTTAACGGCTGGGGATGAAACGCATAAATTTATCCTAAGTGGGGCCAGCTTGGGGGTTCTAATACAGCTTACAGTAAACACATGAGCGTGGCCTCTCCCGTTTTGTATATGCGAGTTGCTATTATCTCACATATGTGAGTTCTCTCCTTGCATGTGCGAATTATCATCACCTCGCATGTGCGAGTTGTGTCTTTCGTATATGTGAGTTCCCATCACCTCATATGTGCGAGTCTCACAGGGTCCCAAGCCCTTAGCTGGCATACCAAATAACCTCGAACTAGTCAACCTAATTTAGACATAATACAGTCAAACATGAGGGAGACTTAGTTGACCTAAAATAATAAAATATTGACTCCACAGAGTTTTCTAGCCTTTTTTTTTAAGAGAATCTCAAAAAATACCCCTTACTGTTTCATAGTTCTTAAATTTTTTTTTAATTAAAGAATATGAACGTTATGATTTGAAAATTCCAAATCAATGTATAAGGTTTTTCTTTTTTTTTTTTTTTTTTTTTTTTTTTTTTATGATGCGGAACTCGCCTACCCCCTTGCAAATAATCATTGGTAAAACTCGAATACACAACACCACCCAATTGCATTGTGGGTCGGGGAAGATCCCAAACGGCGGTTCAAGCCAAGACTTCCAGCTCATTATTGGACTTCCCAACCACTCAAACAAAAGTGTGGGTATAAGTTTTTCACATTCATTTACTTACCAACCAAGAATTGCCCATCAACCCCATATAGTGTATAAGTTCTCTTCTCCTCCTACGGCACCAAGTTCTATTGGAGGTTATACCAAAAAAAAAAAAAAAAAAGTTCTATTGGAGGAAAAAAAAAAAAAATCTATTGGACCCTCTCGGGCCTCGTCCTAGTTCTTTCCAATCGAGATACTCTGAGCCTACAAGCGTAGCTCATGATGTGTCTGAGCTGAATGCTACTATGTTCTACTGGCCTAAATATATATATATATTTTAAATTTCAATCATACAAGATTTGAGTCTACCATCATAATGAAAAATGAAAAATGAATATCCGACCATCACCCTACTAATTCAGATCCTACAAAAGCCAACGCCTAATATGTTAGAATAGTTTAGGTTTTCAATCAATTTAGGAGCCCTTGGGCTCATTCCATGTAAACAAAATTAAGCAAATGAATCTCAAATATAACAAATTTTACCGGACTTCACTTTGATCTTCTCCCAATAGAAGGTTGGTCTTCCGAGTAGGGTTTACAACTCTCTTGTACTTTCCTTTTCTTCTTGCGCAGGTAAGTGATGAAGACGAGAACGAACAATAGCCAAGAGAGTTACTTAAGAATCATATTTATAGACACTTTTTTCCCTTGACCTTAAAAATCCAAAATGGCAACAATTTAAACTCTTTGGTTGACTTTGAAATAAATTCAAAAATAGAAAATCAATATGGGGAACCGGATTCTTCATGATTATATGGTCATGTGGACCGCTAAAAACCCAACGGTCCAATATAATCTACATCTCTACCTTATATAATTCACTTCTCACCTCTTTAATAACCTTTATTACAGCTCAATTGACCATATGCAAAATGTCAATAAGGGGTTGTTCGGTTGGCAATCACACATGTCACCCAGCTGCCCAAGATTTGATCTCAGAGTATGCCACTCTCCACACTTGTATGGCTTTCCATTCCCATTTGTGTGGCTCTCCTAGGGATGCAGATAGGTTAGTTTTGGGCCGCAATTATTTTGGACCCGTAATTGAAACCATTTTGGAAAGGAGGTTTCAGTTTTAGATTTGGTTCCTGCTTGACACTTGAAACTTTTTTCTTGGTTCCCAAACCATTTCCTACAAGAGGATCAGGTTTGGCTCCGGAACCAATTCTAACTTCTTTTTTATTACTTATTTTATTTTTCTTAAAATATGAATATCATTCAACCCAGGAATCCAAAAAGGGAAATCATTCAACGCAATAATAATGCATAACCTTCCACAATTGATAAACTTCGACATCTTTAGAACTAATACATAGGTAGCTACATGAATTTTTTAGTATTAGCTATACAAAGTAGTAACCGTATCTTAAAAACTCTTACTCCCACGCTGGGTCTTGGGTCATAAGTAGGAAACCTGTATGCCCCTAACCTAACCCATTTTGCAATTGAAACTTAAACTGGGGTCCAACAAAATCTTATCACCCAAAGCAGTGTACAATCTAACTGAGCAATTGGCCTAGAAACCTCACTGAATGAACTAACAAAAATACCCCACCTTTCATTACTTGTGATTGAATGCCTCCCATTTTTTTTATTTTTATTTTTTTTCATTATTCCAGACTGAAGGAGTGCCTTTGTCTCATGCCCACACCTTTCCTGACCATTCATTTCTCTCCCTACTCCCAGCAGAGTCTGGTAGCAGCCACGCCAACATTTCTCTCTCTCCTCACAGCAGAGTCTGGTAGCGTGGCGCCAAATGATTCATTTGTAGAGTACATGAGGCCAAGGCATGGAGAGTTTGTAGCAGGCTGTGTGGAGTGGTTGTGCAATACCGAGGTGATCTTCGACATTGACACTGAAATACCGATTAGGGGTTATACCGACCTCAATTAACCCAGTTCGGCAAAAGTGCCAACTGGCACCGAGTTGGAGTTGAATTCGGTAAGTGTACCGGCCTTGTTCATTCTGGGCTCTGCCTCGAGCGTCTCGGTACCAGTACCCGACCTCAAGCAGCCCTGATCTCGGTGATATCCATCTCGGTCCACTTGACCGAGATGGGCATTGTCCGTCTAAATCTCCATTATGAGATAGGACGGCTACATTGCAGAGTCCCCCTGACAGAGGGTAGCCGCCGAATACTGATAAGGGACCTTCCCTATCACATCCACATTTATGTGAGGGATTTGAGGAGACGTCTGATGGGACAAGTATCCTCACCTACTAAGGATCCTAGGAGTGGGCTGATGGGACAAGTATCCCCACCTACCTCCACTATGGAACCTTCTATTATCTCCTACATATACCTGCATGGTAATCCCATAACAGGTACGAAAATACACAGTCTACATTCTGTTTATTTTGCTCACATCTTCTTCCTCATTTCACCCTAGTTCAGTCATTGCACTAACTCAGGCGTCAAAGTGCCTTTGGCTGACAGCAGCCTCGGGCCCTGACCTCTGTTTTCTCTTCCTTTCAGGCTTTAGATCATCAGAGACGTTCCGGCTCAGCTAAACAGCTTCTCCGTGAATCCTCATCATCATCTATACCAAGTCCGTAATTTTTAGGCACGCACAATTTGGCGCCGTCTGTGGGGAGCGATCTGAAAAATCCATATTTTCATCCTAACAGCCATGCCTCCTAAGGCTAAGAAGGGAAAGAGCGTTGCTGGACCATCCAGGTCCAAGCAGCCAGAGACATTCCTGCCTCTCATGCCGCCTCCGCTGGTGACAAACCAGGCAGGGGCATTGGTGACAAGCCAGCAAAGAGATACCAGGCAAACACCGCCCAACCCTCAGCCGAGGAGAGTGGGTGGGGAACCTGGTATTCGAAGTGTAGGATCACCCGTCACGGTGACACACTCATCGTCAAGAGATGCAGCAGCGTCTCCTCGGCACGGTCCTGTAACAGAACGGGCCCGGCCAACTACCTCTCAGGCAGAGCGTCCACGTCGGGAGGTTGTTTTCACCGAGCCACCCCATAAGGACATTCCTCCTCAGGAACAGTCCCACCGAGGTAGGGCTCCTGTGCAGTCTCATCCTCGTCGGTCTCATCACGAGGAACACATGGAAGAGGACCACGTCCACCTCGGTGATGAAGGTGACGACAACATGGCCCTAGAGGAAGATGTCGAGGCCCAAGCCGAAGCAATCAAGGCTCAAAACCTCGTCATTGAAGAACAAAAAGAGCGGATCCTCCAGCTTCAGCGACAGCTTGAGACAAAGGACGGAGCCCCGCCCGAAGCCTCTCACACGCCTCCACCTTGGCAGCAAGCTCGGCATGGTCCCGGGGGTCAGCCAGACCTAAGGCAGCAACTGAACGAGAGGCGTGCCCGAACTCGCGAAGAGGGCTCGAGTAACACCCACGCCAGCGCTGACCAGCATCAGCGCCAGAGACAAAGGCGGGAGAACGAGGCCGACCCTGACATGGCTGACTATATTGATCAGCAAATCAAGCTGGCCGTGCAGCAGAACCTGGAATACGTCGGCCTCACTCGAGGTCGGTTGGCTACCAGACATAGTGACAACCACGGCACATCTCCATTTACTCGGGAAATCAGAGATCACCCTCTCCCTGACAAGTTCAGCGTCCCACGCTTCAATCTCTATGACGGGACGTCCGACCCCGAGGCTCATCTCCGACACTTCACCCAGAAGATGTCGGTGTTCAGCGGTGACGGCAACCTTGATTGCAAGGTTTTCTCCTCCAGCCTGGGTGACCTCCCACTTTGGTGGTTCTGTGCACTCTCCGAGGGATCAATTTTGAGCTGGCGACAGCTTCGAAATTCCTTCGTCGAGAAGTTTCAAGCACACTGGGTGATCCTGAAGACTGACACCGACCTGATCTTAATCAAGATGAGGCCAACCGAGAATATCACTCGATTCGCCAAAAGGTTCTGGACCATCTACAGCGTGATCGAAAATTCCAACGACAAGGTAGCCACCACGGCCTTCCAACAAGCTTTGCTACCGGGCATTGAGCTTCGGAAGGAATTGGTGCGTCACCCCGTGGCTTCGGTGAAGGCACTGATGGCCCGGGTAAACCAGTACGTTGAGCAAGAGGAGGACGAAGTCCGAGCTCGGGAGAGCCATAACATTTGGCCGGAGGGCCGACCGGAGGGCCGTCCTTCGAGGAAAGAAAGGAGACTTGCTAAGAAAGAGGCGGATCGAAACAGAGAACCACCTAGCTCGGCAGTGCATTCTGTCCCCACCTTGGGAGGCAGCGCAAAGCCGAGACCAAGTGGCGCTTCTTTCAGGGCCTTCAATACCATCTTCAAGGAGCCTATCTACAAGCTCCTCGGCAAGATCCAAGTTCAGCCCTTCTTCAAGTGGCCCCAGCCTATGAAAAGTGACGCCGCCTCCCGAGATCAGAGCAAGTTCTGTGCCTACCACAAAGATAGAGGACACAGAACCGAGGATTGCCACGCCTTCAAGGAGCACCTCGAAAGGCTCGTGAAAGACGGGCATCTTAGAGACCACGTCAAAGAAGAGGGCGGAGTGAACCATGCTCAGCAACGCCACCCCGACGACCGAGATAGCGATGAGCCTGTAGGGACCATCGACGTCATCCACCTGGCCTCCGCCCCTAGCGGCAGTGACCGGGCCCGCTCCGAGGCCAGTAGGGCCCAGCACGGCAAACAGGTAATGGCAGCCGAGCTCGGTCCCTCGGCAAAGAAGGCCCGCTTAGAGAGGCCAAAGATTTGGTTCTCTGACAAAGATTTGGCCGGGGTCCAGCTACCCCACAATGATCCTCTTCTCCTGACCATGAGGTTGCAGAACTTCAATGTCAAAAGGATTCTAGTGGACCTCGGAAGCTCCTCGGAGATCCTCTATTTCAACTGCTTCAAGAGAATGGGTCTGAAAGAGGAGGACCTGCAGGAGGCTCGCACCCCGCTGGTAGGTTTCAGCTCCAAAACAGTATATCCGAGAGGGAAGATCTCCCTGAAAGTCGAGGTGGGAGGAGCCCCATGACAGCAGAGTTCCTGGTAGTAGATGCACATTCTCCGTACAATGCCATTATGGGAAGAACCTGGCTTCATAATATGGAGGTTGTTCCCTCCACCCATCACCAGAAACTCAAGTTCCCGTTATAGAACGAGAACGGGGTCTTCGAAGTCATCATAGTCCGCGGTGACCAGCAAATGGCCAAGGAATGTCTCATGGCCGTGGTCCCGAGAAAAGCAGAGCCGCAGCGAGTCCACGTGACCGAGCTCGAGGCCGAGCTCGACGCTGTTGGCCGAGCTCCCGAGTAAAAGAGCGTTGAAGACCTCACCGAGGTCAGGATCGATCCCAACTATTCAGAAAGGTTCTTCCTGCTCGATAGCCAGCTTACCGATGAGGAGAGGGCCAAGATGCTCGACTTCCTGTTACAGAATAGAGAAGTCATCGCTTGGACCCCATATGAAATGCCTGGCATCAACCCCGAGGTCATGAGCCACAAGCTGAATGTAGATCCCAAGCATAAACCTGTTGTCCAAAAGACTCGCAGGTCAGGCACCCAACAAGCAGAGGCTGTGACCGAGGAGGTCAAAAAATTGTTAGAAGCTGAAGCTATCAGAGAAGTCCACTACCCTGCGTGGTTAGTTAACACGTTTGTGGTAAAAAAAAAGAATGGGAGCTGGAGGGTCTGCGTAGATTTCACCGATCTTAACAAAGCCTGTCCCAAAGACAACTTTCCCTTTCCGAAGATAGACCAGCTGATCGACGCCACTGCCGGGCATGATAGGATGAGTTTCCTCGATGCCTACCGAGGTTACCATCAAATTCCAATGTATGAGCCTGATCAAGAAAAAACTGCGTTCATAACACCCAGAGGCATCTACTGTTACAAAGTAATGCCCTTTGGGTTAAAAAACGCCGGTGCAACTTACCAGAGGATGGTGACGAAAATGTTTCACGCCCAGCTCGGCAGGACGGTCGAGGTGTACATCGATGACATGGTCGTCAAGTCTAAAAGGTTATAGGACCACTTGACTGACTTACATCAAACCTTCGCCGTCCTCAAACAATACAAGCTCAAGCTGAACGCCTCCAAGTGTGCATTTGGCGTCGGCTCGGGCGAATTCCTGGGTAGCCTGGTCACTAGACGAGGAATAGAGGCCAATCTCGATCAAATTTCGGCAATCAAGGCCCTACAGAGTCCGACCTCTGCAAAACAGGTCCAGAGACTAACGAGGATGGCAGCAGCACTGAACCGCTTCATTAGTCGAGCTTCAGACAAATGTCGTCCCTTCTTCCAGCTCTTGAAAAAGAGCTCAGGATTCCAATGGACCCCGGAATGCGAAAGTGCCCTCCAGGCACTCAAAGTATACCTCTCCTCACCTCCCCTGCTTTCCTCCCCGGCACAGGGTGAGGTCTTATACCTATATCTGGCAGTTTCGGACCATGCAGTAAGCTCGGTACTCATAAGAGAAGATGACATGCAGTAAAAGCCCATCTATTACACCAGCAAAATCCTGCTGGATGCCGAAACGAGGTACCTGCCATTGGAGAAGCTCGCATTTGCACTCGTCAGTGCATCCCGCGAGCTCTCCCACTACTTCCTCACATATTCCATAGTGGTTGTGACAGAACACCCACTCAAGTCCCTCTTCAGGAGAGCAGACTTCTCTAGAAGAGTGTCTAAATGGGCTGTCAAACTAGGGCAGTATGATATCCAATACCAACTCAGAACGGCAATCAAAGCCCAGGTATTGGCAGACTTTATTGTGGAATTCACCTCTCCTAGTTCGGCACCGAACCTCCTCGGAACCGAACTGGGGGGCAAGGAGGCGGAGGCCACCACCGAGGCCGAGATAGAGCAGGAGCAGTCCTGGAAACAGTTCATCGACTCATCTTGGAAGGTCTTCGTGGATGGATCCTCAACCTCCAGAAGGACTGGCGCTGGCATCGTCCTCCAGTCTCCGGAGGGCCTCGTCATTGAGCAAGCACTAACTCTTGACTTCAAAGCATCAAACAACGAAGCTGAGTATGAAGCATTAATTGCAGGACTGGGCAGCGCAAAAATTCTGGGGGCACAACAACTGGTGATCTTCAGCGATTCACAGCTGGTGACGAGCCAACTCAATGGAGACTACCAGGCCCGAGACGACAGGATGGCAGCCTACCTATCCCACACCAAGCAACTGCTATCTCAGTTCCGAAAGGCTGAACTCAGGCAGATCGGCAGAGATTCCAACTCTCATGCCGACGCACTTGCAAACCTGGCCTCTACTGTCGAGGCAGGAAGAAAAAGAATTATCGAAGTAGAAGCACTGGACAGACCGAGTATAGAACTCCACCCACCTCGGTAGATCATATGTATTGATCTCGGCCTGAGCTGGATGGACGAGCTCATCTCCTACCTCAAGAATGACCAGCTTCCCGAGGACAAGAACCAGGCCCACAAAATCAGACTGAAAGCAGCCCGATTCTGGCTCTCTCTGGATAGCAAGCTCTATAAAAAAAATCCTACAATGGCCCTTACCTCCAGTGCGTTCACCCGAGCAGAGTCGAGGACTTCCTTCATGAAATCCATGAAGGCATCTGCGGCAGCCATATCGGAGGTCGGTCACTGGCTTACCGAGCTATCAGTCAGGGGTACTGGTGGCCCTATATGCAGAAAGACGCACAGGTCTACGCCAGGAAATGTGAGAAGTGTCAGAGGTTCTCTCACTCTCTCCATCAGCCAGCACATGACCTAAGTCCTCTTTCCAGCCCCTGGCCCTTCGCCCAGTGGGGACTGGACTTGGTGGGACCTCTCCACCGAGCTCCAGGGAACAAAAGATGGTTAATAGTAGCTACTGACTATTTTACCAAGTGGATAGAAGCTGAAGCGTTGTCCTCCATTACCGAGAAGGACACCAAAAACTTCGTATGGAGGAACATCGTAACAAGGTTCGGAGTGCCTCGAGCCTTGGTCATGGATAACGAGACCCAGTTCGACTTCAGTTCGACTCCAACTTCTTCAAAAGCTTCTATCAAGAACTCGGCATCAGGAACTACTATTCTACCCCAGCCTACCCCCAGAGCAATGGACAGGCTGAAATTTCCAACAAGGTAGTGCTTGACGGACTCAAGAAGTGACTAGATCGAGCCAAAGGGAGATGGGCAGAGGAACTTCCAAGTGTCCTCTGGGTGTACAGAACTACCCCAAGACGCTCGACTTCCACTACGCCCTTCTCCCTGGCCTATGGGATGGAAGCCGTGATTCCACTTGAGGTCGGTTTACCGACCCTCAGGTCGGAACTATTCGATCAAGGCCGAAATGATATAAACCTCGCTACAGAGCTCGACTTAGCTGAAGAACGGAGGGAGTCGGCAGCCATTCACCTCGCCTCTTATCAGCAACAGTTGGCCAGGGGTTACAATCTAAAGATCAGAGAAAGAAAGTTCTCCCCTGGAAAACTGGTCTTAAAGAAGACATTTCCAGCAGATAAAAATCCCAGTGAAGGAAAACTTGCACCAAACTGGCATGGACCATTCAAAGTGACTTCGGTAGCTGGGCAGTCTGCATACAGACTTGAGGACATGGAGGGTAGAGAGCTGCCACGTCCATGGAATGCCACGCACCTCAAGAAATTCTATTTTTGAGATGTAATTAGGTTTCGGAAGTCAATAAACTGATTCTTTTTATAGAATATGTTTTTACTTTCTAAACTATCTCCTACTCTCGAATATGGCCAAGTTATGGAACTCGGCATTTGCTCACAGCTCGGTCACAGGATCGACTTGCATTTTGGGTTCGGGCACCAAGGTCAGCTACTTCGGCCCGGTCAATAGGCCAGTCAAGTTCTGATTACAAAACCGAACTCCGCTTTGGTGGTAGGACCAAGCATCTTTAGGTTTACCGAGATCAGTGCTTGTTACGATTACAGTCCAGACGACACCTCGGGTACAAACTTAATACGTTAAGTCCGGCTGGAGGGCCGAGCTCATTTACTTGTCTTACTTTTTCTTTTTTCCTGTTATTTATTTTGGCTGCGAAGCCAAGC
This sequence comes from Umbellularia californica, assembly GCA_028538565.1. Lineage (NCBI taxonomy): Eukaryota > Viridiplantae > Streptophyta > Magnoliopsida > Laurales > Lauraceae > Umbellularia > Umbellularia californica. The sequence continues at coordinate 10,521,678 of JAPQWN010000001.1, read as the reverse complement.
ACATAAAAAGAGCAGGGAAAGTGGAAAGGAAAGGACATTCACCACACTATATAAAGATTGGAGCAAAATAGGAGTTCCATTCATTCAAAATCATGTACAATGAAAGTTTCATTCTCATCATCTAAAAAGAATTACATACATCTCCCCAAGGGCACAGGACAAGAAGAGAGAAAAACATCATGGCAGCTGATCTATGTCAATGATAGACACATCTTCAACTTCACCATCGCTAGTCGGAGCAGGAGGGGCCTCCGTGACATCAGGCCCGAGATCGGCAATGGTGGTCTCGGCGGCTGGAACTTGGAGAGTCTCCGAGACCTGTGGCTCGAGTTAGTTTTCTTAATTTAAAAGTTTCTTTAATTAGTCCCATATGGGTTTGACCTGTACTTGCCACTGTCTCATTTAGGCAGTCGTGCACTTGTTGTAAAATAACATCTTAAAGATCACATCAAGCATATTGGGCCATAAGACGAATTAACTTTGATTTGGATAAAACCGGGGAGAAAAGAAAATTAGAGTTAAATGAATTGGAAGAATTACACAACGAAGTATATGTGAATTCTAGAATTTACAAGGATCATACTGAGAAAAACTTTCCATCCATCTCTGAAGGCCCTCCTGTACAATTCTAGACTTGACCTGTTCCCAGGAAAGCTTAGATCTCGCTCGATGGGACCATTCATACTTCAAAAGGTTTTTCCCTCTGATGTCATTACTCTTTTAGATACCAAGGATGGTAATGTTTTCAAAGTAAACGGTCAAAGATTGAAATCATTCTTAGAGATTGTCAATACAGAGGAAGAAGTTGTTCTGGTCAATTTTGTGTAACAGGATTGACGGGCGCTGGATGTGACCTTAGCCCACACTTTTGTACATTTTGTATATAGTTTCTTTTTATTTTTTTTTTTTTGTATATTTTGTCTAACCATGGATAGGCAGTTGATCGGATCACATACCGATCAGATACCTTCTTCCACTTTCCCTCCATTGTTTTATTTTCATCATTTTACTCTTTCACAAGTGTTGTATTATATGCATAACATCGAGGACGATGTTCATCTTAGGTTGGGGGGTAGGACAAGCACACTTGTCTATTGTTAGATGATATTTTTGTACATTTTTTCTAGATTTGTTTTTTAGAGTTTTAAAAAATTTTAGGTTGTTTTTAGGACATTATTCTGCATGTAGATTTTTCTTTTGTTTTTAGGAAAGGAAAATCTCAAAAGAATTGCTATAATTAGAAGATATATTAAAATCTAGATTTTTCAAAATTTTGGACAAAAATTAATTTGGTTTACTTGTCTCTCTGAAGAATTTTCAAAAAAATTGTTGAATTTTGTTTTTCAAAACTCACACTATGCATAAATTCTTAAAGTTTTAAATGTGAAACTTTAATGACTGTTTTTTGTAGTTTTAAAAAAGATGTCCTTTTCATACTATGCATACTCAGTTTTCAAAGGTTTTTTGGTTAATTTGGGTGGATCTTATCCTCAAACCAATGAGTTTATTTGAGGAAACTGACAAGGGCTACCTATTATTGGAGACCATGAAAAAAGATTTCAACCTTCTGAAAAACAATTGTGTGAAAGTCATGTAGCCTTGAGAGGATTTTTTTTTTGCTAAGTCCCGGAGGATTAGAATATTTGAGGGAAGATATCATGATGGTGTTATTGTAGAGCATTTAAAACTTAATTTTTTTAATGTATATATCCTTTTCACCATGCACACAAGTTTGATACTATTTTGAAAATGTTTTTGCTGATAGACTTGTGGACTATATTTCAAAGATGTCTATTATTTTTTTATTATTTTGGAATTTGAGAGTTTTTTACCATTATAAAAAATTTGAGTTATTTTTTTTCTTTTTAGGCTTTTATTTTTATGTATAAATTTAAGCACAATAATATTAATAATATTATTAATGAATTTTGTGAATAGATTCACTGCAAACCCTCACAAGGCATAACTCATCCACTAGGGATAACATAGGAGTTCAAAGACTTTGCTACATAGACTAACAAAATGCAATCGAAGTGCCAGCGAAAGTGGCACTATTTTTTTTTTTTTTTTTTTTATGTTTTCTGCATGTTTCCTTGTTTTCTTAGGATAAGTTGGTTAGTTTAATGACCTACCCTAGTTGTCATCTTTTGCTCGGACTAGCAAAATGTTGGTTGTGGAGTGTGATAAGTCCTTAACGTTACATATTTTTATCATCATTTTATGAGTATTTAAGGACTTATTCATCTCAAAAACCTGCCAAATACCTATCAAGACTTGTGCAATAAGTACAAAATCCCTAAGAAATCTCTCCCAACTAGGAAACGACTTTTGCAAAAGTTGCAAAGGGGGACTATAAATGCACACCTAAGGGGGGATGTCCAACACGAATTCCACCTCTCTCTTGGACATCCCCACTGTTGAAAGGAGGTGGGCCTTCTAGATGAGTTTATCAAAACTTTTGACCCACTTAACGCAGAGATCAAACACCCAAAGGCCAAAAACCCAATCCCAAGATCTATAACCATAATCCCATGCGTTCAGATCAAAAATCTATCCAAAGAAGACAGATTAAGAAAACAAAAAAGCATATATAATAAGATCTACTACAACAAATAAGTTGTAGGTTTATACCTTTGGAGCTTGGTTGTGCTCTAATTGAGAACTTGATTACTTGATTCTACGAAACCCTTTTCGCAGATTTTGATCCCTGTAATCTCGTGTTCTTCCACGCTATATCCCTCTTGTTAGAAAACTTTTTAAAAAGAAATTCTGGGATCTCAAATAAGAAGAAACCCTAGGCACTCAACAAGGAAACCAGAGGAGAGGAGGGGAAGGCTTAGGCGTCCAATATGTGTGGGAGCATGGGACACCCAGTCGCCTCTCCTCACTTAAATAGTTTATGGAGCACCTCCTTTTTTACCAAAATCAGAAGTTTGTCTTCTATTTTTATTTGTATCATACTCCTCCTTTCCTTAAGAGTTTCAATTGGAATAAAAGCTTCCCTTCTTAAGGCTACCATGGGGACCACTAGAGATTCCTTAGAATCTAGCTCCAATTGAAACATCTAGTCCCCACATTTCATGTGAACTCCGCACCCACAGTTAATTACACATAACTCTACTAAATAAATGCAATTGCACTCCAGTCTTAGAAATATTTACAAGAAGACCCTAAACTTCTCAATTATTGCAAGCAAACCTCTCTATCAATTATATCCATAGATCTATTGAAATAAATCTGTCCAACCAAATTAGATCCACATCTTATTTTCCTTGTGACCCAGTTAATCACAATGATCAGTACCACCTGATTAACTCTTAATCAAGATAGGTGCGCACTTACCTATGATAAATTCAATTAATTGGCACAATGGGGTATTTCTCATTTAAAGAATAGATTCCATCTTGAGAATTATATGTTCCCACGGTTCCACCATCACGTACTCAAGATACCAAGGTGTTGACTTACAGTTGACTTCAATAATTGATAACTCAAAATAAATGTATAGTAAAAACTTGAGTTCATTAATCGCTCATGATAAAGAGCCTATTGCTAGGAAATTATGAAAGCAATCCTTAATTAAAGACAGATTTGCATAAGGTACCACTCATGGTCCTTCAGTACATTCTATGTACTACCACAACAATCCAGAATCTTACACTTTGATTCCTTCATCCATGGAAAAGGCCCTTAGCTGGATGGTCCCAGTTTCCATTTTTCCAGAATCTGTCAAATAAGGGTCCACTGTGCATGTGGAGTGGACCACAGGGGAACAAGTGAGTAGCCATTTTGAAAAGGCAGTAGTGCGACCTCGGTTCCATTTCTGTTTCAAATTCATCATTTTACAGGGGAACCTTCAACCACCTAGAATCCAACGTGATCGTAAGGGGCCTGTGAAATTCTGTCATTTGATAAATCACAATTCCAAATTTTGTTGTGTCCAAGCAGAGGCTAACACAGTTCAAGGCTTTCATTTCATGTTCAGGCAAATTCTAATATCCAAGCATATTCACAAGCTGAATTAATTATATGCCACCATACGATACAAACAAGAAAGTGAACACCATACTGTAAAACTCACTCAAAATGTTGAAGCAACAGAGACATGCATATATCACTCCTGCAATACAGTATTAACGACAAGACGCTTCACTCCACAACTTTTTCTGGCCCACGGTGCCGGGCATGTCGAGCAACAGAATAAGCTGAAAGTGCAGATCCAGTCATGCTCAAAGAGTGTTTGGTAACGTCAACACTTTTCTTGACAGCTAGCCACAATGTCCACAAGAATCCAATCCACCCTGTAGAAGAAATTTTGTCCCAATGAAAATATAGAAGTTAATAATCCGAAAACAAAGTGTTTGGATCGAATTCACAAAAATTAAACTCTGATTTCATACAACAAAACCCGAGGTGCAGATTTATGCCATTAGACATAAATTAAATAGTCAAATATAATTCATCCCCTCTACGAGCCATTCACATAACCAATACAGGAAAAAGAAATCTCAATTCAATTGAAGTAATATAATGTGCAAACAGAAAGTGCATGTCAATATATAAAGTAACTGTAATGTACCGTGTAAAAAGTACTAAAATGCATGTTGATATAAAGTTACTGGTCGTCAACCTATCCTCGGATGTGATTTAGTCCTTGGAATAGACACTATAGGACCCATTAGGCAACCCAGAATCAAGAAAGGCCAACAACCCATGTACAATTGTATATAAGAACTGTTCAACATGCCACACAAGCCTGATATCTGGTTGTAGTTGAACTGTTCAACAGGCCACATAAGCCTGATATCCTCTTGTAGTTCATAAAACTCTATCCTAAATAAAGTGTGGTGGTGAGATCTCTCACAAATACAGAAATTATTTCACATATTGCTTTCATCTGGTTAAGCAATTTGCACACACTAGGAGTCCTGACTACAATTAGGACTCAACTTGGAATTCTAATATACCCTACTAACACAGTATGGATCACAGCTTCTCTAATACTTATCAGTTATTGCACAATCTTGCACTTGTTAGATAGCTAATTGAATAACTTTAATGGAACAAACTCAATTTCACATCAGTTATCCAAAAAAAAAAAAAAAATCTCAATTTCACATCAATTGAACATAGTTCACATGAAATGTGCTTATATATATATAAAAACAAATAAAATAAAATAAAGAATACAATATTCTGAACCCTTCTTTTATTGTGTAAACACCATATGTGGGACCCCCATTGAGTGGATATGGGCCACTCTTTATCTTACCAGCAATAGATCAGGAGGCCTATGGCCTTCATTATTCTCCCAGACTTCGGAAGAAGTGACCCTGGAATAGCCTTGGGGTCCTCCAGATATAAGAACCAAAAATTTGTCACTTCATCAGCTGATCTTCCTAATTCTTTTGCCACCACTGTTCATGTGATCTATTCCTCTACCTAGTAGTAGTAGATTGAAGATGCAGCATAGTCAAATGCAGTGTTGTGACGGGTGCAGCTAGGTGCTAGCCTGCTACGCATAAGCTTAGATAAACGCATCATAATAAGGTCCTAGGTAACCAATGCGCAATACATCCCTTCTTCCCTCCATCCCTCCCTCCGGTTTTGGTACATCAACTTTCAAGTGAATAGCCTTAACTTAAGAGAAACAAACAATCAATGGTCCTTGGAGGGCATGCTCCATGCATCCAATAGAACTTGAATGTCGTTATCTTACCCGGAGGTGGATCTTTCGCCTTGCATATTACAGGACCTATGAGACTTGCCAGAAAACCTTGGGTGGTAGAAATAAGATACCTGTCAATTAGAATTGGTACTTATAGCACTCACTTTTCACCCTTTTCCAAAAGGATCCTTGTGAATATTTTAAGAAAGTTGTTCGGTTTTATGACTCATTTCAATTGGGTCCTCACCGTCAAATTGGACGTAACTGTGTTAAATTTATTTTCCAACTTTTAAAAATGGCAAACTACCTGTTCCTTCACATTAAACCAACATCCCCTTTCTTTTTCCCAACAAATATGTTTCCTTTGTTTCAAACATACATTCCTTGCTTAGATTTTCAACTTTCACTTTTTCAAAGATTATCCCGTTTAGAGATTGAGGTTTCAAAGATTATCCCATTCAGAAATTGAGGTCTTCTTGCCCTATTGTGGGACTGCCACTAGCTGGCATACCCTATGGGAGTATTGTGACTCAGATGTGGAGGTAGAGATAGCTTGTGGTATGGTTGTGATTTCAGCAATGGAGGCCTGTAGGAACTTGTGGTTTCGGACATAGTATTTCCATCCCTATTGTGAGATCTTAAGTTTATATTTCCTCATATTTTGAGAATATAGATTGATCTAGGTGGTTTCTCTGCAATTAAATGAGCTAAAAATATGGGAACTAGTGTTGCATAGAATTTTCTTTTTTTTTTTTTTTTTGGTGTTAAGCATATCTACCCCTTTCTTTATCGAAGTGCAGTTTCATCTTTTGTTGTTTGTGTGGAAATAATCAAATCGCAATACCAGCGATCAAAATAGCAGTTGCAGCGGGCGTAGTGGCCGGTAGCCAAGACGCTACATAACGGCCGATACACAGCAGTAGCGGTGTGAATCGAAAAAGTTAAAACTTTTTGAAAAAATATCCAAAATATTGGAAAATGTTAGAATTTGATGCTTTTTTCTATAATAACTAAGATAGATCGATGTAATGGTCCCTTTAATGCATAGAAATTTTGTATCGCTGAATGATTATTAATAAATAAAAATATATAATTTTTTTCATGTATTCATATTGGTTAGCCATACTAAGTTAAATTCTATCATGCATTTCTAAATTCATAATTCAAATAAGCAATTTAGTACAACTATATATAACAAAGTATATATAAATTATAAAATAATGCTCAAATAAAGTTTAAAGTTCAAACCAAATAACAAATTACCGTTCATCAAAACAAGCAATGTTCTTTTGTTGAGTGCAGAGAAAAGAATACATCTACCAAAGAGGGTGTCTAATAGGATGTACATAGAGAAGAACCTTTGAGAAGAAATCTCTGTATCAAATGTAATTCAGCGAGATAATGTGTTTTTTGGTATTCTTTTAAGCATAAAATGGTAGAAAAGTTGCGTAGAAATGTTATTTGGAGAGAAGAAAAGAAATAAGTCTTATTATGCATTTTAAGATTTTTTTAAAAGTAGGAATCTGTCTCACTCCGTAACAGACGCTACGGATGTGAGCGGCACTAAATTCCATTTAGCGGCACGCTTGATATAGTGGCCGCTACAATCCATGCGCAGCACCACCATAAGCTATCTTAACCTCCACGTTCAACAGTGCCATAGGCAATGTCAGCCAATCACAACCCCACAACAGATCTCTCCCTTAATGTCCGAATTAAATAATCCATGAAAAACGAAAAGTTGAAAACAAAAGGAGGTCATTGACTTTGTGCTGGGACGATATATAAATTTAAGGGAAGGGATGAGTGTTTGAAAGAGAGGATATGTATTTGATGGGAAAAGAAAAGGGTCATGCGGTTGGGTAAAGAGTGTTTTAGTCATTTTTAAAGTTAGGAATAAATTTTACACCATTACCTCTAATTTGACGGTTTAGAAGAAATCTGAACGAGGAGGCAGCAGCTCAATTCCAAGCTATGATGCTGCTTATTGGTAATGTTTTCATTCCAAAAAACGGGAAAGATAAAAGGATCTGGAAATCCTCCACAAATGGCATATTTTCGGTGGCGTCATTCTTCTCAGCCATGAATAAAGATGCAAGGACATCACACCCACATATCGCCAACCTATGGAGGTTGAAAGCCCCACGTAGAGTCATTGCGTTTGGGTGGTCCACTCTGCTTGGTGGTATTCTAACAATGGATAACCTACGGCGAAGGAGAAAGTTGGTTGTAAATGCATGTCCAATGTGTCTCCCAAATGAGGAAACCATCGACCACCTTTTGCTTAATTGCAAAACAACACAATTCATATGGAAGGTTACATTGGGCTGGTTTCACTGTTGTGGGCCTCTTCCTCAATCCCTACCAGCCTCGTTTGAATATTGGAAAATGGGAGTGGGGTCAAAAAGAGGAAAGACGATGTGGAATCTTTCGTTCTTGGCGGTTTTGTGGTGCATATGGAAAGAAAGAAACAAAAGATGCTTTGAAGGATTATCTTCTACTGATAATCAACTAGTAGAGAGAATCAAACATTTGGTCGCCATTTGGGCTTCTTCATTAACACTCTTCAAAGGTATTGCAACAAATTCCATCTTTCAAAATTGGACGGAAATAGCATTCTCACATCCACATAAACCTTACATAGTCTACAAATGGAGTCCTCCAGCAAATGGTGTGTTAAAACTGAACTTTGACGGAAGTGCAATAGGGAATCCAGGAATGGCGGGTATGTGGGGGGGGGTTGGTTAATTTGCAATGATCAAGGAGTCACACTGTTATCATACTCAGGTCCAGCCAGTCTATGCTCATGTAACAAAGCTGAGATATTATCTTTAAAAATCGGATTACGAGAAGCGGTGAGATTCAATCCTCAGTTGTTGATTGTAGAAGGGGATTCTTCATGCGCGATAAAGTGGGCTTCTCAAGCTTCTATGGCTCCTTGGTGCCTTACAATTGTAGTAGAAGAGGTCACAAAGATTGCTAAGAATATCAACATTTCATAAAACCTCATTAAGCGCTCTGCAAACTCGGATGCGGACAGACTACCCAAAGAGGGAGTATCCAAACCGTCTTTGTGTATTGTAACTGACTGTTAATATTTTTGCATTTAGGTCCACACCTGATTTTTTTGGGGCTGGACAACCCTTTCCTTTTGGGGATTTTGGATTTCGCCCTTGGTTTTTTTGGGGATTTTTGGTTATCAGTATACTACTTTTATACTGTAAAGTTCCGTGGTGAAATCAAATGAATGCAGTCATCCTTTCAAAAAAATTTCAATAAACCTAACAACTTTTTTTTTAACTTATTAATTCATAAGTATCCTCTTTAAAAAATGGTAAAGGGGGTGGTTTTTTTTTTTTTATAAACCCGCCCCCCCCCCCCCCCCCAAAAAAAAAAAAAAAAAAAAAAAAAAACTCTTTTTACTTTGCTTGGTGTTATATATATATATGCGTGTGTGCAGACACTCTTATGAGAGATAGGGTGGGGGCCCTCACATCCATAACCAATGCCAACAACTCAAATGTGAGGGTCCCCTGCCCTATCTATCATAATAAGGTGAGAGATGCTCTCATAGGAGTATATATATGGGAAATACTCCTATGAGAGTAACTCACACACTATTATGAGAGCAACGGGGGGACCCATTGGATCCATATCCAATGCTTTATAAGCATAACCGTGAATAGCGTTATGTGTGCTTAGCCATATAATTGAACTGGTAACATAATGATCGACATTATTGAATAACTGAAGTTGCTAACTTTTAAGTATTAGTAGCAGCAGTAGTGCTGCATCCTATGATGCCCAGTTACGGCATGTTACGGTGAGGACAAGCTGTGGACATGGCAGGGACATAGATTTTACACATAAAAAGTTACGTATCGGATATGATACGACATGATACATTGCCCATTTTGAAGTATCCGTACGTCATAGGCTGCATCTTATCATTCTTTTTTAAGCATAATCAATGAATTATCTGGGAATTTTATGTAGTTAGTCATATTAATAAACTGGTACCATAATGATCGACAATATTAAATAATAGATAAGCCCTCCTTTACTATTGCCTTACCCTCTTAGGAGAAGAATATCAAACTCGAACTCTACAATAATGCGCAGGGGGAGATATCATTAACATGTACTGAGCCCATCTCCACTTTTAGGTAATGTGTCCAGTGGTAGAGTAACTCTATGGTCCCAGCCCTTATTGTTCTCATCATTATTCAGCAGTTACCCCTATATTAGATGGACGATAAGAATGTTTTTCTTAACGGTTTCATTTCTGAAAAGAACTATTGCAAACACTACATGGACTCCCTCATTCGCCTCATCAGGTCTCCTCTATAAATCGAGCCCTCTACAGCTTAAATCTACTAGTTCTTGGTTTTGCTTGGTTTAGTGAAGTTCTTCACAGTGTCAGTTTCATCATAGTTAGCATGACTATTTTCTCCCAAAATCCTCAAGGTAGGTATCATTGTCACTATACATGGATGATATGATTATCATTGGAGATGATACTTCTAGCATTGAATCCCTAAAAGGACTCCTCCATGCCCAATTTGACATGAAAGATTTGGGATCCTCAGCTAGAATGTACACCCTAGATCTATATTAATGTACATGGTCCTGCAGCTTTAACAGGTCCGACATGTACACCCTAGATCTATATTAACATAAAGGGGTGTATGTATCTAGCAAATGGGCTGTGAGCATGGCCCTGACTTTCATGCCTGTGACCTGGATCCAAGCCTAAGTATTGGGTTCTATAACTAATGGAACACGCTTGGACAAGTTTTGGCCCAGCCCATGAACACCCCACCTGCATCAACATGATTAATGTGAGATGGGAAAATGTACTGCTCAATAAATTTTAGTATAAAACTATAAATGCAAACTACAGTTTTTTTTTTTTTTTTTTTTTTTTTTTTTTTTTGCCTTGTGATACAAAAGCTCCCATCATTTGACAATCCAGGGACTCTCCCCTGGTGGAAGAATGCTTTAAACATGGCGTTAGGTGCATGGTTGGCTACAGAAAGATGTGCTACATATATAGACAGATTAGAATTACATGATTAGTATAAAAACAAAAACAAATGGTAAATAAATTCTACTCTTGCCAATAGAGTTCGAGATGAGCAACAAGTATTGGAAAACATTTTCTCTTTCTTTTTCAGAGAACTTGATTTTCTTAGATTTGGTTTCTTGCACTGGGATGGACTAACCACACTTTTTATTAATAAATCATCATTTTATAAATTAATCATCAAATTTTCACAGTAGAAATTGTGAAATAAATACCTGTAGCCACTATAACAGCAATGATTGCTGATACGGTTGCCGTAGAAATAACGAACAAAGCCACCGATAGCGCAGCGATGTAAATTCCAGTCATGCAAGTGAAAAAGATAGCTAAAAAGCCTCCAGCAGCTGCTAAGGACATGAGCAAAGAGATGATAATGGCATTGGCAGTTGCTGCCAAAAAGAAAAGCATAAAAACAAGTAACCCTGTCAAAGACAGAAAGGTGATGGTCCCAACCTGCATCATCATTGGAGGAATAATTTTTAGATTAGTAATTGCACAACAGATAACACTACAAAAAGAAAATATTTGATCTATCTAACCATCTCAAAAATTTATGGAGCAATTTGGATATATCACATCATAACCAGTGAGAATAAATAATTGCGCTAAGTGGACTAGTATCAATCCCACAATGAATTTCGGAGCAGCGCAGAATAGTAAACCACATTCAGAATGATACCATTTCTGTGAGCTTTCTGCCCTAAGTTATAGTCAATGCCGATGGATAATGAGTTTGGCCTGTTTGGGTGTAGATAATCAGTATCCCACTCCCTGTCATCACCCCACTGCAAAGTGTGGAATGGATAAACATCCATTCCACCAAAATTTATGAACTGATTATTTCCCCTAAATTTTGATGTTATGAATAAAAATTATTCTCAACATGCATGCATTCATGTGCAACAAAGTCAATCGGTGCTCATATCTAATGCCGGTTGCTGGTTAAATGACGTAGGCACCAACAGGCCCAGCAGGCTTATTAAAAAGGGGTGGCAGGTCAGTGGGTATAACCCACCTAAATTTGACACAAATCAGGCCTAGGCCTGGCTGTCAGTTTCTAAGAGATTACAGGTCCCAGTAGCCAGTCACATGTGGCACAATTTCATTTACAATTCCCCACGGCAAAAAAAGAAAATAATGAAGCAGTAACTATGTTTCTAAATTCAGTTGCTTAATTCTTGGATTTGGATTGATTTCCTTCTATTCAGTTATGAAGAGGTTGAGAATGAGATGGAATGAGTGATTGCTCCAATGTTATAGGTATAAGTATGCCAGCTCTTTCCCCCAATTCGTCCAAGACAGTAAGACAAATACCACGAGCATAGCCGGCTCTTTCCTCTTTTAACTAATATAGGATTGCTATCCTATAAAGTGCTATCTTGTTTATGGATTAGATTAATGGTCAAGATGAATTCTTTAGGATTGCTATCCTATCAAGTTGCTTAATCTCTCTCTTTCTTTTTCTCTCTTCAAATCCTAATCATAATAGGCTTTTAATGGAAACAACTTCACAACAGAAAAAATAATAAAAAAGCATTCCAAAAAAAAAAACCCAATGGGCTCTTTGTATTCCCACCCATCACAAATCGTGCAATTCGTGGTTGAATTGACCCATAATGTCTCAAAAGTGATTTGGAGATACGATATGAACCGTTTTATTGACAATACAATACAAATAGTACAATTCATATCATGAAACATAGGATACTGGTAAGTGGTAACTATGTATCTAAGATTTGAATACGTGAATATGAAATCAGGGACCTTGGAGCACTAAAATATTTTCTTCAGATCGAGGTAGCTAGATCAAAAGACAGAATTGTCATCTCACAATGCGAGCATACCCTAGATCTTCTTGTAATATGGTTGGTGTAAACTTTGTTTCTTGAAGGAGTAAAAAAACAAGCAGTTACTGAAAATCAACTGTTGAAGCTGAGTATCGAGTCGTGGCCCATTGATGTTATAAATTGATGTGGCTAACAATATTATTAGAAGAAATAAGGGTCAAGCAAGGCAGACTCATGGTTTTGCATTGTGGCAGTACTTTGGTAATTAAAATAGCAACAAATCCAGTATATCATGAGAAAACAAAGAATGTGGAAGTTGATTGTCACTTCATCAGGGAGAAAATTGAAAAAAAAAAAAAAAAAAGAATATATATAATATATACGAGTACAATTAATCAACTGGCAGGTTTTCTTACAAAAGCAGTTAGAAGGAAACAGTTAAATGATGTTTTGTCCAAGTGGGGAATAGCAAACATATATGCACCAGCTTGAAGGAGTGTTGACTGTTGAGTTAAGAACAGGACCTATTCGTAAAAATCAATAAGTTCAAAGACTTGAATGTAATTTAAGGAAATACAGAGGATTTTTCATAATATTTAAGAATGGAATAAACTATTTATAGCTAGTCCAAGCTTAGGGCAATGGCAATCAACCTATAAAATTTTCCCTCAAAATACTTCTTCCTTCTTTATTGCCCATGTTTTCTCTATCTATGGTTTATTGACTTTCTGGAGAAAAACCCTAGATTACATTACAAATAACAACTCAACTAAAGTCAAAATTATCAATCAGATGGTTCATGCAAAAACATAACCCCTCACAAATGGAAACTATAAGCTATAATAAAGGACTCACATAAGGATAGGTAAAAACTAAAGGGTCAACAAACAAAGATTGGGAAATAGGATTACCCTTGTCCAGATCTATCTGATGAAGTGAAGATCATGTTACATAGTATGTTTCTTGAATAAACATACCAAAAAAATAAAAAATAAAAACATTGAACCGCATTGGTTCCAAAGTAGAATCATCATGAGTGGCACTATCCGATCTGAACGTAAGAGAATTAACAGGGACATTATTGAGAGTAGGAACAAATTATTCTATCAACCTTACTAGAAGTAAAATCTTTTCCCTTGTTTGACAAAAAAAAAGGATCCTCAAAAAAGAGGTGTCGGTTTGCTCCCCATGTCTTGTGTTCCAAACCAGGCCACATCGCATGGTGTGCGTTTGTGTGGGCTTAGCCGGCGCCACCCAAGGGATTACTCTTGTTGGGTCAGAGACCTCAAGGATACCCATATCATAAATAATAATAATAATAATAATAATAATAATAATAATGATAATAATAATAATAATAACAACAACAATAACAACAATAATAGCATCCTAAAGAACTTCATATCCATTAAAACATATATCATTCCTGAAATAGGATTGAAACATTTGTGAGGAAACCCATCAAAACTAACATGAATCCAGGACCCAAAGGCCTTTACGCTCAAAACCCATTGTCTCCAAATTCGCAGAGAGAGTGAGAACTATAAAAAGAGAACAAACGAGGCCTTAAAAGAGAGAAAGGAACGTACCTCAAAGAATCAAATTCATTGTTACAGGATGGAATCAAATCAGTTTTTGAACTGGTAACCCTTTAAGAGGATGCCAATATCTCAAATTCAGAGTGGAGAAGATTTGCATTCTATATAAGTAGAGGAGAAGAGGTATGAAACCCTAAGCCTATCAAATCAAAGTGGCATAGGAACCATAAATGTAACTTAACAAAAAAAGAAGAATAAAAGTTGAATAATAGCTCTAGAAAGCTAAATTTTAAGAATAAAAGTTGTAAAATATCTTTAGAAAGCTAAATTTCCAATGTTAATAGTTTTTAAGCTGTTCTAAACTTATATGTAAGCATATCATGGGTTGATGCAGCTTTGATTAGAACATTTACTTCAAGCTGATAAAAATAAATGGTAACGGTCACCTCCAAAGTGGTGCGTAACAGGCATTAGTTATCGGATCTAGCAGATGACAAATCAAACGAATACAACTCGTCTAATTTAGATAGCCGTGAAAGCGGGGCCAGTTGATTGTATGTACCATCGGTATTAATGAAACCATGATACACATTATTGTACCCATTGTTCTTGCTATTTGTATCTTGTAACGTTCTATTTTCATTAATAAAATTGTTGTTACCCAATAAAAAAAAAAATCATGGTACCAGATGCTTCAAGTGTAACTTGGCAATTTCATTAGGCAAGTGATCTAGTAGAATTCATTATCATTTTTTTATTGATTTTATTACAATACATATCAAGCAAGACTTGCTCCATCTTATATGTCTGGCCTTTTAAGTTTTACATCATCTCCATTTAGGTTTGTGCCCTCTACCACTTCATAATCAAACAATTAACAATGAATTCCTTCATCCATTAATCTTCTATATGTTGTTTTCATATGCAGGTTGATGGCCCACCAAGGAAAAGGGGTAGGCCGAAAAGGACATGGATGGAACTAGTAAGGATAGATCTATAGAAAAGCAACCTATGAAAGGATTTGGCTTAGGACTGATCGGAATGGAGAAACAAAATTCATGACAGAATTCATGTAGCCGACCCCTACATAGTTGGGACAAGGCTTTGATGATGATGTTGTTTTAGGTAGAAAAGCTAAGCTTCTGCTCCATGTCACTACTAAATTCATGCATTCCTTTGTTTCTCACTTTGAACACTATATGGTTGAAAATGTTTCTTAATCTTTTATAAGCTACTTCATATAATTATAGCAGTTGACATCTACGGAGAATTTCAAATTCCATGTGGAAATGGCGTGCAACACTGCCACTATTCATCATAAACTATCTCTACAGGGGATGGGATCCTAAATATTCATCGTAAACTATCTCCATAGGGGATGGGATCCTAAACTATTCATCATAAAGGCCATGTTACAGATGAACCATGTAAGACCCCGACCTGAGTGATCTCGATTAGTACTAATTAAGTAGTGTGTTAGTTCTAAGCGTGATTAGTGAATTTTGGCTAAGTTGGGAATAGAATAGCTTCTATTATAGCTTGGGGGAATTTTGAGTGCCTTTGTGATTAGTGGGACCCTTTAGGGGTTCCTTTTATGACCTTGCGTGTACTTGGGGGATTACTTGAGATTCCAATAAATTGTATTTCAATCCCGTTTTACTCATCTCATTAATCTCTTCAACTTTCATGTTGATCCCGTCCCCGTTCGGAACCCCAAAACCCGACTTTTCCTATATCAGGGGCAAAACAGTCTTCTTACACCAAATCTAGCCACAAAATTTGATGTTCCCGAGACCCTCGAAATATATACTTTTTGGAAACTAGAAATTTCGACAATCATTTTTCCCTTCTTCGTCGAACGCATCCGAGGTCCCGAAAGTCATGATTTCAGCCCAACAAGAATTTCTAGCAGTGGAGCCCACCTCCACTTGTATATAAAGAAAACCCATTCCACTTTACCCTTCTTCTTGGCTCAAAACGTGGGAGAGGAGTGGCTGGAGACTGCCTAGGGTTTCTTCTTGCCATTTCTTCTTCTTCTTGCTTCTTCATCTCTCTTCCACACCAACCTTACACCAATCAAGAAATGAACTTCATCTTCTTCTTCCTCACCATGAAAACTCCTTATTGATACCATTGGTGAAGGATTTCAGCAACATTGACGTTTCCTTTGAGCTCACCTTGTCCATTTGAAGAACTTCCATGTAAGCTTCCTCTTCAATCTTCTAGATATGTTTTCTTCTTCACTTAAGAGAAATTCCATCTCCATTATTGAAGCTTTCTTCTTCTTGATTCATTGTCTGGACCATTTAGGGTTTGTTTTGGGGGTTTTTGTGTGTAGTCTTGAATCTTGGCTTGGAGGAGTCATTAAGGCTTGATTTGCTCGATTAGAGACCTAAGGCAAGTAGATGATTGATATTTTTATTATTGAAAGGTTTTATAAGAAATATGGATGATTTCACTATTCATTCTTGACTTGCATTGATTTGAAATTAATGCACATAAATGAGTTTGTTGGTTGTTCAACTCTTAGAGATATTGCAATTATAGTCTATTCATTTAATACTTGTTGATAGCTTATATGAATAGTTGTGATTGGTGGCTTCTCTTCCCTTATAGTTGATTGGGGTGATGAAGAAGGTGGTTGGATTAAGTTCATAGAAGTTTAAAAGGGAGAGTGTTGAATGTTGAATTGGAGGAACTTTTTAGTTCATTCTACTGCAGAGAAATGAATGGGAAATAGAGAGAATTGATTAGAGGAAGAAAAGGCTCAAATCTGAACCTATTGTGAATTTCCCGCAGCTGGGCGGTCAGCGGGAGGTCACCTATCGGCTAGCCGCCTGTAACTGAACCAGGTTCGGTTACAATTCCAAAGAGCTGCAATTCTGTTCTGAAGGGGCGGTCACCTAGTCGGTTAGCTGACCAGTGACCGCTAGCCAACCGAACTGAAGAGGTTACAATTCCAGTATGCTGCTTCTGTCAGGCCAACCGGGGTCAGCCGTGCGATCAGCTAGCGGGTAACCGCCAAACCCATCGGCTGCTAACCGCCAGCTAACCGACCTTCCCCAGGAATTTTGAAAAATGAAAAGGAATGAAAGGGTTTCCGTCCCAATCGCTTGTGCACCTCTTTCAGTGGGCGATGAACACCATTCATCTGGGGGCTATGTTGGAGCAGGAAGGTGATGTTTAAAGGTTCGGAGAATGCTTATTGGAAGTCCGTTTGAGAAAGAAACCATATCACAGAGATTCATTGAAGTTTTGAAATTTCCAAAGTGTATAAGGAGCCCGGAATGTCTCCAAACTCAAGGAGTACCAAATTTTTATTAAATTGACATACGGGATCCCTATTCACCTTGAACTAGTGTTGAATCCCAATACTTGTCCCGATATTTTGAAAGTTTATTGCACTCCATTATTCCTCGAGATTTTGATATGCAATCCCGAAATCCATGTTTATGATTTGTTACTTCCGAAAATATTAAAAATACATTTGTAGCATTTTGCTAATCCAGATATGCATTCCCGATATTGAAGTGACATTTGTGCCTTCGAGCACCTCGTCCCGCCCGGTTATGTAATTGCATTATGTGTTTTATACATGTCCCAATTTCTGTTACATGACCTATGAGTCGGCACTACTAAGCTTGGACGACCTTGTCGGTTTGATCCACAGACTTGGAGGTCCCCCTCCCGTCCCACCAGCTGCAGTTTGGATCCCGATACCCGGTTATTACCGTGGTCCCGTCCCGATACCCAACTCGCTCCCATGGTTCCCGATATCCGGTTCACTACCGTGATTCCCAATACCCGGTTTGCTACCTCAGTCCCGTCCCGTATTATTATATGTATATGTATATTTTCGTTGAATCTCCTCACTTCGGTGACTGAGATCAACACCCTCGATTTGCTCTTGTCACTTCGGTGATAGAGGACTTAGCTTTGTGTGGTTGCCACCTTACTTGCTTGTTTCCCGATTCCTTGGTACACTTACATGCTTTTACATTGTATTTATGATTTTGAATAAATGATTTACTTTTTTTTTTAAGTTATTGTTTAAACAGGTTTAAATGTTATCCAAGGTAAATTCAATTATTGTTATATTGTTATATCTTTTCACCCACGTGCCAAACCGTCGTCTTTGACCCACTTTTAGTACTCAGGTCCAGTCGCCGGTTATCTTGAGGTGGAGCACGAAGAGGCGGTCGGTGAACCGCAGCGCTTAGTCGAGTGGCACGCCGATGATGTCGTATAGACATTCGATTGCCTCAAGATTCGATACATTTTGGGGGTTGTGGCTAACCATTCTTTGGGGGGTTTATATTTTGGTTATATTGGCCTTTGTTGGCCTCTATTTTTGGGAATGTAATTAAATGAACTATTCTATAGGCATTAACATTACCTTTGGGAAATGCTAACAATCAATGCTCATTCTGATTCCTTATATTCATAAACGTGTCATTAGTCTTATTGATGGGAATTAGCTATATTCTTGATTTAATACACGCTTCCGCACCTAATCAAAATATATTATGTTGATGTGACATCCTCACCGCGGACACCTGTGGGAAATCACGTGCACGGGTAATATTATATTCCTTACCGACCAGTGTACGTATTGGCCAAATTATCTTATATATTATAGCTTCATTATCATCCATCATCATCAGTCCCGATCCCGGATTAGGCCCGCGGGCCCGGTCCGGGGCCGCGACAAACCACAGCTCAGATATTGCACCAGGCAAGTGACCATAACCATCACAACCTGTTCACAAATGGAATATCAACAAGCCCATCATTAATCAATCAAATGGTTCGTTGGGATCGCAGAATTAGTGAGCTACAGCAACCCTTCGACCGCTCAGCAGACGACCTAGATCCACTAAATCCCCTCTGCCTTGGCAACATGTAAGGTGAAGAAATGCTAGGGGCCTACTTGGATAAGGAGATAAGTGGGGAAGAGAAAAACTTTGGTGAGGGGGAATATTTGGAAAGTGGGGTATATTCACTGGGTGGAGAAAAAGGATTTTTTTTTTTTTTTTTTTTTTGAAAATGAAAAGAAGGAGAAAGTTAGAGGTAGAGAATCTGTTTGTGGAAATTCACTACTTTTCTCTACAAGTGATGCTCAATGTTTGGATTTAAATGGAGAAAGACATGCATGAGAAAATCATTTTCAACTTTTTTATGGGGAAGATCCTCTGATGGGTATCAGTTTGGTGGAAAATGAATACGCAGCTGTGACCCCGATCTATATTGCCACCTTATATCCTTCATCCCTCACCCTTTTTGACATTCCTTGTTGGAATCCTTTCTTTTTACCATGAATTTGTAGGATTCAATACCATGCAAATGAATGGTTCCTAAAGACAGTTGGATTAATAGTTAAATGGTTAGATATCATTTCTAATCATGGAAGAAAATTCACTGACCAGTGAAAATGAGATTATTCCAACCTTCAGTGAGGACTGAGGAGAATACTATTTCTTACTCTTCCTGGGAATAGTAATTAAAGGGGTGGATTACTTTTCTCCTCTAGAAAAATTCAAAACAAGAGAAAGGAGATTAGGTTTCTCAAGAACTGTGACTTAGTAAAAAAATCCAAACTCCCCAACAGGTTTCTCCTCATCCAAACTTACCCTAAACACAACCAAAGTACCCAATCTCTCATCCAAACGAACCCTAAACACAACCAAAGTACCCAACACCAATATGAAGGAAAGAGAAATCACAGTGAAATCAAACAACGAGGGTTCTAATTCAAGCAAGATCCAATAAAGAAAAGAGAGAAAAACAGAAAGAAAAAACGAAGTGTAATTGTGGGATTTTACAGACCGAGATGACAAAGAGAGCACGGAAGGGGCTGCCTCTGCGAGTCCACCGCAGGAGCTTGGTGGTGGAGTTTCTGGAAGCTTCTTTGAGAGATGGCCCATTCTCGGAGAGAGCGACTCTGAGCCGTTGGATTAGGGAGTGGGGAGCTGACGTGGAGGGATCGGGGAAGAAGACGGAGGAAAAGATACGGTGGAGCACAGAGAGGAGTGTGTCTTCTTCGTGTTGAGGGTTTCCGTTATCAGCCATGGACTCGATTTCGATCAGACGAAGTGTCTGACCGTTTGGTTTGCCTTCTTCAGTCATCTCTATCTCTTTCTTCTTGTCGCGAATCCTCTGGGGTTTGGACTCAGGGGAACACAATCATCTAATTTATTTACACATTATTGTATATTATAGGTATAGGATTTGATTTCCAAATTAGACCCGATTTCGAAATTAATTGCAGAATTGGAGTCCGATTTCGCAATTGATTTTAAAATTGGAGTTCAATTTCGATTTCAATTGCGAAATTGAAACTCCAATTTTGACTTCTATTTTGATTGGAGAGAAATTTCAAGAATTAAATCGAGAACCCACTTTTGTTAACCTTTTTTAGGTAAATTTAAAATTTTAATATATCTATTATGGATAGGAGAATAAAGAATCCAGATGATACAGGAATTCCACCTTGCTCAATAACTCTATCCAGCAAAGTTAAAATAAGTCTTCTTTACTTGAATTAAAATTCTTAATATATCTATTATGGTTAGAAAATTTTAAGAATTTGTGATTTTGAGAGTATATCCTAGATAGTGATTTAAACATATACACTCCATGTACAATAAACTTTTTTTAAGTGTACCTCATATTCTAATTCCTAAAGGCAGTGCCACATGTTGTAATTTCTAAACATGGCCCTCCACCAAATTCTTAAAGATGGGTCCATTTGGAAGTTTTAAAGTTGGCCCCATCATGTACAACAATTTCTATATCCTTTTTCTTTATATTTGATTTTGGAGAATTGGTTTTTCTTTTTTTATTTTTCTTTCACGGATTTCTATATTTTCTCTTTTATGATGATTTTTTATTTATTAAATAAATAGTAAAAAAATATAACAATGAGATTACTTTAAGCTATGATGTAATTTCAAAAAAAAATAATTGATCTTACCTTTTTCCTATGACACCCATTTCCGATAAAACTTTTATGACTGCAATATAAAAATAATTTTGTAATTAATTTTATAATTTATTTAAAAATTGAACTCATCAAATTTATGGAAAATGTTCAAAAGTATAAGATTAAAAATCTCAAAATAATATCAGCATAAATAAAAAGAATAGATATGAAAATAAAAAAAAAATTATCAAATAGCTTTTCATATAGAAAATAATCATGTCAACATGCTCCATTGATTTTTGGAAATATGTCCTATCAATAAATCGGATTCAAACCACATTTGTATCCTTATTCAACTTTTAGTCTATTTATTTGGGAAATAAAGAAATCTAAATCCCGTTTGCTTAAAGGCAATTAATATACTTTAACTTGGTTCTAGATTTTATGATTGTAGGTTATTTTCAATTATATAAGTTTATACGGTATTCTATTTTGTTAACATATATATAATATAATAAATACATAAAAAGTAATAAGTAGAAGTAAGACCTTTGAAACGAAAATTGTCGATAAATTCATAGTCTTTGACATGGACTCAAGCACCCCTAGAGTTGGCTTAACTTGATTTGGGTAATACAATATACTAACTTTTAAAAAAGATGAATTAAAATTAGGTAAGGGTGAGAGACTAATACATGAAAAATTAATAGGAGTGTTTGAATTAAAGGGAAAAACATACCCTTTTTATTAGCTAAAAGTGTCGTAGATGTTTGACAGGTGTTATCTATTCAATTGATATTTAAAAAGTTGTGGCTCCAAATGTCAATAATCTAAACTTCCACACAAAGAAGATGATTACAAGTACCATGAAAAAAAAATGACAGTCTAATGATAGTACAAAAAAATGTTTGCACTCGAGGCTCGAAACTGCACTATCACACTGGGGCCACAAGGGATTTACCAGGCTCCCCCTTCACCCGTAAGGATTATTTCGGCCCAAAGGGCTAGGACACCCTCCGTTAAAAAAAAAAAAAAAAAAAAAGTACCATAAAAAAAATGATAGTCTAAAGATAGGAGTTAATGATTGGCAAGTGTCATTTATCAAATTGCTACAAAAGAAACTTGATTACAAATATCACCCATTTAAATCAACACACCAAAAAGACGATAGACAAAGAAACAAGTGATAATTTAAAGATGGGTAAGGCTCTCCTAAGCTTAAGCTTAAGATAAGATTCTGTAAGCTAACGCTTTTGGGGCCTATCATTGGTCCATCCAAATGAACCAAACACGCAACCCCTCTAAATTGCACATGCCCACCAACTTTTGGTCAGATCCAAATTTACTAGACTGTTGAATCGGCTGTGTACCGATCTGAATTAACCATTGACCATTAAATTTTTTGTGCCCAAATGGAGATGATAAAAACCACGGTTGGAGCTGATTTTTTGCATGAAGGAGAATCCCAGGGAGTCTTTGAAATCCACCCCATCCCCATGTAGGCCCCCAGGTGAGCACTATGACACAATTGAGCTTACTTCAGCTTACTTTATTTTAAGCTTCAGCTTAGGAGAGCTTGCTCCTTTAAAGATAGGAAGATAGAATTGAATGTGTTGAATAGTGCACAGTAGTATGTGTACTCAACCTAAAGTTTACTCATTCATTAATTATGATAAAGATGTCAATCCAAATATTTATTTTTAAGTTATTAACTCAACATTTAATTAATAGGTCGCATTCAAGTAAAATTGTTAGAAGGTCAAGATAAAGTTGGGTTAAGAGGTCATATGCCATAGATTAACTTTAATCCAATCCATTGATTAATTGGGTTAGAGAAATGTTACTTCAAGCATGAAAAAATGAACTCTAAGTTTGAATTACCAAGTGGATCTAAGTTTCCAATTCACTGGTAGCTCAGTGGTGAGGCACATCACTTCCATACAAATAACTAAGGATCAATCCCTTACTGTAGTGCCGATGTGAGGGACTTAATTGAGTGAGGGGGGTGGTTGGGTTCAAGTTAGTAAGATGGGTCAAAATTCAAGTTAGGTTGGTAAGTTGGGTCAAAATTGCTACTCCTATCAATTTTTTCTAAAACTTTCTCCAATTAAATGATTATAATTATTTTGCCAACTGCCTCGTGACAAAGCTCTTATTAATTATTATAAATTAAAAGAGTTTATAAAATTATCTTACTTTTATTTTATTAGAATGTAACTCACACTTGACATATGCCTAATATGTTTCCATCAACCTAATTTTGTTCTATATTTATAAGTTTGTAATGACCTTGGTAGTTCTTTATTAGGTCTGGAGATTCATCCTGGGCTAATCCATTGCGTATGATTCAATTAAGTTTAAAACTTGATATTTTGTTTAATACATTTATTACAATTGGATTGACCACTATATTTTTTACCTTCAAATGAATAAATTTTTTGAATTTACTTACAAATGTGAATGTTGTGACCATTTTCTTCTCAACCATTATTATATTATATATTAAAGTTGTTACGAAACCAACTTCAGTTCTAACCCTTCCAATTTCAAACTTAACCTCTAAATTTTAAATTTCTTTAATCCTAGATTTTTCTAGTTGTTAAATCATTTAAGGGTGATTGTAGTCATTTTTTATTTTTAAATATTATTAACATAATTGCCTCATTTAATTTATAATCTCGTTGATCAAAATATACCTACAAGAGAGATTCTTCTCTCTCGATAAGAGAGAACGTCTTGTCATATCCATTTCACTCGACAATTCAAAATTATGACAATATACTCTCTACATTTATATAACTTTTCCTTCACCCAAAATAATCTCACTTTACATTTTATTTTTCCTCAATTTGTAAATGGAGCTTTTTTTTTAGGCTTATTCATTATTTCACTCCAATTGAAATTAAACCCGTAAGATTGGTCATGCTTAAAATACTTGATCATAAATAAAAGAAAAACTAAATTACTTGATACGTAGTGAGAATTTATATTAATTTCTTACGTCTCGTAAACTATTATATTTTTTATTACCATTTATATTTTAACGCTTAAACACTGACCCCAATAAAATTTTAATAATGTTTAACTCATATAACTAATTACATCTGTAAGGTTTTGACCTTAATCAAGGCTACTATGACAAATATCCATGCTCTAATCACGGGTGGTCAAGCTAGTTTGTCATTATAATGGATGCCACCCAAACTGGATGAATAAGGATACAATCTCAACATTTGCTCAAAGCCAAGTATCTAATCTTCTATTCTAGATTCTAGATGACAATGACTGACAATTTGAGCCATACAAGTAGACTTACATGACTTACTTGACATGTATTATGTACCCCAAAAAAACTCTCAAACAAATGATTGGTTGGGGACAGCAGCTGCCCCACCATATGATTAATGCATTCCAAACACATTCACAAGGGAGTCAATCGATGCCAGGATATCTAGAACAGAAATGGCCGCCAGCCATGCCAAAGCTGCTGTACAATTAGTTACAACTGTAGCCATCCATCCCAAGCAAGAACCAGGGGAAATTGTGAAGCAGCAAAAACAAAACTATGTAAGAGAACCAGCATTTCCAATTGGTATGTATCTATGTCAGCAGCAAGCCCGCCATCGTATCTACATGAACAAATGGAGAACCCAGACCCCTCCCACTCCAATTGTGTGGATGCTCCCTCCTCGGAATGGATACTCTGAATTTGAAAACAGGAAACCTTAACGAAGCAGAAACTGGGGTTATCCTTTCTCAGCTCTGGCTGTTGCTACTAATGAAATCAGAGACCGGTTGCCATCTCCTCATTAATCTGCCAACATTACAATGGAGAGAGCAGCAAGCACCACTTAATGTGCGATCTCTTCTGCACACAAGTGCAGAGAAGCACACTCGTCAGCACAACCAAGTTGCTGAATGCAAAGAGTATAACCCGTTCCCCATCAAGCCCCATGCGGCTCAGCTGTTGTAGTGGAGTTTCTGGTTTTGGGAGCTCTGGCCCTGCTGTTGCGGACCCTGTAGGTTCAGCTGTTGAGAGTTGTACTGTGGGAAGGGCTGGGAGTATAGAGGATTCATCAGACCCTGTAGAAACAACTGAGCTCACAGGTCAGAATCCATTCCTGAAGAAAAAAATACTAATATAATGACACAAATATGTCCAGTAGATTTGACCTGTGATTGAAGAGGACCAGGTCCAGCCACACTGAAGTGAGTCTGAGAAGAATCTTCTTGTGAAGGGTCATTAAATCCAGCTTGTGTAAAGAGACCTTGAGATCCATGTGGCATGTAGTCCTGTGCAAAATTTTGAAAGGATTGAGAGGGGAAAAATAGAGTAGAAGAAATGGAAAATCAAAGGAAGCTTAAAGCATCATGACACCTGAGATATGAAGTCATTTCCAGTACCCAAATGGGAATATGGGGCCTGAGAATTTTGGTTAAGGAAGTTTCCTGGAAACCCAACTTGAGCTCCTTGTGTGACATAATCAACACCATATCCACTTTGAGATGCCTGAAGAACAAAGAAGCATAACAGTAAGAATTAAAGAACCATTAAAGAAGAAAAACAAAGCAGTACGCATATGAACTGTGAAGCTCTATGTTAAAGATCAAGTGAATCCATTAATTCTAGCCTGCACACCCAACTAGGCCTCACGAGCAAGCTAGTCAGCCATTTTTCCAATTAATGGTCCACCCTTTTTATTATAACGGAGGGTATCCAAGCCCTTGGGGCCAGAATAATCCCTACGAGCCCAGGGGAAGCCGGGTAAATCCCGTGGCAAACCCTTATTAGACTAAGTATTCATGCAAGAGGAAAATAAAACTCACACCATGTAGAGAAACACCTGCACTTATGTTACAAAGCAGGCCAAGCCATGCACATAACTAACTGGCAGGCTGAAAAGCTCAATGGGTCTTAAGTGTAGCAGCCCAAAAAATGTCCGAGGCAAGGTATTAGGTCAAGAAGGAGGCCCTCCGGTCTAGCAGCCTCCATAAAGCCGGCTGGATGTGTGGCATAAGTGGGCTCACTTTCTTATGTGCAATTCTAATGGGTCCAATAGTAATTATTTTAGAAGTATCGGATTTAATTTTTTTAATATTTAGGAAAAGTTCATTATAACAACCGGTGTTGTTACACCAGTGATTTTCTATAACAAATAAGTACTGAAACATTATACCATACACTGCAACGTGGCAACATGTGACAATGTAAAAAACACACAAAAGGGAGAAAAGCAACAATCACAGCCCTTTACCTGTGTCGAAAAATCTGAAATGTTATATGCAACATGTGATCCCTGGCTTTTGAAGTCATCACCCAGGAAATCCTGACAAACAACAAATCATAGCAAAGTACAATGTCAATTAACAGCTGAACACCATCCAGATAAATCAGAACCACCATCTGGCATCATAAATACCTGAGACATTCCCCCAATGGAAAATCCGTCTCGGAATGTCTGGCTTAGCCCTTGAACCGGCGGCATCTACCAAATAAGACAAATAAACCACTGTCCTGCTGAAAGAGATGAATGTATGAAATTGAAAAGGCAGAAAGAAAACCTGAGTCATGAGTCCAGTTTGAGATAATGGAGCCCCCACAGACGGCTGACTGTTTGGGTTATCCAGAGCAGGAAAATTGAAAGACGACCCAAGACTCCCCATAGCTTGTTGTGAACCTTGCTGGTGCGAGAGATGGCCTCCAATGGGACCGCCAGCATTACCACGACCAGCCCCAAAACCCCTACTTCCAGGCTGGGGAACCTGAGGAACAGCACCAATGGGTCCATGAACTGCTCCACGAGTAGGAATGGAGTAAGGCTGAGAATGGGGACCACCAGGAAAGGGTGGAAGAGGAATCCGTGGCATAGGATATCCGGCTTGGTGCACACCAGGCTTGTGGGTACCATTGGGTGGCCCAAATGGCATATAGGAAAGACCTAGATTCAGGTAAGATGCAGTTTAGTGAAAGAAATTGGTGTTTGCACAAAAAGGAGAGAGAGAGAGAGAGAGAGAGAGAGAGAAGAAAATTTGAAGGCGGAAGAAAAGTAGCATTAATATAATACACACACTTCCAAGGATGTAAGTTATAGGAGTTAAGAGGTTTGATTGAATAAGACATGTAAAAGCATACACCCTGAGACCAGCTTTCTGGTTGAAATGACATGCTATTGTATAATGACATACCTTTAGTGCGGCTGCCTCTTTTATCAGAATTTGTGCTGGATGAGTTGACAGCTCCAAGGTTATCATTAGGCATTATCCCAGGTCCACCACCAAAGAAAAGCCTACGGTCATTGTAGATCTGTTTCACATAGTGCATAAGAGCTATCAATTCTTCTTAATCATTTGCTCATTATCTTCAAACCAAGAAATTCGTTGCAACTGTTATAAACTAAAACCAAAGTACAGCACATACAAGAATTGTTTGAAGGATATTTCTACCTTTTTGGGCTTTTGAAATTGAACCATACTTTGTTTCAAATTATTCAGAGGTCCTTCAACCAAACACTCATTTTCCTGAAAAGAGAGATTAGATTTACAGAATTAGAATCATTATTTTCCTTTTTCTTCTCTTCTTTTTTTTTTTTTCTATTGGTATTATTGCGAAAACCCACAGCCTGGTGACAATGAGCACCTGCCATCTATTCTCTGGGCTCATCATTATGATGATCTAACATCCTATCATACACTATATGATTTGAAGTGCAACCCATCCAACGATTTGGCCCAGGATAGATTCAAATGGTTAAAAAGAATTCACATAACTGGCCCCAACATAGTTGGAGCGAGGCTTGATGGTGATGATGATCTTTTAATTGTATGTTATAAAAATTTATCTCAGTTATAGGTTTATAAAACATCCTATAATTATTTTTATTCTTATTCCAAAAAAAAAAAAAAAAAAGAATTTTTAAATTCCTATTTTAAACCAATTCTTTTTTGTTCCTCAATAAATAGACGGGTTCTTTTGCTAATTAGTAAATAAAAAGAGCACCATGAAAGTAAAATATATATCATACAGATCCTAGTACAAAGCTTTGATGATGATAAATTTCAAGCTTGCAATTTCTAAGCAACACAAAAACATGTCTCAGTCAAATTCTAAAAACAAATCAGTTTTATACTTCAAGATGCTTGAGTTATTCCTCACAAATCAAGGCTATCACTTTATTTTCCCCGAAATGGTGTCTACAAATTAAAGTGGCCTTTAATTTATTAAAACCAAATTTAATAACTGGGAGACATCTAAATTCCCAATTGGAATTGAATCATACCCAAAGTCTACTTTCGGCTTTCATTCACGGGAGATGCTCCTATGAGAGATATCTCACTTTAAATGAGAGATTGGGTGGGGGCCCTCACATCCATATTCAATGCCAACAACTTAAATGTGAGGGCTCCCACTCCTATCTGTCATATAAGGTGAGAGATATCTCTCATAGGAGCATCTCCCTTCATTCACTCACCATGGTTATGTACAAACCAGACGATGAAATGCTCTCTAGTAAAAAAAGAAAGCATGTAAAAGATCAAATAAAATAAAATAAAAAAGGAAGAGTGAATGGGATGAGATCTAGCATATTAAAGACTTACAGTGCAAGTTTAGTGGATATGAGAAAAAAGATGAGTTGATTAAACTTGAAAATAATTTGAGACTGCAATGTGATAAACTTCAACACCTAGTAGCAGATTAGCAGCTATTGAACAAAATAGAGTTTGACTTTAATATAGCAAATATGATCAACATATGTGGCCAAAAAGGATACAATCTAGTTTGAGTGCTATGACATCATCCCGTTCCCGTACAACCAGAGGGGAAATTTTAAAGTTGAGTTAGAGCTGGCTTTGTTCTCTGAAGATAAATATTGCGCAACAAAGAAGGAAGAAGAGAAAATACTGGTGGCTGAAATGCGTATACTAAGATGAAACTACTATTTTTTACTAAAAAAGATAGCTCAATATTAATTTTTTAAAAATGAAACTACAAATTAACAAAAATCTGAAACGACTGTCTCAATTTGGAAAATAGGTGCCCCAATCTGCACTAACCATAGTGAGCCTCATCACTATAACCAAAAGCCATAAATAACTTTTAAAGAATACCCACAATCACCCTTAATAACTGCATAATATGATTTTTTTTTTCTGAACACTACAAGGTTTTTTTTTTGGGTGAATCATTAAATGGAACTTTCTTAGCATGTTACCCTGTTGTGTTGTCCTGGTTAAATGTAACAAAAACATGCAATGCAACAAACAAAAGATACCTTGTAGTGTGTCAATAGGCTGTTCCATAATGGCTGTTTGCTTAAGACCTTAGGATTCCCCAAAATAACAATACCATAGCGAGCTCTGGTTAGCGCGACATTCAGCCTCCGTGGATCATTGAGGAATCCAATACCCTGCAAAAAGGAATTGCAGAAGTTGTCAAAATGCTATAGACTGAGGATGGCACAGACGTAAAGGACTTGATTGTTGAAACCCTTTTCAACACATTGGTCCAAGTGATAATCTCATTTTGAGAGGAATAAGCCATTGAGAAGTATTGACATTTGACAAAGAATTTAGTGGCCAGTTGGGCCTCTCCCCTTCCTCCATTCAAAGGTATCTCAATGAACCCCACTATTCAGAACTGGAAGGAAGTAGCCTTTTCCAGAGCTCACCGCCAAAGGGTTTCCCCTAGATGGTGTCCTCCACCTCCAGGTGCTCTTAAACTTAATATTGACGGTAGTTCTACTGGGAATCCTGGCTTGGCAGGTCTGAGGGGTGTTATCTGTAATGACGAAGGAACCATCCTTCTTTTGATTAACAATGCCAAATTGCTGGCTCTTAACATCAGTCTTCGACAAGCTTCAATCTTGTAGCCCTAGCGGCTAATCGTGGAAGGGGATTCCTATTGCGTCATTCAATGGGCAACCCAATCCTCCAATCCCCCGTGGTACCTTCTAGATATCTTTGAAGAGGTTATCCAACTTTCTGGAGTTTTGAACATATCATTCCATCATATCAAGTGGTCGGCCAACGAGGAAGCTGATAAGCTTGCCAAAGAGGGAGTCCGTAAAAACTGCTTTGACCATTGATTCTTAATGGCTTTTGTACTTGGTTTTTTTGGGGCTTGTTGCCCGTTTTTTATTTGGGGGAATTAGCTCCAGTCCTTTGATTTTCTGTTTGCTCTCCCATCTTTTGGGTTTTTTGTATACAGTCTATCCCTCTTATACTGTACAGTTTCTTTTGAGCAATGAATTTCAGTCAACATTTAAAAATATATATATACACACACATAGGCCGTTGAGAAGGTTTTGCAATTCAACAAGTAAAAGTGCCTTTATTTTTCAATCGTAACATCACTCAAACCTGCAACACAATGCTTGCAAGAATGAGCACCTTCCAGCTGCATATGGCCTTTTAACAAAGATTTTTGCAATTCCTCTAGTCAATATAGGGAGATGCTCCTGTGAGAGCATCTCTCACCTTACTAGCCCTCACATTTAAGCTGTTGGCATTGGATATGGATGTGAGGGCCCCACCATACCTCTCATAGTAAGGTATATATATGGGAGATGCTCCTGTGAGAGCATCTCTCACCTTACTGTGAGGGCCCTCACATCCATATCCAATGCCAACAGCTTAAATGTGACGGTCCCCACCCTTATCTCTCATAGTAAGGTGAGAGATGCTCTCACACACGCTCGCACGCAATGCCGCTAGAAAAATGGGTCTTGGTTATTATGGCCTTTTCAGCATAAGGTTTCCAAGCAGTCTAAACAAGGAAATTGAAAACAGTAGATGATACATCAAGCATCCATACAAAGTCCTGACAAAGATGAGTTATCCATATCAAGTAGACCGGAAAATTAACCTAAGGTTAACTTTAAAAAAAAAAAAAAAATCACATCACTCTTGGACACATTCCAAAACTATAAACTGTATTCAAGTTTGATACCTAAGTAATTTCTTTAATTTATCCAACATTCTCTGGAGTTACATTTACATTGAAACCACTCATGCATCCCCTTTGTCCAGTTAAAGCCCAGTTAACCACACACTTTGATGTTTTGTTTAACATGGTGCACATTTGCACATGCCCAGGTAATTAGCAAGCGTCACAGACTGATAAATGGAAGTGTTGAAGAAACGTGAGTGCAGGAAACTGACCTGATGCTCATTGCTTCTCACACAAGACAGAATAATGTAATCTTTCTCTCTTCCCTGGAAAGAATCGACACTTGCAACCTACAAAAGACAATCATGTTGCATAAGCAAATGCACAACTGGAAGCAATGGAAATTCTTGTCAAGTGCTGAAGGTACCTCAATTTCCTTATAAAGTTGCTGTCTAAGAGCACCATTTCTTGACATATAATTTACGATATAAGCCCTTTGCCCCTCGTATGGCGTTATAACTCCAATCTGTTCAATTTCAAAAGTAAAGATGGATTAGAGAAGGATAAAATTAGCTGGATTAGAGAAGGATAAAATTATGGCATAACCACAAAACCAGAGCATGCTGTAAGATGGAAGCATACTTGGCTAGGAATGACACCACTCCTCAAGAATGTTGTCACAATTTTTTCCACATTAGCAGCTTCAGTCCTATTCAGATAGGATGTTCCACTTGCACTTATCTCCTCTTGTCCCATCTAAGTAAAGGCATTGCATTAGCTTCAAAATAATTCCAAACAGGTATCGAATTCAGAAAACAAATGATGTAAAGTTTCAAAAATACTTGGACATAGAAGAACATGGGACGGTTTGGCACAGGCCATGGGAAATCAATGCCAGTTGATTGCCTCTCATTAACGGTCACTCCATTCTGAAGGGTACCCTCATAGAAGCTGTTGGAAGGAAATTCCGATAAAGAAGGATGCATACGATATTGAACCTGCAATATTTTAGCACCAGTAATCACAAGTTTCATATCTTGTTGAGATCAGACAGTAAATTTCACAAGTCAATCCTGAGAGAAAAGCTAGAACGCCATAAAACATCAGTCACAAAAACTGCAGCAAATCATCATGAACATGCACAAACTCTAGATCAAGGAATTAAATCTCAGTTTCGGTGTCCAATGCAGCCACCACCAAAACAGAGTTGACTGGAACAAGTTGGAATAACTCAGATCAGACTGCCAACTTGGATTTCAAACAGGAATCAACTCCTTAATATAGTTTGAGATAGATGGACAATCTCTAATACGTTTTTTTATAAATGCATGGCATAGAACTGCTGCATCTGTTTCATTTAAATATATTCATATTCCAAGATGCCAAAATAATAACATTAAAAAAAAAAAAGATGCCAAAATAAATGCATGCACGTGCATCCACGGGCCAAAATCCTAATAATTCATTGTTCCTAATCTATAGTGTTCTACTGCACTTCTGAGTTTCTAACTACATTTATATGTCATCACATTTTCGTAATTAAGAAAAAATATCAGTAATTAACAAAAGGGAATACAAAGGACAGATAAATAGCTAATGTGGGATAATGAACAGGATATGATGTTGAATACTTGAGAGGGATACTATATATTATATATTCAGCCGAAGTTCCATAGAAGAAAAGAGTCTGCAGCACTGCAGCACTCATGATATCTATGCTTAACCGTAAAAGTTATGAAGCATGCTTGGCAATACAAACAACTATTTATTTTTTTCGAATGGCTTGACATTACAGACAATTGTTGGGAAGTCTACTACATTATCTAGAAACTGAAATGTTCTACATTCCATCCCTTCCATATTAGCCATAGCATTGTAAAGTGAAACCACACACAAAGGTGTCCTCAGAGAATTTTAACCATACAAACACCTCATTTTCATAATTATCTTTTAGCATGTCATAAGTTCAATGACCTCTCTGTTCCACAGTAGAAACTTCCCCGGCCCTCAAGTCAGGTTGTATAAATAAGCTGGCAGCCTCACCAGAACCATATGGATATAGGTTCTTGGAGTAGGCATAAAGGCAGTAAGATGTAGATTATGCCTCTCTAGAGTATATAGGATGGTTCTAAATGTTTACGGCTAGTTGTAGATAACTAAGATACATATGAAGCTGGATGTTGCAGGCAATGGTAATCATAACTGATCCTCATACAGTTATACCATCTAATCAAAGTTAACCTTGTAAGTTCTGGACCACTCATCTCCTCTAAGGGCTACGTACTTCATCACCTCACAACCTAATGTCTCACTTCCGATTACATCTTTCAAGGACCATATTTGTCACCCTTCCTCTAGCATACCTTGTTCCCATAATAATCAGTCCATACAGGGCTGTTCCAGCATTGTAAGCACAAGCCGAAAATCATCTCAAACAACACTAGAGGCCAAGGTATAGCAGTACTTGGGTCCAATTAGTCATCATGATCCTTTGCTTGTTCTCTATATGTGTCCATCTATAATTATTAATTAACAATGAACTAACTACTGGGATCAAGGAAGCATTTCCAAAATATAAGCCATCTTCCATGACAAAGGAACAAATTGGACAAAGGAATTAATACTGTCTCAGCAATATTACTAAAAGGATTAATATTCTGTATGCAATAGTTGCGTTAACTAAGCACTTGCAAAGAAAAACCTATGGTAGGCATGATGGAAAGGCATCCCTCTCAACCGCCATAGGGATGGCAACAGGTATTTGTATACTTCATTCACTGCCACTTTCCCTAAAGATGATATGCACATGCAATCTCTTCAGAATATATAACATATATACTATGAACAGAGCGGAGCAGGTCAAGCCCAGCCAAAACCTAACCCACCCCAAACCCAACTCAGGTCAAAAATATAAAATTCTGTACTAGCTCCAAACCCAACGGACCCACTACAAAAGCTGCCCCAAATAAGAACAGGTCAGTGCTGATCCATTGCTATCCCTATACTACCCGCTAGCCTGTGACAGGGTCCAAGCTTTACACAAGTTCCCATACTTCCATGACAACCCGCTAGCCACGACAACCCTTAACCCGACCTGTTAACCCAACCCATATTTGACCCACATAGCTCAACCCATATTTTATATGTGGTCACAAGTCAATTAAACCTGACCCACAATAGAATAGGTCGGGTTAGGGTTGACCCGTCTAACCCATTGACCCAACTTCTCTCTTGAAAACTCGGCCATATTTGAGACTCAAGACTCACTTTCCTTTTTCTCCCAGAGTGAACTTTTTTTAACAGTACCCCAGATTGAAAACAAACAAGGGAAATTTTCAAAAAAGCCCTTAACTTTTGGGTGATTTTCGAAAAAGGGTCAAAAGAATTCAATATTTCAAAAACGTATGAAAGTTTGCAAGACTTCTTTCACTCAAGTCCAATCCGGCAATCCATACCCACAGAAGGTAATTTTTTATTAAATATTTTTGAAAAAGACGAAAATGCCCATAGTAAGTTGCAAATAGGGTGTTTTGTTCTTTTTCTTTATTCCTGGTCTCCCAAAACTACCGTCTCCGCCTCCTCCTTTCCCACCTTCCCATATCTTGGTAAATATATGTGAGTAAAACCAGGCCACTGCCCCAAATCGACAGTTGCTGCAAGTGACAGTGACTCTCGCAAGGTATGCAAATCGGTTTTTTTTATTTTTTTATTTTTATTTTTATTTTTTTTTGGAGTATGGTACTTTGTATTTATTGAGGAGCACATAGTAAAGAGGATGAAGACAACCAAGGCTCTTACGTAAGTTACTATATCACCGTAGTACACCATATTACAATTGACAATCCACTGTAGTACAAAGAGGATGAAGATGGCTGAGGCTTTTTTGCATCTATTTCCATATTGTGTCAGAGCAACCATTTATTCCCATCCACTGGAATCCCTTGCACAAGCAGAGAAATGCAACTCTGTATTCTCATGACAATCTGCCATTTTATTTCCACTTATTTTCTTCTATTTACAAACACCCAATCATCCCTTAGTAAAACATGATTTAGTTGAATAAAGAATTATTTTGTAGGGGAAGCAATGAGCACAAGCTGTTATTATAAATCCAATTCCTGTAGGATCTCAATGTAGTATTGTATGTAAATGAATGCGAACAACTTTTACCTCCAATCAAGTTTTAAGTTTTCTTCATTCATTCAAAGGTTAAAACACTTGAGCCCTTGGTTTTATTTTAATGAAATGCAAGTATCTTTTGCAATACTGATGGAAACTGGGTCTGTTTACTTAATGAACATCTATTGAATTCCAAGGATTTCTAACCGATACCTTATTATTAAAATGGCTAATGTGAAGATATACAATGGACTATCAAATGATCTCCCCTTTGATAGAGGCGCTAATGTGAATAAAATAATAAAATACAAAAAACCTTGCGAGAGTCACTATATCACTAATATCTTCTTTGACTTGTCACTTCCAATTGCCTACATCAGAGAAAAGGATTACAAGAAGTCCTTTTGCTAGCATTAATTGGTATTACAGACTTCTAGTCTTTAGTTACTTAAAAGACTTTGACGGCTATGGTGTTAATGATGTTAGTAGTAGATGTTTGTAATATGTTAGTTTCTATTGCAAATCGGGTAGTATTTTATTGCTTTCCATATGTAATAGTTCTTTGTACTTTCTGTTACGTTAATGCATCCCAAGAAAAAAAAAAAAAAAAAGGAAACCTTGCCGAGGCTCACACAACGCAACAGGTAACAAGCTGCCCACATTAGCATTCTTCTTGTCATTATACTAGCTATTAGTAATTGCAGAGGAGTAAGACCGTGGCCAATCTTAAGTAGATAGATAGTATCCTTGGCCTTATTGATGGCGCAGCCCGGAGGCCACGATGAAGATCTACACCTCCGACGGTGAGATCAAGCCTAAGACTCAAAACCTAAGATCACTTAGGGGAAAATACCCAAAATTCACTCACGAGAACTTTTGAATTTTTATTATCTATATAGCATGACTATCACAATCAGAGACTCCTTTATATATAGAGTAATAATATTGTTTCTTAACAACCAAGACATCCTAAAATAAGAAACTACCTAATCTTAATCAAAACAGAATTTAGGAAGCAAATATATTAATCAACTCTACTAATTTAGATACTATCTAAACTAATGATAGGGATCTCAAAATTGGAGATCATGTGGACCCCATCAAGCGAGTCCATCAGGGCCTGCAGGTCCTGAGCTTTGATCGGCCTGCATCATAACATCAGTCAAGAAAGCTTGGTTGGTCAGAGTAGGTTCAAGCACACTTCATCTAGAGGTCCTCAGTCAACTAACACTTATTGGTACAAATACATTGACTTTCATAAATTTTCATATTGCACACTTAAATCAGGCAATAAAATGCTAACACTATATTGCTAATGATCTACTTTTGCTTGACAGATGGTTGCACATGCAGAGACTCATTCTTCTGAAGATATTAGTCAATATGTCTTCAAATGCACTACATTTGAGAAGCCAAAAGCGACCTACCAATCACACATATTTGTGCAGCTGGAGTTGTTATGAAGACAACACTCTGTGTGTGTGTTATTTGGAGTGTGCACTTAAAGTTTTTGTAACTAAAATTATGATTCTTAGTTTTTGAAAGTGGCTTTCATTTAAAATTTTGGTCATATTGTGCCCGATACTTAGTGCATGTAATATGGATGTCATCCAAAGCTAGTATCAGATGGGGTTTTGACTAATGGATGTCATATTTTGAAACAGGGTTGAAAATGAATCAAACTAAGGTGGGTCTAGGTTGAATTTAGGCTTGGTATAGGTCTTGGGTTTTAATCAATTATAATGTCTTTCATCTAGTAATAAAGTCCAAATGTTTGGCCCAGTTATTTTAACAATAATCTTGAGTGCTAGCAGCTAGGTGAATGAAATGGTTGTTTCTATGTTAAGTGGAATTTTGTGGATAAAAAAAGTGCCTAATAGTTTGTTGCAGCACAGCTTAGACTTTATAGAAAACTCCAACCATTAATGTATTAAATAGAAAAAATGATCCATGTAGATGGGTGCATCAAGAATTTTTCATGTTTTCACCTTCTGTTAATTTATAGTGGGCATCATAGTATATCCAAGTCATTCATATTACAACTCTCCCATGAAAATCTACTCTGAAATTCATCTCGTTTGAAACCAAGTGCCGAATTAAATTGATTGAAGTTCATAAATAACCTAGTCAATAGTTAATTTCAATTTTCACGTCATGATCAATCCAATATTTGGGCACTCTAATTATAAAGTAAATTTCAGTGCAATCAATGCATTGTGTTATATAAGTGACTTGGAACAAGCAAAAGTGATCTTATAGTTGGTCCAACATTTTGGAGAAGGAATGAAATCAAATGGATTTTTTTCATTTTGAATTAAAAAAAAAAACTGCCAACAGTGGATGGAGATCTCCCAACAGGACCTAATTGAAAGAAGTCTTGAAAACTTTCATACCTTTTTTGAAAACCACCTAAAAAGTTTAGGACTGTTTTAAAAATTTCCTTTTTACCTACTTACTACTCACGCACTTTGGATTTTTTTTCATTTTGAATTTAAAAAAAAAAAAACTGCCAACATTGGATGGAGATCTCCCAACAGGACCTAATTAAAAGAAGTCTTGAAAACTTTCATACCTTTTTTGAAAACCACCTAAAAAGTTTAGGACTATTTTGAAATTTTCCTTTTTACCTACTTACTACTCACGCACTTTTGTTACCAACGCTTGGTAGCACCGTTGGTTGGGACACTCCGTAACCACCTGGAGGTCTCAGCATCGAAGTCTGCCAATGTGTTGGGACCCCAGGCTATTCTAGCCCGACGAACCCTGTGAGTGGAAACAGAGGGAGGCCACCACCCCGGGGGATTTAGTCAAGTGCTCAAAGAGACCTTGGATACCCCCGGTTAGCAAAAAAAAAGGGCACTTTCGTCCTTTTGAGTTTTTGTTTATACAAAGTTGCCGGCGGTGGGTATAGATTGCCCGATTGGACTTGATTGAAATAAATAAATCTTGAAAATTTTCATACGTTTTTGAAATATTGAATTCTTTTAACACTTTTTTGAAAATTACCCAAAAGTCAAGGACTTTGTTGAAAATTTCCCTACAAACAATTTGCTTTCCTTTTTTTTTTGTGTGTGTGTGTGTGTGTGTGTGTGTGTGTGTGTGAGAGAGAGAGAGAGAATGGCTGCACTAGGTGGAGCACATCTCAATTATGATGGCCATCAGACAACATTCCAAGTGGGCCACACATAAGCAGCTTCATCATACAGACATCTGATGACAAAAAGGGAGGAGGAGTGAATAGGAGCTTGAAGAGGTGAGAAAGCCCTAGCTGCTCCATCCCTTTCCTGGATGTTTCTATCTCAAACCCTAGAAAAGCTTATTAGATTTTGTTTATAGGAGCTTGATTAATTCAAATCCCTAAAAGAACACATTTCTTCATCCTCCTCTTTCTTCTCCTCCTCTTCCCCTCCTTCCTATGTGAGTTATGCAGGACGGGGCGGGGCGGGGCAACGGGCAACCCACATCGGATGCAAGTTGAGGTTGGCTGACAAGCTTCTAAAAGGGGTCGGTTATGGGTTAGGCTTCAACCTATAGACATCCCCAGTCAATCCAACCCGTTTTACCTGAACTGGTCAATTTGTCACCCCTAGCTGTGGCAGCACATCATTTTAAAAAAAAAAAGGGGGAAAAAAGGTACCTCTGTGTTCTTAGACTTCATTTTTTTTAATGGTAAGACTTCAGATTCTCTTATTGGTTTTCCATATAATAATCATTGCTCGGTATCTCTCTTCATCCACTGAACAAAATATCATTGTACCTCAAATCTTGACAAGAACAATTTGCTATGCCGATTTGACTAGACAAACATTAGCAGGAGCAGTGCAGGGGAGGGGTAGGATACATTGCGCTGAGTGGACCCAGTAGAAGAGCATTGTACAAGGTGGTAGAAAGCAAAGGGTTTTGGTACTGCTAACCAATATGTCAAGTTTGCCTGCCTAAACCAAAAGGACATTCTTTTTTAGACCAAATCCAACAACACAATCTAAGACCACAAAATTTAATTTGAAAAAAAAAAAAAAAATTGGCTATAACACCAATTAAATAAACCATCCATCATCTCTTAGCTGATTCTGCAATTCTGACTGCTTTGATTACCTTTTTTTTTTCAATTTAACGGGAACTCATGAAAAATCAAGGCAATGAACTTTTGCTGAAGTGCAAACCAATATAATACAATTAATAGGAGAACCCTCAATGCAAATGACAAAAAACAATTGCTTAAGAAAGATCAACATGTTCCAGTTTCAGCTAAATTCTATATTTACTGGTGCTATTATATGCAAATTATATAAACAGAAACAGCAGGTGTATCTACCAAAAACCAAGTATATTTAACGATTCCATACTCTATAATATAAAAAGTAGAATAACGAGTAGGGCCATCACCTGTAACCTGAATGGTTTCACTCCAAGGAGCACAAGACGTTCAAAAAGAGACTGAGCGAGGCCGGCACGAGCTGCCTTTTTACACATAATGACTGGACCTAGCTGGCAATGATCTCCAACAAGAACAACCTAATTGATGGGAGTAAAAGGGTTAGAATGCAACACTTACGTTACGTATAGATAACACTTGAGGTTAAAAAAATAAATAAGAAAGCCACAAACATGCAAAGCTTTGTTTCAGGTACCTGTTTCACTCCAAGAACCAAAGGAATTAGGCATTCTGGTTCAGTTGCCTGTGTAGACTCGTCAATAAGAACCTAAGAGGGGAGGGAGGGAAAAGCTTTCATGAATATTTGATAGAAAAACAGACAATTCGATCATTCAGTAATCAGATCTTCATATTAAATATGCCACTAACCTGACGAAATCTAAAGTTAGCCAGTCGAGGATCTCCAGCACCAACACATGTGCAACAGATGACATCAGCACTCTGGGATATCTCCCTCTCAGTTGCTCTTTTCAGTGCTTTATACTTTTTTTCATCACTACTAGACAACTCCCCTGTAAAAGTGCATAACTGAATTTAGTTACAACAAACTCCAACCAAACGCATTACATCCAGCTGCCAGGAACTTCAAAGTAGAAGATCTTTGAATATTAAAAAACAAGATTAGCAAAAGCATCTAGCAAATTTTAGCATGAAACAGTTGCTGGGAAGTCCCACATCCCACATCGCCTAAGTCCTGAGTTCGACATGCCTTCATATACCTGTTTGGGCCTTCCACCTATCAGTTTAAGCTTTTGGGTTGGTATATGGTAATACTATATACAAGTTCTATGATATGAGGATCAGCTTCAATGTTCGCCAAGGTGGAGATTTGTTGACTTGTATGGCTCAAATAGAAGCCGGTGATATTGAGTGAATAATAAGTTAATGGTCTCGGTTGACCAGGCCGTAGCACCGCCCTTGTTCTACTGTGATTAGAAGTAGGTCCGTTATAGATCTAATGTAATTAGAAGTAGTCTGTTCTGGGTATACTAGGGTTTTTGGGCTGATATTATAAATAGAAGCTAAGACCCTTTATGAGGTACACCTCTTCTAATTGCATAGTAAATTCTCCCGTCATCTCTCGTGGATGTAGGCCAAAAGCCGAACCACATAAATCTCCTCTGTTCGTTTTTGTGCCAGATCTTCTCTTAGGCCCTAGATCTATACCAACCCAAAAGCTTAAGCTGATATACCATATACCAACCCAAAAGCTTAAGCTAATAGGTGGAAGGCCCAAACAAGTATATGAAGCCATGTCAAACTTAGGACTTTGGCGATGTGGGACTTCCCAACACTCCCGCTCCCCTGCAGACCCAACAGATTTCATGGACGGGCCTGCCACGTTGGCTACACAAGAACGACGGGATCGAAACCCGCTCTAATACCATGTAAGATACCATATACCAACCCAAAACCTTAAGCTGATAGGTGGAAGGCCCAAACAGGTATATGAAGCCATGTCCAACTCAAGACTTAGGCGATGTGGGATGTGGGATGTGGGACTTCCCAACAACAGTTAAATCAATTCAACAAATATGCAAAAGTTGTGTTTTTCAATATTAACAGATAACATAACAAAATGTATTGATCAATAATGATACAAAATATAATAGCTCAATATACTTTATGATACAAAAAGAATTGGCAAAAACCGTCTAAATAATAACGTTTGCATTTGCACATGCAACAAAACACTAACCAAAATTGGTATTAAAAATAAAGCAGTTCACATTTGACAGGGAAAAGAATCATGCCAGCAGAGGAGTTCGATGGAGAGAGAGAGAGAGAGAGAGAGAGAGAGAGAGAGAGAGATGTTGGCAACCACTGGAGACAAGACAAGTTAGCATTTGTGAAGGAAAAGATAGAAACAAATTCCAGGATTTAGATAATAGAATATTGCACATGATGCACGTGTGAATATTCAGGCATGCATTCCCCACTTGTACGTTTAAAGCTGAAAGTGTTGTCTAGTTGTTACTCATTATTATTCAGCAATCAACATGATAAACATGCAATTATGCATATAAGTATCTTATGGAAAAAATTAGGATGTTTGTATGCGCATAAATCCCCATAAACAATGTTACACAATATACTTGCACAGCATTTTACTAGTAGGCATCCAATAGGGTCAACACAGCATTTTATATGTCGGTATCTGATTGGGTCAACAACAACCTTAGAAGCCTATGGCAAAGAAAAGGATGCATAACATTGGCAAAGAAAAGGATGCATAACATACTACAATGTTACACAATATACCTGCATCATTTTATATTAGGCATCCAATTGGGTCAACAACCACCTTAGATGCCTAAAGCAAAGAAAATGAAACGTAACATAATTACGAGTTAAGCAATGCAGCAACAGTAAGTTTATTCATAAGTTATAAACTCTACAGGGTTCCAACTTACAAAACAGCATAATTTACCAAAAAAAAAAAAAGCCTTTCCTAACAGCACTAAGAGTACCAATTCCAAATTACAGTAGTTAAAGACATGTTAAAAAATTTTAAAGTAGTGAAAGAAGTATATTTCAGTTTGCAAATGCTGAAGGAAGGTAAGACATGAAGATTTGGAAAATTAAAAGAATGCAATGGCTAGAATGCCAAAAAACCAAACCTCACCTTGTTCATCTTTAAGCTGTTGGAGCTTATGAAGTTCACTCTTTTCAGATGTATCAAGATGACGCACCTACAACAAACAATTGAAAAACAACAGCAGGAACATAATTACCCGGTAGGCCTTGGTAGCTTATAAATCATTACATGAGCCACAATAAAGTTCCAGCCAATTAATGCACCTGATAGTGCAGTGTTAAATGCTCAACAGGAGAGCTTACAGCTTCCCTTGACTTGGCACAGAGCCTGACAACCTGAAAATCACAAAATGTAAAAGCAAAGCAAAAGAATGCAATGCCATTAGAAACAAAACCATTTCCAAAATAAATAAATAAATAATGAAAGGACTTGTCTTTATAGCTATAAAAGCTTTCCTACAGAAAACAGCTAAATACTATACATTACAGCCAAAGTTCAGTGAAAGGAAACCTAAGGTGTTTTTTTTTTCTTTCTTTCTTTTTCTGGCTTCATTGCAACTTTTGGAGAACAAAACTTTTTATGTACCTTTTGTTTCTTTTTTTTTTTTTTTTTTTTATTGGTTTGTTTTAGTGTTTGGGAGGAAGGGAGCGGGGTTTGTGCTTTTCGCTATTATGGCTCTTGTGCTGTTTAGCTACACAATGAAATATGTCACCATTCCAAAACCGGGGGAGAGAGTATATCAATGTTCTTAAAACTGAATAATAAGGAAAAATCATACAACAAGGAGTCATGAATAGGATCCAAAATCAAGAGATAACTAACGTTGTCTCTCAGCATAATAAAAGTGTGTGTATGTATATATGTACGGATGGACGTATATGTGTGTGTATATTTATAGGCAACCCTCACCCATGCAGTGCATCCACCATGTGCATCCCTTGTGGAGCCCACCTGCGGCCACATCAATTCATGGGGGAGAAGGGATTGCAAAATTTTCAAAGTCTGTTAGATCATCCTACGTTCCTAACCCCTTGATTCATGACCCTCAAGTTCGATGGTTTAATAAAGAATCATATATTTAGGATTCGATCCACAATGGTGACGAACAGTTGGATGAGCGTCAAACTCAGGCTTGTGCCAATTAATGGGGGCCGGTGAGTTTGAGCAGGTTGGGTTAATTATAGGGGGTCCAGTGTGTTACAAAAAGGAAGGTGTTCATAAATGGCTCATAAAAGGGTGCTCACTTGATAATTTCCCTATCACATTCTGATAAGATGCATGAGAGGTAATTTTTTTCACCACATAGGACCCACCGTGATAAATCCAACCCCTTACTCTCACTAATCATCATGAACTGGCACTCACCCTAATTTGAGTTATCTTCATTGTTGGATTAAATTTCAAAAAAAAAAAAAAAAACCAAATGAACTCAAGATACTATTAAACTCTAACACCCATAAATCAATGGTTGTGATGATCTAATTGAGTCAATTTTTCCCTAAAATCATATCAACAATAAGACCTTTCCGTCACACTGTCCTCCCATGATTGTCATGCATCCAAAGTGGGTCCCACAAGTTGCTTAGATTTTTACCTCTCATGCAATCCGTAAGAGGTACCTCTTAGTAGAACATAACCCTATATAATATCTATATATAGACAAATGATCATGTACATCCATGAGGCCCACCTTTAGACTCTGCCACAACAAACCCCCCCCCCCCCACCCCCCCACAACAAAAAAAACCAAACCCAACCCAAAATACACACACACCCCAAAAAAAAAAAATTCCCAAAAGTCACCAATCCCATGGGTTTGCACCGATCTGAATGGACTAGACTGTTTGATCGATGGTCAATTTGTTTTTTATATGTAAAGACGTTAAACTTATGGGCCACGGATGAAAGGGTTAGGGGCATTAGATTGACTTTAAATTTGACCGTCCCATAATCTGTGAGGTTCACCATAAGGATGTTGGAGAGAGAGAGATTTTCTTATCAAAAGCCATTTTTCTTTAAGTTGAAAGCTTCAAATGAATAATGCACAGATGCTTCTAATTAAATGTTAATTACTACCTTTAAACCAGTTGCACTTATCTTCTCAGCAAGTTGATCGACTGCTACATTACTTGGAGCACAAACCAGAACCTGAACAGAACATCAACAATGAATACTAAGTATATACAGTAGTAAATCAACATTGAAAATAAAGAAACATATAAGTGCAATCATGTACCTGTCCTTGACCCTGTTTGGCCATATGATATACAATGGCAGCTGAAGTGACAGTCTTCCCTGTGCCAGGGGGTCCCTGAATTAAACTGATTGGCTTTTGGAGAACACTCTTAACAGCAAAAACCTGCCCAAAGAAACAAGATGTGAGGATTGGAAGATACAATGTTTATAATCACAGCATCTTACACATTCAATAAGCATTATAAAATGATGCCAGCAAAGATGATGTGCAAAGAACTATCATAATTTTTAAAAAAGGGGATGTCAAGTAACTAACTCCGCCA
This sequence comes from Umbellularia californica, assembly GCA_028538565.1. NCBI lineage: Eukaryota > Viridiplantae > Streptophyta > Magnoliopsida > Laurales > Lauraceae > Umbellularia > Umbellularia californica. The sequence goes on along the minus strand of JAPQWN010000001.1, from coordinate 10,477,179 downwards.
TTTAATTTATGTTGGTCCCAAGCCCGGGTAAAGGAGGAGGGTTGTGTTAGGTACGTTAAAAGCCCGCGTAAGATTTTTTCACAAACCCAAACATGAATTCTAAGATTACAACATTTCGAAATCATGCTAAGGCGTTCCCCCCTCTAAGCGACACAATGCAACGTCGCCGGAAAGTGGACAAGGGCTACCACACCAATCTAGATAAGTATGGCTAAAGAAGTTAGTCCAACAACAAAAGAAGAGGAAGATTTGACTTGCTACTTGAAATATAGGAATCTTGACATGCAATATCATGAAGTTAATCGAGGTAATGAAATGAAGAAGAGTTAGCGTAGCCTACAGGAGAAAAAGTGCAAGGGGGATAAAGCTAAGGAGCTCGCTGATGGTTATAAACTTTTTTATGTAGGAAAGAACAATACAAGAAATGGAATGGGTATAGTTCTAGATAATGATTTGAAAGAGAAAATTGTGTGAGTAAAGATATTGGGTGGTAGAATTATAGTAATTAAACTAGTGTTAGAGGAAGACATAATTCATATCATTAGTGCATATGCTCCCTAGAAAGATTAGATGAAAGTGTCAAGAGCCCATTGTGGGAGGAGATGGATGGTTTACTACAGGTAATTCCAACTAGTGAAAAGATTTTCCTAGGAGGGGACTTAAATGGGAATGTAGAAAAGAGTAATAGAGGATATGAGAAGGTGCATGGAGGGCAAGGATTTGGAGAAAAGAATGAGTTAGGAAACACTATTTTGGACTTTGCATTAGCATTTGACCTTTTCATAGCAAACACTTGCTTTAAAAATAGAGAGGAGCATTTAATTACTTATAAAAGTGGAACTAGCAAGAGCCAGATAAACTTTTTTCTAGTTAGAAAACATGACCGATGGCTTGTAAAGACGGTAAGGTTATTCCAGGAGAGAGCTTGAGCACACAACATAGGTTAGTAGTTTAGATACTTGCATTAGAAGTACAAAAAGAAAAATAGTAAATAGAATGTACGCTAAAACAAGGTGGAGGGATTTAAAAGGAAAATGAGCAACAATATTTAAGGGTAAAGTGATTGAGGATGGAGATTGGAATTTTGTAGGAGAAACAACAACGATGTGGAAACAAATGACAAAATGTATTAGGAAGGCTGCAAAAGAGGTGCTTGGAGTGTCAAAAGGGAAAAGACACTATAATAAAGAAATCTAGTGGTGGAGTGTAGAGGTTCAGGAAGCTATTCGAGAGAAAAGACGTTGTTACAAAGTTTGGCAAGGTACTAGGAATATAGAAAACTATGATATGTATAAAAAGGCAAAGAAAGAAGCTAAGAAAGTAGTAAGTGATGCAAAGTGCAAAGCATATGATGACATATATAATAGGTTGGGAACAAGAGGATGAGAGAAGGATATTTTTAAGCTTGCAAAAATAAAAGAAAAGAAAAGTAAGGACTTAGATCATGTCAAATGTATTAAAAGCAATGACCAAAAGGTTCTAGTGAAGGACAACAATATCAAAGAAAAGTGTAGAGAATATTTTTGTATACTTTTAAATGAAGACTAAATAGGAGACATAGGAACAAAAGAGGATACTCCATTAGCAAAGCATAATTTTTTTCGTAGAATTAGCGTGGTGGAAGTGAGGAAAGCGTTAAAACAAATGAAGATAAGAAGGGCTACAGGTCCAAATGGCATACCGATTGAGGCTTAGAAATGCTTAGGAGAAGTTGGGGAGATTTGGCTAACTAGACTCTTCAATAAGATATTAATGATAAAGAAAATGCGGGATGAATGGAGAAAAGGTAATGTAGTACCGATATATAAAAACAAGGGAGATATACAAAACTGTACCAACTATCAAGGGATTAAATTTAAGAGTCATACTATGAAGTTATGGGAGAGCATAATGAAGCAAAGACTTAGACTGAAAACCAAGATGTCTGAAAATCAATTTGGTTTTACGCGAGAGAGGTCAACGATGAAAGCTATCTTCTCACTGAGGCAACGAAGAGGAAAATTTTATATATGGTGTTCATCAATCTAAAAAAAGCCTACGATGGGATACCTAGAGATTTAATTTGGTGGGTTTTAAATAAAAGAAATGTTCTATGAGGTTATATTGAAACTATTAAAAACATGTATGAAAGAGCAATAACAAGTATGAGAACTACTTGTGGAGAGACAGGGGAGTTCCTAGTGACCATAGGCTTACTTCAGGGGTCAGCCCTAAGCCCTTATCTCTTTGTATTGATTATGGATGAGTTAACTGCTTATATTCAAGAAGAGGTATCTCGGTGTACGTTATTTACAGATGAAATAGTGTTAGTAGATGAATCAAGAGATTGTGTAAATGCAAAACTCGAGAGATGGCAGGAGGCTTTAAAAACGGTGGATTGTAACTTCAAAGGACATATAGAAAGATCTAAAACTACTGTGACAATTGAAGACCATGAGATACCACAAAGTAATTCTTTCCGTTACCTTGACTCTATAATTAGTAAGGATGGGAAGTTTGATGAAGATGTCGAATATAGGATAAAAGCGGTATGGTTGAACTGGGGACTTGCTTCTGTGAAGTGCTTTGTGACTGACGAGTGTCAACAAGCTTGAAGGGAAAATTTTACAAGACAGCGATTAGATCAGCTATGACCTATGGAGCAAAATATTGGCCAATCAAGAAGCAACATATGTACAAAATGGATGTGGCGGAGATGAGAATGTTGAGGTGGATGTGTGGTAAAACTAGGAAGGATAAAATTAAAAATGAGTGCTTTCGAGAACATTTAGGGGTAGCAACAATGAGGGATAAAATTAAGAACCCGTTTGAGATGGTTTGAACATGTCTAACTTAAGCCAGCAACAACGCCAGGAAGGAAAAGTTTGGCTATGAAAGTTGATGGCCCACCGAGGGGAAGGGGTAGACCAAAGAGGACGTGGATGGAAATAGTAAAAATAGATATGAAGAAGTGTAACTTAACTGAGGATTTGGTTCAAAATAGATCGGAATGGAGAAACAGAATTCATATAGCCAACCACAACATAGTTGGGACAAGGCTTTGATGATGATGATGGATGTCAAGGAACTGAGCGTGTTAGGTCCATTTTCTAATTTTCTTTAGGGCCCATTTGGCAATTTACTAGGTTAGTAAAAGTAATGTAAAGCCTCCATTTTTCAGACATAGGCTCACATCAAAAGTACACATTTTTAAAATTCCCTCCTTTTTCAATAAAAGGAGTCAAAAAGCAATATCCTTTCTTCACTAAATGACAAAACAAATCCACGTTTTACACAAAAAGTCAAAAAAGATTCCTTACCAATCCACTGAAGACAAAATATCATCATAACCCCCTTATATTTTATTCTCTCTTGATTTGATGCTTTGCATCACTTTTACTTTAAACGGGCCCTTTTTGTTTAATGGGAAAAGTATTCAATATGAGAAGAGTGGTAAAAAAAAAAAAAAAGCAAACTCAATAGAATATGACTTAAGGAACAACAGGATGCCACTCCAATGACAAAAAGCTATGACCATTGGCAAAAAGCCACTGTGATAAGTGTTAAACAGGCCCACGGCCCATGAAAGGATCCAGTCCATCAAGATATATCTCACATGGTCTGATTGGGTCAAGATTCATAACAGCTGTACATATTCTCTTGATTAGTTAGTTTCCTAACTTAGAACAGCAATTGATGCAATTAGTAGTTTCCTAACTTAACACCTTGATTAAGGGATGTAAATACTCTATATATTGATAATTGATCTCCTAAAGAGAGGACACAATAATAGAATATGATTCTGAAACTCCTCGTCATTCTCATGTTCTTGAAATTGTCATGGTATCAGAGCAGAGTTCTAGTTTTCAGTATTAGAATTCATTCAAGGAGTTAACTAGAGAGAAATCTTTCTCTCTTGAAGAAAAAACAGATAGAGGATCTATTTTCAAGAGATCGACATCCATCCAGGTTCTGCGATAGGCTCAGATCAACTATGGCCCACCTGCGATCATCACAGCACCATCAAGGATTCTTCCAGCCAAGATCGCCCAAGTCTTCTAAGTACTTTGGTGATTTTTTCAGAATTTTTTCGACACTATAAGGTACCTTTTTTTATCATTCTCGTGATTTTTCAAAAACTTAAACAAGTTTTGATCAAGACTGTACAGAAATTTGGAATTTCAGCAGATTAAGTTCAAACTTATTCCAGTCTTAGCGAAAATTGTGTGATTACATAGATCAGGAACCTGATCAGTGTCCAGCATCATCTGTGGGGCCCATGTAGGGGATTTAGGGCTCAAATCAAGGACGTCAGGGGTCTTTTTCCACTATTATTGTTCTCTGATTGGTCTGATTGGTCTGTTTGATTGGTTGGATCTGTCCAGCACCTTCTCCAGCACTCACGAACTGTACTTCATATAAACTATTGCTGAGTTTATCACTTTTTCTTTCACTGTTTCACAATATATAGTTGAGATGGAAAAATTTGAGGTCACTTTGATCAAATTTACTGGAAGAAATTACCCTGCCTGGTCTTTCCAATTTCAAATATACCTAGAAGCTAAGGAATTGTGAGGATTTGTTTCTGGCATTGATCCTAAACCAACTGAAGATGAGAAGAAGATTTCCTCTTGCAATACCAAAGATGCCAAAATCAAATCCTGGATTCTGGGATCTGTCGAGCCTCATCTGATAACGAATCTGAAGCCTTACTCAACCTCTAACGCCATGTGGGGGTATTTGAAGAAAGTTTATCACCAAGATAACTCTGCGCGTCAATTTCATCTTGAATGTGCAATTGCAGAGTATGGGGAAGGAACCCTGTTGGTACAGGACTACTATTCCAGATTCCGTACACTGTGGTCAGAATACGATAGTATTAAGTATGCGGATGTGGCTGACAATGTGTTGACAGTGATTCATGATCTTCAGGCCTCTAGTCAAAGGGATCAGTTTTTGATGAAACTGCGAAATGAATATGAAAGTGTCCGATCTGCTCTGATGAATCGGACGCCATTACCTTCCTTGGATGTATGCTTGAATGAACTCCTACGCGAAGAACAGCGCATTGCGACCTCCGCTCATATAGCCCAACAAAAGACGGACACCTATTCAGTCGCGTTCTCCGCAAATAAAGCTTCTCTACCTCCGCCTCGAGACTTGAGCAAAACCCAGTGTTACAGTTTTCAAAAATTTGGACACATTGCAACTCAATGCAAACAGAAGGTCTGCAGTTACTGTAAAAAGTCGGGACATATCATCTCCGAATGTCGCCACCACCCACAACGTCCATCACCACAGTCTCAGACTCCACAGTATCAGCCTCCACATGCGTATGTTGCTTCTTCGGGAATACCGGCTCCTACATCTGCACCCTCACAGCCTGGGCCTCCATCCTCTCTCACTCCTAAATTGGTTCAACAGATGATCATCAATGCCCTCTCTGTTTTTGGTCTCTCAGGTACATCCCCTCCATCTTCTACTTAGTTTCTTGATTCCAGGGCGTCTAATCATATGACACCTTCCAGTGCACCACTCTCCAATGTGCAAAGCTACAATGGCCCTCTTCAAATACAAACTACTAACGGGGGCCATATTCCCATTACTCCTGTCGGTGACATCCCTGGTCCCATTCCATTGAAAAATGTTTATCTGTGTCCCAATTTATCTTCCAACCTTTTGTCAGTCCGGCAGCTTGTTGAAAATAAATGTAACATCTCTTTTTCTTCTTCTAGTTGTGTTGTGCAGGACCAGATGTCCGAGAAGGAGATCGCGAGGAGGCCTAAGTGTGGACGCTTGTTTCCGTTGGATTTTTCTAAATTTTCTAGGAATCAATTTGACAATAATGTGTTTTGTTTTTCTCTTAGAGATAACTGCCGCTTATGGCATAATAGACTCGGACATCCTAATTCCAAGGCTATGTCCCCTATGTTAAATTCTGGTTTATTAAATAAAGCTATTGGTTTCTCTTCTTCTGTGCCTTTTGATTGTGCTACTTGTAAACTGGGAAAGAGCAAAACTCTTCCGTTTCCTCATTCCACTTCTCACCACTCATTGTTTTGATTTAGTTCATAGTGATGTATGGGGAATTGCTCCAGCTCTTTCCCACGCTCACTATAAATATTTTGTAACTTTTATTGATGATTTCAGTCGGTTCACATTGGTCTACTTTCTGCATTCAAAATCTGATGTTTTTAATGTTTTTAAAATCTTTTTAGCTTATGTTGAGACTCAATTTTCCACCCGAATTAAAATCTTGCGTTCTGATTCAGGAGGGGAATATGTGTCCTCAGATTTTCAACGGTTTTTGCAAAACAAATGCATTATTTCTCAAAGAACTTGTCCTTATACTCCACAGCAGAATGGAATCGCTAAAAGGAAAAATAGACATCTCATTGATGTCACTCGTTCCCTTCTTCTTGAATCTTCGGTTCCTACCCGTTTTTGGGTTGAGGCACTGGCTACAACAGCTCATCTTCTCAATCGTATGCCATCAACCTCCATTGAGAATCAAAGCCCATATTACCGATTGTACAAAACCTATCCCTCCTATGATGATCTTCATGTTTTTTGTTCCACTTGCTTTGTGCACTTGCCTCCTTCCGAGAGAACAAAACTAACCGCAAAAACAGCTCAGTGTTTGTTTTTAGGTTATGTGCACTTCCAGAAAGGGTTCATTTGTTATGATCCTCATATCTGTCGTTTACGTATCTCTAGGAATGTCGTTTTCTTTGAACAATATTTTTTTCAAAAACACATTGATCCTCCTGACTCCTCTTTCATGTCTTTACCTGGTTTTTCTGACGACCCATCAGTTGTTCGATTTAATCATAAATTTGTGTATCACAGACGGAACAGCGTAGCGCCTACCAGGGATCCCCCTCCTAATCTTCCTCCGGCATCCGGTCCAACACCGGCACTTGATCCATCTGAACATCCTTCACTGCGTCGCTCCACTCGTATTTCGGTACCACCAGCCCGTTATGGGTTCTCACATACTTCCTTAATGGCCACTTTGTCTTCCTCTTCCATTCCCCATTCCTATTCTCAGGTTGTGCAAGACCCATGTTGGAACAAGCCTATGCAAGATGAATTGGATGCGTTAGTGCAAAATCATACCTAGGACATTGTCCCATCTCCTGTAGGTGTCAAACCTATTGGCTGTAAGTGGGTTTTTTCTCTCAAGTTAAAATCTGATGGCACTTTAGATCGATATAAGGCGCGTCTTGTCACACTTGGAAATCGGCAGGCGTATGGCCTTGATTATGATGAAACTTTTGCTCCGATTGCCAAGATGACCACCGTACGCACAATTCTTGTTGTTGCTGCATCTCAGTCTTGGCCTCTATATCAAATGGATGTCAAAAATGCGTTTCTACATGGTGATCTCAAAGAAGATGTTTATATGCGTCTGCCTCAGGGATGCTCATCTGGGAAGGGTATGGATGCCAAACTTCGTCGCTCCCTCTATGGTTTGAAACAAGCCCCTCACGCATGGTTTGAGAAATTTCACGCTGCACTTCTCCCCTTGGATTTTCATCCAAGTTCGTATGATCCTTCTCTATTTTTACATCATGCTCCATCCGGGATCACTGTCGTACTTGTCTATGTTGATGACATCGTCATTACTGGTCCTAATGCAACCATGATTCAGGAGCTCCAAGCTTCTCTTAGTGAGACATTTCACATGAAGGATCTCGGCCCCCTTCACTATTTCCTCGGTCTTGAAGTTCATCAATCGGCTAAAGGCATAGTTCTCAATCAGCACAAATACACTATTGATCTCATTGACTTGGCTGGCTGGCCTTACTGCTTCAGCTCCAGTAGATACGCCGATCGAACTAAATGTCATACTCAGTCGAGAGGAGGGTGATCTTCTTTTCTATCCTACTGCATATCGCCAGTTAGTTGGTAGCTTGATCTACCTCACCAACACTCGTCCTGATATCTCTTATGCGGTCAACCTGATGAGTAAGTTCATGACTGCTCCTCGTCACCTTCATCTGGCTGCTGTTCGCCGCATCATTCGGTACCTTATTCGCACACCGACTCGTGGGTTGTTTTTTCCATCCAATAATCCTTTATCTCTCAGAGCTTACTCAGATGCTGATTGGGCTAGTTGCCCGGATACTCGCAGATCATCGACAGGTTGGTGCATGTTTTTGGGTGATAGTCTCATTTCCTGGAAATGCAAGAAACATGACAAAGTTTCCAAATCCTCTACTGAAGCTGAGTACCGTGCCATGTCTGCTCCATGCTCCGAAATTCTTTGGCTCCGCGGTCCGCCCTCTGACATTGGTTTTCCAGCAGAAGGAGCTACCCCCCTCTATGCAGATAATACAAGTGCAATTCGGATTACTGAAAATCCAATTTTTCATGAACGCACTAAACACATCGAAGTTGACTGTCACTTCATCCGCGATGAGCTTAAACGTGATGTCATCAGTCTTTCGCATGTCTCCACTGAACTTCAAATTGCTGATATTCTCAACAAATGTCTTCCACGGCCGCGCCATCAGCTCTTGGTTGGCAAATTGATGCTGGTTGATTCTCCCGCATCAATTTGAGGGGGGGCGTTAAACAGGCCCACGGCCCATGAAAGGATCCAGTCCATCAAGATATATCTCACATGGTCTGATTAGGTCAAGATTCATAATAGTTGTACATATTCTCTTGATTAATTAGTTTCCTAACTTAGAACAGCAATTGATGTAATCAGTAGTTTCCTAACTTAACACCTTGATTAAGGGATGTAAATACTATAAATACTGATAATTGATCTCCTAAGGAGAGGACACAATACTAGAATACGATTTTGAAACTCCTCGTCATTCTCATGTTCTTGAAATTGTAAATAAGTACGCTAATCTTTCAGAGGTCCTTACAAATTGTAACTTTGGAGCTTCAACTTCCACATCTGCATCTTTAGACCAAGTTTTGTTATTATCAAAAGAATCTCCCTACACAATTTATCATTTTTTTTTTACTTCTGTGTTCCTGAGCCATGATTTCTAATTACAGTAGAGAAATATAAGAAACCAAACTAATGCTATGTGATCATAGTAACTATTATTTAATGCGAGATTGCAATCACTGTTACTAATTGTGAACAAACTTTTGATTGCTAGTAAAATTGGGGATAAGAGGGGTTTAGTAACAGCTTTATCAAGCATGCCTCTTCCTTTTTTATTCTCTCCCTTCCCGCACCAAAAAAAAAAAAAAACAAAGTTTCTTGATTGCATTGCATTTAGCTGACACATTTCGTACTAGGTGGCAATGAAAATACAAATTGCCAGAAGACACCTGATCTGGCAGTGATGTGTGTGTGTGTGTGTGTGTGTGAGAGAGAGAGAGAGAGAGAGAGAGAGAGAGAGAGAGAGAATCATAATAATTTTTAAAAAAAAAGATGACACCCTCAATAAAAATCTCTGACATTCATTATTTTTATTTTGATTTTTCACTCCTACAAAATCCTGAAAAGCTAAACAAGGTGCTTTTTAGAGTTTTGGAAGATTGAAAATGTTGTTGCAATTCTTTGATGCAAGAACAACTACATCACAGGTTCAAAATTGATGACTTCATGTCAAGCCTTTTTATGCATTTTAATAAAACCGACAAATTTTAACATTTCATTCTTTCTTTCTCTTATCACTATTATTATTGGGAAAAAGGAGACTGAATATTCAAAAATAAGTGGATTGAGAATATGATGCATGCCATCGACTTATTTAACATGCAGAACTAACAAATTATAGTGTTTATTTGGTGGAAATAATTATATCATGTTTTGGTGTGTGCCAAATTTCCATGCTTGTGGGTAAAGTAATTACTGAACAGAATTAACAACTGTCCCACATTTCCTAAAAACTTTTGTATGATTTACAAGGATCAAAAGAATGACCTCAATAACATAGCACCTGTTTGGCATCATTTCTGTGATGTTCCAGATTCTGTGTTAAGATTGGGTTGTGTTGAGATTGAATTGTGCTGCGATTGGGCTAGGCATATCTCATTTGGCAACATTATTCTTCTCAGAATGTGCTGTTCGGAACTTCTTTCATAACATTATAAACAGAATCCAAAACCAAGGGCATTTTTTCCCTTACTGCTACTATTGTAAAAGGGTCATCAACTTGATCGGATTTCACTTCATTGATTCCAGATTGAGCAAATTTTTATCATGTCTTCAGGTTTACAGCCAAGCCCATTTAGAGGGGTGGGAGGACATCTGGACAATTAGAGATATATATATATATATATATATAGAGAGAGAGAGAGAGAGTTGTGTGGAGAAGTAAAGTCATAGCGGGATACAAGTCTTTTCTTGCCATGCCAGCGAGTTGTTAGAAAAAAGTTCCAATCGATTCAAAATTCCAGTACTAAGCGGGCCATGATTTCTCGTTCTATAAAATTAAAATTTGAAGCAACATTTAAAACCTGCCAAACAAGTTTTCTAATTACTCTTCCTGTAGGAACGTCGGAACATCCAAACAGCACAATGCCAAACGGGCCCATAGTAACCACCACAAATGGAAATTGCTCCCATGGTTATGAACTTCTATACAGGACTGCTGCTGGGAGAAAAACTAAAAACATAATAATAAAATAAATGAAATAGGTATCTTGAAATTAGCTTACAATGCTCAAACCTCTATTTACTTTATTTCCCTTTTATTTAAAAGGCAACTGACTTGAACCTCAAAAATAGGAACCTTCCAAGGGCCAAAGAACATCAATTCATTTTTAATTTTTTCACAGACCCACAATCAGTGATACAAATACAAATGAAATAATTTTATAACATAACAGCTGCAAACCAAAAAGAAATGAATCCAAATTGAGACATCCAATCTGGAATGAGTTCAGAAATTTTAGGGAAAAAAATGTGATCAAAATTGATGGCCTGGGAGCATGTTTCAGTTCCAATTATAATATTGGGACAATTTCTTTCCTTATTGATTGGTATATAATATCAGGACACTTGCATTTCAAAGGAACAAGCACTTCCCTCACCTCCTTATATGCTCAATTAATGATTTAACTATCCAGTACCTAAACAGGAAATTTGCTGAAGGATTAGTATAAAGGGTATATTATCCTGAACTACAAGTAAACATGATTTTCCTAACGGAAAATGTTACAGAACTTAAGAGAAAGAAAATTGCATCATAACAAAACAAATCGAGATTCCAGCAAATTTAAACATAGAGTCAGAAAATAATACTTGAGATGCATTCAATTCAGGAAGGCCAGGGGCACCAAAGCGGCGAGGTAGCGTGTTACGGACCATCTGAACCTCAACTTCATGACCCAAAAGGTGATGGTAAATGTAACTGCATGGAAAAAAGCAAATAAACTTCCGTTATATAAGATCTAAAACTTAAAAGACACTCAAAATGTGCTTTTCCAAAAAAAAGTAAAAATTAAAACAGCTAATTCCACTGAATATTAGGATGCGGAGAAACAGAACTTTGGTAAAAGCCACAAGGGCAACCTCAGATATAGATGGGATCTAAGGAAGATAGACATCTTACCATATTGTTGATTTGCTATACCCATTGTATCAAAATAATTCAAGAATAGGACCAAAAGGTTATTGAAAAATATACACTAAACAATGGAATTTTTTATTTCATTTCATCTACAGTAGTTATCTATAAATCAGATGGAGCATTATTTAATCACAAGTTTTTCTCTAGAGGAAATCCCATTGCACAAACATATGTATAGCCCTTAACTATTTCTTTTATTCAGATTTTTCAGGGTTTTTTTTTTGGGAAATGTCTTAAATTTTAAGAAAAGAGCAAACAATGAACAAAGCAAAGAATAATTTATCTGAAAGTATCATTGGTTTGTACCATTGGTAGGTAGAAGGCAATACAAAACGTTAGAATGAAATTTTAACACTCCAAAATATAGTATTTTGTTGTTGAACAAATCAACAAATACAAAAATATCATTACAGAAATCGGGATTATATAGTGAAGAATTTAGAAAGAATACTTAAATGTGAGACGATTTTCTCCTGCACATTGATGCTGTTCGTCATGTGGGACCCGGCGAAATTCAGTGCGGGTCCCGCCTTTTGTGACAGTCCGGATGCGCATTCCCACAGGAGCATATGCGTAGCCGTAGGAGAAAATTTTCCCTTTTAAGTGTGGGAGAAGGTAACAAAGCATCCTTTACGGAACAAATAAAACTCAAATAAAAATGAGTTATTGGCACAAATTGCATGTATAACCCTTTTCGGGTTGTCGTGGTTCATATAAAGATTTTGTACTTGATTGAGGTTAAACTCTTTCTTGGTATCTAAATTAGATCTTGAGACAAACGCAATGACTGACAGGCAACAGACTTTTGAAAGAAGAGCAGATGATAACTAAATATGTAGGAATGTCATTTTCATGATGACTGGAGGCTGTGGCTCATACTTCGTTTTCTTTTGTAGTTCGAATGTCAACAAAATCATCTTTTTTTCCTGGAAAGGGCCAACTTAATTGACTAATGAAGATCAGACTTTTAACACAAAAGAAGGAAATAAATCAGAGAGAAGTTTTTAAACATGCACCCAAAGCACTATGAAAAGATTATATTGCCCATAAACATGAGAAGGTCTAAATTCTTTACACCATCCCACTACAGGCCATTTACAAATGAAATAATTCCCAGTTAACTTAAAACCAATATGCTTGAATGAGTGCTGGTTCCTACTTGCTCGTTAAAATACTAGGCATGTTGGTTCAAGATACAAAGACTAGTGCAATCTTAAACTCAACCCAATTCAGACTTCTAAGAAGTTGAACAGGGACTCAGTTAAAATGTGTAAAAACAAAGATGGGCTTTGACATTGCATCTGTCAATCATTTCACATGTTTAAAGCCTGGATCTGGACTGAGCCTGGACCAATTATAGTAGGCATGGCCATGGGCATAGATATGCATTTGACAAGCAGGCTTCGGCATAGATAGGCCAGAGCCTGGCTTTTAAGCAGGAATTATTTACTACATAGGCCAGGTTAGGGCCTGGTCTCAAGCCTGCTAAACTACGGTAGACCTGTTCGAGCATATTAACTTACACAAATGCCCTATCTTCTATAACATAAAATTATACATGTACACTGTCCTCTATATGAAATTGTAAACCCCTAACAGGATCACATCCATAACAAGCTCCAAAAGCAAACATCATATAACAAAGACAACGCTTATGCATGCCCAATTTCATTAACAGTCCTAATGGGATAATGGGCTCTAAACAAGCCCGTGAAGGGGAGGAGCCTAAGCCATATATTAATAGGTTAATGGGTGAACTCAAGTACCCATTATTATTAAATTGAGTGCTTGGGCCAAGGCTTCGATAGCCAGAGATACTCAGATCCAGGCCTCGGCCATAAATAAATGAACGTGTTGAGCTTGTCTGCCAAGCTAGTTACCACACTTAGACCGAGGGATGGGTAGGGTGCAGATTAAACATGACATTGGATCAAGATCCCACTCGAATCCATTTTCCCTGGATCCAATCAATATCAGATATCCAGACCATGATCCTGAACCCACTATGAGTCAGATTTAGATCTGTGCTCCATTCTTTGGCTTCGAGCAACAAGCACATTCACTCACTCTCAGAATTCGGTAAATAAACGTAAAAATGTTAAAATACAATTTAGTTAATCGAGTCAACAGCACTTCATCAAATAGGACCAATACAGCTCACATTTAAAGAGGAGACAAATGGACTAAAAACACTTGCTATCAGACCAAGCCTAGATAAATGGATTGGAATTAGAGTTCAATCAGAAGGCAAATAGTTGAAGACAATGACATTAATTAAACAAAATGATTGAATCCTTAGGAAATTACATTTTCATAATCCTTTTCTGTTTTTTTAGAAAAAAAAATGCATTTAACAAGCTCAATGCAACTCGGGGTCAAGCAATATCTGACTTGCCGCCAAATCAACTTGATTTCAACTAGCACTGATGCAAATGCATAGAAATATCATAAAACTTCAATATCCCTGAAAGCAATCTCGTGGCAAAAGCCACTCCATGAGTTGACATCTTAGCATCCTGAGTCCAAGGCAATGATGCAAAAAAGTTATTTAATACTGCTAAGAACCACAACTCTAGTGTAAATGATGACAGTTTCAACTAGATTATAGATTTCTAGAGATCTAACTTAGTTTTCCTAAACAAGTAAATGTTTATACAGGCAGCATCAAACAACTTCGCAGTTGTGTGCTTCAAAAGAATGTAGTATGTTACCCACCCACTGACACTTGTTTCATCCACTGCAAATGTCTTCATTGCTCCCTGCATCCGATCAAAGCTTGTACTCTTCCAAACAAAATCAACGCTAAACCCATGGTTCGCATCAACAGGTACACCCTAAACAAAATAAGCAAAATATAGTTAATTCTAAAACTCAACACCACCTGCAAGGCTGCAACAACCAACTTAATATCAGCTGATACAATCCAGCTAATTTCTTAAAAAATTTCTATTCATTCTGCAATATTATTTATTTCTGTTTATTCTGCAACCGACTTTGTGTGGCAATTTCTTTCTTTTAGCAAGTGTCCAAATAGCAAGTGCCCAAAATCTCTATAAATAAGGATTTTAAGGAGGGCTGTAGGGCATCAAACTATCACTGCAGTATTAATTAAGCAGGAAGCTCTCCCTAAAAGAAGAGCCTTTTTCCTACATCTTGGTTGTTGTTCTTCATTTTCATTGTAGAATTGTATCTGTGGTATCATAACATACATTTTTTTTGTGGGAATGGTGGGCACAAGATCACAGGAATTGAAGACAGAGCTCAATCAACTCAAGGCAAGCTTCTAACTACAATCTCAGGGGTTGTTAAAGCAGTCGCGGGCGTTGAACCAAATATGAGATTTGCTGGCAGCCATGGACACTAAATATTAACATCTCTCCGCAAGGGTTGCAGCTATCCAAGAGGAGGTTTCTGTTCTTCAGTTCAATGAGGAACAATCAAGAGCATCTGCAGATTCAAAGAATCTGTACGCAAGCAGTTCCATTCAAACAAGGAATACAAAGATTGATTTTTTGCGATCTGACAGACAGAAGATAAGCTTCATTGTGAGTTCCAACAACAGCCACAACCCAACAGTCTACCTTCTTCACTCATCAATTGATCACCGACAAAGTCAGTGGTGGTACCTAAGGACACATCATCACCCACCTCATCTACCATTCCTATCAAGTGTCTATCTCCTATGGAAATGAAAGCTTAGGGTGATTGGGGTTGTGCTATAATTGTGATGAATTCACACCCAAACATCATTGTAAACATCAAACACCATTCCTTTTGGACACAAAAGGCATTGGTGAGGCTATTCCTATAAAGGTACAAGGCTGCATTAAAAGATAACCTGTCATAATCCTTATTGACACAGGTAGCACACAATTTTGTGGACCTGAAGGTGGCAAACCAAGATGGGTGCAGCATGCAGGCCAGCACTTGACGTGATGGTTGCTGATAGGGAGCAACTCTCATGCCTAGGAAAATGTGCAAATGTGCACTTAACATGCAAGGGTACCATATCGATACAAACCACTATCTTCTTCCATTGGTTGGTGGTGATATTGTTTTGGGAGCACAGTGGTTACACACGCTTGGGCCCATCACATTGGATTTTTCTTAACTTAAAACGCAATTCAGAGAATGTAGCTTCACCCGGACTATTACAACTACTTCCCATTCTAGAGCATGTGTTGGTAGACATTTCCATGGATTTTGTGGAGAAATTACCTACATCATTCAGTAATAAGTACTATTTGTCAAGTGGCAAAACTGATGTAAGGCTTTGGAGAACATCTGGCAAAACTGATGTAGGGCTTTGGAAAACAGATGTTCAAGGGTTTTTTTCAGTTAAATCTTTTTACAAGGTTTTGTCTACATCAGATGTTAGAATGGAAGGTTGGCACAACTTTTGGGTTTCCTATGTCCCACCTAGAGTAGGGTCTCTAAGCAGCAAAAAATTCTAACTATTGATAATCTGCAAAAAAGGAATCACGCTATTATCATCGGTTGTCCTTTATGTTTGAGAGATGAAGAATCGGTGAATCATTTGATGATCCATTGTCCTTTTGCTTAGAGAGTTTGGATTGTTCTTATTAATCTGTTTGATGTGAATTGGGTCATGCCAAAGACGGTTGAAGATCTTTTTCTTCAATAGCGTTTAGGTACCAAATTTGTTCGTGGAAAGCTTTTATGGAAGGCAATTCTTTATGCTACTTGTTGGAAACTTTGGACGGCAAGGCAATCAAAGTAAATCAGTAATGGAGCTTACTCAATCTATTATTTGGACGGTGGTTGAATGGGTTAGCAAGCGTCAAGAGTTTATTGGCGTCTCTCTTGAGGATCTTAATAGATCTTGGGATCCTTTCATGAAGGGACGTTGGCATGATAAAATAGTGCAAAAAGTTCTTTGGTTAAGTCCCCCTACCGGTGTCCTTAAGATGAATTTTGATGATAGTTATTTTCATGATATCCAAAAGGTGGAATCGGAGGGTTTATTCAAGACTATGAGGGCAAGGTGATTAGAAGTTATTCTGGGCCTGTGGACTCTATGAATGCTAATGCAGCTGAAGTCTATGCTATGTTCATTGGTTGTCGAGAGTTGCTCAGTTTGGGTAGTTATAACGTAATTATTGAAGATGATTCTTATTCAACTATTCAGTGGGGTTCTGGAAAGGCTTCTCATCCTTGGAGATTGACAAATTGGGTAGAGGAAGTGCAGGATATTGCTAAACAGCTTGGAGCCTCATTTTATCATATTCATAGGGAGGCAAATGTCAAGGTAGATGTTCTTGCTAAAGACGGAGTGTTATGCTCTTCTATTTTGTTTGATGTCTAGTGTTTTCTTCGTTTTCCTTTTCAGTTTGCGTTTTGGCTAAGTTTCGTTGGATTCTTTATTTGTATACCTTGTTGTTTTTTGTGGAAATAATATTTATTTTTATCAAAAGAAAAATACGTGGTTATGGTCATTGATGATCATCTCTCTAAAGGTGCACACTTCATTCCCGCTTTCTCATCCATATTTAGCATCGACAATTGCCCAACTCTTCGTAGATCATATTTTCTGCTATCACAAGATACCACAAGTTGCAAGGCAGACCGAAGCAAAATTTGGCAGGAATCATTTCAGTTGCAAGGCACTCAGCTTATGATGAGCTTTTCAAACCACTCGCAGACGAATGGCAAGACCGAAATGTTAAATAGGTGTCTGGAACCTTATCTTCAATGGTTTTGTAGTGATCGACCTAACCATTGAGTAACGTGGTTACCATTAGCAGACGGTTACTTTTCAATCGGCCCCCAAAATGGTGCCATATGAAGTTATCTATGGACAGCCAGCTCCTACACTTATATCTTTCAGGCAGCACCCTGGTGGCACAAGTTGAGCACAATCTACGTGCTCATGATGCTATTTAACGTCTTCTCAAGGAAAATCTTACCATGGCTCAGAATCGAATGAAGCAGCAAGCAGATCAACATCGATGATAGCTCAATGAAATTGATGCCTCACTTCAATGGTCCATTTAAGGTGCTTGAACGAGAGGTACCAATAGAATACAAATTGAAGCTTCCAAAAGGTTCAAAAGCTCGTCATGTCTTGTCATGTTTCATGCTTAAAAAAGAAGCTGGGTTTTATAGTTGTTATTGCACAAGATCTTCCTCTTATGACAAATGAGTGACTTGTCAAGAAGAACCAATAGTCATGTTGGATTGTTGAATGGTAAAGCATCATAATCGCGCATTGATGGAGGTCCCACACCTTGAGGGTGCTACATGGGAATTGCGATACACCATTCAGGAACGTTTTCCACACTTTCTAACCTTGAGGGAAAGGTTATTCCTGCTAGGCAGGAGGAATGATATGATCGATCTAATTACTTAAAAAAGCTTTTCATTTAATATGCAAAATTCTCTGCTTATTTATTCTGCAATTTACTTCGTTTAGGACCATTCAAAAAAAAAAAATCTACTTCATTTAGCAATTTATTTCTTTTAACAAGTGCCCAAAATCTTTATAAATAAGGACTGTAAGGAGGGTTGTAGGGCATCAAATAATCATTGTAATGTTTCTTAAGGAGGAAGCTCTCCGTTGGGCACGTTTGGTAAATAGAGAGGAATCGTTTATTTAGAAGATTCCTTTATTCTCCCGAAAAGAGGAATTTCAAGGAGTGTTCCAGGATTGGTAAACAACATCAATGGATATGTGATCCAATGGTTATATGTTTTTTACAATTTTCTTAAAATCCATGATGAACCAAGAGCTGATCTTTCACCCCCAAAGCTGTCCTTGGCTCTCTAGAGAATTTGAACGGTTAAGATCTTGTAAATGGGCCCACAGGAATAAAAAATTAATATTTTCAAATCTGGACTTATTCACAAATATCTCAAAATCCATGATGGATCAACAGCTGAAATTTGACATAATAGCCATTTTGGACTTTCTCTAATCATGATTCATTGTGGGGCCCAAAAAGTGGGGTTCCAAAGCAAAAACGGTTACCTATAAGTTACCGATTTTGCTTCTCTGCTCGCTGAGTTGACAGTATCTTCGACGGCTGACATTTGTTTTTAAGTTTTCTCATGATTCATGATAAATCATGCTGCAAAATTTGACCCCATAGCCATTTTAGGGCTTATGAAGAGACTGAACGGTTGTGATTTTGCAAATGGGCCCCACAGAAGTCCATAAATCATGATCCAACAACATGAACTTTTTTGAAAATATCTCAAGATATATAGGAATCAACAGCTGATATTTGATCTCCTAGCTGTTTTGAAGCTGCTAAACATGATTAACAGTTCCGATCATGATTACAGGACCCATAAGATAGGTTTCCAAAGACAAAACGGTACCTATATGTTAGCGTCAAAGCACTGTTCATCCAGCTTTCTTCGAGCACACAAAATTACAGAATTGGACAGGGGGGATGTCCAATTTGCATAATATTTGCAAACAATGCCGCAAGAATCCTCCTAACCATTTTCCACACTCAACCAATTTGGATTTTCCACAATAGTGAGGAAAATTGGGAGGATTCCTCGTCGTGGATCGCTGCCAAACATGTCCTAAAAGGAGTCATTTCCTCCATCTTGGTTGTCTGTCTTTATTTTCATTGCAAATTTGTATCATCAGTCCTACCTGACTAGCACGGAGCTCGAGTGCAACCTCCTCTTGAGCAGTTAGCTTGATCTGAGCCACAAAAGTATAACACAAGAATCATCCACATAGCACAAAAGCAGAACAACAATTCTAAACGACACCTATGAGTACTTGAGAGACCCGTTGGGACATATACCATCATGAATAGATCATATAAACCTTGGCTTTTAATGTTAGAAGTTCCAAACAAATACGCATACCACATGCCCAACCGACTGCCACGCAGGATGAGTTGCATCCCCTGAATACCGAAGCCGCAACTCATCACCTGGAACAAGCCTTAATTCATTATCCTCCTGTAATGCATAAAATGGTATGTAGTGTCAGTACAATTGAGTCCAGGTGATAAGAGTACCAGCATATCAATGTTACCCAGAAATAGATGATACCATAGCATGTATGAAAATCGAGAGAACATAAAAAATGAGATGGTTAATTCAATCACCTTTGGAAAGACAAAGTATGCGACGCGTTTTTTGTTAAGACCAATATCCCATCGTATTGTCACATTATCTTTACTCTGAGACTCTTTCATCATCTAAAATTGGACAAAAGAGAAACATTAGCTGAATTAATGGAATGCTTGATAAATTGATGGAAACATTCTCAACGTACAGTAAATGGAACTTATGAGGCCAACAAGTAGGCATAGAGGAGGGAGGGAGGGAGGGAGGGAGGGAGGGCGGGAGGGGGGGTGGGGGACAGGCACACGTACCTTCCTATAGAAGGCATTTCACAGGTTAAAGCTAAAATATTGTCATATGGAGTCAAAAAAGAGTAACAGAGAGCAAAAATTACGCACTTTATCATACTCAGCTTCAAGCTTAATGAGCGGGGCAAATACGTTTTGATACTGCAAAACATAGGGAACATTGTCAAACTGGACTCATAAGCCACAAGAAGATTAAAAGTAAAAAAAATCCATCAACTTGAAAATAATAATAATAAGTGGGACAGCAACATCTAAAACAGAGTGAATTATAATTAGTCTTCATTTTCTTCTAAGTGTTTATCTTCCCAAAGTGAAATCAATACCTGATAAGCATCTTCATACTTCAAAGCAACAGGCTGAGGCTCGTCATCCACTCCAGGCTTCTCAAGGTCTTCCAAAGAAGCATCAGGGTTTGTCTTCCATAGCTCCTCCACTTTATTAATTTGTTGAGCACTAATTTGCCGCGCTCTCAGTTGCTCCTGTTCAGAAGGGATCTAAACACAGCAGCAAATAATTAGACAATTATAGCAAGTTCAATTAAAAATTACACAATATAACACACAATCAAGAGTCAGGACAAATAGAAAATTTTACCTTAACAAGCCACTGCAAGAAACATCTATCATCAATAAGAGGACACCACTGGCTCAAGTCCCAATTCATGTCCTTCAATGCATTGACACTCAAACAAGGCTCCCTGCACAAAAGAACAACAACACTCTCTGTTTTGGCTGAAATAAATCCAAGAAGGAACACATTTCTGCAGCCACAATTGTAGCATTCAAGGATTGTTTCTCCCAAAGGGCTGTCTTTATGAAGACAAACTTCCTTATGTTTGGCTCGAACCTATTGACAACATTGAAGACGACAATGAGGTCATGTGAACAGCTAAATAAAATGTTCACAACTATAAAGTTCATTTAAAAGGCATTTAGCAGTATAAGCATAAAATCCAACTCGAAAACCTGCATGGATGAGCTATCATAATATAAAACATTTGACCCAAGCAATCAATTCAGCAATTCATGAGCTCATAGCGCACCACATACATTAAATTTGAGTATTTGAACCTCATGTGACCAGGAATCTTTAAAAAGTCATAACATATCAATGTCAACAAGGATTCCTGTATTAGATTTCTTCGCAACACCATGATTTCTCAATTGTGGTCGATTTACATCGAAGATCTACAATGCCTAGATAAGGCATGGATACGAAAAGGAAAAGCCATAGACATGGTAGGGACACGGATTTCACACATAAAAAGTGAAGTATCGGATATGATACGACACGAAACATTGCCCATTTTGAAGTATCCGTGCATCATAGTCAACGGTCATTTTTAAGCCCCGGTTTATTCCCTATTTATTCCCTTGGTTAAGGACAATTTAGTGGCATATATCCAAGATTAAGAAGTTCCTCAGCCTATGTTATTGCAATTGATGAGGTACTTATCAGTCACACATGAAAGCTTCTTTTTTCTTCTTTTTCTTTTACCCCCTTTTTTGTGTGGAGAGAGGGGCAGGGGGAAAGCAGGAGGATATGTGTCAGTTTTTTCTTTCTTTTTTTCTTTTTTTTCTTTCTTTTTTTTTCTTTCGTTTTTTTCTTCTTTTTTTTTTTCTTTTTTTGGGGTTTGGGGTGGGTGGGTTGGGGGGGGGGGGGGGGTACAAAAAACAAGAACTTTGAATGAATACTTTCTAGTTGATGGGATGAAAATTAGCAGATCAAGAACAAAATACAGAGTAAGCAAAGCTCAGCAGATATAGAATGGTTTTGAGGTAGATGTGATAAATTTTGATACATAGTAGTTCTTTGAAAAATGTATCGACATTTAGGGCACTGGATTAAACAAGACAGTAATTCTTTGCAAAATGTACCAACATTTAGGGCACGATATTAAACAATAGTTTCCATGATGAGACACTGATGCATGAAAGAAAGAAAAGGAGAATATCCACTAGTGAAATGCTTCATTCCCAAAAAAATCCAAATAATATTCATGTAATAGCACAAATCAAACACATGACGGGGCAAAATAAAAATAAGCATTTTCAAAGAAAAACAAGTTTCCAGGTGCTGTTCTTTTCTCACTTTCCCCCAGCGGGTATTAGAGACCAAAAAAATAAATAAACAAAATAAAACCTTTCTTCCAATTATAGATTCAATAAATGAGTTTGGAATACATTTATATGTACTGTGGCAATCCTGGTGGGGTTCTATCCTAAAATATACATTTCAAGCAAAGAAAACCCAATCCCTACTACTAACATTAATCAGAAGTCAAAACATTTACATAATCATAAGCAACATAATTAATGATAGATATCACAGCCGATGTTCTTTCCACATTCGACTAAAATTAGTAAGACCATTGCAAAAGGAGCTTCATTCTCCATTTAATGATTTCGTTCTCCAATTAATGATCTCTAACCTAATGAAAACAAAATCTATTAATAATGCAAGAGAACAACATTAAAGAGAGGGAAAGGAATTGGACTTTGATGAGAGTCACAAACATGGCCTAGGAAGTGATTGCGTTGAATAAAATTACAGAACTAGACAATATAAATTTGAAAGAGTTTACTAATCAATCCTTCTCTAATTGCCTGTATATCTGCCAGGTTTAAAACACCCAGGGCTGAAAGATATCAATATTAGCTAACCCTATTCTTCCATTACATTTCCTGCGATCAAGATGATCTCAGATTCTCAATAGGGCTTCTGTCCATACCAGTTTTATGAAATCCCCCCAGCAGCAGGGACATCTTCTTACTAACTTTGGTCAAAGAAAATTCACTTGAAATAGCAGTGACCAAGAGTAGTATCAAAAATGAAGTTTTCCTGAGAGAACTAATTTTTGTCAATAATCACAATTCTTTTTACCAGTTGCCATTTGATTCAAATCTTGAATTCTCATTCAAAAATGAAAAAAAAAAAAATCATGCAATGGCTCTAATTAATACTTCTCATGTAATCCAGTTTTGTTCAATCAACCAAAACTCGCACCAACCAACAAAGATAACAAAACAACACACACAGAAAGAGTATTAAGGGTGTGGTTTTTCACGCACCAAGTGATTGACAATGTGCGACCCGGACGTGTTCCCCCGCGAGTTGCAGAACCATTTCCGGCACGACGGCACATTGCACCTGACTACGCACGCCGGGTTCTGCACCCCACAGTAACGGCACGCGTGCTCCGTGAAACCCTCCTTCCCGTACTCATAATTCTCATCCTCTCCCGTCTCCTCAAAGTTCAAATTTCCCATTCCCGTCGCCACAGCATCAACCACAGCCGCTGCGCTGCTGCTGCCTCCCCCTGCTCCGGCCCCTCGGCTCTTGGATGATCTTCCCGGGGCAGCCGCAGACAGATGCCCGGCATCAGACGGAAGGTCGGCACCGCGATCCGCAGTGTCTGCGACCGAGTCGGAGGGTGGGGCCCAGACGGAGGACCTGATCGGCTGTGATAGCTCTCGAAATTCAGGGTAGTCGAAGTCATCGCCCTGAGTGTTGAATTCGAGGAAGGTGTAGGCGTCGCCGCCGGTGTCGGGCTGGGACGCCGTCTCGTATAGATTGGAGACGACCGTCTCATCGGCCATTGAATCGAAAGTCGAAACCCTAGGTTTAGGGTTAGGGCTTGGATTTCGGGTTAGATTAGGGTTTTGGTTTAAGGTTAGGTTTGGGGTAAGAAGAAGGAGGGCTTTGCTAAAGAGGATGAAGGAAATGTGTGTTATTTTCGGATGCGGAGGTACGACGCATTTATTTATAGGACACGATACTTCGTTGGGTTTTTGTTTTTGTGGGGCCCACATCCGAGAGCAGACGTGCGAAGGCTTTCTCGACGACGTGTTACGACTTACGATGAAGAAGGAGAGAGAGAGAGAGAGAGAATGGAGTGAAAGGGATGGGAGATTGGAGAGGCGGTTAACTGTGGATTTTTTTTTTTTTATATTGAAAGAGGTTTTTACAAGTAGCTCCTATGCATTTCTTATGACCTCAAAATGGCTCCTATTTTTTTAATTTTTACTAAGATCCCTGCCTGAACTCTTTTATAGCCATGCCATCCTTGGTCATCATACAATTAAGTAAGACCCACTTAAAGTAATTTGAGTTTTGTGAAATTTGGTTGACTTAAACGAAGGATGTTTCTATCTTTTAGTCCATGAAAACTAATAGTCAACTGTTAAACTATCAATTCAGGGGGCTTTTTTTTAAATGGAAAATATAAGACATTTTTGAGGTTGTCTGAAAATATAGAAGAGCATGAGAGCACCATGCCCGCTTTGAGTGGGTGTTGGATATTAAATTTACTCCTCTACTCATTCCTTCCAAATTGTAAGACATTAGTAAAGACAACATAAATAATTTTGATGCTCCCTTCAAGTGGCTTGCATTGGTGTATATTTTAACACCAAATCTTTCCTAGTGAGAATTAAACTCATGGTGCCACATGTACCATGACACAACGATAAGAATCCCTAATTCTGCTAGGATGTAGTAAAAAAGGGCGCAGCAAGAGTTGTTGACAGTAAAAATAGTTGGGCGTGCTAAGATCTCAGTCCTAGGCCCACCTATTCAGGAATAATAATAATAATAATAATATATATATATATATATATATATATATAAAAGCCCAACTCTGCGCTATGTATTACCAAGCCAAGCTATCTATTATATATTATATAGGATAAGCAAGATTCAAGTAAGACTCCAAACACCAAAACACCAAAATATTAGAAAGTGATACTTTACTAGTCTTAAAAATACTTTCTTTTTAACTTCAAATGATCTAAATAGATGTTTAAAGATTTTAGACTGGCTTGTGAGAAGTCTCTTTCCTTGTACAATTGAATCAACCTCAACATTTTGGTCTTTTCGTAGGAAATAATAGAAGGGAAGAGAATCTAACAAAACACATAAAAAATTTTATGCTCTCTTCTTTCTTTTTCTTCGTTTTTTTTTTATGCGTGTTTGCTCATACAGCTCATGTCACAAAGTTTGCTGGTACTAATTTTACGAGATATGTTTGCTTTTCCAATTGATATATACATATTTTCATCTTACCAAAGAACTGTTTATAAATACACTCTTAATTAAAACAATTCACTTTCAAAAACATACAACAGTTTTCAAACAGGCATTAAGACAAGAAATTCAATAATGCATAGCCCTAAAAAAAATTCACCCCATAGTAGACCGCATATGGGACAAAACACCTAACTTACAACCTTACCATTTTTGTGCAACATGAGGATTCTGTCCACCATGGATTACTACTTATACGGAAGAAAGGAATGTTGGATTTGTATCCCTCTCATCAGAAATCAAAATCCTTTGGATGGAGGAATATAAGTTCATGTGTTTTTTTTTTTTTTTTTTCAAATGAAAATGTGTCACACCAAACAATAAAACAATGAGCCATATGAAAAATCAGAAACAATTTTCTTCTCTATCACATATCACTCTCGTCGCACAAAAGTTTCATTTGTCAAGATACTTTGGCACTTGGGATCGTGCAACACGATCTGTTGTTGAAACCGTTGCTCAAGACATAAGCATTAGCACTTGCAACTGCAATCTTTAGGTAAATTGAAAGAATGTATTCATTAAAGCATGCACGCATCTGTGTGCACAACTAGTGCCTAACTGAATCAATAAACAACAGCTTTAAAAAAAATCCCGCTTTGATTTCAACTCCTCTAACCTTGGTATAAATATTTTTTAGATTCAGAATTCAAACATCCGAAGCTCAATCATTCCTTCTTTTCTCTTTGGTGAATACCATAATAAAACTTTTCCAGACTTCAGTAGCCTCAGAGAGTAACTAAAGCTGCAAACAATATCCTCAACATAAGGGACAAAGCTTCCAGATGGCGAAATTCTTGAATCCACTCGAAATACGACTGGTCCAGCAACCTGTAAAACAATGGGTGATGGTTTTACCGAGAGAGTGATAATGTTCATGTAATAAGAGAGAACTACTACAATGGGATAAAGCTCCTGAACTAACAATCAAAGGATGAGCACAATAACAAGTGAGATAATAAACCTAGCATGAATCATACAATCCACTTAAACAGATCTTCAAATTGCAATATAAATCTTTCCATTGCATATTCCGTTTGAAATCTCACTTTAAACAGAAAAAGAGGTGAAGTGACTTGCATTATTGGGAGCATCTAGAAATTTATGGAGGTATTAATGGAGGTGTTGGCTTCAAGAATGAAAAAGATGCTTCGTTCCATCATCACCCTATCCTTGGGTGCTTTTCTTCATGAGGGCAAAAGAAATTCTTGTGGCCGATGAATGCATGAACTCTAGGCACATATCTAGGAGACCTGGTCTGCTATGCAAGCTAGATCTAAAGAAGGCTAATGATAGAGTGGAGCAGGGCTTCTTGCTCTATAGGCTTAAGAGGATGACACCTTCATGTAGAGAATTGGATGAAGGCTTGCATAGAATCAGCCAAATATCCCATTTTTTAATTTTCAACTCTCCCATAGGTTCTTTTTGTGGCTGCTAGAAGCCCAAGAAAGATCCTCTCTCCCCACTCCTTGTCATTATTAATGAAGCCCTCAGCAAAATGTGAGAGAGGAAGATCGTGGGAAAACCCTACTTTTGGTTTCTATTGCTGCGGTCACAACGTGCCAGTCGGGAACTTCCCATGTACAAATCATAGTTTGATCATTTTGTAACATGGAAGTTGACCAAAAAGGCAGTGCTGAGATGCCTTGAGTATGGGATTATAGGGATTTATGCTGACGGTTGGTTGGATCAGCTGGTTAAGGAATACATGAGCATCCTTTCCATATATTTGGAAATTCCACCCTATATTGAATTCTGCTCTAAAAGAATTTACGAAAATCACGAGAAAAGCAACAAGCAGTCAATTGATCTTTCTTAATTTCCCAAAACCTCTTAACGCAATCAAGCCTTGCATTTTTATAAAATTTCTACACCTATGATATAGGATATAAATCCAACCTCATCATAGTTATGATCAAAAGCAATTTTAGGAACATCAATTATGACATTTAGAAAATCTTAACACAGAATGGAAAGACAAAAGGAGAGCATATGATAGTTATACCTGCTGCTGGAATATCAAATTTAGCTTCGGGGAAGCAAGTGGATTTGCTTCTCTTTCAACATGACCTCGAAAGACATTGGAAACCAAATGTGTGGCACCCTTGATAAACGCTGAAGCTGAACAGATGTCTAGCCGGGCATCTACCCGAGTAAGATCTCTATAAAGTCTTCTGAAATTCCCGTGTTGATATGTATAACAAACTGAACCAAACAAGTCTGCACCGAGTGGGAATCTCTTGTTAGCACCAACCTCCCCAACTTCCAATTGGGCTCTTGAATCATCAACCACAGTTCCATTGCCTCCAAACCAGGCAGCACATACGCCACCTAAATAAGTAAACTGTTAACCAGGTTACATGGATACATGGAAAATAAAGCAAGAAGCAGCCACAAAAGGCTGAGTTTCAATATTTTCGCTATCTAGCAAGTTGCTTCCAAATAACATATGGACATTTACCCAACAAGTGAAATAAGCATCATAAGTTACTGAAATTTTGTCAGAACATGAACTATTAAAACTTTTTTTTTAATAACAATGAACTATTAAAAACTCACATGCTAATAGTTACTAAGACTGGACGAAGGTCCTTGGTGATTTCTCTATATCCTGAACAAAATTAAGATGTTAGGATGCTCCGCATCATTCTATCATATCCAAATATAAGGAAATGATGAAGCAGATGCCTTGGAATAAAAAGGGAGTAAAGAAGAGTTTTCAAGTTGTATTGTATGTGACCTATGTGCTTAAGGTGGTTGCATGTTTTCTGTATGTTAAGGGCCTCATCTAATGGGAAGCCCAACCTTGTAAAGCATACTCGCTCTTAATACAATTTTAAGAATCTCTCTCTCAAAAAAAAAAAAAAAAAAGGTAGTTTGGCCAGAACATTGCCCAATATACAAAGGCAAGAAGATGTTAAAAATGTATACTTTAGGGAATACTAAGCTCTCTCATAGATGGGAACAGAAAGATCTACAGAGTAAGTAATAACTAGTGCATATAGTCAACCAGAATCGAAACCCTACACAGCACCACAATTCCAAATAAGATTCAGTCTTAGAACTTCAAAATGTATGAGAGTGGTTAGAGCCTTTATGTAAGGCTCAATTCAATTTCTAGTATTTAGTACTTTGAAGAAATGAGGAATGGTTGCATGGTCATGGGATTCAAACTACAGTTTCTCACTGGTCAAACTTTCAAAGTGAAGGCAAGTTGGCAGCACTCTTTTAATCCTTCAGAAATAGGGGCCATAAAAGTCATGGAGGAGGCTCATTGCGTCCATCAATGGGAATTTGAGGTATCCAACCACTAAGCTTTTTTTATAATTAATGATATACTTTGTTCAGTTAGGACCACTGTAATAACTGGAATAATACACTAACACATAATGATAGGAAATCAATATCAATGAAAGATCCCTAAAGATTTTGTGACTTTTTTAGATCAAATAAAATTGAATATAATTTGAGTTCATATAAATCAGAACTACACAACTTTTGAGTACCATATCGCATTTTTCAAATACTTCAGCATAGTTATTCTACTGGTTCAGCTGACAAATTTTCGATAACTACAATTATAATCAATTCTACTTCAAAAATAAAAGAAAATGAAAGAAAAGGTGTGCCTTCATTTTCGGTGCTAGAAATAATATTGAAACTATACCACGGGTGAAAAGGTAAAAAAAACCTATGGTGGCCAAAAAAAAATTCTCTCTCTTCACATAACCACCACAATAAAATTGAAACAATATGCCTTAAAAAAATCAAGAGAAAAGAAAAGTTCTCCAAAAACCTACACTAAGAATATATGAAGAGATAGATGTGTCATCCTTCATTCCTAAGCATGATTTAATTGACCAGTTTGATAATAACAATATTAATTACATAGCATATCAGGGACTAAAAACACTGGACTGTTATAGCAACAATTACCAATAATTCCAGATATCGCCGCATGAGAGTCTCCCAACTGCGTGTCATATGGTAACTGCCAAAATTTACCCTTTTCTCTCTTCACTATCAAATCCTTCTTCTTCTCCTTTTGCCTCCAAATGTCCCGGCTCTTTTCATAAGAGAAAGCAGCTTTAGCACATACTCCAGGCATCAAAGCTAGAGGTACATTACCGCATGTTGCACTAAGGGCACGAGGGTGGCCACTGTTCCTGTGTATACCAAAACGGTATCTCAACCCAGATTTGGAAACTAGAGATGCTAAATCTAATGAGAGCGATGAAGGCACATCCCAGTATGATCCATTCTTGTCAACGAACAGCTCAGGCCAAGCAGCTTCAAGTGTTACATCATGATTGGGAAGCTGCACATGCATAAAATTTTAAACATATAGCTGACATATCCATGGGCGTGTAAAGTGTAAACTACTTAAAATTATCAGTGAGATATAATCACATGCATGTCATACATCTATGAGAGAGTTTCCTAACCATCCATTTTATTTTCTTAGAAGTGAATAATTAACATTGTTGCACAGTTGTGATTTTTAGGCCACGGACCATCCAAGATAGGCTTGTGGATGATTGGTTAACATCTCATACATGTGACAGATATAAAAATTTGATCCATACTAACTCTTAAGATTAAAAAAGGAAATAAAAAGTGTCCATCATGAGTGTCTTATCCTTTATTTAGTTCATTAGCACATACAAATATTCATAAAGCAGGTTTTTGTTACATGCATAGCATTCATATTTAAATACCTTGTAATGTTATACAACCTTTTTTAAATATTATGTCTATATACTAATTAAATTTGGATGATTTTTTTACAGCTGACACGTGCTTCTACCTCAAATGTAGTGAGGACCATAATGGATTCTGGAGTCAATGAAAACACACTTTTTAATAGGGTTGCAAGGAAAATTATAGCTCACAGAGCCGAGCCTAGATATATGGAATAAAGCTTTGAAAATGATGTGTTTCTGTTTTCCATTTTCTATAGCTATTGGGTTTCAAAGTTCACCTCCTTTTATTTAGCATTACTTAATTTTGTTTTGTATGAATGAAAAAGGAAGTCAAGAACGATATGACTTCTGACATAACATTCCACTTCTCATTGACACCAGTCAAACACTAGCATCCGCCTATACACCGGAGCAAATGAAGTTTGATTTTAAAAGATTTGGTATCAAAATCCACTAGGACTCATGAAAAAACTCACAACAAAATAGTAAGTAAGAGAGGCACTCAAAAAACTTGCCTGGTGAAAAAACATTGCTTTGGTGCGACGCCCCTCTTTCTCACCATGTTTTTCTGTGCTAAAGTATAAGGACGAAGCAGGTGATAGCGATATCTTTGAGCATAACCCAACAGAATATAGCGACTTGTTTAAGAAATGCTTCGCAACATCTCTAAATTCCGGCATTTCTAACTCATCACCAGCAAGCACCTCTTCTTTAAGGGAAGTTATCAGTTTCTTTGGTCGAAATTGCCCAATTAATCCAACCCACCTGCATATCATTACCATGAAAGGATATAAAATTCATAAGAACCATCATGAGAATGGTTAGACATGCAACAAAGCCTAAAAGGAATGTATAAGCTTAGAGTAAATAGCAAGGTAACCATCCTACTAAACCATATATACATATCAAAGAATGCATTTCAGTAGCAATGCTCAAGCTGGCTAAACACTTTGATATTAACTGAACATCCTCTCTCACCAAGTTGTTCCCAGAGAGTTAAATCAACCAAAGATATTAGAGTCCTGTTCCTTTATTTCACCTAAACACAATCTCTGGTCCAGCTCAATAAATTCAAAGAAAACGCAAACCCATGAAAGAAATCATGAAAATATATCCCTAAATCATAATAAACCAAATCATTGGTCTCTTCATCATCGTAGTCATCATTATCAACGACAACCACAACAATAGAGAACGACCAAAACCAGAGTCATAACTAAAACAGAAAACTTTACATTCACATGAAACCCCTTTGAAACCAGCAAAAATAAAACAAAAATCCATTTCAACCCATACCCATTTTAGTACAGCTAGCAGAAACCAAAACCCACAAAAACCCAAATTGGATTCCATCTCAAAACATCAAAAAAATCAAAGAAATCGCGAGATGGGTCTCATTATTTACCAGTCAGGAGCAGCATATTTGAACAAAAGGGATTGGAGAGTGAAGGAGCCAAGATCTTTTGGAGAAGTAGGTGAGATGGAAGGGATGATTCCAAGCGGTAAACCGTGGCCCAATAACGCGAGCTGTTGGGTGCGGAGTGTTCGAGATGTCGGGGACGTGAATATCGGGCCCGGTTCGCCCGGCACGAACCGTGCCGAACCCTCTAGGGTTTGAGGGCTTGATACGTTCACGTCCCAGAATGCAGCATCCATGGCCAATCGCAGGCTCGGCATTTTCTTTCAGCTGTCAACACTCTCTTCCTGTTTTTCCTTTTCCTTTCTCGTTCTCTTTCGATCTTCCTGCTTTCCTTATCTTTCTTTCACGTTCGAAACAAGTACGGCTAGGGCAATGGACCCAAGGTCAAGCCCGATTTCAACGATTGGGGATTTACGTTGTTCAACGGGCTGGGCTCGGACTCTAGAACTTGGCATGGGTCTCCAAGCCCATTAGACTCGAGTTATCTATAAATGTGTATTTCCAAAATTATACATAATGTATTAAGTTTGCCAACTGATGACCACGAGTGATACCATCCACTATCAAATATAGGAAGCAATCCCTAAGACGTGTTTGGATGTATGGTGAATTGAAGTATGGTGAGGAAAAGCATCAAATCAAGAGAGAATAAATATAAGATGTTATGATGGTGTTTTGTATTTAGTTGTTTAGAATGAAATGTTTTTGACTTTTTGCGTATGAAAGTGGAGTTTTTTTTTTTTTGTCTTCTAATGGAGAAAGGATGTTGCTTTTTTTACTTCTTTTGAAAAATTCGGATGGAATTTTAAAATTATATACTTTTGATTATATGACCCATTGTCATTTTTTGTCTGTATTAGCTTTGCTTTAACTTAACTAGTTAATTGCCAAACACCAGTAAGCATGGGTGTGATACCAACGATGTGCTAATACTACTCAACCATGAATCATTAATGTATTGGTATGTGTGACTTTTTTAAGTGCCTATTTGAATGGTATGAAGAGAGCTTTTGAATTAAAGAAAAAATGAGCCTTCAACAGGCCCCTGCCTTATTTGGATTCGGGCATTAGAGGGCTTCGTAGTTAACATCCAGTGTACCCTTTGGCCTTTATTGGGCCCGAACTCAGCCTAGGTAGGTTCAGCCCAACTCTGGTCCATTAAGGAACCTAGGTATTGTTGCGAAGAACACAGAAAAGTTGGACCACCAGCCTGGCCCTTGGATCAAGCGTGGCTATTATTTTTGTCTAAAGGCCCTTGTATGGATGGGTCTTTTACAGTCTTTTTTTTTTTTTTTTTCAGTTGTGCTACATGTCCTGAATTCGGTCCCGAATTTGGGACCGAACATAACACTCATACTTTTTTTCTCTCACGCTCTCCTAAAAGTCAAATGTCCTCATTGTTCACAGCTGTAGCACGTGGTGATTCGGTCCCGAATTCATGACCGAATTCCGGACATTTAGACTTTTTGTTTTTTTTTTTAAGGTAAATAGAGGTTTATTTAAACTTTAAAGAAGGGGGGAATCCCTAATAAGAGTACGACAATAGTAGGCCTGTAACTCACAAATCAAGCCTACTAAAAAGCTGAAATGCAACCGCACGCCTAAATCCCACAGCCCATGCACAAGCTAAACCAATAAATTACAGCCATTGTCATCACTAGTTTGACCAATATATTGAATCTATGTTATTGTAAGTCCAGAGCCTGAATGAGTAGCTTTGTGTCAGGCATGTTGATAGTCAGCCCAGAACTTTCGTCACAATCCCAATATAATCTCTTTTAGAAAATACTATTATGTAATTGTTCGAGAGCATTTGAGGATTTGACCTGGGATACATTGCAATGGAGAAACCGGATTTACTTATTTGACCCAACATAGTTGGAACAAGGTTGAGATGAAGATGATGATTGAATTTATATCAATAATATGGCAATTTTCTTTTAACCTTTATTACCAATAAAAACATAATAAAACAACCATAACGTATAATAATATTTATAAAGTTGATAGAAATACCAATGAAATATTCATTTTTATTTGGACTATTTTCATTAATGGAAAATATGCAAATGAGTCACATGTAAAACATATTCTAATTTTTTTTTTATCATTTTCACATATCTTCACGTGTAAATTTCAGTATATCCAACGGTTCATCATTTTTTCAAAAATTGCTCAAAATCCACGATGAATCAATTTCAAGTCTATGAATGTATGTGTAATATGGCACATATATCAATGGTTCACGTTTTTTAATTTCTCCAAAACTCACAATGAATCAAAATATGAAATTTGATCCCATTGTCATTTAAAACTTCTAAAGAGGAAAAATGGTTAAGATCATGAAAATGGGACCCATAAAAGTCCTAAATGATAAAATCTTATGGTACGAACTTTTTTGCAAGTCTCTCAATATCCGTGATGAATCGACTGCTAAAATTTAAGGCCCAGTAGTTTTTGGCTTTTAAATGACATGTTTCTGCAGCCACATTTGTGGAAAAGGTGAGCAAAAGTAGGGCACCTTTTCCAATTTTCCCGGAAAAAAAAAAGGCACAAAAACCGAGTTTGATTTTCCTTGATTAGGCAGAAAAGCACAAAAAACGAGTTTGATTTTCCTTGATTTTGCAGAAAAGCAAACCTCCAAGGACTCTATACAAATATGCAGAAAAGGCAAAAGTCCTTGGACACTACACAGCCGTTCAATTTTCCGAAATTCCACTAATTAAAAACAAAATTCCAATGTTCCAAATCTCCCCATAATGCTCTCAACTATTCCCAAGCCATGAAATTCCTTCAAATAAACAGGCCATTGAATCTTGAGAGAAAATTTTAAAAAATATCTGAAAGTCATCTATGTTCTGATCAGATAACAACTTACTGAGTCGTTTATTCTTGAAAATTGTCAAGCCAGCTGCATCCTACTGCCTAAAGCCAACCCAACAACTTCAAAATTTTCTATCTTCTTTTATGTATTATGTATGTGTATAAAGTCATTGAAAGGAAAAGGCTAGTCCCTGGCTGATCCAATGTCGACACATCCAAATCCAATTCAATTAATGTCTACTTCATGATCAATCCGACAGTTAGTGGTTGCTCCAACTGAAGCAACTTTAGGACCCGAAAGCTTCACGAGGTCGGGAATTGTAATTGTTCTAGGGTCTTTCCATAGTTCTTAAAAAACCAAATAGGGCCCCTAATAGACCATTGGACCCCTAGTCAGTAAAGGGTAAAGTAAAATTAATCACCTTAACTTTTTCAGAGTGCACTGGTGGATGATAACTCCATGCTTCCCTTCAGGACATTTTGATGTTGTAACAAAGGCTGCATGCATCCCTTCAGGACATTTTGATGAACACTAAACTTGTATCTTCTGATAGATGGCAATCTTTATAAAAAGGGGAAAAAAACTTTTTGATGAACACTAAACTTGTACCTTCTGATAGATGGCAATCCTTATAAAAAGGGGAAAAAACTCTCATTAATGAGAAAAGGGGGAAGATTACCATAGAATCAAATCAGATGGACAGAGCCCTATTTCAGAAACAAAGGATGCCAAAAAAGAAAATACTTGTGAAATTACACATATATCATTCCCATAGTAAGAACTAAGAAGGCCCAAAAGGGGAAAAAAAAAGGGGCTAAAATATACAGATTCAAGGTCATTTAAGAATTGAAAAACAAATCATTTAAATTCCCACAATTGTGTCAAGAGTTTCGGTCCGAGTCATGCTATTTTACAGCAGGTTTGTCGTGTATGCAGTTTCTCGTCTTGGAGTTGCTAGACAGGTACTCTTTTGGTTCTGTAGCGATCAAAGAACTGCAAAAGAAAATGAGCATATATTAGCCACCTTGTGATAAGGAAAGAATTTTGCATGATTTGCATACTTCCTCACCGATGTGATAAATGGTTGTTGAAACACCCAACCAATAATAGGTATTCTCTGCACAAACACTGCCAGAGTAGGCCAGAAGCCACTGCACATAAAAAATTCCAGGTGATCAGAGAAGTTGATGAATGTGAAGCTACAAGCAAATAGGCTAGAATGAAGGAAGAAAGGACTGGTAAGACAGACCTGAAGAGCACGACAAATCCATAAGCCTCCAAGATCATGCCTATAACAGGCCACCCCACGAGGACCAGAAAGAAGCCAGAACCAAAGGATATAGTGCCCTATCCATTATCCAATTTAAAGAAATAGAACCAGTCAGAAGCCAAAAAAGAATAGAAGCAAAAAGAAACCGAAAAAAAAATGGATAGATGCAAAATGAAGCACAATAAGAGGGGCCTGACCTTGTAGTTCCGAGGCTTCATAAAGAATTGCATGGTAGATTTCAGTCCAATGGTCAACATCACTCCTGACAAGAAGAGGATCTGATAAGTGTCACAAAAAATAAGTCAGCTGTTAGTGTAGGCATGGTATTATGGGTAAAATTAAAAGGAAATAGGAAATGAAAAGGATATAACACAGGAAAGGATTGACAAAAAAAAAAAAGGGTGCACTCACATTTCCCATGGCAAGAAATCCCTTGTCAAAGAAGAAAATAATTCCCAGGAATGAGAATAATAAACCAAATCCTGTCAATCCCAGCCCTATCTCTGTTTCATTTAGAACTTTGGGGGTTAGTTTTAAACATGAAAAAGAAGCACAACAAAGGCTCATCAACATCATCAGTTAAACTCACAATTTGGGAATTAGTAAGAAAGAAAAGGGGAGTGTAAAAACTGGAAGGGGGCATAAGATGGAAAATGGTTAAACATGCAAGTAGTTAGTCCATGAAACAATTAGGTAGTTTCAAACAAACAGGATAGTACGTGTCTACTATTAATAGAACATGTATAACAAGGATATTCACAAATACAGGCCTCATGTGAGATATAATATTACATATATAGATATGCTCATATATAATAACATGTATAGTTATATGCAACATATGGAATAAAAAAAAAAAGCCAAGCCGAGTGTGAGTTGAGCCAAACAGGATCTAGCTTGACCTTGGTTTGTGAGGCAACTAAGCCAACTTGAGCACTGCCTGAATAGCACATGAGCTGAGACTGAGCCCAACCAAGCTGGGCCAAGCTGGCGCGGCTTGTTGACATCCCTGACCAACCCCATCACTGTCGCAGAAAGGAACACTACCCTTCATCCTAACTTTGAACGTTAATTCAATGCCAATGACACATCCTCAAACACCGAACCCACCTGTAGATCTAAAATGTTCCTACCCTCTACAAGATAGGGCTATTCCTAAAAGATGTGCTTTCATTTTTTGGTTATTTTTCTTCTCCCTTATTTCCTTAGATGGACTCTTGCTTCTAAATTATTTACTCTCTTTCGAAACCTCAAAAGCTTTGTCTTTTATCAAGGTGGCCTCATGCAATGGCTGTTTGCAACTAGTGCTAGATCTCATATGTGGGACTTAGTTCCTTTTAACTTTTTCCCAGTATGAAGCCAATAGATGCAATGGTTTGTCACACACTGACTTTGATTGCTCCATAAACCTGTACAAAGCTTGACTAGTTGTAAACTTCTAGACACAAGTATTGATTATTAAGAAATTCCCACCCCTTTTACAAAAATACATTAATTAGTTTATTAGTTGTGGCCTCAAATAAGAGTTGTACCATTTATCAAAGGGATGTTAAGCATGCCTCTTGAACATAGATCAAGGGAAGAAGTCTACATGAAGCTACACTCAACTATCTCATCCTCCTGAACATGTTTGCACCTACGTAAATCCTCCTCTAGGCTAAAACAAACCCTAAAACTTGCTTTGCCAAATTCATCGATGCCACTGTTGCATTTGGATGCAATCAAAGTGATTGCAGGCCTTCTTTGTTCCTTAACAACTTTCTCTCATAGAGTTAAACTTCTCTTGCATGCCAACCACATGTTCATCACCGGTGATGATATTGACTGTATACATGCAACTCAAGATGATCTTTAGCATATTGAGACCTAGGTGATGTTAGATATTTCCTAGGCCGTGAAGCCTCTTCATCACTTTGGCGCTCTATTGTATCTCAGATGAAATATGCTAAGGAAATTTTTCACACGCAAGGGTCATAGACAACAAAACCACTGATTGAATTCAGTGAAAAGTTGAAAACCTATGAGCTAGAGATGGTGAACCTCTTGAACATCCAAGCAACATTACATGCAAGTTGTGGGCACCCTAGACTACTAAATACCCAACCTGACACCGATCTCCTATGATGGAAGGAGTGGGGAAGGGGAAGGGAAAGGGAAAGGTGAAGATAACAGTATTTATACCACCTCCAAAGTCACTCTCCTCTTTCTTTTCTTTTTTAATTTTTATAGATTCTTTGCCATCTTCTTGGTTCTATCTCCTCTACCATTCTCATCTGCTCTAGAACCCTACAACTTTTCATACACAAATAGGTCAGTGATGCACCCAATTGTCAATTCATTATTAGTTCCTTTATTTATTTATTTTTTTGGCAAAACCCAATTGCATGGAAGAGAAAGGAACAATCTTTAGCAGGCCAGTCCCCGAGTAAAGCACAATATAGAGCTATGGAGCTATGGATCTATAGTCCAGATCAAACCAAGGATTATTTGGCTTTATCAATTACTAGATGATGTTGATGTTAACTATTACTGCTCCTACACCCCCTATTGTGGCATCCAAATTGAAAGGTGCTACTGAGGTGCATAAAATTAGGTGTTTTAAAAACTAAGCATATAAAAATTGGATATCACCTTTAAGCAACATCACTAATGGCAAAATGCCATTAGTGCCTCCTACATCTCCTTGATAGCAGAACTCGTCAATTTCTTGGACAAGAGCCTTGCAAGGGTGGATTTAGGCAAGTATTATGAAAACTATCCTTTGCAGTGAGGAAGGTGCATGACCTTCACACAAGACAGTCAAGAACATGGATGAACAACTTTATGAAGCCAAGTTCATTGTCGGAACTGGGGAGATTGAAAATAGCTGGTTGAATAAGGTTGTTACATTTGGGATGCATATCTGCACTATATTTTAAGGGTGATAGGAGCAGAGGTCAAATCCACAAGCTTTCCCCACTGGCACAGTTACATGTGCCACTCCAAACTGCTCTAAGTAATCTATCATGCTGAAACATCCAGTTGGGCAAACAGCAACTGAGCATAAATCAGAGGCCTAGTTGGATGCAACCTAAGTCCAAGAGACGCAAGTGGGATGCTCTTTCTCCTAGTTTGTCTCATGGTAAATCTTAGGAGAACCAATTTCATAAAATAAATAAATTAAAAAAAAAAAAAAGGCAGCCCTGTTCTGATCAATAAAAGTTGGGGTATTAGGAGAGAAAAAATCCCAGTTTAGAGAGAGAAAAGTTGGGTTGATCAAGCATCAAGAGGATGTTAGAAGAGAAGCAGCTAGCTTTCAAAAAGACAATGTTCCTAGTTAAGACGAAAGCGACCAATAGATAGAGAAAATGATCCAACTAACAATGCCAATTCTCAAGGAAAGTCTAGCTGATGCGGAAGTAGATTCAGATGCTATGGTTGTTTTAGATTCAAAACCTGAAAGTCAACTCTTTGTTAAGGTGGAGGAGAAAATCTTTGAGATTGTAAAGGTCTTATGGCTATCTCATGAATAATGGCAAGGAATATTAAACTAATGGCCCAACAACTTATGATGGGGAGAAATAAATGTAGGAAAACAGGACGGATGAAAAAGCACACAGAAGGCAGAAAGAAAAGAGAATTCGTGCATAGGAATGAAGAAATAATGGTGTAGTTTCTACTTCTAATACAATGAATTCTTGATTTGACACTTGCTTTGAGAATAACATCGTTTCATTAGAAGAGGACCTCACTGATTTTCAGATCCAACAGGCTGATCCGGTAAGAGATCGGGCTACTGCTCTCAATAATCCAACCAACATTTCTAAGGTGTTGGAAGCTTCTAATAATCAAAATAATAAAGACGGATGGGGTAAGAATATTGTAGGGGATCACTTTCTTTTTATAAGTATGTGACCCAAAACTACACATTATTCAAGCAACATTTTTAAGGTGTTGGCGGCTGCTAATAATCCTATTAATAAGACAAATGATCAGATGTTTAACGCCAGAATCTCATCGAGGAATACTTTCTTTCTATAAATATGTGACAAAAAAACTGCAACCTCATGGTTCTGACAATAAGCACATTATCAATGGGGAAGATGACATCATAGTGGTCAATTTAGTTTCAAACCCCATTTCAGTCTTGGCCACCAAACCAAAATGTTTCGGCTGACTTGAAATTTTGGTGAAATGTTTTGGAGTAATGCTTCGGATAAAAATATAAAAATTATATAATATATATTAAAATTTAAAAATAACATATAAATTGGTACATTTAATTATATACTAAATTAATAATCAAAATGAAAAACTAATGGGGTGGCCCAACTATGGGTTCAATGGGGTGGCTCATGTAATAATACAACCGATAACTCATTTTGCATCTCTGCACGTATTTATACTTTCACCATCCCTTCATTTATGTCTAAAATGAATTTCCTCTTCATTGTCCATCAGATTAGTTGCCTCAGTACCCTATCTGGAGCTATTCAAGAAAAAAAAAATCAAATGGTAGTTTTTCCTCTTTCTTCAAGATTTTATTTTCAATGAGCTGTCTCAATATGAAAACGGCTACTGTTGAGGAGCTACCTGGAAAATATGCAAACAAATTCTGGAAAAAGGAAAGAAAAGAAAAGAAAAGAATCATTTTATTAGATGTTGCCCTATTACTCTATCTTATAGTTTCATCACATTAAAAATAAATTCAAAATAATTCTGAAAAAAAAAGGAGATCATTTTATTAGATGTTGCTCTATTACTCAATCTTACAGTTTCATCAATGAAAAATAAGTTCAAATTGTTAGTAGCTTGGACAATTTTGCATATCTCCTATTTTTATAAAAACGGATCACAGTGCTCACTTGCCCTTCTCAAGGTATTTTCCTTGCACTCAAAATCATGTTTGATATTCTAATTTACAGAAAATGACACCTCAAGCCCTTTTTTTAACATTAAACTTTACGTATACCATATGGCCATAGACCTCTTTTTGGTTTTTATTAATCAATCTCTCCAGTCTTTCTTTTTCCTCTCTCAACAAACTAAGTTCTCCCAAGTGAAACAAACAGCAAAAGAAACAAAATAGGTAAATGATACCATGAATCAAGAAGAAGTTCAACAATATCAACGTTAACTATAATAATTGAGGGAAAAAGTAAAAGATTTTAGGAAGGCGGGATACTTTTCCTGTCGTTCATCTCAAACGAAACCATCTTGAGATTTGGATGAAGCAAGATTGCCAACTGCAAAAGAACAAACAAAAATGTAATTTAAGAAAAATAAATGCAATAAAACTACAGCAGAAGGATAAAAGATACATAATTATGGGACAAACAGATATCTAGGGCATGTAGCTGTCAAGATGGGGTATGCATGCAGGAAAAGGTTGCTGATCCTTTATATGTCAAGAGGAAACAGAGAAATGTAGTGAAGTTGTCAAGTAGAACAAGTGTCATGAAGTCATCTGAAGTTCTTGGACTCCAATCAACATACTAAAGCTTATGCTTCATTATGCTCCTAAAGCCAGTTGAACCTCTTTTTTTTTCTTATTCACATAGTTCTGAACTCATCATGGAGCTACTCAGGAGTCTTTAGCCCATATAATTGCACATAAGAAGTCGCCTTCCACCAAAAGTTGGAACAAGTGAGATGAGGTCACTTCTCAGACTCCAATCAACATAGCTAAAGCTTATGATTCATTAATGCTCCTAATTCCCATTGAACCTCTCTTTTTTAATTTAAGAGAAACTCATTTGGGATGGTTTGTTCTTGTCCAGCACAGGCCAACAACAGCACTGTTGAAGAATGTTTTTTCTTTGAAGGTTGATAGCCCACCAAGAAGAAGGGGTAGGCTCAAAAGGACATAGATGGAAGTAATGAGGCTACATCTAAAGAAGTGCGGCCTATCCGAGGATTTAGCTCAAAATAGATTGGAATGGAAAAACATAATTCATGTAGCCAGCCACAACAAGACTTTGATGCAGGTGGTCATGATTTATGACCATTTATCATTCAGAAGAAAAAGGAAAATAAAGGCATTCACAACTGACCCAGTCTGAATAACAACTCAAGACGAGAAAGAAATCAAACAACTTATAAGTAATAAATATCACTCCCAAGGGTCCCTAATGAAAACAAGAAAGTGAAGAATGAAACACAAAAACCAAGCAAAAGCCCTGAAATGCAATAGGCCTTACATGTCCTAACTACCATTCCAAACATAGCCCTCCCTTATATTAGTTGTATGGCAACAGAGAGGGGGGAGGTTTGGTTTGGAGGTCAAAAGTCCTCTTTAGGGAATTTTTTATTTCCAATATATAGACAACTTGCACAAGGGAACACAAATATGGGCCCCATCAAATCCACCATCCAAAATAAACTTAAGACTAAGAACATAGTCTAAAACACAGAATCAAGCCAAAACAGCCCTGCTCAATAGCTAAAAAA
The DNA here is from genome assembly GCA_028538565.1 of Umbellularia californica. NCBI lineage: Eukaryota > Viridiplantae > Streptophyta > Magnoliopsida > Laurales > Lauraceae > Umbellularia > Umbellularia californica. The sequence goes on along the minus strand of JAPQWN010000001.1, from coordinate 10,435,557 downwards.
CAAACTTGTGTCTTCATTTTAGTCTCCATTAAAATTCCTCAAATCTTTGAAGCAAACGAGTCCCCTCGAACTGATCCAAATGTATGTGGGCCACATAAATAATACAGTCCTATTCAATCGGATATTCTTCAGTATTTTAATATTCTCTACCATTAATTTTAATCAATGACTAAAAGGCAATACATTGCTAATCACTCTTTCACCTAACTGAACAATTCAAAAGCATATTTCACGACTGCAATCCTGATGTTGGAAAAATGAAAAAAGCTTCTGGCTTATGTAACTCTTGCTAGGATTGAAGGTTTCCTATTGTAAATTACAAACTATGCAAAAAAAAAAAAAAAAAACGTGAAAAATCTTAGAATGGAATGAGAAGATTGTTTGCAAGAGGATCACTACAACATGAGCATCAATTTGCTTCACTTCCATAGTGCTTCTTCTCTTGACAAACTAAGGCCTTTTACACTCTTTTTTTCTCATTTTTAAATCATTCTATCAAATTACTACTACAATTATTGGCCATTTATGCCAAAGGTTGGCAAAGGGTTCACAATCACAGCCATTAGTCAAAATTGGGAAGCTACCAACACCTGCCCGGGCTAACTCGTTTGTATATACTTAATCTACAAATCAATCCACAAAACCCTTAAATATTTGGTGGATCAGCAGTGTCAGCATGCGACACGTCCCGTGATAAATCGGCCATAAGGTCATCATGTGCCAAAAAAAAAAAAACCTGTTACTCTTACCATTTCCTTCACAGCAACAAACAGCAAAAACAAGAAGGAAATTGACAACAAGAAGCTCAATAGCAAAATTAACATGAAACAATTAGACAATCAAGAATATGAAAATATTAAGTCACACCTTCTCATTTCATTCAATAAACAAATTCACCCCCAACAACACACTAATCATGGTATTTGAGTTTGTACCGATTTCTATCTTCCCTCAACCGACCATGTAACCACCAAACAACCGACTAAGTAAAAGAATCCTTTCCAAACAAAAGCGATGCTTGTAAAAAAAGGAACCATCTAGGGCTCGAAGATCTAATATTGGAATAACCAATCCAGATTATTTGGAGTTGGTGTTGCGAATCTTAGGATTCAATGAAATCCCAATTCGTTCAATTTCTGCAAGAAAACAAACGCCAATCTGCAAATTCTCATTCGATCTTTCTGACATTTGGAGAAAATCAAAACGATCCGTTGGAACAAAACAAGAGAAGAATCGAGAAAGAGAGGTGAATGAAACAACCAATCGAGAAAGAGTTTCGAACCTGAATCAGATGATGAAATGGAGATTCCTCTGGGGTTTCTACGGAAGAATTAGGTTTTCGAACGAGCAGAAATCTGCAATTTCTTGATTGAGAGGGAGAGGGAGAGGAGAGGGAGAGAGAGAGAGAGTCTGTGTGTGTGTTTCAGTACGTGTAAGCTGAGAGCATTTCCGATTCCGGGTCCTCTTTATATAACTCTCCCGCAATGCGTTTAACACCATTCAAAAACTAACGCGGTACGGGGCATGAGCGCACGCGATCGATCCAAGCCGTCCAAATCGTCATCACCTTCATCCGAAGCGTAGACTTCAAAATGAAAATTTGTTTTGAAAGGGACAGCGTAGACTTAATAAAAAAAAAAAAATTACATCCACGGACGACAGCAACAACATATGTTGGCTGTTTTTCACACAAAAACTTGAGGGGAAATGTTCTCCTGCAAGCAAACCTAAATGAAGACCAGCTGCCCCCTGGGGGCACAATTGGGGCCACCTTTGATGAGGGAGCACTTTTCACACTCTCATCCTCCATGATCTATGATCTGGCATTCCGTGTAATTTCACTCTTATCAAACCTTTTATCCTCGAGTTGTGGGGGGGGGGGGGGGGGGGGGGGGATCTCTCAAGAACCATATCTTTAAAAGACCATTATAAACTTTATAATCGTTGAGAAATGTAGAATAGTCTAATGGTAAGGGGCATCACAGCTCACCCTTTAAGCGCCGGAGATCGGCCCTCAACACCAATAGAGCTCAGTTGGAATATGTCTTAGACCACAAACCATTCAAGTGGAGCACTATGGTCGAAGTACCACTGGTGAAGCACCCCAGGGATTACTTAAGCTGTTTGATAAAGCTAGTTAAGGACTAAGGTAGTTTACAATTTCTCCCATATAATAGCCACACAAAATAAACTAATTAATAGGTGAAACGGGGTCTCGCTGATGGGACCCAGTTGGACACACCCAAATCATACCCAAGAGTGAAAAGGTCCATGTGGCCTAATGGTGTTTGAAAGGCAACAAATTGATCCTCTTATCCCTTGATTTAAGTGTCGAAAAGAATTAAGGGCCTTTGCATATAATATATAGGCATTTATTGTCAAATAAGTTGAACCTGAGTATTGTTACTTGGATTTGAATTACTATGATAATGGTTAGGTATTTATTTTTCATCGGTTTCCATTTAAAGGGAGGTTATTTAATGATCATTTTTTAATATTCACCTTATAGTTCATCCTGGTAACCACTTGCAAAAATACAGTCTTGAATTTACTAAAAATGTAACTACAGGGCCAAAGTCTTTCCGAGAAGAACACATGACCATTATGGTCGATTTGTAGTGCCTCCTAAACCCAACTTGGCCCCAAGTTACGCCATTAGTTTATATTGTCTTCTAAGAACATCAATTGGTCTCAAGTTTCAACCCGATAGAGCCCAGCCTCGCCTAAACTTGCATTGAAGACCAATTCAAAATGGGGTTATAAAGGTCAGCCCTAACCTTTGAAAAAAAAAAAAAAGGTTCAGCCCTAAGCACAACCTGGATCATGTTGGTAGGTTTCAGCCTAACCAGAATTGTCCTCTTTTCCATTGGCAATCTGCAATGGGTTGGCCTCGGCCGTTTAGTTGCATAGAATACATAGGAATGAATATATAGGAATTCATTGGTCAAATGAGATTGATGGAAAAGATTATTAAAGAAGTGAAGGACACAAGGTAGGACCTTAGATTTTTCTATGATTTGAATTACAGTGTACATAGTTGTGATGGTTGGACATTCATTTCTCATATTCCTTGATTAAGGGGTGTTTGGATAAATGCATAACATAATATCAACAGGTTTAAATATTTCAAGATTTCATTATCATAGAAAAGAAATAGTGTCATGTTATTATATTGTGCCACTTATGGTATTTCGTAGCTTTAGCAAATTTCAAACATGCCTTTGAAGTGTTTGAAAACTTATAAAATAAAACTACAAGACGATAAACCAAATAAGAAATTTAAAGAAAATAATCAATCGACCCAATGCAGGACCCACTAATTAGTAATTATATGTATTAATAATGATGGTAGGACCCATCTATTGTTAAAAGGTTGTAGGATTAAATGTTAAACCATGAGTTTCAAACAATGTTGTTTAATTAAGGTGGGTCGATAAAATATTGGTGACGATAGTGTAATATATCTAAAGGTGATGATCACAAATGTCCTATTTATTTTAATAAAACCTCATCTAATATCAGACAAGATTGATGAATACATATGTGAGAAATCATTGTGGGACTCGTTGGATGTTGGTTGAAAGCTGTCAAATAGTAGGATCCATTTAATGATGGCAAATTGATAATTACAATCATGCGTTTCAATCTTCAATATAGGACTCGGTTAATTTTGGTAATGTAGGACCCACGTAGTGTTGGCACTCATGATGAAAGACCCCTACGGTGACATTTGTATGACCCGCATCACATTTTTAATTAACAAGAGTTATGTGATCATGATATGACTATGGGACTCCACATTAAATTTGTAAGCACTATAGGATCAATCTATTATTGGGAGTCATAATTGCACTCCTGTAAAATTTATTGATGTTAAAACCTCTAATAGGCCACTATAATTAATGGTTGCTCATGACCTCTCAAATGATGTTTATTAAAACTCGCCATTTGTACTTAGAACATATTTTTTGAACAAAAAATCGGTTTTATATAGCACATCCTTGAATAATCTAATACGAAAGGTTTTGGAAGAAATTAAGATATTGTAAGATACTTGATAAGTTATCCAAACACCCTGTTAGTTACCATTGAAGATGTTTATATATATATATATAGGGGGATCTTCAAGTGCATCCTTCCCTCACCACTTTTTGGTGAGGGACACCCCTTTTGGGGAAAAAGCAAGTACAAAGTGTACTTTTGTACTTTGCCTTTTCCCCACCTTTGTACTTGCTTTTTCCCCAAAAGGGGTGTCCCTCACCATTTTTTGTGAGGGATAGATGCATAGGAAGACCCCTCATATATATATATATATATATATATATATATATATATATATATATTCACCTTTATTTTTTGACTTTTGCTCTTTAACCCCATATTTAAATAGGAAGTATTAGAATTAAAATCCAATTGCGTGAAAACAAATGTCCCATTGTGGTTGTTACCTTTTTGGTTATAACCATAGGAAATGGATTCCCTGTTTGGTCCAAACAGGGAAGTCCTGTTTGGACCAATCAGGGGGTGCCACATGGGGTTGAGATGTCACATCCCGTCTCCTAAAAAAAATCCCATTTCCTAAAAAAAAAATTCTCTTCCCATGTGGCACCCCCTGAAACCCTGTTTGGACCAAACAGGGGATCTGAATCCATAATCATAATATGGAAGCACATGAAAGCTTTGTGTATATCTATGCAAATTCAAAAAACTATCTAATCAGATGACCCGTAAATGACTCATATTATATGGTTGATGGACCTAGAATCAATTGTTGTTTTTGGTAGGGAGGATTTTAATCTCCAAGGTAAGTGATAGGAATGTAAGATTCATTTCTCTTGTGAAAATGAAAATTTGTGAAAAGCAAAATCCTCTCACTACAAAATTAGGCATGAAAATTGGGTTGTGTCGTGCCAGCCATGCCTGGCCACGCTGTGCCCAGGTAGGTGGGGCTCATCCTAGCACGGCCCAAGGCACGGGTTTATCTGTGTCGTGCTGCCCATGGGCTAACCGACATGCCTCTTTTAATTTTTTTTAATTTAATTTTAATTTCTTTATATAAATTGAAAGAACTTTATGGACTCTTAGGTGTTCTTAACTTGAAATAAATTTGAAACAATTAAAATAAATCCACAAATATTGAACTAACTTATAAATAAGAGGAATTTACGGCATAAGTCCCTGTATGACCCCATACCACTCTTGAGGTCCAAAACACACCGTATTTATGGATAAGATCCTCAAGGAGCGTTTTTGTATATATATATATATATATTTTTTTTTTTTTATTTTATTTTTTTGTCATTTAGCAAATGGTTGATATCGACCATTTTGCGGGAACTTAAATAAAAATTGGTTTTTTTAGGATGGAGAAGAGGGGAGTGGAGGAGGAGGGAGAAGAGGGGATGGGTCATTTCACGGTCCCTTCTTCCTCATCGCCACTGTTGAGGGCTACCTCATCCTGCAATCATTAGTGTTAGCACCGCCACCGTCACTCTCATCCTCATGAACTGCTATCTCGGCACCTTGTACGTAACTTTTACTGGTGGCATTACTCTCCATATTCACCATTGTATCAGCAGCATTAACTTCACTCCCTCCTTTGCCATTCTTTCTTGAAGTCGCGATTTGCTCATTCTTCATCATCAAACGGCCATCTCCTCCACCAGAAGGAACATCATAATTTACAGAAGTTCCATCGCAAGCCGCAACTAAGCTAACCTTCTCCATATCCTTTTCTATAGAGACACCAAAAACCTTAAATTCCACCTCTTTACAACCAGTTCCGTTCTGAGCACCAATTTCATGTGAGAACCCTTGCTCCACAAGTTTCAAATCAGACCCATTCGAACCCAACACGTATTTTCCGCAATTTTCCTAATGAGTTTCTCCTAAAATCCCATAAATCCCAACTTATGCTGTTTTTAAATCAGAATCAGAATCAAACCCATCAGAGTATGTAATCTCAGTGCTAATATCTTGATGAGTTTGTTAAGAAAATCCACATTCAACCCCATTTGGAACAGACCCACCTGGGTATGAATTCTCATTTTGAACAGACCCACCTGGCCGTGGAGCAGCACCAGCAACTAAGGGAGAAAACCCATATTTGCCTTTTTTCTTGTTATTTTGTAATATAATCGATATCAACAATTTTGCTGGGTTTAGCAGATAAGACAATTACATGTTGAAGAAAATTTGACTGATAGAATGGTCGATATCGACTACGTAGGGAAAAAATGCATTTCAGTTATATGGTCGATATCGACCATGTAGGGAAAAATGCCTTTTAGTTACATGGTCGATATCGACTATTACTATCACCATAACTGGGATGCAGGGAAAACTGTCTTTCAGTTATATGGTTGATATCGACTATATCGCAAAACGACAAAAAAAAAGGACAAAAAACCCAATGAGGATCCCTCCCGTATCGAACATGGAACTAGGTCCTACTGGGACGTATGCAGTCCTGTAGGGATTTTACCCGTAAATTCCTCTATAAATAAATAATAAATATTTAATTACAATAAATTTATTTATATAAAAATTAAGATTTTTAAATAAATGGGCCGTGCCGAGACCGAAGAACCCTTAGCCGAGCACAACCTAGGTGGGGAAACCGGGCCATGCTGAGCCGGTCCGTTGACCAAGTCAACGACCTATGCATGATTTTTTCCGTGGTGGGCCCGATTTTCATCTGACAAAATACCCTTGGAATTTATCACACTCTGCTCTACGTTTTCAAAAGGCGTGTAGCCGTTTTGATATACTCCACGTATATACTACGTACAACGTACGGGGAGTAGTTTGCCGGTTGCCATATTTTTGTCGCGTGGAAGACTCACACAAGTGCATCCGCCACAACGAGAAAGACTCCACGCTCCACAGACAGTTATTAACAGCCGTCAGAAAAGCAAAAGACGAACAAAAACCCTCTCTCAGCAAACCCAGAGGCGTAGGTCAGCCATCCGAAAGAGGCGTAGGTCAGTCTCGACCGCGACGATCGACTCTCTCTGCTCTCTCTCTCTATATCTCAGAAGCTCATGGCTGCTGAAATACCCTTCGCAGAAGATTGCGATGAATACTCGACGCTTAGAGATCTTCGAATAAGCCTCGAACGAGAAGAAGGGGCTTTCTCCATTTGCTTATGGATTTATCTGTCGAACTCAACTCGCTCGCCTGCTACAATCATACAGCAGGTATTGATTCCGATTTTATTATGTACCTGCAATGTATTTTTGGTGTGAAATCAATACCCATTGCTTGATTTGTCTTGTTGTTTTGATTTTGTTGCTTTGATCATCAGTAACTGAAATACCCAGTTGCTGACTCTGTTCATGTGTGTAAAATTTTTGTTTTTGTATGGATTGAGTGTGGAGGAATTGAGGATTTTGTTGTTTTATTTGGTACCCCATTGTGTTCTGATGGTGAGTGAGGAGACATTTCCTTCATTTGTATTGAAATCTGTAGTTGTTTTTTTGTTGCAGATGGTGCCATTATTTTATGATTGTGGGGTTTTCTATATGTAGTGATTTGTGGTGTTTTTCCCACTTGAACTTTATTTCTGTTCAAAGGTTGAGTTTGTTCTTCCTAAAGTACCCAGATATGATTCTAGGAGGATGGAGTAGTTTTCCCTCTCTGTCATGTCTCTGTTCATCTTTCATCTCAGGAAGAGCATACCACTTTTCTTTGATTTCTCCAGCTCTGTTAAGAAAAGCAGAATATGTTTGTGTTTCCTGGAAACCCAGTTATTAATGAATTGTTTTTCCTTGATGCCATTTCTACTCATTGTGTCATAAACAATGATCCACTGTTTTTATTTTTCATTTTTAACGCATAGCTCAATTTTTTTGGGGTAATTTGCATCGGTATTGATTTCTTTTTCCCATGGCTGAAGGCAGTGTATCTCACCAGAATTTTAGAATTTATTGTATGTAATAGCTGTAAGCTGAAAGAATTTATAGTTTCTTAACTAGAATTTATTCTAGAGGTTAAGCAATCATCTCTAAATGAATCCACCCCACTGCTTTCATGATTTCTGCGATTACTTATTTCTGCCTTTCTTCTCTCCAGACGCATTCCAGCATTGAGGGCAGTATCCCTCTTCTTGTGCTGAATGAGGAGATGAAGCTGACACTCTTTCCAATGCTGTTCTTGCACAAAGAAGCTCCACATGCCAGCAATTCCACTTCCTGGGCCTACAATCCTCCTTGTACATCTTCTGGAACTAAGTTTCCATTTGGGAAATGGGTTCATGTTGGATGTGAGGTCAGTTGTCTAGACAGTTAAATCTTCATGGTCATCTGAATCAAGGCTACTGATTTTATGGAGGTTTTTCCCTACATTGCAAGAGTTTCATCTGAAACTTTAACAGTGTAACACTCAGAGTTCTATTTAGACCATTTTTTGTGTCATGCATTGTTACATTGTTGCATTTATGAAATCAAGTGCCTTACTTTTTGTATTTGATGTTAGAATATTGAAACTGATTGGAATGCCAAGTAGAACTTTTATATTTATATGCACTTATTTATTTATTCATTTTAAGTTTTGATTGGTTACGCACAAAAGCTCACAGAGAGGATGGCAATAAAATCCGAAGAAAACTCATCTCCAACAACCTAATGCCGTATAGATTTGGCTTTGGTTCCCAACCCACTTACACACTACATATCTGGAAATTTCCCAGCACATCAACTATTGATTTGCTTCTCTATCATTATCTTTTGTGAATTTCAACTTTCAAGTGCACACACTGCCAATATCCAATACATGCAATTTCTTGAGTTGTGAGGTTCTGTTATGGCCTCTAATGCTGGAGTGTTCACATTGCATATTTCTTTTGGAGTGGGTAGTGGAATGCATTAACACTCAATTGGGCAGCAGCCTTTCCAAAAAACCAACAAGAGTAGGATTTTGGTAGGATTCCGCATTTTTTTTAAATTACTCATAAATATGAACATGGTACCCAAATGACCCATTTGCTGTTTTCTTCCAAAGCTTCTGGTGCCGACACAGAAACCAATTTCTGAAATTACAGTAACAGAAGTAGTCAAGTTAAAACATTCTCTTGCTTTTGGTGTCACTCAAATGCGTCTTCTTTGATTGATGTGCTCACTTTAGGTGGCAACAAATTGTATTCGTCTTCACATCAATGGAGCAATGGTCGGAGAGAAGCCTCTATCTTGTTCATCAATTGAAGATCCTAATCACAACAGTGTGCAGAAAATAACTTTGGTCAGTAATGATGGAGGTGATCAGCAATTGCAGGGCTATGTCCATTGCGTTCAAATACTTACTCCCTCGGTGTCTATTTTGGACCATTTTCACAAGGTACCTATTTGGAAAAAGGATATGTATTTTAAACATGGCGTTACTCCCATTTAGTCCATACTTCTCATTTATCTTTAAGGCTTTCTTTGCAATTAAGAAAAAAATATGTTTGATTGCAGAACCCACCCTTGGAATTATCTCTGGACATTTCATCATTCTCTGAAAATAATGATGTTGAAGAAAGTGGGGACGGCATTTGGAGTGTTATTGGTGGCAAGGTTGGATCAATTTTCTACTCAAGAGCAACATCAAATGTAGTTCCTGGCATAACATATAGTACTTGCATGCTGAATTGTATCAGTTTGGCAGGCATATCTGAATCTAATACTGATTTGAGGCAAACAAAAATGGGACACTTTTGTTCATCACAATGTTTAAAGATTTAAACAAATGACCATTTCCAAATGAAAATTAATATAATCATACGCTAAAGTCTAAAAAAAAAAATGTTCCAAATCTAATTAGACTTGAAAAAGGAAAACTATAACAATATTTGTCTTCCTCCAAAGCAATATTTAAATTGTCACTAGAATAGTCTAGGTACATGCAATATTTTGACAATCAGAAGCATGTTTAAAAGTAGTGAATGGGAATAAGTAAATGATGTACAAAATCACAATAAAGGTGTGACAATTTTTAATACATTAGAATATAATTAGATGGGTAAGGCTTTGATGATGATGATGGTGAAACATAAAAACATGACTTGAGACAACATCACTTATCTTTGTGTTGGAATTTTGCCCTTTATAGTAACTCATCTTTGTTGTAAGCCCAAATAGTTCATGATAAGCTGAGTTGTTGTTGTTATTATTATTTTGCTTGGAAGGATGAGCTCACGTGCCCTCCCTAAAGGGGGGATTTGGTTTCCCAAACCAGCTGAGCTACTGCCCAGGAAGATGAGCTAAGTTACTTATTAGAAGATAGTTGCTCTGGAAGATGGGAACTATAGGATCCTGATCCATCGAGGCATTTACTTTTCTGATTTACTTATTCTGTACAAGCACCCCCATATTTTGCAGTCCAGATTAAGCACTTTTCATGTTGGAAGATCAAAGCTATCCAATCATTGTCCCATTTCATGGATTGTTCTGTATCAGATCACCGTTTTGCATCACTAAAATGGGGGACATACTTGTATGAAATTGCACATCAGGATACTATTTAGCCCTTGTCTGTATGGGCTCTACTGTTAAGTCCCTTATCCATTCAAACTTTAATGTAGGTATGTCTCTGTCTTTGTTGAAATTAGGGCATAACCATTTTGGCTTTCTTGGATAAGTTCATTCCTATCTGAAGTTTCCCTTTTCTGGTCATTCCATTAGAAAAAAAAAAACGTAAGGTATTTAAGGGTGTGGATAACTATATTCCTCCACTACATCAAACAATAGGTTAACTTTGTAAGATACCATATACCAACCCAAGAGCTTAAGCTGATAGGTGGAAGCGCCGAACAGGTATATGAAGCCCTATCAAATCCATTATTTCGGCGATGTGGGACTTTCCCAACACTCCCCCTCCGTGTAGGCCCATCAGATTACATGGACGGGCTTGCCACGTGGGCCACACAAGAACAACAGGATCGAAACCCGCTCTGATACCATATACCAACCCAAAAGCTTAAGCTGATAGGTGGAAGGCCCAAACGGGTAAATGAAACCCTATCAAACCCATTACTTGGGCGATGTGGGATGTGGGACTTTCCTAACAAACTTATATTTTCAAGTCTGGTGCTTCCCCACAAAACACTGAACGTCTACCAGATAGGCAAAATAATCCTTCTTTGAACTAACCAGAAATTGTGCACATGGGAAGTTCTCACTATTCCTTTAGGTGAATGCTAAACTCTTTCTATGATCAATCTTACCATTACGAAAGTTAGCGTACGAATTAAAAGTGCGAAGAACAATCTTACTGTCATGTATATTCATGCAGAAGAAGGAAAATGCATTAGTTCCCTCAACAAAAAATTCTAGTCTTTCTAAAAAAATCAATTGAAATAAATGAAAAAAATAAATCTAATATGACTTAACAATATATGCAGGAAAATGCACATGGCTGCATATACATATGTGCCTGATGTTTGCATACTAACCTTTAACTGAATTACAGGCATCTTGTCGCAGGAATTTTTCCATGGATGTGGTTTTGCTAGATGCCTTAGGTCGTCCCTTACAAAAGGAAATGGAGGTCTCTCTCTCTCTCTCTCTCTCTCTCTCTCTCTCATGTTTCTTGTCAGTCTCTTTAATCTCTGAAACATATTTGGAGTCTCCTGATTCTTCTACTACTTATGCCTTCTGTCGGGTTTCTCAGATTGTTGCTTCACTCATATATGCTGACAACGGAGCACCTGTCGAGAAGCTAAAAGATAATGCAGAAGCTCCTCTTTTGACAAGTTATGAGGGAGTTGAATTCCCTTCTACTGATAGACCAATTAAACTTCTCAATGGCCGTGCATCTTTCAAGCTTAAAATATCTCAGGTGTTTATTAAGAAAATTTTGTTGATGTGGATCCAATGTCACTGTAATATCTGGAGTTTGTGCATGTGTTCCTTCTTGCGAAAAAGAAGACATTGTAGATTCTGATGCATAGGGATTCAGGATGAGAACACTATCATGATGCTCCATTTTCCACAAGTGGGACCTTGATTCAATGATCCAGATCATTTATTTTCCACTATCACTGGAATGTTTCCCTAAATCTTCCTGATTAAAATATTTTAGCCATACTATCTTTGTCCTTGTTTTGGACTTCCGTCTGTTTTGGGGCCAAAGATTAGGTGGTTAGGGGCTTTGAATCTAAATATTTGAGAGATCCCGCTACAGATGGTGGGACCTGTCAAATTAGTGATCAAAATTACCAAATTTACCCCTTTTTTTTCTTCTTAATTTTGCATCAATATATTATAATTATTGTTATGCATTGGGACCCTATAATCCTTTGTAAAGGAGCGACCCATCTGTGGGACGTTCTTTTATTGTTATCGCCGTAACTGGTATTCTGATACCGCTGTTGTTGTTGTATAGAGCGAGACTTAACTTTTAGATTTTTCTTTTAGATTTTTGGATATGTGGAAATGGGGTACTGTTGCAATTTTCATGGAACTTCATTATTAACTTTTCCTTGTTGGGCTGTTTCAGCTTTCCTCCAAATGTGAAAATAGGCTGTTTCGTGTGCAATTCCGTTCACCTCATAGTCAAAGCTATCCTTTCCTTGAAGCATACTCACGCCCAATCCGTTGTATTTCACGCAATCGTAATAGCCGCACACCCACCATGATGTGGAAAAAGACAGCCACAACAGCAAACCAATGTGATGGACTCCAGTTATCAGGACTAGGTGAAGGATCCCCCAGAGTTCAGTATAACACAAGTGATGGTCGCTCAGAGATTTTGCCTCAAAGTGAACTGAAATACAGTCCCCCTTTCAAACGCGTTAAAGTAGTACATGAAAAATCATCAATGAGAATTTATGCAAACAGCTTCCCCGAACATTTAGATAATGGGTGCAACTCCAAATCCTTGACTGCTAAAGATGTATGTATGCTATGTTTAAAACACTCTTTCATGTACATGTAAGGAAGTGCTATAAATTATTGTGCTGCTGTTGCATCAGTGCATATGGACAGATCAATCAACTAATCCGAGACTTTCAGATGCTCTAGCCTACTATTTACAGAGCAATGTGAAAAATCACAACAATCAGATGATTGTGCAATTCAGCCAATTTCCTATAAAAAAAAAAGTGAGGTCTGGATCCTGTGGCAAAGTGATCTTATTTATTTCATTTTTAGCTTGGCAAATAGATGGTGATAAAAAGAAAGCAACCATTGGTTGGGTTGGATAATCTGACTGTTGATATTTCAGAATGGCTCATGAATAGTGGGTTTGGCTGACTGTAGTTTGCCTTAATGCTTTATCCTTCTACTGATGTTACTCTTGCTTGACAATAATGTAGGATGGGAATGCATTAACAAGAAATTCTGAGGGGAGATTTGAAAACCTTGAACGAGCAGAAAGCACTCAATCTGACTTAGAGAATGTTCGTGCAAGAAATTCTGCGTTTGAAGGGATGGCAGATATGAGGAACCCAATATCTGATCTGTTCCTTTTCAAATATTGTCTAGAAGGCATATATGAACGCTCTATATTACTCAAAGAGGTTGCAAGTAGTGCTAGTGATGAAGATATTGCAGAATTTGCTCGGCAGGTTTCCTTGTACACGGGTTGCATTCACCATGGGTAATCTTATATGAATTTTATCAAAATTCAAAATTTTATTTATTTTATTAAAGATCCTCTTTTTGATTAGTTGGGATCTTGACAATGAGGAATTAGAGCATCCTGAACCTCTGCAACTGTAGGACTCATGATTAATGGATCCAGATCGCTGATGTAAAAGGAGACATCATGGACAGGAATGATCCCAAACCTTGTATATTGGAATATCACTGTGTTAGTAGATCATTAAGAAGGGGTAGATACTGCACTTTTTGTCTCATGGTCTGGGCCAAAACAGAGCTGTAATAGAAAAAACTGCTATCAGTTGAGACAGCGCTCACGATTAATTTAGGGAAAATATAAGCAAAAAATAGAAGATAAAAAAAGGTGCAAAGAACACATATTATGAAAACACATTTTTAACTTTTACCCCAAAACACCCCCCACCTCACCAAAAAAAGAGAAAAAAACACACATCTTTAACATAATTTTAAGCAATATGTTGTTAAGTACTGATTGATTATGGAGTACATGTCAACTTTCAAGAATATATAGCTGAAAAGTGAGATTCAATAATTAAAAAATAATAATAATAAAACCCAGTAACAATTTTGATTTATAAAAGAAATTCAAGATCTGTGGTCATTGTTCAAATTCATTGATCCATGATGTTTACACCAGTTTAAAACCCAAATCAACAGCCTTTTACTTCTTTTTTTTTTTTTTTTTGAAGAAAAGAAGAGATGATAAAATTATACTTCTATTTTCAAACAAAAGTGATCCATGTCATATGATCTGGTTTGTTGATTTGTACACTGTTTTCCTTCATGGCAATTGACCATGAAGTTGTTGAAGCTGTGAAGAGGGAGGCTTACTAAGAAAAAGTAATTGTTCAAAGTTATGGGGAGGAAAAATAATTGATAGGTTCCTGGTAAGGGGGTTTTACAGTAGCTCAGAGCAGTGTTTTCAGATTTTTTTGGGGCTTATTCCTTAAGTTTGGGTGTGGTTTGTAGCAGGCAGGGGCAGCGGAACTAGGGGTGGGCTGGGGGCGGTCACCCCGTATCACGACCCGGGCCCGAGACCGGACTAATCGGGGCCTAACCCGGATCGCGATGTCATCATACTTACTCCCGTAAATCTCGAATTAACCGAAGTTAAGACGAAGACTCACAAGGGATCTAACATACATACCTGTCAAATGTACATTTTTGCGGAAACATATATATACATTGACAATAATTGACTTTACATTACAAGTAAAGTTACCATTTACAAAAATATAATCCAATGAAGTCCACCACTGCATATTCACAATACAATGCAGGGGACATCTAATTACATTTCAAAATGATATATAAAATGTCCATCAAATGATTCACAAAACAATCTCCAAAATAATCCAAAGTATCCAAAACCATCGCCCTCCGAACTATGCCCACTCCGCTAAACCTCCTGGAGGTATCGGATGGGCCTCCTCCGCACGCGGCACGGCCTCTGCAAGACCGGGAGGGGCAACTGGGCCTGTAATGCCATCAATAACACTATGAACACGACGGTTCAACAATGTATAAACACATTTATGATAACACATGCTAAACTTGTCCATTATCAATATAACAACTCTAGACAATTACATCTAGGTTAATGCAATATCATGTACAGTGTAGCTCATTGATACTCAATGGCTAAATTTACGAATACAATAGTATTACTATCATTCAGTTCAACGTCTTTCCAAAGGAAGCATTATTCAATTCATTTCATTTATTTCATGTCATTTCGTTTCATTTCGTGTCTTCCAACGGAAGAAACTTAAGCACAAGGCGAAAGTGCAAACCGTTCATGGCCTGGCTTTATTTCACTTTCGTTTAATCAATTTAATTAAGCACAAGGCGGAAGGGCGAACCATTCATGGCCCAGGCTTCAGTATTATTTCAGTTTTCCTTACATGGCTTATCAATTCATTGACTTTTCAGTCTATATGTGGGATCTACCAGTGTCTTGATCAGAGATCACTGGCATCACCACGGAGCTCCGGAACACCCCAATCATCTGCTGCAGCAGGATTATTCATTATTCATTGCATTTATTCATTATTCAGTGGTTCATTGTATTTATTCATTGTTCAGTGGTTCATTGTATGCAGTCATTATAGACTCAAGGGGATTAGATGAATCTTTAATCGTTCACGGTCCTACTTGTCTCTATCCCAAATTTAGACAATTTATAGGTGTAATTATTAGTTACTAAATGCACGTGTTATTTTCGATGGACATCACATTTTCATTTAATATGTGCATTTAGTCCCCAAAAATTTTCCACCCACAATATCAAAATCCACTGTGGGCCAGTATCAGGTTCGCTCGAGCGGACCCAAACAGAACATTCATTGCACGAGCGCACCTAAAGTTCGCTCGTGCGGACACTTTTCGCGTCAGACAGTAACTGGTTCGCTCGAGCGAACTGTCCAGAACTCCATTTCTGGAACTCCGAACTTCACTCCTTCATTCATTCACTTCGACCACCATTTGCATACACATTTAAGGATCTTCAATCCTCCCCTCATTCATCATTTAATACACATTTAGCACTTCTATTCCATCATTAACACATCATAAAACCATACAAATCACATTCAACCTAATCTCCATTTCATAAGAAAAAAAAAAAGGGGTTTTGAGAACCCATCTCTAATAACTCAAGAGGACTTGAAGATTAGCATATTTGATCATAAGAAAGCATTTATACTTGCCTTTACAGCCTATTAGCAAGAAATCCCTTGATAGCTTGACTTTGAGGTGAGAAATCCCCAAATCCAAACCCTATTTCCATAAAACACAAGAAACACTATCCTATGAGCTAATCGGCTAGAAACCATATCTAAGCACTCATTATAACTTGGAAAAATCCTTGAAAGCCCTAAGTACTTACTTGTGATGTGGGTAGGGAGCTCTTGAGCCTTCCTTTCAAGTTCCAAGCACTCCAAATGGGGAATATAAGATGAGGAAGATGATGAAGAAGATGAAGCTTCTTCAAAACTTGCTTGAGACACTCCAATCTCACACTCTCTCTCTCTTGATGAAGAAGGATGGAAGGAGAAATGGAATGCCTAGGGTTTCCTCTACAATGAACTTGAGATGAATGAACCCAAAGGTTCATTTCAATGCCTTATAAGAGTCTTTTACAACTAAACCCTCTCTTTCTTTCTTATTTTCAATTCGAGTCAAATGGAGGCTCACTTGAGTCAATACTCGTCGGATGACTTCGAGCCTACTATGAAAGTTAACGTACTCGTCGAGATACACGTGTTGGTATCAAGAGTTTCCGTATTTGACAAAAATACGTACAAATCCGTATTTACGGAAAAAGGCCTTGTTCTCTTAGTTTGAGTTTAAAATCTCATTCAATCCATTCAATCCCCTTCATTATCATTTCATTAAGCTTAATTCAATCATTTGAGACTAATCTCATCGAGCTTAGTCATTAGCCATCATTAGCCTCATTAAACGTGATTAATTAGCATTAACTTTAATTAATTAGAGTTAATCTTGATTAACTCGGGGCGGGGTCTTACACCCCCACCCCCTCTCCCGAGGTATTTTTCCTGGTTCCGCCCCTGTATTCAGGGCAGATGTCTCATCATATACGGCACATTTGAGGTGTACAACTCAGATGAAATGTGCACTCTAGTCATGCACTGGGGGCACATGCCCCCATTAATAAATCTAGTTTTTAACAAAGAGGCCATTAAAAAAAAGTTTTTAACAAAAAGGGAAGGATAGCTTGTGATTTTTTAGAACTTAGAAAATCTTATATACACATGTCTATATATATTTAAAGAGCACGGCTCTCCTAAGCTGGAATAGTGCTGGTCCCACAAATCAAAGTTGATTATATCCATTTTTTGCATGATGGAATTGGAAAATCCAGTTCTAATTGGATTTATCTTGATTTTGGAGACGATCATCATGCAAAAAACAACGATAATCGACTTTGATTTGTGGGACCAGCACTATTCCAGCTTAGGAGAGCTGGCCTCTTATTTAAAATTTAAGATATGTGTGATTAGATGAGAAACCACAGTGCTAAATGTGTGAAAATGGGCCTGTCAACGCACTGAACACTTGATGATGATGATGCATAAGACACTTAAAAGTGGGCCTGATCAATGATCATCATCATCATCAAATCCTTGCTGCATCTATCTGGGATTGCTTTTATGTGTTCTACTTTTCCACTGAACCATTTTTAAAGCCAGGTTCTCTATGATTCTACAATTGTACCATTCTCAACAAAAGGAAAAAAAAGAGAAAAAAGAACTCTACGATTGCATCTTCAAAATATTGTATTGTTGTGGCTAATTGGTCTCCCCTGTTGTTTCTTCAGGGAACAAATTCTGATCGCTAAGCCATTGATTCAAGAGGGGGATGATACTTGGAACTTGATTTCGAGAAACCAACACCAGGTTCTTTGGAATGGTGCAGCTCAAGAAATTGGAAAGAAGTTCGTGAAGATTTCCAACAGCTTCATTAGAGGTCTATCAGATCAGGTTATGTTTTAGTTTAAGTGTATTTGTTCTTTCAAGCAGATTTAGACTTTGTCGGACTGAACTTGTAGTTACTACTATTTTAGTGTTGACATTCTTTGTCCAATATTTCAGGACATGGAGGTTTTGCAAAGAGTTGCTGGATGCCGAGACAATATTACTCGTGATAATTTTGACAAAATGTGGCATTGGCTATATCCAATAGCTTTTGCTTTGTCGAGAGGCCAGATTAAAGTGCTTTGGGAATGTACATCCCCCAAGTGGATAGAAGGATTGATTACAAAGGAAGAAGCAGAAGCTTCCCTTATGGCTCCTCGAGGACTCCCCAAACCAGGAAATTTCATACTTCGATTTCCTACTTCAAGGAGCTGGCCTCACCCTGATGCTGGCAGTCTGATTGTCACCTATATAGGTGCTGATTATGGTCTTCATCATAGGCTGCTGTCTCTTGATTGGAGGTACATCTATTTCTTATTTTCTGACTTGACCTGTAAAATGGGATGGATTTACTTGTTATGCATTTTTCCCTTTTATAGTTAAAGAGTTATGATATTTGAGAGAGACAGAGAGAGATGCAGAGCAGGGTACTAGGTGCGAGGCAGGTAGAGATGGAGGGACTGTAAATGGAGGGTGTAGGTTAACCTTTCGCCTGGAAATTGGCTTTGCACCAAAGATCTCCCATCGCACGAGAGAAGAAGAGGAGAGCATAGTGCACTCAACATTTTATTTTGTTAATCCAACTCTGAATAGCCTAGGAGGCTTTACAAAAATAAGAGAAAACACAAACCTAGATCTAATCTCAACCATCTAACAATCCTACGGTTGAAATTAAAACATCTCACTTAATAAACAAAGGACATAAATAAATGAAAATAACTCTAAATAAGATAAGGATGGTGGGAAGGGCCCAAGGCTAGTTGAAACAGATGGACTAGGTCCATTGATGCTGGTCGACCCATGGGGACCACGGGTTTGTCCTGCATCAGAAAGTTATGCTGACCGGTACTTTTCTTCCTTTTATCAGTGAAGGAACTTTCCCATTAAGAATACAGCTATACAAAAATGAGATATCTAACAAAAGCCCAAAACACAGGCCCTGTTTGTTTGCATAGAATGAAGGAACTGAATACATAATAATTCATGCCATAAGTGGTTAAAAATGAAGATCCAAGGAGAATATCCTGAAATGACCATCAAATAACATTCCCTTTAATAGAAAGTGAATCAAGAGAAGATCGGAAATGAATGCCCAACCATCACCCTAGAAATCCAAATCCTAGAAAAGTCAGTCCCAACTACATTACTACCATATATCCTTCACCCCTTACCTCATTCCATTCACAATTCTCCTCTTTAATATTCTCTTTGTAGAGCTCATTTGATCATGAATTCCTATGTATTCAAACTCCTATGTATTCTAATGTAAACAAACAAGCACCCTAAGGGTGGTTAAAAACAACCAGAGGTAAATATCCAAACACAACCATCAAATAACCTCCCCTTTACTAGAAACTGAATCAAAGGAATGAAAAATGAATAGCCAGCCATCACCCTAGTAATTTAAATCTTAGGAAAGTCAAGATCCCATCTACATTGGTACCTTATATCATTCACCCCTTACCTCTTTAATCGTCCTTCGGCGACGCTCATTTGACCATGAATTCCTGCGGTATTCAATTCCCTTGTATTCTATAGAAAAAAATAGGTCCTAAAGGAGTAATAATTTTTTAAATGCCATGGAAAAATATAATTCTTTTAAATAATGGATAAAGTAGTACTACACTGTAACGGTCAAGAAAGAAACTGCAAAAATGTCAATATGTAAATCCCCTCTACAACCCCTAGCTTTAGCTAATAAGGCCTACCTGGATGCTCTAGCTTAACAAGGGTGGGTAGAGTCGCTCCTTGGGTAGCTTCTATTTTGTAATCTTTAGGGAGGGTATAATTCTCTTATACCTCTGCTTTCTTTTCTTTTTGGGCGCTGTATTTTGTCCCTTCATTAATAAAGCATTTATTGTAACCAAATACCAACCCAAAAAAATAGGCCCAACACAGTGTATAATCATCCTGGCAGGCTTTGGCATCATCCATCTTCTTTGGCCCATAATAGCTCTGTTCCAACAAGGGCTGCATGTGTTCCCCGGGGGGGGGGGGGGGGTGGGGGGGAGGAGATGCCTTCATGAGCGCGCATTAAACCTTGTTAATCATTATGACTAAATGACATTCTATAAAGGAATTGTGATCCTCGGGGGCGGGGCGGACCCATGTGTTACCCATATGGGGCGGTTGCCCCAGATCGAATTTGGAACTCCCTTTAAAATCGTAATCAGCCTTGGCCCATGCCCCACGTCTCAAATACACCGTCCCACCCTAAAACATTAGATCGAAAAAACAACCCTTCCACTCCTTTCGGGCTTCCTCCTTTCCACCTCTGGGAAAAAAATCCCTCAGCCCCTTCTTCCTTCGAGTGCACTGTGGAGGAACCCTTCTTCCTTCAAGTGCAGGAAGGATCTCTCAAGCTTCTCGTCGGACATTTGTGACAGTCGCTTCATGTAAACATCTCTCTCTGGGTCAGTTGTTGTCATTCCTTTTTAATCTTGAGTATCCCGTGACTTCATAGAAAGGTTAGGACTTTCTGATAGGTTGGGTTTTGATTTTTTTTCCTTTTTCTTTTCTTTTTGTCTTCCTAACATGTGGCTAAGGCTAGCAGGTCTGAATTATCAAGGACCCTAGATTCTCTGTAACCCCAGAAGCTAGAAGTTCCTCTGCAGTTTTTTAAAGCAGAATAGCAAGGGACAATGGTCCTACTGACTTGTTGAATCTTATGGGATTATTTGATTTTTGGTTGAATCTTATGGGATTTATTTGATTTTCTTTTTGTTATTTGTGGTTTCATGTGCAATTTGGGGTATGGCTAGGATTTTTGTAAGTTTGTTTGGTTGAAGCTAGAAGATCCTCTGCAGTTTAGCCCCACCCAAGCAAAAATTCTGGGTCTGCCACTGATGATCCTTCTGTGTGGTTTCCATAGTCTTTTACTCTGGCATGTCTTGCACACACGGGCACACACAAGAAAACTAAACCTTATTAATCATTATGACTAAAGGAATTATGATCCTTCTGTGTGGTTTCCATAGTCTTTTATTCTGTTTGTGTGGGTCCATGGTGTGATGATCAGACTGTTGATCTGATGGGTGCAGCTTGGATCATTCCCCACTGACAGCCTAGGTAGGAATATCTATCCATCCTGTATTTGGCTTTTGTACACTGAATGTGGACTAATTGTATCAGCTTCAGCTGCTGAAGGTAATAATTGTTCCATAGTAACTTTCTTTTATGGGGTGTGGCTTGATCCCACATTAGCGCCCATAAGGTCGCTGGTGTTGATAATTAAACCATGGGTCCCATTATAAATACTGTCAATGACTGAGCAGAATGTGCACAGTAGAAAATACATAATTGTCGTTCCATGTGATTTTTTCTGTTTTTGTTTTTTTTAAAGAAAACTTGAGCAACATTTTGCTGAAATTTTCATTATTACTTACACCACACTTGTTGCTTATGAAAATCTTATAATTAGTGTAATCCTAACTAATAAAGGTGACTGTGGTAGATCCTTGAGTTACATTAAGTTCAATCATAGTACTGATGTTTTTTTTTTTTTTTTTTTCATTGGTGTAAGTTTTTTCTAATCTTAATATATCTCTTCTGTTACTGTTCAAAAACAAAATCATATTCATAGTACCGATGTTTATCAATAATTATTTTCAGTGGAACTTAATTATGCTTAATGCTTTTGGAAGGTCTGGCTACTGGTCTTTTATGATGGCATCTGTTTTACAGTACTGTTAAATACTTGGCAAGTTATTTACAAAGATGAGCACAGTCAGTTATTGACTTGATCATATTGTGTCTCTACATACGTAGAAATATTTTAAAGATGGAAAAATGTATCAATTTTTATCCTGCACCATCAAACTTAATTGAAAAAAAAAAAAATCAGCCAATTTGAACTTTGTGTTATTCTCCCCAACGACTACCCAATGGATCCCTGTTCTCCAAAACCTCACACTTTTTATTTGTGCCTTGCCTCTGTTCCAGTATTGACAAAGAAATAAATAAAAGACCACTGCAAGAGTTGCTTTTGGCGGAACCTGAACTCTCTCAGTTGGCAAGGTAAGTTGAAATGGTGAACTCATGTGTCCAGTCTTTGTCCATCACTGATGAAGAAAAAAAAAAAAACTACTTATTTATCCTCTCATATTCTTTGTTCTTTTTGGTAAAAAGGAAAATTCTTTTTTTCTTGTTTTTGTATGTGTCTGCAATATTCTTGCATGCATGTTGGATTACTATAATATACTGATATCCAAATTTAGTAGTCTGCAAAATGACTCACCTATTTCATGGGGAGGTCATCACATCTGACAGGGCCACAACACTTTCCCAAATTGACATTCTTTGTGTTTATGTATTTCATTCCTTTAAAGCCCTTGTAATGTGCACAATGGACTTTTATGCAGGGTCACAAGACAAGGATCTCAAATTGCTGGAGAAATCTGAATACCATCTACTTACCTGGCAGAGGGTGGCCTTTGCCTTGAATGCCTTTTCTCACTTGTTTTTTGCCATTTGCCATGTTTGTATTTTGTAATGTCTTCAATGTATTCAAGTTTTATCTGAAGCCATGGGCCATGGCCATGAGAGGCTTCTGCGTTGAGATTATAGAGGAAAGATAAAAAAAAGGAAAAAGGAGAATACAAAACGGCTTCCAAAGATTACTGTCTGTCCAACATTATCCCATTAAAGATACCATGATATTTGCAAATATGGCTTATATTTGTGGCACTGGTTGGCAAAAACACAAACATAATCTAGAACTCTTAGAATGGAAGTCATGTTATTTGTTGAATCAAATATATTCGTTACCGAACCTAGGAACCACATACACTTTGTAGTGTTTCCATACATGGGTGAGGAGATTAACTGCTGATCTAAAGTGTTATTATTTAGCATAAATCCTACCTCATCAACCTAGGTGGCCTTGCTCCAAAAGTAGAATCTGTAGAATTAGTTTGAACAGATTGCATCCTCATTTAGCTGGAAATTGGAATCGAGATCCAGTCCTAGAGGCACAACATATGGTAGAGGAACCACATTCAACAACACTACATAAAAATAGGAGAATTTTTCTCATAAAGGATTTTTGTAATTCAGAGGTTTTATTTTTGTGGACCGCTAAGATTGAAAATCTCGTACCGTCCTTGTGCGAAACTCCCCTAATTGAGAATTTTATCAGAAAAAAAGCAGTACTTCCCCATTAAATATAATTCTCAATGATTGGTTATACTTTGCCAACTTGTCATAAACTCTAGGTTATGAAAAATTGACTAAGCTCAGTGAGGTGATTTGTTTGTGACTGGCTAAACTGGTCAAATTGGATCGGACCGCAAGACAAGCCATGTCATGTGCCTGGCCTTGGATGGTAAGCATTGTTTAAGACCCGACTCAGCCCAAGTCTCTAAACCAAACCAAGCCTTTTCCCACTAGGTGGGGTCGGCTATATGGATTTGACGATGCCAATTAAATCTGTTTAGGGCCATGTCCTCCGTTAGATCCATGTAGGCAAGGTCATGTTTAATAGTTTCTTTCCAACTTCTCTTAGGTCTCCCTCTCCCTCTCCTACTCCTGGCAATCTCTATGCCTTCACACCTTTTAACAGGTGCTTCCATTGGACGCCTTCTAACATGGCCAAACCATTTTAGTCGATTTTCTCTCATTTTATCTCCAATCGGTGCTATTCCTACTTTGCCCCTAATCTCCTCATTCCTAATCCTATCTCTCCTTGTGATCCCGCACATCCATCTTAGCATTCTCATCTCCGCAACTTCCATCTTCTTAACATGATTATGCTTTACTGCCCAACACTCTGATCCATATAACAATGCTGGTCTTATCGCCACCTTATAATACTTTCTTTTAACCCTGAGGGGGACTTTCCGATCACACAAGACCCCCGAAGCACTTCTCCATTTGGTCCACCCGGCCTGAATCCTGTGACTTACATCAGTATCAATCCCTCCATCCTGTTGCACCATCGATCCAAGGTACCTAAAGTTTTCTTTCTCTACAATCTTTTGTGTGCCTAAACTTACTTTTATGTTACCAAGTGTCTTACTTTGGCTAAACTTGCACTCCATATATTCCGTCTTGCATTAATATATTCCGTCTTGCATATACTCAGCCCAAGTCTCTAACCAGATAAAAACTACTGATTTAATCACCCAGTTTGACTCTGATAAACATATAAAGGGCTTTATATCCATTAACAAACTACATGGCTAAACACACCATGAAGTCATTGGCTTAAAACCTAAATAGATAGTAATAGAGTTGATATCTAACGTCCCTAGTCCATGATGAATATAATATTATTATTTCATGATTTCACCAAATGATACAAAATTTCTCTACTCATCACTGCAATATTGGGAGGACAAAACACTTGGCCCAAGTTGTAATATGTTCTTGTAACTCCTTAAATTATCAAAGACTTTAACCATAGGGCTGTTTGTTTACATTAGAATACATATGAATTGCATACACAAGTTGATTAAAAATAAAGAATAAAAGTGAAGCTCTAAAAGTAATCATTAGAAAGCATTTTATTTTAAGAAAAATAAATAAAAATAAGATGCTATTAGAGGCATCTTCAATTTTTTAACAACTATATGTATTCAATTCCTATATAATTTTAACTCATTTGCCTATCCTTTCGTCCCCTCGAAGGCCCCGGTCAATTTTGAAAAGGGCTCCATGTAGAGATGTTTGGTCTTGAATCTTCATCTCTTAACTCCCTAATCAATTTTTAAAAGGGCTCCATGTGGAGATGGTTGGTCTCTAATCTTCATCTCTTAACTCGTGCACGTATAAACAAACGCTAGAATCCAAAAAAACTTCCGATTCCAAATACGTGGGCCCATGGCACACAAAAAATTTATCCATCCTCCACTCAGATAATGAAGTCCACAGGACCATAACCGTTGATCTTCTAGCTCATATCATGAATGGGCCACCATAGCCCAACAAGGCAACAACAAACACATCCAATTCCAATCGTTTTCAACGGCCAGGATGGCCGCACGTTTGGGATCATCGAATGCGAGTTGGGATCTGCTTGACACGGAACGATTCCAAGTTGGTTCATTTGTACCCTCCTCCTCCTCCTCCTCCTCGCGTTTTGTGGATTCTCTTCTTCTCTGGAATCGAGATCGAGATCGAGAGAGAGAGATAGATATTTGGAATCATGCCTCCAACAGTTTCTCCTTTGGCGAAATACAAGCTGGTGTTTTTGGGCGATCAGTCCGTGGGGAAAACCAGCATCATCACTCGCTTCATGTACGATAAATTCGACACCACCTATCAGGTATGAAATTAGGGTTTCGATCTGTTCCATTTAGGCTTCAGATCTCCTTTTTTTCCCCGTCTTCTAATCAATCCATTGCCGATCTCTGCTGCTTCATGCATTTCATTTTCAGTCTTTAATCCGAAAGGACTTTTGATGTTCATCCTCTTCATTTTCGATGTGATAGTTTGTAAGGTTTTGGAATATCCGAGAGTCTTCGGATCGACGGAAATTTGTAATGGATTGTAGTTCTAGATCCTTGGATTTGAAGAATTTCTGGAAATTGATGGTCTGCTTCTTAGATCTTTGGATCGAGATGTTGCGTTACATGGTTGTGATGATTGATGAAGAAGGTTATTAAGTAAGGATCTAGGTTCCGTATCTCAGATCCCATTCGTTGTTGTCGTCGTCGTCGTCGTATAAACAATTAGAGAGCAGTGATATATGTACAGGACATGTGCAGGAAGAAATTTTATATATATTTGAATTGAACAAGCGTTTGTGTAAGAAATACAGCACAACATTGATTAGGTTTTAATTAATGTGTATAAACATGTGAATATAGATTAGTAAGGTTCTATATATATATAAATATATATATATATGCGTATATTTATACATAAAGATTTTTCCATCTTAAAAAAAAAAGAAGATTTTTTCTATTCGGAGATGACTCCGTTAGGTTCAGTATTTGTGAAAGCTGCCCCTGAGGTTCAATGTTTCTATAATTGTCCCTTGGCTTGATAATAGGTGTCGTAAGACTTCGATGACATGATGATGATTGATGATCTGTTAATGGTATAGTTAGTGACTAATTTTATGCTGATTTGGAATTTGGATTCATTGCTAGAAAGTTATTTCTATTACATGATTTACAGTGACTAATAATATGAAGCAGTGATTATATATATGTATCTATGTATATATCAGGCCTGGTTTAGCTTGTGAATTGCATCTGGTTCCATTCATATTTCATCCAATGGAATATTATGTTTGTTATATATTTTTTGTTGTTAATCTTGCTCAGTCATTACTAATATGATGGTCAGGCTACTATCGGCATAGATTTTCTATCAAAGACAATGTACCTTGAAGATCGAACGGTGCGATTGCAGCTCTGGTAGGATTAATGAACTCTGTGGTGTATGATCTATTATCTATCTCTGACATTGCATTTCTTTCCTCCATCTATGTTCCATGGTGTGCAATTTTGCGTCCACATGTTAGGAAACTGTAGAATTGCATTATGGAGTCAGATAGTGGACTTGAGCATACAGAAAGACTGTAAAAACTGATTGATTTGGATATTCAAGAAATGGTCAGCTGAACCTATTAAAAACATAAGAAAGTGAACTGAACCTATCTTGGTGTTCTTATGTTAATAATGCGGGCCCTAGGGCTAGGGCTTGCGGGGAAGTGCCGAAGCACAAGCGGCACCTAAGTGCGTGTCCGGAGGCACTTCAAAAGTCTTTGCAGAGACGATGACGCACCTCAATGGGAAAACCAAAATTCAATTAATCAACTCTGAAAATCCATTCTCTACAATGCCATATAAATAGGAAAAAGAAAACTTAGTGTCTTAGAAAACCTAATAATCTAACTTAGGAAATAAAATAACAATCCTAATGAAATTGGAAACTTAAATCTAATTACAATTCTTTAAATAAAATCAGAAACTAATTGCTGAATAAAAATCCTAAATCTATTTGGGCCCTACTGTCACGACCCGGGCCCGAGATCCGGTAACCCCGAGCCGAAGCCCCATACTTACTCCCGTAAATCTCGAATTAACCGAAGTTAAAACGAAATCCACAAGGGATAACATTCCCAATAAACCTGTCAATTACAAAAGCTGCGGAAACATTTCACTTGACAACATCAATTACCATTTACATGTATACAAAATATTGTTTCTTACACATGTATCCTATCCATCATTTACTTGTCAAATAGTGCATGTCCAAAATTACTGTGTAATAACCATTAATTACATCCCCAAAATGATTATACAAAAAGAATGACTTCACAAAACATTTCCCAAAAATATAACATCCTTTCTCGCACTCGGATACCCGTATCAAATGGTATCCCGTCCGTTCCATTCATTTAAACCTCCTGGAGGAACCGGAGCGGTCTCCTCCGCTCCCGCCGGGGGCGCTGCTGCACCGGCATGGGCAATCGGGCCTGTAATGCCATCAATAACACTAGTGAACACGACGGTTCAACAATGTATAAACAATTCTCACAATATCATGGTAGTCCATAAGTCAAACTTAATCAATCTATTAGTAACAGTTCCAATTCTAGATAAGTCTAGAAAGTTCCTACAATAACAATATACAACTATAAAAGTCAATCTCGTGGACACGTTTATGGATGGTCACTACCATAGCAGTCATTGTCATTTCATTCATTTCATTTACCATCTTCCCTCAAAGGAAGGATTTATCATTACCATCTTCCCTCAAAGGAAGGATTTATCATTACCATCTTCCCTCAAAGGAAGGATTCATCTTCCAATTGGAAGGCATCGATCAATATCCATAGATACGATCGGAAATTAGTGGGACTTACTAGTGTCCGGGCCAGGGACAGCTAGCATCACCATGGAGCTCCGGAACGCCCCAAATCCATCTACTGCAGTAGGATTAGTCATTTCTTTCATTTATTAATTCATCGAACTCAATAGAGTTCTAGTACAATTGCTAGGTAGTGCCAGACTTCAGGGTCAATGTTTTTCAGGGAGCAATCCAATCCTGGATTTAATTCCATTCAATAATTCCCATCATGACGAGGGAAGGGAACAATAGTGATACCAATCTCACTAGATTGGGGCACGGAGTTACAATGAGGGACTTGTCAGTCAACCCTGTTTCTATTTAACTCTATCTCCAATCTAAACAACCGATGAGGTATAACCATTGGTTACCGAATGCACGTGTTATTCTTGATGGACATCACATTTGTAGTAATAGTGTGTGCATTCAAGTTTCCGTAATTATCACCCCTGGAAGTTTAGTCGACAATAATTGTCTATGAGATCCCTTCTTTATTATCCATAATTCTTATCGGTCTCACTTTACCCTACGCTTAGTCTTAAAACTAATATAAGGGAGTATCTATACTCACGAGGAGTGTTCCAAGTTTACGCAAAAATCCAAAATCCACCGGTCTGATCGATTGGCCAAATTTTCGCTTACAATTTCATGTTTGGGCTAGTATCAGGTTCGCTCGAGCGGATCCAAGTTCGCTCGAGCGGACCCAAACAGAACCTTCATCGCACGAGCGCACATAATGTTCGCTCGAGCGGACACTTTTCGCGTCAGACAGTAACCGGTTCGCTCGAGCGAACTGTCCAGAACTCCATTTCTGGAACTCCGAACATTCACTCCTTCACTCCCCTTTCCAACTACCACCTGCAACTACATTCAAGGATCTCCTATCCTTTCCTCATTCATCATTTAATACACAAATAACACTTCTATTCTATCATTAATACATCATGAAATCCATAGAGCTCAAACAAATCCATAAAATCTCCATTTCTAACAATAGGGTTTGAGAACCCATCTTTATAACTCAAAGAAAACTTGGATACTAGCATGTTCAATCATAAAGAAGCATTTATACTTGCCTTTGAAGTCTATTAGCAAAAAACTCCTTTGATAGATTGACTTGAGACAAAAATCCCCAAATGAAAACCCTCTTCAAGCCTATTTCCATGGAAACATCAAAAACACAAACCCTATGAGCTAAATGGGCTAGCAATCACTCCTAAGCACCTAATAGAACTTGAGAATCCCATAAAATACTCAAACACTTACTTGTAGTGTGGTTAGGGAATCCTTGAGCTTCTCCTCCAAGCTTTAACACTCCAAATAGAAAGCAAGTATAAGAAGAAGATGAAGATGGAGATGGAGTTGCTCCAACTTCAACCCAAGCCACTAACAATCCTTATCACTTGATGAGGAATGAGGGAGAAGAAGAGAAATGAGGTCTAGGGTTTCTCTTCAATGGAAATGGGGTGGAAAAAATGAACTCAAGGGAGTCCCTTTTTAAGTCTTATAAGAGACATTTTGTATTTGAGCCCCCATTATCAAGACTATTCATATCTTGAGTCAAATGAAGGGTCACTCGACCAAATCCTTGTCAAATGACTTCGAGTCTATTATGAAAGTTAACGTACTCGTCGAGATACGCATGTTGGTATCAAGAGTTTCCGTATTCGACGAAATACGTATAAATTCCGTATTTACGAAAAAGGTCTTGTTTCCTTAGTTCGAGTTTAAAATCATTCAATTCACTTAATACCCATCATTATCATTTCATTAGGCTTAATTCAATCATTTGAGACTAATCTTATCGAGTTGGGTCATTAACCATCATTAGTCTAATTAGACTCGATTATTTAGCATTAATTGCAATTAATTAGAGTTAATATTGATTAACTCGGGGCGGGGTCTTACATCTCTCTCTACTTTTAGAACCATTCGGTCCTCCGAATGCAAAACAATTCAATATAAGCCAGTTAAGTAATTCGAAATGTAAAATTACCTGAACAAATAGTTCGGGATACTTTTGAGCCATTTGTTCTTCAAGCTCCCATGTAGCCTCACTGGGTTCATGATGATCCCAAAGGACTTTAACCCATTTGATTGTCCTTGTGCGAAGGACTTGTTCCTTGGTATCAATAATTTGAGCCGGCTTCTCAACATATGTGGTATTTGGCAAAACTTGGATCTCTTCATGCTGAATGATGTGCGAAGGATCTGCCACATACTTCCGAAGCATCGACACGTGGAACACATTGTGAATACCGGAAAGCTCCGGTGGGAGCTCTAGGCGATAAGCCACATCTCCAATTCTGCTTTGGATCTTGAAAGGTCCGATAAATCTCGGTGAAAGCTTGCCTTTCTGTCCGAACCGGATGGTACCTTTCATTGGAGACGTCTTCAAGAATACTAAGTCATCAATGGTGAACTCAAGATCACGCCGACGATTGTCTGCGTAGCTTTTCTGCCTTGATCGAGCCACCTTCAGTCTCTCCTGCACCTTCTGAACCCTTTCCGCTGTTTCAGCAATTATAGTAGGACCGTGGAAACTCCTTGTTCCAACTTCTTCCCAGCTAACTGGAGTCCTACATCTCCGACCATACAATGCTTCAAAAGGTGCCATCTCTATGCTGGAATGACAACTGTTATTGTACGCAAACTCGCACAATGCTAAATGGTCATCCCAATCGCTTCCGAAATCAATCACACTGGCACGAAGCAAGTCTTCTAGAGTCTGTATAGTCCTTTCTGATTGCCCATCTGTCTGTGGATGGTGGGCCGTACTAAACTGAAGTCTAGTGCCAAAGGAGTTCTGGAATGACTTCCAGAATGTGGACACAAACCTACTATCTCGATCGGAGACAATCGAGACCGGTGTTCCATGCAATCGAGTCACTTCTTTGACAAACAGCTTAGACCTCACTGAATCCTATATCCTTTCTGATTGGAATGAAGTGTGCAGACTTTGTAAGACGATCAACGACTACCCATACGGCATCATGCTGCTTCCTCGTCCTCGGTAAACCAGATACAAAGTCCATTGTAATGTGCTCCCATTTCCATTTAGGGATTTTCAGTGGATGAAGCAATCCCGGTGGCTTCCGGTGCTCAACTTTTACACGCTGGCAAGTCAAGCAGGAAGATACATAACCTGCTATATCTCGCTTCATGTTGTTCCACCAGAACCTATCCTTCAGATTTCTGTATATTTTTGTACTTCCAGGATGCATAGAATATCTGGTGTGATGAGCTTTAAACATTATAGCTTGTTTTAGATCTTCTTGAGCTGGGACACATAGTCTGTCTCTGAAATATAGGACTCCTTCTACTAGCACAAAATCCGGTTTAGTGGCAAGGTTGTCCTTAATTTTCTCCAACTCAAGGTCTTGAAACTGCCTATCTTTAATTTCCCTGATAAGCATTGGCTCAAAGACGGACATTGCCGCAAGCATCACCTTACTATCTACCATTTCAATGGCCACATCCAAATCTTTGAACTCTTCAATTAAATTCCATTCACCCACCAATGATGCCAAATTAGCAGATTTCCGACTCAAGGCATCAGCCACGACGTTACCTTTTCCAGGTACGTACTTGAACGGAAAATCATAATCCTTGATCAGCTCTAACCAACGGCGTTGCCTCGAATTAATATCTTTCTGAGTGAACAGGTACTGAAGGCTTCTGTGATCGCAATGGACTTCGAAAGTCTCCCCATACAGATAATGCCTCCACTGCTTCAATGCAAACACAACCGCCGCGAGCTCTAAGTCATGAGTGGCATAGTTCTTCTCATGTTCCTTCAACTGCCGTGAACCATAGGCAATGACTCTACCATTCTGCATCAATACACATCCCAATCCAATACCCGAGGCATCTGAGTAAATTTCAAATCCTCCTCTTCCTTCGGGTAAAGACAAGATTGGGGCTGAAATCAACTTCTGCTTCAGGGTCTGAAAACTAGACTCACACGCATCATTCCATTCAAAGGAAGTGTTCTTCCGAGTCAGTTTTGTTAATGGCGATGCGATCCTTGCGAAGTCCTTGACAAACCTCCTATAGTAGCCTGCCAACCCTAAGAAACTTCGAACTTCTGGCACATTCTTCGGACTTTGCTAATTAGTAATTGCCTCAATCTTAGCTGGATCAACTGCTAATCCATCTCCTGAGATGATATGGCCCAGAAAGGCAACCCGCTGCAACCAGAAGTCGCACTTATCGAGTTTTGCATACAACTGATTCTCTCTCAGTGTCTGCAAGGCTGTTCTCAAATGACGTGAATGCTCCACCTCTGACTTTGAATAGACCAGAATGTCATCGATGAATATTACAACAAACTGGTCCAGGAAAGGAGCAAACACCCTGTTCATTAAAGCCATGAATACTGCAGGTGCATTCGTTAAACCAAAAGGCATCACTAAGAATTCATAGTGGCCATAACGAGTCCTGAATGTTGTCTTCTGCACATCTTGATCCTTGACCCGAATCTGATGATACCCAGATCGGAGATCAATCTTGGAGAAACATGATGCACCCTCGAGTTGATCAAACAACTCATCAATCCTAGGCAGAGGGTACTTGTTCTTGATTGTCACTTGGTTTATTTGCCTATAATCAATACACATACGAAGGGTGCCATCCTTCTTCTTCACAAATAGTACGGGTGCTCCCCAAGGTGAGACACTTGGTTGTATGAATCCTTTGTCTAGCAAATCTTGTATTTGTTTCTTCAATTCAAACAATTCCGACGGTGTCATTCTATATGGTGCCTTTGATATTGGTGCAGTACCCGGCACAAGTTCTATAGTAAAGTCTACTTCCCTTGCTGGAGGTAGACCTGGCACTTCATCTGGAAATACGTCTGGAAACTCACAGACTACCGGAATGTCCTTTAACTCCGGTACAGGCTTCTTTTCGGAAATAAAAACAATGTAGCCTTCACAACCACTATGCATTAACCGCTCAGCCTTGAGTGCTGATACCAGCCTGGTATCATACTTCTTCCGAACTCCTTCAAACATTACACTGGCATTGGCCTCATCCACTTTGAAAGTGATGATTTTGCAGAAACAGTCTAAACAAGCCCTGTACTTCGCAAGCCAATCCATGCCAAATATTATATCAAAATCGTTCATTGGTAACAACACCAAATCAGCTGGCATTGATACTTCCCCAATTTTCACACTACACTGGGGAATACACAACTCGCACACTACTCGTTTTCCTAACGGAGTAGTTACAACAAAATCATAGGGCAATTGCATTACTCGTTCTTGAATATCACAACAAAATGGGGGTGCTACAAATGAATGAGTAGACCCGGGATCAAATAAAGCAACTGCAGGT
This sequence comes from Umbellularia californica, assembly GCA_028538565.1. NCBI lineage: Eukaryota > Viridiplantae > Streptophyta > Magnoliopsida > Laurales > Lauraceae > Umbellularia > Umbellularia californica. The sequence continues at coordinate 10,402,160 of JAPQWN010000001.1, read as the reverse complement.
CTATTGTCTACGAGAATTGTACGTTCGACCACATTGGTGGCAACTTCTGCTTGTTCACGGTTTACCGCATAGGCCCTTCCTACAAGCTGTGGCCTATTCTGTTGTGGTTGTTGCCTTGGTTGCCATTGACGTTGCTGGCCTTGACGTGGAGGCTGCTGCCGCCTGGGAGGAGCTGGTAAGGCCAATTGCCGTGGAGGAGCAGGAATCACTGCTTGCCCTTGAGCAAGCTGCTGATATGGAGCTCTATTATCTCTCCCGCCTCTTGGACACTGAGCCATTCTGTGCTCCAAAGAACCACAGACTAGGCACGCTCCGGTTGTCCTCCAACACGCCTCAGTCCTATGAGATTTGCCACAAGTCTCACAGGCTGGCCTATTTTCTGTTCTTGCAGCAAACTTTTGCCTCTTGTTCTTGTTCTTATACTGTCCTCCGCCTTTCTTGAACCAGGGGCCAGTAGTGCCACTGCTACTCCTTTTGGAACTCTCAGCCATCTCTTCTCGGTGCACTTCTTCAGCTGTAAAGGCTCTATCAACTGCTTCAGCAAATGTAGTGGGCTTATTCGATGCCACTACCATCTTCTTATAAGTGGGGTTCAACCCGTGAAGGAACCTCTTCACCTTCTTTGCCTCAGTATCTACCAAGTCAGTAGCATACTTAGACAATTGCAAGAAAGTGTGCACATACACAGCCACGGTCATCTGTCCCTATTTCAGATTCAGGAATTCTGACTCCTTCCTCTGCTGGATGTGTTCTGGCACGAACTTCCTTCTAAACTGCTCCTTGAAGGTCTCCCAAATGTCCTCTCCTGGCGCTGCCATGAGAGTATCACTAATATCCTTCCACCATGTTTTTGCATCTTCTCTCAACATGGAAGTGGCAAGCTGTATCCTCTGTATTCCCGTGCAGACTATAGTACCAAACACATCACCGGTGTGTTCTAACCACTCATCTGCCAATATGGCACCTTCGATGCCACGGAACTCAGTAGCTCCTCTCTTCCGGAATTGCTCATAAAGGACATTAGGATCCTTTTCTTTAGATTGTATTACTACCTGCGTCCCCACATTAGGAGGTGGTACAGGTGGAGCTTGTAACTGAGCCTGAATTTGGGCTTGCATCTGATTCTGTGCTTGCAGTAGAGAGGCAATTTGGGTTTGCATAGCCACTTGTGCCTCTTGACTCTTTACTAACTGTTCTAACATAGCGGTCATCCTTGCATCAGCATTTGACGGTTGAGGAGGAGGTGTAGTACCATCATTAACAACAACTTCAACGAAGTTATCGCTCCTCGATCCAGATGCCATCTGAAAACAATAAGGAAGGTAAGATACACATCTCTACCCTTCCACAATATACACATCACATGTAGTAAAATCAATAACACAAATCCAAGAGTGGATTTGTACGCAACTCAACGTTCCTCACACGTGCTTAGAGTTTCCTAAGTCTTTTAAGTTTTCTTTGATTCTTAACCTTAGGCTCTGATACCATACAATAAGTATGTCACGACCCGGGCCCGAGATCCGGTAACCCCGAGCCGAAGCCCCATACTTACTCCCGTAAATCTCGAATTAACCGAAGTTAAAACGAAATCCACAAGGGATAACATTCCCAATAAACCTGTCAATTACAAAAGCTGCGGAAACATTTCACTTGACAACATCAATTACCATTTACATGTATACAAAATATTGTTTCTTACACATGTATCCTATCCATCATTTACTTGTCAAATAGTGCATGTCCAAAATTACTGTGTAATAACCATTAATTACATCCCCAAAATGATTATACAAAAAGAATGACTTCACAAAACATTTCCCAAAAATATAACATCCTTTCTCGCACTCGGATACCCGTATCAAATGGTATCCCGTCCGTTCCATTCATTTAAACCTCCTGGAGGAACCGGAGCGGTCTCCTCCGCTCCCGCCGGGGGCGCTGCTGCACCGGCATGGGCAATCGGGCCTGTAATGCCATCAATAACACTAGTGAACACGACGGTTCAACAATGTATAAACAATTCTCACAATATCATGGTAGTCCATAAGTCAAACTTAATCAATCTATTAGTAACAGTTCCAATTCTAGATAAGTCTAGAAAGTTTCTACAATAACAATATACAACTATAAAAGTCAATCTCGTGGACACGTTTATGGATGGTCACTACCATAGCAGTCATTGTCATTTCATTCATTTCATTTACCATCTTCCCTCAAAGGAAGGATTTATCATTACCATCTTCCCTCAAAGGAAAGATTCATCTTCCAATTGGAAGGCATCGATCAATATCCATAGATACGATCGGAAATTAGTGGGACTTACTAGTGTCCGGGCCAGGGACAGCTAGCATCACCACGGAGCTCCGGAACGCCCCAAATCCATCTACTGCAGTAGGATTAGTCATTTCTTTCATTTATTAATTCATCGAACTCAATAGAGTTCTAGTACAATTGCTAGGTAGTGCCAGACTTCAGGGTTAATGTTTTTCAGGGAGCAATCCAATCCTGGATTTAATTCCATTCAATAATTCCCATCATGACGAGGGAAGGGAACAATAGTGATACCAATCTCACTAGATTGGGGCACGAAGTTACAATGAGGGACTTGTCAGTCAACCTTGTTTCTATTTAACTCTATCTCCAATCTAAACAACCGATGAGGTATAACCATTGGTTACCGAATGCACGTGTTATTCTTGATGGACATCATCACATTTGTAGTATTAGTGTGTGCATTCAAGTTTCCGTAATTATCACCCCTGGAAGTTTAGTCGACAATAATTGTCTATGAGATCCCTTCTTTATTATCCATAATTCTTATCGGTCTCACTTTACCCTACGCTTAGTCTTAAAACTAATATAAGGGAGTATCTATACTCACGAGGAGTGTTCCAAGTTTACGCAAAAATCCAAAATCCACCGGTCCGATCGATTGGCCAAATTTTCGCTTACAATTTCATGTTTGGGCTAGTATCAGGTTCGCTCGAGCAGATCCAAGTTCGCTCGAGCGGACCCAAACAGAACCTTCATCGCACGAGCGCACATAATGTTCGCTCGAGCGGACACTTTTCGCGTCAGACAGTAACCGGTTCGCTCGAGCGAACTGTCCAGAACTCCATTTCTGGAACTCCGAACATTCACTCCTTCACTCCCCTTTCCAACTACCACCTGCAACTACATTCAAGGATCTCCTATCCTTTCCTCATTCATCATTTAATACACAAATAACACTTCTATTCTATCATTAATACATCATGAAATCCATAGAGCTCAAACAAATCCATAAAATCTCCATTTCTAACAATAGGGTTTGAGAACCCATCTTTATAACTCAAAGAAAACTTGGATACTAGCATGTTCAATCATAAAGAAGCATTTATACTTGCCTTTGAAGTCTATTAGCAAGAAACTCCTTTGATAGATTGACTTGAGACAAAAATCCCCAAATGAAAACCCTCTTCAAGCCTATTTCCATGGAAACATCAAAAACACAAACCCTATGAGCTAAATGGGCTAGCAATCACTCCTAAGCACCTAATAGAACTTGAGAATCCCATAAAATACTCAAACACTTACTTGTAGTGTGGTTAGGGAATCCTTGAGCTTCTCCTCCAAGCTTTAACACTCCAAATAGAAAGCAAGTATAAGAAGAAGATGAAGATGGAGATGGAGTTGCTCCAACTTCAACCCAAGCCACTAACAATCCTTGTCACTTGATGAGGAATGAGGGAGAAGAAGAGAAATGAGGTCTAGGGTTTCTCTTCAATGGAAATGGGGTGGAAAAAATGAACTCAAGGGAGTCCCTTTTTAAGTCTTGTAAGAGACATTTTGCATTTGAGCCCCCATTATCAAGACTATTCATATCTTGAGTCAAATGAAGGGTCACTCGACCAAATCCTTGTCAAATGACTTCGAGTCTATTATGAAAGTTAACGTACTCGTCGAGATACGCATGTTGGTATCAAGAGTTTCCGTATTCGACGAAATACGTATAAATTTCGTATTTACGAAAAAGGTCTTGTTTCCTTAGTTCGAGTCTAAAATCATTCAATTCACTTAATACCCATCATTATCATTTCATTAGGCTTAATTCAATCATTTGAGACTAATCTCATCGAGTTGGGTCATTAACCATCATTAGTCTAATTAGACTCGATTATTTAGCATTAATTGCAATTAATTAGAGTTAATATTGATTAACTCGGGGTGGGGTCTTACACCTACACATCTGGCCTGAGGTCCATCTGCATCACTTAATGTGCTTGTTATGCTGTTATTAGTTTGATCCAGAATAATGGCCAATGCTAGGCTACTTTTTCCCAAAAAAATGAGCCCAGTCCTAAATTTTTGATAGCTAGGTGACACGGGCGGATTTCCAACTGAATTTTGGAGTTCCTGTCTCAAGAAGTGATTAGCCCATTCTGTTCTTATTTTGTTTTAGGCAGCATGAGCCAAACTTGCGACCTCGGTTGTGAAAATGAACACCTTCAATCTGTGCTACCCATGGTTTAAAACATTTGGCACATACCGACTCGGGTCCTATGGGACTCGGACTCGAATCATGCAACTCGGCCAAGTCACATGCGACTTGGCCACGTGACTCTGCTGAGTCCTTTGGGACTCGGCCCTCCAACCATTTTATTTTAAATTGGGAATTGGCCCGACTCGGAGATGGCCGAGTCGGGTCTTGAGTCCGATTTTTTAAACCTTGGTGCTACTTGCTCTTGTTACCCTATTTGATATTTTTAGGACTTGTATATAAAATTGTAGGAATTGGTTGTCTTAACAATAGAAAATGGCGACAATAGCCTTTGGCTCACTATGGCAACCTTGAGATTGTTTGGGTTCAAGTCATGTTACCAATCGAAAAAAAAGTTAGAGAAAATGGCATTTGAAAGTTTTTAATACCCAATTAAATCTACTCCTGCAGCAAACAGGCTTATTATTGTTTTGAGGATGAGATCATTAAAAAAGGTTTGTTGGAAGAATGTGAACTTCTTGCTTGTAATTATTGCATGCATGGCTAAGGACAAATGTATTGGTGACAAAAATGTATCTAGCAGCTGGTGCAAGAAGGCCTTGTAAATCGATTATACAAAAAGATTGTCCATCATCCTCCGTTTATCAGTAACAAAAATGCTCATCTATTTAACACCTAGTGCAAAAAAGGCCTTGTAAATTGATTTGACAAAAAGATTGTCCATCATCCTCTGTTTATTCATTGCAAATAATGTTGCTCCATACACTTTTAAATCATACATGTGTTCATGTTTATGTCACTTCTATATGCAGAATGTTGACCTATAGTGTTGGGAAGGGCCATGATTTATCCTAGTGGAGATATTGAAAAAAGGCCTTGTAATATTTAGCACAAGTTTATACGAACATATCCGATTGTAATGACCGCCTTGTATAGTTTTGTCAATCACATACTGATCTGCATATTACATTTTGGAATATGTTCCTTTGACAATGTATTTGTATATAATATCTCCGTTCCGTTTTTTATTATCAGGGATACAGCTGGACAGGAGAGATTCAGAAGCCTCATTCCAAGCTACATTAGGGATTCCTCTGTTGCAGTTATTGTCTATGATGTTGCTAGTATGCAATCTCTCTTCTGTGTTTGAGATCTCCATAGGCATTTTCTCATCCATTTTTTTACATGCTCTCTCAACCATTTCTGGAGCTGGAAACTTCAATGGTTTAGAAACTTCTGGTCCAAAAAGATCAGCAAAGATTGAGCTAATAGATATAGTTTAAACTTGTAGCACATAGGCCTTTGCATGTGACTTAAGGAATGGCGATTGAAAAAAATCAATGAAGCATGGATAAATGGCAAGAGCATCTATGACTATCTTAAGGTAGCCAAGTGCTTCGGCATTCTTAGTGATATGCATGGGTGGACTAATGATGGTCACTTTCCATGGTCACTTTCGATGGCTATAATCCACGTAAGTTGCTGCCTTCATTCTTAGTGATATGCATGGGTGGATTAATGATGGTCACTTTCCATGGTCCCTTTCGATGGTTATAATCCATGTAAGTGGCTGCCTTAAGAACATTTTTCTTTAGATTCCCATTCTTCGAAAAATATTGCATTGAGAATGCAAAGGGAGCCTTCATTGTTGTGGTTCCTTTTTTTTTTCCTTTCATTATCCATTCTATTAACCTGCAGTGGTTTTTCCTCTGTTATGTTCCATGCCTCAGCATGAGCTGTTCCCATGCCCAAAGAAATGAGGAGGATTGTGTCAAACTCGCAGTGGGCTGTTAAAAAAAAGCGCCCTTGTCAAATCAAATTGAGTCTACTCTGGGAAATGTAGCACTTGTCCAACCCCAGGTTTATTGGACTTGGTTTCAATAAATGATGACATCATATACCTTTGCATGTTTTAGCCTATGGTAACCCAGCCACATTTATGGCGTGAGTGAATGAACTGTGGGAAGCTTGCTGCCTTTACTAGTTCATCTGATGTGAAAGTTTTTGTACATTATGGTCAACTCCACGTAATAAGCTGATGAGTAAGTCGTGTTGTATGCTATTATCAAAATTCATGCTTAGCAGTTAGCTCCAAAATGTGTCCTTGTATGTTTGAACGATTGATATATCTCCATTTCCTTCCCATGTTTTTAATGTATTTCATTAAGCACAATATTCCGATTGAGCACCACTCTCCTCCCGAGGTAAGTTTTATATACTATCATGGCATGTTTTGTGGTGCAGGTCGGCAGTCTTTCCTAAACACTTCAAAGTGGGTTGAGGAGGTTCGCACGGAGCGGGGCAGTGATGTTATAATTGTCCTTGTTGCTAATAAGACAGATCTTGTGGAGAAAAGGTACATGGTCAACTCTTTCTATGGTTTGCCTTTATTTTCTGATTAGCCTATCTTGCTGTCCATTTATTTGTTTTATATTTTACAGAGTACCTTTTTTCAATCCTTTCCCCCATTATATGTATGTACTTTTGATTTAAATTTATTCTTTTTTTAACAATAGTAATGGCTATATAACAAAGTAAGTTTAATTTAAATTTATGCTTTTCTTAACAATAGTAATGGCTATAAAACAAAGTAAGTTTAATACTTAATGCACCAAACTTAAAGTTATTTAGAAGTTAAAAAAACTCTCATTGTAATACATTAATGTGAGAAATAAACACTTCTATAAATAGTAAATACAGAACTCTACTTACATTGCTAATCACCTGATTTGACATGTGGTTCCTGCCTTCTAAAATCCAAACTATCTACCAACTCTAGTTATTGTATGAATACTGAAAAAAGAAAAAAAACTAATTATGGTATGGTAATCCCTATTTGAATGCCTTTCATTATTGATGGTGGCCTAAAGTGGTCAATACAAATGTTGCTCTAATGGTGATTATATATAAGGGGTGCTTAAGGAATATTATGAGGGTTTTTCTCAAATGTCCACTGTATTCTTGGTGTATTTTACTGCAGCCTTTTAGAACTATAAACCCCCATGTTTACTGACAGTTTCAGCAACCTTCCTTGTAGAAAAGGCTGTTTACAATAAGATGTTTAATCAAATGAAAGATATCTGTGTTCAGTGTTTTAAAAAGGTATCCTTGGTTAAAAGCAAAGGCTACCAGGCATTTCTTTTAGTGGCAGATGCTATATCTTGCTCATCTTTTGTAAAAGGTGGCAGACATGGGGGATAATAGGTCAGTCTTGAGTTTCAGGGTAGCCCAAGAGCGTAGTGGTTCTGTTCAGGTTGGAGATTTGGGGACACTTGAACCACCAGTATAGAGAATCGGTTCTTATACACCATATGATGGAGTATCATTCGTTCTCTGCTCTTTGTATTATTGCTGCAAATGGGTGCATCAGTGTCCTCATGGATTTTTGAGTGATCTGTGGAACCAGATGTTTTGAATCATGAAAACAGAACATCTTATGTTTGCTGCAAGTACGCATGTGAAGATCTTGTGTATAAGAACTCATACATGCTGGCACAAATATTACAATTTTGACTCATTCCATGGAAGACCTTGCTTGCGTTATGCCGCATGTAATGAGCCGTTCAAATTGCCTAAGCTTCCCACTAAATGGTTTTTGCAATTGGTTTGACTGTCAGTGAAGGGATTGCAGCAATTGTTTACATCCCTACAAATACGGACAACAAAACCCCCGTCCCCACCCAAAATTAAAAAAAAAAAAAAAAAAAGAAGATAAGAAGAAGCTACCCATGATGGGGCTACCTAATGAATGTTTTTAAAGTCACCTAATGAATGTTTTTAAAGTCAATCATGCGTGAAAAGAAAAGGGAGGTATATTCTAGTTCTCTTTATATGTTCTCTTCATTCATCTTACAAATGACTACATGAATAGGCAAGTTTCAGTAGAGGAAGGAGAGGCTAAGGCTCGGGAGCTAAATGTCATGTTCATTGAGACTAGTGCCAAAGCTGGCTTCAATATAAAGGTGCGGCTTCGACACTCGAATCCATCTAAATTAATTCATATATCTTACAATATAGGGCAACTGCGATTTAAATGGAAAGTAACTGATATCTAACTTATTTGTTTAGGCCCTGTTCCGGAAGATTGCTGCAGCGCTCCCAGGAATGGAGACACTTTCTTCAACAAAGCAAGAAGACATGGTTGACGTGAATTTGAAAGGTTCTAATTCAAATACATCACAGTCACAGCAACAAGCAGGAGGATGTTCTTGTTAATGTGCTAACAAATGTTTCAATTTTCATTTCTTGCTTGTCATGAGTGATGTTTTTTCTCATTTACCTGTACAAGGTTCTCTTTTCATTTTGGCTCCAGTTGATCCTCGAGGATGGGCAATGTATCTATACCATATCATTTCTAACTTCAATCTCATGTGCAAAATGCGTTCTTTCACCTTTTATATATATGTTGTATCCCAGCCATATCCTGTGGTATGTCTATCATAATCCTTGCCATTAAAGTTATTGAATGCTAGAGCAGTGCACCCTTTTGGGTGTAGAACATTGCAAAATGTCGAGGACCAGATATGTCAACCCTTGTGATTTGAATTTTTTTCTATGGACTGCTGGTGATGTTATAAAAATCTTGAATGATTTGCTATGCAACTGATCTTCCGATTCTTTGGTATATGATTCAACAGAGATGTTTCCTTCATCTTCACGGTGATGGAGACGGCATAAATTTTTTTCTTAAAAAGTTATTGAGATGCGATTTTTTATTTAATCATCTTTCCAAACCATGGGATTTTCCTGAGTTTGTATTTTACGCCAACTGCAGGGTATGAGAAGCCGGTAGTAGCATCAAACTTGTTCTACATCAAGGGTTTTCTTCCTTAATCATATGCACCATTTCCTGTGAGGGTATCCATTCCATGGGATTGGCTGGCCTAAAGCCTGTCCAAGCACAACCCATATTGGGCATTGCATTTATGCTAAAATTGCGCCTGGGTCTAACAGGTGAAGCCCACTGGCCCAATGAAATTCAATGGGAGGCTGCAGATTTTCCATTTACATAATCAATCAATTCTGGTGGGCGTGCCCATTTCAAAGCCCTTGATAACTCAACTGCAGTTGGCCCACCCCACTGACACATTCTACTGTTTACACCCAATGCTCCAAGTCCACAAAAACCTCAACAAACAGTGAAGGGTCATGGGCTTGCCTGGTGTTCACCAACTACTACTTTAACTCTTGATTGCAATTGGGATGATTCCCAATTCTCCATGCTGTTTATTTCAGTTCTTCAAATGTTCTGTTATATTATACGACATCTAGCTCCAGAATTCAAGGAATTTTGAAGGCTAATTTGTGATTTCACCTTAGAATTTCAGCATTCAAACTAATTGCGGTACAGTGGATAGCAACCAAAACTTGTTATGCAACAGGTAGAGGTCTCTTGATCATTGTAGGGTCATATTAGAGTCGCAACCCAATTAACACATTTTGCTTCCATTAGTCAGCTGAACCTCCGGTGGGAGTTATTTTTAGCTGACCTAGATTTTAGGACAAGGATCTACTGATCTGATGATAATAATCAAGTGAACTCCGTTAAATCTTTTTTTTCACAAGTTTTATACTTTTTCCATGTGTGATTAAAAAAGAAAATCCCGCTTTTCATTTCGAATTCTCAAAAGAAACCCTTCTTTGAGTTGCTTATCTTTAGAAAGGGGCACACCTATGATCAATTTACTTAACCCTCTTGAATTGGCAATAATCTCAATCTGACATAGATTCAAACATAATTCACGATTGAATTTTATCATAACAAATCTGCACTACATATATATATATATATATATATATATATAGCTATTGAATTTTAAGGCCCTGAAATCAAGACCAAGTTCATTTGATCGGATCAGTAACTCATCCCACTACTTTCATCAATTGTCATGCATTCAAGTGAATCTCACTTTCTCTTGACAAATTTTTAGGTAAAAAATCCGCTGCACTGTACAGGCACGTAAACATAAAAAAATATTATTATTATTATTTATTTATTTATTTATTTTCTTTTAAAGGGAATTTGTTTAATATGGGGTATCTCTTTGATTTCTATTTTTATATCCCAATAAATCATTATTTTTTCTTTCATTTCTATTTTTGTTCTTGTCAAACTTTTCTGAAGCAAGGAATCTTATTTTTACTTGATCAAATAAGATGTGGAAGCAGCAGGAAGTAGAAAGCAGAAAAATGGGAATTGGAATTATTCTCTCTCTGGACTCTACGATAGAATTGACAAATCATGTTTACAAGGAAAATTCAAACAGACAGTCAGCACTCAGCAGTCTTCAGCGACAATAATCTAATTGCTAAGAACTATTTCATAAGGCCTTAAACTAGAGATTTCTAGGGGTCAAAGCCTTAATTAGTTGACCATTGGTCTACCAACAACTATTAGAAAGGAATGGTTATCATCTTTCCAAAAGAAAATGACCATTCCCTGGCCTTAGAACAGTGAGGACCGTTCAAAGAGACAGGAGTATCATCTCTTCAAAGGTAAATTCTTTGAAAAATGACCATTCTTCTCCCTTAGAACTCATCTCTTTAACAAAAGCAAGGAATTTTGTTTCTACTTTTAATCAAATAAGAATGGAAGGGAGAAGTAGAAAGCAGAAGACTGAGAATTGGAATTATTCTCTCTTTCTTTATAATAGAACTGACAATTCAAATTTAGAAGAGAAAGGCATAAAGATAGATTGTGTTATTTTGCTTTATATTCAAACCCAATGAATTAGGTTTCAGGGACAGGTGGTAGTTTGAGATTTTGAAAAGTCTTATGGCATGGAAGGAACGAGTATCTAATTCGATGTGGACTATTTAGTGAGGCAAAAACAAAGTCATTGTCATACTTTTTTCTTTCTGCTACATTTGTAAGTGCTTTAGAAAAATCAACTACTTGTATGAAGGAAAATATTCTCCATGTTTGAATCCATACAATGCAAACGCAATATGAAATTGAGTTTCTCTTAAAGACACCCTTTCCGTTTTCTGTCATTTATCTAGAGCCAGTTTTTTCTTGGTGCCATGCCATCCACAAAATATGACAGGCTGCTCCATTATAGGCACTTGCCAAAGGTTACTCCTGATCGAGAATCAGGTAAAGAGGCACGGTCTTCACATGTCCGAAGAATAGTCGGTTTTTAAAGCGGCCGGACACCGTCGTAGTAAGAAAAAGAAAAAAAAAAGTTACTCCTGATTGGAACGATTCAGATTGTTTGACTGATCTGAATAGATCCGACGTGTAACTATTTTTTTTTTTTTGAGTGAAATCTACTTGAGGATGTGTTAGGAAAATTATAGAAGGTTGGACTACGGGTGTTCATGGGCGGGGCTGGGCCGGGTTGAAGAATATCCAGGCCCGGCCCTACTTCTAAAAAATTGGCCCAGGCCTGGCTCAATCCCGGCTTGGGTCATAACTGTCTGTCCCAACCCAAGCCCACCTGAAGCACAGCAAGCCCGAGCCCAGCCCGAGATAACATTATAACAAAAAATTAGGTAACTTGTAAATGCCAAAAGCCTAATCTCAACTTGTTTGGTTATTTTGGTCCGTGCCAGGCTTGGGCTCTCTACCAATCAATCCAAGCCTGGCCCGAGTGGAAAATTTAAGGTCCAAACCTTGGCCAAAGCGGTCTGATCTGGATTTGGGCTTGGGCTAGCCCGGTCCATGAACACCCCTTGGCTGGACCCCTCTCTGATTAAATTCGGTTGATGGCAAGGTCTCCAGTCTAGTCGGGCATTTATCCTGTTATGGGCCAATTTCAAAGTTTTATTCCCTTCCAATTCGTAAAATTTTCTTCTCCTGGTCAGATGGATATTTTTGTTGAGATTCCCATATGAAGTCAAGAATCCATGTGCATTCCGGTGATTGAAGAGTTCTGTAGATCTTCATTGAACAACTAGGCCATCTACTATTGATTTGAATTTTGAATACCTAAAGTCGTCACCTATTTGCACTCAATTGCACATCAATGCATTTTGTTGGGTTTTTGTTTGTTTTAAATCTTCAAAAGGTTTTTTTTTTTTTTTTCTTTTTTGTAAAAGGTGTTTTGTCCTTTTGCCCTTTTGCCTTTTTATTTTATGGGTAGTGTAGGTTGTTGGAAACAAGCCATCCCACATTGCTAAAATCCAACTTTTGAAGAGGCTCTTTATAAGTGTTTTCATTCCTATACTTGCTAAAGACCTTTGGAGCATTTTGCAATAGGCCCTATGCATGCACGCGAGCCGGGCTTGACCCGGGGTAGCTGGTCCGGAAAATGTTTAACCGGGCATGTGTCTGCGACGAGCATCCTGCGTGTATTTCGTGCGCAGGGGGGTGCAAATCCAGGCCAGGTAGCCTTGAGGGGACCCATCTAGTGATATAATAATGCCAACCTTTTAGACCATTTTACTTCAAGCCGTTGTATCCTGCGGGCAGTTCTGCTGTGAACCTTTCGCACCTGGATTAAAGAAGAAAAAGAGAATTTTGAAATACCCCGGCCTTTTACTGTAAATTTATTGAAGCCCCTCTATCAACTTAACTCTGACAAAAGCAGGGCTACTCTTAATTAAAGAAAGTGGCACTCGGTGACACTCACAAAGCCAATATATATCAGGTGGGATAAGGCTATAATAATCATTACAATTAAGATAGACTCGGAAAACAGAAATTACAGAAAGAAGATAACTAGAACAGGCCCCAGTGAGGTATGTGAGAGATTATATAACTATATCTGAGGGAGTTTGAGTAGATTAAGCATATGCATCAGGGTTTGAAAGGGAAAACTTTATGAAAACTTTGCTCACAAAGGAAGGTAAATACCCCTATTTATAATTAAATTAGTATTATGCCAAATGTCATACATCCAACTGATGAGTACTATCCATAACCTACTTCAGGGACTTTCACATTAATCCACCCATTTTAGACTCATCCCTACATTTCTAGAATAATCCACAAATTTCTATACATTTTCATAATTTACAAGAATATCTTCAATACTTTTATATAATTCCAAACTAATCTTTCAGAAATTTTTTTAGACCCTTCAAGATATATGTCAATCTATCTAACCAAATGTGTCATAATGCCAATAAAATTCTCTTAACTTGCCATTGCGTCTCTTTGCCTTGGGCTTATCACAGGCCCTATTTTAAAATGTTCCCTTAAATCAATTAAACATAAAGAAGATAAATTTTGTATCATTTGACTATATGTACATATAGGGATTGTTAATATCTTTATTTTTCTCAATCTTTTTTTATTTTTTAATAAATATTTTTTTAACTTCAAAAGATATCTTACTGTATAAAATTAATTGTTTGGATTTTATGATATGATTCAAGATTCAATTGAGAACAAAGGAATTGAACTACATTTCCGATTTTCAGTAAAATGATTGAATTGACCGAGGTTGATGACTTGATAAAGTTTAAACATTAAAATAAAAATAAAAAAATATTTTTGAACTCCTAGTGTTCTTTTTAACCATCTATATAATAACTTCCATTTGAACGACGATGATTATCTAATCAATGTAAGATCTCAAGGATAAAATTCGATCTATCGTAAGATCCATATTCATGTCTTTGTGGATTTGAGAAAGTGGGTCCCTCTCTCACCCAATGAGGGACGAGGGAGCGACATAATAAAATGTCCCGCAGTGCGTAGGACTTCTCCCCTAATTATTCCCTAGCATAATAACCCGTGCTCAACACAGGTATGACCAGCATTTATGCATTATAAAAAATAGCCATAAATCATAGAAAGAAAATTAATAAATAAAAGGTTACCATTATGGGACAAGAAGGAATGAGAAGAACAGAAGAAATAAAGGGAATGATAGAGTTATGGATAGAAAGGGAGATATGTAGAAGTTTCAAAAGTGGAAAAGTGAGTACAGAATGGTGGTTTCAAAGATAGTTTGTATGACATAACTGTGGAGAAAACTGAAAAGATTCAAAATCATAACTGACGGTAAAAATTCAAATAAAAAACCTCTTAGCTTAATATATTATAATTTGAGAACTAAGGGTTGCCCAAATGGTTGGGTTTTCCGCTCCTTCCCCAACTACCTAGGGATAAATGGTTGGGTCCCCTCCCTCCCTGTGTGTTAGGGGTGTCCAAAAAATCCGTCCATCCGATCCGAAGGCCAACGGATTGGTGACGGATTGTAAATTGTGTAATCCGTTAACAACGGATTGGTGGCGGATTTCACCCTTAATCTGGGAATTCGATCCGATCCGATCCGTTGTCATTAAATATAAATAAAATATATATATATAATAAGAAAAAAAATGTACGGGGTCAATATGTAACCTTATAAATAGAAGAGGATAGGATAGGCATACAGCTCCCAACTCATGCCTCTTTAATTTAGTGGCTTCAGAATTCATACGTTTTTTCTTCTTTTTTTTCTCCATGTAATGTATAGGGACGGATTGAACGGATTAATCCGATCTGCTCATCGACGGATCGGATCGGATCTGATTTTAACAGAGTTACAGATTGGTGACGGATTCCAAATCCGTCAATCCGTACGTAATGAATTGGTAACGGATTGGGCCCAATCCGCACCAATCCGATCCGTGTACACCCCTACTGTGAGCTCTTGTTCCATGTGTGTATAGGTGTTCCCTCACCCATGTGTGCTGGGGTTCACTCCTTGGTTGATGGGTCTCTAGTGGGTCCACCTCCTTGCTGGGTGCTTACAAAAAAGATCATGGGTTTTCTGGAAATAGAGAAAAATGCAGGGGTATAAGCCCAAAAAAGTCTATATCGACAAAATTAATTAAACCTCCTTTTCTTCCGCGTAACAGAAACAGAGGAGAATCTCAATGCACGCATCACCGTTTCCTCCAATGCAACAAGCATGCCAGGATTCAAACAGAAATAGGAATCCACTATGGGTCCTAATCAATTCAATGGAGCCAGAATCTAAGATGGAGAATCCCATTTCATTAAACAACCTTCCTACTACCATCACGTATAAATCTTCACACAGCTCCACTGCACATACTCAGTAAACCAACCGATCAAAAAATTCTTGTATTCAAAACAAGCACAGTTTTAAGAGTACAATATGATTGCAGGTGCAGTGAACAACGACATTGTGTCTGTCGTCTCCCCAGCGTGGCTGTGGAAGGCGATTGTTAAGGACTTCCCACAATCTCATGCCTAAACTCATGCCCGTCATCATATCGAGCATTGTTGTGCTCGAAGGCAATGGCGGGGTTGGAACCATTAGACACTCCAACTTCACTAATGGTAATATCCCATGTCATTGGATGGTCTGGATTAATGTCTTCTCTTTGTAAGTTCTTGATGTTTTTTGTGGTTTATTATGAACTATGGGCGTGATTTTGCTGTTAACAATGCAGTCATAAAAGATTTTAGCTACTGGAAGGACCGCGTCGATGCAGTTGATGATGAGAATCGCATGTTCAAATGCTCGGTGATTGAAGGCGGTCTTATTGGGAAAAAGGTGAAGTCTACTTCATTTGAGCTCAAGTCCGAAGCTCGTGCCGATGGAGGCAGCATATGCAAGTTGAATGGAGAGTATGAGACCAATGAAGATATCCTACCAACAGAAGCTGAAGCTAAAAAGATGATGGGAAGCATGGTTGCAATGTTCAAAGCAATTGAAGGCTATCTTGTTGCAAACCCTGATGCATATGCTTAATCTACCCAAGCTCCTTCAGATATAATTATATAATCTTTCACATACTTCACAGGGGCCTGTTCTAGTTATCTTCTTCAGTAATTTCTGTCTTTGAATTGTGGCACTGCCTAAATAAGAATTTCATAGTTTTCGAGTCTACTTTAGCCTTATCCCACCTGATATTGGCTTTGTAAGTACCACTTTCGTTAATTGAGAACTCATATTATGGTTTAGTCAATTTTGTTTATAGCCCTGCTTTTGGTATAAAAAAAAAAAACCCTCTTTTTCTACACACTACACAGGCTGTGATCGGCCTTTGCTGAAAAACAATTTATAGCAAGGGAAAAATAAACTGGGTCTTCCATGAATGAGATTGTAAAATTGACAGAAAAGCAGGAGTAACAGCCAAAATTATGATGATAGACAAGTGGGGCTTCAAGAAATTTACACTAAAAGGCAGTGGTATTTCAAACATCCTTTTTTCTTCTGTGAGACCAACAATGCATTTACATGCAATTGAGGAGGGCAAATGGGTATGAGTACTTTGGTTATTCAATACTCAAATTAATCGTAGTACATTAGTAATTGCTTGAAATCAAATAATAGAATAGTACTCTTAAAAATCAAATAATAATCTTAAACAAGATTTAGAGTGGACCCCCGGATCTGCACACTAGTTGAAAGTGGGACCCCATGAATTGGACCTCACAAGCACTATTTGATATATATTTTTTTTATCCTATATTTGAATTGAAGACTAAAGTGGCGGTCATTATTATCAAATTTTTAGTATGATCTTTTAGTTTGTAATTATATCAAAATGAGCTTTTACCATTTGCTTATTGTAATTATAATGTCAAGTTGCCCTCAAGTGGCTCAATTGCATTCCTTATTAATTAGAAAGAAAATGTAACTCCAGTATATTGGAAATCCCTATAATTATTAGGAGAAAATAAACCGGGCAGCCTATAGGCAAAGGCGATCCAAATTTCCAGAATAAAGCCATATCATTGAATTATGAATAATACATGAGGATTTAATGGAAAAAGTTTCGAAATTTGGCCATTCCTCGTGTAGGGTCCCCACAAATTGTATAGCACAAATAGAGTTCGTCATGACCTCTTCCAGGGTTTTTTTTTTTTTTTTGAGGGAAGCGACGCTAATCTGATAAGAGCAACGCTAGCGTCGCTCTACGCAGTTTTCTTAAAATATAGAACTCTTTTGTTGATTCTTCCTCTTCTCCCACCTATTTCTCTATTTCACCCACTCTATTTTCTTCTAATCATCTTGGAAAAATAGTACCATAAGCTTTATAAAAAGATTACTAAGTTTATTTCTTTCTTCTTTTTCATATTCTCAAGATTTATCTTGGAAAGTTAAAGAGACAGGAAAGAAATAAAATGGGAGACATAACATGGAAGATTCCGACAACATTCTTATGATCGTACATTATCACGTAGAGCTTACCCTCTTAGGTGAGATAGGTCTTCGAAGGCTTGATAAACCTAGATTCGTAGCTTTTCCGCCAGTTTGAAAGTGAAAAACCTATATTCGCAACTTTTCCACAGCATGAACAGTGAAAAACTTGTATTCGCGGCTTCTTGGATATTTGGACAGAATGGTGAGAGGTGATATTCATCCTCTCCCTACACTACGCTTGAGGATGATGGGAGTATTGTGGGTGGTGGGTTGGGTGAGAAATGGAGTGGAGGATATGGAAGGAGACGAGGAAAAAGAAGATGTGGGGAGTGATGGTAGCGCCACCCAAATTTTTTTGGGTGACGCTATCGTCGCTCATTAAAAAGTGGTGGGAAGACCGAATTTGTGCTGCACAATTTACAAGGACCCTTAGCAAGGAATGACAAAATTTCAAAATTTTTCCTGTCAAATTCTCATAATACATTAATGCCATTTTCATTATTCTAGTAAATTTATAAATATTGGAGCAAGTTTTTCTTGGCTGATTAAAGAGTTTAAAAAGTTCGTTGGAATAAACCTGCAGCATGGATAGGAGGGAAACTGCAATTGCAGATTTCCCGCCGCTTGTAACGATAGAAGTCCTGCAATCGCAAGGTTTTTCCGCCTCTTAAAATAGCTGAAATCCTGCAATTGCAATTTTTTCCCCTCTCGCACCCACCACGTCATGTTATTTTTCACTCGGTCTCCAATTTATTGAAGGAAAAAAGAAAAACAACTCTAAGTAATGATGGATGCAAAGATCGCTTTATGGATAAGAATAAGAATCATGCAAACAAATAAATAAATAAATAAATAAAAAACCAACTATGTGGCTATGTTCATTCAGCCTAGGGTTGTATACGGGTCGGTCACGGTTCGGGTCCAGGGTGGAACTGGATCCATTTTCTAAGAAGGGGAACTGGAACTGATAATATTATTGGGAACCAGAACCAAAACCAGAATTGCTTGTGAGGCTGGTCTGGTTCCGATTCCGGGTATGGTTCTATGGTCTAATACCTGTGTTTTTCTTTTTAAAAAAATTATGCTTTTTCCACATTTCAATTGAATCACCTGCAAACATTAATGTGACTTTTGTCTATCCATAACAAGCACTTTTAACCAAAAACTCATAAATTCCAAACAAAGTCCAAGAAAAAATTACCCAAAATCACATCCAAACTCTTGTTCCCTAAACCATCAAAATTCCAAACATCACATCCATCTAAAATTACCTTATGTTAGTGTATATTGGGCCGGGTCCTAGGTCCACGAGTCTGAGCCACTGTGGATTCGGAACTGGAACCGTTTAGGTATTGGTTCCAAAAAAACAATCCAGAATCAGAGCCATTTGCTTATCGGGACCAAAATAAAGACCCAGACCCGGAACTTAACGGGTCGGAACCTTCGGGTAATCGGAGAATTAGGGACCCATTAACAACCCTAATTCAGCCTCTTTCAATTACTGGGCTTGGCCCAATTGGGTTTGTGGCTCATTTAAATACACCCTCATAATATTAGTACGTTTGCATTGCTTTCATTTTGAAACATAAATTGGATTAGATCTTATCTTGTTCATGTATATCCAAATAAAAGAATCATAAGGTTTTTTATTATTATTTTTTTGTGTGTATTTCTTTGCTCATGTGAAAATGGTTGTTTTGACAAACATGTAATGTGTTTTAGATGTGTTTGGATCCCTGAGGGGGTGCATTAGTTGGCATTAGATTTTATATAGTCGACGAATGTTGATATGATGAAATAATATCTCCTTGTTTCAATGAAATACGGGATCCAGACTCATTTTAGATATATAACATTTGCATTTGTAAAACTCATTTTCATATTTCATATGTAAAAGACAAATAACCCCTTAACAAAAGTCCCAATACACACTGATGGTTGAGCGGTGTCGGGTGTGTTGGCACCTTAGTTACACACACATCCCTAGGGATCCATTCGTGAGTCTTCCGGTGTAAGTGTCAATCCTTGACTAGTGGCCCAACATAACATAATAAAAGAAAAAAAAAACCTTAATAAAAATAAGGAATCTTATTTTCACTTAATCAGGTTAGACATGTTACTCATAAGAGGGAAGTGGAAAGCAGAAAAGAGAGAGGGTTCTTTCTCTATAAAAACTGACAATTCAAATTTAGAAGAAAAAAGCAAAAAAGATAAGTTTTGCTATTTTGCTTTATGTTCAAACATAGTATGCTAGGTCTTCATAGACAAATGGGTAGTTTGAGATATTCCAACGTACCGTGGCATCTGATTCGCTGTGGACCAAATGACAATTCTTCAAACTTGAACTCATCTCCCAGCGAAATACCGCTCAATCACAATTCAAATCGATCATCGTGTACTTTTCTCAATCTAATACCAAAATGACTTCAATTGTTCTTCTTGTGTAGGAATTTGAAAGTACCAAATGGACCACTGGTCTGACCCATAATAATCATATTATATGCACATGCCAAGGATTACTCATGATTGGAATGATACAAGTTTTTTTGACTGATCATGAATAGATCCAACATATTACTCTGATTGAAATCCACTTGAGGATAGGTTGGGGTTTTCAGAAGGATGGATCAGATTAGGTTGATAGAAAAGTTCCAAAACATCTAATCAAGTCCTTTTCTATTAGGGCCCACATTCAACCACTGTGAATGCAAATGGTTGAATTGGATGCCTCTTCGTATTGGTGAGATGAAATGGATTTGGCTTTTGCTATATGATAATCTAGATTCTTCTATTGTTCTTCGTTGTTTGCATTCTCTTTTCCTTTTCATAAAAGTTACCATCAGCAATAAAAAAAATTAGATTCTACTTTATATTTAGGGGGCTAGTTAAATTGGTGGACTTGGCTTGTCATAAATGATAATTTAGAATCACCCTTTTACCTAGAGGGGCCTACTTAAATTAAAGTTTTAAGGACATGTGTTCAGTTTTACAGGTGCTAATCCGTTTCATATATGTCCCATGAAGTGTTTCATTAGATTGCCAAGTCCCAAATCAATTTAAAAAAAATATTAGATTCATGGCCCTTTTTGGATGCATGCAACCCATAGTTTTTTTTTTTTTGAGGGGGGCGCACTCAAACGAAAGTCCATGGTCTAGCAGTGGTGGCAATTCAGAGAGACTAATTTTGTTAGAGGATTGAATTAATTATACGTTAACGAATTAAATTGAATTGATTAAATGTGAACCTCTGCTAAAGTTAGAAAGTTATGCCAAAAAAAGAGACTAAGAGAATTTTCATTTTCCAAATTGAATCGTGGCTGTGTCAGTGTGTCCTCCAATGGGGGTTTTGAACATTTCAACAATGATGATTTCACGGTCATTGAGGTCTTAATTCTCGGGGGTTTTCTGGAAATAGACAAAAAAAAATAGGGGTAAACGCTGAAAAATAAAATCTATATTGACAATTAATTAAACTTCCTTGTCTTCCACTAAAGAGAAACAAAGGAGAATCTAACCACACCCATCAGTACCGTTTCCTCCAATGCAACAAACATGCCAAGATTCAAACAGAAGTAGGAATCCACTCTGGTTTTTATTACTTCAATGGAGCCAAAACCTAAGATGGAGAATCACATTTCATTAATGTATAAATATTCACACAGCTCCACTGCACATACTCAGTAAACCAACCGATGGAAAAAATTCTTGTATTCAAAACAAGCATAGTTTAAGAGTACAATATGGTTGCAGGTGCAGTGAACAATGAGGTTGTGTCTGTCGTCTCGCCAGTGAGGCTGTGGAAGGCGATTGTCAAGGACTCCCACAACCTCATGCCTAAGCTCATGCCAGACATCATATCATATCGACCATTGTTGTTCTTGAAGGCAATGGTGGGGTTGGCACCATTAGACAGTCCAATTTCACGCATGGTAATGTTTGGATGGTCTGGAGTCTGGACTACTTTTTTTTTTTTTTTGCATGTTGTTAAAAATTATGGGTATGATTATGATGTTCATAATGCAGTCATCAAAGATTTCAGCTACTGGAAGGACTGCGTTGGTGCAAATGATGATAAGAATCATGTGCTCAAACACTCAGTGATTGAAGGTGGAGTTATTGGGAAGAAAGTGCAGTCTACTTCTTTTGAGCTTAAGTTTGAAGCCGGCGCCGATGGAGGAAGTGTATGCAAGTTAAATGGAGAGTATGAAACCATTGAAGATAGCCGACCAACACAGGCTGAATCCATGGAAATGATGGGAAGCATGGTGGCAATGTTCAAAGCAATTGAAGGCTATCTTGTTGCAAATCCTGATGCATATGCCTAATCCAAGCTCTGTCGGATATAGTTAATTTATCATATATTTCACTGTGGCATGTTCTAGGTTATCTTCTTTCAGTAATTTCTATATTTGGATTGTGGTACTACCTAAATAAAAGCTCATATTATGGTTTTGATAATTTTGTTCATAGCCTGCTGAAAAAATAATTAGAAGAAAATTCAACACCCAGGCAATGATTGGCATGTACCAAAAGAAAGACTATAGCAGAATAAAAATAAAATGAGTCTTCGCTGGATGGGTGTGTAGGAATATCAGAAAAGCTGGAGTAACAGTCAAAATTCAGATCATAGAGGGGTGGCTTCAAATTAATTTACAGTAAAGGCCAGGGGTATTTCAAAAAATTCCTTTTTTCTTCTTTGACCAACAATGCTTTGACGTGTTTAACTATTCTATTCCAATCTAGAGGTTGAAAATGGGTCCCCCACTCTCCAATTATCTTGAGGTTTCAACATGTTGATAACCAGGTATGGGTCCTTATTTAGGTTATGATAAGTAAACAGGTATAGATTATGGTTTTTTTTTTTTACCCATAACCTAAACGAGTCCGGGTTGGGTTTCACATTGGTTTCAGCATATGGATCTAGCACTCGACTTATTATTCAACTTTTTGAAAATTTCTCCTAAAAGTTAATTTTTTCTCCAAATCATTCCCTACCTGGAATCGGATCCGGACCCATCCCATACACAGAACCGGTTCCGGTTCAATCTTCTCACTAATGGTTTCAGTTCCAAAACTAGAAAATTGGTTCCGAATTGGATTTAATTTCAGGTTCACCATGGAGCTGGACAAGAACCCACCCTTATGTCCCTATATTCACTTCTCTTTTTGTCCAGCAAGATCTATACCACCGACTCCGGTATCTAGTAAGTTCTACCTACTATTGGATTTAAACCAATGACTTCCCCGCCATATGAAAGCAGTACTCTAACCACTTGGTTAAGTAAGTCATTTATCGTCACAAAGAGAAAGAAAAGATGAGACCCATCACATCGGAGATTATAGATGGAATATTACTTCTCAGCAATACCAATCCTTGACGGGCGGTGTAATATCCCGGACCTCAAGGATGTAATTAGCTTTCCATCCTCGAGGACTGGGATATTACAGGCGGATTGGAGAGTTATCATGTGGGATTATGGAATATCTATCTATCTATTATCTAGATGTTAGTATGTCTATGACAAGGGCTATAGCTTAGTTAGTTAGAGCACCTCATTTGCACGTGCCAATGCTTTCATGCAATCAACTAAATTGATCTTATTGAGAAATCAAAGTCTTCCTTTATGGATTTGAGGGAACAAGAGTGACAAATATCTTGTTCGGTCCGATCCAGTTGCCAATTTAGGTAACCCATTAATCGTTTGTTCATTGATAAGGTGAGTGCCCAGTCCCTTCAATGCTAGGCATAATGAAGATAAGGGCCTCAAAATAACCTATTTTCGTCCTAAAGAAGTAAAGTATAAGAAAATAGACAAGAATACAACTGCCTTACAATATATATGAGCCTTTGAACCAGATTTTCTTGGGCCCTCCCTTTCGGGAGATGGTAATGGCTGTTCGTATCCTTATGCATTAAAGTACTTGTCTTTTACTCTTCTTTATTTACGAGAGAGTCCCAGTAATTTACATGTCATGTGTACATGAAAGATCAGCCCAATCAATTTGCCATCTCAGAAACACCTTCTTGGTATATGGGGGAACCATTGGAGGGTTGCACCCTAGGCCCTGAGCCCCTAACTGTTACACTGCACATTTTCATTTTCTTTCTTGAAATATGCACATCTATCGTATGGCCCACAGATGACGGACAGCCGAATGGTATATTTGTGTACTGAGAGGGATGGATACATTGGATTGTAGATTAAAGCTAGCTGTGACCAAGTTCACTTCGGTCAAATGAAAAATAGGCCTCATTTTCAATGACTCAAAACTTTAGTGGTTATAGACCGAATACATTTATTTTGATAAAATCGAAAACCCATATTAAAGTCAAGTTGGGACCATTGCGAATTCAAGGGTGGTAGGTTAGTATGAAAGGACGGGACTACTGGTGGATGGGCCCACCATATATAAAAACAAAACCAAGCTTAGACTAAGTGGGAATGAGAATTTACCTTCCTTAGAAAGAAGACAAGACGAGTAGACACGGACCAATTCCTTCACATATACACAGTTATAATCATTTGATCTGATTGATATTGCACCTACCACGTCCACATGCTCACATGAAGTAGCATTTTTCTTTATTATGTCTCCAACATATTAAAGGAAAAAAAAGGCAAAATTAGCTCTCAATTCTTTATTATCATCCAAAAAGGCCATATCCATATCCATATCTCAATTAGCTCTCTCAATTGAAAATGTGGATCATTTAAACCCTTTTCATCTTGGATTTCATTTTAAAGAATCAAAATTAGATTGGTTTTTTTACCCTTTAATGAATTTACCCTCACAAACTCACCCAAATCCTCTAATCATTACCACTGCATCCAAAAACTATTCCTCTTTCCATACAAGGGAGGTGCCTCACCATTGAGTTGCCGATTAGATCTTATCGTATTAATACAAATCCAAATATATGATTAAAGAAAAAATCTCCTCCAAATATCTCTCTCCAGCTAAAAAAAGAAAAGGAAAGATAAATTCAAGGATTTCCCCCTTTTTTTTGTGAATATAAGAACAACCATAAAGATAGGCTTATAAAAAAAAAACACTAATATATAGAAATAAGTAAATTTACAGACCTATGTAAAGGATATAAAAACTACGCTACATCGAGGGAAAAAAAAAAACTGGGGGAGTGCAGAAGCCTCAACAGGAGTTTAATAAAAATAAAATAAAACTCAAGGGTGCCTTCCGAAATCCAAAATCTTCTTTGATCTGTTGGCGCAAGGCGTAGCGGGAATTGCCGAATGCCGCCGATTCCCGCTCCGCAAATCCAACCACAATCCCGACTCGTGTCGCTTCGGACTAGCCCTCACCAACGGGCTCCGACACAGGCCCAAACCCGACACGTTTTGCCCATGCTGCGACCCTTTCCATGTCGGTACCGGCACCGGTTTCTTCGAAACCGATTTCCTGCAACCCGGCGACCATTCACACCAATACTCATTTTCTCTCTCTATTTCCAGATCTTTCGTCGCCATCTCATCATCGAGAGAAAAGAGCCGCGATTTCTTCTTCCGAAAAGCCCCGAACCAGGAAGAAGAAGATGAAATCCTCGGATCGTCCTTCTCGATCTCTCCCGATCTGGAAGCGCCGAAGAGAGAAGCGAGAAGAGAAAGCCCGTTCTTCTTCCCCTTCTTCTCCCCGAAGGTTTCAGGGCCGATCCGTGGAGTGCCGTGGAAGAGGTGGTGGTGGTGAGAGGCGGCGGAGCTGCGGCGGACGTAGGGGGAGACGGAGCGGGGGAAGATGATCGGAGGCGGTTCCTGGTCGGATTTCCGGCGGCGATCTCCGGCTCCGGATTCGGAAGCTTGGATGAGAAAGAGGAGCCTTTGTCTGAGACAGGAAGCGCATACGCCGACGCAGTCCTGAGAGGAGGGATGGAGAGTGCACGTCATCTTCTTCTTCTTCCTCTTGTTCTTATTCTGCTTCCATTTTTTGTTTTCTCAGAGAATGAGAATTAGGGTTTTGATTCTTCTTCTTCTTCTTCTCTCAGTTTTTGGGCATTGGAGAGGGGTTTTGAAGTGGAAGAGGTCGAGAGCAGGTGCAGTTTGCAGTAGCGCTGGTTATAAAAGATATAGAGAAGCCTTGGCTACTGCGGCGTTTCTGCCTTTATTCGACCAATAGTAAAAGATATTGAATTCATTTCACCGGTCTCAGACAGCATGTGGGCCCCACCTTACGATATGTCCGAATGGGCCCTCCCCGTCCCCCTCCCGTATCTTGTAAATTTTGTTACCCATTCGGAAGAACTGAGCCATTGGATTTGGAGAGAGACTTACTTTTTCGTATTTCAAGCCGCTGAATTATCAAGAGATCAAGGGACTAAGATCATTGGGCTTACTAGAAGTTTCGTGTGTAGTGAGGGTTTATTTCCTGAAATTCCTACATAGAGAATTCTTTGAATTTTCAAATACAATAAAATTTCCGGATGCCCCATTATACTTGAGCGTCCAAAAATTCCACGAAAAATTAAAGAGGGTGGAATTCCTTAACATGTGAAAATCTGGTCAAAGATTCTAGAAAAGGAACAAGCCCTAGGGTTGTTCCATTTTGATCGCTCGATCCTCACCTCTTCCATGATTAGTAGCGGTTATCTTGTAGTGCGAGACATGTGCATAAGAGCACCGCCCTTCAAATAATGCCCTACATTATTTTTTTAACAGATTAATAAACACTTTTATAACTAAAAATATCTGTCAACGACGATCAACTGGCAATTTTTTATTATCTATTGGCAGAATTAAGGGCATTTTGTGTTCATATTATGAAAATTTTCCTTATATCCAACTTCATCCGGATCGAATTCAACTTAATGACAAAAAAATCACATAATCCAGCTCAATTTAAACATAATTAACGTCCAAAGTTTATTCTAGACTGGTACTTATTAAAATACTTTTTTCATCCTTTATAGTAAAATGTAGGGGATTTCATTAACACGTTAGAAATTGTTTTTCATTGCAAGTGAAGGAGGTTGATCGATTTTTTTAATAGATAGAAGTGGTTAATTATTAGTGGAAAAAATAAGTTGGTTATATGTGATTGTATCAAAAAATGGGCCCCAGACCCAATGGCCATGAGTGCGAATCTTGAGTTACAACTTAAATTCTGAATTTGGAATCTAGCAAGGTTGGGTAGAGCTGGCCATTAGCCTAAGTTCCGAAATCTGAATATAAGATCTCAAGATTGCAATAGCAGATTACAATTAATGATCAGGTGAAAATCTGCAATTTGCAATTGTTTGGCATTTCGAACAACCAAACTATTATTGGTGGTTCGGATTCTGATTTAGTTCATATTATATATATATAACCTTTAAGCGCTTCATTTCTTTGCAATTGGAGATGCTCTGAGATAGGTATCTCTTAATGATTGATTAGGGTAATGCTTAGTTGGTGTTTGAGATAAAGAAATTAGAATTGGTTGGGTTAGGCTCTTTAAAGTCAAAGGCTCAATTTATATATATAGTAATACTGCTAGTTAGACCCACCGTGATTGACGTTCGAGAGGTGGGACCCACATCACTATGGCAAATCTCATTCTTGAAAATATCTCATTATCAAGTAATCATTTGTAGTTTGGCATTGTCATAATAAAGTAAAAATGGTTTTCAATCAAGGGCTAAGATTATCTGACGAACTAACGCAGCTGACTTTTTTTTTAATAGACTCTTATTCATAAAGAGATCTTTCCACGTGTCCCGGCCATTCCAACTGATGAGAAGGTAGTGTGAACCCGGTTCACGACCTAAACTTCATTTAAGCAATATGCAGTCTGTCGTAGGAGGACAGTCCCATTGGAAGGCAACATATTTTTATCTGCATTCACATGCACATAAAAAAATTACAATTAGATTTTCTCCAAAAATTTTATAGGTTCTTTTTTTTTTTTTTCCCTTTCCTTTATCAGTTTTCTAACAAGTGAGTTTTAAAGTAAATTCTTTTTTCAATTCTCACTAAAATCTCTTCATGCATAGATTTATTTCTATTATTAAAAATATATTTTCTTTTTCATTTTTATTTCATTATACATATATATATATATATTGTGATATTTTCCAAATATGAAAGCACATTTCAAATTTTTGCTAATCTCCTGTTTTCAACTCTGCCGTTCCTAACCCGTTAACCTTATCTGTGAGAATGACCCAGAAAACAGCAGCAGTGATTGGACATGTATTTGGGCATCCGAGGACCTCTTTGCTGGACTGTATGTTATCCCATGTTGCGGGCAATCTTGCCATACTCGTTCTACACTAAAGGCCTGTTAGTGTCAATTTGCGTAATGGAACCGCCCCATTCCAATCCAAAGAAATTGCCCAACAATGTCCCACTCAAGTGGTCCAACCTCTAGTTGTTGGTCAGCTGGTTTGCTGGTCAGAAACATGTGAAAGCGTGGTAGATGGGTGAGTTTGGAATTTCGAATCCCTTACAAATTAGGAAAAAAAGAGAGTCGAACCCCTCCAACCCCTGACTAAGACCTTTAATCACTTCCTCTTGTTTTGTCAGCCATTCAATGAGACCAATTTAGTGGCTAGATTAACACCTTAAGTAGGAAGAATGGCTTTTTACCTGAGTGGTAAGAAGTGTCGGTTCTTATCTGGTTGTCCAGGGTTCGAATCTCGAGTATGTCACATCTTTCTGTTTGTGCGGGCTACTTTCATTCTTGTTCGGGCTCTCTCTTGGGTCTCAGCGCCGTTGGTTGGGGTATAAAAAAAAATTGAAACACTTTTAAGTCATGTTTTCTTCCCACTTGTGGGAGCTTTCGGTGTATGTGGCTCCCCTCACTTTTATAGACTTTATCCCGGTATGTATAGGCTCTCTCTTTAGTCATAGCCTTAAAACGAAAGTCTCATGTTCTATTCATAGACAAACACTTCCGCTTGTGCTGAGTTTGAGGTCAGACTTTCACCGATTAATGGTCTGCTCCACGTTTCCTTTGGTCCATTGACTATGGGGTTTTATACATATCCTGTAGGAGAGACAGTAAATCAAAACCTAAGATGGAAAGAACGATTACGATTGCAGTAGACAATTAAATAGGAGTTTCCACGTGGGCCCCACATTTTCTTGACCGAAGGTATATCATCATGATAATTATTATGATTAGATTGATCAGGATATGAAAAACTAGAGCTAAGTCTAATTTTTCACATATAGATCAATCTAATAGTGTTGTAACTTAATTCTCATTTGTATATCAACACATGCTCATTGCTTTCTCTTTATATAATAAGAGATACTTTGGTCATTTTGCCCCCTCTATGCAAATGGACCTTTGTGATCAAGTCTAATAGGTTGCGAATTGACCGACCAGGTAAGTTGGTAGTAATATAAGCTATGATTTCATATACTGAGATGGATTATACAGCAGTAAAACATGCTATGGATATGATAAAAATATAGATTTTACATGAAATGTCAAGCACTAGATATGATCTGAAAGCATATATATATATATATATATATATACGGAGATGCTCCTATGAGAGACCTTATATGAGAGATAAGTGTGGGGGCCCTTACATTTAAGTTGTTGGCATTAGATATGGATGTCTCACCCAATCTCTTTTATAAGGTGAGAGATATCTCTCATAGAAGCATCTCTAATATATATATATATATATATATATATCCAATTTTGAAGTTTTTAGATGTCATACATAATAAGACCTGAGGACGAAATCAGTTTCCATGAGGTTAAAATATGAAAAAAGACTCCAAATTAAGCTCCTCACAAGTCACAAGTCTCCGCGATCTAATGGATGCCGCTGTGATTGCTTCTCACAAGTGGCTAACACGAGTCAATCAGTGCATGAATTGGCCTCCGATTTTCAGCTATCATTTTCTTTACTTGAGAGGGTATGTTTTGCTTGGTTTGCCCTAAGACTGACAGCAATTGAGTCACAACCAGATCTTTGCTTTACTTCTCAACTTTGCAGATCCACCATTATTTCAGTAATCTATCCATTAAAATTTGAGTTTATAGACTGTTTACTCTTCCTAGTATTCTCAGCTCAGAAAGTCACCTAGGATGTCATGTCACCCTGCCTGTGTTTTTTTTTAGAATTTCTAACAAGAATTTAGTGTGTATGGAATCTATGGACATGATGATGTGGTGGCTTTTTTCTTTCCATTTTGCAAATGCCATGCTTGGAAACCCAGTCACCTGAGAATTTCCAAATGACCTTTGGAATTTCTAGAAGTCCACATCTTTGCTTTTTGGTGGAATTTGTGGAAACTCAACTACAGGAGAGAATTTATGAATTTCACGTATCTAAGAATTTAGAAACTCTTCAAGTTAGAATTCTTTAAATTTCAGAAAAAAACAGCCCTGGCATGATGATATTCCAAGTCAGCGTGAGTGCTTTTCCTATAATGCTTCCTCTTCAGCCACCTTGGCTGGGATACCAAAAATATATATAATACTTCGTCTTGTGTGGAGGGCTGGATATGGGTTTTCTCTTCTTCTTTTGCTGCTGCACAGCCTGTGCCAAACAATAAAAAATAACTTCACTAGAAAATTAGATTTTAGTTTCGGCAGAAAACGCTTTACACAAACCTCCGGTACGACTTTTCTAACCAAGTAGATTCATGACTATCTAGAGGTCTATAAAATAAAGAGAGCTTTGATGATCTAAATGGTGGGGCCCAACAAAATCCCAATGGCATAAATGGAGGCCCATTCTCTCCAATTGGGTATCAATGCAATACCTGCTTCTCTAATGCAGTTAATAACAGATTACTCCATGGTAGAATCACAAGTTCCTGCATGCATGGGTAGTCCTTTGGCTTTCACTTCTTGGCATCTTAAGTTCCTGTATAATCTAATCGTTTGGTTAAATGAAGGTATCAAGGTTCATTCCTATGTCACATGTTATAATCCCTTATTGCATCCGCTTATTCTACACATGACTATCAGATCTACACTCTGCGTCCAATGACCCGGGCCTAATGGGCTTGGGCCAAGACAAGATCATTAGTCTAGTAAAATGGGCCATGGGTCAAATGGACTCCTAGGACTGCATAATGGGTCAAATGATTCATAGCTCCCTTATAAACTTAAAATAGATGATAGCAATAGTGTGAGACCCCAATCCACGTGGGTAATCCCTTGAGGCAAGACTAGGTCAAATACTCATGTGAGCTAAGAAAGGGAAATCCGCAGAGGTAGGAATGGAGTTCTTCCGTTACCATGAGGCTTTGTCCAAGTCCTACATTGGAAATATCCAGGTTCTAACCCTAGGCTTATAATGTATGACCTGACTTTAACTTCACAAGAAGCCTTTTAAAACCGTGCGACAAGACTAGGTTGGAATCCCATAAGCCAAAGCGGACAATATCATGTGGACAACGGGCCTGTTTCGTCATAGAATGCTATCAGAGCCAGGTTCGGTTCTATTTCCGGTGGGCTCCTGCTATTGATCATGATGCATTGCAACTCAATGAAGACTTGTTTGTACCATTGCTTCATGATTCTTAACATTAACCCTATGCTAATTCTAGAGTTCACAGCAGCTGAGATTTGAGGTTGAAACTGACTAAAATTTATTTCAAAACAGCAGATCCTACAGAGGAACAAGTTTCCTCTCCAAGGCAGAGGGAAGGCCTCAAGCTGGCGGTTCATCATCATCATTATCCACTAGTAGTAGAGGGAAACTGTTTACTACTGGTTAAAACAGTCCAGGAACAAGGAACTCTACCAAGGAAAATTATGACTACATTGAGACACATTCAGGGTCTACTTAAACAAATCCCAGACTGGGAAGCCCATTTGTGTAGGACGACAGCCGACCGGGTGGCTCATGATTTGGCCCACTTGTTCTTTTCTCTATTACACATTTTACTACAAACTTACTTTGCCATATACTTGCAATTTGCAGGGAGGATGTTGACAGGCAGTTCCACTGAGACGCAGCCGACTGAGTGGATTTTTAGGGAGGTCACTCCAGAAGAACATGAAGGGCTCATACATAGAACTAACTGAGAGAGCCCAGTTTTTTTAGTCTTTTTTTCAAAGATCGGCTACTATCTACTGCTGTCTTCTTTTCTTTCTTACTTTACATGTTTTGTCTTCTGTTTCTAAGACTGTAATCTCCCCTTCTTATGTTCTGTACTCTCTCTTCTTAATTTAAATAACCTCTTCTAGCAAAAAAAAAAAAAAAAAAAGAGTTTCATCTCCAATGCACTTAATATTGTCAAATAGGTTAGCCATGTGTTGATTTGAGACACAGCACCCGGGAACACTCCATATGTATCAAAGCTTACAAATGAAGGTGTAGTGATTTTCACTATCTATAAAGTAATTATAGTAACAGAAGCTGCTAGTGATCTCCAAGCATGATATTGAACAATTACCAAACATAAGTTGCAATCTTTTCCAACTTGTCATCAAAGGGACAATAAAAAAGAATTCTCGGTGTTGCTAAAAACAATGGGTGCCAACATCATGTGCAATTCATCATGATCTAACCTTGAGGCTTTCTTATGAGGTCAACGTCCCACCCTCGCTCCTGAACGGTCATAATTGTGGTTGAGCCCTCGCCTTCACCATAAAACTGTTGTTATGCCGTTTTCTATCACCAATTGATTTTGGGATAAGTGGTAGCTCAATGGGGTGTAAGATCCTACAAGTGGTATCAGAGCCTGGTCACGGGATACGAGTTTTGCGAGTTCGCAGCAATAGTCGCGGCGGGTGTACAGTGGGATGTAAGATCCTACACTTTCCCATGGAGAAATGCTGATTTGATAGAAACAATACACAATGTGAGGAGAAGGTTCTTGTTTTTGTTCATAACTCGAGCGAAGTTAACGGTGAGGCTGATCATTTGGCCAGAGTGGGGGTTGATTGGGCCTCTCATTTGTTTGAGTCAGCAAATGTGGTTTTGCTTTGATTTGGCTTTTGGCCATTTTAGAGATTGATCCTCATCATTGTTAGGATCATGCTACTGTTCTAACTGTACTTTTTGCATCTTTAATTACAATTATCATCATTTTTCTTGGTATCATCATTTGAAAAATAAAAAATAAAAATAAATAGTGACTGCAGAAGGTGTAGATAGCTAAATAGATATGTGATGTCATGTCACACTCAATTGGGTGTAGTTCTTTGCACTCTCTGTAAAGTTTTTAAGAATTCATGAACTTATTCAATAAAGTGTGGCTCTAAGAATTCATTAGTGCTTCTATAACTTAAGAAACAGAAAAGAGTTTTGTAGCTAATTAATTAAAAGGTCAGCATAGAACAGAAAAAATAAAATGAATACTAGCTCTCATGATTTGTTGTGGAAACCTCCTCAGCTGCAAAGTATTTGATGAGAAATCTGATCGAGATGAACAGCCTCGTTTGTCAATAACATTGATCTTATTATAAATCTTCTTATTCACACATGCACATTGGCTTGCAGTGATCACTTAAATTGGTTTTGTGCTAGTATTTCTGCTAGTTATATCTGACTTTTACTTTAAACTTACCTGTGTCCCAAGTCACTCCCAACAGGTTCAAAAGGTAAAACCTGACCTACTCCTAGAACTATCTGCAGTTTTGAAGGCTTGTTCTCCAAAGGAGATCCATAATATAAATTTGTTTTGAGGGTTTGGTCTCCAATGGAGATCCATAGTATAATTGTGTACTGTCTTGTGATGATAGCTGGATTATGAAAAGGATTCATCCAATAGTTTCATAATACAATTGATTGTAAAAATTTTAATTGTGGACAGAGGGATTGTAATTATGATCTGTAGATGGTTGTTACAATTGAGAATGATTTAGAGCAGTAGCAGCAGAACTGTAGCAGTCTGTTTAACAGGGAAGTATGGTTCTGGATGGGTAGAAGTCAGGTTTGTTCTCACTCAACAGAGTAATGCTACTGTACAAGCTTCACCTACTGGTCCATCGAAACTACATTTAAAAACAACAAAGCTTGGGAGTTTAAAATTAAGGACTAGGATAATCTAATTATAGCAATACACAGTCCAGTCACAAGTCACAATCTATTGAAGATTTTTAAGGGTCCTCGGTCTAATACGGACTGATTCATTTTTTCAGTGTTATAACCTTGTGTTTTCTTTATATTTGTCGTGTTACGTATAGTTGAAGGTTTCTATCAAGCGGTTACTTGAGGGAGGGAAGAATAAGATGGCCGATCCAACCCAATCCAATTAGAGAGCCTCGTCGTGATGCATGTGGTGCTCTTCCATTCTATGCAGTCCAGCTCTATGAGGCTCATTTTTATAAGTCTACCTCCTTCGCACTCTATTCCTCTATAAATTGCCACCGGGCCTTATTGTACATTTTTATTAACTCTACTCATCATTGAATTAAATATTCAGAAAGACGAATCTTGGATTTGGAGACATCGTCGTGCAGCCGGAAATCTATGTAAACAAGAAAAGCCGTAATGAGTTGCACTTACTGGAGATTTTTTCGTCAACAAACCTACATCCACTGTTTTGACGGGGAGTCTTATTTGTGGAAACTAATCAAATCTTACTCTATGTGGAATTGTATTTTCTGTTGGCCTCTACCCTGTTTGATCTGGGACCCATG
Organism: Umbellularia californica; assembly: GCA_028538565.1. Taxonomy (NCBI): domain Eukaryota; kingdom Viridiplantae; phylum Streptophyta; class Magnoliopsida; order Laurales; family Lauraceae; genus Umbellularia; species Umbellularia californica. The sequence goes on along the minus strand of JAPQWN010000001.1, from coordinate 10,368,068 downwards.
GCATGTGGGTAATATAATTTCCTACAAAGAAAATGCGATAGTTAAAAACCCAATACAATTTGAGGGTATTAAATCAAAGAATAGAGGATGATCTTTTGGGGTTGATTCTTTTGTCTGACCTTTATTCATGATGGGATATTTTCATCTCTTCAACCCCACTTATATGGATGCATCCATGTAGGCCCCACGAGCTGCACTGCTTACAAAGAGTATATTGTCGTGCTCTACACTTCCAACTCTTTTCCTGAGTAATCTGAACAACATTCTCCACTTAAAATCTATTGCAACCACGTGATCCACATCGTGTTTTTCAAGGGGGGCAAAAGAGAGCACATATCATGTTTTGGTGATATTGGGAAGGATGTCCATTCATCCAACCTGATGGTGAGATGTGGCCCCACTGATGAGTTCTAGAAATGGGTACACGGAAACATGAACTCATGAAAACTTAGTCGAGGCCAACCAGAATTTTACCGACTCTATCCACAAACACTCAAATTCCCACTGGACATTTTAACTTTAGGTTGCGGTTTGACTTTGCCGTTAAATCCAACATCAGATTTTTCCTTCCCCATCTTTTTCTGCTGCCTCGAGTATAAACATGTCTAAGAAATGTGATAATGAAGGCATATTTGTATATCACTGGGATTTTTACAGTCGCAAAAGTAACCTCCCTTGTAGCTTATTTATGTAACCGCTCTTCCGTATGGAAAGTAGAAATTGCTCTATATAGTGTTGAAATTTTTATATTTGGCGTGGCCACTTTTTGTAAGATAGGGAAAAAATCAATTAAATTTTTTGTGATTCTGAAAAAAAAAAAGTTTTCTTTAGATGTCAGACTTAGTTTTCTCCAGAGTTCTTATTTTTTTGCTATCAGAGGGTTCCCAACCCTTTGGACTGGACTAATCCCTCCGGACCCAAAAAGAAGCCAGATAAACACCCCTGTGACCCCATGGTAGTAGCATGGATTTTACCTTCGATTCCTAAAGAAGGGGAAATTAAAGGTCAATACCAAAACCTCCAGCTCCGGAAGAAGGAGGAACCATGGTCCTAACCACTAAACCAACCAGTAGGGATCGTTTTCTCCGGAATAAGAGAAGTTGTGCATGGACCGATTTTCTAAAGGCCACACAAACTTGCCCTGAGCAAATGGATTTTTCTAGAAACAAGATACATTACTTGAACATTTTCTCTTTTCACCCCAAAAAGCTGTCCCCAGTCGTCAGGAAAATTTTGTGACCACAAAAACTGGGCCATTTTTCAAGCCATCATGGAATCCCTCTTACTTCACACAAACATGTCCTGGAGGCTGATGTCAAATGAGCACCAAACTTGAACCGGGTTAGCCCTCCTCTCTGCCGCCCATTTTATTATTTTATTTGTGTCGTCAAGGGTGTTCGGCCCCTTAAAAAACCAATTATTCCTCGAACACGTGATGTCCCTGTTTCTCCAATCCCCACAATCGTGTAAGTAGCGCCACCCACTTTTCGTTTTTGATAAGTTACACTAATGCTATGTTTGGGAGAGGAGGAAAAATTAATTTTATCTTTTTTTGTTTGGATAAATAAAAAGTGGAAGAAGAAAAGTGAAAAAGTATAATTTTGTATGTTCGTGAGGTAGAAAGACAAATACTTTTACAAAAGTTTCAATATGACAAAATGGTAGTTTAGTAATTTCTTCACTTTTCCCCCCTTTGCCCCTCATTTTCCTCCACTTTCGAGGAGAAAATTTTTGAGTGGGCCCCACACTCATTTTCCCTCCACTTTCCCTCCCTCCCTTCCCAAACACCCTCAATTCCCACTTTCCCTCCATTTTTCCCTTTTTTTTTTCCTCCCCCATTTTACCCCCTTTCCAAAAGGTACCTAAATATCAATTAAGATTTTGCAAAAGCCATATTTTTTTTTTTTTTTAACGAAGGAGATAAAATTTCTGTCTCCAGCATAGCTAATGTCATCAGAATCTCGGCAGACTTTCTAGACTCCCCATCTCCGTGCCCCAGGGCTTTGAAAGTCACGGGTCTCTCCTTCTTAACTTCTACTTTCAAACAATACAGTCACAACGGCAAACAATTTAGGAATTCTCCACAAGAATCCAACTTCTAGAACAAAGCATCTCTTGTTACTTCGCTGACTATTGAAAATCGAAATAATGATTGAACGATGAAGATCAGAGCGTAGAAAACAGAAAAGTGCAACACACCACTAATTTTTTTTTTTTTTTTTTTGTTAATGACTTTGGTATTTATGAGATCTTTCATCCAAGAGGACTATTCCTTGGGTGTTGAAGTGTAGGTGGCTTTCAAAGAATTGTTGTACTAGTATATATTGCGAGAAACTATTAAATGAGATTAATTTAAAAGTAGTGTTTTTCCAATAATATGAAAGTTTTTCAAAAAAAAAAAAAAAAAAACTTACGAGAGTATCTCATGGTATTTGACCCACAGGATTCTTTCCTAGGGCGCCCCCACGGCATATTTTGCACCATGTGAATTTAGGGGCGTCAAAGCACAATGTGAGAGCAAACCCACGCTTGTTTCCAAGGAACCAACACCAAGGCAAGTAATTTTTTGCAAGACCTCGCTAAAATATTTATATTCTGTTGAGGTCAACGTCCACCTTCACTCCTGAACGGTTATAATTGTGGTCGAGCCTGAGCTCTCGTTATAAAACTATTGTTGTGTCGTTTCCTATCACCGAATGGTTTTGGGATAAGTGGTAGTTCAATGGGGTGTAAGATCTTACAAGTGGTATCAGAACCTGGTAAGTCTGATGTGCGAGTTCGCTCCTGAGCGGTTATAATTGTGGTAACTCAATGGGGTGTAAGATCCTACATATTCTAAATATTCAATAATAAGTCTGTAGCAGGCAAAGACTATAAATGGACCATCTATTTTTCCACTTCAACTACCGTAAAAAGGATATCATGTGCATCTTGATAGTATGAATTTGAAGGAATTCTTATTTTGATATTTCTCATGTGAAATCTAGAATTACTTTTACTAACCAAACCGACTTTTGAGCCTCTCTGTTTGCTTAAATTCAGAGAGTTCCTAGTTCCTATTAAGGAGAATTTTGAATTATTTAAATGCTTTTCTAAGCAACAAGTATATTAAGTTTTTCATCAAATCCTTTAGTATCCTAAAAGCTAGGATTTGAAAACTTTAGTTTAGAAGACCAAAAGTAATATTTCAAAACATTGAGCTTTTGAAACTTTAGAAGAAAAACCCCAATTTCTTTTAGAGATTTTTAAAAACATACATTTCTCATCGAATCTTTTCTTTATTTGTTTTAGATACTCCATTATAATTTTTAATTTTAAATATATTAAATTGTCTTAACTAACCATTCTTACAAATAGACGTGTTTGGCAATTAACTAGTTAAAGTAAAGTAAAGTGAATCCAGACAAGAAATGACAAGGAGTCATATAAAAAATAAACAATTTTATAATTTTCACCGAATTTTTCAAAAAAAAGACAAAAATGCAACCTCCTTTTTTCACTAAAAGACAAAAATACTCTACTTCTCTATAAAAAAAAAAGTCAAAAACATTTCAAAACACATAATTATAAAGAAAATACCATCAAATCACCATATATTTTATTTTCTCTTATTTTATGCTTCCACTCACCAAACTTCAATTCACCGTACATATGCAGCAACCCAAGCATATACCGGTCCAAGACTAGCTGGATGGAGGCACAAAACATGTGGGATTTTTTTTTTTTTTTTTTGACCTCAACGACCGTTTTCCTTCCTTTCAACGGACATGATAAGAAACGAGAATGTGAAAAGACAGCTATGCCCATACGAAACGTAAAAAACCGACATGATGATAAGAACGAGAATGTTAAAAAGACGGCTATGCCCGTACGAAACGAAGCTGAACTTTCAACGTTCCAAACTAGAAATTTGAAATTGGAAAGGAAAACCAAATCCCCTTTCAAGCTACCATCCGTCCCTGGCCGCGACGTACCAGCAAATATCCGGTTCGTTGAGATTTGAGAATGGCAACGTCTCGCACGTGCCATTCGATGGTCGTTCATGTGGAATGGATGAGCAGATAAGTAGGTCCCATCATTTAGATACATCAATGATGTAACATCATCGAACTTGTGTTCATAGAAAAACAAGGGTATGACTATGAGATATGAAAGTAGAAAGATCCCTTCATTGGTTGATCTTAACTGTCCAGTTGTTCCAAAATATGGCATGACGATTTGGCTGTGGCCTTGGGGGGGGGGGGGTGCATTATGCAAATTTGGCCGTGGCCTTGTTGTTGGGGGGTGGGGGGGGGTGCGCATTATGCAGATTTGGCCGTGGCCTTGTTGGGGGTGGGGGGCGCATTGTGCAGATTTGGCCGTGGCCTTGTTGTTGTTGTGGGGGGGGGGGGGGGGGGGGGGGGGGGGGGGCGCATTATGCAGATTTGGCCGTGGCCTTGTTGGGGGGGGGGGGGGGGGGGGGGGGCGCATTATGCAAATTTGGCCGTGGCCTTCTTGTTGTTGGGGGGGCGCGCATTGTGCAGATTTGGCCGTGGCCTTGTTGTTGTTGGGGGGGGGGCGCATTTTGCAGATTTGGCTGTGGCCTTGTTGGGGGGGGGGGGGGGGGCGCATTATGCAAATTTGGCCGTGGCCTTGTTGTTGGGGGGGGGGGGGTTGTTATTTTCATCTTTTTTTAGGTACATTTGTGTAGCTATTTTCTTGTGAAAAAGTGGAGAAAAAGATAGCTTATTTTCTAGGGCAAAGGTTTTTTAATATTTGATGCTGTGGCTTTTTAATAAAGAGAAGTATAGAAATAAGCTGATTTTTTTTATAATTCTGCAGAAAGCTTATTCTTTGAGGTCGCTATACAAATGTGGCCTTTAAAGTTTTAGGAACACGGTTTGAAGTTGAAAATTGTTAAAATGCAATATTGACCCTTTTTGTTACATTCTTGGAAAGAATAATAGAAAATGAGAGGAGATAAACACTTTACTAGATTAATTCATGTGTTTAGAGTTGAATGGAGAAAATTATGCAGAACAAATTATTTTGAAAACTTCTTTTATGTAAAAGCTAAATACTAGATGGAAGATATTATTTAATTATAAAGAAAATCAATGGCTCCTAAAAAGAACTGTATTCTAACTCCTGTGCAAAAATAGCCAAGAAAAGTATTGCATTTATTCTCTAAATAAATTGAAACAAAATAAAAGAAATTGAAACATCTAAATGCAATTTTAGAGTATGTTTGAGCAGTATTGGTGAAAATTTTCGTAAACTTGACCAACGGCCTTTAAATTTTGACCATTTAAATAAGTGTACAATCGATCAAACGGTCCAATCCATTCGAATGAATACCAAATATAAAACCGGTGATTATCAAGGGGACCTCCTATTTCATGATCCACTCGGATGGATCATACGGTGGTCCCACTAGGAATTTTGAAGGCACTTACTCAGTTTATCTTCAGCTCATCAACAGTAGTAATTAAGTAATTATACTGCACACACACACACGCGAAAGCGCAAGTCGCAATGAAGCGAACTCGATTCGTCGCGTTGGACGGGGAAAATTCAAACGCTACATTTCGCGTGTGGCGTCCTCCCTCACCTCAGCTGTCGCTCGTACATATAAATTCCGCGGAAAGCGGGAATACGAAGAAACCTTCGAGAGGGAGAGAGAAAGGAGAGAAGAACTTTCCGAACGACAACACATCTGAGCTCGAGCTTTCTTCCTCAGCCTCCTTTCATAGAATCCAATTCTCATTTGGTACTTTCTAGAGCTAGGGCTTTTGCGTGCATGGCGACGATGGAGAGCTTGATCGGACTCGTCAACAAAATCCAAAGGGCCTGTACGGTCCTCGGCGACCACGGCGGCGACACCGCCCTCCCCACCCTCTGGGAATCTCTTCCCTCCGTCGCCGTCGTCGGAGGACAGGTCTCAATCTCTCTCTCTATCTCAATCTCTTTGTGTTTGATCTGATTGCGTTTGAATTCATGTTCTCTGATTTTGTTGCAGAGTTCTGGAAAATCCTCGGTTTTGGAAAGCATTGTAGGGAGGGATTTTCTTCCGAGAGGATCTGGTTAGGGTTTTGGAATTCTGTTTCCTTGTGTTTTTTGCTTGCTTCTTGTATTGCTGTTTGGTGAATTTCCCTTGCTAATGTTTTGGTGGATCTTGATTTTTGCAGGGATTGTTACGAGGCGGCCTTTGGTTCTGCAGCTGCACAGGACGGAGGAAGGGCAGAAGGAGTATGCAGAGTTCCTTCACATGCCGGATAGGAGATTCACAGACTTCTGTATGTTGTTTGTTTTTATTTAAATTTGTGTTGCGGTTCTTCTTTTGATTTGTTGCAGATTGTTGGAATTGGACTTCAGTTTTTGTTTCTTTAAGTAGAGTTTTGCTGATATTAGGAAGGAAAAAAACAGAAGTAAGAAACGAAATTTCATGGTCGTACTGGGTAAAGTGTTTTCCTGATGGAATAGTTTCCCCTGTTTTTTTGTTTGGTGACTTTTGATATGAGTTTGCTGTTGGAGACTTTCCTGTTGATGAATTTCATAAAAGTAGATGAGAGTGAATTGATATGAAATGTTTAGCTTCCGTCTGGATTTACTCTACCTTTGTCACAATTATCATTCTTGGGAAAATCTTAGTGTTGGAAAAATGTCAGGATGTTTTCAAAATTGGGGGCTTTCTCAAGATATTAATGGGGAATTATAGCAAAAATTAATTGTTTTTTAGATATTACAAATAATTGATAAATATGTCGTTCTGTTAAAATAATTTTTAAAGATATTCCTATTTTTTTCATTTTATTTGTAGTTTCTCATGATTTTCTTAGGAAATTCTGATTTTTGGAAAATTATTTTGAAAGATTGTGATATTTTCGAAATTTCGTCTATATTTGTGACATTAGTCAACAAATAAGATTTCATTGACAATACTTGGAAATGTCGTCTACATTATCTATATTTGGAAATTTCATTGAAATAAAGTCTAATTTAATTTCATGAAAATGAAATTAAATATTCGTTGACATTAATCAACAAATAACCAATGTGAAAAATATCATTATTGGGGCAACATTGGTGAGAGAAAATATCAGAACAATTTCCAATTTTCTGTTTTTTTGGGGATATTATTGGGGAAATATTGAAAAATAAAAAGTAAAATTCAAATTAAAAATAGAAATCTAAAAACATTGAATTAAACAATTTGAATACTGATGGGCTCTTGCCTATATGATTTGCCACCTTGTGATGGCTGTCTTTCTTCTCTTGTACAAGAGTTTGTTGAGCGCCTTAATTACTTTGGTTCCTTGATCTGTTTGCTGCTCTATATATTTGTAGATGATAATGACATGGATACAAGTTATTGTACTTCAATGAAATGAAGTTTCCATGTTATTTTGCTTCTAATAATGCGTTAGGTACTTCAATGATAGTATTATTTCACACTGAAATATCTTTTTTCTCCTTCAAATGGGTAGAAGAACAATCAAAGATGAATTGGTTTGTTTGAGTATTTGACCATTTGGTGTGATTGTGCAGCAATGGTGCGAAAAGAAATTCAAAATGAGACTGATAGAGTTACTGGGAGAACTAAACAGATATCTCAAACTCCTATTCATCTAAGCATTTATTCTCCAAATGGTGTGTTTACCTCTGGCTTATACTTTATTTCCTCCGATTCATTTTCTATACAATGTATATATAGTTAAATAACTGAAATGAAAAGAGCGCTTCTTTTTGTTTTACCATAGAGTGCCATGAATGTCATATTGTTTGACTGGATGTCTAATAATGGGACCATGTCATATTAGATATAATGACTGGATCTCTCAAATCATATAATGGGACCATGTCTCATCCAGCTCTGTGGCACTATGGTCCTCATGGGACGTCCAGCACGCTTAAAACATGTTTTGCTTATATTGATTGATTCATTGATTTGCTTTTTATCATTTTAGTTGCAGGGTTATTTCAATCTCTTTTTTTTTTTTAGTTATAAAGCTAGGATTAAAACATCAGATATTTAATCCTGTAGCCAAGATTGATTTTAAGGCAGTATTATTTTATGAAAACTACAGTCTGGAATAAGCATAATAAGAGCTGGTCTACCATCCCATCTGTATATTTTTCTGATTTTTATGCTCAATTCACCTCCAAATTAGGGCTTTGAATGTGGTACCCGATTGGATTTGACTGTGGGATGTGTAGATGAACACTATTAGTCACCATTGTGCGTATCACTTTATTCTCCTTTAGTTTTCTGTTTTTGGTGTTATGGGATTTTGGTGAACTAATGTAATTGACTGGTCTTGGATTGTGTAAAAAAATCACTACGTATATTCTACCTGATGCTAGTTTTTTTTTTTGGAAAAAAGGTCAGTGTGAGTTGGATCCATGGACTGTTGTAGTCTGAACTCTGAAAATGTTTGAATGAGATACTCTGAAGTTTGAACACTTGAGAATGTGAGTAAATATGTGAAGATTGCTTAGTAATCATTCAATAAATTTTTTTGCATATTAACCAGTGATATTTTAATACTTTAGAGTCTAGACAAAAATATATACCATGCACTTTTTATGCTAAATCAATTTAATAATACATTGCTTGCACTGTTCAAATATTAGTAGTGTTATAATTATATGACAGTGTTCAAATAATATACTGTTTGCCGCTCTTTCTCAGGTATTTCCAATATTGAGTCTCACGCTCTTCTAATTTATTGTTCTTCTTTCTTGATATAAGCTTCACAATTTAATGACATTAGTTGGTCCTTCGCCTCTCTGCAGTTGTCAACTTAACATTGATAGATCTACCTGGTTTGACAAAGGTTGCTATAGGTAATACCTCTTTTCCAAATGTAATAAAGCATTAAGGTTGCTATTCATTACTGCATTTTGTATCTTCTTTTTTTTTTAATCTTCTAAAGCAAGTATATTTTATGCAGAGGGACAGCCTGATGGTATTGTTGAGGATATTGAAAACATGGTCCGCTCATATGTTGAAAAGGTAATTATAGAATCTTCTAGTAAAGCTATTGTTTATTTATCTCCTAATTAGCAATATTCATTATATAGATAGTGAATTATGCAATATAAAAAAATGTTGTAAATGCTTTGTGTGAATCCCAAGAAAAAAAAAACTATGTTAATGAAAATCAGTAAGTAAAACTTTGACAGATGATGCGTCATTCTGGGTTTAAGTTCCATCCCCCCGGCATCAAACACATTGCATCTTCTAGTTCTTGTCTTAATGTTCTTAAATTGCTGACGAGTTTCTTTGGTTTCTAAGCTGCGATTTCTTTCCCCTAAAAGTCTACAAAGGTCATGGGATGGCTTTATCCAGGCATTGATGGGAGTTTCTTATGGGTTGACATTTTCATATCATTCACATGTGAAACTGAACAAGTCAGAAAGGGGTGAAAGGTGGAAAATAATGTAAAAGGGAATATAACCAAAGGTGAAACCCTCAACATTTTTCACATGTGAAATTTATTCTCACAGGGGAGATGATAAGAAACTATTAGGCATCAAAAGTGCGAAAATTGTATTCTCTTCTGTCATTTGCACATAATCTTCCTCATTTCACCCATTTCCGACCTCACTTCATTTCATATGTCATATGTGAATGATATGAAAATGTCAAATGCCCCCTAAATGAACAGCTGAATGTTCATTTTGGGATGTTAATGTTATTAATTCCTTTTGTGTAGTTTGTTGATTCAACTGTTGATCCTGGCTTTCATTTTCCTTGTGCAAAACTATAAAATGCATTGCTACTTGTTCCACTTAGTATGTACACCTTTTTTTTTTTAAGAATGGGATGGATATTTATGGTGTATTATGAGTCTTCATTTGGTTCTGCTGCTGCTCTTTCATTTTTTTCTTTTCATTATTGGTAAAGGAAATTTTATTAGAAACAAGAAACATAACTACACTGCTCTAAGTGATGAGCCACAAGAAGTTGTAGCCAAACACTCCTTGACTTGCAAGGCATGCATCTTACTGTTATGTGCCTTTATTGTTTGCCATTTTATCCACATAAGAATATAACGTTTGTTGGTTTGAAAAATGATCTTCTATTTATTACTATTGCAGCATATGTCTTTTTCGGGCTACCAATAATCTACATCTACACTCTGTCTGTGATTTCCATTCAGTGATAGTACCTTGTTTTTGTAGCCCAACTGCGTTATACTAGCCATTTCTCCAGCTAATCAAGATATAGCAACCTCTGATGCTATGAAGCTTTCGAGGGAAGTTGATCCTACAGGTGATATCATCTTATTTATGCAATTATGTTACCCCTATTTCATCATCTTAGTATCTTTTTTAATTTGGTGGGATCTTTTGAATTGTGCACAGGTGAGAGAACATTTGGAGTATTGACAAAGTTAGACTTGATGGATAAGGGGACAAATGCACTGGATGTGAGTTGCTCAACTTTTTTGTTTTCACTATGAGAACATTAAGCATTGAGAAGACAAGTTTCAACCAGCCTATTTTGTTCTTCATTCTGTTACTTTTAAATCTATTTTCATTCCATTATGTTCTATTTATTTAATATCATTTCTGCACTCGGGGGTTAGCCCGTCATACCGTCAATGCATCATCACTCAATACTTGGTTCACTAGCTTCCTGTGACCAGTGTCACATGGAGTATGGAGCTCTACTTTGCCTTCTTCCTGATTTTTTTCCCTATGTTGTTTGTGTTTTCTTTTCTAAGGTCCTTGAAGGACGATCTTATAGGTTGCAACGTCCTTGGGTGGGAATTGTTAACCGTTCACAAGCTGACATCAATAAGAATGTTGACATGATTGCTGCTAGGAGAAGGGAACATGAGTACTTTACAACAAGTCCTGATTATGCACACTTGGCAAGTAAAATGGGTTCAGAATATCTTGCAAAACTTCTCTCTAAGGTAAAACCTCATCAGCTTTAACCCATATTAGTCTTTCATCGATTTTTGGGACTGACAGTTGTACTAATGATCTACCATGCCTTCAGCATTTGGAATCTGTCATTAGGGCGCGCATTCCTAGCATTACATCCTTAATAAACAAAACCATTGATGAGCTTGAATCAGAGATGGACCATCTTGGAAGGCCTATTGCTGTTGATGCAGGGGTAAGTTTCTTCCATCTCATTCACCTGTAGAAAATGAAAACAAGTTTGAGTATAGAACTAACAGTTTGATGTTTCTGGATCTTCAGGCTCAACTATATACCATTTTAGGGCTCTGCCGTGCATTTGACCGGATATTCAAGGAGCATCTTGATGGAGGGTAAAGGCATTGGTCCTGTTGTCTGTTTCTTTAGGATCCTAAGTTCTTTAATTTGAAGCTGTGCGCATTTTTCTGAATTGTTTGGATCAAACCATGTTCTCCATGATTGGTTGTGGGCCTTGTGGCCTTAAACATTCTTCTGGTCAGGGTGATATTCAACATTGGATTGAATTAGTTCAGGTGCTATTACCTCATGCACTGGTTTAAACGAATGCTGAATTGGTCTCCGTTTAAGAGCAATAACCTCTCACATGTGAAGGTTACATGTGTATGTATACATTTGTCCACATCAAATGTGAGTCGCCGCCTCATTCCTAAATTAGGCACTGGATCAGCTCTTTACTATGGAAAGGCATTAATTAAGGTCTTTAGTAACCAGCATTAATCTTTTTGTAGTCCTCATTTTGTGAGGTATAAGGGATAGCCATTGCTCTTGAATATGTATGAACTGTTATGAGTCTATTTTTGGTCAAAATTTGTATTTGAAGCACATGATGCATCAACTTATTTTGCTGATGTTGAGATTGCCTTTATTTTGTCTGGTCCAGTATATTGGCTAGTAAATACTCTGTCCGGTGTGAACTGCTGATTCTTTCTTGAAAATTTGTGTTCCTGTGCTTTAGGCGACCTGGTGGTGACCGGATATATGGGGTCTTTGATAACCAACTCTCTGCTGCTCTGAAGAAACTTCCATTTGATAGGCATCTCTCCCTGCAGAACGTGAAGAAAGTTGTTGCAGAGGCAGACGGTTATCAACCCCATCTGATTGCTCCTGAGCAAGGTTATCGACGTCTCATTGAGACCGCTCTTAATTATTTCAAAGGCCCAGCTGAAGCTTCAGTTGATGCTGTAACTATCATATCTCACTACCTTTCTAATTCCTTCTCAATTGCTTTTGTTGTTGTAGAAAATTCTCTTTTCGGGATCTAGTGTTATGCTCAAAGTGGGAGTGACACTTCCATTCCAGCTTACAAATCAAAAGGGATATAGCTTAAAAAGTTAAAATCGAGTAAATGGGCTTGTTCATAGAACATATCTAAACTTGCTGCAGGTTCACTTAATCTTGAAAGAACTTGTCCGGAAATCAATTGGCGAAACTCAGGTGAGATTTAGCGAAGTCATGTTCCTTTTTTTTTTTTTTTTGTTATCTTGTGTAAAACATATTTTGATCCTTTGCTTGAACAGGAGTTGAAGCGGTTTCCTACACTCCAAGCTGAAATAGCAGCTGCTGCAAACGAAGCTTTAGAAAGATTTCGGGACGATGGTCGTAAGACATCACTGCGACTGGTTGAAATGGAGGCCTCATATCTGACAGCAGATTTTTTCAGGAATCTTCCCCAGGAAATGGAAAAGGGAGGGAACCCTGCTGCAGCTACCGTCGATAGATACACAGACATGCACTTCAGAAGGATAGGATCAAATGTGTCATCTTACATTGGGATGGTGTCAGACACACTCAAGAATACCATTCCAAAGGCTGTGGTTTATTGTCAAGTCCGAGAAGCCAAGCTATCTTTACTCAACCACTTCTATACTAAAGTGGGAAGCAAAGAGGTACTTGCTCTCCCTTACTGGTGGATGAATTATGTGATTATCAACTTGTCCTCTGGCCTCAAGTACATGATGGGCCCCAACATCTGGTGGTCCAAGCCATTAGCCTGCATGGTCTAAACTCAGACAATGCCCTAAAATATCTTAGGTTGGAAGACTCTAGTCTTCAGTCATTTTATGTTGGATGTGGATCACTGTCGTATTTTTTAAGTGGTGTGTTCTTCAGTTTATTGATTTAAGGTTACCATCTACTTCCAACAAGAGGATTCTTAGGTTGACGAGTTCCATAGAAGTTGGAAGGTGCTCATTGTCACAACCAAAAGGCTTTGGGATTATTTTATATGGTGGTTGAGCCTTTCATATAATGTCCCTGATCTGAACTTTAGGCCTGAGAGAGAGAGAGAGAGAGAGAGAGAGAGAGAGAGAGTTTGGATTGTTTTATATCGTGGTTGAGCCTATCATATAATGTCCCTGATCTGAACATTAGGCCTTGGTTGTACATACTCTGATACTGAAGGGCTAAGGATATGATGCATATCCTTTGCTCAATTATCTGAGAACTATCACAGGTCTGCAACCATGGATCAATAATATTTTATCAGTTTGATGACCAGCTAAGTCAATTTTTTTAATTTATTTCTTGTATTTTTATTTTTATTTTTGCAGCCCAAGGAGCTCGGGCAATTGCTCAATGAGGACCCAGCACTGATGGACCGTCGGCTGCAATGTGCCAAGAGGCTTGAATTATACAAGAAAGCAAGGGATGAAATCGATTCTGTAGCTTGGGTCAGATCATAAAACTGCATTTTTTTTGTATCATATCCATTACTAAAGATTTTTTTTGGGGAAAACATTACTAAAGATTAGGATTGAAGGTGTCAAGTGTTGCATACATGGACTACATTACTGCTGGATTGCACTTCAAATCCCTTATGTGCGGCAGAGTTGTATATTTTTGCAATTTGTTAGTTCTGTATATAATACATATGGTACTCAATTCTCATCCACACGTATCCCACTCGCTTGCACTTCTGCCAAACATGTGTGATTATTACCAGATCAAATTGATTATCTTTTTCGCAATTTGTATGGTCATGGAAGTTGAGTTGACCACTTGACCCTTATTTGCTCGAATCAGGTGGTTCAGGATTGTTGAACCATAAGTATTGTTTTCGGGAATCGGGGCTGGGGCTGTAAATGGATCTGTCTGATTTAGGCCCCAATGTCTAGTGTCCAAGACCTAGTATCCATATGGATCAACTGGGTTTAGTTTGGAGTTAGCCTGGGATTCAAGTCATGGTCCCTTCATGGTCAAAACTCCACTGGCATCTGCTCCATCAGGTCACTTTTTTAAGATTTAGGGGCAACTTGTCCAAAGGTGGAGGGTTACAGAAGTTTACAGAAGTTTCCTCTAACCTTGCTTTGATTGCTTATTGATTGCAACCACAGAAATTTACAGAAGTTTCATCTAACCTTGCTTTGATTGCTTATCGATTGCAACCACAGAAATTTACAGAAGTTTCCTCTAACCTTGCTTTGATTGCCTATTGATTACATCCACGAAAAACTAGAGTCGAGTAAGTTCATGCTTCAAAAATGAGATGCAAGCTATTGCCTTTTGTTTAAGTTACTGCAAAAATGTGTTGAAGGGGCCTCGAGCTCTGGCAGCCCTATGTTCAATGGAACAAAGCTCAAGAAAGTACACATGGTTTCTGTAACCATTCATAAACAGCTCAAATTACACTGAAATGACCGGCACATACATTCAGCCCACTCTCTTGTACAAAACACACATGTTTTCTGGTATATGGGCAAATTTTCCTCAGAAACACTCCACTCTGTTAAACAAAAGTCTTGGTCTTAGCTGCACATGCCCGGTCTACTCAGATGGATTCCTTAACTTTTTATCTTGTTCATGAGATTAAAAGACACGTTAAATAGGTTGCAGTGGAAATTGTCTAGGCCTTTTGAACCAAACTAAAACAAGCTTTAAATTTTTATGAAAGAGATCATGAAGGATTGAATTTGTTTTAATGTAATGTATTATAATGGTTAGTTCATAGAGACCTGTCACCTGCATGTTAAATATTAACTGATTGTATGATTCCATCAAGCCAAGTGGAGTCTCTATTTTTCAGTGGGTTAAGGTGATCCACACCATGTTTAAAGGCCAGATCATGCCAACATCTGAACACCATTTGGTATTTTACAATCTGAATTCTGTCCCCCTCCTTACGAGAGCAAGAACCACAATGTAATGCTCTTCTACAGTCCTTGATTACAATAAAGTGATGTAATCTCTGGGCATCACACATAGTAGTGGCTCAAGTACCGGGCTTGGAAGGAGGCCTGTGGACCATCAAGAACATAAATTAAATTGGGTAATGATGTAGCAGTGAAGGAGCAGCTATCTGTTCAGTAGGTTAATGGAGCGTCCAGAGACTGTAAGCACCCACCATTTGCACGCATAGTTTCTGTAACCAGCCTGTAAGCGTCTTGCAACTATAAACATCAAAGGTTCAACATCTAATTCTCCATTTGAATGTAGACAATTATAAACATCAACTTTCAATATTTCAATCTCCAACATCAACTTTCAACCTGCAAAACAACCATTCAATTGTAAATAACTGCATACATCAACTTTGAAGTTTGAACATGACAAATCCCCATTAAAGTTTCAACCTATAAACATCAACTTCACACCTTTAAACAACCATTCAATTGTAAATGACTGTAAATATCAACATTTAATATGACAAATCTCCATTCAATTACAGTAATATGTAAATATCAAGTGTCAACTACATTAAACTTTAAATTACAACAGACAAACCCAAAGCCTATAAAACAGCATTCAATTACAACATCCACAAAGCTTGTGAAAAAGAAGAAAAAAACCCAATATCCGACTATTGCATCCAATTACAACATCCCAATAGTAATCAGAAAATCCACACACACTCGGACTTGCATTTCGGTTGAATCACAAAACCCATGTCAGAAAGTAGAGGGTTTGGTTCTGGGAAGGAGCGCAAAGAGACAGGTAGGGTTATGGTCTGGATTTGGTTCTTGGAGGCGCATCAAAGAGAGGTAGTGGAGAGGGACTTTTAAGGCTTCACACTGCAGTTAGAGAGGGAGGACCAGGAGAGAAGAGCGACTCAACAATGGCAGGCGAGTGCTGGGAGAGGAGCAAGGGAGAGATCGAGAGAGAAACTGAGAGAGCGTCTGGAATATGGTTTGAACGAGTTTTTTTTTTTTTTCCTGCTTTTATATGAACCTTGAAGACCTCTGTAAATCGAGATATTTTCTCTCTTGCCACGATATGAAGAATCTTTCTGCAAATGACCCCATCTTCTACTCTTTTTTTTTTTTATATAACCACACCATCTTCTACTTTGCAGCAAGCAAGAGGATAAAAGTCCCTCTTCTCCTTTGAGCACCCCAGGAAACAATCTAAACAGATCCAGGTGTTGCCTTCTTCACGTTCGTTGCCACTAGAAGACACTCTAGACAGGCCACCTTTTTTTGGTTGCTCTCTTTCAGATTGTTCCTCTTTACTTTTGTCATGGGTTGCTCTCTTTTGGTTTCGGTATTTGGGAATGGAACGAGAGATGAGGTGAGGTATTAGCATTTGGGAGATGAGGGAAGAGTTGGAGTTTTCTAATTTGGCTCAGAGCGAGAAACAAAAATATGGAGGGTTTTTTTTCTTTTTTTTTTGTTAACTGAAAAGGTACACAAGAGAGCAGCTGGATCTACACTTTAAATGGATGGCTGGGATCTTCCTCTCTCATATAAGCGTGAGAGTTACTCTCATAAGAGCATTCCTCTATAAGTATTACTTAGTGAGGAATGTTCATATGCATCCATCCCTCACCATAATATGGTGAGGGGCAACTTGATGAGGCCCACCAAGGGCCCCACTATTCACGGGACTTGGGGGATGGAAAGAGACATTTTAGATGGGCTCAAATATCAAGTTTGGGGTCAGTCACATGCCTCTAACCCCTTCGTCCATGGCCCACAAGTTTAATGACTTTATATTCAAGAAAAGATTTGACCCTCGATCCAACAGACCAGTCCATTCGAATCGGTGAAAACTCAAGGCATCTAGTGTAATTTAGGGGGTCCCGTATGTGTGGATGGTTCACATGGATCATAAAGTTGGCCCCACTATGTTGCCCTATGTGTCCCTCACCCTATGGTGAAAGAAAGATCTTTGACTAAAAAAGGGGTTCCAACAAGCTCCATAGTTATTTGGATTAGGACCTCATTGGACTTTGGCCTTTAACGCAGGATATTTCTTTGGCGAGCTAATACTTAGGATCTAGGATCTATGTTAGACCCAGGACTGGGACTTGGACTCAAGCCCCAATAGGTCTAGCTCGAATCCCACCCCTTGACAACCCTAAGGTATCGTTTGGGAATGAGGTAAAATGAGGAGAAGGAAAAAAAAAAGAGGCGAAAATGGAGGGAATGTTGAAATTGAGGGTGTTTGGGAAGGGGGGAGGGAAAGTGGGAGAGGGGAATTTAGGGGTAAAATTAGTGTGGGGCCTACTCCAAAATTTTCCCTTCAAAAATGGGGGGAAAATGGGAGGCAAATAGGGGATTTTTTAGAAAATTACTGAACTGCCCTTTTGTCAAATTGAAGCTTTTGCAAAAGTAAGAATAAAATGGTAATTGTCTCTCTACCTCACAAACAACCAAAATTATACTTTTTCACTTTTCTTCCCCCTACTTTTTAACTATCCAAACAAGAGGAGATCAAATTAATTTTCCCTCCCCTCCCCTCCCCTTCATTTTCCTTTCCCCTCAAATTTTCCCTCCCCTCCCCCCCTTCCCAAACAAAGTGTAAATTTACTCAATATTAATAGAGAATAATAGGTAAAAGATGATGAGAAACGCCTCACAAGTCACAACCTAGTGGCAAAGAGGTGTCTCACCTTATAGCCGCCTAACGATTAATCCCTGAGCAATTAGATCTCCATGTATTGTTCCCACTTCCCACCAATAGTCCATAGTAGCAAAAAACCAAAAAAATAAAATAAATAAGAGAAGTAAAAGATGACATTCTTAAACATTTATTGGTCCCTAAAAGAATCCAGAGTCAAAGTGAGGAAATATTTTTAAGTAACTGCTTTTCCACATCGACTCATCCAACGGATCAATTTCTTGAGTTCTAGTTTTCCACTCAAACCAAATTTTAAGCCGTGTTCTTTGTAACTGTTACTCCACAATCTATAATGTCTTTCCACACTTCTTAGCTCCACGATCTATGATGTCATTACCCACTACTTCATTCGAGGTCTATATTAGTCTTTTCCTAGTTGATTAAAGTTGTAGCATTTCAAATACCTCATACATGAGTTGTTACAGGTCTTGCGTTTTCAAAGCATTACTTGATTTTCTTTTCCATTAGAGCTACCTGTGATCCCTTATGAGTTCGTTCCTATATCTATCCTTTCTTGGAGATTCATACATCCATCGACCATCATGGCCAAGTGGCAACATTAACGACATCATGTACTATCTCTTGTTTTTCACTAACGTCCAGCTCTATACAACAAAGCAGGTTTGACTGCCATCTTATAGAAATGAACCTTTGATCAAAATGGTAATCTAGATCCACAGTAATAGGAGTGGCAAAATCCAATCCAACCCACCAACACAAACCGGGCCAAAACTGCCTAACCCAACCTAAACAAAACTCACATGCACGCACGCACGCACACACACACATATATATATATATATATATATATGGGTTTGCCATGGATTGGGAACCCTGGCCAATTTAATAGTAAGGTCAAGTTTGAATTGATTCAACAAACCCATCAGGTCACCCAACCTGCCTAAACAAACCCGAACAAGACCCACTATGTATGAGTTGCTCACAAGTTGAGGAACTCAAGTATCCAACCCATTCAACAATCTGTTCGGATTTGACTTGAAGCAACAGAATGTGTTATTTATGTTTACCGAGAGCTTCGGAAGGGCAACAAGGGAGCACTCCATGAAGCAACAGTAAACCTCACTCTATCCTCCAACTGCAAATAATCAACTAACCACCCCTCAAAGCACCGCTCATTCCTTTCCTTCCAAATAGTCCAAATCACAGCTAAGAATGAGAGCTTCCACATAATCCACCCCCTTTGGAGCCCCACTCCCATCCTCCAAGACTCAAACAATTGAGTCTTGGAGGGTGGTAGTTAATAAAAACTCTGAATTTTTCCAATTCTCTCTAAATTTTTCCATGAGTTGTAGATGGTCCACCATGCATAAACCCAAACCAGTTCCTCAAAATATTTGATTCTTGTAGTTTGGCCTGTTGTTACTCCCTCCCTAAGTTCAATCGTACAGCCCAAAAGCTTGATAGCATGGTAGTTATGGATATCTCCTTTGTTCTTGTAACAAAGGCCTGCAGGACTCTATATCAGCTCATTGGTGATTCTTCTTACACTCTAAAACTTTATTGGGCAATTTGGTGAAGCCTGAAAATCCCAATTGCCCATCAAGATATTTTTATAGGTGCACCATCTGGTCATGATGCTCAATTTATCGATTCTATATAGGTTCTCTTCTATTGTAGATATTTCTTTCAGCATCCTTGTTTTGGTTCTTATCATAGTTTACTTTACCCACATATTCTAAATTCAATGCCATTAGATACATTCCCCATCTATCTTTTGAACTACATGCATTCATTTCAACTTTGACGCACCCTAACTGATCAAGCCATTAAGCTTTCCAATTTTCCTTTCTCTGCCTTTGGCAAGATTATAAATACCCTTCTCTCCCTCCTTAGTATTTTAGTCTCAACTAAGGATACAAATTCTTGTAGGCTTTGAACTTGGCTTTCAGTTACTTTCTTCCATACAATAAATACCGTTCTCTCTCTTAAAGATGAATGAATTTTATTCCCAAGCAAATGAAAAGAAACAAAGGAATCAGAAGCAAAGAGGTCTGCACTAACTACAAGTTGCAGACTAGAAATCCCTTCGATTGTTTTAACATTTCTGTGATACTATGGTGGTTTCATGACTTCAAACTCATCACTGTGGTACTATATATGTTGTTCTGAAGATTCATAAGAACGTGGAGATTAGAGTGCATGGATGTGGATTAAGCAATTTAAGTAAAAGAATTTCCTCTGGACCAATAGACCATGTCATGTCCAGGTATAGACATGTATACAGACAGTGAATGAATAAGATTCTTTCTTTTTTTCTCTTATAATGCATACATCCTCACATCATCATCAGATCCTTAACCCATCGATATAGGGTTGGCATTCTGTAAAAAATCTTCGTATCATTGTTTTCCTCGATCTTATGAATCATAAACAAAGATTCAGAATATTAGAAAGAAGAGGGGCTGGAGGAAGAGAGCAAAAGCAGCAGTTTTGTAAGAGGCTGGAGGAAGAGAGCAAAAGCAGCAGTTTTTTTCTCTTACAAACTACAAATTATGAAACCTATTGGAGCTATACAACAAAGAAGGGAGGTAATTTAATCATGCAAAGAAGCAAGTCTGTATTACCTGTTTAGCTGATCAGCATGGACTGTGCGTTTTTTGATACAGAGAACGAAAGTAAGAAGGGTACGCCAGATGATAGCCAAAATTATTCTCCCTTGATCTTCATGTTATTATATTTATCAAGTGTGTAAAAAGTTGGGTAAAATCCATTACGGTACATTGCTTCCATCCACCTCTCAGCCTCCTTTCGTCTACCATGTTTGCAGAAACCATGCACAATAATATCATAAGTCCTTTCGTCGGGCAGATGCCCTTTCTTGCATATCCTATGAAACAAGTTACATGCATAGTCCATTTTACCCTCCATAGTAAGCTCTCTTAACAATAAATTGCAAGTGAAAATATTAATTTGAAAGAACTGTTCAACCACTTCTTCCAAGCTATCTAGATGTTCCCTCACTCGGATGCCACCAGAGAATGCACCAACTAGCTGCCCAAGCATCAACTCCTCTCCATCTAGAGCACTCGATTGAACCCAAGCCCTATTAAGTTCAGGCTTCTTCAAAGTATGCGATAGAATCGTGTTCCCAGTGAATGAAGAAACATTCCACCCGGTTTTCTGAAAGTCATTCAACACCTTTATCGTCATATCATAGTCTCCGCCTGTGCATAAGACGTGTACAAGCTCCTCGTAGCAATGCAGATTAGGAACCATTCCCCTCTCTCTCACATCACTCCACATTTCTAGTGCATGATCTGGCTTCCCAGCTTTGCAAAGACCCGCAATCATAATATTATACAGCCGATTACTGGGCTCGTGTTTGTTGGCCAAATCATTGAAGAAGTTCAAAGCACCAGCAATGCGTTTGCTTTTCAAATAACTACTCAGCATGAGAATGTTGGTATCCATATTGGGTTGAATGCCTCTCAATGACATTCTCTCAAAACACTTCCCTCGCGATCTCAGGTTTTAAGGCTTGTCCCACCCCATCAATGAAGTAATTGAAAATGTGCCGATTCTTGGCACCCCCATCTTCTTCATGCGGCAAATGCATGTCTAGAATGTTTAAAACCTGTTGCAAATTACCCGTTTTGCACAAGCAACAGATAAAAGATCTATACAACTTCTGGCTCGGCGGGTAACCGCTTTCTTGCATTTCAAGCAGCAACCTGGATGCCACATCTCCCCTGTTCAACTTGATAAACCCATCAATCAGGCTCACATAAGCATATCTTGTCAGGACGGTGGTGCTCGGCCTATTAAACTTACATGGCACCACCAAATATCCCCTCCTCTGCCTTCCCAGCCAAAATGTATTTCACACACAAGGAATTGATGGGCTTGATGTTCTTCCGCAGAGCTGCATCCATCAGTTTGCTCATCTCATCCAACCTCCCGTCCATACAGAGCGAATCCACGAGGAATTGGAATGCCCTTTTCCCTGGGAAGTGCCCTTGCTTCAAAGAATCCTCAAACACCCGGCACGCTTCATCGATGCTCCCATCCCCGCAAAGAGCATTGATGAGATGGTCATAGGAAAAGCCATTCCGGGTGAGACCAATCTCCAACCTTGAATTATACAATTCTACAGCTACATCTACCATTCCAGCCTTGCAAAAGAAGCACAAGGCGGCGTTCATGGTCACCTTGTCAGGCGCTATTTGCGCCTCCCACATCTCCGCCAGGAGATCATAAACCTCGGCCAATCGATTCTCCCTCAAAAGCCCACATGTCAGTTTATTATAGGATGAAGTCTCAGGAACATAACCTACTGTTGTCTTCTTCTTGCTCTGGAAGAAATTGAGCGCCTGATCGACCTTCCCTGCGTCGATCAGGTTGCTAATCCAGAGACTGTAGGTGGGCGACTGCCCGAACTCCTCCAAAAGCGTCCAAGCATCGTCGAATCGCTTCTTCTTGCAGAGGGCATTCACCAGCACGCCGATGATGTGCTTGTCGATGATGGCGCCACTGCTGCCCAGCTGGCGGAGGAAGGCCTGGGCGTCATCAATGCGGCCCTGCTTGCAGAGACTCTTCATTTGGATGCAGGAGGTGATCTCGCTGTCGAGTCACCTCATTGAGATCTGCTTGGAGACGACCTCCGCGGCGTCGAAGCAGCTCTGCTCGACGAGGGCGTTGAAGAGGACGTGGTAGCCAAAGGGGTTAAGGTCAAGCCCTTGGAAGCGCATTTTTCGCAACAGGAAGAGGGCGATGTCAGGCTGGCCTGCGACGGCGTAGCCCATGACGAGGGTGTCGTGGAATCGGATGCGGTGGTGGCCGGAGAAGGCATGGAGCCAATCGAGCATGACGGTCGTGAGGCGGGCACGTGACAGAATCTTGAAGATGGCATGGACTGTGGCGCGGGTGTGGTGGAAGTGGCGCTGGCGGCCGGCCCAGTCGAAAAACCTGAGGCAGGTGAGGACGTCGGCACGGGAGCTGAGGTGTGCGAGGACTTCGAGGACGAAAGACTCTGAGAGGCGGAGATGGAGGCGGGAGAGGGCGGCGGCGACTTCGTCTTCGTGGTGGGAGGAGAGGATATTGAAGATGGCTGGGTCGCGGGAGCGGAACCATTCCTTGAAGGAGGAGGCGATGAATTTTGAGGACGCTGGGTCAAGATGAAGGGATGAGATGGACGGTGAGGATGGAAGGAAAGGAGGTGGGGAGAAAGATAGAGAAGATAGGGTTTTAAGGAAGGGGAGAAATGATGAAGAAGCAGAAAAAGGAGGAGGAGAGGAAGGCAGGTTTTTGCCGACGAAGAATAGTTGGATGGGCTTTTTCGAAAACCCATGCATTTTTTTTGAGGGGACATTGGATCGAAGGTGTGACTAACAGCATGAAGTCAGGAACCTATTTCTAACTCAGGGAATTTCTATTTGCAGCTACTGAAAGTGCTGAATATCCTCAGAGTTCATCCATTGCAAAAACATAAAAATCCATTTTCTACTAACCTCACCCACCAAAATTATCACCTTGCCCTTCTTCTTCCTTCTCCTTTTTCTTCTTCCATTCTTCTTCTTCTGCTCTTCTTCCTCATTTCCATCTGCAACAACGTCGTCATTTTCGAGCTCTAGTCTCTACAAAACATTTGAAGGGGGATCATCTTCTCTTCTTCGTGAGCAAAGACATCTCATTATCATCTTCCCAAGTACCTCTTCATCTTCAACTCATTTCATTTTTATTTTTTTCACTGTTAATCTATTTTTAGGGTAAAAATAAACGTGTAATGCAAATGGATTGAGTGCATGCAAATGGAATGCGGTGTGTAGGTTGCAATTGTGATTGAATGGAAGGGATGGGAGAGAGGAGAAAGGAAATCGGTGATTGTTGAGTTGCAAAATGAAAAACATGATTCACGCCCTACACGGAAACGCAGATCCGTGCACATTATAATGTGCACGGAAACGAAGATCCGTGCACGTTCAATGTGCACGGAGAGTAAAACCCGTGCGTTGTGCATACGCATGGTGATTCAAATCCATTCTAATTGCATATGCACGGAGATTAAAACCCATGCATTGTGCATATGCACGGAGCTTCAAATCCGTAAAGATTGCATTCGCACGGAGTTTCATATCCGTGCATGTGGAATGCACGGGTTAACATCGTGCAATTTCGGATATGCACTGCTAATGAAATCCGCGCAGTATGTTTACTTATTTATTGCTAATCCGAATGATGTATATTTCAGCATGCCGCCAAGACGAGTTCGTCGTGGTAGTTCTTCGACCTCAAGACGCGATGACGCTATTAGTAGTCCATCGACCTCGTGAGGTCAGAGTGGTATTGCGAGCTCATCCACCACAGATCGTCATAGGCCTACGGTGTCAGAGCGGAGACGCAAGGCTCAACAGGATCCAAGTCTGGATCCAATAGAGGAGTCAGAGGAGGATGTAGCCGCTCAGGAGGCTACAGATGATGATATTACTGATGAGGATGCACATCTGGTCATTCCAGAAGAGAGGGTGGACGAGGATCGTCACGCAGGTCCTATTCCAGGTGGTCCAGAGGATCTCTTTGTCCTTATCAGCTTTAAGACACACATAGCTATGTCGATATGGAGAGGGAAGGTATGACATTCATTCTGACAATGTGTTAATGATTCGTTTTTCTTATTGGAATTGTTAGAATCCGATTTTAATATAGTTTCTTACATTGTGCAGGATCGCGATGCTCTTAAGTGTGTATGTCATTGGCCTAAGTTGAAATCATGGTATCTATCGTAGCCGGGTGAAGATAATCATGTTCCTGGATTTCATGCGATTATAGAGGAGTCCGGCTTGGCACCACTGACGATGCACTTATCATACCGCCATATCGACCGTGCTTTGGTTTTATGGGTGTCATGTATTTTGTTGGTTGACAGTTGAACTATGTATTATTTTTTTGTGGATGAACTTTGATGTGGATTGAACTATTTACATGACATTGGATCTTCGGATGTACTTTCAATGGATAATGGATGAAGTTGTTTACTAATTTGTTTTTATTAATATGCATGTTGAAGAAAGAAGAAATGCTGATTCAAAAATTTTCACTAAAAATGTAAAATAACATTACATTAGGCAGGATACACAATAAAGATCAACAAAGTCAATCGCTATCTAGATGAATTGTCTCCTGCGTAGCAACAAAGTCCCCTATGATATCTTTGAACTGCTCGATGTTCTTGGCATAAGGAATTTCCCATCGTGTTGCACATGGTTGATGGTTTTTGTGCCAATTTGTAGTAATGGGGGGCATGGGAGATCTAGATGCGAAGAACACTTGGACAAAATGGTTTCCATTGACGAACCTGTAGAATCAACATCCTGGAAAAAAACATTCAGTGCTGGATGGCCCGGCTAAAACGCCCAAACGTTCGGCTAATGTAAGATGAGCCATGTTGTATTGCACTGACATACAAAGCCGTGTTGTACACTCATGCACGGAAATTCGAAGCTATGCAATACACTTATGCACAGATATCTAGAGCCGTGCAATACACTCATGCACGGAAATCTGAAGCCGTGCAATACACTTATGCACGGAAATATATAGCCGTGCAATACACTTATGTACGGAAATACAGAGCCGTGCAATACAATTATGGGCGGCTCTGCAAATTCGTGCAGGACGCGAATGGAAAAAAAATAAATGAAACCATGTGTCAAAAAAACGATACATTCTCTTCATATATGGTCATTTGCTTATCCATATTATAGATAGCTTCTCTAAAACACAATGTGGTGCCTCAGATTGGAGATGTGATAGCTTATATAAGGAAATGGAGAGATGGATTGGGAGATGAGTTCTTCCAAAGTGGGACCTTTATATGGATTGGGAGATGAGAAAGAGTAGAAGAAGAAGAAGTATATGCTGTTAAAGGGTAATAAATACAGAAGATGTAAAGATGAAAACATGAAGAGAGGAGGTCTTTGAAGTGAATAGGAATGAAAAATCCACTCAAGAAGAACCAGGGGCTTGAAAAGAAGAGAAACATGAAGGCAAGGGTAATTAGGGAAATTCACATATTAGCATTCTTAGAATTATAAAAAAAATTAAAATGTGGGGCTACTCAGCACTTTCAGTGGGTGCAATTAGAAATTCTCTTCAACTAAAACCAAATACTATAGAAACTCATATAATAATAAATAAATAAAACACTAAAACTTGAAATCCTTCTTATTCATGTAAGTGCACAGCCTTAAATGTTAGTATCATGATATTATAGCAATCCAACTACTTAGTTGCATTACTTTTTTTCAAAACACAAAGTTAAAGTCAAGAAAAGGAAATAAAAGAATCAGACAATAATTGCTTCCTAATACACACTACATTCGGCACTAAAAGAATATGCAAAATAAAGAAAAAAAATTGCTTTTTAGATACATATAATAAAATAAGAGTCTTTTTGTCATTTGGTGGAATAAGAGAATGATTTTTAGAGAATGACACCTTACTTGAGTGCCAAGGACGTATTTCTCATCGGGGTTCGAAACTTGGGATCACCATCTGTTCCCAAGTGTGAGGGCTCTTTTCCCACTTAAGTGGGCTGTCTTCCTATGTGTGCAGGATCTCACTTGGGTCTCGACCCCCTTAGCAGAGTAAAAAAAAAAAAAAATTATATATATTTATTATTCACATACCTAGGAAATCCCCAAACTACCCTCCCTCCGTCTCCCTCTTCACCTCCGCCCACCTCTGTTGGCCACCCAATGTCTCTCTCCCTCTCTCCTTTTCCCTCTTTCTCCCTCTCCCTGCTCGCCTCCCCCTCCCTGCTCGCCACTGCCTATTTCGACCGCTCACCCCTGAGAAGCAGGATTACTGCTGGCACACCACTCCCCCAAAAAATGTTATTGGTTAAAAAGGGATTTTTAAAGGCCTAGGGGCGGCTTTAGGATGTAAATCCCAATTAGGAAAGGAGAACTGCATATTTGAGGTCACTAATACCTTTACCACTGGTATACCCCTCAAGGCACTTCCGAAATCATGACCGCGCCAGCGTTGAGGGAGGGTTCGAATGCGGCTTTTCCTTTGCTTATAAGAGAGGAAAGACTGCAATTGTAGCTCTTCCCTCCGCTTATAAGAGATGCAGTGCGCGGTAAACCCACATTTTTTTCTTCTCTCTTTTCTTGAGCTTGGTCATGTCTGGTTCCTCACAATATTTAAAACTAAGATATGCATAATTTGCATACAGACTATGCATGGGCATGAAATTTAGGCCAATGGGCTGGAACCAAGCCAAAATGTAAGTCCTGAATATAAGACCTGATGGCTGGAAGTGCTGACCATGAAACCCATTACCTCACAAAGTTCAACCCTACTCAACCAAACCTATTGTGACACATAATTACGGTCACAATTATCGGTGGTATATTGAAAACATTATTATAAGAGATGTTTTGGAAAAATTGGTATAATATATGCTTAACCTGGTACTCAGCGATTAACAGATTGATGGTTGAGTAGTTTTGACACCTTAGTTTCATACATTAACCCAAGGATCGTTCCAAGTCTTCAAGTTAAGAGCGTTATTCCCTACCAGTAGTCCTACTTAGCCAAATAATAGTAATAACATTATTAATAAGTTTACTTAGCCAACAATATCAGAATTTCTTGAAACATAGTACTAAAAGAAAATATTAGTAAAAACTCACGAGAAAATCAGAATAAATGAGAAATAGGATAAATATATAAATAAATTTTTTTTAACGTATTATATATTTATTTATTTATTATTATTCAAAAATGAATTCGTCTGTCTGAGAATATTTTTTATTATGTCCTCCCAAAAAACCCTAGAATTGAGAATATCTGGACATTTTTTCTGGAACGATAATTTCTCTAGCAATTCCATTAAAAAGACTCTTACGAGCCACATTAAAGTGCATTAAAAAGGACCGGGCCAATAACAACCATGATTTATAAATAGACCGAGCAGATTTTGAATAACGTTCATACGGCAAGCATATCTCGATTGCATAGTTTTTTTTTTTTTTTTTTTTTAACTTTTTTTTTTGGCGCTCCAGGCCCAGAGGAAAGCCGGTTTAACTCCCCTTTAGCCTCACTATAGTAGTATAGTTTCGAACCCACAACCTCCAGATACAAACCGTGGTCCTAAGCCAACTGAGCTACCCCTAAGAGTTGTCGATTGCATAGTTAGTACACCAAATCTCTTGGATAAATCTTGGTCCAAAAGTATTGTGAATTATCAAATCAATCATTTGGTTTACGAGATCTAAAAGAATTCTAACATCAGGAAAGAATAAGAAAACAAATTTGGTGCCTATGATTTTAAAATCGGTACGTCTGTTTTAAATTATCCTTTAATTTAGTTATATGCCCCACATTTGGTCCACAAATTGAACATTAACACCACAAATGACTGTCATTATCAATTCCATCTAATAAATTAGTATATTGTAACGCTAGAAAATAGGTTACATCGCGATTGAAATGTCAAGTTTGGGCTTGTGGAATTGACAATATTAGATTAGATTGATCATATGGCCCCACGTTCTAAAAACAGGTGGGTGCTCATTTGATGATGTCCCTAACAAAGATGGGTAAGAAGCTTCGAAAAAGGGGGTCTAATCTCTATTGGAACCGCACGCACTAAACAATTTATTATGAAAAATGGCCTAGTTTCTAAGGATAGGATTGGATTTTGCATTGGCCTAGTCATTAGCTTGGGTGGTTAAAGGAGGGAATAGCAGACATAAGGTTTAAAGTCGGTGGTGGTAGTATAAAAATATTGTAAATAATATATAATAATAACATCATTTCTTTCGGCCTCGGCCCGGGGAGGTAAGGGAAGGTAGGGATGTAAATGGGTTTCCGATTATCCAAACGTTCCGATCCGTTAAAAACCGGGTTTGGATCCTTGTTTAGGACCTGCTAAGTAAATGGGTCCGAGTCCGGGTCCACATTCTCCTTAACGGTTCTAAGTTCGGAAAAACCATGGACCTAAACTGGAACCGACCTTTTTACATCCCTAAGGGAAGGGCTTAGGTATTATAGGCCCGCCAAGAGCTTTGGTTGAACCTAGGCCCGACCCTCATATATGAGAGTGGGTACGGGCTAACCCTGCCCATGCCCGGGCCCTTTCCTTTATCAACCCTACCTATGGGGCGGTTTAACTAAGTAAATCCCAATTAGGGGCAGCTGATGGCTTTACTGCTGCTACAAGGGTTGGTATATACCTTTTCTCCTCGAGCTCCACACGTTCAAGGAAAGATTGCAATTGCAGCTTTACCGCTGATAAAATCCTCCTCCAATCTTTTCATTTTTTTTTCCTTTGCATATGTCTAGCCTAGGTCCTTACAATATTTAGGACAAAGATATGTATTATCACGCGGGCTGGGCCTACGCATGAATTTTAGGCCAATGGGCTGGAACCAAGCCAAAATACAAGGCTCAGTAGCTAAAAGGTCTGATCATGGACAAGCTTATGGTGGCCCAACTCGAGCCATTAATACCGTCACCGGAACCCAGACCCATTACTTCACAAAGGCCAACCATACTCAACCCGACCTACATTGTCACCCATAAACACTGTAAAAACGATCAGCAAAATTTTGAAAATATTATTACAAATATATATATCCAAAATGTAATTATCCGCCAGCACATTCATAGTAGAGAGGTGTTGGCATGTGAGTGTCATTTCTAAAAACAGTAGGTTTACTTAGCCAAAAATATAATAACTTTTCAAAACACTGTACAAATTAAAACTAATGGCAGAAAATCACGAGAAAATCAGAATTAATGAGAAAGCAGGAAAAGTCTATAAAAGTGATTTTCACCATACTAGGTGTTTATCTCATATTTGTTTATATTTTGTTGTCTAAATATTATCTCACCTGTCAGAGAATGTTTCTGATCATGTCCCCAAAAGAACCCTAGAATTGAAAATATTTAGACAGTTTTCTGGAATGAGAGTTTCTCGAGCACTCTGATAATGCTCCAACTTAATTGTAACCTTCATGGGCAGTGCACTTAGCTTCGACCTTGGCTCAGGAACTTGAGGCTGAGGCTTTGAACTCAATTACTCTCCTCGCGCAAGGCCAAACTTAGCTAGGTAAAAAAAAAATTTTGGGGCGGAGGGGGGTGCAGGACTACGGAAAAGTGGAAATCTCGGTTTTTCCGCCGCAAGCAGCAGCGGAAAAGTCCTTATTTTCAACATTTCCACGGATCCAATCGGTGCAAAGTCTTCACTTCTCCCTTTTTTTTTTTTGTTTGAGCTGGTCAGTTCTAGATCCGTACAATATTTAACACAAAGATCTGTATAAATTGCAAACGGAATGGGCCTGCAGATGAATGTAAGGGCTTTGATCTAGAACCAAGTCTGAATATGAGGGCCATGGGCTGATCATGAACGAACGTGCAATGGTCCTTAAACCCGGTGGAGCCCAAAAAGGTCGTCGAAGTTTTTTATGCACAGGGCTGGTCCAAGAGGCCCTTTTGGGTTTTATTTTTCTTTTTTCCTTTTATACTTTTTTTTTACATTGCCACTCCCAGCATCACCTTCTTTTCCACTTTCCATGTTCACTCTTCACCCACTTAATTGAGCAATGACCCACATTCTCTCCACCCATTCAACTGAGCAAGGACCCACATTATATTCTCAAATTATTATCCTCAAACCTGCAAATCAAGCAACCAAACAAGCATAACAGACCCACTTACAACCTAGTCACCACTACCAAATGCCCACCTACAAACACCAACTAGCATTCATCATCTTCCAACCCCTTCTAATTTCCACAAATCTTAAAGGATGCTCCAACTTCGACTTCGAAAGATCTAAAAGCCTTAACCCTTATCGAGACATTGAAAGATTTGTAAACAACTTGATTCAATCCGGTCAAATTTTTCTCTAGTTACTTGTGAATTCAATGAGACGCAAATGAAATTTATAAAGATTTTACACATTTTCTTTTTTCTTTCTATCAAATTCTTTGAAAAAGAGTATGAACAATTGAAAGCCTTAGGAGCGAATCAATCTCATCAAAGCCTGGCAGTGGCCTTAAACGCAAACAACCAAGATGACACAAGCAACGATATCACTCTCCGTGTTATACAAGAGCAGTGATATCCCTGTTCAGCACAAGAAAAAAAAAAGGTTGGTGAGAGGGCCTTTATGGTCTATATTGGAGTTCAAGGGTCTTTTGGCTCTTCAACCACTTTAAGGGGGGGTTTTCCAGTACAATCCCCATAAAAAAAAAAAAAAAAGGGCCAAAATGGCATCCAGAGCTCACCCTGATCATTACATGTCCACAGTTGTGTTAAACAATGGCAGTTACTCCATCTGATCACGACATAAGCTGCATGCTATGAACACTAGTATGCTGACAGCCAGAGCATGCATGCATGCAATACACAGTAAGTTCTCCTGTATAAATATATGAAGATATTTTTTTTTTCTTCATTTTCTTTTCATTACAGGCATCAGCAGCTGCAACTCACCATAAAATAACTCATGCTTTTACCTACAAAGCTCTTCTAATTTATGGAAACAACAGGGAAAAACGTTACATAACTATCCTCTGACATTGCTTTGATTGCTTATTGATCGCATCCAAGAAAAAACTAGAGTCTGAGTAAGGAAGCTCTCACCAACCATTGGTCTTCAAAAATGAGATGCAAGCAATCACCTTATAGTTTAAATTACTGCAAAAATGTGTTGAATCGGCCTCGAGCCCTGGCAGCCCTAACAATGATAAATGGAACACAACTCAAGAAAAAAGGACGCATGGTTTCCGTACTCGCACAAGTCACAGCAATAGATCTGGAGAGTATCAGCTCCCAAAGGGCCATTTCGTTGATGCCAAACCTGCACATCAATCCGGACCTAGGCTGAGATTCATTTAGGCAAAACAATCAGGAGTCACCATTCCAGCCCACGCAAGAATCTCATAGTAGAAATGATAAAAAGAAGAAAATTTTGTTTTCAGCCAAGATTTTCTTCCTCCACCAGTGTGCAAAACAGATTAAATGGTGGGAAATAGTCGCATGCGGTAGCTCAAGAGGTCAAGGGACATCAAAAGTCCTCAGAGGAGGCAGGGTACAGAGGTTTGAACGCCGTCAGAACAGGGAGATATCAGCCATTAGTGCCTTAAAGCAGGGTAAGTTATGGATTTTTTCTTAAAAAACGTTGAGACTTACATCCTTATCACATAAACAGAACACCATGAACAAATACCAAAATTTAACCAAGATAATCTGTGTTCTGGAAAAACAGTATTCTAAAGATAAATAATTTGGAATATGCAATGTGAAGAGAGGCTGATAGGATATGGGGTATAAAGGAAATTATAGAGTTGCAAAATTGCAAATAAAAAATTGTGAGATTTTCTTATTAATGGTGCAAATACATAAAAAGAACGATGTCTAGTTGTCTACTACCGAAATCCATTTAATGGGTAAGAATAATGTTACAAAAGTAATCATATGGTATTATTAGAGAATATTTGGTAACAAATGGCATTCTTAAATTTTGAAAAGAATTAACAATCAAAAGAAAAAAAAAATGCTAAAAGTTTTTTCATCCATCACACATTCTTAAATTTTGGAAAGAATCAATAGTCAAAATAAAAGAAATGCTAAATGTTTTTTCATCCATCATATAGGGTTGTCAATAGATCCAGATCTGCATCAATCTGCCTGGGCCCAAGTCCAGGCTTGATACGGATTGAAGAGTCCAAGTCACAGTCCTGGGTCCAACATAGATCCAAGACCCCAAGTCTTAGCTCGCCAAAGAAATATCCCGTCCATTAAAGGCTCAAGTTCAATGAGGTCCCAATCCAAATAACTATGGAGCCCACTGGAAGCCCTTTTTAAGTCAAAGATCTTTCTTTTCACCACTCGAGAGACACGTAAAAAGTTATCTTATATGCATTTTCGTAAATACATAAGTAATGGAAATATTCATGTGTATTCATCCCTCACCATAGGGTGAGGGACATAGAGTGGGGGGCAATATGGTAGGGCCGACTTTATGATCCATTCGAACCATCCACACCCACAGGACCCCCTGAATTACACTAGATGCATCGAGTTCTACCATTATCCTATTCGCCCTACCCAATTCAAACACTATTTTTGTTTAACAGCGGCTTCAGATTTCGAGTCTGTACTCTTGCACCCTTTTGTGAAATAAGGAATCTATGCAAAGAAAACCTATGTCATTTTCCCCTGAATTAAAACAGTAAAAAGAATGTACAGAAAATCTCTGCAAAAACAAGATGTTTTTGTGGACTTAAAATGAATCCGGTTGACCTGTTTACGTACAAGTCGGTTTCAGTTTGGAGATAATATGGCCCAGTTAATTATCAGGTTGGTTTGAATTGAGATTTGGCACCTTATGGGTTCATTTGAACCAGGAATTATATAAATTATTGGAATGAATTGTCCAATGCGGCGATAAATTGGGCAGTGTGCTAAGGCAGATTTTTCATCTCTTAATTCTATGTTTGGCTGACAGAATGGAACTCTTAGCATGTAGCAGATTCCAACAACTGCCTTTTTACTTGCTTTTTGCCTCATTTCTACAATCGTTTTGACAATGATTTAATATCCTCAATTCCTCATAGAAAGGATTCACTTCCACCAAGATATTTCCAATTTCTAGGCCCATGGGATAATTCCATTCCACTAACTCCCCAATCAAATGAACCTAAGTATGAGGATAAAGAACATGACCAAACAATTGCCACCCCTACACAATAGCATAAACTTTACTAGCTTTTCCACAAAGACTCATCCAACGGATCAAATTCTTGAATTCTAGTTTTCCACTCAAGCCAAATTTTAAGTTGTGTTCTTGGTAACTGTTACAGCATTACTCCACAATCTATAATGTCTTTCCTCTTGGCTTAACTCCACGATCTATGATGTCGTTACCCACTAATTCATTCCAGGTCTTTATTAGTCTTTTCCTAGCTCCTTTAAGTTGTAACATTTCAAATACCTCATACATGAGTTGTTTCTGGTCTTGCCTGTTTAAAGCATTATTTGATTTTCTTTTTCTATTAGAGCTAACCCATGACCCCTTATGAGTTTGTTCTTATTTCTATCCTTTCTTGGAGATTCATGCATCCATTGACCATCATGGCCAACATTAAAGACAACATGTACTATCTCTTGTTTCCAGCTCTATACAACAAAGCAGGTTTGACTGCCATCTTATAGAAATGAACCTGTGATCAAAATGGTAATCTAGATCCAAAGTAATAGGAGTGCCAAAATCCGATCCGACCCACCAACACAGGCCAGGCCAAAACTGCCTAACCCAACCTAAACAAAACTCACATTATATATGGGTTTGCCATGGATTGGGAACCCTGCCCCATTTAATCGTGAGGTCAAGTTTGAATTGATTCAGCAGTCCCATAAGGTCATCCAACCAGCCAAAACAAACCCGAACTAGACCCACTATATATGGGTTGTTCACGAGTTAGGAAAACTCAAGTACCCAACCCATTCAACAATCCGGTTGACTTGAAGCAACAGAACGTGCTAGTTAAGTCCGCCGACTCCCAATCCCCAGTGTTGACAGTCCATTCTCACCACTTTCCAAATTTCGTAACTCCAATCCCCGCTACAAGACAAATCATAAAAGTACTATGATTACTGCTATAGGCCCTTGTATTGGCGCCATCATAAAATATATAAATAGGGATGGTTCCATTCCCATGACAGTAAGTTATGATTTACCAACTCATCTTCCCTACCATCAGATCCACTAAAAGTGCACTTCAGTATTGCCTTTGACTTGCTAATTTCAGCCATTTGACTCACACCTGACTCCGAAGTTCTAGGTCATTCAATTGCTCTATTGATTAATGACCGTTTGACCAAAAAGCCTAACTCCAAAGTTTTAGATTTTTTTTTCACTTGCTCTATTGGTTAATAAATGAGTACTACATCATTGTCCATGGCTGCGCAACTCACCTGGTCATAAACATGGGAGTGTTTGAGAGTGTGAGAGCTCAAGTCCTCCATGTAGCCAAAAAAAAGGAGAAAAAAAAGGAAAAAGAGTACCACGTCATCTTCAAATGACATAAACCAAGGAACTTCATGTTGAATATCAGTTGCTCAATTATAATAAATAGGAGCTCAAAGCAGAGCCTTCATGTAATCCATCTCCAACTGGGAACTCCAGT
Source organism: Umbellularia californica (assembly GCA_028538565.1). NCBI lineage: Eukaryota > Viridiplantae > Streptophyta > Magnoliopsida > Laurales > Lauraceae > Umbellularia > Umbellularia californica. Next base: position 10,333,131 of record JAPQWN010000001.1, on the reverse strand, counting down.
GTCTCCTCCCACAAAGTTCTCACACTTGTAACTACCATTTCATACATGCCTCATATAATTTTGAGAAAACCACTAGAGAGATCAATTTTCAGAATAACTACCTCAGTACCTAATCATAGACCATTTTCTTTTCTTTTCTTTTCTTTTCTGTTTTTAAAAGATTGACTGGAATTTATTGAAAAAGAAGCCACAAAAACTTTATAGTATAAGAGATATATACTGAACCCAAAAAGACCCAACAACCAAAAACAAAGCAGGGCCTAAACAAAAGAAAGTAGCACCTATACGGGACTGACAGAAGACCAAAAGTCAGGAGGCCATAGCAGAATTAGAAGAAAAGATCAGGCTGGGCCTCCCAATTCCTTCTTTATCTAGACAATCTGCCTCCCCATTCGCACGGCACTTTATGTGATTGAAAGAAACCCTCAATCTTGTCGATAAATCCCTCACTTCTTCCATAGTGTCTGCCAATTGCTAGGGAGGATTAGCCCTACCAGAAGCCCACTAAACGGTACAAGAAGAATCATGGTTCAAAAAATCGGCCAAGTCGAGTCCTATGAGATTCGAACTCGAATCATGTGACTTGGTCAAGTCCTAATGGGTCTCGGCCCTCTAACCATTTTATTGGAAATTGGGACTTGGCCGAGTCGGATCCGGAGTCCGATTTTTTAAACCTTGAGAAGAATCACCTTCCACCCTTAAACACTCTAAATGAAGCCGAGAAACTTCTCTAAGGCCAGTCAAGAGAGCTAACGATTTATCTCTATTGACAGAACAATAACCAGCAGGACCAGAATAAGATAATAGAATGTTCCTCTCGCTATCACTCACCAAATCGCCAAGACCAGAAGTTGAGTTTGAAGACACCAAAAGGAGGAATCCACCTAGGAGGAATATATAAATTCACTGGATTTGAAAAGGCCATGAAGCAACAAGAGAGCACTCCATGAAGCAACAGTAAACCTCACTCTATCCACCAACTGCAAATAATCAACTGACCGCCCCTCAAAGCACCGCTCATTCCTTTCCAATAGTCCAAATCACAGCCAAGAACAAGCCACATAATCCTCCCCCTTTGAAGCCCCACTCCCATCCTCCAAAACTCGAACAATTGAGTCTTGGATGTTGTTCAAATCTTGGAGGGTGGTAGTTAATAAACACTGATTTTTTCCAATTCTCCCTAGCTCCCTAAATTCTTCCATGAGTTGTAGATGACCCACCAGCATAGTTTAAAAAAATGGCCGTTACCGTTAAGTTATTTAAAATATAATTATAACGGTCATGATGGACATGGTATAAAAAAAAACAGTATAAATAACGGTCCATAATGGTCATAACAGCCAATATAACGGTCCATAACGGCCGACATTTTGAAAATAACGATCAAAATATCAGTCGACGATGATTTTTTTTTTTTTTATTACTCTTTCCCCTTCTTTTTTCATTTCTTTCTTTCCCAAACCATTTGTGGAGCTTCTTAAGACTATGCTAGAGCTTCCTAATCTACTTTTTTCACCAAAACTCAAGTAATTTGCAAGATTTTGGTGGATTCTCATACGATGGTTTCTTTCCTCCTCAACTGCAATACCCTTATGTTCATACTCCGCTGTTTTAATTAATTATTTAATCTTAATGTAGTAGTAAATGTTACTTAAAAGTTGAAGTTCATCCTCAATTTACTTGGAGATTGAGTAATTGAGTACTGTACAAGTGTACATCAATACTACTACTAGTTTTTCTACTTTAAGTGTTTAACACTAATGATCAGTTCAAAATTATGGTTGCAATGCACATTGTAAAATTTGTGATATTTGAACTTAGTTTAATATATACATGTAAACCTATTTAATTTAGAACTCAACAAACTTTACAAGTTTCAGATCAAGACAGCAATACAGGAAGTAATGACTTAGGGGGTACCAATATTTTGCTTTAAAGTGTTTACTAATGGAAAAAAATATTGTTTTCTAGCATTTTAGAATATTCTGGGTTTTTCAGATATTTTTTCGGATTTGTTTGGGGTAAAATAAAAATTCACACCGCGAACTGCAACTTGATGACCGCGATAGGATGCGATGACCGCGGCGGCGATTTTGAACAATGCCCACCAGGCATAAACCCAAACCAGTTCCTCAAAATATTTGATTCTTATAGTTCCGCCTTTTGTTACTCCCTCCCTAAGTTCAATCATACAGCTCAAAAGCTTGATAATGTGGTAGTTATGGATGTCTCCTTTGTTCTTGTAACAAAGGCCCGCAGGACTCTTCATCAGCTCATTGGTCATTCTTCTTATACTCAAAAATTTTGTTGAGCAATTTGGTGATGCCTGAAAATCCCAATTGCCCATCAAGATATTTTTATAGGTGCACCATCTGGTCCTAATGCTTAATTTCTCTCCATTCCATTCTAATAGGTTGTCCTTCTATTGTAGATATTTCTTTCATCATCCTTAATTTGGTTCTTATCATACTTTACTCACATATTCTAAATTCAATGCCATTCGATACATTCCCCATCTATCTTTTGAACTACATGCATTCATTTCATCTTTGACGCACCCTAACTGATCATGCCATTAAGGTTTCCAATTTTCCTTTCTCTACCTTTGGCAAGCTTATAAATACCCTTCCCTCCCTCATTAGTATTGAAGTCTCAACTAAGGATACAAATTCTTGTAAGCTTTGAACTTGGCTTTCAGTTTCTTTCTTCCATACAATAAATACCGTTCTCTCTCTTAAAGATGAATGAATTTTATTCCCAAGCAAATGAAAAGAAACAAAGGAATCAGAAGCAAAGAGGTCTGCACTAACTACAAGTAGCAAACTAGAAATCCCTTTGATTGTTTTAACATTTCTGTGATACTATGGTTGTTTCATGACTTCAAACTCATCACTGTGGTACTATGTTGTTCTGAAGATTCATAAGAACGTGGAGATTAAAGTGCATGGATGTGGATTAAGCAATTTAACTAAAACAATTTCCTCTCGACCTATAGACCATGTCATGTCCAGGTATAGACATGTATACAGACAGTGAATGAATAAGATTCTTTACAGTGAATGAATAAGATTCTCTCTTTTTTTTTCTCTTATAATGCATACATCATCATCATCAGATCCTTAACCCATCGATCTAGGGGAGGCAAGCTCACTGTAATCACCCAACACCATACTTAGAAGTAAAGTGATTACTTATTATCAAATACAGTGGAAATAAGATCTGAAAAAAGGATCTTTCTTTAGAAGCAAAACCAGATGAAAAATTGGAAAAAAATAATGCTACCCTGTTTGGAAGTCAAGAAGTGAGATAATTTTGCCGGTCTTTTATATTTTAGTAATGCTTTGACATAATAAATTTACAAGCTTCTAAGATTTGGGAAAAACCTTAGCATTTGAAAGTTGAAATTTTGGCCAAACCGCTAAAAACCAAATTTTGAACTTGAACTGAAAAAATGAATTTTATTCTTTTTAAAATTTAGATTTGAGATTTTTTTTTTTTTGGATTCAAATGAGGGTATAACCTTATTTACATTAGATATCTTAAGTGACATTTATCTAATGATATACAATGGAAATAATGTAGTTATCATGACCAAAAACGTCAAAAAGTGATATAAATCCAAAACTAATCTAACCTAACCCTAATCAATATGAATCATTTTTTGGTAAATAATCAATATGAATCCTATAAATAAGATAGACCTAGTTGTGAAAGAGAGAAAAAAAGGGAGAGAAAACGAAAGAGAGGGGATGACAGGTGAGAAGAAGGGAATCTGAAACCGAACGATCTGCAAACCTGTAAGTAATTAGTTAGATAATAAGTTTAAGAAGTCAAGTTTTTTCCCTTTATTATAGTGTTTCGCATCAGTTTACATTGCATTTATAAAAATGTTGTAAGTAATTGATATCCAACACTGACATTAAAAATCAAATGCAGTAAAATAAGTAACTAAGAGTTCTCATTTTCAGTTTGATATTTAAGATAATTTAATTTATGTAATTTGGTGTTAACTACGTTTTTCTTTTTCTTTTTTGTTTTTTTTTTCTGGGGTATCAAATGTCATTTGTCCAGAAACTGGGGCAAGAGTAAAAAGTGATGCAAGAACAACTAGAAGAAAGGGAGGCCGATATCAACTTGGAATGAAATATCCACATTGAACGTTCTAAAGTGATAGAGAAGACAGCATAGCACTCACATAGCCATCCCCAAATAGAGTGAACAAGGCTTAGATGTTGATTATTACTACTCTCTTAGTATCATTGTTTTTATCGATCTTATGAATCAGATACAAAGAATCAGCATATTAGAAAAAAAGACAGGGTGGGGGAAGAGAGCAAGAGCAGCAGTTTTTTTTTTTCCCTCACAAACTATAAATTATGAAACCTATTGGAGCTATACAACACAGAATGGAGATAATTTAAATCATGCAAAGAAGCAAGTCTGTATTACCTGTTTAGCTGATCATCATTGACTGTGACTTTTGATGCAGAGAACCAAAGTAAGAAGGGTAAGCCAGATGACAGCCAAAATTATTCTCCCATGATCTTCATGTTATTATATCTATCAACTGTGCAAAAAGTTGGGTAAAATCCATTACGGTGCATTGCCTCCATCCACCTCTCAGCCTCCTTTCGTCTACCATGTGCGCAGAAACCATGCACAATAATATCATAGGTCCATCGGTTGGGCCAATACCCTTCCTTGCATATCCTATGAAATAAGTCACACGCATAGTCCATTCTACCCTCCATAATAAGCCCTCTTAACATCATATTGTAAGTGAAAATATTAACTTGAAAGAACTGTTTGATCACTTCTTCCAAGCTATCTAGGTGTTCCTTCACTCCTATGCCACCAGAGAATGCAGCAATTAGCTGCCCAAGCAACAAAGTTCCTGTTGATGGGGACTCTTCTCCATCTACAGCTCTCGATTGAATCCAAGCCCTTTTAAGCTCAGGCTTCGTCATAGTATGGAAAAGAAGCACGTTACCAATAAATGAAGAAATGCGCCGCCCGGTTTTCTGAAGGTCCTTCAATACCTTTATCGTCATATCATAGTCTCCGCCTCTGCATAAGACATGTACAAGCTCCTCGTAGCAATGCAGACTAGGAACCACTCCCATCTCTCTCATTTCACTCCACATTTCGAGTGCTTGATCTGGCTTCCCAAGTTTGCAAAGACCTGAAATCATAACATCATACCGCCGATTACTAGGCCCGTGTTTGTTGGCCAAATCATTGAAGAAGTTCAAAGCATCAGCAATGCGGTTGCTGTTCAAATAACTCCGCAGCAAGAGAATGTTGGTATCCATATTGGGTTGAATGCCTCTCAATGACATTCTCTCAAACACTTCCCTCGCGAGCTCAGGTTTTAAGGCGCATCCAGCCCCATAAATGAAGTAATTGAAAATGCGCTGATTCTTGGCACCCTCATCTTCGTCATGCGACAAAAGCATGTCTAGAAGGTTTAAAACCTGTTGCAAATTACCCATTCTGCAAAAGCAATGGATAACAGATCTATACAACTTCTGGCAAGGTGGGTAACCGCGTTCATGCATTTCAAGCAGCAACCTGGATGCCATATCTCCCCTGTTCAACTTGCTAAACCCATGTATCAGATTCACATAAATACACCTATTCAGGAAGGCGGCCCTCTGCCTAGCAAAACTACATGCCACCAAATACCCCTCATCTGGCTTCCCATCCTGGCATAAAGCCGAAATGTATTTCACATACAAGGAATTGCTCGGAGTGATGTTCTTCTCCCGAGCTGCTTCAATCAGCTTGTTCATCTCATCCAACCTCCCCACCCTACAGAGCGAATCAGCGAGCAATTGGAACTCCGTTTCCCCGGGGAAGTACCCTTGCTTCAAAGAATCCTCAAACACCAGGTACGCTTCATCGATGCTCCCATCTCCGCAAAGAGCCTTGATGAGATGGTTATAGGAAAAGCCATTCGGCCTGAGCCCAATAACCAACCTTGAATTATACAATTCTAATGCCACATCTACCATTCCAGCCTTGCAGAAGAAGCACAAGGCGGCGTTCATGGTCACCTTATCAGGCACTATTTGCGCCTCCCACATCTCCACCAGGAGATCATAAACCGGGGCCAATCGATTCTTCCTCAAAAGCCCCAATATCAGTTTATTATAAAATGAAGTCTCAGGAACATAACCTTCTGTCTTCTTCCTGATCTGGAAGAAATTGAGCGCCCTATCGACCATCCCCGCATAGATCAGATTGTTAATCCAGAGACTGGAGGTGGACGCCATGGGGAACTTCCCGGACTGCTGGTGCTCCTCCAACAGCGCGGATGCATCGTCGAATCGCTTCCTCTTGCAGAGCGCGTTCACAAGCACGCCGATGATGTCCAAGTTAATAACCGCGCCTGTGCTGCGCAGCTGGCGGAGGAAGGCCTTGGCGTCATCAATGCGGCCCTGCTTGCAGAGATTCTTCATTCGGATGCAGGAGGTGATGTCTCTGTCGAGTCCCCTCATTGAGATCTGCTTGGAGATAACCTCCGCGGCGTCGAAGCAGCTCTGCTCGACGAGGGCGTTGAAGAGGACGTGGTAGGCGAAGGGGTTAAGGTCGAGCCCTTGGAAGCGCATTTTGGCGAACTGGAGGAGGGCGATGTCGGGCTGGCCGGCGACAGCGTAACCCATGACGAGGGTGTCGTGGAAGCGGGAACGGTAGTGGCTGTGGGGGACGCGGGAGAAGGCATGGAGCCAATCGAGCATGACGTTCATGAGGTGGGCGCGGGAGAGGATCTTGAAAATGGCATGGTAGGTGGCGACGGTGTGGCCGAAGTGGCGCTGGCGCTGGCGCTGGCGGCCGGCCCAATCGAAGAACCTGAGGCAGGGGAGGACGTCGGCACGGGAGCGGAGGTGGGAGAGGACCTGGAGGACGAAGGACTCGGTGAGGTGGAGGTCGAGGCGGGAGAGCGCGGTGTCGATGGCGGCATCTTCGTCGGAGGAGGAGAGGATCTTGTGGATGAGATCGAAGATGGTTGGGTCGCGGGAGCTGAACCATGCCTTGAAGGAGGCGGCGATGGCATTTGAGGATGTCAGATCAATGGAGTGGTCGGATGATGCAATGGACGGTCGGTATGGAAGGAAGGGAGGAGGGGAAAGGAATGAGGCGGAGGCGGAGGAGGAGAAAAAAAAAGAGAAGGGTTTGAGAAAGGGTCTTAATAATAGTAATGATGATGATGAAGAAGAAGAAGAAGAAGAAGACGAAGACGAAGGAGGGTTTTTGATGAGGAAGGAGAGGAGGAAGATGGGTTTTTTGGGGAACCCCAGCATTTATTAGAGGTTAAGGTATAAGGCATATGGAGTTTAAGCTTAACCTCCTCTCCTCTCGTGGAGTGCAGCTGGGACGGGGGGGCGGCGGGGGAGAATGGGAGTGAGAGCTTTTTCTTGGCTGCTATACTGGGTTTCTGCAACTATGGAGGAGGGTAGACAGATCCTTGATATAAATGGGTCGAGTTCCAACCGTGGGCCTAGTACCCAACCTATTACCTTAATTTTTATTATTTATTAATAATTTTTATTTTGATTCTCTTTCCATCTTCTCCTTATAAAGTGCACTACATTTGATGCAAAGAGGCAATGGACTTTTTTTTTTTTTTTTTGATAACGTAGAGTTCTCAGTCCTTTGGGCTAGGATAATTCCTACGGGCCCAGGAGAGAAAGCCAGATAAAATTCCCCTGTAGCCCCAGTATGGTAGTGTAGTTTCGAACCCACAACCTCCGGGTGCAAACCGTGGTTCTAGGCCAACTGATCTACATCACCTATTAATATGATACACATGGATACTTTTAAAATATGTAATATATTACGGCGTGAATACTTATATAAGGAACATTGTTTCGCAATTTATTAGGTTTGTAAAAATAATGTTAAGCCTCACTTTTTAAGACAATGGTCACATCAAAAGTACATATTTTCAAAATTTTCTTCTCCTTTAAAAAAAAAAAAAAAACTCCTTTCTCCACTAAAAAAAATTCACTTTTTTATACAAAAAGTCAAAAATATTCCCTAACAATCCACTAAAAACAAAATACTATCGTTTTTTCCTTTATTTTATTCTCTCTTAATTTGATGCTTAACATTAATTTCATTTAAAGACAAAATACTATAATTTTCCCCTTATATTTTATTCACTCTTAATTTAATGCTTAACATTACTTTCATTTTAATATTAAATTTCCAAATGAGCCTCAAGGCAATCATATATTTCACTGGTTGATCTATATTTCTATTGGAATGTGCTTTGCATTCGGTTAACCACGGTCCTCCAAACTGCAAATCCTAATTTTAGAAAATACATCAAAACAGGTGTCAAAATCTACATCCATGCCAAGTCTTCTCTCTCTCACTCTCCTCTCTCTAAATTAACTGATCCGCATAACTTCCTCAAAAAAAAAAAAAAAAAAAAAAAAAAAAAAACTTCCCACTTTGTAACTGCTCTCCTATCTAAAATAACTAAAACATGTTTGAGAAATTTAAAAAATACCCTAAATACAAAAACAACATTTAACAAAATACTCGGCATATTCATATTTTGGATATTTAGGATTTTTTAGAGGTTAATGTAACCGTTTTGAAAGTTGAATTCAGTATCTTTTAATTTGTATAATTCATACGAATGTGTATATTGCGAAACCCCGTGTTATTCAAATTAAATCTACTTGCTTTATTCTTTTGTTTTATTGTGAATATGTCTTCTATTTATTTTTTTCTACACGTGCCCGATCTTCATCAAACTTCATTACACCTCATCTAAAGAATAAAACATCTAGAAAGAAAAACATAAAGATCAAATTAGCAACAAAAATAAAACTCACAAGTTTACTAATTAATAAATTTATTAAAAAAAATAATTCGTATTAGTCTGTGCATTTGGTAGTTCCGTGGTCCATGCATATCACACGGGGTTTTGCTAGTAAAATTCTATTAAAAAGAGTATAAGTGAGAAGATGGAGAGGCTTACATTGGAAACACATCCACAGCAAAAGCTGAGGCAGAACATCTTCTCAAAGCAAGACAGTTAGTTGAGATTTTGTGGTCTTAAGTAGAAAATAATTTGACTGGAGCAACCCTACAGCCAAAGCGAGTTCAACTCTCCACTATTCATTTCTAGGTGAGAACTTGAGGTCGCTCGATGGGCTGGCAACCTTATCTCACCCTACTTTTTAGCGTTGGGTCTTGAGTATCCCATGGAGATACTGTTCCACATTTGCCGACGTGCAATATCTCCTCCTTATGGGCTTTATTTTTGTGTATGCAGACTCTTTTCACATGCGCATAGACTTTTTTCCTTCATATGCGGGCTCTCTCATGGGTTCCAATTAAGGGGCTGGGATTAATAAAAATCATTTCCTTATTAACATCTTAAAATTATATAATCGTCATGAAGAATCCAAAATATGATTGAACCATAGAATCACAGTTAAAATAGCATCATTGAGATGCCTTCTCAATAAAAGTGAGTTTAACACACTGCCTTCTCAATGAAAGTGAATTTATATTTCTACCTATCCACTTTCAAACCTTAACAAATAAAAAATCACCATAATGGAATATAAAAAAATTGCACGAAAAACAATCCTTCTTCTCTATCCTTCCATGGCCACTTTTTAAGGTAAAAAATACTATCATTATGTCAGAAATCCTTTATTATTCACAGATACCTTTATTTATTTTTGGTATTTGGGTTAAAACCTTCAGAAGATTCAAAGAATTCCAAACTTAAAATCCAGTGACAGATAAATGAAGCAAACCTTTATAGATTTTTGATTTGTTTTTTTTTTGTTGGTGCCATGTCTCGAACCCATCATGCTGTGGGTTTAGAGTTTTACAACCATCCAAAATCTTGGGTTTGATCCAAGATAGCTCTGAAATCAGATTTGGAATAATTTAGAGTTCTACAACCATCCAAAATCTTTGGGTTTAATCCAATAATACTATAAGTGATAAATAAGAACTAATATAAGGATTAAAGGCCTACCCGAGTGCATCATCGTTGATCTCTTGGCCTTTTGCCTTTATTCTTCAAAGTAAGTGATGGATACAAATAAACTTTCGAATAGTTAAGAGAGTTATCCGATGATCTATTTATAGACAAAAAAAAATCTTAAATCTCTCCTCCCATCAAAAAGAGAAGATTTTTGTCTATTCCACAACTTTTAACAAAAATGACAAATCTATAAATAAAAAAAAAATCTTGGTTGACTCGAAGAATAAACCAAAAGTCGAAACATGTAGGAAAAATCAATCTTACAAATATACATGATTACACTAAAATGATCGATCCAACAAACTGTAGTCATGATCAGGGGCAGACCTAGGCACAATCACGTGGGTGCGGTCGCACCCATTAAACTGTGGTACGCTTCAAAAAATCTAATAAAAATCATGAGTCCACCCTTAAAATTCACATGAAAATCCTCGGTTTGCCCCTAAAACCAAATTACCTATTTAGGTGCACACCCCCTCAAACGAAAATCCTGGATCCGTCATGGTCATCATCCATTTTTTTTATGTTGGATGTGGACCACTGTTGTATTTTCTCAGTGGTGTCTTCTGCAGTTTATTGATGTTGATTGAAAGGTTACATTCACTCCCAACAAGAAAATTGTTTGGTTGACGAGAGATCCATAGAAGTTGGAAGGTGCTCCTTATCAAAACCAAAGGTTTTGGGGTTCATGCCAATATGTCGTACCAGAGAGAGAGAGAAGTTTACATTATTTTAGATAGTGGTTGGGCTGGCCCTGATCTGAACACTTGGCCTTGTTTGTGCATGCTCAGGGGCCAGGGCCTTGGGATATGATGCATATCCTTCACTCAATTATCTGAGAACTCTCACAAGTCTGCAACCATGGATAAGAAATATTTTATCGGTTTGGTCACCAACTAAGCCAATACTTTGATTTGTCTCTTCACTCTTGTCTTTTTTACAGCCCAAGGAGCTCGGACAATGGCTCGATGAGGACCCCGCACTGATGGACCGTCGGCTGCAATGTGCCAAGAGGCTTGAATCATTCAAGTCTGCAATGGATGAAATCTATTCTGTAGCTTGGGTCAGATAAAACTACATTTTTTTTTAGTCATCTCCATTACTAAAGATTAGGATTTGCACTTCAAATCCCTTATCCCTTAATGTGCGGCAGAATTGTATATTTTTGCAATTTCTTAGTCCAGTATCCAGTTGCTTGCACTTCTGCCAAATATGTCGATTATTACCAAATCAAATTGGTTATACTTTTTTGCAGTTTGTTGGACTCCTGTATATTTACTGTGGAGCTTTCAGTTAAAAGAAATGGATGGTCATGGAAGTTGAATTGCCCACTTGACCCTGTTTTCTTGGTCATGCATTCTATTTGCTCGAATCAGGTATAGTTTAGAGTTGTCCAACTGTGAGTAATGTATTCAGGACTCTGGGCTGTAAATGGATCCGTCTGATCTGGGCCCCAAAGTCTAGTGTCCAAATCTGAAACAGAGTTGGGGGGTTTGATGGGGTTCAGATCAGGTGGAATCTGGTAAAAAAAATTATACAGGTAGGGGTTTGGTGCACATCACCGGTCTTACTAGTTCAGACCATGTTTGGATGGATAGCAAATGGGTTATTGATCTAATTCAAAACTCAGGCTAGAAAATCTGATGGAGGAGCTTATGGTGGGTTGGAGAGGAGTGGACATGATGGAGATCTGGTGAGAAGAAAATTCAAGAGGTATGTAGTGAGGAGCAGTTGCAACAGAAGGTCACTCTCGGACAACAAAACAACTGTAAGCATCAGGCTGAGTGGTCACACATGAAGCAAGGAGATCATGATCAATGACAAGAAGAAGAGGGAGAAGAAGGTTATCTGTTACAGTGCAGCCCCACCTAAAATGGGCCTTTTGAGCAATTGGGAGTGTGCATAGTAAAACATAGCATTTCCTACGTGAATGCAAATTAGATACCCAACCAATTAGAGGCACTGCACAAGATGGGGCAGGTTGAGGTATATGCTTTATAATAACATAATATGGAAAAAATTTATCCCAAGGTATTTGGGATAAGGCTTCAATGATGATGAAGATGCAAACAATATTCATGTATCCGAGATATTTAAAATCTCCTTCATCCTAAAAGAAAAAATTATGGACTTGTAGTTGCTCCCTGGTTGAAGAAAAAAAGAGTCCATTGAATATGGAAGGAACAAACTTACTCTTAGTTTTAATTGCCCAGAACTTAGAAGTAACCGCATGATGCATTCAAGAGCACTGTGCAACTGCTTTCAAGTTCAGTTCATTTGTGGTGTTTTTTCCTCAGCTCCAACCATAAAATTGAAACAACAAAGACATACAACATTTACACAATAATTCTACTTATTTATGCAACAAAAAGAGTGCTGATTTTTACTTCATGCACATGTCAGCAATTTTTCTAAATGTAAAAGACTGCTGATTTGAAGTGGAATGACCAAGCCCAACTGGCTGTAACTGTAGTACAATCCTTGTTGTGAGGCCAACATCAGCTGCTTTCATGCATGGCAGATGGTTGTAGGGATATAATATAATTGCACATGGTCTAAGATTCCAATTAGACTGATGATTATACGTGTTGAATCATGACCATGCAAAATAAAGAGCCAGTCAAATTGTTCCAACCGTCTATTCTGGATCCCCCTCATAGGATGGTTGCGATCCTCAAATTTAGGTTATACTTGAGCCATATCCAATCCCTTACATACCTAATTACCCACCATGAATTTGTGGGCTAAAATGGCCTGACAACGCGTTACACCTCATCCCGAGTTAATAAAAATTTACTCTAATTAATCGAGATTAATGTGGATTAAGTGTGATTAATTAAGATAAATGTGATTAGAGGATAAAATGAATCAAATTAGTCACAGTTGAATGAATTAAGCGTAATGAACAAGTTTGAAAGAGATTGACTTGATAGAGTTGGATTTAGCCTCAAATTAATGGAATTAAGGACTTTTTCATAAAATTGGGTTTGTACGTATTTCGTTGGATACGGAAAAACTTGATGTCAACGTGTGTATTTCGATGAGTATAACACTTTTCATAATATACTCATGTTAATTTGACCTCGAATGAGTCAAATGGACTTGCATTTGAGTTAAATTGAAAATAAGTAAATGTGAGGGGTTTAGTTGCAAAAGTTTAGTTTAAAAAGGGTTGAGATGAAATCAAACCCATATTCAGTCGGTGGAAATAGCTGGAGACGATTTGGGTTTTCTCTTCCTTGCTTTCTTCTTCTTTCGTTCTCTATCAAGTGCTTGGAAAAGGATCGTTTCAAGTGATTTTGAAAGAAAACTTGTGAGATTCATCTTCTCCATCATCATCTTCACTTTTCTTTGGAGAAAGAGTTAAAAGAGAGCTGTAGTTTTTCTTTGTTAAGCTACAAGTAAGTAGATTCAAGTTCTTTGTAGACTTTTCAAGACTATTGAATGTTGTTGTACAACGCAATCAACTCAAGAATTTCTATTTTGAACTGTCCTTGATGTTAGGGTTTGAATTGGGTGATTTTGTGTCAAGTGAAGCTTGGAAAAGAGAGGGGTTTTTGTGTTAATCTTGAATTAAGGCAAGTATAAACCATGATTTGTGTTTATGTGCTACTAAATAGGACGTTTCTTGCGTTTTGTTGTAAGTTTGGTTTCAATCTTATTTTTAGATTTTGATTGAAATTATAGATTGATTGAATGGATTGTTGAATGGGTTATATGATGAATAAAAGTGTGATTTTAATGTTTATGGAGGTGGATATTGATGGGGGAACAGGAAGTTCCAATTGATATGCAGGTTACAAATAGAATGAATGTAAAGAAGAAGAAGGAAGAAGATGGGTTTCAAAGATCTGGAACTGGATTCGTTCCAAGTCCGATCGATCGGACAGTCAGGCAGATCGATCGGACAGTCCCTAACTGGGACATGTCTTCAAGCCGATCGATCGGACCTGAAGGTCCAATCGATCGGGGTGATTTTTCTGATTCAAATTGAATTAGATGTTTTATTTATGACTATGAGCGGTTTGTAGAATTAGTCTAATGACTAATTATGATAAATAAGAGATTTTATGCAATTAAGCTATTCCGAGAGTAATGTTCTTGGGTTTGGATCCAAGATTGAATTAGGAGTCAACCACAAGGTTACTTAAAGCGAACTAGTTGTAATTCGATGATAAAGATTAGCTTGTAAAGCTAGTCGATTCAGTATTGATAAGTTAACTGAAGCTAATATGATTCCAGAATTTATTCTGAAGTAAGGAAAAGAGCCTATTGATCTAATCAAGGCTATCAATGTTGTCTTACCTCCATGGGTGTTAACTAAGAGACTTTAATGTACAAAATACACATAATTTGTGATGTCCATCGAAAATAACACATACATTAAACATCTGAAGGTTACACCTAAATGGTTGTCATTGTTTAGTTGAATTTGTAGATTGAATTGAAATTGAAATTTGTAATCGAATGAAATGGAATGATTAATTGAATTATTATTGAGTCTGGCACTACTTAGTGATTTTTGTAAGCTCATTAGAGCTGATACTGCTGCAGCAGATTATTTGCGAGTGTTCCGGAACTCCGTAATGATGTCAGATGTCCCTGGCCCGGGCACTTATAAATCCCACAATATATGATTCCTTCCGCGTGGAAGATGTGATTCCTTCCTTTTTAGGAAGATGTGATTTGAAATGAAATGCTATTGTAGATTGCCAAATAATAAAGACTTTCATTGATTTGAAGTAAATGATAATTTTATTAGTCTAACATTGGATTAGACAGATTAAATGTGTAATTAGCATATTAAATCATGTATCTATTTATACATTGCTGAATTGTTAAATTCATAGTGTTATTGATGACATTACAGGCACAGCTGCCGGTCCTTTTGAGGCCACAGCGCCAACGGAGACGACCGATCAGGTTCCTCCAAGAGGAGTAGTTGAGTGGAAGTGAAACAATATCATATGAATATGATATTGAATCGGAAACTTAAGGAAACTTTTGATAAGGGAAGTAGTTAATGAACGTTTCATACTTTTAATCCTTGCATTGTAATTAAATATGCAAGTGATTAGTTTTGTACATGTTGTAAATAAATTTTTGTTTTATATAAGAGCAATGTATATTTGATTATGTTCCACATAATGTGTATATGATATCCCTTCTGAATATTATGTGATTGAAGTTCACGAGAGTAAGTATGCGACGCGACCTGGGGTTAACTCGGATTAATCAGAATCTCGGGCTCGGGTCGTGTCACAACGTGAGTTATACAGCCATATTAAATAAAGGTAAAAGTTATCATTTGACATTGAATATAACAACAAGATGTTTATTACAAATAAGAACCCACAACTGATTATTATTTTATGTTCTATCCACCTTCAAGCTAATCTAATTCATTTAATGGAATTGATGAACCAAATCTTGGTCTCTAGGAAACTCGAGAGATCTCAGCTATCATTCAGAACTGACACTTTGATAACTTGAAATACAGGGATATCTCAATATTACAAAACAATCGATTTATGAAAACTATAAATTTATGGGAAGGATTCAGGATGTGCTTTAACCATGACTATGCATCTTGAAGTTCACCTTGGAATTCCCATAATCTACACTATGTCCATTTTAACTGGAGCAGTTCTAAGCAACCTGCCAACACAAAGTACAACCACATCAATTGAAAGCAGGAAATGCAACTGCTCTAGGAAGAGTTGGCATGCATGTTCTGACACTATTGGGTTCGAGTATCCCTAAAATACAATCCATCTCAACAGTTGGGATTAAATAAGCTGCTCAAGTACAAGATATGATGAAGCGGCACCACATGCTAATCAGAAAATACAACTTTTACAAAACATTTTATATGATCCAGCACCAGAATTATGGTACCTGATCCTGACATTTGTAACACCATAAACATGAATAAAGAGTGCTGATCAAAGTAGTGAACTATCTAAGAGGGGCCTACCACAGTAACGGAGGAGAAAATGCTTTTGACAGCTTCAAAAACCTCTTCAACAGACCTTCCAGCATCAATCTGATCCAAAGTATACCAGCAGTTAGTCAACATGTGCACAGGTATTTACACAATACACACACTGGGGGCTGGGGGGAAGAAATCTGACTTTTAACCTCAGAAGAAAATAGATTACCTTCCGAACTTTTCCATGTGAGCCATAATACTCAATTACAGGTAAACTAGATTCCACAAAAACTTTGAACCGCTTCCGTATTGTTTCAATGTTATCGTCAACTCTTCCCTTCATGGATCAGAAAAGGAAAGGGAATGAGCAAAGGAAAAACATGGAATTAAAAAATAAAAAACAATTGGTAACTAGATATTTTCAAAACACAAAGATGCATTGCCCAACCTGGTTCCTATTCAAAAGTCGTCTCTCCATCTCTTCTTCAGCACAATCGAAAAACAGTACAAATTCTGGTACAATTTTTGTCTGCAAAATATAATAGATTATCCATGACAAATTAATGAGAAAAAAAAAAAAAACAGAGAGAGAGAGAGAGAGAGAGAGAGAGAGAGAGAGAGAGAGAGAGAGAGAGAGAGAGAGAGAGAGAGAAATCCCAGATTTACAATTTCTGTCAAAGAATATGAAGCAGAGGAATGACTAACAGTTAACCAACAGTTAGCCATGACAAGTAAAAAGGCATTCAAATCAATTGAAGTGGTAGTTTTGCATATAAGGGGAATCAAATTCAGATAGTTACTAGATTTGATAGGAAGGAGCATCATGCTTACAACTCTCTCAAATGCAGCGCGGTTCTCTTCATTCCGAGGAAACCCATCAATAAGAAACTTGTCATTTTCACTCTCCTGCATTGCCCGTTGGAGAAGCTTAATAGTTACCTCCGAAGGGACTATCTTTCCCTCTGTTATCATGTTCTGGATCATGGTACTGCATCATGGACAATAACAGGAATCAAAGTTTTTCCTCAAAGATGGGATAGACAGCTTAATCGATGATCAATTCAAAAAGTAGAACTTACAATTAAAAGGAATATATATTTCCAGTGAGAAAACCAGATACCAACATACAGTTGGGGGAAAAAACAGGAAAAAAGAATGCAGCAGGTAATCCGGTCCTTGGGGTTGCAACTGAACCAAGAAATGGGGCTGGCAAGAGACCTCACACTTTATGAACAGGCACGGATATTATGTACATATTGCCACAGTACCACTACATACCAGTCGTATCCATTGCATAAATTCCATGGATGCAACAAAAAGGTTATAACAAGGAACCTTAATAAGATGTGGCTCCCTAGTGGTTTTTATTTCTTCCTCCTATGCCTCCTTCAGAAAGGGGAATCTAAAAGCACTCATAAAGAGTGAAGAATGGAAAAGGCATGGGCAGTTCTTTGAATAACCGAAGTGGACTAATGGAGTCTAACAAAACCCAGACAGTGGAGTACTGACTCTTGCAGTCTCACAAACTCGCAAAAAGCCATTTCAACCTTAAGCAAAGTAAAATCATAGTCCATAAGCCCCCTCTTCAGTCATTCTTTATACCCTCAGGCCCTCTTCCACAAGCACATCTAAGAGAAAGATCCTTGAGAAATCCTTGGCAATTGTAAAGACCACGAGATTCAATATCCTTTTCATCCGAGAACCAAGACAGCAATGCATCTAGAAGAACTTCTTGTTGTTTCTTTACATTCTGGGAAGGGCTGCAGCCTCCAAGCGCTTTCGGTTTTCTTGATCAGGGTTTCTTCCAATGACGGGAAAAGTCAACTGACTGTAGGTCAATCCATTGAATGAATAAAACCATCCCAATGCGCAAAAAAATGTACCATTTTATCATTGTATTCCTTTTTCAAATTACAATTGTCTTCACACAGCATTCAAAAGCTCCCAACAATTGGTACAAATATCCTTCCATTCCATTTATTTATTCAATTTTCAAGTTAAAGTTGGGCCGACTACAATACATGAGAACACTTTGATACCTTCTTCAAAGTTGTTAAAAATCAGTTGGTTTATGTGCAACACTTAACAAAACTGCTATCAACCTTGATGAAAAGTAAAGCATATGTGCATACCCATTTTCAGAACCAGATTTAATTTCTGCTCGAAGAAGATCGCCAGCACTGAGATGGGTGTACCCGAAGTGTTCAACAATATTCTCACATTGGGTTCCCTTTCCACTGCCTGGACCACCTGTTCAGGTATTTGTTCACAAAATTAGGTAAGCCATGAAAAGGAAACTAGAAAAAATAAGTGCGAACCATATCATAATTTTTTTTTCTAAATAAGCACCAAGTCCAATAGAACCAAGAAAAGATATAAATAAACTGGGCTCTTTCCTATCAATAGCTAAATTGTTTGGATAGCTTATTTTAGCTTGGCATCTTAACATTCATCATAAATTTCTGTCAGAAATACATAATGATCAGTTGAGTAATCAGTATCACTCTAGACTTAAAATATTCAAACATTTTTGCTCACCCAAAACAAAAACAACTTTGACTTTCTTCTCGGTTGGCAAACTTCCATTTGCAGCCTGCATTCATAAAAAATAAAATAAAAATAAAAAGCTTGGTCATATAAATCAAGAGGCGGTCTCCACTCTCCAATGTGCAGGACAATTGAAGCAGTGATGGTAGCCCATCCTAAAAGTTCTATAGCTTTTCATGTAGGTGTTTTCTGATACTAGCTTAGCTCTATATTCTAACATACTTCCACTATTACACCTTAGTATGTATAAAAACTCATGCAATTTTGCAAAAGCAATAAGAACTGGTTTTGGTATGATTGTTTTTGGTCAGATCTCTTCCTGTTTACCAAGCAACATTGAGAACCCATTATAAGAGAAGGCACATGATGGAACGTTAAATGAGAAGAATATTTTCAGTTCAACCAAATTTGCCAAAACCAATGCAGCAAAAGAAACCAAGTTATGAATGGAAAACTAGATTGTAACAACGTGAAGAGAATCAAATGATGCAGAAATCAAAATCATTAGGAACATGAGAACCATAACATACATTGCCTAAGGCCAACTCTGATGATGCAGCATCTACCACAGTACCCATTAGTATCAACTCTCTTGTCTCAACTGAACTATCTGCTCAACATAAATAGATATATTCATACAATAAAAAAAAATGTACATGGTGAACAAGAAACACAAGTAGAAAGAGGTACTAAAATTTTCTCCTACGAATAATCTCGTAACACATAAAAGAAAGAAAAAAAAAAAGAATTCTTCTTGTAATGGAATGAACTAGAACAAAATTCCTACAAGAACAGCGAACAGGATTAGAAATCTCCATCCACTATGATCTTAAATTGTCAAAAGATAGAAAGCACTAAGAATGATCATAATTAATTTTATAATTCACTACACTATAAACATTCTAAACTACATATAAGGCCAGGTTTGGATGCAGCTTATATTGCAATGTCTTTGCAAATGCAAACAAACTTCGATGTAATATGTTTCTACAAGATATTGGATAGGTATTGATGGAACCAATTCAGAATTCAGAGACCATGAAAAAACAGATCTACATGCTTCAAATGACAGATCTACATGCTTCAAATGACAGATCTACATTCTTCAAATGAATACTGGAACAATTTCAGATGTAACTCAGCAATTTGTATCTACATCCCAAATCTACCACCGATCCAAAAAAAAAAAAAATCCACACTTTCTGATTACGCAGCTACTTCGAATTATTTCTTTTCTATGAGAACAAATACAAATGCATGCATGAAAAGATGAATCACATGTTCCTATTCTCTGCTGAAAAGTGTTTCCGCCGAAACTCTAAATCCCTGCAAAACCGATACCATATGTTTCATTCTTGTGGCTTGATCTGAGCATTTTAGATTCAAGTTTTCAAAATGGCAGCAGATCTGATCAAGAAAACAGTGGAGACGCAGAAGAATCAACTCAAAATGAGCCGATCTGAGAAAGATCTTAGATCTAAACGAATGGAGATGAAACAACAATGCATGCATCTAATTGAGAGAAAAGAAAATAAAAAAAAAGAGGAATCGATTTGAAACACGTCCATAGAAGAATTTGGCAAAAAAAGAAGAAGGAGAGGAATGTAGCAGTACCTGATCTGGGATGTGCTGTGCGTTTGCGGTTGCAGAGAATGCGAGAGGGGGAGGAAAATGGAGGGAAACGAGATCTAAGAAGGGAAGGGAAACATGAATGACCGGTTTTCAGGCCGTTTGTCTCTTCCTAGTTCTTATAAAGAAGTAAAGGAAGATCCGCGTTTGTTGAATTCCTTTTGGTAGTCCGCGGGCCTCTGAATGAGAGAATGGCTTCCCGAGCTAGGCCTAGATGTTGATTTGGGCTCAATGCTAGACTTAGAGGTGGAGAGCTAGGGTTGCAAAAGGGTTGGGCTGGCTACTGGCTGTTGGGGTTCATGGAAGGGATGCAAATCTGTCTTTGTAAGTGGAATGCAATGAATCATTAGCTATGTAAATTTTCGTATATATTTCTCCTCCAAAAACCAAACATGATCTTATAAGTTGTATTTGAATCCGACGTGAGCTTGAGAAATAGAATCAATTTGGAGTTCGAGTTCATAAGATGTAAGTGCATTGATATAATTGGACAGGAAAGTTCTCTCTTTAACACTCGTGCACCCCATGCAGGTATCTCACCATTGGTGATATAGTTACATATCAAACCCTGGTTGTTTATAAGATTACAGAAGATCAAAGAGTTTTAAAATGTTTTTTTTTAATATACAAATGAGGTTATTA
Source organism: Umbellularia californica (assembly GCA_028538565.1). Classification (NCBI taxonomy): domain Eukaryota; kingdom Viridiplantae; phylum Streptophyta; class Magnoliopsida; order Laurales; family Lauraceae; genus Umbellularia; species Umbellularia californica. The sequence continues at coordinate 10,312,360 of JAPQWN010000001.1, read as the reverse complement.
AATGATACATGATAAAAACTAAATAGAGCACTTACAAGTTACAACTTACATATATTATGTGAATGTAATCTTCTAGATTTAAATCCTCAAGTTGGAACATAGAGGGAGCCCAATTCAAGAGATGAATTTTCTAGATCCCATATGCAATACCAATTTTATTCAAAAATGGAGACGTTGGATACTTCAGTTTGGCAACTCTACTAATAGTCAGGTGAAGTAAAGTTGATTTTGAAGAAAGAATAAAATATAAATGGGTTATACTTGTATTTTATTTTTAGCTGTTTATTATGGATTCTTTTTTACTTTTTTTTATGGAAAAGTAGAGTTTTTAGATAATGATGGTTGCCTTTTGACTTTTTTTAAAAAAGATTGAGAGAATTGTGAATTAAAATGATTTTGATGTGGCATCTTGTATGAAAAATGGAGGTTCTACTTGACTTGTATTATGTCAGTAAAGTGCCAAACTAGCCCATTTGTAACCCCATTAGGAGGGAATCTCATTCGGTGGGGCCCAACCCGTCCTTCTGTAAGAGTTTCTAAACTGTCGGATGAGAAATTTTGAAGCATGGGTCCTGTCTCGTTGCAACATTCCAAGGAAAGTGCGGCTATTCCCTCTCTCCCTCTCTAATCAGAAACTTGGAAACCAAGACTGTGAATCAATTAGCCAAAAACAGGTTCAAAACCAGATTCTGGATCCATTTGCCAAAATGGGATCCAGATCCATCCTTAAGATAAAAAAGGAATTCAGATCCAGTTCCAACATGGTTATTGTCTTCAAACACTACTCGCAATCTTTTGATTACATTCCCCAAACAATTAGGTTGGACTGTGCCTAAAAAATAAGGCTGCAAGTATTGTCATCAACCATCATAATATTCTTTGTTGCACGCATAAATTATTGGTGGTACAAGCTTCAACATGGTGGGTGGGCACACCAAACTCAATTCAAATCTTTGAACAATTGTGTTGGGCTCATTGACAACTACCCAACCAGTGTGATGGTTGAGGTGTTGTGTCAGTCTCGTTAGATTACAGGACAAATTTTGAGATCCACCCATGTGAAGGCCGTTGTCGACAGGTAAAATCACAGATTTTCTATTGGTGGCCGACATATTTTTTAAAGTTTTTTTAAACAATGTAAACCAAGTGAACCCAACTGAAAAACCCACTAAGTTAGTTTTGGTCCATGGGCCAGGAGTCCAGGGTCCTATAAGACCAAATGCAATGCTGTTGGATTTATCATATAACCTGAAAAGCACAATAGAAAAAGATATTATTCCAACACTTTATTTCATTTATATTAGGATTGTTGAACCAACCTAACCAATTTGTACAATGGTGTACAAATCCAGGTCTGGTAGGCCAGGGCACATTTACTGCCTCAGATGAAACTCGTATGGCAGGACAGGGCACATTTACTACTGCGTCAGACGAAACTCATATGGCAGGACAGGGCACATTTACTACTGCTTCAGATGAAACTCACTTCGATAAAAATCTTTTGCACTCAGTGGAGAAGAGTGGGCATCACACATTCACATCTTAGTTTTATACTTTCATACATATGTGCAAGCATCAATGCATCACACCTTTGTTTTATACTTTCATACATGTGTGCAGGCATCAATCCCTGGGTCATTGGATCAACCTAGAATTAAAAAAAAAAAAAAAAAAAAAAAAAAAAAAACCAATGCAGAAGAGTGCCAACTATGATTGGCTTTCTCTATTATAGGTCTCCAAAACTCTATTAGAGGGCCCACTTGCTGATAACCTGGGTCATCAGGGATGATTATCAACCCCTCCGGTCATACACTCTTAAATCTTAGTTTAATAGGAGTGGATCCCACTATAAGATTGAACACATGATTGAAAATGTGAACGGGCATTCACATGAGATTGTTGCTGATGTGGCATTAATCAAGTTTAGTCATGTGCTCAATCGGGTGGTGGACCCACTCCTAATGAACTATTATTTGAGGATGTATCACTGGAGGGGATGATTTTCATCCGGTTCCGATTCAGATTATCATCATGTGGACCCTACGGTGGTTTTGAAGACCTCTTATGGAGAAAGCCAATCACAATCAAAGCTGCCGCAGGGAATCTAGACTGATGTAGAATGCATTGGTACAAAATTTGACAATTAATTGACTTACAAATCAAACGAGCGATGAACACAATGTAACTATATTTTCACGATGATTGAGCAATTAAGTGACTTTTCAAGGGTAATTGGTTGTACAATCACATTATTCATGACTTTCAAGTAATTCGATGTCATGCTTAGTCTAGGAGAATTGACCATGTTTCAAAGTGTACGCATGCACTTTTGGACACATGGTGCACCTACTTAACGGCTGGGCTGGACTTTTTAAAACGATGCATCCTTTAATATTTTGCTTATATGTCTGAGTTTCATTAGATAATCACCACTGTATTTTGAAGGGGTTGCTTTATACTGTTGCAAGAGGATATTTGGTTGTTGAGTATCAGAAGTCTCTTATTCGGAATAAAGTGAGTATGAAACTTATTTTTGAATTTAGAGGAAATTTTTATTAAGAAATCTTTCCATGCATATATGATTTGAAACATTTAGATCTAAAACCGAATCCTTGTATTCAAGAAGATTAGTTTAAAGGGCGTAGATAGCTTGGGCTATATTCATATTTGAGAGTCTACTTAGCTTCAATCACATCCATTTAATGACGCTATTTACATAATTAAAAAATTGATTTTGAATATCTTTTATTCAATAATACTAATCTACTCCACATTTTATTTTGGATATGGATTCAGAATCATATCCTCTTCCTTTGTTTTTTTTTTTTTTTTTTTCTCCTAAATTGCTTCCGGATCCAGATACAACACATAGTTTTCATATCACATCCGTTTATGAAATCGGATCTACAAGCAGCAAAAGCATTAAAAAAAAAAGGGGATCACGGTTCAAATCCACCACAGTCCAGTTCGGCTCGAGCTACAATATCGACATTTTATCCATGAATCGAATGAGGTTATGCCAGCCCAAACCCGCTACCACCAAAGCTCAAACCAACTTGATGTTGTAATAATAATAATAATAATAATAATAATAATAAGGGATTTTGCCCATACAGTTATCCTTAAGACTTAAAATTCGTCTATCAACAACTTTTAACAAATTCCCACAGAGTTGTTCGTGCAATAATCTAGGGCGGTATTCTAAGCCATGAAATATCGCAGATGTTACATTATATAATATTCTAGGTGGTCGGTTATCACACATTTGTTGCACTAATATCTCTTTAAAAAAATATATAAACTTCAATTATTGAAGGGCAAATGCAAAGACTAAGCAACTGTATGATCAAAATTCTTAATAATAATAATACCCTTGACAAGTTGCAATGCGATTGTGATCAAGAGCTGCTAATACCATAGCCCAAGCTTCTCTGAGCAGAACCCTTATCTATATATACCCCAAGTGAAAGAATCTCTGAAATCTCTCTTTACACACTCCCATGTTCCCAAAATATCCAAATCTCATTTTCTCACTCCCTGTCGCCGCCCCGCGCCCTTTTCCCTCTCCCTCTCCCTCTCCCTCTCCCTGCCCGTCACCCTGGCATAGTCCCTCTCCTCCTCCGGCGGCGCTGAGGGGAGGGTGATGGCTAGGTTGGGGGTGGGATTGGATGAGTGCAGAAAGAAGTTGGAGAGGGGCAGTTGATAGATGCCCTTTTAGATGATTTTAGATATATTGGTCATTGAAAAAAAAAAAAACGCTGTGCTCATACAGTTAGTCAATTTATTGTGATGAGTCATGAGACGTGGAACATGGGCCCACACTGCCCGTACTACCGTTGTACATATTCGTTTCTTATGGTTGGTTACCTCCATGACTCCATCCAACTGAAAATAGCAACTCTCTTTCTACTGACTATGCGTTGCTTCTCTTCTTCCCTCCCTACCTGACTATGCGTACCTTGTCTTCTTCTCTCTTTCCTTTATTCGTTTCTCACATTTGCCCCCATCCAACCCTTGAACAATTCTATCTCTTGACCTGACTATGCTGCCTTCCTAATCTCATCTTTTACTCTGGTTCTTTTCTTCTCTTCCACTTCTCAACCATCTAACTCGTTTTCTCTCTCCATGAAAGTTGTATCTATAACTAAGGGCGCTGCATGGGTTCCATATACCATTCAATAGCCGAGAGCATTGAGATGGAGGAAGAAATGGGTCAGGACACACCATCGACATGGGCAGTAACTGCCTTCATCTTCACAATCATCATCATCGCCATCTCCTTCTATGCGACACGCATACTTGGCTTCCTACGCAAGGTAATTTCTCAGTATATATCCTCTTTCATTTTACATGTCTTTTCACTCTCTCTTCTTTAAAACCAATTGGAGCAAAATGCCCAAACCTGTGTTTTTGACAGTTTTCTAAGTTATAATTTGCTTCTTGCTCTGTTGGGTGATTGTCAAGATTCAAGAGCATGAATTATGCCATGTTTTACTCAATTGGAAATTGGAGCTGTAGTGTATGATGTCAATGGGGGAAATGAGAATACAATGCGTGACTCGAGCATGGACAATGTGTTTGGTCCAGTCATTCTGCAACCAGTTTGTGCGCAGGCAATCTTTCATATTCGACACATGTTTTACTCGAGCAAGGCGGTTCCCGCATGTTAATAAGTGGGTTCTTATTTAGAAGTCAAGACCACAGTTCCTCCCTCTTCTTGGTATTGACCCCCGATTCCCTCCTCTTCAAAAACCGAAGGTTGAGTCCACTTGTGATACCACCTAGGGGCCACGGGGGTTTTACCTGGCTTTTCTCTGGGCCCGGAGGGAATAGTCCAACCCAAAGGGTTGGGAACCCTCCGTTAGCATAATAATAATAATAATAATAATAATTGGGTTCTTCTTTAGGTCCTAATAAGTAAATGGGTCCAAGTCTTGGGTCCTTTATTTAGACCCGTAACCCAAACGGGTCTAAGTCGATTCCACCTTGGTTCCGGTTTGTGGGCTCGGTACCCAACATATTACACTTTAATTTTCGAGAAATTATCCTAAAAGTTAGTTTTTTTTTTTCCAAAAGCATTCTCTACTGAGGTCCACACCCGGATAAGGACCCGTCTCATATACGGAACCGGTTCTAGTTCTAGTTCCATCTTCTCATTAATGGTTCTAGTTGTAGGTTCACCATGGACCCTGACCAGAACGTACCCATTTACATCCCTAGTCTTTCATTGCTCGAGATTGTTCATCACGTTAGACACCCATTGAGGGTGGTGTAGCCAAATAGAAAATCAGCAATCCACAATGGAAACTTGAAAAATCACACAAATGCAAGGCAACAATAAGAGGAATGTAAAAAAAGAACGGATTATAGATGCTTAGTAGAAATGAGGAGCTGCAATAGTCACCTAAACTAAGTAATGAGTTTTTTTTTTCCCCTCACAAAATCCAAGAATACACCTCAGGGCCTGTTTGTTTGCATAAAATATGTAGGAATTCATGGTCAAAAGAGCTCGACCAAAGGATTATTAAAGAGGCAACAGGTAAAGGATATGAGATCGCAATGTAAATGGGGCGCTAACTTTTCAAGGATTTAAATTACTAGGGTGGTATCTAAGTATTCATTTCCCATCTTCCCTTGATTCAATGTCCATTAAAGGAGAGGTTATTTGACTGTCATTTTTGGATATTCACCATTGATTCTTTATTTTTGACCAATTATAGAAATACAAAGTCTAAGAATTCCTAGTAATTCAATTACATGAAATGAACAGGCCCTTGGAGATTTTTTTAAAAGTCCCAGAACCCACCTACACCCAAGCACACAATTCATAGGAACCAGCCTGGTTTACAGGCAGCACCCTCTCCTATTTTGTTTGGTTTCCACAGCTACCTAGACATCCTTCTCATGGGATAGGAAGCCAGTAGATTCATCATACAAGAAGATTGGTTCCAATTTGATTTTAAACTCTGTTAGCCTTGACCCCACAGCTTCAGTTCAAAAGAATTGTTCAGAACCCATTCTCCAGTCTCTACAGTTGGATTCTTTTCTCTTAATTGAATTTAAAACCCACATTAGGCATCATTGTGTGTTTTTACTTTGGATACAATTTTAACATTTGCGACTGCTGTTTGATATACCTTCATTTTAGCAGTCTGTTGAACAGGTATTAGCATATCATTAACAATAGCAATGTAGCTAGATTATTGCTGGTTTATATTGCCCAATTATCCTTTATTAGTCATCTTTAAATCGTATTTGATTTTCTAGAATATATTGATCACATCCCAACCCTGTAATTTGAGGTAAAGGTGATATTCATATTGGTTCATACGACGCTTGACAGTTGCTAAAAGAGGTGTTTGAACTAGAAAGGGTGTTGTGTCCACTAAATATGCAGATGTGACAGTGGTTAGGAACATGAAGTAGGACTGCTGCTACCACTGCATTTTCCACTGATACATCATTTATGAGATTTGCTATTTGTCTATTATTTACTTGGTAGACTTCATTGAGCCTTTGATTTCTGTGTGAATACTAGTATATGAGTGAGGTTACTCTGTTGTAAAAATAAATAGATAAAGTGGAGGCATCTGTACTAATTAATTATGCAAAAACTAACACTGTTACAGACAGACAAATGATAATATATTCTGTTATTTTATGAATATTAGTTTGTTCAAACATAGATACATAGAAAACAGTAACTAAATTGTTAAAGGAAATAGTCACCAAGAGAAAGAAAAATTAATGCATGAACCTCTTGTTTTTCTAGAAATATCTGTTCCTTCAAATTTTGAAAAATAATATCACACTAGCAAAGTTTTTATAAAAAAGTTAGGTGTTCTACAAAAATATTGGGTGTGCTTCGCCAAAGCCATGTATCAGCTATGCTGGGGTCAGCTACGAATTCTGTTTTGCTTCAGAATTCATGCTGTCAAGCATATAGCATTTCCCTAAATGAATATGCATATACAATGCTGAGTTATAAATAGTACCAAAATGATGTTGCAAGCATTTTCTAAATAGGGAAGAAATTTCTATCACTTTCACATTTCAAAATGCCATGGATTCCTACACAATACATCACAATTTCTTTGTTCAAACTTATCTGAGGGCCTGTTTGCCTACTTCGTATTGAATTCCTGGGAATTCACAATGAAGTGGGTTCTAATTAAGCAAGATTTGGAGTTAAGGAGTGATGGCTGTTAATCATTTCCTACCAGAGGAGTGATTATTTCATGGCCATTTGTAGATCTTCACCCTCTTCAGTTTTAGCCCTTTGATAGGAAGACATTGTTTAGAATTCATAGGAATTCGATACCAGAGCAAACCAGCAAGCCCTAAATGTTAGAACCGTACACTTACACTCAGTAGAAGTTGTTTTCCACCCTTCCTAATGGAAATGTTTGAAGGGTGAATTTGACACTACATTCTGTCATCCGTTCTTGGACTTTATAAGCCTTTATAGTCCATAGTATAAAGAGTATCTACTTCAGCTACTCATCACTGTCCACAAGTTCTTGTTTATTTTTGGTTTCTCCAAAGTAGATGGTTCATGATGGGTTAGGATTCCAGTTTCCAACATCTGCACCCATATTCAACTTAAACGTAAGCTATGCCGAATGGAAAAACTATCAATGTAAACCACCTGTAACCTTGGGGTCAGTCCAGCATCCACAATTTCTAAGGTGATTTACTGTGAGGGTTCATGCCATATCTATTCCCAACTAATTTTTACTTCCTGGCATGATTCTTTAATTGTCAGCAACTATCCAATGTTAGCATGCAGATGGCATCTCTTTAGTAACCTCAGAAAGTGTATGGAATTTTCCAGTGTCTTATTTTTAGCTTTATCTGTTTTTGTAAATGTTTCTTATCCTTGTATCAATATGAATGACTTTTTTTTTTTTATTTGCATCATTTCTTTTAACCATTTCCATCTTATACTTTTGTTGCTTAGATCTGATCCTGGTATGATAAGGGTACTTTTACTGCAGGACTTAAATGGAAGTTCTTCAAGTAACAAGAAAGTCACAGTTATTTTTATATTGGGTGAGTTTGGGCCAGATAAATTTCTTTTTCTATCCATCATGATTCATGATTAAGTGCAACATTACTTCATTGTCTTTGTAACATTATTAATGGTCCATCACTTCTTATAGTAAATGACAGAACAATCTCACTTTTCTGCTTGAGTATTGATAAAAGTTGGCATGCCAAGAAACATTTTTCTTTTTCGTTTATAAGGGTGTTATATTATATTTTATTACTCCTTATTCTTTCAAAAAGAACTTCATATCAATCTTGTTAGTTTGTGACAGCCTTCTCTGTACAATTTCATTTCATAAGACTTCCAATCAATTCACCATCATTATCAGTATACTTACAATAAATTGCATGAATGCAAATAAATCTTTGGACAGGTGGTCCGGGCAGTGGAAAGAGCACACAGAGTGAGAATATTGTTAAGCACTTTGGATACACCCATTTGTCTGCTGGAGATCTTCTACGAGATGAAGTTGCTTCTGGTTCTAAAAATGGGTGCGCAATTGTTCTCTTTCCTTATTGTTCTTCACACCCCTCCCCAAAAAAATGTTTTTTCTTTCCTTTTTAGCAGTTTCAAGTTTGATGGCATAAGACTGTAATGGTACTAATGATAATGTAAGACCCCGCCCCGAGTTAATCAAGATTAACTCTAATTAATTTGCAATTAATGCTAATTAATCAAGTCTAATTAGACTAATGATGGTTAATGACCCAACTCAATGAGATTAGTCTCAAATGAACTTAATGAAGTGATAATGAAGAGCTTAAGTGAATTGAGTGAGTTTTGAGTCTAAATTAAGAAAATAAGACCTTTTTCGTAAATACAGATTTATACGTATTTTGTCAAATACGGAAACTCTTGATACCCACACGTGTATCTCGACGAGTACGTCAACTTTCATCATAGGCTCGAAGTCGTTTGACGAGAATCCAGTCGGATGACCCTCCATTTGACTGAAGATGTAAATAGTCTTAGTGAAATGGACTTTATTGCAAATGAGGGTTTATGAATAGAAAATAAACTCCTTTGAGTTCATTTCCACCGACCCCATCTCAGGCAAAAACCCTAGACACCACTCTTTCTTCCTTTTTCTTCTTTCTCCTTCCATTTCTCTTCATCTTGAGTGAGGATTGGAAGCTTGGAAAGTGGTTGGAGTGGAGCTTCACCTTCTTCATCTTCTTCCTCATCTTGGTTTCCATTTCGGAGTAGTGAAGCTTGTAGGGGAACTCAAGGATTTCCTTCTTGGAGCTACAAGTGAAGAAGTTCTTGCTAGATAGACTTCAAGAGGCAAGTATAAACGTCTATTTATGATTGAAATGCTATATTACAAGTTTTCTTGAGTTATAGGAATGGGTTCTCAACCCATTCCCTGTTGTAGAGTGTATATTGTTAGGGATTGAAGGAATGGTTAATGGCTACTTCAAATGAGTGAGTTTTCTTGAACTCTTTAGGTCATTAAAGAGATTTAGTTCAAGGAACTAAATCTCAGAAATTTGCATCAGAAGTTCTGAAGCTCGAAAGTGTCATTCTGGGCTAATTTCGGCTAGCCGCGAGGCTAACCGTGAAGCCAACCGTCAAAATCTGTAAAAATGGGCGAGCTTCTGGAAAGCTAACCGCCAATTTTCGGTTAGCCGAAATTTGAATTTCGGCTAGCCGTGAGGTAACCGTGAGGTGACCGAAATTTACTCAGGATTTCTGTCAAAAATGTCAGCTTCTGGAAAGCTGACCGTGAGCTAACCGCGAAATGGCGGTTAACTGAAATTGAAATTTCGGCTAGCCGCCAGCCACATTCCGGCTAGCCGCCGACTGCATTTCGGCTAGCCGCTGGTCAAGTTCCGGCTAACCGCCTGTGAACCTGATGCTGGCCAAATAATTATTGTGACTGAAGTGGATTTTGATATTATGAGTGGAAATTTTTGGGGACTAAATGCACATATTAAATGCAAATGTGATGTCCATCGAAAATAACACGTGCATTTAGTAACTAATTATTACACCTAGAAATTGTCTAGATTTGGGATAGAGACAAGTAGGACCGTAAATGACTAATGATTCCTCTAATCCCCTTCAGTCTATAGTGACTGCCTACAATGAACCACCGAACAATGAATAAATGCGATGAACTATTAAATAATGAATAAATGCAATGAATAATGAATAATGAATAATCCTGCTGCAGCAGATGATTGGGGTGTTCCGGAGCTCCGTGGTGATGCCAGTGATCTCTGATCAAGACACTGGTAGATCCCACATATAGACTAAAAAGTCAATGAAAAGCCATGTACAAGCCATGTAATGAAATATGTATTGAATGAAAAATGTATTGGACTGAAAAGTCCCATAAGCCATCTAATAAATGCTCAATGTAATCCGAATGACATGAAATGAATGAAATGAATTGACTAATGCTTCCTTTGGAAGACACTGAACTGAATGACGATAATATTATTGTACTTGTAATCTAGTCATTGATTATTCATTGACTACACTGTTCAGAATATTGCATTAATCTAGATTTAATTGTCTAGAATTCTTATATTGACAATGGACAAGATTAGCATGAACTATCATAAATGTGTTTATACCTTGTTGAACCGTCGTGTTCATTGTGTTATTGAAGGCATTACAGGCTCAGTTGCCCCATCCCGGTCTTGCAGAGGCCGCGCCGCGTGCGGAGGAGGCCCATCCGATACCTCTAGGAGGTTTAGCCGAATGGGCATAGTTTGGAGGGCGTTGATTTTTAGTGTTTTGAGATTATTTTGGGAATTCTTTGATAGATACTTTTGTATATCATTTTGAAATGTAATTAGATGTCCCCTGCATTGTATTGTGAATATGCAGTGGTGGACTTCATTGGATTATATTTTTGTATATGGAAACTTTACTGGTAATGTAAAGTCAATTATTGTCAATGTACGTATATGTTTCCGCAAAAATGTACATTTGACAGGTATGCAGGTTAGATTCCTTGTGAGTCTTGTCTTAACTTCGGTTAATTCAAGATTTACGGGAGTAAATATGCTGACATCGCGATCCGGGTTATGCCCCGATTAGTCCGGCCTCGGGCCCGGGTCGTGACAGATAATCAGAATTCTAGCTGCAAAATTACAATCGACTTGCTGAAGATTGACTTCTCCATTAGATACTAATGTGATCTGTTACTGATGTATGTTTGCGTTAGTATGATTATAACTTGTATGAAGTCTTACTTATACATGAATGGTTGGAAATTCTAACATTGCATTCTATCTTCATGATATCTTTATTAGGTTTCACTAAAGCCAACATATGTCCTTTTTCTGTATAGTCATTGTCTTTCTCTATACTTTCTTTTTTGTCATGGTCAGAATAATTTGGATTTTAATTTTTGTTGAGGACACACTCTCTATATACCTATCTTATTGGCAATTGCTTTCCAACTGCAGCACCATGATCCAGAAAATAATAAAAGAGGGAAAGCTTGTCCCTTCTGAGATCACTGCTCGGCTTCTCCGTAGGGCAATGGAAGAGAGTAAAAGTGACAAGTTTCTTATTGATGGCTTTCCTCGGGATGAGGAGAATTGTACTACATTTGAAAATATAGTAAGCTTCCAAAAGACTCATTAGTAATCTAGATTCCCTTCACTTTACATTATGCTGCATTTGGTTTGAATGAAAATATTGCAAGGTTTCCAACTTCTGCTAAATATGGAAAAATAAAATGTTTCAGATACTGATTGAATCTTGAAATATTTACATTTGATTGACAGTTGACACCATTCTTATTAAATATTGGACACTGAAATACCAAAATGTGGGGCTTCTGAAAATGTTCCGATTGATAGAATCTTATGATTTGTGTTCATTCATGGAAAATTAGTTCATTAGACTAAGATTTTCTGTTATCTGTGAGTAAAATTGATTATGTTGCAGATGGGTATTGTCCCAGCATTTGTACTATTTCTTGATTGTTCAGAAGAAGTCATGAAAAAGCGCCTTTTGAGTAGGGACCAGGTGAGGCAGGTGCATCCTTATATATTTTAGTTCTGTCCTAGACATCTTCCTTTCTCTCCTTATCCCTTCTGTTCTTCTTACGTGCAAAGGGAAGAGAAGATGACAACATTAACACGATTATGAAACGGTTTAAAGTTTTCAAGGAATGCACTGTACCTGTAATTGAGTATTACAGCTCAATAGGGAAGGTTAATAAGGTAATTTACTGTTTTATTAAGCTCTGAATGTTCTGACTATAATTATATTGATAATGATATATTGCATTGCTTCTTCAAAAATGCTTCAATCTACTACCAGTTCTGATCTTAAAAACTGGCAGAATTCCATCTGAATTGCTTGTAAAATTGATACACTTTTTCACTAACCTCACCAGATTGTGTTTAAGAATTTCTCATTATATTGAGTTTATGTGCTGCTATTAAGACCTTTAATGGAATTTATATAAAGGATGTTGGGTTATAACAACTTATCAGAACATAGTCAATGGTAAGTTGGTATTGGACCATGTGCTGGTGATCAGAATTCAGAACGACCATTCAGGAGGAAGGCCTCAACAACAGCAGGTGAAGAAGATTCCATGCTAAAGCATGCACCTCAAAGGCAAACTTGCAACGCCCCTCCTCTCAATCTTCCCTTTATACCTTATCTCTGCACAGTTGGCTCCTCATGGACCTGTCATCAAGCAGCGGTCCTGTTTTTTCTCTCTTTCCACCTTCTGTTCCTTTCCCAGCTCATTATTGATAATCCATGCAGGAAATACAGTGAGGATCGTCCGAGTCTCAGGCTTGCACTTCCTGTCAGGCACTCAATAGCATAGCACAATGACAACAAAGGCTTAAGTTCCATATCACTTCTATAGCATGACTACATGAGGGAATTTGAACACATTTAGATAACAACAGGGGTCATTGTGAAAAGAAAAAAAAAACCCAAAATCTCTCTCCTTTAAATAGAGATTCCATTTTTGTTTTTCTTTAGCATCACAAGTGTAAGAAACTATATACCAACCCAAAAGCTTAAGATGATAGATGGAAGGCCCAAACAGGTCTATGAAGTCCTGTCCAACCCAGGACTTGGACGATATGGGATGTGGGACTTCCCAACAACAAGAAAATTCACGAGTCTCTATAGTGGCCAGTGGGGCTCACTTGTCTTATATATTGGATATGGAAAAAAATTCACTCGTATACGTTTTGGGCCCACCCTAAAATTTATAATGTACAATATACTTAATAAAATATTACATATGTTTTGTCATAGAACTCTCTCTCTCTCTCTCTCTCTCTCTCTCTCTCTCTCTCTCTCTTATGGAATATGGCAAATTTTACGTCAACATAATTTCGCCCAGCATGAGAATTATCAACCATTGACGCACACGTGTGCGCACACACAAAAAGAAGATTTCCACCATAGAGCCTCACAAATTTCCGTGAGTTATGTGATTTATTCATATGATGATGTCATCCGAGCATCGGATGAATGCATATGCTAATGTTGTTCAGAAACTAATTGCCATCACTTGTACTCAGATTGATGCTGGAAAGCCTGCTGAAGATGTTTTTAATGATATCAAACGTGTTTTCTCCCTGCATGGTGTCAAAGTAAAGCATCTGTTCATCACTTATGTTTCCATTAATCAACACTTTCAACACATGCAGAAGTGGATTTTCATAGTGGAAATCATGCTTTATGACCTTCAGTAACATGTTTATGTTGGGTTTTGGCAGGCTACTTAGGACCGCATTTACGAAACCAAGCAGGATCTATGCTAAGGTTTTATCTCTTGAAAACTAAAAAACCTCTTTTTGATAAAGATCATATCATGGAGGGACATATAATATTATGGCATATAACTCTTTGGAGCTGCAAGAGAGGCCCTATCAGTGCAAGGATTGGGACTTATCACCATGACCACCAGCATCAAAGCCCTTTCCCCTCTGTTTAGGGTCAGAAACTCTACACTCCAACTGAAGATGTATGAAGAATAATGACTACATAAAGAAGTCCACCATCATTACTTACATCAGGAAGGTCCTACCATTAGCATTACTGTACTAGAGATGCCCCAGGCCCTACTTCATGAGCTTTTTATTATTGTTGGTTTTAGTTGTTTCTGCAAAGTAACTTAAGTAAAGGGCTATTTTGGTTTAGCTAGAAACCTCATTTTTGTTTCATAAAAATAATATCTTATACAGGACATGTTTGTGCAACGAGAGGATTCCGCGCTCCTTGTAATTGTGTTTCCACCTAAGAGAGGAATCTTTCATTCATACCTCTTCTGTAGGAAATCAAGATCCTCTCTATTGAGGAAAATCAGTTCATCTTTTTCATTCTCCACAAGGAAAATGTGTCACACCAAACAATAGAATGGTGAACTGTATTAAAAATCAGAATAATTTTTTCATCTCAATCACAGAATCCTCTCATGGCACTAACAAACCTTGTGAACTGGAAAAAAGAAGAATAATTATCATCATATGAATTCATCACAATCTGCTACTCCTTTTCCCTTGCAATGTCAAGAGACTTGATAGTGATCAGCTAATAGAAGAATTTTACCTGGTTAGGACATTTTACGGGGTCCTTTTGAAGCTAATGTAGTGGTCCCTAGCAAATGCTATTATTTTATTTTATTGATTAAAATCATGTCTTGAAATGTTAGCAAACACTATTGATGATTCTTTCCCCTGGTTTCGATGCCTCGTGAATCATAGGCCATGCAAAGGTATTTATATGAAGTAATCACGATCATTTTAAGAAATCGAGTTTTATTGGATGCAAATTGTTTTATGCAAGTCAGTTGAATTGTATTTTGTGTATGGCTTCAGTGTAGCTCAACTGCATGAATTCTATACAGAAACTATATACCTAATTATCTAGAATGCATGTGATAGCTGGAACTGCCAAAAAAAAAATTCAACATTGTAAATTAAGTGGCCTCCACAGAGATTAAAGATAAAAAGAAGTGCAACTAGAGATTCATGGACAATTAGACATGCATGTATTGGCTGCACTATCCAGGTTGAGCAGCCTTGTTTACTTCTGTGAAGAAAACTACAACAACATCCATCAGGGTTTTGGTTTTATCTTGATTGATTAACAAAAACAACCCTGGCACATTTATATTGATAACTGCAGACATTGCCTGAACAGCTTTTGGGTCTCTGGATTAACACTGATTATGAGAAACAAAGAGGATAAGCTTGAAAAAAGATGTGGGGTTAAAATTACTGTTTGACCAGTGGGCTGCAGTGATTTTGTTATCATCTCTTAAAAGAAGATATACAGATTACAGAGACTGTTAAATTGAGGATTCTGAGAATTTGCGTTGGAAAAAATCCATAAAGTCTTGGAATTCCTGGGGCCCAAACCTCTGTGGAATTCCTCAAATGAAAGTCTCAAAGAGGTATCATAAATTCAAGCATCAGGATAATTTGAAAGGTCAAAAATGCCAAAACACTGTCGCAAATTCTAGTTGCCATTGGAAATTTCCCAATCAGACACAACTTTCAGCTGATTGCTTATGATAGGAAGTTCTGTGTCGGAAACTCTTGTCCGAAAATACTGTTTATGTTTTCATACTATGGAGATGTCTTGATGGTTGATGGTTTTGGATTGTCGATGCAGGTACAGCCAGTCACACGGCCCTTAGCCTACAGATTCTGAAATATGTATGGGTCCCTTCATAATCAACATACTGGTGTCTGTATTATTTATATGACTGATTATTTGAAATTATCCATCTTTTGAGATCTCTCATTCATTCATAGCAGCTATGGAATTCTCTTCATTACTACATTATCATCGTCTTTTCCATGATTGGCATGCATCTAAATGGACCTGCAGTCAAGGCCGATCAGCCATGGGAATTTCTGTACCATATAATCTTCCATGTGAAAGTGTGTCCTAAAACTGTAGATCTTGTTGAAGCTTGTCCAAGCTGAGCTATTATCAGTAACCATATATTTAACAGGGCTCAGCCCGCAAAACTTTTGACATGTAGGCTAGAACACGTCCCTCCAGATAGAAGTAAAATCAGTTACCTATCCATAACTAGACACCAAAACTCCTTTTATGAAAGGAGAATGAGAAGATATGGTATGCAAATTTCATAGGATCCTGTCCAGAATTTCAGTCTAGCAAAAAAAACGAAGACCTGGGGGAACCCTGGCCTTATCTTGAGAGCTTTAAAACACAACTGATTATGGTGCTAGTGCTTCAAGAACATATTTCCATCCATCACCATACCCACTGTCTTTCTGTCACGCGCCCATTGGCAAAACCGTATTTCATCTGTGGGGTTGTCTATATGACCTCCTTTTGCCACAACTGTACATTTTTGGCCCGGCATTCTATGTAACGCCACACTCTCACAGGCCACCTTTGCAAATTCAGTTTGTCTACATGGATAAACTCATTTTTTCTGCCCAAAGGGAAACTCCATTTGATAGTGCAGGTTTAACTGCCATCTTACTATGGGAATTGATTACGAGAGCCTTCTAAATGCAAACTACCTCTTCTCCACCCTCTAATCCATCTCTCCCTCCGCCACCTCCCCTTCTCCAACCTCCTCCACCTCCATCGCTCCCCTCCGTCTCTCGCTGTTTAGTTTAGGTATTATGGGGGTATGGAAAGAAAATTTTGAAACTTTCAAATTCAATGGTGGGTGTCAAAGGATGTGAAAAGAAAAATGGAGGTGCATTTAGAAGCTCTCATAGATTCCAAAAGACGCTGGGATTTAAGAATCAAGACCATGACTTCCAGTTCTTTTCAAATTCAACTCTTCTACCAAAAAGTTTTTTAAAAAAAAAAATAAAGTTAAAAACTCAGACTCGTTGCCTGCCACAGCTAATTCTGGCACCGTAACTTGGGCAAAGTCTTGAGTATTTGCAAGACAATCATGAGGTCATGGAATCAACTTGGTTGAGTCACCGACTCCGCTTCCCAAGTTGCCAAAACTTTGATAATAAGCAGTTTTGTGTAATTCAAACACATGGAAAAGAAATGTCAAAAGAGCGTTGCCCAAGCATTGTAGCATAATGGATGGATAAAGATGGATCTGCCAATGAAAAATGCATAATAATTTAAAATCATTCTTATCAGCTGGTACTGTTTTTCCAACAATGATAACAAAAGGAACGACACAATTATCCTGAAGAAGATGGTGAACATAATTTCCCAAGTTCCCACTGGAAATCCTTTGTAAGCCCACAACAGCTCGACATAAGTTAAATAAAAAGATGGAAAATGCAGATACAAAGCCTCATCACCAATGTGTTAACCCTGTGAATATATTGCTGTAAACAAAAAAATGAATGCACCATCTCCCCCCGACCTCTTTTTTTCTTTTTTTTTTAATGGCATGCGCCATCTCCTCTCTCTCTCTCTCTCTCTCTTGGCGGATTCTAAAAGGCCAGGCCTTCGTAACAAAGCAAGCAGCCAAGGTACTATCATTGGTTGCATGCAACAATTGCATTAAGTTATATGTAATGATAAACTACTAGAACACATTAACACCACTTCAACTGCATACTATTAACCCTGCCCTCGACTACCAAAATTTTAAATGCACAGATGAACCATAAATTCAAGCTCTACAGGCTTTAGTTCCTTCGCTTCTTAGTTTTTCTGCTGATACTGTCACCACCCCTCCGTTTCCTCTTCTTGCAACTCCTCTCACAGTTTGTTTCTTTGTCGGTAATTATTTCTTCGAAGTAACAAGGGGTGCTCTCTGTGGTGTCCACCTGAATTTTTGCAGCCAAATTTTCTTGCTTGTGCTCTAGATAATATTTGGAAACAAGTTGATGTGCCAGCTTTGCCAGACAAGAGCCAGATATGGATTTGGGAACAGGTCTGACCACACAGGACACCTCATAAATCCATCAGGCAAATTAAAAACTAAAATGAAAGCAGAATTTGAAAATATAGGCATTAGGAGATTATCACCTTTCGGTAAACAAACGTCCAAGGACAGCTGTTTTCTCATGCCATAAAATCGGCATAGATAAAACATCCCGCTTGGAGACCGACTGGGGAAGAAGGGGAAGTTGGATGAATCATTACAATCACACAAGGGAATAGTAACGGAAGAAAGAAAACACATGTTACACACCTTTCCAGGCATGATGAGCCCCTTAGGTGGTCTGGGGATATGGGGATGAATATGAGGATATTTGTAAAACACAGTTCTGCAAAAAAAAAAAAAAAGGGACATTTAATAGTCTAATCAATTAACAAACAAAGAATCTGTAAACAGCAAAGGAACCCATTTCAAGTTGAGTGGAATAACACACTTACATGACATGATTCTTTGTTATCTTTCTCAAACCCTCTATGGGCGAACAGACTTCTGGTTGGAGAGCAGTCTTATCAGAAAGATACATGTATCCATTCATTCCACCGCTGCAACCAATCATATTTTGTTAGATCAAACGCAACAGTGTGGAAAGGCAAAGGAATCTTGTTAATCTACCTATTGATAATCTGCGAAAAAGGAATCTTGTTATTATCAACGGTTGTCCTTTATGTTTGAGAGATGAAGAATCGGTGAATCATTTGATGATCCATTGTCCTTTTGCTTACAAAGTTTGGATTGTTATTATCAATCTGTTTGATGTGAATTGGGTCATGCCAAAGACGGTCGAAGATCTTTTTCTTCAATGGTGGTTAGGTACCAAATTTGTTCGTGGAAAGCTTTTATGGAAGGCAGTTCTTTATGCTACTTGTTGAAAACTTCGGATGGAAAGGAATAACAGAGTTTTCTGCAATCAAAATAATTCAGTAATGGAGCTTACTCAATCTATTATTTGGACGGCATCTAAATGGGTTAGTAAGCGTCAAGAGTTTGTTGGCGTCTCTCTTGATGATCTTAATAGATCTTGGGATCCTTCCATGAAGGGACGTTAGCGTGATAAAGTAGTGCGAAAAGCTTTGGTTGAATCCCCCCGCCGGTGACCTTAAGCTGAATTTTGATGGTATATATTTTCATGATATCTAAAAAGGTGGAATCGGAGGGGTAAGTCAAGACTATGAGGGCAAGGTGATTAGAAAGTAAAAACTATTCTGGGCCTGTGGACTCTACGAATGCTAATACAGCTGAAGTCTATGCTATGTTGATGATGCAGCAGCAATAGTATGTCATGGCAACAAGAATTGTGGCCCACATGTGGGACCCATGAAATCTTGATTTTCAATTGTTATTAGTTTTATTTTTAGTAAAGAATGTAATTAGAATTAGGTTTCTAATTTGGGTAGGATTATTATTTGGTTTCCCAGTTTGATTAGGAATACTTTCTTAGGGCTTAAGTTTATTTTATTATAAATATAGCATTGTAGAGATCAATGATCTCAGAGATTAGAATTGATTAATAAAATACCCTGTGTGGATTTTTCGTTGGAGACTGTTTCTTCTTCGAGTGATTGTTCCTGTGGGAACCCTAATTGTGCCCCGGCACTTGCATCCTAACCCTAGGATTGCATCAATTGGTATCAGAGCCGAACGATCCCTTGATCATCGGCGTGTTACCCCTATCCCCACCCCTACCCATCGTTCATCCACTCTGTCCAAACCCTACAATCATCATCCAGCATCACCGTCTCAACACCCCTATCACCCAAACCGAAACTCAAACTGCCGAACCCGCTACCCTAATCAAACCCTCCCTGTCGTCCCTGCCAAAGTCCAGAACCCATCTTGACTTTTCCAATCAACCACCCCACAGCCCGAAAGTCCAGCCACATCGCCCCTGCCCTCTGTCTTTCACGATCCAACCAAACTCCACTTCCCCTCGCCTCCACCTCTCGACCCTTTTCGTCTGAAACCCTCAAATCGCCCCAAACCAAAGAATAAACAAAAAAACTGCAGAGGAGGAAACGCAGCAGCAGACAAAAAAAAAAAGTAGAGGAGAAGCAGAAGAAGCGGAGAAGAGAAAGGAACCGTGTACCTTTCACCACGGAACCATCCGACAGCGTCACCATCGCCCTGCACCAGCAGCGCCGTCTCCAGGCCCCTCCATCGTTGACAGCCGCCAGCGCCATCACCATCGCCTCGCCACCGCCAGCTCCATCATCTTCTCATCATCTTCGTTGGAGCAGTAAGCAAAAGGGAAGGAAGGAGGGCTCGCTCCTTTCCTCTCTTTCGGGCGCTCGAATCGAAGCAGGGGCAGGAAGCAGACGTGCCAACCATTGGGCCTCCTCTGCACTTGGGCCAAGTCTATCTCAGGCTTAGTTCAAATTAATTTTGATCCTGACCCATTCAGACAAGAAGCCCAATACAATCAGCAGAGAAAACAACGTCCCAAGTTTGTTCAAGATCAACGGTCGGGTCTTCTTTTCACATTATCAAGCTCATATAGCGTCAGATTTTAGATCTGTTTTCACCAACGTGATCTCGGCAGTCAAATCTTCAAATCAGGTCAGTCAGAAATTTTAAATTTGCCTTAATTAAAGATGCCTCCCAAAAGGCAGGTTGACATAGAGTCTTCCTCTCACAATAATGATGAATTGAGGGAATCCGTTGCACAATTATCAATAACTGTTAATCAACTATCCGCAGCGGTGGCTCAAATGCAAGTTCAAATGCAAGCGACTCTTGATAGGATTGAAACCCGATTAACAAATTTGGAAACTAATCGACATGAAGATAACCATCGGGATGATAGAGGACATATTCGGAATCAATGAAGTCCACATGCCATCAATGTTGATCGAGATTTGGGTATTAAACTTGTGGTTCCAGAATATGATGGGAAATTGAAGCCAGATGAATTTTTGGATTGGTTAGTGTGTTGAAAATATTTTTGCACATAAACCAATGACGGATGCTCATAAAATTACACTAGTGGCAACTCGATTTCGCAATTATGCTGCGATATGGTGGGCCGAGTTGCAAAAGAAGAGAAGATACCATCAAATTGACCCCGTCAACACGTGGGCTGAGATGAAAAATCTATTGAAGCAGAAATTCCTGCTTGTCAATTACTCCAGAGATCTGCGTTCACATTGTCAATACTTAAAACAAAGATCTAAAACAATTGTTGAATATTCTGAAGAGTTTCTGACCACACAAGCCCGTTGTGGTTTGAATGAAGATGAAGTATTAGTTGACAGATACTTTAATGGGCCTACGCATGACATTCAAGATATCCTCGCATTCAAGCATTTTGATAATGTTGATGAGATTATTCAGCATGCTATCAAAACCGAGGGAATTGCAAATCATTAAGCCCAGAAACTTAATGCAGCTAAATGGATTATGCAGAATAATTCCTCCATTGCAGGTTCTTAAACCAAGTGCGTCATCGGAAAAAGTTTTCACCAAGCCCGAAGGTCAAAACAGACTCACATGTTTTAATTGTAAGCAACAGGGGCTTCGTGCAGCAGAATGTCCAAAACGTCTCCATCTCATTGAGACTGAAAGTGATATGAAAGATGTTCCAGATAATCCTAAATATGATCTTCAAGAGAATAAAACAGAGGAAATTGTGGATATTCCACCCGATGAGGGTCTTGAATCTTTCATGGTCATCCAAGAAACTACATCGATTACTAAGAAGAAATGGCTGCGAGAAAATATTTTCCGCTCCAAAGGAACAGTCAATGGTAAAGAATGCACAGTCGTCATTAATGGAGGAAGTTGTCAGAATATTATTTCCCAAGCTTTTGTAGATTGCTTACAGCTGAAAGTTCGGAAGCATCATCGTCCTTATTTTGCTAGATGGTTAATGACAGGTGATGAAGTGCAAGTCCGATATGCATGTCCAGTTACCTTTTCCATTGGTGCAGATTATACGGATACAGTTTGGTGTAATGTGATTCCCATGGATAGTCGTGATATCTTGTTGGGTCGTCCATGGATGTATGACAAGAATGGGACTAATGGCATGCGCGACAACACCTATACTTTCATGCATGGTGCAAAGCAAGTCATACTCCGTCCTCTGAAGCCAACGCCACCAAAGAAAGGATCACGTTCTCGTCTCACTAAGCTTCAAGTGCACACTATCTACAGACATAACATCAAGTAGAAGAGCCGAGTTCGAGGTCGAACTCTTTTCCAACCAGGGGAGAATGATGCAGCAGCAATAGTATGTCATGGCAACAAGAATCGTGGGCCACATGTGGGACCCATGAAATCCTGATTTTTAATTGTTATTAGTTTTATTTTTAGTAAAGAGTGTAAATAGAATTAGGTTTCTAATTTGGGTAGGATTATTATTTGGTTTCCTAGTTTGATTAGGAATACTTTCTTAGGGCTGAAGTTTATTTTTATTATAAATATAGCATTGTAGAGATCAATGATCTCAGAGATTAGAATTGATTAATAAAATTCCCTGCGTGGATTTTTCGTTGGAGACTGTTTCTTCTTCGAGTGATTGTTCCTGTGGGAACCCTAATTATGCCCGGCACTTGCATCCTAACCCTAGGATTGCATCAGTTGATTGGTTGTCAAGAGTTACAACGCAATTATTGAAGGTGATTCTTATTCAGCGATTCAGTGGGGTTTTGGGAAGGCTTCTCATCCTTGGAGATTCACAGATTGTGTAGAGGAAGTGCTGGATATTGCTAAACAGCTTGGAGCCTCTTTTCTTCATATTCATAGGGAGGCAAATGTTCTTGCTAAAGAGGGAGTGTTACGCTCTTCTATTTTGTTTGATGTCTAGTGCTTTCTTCTTTTTCCTTTTCAGTTTGCGTTTTGGCTAAGTTTCGTTGGATTCTATATTTGTATTCTTTGTTTTTTTTTTTTTTTTTTTTTTTTTTTTTTGAAAACTCCACCTATGTTGGGGTATCCTTGACATAGCCGGTCCCAAGCCCGGACAAAGGAGGAGGGTTGTGCGTTAGGTAGCCGACAACCAGCACAATACTCAGTCGGATTTCTTTATGGATTTGAGACCTAATGATATTTCGTTGGGGCATCCCCTACTTAGCGACGCGCTGTATAGTCCGAGTACAATGATAAGTGAGCAAGGACCGCTGCATCGGCGCCCAGGTGCAGTGCTAAATAGGCAAGGGTCCCCACACTTTATTGGACGAGTGCGGGGGGTAAGGAAACTAGCCCAAAATAGAAGGCTGAGATTAGGTACTTGGAACATTGGGAGCCTAACTGAGAAACTTATGGAAGTGGTGGATACAATGGAAAGGAGACGAATCGCAATTGCTTGTTTGCAAGAGACAAGGTGGGTGGGACAGAAAGCTAAAGAGATCGAGAGGACTGGGTATAAGTTATGGTATACTGGACTTAATAGAGCGAGGAATGGGGTTGGCATAGTAGTGAGCAAGGACTTAAAGGAAGATATAGTTAATGTAAAGCGCTGTGGAGATAGGATTATTGCAATTAAGTTAGTGTTAGGGGAAGAGATAGTGAACGTAATTAGTGCTTATGCCCCCCAGGTGGGCTTAGGAAATGGACATAAGGAGAAGTTTTGGAAAGACTTGGAAGGAGTGCTACTAGAGATACCCCAAGGTGAGATGGTCTTCATAGGAGGAGATTTGAATAGGACGCGACGTAGATGGATATATAGGAGTACATGGGGGACTTGGATACGGTAATAGAAATGAAGAAGGGAAGGATATTTTGAACTTTTAAGTAGCTTATGATCTCATGGTGACTAACACCTTTTTTAGGACGAGAGGAGCATTTGGTGACTTATAAGAGTGGCTCCTCAAGAACACAGATTGACTTCTTCTTAACTAGGAAAAGAGACCGCTTAGCTTGTAAAGATTGCAAGGTGATACCGGGGGAAAGCTTGACTTCCCAACATAGGTTGTTGATCATAGATGTGCAGCTACAAAGGTGGACTACAAAAAAGAAGTTGTATAGATGCTCAAAGACTAAATGGTGGAACTTGAAAGGTGATAAGCAACTAGCATTTAGGGATAGAGTACTAGAGGAAGACGTTTGGGCGATAAATGAGAGTGCAAATAGTATGTGGGATAAGGTAGCAGAGTGTATTAGGAGGGTAGGGAAAGAAGTCTTAGGAGAATCCAAAGGGGGTGCTCCGACACAGAAGGAGGCATGGTGGTGGAGCAAGGCCGTTCAAGACAAGATAAGAGTTAAAAGAGAGCTTTAAAACTTGGCAAAAGGATCGAAATGCAGCAAACTTGGAAAAGTATAAAGAAGCAAAAAGAGAAACCAAAAAGGCAGTTAGTGAGGCCAAGGCAAAGGCATTTGAGGAGCTATTTAGGCGACTTGACACTAAGGAAGGCGAAAGAGAGATATTCAAGCTTGCTAAAGCCAGAGATAGGCGGACTAAGGACTTAAACCAAGTTAAATGCATTAAGGATGAGGATGAAAAGGTATTAGTAAAGGACGATGAGATAAAGGAGCGTTGGAAGAGCTACTTCTACAAGTTATTTAACGAAAGCAGTAGTAGTGACATACAATTGGGACAGCTTACCATTTCTAGGGAAGAATCGAATCATATGTTCTATAGGAGAATCAGTAGGGAAGAAGTTATAGAAGTATTGAAAATGATGAAGAATGGGAAAGCGGTTGGGCCAGATGGTATCCCTATTGAGGTCTGGAGGTGCTTGGGGGAGAATGGCATAAGTTGGTTGACAAAACTTTTTAATGTAGTGCTAAAGAGCAAGATGCCTGATGCATGGAGGAAAAGTATTCTTATACCCATATACAAGAACAAAGGAGATATTCAGAACTGTGCGAACTACCGCGGGATTAAATTGATGAGCCATACGATGAAATTATGGGAGAGAGTTATTGAGAGAAGACTAAGAAGAACAACAAACGTTTCAGAGAATCAATTTGGTTTCATGCTTGGGAGATCAACCATGGAGGCTATCTTTCTCCTAAGGAGGTTAATGGAACAGTATAGAGAAGGCCAGAGAGATTTACATATGGTGTTCATTGACTTGGAGAAGGCCTATGACCGGGTTCCTAGGGAGATTCTATGGGGAGTACTGGAAAAGAAAAGAGTGTGTGTTGCATATATTGAGGCAATAAAGGATATGTATGATAGAGCCGTGACATCTATAAGGACGACTGGCGGAGAGACTAAAGAGTTTCCTATCACGATTGGTCTACACCAAGGCTCAGCGTTAAGCCCGTACTTGTTTGCCCTAGTTATCGATGAGATTACAAAACATATTCAGGATGAGGTGCCGTGGTGTATGCTATTTGCGGATGACATTGTTTTAGTAGATGAGACGAGAGAATGAGTGAATGCTAAGCTAGAAGTATGGCGGAAAACGTTAGAGACAAAAGGGTTTAGGCTAAGCCGATGCAAGACGGAATATATGGAGTGCAAGTTTAGCCAAAGTAGGACACTTGGTAACATAGAAGTAAGTTTAGGCACACAAAAGATTGTAGAGAAAGAAAACTTTAGGTACCTTGGATCGATGGTGCAACAGGATGGAGGGATTGATACTGATGTAAGTCACAGGATTCAGGCCGGGTGGACCAAATGGAGGAGTGCTTCGGGGGTCTTGTGTGATCGGAAAGTCCCCCTCAGGGTTAAAGGAAAGTATTATAAGGTGGCGGTAAGACCAGCATTGTTATATGGATCAGAGTGTTGGGCAATAAAGCATAATCATGTTAAGAAGATGGAAGTTGCGGAGATGAGAATGCTAAGATGGATGTGCGGGATCACAAGGAGAGATAGGATTAGGAATGAGGAGATTAGAGGCAAAGTAGGAATAGCACCGATTGGAGATAAAATGAGAGAAAATCGACTAAGATAGTTTGGCCATGTTAGAAGGCGTCCAATGGAAGCACCTGTTAAAAGGTGTGAAGGCATAGAGATTGCCAGGAATAGGAGAGGGAGAGGGAGACCCAAGAGAAGTTGGAAAGAAACTATTAAACATGACCTTGCCTACATGGTTCTAAAGGAGGACATGGCCCTAAACAGATTTGATTGGCGTCGTCAAATCCATATAGCCGACCCCACCTAGTGGGAAAAGGCTTGGTTTGGTTTGGTTTGGTTGTTTTTTTTTTGAAATAAAATTTACTGTTATAAAAATAAAAATTAAAAAAAAAAAAAACAGAGTGGAAAGGCAATGATGCAAAAATAAAGTAAACATCAATTATCGTTCCTACATGTAAAGTTAGGTTGGCTGTCAGAAGTTCTACTTCTGCCACATATGTTCAAAACAAACAAGCCAGGACTTTCATGCTTGTATGCATGAGACCTTGGGAGTTTTCCATAGTTCCAAAAGGTCTACATGACAATTTAGTGCAGAAGTTCATGCAAGGAATATGGATTAGTTAATCAGGACAGATTTCATTAAAAATTCATTCTTATCTGAAATGTATTCAGTGAATAGAAACTGGAAGGAATTTTTAGTTTTGATAGATAGTAGATTCTGATAAAGCTTGATATCTGTACTATGACATGGGTTTTACCGCAATTACACTGCAGACATTCAAAGGTTGCAAGTTTGACTAATGTACTCATGTTGATCAAGCTAGAATGATTTTAAAATAAATGAATATATAAATAAACCTAGAAAGGCATATACTTGAACCTGATCGAACAGTGTAAAATGGTTTTTTGGCTTTTTATGACAAACCTGATCTCTGGATCAATTTTCCTTTTGATTTTAGCCTTGAGCAACTTCCTATGGTCCTTTTTACGCTGGAAGGACGAAACTATTTTTGTTGCCAAAGGATGTGAAAGGTTCACAAAGAGCACGTCCAAACCCAAACTATTTCTCTGCTTCTCTTCATCCTACAAACATGGGACTCAAAAAGTCAAGGATTGGAAACTCCAAAAACCAATATGAACAAAATGACCTGGAGCTTCAGGTCTGAGAATTCTTTCACAAAATTAAGCATTACCGTTAGGGTGTGTTCCACTTTTGTGACCTCTGCAAGAAGGCGGGATTCCTTGATAAAAGGTAATTTACAAACAGCCTGCCCAAACCAAGAAATGGCATAATCATGTAGTAAAGAGGTAACATTATCAAGCATCCATCCATTAATAAAAAAGAGAATCAGTTGGAACAAATCTTAACATTTCCATGAGAACAATTTTACGCAGGTGCATGCATATGAACACCAAAGACTTGTTAAGACATGTAGGTGAGGTCATACAGAGTACCAACATAAGTCCACTTCAGAGCTAATTATGATAACACTATGGCTTAACTCCATGATCTTTCTGATGGAATCAACAATTACCTGCCATGTATGACGCTTTCCATTCATGTCAATCTCAAAATCTGCCCAAAATTACCATGTCAGATTTTTATAAAAAAATCAGCAGGCCCCATTAAAGTAAGGCATAACATTCATACAGAAGCCAACCTGTGGGATAGAAATCGACAATAGGTGATGATGGATCAGTCATCAACTTCCTGTAAAACAATGGAAGTGCATGTGCACTACAGATGCACAGTGTGAATCACTCTTGAGTTGATAACTGAAAAAGCCCTTGTTAAATGGATGAAGTTAAATTTCACATCCAAACCTCGCAGCAGGCAAAACACCCATAAGCTGATCAAATGGCTTGAAAGGTTCCCCAAGTGTGAACTGTATGTCCAACTGATCTAGGCCATAAAAATCTGAAGCAAATGGAGCATAATGATATGGGTAGAACCTGTTCAATTAAGTTTCTATAGTGAGTGAGTGAGTGAGAGAGAGAGAGAGAGAGAGAGAGAGAGAGAAGGGGAATGTCAGGA
Source organism: Umbellularia californica (assembly GCA_028538565.1). Taxonomy (NCBI): domain Eukaryota; kingdom Viridiplantae; phylum Streptophyta; class Magnoliopsida; order Laurales; family Lauraceae; genus Umbellularia; species Umbellularia californica. Next base: position 10,284,687 of record JAPQWN010000001.1, on the reverse strand, counting down.
CAAAGGGAAACATCTGAGCAAAAGAAGTGAATATAGCATTTTTAAAGGAGTAAAAGAAAAAAAAAATGAGGATGCATAAAGTAGAGTGTAGCTCACACCATTGCCAGGAGCAGACTCCTTGGTAATAATAGTGCATGACCCAGCAAATGCCCTCAGTATATTTTAAAACCTACAGATAATTCAAGAAAGCACATAATCAACCTCTATTTCAAAAGTCAAAACTTTAGTAAAAAAAAGTTAAAGATGGGAGCAAATAGGGATTTTTACAGAAATTCGACGGAGGACCCAGCACTTCATAATGATAGCAAAGGACCTTTATTCCATGGTTTCATGGAATAACCCGACATTCCATGACATCATGAAATAATCTACCACACAAATGCTCTGATTCCATAATAGCGTGGAATGTTGGGTTATTCCATACTCAGATGTATTTCTCAACTTTAAGGGGCTATTTGGTAAAAAAGCCTGAGCAAATATTCACCATTTTTATTTTTATTTTTTTTTGAACTGAAGCATATAGATCTTGAAACGCCTATCATTATTCGTATTGCCATCTCTAGGATATTAGGCAATACACAACCCGTTCATTGTAGTTTTTGTTCCAAAAATAAAAAAATAAATTCAGAGAATCTGGCAGGGCAATCTAGCACAGTTGTGACAGATGATTGCAAAGGATGACATCACCAAGTTACTACTATCTCTTTCCCTCTCATGTTCAGTTCTGAAGTTCTTCCAAGAAAAAAGCTCGGTGGAATGCGTCAGTTGTCAATTAGCAAGGAACTGGGTTTATCAAGGCAGATTTTGCCAGGATTACTCATCAGTCGTAATAACCCTTGAATAAGATCAGCCTTTTCACAGCATGGGGTGGTCATAAAGGTTTTCATAAACCGAGCCTAGGATAGGGGAGTCCAACAGTTTTTCCACTTTTCAGCAGACCAAGGAGGAAGAAGACGAATTTAAGTGTATACTGTATACTAAGTAACAGAAGTGTACAGGCAGTAGATTCCAGGTAAAGAAAGCCGCCTTTGGTTGAGGTAAGAGAACTAGCCTGGTTGGGAAGCTGAGAGAAAATTTGTTGTTCCTAGTTTAGGTGGGCACAGGTCGGAGAAGATCATAACTTGGGCAGACCTCACAGGGTGAAGGTTTTCTCTCAGGCATTTGAGATGTTTAACAAACTAATGCAACTCCTGCACTTGAGGGAGGGACCAAGGGAGCAGTTAAGTTGACGTTAAGGGCGTGTTTGGCAATTAACTAGTTAAGGTAAAGTAAAGTGAGTCCAGACAAGAAATGACAAAGGGCCATATCAAAAGTACATAATTTCGGATGACTACAATATCAATTATATGCCAGTTAGTTATGATGTGTGCTTATCTAATTAACATGGTCACTGCTAATCCATAGTAATATAAAGGTCCTTCTTGGCATGCTATGGTAGTCCACTCTCCCCTAAATTGATGTTTTGTGTGTGTGTGTGTGTGAGAGAGAGAGAGAGAGAGGCCAGTGAATTACCATACCAATTTAAAACAGTGAAAACAGTCAACAAAACAAATGGAGCAACTGCCCATCATCATGCATTTTGCTTAAACAAGGTTTAAGTGGTGAACTAATTTGAAACAACTCCAGTAGGACCCATACAAAATCAAAATAAATGGGGCAAGAAAAAAGCGACATCACATACTGCATGTTTTCTGACTCTCTCGGACTCTTCTTCAGTATTGACTTCGTACTTCTCAGCATAATATCTTTCCTTCCACCCTTCTTCTCCCAGCTTTATCTGTCCAATTTAAGCTTAATGAACCCCAAAATACAGTTTAGGAGCTAAAAGAACATAGTTAAATGAGCAAACAAACCTTGTCAACAATTGGATCACTAGGTGGTGTGGTGTTCATATGAGAAAGCCTAGTCAGGGAGCGCTGCATCTCCTTTGCATCAGACTGTAGAGTCCATAGGGTGCCCATCACTCAGGATTTTCTTTTCCATGGACGATAAACCAGATTTTATTATTTACAAAATACTAAAAACTCACACATTTTGAAGTCCGACAGAAAGAGGTTTCCATGTGCTTAAAAGAGGAGAAATTCCTTGAAGAATTTTTGTGCACATGAGGCGGCATTGAAGAACCCCTGCTACCATGCATGGCATTTGGGGAACACTGATTTCGAATCTCTCTTTCTTTCTGTACCTAAATGGAAGTGAATTGTTGCCAGAATTAGTAAACGAACGTGGTCGAGGAAAAGCCACAACAAAGGTTATCCCATATAGCAGTACCACTAGTCACAACACACATTTCATACCAGTCTGATTAAAGACCCAAAGAAATGAAATTGACTACAGCGGAAGAGAGAATGGGAGGGAGGGTGCCCTCGAAATATGCAAAGCCACATGAACCCAAAGAAAAATATACATAACCTGTCTATGAAGTATACACTGAAGAATAACTAAAAGATCTTTTATTTTGTAAAAAACAATTATATACTAACCAGAAGATTAGAAGAACAATTCCTAAGTTAAGAGGACCATGAAAATAGAAATAATTTTCTTTAGAAATAATTTTCTTTCTTTCCTTGTGACCTAGTTAAGATCGTTAGACTTTTTTTTCTGGCATATATTACCAACTTCCTTGGCTCTATCATCTGCATGTTATTTGCAGATGATATTGTGTTGGTAGATGAATCAAGAGTAGGTGTGAATGCAAAACTCGAGAAATAGCAGGAGGCTTTAGAATCCAAAAACTTTAAAATAAGCCGTAAAAAGACGAAATATATGGTTTACAACTTCAGTAGGCATATAAAAGAGATGAAACTACTGTGAGAATTGAAGATCATGAAATACCACAAAGTGATTCTTTCCGCTACCTTGGCTCTATAATTAGTAAGGATGGGGAGATTGATGAAGATGTCGAACATAGGATAAAAGCGGGATGGTTGAAGTGAAGACTTGCTTCTGGAGCGCTCTGTGACCAACGAATGCCAACAAGATTGAGGGGAAAGTTTTACAGGACAACAATTAGACCAGCTAAGACCTATGAAGCAGCATATTAGCCAATCAAGAAACAACATATACACAAAATGGATGTAGATGAGATCAGAATGTTGAGGTGGTTGTGTGATAAAACTAGGAAGGATAAAATTAGAAATCAATGCTTTCGAGAGCATTTAGCAGTGGCAACAATTGGGGATAAAATTAGAGAAACCCGTTTGAGATGGTTTGGGCATGTTCAACATAGGCCGATAACGGTGCCGGTAAAGAAAAGTTTGGCTATTAAGGTTGATGGCCCACCACGGGGGAGGGGTATGCCAAAGAGGACATGGATAGAAGTGGTAAATATGGATACGAGGAAGTATAACTTATTTGAAAATTTGGCTCAAGATAGATTGGAATGGAGAAGCAGAATTCGTATAGCCGACCCCAACATAGTTGGGACAAGGCTTTGATGATGATGATGATGAAATACTACCAACTACCAAGAACTTACATTTCTAGAGTCCCTAGAAACAACATCCAAACCATAGACTCAATGACTCTCAAGGTCCATATGATGCATTGTTGGATTCACAATCCTAGACGACGACAACAACAACCAAAAAAAAAAAAAGATCTATCAACCCTTAGTAAGAATTTTACTGTCCCATACCATTTTCATCAATTTGGACCATACAAGAGGTGGTTGCTTCCAATTTGAACAAGGAAAAAAAATCTTCGTACTACTATCAACACCAGCTTCAATTTCATATGGGATATAACACCAAGATGCCATGAAAATTCTTCAATTCCATATGGGATATAACAACAAGATGCCATAAAAAATCCTTCGTTCCAAGCATCCACCTAATAATAGCTTCCTATCTTTTGAAGAGATTTGTAAAAAAGTGACCAAAACTGAGAGAGGATTTTTAAAGAGTTTTTTTTTTTTTGTGTGTGTGTGAAAATTGAGCAAAAGTGGCAGCATTCTCTCTGACCTCAATAAACAAGGATTGCTTGGCTCTTCAAAAAGCTAATTTTATAAACTTGTAGAAGCCCTTTGACACTGCATGAATAAGAATTTGTCAAGAACAGCAATGCAATACCTGGCTACGTCTTCGAAAGATCGCACTCTCATGAGATGCAACTGCTTGTATGAAGTGCTGCACACGTTCTAAATCCACCTGCAGAATACAAACAACAAAGATGAATGTCACAAGTCAAAACAACATCATGGATTACATCAAAATTATTCTCATGACATAACTAAAGCAAGGAGATCAAACCATATTCACTCCCAGGAAGTGAGAGGAACCATATTGGAGAAACAGGAGAAATTGAGCACAAGATTATTAATTTCTGCACAAATTTTAATAGGAGAACCATGGGCAGAGAACAGAGCTCAAAGAATTGGATTACAAGCAATTCCTAGAAAGACAACACTCAAAGATTTATAATTCTGCAAAAGAGGGAATTGTGAACCTGCCTACTGGCCCAGATAACTTTCTGGTGTTGTTCTTCCATTAGGAGATTTTCCTACTGAATTCCACTCATAGTAGTCAAATTCAGTTCGCTTAGGCTGAATCGGCCAAACCTCTTTGGTTCAGTTGGTGTATCAAACCGAACCAGCACAAAATATTAGATCTGAAATTTTTTATGTTCAATCAAAATTGACATTTCAGTTTCAAATTCCTTGATCTGAAACATGCCAAAATCCCTAATTTCAGCCAAACCCCGTGCTTTTTTCAATTCCAATTTATTGACAAAAAAGATCACTAGGAAATTCAAGGTATTTTATTAGTTTTTATCATGGGGATTTAGTTTACTAAACCGTTAATGTATAGATGGTTTAACCTTTTATTATGTTTCAAATATGTCAGTATTTCAAAATTGTTAATACTTTCCACAAACAAAACTCCAAATGCCGAACCCAGTAAAATGTTTCAATCTAGAGTCAAACCGAAAGAGTGTCTGAAATGAAATTTAAAACTATAGTTACACTCCAATATAAGATTTTTAAGATGGAGTCTCTCCTATAGTGATAGTGACTAAAAATGGATGGAGCTTTTCTTTCAAAACAAATATGGATGGAGCTGCTTCTGTCAGACATCTGCACCCAATATGCTTATAGCTGGGTTGTTAACAAGATTTGGCATTTGTCACAGCGATCAGGTATGCATTCCATTAGAAAAGGCAACATATCATGTCGCATCAAAATAGGATTTTCTCTAAAGCCCTCCTCCTATTTGCCTCTCATGGGTCGATGAGAGCATGAATCGGAGGTGTTCTTAGAGATTAACAGGGGTCCACTGTTCAGGGCTTCCAAGGGTCAATTCATGGGCTCCCTTCTAATGAAGCTGACACTACAGCAATGGTGGTAAGGTGTAGAAAACCATTTCAGCTGGGAGGTGTCATGGAGGAAGATTCTGTGCAATCAAATGACCATCTACTCTGGTTGAGTAATTGATGCTATTTAGCAGATATTTTGACACCAAAGGCATAACAGATCTGTCAGCTAAGGACCAGGACAAGAGAGAAGCAATTTCTTCTGGATCCCAAAACCACCAGCAACCCCAACGTAATTGATGATGAGCTGACCAACTTTGTGGGAACTGGGACGATGCCAGCAGTTAAAAACCACCAGCATGTCATGATCGAAATTTGAATAGGTTACTGGTCCTGGTCAGATGCCATTGTGTGCACCAGCGGTCCAACAAAGAGGTGAACCACTGGTATCTTTCTTTCCATTATGAAATAAATGCTTACCCTGCTCCCTCCCCTATGTCCATTAGTGACCTGTCCAAAGTGAAGACATTATGAAAAAGCGCTGCAGAAGCAACATGAGCAGACTATTATTGCTACACAACAATAGAACAGCAAAGCAGCCACCCATTAAATTTGAGGGTAAAGAAGTCACTTCTTATAGGAATCCTACCAACTAATTGAGCAAAGCAGCATTCTGTTCTTTTTGGCGGCATCCTACTGCATTGGCAGTGAATGGACTGCCACAATCTATTCATCATTTTGTATCTACATAAGCCAAATCTCATAGCACTTGCAATGTCTCCTGCAAAATGCAAGGAGGATGTATACACTATGGAGACCATCTGAGCATGAACGACTTAGCTACAAATGTGACGCAACCAAGATCCGCAATCGAGCAATAGATCAATCTCCCGAAGGATCGAATCCAAAGTTGGATTCCAGCCGCTAGGGCACAAACAAAATTATGGAACAACACATAACTCACGATAATCTCAGAGAAAATTTTGATTAATTAATATAAGCATGTCTATTACAATAAGGCCTACACCCATTGGGTCCAGTCCATAGACCCAATGGGACATCCATTTAGTTATAAAATATTATTTAATAGTTTGGTTTGTTTATAATTAATATTAGTTAGTTTCCTTTTTATTTTAGATATGATTCATATATTAGGAAATATGGTTGCTTAGGGATCATGCCAACTCCTTTATAAAAGGATGTTAGGCCTCGTGCTAATAGACATGCTTATATCAATTAATCAATAATTTCTCTGAGATTATCGTGAGACATGGGTTGTTTCATAATTTTGTTTGTGCCCTAGCAGCTGGAATCTAACTTTGGATTCAATCAATCCTTCGGGAGATTGATTTATTGCTCAATCACGGATCTTGGCTGGGTTGGCCAACCTATTGTATGGCGTGCATCAAAATGCCATGTCCTAGGATCAAATACATAAATACAACATTTTTCTCTCTATTTTCTTTCTTTTTGTTGTAATCAGTAACATGACTTGAACCCACAATATTAAGGTTGCAATAGTGAGCACCTTTCCACACTAACACGGGCTCTTATCATAAATATAATATTTTATTATTACTCCTGAAATCATCGAGTGTGAATAAGTTTGCATGAAACACTGGTTCAATGTATACACAATGCATCAGATGCAATTGCTGCATTTACATACTGGCTATAAATACTTTATTCTATCTGCTGCTGCTGCGATCTCAACCATCTATGACGATGTTCATATTATTGGAATTGTTCATCATCTTACGCTTAGAGGGTATTTCTATCATCTACAATTTCATGGCAGGCAAGAACCCTATCCAGCACACCTTCCTTACTATGTCTTCTTTCCCTTCCTACGGTCCTACCACTTTCAATTTCTCCTTGCACTTTCCAAAATACGAATAAATGGAGACCCAATATTGGATAGGTTGCATATCTTCTCTTGCTGATAACCAACAGATTCAAAACAGATGAGGAAATAGTAGACTGCTTGCAAAAAAAAAAAAAATTAACTGGACGTTTGTGCTTTTTTTTCTCACCCATTTTCCGCTTTTATGCTACATTGCTTATGATGCAGGCCACAGCCCACAGGCTGTCTCAAGGCACATTCAACATGGTCCTATCCCAAAGGAAGCTCACTGGGCCCAGCCTTTTGAGAAGAAAAATCAAAAAAGAATTACCTTGAGTCTTATCTTGGTAAATCAGTACATATCTGTTTTTTCTAAAGTTGCACTTATCTTAGAATCTTGTCATGATTAGTTGTTCAAAAAACCCAATCTCATCGTGATTTGGTGAGAGAACAAATCAAAGGGATTTTAGATCCCTTGCAACTAAAATTTGAAAGATAAAATCAACGCTGTGAAAGGTTTTGCTCAATCCTTAGAAACTTATTATAAAATGATGTATTCTCTTCCTTCCAAGGCACTCAATAAAATACAATTGTTGGCGCATGGCAGGGAAGAAGGGGGATAGCCAACGGGCTAAACTCCAAGCCAAAAGGCTTAGGGATAGGGATCCATAGGATCAAACCTATTTTGGTCCCACACCATAGACACAACCTAGAGAAATCCTCAAGGGAAGAAATTTTATTAATCAATGAACTTCTCCCTTAGGGGTCGTTTGTTTACTGTGAAAGTGATTCACATGTGTAAATGACCCACATGTGAGTCATTTGTATATGTAAATGACTCACATGTGGATTAGATTCCACTGTTTGTTACTAGCATAACATTTCACATGTGAATCTATGAATAGGTTGTATATTGTTTGATGATATCTCAACATCCAAGCAACATCAATGGTTGCAAATTGGACGCATGACCGTGTTTGAGCTTCTGAAGAATATGAACGGTCCTGATTTTACAGGTGGGGCCCAGAACATTAAAAAAATATAAAAAACGGATTGGGTATGTTACTAACAATAGGTTGTATATTGTTTGATGATATCTCAACCTCCATGCATCATCAATGGTTGAAAATTGGACACATGGCCGTGTTTGAGTTTCTGAAGAAAATGAACGGTCCTGATTTTACAGGTAGGGCCCAGAACAATAAAAAAATCATAAAAGGCGGACTGCTTATGTTAGTAACAATAGATTAATCTAACGACTGTAATTATGTTGATGATATCTCAATCTCCATGCATCATCAACGATTGAAAATTGGACACATGGCCGTGTTTGAGCTTCTTAAGAAAATGAATGGTCTGGATGTTACAAGTGGGGCCCAGAAAAATAAATAAATAATAAAAGGCGGACTGCTCATAATGGCACTGTAGCAGTCCGCCTTGTAACAGTAACTTGTGAAAGTCTTTCACACCTCTTGAGGTGTGAAAATCCAAGGCACCTTTTGAGTTGGTTTTCATACCATTTACATGTGAGTTTTACACATGTGAATCAAATTCACACAAGACAAACGTGATATATGCGTAACGGAAACGCATGTGATTTAATTACATATGTAAATGGGCACAAACAAATGACCCCTTAAAGAGGGATTACAATCCTTTATATAGATTCATGCCCTAATCTATTCTTGGAAACAAATCTTATCAAAATAAACTCTAAATCAAAATAAATAAACTTTCTAATTAAACTCATAGTTATCCCTAAAATTCAGTTAATATTAAAAACAGGAAAAGTCTTGCACAATTTGAAGATTCTCTTTATGGGCTAAATAGGCTTAGGCCCAATGGATTGGCCGATCATGGATCTAGCCTGCATCAATTGTTCTCTCTATTTTGTTGTTGAATGTATGTTGGTTAAGACCGAGACGTGTGAATGTGCTTATTCCTTTGGGCCCATTCAGCAATTTACTAGGTTAGTAAAAGTAATGTAAAGCCTTCATTTTTCAGACAAGGGTCACATCAAAAGCACACTTCTTCAAAATTCCCTCCTTTAAAAAAAAAAAAAAAAGAAGGTCAAAAAGCAACCTCCTTTCTCCACTAAAAGACAAAAAACACACTTTTAATACTAAAGGTCAAAAAGATTCCCTACTAATCCACTAAAAAACAAAATACCATCATAAACCCATTATATTTTATTCTCTCTTGATTTGATACTTTACTTTTACTTTAATAGTAAATTGCCAAGCGGGCCCTTAAGCTTTGGCACAGATAGTAATCATTGAATATTATTCTTCCCCTCCTTGCTTCAACTATTATTTCATGAATCGGTGTATATTTCATCTTTCATTGATTCATTGATTTGAAATTTCAAATCCATAGAGATTTTAAAATTTTTACACACTGATTTTTGCACATTTTTATATTCTCCTTACTTTTAGGTTACTTTCAATTTTTTATTATTTAAGTTTTACTATTCATTGTTTATCACTTTTTTTTCTGGCCCATGCATGAAAAGAATTAGTCCAACAGTTTGACCAGTATGAAAATGGACATCCAAATTTGCGTGTGTGAATATCTCTCTTAACAGGTAGAACGATTGCGTCTGTCCAAAAAACATGATGAGCCTCATAGACTTGAAATTTGAAAGTCAAATGCTGATTAATAATAATCTTATATCACAGGGTCAAGTGTAAAAGAAACTGGGCACCTCAAAAGAATCAGTCAGGTAACCACCCATTCGATCAAATTCCTTCTTGTATACAGACATGAGTAGGTCAATTGCACCCTGTGACAAAAGTTAACAACAGTGGTTTAGTCGCTGCACTGTGTAAGAACACAACATCAATCAACATGGCATGCATAATTGCAAAAACAATAAAAACTCTTCCCAAATGTGTAAAGGATGCACAAACAAACCTCATAAATTTCCAATGAAGGCAAGTGGGGTAGAAAATCGTTTCCCACAAACAAACACATAAAAACAAAATCATCAATCAATCTTTCCAAGTCTGTCTTTGCCGTTGAATTTGGTATTCTCAAGTCATGCTTTAAATAGTTCCTGAGAACCCAGATGTGGAGAAACTGTAAAAGTTAAGAGTCGATTATCAATATAGATAATAAAGATAGCTGAATGAATTAGTACCCTTAGAAATGGAGTTAGATGAAAATGCAAAACTGATGCAACTCAACACGTTCGTCTCCTGAGAAGAAATGGTACTTCATAACAAATGATGCACAAACAATGCAAAGCAACATAACTGCGGTGAATTGGATCCAACCTTAGACTACGCATGTGAATGATGATATATACATTCTAAACTCAAAAGAATATAAAACAAAATATGAATGCTGATTGGACCCACCCATATCCACAAACCGGTCTCAGAGATGGATATTCTGGGCCCATTGGCTGGTCAACTGATGGGGACCATGGGCCTGGCCTGCATCACTCAGCTAATATGACAAGCAGTGTATAGAATAATATCCATGGTTCTTGGACTCTTGCATATCCATGATTTCTAACCAACACTTCTCTGTAATTTGGTTAACAAAGAAGGTGGTATGAGCCTATAATGGTATAAGTTACAAACACCACCAAAACATTATATTAGAGGTTACACCTATGATGCCAGATAACTTGAAAGTTGAAAGAGTCCAACCTCATCAATAGTAGTGTTCCCACCAATAGTAGTGTTCTGCTGCATGAATGAAAGCTACTATACAAGCACAAGGGTTTCCCAGGACAGGTGAAGAGAGATCGTAGCAAATGGAGAAAAGATTCTCGAGAAACTATAGTCTCCCTCTCACTGGAGGTAGTCTCTCTTTACTGTACCTTGTTCTATCATATTTTCTATTGTTTTTTGTGCTCTTTCTTAGTCTCATCCTGTTTTACCCTCTTTTCCTTTGCATGTAGGAAATAATTCCTCTACTGCATCCCTTAGTGTGGATTAATGTTGGTAAAAGTCCGAATGATCCAGTGAGCCTAACTCCTAAAGCTTTAAGGGCTCGAAATATTATGATTTTATGATTGCAGATTAAGCCATTGAATTCAGACACAAATATCAGTAATCCACATCAAGATTCAAAACCATCCAATCACATATTACCGTTGGGATTGGCATACATCAAGGAGTGCCTCACAAATACATATCATATACATATATATATGGTGGGTGGGTGTGTGCGCACGCGAGCGTGTATACTGACATACATATATATAAACACCCATGGCTTCTAAACTTGTTCAAAACACTGATTGCACTTCCAACAACAGAAAGGACTTTCAATGATGCAATTTGAGCAGTAGTTAGGCACTGCAAATGTTCATTTTCTATTCATTTTATCCAAAAGCATCAGGTTTCTTTGCCTTGAGTATCATAAATTCCCAGTACTTATAAAAGAACAAGGCAAAATACTTGCCTGAAATGACAGCCTTGGGGCATCACATTCACCTTCAGTGCTAAATGCTTCCTTCTGCTTTTGGTCATGTTGTGCTTTTAATGGAGTATCCTTTCGAAATTTCTGGTTCTTATCATTCTGCTGGAGTGAGCGGATATCCTACAGAGTATAATCAGATCAGAATCAGAAGTTGGAATATTAAAAATGAGAACACACCTCCAAGATTAAAAAACACCAACCTCTCTTAGAATTGTGAAATGCACTTCATGGGTAGCCAGGGCCAGCATGATCAAATCAGCATCCTGAAAATGCTCACACAAAAGCAATCCATGATACCTATAGCAATTGGTAATTGGCATAGAAACTTGTGAAGTGACAGCTAAGATTGAAGATGGAAGTTGGGTATACTTACCAAACCATACAAGCAATGACGTGTGTTTGGATCAAAACCCGGTAGATTTCTTTGCAAGCGAATGTACGACATAATCTTGTGTTCCCCCTCACCCGGTACATTGGCATCAGAGAGGATGACCTTCAAATTCCTCATGCAGTTAGTCAAATTGCCTGCATAAAATTGAACACAGACAGAGGATAACAAAATTACAGGTTTACCTTTATCCCTCGCCACCCTGGATCCGTATTCAGTCTTAGATGTATGTAATAGTAAAGAGCTGACGACAATGTTGCCATGAACTCGGTTCCAGGCGTGATGACATTCGAATCTAGTACCTTCTTTTTCTCTAAATCTGCTAACATTTTACCTTCCGATTCAAATGCAATTCTTAACTTCTCCACCTCAGCTGCCTGATAATAAACTCTGGCACATTTAAAATCAAAACCCACTATATTTGCATTGCGCAGACGGGTCAAAAACGGTTTACATTCGATGCACTTAAAAATGTGATGATCCGTATGCAAGAACATAACCCCTCCATCAATACAAACAGTCCAAAAATAATGGCCCCATGAGTCTTAGAAGCCCAATTTAACATAAAAGAGATTGCTTGAACTGCCGATGCAACTAAACAAGTAAATGGTTAAAACGGCAAATGGGCATCCACTGAATATACAAGAGATAGACGCGCCCACTGAATAACCAGATTCATGTGTGATCTTGGAAGCATCACACATTATAGGCTGGTGTTAATTCAAGCACATGGATCACACAATCCTTCCAAATTACCAATGCAATAAAAGTGACAGACAAAATGCCGACAATCTAACAGTTTAAACCCCATGAACTCACTGCATCTGCTGCATCCTTGGCAGCCCTGAACCGTCTTGCGCGCTGTTGATTCATCTTGGCTCGTGGCGCAACACCATCTATCCAATCCACAATTCATCATCACCAACACAGTTACATCTCCGGAAAAATTTTACGAACTACTACATGCATTTATTGTAGAATAACACGAAATAGCAACTCTATCCACTCACCAATTGCCATGTAAAGAAGCTTCCGAGGCCGAATCATCGTGAAAATGCGATCGATGTACTCGAACATGACCTTGAAAACCTCCTCGTACGATTCCGGAGCAGCCTATAAGTTGCAAAGATTGCAAGAACGCATGAAATCAAACAGCCGACTTCGAATGAGAAGAGAACCATAAATACTATAAACAAAGAGAAGGAAATCGAGGGAGAGAGGGAATGAACCTGGTTTTCGGGGTGGAAGCAGGGGTGGATGATCCCGTTCATGTCGAGATAGAGATTGTCGAATTCGATGCCGTTAGGGTTTGGGCTGCTGGTGTCGATGGGAACCGTGATGCCATTGATGACAGTGGGTACTTCTTCAAGCACATCTACGACCGAGAGAGGGTATTTCTCCACCAGCCATCGATAGAAGGCGGGAATCCCCATTTCTCTCTTTTTCTCTGTTGCTAAGTGTAGAAAGAGAGAGAGTAGTTGCAGAGGAAACGATCGGATGAGGGGTTTAGGGTTAGGGTTTAGGGTTTTGCAGTGGGAGAGAGAGTTGGAGGCGATGGGGTTTAATCTAATTAGGGCTGGAAGGAGAGAGACCCTTCCGAAAGAGAAGTAAAAAATGCGGGAGCGCACGTTATATAGCCACCTGTCTCGTTTCGCTGTGTCATGCTTTGGGATTCATGACGCTCCTGCTCCTCAGGAACGTTAGATAGAATAGAGTCTTGTTTTGCCGTGCTGCATCTTTGAAATGGAATTACTGAGGGAAGAATATCCAAAGATTTGGATTTTTCTGACGCTTTGTAAGGGCCAAAGAGGCCTGCCGGGGATGGGTTGTCCAAAACAGTCTCCGATATTGGAAGGGCAGATCAAGGTTGTCCAATCCTAATCCTAAATTTTATAATCCATGTAAAATCTCATTCCCGTGTATATACGGGCAGATAAGGGTTGTCCAATCCTAATCCTAAATTTTATAATCCATGTAAAATCCCATTCCCGTGTATATTCGGGCCGGGCATGGAATTTAGTATGACATTAAACATAAGGATATAATTATATATAGTCCCATGCTGGGCTCCTGGGTTTGAAACATGTTGTTGCCTCGAGGCATTGCGTAGAAAACGCCATATAAGTAAGCGGTTTTAGTATAAAATAAGCAAACACATCTCATGGTTTTACTGAGTCAGATCACTTACTGCTGGAGCATGGAAGAGCATAATTTGTGAAATTGGGTTGCATTTTGGTACATTGAAAATATTTAAGTTAGAAACCAGAAAAAATCTGATGTTTGTGTAAATACCTAAGTAGCTAAGGGTTGCTCGAGATTTAGTGGAAATGACTAAAGCTAATTGTGAAAAAGAAGAAGAATAATCTTATGGATTTACATTTTATTTAGAACTGGAAAGGTGAGTGGGGTGCAGGTTTTGAAACTGAGATTATAAGGACTTTACTATTTCATTCTTACCTTAACCAATAATGTAATGACTAAGGGAAAGTTGAGTTGGGACTTTATTGATTTCATTCTTACCTTGACAAATAATGTAATGACTAAAATACAAAAATGGTACGATAAAGATAATCAAGGCAAATATACTGTTTTAAGGGCTTCAATTAGAAATTAACAAAAGTAAAAAAATACAATTCATATTCACTAAAACATCAAAAGAAATAGTAAAAAAATAATAAAATTAGCTTGGAGCTGGCCAGGCCGGGCTTGAACGGGCTGGGCTTCCTCTACCCAATCCCAATCCGATTTTGGCCGGGCTTTAAAATTATTGACCAAGCCCCGGCCCGCTAGGCTCAACAAATTTTAGAAGCCCTGTAGTTTTGAGCTTGAGACGGGCCGAGTACCCATTTCAATTGACTAAATTGACAGTCCTAGGTAAAGTTAGAATGAATGTAAAATTATTAATGATTTTTCACTTTCTTTCGTTTTTTAAGAATAAGGTGATATCAATATTATGTGGGGATAATTTTTTTACTTACTGGGTCAGTACATGTGGAGTTCGAATGGTTTTTGGAGAGAATTTCAATAATGTAATTTTTCTCTCTTTTTTTTTTATAATTTTTTTTTCCTAAGTTGGGATACTCATAGTAAGCAATACTCTCCACTAGAATATCCATGGATTGGTCAATGAGCAAGTTAATTTGTGATACTTATATGTTAATACCACTCAATTACGGGGGGAATTTATTTTTAAAATGATTTATAAATAAATAATAAATTTTATGTTTCATCCTGCTTTTTTTTTGCAAAGGAATCATCCCGATGTGATAAATCAAACATGGAAAAGAAAAAACCTCTTAGAGTATATATAAATAAGAAAACGCCATAAAGTGCCCACCTACCAATGTATGGTGACAGCAGCTCCAATTATCAACCCAGTCACTTTCAATGGCTAACAATAACTGACCATATAAAATGAGTGCAAGTCGATTCAATGATAATCCGTTTGAATTGGTGTCAAACCGATAATCAATGACCACTAGGGATCTTTATTTTTTGGTCCACTCATATGGATCTAAGGTAAGTCCCACCAAGTGTTTTGGCACACAATGCTCACCTTATTATGAGCATGAGTGCTCGGTGGAGGGAAGAACATAAAATTTAAAAAGAAAGATTGATGTCGTGGAATACTTATTTTTTTCACATTCAATATAAAAAACCCTTAAAAAGTAAAAAATGCTGCAAGGTGTGTGAATATCTAAAATGTATGAGTGAAATTTGAGACGCTAATTGTCCCTGAGCTGAAATTGGCATAGCTTGTGGGTCCCACTTGGCTCTTTTATGCTTAATATAGCCCTTCACATTCAATACCCTTATAAGTAAACAATCATTGAATGTGAAATTTTAACTAATCTTTTGTGGAACTATGATTTTGTAGGATTTATAAATAAGCCCATGAGATTTTAGTATTTATAAATAAGCCCTTAATTTTTATTTTTAATACATTTCATGCCCCTAAAATCAATATTCATAACAAGAATAGGCAACCACCATGAGATTTATGTAGAATCATTATATAAATGATAGATTTGCCCTTATATCCATTAAAAAAAAGAGTATATTATTATTTACAATATGCCATTATTTTATCTGAAGTCCTAATATGATTTCTCTCAATTATTCTCTCATGCACATGACCAGGGGGTGGACTTAACTACAAGGACCTGGGGCAGAAGCAACCACTCATATCTAAGAAAAGTTTAAAATTACCCACCTTTAAAAAAAAAAAATTTATACATTTGCCCCTTCCCTAAGTATTTCTTTTATACCCACTGCACATGAAGCACAATCATGTCTTTTGAAACTTACATTAATTCAAGTGTGGGTCATGTATGGATTAGATAAATCATAACCGATTATAAGTACAGGCGTTGATTGTTGCCATGATCAATTGTGAATTTAATGAAATGATCCCTATATTGATAAAAAAAAAAGAATTTATGTAGGGTAACCCCTCTCTCACTAAGTGCAATCGTTAATGTTATATACTTTATAAAAAAAATTTGAATACAAGCTTTTGAAATTATACATACAAGGATAAAAGAGATAGATAAAAATGTCATTTCCACTTTAAAAATGTATGGTGGCCGGGCGACTATTAATTTTGAGGACACAGAAGGTATTAAAATGAAAACGTAGGTATGCTTAAACTTCAAAAACCTATTTACAAATCCTACAAACCTTAAGGAGTATATACAAAATGCTCTAAAATATTTAATAGCCTAGGCGTTTACAACCATTTCATCTACGTTTATTTATCATGATTGATTTGCATGTGCAAATTAATTACTATAAATGGGTCAATTTCATTTCAAAAATTCCACGAATCTACTCATGGTAAAATGATTTGCGTATGTTAGTCTTGTGTTTTAACAACACGCAAAGAACACCAGAATGGTGTTTTAACGTGGTTCCATCCGTCGGTTACATGGCTGAGTTTTCTTTCCTTTTCTTGCGTTTTCTTTTTGGCCTTTTAGTTTTTAGCTTAGTTCTGTTTTTCTATTATTCTGCACTTGTTGTGAGCCAAGTCATCATTGTTATAGAATTGAATGTAAAGTTACGAATCAAAACTTTTTTATGGTAATTGATAATTAACATGAAAAATGTAAAATATGACCAGATCTATCTCTCTTTTTTTCTTTCCAACTTGTGTTGCATTGTTGTGTGCCTAACTTCTTGATTGAAAATTGTTCAACATCCTCATATAATTGATAAACTATAAGTTGCAAAGTTTTATATCTTATTTATTCACAAGCTCTTTTTGCGAAATATGTGAAAAGGGGGAACACAACATATTCCATTTTGATCAAAATCGTAGTGTGACATTTGTAAGACCCACTTAATATTAATAATTAACAAACGCTATATAATAGTAATATGGCCATAGGACGCCACATTAAATTTGTAAGCACAGTGATACATAGTTGCACTTCTACAAGGATCATTGATGTTAAACATTATAGTGAGCCACTATAATTAATGGCCGCCCATAAATATTTTTATATTTTAAAAAGATTTTTATTAAAATATTATTTTATACAACATATATTTTGAATAATCTAATATTAAAGTTTTTGAAAGAAAGTGAGATATTATAAAATGTTTTCTAAGTTATCCAAAAATATACTTTTTAGGTGAACAGATTTTACTCTAAACTAAGTAGTTAATATAGTAAAATTTATTAAAATATATTGATAAATAAATCAGAGGGTTTTCATAAATTATAGATAAAGCACGGGGGTTTTCCTATAAATTGTCCAACTTTTTTAAATGAAAAATTTCAAATAAAGCCTTAAGTTTTTGCCTTATTTTAAAAAAGGATATAAGTTTCAAAACTTTTCAAATTAGTCCTTAGGCTTTCAAGTAAGTTTTTAATTAAGGAAATCCAACAATTTAAAGATATTTTTTGAGACTTTTTGTCTCAAATTGTTAAAAAACCCAAATTATCCTTCATTTTAAGCTTATAATATGGCTCTAGCAGCTATTACATGCAATCAATTGCCGTGGAGATGCTAGTCGTCCTCGATCACCACGAGGAGACGGATTAAGAAAGGGATGAGAATATAGAGGAACTGAACGAGGGTTTTATTTCAATGAAATGTAATAGAGTAGTTCTAAAAAATTGAGGGAAAATTTATTAGAAAATAACTTTAAATAGATGAATTTTTTAATTGAAAACTTCTTGGAAAACTTAGAGACTAATTTGAAAATTTATGTCTTTTTTTAAAATAAAGTAAAAACTTAAATACCTTATTTGAAAGGGAAATTCTATATGCACCCCTTGATATGCTGAGCACACCTACATTTCTTATAAACAGGGAACTTTTTTCCCTAGAATATGTGTGTGCTCGGCATATAAAAGGGTGCATATAGAATTTCCCTATTTAAAAATATCACCCTTTTTTTTTTTTATTTTATGAAACTGGTCTCCATCACCCTTGCCTTTCCTCATAGGCCCGACTCTCTCCAGAAATCTCATTCAAAAACCGAGTCCCGGTCGTGATGTCTTCGACCCCCCAAAAGCGTCAGAAATCAAGAAAACGCGAGAAACCATCATCTCCTCCTCCTTCGTTTCCATTCCTCAAAGAGCCCTCTCCTTCTCTCTTTCCTTCCAAGCAAGACCTTCTAAAGCTTCTCACTGTCATCGCCATCGCCTCCTCCGTCGCCATAGCCTGCAATTACACGGTCCGCATCGTCAATCGCAAGCCAAAACCCTTCTGCGACAGCTCCCAAGACCCGCTCTCTGGTCAGTTCTAAATCTGCACACACCCCTTTCGTCTCGTCTCGGTTTCTATTTCGGAACGTTTTAGCTGCATGTATCGTTCGCTCGTTTGTTTTCTTGAGTCGGTTTGCATTTCTGGGCAGGAATCTAGGTAAAAAAAAAAAAGAAGTGATTTTTAAACCTTTTGATTGAAGCAAAATTAGTTGAAGGATAATGGGTTTGTCTTGGGATCAAAATTCTTTGTTAGATAGAAAAGTGGGGTTCTTTAGAAAGTGCTTATGAGAGTAAAAAAAGGCACACTTGGCTGACTCTGGACATTTTCTTTTTCCTATTTAGGTTTCTTAGCTTTTCAGCATTGTGAATTCTCTCTCTTTCTCTCTCTGAATTTCTTCATTATCTGTAAGCAAGGATTGCTCTCTTCTCCTACCTTTTTTATCCCTTTTCAAGTCATTAGTTTACCCCTACAGCTGTTTAAGGATTGGGGTTCTGTTTTTGTTTTCTTATATTTCTGCATTAAAAAAAAAGTTCCCTTTGTGGGGGGTTTTTCCTTTTTTGGGGGGGAAGAGGGAGTGGTTGGTTGATGGGTCCTCAGATATGTGGTATTTTGTCATTCCTATGATCAAATCAGTTATGAATGAATGATAAAGCTGACACTTGTTAGATCCCAAATTGATAAAGCTGGCATTTATTAGATTCCAAACCCACAAGCCCTCTTTGTGTCTGGTGTTCAAAACCATCTAACATGCCATATGCCATATATCTTTTTTGTTTAAGGTGCCCATTTAACCCGATTAGGTGTGTTTTGCTTAAAAAAATGTGACATTCATTAACAAGTACAAAGACTTGTTCGATTCTTTCTTTTTAATCAATGCCATATTTGTGTATTTTATGTATCACCAAACTTACTGTTCTCTTCCAGGAGTTGTGATGGATGCATGAATTATGATTAACACGTTATAACTGTGGGCATGGATTTTGGCATTGGTGGAACATGCGCTAGCTATAATAATCCCTGCTTGTTCATTTATTTGATACTCTTTGTTGTTTGTAACATGTTCGGCTGTACTATTTTAACCATGTCTGATCATTGCAGATTTTTGTGAGCCCTGTCCAAACAATGCACGGTGTTTTCAAGGCAGTTGGGATTGTCTCCCTGGCTACAAAAAGCATGGCAAGTTTTGTGTTGAGGATGGAGAAATTAATCAAACAGCGGAGAAGCTTGTGTGTCCTTAAACAACCCTCTTATCCATATTTGACCTTTTCATTTATTCTTTCAGGCGATTATAGAATTTTGTATCTGGTTTTTTATTATGTTTATTCTTTTTAATGCAGTTTGAATGGGTAGAACGTCATGTCTGCGAAGCATATGCTCGATTTTTGTGCTCTGGGACTGGGACAATATGGGTCTGTTACAACTTATTTTGGTCATCCTTTGACTTTCATACAACTTTTATGTAAGAATTTTGAGTATGAAGGTTATATGCGTACCTTTATTGGTTTATTATTGGTATAATGGCTTAAAATATGGGTATAAGCATGTCATGTTCAACTCAAAAACCAATACATTTGGGATGATATGCAGTGGTGTCTTCTGCTTTGGTGTGAATTTGATGGATTTGGTGCCTTGTTAAAGATAACTGCAGTGCATATCAAATCAAGAGGGGCGTAGATACAATACAATATGTATGGAAATGAACAGCATTTCCAACCATGACTACTGTGTTCAAATCATGATTTGTGAACTTCATTTAAGCATGCTGGAATTTATTTAATTAAATGTAAGCAATTTTCTTTTCAGTTTCGTGAAGAAGATATATTGAAGAACATTGACGAGAACAATTTGAAGGATAATTCTGGTTTCAAGAATGATACTTTTATGCTATCAAAACAAAAGGCAACAGAGAGGATGGCAAGTTCCTTGGAAAGGAGGACAGATTTCAATGGGTATGGCATCCTTTTATCTTCACTTCTAGCAACATTAGGTGTACACTACAGAATACTCATTCTGACCTGTACCCTCTCCGTTTAGGATCAAGGAGTTCAAATGTCCAAATTTGTTGGCAGAGCAGTACAAACCTCTTCTTTGCTGCATCCGACAGTGGATTTACAAGAATATCATATATGTCCTTCCAATTTTTGTCGCAGTAAGTTATTCTACAGAGGCATCTTGCAAGACTTTTTCTTTGTACTAAGGAGAGATTGAAGCTTACTAAATGTTAACACCACTTTGAGATTTACAGCTCCTCGGATTTGTAAAGCTGTTTCGGATAATCCACCGGAGTCGGTATCTGTCAACGAGGGCAGAAGAGCTTTACGAACAGGTAATATGGATGTGTTGTTTTTACCTGATCATCCACATTACATTTAAATCCATGAAAGTTTTCTGCATTTGATTCTAGAAATATTGGCCAATGAACACAAATCGTTCCTAGAGCATCCGTTGTTATTTCATCTGCCATGCATGAATACATTTGATGTTGGAGGCCCGTTTTATTTTGTGAGATCGTAACTGAAAAAACAAGGCATAGGAAAAAGCCCTCATCCAGAAGATAAAAGAAACCTTACACCCGTTATCAAGTATAGAAAAGATTCAACAAGAAGAATTCACCAATTATCACATGTAATGTCAGCCTTCATGGGCCATTTGCCTTTGTATTCTCCTCTCTTCATACATGGTTAAAATTTATCATATGGACCGGGAACTCCTTGCACAGGTGATAATGCCACTGTCAAATAAGTGTCGAAGACTAGCGACTGGAAATGGGGACCAAATAATCGAAGCTTCTGTAGTAGCCAAAATGTTGTTTTGTTCACCTTGAAAATGACTTCATGAAGGAGTGGGTGCTTTGCCATCCTCATTTATAAGTATGGCACCATTCTGACTGGCCTAGGATTGCTTAAAGAGCTTCTGTCAATATTAGTTGCTGCCGGCAGGCAGTGTCTTTTATCACTAGGACAGGATCACCTTTGGGTGTTGGTGCAGGAACCCAAAAGAGAAGCGTCCCAATTTCTTGAAAGGTCTGAGACTGGAATTATATTAATCAATTGACCATCTTCTTAACTAATGATGTGCCTGCAAAATCTATTGCTATCTTTTCTATCTTCATCATTTCGTTTCTCAAAATCTTATATTCTTTTACAGCTTCCATACAGAAGCAATAAACTATCCAGGAGTATCCACAACAGTTTTATCTCCTAAGGCATAGCCTGGATTAGTGAGTGTTCAATTTGTGTTAGACCCACCGATAAATTGAACTTTCTTGTAAATCTAAAATTATATAAACATGAAACCTTGCTAAAAAGCACGTGAGGAATTGAAGGATAAAGACCGAAGAGGGCAGTGGTGGAGCCAGGATTCTCTCTTAGAGGGGGCAATAGATTTAGCCACTATAAAAAAATGCACAAATAGCAGCGGACGAAATGGGCTTTAGCAGCAATTTTTTTTCCCGCCACTAATGGCGGAGTTTTTTTTCATGTTAGTGTCGCTATACACCGTCTAAGATAAAAGGGGAATTTTTTCGGAAAAAAAGCCCCAAAATCTTGGATTTAGCGGCGGAAAAAAACTACCGCTAAAGCCTACTTCGTTTGCCGCTATTTGTCCTTTTTTTTGTAGTGTTGGCAAGAAATTTGTGAAGGAATTAAAAAAAAATTAACTTATTAGTATTATATCAGGAAGGTAAAATTATGTGATCACCCCAATTTACATATTAAACTAGCTATTAGATTACATCCCCAAAATGATAAAAATGATTAATTTGTATTGCTCTCCATATCCAGCAACATTCAATAATGGGTCCAAAAGCTAGAGAAAAATTACAAATTACATGATTTTAGCATATTTACTTGTGAATACGCATTTATAGTTTAAAAATTAAATTAAATTATTTTACTGAACATCATAATATGGGGTTGATGTTGACAAAATGTCTTGATTTTTAGCCCACTGTTTAAAGCTTAAATCTTTTTATTACTACAACAATAATGTTAAGGTTGATGGAACTTTTGGGCATGTAATTAGTGTAGAGAACTTCTAAGCAACTTTATATATTGGCATATGAAATCTCTTACTTGAGAATTAGATTTAATATAATCTAATTCAGAATTTGAATTAAAAATTTAAAAACTCAGATTTTGATATTTGAATTCTAGTATCAATAAAGGGCAAAGAAAAAAAATAAAAGGAAGAACATCAAGCACCATAGGTGCCTTCTTTGAGCAATAAGGTCAAAGAGAAGGAAAGGAATGTAATTTAGGGTGCTGTCTTTTGGATAGAAGTAAAAGATGAAAATGTTCTTATGTGTTTCTGAAAGCGTTATTTTTTACTAAGAGGGGCAAAAAGATTTTAAGAGGCAAAGAAGTGATGCAGTAGCACACGGTTTCCATATACTCATGGTCCACATGTGGGACCCAAGGAAGTTTAGGAATTTTTCTTAATTATTAGTAGCTTCTAATTTTTATTGTATTTAGAATTAGTTTCTAAATTGGATAGGATTGCTGTTTTGTTTCCTAGTTTGAATAAGGTTGTTTCTTAAGGCTTAAGCTTCTTTTATTATGAATATAGCATTGTAGAGATCAATGATCTCAGATATTTGAGTTAATAAAATTTTCCCTTAGTGGGTTTATCGTTGGAGAGTGTCTTCATCATGTGATTGTTCCTTTGGAAACCCTAATTGTGCTCTGGCACTTGTATCCTAACCCTAGGATTGCATCAAGAAGAAATATATATATATATATATATATTGAGAAGGGGCAAAGAACCAAATGGCCCCTTACATTTTCAAATATTTTCTTATATTTTAAAGGAGGCAAAAAGTCCAGGAGGGGCAATGGACTCCACATGGCTCCGCCGCTGGAAGGGGGAGAAGTTTCAAATCACAAGGTCATGTTTGTGTAATGGATTAATGGAGCATGTAGGAACAGTATGACCTATTGTTTTGTTGCCTCTCATAAACAAAGAGCAGAAAAAGAAATATACCATGTCCTAAGTTGATTATGGGAATGCAACCTTTTTTTTCCTCGTTTGAGTAGTCATTATTTGAACATGTCAGATGATATGATTGCGTGTCACAAAATTTTAATCAGTACATGTTTAAGTTGGATGGTTTGCGCTGAATGTGTAATCCCATTCCATTCTCCAATTACCTGGGAGTTCATAACTTGGGGAATACGTAAAGACTGTTGGACTATGGCGCAGACATGCGGAGCAACCAAATGTGTTTGATACTTTTATTATGTGTAATAATACTGCACTGGAATATTCTTGCATATGTATGGACATGCATGAGTGGCTCTGCATATTGAGTATGGGCAAGAGCCTTATAGCACAGTTGGAAGGTGCTCATTATTACAACCATGTGTGTGTGTGTGTCCCAAGTCCTAGTAGCTATAAAAAATTTGTGAATATATAGCATTTTCTGCAATTTAGCTTTGTCTTTGGAGATTGCTGACAGCATCCTTGTGCAAGTCTGTGTACTAAGCATTTAGCAATTTTCTTGCATATTTTTTTCCTGACATTTTTTTTGTCTTTGTATTGGCTTTCTGACTTCATCTAATGATAATATAATTAATTGAAGTTCAAGATATTGGTGCTACTCCTGTAGGTTTGTGATATACTAGAAGAGAGTGCGTTATCGACAAAGAGTGGAGAAGGTGAAGGTGACCCTTGGGTGGTTGCATCTCGATTACGTGATCATCTACTTTTGCCAAGGGAAAGGAAGGATTCTGTGTTATGGAAGAAGGTATTCCCTGTTCTTCTGAGATCTGGCTTTGTTATTTGAAAGAACCATGTTGGCTCTCCTTTCTTAATTTTTTTTTTTTTTTTTTTGTAGATAATGACAATTCCGCAAATTGGATTCTAGTCTTGCACATATTCTATCTTGTCTGTGAAGTGTAATTCACTTTCACAGTCTTTTTGCAAGTTGAGTGTGTCCATATACCTCTTCTCTAGGATGTGATCCTCAACAAGAAGTTTCATGAAATTAGTGATAACTTAAAATATTAACTTTCTATTAAAAGTAATTAGGTTTTAGGCCTCAATGCTAGTTGCAGTTATCATATTACTATACTTGGCCGGGGCCTGTTACAACTTGGCTTAGCTTAACTGCAATCTCAATAAACCAATAGAGAAATTTTATTTAGTGAAGCAGAAAATTTTGAAATATTTACGGGAGTATTTAGTTAATAATATATTAAGAAATAAAAGGGTCAAAATAAATGTATATTAAGAAATAAAA
This sequence comes from Umbellularia californica, assembly GCA_028538565.1. Taxonomy (NCBI): domain Eukaryota; kingdom Viridiplantae; phylum Streptophyta; class Magnoliopsida; order Laurales; family Lauraceae; genus Umbellularia; species Umbellularia californica. Next base: position 10,259,818 of record JAPQWN010000001.1, on the reverse strand, counting down.
ATAAGAAATTATCAAGATAATATACCAACCTGGAAGGCCAGCCTTAGCAAGTTACTGTATAATTAAATCACTTCCTTATTATAGCTACTTAAGTTTCTTGCTACCATGTGGGGAGGAGGGCTAAGGGGAACGAAGTTGACAAATGCATAGTTAAAACTTCCTCATTGTGATGATCTTGAAGAGTGTTGTTGGGTTGAGCACACTGTTTAGCTGCTGGTTATTTTCTTGCTTTTGTTCTTTCTTGTCTTTTCCTTCACTGTCAACAGCATAATCTCACTGAAGAAAAGCAAAGCATAAAAGGAAACTGATGTTAGAAAGAATATGATTACCTGTTTAAATACAAAGGAAGGATACAACTATCACTGTATGCTTTTATACATATTGGGATTAGGTTTTTGTTTTTTGTTTTTTGTTGAGAGGGAACAAAGAAATTCAGATTCAGTTATGAAGGGTCTTAATGTTAAACCCACTACTTGAATATTTCCAAAATCCAAAGAGAAGCTAAATAATGTAGGAAAGATATTGGTAAGGTTCCTTTGCTCCTAAATTTCTGAAAACATGGTTATTGCATTTTCTTCATTGAAACCCACCCCCCCACCCCCCCACTACTTTTTTTTTTTATTTTTTTAAATGAAATGGTAAGTAGTTAACGTATTCTGAAAAATTAGAGACAAATAAACTAGGTCTCAAACAGGCAAAAAAATTTCAATAAATATAAAGGATATAGGTCTTCGAATGGGAAGTTGAAGATTCTCTCCACAACATTCCACCTGTACCTCCACAAGTCAGAAGCAGATATTCTTTCAAATTCTTTTGTCAGCAAGACAACACCACTATGAGTATTCTGACATTCCCATATTTTCAATTTAACCGTAGCAACTCTTCCCTTTGAACAGGGATATGTCCATCTTTGATTTTGGCTATTTGTTCATAGTCGTCATTTCTCAGACTCATTGCAACCAAATTCAACCTATGGGCAATCACTTCTACCACCGTTTTGTTGTCCATGCGCCATTTTTTGTGTACTTGAATTGCAATTTCTTTTCTTCATTTTTTCTCTCATTTTTCTCACTGCCATAACAGAACACTATGAAGTTTTTGGTTTATGAGGAATGCTGTAACGACCATTTTAGAGAGATTTCTTGCAAATTACAACAGGATTGTTTTGTGCGTTGGACCGAATTCTGTTTCCCTAGCTTACATTGAAGAAAGGGGCTATCGAGGCTGTTGATAAAGTTTCCAACATCAATATAAGTTGATAAATCGTCAGTCCACTGATAGCTCAATGGTGAGGCATCTCCCTTTCTATAGAAATGACCAATGATTAATCCCTGGTTGTAGCTTTGTTGGTTAGGGACTTGAGTAGTGTGCGTTTGTGGGTTTATGAGTATTTAGAGCAATAAACAAATACATATAAATCAATGAATAAAATGCAGAAAGGCCTCTTTTTTATCAAGCATAATCATCGTGGTTTCAATACGCATTTACATTTCTGATGCAATAATCTTGCCCTGCTTTTGTGATATCAAATGTTAAAATGATGTTGGTTTATGGAGATGGATATTAATTTAAGTGTCTCCAACATAGGTTGAGGAGTTGGTCCAAGAAGATTCTCGCATAGACCGATATCCAAAGTTGGTAAAGGGCGAATCTAGAATTGTGTGGGAATGGCAAGGTATGTGGTATGCTTTGATGCATGAGCTATCTTTACTGTTTATTCTGTTTCAATAATGTCTCTGCAATGAGAGGTGTGTGAGAAGTTCCCTTCTAAATCTGAAGGCACATGTCTATTTTTGATTCAGAGGTGCTTCTGCATTTGCCATATGCAAGACAAATTAATACTTAGATTTCTCTTTTGGCACCTGCATAGTGTCTCTTCTGTGGGTCTTACTTCTTTGATGGTCAGCCCCAAGTGTGTAACGTAGCTAACCCATCTTTCACCAAAACACTTGAGTTTGTGGTGCACTGAAATGGGTTCTAACTTCTAAACAACTGCAGGGCTTGATTTGCAGCTTTTTCTGGTGTCTTTTCAGTATCATAATATTCTGTAATGTTTACGGCAATACGTAACTGATCCCCTTTTAGTTATATCATTAAAGCGGGCCATTGGGACGAAAAGTTTTTGCATGATTTGGAAATGTCATGTTTGCTTTAAATATTGGTGCCCAAGAATTTCATTATAAGCTTGGTATAGTCATTTCAAATTAGGATTGAAACCGCATCATCCTGGAATGGCCACTGGACAGGTAAACCTGGTATGTAAACCCAGAATATGCACAAACCTGGGCTAACTCTGCCGGATCACGAGTCCCAAAACTGTGAAGTGTGTTTGAAAAATATCTTTCAGGTTTTACGTATTTTATTTTTTCTATCCAAAGATGGAGAAGTGTTTTCATGATATCTTATAGGTTGTCTGTAACATCTATTTCTCGAGATATCTTGTAGGTGGTATTTATGCATGCAACTTTCTTCTCTCCCAAACTGAATATGAGTTGTGGTTACTCTAATTGCGGTTCTGTCATGGTTTTACCTGTAGTCAAATGAATTCTTAGTTGATTATGCTCTGATATTTGCAAAGTATCAGTAATGGGATTTCTTTTAATTTTATTTTACAGCTGAAGGTTCTCTGAGCTCTAGGGGTAGAACAAAAGTAGCAACGAGCAAGCTGAAATCCCTGGAACACACATATGAGTCTCATTCTCCACTGCAAAGGAAACTGCAGGTTGGCGAACTTCTGAATTGTTAATTGCCATTGACCTGACCTTCTGTGATTTGTGTTTGCAATGGAAAGCTAAAAGATTGTATGTATTAATTGTATTTTATATAGTTGTAAAGAAAGAACACACAGTCAATTATAAAATTGATATTCATTTTCAGTTGTAGTATCATCATTGTCGTTGTCATCATCATTTTCAGTTGGTTTTGAAAATCGAAATCATATTGCAAATCATTATCTGGATCAACTTGAATCAAATCATGAGTTGCGTCATGAATCACGGGATTTCTAATTTTTTTATTATAAGTAAAAAGTTCGTAAAAGTTTGGAAAGTAAGAAACAGTAGTAAGTATTCATGATCCATTCATCTTGCATCCATAGTAGTGTCAATACAGCGACAAATGAGACTATAATATAGTCATATGAAGAATATCGTTGACCATATATCAATAATCATATATGTTGAAGATATCACCATAAGCAAGGAAAATGAATCAGTTGTAATTTATTTTTTCAATTCTTTTTAAATCCAAAAGTAAAATTCAAATCATCTAACCTTATATGACTAGGAAGTGTTGCCTGAGGTTAATGCAACGATTCATGGGAAAAAAAAATGAAATAGGAATGTAGGGTGAAACCCATCCTTGCAGTTGAATACTTTGCACGCATATCCTTTTCTCTCTCCAAAACATCCCTGAAATCCCACAAATTCTCATCTTAAGAGGTTTTATATCACCTCTTAAAAACAGAATAATGGAAAACAAAAAAGTAAAAGTAAAAATGAAATTAGCCATTCCACTGTCGCTATTCCTGTTGAGATGAATTGGCCGACTCACGAGCTTCGTGTTGGATCATTGGATTTACACTTGAATCCTAAAATTTGTCTGTAAATGAAATTTTCATTTTGAATTTGGGGTTTTGTATAGGATCTCCATCATTGCAGAGGGTAAAGGATGAATGAAAGAAAATGCTTGTAAATCATGAATTGAAGGTTCATTACTAAAGCAACTTTGTCCATACTTTTATACTGGACCTGCTGACTGTAGAGTATCAATACACTACCAAAGTTATGGCTGTGGGTTGGTGGATGCTTTCCACTTGGCTGTTCCTATTGTTGATGGCCTTCACTATAAGGACCACATTGACTGGGTAATTGTAGACTTTTGATTTTAGTTTTTTATTTTCCATGTCTGAAGTGAATATTCTGCAATATCCAGAGATAACAACCAGCGTCGCTCTATTTGTATCGTGAAATGCTAGCAGGACTCAACAGTCTGTTGTTTCCACTGGATGGGCTATTGGTCGAGATTTCTCTGTACATGTATGTAGAAGTGTTTTTAAATGTGGGACTGGAAGGTTGCCATTGAGATGAGGGTTTTTCTATTGATGGTATAAACTGTATATATCGAAATGCTTTCTAGTATAGGACTGGAAGCTGCTCAATGAAGCAATTCTTATTGAGGGTATGAACCAGTGTAAATCTCTACTTTGGCAGAAATTTCAGCATGTGTCCTGTCTCTGGTAGGATATGCTGATGAACTGTTTGGTTTGCTATGTGAAAAAGGAAGAAGGTACAGGCTGTTGAGGTTATTTTCTCTAGTACCTTTGTGTTTTTTTTTGGCCTAACTTGTTTTTATTTTCTTGTCCAAGAGTCCCACATGGAAGTTGAAGTGAACCTAGATAGGGGTTTATGATGCATCTCTAGTGATCGCTATTTATTCATAGACATTGGCTATTAGTACTTTACGCTTACTTTGCTCTAGGTACATACTACCATCACCATCCAAATTTTGACCTATGGGCCTGAATCACATTTTACAGTCTCTCCCAGTACTCTTGGTGTTCTTGTTTTGCGATCCTGTGATTCAGGATGTAGAAAGTGTATCAGTGCTCTTATTTTTTGAGTGCAACTGAAGTGCGTGAAATTGGTCTGAATGTTTCAAATGGCATATCAATAATCAGCTTTGGGTCCGCGTTAATTAATTGGAAGTATCTTGTACAAAAAAGAAAGTGCAAAATTACTATTAAAACAACTTTTTTTTTTGGCTATCTTCTCAACCCTTTGGGCTGGACTAATCCATCTGGGTTTATAGGGAAGCCGGATAAAATTTCCTGTAGCTCTAGTGTGGTAGTACAGTTTCGAATCCACAACCTTCTGGTGTAAACCGTGGTCCTAGGCTAACTGAACTATCCCTTCGGGTTTACTGGTGAAGCAACTAAGCTGCTCTGTGAGCCATATAAAGATGTACATTGGGCCAGCCCATGTTTTGGTTGGAGCCTAATACTTGTTTGGATCTTTATAAACCCAAGTACAGGCAAACTCAATTTATCTGCAACCACAGACTGACTTAAAAGTTGTTTTGTCCTTTGTCACATAAGCAACCGGAGTTAAAAGCAGCAGGAGTTACTGACTTTTACTGTACATTGAGTTGCTGGGAACCGATGTAATTATCCAAAATGGAGCTCATGTTACCTCCCTGTTCCTTGAATTTTACTTTATTTCCTCAAATTCTAGAGGTCAATAATTGTGTCTTGGAGATTGCAAAGCAAGTTAATTCTTTGCAAAGAAAGGTCTAAGTGGGACATTATTTATTAGTCTGTCCTTTTGGTCTTTACTGTAGGTGAGACATTAAATCATGTCACAGATGAATAGATTTCCCAATGTAAAAACTTCTTTGCAATCCTAACCAGCTGAATGGTGGTTATGACCTGAATAGCTCAGAAGAAAATGGATAGAGGTTGAATCAAATCTTTTTTTTTTTTTTTTTTGTTAAAATGATGGGTTTTGATTGAGTTGGAGGAAATGGATCAGGTTACATTGGTGTTCAACTAGCAAGTAAAGACCCAACTCAACCTGACTTGTTTATTAATCGGGTCAGACATGTAAACACCCAATCCGTTGATTCTAACAGGTTGGTTGGGAGGTTGTGATGAAGTGAGTTGAATTTGGATGGGCTCAATTTGAGTTACCAGGTTGAATAGCATGGACAGAACCCAAACTTAACCCATTTGACATGGGCCTGGAAATGCCAACTTAAAACCATCCCAAATGTGAAGAGGGTCTAAGCCATTCTTCTTCTTCTTTTTTTTGTTGTCATTTTGTGCTTTTAGTTTCAACCCTTACTCTTGCATTTTCTCTTGATTGAATCACTTAATTTTATTTTAAGCTCTTACTTCATGTCGTAATTGGGGCCCACCTTTTGGGATTTGTGATCATTGGAGCCCATATTTTAAAATTTACAATGTTGAATCACCATTTGCACCATTTTGAAAATCTTATCAAGTCAATCTTGTCCAAAACTCTTATAAATTTTGCAATGTCCCAACCCCGTTGGAGGCAAAAACTCTAATTTATGAATGAGCTCTAAAAATAAAAAATACTATTGGAAGTTTACCAAAAACTCTAGTATGCAAATAAGCTCTAAATCATAAAACATCTCTGCAACTGATATAAGATACAATTAAATCATCTTATTTGTTCTTTTTTTTTTTTTAATGATTTTTTAAGACACTGACAGTACCCTCCATCCCAAAATGAGAATCACCAATGTGAGGAGAAGTTACAGATACTTCTAAACCTTCTCTGAAAATGAAGGTGCTGATGATATAGAATCTACATCCTATGAAAATGAAGGTGCTGATAATATTGCATCTACATCCATCCTATCTAGGCAAAGGACCACCATTAGAATTTTCCACAGATTTACCACAATGTTGAGATGAGTCCCCCGACGCACTTGTCCCATTCATTGAACTTGTCAATGTGGCCTAGGTTTGTCCTTGGTTGGTACACCAGTGACTGATGGGCGCCCCTAGTTTCTAAAGGTAGTACCACCTCTGGTTTGGACCCCTTTTCAACTCTGATAAAACCAAGTTTTATCACCAATGTGTTTCACTTCACTGTCACACCAAGCTAGTCAGGTTTTCCAGTTTCTGTAGCTCAAGTGGTAATTTTTGTTGTTTTGGCTTGTTGGGGTTTTGTTGAATCTCCCCCAATTTGTTATGTTGTATTTGTCCTGGTCCTGTTTGTGTAGAGTATATTGGGCTTTACCGAGGATTATTAAAGATACTTAGTTGAGAGATACAAGATACAGCCTAGCAAAGTAAATAAAAACATCAGTTTCCTTGGATTTGAATTAAGGGGTGGTGATTGGGTATTCATTTCCCACATGCGCTTATTTCATTTTTCATTTGTGGGAATTTACATTTGCTTCTTCAATTTTAACTGTTTCAGAAATAGAAGTGCTGCAGTTTCCATATATTCAATTACATTTGTTCATATTAGGATACATGGGAAATGAATACATATGGCGGTTAAAAATAAAGATTAAAGGTGAATTTATGAAAATGAATATCAAATGACATTCTATTTTAGGATAATAGAAATAAAAAAGGATGTTATTTGATGCTCGTTTTAAAATCACCTTTTAATCTTCATTTTTAATTGCCTTATATATATAATTCCTACTTTTAATGCAAACAAAGAGGGCCTTAGTGAAGAGTACTAGTTCAGAAAAAGAAAATCTATTCACTCAGAACTCAAATACATGTAACAAGAGTTGCTGGTGATGGGATTCTTAGTTTTTTGGATCTCCTGTAAAAAATTTCTTATCTGGAGAGTTTTTCCTCTCTCTCTCTCTCTTGTGAAAGTCATAGATCTTCAGTTGCTGTTGAACTTCAGCCCAAAGTGGCAATCAAGTCATGCCACTGCATAAGTGGACAGAGACATATTTCTTATTGTGGTCATTTGTGGAAGGTGACTAATTATGCCTGTACCTACATCTACAGCATAAAAAGGAGAATATAACTGTATGAATTAGGAGGTGGCTACTTCTACATACAGCAGTATGAATTACGAGGTGACTGACTAAAGCATGGTAGGGAATAGGTCTCTCTGGTGAAGAATTTGAAAATCTATAGCCATCAGCACATATGGAATGGAGTTGGATTTGTAGGGACATTTGTCTGGGTTGGGTATGATATAAATCCTCTAGTCTACTCATGTCTGGATTGAATGATTGGTCAAATAGCCCTTGAGCCTGAAGAAATTGAGTTGGGTGAAGGAGACAGTGATCACAATGAAGATAACAAGGGCCACTTTCATGTGACTCCCCACTAAGAAAAAGAAAGGCAGAAGATAAGGCCTGCCTGACTTTATCACCAAAGCTGGTTGAATGTTCCATCAATTTGTTGAAGTGGTATTGTGACTAACTAAAGATCAAGGGATGAATGGAGTTTATTAGGTTAAAAAAAGTTTAAAATGTTGGGATTTCTTTTGATTGTCTTTTGTTTTTTTGTGAGAAAAGAGCCAATAACATCAAATAGATTGGCCAGTGTTTTGTATAACTCATAAGTGACCCTCTTATGTTGCAGACACTGCCTCTCTTAAAGTGGGCCTCTCATAATTGAGCTCCACCAAAAAAAAAAAAAAAGTCAATTTCAAAGCTGATTTTTTTTCTCCCATCATTTCGTCTATAGCTTAAACTTTCAAAAATATGTTTTTCACAAATACACACCTTAAAGAATATCCATAGGAAGTAGCAAAGGGGACTTCTTATAGGAAGAACAAGCACAATCTGGACAGGTTCAAATTCAAACCACTCTCCTAGATGGGAGATATATTGCCAAGTATTGAAAGATCTAAATATTTGATTTTGTGAACTGCTTCTCTGTGTGTGTGTGTGTGTGTGTGTGTGTGTGTGTGAATGAATGAAGGATAACCCAACTAGAGAAAAAACCCAATTGATACTATTAAGAGGCACCCACAGAAAGGAAAGACCAGGCAAACTAGCATAGTGACTCAAAAAGAAAGCCACGGATCACATAATTGCAACTTTTGTGTGTTTTTGTCTTTTCTACAATCCATAATTTTCACTCAGTCGATATGATTCTTCAACTTCTTTTTTGCCTGGCCAGGTACAAACCACAATCAAACTCAAAGATCCTTGCATTTCACTGCCGTAGACTTTTCAATCACTTCACAATTCCATAATTCAAAGTTCAAATGAGACCGGAACTTAAGCCTTTTCCAAGTCTGTGTGCCACGCCCTCTGTTATTTGGGAAGTGATGGATCCTAATCAGAGCAGAATCCAAAGAAAGTGATCCTCATCCAAGCAATCACTGTGGAGTTGAAATCCACCTACTTAGTCTAGACCGTCCAATTCTGATGTGCCAATGCTCACAGCTGGTCTCCTAAATGAAGGAACGTTATATCAGAATGACCAGCTACCAAAAGCTTGTCAAATAGTACACTGAGATCTACGTTAAAAAGCTTGTCAAATCATATTTTGATTTCTGCTCTAAAAATTGTTACTCAACCCCTAATTGATGGCTCAAGTCCATGGTGATGATGATGCATGGATGTAAATTTCTTGAGAGTTGTCAGAAGTTCTAATACCCCATATGGGATCTTCATGGGCAGGTTGGGCTGAGCTAAGGCATATCCCAGCCCAACCTGAATTTCGAAGCAGAGGACCATATGCGGACCAAGCCCGACACCGACTGTAAGTGCATGCCCCATCCCAAACATGTCAGGCCCAAGCCAACATTAGCCAATTAGGCTGGGCCCGGCTTCACTAAAATACAATCACTAAATATTGGACCAATTCGTTTCGGCCAGACTGGACTTTGGGCTTTCTATCACTCAATCCAAGGCAGTCCAAATATTTAACTAGCAGCAATCTTATCCAGGTCTGAGGAGTAAAACCTAAGGTCCAAATCCGGCCAAAGCAAGCAGGGCTGTGTCGGGTCTGGGCTGGCACAGTCCATGAGCACTCCTGAGAATGGTCCTTCTCATTCTATAATTGTACATCCAATTATAAAAACTGAGAGTCATTTGATTTTTTAGGTTAAGTGGGTAAATGCATATTAACTGAATATTTAGGGTTGTCTGATTGATGTGTTTTTCTCCTTTCTACTTCTAGTCCATGTCTGCCTGGGCCACCCACTTATAGAGTCTTGGACTGTGAATCTAGATTGTGTTGGATATGATCCACAGCAGTTTCTTCTTAATCGAACCCCCATTAATAGGTGTCAAAAGATTCTCATTAAATGTAGACCAAGAAGTATCCCCCCAAAGACATGTCAATTATTTCTACCTGTAAATACAGCACATTGTGAATCTGACACAGTTCTTTTCCTTGAGTTCTGGGAGTAAAAACTGGGACACCAACACAAGAGAATTACCAAAGTATGGAGTTACTATGGAGTTGCTCTTTATAAAAAACAAAAGAAGAAAAAGCATGTGGAGTTACAAGTAGTACTTAGATAAAATCAGATAACAACAAACCTTGGAGATGAATCTGCTAAAAATCTTAATTGGGCCTCTTTGTTTCATGAAGTTGAATTATTAGGAATTTTAAGACTTTCAATTTCAGCAAGCCAAGAATAACCATAAAAAAGCCTCTCTTTAATGGGAATTGATGCAAGGGAGGATAAGAAATGAATACCCAACCATCACTCTAGTAAAAATTCTAGGGAAGTGAAGGTCCATCTAGATGGGTAACATGGGTTACCTCATATCCTTCAACTATCACCTTATATCCTTCACCAATGACTGCCTTATATACTTCGGCCCTTGCCTCATATCTTACATCCTTCACCTCTTGAATAATGTTTCAATGGAGCTCATTTAAACATAATGTATTTCTATGTCTTCAATGCAAACAAACAGAATTTTCATTTTCATCTCAGATGATATAGACCGTACATAGAGAAGGCAGTATACAGCTACAACATATTTTTTTAACGTTTTAGTCTGTTAGTCGTTCACAGTTCGGTTACACCACTATGGTTTTTTTTTTTGTGTTTTGCTTAACTGAGTTTTAACTCAATCACTCATCAGACTGAGTTGGACTCTAGAGGGAAAGAGATCCAATATCTCCATATGATGTGATTAAAAACTACTATAATTCTCCTACAGGGATACGTTTGCAGAAGGTCGAAAAGGACAGAACCCTAGGACATGAGGGAAAACATATCTTGTATTTATGAGTGAAAGCATAAACACTTGCTTCCTATCTGTGGCATTTATAGGTGAAAGCTAAAAGGCTACCATGGGTGTTAGGTTATGGTCCATGGATATATGGTTGGCATCTAACTCATTATGGGGCCCGTGGCCGGCCAAGATCTAGAGCATTTAATTCATATGATCCTCTTCTGCCTCCGTTTCGGATGGGCATGCCAAGGTGGCAGCTAGGCCTCAATAATTTTCAACTTGTGTAGAGGAAAAATAGCATGGCAAAGGTTGGACTCCCATGTCCTTTTTTGTTTTGTTTTGTGCAGCATGAATCTTTGTGCTCCTTTGTTTAAAGTGGAATACTAATTTATCTGTTGATTAAGGTCATGTTTGATCCGACGTGGGACTAAGGATCCATGGCATGTGGGCCACACAATTTTCAACAGACATCACATAAACAAGCGCTATAAGTAAAAGGAAGTAAAAAGATACTATAGTGCTCAGGCTTATATAAAATAAAATGGGTGTGAACTGAGAAAGAAGTGGTGAATCACTAAAGTCGTATCTGCGAATCTAGAAAAGCTTGTGTAATTTAGATTTTCATTTTCATGCTAGAGAGGAATTTTGATTTCCTATATCCTCAATATAAAAATGAATCCTTGCTGTTATGGGAAATAAGTTTATTTGATCTTGTCCTTCTGTGTAACTTGAATAGCTGCTGTTCATTTTTGCTTTGTATGTGTTCTTAAGCCATTTGTACACTTTCATGGAACACAAAACGTGCCACATCAATTATAGATTTCCTGCATGACACCAAATACCATAGAACTCCTTTTTTTGAAAAAAGGAAAACTGCATTTCAATTTAGCACTTCATATAAATAACTCAGTCTCTGATATTTTAGCTTTCACTGTGGCTTGCTAGAGGTAAAATTGACAGGCTAGCTTTGATTGTTAATTAATCAGGGAGAGATTGATGAGATGGCTAGTGAATCATTCAAATAATGTGCTAATGCTGCTTTATTAGCATCTATTATCGGACCATTAGTCATCAACGGGATAAGAAGTTTACTGTTTGATAGGACTAGTTTTAATGGTAGATGGCCACGTGGAATCCAAATCCTCTACTGCTTACATAGTAAAATACTCGATACTGATTTTAGAATTAGGACATCATGTGGCGGAGTTTGTAGGGTTCATCATTTCAGTTGGTCATGAGACGGCTTTGGGTTCTACCCAACTACAAAAGTCTATAAGATATTGATGATCCTCTAATTTTAAGGTCGCAAGAATGAATAATAAAAGCTATAAACTTAAAGTCATTTATTTATTGACTATCCATTACATAACCATAGATCAGCAAACGGAAAACTTCTAATAAGCATATTTTTTTTTTCATAGGTAATTAGATCTTAAGGACTTCTTATATCCCCCATGCATAAACTCTATCATGTAAACTAGTAGAGAGTGTGTATGCACAGGAGCCGAAGAGAACTCAGATCCTCACTTTAGCTGAGCCACTAGTTGCCAAGTGAATGGTCGTTATCAGTCGATCAAGATTTGTTTTCTTTCAGCTGTGCTCTAATAAATGTTCTACTATAGATGACACAGCTTAGACAAGGTCATTTGCTGTTCGATGTGACCTAAACAGAAGCATCTACTATTGCTTGGATACTTACATCTTACTTAAGAAGTCACAATCGTTACCATAACAAGTAAAAAGAACTGGATAATTATCTGTTGTTCCCCTCATGGTACAGATGAAGAAAGAAAAGGCCAGATAGGTGATAAGTTGGAATACATTACACCATAATCATCCACCTCTCATCAAAAGCACTTCCAAAGATGTCAATAGCAAATGGGTCGGGCACAAGACCGGTCCACATGTGTGTTCAGAACCAACTCAAATTACTAATTAGCGACCCGGGATTGGAATTTGATCAGATCTAACTGGTACTTACGTACATTTAAAGTTAAAATTTAAAACCAAATTCACGCCTGGAACCAAATCAAACTAATGATTATTCTAGTATAAAAGGACACGCTCGTTTGCATAAAATACATAAGAATTTGCAGTGAAATGAGCTCCACCTAGGATTGGAGATGAGGGGTGAAGAATACAACGTGGAGAATGGAGATGTAGATGGGATCTTAGACTTTTCTATGTATTGAATTATAGGTGATAGTTAGGTATTCATTTTCCATTTACCCTTGCTTTTCATTAAAAGGGAGTTATTTAATGGCCATTTCCCTAGGTACCATTTGGGAAGGAGGGGAAATGGGGGGGAGGAAAAAAATGGGAGAAAAATGGAGGGAAAATGAAAAATGAAGGTGTTTGGGAAGGGGGGAGGGAAAATGGGGGGAGGGAAAGTGGAGGTAAAAATCCAGTGGGGCCCACCTTAAAACTTTCCCCTCAAAAATGGGGGAAAGTATGATGGAAAGAGGGGATTCTTTGGAATTTTACTAAAATGCCATTTTCTCTTAGTCACCTTTTTCCAAAATAAGGATAAATTGGTAATTTTCTCTCTATCTCACAAATAAATAAAATCATACTTTTTCACTTTTATTCCCCCTACTTCTTTACTATCCAAATAAAATGAGATAAAATTAATTTTTCCTCCTCTCTTCCCCTTCATTTTTCTTTCCCCTCAAATTTCCCCCTCCCCCCCTACATACGCATATAAAGGTAGACTATCCAAATAAAATGAGATAAAATTAATTTTTCCTCCTCTCTTCCCCTTCATTTTTCTTTCCCCTCAAATTTCCCCCTCCCCCCCTAAATACGCATATAAAGGTAGACACATAGTTATAGCACCCAGCTATTCAAGTCCCTGGATCTAAACCCAAGAAATACGCATATAAAGGTAGACACATAGTTATAGCTCCCAGCTATTCAAGTCCCTGGATCTAAACCCAAGAACAGGAATCTAAACACATAGTTATAGCACCCAGCTATTAGAGTCCCTGGATCTAAACCCAAGAACAGGAATCTAAACCAAAGTTCATTTGGGTCCATGCAATGGACCTGGATCTGGCTTCAAAATAATAATACATGGATGGAAGAAGTTAGACCACACCTATTTTTAAGTTCCGGTGTCGTTTGAAGACCTGTTTCCTCACTGCACAGACTCCCAGCAAAGAGAGTGATATATATTCGACTCCAAACAAACGATGTTGGATGGTGGGACTACATGAGGTACGCCCTAACATCATCCTCATTCCTAGGTGTTTTACTTTTACCATATGAAAACAAAACTAGCATTCGTACCTTATGCACGGCGTCAGCACCCACTCAAAAGGGTAATACAAGGCAAGTAATAATCAACAAGCAAATAATAATTACTAATGCCTGCTCCACTATGGCTCCACACGAAATCATGCAAAGTAGGGTCCAACAGTTTCAAAACTCTCATTGTGGTCTATCTATTAAAAAATAAATAAAATAAAATAAAAATAAAAGAAAAACTATTTTGAAGGCTTCAAAATTGTCTCATCCTTGGACCACTTGATGAAAGTAGTGTTGGGTTCTTATCTTGTCAGGTTTATTGGATTGGTTCATTAGATTGGTCAATGAGTAAGTTTAGGGTTAGGGGTATTTTAATAATTGTAATGGGGATTTTTTGTAAGTTAAGAAAGCAGAGATTATATATTAATTAATGTAATTTGTAATCCTAAACTCTTTGAGAGAGTGTGAGAGCTCTCTCTTCTGTTACGTCGGAGTTTTCCGAACCACATGGGGCTGAAAGAAAGTAAGCAAGGGGGAACAAAGAGAGAGCTCGTAAAGGGAGAGGCCATAGAGCAAAATTGAGATCTATGGAGAGAGTATAGAATAAGGTAATGTTTGGATCGTCTTAAGTTTGGGTCTTAATGTCTTGTGTCTTAAGCGCTAAGACAAAAAACCTAAATAAGATTGTTTGGTACGCAATAACAACATGTCTTAAGCGCTAAGACGTCTTGTTATTTAAGTCGAAATTATCTTAATTCTAGGAGCTCAAAATCCAGCTCCTGTAATTAAGACCCCAACATCTTAAGCGGTAAGACATTTCAACCAACCATTGTGGGGCCCACCCAAAGTATTATAATAAAATATAATAATATATTATTATTATATCATAATAATAATAATAATAATATAATATCTTTTTCACCCAACCATTATAGAGCCCACCAAAAATATTATAATAAAATATCATAATATATTATTATAACATAATAATAATAAAATATCTTTTTCACCCAACCATTGTGGGGCCCACCCAAAATATTATAATAAAATATAATAATATATTATATTATAATAATAATAATATAATATCTTTTTCACCCAACCATTGTGGGGCCCACCCCCAAATATTATAATATAATATAAAAATATATTATTTTGAGAAATTACAAAATTTTTCACTACACCTTTGTGGGGCCCACCTCCAAATATCTGTTATCTACTATCTACTATCTACTACTATTATAAAAGAGTGGACAATTGTAAACTTTTCTCACTACACTATTGTGGGGCCCACCCCCAAATATTATAATATAATATCATAATATATTATTATGAGAAATTGCAAACTTTTTCACTACACCTTTGTTGGGGCCAACCCTAAATATTATAATGCAGACTTTTTCACTACACCATTGTGGGGCCCACCCCCAAATAGTATCATATAATATAATAATATATTATTATGAGAAATTGCAAACTTTTTCACTACACCATTGTGGGGCCCACCCCCATATATTATAATATAATATAATAATGTATTATTCTGAGAAATTGCAAACTTTTTTACTACACCTTTGTGGGGCCCACCCTAAAATATTATAATGCAAACTTTTTCACTACACCATTGTGGGGCCCACCCCCAAATATTATAATATAATATAAAAATATATTATCATGAGAAATTACAAACTTTTTCCCTACACCTTTGTGAGGCCCACCCTAAAATATTATAATGCAATCTTTTTCACTACACCATTGTGGGGCCTACCCCCAAATATAATAATATATTATCATGAGAAATTGCAAATTTTTTCACTACACTTTTTTTTTAATCATTTTGGTGGTCGTTATAATAATGTGTCTTTAGTCCTTTTATAAGCAAACTATTATTAAAGTTTATGTAATAATGTTGGTGATTATGACGTTGAACATGCATTGTGATAGTTAAAACATGATTTTTTTTAAGTTTAAAAAAATGAGTATAGAGTGTACTGGACATTGTCCGAGTCAAAAGAAACAAATTTATGTCAGATGTTTTTCAGGCTTAAAACCATTTTTTTAAACAACAGAAATTACCCTTAACTTAAGACATGGATAAGATGCATTACCAAACAGTCTTATTCAATTCAGATCTCATCACGTTCAGGTGTTGCCAAACGATCTTATTACAGAACAGCTAATCAGATCTTAAACTCGCAGCTCTAATAAGATTTTAAACTCACAGATCTTTTTCAGACAGATTAAGACGTCAAAACATTAAGACGATCCAAACAAGGCCTAAGTGTTAGAGGGTTGAATATTCTTGTAATGAATTGCCCAATTCCTTTGTAGTGGAATTGAGTGAAGCGCTCATATCCTCGTAGATGTAGGCAAGTTTGCCGAAACCACGTGTATTTGTGTCTTGCTTGTGGTGTGTTAGATCGTGCGTGTTTTCCTAATTAATTCCTAACAAGTGGTGTGGCTACTATGAGGTCACATGCGTGTAACAATTATTTTCCATGTAAATTGAAATAAAGTGCGGATTTTTTCTTTAGCATTGAATTAGGAAAAGGTGATCCATTCAGTGGCAGAAGCGAAAGTCTGCAGACTCTGAAGAAAGGTGCCCTAATTAAACTTACATGATTGATCCAAGAGTCTAGATTATGAGAGTGTTAGATTTTGGCTGCAGGATTTTTTTTTCTTTGGCTAAGGGATCAGGCTGATCATCCAATGTGAATTGCTTGAATCAAGCATTGGTGGGCCTCGTGTAGGTCAACGGGAGACCATTTGCTTCATAACTCCCTTGCACACATCAACCTGGTATCATTTTCCACTATAATATATTTAGGTCGATGATTTTGGATTCAATTTTGATCAGATTCCTTTCAATTTTGACTTTTTTAAAATTGAGCTTTGGTAAAAAACTAAAAAATGTGCAGGTTTAGAGATCCGAACTCATGACCTATATATATATATAGCATTTTAAATAAAACTACGATAATCAAACCACATAATTATTACATGTAATTACTTATCAAGAAAACTATCAGAAGTAGTTAGATGGAGCCGGGAACCCTAGCCACATGGGCCATGCCGATGCTTAACACTCGTCATTGTCCTACAAGGAATTATTGTTGAGGGCATTACACCTAAAAACGAGTTTATATCCTCTAAAGCCATTTTTGTAACATCTTCCTTCTGTTCCCCGAGAAGGGGCCACATTGCATGGTGGGGTCCAGCCCACTGACCTGACAAAGCAGGACTCGTTAGAGATGCAATCAAACTGGATGTTCAAAATGAATTTTCCACAGACCTAATATCAGTTAGATTTCATAGATTGATTGAGTAGAGGTTACTAATGAGGCCAATTTACTGTAGATGCCTAACCCAAAGCCCATCCTCCTGACATTGAGACTAAACTCAAGTGAAAAGGATAAACTACATAATCTTAAATTTCCTGATAATAGGATTTTTGTCAACAAACACCAAACTATGAGGGAAAGAAGACACGAAATTATGAGAAAAAAATATGGAGAATGACATTGTATGGACGGTCCTTGCATCTTTTCAATATATACCAGTTGTTAGGGCCTTTTGAACCCTACAGATCATAAGGGTGTCAGTCTAATGTCGTTAACTCTCTTCATCTGTAGTCCATAAGTTTAACATCTTTATTTAAACATAAATAAAGAATCGAGCTTTGATCCAACGGTTCATTTCATTAGGATCCATTTAAATCCAATGGATTGTTGATTATCATAGGGATTATATGTGTATATGTGTGTTACATTTGGATGGGTCATAAGTGAGCCCCAAAACATGATTTTGTATAGTAAGGATGTAAAGATTGTCCTTACACTGTCATTTTCCAAAAGATTATATCATGTCCATAGATATATAAATTCTTATAATTTGTAAACCAAAAAAGGCCCATATGGCCTATTTGGTTTATAGGCATTTTTGAAAAGAAATTGGGCTTGTTGGGAATTTCTGATGTAAGAATTTAGAATTCCAAAACAACATTAAAAAAAGAGCACTTTAGTTGAAATTTCAAATGCTCCATCAAGAGGAGAGATTTGAAACTCCACCTCAAAGAGATAGCTTTAGGAGGACTTGGAATTCCTCCGGACATGGATTTTGAAAATTCTAGTAATGTTTCATGCCTTTAGCATTATGAATTCCTAGAATTCCAGCATTCTAAGTGCTGGAGGAGTTGAGTATTTGAATTTCTACTTTAGGGCACCATATTTAAAATTTTTCCTTAAATAAGAATTCTTACAATTCTTCCGAACAAACTTGTTATAAGGTGTATAAGGTAAAGAGATAAATAACACATTCCAGGGTGGTGGGTTTTGGGGACAAGTGAATTCCATTAATTTCGGATCAGGTCTCTATCTATCTATATGTGTGTATGTGTGAATATGACGATGTATATCAGGTGATTCGTGAACTTGAGCTTTTCCTTTTCTGAATGCAGCGGAGTAGCTTTTGCTCGTGACCAGAGGCGGACCTACATGTAGGCCTAGGGGGGCCATGGCCCCCCCTAAGTTTTCAAAATTTTATTTTTCACTACTAATTATTTTGTAATTTTTTAATTTTATTCCTAAATTATTAAGATTTTATTTTAATAATTTTCATTTTCCCCTCTAATTTCATTTTCTGGGTCCGCCCCTGCTCGTGACGGTCCGTGGGAGCTGCCTTGCGGCCGCGCCTTCTTTCTCGTGATAATCACTGAATTCGGCACGTGACCCGTGATCCCCCACCACGCCACGCACCTTACCCTGACGAGTCCGACATTATCTTCCGTACGCAACCTACTCGGCCAAAATGTGAAATAGCAACGTGCTCTTGCCGTCTTGCTAAAGACATTATTTAATCTAAACTAAGACTGATTGAGCTGATAAAAACAATTACTACACTTGCTCTTACCCAAAACAAAAGCCTGAGAAACTTATAATCTAAACCAAAATTTGTTAAACTCAAATGACCAAAATGTCCTCAGCCTTTTGAAAATAAAAAAATGCAGTTACCTTTCTTGGGATTTCAGTATGTAGTATGTACTGTCCCTATCAAAGCCAATGCCTGATGCTGATTTGTTGAAACTTCAAAGTCTGGCAATGCTTTTTAACTTTTTGTGTCAGAAACTGATTGGGTAGGTTTGTCATCATTGATATATTTAAAATATCATAAAAAAATAAGAATCTCATGGAATCTTCACCATTTTTAACTAAACATGATGAGATTTGGCTAATAGCATGAGCTTTACTTCTTCATAAGAATGTAAATCTCCAAGGAAGGCCAACCTGTTTATGCCGGCCAATTTGAGTCATTCCTAATTTAAATGGATAATGAGGTTCAGTACTTAGATTAGGGGTGCTCGCCCATGGGTCGGGCTAGCTCGGGCTTGATATGGGCCCAACTCGCTTTAGGCAAGGCCTATATATAAAATTTCGACCCATTTAATATTTGGGCTCGGCTTGGATGCAGTGAAAGAAAGGCTAAACAACATGTGTTTATAACTTAGTGATAATTTGTCTAAACAATCGCCAGAAAGTCGAAACAACTTATAAAAAGTTGAAATAAGGCATTAAGTTTTGCCTTATTTAAAAAAAAGGACACAAGTTTAAAACCTTTTCAAATTAGTCCCTAAGTTTTACGAAAAGTTCTCAATTAAGGACATTTTCTATTTAAAGCTATTTTCCCGCTACTTTCTTCCTTTTTTTAAATACTAAAATCATCCTTCATTGAAATAAAACTTTTGTTCACTTCCTCTATATTCTCCTCCTTTCCTTCATTGGAGTCCTCATGGTAATCGAGGATGACCAGCATCCCAACGGTAATCGACTACATATAGTAGTTGTCAGAACCATGTCATAGCTTTAAATGAAGGGCAATTTGGACATGTTAATAAAATTGAGGGAAAAAGTCACAGAATATACCTTTAAATTGCTGAATGTGCTTAATTAAAAACTTACTGAAAAACGTAAGAATTAATTTAAAAAGTTTTAAAACTTATGTCTTTTTTTTTTAAAACAAGACAAAAACTTAAGATTTTATTTGAGAGTTCTCCTAAAAGACTCAGTTTAACCCAACTTCGATTGAATAAATTGCTGGGCTTGGTTAAATGCCAGCCTATCTTTGTAAAGTCAAGCAAGGCCGAGACATGCGTCAGTCCAACCGGACCCCGCCGTGATCACCTCTAACTTTGATTGATTACAACTTACAAGAGGTGGTGAGTGGGCCCCACAAGCATATTTTTCTTTCACTAGGAAAAGTCTAGCTCACTCAAAAACTTGTGTAGATAGTTTGACATTGTTAATAAATTTTAAAATATCATCAAAATAAAATTTTCATGGACTTTTCACAATTTTTTTTATTATCAAGTATAATGCATTTTTGTGTTGGTTTAATCTGCTTATTTTATTAAAATTTAAGATATTTTTGAAGAGATTTTTAGAATGTTTTAAGTAAACCTTGAAAGTTTAAAATCATTCAATATTTTCTGTCAGCACAAAGCTTTAAGACTCAAGTGAACTTGTAGAGGATTGGGGTTCGGGGATTTAAACAGGTGGGGTTTGGTGGGACAATGGTGGATTTGGATCGAAAACAAATGAATTTATTGAAATTCTAACAGCTTGTTTGTTTCATGTAAGTGAATACATAGGAATTGTATGACTCCTATTCTTAAAAAAAAAGAGAAGAAGTTAAAATTGAAGAAATAAATATGAAAATGACAATTAAACTGTATTTTCTACGAGGAAAAATGACTCAAGAGGAGGTCGGAAATGGATACCTAGCTGCTTGATAATTCAAATCTTAGAAACGTAAAGGTTACCACTGCTTTATATCCTTTGCCCTACACCTCTTTTTGATAATCAATCGATGGAGCTAATTTGACTATAAATACCTATCTAGTAGAAAACAAGAGGTCTCTCATTTGTATGGACACCCTCTTTCTTACTTTGCTTTCGAGGTTTGATTGTTAGGTTTCTATTCCTACGACAGTAGGCTTCTTTCTCTATAGTTGGGGCTTCTCTGGAAGCAAATTTTTTTTTTTTTTTTTCCGATAGCCAGGGTCTCAACCCCCTTGGCCAACGATACCAAAAAAAAAAAAAGATTTTCTATGTATTTTATGCAATCAAACATGCCCTAAATATATATTACATAGCATACATTATTATTTACAGTGGTTATAAGATGCACGAGGTGTGCAGGGAGCTCTCCGTGCACACCTTGTCGTGGGGCCCACCTAGGGGCCCACATGAGGATGGGGCCAGGTGGATTGAAAGATCCAGCTATGGCCTATCCATGTATAAACATGGACCATACCTAATCATCCTCACCCCTTGATAAATGACCCACAAATTTTCTTCATTAGAAATAGGCGCACAGTGGACCCAATGGTCCAATCTATTTGGATGGGTGGAAACCCAGGATTCGGGTGACTATCGAGGGGGTCATGTGTATGACCCATTTAGATAGACCATCAAGTGGGCCCTACTACGAGGAGCGCCGGGTGTGCACCAATAAAAGGCGTGCATAGGATGATTTACCTCATTATTTATACCGTATGATTATTTATAATAATACTAATAATATAATAGGACATTAATATATATATATATATATATATTTATCACATGCGTAGAAGGATATTTAAATATAAACCTAAATGGACCAGATTAAATTATTGATCAAGTCAAAAGGAGGTTTAGGTTATATAATCAAAGTCTTGAGACCCTTCGGCTCCTGGGCATTGTGGGGGGTCCACTAATACCCATAGATGCAGCATACTTTTTTCAAAAAGTCTACTTGTCCCGGGACTCATGTCCCGGGACTGGCCCGACTCCATAGGAGGAGGGCATTTTGGTCATTTGGCAAATGACCAAAATGCCCTCCTCCTATGGAGTCGGGCCAGTCCCGGGACATGAGTCCCGGGACAAGTAGCATTACTCTACTTTTTTTTATCCCGGCAAACATGCCATTGGAGTCAAAAGTGAAAGCTTGGGAGTTTGTGCGCATATCTGTGTTTATTAAACTGTATATTTGTCTCAGCCATCATTTTAAAATGGAAGAGGATCCCTGATTGGTCCAAACAAGGTATGAATGGGTGCCAAATAGGAAGTAAAAATTTTTTTTTTTTCTTAAGTGGAGGAGATGAGATGTTATTGATATGACTTCTCCCCCACATGTGGCACCCTCTGAGTGGTCGAAACAAGGTTTTTCTGTTTGGACCAAACAGGGGATCTGCTTCCTTTTAAAATGGATTCAGATCCCCTGTTTGGACCACTCAGGGGGTGCCACATTGAAAGAGAATTTTTTTTAAAGAAATGTGATTTCTTTTTAAAAAAAATGGAATGTAACATCTTAATCCCATGTGACACCCCCTGATTGGTCCAAAGAGGACTTCCCTATTTGGACCAAACGGGGCTCCATTTCCTTTTAAAATTAACGATAGCTACTTGACTTGTCGGACTTGTATTCTTCAGTACTGCTTTTTTGGTATTAAAATAATGCTTTTAAACTCTCCATTCTAAAGGTGTTGCATGGTATTACTGATGTGCAAGGAAGTCTGTTCATACACATTGTTTAATGGAGTAATTGGAAATTGTTATAATGGAAATAAGTAAATTGTTGGTGGGTTGGATAAGGCGTGGTCGTATGTGCATGCTCCCCCATGTCTTGTACCAATGTGCGCTTATGTAGATTTAACGGGCGCTACGCAGGGGAATAGTCCAATTGAGTTAAAGACGGCGTGGATGCAGATGTCATAAAGAAGAACAGCAAACATACCCTTGGACCTTCGCCAAAATTAGGATCTCTAGAAGGCTAAAGTGGCCCACCTGCCTAGTCGGGAGAGCAATAAAGTGTGATGGCTATCCCCGTTAGATATAGGTGCTGAACTAAATGCCCCTCCAAGTGGGGCCTATTACCATGCATGATAATCATGAAAGTCCAATGAAAGAAAAGACTTAGATGGGACCTATTTGTGTGACAAATAGGAAATCTCACACCCTAAATAATTAAGTGTGGAAAAAGGGGCCTTTTTTAAGAAACTCCTTTAAATGTTGTTTGAGACAGGGGGCTTGATTAGTTGAATGGCTCAAACTACTGTTGCTATAACATAGTTTTGATTGGATTAAATCTTCCTTCAGAATAGAAAAAAGTGTGATTCAAATTTGGGAGGTTTGAACTTCATTAGTGAGGCCTGTTGTGTTTTTATATAACAATGGGCTAAAAGAATCCATGAGCCTTCCCCCTTGGGAGGATTGGACTCTGGTTATGTACGACGAAGGTTAGACCATTGTGGGCCTAACTACTGAAAGGTCCCCAACTTGGAAAAATAATTGAAAGAAAGGTGAGTAAACTTTTGAATAAAATAATAACATCTGAGATACCACTTCAATAATGACACAACCACATGCAATCTGTTAGTTTATTTCTTATTGATTGTCAAGATTTGCTCCAATGATTAGCTGGTCTTTGGCAGGGTTAAGTCTTTGAGATATCACCATATCCATTAATTTAATTGATAGGATTATCAACGAATAACATAAAGGGGCGTTTGGTCGGAGGTTTCTCAAAGTATGACTTTGTTATAAACAGTCCACAAAAAAAAAGTCATGCAGCTAAAGTTCCTCTAACAGATTCTTATACTTGATATGTCTAATTTACCATTTCTTTAAATAATATCTAATGATTGGTGAGATATCCCATCAATAATGATCAAATACCATTTAATTGGCTACAATCAATAGAATCTCATTAATGAGATTTTTCAAATATATTCTAAAAACACACAAATAAATTTCAAAATAACGCAAATAAATTTTAAAAAACGTAATAAATTAAAAAAACAAATTTCAAAAGAACACAAATAAATTTAAAAGGACGCAAATAAATTTCAAAAGATCCAGATAAAATTTAAAAAATATAAAAAAATTCCAAAAGACGAAAATAAATTTCAAAATGCGTAAATAAAATTAAAAAAGGAAAAAAATTCAAAAAATATAAATAAATTCAAAAGAAAGCAAATCAATTTAAAAAATGCAATAATTTCAAAAAACACAATAATCTCAAAATAGCGCAGAGAAATTTAAAAAGACGAAAATAAATTTCAAAAGATCCAAATAAACTTCAAAAGATATAAATAAATTTCAAAAGATGATAATCAATTTAAAAAAACGCAAATCCATGTCAAAAGATCCAAATAAATTTCAAAAGATGAAAATCAATTTCAAAAGATCCAAATAAATTTCAAAAAATGTAAATAAATTTCAAAAGATGCAAATAAATTTCAAAAGTCGTAAATAAAATTAAAAATGCAAATAAATTTAAAAAAAGTAAATACAATTGCCAAAACTAAGATCAACCAATTTTTCAAGTTTCAGAAAAATTTGCCAAAAACTCAGTTAGATTTGTCTAAAACTCAGATAAATTTATTCCAAAACTCAGATAAATTAGCCAAAAACTCAGATAGATTTGTCCAGAATTTAGAGAAATTTGTCCATAACTCAAATAAATTTTACAAAAATAAAAAACTCAGATAGATTTATATAGTACTCAGAGAAATTTATTGCAGAACTTAGATTAATTTGTGAAAAACTCAAATACATTTGACAAAAAATAAAAAAACTCAGATAAATTTGATATAGATACCAATTTGTTGTGATCGTGTGTGCGGAAGCGTGCGATCTACAAGCAAATAAATCAAAGCCACAAAAAAAGAACACGGATTTACGTGTTCGGTGATTTCACACCTATGCCTACGGACAAAGCTCGTCTTCTTCTTCTCCACTTCGATTAAAATAGAGTTCGGATCTTCACTTCGCTGTCTTGCTGTTCTCCGGTTCCACTTCAAACCTCTCTCTCTGGTTCAGAGAAATTAGAAAATTAATACAACGAACAGGTCCAAACCTTTTGCAACTGCAAGATCCAAATTGATCCTAAAGACTACTATCCTCTCTGGAAACCGACTGCGACGAAAAACTCATATGCCCTGTTCTCTACAACTTCTTCGATCGATGGCCGAACCTGGGTTCGAAATCCTCTGGTTTGAATATTGATGCAGCAGGGCTCATATTCTACGATTGCGACCGCTTCAGAATCCTCTGTAAGTTCTGGGTGGAACCCAATCTCTTCACTGCTCGTCTTCTTCAATTGGGTTCTGTAACAGAACCTGATGTGCCCCCACATAAGATTTTCCTTGAGGAGGAGAATTTTTTCTTGATTGATTTTTTTATTATTAATTCATAGAATTGTCTCGCTACCTCACCAACCAATCTACCTGAATAGGGATGAGCGCCTCTTGGACAAATGGCCAACTCCCCCTTGTGGGTCGAACCGATTCATCACTTAGGATGACAAGTGTCGCTGGGGAAAGACCAAAGGACTGGAACGATTTTAGCTATGTAAAAGTAGCCAAGAGGCACCAGTGGATAGTGTCACACCATCCAGCATTGGGATTGGCAGCGATCTCTGCGTCTCGTTCTTCGACCTAACAGCAAGGGCAGCGCAAAACTAGATTGAAGAAGAAGAAGATGGAGAATGGAAGATTTAAAATTTTTAAATTTTAAATTTTATGCCTAATCAGTTGAAATGACAAATCAGTCATGAAAATATATGAGGAGCGTATCTAGGGACCTCTCGCCTTTCGCCGAAATATGTCCAGCTGCATGAACTACAGGCTTTAGAGGAAAAGTTAATGGACTGGAGGTCTTACAAGACCTCTATGAGGGACATTTCGCTAATTTTATCTGAGATAAATCAGTTTATGAATGTTATATGTATAGCATATTTTCAATTGCATATGTCTTGCATGGTGCCAGGTGGGGACCACCTGGCCCCATGATCATAATTTAATTCCATCACATAAACACCACCCCCCACTCTCTATGAATGTCACGGGTCCAATGAGTTTTACTCTAAATTGAATTGGACCGACCGTTGAATTGAAAAAAAGAAAAAATTGATGCATTTATATAATCGCTAAACGTGAGAGTCACAAATCAAGGTATTCTGATTGAGTTGAAATTTTGTACAGAAGTTGGTTGAATGTATATTCATTGATCCCCAAATCTCTCATGATTGGTGGGGCCTTGGAGGAACAACCAAGTTGCATGGAAATCCCGCAAAACAAAATTCCCTGGAAACAAATTCCTTGGAGCAAGCCGAAGTCGAAGGCTCGTGAATGTGGTTTTGTGCCAATGTCTAAGTGTTTCTTATACGTCGTCTACTCTATTTTTGTCCGACCCCACATAACATCAACTTACTCCTTGGTACACTACCCTTATGAATTGCCACAAGTCTAAATCTAATGCCATCACTCACCATTGAAATTGAACTATATATATATATATTTCTTACATGAATAGATATACATATTGTTGAGGTCAATGTTCACCTTCGCTTTTGAGCGGTTATAATTGTGGTTGAACCCTCGCCCTTACCATTAAACTATTATTGCGCTGTTTCTTATCACTAATTGGTTTTGGGATAAGGTGTAGTTTAATGGGGTGTAGGATCTTACAAAAGGTATCAAAACTTGATAGGTCGGGTATTTAAATGGTAGCTCCGTGGGGGTGTAAGCATATTATTCTGCACACTTGTTAATTTGTGGACTTTTACTGTTTTTACTATGAAAGTGTGTTGGGCTTTTGGCATATGGGCTTTTGCATATTCTGTGGACCAAAACAACCGACAGCAACAGTACGTGAAAGCACCAGAGACCGCACTAAAAGTCCTCTCTCTCTCTCTCTCCCTGCTACTTCAAGGGAAGGAGAAGACGAAGAAACAGGAGCATTAAATACTAGAAGGAAACAGGCATTTTTTCCTTTTTCCTTTACAACAAAATGGCGAAAGTCCTTTGCAACTTTTCTTGAATTCCCATGCATCTTTTTATGCTTTTTATAGGTGACTTTAGCGGTGGTGTTGGTGTTTTTATTTATTTTTACCTTGATTTCTCTCTATATGAACAAGATTATTTATTGCTTCTTGCAACTGTCATTATGGGGTTTTGTTATTCAGCTCATTGGTCTTTTGTTTTGTACATGTTCCTTAAATTTGAAGAGATTTGCTCGTGATGTAGTTGACTGTTAGCTCTGTTTTTCCCATGTTGTTTACCTCTTGATATCTTAAGAGATTTGATTGCAATTTAGGTGGGATCTCAAGCATTTTATTTGCTTCTTATGATTTCTTGGGAAATTTGAAATTGGCCAAAGTAGGTGACATTAGTTTGATGGGATAGTTTGGTGGGTGATTTTCCTTTTCTTTTAGAACTTTGGATTTTCATATTTTCTCTGTGTTTTTTTTTTTTTGTTTTTTTAATTTTATTTTTAATATATGGGTCTGTGCTGAATTATCAGGATGTTGATTCGAGGGGGCGATCTTCAATGCTGTCTCACTTAGTGTGAAATGATGCGAAACCAGCTATGGTTTGCTCTGCTGATGATCTGCTTGGGTGGAGCGATTTTCCCAAAGGCCTCAGAGTCCTGCTCCTTGATGAAGATAGCCTTTCCTCTGCCGATTTGAAATCCAAGCTTGAAGGAATGGACTATATTGGTATAAAAAAAATTGAATTCTGTTAAATTTGTTGGCAACTTACTTCTCCTGAATCTTATTCTTGTTCTACTATTTGTTTCTCTCATAAATTTGCAGCCACTAACCGCATACAATGTTTTTTGTTAAGGCATCTAGCAGCCCCCAGTAGCCATGACTTGTTCTTCATGTTTGATATCTTCAATAATGCAATTTTTGTAATATATTGGCTATTCATTTCAGGCCTTACTCATTTCCCAATTAGCAATGAGTGTGGGACTCCTGTCTTTTTTCTTTCTAGCAATGCCAGAGATTGGTAGTTGGCTTCTTAAAATACTGAGAAAACTGGGCTTTCTTATTGGAATTCTACATATGATATTGTTAACTGTGGGTCTTATTTTGGTTTAGGGAAAAAAGTACCACACTTGGATTTGTACACTTCATATTCCCCTTCATCCAAGAAAGAAAACCCCTGTTTGTAAGAATTGAGAAGAATTAGTGACAAATTTTTTTTTTTTTTTTAATTTAAGGTAGCAGTTTTAGTAAATGCTCTCAATTATTTTTTTAGTGAAAAAACATATGAATATGTACTATATTCTCTGTGAAAATGGGATATGAGCAGTTGGCAAACTCCCATTTATGCATATAACATTTTAATATCTCCAATTTCTCCCAAGTAACTGTAGAAGTTCACTTATTGTTGTATTTTGTAAAAATTTAGGGAACTTTACAGTTTCCATTCATCACTAATTCTTGATATGCTATTTCATGTTCTTAGTCTTCAATTTAAACTATTTGTTGAGTTCCTTTTCCCAATTTCCAGTTCTAATTTCAGTGGAATCATTCAATCATTTTTAGATTGGGTTTTACCTTCTTTCCTCTGCCTACCTTCTGTGCATATAAAGATTGTAAACTCCTCTCTTTCAGTCTATACTACATTTATTCTTTCTCTGATGCATCATGTGTATTCCTTGCAGTTTCTACATTCTGCAATGAGAATGAAGCATTATCAGCAATTTCAGATAAGGCTGAGAGCTTCCATGTTGCGATAATTGAGGTAGCGAATTTTGAAATCAGAAAGGCAAAGATTAGTTTTGTATATGGACAGATATTTCTATCTCACACAAGAATCTTGTTTGTGTATTCATCTTGAGTATAATTCATAATTGCAGGTAAGTAGGGGGAACAGTGATGGGCGTTTTAGGTTTTTAGAGGCAGCAAGGGATTTACCTACCATCGGTAAGAGCAGGGACTACTCAACGAAATGCTAAATCAGAGATAAAAAGATCCCTTAATTTTTCTTCAAACTCTTTTTTATGTTGGAAGTTTGATTTAGCCATCTGGTTTTCAAAGTCAATAGAGTGGTCGTCGTCGTCATCATCATTTTTATTAAAGATTCTGCTGTTATATAATTGTCATCGACTTTTGAGCTACCAATGAATTGTTTCTTTTTAAGTGGGGTGTGTGTGTGTGAGAGTGAGAGAGAGAGAGAGAGAGAGAGAGAGAGAGAGAGTATGCCTTCTCATTACAGAGAATGAATAATATAAATAATAATAGCATGGCATTTCAAATTTTACGAGTAAAGTATTTGTTTTTGCTATATGAGATTGTAGATTGAGATGTCCCTATTTTTTTTTTTTCGCTATATGAGATATTTCTTATACTTCATTTAAAACTTAAAATCCAAATAGTTTTTACTGGAATGAAGGGGATTTTGCTTGTTATAAATACAATTCTAGTACACTTATTCATTGCTCTAGGTTTAAAAGCAGGATGGATTTTCGAATTTAGTCAAAGCTAATGCTTAGGGTTATCTGATTGTCTAAAACCTTGACTATCAACATTACTGAAATTTCTTTCTGCAGTGATTTCAAACATCCATTGCTTAAGCACCATGATGAAGTGCATAGCGGTGAGCTCTCATCTTCTATCAATTAATATCCTACCCACAAACTTGTACATTAATACAAGTGCTTTTCCCTTTAGTTTATGAGTATATGCATTTTTCCGTGTGTACAATGCATATGGTGTCTAGTTTTATTAAAATTCTGAAGTTTTATGAACTTTTCAGCTCGGCGCAGCAGAGTTCCTTCAGAAGCCTCTATCTGAAGAGAAACTCAGAAATATATGGCAGCACGTCATTCATAAGGTGAGTTCTAATAAATTTGTCTCACATCAGAAATGCTCAATGAAAGGCTTCATAATAATGCCAGGTTTCCACCTTCTCCCGGATGTTGGAAAGTGGCAATAAAATTTACTACAGCAGCATTCTGCTACAAGAAATATTGAATGTTGCAAAACATCTGCCTCAGCATATGGACTTCATGAAATATGCATAGTAAAATGTTGCAATGTTGACTTGTTGCTATATTCTCAACTCTCAACACATATTATGTTAGTTGTAAGAAGTGGGTCTTATCTAAATGTTTCCAGCATTTAGTCTTTCAGTTCTTTGAGATTTTTGTCCGTTGTACCTCTAATCAAGATGATGAAGATCTCTGAGCTTAATAGCCCTGAACAGGCCTTCAATGCAGGGGGAAGTGGTCTCTCCAAATCATTGAAGCCCATCAAAGAAAGTGTAGCATCCATGCTTCAGCTTCAATCAGAGACAGCTGAGGTGAAAAATGAGAACCCGTCTGATACAGGAAACTCTGCACATGCTGATGGCCATGACACTGAGCAATCATTGGCGAGCGATAAGTATCCAGCACCATCGACTCCGCAATTAGAACGAGGAAGATCATTGGATGTTGGAGACTGCCAAGACAAAACCAGTTGCGCTGTAAAAAAAGAGAGCGACGAGCATGACAGAGAGTCTACGGAACTTCGAAAAGTCAGTTGCTCGGAGTCGAAATCTGTCGAAAATACTTGCATCAATTCGGTTAGTGCTGTTGCAGTGAAGGCAGATTCACTGTCCTCTCCTGGAGTGCCCCCATTGGAAGAGGAGGTGGATTCGGCCGATGGTTCTAAAACCTCTGAGTGTAATGCTTCTAAGGAAAGCATTATATCTTCCCATTCACACAATGGAGACAATTTAGAATCTAGCGCAGGGGATGGAAACCAGAAGAAGGCGTCAGCTCATCCTAATTCATGTGGCACCAAGACTAATAAAAAGAAGACTAAGGTAATTCAGCTCATAAACTTCATTCAGGCCTTCAATAACGAGGTCTTGTGGATTTGGATTTTTATTTTCAACTGCTTGTGCTTTTACTATATGGTTTACTTTGTGTGCACCAATTCAGATTTTGTTTTTTAGCATGATTGAATTTTCAGTTACTGGCTATGTAGGTGGATTGGACATCAGACCTGCATAGACGATTCGTGCAAGCGGTGGAGCAGCTGGGAATTGACCATGCAATCCCTTCTAAGATTTTGGAATTGATGAAAGTAGAAGGCCTAACAAGGCATAATGTGGCGAGTCACCTTCAGGTTGATGTTATGAACTTTGCATAGTAGATTTTTTCTATTGTGGTCTTTATAGGTGAATTAGGAAGCATGGCATCATCATCATCATTTTAGCCTTATCCCATCAACCTGATTAGGAATTCTTTTTATTGGCTATGTGAAGACAATCACCTGAAGTCCTTCAATGGGCATGGATGAGCACCTTATACGGTTTTCGAGTATGTGATGGGATTTCTAATAATTTTTGTAGAGGTTTTTGTGTGCTTTCAACTTCAAAAGGGGCAGTTCAAAGGTGCTCATTGGCGCACCCACAATGTTGTGGGCTGCACTCGTGTTAAAAAAAAGAAGAAATTAAGTGCATACAATGAATGGAAGCAGAGAAAATACTTTCTTTTGGTTGATGAATGCCACAACATATTGAGTGCAACGATCAACTGTAAAAGACTCATCGACTGCATGGACTAGGACTATCGATTTGGGTGATGACCCTCATGGTGTAGTGTACTGCAACTTGAAATTAGAACGCTCAAGGTTATGCACTTGATTAGACCTATGTAGTACACGTCTTGTAGAAAGAACTGAATATACAAAAATGCAAGCTTTAGATAAACTTCTCATATGATGCTCTGTTGTTGTGTAGAAATATCGTATGCATAGAAGGCACATCATGCCAAAAGAAGATGAGAGGAAATGGCAACTACAGAGGGACCCTATGCAAAGAGGCTACATGCATAAACCTCTCATGGCATTCCCTCCCTACCATTCCAACTGCGGCCTTCCTGCTGGTCAGATTTACCCCGTGTGGGGCCATCCTAGCTGTCCCACCCCTGGAATGCAAATGTGGGGTCACACCGGATATCCAGCGTGGCAGCCTCCAGAGAATTGGCTTTGGAACACTTATACCGGGGTAATATATACACAAATTCAATAATCAACGCTCAACTCTCTCTCTCTCTCAACACACACAATATATGTTCATGCATATACATAAATATTCACCCAAGAGCAGTCTGCATGTGGAAGGGGAACTCATCACTATAATGCCCATATACGACTGAGATATGCCAAGGATATGACCGACGGTAAATTTTCACATAAAAAGTGAAGTATCATATTCAATAAGACTTGATACGTTGTCTTCTTTGAAGTATCCTGGCATATATAATAGCTCATCACCCAAGTGGGAAAGGACTGCTGATATCTATATAATGAAAGTGAGACAGAACAATGGCATTTGTTTCAAGCGGTAGATCAGCTGGTTTGGACATGGGTGTGTGAGTTAGGGTGCAATGGCATTCAAGCCACAATTTGTTTGTGATGAGTTTTGGATGCTCCATGTGATAGTATTGCACCCATGATTATCAAATCATGGCTGGTTACTTCCAAAAGGAATCTTGTCCAGGCGCTTCTCCTGTTACATGATGGGGATACATACATAGTAACATGCTCATGCATTGTACCATATTTGGTTGATGTCTGTACGTGTTTTTGTTTTTTTTTGGTTGTGTTTCAGATGCATGCTGATGTTTGGGGCTGTCCTGTTATTTCTCCCCATGGTCCTCATGTCTTTCCTCAACCTCAAGTGAGTATGCATTGTTACAAGCTTTAAGATGGATGCATCCATGTATTTTATTCACGTAAATATCTGTGCTAACTGCACTGTGTGCACGATCGCTTTAAGATGCAGGATTATGGTTTTGTGGAACCCAACATGGAGGCATTAAGGAAATCCTTTGATCTCCAACCGGTAAATTCTTTACTACCAATGGATTTGTTTTAATATTATACATCACATACTACATAGAAGAGTTTGGAGCTCTAATTTCATTGGAGTTTTTCAAAATCACGTTCACCCCTTTATCATCGATGGGTTAAACTTCATTTCAATTGGAGTTGGAGTCCGT
The DNA here is from genome assembly GCA_028538565.1 of Umbellularia californica. Taxonomy (NCBI): domain Eukaryota; kingdom Viridiplantae; phylum Streptophyta; class Magnoliopsida; order Laurales; family Lauraceae; genus Umbellularia; species Umbellularia californica. The sequence continues at coordinate 10,227,095 of JAPQWN010000001.1, read as the reverse complement.
CTTCAATTTCATTCATTTGAGAGTAGGTTCCACATTGGTTTATCATCTCTTTGCAAGTGACCATTTGTCATATTATTTAAGCTCCTTCGGCTCCCATTTAGATATATCTATGTGGTCCCTTCCACATTTCAACCCTTTCGGTATGCAAGTGATCATATTGAAAAGGATGGGTGACGTTTCAGCTTCATCTAACAATCCTGGGATGGACAGTAAAAGGGTGAAAAAACTTATTTTAAACTTACACAGCAAAAAGGGAAAAAGAAGGTATAGTCACATTCACTTTCTTTTCTTCTAAATTCATGAACATGAGTATAGGACATGGACATATTGCCGCCAGGCTTATTGTAGTAGTAGAGTACAAGTGTGGCCCATAGTAGTGTTGGATGTAGCCTCCGATCCCCGTACATTTGTCCCACTTGGGGGTCCCAGAAATAATTCAGTAGCCATCGATGGTGAACTTTTACAAATCTGTTAGTGGTATAGGCCTATTGGCTTTTGCAGTGTCTTCAAAAGCACCCAGTAATGTTTGATGAATGTTGTTTGCAGGCACAAGAGGTGATAGACAAGTTGGTGAAAGATGTGATAAGCCAGCCATGGCTACCTTTGCCCCTGGGCCTCAAACCTCCTTCCATTGACAGTGTCCTCTTAGAACTCCACAACCAAGGCATCGGCGCCTTCCCACCACGCCCACACCACTCCATCTAGGACACCCACCTCTGCTTCTCTCAAAGACAGTTCCAGTCATGAAAATAAAGTAGAAAAGAAAATACAACCTTCACCATTGCTGTGAGTGAAAACTAAGGATAGAACTGTTTGATCTGATTGATTTGATGGATGGTATCTTTATCCACAATCTTATTTCTGAGCTGGTGCAACAGTCATGGTCGATTGCACAGGACATCCGACACCCGCGTCTACGTCCACTGAACCAAACGTATTTGGAGGAAGATAGAACACGTGTATAGTTTCTGATCGTAGAATGGATGTGGCTGTGAGGAGGAAAGAAAAGAAGAAAGGACAAAGACAGGGCGTGGAATATTGAGCTGGGTTTGGCCTTTTTTGTAAGGGAGCTTAGTGGAAGGTAAGTGGGTGGTGGGGACTGGGTTTGGGTTGGGAGGGACTTGCACTTTGCAGGCATGTGTGGTTCACCCCTTTGGGCATAAGTGGAGGCAGACATGAAACAGGTCAAACGTCAGGTGGGAACTGGAAAGGTCTTTGTCTTTGTATGATCCTTGTAATCATAATGTCACAACACTAACAGTAATGAGATGGGTCTTGTTTCTCATCATAATGTCTTCTTTTGCTCCCCTCTCCCTCTCTCTCCTCTCTCTCTCTCTCCCTCACATAATTTTTTGGGTTAAAGCTCTCCTTCCATAGTTCCATTCATTTGTAGAAGCATGAATACATGAGGTTGCATGCATGTGGAACAGTTTTGCAAGTACTGCTGATAATTTAAATTTGCCATGATAATATTATGATACTTTATTAAAACTGTATCATCATGATATTGTTATGATGAATTAGATTTCGTATTTAATTTTGTTATCATTAGATTATAAAGACATATAAAGTAGGAGAATATTCTCCTACGAGAGTGCAATTCGTGGAGCCCACTTAGATGCCAACTTATCAGTGGGGGTGGGGGTATACGGAAATGTCACCCTATGGATAAGGGTTATCAAAAAAGTTGGCCCCTGTCAATTCATCCTTAGACTTTGATTTGATAGCCTTATAGTGATCTTTTATCTATAGGTGTCTTTGAGATTCAATCTATCAATAAATAAAGGTTTGACCTGAGTAAATTTGGGCCTGGGGTGGATTATGGGGATGAGAGTGTGAAAGGGGGTGCACCGATCAAAGGTGGGTTTGGGCCCATGAATCTGAACTGCATATAACATTTCTCTATGAAGAAATATACAATGTTTCATGTTGAACAACAAATAAACCTACTTTAATTTTGACATGTTTGTGTCTAGACATTTTTAACTTTTCACTTTTTAGCAGATGTGCTTTGATATGATTTTTTTTTTTTTTTATAGGAAGTTTGTTGTGATAATTTTTGGAAACATATGCAATCTTACAGGAGGAGAGGGGTCTACTTGAGACATTTTCATCAGAAGAGATGCAATCTCTTCCTTCTCTTATCAAGTGGATTTCACATGAGGTAGCTTTTTCAATAATAACCTGATATAAATATAAAGTTTGAAATTATTCTGACAATATCTCCTGCTAATGTTGTCCTGGTCATAACCATAATTACCACAATGCTTGGGAATAATTTATCAGGGTTGTCAACAAAGAAACAGGAATCAGGGTCAGGGTTAACTGAATAACTGTCCAGGCTCCAAGCCCAATTGTAAATAGCTGCAAAACAGACCTTGGAACATGGATCCATGCCTGCAGATATGAGTCATGGTGCGGCTCTCAGTTTCCACTACCAAAGGCCCAGTGTAAGGTACAAGTTTGATCTATTTAGTTTGAAACTTTTGTTACTGGGTTCTGGCTGTGTAAGACTGAGTCCCTATTATAAGCCCCAACTGGAATGGAGAGAGTTCCTTGAAAGAGTACATGGAGAATGTTTCTGGGACAATCTTCTTTGGAAATTTAGGTACAATATTATACTCTGCTAGCTGTTATCTTCAATGCCATAAACAAGATGATTGGCAGAGAAAATGGAGCTTCTGTTTGGGAAAAAAGGGGCTCCATAAATCTAATATTTGGCAGGTGTGGCTAGTTCAATACATCTGATGTTACCAATTACCATAACACGCAAGATGTTTCAATTTGTTTCATGTCACGGAGAGCTTGCGCTTGTGTGGCTTTATCATGAAGTCTTAACACTCCAAATTAAGATCAATCAACCACCACTCTCACTTTGATCCCTGTGGGCTACTGGGCCACGCATATTTCCTCAATTTAGGCTATTTGCATTGATTGGCAATGGAAAGCCCAGAGTGGGATGTGAATTGTGGAGGGTTTGCATCAGTAGCCCATGTAAATAGGTTGACAGATATTATCTTAGAATTTTAACCGCTGTTTGTTTCAAGTAATTGAACTGGATTTCTAAGAATTTAAAGGATTGCATTTTTAAAAGTGAGTGAAAATGAAAAAAAGGGGGTACATGTCCACAAATGATGATCAGATAGAAAATGAATAAGGGGAAATGGGAAATGAAGTTCCAGCCATCACCCTAGTAATTTAAATCCTAGGACCTAGCCGAGGGAGGCGTGCAATATTGATTGTTGAGCCTTGGCGGAAGAAAGGAGGTTTGCATGGCCAGTTTACTTCACTACTGTCCACTGTGGGCTGGGCTTATAAGTCCCACGGTCCATTAGCGCCGAGCAAAAAAAGAAATTAAAAAAAAAAAGAAAAAAAAAGAGAGTGTGTAAACTACTGGGGTACATTGGTCTGGGCAGAGCTCAGAAGTATGGCCTCCCCTGTAATCTAAGAAAACCTCTTAAGGAAATTTTAGCAGTTTTTCACATTGGCCCCTCTAGAATCTCTCTTTCATAGAGGTCCTCCAAGGCATGTTTCCTTATTCGTTCACTGCATGTTGGGATCTTTTTTGACCTCCTTGAATTTAGCTTGAGTTTGATTCGACAAAAGTCAGGTTCAAATTAGCTTTTTAAAGTTTGGAATCAGACTAATGTACAGCAGCCTAAGTGCCCAACGGCCCCGACTGTTATAGTTGGGAGTGCTGAGAGGGTTCAACAACTCCTAACCACAGAACACTCTGCGAATTATATCACTGGCATAGCAGATCACATTAATGGTGTATATCAGTGAGTCACATGGCCTTTACATCCCTGGGACTATCCTATAACCAATCACAATCACCAGGTCTAATGGAGATCCTTTTGCAATAAAATGGGCGGGCCTACATATATAGTTTTGGGGGCGATCTCACCGTAGGACCTGGTCCGCTCCCAAAATACTCGTAAAAATCATGGGTCCACTTTTAAAATCCACATCAAATCAAGAAAAAAAAAAAAAAAGAGGGGTTGAGAGTAAAATGGCCACTTGCGTATTTGTTTTAAGAGTACCTTTTTGTTATTTATCACTTTTTAATAGCAGTTTTTGTGTCATGTTGTTCCTCTTACTGTCAACTCTCTCATCTTTGTTTCTCTTTTTTGACAATTTTACTCCTCCCTACCCCTCATTCAAACAAACATACCCAATTAAGGGCTTGCCTATATATGTTGCTATGGTCAGTCTTGAGTTTTACTTCTAATTAGCTTAGACTTGCCATTTATAGAGAAATACAACAATTTTTTATTTTCCTTCATAAAACAAAGAGGGGATGGAAAATGGACATGAACACATGCATGGTAAAACACGAGGAAAACTAAAGTTTAGAAAAAAGGAAAAAAAAAAAAACATTTTCACTTTTAATTTTTAAAAGAAGTAACGGTATATTCAATCCAGCTCTATAGGGCTCACTTGGGCCCACCTTTGATTAGTGCAAACCCTCTAATGCAATAAGTTTGGATTAGGGATGCAAATGGGTTCCCAATTCTCTGATTACCCTGAGGTTCTGACCGTTAAAAACTGGGTCTGGGTCCTTAGGCCCTGATAAGTAGATGGGTCCGGGTCTGGTTCCACCTTGGTTTGGACTCGTGGACCCGAGACCCGACATATTACCTAAGTTTTTAAAAATCTCACCTAAAAACCATATTTTTTTAATATCATTATCTACTTAGATCTAGACCCGGATTTGGACCTGTCCCATATATGATCTTGGTTCCGGTTCCGGAGCCAAGTAAAAAAAACGGTTCTGGATCCGGATCCAATTCCACCTTTTCCTTAATGGTTCTAGGTCCACTATTGACTCAGACCGGAACTGACCCATTTACAATCCTAGTTTGGATCGCTCGACGTATCGATTACAACTTTCCCTGAGTGGGCAAATGGCAGCACGCCACGTGTGCAGTGCCGCCACATAAGCTCCGAGTCACCCCAATAAACATGCTGATAGGGGTGGTGGGGTCGGCTCTAGCTGCTGGGACCCAGCACCGCTTCGGTATCAATTTGGAAATGGGCGATTGCCGCCTTGTAAAATTTGAATGGTAGCTGATTGTTTTGAACGGCTGGTGAGGCCTACCATCCTAATATTTCCAAACTTAGTCAGATCGTTTCATGTGAGGTGGGCCACACTATCGATGTCAATGGCTTTATATTCTTTTCTGGAAACACTCTGTCTATTGGGCCAGGCCATTGTCAAGACAGCGATGCAATTCTGAGTTTGGATCATTTGCTTCTCTCACCTATGGAAAATCCAATCCTCTCAAAATAAAATTCCTCCGCATATGAGTGGTGTTGCGCATAACCCAAGATTTTATCCTAATAAGAGTTGGTCCCATAATAATTTTGATCATTTGATTGGAAGATGTGATTCATGAAATTGTATCAGACTGTATCAGTTTATTTTATTTTATTTTTTTAAATTTTTTTATCAAATGGTTAATCTTATAGTAATACCAACTCTACAAATGTCATTTATTGAGAGGAAGTTTATTTTTGAGCGGCTTGGATTTTTCAATATGTGGGGGTCATTGTGAAGTTTCACTCCTTCAATTCTAGGTTTTTCTGGCTGGACAGGACCAAACGCTTGATGCTGCTCAATCACCGTTACTTTTGGGCCACTTATGATCAGATTTATTGTTAGTTTTATTGGCTTACTTATGATCAATCTATTTCTTTTCACAATGAAGTGTCTGACCTCACATGAATTACACACATATTTAAGTGATCTTGTAGTCAGTCTCATCGTTCATGTATGGTCTTAACAAGTAGATAAGGCTTTATAGTATATACATGTGACCATTTCTTTCGTACATCCAAAAGTATATTATAGTCAAATTTGAAGTAAGTCTAATTTTTCTAATCCATTCATCAGTGGTCTACAAGTTTAATGGCTTTATATGAAATAATAAAATTGACCATCGATCCAACGGTGCACTCCATTTGGATCTACCAAAATCTAGTGGGACCCGTGTAAATAGGAGGGGTAGGTTTGGATAGTATGCTTAGAAGGAGCATGAGGTGGCCCTATGAGGTGGCTTGTACCATACGACCATGAAGAAAGCTTCTACGGGAGCATTACTCATATATATATATATATATATATATATATATATAGAGGGAAGTGCTCCTATGAGAGACACTCTCACCAACTTGGTGAGAGATGGGTGGGGGCCCTCACATTTAAGTTGGGGGTCCTTGCATTTAAGTTGGTGAAAGTGGATATAGAAGTGAGGGCCCCCACCCATCTCTCATAAAGTTGGTGAGAGTGTCTCTCATAGGAGCATTTCCATATGGGGCCAGCTCTTCTAAGCTGCAGCTTAGCTTATCCTAAGGTGAAACAGGGCTGGTCCTACAAAATCAAAATCGATTATGCTGTTTTTTGCATGATGATCATCTTCAAAATCAAGATAAGTCCAATCAGAACTGAATTTTTCAGTTCCATCATGCAAAAAACAGATATAATCAAGTTTGATTCATGGAACCAACACCATTCCATCTTAGGATAAGCTAAGCTGCGGCTTAGGAGAGCTAGCCCCTATATATATAGGGGCTAGCTCTCCTCTAGCCCCAGCTTAGCTTATCCTAAGTTGAAATAGGGTTGGTCCTATAAAATCAAAGTCGATTATGCTGTTTTTTGCATGACGATCATCTTCAAAATCAAGATAAATCCAATCAGAACTGGAATTTTTCAGTTCCATCATACAAAAAACAGCATAATCGACTTTGATTTTGTAGGACCAGCCCTGTTTCAGCTTAGGATAAGCTAAGCTGCAGTTTAGGATAAGATTCCGTAAGCTAACGCTTCTGCGGCCCATCCTTGGTCCATTCAAATGGACCAAACACACGACCCCCTAAATTGCACATGCCCACATACTTTTGGTCAGATCCAAATTTGTTAGACCATTGGATCGACTATGCACCGATCCGAATGGACCATTAACCATTAAACTTTTGGTGCTTAGATAGAGATGATGGAAACTACGGTTGTGACTGATTTTTTATAGGAAGGAGAGTCCTAGGGAGTCCTTGGAATCCCCCCCACCCCCATCCCCATATGGGTCCTCAAGTGGGCTTCACCACTCAATTGAGCTTACTTCAGCTTACCTTATCCTAAGCTTCAGCTTAGGAGAGCTGGCCCCATATATATATATATATATATATATATATGAGAGGGGTTCCCCTAAGCTGCAGCTTAGGGGAAAATCAGCTGATCCGTGCGTATTGCACGTGTAACAGCCCACTAGAAAAACAAAACCAGCCCGCTCATCCCTTCTCATTTTTCCCTCCATTCCAAAATAGAGAACCCACTCTCGTCTCTCTCTCGGTCTGGTCCCAAGTTCGTTTGGATTTCTCCCGGTCGTCATCGATCTCTCCGGCGAGGGCAGCCCACTTCGCGTGAACTCTCCGGCGTCCCTCTCGGTCGGTCGGCTGCCCTTTTGTTTCAGTTTTCATTTTCCCCCCTTTCCAACCTAATCCCCATTCTCACTCCCACTCTCGTCTCTCTCTCAGTCTCTCCCCAGCTCGCGCGAAAATCTCCCGGTCGCCACTCTTGTCGCTCGATCTCTCTGACGAAGGCGTTCTAGCAGGAGTTCTGATAGGAACATACGACACTGGTGGATCCAGAATCTTATATCCTTCTTGTGGGAACATCGCGTCGAGTTCATCATCAGTTAGTGGCTTGTTCCTTTCTTCAATGTACCTCTCCCATCTCAAAAGATTGTACTGCTCAGGCGTGATAGACCTAGATTGACGAAGCCTCTCTCTCCCTCTTTGGACTGCGTTGGACTGCAGAGCCCAACCTCGGTGAGTTTTTTTGAACTCTGTTTTTTTTTTTTCTCTTTTCTTTTGGATGTGGGGTTTGATGCATGTTTTTTTCCTTTTGTGACTGTAATGTGATGCCAATCAATCTGAAACAACCCACCACCATGAGGCCAAAATATTGCATTGAAATTACCAATATCTAAAATTATAAGCCATTTTAAGCATGTAGGCTACCCACCACTTGGTGTTCTTCCCAGAAAAAAAATACTTTATATAAGATTAATATAAGAAAACAGAGACATATTTTAGTTAATTAAAAGTTGGTTGGTGGAAAGTTGCCTTCTATTGCAGCCAAGTAATATAAGCATATCTATGAGTTCCAAATTCCTATTAAGATTGTTTGGCTTAGAATTTCAACTATCTTAAAATACATAACACAAGATAGTAATCATAATTCCTGCAGTACAAGGCAATTGCAATCACAATAAAGACTTGAAATAATTCTTGGACAAAGAAGAGAAGTACCTTGTGGAACAAGGCCACCCTCCTCAGAGAATTGTGGGGGATCCCAAATGCAAGATATGCCTGCAAAAGAAATAATTCAGGAAGAAAGTATATATGCAGAAGTATGGAAAGGTCCATTGAACTAAACTGTTAACTCAAAAACCTGATTCTTCAATTTGCTATGTTACAGTGTTGAGAATAGATAACTCAAAAACCTCCCAATAGAGGACATTTAGTTTACAATTTATTTTCTAGACATTTAGTTGCTGCCAGCCCCTCAACCCTACTGTATATAATTTTGTGCAATTAATCCCCTTTTATATTGATTTCACACTCATTTGTAAAAATAAGATCCATTGTTTTTATGATTGTGATTCAACAATTGGAATGCGTGAGTTTAAAGATTTGATTCTGGGTTGCAAAATCATTTAACAAACTAGAGATTTGTCAGTGAACTAAGGGACATTGTTCCAAACCACCAAATACGTGAATCTCACTGTCTTTGAATGAGTGTTGTATGAATGTAATTATTATTAAAGTAGGCTTTTGCCCCCATTAATTAATCAACTAATTCCCCAATGATTCAATTTCTTTCAAAACACTACATGTGTGATATATCCTCGGTCCGACATGAGCTGATTATTTTCCTTGTCATTGGGATCTTAGGTATACCATACTCAAACATGCAATCTGGGTGTTGCATCAATCCTTCCTTACCCATGTGAGAAATGGCCATTCAGTTTAACAATGTTCATTTATTTAGTTGTTTTTAACAATATGTGGACTCAAAGTTGTTACAATGGTGAAGAAAAAAAGAATTTTTGAAGTCAAATAATATACCTTTGTGAAACCAACCTTTTTGATCTGTGAAATATAAAATCCTTCTGGTGTTTGGCTGGTGTTGGAAATGGAAATCTTCATTTCCTTTTGGAAATTATCTTGTGATCAAGTTGAGTTTTTTCCTTTGCCGGAAATCGATATTAGCAGTTCACATTGATGACAGAAAGTAGAAAAAAGTACCCACCAAATGTGAATACTAGTTTCTGTGCTACTCCTAATGCTAGTACAAAAGGTTGAAAAAATAAAAAGAAAACCTCTCTTACAAAACATTAGAACTGCTTACTACTATGAAAACATTGAAATACACCCTACATTTGTCATTTTGTCTCTATGAATTATGATACCTTTGGTGATGCGAACTTTGAGTTAAGAAACCACTTCTTTTTTGCTTGATTATTGTTTCTTGAAGCTATTTATGCAGATTTGACATAAATTGATGTAATACATATTTCCAAGTGAGCTTGATAAACTGATTTTTTTAATATGTCCACTTGACATGCTATTTGAAATAGTTTGGTGGTATGGATTCTGTTATATTATGCAATGAAATACAATGAAAATATGGCCATGTTAAATCCTAGAACTAAATTTTGTTTTAGACCAATCAACACATATTTGCTGCAAACAAATCCAGCTCTAATTCATGACCATGTTTTTATTTTTGTAGTTCAGATTGCAAATGGATGTGTCCTCCTCATCATCACCTTCTGTCCATTATCCGGTTGTAGATGAAAATATGACACTGAAATTGGGCATGCATTTTAATGATTTAGATGAGACATATAACTTCTACAATGCTTATGGAAAACTTGCTGGGTTTAGTATAAGAAAAGAATCTACCAACAAAGGTAAAGATGGGGAGGTAGTTTGGAAACAATTTATCTGTTCAAAGTAGGGTAAAACAGATGAGAAACACTGGATTGATAAGGAACTATTCAAAGGCGTCGCATGGAAACAAGACTCGATTGTAAGGCTCAGATGCAAGTGAAAATTGATAAATCATGTGGTTATGTAGTATCCAAGTTTGTTCCTCAACACTCCCATGCCCCCACTACTCCTAGTAAGAGATTTATTTTGAGGTCACATCGTGAAGTGCCAGAATCAAAGCGACAGATTATACATACATATGATTCAGCAAATGTGGGAAGCAAACAACAAATGCAAGTGTTTGCATAGCAATCGGGGGGACTTGATAATATTGGATTTACATATACTAATGCAAAGAATCACCGTAGGGATGAGAAGGAAAAGAAAAAGGGTTTAGATGGTCAGTTGTTATTTCAACTCTTTGAAAATCGCAAAGAGATGTGCAGTGGCTTCACATATACCATTGAGCGAGATGGAGATAAAAAGATAACACATGTTTTTTGGGCAAACGGGGCATTCCGTTCGGCTTACAAAGTTTTCGGTGATGTTGTGACTTTCGATACAACATATAAGACAAATTGTTATGGACTAATTTTTGCTGCATTTGTAGGTTGCAATTACCATGGCCAAACAACTTTATTTGGTTGTGGGTTTCTACCAAATGAGAAAACAGAGTCATTTGAGTGGCTGTTTACAAAATGGCTTGAGGCCATGTCATTTAGTTCACCAAAGGGAATAATAACTGATCAAGATTTGGCGATGACAAAAGCCATTAAAAATATCATGCCAAACACAATTCATTGGTATTGCCTATGGCACATTTTGGATAAATTGCCATCGAATTTAGGAGGGGTTCATATTCAAAATGAGGGTTTAATTGAAAAGATTAAAAAATGTGTTCATAACTCTGACACTTCTTCTCATTTTGAGAGTTTTTGGAATCAGATCATAACGTGTAATAATCTTAGTGACAATGACTGGTTGGCAGATATATTAAAGATTCGTCATATGTGGGTTCCGGTATACTTGAAGGAGAATTTCTTTGGAGGCATGTCAACCACTCAAAGAAGTGAAAGCATGAATGCATTTGTGAAGCAGTACGTGGAGTACAAAAATTCATTACTTGATTTCATATTGCGTTTTGACGCCGGGGTTGAACGTTTGCGATATCTTGAAAAGAAAGAGGATTTCGAGAATAGCAATGGGAGGCCTAAATTGAAAATGTGCTCACCAATGGAAAAGCAAATGGCCGAAATCTACAGAAGAAACTTATTTTATAAGTTTCAAGATGAGTTCTTCATCACCATGTCACTTGGTGAAAAGCTTGTTTACGAGGATGGTGTGACTTGTAAGTTTGTTGTGAAAAATTACCTCAATGAGAAGGAAATTGATAGAGATGTTTTATGGAAAAAAAGATGAGATGTATGCATATTGTTCATGTAAGAAGTTTGAATTTGAAGGCATCCCTTGTCGTCATATATTGTCTGTCTTGAAGCATCTATCTATACTATTTTTGCCAGAGCGTTACATTTTGAAGCGATGGACGAAGGGTGTAACAAAAGAAATATATGTTGACAATGTTGAAATTGGATCTGCCGGTGTTAACTCATGCTTGGCCCGACATAGTCACTTGTCATGTATGTTCGCAAGGCTTGTTGACATAGCTAGTCAATCCAGAGAAGGTTTTGAATGTTTGGTTGATGGTCATGCTGAATTGGAAATGAGATTAAGGCATGTGACGTTAAGTAACCCAACAAACACAAGCATTGATACTGGAAAAGGACTTGTGGACAGTAATGTGGTGGAATATCATGAGCCATCGCATGTTGTGACAAAAGGACGTGCTAAGAGATTTAAATTATCGAAGGAAAAGGCAACAAAAGGGCATCTTTGTAAGGGCTGCAACAAGCGCGGTGTATCACATGACAAGCGAAACTGTCCGGTGTTGTTGAATAGGTAAACAATTTATTTCAGGATAGTTTTCTTGTTATCTCCTACGTTGCATATAAAACTATTACTTATTACATGTCTGTTATCTCCCAACAGGTTAGTTGATGCTGATCCAAGCCAGTCACTGGACTTTAACCTTGGAAGTAGTGAAATTAGAGAAAGCTCTAATGAAGAAATGCATTGACTTACAATGGTAATTCATTTCTTACTTTCAGAATTATATTGGTCCTCTATTGGGATGTCATGATGCTCTAACTTTTCAAAATTAGATAATCAAAGTTTCTTTGTGGAGCCAAATCAACTTTTCATATCATCTCATTCATTGATTGTCCAAATTATCTGTTTAGATTGGACAGCTGAATGTGTTCAATGGATCGTCGATTTGAAAAGAGAAGTTTGAATATAACCATCAAAGAGTTAAAAAGAAAGGACTCCAATAACAAAGAATAACCTGATCCACAAAAGAGTTAAAAAGATGCATGCTCTTTGACGTCCAACTAATCGTGATCCAGCTCCATCAAGTTACCTACCAGCCCAACCCAAAATTTCAGGGTGTCCGACGAGTATTAGTGTCTCATGTTGTGACCTCTTGTCCGTAAATTTTTGGGGTGGGTGTGTGTGTTTTTCACATTGGTCAATTTTATTCTTTTCAATTGTTTCATTAATTATGCCTTGCATGTTTACATTTCAGGGGCGCTATCAAGATTTCTGCAGTTGCTCCAAGTACATCAAAAGACAACTCCGGCTCACTTGTTGAAGGCAACGCTTCAAATATGCATGCATTAGATGACAAACCATTTTTGAAGTCACTCCAATCCTATTGTTGATGAAGTTGATTTATGTTCGATGTTGAATTTAAAATAGTTGATGTTGATGTCGATGCTCTAATGTGAATGTTGAATGATCATGTTGGATTTCTTTTTGTCTCATGTTGATATGTGTATCATGTTGAATGTTCCTACATAAGTGTTGTTGGCCTTGCTCAGGATGAGCATGAGCATGGTGCATGATGTTGAAGGTGATGAATATTTGTTAATGTTGAGTAAGAATGGTGATGTTGGTGCTGAATCTGAATGCCTGTGTAGATGTTGCATGTGAATGATAATGTTGATGTTCCTTGATATTCAATAACAATAGTTTGTGTTGATGTTGAATGTTATAGGTGATGGACACAACAGGTTGAGTTTGAATGTGGAAGTTATAGGTGAATGGTTGGTTTGAAGTTGAATAAGAATGGTGAATGCTGATGTGGAAATTATAGATTTAAAGTCCAGTGATGGGCAAAAATAGGTTGTTTTGTTAAAGTGATGCTGAGTACCCCTGTTTGGGACACTGGTTAACCCACTTCCCGGGAGAGTTTTTGGACGAAATTTGGGGGTTTCAAAGTCCATATACTGAACTTTAAATCTGCAATTTTTCAGTCAAAGACAATCGCGTTTGCTTACTTTTCAACTCGCTCACTTTTCCAACTCAGTCGGTAAAATCTGCTGAAACCGTGCTGAGTACCCCTGTTTGGGACACTGGTTAACCCACTTCCCGGGGGAGTTTTTGGACTAAATTTGGGGGTTTCAAATTCCATATACTGAACTTTAAATCTACAATTTTTCGGTCAAAGAAAATCGCGTTTGCCTACTTTTCAACTCGCTCACTTTTCCAACTCAGTCGGTAACGTCTGCTGAAACCGTGCTGAGTACCCCTGTTTGGGACACTGGTTAACCCACTTCCCGGGGGAGTTTTTGGACTAAATTTGGGGGTTTCAAAGTCCATATACTGAACTTTAAATCTACAATTTTTGGGTCTAAGACAATCACGTTTGCCTACTTTTCAACTCGCTCACTTTTCCAACTCAGTCAGTAAAATCTGCTGAAACCATGCTGAGTACCCCTGTTTGGGGCTCTGGTTAACCCACTTCCAGAGGGATTTTTTAGATGAAATTTGGGGTTTTAAAGTCCATATACTGGAATTTAAATCTACAAATTTTCGGTCAAAGATATTTGCGTTTGCCTCGTTTTCAATTCGCTCACTTTTCCAACTCAGTAGGTAAAATGTGCTGAAACCTTGCTGAGTAGGGCTCTGGTTCACCCACTTTCCGAGGGAGTTTTTGGACGAAATTTGGAGGTTTCAAAGTCCATATACTGAACTTTAAATTTACAATTTTTCGGTCGAAGACAATAGCGTTTGCCTACTTTTCAACTCGCTCACTTTTCCAACTCAGTCGGCAAAATCTGCTGAAACCATGCTGAGTACCCCTGTTTGGGGCTCTGGTTAACCCACTTCCCGTGGCAGTTTTTGGATGAAATTTGGGGGTTTTAAAGTCCATATAATGGAATTTAAATCTACAATTTTTTGGTCGAAGAAATCTGCGTTTGCCTCGTTTTCAATTCGCTCACTTTTCCAACTCAGTAGGTAAAATCTGCTGAAACCTTGCTGAGTACCCCTGTTTGGGGCTCTGGTTCACCCACTTCCCGAGGGAGTTTTTGGATGAAATTTGGGGGTTTCAAATTCCATATAGTGAACTTTAAATCTACAATTTTTCGGTTGAAGACAATCGCGTTTGCCTCCTTTTCAACTCGCTCACTTTTCTAACTCAGTCGGTAAAATCTGCCGAAACCTTGCTGAGTACCCCTATTTGGGGCTCTGGTTAACCCACTTCCCAAGGGAGTTTTTGGACGACATTTTGGGTTTTCAAAGTCCATATACTGAACTTTAAATCTACAAATTTTCGGTCGAAGACAATCGCGTTTGCCTCATTTTCAACTCGCTTACTTTTCCTATCCTGTTGGGAAAATCTGCTGAATTCTTGTTGAGTACCCCTGTTTAGGGCATTGGTTAACCCACTTTCCGAGGGAGTTTTTGGTCAAAATTTGGGGGTTTCGAAGTCCATAAGATGACCTTCAAATCTGCATTTTTGGGAAGGAATCAATGTCGTTTGCCTCATTTTCAACTCGCTTACTTTTCCTATCCTGTTGGGAAAATCTGCTGAAATCTTGTTGAGTACCCCTGTTTATGGCACTGGTTAACCCACTTCCCGAGGGAGTTTTTGGACGAAATTTGGGGTTTCGAAGTCTATATGATGAACTTCAAATATGAAATTTTTGGATAGGAATCAATCGCATTTGCCTCGTTTTCAACTCGCGCACTTTTCCTATCCTGTCGGTCAAATCTACTGAAATCCTGCTAAGTACCCGTTTAGGACACTTTTTAGATCACTTCCCGAGGGTTTTTTTTTTCTGAAATTTGGGGGTTTCGAAGTCCATACTATGAACCTAAAATCTGCTATTTTTCAATTAATTACAATCACGTTTGCGATGTTTTCAACTTGGGCACCTTTTCAACTTGGTTAAGAAAATCTGCAGGAACGATAATTAAAGAAAATTGACAATGAGCTCACCATTCCTGTTTTTTTATGTCTACTTACACTAAAGTAATAAAGAAGCCATTCCCAGTCCCCAATTTCAATTTAACTATCTTTTCTAATACTGAGATGTTGTGCAAAGAACAAAGAGATATGAACAAAGAAAGGGTACATTTCATTTCTCTAATAAGATATGAACAAAGAAAGGGTACATTTCATTTCTCTAATAAGATATGAACAAAGAGAGCAGCATCGCCAGCACCATTCATTTCATCATTTAAACCATTTCCACCATTTCAACACTCAAATTCATTCAATGAAAACTCCACAATTTCAACATTCAAACCCATTCAAGGAAAAAAAAAAAAAAAAAAAAGACTCCATCATTCATTCCAGCATCCTCTCCCATCCATCTATACCTTGTACTCTCTGCAAATGCAACTGCCCCCACCTGCAACAAACTCAACCCTTAACAAGTTGTAACTCATAGAAAATGACTGTAACCTCAGTTCAAATCCAACATACATCAACAACTTCCAACCTGTACATGCATTTTCAGCTTGCACCACCATTCCAAACCCGAAGGTCACAACAATAGAAGTATAGGCCAAAAAAAAGTATTTCCATTCCATGATTCAACTGAAACTAAATTCAGCACCATGTACAAAATTCAAAATTAAATCAAAATTACCAACTAAAAACTAATGTTAAATTACAAAACCAGTACATCCAACTTCCAATCCATTCATGTACATGAAACCCAACTTCCTTTTTCATGTACAACTCCAACTTCCTTGGGGAGATGAATACATCCAAAAATATGTATACCCTTCAACCCACTTCTTTAAGAATATCGATGAAATAACACAATTTCACCCATCATAAGCAGCATTTAAATCATTCACCATTTACACATTCAAATTCATTCAATGAAAATAAATAAAAAAAAGGGAGAACAGGGGCCGGGTGTGACGGAAATGGGCTAGGGCTGGGGGGTTTGGACCAGCTCCTAAGTGACCCATCAGCCGGGGATTAGGAGCTGGGATGCTACCCCAACTCCAGGGAGGGTGGCTGATGCTACCCCGTCACTTTCCTGGCGGAATTGTTTGGATGAGACACCAACACTAGGCCGCCTGCCTGATTCTGATGCGACCCCAGCTGCCGGTGAAGCCACCACTGGTGCAACCCCGGCTGGCGTGACATGGGATGCAACGCCGAAGCTGGCTGGGCTTGCTACTCCCACACCAAAGAGGCAGAGGTCGAGATCGGATGAGACTCCTGCTACTATGGGGAGCGCAACGCCATTGCCCGGTGCTACACTGGCTGCGGCACTCACTCCTGGTGTGACCCCAGTTGGTGGAACCGACCTCGCAACTCCAACCCCTGGAGCTATCAATCTTCGTGGTGCTATCACGCCTGAGCAGTACAATCTTCTGAGATGGGAGAGGGACATTGAAGAAAGGAACATGCCACTGACTGATGATGAGCTCGACGCGATGTTCCCACAAGAAGGATATAAGATTTTGGATCCACCAGCATCGTATGACTTCCTATCAGAACTCCTGCTAGAAAGCTTCTTGCGACTCCTACTCCTCTTGGTACTCCTCTGTATTCAATTCCTGAAGAAAATCGTGGCCAACAGCTTGATGTCCCAAAAGAAGCGCCTGGTGGGTTGCCTTTTATGAAGCCAGAGGATTATCAGTACTTTGGCGCATTGCTGAATGAAGAAGATGAAGAAGAGCTGGCGACGAGAGTGGCGACCGGGAGATTTTCGCTCGAGCTGGGGAGAGACCGAGAGAGAGAGACGAGAGTAGGAGTGAGAATGGGGATTAGGTTGGAAAAGGGGGAAAATGAAATCTGAAAGAAAAGGGAAGCCGGCCGACCGGGAGAGATGCCGGAGAGTTCGCGCGAAGTGGGCTGCCTTCGCCGGAGAGATCGACCAACGAAATGACGACCGGGCGCGAGAGAGAGAGAGAGAGAGAGAGAGAGAGAGAGAGAGAGAGAGAGAGGAATGGGTTTTCTGCTGGAAAGGAGGGAAGAGGGAAAAATGAAAACGGAATCAAAGAGAGAGCGGGCTGGGATTTTTTCGTGGCCTTACACATGCAAATGGCACGATTCAGCTCATCTTCCCCTAAGTTGCAGCTTCATATGAGGGATAGATGCATTTTGTACTTGAAACACCCCCAAAAGGGGTGTCCCTCACAAAAAAATAGAGACATTACACTTTAATTTGAGGAATCAAAGAGAGAGCGGGCTGGGTTTTTGTACTCCATTTTGTACTTGAAACACCCCCAAAAGGGGTGTCCCTCACCAAAAATGGTGAGGGATAGATGCATATGAATATTTCCCATATATATGTACCTCCATTTTGTACTTGAAACACCCTCAAAAGGGGTGTCCCTCACCAAAAATGGTGAAGCAGTGCCGGTCTAAAAAATCAAACTGTAATATCTCTATTTTTGGCATGATGAATATTGCAAAGTCAAGATAAATCCAATCAAAACTGGATTTTTCAGTTCCATCATGCCAAAAAACAGAGACATTACACTTTAATTTGCGGGACCAGTGCTGCTCCAGCTTTGGATAACATAAACTGCAACTTAGGAGAGCCTTTCTCTCTCTCTCTCTCTCTCTCTCTCTATATATATATATATATATATATAGGTATCCTTGTGATGAGAGGTACACATAGGAAACAAATCTAAGCTCTTTGAGAGACCCATTTGAATGCATGCTAATTATATTACTATATTAAAATATGAAGCCTAATTTCAATTGAGAGACCAACTCCAATTAATTTTGACAATGGGTGATTTATTGTGACCCCTCAAGTCACCTCCCTAACTTCTCAACTTTCTATCTTATAAAAATCCTCTAAATCCTATACGATTTTACCGAAAAAAGGAGTTCCTATAGACAAAAAAAATGGCCCAAAACATATATATATATATATATCGACCATAATGGTCCCAAGGGCCTTTTTTGTTTTTGTTTTTGTTTGTTTGTTTGTTTTTTTCCCGAGCGGCACTATCCTAGTCATTCCTTGTCATCAGCATACATGAGCAGGGATATCTTTAATAAGACTAAAATATATGTAATTTCAAAATAGAGGATTTTATGGGATAAGTCCTGAAATTTGGCCATTTCTCATGAAGAGTCCCCGAATATTACATAGCACAAATGGGGTCCATCAGGACATTTTTCATTTTTTTTAATGCTGAGGGGAGCAACGCTAGGGTCGCTTTACGCGGTTTTCACAAAATACTCTTCTTCCTCTTATTTTCTGCTTTTCTCCCACCTATATCTCTATCTCCCCCACTCCATTTTCTCCCAATCATCTTAGGAAAACAGTATTACAAGCTTTATAAAGAGATTACTATTGACCGACATACTGTTTCTTTCTTTTTTTTTTTTCATATTCTCAAGATTTATCTTGAAAAGTGAAAGCTTCCAAATGCAATCTTATACTAATACATTATCAAGTAGAGCTTATCCTCAACCTATGAACCCATCCATGAGAAATGAGAAAAGAAAGGTTACTAGGTAGGGTAACTCTGTATTTGCAGGTTTGGATGCAGCTTTTCCGCCCTTAGGAACAAAGAAAAATTTGTATTCGCAGCTTTTTCCGCCCTTATGAACAATGGAAAAGTTGTAATATTCGTAGCTTTTCCACCAAAATGAAAGGCGAAATACTTGTATTCAGAGTTTTTTTCCACCGATATGAACGGCGGAAAACTTGTATTCGCAGCTTTTTGATCGATACAATAAAAAAAGAGTTTTTTTTGTATATACCCCCCTAAGATTTATGAGATTTGTAAATAGGCCTCTGAGGTTTTAGTAATTGCAAATAGGCCCTTGCATTTTCATTTTGATACCTTTTGTGTCCCCAAAATCAATAGTCTACCAACTACCATAGGTTTTTAGAGCGAAATGACACCTTTGTCTAGGGCTGCACATGGGCGGTTCGGATCGGTTTAACACTAAAACCAACAACCAAACCGAACCTATCGGTTTTTTAATTAACCGATCCGATCCGACCGATGGAGAGGGCTTAAACCAAACCAAACCGAACCAAATGGTTCGGTTCGGTTCGGTAGGTTAAACCGTTGTTTTTTATTTATTTATTTTGAAAATCAGACATTGAAAATTTCAAAATGATGATACCCCGTCATTTGCATTTATTTCAATGTTTAGTGCAAACATAAAAATCCAACATTCTAGACTGGACTAAACGCATATAAAAAATAATTCTACTCCAAAAAGAGAGTTTGGACTAAACCTAAGCGCATACAAAAAGAAAAGAAAAGAGAATTAACCAGCTTAAAGTGAAACATTCATTCCACATGATACCATTTGGAATTACAATAGAAAATAGTTTATGTCAAGAAAAGTCACACAAACTAAATCTGTATCAGAATCCACTGTATTTTTCAGAAATGAAGGTTTCTTAACACATTGGTTAGGTGAGACCAAAACCAACTATCAAAAGGCTAGGCTTTAATGGCTTTTCTAGTATTCTCAAGAATGCAACATTCTGATAAAAACTTTATTGAAACGAGATGAGAATTATGATGGAAGACAAATAGCCTATACAGTAACCCCTCCATCTGCAATGAAGTATAAAAAAGCATTTGAGAGATTAGAGGAGATGCACTGAGGCAGTGTTGACGGTTGAGTTTATGTAAGAATGAAGTTGTGGAATGTAACTTTGAAAGTATTCAAAAACGAAACCGTAAGGCTAAAATAGTAAAACAAGCAATATTAAGTTACTGCATACGGTCGGTTCGGTTTAAGCGGTTAACCGTGGGCTCAAACCGATAACCGACCGATGTAAGCGGTTTTTATAATTTTCAAACCATTAACCGAACCGATCTACTATAAACCGATCCGAACCGCCCGGTTCGGTCGGTTCGGTTCGGTTTTGCAATGATATCGGATTTTTTGTGCAGCCCTACTTTTGTCCATCTCTTTTATCCTTGATGACAACAATAAATACCTGTACTTATAACCGGTTATGATTTATCCAATCCATACATGACCACTGTTGGATTGTTGAAAGTTTCAAAATACATGATTATGCTTCATGTGTAGGGGGTGTAAAAGAAATATTGGAGGAACATGCAAATGTAAAAAAAAAAAAAAAAAATTGAATTTGTGAGGGGAGTGGTGTTTTGATCTATGTAAAAGAAATATTGGGAAAAGGGGCAAATGTAAAAAAAAATAATAATATTGAGAAATTGCTGGGGAATGAAGGAATTTTAAACGTTTCTCATATATGGGTGGGGGATTCAATCCCCATGCCCTTGTTCCTGGGTCCACCCTTGGTCATGCGCATGAGAGTTATTGAAAGAAACCATTGGGAACTGAGATAAAATAATAAATGTAAGGGCAAATATATCATTTATATAAAAACCGAATACAAATCTCCATTATTGTTAGGAATATTGATTTTAAGAACGTGAAATGTATTAAAAAGAAAAGGAAGTGCCTATTTACAAATACTAAAATCTCAAGGGCCTATTTACAAATCCTACAAACCTTAGGGCGATATATATATATATATATATATATATATATATATATAATGCTCCTAAAAAAATGGCGGCTACACAATCTTGGGGACCCATCGCGATGAATGACCAAATTCCAGGATTTTCCCCGTAAAATCCTGTTTAAAATATGTGATTTTCTTTGATTCATTAATGTATTTGCTATTTAAATTGATTTTTCATTTTTTGGCTAGTCATCTGCTCTCAAACTCTGTAACCCCTCTTATGAATTGACATTCACCTTTGACTGACTTTGAAATATAAATTATAATTGTTATTGGACTGAATCTTATATAAAAAAAACTCTTGACTTAAATAAATGCTAAACTTTAAGCTTCTAAATTAGGATGATTTTCTCCTAAGTACCATGCATCGTGCAATGGATCAGGAGAAAAATCTTCCTTAAATTAAAAGTTATGATGACCTAATTGAGATTTCTTTAGTGTAATACCTACAATGAAATCTTTCCATCACAGTTTCCAACATACATTCAATTGGGTCCAAATCCAATAAACGCCTACATTCATTTGGTCCAAAACCTGTTCATATCGCAACGTCCATTTACCATTTACTTCAACATCAACCGTTCATTTCCTCTACTGTCCACCTTCTCCTTTCTTCTACAGAGCTCTTTGAATTCCAGATCATCTAAAACCTTCGATGCTCGAGATTCAAATCCTGCAAAAATCGACGGTGATCTTCTTCGGATTTCACTCATTTGTGCTTTTGAATCTGGATTCTCCAACTCTTGTTACGATGAGCTGAAGCAGATCGATTCAGCAGAAAGAGAAAACGAGCTCTTGGATTTTCGTGTTTGTTGATTTCCTCTTCCGTTCAAAACCCTAGAAATCACAGGCTTCTGATGTTTATATAGTGTCCTCTTCGGCTGAATGATCTGATTCGAATTGGTAATTGCAGATTCTCGTGCAATTTTCCTTCTTGTCTAAAGTTTTCGGATTTTTATTGTGAGAATTCTTTGCGCCTCGAAAAACCCTAACTTCCATCTATTTCTAGGGTTTCTGAAAATGCGGGTTTTGGTCGGGATAGTCGATCAGAGATCATGAAATAGAGAGAGGAATCAGCTGAAGAAGAGGAGGAAGAAGAACTGATATCTGAGGGTTTGGATTTTGTAGTTTGTGAAGGATGGCCTGTCGAGGGTGTTTGGAATGTCTGTTGAAGCTTATGAATTTCCTGATGTCATTAGCTGGATTGGCAATGGTGGGTTATGGTATTTATTTGCTGGTTGAATGGAAGAGGGTTTCGGAGGTAGAAATGGTTTTGTCCGGGATCTCAACTGCAAGTGGAGATCATGAATTCTCGATGTTGGGTCGGCCGATGCTCCTTGTCTCTCTCTCAACAAGCATTCTAGACAAGTTACCAAAGGCTTGGTAAGGCATTTTCTTTTCCCAATTATATGATATAGTAGCATTTGAACTGAGCTGATTCCTTCATTTTTGTTGTTTGTTTTGATGGAAATGGATATTTAGAATTGCATGTAGGTAATGAACTATAGAGTAATGCATAGTAAATTTGTTCATTGATTGAATGCCCCTTGCCTCCTCAATTGTTATTCATTTTTTTTTTTTTTTTTTTTTTTTTTATGGAAATGGGTAGTTGGCATGAGGTGGTTAGGTATGGAGTATAACAATGTATCATACTTGAGCAGATTGATTCAATACTCAAAGCCATATGTCATGTAGTTTGGTATGTGCCATTCCTAAGCCTCAAAAAGGAGGGGTGTTGGGGTCAAACTAAAGTTTGGTTATAGTATTGAATGAAAGTAGCACTTAATCCATCATGCATTGTTCGAAAAAGGGTTATGCTAGATGAAGATTTGCAGATTGATGAATTGGAAATATGAGGGCATTGGGTATGAGGAATTAAAATGGGAGCCCATTTTCCTTTTTAGGCTAGGCATTGATCTGATGAGGCTCACCAAGGACTGGGAATGCCACAAATGCCTAGAAATCTCCTAGATCAGATCCTAACTCTTCAATTAGTGACCTAGAAAACAGGTAAGAAGGAAAACTGTAATAGAAGTTGAAATTTGTTTTTTTGCTAACGGAGGGTTCCCAACCATTTGGGCTGGACTATTCCCTCCGGGCCCAGAGAGAAGCCGGGTAAAACTCCTGTGGCCCTAGGTGATAGCACAAGTGGACTCAACCTTCGGTTCCTGAAGAGGGGGGAACCGGGGGTCGATACCAAGACCTCTAGCTCCAGAAGAGGGAGGAACCGTGGTCCTGACCACTCGGTAGAAGCTGACATTCGACCAAGCAAAAGTCCAAGGGTGGAAATAGGAAAAATTATCTTTTGTGGATGTGTTTAAACTATTAAATTTTCAGAAACTTTGGCGAGGCCATGGCCACCCCCATTTCTGCCCCAGCCAAAAAAAAAAAACGCTGAGATTGGACCTTTGAAACTTCACCCAATCCACATCAGGCTCTTTATATCAGTGGCTGGAAGACTGTACAACCAAGACATGGAGTCCTGCATGGCTCTATCCTAACAAGGCATACAATAAACAAGTATCACATGGGAGACTTCATTTATGGAGATCCTCCAAACCTGAATTTCTTAGGATTAGGTTGTGCAGGGCAATCGCAGATTGCCTCTTTTTCTCTCTCTTTTTTTTTCTCTTTTTCATGAAATATTTTCTGACATTATTTTGTACATCACACTTTGACAAGCATATAGAGTCTGTTCTAAATTCTAATTAACTGGTTTATGATGAATTTGAAAAGCGATTAGACTTGGAGTTTTGGAGTCGAAGAAGATCTCTCACCCGAGTATGCTAGTCAGATCCTCAAGTTTTTTGAAGGATCCATTGTCACAGATTTAAATATCAAAAAGAAAAGAAAGAAAGAAAAATAGAAGTTTTAAATACAAAGTATGTACATTAGATAGAAGTTAAAAAAAGAAGTTTTAAATAGAAAGTATGCACAATGGATACCTTAAATTTTTTTTTTTATGATGGATGTGAAGTACAAAGGCAGCATGACACTCTAATTGTATTGCATTCCTTTCTTTCAACCTTTTGGAATAACTCTCTCTTCAAAGGTTGATGCACGCAGAGCTTTTTAGATGTACCCGCTTTCAATCCTGCAAGATACGGATTTTTAGTGTCACCTATTAATAAAAAAAGGGATTTTTAGTGTTACGATGTATGAAACCCGGATACTTGTACAAGCCCAACGTATCGGTATCAGACTGATATGACACTTGTATTGGTACTTGATACTGCACCGATACTTTTAGGGAACAAGTTTAACATATCCTAGTTATAAAGTCCTTTATTTCATATAGTTCTTTTAATATTTTTACTTCTCACCATAAAAAAATGCTAGAAAGGGGCGAAAACAATGATAATTGCATTGATTCAAAAGTGGTCTAAAGAAAAAACTAGGACACCCGTATCCTTATCCATGTCCTAAATTTTCGAAAGTGAGGAGTCATATCCCTGATCCTTGTATCAGTGTCCGTATCCATATCCGTATCTGGGCATCATAGGTTACGACTCACAAATGAATCATCCATTTGCAAGATGGATCCACGTTCAACCCTGAAAATATTCTGTAGTTTTATCATCTTTTTGTATTATCGGACATTATCATCTTTCAATCACTGGGGAACTGACCATAGGGCCTGTGATGTCCCCACTTGGGCAGATTCGGCAGTGATTGAAATAAAAAATTCTCAATACCATTAGCTAGATAATATAACTATGACCTAATGATGCTTTGCAGGTTCATTTACCTATTCATTGCAATTGGAGTTATTCTCTTCATCATATCTTGTTTTGGCTGTATTGGAGTTGTTACCAGGAATGGATGCTGCCTTACTTGTGTATCCTGATTTATGATCACCCTATATGCTGAATTAATGATTAATTTTATGTGTCTAGATATCAGTCATGCACTTGTTGGACAGGCTTTAGTTACTTAACGGTAGGAGGGAGGGTGGGAGTATAGGGCTTTAATTTCTCCCCAAATGAATTATCCACTTGCTTTTCTTTGGAAACCAACATTAGTATAATTCATGCTCTTTTTTTTTTTTTTTTTTTGTCATGCATTGATGAGTCTAATGGTGAATATTACTCTGATTGAAGTCGAAGTTGGGCTGCTACCTGCTACTTATTCAGTTGGAGGTGTATATGTGAGTGGTTTGGATCAATCAAAAGTGGGTCCCACATAAGTTAAATGGAAGTCATCTGCAAGGAACCTTGCAAGTGAACATCAGCATGTGATAAGTTCACACCATTCAATAAAAAAAAGCACGTGATAAGTTCACATTTCTGGTCATTTGTGGATTAATGTAAGTGGTGATTTTCTTCCACTTCAGAAAACAGACTAAACATTCTTACAGTATATTAAGATAATCTTAACTTTTCTTATAGAACTAATTTTCTTGTTAGACGTCAGTTTTACGGTCTATAAAACTTGGAACTCTGTGGCTGTTTTCCCAATGTTACAAACAAAGGAAACATTTGTTCTTAACAAACTCAAAAATGATTCCCTTAACACTAGCAGTATTCTGTATTAGTGATTTTATTAATCTTAGCAGAGCTGGGATGTGCAGCCTTTATATTCTTCAACCACAGCTGGGAACAGGTGTGTTATTTTTTCTAGATGGGTAGATTTTGCCACTTTCTTCTTTTTTTTACCCCTTGTAACTTTCTAACTACTTGGATGAATGGTCCCTGCAGGCAATCCCAGTTGACAAAACTGGCAATTTTGACATGATTTATAGTTTCTTGAAGAAAAACTGGAAAATTGCTAAATGGGTTGCTCTAGGAGCTGTTATTTTGGAGGTATACTCGACATGAGATCATTTTCCTTGTCATTTATTTTAATCAGAACCGTTTTGTCAATAGATCCTTTCTTTTCTGTTAAAAACCATGTTCTTCGGCCCTTTGATGACTTTTACCTAGCATGGCAGTTCTTTCGAAAAATGTATCAAATGTAATTACTGTTCCTTTTATTCAATGTTAAGGCTTATAAAAACAACTTCTTCATTCTATAGCTGCTAAATAGCACCCGTAATGCATATCGAAAATCTTTGCAAATTGCGATAGTTGGGCCACAATGTTTTATGCCGCTAGAAACCTCTCTTTAAGCATGACTTGCCAAGCATGTACACTCAAAACACATTTGAATTCATGGTATTTGCCTTGCTAACTACTTCATGGATACCCTCCATATTTTGTTTTATTGGTTGTTGGTGAGAATGGGCAATGACATAGAACAGAGAAATTGGTTCCATTAAATGATCATACTTGAATTATTGGGTATGTTAAAAAAAAAGATTAGAATTTTTGCCTATCTAGAGCTGGCATGTACATGTGGCTTGTGGCAGTTTACTTTGCTGTGTCGTCCATTGTTTTTGAAAATCAAATTCGAATCAAGTAAAATCTCAAATTGTATAATAAATCATTGGGTCCTTATATTTTTTGAAGAAATAAAAATACCAAAAAGATCTTAAAAATAAGCAAAATTATTTATTAATAATCCATTCCCAGTATCATCAATATTATGACAAGTAACACTATGGTACAATCATATAAAAGAACATCATTGGCATGTCTCATTACATCATAAAATCTGAGGACCCTTCATAATTTTCTTGAAGAAATAAAAATTATCATCAAAGCCTTGTCGTAACTATATTGGGATTGGCTACTTCAATTTTGTTTCTCCATTCTGATCTATCTTGGGTCATATCCTCAGATAAGTTGCACTTCTTTATATTTATTTTTACAGCCTCTGTCCTCTTCAGCCTACCCCTTCTCCTTGGTGACCCATCAACTTGCGAAGCCAGCCTGTGTTAGACATGCCAAACCATCTCAAACAGGCATGTAGTTATTCATAATCCATTCATAGTCACATCAATACTACCGAAGAAAAAGAAGTAGCATCAATATTATGACAAGCAAGACTATGATGCAACCATATAAATATCATCATTTACATGTCTCAGCCTATCATATATGATATGTATGAATAGTTGAATATGTTTAAGATATCAATTATCAACATTGCTGGAAAAAAATAAACCATTGTAATTTCTTGTTCTCTTTAAATCTATAAAAATAAAATCCCGATCTTCAACGGTGCATGATTACACTATGTCGCCTATAGTTACTTAATTGATTCATGGAAAAAAAAAAAAAAAAAACTATATAAAAAAAAATACAGGGTGAAACCCATTCCTATAGTCAAACACTCCAGTTATACACCTATTCTTTGCTTCTTTCTAAAACCTTTTATGTAATTCCACAAATTTTTATCGTAAGAGGTTTCTTTAATCACAGATAACCTCGTAAAAATAGAACACCTAAAACTGAAGAAGAGAAAATAAAAGAAAAATAAAAAATGAAAATAAAGAAGACAAAGGGTGTGCTATTCCCACCTAGGTGTGAATCGGGAAGGGTGGAAGTAGGGGGCTAGGAGGTGGCCATGTCCCCCCCACCCCCTCAAACTTTTTGAAAAGCCCTTTTACTTTTTATATAATGGCCCCTTCAAAAAATTCTTCTTCTTCTCTCTTATTTTTTCATAGTGCATCAACCCCACCCCACCCCACCCCACCCCACCATGAAATTTCTCCTTCTGCTTGGATCGTGGGATTCAATACAACAAATATCAAATCGTAAGAGACGATCCTTTGGCACAGTATAAGGTGCTCACCATTGCAACCTTACGGTTTTAAAATTAAATAATAAAGTATTGAATCAAAAGATTCACATCTGAATCTTATGTAATGTGATTGGATTTGCAGTTTCCTTTCTTCAAAGTGATTTTGTACTCCTTAAGTAGGTTTTGGTTCATCATCATCATCATCAAAGCCTTATCCCAACTATGTTGAGGTCAGCTATATAAATTCTGTTTCTCCATTTTAATCTATCATTAGCCAAATCCTTGGATAGGTTGCACTTATTCAGATCTATCATTTACTACTTCCATCTAGGTCCTTTACGGTTTACCCCTTTTTTCCTTGGTGGGCCATCAACCTACTTATAAAAACTTCTCCTCAACGGCGCTGTTGCTGCCTTCAGTTGGACATGTTCAGGTTTTGGTTATCATTGGAATTATATGAAAAGAATCTGTTAGAATTTAGAAACTTAAACTTTGACTGGTATATGAATCCACTTAGCCACACATACTTGAGTCCTTTTTTTCCAGCTGGAATATGGTCTACTTAAGCTTTTGATTTAGATCATTATTTTTCACATCATGCTTTAGTATATGGTCTAATAAATTATAGCAGAACTGAAAGAGTGCGGTTTACTTTATGCCATGCTTACAAGCATGTGGCAGCATAAATCGTCACACAACCAAGAGAGCGCTTGGTTGTGGCATTCTATCTTGTGATCTACTTCAGGGTTTTCTTCTTCTTCTTCATTGAAGAAGTCAAGAGATGCAAACTTATGCAGAAGTGCTGAAGCAAGAGCAACTAATGGTTTGATCAACACTCAGTTAAGATTGTTTCATGAATTATACACACTAAAAAGAAAATGCATAACTATCAATGCATCTGGGGTAGTCAACTGATATAACGATCCCAAGTTTGGGATGTTACGGCATTTCTCTGGAGCTGGGGATAGGAACGAAAGGTATATTGGTCTCCATAAGCTATTCTAGGCAGATGGATCCCTCCTAAAAGATAAAGACTTTTAACTGCTGGGTCAGATGCCTAACCACAGATATTGAGTCTCCATAGGCTATTCAGTGGTTTCAAACCCTGTGCTGTTAAACATTATTTTCAGCCTTCACCACAGATATTAAGTCTCACATAAAGAACACCAGTAGAGACCATTCATGTCCATTTATGATGATAAAGGGCAGAATGACAGAATCAATTCATAAATTGCACAAGAATGAAAAAAAAAAAAAAAACAACTTGGGAAATGTGCATTTGTTTGCATGCATTAAATTAGTATAGTTTGCAGGTTTTGTTTGTTATTCAAATAATTTGCATTATCGTCCATCATGTGCAGGTATTAGCATTCTTGTTAGCTGTTATCATAAGGGCATCAAACAGTCCAGCAGACTATGACAGTGATGACGAGTATATAGCCCCAAGATTATCCAGTATCCATCAGCCATTGATAAACAGGCAGGTGCCTGCAACTGGGGTGCCTATTGCTGCTGGCAGCCTAGATCAGCGATCAAATGCCTGGAGTACACGGATGAGGGAAAAGGTGTGATCTCTGAGTCCTTGAGATACTTCGGATTTTATGCATATTTTAATCATCAATATTTTATTGTTCTTTTGACTGTCACCTCATTACAGTATGGGCTCAACACACCGGAGTTCACATACAACCCCACAGACTCGAGTTCAGAAGAAAGGAGCCGCTGCAGCATAATGTAAAATTCTACCGCTGAAGCTTTTGATGTTGGATGTTGCTTGCTACAGATATTTAACTAGAAGCCTTAAGACTGGATGTTTCGATCAAACAGATTTTAACGGCATTGGGGTTCAGTTGCTTCTTTTTTTTTCTTTTTTTCTTTTTTTTTTTTCTGTGGATGAATGGTTTGTTTTTAGGAATGATGGTCCTTTACCATCTGTGTAGAGTATACATTGTTCAAAGACCATCATTTCATCATGTCCAACTTTTTCTTCTTTAGAAACTTTTGTTGCCAAGATACTTTTTAAAGTTTAAGAGCTAGTATGGTTGCATTGTTGTATGGTTTATCCAGGTAAAATAAGCTCAGACGCTTTTGTTAAAGAATCATGATTATGATCAACATCAACATCAACAACAAAACCCTACTAATGTGGGCACAGGGCTGTCCGTTTTGATTATTGCAAAATGCTGACAATCTGTTAATTGCCCAAAGCTTTATATTTTCATTAGTGAGAATACAAAAGGAGGGTTTAGATTCCTTAGAAGGGGGCAACAGGGTTGATCCAGGAAGCAGCCAAGAGGCCGGTGGTAGTCTGTGCTGACCACACCACCATAAGATGCGTTCTTCCTTTTGCCACTACCAGTCATGGTGCTTGGTGAGGGTAATTTCTGATCAAGAGCCTTCTGTCATCTCTATCAAATGGCCCCAAAGACTTCATGGTGTTTGGTGAGGGAAATTTCTGATTAAGAGCGTTCTGTCATCTCTATCAAATGGCCCCAAAGACTTCATGGTGCAAACTTAGGGCTACTCAATTTAGTGGTGGATATGATTATAATGAGGGTTTAATTTGGGCCAAAGACAGCCGTGGGGCAAGGCAGGTCAGCCCCTAAAAAAAAATCTGCTCATGTGGTTGGTTCTTATTTATAATATTCTAAGGAGATTCAAGGATTGAATGATTCCTAAAAAAAAAAAATCTGCTCATGTGGTTGGTTCTTACTTGTAATTTTCTAAGGAGATTCAAGGATTGAATGATTAAATTAAAAGCATCCAAAATCCGTTTGATTTTTGGAACATTATAGATTTGGTAATATTCACCGGTGAATACTGAAAAAGTGAAAAATGACAATCGCCAAGGCCAACCTGCTCACATATCTTACCACGCATCACTACTGTTCCAAGATTAGCCTGATCACTGCAGGAACTTGGTTAACAGTTATCCCCACTAGAGATTTTATGGGCTCCACTGACCTGGCGTGATACAGGCGGTCAAAAACTCCTTCTCTACGATAATAAGCTCTGTAACTAAGAGATAATCACTCTCAAAATCTCACTATCGGGTGCAGAATATCTCAAGAAACCTGTTATTTTACCTGTTATGCAGATGGGCCTTTTATCACAATGAGGTGCACTTGCAATCTCATGTGACAGGCCCACCCCGTAAATATGAATAACCGTGAGCATACATACACACCCATGAATTCCACTATCTCATCTGCTATTCAACTGAGAGAAGGCCGTACAATATAATCAACCTGCTCGATCAAGTTTGTAATGCACATCATGGTTGGGAATTGGTATATAGCCCAAAAATCGTCCAGTTTTAAAGGTTCAGATAGTGCCAGTGGTGCCATTTACAAAACAAAATGATGAGCTACTCATCATAATAGAGAGATCTGAAATTTGGAAAGTTTGAAACAAAAGCAACGAAGAAGATATTTGAAACAAGGTGGTGAATCCAGGATGGGTAGGGTTCACAGCTAGTGGAATCGATGACTACAGAAGCCCAATGCTAGACATCAAGGAGAGTTAAACCATAATTTTTGGCAAGTTGTAGCACCAAATGCAAGCCATGCCCAGGTGTTTATCTCGCACTACTTGGGGCTTTGTTGCATGTACATCCTTTTCTAGTCGTAGTCGGTGTGAATTAGCTCGGTTCCTCCTAAAATAGAACGCAGCAACAACGTTTAGAATAGAGAAACAAAGCTAAAACAATCTCACAAAAGCTTTTCTGAAGAAGGCTTGAAGCATGCACCATTAGCAAATAATTAAAGACAAAATACACACAAGACAAAGGAAATTATCAGAAAGCCAAATTTGCAAACTCCTAAGCAAGGTTCATCTTACTCATGCAATGTTAATACCAAGAGACACCTGCTATTATTATCTGAACTGTATACTTGCCAAAAAATACCAAACACTATCGACTATCGTGGGAAAAACTAAGCGAACCAGATATCTCATAAATTTTATATAGATACACCAACTTGGGAAGATGTAAAGGTAAAATAAAACAGAAGTTTGTAAGGAGGTTTTTCTAGGAATGGATTAGAAGCTTCTCTCATCTGAAGTAGCTCCAACAGGAGATAGTTTAACAACTTTGTACAAGAAAGAGTTCGAAAATTCAAGCTAGAAGGTTGTTCAACCAAAAACAAAGAATTATAAGTGATCGATCAAAGCATGAGTAGCTTATTCACACGGTCATTTAAACTGTACAGGTGGGACTAATAGGTTGGAGAATCTGATTATTAATCTGGATGGCTATACCAGAGAGTCCATGCCACAAAAGTTTACATTATATGGGATGTGCCAAAGATTAGATGGTATGGATACTACAATCTGGGAAAGTTTAAAAGCACGATACAATCACCACTGCAAGTCATCAGTCAACAGTTCCACAGTTCAGGTTAGCCTAATCATAGCCATTTATGGTGTCTAAATCTGAAAATCCACGGACACCATGCATATCCATGTTTTTGCCCTTTGGCACATTCTTCTTGCTTCTAATGAAATCTTGTTAATTCAAGAAAACAAAAAAGAAAAAAAGAAATAAAAAAACCCGCATATCCATGGCTTGCATATTATATAATTCTTCCGAAAAAGGGAGCCATAAATTCTAGAAGATTCTTGAAACATGCAACAGAATTGGGTAGCACATATGATATATTTCCAAAACATAACAGAGTTCTCATTGCTACCTCTCGAGGCCGATGAACGTGTGATGCAGAATTAAGCTGGCAGGTCTCCATATTTGAAAGCAACTGGACTACAGTCTTTAGATGAGGAACACTGTTGAGAATTAAATTTGCATATTAGATAAATACAAAAGGTCAAAATCACCGACTACCCAAAAATCTAATATGGCCTTATTTCACAATGTGAAAGTCAACTGAGTACATAAACTTCACACTGTCAAAGTCAACTAAGTAAATTAAAAAAAATTTCAGAGTACAATATGGGCCAGAAAACTGTCAAGCAATCAGCAGACAGACTAGAGAAGAATCAACCAAATAGCACCAGGTGAAGCTCATGAAACAGTTTTCAATACATGAGCTATACAGGACAGGGCCTTTTTCTAGGGCTCACGCCAATTTACAACCAAAGACCCGTAAAGGTCAGATGTCGAACAGCTTATTGACAATTAGGTGGGTATACAGGTGTTTATTAGAAACATAGTGATAGAAGAAATCTACACTAAAACATTACAGTTCATACAAGCATCGGATACAGAAAGTAGATGTAAATCTATACAGATGTAAATCTATCTTCTGTATATAGGGTTTTTTTCCTACTTGCTACATAGAAAGTTTTCATCTTTACGTTGCACATTGGAAACAAATCAAGGATACTAGTCTCATTACAAGAAAATGAGATGCTTAATTGATTCTCAGTTGAAAATTTGGATTCATAATTGACAAGTGTAAATCTAGGAGTAAGTAAATGGTTAAATTTCAAATGAAAAACTGGATGACTGACTTTCGTAAGCCATTTTCCATATGCGCATCCAAGGATGAAATGACCCGAGGCATTCGCTCCAGCACCTGCTCAAAAAAACCCATGAAAAATTGAATGAAGCTCGGGAAAGAGAGGTTTTCATATGGGAAGAGAAGAGACCATCTTCACTGCATAAGTAATGACAACAGCGCCATACTTGCCCCGTGTTCTTGACAGTAGAGGCTTTGGCTAAAAGGTTCTTTGGAAGCTTTATTAGGAGGGCCTGCAAGCAATAAGAACAACAATTCACACACACATGAGCATTCATTCACATAACAACAATCCAGAAGACAAATGTATTACGAATTTTACAGAATGGTACAACTTAGAATTCTATTCCTTCACACACAGGTCTGCCCACCCACTGGATCAAATTCAAAACACAATTCCCTTTCCCTTTATTCGATTCATCGAAAGCAACATGAATCCAATAAAACCCTAGAACCGGTCGCACTTATAAGAATCGATATTTTAAGCTTTTGCCCTAATTTCAGTACAGAAGCCAGAAGCCAGCATATGATAACAAAAACAAGAGGCAATCCAATCGTGCACAAATTTAGGGTTCTTGGAAAAGGAGATGCAATGCAATTTATCTTCTAGTAGGAAAAAAAGGAAGAGGAGAGGGAGAGAGACCTGGGAAGGAGAGGATTGGTGCATGAGGTGGAGGAGATTAGATGTGGATTGGACGGCTTGGGATATCTGATCAGCAACATGGGCTTTGGCACTTCCTTCTATTCTCCCTTCCTTTTCCTTCGTCGTCGACATCGCCATTCTTTCATTCGCTTCGCTGCAGAAACCTTTGCAAATGAAACTAAAGCTGTTGCTCCTGCTCTCTCGCTTGGTGGTGTTTTTATAGCTGTTGTCGAGGTTGATGGCGATGGCGCGCTTCCTCGCAAATGGCCAGAAAAGTAGGACCCACATTATTAGCTCCCTCACGCTATGTATTGTGCGCTCACATCTATTCTATCGGACCATTTTCAAAGTAATGAATGTCGTCCCTTCCGCAAGTTTTAAATTTTTTCTTCAATAATTTATATGAATTAATTAATGGAGATTTGATATATTACTCCTCTGTAAACGTAATTTTTTCAATTTTATTATTGAAAATCAGATAATATTACAGGAGTAAAGTGACTCTTGTCGATAATTTTTTAAAACTTTTTTGCGTCATATCCCATGATATTATGGGATTTATCAGATTTTGTATCATATACTTCCAGCAATCGACAAGTAAATTCATTTTTTACGAACACAAAAAATAATATTTTGATAAAAAGAAAATACACACTTGACCACTATTTTTTAGACTCTATCATTCAAAAAATATATACATATATCCCTAAGATGCAGCATGAAAGTCATGATGTCATGGGACACTCCCATAATATCATGGGATCTATCAATTTCTATGACAATCATGGTTCCCATTATATCATTGAATTTGGGGAAAAAAGTTTTTTAAAAAATGTTGACGAGAGTCAAATAATAATAGCAAAGGACATCTTCGGTCTTAGTGAGTCTTGACCCTGCCCGGAACCAGCGGCTACAGCTAAATGCTTCTGTGAGTCCCACCTCAAAACTATAAGGTCTTAGTAGGAACCACAGGTAGGTGCTTTGGATAGTAACTCCTGCTCCCATAGCCCCTGCCAAGGATCGAGTGGTTTCCACTTTCCAGTTTCCTCTCTTGGCCAACTCAGGAAAAAGAAAAAAAGAAAAAAAAAAACTGAAAGGTCTTTCGTTTTTTTCTGGTAAGTAAAAACCGTAATAAGGTCTTGGGATGATTCAAGGGTAAATACAAAGGACGCATAGTCCAGAGATCGTGACCGACCGTTAAAGGGTAGCAAAGCTTGATGATTGCAAAATATCCGCTTAGAGAATTGTAAAATTTGAGCTCCTTAAATAGGCAGTTAGAATTATCAAATTGCATTTATGTTGACCACCTTCTAATTGAAATCAATCAATAGCCAATCCACTCTTTGTTTTAGCGATATTGGCAGAACTTTAGTATCACACACATGCCCAAGGATCAATTAGATTTAAAGTGTCACTCCTCACCAGTAGACAGTACCTGCCTAACCCATGATTGACATGCTTCAGAGTGG
Source organism: Umbellularia californica (assembly GCA_028538565.1). Taxonomy (NCBI): domain Eukaryota; kingdom Viridiplantae; phylum Streptophyta; class Magnoliopsida; order Laurales; family Lauraceae; genus Umbellularia; species Umbellularia californica. The sequence goes on along the minus strand of JAPQWN010000001.1, from coordinate 10,192,027 downwards.
GCACCGCAGAAGGATTTAACTTAATCATTTTTTTAAGTCAATATTGCTCTGTTAGATAAGGTTACATTTTTGGTCTTTGTTGTCACAGGATGGTTAAGCTGGTTCATACATTTGGATAGCCCATGCTAACCTGTTTGTTACAACTGTGGTGAAGATTAGCTGCATCCTCCCGAAACGAATTACAGGAGAATCGGGATCCTCTGAAAGGGTTTCCTCGTGATGATGACCGTGGGTTAAAACCTCACCAAATCCGAACGAATTACAGGAGAATCGGGATCCTCTAAAAGGGTTTCCTCGCGATGATTAGCAGGCGGGTTTGATCACCTCACATTACGCCCCACAGGTCCTAACTTAGGTTTTAGCTGCAGAGAGCAAAACACTGACAGCAACATGGAGTCATACTTGTCTAACACAATAAAAAGGCAACAGTCATGTAATCCGAAGCCTAAAATCTTTTCATCTCACTCATGAGCCAATCACATGTGATTCAGATAGAATCATGATCATAGGAGTAAAATTCATCTGTAAACCATGCACAATTATTCTGAGGCTAACCTTCCAAGTGGGAATCACCTGAATGCATGTAAATCAATGTGACTGGGAATTGGAAGGTGGGGTCATGGATTAGTCTACGGGCTCCAACCATCAGATCATGCCCATGAGGGAGTGGGATGCACACGTGATCTGCAGGCGTTCTGGTGGGCCCCACATCCAAAGCTAAGAGTTGCCAACAATTCGTCGCGGAATACTACTCTCATCATATTAGGAGCTTTTCCAAATCTTTCGCTTGGGAGCACGAAGGATTTCAGCCTTGATTTCAAATGAGCAGAATTATTAGGAGATGCATCATTGGTCACAAGAGACTGCAAGCAGCATTGGGCATTTCATTCAAAAACCATATTGTATCTATCTAGAATAAACACATTCTTTAATCAGATATGAAACCAAGAGTAAGACTTGCAAATCCTATCTTGGTGTCAAGTGATCAATGACTGCAAAAAGGTCTGAGTATGCTTGAGCAAGATATTCCTGGAAAACAAAAAGGAATGCAATTAGAAACATAACATATTACACTCAAAAGAAACAACTTAACATCAAGGTGGTTACAGAATCACTGGGTTGAGGATTCATGATTCATGAAGAAACTCCGTATGGAAGAAGTGCAGCTGCCACCATCCTTCCTTCTTCATTCAATATATTGAAAGTAGATGCAGCATTTCGCTGTCAACAGAAAAGGTGAGATCAAGGAAAACATATAGTAATTGTAATGAGTAGGAGCAGCAGAACCTGGGATACACAAGACAATCATTTTACCGAATCAATCACTTCCAATTTCATGCCAGTAGACCGAAGGAAGCGTCTAAGTTCAGGATCAATTGGCTCTATATACCTTCCACATCCTAGTAATAGAATATCTGGGGAAAAAACCAAAAGCAAATGTTTCGATAGAATAAATTGGATTCTCAAAATTGGTTTATAGTATTTCTAAATTAAATAAATTGCAGCACATCACTGTTAGAGAGAATCACTTATTCTAACTAAAGGATGCTAATAAAATGGTCATGCACTGCAGCTCAGCTGGTAAAGGGATATATAAGAAAGTCCCCAGGGGAGGTAGTGTACCCAAGTTTCAAGCCCCAATATCAGTCACTAGTGCCTTGAAATAGGTTAGATTAGGGGAAGTTTTTCACCTGCGCACACAGTGCACATAGACCATTCAAGAGGAGGGGCCCACTGATGCAAAACACAAGAGGCGCTTGGGATGCTCAGGCGCCTGCGCATAGTGCGCAGGAGAATATTTTCCTAGATCAGGATGGGTACATTAGGATAAAACAAAAAAATAAATACATTACTGATAAATCATTAAAAAGCCACATAAAACAACAAGAATGGATGTGTGAGAGAGAGAGAGAGAGGGAGAGAGGGGTGAGCCACTTTTGCCAAGAAGCGTGGGACCCAGGTTTGTTCATCTAGAAGTTCCCACTGTCGATGAAGACCACAAGCAGAAGTCTAGAGGGAAAGGTTGCCTCTTTTGCCCAAACATATGGTGATCCATGCTGCCCATCTATATATTCCCTATGTTTTTCTTCCGATGTCAACAGTTTAGATGAAAAAAGTGTAATAAGGACGTCACCAGCATCAAAGATGATTGATAACAGAACCCCAAAAGACAAAACAATTCACTGCACTCTTTTCTTAATTTTCAAATGGCAATATAAACGTACAAAACACAAAAATTAGAATAGCATAGCATCACTGGTTCAACCACTTCTCCATAGATCAAATATGGAAATTCCCACAACCTCTAGTTGGAGAGACCCAAGAAATTATCAAAGATTGTGCCTTAAATGCAACATCATATGCTGATTTCAACAGACCCTGAAAACAAATATTTTTTGTTGGATGCCCAATTTTAAAAATAGCTTCAAAGACATGGGATCCACTTTTGGGATTGCATGTTCGAGTCCAAACGTTTATTTCCTTCCCTCCATTTGACGGCTATAAATTTCCTCCATAAGGCAAGTTGGTCTTTCCCAAATCTTCACCACAGGTTAGTCAGAAGAAACTCAAATTTTCTGCGTTTATGTTTTCAATTCCAGTGCCTCTGTTATGTAGAGGAAGCAACGTTTTTCAATTTAATGCAATGAAATTTGCTTTTTGTTCCTCTTACCATCTCGAAGAAAATATCTTGTATCTTTTCAAGTGATGCAACTTTAGTTGGAATTCTGAACAGGCACAAATGATAAATTAGAAGACTGGAAAAGGCTAAATTCATACAAGCCATTTACTCTACGAGAGATAATCATCCCCACAAAAGGAGAGTTCTACTTCGACTTTTTACGTAATTGGTCCAAGCGGAAGATGAGATGGGTTGACAACTTAAAAAATAACTAAATATTTTGGTAATAAGTCTCTTTTAGTGGACAATGAGGATCTAACCAGTTTCTCCCAAGTTAACCATTCATAGTGATGCCTACTAGATGAACAGCCAGGACCACAATGAGCAGAAGGCAAAGGGGCAAGACTCCCCAAGAAACTATAATCTTTTTTTTTTTTTTTTTTTTGATTTCCAAACAGTTTCTCCAATGTAAGCCATTCATAGTTATGCCTACTATGAACAGACAGGGCCACAATGTGCAGAAGGCAGAGGAGCAAGACTCACCAAAAATTTTTAGTCTTCTTTGGTTTTCCATCTTGTTGATTTTTGGACTTATTCTCCAAGCATCTCGTAACCCCTATTTCAGTCATCTTGAATCGTATAGAGTAGAATCATTCCTTCGAGGAATAGCATAGATACAATTGAGTTTGCTGACAGCAGAAGATTAACAAATGTGGGTGTCTGAAACATTTACAAGAGCACTGAATAACTTGTCCCATTATTCTAGGTTGAGCATTTGCCATTGCAGAATCCCCTTTTTTTATAACAGGAGAGCAAAAACAACTTATTCCATTATTTTAGGTTGTGGCCTTTGCCTTCGTAGAATCCAAAATTCTTCCTATTTTTCAAAGAAAGGATACCATTCCAAAAGGCAATCAAAATAATAATAATTAAAGCAAGGACCCATAAGTCACAGACTCACAGTCACATTTAAGTTCAATATTTGGTTCACACTTCAAGGAACAATAATTCCTCAAAAATCACATTGAAATGCAGAATCAAGTATCAACACAAGAAAGAAGGTAAATCATGCCACACGTCCATAATTTTAATTTTTGGAGAACTATAGATAGTATGCCGTCATTATTTTAAACAATATCGTTGGTGCTTGAGCAGAGTGAAACAGAGTTGGACTCAAAGGATAGATGAATTCAGGAGCATGTATCAATAGCAGAATAATCAACCGCGAAGCTATGCAAAAACAAACTAGTTCTTGCAGTTATGCATCTGCCTAGGTGGTAGTACAAACTACAAACTGATTGGTTGAGAACAAATATACCGATTGATCAAGAACAAACATTTATATTTTTTTAATGGAGAACAAACATATCTATAACAAAAAAGAAAAAAAACCTACATTGAGTTACCTGGAACAGGCTTCAGAATTTTGAAGATAGATAAACTGCAAAAATATACGAAACTTTCAAGTGTTAGCTATAATAGAACTATCCAAGCTGGGGCATCTTATGACAATGCTCGTACATTCTGATCCAATCAAACCACTTATACCATTGAATCAATTTAACAAGATAAATGAACCCAGTTTTGCTCCCACTCGTTAGAACAATGTATTAAGAAAAGAAAATCATGCAGAAAGCAACGTCTACTAGAACCAAAAAAAATTACATTACAAAAGGTTTACAAATGTAAATCCCATTTTCACACCCCATGCACAAAAGATAAACAACCCATTAACAATTGAAGTGCATTAGCAAGGAGAAACAATTTTAAAGCGTACCTCTCTTGGGTAATCTCCGAAAATTTTTTGGGACTCCATGACATAACCAGTTTCTCATAAATAAGCACGCTACCTTCATAGTCAACACCATTCACTGTAAAACCTGTATCAGAGTACCTGGTTTTACAAAGAAAAGAAAAGAAATCTAAAATTTATGCATCAAATCTCCATACAGCCTAGGTCCAAGATAAGGCTACTAGACTAAGGAACCACAGATGCAACATGCATCTGTTCTTTCTATTGTAACTGTCCATCTTTTTCATTAAAAATGTAGCTTTTAGGATTTATCAATTTAAGCTGATTCTCAAAGCTTATAAAGGCAGATGCAATCCAACTGACTCTCATCAATTGACTGATTCTTAAAAGTTAAAATGGTTAGAAACGATAGACTGGTTGATCAGACTATCATCTTGATCAATTGAAAATCGTTACTACATCATTTCCTGTAAACAAAGATAAAGCAAACGCTAATCTAAATTGAGATTTGAAGGGAAGACATATAACCAAAATCATGTGAATTCAGAAACAACAAATTTCAGATTAGAAAGAAATCAACGAAGAAAACCAAAGGAAGGGAGCGTACCCTTGGAAACGCAATTGGTCCTCGGGAACCTTGTCGATGAGATTGATCTGATCATAGAGAGAGAACGCACGCCTGCGGCATCGATTTATGAGATTTTTACATGTGGAGATGCGAAATCGGAATATCTATTACTGAGAGAGAGAATAAGAAACCCTAATTTAATGAAGATTGAGAAGAAGAACCTGAGAGAAGGAAGGGTTTGATTGGCGGGCTTTGGGGATTCTTTACGGAGATTTCGAATGAGAAAGGGCAGCGTCGTCGCTAGCTTGCGCCTTGGAGCGGACATTTCCCTCTCTTTTGTGTCTTGTTTCTTCTCTTCCGGTCTCTGGTGTTGAAGGATGGAGAGAGCGTGCGTCTTTCACAGAGTAAAACGTCTCAACTATTTTTTCCCCTATTTTTTCCTTATTTTTTCAATGTGCTCAACTATTAATTCCTCAGTTTTTTTTGGTACCCGATTATTCAGGTTTTTTTTTTTAAAGGGGGGATTTTACGGAAAAAACCCTCATAAACGGCCATTTGATTAATTTGGGCCCAATAAAATGGGCAGATAGAATAGGGCCTGACTTCTTTTTTTTTAGCGTTATAGTTGATATCGACCATCCCTGCGTGTATACTAAAGATCGAAACCCATTTATTCACCATTCGTCTTTTTTCTCTTTTTCCCCTTTTCCCTTTGTCGTTGTCTACACCCCCTCATCCCCAATCAGTGTTGGTTGAAATTCAATGGGGACATTCTTTTCACAAATGAGTTAAAGAACCCAAAGCTTGGATTTTTCAACTTCGAAGAGGAAAATTAGATTCCAGAAGAAGAGTTTTTGTTTTAGAAAGGGCGTTGGGGAAGATGCGATTGGAATTGCAATATGGGGTTTTTGGGGTGAATGGAAGTCGAAAAGAGGGGATTTTGTTGAGTTTGAATCGAAGAAGGGTAAAAGGTAAGGATTTTTACAAACATTACTTAGAAAGTTGGGATTTTGGGAGATGGGTTTTCATTTTTTGGGCTGTAGCTGAGTTTGAGATACTAGTATTTTAAGTTGGCATCGTTTTCCTTGGATATAGTTATTGAAAATGAAAAGCCCTTGTTTGCTTTCAGAAGCTTGTGAAGATGCATTTTTCCCATTGCAATGAGATGTAAGGAATCAAGTGGAAAGAAGACTGGAATGCAAGTCCGGAGTCCTTAAACCGATCCTATAACTGTATCCATAACAAGTTGAAGTGGTTTTTAAAATAAAGCCCTTGAGAGACAGAAGTAAGAAATTTGGAGAAGACCTAGAAGAGAATTACAGTGGAATCTTGTAAAAAATTTGGAGAAGCAATGAGCCACAAATCTGTATTGGAGTAGTTTCTATGAAGGTGTTTGATGAAATGACGAACAGAAAGGAGAATGAAATTTCACACATCTTTCTCTATTTTTTTCATGGGAAAAAAGTCTGCTGCTGTTGTGGGGTTTGTCATTCCTTTATTTTGCTCACTAGGAGATATTGGAGGAGAGGAATTAGAGAATATGGGTGGGGTTTTCATTCCTTGATTTTTGTAATTTTCAAACAGATTTCATGTATATATTTTTTGAAATGTAAGGTTAAGACACAATGAACTTGTAATGTTGTAAATGGTTCTCCCGTATTTGAGATGTTTGAAATGTGTTTGAGATGTCCGAGCTCTTGAGCTTTTGAAATGTCTGAGTGAAGGGCAAACCTTCCCCACCAAAACTCTCTATTATGACATCCAAGGATGAAATTGGTATTTGGTTGAATCGGTTGAAGTTGCAAAATGAGTCTTCCTCTCCTCCAATATCCTCCTAGTGAGCATCAGAAATGAGCGACGCTATCATTGCTCCACTCATTTAAAAAAAAAAAAAAAGAAGAACCAAACAGGACAGACCCCGTTTGTCCAAACAGATGTTGAAAAATTCATATATGATGACACCTCGTTAGGTAATTAACTCCCCGCCTATAACATAATAGAAAGATAGTCGATACTTTTTTCATTTCTTAGTCAAATTGTATGTGTAGAATTCTTATTACAAGAGGTACCAAAGTACAATATACCTCTATTCTCATTACTTTCTTTAATCAAGTCTCTAATTTGTCTAGTAGAAAAATTGGAGGTTGGGCACTTCGAAAAGTCAGTTAGAAACAAATCCATGCAAACTGAAAATAATAACCAACAGAGGATTTCATGAATTTGACCCATTGTTGCGTGAGTACATTGATTGGAAATGAACTTTGAATCAAAGCACTTTCTGATAAACAAATTCATTTGTTTATCAAATCAAACCCAAAACTACTTCATAAAACCCATTCTAAAATTCCTTCCTAAAACCCTAAGGTGAATGACAACCACAAACAACCAAATATTGTATTAAAATTAAATAAGATTAGTTAACAATCAATAACATGCATCGGTACCTAAAAATCAATACTGATGGATCAAATGCATGTCAAACCACCTCCCCCCCCCACCCCCCCCAATGAGTATTTTCATTTTCTTTTTCTAAATCAAGTTCAACACCATCTAGGGAACCATTTTCAATAAAGAGGATTTTTAGAAATATTGAATTTTTAGGAAAACCCCCCATCTCTTAAAAATCTTTTATGAATCAAGAAAACCCATTTAAAAAATGAAAATTTTCAGAAGATTGAGGATTTTCAGAAATCCCCCATTTCGAACGTCACCATTTCTAAAGAAAATTTTTTTTTAGACAAAGTACCTAACAAAGCGCTTCCCATAAGCAAAGAAGAGGGAGACCGCGATGCATGCCGGAGCTAGAGTAGATTATCCGTTGCCAATTTGGGGGTTGAGAGAGAGAGAGAGAGAGATACTCTTGTTTTCCATGGGGATGGACTAGGTAGCCCGCATAGCCCTCATGGATTTTTTTAAGGTTTGAGGGGGGTTAAAGGCTTGAAGCCCCTAAGTACATATACATAGGTCCACCCCTAGGAACATTAAGGGTAGTGTCAACCACCAAAGTTTGCTATTGTGATTTTTTTCCCTCTTTATTCATCAGATGGAAGTTCACTAGGTATGAACTACAAGAAGAAATGCAACTAATGATTATTTCATTTTATGTTAAAGGAAATGAAATGGGTTGTTTGCTGCACTCATGCAGCCTTACCGCTGCTTGTAGAGGAGGAATGTTGGATTTGCAACTTTTCCTCCCCTTAGAGAGGAGGAAAAGTTGCATTTGCTGCTTCCAACCATATACTATGTGCTAAGTCGGACTTGCAACTTTTCCTCCACTTAGGGTCGTTTGTTTCTCCCAATTTACATATGTAAACATCCCACATGTGAAAGAGATTCATATCATTTATGTTTGTTTACAACATTTACACACTAGGTGTGTAAATCACATGTGCTTTTGCTGTGTAAAGTGTGTGCAAAAGAGGCAGCACATTTTCACACCTGTTGAGGTGTGAAACGTTTACATACCAGCCTAGTTTTGGCGGAGCTACAGTGGCCACACAACCAGAACGCCTTTTTCATTTTTTTTACTAATATGGCATCCAACTTTGTGATCCAAACCGTTGATCGTGTTAGGGGAGCTAAAAACGGCTATGATACCACAAATCAACCATTGGATCATTATAGATTGTGAGATATTGATAAAACGTACAAACCGTTAGATCATCTTTTCTGGACTTTTGTGGGCCCTATTTTTGCAATCCAAATTGTTAGTCCTCTTCAAAAGGTCATTTCTATTTATAGGTCCAAACCCCAAATCTTGATTCAATATGGATCATGAAATATATTTGAAATAAATATCAATTGTTGGATTAATGCACTGTTACTATAGTGCGCAACAGTGTATTCAAGAGTTAAGACAGGCAGTCCATTTTTTCTAGATTTCTGAACAATCTGGGTCACTAATGCAAGATCTGGACCGTAAACCCCCTTTATATGGCCAATAACGTCTAGTGGATCAAATTTCAACCGTTGATCCTTCATGTATTGTGAGATATTGACAAAAAGGCCTAGAGCAACAATGGTTCAATTCTGATTTTTGTGGGCCACTTTTTCTTTAGAAGGTCAACAATGATTATCTTGTCAAATCTTATTGCTTGATTCATCATGGATTTTTCAAAATTTGTGTATAAGTGTGAAAGACATGTGAACTGTTAGATGCAATCAGATTCTGATTTGAAGAGGTGTGAAAATGACAAACGATGGATTATGTTTCACATGCAACTCATTTACATGTGTAAATGATTCACATGTGAGTTATTTACATATGTAAAGCATTTTCACATCACATGTGAAATTAACAAATGACCCCTTAGAGAAGAGGAAATCTTGCATTTTGAGATAAGCCGCTAATAAATACGGCGGTAAACTTCCTGAGCCTACACAATAATAGATGGGCGTGTATGATTAACTTTTAAATGCAATAATAACAAATACACAATAAATAGCTTCTTTGGTGAATTGACTTTACTGGTGAAGTCAAGCTAATGGTTAATTTTTTTTTCTTTTAAAAAGAAGAGTATTGTTTTGTAAGGGTGCTCATGGATCGGGTCATGCACACCTTTAGGTCGGGTAAGGGATTTAGGTTATAATAGATGGGCCGTGCTCTAAATTTATTTTTTGGACTGAGTGGTCGAGAGTTGGAATCCCTGCCTGGCACAAATATATACCTTAATTATAAGGGAGGGAGTAGTAATGGGGGACCTCAAACCCATGATCTCTCACAGAATGAGAGATGACTACACCAGTTGCGCTGGCATAGGACATGGCAAGAAACTCTTTTTTTTTTTTTTTTGGTTTTATAAGTCTAAAATAGGTCGGACTCAAGCATCATCATTTCCATGCGAGCTAGGATCAAACCAGCTGACTCAAGCTTGGGCCAGGCTTAGGCTTCTAGATTAGAAGCCTGTTTTGGACATTCCTTAGCCGAGCCCAGCATGGTCCATGAAAACCTAGTGTTTTTTTTGTTTTTTTTTCTCGTTCATTCAGTGGAATGAGAATGTATCTTTTTATATTTTTTTTTTGTTAAAAGGAAGAGGTGATTTCCAAAATTTAGTATTCTTTTTATTCGACCCCTCCTTTTTTATAATCTTTTGAATTAACCCTTTACTTTATTTCACGTGTAAATTAATTTTATTTTATAGTCTTTTAAATTAACCCTTCACTTTATTTCATTGGTAAATTAAATTTACCAAATATGATGTAGTTAATGAGTAAGAAGAAGTAAACAAATATGGTGGTGTCCACTCGTGATTCAGTCCTGCAGCCAAAAATCAATATAATCTGGATTTTTCGGAGTAGATCCTTACTAATGAAAAACGAATTTCATTATAGAATAGATAGGGGCGGAATGAGCACTCTCAAACCAAATACAAGATGGATTCAACACGAAAGAATTGATCCAGGACGGGCATGCTCACCTCGATTTAGGCCGAGTATGGGTTAACCTCATTGATTTAGTCCTAACAGGACCACTTTCCATCTTTACGATAGGCATATCTCAGTAGGTGAGAATATTTCTTAGGGTTTGATCCAGTTATGTCTAAATTGTTTCTGGCGTTTTTGGTCTTCACAAAGTGTAAGTGTATGGGGGTTTTCACTTTAAAAACCTTTATAAAGTAAAAAAGAAAAAGTATGAGACAACTTTAGCTATTATCTTTGTAGTTAACATATATTTGATTGCTCATTCAGTAATAATTATTTAACCTTTTATTTCTTATTGCATTGGTTATTTTAGGCCATCCATTGCACAGAGTTTTTGTTGGTCTAAAAATAAGAATGGAAACCATGATAATTAAGTATGTGTTTAAGTGTCTCATGGCTATGCAGATCCTACATTTTCCATGAAATCACCAAACTAAACTTATCTTTGGTTCTATGAAAAATTTGATTCTTGAATGCGTTTATACAGGGTGAAAAATTGTGACCATTGGAAGCCAGAGATCTTGATAACTAGGAATGAGAATATACTTGAAACTAGCAAAAACTTGATTTAAAAAAGAGTATAGAAAGCGACCGTATATTTAATATGGGTTGGATTTGTTAGGTACTACAACGCAAGACCCTTACATTGAGAATCAGGAGAAATTCGGACTTATTTACTTACATTCCAAAAAATAAAAAATAAAATAAAATAATTCTCCTTGATAGAGAGAATTTTTATTTCATAATATATAGCAGGGGCGGACCTAGAAACTTTTCCTTGGGGACCACTATGTAGAAAAAAGTTCTTGAGACATCCATGTATAAAAAAAAAGGACTTAGTCTTTAAAATATATGTGTTTCAATTGAATTTTTTCTTGTTGCAAGGGTGGGGGGGATATTTTAAAAAGTGACAAGATTTTATAAACTCCAACGGGTTTTCTTGTAGTTTTTTGAATCAAATCAAAATGTGATAGAGTAGTTTTGAATTCATCTTTTAAAAAGAAGAGTGTTTTCTTATAAGGGTGCATATAGATCGGGCCGACTTTGGGTCGGGTATGGGGTTTAGGTTATAACTAGCGCTTGAGGGCCCACGCCCAACACGTGCTTTGTTTAAAGAGTTATTAAAATTTTAAATAGTAGTATTCATTTCATTTAAATGAATTATAAATGACTATTTAAAGCATATATCCATACATCAATTATACTGTATCAAATCAGATAAAGTAAACTTCACTCTCTCTATAACTAAGAATCACTTTGCTGATGCCCTGTCCTAAAAAAACCCACCATGAACATCTGCACATCTACAATCACTTTGAAAACAAAAGCAATGCATGAAAATCATGAAAAAATCACCAACAGTGTATAAACTAAAAAGAAAAAAGAAAAAATTCTACAGTTGAAGAGAAGTAGGGACAACCATCTGGAAATCAACTCCACTCACCATCCCGGGAGTGCAGAATCCAATTTGGGTACCATTATGATCCACAATAGCTTGCTGTCTAGAAGAGAGCCCAGTTTTCAAAATCCCAACTCCTTCCAATGGTTGTGAGGTGCATTCCATCCACATAACAGAGAGGCATCAAACATGAACAGACATTTGCATGGGCAACATCATCAAAAGGAATGAGAACATTGCAAGAGCCACAGCCACCTTGCTTGCATGGCATCTGAAGGCCCTTGTATATATAATAAAGACAGCGGGCGGCCCTTTTCTCAATACAGCTTCATCCAAGTTTCTTCCAATGAATACAATCTTGTTTATCCTTCTCTCATCAGGACCCCATGAATTGGTTGGCCATATAACTTTCTTGATGACATTGGTGAAGGCCTATCAACTGTGTGCTATTAGTCATCTATGCGACTGCACGCATCCTGCCCTATAAAAAGATTATACATAATCAATCAATGGGTTTTAAAACATCCATGTCCATCATAGGCTTGTGGCCCATTAAACGATCACAAATAACCAATCAATTCATTGATTAATCATGGTGAATTGGTTTTACAAGTGATTAGTTCGTAATGAGCCCTACTTTCATCATAATGAAATACATTTCTCACTTTTTAAATAAGGAGTAAATGATTATTTTGAGCAGTTTAGATTCGTTATGGTGGGCCATATTAATTTTGTCTTTTAAATATCCCCAAAGTTTTGAGAAATCGTGTCTTTTAAAGTATTTAGGTATTTTCAAATTTAGAGTTTTTTTCTTTGAATGTATGGAAAAATATTGAAATAAATAAGTAAATATTTTTTAATGATTATTAAAAAAAATCTAAAAAAATCCCAACGGATTAGAGAAATGAGAAGTTTTGAAGTGAACCAAAGTGCCACTATCACTCGGATCATACGATCATTAAAATTTCTCTTCAATTATCCTATTCAACGGTCAGATGATGGTGGATCGAATTATTTCCACAGTTGACGGATAATGTCTTCTTTGCCCCTGTAACGCTTTGATAAAGTGGCTTTTTTCGTAATTTTACATATCCGAATTCGGTTATATAAAAGCAACGATCTTCGAGTAGATCCATTCGCGGCGGGAGAATGCCAGATATTTCCTTTCCGCGAATGACTCCAACATGGCTACGAACAAAAACTCAAAATTCCAAAATACATAACAGAAAGATCCAGAAAAAACCAAAACCCTAACCCTAACCCTAGTATTGGAAACTCTGATCTGATCTGCCATGGCGTTCGCCGGTGCCGGAAATATCACCGCCACCACCGCCCTGCAGCGGTTCCCCGGCAACGTCCTCCCTAGACACCGGATTTTCGCCGTGCACTCGGCTGATCCGGCCAAAAAACCGTCCCAATCCGTTGATATGAAGTCCGAATCGTCGAATTGGGCCCCGGAAAGCTGGAAATCGAGGAAAGCTCTCCAAATTCCGGTCTATCCGAACAAGGAAGAGTTCGATTCGGTGCTGCAGACTCTGGAGAGCTTTCCGCCGCTCATTTTTGCCGGAGAGGCGCGAAAATTGGAGGAGCGGCTGGCTGATGCGGCTGTAGGGAAGGCGTTTCTGCTTCAGGGCGGAGATTGTGCGGAGAGTTTTAAGGAATTCAATGCGAACAATATCAGGGATACTTTTAGGGTTTTGTTGCAGATGGGTGTGGTTTTGACGTTCGGAGGGCAGATGCCGATCATCAAGGTGAGATTTTGTTGTGTTTATTCAATTGTAATTGCTGGTCGGTTGATTCTTGGGGCATATCTAGTAGAATTAAACTTATTTTTGCTTATGTTTGGGTTGGGAGATGGTTTTTCTTTTAGCTTTAGAAGACTTAAAAACTGGCATGTATATATTGATGGGACATGGAGTAATGATGACAATGACGATGAGCCTGGTAAAATTTTTTTTTTCTTCTAAAGATGTGCAATTGACATTGATTTCATGGTATGGTATTTGGCTTGTATAAATTAAGCACACCTATGTTGATGGGATACCACTGATATAATGATGAGTGTGAATTAATGCTTTGTCCTATTTTGCAATGGGATGCCTTCTTTCCCTCTATGTTGGTCTTGTTTATTAAATAGATTATCTAGGATCTACCTGAATTGTGGTGGTGGTGGTGGTGTTATTTAATGTTTTTTTGCTTTGATTTTGAGATTAATTATCGTCTACAGTGATACTTTCCACTACTATGTCCCTTTATTTTCAGTACTACTGCGAAGTCTTGGTTACTGGTTCAGAGGATGATAAAATCCAATCTAGTTAGATAGCTAAAATTGGTGCCAAATTAAGATGATATAAAAGATGAGAAATTTATTGTAGAAATGAAAGACTAAGAGATAGTAGAAGAATAGTTTTAGGATGAGACTATGATGATGAGAGTTCATCACCAGAGAGAGGAGGAAGAGAGTGATGATAAGAGAGAACCTTAATATATCAATGCAACTCAATTAAAATTTCCATTGTCTTTACAACCTAATTTACAGCCAAAGCTCATTAAAGGTCATTTACTAAGTGTGGGTCCCGCCCATTGACGCCAAATTAACTTAAAAGCAGAACTTCTTCTACTTCTGAAAAAGAGTCCTTATACATTTTACCAGAAAACCAGATCTTCCTATACGCTAATTTCTAATGAGTTATATTTCTAACAAGGTAACTTGTGTTAAAAGAAGACTCATTGCTATTCTAATTAAAAATTTGAATTAATTTTCTTATGGGTCATGACTCATGAACCTTGACATGGTCTCCAATCCATCAACATTAGACCGCATTATTCTCAGTGGGCTGATGAAAACACAGCTTGGTCACTGGGGTTTTTTAGTGGCAATGCTACCAAGATCAAGTCACTGGGCCCAATGGGTTGGCTGACCCATGGTCTGGCTTGCATCAATTTTACTTCCTGATCTTTTAACTGTTCATCATTGATGAAATCTTCTTTTCTCAAACAACTTAGTAGATTGTGATCTTGACTTCTTGGTTGGAGTTTCAATAGTTGCCATGGGACCCACCAGCTCAACTGATGCACCCGTCTGACCACCTGATGAACATTGGATGATAACTCCCAATTTCCATAATGAAGTCAATTGCCAAAGATGATGTTATGATTGACTCTCACTCTCTCTCTCCCCCCCCCCGACCCGACACACACACACACACAGAGACTCACACACACACGCGCTGGTACGGGTACCCCAGCCAAGGGTGCTGGGACCCAAGAAAGCCCACACGTGGGGAGAGAATTCCACACATGCGGAAGAGTGCCATACCCAAGGATTGATCCCTGTGCAGCTAGGTGAGATGCTGGGTTGCCAACCCATTGAGCAACTCCTTGATCTCAACTAATGGCTCTATTATAGGATTTGATTTTTACCATAGGACATTTGACGACAAGTCAATAGTCTGCCAATAATGCCTTAGGACAATAGCTCCTCTATTTTTGGTCCTTCCTCTACCCGAGTCAACTTTGTCCAGAGAAAAACCATCATGGACGTCTTCTTTTTCTTCTTTAAGACCCACAATCCACCAATTTCCTTTTTTCAATATCTCATTCCATCAACTCAATCAGACGTTAAACCTATAGATTGGTTCGAATTCTTTGTGCAGCGACTCTTTTGTTGGATATGAATGGTCCTTTTTTTTTCTTCTCATAAAGGATTTTCTAATCCCAAAATATCAGAACTTGTTCTGCTACCAACTTTTATAGCTGGGGGATTACTGGGTCTGCTGGATGGTAAGCCTTTTTTCCTTTGATAGCCAAATTGCTGCCATAAAAGAAAAGAACTTGATTATAGAGATGAAAGGGTAATATATGGTAGAAAATTTAAGCATGAGAACTGAGAAGAGAAACAGGAGGGGAAGATGATGATGATGATGAGTCTTCCCACTTGTGAGAGAAGAGGAAGAGTTATCAAAGGGAATTGCAATTAATCAACGTAATTCACTCTAAATATGTTGCTTTCTTTATAACCTTAAAAGCCACCAGCACGACTTAAAAACTCAAGTTTTTTATTTAAAAAAATCCTAATCCAACCTAAATAGACCTTTCCAAAACTGTCTTATCCAAAAATATGTCTAATTGAGTTTTAGTATTAACAAAGAAAGTTGTTTAAAATCCCAGTGGGGAAGATAATTGAATCCAGCCACCCCATAAAAAAAAAAAAAAAAAAAAAAGAAAAAAAGAAAAAAAAAAGACAATGGGATATGTGGTTCATGGACCCACATGTGGTCTCAAATACACCATGTGACTGCATCAGCCATCCTATGTTTGTTCGTACCACGCAAAATAAGTGAAAAAAAAAAAAAAAAAAAGAAGTAACAATCATGCACATGTTTTAGTTATTGGTATTTGGATGTATATAATGATTGGTTGTGAGCCTGCTTATGTATGCTGTTCTGAATTTGAAATCTTCTTAGTTCTGGTAAGCGAATACAATATTTCGTTTTCCTTAGGGTCTGATTTTAATTTTGTATAGGGTTTTTGTATTTTTTTTCTCTTCTCTTACCTCAGAAATTTTATAGTGTCAGTTGTGAATCATTTGCTTGTGTATCTTTTCCCCCCAATTACTAGATTTTTTTTAATATCATTCAAAAGAAAATAGTAGATTTTTTTATTTAAAAAAAAAAAACCATGCCACTCTTCTTCTTTGATCGTGCCACAGGTGGGAAGGATGGCTGGACAATTTGCTAAGCCCAGATCTGATCCATTTGAGACCAGGGATGGGGTAAAGCTCCCAAGTTACCAAGGAGACAATATCAACAGTGATGTCTTTCACGAGAAATCCAGAATGCCAGACCCCCATAGACTGATCAGAGCTTACACCCAATCTGCTTCCACTTTGAACCTTCTTCGAGCATTTGCAACTGGTGGATATGCAGATTTGCAAAGAGTTACTAAGTGGAACCTTGACTTCATACAGCATAGCGAGCAGGGTGATAGGTATCTGATTTCAGTTTACCTTACTTTCCAAGGTGGTAGTTCAGTAACTTCGCATGGATATCATCTCAAAGGGTTGTGCCTGGGCTAGGCCAGCCTAGTATGCTCAAAGCTAATCCTGCTTTGGGCTGGTTTTCAAATTAAGCCTGTGAGTGGGCCCATAGCCTGGTAATCTGGCCCGATATCTTAAGACTGGATACACCTGTTTCTTTATCTGCTTAAAGGGACGACTGATTGGCAGCCCCATCCAACCTGAAAAGTTCTACACATAGATGCCTGACAATTTGTAAATGGTCTGGATTTGGGCCTGATTTCTCACCAATGAGTTAGATCAGGCCTGAATATTAGGCCTCACTAATATGCAGACATTCACATGTGCGACCTTGTTATTTTGTGTTAACACCTCATGGACATCTATATTAACCCAAAAACTGAATGCTCTTGAGCCTTGCATTTGACTTCATAATGTATGATATAAGATGAATTGCAGAATCTTAACTACAACAATGTACAGTTCACTGCCTGACTTCTCTGTTTGGATAACCATAACACTGCTTCAGTGGGCCTCACCATGGATGGAAGTGCTCAGAAATCTCTTAGATTGGAAGATCTGAGTCTTCCATTCTTCACCTTGAATATTGCTGTGTTACAGTATTGCCTGTTTATTTGTATGATACAAGCTGAAGCATCAGGACATTCCAATCTTGGGGATATCTGTGGATTCATCATCCTCTGTGGATGGGCCATGGTTGTCGTTATAGAGGTAGAGTTATGCACTTACTTAGTTGTATGACTCAACATTTCCTCATAATATGAATGCCATATGAAAAATTATATGTTCTCTCACCAATGCTAATGATGACAGAGTTACGCACTTATTGTGTTGTATGACAACATTTCCTCATGATATGAATGTTATAAAAAAAATTACATGTTCTCTTACCGATGCTAATGATGACACAATACTACTACAATGACTACTTGATGTAATGGAAATTGGATTGAGCCTAATGCAATCAAATTGGGTTGGTATGAGCTAAACTCAGATTAAGTCAGATTGACTCCAACCATACCTGGCATATGCTTAGACACTTGATGACCAAAATTTCAACACCTGGTATTTCAAACTCTAATTATAGTCAATCGAGGATGTGGTTTCCAAATCCAAACTTCAATAAGCTGCGGTCAAAACTCCAGCTACAACCAAAGGATATTCAACAGTTTTTTTTTTTTTTTTTAATTAATATGCTGATTTGCGCTATATAAAAGAGACTATATGCTGTGTATATATTGCAGAGAGAACAATTTAATCAGCCCAATCTCTCTCTCCATTTATCTATAGCAACCTGGAACAACTAGTAAAAACTAGTGACTTGGAGTGTAATGGGAGAGAGAAGCTTCAATATTGATCAAAGGCTGCTTTGCATGCATGTGTTTGCAAGATTGGAACTCGTGGTCTAGTGCAGAATTTCCAAAAGATTAGCTCCAAACTACGAGTATACAGTAGATTGTAGCACCATGAGAACAGCTGGATGGGGCTGGGCTCTACAGCCTATTGTTGGTAATTAATGACAATAACTAAATATAGAGAAGAACTAGTTCCATGTGCTGAAGACCTTATTAAGTAGTAGATACCCATGTTATACTCTTTGCTGCAAGTGTCAAACCAGCAGCCTATGCTCAAATGGGCAGGAATGAGCAACTGTTGGGTTTGGAGAACGTGATTGCATGATTCTCATATGGGCCTTTTGGTTTGGAGATTAATAACAAGCTAAAGAGAGATTAAACTCTTTGTTTGAATGTGGGGGAGATAAAGCGCCAGGGCCGGATGGATTCAATTTCTCTTTTCTTAAGGCGGCTTGGGATGTAGTGAAACAAGACTTCTGCGACATGTTGTCAGAGTTTCATAGGAGGGGTAGATTGAGCAAAGAGATCAATGCAACTTTTCTGACTGTAATTCCGAAACTTCTTAATCCGTAGGATCTGAGAGTGTATAGACCTATAAGTTTGGTGGGCTGTGTGTACAAGCTGTTGTCAAAGATTCTGGCAAATAGCATCTATTACAGGCCCTTTCCAAGGGGCTTTTGTGCAAAACAGGCAAATCCCTGACGGAGTTCTTATTGCTAATGAGCTCATTCACACCCGAAAACAATCTAAGAAAGCAGGGGTTATCTTGAAAATAGATATGGAAAAAGGCATATGACCATGTGGAATGGGGCTTTGTGGATTACATGTTGAGGAGGTTTGGTTTTTGGGGAAGGTGGTGTGCTTGGATTCAGGAATGTATTTCATCTCCTTCTTTCTCTGTCCTGGTCAACGGTTCTCCTTCATGCCTGTTCAGAGCTTGTAGGGGGCTTAGACAAGGTGATCCTCTCTCCCCCTTTCTATTTACCATAGTGGTGGAAGCTCTCAGTGCTCTTCTGTCCAAGGCCAAGGAGTGTGGGATCTTGGAAAGCTTTGAGGTTGGCAGAAGGGTAGAAGCTATTAGTTACCTTCAGTTTGCAGATGATACCATCTTGTTTAGCTCTACAAGATGGGAGGAGGTTGTAGTCTTAAAGAGGATTCTCAGGTGCTTTGAGCTTTGCTTAGGTTTAAAGATAAATCTTTCCAAGAGTCTAATGGTGGGGGTTGGGGCGATGGATGAAGAGATTCAGACTTTAGCATCAAAGTTTCACTGCAAATCTGGTAAATTGCCTCTACTTTATCTAGGTTTGCCTATTGGGGGCAAAGTGAGATCTAAAGAGGTGTGGAATCCAGTGGTAGAAAATTTCAAGAGGAAATTGTCTGTGGAAAAGAAATTATCTTTCCTTAAGAGGAAGAGTCACCTTAATCAAAGTTTTCCTATCTAATTTGCCGGTTTCTTATATGTCCTTGTTGCGTATGCTGGTGGCGGTCAAGGAGAAGTTGGACTGTTTAAGGAGGGATTTTCTGTGCGGAGGGAGGAGTGACAAAAGGAAGTTGCATCTTGTTAAGTGGGAGGATGTGGTCAAGCCTAAGGTCACTGGGGGATTGGGGTTGTGTAACTTGGAATTTAAAAATTGGGCTCTTTTGGCTAAGTGGTGGGGGAGGTTTGGGGATGAGAGGGAGGCTTTTTGGGGGATAGTTATTACTTCTAAATATGGAGAAGATATTTGGGGTTGGGAGACTAGTAGAGTTCCTAAGCATCGTTTGTCGGGTCTATGGGGTAATATTTTGAGGTTTGGAGATCCGTCTTTTGCGGGGCGGGGGCGGGGGGGGGGGGGGGGGGGGGGGGGGTGTGTGGTTTGGTTTCAAAGTGGGGCAGGGAAGTCGTGTTCGTTTTTGGGTTGATCATCGGGTGGGGCTAGGTCCTTTGTCCTTGTCTTTTCCTAGATTGTTTAGATTGGTGGTGAACAAGTGGGCCTTGGTCAAAGATTGTTATTGGGGGGGGTGGGGGTGGGGGTGGTTTGGGTCTTGGGATGTATCCTTCAGGAGGGTCTTGCATCCTTTTGAGGAGTCTGAGTTTGGGTCTTTGAAGAATCTTTTTTCTAACGTTTTCTTTTGCAGGGATGTCGATTTTCGCATTTGGATGCCTTGCTCCTCCGGTGCCTTTTCTTGTAAGTCCTTTTATAAGGAATTAGAGGGCTTTCCAAGTATCAAAGCTTTAGCTTCTTTGGCTTGGTTAGGCTTGGCTCCTCCTAGGGCGGAGGCTTTCATGTGACTGGCTTTATCAGGAAAAGTTTCTACGACAGACAACCTCAGAAGAAGAGGATTGACTTCAGTGGCTATTTCAGACATATGCGTATTGTGTGGGAAGGACAATGAGACAGTAGACCACTTATTTGTGCATTGCGAGTTCTCTTATTCTTTGTGGTGTAGGTTTCTAACCCGATGTGGTGTTCTTTGGAGTCTCCCAAAGTCGTTGGTTGGGTTAGTTGAAGCTTGAAGGTTTTCTTCTTTTTTTGATAGTGGTTTGATTCTCTGGAGGATTATTCCTTTTGCTATCTTGTGGTCCATGTGGAAAGAAAGGAACAATAGAATTTTCAGAGGATCTTTGTTGCCTGTGGAAGAGTTAGAGCAATTGGTGGTGGTTCAAATTGCAAAATGGGCTTCCTTCAAGGAGTTTGACGCTTCAAAAGTTTTTGGTGTGTTGCATAATTGGGAGGCTTCCTTGTATTGTGGGGTGAAGAAGGTGAAAAGGTGGTGCATTGGGCTTCTCCCAATGTAGGGGTGTTGAAGTTTAATGTGGATGGGGCAGCTAAAGGAACGCTTGGGCCAGCGGGTATTGGTGGGGTGCTTCGCGATAGTGGAGGGCTTGTGTTGCTAATGTTTTCCAAGCATGTTGGGACTATGGAGTCTAATGAAGTGGAAGTGTTAGCTATCCTGGAAGCTGTTCGAATTTTTGCCTCTTCCTCTTTTAATTCAAGGTTAGAGGTGGAAAGCCATTCTCTCAATGCTATTTCGTGGGTGTCCTCTTCGGCTGTCATTCCTTGGAGATTTCAATTTTACCTTAATGAGATTAGAGCTTTAGCATCCTCGTTTTAAGTAAAGTTTCAACACGTTGGGAGGTCGGCTAATGGTTTTGTTGATTCGCTAGCTAAGCAAGGGGTGGATAGGTCTTCGAATTTGGTGGCTTTCATTGAGTGATGTTTCTTTGTCTTTTGCTTTTCCTTTTCGTGGTATAATTCTTTTATACCATTGTGCTCTTTTTGTTTGTTTGTGTGGTTTCTTGTATCAGGCTTTCTCTTTTTATATAATTTATTATTACTGATAAAAAAAAAAAAGAGATTCAACTGTGCCACAGGTTTTTTGACTGATTGGGATCACTGACTTATTCAAATTCTGCGACACTGAATAGAGTGGGGATTGGATGATGGATCTATGAAGAAGGTCATATATTCCAACAGCAAGAGCAGAATCACATGGTTAAAAATGAGATATTTTCCATTGACTTTAGAAGATTACGACAGCATTTTGTAGATCTAACCGGTCACTGATCAGATGCACCGGTGATCCAATTGAGTGAAAACAGAATCACAAGTGCCTATTTCTTAATTCTATATTTATGTGACATTATTTTTTAATATTTTAGATTTTTATCATATTTTTCAGTCTTTTTGAAGGCTTTTGGGATCTATGGTTTGACTCAGCCAATTGACTTGACCTGAGGGAGACCAAGTCGCTCCCCAAGTCAAAGTCTTAAAATCTTGCTCTGACCGACACACACATTACAGGCCGGTTTCAGGTCAAGTTAAAAGTGGGTCGGGTTTGGTTTGGGTCAGTTTTTGTCACCCTTCTGCTAAATTTTTAATGAGCAAAACTGTTATCTGATATTACACTTTGAATTAATCATCAGTCAATGTATCTAGAAATTGGCTTTTGGATATGTTACTTTGGTTGTGAATCGTGATTGCTATTCTAAATTCTAATAGGTTGAAAACAGGTACATGGAGCTTGCACAAAGAGTAGATGAAACTCTGGGATTCATGATGGCAGCGGGGCTCACTAGTGAACATCCCAAAATGACCACCACCGAATTTTGGACATCCCATGAGTGTCTCCATCTACCGTATGAACAGGCATTGACTCGTGAGGATTCTACATCTGGCCTCTACTTTGACTGTTCAGCTCACATGCTTTGGGTTGGTGAGAGGACTAGGCAGCTGGATGGTGCTCATGTTGAATTCCTCCGAGGTGTTGCCAATCCTGTAGGGATAAAGGTGATCACTTTAGACCTCTCTCTCTCTCTCTCTATATATATATATATATATATAGGGGGGATATTCACTTTTGTACTTCTCTTTTGTACTTGAAACTTCCCAAAAAGGGGGTGTCCCTCACCACAGTGGTGAGGGATGGATGCACTTGAATATTCTCCATATATATATATATATTTTCTTTCTACCTAATAAAGTTAATAACCTTTCAGATAAAAAAAGTGAGACACTACTATGGTGAGCTGACGAATTGCATTTCAGGGTCTCTTGCTACTATTTATGATTTATGATATTGATAATAATTATGTGCATCAACAGTTTTTGTGATTTAAAATTGAAGTCCTTTTCCAGTGCATGCCGTGTATGGTATTTTAGCAATTATTATAAATGAATGCATCTCAAATGCTAGGTTTTAGCTCCAGCGATTATATTCATAATGATAGATTATTTCATACTTAAATGGTTGATGGTTCTACAAAAATTTTCCTGTATCTTTCTTTAGAGGTTATGGAAGCTTTCTGATATTGATATGAGTGCTGCTGCAGGTAAGTGACAAGATGGATCCATTGGAGCTTGTGAAATTGTGTGAAATTCTGAACCCTCATAACAAGCCAGGACGGTTGATCATAATCACACGAATGGGTGCTGACAACATGCGTGTGAAGCTCCCCCATCTGATTCGAGCTGTACGTCAGGCTGGGCTCATTGTTACTTGGGTAAGCGACCCAATGCATGGAAATACAATCAAGGCTCCATGTGGTCTGAAGACACGATCATTTGATGCGATTAGAGTAAGAATCATTCATCTCTTTTGATCATTTCATTAATGATTCTGTTTGTGCTTCCATTCATTCCAATGGACTGTGGTGAATGTCATATACTATCGTGTTTCTCATGCAGTCTGAATTGAGGGCTTTCTTCGACGTTCATGAGCAAGAGGGTAGCTACCCAGGAGGAGTTCATTTGGAGATGACTGGGCAGAATGTCACGGAGTGCATTGGCGGATCTAGGACAGTGACTCTAGATGATTTGTCTTCGAGATACCACACACACTGTGACCCCAGGCTAAATGCTTCGCAGTCTCTAGAGCTGGCCTTTGCCATTGCAGAGAGGCTGAGAAGAAAGAGGATTAGATCTAGGAAGGACTTGGGGAACACTAAATAGGGAGGTGCTGTTCTATTTATATGGCTGTCGTTCTCTAGTGCAGATGCAAAATGGTTAGGGCATTTCTAAGGCCTTCCCTGACCTTTTCTACTACTTTAATGCTATGTTATCTACACTATACCAAAAAAAATAAAAATAAATAAATAAAAATAACAATGCTATGTTATCTACAATGACTAAATGTCATTTGAAGTATCTTTCCAGGGCATGTATTTTTGTCAGAGTGTTGTAGCTGAAAAGCCTAGGTAGGTCGCTAAAGTTACATGCTGTCTTGTGTTAAAATAAGCCTTTGGCACTCTGTTGAAGAGTCAACTGGGATGTGATTAGTTGAGGACAGTTGTGGACCTCTTAATGGATTGATCACCATCAACTAGTTAATAATATTTATCATGTTTTGCCACTGAGTGCTCTCATTTTTAACCAAGTGGCTGTTTGGGATGCCAGTAGAACTTCACCACCTTCCATGCGAGTGGTCCCTACATGCATTGTTCTGAATATCCAAACCCTATCATAAGTTGTTCTAGGGGATGAATCGAATGATATCATGAACAATCTTGTGAATTGTAAGACATTTTTATTTCTTATGAAAAATAAAAAATAATATAAATGCTTACAAAGAAAAGAAGAAGTGGTTATTTATAATTCATCCTTTTTTTTCTTTTTCACCCATAGCACCATAAATATAATGGTAAATAAGACTATGATTCAATCATATGGAAAATGCACTTTCCAGGTTTTCTGATTTTTGGCCCTGAGATGGATAACTTTTCTTCCATGTAGCCAAAAAAAAAAAAAAAAAAAATGGATGTGTGTTTTACCAGAAATTTTTATCTACATCTCTAATCCAAAAACAACTTAATTTCAGAGAAAGTATTTAGGGACAAATAAAGTTTCCCTGGTGAGTCATTATCCCTGAACTTAGTTTTCAGAAAACAAGTGCACCCTTATTATGGTTTAGTTTTGGGTTGAGCCCATGGCTTTTTTTGAAGGTCTCCATCCCGCAATTTCGATCTTGTGAATCTTATCCAGCTCTTTGGTTCTTGATGCAGAAGCTGCATAGCTTTTCACCTTGGCAAAGCTGCTTTTGGAACAAGCACACACTCATCTGATGTCATGCAGTGGTTACTGTATAGATCAAACAGGAATATAGGATATGGTTTAGGAACTTCCACGCGACATCACCCTGTCCACATAGGAGATGGCGGCCCAATGGCGAGTCCAAGTGGAAAGAGCACCACCGCCCCCCGCCCCAAATTGTCACCATCCATGGCTTCTTTGTTTGGAAGCCTCCATACAGCAATAATATTCCTCTCCAATGAATCAATCCGGAATGTGAATATTATGATAAGCATTATCTGCTTTCTACAAAGCTATCATTAGTGTCATTAAGGTGATGAGGAAGTTCTCTTAAAAGAGATCCCTGGAAGAATTATTCTTTTCCATCTTTATGATTCCACATCAGAATATAGTTTTAAGAGATGGGTTGGCATATTTGTCAAGACCCTTAACATATAATAACTTGAAAACAAGATCCATTCTTTACCTTTCTCTGAAGAAGTCTTCTTTCCTCAGCCTCTATTTTGAAACTCAGAATTCTTCCCAGAACCCACTTGAGCATTTTGTTAGTTTTTGTTACTTTCTTCTGTTCCTTCTAATCCTGGAATCCATTTTAGTTGGTGTCTAATCTTCTTATTCATGTGTGGTTGATGTTTGAGGCATAAAGTGATTTGAAGACTTGAAGGGGAATTTTGACTAATCATAAAGTTGTATATTTATGGAAAAAAAAAAAAAGGAACTCAATTTTACTAGTTTGCAGTGAAGGGACAGCAGGTGCAATCTTTCATTTCCCACCTGCACAAGAAGAAAGAAAGAAGTCACTCCCAGTTTCTTTCCTTTTGCCCTTGTTATGATAGTCTTTAAGAAGCTTTTGAGCAACTTGCTTGTGGGATAACATGATTCCTGTGTGGAACTGTAGAACCCAATATATCATCGCAAGTTATGCAACCCAATCAGCAAGACTGAATCATTATACAATATAATGCTAAAACTATTAAGCCTAAAAACTTAGCCAATAAGAAATGGCCTCAGAATTCTCCACCGACCCAATTCTAGTTCTAGGGCAATTATTCTCATCGAACACTTACATCTTGTTCCTCTACTGCTCAACCTCTTGCATATGTTTGGAAAACAAATCCGAAGTATGTTGTTGAGGTCAACGTCCACCATCGTTCCTGAGCAGTCATAATTGTGGTCAAGCCCTCGCCCTTACCATAAAACCATTATTGTGCCGTTTCCTATCACCAATTGGTTTTGAGATAAGTGGTAGCTCAATGGAGTGTAAGATCCCACAAGTGGTATAAGAGTGTGGTAGTAGTAGCTCAATGGGTGTAAGATCCCACATATGTGATCTTTGTTTTTGCATATCATGTCATCAAACCCAAAGAAGAGTTGGCAAAGCTAGAAGGATGTCCATATTATTTTAAATAAAATTGCAAGTAAGCATTGACTATGACATAATTTGGAGGAGCAAATGGGTTACACCATTATGCACCCTTGTGGAATTTGATACTTTATGTGAACAGGTTGTAAGATTAAGCCAGATTGTGATCCTGAAATGAAATGCTGAAATGAACAACTTGGAGTTGAAGGTATCTTGACCGAATTAAAGGATTGAACTTAAAGACCATTTCTGGAAAAAAGAGGACGAAGACTTGAAAAAAAGTTCCAAATATGTAAAGTCGTGTGCAAAGTCCTAATCACAACAGTTGCAGGTAAAATTTGAGAACATCGTAGATAAACAGTTGCAACTGTTGGGTTTCTTCAATTTATATCATCAGTAGTTTGTTTCAGAGACTTTGAAAAACATTCTATGGTATCTTTATTCCTATCTTGTCCTATCTTTTCCAAGTTCAATTCCTCGCTTAAAAAAGTAATTTAAGCAAGACATTTACCTATAATGTTTTTCTTTTCAACTATTATCATGATAAAACCAAATACCATGAAAGGTTATGAATGTATCACTATCATTTTCTTATCTTTTTGAATGATAATGTACATTAGTTTCATATTTTTTTTCCTACATAGAAAATATGACTGAGTAGCTTGTAAACACTATAAGGTTATTCCCGTAAAGAGTTCGACAATACAACATAAGATGACGGTTTTAGATATTTGCATTAGAAATGGAAAGAGAGGGATAATAAATAAGATGTACCCTAAAACAAGGTGGAGGGATTCAAAAGGGGAAAGATAGCAAGATTTTAACTTAAAGTGATCAATGAGGGAGAATGAAATTTAGAGGGAGAAACCATAATGATGTGAATCAAATGGCTGGTTGTGTCAAAAGGATTGTAAAAGAAATTCTTAGAGAGTCAAAAGGAAAAGACACTTAGATAAAGAAACCTGGTTGTGGAGTAGTGTAGAGGTTCAAGAAGCTATTTGAGAGAAAAAGTTGCTACAATGTTTGACCGAGGATTAGGAATATTAAAAATTATGAAATATATATAAGAAGACTAAGAAAGAAGTTAAAAAAGTAGTAAGTGTTGCAAAATCCAAAGCATATGTTGACTTATATAATAAGTTGGGAATAAAAGAAGAATATATATCTGTTCAAGCTACAAGAATAAAGGAAAAGGAAAATAGGAATTTAGATTATATCAGATGTATGAAAAGAGACGACCAAAAGGTTTTAGTTATGGACAATAATATTAAAGAAATGTGGATAAATATTTTAAAACATCTTAAAATAAAAACTCTATAAGAGGCTTAGGATCGAAAGTTGATAATTTGTTAGTAGGACAATCCTTTTACTGCTAAATTAGGGTAACATAACTGAAGAATGAAGATAGGAAAGGCTATCATGCTAACCAAATGACATTTTGATAGAGGCTAAAAAATGTTTAGGAGAAAATAGATGAATTTGGTTAGATACATTTTTCAATAAGATATGTACCTATATATAAGAATAAAAGAATATATAAAGTTATATTAATTATCATGAGATTAAACTTATGAGTCACAATATATAACTATCAAAATGAGTAATGGAGCAAAGTTTAGACAAAAGGCCAAGATATCTAAAAATCAATTTATTTTTCTGTCAGGGAGATCAACTATGGTCAACTATGGGAGTTTTCTTTTCACTTAGATAATTAGTGAAAAAAAAAAAATACAACGCAAAGAAGCAAAACATTCATTTGGTCTTCATTTCTCTAGATAAAGCCTACTACAGGGCACTTAGAGATTTGATTTTGTGAGTTTTAAATAAAAGAATGTCCCAAGATTTTATATTGATGTCACTTATAATGACATGTAGAAGGGAGCGGTAGCAAGTGTGGGAATAACCTGTGGAGAGATAAGTGAGTTTTTGGTGGCTATAGGTTTGCATTTAAGCTCAACTTTAAGCCCCTATCCTTTTGCATTGATCATGGATAAGTTAGTTGCTCGTATTTAAGAGGAGGTGTCTTGGTGTATATTATTTGCAAATGATTAGTATTGGTGATGAATTAAGAGATGGCAAGAAGCTTTAGAATCTAGGGCTTTAAATAAAGTTGTACAAAGACGAAATTTATGAATTACAACTTCAATGGAATTATGCAGATAGATGTAACTTCTGTGGGAATTGAAGCTCAAGAGATACCGCAAAAAAAGTCTTTCAGATCCCTAGGGTCTGTAATTAGTAAGGATGGCGAGATTGAGGAGGATAGATGTCGAACATAGGATAAGATTTAGATAGTTGAAGTGGACACTTGCTTCTAGATTATTTTAATATTGGTATATATGAAATAAGATTGAAGGAAAATCTTTTCAAGACAACATATAGACCAATTATGACATATGAAGGAGAATATTTGGCTAATTAGGAAATAATGCATGCAAAAGATGAGTTAACCGAGATAAGAATGTTGAGATGGACGTGTGATAAAACTAGGAAAGACAGTAAAAAAATGAGTGCATTTTGGAGCATTTAAGGTTATCATTAATAAGATGATAAATTAAGAGAGATTGTTTGAGATGTTTGAAATGTCCAATTTGGATCGACAATGGTGCCGGTAAGGAAAAATCTCTCTATGTAGGTATGGCCCTTCAAGGAAAAAAGGGGTAGATTGAAGAGGTCATGGATGGAAGTAGCAATGATAGATCTGAAGAGTGCAACTTTTCTGAGGACTTAACCATTATAGACCGGAGTGGTGAAGTAGAACTCATGTAACTGACACAAATATAGGTGGGACAAGACTTTAATGATGATGATGATGGTGATGATGATGAATGTAAGTACTTTCATGCATGTAATAATTGTCATCCATTATTTTATGTTTAATAACTATGTGGCATGCAAAATGAAAATGAATGGCTCTCATTGGCGATGATACGCATGTAAGGAAGAGATTCTAGCCTTTGTGTGTGTCATGGCATTACTCCTTTATTGATGTCCTTTTGGTTAGTTAACAGTAATGATAGATTTCTTTCTATGATGGTAGACCACCTCCAGACTATAATAATAAAAATTTTAAGACCTGTACTTTTCAATGAATCAATAAGCAATTCATGAAGACAAAGATGTCGAACTCTAATGTATTTGGAAGTCCCCTTTTTGTCTTGTATGATCATTGGGCCTTGAAATTGTGATGAAACTATTTAGCATGCCACTTTTCTTGGATTTCATATGTTTATGGCAGTGCCATAACATCTAATGGAATTGGTGTATTTTGGTGTATGCACTTTACTCCCCAGTGTCTTGACTAGATCTGCTTTTTTTTTTTGCTTGACTAATACAAGCTTTTAGCAATCTTTTCCAAAATTCTTAATAACAAAGCTCGTGGTCTGATTTATCACATTCACATGGTAGGTACATTCATTCATCCTAGCAAAAGGTGAAATTTTGTAGTATTGTTTGAGTGGCCTTTCACTTTTCATCCATTCTCTCCACCCATCCTGGCTTTTGTTTAAAATATGTCAACATGTCAAAAGCATATAATCATCTCCTACAAATACAAATCCTTAACATCATTTTATATTGGGCCATGAGTATCATGTCATCCCAATTGCACCAGAGGTTGGCTGTTATGATGATTTTGGTATAAATGCAAGTGTATCTTAGCCAGAAATCAATGTACTAGGGAGGGGGCTTTTCCCACCCTCATTCTTTACAAATGGAAAAATTAAATGCCTTTAGTAGGGTTAGAAGATCAAGGGAAAGTTTGGAAAGCTATAATGGATCCATTTTTTTTTATGGGTCATATAATGGATCCATGTCAATCACTTAGTGGGATTATGCAAGGCTTGTCTCCATTGTTCTGTAAAATAAACAAGGGAGTGGGATGCCCCTTTTGTGCCTCAATTGAAAATGGGAAAGAGTAGGCCTGGTAAGGTGTATAGGTGCATTTTGTGATTGCATGTGTGTAATAAGGAATTACCCAGTGGTATGTAATTGCTAAGTTCTGATGCTCCTATTGCATGGAGCTAAGAAGCAAAATTTTATCATGAAGAAGCTAAAAGAGTAGAAATACATAAGCGGGAAAAGGCGAAGTACAAGGCGCAAAGAAGAATAATTGCATAAGTAATGATTAGCCTCTAATAATTACTTGATGCAAGTGTGCCATTTGTGTTTATCATAGCTCTGTTGCTGTTTATAGCCTATGATTCTTGATGTATCACACGAATATACTCAAACATTTGATAACCCATTATCAAAATTGTCCTGTTCGGCCTATTGCCATAGGCACTTGTCTCCAATTCAAGCCATTCATCATGTAAACCTAGGTTTAATTACAAGTTAGAGAACAAGAAAAAGGTTACCTCTATCATTACAAATAAAACTAAGAGAGAGCCCTCACAACTCTCAGGCTTAGAGAACCTGGCTGAAGCATTATTTTAAATGTGTGGTCAAGAAACCTTCACTGTGGACCTCACTACTTTCAAGCTCTCCAGTTGGATAGAATAACTAGGAGAGAACTTTATTCTGAAGATATGCGGGTCCTGCAGGCAAAGTTTTAGAGAGATACACTGCATTTTATGGTGTAGAAGGATACTTCAAATCATCTCTTTTTGTTTGTTTAGTGAGGAATGTACTCCCTAAAAGAAGAGGCTTTGGACCCTAGGTAAGTGACTCTTTTATTTGTTCCTCCATTCAACTCTGTTTTTCAACTCTGTCCTACTGACTGAATCCTCCCCTAAAAGAAGAGGTGATCCTTTTACTGTGGTGAATGAGACTAAATGTGTCTATTTAATGCTTTGTATAGAAAACATCTAAGAGGCAGTGAAACAACCCTCAAAGTTGAGGGACTAAGACAGTGAAAACAAAAGGCTCACACTGTACTTTCAATTATCATCTTTAGTGCTACTTAAACTGCCAATCATATCAAAAGGCATCTACCTTCCACTCTCCTTTGCTTTTCCCACTTTAAATCAGATGAATATGCCCATCAGCATTATAGTTTATTGTTTTTTAGATATCTTTGTGATACCAAACATCCCATTCTAAGTCATCATCTTCTTATACCAAAAAAAAAAAAATAATAATGTCATCATCTTAGTTTGTACCTAATGGGTTATATATATCTCCTCTGCTTTTGTTTAAAGCTAAAGAAGGTCTCTTTAGAGTTTTGGATTTTCGAAGAATTCACAAGGTCACATATGTTTTTTAATATTCTCTTGTCGTTGAAAATTGGCGATCCCAGGGGGGGCCCAAGTTTTTTTTCAAGTGGCAGACCATTGTCATGTATGGGTGTGGCAACTTGCAGGTGCACTGTAAAAAAGTAAAATTGCCACTGTCAATTATGCTCTGTTTGTGTGGAATCATTATCAAGTGTTGTCAACTTCAGCAATTTTATAAAATAGACTGGTAACCTGTTACCGGCTTTATGTCATTCTAAAGGGTTGATTGGATATTTACTTTTTAAATAGGTCTGCAAGCTCATGGATGAGACAATGTAAACACATTCCTTTTACACTACGGGTCAGTTGGATGCAGACAAAACTGACAGCAATATAAATTTGAGCTGTGTATTGCTTTCTTCAAGTTTTATCCCTATTTAAATAGACTACTCTTACACAAAAGAGACCCTCCTAGGGGTTAATTTGATGTTGCAAGTGGAGAATAAATGAAGAAAAATGTAACTGCACTCAACCTGTGGCTAAGTTGGTTAGGGGCATATGCGTGTAAGTGAGAGTCTCCAATACTAGCGAAAAAAAATTCTCCAGCACAAAGTTGGACTATGGACAATTTTGTGCGTGTATTTTTTTTTTTTCCTCTCTGTTTCTCCACATCCAAACAGGGCTGTAAGGGCAGAGGCAGATCTATGGAGTGGCCATGCCCCCCAAACTGTTTAGTTGACTTTCATCATATATATACCTTTTGAAAAGGAGAAAATGACAACAAGGGTCCCTTCTTGGTAAATAAAATGAGGAGAAATCTAAGAGCTTGTTTGTTCACATAGAATACATAGAAATTAATGGTCAAATTAAAGATTATTAAAGAGAGGCATGGAGGATATGAGGTCAGAGGTGAAGGAAAAAACGTAACAATGTAATGAGGCCTTGCTTATATTAGGATTTTAATTACTAGGGTGACCGATTTGTATTCATTTCCCATATTCCATTGATTCAATTTCATTAATGTGGAGGTCATCTCATAATCATTGTTGGTCGCTCACCGTTAATTTAATCCTTCATTTTTTACCGCTTACAAGAATATAATCCTCAGAATTCAATTATATGAAACAAACATGCCCTATATGTGGAGAATCTCTTTAAAATATCTAGAACTTTAATGGTGGTTTTACGCCGTGTTTGGACTTTAATGGAGAATGCATATAAGATGACCCATTTAAAACTTTTGTAATAAGTATTTGATAAAGAAAATCTCATTTTCACTAGGGAACTGGGTACTTTCTCCACCACTTGAAATCCACTCTTTCTACTTTGAGAAGAAGCCCACATGGTAGATTCTCTTGAAAAAGCTTTTTCCTTTTTCCCACTCCCATCACTCAAAACTGCCCTCAAATTCTCCCTATTTCCATTTTCATCAAATATCTGTTATCCATTGTATCTCCAAATATCTATGAGAATACATTGGATGCAAGAGTATCATATGTATCACCAAAATCACCTCTAGCCGCTTCCTTTTCATTCTTAATACCATGATTAAGTATTTGATTACAAGCTAATCCATGAGGTGATGTGATTACCTTGGTGGGGCCACAGATCCACATGAATTCAGAAGCCTCTCCAGAAATCCATGTTGGAAGCCACATGGCATTGGTTCAATCGCTGGACTCGGATCGTGGAGCACTCAAAGCACGACACGTGGGAGGACATGGACCATTCAAATTCAATGGAGACCATACTAAAAATAATGATACAGGTATTAGGGAGATGATGATAAGGATGACGCCATGGTTTAGGAGATAATTACATGTGCTCTAAGGGCCTCCAAAGCCCCCCCACTTCCACCTGGCTCCTAAAAATATTTGGATATGATTCGCACCCACGGGGTCTTTTTGACTTGATACTGAAGAGGTGGTGGGAAAAAAAGGAAGAAGGGATAAGTACAGCAGCAGCAGCACCACCCCCTCACATCCACTTGTGCTCTATAGTCTGTCTATACACATCACTTTATCACATACTGTATTGATAGATAACACATATACCTTGTTCTAACCGCCGACCGTTGAAACTTTGAAAGGAGTGGTACCTTACAAGGGAGTACTTTATTTAGTACCAACTTTGGGCCTGATCTACCAAGACAAAAAACATAAAAATAAAATTTTTGGGCCTGACTTTTGAAGACCTGAAAAAGACTTATGTGAGCTGATGCGAGTTCGAGTTCTAGATATGGATGCTGGTTTGATTCTTTATTTCATTCAGGTTTTGCCACTTTTAGTGGCAAGTGGCATGCAGATTGCATTTGATATGAACAGGTCAGGTTGGGTTGGGGCTTGTGGGTTGTGGTTTATCCTGTATAACCCATTTATTCGACGGGCCGAACACAACGGGTTGCATCTGTGGACCAAATAAGCTACGTGGGTTATGCCAGTTAATAGGGTTCACAGGTATCTGTCACCCAACATTTGGATTTCTCCATGATGCCTGCCCAATTATAGTATCTGTGGCCGAAGGTTTAGAGATCCACAACAATGACTTGGGTTTGTATGTGTGTTGTGGGCTGCGAGTCAGGTTCACAGGTTGGGTCTGGTACTTCTTTTTTTTTTTTTTTTAAAGGTTAGTACTAACACATCCACTCATACACACTAACCCAAGCCCCTGACCATCAGTGCTGCAGTAAGAGATTGATCTGTCAGCTGGGGGTTTGGGTTGTTACCTTCTTGTACGTATATGTTTGCAATACATATATTATGATATTTGATGAATAGAAGGAATCAAGAGGATGCTATGATACAAAAAAAAGTATTGACTTCTTTGGAATATATGGATGCTGCAATATAATTGAATAAGTCCACAATACAATTGCATTGCATCACCCAATAGTAGCTCCATGATTCAAACACTAGAAATTCCCTTCTTAACCTCCTTGCATTTATCTCTATCCAAATTGCGATCTGTGAAGATTGTCTAGTTATTTCTTGTAATATGCCTTTCTGTTGTTTTAAATTCAGGAAATCAACTTATTGTGATAATATTTATTGTATTCATTTCATTAATATTTATCGTGTTGCAGCTGTTATTATTTTGCTTGTTCTTCTCCAAATCACCATAAAGATGAGAGAGAGGATAAGATTGTCATTTAAAGGGAGAATCTGGGACATCTCTTCAAGCCTCTGGACAAAAAGATAACTTGATTGTGGACCCCTACTAAACCTTCTCTCTATAAACGGTTGCATGCAAAACCAAAGAATCCAATTCACTTCCAAACATGGCCCCTCCAATCCCAACTCCCCACAACACCCTGTCTTCCATCTCCACCTATCTCCAGTCCCTCTCCCAAACACCCCAGAGGCTTAGAAAGAGAATGCTGGCTACATGGACCCCAAACGAAGAGCTTAATCAAGTAAGGCAAAGATCAGGTGCAGACATGAAGAGAAAGCTTGAGTGGTATGATCTAGTAGCCCTGGGTGTTGGAGGAATGCTGGGTGTTGGGGTGTTTGTTACTACAGGTAAAGTGGCTCATTCGACTTCCGGTCCTGCTGTGTTCATTTCCTATATAATCGCCGGCATATCAGCTCTCCTTTCTTCCTTGTGTTACACCGAATTCTCCATCGACATCCCGGTTGCCGGGGGCGCATTCAGCTATCTAAGAGTGACATTTGGTATGTCCACTCACAGTCATGTTTTGCCATTTGTCTTTTCCTGAGTTTTATTAGGAATTGCCAGTAAGTTGAGTCAATTTTTTTTTAGAATTTTATTGTAGAACTCTCCTAATACTGACCCAGATTGATGGGTAAGTCTAAGATGATATGGTTAGTCATATGATTGAATGTGTTTGTTGGGTCTTCAATCTATGTTCTTCTAATTGATTTTTTTTGACGCAGGGGAGTTTGTGGGCTATTTTGCTGGAGCTAATATATTGTTGGATTATGTTCTGTCGAATGCGGGGGTGGCTCGGGGTTTTACTGATTATTTGTGCTGTGCATTTGGGGGGATACATCCTGATTTATGGAGAATTGAAGTGGCTGGGCTCGAGAAGGGATACAATAAGCTGGATTTCCCTGCTGTTGCTCTTATTGTTCTTCTCACTCTCTGTATATGCCATAGGTTTGGTTCCTCACCACTTGTTGGTTTCACTTTGGTTTAGTTCCTCATTTCATGTTTTGTTTTGTAAAGTTTTTGGTCACCAAGCTTTTGTTTGGTTGAGGGTAAGTCGCTATTTTGGAAATTGAGGGGAGGTAATTATTTCATTGATTTGGATTGATGGTCCTCTCTTTATTGATTTTGGCATTAATTATTTGTCATGGATAGCTTTGTTTTGGTCATATTGACATGATTTCGGCTGTTTCCTTTGTTGTTGTTGTTGCTTTTGTTATTTGTTACTGTTGAAGCATTGTTGAAGTTAAAAGGGTTTTGATCGGATTTGTTACTGATGGGTATGTTTCTTTTGATTGCAGTACCAAGGATAGCTCCATACTGAACCTATTAATGACAGTTTTCCATGTGATTTTCTTTGGGTTTATTATTGTTGCTGGTTTCCGCAATGGAAGTGGAAAAAACCTGATAATGCCAAGTGGTTTAACTCCCTTTGGTGTTAGAGGTGTTCTTGATGGGGCAGCTATAGTTTACTTCAGCTATATTGGTTATGACTCTGTCTCAACCATGGCAGAAGAGATCAGGAATCCTTCCAAGAGCCTCCCTGTTGGCATCACAGGATCCGTCCTCGTTGTTTCCCTGCTTTATTGCCTAATGGCCTTTTCTTTGTGCGTGATGGTCCCTTACAATGAGGTTAGCAATTATAGGCCACTGATCTTCGAATTTGATCCTTTGTATTGACTTCTAAAGTTAAAAAAAACTAAGGCAAGTTCAGTTAAAACTACTATGATCTAAGGCGAAAAGTGCTTGTACTAAAATGGGTGACCTCCTAAGAGGACCTAATGTTGCATCCCATAAACTTGGCACTTTTGGTGACTTGTAGATTTCAGACAATGCTGGGTATGCAGTAGCCTTCCAGAAGATTGCAGGGTGGAAATGGGCGAGCAATGTCGTTGGAGCTGGTGCAAGCTTGGGTATTGTGGCATCTCTCCTAGTTGCCATGTTAGGCCAAGCTAGGTACCTCTGCGTCTTTGGAAGGACTCGGCTGGTGCCGTATTGGTTTGCTAAGGTGCACCCTTCTACTGGAACCCCTATGAATGCCACAATAGTTTTGGGTAAGAATTGCTGCAACCCCTAGACATTTTCTTCTCCACAGTTTTAGTTATGAGTCCTATAGAGTACACCCAAAAAGAATCATGACAGGAAACAATGACACTGCTTTTGATGATTTTATGCAACTGCCAGAGAATTTCAATATTGCCTCATCAACAATATCCTCCCTAAAACTGGTGTAACACTAGTATTTTCCATTACCTAGGAAATTATATTGTAAATATCATGAGAAAGAAATTTTAGTACATATCTGCAAAGAGGGTCAATATTATAATTTTCTTAGGATCAATTTATTCATAATTCAAGGGACTATTTTTGTTGGTCCCAATTTCTTCTTTCTCCCCTTTACAAACGGATTTTTTTTTCATTTTTGGATCATTTCTCTCAAAACCCATGATTAACAAAGTACATCAGGACTCTGGAATCCAATATCATTCCCATAACATGCAGGCATACGCTTGCATGTTAAATATGAATGAGTTTAATAAATATCTTTCTTTCTACTTCATGATGCAGGCATATGCACAGCATCAATTGCACTCTTCACTGACCTTGAAATAGTGATGGATATGATCTCCATTGGCACCCTCCTAGTGTTCTACATGGTTGCGAATGCGCTCATCTACCGCCGCTATGTGAAGCCCGGCAACAACCATCCTCTCCCAACTCTCATCTTCCTGTTGCTCCTCTCATCAAGCTCCATTGGCTTCTCTCTGTCATGGAAGCTCAAGGAGGACTGGTGGGGCCTAGTGTTATTCGGTGGGGCATCGATCTTTATCACTGCTTTCTTCCACTATAAGGTCCCATGCGTCCATCACCCGCCTGAGTGGTCCGTGCCATTCATGCCATGGCCGGCTGCAGCCTCAATTTTCCTCAATGTTTTCCTCATGACCACCCTCAAGAAGAAGGCCTTCCAAAGGTTTGGTATATGGAGTTGTGTGGTCACTTTGTTTTATGTCTTGTATGGGGTTCATTCAACTTACCATGCAGAAGAAATGGACATGGGTGTGGATGATATGAACCAAAACTCAACCACCCCACGAATCAAGACAGAAATCTAGTTAAGTTTGGAACCCCAACTGCTTCTTTTTTTTTTCCAAATGTCTCTCAAATGTATATGTCTCGTGATATACATGTCTCTGAAGCAAAAGTTAAGGGATACTTCTAATTGTAAAAAAAAAACACCAGAGAAGGGGAAAAAAGCACATGAAAAGAAGAAAGAGAGCTTATTTCCAATTCGATTCTCTCAATTTTACTTGGAGTTTTGACATATTAGTCCTTCTTAAATCCGAATTTTTCAATTTCATGACCGAAATTCAAATAATGTCACCAAAGTCGCTTGACTCTTGTCAATATTTCTTTAAAACTTTTTTTGTGTAATATTCCATGATATCACGGGATTTATTAGTTTTTGTATCTTAAACTTTATACAACCACTAAGCGATTTTGTTTTTAACAAAACATGAAAAATGATATTATGTGAAAAGTATATACACGTCTAACCATCATTTCTTAGATTCTATCATTCAAAAAAATTTGAAGTACTTTTCCTAAGATACTGCACAAAATTCATGACATCTTAAGATAATCCCATGATTTTCCATGATATCATAGAATTTATCAAACTGTGGTATACACTATTCCCATAATATCATAGGATTTGAGGCAAAAAGAAGATCGAAAGAAATATTGAGCAGACTCAAGTGACTCTAGGGAGTGTTTGTGCGTCCTCTTCCGCAGAAGACGTTTCCGATCTTCAAACTACGATCCCGTAATCTACTCCCTGTGTGGAAAATAAGCACAAAAGGTAGAAAAATACATCCTTTCTGTGGCTACACCGAACAAGAGAAGGACGTTCCGGAAGTTGCGGCTGTAACGCCCCACCTCTTATACATGCATGATATTGTTCGCTTTGGCTCACAAGCCTTACGGTTTTGCTTCTGATGGACCTCAACCCACCAAAAATCTTACCCATGCATGATATTGTTTGCTTTTGCCCACGGGCCTCACAATTTTGCTTGTCGATGTGCGACTCCGGGGCATCACAATCCACCCCCCTTAGGGGGGCACGTCCCTGTGCAGTAGCCTGCCAGCCTTCTTGGCCTACTTGCACCAGACCACAGCAGGGGACCCACACTCGAACTAGTCGAGAGGCTACTTGCACCAGACCACAGCAGGGGACCCACACTCGAACTAGTCGAGAGTCGCCTCTGATACCATTTGTAACGCCCCACCCCTACACCCATGCATGATATTGTCCGCTTTGACCCACGGGCCCAACTGTTTTGCTTCTGATGAGCCTCAACCTATTAAAAGGCCTCATGCAAGGTAAGGGTGTAAGCTCTACATATAATCTCATTTACTTTCCTCTGTATAGTCGATATGGGACTCTAGGGCGTCACAGCGGCGCCTTGTCGGTAGTAGATTTCCGCTAAAATCTGCCATGCACAAACAAGCTCCGAGTGTTGTTATCTAAACTTGGATCATGGAATTTAGAAAATCAGATTTAAAGAGGAATAATACGTCAAAACCACATCTTACTTTCTTTTCTCCTTCTCTTTCAATGCGCATCAATCCTACGAGGAAAGGATCCCAGAAGACCAATAAAGTCACCGACGTTAGTGCATGAGCATATGATGATGAATGTATGACTTTAGAAAGTGTTTGTCATTTTCTCTACTTTGTACTTTTAGTGGCACATTTGAAGGGAGGCTGGGGCGACTTAAAGAAAGTTAATTGAATGATGTTGATGCTGAGATTTGAGCAATCTTGTTCTGTGGCACTAACAAATAAATTGAAATATTACACAGCATGGTGTCATTTCAATAAATAGAACCATGGTTAGGCAAGAGCAATCTTGGGTGTGTGTGTCCCAATCTAATGAAGGACAAGTTTGATCCAATGTATATTACCGATAAAATAAAAGTTACATTGCTAAGTTGGACTCCTAGCCTAGGAGTGATATTTTAACTTGAGGACCAAGGGATCATTGATAGTTTGATATGAGTATAAAACTAAGGTGCCAACATGACTCAGCTATGATTGTGTTGCATGCGGGTCCATAATTTAGGTATTATTGTGCCTTTTGATATATATTATTATGTCTTTCTCTATCAGGTTAAGCTTTTAGAGTAAGTGGTTGTTAATTTTATATTAGAATATTTTATATTTTATATGTACACACCAAAGAAACATACGTCCTCGGACGGGTTCCCAACCCTTTGGGCTGGACTAATCCCTCCAGACCCAGAGAGAAGCCAGGTAAACTCCCCTGTAGCCCAAGGGTGGTAGTGTAGTTTCGAACCTACAACTTCTGGATGCAAACCGTGGTCCTAAGCCAACTGAACTACCCATTGGGGTTTAATATATGAATAATAAAAACATATTATATGGCTATTTTGTGACAAATGTTTATAAAGACTAAGAAAGAAATTCATATGTCACTTTTAATATGCATAATCTAAAAGATTCTCTAAAAATTAAGATAAAAACACATTTTCACAAAGTAAACGTGGAAACGAATACTGGACATTCACATATAAAATCATATCAAAGTCTCATTCAGAATTCATGCTTGAGAGAGATACATTTTTTTCTGATTCACAAATAGTACTTAAGTACAACATAGCAATTTAGAACCTGAAAATTTTCAAAAATCCAAAAGTGACAGTTGAGATGCTGAGTTTTTAGAATCTGACTAATCAATCAAGAATTCAAATGCTCTAGATATAACAACCAACATTGTTGTCTGAAATTTCAACATATGAAATTCCCATAAAAAATCTCCTCCTTGTGTTCTGCCACATTTCCGTTCTCCTTAGTGCTTCCTCTGTGATCCTTCTTTAATTGAAATCACTTTTTGAAACCTGAAAAAAAAAAAAAAAAAAAGTATGCTAAACTTAGTGGGTCCCATGAAAAAATAAAATTTAAAAAAATTCTAGGAAAGATAAAGGTCTGTCCTTAGCAAATAGCCGGCATTGTTCACACCTACACTGTGCCATTTCCATTGATGACTTCACAACGCACGTCTCCTTCTTCTTTCATCTTTCAGCTTCCAAACGTATACGTCTGATATCATGTGTCTTGTATTTCGACCATTCAATTTGCAAAGAATGATCATGGTGCAGTCATTTGCAAAGTGGGCCATCATGGATCAATGGCACAATGCCAACCGTTCATCATGATTTATTGAAATTGTTGCCCTTTGACAAAGAGCCCGGTATGCACAATACCCCGACTTCCATTTTTTTTTTTTTTTGGCTAACGGAACGTTCCCATTCCTTTGGGTTCGACAGAGAGAAGCCGGGTAAAACCCTTGTGGCCCCCAGGTGGTAGCACTAGTGGACTCGACCTTCGGTTCAACTGAAGATTGACACCAGGACCTCTAGTTCTAGAAGAGAGATGAATAGTGGTTCTGACCACTCGACCAGCCCCTTAGGGTTAAATCTTGCTCTGACTTTGACTTAACTTTTGTAACTCTTGCTTTGCAGGAGTTTTATCAGCAGTTGACATCATCCAATTCCATGATGGGTCCTTTTAATTTCCTACTGTTCACATGATAAAAGGCAGGTCCCAATCTGCTTGAGTTCTGGAAGTGTATATCCTCATGCTATAAGTGCACATGGGGCATTTATCATATACTAATAATGCTATCATATATAAATCTTGGGGGTTTTATGGAAAAAAAAAACTTCTTAAATTTGAGAAAAATCATGGAGAGCCCAAACACTTCATAATGATGGCAAAGGGCTTTCATTCTACAATCTCAATGAGTAATCATAATTTTCTGATATCACGCCGACATGCAAATATCATGAAAAAAGGACATTCCACAAAATGATATCAAGGAATGTTGGGACATTCCATTATAACATGTGGGGTAAGAAATCCTTTATCTTAATTATGAAATGTTTGGGCCCTTTGTTATTTTTCTCGACTTTTAAGGGTTTTTTCTCCACTAAGTAAAGCAATAGGGAAAAAAATTATAGAAATTGGAAATCACGTTGTGGACAATCTGGGTTGGGATTTAGAGAAAATTATGAAGGAGAAAGCTATCTTAAAAATGAAAAAAAATTGACAACCCACCATTAGAGAGAGGTAAGAAACCTCCATCATGTGGAGATTTCCAATAAAAAGAAGAAAAAGCTTGCACAAAAAAAAAAAAAAAAAAGACAATAAGAAATTACTACATAACTAAATGTCACTTTTATTAATAAAAAAGGTTAAATCTCACTAGAGAAAACACATTTCCCTCTTACAAGAAAATCATTTCAACTATTTTGAAAAAGTATTACTAAATAATGATTGCTTTTCTCTCTAAGACAATAAATCTCTTTTCAAGAATAAAAGTGAAAACTAAGGAAAATATTCCAGTGATCATCCATGTTGGTTTAGTTACAATAAGTGGAAAAATAAAGTCTTGGTTGCCAAAAACTTTCCTTTTACCCTGCTGGCTGCCAAAGTTTTTATCCTATGAAATAAGTGGTTACTTTACCAGTTGTTGACTTCTAATCTCACTTTAAATTACTTTATCGCATAAAAATCAAAACATATATAAGTTTATCCGGATGTATACTTTTCCTTTATATAACACTTACCTTTTTCACCGATTTGACATTTACCTTTAGTTAATTTCTCAAAAAATTAGTCCAACATTACCTAAGAGTTGAAAATATTACTAACTAATTAAATGTTAGTAATAATAAATAATTATTACCTAGTAATAAGGTGGAAGGTTGATTTAATTTTTCACAATGCTCACCACTTCTTGTTTCTATTTTATTTAGCGACTACCTGATTATTAAGATCTCCATGATTTGCACTCCAAAATGTACGATTCTGTTCCCTCCCAGGAGTTGTTCAAGATTTCAACTTACTTCACATATTTTTAAAATGTAAACTGAAACAAATGTACCATCTAAGTATCCAAATCTAACATAATAATTGTAATATTATGTTGCCTGCTATGCCTCATTTTACTTGCCTAAATGCTTAGGATCATAGTAAGAAAATATCTAGATTTCGAACTTTGTCTAACCATTTTCAGATCACCATGATAAAAAACATGAAAAGGGGCATTATTATGGTCTTTTCTCCCTGCTGTTTCTTATCCTTAAACCTTTTCATTGAGTTTCTGGGTAAGTAGCCTCCCCATATTCCATATATATGTAGCTTCTCTTCTTGTGACTTACAGTACATGGGTTTGGCCATTTGTTCAGAGGTCACCAACTTCAAATAAGAAGGAATACAGAGCCACACAAGTTTTGGGCTTCTAACATGAGGTGTTGTGATGCTTCATGACAGTTCAAAATCACAATTCTCATGTCAATGTTCCATACTGTTCCAAGTTTTACAAAATAAGTATCAACACATAAATATGCAAAAGCACACTCGGACAAAAGTGAGTACCATATATGGACAAACTATTTGCCTATGGAAAAAGTGGATCTCTGTTCACGTCCTTGTATAGAAGATAACGTGATTTGGTTTTCCCAAGTGCTGCATACCTGCAAAGTTTTTATAAGATGGTGAGCTTGGATGCCATGGGTCAATTAGTAGGCTAACAATATCAACATTGAACTTCAGATATAGAAAGGAAAAAAAAATAAAGAATAAAAAACTTGTTCCCCTCACCACTGAGGTACAAATGGTGCCATCCAAATGGCATCGCCTGCTTGAACTGAGTACCTAATTTGTGATAGTGCAAAAGTAAGAATGGGTTGGCAGATATATTTACAACATATAATGCAACAACACTGACAAGAAACAAGCAATTCAGTCTCCCAATAAAGGCAATGTAATGTAGAGAAGGCACCTAACAAAAAAAAAAAAAAATGATTTGGACATTCAATGGCTATCTGTTTGTTAGTAATTCCAGGGGTGGAAGTTGGGGGGAGCTGGGGGTGGCCATGGCCCCTCATTTTTGTCTTTTGGTAATTAACAAAATGGTGTGGCCTGCAAACACACACACAAACCCATACCATCATCCCCCCCACTCACCCCCCCCATAAAAAAAAAACCGACTTTCGACCTTTTGTAATGCCAAATTTCTCTAACATTTTGTTAGTGACGAAAGAGCATAAAAGATATTTATGCACTTTACATATTCATATTTACAGGTAATATTGGTGACAACAGCAGAGTGAAACTGATATAGGCTGCCCGCTTCTGAACCTGCCACATGGGGATCTATACACTAATTAAATCGCCTGGTTAACCTTGATCAAATGTAAATAATCCAAACTTGAAAATGGTAGCAAGTCAAATCACCAAAGATCAAATAGTGTAAGGGGTGATCCACATTGAGTGGTGCACATGTCCAACCTACTTGTTGGACATATTTCTTTATATAAGCACTGGCAGGTGGCCATGAGTCCACATGGATCACATCATTGTATAAAGTGGACAACTGGATTAACTTTTCTTTGCTGAATAGAAAGTTATGTTTCAAACATCAATTTTTATTATTGGCCATGTTACAACAAGTTGTGGCCTGCTACATTATGTGATACTGATGATGCCAGACTGCCAAGGGTGTTATGAAAGTGTAAGCCTCTATACACTCTTGCCAGTTCCAACTGTGCAGTACATTTCATTTCTTCTTTTTTATTTTCAATAGAGATTAAAAGACTATGGAGTTCCAAAGATTCATTAGTTTGTTAGCCACTTCTTGACCTCATGATTACATTCTAAGTTCCAATCCTGCCTATCCTTAAGTTCATAACAAATTGATTTGCTCATAAGTTTAGTAACTTTTGGAAACAAACATTAGATACGGCACGGGATTATCATAGTAGAAAGGGAGGAACAAACATGAGAAAACAAGAGAAAAAGCAACATGGCCTGATATTCTTTCCATCAGCAACAAGGAAACTAATACTTGCACAGATCTGAAAATTATAGGAAGTATAGCCGAGCTAAGTGCCTTCCGAAGTTCAAATCC
This sequence comes from Umbellularia californica, assembly GCA_028538565.1. Taxonomy (NCBI): domain Eukaryota; kingdom Viridiplantae; phylum Streptophyta; class Magnoliopsida; order Laurales; family Lauraceae; genus Umbellularia; species Umbellularia californica. Next base: position 10,147,686 of record JAPQWN010000001.1, on the reverse strand, counting down.
GAAAAAAAAGGTTCATCTTAACAACCCAACTACCAAGCTATCTCCTCAAATATTGCTCCTTTATGAAATCTCCATGTACAGCAATCACCTATCCCAAATATATAAATCACAATGTAGCATGCCACACAGTGACCCAGTCTTATACTCTGTTTTTCATAGAGGCAACACACACAACTGATGCAGGCTAGATCCATGATTGGCCAACCCATTGGGCCCAAGTCCACTAATAGCCCATAAAGAGAAGACTTCCATAATTGTGCAACCGTGCAACCCAAGTTTCTATTTAATTTTATTAATGGTTCTTAGTTAGAGATATTTATGAATTTAATTAGCAAGTCTGCATTAGAATTTATTTCAATTTGATTTCTTTGAAGAATAGGTTTGAATATGAGTCTATATAAAGGATTGTAATCCCTCTTTAGGGACAAGTTCGTTGATTAATAAAATTTCCCCTTGAGTTTTCTTCTTGGTTGTGTCTGTGGTGTGAGATCAGGACGTTTTGGATCCATTGATCCCTATCCCTAAGCCCTTTGGCTTGGAGTTTAGCCCGTTGGCTATCCTCCTTCCCTGTGCTGCTTCAACAACATATATGGGCAGCGCTAGACAGCGACAGGGCGTTTTTCTTGCTAGTTGGGCACACTGGGATGCATGATGATCATGGAAGTCTATTGGATAGAAAGATCTATATGAGATCTACTTATGTGCAAAATCTATACTCCGTAAGATCATCCTGACCCTTTGATCCATGGCACTAAAATTTAAGGGTTTTAGAGGCATTTTCTTATGATTTCAATCCAATGGTGAGGAAAAGTTGGATGAGTGTCAAATTTGGACCTGTGACTATCAGGAGAGACCTTTAGCTACAAGAAAAAAGGTCTACTCGCCTGTTCCAGTTTTTCAAATGGCCAGTAGACTGATTTTAGTATCTATCCTCGACTAAAACAACATCCTTACCAGTTGTCGCCTAAACGATATATGCCTCGTCCCTCCAAAAGCAACAAGCCATGCTGATTATAGTGAACCTCCTGCACCAACATAACACATGTTCAATTAGCCCAATTTATGTCAAATAAAACAGCAAAGAGAGTTCTAACAATTGAAGATTTTTGTAACTTAACAATCAGTGATTGTTTTAACAACATAAGGAAAACAACAAAGAGAATTCTAACAATTGAAGATTTTGTAACTTTACAATCAGTGATTGTTTGAACAACATAAGGAAAACAACAAAGATTTTATTCACAAAGTGATGAAGTTCAACACACCTTTACATTAAGAAATTCTCCAGGTTGGAAATCCATGATCTGCAGCAAGAGGACTAAAATTATTAGCTTTGTGGAAACAAATATACAAAATATTTCTGACTGAGCAAACATTTTCAGGTCAATGCAACAAGCAGCACTGGACAAGTTTGCAAACAAATAAGACATGTTTATTAATATAAAGATTGCGAAAATTCAAACCTACCCCCACCACACGCACACAAATAAAAGAAAAAATGGAGAAGCTGAAAGGAAACTTGTTGCAAGTCGAATAAACCCATGACTCAAGTTTTCAATGTAGTAATAGCAGAGTCAAATTATTTAGAATATCTGTGCAAGTGTTAACTTGTTGCATTGATGTATAGAAATCCTACATTATTTGGCTGTAGGAATGAATTAACAAGCAAAAGTTATAGGTGCCTCTAGTCAAGATTTGACAATTTACAAAAATATAATAACATGCACCAAGCTCCATCTGTTGGACAATAATTACTCCAAGGTTTGGGTTTCTGCCAAACTTCAACCACAGCTTTAGATTCAATCAAGAAACTTAAATATCAACAATCTGCAGGACCCAATGAGGTGCCCACTGCTAAAATGATTTTCAGCTGAAGTAAAGTTGGATGGCTCCCTAGGTAATGTTTCATCGTATTAAAAAAGTTCCTCATTATATTAGTGTCGTTTGTTGAATTCCAGGAAACCCACAAACTGTGTGATCTCTACCCCAAAGATAGCAACCATTCCTGGTATTGTTTGCCCCCGCGGTCCTATTTAGTGATAAGCATACAACCAACACAACCAACCAGTGTTATTGTTTTCATTTCTTTTTCTCTCTTTTTTTTTTAAATATAAAATGCTTGTGTTTTCTTTTTCTTTCTCCTTTTATAATTTGTGCTTACTTTTTCTTTCTGTTCCATATTGACAAACAAAACAGCTCATGCAGCCATTGTAAAATAATAGATGGTTTAAACCTTTAAACTGGAAGTGATACTGGGCGTTATAAACACCAGACGGAGATGTACTAAGCTATTCCAACATTATACACTTTATCCTACAAAATATCTAAACACTTTTTAAGATTTTCACTATTAGCATATGCTTTGTATGAAAAGAATAAACCTCATCTAGAGCCTTCTTCTATGATTTTGGATCAACGAGCAAACATAATTATTTTCAACTTTCCTAGACAGGTGACACACCTATATGCCATTCAATAAAATAGTTCAATTACAAGTCTTGACTACTTTATAGCAAAATGTTCTTTCTAGCACAATTGAGACTTTCTAGCTCATTTCCCAGTTCCCAGCATAACCAACAGGTGTCCATTTCTGGCCAAAGTAAACAGGAATGAACATAAAGATGGAGATGGGTTGCATTTTATCAAAGGTAGAGCATAAGACCGTAAAGAACATCCCAGGGCAGTTGTTTAACTTGCAAATACTAACTACTAAGTTGGCAATTAGCAGCGGCAAGGGAAAGATACTGAAGGAAAGAAAGCTCACATGGATATTAAAGTCATAAGCAGCTGAAGTAGGCAGCAGTTTCCTGAGTTCGAAAATCTGAAAATGGATAGACAACAGAAATTACAGAAAGCATTCAGGGAAAAGAGGTAACATAAATAAGATTTTTTAGAATTATGAATAAGAAAATCTATTAAGTGGCTAGCGTGCCGCACTAAACTGTGGAAAAGTGGACACTTTTCTAAGACATTTCAGTGGAAACAGTGTTATACAAATGTGTCCAAAGTGTTAACACTTGGCATTTGGTCCTTGTAAAATTCAAAACAAATGAAAACTACCTTAGAAATGAGTATCGGTCATGTCATGCACAGTGTGGGCAATGTCATTCAGGTGAACAGTTACACAGGTATGTATGTAACTATATGAAAAAACTGTGGAGGGGTGATAACTTCTTTAAAACATTAGAGAAACCAAAACTTAAAAATTCAAAGAAGTACCTCGCCTGGCGTTTCAAGAAGTGGTTGCTTGTCTGTTGTACCAACAATCAGTTCAGGGGTATGACTTTCCACTTTGGCATACCTAGTTAAGAGCAGAAGTTTGATTGATATGTATTACTTAAATGATTAAATACTATATGTCATTTACACAATTAAATGTTTTAAATTGTAATGATTATGACTAGGTAGTGGCTCTCAGAGATGAAATACAGTGTTTGAATAAGTTTAGGGAAATCAAAACAATGTGGCCGTAACATAATGCATGTGTTTAAAAGGTAACAGAAAACAATTATATATATATATATATTAAAGTCACATCAATGTCAAGAAAGACTGAATGTGTAATATGCAATAGACTATAAAATTATTTGACTGCACCTTCATGCAAGTATATGGTGAACACTGAACAAAGATTATAACCCAAGTGAGAGAATAAAGTAATTAATGTCTAATTTTAAAAGGACATGATAAAAATAAACCTTCGTTCAAATATGACTAGAGTAGCCGATGTCTCGCACTTAAGGTAATGTTCAAAATTTGCAGGTAGGTATGCATATGAGTCCACCTACAGTACGAAGACAACCGATATCAAAATCATTCCAAAAGCGCATGTTATCACATGCACGTATACATATGTATATCTGTACTATGTATACACAGGATGTATGTATGCATGTGTATATTTATAAGCATACACTCATATATAATGTAATTACAGCAGCAAGATCTTGAAATGACAATCTGAGTATCAACTACCAACATGCAAGATCACAAAACACCATTTACCTTATAAAATATGACATGAATTGATTCCCAGAGAAACAGGTTCTCTCATTAAAAATAAATAAATAAATAAAAGAAGAGGCAGCAAGATCTTACAAGAAGTTTGTGGGCAATCCCGGATTCATTTGATAGTGTCACGGCACCCAGAACCACAAACAAAAACCTGGATGGATGATCATCACATGACAACAGTAAAATGGGTCATAAAACATAAAAAGTGGCTGCAACAGATTTAAAAATTAGCAGAAATGTGACCGCTCAAAATATTACCAACACTGAGCCTGAACTCAGAAGAGTATAGAAGCATTTTCAAATGATAGAAGAAAGCAAGAAAGCTTAAAACAGACAGATAAAGGAAATCAGATAAAAGTAAGTAACACTACTAAATGAATGAATGAATAACGTATTAAAAAATGAATAAATATAAATTAATAAAAGTTAACCAAGTTTATGTTGGACATGATACAATAAGGATACTTGTTCCAAATTGTGAGGAACTGGAAGGAAGTAGCTCTCTCTATGCCTCAACAATAGAAGCTGGACATCTCTTTTGTTGTTTTATGTTTGGTTTCAGTTCTTTGTTGTTGTTCTCGTCTTCTTTGAAGTTTGTAGTTCTCCTTTGGTGTTGTGTCCTGTTTTTGGTGTTTCTTTTTGGCAGTTAGCTCGCCAGTATAGCCCTCTTATACTGCTTGCTTCTTTCTTCTAATATCAGTTACCATTCAAAAAAAAAAAAAAAAAATGATGCTTGTTCCATCTAGATACTAAATACCAGCAGAATATTCTTGAGCTACATCTAAAGTGTTAGTTCCTTTTTAAAATGAAACGGAAGCTATAAAAAGATATTGCTATAAGAGAATTTCATAGAAGGTGTCATTTCATCTAGCGTGCCTGGAAGACTAATATTGTGTTTGGTTCGGATTATTAACTGGGATTTTGCTTAAAAGTCATTTGAAGTTTGTTTGGAGATCTCATTTTTAAAGGGACTTTTCCAGAAGCAAAAGTTAAACCGCATTTTCTGAAGAAGTGACTGAGGACCCACTTCGCTTTTACAAGGGGCTTTCTCACTTAAGGGGGCGGCGCAGCGGAATGAAGCGGAAGGCCTCGCACAGCTAACAGGAACAAAATTAGGTTTCGCAGGAATCTTCCTCCCCTTTTTCCTTATCTCTCTCTTTCTACCTTACAAATCAGCCACTCTCTTCCAAACATGCAATACAGGAGAAAGAAAAATCACGGCTCCTTTGATTCCATAGTTTTCATTGCTTCTCTAATCTCTCTCCAACTCTCTTACTCTCTTCCTTTCTTTCTCTTGAGCTCTCATTCATTACCTATGTTCTGGGTTTTCTGGCTATGGGATTTCAGATTAATATTTCTCTATTAGGGCTGAAGTTTTGGATTTCCTTGTGACCTGATGCATTGATTCCTTCAGACTGATTTGTTTGCATGTATTTTGTGATTAATGGCTGAATGTTGTTCACACCCGTTTTTCTTCTCTTTTTAGAGAGTGAGGAAGACAAGGTGATTTTTTTTTTCTTCCTCTTCTTGGTTAAATTAATTTGTGCAAATGATAAAATTTTACATTTCACTATGAATTACTAGCATCCATTATATGCCAAGGAATCTCATAATTTTCTTCTTTATGAGTCACGCATACAAACTGGAAAGTCAAAGGCCAGCAAGAACCTATAGTCCGAGATTTGAAGGAGGTAGAGGGTTTGGGTGCCCAAAACTCCATTGCCGGGCCCATGATGATGATTTTAACTGTTGATCTTGAATCCCATCACGTCCAATGGCATATTGTCGAATTTAAGTCCTATAGAAGTGGGTCCCACACCATCAAATTGAGATTTGAGTAGTCCTTGGTTCAAAATTTATACGTACAACATCCCTCGAAACTCCACTATGGGCCCACATGATGATAATATGAACCATTGATTTTGAATCCCATCCCTTGAAAAGATATATCCTCATATTTTACTTCAATAGGAGTGGGTCCCACTGTCAGACTACGCTGAAACAATGTTTCCATAATATGCTCAATCTGAAGGTGAGACCAGACCCACTTCCGTTGAATTGAAATTGGGGGATATACCACTTGAGGGACGCAATTCAAGATGAACGGTTTGGATTATCAGTATGTGGGCCCCACGGTGGATTACTAGGCATCCAGATGCTAGAGACGATCGTCCCTCTCTAAAATGGTTGCACAAATGCATTGGTTATGAGAAACCTATACCCTAAAGCATATGGAGATCGTCGGGAATTTGTACCAATATTGACCAGGAGAAATCCGTACCCTAAGCATATAGGGATTGTCAGGAATTTGTACCCTACGGATCGTTCGTATAGGACCGTCTCTCTTTATTTTTTTTATATAAGTTTTAATGTAAATTTATTTATTATTATATTATAAAAGTTGCTTTCTATATGTCGAACCAAACCGGCCTTGGATGCAATTGTTCCTAGATAGTAACTACAAAAGTTGATCTAACCAAATGGCATTTTATTTTAAAAAGCTACTTTGAAAATGTAGATTTTTAGAAGCTATTTTTGTAAAAGCATGCTTGAATTTTAAGAAGCCGACACACACTAAATCATTTAACAAAGGCAATGGCAAAGAAAAAAAATCAATAATAACAAAAGATCTCATGGGTAAGATGTCTAAATAGAAAAAATTTTTAAAAAAAATTAAGTAGTATGTTATCCATGGATAACCGGAATGGAGGTATAGAATTCATGTAGCTGACCCCAATATAGTTGCAACAAGGCTCAGATGATGATGATGTTATTCATGGATACCCAGGTCCATATCCATGTCCAGGATTTTAGGAAATGAAGTCGCATATCCATGACCATACTGGAATCTGTATCTGAGAATCATATCTTATGAGACCTCCAAAACGGGCACTATGTTTTTAGGTTAAAAAAAATATATTATAGAAAACAAGAAATATACATCTGTAGTTGCCAATTTAATGTAAGAAACTAAATTCTGCATGCAATATGGCAGAATAAAGTGAAAATCTGGACAATTTTGCTGATATCTGCAAGTGATATTATGCAAGAATGGCAGCTCTTAGTAAATGCAGGGAAAAAGATTAAACATTCTAATCATAGATAATAGATGCTACAGAAGCAGTTTCAGGCATTCAGCAATGTCAAATTAAGATAGTATGAAGAGACCACGCACCTCTCAGCATCTTGAGGAGGCAATGCTGACATTGAATTCTCTGCACAGAGCAAAATCATTAATAGATTCATTAGCAGGGGAAAAGAATGATATAAACAGAGCATAAATAGACAACATACAGCTACACACAGTGCCTGTGTGACACAGGAAATTGTGCTCCAAAGATAAATGTATGTATGGGATACATATAGGGATGCAATGGGACAGGTTAAAATGGATAAAACAACCCAACTCTAGCGGAACAAGTCTGTTAATTAGTTTAACTTATATGTTAACGGTCACATACATCAGTTGGTTAAATCGATATTACAAGCTGAAAGTCATGGGTGAGTCCCTTCAATAATGTTAGTAATTAATTTGCTCTCTATCTGCTAAAGTTAAAAATCATACAATTACAAAACATAACCATGATGCCTAGATACAGATACAAACATAGAGGACCATTTTCTCCTATGAGTGACTGCATTATGCCCAACTCCATGGGCCCACCTGGAAGCATGCTAATCATTGGGTTTAGGGGGTTTGGAAAGACCTTGGGCCTGCTTGGTAATTTTACTTATCAAGTCAAGCAAAGTCAAGTCAAGTTAAACATCAAATCAAAAGAACTTTGTTACCAAAATTCCTTCCATCTTTTCCAAAAAAAGTCAAAAAACAACAACCTTTACTCACTAAAAGACAAAAAAAACTCCATTTCCCCATACAAAAAGTCAAAAATATTTCATCCCAAACAGCTAAAAACAAAATACCATCATAACACACTTATATTTTATTCCCTCTTTTTAACACACTTATATTTTATTCCCTCTTTTTATTTCACTTCATTCCACTTCATTTTAAAAGTAAATTACCAAACGGGCTTATGGATCAGTGTTGGGGAGAAGGGGGAAAACAGTTTCATTAGATATTTCTATCCTTTGATTTCATGGCCTAAAGTTTTAATGGTTTTGCAACAATGCATTTTTTTAAAGATTCAATCCAACAATGAGTGTCAAATCAGGTATGGTTCCAATTCAGAAAGGGTAGTTAGTGTAAGGGAGCATAATGGATCAAAGGTGGATCCAAGTGGGATACTACCATACAAGGAACAGGGAAATGCACAATGCACCTTTCTAAAATCTAGCATATAGATGTAAGTATCCCACCCATGATATGACATTTCATATTTACCATACTAAACTAAGTATTACTTCTATTCCTTTATATTGTGATAGGTAACATCACTTGAACCCACAACCTCAAGAGTCAAGGCTGCAATAGTAAGCACCTTCCATTGTGCAGGGGCTCTTGTCAGTATTACTTCTATTGTCTAGAAGTTAGAACAATTTTACTCCGGTTAAAGGTGTCACTGTTTACATTTCTTTCAACATTTTCATATTGGAAGTTCAGAAAACTAACATAATTTTCTAGCATGATCAACTAAGCATCTTTACAGTTTCCAACACTAGTACCAATATAGTATGATGTTGATAGAGGTTTGCCTATAACAATAAAAGTAGATGACACGATAGCGAGCTGAAAGCAGACAAATAGAAATGTAATAGCAAACCTAAAAACTAAAACAAATAGATTTATTATACACCATAACATGAAATGAGTATCTTATCCATAGCATGTCATTTCAGATTTTATACTAAAATTACCAAAAAAAATACCGAAATATTACTTCTTTTCTTTATATGTTTGGACATTTCTAAACTAACAAAGTTATCATTATTTATATTTCTTTCAAACAATTTCATGTTGAACTAAGAGAATTAAATCAACTAAAAAACATTATTATACATGGAATATACATTGAAATTGGGATATAAACATATCTCTACAATATCCAACACCAATACTAGTATCATATCATGCGGATGTGGGTATGCCTAACAGTTGAAGCAGATAACATAGCTAGTTGAAAAGTAGATGAATAGAATTCACACATTACTTAGATGGCTGACTGAAAGTAGACAGAGTTCTCATAGACCAAAATCACATAGAGAACTGCAAATTAAAAAAATGGCTGTAACAGTACATTATTGACTGTATCAGCTGATAAGGGCAATACTGAATATGTAGGCTAAGAGACCCATATTATTATATCGGTATCAAGCCTTACCAAAAAATTCATGTTGACATATATCTTGAACCTTGGTAACAAGCAACAACATCAAATGCACTAAAATTAAGCAAAAATGGATATCACACATCACCAGCCGACAAAGTATTTAAATCCCAAATGCCAAATAATTATTAGTCTTCAGTTCTATGCAGTAAAATGTGTTCTAGGCCAGTCATTGAAAATGGCCTGTTCTTTATATTGCTAGGACGAAGCTTTGCACCGGCCTTTTCTTTTTCTTTTTTCATTCATTCATTCATTTTTATAGGCAAAGCCTGTAGCTAATGGACGCTAATCACAAGCATCTGGTGGCCATCGCAACCATACTAAATACATCAAATCACCACAAGACGGAAACAATCAAAACAAATTGCATGCCATATGTCTAAGACAAATGTATAACATGTGCACTGTAACATTATAATGGCAAGAATAAACATGTTATATACGCAAGTATTGTGCACAAGTTGTATGTTGAGTGTAAATAAGAAAAATAAAAACCTTGCATCTTTGCCAAGTACATTACAAAATGTGAGCCCATTACAGGTGTAATTAGATAAGCTCCCAAGGTATTGGTCCTGCAAAAACAGACAACAAGAATTACTAAAAAAATTGCATGACTACAAACCATGGTAAAAATAAATAAATAAAAAAATTGCTGCTGCGACATACCAGCCAGGCAGAGGGCTAAATACATGACTTTCAGGTGTAATTAGAGCATGATCTCTTTTGAAAACACTACGAGTGAAACCAGGTAAGTCTGCCAACCATAGCAACAAACTTTAATTTCTAAAGGACCTTCTTTCTTGTTTGACTATTCAAGATCAAAGAAAATAGAGAAATTTATATCTCATAAGCAAATTCCAGTTCCTCGTTCTCACCATGCAGTATGAGACTAATGTTAGATTGACAAGCACAAACAGTGGCATGCTTCATGGTATTGCACCGTAGTGGGTATAATGTGTACTTTTTATCATTGTGATGTAATATGGCATTCAACTCTGTCCTCATGAATAACAATGTGAAAGTAACTTGCAGTCCCGTTGTACTGACTCCAGTGACCTTTCCATAGTTTGATCCTTGACAGATGGTACAGTGACACCTAGCACATTGAATCGCTAATGTGCCATATCTCTTACACATACTTATCTTCATATTTTGCATGTTATACTGAAGATTTACAAATGGTCATGCAAGCTGGCTCTCTCTCTATTGGACAAATACCACAATTAGACAATCACCCTCCTTTTCTTCACAACAACCATGAACAACTTGCTTCCCTTCCAACCCGAACAAAAGAAATTTACTCCCCGAAACAATTGTCTCCACCCAAGTTTTAAACAGTAAGCTACCCCCAATTGCAAGTTCAAGTGGTGCAGTGGAATGACTACAGCAATCAAATATACACATCCCATGATAATTTTTCATGTCAATTGGTTCGAGTAGTTGTATCAACCTTGTACATACCGCTGCTGTAATTTTCTTTTCAGCTAAAAAGAAAAATACTCACACGCATCAAACTGTAGCAGTCCAAGTTGGTCCGTATAATCTTGTTTGTGACCAATGAGAAATTGGGTATGGCACTAATAGTCTGCTTAAATCCAATACCCATCCGCCAAAATCTGAAGCCATGTGGGGTTATACCCACATGATTTAACAGAGAAAAACAGCAACCCCACAAGATATTTTTGGATAAGAAATGTACTCCACTCCGAATGCAGGCAGCACATTGATTCCACCCAAAATTACGCAATCACCCAAAGTCCCAACAAAAACAGTCCCTTAATCTAGTCTGGGTGGACATTCAATCTCTTAAAGAGAAGAGAAATATCGATTAATCTGCTGGATACATGCCTATTGCTTCATGTACTTGTACCTACATGAGTATGTAGAAATAGAAATATGATTCAGGGATTGCTAACCTTGGAGATGAACAGGAGAAAGGGTGGGGTTAGTGACTTTCCAGTAGAGAGGTTGGGAGATGGAGTGTGTGTTGAGATTGGGTGCTGAGCAAAAGCCGCCTTCACCTAGTGTGCATTTTAGCAGGCCTGCAAACAAGGCAGCAATCAGAATCTGCAGTGGAAAAAGAGAGAGAGAGTGTGTGTGTGTGTGTGTGTGAGAAATCTACCGGTGAGAAGAAGGAAGTGAATGGCGCATGATGAAATCGATGTTGATTTGCTCATGTTTGGTTTGGTACTTTCGCGTCTCTGGATTCCTTTCTCTCCTTTCTCTCTCCCCTCTTCGCCTTTCTGGATTCCTCGTTTATCTCCTTTATCCGCTGTCTATTCCTCCTCTGCATTCACATGTTCTAAAAGAAAAGTAAATGAGACAAAAAGGAGAAAAAATTCTTGAAAATCTATAGTCATCAGTGGAAACGACGTTCGTGGGTTGGAATTGGGTGAAGGCACTGGCACGTTCGGATGAGCACACCCAACTGGCCACAAGTTTTCCCTCCTCATCTTTTTCCTTTCTCATCTCAATTCGAAATAAAAGACAAGTTTTTAGGACACATTTTGCAATTAAATTCCTGGGCCCGTTTGGCACTTTACCAATATAATACAAGTCAAGTAAAGCCTCCATTTTCCAGATAAGATGTCACATCAAATGCACTTTATTCAAAACTCCCCTCGTCTTTTTCATACAAAAAGTCAAAAAGCAACTACCTTTATCCACTAAAATACAAAAAAACCTCTACTTTTCCATACAAAAAAGTCAAAAGATTCCATAACAAACAACTAAAAATAAAATACCATCATAACCTACTTATATTTTATTATTTCTTCAAAATCAACTTTACTTGACTTGACTATATTAGTAGAGTTACCAAACTGGCCCTTAGATTCCGTGTCCGCTTTCAAGATGGTGGAAACCACACTTGGCAATGAGAGCAGCTAAATGCACACTTATTTTTGTGTGAGTGCTGCTACCTACACACGGCAAACAACTTTCCACACACTATAAATTTAAAAAAAAAAAAATTTCATAAACTACCCCTCTCCCTCTCCTTGCTCTGGCCACCTACGCCCGACGCCGATCCCTCTCGCTCTCCTTTTTCCTCTCCCTATCTCTCTTCTCCGCCACCTGCAGCCCTCGCCTGCCCTCTCCTTCTCCCTTTCCCCATCTCCCCCTTTCCGGCAACTTCGTCCCTCTCCCCACCCGCCCTAATCCCTCTCCCCTTCCCCTGCCTCCCAATCTCCCTCCTTCTCTCCCCTCCTATCTCTCTCCCTATCCTTCCCTTTCTCTCCCTCCGCTTCCACAACACTGAAGGGATGGTGGGGGTAGGGCTGGGGATGGGGATGAGGGTTGGTGGGTGTAGAAAGAACTAGGAGCAAGGATAGGGAAGAAGAGGGAAAGGGAGAGGGAGATTGGTCGGCATAGGGTTGCGACTGGCGAGGTCGACGGATGGTGGGGTTGCCGGAGCAGGGAGAGTGACAGAGAGGGAAGGAGAGGGAGAGAAGTAGTTTAGGAATTTTTTTATTTTTAATTTTTTTTTAAAAAATGCAATGTGTGGAAAGTTGTTTGCAGTGTGTAGGTAGCAGCACACTTTTTTTGCTTTATATTCCCCACACTTATTCCATGCACACCTTGTTTGTCCAAAATGCCCGGACATATTCATCTCTACACACTCCTTGCTCACTCTCAACTCTCCCTCTCTTCCTCTCGCTAACGTCCGTTTCCCTGTCTCCCTCTCCCCATCTCTTCATTTCTCTTCCTCTCTCCCCTCTCCGTCTCCCCCACCGTCGTCTGCACTTCCTCTCCCTCTCATCCATTGCCATCCGCTCTCCCTCTCCCTCTCTTTCTCTGCCTCTCTCCCCCTCTCCCTCCCCCGCCCCCTCCGCCTCCCTATCTCCCGCTCCCGGCCTCTCTTCCTCAACATGTCTCTCTCCCCTCTCTCCCTCCACTCTGCCCGCCGCCCTCCCTCGTTCTCCCTGTCTCTCTTTGACGATATTGCCGGAGGGGGTGGGGATGAGGGTGGGTGCGTGTAGAAAGAAGTTGGAAGGGAGATGTGTCATTTAGGTAATTTCACACCAATATATATAGTCACGAAAAAGTGCAGTGTGTGAAGAGCAAAAACTAGTGTGAATTTAGTTGCTCTCTTTGGCAATTGTAAGTTCGGATTTGGACCCGTGAAAATCTTCAATGTTTTGAGTATTCTCAAGTCTTACCCTTTACATGAGATTTGAAAATTCTTATTTTTATAAATTTAAGAGGATTTTATGGGAAAAATCCCGAAATACAGCCATATGTCCTTAAGGGTCCTGGCAACATATGTAGCACTGATTAGGTCCTTCAGTACATATTTATTTATTTTTTCCAACTTTGATAGGAGCGACGCTAGCATCACTCGTGTCTGACAAGAGCGACGCTAGCGTCACTTGTCAATGTCTAGCGTCGCTCATCAGAAGCTCAAATCTCTTTCCTCCATTCCTTTCAACTACTTCCATCTCTATCTAGCTTTTGATTCTTCTTCTTTTCCCCTTGTTTTTCTTTCATTCAACAAGAGTCATTTGGAAGGGGGACAAGCTCATCGATGGTGTACCCCAGACGTTAGAAATGCTTCGATCTATGGTGAAGACCACCATTCTATTTTAGTTCCATCTCTTCTGATTCTTGGGTTTTCTTCATTTGTGTCAAAAAGAAAACTTTTTTTTGAATGGCAACCAAAACTTTATTGAAAAAGCTTACCAGCATAATAAGAGACTTCTAATTCTGGAAAGCAAAACAGAAAAGGAAAAACAAAGAAAGAGAACAAAGAAGACTACAACTGGGAGCCCCCAAAAAAACCCAAAACAGACAACGATCAAAAGGGGGAAAATTTTTTCAAAAGTAGGGTCATCCTCCCTACACCCTCCTATCTATACACATGAATGAAAGAAACATTCAACTTCAAAGCAGCTCTGAAACCTCCTAATCTAAATCTGGCATATGGCAAGGGAATCTAGAAGACCCTATCGTCCAACGAATGGCGTTTAGAGAATCTCCCTTCAATATGAAAGAATGGAAGCCCAATCTAGCTGCTTCCCAATGACCCATCCTCATAGCAATCAACTCGGCGTCATTAGTTGTATTTATCCCTGTGGGACTTGAGTAAGAGAGGAAGCAAATTGCAGAAGGGTCTGGATTGCCAATTATATTCCCATCGAAATTGATCCTTAGAATACGTATAGATGGAGGAGACCACGTGTGGAGAGATATGGTCCTGTGAGGAGAAGAGAAATCAGGGACGATGGGCAGTTATAAATGGTGCGCATGGTGACGATAGCGTCACTCAGTATTACTTTGAGTGACGCTATCGTCAGTAGGAATAAAAAATGAAAAAAAATTAAAAATGTGGCGGGAAGACCCCATTGGTGCTGCAAATATGGCGAGGACCCTTCAGGATATATGGGTGTATTTCGGGATTTTACCGGTAAAATCCTCTAGATTTAATTATATCGACTTTTTTTAGCTATACACATGGATATCCACCTATATTGTTGTGACACCCTAGGTGAGGAAGGCTTACAATAGTGGCAGCCAGTAAATTTCAAATCCGGCCGTGTCTTCACTTATTATCAAATGGATCTTTAGGACTTGTTTGTACCGAAGAAAACTTCTATAAATTTTTATTTTTATGTGGGAGAGAAATCCTGACTTTCTAATGTTCTTGTTAGAGATAATCAAATTTTCTATGTAGAGGAAAATCGGTTCCCATTTTTTCCTTTTCACACAC
The DNA here is from genome assembly GCA_028538565.1 of Umbellularia californica. Classification (NCBI taxonomy): domain Eukaryota; kingdom Viridiplantae; phylum Streptophyta; class Magnoliopsida; order Laurales; family Lauraceae; genus Umbellularia; species Umbellularia californica. The sequence goes on along the minus strand of JAPQWN010000001.1, from coordinate 10,132,680 downwards.
AAAAAAAAAAAAAAAAAAAATTTGTAATGCTTGGCATACAAAAATTAGAATAACCTTTTTCTATGCCATGAAATCCTCGTCAAATAAATTCAGAAGTTTGGCTAAATCTTGTTTCCCTGTTTGGTAATTTTACATGTATAGTAGAGTGTAGTAAAGCATCAAATCAAGAGAAAATAAAATATAATAGGGTTATAATGGTATTTTATTTTTAGTTGTTTGGAATGAAATATTTTTTACTTTTTGTATAGAAAAGTGAAGCTTTTTTGTTTTTTAGTGGAGAAAAGAGGTTGTTTTTTTATTTTTTTGAAAAAGATAGAGGAAATTTTAAATTAAAGTATTATTGATGTGACCCCTTGTTTGCAAAATGAAAGCTTTACTTGACTTTACTTATCTAGTAAAGTGCCAAATGGGCCTAAGGCACTCCCGACAATGAATTGAGCTGTGGGGAGTTTCTGACATGATATTGATGTGGCATTTTGTCCATTGGCCATTTCAAATGCTCTAATTAATACAAGAATTTAGAATTTCAAATAACATGAAAAGACACTTAACTTAGTTCAAGCGTTCCTATAACAATAAGGGGTTGAGCATTTAGAATTCTACTTTAGGGCAGCATTTGAGATTCTCGAAATCCTCCCAAACAAAAATTCTCACAATTCTTCCAAACAAAAGAAGATTTTTACAATTTTGACGGTCTTACGAATTCAAGTCAATTATTTACGTCTACTTTCATTGGACAGCCCAAATGCTTATCCAAATATCCAAGCCAATTGCAATTTCAGGCAAGGTGTTAAAACAAACATTTATTCATTGGCAGCTACTTGTAGTTTGTCAATTAGGCATTTCTCACAATGGGCCTCAAACAAAAAAAAAACAGGCATTTCTCATAATGGACCTCAAAGCATAAAAACGGATATTCCATATTTTAACTCAATGAACAAACCAAAGAAAAAAAAAGAAGAAGAAGACCAGAATGCAGTCCAATTGTATAAGACCAAAGATCTTTTTCAGACCCACTTGGACAGTTGGACCCATATTAATCAATCAGGTCAGGTTATAGACCTGGGTATGGCTAGACCTGAACTTAATCTGATTCATCAAACAGCCTTACTTCTCAGTGGAATGGGCGATCAAAAGACATTAAAAGGTACAGGACATAATCGCAAAATGCACTGTATGAGATGGAAGGCCCAGATTTATGATTGAGCCTTTCTACAGTGTAACTCCATGTGACCCATATACTATATCTCTAATCATTTCTTTCCCTTCTCCATGAATCCGGTTTCTTCATTTATCTATGGAAACATAGACCCATCCTTGCTTGTTAATTTCTGCATCCATGCATGAGAGGTATGATTATTATGAGTAAAAAAGTCCTAAATCTTGGCGGGGCCAGGACTTTTGCATGATTGGATCGGAACCTGCTTAATGATGGAAATATGGTAAACCTATGAAATAAATAAAGTGTTGATGTACCCATTTAACGCTAAATTATGGTGTGGACAACAAATGATGAGAAATCAATTAATGGAGTTTGCTGTGTTGTTCATCAATAGATATTACATGGGCTTCACCATTATTTCCTAATTGCTTCTTCATTGGGTAGGACTGCCTTGGCTTTCAATGCTGAGGGGAACACCATGCTTTCCATCATCCAAGTGAATCCAACGTGTTGGCTTGAGTCCATTTTACTTTTATGATTATGCTACTACCTAAAAACTCATGTTGGGTTGTGCCAAAATTTTATGTTGGTTGTTAGCCTACCTAACGCAAACCTCTTCTTTTAACCGTGATTGGGACCAACACTTGAAAGCTAATGAAGTTTGAAAAAAAAAATTCGTTTGAAATGATTTGCGTATGCCCATTGCCAGACAGACAATGGTGCTGATTGGGAAAAGTTTAGCTATGCATATTGATTGCCCATCGAGGAGAAGGAGTAGGTCAAAGATGAAGTAAATGGAGGTACGTAGTATAACTGGATATAAAAAAGTTCAACTTTTTGCTTTTATGAGGATTTGACTTAGGATTGATTGGAATAGAAAAACAGAATTCATATAGCCAACCCCAACATAGTTAGGACAAAGCTTTGATGATGACGGTTATACTGCCACCTATTATAACATTTTAATATTGATATACATTGTTATACGGTTCTCTATTAGATTAAGTTTTTAGAGTAAGTGGTTGTTAACATGATATCTAAACGGGAATCGAGTGTTTGATGGCAATTCATTGCCTTCACTTTTGTTTCTTCAATTTCAATTACTTTTAGAAATATATTACTTAATCAAACGGATCAAACGGGCACTAAAAAACTAAAAATGCTCTCTCTTTCCATTACAAAATTGATATGGAAAAAGGTATTTTGGTGATGACAAATTCTCAAACTTTACCACGTTATCATCCTTTCTAGTATATAGAGTTCGAATAGAGTGCAGATGCAGAAAACGATTTGAAAAATAGAAAAATATAGAATTTGTTTCGTACTTTTCCAGTTTCTTCAAAATTGCGATTGCGTTTGATCGAGTCACTGAGGCATTTAACTCATGCGGGAATGATTTGAGTACGCATGAAATCAGTCTTTTGACTCACTTCACTTTGATCAGAGTCTAACTCTCTAGTTGTTGGGCCTAATATGCAGGCCGCTGGACAAATATACAAAATTACAACCAATCTTCTACTCCAGCACTGTCGCTATATTTTGGCACTTTACTAACATAGTAGAAGTAAGTAAAGCCTTCATCCAGATAAGATGTCGCATCAAAAACACTTAAATTCAAAACTCCCTCCATCTTTTTTAAAAAAAGTAAAAAAGTAAAACACCTTTATCCACTAAAATATATAAAAAAACTCCACTTTCCTGTGCAAAAAGCTAAAAAGATTTTATAACAAACAATTAAAAATAAAATACCATCATAACCCACTTATATTTTATTCTTTCTTCAAAATCAACTTTAATTCACTTGACTCTATTAGTAGAGTTGCCAAACTGGCCTGGGTGTTTATGAACTGGGGGGAAATGCCTTTCCAAGTCAATCCAATTTACAAAATATTCACCCCTTTGTGTTAAATCACGCCCATATTATTTTAAAATAATCTGATCTTTGTATAATTGTTAATGCTAATCACCGCAACATAAATCATTAATAGGTTCATATACGACTTTCCAAATTTCTCTGCTAATAAACACCAATCGCATCCGTTTCCACAGAGAATAGGGATGCAAATGGGTCGGACTGGGGGGGGCACCATGGTGGAGCCAGATCCAGACTTCTATTTTTAAATTTGAATCCGATTCCTGCACGTAAGTGTTAATTGTCTCCTAATCTGGCATCAACTTATGATAACGGATTCGATTCTAGATCCAAATGTAAAGTACGATGTGGGATGCATTAGTATAATTAGACAAAAGTGATCAAAATAAAAGTTTTAAATATATAAGTTGGTTTATTAAATAGTATGTGATTGAAATTAAGTAACTCTCAGATACGAATGCAACTCAAAGCGAAGTAGGCCCTTAAAACATGTATACATTTTCAATTTGTGAATGTATTTGTCTTGGATCGTACAATTGATCTTGTTTTGGATTCGAATGTAATATCCGATAAAAGTCTCTCCGATAAAACCGGAGACTTTGGATAATGGGATAAAACCGGAGACTTTGGATAATGGGATATCCATTTGCAATCCTAATAGAGTTTCTGATGAAATGTTAGGTTGTTCATGGCTACAGTTGCTTCTGAAATGTAGAACTAGAGATGCTTACACATCGCCATTCCCCACAGGCTGGATATTTGACATGTAAGAGAGCAAAGGCAAAAAGGCTTGCTAACAACACTGCACCTTTGGTTGAAATATGTTGTGATGAGAATGATTGCCTTCAGGCCTTGTTGGTGGCTATTATTACGGAGAATTTTCCACTACCCATTGTGTCCCGTCGTCCCCAAGTGTAGGAAGGGAACGTCAGGTACACGTGCTTAACCCATCTCAATAGTTTGTATGTGGAAGTGAAAAAGATGTCGACTTTAACACAGGCAGAAGTCCCTATTACCAGATCTCAATTGGATATCTCACTACTGTGTTTAAACTAGTATTTAATCCTAATTCCACTTTAATGAATCAATCAAACCACAAGTAGAGAAAGACACAAGAGTTATACGTGGAAAACCCTAAAAGGGAGAAAAACCACGGGCCTTATTGTCTAGGCCAGCAGACAACCAAGCACTATGTAAACGTAGAAGATTACAAGACACTTACAACCCTTTTCCCAGTTGTTGACTCAACCTAAGGACTACCTCTGATCTTGTTGACGAATTTTCACCGTGCTTGCGCATAACCGCCTTCGGGAAGGGGATGGAAACTAGACCCAAAACTTAGATCTTCAGCACAGCAACAGCTTGAAGTCTTGGGGGGAAGAAGATGGATCTCTCAATCTCTCAATCTCAGGAATATATCTCTTAATCAGTGTCTGCAAAAGGTTGAGAGAAAGAGCCTATATATAGTCTTCAATTCGTGCTTGAAAGGCTCTAGGAATAGCAATTAGCATCTTGAAAGAATTAGGAATCCTCAATACTTCAGGAATAGAAACTTCTCTGTTCGCTCGAGCGATGGATAGGGTTCGCTCGAGCCGACATCTTTCTGTCACGAACTTTCCAAGACAGAACCTTGAACGGTCGAGCCCACACAAAGTTCGGTCGTGCGAACTATCCTCTGTGATGGGTTCGCTCGAGCGAATATGGGTTCGCTCGAGCGACCCATAGAATCCTTTAAGAAATAGAAAGCTGCAGGAAACTTGGAGACTTTAGTCTTTCTTGGACGAAGATCTTTAACAGTCCGAATTCTAACCGAAATACAAGATTAGAAACCCTGTTTTGTCCAGACTCTATGAATTAGCCAACAACTAAAATCCTAACAATCTCCCCCTTTGGCAATTCATGGACAAAACCCTAATTACAAGAAAAGATGTTCTACCCTTCTATCCTAACCAAGATAAACCGTTGTAGAAGGATCCAAGATCGAATTTCCTGCAATAACTTCAAAAAAAACAGATCAAGTGCAGCATGAAATTCCAAGTTTAAAGATGAACAGATATAGAGAAATAACATGAAATAAGGAGCTAATTAATATTTAAAGAGAAATAACGAGAAATAAAGAGCTAATTAATCTCCCCCTTTTTGGTCTGAATTGACAACGGCAGTACACTTAGCAGTTTAAGATAAGCAAAAACAATTCAACTGCAACTATTAGTGCAATTAAAAGAAAGGACGGAAAACCCAACAAGGTAAAGGAAAGTATTCATATCAACAAGAGCAGAAATATCAATAGATCACTGATCGCCAGGAGCCAGGCGTGAGAGTATGTCAGCCAATACTGTATCTATGTGTGCGAACCCCGCAGTCATTTGAGCAAAACCTGCTGTGACCTGGCCACTGACTGTATCGATCCTCTCGGTAAGATGTTGTACCTGTGCTGCCAATGGACCATAGCGATCGACCGGAGGCGGTTGCTCCCCCTGAGCAGGATCACCGGCCTGCTCTTCATCAGCCTCGACAACTTGCTGCCCAACAAGAATGTGTGAAGTAGATAAAGACAATGTTCTGGCATTAATTGGATTTTTTATCATCATCAGTAAATCATTTGGCCTTGGGTTGATTGCTTTGTAGGCCAGAAAATCCGTGAGAAGAACACCAAATGGAAGAAGGGAGTTTTTCTTCGCGGAGAGAGTCTTGATGAAGACGTTCAAAATCACCTGCGGGATATTAACCCGTCGCCCAGTCCCAATGCAATACAAAAGATAACCGTTTCGCTGTGCAACATCAGAAGTGTGTCCCCGGGGCTCCAAATTATGACAGACGAACCGATTCAGAAATCGGTATTCATCAGTTAAGAGTCCATGGGACAGAATACCCCCTGGCCAGTGTGTATCCCCACCACAAAGAGTAGAAGCTACAACATCATAATTTATCGGTGCTGGAAGTTCATCTGGAATGGGGTAATCAGGATTCTCAACAATGGGGATATCGATAAAATCTGCAATATCTTGAGCTGAGATTTGGATCCACTTCCCTCGGAGAAAGGACTTAACTGACCCATTGTCCAATACCTCCAAATTGCAATAAAATTCACGAACTAAATCAACATTGATGGACGAGGAGTTGAATTTTACTAATGAAAACCAGTTCCGGGTGGCAAGACTCCGGAAGACACGTTTGCCATGTAATTCTTCTGCAATCTCTCTTTCGGATTCAACATTTCGATTGGCAAATAAGTAGCGAATTGCTTCAATTTTCCGATGGAAGGAAAACGTGATTGATCAAAAGAAGAGGAAGACGAAGATTCAGCATGAGTTCTCTTCTTAGGTGCCATAACGGACTGAGCCACAAAAGACAGAAGAGAATCCAATCAACAAACCGGTCCTTCAAAAAAAAATTGCATACAAATGCCACACAAGAACCACACGATCTCCACTTCATTGTCCATCGTTCCCATGTAAACTCCAAACCAACACAGCCAATTAACACAACAATAAAATTAAAAACATAGGAAAGACTCCAGCCAAGATCACTCCCACCCTGCAAAGAAGAAATTTGGCCAAAAATGCCAAAACAGAGAAAACTGCACTCCATACTCCATCACTTCAGAACCATCACAAATACACAGGGGATCACAACAATCCAAAATAAACACCGAAGATCAACAGAATCACAATGCCAGTGAAGGAAATTGGGCAAAACACCAGTAACAGTATAGAACATGAAAAAAGGAATACTGGGCCATCCAAACTTTCGAAATTGTCCAGTGTTAAATAAAATCAAATGTGCATGTGGAATGCAAATGGGTATGGAAATTGAAAAGCACAAAAGATATGTGAAAAGAAATTAGCCCTAATCGAAAAAAAATAATGGAGAACGATAAACAACAACAAAAAAACGCGATCAAAATGCAAAAAAAAAGAAAGAGGAAAACATACCTTTGGAAGAGACAAAGGGAAACGAGACACAAGGAGGAAGAAAAGAAAAGGGGCGGAATCGCCTTCTGCGCAGGAGAAGAGAAAAGAGAGAAAAGAATGAAGAAGAAGAGGTGTCTCGGGAATTTGAACCGCCATAGTCGCTCGAGCGAATGTGCATGATCGCTCGAGCGATATGTCCAGGGTTTTAAACCCTAGGGTGCAGCGCGCGAAAAATTCCTAACGGTTACAATTTGGTCAAATCCCTCCATAGAACAGTGTAAACAGAGACACGGATTCGAATTTGCATAAATTTACGCACACAATGTAAAAAGTGAATAATATGACCATTAAAAATATAAAAAAAATCAGTGTGATCGACTCCCCCTAAACCTCTTTGAGATGAACAAAATGTCACATGGGGAGCACACCCGTCAACACAAAGTTGGGTAAAATAGTTTCCTCCAATTTTTTTTTTTTTTTTTTGTTAATTTCGTGTCCATATTTTTCTTTTGAATCTCACCGGAGTCCTCAACCTCTTTTTTTTTTTTTTTAAATAAAATGAGGACGGGTTAAGCCATCATTGGTGACTTTCACACTAAAGGTCGTGGTAGCCTTCTCCAAGAGAAAATTACCAATCAAATGGAAGCTTTCACACACAACCGTAGGTAGCCATCTTCCTCAGGGTTAACCTTATTACCAACACATCTCTAAAGGATAAAGAAGGAGATAGCAGTGAGAGAATCGAAAAACGACCCGTGCGGTGAGAAAAAGAAAAACAATGGTCATGTGTACAAGTGAGTGTGTACCTAAATAAATAGAAACTTATGAAGTGTAGGGAATAAGAGAAATCCCTAATGATTTTCGCAGGGATTCAAAGCACGTTGCATCTAATGGTTTGGTAAATATATCCGCAAGTTGAGTTTCGGTGGGAATATGATGCAAAGAAATTGTTCCCTCTTCTACAAGGTCACGAATGAAATGATGCCTAATGTCTATATGTTTTGTGCGGGAGTGTTGGACAGGATTTTTTGAAATATCAATGGCACTCTGGTTATCACAAAAGACAATCATGGTGTCTTGCTCAATCCCATAATCCTGAAGCATCTGTTTCATCCAAAGAAGTTGTGTACAACAACTTCCTGCAGCAATATATTCAGCCTCAGCAGTCGACAGAGAAGTCGAAGTCTGCTTTTTACTATGCCAAGCAACAAGATTATTTCCAACAAAGAAACAGCCACCAGAAGTACCTTTCCGATCATCCACACATCCAGCCCAATCAGCATCAGAATACGCAACAATGATCGTGTTGGTATCTTTGGACATCCAAATCCCATATTCAATAGTACCACAAACATACTTCAAGATTTGTTTCACAGCCTGAACATGAGACTCCTTAGGCTTTGACTGGTATCTCGCACAAACACCGACACTATAGGAAATGTCAGGACGACTAGCAGTGAGGTAGAGTAGACTGCCAATATACTTCTATAACTTCTTTCATCAGTATCCAGTCCATCAGCATCAAAGCTGATTTTCACAGTGGTGCTCATAGGTGTTCGAGCATGTTTTGAAGATTGCATTCCAAACTTTTTCAGCAACTCCCTAGCATATTTTGGTTGAGAAATAAAAATGCCAGAGGGGGTTTGTTTTATCTGTAACCCCAGGAAGAACGACAACTCACCAACCATACTCATCTCAAATTCACTTGACATTTTGGCTGCAAATTTATCGGACAGGACCTCAGACGTAGATCCAAAAATTATGTCATCAACATAGACTTGGGCAATGACAATACTTTTCTTGTCTTGTTTGATGAACAGAGTTTTATCCACACTTCCTCTTGTAAACCCATGCTCTAGCAAAAATTCAGTCAGTCTTTCATAACATGCTCTCGGAGCTTGCTTTAAGCCGTACAGGGCTTTTTGCAATTTATAGACATGATCGGGATGATGAGGATCTTGAAATCCTTTCGGTTGTTCCACAAATACTTCCTCATTCAAAAAACCATTCAAAAATGCACTTTTAACATCCATTTGAAACAATTTAATGTTTAAGTAACAAGCAATGGAAAGTAATAAGCGCACAGATTCAAGTCTAGCTACAGGGGCAAAAGTTTCATCAAAGTCAATACCCTCAACTTGGGTATACCCCTGAGCTACCAATCGAGCTTTATTCCTAATGACTTGACCAGTCTCATCGGTTTTGTTTTTAAAAATCCATTTGGTTCCGATGACATTTGTATTTGACGGTCTAGGAACAAGCTCCCATACACAGTTCCTTTCAAACTGACCTAGTTCGTCATGCATTGCATTTATCCAAGAATCATCTATAAGAGCATCTTTTATATTTTTTGGTTCTAATGAGGAAACATAACATACATGACTTACCTCATTGCGTACCTGTTTCCTAGTTTTCATAGGAGCTGAAATTTCACCGATGACTTTGTCCAAAGGATGATCTTTGATGACTTGGCATTTTTGAGATCGAGGATGAACAGATTTTGGAGTAGCGCTTTGCTCTTCAAACTGGCGAATTCTATCAGGAACCGTAGACTCAGAAGTGGGTTCCATTGATTCAAGCGTATCAGCATCTGCGTTTGAATCCTTGGGTGATTCCGAATGAGGGTTAGCTTGGCTTTCCGTTTGAGTTTTAACCTGTTCAGAAGCCGGAGAAAAAATCAGCCCCTCATCATCATCATCGAAGAAGTAATCCGAGGTACCTGCATCATCCACTACAACATTAATGGATTCCATCACAACAGAATTTTTTAAGTGAAAGACGCGGTAAGCTTTGCTGTTCATAGAGTAACCAAGAAAAATTCCCTCATCACTCCTAGAGTCAAATTTTGACAAGTGTTCTCTATCACGAAGGATATAGCACTTGCTCCCAAACGTTCGAAAGTATTTAATGTTGGGCTTGACTCCAGTCCAAATCTCATAAGGAGTGATTTTCGTTCCCGGTCGGAGATAGACACGGTTGATGACATAAACAGCTGTGTTAACAGCTTCAGCCCAAAACCTTTGAGGCATGTTTTTACTGTGCAACATCACCCGAGCCATATCTTGAACGACTCTATTCTTTCTTTCCACTACCCCATTCTGTTGAGGTGTTTTAGGGGCTGAGAATTCATGCTTAATCCCATGTTTTATGCAAAAAATGGAGAACTCAGAATTTTCAAATTCGGTTCCATGATCGGAACGAATCCTTGAAACACCGCAAAATTGCTGTCCTTTATCTGCAAGAAGTAAAGTCCACAAATCATTAAAGACAACAAAAGTGTCGAATTTATTATGCAAAAATCTTACCCATGTCAATCTGGAAAAATCATCAACAGTCAGAAATATATATTTTTTACTACCAATGCTTTCAATTTTTGTTGGTCCCATGAGATCCATATGCAATAGCTCCAAAGGTCGCTTAGTGACAAGTGAATCAACCTTTTTGTGAGGAGCTTTTATCTGTTTTCCTACTTGACAGGGACCACACACAGAATTCGGGGCTCTTTTGAGTTTTGGAAGCCCACGAACAAGCTCTAGATTTGACAATTTTTTCAGAACTTTGTAATTCACATGGCCCAACCGTTGATGCCACAAATCAAAGTCACTGACTAATGCAGAATTACAGGACATTTCTTTCTCAGAAGCAACCACATAGCAATTGTTAGAATTCCTTATGCCATGTAGAACAGTTTTTCCCTTTTTATCCACAATTATGCACTCTTTTGAAGAAAAGTGTACCTCATGTTTGTTATCACATAACTGACTGATACTTAAGAGATTTGTTTTGAGACCATCAACCAAATAAACATTTTTTATATTAGACATACCTGGGATTGCCACAACTCCTTTTCCAACCACTTTAGCCTTACCTCCATCTCCGAATCGAACACTCCCACCATTATAATCTTCTAGAGATGTAAACAAGGTTTTGTTCCCTGTCATGTGACGTGAGCAGCCACTATCCAAGTACCAATCATCAGAGTTTGTAGCACTAAGTGCTGTAAGGACCACATTACAGCGTAGATAAGATTTTCGGACCCAGACTGGTTTGGTCTTAATCTGATGTGAAGAATTTTTGGGCCTTCTACGCTTATTTCTGTTGTAATGTCTCAATTTATTACAGTGTGGTCTTATGTGTCCAGAGATTCCACAAAAGTGACAAATAGGAATGAATTTTGGTTTAGACACATATGAAGGATAATAACTCTGAGGATATTTAGCATTTGAATAGACAGTAGGCATGGATTTCATTGTAGTACTTTTAACAAACACAGTTTTACCTTTGTCTTTCGATGAAGACGAACCTTCAAATCCCAGCCCAAATTTTGAAGAAGGAGGCAATTGACTTCCCAGAATTTCATTCAGCTTCATTGATCCAGTGTTCATTCGGTTGATAGAAGCTTTTGCTGAATCCAATTCTACAAGAGCCATCTTTAATTTTCCAGCAAGATTATCTTTTTCAGATTTGCACGTGTTCAGCTCTTTTTGCAAGGTCAATAGTTGAGATTCAGACTTTTGAAGCTGTTGTTGCAGGCGATCATTCTCTTGACCTGCAAGAATCAATTTGTTAGACAATATACCTCGATGATCTTCCAACTGTTTTACCTTTGATTTAGAATCTAGCAATGATGCTTGCAAAGTTGAATTCTTTTCCTCCACAGCTTTCAATTTTAAAGCTCTTTTCTCACTGATTTTGGACATTCGAATAGACTCATGAAGTAATTTTTGATAATCTTCATCTAATTCCTGTTCTTCATCAGAAAATTCATGAAGGTCTAAATCATCTTCAGACTTGGATTCCTGCATAGAAGAGATATTGGAGAGAGCCATGAAAGCAACATATTTCCCAGACTCACTGGAGGGTGAATCAGGTTCAGAAATTTCTTCTTCAGATTCCTCATCCCAGGCAACATTTAAGGCAGTTTTGCCGTTATTCTTATCTCTGCGATTTGCACACCTGGAAGCAATGTGTCCATACCCTTGACACTCAAAACATTTTACAGGTTTTGTAGTACCCTTAGATTGATTTTGAAAAGATTTTTGCTCAGTCTTTGGTACAAACCTACCTTTCCCTTTAGGGGGAGCTTTTGGGTCTGATGAATCTTTTCTAAAAGACTTTCTGTTTTTCCAAATCTTGTTAAGTCTTCTAGCAAGATATGCCTCAAACTTTTCATCATCAGTATCACTGCCATGGTCACTAAATGCAGGGACATCCAGTGAATTTGAGGATACAAGAGCCATGTCCTTTCCCTTTTTCTGTTGACAGTGATTGGACTCAAAGGTTTGCAAATTACCAACCAGTTCTTCAACTGTTAGAGAATTTAAATTCTGGTGCTCCTCAATGGCAACTACTTTTGGACGAAATCGTTCTGGGAGAGATCTCATGATTTTCTTAACCACTTTGTTTTGAGGTACAGTTTCTCCCAGATTATAGCATGAGTTGACAATTGATGTGATCAAAATCAATCATAAAATACCGCAAGTGCACGGGTGTCTAGATGAGACAGTGGCAAGAACGGGTCGAACCCACAGGGAGCTAGTTAAAGAAACTTTTAAATTAAGAAAACTAATTAACTAACAATTTAAGAAAAGTTTTGAGTTTATATTTAAAAATTAAGCAACTAATATAGAAATTCGAAATCTACCAATTAATGAAGATGATTAGAGTATAGGAATCCAATAAGCATCCACCAATTATTTATCAAGTAACCCTAACTTGTTCCAATTTTTACTTCAAATCAAAGACAAATCAATGTTTTTAATTTGGAAAATCTAACTTTAAAAATCCCTTTTTAATTATAAAAATCCAAAACTCAAGACTTCCTTCATCTCATAAAAGAATAAAAATAATTTAAGCACAATCCATCAAAAGTAAGCATAAACCATCAAAAGATCTAAATCCTAAGCATGGCCTATCAAACCTAAGCATGAGTAGTCAAAAACTAAATTTTATTTTTAGAAATAAAAATAGAGATTCGCCTAGGGCATGAAGACAAGCCTATTAATCATTAAGCACATAATCATGGAACACAAATTAGAATTACTAAACAAATAAAAAGACAATTACTTACCTTCATCCATAACTCTAATCAAGAAAATTAGCCCGCCATTGCAAAGAATGCTTCTTGATTTATCATTAAAAAATGCATCTTTACAACTTCTCCTTCACAAATTTTCTCCTTCAAAATATATCCTTGGACATGGCCCAAGGTTACCAAAACTAAAAATAAACTAATGAAAAAGAAGAAAGGAAGAGAAAAAGAAAGGAATAGGAGAGAGGGAGAGCTTGGACGTATTGAATATGTTATGGGTCTCCATCATGCCTCCTTTTATGCTTTTTGCAAACCCCTTTTAGTAAAGAAGTGCCCTCCTTTTAGGTCTCCTTTTTCCTTATTGGGTAAGGATTCTTTCTTGTTCTCCAAGTTAACTTCTTTCTTTGGAAAGACTTTTAAATTTGAGAGATCTCCTTGCCTTATTAGGTTTCTTGATGCATACACTTTCCTTGTACAATTCCAAGAATATATCTAAAAATTATATGATGATGTAAAGGGAATAAACTTCCCAAATATTGAGATTTCTTGCAATTCCCGCCTAAAACTGTAGCAGATAACTTCCCGAGGTCATATCTCCCTCAATATAGCTCTAATTTAGGCAATCTTGGCTCTACGGATATCTACTCGAAAAGAGCTTTCCAACGGTAGCTAAATTGCGCCGATCTAACACTCGGTTTGAGAGTTATGGCCATTTTAAGTTGCTGCCCTTGAAAAATCCGGGAATAATTATGCAAAAATGGAAGCTTCTATGTTGGCATGCAATGGGGTGTGTGGGGCCCATGTTGGACTTCCAACCATGCTTGGACTCTCTCTTTGCTTGCTTATTTGACTTCTCTCTTCTCAAATTTCATCAATGTAGGTCCCATGTTGATTTCTCCTACAAATTGAAAGAGGCAATTTTCACATTAATCATATGTAAGAAAATAATTATGAACCATGTATGGGACCCTACATTCCTAGTGATGCACCAAAATGACCAACTTTCCAAAAAATAGCACATGGTGCCAAAAATAACAAGATATGTATTGATGAAACCAAAAGCCTAATTTTGGAGTGATAAATGAGATGAGAAAAACTTAATTTCAAAAAGTCATGCAATTTAATGAATTTTGACCAATTTTGACCATTTCTCCAAAAATATCCTCAAATGCATGTAATCATGAAATTGAATGTAATTCTATGCAGTTAAACCTAATTAAGTCCACAAATGCTAATGAAATGATGAGTTAATGACCTAGTTTTGTGGACTTATCAACAATCTTGCACAATTTTGTGTAAAATTCGTCAAAGGATTCAGACTCTTTCATGCGTATTATCTCAAAAGCGGTTGTCAAATTCTGGAGTTTTGTTTGCTTGACAATATCAGTTCCTTCATATACGGTTTGAAAGAGATCCCATGCAGCCTTTGCAGTAAGACAAGCAGACACTCTATAAAACTCAGAAGCAGTGATTCCATTGTAAATTGCATTAATGGCCTTGTTATTGCAATTTGATCTTGTCTTCTCATCAGGAGTCCATTGGGCTTTGGGTTTAGGAATTGTTTCCCCTTCAACAACCATGGTAGGTTCAATGTAACCTTCCTTAACAACTCTATGAAACTCAGAAGCAGTGATTCTATTGTAAATTGCATTAATGGCCTTGTTATTGCAATTTGATCTTGTCTTCTCATCAGGAGTCCATTGGGCTTTGGGTTTAGGAATTGTTTCCCCTTCAACAACCATGGTAGGTTCAATGTAACCTTCCTTAACAACATCCCAAACTTGATCATCAATAGCCTTCATATATGCAATCATCCTAGACTTCCAGTATGAGTAGTTAGCTCCATCCAGAAGAGGGGGCTTACTGGTAGATGTGCCTTCTCTGTTGATATCCATTGGAGATCAGTAAAAAGATCACACAACAGATTAGTGTAACCCGCTCTGATACCAATTGAAAAAGATGTCTACCTTAACACAGGCAGAAGTCCCTATTACCAGATCTCAATTGGATATCTCACTACTGTGTTTAAACTAGTATTTAATCCTAATTCCACTTTAATGAATCAATCAAACCACAAGTAGAGAAAGACACAAGAGTTATACGTGGAAAACCCTAAAAGGGAGAAAAACCACGAGCCTTATCGTCTAGGCCAACAGACAACCAAGCACTATGTAAACGTAGAAGATTACAAGACACTTACAACCCTTTTCCCAGTTGTTGACTCAACCTAAGGACTGCCTCTGATCTTGTTGACGAATCTTCACCGTGCTTGCGCATAACCGCCTTCGGGAAGGGGATAGAAACTAGACCCAAAACTCAGATCTTCAGCACAGCAACAGCTTGAAGTCTTGGGGGGAAGAAGATGGATCTCTCAACCTCTCAATCTCAGGAATATATCTCTTAATCAGTGTCTGCAAAAGGTTGAGAGAAAGAGCCTATATATACTCTTCAATTCGTGCTTGAAAGGCTCTAGGAATAGCAATTAGCATCTTGAAAGAATTAGGAATCCTCAATACTTCAGGAATAGAAACTTCTCTGTTCGCTCGAGCGATGGATAGGGTTCGCTCGAGCCGACATCTTTCTGTCACGAACTTTCCAAGACAGAACCTTGAACGGTCGAGCGCACACAAAGTTCGGTCGTGCGAACTATCCTCTGTGATGGGTTCGCTCGAGCGAATATGGGTTCGCTCGAGCGACCCATAGAATCCTTTAAGAAATAGAAAGCTGCAGGAAACTTGGAGACCTTAGTCTTTCTTGGACGAAGATCTTTGACAGTCCGGACTCTAACCGAAATACAAGATTAGAAACCCTGTTTTGTCCAGACTCTATGAATTAGCCAACAACTAAAGTCCTAACAGGAAGTCATTTTCAAATTTCCACAAACAGTGTCTTGTTGTTTTCTACATCCAATGGTGGGTTTTCCCTTTTCGTGGGTTTTCCCTTTTCATCGACATCTTGGTGGGTTGATGGAGCCTATGTAAAATTTATGATTTGGGGCTTACTGCTTTGGTATTCTTATGGGCTATGTTATATTGGAATTGAGATTGAATAAGCCAAGTATCTCAACATGTTCGGAAAGTCCCACACTTTACATAGCCTACATAATGGATTTGATAGGGCTTCATATATGGGTTTGGAGCTTCCACGTACCAACTCAAACTTTTGGATCGATAAATGGTATCTTACATGGTATCGATCGGTTGGTATATGGCAGCCAAACAGGCCTCAAAAATTTCAGATAAGTTCATTTAGGATTAAAAACATGATGGATTTATGTTTCTTTTCCCTTCTAGATTAAGGAGAAGGTGCCATTAGTTCAGTAATCATCTGATCCTTAAGGAGGAAAAGAACCAAAGAGCATTGATTGTAGATTGGATAGTGTGTCTGTTAACGGTTACCGCATAGGGCCTCTGTGAGGTGTGTGAGATTGAAACAATTCATCAGATTGGGCCATGGACCCACAAGAAGTGAAATTTTTATCACCCACAGCAAGAACTCAAGGGCCATTAGCATATAGGTACTACTGCATTTATCTTCAAGGCTACAGAAAACAGCAAGAATGGATTATGAAGAATGAGGCTGTCTTGGGAACTTTACAACAACAAAATAAAGTATGCAGGAAGGAGGTTGTTGGGAAATCCAACTTTTCTTTCTTTAGTGGCATGGTGCACCAATAAAGGTTCTTTTTAACACATCACCCCACCGGGACTCTCTAGTAGAAAAAGTGGTTGCCAACCCCAGTCCTACTTCCAACTATAAATGTGGAGTTGCAGGTACTCTCCTCATCACTACATGTTCTTCTCTCATTTGCCTTGTTCATTATCTTTGTTCAGAATTTTCAATTTTATGAAAGGTCCCTTAGACATGGGCCTAGCATACAAGATCTTCTGTCTGTTGTCCCTTGTGGTGCTATTCCCTAGATTGTGTAGCTCACAAGATCCCTTCATTTGCTCCAGGGCCACATATAAGCTGAAGATTTTTAATTGAACCAGGGGGAGCATGTGGGTGCAGTGAGTTTGGAAAGACAATCAACGGAGGCGACGTTGGAGCTGTTTCTAGGCTCTACAGGAACGGCACAGGATGTGGAGCATGCTACCAAGTCAGGTGCACCCATGTGCAACTCTGCACAGACAATGGGGTGACAATTGTGGCCACTGATCACGGTGAAGGCGACCATACTGATTTTATCCTTAGCCCCAGCGCCTTTGTTAAGTTGGCTCGACCGAACATGGCCTCAGAATTGGTGGCCTATGGCGTGGTCGATATAGAGTACAGAAGGGTGCCATGCCAGTATCCAGGATACAACCTCATGTTCAAGATCCATGAGCATAGCAGGTTCCCCAACTACCTTGCCCTCATCATCTTGTACCAGTCAGGCCAGAGGGACATAGTAGCAGTTGAATTGTGGCAGGTAGGTGCCCCTTTAACTTCGAATGGGCCTTTATGAGCCATAAGGAAGGGTAGCATACTCAAATGTACCAGTAGGCAGTACCCATGAAGAGCCAGTTTTGAACATGTGTGTGACCTTTGTGTGGTGCATGTGTTTCTGTTTTTGGTGCAGGAGGATTGCCAGGAGTGGAGGGGAATGCGTCGGGCCTTTGGCGCAGTCTGGGACATGCCCGATCCTCCGAAAGCGCCCATTAATTTAAGGTTTCAGGTGAGCGGCGTCGACGGAGAGACATGGATCCTGCTGAGCAATATCATCCCCGGTGACTGGAAAACAGGGGATGCCTATGACTCAGCCATTCAGCTCTCCTGAATCCTAAGCCCTTTTCTATATGCCATTAATTATTAGAAATATAAGGTGCTCCTGTAGTCCTGTGTTCATTATGCAATGGAAGTTCTCCTAGCCTGTCACAATAAAGTGTTCACTGTGTGCTCTGTTCTAGTGGGAAATTAACATAAAATGTAGCTTTTGTGTGTACAATGAGGGTCATTGAGATTGCTCCAGATAGTTGGTTTGCAACAAAAAAAAAAAAAAAAAAAACTTGTCATGCTCCAGTATGGGTTCCATTGGAATAAGGCTCTGATAATAATGATAAAGATTGAAACATGAAGAACCTTGATCCTCAAATCTGATGGCCCACAAAGCACATGAAGATTCCATTGTTTGGTAAATTGTGATGCCTTTGCCATGGATAATCCAAATCCAAGAACCTTCTCACTTCAATTGACAATTCTAATTTATTTCATATATCCATGACCAGTACCCAGATGGAAAAAGATCCGCGGAAGGTTTGAAAATTGTCCCATCAAAGCATCTTTATCAAATATCAATCTGCTTCCAGGACATCAAATTGACTCAAGCATAGTCATTGTCATTTTCGGATAATTAGATTTGAAAATTTAAATTGACAGGTAAAATTCGATCACAAAAAAATAAAATAAAATAAAATTAAAATAAAATCAAAACGTCCAATATAAATACCCTTTTTTCTGCTATTTCTTTGAAAAGTTGGGGATAAAGAACTCGGCTAAATCTGTGTGTAAAATATGTATTTGTATGTGTATTAAAGTTTTTGGGTGAATAGTATTTTTTTCCTTTTAATGTAAACATTCAAATTTTAACATAAATAATATAATTTTATATGTGCTAGTTGGTATATTTTGAAGTATTTTATATTATTTTTAAAGACATTTTATTTAAATCATGCAAATTAAATACAATTTTATGTGAAATATTTATTTATTGATTTTTTTATTAAAGATATTTCTGAATCTAATAAAAAAAATAAAGGTACGGTGAGGTGCACAAGTGTGTGCGTGGAAAAGAGTGTGCATTGCATAAAATTTCTATCAGCCCCAATCTAGTGTTGTTGCGCACCTTGCCATGGGGACAACTTGGGGATGGGACAGAGTGGGGTCCACGATGGAAAATTTTGGGTGGGGCCTCCTGGTGTATGGTGACAAGGGCTTATGTGATCATTCTAACCACTTAATCAAATGCCCACAATTTTCACCGTTAAAAGTAAGTAAACAGTTGATCCAACAATTCAGTTCATTCAGGTGGGTGCAAACCCATGGATTCGGTGACTTAAGGGGGGTCCATTCAGATGGACCATCAAGTCAGCCACACTATGAGGTGCACATTAAAATTTCTTACTCATCGTGTTTTCCATGCATAGCATAGCATACACACATACACACACACACACCCCCACCCACCCTAAGCTCGAGCTTATGATAAAATTTCATAAGTTCAGGCTTGTGGGGCCCACCTTTGGTCCATCCAAATGGACCAAACACATGAGCCCCTAAATTACACATGTCCACCAACTTTTGGTCAGATTTGAATTTACTGAACCGTTGGATCGATTATGTATCGATCCGAATGGACTATTGACCAATAAACTTTTGGGCCTATATAGAGATGATAGAAATCACGGTTGTGTTCGATTTTACGCAGAGAGGAGGATCCGATGGAGTCCTTGAAACCCCCCCCCCCGCTCAAAAAAAAAAAAAAATCATCATCCCCAAGTGGGTCCCCAGGTGGGCCTCAGCACACACTTTAGCTTACCTCATCCTAAGCTTGAGCTTGGGAGAGCTGGCCCCATATATATATATATATATATATATATATATATATATATATATATAGTTATATAAAGAAGTTTGTGGTAATAGTAGGTATGGTGATTTCAAGGGAATGCAGTGACTTCAAATTTTAATATCGAAGTAATTGCCCAGCAGCGATCTTGCCATTAGGCCGGTCATGGTCCTACATTTTATGCATCCGCAATGATCTCATTGTCACTTTTTACCCTCTTTAATAAAAGAAACAAAAAATCAAACATCCTCCCCTATTCATACATGAGGAATTAATGGGTAAAAGCCCCATAAGACCCCGTACCACTGATGAGGTCTCAATAGCATTGTATATGCAGGAGAGGTCCTCCTAGTGAATACAGTGACTTTTGAATTTCTTTAACCAATATCGGTCCCCTGGGAGAATTGGTCGAACCAAAACCTCTCAACTGATAAGGTGAAAACTGTCCAAACTGTCAAATTTAATGTTACTTTCTTGAATTATATTTGCTTTGTTTGAATAATTATAAGATCACGGCTTGATTTGGTCAAACCACTGGTCAAACCTCGTTGGACCGATCAGTTGTCTGGCCTCCAGTTGGGATTGCAAAGTAACACAACACTGCTTGTGGGAGTGGTGTGGAGATTGAGGTACATACATGAAGACTTCCCAAATCCTAACAGTAGATTTGAGGCAATGAACTGTCAAATCATTTAGTTGGTAGTGATCTCTCAACCTCTTCTTTAGTCCATTCCTTCATCCTTGTATTTATTCCATTTGATCTTCCAATGGAAACAGAAAAGCTTCCTCATGTGCTTGCAAGGCATTGGACAACATAATTTCAAGCCCTTCCCCCAGCTGAAGAAAACATCTCTCTTCTACTTTGAGCTATAATACAAATTTGTCCGGCTATACAAAAAACCAACCACATTCATCTCTTAAACAAGGAACTTCCAAACAGGTCAGCATAGACTCTAATGCAGAAAAATAAAATTCCTGTCCTGCGACACCAGAAGCTAGAATCAAACAGCACGCATAAATGCCCACGTCATGAACCTTATTTACAGTCTCATGCAAAGCAGATGGCAGCCACTGGCCCAAAGGAATTTGTCTTTGATAGCATTCGCGAATGTAGTAGTATTGACAAGCATGTTATTGGAGGACGAGATGCAAGCGTACAATGCTATAATCACCTTGCTGTTAGCCGATCAAACTCGACGACGGGTATGTGGAGAGGGGATTCTTCTGTTTCAAAGGATGGTAGTCTAGAAGCTCTGCCTCTGGGAAGGATGCATATGAGGGCAAGTCAAACAGCAAATCTTGATTGTCATCTGTGAACTGCAATGAATCCAGTGTGACAGAGCTACCATCAGGTGGGAAAGCAAACAGGCTTATTGGACTGCAGCAAGATCCCTCGTTGTCCACGTATTTAACATCAAGGCTCGCCTCAGTGCCCACATAATTAGAATTAGGCTGAGGCGGCCTTATAAATGGAACGTTCACCGTTGTGCAATAATGAACTCTTTTGGGGCCTTTCACTAGGCATTTTGTCTCTGAAGATTCACAAGATACAAATTAAGTTACTACAGTACTTCTCTCGGGGAAGAAAATAGGAACACATTATCAGGCAACTTAACATGGGTATTAGGCATGTTCAACCGACACTTCATGAGGGATGAGATGCAAGCTCTAGAAGTAAGAAACTATTAGGAGTCATGTTCTGCAAAGATCTGTGCCACATAGAGCTCGTAGAAAATGTTTAAAGTGATACCTTTTTGTGTTGGTATAATTGGACACTGTGTGGATGGGTAGTAGACCAGGACGGTAATGTTAGGGAAGCTGTAACCATCCGATTCCTGTGAGCTCTCTTTTAATTTTTTTTTAATCAAACATACCATTTACATTTTTGCTCAACATTGCATCGATAGTTTGCACACCAAACTATTGATCTGATGGTGGACATTATAACGTCACAACTTCTTTCATCAATTCCCACCAGACATGATATTCCCGCCTAATCAATGGCTTTGATGATCAAATCTGTGTAGAATATAAATGTATATTCCTTGAATGATAACATGACTTGACCCTGTACCCTCGTGGTTACGACAATGATCACCTTCCAAGATCTCAGTTCTATATATGCAGAATATTGTGTTTGGCATTCCATAGAACTCTTTAAGGCAATCATATAATAATAGCATTCCTCTTTAAAAAAAGAGGAAAAAAAAAAAAGGAGAATAGCTTTCATCTTGGAATGTTGACAACTAATTATATTTTAACTCATGTTGTTTGTAATCTATATCCTACTTTATTGGCGTCCTTGTAAAGGTAAGAGGATGACAAAAATATGGATATGCAGTGGATGAGCAATATGTTGCATCCTTCTCATTATTTATTTGATTTGAAAGTTGTGAGATTTAAAGCCATTGGTACTGAGGCTACCTTCCTTTTTCATTACGTATATACATGTAAGTTAACTCAGGAGTCTTCATTCAGTTCAATACTCTATTTTTACTAGAAAGAAAGGTACTGTAACTAGAACTTCCTGCCTTCTGGAACTAACCTGGAAAGTTCTGATTTTGACCATCATGGGTTCTCTTGATGGATGCTGAATTGCTGCAGCTAGGGGAATTAATTTCTGTTTCAACTCCCTTTCCAGCAATCGTTTTACCTTTTACATCCTAACAGATAATAGACAAAGTCAGGTGGAATCTAAGTCTAATTTCGTGTGTAAATATCCAACCAAAATTAAAAAATTCACAAGCAAGGATTATCAGTAAAGACCTTGAGCAGCTCATAATGTTCTACCCACTTGGATTTTGACATATTCACCAAAGCAAGCCTTTTTACAGTCCTACACTCCTCAATTTTCACTTCTGAAAAAGAGAGATCAAAGACACCCTCCAAAAGCAGGTGCTGGAAGGAAGACAATGCTTCCACAAACTGAGGACTATCAAACATGCTTTTAAGGCTGCACATGTGACATGGTACCATGATAAATAACCCGCCGGTGGTAAATTTAATAATGATTAAGCATACATGATGCAAGAGTTTGATGGATGATCAGTTGGATCATGAAAAGCAGATGGATAGGATCAGAGGATGCTTTTCTAGTTCAATTTTACATCAATGTAGAAGATGTTGATTTTAGGCAGAAGACAGAAAACAATACCGCATTCCCGTCTTGTATGATTCCCGTTTTCCATATTGCCCCCAAATGCATAGTTTGTTTGGGTCTTTTCCACCAAAATATCAGTATTGTTATTGATCCAGTGCTCATCCAAACACTTTCTTATTTTTTACTAAATCAATCACAATAAACGTGAAGAATGCTCACCTGTCGGGAAGTTTGGCAGTATCAATAGAAGGTAAAAGTTTCATCAAGTGCTGTTGTTCCTCCGGAGAAAAATTTCTCACAAACTTCTCAAAGCAAACAACATCCTGCACAATTTAAATTGGAACAATCTGAGCTACATAATAACAAAGCAAGGGGAAAAAAATACAAATGCACATTCAACCTTCACAATTAACTCAACCGAAAACCTCATGAAAGCATGCATTATATGCACAGATCTCAAACAAAAGTCCTCAACCAATGTTATAAAAAGGGAACTACAATATGAGAGAAATCTTACTATCAGATCTATAGATGTCAATGGTGAGTTTTTATTTTGCAGAATATGAACTTTGTCATGAGAAAACTTATCCCTGCAAAGTCATAAAAAGGAAATATAAGCCATACAATCAAGCTACTAGTGGTTCATTCAAAGATAGCCAACTGCAACATCCAATCAGGTATAATAGACAACTTTCAATATTGATTTGGGACAGAGAAATTAGAAAAAAAAAAAAAAAAAAAAACTGCTCCCCACTGTATGTATGAAAAAAAAGGAAAGAATAGTTTTACAATGGAATAAATAACCATCCATTTAGCCAAAGTAATGAAACTAGGTGCAATTCGCAGTATGTTCAAGCAGAACCTAAAGTAATAAAGAATGAAAAATCCATGAGACAAATCTGAAGAACATTCACTTCTCACATTTTCAGTCAGATGCAACATTATTATATGCTGACAAAAAGAAGGCAAGGGACCTTTTTGTATGCTCCTGTGCCGCTTGTTGTGGCCCTGTGGCTGCAAATCTCTTGACTTTTTCATTGCCAATTTTAGGAGAACTTATCCCCTTATTTGCAATAGGTGCAGGAAGGAATGCTGATCTTGAGTAGGTATCATTAGTGATGTATTCTTTGCTATCTATTGGAAGTGAGCTTGCCTCTGATTCTTCATCCCGGGCTACCACATTTAGATGCTTGATGAGAACCCCTCCATGGCCTATCTCAACAGAGTCCATCAGGGTTCCAGTTTCAAAAAGCAAATCTTCTTCTAAAGATCCTGTAAGGTAAGATGACTGTTGCTGGTGTAAGATGGAATAGAGATCTTTAGTAAGCTTTTCAACAGAAGATGATTTTGGCCGACCGACGCATGTCCTCTTCCTTGAGGGCACAAGTGAATCCCAGACAATGGATTGTGCTGTACCTGAATGAAATTAAAGTTTAGATTAGCGAACAGTTTGTAAGGTTAAGAACTTAATGGGTTTTTATTTTAAAACTAATGTATCTAGGATTAACTTAATTCAACCAAAGTTAAACTCATTAAAAGGCTTAAAATAGTTGAACTTCAACTGACTTCTATTTATATTGACATATTTCATATTTTTGTAATTAATTACTAAATAAAGAAACAGAATGTGAAGCTGGCGTCCCACATGTTGAGGCCTATGCCTCACTTCAGACAATTGGAATGCCTTGCTCCCACACATTTTAAAACATCGGTCCCCGCTAAGCACAGACTAGTTAAGAGCTGCATTGAAGGCCTTAGGAGAGGGGATTCTTATATTAGACAAGTAGCATTTTACACATTTTTTCTGTGATTGCATATCATAATAGACATCGGTTTTCTGTCGTATTATTCATTTCACATGGTTATTCATGCTGACATTCATAATGTAGGTTCAACTGCCATTACTGAATTCATCAATAACAGAGCCACACCTTTTCTAAGAAGAATAAATCTCAACTTAGGTTATCATCAGGAAAAAGAAATCACCTTTCATTGTTTGTCTTATCCAGCTTCCATAAGACAGTGGTTTAATATTGCAATTGCACACACTACTGTAATACTTAAATGGTCCATCTTACCTTTAATCATCAAAAGAATCTTCATTCATCAAAATCTGTTTCATGCGATGAAAATTTGGTGATATGACAATATGAAATGCCAATTTGGATCATATGTTAGACACAAAAATCCATTCAGTTCAGGGGAATGCTTAGAGGATATGTCACACAAATTCATTCACCTAAGAGCCTGCAGCGAAACACATGGATATAATAACTTAACTGTGGCATTCTCAACAGAGAGCATGTACTTGAATGGAAATGGGATAAAAATCGAACACAAGAAAATAAGAAATGTCAGATCCAAACCTGTCAAATCACTGGCATCTGTGCTGCCAACATGTGCACAGCTCTCAGAGTATGATGTTGCAGATCCAGAGCTGGACCTATTGTTCGTATCCTCCTCATAAACCCTTCGGAAGTTCTGATCAAATATTGGTGCTTCACCAGAGAGTTCTGCATTATCATTCAAAAGCTTTCTCTTCTGCAACGTTTTTTCTTTAGTCTTAATTATTATAGGTTTTACTACACAGACTTTTCTATAATTCTCAGTGTCAGTGGGTTCCACACGGGCATGAAGTGGAGTGTAGTTTGTAAGTGTACCCTTGGTTCTCCATCGAGAACCACACGCATTGCACAAAACTGGCTTTTCTGGCGGTCCATTCCGCCATAAAGGAGTGGCTGTAGAATACATTTACCTTTCAGTAACCAATATAAGCACAAAGCATATTACTAAAGGTGCAACAATAACAATCAGAGAAGGGAGAGAAAAATGGTTCAAGTTTGTTGCCTAATCTGTTCCCTGCTATCCAATAAGTAAAGTTAGGAATGAAATGATGCAGTAACATCATAAACATATGGATCATTACAGAATCATACGCACATACCAAAATCTACCAAAATCTCAGTTGATGAGCAATTTCATGGTTACATAGCCATAGAAAACTTATTATACTCAAACTGTTGCCACAAGTTCCAGGTACAAAGAGAACTGATATGTCTTTTATCTTCCCGTCCAAGGGATATGATTTTATTAAGAAACCTTCTTTGATCCAAAGTCCAAACATTATATAGCAAGTACTTTAATGCAAGCGACATTGGTTGTTTTCAAAAATCACAACAAATTCACCAAGCATTGAAATCTTGATCTCGATTACTTCAGATCATTGCTAAGTTGTCCAAGGCGACCTAGTAACTGCATGTATTTGTTTTAATCCGACAAACATATAATGTATGAATAAGAGAATTGGCGGTTCATTTGATTTCTGGATCCATGAAACTGTAGTTTGAGTATCAAATACACAAGGCAGATTCAGAGACCAGTGTGAGAGAACAATTCTTTGATGTTCCCCTTTTCTTTTACCCAAACATTCAAAACTTAGATAGTGACTACTGATTAGTCCAAAGTCCACATACACTTGCACATTTAAGGGGGAAGAAGCAAAAGAAGCAAGTGATATATGCCAGCACGTATGTCCACAATTACCAAAAAAAAAGAAAGATAGTAGGAAAAGGAGGAGATGAAAAAAATAGATTCATTAGTCTCCATCTTTCGCCAACTCAGACTTCAGTGCAACAAATAAAGACTAAGGGAGATTATTTCTTAACGATTCACTAGTACAGTATAACATGGCTTAGTATTGCAAAGAAAATGGATAATTGTTCATCATCAGACACAAGAAGGTACAGCAGAATCTTTGTCTTCAAACTAACATTTCATGTGCAACGTTTATATGATTTAAAATTATGATGTACAACAAGCGAATGCAAGGTCCTCAATTGTAGCTCAACTGGTTAGGGACATGAGTCACTATGTGAGAGGGTCGGAGATAGAGTCATCCCAGTAGCTAAAAAAAAAAACTCAAATGCACAAATAAATATACCACGGACATTTGAAACATTCAGATGAGAGAAAATAAATAAATATATAAACTTATTACCTGCAAATCAAGTTTAAACTAAAATTTTACAAGAGAAGTGAGCTGAATTTACACGGAGAGGAACACATTGTGGTTTAATGAAAGTAACAGAACCAAGCTTGTCTGTCACAATCTAGCTCCCTGCACCCTATGCCCACACCACAAGTCCAATCATTCAAAATAAACAGGACAACTTTTTGGGATGAAGTACAGCTTGAGCCGCATCGAATTACTGACCTCTAATGACCTACCAATTCTTAATAACATGTTGATGTCTATCAATGAATTCCGTTTAACTCTCTTAGCATTCATGGATACGCATCTGACTAGGTGTTCAAATAGTTACTCGTCTAAGGAAGCGACTCACACACAGGCAATTCTGCTTTTGTTCAATATTAGTGTCTTACAATATGTAGTACAATAGATTCTGCAGTTCCAGTTGCTCTAATGGAGCTATATTGGCACTGAATTTCACAAAGCTCTATCATTGTTTCTGAAAGAAATACAAGGCATTTGGAATGGGACAGAGATCAAACACTTACAAGCAAGAAGCAAGCACTGCAGTTGACATATATCTAGTAAAGAAATAATAATTCCTGAAACTGCTCAAGCAATTGAATATAAACCCATGACACAATATGACAATGAAAAGAAACATAAAACAAACACAAGCAATTTTATTGAAACCTCACAAAATTCTTCTGAACCCATTGAAGATTAATGTCATAAATGCCAGAATTACACTAATTCCAAGTGACCCTTAGTTTTTCTTTTCAAGAAACACATGAATAGAAGATAAAGATAAGGGGCTATTAGCTTTTTAGGGATATCTTGGCGGGAAAAGGGCCTCTGGAATGGAAAATAGGACAAAATTATCTCAAAAAAAAAAAAAAAAAAAAAAAAAAAGCCAATCACCAATTTATGAAATCAATCATCAGATTGAACTAACATATTCAGAAGACAAAGAGCAAACAGCAATATCAAAACATATATATATATATATATATATATAAAACTGAAAATACAGTCAAGCTGAAGAGGAATCACAGACCTCTAATCACCAATTGACCCATTAATAAGCTATTCTTAAACATACAAAAGAAATCAAAGGAAGGACAGAGAAACATTCAGAAGGTCTTTCCATTTTTTATATTTCTGTATCTCATTGTTTCAATTAGTCTCTTCATCCCTGGAACAGATGAAAGATTTGGGTACCTTCCTCAGCTCTCAACATTTTTAACAAACAAAACTGATTGTCATAAACAAAAGCATATCTTTTCATGAATATTTAAGAAAAAAAAATCACAAAAACTGAACAAGAACTCACTCGTAACTCCACAATGATAGCAAGGCCCTTGCTTGCCCATGCCTCCTTCACCACCTTGGTCTATAAGAGGATTTTAAATAGAAAAGGAAAACTGAACAAAGAAGTAAAGTGAAAAGAAGAAAACCCAGTATTTTTTTTTTGATGAAGTTTTGCCAAAATTGAAATTTGTAGAACCCAAATATGTATATTTGTCTCAGACCCTTTTGTTACTGGCTATGGAAGATCTCTTGCAAAACCCAAATCAGATTTGCAGAAGTCATACCCAAGAACCAAAAAAGGTCTTCTATTATAGTCTAGCTGAAAAAGCAGAATCTACAAAAGAAAACAAACAGATTGAAATGG
Source organism: Umbellularia californica (assembly GCA_028538565.1). Classification (NCBI taxonomy): domain Eukaryota; kingdom Viridiplantae; phylum Streptophyta; class Magnoliopsida; order Laurales; family Lauraceae; genus Umbellularia; species Umbellularia californica. The sequence goes on along the minus strand of JAPQWN010000001.1, from coordinate 10,104,408 downwards.
GTATTTTTAGATGAAAACCTGTACAATTCAATGGAAGAAAGAAACCCATTCAGGGAATGAAATTAATAGTAGAGACATCAAGGTGAAAGTGAATTTGTTTTCCTTCTCAGGAGTAAATGCTCAGCACCCATTGCTTTTATTTTAATGTAGATAGTATATAAATCTTTGGACTGTTTTATTTCAATTAATAAATATATACATTTTTATATTAGGAGAGAGAAGGAAGGGTATAGAAATGTTGTTTGACCCAAGACTTCCTCAGCTGATAATTTTCAATATCCTAAAGCAGGAAGAAATGTGAGAGGGAAGGCAAAGAGTCATTGAGAGACAATTTTTTTTTTTACTTCAAAAGTGTTTGTGAAACAATACATAAATGACAGAGTTTTAGCTGAAAAAAATTAGAGATGACAAGGAAATGAGAAAAGAGATGAGAAAAAAGGAAAAGTTCTACTTTGTGTAATGGGAAAGTGATGTTTCTACTGTAAAATGGTTCCAACTTCAATTCCTCCTTAACCAAGGGCATGCTTTCAAATACTGGTAAATGTGTATGGTATTAGTCAACAATGACCAATTTTCCTTAAAAAAAAAGCTATGCAGATAGTGATAAGGTTGATATGCATCTAGGTACATATAGCTGTACACGGCATACAGACTAGGCTGGTGTAGTTTGACATTGGCATTCTATTTTTCTAGTTTCTATTCATCCATCTCTCACTTATATCATGCCGGGGGATAATATGGTGGGGCCGACTTTATACATCCGAACTATTTAAATATATGAAATCTCCTCAAGTACACTAGATCCTTCCAATTTTCGTCTATCCACATGGATTGGACCGTTGGATTAAAAGTCAAATTTTTTTCTTTAATATTTAGTCGTTAAATTTGTAGGCAACAGATGAAGGGTTAGAAGCTTGGGATTGAACTCAAACTTGATATATTGGTCCACCTAAAAAGGCTCTTTCCATAACCCGAAGTACCATGATCAGTGGGGCCCTACGTGGGCCCCATTAAGTTTGTTCCTACCATACGGTGAGGGAATGATGCACATAAATATATATATATATATATATATATATATGGAATATTCATGCACATCCATCCGGACAATATAGTGGGGTGACTTTATGATACATCTGAGCCATCTAAACAGAAGAGACCCCCTCAAGTACAATAAATCTATTGAGCTTTTACCTATGTGAATGAATTGTACCATTGGATCAACGATCAGTTTTTTTTCTTGAATATAAAGTCATTAAACTTGTGAGCCATGGATCAAGGGATTAGAGGTATGAGATTAACCCCAAACTTTATATATGGGCCATCTAAGATATCTCTTTCCATCCCCACAAGTCCCATGACCAATGGGTCCCTATATGGGCCCCATTAAATTTGTCCCTTACCATACGATAAGGGAAGGATGCACATGAATATCCCCCATACATTTAAGGTAAGAGATACTCTGACAAGAGCACCTCCCACATATATATATATATATATATATATATATATGTATGTATATATTAATTACGAGGATCACCATAAGTGAGGAATGCCTAGTGGGGCCCACCTTATAAAGTCACTAAATCCCATGGATTTGCTCGGGATTCAAATGAGCTGGACGTTTGATATTTGAGGGTAAATTTTTATTGTTTGATATAAGCTGCTAAACTTTTGAACCACAGATGAAAGGAGTTAGAGGTATTAGATTAACTTCAAACTTGATACCTAGGTTGGCCCCATTAGAATCTTTCAATCCCCCTTTGTCACACAATCAGTGGGATCCCAAGGTGGGCTCCACTAGGTGGACTGTGAGGACCATCCTCACGGGACTGGTTCCGATAAATGAGGTGGACCATGACCCAAAAATCAGCACTAGGAGATCTTTGCCTTTTTAGCATGAGTTTCAACTGTTGACCCTCTTTTGCAATTTTTACCATCTAATGGCAGGGGTGGTCATGGCCAAGCTAGCCCTGGAACTGACTTGAGCCGGTCCATCATTGGACTGGATTTGGATTGTATTTTGGTCCATGGGATGGATCTAAGCCTAATTTGATGGCCCAATAATTAAATGGGCCATGCAGGACCTATGCATGCGAAAAGGTCCTGGGCCAAATTATTAGCACAGGGAGGCATATTCACTAATGCATTTAGCAAATGGGTTGGGCCTGAAGCTGACTTTCAGGTACAATGATCGAAATGTATAAATTATGGACCCACTCAACGTGGTGCTCTAAGAAAATATTCGAAGCAAGCAGCTACAAAGACTATGCCAGATTTGCCTTTTAAGACGTCTATCCATGCTGCCCACTCCCCATGAAAGGGATTCAAAGAAACTGTCAACAAAAGAAATCCGTGTGCGGCACTCCATTTGCCTGATGGAAAGAGTAGAATGCTCAAATTTGCTGATTGTCACCTATTACCAAAGTTGCTTGGACTAGTCTTTTTACCAAAATTTTAAGAATTCATGTAGGAAGGAGTTTCAAATTTTCTAAAAGCCGTCTCTTTGAGGTGAAATCCCAAATCCATCCTCTAAGCAGAGCATTTGAAATTCCAACCAAATATATAGAGAATGGGATTCTAGGAATTCCGAAAAGTCATTGACCTCTTAGGAAGTTGGAATTTAGAATTGTGGTGAAAGAAACGTGGCTTTGACCCCAGACATTTGCATTATAGTCTTTTTTTTAAATATTAAGGGGCCATTTAAGATCTTCATCCACCAATCAAGAACTGTCCATCCATCCAATAACTTGTATCATATTATAATATATATATATATATTTGGCCAGAATAAAGGATATGATTTGTTTTATATTAAGAAATGCTCCTATAAGAAATGCTTTCACCTTACTATGAGAGATGAGATTAGGGCCCATATCCAATTCCAACAACTTAAATGTGAGGGCCCCCATCTTTATCTCTCATAGTATAGTGAGAGATGCTCTCACATGAGCACCTCCCATACATAGGGAGATACTCCTATAAGAGATGCTTTCACCTTACTATGAGAGATGAGGGGATGGCCTGTATCCAATTCCAACAACTTAAATGTGAGGGCCCACATCTTTATCTCTCATAGTAAGGTGAGAGATGCTCTCACATGAGCACCTCCCATATATAGGGAGATACTCCTATAAGAGATGCTTTCACCTTACTATAAGAGATGAGGTGAGGGCCCATATCCAATTCCAACAACTTAAATGTGAGGGCCCCATCTTTATCTCTCATAGTAAGGTGAGAGATGCTCTCACATGAGCACCTCCCTATATATGTATATTATATGTAAGATTGAGGTATTGTCATTTTCATTTTTCTCCCCCTTAAGTTTCCTCTTCAGTAGATTTATAATGAATCATTTACCAAACGGGGAATCCCTGATCCCCTAGTCAATCATAGTATCATATACTGTTGGTAAGGAATATGAAGGTCCTTCAAGGCGGAAGTAAAGAGATTTAAAGCCTCATGGAAATGAGGAGACAACGATATTGATGCATGCTATTGTATTCTTTTTATTTATCTTGATTTGATCATTCACTTCATTTCACTATAAATGTAATTAATTATACCAAATAGATGCATGCCTCTTCAAAAGAATTCTTGAGATTTATGTATGGTGGAAGATTAGGAATTTCATATGCTAGAGTTTTTGAAATGCTACATTATCATGTTATTCCCAAATTCCTTATTTCATTCAAGCTAGAATTTCTTTGGATAGGAGTTTTCATGCATCCTAAATTCAATAAATTCTTTGTTTCATAATTACCTAGAATTCTTGATTGAAATTATACTTATATACATTGTGTGTGTTTTGTATATTACTAAGCACATGAAATGTATAGATTTAGAGCTACTAGATGAATCAATGAATAAATATCATATTATACATATATGTGTCCAACTTAGCCACAACATAAAAACTAACTGTAGGGCTGACGGTAAGGGACTTCTGTGTGAGGAGTTACCTCACAGAAAAATTAAAGAAAACGCTAGCCACAACATTAAAACTCAAAAGTGGCAGTAATGTCTAGAAATTAAGAAAAGATTTGCGGGCTTACCTTTATAAACCCCAAGATGTGGAGTCTATTTCCAATTCAATACGATTGATTTGAAAAGATCCAGATAAGAGTCTCATGTAAGAATAAAATGCAAAACCCAGCCCTTGTTTGAAATGACCTTTGGGGATGCTAAAGTGTCACCACAAAAGCAATCAAAATTTCAAATTGTAAGTAATCCAAAATAATTGCTAGGATTTGGGAATGCTTGATTTTGGGCATTATTTTTACTCGATTAGGAGTCTTACAACGATTTAGCTGTAGAGAAAATACGCGAAGAAAACAAGTAGCAAAATCGTCTATTGTACAAATTTAAAACTACGCAACATTCTTCTATTCTCATTTTCTCCACCATTCCTCCACATCCAAATAGAATCTTATTTTCAATTAAGTTTTTACTTATTTCTTTTTGTCAATGGATAAATGCTTAAGCTTGGTTTCATATTTTTTTGGCTTTAAAGACTTAGTAAATGCATACAAAGTCAATCCATGATGCCAATCGCTGCACAACTTCAAATTTAGTCCGTAAATATTAATTCTAAGACTTGGTACTTTATTTTGGTCTTTGATCACGATGAAGATTTATCCAAGGGTCTTTTTTTTTTTCCCGCTAAATGGATGAGTGGAACATGATCTGTGAGACAACCTACCTGATTATCGATAGATAGCTGTGCGAGATGAGACACCCTTTCCAATGGTGAATGGGGTGTCTCTATCCACAGCTCTTTTGCAATTCGGTTTTAGAATCTAAAGAGATTAGGGATCCTTTTAATTGCATGAATCTGCAAGTGGTGTGTGACTGTATCCGGCATTCTATTTTGGACCAGTTCCGACTCATAGAGAAGAGACTTGACGGTGAAAACATGTAATGCTTGTCTTTTGGCGATTAATTTAATCTTGTGTACATTGAACCTTACATGAAATGTGCATGACAAGTCCATAGTCTCTTGGGCAAGATGTGCAATATGTAGATTTTAACAGGTCCCGACATGGAAACTTTAACCTTATATTAATATTGTAGATACATATGTATAAAAATAATATATATTTATATAGGTCATTTTCTGCTAAGAAGTACGTACCTCTCACATATTTACACGAGAGAAAACGTTTTTACCACCGTGTGTGATGTCTCATGACAAATCCAACTCCCTAAACTCAATAACACCTCATAAATTAACATTCACACTAATCTTGCACTAATTTGAATAATAGTCATTGTTGAATATCAATAACACCTCATAAACTAACATTCACCCTAATCTTGCACTAATTTGAATAATAGTCATTGTCGAATAATTCGATGATGATTATTATTCAAATTAGTGTGAAATATGAGTGCCAATTCATTGGACATTAATAGGAGAGGGGATTGGATTTGTCATAGGGTACTCCACGGAGTGGTAAAAAGTTCACCTCTCAAGCAAATCCATGGAAGGTACCTCTTAATAGAAAGTAGCCTTATATTTATATTGTTATATATAGAACGAAAACTCTTTTGTTGAAAGGTTAATTATTTGTTAAAAAACTTTTTGGACCCGTTAATAATCAATTGGGCACCACACTCGATAAATCCCATGAATTGGCATTCATTTCAATTTGATACCAATTGAAACTTTAGTGATCCCTGTGTTGAAAATAGAAAATATAACTTTATAATTCATTAAAAATTAAAGTTGTTAAATCCTGGTTTGGATAATTCAATTAGTCTTCTTTTTTTTTTTTCAAAATTATATATAATCCACGATGAGACCTTTCCATCATCTTTTTTCCCATGATTAGATACATCCAAATGGACAACACAAGGAACCTCCTGTTAGTTTATATGATCTCAATTCATCAGATGATGTAATAAATTGATTAATTTTTTTATTTATCAACAAAATTATGTTTTCTTTTCATGAGATGAATGGTGTTTTATTACTTTATGCATATAACCAATACATATGACATGATGGTTCATGAGATAAACCAGATCCCATTAGTATATTAGATGTATTTGGATGATATCCACATACGGGAGACATGTGTCATAAATCTTATACTTAAATATCTTCACAATCAGTGATGAGACTGGGCATCTCATTTGATGAGGTTGCAACACTTTGATCACTGTGAAATAGTATAATTTGTCTTGATCATCAGAATGTAAGATTCGGGATTACGGTGTTGATACATTGGATGTATTGAATAACCATGAGAAGCACCTTATGGAATACTATCTTTATTTTAAAGTCTGCTCTCATAAATCCCTAGCAATAGGCTCTCAATCCTGATACATAGATGAACTCAAGTTTTTGTCTATTCATTTGCTTTGAGTCACCAAAGAGTGAGGCCAACAGTAGGTCGACACCTCTGTGCCGTAGGTACGTGGTAGTAGAATTGTGGAAACATTTAATGGACAAGATGGAATCTATTTATATTATCCCCTTATACCAATTAATGGATTTATTATTAGTAAGTGCGCACTCATCTCAATTAAGAGTTAATTGGATGGTACTGATGATCACTGTGATTAATTGGATCTCAAGGATAATAAGATGTGAATCTAAGATTGGAAGGAGCATATTTAAATTAATTGATCCATGGATATTGATAGAGGGGCCTACTTGTGGTAATTGGGAAGTTTATGGTCTTCTTTGTAATTTATTCTTAAAACTGGAGTACAATAGCATTTATATAGTGGAGTTATTTGCAATTAACTGTGGGCCCGGATTGCACAAGAGATGTGGGGTCGCGGTGTCCCAGTTGAAGCCAGCTTTCTATGGAATCCCTAGTGGTCCCCACGCTAGCCCAAGTTATTAGATAGTTATTAATTCTATTTGAACTCTAAAAGGAATGAATTAAAAAGTTATTATTTCTATTTGAAGTGAGACTTCTCTTAATTATTAGTAAGAGGAGTTGTCTTAGTGTTATATATATGGGAGTAAACCCCTTGGACATCCAGCCCTAGTGATTCACGCCCAAGACCCTAAATTGCAAGAGTTGCATACTCCCTTTTATCCTCTTCCTCTTCTAGTTTCTCTTCCGATTTTCTTAAGAGCTTCTAGTTGGTTTTCTCTTGAAGATCTCACTATTCTTCTTGAGAAGAGAGATTTGAAGCGGGCCATAGCGTGGAAGACATTAACAAGGTCTTAGAGATCTTAATTCGCTACAAAAAGAGTCTTTGTTCAAGTTAATTGTCTTCTTCTCCATTAAAGCACTACCGGACTCCAAAGGTATAATCTATTTCCTTGTATGTTGTAGATTTTTGGTTGCTTGATTGTTGCTGGTTTTTATCTTCTAAATAGAGTTTATTGATGTACATGGTTAATGAGATTGAGGGATTGGATCCTGGATGTGGTTTATGGCCTTATGGATACTTAATCCCTGAGTCAAGTGGGTCAAAAAGTTTTGAAAACCTATCCACGATGTCCACCTACTTCCAACACCTCCTCTCAGAGGTTGGAGGTTCGAAACTGCGCTCCCACATTGCGGCTTAGGGGACTTACTCGGCCAAGACTCTGATATAGAAGAAATTGCGCTCCCACGCTGAGTCATAGGGATTAGTCTGGCACAAAGGGCTGGGTCACCCTTTGTTATTAAAAAAAAAAAAAAAAAAAGGACTACACAAGGGGCTGAAATAGTTGAATCTCTCGGCCAAGACTCTGATATAAAATATGTTATTCTATATTTAGATTTGATTGGTGTGGGTTCATTAGAGTTGGGTCTTGGTTCTTATCCTCAGTTAACCCGGCGAAACATGATCGATGCATCGAAGGTGGAAATGTAGATTAGAACATCAATTTCTTAGGATTTAATTCATGGTGGTCAGTGGAAAAAAATTGTTTCTTTCACAAAGGAAATGTTTTTATGGCCCCTTGTAGATATTCACCTTTAACCCTCACATCTAGCTCTTCTAATGCCATCACTGTTAGAATTTTAGTGGGCTAATTCCCCAGTTTGAACAAAACTCAAGTCCTAATTGAGTTGTAATTTCTATTTCATTTAGAAAAGGACTGTGGAGTAACCTTTTGACAGTGGGAGATGATTTATGGACTCTTTAGACAATTTATGGACTCTTTAGACAAGCCTTGAAGACTTCAAGTCAGGTTTGAAGTCAATAAAGAGTCCTCCTGGATGATTCCAGCGCCAATAGGTTTCAGTTCCATAAGACAGTCTTGCTATAGCGAGCTATGGATTTGGCGCAGACAGAAAGTGGTCTTGTTATAGCAAGCAGAGGATTTTCTGCCCGTTCAAGACTCTTCTTTCCTGATCCGTTTCACTTCTTCTAAGAGTCCTTCTTGGTTTCCTAAAGTTTGGTGCACGAACCTTGGGCTATATAAAGACCCCTTGCAGCCACAAAAGAATTACTTGAGCTATCTAATTCTCTCAAACATTGAGCATTCGTCTAACAGAGTTTTTGTGGGCTTATCTTGCAAGGGAGACCGTGCTGAAGACATTTTCTTTTTCTTTATTCTCTTAAGCACCTTGAAAGGGCATTCAATTCACTTGTAATCTTCATTTTATAGTGCTTTGCTTTCGGTGGTTTCTACCACTCGTGGTTTTTTTTCGAGTAGGGTTTTCCACGTATAAATCTTGTGTCTCTTCTCGTTTGTGGTGATTGATTCTTATTTGGACTTAGATTAATTGATTAGATTAATTAATTTGGTTTGAGATTCATATTATAATTTGAGAAATAACCTTGGCTTAAATAGAAGGTTGATCTAGGTCTAGTCAAACCTTTAATTACTTAAGGCTTTATCTTAAATAGGTGATTACTGTTCAGAGCGCAACATGACTCATGCCTCTTCACCTACCAATGGATTGATCTGTGGAGGGATATAAGTCGATTTTTAATAATAGCAGACAGATGACTTGTGGTTATAAGCTGTGGTAAAGTGCTTGTGGACAAACATAAACCATCTCCTTCGAGAATTGAATTCTAAAACATGGTCTTTCAGGTCACTAAACTACAAGAGCTTAAGTGTTATTTAGAGGGTTATCCAAAGAGAGGCATCAAAGCTTTGCACAGTCTCTAGGCTGTCAGTACTAGATTGTAACTCCTTCACACACTGCAATGATCCCTGAGAGGCATAACACCCAAGGGGTCTATGTCAAAAAGTGCTGATGAAAGAATATTATTTAGAACTATTAATCTTAGCCCTTCACCTCCTGAGAAGTGCTTCTTTCAGTTTCTTGGTCAAATTTTAATGAAGAGGCAGGCAATGCCCTCTGTTTTTTCTTTAACTCTTATGAAACACTATGAGAGCTAAAAGGGCACTAGCTTCAGCAATGACATGATATGAATCTCTATACCATTTTATAAAAGCGAGTCCTCTTAATAGGTTGTATTGCTTGTTTAGAAACATCTGAAGGGACTCAGCTTAATTTTTTTTTTCAAAGAGACTGACAATAAGATATATTAAGGGATTATTTGGCAAGTCTTGTTTATTTGAAATTGAGCTGATTGAAGTAAAACGATTTGAAATACAGTTATTTCAATTAGCCCTTCCTAAAAATAGACTGTTTGATTATTTAATTCAATTAGAAAAGCCCGACTTGTTATACTATATATAAGAGTTATATGTGCAAACCTGTAAACAGGTAAAGCAAAAAGGGCTTTTAGACATTAATGTTTATTTAAAAAAGTTACATTTTGTTCAATTTTTAAAAAGAGGCAAAAGATTTTAAAGCCAACATGTGAACTTTCGCAAACAATCTAAAGGACTAAGAGCATCTATTTGAATCCACTTTAATGCAAATAGACATGAAATTAGGTGGCTAGACTTGTCAAATGACACCTAATTTGACAACATTTCATATGACATCAGTTGTGACCATTACAGAAAGAGCTTGTTCAACAAGGTTTTGTAGCTGACTGTTTAACGCCAATCTTCTTTCCTTTTATGAACTATGGGATTAAAAAGAGTTTGGATACCTAGTTTCGTTGAAACAGGGAGATACTGTTTCACCTTATCAACATTCGTCAGCTATATAAAATCTCATGCTAGCTAATGCACCCTCTCAATTGCTTCCTTGGACTGAAAAAGAAAAGAAAAGATTTTATACAGCTAGCGAATGTTAATAGGATGAAACAAGTATCTCCTTGTTTCAACGAAACAGGGGATTTGGACTCGAATAAGAAATATTGTGGCAACGTATGGTATTAGAAATAATTCAAAGTGAGACTATCGATGAGGTTGGGACGTGTACATATCAGTGTCCCAATCCAATTGTAACTCAGAAAAAAGAAACAATTATTAGAGAGCATCAAAAGATAGCATTGACACCTGAAATGACGCTTATTAGGGCCTGTTTGATTGCATTAGAATGCATAGGATTTTAATACATAAAAATTATGCTATAAGTGGTAGGGACATTTATAAATGGGTGTTGGACTGAGTTAACTCATTCGAGTCATGCTGGGTTTAAAAGTTGAAACTCAATAGTTAAAATAAAAAAGAATGCTCTTCCATAATTTTTCAGGGTTAATGACAGGATAATGCTAAAATGATGACGACAACAACAATGAGACGCACCCATTTATTCCATATTATGCTATTCTTAGCTCTCATGAAGCTGAGTTTATATAACAAGAATGATAAAATGGAGCTGATGGAAGGGTGTAGCATATTCAATAGAGAGTCCCATCTGAAACAGTTTGCAAGAATGCCACATTGAAGTCCATATCATAATCATCTACAAGAAATTATTGAACCAGTTTTACCCAACTGACCTTTTCCTTTCAATTGCTGCCACCGTCCAAAATCCTTTTCCTATTTTTTTTTGTTGACTCTCTCCCATCTCCTGACATAATTTCCCTGTCACCTAGCACTCTTCCACATTCATTATCTTAATTTTTGTTTGGATTGTTTGGGTGTCTTTGGACTCATCAAATGTGTCTTTAATTTTCTTTTGCTAGCTCAAATCTGCACCCTAATCGCTTTAGTAGTCAGTACAGATTGTGTGATTCCCTATCTAATCCTCAATTACATATCTTTTCTTTCTTCCAAAAAAATAAATAAAGTGGATGTGGTTCCTTTTTTATTAGTCAGTGTCAAACCCATAAATCCAGGTTATAAAGGCAGGGCATTGTCCAATTGAGCTACTGGCTTGATTAGCTAAACGCAGCATTAAAGGCTGATGGGACATGGGTTATTAATCATAATATCTTTGCCTCTTACTTGGGGCATTTAGCATATTTCTGAGTCATTAGTGTATGACCCTTTACTTGTGAGACATTTTCTAGAAGAGCCCGGCAGCTTTGATACCACTTATAAGATTTTATGCACCCACGTGAGCTACTATTTTTTTCAAAATCAATTGGTGATGAAAGAGGTACAACTCAATATTTAATACGGCATTTGACATTATGCCTACGTGCCTATTTTTAGAACGGTCGCATGGAGCTGAATTATAACACGCCTCTGCCCAATAGAGATGCTCTTCATTGTGGTCCATTGAGAGATCTATACAACTTAAGTGCGAATAATTTGAATTACATATAATTCTATAGTTGGCCCACTCAACATCAAAAATAATTAGGGCGGTGTCTTACCATTGCTCCAATGGTAAATTAGCAATTGGTGTTCCATTATGTGATGGTATAAGCCACTATTTTTTTTTTTTTTTATAAATTTTTATCTGACTGATAACTGAATACATGAAAAGACTCAGCCAGAAAAACAGAAGTAATTGGAACACTAGTGTCTAGAGAGGTGCTTTCTTTTCCGAAGGGCTAAGTTAGTGCAGGAAAAGGTGTGAAGATAGGTAAAAAAAAAACCTACTTTGTAAAGCTCCAGGGGGATCTGATCAACCAAACACTGACACATGGTGATACACTGGGGCCTGATATTGAAAATAGTTGTGGGCACTGCACTTCATGCAGCCTCAACCAAGCAATTTACAGAAAGTGGTTTAGGTCATTGATGTTTTGTCACTATCAGTGGACCTTGTCATCAGCTTTAGTAAGGTCAGAGATTAGGGGATGCTTTCTTCCTCACTCATCAATTATCAATAGTTATAGATTAAACCTATAATAACCATTTGCATTATGAGATCAAAGCAGATTTTTTATGTGGGTCATGATAATTTAAACAAAGTTGCCGGATGTATTCTGCTTCCTCTTTCTTTATACGTATCTTGATTCTTCTGTTTTGAACGGGTATAAAGTAAGGATTTTTTCTTGTGGTACCCGAGCCAAGTGGTTGAAATCCAAGAAGCCCACACACACACGGAAAGTCAGATCACTCATTAGGAAAAGGAGCCCGCACAAGTGATAAGATGTGGCATGCTCAGGCTTGCACAAGGTTGAAACCCTAGACAGGCAAGTGAGAATAGCAACTCCTTACCACTCAGGTAAGGATAAACTAAGGATGTTGATGAATTGGGTTAGCCAACTGGGCCTTAGGGCATTACCCATAAAAAGTTAGATTTGGGACTAGACAACCTACAGTTATATCCCAATCAAGGATGGAGGGAGGGAGGGAGGGTCGAGTGAGGGCACTTACCCCCACTCAATTTTCCTTTCATCTTTGATAAATAAGAGAAAATATAAGAGTGTGTTTAGGCGTTTTTATTATATGCCCTTTTGCCCCTCTTCAACTTTCTCTATTTTTGAGAATTTTAGAGAATAACAAAGGTATTCTTGTCTTAATAAGAGTGTTATTGACCTTTTCTCTTTTTAAAAGATAGAATCTTATGGTTATCTCTCTCTCTCTCTCTCTCTCTCTCCAATGCCATCATTCCCAACTTAATCATTGCCAACGTCTCATCCCACATCCAATCATGTTTAGAGAGTATTTAATGAAGCTCTTGAGTGGAGCCCACTTGATAAAATTAAACAGGCTCAGAATGTAGGTCCTTTTGGGCCGATACTCTTGAGTGATGCATACTTTGGTAAAATGTAAACCCCATAAAATAAATGCTCTAATTCTCTATGAGAAATATAACTCAATATGATATGGGCCCAAGTTAAATTGATCATGCAATAATTAAATTTGCTTATTAGAATTTTATGAAATATATATTTTTTTAAAGTTAAAAATCTTAAGCTGGGGCATTTCACTCATTTGAGTGAGATCTGATAAGGTCTGTACACTATCTGTAGAGGTTGTTTTTCAACAATTTGGATGTTTTATAAGTGGGCCTATTGTCGTGGAACTCTTCTATCATATTTTATTTTCTTTTATATTTTTACTATCTCTAGTGTGTAGATGGCATTCAATGACATTTAAATCATCATAGCTCTTGATTTAACAACCTTAAAGTTTAAAACTATTTTAATAATAATTTATCTCTTTTTTTGTGAGATCTAATCTAATAGTGGATAAGAGATCGATGAGCATCAAGACTTGGCACTGTGCCAAATCAAGGTGAGGATATAAGTATGAAAGGAGTTAAATTGATTAAAGGTTGGCTTAAGTATACCCCATAGAGTTGGACTTTACATGTAATCTACTTTTAAAAGAATTTTTTTATGTGAATTTTATGTAGATAATAAGGGAAGGATCATTTCTTAACTGGTTTAGATTTTTCATAAGTGGGCCTACTAATATTATTCGTCAATCAACTTTGCCCCCACTCAAAGAAAATCCTAGCTCCTTCCCTTGATCCCAGTGTAAATAAAATTGAGTCGGCGGACAGGGTCAGATTGAGACCATATTTATCTAGATTGATTAAGAGTTATTGGTTGGTCTTAGATGTTGAGCCCACCTTGGATTGATCGTTGAGATTGTTGCACCTATGATGGGCCAGGCCTGTTGCAAATTGTATGATGCGAATTCACCCTGATAGGAATATCCAAGTCATATTACATGGTGGTTGTGTGTACAAAACCGATCAAAAAGTAAAGGTTTGTGTGGACAAAAACTGGAAATGAGCCAAGAATAGGCACCCCATTAGTGAATGTCATTTTCCTACATTTTTGTGCCCCAGTTCTATAGTGGTCATTTCCAACAAATCTCCTCCATTTCTAACAAATCTCATTTCCAACTATGTATATATCCTACATAGTGTCCATGTCAAATCTGATGAACGGCTTGATTTTTTTTTCTTGTTCTGTATCACTTTGCACCAGTGATGAAAATTAAGAACCTCCTCAATCAATGGATATCCCTAGCAAGTATCTTCCAGAACGTGGCCTACTTTCAATTCCCAGCTTTTATATAAACGAGTTGGATTACAGTACAAAGCTAAGGTTGACCCAAATCTGGGTTCAGATTTGACATGGAAACTATCAACTATGTAGGATATATACATGTTCGAATCACATAATGTTATGAGCATTTGGGTCGGAATTTCATGAGGATTCTATCTATCAAATGTATCCTAAAACATGACCGCATAGTACATACTAAAAGAATTAAAATTGCATACTTAGTGTTAACTTCAGAAATATGATTTTTAATGAACTATGCACCAAATAGATACAGACCCAACTCATTTATTGATTGGATCCAGATATGTCCATTAGAATTTGTAGCTGAAATTAGGATTGATATGTACCTATTTGGTTTGGCTCCTACGGGTTAGTCGGGTTAATAGGGTCCATTGCCAACCCTAGTTCTGAGTAAAATTATCTAATCTTATAGTTAAGTACTTAGTACCAAGCCAGCTATTTAAGCCTATGCACAACGTTGGCCACCAAATGGGCCTCATGAGTCCAATTTTCACTCTAGCAAATTAGGATCCATTGCATTGGGCCTCAATAGTCCAATTTAAGCTCTAGCAAATTAGGATCCATTGCATCGCGACTCAGAGAGAGAGAGAGAGAGAGAGAGAGTTGCATGACATTGAGAAAACTTTAGTTTGTGATAATCCCAGCTCAAGTTAGTTCAAACTCTGGGCCTGAGCCCAGCCCATGTTCAACTGAGCGGTATGTGGACTGTGAATAAGTACTGTCTGTTTACTTGGCCCAACTGTGAATGACCATTGGTGGGAATTAACAACACAGCATTCAATCCAAGGAATCAAAATCTCCAACTTCAAATGGTACAAAACGATCTATAAGATTCTTGAAAACATGGAACTGGGGGACTGGCCCAGTTTGTTTTGTCTGCAAACCACTTCCAATCACGGATAATAAATAATGGTTGTGCCCATTGGCCCATTGGTAGGGATAGGGTATTATCAAGAGTCAGGACCAAAAGTGGCTCAGGACGCTCTACATCTTAGATGGTGTGGCCTATTTGAACTAGGACATAAGACAACCTTTAATATATAGCTCACTGAGACCACATGATCCAATAGGCTGTATTATGTATGAATTAATCATTTGCAAAAGTAGGACCCGTTTGGTAACTCTACTAATTGAGTCAAGTAAAGTAAAGTTGATTTTGAAGAAAAAATAAAATATAAGTGGGTTACGGTGAAATGCACTGTCCAAAAACGAAACTTGACACTCTAACTTGGTCTAACTTATGTCCTTAGATTGGACCGTTATAATGCTCATGTGACCTAGCTAGTCTACAGATCAGCCTCTTACATTTGGCTCGACCCAGGATACCATGAAAACTTGCCATGTGTCCTATTTGTTTAGTATCAGTGAGGCTGTTTTGAAAGCCCAATCCTACCCACCGAACTAAACTAGTAGACTAGGTGTTGGTTCCTCCCTCTTAGTTAATGAGCCTCTCTTGGCTGGGATCAGGCACCAACGGGCATCATCAGGTAAGTAGGAATGTTGATTGGATGGTATGGAAGAATCTGAAAAGAATAAGATACATCACTTCGTGGGCGTGCCCCTGTTGGCTTATCTTTTTGTCCTTATAGATGCTTAAACACGACCATGCATAAAGTACATCACTTGATTTCAAGCAACAGGCATAAAACTGTAGTATATATCAGACATTGAATTGTACTCAAAAGAGTATTAATAATGCAAGCAAGTTCATGTCAGTCTGAGAGATTGACTGGTTAAAAAGAGACAGTAGTGATACTATTTTTTTAATGGCAGTTCATGCATAGAGGTCTTTCTATTCTATTCTCAACAAATAGTGTTTTTCAAATATCACTAAGCAATGGGTACAACAGATCATGTGGTTCACATGGATTGTGCCTTTGAACAGCAGTGTTACACATACAAAAAATGCACACCCATTGAAACCTTTATAAACTGCTACTGCAAGGAAATATATATTAATTACCATTGACTTCATATGAACTAATGACAGATTACATACAGTCTAGTGACCTCTGTTAATCCTTGACTATGAGTTTCTAAAAAGAGTTGAAACATTCATGTTCTGATGATTGTGAATCATCACACGGTGAATGGGTGTGTCTGCCTTCGTAGGTCGTTATCACCATCCGGCAATCCTCGGACAATCGCTCCACCCTCTTCTTCACTCTGCAATTAGTGTGGGTGCAGCGATAGTAGCTTCTGGTAGACAACTCCAAAAGAATGGAAAGGAAGAAAATAACTAGTTTAGTATTGTAAAGCACATAAGTGGGTTTACTCAGTTCATGCAGAGAAAATGTAAGTAAATTCGAACCAAATGCATCCGTGGAAATGGTCGATGTGAAAGACTGGGGTGGAACTTTACGTTTGCATTTGTTGGAACAAATTTAAAGCAGCTAAATAAAGTCGAAATATGGTGAACGTTATATAAAGTTGGGGAGCATTCATGTACATCTATCCCTCACCATAGGATGAGGGCACTTTTCCTTTTTTGCACATGAATCCCCCTTTTCTACTTCACCCTATGTACTTGAAATCCCCCTTTTGTAATTGAAAATCTCCATTTATGGAAGCATCCCTCACCCTATGGTGAGGGATAGATGCACTTGAATATTTTCCTATAAAGTTTTGCTTTACCTTTCTTCTATTTAATTGTACACCCCACTTGTCAAACTTCAAAGACTTACGTGTTCATTTCTTATGTCTTAGCTGATGGCTGACAATGAAAATTTTGGAAATGAAACAAGTAGGGAAGTGTTTAAAAAAAAATTGGTGAGAAAATCGTATATTTGTGTATCTTGTTAGATTGTTAAAGAGAGATGAGGTAGGTGAGAAAGATTAGCTGAATTTGAATTTTAAATAATTTTTCGGTTGGTTATTCTTTTGGTATAAATTGAGAGAATTTCCTCTCAAGACAATAAGGTGAGTTAATAGAAATGAAGTGATTTATTTAAAAGATTTTAGAAGAATTACTGGAAAGGATATGGATAATGCAATGCATAATTTTGATAATGCGGCCCCATGTGACCACATTTAGATTTAGAATTATCTCAGTGAGTTTTTTTTATTTGATCAACATAGGGTTTCCACCATGAAAAAACCCAGATTCCCTTGATGGATTAGAGAATTATCCAGATTTAAAGTTATAAAACAATGGACTGCCTCTTCCTCTAGCTTCTTGAACCCCCGCATGAGAAATTATATCATCACCTTGTGTTTGATAATAGAATGGAGAATAGACTAGGCAATTAGGTTGAGTTTGTTCAATGTTGCAGCACCATATGAAGAAGCCTATCAGAACATTAATTTGTATTACTCATGCTTAATTATCAGAGTATTGTTTTTTTTTTTTTTTTTTTTGTTGAGATTGCCTCTTGCACATGCATGCCTGATGTTGGCAATGAAGGGAAGAAATTAAAGGAGTAGTCTTTAGAAAGTAAATGAACGTTTATAGTGCTGACTTGGATCTTTGAGGATTATTACATTCTGTGCCTGCAATCAGTATTTTTTGCATTTGAAAAAAATTGATGGGGATTTCTTACCATGTTGCTAACAATATTAATTCAGCTATCTTCTCTCCTTTCTCTCTCATAATCTAATACCTAATTTACCAGGCATGTTTATCCCATATAATCTTCGCAAACATGCGTCATTAATATCTTAATTTTGAATATTCATAAAAGATAGAGCTCAACCGATTAATAAAATGGTAACTATCATGGTGTAATCAAGAATATGGGCAATTTACATTGATCCAGCAGCTGGGACCAACCGACAGATGTTTAAGTTGATGAAACCAAAAACCCACCAAGAACCATAACTAATTTAATAAAGACACTCTATACAACATTATCATACCATAAAATCCTTAAATTGGGTTGTAAACTAAACATGTCTGGAGAAAAATTATTGTTCTTGAGTCATATATACTCTGTGTACTTTTGACGTCATTTTTGTCCAGGTGGTTATCAATGAGCTGATAATGCTTTTCAAGTATTGGAGAGGAAGGATTGCTGTCCAATGGGTGATGGTCTGATGGGTGAGTATACAAAGTAGGGGTTTGTTAAGTGTACAACAAGGAAAGATCACTGACCTGAACTAATAGATAGGAGAAACTTCAAAACTAAAAAAAAAAAAAATCAAAGGACATAATATATATACACAAGGATTTTATGCCTCAACAAATATTTTGCAGTGATAGTGGAGCCTGTAAGTTTAAAAGGTTACCTTGGATGGAGGCTATTTTTCACTACTTTTTGCCCATATTTCCTCCACTTGTAACCATCATCAAGTACATCAACCTCGCTCCTTGTTTGGAAACAGAACCTGGGCTCTCTAAGCTTCCTCCTCACTTTCACCTTGCTCTTGTCAGATGATGAGCTTCTCCACCTTCAAAAGCACAATTTAGTGTTACCAACTATTACTACATGCTCCTTTTATGTGTTTCTCCTAAGTTTTACTCTGGTAGCTAATAAACTAAAATGGACCTTCTTTTCCCATGCTAGAGAGAGAGAGAGAGAGAGAGAGAGAGAGAGAGAGAGAGAGAGTATGGGGTGGGATGGAAAAAAGCAAAAAAAAATCTGCCAAGTTTTAATGGAGTTCTTCAAAATCTAATCATTGATGTTGCGAATTCGACCAAAGATTCATGTCCATTCACAAGAATACATACCAGAATCATTTTTTTTTTTTTTTGGAAACCGAATACATACCAGAATCATGAAGGGGAGAAGAGAAAAAATCAAGCATACCATGAATTACTAACATCACTGGTGCAGTTTTGTTCACCAACATGCCTGGCTTCCAAATTCTCCATCTGATAAAAACAAACCACAACAAAACAAACAAGAGCAACCCAGGTTAGAGATGATGGTTCCAACACAACCCATCACGTCTTTATGTAGTAATTCTTCACTTGATTTCACCTGATCATGATTCCATGGCTTGGAGATGTGGTCACCACTGAATGTAATAGGGCTGTTGAATGGCACAGAAACCTGTGGTAGTGGAAAGGGACTGCTCTGAGAGGTGACCATGAAGCTTGGGCCATGGTTCTCTTCCAATGGCACAAACCCCATGTCATGATGCATTGTCTGTGGATTTGGGAAGGAGACATCTAGTTCATATCCGCGCGGTGGTCCTCGTCCTCCTTCCATTGTCCTTGATCTCCTTCTCTCCTTTTCTCCGTCTACCTCGTGTGGCGGCAACTGATTATGAGAAAGACATAGGCTGGTGAAGGTTTGCTTGTTTATGCCGTTAGGGTTTCAGTTGGTCATGGTATTGGACGACCTGTAAACATCACTTCAGGACTAGAGAAATAATGGTAGGGTGATCCTTGTTTCCTGCCTCCTCTATAGTTTTTGTGTGGAACTGTTTATGACTATGATTTATGAGATAATAAAACCCATCTTTTTGGAAACTTGATGCTATATTATTTCTTATACTAGAGTACTACATAGGGCTTCTTTGTTTGGCCTATATCTGGAATTTCTAATTGGGGGAATATTTGTAATCTCCCATGATCATTCCCATCTGAATTCACAAATGCTCAGGTAACGTTACAAAAATTCATAAAATTTATAACACAAAAGCGACAATTCAGAAGGCTAGATTTTCGGAATCTCACCAATCAACCAGAAGTGCAAATGTCTTAGAAATTTGAATACATAAAATTTTATTGAGAAATTCTTCCAAACATACACATTTAACTAAAAGCCAATATAATGACCTTTTGATTAAATGCATTGGGATTGTTTGATTGTCAGAATTTATAGTGAGAAACTAAAAAGAGGTGGTGTTAGTACCATGTCCCTTTAAATTCTCCAAAAATCTTAATTTTGACGGAAAGAATTCCAAATCTCAACAAACTTTATTAGTTTGGGACAATTTATTTAGCCATCCAAATTCTAGAATTTCAAATGCTATTTGATACCGAACAAAGCAAAGCATATGAAGAATCTAGGGAATTTTCCCAACACTAATTAATAGACAGATCATATCAATCAAACAGGCTTATTATGAAGCTCAGGAGATGAATATAAGGGATGTTGCTTGATACTTTCCCCCTTGGCCATTACATTTGTGTGACATTGATTTTGTGACTTTGATCAAAGGATACATGTGGTTGATTCAAAAAAATGAAAACCAAAAGCAGCTCAAATCAAAGTTATGGACATTATGATATCATAACAGTCTAAAACACAATCTAAAATTATAACAATGATGCCATTATGCCATTAAAGCTAAGTGACTTCATTAAGAGATGATAATAATTATTTCTTACTCAAGTAGAACCTAGTTGGAAAGGAGAAAGAAATTCCCGTGACCATGGATTTTGCATAAGACCATGTCCTCACGGGTTCATATCATTGATAGTAACTCTCAAAGTTCGAAAATAAATTATTGGCACTACAACCACCCCCACAACCTCCAACCACAACAACTACAGACACAAATAGCAGCTGTGAACTTCAAATGATGAATCTATTCCAGCTTAAGTAAATCCCATGTTCTTAGATTACAGACTTCTAACCTTAAGGCAATTTCCAGGGCCCCATTTCGCCCCTTCTTCTGATATCCTGTTTGGGACGTCTGGTACTGAATGATGCATTTTCTTTTACAGCTTGTGTTTTGAGTAGTTGCTTGTACCTTTGAAGGTTTAAATGCAGAACATATAACCCTCTTAACCAAAGTTTCAGTTCACCAACCAAACTGAGCCAACAAATGAGGTGGATAGATTATACCCCACTTTCCTCATCTCAAAATAGAAACTCACCCTTGCATATATTTTAGATAAAACTCATCCCAATTTGATATTAATCTAACCTTTAATTTACCCAAAAAAAAAGAAAAATTGAAAAGTGATACCTAATCCATACGTTACTGTTCTCGGCCGCTCTCCCAATGATTGGTATGCATTTTGGTGGGCCCCATATAAATGGGACATGTTTTTTAAAAAAATAAAACCTGGGTTTTAAGCATTTTAAATTTATTGCAGGTATTTATTTTTCTATTATTAACATTATTGTTGTTATTATTGTGATGCTTGGACTGTAGCCAGTCATAGTCAGAAATGAGTGGAAAAGGAAGGGGGGCCCATGTATTTTTCCTCCTTATCTAGCGCTCTTCTATGGAAATCATGAGACTTTCAAATCTTGCCAAATCGTATTCCCAAATTCCCATCGATGCTTTTATTCCCCCACTTGACCATCACAACCTGGGAAAAAATAATCTATCATGACCCCCATTTTGCAAACCCCCGCTTTCCACTCACCTCCCTCATCTGTTACCTCAGCCACAGTTGAAAAGACCCTCCCAACTCTCCATATCTGTCTGTTCTTACATCTCTTGAGAAGGGTTAAGCTGAGAGTGGGTACAACACTTATGTGGGGCCCACTTGGATTATCTTTTATTAAGGGAGGATGGAAGGATGAAAATGTCTGTGCCTGGACATGGAGTGGACCAAAGTCCGGTGGATTTTTTTTTTTTTTTTTATCAAATGATCTAAAACATTGATGAGGGTTTCACATGTAAGAGTGAGGCAGTGACAAAAAATTTTCAGTAAATTAAAAGGTTGAACAGTGGATACAATTTGGATGAATGTAAAATTGAGGAGTGGGCTCTACCCAATGGGGACTATTAAAAAGTATTTATACCACATCAATTGATTACTTGAGGTTTTTGTAGAAATGGTATAATAAAGAAAATTAATATAGCATCAGAGCCAACGGGTCACAAGTTTGAATCCTAAGGAAAATGACTCGGCGCAAAAGTATGCGTGTCAACAAAAGTGTCCAGGGCTGTTTGAAGATTAATACATTTAGCAGAGGGTTTTTCTGCGGGTAGTTGAACCACCCTTAATAGCCTCCTAATGGACTGTCTAAGCATATCTAGGACGTTTAGCCGTTTTCCGCAGCAAAATATCACTTTTAGCCAAATTGCCACTAAAGGCTGGTTTGGTTGGCAGTAAAATCAAATCTTTTGTAGTGTTGATTGGCAAATTTCTAAGGAATGTCCCATTAGTGGGCCATCTCCTTGAGGAGGCTTTTTGTTTGCAGATTGAAAGCTGAGCACTATCCAGTCCATCAGAACACACAAGAAAACTTCATAGCCTCAGTAGACAAACAGGTTAACTCTTTGCTATTTTGTGTTCATCACATGTTAATATGTTATGTCATCTGAATAGATAGCAGCCTCATCTGAATAGATAGCAGCCGACAACTCCTATCGAAGTGAAAAAAAAAAAAAAAGGCTCCTTTCCAATATAGAAAACTGGTTTGAATTATGAGCACAACAAAGTTATATAGCCGTCTCATTCCCAGGGATTGATCACTGGCGCTGATGGAGAACTGATGCAGGACCACAGAAGCACTCAGTGTCTTGCTCCCTTGTGATCACACCTGAGATGCTTCTAATTCAAGGAGGCTCGAAATTGACATGGAAGATAAGTGGTCAGGCAAATATCTTTTCTTTTTCCTGCAAATGGAAACTTTATTGGGAAGTAGATTGAGTAAATCTTGTTTTCTGCCACCTGTAGACAAGTATGAATTTCATTGATCACTGGAAAATTCAGTTTTGGAGCTTTAAACTTTAGTGGTGGGATAGGATTGAATTGGTGAGAGTGTTAACTAATTCATAGTGGGTTAATTGAGTATAAATGGCTTAGAACACTGAAAATGAATTCGGTGAAAGAGAGCTTATATATATATATATATATATATATATATATATATATATATGGAAATTGGTTGTTATGAGAAAAACCCTATATACTAAAGTGCATTTTGCTTCATGTAATTGAATTCTTATAAATTGTAAAACTTCATATTTCTATTAGTGCTTAATGTCCAAAAATGACAATCAAATGACCCTCCCTTTTATAGAAATTAAGTCAAGGGAAGATGAGAAATGAATACTGAACGACAACACTTATAATTCAAATTTAAGAAAGTTAAGGTCATCTACATTGCTATCTCATATGTTTCAATTGCAACCTCATTTCTTCACTCCCCACCTCTTTAATAATTCATTGGTGGAGCTGATTTAATTAGGAATTTCTATATATTCAATTCCTATGTATTCTATGCAAACAAAAAGCTATAACTAAGAATTATAAGGAGAGGAGTAAGGATATGAGCTAAAGGGTGAAGAATATAATGTATCGATGTAGATGCAACCCTCAAATAGAAATTGAATACATGACCACTTCCCTCAAATAGAAATTGAATACACGACCACTTCGTTTATTCAATTTTAACTTTTTTTTTTTGGACCCCAGCCAAGGGGGCTAGGACCCGAGAGAGCGTGCATACACACTAAAAGGTAGCCCACTAATAGAAGTCTCACAATTCCTATATATTAAATTACACAAAACAAACGAGTTATAAAAGTTTGTGCCTGTAGAGATTCTAAGGATTTTTTTTTTTTTTTTTGAAAGACTTTGAGAAATTTGACCTAATTTTTTTAACACCTTGTCTCCACTGTAACTCAGCTGGTATGGTACATGAGCATGTCTCATGTGAGAGCGTGAGTTCAAATCACTAATATAGCAAAAATAATTGGCAAAACGCCCTTGACTCATTGAAGGTTACTCTATGCTGTCTCTTGGCTGAAAACATATATTTCAGAAATGGTCTCCTTAGCAACTGATTTTACTTGCGTCTAATGGGTATTCAGGGCTTTTTAAATGATGATTCTCTTTTTCATTGGTTTTCCAGCATCTTTTTTTCTAGAAGGCTGCAATGTTTCTTTTCCGAGAGATAAAGTGGAAAGTGTGGGAAAGTGATTCAAATGGCTTTGATCAGGTTGCCCCACTAGTTGGTGTTTGATGTTCTCTTTACAGTTTTTGTTCTTTTATGGTGAGGTTGTGCTTGGTATATAAAGCTATTATGCCTGTCGTTCTTCATTGGTTTTCTTTTGTATTGTTCCTTTACGTTTAGGGGACGTTTGTTTGTGCCTATTTACATATGTAATTAAATCACATGCGTTTCCGTTACGCATATATCACGTTTGTTTTGTGTGAATTTGATTCAAATGTGTAAAACTCATGTGTAAATGGTATGAAAAACAACTCATTTGGTGCCTTGGATTTTC
Organism: Umbellularia californica; assembly: GCA_028538565.1. Taxonomy (NCBI): domain Eukaryota; kingdom Viridiplantae; phylum Streptophyta; class Magnoliopsida; order Laurales; family Lauraceae; genus Umbellularia; species Umbellularia californica. Next base: position 10,080,108 of record JAPQWN010000001.1, on the reverse strand, counting down.
ACACCTCAAGAGGTGTGAAAACCTTTCACATGTCACTGTTACAAGGCGGACTGCTACAGTGCCATTATGAGCAGTCCGCCTTTGTTTTTTTTTTTTTAAAATTTTTCTAGGCCCCACTTGTAACATCTGGACCGTTCATTTTCTTAAGAAGCTCAAGCACGGCCATGTGTCCAATTTTCAACCGTTGATGATGCATGGAGGTTGAGATATCATCAACATAATTACAGCCGTTAGATTAATTTATTGTTACTAACATAAGCAGTCCGCCTTTTATGGTTTTTTTATTGTTCTGGGCCCCACCTGTAAAATTAGGACCGTTCATATTCTTCAGAAGCTCAAACACGACCATGTGTCCAATTTTCAACTGTTGATGATGCATGGAGGTTGAGAGATATCATCAAACAATATACAACCTATTGTTACTAACATACCCAGTCCGCTTTTTATGATTTTTTTAATGTTATGGGCCCCACCTGTAAAATCAGAACCGTTCATATTCTTTAGAAGCTCAAACACGGTCATGTGTCCAATTTTCAACCATTGATGTTGCTTGGATGTTGAGATATCATCAAACAATATACAACCTATTCATAAATTCACATGTGAAATGTTATGCTAGTAACAAACAGTGGAATCTGATGCACATGTGAGTCATTTACATATGTAAATGATTCACATATAGGTCATTTACATATGTAAATCACTTTTACTGGAAACAAACGACCCCGTAAAGTATGCTCACTAACAATAAAAAATAAGGTCAAATTTTTTTTACTTTACCAATTTTTTGTTGTTCACAATAAGTGGAATGAAAAGTCCCAGCTGCTGAGAAGTTTTACTCCTACCTTTTCAAATGCCCATTTTACCTTATACAACACAAGTAAACTTGCTACTTTAACAGTTGTTCCTTTCTTATGTGTCGTTATATTAACTAGTTTTCTTATACTTCTCTCTCCACGTTCTTGTATTTCTCTCTCCACATTGTTCCTACATGCCTCTCTCACTCTTCACGTGGAGCCTAGCTAGTAGGTTCTAAGTCCGGTTGGGACTTTTACCATTCAAAAAAAGAAAAAAGTCTGCTCGGGACAAAAGCGGTCCAAGTACTGTCCAACGCCACCCCATTTATACCTCCCCACTGCTTGGAGTCATGCCCCTCTTACATATGTGAGTTTCTTTTTTAAACTCCAGTGTGTGTATATATATATATATATATATATATAGGGGGATATTCATATGCATTCATCCCTCACCATTTTTGGTGAGGGACACCCTTTTTGGGGGTATTTCAAGTACAAGAGGGAGGTACAAAGTACCCCTCTTGTACTTCTCTTGTACTTGAAACACACCCAAAATGGGTGTCCCTCACCAAAAATGGTGACGGATGGATGCACATGAAGACCCCCCATATATATATATATATATATATATGTGTGTGTGTGTTATTACCTTGCATGTATCAGTTATGTCTACAAAGTATGATTGGCTGGCCTCCCCCTCTTTTGAGAATCGGAATCCTTTACGTGGGTCTACTCAAGATATGTTACATTACTGTAGGCAGCCCTTGCTTGAATGCATGGCAGGCTGCGTGGAGTGATATGGCAGGTTGTGAATAGTCCACTCGAGGTCACCATGAGATTTTTATCTCACTAGATTCGAATGCCCTCGATCTTTTGGAATGTGAGTTGTCATTACCTCATGCATGTGAGTTTTGATTTCTTGAATGTGTAAATTTTCATCACCTCGTGAGTTTAGTCTCTTTCATATATGCGAGTTGAGTTCTTATCACCTCGTACGTGCGAGTCTCACAAGTCCTAGTCCCTTAGCTGGGATGTTAAAAAAGGTCCAGCCCATGGGCTTGAAAATTACGCACATCCCATTTTGCTACCAAAACAAGTGCCCTCTGCATCATCCATCTCTGAGTCCTTTGTGTTTTAACTATAGAACCAAAAGGCCTATCGCAGGCATAAAAGCTCAACTCATGAATACTCGGAGGGACTCACCCACCCGTCCAGCTAATAAGAATCATGCAGCCCTCTCCAACCCAAATGTGGAATCATGATGGGGCCCAATGATGTATTTATGATTGGATCACATGCGGCAATCATGTGGGCCCACCCGTATGATGAAAATCACAGAAGCCCTAGTCCTACTCATCAAAATCTAGCAACCATAGGTCCCACCCGCCTAATGATGTATCATGGTGTACCCGGCCCGCTTGAACAAATGATGTTCACTTGTGGTGATCCACTCATTTGTAATTCATTGTGGTTTGTACGTGGGTCACAAATTGGTGGCCCACTTTAATTCATATAGAGAAATTCTACGACCAAGGTGGTTGATCGGGATCTGAAATCTTTGTAAACAGACAATATTAATCTTGTCCTAATTTTAGGACAAGAAAAAAAAAAATCTCTGCCGCACCTTAAAGTCTGAGGAGCCTCCCTCGAGTCCCATCTATACTTTTTTTTATTTTTATTTTTTTGTTATCGGAGGGTTTCCAACCCTTTGAGCTAGACTAGTCCCTCCGGACCCAGAGGGAAGCCGGATAAAATAAACACCCATGTGGCCCCCGAGGTCGATACAAAGATCTCTACCTCCGAAAGAGAGAGGAACTGTGGTCCTGACCACTCGGCCAACCCATTGGAGTTCTATAGTTTGAAATAAAGGTCGTTAAGTAACAACAAGTAAGGAGTGATAGTTTTCACGTGGCTACTTAGGGTTCGAATCTTGGATACGCTACCTCCTCTGGTGTGTGAACTTCTTTCCCATTTTGTATAATGAAGAACACAAAAGAATTAGAACTCCGAAGTGGTATGCTGCAAAATTGTATCTTGATGCACTAAAAAACCATTTTATAACCGGAGATAGTTAAGATTTTTAACTTCTCTTGTTTGGCTATAAAGCACACGATTCTGGACCTAATAATGGCTGGGGCCAAAGCAGACACACAACAACTTCTATAGTGACCTACATTGTTGGGTTTTTTTCCGGTAAATTAGCCACAAGTCCCTAAGCACGGTCTTCTAGGGCCTCCAGTCTAACAACTTTTTCTCTAATATCTATAGTCCATACACCTGGAAATATTTTGATGAGAAGTCCCTAATATGTCACTTCATATATTTTTATGACGAGTTTGCCCCTTTCAATGGTTTGAGCATAAAACTTTGAATTTGTTCATTTCTCTCTCATTCTCGGTTGTCCCGGAGAACCTCTTCCGTCTTCTTCTCTATGAATAAGGGACTTCACCAAAGAGCTCTGCAGATCGAAGTCGGCCATCTCCTACTACACTAACCATGATGGCGACCGCCTGGCGATGAAAATGCGATCAGTTCGGGCCTTCTCCGGCGACGGGTTCTACATAACACAAAAACCCTTTGTTGTCTTTGCCTTTTCTTTCCCTTTTCCGTTTCATGTAAGTCTGTCTAAAATTTTTTTGGGAGCTTTTTGGAAAATAAGTAGTTTGGAAGGAGATTTTGTTGTTTTGTTTTCCGGGTTGTTTTATTCTAACTAGTTAGTAGAAGCCTATCACACAGCAGTGCGCTTCTTCTTCTGAAAAGTTTATCTAAGTTTATAAAATTTATTAGAGTTTCTAAGAAACTCAAATAAATTCGCCAAGAACTCAGATAGAATTTTCAGAAACTCAAAAAAACTGGACAAAAACTCAAATAAATTTGCAAAAACTCAGATAAATTTAACTGAGTTTTGAACAATTTTTCTGACTTTGGACCAAATTTATCTGAGTTTGGACCAAATTTATCCGAGTTTGAAAAAAATTATCTAAGTTTTGCCTAGTCCCATGTACCTCTGGATGATTTCTCCTTCTCAATTTATTTGAGTTTTGCCTAATCCCACGTGGAGATTTTATGGTTGATTCATCTTTTTTTGAATCAGTTTTCTCCATTTTCTTTCTCTTATCTATCATAATCCTTGATTTGTACAGTCAAATAATCTTCACGAAATTGACGGATTTTCTCTTTTTTTTTTCTCCAAATGGAACTCTTCACGAAATCAGTTTTTCTTTTTGTATATACTGCACAGAGTGTATTAAGAGGGGCACTAGCCGCACTATAGACTTTTTAATTGTTTAAAACTTGAAAAGGGACATTTGGCTCTACGGAAAAAACAAGTGGACCGTTTGCAATAAAAACCAAAGTTGACTGACCTCCAACCAAATGCCCCTTTTTTTTTTTAAGTTTATCCCTTTGTTAGGAAAGTAATTCATAAAAGAAAATAAAGTTTTAGACGGTATCATTTTCTTCGTGTGACATTTCAAGGTGTTTGAGTTTCTAAATATAACTATAAATAAAACACTACGCATTACTAGAAAATAATTTACTCTTTATATATTTTATGTTTGACTTTGTCACATTACTACAAGATAATATCATTTTCTTCGTGACATTTCAAGGGTCGTTATTTTGCTCTCGCTTACATGTGTAAATGATTCCCATATGTAATGATGACGTATCATCATGACATTTGTTTGCACTAATTTACATAAACAGATGCATAATTAGGCATAAAAATGGTGTACATGTATATGACTGTTCACACATGAGAAATTTTTAGGTGTAAAAGTGATTCACACCCCCTCAATTAAAAAGGTGTAGGAACGGTGAGTTAATGATGATTTTCCACTTGTAAGGCCCGTCAAAGACCTTTACTTTTCTAGTATGTGGGCCTCATATTTTAACCAAACTGTTCAATTTGTTTAGTGAACTAATAAATCTCTGGATATGCTAATATGCTCATGGTTTAGTGGTGTTGGCACCTCATTTTCACACATATATCCAAGGACCGATCCCTGGGTCCGCCAATTTAAAGTATCACCCCCTACTAGTAGCCCAACAAAAAAAATCCGGAGACATTAAAGCCAATTATTTACATCTTCTTAGATTCTATAAGTAATTTGTGAAAAAGATTAAACCGATAAGTTTGATTTATTAGACTTTTGTGGGCCCGTAATTTATGATCCAAACCGTTTAATATTCTTTTAGTAACGGTGATCAATCAAGCTGTAAAGTTTCATATATTGGATCTTTTTAAACTATTTAATATATTAATTTCATATGAAAATGATGTTTTTGATAAATATGGTAATATTTTTCACATGTGTGGTACTTGCATATCAGACTTTTAGGTCCTAGTCGGGCCTTTTGTGCACATGAACTCTTCAAGTCAAATTAACAAGACGAACTCATACTTGATTACGCTGGCCCCAACTTTAGTCCGGGTCATAGTCCTCTTTTCGTGTCATATTTAAATCAAACACGCAAACTCATGATTGGACCAGAAAAAAGGGCTTGGACCCGAACCCAAATTGAGACCAAAACATCCACTTATAATACGTATATTTACAAATATATAATTGGTAGTTGTAGCATTAGCAGGGTCGTAAACGGGTCGGTTCAAATCCGGAACTGGAACCGTTAAGGAGAAGGTGGATCCGGATCCTGATCCGGACCCATTTCGGAACCCCATTTTTTTTTTTCTTTTTTGGAACAAGAACTAGAATCATAACCAAATATAGGACGAGTCTGGATCCGGGCTCGGTTCTAGGTAGAGAATGATATTAAAAAATTAAGAGAGATTTTCGAGAATTGAGGTAATATGTCGGGTCTTAGGTCCACGGGTCCGAACCAAGGTGGAATCAGACCCAGACCCATTTACTTATCAGGGCCTAAATAAGGACACAGATCTGATTTTTAACGGGTTGGAACCTTCCCGTAATCATAAAATCAGGGACCCATTTACATCCCAAAGCATTAGGTATTCCGGTCCTTAGGTATAGAATCCGTGTACCTAAATCGAGACCTGACCCAAATAGAAGTTGGTTCCAATTCCAAATAGAAAATGGATCCAAAATTGGAACCATCCTCAGTATTCTTGGAGAATGTGTTCAAATATCAATGTGGCGCCTTGAATTGTTCTGATCGAAAAAACGATTGGCTTCACAGAGCGATGATACAGATATGTGTATAAGCTGTATCAGTGTTTTTCAACAAAGGAAATGAAACAGTAGCTAGTATTGTCCAGTATCAAATATCCAAGGCCTATATTAAAATCATGACACGGCTACGGACCTAATCTCATCTCTAGATAATGCCAAGATTTCCACCATGCTACCAAAAAAAAAAACCTCTAATTGTTCTGCGGATGTAGATTTTTTGCAGTCTAATCCAAATCCTTTTCATATTGAAAGCGAAAGTTTCAATTTAATTTATCAACTTTTCTGATGGGTGCCTATTTTTGTTTTCCTGCCAAGGGGACTAGGATCCAAGAGGATGAAAGAGAAGCCGACATATGTGAAAAGAAAAGTGTGCACATGTGAGAAGATAAGTCCACACACACACGCACGCACACACACGTAAGAAGAGCGATATATTTAGGAATTGATCACTTGACAACTGGTAGATACAGAATTGTCAACCAACTGAACAACCCATTGTTCTCAGTTTTTCTATTGGGGTTGGAGTCCCTTTTGCCATAGGGCATGGAAATGGATGAGTCGAGATTCTCATTGTGTCACACTCATGCTTCTTCTTATTAGGAGTGAAATCAATAGTAAAGCCCCATTTGTTGAGAATCCAAGCCGCTCAAAATGAAATTTCTATATGTATATGGGAAGTGTTAGATTTTACTCCACTATTAGTAGACCCTATTGTAAGATTGGCATATAATTAATAACATAATTAGCAATACATAAGATTGCATTAATTTATATTATTAATTGTATGTTCAATCTTACCGTGAAACCGGCTCTTATTATGTTAAGATTTGGAGACTTCCCATAGAAAGGTAGGGGAAACGTTTTGACCATAGCAAGATTTTCAATTGGTGAACTCCACTATGAAGGTCCACTTTCTTCGGGCAAAAGAAGCAAGAGTGAGACACTCAAGAGGATCTAGAGTCTAAATAAACATTGGTGGAGCCGAGATAACACTTTACAGTTTAGGGCGGGTAGATTTGTGTAATTAGTTTTCTAAAAAAAATAAAGGGAAGATTATAAAAATCATTTTTTACAATGCAATAAAATCCATGTTTGGTGCGACCGATTTTCCTGGTGGAAAAGCATAAAAATTATATAATTTTTTTTACGGTTTCTTGAAAAATAAATTTCTATGAGGAAGAGTGGAAGAGAGGACGGAGGAGGGTGTTTCGATTATTTGTTTTTTTCTTTCTAGTACACGTACACAAACGTGCCCTTATTGTTGTTGTGAAACTAGAAAGATGGATGGTACTCCAGCGGGCTACTATACTAGCCCTTTCTCCCTATTGAGGAAAATAGAATCCAGGACATTTCTCATGATTTCGTGAGAGGGGTTTCAAAGGGGTAATGATAAGTGCGGACCCTTTCGGCACCTCTCAAGAGGAGAGAAAGGGGGGCACATAAGCTAGACATCTTTTGGTATTGTCAAAGTCACAGCTTCTTGTCGTTCCCCTGAATTCCATGCCAACAATCATACCTTTTTCAAATTCCTCCAATTCCAAGTTTCTCAATTTCATCATGGAACGCTGTTCATTTCACTGCATATCTTTGGTGGGACCCATGCCTTCCATTGTCTCTAATGTGAGAAGAAAAATGCAGTAAAAATGGAGGGCTGAGGTCCCGTGCATCTCACGTGGCTCTGATTTGGTCCCAGTCATCACCAACTCCCGTGAAAGCTCCTACAAGGGGAGTTTTATCCTTCAAAGCTTTAACTTCCCCCTCAGCATGAAAATGACCTTGCCCTTGTTCCAGTGTAGAACATGTGAAACTAAACTTAATGGATTTTTTTTTTTTTTTTTTTTTTGTACGGTCATCATTAGTCATGGAAGTCCGCGCTTGATGAAAGTTGAAAATATTCTTTTTAATTATGTTTTTATGTGATGTCGCATAAAACCGTCTAGTTAAAAAGTTATTGGGGTTATGGAGACCTTTTTCTTTATATTTTATAAGATATTGTATAATTCAATTGAAAATGATATTACAAAAAAATAGCAGCATGGAGAATGTTTGGGGAAACTTTGTGTTTGATATTTAGATTTATGAGAATTCAATGCAATATATTGCATTCTATCAATGGCCTTAACCTAAAATTGATGAGGTAAAAGATAAAATTCAACAATACCATCGTAATTTTCTCTTGGATGGTAAATGATTGCTTAGTCATCACCCTACTAAATCATATTTTAGTAAAATGAGGTTTCCATCTACCACCATGATGTGTGATTCATTGCATTATGATCCTCAAGCTTGCATAAAGGAAGGTCAATATCACATTTTCAATTGGTGTCGGGTAGCAGTTTATAAAAAACATTAATTGGACTGGGCCTGCCCTGGCTTGCTAGGGCTAGACAAGGACCTAGGAGTGTAGGCCTTCTAGGATTTGGTTCAAACAATAGGTGTAAAATGGGCCGTGCTGCCCAGACACAGTACGACACAGCTGCAACGGCCCACATGCACGGCCCGTGGAGGGCGTTAATTTCACATTACGGGCATGGCACAGCAAGACCCTGGCACGACAGACTGTGCAAATCGGTCATATTTTGTATATTTTTATCATTTTTCCTAATTGTCAAAAGTTTAGGGCATGTACAAAAATTTTTAATGCTTGTCAAATAGGCTGGACCACCCGAATCTGAGACAAGCCCAGCCAGATTGTACTGGATTTGGGTTGTGTTTTTGTGCTGTGGACTGAAGGTATACCCAACTTTCCAACCCGATAATTAAATGGGACGGTATTTAATTTGGGCCCTTTTAATATTTGGGGCGGGCTTGGATTAAGTGATAGAGAGTCTGAAGCCTGGCCTCGACCATGTGTTATTGTGTTTCATTGTTAGATCACATTGGTTCACCTTTTGATGACCCCAAATGTTCTTCGGATGGCCCTCATTGAGATTAGAAGATGCTTCAAAAATCAGTTAGTCGATCTGTGTTTCGACCATCAGTGTGACCCATCAGATAAGGGTGCAAATCCCATAATGGTGAATCTAGGACTGCATATTAGGCCCAAGTGAAGCGAGTTGACTCGGTCAGTTGGTCACCACCAAGTGAAGCGAGTCCCATGGCTTGAGTTACTTAATCATATTCGCCTGAGTTACTTGGCTCAATGACCTTTCGAGTTAAGTTTTGTGGGTTTTAACTCAGTGCTTGTAGAAGCCTAGGCCCGACCCATGAACATCCCTAACCAGAAAGATTGAGTTGGCCAAGCCAGCCTTTGCGTCAGGCTAATGGGCCTGTACATGGCCTATAATGGAAGGATTGGGCTTTACTTTTATAACTGTAGGCTGTACATGGGGCTAAGGTCCAGCCTGATTGTTTAAATGGGCCAGGCTAGTCCAAATTATGCTTAAACCGTGCCTAGCATACACATTTAACAAAATGGCTAGTGTATTTTCTACGGAAGGACTGGAATAGACTAACTTTCAGGCCCATGGCTAAACCAGGCCTGAAGTTTGGGCACATTGCACAAATGGGCCAGGGATGCACATGGGCCAGCCCAGCCCCACCCATCCCATTAAATAAAATACCCTTAAAAAAAAAAAAAAAAAAAAACCTAACTACGTTGCTACATTTTCAAATAGTACAAAACTTTATAAATATATATAGGGGATTCGACTGCAATATCGTCTAAATTATAAAATGTACAATATCGCATAGATTTATTCTTTTTTAACCCCAATAAGTGGTGAACTCTTGTGTAATAATGTATATAATTAAAAAAAAATGCAGAATTGCATAAATATGAGCATTTTTATTATTTCCCCTATGTGGAGAAAATGAGGGAAAATATCTTAATTTCTGTCACGAGACGGGATTATCCATGGCTAAATGTTAATGTAAGGGCAAAACCCCAAGATATAGTACTTTCACCAAAGCTTTCATCCTCATTACTCACATTCTTTCAGCCTTTTATCGTTGCCAATTCTTTCCAACGTCCTTCTTCTTGTTTTTTATTTTCTTCTTATCTATTGTTGTAAACCGGTTGGTTCTAGTACGGGTCCATAGTGGACCCAGAACCAGAACCGTTAAGGAAAAGGTGGAACTGGATCCGGACCCAGAACCATTTCGGAACCAATTTCTTGGCTTCGGAACCGTTTCGGAACCATATGTGGGATGGGTCCAGATCCGGGTCCAGATCTACGTAGAGAATGATATTTAAAAAAAATTATGATTTTAAAAGAAAATTTTGAAAATTTAGGTATCCATTGGCTTGCTAAATGTGGACAAGGCTGGCTTCTCTTTCTCTGGGTTGGGGGAGTTGAATTAATTGGTCATGCTTTTGGGTTTTTGTCTGGGATGGGGTGTGTTTCTGTAGTGTGCTTTCTGCTATTTGTGGTTCTTGTATGTTTCTGGTTTTTTTATCAAAACAATATTTTGGACCAGAGGTGTTTTTTCATGGGTTGAATGAGAAGTAATAATTTAGCATGGGACCCATCTATCGTCAGTACATACCCCTTACACTCGGTAGCCCCATCTAGGACGGTCAAAATGCCACACGACCCTTTATTACGTCACGAACATACACTCGTTAAGGGGTTGTGTACGAATTAAATCGATAACCAGTTTTCAACCCGCTTAACCCATTCAAATTCTTGTAGTCCCTAAGTGTTGCTAGAATTGATTTATATTCACAAAGAAGAAATTAAAATTCATTGTTTTATATTGGGATTTTAGGTGGGATCCACTCGAGATCCTCACTTATAGTTTCATGTGGCTTATATATTTTCTCCTTATATATTTTTATATAGATTTTCTTTTAATTTTCAAAATGACTTAATTACTTAACGGGTTGGGTCATGTAACCTATTAAATTAACAAATCATGTTCGGGTTGAATTTTTGGACCTATTAACTTAACGAGTCGTGCACGGTCTGAGGTAATTTTAACATAAATTTGTTAACCCGTAACCCGAATTCGTTAACACGAATTCGTTAACTTGTAAGTTATAACATGAATTCATTAACACGACACAATTGACAGCATTAACCCCATCAATGAGCATTCACTCTAAACTGACATTATATGAATTATCCCTGCTAAATTAATACGAGCTGTAACTTAAAAAACTGTGAAATTTCCAAGGGCCTCTAAATTAATTGTTGTGATGATTTGTTTGAGATGAGTTTTCGCTAAACTGATCATGTCCACAATTGAACCTTTCCATCACAACACCTTGTATGGTTGACTTGCACCTAACCTTAACCTCTCACGAAAGCTTTGGGAGGTACCAAAGAGCAAGTATTAAATAAAACATTTTTCAAACTAGATCTATACCCATAAATTAATGTCAACTAATTTAATAAACAACCATCATTTAGAAAATCACCCCCAAAACCTGAACTCCATTCACTTTTAGAAATTATTATATTCAACTAATGGCTACAAGTGTAGCTCGATCCATCTTGTGGAGCCCACTTTGACCTATATAGGTCATAGATAGACTTGGATAAAGTTTGCTATTGCATCTTTAATCGATGATTATAATTAAAAGATTTTACTGAAAAAACCCCAAAATATAGCCATATATCCTGAAAGGTCATCGCAAATTGTGTAGCATTAATGAGGTCCTTTCGCCAATTTTTTATATATTTTTTATACTTTCTCTTCATCCCCACTTGCACTCACTAAGATAAGGCTGAATCACGGTACCCATATGCTATATTAGTACCTGCACATCTCCTTATAACAGCTACTCACGAGATAGAAATGCCCAATATGACTTCTTGAGATTCAGTACCCATATGCTATATAAGTAGCTGCATATCCCCTTATAACAGCTACTAACGAGAGAGAAATGCCCAATATGATTTATTCAGAAGGCTAATGTTTAAACCTGAGGGATTAGTGGAAACATGGAGCTTGAATCAATCTAATTGAAAGAGGAGGAAAGAGGGGGAGAGAAAGGAAGAGAAAGAGGAGGAAGAAGAGAAAGAAAAGAAAAGAAAAGAAGGGAAGAAGAAGGTGGGGAAGGGCACTGAGGGAGAGAAAGAGAGCGAGAGAATAACGAAAGAAAGAAGGAAATGCTGGTGTAGTGCGGCTGTGGTGTAGCAGATGGGTATGCAGGGAAATGCAAGGAAAGGTGGGTGTGACTGAGCGATGCTAGCGTTGCCCATAGTGACGCTATCATCATTTAAAAAAAAGTATAAAAAAAATTGGTGAGGGGACCTTATTAGTGCTATACAATTTGCGAGGAACTTTTGAGATATATGGCTATATTTTGTGATTTTTTCAGTAAAATCCTTTTATAATTATCTAGAGGGTCTCCTAAATAAATGACTAGATCAATTTGGTCCTATGGTTCATTTTGCATGGGAGTTGATCCAATGACTTGGTCATTGAATTAAAAGTAAATTAACAAAATACCAAGTTAATGGACTGTCCCTCAAGCCCACTCACCCAACCACGTTTATGTTTCTTGTTTGCATTATAATGCATGAGAATTAACAATGAAGGACAAAAGTGAAACTCCAAAAACGAACTATTGGATGCTCATTCTTCAAAATTCACTTTTAATCTTCATGCCTAACCACTAGGGTTGCAAACAGGTATCGAATTACCAAATTACTCGGAAGTTTTGACCTGCAAGAAATAGGATTTGGAACCTATTTTAGGTTTCGATTCATAAACGAGTCCGGGTTCGAAACCTAATTTAGGTTCCAATTGATAAACGGGTCTGGTTTCGGGTCCATATAGGTTCCGACCCATAGACCCGTTATATAAGTATTTGATATTGCAATTTGTACTTTAAAACCAATTCTTTTTTGGCATGCTTAAGTATAATACTGGATGTTGTAGACTTTATGTACTGTTATAAGTTGTATGATATTCTTATTTTAAGAAAAAAAAATGAAGAATAAAGAGAAAATAGAATCGATTTTGTAACTAGATTCGAGTCTTCTAGGTGGACAAAATTCCGGAACCGAATTTTCTTATCGAAACCAGGTCTGGAACCAATAAAACAAGTTTCGATTTAAAACTGGATCCGGAACCGGCACCGTTATTTTAAAACGAGTACGAGTCCGGGTCCACTATAGTTTTGATTCGGAACTGTCCCGTTTGCAACCCTACTAACCACTCTATGTACTCTAATGCAAACAACTAGACCCTTAATGTAATTAGGGTTGCTCAAGGGCTGGGTTAGGCCGCTCTGAGGCATATCCAGGCTTGATGTTAGACCCTAAACAGCTGATGCTGCGTTGGTGCGCAGGTGGTGCGGTGGGATAGGTGCTCCTAGACCTAACCGTTGCACAAATAGTTCATTGGTGCATATGGACTGTGATTTGGAAGCAAAACACTGCATATGAATCCCTTGGTGCGGATGAATATCACCTCTCGGTCGCTGGTGCGATGGACAACGGTGCTTACTAATGCGGTGCTGTGAAGACGTGCACGTCGTGCTGTACTGCACGTGGTGTGTGCAGTAACGTGCTGCACGTAGAGTGTGCAGCAATGCACTGCACGTGGTGTATGCAGACGTCGTGTTGTGTTGCTGTGGACGACGTCCTGCAGCTGCTATGGTTGCTGCGGTCGACGTCGTGCAGATGGTGCAGGTGCTGCGGTCGAGTGGTGCAGGTGGTGCGGGTGCTGCGTGCGGCAGGTTTTCACCCCTCGACCAACCATGTGATTTTTGGATTCTAATGCATGTCCAATGCATTGAAAACATGGGGAACATGTTGAACAATGTTTGTGTGAAAGGATTTGTGCATTGGGATTCGGGAACACGTCGAAAAGCTAATTTCCTCAATCTCGGACGTTTATACCCAGGAGGTGGGAAATAATGGGTGGCATAGACTTCTACTATGTAGGAGGTATGCCTGTGGTGCAGGAAAAATGGCCGGTCGACCCTGTTAGCACACGTTATGCACTGTGAGGCATTCCAATGGCCTTGGTGGCCTCGGTTACACGTTGGTGGGACTCGGATGGAAAATTGGTGCGTGGGGCCCACACCCTCGTGCCTAGGCCCACGTGGTCCGAATGGAAGAAGCCTGAATAATGCTGTGGCGCTACCCTTGGGTTGGTGCTGAGGTGTGGTGCTTGTGGGGATATTCTGTTGATATGGCAGCCACAGATGCAGCAGTTATGCAGTTACCATAGCAGTTGATGGTCTGGTGTGGCAGCCACATGTGCAGCAGTTGTGCAGTTACTCTGGTTGACTGGCAGATGACTTGGACCAATAGTTGGAGGGCAGGTTGCTTCCAACTGCAGACAACAACTGATTCTAAGCAGTTGGTTTGGATGGTGTTGGCACACTCTGATTGGTCCAAGACAGCAACAGTTATCCTTGTTTGCAAACAGTGATTGGACATGCTTGCTTATAAAAGTCTTTGAGGTTGGAAACTTGCAGGAGACAGAGGAGATCCGAGATTAACTTGTAATTGTTGTAACAGAGTGTAAACAATTGTAAGAGAATTGTAATTCCCAGTTTTGATTAATAAGAGAAACAGGCTGGTGCCTAATTAATCAATAGTTGTGTGCATTGCTTGCTGTCTCTTGTGTTCTTGCATTTCTGTGTATGCTGTGTTGTTGTTGGTAGGCTGACTAAGAGAAATCTTAGTGCTGTGCGGTGTATTCTTAGTGCGAAAAATTTACCCCGTGACACCTGACCCGTATGTAGAAATACATACCCATCTTCGGCTTTTGGGCTTTTAATTACTTTTTTGGGCTTTCTATCACTCTGTTGGGCTTTGAGCTTTCTATCACTTAATCCAATCCTGTCCATTATTAAACGGGCCAAAAATTTCGATCCAAGTTCGACCCTTTAATATGACCTTCTAGAATCACTCCACGTGCTGGAAAAAATGCAAGTAAAAAGAGAGGACGACAACGGTCAATGGGGTAAAAACGGATATTCCGGAATTCCAAGCTTAATATGCGAATCAAAGACGAACGGGCAGGATTGAATTGATTTGTCGGTATTAGGGTTAGGGTTTTGCTTTCTGAAATCCGATATAATATCTTTTGTTCTTGCATTTGGAATCATAACAATCTCCTGCTCAGTCACTAGGGTTAGGGTTTTGGAAGAAGAAGTAGAAGGAGAGGAGCGATGGAGCAGACTTTTATCATGATCAAGCCCGATGGCGTTCAAAGAGGCCTGGTACAAGCGACTAGTGCTTTTATATCAATCTCTCTCTGTTTTTTTTTTTTTAGTCTTGATTGATTCCTGAAGTTTTTCTCCATATGATTCCATGTTCTGCAGCAGATCTAGTTGGTGATGATGATAAAATAATCCTCTGTTCTGCAAAAATCTACAATTTGGTTGTTATAGTTTTGTTCTTCTTGTATATACATCTTGAGTTATTAATAGTCTTGATTGATTCCTGAAGCTTTTCTCCATATGATTCCATGTTCAAGGAAGCTGTTAATGAGTGTTTTTTTTTTTTATGAGTAGGATGATTCAATAAGGAAACATTTATCATTTTTGTTTTAGTTTTGAATGATCTTGTTTGTACAAGGAAATAGAAAGATTTAAGGGTCAGATCTTGCCTACAGGAATCTGTTAGGTATAGGATATCCTATTGCTGTGCAATGATCAAAATGTATGTTTGGTGCATGTTCTTGGGGGCATGCAGCATGTTTGTTTAGAACCTGAAGTAGTATGGGTGAAGTTAAAGTAGGTTTGAGGTTTGAGATGTGATAATGAGTGAGAATAGTGGAGTGGAGAAGTGAACTTATGATATGTATGAAATTTCTTCTACTCCTCCATAACCCCCCTTTTTTTTCTTAAGTAAAGTGTGCTGAAGTTAAGTTGAAGATGAGAAGTGCTTTTTAATTTTACTCACACCCTCTCACCTCTTATTTGATTGATATTATCCAAACAAGCATTTTACCCCAACTCTACTTTTACTTAAGTGAACCGAGCCTTTACCTTTTTCCTGATCTAATCTCCACATCGGGATGTGGAAATGTGTTCATAGGTAACCTTTTGAAATGCAAATGTTTCATGCATGGAACACAAAATCAGGAGATGAGTACGTTGAATGATTTTAGATGTGTTTATATGAATTTGTGTCTTTCACGCTTTCTCTCAAAATCTGTGACTATTTAATATATGATTACTAAATGTCCTGATCCATATCATTCTTATGGTAATATCGAACAATTTGGATAATGGATTTTCGGCTCACAAAAGTGAAGAAAATCATATCTATAGGTTGGTATTATATTGAGTGTTTTTCACAAATTTCTCATAATATATGAAGATTTAAGATATGAAACTAAACATCCTAGGGTTTTAATGGACCAATAAAGAAGATGATTACCAATTTGAGGTCCATAAAAGTGCAAAAAATAAAAGTAGGATAGAAAGAAAAAAGTGGTTGAAGGGATTTGATCCTCGAACCTATCAGGTGGAAGCTTTGTTGCATGTGTACCGGCGCATTTACCTTGTTTATATATGTAATTGTTTACCAACTCAGGTATGTAAATGAGAGGCTAAATAAGTCCTCATTTACATGCCATTTTCACACCTCATTTACATATATGATGGGTAAGTGAGCACAAACAAACAACCCCTTACATAAGCTGTTTCCTTGTGAGGGATATTTTCTTTCATTTTCTTTCTGTTTTGCTTTCCCTAAATTGACATCCAACACTGAGGTTCAAGTCAATCGATAGTAGTTTCTGTCATGGAAATGTTATGTTGAAGGCGGTTTGCAGCAGCAAATCCAGAAAGGTTATTATACAAATGATTCTGTGTTAACCCCATATCTGTAGCTGAGCTGAGAATTTTGAAAATCTTCTCACTCTGGAATTTAAATTGGTTTCCATCAGGTATAATTTTTGAATAACATTGTGTTTAGATTATGTTTCATCTGAAAGGTTTTCCTGAGATCTATGCTGACAATTTTGTCTCCTCATATTTTGCCTTTCTTTGTTTTTTTAAATGGTTAGATATGGAATTCAGTTGTGAAAACGGTTTCAAACTATATTATTTTCACTAACTTGTATGCCTTGAGTTCTAATATTGAAACACAATTGTTGACTGGATTTCATTTCTGTAAGCAATAAAGATGAGAATTGGACTTTCTTTTCTGTTTGCTTGAGATTGATACTTAGATCTCTAATGAGGTTTTTTTTTTTTTTTTAATATGGACCTAATGATTATGTAATGTTCATCTAAATTCAATTTATGTTTTTTTTTTTTGTTACTTCGAATTAGCACACGACTCAATTCTAATCATATGGTTGCTATTGACCGACAGCCTGCCCTACCATGTTTTGTATTGCGTCCAATGGGATAATTAAAAACACAATTGTTTGAAATCTTCACTCACTGATGCACTGACTGCTTCTTTACTTGTTTTAGGTTGGTGAGATTATTGGAAGATTTGAAAAGAAAGGTTTCTCTTTGAAAGGTGACAACATTTTATTTGTATTTATGGTCTCCTCCTTTGATGTTTGGTTATTATGCTTAAAAAGTACGTTGTGTTTGAATATTCTAGGTTTGAAGCTTGTGAATGTGGAACAACCTTTTGCCGAGAAGCATTATGAGGATCTGTCATCAAAACCGTTCTTCCCAAAGTTGGTTGAGTACATTATTTCTGGCCCGGTGGTTGCAATGGTATGGGAAGGAAAGAATGTTGTTACAACCGGTCGGAAAGTTATTGGAGCAACAAATCCCTCTGATTCTGCCCCTGGCACTATCCGTGGAGATTTTGCAATTGACATTGGCAGGTAAGAAATTTCGCTTTGTCTTTATCCCATTAACTTATATTAGATCGTTAGTTACCATTCAAAAATATTTATATATTTGATTGTTAGTTATGTTTTTGTGTATTGAGTGGCATGCTAATGTGAAGTCAGAATATTTACAGTTGATGCTGTTGCTAAAAATCTGGTTCTGTTTGATTGCTAGAATTCATAGTATTTATGTTGAGAGAATTCCAAAGCTGTATTCTTTCCTCTTAGAAATTGCCAGTGGAATTTCTCAAATGCTGTCTTTAAACTTCAGGAAAGCATTTCCAAATTCTGGAATTCAGAGAATTACGAAGATCAAAATTGTCAAAGCACTGTAGCAAATTCCATCTTTTTGTGTTAAATTTCCCCATAACGAGGTTGTTGGTCCTGTAAGAAATGCTTGCAAGGACCAATTGATTGTTACCATAGGGTCTATCTGTGGACATGATGAAATGATTAGTTGTGTCGTCATAATCCCACTGAGTGGCTTTATTGGCACTTGAAGAGAAATATTTGATAGTTTTGATTATATATCTATTTGTATATAAAGCAGGTAAGAAAAAAAAAAAAACTACTTGGAATTTTATCTACAAGTTTCTGTGATTTATTTTTAGTGGATGTCATGCCAACTTTCATGTGTCGGCATGCCAATTTTATAATTGTGGAGATGGCAATTAAATGATGAAACTATCAAACTATCTGGGAGCTGCCGATTTTATTTCTATATTTGGTACCCAGCTGTCCCTCCGCTGGGTAGGTACATGGTATATAGCGTGTGTAGGGGCAGTGTGGGTGTGTGAGTTTGAGTCTCCTATGAAGCAGAAAAAAAAAGATGATGAAACATTGAAATTCTTGAAGTGATGAATGTGACTAAATTGCCTATCAATATTTTAGGATGTCAAGCCCATTCAGTAGGACTTGCACCTCATATTTAGCAGGTAAAATTAAACGCATGTGCAAGAGGAAGTCTGCTGCTCTACTGTAATTGTCTGCTGTTCTTATGTAACTTGTATATCGTGAAAATGAGCCCATGTTCAGATATCAACTCTATAAATGTCAAAAGGATCCCATTCTTCATAATCAATAATTTCATTAGTTTATTAAAAAAAAAAAAAAAACACCTTATATTGAGAATCTTGCATTGGAGCACTTATTAAGAAAAGGTGTTGTAATTTTGCAAGGCTACCCCAAGCTTTATTAGATTTTTGTTGATTTATAATCCGTACTCTTGATTATGGTCATTAATAGTTACAAATCACAAGTATGTCTGACTTGTTGAAGGCAATCTAGGTTTATGAGAATCTGATTTGAGATTTCATTTCTCGACACAGGAATGTCATCCATGGCAGTGATTCAGTGGAGAGTGCGAGGAAAGAGATTGCCTTGTGGTTCCCCGAAGGCACTGCTAATTGGCAGAGCAGCCTGCACCCTTGGATTTATGAGTAAAGATAATGCTGGTGGGTCTTTTGTTTTTTTTTTTCCCAGTTTTCGTACCTCCATCAGTAGTAACTTTACCTGATTCCGATTTTGTGACTTATTTGAGTGTATGATGAAATGACATTGTCCTACCAGAGTGGCTACATTTTGGAATGTTCATTTTACATTTTGTTTGACTTATCATCTCTCTCAGTAATGCCGTGGATTTTTGCCTCCTGTGTGGAACTATCATCCCAATTATGAGGAGATGTCTTTTGCATTCACCATTAATGGTTAGAATGAGTGGTTTATGTCTCAAACCTTTTTTTTTTGGCTTGAAGAGGAGGTTTGTATCTCAACCATTGCAAATCAGATGGAATTTGTGAATTCCCTGCCATAGTATTAGATGACCAGTGGGGACTTATGGCATGAGTGATATGCATGATTAGGATGATAAGCCCAACACAATTTGTGCCTGTACATCCTCCCGGTACAGTCTCTCGAGCTGCAATAAGTGAGCTCTTTAAGAGATCAATCTGAGCACAATGAAGGCCCAATCAAGCCTATTGTATAAAAAGGATTGATTGTAGGCTAAACCCTTGGCTCAATCATGTCAAAATGGGGCGTACACGGTTCCCCATCTATATTATGCCGTTGGCAAATGGGACCAACGGGCTGCATTACCCATGGGTCTAGTAACGATGATGAGTGTTAATTTTGTTGTAAGATACTGCATCTAGTCATCTATTATTAATCATAAGAAGGGGGGCTTTGCAATAAAAGGGATCAGAGGGAGGTTCTTCCCCCATACTGATCTCACACATGAGGAACCTGACGACATATCATTACCCTTTTGTAAAATGCATCACTCATGCAGAGTGATCAATCCCTGTGTCTTCACTTATGGCCAACCGAGCCTACAACCCTAAAAAAATTGCAGGCCGCACAAGGGAACATCTCAATTATATCTAATTAGGTGCATCATTTTAATTTGTTTGAACCTCCCATCGTTTAACGATGAAGCTAATTCAACATGCAAAACATTCATCTAGGCAGACATTTTCATCCAATGGTCAAGGAGGCGTGGAGCCTGTCAAAAGAGCAAGACCCCCTAGAAAATTACCCATTCAGCATTTCTATTTCTTTACGAGCACAGTATCTCACTAAATTATTACACAGCATGCACAAGGAAACCTTCTGTAAGCACCTCAAATCATGGTGGCTGGATGATTTGAAGCGCCCTATAGTGGTCAAGAGTACAAAAGTGGTCCTCATGAGTCATGAATATATAAGACTAAAAGTGGACTCCGGCAAGAAGACCCCCCATCTCCTTACTTGTATATTTTATGTGCCGAAGCCCTGACTCAACACGCTGTACACCTAAGTGCTGCCCACCGGATGTTATTTCAACGGGTGGGATTGCTGCAATTCGCAGATGACCTGCTCAGACTCGCCTCACCAAGGACAGCTTACACATCACTAATGCTGTGGATTCGTTTGATTACCTGGGAACCCCCCTCGCCATGGACAGATCTCAGAGAACAGCCTGGCATACCACTATTAGAAGACTTCAAGCTCTCATCTCTAGCTGGATAGGGACTCTGCTCTCCCCCGCTGGCCGTCGGGTTCTCATCCAATCCGTCAACTGTACAATCCCTGTCTTCTGGCTGGGCCACAGCACCATTCCAGGTAAAGTTATCAAAGAGATCAACCGAACCAATGCAGCCTTTCTCTGGTCGGGGAAAAACTCCCACCAAGGTCTCCACCCCATAGCTTGGGACACGATTACTCAACCTATCCATGAAGGTGGGCTGGCGGTGAGGAGCATTGCGACCCTGTCCAAAGCTCAACTAACCCACCTGGTGTTGCATTTTCACACGGAACCTGAGTCCTTTTGGGGGGCCATTCTTGCTCAAAAAAATACTTACGGTCCTGCTCCTTTCGGAACTGCAACCTAAGCCCAAAAGACTCACCCCTACGGAGACGAATGCTTCAGCCCAGACATAGTATTTTTTTTATCACATGTCTTGGTCTGTTGGTAATGGGGCCTCCATTGATGCTATGCATGATAACCGAATTTTGGGTAATGCTGTTAGGCTACCTCAGAGCTCTGGTAGCCCCACCACTTCCCTTCATGTCAGCGATCTCATTACCAGGGGCCGGCAGAACAATTGCTGTTGGGAGAGGGCTTCCTTGCACCAATGGTGGACTGATGATACAGTGGACACCATATGCTCCATTCCAATAGGTGTAAAGGATATTCCCTATTGGAAAAGCGAAAAAGGCTGGTTCCTGCACCATTAAGGCTCTCTACCAGCACCACAGAACCATCAGCTTTGGGCCCCACCCCCCTTGGACTTTGGCTCTAGTCCTTGCCCATTCCATCTAAGCTGAAGCATTTCCTTTGGAAATGTTTTCATGGACGCCTGCCTGTAAGGGACCGGCTTCAAAAAATCTTCCCAACTATTGACTCGAGATGTGTACTCTGTCATGGTGAAAGTGAAAATGTAGACCACCTCCTCTCCTCCTGTATAACTGCAAATTATGTTTGGCGTCCCCTCATCCACATATTGCACCTTACCACCCCTGCTGATCCTATCGCGGCTTGGTTCTGGGAACAGACCAAGAGTTCTCAGGTTAATGTTAGTTGGACCTGGTGGTACATTTGGAAAGCTAGAAATGACATTATCTTCAACTCTATTTCTCATTCGGCATCTATCATGGGGGAAATCATGAAGGCTTCTCATGAATGGCAGGTTGCAACAAACTTATGTCCAACCACCAAAGGCAGGCCTATTCCTCCAGCACGCCGGACTCCTTTGGAATCTCATAAGGTCAACATTGATGGGTCCTACAACCCAACCACGGGGTTGGCGGGCATCGGGGGTATGCTAAGAGACTCCCAGGGAAATCTCATCCAAGCCTTTGCTGCGGGGACTGCTCAAGGCTGGAAGCGGAATTGCAGGCTCTCCTCCGGGGTATCGACCGAAGGATTCTCCTGGGAACTAATGCCTCTCTAGGGTAGTTTTCTTCTTAAAATTGAGACTCTCCCAAGGTGGAGAGTGGATCTCATCCGCAGATCAGCTAATACTGTAGCGGATCAACTCGCAAAAATACGACCACCCCTGGAAATGCTTTTTAATACTTCCCTACCAATACACATCTAGCAGTTTTACTTATATGAGAAATGTGTGCATGAGCAGGAGAATGTGGGTAATGCGTCACCAAGCCTGGAGCGACACCTTTTGCAGCAAATTTCATCATGACTGTTGTATTCTGCCTCTTACAGTAGCCTTCTATGTTTTTGCATTTCAATATTGATGCTTATGTAGTCTCAATGATTGTAATATGATCCCTTATTTATTCAAGCTCTTCTGTTTAATATAATTTCCGTCTTTTCATTAAAAAAAAAGTGAGAGCAGCCACTAAATAACTGTTTCAATAGATACTAAGATAACAACTACTCCATCTAATGAGAGCTCCTGAAACAGCAAAACACAAATGGCAAACAAACTGATGAACTCTGCTGACAATTTAAAATCACATAAAATTCAAGACCACAACCCCATGGTTTTGTGTCCGCAACAAGATGTGCATGAACATATAATCACAGGCACAGATGCAACGCACAACAACTGAGGACATGCATATATTACAGATTATTAAGAAGCTATATTCAACTGAGAAGAATGCACAGAAACCTTTCAGAGTATTCTTAAGTAGGAAATCACTCAACCATAGCATCGGATTGGATCATTGCAGCCCTTCTCTGCCGACTGCTTAGAACCAAAGCGTCCCCCTTTTGCAAGATACTGCTGGTGGTATTCTTCTGCTCTGTAGAATTTCTTCGCCGGGAGAATCTCTGTGACAATCTTCCGATCCAAGAGCTGCTGCTGTTTCTCTAATGACTCCCGTGCTGCTTTTTCCTGCTCAGGTGTGTAGAAGTAAATTCCTGATCTATACTGTGTCCCCACATCACTACCCTGTCACCGAAAAAAAATTAAAAACCAAACCTATCACAATGTGCAGCTGTAATATTGGTTTGAACGCCCATGACACACCATTCATGAATGATAACGATGCCTTGCAACTTGCAAGGCAGAAATTCAGAATCGATGAGCATTTTAAGCCTTACAGCATGAATGAGCAGTTAAACCATAACGATTACAAAGATACTTGGTTTTTTTTAATGGTGTATCAGATTGACACATGAAGATGAGTTTGAAAGAGAGTGTATCCTAATTGTGTTTGAATGTTAGCCAAAAAGGAAGGTTACTCATTCTGCTGAACATACAAGTGTGGGGCACTTAAAAAAAAAAAAACATTATCCTACCTAAAATTCTTTCCAACTTCCATGTTGCTCATGGCGGATGAGTGGATAAACTATGACCTATCCATTTGCCATGACCTAAAATATTGAATTACTTGGGGTATTACAATTGTGCCCACCTTCGCTGGCTGTGCAAACATTGTTTTTCGGACTTTTGTTTTGTACCCAAGTCAAAGCGCATGAACTCAGGAAGATTCAAATGGGCCAAAGTTCATGTTTGTGGAGAGGGTTTTCAAGTGGTAAATGAAAATGCTTATTAAGGAAAATGATTTAGCCTTTTTAAGCCTAAAGATTTCCACTGGTTCTCATTTTCTAAGCAGGAGCAAAGAGGTGAACACCCATTTACTGCAGTTTTTCACAAAGTTGAACCAACCAAGAAAACTGCAGCTGTGAAAAAATGAAATCTTACCTTCCTATTTTCCACAGAAAACCAAATTACTACAAAGGGCCTTTGTGTTTACATTAAAATGCATATGTATTCAATATCTAGCAATTATTTCAAGTGGTTGAAAATGAAGACCAAAGGCTGGGTATCTATTTCCCATACTCCATTGATTCTATTTTCAATGGAAAGGTTATTTGATGCTTATTTTTTGAAATTCACCTTCTGGTCTTCATTGAACCCCAAGAATCAGAAAGCCATTTTATTTTCTACCTTGTCATACTTGACCCAAAACACACTTTACTTTACTTTACTTTACCTTAACACCTCCAAAACTTTTGACTAGAACAGAAGCATAGAAACCTCAAAACTCTTATGATAACCTTTTCAACATCTCATCCACACAAACAAAAAGCATCCCAAAAATCCTCCAAATCTCAAAAGAAGAAGAACAAGAGAGAGAGAGAGAGAGAGAGAGAGAGAGAGAGATTGAGAAACGTATGGGTAGTTTTGTATTACCTGACGATTGTGAGTGGTGGGATCGTGGCGCGCCCAAAAGGCATCAAGAAGATTGTGATAGGTGCAATGGTTTGGATCGAACTGAACCCTAACAATCTCCGAATGGTTGGTGTTGCCTGAACAGACATCGTTGTAAGTGGGATTATGAAAAAAGCCCTGGCTGTATCCAACTTCGGTCTTCGTGACGCCTGCAACTCTCTGGAAGGCGAGCTCCACGCCCCAGAAGCAGCCGGCGCCGAACTGAGCGAACTGCTGCCCCGGCTCCGGTACGTCGTCATCGGGGCCCTGAGCGATGGAAGATGAGGAAGAATCCATGGCCCGATGTCCGAACCCTAACCCTAGCTTTCCAAGCCAGCTCATGAAGGTAGGTCAAAATAAGTCGATGGGGGGATTTATTGAGACCTTGCGAGATTTTTAACGAGGGAAGTGGGAGATTTTGGGGATTTTTTTTTTGAACTTTTGTTTGTAGCGTTGGGAAGAAGCCAAACAGTAGGTTCGGGTTGAAAAGTTCAAAAAATTCGATTTTGATGCTTATGAAGAAAAAAAAATTTCCAACATATCTAAAACAAGAAGATTATCAATTAAATTAGTGCATTAGGTAGGAGAAACCTTCACCATTGATCCTTAATTTCTAGTAGGGCTGATATCATAATCCATCTATGCGTAGACCATATAATAGGGACCCCGTCATATTCGGCAATCTCGGGTTTAACCAAGGGCGGACACATAAAATTCTTCATTGGAAGGGCCACTATATAGGAAAAGTGTTTTGGGAGGGAAAAATATAAAAAATAAATATAGTTTTTAAAAACTACAGGGGCTTTTCTGAAAAATCTTGTAAAGAAGTGGGGTTTTAAATTTTGGGAGGGCCGTGGCCCTCTACCAGCCCCCTTTGGTTCCGCCCATGGGTTTAACACCCCCGTTCAAAAGAATCATGAGAATTTCAATCTTAAAGGTGGGCTTTCATCCCTATGAAAACCCGACTAGAAATCCCTGAAGATTTCATTGCCAAACATGACCTGGCCGTACTGGGTGGGGGGATTTTTTTTAATGGCTTATAGGGTTGTTTATTTAAATTGATGCTAAGACTCTTTTACTATTTCCTCTTCTTGTTTTTTTTATTTTTTTTTTCAATTTTCTTTCATCATACTAGTTGTGGTTGCATGAATAGAATTTTATTAAACATGTTAAGGCCTATTTATTTCAGGCCATTTTCTTTATTGGGGATTCTTGAAAATAATGCAAGTCTTGTCTTTTGGGAATTCTAAATTCTCTATTTGAATGGTGATGATTGGTGAAGCTACTATTCCAAATGCACTTTTGGCTTGTAGAATTATAAAAATCTAAAATTTTACCTGCTGGACAATTACTTGGGGGATAGCATTTTTAAGAGAATTCCAAATGCCCACAAACAAGTAATCTCCAAATGCTTTAGAAGAAACAATCCCCAAGTGATTCCCAAAGGAGATAAAAAATTCCAATTTCCTTGACAAGGTTGGCTTTTGAGTTAGTTTACACTTTATGTAACATGAATATGCTCAACTTGAACCAAATCTATCTAGTTATAGAGTATGAAAATGTCAAACTGGATTCAAACTGGAAGTCTCAAATGTCAAACCAAACCTTTTTAATAGGAAGTTGGGTTGATGGATCAGGTGAGGAATTGTTAGGCTTGGACCTAGGTCTTGTGACATAATTGGAATTTTAGTGATTGTCTTTACTCAATCGGCTCATTCCAAAGTGGGGCCCTCCATTTGCTATTGGAATTGGAGTCAGAATATCACTATGAACGACTGGGTGGGTTGTGCCTTTAATAATCAACTTAGGGTTCCATAAATTTATTGAGTTATTTTCTATAAATGAAGAAGACAAATTTGATTTAAATAAACAAAAACTAATAATATAATTATCATGAAATCATTGTAAAAGCTGTCATTGTTTTCTAAGGGGACAAATTCATAAAAGAACACACAAGAATTTAGATACTACCTAAGTTAGAGCTACCTGCACAAAAGCATTGATAAACTTCAGAGTAATGCTACATGTCCCGAATTCGTTCCCGAAATTGGGACCGAACGGACAAGTGTCATGATGTGATGATGCATGAGAGAGATGTTTTTGGGGGAGCGGGAGAGGGAAAAAGGGGGAGAGAGATGTTCGGTCCCAATTTCGGGACCGAATTCGGGACATGTAGCATTACTCATAAACTAAATGCTAGGACTTGGGACTGAATATTGAAACCCAAGAGAACTTGGGGTGGGTTTTGAATAGCACCAACCCACCAACAGTTGTGATCAGCGACCAATAAGTGAATAGTAGGCACTGCCTTCTCTAGGATTAAGGCACTAATAAGGAACTGTTGATTTTAATGCTGGAGGAATCGCCACTAATTCTAATAAGGAAGGGGTAGAAAACATATTAAATATTGTGCTATTGTGTGACTCTTGGATAGGCACTAGCTCGCATGAAATTTCATGTTAGGGGTTTGAAGGTGCTAGGCAAACTAGAATCACCCCTAAATGCAGCCTTTGTGCTAACAAATGTGGCCCATATCCTACAACTGGGGTCTTTCCCAGGTTGGGTACTTTTGGGTTTTCATTTGGGTTGAGCTTGCATTCGGGTCTACCCCACATGCAAATCAGTGTGGAGTACCATGTACCAACCCAAAAGCTTAAGTTGATAGGTGGAAAGCCTAAGCAGGTATATAAAACTCATTACTTGAGTGATGTGGGATGACTTTTCTAATACTCCTCCTTATGTACAGGCTCAACAGATTATATGGATAGGCTTGCCATATGAGCTACATAAGAATGACGGGATACCATGTACCAACCCAAAAGCTTAAGATAATAGGTGGACGACCCAAATAGGTATATAAGCCGTGACAAACCCATTACTTGATTGATGTGGGATGTGGGAGTTTCCCAACATCTAAAACAATAAAATTTGGAAAGCTGGCATTAATCTCTCAACTGTGAAGAATCAGTCTACTTCATTTATACACTCAAATATCTGTATCAGTATTTATACAGCACATTCAAATCATCATCATCCACAAAATAGTCCCCAACATACTAAAGAAAATAACATGGAGAGATTCTCTAGCATGAAACAAAAACCCAGCTGAAGGGGTGGCTGGCAATGGGTTGTTGACATTGTTGGTAGGGCGCGGAAGAGAAGCTGGGACCTGATCATTGGACTCAGGGGCCAGGGGTGCACCAACAGGGCTCGATGCCTGGTTTCCATTAACAGATACTTGAAGCCTCATCCCTCCAAGACAATGGGACATGGTTCCACAGATGAAGTACTTCTGTCCTGGTGCGGAGAGAGGTATGGATGTGTTCCCATCTCTGCTGGATTGTATAGCATTCGTTGCCACGCAGTTGTCATATGCATCTCTGGATACCTCAGACACACTGTGCAAAGAGGAGTATTGGAACACTGCAAAAAAACATGAAACTTTTCTTATTGAGAATTGTGGGCATTGACATTCCAATACTATCCTTTACATTGCCAAAATATAGTCCTCCACATTTTTTTTAAAAATTTTTTTCAATCGGAATCCTGTACATTGAGAGCACTTTTTCCACCTACATGAATCCAAAGTCAAAACCCTATAAAACATGAGAGATCCTGTTTTAAAGACTTCAAAGTTGTCCAGACTCTAACAAGCAGACAAGATTACAATGGGTGAAGTTTGCAAAGTCAATGCAAGAGCCTTTTCAAATGAGTGTCCAATTTGGGTGAGTGCTAATTCATACAATGGAAGGATGAAGCCACTGAGAAGGGTTTAGATTGATCATTGCGAAGGCCTTTCCATGTTTAGTGATCTTCCTGTTTTGCTATATAAAATCATTATAGTTTGACGTCTTTGAATAGATGCATGGTAGCTATCACCATTTCATGCATTTCTACAAATCACTGATACACTCCAGGACCTTCCAATCCCATCCTCACCTGTGGTTGGCATGAGTTGAGGTGGTTTATGAGCTTGTTTTGCAGTTAATTAACTTAAACATGCACTTGAACCTAGACCCTAATTCAGGGATGATATTCTCCTGTGCTCCTGCAATGGGTGCACCGTCAGCACGGTGGGACCCAGTGAAATTCAGGGGGGGTCCTACCTTCCGGAACGGTCAGCTTGGGAGCAAAATTTCTCCTAATTAAGGGGATAAAGCTATGATGATGATGATAATGGATGCACTTAAGCCTAAAACAACAAGAGATGCATCAAATAAAATGAAATGACCACAGATTGGGCATTAGGAAACTAAGAAAAGGGAAGAAACTTACTAAGAACATCGCCTACGGTGAAAGTTTTGCCGGCGACCCATGAACTGAGATCGGTGCTGATGTCCCAACCAGCAGTGTCTCCCACAGTGTAAACGGTAGCCGTGCATGTTAGCACAAGGCCAAGCCCAAGAGAAGCAAGAAAAAGGAAAAGCTTAGCCATTACTGAGAGTTGGAGAATGAAGAAGTTGGTGTTACGTGTTCTGTTTTATTTAATTAGGATTGTTTGTGAGAGTAGATAACCTAAAGCATCTAACTCCACAACTAAACACCCAGCTTCTTTTTGGTTCAGGTTGGTAAACTGATTTCTTGCTTGAGTTATTGTGACTGGGCTTTCATATGATGCATTATTATGCAAAGGCAAGTTTTTCTGTGAGAATTCCTCTCACCATTTTAAGGTGAGGGCAGCATGGTAGAGATCTTAGGGCCGAACTTTTTTTTCTAATATAAATTCGTTAAACTTGCAGGCCACGGATCAAGAGTTAGAGGCTGAGATTGACCCCATTTTTTTTATATTATATTTGGGACCTCGGTGATCAGATCTTTTCATCTCCTATGTCCCATGATCTGTGGGGCCCAGTGGTCGGTGAGCACAGTAAGACTTTGCACACCGATGCACTCGAATCTTACCAATACATAATAATATACACAGGTTTTGAATTAATTCTAGGTGTAGTCGGTCTAACCCTGTCAAGTCCAGGTACAGAATAATTAATCCGAGTCTGGTCCAGGGCTGGTGATCGGACCCAACCCAACCTGCTCAAATCGGACTTCTTGGTTGCTTGGTAAGGTGAATGGTTAAGTTTGTTGGCCCGGCAGTTGAGCAACTCTCACTCTTCGAGGGGGTTCTTTTCAGATTGCAGATTGCTGACAGAATTCCCACGTCAGGCCTCTCCCACTTGTGAAGAATTTAGTACATCAGGCCTAGGTTCTTTTCCTTCATCCTTATATTCCAACACTTGGGGTCCACCTGATGTGAACAGTTTCTTGAGGAAAAAATAAGTCAATCTAAAATCATTGTCCATTTCAACATTAGGTGCCAATCTGTGCACCTACGTGAACATATTAAAAAAATCTCATTTCTAGAATTAAGAGAATTGATAGGTAGATCATAAAATCAATGTTGTATTCATATTTTTACTCAACAATAGGAGGGCCTCACTCCATGCTTGTAACCAAAACTTTTGTAGCTAAATAATTCTATGATTGGAGTGATATTTGAGTCCGCCCTGATCCATGTTGAATCTTTATCATCCCTACCCCACTAAAGAAAGGTGTATTAAACTTATATGGTAACTCATACACCAGTGACAAATTCCTAATAACCCCCATCCCCCTCACCCCACCAAAAATAAGAAAGTAAAAAAAAAGAAAAAAGAAAACGAATAGATGGAAATCACCCAAATTTGATGCCTATCTGACTATTACCTAGTCTAATGTTGGATTGAATCACAGAAAATATTGAACTTCAATAATCACAAGAATTTAAGGACATAAAATCAGGGGTTAGGATCATCAGATAAGAGTGATGTTTGACCCACACCAAATCCACATCAACCCCTTCTTTTGTAAAGAAAAAAAATTGTATAAATCAACAAGCAAACTATCATCAGAACTGAGTTAACCTCCAATTATCTTATACACTACTACACTCCATTCTCTGAGAAGACAATATGATTATCAAAGTTCCATTGAAAGATGATATTTATCCATTGTGCGGCCAACCAGATGCATGTTTTTGGCGTCTTCAATCCCTGTGCCTTTAAATTTGTGGAGTCACCGTTTATTGATTAACTTCAATGCTTTTTGTGAGATAGGATTTCATTAGTAACTATAATGCTGGTGTGGTTGGTCAACTTGGAGAAGTAAATAACATCAAGTTCACTTTTTCCCTTGTCTTTGGCTTTCAATACAATCAGAACAAGGATCATTGTGCTTAGTTTTATCCTCATTGCTGGTTTGCAGTTTGTCGGAGGGGACTTTCAGGTCTTCCACAAGGATTCGCCGGAGCTTCTTATTCTCCTCCATCAGTTCTTCAATAATTTTTTGGTGTTTTAATAGCTGAAGCAGAGAAAAACTTAAATTTGATGACCATCTAAAACAAGCAGGCAGTTATGCATAAATGCATGCAAATGTGTCGTGTCGAGTCATGAGTGCATTCTCTTTAGAATCTAAACAAGTAAATTTGCAGGCGTTAACAGCTGCAACCTCAGTCAAGGAAAAGCAGATGGAGTACTTAATCACTCTGGGGTATGAGACATATGTTGATAAGTATTCACATTCATAAAGTTAAGAGTGGACAAGGGACAAATTGAGGAACAGCTTACCATTTGAAGCATGTTGTTTTCCGTTCCCTGATGTGCAGCCTACACATCAAGTTTCAATGCAAAAATGTCATCTTATTGTGATGTTGACATGGTATCACTTCAAAACAATGCACTAAAGACAATTCAACTGTAATAAATGCTTTAGTTCAATTTCTGAAAAAGGAATAGATTGCAGAAAACGACTATCTAAAATTACAAAGTTTCAGTAGCATTGCACTACTTTTATAGGAAAAAAGAAGTAAAAGACTGACATGCTCTCCGGCAAAGAATTACAAGTGATTATGACTAACACTTGCGGGACAGAATATTGGCTCTATCCCATGTTGAGGGGCCACCTTTGTCCCATTCCCCTCGATAAGAGTACATATCAAGGAAGGTTGTGGTTATTAACGCCCGTAATTATGATCATCAGATACATATTGAAGTGGGATTGTGATAGTCAATCCCAGTCTCACATGATAGATCACATGTTAAGACGGTTGTGATCATTATCAAAATCCCACCCAATGTTTTACGTAGTAAGTAAGGTTGTGATTTCTATCCCATTCCCACGTTTGTCCCATCTATCTAGGATGCACAGTTAAGTAATTCAAATATAAGAAATTCAGTTCTACTTCTAACAACCATTTTCAATAGGAAAAAGAGGTCAATTGAAATATGAACTTAACAAGCAAATATGATTAATAAGCAAAAAAATACAAATCATAAAGATGCAGATAAACAATTGGGGACTTCTTTCCCTGGACAAGATTTCAGGAATGTCTGAAAACTAACATATTACACATCATTTCTTGAGAGAATAAATACGGTAGCTGACTGATAGGGTATAAGGATATTCTCTTGCATTGAAGTCACAGCAACTGTTCTAAATATGGAATTGGGCGTATTTTGATCTTTGAAATTTGAATAGTAGCCCATGCAAATGTGATGCATCAAATGGGTGGTCCAGGTTAATTGGTCAGTGGATCCATGATCTAAACACAGTTACAAGAACGAGAGTAGCTGAAGCAGCAAACTGACACAATAAATTGATCAAATTCAATGACTTTGTTGCACATACCATATCATTATGCTCTGTTTCATCAGTTTTCAGTATTGGACTTTGCAGGAAACTTCTAATGACCATTTCAGAGCGACTGCCAGCGGACGCTTCAGATGGAGTTCCTTTCAATGAAAAAGATGCTTGTTTGGGTGCAACATTTGAACTTCCATCTTTACTGGGACCATGCGGCATGCTTTCTGTAGTCTTAGTCACCAGCTGCATGATATTTGTGACACTACTTTGCACATTGCTGTCGGAAGTCCCACTTATCAAACGTATGCCGCTTTGCAAGGACCCTGGGATATTACTCTGGTCAAATGGGAAGCTGGGAAGAATTCCTAGCTTCACCATCATCTTTATGATTGCTTGCTAGGAAATAGAATCAAGTTAGTTTAGAAGGATGCCAAGAAAACAATGTTAAAGAGAACCAAGCATTGTGGGTGAATCAAACATACTCTGAAACAAGATTGAAACTTATGCGCCACTCCAGGCTTTGCAGTGGAGCCTGTCATTCCCAACAAGAGTTGGTTGTTTGAAAGAAGAAAGAAAAAAAGAGTTGGTTGTTGAGTATATGCATGTGCATGTGTAAGTTTTATTTTGTTTAGGTAAAACGTGAGCAAAACGAAGGATGTGTAGAAATGTAGTTATAACTATGTAGCAATAATATACAAACACATGTACTGATAACTGTTATTATTACTTAAAAAAACATAATTGTCTGTATTAGAGATAAACACGAGAAAACGTGAGATACAGATGAGGGGGCATGTTCATCAATTTTTCGTGGATATTAGCTGCAATAGTGAAATCTAAGGGGGAAATGGGTACTGAAAACTGTAGGGATTTATGAAGGGAAGTGAATTTCCTGGTAACTAAGCCATAAATAAAATTCTCAGGCACTAGTTAAAGTTTCATGTTTCACCCAAATAACCAATGATTCCCATTAATAAATCAGTGAAAACCAAGGTTCTATGACCTTTGTAAATGCTTAATGAATCGTTCTGGGCACAATGCAACTTTGTTGCTGGTATTGGATACTTGGACAGCTGTAAAATACATTTTGAGAAATGGGGTGTGGTATCTCCATTTCTCGCACCCTTGTCCATACTGGTACATGTATTTGGGCATCATAGATGATAAAACTTAAATGAAACATAATATCTAAGGAAACCTAAACCGCAAAACCTTGTCTGTCACACGCACTAGATCTAGATTGTATTGTTTGCTAGGCATGCTCTAGTACTTCAAATTATTCAATATGCCAGTGTGTGATAACAAGAAGCCAAGATTCAAGTCTTCAACGAAAAATGAAACAAAATGAAGCGCAAATCCAATACAACACATACCAACTCCAAAACCATAGCCGAAACCAATTCCATGTGCACCACTTGGTTCAGTGCTCTTTACACTCAACCTTCTTATCTAATGGCAAAGCTGGGTTAGTGGTAAGTTTATAAAATGAGTCCCCAGCAGGGTAAAAACAACAGAGATAATGAAAATCATGCCATAGCACACTTACAGTGATATTCACATGTCTGCCAACATTAGAGAACGCATCAGTCGCTCCTTTGGTAGCGCTCAGGACCATCTGCAGTGGTGGAGTTGCACCTGATTTACACTTGTTAAAAACATTGATCGTTTGCCAGCGAAGGAAAACCATAATAAAAACTTATCCATAAGGATGCAAGTACAAAGTTGAGGAAGGATGTACTCTAACATTGTCAATATATTTGGTGACCGAGGAGAAGAAATTTGGGAAGAGAACTAAAATCACTTGATAAGTTTTGAACCTAGGTCATATGCTTCCTCTTCACAGTGGATAAAACTGAGCTTATTTTGGTGATAGGTCAATGCAACACAAGGAAGAACAAAACCTTCAGAGATGAAAATGTTGACTATAAATGGTTTCAAAGAGAATTAATTTCTATACTGGAGAACCAATTTCTAGATGCCAGTCATATTGAAAATTACCAAGTAGAAGCTGGCCTAAAGATAGTCTTTGCATCTTGAATTGGTTCTAAAACTGGGTTTGATGGTACTTAGTATTGCTTTTGCTAGACTAATATTTGTTTAAAGACCAAATAAGCAGGCAGACGCACATGATCAAATGGAAATTCAATAATTCTTACCTATTTCTCTCGCAAGAAGACGCTATTTGAACAAAAAAGGAAAAAAAAAAGAGAGAGAGAGAAGACTCTATCTAATTAAATGACTTGACCAAATTAATCACTTATCAATATACTGACAAATCCTTTTTTTTTTTTTTTTTTTTTGAGTGGTAACAAAGATTTCATTAAAATAGAAAGGAAAAACAAAACACACCAAAACAGAAAAAAGAGGAGTTGGAAGGTGCAAGAGAGAGGCACCAGCCACAGCCCCAATGCTTGTAAGACACTTGCCATGACAATATTCACAGGGAAGGTATTGCAATAACTGTAATCACTAGTAAATGATGCAATTTTGATGCTACCATTGCATATTGAGCATACAACTTGCCAATTCTAATTATCTCCTTTCCTTTTTAATGTCACTTCAATTCTTCATGAAATGAGTGGTGTGCTATTTTCTAAATGGTGTTTTGCCAACTTTGATATAACCCAAATTGCTACTTTAGCATTCATATAAGGACAAACAAAGTCATCACACTTATCATAAACTTAGAAACAAAAACAAACGCATGGCATGTAAAACAAAGACAGGCGCAAGAGGAAAGTCAGGTGAATGAAATATTACTAGGAGTATTAGCAGCAGATTTATCTGGGCTTTGACCATCCTTTCCTTTAAAAAAACCACCCAAATCCATTGTAGTTTATGAGAGGCAGAAGATAATAGAGTTGGAAGGATGAGAACTGAGAAGGCTTTGTAGTTGGTGGGACTTAAAGCAGAGTACTCAAGTAAAGAAGAAGACGTCCGACACCGATACCAATCCCAGATTCGAAGCTAACGGATTCTCCATTTGCGAGTTGCAAATGCTAAAACCACACCCACACAGGAGGCTTTTTGCATGGATGGCCCAACCCACATTTTATGATCTACCATTGATTACAGACAGCTCTTATTGATGCAGCTGCAAGAAAAGAATTCATCCTCTCTCTCTCTCTCTCTCTCTCTCTCTCTCTCTCTCTTTCTCGATTCTTGGCTCTTTTACTTTCGCCTACATGTGCATCGAGCCATGACAAGTTATATGAATTGACAACATTCAAGTGGATGTGAATGTGAATTTTTGGTGTGGCTCTTGAATGATATGGTCCAAAGATGAGTGGTCTTTATCATGCACAAAGCAGGACTCATGTTGATGGGTTCACTTCACTCTTATCAAAGTGGTCCGGATCTAGATGCACCATGGGTTTGGATAGAGATGCAAACTGGGCTGTGCCTGGGCCAAGCCGTGCGGACCTGTGAATGTTCACCGGCTGGTATGGGCCAAGCCTGGCTGGCTGAGGGTCGGCCCAGGATGGCCCTGAGGCACTGCTGGGCAGGTCTGGGCCTTTGTTTTATTTTTTATGTTCTCCAAAACCTCAGGTCATAAATTTTGGTTCCAAATCCAAAGGGCATGCATTTGATCATTTCTCATGGTTCTCAATTTATCTTAACGAACTTGCGAATTGGTCAATTGTAAACTATAGGTCCTGATTGTACAATCCCTAATAGAGAAATTCCAGTAGTCAAAGAAAGAAAATCAAGGAGTTTCAGCATGATTTCAATCCTATCCATCTCTTCAATTACTCTCTTTTTAAACATTCTGAAACCATGTACAGGTAAGACCCAGCCTGCCTCGGGCTGGGTCGTGCCTGTGCCTAACCATTCCCAAGCATGGGCCATGCCACGTGCCCAGGCACACAGGCCCAACCCAGCTCTTGCCAGGCATGGCCGGGCCTGTCCATGCCGTGCCGGGTCTCAGCCCACTTTGCACCTCTAGGTTCCACTATGCTTACTTGTTTGAGTCTGGATCCTCTCAGACCAATAGAATAAAAAAAAAAAAAAAGAGTCTGGATCCTCTTGAGGCCTTAACCTATTGAGAAACTCTGAGTTGACTCAGCTCAGCTACTAATAAATAGAGAGTACACAATGCCTGTTTTGGTCAAATCGGTGGTGACTAAGTCAAGACTCAATTGGTTCGCCATGAATTCTTCCAGACTCTGTCAAGTCTTGTTCATAACTCAAAAACCAAGTTTTACCAAAAGACCTACGATTGCGTTAAGTACTCAAGGCCCAAGCTCAGTCCAAATTCTAGGGTTAAAAATCCAGACCCAGGCCCAAGCCCAAACCCGAGCTTGAAAATACCTCAGAACTCAAACCCCAGTACAGACAGCAGATCGCACATCACTGGACTCTCTCACCGTGTCAAGATCCTTTTGAGGCTTTCACTTAGATAAATAGATAAGCCATGTTGAAGGACTATCGCTTTATAGTAGAGCCCACCTATTCAAAATCTAAGCCACTCAAAATAAAATTCCTTTCAATATATGGAGCAGCCCCAAATATTTACCTAATAGGAGTGAATAACGCTTGAGATTGTGTTAACCACTTTTTTCATTAAATGGCCAATCCTTCCGCGGAGCCAACTCCAGTTGGGGCAAAATTTGGCAATACTCCCATATACTCTGCAGGCTTTTGTTTTGAGCATCTCAAACATGGCGCCAATGTGGATTTCCACTCCTTAAACTGACCAGCTTTGCTAGAATTTCTAATAAGAAATTATTACGTTGGAGAAATTCATAACATAATATGATGCCTTATCTCCTTAGGCGTTTGTAAATGTCTTGTTTCTTCATCAAAATTACAAACTTTCCACCACTTAAAAGGTTTCAAACGACATTTTAAGCCCTTTGAAATCCTCCGGCTCCTATATAATTTAATGGAATATCTGGATGCTCAAGTAAAAAATAAAATACATAAATCCTATTTTGTCGAAGAATTTTAAAATTATCTGAACAAGAGTTTGCTAGAATTCGAGTGGGCCAAGTTAAAGCTCGGCAAGATCGTGCCTCTCTCACAATTGACACTCCACTTCACTCCACGCCACGCGGGTCCGCGGTTGTGGGCGAACGACAGCCATACAGTTCACGCGCTCTAATCCATTTATTTATATCATGGGCATTCCAATCTCTTAACAATCGCACTATTGTTGCAAGTATCAGACTAACGTGTACGTACCAGAGATGGTTCTTATTTTGCAATCGCCTCTCTCTCTTTCATCTCCTTCTACACAATCTCTTCTTCTTCTCCACAGCCCCACTACTACAAGACCTCACCATTCAGTCTTCCCCATACGAAGAGGATTAGGAAGAAGAAGAAGAAGAAGAAAACCGATTTCTCTATCTCTAGAAAACAACGTGAGAAAGGAGCAAGTTGTTGTTGTTGGAGCTGGAATTGCTGGTCTTGCAACCGCACTCTCGCTTCACAGGTTTCCTCCAAACCCTCTTCACCATTAAATTTTGTATATGGGTTTTTTTTGGTGGATTCACGAAATTGCCATTCAGGCTCGGGGTCCGATCTCTGGTGCTCGAGCAATCGGAATCGCTTCGCGTGGGAGGAACCTCTTTGACCCTTTTCAAGAACGGATGGCGAGTGCTTGATGCAATGGGAGTGGGCGATCTTCTCAGGACCCAATTCCTTGAAATTCAAGGGTAAAATCCAATACAAAATCCCCCCTCCTCCCCTTTTTTTTTTTTTTTTTTTTTTATAGGATTCATCTTTTGATTGGCATCTGTTTGTGGAAATGACAGCTGAATTTTCTTACCCCAAATGTGAGTTGATTACTTGCATTTTGGAGGACAACTTGATAGATGGTAGGACAATGCATTCTGTTACATTTAATAAGATTGAGTTTTGTTTTGAAAGGAAATGTAAAAGCTTCTCAATTTACTTTAACAAATCGATGCCATTTTCTAATTCCTATTGAATCCGTACGAGTTCATGGCAAAACATGCTTTTACGCGGGTATGTTGGGTAAAGGAAATTGATAGTTTTCTATATGATTTTAATTTTGCCCTTTGGTGTAGAGTTTGGAATATGAATTTGTCTCATACAAATATGTTACAAGTCTGAGAATTCGCATGTGTACTTTATTTTGTCTCCTCTTTTAGCGCTATCTAGATGGATTTGTTTATATGTCCAACACATATGTGCCATGAAATCACATTACAAGCGTCTTAGGTGAGCAATTGATTACTTGTGGGAGTAGAACCTTGTGATTTGCAAGAACCATGCTACTCAACTCTAGAGTTTGTTTAGAATAGTCCCAAATCCATTTGGTCACAGCAAACTGACTCAGATGATTAGAATATCATCAAAGAAAAGATAATTTTGGGTAGAGCCAACCTTGATGACTCGAATGGGAGTCTTTGGTGCATAGGCCATAAAATTTGTCAAAACAATCATATGGATCCTTATCCGTCCTTGGTAGAAAACGATGACGTGACGCCCCGGAGTCCTACATCAACTATAGAGAGGAAAGTGAATGGGGTTATGTGTAGAGCTTACACCCTTACCTTGCATGAGGCCTTTTGATGGGTTGAGGCCCATCAGAAGCAAAACCGTGAGGCCCGCGAGCCAAAGCGGATAATATCATATATGCGTGTAGGGTAGGGTGTTACAAATGGTATCAGAGCCCACTCTCGACTAGTTCGAGTGTGGGTCCCTTACCGTGGCCTGGTGCAAGTGGGCGGGTCTTCATGTGGGTGGGCCAAGAGGGTTGGCAGGCTACAGGGACTGACAGGCTACTGCACAGGGACGTGCAGCCCTAAGGGAGGTGGAATGTGACGCCCCAAAGTCCCACATCAACTATAGAGAAGAAAGTGAATGGGGTTATGTGTAGAGCTTACACCCTTACCTTGCATGAGGCCTTTTGATGGGTTGAGGCCCATCAGAAGCAAAACCGTCAGGCCCGTGGGCCAAAGCGGACAATATCATACATGCGTGTCACGCCCCACCCTACACACATGCATGATATTGTCCGCTTGTCCCTGTGCAGTAGTCTGCCAGTCCCTATAGCCTGCCAGCCCTTTTGGCCCGCCCACATGGAGACCCGCCCACTTGCACTAGACCAAGACAATGGACCCACACTCGAACTAGTCAAGAGTCGGCTTTGATACCATTTGTAACGCCCCACCTTACACCCATGCATGATATTGTCCGCTTTGGCCCACGGGCCTCACGGTTTTGCTTCTGATGGGCCTCAACCCATCAAAAGGTCTCATTGATATGTCTAGCAAAATCATGGGAAACAAATGAATGTGTAGAGCCAGGGTCAAAGATGGCCTTAGCTTCTACCTCTGAGATTAGAACAATACCTTCCACAACTTCTGCAGAAGCATCTGCATCCTCATGAGTAACTGCATATACTCTGCTCATCTGCTGAGCTGGATTCTACTGCCCTTGCACTAGCCTAGGTGCTCTTGGTTGACCCACTGGTTTCTGCTGCCTTTGTTGCTGGAATGGCCTCTGCTGTACCTGAGTCGGCCTCTACTGTCCTAGAATTGGCTTCTACTGCTGTGGTGCTACACCCCTGTATTGCTGGTATTGAGGAGCGGGTGCTCGGTACATTTGCTGCTGTGGTGCCCGAGGAATCTGCTATGGTCCCTGCGGAGGTGCTATCCTCCAAGGCTGCTGTATAGGAGCGCGAGATCCTGCTAGCTGGGACGCTTGCAACTGACTACCACCATTGGGACAATCGCGAACTCGATGGCCAAACTGCCCACAATGAAAACATGCCCCTGTCTCATTGTAGCACTTCTCAGTAGGGTGATTCTTTCCACACCGTCCGCACAGTTGTCTCTGACCAACCGAGGATTGACCTTGAATCTTTAGTTTCTTTGAGTTACCCTGACTAGAAGATTGCCTCAACTGTTGTTGCTGGTATTTGGCTTGCCGTTCTGCTGCCTTCTTCTTTAGTGCACCCTCAGCCCAATATGCACTTTTCATAGCCTCCTGAAATGTCGGGCGTTGATTATCTCCAATCATCATGTAGATATCAGCTGATAACCATCAAGAAAACGTCTGATCTTTTCTTCCTCTAGAACAACTAGTGTAGGTGCATACTTAGCCAATCTTGTGAACTGCTGTTCATATTGCTGCACTGACATATTACCTTGCACTAAGTTCTGAAAATCCCGCTTCCACTGGTCTTTGACATATTTAGGGATGAACTTATCCATAAACTCCTTGGTGAAAGTTTCCATGCATTTTCTTCAGCCACTGCCTCTGCTTGCACTACTGCCTTGACCGAGTTCCACCATTGGAGAGCTATCCCTCTGAACATATAAGTTGCCAAATTAACTCGCTGCTTTTGTGTGCAATTGAAGACTGCAAAGATCTGCTCCAACTGTTCTATAAAATCATCTGCTACCATGGGATCTTCGGACCCGTGAAACTCAGGAGGGACCCTCTTCCTGAATTTCTCATAGAGGTCATTTGGATCTACTTCCCTGGGAGGCATGAACACTTGCACTGGCTGAGCTGCTTGATCTGTTAGGGCTAAGATTTGAGCCTGGAATGCTGCTCTATCTCTGTCCGCTTGTGCTCTCTTGGCAGCTCGTTCTTCCCTTTCTCGTTGTTTTTCTGCAGCTTGTTCAGTCTTACGTGCTGTCTGCTGCTCATTTTGAGTATTCTGGGCTTGCACAAAAGCTTGCAAGAGTTGGTTGAAACGATCATCTGAATTATTCGATCTATTCCCCGGTTCTCTGTCCTGAGATCTGATCGTACGCTGTGCCATGACCTACAATAAGATAACGAGGGGTTAGATTCTATGAAATAAACTAACAAGCATTTCTATAGACTTTATAGTTAGCACGTAAAGCCTGTCTAACGGAATTCGCAATCCTCACCACGTCCTATTGTTTCTATCAATTTTTAATATCCGAAGATCGTGCTGGGCTCTGATACCATTTGTAACGCCCCACCCTACAAGCATGCATGATATTGTCCGCTTTGGCTCACGGGCCTCATGGTTTTGCTTCTGATGGGCCTCAACCCATCAAAAGGCCTCATGCAAGGTAAGGGTGTAAGCTCTACACATAACCCCATTCACTTTTCTCTCTATAGTTGATGTGGGACTCCGGGGCGTCACATTCCACCCCCCTTAGGGCTGCACGTCCTTGTGCGGTAGCTTGCCAGTCCCTATAGCCTGCCAGCCTTCTTGGCCCGCCTACATGGAGATCCGCCCACTTACACCAGACCACGACAGGGGACCCACACTCGAACTAGTCGAGAGTCGGCTCTGATACCATTTGTAATGCCCCACCCTACACCCATGCATGATATTGTCCGCTTTGACCCACGGGCCTCACGGTTTTGCTTCTGATGGGCCTCAACCCATTAAAAGGCCTCATGCAAGGTAAGGGTGTAAGCTCTACGCATAACCCCATTCACTTTACTCTCTATAGTTGATGTGGGACTCCGGGGCGTCACAGATGATTTACAGCAAGCATCTCTTGTAAGAGATTCCAGAATAGGTGCACAAACACCCACGGGTGCATCTCAATTTAACATCAATATTTATGCATACACGTTATAGGTGACAACATTGGGAGTAAACTGGCATGGTACTAACCGGTGTTTTTGAATAAATGCAGAAATAGCTATATATGAGGACAGGCAAATGTTCATATATGATAGCAATACCCTTGATTTTGATCTCCAGGAGTGCATGTCTCAAGTGAAAATTTTTCTTCATTGCATGCAATAAGATATGCTTATGGTTTTTACAAAAAAATTAAATTAATTAAAAAGAAAGAGGAAAGAAAGATAGGCTCATGATGTAACGTAAAGTATGTATACCAACCTAAATTATCCAATTTATCTAACTAGCAACTACGCATATCTGATGACTTTGCAAGCACTGGATGCTACATATCAGTAAGCATAATAATTAATGGCTGATGGTCTGATTCTAGAATAAAAGGGCACGACCACATGTCTTTTTTATTTTTTTTATTTTTTTATTTTGACAGTAGGCCTTTTATCTTTTCTGAGCTTCTTGATGGTATCAGTTTTGTACAGGCTGGTGATAAAATCACAAGATGGGAGGGTCCTACGGTCATTCATGTTCAAAGATGAATCTGATGGGTAATTTATGACCTTTTAATTGTTGGTGCACTCTCCATTCCCATTATAGGTTATTTGCCACTCCCAGATGCTTTTCCTGTTCTCCATAGTAAGTTTTCTAACTTCATCTCTTGAAGCAGTCAAGAAGTTCGTGCTGTGGAGAGGAGGATACTTTTGGAGACTCTTGCAGATCAATTGCCAGCAGATGCAATTAGTTTCTCATCGAGGCTGGCAACTATTACAAGAACTGAAACTGGTGAAACTTTACTGCAACTTGATGACGGTACAAGATTGCTTGCAAAGGTAGCCTACTCAACTGTTGATTGAATGGAAAAATGTTGAATATTGTTCATTTGGCACTAAAAGACACTCTTTTATATTTTTTTGATAATTTGATCAGGACATGTATAAACATAATTCAACCATCGAGAGAAAAATAAATAAAGGAACAAAAATATGCCCTAAGCTGCTGAATTTATTACTGATTTATGTCAGCAACACAATATTCTAGATTTTCATACTGATGACTAGCCAACTGAAAGGGAAGAAATATTGCGAGACTTAAGACTCGTTGCATATTTTACTGAGGTGGAAACCTTTCAATAGTTGGTCTTCTGTTGAAATACTACCTTTGTCGGTATTGTTGAATTTTATTGTTGTTAACTCAAAAAATTTGTTAACAGATCGTAATTGGATGTGATGGTGTCCGTTCACCAGTAGCAAAATGGATGGGGTTCTCCAACCCTCGCTATGTTGGGCACTGTGCTTTCCGAGGTCTTGCCCTCTATCCCAATGGCCAGCCACTTGAACCAAAAGTAAGCTACATGTATGGAAGGGGCTTGCGTGCTGGTTATGTCCCAATTTCTCCTACTAAAGTTTATTGGTTCATCTGCTTCAATAGCCCATCTCCAGGTCTACCTATAAAACTTTATTTAGCAATTGGTTTTGGAGAATTTTGCAACTGAAGATCTTTTTTAATGATATATAATCATGCAAAATTTTCTGCTACAAGACTCCTCGTATTAGCAGTTATTGGCACTTTGTGCAATTTTGAATGGGAGCCATTCAAGGGCAGCTGGCTCACTATATTTACATTTTCAAATCGAACAACCGTCCCAGAACGGCTATGATTCAAAATTGCACAAAGTGCTAATAGTGGGGTCTTGTAGCAGAAAACCCTCTGATAATCACACCTATTCATGAATTTAATGAAAATAATAAATTGAAAATTACTATTAAAATACTTGATATTTAAGGGAATTTGTTCTATCATATATCATTCTTTTCCACGCCATCATCATCATTGTTATTTGGAATTAAAGAAAACTGACAAAGCTGGCCCCTGATAGATAGAATGACTTGGTAGGTTTAATAATAATAATAATAATATTATTATTATTATTATTATTTGATTGTTTACATGATTCGTACACACAGTCTCATGGTCGCGACAATGAGCACCGTCGATTGTGCTATACAGGCTTTTGTTATCGTAGTTGTAATCTATGATGCCCAGATACGACATGGATTAAGCAAGGACAAGCCATAAGCACGGGAGAGACACGGATTTTACACATAAAAGGTGAAGTATCGGATACGATACGACACGATACGTTGCCCATTTTGAAGTATCCGTGCACCATAGGTTGTAATTATTATTCACATTATTACTTTTTATTATTTTTATTTATGTGTGATGATTTAATAAAAAAATATTAACCAACCTAATTTGTTAACCATTTTTAAAGGTTTGTATGTTTTTATTGACTTTCTCCCTTTGGTTGGCACATTTGGTCTTCATGTGGATGTGTCACTAAAGCTGGCTAAGAAGCATTCATGTTACTACTTTAAGAAACTAGTGATGATTTCATCATTCTGCTAAAATTTGCTTCCCATTTACCTGTACCTTTCCTCTTTCTAAATGGAAAAAGAAGCAATATCACTCGGTGCTATGCATCACATCACTTTGTAAAAAGCTCCATAGTTTGAAAGGTGGAACTTGAAGGAGTGAGCACAATACTGATAAGACAGTTCATCATCATCATCTTCTTTTTTTTTTTTTTTTTTTTTTTTTTTTTTTTTTATAAAGATTCATCATCATCAAAGCCTTGTCCTAACTATGT
Organism: Umbellularia californica; assembly: GCA_028538565.1. Lineage (NCBI taxonomy): Eukaryota > Viridiplantae > Streptophyta > Magnoliopsida > Laurales > Lauraceae > Umbellularia > Umbellularia californica. The sequence goes on along the minus strand of JAPQWN010000001.1, from coordinate 10,035,970 downwards.
TGGGGTCGGCTTCATGAATTCTTTTTCTCCATTTCAATCTATTCCGAACCAAATCCTCATATAAATTGCATGTTTGAATGGAATATGGAGATTTAATTGACAATTAGGGAGATAACATTGAATGGAATATGGAGAAAAAAGGTGAGATGTATTAAACAGATGGTGTGATGAAGTCTAGAACTGCTCCAGATTTCATGGATGGGGAATGGTTTAATAGAACAAGTATATGATTATGTTACATATGACTTAAGTTTAACCTTGATTGATGATCACAAGCATCTTATGAATGATCTCTAAAGTAGATGGCTAGTATAATTTGAATTTGGTCCAACCATTCATTTTATATGGTCTTGATTCAAAAGCTGTGTTATCAAACTAAATTGAAATTAAGGTCATATGTAATCTATGAGATGTCCTATCTAACCATCCACCATGAGTGGAAGTGGTTGAAGTGGCCCTTACAATGTGTGGATTTGATCATTTCTCTTATTTTAAAGCATTCACATTTATAATGCACCAGAGTCTACCATGAAATTTGGTGACATCCTTTAAGAATGTGCTTTTCTATTATTGATTTTGTTTTTGCTTTGTGTCATGAGAAACACTCTTTTATTAACCTCAACACCATGGAAGAAGTCCATTTCTTCCACTGTAAACTTGTGCTAATTATATTAAGGCCTCAGTCTCTTTACTCTCCATGAAGTTGCGTGAGAAATGTAACAATATAATTTTTTCCTGATTTTGGTTTGACATAAAACACATGATATAACAGGCCAGAAGATGAGTGATCCTTCTGTGTTGAAGATGAAGGCTCTGGAACTTGTACAAAGCTGGGCTTCGGATCTTTTAGATGTCATGGAGAACACTCCAGATGACACAATCATCAAAACGCCATTAGGGGATCGGTGGCTATGGCCAGTTGTGAGGCCATCCGTATCGGCTGGTGGGGTGGTGCTGGCTGGCGATGCTTGGCATCCCATGACTCCCAATCTTGGGCAAGGCGCTTGCTGTGCACTTGAAGATGCTGTAGTTCTGTCCAGAAAGCTTGCGGGTGCGCTTAAGGGTGGTGGGGAAAATGTGGAAGAGGCATTCAAAGCTTATGGCAGAGAGAGATGGGCGCGGATATTCCCACTAACAATTCGTGCAAACCTTGTTGGGTCGCTTCTGCAGTGGGAGAATCCTGCCGGTTGTGCCATTAGGAACAACATTGTGATTCCTTATCTGGTGAAGCTGGGACCTTTGTTGGAGCATACAAATTATGAGTGTGGGTTGCTGAATTAGAAGACAGAAATCAGGTTTCTAACTGCTGGGAATTAGCTGAGTGAGATGCCTGGAATGACTTATTGTGGAGGCTTGAAAGGGGAAATAGGCCAATTGCTCGACTTCTAGTCTGATTGCAAGTGATTGCCATTGCCAATGCATGTTTATTTTGTCCTTGTGAAGGATGTGAAACTTAAAGATCAAGGGAAATGAGAATCACACTACAGATTAAAGCAATGTTTGGCTGAAGGCTGATGTGTTCCTAATTTGCTGTATCCACTGATCCATTCTCAACAACGATTGCTCTTAACATTTCTTGATTATAAGATTGAATAGTTAATAATTTCGGCCCTCGCATCCAGTATTGCTTTTAAGATTTGATCCCTGCCTTCAAGATCTATTCTACCCTATGGAAGGAGTCTGCTTCACAAAATGAATATTGCATGGCCAGCTGGGAGAGCATAGCATCTTGGTAGGGTCCATTGTCCCTGCCAGATGTATAGAAGGGCCCTGTTGGTGGAAAAATCCAGAAATGGAAATCCAAAAATAATATTAAAAAATATGGATGGAAATCATATAAAATAAATCTCTCTAGATTGACAGCCTTATATTTTGCCCACGCAGATGCAGAAACAGATGGGAAAATTGGAGAACAAGGGCATCTTTGGAATAATAATATAAAAAATGGGAAAAGAAGAGAGCTTCTCACCTTTTTTTTTTTACACCATTTAAAAAAAAATTATTCCCTGCCTACCCGTCCGCTCTCCCTGTTTTCTCTCCCGGTCTTTCTCTCTCCGTCTTTTTGCCTACCCGTCCGCTCTCCTTGTTTTCTCTCCCCCTCTTTCTCTCTCCGTCTATTTCTCTCCCTCTCCCCCTCCTGTGGTGCTGCCGGAGGGGGTGGTGGTGAGTGGGGTATGGGTGGGGTTCGTTTAGGTATTATGGAGGGTGTGCAAAGAAAATTTTGAAATCCTCATACTCCAACGGTGGGTTCTAGAGAGAAAGGGAGTGTGGAAAGAAAAAAAAATGTTGGTTCTCGTCCCAATTAGGGAACAGCCCTATCCCAAAATAATCCCCTTTCCATCTAAAGTAAAATTTTGCCAAGAAATTGGCAGCACCATTTAGTGCCCGTTTGGTATCGTTCTGGTTTTGTTGCCAATTTTTTGCTCATATCAGGTTGTGCTGAAATTGGGTTGTGCCAAAGCTATATTCTACGGAACTTGTTTGACATCATTATATTAAATTACTCTGTTGAGAATATGCCGTACAAAACTTTTGTGGTAACATTATAGAAGTTGGGGGCGTTTGACAGCCTCAAAAGGTTAAATCATTTATAAAAAAAAAAAAAAAAGAGTACCCGCTCAAAATAAAAGGCCCTTCACAGTTCATTGGGTATCCCCGGATAAAAGTTGGTCCTAACTCAAAAACTTGAGTGTCTGATAAAAAATCGTATAGGGGTAAAATTCGAGAATAACACATAGATTGGGACTAAGTTTATTTTGAGAGGTTTGGATTTTAAAATGCGGGTGCCTCTATGGAGTTTCACTTCTTCAACTAAAGATTCTTTTCCATTAGAAGTCTCAGAGGATCCAGACTCGAAAAGAAAGGGTCCACTAGATATAATCATCAGGCCCCCTTACCGTTTTTGCAGCCATGTGTATGGTGGTGAAGAATGATTAATAAAGAGCCTGGCAGAATCACTTTCATGAGCTGAGAATCGTTTGAAATGCCTGATGCTTATTCATTTGCAGTATTACAAGCGTTCAGAAGCATTTCAAAGTCCCAATCATGCTAGAAATTTGACTGGTTAAAAAAATAAATAAATAAAAGAAGACCAAGTCAGGAATTCCCCTCCACTGTTTCAGCAGACTCTCATAATGCAGTGAGAGATTTCAAATGCATCTAGTTCCAGAGAACATAAGCATCACATCTCCATCCCTTGTAACCATTGCCATTTCATATGTAGTCTTCTCTGCAACAACTCTGGAACTTGTTACATTTAAATACCAGAACATAAGCTCTCGAAGGCATACCACATGCCTCTCAAGCATTATTGATTGATGTGTTCAGTACATCTTCTATACATTAATGTGATAAGAAACATCAGTGTATGTAATACTTAATCTGTACCTTCTATAACCATTTGCTTCTTAGGATTTCTTGACTGAAGATTTGAAGATGCTCATGAATTTCGCTGTGAATTCTGTCATGAAGAGAACGACCCATTTACCACTAAAGAAAAATGAGCTACGTAAGAAAGAAGTACAGACAACTTCTAATCATTATGATTTACCTTCAATCCTCATGAAATGATTGACATTCACTTTCACCTGGTCATTATTCCTCTTATGCAATTCCTCCTGTCGACCCAGTAGAAAAATGGGAGATTTCTCGGCAGCTAAGGTAGATCCATCGTCAGGCTGATAGTGCATACACTAAAAAAAATGGTCAGCTGAAGTTCTATCTCGCAAAAACCCGTTCAGTGAAATTAAATTCTTCACTCACATTATATTCCAGATACAATGCATCGATCTTGGGATGGAACTGGGGATCCAAATGCTTCTTCAGTTCTCCCACAAGAGTCTGGATCAAGCGAATGATAAATGAAAAGTTGCATAATTCATGAAAAAGGAAAAACAGATATAAGGAGGTCAGGTAATGAAGCTTACACTGAATATGAAGTACGGGGATATGTCGTGCTCAATAAGTTTCTGAAGCTTCCCCCGGATAAAATATAACCTGTGAAGCATAAATGATATCTTTCAATGCTTGGTCTTTTTATTGGACTGGAACCTTCCATGCAGGTAGGGCTAATCCTACCATGATCCAAGATCATTCATCTAGTTAGCTACGCCATGAATAAGCAAAAAAGGAAAAATCTTATCCTCGATCAATCTTAACTCTATAGTCATTTGCTTGGCTGTCTTTTTGGAGTTAATGTTGGGTTCATTCGCTTTTTATCCAATTGCAGGCCGATTAGCAGATGGCAATTACTGGCTTGAGTGGGAAGCCCATTTCAGAATTGCAAATCCACAGTAGGACCCTCTAGATAAACAATCCGATCACCAAAAGTTTTGAGACCCAGTAGACGAGTCCAAGCTGAGACTGTAGGTTCTCTAAAATGAGTACTGTAAATTTCTCCTTTCCCATTTTCAGTGTGTGCAAACTGGAATCAAGACCAAGGCACTTTGGGCACAATGTGCAGCTTCAACCACAGTGCCACATAGCCAAGGCATTGTTGTGGTGTATTAATAGATAAGGACACTTCAGTTTCTTGATTCAAAAGAACACAAATACCTCATGCCTTTTTGTTTTTATGTTATTAATAGGAGTTACAATTTTATGCATATCTCCGTAGAATCATACTGCTCTACAAAATTGCACCTGAAGTAGTCAACCCTCTTTCCTGAAAAAGCAACTGGTTTTGAATTTTCTAGCAAAACAGATGGCTGTCCATTCAACTAGTATAATTTCAGAGTACAGATTGAGGTACATTAGGTTAAGTCAGAAACGAGGTAGCCTAAATTAATGTCATTTAATTTCTGATTTCTGTAGCACAAAAAATACACCACATTTTACCATAAAATTCAAGATACCAACACATTGGGGTGAAAATAGGCCCCTAAAATGCCCATAATTGAAAACATGTAGCGCCAGAAATCTACTTACTGCTTTGGGCTTTGTTCGTCAATAATACTTTTAGCTATTGTTGCAATATCCTCTTCCCATCCAGTTAAAATTACTTGATTTTCTTTAAATGGATAACTGCAATTCAAATTAAAAAAGAGGCACCACGAAGAGAAGGAACAAAGTCAGTATTACCTCCTACAGGATACCATCTCGAAACATGTTTTATGTTTAGAACATTATAATCTTGCGAAAATAACATGTATCCTTCACAGAAACTCAAATTCATTTTAAGTATACACATAAACTGAAATTCAAGCAGCGGACAAGTTAGTACTCTATTCTAATTGTTCTCATTTAGGTTCATGCCCAGGTATCCAAACGATTGCCGCGTGGCCATATTCTATGGTAATGAACATATATGAGGAGATGGGAAAGAGACTGCTATGTGTGCTCATCAATAAATAGTAGAAACATTTTGAAATGAGGGATTAAAAATCATGTGGTTCAGATATCATTGCATCTCCTATGGAGAGCTCATGACCAAATCCTTTTATTGGGTAATGATACGAGGGTTACTTCTTGTCACTTCCATCTGCTTACCTCGACTTCCAAGAGGCTTCAAGCGACCGAATTGCTTGCCGGAGGTTCTGTTTGGAATTCTCTGCTATTCTCTCAGCCAGATGGTTACGCAATTCTACACCTTCTTTATCAGCAATATGCTCCAGCACGCTGACAATCTAGAGAATGAGACAACCAAAGGTTTAACTATTCTGTTCATCTCGCAAGGAATATAAATATAACCGCAAAGTTAGCAATTGCATAGAATCACCTCGCCCTTGGATGGTGGCAGAAGATGAATGCGGGTACAAACAGCTCTGATGAGTAGAAGCTTGGAGGCATCAGAACAAGAAAATATGATCTTACAAGAGCCCGTATAGCGCTCCATAATCCAACGGATATAATGCTGTGCATCTGAGGAAAGTCTCTCCGCCTGAAACAGAACAATCACTGCAGAAATACTAACAGAAGACTTAGAACAGAGTTAAGAAGTCCATAAGGATAGTTCAGTTGATAAAGATGCCAATTGCCATGTACCTCGACAATTAGTAGAATCACACTGTGGCGCTATTGCATTTGACTCCTCTATCAATGCAACTATGACGTGCCTCTCATACCCACGCAATTCGGCCGCACTGATCTCCACATGTTGAGAAGATATTTTCACCTTGACTTTGATGCTAGGCAAGGATTCACCCTGGAAAATGACAATTATAGGAACTCCATAGATCATTCATAGAAGGGACTACGGACCTAGATTAGAGGGAATACCTTCAGTTGAAACTCTTTCAGCTCCTCTTTAGTCTGCATTGGAGAATTGCAAAAAAATCATTAGCAACTCAAAGAAGACAGACTACAATTGCTTGCATGTTCAGTGTCATTACCTCCGAACTCCCAGGTCCAAAAGCTTCTCTGAGCAAAGCCCGAACCATGGTTCTCTTTCCCACTCCTGGAGGACCTTCAAATATGAAATGACCGCACTCTCCCTGAATGACCTGAAATCCCGTGAAAACTATTCAGTTGGAGTCTTTAGTTTTCCGAAAGTGCGGAATAATATAACTACTGAATTCTCTAATGCACCAGTAGATTGGGTTGCCCAACTTCTATGATATTCAGAAAGGTGAGCTACAACTACTGCAATGCCCTTGAGATTTTCAGAATTGGTCCAAACTAAGTTCTGTTGATGGAAACATAATTGTTTGCTCAGTTTGCAGGGGGACTAAACTTTGTTCATAATTCCTCTTACCAGTGACAGTTACCACTGTTGCTGTTCATGATCTTTTTTTCATAGGGATGAAAATTGAGTTTCTCCCACTTGAACTAATATGATAACTCCCAATAGGCCAATATTATTAATTTATATAATTGAGCAATGTAATCGACTGTTGATGATTTGGGACAAACCAAAATCTAGCAAATATCCATGGAGAAAGCCAAAGAATAGTAGATTAGGATTTTCTCCAATCTAAGGGCTCTTCTCGATCTGAGAATTTCGGACATGGGTTCCTAAAATCTACCTTTTTTTTTTCCTTCTAAGGACGTGATCTTACAACACACGTGCACCAGGTAAATCTGGGGTTTTCAACTTTCAACACATGAACTGGGGAGCAAACTGCTCAATGTGAGAATTTTGGACAGGGATTCCTAAAATCCATTTCATGAATTCTACTCAAATATCCTATGCTTTGATATATGTGGATTTGCCCTTTATTCTCAAATTATGGATGCATGATTCATGAATCTCTAATAAGAAAATATTTGGAGCCAAACTCTAATCTCGCGAAAAAAAAGGTGTTATTTCGAAATGCAACTTTTAAAATTCATCTTGTAGAGAATCACTCATACAAACCCCTCTTCGTATTGTTGCAACGACCATGACGTTTGAGTGGGCACATACACAGAATGCGATAATGATTTTAAAATTCTTTTAGTATAATAGTTATATTGCCGTAAGCCTAAATTTGACACTCATCCAAATTCGATAGACCTCGCACAAAGGCCTAAATTTTACACTCATCCAAATTTAACAGACCTCCCAAATTGATCATACCACTCATTACCTTTATTTATCAGCAAAGGAGTAGACAACTTGGAGACACTCAAAATAGTATGTATTTTTAACCAAAATACCCATAAAGAGACCTTTTAAATCTTTATCCCTCCTTTTTGTGATAATTCCACAGGGGCCCCATGGTCGAGATTTTTTCTCAAAAAGTTTTCAAAAAATTGATATTTGCTTCACCAATTCATCTAGGTGGGACCTACTATTGTATGGTGGTGGGGACTTACAAGTTACATGATCGTCCTAATCTTGATCAACGGTCAATAAGTTTCACCTTTTAGAAAGAAAAAAAAAATCATTCGATACAACAATCTAGTACATTATAATGGGTGTGAAAAAGGGAGAGCATGTGTGTGTGATCAATTAGATTGGGAATCAGGTGGGCCTACTAGAGGTGTTGTGCATAGGTAAATTTCTGTCTACTCTTTTCATGTTGTTTTGTAATCAAATACCAGGTCTTGAAGTAGCTGGGCCTGATTTCTGTTGCAGATGAAGTCCTTGAGAGCCCTAGGCCGGTACTTATCAGCCCAAACGAATTCCTCTTTCTCAGCCTCCTCCTTATCCTCCTTAGCTTCCACCAAAGGATTCATCACAATTCTCTCCCTCAAAGGCTTCCCTTCCTCCGAGCTTTTCAATTTCATCTCCTCCTCCTCCTCCTCCTCCGAAACCCTAGAATTCCCACTCTCCCATCCCATCCCCAACTCATCTTCCGTCACCACCACAGAAATCGCACTCTCTTTCCCACCTTCTCCTTCTCCTTCTCCTTCTTCTTTCGTCTCATCCTCCAATCCAATCTCAGTCTCATTCAATCCCACCTCCTTCGAATTCGACAGGAGATCCGTGACCGAACAAACCCCAGAACCCAATTTCATCCCGATCTGATCAGAACCAGTAGGATTCACGGGGGCATTCAATTCAGGAGCATCATCTGGATCATGACGATGATGATGGTCTCGATTTCCTTTGAAGCAGGCGGCTCCGAGCTCCTGGATCTTGATCATGACGGTGGTGATGGAGCTGGCGGTGGCTGAAGTGGTGTGGCTGTGGCTGTCACGCTCGGACGTGTTGGTGAAGAAGAGGAGGCCCTTGTAGTAGGGGCTGCTTCCGGCGTACTTCTCTTCGTTTCTGCGGTTGAAATCTTTGAGAGTAGCTTCGGTGAGGTTTGAGCGGTTGTTGGAGGGTTTTAGGGTTTTGGGATTCTTATTTCTGAGCGAAGAGGGGGCAGTGGATGATAAAGTTGAGAGGTTTGGTACGGACGACAGTGGAATGGGACTCATTGCGATTCACAGAAGATGCTGAAAGGTGGAGAAGATGATGAAAACTAGAGAGAGAGAGAGAGAGAGAGAGAGTGTTTTGATTTGAATTTGATTGAATTGAAGTTGATGGTACCAAGGAAGTCGGTGATTTCAATGGGAGGGGGAGTTAAAGTCAGAGAAGACCTTGAGAAGATGCTGGGGAGAAGGGGACAGAGAGAAGGCTGTCCCCGGCTGTGTCTATTTTGGGCCATGGGTAAGGGTCCAATTGGCTCTGCTTTGGGTCGAACCCTAGCCCACCTTATCTGGGCCTTTCTCACTCATGCCCAAGCCCCTCCTCTCTCAAGAAATGTGTTGAAACTCGAAAAGTCCTCTTTGGGACCAATTTTGAGTGAGTCAGATCGGTTAGGGTATTATTGGAATGCCCAATCTCTACTTGCAAATAAATTCTCTTGTTAAAGCTTAACCTAGGACGTGCTTGTGCAATGTCGTCCCAAGTGAAAGCTAAATACAAGATCCTTTAATGGGTCAGATCTTTGCTCAAGGTTTTAAGCTTGACGGACTCCTATTGGGCTTTTTTCTTTTTTCGTGTGGGGAGATGGTTGGTATATTTGTCGGTAGAGATACTTTAAATTTGGGATAGTTGGGTATATACTAAGGTGCCAATGCCACTCAAGTTTAGATTAGTGATGGGTATTTAGATTTTTTTAGAACAACCAACCTCATTTATGAGTTGTTTATATAATTTTTAGTAAAAAATATGAGATCTTCACATGGAATGGACAGCGCAAACATCCAAAAATGTGGCCTCCCATTGTGCAATGGTGATCCACCTCACCTGTATATAAATTATTATTGATTAGTGTGCTTAAATCATCGTCACATTTGGACAAGAAGGGGTTTACATGGGAGGAGGTTTGTATGGGATTGCCATTTGTAGATACAAGATTTTCATGTATTTATCATTATAACTACTTAATAAAGATGAAAATTAAGCCATATGTAATCCTCACCACCCTACATACAATTTCTGACAAAAAATAAATTATTATACACTAAATAAGACTTGTATTTTATAATTTTCCTTAAAAGAAAAAACACACACTCAAGGGAAAAAGTAAACATTATATAAGATTGTATACTGAGGACTTTACCGAAAAAATCCCCCTGATATCATTATAGACAAAAGAAGACCTAAAAGATATTAACCGACCATAGTAGTTCCAGAGGCTCTTTTTGGTTCACTTTTTTTTTTTTTTAATTGTTGTTTTGCAGAGCAGCGATATCCCTACTCACTTGCATATACGATTGTAACCCTTAGGGGTTGGCCGAGTCGTCAGGACTACGGTTTCTCCCTCTTCTAGAGCTAGAGGTCTTGGTATCGACCTCCGTGCCCCCTTCTTCAAGAATCGAAGGTTGAATCCACTAGTGCGACCACCTTGGGGCTACAGGAGTGTTTATTAGAGTTTATCCAGCTTCTCTCTGGGCCTGGAGGAATTAGTCCAATCCAAAGGGTTGGGAATCCTCAGATAGTATAAAAAAAAATTTATATATACGATTTGGGGATATCCTCGCTCAATCTATTACTGAGCTACAAGCACTAATTATTTAAGCTCGAGTAGGCATAACTTTTAGATTCAGGCCCTGTCAGAATGGTAAAACCCAAGGCTCGAACTTGGCCCATGAAGGCCCCTAACCATGGGTTAGGCTTAGGCCTATCAATGGGATGCGTTGAAACGGGTATAAAGCCTAGCCCAGCCCATCCCTAGCTTGAAAATATAGGGCTTTTAAAATTTTTTGAGACCAATGGGCTGGGCTTTGACAATACATTTTAAAGTCCGGCCAAAATGGGATGGGGACTGGGCAGAGACAACTCAGCCCGTTCAGGCCCGGCCCACTGCAAAGTCATTTAATAATAATTATTTATATATTACAATGGTGGAAATTAAATTCAACTAAGTATTCTATTTTATCTCGAATGGCTCGTGATATTTTAGCTATTCCAGTTCCTACCATTGCTTCAGAGTTAGCATTTAGCATCAGAGGGAGTGTACTTGACCCACATAGGACTTCTTTAAAACCAGATATGGTAGAAGCATTAGTTTGTGTCCAAGATTGGTTTAGTCATGACCCAACTAGTGATGGTGATTTATACAATGATGGGAATGCACTAACTGATGTTTTAGACATATTAAAAGAAAAATAATTTATGTTGATTTCTTTTTTACATTACTTAACTCATATAATATATTCATTCTCATTTATTTTATTGATTTTTTGATTTTCTACTTTTACCAGCAAAAAAAAAAAAGTTTTTTACCGATCCTACATTACTTTAACTTGATTCATATAGGATACTATTCTCATTCATTTCTATTGATTTTCTGCTTTCACTAGAAAAAAAAAAAATAGAAAAAAAAGAAAGTTTTTAACCGTTCCTACATTACTTGACCCATATAGCCTATAGGATATTCATTCATGTCTATTGATTTTCTGATTTTCTACTATCACCGGCGAAAAAAAAAAAGTTTTGAACCTGCCATGTTGCTTGTTGCATTGCATTGCCGGTCCCAAGCCCCGAAAAAAAAAAGGAGGGTTTAAAGTCCGGTTCACATCGGGTGTCTGGTGACAGTAGGAATAACTAGAGAATGTTTTACTTTTTTTTTTTTTGCTAACGGAGGGTTCTCAACCCTTTGGGTTGGACTATTCCCTCCTGGCCTAGAGAAAAGCCTGGTAAAAACCCCTGTGGCCCCTAGGTGGTAGCACAAGTGGACTCAACCTTCGGTTCTTGAAGAGGGGGGAATCGGAGGTCGATGCCAAGACCTCTAGTTCCGGAAGAAGGAGGAACCGTGGTCCTGACCAATTGGCCAACCTCTTGGGGTTAGAGAATGTTTTACTTATGTCTAGGATCGGGCTAAGCCTAGGCCTGGCCCGGCCCTGCCCAGCCCGGGCCCGTACGGGACGGGATTTGATGTAGGCCTGTTCAATTTAGGGCCGGGATCGGACAACACCTGGCAGGCCTGTCCTATTTTCAGAGGGGATTGGACAACCCAAGCCTAGGCCCGGCCCCGCCCGGCCCATTGACAGGCCTAGTTAGGCTTTTAACTTGACACTGAGGCCCGCCCATGTCCTCAGGCCTAAGTTTCAGTGCTCAACAGAAAGAGGTTTAAGGTTGGTCTCACATCAGGTCCGCCTGAGCCCGGCCCATCATCTCACAAGCAACAGCAAAAGAAAAGAAAAGAAAAGCAAAGACGACGAACAATACGTGTGCGTTGCTGCGATCACTGGTCTAGGATCAGCTCACCGTGCACGCACGCACGCACACACAGGACGTGCGTGTTCAATAGGGGCTTACCAACGCCCATACCATAAATCCGGATCCCCATGTAACACAAGCACGAACTCTATGAGGGACTCACGTAAAGATAATTCAGGTCGTACAATATGAATTCCATCACCTCCGATGACATAATCTTAGATTTTATTTTAATACGAGTGAGTCCTACCATACAATTGAACACATGATTGAAAAGGTGGGCTGTGACGTTAATAATATTTTTGTGATGTACTCAATTGGACAATCGGACCCACTCTTATTTAACTGAAACCTAAGGGTGTGAGACTCATTTTGAACGGTCGTAATTATTTCTATGTCGACTCGATGATGGAGATCATGGCATGTAAGTTATGCTGTTCCCATGTAAGAATAGCGGCAACGGGGGATCCGGACTCCCTGTACAGTCTTTTTAACGGATAGGTATACTGGATGTTGGAGACCAATATGAGAGGAACATAAGCCCAAGATGGGAATGTGTACTATTTGCATTGGATGGGGAGAGTGTGTGAGGTGAACTGATGGGAATTTAAGGGAAGTAATGGAATGATGTGTGAAAGTGGAAAGAAAATATAGTCTTGACCATCTGATGACTGGCTTGTTGGTTGCGGTCTCCTGAGGGACTTGATGATTCACTCACATGGATTCCTCTCTGGAAAGCCCTGACAGATGGGACCCTCATCCAAAACCGGTTCACCCATCTACTTATCCCACAATGAGCCATCCTTTTCATTTGCTTCCTCTTTGTCCTATTTATTCTTTTTCAGACACAGAAAACCTGGTTCATATTTTTAAGTAATTGATTCACGGTATTCCCATCTTTCATTTATAACGTTCTAGCGAAAAATGATCCATTCGCTGCATATGGTTTGTTCATGAGAAGGGGAATTCTCTCCTTCGGGACATTCATATGTGTGGATGCGTTCACATTGTCACAATGGGTGCCCTGGAATTTAGAAGGTTCTGGGTTTCATAGGAAATCAAGATCCTCTGAGTGGTCTCATGCACAATGACCGTAAGCGGACTACTTAGGGTCCGTTACGTCACCACGGATAGCTCTACCTGGATGCATGACAAGCTGCCAACAGTGGCATAGCGTACTCTGAATAGTCCACTCTCAGTCACCGTGGGAATTCCCCTTACCAGATCCGGACTCTTTGACAGGGGGATCTCCTCTTTCTCATTGGAATTTGAATATCCACATGTAAACATTGTTGTAGGAGAAAATTTTGCTTTCTGAGAAATCCAGAAGTTGCATTCATCGGGTCTACTTTCCATGTGGACATTAAAGATTCAAGAAGATGGGAAAGAAAAAAAAAATAGAAGAAAAGGACATTGAATGAACCTCTTAAACTAGTTTTTATCCCAAATTTGATATCATCATCCCTTTCAAGTATGCTTTCTTTTTTTTCTCTTAGATTTCGATATTCAAAGAGCTATTGATAGAATTAGAGATGGAAAACAAAAAATGAGGTTCCAATGGGCAGAAAATATATACAAAGGATTAACGAGACTAACAATATCATCAACTGGGTAATGATATCGCAAGGTCGACAATTTTTATCGAAAAAAATAAAGAAAAAAATGCAGCATTCTAATTCGTCGGTTTTATGTTTTTCATTACTAAATAGTTTAATTAGAACTAGTGATTTTTTTCTGTAAAAATCTCTTTTTTTTTTATCAAGTGATATTCCCAGTTGTCGTAATAGCAGTTATAAAATGATAATAAAACGATTAATGTATTAGTTATTGTTTCAGCATAGAAATAGAATGTAGCATTCAAGAAACTTCCATTATTGGGAGACCCATAGACTATAGTGTGTATCCAGATGCTCTGTTTCATTCCATTCTTCTTTTCCTCCTTTTTTTTTTTATAAGTCTTGGATGGGTAGCCAACCAATTTTTATTGTTGGAAGCACAAGTCACAATCTAATTTCAGAGAATGCTTTTACCAGCTTATGTTCTTGTTTTTGTGCAAAATCTCCATATGGATTTGGGACCCTCCTCACCAAACTTTGTGACACTTTGGAAGGACATGTGAAATAGTGGGCCTTCTTTTTTTGCTAAACCCTGACCCAATTGGCAGCAGAAATGCACCACCCTTTTAGGCTTTTACTGACTTCCTCACGTGCAAACCTTACACACCCGAGCCATCTTACTGTCCGTCTTCTCACCTCTCTTTTCAGGTGAAAAACGCCGTACACGGCGGGAGAACCATATGTATTTTCTGCTCGGATGGTTGGGAAGAAAGCTAATCACCATCAAATTGTATTAAGTTTACTTAGGTAACCATTCTTGATCAAAGTTTGGAAGCGTAATTAGAGGTATCGAAAATAACTTTTTAATACTCTAGTCCGGGTGGAGCCCACTATTCACCACTCCTCTTCAAGTGGAACTCAATTGGTTCACTTTTTTCTTTTTTTCCAACTTCGATTCGTTTCTTCTAAGATTCAAATTAAAATCTCGGAATGTCAATGCATACAGCATAAATACTTTGCAATACTCTCCATAGGGAGGAAGAATTCAACCATCAACGAATTGAAGTAAAGAAGAAGAGTTATAACGTGGGCAAAGAATAGGCCTTTGTGGGGCCCTTTTTCAGACAGTTCTGATCACTCGGATATGTTGCAAATGTTTCCTGATCTTGTAGATCTTGTGGTGCTGTTAACGGTGAGGATCACTTCCATGATGTATGTTCATGGTGGCGACCACCTGATCTTGACTATCCCAATGACAGCTGCGTATGATTTGAACAGAGTGTCTATTGCTATAAAAGGTATAATCATGCTATACAGTCCATTCAAGTTTGAAAATACAACATGAGGGCGGCAGATGAAATCGTGCTCCCTCGATGTGCATTGTGGGCTTGTGGCACTTGCACATGAACGGGCGAGGGAGCTCTAAGTCGGGATCGTCTCTCACTCAGGCTATTCTGAGTCGAAAGAGTGGACTACACAGAGGAGCCGCTCAAAATGCTTACTGATGTATGGGGAATTCTTAAATTTTACTCAAATATGAGTCACATTATTTGTCCAAAAAAAAATTAAGAATATGACTAATAATTGACTCTGGTCCTGTTAAAATTGACTCTGGTCCCTTGGCTGTTTAGGGTTCGATTCTTGAATATGTCACATTTTCCTGCTTGTGCAGCCTTTCCATTGTATGCTTGCTCTCTCTTGCGTTTTAGCCCCCTTCGCTTTGCTGGTTATTATTATTATTATTTTTTTTTGAGATATCCCATGTATGCATTGAGCTCCAAGTACAGAAGGAAAGCTTGACTACGGAGACATCAAGGTCACTTTTGGCAACCTATAACACATGGTGTGAAGATTCAGTTTCCACCAAGTTTTGACAAACTAATGTTTGTAATTGTAAATTCATGATGATGTAGGTCATTTTAAATTCTCATCTTTTAGGATTCTCAGGCACGACTTGCAACACCCTCTATCCTCTCTCCCCATTTTCTTATTGCTGACGAGGCTGTTCGGCCTTTTCAAGAATCGACTATTCCCATGACATGTGAAGTCTCTTCCTCCCTCGTGCACCGGGTAGGTCAAGCTTTGCCCGGACAAGTGACCACAAGGAGAGACTCGAGTTCAAAACCATGACCTCCGCTTTTTAAGCCGTGGTCCTTGCCAACTACGCTACCCCTCATGGTTACCCCTCTCCCAATTAGGACATGAAAATCCTCAGTTGAATGGGAGAGTGTATAAAATCATGAAATCTGTGAATTCTTCACCTACTACTAAATGCAATCTAAGGAATCCTCATAAAATAAAGTTTCAGTCTCCACAAAAGCTTACTTTTACTTTACCATACTCTAAAAACTTTTACCTCATAAAGGACAAGTAAAGTGGCAATACTACTTGTTAACTTCTCAACTTACTTTACCTCATGAAAACTAATGCATCTTTACTTTACCAAACAATCATTACCTTTTTCACTAATTTGACATTTACTTTACCTGTAAATAAAGCAAAATGACCCTTATATCATATTTGATAATAGGTGAGGATTGGTCACATCTTGTCAAACATGGTAAAGTTAAATATTTAGCAGCTGAAATCACTTTACCACTTACAAAACAAACATGTTCAAGAGGATCCAAACTGAAAGCAAGAAACATCCAATGAAGAAAACAATTTCCACTTTCCAACAATCAGTCCACGAATCCCCGTTCTCTTAGGCCACCCTAAAGTCAATGGGGCCCACATTTCTAGTCCGGAAATCTCTTAAGTTCGAAGTCTAGGCGTCTCTCTCTCCACAGGCCAAGACCGAGGGATCAATACTGGGTATATGTGTGATACTGAGGTGCCAACATCAGTACTCAAACCACGAATATATTGGTCAAGCTCAAAGGTCTCATTGTGTTCTCTCTCTCAACACTAAATTTTACTCACTTCAAATCTAGGCCCATGGTCAATTGAGTCCTGTATACCATAGATTGGATTAAAATTTGGTCGCAGCATATGATTGAAAAAACTAGAAAAAAAGGGCCAACCAAATGAAAAATCTTCTCACGAGCGTTTTCGGAAAACTCTACGGAAATGGCCTCAGAGAATGGGGAGTCCCCGTACATATGTTGGGATGGGAGAGGCAGAAACTTAAATTGTGATCCTGCAGTTCACCAAACAGTCCTCACGTCCCTTTCCATCCGCTAATGTCTCTAGCATACGCACAGACCTCCTTCTTTCAGCATCTCAACTCGGGTAGATGATGATGAAAATATAAAGCTGGGCTTTGGTATTAAATGATCCTTGTCTTTTCATTTGGAACTTCTCCTGCCACCTTCAACAAGCCAAGGAGTAGATCAGAGATGGGAAAGAAGAGAATTTCAACTTAGTAGTCTCAATAGCAGAGAAAGAAGTTTGCAACATGGCAATGGAGGCACTTCCTTCCTGCAACGACCTCTCCAACTTCATCGTCCATGAAACTATCTCTGCTACTGAAAACCACTACAATGCTTGCCAAACCCTCCCCACAAGCCTCTTGTTCGAGAGCAAAGCAAACCATTTGATGTCCAACAATCCCCATTTCAATGCCTCCAACTTGTTGTTCGAAATCGGTGGAAAATCGGAGAGTTCTTCTCTGCCAATGTTGGGCAGGTTCGAGACATCTGAATCCAAGGAGATGGGGCTGAATTCGTCGACGCAGGGTCGGAAAAAACGCAGGAGAAAGCCGAGGGCCTGCAAGAACCAAGAGGAAGCAGAGACCCAGAGGATGACACATATTACTGTGGAGAGGAACCGTCGAAGGCTGATGAATGAACATCTTGCTGTGTTGAGGTCTTTGATGCCCGATTCTTATATACAGAGGGTAATAATCCGTTGCCATTTCCATTTCTTTCAATGTCGTCGTTATCGCCATCATCCTCTGTAATCTTGCAGCTAAAAATTAGAAAAGTACAGGCCTAGTGCGTGCATGCATGCATGCATGAGAGAGAATATGATACTACTTTTGTTGTTATCAAACATGTTTTGATAACTTCCTTGGAATTTTGCTAATATTTCTGAAGAATTGAAGCAACCCAAGTTGATTTTTGCAGATTAATCATGGGATGAATAGAAGGAAATGTGTTTGATGGTGATCCGGATTAATTAGATAGATAGAACCTAAAAAATAAAATATAAAAAAACCAATTACTGGAAGATTCGGTTCTGTCGTGTGAATGCCCTCCTTTCTTGTTTTACATGTCGTTTAGCAACCTTGAACTGCGTAACACACTGCTTCCTGGTCCATGTCCTGATTTTTATCTTTTTGCGTGTATACAAGACAAGTCATATGAAACGTTCTCTTTTTCATTGTGTTTCCTTCTCTGACTAAAAGATTTTTTTCTTTTTTTTTTTTGAAGTGCTCTTGTTTTTCTTCTTATTAATTTTTATTATTGTAACTGTTAGTATTCTAAGTTCTTGACTGTAGGGTGATCAAGCTTCTATTGTGGGTGGTGCAATTGATTTCGTGAAGGAACTCGAGCAACTCCTGCAATCACTTGAAGCTCAAAAGAGAATGCTGGTGCAGCAACAACAACAGAAAGAAAACAAGAGCAAGAGCAACATAGAGAGCTTGGCTCCTCCCTTTGCGCAGTTCTTCACCTATCCTCAGTTTTTATGGTGTCAAATCCATGGAGACAGAGAGAACCCAAATGAGATTAGACGAGCCGTGGCAGACATCGAAGTCACAATGATTGAGACCCATGCAAATCTCAAAATCCTCTCCATAAAACGACCCAGACAGATTATAAGGATGCTTGCTGGTTTTCAGACCCTCCTCCTTCCCATCCTTCACCTCAATGTCACCACCTTGGACCCATTTGTGCTGTATTCCATTAGTGCAAAGGTACGCATCACGGACTAAAAGTTTGCTATGTACGTTTAGCCTTTTTGGGGCCCACCTTGATGCAAGCACTTTATTGGATTGATTCTGGGCCATATTTCTGCGTGATCTGATGATTGTTATAATTAATATCTATTTAAGGGACAAAGTTAAATGTTTTTAAGTGATGAAATTATAATTGTTAAACTTTGGAACCCTTAAATTAATGGTCCTGATCATCCGATTATGTCAATTTTGTACATGCCTCTGATTCACTTTGAATGCTTCCAAACCTAACCTTAAATCCATGATTACCTTGCATCAACCAAGTTGGGACCCATAAAAGGGTTATGAATCTCATTTTTTTCTGATGCATTATGTATGTGGAAATTGTACACCCATGCTTGCATGTATGGGGAAATTCTGCCACATATATGCATATTTGGTTTTTTTTCATTAATACTAGTGACTGGTGGTTCTACATTTCCACGGTGAAAAAGTGTCTTGAGGATGGTGGGCCTTGGATATTTACACTCTCACAAAAAACTAAAAGCAATTAACAGTTCTAACATATTCGAATCCAGGTCCTGCCCTTGAAGTTGATGTTTCAACCTTTATATCTTGATCGTCTGCACCTTCTTCTACTTAGGGCTTGTTTGGCATAACTACTCTTTTTTTTATAGATCAATCTAAAATAGAGCTATTAAAAAAAGAGCCATAAAAAAAAGAGGCTAGAATAAAAAAAACGCATTTGATAATGCACGAATCTATTTTAAATACCTCGCCTCTATATTTTAAGACCCAAAAGCTCTATTTCTCATCTGCCCATTTTTTGAGCATTTGGATTTTAGAGGATTTGCCTCTAAATGTCTAAAGCGGATAAAGTCTAGAATCTTTTGCCAAACGCTCTAATTATTTAAACCTCTGTCAAATTTAGACATTTAGAGAAATAGAGGTATGAAATAGAGATGCCAAACATGGGCTTAATGTGGTACCTTTTAGCTGGTAGGATGACACCCCCTTTCGTGGCAAACACATAGGAGCACAGGCAGGGACCTGTTGACTGCTTTATTCTTGCCTTAATAGTTTCTCTAATCTGACAATACTATTTAGAACACTAGCTACCCGATGTTGTTTTAAGTTATTTAGGAAATATATATATATATATATATGCTAATTAGGGTATAAAAGAAATCCAGATGTTTTAAAATAACTCTAATAACAAGAAATTCTTTCAAGCCATGTGATGTCCCCTTGGTCATGTAGGAGCACCATGCACACGCACCATGTGCTACATTACTTACCTTAAATTTTATTTTAAGACTTTTGTTTGGGCATTTGGTTTGCGTGGAATTGTATTCTTAGGAATTCATGGTCATATTAATGTTGACCGAAGAATACTAAAGAAGAGACAGTGATGGATATAAGATAGAAATGTTGATGAAA
Organism: Umbellularia californica; assembly: GCA_028538565.1. NCBI lineage: Eukaryota > Viridiplantae > Streptophyta > Magnoliopsida > Laurales > Lauraceae > Umbellularia > Umbellularia californica. The sequence goes on along the minus strand of JAPQWN010000001.1, from coordinate 10,016,118 downwards.
CCCTTATTTTTTAAGGATTTAATTCACCGGGGTGGTCATGAAAGGGGAGACTTTGTCAATCATCAGTGGATCTACAGTTCTGTTTCTTTAGTTGTAGCCGCCATGAAAGGGAATTAGTATGGACTGAGACTAAAAGGAACTTTAGAATTCAATTCCATGCAAATAAATGGAAACCTTAAAAAGACTAGGATTAAATGAACTATAGTTTTTGAAAATTTAATGGGACATTAACTTCTAAATTCATTTTACTGATAAAATTTTGGGATTCTCAAATGAATATCAATGCATGAACTAAGGGGTCATTATAGCATTGATTAACACACGACCCAATCATAATCAAACATAGTATGTAAATATATTGAAATAGTGCTTATATGAGCATAAGAAAATTCAGAATCATCCCATGCATATTACATATATTTCATGAGTAGTAGAGCCTGTGATTGTACATGTCCAAAACTAGGTTTGTGGAACTCTTGCAACTTGTCTTTGCACATTTTTTCCGTAATTTCTTTGCTTTGTAACACATATCTTTCATTTATAGAGAGAGATGCATGGTGTCTGACATTTTCCAAGTGATTCTCTTTAACGTAAAAGTAGGGATGGGTCTGTTCTTTCCATTAAAGGCACTATCTTCCACTTTCATGAAATGGGTATCCACTACAGATTTCATGCTTGGCTTTGTCTTGAATTTCTGTGTTTTTATTTAAATGTCCTTTGTCTTTTGAATTTGAAGAACATCGCCTTTGTAGGTGGAGGAAGGGTGCCACCTCAAATCGGCAGATGAAATCGCGGCTGCAGTCCACCACATGTTCACAATAATTGCAGATGAAGCTGCTCTAAGATGCGAAGAAGAAGAAGAAGCTGCGACTGACTCTTGAACTTTCACCCAAAAAATAATAATAAGGAGCTGCATGCACTTCGTTTTAGAAGATTGTTTGAGGAGAATGTGTAGAATGTTGTCTTTCTTTCCTAGAAGCACTTAATTTTGTTTAGCTTTGATTGGTTTCTCCTCTCTTGAATTCTAACGAGTGTGTTTTAAATTTTAGTAACTTAACTTTGTTTTAAGATTGGATTATTAGCTAGGGTGATGGCTAGGGCTTATTTGTTTGAATAGAATACACAAGAGTCATAGTTAAATTAGCTCCACCTAAGGATTATTAGACAGGTGAGGCCGGAATGATGCAAGGTGATCATGAGAGGTATTTAGGGCTGGCTATTGAGAATTCTGAGGTCATATCCCTATAAATCCCTCAACCGCAAATAAGGTCTAAACCATTTAAAACTGCCATGCTCCTCCTATTAGCTCTTCAAAAAATTTGACTGCACCCTCAAATTTACAAGTGATCAAGTGCCAGATTGATCAAATGTTAAATACGCGTGACGGAGATAAAAACAGAGGAAATTAAATAACAAGTTTTATGCATGATCAGTCTAACATAAAAATTATTATTAAAGGTACTTGGGACAGAGCTAATATATACAAATAGAAATAATTATTTAAACATAGGCCTCACTGATAAATTTACGGTGATGAGCTTAGAAAATTATCTTAGTAGTCCTGCCATCAAAGGAGACAGTTGGTCGAAAATATGTTTGGGCAGCGAATTTTTCTAGTGATTTAAGATAATTTTACAGGGAGTCAAGATTATGATGTAAGGAATAAGAGAAATCCTAATTAGCTAGCCTTGTAATTTGATTAATAAGGCATTACTTGTAAAATCCTCCTTGCTAAAGTAAAAGTCCCTTCCTCCCTTTCACTCTGCTCCCCCATCCGATCTATGTATGTGTTTGGGCCAAACCCCTCTCTATTATAAGTTGGGTCCACTATTTAATTGATCATGTATAAATGGAGAAAGAGAAGAGTGAAAAACATGTGTTTTAGATATATAACCAATTTAACAATGGACTCAAGTTCTATTTGGACTGAGATTTGACCCAAAGTCAATACATTATCATTTATTTTTGAGCACTTTGGATTTTATAGGTTCCCTCTCTCATTGATCTAAAGATACCATGTGGTTTAAAGGCACGGGATTTCTTCAATTTCCTCTTCTCAATTCTCATGTGGTTTTGCCACAACAATGTGGAAACTAATTGTACTTCTCACACCAAATGCAAACCGCCCATAACAATAGGGTATAGCTGAAAATGGATCACTTAAGGATTGGCCCTGCGTACATAAGTTTAGTGTTTTCATGGCTTTCACCTAGATGCTTTCCATGAAAAAACTTAGATGGCAGAGATATGATTTGTGAATTTGACTCATCCCTTTCTTTCTAGGGATCATTCCTCATCAAATAGGTTTACAATATAGCTGTGTAAAAGATTTTTACCCTGATTGAGGGGATTTCTCAATATATATATATTCTGATAAATTGCAGAAATTTCAAATTTCTAAAACAGTGTTTGCACCAAACATAGAATTCACTTTAGCACAAAACATTTTAAGCTTTCCACGATTTTTCGGCAGAAAATTATATACACAGACATGCCTCTAGGGTTCAACAAAAAGAAAACCATTATGATCAGATTTATAGGCCTCAAACTTCATTTAATTTTTTAAGCGGTTCATGTTATTCTCAATCTAAAAGTGGATTGAAATTAACATCCAATTAGGGTGACTGCACTTTTTACAATATAGGTTAGATAGACTGTACTCTGTAGTTACCACCCACTGTAACGACTGCGTCTAAAACAGTGAAAATTGCACAAAGGATGCTGCTTTAGATAAACCGAGCCCACATTTCTAAAATCCGACTTAAACCACATGTTATAAAACCCCAAGGGGTTGGCCAAGTGGTCAGGACCACTGTTCTTTCCTCTTCCAGAACTAAAGGTCTTGGTATCGACTCCCGGTTCCCCCTTCTTCAGGAATCGAAGGTTGAGTCTACTAGTGCTATTACCTTGGAGCCACATGGGTGTTTACCCTGCTTTTCTCTGAGCTAGATGAATTAGTCTAGCTCAAAGGATTAGGAACCCTCCCATAGAAAAAAAAAAAAGTTTTATAACATTCCAGTACACATTTACATATCCAAAAGATGCGAATAACTTGTAGAAGGGAATCAAGAAAAGGAAAGAAGAGAACTTGTGGAGGAAACATTGATTAGGCAGGGGCCAGATAGGTTAAAAAAAAAAGCCTTACAAGAATCCCCAATATATCCAGTTTGAATGTATCATTGGCCTTTGTCTATTTTGATGAATCATACACATTTGTCATATTCGAGGACCGACACTGACGGGTCACGTCCCAGAGGAAAAAATATCAAGAAAAAACGAAAAAGGAGATATTGGGAAAGTATTGTCATGTAGATGCCATTGTCAAGTTTGGGAGATGAGTCTAGTTTTGGCTAGCCTTGCAGTAGAATGGTATGGACGGTTGCTTCATGCTGTGTGTTTGGACTTTGGAGAGAGAGCCCGAGAAGGAATGGATAGTTAGGGAAGTAGAGAACGGTCTTCCAGGCAGCTGATGATGGTACTAGCAAGCTTCAAAGATATTCATTTCTTCACCCACTGGACCTTTGATCAGGTGGGCCAATTGGGCATTGGAGAAATAGAAGGATGATGAGAAAAGGAGAGAATGACCCATGCTATGCACTGAACATTCACGTGTCCAATCATGCTATTATGCCTGGATGTTGGTGGAAAAAATCTAATTCCAGATTTCAAATGGTCAAACAAGTGCCTGCAGTGGCCATCATATTGGTTCAATGAGCCGAATCCTGGTTATAAATTTGGGAAACTGCTCACTCAGTTTAGGACCCACAATCAACAGTATTGATGCCCTGCATTCAAAGTGTTGGCTCTGTAAAGCATTTTGGTACAATCATAGCTACAAATTACTGTTTTGAAGGTCCCATAAGCTACCTCTAATTTGTAAGGGGTAGTGTGCTTTTTTTTTTTTCTCATTTTTTGTGGGGAATGGTGTTGAACAGAACACAAAGTCTGTTTGAAAAAATTGTTTTCATATTATTTTCATGTGCCATTCATTTTAACACATCTGTTTTAAATAGACATGTAAATACACTAAATTTTAAAAATTAATGTATGACAGTCCAAAGAGGAAGAGAAAGAAAGAGTCTTTCTTAGATTTTGTACAAATTAGTGGGCTCCAAGACTCCAAAACTTTACTTGAAAAGAAATAGTGATTCCTGACGCATGGAATAGTTTTATGAATTGGGGGCCCCAAGACCGCAGAAAATTCAAAAAGTGGGAGAAAATATATGTGCTTTTTTCATATATTTTTCAAAACTATTCAGGTTCTAAGACGTGGAACTTCACAGGAGTGTACATCAGAATATGGGATTAATGTATCATTATGTTTTTCATGTTATCTCAGAATCCATGAGAATCTATGATATGGAACTTCATGCCTTTGATCATAAATTGGGTGCCTATAAGAGTAACAAATTAGAAAAATGAGATGAGATACAATATGTGCATTTTAAGATGTATAAAAATTATGTGGGCAGGATTAAAACCCTTAAAGCTATTTGTCAAAACTGGCAACGGGCTCCAACTTGGTGCCTTTTGGGGTATGTAATAAAATTGCATCATTTATATATACAACATTATTTAATGGGGTTGAGATGTGAGAATTTTGAGTTAGCAACTTCTCATCTACTTATTTTTCATTCCTTTCTTCTACTAACCGAAGTTTAAGCTCTTCACAAAGTATGTGTGGACATTGGCAGGAATTGATTGAAACTTTAGCATGTCAAAATAAAGTAAACCATCAACATACTTTCCAAATAAGGGATTAAACCTCTAAATGTCAGGCAACACGAGTCAATCTTCATTTGCGTTTTTTAATAATGTAATTGAATACACATGAATTAATAGCAAGACTTTTATTTATAAAACTGGTTAAGATAGAAGGAAGAAAATGTGAAATTTTGAAAATGGTCATAAAATTATCTCCCACCAATCTATAGAAAATGAATCGAGAGAAGATAAAAAATGATTACCTAGCCACTACCCTAGTAACTCAAATCTTAAGAAAATGAGGGTTGCATTCATATTCGTACCTTATCTTTTAACCCTCATCTCTTTAATAACTTTCGGTGGAGCTCATTTGACCAATGATCATGACTTCCTATGTATATATTCTATGCAAAGAAAATAGGCCTTAAAATTTTGAAAGAAAAAGTCTAAGTGTCCTGAATTTGGTCCCGATTTGGGGACCGAATGACCACGTGGCTTGATATGGACAATGACAGCTTTTCACTTTGGGGGGAGTGGGAGAGAAAAAAGCTTGAAATGGTGCTCCACGTGGGGGTCGATCTCGAAATCGGGACACCCCAGTCGGGACAAATAGCTGGACTCATTTTGAAATTATGGCCACAATCCAATTTTGGCCAATTTCTTGTCTCAATTCTGAGTCCAGAAGGTCACAGGACAATGCTGGCCTATTAATTATGCATGTACCTACAATTTCATTAGTCGGATTTGCTAGCTGAACCAGGATACATCTGGCACAGGAGCATAGGGGCATGGTGGTTGATCCCTCAGCTCAGTCCATGAGCCCTAAAGTTAGATACATCCAGAGCCTAACCGTTGGGCTGATTCTGCACATGGGATGATCATACAGTTCCAACCATTTCGTAGGTGTGTCACGACCCGGGCCCAAGATCTGATAACTTCGGATAGACCCCGAATCGCGATGATCATACTTACTCCCGTAAATCCTGAATGAACCGAAGTTAAGACAAGACTCACAAGGGATATCAAAACATAACACCTGTCAATGTACAATGTGCGGAAAACATGTATATATATACATTGACTACACTTAACTTTACATTAGGCGTAAAGTTCATTTACACAAAATCATAGTTTACTAAAACCAACACTGCACATTTAAAATACAATGCAGTCGGTATCTAATTACAATTCAAACTTATCTATTACAAAAGTATTCATTTACATCGTCCTCTGAACTATGCCCACTCCGCTAGACCTCCTGGAGGTAACGGACGGGCCTCCTCCGCAGGCGGCGCGGCCTCGGCAGGACCGGCACGGACATCTGGGCCTGTGACATCATCAATAACACGTGAACACGAAGGTTCAACAAGATACATGCATTTTCATGATTCTTCATGGTATTTAGCAATTCTATACAAGAATGTCATAATGTAAGAACTTAAACAGTTCTATATAACCTAATTCAGTTCCATAATAAATATCTATGTCAAGTCATATCTTTTCATTTCATTGATTCCGTATCTTCCAACGGAAGTAGTTTAAGCACAAGGCGGAAGGGCAAACCATTCATGGCCTAGGCTTCAAGATTATTCAATTTTAATTAAGCACAAGGCGGAAGGGCAAACCATTCATGGCCGATGCTTCAAGATTGTTTCACTTTTCATTGCATGACTTATCACAAATGGTGGAAATTTTCCAGTGTCTTGATCAGAGAGCACTGGCATTCCACGAGGCTCCGGAACGCCCCTCACATCTACTGCAGCAGGAATTATTCATTTATTCACTTTACTGTCACCTTTAGTGACTATTCATTTCATTTCATTTCATTAATTCAATTCGTGCATTCTGTCATTTCGTGCATTATGTCAGTTCGTGCACTATGCTAATGAAGTTCACCTCTGTGTCACTTCATGGATTCTATTCATTTCTAATCAATTCTATTCACACTTCTAAGCCAAACAAACGAGTGAAGCGTTAGTTATCCAATGTACGTGTTATTTTCAATGAATATCACTTTATGTATTTGATTTGTACATTGAGACGACCTTCGCTACACCTATGTAGGCTTAGATATTAACATGGAATAGCCTGTGCGTCTTAGGCTTCATTCCCATAATTTCTCTGAATTTGACTCAGCTGTCGGTTGGCCTGTCGGCTGACCGACAACACAACGTCGGTTGACCTCTCGGTTAACCGACACTTTGTCGGTTCAAATTCCAGAAGCTGGATTTTCAGTCCATTCTCTGATACATTTGTCAGTCAGGTCTCGGTCAGGTGTCGGCTGACCGAAGATACCATGTCGGTTGACCGACATATTGTCGGTTCGAATTCCAGAGAGCTGGAATTCACTGAGACAGATTCCGGATCTGTCGGTTAGTCCGTCGGTTGACCGAGAGGTCCACCGACACTAACATGTAGGCTGACCGACACAATGTCGGTCAGAATTCCAGAGAGCTGAAACTCTCCGAGACAACTCCCAGAGCTGTCGGTTAGTCTGTCGGTCAGGTGTCGGCTGACCGACACATGCCCAGAAGTTCAGTTCTGAACTTCAAATTTTCTGAAGCAAAACTCAAGGATTGGAGTCAAATGAACTCCATCCTTTCTAAAACTCTATAAATCACAAGAATACATAAGTACTTGCCTCTTGTGAAGGTTGAATGGATAAAAACCTCTTTCTTGAGCTTGATTCCAAGAGAAAACCTTGATTCCAAGCTTCACACTTTCACAATTTGAAAACGAAGTTGGGGAAGATGAAGTGAAGGATGTAAGCTCCTTGAAAACACTTACAAACCCCTTGTTTGCTACTTGATATAGTGAGATTGGAAGGAAAGAAAAGGAAAAAGGAAGAAGAAAGGTGCCTAGGGTTTGGAATGCTTTGGAAATGAGATGAATGATCTCATTTGAGTGACTTTAGCTTATATAAGCTAGTAAATTGCATTCAAGCCCATTAATTTCACTAAATTACAATTTGAGTCAAATGAAGGGTCATTTGACCGGATTCTCGTTAAACGACTGCGAGCCTATTACGAAAGTTGACGTACTCGTCAAGATACACGCGTTGGTATCAAGAGTTTCCGTATTCGACGAAATACGCGAGAATACGTATTTACACAAAAGTCCTTTATTTCCATGTTTGAGTCTAAAACTCCATTTAAACCATGCAATTCCATTCCTTACCATTCCATTAAGCCCAATTCATTCATTTACGGCTAATTCCATATCATTTGGTCATAGACCACCATTAGTTCAATTAACTGTGGTTAATTAGCCTTAAACTCAATCAATTCACTTAATCTCTTCATTGTCCGTTCACTACATTAATTTGGGACTAACTCCATTGAGTTTAGTCATCAATTACTATTAAACTAGTTAAACATGGTTAACTAGCACTAAATTCAATTAACTAGAGTTAATCTTGATTAACTCGGGACGGGACCTTACAACTATCCCAACTTTTTGAACCATTCGGTCCTCCGAATGCAATTCAAATCAATGTAAGATAATTAAACAATTTAATTCAAAATTACCTGAACGAATAGCTCGGGATATTTCTGAGCCATTTGCTCCTCAAGTTCCCATGTGGCTTCATTAGGTTCATGGTGATCCCAAAGGACCTTGACCCACTTGATCGTTCTAGTACGCAGAACTGCCTCCTTTGTATCTATGATCTGAATTGGCTTCTCAACATATGTGGTGTTAGGCAACACTTCGATCTCTTCATGACGAATGACATGTGAAGGATCATGCACATACCTCCGAAGCATAGAAACATGAAATACATTGTGAATACCGGAGAGTTCTGATGGGAGGTCTAGGCGATAAGCCACATTTCCAATTCGACTCGTGACCTTGAAAGGCCCAATAAATCTCAGGGAAAGCTTCCCTTTCTGCCCGAATCGAACAGTGCCTTTTATTGGAGAAGTCTTCAAAAAGACTAAGTCATCAACTGAAAACTCTAGATCACGCCGACGATTGTCAGCATAGCTCTTCTGCAGTGATCTAGCAACTTTTAGCCTTTCCTGTATTCTCTGGACTTTCTCTGCTGTTTCAGCAATAATCGTAGGACCATGGAAACTCCGAGTTCCAACTTCTTCCCAGCTAACTGGGGTCCTACACTTCCGACCATACAATGCCTCAAATGGTGCCATCTCAATGCTGGAGTGATAGCTGTTGTTGTACGCAAATTCGCACAAAGCTAAATGGTCATCCCAATCACTCCCGAAATCAATCACACTAGCACGAAGCAAATCTTCCAGAGTCTGTATAGTCCTTTTTGACTGCCCATCTGTCTGTGGATGGTAGGCAGTACTAAACTGAAGTTTAGTGCCAAAGGAATCTTGAAATGACTTTCAGAATGTGGACACAAACCTGCTATCCCGATCGGAGACAATCGAGACTGGTGTTCCATGCAATCGAGTCACTTCTTTGACAAACAGTTTAGACATCTCACTGAATCCTATATCCTTTCTGATTGGAATGAAGTGTGCAGACTTTGTAAGACGATCAACGATCACCCATACGGCATCGTGCTGCTTCCTCGTCCTCGATAAACCCGATACAAAGTCCATCGTAATGTGTTCCCATTTCCATTTAGGGATTTTCAATGGATGAAGCAATCCCGGTGGTTTTCGGTGCTCAACTTTTACACGCTGGCAAGTCAAGCAGGAAGATACATAACCTGCTATCTCTCGCTTCATGTTATACCACCAGAATCTATCCTTCAGATTCCTATACATCTTTGTACTTCCAGGATGCACAGAATATCTGGTGTGATGAGCTTCAAACATTATAGCTTGCTTAAGATCTTCTTGAGCTGGGACACATAATCTGTCTCTAAAATACAGAACTCCTTCTACTAACACGAAATCTGGCTTAGTGGCAAGGTTATCTTTAATCCTTACCAAATCAAGGTCTTGAAATTGCCTAGCTTTGATCTCCGTGATAAGCATTGGTTCAAAGACAGACATTGCTGCAAGCATCACTTTACTGTCTATCATTTCAATAGCCACATCCAGATCTCTGAATTCTTTGATCATGTCCCACTCACCAACCAACGATGCCAAGTCAGCTGATTTCCGACTCAAAGCATCAGCCACGACATTACCCTTTCCAGGTACATATTTGAATGGAAAGTCGTAGTCCTTGATTAGCTCTAACCAATGACGTTGCCTCGAATTAATATCTTTCTGAGTGAACAGATACTGAAGGCTTCTATGATCACAATGGACTTCAAAGGTCTCTCCATACAGATAATGCCTCCATTGCTTCAATGCGAAGACAACCGCCGCGAGCTCTAAATCATGTGTGGCATAATTCTTTTCATGTTCCTTCAACTGACGTGAACCGTAGGCAATCACCCTACCATTCTGCATCAATACACATCCCAAGCCAATACCTGAGGCATCTGAGTAAATTTCAAATCCTCCTCTTCCGTCGGGTAAAGACAAGATTGGAGCTGAAATCAACTTTTGCTTCAAGGTTCGAAAACTAGACTCACATGCATCATTCCATTCAAAGGAAGAGCTCTTACGAGTCAGTTTCGTTAATGGCGATGCTATCCTTACGAAGTCCTTGACGAACCTCCTGTAATAGCCTGCCAATCCCAAGAAACTTCGTACTTCCGGCACATTCTTCGGACTCTGCCAATTGGTAACTGCTTCAATCTTAGCTGGGTCAACTGCTAATCCATCTCCGGAAATGATATGACCCAAAAATACAACCTGCTGCAACCAAAAGTCGCACTTCTCGAGTTTTGCATATAACTGATTCTCTCTTAGTATCTTCAAGGCTGTCCTCAAATGACGTGAATGCTCAACCTCTGACTCTGAATAGACTAAGATGTCATCAATGAAGATTACCACAAACTGGTCCAAGAAGGGAGCAAACACCCTATTCATTAAAGCCATAAACACTGCAGGTGCATTGGTTAGACCAAAAGGCATAACTAAAAACTCGTAGTGACCATAACGAGTCCTGAATGCAGTCTTCTGCACATCTCGATCCCTAACTCGAATCTGATGATAACCAGATCGGAGATCAATCTTGGAGAAATATGATGCACCCACGAGTTGATCAAATAACTCGTCAATCATAGGCAGTGGATACTTGTTCTTGATTGTCATCTGATTTATCTGCCTATAATCGATACACATCTGTAAAGTGCCATCCTTCTTCTTCACGAACAGTACAGGTGCGCCCCATGGCGAGACACTAGGTCTGATAATACCCTTGTCAAGTAAATCCTGTATCTGCTTCTTCAACTCATACAACTCTGATGGTGCCATCCGATACGGTGCCTTCGATATTGGTGCAGTACCGGGCACAAGTTCAATGGTAAAGTCCACTTCCCTAGCTGGAGGTAGACCTGGCACTTCATCCGGAAACACGTCTGGAAATTCACAGACTACAGGAATGTTTCGCAATTCCTGTACAGGTTTCTTCTCTGAAACGAATGCGATGTAGCCTTCACAACCACTACGTATCATACGTTCAGCCTTAAGTCCTGAAACGAGCCTGGTGTCGTACTTCTTTTGAACTCCCTCAAAGAGTACACTGGCACTGGCCTCATCCACCCTAAAGGTGATGACTTTGCGGAAACAGTCTAAACAAGCCCTGTACTTCGCAAGCCAATCCATGCCGAATATCACATCGAAATCATTCATAGGTAGTATCACCAGATCAACTGGCATTGATACATCTCCAATTCTAATAGTACATTGTGGAACATATAATTCACACACTACTTTACTCCCTAAAGGAGTAGATACAGTAAAATCATAAGACAATTGCATGATCCGGTCTTGCATGCCACCAGCAAATGCGGGTGCTACAAATGAGTGTGTGGAACCGGGATCAAACAATGCAATTGCAGGTCTATTATCTACAAAAATTGTACCTTCAACCACATTCGTGGCAACATCAGCTTGTTCTCTGTTGACAGCATAAGCCATCCCAGCCATCTGTGGCCTGTTTGGCTGCTGCTGCTGTCTCGGTTGCTGTCTCTGCCACTGACGCTGCTGGCCTTGACGTTGTGGCTGTAGTTGCTGTTGCTGCTGTGGTCTAGGAGGAGGAGCTTGTAAGGCTAACCTCTGCGGGGGAGCAGGAAGTGCTGCTTGACCCTGCGCAGGATACTGGTACGGGGCTCTATCATCCCTCCTAGCTCTTGGACACTGTGCCATTCTGTGTTCCAACGAACCACAGACGAAGCAGGCTCCAGTATTCCTCCAACATAGCTCAGTCCTGTGACCTTTGCCACAAGTCTCACAGACTGGCAGATTCTCTCTTCTCTCATTCCTAGGAATGAATTTCTGCTTTTGTTTCTTATTTCTAGACTGTCCTCCTTTCTTAAACCAGGAGTCACCACTTCTCTTGGTGTTCACAGCCTCTCTATCTCTCTCTCTCTCTCTGAATTTCCTCAGCGGTGTATGCCCTGTCTACGGCATCATCAAACGTCGTAGGCTTCTGTCCAGCCATTACGATCGCTTTGTAATCGGGGTTCAACCCAATGAGGAATCTCTTAACCTTCTTCTCCTCGGTATCCACCAAGTCTGTAGCATACTTGGACAACTACAAGAAGGTATGGACATAGGTAGCTACGGTCATTTGACCTTGCCTCAAGTGTAGGAACTCTGATTCCTTTTGTTGCTGCACATGCTCGGGGATAAACTTTCTTTGGAATTGTTTCTTGAAAGTCTCCCAAACGTCCGGTGTGGTCATGACTTTAAACGTGTCTTTGACACTCTTCCACCAAGTATTCGCTCCCCCTCTAAACATGGTAGAGGTGAGCAACACTTTCTGCTTGTTAGTGCAGAGGACCGTCTCAAACACATCTTCAATGTGTTCTAGCCACTCATCAGCTTGTATCACGTTCTCAGTCCCTTGAAACTCTGTGGCTCCCCTCTTACGAAACCGCTCATAGATAACATGAGGGTCCGTATCTTTGTGCTGCAATACTACTTGGGTCTCAACATGAGATGGTTGGGCCGATTGTACAGGTGGAACTTGCATTTGAGCCTGTATCTGACTCTGTACTTGCAACATAGAATCCATTTGGGTTTGCATACCCAGTTGGGCTTCATGACTCTTAGCGATCTGTTCGTTGCTTCTGGCTAATTGCTCCAGAATAGCAGCAAATCGAGCATCAGTACCCGATGCTGGGGGAGGAGGTGTAGTACCGTCATTGATAGTAACTTCTACGACGTCATCACTCCTTGATCTAGAAGCCATGCTGTAAACAATATGGAAGGTAAGATATACATCTTTACACTTCCATGACATTTATATCACATATAGTGAAAGCAATAAATACAAATCCAAGATTGGATTCGTCCTATCGATAACGTCCCTCACTTCGTTCTTAGTTGTACTAAATCTTTTAAAAGTTCTTTGACCTAGTTCTCTACTATGCTCTGATACCATACAATAAGTATGTCACGACCCGGGCCCGAGATCTGATTACTTCGGACAGACCCCGAGTCGCGATGATCATACTTACTCCCGTAAATCCTGAATGAACCGAAGTTAAGACAAGACTCACAAGGGATATCAAAACATAACACCTGTCAATGTACAATGTGCGGAAAACATGTATATATATACATTGACTACACTTAACTTTACATTAGGCGTAAAGTTCATTTACACAAAATCATAGTTTACTAAAACCAACACTGCACATTTAAAATACAATGCAGTCGGTATCTAATTACAATTCAAACTTATCTATTACAAAAGTATTCATTTACATCGCCCTCTGAACTATGCCCACTCCGCTAAACCTTCTGGAGGTAACGGACGGGCCTCCTCCGCAGGCGGCGCGGCCTCGGCAGGACCGGCACGGACATCTGGGCCTGTGACATCATCAATAACACGTGAACACGAAGGTTCAACAAGATACATGCATTTTCATGATTCTTCATGGTATTTAGCAATTCTATACAAGAATGTCATAATGTAAGAACTTAAACAGTTTATATAACCTAATTCAGTTCCATAATAAATATCTATGTCAAGTCATATCTTTTCATTTCATTGATTCCGTATCTTCCAACGGAAGTAGTTTAAGCACAAGGCGGAAGGGCAAACCATTCATGGCCTAGGCTTCAAGATTATTCAATTTTAATTAAGCACAAGGCAGAAGGGCAAACCATTCATGGCCGATGCTTCAAGATTGTTTCACTTTTCATTGCATGACTTATCACAAATGGTGGAAATTTTCCAGTGTCTTGATCAGAGAGCACTGGCATTCCACGAGGCTCCGGAACGCCCCTCACATCTACTGCAGCAGGAATTATTCATTTATTCACTTTACTGTCACCTTTAGTGACTATTCATTTCATTTCATTTCATTAATTCAATTCGTGCATTCTGTCATTTCGTGCATTATGTCAGTTCGTGCACTATGCTAATGAAGTTCACCTCTGTGTCACTTCATGGATTCTATTCATTTCTAATCAATTCTATTCACACTTCTAAGCCAAACAAACGAGTGAAGCGTTAGTTATCCAATGTACGTGTTATTTTCGATTAATATCACTTTATGTATTTGATTTGTACATTGAGACGACCTTCGCTACACCTATGTAGGCTTAGATATTAACATGGAATAGCCTGTGCGTCTTAGGCTTCATTCCCATAATTTCTCTGAGTTTGACTCAGCTGTCGGTTGGCCTGTCGGCTGATTGACAACATAACGTCGGTTGACCTCTCGGTTAACCGACACTTTGTCGGTTCAAATTCCAGAAGCTGGATTTTCAGTCCATTCTCTGATACATTTGTCGGTCAGGTCTCGGTCAGGTGTCGGCTGACCGAAGATACCATGTCGGTTGACCGACATATTGTCGGTTCGAATTCCAGAGAGCTGGAATTCACTGAGACAGATTCCAGATCTGTCGGTTAGTCCGTCGGTTGACCTGTCGGTCGACCGACACTAACATGTAGGCTGACCGACACAATGTCGGTCAGAATTCCAGAGAGCTGAAACTCTCTGATGGAACGCGCTCCGTGGCGCCCGCTGGGGCGGCTACCGGGGTCGGCGGAACGTGGGAGTCCGTCGGGTCCGGCCCTTTCGCGCCCTGGCGGGCCCTGAAGCGTGCATCAACATTTCTTTTGTGTGGGTGTGCCAGATTTTCTATTTTACTTGGAATTGCAAGTGGTAATCCGGAGATCAACCTTCGCAAGTAAAAAGGAAATCAACTTCTTTCAAGTTTTCCATTGCACAAATATTTAAGAAAAGAGACATTTTCTTGGTTTGCCGTGAAAGGCGATTTTGTTTGGCATTTATAGCCGATTTTGGCGTTTATAGCCGATTTACAATTCTCATCAATAATGAAAGACAAGAGTTGTGATTTTTGTCTCTTTTAGAAAAATACAAACTACAATGAAAAGCAAGAAAAGGAAGATCTAACTTTTCAGGAGATTGTGGGGGACTCGTTCAGATTGACGGTCGCAAGCCATGTATGGGCTTCGCCATCATCCATGCAGATGAGAACAGAAGATGCTCTTGATTCGCTTGGCTTGGCTATAACCTCAGATTTTTAGAGGACAAAGACCAAGAGAAGGTCCTATGTCAGATAAAAAGCTAAGTAGACGGGCTGAAAAGCCACGTCTAAGCCATTGGAGGCAGCAGGAGAAGGCAAGGACCTTGGGGGGGTGCCCCCCAAGGGACTTTTGTCACCTTGTAGTGGTGGCCGGTGCAGAACTTCAGCAGAGTTTTCTCTCTTTTTTCTTTCTCTGGATTCTTTCTGATCCCTTTTTTTCTGATCTTCTGATTTTCTCCTCTTTTTTCCGATCTTTTTCCGATCTCTCTTTCAATGGAATGCTCTCCTATTTATAGGCTTTTGGTAGCCATTTAGGAGGGTTTATGAGCCTTAATGGCTTTAATGGGAGGAGTTACAAGATTTATTTCTTGATTTTGTAACTCCTTTTTCCTTGAATCTGATTGGCCGATGGAGATTAAGGGCTTTTAATCACCTTAATTACCATAATGGGAGGAGTTTCATGGTTTAAATGCCATGAATCAATTGACTTGTAACTCCCAAATGCTTGCTTCTGATTGGGCCGTCCAAAGAAATGAATTAATGACTGCAATAAAGCTAGTCAATTAACCACATTAATTGGTCGCCGAGCAGTCGAAGAGTCGCGGGCCATGCCGTGTCTTCTGGAATTCTTCTGGCGATGATCATCGATGGATCTACATGCTGATCGACATCGGATGAACATGTAACTTCAGACATTGATAGCTAAGAGCGGGCCGGTGACATCTGTCTTGTCGATTTCACGATCGGTCGGACAGAAAGTGCACTTTCTTGGTCAGCCGGTTGGCGATCTTGGAGCGATCACTGATGATTTTATGCTTTTGGAGGTTGACCCGTGATTTTGACGGATGTCGTCGGATATGAGTCAATTTCAAGCACTAAAAATCACATTTTCAGGAAACCACAGGGGCCAAAGTGCGCGAAACGCGAAAAAAGACGGAAAAACGGGTCACCGGAGGAAAATCCGGTGACCCGGACCTCCATGGTCGCCGGCGACCATGGACCGGCGACCATGGGCCATGGTCGCAGGGGCCTGCGACCATGGGCCATGGTCGCAGGGGTCTGCGACCCTGGGGGATTTTTCCCCTTCGGAGCCCGTTTTGCGGTCGTTTTGAGGTCTTTTTCGTCGCCGTTTTCTTCTGTATTTTTCTTGACATTTCTTCTCATTTATTGGCTTGATTTCCCTGTAGAAAACTTGATGAGAATCCTTGCATTTTTAGAGTGCAAAGTTTCTAATTTTCCGGGAAAGCCGAAGACTTTGTCGCGTAGAGCTGCTGATTTTCCGCCAGAAGTCGAAACTTGGTCAAACGATGTCGGAATGACCTGAAATTTGAGGTGAAGCCTCCTGAGCAATAAATAAGACCAACCATAGGCTTTTGTTTGAGTTTTGAAGCCGTTTGGGGTCCCGTCGATGCTTCACTTGATTTTGCTGCGGGGAAAATGCCGAGCTTTGATGTGCGGTCAAACGATGTCCGATTGACCTGAAATTTGACGGGGAGCCTATTGGAGTCATTTTGAGACGTTCCATGGGCTCCGTTTTGGATGTCATGGTCCCGGGTTGCTCTGCCGCCGGTAGGCTTGATTTTCTCTCGGAGCATCGAAACCTGGTCAAACGTTTTCGGAATGACCTGAAATTTGACGTGCAGCCTTTTGGAAGCATGTTGAAGCCACTCATGCACTTGGTTTGATGAGCGAAGGCTCCGGTGGTTTCCGCCGCCGGGAGGCTTGATTTTGCTGCTCGAGCATTGATGGAGGGTCAAACGTTGTCGGTTTGACTTGAAATTTGGCATGGAGCCCTTTTGAGACATGCTGGAGTCATCTGTAGGCTCTGATCGAAGTTTTGACGTCTCCGATGATGTCGCCGCCGGGAGCGCCATTTTAGCTGTCGCAGAAGCGAAGTTAGGCCAAATGATTCTGAAATGGCCCGAAACTTCATATGTACTCTTCTCTTGGCTATCTTGAAGGATCTTGCAGTTTTTGTTTGATTCTGACAAGATTTGATTTTTTGAGAAGTTGCATTGCCTATTTATGGCAGGTTGCGACTTCATGCAGCTTTCTTGATGTTGAAGAGGCAAAGTGACATTTTTGGTGTCAACAAATGCCCCCTCGAGGTACAGCGACGAGTTGCTTGACTTTTGTAGTCGATGTGCCTCGAAGAGATTTTTGAAGGAGAGCTTGTGTCTTGACCAAGAGTCTTTGAGCAATCTTTCCTTTGGTAGAGTAGCCTTTGAGCTTCCAGGGGAATTTTATGGTAGTGAGGGGAATCACACACCATCTCGAGGCAACGTTTTGAAGATGACATCAGGGATATGGATTTGGGTTTTTGTTTTTGATCTTGTGACCTAACCAGCTATATATGGCAGGTTAGGGGATCGGGTTTTGGTTTTGATCTTGTGACCCAACAAGCTGTATGTGGCAAGTTGGGGGATCAGGGTTTGATTTTTTGTTTTGGTCTTGTGACCTAACAAGCTGTATGTGGCAAGTTAGGGGACCAGGATTTGGTTTTTGGTTTTGGTCTTGTGACCTAACAAGCTGTATGTGGCAAGTTAGGGGACCAGGATTTGGTTTTTGGTCACTCTTTGGGACTGTGTGGGTCCATTGGAGTGGTTTGGATTTTTGTGAAATGTCAATTTCAAGATTTTGGCTCAATTTGGTATATGAGGCTGGATGGTTTGATTTTTTGGAAGCTCATGGGGCTTGGAATTTTTTGTATGGTTCAATCAACTCAAAAGAGGCATGGAACCATTTTTGTATGCTCTTGGGTAAGAGGGATTTTTTTCTGACTAAAAGCCCATTTTTTTTTTTTTTTTTTTTTTTTTAGTGCCTAGGTGGTCAAACCTGGCTCATATGGGCTAGCCCATGGGACCTTAAGCTTTTTAGGATGGCTTAGATCTCATGTGGGGCCATTTTTGTAAAGAATATCTAAAGATATCTCATTTGGATAGAGAATATCTAAAAATATCTTTATGGGAGAGAATCTCTCATATTCCCTTAATTTGGGAGAGAATATCTCAAGGTATCTTTCTTTTTGGGAAAGAATCTTCAATATCCTTTTTTGTTGGAGAGAATCTCTCATTTGATTGATTTTGGGAGGAAATCTCTCAAAGACATCTTTCTTTTTGGGAAAGAATCTTTCTAATTCCTTCTCTTTTGGTAAGGTTACTTAATTAGTAACACTTACCTTTCTTCTTTGTTTCCTTCTTTGATTTGCTCTCTCCTATAAAAGCAAAGGAAGGTAGGATCTCTTGCTCTTATTGCTTTCTTTTGCAACAATCTCAAGAGAGCTCCAAGACCAAGAGTGCTTCTTCTTCAAGGATCTTCAAGCTTTTTCCTTCTTCTTCTCCATCAATGGCTTCAAGTAAGTTTTCTCTCTTTTTCTTTCGAGAAAACTCCATGTAGAGAATAGGATGGTAAAAAAAAAAGAAAGTTTCTCTCTTTTTTTTTCCTTCTTTTTTTTTCTTTTCTTTTTTCTTTTCTTTCTATTCTTCTTCTCTTTTTTTTTTCTTTTCTTTTCCACGTGATTTCTTTTTTCACGTTTTTTTTTTTTTCTCTTTTTTTTTTTTGGGCCGTACGGACAGATCCGTACGGATCTGGTCCGTACGGCCACGTGGCCTTTTTTTTTTTTTTTTTTTTTTTTTTTTTTTTTTTTTGCTGTTTTCTTTCTTCTCTTTTTTTTTTCTTCTTTTTTTTTTGTTTGAGAAAGTTTCTTTTTTTTTTCTTTCTCCCCCTTTTTTTCGAGAAAGTTTCTTCTTTCTTCTCTTTTTTTTTTTTTTTTTTTTTTTTTTTTTGCTCATCATGATAATGCGTTTTTTGTGCAAATCTAGATGTTCATGCATGTACTATTTGTAGATTGAGCATGATAGCATACCTGAAAATCTTTGCAAATTTGGGAATTTGGAGCTCGCAGCGATGTTGAGCCCTTCTTGATTTTGCGGAGATTTTGAGGTTTCGAAAGTTTGGAGTTTCGGAGCCCGCAGCAATGTTGAGCCCATCTTCAAAACTTTCTATTTCTTTCGGGGTATTTCCTTTTTCTTTGGAATTGCCCCGGGGTCATGCCAAAATTTCGCCAGATTTTTGGTGGGACAAAGTGACCCTTTTTTCTTTTTTTAGCGAAATCCTGTCATTTTGATGACGATCTTTTTCTTTTCCAACCTTTGCAGGTGGTTCCTCCAGAGCGAACAAGGGTAAAGAGCCTGTTACAAGCGTACCTCGTCGATCCGCCAGATCTTCTAATGTGGCCGTTCAGCAGGCCTGGGAGAAGGTCCAGTTTATTGAGAAGAACTTGGAAGAATGCGATTCCCTCAATCGTGATGAGATGAGACAGCGATTGATCGCTCTCAAGGACGAGGAGTTCTATAAGATCATGGTAAGCAACCGTCCTTGGGTTATGGACGATCTGAGGGTTTTGCCCAAGCCTACCTTCTTCTTTGGAGATGCAGTCCCTGACGACTTGACATACCAAAGGAGATGTTTTCAGTTCTCTTACACAGCTGATGGTGAAGAGAGAACTATTTCTACCCGGTCGTCTTTTGACCGGACCATCTCGATCCTGAGCCTTTCTCCCACGTGCCCTAAGAGGGAAGATCCTCCGAGCTGGGTGAAGAGGACCAGTGTGATCAAGACCGGGGTTTTTGTTGGTGGACCTTCCGGTTTTGCGGAGAAGCCACCTGTCCGTATGGACATGTTGATGCCAGCCAGCGGCTACCAGGGCTCTGATTATCCGTCGGTCGATTTGAGACCGGTGGGCCTTGGCGTTTTCAGCGGTGACGGCAGTACCTGGGTGAAGCCTTTTCGACTTCGTGGCCGTTTCAATGCTGACTCCGATTGGAAGTCATGGACTGACCACACCTTGCTGATTGGGGGCGCCGTTTTGAAGGAAGCCGGGATTTTTGACGCGGTCCGCGCTTTCAGGGAGACCGTGACTTTTTCCGATGATGCCTTCATGGCTATGTTGGAGTCTTTCCTCCCTCAGACCAATACCTTCGTTGTTACGAACGGTGAGATTGGTTTTTCTCTGAAGGAGTTGAGTGCTATTACTGGATTGCCCATCCTTGGCAAACTCTACGAGGAGTTCATGCCGATTGACAGCGTCCTTGAGGAGCAGTCAGAGGAGTTCAGGCTCCTATACTTTCAGCTCGTCGCCTTCTATGATTTTTTGAAGGAGGGCTCGAAAGTGAGATCCAGCAGTTGGAAGAGTTGTGGCTTTTCATTCTTCAACTCCTTTGACGGTCGAGAACCTTCTGATAGCATGACCCGGGAAGACAGGAAGAAGACTTCGGCCATGCAGGAAGAGTTGAAGGGTTTCTTCGCGAGCACAGATGCCATTTGTTCTGACATTACACTGCGGAGGGATCTTGCTGTTTACCTCACTTTTTGGCTGGGTGAGGCTATTTTTGCTGGTGGAGATGGGACGCACATCAGGCCGCATTGTATTTTTCCTGCTTGTCAGATGGCGTTTGGAGAGCGGCTTGCTTTGGTGCCCGCTCTTTACTCCTACCTGTGTACCGAACTGCAGGCTGCTGCTTTTTTGGTTCGGCTTGGGCTCCCTATGAATAGGGTATTTTCAGCCCATATCTTTTATTCGTGGTTTGTATACCACTGTCCTGGCTTCCACCAGCTGGGTGCTGCACAGGATGATGATCCTCTGATGATTCGATTGGCTAAGGGAAAAGCCGTATCCGAATCACTTTTGTTTGCCCGCATGAGGATCCGACGGTTCAGGGACGTCGAGATGGGGCAGTCTTCAGTTAAGCTTTCTCCGGAGTTGCGGAAGAAGGCTTTTGATTTTGGTGCCTCCCGAGACTCTACCAGAGCAGGGTCGGGAAGGCATTACTCTTTGACCAATGCAGAGAAGGAGTGGCTTTTCAGCATACGGGTCGGCACGATGGTGTACCGCAGACATCTTTTCGTCGACATCCAGCCGTATGTACCTTCTCGCTTTGCGCTTCAGTTGGGCTTCTCTCAAGGCGTTGTTGGAGCGCCTTCGAGTATGGTGAAGCGTTTTGGGGGTTTGCAGGATGGCAGAAATGCATGGGCTTTCTATAGTGCTAAAGACACTACTGCCACGATTTCTTATCCTGAGCTGTCGACTTTCCGAACTGCCGGCTTCACGAAGTGGTTCGCGGAGAGCTTTTTGGCATATCGGGGGCTTTCCAAGAAGGAGCTTGATGTAAAGCTGTCTTCTGGAAAAGGCATTGGGAAGTCGGATGGCGTCCGGCGAGAGGAAGTTTGGGCCTTCCTTTCTGGAGAGAAGCACAAGATAGGCTTTCTCGGTGACCAGGGCGTCATTGGTTCTGAAGCTGTTCGGGAAGTACCTGATGAGGCTTTGGAGCAGCTAGAACAGGAGGAAGCCGAGCTCGACGCTTGGATGCAAGCGGCACAGAGGCGAGCTTCCGCGGAGTCTACTGGCGAGAGCAGACCATCCAGTGAGGAGTCAAGTGAGAAACCTGACTCTGATAGTGGGGCGGGTTCTTCTAGGAAGCGAACCCGTAGAGGTAAGAAGAGGAGGAGTCATCATCGCAGCGAGGGGCCACATGAGGACTCTCCTGACATGGAAATCCCTCTTACCATCAACGAGGAGGTGCCAGAGGCTGTCGACGAGCCTCCAGAGAAGAGGAGTCGTGGGGAAGAGACCATTGGTGAAGGTATGATTCTTCCTTTTTCTTTTTCTACTCCTTTCATGGGGCTTTCCATGTTCTGATTTGTTTTCTCACCCTGCTGCTGCTTTTTTTTTTTTAGCAGAGGATGAAGACTTGGCGATGCCTGAGGTTCCGACCGATGAGGCGGTGATGGAGCCGGTTATGGCATCTGAAGAAGAACCGAGGGACTCTGGAATGATTCCGGAATCTCCAATTGGTATAACTTCTATCACTTTCTCTTTTTTTTTTGCCTGCGACTTGATTTGCTAACAGTTTTTTTTTTCTTGCCAGCTGACTTGCCACAAGATTCCGATGACTTTGAACTATCAATGGACGCAAATGTCGATGATGCTTCTGATGAGTTCATGGAGGAAGAGAGTGTTCCGCCAGTCGTCGAAGAAGGTACTTTGTAGTGATGACCCTGATGATTTTTTTTTTTTTTTTTTTTTTTTTTTTTTTTTTGAACAGGATCATATTCATACCTTTTTGTGTTTCATTTGCAGGTTTTGAAGTGACAGAAGAGAGTCCATTGCTTTCTTCAGAACCAGAGCAAGGGATGCCAGAGGTCGATCCGGAGGTAGAGACTCCTACAACCAGTTCTGACGCGATAGAGGAGATACCTCATGCTGAGATTCCTTCTCCAGTGGCTCCAAGTGAAAAGAGTTCCTTTGTTACTCTTCCGATGGGACATGACATGAGCAGCCGATCAGCGGAGAAGGGTGAACCTTCATCCAGTTCGTCTCTTCAATTTGCGAAGAAGGTGCTGGCTCGGGTTTTGAGTTCTTGGATCAAGACTCTCCTTTCTGGACACTTGGAAGCAGGATTTGGCATGATCCCACATGTGCAGGAGATTCTCACTGATACCGAAGAGGTTGGTCTAGATGTCACAGGTGCCAGGGCGACCGTTGATAGGATCATTGCACTGGGTGACAAGTGGTTTGAGACCATGGGCTTCCCTGACGACCAATTCTTCAAGGAGATGTTCTTGGACCCTGCTGATAAGGCTAAGTCTGACCTGAATGAGGCTACACAAAGCAAGAAGCAGCTAGTTCGGGAGAAGAACAAGGAAGAGCTAGCCATCATCGGATTGAGGCATGACCTTAACGTCCTTGATAGGGAAGTTGAGGAGGCCAGAAAACGTCTTGAGCATTTGAAGGCACAAGTCGATGCGAAGTGGGCTGCTATAACAGAGGCTCGTGACAGGGAGAGTACTCTGATCCGCAGGGTTGCAGATGCCGGTCAAGTTCTCGAGAGGAGGACTCTAGAAAACGAACGATGGCAAACTGCTGGGGAAGAGCTTCCCGGTGTAAAAGAAGGGTTACGGCATTCGCCAGCATCTCATGGCAAGTTCCTGAAGAAGCGTGCCTTGGAAACTCTGACGGCTGATGCCAAAAGTTTGCTTGAGGAGCTGAAGCTTTGGCTGGAGACCATTTTCGGCTAAGCTCCTGATTTTTGTAGCAGAAACTATTCTTCTTTTTTTTGGTACCACATGTATTTTTTTGGTACTTTTTTTTTTTGCAGTGCTTGTGAACACTTTTTTTTTTTTTTTGTACCACATGTATTTTTTTGGTACTTTTCTTTTTTTGTTTTCCCTACGCTCACTCAAATCTTTTTGTGATGAAAGCAATTGCTAAATGGGATTTGATCAAAAGTTTTGTCATTTTGTGAAAATCTTTTGTCAAATAATTGTTTTGGTAGGGGAAACGAATTTGGCGTGAAAGCCGGATTTTTGTGGCATTTACAGCCAGTTTTGACATGAGAGTCAGGTTTTTTTTTTTTTGTGTGGCATTTATAGCCGATTTTTGAGATGGCATAAGAGCCAAAAATTTTGTTCGTGGCATGGGAGCCAATTTTGAGATGGCATGGAAGCCGAAATTTTATGACGTAAAAGCCAAAATTTGGGTTGGCATGGAAGCCGAAATTTTATGGCGTAAAAGCCAAAATTTGGGTTGGCATGGAAGCCGGTGTTTGTTTTGTTGGCATTTATAGCCAGTTTGGTGGCATTGATAGCCAATTTGCGGCATTTATAGCCGGTTTGGTGGCATTGATAGCCAATTTGTGGCATTTATAGCCGGTTTGGTGGCATTGATAGCCATTTTTGAAAGCCAAGTTTTGGTTTGTCGGCGTGAAAGCCAATTTTTTGTGGCATTGATAGCCGGTTTGTGGCATTTATAGCCGGTTTGGTGGCATTGATAGCCGGTTTTTGGGCAAAAGAGCCAGGTTTTGGCGTTTATAGCCAGATTTTTTTTTTGCTTTCAAAATGCAGGTATCGACTAAATGTCGCCTCCCCGCTGAATGGTCTTGCAAGTATCGATGGAATGTCGCTTCCTTGCTCATTCGGTTTTGCGAGTATTGATGGAATGTCAATTCCTCGCGGGTTAGGTTTTGCAAGTATCGATGGAATGTCGCTTCCTCGCGAATTGGGGTGCAAATATCGACTAAGCGTCGCTTCCCTGCTTTTCCCAAAACTTTTGATTTTGCGGGTACTGACTTGATGTCGTTTCCCCGTGATTTTTGAAATTTGAGGTTTTCTCGAACCTTTGAAATTTGGGTTGTGGATAGCAACTGGTATGTTGCATCTCCACGATTTTTGGAATTGGGTTGTGGATATCAACTGGTTTGTTGCTTCTCCACGGTTTTTGGATTTTGCAAGTATCGACGAAATGTCGCTTCCCTGCGATTTAGGGTGCAAGTATCGATGGAATGTCGCATCCTTGCTTTTTTTCAAAATTTTTGTTTTGCGGGTACTGACTTTGATGTCATATCCCCACGATTTTTGAAAAACCATTTTTTTTGTTTAAAGACACGAGGGTCGTAAATTTTGACCTAGAACCATTTGGCGGTAAAAGGTAAGGTGGACTAGGGTGGAAATCCCTGAATCCGGATTTTTGTTTCAAACCATGAATTTTGGTTCAAGGATCGAAAGCTTTGGTCAAGTCAGGGAGAGGCTCCTAAACTTGGATTTTTTTGTTTTTGAACAATGAAACGATAAAAATAAGCATTGTTTTTGAATCTCTAGAAATTTTGACATTTGATATGAAAATTCTAAAGAGAGTGGGTTTGACGAGCGAGTACCTGAGAACAGGTTTTGGCCATACAGGCACTGCTCTTACCCAGTTGGGTAAGTCTTCAAGGGTAGTACCGCTTCAAGAACTTGCCGTTGATAGGCAGCATACATCTGTCGCCTTCCATGTTTAGGAGGGCATATGCGCCATTGGAGAAGACCTTGTCGATGACGTAGGGTCCCTCCCATTTTGGTTCAAACTTGCCTTTGGACTTGTGAGCGAAGACCATTGGTCTTTTTACCGCAAGAACCAAGTCACCCTTTTTGTAGGCGCGTTGCCTGACCTTTTTGTCAAAAGATCCTGCCATGCGTGCTTGGTAAAGTTCAATGCTTTGTCGAGCTTCGAGCCGTCTCTCGTCGAGATTGTCCAGCTCATGGAGTCGCAATTTGACATTGCTTTCTTGAGTCATGTCATTTTGTAGAGATACCCTCAGAGAAGGAATTTGTACCTCTAGGGGCACGACAGCTTCGCATCCATAGACCAAGGAGAATGGTGTGCTATGGGTTGGTCCTCGAACGGTGGTTCGATAGGCCCACAAAGCTTCAGACAGTTTATCGCTCCAGTCTCTTTTGTGACTAGAGACCATTTTCTTGAGGATTTTGCAGAGTGTCTTGTTGAAGGCTTCTGCTAATCCGTTTGCTGCCGGATTGTATGGAGTCGAAGGACAGCTTTGAATTTTGTATTTGTCGCAGAACCTGTAGAATCGATGATCCCGGAATTGTGGTCCGTTATCATGGACGAATCTTTTGGGTATGCCAAAACGACAAATGATATTGGTGCGTAGGAACTGAAGAACTGATGAGGTCTTCATTTCGTTGAACGCAAATGCTTCTGACCACTTGGAGAAATAATCCGTTGCGGCGAAGATGAAGCGATGACCTTTGCTTGAAGGGGGAGAGATAGGACCTATGATGTCCATGCCCCATGCTTCGAAAGGCCATGAGATTACTGTAGGATGTAGCCATTCCGGAGGCATGTGAATGTAGTCTCCATGAACTTGGCATTGTTGGCAGCGCTTAGCAAATTGCATTGCATCAGCAACCATGGTAGGCCAATAGTAACCTAACCTTTTTATCTGATCATAGAGCTTAGGACCTGCCTGATGGGCTCCACAAAGACCAGCATGAACTTCTTTAAGTGTTTCTTCGGCCTCTTGTTGTGACAAGCAGCGTAGGAGTACTCCATTGAAGGATTTCCTGTAAAAGATTTTCGAAGGGATATCCAAATGAAAGTTTGGGGCTCGCCTTTGGATGCTTACCCGTTCTTTTGGATCTTCAGGTAGGATTCCGAACATAGTGTAATCAATGAACGGGTCCCTCCAGTCGCCGATTGAAGTTTGAAGGATAGAGATCCGACTTCCAACCACTCGGTGGCATTCAGCAACTGCTTGGTGTGTGTTAAGAGGAGGGAGGATCCTTCTCTCACTCACTGTAATTTGCATGTTTTCCCCTTCCTGGGTCGCCATTGATGCGGCAAGTCCGGCCAGGGCATCTGCACGGATGTTTTCACCTCTACGAATGTGGGTGATGTTGCAGATGTCAAACTTTTGCAGAAGTGATTGTGCCTTGTTGTAGTAAGGCAGCAGATCAGGCTTCCTGACTTCATATTTCTGATTCATCTGGTTGACGATCAGTTGAGAGTCTCCAAAGACTTCCAGCATAGTGATACCAGATTCGATGGCGAGTTCCAATCCTAGGATCAGAGCTTGGTATTCAGCTGCATTGTTTGTGCATGGTTCCAGTAGCGAGAAAGCGTGTGGAATCATGCATTTGTCGGGGCTAACAAAGAGGATGCCAACTCCCGAGATCAGCTTTCTGTTTTCATTTGTCCTGGTTGCACCGTCAAAGTACATGTCCCAGGAGGCATTTGGTGAGGAAGTCTCCACGTTGTAGACAGGTTCGTCTGGAAGATCATCTCTGAGTGGAGAATCTTTAGGCAATGGATGCTCTGCGAGAAAATCTGCTAGAGCTTGGCCTTTGATTGCTTTTTGTGGCACATACCTTATATCAAATTGTGATAGAAGGATGGACCATTTTGCCAGTCGGGCATTGAGAGAACCTGCCTTTGTGACAAGGACCTTCAAGAGGTTGATCCTCGAGACCAGGTAGACTGTGTTGGAAAGCAAGTAGTGACGTAGCTTTTGTACGGCGAACATCACTGCAAGGCATTCCTTTTCGACTGGAGAGTAGCGATGCTCTGCACCTACTAGCATGCGGCTGAGGTAGTATAGAGCAGCTTCTTTTCCCTCACCATTCTCTTGTGCAAGCAGAGCGCCTACAGAATGATCAAGAGCTCTTGTGTACAAGATGAATGGTTTTCCAGTGGTAGGGGCAGCTAACACTGGAGGTTTGGTCAGGTATGACTTGATATCTTGAAATGCGGCTTCGCAGTCGGTATCCCAGACAAAGTCTACACCTTTTTTCATCAATCGAGAGAATGGACGGCATTTCCCCGAAAGATTGGAGATGAACCGTCTGATGTAGGCCAATCTCCCTTGAAGCCCTTTTAGTTCCCTTAGGGTTCTTGGAGAGGGCATTTCTAGAATAGCCTTGACTTTTATGGGGTCAAGTTCTATTCCAGCTTTCCGAACAAGGAATCCGAGAAACTTACCCGACGAGACGCCGAAGAAGCATTTTAGAGGATTCATCCGCAGTTTGTGTTTGCGAAGTCGGAGGAAGACTTCCCGAAGATCTTTGAGATGGTCTTCTTTTCTTCTGCTTTTGACGGCGAGGTCATCAACGTAACATTCGACCGTCTTGTGCTGCATATCTTGGAATATTTTCATCATAGCCCTCTGATATGTGGCACCAGCATTTTTCAGACCAAATGGCATGACAGTGTAGCAATACACGCCAAATGGAGTCCGAAAAGATGTGTGTTTTTCATCCTCGGGATGCATCTTTATCTGATTGTAGCCAGAGAAGCCATCCATGAATGTCATTCGCTCGAATCCGCAGGTATTGTCAATCATCACCTCCGGTATGGGGAGCGGGAATTCATCTTTAGGGCAAGCGCCATTCAAGTCTCTATAGTCAATACAGACTCTGATCTGCCCAGTTTTCTTTGTCACGGGGACAATGTTGGCCAACCATTTTGGATGTTGTTCCTCACGGATGAAGCCGACGCTTTTGAGTTTTTGAACTTCTTGTTCAATTTTATCCATCACATCTGGACGGAATCTTCTTTGGCCTTGTTTGACAGGCTTGATGTCTTCTTGAAGATTGAGTTTGTGGACTGCTACTTTGGGGTCTAAACCAGGCATTTCAGCATAGGACCATGCAAAGCAATCAACGAACTCACGAAGAAAAGCGATATACTCGGGTAACTCATCATCCTTTATATTCTTGCTTATGAATACAGGACGTGGGTTATCAGGTGTTCCCAAGTTTATCTTTTCAACAGAATCTTCTGTCGGAAGGTTCGAAGGTGGTTCCTCCACAATATTTTCGGAGGCTTCCAACTCAACGAAACCTTCTGGAGTTTCAACTGCATTACCAGACCAAGGCTCTGTTCCTTTCCATGGATTTTCTTGATTGGTGATCTCCTCAAGGCTTGCTATGAGATAGTCCCAATCGCCTGTTGAATCTGGTATTTCTTTTGGAGACGAGGGTTTTTCTGGGTCAGAATAGCACAAGTCTGTATTATCGGACGATTCCTCTTCATCATCAGAGAAATCGTACAAATTGGATGAGCTTCCTGGATCTTTGTCAGGTAACTCTTTAAAGAGATATCCAGGGAGATCGATGTCTTCATGGACTTGAGATGTTGAGGCTTGGTCGGTAAAACGACTTTTAAGCTTTTGTGTCAACTGTCTCAGAGGAGTGTCGGGATCATATCCTAACCCATATGAAGACTTTTCTACATGACCATAGAGTCTCCAATCTTCCAGCTGGCTTTTGGTCAAGGCGGGCTCCAATGGCGTGAGAATACCGCGTCTTTCTCCCAAACCGACTGGGTTTTGAGCGTCAAAGCCCATTTTCTTCATAATTGCTTGTGCCACAGGACTATATAGAGATAGCTGAGGCATACCTTCATTTTGAAAAGGTTCAAGCAGAGAACTTGATGAAGAAGCATCCGATCTATGAAAGAAGATCGGTCTTTGCTTTGGTGATGTTGCCGGAACAACAAAGGTAGCAGACGTAGGATCTTCTACATCAGCAGGTGTCTCCATCGGAGTGAGAGCAGGCTGAACTTGCTGAGTGTCAGCTTGGCTTGACGATGCATCGTCTTCTGGCTCTGAGTCCGAGTCTGTGTCTTGCATGATAGACACGAGAGAGACAACAAATTTGCCCCCAGGCTTTTGTTTCGCCTTCTTCACTTTAGTCGTGATGACCAAAGGTTTTGAAGATTTGAGGGAGATGAGGAAGGGAGATTGACTACTCTCTTCTAATTTGCCGGAGGGTTTGTTTTCTTCCGGTGATTTTTGAGGAGCCTTGCCTTTATCTTTCTGGAGATTTTCAGCAGGGGGTGCTATTTCCTCTTCTTCTTTTTCTCCTTCATACATTTGGGAGTCTGCGAAGTGGACTTCTTTACCTTTGAAGGGTTTTCTGTCCGCAAAGACGCGATGTACCATGCCGTCGTCGCCGACGAACTTGATGCATTGATGTAGAGTTGAAGGGACAACACCGTTCTCGTGTATCCAAGGACGTCCGAGAAGAATGTTGTAGCATGAGGGGGTTTTTATTGCATACACAGTGACCTCAGAGATAAGATCACCGATTTGCAATTTGAACCTGATTTTGCCGATAGGCCTTTGAGCGCTCCCATCGTATCCAAAGATAGATACAGATGTGTGGCTTAGCTTGCTGGGTGGGATGCCCAACTCTTCAAGAGCCGAAGTGGAGATAAGGTTGAGTGCAGAACCTGGGTCGATCTGAACTCTATGTATTGGCATTTCTTTGATGTACCCTGTGAAGTACAGGGGTCGGTTGTGCCTTGCTTCGCCAAGTAGGAGGTCTTCCTTAGTGAAGGCGATGGTTGCACAGGCTGCCTTTTGAACCGAGAGGCATTGGATGCATGATCCCTCGCTTTTCTCTTTTTCTCCTTTTAAGGAGGTTTCTGAGTTTTTGACCCGGTAGTCCATTTCAATTTGGAGGACTTGTGGGGCATGTCTGTCGACATCCTCATTCAGTTTTTGCAATTCTGAGATGAGATTATCACGAGTGCGTGGAGACATTCGTAATAAATCCAGGATGTGAAGACGTGCAGGTATGTGTTTGAAGTGCTCAACCAAGTCATACTTGAAAGCCTCCTTAGGGCCTGCATGTTCATCATTGTTGCCACTGGGGGCGCTTACAACATCTTTTCCCGAAGGATTTACATAAGTAAAGGAAGATTGGTTGTAACTCTTGTGGTAGTCCCGGCCCGAACGGGTGCCTCTACCAACTTCGAGAGCTTCTTGAGAAGGATCTTCGTTTGGAAGATTGTCTTCAGGATCAAGAGGCTGTCGTTTTTCATCTACTGGGGATGTATCTGCAACAGAGTTGCCATCCTCAGTGATTGTGTTGCACGGAGCATTTTCCGGGAGCAAGTCCTGAACAGCATCCAGCAGCTTTTCTTCTTCGTTGACCCATCCATCATCCCAAGTTGGGTTTTCTTCATGATGATGAGTCGGGAAGAATGTGTATCCTGAAGTCACAGTCTCAGGAGAAGAAACCTGAGAGGGTGTCATCTCTGTAAAAGTCACGTGAGACAAGGTAGCTCCAGAGGATACATTGCTAGGCGTCGTCGGAGTGTAGGTAATCTCATCAGACGACGCTTCAGAAGAGCTATAGTCCTGATATATTACATTACAGGAAGCTCTGATAGGAGATGTTGCCTGCTCGGAGTCAGACTCGTCCTCGGATGTAAGAGGATCGTCTATCCAGCAATGTTCTCCATTTTCAGGAGTTAAGGGTGGAGGTACCTGGTGAGCTTCAGGGACTTCCGGCTCTGGATTGTGAGGAATCTCGTTGACGCGGTCTTGCTCTTGTTCTAGAGCGAGACGCTGCAAGATCCTTGCATATTCTTCAAGATCAGGCATGGGAGCCAGATCCTCTTCTTCGTCTTCTCCGTGTGACTCAACATAGTTGATTTCCACTGGAGCAATGACAGGTGCTGGGTTAACAGCATCTTCTTGTGCAGCCTCTTGGTCTTCTTCATCATCAGACCAGGATCCTTGTGGCTGTAAGGGGTTATACCAGATTACTGGCATAAGGTGAGTTTCAGGAACCCATTCTTCATCGGAGAGATATTCTCCTGTTTCAAGGGATTCCTCCCACTCATCGGTGTAGTTGGGCTCGAACCCATCGTCGGTGTCGCTGGACTCGTATCCATCAATGGAGAATCCAATTACCGAGTTGCAAGAGTATGATGCCCCCTGCATAGCTTCTTCTCTGAATTGAGGTGGCATGAAATCACTGAGAGTGAGTTTTCTTACCCCCTTTGAAGTCTCTGGAAGGGACGTTTCTGTTGCCCCGAGTGAAGTGGTAGAGGAGACCTCTGCCTTTTCAGGGACTGCTTGTTTTGGCTGGGTCTTCTCTTGCCGTTTGAGCCTGAGGAGATGTTTCCTAGCCTGCCTTCGCTGTTGAGCTGTTGGCTTTGTTTTGACGATCTCCCAATTTTCATCTTCCAGGAGATCGGGATGTACCCATATAGGTTGTCCGTCTGGTGTCGGGAAAGGAACCAACACTTCGGACGTTTGAATTCTTTTTATCACCTTGAAGGAAGTAGTGATCTTCTTCTTCGGTGATTTTGGTGTTTGTCCACGTGACACCATGTTGACGGAGGCGGGGCCATAGTTTTTATCAAAGGTTATGACTCCGTTCCTCCACATCTCATTTATCTTCTCTCTCACAACGAAGCATTGATTGAGAGGATGCGAGACCATCTGGTGGTATGGACAGTACCGAGGATCGTTGGTTTTGCCAACGTCTCCCGGTCTTTTGGGCTCTGGCAAAATGAGTTTGCCATTTGCTAGGAGAGCCTCAAAGATTTCTTCGACGTCTTCATCGAACGGATATTTCTTTTCTACTCGCTCTTTGAAGGCATCAGAGAGTTCAGGCCTTTTACCTGCAGTTTTGTTTTCAGCTTTCTTTGGCTGCTGAGGAGCTGACTTGGTTTGCACATTGAGGACCTCTTTCTTCTTTGGTTTAGAGGTTGCAACAGCAGTCGGCTCTTTCTTTGATGATTTCTGACTGTTGAGGTCTTTGATCACCGTTTCAGCTTCCATGGAAGCTTCGAGGAGCTCCCCCAGGTTCTTTGATTTGTTGCCGATGATCATGGAGCGGATTTTAGCTCTCATGTTGTTTCGGCAGATGTCAACTAGCGACGCTTGTGGCAGTACATCTGAGCATTTGTACGCCATTGCTTTCCACTTGTGAATGAAGTCATAAGTTGACTCATTCTCTCCCTGTTTTAGGCTGCAGAGCTGAGCCATAGTAACAGGATGATCCTCACCTTGGAAGTGGGTCAGGAAGCGTGTCTCCAGCATAGCCCAGTTCTGAATGGAGTTCTCCGGCAGAGTGGAGTACCAATCGAAGGCCGTACCTTTTAGGGTACTTGCAAAGAGGCGGATCTTGAGTGCATCTTGATCCGCGATAGCTCCCGTCAAGATCTTGAAGTGGATGACGTGCTGTCTGGCTGATCCTTTCCCCGTATATGTTTGGAGAGTAGGATGCTTGAATTTTGTGGGGAACGGGACCGAGTCCATCCACAAAGGATATGGTGGCTTGATCCCATGCTCTTTGAGTATATCCTCTTCTTTAGCTTTGGCGAGGATACTGTCTACGTCCTTTTTGGTAAGGGCGCGTGACTCATTTTCTTCACAATTCTCCTCGTTATTGTTATGATTCGGAGGAGGCTCATTGTTCACCTGATTTTGGACGACAAGGAGAATGTTTTCCATCAGAGTTTCAATCCTCTGCTGGCCTTGTTCCAACTGCTGGATGCGTGTGAGAGCATCATCTCGAGGTGGATTCTGAGGTGGTGGCTCAGAACTTGTAGCCAAGACGTTCATCCCTCGGGATTCGAACGAAGAAATCGTCCTGGTGACCGAGCTGGGGCTCATTCTTTTTGATGAAGAGCTTGATGAAGGATTACTCTCCCGTCCTTGGCTTGAAGGGGCAGGAGATTCTTCGGGATGTCTTCGTGTCCCGGTGACGCTACGGGTCACCGGACGTCGGACATGGATTTTTTATGCTGACTTTTGGCGTCTTCTGGTTTTTCCAACCATATGGACGGCAGCAACTTGGTCGGGTCTTTCTTTTTCGACCCATTTGTGGGAGACTTGAAGTGTAGGAGGCTGGGTCCGTTGCTTCTCTAGTCTCTTTTGTCGATATGACGCACGGCGGCGTGCTCGACGAGCGATTTGAGCTTCAGTCAGCTCTGGCTGGGCTCTGACGATGAAGGATGTGCTCCCTCGGGCGCAGCAGCCGAGCCTGTCTTCTTTGTAGCTAGGCAAGGACAGGATCCGGACCCGGTCCTTTGCCTGTTGCAGCGAAGCTTTGAACCTTTCGAGTTCGGCCCCTGTAGAGATGAAGGGTCGAACTGAAGGAGTGTAGGCCTTAGCAGGTGCTTGGAGAGGCCTGGTGATGCATGATCTGATTTTGGGCTTGTGGGAGCAAGCCGATTCATGCTGGGTTGACTTGGGAGTCAAGTTGGAGATGGGTCTCTCCTCTTTCATGTAGGCAAGAGGGTAGAACTGGTTTTCTTTGAGTGGGGCCAGGTATGCTGGCTTGGTGGAAATTTGAGACCTTCTTTGTTTTGGGGAAGGTCTTGGAGACCAAGTCTTGGGATATACCTGGTTGTTTGTTGGTCGAGGCTTCGCGGGGGTGCCGCGGGCTTCGGGCTTTTGGGCGCTCGCCTTTGGTGTCACGGGAGTGACACGTTGAGAGGCGATTTTCTGCCTTTTGGCAGGCGCAGTTTGTTCTTCGGGAAGTGGGAATGGTCCCAGTGTCCCAAAGACGATGGTCCGGGGAGTCGAGGTCGACCCGGAGTTCAGAGAGTTGCCGAGGGAGTTGATGCTTCGGCAGCTGGCAGGGCGCTTATGGGTGCGCGTGCTTTGCTTCTGTTGAAGCATGAGTTGGTGCTTGTTCTCATCGAAGATAATGGTTAAGGCTGCCATTGTTAGTTTCGAAAAAGTTCTGAAACAAGACCACATCCATTAGTAATCACAAGAATAATGATCATAAATGGGAATTTCTATGCTTTTGTCTTTTCAAATCGCTCAAGGGACATAATCCAAGCAATATGAGGAAGGCAAAAAGCCATAGAGGGTACAATTGTTCTGACAGCAAGTATGGTGAGCCCAGAATGAGCGTTCCAGTGACTGCTAGAAGCAATTGTAAACCTAAATTCGACTTATCGAGAAGCAGGGCTTGCTCGAGATAAGAAGAATATAAGGTAGGAGTTACAAATGTGCCGGTCACAGATACAGTAGACCCTGAAAGGGCGTACCAGTATTGCTATGCACAAATGTTGGAGATCGCATCCACGAGATGGGATTCTCTTTTTTTTTTTTGAGATGTCAAGATTGGATTCATCAAAGAGAGCAGATGGTATTCCGATCCGAATACGGGCTCAACGATTTCCGCGAGCACCAGTACCCAGAAGGGAAGGAACCACAATTTCTCGGATCTGAATCTAAAATGACGAGAGTTTTTTTTTGAAGATTTTTTTTTTTTTAAGATTTTCATTTTTTTTTTTTAAAAAAAATCTTTTTTTTTTTGTTTAAGATTTTTTTTTTTGAAAATCCTTTTTTTTATTTTTTATTTTTTATTTTTTTTTTATTTTGATTTTTTTTTTATTTTTAAGATTTAAAGACGAGAGAGTACACATAGGCCTCCTAACCCGGTCTTATGAAACCTCAATTGATAGAATTGCCCCTAGGTAAGGGTAGGATTACTTAATGAACCCGTTTGGAGGACCCTTGCCTAGAACAGTCAAGCTGTCTCCACACTCTGGACAAGGCTTTTCTTGAATCAATCGTGATCAAAGAACGCAATTGGTTTAACCTTAGTGGTCTATGTCCCTTTTTTTTTATAAAAAATCCCAAATAGACTCATCGAAGAGAAACGATGGCCCAAAACCTTAGTCGAACGGGCTCAACATTTCTGCAAGCACCAAAGAACGATAGGATAGGAACAAAGTTTCTCAATTTTGAATCCAAACTAAGAAAACTAATTTTTTTTATTTTTATATTTTTTTTTTAATATTTTTTTTTTGAAATCTCTAATGAACTCATCGAAGAGAAACGATGGCCCAAAACCTTAGTCGAACGGGCTCAACATTTCTGCAAGCACCAAAGAACGATAGGATAGGATCAAAGTTTCTCAATTTTGAATTCAAACTAAGAAAACTGATTTTTTGATTTTTTTTTTCTTTGAAATC
This sequence comes from Umbellularia californica, assembly GCA_028538565.1. NCBI lineage: Eukaryota > Viridiplantae > Streptophyta > Magnoliopsida > Laurales > Lauraceae > Umbellularia > Umbellularia californica. The sequence continues at coordinate 9,980,808 of JAPQWN010000001.1, read as the reverse complement.
TCTAATGAACTCATCGAAGAGAAACGATGGCCCAAAACCTTAGTCGAACGGGCTCAACATTTCTGCAAGCGCCAAAGAACGATAGGATAGGATCAAAGTTTCTCAATTTTGAATTCAAACTAAGAAAACTGATTTTTTGATTTTTTTTTCTTTGAAATCTCTAATGAACTCATCGAAGAGAAACGATGGCCCAAAACCTTAGTCGAACGGGCTCAACATTTCTGCAAGCGCCAAAGAACGATAGGATAGGATCAAAGTTTCTCAATTTTGAATTCAAACTAAGAAAACTGATTTTTTTTTTTTTGAAAAGAGAAAGAATGGAAACAAACTCAAAGAAATAGAAATTTCCAAAAAATCCCATCTCATTTTTTTTAGGATGCAAAATCCAACATAGGCTACCAGCTAGAAAGTAGCCAAGGAATCCGGAAAAGAAGTATAAGCATAGAGCAAAAAGTATGATATGCAAATATTTCATTTCCAAGCACCGTGTTCTCAAATGAACGAGTCCCACCGGGTGGCGCCAGCTTGATGGAACGCGCTCCGTGGCGCCCGCTGGGGCGGCTACCGGGGTCGGCGGAACGTGGGAGTCCGTCGGGTCCGGCCCTTTCGCGCCCTGGCGGGCCCTGAAGCGTGCATCAACATTTCTTTTGTGTGGGTGTGCCAGATTTTCTATTTTACTTGGAATTGCAAGTGGTAATCCGGAGATCAACCTTCGCAAGTAAAAAGGAAATCAACTTCTTTCAAGTTTTCCATTGCACAAATATTTAAGAAAAGAGACATTTTCTTGGTTTGCCGTGAAAGGCGATTTTGTTTGGCATTTATAGCCGATTTTGGCGTTTATAGCCGATTTACAATTCTCATCAATAATGAAAGACAAGAGTTGTGATTTTTGTCTCTTTTAGAAAAATACAAACTACAATGAAAAGCAAGAAAAGGAAGATCTAACTTTTCAGGAGATTGTGGGGGACTCGTTCAGATTGACGGTCGCAAGCCATGTATGGGCTTCGCCATCATCCATGCAGATGAGAACAGAAGATGCTCTTGATTCGCTTGGCTTGGCTATAACCTCAGATTTTTAGAGGACAAAGACCAAGAGAAGGTCCTATGTCCGATAAAAAGCTAAGTAGACGGGCTGAAAAGCCACGTCTAAGCCATTGGAGGCAGCAGGAGAAGGCAAGGACCTTGGGGGGGTGCCCCCCAAGGGACTTTTGTCACCTTGTAGTGGTGGCCGGTGCAGAACTTCAGCAGAGTTTTCTCTCTTTTTTCTTTCTCTGGATTCTTTCTGATCCCTTTTTTTCTGATCTTCTGATTTTCTCCTCTTTTTTCCGATCTTTTTCCGATCTCTCTTTCAATGGAATGCTCTCCTATTTATAGGCTTTTGGTAGCCATTTAGGAGGGTTTATGAGCCTTAATGGCTTTAATGGGAGGAGTTACAAGATTTATTTCTTGATTTTGTAACTCCTTTTTCCTTGAATCTGATTGGCCGATGGAGATTAAGGGCTTTTAATCACCTTAATTACCATAATGGGAGGAGTTTCATGGTTTAAATGCCATGAATCAATTGACTTGTAACTCCCAAATGCTTGCTTCTGATTGGGCCGTCCAAAGAAATGAATTAATGACTGCAATAAAGCTAGTCAATTAACCACATTAATTGGTCGCCGAGCAGTCGAAGAGTCGCGGGCCATGCCGTGTCTTCTGGAATTCTTCTGGCGATGATCATCGATGGATCTACATGCTGATCGACATCGGATGAACATGTAACTTCAGACATTGATAGCTAAGAGCGGGCCGGTGACATCTGTCTTGTCGATTTCACGATCGGTCGGACAGAAAGTGCACTTTCTTGGTCAGCCGGTTGGCGATCTTGGAGCGATCACTGATGATTTTATGCTTTTGGAGGTTGACCCGTGATTTTGACGGATGTCGTCGGATATGAGTCAATTTCAAGCACTAAAAATCACATTTTCAGGAAACCACAGGGGCCAAAGTGCGCGAAACGCGAAAAAAGACGGAAAAAACGGGTCACCGGCGGAAAATCCGGTGACCCGGACCTCCATGGTCGCCGGCGACCATGGACCGGCGACCATGGGCCATGGTCGCAGGGGCCTGCGACCATGGGCCATGGTCGCAGGGGCCTGCGACCATGGGCCATGGTCGCAGGGGTCTGCGACCCTGGGGGATTTTTCCCCTTCGGAGCCCGTTTTGCGGTCGTTTTGAGGTCTTTTTCGTCGCCGTTTTCTTCTGTATTTTTCTTGACATTTCTTCTCATTTATTGGCTTGATTTCCCTGTAGAAAACTTGATGAGAATCCTTGCATTTTTAGAGTGCAAAGTTTCTAATTTTCCGGGAAAGCCGAAGACTTTGTCGCGTAGAGCTGCTGATTTTCCGCCAGAAGTCGAAACTTGGTCAAACGATGTCGGAATGACCTGAAATTTGAGGTGAAGCCTCCTGAGCAATAAATAAGACCAACCATAGGCTTTTGTTTGAGTTTTGAAGCCGTTTGGGGTCCCGTCGATGCTTCACTTGATTTTGCTGCGGGGAAAATGCCGAGCTTTGATGTGCGGTCAAACGATGTCCGATTGACCTGAAATTTGACGGGGAGCCTATTGGAGTCATTTTGAGACGTTCCATGGGCTCCGTTTTGGATGTCATGGTCCCGGGTTGCTCTGCCGCCGGTAGGCTTGATTTTCTCTCGGAGCATCGAAACCTGGTCAAACGTTTTCGGAATGACCTGAAATTTGACGTGCAGCCTTTTGGAAGCATGTTGAAGCCACTCATGCACTTGGTTTGATGAGCGAAGGCTCCGGTGGTTTCCGCCGCCGGGAGGCTTGATTTTGCTGCTCGAGCATTGATGGAGGGTCAAACGTTGTCGGTTTGACTTGAAATTTGGCATGGAGCCCTTTTGAGACATGCTGGAGTCATCTGTAGGCTCTGATCGAAGTTTTGACGTCTCCGATGATGTCGCCGCCGGGAGCGCCATTTTAGCTGTCGGAGAAGCGAAGTTAGGCCAAATGATTCTGAAATGGCCCGAAACTTCATATGTACTCTTCTCTTGGCTATCTTGAAGGATCTTGCAGTTTTTGTTTGATTCTGACAAGATTTGATTTTTTGAGAAGTTGCATTGCCTATTTATGGCAGGTTGCGACTTCATGCAGCTTTCTTGATGTTGAAGAGGCAAAGTGACATTTTTGGTGTCAACACTCTCCGAGACAATTCCCAGAGCTGTCGGTTAGTCTGTCGGTCAGGTGTCGGCTGACCGACACATGCCCAGAAGTTCAGTTCTGAACTTCAAATTTTCTGAAGCAAAACTCAAGGATTGGAGTCAAATGAACTCCATCCTTTCTAAAACTCTATAAATCACAAGAATACATAAGTACTTGCCTCTTGTGAAGGTTGAATGGATAAAAACTTCTTTCTTGAGCTTGATTCCAAGAGAAAACCTTGATTCCAAGCTTCACACTTTCACAATTTGAAAACGAAGTTGGGGAAGATGAAGTGAAGGATGTAAGCTCCTTGAAAACACTTACAAACCCCTTGTTTGCTACTTGATACAGTGAGATTGGAAGGAAAGAAAAGGAAAAAGGAAGAAGAAAGGTGCCTAGGGTTTGGAATGCTTTGGAAATGAGATGAATAATCTCATTTGAGTGACTTTAGCTTATATAAGCTAGTAAATTGCATTCAAGCCCATTAATTTCACTAAATTACAATTCGAGTCAAATGAAGGGTCATTTGACCGGATTCTCGTTAAACGACTGCGAGCCTATTACGAAAGTTGACGTACTCGTCAAGATACACGCGTTGGTATCAAGAGTTTCCATATTCGACGAAATACGCGAGAATACGTATTTACACAAAAGTCCTTTATTTCCATGTTTGAGTCTAAAACTCCATTTAAACCATGCAATTCCATTCCTTACCATTTCATTAAGCCCAATTCATTCATTTACGGCTAATTCCATATCATTTGGTCATAGACCACCATTAGTTCAATTAACTGTGGTTAATTAGCCTTAAACTCAATCAATTCACTTAATCTCTTCATTGTCCGTTCACTACATTAATTTAGGACTAACTCCATTGAGTTTAGTCATCAATTACTATTAAACTAGTTAAACATGGTTAACTAGCACTAAATTCAATTAACTAGAGTTAATCTTGATTGACTCGGGACGGGACCTTACAAGGTGCCCGTGTCATGGATGATTTAGAAAAGAAGTTTCCGAGATGCACATTAGGTGAGAGGCCATTAGGATGTAAATGGGTTGGGTTAGACATTAGAATAGTGACAAAATTGCATCTGGGTCTGGATTCGTTTTAGAAAAGATGGATCTGTCTCCGTCTAGATCCAAATTCAAAAGGGACCCAATGGGTCCATAGTCAATTAAAAGTGTAAATATACAGCCCAAGAGGGCTCAAAATAGATCTGCTGAGCATACAAGTGCGGTTCTGAAAAATCAAAATGGCAATATGAATAATAGTAGTAATAATAATACCACCGAAGCTATCAAGTGTTTTAAAATTTATCATTTTCAATACTCAATTGAGTTGAGTTATGAATGCAGAACTTTGGGACAAAGCATATCCGAAGATATCCCAATCCTGGATGCATGGATTTGGATCTGAACTGAATTTCCTCTGTGATCAAAAGTAGGTTAGATACCCTCTTATCTTCTTTTCTTATCACCTTGCATGTTGATTCGCTTGCATAAGGCGTGGTTTTGCTTCTTACGTCGGATGTATGTTCGACACACCCAAAACTTATACGTGTGTTTCATGTTTAGTCTTGCCGGGTCAAATACCATGGGGAGACCGGCTTCCCAAGAAGAAAAAGAAGAAGGATACTCCTGTTTTCTCATTGAGAGACTTCAGATTTCTTATAATCAGATAAGCAATTGAGAGAGGGTTTGTCCAGTACACACGTTGCTGTAGGGCCCACCTGGGGCTCCCAATTGGGGATGGGTCCAGGGGGATCTCTCCTAGTTGGAGGCCACTTGTGTACTGAAAATGAGCCCCATCCGATTATCCTAATTTGTACAAAAAGATGAACCCTTTTATCAACCGCCAGTAAATTCCAACGCTTAAAAAAATTGTTTCATTGGTCCAACAGTGTCTTGTGTTTGTGTGTGGGGGGATCCTCAAGTGGGTGACACTAGAAGTTAGAGAGGGTCCCATGTGTGTGGTCCATTCGGATGGGTCCCACACTAAGGAGCTGTGCATGGGTGTGGAAAAAACAAAAACAGAAAAAAAGGCATGCATGGGAATTGACATCCCACGCTAGAATGCAAGTAAGCGAAGCCAATTATTTGTACTTTACACTCTGGAGTCGCACTCAGACCCACATGTGTGGTGAATATATGAGCTGTTGCAGTTTGCTTTCTACAAGACTCTGTGTGGGAACTAAGATGTTGCAGGAGAAGGGCAGCTTTTAAAACATCCTGGATAAGCTTGGACACTGGACGAGACTGGAAGCTGCATTACTTGGCACCATCCGCCGATGGGCCCCACAATTGGTGGCCCGCTCTCCAGAAGCTGCAATGGTTGGACAGCGCAATTGTTTATGTTATTTGTCTATCATTAGTGTTGAGGTCAACGTCCACCCTCACTCCTGAGCGGTAATAATTGTGGTTGAGCCCTCGTCTTCATTATAAAATTATTGTAGTGCCGTTTCTTATCACCAATTAATTTTGAGATAAGTGGTAGATCAATGAGGTGTAACATCCTGCAATTAGCCATTTCTACTCTTTTACTTTATTTCACTTGGAAAGGGAGGATTATATCATCTGCTACTTGTGGTTTCCGGAGGTGGGCCACTGGGTATGGCTGATCAAGCCAACATGTTGTCGCCAATTGATGACCAGAGCGGTTTATTTAATGGGTCCCATCCAGAATGAACCACTTAAAGAAATTCTGGCAGTTACAACTATCAACTTCCATACATGGATTTACCAAAAAAACAAAAAAACTTGCAAACATTCAGTTACAGATGGCAGTACTCGACTCACCATTTCAACCCTGTAATTTAGAAATTGGACCGACCCTTTTGACTTGGTGGTTGAGACAGGTTGGGTTCTGGATGAATCTATGACTGCTATTTAATCTTTTAACTTTTTTTTTTTTTTTGCTATCGGAGGGTTCCCAACCCTTTGGGCTGGACTAATCCCTCCGGGCCCAGAGGGAAGCCGGGTAAACTCCCCTGTAGCCCCAGTGTGGTAGTGCAGTTTCGAACCTACAACCTCCGGGTGCAAACCGTAGTCCTAGGCCAACTGAGCTACCCCTTGGGGTTATTTAATCTTTTAACTAGTTATGTAAAACTAATGGTTTTGAGTCGGGTCTATGAATCTGGGTTCTATGTATGGACACCTGATCTGAACAGATTAACCTGCATTGACCATATTTCGATGGACCTTAGACCAAGACCCAACGATAGAAAAGTTCCATTATCATCAAAGTCTTGTTCCAATTATGTTGAAGTCACCTATCTAAGCTAAATCCTAAGTTATGTTACACTTATTCGTACCTATTTTTAGTGCATCCCTGTCCCCTTGAATTAATTCCTTTTCATTCGTGCCAATTAACTTATGTAAAGAAACTATTCCTAATCAATGCTATTGTTGGCCTCAGTTGGAATGTCGAAGATCATGATCTAAAGCAAGTCCTTTTTAATCTATCATCCATTCGTCCTACCCTTAAATGCTTTCAAATGCACTTGCTTTTTGTCCTATCTTTTTCAGTTTTACCATACATCAATCTCAACATGTTCATCTTTCTTGAAACTTATTTTTAGCATGTTTTGTTTTTTAATTGGCTAACATTCTGCCACTTCATAATCACATATTATTTATATATATATATATATATATATATATATATATATATTGTTTTGCACAAAAACCTTGAATCTAATATACACAAAATTTTTTACAACAACGAGATCATTAGTCTAAGCTTAGGTATGGTTTGGCCTTTATCCTTTTCGCTCATTAACCCCTTATGAATTTGCATTCGTTTGAGTTCCATAATCCTTGCCTAATGACTATGATTTGGATAACTTTTTGGAGCCTGCAAAAAAGTACCTCTCATGACTTAATGAGTCCAATTTTCACACACAAGCAGGTCACATGGAGATATTTGGAAATCCTGCCCTAGTCATGCTTCATATTAGGCCATCAAATTACCCACCTGAGAGTTGGTTGAGTGCTTAAGGCATGGGTTTGCTTCCCATGTCTTGTGTTCGACACCCACTTTAGATTTATGCAATGTGCATTTATGTGGGATTTGTTGGCGCCACCCGAGAGAATAGTTATATTAGGTCAAAAACCTCGGAGAAAGAAAAAGAAGGCCACGAAGCAACGATGTCGTAGTACCTAGAAATGACTGTATTATATGCATGGGAAATCCTAAAAAGAGCTCCCATCTTGTGAGCAAAAATTAATAAACTTGAGGGTTACAAGATACAAAGGTTAGAATGGTCTAATGAGGTTGATATTTTGTTTACCCGTAGGTCTCCACCCCTCATGGTTGGCATGGTCCAAGTGGGTCCCATGCTCCCGGTTTGTGCTCAGAGGAGTGTGTCCCTTTATGTATATATTATACATTAATATAATAATTTATATTACACATTCTAAAGATTAGTAGAGGACAAATTTGATGAGGGATAATCCCACAGGAAGTATTAGTAAGGGATAGGGGCCCAACTAGATGGACGCCAATGCAATATAGGTGGGAGGAACAACCCTGGGCCTGAGATAAATAGGCCCATCTGACAAACTAGAATATTAAGGGTCTAAAATTAGTTAAATGGAATCTATTATACATTTCCTTTTTGGATAAATCCAAGAGCGATACAAATGGGGTGGACGGTGGTGATGGGGCGGTTGGATTGATTATAATCCAAGTGATGTTAAAATTGGGGTGAGAGCCAATTTATGGAGGCTTTATTGTATGTGATGGTTTAGATTCCTTATAAGAAAACTCTGACTCAACCTGATTATTAATCAGGTCCAACCTGGAGACCTAGAACCTTAATGGAGTGATGATCAGTTATAAAAAGGGTCCATCCGTGGAATTTCAGATTGGATCCTCTGGAATTAGGTAATCAGTTGACGTCCTACTGCCAAACTACCAAAATCCAATCCAACCTTTGTCATAGAAATGTCAACCTGCCAACCAAACCCAAACCTGACCTGGCAGTTCAAAAGGCCGTCCATAATGGGACATCAGAAGTTTTTTTTTTTTCCTATCAGAGGGTTCCCAACCCTTTGCGCTGGACTAATCCCTCCGAGTCCAGAGGAAAACCGGGTAAACTCCCCTGTAGCCCAGTGTAGTAATGCAATTTCGAACCCACAACCTCCGAAAGCAAACCGTGGCAATAGGCCAATTGAACTACCCATTGGGGTTAGGACATCACAAGGTCGATATACAGAATCAGTGAAAATAGAGTAACGGTTGATATGAAAGCTTCAAATTATGTGTATTAAACAAGTGCAGTAAAAAAAAAATGCTCCTCCTCACTCAGCCTATCTTAAGTGGTTAAGTGTGTGAGAAGAGTGCTTGAGTTTAAATTTCCATACAAAATTCAATTATATAATATGAAGTGAAGTGGTTTCAAATTGAAATCAGTTCTAATTCGCTCCAATTGATTTTGACTCATCCAATTTAATTTAGTTCAAACTAGCAAACGGGTCGGGTCGGGTTGGTGTAAATTAGGTCGGGTCAGATATAAAATATTTTTTATGTTATTGAAAAAATTAAACATGGTATGTGCCAAGACTCAAACCCTTTCAAAAGGGCAACCCTACCACTACGCCACAGAACATCTTTTTGTTAATAGTTTATCAATAAAAACTTAAAATCAGTTAATAAGGAAGTGACCCAGCCCCATTTTGGAATATTGACCGGGAGTTGGAATTTATCTACGAGGTATTTATAAAAATAACTATATTTTTAGAATATTCCCCCCTATAAATACTGTTGTTATTATTTTTATACTTATGGATTGTACTATAAGCATGGATGATCAAACATTTGAAATAAGTTTTTTTATATGATTTCCTATATACTCATTAATTTTCTATAACAACTATTTTACAATAAAACTAAACTCAAATGAATATATAATAAATGGAATTGATCAAATATGAAGCGAACTGATAAATCAGAGATTAATTACAATTTGATTTGGACCCTGTGAATTTTGTTTTGACCCCATCTTTTAATAGATTGATTCCACCCTCTCCGTTTTTATACCCTCTTTAATTACTACCGAAACTCTTCTTTTATGACTCTTTAATACTGAAACTCCTCATTTCTCTCCGCTCCTTTCCTCTTCTCGGTATGTTTTCAACATTTTAATGCATCCTTTCATTTTCTCTCGGTGTCCGTTCTCTTTTCTTTACTCTCTACATCTTCCCCTCTCTATTTACAAAGCCTTTTTTTTTTATAATATTTCTCACTATATAATATTGTAAATTACGTTGCCCGTGCTAAGCACTGGGCTTTTCGCTAGTCTTATTTTGAAATTGTTTGTTTTTTCATAAATTGAAATCATAGTACCTGTCAAATATGAAATTTATCTAAATTCCCCAGCATAACGTACATGATCAATAGACTAGATCATTATTTGTTGTGAGTAATTTTCATCCCCAATATTCTCCTTTCACTCTTTTGCCTTCATCTAAAAATTAGTATTCATGTGAATCACTTTCCTATGCATTTAAATACGAAGGTGATGGGCGGGTATTCACTTTCTATCTTCCCATGAAGAAGAGGTTATATGATGCTCATTTTTCGAAACTCACCTATAATATTCATTTTAAGCTGGTACTTATGCCGTTAAATCCTACATATTTAATTCCTATGTATTCTAATGCAAACAAATAAGCCTTTAACATTTGTTTGCACCCATTGACATATCATATACATAAAAGAGATATAACAATGGTGTGCAAATGAGACATTCTCATATGAAAAATTTTCACACTTGAAGGTGTGAAATGGTTATATACCTCTTCGAGGTGCTGATATAGAGGACGGCATGAATAGGTAGCGGTAGCAAATTCCTTCGCCGCCTTTTTTTTTTTTTTTGCAACTCCCATGTGCCCTAACTTTTAATCCAATCAATTCAAGTTTTTTATTGACCCATTAAACCCCAAAGCGTCTAGTTCCGCATTTATAGATTTTGAGATATTTGAAGATTTTATATATATAATCTAAACCATTCAATGTTTGGTTACTTGAAAATGGTGCTTCCAAAGAGACATGGTATTGTGTTTCACATATGTAAATTCCATTTATATATGCCATCTGTAAAATACAAATGACCCGGAATTTAGAATGTAATGCCCAATTTTTGGGCAAAAATATGCATCCCAAGAGCAATAAATACAGGATACATTCAAACATAGCCTTGGCTTGATGGAGCAGTACAATAGGCTCTCTCTCTCTCTCTCTCTCTCTCTCTCAAATACTATTTATTTGTCATCACTCATCATGGTGGCTCCCTCTGTTATTTAGGTCATATCTTTATATCTGAAGAAGGAATTTGTTTTACGCTTTTGAAATGTAACATGACTTATACACACAACCTGAACCTGAAGATCTGAAAGATGTTATCACTGATGTAAGTGCCTAAATAATACGGACTTAGTTTAAGTGATGGAAGGGATTAGGAAAACTCTGTTTGATCGGAGAAGTCACCGTCGGCCTGGATCCTGAAAACAGAGAAGAAAGATCAGTCAGAGCCCGAGGCTGCTGTCAGCCAAAGGCACTCCGACGCCTGAGTTAGTGAAGTCACTGAACTAGGGTGAAGTGAGGGAGAAGATGTAGGTGAAATAAACAGGATGTAGACTGTATATTACTTACCTTCTATGGGGCTCCCATGCAGGTATTTGTAGGAGAGAGTAGAAGATTCCATAGTGGAGGTAGGTGATGATACTTGTCCCATCAGCCCACTCCTAAGATGGTAGGTGAGGATACTTGTCCTATCGGAAGTCCCCTCAACCCCCTCACATAAATGTGGAAGTGATAGGGAAGGTCCCTTATCAGTACTTGGCCACCTTCTGTCAGGGGGGTTTTGTCATGTAGTCGTCCCATCTCATAAATGGAGATTAAGACGGGCATCCATCTCAGTCAAGTGGACCGAGACGGGAATTACCGAGATCAGGGGATGTAGGAGGTCGGTCATGTGTACCGAGTCGCTCAGGGCAGGGCCCGTAATGAACGAGGTCGGTAGGTAGACCGAATCCAACTCCACTTCGGCGACAGCTGGCACTATTGCCGAACTGGAATAAATCAGGCCGGAGTCACCCCTAATTGGTAGTTTAGTGCCGAAGCAGGAGATTCACCTCGGTATTACGTAAGCACTCCACACAATTGCCCCTCAGCTGTCAAGCTCGTCAGCTCGGGGCTGGAACGAGGTCGGGAGCTGGAGACGTGGAAGCTTACATGAATACCGAGCTAGCACGCTTTTTATACTGGCTGCGGTTGTCACGGTCTTCATAATGACTTCATTTATGAACTCCATCAATCAGTCGCCAGCCTGTCCGCTGGGGAGCGCCAAAATCGCTGCGCCTGCCCGAGAAAATTAATTGTTCTGACGGCGTTTACTGCAGAAGCCGCCCTGATCTTGACACGTGGCGCCATCTGGTTTACGGTACCGTAAACCGAAGCGACGTGTGCGTCTTTTGAGGCGGTGTAATGAGGGCGTGCTTTTGGCTTCTCGAGGAGACGCCCTGCTGCCCTATAAAAAATAGTGCCTCCTTCTTCCTCCTCTACCTTTCTGCTCAAAATCTGGGGGAGACTCTGCCCGTGTGATTCTCAGATTATCTCTGTGCAGATCATCTCTGTATCTTCTCAATCTTTCTATCCTTCTGCGTCTAGTTTACTGTAAGTCTTTTTCTCCCTGATCTTTCCTTTGAGCACCTCTTCTCCAGTTTCTTTCTTTAGCTAGGGCTTTTCGTTCACCCATCTTAGTTTTCAGAAACATGGGAAAAGGGGTTTACCGTTGCCTGGCCGATACCCCTGAGGCTCTGTTTAGGTTTAGGGCGACCTACGATGTTCCGGACGACGTCCGGGTTAGGCTGGATGACCCAGACAACCCCTGGGATGGTGATGTCTACCGAGACGGGGCGATGCCCTCTCCATTGGTCTCGGTAGTGGAAGGGGGAGTGAGGTTTCCCGTCCACCCGTTGCTCAGGCGGTGTCTGGCAGCGTGGCATCTTGCCCCTTGCCAATTGATGCCGAATAGCTATAAGATTATCATGGGGACAGCAGCACTGAATAGGATTTTAGGCATCCAGCTCGGTGTCCATGATATTGAAGAGGCATATGATATTAGCAAGTCCACCGGGGTGATCGACGACCGCTATTACCTCCGGAGCAAACCGAAGATGGTCTTGTTTGTAAATGCCCTGGAGGACTCGATGCGCCATGCCGGGACCGATCGGTTGTTCGTTAGTGGCAACTGGGAGATTGGTGCGGACGAGACCGAGGCAGAGAAGAGGTACCGGGTACCTCGTCACTTTGGGCGCCTCCCAAGTAAAGTACCGAGCTCAAAATAGCTTAACTTTTTGACCTGCTATCTTCCTGCCGGACTGACACATGCTGATCTGTTCTTTTATACAGGCGTTGCTGATAGGAGACAGGCGGCCATTCTCGACGGCTGGAGAAAGAACGGAGGTTGGTTCGACAAAGTCCAGCGATACCAGGGGCAAAAAGGCCGGGCTGCCTGGTGTCTTATAGGCTACTTGCCGAGATACAGACATTACAACAAAAGGCAGGGGTCGGAATTGCTTGAGGTCAGTCCTAGCAACGCACCAGAGGCGTTTAGGTAAGAGCGGCCGATCTCACCCCTTACCGACCCAGAAGAGGCTTCTGAGGAGAATCTGCCCAGTGCCGAGATGGGTCAAGATCCTCCTGTCACCAACCTCCGGGAGAAGCTTCTAAGAAAGCGGCCATCCTCGTCGTCGAGGTCGGCTCGTTCGTCTTCTTCTTCTAGGGACGCCCCTCCGGCTCCCCCATCTGGCTCCCCCCGGGATGATTCGACTGTAGCCAGGGAGGAGAGGCAGACGAAGAGGGCGAAGGGCGAAGAGCCGCGCCAAACCAGGGCCCGGAAGGAGAAGGCCAGTCGGAGGGGTCAGACGGAGGAGGCGGAGGAAGAGCCGCGGGTAGAAGAACGTCCCTTGGTTCGCCGAGGGAGGCAGGAGGAGAGGGTGTCGGGGGAGCCCGGAGGAGAGGGCCCATCCCGGCAAGACCCTGTCCCGCCCCCGGCGCCTCGTGCCCCTCTGGATGAGCCCTGGAGGCCATCCTTCCTGCTGGCCCCAGGGACGCCGCTGACCTCGGGACACCATTTACAAGGCTGTCCGGCAGTGGCGGCCGTGCTGGCTGGGGCATGCTCACTTCCCCTGGACGTTGAACGTTTCAGGAGAATGGAAGAGCCTACGCTGCTTCAGGCCAACCTGTCGTCGGCCCTAATGGTGAGCATTACTCTGTATATACTTTTAGACACATGCTGTATGTCGCTTCTAACTTGTTCCTGCTGTCCAGGTGGTTCAGAGGTCTGTGGTGGCTCTGGAAAAATGCCAGCAGAGCCGTGCCGAGATCCAATCCTTGCAGGCTGATAGGCAAAAACTTGCTGCAGCCCTGGAAAGGAGCTCGGAGGAGCTGAGGAGGGCCGAGGAGGCATGCGCCAAGCTGAACGCGGAGAACGAGGCTGCTATGGAGGCAATTACCAAGAAAAGTGCTGAAAACTTTGAGCTCCAAGCAGCCGCGTATGAGATGGAGAAGAAGGCCAAAGAGAGGGAGGCCGAGATGGAGGTCCTGAAGAAAGGGAGGGAGGCCGAAGTGGAGATCCTGAAGAAGGAGAGAGCCGAGGCCGAAGCTCTGCTGAGGGCCGAGCAGGAAGCTTCAGTCAAACAGAAGGCTGATTTCGAGGCTTCTCGGGAAGCAGAGCTCGAGGCCTCCTTTCAGAAGGGGGTGGCACAGGCGACAAAGCTTTACGAAGAGCAACTCGTTCCGCTAGGGGAGGAGCTCTTCGAAATGGGATGCCTGGCCGTGCTGAGAGAAATGGGGGTTCCCGAGGATCACCCCATTCGTCAAGGCTTGCCCAAGCTTCCCCGTGCCGAACCTGAGTCGCCAGCCCCTCCGCTCTCCGAGGCACCTCTGGACCGCGTAGATGAAGAGCCTCAGGCCTCAGAAACTCTCCAAGTTCCAGCCACTGAAACTGCTGCCGCTGATCTCGGGCCTGTTGCTACTGAGGCCCCTCTTGCTCCTGCTGGCGATGGTGAAGTCGAAGATGTGTCCATCATTGACATAGATCGACTGCCATGATTTTTCTGTCTTCTTTTCTTGTGCCCATTTGGGGAGATGACATGTAATTTTTTGATGATTTTGTGAAAATCTCCATTTTGTATATGTTTTTCTTTGAAGTGAATGGAATCCCCTGTTTTTTATGCTCCAATTTGTTTTGTACATGATATCCTTGTCTTGTTTTTTCTCTCTTTATGCGTTTGGCTGAACAACCAGAATAAAGTAGGAAATAAAACAAGTCTATGAGCTCGGTCCATAGCCGTGCTTAAATGTATTTTTGTAACCCGAGACGCGGTGTTGATCCTGCAATTATAACCAGCGCTGACCTCGGTGACAGGTGTCTGGTCCCGTGACCCAAGCTGAGTCCGGTTTTACAGAAAACACTTGACTGGCCCAACGGCCGCGCCGAAGTGTTTGATTCTGGTAACCGGGCTGTATGTATATGCCGAGCTCAATGGCTCGGTCATAGGAAATAATTTTGGAGAATATAAACATATTCTATAAAGAGAACCTGTTTATTACCTTCCGAAATTGAATTACATCTTTAGAAATAAAATTTCTTGAGGTGGGTGGCATTCCACGGGCGTGGTAGCTCTTTGCCTTCCATGTCCTCAAGCCTGTAAGCAGATTGCCCCGCTACCGAAGTCACCTTGAATGGCCCATGCCAGTTTGGTGCAAGTTTTCCTTCGCTAGGGTTTTTGTCTGCTGGAAGGGTCTTTTTCAAGACCAATTCTCCAGGGGAGAATTTTCGCTCTTTGACCCTCTGATTGTACCCTCTAGCCAACTGTCGTTGGTAGGAAGTGAGGTGGATGGCTGCAGCATCCCTTCGTTCCTCAGCCAAGTCGAGCTCGGTGGTGAGGTTTGTATCATTTTGGCCTTGGTCGAACAGTTCCGTCCTGAGAGTCGGGAGACCGACCTCAAGTGGAATTACAGCTTCCATTCCGTAAGCTAGGGAGAAGGGGGTTGCCGAGGTCGAGCGCCTTGGGGTAGTCCTGTACGCCCAGAGGACACTTGGAAGTTCCTCTACCCATCTGCCTTTTGCTCGATCTAGTCTCTTTTTGAGTCCGTCAAGCACCACTTTGTTCGAAATTTCAGCCTGTCCATTACTCTGGGGGTATGATGGGGTAGAATAGTAGTTCCTGATGCCAAGATCTTGACAGAAGCTTCTGAAGAAGTTGGAGTCGAACTGGGTCCCGTTATCGGTGACCAAGGCTCGAGGAACGCCGAATCTAGTGACGATGTTTCTCCATACGAAGTTTTTGGTATCCTTCTCAGTGATGGAGGACAACGCTTCAGCTTCTATCCATTTGGTAAAATAGTCAGTAGCTACCAACAACCATCTCTTGTTTCCTGGAGCTCGGTGGAGTGGTCTCACGAGGTCCAGCCCCCATTGGGCAAAGGGCCAGGGGCTAGAAAGAGGACTTAGGTCATGTGCTGGCTGATGGAGAGAGTGGGAGAACTTCTGGCACTTCTCACATTTCCTGGCATAGACCTGCGCGTCCTTCTGCATATAGGGCCACCAGTATCCCTGACTGATGGCTCGGTAAGCCAGTGACCGACCTCCAATGTGGCTGCCGCAGATCCCTTCGTGAATTTCATAAAGGAAGTCCTCGACTTTGCTCGGGTGTACGCACTGGAGGTAAGGGCCATTGTAGGACTTTTTGTAGAGTTTGCCATCTGGAGAGAGCCAGAATCGGACTGCTTTTAGCCTGATTTTGTGGGCCTGGTTCTTGTCCTCGGGCAGCTGGTCATTCTTGAGATAGGAGATGAGTTCATCCATCCAGCTCGGGCCGAGATCAATACACATGAGCTGCCGAGGTGGTTGAAATTGTATACTTGGTCTGTCTAGTGCTTCTACTTCGACAGTTCTTCTTTTCCCTGCCTCGACAGCAGAGGCCAAGTTTGCAAGGGCATCGGCGTGAGAGTTGGAGTCCCTGCCTATCTGCCTGACTTCAGCTTTTTGGAACTGAGATAGGAGTTGCTTGGTGTGGGCCAGGTAGGCTGCCATCCTGTCATCACGGGCCTGGTAATCCCCATTGAGTTGGTTCGTCACCAATTGTGAATCGCTGAAGATCACCAGTTGTTGTGCTCCCAGGATTTTTGCGCTGCCCAGCCCTGCAATTAGTGCTTCATACTCAGCTTCATTGTTAGATGCTTTGAAGTCAAGGGTCAGGGCTTGCTCAATGACAAGGCCCTCTGGAGATTGGAGGACCACGCCAGCACCAGCCCTTTTGGAGGTGGAGGACCCATCGACAAAGACTTTCCAGGATGAGGTGAGGAAATGTTTCCAGGACCGCTCCTGTTCGGCCTCTGCCGAAGTGCTCGCCTCCTTGCCCCCCAGTTCGGTGTTGAGATGGCTCGGTGCCGAACTAGGAGAGGTGAATTCCACAATGAAGTCTGCCAATATTTGGGCTTTGATGGCCGTCCGGGGCTGATAATTGATGTCATATTGCCCGAGTTCGACAGCCCATTTAGACACTCTTCCTGAGAAGTCTGCTCTCCGAAAGAGGGACTTGAGCGGGTGTTCGGTCACAACCGTTATGGGATATGTCAGGAAGTAGTGGGAGAGCTTGCGCGATGCACTGACGAGTGCAAATGCGAGCTTCTCTAGTGGCAGGTATCTCGTTTCGGAGTCTAGCAGAATTTTGCTTGTGTAGTAGATGGGCTTTTGCTGCCTGTCATCTTCCCGCACAAGTACGGAGCTCACTGCATGGTCCGATACTGCCAGATATAGGTATAAAACCTCACCCCGAATCGGGGTGGAAAGCAGAGGAGGGGAAGAAAGATACGCCTTTAGTCCCTGGAGAGCGTCTTCGCATTCCGGGGTCCATTGGAACCCGGAGCTCTTTTTCAAGAGCTGGAAGAAGGGATGGCATTTATCTGAGGCTCGACTGATGAAGCGGTTCAGTGCTGCTGCCATCCCGGTAAGTCTCTGAACTTGTTTGGTCGAGGTCGGACTCCGTAAGGCTCTGATGGCCGAAATCTGATCTGGATTGGCCTCGATTCCGCGCCTAGTAACCAGGCTGCCAAGGAACTTGCCCGAGCCGACGCCAAATGCACACTTGGAAGCATTCAGCTTGAGCCTGTATTGTTTGAGGATGGAGAAGATTTGACGTAGGTCAGTCAAGTGGTCCTGTGACCGCTTTGACTTGACGACCATGTCATCAATATATACCTCGACCGTGCTGCCGAGCTGGTCCTGAAACATCTTGGTCACCAGCCGCTGATAAGTGGCACCAGCGTTTTTTAACCCGAAGGGCATCACTTTGTAACAATAGGTGCCCCTGGGTGTTATGAACGCGGTTTTCTCTTGGTCAGGCGCGTGCATCGGAATTTGATGGTAACCTCGGTAGGCATCGAGGAAACTCATCCTTTCATGCCCGGCAGTGGCGTCGATAAGCTGGTCGATCTTCGGGAGAGGAAAGCTGTCCTTGGGGCAGGCTTTATTTAGGTCGGTGAAGTCTACACAGACCCTCCAGCTCCCATCCTTCTTTTTGACTACAACTGTGTTAGCTAACCACACAGGGTAGTGGACTTCTCTAATGGCGTCAGCTTCCAGTAACTTGCTGACCTCCTTGGTCACAGCCTCTGCCTGTTGGGAACCCGATCTTCGAATCTTTTGGGCAACAGGTTTATGCTGAGGATTTACATTCAGTTTATGGCTTATGACCTCCGGGCTGATGCCAGGCATTTCATATGGGGTCCAGGCGAAGACCTCTCTGTTTTGCAACAAGAAGTCGAGCATCCTGGCCCTTTCCTCATCAGCAAGTTGACTACCGAGCAGGAAGAACCTCTCTGGATCGCTGGGGTCGATCCCGACCTGGGTGAGGTCCTCGATGCTCTTCTGCTCGGGAGTCCGGCCCACAGCATCGAGCTCAGCCTCGAGCTCGGTCATGTGGATTCGCTGAGGCTCTGTCTCTCCGGGGACCACGGCCAAGAGGCATTCTTTGGCCATGTCTTGGTTGCCGCGGACTGTGACGACTTCGAAGCTCCCGTCCTTGTTCTGTAAAGGGAACTTGAGCTTCTGGTGATAGGTCGAGGGAACGGCCTCCATGCGATGAAGCCAGGTTCTCCCCATGATGGCATTGTATGGAGATTGCGCATCCACCACCAGGAAATCTACCGTTGTGGAGGCTCCTCCGACCTCGACCTTGAGGGAAATTTTCCCTTTAGGATATACCGTCTTGGAGCTGAATCCCACTAAAGGGGTGCGAGCTTCGAGCAGATCCTCTTCCTTCAGACCCATTCGTTTGAAGCAGTTGAAATAAAGGATTTCTGAGGAGCTCCCGGGGTCCACTAGGATCCTCTTGACGTCGAAGTTTTGCAACCTCATAGTCAGAAGAAGAGGATCATTGTGGGGTAGCTGAACCCCGGCCAAGTCTTTGTCTGAGAACCAAATCCTCGGTCTCTCTATGCGGGCCTTCTTTACAGAGGGACCGAGCTCGGCCGCCATCACATGTTTACCGTGCTGGGCCCTCCTGGCCTCGGCACGTGCTTGATCACTTCCTTTGGGAGCGGGAGCCAGGTGGATGACGTCGATGGTCCCTATAGGCCCATCGCTGTCCCTGTCGTTGAGGTGGTGCTGCTGGGCCTGGTTTACCCTTCCCTCCTCTTTGATATGATCTCTGAGGTGCCCATCTTTCACAAGCCTTTCAAGGTGATTCTTGAAGGAGAAGCAGTCCTCGGTTCTGTGTCCTCTATCTTTGTGGTAGGCACAGAACTTGCTCTGATCCCGTGAGGCGGCGTCACCTTTCATAGGCTGAGGCCATTTGAAGAAGGGCTGGGCTTGGATTTTGCCCAGGAGTTTGTAAATGGGCTCTTTGAAGATGGTGTTTACGGCTTTGTGAGGGGCGCCACTTGGCCTCGGCTTTGCGCTGCCTCCCGAAGTGGGCGCAGAACGTGCTGCCGAGCTGGATGACTCTCGACTTCGGTCAGCCTCCCTCTTAGCGAGCCTCTTTTCCCTCCTTGTAGGTCGGCCGTCCGAAGGTCGGCCCTCGGAAGGCTGGCCCTCCTGGAGTGGGGGCCATAGATTATGGCTCTCCCGAGCCCGGAGCTCGTCCTCTTCTTGTTCTACATACTGGTTCACCCGGGCCATGAGTGCCTTCACTGAATCCGCTGGGCGACGCGCCAACTTCTTCCGAAGCTCATTTCCGGGTAGCAAACCTTGTTGAAAGGCTGTGACGGCTACCTCATCATTAGAATTCTCGATTACGCTGTAGATGGTCCAGAACCTCTTGGCGAATCGAGTGATATTCTCTGTTGGCCTCATCTTGATAGAGATTAGGTTGGCGTCAGTTTTTGGGATGACGCGATGTGCTTGAAACTTCTCGACGAAGGAGTTTCGGAGCTGTCGCCAGCTCGAAACCGATCCCTCGGAGAGTGCACAGAACCACCGAAGCGGGAGGTCACCTAAGCTGGAGGAGAAAACCTTGCAGTCGAGGTTACCGTCGCCGCTGAATACCGACATCTTCTGGGTGAAGTGTCGGAGGTGAGCTTCGGGGTCTGACGTCCCGTCATAAAGATTGAAGCGCGGGACGCTGAATTTATCAGGAAGAGGATAGTCTCTGATTTCCCGAGTAAATGGGGAGGTGCCGTGGGTGTCGGCATATCTGGTAACCATCCGACCTCCAGCGAGGCCGGCATGCTCCAGGTTCTGCTGCACGGCCAGCTTAATCTGCTGATCGATATAAGCGGCCATGTCGGGGTCTGCACCGACCTCCCGCTTTTGCCTCTGGTACTGACGCTGGTCGGCGCTGGCGTGAGTGTTACTCGAGCCTTCCTCCCGAGCTCGGGCACGTCTCTCATTTAACTGCTCCCTTAGGTCTGGCTGACCTTCAGGGACTCGCCGAGCTTTCCGCTGAGGTGGGGGCGTGTGAGAGGCTTCGGGCAAGGGTCCGCCCTTGACCTCCAACTGTCGCTGGAGCTGGAGGATCTGTGCCTTCTGTTCCTCAATGACGAGGTTCTGGGCCTTGATTGCTTCAGCTTGGGCTTCAGCATCGTCCTCCAGGGCCATGTCGTCGTCACCTTCGTCACCGAGATGGAAATGGTCCTCTTCCATGCGGTCTTCATGCTGAGACCGCGGAGGCTGAGATTGTTCAGGAGCTCTACCCCGCTGGGGCTGTTCCTGAGGAGGAACGTCCATGCGGGGTGCCTGGGTGAAAACGACCTCCAGGCGTGGACGCTCCGCTTGGGAAGACGTCGTCCGGGCCCGTACTGCTACGGGACCGCTTCGAGGGGATGCTGGTACACCTCTCGACGATGAGTGCGTCACCGTGACAGGTGACCCTACGCTTCGAACAGGAGGATCCCCTTCCGCTCTTTTCGACTGAGGGTTGGGTGGTGTTCGCCTGACATCTCTTTGCTGTCTTGTCCCTGATGCCCCTGCCTGGCTCGTCACCAGTGGAGGCGGCGTGAGAGGCAAGAATATCTCGGGTTGGCCGGACATGGACGGTCCGACAACGCTCTTTCCCTTCTTAGCCTTAGGAGGCATGGCTATTGGGATGAAGGTATTGGTTTTGCAGGTCGTGGGTTCGAAGGTCCCCACAGACGGCGCCAATTGTAAGTGCCTAAATAATACGGACTTAGTTTAAGTGATGGAAGGGATTAGGAAAACTCTGTTTGATCGGAGAAGTCACCGTCGGCCTGGATCCTGAAAACAGAGAAGAAAGATCAGTCAGAGCCCGAGGCTGCTGTCAGCCAAAGGCATTCCGACGCCTGAGTTAGTGAAGTCATTGAACTAGGGTGAAGTGAGGGAGAAGATGTAGGTGAAATAAACAGGATGTAGACTGTATATTGCTTACCTTCTATGGGGCTCCCATGCAGGTATTTGTAGGAGAGAGTAGAAGATTCCATAGTGGAGGTAGGTGAGGATACTTGTCCCATCAGCCCACTCCTAAGATGGTAGGTGAGGATACTTGTCCCATCGGAAGTCCCCTCAACCCCCTCACATAAATGTGGAAGTGATAGGGAAGGTCCCTTATCAGTACTTGGCCACCTTCTGTCAGGGGGGTTTTGTCATGTAGTCGTCCCATCTCATAAATGGAGATTAAGACGGGCATCCATCTCAGTCAAGTGGACCGAGACGGGAATTACCGAGATCAGGGGATGTAGGAGGTCGGTCATGTGTACCGAGTCGCTCAGGGCAGGGCCCGTAATGAACGAGGTCGGTAGGTAGACCGAATCCAACTCCACTTCGGCGACAGCTGGCACTATTGCCGAACTGGAATAAATCAGGCCGGAGTCACCCCTAATTGGTAGTTTAGTGCCGAAGCAGGAGATTCACCTCGGTATTACGTAAGCACTCCACACAACTGACAAACCTTAAAAACCCAAAAAGCAATCAAAAACCAAAACTAGGCATTTTCTATCATACCTCATGAAGCGTTTTAATTAATAGACACAATTCTTGCAAGAATGGAAACAATGACTGCAGAGCTTCAATAAAAACAGAAACCAACTAAAACAAAGGAAGCATAAAACAATAGTAAACAGAAAATCACAAATGCTTTGGCTCCAGAAGAACCAATTTCATCATCACAACGCAGCCCATGTAACATAATGAATAGCAAAAATATTTATTATAAGAAGTAAAATCACTGTAAAAGGGAAGGCAAAACAACTCAACTCCATGGACTCACAATCCCACAGAAGAAAGACTAACACTAGGCACAACAACATGATTACACAACATAGGAGCACTTACCATGCATCTATTCATTAGAATTCTTACTCCAAGAACCATGCAAGAGCAAAAGTAGCATTGATGTAGAGTTTCCACAGCATGGATCTCTCACTGCTTTCTTTGCTTACAGCTCCATGTTAAAGAGAACCTGTTATTCAGTTAATTCATCACTTTACCATAGACCCTGATCAGTTTGAAATGGGGGCAGCTGTATTTCTTCCTCTTCCCTGCCTAGTTAACAAGAACCTTCCACTTGAAGAGGACCTCTTCATTGCAGTAGGGCTCATAACACAATTCAACACTCTGCTCTTGCTGTTCATCTTGCCATCTCCTCCACAATGTTTTGATGATCCAACATCCGCAGAAAATCGATGTTCCGGTTTGTTAATTGCCCAACGATCCTCTTCCATGCTCATCATCAGTACATCAGCAATAGAAATACGATGCTGAAATGAGTCCATGGAAAAAGATCTTCTAATCTGCCTCATCTCCTCATCTCTGATTTCTATTATAGTATCTCTCTCCTCGGAACTATCCAAGTCTGATTTGGAGATAACAGAGCGGGTGGCCAAACTGTGCTCATCTTCACTGGTTTCTGAATTTTCAACAGCAATAACCGTATCGCTCTCAAATCGACTTTCTGTAGAAGACCGAGTATCAGGATGGTTCACTGGCACTGGTGGTGGGAATTGAGGTGGTGTAGTCGTCGAGAAAATAACCGCGCGACAAAGCGGGCAATTGTAATGAGACTTTAGCCACATATCAATACAGGGGAGGTGGAATGCATGACTGCACTTGGGTAGCAGTCTCAGGCTCTCATGTTCTTGAAATTCGCTAAGACAAACTGAGCAATCAGTTCCTTCTACTAATCCATCACCCTTCTTGTACTTGCACACTGTGATGGACTTGATGAGAGCTTCATCTAAGCCAGAATGGGCGCCTTGCCATGGCTCATGCGGCGAAGGGCTGCGACTATCATTGAATTCTTCATCTGGGTCATGTTGCGAGCCCCCCCTCTGCGAATCCCTGTTCCCGCAATACTTGGAAACTGCTGTGTAGTAGCTTACAAGTAGGAAAGCGCTTGCTAGGATGCCAATGATGGCGATCACTAGAGGAGAGAAATTTGCACCAGAATCTTGCGAGGGAAATCCCATAGGAGGGGGAGGAGGGAAGACGATGTAGCACCATTGCGGACAATATAGGCTACAGAAGCCCTTGGAACAATCCCTGGTGTTCTCATAAGGCACCCATGTTTGCTGGTTTTCCAAGGAGGCCATATCCAAGCAAAACACTCACTTGGGTCTAATCCCAATTACAGTTATAACATGATCTAAGATTCTAAAGAAAGGAACATGAATGAAATATGGTAACATGAAAGGTAGTCAAAGCAGACAGCTATTATAACATAATCCTCACAGCAGAGTACAAAATCGTATTCATCTTGGGATGATTGTTTAGTTCATAATCCTATAATCGAGGAGTGAGCATCATTTGGAAAACAGAGTATCTATGAGATAGATGAGGGTGCAAAAGGATTGTACCTCTGGCTGAATTTTATGGGGATCCGTTAAGGAATTCAGCTTTCATGAGTTTTCGTGTTGATTCTCTGTTTTTTCAGATCCTCTCAATGAATAACCAGACACATGGCTCTGCCATTTTTTTTGGGAAATGTGAGATGCAAAGCAGAAGAGGAATACAGGAGAGACAGTTCTTCCTTGACAAAAAAGAGTGGGTTGAAGAGCTAATGCATTGATGGAAAGTAAAGCAGAGGGAGGGATGGGTTTCTTTTTTTCTTTTCCTTTCCTAGTGTCTGCAAATAAGAAGCGAAGATGATATTCTTTTTGACTAAAGACCTGATGATAGGTTCTTTACAAGTAATCAATGTGGTATTAACTCCTATGTTCGGTTGCAGGTGGGAGCAGTGGATGAACAAGTTCGGATCACCTATCGTATTTTTGGATGACGTGGCGGAGTAGTATTGGTCCACTCACGGTGAAGGTAGGTGATCCGGACTTTAGATGAACTTATCAAGAAAGATGACATGACACTGGAAACACTTGGAATATTGGCTATGACAATTGAGTGTACTATTGTAACAACCAACACTAGAACAACATGGATAACTACGAAAGGATAATACCTGATAGTTTGATCTGATTAAATATTTAGATTGGGAAGCAGTGCTGTAACTAGCCACCCAATTCAAAATTTAGGGTTATCTGGATCACATACCTGTTAGCTTGATCTGATTAAATATTTAGATTGGCAAGCAGTACAGTAACAGGTCAGTCAGTTTAAAATTTAAGGTTATCTGGATCGCTGGATTGCGATTCGTGATTTATGGTTTGTGGGTCATGGTAATTTTCCTTGAGTGATCCTGGTTCAATAGGGGTAGCATGAAATAATTCATATTTTTGGATCACTTGTGTAGGCTATTGTCCCTTTTCTAATTTACGAGTGGGGACAAGCTTTAGATTTCAAGATTCAAGCAATTGATATGATGGCCCCTATTCTGATCTTAAAATCGAACCATGAAAGCTTTAAATCACGAACCAGGCGGATCGGAATTCGCTCAAACGTAATTAAGTAAATTGTTTTGATAAGGTGGCTCCCTTTCTCTTATTTGTTTACCCCAACTTAGAGGTTTAGGACCATTAGAGCCCACGCACATAGAACGGGTAGCATGCTCAAACATCAATCTAGGGACATATGGGGGGCATGCGGGGTTACCAATCTACCGAGTAACCCCTTGTTTAAAGAGCTAACTTGCAGTCTAATACCGCGTTGTCGGCTCATATCATTAATTGCTCGGACCCTGATAAAATAGTTAGTTTTGCCAAGGCCTCGTTGGAAGAGAGAAGAGGGAGCTAGATAATTTCATGGTAGTGGCGTTGATTTTACAAATGCTTTATGAGTGGTCAAGTATTAGCTTTCTCGAATAATGAGTACATAAAACGACTAGAGCTCTTTGTCTCTCTCTAAAAGATGGGTCTCTTCCTCGACCATCGAACCACCATTGAATGATATGATATAGAGTGTCTTCTCTGCATAGTGTATTCTCTTTCTTTAGTTTTCAAACATTGTCATTATGATTTTATCTTTTTCACCTTTCTTTTCTCATACGTTTCTCTCTTTTTTCTTACCTCTTCTTGTAGGTCACGCCATTTCCACCACAGCTTTCTCTTTGAAAGTTAAATATCGGCTGATTAGATTCTGCCGACATCAAAAGATTCAAAGTCCACATGCAAAAGAAGCCAAGCCACTGATCTCTTTTTTATTGGTGATCCTAATATGGTGCGTCGTGATGTAATTTTGTGAGAGAGAGTGGGTTGAGCAGAATCCTATGGGTGTTTGGTCGTCAGTTGCTGTTTTCAGTTGAGTAGTGCCAGTGACCTCTAACCTACCAGAAAGTGGTGCATCTTGTGTTTAAAATGAATCTGGATCCCTCTAAGTGAAATGAATCTGGATCCCCAAGTGAGATGCAGTGAACTCTACTATAAGGCTGTCAAAAATACATTTCCTTGTTATATATCCTCAAATTTTAATTCATCAAGAGTTAGTCCCACCATAAAATAGAGCATTCGTCTAGTAACGTTATTGGCACAATCCTATACGTCATTATAAAATAGTTACGTCATTATATTTGTGTTTAAGTTTAAGGTGGAACCAACTTTTATTGAAATAGAACTTATAGATCTCGGATGATATTAATCATGAATGGTTAAAATTTTTAATAAGTGGGCTCCACGATTGACTGACTTCACGTCTTCCATCAGTCCCAAGCTCCACAACTTATTGACTTCAAGTCTTCCACACGTCCCTAGCTCCACGGCTTATTGACTTCAAGTCTTCCACACATCCCATTTGCTGGAAGTGTTGAGTTAGACACTAGATAGTGGAGAGATCCGGACTCGTATAAGATGAAGAATAAAGAGAGAAAGGAGTCTAAGGTGGTATTGCGGAGAGAGATGGTGGGGTAGGGTGTGTTGGTTGGAAGATGAGTGAAAGGCCCACCCACTCACCCAAAAACAAAGATTCCCATTTCCCACACAGAGGAAGAGAGAAATGGTCGAGGGAATAAAGGCAAGGAAGAGAGGAAAAAAGCAAGGGTACCATCACCCTTTCCTATTCTTTCCACCTGCTGAAAAAAGCATCGCATTTACTCTCTCTCTCTCTCTCTCTCTCTCTCTCTCAACATTTGTGATTTCCCTGTCGTGGAATTTATGGTCTATCTTCTTTTTTTTTTTTTTTCCCTTCGTTTCCTGAGGAGGAATCCCCGGGGTATTTGACCCGAACAAACTAATTTTCTAATTACATACGCAACCCCTCAACACATATGCACCAAGTAAATATGGGGTGTCGAACACGTGGAGAGCAAATCCAGGCCTTTTGCAAATGAACCAACACCCAGTTGGGTAATTTGGGGTTTACCTCTTGTCAAGAGTTCTTGTCCTTGGCTTCTACAGTCTTGAAATCTCAATTTCTTTAGAGTACACATTTTGCTACGGACAAGGTGACAAGTCCAAACGGTCCACTTGCTAGTTTCAAAGTTTTTGATTATTTGTGAAAGTTATCTACCAAAAACATCATATTGACACTTAATTTTATCAATACCGTGGCCCTTGGATTATCATCTCATGAACACTAAAAAGATATTACTTTACCATTGGCATGCATAAGAGTAGCACGCCTTTAGAGCCTATTTGTTTGCATTAAATACATAGGAAATGAATATATATGAGGTAGTTAAAAATAATGAATAAAAGTGAATTCCAAAAATGAACATCAAATAACATTTTCTTTTAGAGTTAGAGAAATAGAATCAAAAGAAGATGTTATTTGTTGCTCATTTTTTTCTTTATTCACCTTTGATCTTTATTTTTAACCACCTTATATATTCAATTCCTATGTATCTTAATACAAACAAACAGGGCCGGTGATTAATGATGAGGATTAATTTAATCAAAGTTCAAAACTATCCTTTTTGGATCTCATAATTTTGTTGATTTAAACAGTTTTTTAGCACTAATGTTTTTTTTATAACGTGTACGACTTATGTTAAGTCGTAGCACTAATGTTTTCACTTAAGACTCAAGACTCCTTTAACGATTTGAGGGACTAGTTCCCTATAGGAATTTGATGCCTCAGTGATGCTGATTTCCACCACCATTTATTCCATCACATGCATGAAACTTGTCATATACACAACAAAGGTGCAGTGTTTTTTCAAGAGATGGAATTCTCCCCTTCCATTGAATGGAGACATGCCACTGTACACAAAAGGAAACATGTATTTGAATCACTTTCAACTAGGAAACATGTATTTAAAACTTCAAACACATTTTTTTTTTTTTTTTTTTGGTTGTATAAGCAAAATAAGTTTTAAAAAGGATAAGGAAGACAGACCATGTAGCGCAGGATGTTCCATCTACAAGTACAAAATTATCATGATATTAGTAAAAGACAATTGCTCCTCACACTGTGTAACTCATGGGATAAGGATTTGAACAAACATCTAAATATGGACTCAGCAGAAAAGCCATTCAACTTGTTTCATCTAAGAACAAGGGGGTTCTTTTTCAGCTCAACTACAAAGCAATTTACAGTGGTAACAATAGGCTTAAGTTTTAAGACAAGGCAATATAGTACAATTTCAGACAGGTAAATGAAATTAGAGAGTTTTTGAAGAGCATAAACAATGGCAAATAAAGGAAACACCATCATTGTGGGAGGGGAAGCTAATACAAGAAAAAGGCCCACTGGTCTACACAAGTGCGCACTCTAATCAAACGACCTGGAAAAGCTTCATTTGGTTAAGGTACTTTTCATGAACCACTTGCAGAAAAGGGAAAAAAAGATTATAGTATGATCATACACATTTGAGACCTGACATCATTTTTTATCTGTCCATTTTGCAACCAAGGATGGGCTGTTAACAGCTTACTTTGGCAGATCAAAATGATTTGTGAGAGTCATGCGCAGGCTCGCATCGTTTCTTAGAACTGTCCATGTTGAAAGCCAAGGATGGATGGTTTACATCATCTTGTCTAAGCAATTCTTGACAACCAGGAGCTATCCAATGTAGGGTCACTAAGTACATTGTTCAGATAGATGAATGAACCTATATGTATAAAATGTTTTCAGCTGTTCTATTTCCCTCAGTTAAATGACTCTGTCATCCATCATTCGGTCAGTGAGATTCCGAATAAATGGTAATACTGATAGGGTCTCCACAGAGAAATGACATTCATACCAATGTGTTCATTGGTACCCACTGATAAGAGAGCCTGGAGCATTTCTCAAATTCTACTGTTCAGAACCGTCAGGTGTGATCTGATTTACCATTACTATAGAGAGTTATAAAGACCTCTATTACAATGGGAAAAACCAATTATTTCTTCATATGGAAGTGAAGAGCTTCAGCTAGACACCACTCCTAGAAAAAAATGTTTTGTGTCTTTCAGAATGCATAACATAGTAAGCGCTGTTAGGATAAATAAGCATCCGATTAGGATGTTATAGGATCTTACACTCCATTGAACTACCACTTATCCTAAAACCAATTGGTGATAGGAAACGGCATAACAATGGTTTTATGGTGAAGGCGAGGGTTCGACTACAATTATGACCGCTCAAGAGCAAGGGTGCACGTTGACCTCAACAATCTCTCCCTCAACGGCACACCCGCCGCGACTCCTGCTGTGCAACTCGCAAAACGCGTATCCCGTGACTCAAACACCCGACCTACCGGGCTCTGATACCACTTATAGGATCTTACACCCCATTGAGCTACCACTTATCCCAAAACCAATTGGTGATAGAAAACGGCACAACAATGGTTTTATAGTGAGGGCGAGGGTTCGACCACAATTATGACCGCTCATGAGCGAGGGTGAACGTTGACCACAATAGATGTTCCTATTTAATTAGATTACAGTTATCTCATAAGATTAGCTCTCTAGGACGCATTCTCTGATTGGAGTCCTAATAATCTAGCTTAACTTGAATCATAAGTTTCATAATCATCTTCAACATAAAAAACAACAACAAAGCCTTAATCATCCATTGAGGTCGGCTTGGGTCTCTCTCTCTCTCTCTCTCTCTCTCTCTCTCTCTCTCTCTCTCTCTCAGGTTAGGAGTATCAGTTTAGCAGTTAATCTCTGAATCATATGAAGTTTTCTCTTTTTTTTGCCCCCTTTTCTTTTACAATGCTACATCAACTAATGGTCTACAAGGATTTTCCTTGAGTGATTTCAAAAGGCATAGGAAAAAAATCTAAGAGGTAAATAACATCAGGAGAAAGAACAGTGAAACAGAAAGAGCTTGCAGAAAATAAATGGCAACAAATATAAATTAATGTGCAGACTCTAGGGAATTTTCTCCTTGCTTCTCTCAGTGTCAGAAAAAAATGTGTATGGATGGAAGAAAAGGCCAATGTGCACAACATTTCCCTTTTATGCTGGGAATTTTGTATAAAGATAACCATCCATACTCTCTTGCTTAAGACTCTTCCGAATGCCCTTCAGTGTTTTCTACATCATTTAATGTATCTCCAGATTCATCGATGTTCTTTTGGCTCATTTTTAACTGAAGTGGCCTGCCCATCAACTCCTGCAGCAGACATTTTAACCAGATCAAAACATCTTTATTTTAACATGCTATAATATTGTAGACAGAAATGAAACTAAAAGATAAATAGGATAAAAGAATTTTCTTTTAAAATAGTGAAAAAGGAAAGAACACCTGAAGGGCAAGAGTAATAACAGGATGGGACCACAGGTGTAATAACTTAGAAATCAATCCATGGAAAAGTAAGGATTCACTTTGGATGTGTCGACAGTAGGATCCAGTTTTGAATAACATGTCATCAAAATAAAGCAATAGAACAGGCTGATTCTCTTATCATGATGTGAATGAAAATATCCTCAAACATCTACATATATAAAAAAACAGTTAGACCCATAACTGTTGCTTTATATAAAGAATGTTACAGTTTGTTGCCAGCCAATCAGTAGATACCTTGCAAACCATGCAAAACATTCAGCTCGAAGATGCATTTCTCAACAAGAGCCTACTTGTTATCATCCACTTAATGAAAGTTCCATCTATTTGATGATATAAACATATGCACATTTTCCATTTTGTTAGCCAACAAGATTTTTCTTCTGTAGCCCTTCTTCCACCACATGGACTGCTAACGCACCTCCTATGATACCCAGATACTTCTACAAGCCCAATGTATCCGTATTGGACCGATACGATACTTGTATTGGTACTTGATATTGCACCGATACTTCTAGGGTATAAGTTTAGCATATCCTACTCAGCAAGTCCATTATTTTATATAGTTCTTTAAATTTTCTTCTAGACATAGAAAATGTTAGAAAGGAACGTAAACAATGATAATTTCATTAATTCAAACGTGATCTAAAGGAAAATTAGGACACCCGTATCCGTATCCGTGTCCTACATTTCCAAAAGTGTTTAGTTGTATCCCCGATCCTTATGACCCGTATGCGTATCTGGGCATCATAGCTCACCTCTCACTTTCGGTCGGTCTTACTGGGTAAGTAGTCGATCTCACACAAATCATGCTGTGTCATGTGCCCCTCCAAAAAGTGAGACATTTGATTGACAAATCTATGTTTTGTCTCACCTTAACAAGGGTCCTACATTTTCAGAGGAAAAAAAAAAATTATGTCTGACACAAATCGGAGATAAGGAAAAAAATGTACTTTGCAACTTATTCATGTTCTAACTTATAAATCAAAGTAATGCTGATAATTTATTTTAATGACTTGTATATTTATGAACTATATATAGGCAATCTATAGGTTTTTACTTCAAGAACCATTACATATCTTTGCAAATCTACTATTGTGTTGAGTTTCCTAACATCCCAGTAAACTGAAATTGGGGCTATCCACCCACAACTATGGTAGAGTGGTTTATGAATCTCTTGTTGGACTTGATTCTACAAATCATGATGATAAAGTGAACACCATCTATGTGTTGGAGAGGCCATTTCTTATTTTGAACAAAATCAGTTTTTAAAGCACAAGCCAAAAGAATGGATATCTTCAAATGCTACTGCAGAAATGATCATAAAGCGGTATGAACGTAAGGGCCATCTTTTCCAAAGAAATGGGGGTCCCTATCATAATGCATGGATGAACAGATTTCAACGCACCAACTGGCACATCAAGACCTCATTAGGATGTCTCCTCATATCATCCTCATCCATATTGACTTTTCACCCTAGAGTCTACTGAGTAGGGCTGGGAATGTAATGACTGTCTTGTCATGATTGATGCTAAATTGCTCTTTGGTGGCTCATATCATGCAAATGTGCCCAAAGATCCCCATAAAAGGGGTCAATCTTGAGCATAAATATATATATATATATATATTTGTTCCTAGAAACTGTGAAAAGATTGTCCTGTTTAACATATTGAATTGCAAACTGTTGCTGATTCCGCTCCATTAGAGAGTACCAACATGGATTCATCTTTCTTCACGATGTTTTCATTATTCTTTATGTTGAAGCAATTTTCTAAACACGTCTCTCATTTTGTTAGGCCATTTTAATGTTGGACTTGGCCCCACTCCTATCTAATCTTATACTTCTCATTTTTAGTTTTCTTTCTTTTAGGGAAGTAACGAGGTAAAATGTACCTTTGCAATTGGAATTTTGAACAATTGTCAGAGTCAGTCCGCCTTGCACCTGTTAACCATGCTTGTGGTCTCCAACTCTCTGCTGCCCTTCTGATTTTTCTGCACATCACCACTTCCCACCACTCGATCTCTATGCAATTGAAACTTGTTCTCTCCTTAATCACCATCATCTCTTTCCTATGCAACCTCCCCCTGAAAATTTCTTTCATTGTTCCTTCTAGAATTATTTAACCGTCGCCCTGCCTTATCTTCCAGCCATCCTCTTCCATGTAAATCTTTATCGAAGTTCAATGCAAGTTCGAGCCTGAAGCTTGGACATTGTTAAAGCTTGTTTTGCAGTTTCGCTTTTGCCATATATATCTTTTACCTCTATAAATCTTGTGAATGAGATTTTAATGTATCTTTGTTCTCCTCATCCTGTTGGGGTTTGTTCTTTATTCCTCTAATTTAGAGTTGTGATTCTTGGGCTACTGCAAATCCCCCGTGACTAATTGAGAAGCAGATCCTACCAGAATTTGCAAACTTGATCTCTATGCTATAGCTTCTAGGTATTTTTATGAACTCCAATTCCATGTGCTTCTTGGTTCTTGACTTCTTCAGTTCGACTAGCTTAACAGAGATGTTGAAGTGTATCAAAATAATATTTTATGGTTATTCCATAGCAAGCCTAGCTTCCTTATCCATTAGCTACTAACAGGTAAGAAATCAGCTCCAGCTGTTTATAAATCTAATCATCGATCAAAACAGAGCCAAATAGACTAAAGTTAAACATTCACATAACAGCTTTCACAAGTTATTACAAAACCAAATAGACTAAAGTTAAAACATTCACATAGCAGCTTCCACAAGTTAAGGGGTCAAAAGAAATAAAGTATTGAATGGGGGATACTCAAAATTTTGAAATTACCTTCCCATTGAATGCAATAATCGCAGCCTCCGCTTCCTCCTTTGTGGTGAAGGAGACAAAACCATACCCTGCAGATCTTCCAGCCTGACTTTCGAAAACCACCCTTGCAGAGACAGGTTTACAAGTGGCAGAAAAGAATTCTTTGAGATGGCTAGATCTGACTTTCCATTGAAGGTTTGACAAATAAATCTTGTGCCTTGTTTCCCTGACCACAGCACCCTCAGGAGGAGGTGGAGGAGGTTTCCTCATTCTCTTTGCAAATTCAACCTTAATAATCCTTCCCTCTAGTTCCTGCACTAGCAAAATACTAATTTAGCACATACTAACTCAAAAGAACTGTTTAAGAAATGCCAAAAGCAGACAAAATAAAGAGGTCCTTTATCCAAGCAGAATAATCCTTCCCTTGAATTCTTGAACTGTTCAAACACTGAATAAAGAAAAATCCTTATCGGTGAAGTTCCAATAGAGGGGAAAAAATGCATATGTTAGCCAAATTATGAATTATCTAATTTGGAAATTGTTCAGCTTATGAGGTGGACCGATTGTAGACTGCGGAATCGGTGACATTAACACTGTTTGGACTTTAGATAGCTACATTGAACTTACAAACTACTTGTTAACTTGGTTGGGTAGCTGTTTGGGTTGCATGTTATATTTACTCTTGACTGAGGAGGACAGGCACTGACCCAAACTATCCTGCCTTTGCGCTTCATATTAGGTTGCCCATACTTCCAAAGAATCTGTTATCAGGCCTAACTACTGGAATACTGATCAGTGAGGCAGACTATTGGGATTTGCTGCAACCAAAAGTATAATTTGTGAATTGCCTAATTAGCGACCTAGACCCAATTTGCGGATCATCCAATAGTAGAATCCAAATATACTTTGCTCCAGATAAATGTTGAAAGCAGAGGAATGCAAATTAATCAGGGTCACTTCAATCACAACTCCCTTCCCTTTATTTATAGAATCACAGGATAAGATTCAATTTAATTAAAAACAAAGAACTCTCCCTCTGGTTTCAACATCATCCAAGCCATAATCTGACAACCCATTTCAAAAAAAAAAAAAATGGCATAGACAGAGAAATCAAAAAGATCTGAGATTTAAAACCAATCCTAGTAAGCTTCCACTCCAATTCCTAAACCACCCAAAACCTAATTAAATAAATTCCGGTTTCAGGAAAACAATGCAAGAACATAGAGAAACAAGCAATAAGGGGGTTTAAGTGGATTCTCATAATCATCATCTAGTATTCTAATCTAATTCAACACAAACCCAGAGAAAGGGTAACATTAGAAAACAAATAAAAAACAAGTAATAGACTAAATGAAAGATAAGAAACTAATGAAACACATTACAACAGAAATCAAATTCATACGCAATCAGTTCACTTACATAAGAATTGAATTTATCGATAACCGCCTGAGCATCTTTCCCAGAAACCATTGTTACAAAGCCAAACCCTCTTTTTCTACCACCCTTTTCCTTTATCATCTAAATTTCAAAAGAAAACATCATCACATCCAAAAATTTTAAAATCCAAGCAAAACCCAAAACTGATATATATATATATATATATATATATATATAAGAAGGGGGAAATGAGAAGAAGGAGACGGATTACTTCAACATGTTTTACAACTCCACATTGGGAGAAGAGGTTGGTGATATCAGGTGCAGAGAAACTCCAAGGAAGATTGAAAACGAAGAGCTTTCGCCTCTTTTCTTCTTGATTCTGACTTTGGGTCTCTTCCTGGGCATCTTCTTCGACTTGGACTACTTGCTCTGCTGCTGATGAGAAACGCAGAAGATGAAGGTTGCTGTTTGGAAATCGGGTTTGAGGGATGATGGGGTAATTGGAAGAAAGAGAGAGGGTAGAAAGGGGAATTCGGAGGTGAAGGGAGAGAGATGGTTTGTGGGAGAAGAGGGAGGAGGAGGAAGAAGGAAAAGGAAAGAAGAGGGATGCAGCTGCCAATGTCATGAGTAACGGCTAGGGAAGTAACACATCTTTCTCCAGCTTCCCTCTCTATCAGAGAGTTTTATGTGGATAGGATGAGATAGGAATTTAATCTTTGGTTCTGGATCCAGTGGGTCCCATCTATCAATGGCTGGATTGTTACAATGTAGGGTCCACTCACATCCATGTCTTGGTTCACCTATCCAACAAGCACTTGCTGAAATCCAAATGTAGGTCCCGCTTCGTTATCGGTATTCCAAGAATTCACGTATGGGAGAACTTCAAATTCCCCAGTTATCTAGCCAAAGCAACACTTTCTCCACTAAACCCACTCTAAATTTGATGTTGGCAACAAAAACATCTCTAGACGAAACAATTCCTCTCCATAACCTAAAAACACAATAATTAAGATTTTGGATATCCCAATCATCTCTCAAGATTCCATATTTTGCTACCAAGACCCGTTTCCACAAAGAGTCCTCGTCTTCCCCATTCCTCCACAACCACTTCCCTAGGATAGCACAGTTCATCTGACGAATAGGTCTTAATCCTAGACCCCCTTCCTTCTTCGACCAACATACATTATCCCACTTTACCAAATGATATTTCTTTGACTTGTCCTTACCATGTCACAGAAAGTCTCGCTGCAACCTCTCAATACGGTCCGCAATTGATGCTAGGCACTTGAAGAGGGAGAGGAAATAGATTGAAAAATTGGAGAGAGCAGATAAGATTAGAGTCACTCTACATCCCATCGACAGATAGTTCGCTTTCCAAGTAGACAACTTCTTTTCAATCTTCTCTAACACTGTGTCCCAGATAGAGGTGGAATTCCGAATCCCTCTTTTTTTATAAAGAAATTGAAATTCCAACAAATGATATAGAGGGTGGAATTCTAAGAAATCCAAAAAGTCTTTTGGGTAGTTAGAATTTGAAACTCAAATGAAAGAAATACGGCATTTCAAATGTTAGAAGACAAAATGTCACATCATATCCAAAAAACCCCAACCTCCCAAATTCTAGTCATAAATTCGGGTAAAGATACAGGCCCTAGAGTTTACAATTTTAACGATTTAGTCACCAAGCAGTGACTAGCCTCCCATGAATTCTGTCTAAGAGAGAAGATTAGGATTAGGCAGTCCTTTTAATTTCAAAGGTTAGAAGATAGTGACAACTCCAAAAATGGTAACCCTAAATTTTTAGATATGGTGAGAATATTGTTGTCTATGCATTTTATAACTAGAGAAACTGCCCAGCCACATAAATCTTGCAATCTTCCTCTTGTTTTGCATATTTATTTTCTACATTGTGATTGGTTGCATTCACAACACTCAAGTCCATATCTATCAATAGGTAGGACGACTTGCAATCTAGACTCGGGTTGGCCAAATATTACTCAAGCAGTCTAACCTCATCATCCTAAGTAATGACTACATAGCCTCAAAGTTGAGTTAGATGAATATATTAAATGATATGTGTGGGAGGTTTAGATTGATTATAAATGACCAAGGTGAGTCCTACTATACGGTGTTAGTCATTACCTGTGCATGAAAGTTGTCGCCGGCTTTGCATGTGCTTTTCATTCTTTCAGCAGCAGCAGCTACAATGATATAAGAGGGATGAGTTTATCATTTAAATGATGAGGTCAAGCAAATGAGTAGATGAGCCCACTGATGGACTAAACAAATCTTTGGATCTTAACATTACCACTGATGGACTAAACAAATCTTTGGATCTTAACATTTAAATGATGAGGTCAAGCAAATGAGTAGATGAGCCCACTGATTGAACCAATGCCTTGGGGGATCTATTGATTTGAGGTGTTGTTTAATCCAACACTGAGTATCACTCTTTTACGGGTTGTTTTCATGCTTCTCACCTATGAAATTCTGCAGGTTCAGATTCAAGAGTCTGTCTTAATTAAAATGGGTCCATATGGTTAGATTTGATAATCTTATTGGAAGGTTTGAGGGTATCTAATCATTACTCAAATAAAAAAAAGATGATGATGATAATGACCTTGATGAGATATGACCCATTAATTAAGTGTAACCTAGTCCCAGTCCAGAATATAATTAGAAAATGTGTAGACATTTTTGAGTCATTTACATAAGAAAGTGAAGTAGTTGGAGAGAGGTGAAAGGTAGAAGATAGAAGGTGTAAGTAAAGCCTTCAGCAAAGACCATCAAATACTTTTATTGGTGATGAGATAGGAGAGGATGATGAAGTATTTATCATCAAATGTGAGAAAAATGAAAGTTGCATGCTTTCATTCATTTATCACTGTTCACCCCATCCCAATTTCATTTTTCCTTGTCTATCATAAGAAAATGAGCATAGGATAGAGCAGAGAAAGGATGCAGTTCTATAAGAATATTCTTCTGTATGATTTTCATTTAATATATGTGCGGCCCACTTTTGATTGATCCAAACCATTCACATTATATGCCTCCCAGTCAATAGGCAGCACTCCAAATTTGACATTAGCCAAAATTATGCACACAGTTAGATTCAATACTAGGAAAAAGAAAAAAAAAAAGAAAATTAAATTAAACATTAGTTTCCATTTTTATACACATTTATCAATCCAATAGCGTGCATCACTTTAACTTTTATGAAATCTGGGCCGCTGCCTGCTCACTTGGGGCCGGCCTTGTATAATATGTATGGCTTGGATGGGTCAAAAGTGGGTCACACAGAATCTCAATAGAGGTCATTCGCACGAAAACCCCCATGTAGACGCCAATCATTTCCATACATGGTGGCAGGCTTTATTGTATACAATGACCTGTAAACCAAAGATGCCACAAAAAGAATCCAAGACCAAGTTCGTCTAAGGAAAGAATCAAACCGAAGAGACTGGATTGGATTTGAGATGAAGGTAAAATTAAATTGAAATAAAGCACCATCGATCCCCCTCCTAATCTCATTCTATCAGAACAACAAAGGTAAAGTGGCAAGAAAAGCAGTAGCACCATCAAGCTATCCTTCACGTCAGATGCCACATTTCTTATATGCAACAAACAAAACAAGAGCCAAATCCATTGTTACAGCAGGTCCTTTGAATTTCCCAATCCAAGGCCAAGATGCCTCTAAGCAACAATGTCATTGGAGCTATCAACTTGGCGGCCATGCTTCTTTCCATTCCAATCATCGCCGCCGGAATTTGGCTTGCTTCTGAGCCCGACAACGGATGTGTTGCGATCCTACAGTGGCCTGTTATTATCATCGGGATCTTGGTTTTGGTAGTAGCGCTAGCCGGCTTCGTAGGCGCATTCTGGAGAATCCCATGGCTTCTCCTTTTCAACCTTGCTGCCATGCTCATTCTCATTATCCTGCTTGCCATTTTGGTGGTTTTTGCATATATGGTCACTAACAGGGGATCTGGTCACGCTGTGCCTGGTAGGAGCTACTCAGAATACCATCTGGAGGACTATTCGGGGTGGCTACGCCGAAGGGTGCAAGGCCCTTTCAAGTGGGATAGGATCAAGCACTGTCTCATGTCTGCGAGCACCTGCTCTCAAATGAACCAGACCTATCCATCCGCACAGATTTTCTTCAATGCACCTATTACCCCTTTGCAGGTAATCTTTACAATTAGAAACATTCATGTTGCATTTGTTATTCCTATGTACAAATGGTTTTTCATATTAGTACTTGTGTGTGGTTAAGGTTTCCCTTTCAACCATTAAATTCTAGAAACAGATGTAACAACAAACATACAATGGTTTTGGTGTTACAGGGGTACATTATAAAATCTACCTGTTAAAGATGTGGTAATTTGGCATTCAATTTGTTCTTATTACATCAAAGATATGTTTCATCATCATTATCGAAGCCTTATCCGATCTAATTATGGTTAGTTTTGATCTAAATAAACCGTAATCATTATCAAACTTATGCTCATCAAACATTAATTGTAAGTTTGTGTTCCATAAACATTGCGAGTGAAAATCTCATCAATTTGACATATTGCTACTTGACATGTGAGTGTGACCCTCTTTTCCTTCCTCTCAGTCAGGATGCTGTAAACCGCCGACGTTGTGTGGGTACACCTTTGTGAATCCAACATACTGGATCAGCCCGATAAGCATCGGCGCCGACGTGGATTGTGTTCGGTGGAGCAACGACCAGACACAGCTGTGCTATGCATGCAACTCATGCAAGGCGGGTCTGCTGGCCAATTTGAGGAGAGAATGGAGGAAGGCAGATCTCATTCTAGTGTTGACACTGGTTGCTCTTATAGTAGTTTACTTGATTGGATGTTCTGCCTTCAGGAATGCCAAGACAGAAGATCTCTTCCGCAGATACAAGCAAGGCTACACATAACAAAAACATATCTATTCAATTTCAGAAAGAGGAAAAAAAGAAAAAAAAAACCAACCAATACTTTCCATGGATGGAGGGAACAACTGCAATTTCAAATGAACAAATTCAAACTCAGAGAGGAAGAATGGGTAATGGGATTAATTGAGAAAGATCTCTTTTTCTTGTTCTAAGATTATGATCTGATTCGCCTATGTTGATATTAGAATAATTATTTCTTATATAATCCTTGTCATGTTTCCTTGGATTGTAACTTGTAAGCGAGGTTTTTTAATGGAATTTGGACTTTAGGACTCATGTATGGATTATGGAATAAAGTAAGATATGTGAGAGAGCAATAAGCAACACCCTACACATGCAGACATGATTTCGGAGAACCGAATGTAGAGTGCTTTGGGTATAAAAGAAAGATGGGATAGCTTGGCCTTGAAATTAAAGGTGCATGGTAAATTGGTATTGGCTTTCTTCAGAAAAGTGCAGATGGAAGAAATACATGAGAAATGTTAGTTCTTCTCTTGATTTTGCATTTGCATTGATCTCATATCAACAAGAAAAATGAGCAAAAAAAATGGATGAACAAGTTTTTTCAATGTGCGGAATCAAGGATGAACAAATATATCCGACTCCCATTGAGAAAGTTCTGGCAAGAACATAGCTTTTTGGCAAGGGCAGTCAATGGGTCACAGTATGTTAGGATCCATGGGCCCAGTAAGGATTTGTAGGACCTGAATTAAGGTAATGGGAGGCCCCAACCTAATTAAAGAAAAGGTTCTATACAACTCTCAAGTTCCATCCGGGCCCTTAAAATAAATCACCTTTTCAACTTTTCTTTCACACGTATCTTATTGTATTGTATATATAACAGAGTTATTTATGTGTTATAATTTCCATACACTTTGGCACCAAAGGGTCTGACCCCATGTCACGTGTCTAATTAGGTAAAAATGTTAAACCTTAAATATCAGTACAAGGCATAGCCCATTTGGCCCATTAGGCATCTCAATCCACTGTTCTCATATACAAAGATGAATAGGTCAGGCTGCACCTACTTATGAAGAATTGGTAATGGGGAATTTTCACCCACGTGAATTTCAGATGGCTGTCGTGCAGGACTTTCAACAGACAAGTCTTTTACTTAAGGGTTCCTGTTTTGTAGACTGCTCAGATTAAAAATCCTGCACCACCTTGCATGGGACTCATGCGGGTCAAAATTAAAACCCTATCCAACCTCAACAGATTAAAAACAGCCCAAGTGGGGCCCACTAGAAGCCTGATATGGAGGGATGTATTACTTTTCATACTTGGTGTAGGTGAAGTTCTATACATGTAAAAGATGTCCAACACTGAAAACTGGAGTA
Source organism: Umbellularia californica (assembly GCA_028538565.1). Taxonomy (NCBI): domain Eukaryota; kingdom Viridiplantae; phylum Streptophyta; class Magnoliopsida; order Laurales; family Lauraceae; genus Umbellularia; species Umbellularia californica. The sequence continues at coordinate 9,940,595 of JAPQWN010000001.1, read as the reverse complement.
TACTTCTTAATATCTACTACCAGAGTCTTGAATTCTTTTTCTCATAAAAATAAAAAAAAAAAAAAAAAAAAAAAAAACAATGAATATGAATGAAGCTTCATCAGCACAAGAAAAAAAAAAAAAACGAAAATGAAAAGAATATGAATGAAGCTTCATTTAATCGGGGCCAGCTTGCACTCCTTCGGTTTTGTTAGGGATGCAAATGGGTTGGATTTGGATTGGAACTATGGTGGACCCAGACTTAGATCCATCTTCATAGATCCAGACCTGGATCCAAATCCAGATCCAACGTGGAACCTATGTGTTGGATTCAGATTCAACATCAGCCCGAAAAACAGTTTCGAATCTGAAACAACATGTGGAACACATTAATACAATCTGATAAAAGGGTTTCAATAAAAAAAAAATTTAATGTACAAGTGCAAATAATTAAAGTTGAGTAGATCCTAAATCAGTGCTATTACTCAAGCTACGTAGGCCCTTAAATATGTTATTAATATAGGGATGTTATTTGCTTGGATTCAGAATATATAAGGTTCCGGTCCTGGAATGATTTGGATCCAGCCTGTATCCAAATTTCTCCAGATCAATTAAAAAAAGTCCAATACCTATTTTGTTTGGAATTGGATACTTTCGCTGACCCATTTGCAAAACAGAACCACTTTGTCTGGTTGCAAGCATCTTTGTATTAGAATTCCTTTTGTCTAGAATTCCTAATGGCAATAGGCTGTTTCCGAAAATTCTGAGTTCTTGTTTGATTGAGTTTGGATTGTGAAATATCAATATATATATATATATATATATATATATATATATAAGTAACGCTACAAAACTCTTCGGGAGTTTTTCACAAAAAAAAAAAAAAAAAAAAAACCTCTTTTAGCCAATGAAAGCGTGACACGTGTCATCAATGGTACATTTATCCATTCTCTCTCCTAAAACTATGGATATTTTATAGATTCTCTTAAATAATTGGCTAATAGATAGGGACAAAAACTCCCCTTTTGAGATAGGGGAGTTTTTGAGAATTTCCCCATATATATATATATATATATATATATATGAAAGAGACTGGTTTCAATTGAAAATTCCTCTTCAATTTATTCAATTGATTTTGACTATCTTGAGTTTGACCCATCTTAAATCCCCCTTTAAAGTTCGATCTATTTCCAATTTAATTCTAAACCCCTTTAAACAACCGTAACTCCTCCTTCCAAACTAACTCTAATGCATCTAATATCTAGTTTACCATGATAGCCATGTGAAAAAATTGCTTGCCCTTGAGCATTGTGAGATTCTACTATTAGGGGCGAATAGTTAAAATTCTCGAAATGCTCTGGATAATGCTTGCAACCAAATGGACTCTGCATCAAGTACTAATTACTTGTTTAATGCCTTCAGGCAAGGGTTTTCAAAAGGGAAAATTTCAAAATGGGCCCTGAGTTTTCTGGCACATTTCAAAACAAGACGAAATAAAAACTACATTTCAAAAATAACCTTATGCAAGGGGTAAAGAAACAGAGGATGGATGGGTTGGGTCCTTCTCTCCAACGTCTCTTGCCACTCTCCTTCCTTCTTCCACACCTTCTCTCCTTCAAGGATGAAATTCATGGGCTACAACTAACATGAATAAGAGGAATGGAGGTGGTGACGAGATCAATGGGCTTGACTGGGTGAGATGAGTTGTATTCTGCAGGTGGGTTTTGTGCCCCATTGAGGTGGGTTGTAAACTAATGGACTGGCGGTGAAGAGAGATGATGATCTAAAGTTGTAGATCGATTGTTGTTGAAGATGGGCCTAGATGAGGAGATGCAGTGGGAGAAGATATTGACGACAATGAAAGGACAGGCCGAGAGGTTGAGGTACAGTTGAATGGGCTATGTAGGTTATAGTTTGAGTGGGAGATGCATTTTGGTGAAGGCTAGTTGGTTGGTCGATGGGCTTGGATAGAGACTGATATGTGAAGAATTGCAGGTGAAGAGGAGATGAGAATGGGTTCGTTAGGCTCTCAAAGGTTGTGATGGAGAAGAAGGTGAGATGAATGAGAAGATGATGATGGGTTTTGTTTGGGCTAAAGGTTTTTGGTTTGGATGGATAGGGAGATATAGATGTAGTGGGAAAGTGGGGAAGAAACAGAGAGATGGTGGTTGTTGCATCGATGAGGACTTAGTTGTTGAAATGTGGTGGTGTTCTGTGAAAGCAGGGAGTGAGATTAAGCAAACTGAAGTTTCCATGAGATGAAAGCAATGGGTTCTGTTTGGATGAGGAAGAGGTTAGCTTTGGAGTGATGGGAAGGCAATGGCAATGGTAAGTGGTGATAGGCGATGGTGCTAGTGCAGGGTCTAGTCTCGAATGTTATAGGCTGGTTGCAGAGGACCGAGATGGCTGGGGTAAGGAGCGTTTGCTCGGCTAGGAAGAAAATGATGGGGAAGGAGAGGTGGGTTCATGGTAAAGGTTGTTAGCCACTCATCTCAACCACTATCGAACAATGGATCCTCTTTTGTCAGCAGAAGATAATGATGTAACCTTATACATGTATAGGGTTCTATGAACTCTTATACCTAGGATTACTTTTGCAATTCTTCTCATGTACACTTTAATTACTAAACACCAACCTGAGTAGTACTGTGTTCATATTTTCAGAGAGAATGCAATTCTAAGATTTCTTTTTCTTTTTTTTTTTTTCTTTTTCCTTTCACGAGCACGAGATACTACCGTGTAGTATTTGTAGTGAGGAACATGTATGTTCTATTACCTGTGCCCACCATTACCGGCTTCTACTTTACTAATTCTATCACTAAATGTGGTGAGATACCACCATTACTGAGTGCCATTTTATGTGCTGTGAATTCTATTCACCCGTTGGTGTTCTTTCAACCTAGACCCCTGCTGTTCTACCGACTATCTTTGAACTTTTTTATCTATCTACCTGCTACATGGCACCTTTTACCTGTTTGGTTTTCCTTCTCTGCACCACACCACTGTAGTCTTGATCTCTGCTATCTGAAGAGAGATGATATTTGGATGGTTGAGCCGTTCATGGAGAATCAGGACGTGTAGTTGGATAAGATTGACAATAGTATTTGATTGTTTGCAACTAAAGCTTTAAGGGCATTCTTGGGATTTTTTAGAAAAAGGGAGGGAAAATAGCTGGACGGTGGGAAGTTTGGCCGGTTGTCCTGTTTTGAAAGAAGAAAGGAAAACTTAAGGCCCATTCTGAAATGCAATTTTTATTTTGTCCTGTTTTGAAATGTCCAAGAAACTTAGGCCCCATTTTGAAATTTTCCCTTTTCAAAATTTCAGAGTAAGATGAAAACGGGTTAGGTTTGGGTCGGGTCAGGGCTCACCCACCCACATCCTGATTAGGTCCACATGCCCGAATCTCTTCCATAACTACATGAGTACATGACCTCCACCGTTACCATCAAACGAGGAGGAAGAAGCAGAAGGCGGCCACAGCCCAGGTACAATCTCTCTCTCTCTCTCTCTCTCTGCTATGGTTTTTTTTCTTTTTTTAAGAGCACAACCAATGTGATGCAGTATCCTGATTTAGACCTAAATGAAAGGGTTTGGGGTTTGGTTTCAATAGTAGTTTGGGGTTTTAGGTTTATGGGTTTAGTAATCAGAAAACTTAAAGGTTATGGTTCACAAATCAAAATTTTCAGATTTCAGAATTTTGGGGTGTTATGGATTTGGAAATGAAGCTAGGGGTTCTGGGGGTTTTAGGAATGACAGGGCTATGGGTCTGAAATTGTAAGTTTTAGGGGAATCTTTCTAGCAAGGAACCTTGGCTCTAACTTTAATTATTACCACTATATGTTTGGCTGCATCATTAGATGATTCGGGGGACATCTGTCATGTGAGCTCTAACAAGGATGGGGCGTCAATCTAAAGTTTGTCTTGTGCCATTTGAATGGATGGATGATAAGGAGCTGTTTTATTGTCTTTTTTCAACTTCATTGATGACGAGGTAGCTTGTCCCTCATGTGTTATGGTTTGGATCAACAACGATGCAGGCAACTTTATGATTGGGATAGGTACTCTTGAATTGAACTGATTTATCTTGGATGTAGTTTGGATTACCAACAATGCAGGCGAATTTATGGTTGTGATAGCTACTCTTGAGTTGATTCATCTTGGATGTGCTCTGGGTCATCAACAATGCAGGAAGATTTATGATTGGGATAGGTGCTCTTGAATTGAACTGATGTATCTTGGATGTAGTTTGGATTACCAACAATGCAGGTGAATTTATGGTTGTGATAGGTACTCTTGAATTGATTTATCTTGGATGTGATCTGGGTTACCAACAATGCAAGAAGATTTATGATTGTGATACGTGCCCTTGAATTGAACTGATTTATCTTGGATGTAGTTTGGATTACCAACAATGCAGGCAAATTTATGGTTTTGATAGGTACTCTTGAATTGATTTATCTTGCACTTTTTTTTTAATTTTTTATGGCATGGGTTATCGGACGAATCGCCTCCCCCCGCATTGGCGCCTGCTAAACCCACACAAATGCATTCCCGGAAAATCTGGGGCGGTTTTGAACACGACATAATTTATCTTGGATATGGTATTTTAGGTTTCCATTTAAATGGTTTCCTCCTATGTTTGGCATGAGTTTCTGGCTCTTTCTAACTTTTTGGGCGTGTGACAGTTCAGCCATCTAATCATTCATCTATTTCTTGACTGGGATTCCTTTTTTTTTTTTCCTTAAATTAAAAAACTTTGATTCCTCTTGGTTTACCATGGATATAATTGATTTTTCTTTCATTTATTGTGATGTTTAAAGGGGACTTTGCATTTCAGTTCTATACTAGTGCCTTCTAACAGCTTTTTAAAGAAATGCAGTGAACTGGATGTTACATACAAAATAGCATTGGTGTACAAATTTGGTAAAATTATTAACATCTTATGTTGTTAAAATCTGCCCATCCCTAAATTTCAAATATCTTTGGAATCAGAGAAATGCAGTGTTCTTTGTCTGTCAACTCATCGACAAGTTGAATGAGTATATCTCCTGAGGCTCTCTGTTATATTTGGATCCCAAAAATTCATCAGTCCCAGAGTTATTAAGTTCCAGAAGAGCGGTTGATTTGTTATCCTTGGACTAAATGAGGATTTTATTGTTATGAAAAAAAAAAAAAAAAGTCCTATGTGGACTTTTATTTTTATGAAAAAACCCTTGTCCTTTTGGTTTGTTGTAACTGAAACCTTTGCTGTTTGCCTATTAATATGGGGCCCACGAAGTGGTTTGTATAGAAGACTATATGAATGGCATATTGGAGAATGTTTTTGATACTCACACAGGTTCCAAACAAGAACCACAGCACGGTTAAATTCAGTCAACCTCTATGGGGCAGTTGAGACTTGGGGCCATCATCAACCAGGGGTTTGAGTAGTGAGAAGATCCAAGCGTTGATTTGTTGTGGCCCAAAAAATTATGTATCATTCTAGCCATTCCTTTTTAAAGCCCGAAAATATAATGATGGAAAACTAGATTCCATCTAACGTCTAATATCAGTCCACTGAGGTTATATCTATGTGTAGAACAGTCTAAAACTCATGTTGAAATCTTTTATTAGATATGGAGCTGTTAAATAAGTGTGGTACTATTTTGGCCATTGAGAAGTTATTGCCACAATGTCTTATATCAGTCAAGCTGCTAAAGCCACGAAAACTGTGGTTTGTAAGCATAGACACGATCTAATACATCTGCTCAAAAAGGATAATAGAAACCATAACTGGCAGTGGAGAAAAATTGGGTTAAACATTGAAAAGAGGACCATTGTATTCATCATCCATAATGGCAGATGGTCAACTAGTGAATCAGTGGGCCTTTGAGCAGATGAGCAAGTCCATGAATATCAGATTTTTCAGATACAATTTTATCTGCTAATAGGCTGTCAGATGGAAAATTCATCAACAGTTGACGAGTCTGTATCACAGTGATGCTCATTGTTGCAGCCATGATGACTGTGGGTTCTACGAATATTTTCTTTCAGAAAGAGGAAGAAAAAAAGAAAAGAAAAGAAAAAACCACACTCACACACACCCAAAAAAGGTAAGAAGAAAGAAAATAAGATGTTTGACAGCATTTGCATGTCAATGTCAAGAAGTCTTTCCTATCAACCTGATGCATGAACTGGATCTTTGTGCCATACAATCAAGTGGTCTCTTCCTATAGTTTGTGTGCAGCCTAATTTGTTCATCAGTACATGGGGATTGTACTTGTTTTGTTGACCAGTGTTTAAATTTGAATTATTTTCAATGCATGAATTGCATTGCTTGGTTCTGGGTGACATTATTCTTTTTATTGGTTGCGGATTAATGTATGAGTTGGTTTGCTGATCAAAGTATTATTGGGTCTCCATTTGTTGATGAAGTTTTTAATTACCAAAATGTAAAAGCTGGTCGTGATATTACAATCACCAAACCTCTCCTGTTCCCTATGTATTATCCATTACTGTACTATTTCATCCAATAGATGTTGTCATGATTGTCATCCATGTTCTTGCTGCTTGTAAACTTATCAGCACTCAATGCTCAGTTCATCCTATGTTGGATCGGCATTTATTTCTTTTATTTGGATTTTCTTCTACTTCAACATCTAGTTTCTATGATATGTCTTCTGTAATGTGAGACTAATGATTAGAAAATCAATGCCATCCTTCGTCTATGTTTTCCCTTCGTGGTTGATTTGTTCTTCTTTCCCTGGTACTGTTAAAGTGAGCTAATGGCCTTCCTTCTAACAGTGTCAGAATGATATATTTTCCTCATAACATTTTTCTATTTCCCCACATTGCAATCATCATTATTTTCTTTTCAGCAGGTTGTAAGGAGCATAAAGAGACTGTAATGGAAGCCAAATACTTTCGGTTTCTTAAAATTGTGGGAGTTGGGTTCAAGGCTAGAGCAGAAGCAGAAGGTCGCTTATTGTATCTGAAGCTGGGTTACAGTCATGAAGTCGAACTGACTGTCCCTCCGGCTGTTAGGGTGTTCTGTTTCAAACCCAACGTAGTTTGCTGCACTGGAATAGATAAGCAGAGGGTGACTCAGTTTGCTGCTGCAGTTCGTAGCTGTAAGCCCCCTGAAGTCTACAAAGGGAAAGGCATAATGTATATTGATGAAGTTGTAAAGAAAAAGCAAGGAAAGAAGTCCAAATAATAGATGAAAGGAAGCACAAGCAAGCCATTGAAGGAATTTATTGCGGGCTGCATTCAAGAGAGAAAAATGTCCCTGACATAGGCCAAGAATGCGTGGAGGAACAATGGTTATTGTCTCCTTTTTCAGGAAGTTTTTGTGAAATTTGAGCATTATGGTGTAACTTCTTCAATCATTGAACTACTTTCGCTGAATGATTATTATTGAAATTGCAGGCCTTTGGTGAGAAGTTGGTGGTAATACATTAGTAGGTTGGAACTTCCTTTTTTATTTGAGTTCTAACTAGTGGGTGATTAAAAAAAAAAGCGCAAACGAGCAAAAACATGAAAACAATTAGTAATATTCAGGCCTTTAGCTCTCTCTATATAACACGAACAGTCCTCTTTTTTTTTTTATTGAGGACTTGAGCCCAGGCATGATTTGCAGGTGACTGAGCTGAATTTGGGAATATGACTAGGCTTGTGTTACAGATAAGTGAACTGAACCTAGGCCTTTGACTGTTTCATCCAACCTAAATCCTTCAACGGGTTACATGAGGTATAAACCATCGTCAAACCAAATGAACCTATGGTTCAAACTGGTTTTGAGCAGTTTATTTTTCATTTATTATTTATTTTGTTTTCATAATTTTGATGTCATCTAATCGCCTCAATGTTTAATGTTTATGCTCTTTTTTGTTTTTTTTTTCTTGAGATACGCAATCCAATGATGAGATGAGGTCAGATGTCAAACTGGGGCTGGTCCCATTTCACAGGGTAGTGCTTGTTGTTAAGTCAGATTTGTGCCAAACTGGGCATGGTACCACTTTAAGACGTATCAAAGATGGAACCAAAATGGCCCCATGGAGCTGGACTACATGTCTGCATATAAACAGCATGCAGTCTGGTGTTGTGTGAGAATTGTAATGATAACTAATCACTTGAGCTGAGATGAGACCCTAGTCTGAGTTTCATCTGTACCATTGACCACAGTTGTGAAATAATTATGTTTTTGTATTATTCAAATTGTACCTTGTAACAGTTTTTTTTTTTTTTTTTGGAGGATTGTGATTGTATTCAGTAAATATCTTTCAATTATAAGGCACTTCACGTGCTCGTGAAGGAGTTTTTAGCTCTACCTTGTCTTTTGATGTTTAGTTATCTTTTCTTCTTTGTTTGATGTTTTTCTCTCGTTGTGCTTTGATTCTTTTTTTGTGAAATAAAAATTTTACTGTTATCCAAAAAAAATAAAATTATAAGGCACTTCAGTTAGGTAAGTAAGCTAATTGGTTATGTATGTAGCAGTTTTGCAATCATTAGAAATTTTAGTTGCTCTACCTGAGCCTCTACATGGTAATTTTAACTGAACCTCAACAAATGTACAGCAGGTGTGCGCCTATTATTTCTTAATAGTTGAAAATATCAAACTCTTGTCATATCATGGACAGGTAATTCCTCCCTTGAGACATATTCTACCATTCTATGACTTGAATTCACAGGAAGGCTAACGGTGACTTAGATGTTTATGCTGGGTGAAATAAATGTAGTAGGGCAAAATCATAGTAATTCTTTTGCAGAAAGTAATTTTACAGCCTTTCCATAAAAAAATAACAAGGTAAACATGAAGTGTGATTTATGCATATCTTTCTGCTTCAAAACGCTTGACGCTTATATTAAGTTTTATATTAAATTTTCTTAGCTAATCATTCTTATCAAAATCTGACTTTAATACCATTTTAAGCTTTTGTCTTGGAACTGGTTTGGAGATACAGCAACATGCCCCCGAACAGTTTCACTGATTTATACCAGTGCACAGTTTGTTCTCTCGTTTGGACTTTGTGGACCTCTTCATAATTGCAGCAAGTATAGAGTATTCCAGTTCATACACACAGTGGCAATTCTATTGGGTGTGGTTGTGACTGAGCCACCTCTATTGAGAATCTTTGAACTTTGGCTTTAGCAGTTGAGGAACCGTACACGGCACCACATCTCTCTCTTCTCTCTCTATCTCTCTCAGGGAAATGATAAATTTGAATGAAGACACCACTATAAAATTGTATATTTACTAAGACTTACAAACAAACCTCCCTCAAAATGAGGAGGAGGAAGAAGAAAAAATATACTGTTTAGAAGGTAAAGGGGAAGAAATCAAACTATTATCTCTCATGCAAAGGAAGGAGGAGGAGAAGCCAAATCCTTCATGAAACTGATCTTATTCTATTTACAAATAAGATAAAAGAAAAATAACTGATATGTTTCTCCAATAAAAGAAAATTAAAATCTTTTAGTTGTGGACAACTGAAGGAATTATAATTGAGGTGACACCTCAATGATTAGTGACTAATAATTCTGAACAAATTGAATTTAATATGTGGAGCTCACTGATGAAATTATATTAGAGGTGGACTCACTGATGGATTTATTAGGCTGGCTTCAAGACAAGAGGATAAGATTACTCAATCCTTAAACACCACAATAACCACATACAAACCATTAACCATGTTCCCTATTTTATAGATAACAGAAGAGATTAGAAGATTGAGATGTAGGCATGTGATCCCACTTTTTCAACAGCAAAGCAAGGAAAGACATTATTTGGAAAGAGGGTTTCCTATTCTCTTAATGAGGGTGGGACATAGACTAGTTTTTTGAAGGAAAAAAAAAAACTAATTAAAAAAAGAAAAAAGGACAAGCCAACCTACAAAAGATAAACCAACCCTAACTGTCAGTCCTGAAAGTCAGCAATCCACTCACATCATCCACACTAAGAACATCCCATTTTGGCTAATGAATGGGCTGCCTAATTACAAGATCTAGGAATAGAATTAAAGTCAATCCTTTGCAAAACACCCAACATTATCGAACGCATTCAAATTAGTCAAATTAATAAACTAGTTTTCACCACCATTAAGCGCATTAATTATTTCAAGAGCATCTGAAAGACTCTGAACTTTATAGTCAGGCATCTAGCTTTTGTCTTTTCTACCTCGAGAGTAATCGCTCTTGCTTTCGCTTCTTTGGAAGAGAGGAGCTTTGGTCCAGAACATTGGTTTTGAACATCTTAAATATCTTATCTGGCCTCATTGATGGAGCCACCGTAATGAGGGCTTACTTGTGAAATTCTAAGTACAAAAAATCACTGCTGATAAAACATCATAATGGGCAATTAACATCTTACATAAACTTCAAAAGTTAATAGAAGACTAACGCTGTAAATGGCCACTATCTTCCTGTGTAAAAGAGCTCTTGCGTTTGCTAAGCATGTGGTGCGCCCTCTGATCCAGCTAACCATGCCCTCCCACGAAATCAGGGGCATCTGGAAGCTTAACCTTGCCCTGAAGCTCTCAAGTCTCAGGGTACAATTGATTCAATATAATGTTTTGGGCCATAATATGTTGCACCTCATGTCCTGGCTATGATACAGGTGCGTTTGTTATGTTTAATAAATCTAATGTTTAAGATACTAATAGATTAAGATAAATTATTTTTGGTGTTTATATCAAATTGAATTTTCTCTTTTACAATGTTGAGGTCATTTGGATGTAAGAAAGGCACAAGGCTCCTTGTAGATGAGGAGGAAAATGAGTATTTTCTTTTCCGCAGAAACCTCATTGATCTGCTAGGTTTACAAGAAGTAAGAGAAATGTTATTATTTCTTAATAGTTGAAAGTAATCGACTCTTGTCAAATCATGGACAGGCAATTTCTTTAAAGCCTCAAAAAGTTGAAGAGCCCTTGAGACATATTCCAAGGGGAAAGGTGACTGTGATGTTTATGCTGGGTGAAATAAATGTACTAATGTAGTATGTCAAAATCATAGTAAATCTGTTGTAGAAAGTGATTTTACAGCCTTTTCCACTCAAAGAATAACAAAGTAAGAATGAAGTGTGATATATAACTTAGTAAATCTTTCTGCTCCAAAACCCTTGACTACAATATTAAGTTTCCTTAGCTAACCATTCTTAATAAAATCTTGAGGCATTGGTAAAGGCAGCAAAAATACTTTTCAATACTCCTCATTCTAATACGGAGTTATTTTTTGGCTTGGATACCATATTAAACTTTTGTCTTATAGCTGGGTTGGAGATACAGCCCGCAACACACCCAAAACAGTTTCACTGTTTTATCCCAGTGCAGAGTGTGTTCTCTTGTTGGGACTTTGGACCTCTTCACACTAGCAGGAAGTCTAGACTCTCCCAGTTCATACTCTCAAGGGGCAATTCTTTTGGGTAAGGTTGTGGGCCACTTCAATTGAGAATCTTTTAACTTTGCTTTAGCAGTTGAGGAACCGTACACGGCACTACATCTCTCACTCTCACACACATATCTACTGTCCCTAGTCAGAGGAATAAGAGAGATGATTTTTTTTTCAGGGAAATGATTGAATGAAGACACCACTATAAAATTTGTATATTGACTAAGAGGACCAGAAGACTTGCAAACAAATCTCCCTCAAAATGAGGAAGAAGAAGAAGAAAAAAAAACATACTGTTTAGAAGGTAAAGAAAGGAGAAGAAAACAAAGTATCATCTCTAGTTCAAAGGGAGGAGGAGGAGGAGAAGCCAAAGCCTTCATGAAACTGATCTTATTCTATTTACAAATAAGATAAAAGAAAAATAACCAATGTGTTTCTCCAATAAAAGAAAATTAAGATCTTTTAGTTTTGGACAACTGAAGGAATTATAATTGGGGTGCCCCCTCAATGATTAGTGACTAATAATTCTGAACAAATTGAATTTAATATGTGGAGCCCACTGATGAAATTATATTAGAGGTGGCCTCACTGATGGGTGTATAAGGCTGGCTTCAGGAGGATAAGATTACCCAATCCTTAAAACACCACATACAAACAATGTTCCCTATTTTATAGATTATTACAGAAGAGATCAGAAGATAAACTCTTAAATAAAATAAATTAGTGAGATGTAGGCATGTGATCCCACTTTTTCAACAGCAAAACAGGGAAAGACATTATTTGGAAAGAGGGTTTCCTATTCTCTTAATGAGAGTGGGACATTGACTAGTTTTTAGCAAAAGAACAAGCCAACCTACAAAGGATTAACCAACCCAACGTTCAGTCCTGAAAGTCAGCCGCCCACTCACATCATCCACACTAGAACATCCCATTTTAGCTAATCAAAGGGCTGCCTCATTTACAAGATCTAAGAATAGAATTAAAGGCAATCTTTTCCAAGCACCTACTAGTATCAAACGCATCCAAATTAATCAAATTAATAAACCAGTTCTCACCACCATCAAGCACATTAATAATTTCAAGAGAATCCCAAAGACTGAACTTTATAGTCAAGCTTCCGATTTTCGCCTTTTCTACCTCAAGAGAGATTGCTCTCGCTTTAGCTTCTTTGGAAGAGAGGAGCTTCGGTCCAAAACATTGGTTTTGAGCACCTTAAATTCCTTATCTAGTCTCATGATTGATGGAACAACCGTAATACGGCCTCACTTGTGAAACTCTTATTACATAAAATCACTGGTAATAAATGTCATAATAGGCAATATTTATTTTTGAGTGGCTTGAGTCCCTTATTTGGATCCTGCTCATGGATTGACGCATGTGAATCTCAATATTTAAGGAGAGACATAATATGGAGTATTGAATTAGGGCGATGCAACTTGTTAACAAAAATCTAGATTCTAGAAGGACTACTTTTAAGTAAAAGTTAAGATCAAGAGATAAGTTAGAGAGATAGGAGTTACTACAGTTTTGTTGCTAAAAGAATATCCATGGGAAAAGGAGTCATATCTAACAATAATTTTGACAGTACCATGTTACATAAACTTCAAAAGTCAATAGATGACTAAAGCAGTAAATGGCCACTATCTTCCTGTGTAAAATAGCTCTTCCGCTTCCTAGCATGTTGTGCGCTCATCTAATCCTGCTAAGCATGGCCTCCCATGAAATCAGAAGCATCTGGAAGCTTAACATTGCCCTGAAGCTCTCGATTCTCAGGGTACAATTGATGTTTGGAAGGCAGAGGTATGCAGTTGCAACATACTATTTGCCATAACTTCTAATCCATCTTAACTCGAAAAAAAAATATATACAACAAATTCAAAGCCCATTTGTTCACATGGAATTGATCAATTCTATGAATTTCTAAGAAACGTATCACTATCAAAGTACCTAAAACTAACCTATGCAATTGCTTAGAATACATAAGAATATAATACGTAGTATTTGATGCCTCAAGTGGTTTAAATGAAGGTCAAAGGCGAATAACTAAAAATGAGTGTCAAATAACATTTTCTTTTATAGAAACATAATCAAGGGAAGATGTGAAACAGATGCCTAACTGTCACCCTAGTAGTTCAGATCTTATGGAAGTCAAGGTCCATCTATGTTGCTAACTTAAATTCTTCATCCCTCACCGCTTTAATATAGTTAAATATGAGCTCATTTAACCATAAATTCTTATGTAATCTGTTTAAATATAAAAGCTCTAAAGAAACAAAAGTGAAAACCTACTAGTGACCGGCCATCAAATAATCTCCCTCTTAGCTAGGGCCCTTTTATTTGTATGTAATTGAGTTCCTAGATATTCTTTAAAATTGTATTAATTCCTAGAAGTTGGCTAATATTGGTGAAACAAAAGTGAAGATTCAAAAATTGTCTTGAAACAATCTCCCTCTAATAATAAATCAATTAAGGGGAGATGAAAATGAATATGCATAATGACCCTTGTAATTCAAATTCTAGTTAAGTCAAAGCCTCATCTAATCTCCACATTGTGACCTTCACTTCCCATCTCTTCAATAGCCCTTTTACCATTAATTCCTATGTAATTGATATCATGCAAGCAAACAAATCCCTTATGAAAAGTTAATCAAAAGATATGAAAAATGAATATGTGGCCATCAATAATTCAAACTCTAGAAAAGTCAATTCTCATCAACATCGCCGCTTAATTATATCCTTCACCCATTACCTCTTTGATATTCTATGTTGGAACCTGGAGTTTACTATAAATTCTCAAGAATTCAATTCGAGGCCAACAATGATGATCATAGGAATAATTTCTTGCTTAGGTACTCGAAAAAGAAACTATAGTTTTCTGATCCCATCACAAGAAAGATTCACTTACCAGAAAAAAAGGACACCGTCCATCCAAGCCCATATGCTTATGATGCTAATCCCACTTAGGTGGGAAATGTCACCCTTAGCATTGGCCGGTTGAAGTTGAATCGACATGACATCATTGGCAGCCATTCCTTAGTTTATGACTATTACTATTCCTTTCCATGAAATGAACATCCACCCACTCTGAAAAAACTCAAAAAGGTAGCTGACCCAACAAATCCCTACCTCCACAATTCAACAAGACAGCTATCTCTACTCAACAATGCAACATGACATGTATGATGTACCCCTCCAGCAATTGCAAGAGCTAAATGACAACTCCTGCACTAATTTAAAAAAGAAGAAAAAATCAATCGTCCCACAAAACTGAGAGCGATGGCATCCTAATCCAGTCCTCCTGCAGGAAAATATCAAGTTAGCCAATTTGAGTGTGTGGGTCCCTTAGTTAATGGGGCCAATTTGGGAAGTGGGTGGGTCACCCAATAGCAGAAGCACTGGGACTGAATGTGGCCAAGGCCAACCACTTGAAAACGTTGCTTTATATGTCTCGATAAGGATTTGCCACAGAAATGATATCATGGCTTAGGCAAAAAATAGATGGATATGTAGGCCCCGTTTCTTTACTAGAATTCATGTCTGGTGGTTGTCTGGGAATTTCAAATGCCAGTATTTGAAATGTTGTCAAATTCTGGCATTATAAATTCGTTGTTTCATTCATGGCCTGAATTTCTGTCTGAGCTCTCGGAATGCCATCGTCCCTTTTCAGGAATTCCAGTACCAAGTGAGATTTCCAAATCCTCTTTGTTAAAGTGGTTTTTCAAATACTGAGTTTTTTAGGATTTCAAATGCCTGGAATTTCAAATGCTCATAAATTCTAATAATGAAATACAGAATTCCTGACAGGAATTCTGAATTTCCAAACAGCCTGAATTCCTATCATGAATTCTAGCAGAGAAATGGGGCCGTATCGTTTGTTTAATTGCCAAAGCAGGTCCAATAGGGCAAGTAAGTGGACAATGCAAACAGGTTACGAGAACTCCTGCAGTAGTAAAGTAGTAAATAAAGTTGTATGATGAGATCAGGATGAGAGGAAGATGGCCTTTATACTCCACAAAGGAAGGGGTGGAGATAGTGAAATCCACACCCACCCACTTCACTTAAAATATAGGTTTTTTTTATGATGCTGATGCCACCAACCAAGAAATGCTAAGATGAAGGAATACTTTATTGTTTCCTAGGGGAAAAATATATACAAAAGTCACTGAAAGGAGAGACGAAATTATTGGAGCCACTTGTCTGCATCCTATTGGAATATGGGCCCTCCCCAAGTAGGGACACACGACACGACTAGCTAGTTTCCATCAACATTGACCACTGATAAATGATCAGGCCAAACATTGGAATGATTCTCCCAATTGATGTTACAAATACTGGTATTGCAAGAAAAATATTGAAAACAAAAATGTGTAAAATGAACAAAAAAAATAAAAATCGATCTTGATAGAAAATTATAGTATTTTCTAATATATTGTTGTATTGGGACTTCAACTAACGCACTCTCAATCATGTATCATATTCTTAAATATGTATTTTACAAAGTCTTACGGAGATGATAATTATTAACAATGACCTAAAAAATCCTCATCTTCAAAGCCTCATTCCAATTATATTGAAATCAGCTATATAAAATATGATTCTACATTTCCAGCTATGTGAGCCACAATGGGCTAAATAGTTTTCTTTAGTGGAGTTTCTGCCAGAAATTCACTATGACCAAGAACTCCTGAGCATAATGTGACAGGTTGTCCCCTGGAATTTCTGAATTCTATGTTTCTTTTCTAGTATTTCTGGATTCCAGTCAAATGAAAAGTCTCTTTTGACCTTTGAGGATCCAAGAATTCCACTCCCTATCCATTTTGGTGGAATTCCTGGTTGCTCAGTAAAGAAACAGGCCCTAAAAATAGTTTCTATTGTGGCTCTACATTTAGAGCAAAAAGGAATGCAACACTAGTGCATACTAAATGCAGAAAATGGATGTCATAAATAAATCGGCCATCACTTCAACTTGAAAACCTAGCAAGCTGGAAGTCAGACACTACGGTTGCAAGTGTTGGGCCCACCCCAGCATCATCGCAGTATCCTTATCCGTTGGTTGAGTTCTCCTGCATAGATTCATGCATGAATGATTTATACTGGTGTATACATGACACTATATAAACTGGGCACTGCTCTCTGGTCCAACTTACATGTGAACTGATAAAAATAGGTTTTAGTCTGGACAAGTCATTCTCAGTTGGGCGTTAATTTGTAGGGAATACATCTTTAAAATTGCCAAGGTTTGGCCAAATGACCAGCATGTCATCTGATTCTGTGCATTTTGTTATTCTTATGTGCAGCCTTTTGGCTGGCCGATATGGTGGAACCTGCCACTTTTCCCACCCATGAAAGAGAGCTAAATTTTACAAATATGGTCAGTCTCTTTTTTTTTTTTTTTTTTTTTTTTCAGAAAAAGATAGTCAGATTTGGGATATCAGTTATGCCTATTTGGTGTAATTTCTGCTAACACCCCGCTTGTGAGGCCCATTTGAGTGCATGCCAAAGGATATGCGAACAAAAATAGCCTTGGAGAGGATAAGAAACTGGCCAAATGTTATTTTGATTAAATGATTATAGCCATTCAATTTTATTTTTTTTTGGCGCTATCGAAGGGTTCGCAACCCTTTGAGCTGCATTAATCCCTACGGGCCCAGAGCGAAGCTGGATAAACTCCCCTGTAGCCCAAATGTGGTGTGCAGTTTGGAACCTATAACCTCCGAGTGCAAACCGTTGCCCTAGTCCAACTAAGTTACCCCTTGAGGTTGGCCCTTCAATGTAGAGCCTCAATTTATGCTTACAGTCAACTATGAGCATTGATCGAATGAGAGTGTCTATTAATTGAGAAAGATTTGAGTTTAAAAGTCAAACCAACCATAAATTATTGGACTCTTGACAGATCATAAGGCCAATCCACTGGACTCAAAGAGAGGCCGCAGGCTTTCAATGTGTGGGACCCAACAGAGCTCACACACCCGTTAGAAGAGAGGCGTACCCAGCGATCAATTCTAGCCAATCTGATGAAATTTGGGATTTAATTTCCAAGCAACCAAGCAATCCCTCTTCTCCATAAAACAGGACTTGAAATTATGGCATTGGGTGTCTGTATATGGTTTCTAATTTGGGTCCTTTCTACCATTTGGGGACCCATTTTCATCCCAACTTAAACCTTCTATTCTCTGGCTTAAACAAGAGTGCTTTACACCTCCAATAAAAATGATCCCCTTCCTCTCATGAAAAATGCACATACTCCTCCTATTTGAGTTGATAGTGAGGCCAAATCCCACCAGAAGGTCACGTGGCCTAAAACTTTTTACATTTCCACTTCCCAGAGTCAAGCCACCCTCCATCATCTCAAACGCGGCTTGTACACTTACGTAGAATCCTTATTTTCTATGGACAGTAATTAAAGCAACAAACGCAAGATGCAGATGGGTAGAATTCTTATTTTCAATGGACAGGAATTAAAGCAGCAAACACAAGATGCAGATAGGTTTGTTCGGCAGTTGGGGCAGGTACATTGGTCATCACTATCATTCAAAAAGGTGGGCCCTATTGTAAACAGACCCCGGCCAAATTGGCGTCACAAGTGGGCTATGACTTTTTCTAAGTAGAGGACAGGCCTTAGATTTTTTTTTTTTTAAACATAAAAATAAAATAATAACAATGTTGGACCAATCAGATTAAGGGACGCAAATGGTCAAAGCACCAAAAGGTCTACAAGACCAATCCATAAATCATGGGTCCCAATTCCGAGTTACCCTCATATGATGTATTGTGAGTGAGGCCCACCACTATCAACTGTCAAGATTGACCAAGAACAGTAAACGAAAAGACAGCTAAACAGTAAAAATGAATGGATGCAACGTAAAAGCAAGGAAGGGAAAATCACCACGACATGACAGGATCGGCACCACCAAAAAGCCAGAGACAAGGCTTTCTTTTCTGCCAATTAGAAACTCCCACATCAGCAAACCAATAGTACTTGCCACGTGGTGCACGATAAGCCTCTGGCCTTTACTTCCACTTGGGTGATAAAATGGGCCCACCTGAGGTGAGTGGGAGTGCACCCACTTACCACAAATGGAAATCTCCACTGCTGTACAGATCTTACATAGATACCACCACCATTCCATAGAAACCTTCTCTTTCACATTATTACAATATACTTTTTACATTTAGCTTTTTAATAATGTATACATTTTCAACCAAGGACATATCACAAAAGTAAGGTATAGTAAATACCATCCACAAGACTATATTCCTATATTCTATCTTAATAGGGATTTTATCATCCCTCCCCATCTCCATTATTCCTATACTTTTTTTTTTTGGGGGGTATATACAAGGAGGAGTTGAGAGGTGTAATACACAGTGGAATTGAAGTACCACCTGCTGCTAATATTCTATAAAGAGTCCTCCCATTGGAGCTCTATGAGGAATTCCCTTTCTTCTCTTTGCACTTCTCAAATTTGTAACAGTTGGAGGTGGGGTTGTGGGACTGAAGCTTGGGAACGCTCTCCCAATTCCATGGCTGCTGCTTGAGTAGGAATCCTCTGAGTCAGAAGCCGCCCGAACTCGTCTATTGCTTCGATTGTTTGATGTCCCCACAATCTGAATGAACACCCACAAAATAAAATTAAAAAAAAAAAAATCTTATCAATTGAATAAAGATTCTCACTAATGTTCATGTTTTTGAGAAAAATGAATACAATTCCAATCAGTTTTCTAGAGGGGGCTGGTTGGATTTCAAGAAATGTGATGGAAATGTGAAAAACTGCCACAAGAAAATCTAATCTATTGAATAAAAGTTCTCACAATTTTCATATTCTTCCAAAAAAAAAAAAAAAAAAAGAAATCCAATCCCAATGAATTTCATAGTGGGGCTGGTTGGGTTTCAAGAGATATGATAGAAATGTAAGAAACACCCACAAAAAAAAAAAAAAATCTAATTAATTGAATAAAAGTTGTCACAAAAATTTCAATTTCTTCAGAAAAAAGAATCCAATTCCAATGAGTTCTCCATTGGGGCTAGTTGGACTTCAAGAAATGTGACAGAAATGGGGCTCCTTAGTGGAAATGAAAGGGGGAATTGGATGCTACAGTGTAATGTAATAGGCCATACCTTACAACCCAGAGAACAGAATCTGAAGGAATCCAGGAGGGAGCGCTCGCAGACCTCGCACGTATTGGTGACTCCCTTTCCAGGCCTTGGCTGAGGACGTTCGTTCAAGAAAACAACCCTCGCGCTGTTGATGATATAGGTCTGGACACCTGTGATGTCCAAAACCTTTTGAATCTCAGACACTCTGATCACATCGTGGTAAGACGACCTCCTTATCTGTCAAGTGAGAGAAAATCAGAACGAGGAAACCAGTTTTCCTACAAGGAAAATGTGTGTGTGGCACCACACATCAGAAAGTCAAATGCAATAAATAAAAAAAAATCCAACAAGTTCAACACCTGTATTGCTCGATGGTTTCTATGGTAAGCAAGACAGAGAGAACAGAGGGATCCGTTCATGCAATCCAGACAATACATATTGCATTCGCTTTTGTGTGAATCAGCATGGAGTTTGCATTGAGTGAAGAATTTCGTCTGTAGGAGAGGACGAAGCCATATGGGCCACCTGTTTTCGCCATCGTCAAAACCTCCGGCTACCTGCTTTTCAACCCAGAGAAAATGGAAATGAGAATTCAGAGATTATAGGTGGAAATGAAAATAAAGATATTGGGTGTGATAGAGAAGGGGAGATTCTTGCTTACCATAGTTTTTCTTCTTCTGTTCTTTGGGTTTGGAGTCTAAAAACTGGGCTCTTGATCAAGAGCTTTAGCTTGTTTGAGGGTAGAAGAGGGGAGGGGAAAAGGGAGGATTTTTTTTTCTATGAATCTTCTCTTTGTTGTGGGAATGGTTTGGGAGGATGGGAAAGATGTGAAAAGAGATGTTTTAGAAAGGAAATGGGGGTGTGGAGTTGGGTTTTTGTAGTGTTGGGAAGGATGGGTTCTGGAGTGGCCGGTTGTTCTTATCTGCACTTAGTCTACAGCCGAACCTGGCTCCGAACCTAACCTAAAATGCTTTGATATTAAGCAACCTCACTTGTTTCATCTTTTCTATCTCCTTTCTTACATCTTGTACTCCTTGGTATAGAAATATCAAATATGGGCAGGTTCTCTGTACACTGTGCGAACTTACTTGTGTGCCCATGGGCATTGCAAATTCTGCCCAACTCATCCTTTTTTATGGGGATGGCACCAAGACAGCTAAATGTGGTTAGCATTGGCATGTTGTGTGTGGGTGCCACTGCCTCTCAAGAGTCCCACCCAACAAAAGAGGTCTTTTGATTAGGGATGCAAATGAATTGGATTTTTTTTTTCGTCGAAAGCAAATGGATTGGATGAATCCGAAAATGAATCTATAAGATGGGTCCTATTCTAAATCGTCCATGATTTGGGACAGTACTATGGTAGATTTGGAATAGGACCCATTTTATAGACTCAGTTTCGAATTTCGGATTTTAATCCAATTCGAAGCCCATATGTTGTATCGGGGCCTGATTCCATAACCAAAATAAGATGTACAATGCAAAAGTATAATTGAATACAAGGACTTCAAAAATGAAATTTTGAATTGCAAGATTATCAAATATTATAGATTAAAGCTGAGTGGACAATAAGGAATGAACAACATAAGGTTGATCTTTAGTAGACAATCTCGGATCTCCACAACGGCTACCAGATTCTAACTGATATGTGGTTCAATTCTATGTTTATAGCACCCGAATCATCATTGATAGATAGGGAAAAAAAAAAAAAGAACTTCTACTCAAAAGGCTAACAACAATTTCATGTTTATGAATTGTTCAGGTCAACCTCCCTTCTCCAGACATTGTCTACAAAAGGTTCAAATTTTTTAAGTCTCGAATTAAGGAGATATATGACGTTTGGTGAGCCCACCTTTGAAAAGCTAAACTACTTAAAATAAAAGCCTCCACGATGGTATAGACTTCTGGTTAACTTTTTCCCCTATAATAATTGGTCCCATTGTCAGATTCATCACTTATTTATTTTCTTTGATTGGAAAGGTTAATCATTTATAAAATACTTCAACAATTGATCTAAAAGTGTCATGCTTTGTGAGTGATCAATTGATAGTAGGTCCAAGCCCATGAGAGTTAAGCGGGTGCTCTACTTTTAAGTTGAGCAGAGATTCAAAATGTCAGCCTCACTAAGGAGACTCACCAATTTCTGAGAAGCCAATCTTCAGCAGTCCCTCTCTTGCCAAAGGGTATTGCTGTCATCTGAGGATACGACCATTTCTATTTAAATAAAAGTCCACAATGCTCTTGCAGTAGTTCACCTTTCGTGGGCCAACAAGGACACATCATTAAAAAACACTTCAACGAAACAATCTAAGTAACCCAAAGATTATAGACCATAGAAAATATCAAGGATGATGTAAAGAATCCCCTGTTTTTCGATAACCACTCAAATATGAAGTCCCTCACTTCCACATGGAGAAAAACGTTAGTCAGGTTTTTCCAAACTTGGGGCAACTCAATAGTTCAGTGCCAATTACCAAGCATTTCTGAGTTTGGTTGACATACATGGTAACTGCAATAAAATAATATGATAACCCTTCCTTTGGTGGCATGGAAATGGCATGGCAACACGAGGATTACCTTGTTAGCCACACAAGGGCATGCATGCATGGCCATGGATGTTAGAAAGCGAGGAAGAAGACATGAGATGGAGTTCTTTAAGAAAAATCATAAGGTCAAATTCTTTCTGTTCATGTCATGTAACTAATGATCTAAGACTGATAAGACTTAGTATTTATGTAAGTGGTTAAAAATAAAGAAATCAATTGTGAACATTCAAAATGACCAATCAACTAACATTTCCTTCAAAGGGTGTTGAATCAAGAAAAATGATAAATGAATACTCTTGCCATCTTTCTAGCTAGCAATTCAAATACTAAGGGCTTGTTTGGCATCTCTAGTCTTTTTTTCATAGATCCATATAAAATAGAGCCATTAAAAAAAGAGCCATAAAAAAAAGAGGCTAGAATAAAAAAAAACGCTTTTGATAACGCACGAATCTATTTTAAATACATCGCCTTTATATTTTAAGACCCAAAAGCTCTATTTCTCATCTGCCCATTTTTGGAGCATTTGGATTTTAGAGGATTTGCCTCTAAATGTCTAAAACGAACAGAGTCTAGAATCTTGTGCCAAACGCTCTAATTGTTTAGACCTCTGTCCAATTTAGACATTTAGAGAAATAGAGGCATGAAATAGAGATGCCAAACATGGGCTAAGAAAGTTAATATACCATCTGCGTGGCCAGGGGAGGACCCAAACATAGGAGTGGGGGATCTGAAAATAGTTCAAAATTTTTAATAACCCCATGAAGAATCTTTTACATAGAGGCCCCGATGGAGGATTTCTTAGCTCCACCCCTATTCGTGGCTACCTTTTATTTTTTACTCCTCACCTCTTCAACTATCCTTTAGTGGAGCTTGTTTTTCCATGAGATCCCATGTATTTTATCCAAGCAATTATGTACTAAAGATCAATTAGGAATAAAGAAAAAAAAAAATGATTTCTTTACCTCTGGATCTCTCCTTGGTTTATTCATCTAGTGTAGAATCCTCACTCTTACTTTACTCACATCCAAAAACCAACCATGAATCCACTCACAAACAAATCATTGGTTTGGATATTTTCAAGGTCTACATCCACTGTTCTCGTCCATGGAAGCAACCCTGCCATTGATCTAATGGACCTTTATCATTACATTCAATAGATCGTACTCATCAGCTTAATTTCTTCAAGGGTGTTTAGATTAAGGGTGCTCGGAAACATGATATTCTTCCAACAATTTTCAATGTTAATGGGAAGATTTGGATTTGATTTAGAAGCATAAAAAATAGTTGTTTGGCTAACATAGGAATTAATATAAAATCTAACTTTCTCTTTAAGAAACTTGTATATCGATTATCGACCCATTCAACTATACCTCCATTTAAGAATATATCAAAAGACAAGTTATGTCACGTATGGTCATTTTGGTCATACATCATTCTACTATTTTCAGAGAGTATATTTCATAAATTTACTGTGTTGTGGTATGGAAAAAAAAAACCCTTATATTTATAGAATATAATAAATGCAATAGATATGGTAACAACAATGAACCTAATGTCATTAATATCTTAATATAACTTGTGACCTTAGGAGATTACATTATAATCATAAACAATATTTTAATATGTCTTAACACTCACAAGTTTCTGGATTGTCTTCAACTAGAGATGTGAATGGGTCCCCGATTCTCTGATTACCTGAAGGTTCCGACCCATTAAAAACCGGGTCTGGATCTTATTTAAGCCTCGATAAGTAAATGGGTCCGGGTCTGGTTCCACCTTGGTTCGGACCCGAGACACGACTTATTACTTCAATTTTCGAAAATCTCAACTAAAAACTATATTTTTTTAATATCATTATCTACCTAGACCCAGACCCGTCCCATATATGGTTCTGGCTTTAGTTCCAAAGCCAAGAAATTGGTTCCGAAACAGTTCCGGATCCGGATCCGATTCCACCTTCTCCTTAACGAACTAGAACCTAACCGTTTACAACCCTATCTTCAACATTATCTTAATGAGTTATGTGTAGCATTTGGTAAAAAAGGCTGGTGCTCGATTATTTTGGGATAATTTTTCCGTCTGGTGCAAGACTTCATTAGTAGCATTTACATTAACCTTTTTTTCTTTGGTAATCCAGCAAAGGGGCTAGTAAAGGCTTTCAAATAATTTCCATAAAATCACCGTAAGCATAAGGAGAGGAAGTCCTCTCAATTTATAGGCAGTAACAAGAGTTATTCAAATTCAAACTCAATCGTAAAATATCTTACAACTCTCTTTTACCTCTCATAATCAAAACCAACCTAATCCAATCTTATCCTTAAGACACCTGAGACTCATGACACGACTCACACATGAGAGGAAAGATAGACACAAGTCACATATGCGAGGTGATGAAAACTCACACGTGCGAGGAGACATAGATACAATTCACACATGCGAGGTAATGAAAACTTACACGTGCAAGGAGACAAACGCAACTCACACATGTAAGGTGATGAAAACCCACACATGTGAGGAGAATAAATACACACACGTGAGGTAATAAAAACTCACATATGCAAAGAGGGATGAGGCCGGATTTGAGCCCAAGACCTCTCAATGAGAACTGCCACTCCTTACCACTATGGTAAGGAGCTATTCCCAACATCTACATAAACTTTAAGTCCCTTTCATCGATGGGTAATCTAGAAACCTTTTCTATCCAGTGGGTGGGGTCATGGCCCCCGCAAACTAGTCATTTTCCCTCATTTCACAAAGCAGCAAAGACTGCAAAGCATCTAGGCTTGACGGTCAAAATGTTCATTGCTTGCAGAGTTTTTTTTCCCCGGCTGTATTAGGCTACTGGAGTGGTACTTTAAAACTAGGAGACCCATCGATCAATTTTAGGTGTCTTAGTGATAGGTGTTCACCCTAGGTTGGGCCATTGGTAAGGAGTGATACTATTGATTTTGAAGAGCCAAGAATAAAATTTTTAGACTTACATGTAAAACTAAGATGCCAACAGCACGCAACCTTGAATATATTGGCTGGGGTCTTTTTATCTTGATACTTAATTCTCAGCGTGGGCCAAAGTCCTTGGCAAAGGTAAAGACAGTGAAGAAGGAAAAGTAAGGGGTCAATTGCTCATTTGCTCTAATTGAAAGGTCCCTACAATGACAATTGTCCTAGAGAAGATATGCTCCTTTAAGTGACATGCAAATCACGAACAATCTTGTTTTTGAAAAGAGAATATTCAAGACAGCAACTCAACACAAAATCATCATAAAGAACTCGACTAAAGGAAAATAGCAGCAACACAATTCACTCTCTTGCTTTAAATACAAAAAGTGAGCTCCAAAGTTTAACCTGCAAAAGATGAACAGCCCTCTCCTAGAATTGTTGCCTCTATTCATATCAACTAAAAGAGAATTTACAACCAAATACAACATTGTACCATTTTTGGTAAATTATGTCCACATTGAAAGTCGTCTTCATTTGAAATTAGAACTTAGAATCTTCCTCCTTTGAAAATACGACTTCTAATCTTCCTCCTTTGAAAATTCAGCCTCTTCACATGAGAGATAGTCTGTCTTTCTTAATGCTACCTGAGACCTCAGAAGGACGAATTTTTTTTTCTTTTTTTTGGGCTATAAAAGTCTACTTCTCTAAATATGTTATTTTAATTTAAAATTCTAATTCTCGTTTGGTAATTAACTAATAAAGTAAAAGTAATATAAAGCATTAAATCAAGAGAGAATAAAATATAAGTGGGTTATGATGATATTTTATCTTTAGTGGATTGCGACGAAATCTTTCTCACTTCCTGTGTAAAAAGTGAGTATTTTTTCTTATCATTTGTGAAACCTTATCTAACTAACGAAGACTTTACATTACTTTTACTAACCCTAATAAATTACCAAACAGCCATGGAATTGACCCACAAGTATATGCATGAAACCAAGGAGGCTATTCAACTAAAATCATAACTTTAAACCAAAGGAAAATTCTATATGTACCCACCTATTTTGCTGAGCACGCCCACATTCCTCCCTCAATAGTGTTTTTTTTTTTTTTAAATGGGTGTACTCA
Organism: Umbellularia californica; assembly: GCA_028538565.1. Lineage (NCBI taxonomy): Eukaryota > Viridiplantae > Streptophyta > Magnoliopsida > Laurales > Lauraceae > Umbellularia > Umbellularia californica. Next base: position 9,914,543 of record JAPQWN010000001.1, on the reverse strand, counting down.
GCAAAATAGGAGGTACATATAGAATTTTCCTAAATGAAATAGAGAGAAGCCTGCAACAAAAGATATAATCTAGCCAAGCGAGATAAGACTTATAACTGCTTCTTACTCATGTATGGTTGTGACACAATTACACACTTGCAGCCACAATCAAACAAGTTTAATTTTCAAGAAGAAATTAGAAAAGAAAATAATGCAGAAAACTATAGAAAAAAGAGAAGGAAAAAAAAAAAGGCAAGGCAAGGAATGGAAGGGTTCGTGTTGACCGAGAGACGAGTCAAAGGCGGCTGCGCCGCCACTGCAACCACGGTCGAACAAATAAAGAGAAAGCGCTCGAGTTTATGATGTCAGCTGTTGGTAGGTACTCTCCTCCAGTGGCCCCCACTTCTCCCTCCACTTGCGTTTGCGTCTGCGGCTGCGTCTGCGTCTGCAAATGACTTTACTTTCCCACGTGAATTACACCAACGAGAGCCGTACTCGCGCGCTCACACAACTGATCGGACGGTGGCACCATACTCGCGCGCGAAGCTCGCCCAGATAACCCCACACCGAAACACTTGATTGGTGGAAAAATAAAGTGTAGGTAAAGTGAGGTAAAGTGGGTCGATGAAAAAAATTCAACTTTGGCTCCCATCGTTTTGCACGTTCTAATTGATGTTGGGTGGGCCCCATTGACTGCATCGCAGGCACAGGACTAGAGGTAGCGAACCAGCCTATGTGGGGCCGGCTTTAAAGGTCGCTTTGAGGGCCCCCTGCCGACTCCAACTTGTGTTTGAGATTTTTATTTGGAACGCAGATTATGAATCACTTCAATGAATCAGAAGTGGACACGTGGCATTTGTGAACCTGATCGGGCTATGGATCGAACAAGATCGATTAATGAATGGAGGACATATGATAGGAATGATTGGAGTCCCCAATGTATATGCATATAATCTTGATTCTTGGATAAGAATAGAGACATGAAGGTCAACAAATCAGTGAGGAGAGGATCCAAGATTTGTTCACCGGGCAAGAAATTCAAATGGTTTAGTGTTGTTGCCATTTTAGGGCATATTGGTGTAAGTGATTTTCGTGGGGTAAGTAAGAATTGCAAAAATTAAATTCCGCGCTATAGGAAAATATATGTTTGGTATTTTCTCAAAAAATCAATGAAAAAATGATCTATTAATTTGTCAATAAATTTATTGTTCAGAAGTATTGGCACCTTAATCTCACACACATGCCCGCCATGGATCCTAGAGGAACAATATCACCTAATATGACAAAAAAAATTTGGTTAAGTTGCATGAGGAAGAGAACTTTTTATGTATCCAAATGAGGGCAGAATTATAGTGCAGCATTACTACATTGTAGTATGGTGCATCATCCATCTTTCAATGTATGATGGACCCAGCTTTGAAACATCAGAAGTTATTGGATGCGCCAATACCTTATATGGTTATCAAAATATACATTACTTCTCAAATCGGTATGGTTGCCACCGTTGGTTTGACAAGATATGGAACACGTGATGAGCTTACTCTATTTTTATTTTATTTGGAATAGGGATGGAGGCGGTCCCTCGTATGCAATCAATCTAATAGTTGGCCCGCTAAAATTAACTTCAAAAACTTAGAAACATTGAGGACAATGGGAATTAAAGTTGGTAGGCCCTGTACCATATTATAATGAGTGCCACTGCATTGTTATCTAGAAAACTTTACTATATCAACTTGCCAAGACCTTTTGCTCTCTCATGGTTTTTTGTTTGGACTGTAAAATAGCAGGGATGGCAATGGAATGGATTGGATAGTGCAGAGTACGCATTCAGGTCTAGACCCAACCCATCTTGCATAATTTAGAATTTGTGATGCCAAAATTGGGCCATGATCCCTACCAGTTTGAAGTAGATTATCCCTAGACCTGCTAATTTAAAAATAAATTAAATCATGATACATAACATTTTAGCCTTTTATCAAGAGTTTCTTTTAGTAATGACCTTTCTAGCTCAGGATCAGTCAAGACTGTGAGGCCCACCTGAAAGCATCATGACCATAATAGGTTTTATGGATTGGAAAGATCTCTCTGTGGTCTAATTAATCACAAAAAAAAGTATGACCTATATGACTAATAGAGGTACTATTTTACTGGCGTCAAACTATCAAAATCCTACCCATTAGATGGAATTAAATGGATGCATTTTTCTCAAAGGTAAGTACGTACGTACCCCCACACACATTCCTCATGAGTACTGTAATCAGAAATCAATCCCTGATTGTTGTTATGAAAGAGAGTTACTTGCACCAGTGCATGATCAATCGGGGGGCCTAAATTGGATGTGTCAGAGAGTATATATCCACTCAAACACACACTCACCATCAGGATTACAGCCACAGATTGATCCCTAATTATTTCAGTGAAAGAAAGTTATTTACCGAGTTAGATCAACTGGAGTGCCCAAATTGGATGAGTGTAACATTCGAGCAATTGCTAATTCACATGATGTAATAATGAGTGTAAAGGCCTTCAATTAATCATAGGAGGGGCAGGTGTGACTCACAGATTGCACACAATTTGGGGATTGTACGGGCAGGTGTGACTCACAGATTGCACACAATTTGGGTATTGTACGGGCAGGTGTGACTCACAGGTTGCACACAAATCTGTATATTGTACGGTTGATAATACTAGGATATGTAAAAAGGGCATCAATACGGTAGAGTGGCATCAATACAGTAGAGTGGTTCAGACAAGGAGCTACAAACCCTCTCAAAAACTTCCTTTTTTTTTTTTTTTTTTTTTTTTTTTTTTTTTTGGAGGGGGGTGGTTTTCCTTGATAACTCAAATGGCTATATTGTGGGATTTTTAAGACCCGCCTTTATTAGAAGACTTCGACCGGATGAATTAGAAATCAAGTACTGCACAAGTAATGGGTCAAACAAGGGTAGCAACAGAGCTGCGCATATTTACAAAAAAAAAAAAAAACAGAGGTTGGTCATCTTGGCCTTGGATATTACATTAATCTAAATATCTCAGCCTAGTTTAATGAAGTCCCTGCAAGGTTTAGAACCCATGTAATTGGAAGGCCCATCAAGAACTTTGGTAAGAAAATTTGGCCTGCCTTCAGTTACTGAAATTAATACCTTATGACTTGTGAATATTTGCCTGACAATTTACATGAGGCGTTGAAAGTCTGAACGAGAACCAGTGGAAAAGAGCTCCCTTGGGCTTGAATATGCCTCTTGACCATGACCCCAGCCGTGATTTTGACATTACAGTCCACTGAATCGTGATCCACATGATATGAAAGGCATAAACTCTAAAGGCTTTTGCATATACCACCATCTGTTTGCCTATATTTAGGAAAGCCCTGCTGATTTAGGAACTATAATTAAAAACCCTATCTAGGGATGATTGAACCTTCTCGAGACGGGTTCTAATCGATCTAATCCTGAGGTGCATTTTTCTTTCTCACAAAATGCTATATTCAGAAGAGGAAGTACACTTTCCAGATGAAATATGGCTAATTCAAAAGGTTCTATTGAGAAAACATACGTTTTGCTTAGGTAAGGATACAACACTGCTTAATAAAGGAAATATGGTGGGTCCACCTAAACAAACAAAACAAGGTTTGGTCCTTCCATTACTCATCACCACTGGTGACTTTTGAAAATGGCAGAATTGGACAACCATTCAACTGTTAGGGGATGGGTGGTGCTGATGAGTTATATGTGCATCTAAGATCAGTTTTTTTCTCCCACTTATTTTGGACGACTTGTTTGGCTTAGGTACATTTCCATCATTAGGGAGTGAGCTCACTGTCTACAATTTACTAGGGTTTGTTCAAAATGGTACCTGCCATTTCAAAACTAATGGGTAGTTCAAAAACTCTAAGGAAAAAAAAAATTATTTTATGATTTAAAGGTTATTTATGTATTAGAGCTTTTGCCTCTTAAGAAATAAGCTAGGGAGGGGGATTTTCTAAAGCATTTTTAGCTAAAGCAAATGGAGGAAGACAATACAAAATTGAAAAGTATTTAAAGAGAAAATGATCTCATAAATGTCTCAAAATGACCCAAACAGTAGGACACTACATTGTAATTTGTAAAAGTTAGGCCCCAATTAAATCATATCCAAGAAGTTTATTTTGAATTTTGTTTCGTCCAATTATACAAATGCACTCCACATCTTATCTGGGATCCATATTTGGAATCCCATCCATTTTCTCAAATTTATTGTCATATCCGGATACAATATATGAGTTTTATGTAGGATCCAAATCTAAATCTATAAAGACGGATTTGGGTCTAAATCCACCATAGTTTAACCAAAGATCCAAGCTGTTTGCATCCCTAAATGTAAACTGTTTTACTATAAATTTTTAGAAACTCAATTGAATGCAAACAAACAAGCAAAACAAGTTCATTCCTATGCGTGGATGTGGTGCAAGATGGTTAGAGGTTAAAGGGTTAGGGGTTTCATGGGATGGGTCACGCTGAGTTGAAGCATATTCATGCTTGGCATAGCTTTAGAAACACAGGCCAATATCTTGCCCATGCCTAACAGAGGCTGTAAGCGCCTGGCCCTAGCTAGCCTGCCTCAAACATGGCAAGCCTGAGCGCACCCTATTTAGTCAACAGTATCAGGCCTAGGCGTGCTTTCTATCACTTGATTGAGTAAATCATTCACTAAACTACAATTGGATGGTTCGTTTGGTGGACCACTACAAGAGGCTATGCTGATCTTTTCATGAAGAAATTTCATTCATGTGCAATATTGAATTTTAAAACATCATAAGAAAATAGTGGTACATAAGTAAAAGAAAAATAAAAAAAAGAATTGTTGAACAACGTTAAAAAAAGAGGTTTTTACCCAAAAAAACCACTTTATGTGGTCAGTACACCGAACAAGGAACGTTAGGCAAACATGCATCTAACAGGGAATCTGTACATGATTCCTAATTTCTTTTACTATTTTTTTTTATCGAATTTGATCCTGAGATAGAAAGTGACCTTAATACATTTTAATTCTCTGCGTCGAATTCGACCTTGTAAGAAACATGCGAAGGTCGCATTCGACCAGAAATGTACATGAGTTTTTCTGACTTTAGTTACTGGGAGGGCAGTATATTTTTTTAAAACATATAAATTCCCCCAATTGTGAGTCTTACGAGGTCAAATAAAAACATAAAAATAAAGGCAAAGGATGTCGTATAATTTTTTTTTGATGAAAATATCCCCTATTGTGAGTCTGTAAAATTTTCTGTAAGAAATTAAGTTGCATTTAATTAATCATAGAAATAATGATATTAGAGGTTGTAGAGGTTTAGAACCAAGTCAGTTATATTTTTTGTGTAAAAATTAGATGATCTAATTTGCATATATGGGTTGCGATATGGCAGGCCATTTCCTTTCCTTCTCCTACTACTTCTTTCCTCTTACTCTCTTGTACCTTTTCTCTTATTCTATTTCACCATCACTGCTATGTTTCTTCTTTTTGTGTTTGTTTTTCTCTCTGCTCTCTTCCTCCTTTGGGATGCTCGAGAATGACCCTGGTTACTGATTCTCTCTTTTAATGAACGTCCCTAGAATTCAAACAAGAGGGATCCGAGTGGGATGAGTAGAGCTTCCTCCGTTGGGTTCACTTAGAACACGAATTCCTAAAAATGGCAGCCTTCCCAATACCTAAAGTCAGAAAAACTCGTGTACATTTCCGATCGAATGCAACTTTCCGGTGTCTCTTACAAGGTCGAATTTGACGCAGAGAACTAAAATGTATTAAAGCCACTTTCTATCTCAAGGTCGAATTCAACATCCAGCGCTAAAACTAAAGGTCAAATTCGACCACCAAAAAAATGGTAAAAAAAAAAATAGGAATCCTATACGAATTCCCCGTTAGGTGCATGTTTGCTTAATGCTCCCTCTTCGGTGTACTAACCATATAAAGTGGTTTTTTCAGTAAAAGCCTCTTAAAAAATTAAGTTATTTTCCATGAGATTTTACCAATATAATCCTCATCAGTCCCAGTATTTGGAAATATTCTCACCTTTCTCCAAGATAATAATTTAAAAAAAGAAAAAAGCTTTCTTTCAAAAAAACAAAAGCTCTTACTCTCCAAAAAGATAACTTCCTTTCTTTGCTAAAAAAAAAACGATTTTTCCTCAAAAAAAATAATAATAATTTCACAAACATCATCTCTGACAATGAGTTAGACCTAGATGAAGACCATTAGCACAATTTCTTGTACCAAGGAAGTGACTCGAGGTGTCTAGATTCTGGATACACAACAAAGTGCACTGTATCCCAACCCCTATCCACCCTTTGACTCTCTCTTTAGATGTTATTACTCACCATTTTATTAAATATCCTCCACTTGCAGAGGCAGATGTTGATAGTCATATGGGGCTGAAGCTTGTCAACACCCAACTTGATTAGATGCCGGACCAAATAGTCTACTCTTGTTGCATCCTATGTCATTCATCATATGGTCCTGAGAGTTAGATAAGAAAATGACTTAGATCCAGATGATTTTATAGAAAACTTCTCACAAAATCTTTCCATCCCCAACCATGATTTTATGAAAAATCCAATTGCCCGAGATGATTTTGTAAGAAAAAAAAATACATTTTTTGTATTTTTATTCTCATCTTTAATTTTTATTGCTTAAAGAATATTCAATTTTCTATGATATTTTGCAATACTATTCCAAGAAAAATCATAAATTTTAAATTACTCTCATATTATCTCTTGGCAATGTTGCCCCGGCATAGACATTTCTAACATGGCTGATCACATCAGCAAATATCTTGATTTTAAAAGGCAAGACTATCAACAGCGAAATAATAAATAAAGATGAGCTTTTAAATCATGCAGTTAGTGTTAGATCATGAAGTAGATTCAAATTAATGTGAGTGTCATTCATCAAATAATAGTAATAATAAGCCAGTGTATGCCTAAAGTATCAGCTAAGTCCAACATATTTAACATGAGAAGGTGCATATATTATGTAATGAGGCTGGATCCAGGGTGTTTTAGGCCCAATAGGTACATCTGCTAAGCATGTCCAAGCCTGGCGCTCCATAATACCCCTCCCCATTATGTTTTTGATGGTCAAATCCAATCTTGCTTCCGTCTCTGCACTACAGAGTGGTTGTTTTTTGAACTAGGGTCCTTGGGTAGGATAAGCAACCCTAAATTAGTACAACAAATGAATTAGAGGCAACTAGGAATGGAAATGGGTCGGGTTAAATGGGTGACTCGTTGCGATCCACTCCTTTTAAGGGTGGTTTTGTCAAAGCTTTTCTGGGTTCAAAGCGGATATGGTTTTTTTTTTTTTTGGACTCAACCGAGTCGGTTCAGGGTTTCTGTCATCTCACCCTGCTTACTACAGTCAAATCTGTTTTACTAGAATATAAATCATAATCTCAGGATTCATGTTTAAGTAACCCACTACCTCTCTATAAGTCTTATCAGCCATGCTTCATACCGGTACTTCTAAGTTCTAAGTACTGACGGTGGCATCATGGCCAAAGTGACTGAGCCCAAGTGACTTTGGCCTGATGCTAAAAAGAAATTTTGAACTTTGAGTGCAACCCAAAATTTGAAAGGGTAAGACACTAAGGTTCAGGTCAGATTAGATTTGTTTTCAATAGATAGAGATCTCGAATCTTCCAATGAACAAATCTTGCATTAATTTCCTCAAAAGGGAAGTGCATCCATGTTAATATCATTCATAAACTGTGAGACAACAACGTTCCTAAACCTAAATGGTACTATGATCAGCACTGTAACCTTACATCAACGAGTAGAGCCAGCTCAACCCAGCCCAGTTGGACCCTCCCTAAAGCTCTCTACTCAAGAGCCAGCTAGTCGAACTAAGCTGAAGCTAAGGTTGATTAGCTCACCACCACACCTCAATGGGCTCATGAGCAACTCGATTGTGGCCTTGTGGGCATGGCACGGGCTCATCACCATTAATTTAACATTAGGTATGAGACCAACTCCAAACACAAGCACCAGCTTGGTTCATGATTATACACAAAATGTATGCATAAGAAAGACAACTTTAGCCCAAGCCCAAGCTTTAACAAGGGTGTTCATGCAAGCCAGATTGATGCATATCCAAGTCCAACGAAATATTAGACACAAAGGCCCATATCAGGCCCAAGCCTGACACAGGCATAAGTTCCTTGTTCGAGTCTGGCCCACCTCAATCATGTCAGCCCGGCCTGCTCATTTAATCCATTGGGCTTGGCGGGGTCAGGCTTTCTAGTACTTGTTTTGACAAATAAGTCATTAGACTACAAGCAATACTTATTTGGGCAGAGCCTTCTATATATCTCACTTATCTAAGACCAGCCCAAATATTAAACGGGCCCAAATTTAGATCTAGTCCTGGGCCGAGTACATCAACCCAATGCCCAAAGCGGGGCAGGGCGGAGTTGGCACAGTCCATGTACAGCCCATAACATGAGTCATGCTTGTAAAAATCAAGCTTGAGCTCAATACACTGAAAACAAGCCAAGATCAAGCTTGGCGGGTCCATCTCGATTTGAGCTCAAATTGTGGATCAGGCAGTCGGGCCCAAGCTCGAGGTATACCATTCATTTCCATCCATACTATTAAGTAATCAGTTTATAGTTCTTGCTACTGATAATTTGGCGATAGAGCAAAATAATCTGATTAGTGCAGAGGATTCAAATGAAGGCCTTAGGTTTGGAGTCTGTACTCCCAGACACAATACCAATGATTCGAATAATTGGCATCACGGCCAATTGATGGCATGTTCGTAAGCATTTGTATACATATGAGGATGATTAAATGGCCATTGATAGCATGTTTGTAAGCATTTGAATACATATGATTTATACCATAAGTGGTTAAAAATGCGGATCAATAGAGAATTTTCAAACAATGAGCATCAAATAAGTAAAGAGAATCAAAAGAAGATATGAATACCCAACCAACCAAAACCGTAGTGATTCAATAAAAGGGAAGTGAATGTCCCGTCTGCTTTTCCACTTTATATCCTTTACACCTCACCCCATATCTTTCACCCATCACATCTTTAAGGGAGAATTTCAAAAAAGTCCTTAAGTTTTAGCCTTATTTCAAAAAAGGACACAAGTTTCAAAACTTATCAAATTATTCCCTAAGTTTTTCAGGAAGTTTTCAATTAAGGACATCCATTTATTTAAAGTTATTTTTCAGCAACTTTTTTCCTTTTTTTTAAATACCTAAATTACCCTTCATTGTAATAAAACTCTCATTCACTTCCTTTATATTCTCCTCATTTCCTTCGCATGTGTCCTCATAGTGATTAAGAACACCCAGTATTCTCATAGCGATTGGCTACATGTAGTGGCTGCCGAAACCATATCACGGCTTTAAATGAAGGGTAATTTCGGTATTTTCAAAATAGTGAGGGGAAAAGTCATCATAATATACCTTTTAATGGCCAGATATCCTTAATTGAAAATTTACTAGAAAGCTTAGGGACTAATTTGAAAAGTTTCAAAACTTGTATCATTTTTTTAAATAAGGCAAAAACTTAAGGGCATATTTGAAAATTTCCCCATCTTTAATAATCTTTTGGTAGAATTCTTTCCTCCATGAATTCTCATGTATTTTAATACAAACATGCAGGCCATAAATGACTTTAAGATTATATATATATGAGACAATGTGCAGGGATTGTATGCAAGTTCTTGAACAAACTTTCATGTATAGATCCATTCCGAAGATAACAAAATCGTACAATATCTCCTTTGATAGAGAAGCAGTTCTCTGTCATGAGTACACCAAATTTCCTGCAAATATCAAGATTTATCTTCTACATTTTAAAATAAAATACATATAAGAAAGCATTGAGTAGCCAAAAGAATCATAGAGGTACGATATCAAGAGATTATATTAAAGTGATAACAAAAGAGGATAGCTGTAACAAAACTCATGATCATGATCCAAAGTTTTCCATTGATCAAGAAGCTTTATAACTGCCCAAGAGGTAGAAGTAAGAGCGATCCTCCTTGCATTTAAGAAGGACAGAGTAGCTAAAGGCTACTCTCAGATCCACCTCTTCTAATGCTCTTGAGTAATCAAAACTATTTATGGAGTTGAGAAGCAGCTGATAAAAATCTCTTCTTCAGACATATGTGAATCTTTTAGTTTTTTTATATGATTAAGTTACTTAGTTCCTATAATAAGACTGTGACAAGGCTTCTCGTGAGTGAGCTAAATCAGGTTTCTCTAGTGATGTTGATGTTGAATGGTCAATGACCTATCTTAGCTGTCGAAATTGATTAATCCTGTTTAGTCTTTTCGGGTTCTGCTTTTAATAAAATCTTTTAATTTACCGAAAAAAAGAGAGATTTTATTAAAATAAAATTAATTGGATGCAATGATCAAAATAGGAGTTTCGGGAGGCATAGTGACCAATTGCCGAAACACTACCTAGCAAGTAATACGTAGCATTGTGGTGTTATGTAGCAACATAACAATGTGAGGTTTTTTAAGCGGTCAAAAAAGTTCAAATCTTAGGGCCTGTTTTTTTTACTAGGATTTTATATAGGAATTTACCATGTTAGGAAATTTTGGACATGATGTGACATCTTTTCCCCTGGCATTTGTAAATGTCATGTTTTTTCACAAGCATTTCAGATTTCCAACCACCGAAATGTTTCAAATGACTATCGAGAATTCATGAATTCCAGGTCTTTTGATTTTTTGTGGAATTTCTGGATGTTCAAGTTTAAAGGAACATTCAAGAATTCTATCCTGTCAAAGATTTTTAAAATTCTCCAAATAAGAATTCTATGAATTCTAGTAAAAAAAACACGCACTTATGTAGCAGCCAATCTTATGCTTGAATAGTGATTTAGAGTCACGTCGGGGTGGAGATGTTTAGAAGAAGAAATAGAAAAACTAGTGTTTTAAATTAAAAATTATTTGGTTCTATTAAATTTTAAACCATAACGCCACTAATTTTAAATATAAATTAGCGGTCTCAACTACTACGGCCAATAATGCAACAGATGCTTTGAACCATTTTTGGAGGAAACTCAAATTTCACAGGTGAAGCAACGCTCTGCAAATCCACTTCTTGACACATGCGAGGATTCGAAGCAAGGAGGAAGCGACAGCTTCACGTGTGCGGAAACCCATGAACAGGTAAGAAGATAGAAAGGGCCCGATATTCCTGGGCCATGGGCGCCACAGTTCGTTGCATTAGAACGTAGAAATTGGTGGCTTCTTTTCTTTCTGTCGTTTCGTTCGTCTTTTCCATTTGCAACTTTTTAGCGTGTACAGACTCTGGAGATGGTTTGTGTGTGGATGAGAGAGATTGGTTGAGTGTGGGACAAGAGATTCTCCTTGCAAAGAGTCCAGATGTGGGAGTGGGACTCATCCCTCAATTTCAAATCGACTGAGATCAGTTTGCCCAGCTTTAATTTGTTCTATCAAGGAACTTTCACTCTCAACTGAAGATGACTACCATCAAATCCAACTAGTCTGAAAGCTTGTTATTAAAATAAAAGAGTTTCAATCTTATAAGTTAGATGAGATCAATATGAAAGTGGAATATCTCTGATTCAAGCTAAAATGTGCTTGATTATAGAAAAAGGAAAGTGGTTTTGCGTAATTTGGATTTCATATAATCCGTATAAGAAGATAAGTCAAGTCATCTGATTTAGGCAAGATTAATTTTATGGTGGGATTGGAATGAAATTCTTTTTTTTATCTTCTTCTTCTTCTTGCTAGATTAGTTGTGGTACAGTAATGGTGGGATATCTTACTTGCCAAGGGATGAATTCATGGGCTGTTATTTGAGATAAGACACCCTTACCATTAGGGTGTCACGTGTTTCTCCAAAGTTTAAAATAATTATTGATTTGGAACAGTTGTGATTTCAGAAGTAGCCATATCATTTGAACTTCCGGAATTTTTTGTACCCCGTGAAGGGCCTTACACCCCTTTAGAGAGCTTCCAACTATGGGAGTGGACTCAACGGTCTCAAGAGAGGAAATATTACCTGCACACACAGGCAGTAAAAACATCAGTTCACACGAGGAGAAGATCCAAGGATAAATCCTTGAGCAACTAGGTGTGAAGCAAGATGCCAAACCAATTGGCAATCCTGTTAGGATTTTGTGTGTTGGCTAAATTCATGGGTTGGACAAAACTCTTGGTCTCTGAGTTGTAATTTTCTATTTAGAAAAGGCCCTTGAAGTTAGAAGTTTGGAAGGACTCAGAAGCAGAAAGCCTGAAGGAAATAGAAGAAGTCTGCTGGAGAAAGAGCTGAATTTCCGGATCAAGTCCAGAGGGGAGTTCGCTCGAGCGACCATTCCATTAGCTCGAGCGAACAGTGTTCTGTCTTGCCCAGTTCTGAAACAGTGGGTTGTTCGCTCGAGCGAACCGAGAGATCGCTCGAGCGAACCTGGCGCAGACAGTGTTACGATTTTGGAAACCTGATTATCTATTTGTGCTCAAACTGCCTGTTTTAGTCCAGATCATCTTAGGCAACCTTAAGCACGAACCAAGGGCTATTTAAAGGGTTCTAAGGCTATTCCAAAGCAAGACCTCACCTCTCATAGTGCTGAGTTAGAGTTTATCATTGAGAGAGTTCTTCTCTAGAGCTTTATGAAGTTGTGCTGCCAAGTTCTCTAGAGTCACTTCTTCTGCATCCTTTGTAGAAGATTATCTTCCTGCGAGAAGATTTGAGGAGTCAAGTGCTGGTCTGGATCTGGTGCAATCAACGGTGTGAAGTCGTTGAAGCGTGAAGCGACACAAGGTAACTTCAGTCCTTGGGTAGGGGATATCTAGGGAGGAGATATGAGTTTCTTGTAATTGCGAGATTCATAGTGCTTGATTTGATCCAGTTTGGATCGGTGGTTTTTCACCCGGTTAGGGTTTTCCACCTAAAAATTGGTGTCCTTATGGTGTGTAATTGTTGATTTATTTTCCGCTGCATATTGTTTATTTCTGCACACATTAGTTGATTGTTTGAGTAGACCAATCTAGAGATCCCGGAGACCCCCCTCTACTTTTTCAAATCCCTTAAGTTTCAGCCCAACTAAGGAATTTATGATATGGCCTCTAGGAATAATAGTTTTTATGGAAATCGCCATCAAGAGTCTTTATGGAGCATTTGTTTGCAAGGATTTTTTTTTTTTTTTTTTTTTTGCAAGAATTAATTGCTGGGAATGTTTTACATCAATATCAGTTTTTATAATGATATTTCTAAATTTTTACTTTTTTTTTTTTTTTTTTGCTATCATAGGTTTACAATCCTTTGAGCTGGACTAATCCCTCCGAGCCCAGAAGGAACCGGGTAAACTCCCTTATAACTCCAGTGTGGTAGTACAGTTTCGAACTTACAACCTTCCGGTGTAATCGCAGGTCAACTGGGATATCCCATAATAAAATTTAAGAAAAAAATCTCTTTTCAAATCTCACTTTTGGGGCTTTGAATTCTCCAAATTTGATTACGTGTGAGAGGATAACGACAACTTTTAAAGAAATAATAAAGCCTCTAACAAACAAACACCACCCTCACCATTTCTTATAGCTTTTAAGTCACCCTCATAAACCGAGGACGTTTGCCAATGTCTCCCAACTGAGGAAACAGCTTTTTGATTATAAAGAGCGATACATGCATGCACGTGACTGCTGAGAAATTGCATTGGGTCACAGTCCCAACCAACGACAGCAAAGAGATACCATTTTAAGCAAAGGCGAATAAATAAAGTTGAATGAGAAAAAAGGAGGGCCTTTCTTTAATCATGGAGGGACATGGTATTTACAGTCAATGCTTTTTTTGACATTGCTCTTTGGTAAAATGGAAAGAGTACAAATTATCTTTCTAATAAATACCTTCGGAGTATCGAGATGCAGAAGCTTTTCATGGAAAGTAGAAGACAAGACACCTAAGTTTTCCATTCAGTTGATGCACACTCTGCTTTTTTGTTGATGAGCTCCATCAGATGCAAGGAATCTCGATGTGGATGGAATTCAGGGAGGGGAAAGTTGCTCGTATTAAGAAATTTGGTAAGCCGTGGAATTTTAAAATGGATTTTGCAGCCTCATTTCTTTCTCACTTGAGGGACCTTTGTATCCTTGGAAAACTGATAATCCTCTAAAATTTTATGGACACCAACATTTCGGTGTAGTTGCGCAAAGAAGCCAAGAAGTGAAAAAAGCTTGCCAGACTTAAATATGAGCAACTGCGAAATTAATCCAATTACTAGAGTGGATAACTGAATACAAGGAGGGAGAGAGAGAGAGAGAGAGAATAGCAATTGAGGGAGAAAAACTTCGGTGAAAATTTTCACTTTATTGTACACAGTAAATCTTCTCTATCTTATCAAAATAAGAATTACACAGTAAATCTTCTCTATCTCATCAAAATAAGAATATTCTCTATATCATTTTGTCAACTTAAGTGAAAATAGAAGATAAATAAATAAGTTTCAAATTAGTATAGCTTCCTTCTAGATAATAAGTAATAACCCTTACTTTCAAGATTACCCTTTGAAAGGCCTTGATTGGATTACTTTGTCGCATTAAGCTAGCAACAAAAAAAAAAAAAAAAAATCAACAAAAAGGCTGATGAAGGTATGCCAAGTCAGCCCAGAAGTTTTAGGAACTCCTTACAGTAACACATGGGTTGTGTTTAAGAATTTTGAATTTCTTATTTGATTGAATTTAGAAGATGAGAATTAATTGAACTAGCCATATAAAAACCCACTTGTGACTTGCAAAATTCTCAAAATTCTAAATTTCAAAAGTCCGCTTTACCTTAAGTATTTTGCAATCTTAATGCTTACAATCAAATAGACTCTTACTATATCTTTAATTAGGATTATCTTCCTTGTATATACTCTAGGCCTCTTGAAGGAAATTGATGCATTTTGTGGCTACTGAGTCCTCCAATTTGGATGAGCAAATTAGTTATATCGTGCATATTTGTAACTTCTTAAAACTTCTTTTATTTTTTCAATCACATGCTGGGTCATGTGGCTCATCTTGATTATTAGCCCCACCCATATGTATCTCCTGAGTTCCAGCCTTGGGTGATTCAAACTCCTTTTCAAGTGAGTCTATCACATCAAGTCCACCACATGCTCTCCCAATTAAAAAAAAAAAATTATATATTATGAGTGATATCTTACCGATCAAAAAAATTATTATGAGATCTATACTTCAATTAGCAATCCCATATTTCCAACTCTCTCGGAAGTGGGGGGTGTTAGTGTAACATTGGAACAACCATGCTTTGTTTTTAGTGCGTCTTTTACTTCTATAATCAAGAGAAATCCATGTAATTCCCACCTAACTCACCAACAGATTGTACTTGTTTGGTAGGGATTTTAAAAAGCAAATGCTTTCTCCACTTCAAATGGGCTGAGAGCATTAGACTCTTAATTAACATGGACCTGCGACTGGGATCGTGCATGGATAAATTTAGACATCTGATCCATTGGTCAAGAAAAACAATTAGCGACGGTCTTCAGCTCTGATGTATATAACTCCATTTATTGGATGTTGACCATCCATCTAGAGAAAGTTGAGGTTGGTGGTTAATCAAAGGCTGAAAGGCGAGCCGTTGGGAGAGATCACATTGACCCCTGCAATGTGTACTTAAAATGCAGATTTCAAGCCAACAATGCTTTCCTCACAGGAAAAAAGAAAAAACAAATAAACGTCAACATTGCTTCATGCTGATGCAGTTGTTTGAAGGTTTGAAATGTAATATGTATACATGATTTTCACAACCAACATAAAAGTCAAAATTTTGGTTGAGAGCCTTAATGCAATGGGGAGAGAGAAAGACAAACAAAGATGCACAGCCTTATTAGCAATTCTATCACTTCATACTCACACTTATCCAATATAAATAGCATCAGTCCTAATCGACTTCAGGCCACCATTAGATTCCCATCAGGTTAATTCATTGAAATCGTTGCACACGTTTTTGTTTTAGCGGTAAGGCAAGTGTCCATCATTAGATCTACCATGAGTTTATCCATCGTTTTTTATGAATTTTATATATACTATGTGATATATGTAAGTGTTTGTTTATTTTATTATGGGTTTTATTAAGAATTTCTGTCAATATGCTCAATATCTTGGAATTCATTCATCTTGTGTTTGAGTATCCTGGGCTCTTGCTTTCGAGTGTTATTTTAATTCATTATTTAATTTGCATAAAACTCAACGTGTGCATCACGAGCTTCATGATAAAATATATTAATATGATATTTAAGACCTTATTAAGGAAAATGATTGTAAATTAAGACTGCTAATTCTTTCATTTTTTTTAAAGCTTTCAATTCTTTCATTTTTTTTAAAGCTTTCAATTCTTTCATTTTTTTTTTTTTAAATCTTTTAATGTCTCAACCAATATAAACAAAGGTAGGCAAAACCAAGTGATAAAACAATTTGAGTCAAATAAAATGTGTATTTGTACGTTGTAATGTAACACTTACCAAACTTTGTGGTAATGCCATTTAATATTGGTTGTTACACCACTCTCTATTAGTTTAAGCTTTTAGAGTGAGTGGTTTTCAATATGGTATAAAAGTCAAGAGGTCAAGTGTTTGAATCTCGGAGGTTGTGGTATGCCCTAGTGCCACACCAGGCCAGGGTGTTATGATGCAATTTGATATGCATGGTTGTGCCACTCTCTATGCAATGCTCTCTTTAGGACAAGTTAATTATATGCTCAATAGAATACAAGAGTAAGAATCTCAGCAAAACTAATTAAAACCAATATTGTGCTCCATTCTAGATCAAAACTCTAGTATTCTAGTTTAATTGTGTGGATATTCTGGTTTGCCGGAAAAAAGAGGAAAAGACCTTTGTGATAGATAAACAATTAAAAGAAGACCCGTTTTGGATCTTGTACAGCTTAGGCTATATCAACCCTCCTTTTTTTTATATAATCGGGAATTTAAACTTGCACACTCTACTAACACATAATTATCAATCACCAGCTAAGCTACAATGGGGGGACTAAACTATGTTAACACGGTTATGGATATGTTTGTACTATATATATTCTTTTGTGGAACGGATGGAACCTGACTTGCATGCGCATGGAGGGTTGAAAGTTGCCTTTACTAGAATGAGTGCTAGTCTAATAACCAATACACAGCGGAAGTAAAGATCAAATAAAAGTGAACTAGCAAACTATATCTACCAAACATTCACCATGAAAAGGCTAACACAATCTTTCACGTGGAAACTCTATCTAGGGAGAAAAACCACGATTTAAAATCAAGAACTATTAAACAATTACAAGATATACACACAGCTCCATTTCTCAATCAGTTTGTCGACCTAATGATTTTAGTTGTTATTGCACAACTTCTCATGTTGCTACGACTTCCCCGCCGTGCACCATTCCCTGCAGTTGATCCAACAGCACCTTAAGAACTAAGATATATCAATCTTCTACAAGAGAGTAAAAGCAGCAAACCTTATAGAGCAAATCTTCAGCACAACCTCTTAATGATGGTTCTAGAGAATTAAAGAATCTCTCCTAGGATTTTCTCACCTCAATACAATGAGAGAATTACTTTATGTGCGTCTTAGGTTTGAGAGAAACACCTTTTATACAGCCCGAAATTCATGCCTTAGTATTATAACACAAATAAGACTCAAATTCGGAAGCACCAGTTGCAAAAGGAAACAAATTCGCACACTTCGTTCTGGAATTTTCCTGAATTCGATCGATCGGGCCTCGTGGGTTCATCAGAAATTCTTCTGATTTCTTTTGTCTTCACTTCAGCTCTTCTAGCGACACAACCACAGTCCATTCTAAAATAAATAAAAAATACAACTAATGGATCCATAGTTTTATCCAACCCATGAACTTGCCGACACAAATAAAATCCTAACATAGCTTCTTCCAAAATGCAATGAAATTCCAAAACAGAGATGAGATTTTATAAGACAAAGTCATACTCCCAATCCATTGCAGGACTCTACTTCTCCATTGAAGGACAAAAAAAACAGAGGACCTTCCATTATTTTGGTTTCTTAATTTTCATCCCAGGAAGGAAGAAGCACATTTTCTAAGACTAGTGTTCCCAATATGTAAAATGTCAGCCTTTAACACATGTAAGAAGCATGTCCAGATTTACCCCAAAAAAAAAAAAATTTGTTAGAAGCATATGTTCAGACTCTTGGTCATCCACAAACAATTGAAAAGGCAAAGGAAGCTTACTTGGTAAGTAACGACAGCTATGAGTCTATGACAAAGACATAATGCCTACGGTCAAGTTAGACAAATTCAATTTTTTAATAAGTCGTGAAATGAGAATTTTGAATTCACGAGAGCTCATGTTAGTGGGAATTTCATTTTTTCGGAATTTTCATATTCGACCCCATAAAATTCAAAAGTCCTCATTTTCGAGAATTTACACAATGATATAGACCTCCCTCTATAAATATAAACATATATACATACACAATTATCAATTTAAGACCTCAATTAACTATACAAATCTTAAGTGAAAAAGTGATATTCTAGGCGCACTGTGAAATCCTCAAATATAGGGATTCATCACGAGTTCCTCACATATTATCTATAATTCTCCTAAGAAACGAAAGAGATAGTAGTACCCTTCTTGTTTGCCATCATTCAATTCCAAATCATTGGATCTCAACCGAACCTATATACACTGTAGACCCCAAGATCACATAGATAAGAAAGTATTCACACTTGGACTCACATGATTCACTCAAAATGTGATGGTGAGAAAGTCCCTAATTAAAAAGAGGAGAGGAGATAATTGAACCGGTCTAAGAAAAAGCAGCCCTATCCAGCCACAACACAAAACGCTAAAAAGGTCGAAAGCAACACACGTGCGTCCGAATACACTGGATCATTACATCAGTCCACTAACACGCCTACATCATTCATAAAATACTCACCTAACCCGCATCCCAATGGGCAAAACCTAGTCGGCACTACGCACACGACTGCATCTTCCTGTAAAATAATAAAAATAAAAAAAATCATCAACTTATCTTCCTCTAGCCTTTTAGTTTTCTTTTGGTTGGTGAATGAGAATGACAAAGCTCTCCTTCAACTAAAGTCAATGATATAGTTCTCCAATTCATAAGAATGAACAGTAATTAGTGATATCATCTTATGTCCAGACCATCTCTTTAATGGGTCCCACAGTAGAATTAGTAGAGATGTTTCCCAATTAGCGCATTACAGGTTGTTTCTAGTCATCCATCAAAATTAGGATGATTTTTTTTCCTACTTTTTGGGTTGAATTTATCTCTCATAACTCAGAGGGAAGTTTGATAAACTCCCATATAGCACCAGTGTGGTAGTGTAGTTTCGAACCTATAACTTCTGGATAGTCATAGGCCAACTGAACTACCCTTTAGGTGCAAATTGTAGTCTTAGACCAACTGCTCTACCCTTTTGGGTGGAGTTAAAATTAGGATGATGTGAATGATAACCATCATCTTTTTTTTTTTTTTTTGGATTTTGAGGTTCAAAATTTTCTGTAAATTGAAAGAGTGGAAAAAGGTGGAGGAGTGTGCTAGAAATAAATGTAAGGAAATCAGTAATGTTTGCGGTATGTGCCTTTAACCTAAACTAGGCCTAGCTAATCCATCAACCCCTCTATGCATTCGGACATTAAATTTTAAAACAAAAGAGTCACACATAAAGAACAAAAATCAGAATCTTTGCCCTTTTTTCAATCTATGGAAGTTGTAACCACCACATGCCGTAGAGTATAATATAAGAACTCCCTAGAAAACACTATCATATCCGAAGATTTAATTACAAAAACGTAGATGGATGGTGCATCGAATTTAGACATTAGAATTAGATACATACAATATACAATACCAAGCTCTTACTTTTTATAGAATCAACCAAAATTTGCAAAACAAAAAAAAAAATCGCAAAACATACAGATTTTTTTTTTTTTCTTGTTCTGTGATTTTTGAGGCTCGTTCAAATTAAACCTTGATTAGAGTCGCGCGATCGTGCACCACCTTCATCGTCTTCGGGTATCCGAATATCTTAATCGGACTCGGCAAACGCCAACCCCAAACCTTCAATCTCACATCTCGACCCGATATTTCCTTTTTAGGATCCGAGTAACAAGAGAACCCGACGGATCTCGATCTCTGCATCTGCATCTTCGTCGCCGACGACTTCTTCCCATCTTCCGTTCTCCTCTTCGTCTTCGCCGTCTTCAAGAACGACCAGAACGAAGCCGAAGACGAAGACCTGTTCCATGTCTCCGGCGGAGGAGGAGGAGGGAGATTTCCGGCGCTTTTGTCGCCGGATTTGGCGGCGCGGATGAAGGGGAAAGCGGCGGATCGAGAGCGACGGAAGGCGGGCTCGCTTTCGATGAGGAAGGACATCCGGGCAACGGATCCGACGGAGGCGCCGGATTTGGACAAGGGAGGGTAGGAGAAGGAGAAGGAGGAGGAGGAAGAGGAAGAAGAGGAGGAGTCGGTGGAGGGGTGGAGGCAGGCGCAGGGGCGGAGGTGGGCGCAGTCGGGGCAGAGGAGGTTGAGGCGGTTGGTGAGGCAGACAGGGCAGACGCCGGTTCGGGTGGAGGAAGGGTGTTTTCGGCATTTCCCGTACTCCTCTTCTCCTTCCGCGTCTTCTGCAAACAATTCCATTATCATTATCGCTTCCTTCTTTGTTTTCTTTCTTTCTGCTCCTCTCTTCTCTTCTCTTCTCGTTCTGACTTCTGATTTTCTTTGTTTCTTTTGGTTGTGTAAGTGGTGAAGTGTGGGTAATCAGAAGAGAAGCGTTTATACGCTTAGGAAAGTGGGGGTGGACGACATGGGGAAGTTGGTTGATGGATATTTGGTACATTTGGGTTGGTTGTTGTTTAAAGAGGATGGGTTTGGACATGTACTGTTGAGTTAAAAGCTAACTGTGGTTAAGAGAGGGCAGGGTGAGGTTGTAATTTGATTGCATGCCTAGCCTCAAAATGACTTCTTTTATTATTATTTTGAGTCCAAACCTCTAATGACCACTATCATGTGACCGAATCTTATTTAAGTGAACTTTTAGAATATGATGTTTGAGGGGAACGACATTTAATTTTAACGGTTCGGATTGTCACTAGGTGGGCTCAAAAGTAGAGTTCCATATTTTTCACTTATGGGAAGAATGCCAGGACATCAATAAGGGGATGCAGCTGAAGCTTGAGGAGATTCGTGGTAAAGTAAGTTGGTAAACGATTAGAAGTTATGTGTCTTTTTTCAAAATAACCCAACATTTCTTTTCTATTTTTTTAAATAGTTATTGATAGAAAGTTATTACTAAAATCATAGCTGAAAGTAAAAAATTAGTTTTAACTATCTGATGGTGTTAGCACAAGTGTATAAGTTGAATAAATAACAATGAGATGAGTTTTCCCCTTTTAGTTTTTTTTTTTAGGAATAAAAGCTTTTCACTTTTTACCAAAAAAGAAAAAGAAAAGCAAAAAAAGTAGTGATCTCTTGTATAAATGCATTTCTCCATGCTCTTAAAAAAATATAGTCTGCAAATCAATCAATGCAGCCCATTAATAAAATCCAAGCCTCAAGATAAAATAAGAAACTGTACTCCTGCGTATTGACTCTAGGCCCAAATTGCACAATAATTTATGTTGATCATAAATAAAGACCTGAATCTAATCTCTTCAATTTATGTATTTTTACTGTGTATTTTAAATAATAATTTTTATAATAGGCCCAATTGAAGAAAAAACTCTGTCAAAATTAAATACTTAAAGGACTTCTTTTAGCAATTTGGATTTTTAAGTGGGAGATACTTATAATTTCTCAGGCATACAAAGAAATATCCTTTAACCTCTGACGTTAGAAAGATCCATCCCTGACTAATCTTGCTGGACAAACGTCAGCACAAAAGCCACATGCATGTATTGCGTGCAGTGGACAAAAGCCTCTTAATCTCTGCCTGAAATAGTCAGCAAACGCATTGATTATGCAATCCATCTTACAAGAGGCATGAAGTCAGGTCATCCACCTGTTAGTGGTCCAAACGCTTCCCTCATAAGCTATGAGAATTCTGACTTTTTACATATGAAACTGATGCCTTTTCTTAACCAAAGAGGCCAATCATTTTATACAATTTCAGGTAAAAAAAATTTTATATTAGAAAATGACCTCATTTACACACTAGTTCACATGTAATT
This sequence comes from Umbellularia californica, assembly GCA_028538565.1. Classification (NCBI taxonomy): domain Eukaryota; kingdom Viridiplantae; phylum Streptophyta; class Magnoliopsida; order Laurales; family Lauraceae; genus Umbellularia; species Umbellularia californica. The sequence continues at coordinate 9,892,372 of JAPQWN010000001.1, read as the reverse complement.
AAACCCGTGATTTATAATTGTGCACAAATTATCCAATGGGATCATTTGTAAATGGTATATTCACGTGTAACATTTACATATGTAAATGAGTGAAATAAAACGACCACTTCATGTGAAATAAAGATGTTGAATGTATAAGGAGTATTACAATTTAGACTGAAAGTGGAGTTCTTCGCAGAGCATGACTGCTATCTAGAGTTCGGACAAGGTGCATGGAAAACAAGCTGACGAGATGATAGCAATTCTCATTGATCGGACCCATGGGACTTAAAGTTTGTAGGGCTCTCAATTGCCTATCAGAGACGATATAAAAAAGAAGTATACCGAACATCAACATCTGCAGAATTTGATTTTTATGAGTGTATGCATTCCAATTAACCTTTTTAGTTTAAGTCCGGCATTACTCATTAGTCTAATATGCATCAATACAATGCATTTCACACCAGCTTATAAAGCAAGGGAGAGATTCCAGTTGTAAAAGCTGTAAAAGATTTCAATGATGCAACCATGACAAACATATAGATAAATGGGAGATATTCTTGTGAGAGTCACTCTCACAGTATCGTGAGATCCCAATTTTTTGTGGTCCCAATGTGTTAGTGTAAACCGCGGTCTTATGTCACTGAGATTAATTACAACATCATTATTGAGCACTCTTCACATCTTTTTGGTGATTAGAAAAATACCAAAAAGGGCATATTTGAGAACTAAATATAGTAACCAAGTTAAGGACAAGGGTCTAGCTTGTGAGACTCACCTGAAATCACAATAATCACACGAGAGGTAGGGATTTTAGAAAGGGCAACTTATAACATTTTTATATGAAAAATAATTATAAATAAAAAGAAAAAAAAACAAAAATCTAATCATCAAAAGAGTTACCGTTAGAGGGTATCATAACATCAAGATCCTAGTCATAAGTCAAGAATTAGAAGAAAATTGATTGTGAAAGTAGGAACTACGGGGGGTAACAGACTGTTTCCGCATTCTGCAAATGGATTCCCTTCACCCGATGGAGTCTGAACATAAAAATTTAAGCTGCCCAAAATATACAAACCCTTGTATTGGTTTTTAGAAAAGCTCACTTAAAAGAAGATAGTACAATAAACTAATTATTAGATTGATCACTTATAAAACATATAAATGATATATTGTAAAGAATCGAAACCTCATGCATCAAGAATAGATCTATCTTTTAAGTACTGATGTCACATGAGGCATTTATTATTAACAGTTCGGATTTTCATTTAGAGAAGTGTGATAATTTCTATTGGGTGAAAGCTTAAGATGATGGGCACTCCTTCAGTTCCATAAGCAAATTATTCCTCACTTGGATTACATCCACTACCACCACCAACTGATACGAGGGATAAGAAGTCAGTTATGGTTGGAGAGAGGCAGGGAGAATCAATCACCCCTTTTTATTAGGACTTTTGGCCTCAGTTGGTGGACCCCAAAGCTCCTATGGCACTAGTACTACACATGGACATGCGGGCAGAGGAGATTGGCTTCGTACGGCCACTAACCCAAGTGGCCCTGGCCAGTTTCTCCACTGAAAAGAGGGACAATTACTTAGTTACAACTTACACAAGCGTTCATACGGTGACAATTATTCCTCTCTTGGGATTCCCAGCCAACTTGGCTAGGTTTAAGAGCCATATTTAAAGAAATCCCACAGCAGAGGGATTGGGTCTCCACCATGGCTCACTTATTGTAAATCTAAGCCACTTAATAAAAATGGCACATCGTCCTTCATATATGAGATAGCTCACTTACTGAAAATCTAAGCCACTTAATAAAAATGGCACATCGTCCTTCATATATGAGATGTTTCCAAATTATAGATGTTTTCAAAGTATTCTTCAATATCAATAAGGTGGTCAATGAATATAAATAATAATGCATTAGACATCTAAATAATAGGATCCAACTGATCAACTTTATACAATTTGAGTCATTTGGCAAGCAGTGAATCTAGAGACCCATTTTCATCCTTGTTGGCTGGTCCTATTCCTATGTGACCCAATGAATCCACCATTTAGTGGTGTATTTGATTTGGTATACTTTGGGCCAAGATCCAATTTATAATTTAATGTAAAGCCCAAAATAGTTATTTATATAATTAAAAGAGGGAGGTCGAGGTTCTAACATTTGGATCAGTACTTCTAAAAAACCTTTTGGAAGAGTAAGTTTTTTTTTCTTTTTCTTTTTCTTTTTAGTACCCCAGTCCAGGGCACTAAGACAAATCCATATAAGTGGGAAGAAGAAGCCCACCTCATGAGAAGAAGGATGGCCCACACACATAAAAAGAGTGACATACCTAGGAATCGATCTTTAGGCACTTAAGGGACATGGGGGATGCCAACCAACTGAACAGCCCCTTGTTGCCAGGTACCTAGTTCCAAAGGGTGAGAAAGTCACTCATTATAATTATAATTAGTATAGTTTCCCTCTTTCGCTAGATTAGACAAGTGCTATAATACTTGTGGGACCACATATCCACTGGAGATGAATCCCCAGGGAAATTGTGTGAGATGAGACCCCATAGCTAGCAACTAGGGTAGTAGGGTGTCTGTTTCTGAGTTCATACTTTTTCTTTGATGTTGGATTAATGTGACAGGCAAATTGGGAGGTCTGTGAGTCGCAACAGTTCATGGGCATTTCAGGCTTATCTCAGCTTAGCTGAAGCTTAATAATTCAAGTGTTTTATTATTATTATTTTCAAGCTCATTAAGAAATGAGCTGAATTTGGCTCAACTAGAGATCAGCTGAGAAATTAAAGTGGCTTGACCCAGCTTAAACTCGTTGGGAAGTATCACATCCCACATCGCCGTTCTGAGTTGGACATGGCTTCATATATTTGTTTGGGCCTTCCAACTATCGGTTCGACTTTTTGGATTGGTATATGGTAACTCACCTCAATGCTATAAATTGTCACTTCTCTAGCTCGGGGGCGTTGGCCAACTTATTTCTTCTCATGCTAATAAATACATTAAGACCCTTTCCCCTTCCAGACCATGATTTGAATGAATAGGATTTTCTAGCCTGTGGACAAGCCCTGCCGATGGATTTATTTTGCTGGTATCATAGATGATCTGGACTTCTGTCTTCGCAGAATTCTTGATAGTACTTTTTTGCTAGTTGGAGTTTTTGACAGCATGTCGGACGTTGCCTGTCCTATAGGTATTCTTGTTTGGTCTATGAGTTTTCAAAAATCTAGTATCATGGACTGTTTAATTTTGGCCAACATAAGTCTTCTGATCCTTAGATTCAGCTTTCAAAACTGTAAACATTAATGAATCCAGTCTCAAGTCCGCAATAAGAATTCTCATAAATCCCACAAGTAGGAATTTTCAGGTATCCTCTAGAGTCTTGACAGACAGACCAAATACCTATAAAGCACATTATTAAAAGATAAAAGCATGTGTCCAAACTCCAACCAAAGCAGGGCCGAGGTCTGATTAAAGTGAAACTTAGCTCGTTGGCAAGACATTTGCGTGAGAAGGATTTTCTTGCCTAACAGATTTATTGCACAGGCATTAAGATGACAAGGACCCTTATTACTATTTCCATTCAATGTACTCTACCAAACTTGCAAGTTGCAACCCAATACAAACCATCAAAGTCAATACCTACAAATTCACCTGTATGTTGTTTTAGTTAAGACTCTCAGAAGTCGTATGCACAAAGTGTTGCTGACCATTTTTTTGGGGCAGTTTTCTTGTAGCCACACCTACCCTGATTTGTGCTTTCCATACAGCCACTTACACTCGTTAACAAAATATTGGTCTACCACTTTGGCCAATCGTCAAAGGTTGATAAAAAGTTTTTTAATCAATAATTGTGATTGAGATAGGCCTCTTCGCTCAAGGTTTGAACTCTAGGCATGCCATCTTCGCTCATCCAAGGGCTCTATTGCATCACCTGACATCTAATATTCTCACCTTACTGTAACAGATATGCTTACTAATATCTTTTTTTACCAACCCGGCTTGACCCGGTAGACTTTGGTGTCTCTTGGTTGCGTAGGAGCGTTTTTTATGAGTTTGTTTGCTTCTGTTCTTTCACTTTATTTGATAAAGAGGTTGACAAGACCAATTTACTAAACTAATATGCTCATCTTTATGTATTGGAATAGGTGGGACCCTCCCAATCCGGTGGACAGTTTTGACTAAAGAAAGCTCACTGCTTGTTTCCAATCTGGGGGCTTATTGCATGTTCTAAGTGTGACATCATGTATATTGGTTGATGCAAGGGGAGTGACAAAAGACAAGTAGGAATCAGATGCTTTGGTTACAAGCAAAAGTCAGTAAAGTCCAAGGGTAGTAGCCCAGGCATAAAGCCTGCATCTTATTTATGCTAAATTTTAAACATCCCAATGCCTTCCGATTAGAATAATCAAAACAAGAAAGCATCTGGTCAACCTGTGAACTGGGACGTGGAAAGGTTTAATCAGCCGAGCCTGACAACAATGGACGGCCATATGACCTTAAACATATGTGATTACAATAGAGACTATTAGAGATATATAATGTTCTTAGAGATAAGATTAGATTGGTTAGCGACTGATTAGCTTATATCTTGCATAGGGCTGTTATTAGCATGAGAGGAAAGTTCCTCCACTGAGAAGCACGTATTTTCATAGTCTTGAATTGGTTGTGATCTTATGATCCTGTCAGATTGGTTTATACTTTATATCCTGCTTGCTTCTTTACTTATTTCGTGAGCTACTGTGAGGAGTGTGAGGAGGAAGTGTTGGGTACATTGGTTTTGGCTTGTTTTATAGTTACAATTCATTTGTATTAGAGTTGGGGGTAGTTTGGTTTTTGACCAAAAGTACATATTAATTCTTTTGGTTTTCACCTTAATGATCGAAAAGTCTCTATTTAGTGGAGAACAAGAAGACAAACTTCGTCTGTAGACATAGGTGTGAAATTACCAAACCACATAAATTTTGTGTTCATTTTGTGTGGCATGATTTGAAATGCTTGTTTATCACTTGCTTACGCACACACACCATCACAAGAAGAAACTACAAAGATGAATGAATGAAAAAGACGAGTGGCATGATTTGGATTGCTTGTTGATTGCACGCTTCCTTGCGCACGCACAACCACAACTGGAAGAAACTACGAAGACGAATGAGTGAAGCAGACGAGAATCCCGGGTCCATCAATCACTCTACGAGATTCCTGGCAGGTCAGGTAGGGGCTCTCTCTTCCCTACTGAGCTAACTGGGCCAATACATCAGCTCCCTCGTAGTGGACCCCACCTAGATAAACGACGCACAGTAAGTCAGCGACCAACAGTTATATAATATACTTTCAGAGTCTAGGGTACCCAGTGTCGCTTTTCTAGATCATTGATCAGATGTAATCTGACAGGAGAATAAAAAAAAGAACCGAAGAAGAAAAGCCTTCAACTTGCCTAGTAATGGGATATGATTAATGGATGAGGTCTGTTGGGTCATGGACTCACTGGGATCTGCTTGAAAATCGTGGCTTTGGGTTGACAGATTGGGCTGTATGTGGATTAGGGCCAGGGGTTGGATTGATGATCAGATGATGCAAAGTTCATTTGATATTAGAATTCGGTTTTACTGTGATAGAACACCCAACCTGCAAAACACTTTACAATTCAGAAAAGTAGAGAGAGCTTTCAGTTTCAAGTTAGCTGGAGAGGTCTAGCAGAGAAAAACAAAGAGAAAAGGGTACATGATTTGAAGTTACATGCATGTTAGTTGTTGGGGAGGGACGGATGTCTTTTCAACGATGGAAAAAATCATGATGAGGCTCCTCAGTGTGGAGATTCTATTAAGGGAATACATAAATTAAGTGGTTACTTAGGGGTTTCAAATAATGATCAACTTTAATGATTAAGTTTCACTTTCGTAGGAATCGAAACTGCTCTTTAAATCAATCATGGCCTACATTGATCGCCAGAACGAATAAAATCTACCGGGTGTTCCATCACTACTAAAATCACAAGGACTTGCATGATCAATAAAAGACACACTTAACAGTGAACGTAATTAAGAAAATTTTGAAAGAAGGAAGAAACTACGAGCTACGTAAAGCAAAAGATAAACCCGATCTTGATGCAACCTTACTTAGTGAGAGGAATTTCTGAATTTCCAGACACGGTGGATTGGTGGTATTCTTGTATTCTCTCTTCTACCGGGGCATATCTAGTAATTTCAAAAAAAAAAAAACAAAGTCATTGGGACTTCAAGATTCTAGCAACACATTTGAGACCTTTGACGTGATGTGGATTTTGAAATTTTTACGAAAAAACAAGGCATTTGCAAATGTTATAGATACGTCATCACATCTTGTCCAAAAATAACTCAACACTACAAATTCTTTTTAGAGATTCAAGCAAAGAAATAAGCCCTTATACTGTAGTGCTTGCCTCTTATCAACCCGGTCCAGCTTGTAGGACCCACTTATATACATGCCTTTCAATGGGAAGGAGGAAAGCAGATGGAAATGTCTCCTTCCCATTGATAGGCATGTATATAAATGGGTCCCACAAGCTTGTCTTAGCTCTAGCGTCTTAAAAATGAAAATTTTAAGATTCAAACAACTATGAGCGGAGTTCAATGAGTGAAAAGCCGATCCTGGTGACAGATCATGGGATAAATGCACATCAAATTTGCTAAAATCATCGAAGGTAGGCTCAAGTAGGCCCCGGATAGAACTGGATTTATATATATAGTCCGCTCTTGGAAAAGCTGGGCTGCACATGCAGTCCACTCTAAGGGCTGTCAATGGATCAGGCCTGTGCATATAATAGCTGACAATTTGAATAGGCCCATTCATGGCTCTAGTGGATCTACAAAAATGTGCACTTCCCTAACTTTTCAACTTTGAGGGACTAAAAATCTAAGGATTATATTCATCCAATCAGTCACACCATATCCATATCCACCCTTCTTGGCTCCCTTCCATTAATATCTAGTTTTTTTTTCCCGTATCCTAGTGGGGCCTAGAGGGCTGGGACCCAAGAGAGCCCACAAAAGTGGAAAAGGAAGCCTAGAATTGTTCAAATGGGCCATTCAGTCGACTCTGAACTGATGGGAAAAGGCCTGTTCAAGATTCAGATTGGAAATTCCCAGGTCCAGCCCATGGATGTCCCCACAGATACCCTATCTAAATTGACCCATTTCTTTGATTCAATTTATACATATGTAACTGTTGATTTCATTCTTGATAAACGGTCTATGCGCCACATTGGCCTTCGTCCCTTAAATCTTAATGCCACTGTATCACTCCATGTAGAGTACTTTTCTCTAGGACCAGTTTCACATAAATATGAGGCCCATTTCTGGGGTGGAAGTTTGTTCTATTAGGACTCTGCAAAGAGGACGATCCATATCAGGAGCCAAGTGTCCTAAGCAAGATCAATGTTCTTTGGTTGGTCAGGGAGGGTGGGGCTGCCTTTTTAACTATCAAGTGTCAAAGGTTGTGGTTGGCATTCGATCATCCAAACAGAAAACATCATGAGGAAATCAATGAAATCATCATCTGCGTTTGTACTTATAATGGTTGGCCCAACAAAGCTGGTACTAAAGTAGTTAGTGAATAAGGTGACTTGGAAATTATTCATTTTTGTGGATCCATGGATGACGATCTTTCAGCTGATCACACATTTTTTGGTAATGCAGATCACGTTCCTTCTTATAGTGGGCCTGGGTCTGGCATCGTAGAAATAATCTGAAGCCTGGGGGTTAGAAAACAGTACTGATAAGTTTTGAGTCTCTCTCTGTAACTACATTAGTTGGGCCCCTTTTTTTTTCCCAGCAACTTTTGAAATCAAAACTGCTAAAGATCACTGTCTCACCTCGGTTCTATCTTCTAAGAAAATTGTTATGATCTAGGGCCTACCATAAGAGATCAATCATGCACAAGAAGAACACGGATTTACGTGGTTCGGCTTTTGGCCTACGTCCACGGAGAAGACAGGAGAAATTACTATGCAATCAGAGGTGTGTATCCTAGAGACTCTAAGTCTCTATTTATAATATCAACCCCAAATCCTGTTACACCCAAACTCAAATTCTAATCATAGTAAAATTACTATAATAAACTTACTTCTAATCAGAATACAACTTGGGCAATCCAGGGGCCCGGGTAACCAAGACTTGTTAATTTGTCAATTGAGTCATACAAATTAACAAATCTCCACCTTGGCGAACATTGAAGCTGATCCTCATGCCCATAACACATCTCACCGTCTCCACCTACCCCTAAGGGCACTCAGGTACAGAGCACACCGATCAAGTCCAAGCAATGCTTGAACTTGAATTTAACTCATTTCTTCGTGAATGCACCAAATCATTTGTACCATTGTCCAGAAGCTTGCTTCGACCCGTACAATGATTTCTTCAAACTGCACACATGACCAAGAACCGTTGTCTACACTCTACCTGCACAGGAAGCTCCTTCCTCTTCCTCGTAGAACTGCTTGCATCCGATGGCCTGATCTTCTTCATCAAGAGACTCAATCTCTTCAGTCATAGTTACTGTCTATTGACTACTTTCCAGCCCTTTCATTAATTCAAGAGACTCAGTCGTCGATGCGTATGCAACCATATCATCACGGCCACTATCTGATGTCGACGCGTACGTCGTCATATCCTCGAAACTATATCTAACCGGCGGTTTCCTTTCTCTCTACGGTCTACCGTTCTGTAGCAACTGCGGCTCTGTCCGCTGCATCTGCTGCACAGTCTGACTATCCCATGTATCCCGGGAGGAGCCGGATGCACTCTCCTTCCTCACTAAGATGTCTAACTCCACCTAAACGGTGTCACTACTGCTACCTACTTTTGTCTCCTCCACCTGCTTTCTCGCTTCGAGTAAAGCATCCTCATGAAATGTAACATCCCCGCTGATAATAAATTTGGGTGAATCCTGATCGGTACACAATAACCTGTATCTTTTCACCCCAAAAACATATCCCACCAAGATGGACTTCACAACCCTTGGTTCTAACTTATCGGTTTTCACACGAGCATAAGCCAGACAACCGAAGATCCTCAAGTTAGAATAATCAGCTGGATTACCTGACCACACTCTGATACTAGTTTGTTATGATCTAAGGCCTACCAGAAGAAATCAATCACGCACAAGAAGAACACGGATTTACGTGGTTCGGCTTTTGGCCTACGTCCACGGAGAAGACTGGAGAAATCACTATGCAATCAGAGGTGTGTATCGTAGAGACTCTGGGTCTCTATTTATAATATTAACCCCAAACCCTGTTACACCCAAACCCAACTTCTAATCACAATAGAACTATTATAATAGATCTACCTCTAATCAGAGTACAACTTGGGCAATCCAGGGGCCCGGTTAACCAAGACTTGCTAATTTGTCAATTGAGCCATACAAATTAACAAAAATTATACTCCATTCAGTGTTTCTTGAATTTGAATGCATTTAAAATGCATTATTCAAACAATAGCAAAAAGTATGCATATTCAAGGTGAAAGTGTTAGGGTGAAATAAAATGAATCTTAAATACATGAGAGAATAAAAGAAAAGAGGGTCAAATAAAAAAATGCTAAATGACAAAAGGTCATGCCATTATAGATTAGCTTTTTTACTTTAAAAAAAAATAAGAGGGTTTTTTCTTTTCATTAGCGGTGAGAGTTAAGATCAGGGTGAGATAAGATCATGAGTTAATTTTTTTTTTTTTATTTAGTAGTTTTTTTATTTGACCCATATATTCTTCTTTTCTTGGATTTTAAATTAATCATTTACTTCACACCAATGTACCAGTAGTTTTCCCAAGCAAGCCCAAAAGGTAGATCATGGTGTGATATGATCTTGAGTGATTAAGATGTCAAAAGAGAGCCCCCTTTCATGGATCTATGGCAATGTGCTCTCCAATCACATGCAATTTAGGAATGAAATTTAGGACTCAATGAAATGAATAATTCCATTGAAAAATCCAACCATTTTGCAAATGATTGCCTGGATGATTAAAATTATCTTCAATCTTATCATTAACATTAATTGGGGGCTGTGAAAGCTAAAATTCCTAGAAAGGGGAAAAAGAAGCTTATAAATTAAGCATCCGCACAACATAATTGGAAACAAAGTTAGTTCTTCATGGAGTCTAGTGATGACAGTTTGACACTAGAAACATGATATATGGAGTGGAAGTTTGGCCAATGACGCGGCCAAAAGAAACAGGGGAAGATCAGTGATTGGGAGACTCGTCCTCACACAACTGCTCAATATTTGATCTCTGCATCCTCTTTCGCAGGGGTGGATCCAAAGAACTTTCCTGGGTGTGGGGGGTATGTGCAAAAAAAATCTTAAGGGAGGGAGCAAATGTGAAAAAAAAATATTAATTTTCAAAATTTGCAGGTGGTGCTCGCAGAATTTTAGACTTTTTCCGAGACTGGGTAGGGGCCGAAGCCACAAACTCTTGTACTTGTACTTGGGTCTGCCTTTGCTCTTCCTTGCATGTGCAATTAGTCTTGTCCCTAACACGTGTTGCACATGTATCAGTCCGGTCTTCCCCCAGCCTCCTTAGTGGCCGTACCACAAAAAAAAGGCTCTTAATAACTATTTATAAAAAAAAAAAAAAAGATATGACATTTCAAAATATTACTAGTAATCCCGTCAAAATAAAAGTAAACATGTAATCCCATCAAAATAAAAGTATACGTACCATCCACTCACCCGGATGATGTCCCTAATCACCTAAGCAATGGCCGAGGTCTTGGGTTATAGCCTATTTGGTCATTTCTATTGGAGAAATCTTGAAGGGAGACTCGCTAAACACAATCTTACTCCCGTTTAATTGGCATTTAACAGAGCTTTATCAAAATTTCATGTCATTCAATTCTTTTTTTTAAAGAAAAAACACACAAAAGCAAATCTTTTGAGGCCGTTGTTAGATAATTATCCTTAGTCCAAGTTTTAGCTCTATCCAAAACCAATGAGAATCACTGCTGCCTTCAAGTCTACTAGCACTTGCCAAATTTCTCTTATAACAGAGTTGATCCTGTTTTTAGATTGTTCTGCATTGAATATATAATCGAAATAAAATAAAATGAGATACTTTACACATGATCAATATAATGGCGGGCTCAACTTCAATTAAAGTGAGATTTTCTAGCGCCAATACATGGATGGACAATGATCTTGACTGCATTGTTGGCAAGTGTAGATGCGTTCCTTGGGATGGAGTGAGAGAATTCTATGAGAACCACCCTTGAGGATCAAAAACCAAATCCAAACATGTACCTTCTATTCTTTTTTTTTTTTTTTTTTTGTGGGAATATACCTTCTTACTTAACATAGAAAATTCTAGGAAGCCTGAGATTATCTCAATTATTTTTCAAGGACATTATCAATGATGATATTAAAATTTTTTAGGCTCATTTGGTTGCAAGCATTTCTGTTAGGACTTCACCTTGTCGGGGGATTCCTTAACAGAATGCAATATCGAAATTCCCTATTTGATTGATATTTGAAGGTAAGGATTTGTTGAGCCGAATAGACTCTTGGTATTTGAACATGAAGGCCCCATCCACACACTCCAACATGTCTGCGATCATGAGATCATAACAACCTTTTTTGGTCAATCTTTTAAGTTTGAGGCCCAAAAAGATTGTTTGAGATCATAAAATCGTGCCCATGCATGTGGAGGGAGCCCACATGATCTAGTCCATGTTAAGACGGTGCACTACCCCCCAACCTCAGTGACTTACATGAATTGAGCTCCACCTCACAATCAGGTTGGTGGTGGCGATCCTGTTGGCAGCCTAACATTCCTTCCTTTTTCTGTTGGCATGCAACAAGGTAGTCACCACCAGGGGTCGCTGTTAGAAAGAGACACCACTGATCCCTATTCCCCTTTAAAGTTGGGTTCCAGGCCTCTGATGCCAAGAGAATCCCATAGCAAATCTTTTAAACTTTGTAGGTTTTTTTTTCCTGTAGAGACTCGAACTCACACATTAAAACTCACACACTAATCTCCCTAAACCATCTAGGCAACAACAAGGAGCACCCTTATAAATCTTTTGGTGGAGCTCTGTAACACATAAAATTCAAACCGAAGTAAAAGTCCTCAAGTATATGGGCTTTAGGCTAAATTCATTCCAAATAAGAGTTAGGCTAATGTAAAATTGAACATCTTTTAATATGCAAAATAAAGAGAAGACTCAAGCCTAGTACTGGAAAAAAGTAATTATGAACAGTTTGAATTTTGAAGTCCGGAAATATATTCAATAATTTTTAACAATAAAAGAATATTTTAGACTCCTTACATTGAGGAGTTGTTTGTCCAAGGAGAGGACTCCATGCCCCGCATTGTTTATACGGGGGAGGAATCCTACATTCTTACCCCTCCCATTAGAAATCGAGATCCTCTCAATCAAGGGAAATAAGTCAAGTTCCTTTTCTGCAAGGAAAATCTATTCACCAAACAAGGGAAGGGTTGCCAGCGTGAAAAAAGCAATAAAATTTTCCTCTCAATCACATAATTCTCTCTTCACACAAATGAACCTGAAAATGGAGAGTGATGATTTTCAATTAAGTTACTCATAACTAACACAGGCTTTTTAGACAAAGGGAAAGAATGGGAGGTTAGTTTCAGGGGTAGAGTCCGCAGCAGCACCAAATCAAATAGTCCGAGTCACTACTAGAGGGTTCCCGCTATTATACACATAAAGAAGGCCCCAAGTGTTTGCGTACTTTGCATCTTAGATCTAGCATCATAAAATTTTCAGTTTGGAAAAACCAACTTCCTTTAGATTATTATTCTCACAAGATCCTTGAGGCTAGTCCTATAAATGCATCATAGCGTACGTGCTGTTTAACGTTTTAAACTGCTGAATGTTAGCACTCCTAAACTTCATTCTAATTGGAGTTAGGACACCATCATTCTAATCAGGTATTAGAACATGCGATTTCTCCATGTTTGGAGTTTTGGTGTTATATATTTAAATCTGGACCAAGACACCAATTAACTTGGGCCCAAGAGAGAAGGCGCCTTCTTACCCACAAATACAACCAGGGATCTTTTACCAAAAAAAAACAGGGATCAATGCATGGGTATGTTTGCTAGGCCCTGGGTGGTGTGGTTGTGTGTGTACTTGAGAGGGGAGAAAAAAGTGGACACAAGACTGTATGAGTACTTGTTCACAGATCAAGTGGTAGAAAAGGAGTTCGGGTTTTCATCGCCGACACGCGTGGGAGGAAAAGTGGCAGCACTATAGAACCACATGGATTTGGCCCACACACTAAACCCACACATGCATGTAGTATGCTGGGAATTTACATGGGAAAGTGTTACATGTGAATCCAAAAGGAACAAAACCCTTTTCTCTTTCTTCATCTGTGATTCTGAATCCCAAGTGTTGATCCTTTGAATTGCGAATCTGGTCCCCTGCTTGAGGCGTGCAATGTGCAGGTCCCAGCACATCGGGCTAATGCCAACAATAGATTAAGTTTTGGCCCCCATTTTGCGTGCTTTTAAGCATCCATATTCCATATATATATGGCCCTTAAAAGCTTCTGATTGGATGGTTAGGATCATCCAAAGGGTGCTACTTGTAGCAGTGTCGATCAACAAAAGGGACCCACTAGTCTAAAGGAACTCAACATTAGAAAGAAAGGAATATACTCTCATCTCTTACTCCTTTTTTTTTTTTCCAACGGAGGGTTCTCAATCTTTTGGGTTGGACTAATCCCTTTGAACCTAGAGCGAAACCAGGTAAAACCCTTGTGGTCCCCAGCTGGCAGCACAAGTAAACTCAACCTCTTTTTCTTGAAGAGGGGGGAAGCAGGAGTTAATACCAAGACATCTAGCTCCAAAAGAGGGAGGAACCGTGGTCTTGGCCACTCGGCCAACCCCTTTGGGTTGATCTCTTACTCACTTGATGCACCGATGATGGTAGTGCTTAGCAAACCAAGACATTCTTTATAGATGGTTGCAATCGAACAAACGTTTGGCTCGTTTCAATGATGTAATTATTCGGACATTTTGGTCGTGCACAATGGATCCCCACTTTACACAGCCGTATCTTAAATATCTACTAATTAAGTAACATTATGCATCGATGCATGTGGTTTTAGTTTATTATAATCCCAAATACTAATGGCATTGTCACTGGTTCAGTGAGATTTATTGCTCTCTTACCATTTTTATAATATCATTATGGGGAAATTATCATCTTGGGAAAATGCTGGACATTTTCAATTTCGGTTTACAGTGAGTAGAGTACTATTAATAAAATATCATTTAAATTAGATTCAAGCATTTGTAATAATTTGAGAACATCATGATATTCAATGAAATACCCTGCCAGATAAATATCACAAGAACTACAAGCTATTTTCAATGTTGTGAGTCTTGTGACAGTCCTTGCTTCATTCCTCAATGCTCTTCTGCATATTGTTCTTGGTACAGTTGTAACTTGATTTTTTTTATTACCAAGTTGTCTTGGCCTATTATTTTGTACTTCTAATAGCAGTATGAAGAAAAGTAGTGTGTTGTGGCATTCGGTGCAAATGCAATGTTGACTTACTGTTTTTGCATAGATTATAGATTATTGCGGCCGCAAAAATGTGGGCTTGGCAAGAGGGTTTATAACAACTACCATAGAATAGCTAGATAATTAAGAGGCAAAAGCTGCTTAGTATAGCATAGTGGTTGATGACTAGGTCTTACTAAACCTTAAATTAAGTTTTAGTTGGATAGGATCTAGCTTCACCTGTGGGTCAAGTAAATGAACACCACAAGTACAGGAGAGTCTTGACAGGATTTAGCTTTCGATAAGGTTAAATTAAAAACAGTAAACATGACGTGCTATTTTCGGTCAACTTAGAACTTATAGATCATTTGCTGCCCAATTGTAAGATGGGAAGTTTTGCTTGAAGTACTAATAATCAATTGCTGTTGAAGAAGAGAGGTCTTGAAAAATTAGCTTTAGACAACCCATAATTATACACTAACGCATTTGAGTATCTTTTACTAAATAGTTGACATGATGCTTGGTGGGACACTCGATCTATATGACTAATTCTATAGCAGTCTCACAAATGTCACTGATATTATGATAGTCTCTGTTTTTTTTTTTGGAGAAACATATATATATCAAAACAATTGTGACCCAAATGTCAACGTTAAGCTCCATAATCCATCTGTGAAGTTCCAACTTCCAACCAACCTTGTAAGCCAAGTATAAACCAATGTGCATGGTTGCAATAGTAGTTTGAGAAACTGTATCAAAGAGAACCAACTATAAGTGAGGTCCGGACTGCATATGGGTCGTGTGAAAGCGGTTCAAATGACTCGACATCCAATCTCTTGTGCATGATGAACTTATATTCGTTGGATGTGCAGGACAGCAAAAGCGCAACACCAAGGAGCCTCTATCCTGAGTGTTAGAGGTGGGCGAGACCGTAGGGACCACAACTTCATGCATCCACTAACTACGCGCTTTTGGACCCCTCTCTCTCCTACCCCATGCCTATAAATACCACACCCTTCTAGCCATATCTCTCATCCCATGGTCTCTAGTCTCAAACCTCTCAAAATGGTGAGTCATAGATCTTTTACCATTGTCTTCCTGGTTTTGTTGGGTGCAGGCTTATGTTCTGCAGCTAGAACGCTCCTTACCTTTGAAGGAGCCCATGGTGCGGGCCACTTCGTCGACAGTGCCGCAGCCGGAGGCTACGGTGAGGGTGGAGGAAGTGGCAGTGGAGCCGGGTATGGAGCTGGAGGTGAACATGGAGGCGGATACGGTGGTGGCGGTGGCAGTGGCGGTGGCGGTGGAGGCGGCTATGGTGCAGGTGGTGAACAGGGCGGTGGCTCTGGAAGCGGGAGTGGTAGTGGTGGTGGCGCCGGTTATGGCGCGGGAGGTGAACATGGTGGCGGGGGCGGTTCTGGTGGAGGTGGTGGAAGCGGCGGTGGCGGCGGCTACGGTGCCGGTGGAGAGCACGGTGGCGGTAGTGGCAGCGGCTACGGTGCCGGCGGAGGTGCTGGTGCTGGTGGAGGCGCTGGCGCTGGTGGTGGATATGGCGGTGGTGGTGGCGGAGGAAGCGGTGGTGGAGGTGGCTATGGAGCCGGTGGAGAGCACGGAGGCGGCTACGGAAGTGGCAGCGGAGCTGGTGGCGGTTCTGGGTATGGAGCTGGAGGGGAAGGAGGAGGCCATGGTGGTGGCGGTGGCGGCGGTGCAGGAGGTGGGCATGCAGCTGGGTATGGTGGTGGTCAGGGCTCTGGCGGTGGTGCTGGCTATGGAGTAGGAGGTGGACCGGCCGGTGGCTATGGAGCTGGTGGCGGCGGCGGAGCTGGTGGCGGCCATGGCAGCTACACTCCATGAGAGGATAAGTATGTTTAAGAAGAAGGTGCTACTTCTTAGCAGTAGTATTAATAAGAAGTGTGATTATGATAAGATGGTCAGTAAGTGTAAAAGTTTCAAGCGCAGTGATAAAAGTGTCTCAGTACTGCATTTTGTAATATCTATGTGATTGCATGAAATGAAAGATATCTGTAGTGCTTGCTTATTGATTTCTGCTTGATTACGTGCATGTATCGCTGTAATACAATGTTGATCGAGCGACAAAGACACCTAGTGTTGTTATATTATAGCGATATTGCTTGTAGAGCTGCTATTAGACTTGGCATTTGTCTTTTGAGTGGTCAGAGTTTATGAGTATTGTTGATTGAGTTATTCATTTGATATACTAGGTACTCTAACAATATCGTACAAATCACCCTTTACGTTATACAAGTTCTGCAAAAAATAATTTAAACTTAAAATCTTTTGGGGCAAATATAAGATGTAAGAGTAGTTATACGTATGGTAAGAAATCCTTATATTATAATATTTTTTTTAGAAGCGCATACTTTTTACTAAAACCTCCCTTGACTGACCATCAAAGTTCGGGGAAATACTCTTTGTCTTTCCCTCTCTCCGGGATTCTCTATTTGGCATGTTTATCCTTTTAGTGGAAAGATATAAAGACGCATTTACCCTTCTTACATCACTCCACTTGAGGATTTTAGAATGTTTTACTTGATTTACATTAATTGGTATTCATAAGTTTTGGCTTAGAAACTAGTTTGGATTTTAAGATTTTATGAGGGATTTACCTAATTTCCAATGTCAATTTTGGAGATCTTAGGACTTCTTATTGATTTAAATTAATTGCATTTGTGGATAAATTGATTTAAAACTTAAATACGGTTAGTATATATACAGTTTTGATTTGCAACTCTTGCATGCAAGACCATTGTGTGGGGGCTCTCTTGGATGCATACTAATTAGAAGGGTTGATAGGGATATGAAGCCATCTTCACAACGACAAGCCTTCAAAATTGTGGGTCCCACGTATATACTAATTTATGATTGTACTATTTGACTATATCTGCAAGTTTGGAATTGCACAATATAAAGTGAGAAATCTTCGTGTGAACTTATATGTGCTCTCTTCATCTTCTCATATGAATAATGTCTCATGAGTCTTCAATTTAATTGCATCATGCATGTGTCTTAAGAGTCCAAATCCTTCGAGGACAAGATTCACAGGATTTTCCAAATTAGCACGGTAGGTTCATCATTGGTTACCTGTATTTAAAAGTCCAACAACTCACCTGCCCTGATTTATCAAAGAAAAACCTTCACTCCTATCAAAATTATTCCACTATTAAATCACCACTTTCTGAAAAAAAAAAAAAAAAAGTTAGAAAGTTAATTTCTCCTTCTACCAAAAGACAATAAGACCTCTTCTTTTTATCTCAAAAAGATTAAAAAAGTTCTTTCGCATGCTACAAAATGCCAAAAAGTAAAAAATGTTAGATATTGAAATTTTAAAGTTTTTTATAAGACCCCTCTTAATTTCTTATACTGGCTCCAAAATTATAGGTAAGTCAAGAGGAGTTTTAGTAACAGCACAAAAATGTAGGCGCCTTTTTTAGGTTTAAGGAAAATATAAGGGCCTTTTGTCAAGGCACTGAACTATAAAAGCATTTTTTTTTTTTTCCTGAGTTGGCCCAAAGACAATGACAGGAGAGTTTAATTCCCGGTAGAGGGCTATGGGAGCAGTTGTTACTTCCCGAACTATAGAAGCTTTTACTTGAGCTCTTCACCAATAAAACACCTCAGAAGCATGCATAGAATCGGAACCACTGAGGGCAGCATTAAAAGTTATTGACCAAGCCATTATGGGGTGAATTGTGGAGGGATAAACGATACGATAGTGCAAAAAATTGAGGAATCCCTATCCTCTCAATACAGCACTCGTGATTCCCATGAGTGAGTAATGTGAAACTTCCAGTGGGGCCACATGTTAAAAATCTAAGACCCACACTTAAAATGTTCGTGTGGTTAGGAAGTTCAGTTTTAACCTGAAGATCCTACCTTCGAATCTTTTAAAGCCTTACCCAATATATAGAGCTAGTGGGTGGTTCTATGTATCCGTGGGTTTACCAATGATTAACCAAACGGGGGTCTGCGAGTTCCCATGTTATCAAAAAGTAATAATAATAAATAAATAAATAAATGAACACCCTCCCTATCAATGGGCTGACTACAAATTTTACTCTAATAAAAGACAAAGAGTTGGTCATGCTATTAGATTAAGCATAAAATTAATTATTCAATGAATGAATGCCACACATTAAGATTCAGGATTGTTCGAAATAAACGGTCTCCCCTTCAATGAGCTATTCAAGAATTTTACTTTGATAGGGGTTGTCCTACTATAAGATTCATTAATGGTTGTCATATGCTTAATTACATGGTAGGACCAATTACAATTAGAGTAGAATTAGGAGACAAACCATTGAATTGGAATCCATTCTGAATAGTTTCGATTTACTGAAGGCAAATGTGAGTGAGGCATAGCATCTGAACTTAAAACTGGTGGAGAGCAATCCCTTGAGTAGATATCATAGTGAGGCCCACCCCATTGAAAATCTGAATCAAACACAATGAATACCCTAACCGTTCATGTGATGTCCCCACATTTTACTCCATCGGGAGTTGGCCCTTGGGTGAGATTGATCACATGATGGGTAACGTGATGTATAAACATGATCAAAATTGTGTTAATTATGTTATTTCTCTTACGTTCCATGTTATAGTGGGGCCATCTCTTATTGGAGTTTAGAAACTCCTCATTAGTGAGGGAGTTCAATTTGAGCGGTCCAAAATTTTCAATAAGGTGGACCTTATCATGGATTATGCTCTTCAACCAAGAATTTGTTTAATTTGGAGCCCCGAAGGATTTGGATTCATCTACAAGCACAAAAGGCTTAATTTGGAGCCCCGGGGGATTTGTTAATCATTCCCAAAGTGATTTAAAGTACGTTTCTTTATGGGAGTTCCTATCTAGACAGATTTAAAATTATTAGACATGGTAGAATTCTTGAATGCTCTCTTGTCCTGAAGCATCCAAAAATTCCACTAAAAAGCAATTGGGCTAGAATTCCTAAAATTTCAAAAGTCATTTGAGGACTTATACTTAGCTAGAGCTTGAGAATTCTTACGAATAAATATGATATTTAAAGGGATAAGACGTCACATCTTGTCAAAAAAAAAAAAAAAACTCAACATGACAAATTCTCATTTGAAAATTCTAAACAAGCCCTATGTTAGAGTGGCTTGGATGTTCAATTCAATAGGTGAGCTCCACTATGAAGTTAGGTTACTACGAGGACTTCACTTTCAGGGCTTATTTGGTTAATGACAATGAGTTTTTTAACATAATGCGACATCTTGCCCTCTCGGTATTCCAAAAACTTTGTTTGATGCAAGAACTCAAAATTCTAAACCACATGAAAACACACTTGGAGTTAGGGTTGACAAACGGGCCGGGTCGAGCTAATTTAGGTCGGGTCATAGATGGATATGCTCTTTGGACTCCCAACTATTGACCGACCCATTTTTTAAACGGATTACAGGTTTGCAGCCCACACCCATTATACTTCAGGTCGGGCTAAACCACCTAACCCGCAATAAATATGGGTTGGGTCAGGCCGGCCCAGCCTAACCCGAGTCGCTCATCTTTTAACTAGTCTTGAGCCTTGTAAAAAAGTGAATGATGATGAGATTTGAACTCAAGACCCATTTTCTTTCAAATGACTGCTAAACCACTATAACTCCTCATTGTTCGTTCTGTGCATTGTTTTATTTAAAAGAGAATAAATAGAAAAAGAAAGGACGCTAGCCATCAAATTTACTTCCAACATTGACAGGCATTTAGACTTTGTGATGTGTCTAGAAAAGTAATAGCCAATTTCAATCTAGCCCATTGATAGCCATTCAAATTTGAGGATCACCATTAAAAATAAATTTAAAAAGGTAATCATTCATATAGAATGCGCAATTCTATCATAGGAGAACGGTATCCGTGAAAAATGCATTTAGCACTATGATCTCAATGCAACAAATATGACATTTTAAATAACTCTAAGATTGAACAAATTTTAACATCCACTATTTAAAAAAAAAATTATGAATCTCTGATTCTCCAAATCAACAAATCAATGTTATAAATACCAAACTTCTAAACTATAAAAAGATTGTATTATAATAATCAAAATATTAAATTAACCATCCAAAATGAACATAAAATAAGCAGATTACTGCCTCACTCCTCCTCATATTTCTCGAGTCAGCAAGAGGCTAAGAATCAAGTTAAACGAGTCAAACGGGTTAGGTGGGCCAACCCTAACCCGACCTGTTTCTATACGGGTCAGCAAATCCTAACCCGTGGCCGACCCATATATGTGGCGGGCCGGAAACGGGTCAGGTCATCGGGTCGGGCCACATTATTAGAACACTAACATCTAAAACGTGGGAGGGGGTTCAGCATTCGATATTCTACTTTGGAGGCAACATTTGAAATTCACAATACAATTCATCCAGAAAAACTTACATATAGATTTAAATGCCGGCCCAACTCAGTGTTTAGCAAGAGCAACAACACCATATACATTGTTCCAGATGAAAATGAACTAAAAGCTTGGACTAGGCCAGGTGGCATTTTTATCGTAGATCCGTTGAAATCCAATCCCGTTTCGCTTTCAAATTTCGATTTCGACCCTAAAAATTCCATAGGGCGGGGAACTTCATTCCCTCCCTTATTTTTAAAGCCCCCACAACTCTCTCTCTCTCTCTCACTCTTCCGCTTATATTAAAATATATGCTTTAGAGAGAGAAAGAAAAGAAAAAAAAAAAAAGAGGGAATTCTCGAAAACCCTAATCTCGCTCTCTCCCCCCTTATCTTTCCCGCCTCTTTCCTCTCACCGCCCCCTCCAAAAAATACAAAATCCTAATCTTATTAGGGTTTCGATTCCCATTTCAAGGAAACCCACTTTCCCTTTCCCCAAACCCTGAATTCCCCATCTCGTCTCAATCAAATGGTGCTCGAATTGTCGGAAATCTTCGGCGAACCGCCACGGCCTCTCTCTCCTCCTCCTTTTCCAGACCCGAATCCCTCTCGCATGGTATGTAATTCCCTCATTTTCTTCCTTCGAAATCCCTCTTTCCATATCTCAAATCCCCCACCCCACCTTCCCTTTCCTTGAATCCAACTAACAAAGTTTTCTTCTTTTCGCATCTGCAGGGCGCGGGTCTTGAGAATCTGGGCAATACGTGTTTTCTTAATTCAGTTATGCAGTGCTTCACGCACACCGTTCAGCTCGTTCAGAGCCTCCGTTCCTTGGATCATGCCACCCCATGTCGTGGTAACATCTGAATTCCCTTCTTTTGTAGATTACCTTAGCATATTCGTGAATTAGGGTTTTTTTTTTTTTATTAGTTTTGGGTGAGAATGCAAGTGGGTTGGGTTGAAAATTAGGGGTTTTGCAGGTGAAGATGAATGGGGATTCTGTGTATTATGTGCGGTGCGAGAACATGTGGAGGTTTCTTTGGCTTCATCAGGTGGGGTTGTTTCGCCGTGGAAATTAGTGGAGAATTTGAATCGTATCCTTGCTTGCCACTTTCTTTTTATTAGCTTTGTCATTTATAGTGCCTTGAATAGAATGGAAATGAATCTTCTTTCTTTCTTTCTTTCTTTTTTTTTTTTCAATGCAAGTGTGAATTTAATTACTGCCTTTTGGGTGTATTGAAAATCCTAGCCGCTCAAGTTAATACAAAATAATTGGGTCCTAATAATGTTTGGGTCTTAAATTCAAATAAATCAAATGTCCTACTAATAATTACATGGGCCCTAGCCAAATTTCATTCTGATAGAAAATAGGCCCAAATTAAATTTCACTTCAATAGAAAATATGGCCCGATGAAATTTCTTTAATGGGAAATGGACTTTATTATCTATTTTATATTTTTTATACGTATATTTTTTTATGAAATATTTTGTCAAATATCCAAATTGGTTGAAGTTTGGAGGCCAGACCGAAATGCGGTCCGAAACTAAATTGACAACTATGCTCAGTAGTCTATGCTAACTTAATTTGTTTCTCTATCTATTAGTAATTTTGGGGGTTGTTTAGATATTTTCTTTTGTTTGTTCTTGACTCAACTGCTCAGATTTTTGCTCTTCCTTTCAAAGATACCAGCAAGAAGATGCTCATGAGTTCCTCCAATGCTTGTTAGATAGGCTCTGTAGTTGTGTTGAATTGAGCTTGCAGGACAAGCCTTCCTCTTCTCTAGACAACAGCTTCATAAAGCAGATTTTTGGGGGTCGTCTCAGAAGCCGGGTATTTTTTGTAACTGTTTTGTATAAAATTAAGAAGCCTGCATTATTGTGGGGTGTGGTTTTTTGTTTTTTTTTTTCCTGAAAAATACATGGATTGTTTTGTTTATATTTGTGAGGAATTCCAGCTGAAATGTTGCAATTGTGGCCATTGTTCGGATACTTTTGAGCCTCTAATTGATCTGAGCTTGGAGATTGAAGGTGTTGATACACTTTCTACTTCTTTGGAGTCATTCACTAAGGTTGAAAAGATTGGAGATGTGGAAGCAAAATTCACCTGTGGAAATTGCAAAGAGGAAGTAGTAGCAGAAAAACAGCTTAAAATAGATCAGGCCCCTGCAGTTTCAGTTTTGCATCTCAAGAGATTTAAGAGTGATGGTTTGTATGTGGAGAAGATCAATGAATTTGTGAAGTTTCCATTGGAGTTGGACTTGCAACCTTTCATCAGTGACCCAAGTGGTGACCATAATGTAAGGGGTCATATTTTGTTTTAATCCTCCCCTTGGGATAGTATTTGTCTGTCATCATTCCATTAAAATCTCTGTTTTTTTAATTATTATTTAACTGTTACTGCAGGGGGGGTTAAAATATGATTTGTATGCTGTCTTGGTGCATATTGGAATTTCATCTGATTCAGGACATTACTTTTGCTACATTAGATCCTCCCCAGATTCATGGCACAGACTAGATGACTCAAAGGTAACATTTTAATAATGGAAACATGTGTGTGCATGTGTGCGCTTTAGGCATGGATTTGGCAGCTGTCATGCTTTTTTTTTTTTTTTTTTATAAATGTTTTGTTCTTTGCCAAATTTACTTTGTAATGAAAAATGTTAAATTGGATGTATATTATAATGTCAACCAGATTTGGTTCTTCCAGCATTTATATTGTTTTTCATTCGCAACCATTAATTGCTGTTAGAGTACATAAAAGAAATTTCTCTTGGATGTTAAATATACTTACATTGATGTTTTTAAGCCGTTTGTATAGGTTCTTAGAGTTAGCGAAGATCATGTGCTCAAACAGGAGGCTTACATTCTCTTCTATAAAAGGCAAGGGTCCCCCTGGTTTTTGAACTTGATGGAAACACAGAAGACTTTTCTGGAATGCAGTAATGCTTCTACTTCTCCAAGATCAGTTTTGGATGGTACAGAAAGTGCTGCTGTTCCATCATTGAGTGGGGATGGTAGCTCTGGTAGTGAGGGTGATGAGGATATAGACGCCCCTTCTGCACCACCTCCCAAATCTTCTAGTCCTGACATACTTCCCAAGGAACCTACAGGTAAATATTCTTCAACTCACAAGCTGTTCGGTCCTTTTCCCAAATGTGATTAGTCATCCTAACATGATGTTTTAGATGGAAAGCTTAACCACAAATGCATTTAAGATGCTTTTGATAATAATCTTATGGTACTTGGTAATTCAGGATCTTGGTGTTGCTGTGAAACTAGTGAGGGCGACGAGTCTATAAATGCTCCTTCAACACCACCTCCCAGATCTTCTAGTCCTGACATAATGCCCAAGGAGCCTACTGGTAAATATTCTTTAACTTGCTGTTCAGTCCTTTCCCCAAATGTGGTTAGTCATCCTAGCATCACGTTTTGGATGGAACGCACAACCACAAACAAATTTTAAGATGCTTTTGATAATAATCTTAGGGTACTTGGTAATTCAGGATCTTGGCATTGTTCTAAAAGTTGCAGTCGTATTGCAAATTGCTCAAAAGGATAAATAAAATCAAATTGTGATATTAGGGTTTTTTTTTTTTATAAAAATAAAATATAGTTGCTATTTATAATGGGAGATGTTTCTATGAGAGCATCTCTCACCTTACTATGAGAGATAAGGTGGGGGCCCTCACATTTAAGTTGTTGGCATTGGATATGGATGTGAGGGCTCCCACCTTATTTCTTATAGTAAGGTGAGAGATGCTCTTATAGGAGCATCTCCCATTTATAATCCATCTGTTTTTTATATATTCCATCATCTATAGATGTTACAATTACATGAAGAACATTATTAACATATATCATTATATAATAAATGCTATGTTGATATTTAGAATATTTAATGTATCAATGTAATTAAAAAGGTCATTTATAATAAAAAAAATTGTAAAATTATTTTTTTAAAAAGTAAAGCGAAACCTATACCCTACAATTGATCTCTTTAGTCACATGCCCAAACCTTGTCTCATAAAATATCTCTAAAACTCCACAATCTTCAGTGGTTTCATTAATCATAGGGTAATCTTAAAAATAAAAAGAAACGTTAAGAAGGACTAAAATTTGCCATCCTACAATGGTTATTTTTGCCAGGCAAATTACTCAAATTGCAAGATCAAATCATACGACCGTAAGATTCACGCTTGAATTTTATTATTTACCTGGAAGTGAGATTTGTCGCATGGATACAAATTTTTCTCTAAGATTTGATATGAATTGTAGGATTCATATTTTGAATCTTAGGATTTTAATAACATTGGATTTTTGAGTTCTAGATAATACCATTTGAAAATTTTAGATTTTTAGCTACCAATTTACCTAAGATTATTATCCAAATCTTAACAAAGACCAGAATTTTTATGTGGTTCACAAATTAAGGGATATCTTCATGGGCAAAGAGTGTGGCCTTTTAAATTGTCTCCCAGATCTTAAGAAATATCCCCTTTAGATGTAGATTCCTATATCAACATAGTAACAAACCAAGTCTAGTGCTTATTTTCAACTAAGAGGCAAGTTGTCTTTCTTATACCCTTCCCATCATTAAAATGAGCTTTTTTTTAAAAACAATTTTCCGTCTTGACAATAGAAAGAAATCCATTTCACCACCATGAAGACGCCCGGAAACCCATTTTCTAAATGATAACATCCATCATGAACCTTGTGCAAACTTTGCTTAGATACTTGTTCATTTCACATTTTTCCTAACAAATTTCTCTAAATACCGCATCTAAAATCCCAGCAGCAATTTAAAATTTCTATGCACATGAATTGTGTGCTAACCATGTTAATGTATATAACCCAAACAAGTGATAATGCAACTCAAACAAAAGCCAAATAACAAGTGGAAGATGACTTTGATGTTCAAGAACAAAAATTCATGGAACAATCCACAGGGTGAAATTTTTTTTATGTAGTTCACTGCAAGGTGCTACATGGATGGGCGAACATGAAGAAAACTTCACTGTAAATGAAAAACAAGATTCAATGTATCAAAGAGAACAGGTTTACTATATGTGCCCGCCATGCTCATTCCAAACCCATTGAAGTAAGGGTCTATGGACTAAATGCCTCTAAATTTCTGTCATAACTCGTAAGATTACACAGATCCTCTCCCTCTTCTATCCATGGTCATAGAGATCTTCTGATCTAGATCTAGGTCATAGCAAACCAAATCATTGGTTCAAAAGGGTTAAGATTTTAATCTTTTTAAAATGTGACCAAAATTTTCATTATTTGATATCTAGAGTGCAAATTAGTTAGGGTTGAGACATACACCACTTGCAAATTAAAAGGACTGCTGGAGCTATGCAAGTGATTCATAAATATGAATTAACTCATTGTACGTCTAATAAACTGGGATCACTAACATGAAGTGGACTGCAAAGCAAGAGCAAAGGACTGAATTCCAACTGGTGATCTAGGTAATCCTGTTTGATTAAGGAAACTCACTGCCTGCATCTTTCATAAAACCTACTTTTTATTTTCACAGGAAATATGATAGCCTGTGCAACCCATTTTTTTTTATTGTTGAAAATTCTCTTATGAATATTTTTTTTTGGCTGTAGCATCTGAACCTACTAGTGAGGTCTTGGAGGATGGAAGAGGGAAGAAGTCTTTAAGTAGGTTGCTGAGTGCACGTCATGCATCGGTAGATGTTGGTTATCAAATCCCAGAAGTCCATTTGAGTCGGGAAGAGCTGAAGAGGCCTGCTAATAAGGTCTTGGAGGATGGAAGAGTGAAGCAGTCTTTGAATAGATTGTTGAGAGGGATGCCGAATTCACGGAGCACCCAACTATTACCTTACATTTCCCCACAAAGCGAAGGCTCTATGAATCACACTAAGAAGCGGAGAGTGTCACCGCCATCAGATATACAACATTCTCGTGAGGAGGCCTTTAGAACACCACCACCCACACGCTGGAACTTCCATAAAGCTGTTACACAGAGCTTGGCTTCTGGTGGAGACTCCAACTTGGTTCTCCAGTTTGATTCTATTTGATTGCTTAACATGAATGAAGAAATCATCTTGTATCTTTTGTTCTTTCCACCAGGTATCTTAACAGTTGCTATTATTATCATGAGTTTCCTCTCCTTGCGTTCGGCAAATCACATGGACATGGGCAACCTAAGTTCTTTAACATATGTAACCAGGTTCAAGACTTTTTTGCCACATTCGGCAGAGACAGTAAATTCGAAATGTAAGCTTCTGTTCCATGTAGTCAATGAGTAATGTTACCTGTTGGTTGGATTGAATCTTTCTGGAGAAATGGCTCGTGTGGGCCTGAATGTCACAGCTAAATAAGCATTTCTACAGTGATTAGTGTTCACTTCACACTGTCCTGTTGTCAAACTGATAATTCACTGATTTTCTTGTGTAGAGTACGGTTAGAAACAGGAGTACAGTGCAATTTATCATCATGCAGGCATTTCAGGCATGCATCATCCAAGCTGTGGAATCCATAATTTCTGCCTTTTGGTTTGAGTTAGGTGTGCTTAAAAATTTATAGTTCTGGGGGAATGAGACCTCACTCTTGATGTGGATCTTATATCGGCCGTCGCATTTTCTATATCATGCTTGTGATGAGGTTTTGAACCAAATATTGACTAGCAGTTAAGGTTTCTCACTTTATTGCCATTGAAGTACCAAACAGTGATTATTATATAAATCTACCGAACCAGAGATAGAGAGCTGCTAATGGCGCATCCAATACTTCTTTTTCCACATCTCTGTCACAAAATTGCCAAGATTTCTCTCTACACATCCCTTTTTTCCCAAATTACCCTATTCTCTCTCTCCACACTCCCCTTCTTTCACCTCACTCTCACCGTCCCTCTCATTATCCGTCTCTCCCTTTTTCTCCTTCCCTCTCCCTCTCCGCCCCCTCCCCATCCCCTTTTGGTGGTGTTGGGGTGGGAGTAGGTAGAGAGAAATTGGATGAGGTATAAAACTATAAATGGTGTCCAGTTTAGTAATTTCACGTATGCGTATATTTGGTTTTAAAATAAAGTAATGTGAAAAAAGAAGTTTTGGGTCTGCCATTACCATCCCAGAGAAATGAAAGCAATTACACACAGGATGTTACAAGTGAAAGATGAAACCCATTTTTTCTCAAAAGTAATGCTTCCCATTTAGTGCTGCTGCAGCTGCCTCTCAAATGAGAAATGGTCGGGAGTCAAATCTAATTACTTTTTCACCCAGGGTAGAGGTTGTAAAATTAAGGCTTGCACTTGACTGATGTTTTTAACTATGCATACCACTGCAATTGTTTAAATTTAAAAAAAAAAGCTGTAGTAATTTCAGTTTTGTTTTGATAAATAGAATGTGTTCTCCACACTGGGAGAAAAATAAAACTTGATAAATATAAATATATATACATATATATATATATACATGGGAGGTGCCTTACTACGAGAGATATAGGGGTGGGGGCCCTCACATTTAAGTTGTTGGCATTGGATATGGATGTGAAGGCCCCACCTTATCTCCTATAGTAAATTGAGAACATCTCTCATATGAGCATCTTCCAGTGTGTGTGTATATATTGATTGCCCAAAGAAGAAATAAAAATATTTAGTGTTCGGTCCAAGCTCTTAATATGATGTTCACAAATACATTCTGACACAAATCCACAACAGGTAGTATATGGTGGTTAACTACATGAGTGCATATTTTATGTTCCAACACTTTACCCTAACCAAAAGAAAAGACACTGAATATAGGCAAGTTCAACTTTATTTATCTAGGAAAAGAATTTGAGGCACCATTGAGGGAACAAACACCCTTGGTGACCAAGTAGAAAATGTTGCCATCCAGATCAGCTCCTCAACTTTGAACACACTGAGACAACAGATTCAGGCTCACAAAATTCTGTCTTGAAAGTCAGTCATAAGGCTGGAAGCCAGAGAAGTAAGCTTCTTTCCTGTCTCTCCCGCAATGTTCTTGATAGAGGAAATATCTTGCGATGCCTAGAAAACCAAAAGAATGAAAAATTGCAGAGACAAACTAAATATTCAGCTGCTGCAAAAGTAATTTTTTTACGCAACATTACGAAATAGTCATGCACACAAAAAATAACATGCACAAGCCAAATGTTCAGCTGCAAAAATAGCATTCTAAACAAATAACCCAAGCAACTCAATCTAAGCAGCAGAGCCCTTTCAAGGGCAGTGTGGGATATAGAGAAGTCTATCGGCAAAAGTAAAAACCACAGCCCAATTAGGCTTCAAATGGAGCAGATATCAAGGCCTCAAAATGAAAGATGGAAAAGCGTAAAAACATATCAAAGTGAAATCCAAGAGTGGATTTTTGTTTTTCTTTTTTACTAATTTTTTCATGGGGAAAGGGATGGGATACAGATCCCACCATATGCACACATGCATGCAACTGTATGTTCTTTCCACAAACCTTACTGCTCTTTATTACTGGATTAGCCCAACAGGCGCACTCAGATGGACGTTAATGACAAGGAGGGTGGAAAGGTCTCTGCATGGCCTTTGACTGGAAAATGTGGAGAACACCCAACAGCCTCCAAAGTTAAGACAGCTTTCAGCCCTCTTATAAGGGGCGGATTTTTTGTTTACACAGCTTTCAGCCTCTTATAAGGGGTGGATTTTTTGTTTAGACAGCTTTCAGCCCTCTTGTAAGGGGCGGATTTTTTGTTTAGACAGCTTTCAGCCCTCTTGTAAGGGGCGGATTTTTTGTTTAGACAGCTTTCAGCCATACAGATCCGACCATATGCACACCTGCATGCAACTGTATGTGCTTTCCACAAACCTTGCTGCTCTTTATTACTGGATTAGCCCGACAGGCTCACTCAGATGGATGTTAATGACAAGGAGGGTGGAAAGGTCTCTGCATGGCCTTTGACTGGAAAATGTGGAGAACACCCAACAGCCTCAAAAGTTAGACAGCTTTCAGCCCTATTATAGACAGCTTTCAGCCCCACTGATACGGAGCAGATTTTTTTGTACTTCTGCATAATAATCCATCTAAACTCTAAATAGGTTTTGACTGCATATTCCATTATTCAAATATGATAAACATTATATGCACAACTTATTCAAATCTATATACACAGTGGAATTAGTAGTCACGTGCCGTCCCTATGAGGGGTGCCTAGGTAAACATGACCATCGCCACCCCACTACATAGCTGTATAGCATTTTTTAAGTAATTCAAACATAAAAGACCTTAAATCCCTACCAAATAATCTAACACAGTAATGGCAAGTCCCAAGAATCATAAATGACCACTTCAAAATTACAAAGGAATGCTAAATGCTCAAGATCCAGATAGCCCTCCAGCAGACCTCATCATGAGATGGACCAGTGCAAAATTCATTTTATTAAAGATCCTATCCAACTAGACTAGAGAAAAAACTTGACAATTGAAAACCCGATGACCAGTAATCCACATTCACTGTATATTGGATGACTACCACATAAAACTCAGCTGATTTAATCTATGATGCACAGATACATATCGATTCTGGAAGAATTTGCCATGGATACAACTAGGATATGGATTTTATGAAATGCTGCCTATTTTGAAGTATTCAGTCGTCATAGGTTGACCCTTTGACTACAAAACTATGAACATATCATTCCAACTTGTGCAGGATCCACCCCAACAAACAGTTCACCAGAATATTACATTTAACAGATTTCCAACTACAACAGCCTCACAACGCATATAAACAATATGCCTAACTATGCACAAATCAACTGAATTACGTGTAAATCAATCATTAATGCAAGTATAAATCTTTACTGAAAACAGGCACCAGTCTGAGACAAACATATGCAGTTCAGCTCTTACGCACATATACATATGCCAGTCAAGCCTCAGGAGGGCTAGAGCTGCAAATCATGCACAATAAAAAGGACTGCTTTCTTTAACAACCAGAAAAACATTCCGCGTAGTGATTGTTCCACATAAAAGCCAAAAAAGAAAATCCAATGCCTTAAACAGATTATATTACGAACTGGTTACTTTTAAGTTTCAACGACGACTAAAACCTATAACAGAATGTACATAAAACTGCATTCATAGAGCGGACAAGAATCATGCCCAATGCAGAGATGATAGCCCTTAATACAAATAGGAATTTCCTAACAAGAACTCCAGACTTTGATTTCATGAGATCCCTGATCTGATTCAGCTAGAGGCTTGATCCTCTGCCTTAGACATCTTTGTTTCCCATGGGTCCACATTAGAAATCCTACAAATTTTTTTAAAGGTTTTATTTAAATGCTTAGCTTTTATTTTATTTAACAATAACCTGCAAGGAATTTAGAAAATTTCATCCTTTTAGTATGTTCTAATGGCTGAGATCAAAACATCTCAACACTAGTATTGCTCAATTCACAGTTACCATCATTTTTTATGATTTGTTTTAGTAGAAGCCTATATGAGGTATGAGGGTGGGCTGTGGAGACAATTTTCACTAGTGGTGATTTAGGAATAAAAATTTCTTTTCTAATTGAGTTCAGTAGCCAACTCAGAGGTTTGCTTAAAATCTGTTACTGTGCAAAACATGCTATCTTTGCACCATATTCTTCTATGTGCAGCTGCTGTTCCTATGTGAACCTCGCACTTTATGCAAGTTGGATCACAAGCAATTAGATATCCCTAACTACTTTGCCAGATTTTCTTCAGGTTGTGTGCATGAGAATGCTACTGTCAAGAATTCCATGATCATGGTCCAATTAAGTCAGAATGGTTAGAGCGACCACAATTAGATTGGAGTTTTAGCAGAGCTCTCTTGGCTTACATCTATCTCCAGCACAAAAAACCGTAGCAAAGAAGGGAACACCACCAAGCTAACTTGG
Source organism: Umbellularia californica (assembly GCA_028538565.1). NCBI lineage: Eukaryota > Viridiplantae > Streptophyta > Magnoliopsida > Laurales > Lauraceae > Umbellularia > Umbellularia californica. Next base: position 9,860,624 of record JAPQWN010000001.1, on the reverse strand, counting down.
CTAACATCAATCTCCCACATGGAAAACACAGCAAAGGGAACAACACCAGAAATAACATGCAATCAGAGGATAGTCACATTCCCAAGGATTCAGAGATCTCTCAAATGATATATTACCAAAAATCACATAGCATTATGGTTCAAGCCCCATAACAAGTATTTATGTGTTGTTTAAACAAAGGTGAAAACCTAAAGATAATCCAGACAATTAAATCCCCTATCAAACTGTTCCAAGGTGTTTTAATCTAAGTCATTTAAATCTAATGAAAGTATGTCTAGAGTAACTTATTGGTTATGAACTAACAGAATAAAAAAAAAAAAAAAACACACTAAATCAATAATGGAGAAAATTGGGTGTCCCACTGGTTGGACTTGGAAATCCAATGTGTCTCGATGGGTCCTGCTGTAACCATGTGAATAGTGGGGCTTCTTGTAGGCTTGTGACAGCATGCCATGGGGATTGTCCCAGTGACATGAACTCTAAGTGATGAACAATCCTGATCTTTTACACTTTGTGATCTTTTACACTTTGCCATGTGTTCCTCGTGAAGAGTAGTGTAGCTTTAGATATGTGCCAACAAGCTCAAATGATAATGACAATGAGCAGAATATTCACATGGTGTAGTACATCAACATGAAATAAGGTCCTACACGTACCTGGAAAGAGATGCGATTGATGAGGTCAGATGCTGTCAGGTCAAGTCTGGAATCATCCATGTCATGACCAAAAAGATCGGCACTTGATATGGCGGTCGAACTCTGAGACAAAGGAATGACTAATGAGTTTAACAAAGACATGTTTTTTTAAATATTTATTTCTTTATTGTTTTGGAACACAGAAGCAGACAAAGTCATCAATCCTAAAATGCCATCTGGCCTCAACAACTGATACAAATCAATTAAAGCCATTCATATTTACTAGTAGCAAGGGCATTCCATCTCTTGAAATAAATGTTTTGGATGCATCGACATGGGCATAAGGAAAAAAAATAGCTTTTTTTTCCTTGTTCCATAATACTAATAACTGTGCACTTTTCTTTTTCTTTTTCTTTTTTCTTTTTTTTTCTTTTTTTTTTCTGGTTACTTTGGGCTACAGCCTACTGGTCACAAGTGATACTTGAAACTTGACAACCCAGCGATCAATACCTGGGCATGCGTGTGGTACTAGGGTGCCAACACCACTCAACTACCAGTGTTGGCAACTGTGCACTATTTATTCTTTACAAATTCTAATGCAAAATCATTAATAAAATAGATCTGTCCTATTTTTGCATGATTATAAAACATTTCATTGTATGGGTATTGTCATGCTCATGCAACTGTGTTATGGATGTGCCTGTGTCAGGTTTTCCAGTGTACCTGACATGTCATCAAATCTGAAACAAACACAATTGTTAGGGTTATGCAACACATCAACCACTTTCTTCTAGAACAATCACGCTTGCACACATACCGAAAATTTCTGCAGTGAAACTTGAGCTTCCGTATCCCTCAGTTTGTTTTGATCACCAAAAAATTGGGCTGACGAAATGGACTTTGCATTTGAAAACTTTTGTCTTGCTTCATTACTCTCCTGAACCTGAGGAAAAAGAGAATGCCATCACTGATAAGAGAACAGCCTAGTGCCCATTCAAATATATAATAGGTTAGTAAATCACCACAGCACTGTCACAATATGGGGACCAATGACGTAACAACCTTCACAAGACAACGCAACAATGAACAAAGTACAAATCATCAAGTTGAATCAGCTGAAGCAGCATTCACCAGACAAGAAAGTTCATAAATAATCATCAAACTTACAAAATAATTCTTCTCTTGTTGTCTATGAGGAATTCACCTCTTCAGTTATGAGGATCACCATAAGATATTTATGAGGATCACTTGTTATATTTTGTTTTAGGTATGTAATTATATAAAGTGGTAAACACCCCCTCTCTGTTGTTGATTCCATGACTAAACCAAGAATCCTCTGCTACCATGCAAAATCAAGGATCCCCTGGTTCCACCCACACAAAGCACATGCAACTTTGTAGCCAAGGAAGATTTTCTCCTATGAGAATCCTAAAGGGCTGCCATGCAGGGTTTTTGGTGAGCGCCTATAATTTAGGGGGTCTCGCTTTTGTGGACAATGGGGATTGTGAAAATCCCTCATCATCCACATGTGGAATGTCCCGTAGGTGAAAATTTTCCTCGTAGCAAATCCTCATCCACGCTGCAAACAATTTCGCTGTCAATCTCATCCATGATGAGACCTTTTCTCTCTTTTAGCGTTGCTACCTTTTCCCTTCCTACATGTAAACACCAGAAATGACAGTTCCCACAAGAGCAATCATGTGGGTGCCGGATGTGACTAAATTTTGGATTGAAATCTTTAAAAAATTGATGCCTTCGAATACCGTTAAACTTGAGAGACATAGATCAATGGGTTAGGATGATCTAACAGGTTTAAATTTTGCACAAAGGTAGGTTCCATCTGGATCATTCAATCTCCCACCTCTCCCAATGATTGTTGTGGCCCCATGTGGGCCATCTACAGGAGAGCATGGCCCATGTAAATGGTGCCCCAAAATATTGCCAATATTTTCAAAATATCAGATTTATTTATTTATTTGGATATGGTAAGTAAGAAAATTGTAATGTTAATTTAAAAACTTGTACTGCTAGAAGTGAGACTTGCTACATCTTTGGGAGATTACATCTAAACTCTTGGAAGTCACACAATTTTGGCAATTTCTAATGCATATTTTTTTTGTTAGGATGATGAAATTTATTAAAAAAAGAAAAAGAGCAGAATACGATATGCTACAACCATGAAAGAGTGTCCTAAAGACGCTACTGTAACAACCTGAGAAAGATCCTCATTCAATATACGAACAAGAGATACACTAAAACAAAAAAAGAATTACTTTTCTAATTTTGCGACCCACTCTGCAAGGCACCAAAGGGTATCAAAATTAGATCCCAACCATGAGTTCACCGCCTGAGCATCACCCTCAATAATCACCTAGGATAAGTTCCTCACAACCTATAAGGAGAGCACCACTTCTACCTGATTCGTAGAACAAATACCGAAAGACCCAAAAGCAATCAACCATTCCACCCAGGCCCAGCCGCCCAGATTAACCTAGAAAAGCCATCAAAGCTTAAATTCACAAAGACAACGTGGATAGCAGGAAAGGTGCTCTATCGATTCTCTTTCCACAGCATGTTACAGAATAAGAAAACCTGACAAACTCCTTCAAGACCTGGAGTTTTAAAGAAATGTGGTTATCCTGATACTATGGAGTACTAGACCAACTCCTTCAAGAACAGTGGAGTTACCCAGAAATGTGGTTATGCTTCTACTAATGGAGCTCTGTGCCTTCAAGACCAGTGGAGTTACCCAGAAATGTGGTTATGCTTCTACTAATGGAGCTCTGTGTGGTTATGCTTCTACTAATGTGAAAATCAGATTTATAGTCGGGAGCATCCTGGGCAAGGGGGTTGTCAAGCAAATGGTGTTGAGATTCCAAAGCTTGAGCAACACTGGCAGAAGATTATTGCCAGCAACCACCAGAAAAGAGATTGACTGAACAAAAGACATGCATTTAAGCTCTTCAGCGTCTAGAACTAATAGGCTGACAAAAAATAACCACCCTAAACAAATTTAGGAAACAACTTAAATACTAAAACACAAAATTCATAAGAAGCCAGTCCACTGATAGCCCGGTGGTGACTGGTGAGGCGTCTCCCTCTTTGCAAAAACAAGTAGGGACCAATCACTAGTGGTAGCTCCGTTGGTGGGGGGATGGGGATTATTAGGGCATGGAAAAGAAAAGAAATACTAAACTAGAGGCTTTAATCAGTTATGATAGGGACAGGGGTTTTGAACACCAAATCAAAGATTCCAAATTATGATTAGAGTATTAGACCACAAGTGTTTGTTCAAGGTAAAGCTGACACATGGGTACCAGGGCCAGTGGACAGTAATCCAGGTGGGGCTCATGACCTTCATGGAACCATATTCCAATCAAATCTCATAGAATCATGAAAAAGAAACATTCCAATTAAGAAAAGAATCTTACTCCTTTTTTAATTAAAACTATTTTCATTTGGTTTGTTTAAATTTAAGATGATTTAAGATTCTTGTTCAGAGAAGTATGTAGGTTCTTTAAGTGATAAAGATTTAGTTTCCTTCTACCAGTCAATGACTTTAAGATTAGACAATGATTTCTATAGCATTCCTTTAACTGGAGGTTGTAAAGACATAAATCATGAGCCATTCAGTTTTGGGAGAAGGAATTGTTTAGGTTTTCTGTGGAAAATCCTCTCGAGATTCATCAAAATTCCCCTTCGCACAAAAAGTTTCATCAAATCCAGCACCCTATATAGCTTTGTGAGATTGTGTTTGACTTCAGTAAGGAACCACAGTTCCTCACAGGGTCTGGCTGCTGATTCATCTTCTTGGATTTGTTTTCCTTAACATCTATTCAGGTTAGTGCAATATCTCTCTTCTTTGATCCGTTGTTTATTTGGTTGCAAATACACTTCATGTGAAAGCCTGTAAAATATCCAAATGTTAATTAGATTGAATTTTGGTGGACTGTCTGTCCACAGTCCTACGAAGCCAAGCCATCCGATTAGGCTGTCTTTCCCTAAGGACGCCGATTAACCATGGAATTGATAGCATGCCACCCAATTGTGAGGCTTGACAGCCAACTTTGAATACAACGGCAGTTGGACTTAACCCAGGCTAAGATCCATGTTAGTTGAGTAAGGTTACTGTCCGCTTTTATTGTCCAGGTAATGGTTTGGAATTTTGAAAACGAACTACAAGTTGGGTAAAAGCAGCCATACATTAGTTCTTTGATTCCTTTAACAAATAAGATAGCAGATTCCTTGTTGTATTCTTTAAGACCTCATCATTCACAAAGACAACTGTACTAAATACACACATGTCCGAGTAACTGGCTGGTTGTGTGCTTTTGCAAAGACATTTTTTGATGCCAAATTGAAACTGCTGCTTAAAATGTCAAAAAAACCTGCTCCTTAATATATTGCTAATTCATGTAGGTAAAAGCTGCATCAATTTGGTGTTGGTGATTATTGTGTTTGGGTTAGATTGGTCCACAACAACCAAGACTAAATCTGATTCTGATCCGGACCAACACAATTCGTGATCAATCTGAATCAACCCCTTCATATGCATAAACAACCACATTTTACTCAGTTTCTGGTCACTGATAAAGGCAGAACCCAAATGATCCTTTTAATAAAGTTACCTGTGGTTTAGACAAATTAGAGTTTGTTTTCTTCTGAAATCCACTGTCCATTCCAAAATCTGCAAAGAAGCTTGAAGACTTCGGTGGCAGAACATGACCAATTACTTGCACCCCTCCAGAACTGGTTTCAGCAGATTGAACATTCTCTACATATTCAAAGCGAGAAGGGAATGTCGGGCCCGATGTTGCAGTGGCATTAGCTGTCAAGGTGACAATAGGAGCTGGTTCTTCTGGCTTCTGGTCATATAGACTCTCATTTGACTGCATTCAATAAAAATATGATTGTAGATCGAGTATATTACTATATCACACTTCATTATTGAACATTTATAAAGATCGTGAAAATTGGCCCACAACCTCCTTAATTGGAGGCAGCCCAAAGGTTACGAGTTGGAATGGGTTGAAAAGAAGGCCAAAGCTGATAGCGAATTCAGCACAGATGAGTGTTTGGTGTGGTTGTGGGTGATAAAGGTAGTGGGATCCCATGTGGCCCCACACGGGATCATCTCTTTCTCTCTCTCTCTGCTGGCGTACCAAGCACCTCATGGGACCTACTTTGATCCACACAAATCACAAAAGTACATTGGGATTGGAGCATCCAATTGTTTAAAAAAAAAAAAAAAAAAAGGGCATAATCAGATGATCCTATCCATCCATTAAAGGACTCTAATTTAAAAAACGATAAGTGCTTATAAAACCATCAAACATTTGGGCCCTTGGATGTCTAGGCCATCACATTATGCCAATTTTTTCACAATCCCAATGCAAACCAAGATCTTAGAAAACCACCCTACTATTGTGATTGGCATACAGCCAACCAACTCATTTTACCCTTGCAGAGCCAACCTTGGGTAAATCCGCCCATACATACTTCATCATCCTCAATATAAGAACTAGCCAAAATTTCATTACACCCAGAGTGATGTGAACTGTTGGATTTATTATTATACGCAAGGTTATAAATATACAGTTCACGGAACATCAATCCAATAGTGCATATCACTGCGATTAGAGTGAAATTTGGGCAAATTTCCCAACAGTGAAGACAGTTTTGCAGCCAAATTCCTCTTTTTCAAGTGTTGCTAGTGTGACAAGCACCTACCAGAAACAAATGTGACAAATTGGTCAAGGAAGAAATGTTGCCTGAAGTGGATAACACCAGAACTAAGGGATGACTGTAGGTTAGCCATATGCCAAAAGAAGGATCCATCGGGGCATTGTCAGCCATATGATCTAACGTGGTGATTTGTGATTGCGAGCTGCCAGGTGATACATCTATGTCCCTTCCTTAGAAAGGTTGTAGAAGTCCAATGCATCTGATTTTTTGTATATGGTTAGTTGACAAATGCCCTCTGTTCCTCAACAGATTCATTACTTATGTTCGTCTCCGACAGGGATTATCACGCAAGATTTTCTTATCAGTTTAAAACAATTTCATTTTGCTTCCTGAGAACTCTTCATAGAACAAGAGTCCATGGCACAGTTACATGGTGGTCAGTGTCACAACCATTAGTTTGCTGGCTCAAGTCGCATTGCCAACAAGGGCGCACGTATTTGTGTGTGTGTGTGTGTAGAGAGAGAGAGCTCTTCATCGACCAAAGAAAAGCATTTAATACTTAAAAAGTACAAACAAAAACATGCATCAAACAAATCGTGCATCTAACCTTTGTAGTAAGCTTTCTGGCACCAAGCCCTCCAGTCTTATTTCCGGTCTTCTTCCCACCGAGCGGTTTTTTTACTGAACTGGTAACTGAGAGAGAAGTAGCTTTAGGCAAAGGAGCTATTTCAGGAGTTTCATGCTTTTCATTTGTATTTTCTTGGGTTGCATCAGCAATCTTCATATCTGGAAGCCCATTAGCTGTAGGTGCTGACTGAGAGGCAATGGGTGATGAGGGCAAAGCAGCCTCTTCTGCCAAGCTTTTAGAAACTTCTTTTGAAAGTAATTGTTTATATAAGTCAGCAGCTCTTGATGTGTATTTTGCCTCAATTTTGCCTCCATCAGTCCAGCCATGCTGCTTGAAGAAAACTTGTGCACGGTTGTTTCCCCCAAAGATCATCATCTTCAGCTGCTCCGGATTCCATGAATCTAGAGTTGTAGACCTAGTTGACAAATAAATAAATTAAGTAACCATAGTTTGGACCACAGGGGGTGGACAGTGGTTTTCCTTATAGCTGTCTGAATCCTATCATTTGTACTGAATCCTAAGAAAAAGATTTGTATCCATACAATCAATTCCATTTATAGGTTGATGATTTGGATTTTGTTTTTAATTTTTGATTTAAAAAGGTAAAAAAAGTATTGCAGCAAGTTTATTTTTCCTATTAACATTGATATCTTATGCATTTTTAACTATTCATAAAATATATTATTTATGATATATTAATATATGTCAACAATTTTTTTTTTTTTTGGGGAAATAAGGATTTATATTAAGAAAAAGAACCATAAATATATGTCAACAATGTTGTTGAGATGTTTGTACCATAGCATTATCTGTCATTATATTCATGCTGCCATGTACTAATTATAAATAACTACTTTTTCTTTTTCCAGCAGAATGAAGGCAGTGTTTTTGCAAGAAGATGGGATGGGAAAGAGAACCTAAGATTCCCCATATGATTCAATTCATTTCATCCCCTTAATTTGCAACACGATTTTGATAATTAGAACAATGGTTTTCCTTTCTTTGTTAGAAGATGGATTTTCCACGGAAATATATCCAAGATCTACCACCACTGAAACCCATAGACAAATATTAGATAATTTTTTTGGCTAAGCAATAAATGACATGACATATAGTTCATGCAACTCATTTAACAAATTTACTGAACGGCATTGAACCCAAAGGGATCGTTTCGTTTGTTTGCACTCATAAACATACGTCAATGCAAGTTCATGTGTAACTGTTACACATCGTTTTGTCTGCAGCATTTATGCATCACATGCGTAAATCACGGTGTGAAAATATCATGATTTTAAGCCCAAAATTTATGCATCTCAGACCCTAGTACATTATTATGCACAATGTTGTTCACAGGCACGTGCTACGATAACCTGGATGTGATTTAGGGTTGTCCGTTTTTTTTTTCAAAATTTTCAAATCCTTTGGGCCTTTAAATCAAGATCCAAACCGTTCATCCTCTTTAGAAGGGTAAAAATGGCTAAGGGATCAAATTTAATAACTTGATTCACCATGGATTTTAGAATTTGTGAAAAAGGGCATATCGTTGGATTGATCTGGTGAAGCTGACTTGATTTTCATGTCTCATGTATGCACGTCCTTTTTTTTTTTTTTCAAGTTTCTCAATCATGCGGGCCCTTATATTAAGATCCAAACCGTTCATCCTCTTTAGAAGGCCAAAAAAGGGGTAGGGGGTGAACATTCAGATCTTCAGATAACATGGAATTGAGAAGTTTGTGGAGAAATCCATACCCTTATATCTGCTTATCTGGACTTTTGTGGGCGCCTACTTCACGATCCAAACCATTCATCTTCTTTGGAAGGCTAAAAACAACTATGGGGTCAAATTTTAGGTATTGATTCATCATGGGTTTCGAGAAATTCATGAAAAACAGGAAAGTGATGGATGTATTCAAAGTCACATGTTATGATATGTGAAATGACAAACAATGGAATATGTTTCACATGTGACTCATTTGCATATGAAAATGAAGCACATCTGCATCATTTACACATAAGAATCATTTTCCTTTCACTAGTGCAGAAGCGCACCCCCCCACACCCCCAAAAAAAAAAAAAAACAACACTGATAGTGAGAAAAAGTGCAGAGTTTGGATAGAAATTATTTAAAAACTGAATGACAAGGTAGTAATGGAAGTGACAATTCTATGTGGGAGACCTGAGTTCCAAATAGGAGATGGGCTGCACCAGGGTCTTTAAGAACCTATCTTTTTGCCTTGACTGTGGAGACCTTAACAGATTTTCTAGATATATATTCTTAGTGCATGCTATTTTGATTTAATGTCACTCACTAGAGAGACAACAAGGCTAGAAAATGATAAGCTATATAACTTTGGATAGAGGCTTTAAAATCGAATGGCACAAAAATGCTTTAAAGTCAAATGGGTTAACAAAAACAATGTGAGGAATACATTTACTAGATTTGAGAGTAGGGAAAACGAGTTGGTAAATATTGAAATAATGCCACTGTCAAATAGATTCGTACTTGAGAGAAACTATTGAGTAAAATGGAAGATTTGAGTTAGATGTAGTGAAAAAAGGAGCAGTGTTAGGTGGCAAAGTAGATGGAAGCGAGAGGATTTTTTTATTTTTTTCAATAGTTTGCGAGTGGATTTTTATGCACTTTTGTTAAATACCACTTCTAATAAAGGGCATTTTACAGCATGGTAGGAAGACGTACCATACTATATGATTTTGAAGGTTGAATAACAAAGATACAAGAACCAAAACTATTAGAAAAATGGCTTGTGATGTACTGGGGACCAAAGAAAGTAGACATTGAGAAGTGTGTGCTAAGAGGGATGCGCCTTGTTACAAGAAAGGATAGAATTAGGAATGAGCACATTAGATTTACTAATGAGTTGCACCAACAAAAAGAGAAATCAAGGAACGTCATTTGAAATGGTTTGGCACATACATAGAAGACGAGAACCAGCTCTTGCGGGACATGTTCATAGTCACATGTGCAAGGAACTATGAAAATGGGGGGATAGGAAAACCCTAAAATGGAGTAGCGAGGAATGGCATGATGGATTCCAGAGCTATGAAAGCATGGCTACAAATAGTGTTGAGTAGAGAAGTAAAACTCACAAAGCCGACCCCAAATAGATGGGACAAGAATTTGATGATGATGATTTTCTAGTTGACCTACTAAAATGTTCCTCCTCAACTTTTTTTTTTTTTTTTGAAAAGTTGACTTTTCATTGCACAAAGACTGTACAGTATCAGAGGGCTAAAACAGCAAAAAAAAGCCCCTACCAGAAACATGGGGAAGGCTATAAAAAAAGATTTGCGACCCAAAAACATCAAGCACTAACAAAAGAAAAGGAACTTAAGTAGGGCCAGAAATGAGCAAAGAAGGTTTAAGAACTCCCTCTTTTGCGAGTTTATCCGCCTCCGCATTTGCTGATCTCATAATGTGATTGAATGAAACGTTCAAAGCACCTAACCACTGAAGCACCTCTTCAATAATGTCTGCCAGATATCACGGAGGTGAAGAAGACCGAGTCACCCACTGTATAACCCAAGAAGAGTTCCACCTCATCTTTTGTAATCGGGAATCCATCCAACTTGAACATTGTTAGGCTCCAAGCAAATCTTTGAAGCAGTCCAAGAGGGGTTGCTTCAGTCTTCCGCCCACCAAAGGCAAACCCATTAATTCATTGCAGTAGATAAAATCCGAAAACATTTCCATAGTTGTACTCAACCTACAAAACCCACTCTTTTCAGTTGAGAACATGATTATATAATCCTCACTCCACTGCACTAATAAGGAGCTTTCCATTGACCCGTACCACAAGGTGATTCATCCCAATATATATATATATATATATATAGAGAGAGAGAGAGGGAGGGAGATGCTCCTATGAGAGATATCTCTCACCTTATATGAGAGATAGGGGTGGGGGCCCTCACATTTAAGTTGTTGGCATTGAATATGGATGTGAGGGCCCCTACCTTATCTCTCATAGTAAGGTGAGAGATACTCTCATAGGAGCATCTCCCATATATATATATATATACATATATTTCAATATTTCATCCACCCATACAAAGTTAGTTGCAATTCTACTTAAGCTGGCTTCTTTCAATCTGAACTTTTGTGATAGCAACTCCCTTTCTAGCTTAATTCCATCAACATCATCCCAAATCACTAATAGACCATTTAAAGCTCCCCAAGTAGAAATGAATCTCCCATTCTTGGGGTTTTATACAATGAGTGAAGTTCACATTTTGGCTTAAATCCCAACTTCCCACAATACGGCTTCCACCATCCTATCTTGCACAGATAACACGATTTCACACTGCAGTAGTCATATTTGGATCATTTCGTCCATATTGGTTGAAACTAATCAGTTCGAATAGTGTACTGAATTGAACAATCCCCTGTAAAAGAATGGTCTGAAATTTGGGCCTATTTGGCCGAAATTTTTGTTTCGGTTTTGAATTTATTGATTTTGGTCGCATAGGCCAAAATCCCAATTTTCAGCTGAGTTTAGTGCTGAACTTGTTTTCCCCACTCCAATTTTGTTAACAAAAATGACATTCACAGCGGAAAAGTTCGAGCCTCTAATATGCTTTTTGCCAAACTCCAGATGTTCCCTAATGAGAACTGAAAAGGAGATGCCTTAAACTTTATCTCTACATCCATTTGCAACAATATAAAGGCAAGACCAATACAACCATCTTTATACAATAAGGACCTCCCCTACCATGGCTCCACAATCCACCCTCTCGAAGATGCTATTAGACCAAATGTGTAATAGCACCTCGTAGTAGTAGATCCATAACATCTGTTTCTATAGTTTAACCTTAGGGTTCCAATTTCTAAGGTTCAAGTGAATAAAACACCTTCCAAATAGCATCATCTCCCTATACAATGTCTTAGCCTCCTCAAAAACAAACTTCAGCAAAGCCAGTATTATACTCAAGCTGTGGATTCTAAATATCCTAAAAACTTCCTTTTTAAGGACCATTCTTCCACCTAGATGCATATAGAAATTCTTCTGCCAACCAGGCAATGTAAAAATATCATGTTTTCCTGATCGATTTCTTAGTCTACTTTCACCATCCAAACTCCCTCTTCTGAAAAGACTTTTTCTTTTTTTTTTTGAATGGCCTCTTCTGAAAAGACTGTCCAAACTCCCTCATGCTTCTTGATATCGAAACCCTTGCCATTGCTTCTATTCATACTCCAACATGTCAGCAATCAGGTAGCCTTTTGTTACATTCCTTTTACCTTCATATTACTAAGATCAACATTTCCATTTACCATCTTCCCTATCTTTCTAGGTTACTAACTCGCCTACCTCTCTTTTAAGTACGTTCTCTTTTATTCCTTCTCCCTGGTTAATCCCTCTGGTTACAACCAAAAGCAACCTCCTTCACAACTAACCTTCTTCTCCACTAAGCGTATCCATCTCATGCCCTTCAATACTCTTCTGAACCTCTTCATCTCTAAATCTGGCAAAAGCAACACGGCTTCCTCTTCATTTATTCTTCTCCCTTTCAGCCACCATATGGAATGTGGAGAGAACAAGGAAACCAGGATTTGTGAAGACATTCCAGAAAAAAAGAAAAAAAAAGTTGTCCAAAGATAGTATTGCTAGATTAGCCCACCTACACCAAGTCCGTTTCCCCACCCTTTCTCTTCTTCTTGCTTTCGACCTACCCTTTTCCATCCAAACAAATATAAGAAGCAAGCACAGACTATGTTGCTTTAGTATGGGTAATGTTTTAGCAGAATTTGGTTACCATGGCTCATAAGTCTCAGAGTTGATTCCAAAAGTAGTTTGTAATAGATAATAAGAGAATCGTATACAAGCAAAACCAATACGACTGGCAACCATCACAGATAGAAAGGAAACCTAAGGAATTTTCCACAAGTCATTATAGAAATACCAGCCCAAACTATTCAGTCACACTATGACAACCAAACTGACTGACTTAGATTTGGCAGAAATTATGATCATTCAATTAGAATCAGGCAATTGACAAAAATATATATATATATATATATTCACATTCCATCAAATATAAGATTACACTTACATCAAATTTGTGGTTTACCAACGTGTCAACAACAGGATGGTTACTTTGAACACAGTTGGGAAACTTATGTATTTAATCAGTGTCACCCAAAGTTTAAATTGGATGCATGTTTCACCCCAAATTATTAGTGAAATGAAGAAAAGTAAAAAAAAAGTCCTACCTGTTTTGGCCTGGTGCTACTTTTGCAGCCACCAAAAATAGGCCCTTACAGTCCACTCCCTTTTCCCTTGGCCCTCAGGGTACATTTTGACATGCATGAATCACAAGGAGTCTGAATATCTTGGCAGGATGTAATGCAGATTCACCACACCTTTTGGGCATCAAAAAAATCAGAAATTTCAACAAGTTGATATATCTTTCAGCCTCTTCCATCAAACCCGAATCATCGTAAGTGTAAGTGCTTCTCTGAAATTATAGAAGTTGGATAAACAAAATCCCCCCAAAATTTAAATTTCTTATATCCAAACCTCCTAAAACCCCTGGGTGGAACAAATAATCATTCAAGTTCTGCCAAAATATTCAAACCAAATGCAAAATTTAGGAGTACATCCTTACAGCTCGCACCGAAGAAGACGATAAAAAGAAGAAAAAAGGTGCGATTACTGTAAAGCAAAAGGAATCCATGACTCTAGATCCAGATCCTAAATGACACACTAAAAAAAGAGGCTTCTTTCAAACATGCACCAAATCCGTTGGCGAGAGATTCATCAAAAAGAGAATCCAATATACCTGACGAAGCTGATATGGACGCCTAGGCTCCGATGAACTGCGGAGCAGTCGATGCAGAGGAAGATACCGTACGTAACGGACGCCCATGTCGGATTCTTGGCGTTGCAATCAAAACACATCTGAAACAAAACGGGAAAAGAAACGGTTAGATCTGGAATAACTCCTTGCAGATCTGCGATCCTCCGCATCAGATCTCGAGAATCGAAGCAAGTTCCGAGAAGAAGAAAGAATCGATCTGAGAAGGGGAAAATTACCTTGTTCTCGGACTTGGATTTCAGCTTTTTGAAAACGGCGTTCTTGTCCATGGAGCCGTCGGCCGCCATGATCGCAACAGAGAGAGAAAGAGGAGAGACTCAGAGAGAGAGAGAGAGAGATTTTGAGAGATTTTCTTTCCCTACAGGAGGAAAGAGTTTTCCTCAGGGAAAGAAAAAAGCTTAGAGAAACTGCGTAACTACAATGGCTTTAAGCCCTTTTTCTCTCGGCTGGGAATCTCATTTTCCCACTAACCCGGAACGTGTATTATCTGGGCTCGACCCGCTGGTTAGGACCTGGGCCCTGGGTGGGTGCTCTTGATCAATAATGTGTGGGACCCACTCTTTGGTGATTAGAGCCGTTGACATCTGATGATTGAGATCTCAACCACCGGTTGGTTTGTTTGGCGTGGTTTTAACGGAAGATCTGCCAAATCCATCTACGTCATTTCAGAGTCAAGACAAATATCCACTACCAAATTGACTCCAGTGAAACTGATTTAAGTATGAGGTTGGCAGTCAATGGATACTGACTTCCCATCACATGGACCGACCCTCCTGGATTTCTGACCAATGTGTTTTTTTCCTGCCTAGTTTGGACTATTGATTGTTTGATTTTTTTCTCTTGTTTTTCTGTCTATTTGAAGTCCACATGTTTCAATTCTGATTGACAAATCCAGGTTGCCATCAGGCTTAACAATAGATGACTCTGTCAAGTGTGTTGGCCCAAAGTGGGAGTTGGGGCTCATGTGAATGTGTCCCTGAAAACTATAAGTAGGCAGTCATAGTCAGTATTGAAGTCTCCTTCTTTCTGGTGAGAGAGATTAATTAACAAGCAATGGGCTAAAATGATAAACTATGCGTGCCTTAATTTATGGAACCTGTAGAGAATGAAGAGCTGTAATCAAACGAAGAACTGTCACGGACCAGCACCGAAATGGCGAAAGGGAAGGAACTTGCATGTTTCCTGCAAATTGCAAATCATCTATCAGGGTGTCAAATCATCAATCAAGGAAGGAGTTTCCGCCATTGACGGTGTATTGGTTGGTCCAGTTGACCCACTAGATACGGTTGCTGTTTACGCTGGGATCTATATGGGCTTGTTTGTATTATAAAATTAACCAATACGCCAAAAGCCCTAGGACTGATGAAACGCAACAAACTAAATCTTATAACTTAGTCCCTCCGATACGAAATGTTATGAACTTAACTAATACGCCAAAAGCCCCAACTTAGGACCGTAACAATTTGGTTATTAGAGTCATCTATAACAAGGAATTGTGCTTGCTTGTTGGCAGGGGTGGACTTACACACATGGCATTGGGGGCAATTGCCCAGTCAACTGTGTGTCAACTTCCAAAACTCAATTAAAATCTCTGGGAATGCTTTCAAAGCCCACATAAAAAACCTGGGTGCACCTCCAAAACCTATATCAAATAATCATGGATCCGCCACTGCTTGTTGGGGATTTTTGATATGATGTTACATATTGTGCCCTGTGCATTCCAAATGCTATGTTTGTTTTGTTGTCAAATTCCAAACCACATGAAAATACACTTTTAGCCTTGAGAATTCCCTAAATTCCAGCATTCCAAATGCTAGAGGGCTGTTGAGCATTTTAAATTCTATTTGTGGGGAGGGGGGGCAGTATTTGGAATTCTCATAATTCTCCAAGACATGAATTTTCACAATTCTTTCAAACAAACAACCTATAAAGATAATAATAAAAAAAATACTGGTTAAGACCTGTTTGAATAATTGAGTACTAGCCCAATAACCTATGCTCAGTACGGTATCTCCCTACAATGCAAAATAAATAATCACATATTAAAAAAATTACCTCTTTTCATATGACAAGTTGGGTAAAATAGAACTAGAATAATTGGAGCAAAAGGAGAATAGTTACATAGGAACAACTAAAACATGAGTGGTTTGATGGAAAAATGAATAGGTAGTAGTTATATAACTGTCAGTCAAAATTGATGCAAAAACCTCCTAGCTTAATATATTATAATTGTACGGTAAAACTCTCAATGGTGTCTTTCCATCGAAGAGCCTAAAAAGTGAAGGATTGAAGAAGAAAACTCAGAAGGTCCTTCAGATAATCTCCCTTTACCGAATGATTCACCCATGCATAATCCTAGTATTAACAAAGTGGTGGTTCCATCTATATCTTCACATTTTCTTCAGTTCTCACCCTTTTAGCGCCCTTTCCGTAGAAAATATCCTTGTATTGAATTCCAAAAATAAATACAAGAACAAAACATTGAATCGAAATGATACCATAAAATGGGACTATGTAGCAAAAATTAAAAAAATAGAGCCAATGTATTTGGAAGAAAACATTGAATCGAAATGATACCATAAAATGGGATTATGTAGCAAAAATTAAAAAAATAGAGCAATGTATTTGGAAGAAACTCTTTCATTTTTGCTTGTTGTATATTGTTGTATTTATAAATATACATCCCACAATTATGGAAGAGATTTTTGTTACAATTAATTACAATCCAAAGACATTTTCTCTAATCAGTTGTTATCGTCTTCTAGTTTCTTCCTTTTTTAGAGCTTCAAGAAGCCAAACAAGGTCTAAGGTTTTCTTCTTTTCTTTTCTTTTTTTCTTTTCACCTGGCCTGAAACTTGACATCCCACGTTTGAAAAATCGGACTCGGATCCGACTGGGCCACGATCAAGTCGAGTCGGGTCGACCACACTTGGCGATACCCTCTCTAGTAGTAATAATCTCATTTTCAATTCACACTGGTTGCATGTGAATTGAAGTGACCAACAAGGATAAAAATAGCAGCCGTGCCAGTCATAACGGACATTGGCCAAAACGCCATGTAACGGGCAATACGTAGCAGTGTGGATTTTTTAAGTGGTCAAAGGAATTCAAATATTGTGGAACGGCCAATTTTTTGTTTTTTTAGTGATTTGAAACCATGTAAGAGTAGATACAACTTTATGAAAGACTATTAAAAAGAGAAAATAGGAAAAGTAGTATTTTAAATTAAATTAGATTGGCTCTACCAGGTTTTACACCGTAGCCACTGCTATTTTCAAAATAGAATAGCAGCCCCAACTACTACGATCGAGAATGCGGATGCTACGCTATATAGCAGCCGCTATTTTGAGCCACGATTACTAAGATTTTTACTCAAACGTCTGTTGCTAAAAACTCTTAATTTGGGATCGATCCGGTATAGTGTTGGGTCATGGCTACGTGGGCAATAACTCGTGTCGATTGTAGAAATGTAGTATCTACATTGTCTCTTAATAAGAAAATTGGTAAGAAAGAACAAAGATGAAAAAAATGAGAACAAACAAAGAGAGATCATGAGCATGATGATCAGGGCAGACCCAGAAAATTCAACTATGGAGCTCTATGTAAATGATATATGGAAAATGGGCAAATGTAAAATATATGTATATTCATTTTTGGAGTTTGCAAGAGAGGTTTTAAAAATTATGAACATTTCTCATATAGGGCCCCTAGGTCTTTGTACCTAGGTTCACCCCTGATATTGACGACAATATATTAGAAATGTTCAGTTGTAAAGCCTAAAAAATGAGAGTAGAAGACGTTCACTGAAAGAGCGTGGTCTAAAATTTCTTTTCCTTTCACGTTTTTGAAATTTGATTTACTTTCCTACGCTATGTGTGCCTTTACCACCAAAATACATCTACTACAAGTTTGTATTGAGTCATGTAGCTTGATTTTTTTTTTATTTTTGGAGTAATCCCTTAGGTCCAGAGGGAAGCAGATAAACTTCCATGTATCCCCAGTGGATAATGCAGTTTCTAACCTACAACCTCCAGGTATAAACCGTAGTCTTAAGCCAACATTCATTCAAACCCTTATGTGGTTTGGGCTAATGATCAACCTTGTCAAATGCAGGGCCGGCCCTGAACAGGGGCTGTGTGTGCACTTGCCCCGGGCCCACTTTTCAGGTGGGCCCAAAATTTTTCGCTCCTACTCTTCCACGCTTAGCGATTTTAGACATTTTTCATAGAGTGATTTTTGCTTCTTCCTCCAACTCTTCCACTCCTCAAGAAAAGTAGAAAACGTTTCCACTCCTCGGTCGGTAACGTTAGATTTTTCTGTTATAAATTTTTCTTCTTCTTCCTCTTCTTCATCTCATCTCATCTTATCTACTGTTGACTCTCTCTCTCTCTCTCTCTCTCTCTCTCTCTCTCGGAAACAAACAGAGCTCAAGTATTTGGGTAAAGGCTAAAGCCTTTGCTTTGATTTTTGAAGAAGTGGAATAGTTATAGAGAAAGATGGCGGCAATTCCTGCTGTCTTTTAAACCGATCCATCCAAACAAGTATCGATGTCAAAATGAAAGAAATGCATCTGTCTTTCTGTTCTTATTTGTATTATATGTGTTTGTGGAAATGCCCGATCTGAAAAAAGACCTCTCGATCTCTGATTTGATGTCGTTTGGATTGAGATTGTATCAGGGCCGGGCCTGATTCTGAATTGGATTTCTTGTGCATCAATTGCAAAAGCAAGGCTCTGTATGGATCCTGTCTTTTTCTAAATGCATTCTCTTTAGTAATTTTTGTGGTGTAGCTGCATAAGAACACTGTAAATTAAGGTTGTTGCCTGGGTTTGAATGAAAGCTGTGTGTTAGGGGTACCCTTATTTCTTGGGAATCAACTTGCTTTGTGAATCTTTTGTTTTTTTTTTTTTTTTTTTGTGATTTTTCTATCACCGTGTAATATTTCTTTCTTTCTTTTCCTGTGATTTTTATGTTTCTGTTTGTATTGCTGCCATGTGTTTGTGGAAATGCCCGATCTGAAAAAAGACATCTCGATTTCTGATTTGATGTCGTTTGGATTGAAATTGTATCAGGGCCGGGCCTGCACCCTGCTTGATACATGGGACCCTAAAAATAATTGGAAAAAAAAAATTGAGAGAAGGAACATGCTGATTTTAAGTCTAGTGGTTTTTATTTGAACAGTTGGGAGAAAAAGAGAGCATTCTTTTTTGGGACATGGGTATTTGGAGTTTTGAAAGAACAGAGGAATATGTGGCTTGGGTACTTGAAGTATTCTCAACTTTTTTGGGTCTTGTGGGTGTTTTGGATGGGGACTACCGGCTAATGTGGTCAGGGATTTGAGAGAATTTACAACTGTTTAAGACTTTGGAGAATGGGGTGTTTGTGGATTTTCAGAGCTGCAGAAGAGGGAAAGAGTTTGGACTTTTGAATTATGGATTTATATGGACTTTGGCAGAAAGTGGGGACCCATGTGCAATTATGTAAAGTAGATACTAAGCTTATTACTTGAACCAAAGATGCTAAGCTCATTAGCAAGGATGTTCTCTTCTTTAGCTTTGGAAATATAGAGGCCTAATTTTTACTCGTCCTGGGCCTTGAAAAATTCAGAACCGGCGCTGATCAAATGTCGTCTAATTAACGTTAACACCTAACTCATGTTAGACACGAAAAGGAGAGATAACACTTTATAGACTTGTTAATTGATTCCAATCTTCATTGATCACAAATGAATACAAAACCCAATGTATGGTCTACCCCATGCATTAATTGATTCCAATCTTCATTGATCACAAATGAATACAAAACCCTATGTATCGTCTACCCTATGCATACAATTAATGCCTAGGATTATGCCAATGCATTTATGCATACAATGAATGCCTAGGATTATGCCACTTGGCAACTTAAGGATGAGAAGCTGCTGGACCTCCATAGAAATTCATTTTCCCAGTTAGCCACATATCTATATAATTTACAATGACACCCCCTACATTTTATATAATTCAAAACATCCTAAAGTCTTTTAGAATCCTTCCAATCTTTCAAGATTTCCAATGATTTATCAAGATCCCGCAACCCATTTATATCTCTGTGGAAAAAAAAAACTATTTTTTTTCTAAGTTGGACAAGTGGTCAAGTGTGATACTTTTAAACTTGAGGACATACGGATCGGGCGAATGAGTGATATCAAGGTGCTTAAGGTGCCACCATCACTCAATCATAAGAGAGTTGGCCTTTATGCTCAAATTTAACTAGGAGAAAAAAAAAATTGAGAATTGTCTCCATGTTAGAAAAACGAAGACCACAGAGAATGGACTGAAGAGCAAAATATTATCCTACCGTAGAGACTAGGGATGACAATGGAGGGGGATGGGTTTGGGTTTGGGTTTGGGTTTAGGCAGGCCCTAACTCGACTTGATTGGTACTTGCACTGCCCCATTCCCGCCCTAAGCCATGGCGGGTTCTATGGTTGTCATACCAAACCCGTCCTATGACAGCACGGGCCATGGTTTGTTAGTGGTTTATGAGAAAAGATCTGAACCCATATCATTTAGGAGAATGACACCTCTTAACTACCACTTACACTACTGAAATTTTATATATAAATTCTTGGTAATATACAAAGTGAAGTCATGGGGACACACCCAAGACCCAAACCCACCTTAAATCCGACTTGAATTAGTGTATGAAAAACCACTGTTGACCCGAACCCTACCAGCACACCACCTATCCCACCCCTGATAGGAGCAAGTTGGGGCAAATCCGGTTTGAACCCTAACCATTGTCATCCCCAGTAAAAACCATTGCCTTAAAAAATATTACACACAAACATACCCCACAGAGAAAAAAAGCAGAGAGAAACTAAAATACCATTTGCACAATGGCCGAGCTACCATGGGGCCCACTTGGTGTGTGAAAATCAAAGAGGCACTGTTATCGAAAGGTTTCGACACAGATAATGAGAATACAGAATATTAAGTTGATTAAATGATTCTAGCACTTCATCTCTAGTCTTCAAAGTTTAATTGTTACAGGTCATGTAATTTTATTGTGATAAAATTCAATGTTGAATAATGTTTGGAACATTGTAAAAATTAGATCGATGCCAATTCAAAGGGGGCTAAGTATATGCAAACAAATTAGATTAATTAAAAGTAGGCAATAAGTATGAATAATGCAAAAGGAGCGATAGAAAAGTAGGTTACGGCGAACTCCAATGTTTAAATATGTAGTTAGAAAAAAAAAAAAAAAAGTCAAGAGAATGTCAATGATTAAACAAGCATGCTATTTAATAACATCATCTCATTCTGGATATAATATTCAAGCATACTACTGCTCATGTGAGAAAGTTTAGTTCAGTTGGCCTAGGGTCACGGTTTGCACCTGGAGATTGTAGGTTCGAAACACACTAGGGTTACAGGAGAGTTTACCCGGCTTCCCTCGGGGCCCGGAGGGATTAGTCCAGCCTAAAGGGTTGGGAACCCTCCATACAATAATGTCAGCAGCTGGCTATTAAATTCCTTGTTTAATTAAGGGAATTCCATAAACCCAATCTTTTTTTCTTTGGTAAAGATAAACCCAATCTTTTGAAAATGTTGTTTTTGACTTTCCAAATTCTGTAAGTTTTAGCATCTTGGATGGTAGAGTATCTGAGAGGATTTAAAAAATCTGTTAGAAGGACTATTTGTTTGTAACAATTCTCAGCCTACCAGGGAGAATTACAAATTCTCCACTTCCTAACTCAACTAGTATAACCTAAATCCCATAATATTTTATTCTCTTTTCAATCTTCACTTCATCCTACAAGTACTTTTACCGAACAAACCTTGGAACAATAACATTTCAAAAGGCTAGATTTTGGAACTTGTTACGCCCTGACCCGAACTAATCGTGATTAAGGCTAATTAATTAAGATTAATGCCAAATAAGCACGAATAATTGAGTTAATGAAGATTAATGACCAAAGAGAGACAAATTACTCTCAAATGATGCATCAAGCATAATGGAATGGACTTGAGTGGTATTGAGTGGATTAAAAGTGAGTTAGAGTCAAATAAGCAAGGCCAAGGACTTTTTCGTAAATACGAGTTTACGCGTATTTCGTCGAATACGGAAATTCTTGATACCAACGCGTGTATCTCGAATAGTACGTTAACTTTCATAGTAGGCGTGTTTTCATTTGACCTCAAATGGACCAAGTGGGGTTCCATTTGACTTAAAATGTGATAAGGGCTAAGAGAAGGGGGCTTTTGTGTAAAAGGGCCCTTATATTAGAATGAAAGGAATGAATGAACGATTCATTCGTTCATTCCATCGTCAACGAGCCTGAGCAGACCTTCCTCTTCTTCTTTCTTCCATTTTCTCTCCATTGGGTGTGGAGATTTGGAGCTTTATGAAGTGATTGGAGTAGAGTGGGCTATTCCATCCATCTTTATCTTCTTCCTTGAGTCTTTTTCCTCCCTTGTTGAAGAGAAAAACTTGGAGAAGACCTCAAGATTTCCTTCCATTGAACTACAAGTAAGTGTTTGGAACTTTTAATGACTTTTCAAGTTCTATTGAGTAGTGAGGGAAGGTTTCTAGCATAAATAGCTTAAAGGTCGTGCATTTCGATGTTTTATGGATTTAGGGTTGAGATTTGGGGATTTTGAGCTCAAGCCAAGCTATTAAAGAGGGCTTTGAGTGCATTGACTACAAGAGGCAAGTATAAACACTCTCTTGTGATTATTGTTAACCATTGTAGAGTTTTATAGAATTTCTATGGATTGAATGTATGGATTAATGGATATTAGAGGTATTATTAGTGAATGGATATTGTATGAGAAGAGAACTTGAAGTTCCAATGGTCATTCTCAAGAGAATGCATTGTCTTGGACTTTTATAAATTGTTGAAAAGGATTGGAGTTCAGGGGACTCAGTCTTCGGAAGTTGTTTCAGAACTTCTGAAGCTCAAAAATGGGATTCTGGGTGGGTTCCGGCTAGCCGCGAGGCTAACCGTAAAGCTAACCGCCGGAATCCATAAATGGGCGAGCTTCTGGAAATCTAACCGCTAGAATTTCGGTTAGCCGAAATTGAATTTTCGGCTAGCCGCAAGGTAACCGTAAGGTGACCGAAAATTTAGACAGAAAATGTCAGCTTCTGGAAAGCTGACCATGAGCTAACCGCCGAAATTTCGGCTAGCCGCCAGTCGAAATCCGGCTAACCGCCAAGTAGGTTCCGGCTAGCCGCCAACTGAGTTGCAGCTAACCGCCGGGTAACCGCCGAGCTGACCGACTTTGGCCAACACATTAATTGTGAGTAAAAATTTGGCTAATCGATCGGACCTAATGGTCCGATCGATCAGGGGACTCAGTTTGAGTCCAGTGGATTTTGGATTTTTGGATTTTTGCATAAGTTTGGAGCACTCCTTGTGAGTATAAATGCTCCCGGATTAGTTCGAAGACTAATCACGAAGTAAATTGAGATTATTGAGAATTAAGGATAGTGAAGGGAGAAACCCACAATTAATAAATTGGGGTCTAGACTTCCATGGACGTTAATTACGGGGACTATAATGCACCCACACCAAATATAAATGTGATGCTCATCATGAATAACACGTGCATTTAGTACCGTTGGTTATATCTATATGGTTGTTTAGATATAAGATATAATTAAATGGAATCATGGTTGTCTAGTGATTCCTTATTGTAACATTGCGTCCTAATCTAAAGAGATTGGTATCACTATTATTCCATTCCCTTGTTATTATGGGAATCTTGGAACTGAATTGAATCCAGAGATGGATTGCTCACTGAAAAGTATTCACCCTTGAGTCTGGCACTACCTAGCTATCGTTTTAGAACTTTAAATGAGTTCAATGAATGAATAAATGAGACATACGTCTAATCCTACTGCAGTAGATGGTATTTGGGGGCGTTTCGGAGCTCCGTGGTGATGCTAGTTGTCCCTGGCCCGGACACTAGTAAGTCCCACCAATTCCGATCGTATCTATGGGTATTGATCGATGCCTTCCGTTTGGAAGATGAATCCTTCCTTTGAGGGAAGATGGTAATAATGAATCCTTCCTTTGAGGGAAGATGCTAGTAATGAATCCTTCCTTTGAGGGAAGATGGTAAATGTAATGAAATGAATGCTATGGTAGTGGCCACCCTATACATGTCCATATGATTGACTTTCGTGTCGATTTATTGTTATTGTAGGAACTTTCTAGACTCATCTAGGATTGGAACTGTTATTGATATATTGAATGAATCTAACTCATGAACTAACATGCTATTGCAAGAATGGTTTATACATTGTTGAACCGTCGTGATCACTAGTGTTATTGATGGCATTACAGGCCCGTTTGCCATTGCCGGTGCGGCAGCGCCCCAGGCGGGAGCGGAGGAGACCGCTCAGGTTCCTCCAGGAGGACTGAACGAATGGAATGGCCGGGATACAGTTTGACATGGGTGTCCGAGAGCGAAACAGAGATCGGGATATTTTGAGTGAATATTTTGAGAAACATTTGAGAGATTATTCTTTTGTATAATCATTTTGGATTGTAATTAATGGTCATTGATGTAATTAATGGTCGTCGCACAATATTTTTGGTCATGCACTAATTGTGGGCAAATGATGGATAGTACACATGTATAAGGAACATTATTTTGTATACATGTACATCTTAATTGTTATTGTTAAGTGAAATCGTTTCCGCAGATTTGTGTATTTGACAGGTTTATTGAGATTGTTATCCCTTGTGGATTTCGTTTTAACTACGGTTAATTCGGGATTTACGGGAGTAAGTATGGGCTCACGGCTCGGGGTCACCGGATTTCGGGCCCGGGTCGTGACAGAACTCCACTAATCACACAAGTAATTTTAAATGCTAAACCACATATCAAGGTCTACGATAAGCCAAATCATTTGTAGTAAGTAATTTGCTTGAATATGATAAGAAAATGAAGGAAATGAGTTTTATTTCTATTGAAATATCACAATATTTTTGAAAGCGAAGAGATGTATAAAATTCTGGAAGAAAGGCAATAGAGATTTCAAGAGAGTCTTTATATTAGACCTATGGCAGCAAAGTATGGACCCAAATCCAGACCAAATTAACCTGCTCGAGTCTAAATCGGATAATTGAAGATTTAGGATGACCAATGGGCCCAAGGGGCTCGGCGAAGACCCAGATTTAAGCTCATGGTCACTTAAAAGGCCAGATTCAGTCTCAAACTCTAGGCCTTCATCTACACTGTATATGCATAATTTGATGCAGAGGGAGTTCTTTGACTAAAAATGAGCTTTTGTTGGGCCTTGATGGACCTCAAGCCTTTAGCAGGCCGGGGTGGTCAGTTAGACCTCCTATATTGATTACTGGGCTGGCTCAAACTTGGGATCTAAATTCTGTTAGAACCAAACGTGAAGTTAGACCTTTAATTCATACTTAGTCCAATTAGCAACGGCCCAATACCAGCCCTTTTATGTCCCTGTGTATGGCTATCATTTTATCACCATCTGGATATATATACCAAAGGGCCTGGCTCAAAGTGAAATTTTAGAGTATGATTCTTTGGACCTATCACCCGGAGAAATTCTAAGTTGAAGGAGTGGAACTCTACAGTAGGTTCTATCTATTAAAAATCCGAGCCACTCAAAATGAATGCAGTCAATTATATGTGGGATGATCTAAAATTTCTAACTCGTACTCCAATAATAGTTGATGAACAACGTGATTAGTAATGCATAAAATTATTTTAATCACGTTATTGATCTCGCGATCAATCTAATTGTGTACCCAACTCTTATTAGATTAAAATATTAGGACATTCCATACAGGGGTTTTCAACAGGTGGTGAGAATTATGGGCAATGGAGCATGTCTTAAAGGGTCATACTCATATGTTTGTGCTCGTTCACATGTCTAAATCACTCACTGTGTTTTCATGTGAACACGTTGCCGCGCATGAAACGCGCTGATGATTGCGGCCGGCGGCCGCACCTCCAAAGGCTGAGTTTCAGCGCACCTGGACGCTGCCATGATAGTGGGGCGCGTAAAATGTTGACCATGGTCACGAGCATGTTGTGCCATAGTGAGCTTAACATGACCTACTTTTTGTCCCCAGCTGCCGCTCAGCTGCCGTGGTACATGAGTTGAGTCTGTATCTGAGTGAGTTCAATATTCAAATCCCCACAGTGGCATAACAAGGAAAGAAAAGAAAAAAGGACCACTCGTGGGTATCTTTTTTTCCATTTTTTCTCATGTATCGGATGACTCTAAATGTCTTTTTTCATTTTTTTTCTCAAAAATTGAATAAGTAGTATAGTAGATGTAGGATAGCCTAACCGCATAGGGATCGATTCATTGGTGGCTACAAGAGATGAGTCAGTAATTTTCATTGGTCTGTCTCTTCAATATTGTTTTTTCTATGGCGTGCAATATAATCTCTTCACCATGGATATCTCTTATATGTGATAGATCTCATGGGTTTTACAATGATTTGAGCGGTTGAATTGAAATCAAATCAAATCATGCATTTTAACACTGTTATACTTGAGGGTGACGAATCGAGCGGTTAGAATGATGTGACAAGTTTGAAATTTTATATATGAGTTGATCCCATTTGGATCTTTTGATCCCCCACCTTATCCATGATTGGCGGGCCTCAGGTTGACCACACAGGTTGTCTGCAAGGTCTCATTTGTGTGAGATTTCCACACAGGAGCAGGCCCCATATGTATACCTTATATTTTTTTTATTCTTAATATATAGCTAGCACTACGCTCAGGTGCTAAGGTCCAAGCTTGAGACATGTACGTATGAACTAGACTAACATAAAGACCAAGAAAAAGGCCCATACTTCTGTATGTGTCCTTCTAATAGCTGGTTAATGGGAGGTTTATTGACATGCATACCTTTAACTCCACCATACGATCAATTTCATATCAGTCTGTGGCCAGGGGTAGGCTCAACGTGAATCCAATCCGTCTATTAATCAAGTTTTTCTTTTCTTTTTTTTAGAAAAAAAAATATTAATCACGTTAAAAGTGTCAGACGCAAGCTTGATTTTAAAAGTTAAAATGATTAACCTAAATCCATAATTAATATATTAAATTCGGGTTATGAGGATCAACCTTGATCCTTGCCGATCGGAACCCACCAGAGTTCCTCTCTAAACCCGGCCCATTTGCATCCTTACTAATGACAATGGTTGTCACTTTCTAATTGAATCAGGGTCGGGTTATTTTAGCAGCGAATGTAATCAAAAGCCTTTTAACATGCATATCATATGTAAATGTTCATTGATTTAACATGCATAGCACATGAAAATATTCTTTTAACTATGGTGGTTGCAAGCCTTTTGCTACCTCAATTATATACAAATTGGTCACTATCGCATACATTCTATATATGTCAATCTCTCCGGAGAACTTACCACTTAAAACAACATTTATTATAGTGCATATTCACCATTTAGAACCTAACATGTCTTTAAAAATGTTGGCATATATATATATATATATATATATATATATATATATCGGTTGCCCTGACCCCAGTGGTCAGGGAACTATAGGAGGGCGGTATGCTATTCATAGTCACACTGTGTGATTCCCGACATCTATATTATGCTCCTTGCATCTATGGGCAAGATCCAGCTACTTTTGCGACTACTACTATGTGCTTCCCTCGTAGTTATGATTTAAAAATCGGATCGGCAGTTTAGCTGGTGAAGCATAAAGCTCCATTAAAACTATAGAATTTGATAGGTTGTTCATTCCAAATTTGGAGTGCTATTAAAATTTGATTATAAAAAAATAAATAAAAATGAAGCATTGAATTATATGTTGAAAGTAAAGAAAGGGTATTATTCTGCTAATTAAAAGTACATCTCATGGATTTGCATACCGAGGTAACCATTTACCACCATATGAGACTCATCATAGATCTATTCCCCTCGCACTCATTATTCCTTTATCAATTAGCATTTACCCTAATTTGACATTGATTTAAATTTTACTCATTGTCGGATTAGAGACCTTAAAATCTAATGGTTTTTTAAGTTACATTTTATATGAGATTTAACCCAAAGGTGAGTGTAATTCAAATTAGTATCAAATTAGAGTAAGTGCTAATTCATGGGTGATTAGTGGGTGTGTGTGTGTGTGTGCGCGCGCGCGCGCGTGGGGGTGCTGGGGGGGTGGGGTGGGGGTGGCGACTTATCAAGAAGTGTCTTACATAGTATAAAAATGTTATCTTTCATACAAATCCATGCGAGGTACCCCTTAGCAGAACATATCCCATTAAAGAAATCGTAACAAAATGTAAATCTAAAAAGAATGTTAAAAAAAATTAGATTTGAAGTTTTTTAAAAAAAATTATGTTAAAAACCCTAGATTTAATTTGGTATAAATTGTCTTTCATAACAATTGAGTGGTCTTAAGAAACTCATTATTTGACAAATTCAAAGGTTAGAAAGTAATTTTTACACGATTCAACTAATAGTGAGTGGTTTCCACAAATCTCAAATATAAGTTTTATTCCTCATCCTTGTGAAAAGCGTACTCTTTTTTTTTTTTTCAATAACGTAAGAAGTCAAATAGAACAATATAAAAACCACTTATTTGCCATAAAATTACAGATATAGGTGCGGCTTGCAGATAAAGGTGGTGCTTGTTAATTAATCATTTATTTGTCTAAATATTTATTTATTTAGAAGATATCCAGGAATTCTTGTTTGAGGAACATCTGAACTCTCCAAATATTAGTTCTGAGTGGATTGTTAAATGCATAAAGGTTTGGGCAGCATGGAAGAGGAGTCACTCCTTGTAACTCAATGGATTTGCAAAATTAGATGGGAGAGGTGGACATCGAGAAATCAGTGAAAGAGAGGATTTTTGATGGGTTTGGAGGATTTGAAATATCCTATCTTCACTAAAATATGAGTTTCCCTTGAAATTGAAGAAAACAAGAAAGAATTCCGCTCAATGACATTGCCCAAATGTGGCCAAGATTCCAAGCATTTTGAATCAAAATACTTCACACTAGTTGGCTCAAAATACCATTTGGCATAATTGGTAGGGTTGTTAATGAATCAGTGTCTTTTCGGATCAATGGTGGACCCGGAACCATTAACAAAAAGGTGAAATCTAATCCTGATCCAGAATCGGAACCGGTTTATTGGCTTTGGGACCGAAACCGGCACCATAACCATATAAGGGATAGATCTGGATCCAGGTCCGGATCTAGATAGAAAATAATATTAAAAAAATATGATTTTTAGGAGATATTTTTAAAATTTTAGGTAATATGTCAAGTCTCGGGTCCACAGGTTCAAATCAAAGATGAAATCGGATCCGGACCCGGACCCATTTACTTGCCGAGCCTAAAAATAAGGATCCAAATCTGATTTTTAACTTATGACAACCTCCGAATAGCGACCATTTACCACCCTAATAATTGGTTGGTGTGGCCATCAACGACTTGGCTGGAAGGATTCCTATACGATTATCATGGGAAGGGAAGTACAAACTGCACGCTCACATATACAAAGGTTGTTTCGCGTGGGCATGGCGAGCTAAACGCAGCTGTCTTTTACACCTCCAATAAAGAGGGCGCCTGGAGTTTTCCTTCCATGCTCATCATCATCTTTCCAATAGATGAAACTTTGTGGGCAACTCATCTTGAATACCAAGTACCAACACTCCATAGCCCATCCACACCGTAGATCTCAGCTTCTATGATCCAGAAGATACTGGTTGATTTATTAAAGTTGAGGATAGGATTCATTACATTCTCAAAGTCGTTCTGGTGGGGTCTCCTGATCGATCTATAGCTATGGACACGTGGCATACCGGGTGAGTTTGCACCTCTACATGTCCCTCTAGCAAACATCAATTCAGCGAAAATCGCAGATTCAATCCACTGGGTTGGAAGTTGGAACCCACTGCCGACCCGACCCGACCCACTAACTTTCGGCAAATTGGAGTTTGTAGTCTAACGGACCCCAGTTGAGGGAATCGGCGATTTTCGTTTCCACGTATGGCGGCTGCAGGGCAGATTAATCCAACAGAGATGCTACACTGGTCGGGTGTTTTTTTTTCAATGAGGGAATTTCATTGTCATTGCTTGCAAGAGGTTCAAATTGGCACGCACATGCCCCCCTACAGCATGTCGATAATGAACATGACAGAAAAGACGAGCCAAGTTTTTTCTACTCCATCTGAATCCGGTTGCTAAACAGGTGACCACCTTTGAATTTCACTGTGCCAACACTGCCAGGGTCATCCACCGTCTATACGTGTGGGAACATGGTTTGTCCAAATGTTTGCACGTGGTGTGGATGAAGGTGAGAACTGAGCATTGCAAGATTTTATTTATGGTGACCAATGTCCTAATCAATGTCGAATCAGAACTAGTACAAGCTCAAGGGATGAATATTTTATGATTGAGATGGTCAAATATGGCTCTATGTATATGATCCAAAGAAAAGAAACTTAAAAAAGAGGGCATTCCGAAGAATTTGTTGTTGCCCCGAACCACGAGAAATACCCACTTGTCATTTTGCCACTTGCCGCCTTGACTTTATGCCAAAACTAAACAAGCGTCAGTTATTTATTTGCATAATAGTATTCATATGTGGTTTAAACTAAAGCTCAAAAGTGAATATAGAGAAATGACTGTCAAGTAACCTATTCTTCAATTTATGGAGATCAAATAAAGGGAAGAAGGGAATGAAATACCTAACAATCACTCTTATAATTTAAAATCCAAAAAAGTTAACATGCCATCTATATCTCCATATTGATTCTTCTCTACTTCATATCGGCCTTCACTGCTCCCCTCTTTAAAAATCCTTTATGGAGCATATTTGACTAAGAATTTATATTTTGATGCAAAACAAATATGCCATAACCATTGCTAGCACATATTTTTCATATACCTATGTTTAGTAATAAAAAAATAAATAGTAGTAGGCCAAATTTTGATTGAATAGATGACTTGTTTACTATAACATGTTGTATATTACAGTTTTTGTTTACCAATGAACATATGGACTTTTTATTCTCTTTTTCATTTTCTTTTTTGCTCCAATATTCAACTCCCATACTCTATTCATGTACTTTCTTCCTTAACCAACTGAGCTACAATTTTGAGAAAATTGTGTATACTTTTTAATAAAGGTGTAAAATATTCAATTCTAAATACATCATGAGATTACAATACAAAAAAACTAAAGTAAGATTATGTGTTTTTATATAAAATCAAAATGTCACCAGTATAATTTTGATTCGAGCAAGAGTTTCTTCAACCATAGGACAATTATTATGAGTTTGAATATTGGAAGAGGGCTCACCATATTGATGAGTTTCCAACAATCGTTGCAAATACTGATGATTCTTGACAATATCATAGTATTATTGAAATATTTTGATAATATCATTGTATTTACAAAATATTGCAAGGTTGCGTGCATGGCAAGTTTTACAATAATATGGCAAGAACTCTCCAAAGAGAGTTGTGAAAATGGCCCTTC
The DNA here is from genome assembly GCA_028538565.1 of Umbellularia californica. Taxonomy (NCBI): domain Eukaryota; kingdom Viridiplantae; phylum Streptophyta; class Magnoliopsida; order Laurales; family Lauraceae; genus Umbellularia; species Umbellularia californica. The sequence goes on along the minus strand of JAPQWN010000001.1, from coordinate 9,829,325 downwards.
ATTTATTAATGTTCATCAATTAATATTTAAGAAGTTTCATTAACAATAATGTCATTCCTTCTTTTTGCTAATAATGGTTTGGCTTTTTCAAGCTTGGCAATACCTTGCCTTTAACTAGCGTTTTACCATCTTTGAAACAATGTCATCATTACCTTCAATAACTATGCATATTTTTAGGAATGTTTCAACCTATCAAAATAGGCTCTTCCCACTCTTTAACCAATCTAAATAAGCACTTTCTACTCATTACTATCTTAATTAATAACCAGAATTTAACACTCATCCTAATTACATAGTCCCTTTAATCAATTATACAAAATTCGACATTCCCAACTTCGTTTTATGGCCACAATTTGGAAAATCCTCGAAGCAAAATATCCTCTCTCCATCTAATTTTTTTCATTGTTTTGCTATAATACTAATTGTATCTTCATAAAAGACTACTTAAGACTATTATTATTAATTACTTACAGAGGCAGACTCAAACAGAACTACGAGGGTGCGTTTCAAAAATTCATTAAGAATTACGGACCCACTTTCAAAATTCATATGAAAGCCCTCAGTATGATCCTAAAATCAAACTACCTATCAAGATTCGCACCCCTCAAAATAAAATCTTGGATCAGCCGTTGATTTTACTCTACTTTTAACATGGATAATGGATGATGGATATCTATTTTTGGTTTTTACTCTATTTATTTTACAGTATCTAAGTAAAAAAAAAATCACAATTTTGTTAAAATGGAAAAAACTGGAGAAAGATATTTGTGACTTGATCCGGACTGATCTGCGTTAAAACTGGCACTCATACGAGAAATCGGGAACATGGAAGTGGCACATCCGTAATTCCCGGTCCCCATGAAATAAAATCGCTCCGTGCCGTGCGATTAAATCGGCGATGCTTTGAAGAAAAACCGCCCGCAGTTGCAACACCCTTTCCAAAATTCACATCAAATGAACCACCACCTGTCACACACCTCACACTATCCTTCCTTCCGCAAAACCACTTCTCTTCTTTCTTCTCCAGAAAAGCTGTTTCCCGTTTTCTCACATAACGTCCGTAAGCTAACTTCGGTGCTCGAAACCCATGTGATTGTGACGGAATACCGCTTTCGCACACGATGAATATGCTCTGGTCCGACGATAACGCTTCGATGATGGAAGCCTTCGCATCATCAGCATCAGATCTCTCTCCTTTATGGCTTACTCCATCTTCCGCCGCATCTCAGCCGTCCAGATTCGTGGCCGGTCCTCCACCACCAATTTCCCCCTTTCTCAGCCAAGAAACCCTGCAGCAGCGCCTCCAAGCCCTGATCGAGGGCTCGCGCGACAGCTGGACTTACGCGATCTTCTGGCAGTCGTCCTTCGATGGCTCCGGCGTAGCCGTCCTCGGCTGGGGCGACGGCTACTACAAGGGCGAGGAGGACAAGCGCAACCGCAGAGCGGCCGCGCCGCAGTCCGCCTCCGTGCAGGAGCACCGGAAGCAGGTGCTCCGCGAGCTGAATTCCCTCATTTCCGGCTCCTCCGCCGACGGCGCAGTTGACGAGGAGGTTACAGACACCGAGTGGTTCTTCCTTGTCTCCATGACGCAGTCGTTCGCCAGCGGCGACGGGCTCCCCGGTCAGGTATTCTTCGCCGGCGCGCCGATGTGGATCCCCGGCGGTGACCGGCTTGTGAGCTCTTCCTGCGATCGCGCTCGGCAGGCGCAGTCGTTCGGCATCGAGACGATGGTCTGCTTCCCGTCGGTTAATGGCGTGCTCGAGCTCGGATCGACGGAGCTCATCTTTCAGAGCTCGGATCTGTTGAATAAGGTTAGGGTTTTGTTCAATTTCAATGGATCCATTGAGTCCTTTGCGCCACAGCCCGATCAAGGCGAGACAGATCCCTCCGCGCTCTGGATCACAGATCCGGCAGCGGTCGACGTCAGGGAATCTGATCATTTTAATTCAAAATCTATCCAATTAGAAAACCCTAGCTCAATTCAACCTCATCCGCAGCACATTCACGAGCAGAGTAGTAACCACACACAGAGCTTACCCCAAGTTGAATTGAACTTCTCCAATTCCGGATTTGAAAATGCTGCTGCTGCCCGGAGTGGAATTTCCTCTCAGACCTTCAAGCCAGAATCCATGGATGCGTTGAATTTTGCAGAGAGCAGGCGGAATTCCAATGGAATTTTCTCCTCTCACGACCACCAGCAGATGGGAACAACAGATGACAAGAACAAGAAGATAACATCAGCAGTGACGTCCAGGAGCAGCAATGGCTTGCCCTCCTCTGGAGTGGTGAAATCAAGTGGAGGGGGTGACTCTGATCACTCTGATGTGGAGGCGTCTGTTCGGCAAGCGGAAAGCAGCAGAGTGGTGGTCGAGGCAGAGAAGAAACCGAGGAAGCGTGGGAGGAAACCTGCCAATGGGCGCGAGGAGCCGCTGAACCATGTGGAGGCCGAGCGGCAGCGAAGAGAGAAGCTGAACCAGAGGTTCTACGCCCTCCGCGCTGTCGTCCCCAATGTGTCGAAGATGGACAAGGCATCCCTCCTCGCGGATGCCATCTCCCACATCAATGATATGAAATTGAAGATTGAAACACTTGAATCAGATAAAGGAGGATTGCAATCCCAAATCAATAAATTAAAGAAGGACCTTGTCACAAATAAGGAGTTGGATCATCATCAACTTGATCTCAAAGCCTCAAATTCAAATGCAAACTCAAATTCAAGTAGGGGAAGGTGTGCAGGGATGGAGATTGACATAAAGGTAGTTGGGTGGGAGGCAATAATTAGAGTCCAGAGCATTAAGAAGAACCATCCTGCTGCGAGGTTGATGGCTGCACTCAGAGAGATTGATGTTGATGTGATTTATGCAAGCGTGCAGGTTGTGAATGATCTCATGATCCAACAGGTGACGGTGAAGATGTCTAGCGTGATCTACACTCAGGAACAGCTCACTACTGCTCTCTTTGCTCAACTCGCCGAGCCCCCAAGCAGTAGCAGTAGCATTAGGCTAGAAAGAACCTAATGCATCTATCTGTTTCTTCTCAAAACTAGTCAGGGCAAACCTCTCTGTACAGCCTACAGAAATATATATAGTATAGATATCAGATTAAGAAGGTGTCTGTTACTCGCGGAGGAGCTGCTGCTGCTTCAGTGGGTGTTTCAATTCATAAAAGGAAGGGAATTTCGAGTTTCTATCTACAAAAGAAGAGTGCCTTCAATGAGTAAGGTATGCTGTAAAATCCTCAATTACAGCATCCTTCTTTGTTTTTATCTTATTCTTTTCTCTTTCTTTTCTTTCTTCTTCTTTCTTTCCTTTTTTTTTTTTTTTTGGTGTTTGCTGTTTTGTTCAATGTACATATCTGATGCAACTAGTCTGTAATTGAATCTATTGAGTGTTAGGATTAATTATTTAGAATGTATCGGGGACGTTGATCTGAATAAGAAGATGTAGAAGACCTTAATATTTTTGTTTTTAATAATTATGGGATTTATGATGAAGGGCAAACCTTTTGAGTTGAGCACAATTGCTGTATTGTTTGAGGGATGGGTTGTAACATAATCTATCAAATTTAAAGATTTAAATGTATTATTTGACACTTTTTTACATAGAGGAGCCTTGTGCTGATGATTTCTGGAATTCAGAACTCTTGCAGTTGCAGTGTGTTTTGCATTTGTTTAGTGGTCCTGGTAATGATTTCTTGACTAGTCTCTACTCTTGACCGCTGGAAGTTATATTCTGCTACCCACCTAAGCAATAATAATATCACTTTCATTTACTGGGTTGTAGAATTATGTCTGGAAATGTCAGAATCCTTTTAGATACCAAGCTAATCTAAACATTTTTAAGAGCTATAGGGACCCAACAATGAAAACTTTGTGGCATGATCATAGTTTTTTTTTTTTTTTTTTTTTTTTTTTTTGAGTTTCTCTTCTTTTTCTTCCTGTAGCTCCATGCCTCTTGGTTTCACATAAGGGGGGGAGTATCTTCTTGGTTTTGGACGACACACCCATGGGCATGCATTATACCAATTACAGTGCTCTGGCATTACTGAAGTTCATACATAATTCAGCAATGGCCATTCAATCCATGGCAAATTATTTGAAAAGCATTCATGGGCTCTTCATGAATGGAATTGGTGACCAGCCTGGCACCACCAATGGGCTGGTTTAAATTGAGTTTTGACGGGCCAGTGAACAGCATGACAGGGACTGAGTTTTGGGGGCATCATCAGATTGCACTTGGGCTGGATGGTGGCAGCATACTTGAGAATGATTGCAATTTGCAACTGCCAACCCATTGGCAGTGGAGGTTGGTGCAGTACTGGCCAGTTTGCAGCTATGCCCGACATTACACATTGGCAACGTCATTATCGAGGGGACACCCTGATGACTATTGAAGCACTATAAACAGCTCAACCCTTTCATAGGCCCTTATGAATTTGTGGAAGAGGATTCTACAGCTCCTTGACACAATCAGACCCAAGTATGCATGATTCTATCGCTGCACAGCAAATCAGGTGGCGAACTAACTGGCGAAAAACTAGCTACACCATATCTCACTATTTACACATTCACACTTCCTCTGCAACTCATATGTGTAGTATGGTGTCCTGCATGGGCAAAAGGAGTCCGCAAATGTTGGATGGAGAACTGGTCATATTGAACAGCAGTTTACATAAAACCCATGTCTGTACTGTTTATATTATGACTTAATATACTCCTCTTTAGCTAAAAAGGAGGAGTTTTCCACTGATACTTAGACTTTTAAATGCCAAAGTATTATATATGATAGATGTTGATTTCAATTGCTTGAAATCAGCCAATTGCATCCAATTGATTTTGACCAGATTTCAATTAAGTTTGACCGTCCATTTAGCTTCCACAATCCACAAGCCTACTTAGTCCATCCATTTGATCTTGACCGATCACTTCGGTTCCCTAACTTCTCGCATTCCTCCAGATGATAGCACACGTCTCTGCAAGAGCTTTTCTCACTTCTCCATCACGGTCCATCCATCACCTCCGCTGTTTCTCCTCTCATGGGGCTTTGCGATGGTTTTTTGGATCGATTCTTTAAAAAAAAAAAATCATTGTCTGATTCTATACAAGACAATCATAGTCCAAACAACAGATGAAAGAAACCAATATTTTTCTTTTTGAATTTTATGATGAAACAACATGGTTTATTGGACACCTGCACTTTTCTAGCCACATACAGCTCTTGATTTTTATAACACCACCAAGACATTGTTTCAAAGCATTTTCTCGAAACTATTGCTAAATGAGCTACAGTGGAATCATTTAGTGCTTATTTCTCTGTATGCAATGAACACAGGATACTTGATGACTCTTTCTTCTTGTATATGAACAAAATGAAACTCAATTGACTGTCTTCATTTTCCTTAATTTCTTTCGAATACCATTTCATGCTTCCGATGTCTCCGAGTAGTTTACTGTTTGTATATGGATATCTTTCTTAAATTTAAATGCAGAGGAGAGTTTGTTACCGGAAAATTGAAAGAATAATTGAACCAATTGACTGGAAGGCGAGATACTATAAAAAGCTGGATCGTGTTACATGCAGCTTTCGATGGACTGATGCAGGTATGCATACTTATTACTGTTTCCGACATAAATCAGATCTTATTAGAAATCAATCCATGAATAATGGAAAACATTTCTTTGTGCCACACAACTAGAACAAATCCAAAAGTATCAATGTTTCTTGCTTCCCATTTTTGAGAACTGTCTCATCATTTAGACCAAGTGCTATTCTAAGGTTTGTAAAGTTGAAAAAAAAAGATTTTTCAATGAGAAAATCTGTTTCTCAGGTTAAGAGTTTCTTCTTTGAGATATTCACTAGTGGTGACACTTGCATGTTTTTGCCAATATTTTGGTGAAATGCGGTGACACTTTGTGATGCTTTTTCTTTTTTCTTTTCTTTGGCCATTTTTTTAATATATATAACATTGCCAGATGCTATAATGATAAAGCATAATTCCTATTCTCAATGTTCTTTGATGGATGGTTTGATTGCAATACTGATTCAGAGTTTGAATGCATTTTATTAGATTCCATTTATGCATATTGTCAATGTTCAATTTATGCGAACATGGATCTTCTCTCTTTTATAATTTTTGATATTCTTAAAAACTGATTATTTTCATATTCTTAAAAATTGATTAATTTCTTTTGTTGCATTTGCTTCTTTAATATTGGATTTATCCTTAATTAGTTGTTAATGATCCGATGTATAAGTTATCATTTTGTTTCTTTTACTATTGAATTAGTTCAGGTATTTTTTTTCTTTTACTATTGGATTAGTTTTAGGATCTAACGTCATTTACTTAGGAAACAAGAAACAGAAACATTACCATTATAAAAAGGAAAGAAAATATAAACATTAGTCTTATACTATGATATTTTACAATATACTGGAATTTTTTCTTCCTTTTTCCATAAGATTTTTGGGGTATATAAAAATCACATTGATATGGACTGATTAAGATGAGAAAAGAGAAAGGCTTCTGAGTTAAATGGGTTGAAGATTATACATGAAGAAAAAAGGTTAGTGGATCAGTTAGTAGGGAAAATGAGTTGGTTAAAATGTAAAAAAAGGCAAATTCCATATTGTAATAGATTTCAAAATCTACGAGCAATTATATTGCAAGATTGGTGTTTTGGAATGGATAATACAAATAGAATCAAGCGACTGTCATTTGTTGACAATGTCTTTAAGGAGGATGACATTTCACCAAGTTTTTTCTTTTGGTTAGTTATCATCGATTTGCAAGTATGAGAATCGAGATCTAGTAATCGTCTGGGCCTTTTGCAATCATTTCATTAAGAAAAAGGATCTTTTCATTGCTATATCTATCTTTCTAAAAATTGGATCAACTTAGTTTAGAATGTTAGAATGTTCATTATTGCTGCAACAATGATGTCCTCTCTACTACTTGAAGAGTAAAAGATACAAGACTCTGGCATACATTTACGGCATATAGGGTAACTCAAGAACCCGGAATTTGATGTTTCAACCTAGGGTGTCCTTGGAACTTAAGGGTTTACAAATGCCAAGGTTTTCACAAAAGTGCCAATGATCTTTGGTAAATATATGTTTTGCTTGCCCCATACTTGACAGTTAAGGGTTCCAGAAATTTTCGTCGTTTGAATGGCCCTTGAGGAATCTCTTAGAATCTATTTTCAGGTTGTCCATTACCAGTATATTGCTTTCCTTCATAAGAATTTACCACACTCATCCCATTGGAAGGGCAATGAAAAGAACATTAATTATGACATTCCACATCATGCCATGAATGGCCCCATAGGATCCCTTCTAGAAAAGCTATGCTATTGATTACTTCAGTTCAGGTGTTCAAAATTAAGTTTCAAGTATAATAAGGTTTGATTTTAGAATTGGTATGAAATTACATTATAGCAGCATATATGAGTTGACGTTAAGGTGTATGATTATCTAAAGAAAACATACCAGCTGTGTAAGGTTTATATTTTACACAGTCCAAATGCATATAATTTTGTAGCAAGTCCTCTATGTACGTTCTCTTCTCGAAATATTCTGGATCCAATAGTATATTAAGTGATGGAGCCGATGATTCTTTTCTTTGTAAGTTGATATTGAGCATGCATCATTCCTATATCTTTGCCTAATAAAGAGCCTCCTTATGACTGAAAGAAGATTACAATCTTTAGGATATTTTCTTCCCGTGTAGTTAGTTTGTAGATTTATTAATATCTGATTGTTGAATTCTGCTGACTACACTATGTCATAGACAGATAAGGTTCCTTAATCTAAAAATAGGGTTCCTGTGCTCCATTTCTTTATAATTGAGCATTTATAGGATTGCTGCAGCTCTCTTTGCTTAATTACTCAACCGCCAACTGCCAAGTAGTAGCAGTAGCAGTAGCAGTAGCATTGGACTAGAAAGAACCCAGGGTGGCAGGGCAACCTATGTGGATGGACTACAGAAATTTATATAGATAAGATAGTCATGGTTCAGATGCAGATGGCAGTTTTAGAAGGTGTCTTTTGCATGCAGAGGAGCTGCTACTGCTGCTTCTGAGGATAAGGGAATTTCTATCTACAAAAGGAGGGTGCCTTCAATTCGTGGGGTATGCAGTGAAATCATCAATTACAGTATCCTTAATTTTTTTTTATTGTGTTTGCTGTTTTGTTAAACGTACATATATCCGATGTATCATGCACTAGTCTGTATTTGAATATTGGATTAATTATTTAGAATGTGTAGTTGATGTTGATTTGAATAAGAAGATGCAGAAGACCATGAGTTCATTGTTTTTAAGAATTATTTATTATGGGATTTACGATGAAGGGCAACTTGGAGAAGAATCTATCAAATGTAAAGAATTAATGTATTATTTGACATGTTTTTATGTGGAGAAGAGCCTTATGCTGATGGTGGTTGGAATTTAGATCTCTTGCAGTAATGGCAATGTGTTCTTGCATTTGTTAAGTGGTCCTGTTAGTGATTTCCTCAAAGTTATCTTCTGGTTTGTAGAATAATGTTTGGAAAAGTAAGAAGCCTTGAGATACCATCACAATGCTAATCTAAACATGGATATGAGCTATAGTAGCCCAACAATGAAACGTCAAGGGCATGATCATATTCATGGTTTTTTGGTGTTTCACGAAGTCTCTCTTCTTCGTCTTTGTGGGCTTCACATAAGAGAGGAGTAATGAAGAGGTGTTTTCCCATGGTATCTTCAACTTTCAAAGGTCAAATAGAGAGTGAATGTTGCACCCAAACTTGGAATTTGAACAGGAAGTATGAGATGTGATCTCTACAGTGAAAACTGATGTGATGCGTTAATATAAGCTAGAAAGAATGAAAACCTATCGAGACCTGATTTGAAGTGAGTGGAATGTTAGGTTTTTTTGGCTTATCATAATAGAGATCCAACTGGTGGATATTGGATGAGAAGTTCTACTCCTTTAGGTCAGCTATGTTTGTGATGTGTATATTAATTGAGTCTTGCCATTTTAGGCCCCTAAAATAAAACCCAGAAAGCTATAAACCAACTCATAAAAGCCCAATGATTATTGACGCATCCAAGAACAAGTAGTTTAATAGATTGAGCAACACAATATAACTGAGCCTCGTGCTTGTTTCTACTTAATTAATGCCCATATTAGAGTAAAACCTTGGTGATATTTGTTTTTCATGGAAGGTAAAAAGAGAGTGGTAAAGTAAACTTTCAACCGCCATAAATTTTACCTTTTTCTTCAACATTCCAGAGAAAAATTTACCTCATAAAACTGAGGTTATGTGTGGTGAAGTAAACTCAACGCAAAAAATGCCAATTTTACCACTCTCTATCTCTTCCCGTAAGAAAAATTGAAATCCTCTCTATTAAAGAAAATCTTTTTGCCTCTTTTCTTTTCCTTCAAAAACATGTCAATCGCTGCGCCATGAAGGAGTGGGTTGCACGAAAGCTCAAAACAGTATTCCTCTTTGTGGCAAAATCGTTCGGACGCACAAATGCACCCTAAAACCTTGAAATGGATTAGCAAAACACTAGGATTTTCTCGTGTGGCAGATTCAGATCGTTCTGTCCTCACCCTAAAACATTGAATGATTCTCCCTTGAATTCTGAATTTTCTGTTTGGCATAGCCAGTACTGGAAGGCGTTGGGTAAGTTTCTCTCTCTATATTTATTTCCTTTTATATGATTTTCTCAATTATACTGTCTGAAAACAAATAAATGAAAAGAAAATGAAACGAGACTCGAATTCGACTTTCGCCGGACTAGGCCCATGTGATGTTCCTAAATTTTACCTCATAAATCTCAGATTAGATGCGGTAAAGTAAACTCAAGACAAAAAGTCACTACTTTATCACATTATATCTCATTTAATTTAGGTCGTAAAAGACAAAACACAATTATTATTTCACTAAAAATCTTGTCTCACTTTGTGACATTTACTGAACCTTTACCTTTTCTTTTCAGTCAATTTTTATCTGAACTGTATTTACCACCATTACTTTGTATTCCATCAATGATTCAAGAAATGGAAGCAGTTACTTGGAGTGGTTAAAATTCAACACTGGATTGAGTGAAATTCCAGAATGTCAATAATTGCATCAGATTTCACGTCGATACGATACACTCAACACAGATGAATCTAAAGCCACATGCAGCAACGTCACCTACGCCTAGCAAAAGAAGTAGATAGTCCTATTCCAGCGTCGGTGCTTGATAAGGCATAGCAGGGGTATAAACACCACTGTTTACTTTGACAAATAGAAAAGCTAGCCAATGAGGGAGCTTCACAAAGCCGAAAAAAAAAAAGGAACTACTACATTGTTATAAGATACTACTACCAAAATTACTCGTGCTTAGTACAGATATGACAAACATTGCAATTTAAATATTCATGTATAAAAAAATTCATAGATTTTTTAGAAAGAAAGCAAAAGAAAAAAAAATTATAAGTATGTATTTATATCATTGAAGAATTCGTATCGTAGAATAGAAAAATGAGAATTAGAGTAGGAGAATTGTAGAGTTTGGATTGAAACAAAGTCTATGACAAATAAAAGAAAAGAAAACTGGAGAGCAGTTATGAGTAGTTATGATAAAGAGATAAAGAAAGTGATTGGCGTAACTTCCGGTCAAAATCATAACCGTTGGTCAAAATTGGATCAAAAACCTCCTAGTTTAATACATTATACTGGTCCAACACCGACTAAATTTGCCTGTTTCTTTATCGGAATTTATGACTAGAATTTGGGAGGTTGGGGTTTTTTTTTACATGATGTGGCATCTTGTCTACTAATGCTGTATTTCTTTTATTAGAGTTTCAAATTCCAACCACCCAAGACTTTTTGAAATTCCACTCTCTATATCATTTGTTGGAATTTTAAATCCTCCATAAAAAAGAGGGATTTGGAATTCCACGTAAGACGACAACTTTTGGAGAATTTCAAGCATGAATTCTTGGAATTCCGATAAAGAAATGGGCCAGTGTAGAGACTTTACTAGTGCTATATAACTTTCGTTTTTTTAATTTCTTGCTAAAGAATGAATGCATGATGCATCGCCCCTGTCCTTCCAGATTTCATGTTTGATTTTGATTTTTTCTTTTCCTGAAGTGGGAATTCCATGTTACAATTGAATCATTGTAAATTGCTTAAAAACCCCTCCTTCCTCTCGTTTTAGAATGAAGTACGTTTCATCTTCATTAATAAGAATATTTTCTTGCATTTTGGCTCTGATTTAATGGGCTGTGTCCAAGTGAACCTTAAATAGACTTCATTTGGGTCAATTTATAAGACCCGGGCCTGACTCTATAGAAACCTTCTTCCGGACCGACTCGACTCATAGCTTATATTATCTCGGCTTTCTATCACTTAATCTGAGCCTGGCCCATAAGTACCCCAGCTGAAACACACGGCACTATGTGTAGGGATTAGAGATGGACCAAAAGGGGGCTCACCTGCTGGTCCTTCTCACAAGTGGAACACATCCAGTGGTGTACAATTTTCAAGTGCTCCCAGCTGTGTTCAGACCCAGGAAAGTATAAAGGGTGCCAAAGCTCATCCGAACCACATCCTACCCACCTAACCCTGTGTGCATCTCACCTAGCAGTGTACAAGTGTAAATACAACCACCTAATTCAGGTGGGCCCACACTTCTTTATTGACTCAATCTTTTGAGCCTACTTTTATATGTAGTTATATGAATGAATGGGCTATTTTTTTTTGGCCCAAAATGCTTAATTGGTAAAGGTTAGCCCACATGTAAAAAAACTGAAAATAATTTTTTGACTGTAACGGGTTACACTAGTTGAGTCTGCTTGACCCGCATCGAGTGTGGACGGGGTCAATCTTAGTCGTTGACCTAGTCAGTTACGGGCTGGGCCTGGGCCTTCCCGACAAACCTTAAATCAATGGTCAACCCAACCGACCCTAGAACATGTAAGACAGACCAGATCTTTCTTGATCCTTTGACTCGGACTGAGCAGTGTCACATCCTCTGAAACCTTCACACATGACTCATCACTCGCCGAACAAAGAAAATCAGTAATCAATCAAAATAAAGAAACACCCCATTTTGTTCAATAAATTCACAGCACAGCAATTCTGTTCTATTCCACACTAGTAATCTCTGTTTTGAGTAATATGGATAGATTGTTCTGTTTAGTAATATATTCACAAACGATCAGTCATGGCTATCATGCCAAGGGAGATGAAGGAGATGGAAAAGCTGGTGGATAGGATGCCCATAGAGATGGAAAGGTTCATGTACAGCCTTGTTGGAGATGTGGAAATGGTCCTCGACTTCCCAGAGGAGATGGAGAAGATGCTCCTGCCCCCTGCTCGTTCCTACGTGAAGAACACAAAGGCCATGTTTCGCACTCCTGCTGACGTTTATGAGCACGCTGATTCCTACCACTATGTCCTCGACATGCCCTGTCTCCAAGTCGAAAACATCAAGGTTATTTCTTATCAACCCCCTCTTTCAAACAGCGCCCATGTTGATGGAAGTGTGTTTTGTTTTGTAACATGGTTAATTGCATGGTCTTGAGCAGGTGAAGGTGGAAAATGGGGTACTACATGTGGTTGGAAAGAAGAAAAGAGAGGGGGAGAGGGAGAAGGAGGAGTGAAGCCGATACGAAGAGAGAGAAGGGCTCGGTACATGAGAAAGTTCACGCTCCCCAAGAACGCTGACCCGGAGAATGTGACTGCTACTTACAGGGATGGGGTCTTAACTGTGGTTGTTGCCAAGAAGCATGCTGAAGAAGCCCCTTCCAAAACCAAGACCATCACCATCACCATCCCTGTCTCTTAGAGCTCTGACTGAGTTGTTTTTATTGCTCTTTTTAATCTTGTGATCCTATCTACTACTCATGATATGCCATATACGTACCATCTGAAAAATGAGATGAGAGAGTGCATGTATGGTGTCGTTGAATCAAGCGGTTGTGTTTTGTGTATACTGGTTTTTCTGGTGAATTAGAGTGCATTGCGTTCTTCTAAATCAACTCGATCCATTGTCCTTTTCTTTGTTGTGAAACCAAGAAACCAACGTGCTACCGAGGTTCAGTAAAATGCTTAGACAAGTGCGTTAGGTTCCCTTAGAACGTGCCGAGGCACATTCCCTTATAACCCCTCTTACTAATCAATGCCATTGCTCCTTTTTTATTAGCACCAGCATGAGATAATCATCTTGTTTTCTAAGGTCGCAGAAACTCGCTCTTTCAATCAATAGGCTGATACAAGACTTGAAAAATCAATTTGATCTAATGATAATACATCAATAATTTTGCAGCATATTAAGTCGAATAACGTCTCATCTTCTTACCAATGATCAAGCCAAGCCAAATTGTTTCCACACCAAAACATTTGCTTATTGAAGGGGCTAGCTAGACCCATTAGGCGTAGTCCATACCTGATTTCGTAGGGTACAATCCTTTTGATGATTTAAGTTTCCATTGTGATGAAAAGGGGTCATTTTCAGACTTAAAAGAGTGACGGGGTTCATTAATCAGGGTCATCTCACCATAGAATGGATATGGACCCATAACTAATCTAGTTTTAAATTGACTTTTAATCATGATGAACGTATTATATTGAGGATCCTAATTAAGGAAATTAGGCGTGGATGACTTTGATTGGACTGGAGGGATGGGCCTGTCATGGCCCTTAAAATAAGCAAATATGTTGGCCCATAATGTTGAAATAATTCTTATGCGAAATATTGGGATACTTAAAAGTTAAAACCTTAATCCATCCCATGATCGCAATGTAGATATCACACCGAAGGAGAGAAGAATTCATTGTTTGACCTTAATCACACTAATAAAAATGGATTTAGATTTTAATGAAATTGAAACATAAAACATGCAGAGTTAACAATGCTAATATTTTTTAACAACAGAGTAAGGTGATGATATCTTTTATATTGGAGATGTAAATGAGCTGAGGTAACCTAAACCAAGTCTAACCAGTCATGAGCTGGCTTTCAATGTCAAACAAGCCATCTCGAGTTCTAGCTGAGCAGGTGAGCTTGGTTTGAATTAAGTTGACTAAGCTGTCATTAGTCGAGCTCGAGCATCTTAGCACAACCTAAGCACAGCTTGGGCTTGGTTGACAATGCATATGAACTCGAGTTTGAGTCAAACCCGACGATTTTCAGGAATTAGGAGCATCTTATTGTGGGGTTTACTTTTAACTACCAAGACGGGGGCTCATAACCTTTTTGTTGCCAAAATCCTAGTGGAAGAAAGGGAAGATTCATGCATGGAAGGAGGACACGAATAGCCTGAGATGAAGACAAACGGACAAAAGTCAGGAAGCCAAGAAAAGGGTTTCTTTTTTAAATTTAGATGGCTACAAGATGTAGCAGCATCTTTCTGTCGGTTAGCAAGGGTGAATGCAACATGGTTTCTCAAGAAGGATGTATTTATCATCGTCAAAACCACTGGCAGTTCTGTGGTTAGCCACCTCCGTTTCCATATATTCCAACTACAGGAAGGGATACTGTAGCCCTAATGGTAAAGGGGCTTGGGTTATAGGGCATGTATGAGTATTCTTTTGCAACCAAAGAAGCTCTAAAAACAAAAGTAGGCGGCCAAGAAACTTTGATGGCACTATTATGTATCTTGTTATTAACCCAAAAAAGCAAGTCTAAAAAATACTAATTTGTAAAAGTCTAAAAAAAAAAGCAACGAATGGTATATCCACGTATCCAACTAAAGATGGAGAGTAATGGAGAAGAGAGGATGTCGTTGCATGGATGAACTAATTGACAGCATTACTAAATAATAGAAACTGAGAAGGGGCGTTTCTCAACGGGGTTGTCCACAATTTTGTTAAAATATGATATTTGTTTTAGAATTTGTACTGATTGGGACAAGAGTTAGTCTCGTAGTTACTTCTTGTGTGGTGGTGATTGGTTGATTCTTTGTGTTGAATGAAATTATCCGATTAAAAAAAAAAAGAAAAAGAAAAAAGGTGAAGAAATTAAAAAAAATGAGATATTCCAAGTGGAACGGGTCAATCCGTAGGTGGGTAGCTAGGTAGTTTCACAAGTTTGTACTACAATCTTGACTTATAGGTAAGAAAAAAAAAGCCAAACAAAAAAGAGCTGGCTCTTAGTATAATCCGCAGCATGGTTAACGTCGAGTCAAGAAGAGAGAAATTTTGAGATATTTGAGAAAGTTAGGTGTAATTTTATAGAAAAGAACATTGTATGTATAAAATATATTGAGCATGGATTGAACTCTAGCTAGCTACTTGTGCAAAATATTGGCTTAGCTTGGCACGACATGCAGCAAAGCTTGAGCTTGGGCTAGGCATGAGCTCGATTTGAGTCATTGAAGTTTGTCTTACCAGAGAAACAGTCAAAGCTTGCCTTGCTTAATTAGTGTCTGTGTCCACTGTCAACCCCAAAGTGATGAGGTGCTGTATGCTCTAAATTAAATAAATGGTCAATCGGTGTGTTCAAGGAAAATTTTTAAAGATAAAAATGTTATGACGAAAGGGCCACAATAAGATTTATAACATCATTTGACAGGTGGGCCCCGCAGGAATTGGAGGAGTTCGGGAGAGGTATTGCTTATGTTCTCCAAAATAAAACTTTTCAATATTTCTTTCATTCAAGTCCTCTCTAAAAAATAAAATAAAATAAAAAACTCAAAGCATTTTATACTTTTTTTTTTAAACCTTGAATTACGAAAGGGCTCCAAAGTCTCTCATCTTTCTCTGTGAGACACTTTATATATACTTGATGGGTCCAATCCAACTAGCTTTGCTCGAACTCCCTTCTTATTCTCCTCCTCCCTGTTGTAGCTCTAATTTTCTTGTACCTCTTGTAGCTTAACAAGGCTTCTCATATTAAAAATTTACTATAATAGGTCACGATGGTTTTAGACTTCTGACAATGTAGGGCACGCTCAGGCGAGGTTTGAATAATTTATCAATAAAGTAATGTAAAGTAAATGTTAAATAAATTAATAAGATATATTTGTAGAGGGAAAGTATTTTTTAAATCAACTATAGAGGATTTACTGAAAAAATCTCAAAATATAGTCATTTATCCTGAAAGGTCCTCACAAATTGTGTAGTACTAATGACGTTCTCTGGACAATTTTTTATATTTTTTTTATACTTTTTTATGAGTGACGATAGTTTCACCATGGGCGACGCTAGCGCCGCTCATCAGAACATCTTCCAATGTCTTCTTCTTCTCCTCCTCCTCCTATTTCTTCATATGGAATTTGCAAAGAGGAAATATTGGATTGTGCAATTAATATGTACATAAGCATCATTCTTGTGTTTCTTGTGTAACAAATTCCATTGGAGATTTGAGATTTCGCGGTTTTTTTGGGGAATTCTAAATTCTTTCAGGACAAAGAATTTTGAGAAATCTTCCAAACCAGAAGGCCCTATAAGGCTAGTTTTTCAAATCTTCTTTTTCACATGCTTGCATTGTTTGTTTGATTGATCGATTATAGAATGGTGGTACAAGCTGGTGATAACAACATAAACTCGGTGATAACGTCACCTTGCCATGAAGAGATTCTACCCATCAACTCTTCCAGAACGCAGCGGCCGTACACTTTGAGGGGGTATGCTTATTCAGGTGAGAAAGCCCAACTCCACCTTCCTACCATCGGTTTCATTTCATGTGTAGAATGCCAAGAACTGTTGAGGAACTAAACATACACCGTATCCATCTAGACACATCCATGAAATGGAATTTGATACACAAGTAACACAAGAATGATGCTTATATACATACTAATTGCACAATCCAATGTTTCCTCTTTGCAAATCCATAGGAGGAGGAGAGGAAGAAGAAGAACATTAGGAGATATTCTGACGAGCGACGTTAGACATTGACGAGTAACGCTAGTGTCACCCTCGTCAGACACAAGTGACGCCTATCAAAGTTGAAAAAAAAAGGGAAATAAGGCATGACAGACCTCATCAGTGCTACACAATTTACGAGGACCTTTCGGGATAAATGACTATATTTCAGGATTTTTCAAGTAAAATCCTCTAAACTATATTTGCAATTTTTTTTCACGGGATAAAGTAATTTAAAGTGAGATGAGAAGTCAAGCATTGGTAAAGTAGTTGAAAAGTTAAGTAAAATTTTTTGGGAGCCAATATTTTACTTTTCCACTAACCGTGACTAACCAAATACGAGTAAAAGAGAAAAATCAACTGTTTAAGGAGAAAAAAAATCAACCGTTTAATGGATTTACTTGTAAAGTGATTTCAAGTGAACGATCACTTTAAAAGAAAAAAGAAAAAAGAAGATGGGTCATGTCGAAAAGTAAACAATTTCAAAGTTTACATTCTTGACTTTTTGTTATTTTGTGGCATGAGAAGGAACTTCTTAGACTTATTTGGTTAAAAAGAAGAGACCTATTTGTAATTTAATAGAAAGTGAGGATAATTCTTTATGATTTTTTTTAAAAGAAGAGGTGATTTATTTAAAAAAGGAAGAAGAAGTGATTTTTGAGATATTATATATTTTAAAATGGCCCATCTGTTGGAAAAGCTACAGAAAAGGGGCTGCAAATATATGGCGTTAAAAAACCATTGAGACCCCCTACTCGCAGATGCGCGTCGCGAACACGTGCCCTATTAAACATTTTTTGAACCCTAAACCGCCGATTGAGCCGGACTTGCGTGCACACATAGAGAGGCTTCAAAAGCTCTTAAAGTGTATAGGAATGGAAAAACCTATAGAGCCTTTTAAAGAGTTGAACCTAACCAATGTGGGATGCCATGTTTTCTTAATAGCCTACACTATCCATATAAAACAAAATGAGAAAAAAGACAATAGATCCTTTTAATAAAGACAAAACAGCTTTTGAATTTTTGAAACAACCAAAAATCTAACAGCATCTTCTTTTCTTGTTTCTTAAAGTGTGTGACCCCTTACGTTAATTCATTTTATAAGTAAATTACCCAAAGAGTAACTTGAGGTCAATTTGGAAACTCTATTAATAGAGTTAAGTGAAGTAAAGTTGATTTTGAAGAAAGAATAAAATAGAAGTGGGTTATGATGGTATTTTATTTTTATTTGCTTGTTATGGAAATTTTTTTACTATAGATATGGAAAAATGGAGTTTTTTTTGTATTTTAGTGGATAAAGGTGGTTGCTTTTTGAATTTTTTTGAAAAAGATGGAGGGAGTTTTGAATTAAAGTGTTTTTAATGTAACATTTTTATAAAAATAGAGGCCTTACTTGACTTTTACTATATTAGTAAAGTGCCAAACTAGCATGAGGAGTCAAACCCTTAGTGCCTAGAACCGTCCATCCCTTTCTCGATCCCACTCCGAAAACGCGGATCGGCGTTTTCGGAGCGGAATCGCCTATGGAGCACGGTTCGAGTTTTTATAGAGCATGGTTTGACGAACGACGGATCGGGTGTCGGGTGAAACCTGGATCGTCGTTTAACGAGGGAGGGAGCGCAGGTTGACGGGTTTCGAACCGTGAATCGAAACTATTTGGAGCGTGGATCCATGGTAGGAGCGTGGAATATGAAAGTTTGGTTTCCAAAAATGCATAGATTTTAAAACTTGATCCTTATTTTCATAGAGTGGTAAAAGGAAAAACTGAAAGAGAAGTGAGGCTAAAATCCGAAAGAGGAGAAGATCGTCGGTTGCCGCATGTCATCTCTGTTGTCGCTTCCCGCAGGTCTTCTACGTTACAGCAATAGCAAGCAGGAGCCCTTTCCCTTCCTCCCCACCGCTCTGTGAGTCTGTGACTCTGTGTATTTGGTCATTTGGGCTTCACTCAGTACTTGGCGGTCTCCAATCTCCATCAACTTGATACTTCACTCAGTGAGTCGGTAGAATATAATGAGTGGCAAAAATTAAAAAACTCATATGTGGTGCAAGAGGGGTGTCCGCCGGCCCCATGCATGGTAAACAAACTGTTTGGGATTGATAATATCAACAAAAATCAAGCATTTAAATTTTACAGTAATGATGAAAAACTGGCACAAGATTTGTAGTTTTATACTTCATATCTCACTCACAGCTGTCTCATGCCCATATGTGGGAAGAGGATCCCCTGTTTGGACCACTCAGGGGGTGCCACATGTAGAGGAGATGTCATATCAATAATGACATCTCATCTCCTCCACTTAGAATTTTTTTTTCTTTTTATGCTTCCCATATGACACCCTTCATTGGTCCAAACAGGGATCCTCTTCCCCATATGTGTGGTTTTGTACATCTTGATGGCTATGGAAATTATAAACAATAAAAGATTTCCATCATATCCCTGGCATGTTGTCTTGTCGGTTGTCACTCATATTCATAATTTATAAGTATTACAAGTTTTTATCTCCATTCTCCATTAATATATGTAAATTATAAACAATATATGTTGGCAGAATGATTTGACCTTTTTAACCACTATTATTTCTTTTTTAGGACCATGAGCAAGAGGAGGGAAGGATTCCCTCTTTGGCCCAAACAGGGTTTGGGGGTGCCACATGGAATTTTTTTTTTTCTTTTATATGGAGGAGATGAGATGTCATTCTCTCCCCCATGTGGCACCCCTTGAGTGGTATAAATAGGAGGATTTTTTTATGTGGATAAGATGAGATGTCATTGATATAACATCTCTCTCCCATGTGGCACCCCCTAAGTGGTCCAAACAGGGAAACAGGGGATCCGTTTCCGCAAGAGGAGTTACAAATTACACAGAATCCACTTCATCAAAGGGATAGTATTGAAGATGAGAATACAGATTTGACAGCCACTCCTCTCAAAATGTACGTAATAATTATTGGAGATAAAAAAGATGGAATTACTTGTAGGGAAATATTCATATGCATCTATCCCTCACCATTTTTGGTGAGGAACACCCCTTTTGGGTGTGTTTCAAGTACAAGAGCCGGCACTCTTGTACTTGAAACACACCCAAAATGGGTGTCCCTCACAAAAAATGGTGAGGGATAGATGCATATGAAGATCCCCCTTGTAGGTGGATAAAATATATATGTATCAATTAATTAATTATTTATATATCCATAAACACTATATTATATTTGCATTCTGGAGGCGCTCCAAATATATAATTACTTTAAAATTTAGCACTTTGACACTCCCGCACGTGCAGCACGCTGTGGGCACTGAGGTCAAACCTAGATATTGCATTCCCATAGGTTTGGCTGCTTAACTTTTGTTTAAAAGCTTTTTTTAAACCTTCTAATCGCGACGTTGAGCGGAGCAGGTAACAAAGTAGCTTGGGGATGGAAATAATTAATTAAGCGGCTTTGATTGGGCCTGTCCTTTATACGTTTAGCAAAAGAAAAGACAAAAGCATGTGAAAGAGAGATGAATGGGTAAGGCCCTATAAGCCAAGCAGACGCCTCCACTTTCTACAACTCTCAACTCCAGAGATGAATTCTAGCGGCGAAGTAGGATCTCTCCTCCGAGATACTACGCCCAAGAGGAACTCACAAGTAATAACTTGCAAAGGTACGTAGTGCATGAAGAGCTACGTGAGAAAGAGCCAAAGATGAGAAGTCTATGTGTATTCAATTATTGAGCTTGTTGGTTTAAAGATGATTGTTTGATTGCAGCCGCGGTGTGCTGGGGAGCTGGAGAGGCACTGAAAATAGAAGATATCCAAGTAGAGGCACCAGGACCGTCTGAGGTTCGCATCAAGATGCTTTGCTCAAGTGTCTGCCACACAGATATTCTATATTCGAAAAGAGATTATGTGGTCAGTTTGGAAAATCTACCTTCTTGCATTGCTCTGCTCTTTCTTTATCCCTGATGATCATATAATCCCCCTTCAGTATTAACTGATGAAGGGGTTGAAAAGAAATTTGTTCCGATGGAAGAGAGGAATCCTGCATTTTTATCCTTTGCATTCAAAATTGAAATCCTCTCTATTAAGGAAAATGAGTAATAAGTCCCTTTTTTCTTTTTCCCTCTTTTCACTGTACCATAAAAGAGTGAGTTAAATAGAAACTCAAAACAATTTTCCTCTTGGCAAAATTGTCTGGTTACACAAACTCACCCTTAGGCCTCAAAATGGAGTAGCAAAATAGGATGATTTTCTCCTATCCAAGGGGTCCTGGCTTTGGGAACGGTCCCAGATGTGAGCAGATGCACAGGAGAAAATTTTCCTAAAATAGAAAGCATTCAATATTTTTCAAATTATACACCTATTTTTATATTTATTTTTATTTTCTCCTTTCTATTTTTTGTTTCTTTTCCTGGGATGGCAGGGATCTAGTGTTACATATATTGTATATCATATGTTTTTGTTTAATGTTTTATTACATATTTTGCATATGATATGTCTTTGTTTGAATGATTCTCCCTTGTTTTCTGGCTGTTCTGTTTGGCACAGCAATCATTTCCGGTAGTACTGGGGCACGAAGGCGTTGGGTAAGATTCTCTCACTTTATTTAGAGAAAACTGTAAAAAAAAAAAAAAAATCTTACGTGACCACTAATCGAAAAGAGGCCACGAGTCACTATTGCATGGAAGTGATTTCCTGTGACCACTTCCTTTTTTTTATTAAAGATTTACACGTGTGACGACGTCGTCGCTTAATAACCCATTTAAACGTGTGACGACGTCATCGCTTAATCGCCTGAAACCCAGTTTCCCCTTCTTCCTCCCATTGTTTCCCTCCTTTATCCTCCTCACACTCTCCCATCAAGCCCCTCACTCGCTACTCCAATTCCTCAGCACTAACCCACCCATCTTTCTCATAATCCACATCAAATTTCATCCACTATGTGAAACGAATCCACAGAGCGAATTCTGAGTGGTTTGCAGGTATGATTAATTACATCGGTTGCAACCTCTTAAATGTTTCTCTGGTATCATATTTGGTGTTGTGAATGCTAGGACGGGGCATCTTCTTTTTCATCCTTTTTTCCTTGACACCAATAGCATGTGCATAAATGCATGGGCTCTGAAATTAAAAGAAAAGCCCCCACTTTCATACCCATTCACTGCTTTAGAGATGTAATCAGTACTTCATTCTGTATCATTGAAAATTAATTGAAATAGAGGCCTCTTTATTATTATTTTCTTTTGCACACATTAAAACCTGAAGCTTTATTTGTTTCCATGGTGGTGTCTTTAGGATATCATTTGACATTATGGATGGAATTCGATGTGGATTATGAGAAAGATTGGTGGGTTAGTGCTTAGGAATTGGAGAAGGGAGTGAGGAGCTTGATCGGAGAGGATGGGGAGGGGCAGAAGGAAACTGTAAGAGAAAAGGGGGGAATGATGGGAGGAAGAAGGGGAAAATGGGGGAATTGGGTTTTAGGCTGTTAAGCGACGACGTCGTCATACGTTTAAATGGGATATTAAGCGATGTCGTCGTCACACATTTAAATCTTCAATAAAAAAATGGAAGTGGTCGTAGGGAACCACTTCTGAACAATATTGACTAGTGGCCTCTTTTTTGGTTAGTGACCATTTATGTTTTTTTTTATAGTTTTCTCCTTTATATAGTTCCTTCTCTATGATTTTCTCAATTGTACAGTCCCAAATCAAATAAATGAGAGTGAAATGAAATCAGACTAGAATTTGACTTTTACTGGCCGGCCTGGGCCCAAGCGTTCCTAAAGTCAAGAGAAAGACGTCTGGCATAGTACAATGGGCACACCATTGTTGGCCCATGCTTTCCTAAAATAAAAAAATATTTGGCCTTCTTTATACCAGATGTGAGATGTGGAAATCTTCAGTATTTGACTGAAACTAATGATACATGATCATTTCATCTGAGACTTTTTTCTTTATGCATGGCCAGGTTGGTTCATCGGCCGGGCCAGCCTGGACCTAAAATTAATTAAGCTCATATTATATTTCCAACCTGGCCCAAAGCAGACTGGTCCGGCCCATGAGCACCCTTAGGTATTCACTATGGGCTGATGATACATGTACCAATTGTAACAATGGACCCAACCCATTTGATCCAACTAAAAACCTTTTCAAACTGTTAAATCTCTTGGGGTAAGCCCAACAAAAACTGTGTCATTTCTGAAGTGTGGTGGAGAGCGTGGGCGAACTTGTAACCGAGTTCAAACAAGGGGACATTGTCATCCCAACCTACGTTGGAGAATGCAAGGAATGCGAAAACTGTAGATCCGAAAAGACCAACTTCTGCCACAAATATCCAATCCATCTCACTGGGCTCATGACCGATGGCACTTCAAGAATGTCCATCAGAGGGCAGAGGCTCTACCATATGTTCTCTTGTGCAACTTGGTCAGAGTTCACAGTGGTGAATGCCAACTATCTGGTGAAGGCCCATCCATCCATACCCCTGCCACATGCCTGCTTAGTCTCCTGTGGCTTCTCGACCGGATTCGGTGCAGCATGGAAGGAGGCCGACGTCCAAAAGGGGTCAAGCGTTGCCGTTTTTGGCCTCGGAGGAGTTGGACTAGGGGTATGTATTTGAATTTTTAGTTTGATATTGCATGACAATTAGACAACATACAGATGTGTCAATGGGCCACGCCGAGGCCCAGGCCCAGGTTTCAGTTGAGGTGAATTGGGTCATATCTTTTGAGGCCCAAGCCCTTGAGGGACCCCCCTTGACATCAGTTTGTAGGCCGCTTGCGGGTCCTAAAAATTATGTGGTCTTGCCCTTTTTTTCATTTCTCATCTGCAGGTAGTAAAAGCAGCAGAGATGCTAGGGGCTACTAAAATTGTAGGAGTGGATTTGATAGAATGGAGAGGGGAGAAAGGGATGAGTCTTGGGATGACAGACTTCATAAATCCAACAGAGGACAGCACTAAATCCCTTTCTGAAAGGATCAAAGATGTGACTGAAGGCCTTGGGGTCGACTACAGCTTTGAGTGCACGGGAGTGTCCCACTTACTCAATCAGGCACTTGAGAGCACCAAAGTGGTATGTAATTAAGCACATTAAAATCATAACACCCTTTAATCATCAAGCATAAACATTAAACTAATTGAGCTTGGCTCCTAAAGTTCTACTTGAGCCCAGCTAAGGTTAAGGGCCTTAAGGGCGGCAGTCAATTAGGGCTAGTTTGGCACTTTACTAATACAGTAAAAGTCAAGTTAAGCCTCTATTTTTCAGACAAGATGCCACATCAAAAGGACTTTAATTCAAAACTCCCTTCATCATTTTCAAAAAAAGAAAAATTGCAATTACCTTTATCCACTAAAATATAATAAAACTCCACTTTCCTATATAAAAAGTAAAAAATATTTCATAACAAACAACTAAAATTAAATTATCATCATAACCCACTTATATTTTATTTTTTCTTAAAAATCAACTTTACTTCAAAAGCGCACCTAAGCTCGGCTTGTTTGCACCCCTACCCTAAATTTAATAATATTCATGGTCTTAGTGATGTTTTTTTTTTAATTTCACCACTTTCAAAGAAGTTGCATTATTGAATGAAAATATTATTTCATCAATTGTATCTTTTCCTATGAAAACTAGGAAGATAGGAAGACAAACATATGGGGACAAAAATGCTTATTGTGCAGTGGGTGGTGTTTTGATTAGGGAAGAGGAGTAACAATTGCAATTGGAGCAATCAATGGGCCAAACGTGCCCATTAATTTCATGGCCCTCATGTCAGGCAGGACGTTGAGGGGCTCTATCTTCGGTGGCGTCCGACCTCGCTCTGACCTTCCCAGCATCCTTGCTAAATGCATGAACAAGGTGGGTGATGTTTCTAAATCCAGTCACTATTGTATTGCATGCCTCTTTTTTTCTATATTTAGTACTGATTTGTGGTGGACTTAAGATTTTTGTTTGAAGTGGGACGGATCAAAAGATTTGGGAGCAAGGGCCTATTTTTTTTTTTTTTTATCGGTAATTTGGCCCACAGCTCTTTTTGGCCTCTTCTAGATCTGAAGAGGTGATGCGCCCAAAACCCGACACCAGGGTCTGCCCTAGAACAGCTGGCCACTGTTAAGCACTAGGCTAACTCAAATACTCAATAGAAGAAGTAAAAGAATTTGTAGATCCGGGCTTGTTAGGTAAATTTATTTTCTTAGTAAAGTGAGGTGAATGGTCAAAATAATAAAAAAAAAAAGATCAAATTTAAAAGTTCTATATTTTAAAAAAACCACTACTTTGGAAAAAAAACTAGAAAGTCTCAATGAAGGAAAAACTAACTTTTTTTTTAAGTTAAAAAATTATATTTTTATTTCACTAAATGACAAAAAGGCCATCACTTTTTAATTTGACCCTTCTTTTTTCATTTTTAGGTTTTTAATTTGGCCATTCACCTCACTTCACTCTACTAGTGAAGTTAAAAAAAAAGCCGAGTGTTTGTTTGGACAAGGGTGCCACTAAATTTTATATCAAGAGAATTTGAGATGTGGAAAGGATATGACTTTTCAAAATCAACAACCAAAAGAATTCCCAGGGCCCAATAGCGGCAATGCAATACCATTTGCTCTGGAGAAAATTTACATTTTCCATTTCTGCAGATATCCGATCAACATCTCAAGGTACCCATCATATTGGTAATCCCCATAAAAAGAAGTTGTTTGAGTCGACTAGTTTTTTTGAGCCTATCCACTCACACAGTCACACCCCAGGTGGTGAGGCATCCCTGTCCACAGATACAACCGAGGTGCTGTGGATCTGTTGGATAAATGACTTGGGTGGGTGTGTGTGTGTCGGTGTGTGAGTATGTGTCCTAGAAAAAGAACAAAAGAAAATGAGAGGCTACTTTTAGTGATGCTTATCAAGTTTAGGGATGCTTGTAAAATTGGGGGTAAACCTAAAACTGCCGTCACTCAGACTTTCTCCTTTGTGCCCGTTTATGACATGTGACACTGCCTCTTTTTGTATTTTTTTTTTGGTAGAAGACACTGCCTCTTGATGGGTACAAGTCAAGTTTGAGTTAGGTGGATAACAGCTGTATCCTTTATTTCTTATAAGAGATTATAATTTTATTATTATATAATCCAACTCAAGTATCCAAACCTGCAAACTCCAAGTTGCACCCTGAAAAAGTGAAAATGTTTACCAGTCAGGACTTGCTTCACATCTGACTGTGTTCAACATCCCAAATTGGAAAAATCACTGCTAGACTTGCCCTAATTTAAGGAGGTTACCAAGCCACCCCTTCAGTCTGACCATTGCCATAAAAAATTGAATTATGCACAATTCAATGTCACTTGACCGAGTTGTAGGATATAGCTTGGAATTGTGGATGCAACTTAGTGGAGTTGACTCACTTTCAGGGGTGACCAAGTGAGACATTAGTTTCAGTATTTGGACAGCCTACAACAGATTAGATAATTAGTAGAGTTAAAGATGTTGAAGAATCTAGGGATTGGTTTGTGGCCTATTGGGAACCCTAAAATTAAGATATTCTCCTATCTTTTCAGTGCTCTGCTAAGCTCACACTTGGTTTTTCTGGGCATGATCACATTTTGGTTAGCATGTAAAATCCCCACCCTTGATGTCCTCAATTTCGAAACTGTAAAAGATGCCTTTTGATATATTTGTCAAAATGGGGGTTGTATTAGCTCCTAGTTTGTAAGTTGGTTAGAAACATGTGTAGTGGGTGTGCATGCAAGTAAGTTTCATTTTTTTAAATGATCAATGCCTGGTTGGATAAAACAACCAACCAATGGCTTAAATCTCGGACCAAACCAGTTACCTCCAATGTCTGGTTAGATAAAACAAGGTTGCTGGTCCAAATGGTCAAAATTGTTTCATCTCAGTAAAACTAATTAAAACTTGTAACAACCAAAAGTTGAACTTAGTGGATCCCATGTAAATTATTTTTGAATAACTTTTTAAAATTTTCTTGTCTTTTACATCATGGTGAGTCCAAGTTAAACATGACAGTGGGAACTGAGTTAGACCAAACCATACACTACACTGTTTTGCCCTGTAATCCGATTTTTTTAAACTGTCTCTAACACACTATAACTTCCACTGCAGGAGCTCCAGCTTGATGCGCTTGTGACACATCAAGTCCAATTGGATGACATAAATCATGTATTTGAACTTCAAGAACAACCAGATTGCCTCAAAATTATTGTAGGGTTCGATGACAAGAAGCATCTGTAAAAGTATCTGAGGTGTATGAATTACCTCAATTGAAGGACACTGATATTTAATAAAATCATGTAATGTGGTGCTAAACATCTCCAATCATTCACTTCTATTTCTCCACTAACAATTAGTAACTCTCAGACGCGTAGGCACAACAACCCAAGAGTCTGTCTTGTGTATAAGAAGAGCCAGAACATGAACAGACAAGCAAGAGAATATTTTCACCGTCTTGTTGAACCATAGCTATAGTACTATAAAATGGTATTTGGGTTGCATTTTCGATATAAAAGAAAGGCCAAGGGCAGAATGTCATGGAGAGAGAGAGCGAGACATAAGAAGATGAGACGTTTGGCTCCTACTTTTATGGGTGTTGGGTGTAAGTGCCTCAAAATTACGGACTTTGTTAGATGAATATATAACTCTTTAATGTTGCTATTAAGCTGCTTTGAATGGATTGGATACCCAGAACCTGAAAGGGAGAGGATAGAATTCTTTATAAAAAAAAATGCTGGAGTAGACAATGAACTCTTTTCTTTTTTTCTTTTTTTGGGGCTGAGTTGGATCAGTGGTAAAGTACATTTGGGTAACTATCTGAGGGGTCAGGTGGCTGTGTGAGATGAGATGTCACTTTCCACTTGGGTGTTCCTTGTTTCTCATAACTTTGAGGCTGTTAAATCAATGAGACTTTTCAACTTTTAACCCCAATGAATCAATGAGTTTGTCCACATCAAACCCCAATTATGGATACAGATTTAAACAGGCCCCATGAGCTGGACTGCATATCAATAAAATGAAGTTTCCTCCCTACTAGTGGCCTTTAATAATACACCCAAAGTAAAAAAGATAAGAGAGAGACATGAAAGAAAAAAGAGATACATTGTTAGGAGGCTTGGATCTACCAATCTTGGAAGTTATGGGGCCCCTTTGATCAATCTATAGTTCAGTGAGATGGGTCTGCCTTAATTGAATATATTGATCATTTTGATGAAGGTTCCAAATTGGAAAATGTGGACAGCTGCCAAGCCGGCTAGAGGCAACACAACTCAGTCCATAGTATCGAGTCTCCACATTCACAGTACCACTCTGCAACTCCGGATCCTCCTTAGTGAGCATTCTGCGACAAATAAAGGAGGTGTTAGAAATTTTGGCGGCCTTGCAATGGCCGCTGCTCAAAGGGCTTCTTAAACTAGAAGTCTAATCTAGAAGGAAAATAAAAAAAAAGGTTTGAATGACTAAATTGGTCATCTGTATCATTGTAAGCTAGTAGCAGCTAGTTAGGAACACCAATCTACTACTGATAAGGGTGAGAGTGAGTGAGTGAGTTTGAATATCTTCTTAAGAAAATAAATGCTCATCTCTATGGCACATCCAGAGTAAACTACCTTTTTCTTCGGAAAAAAGCAATTCCCAATTCCTCTGTTTATTTACTATCTCCTTTGCAAAGTTTACATTCCATCCTGTTTTGTGACACCATGAACAAGTGCTGATTTTGAAAGAAGAACATTGTCATGTATCGACTAATTACTTTTTATCAATTAAATGTAATAATACTGAAAAGTAATAAAATACAAAGGAGAAAATGACTATTCACTTGTTTTAAAACAATTATTTAAAATTTGTACAGTGCCAATTGAAAATCTAAATTCAACTGTCCCTGAATCAATTTTCAAAAGCCCCAAGGGCATTTTGAGAAAAAAAAAAAAAAAAGCTGCTGCCGGTGGGATGAACTTTGCATCCAATGTCCTGATTTGAGAACATTGGATAATACTTAAAGCCCATTTTGAAAACTTACATTTTCTTTATTTATTTTTGTAAACTTCCCAAAACCTGAAGCAATGATATTATCGACGTGAAGATACAATGAAAAATCTGGAGGCATGTGCAGTACCAAGGTGCCAACACTAAGTGGGCTATGAGCGTATTGGGAAAATTCTCTCTTTTAAGTTATCAATTACATGAACAAAAGGTGAGATTAGATTGAGAAGCAACTCCATTTACTGTGTATCCACTATCCATACAGTATTTGTAATCTCCCTCTCCTATTGAGTAAAGGAAAGCGACGGGCAGCAGGCGAGGGTACTTTTGTAACTTCAACTTTCATTGGCTTTAGTGTCGGAAAGGCACTTCGAGAGAACTGGTATCGCTCTGCAGCGCTCGTGTGAGAGACGTGCGTGCGCTCGTGTGATCCAGAGGACCAGACCCACCAACTGCTTCTTTTCTCTCTGCAATTCGAAATCTTCTCTTGCAATTTCTCTACTTGAGCAGCTTTCAGAATCTTCAATCATCTCCACCTCCTACTCTCTTACTTCTTCTTGTTCTTGTTCTTCTTCTTAGATTGCAGTTGGAAGTCACCATGCTTTCCTCAAAAACCAGGTTAGTATGCTTGCATTTCCAGATCTGATTGAGGTTCTTTTCAGTTTTGGTTTAAAGGTTTAATCTTTTTAGTTCTTCTTGCGTTTTGGCTGAGATTGGTATCTGGGTTTTTTGTTTTTTTTTTTTTTTTTTTTTTTTTTTTTTTTTTTTTTTAAAGAACTCTTTTCGATTGATCTGATTGCAAGGGCCTGATTGGGGGTTTGGTGGATTTTGGATGTAAGGGGTGGTCTTTATGGATTCTCTTGATTTGTGTCATTAGTTCTTCTGGGTTCTTATGCTTTTGGGTGTTTGTTCTGTTTTGTTTGGTTGATGGAATAGTTGAATTCTGATTAGTGGGCGTGGGTTTGTAATGGTTTTGGATCCAAGATGGCTTCTTTTTTCAGAATTATGCTTGTTAAGCACAATCTTTTTAGAGTCCTTTCATTGAATTTGGTTGATTTGGTTATTGAATGCTTGAATTGGGAATTTTTTTAGTCATTCTGCTTTTAGATTAGATTGGGTTTCGCTCTTTATTGTACTTCTTGTTCTTTTCATATCTGTTCGTTTATAATGGTGTGAATTGGTTATGGAATTCTGAGATTTGA
The DNA here is from genome assembly GCA_028538565.1 of Umbellularia californica. Taxonomy (NCBI): domain Eukaryota; kingdom Viridiplantae; phylum Streptophyta; class Magnoliopsida; order Laurales; family Lauraceae; genus Umbellularia; species Umbellularia californica. The sequence continues at coordinate 9,799,319 of JAPQWN010000001.1, read as the reverse complement.
GTTTTGAACAGAAGTGGTTCATCTGAAACTGTGCCAAGCAAAACCTCATCAGCTACTCCAAGTGATGGCAAATTAGCTAAGGTGCCTGCTAAATCGGATTCAATATCATCTATTTCAAAGAAAACCCCATCAGCTACTACAAGTGATGGCAAATTACCTAAGGTGCCTGCTAAATCGGATTCAATATCATCTATTTCAAAGAAAACTCCACCAGCTTCTCCAAGTGATGGAAAATTACCTAAGTTGCCTGCTAAATCGGATTCAATATCATCCTCTTCAAAGAAAACCTCAACAGCTACTCCAAAGGATTGCAAATTAGCCAAGGTATCATCTAAATCGGACTCAAAATCATCCGTCTCAAACAAAACCTCACCAGCAACCCCAAAGGATTGCAAATTAGCTAAGGTATCAACAAAGTCAGATTCAAAATTATCTTCTACTGGGCAAGATTCACGCCTTTCAATTGATCGGTCGCCTAGATTGGGGCAAGATTCATCCCTTTCAATTGACCGGTCACCTAGAATGGTTGATTTGAAGCCTTCCGTCAACAAGAGATCACCGAAAAGCACTATTCCTCCCAATGTAAGTTAATTCATACAACAAAATGCCATCAAAACTGAATTTCATTTGTTACTCTATAATTACACACACATGCACAACACATATATATCCTGTTTTTGGGCTGAATTCGGGACTCCTTGGAGGAACTCAAAAAATTAGGAATGTGGAAGTCTGAGAGCACCGCCTAATTAATTCGACATAAAACCATGAAATTAAGAGTGGCCACCAAGTTCAGCCTATGGTTTTATTTATTTATATATTTTCAAAGGTATCGGTATTTGGTTTTTTGATGTAGAAACAACAGCAGCCTTTGAAGGGATCACAGCTACATGCACAACTAAGTCTTTTACAGGAAGACCTGAAGAAGGCGAGGGAACACTTGGCATCTGTGGAGAAAGAGAAGGCCCAAGCTCTTGAAGAACTGACGGAATTAAAGAGATTATCTGATGAGGCAAATGAGAAGCTAAATGAAGCTCTAGTTGCTCAGAAGAAAGCTGTGGAGAGTTTTGAAAGTGAGAAGTTCCGGGCCAGGGGATTGGAGCGGGTGGGTGTTGAGTCAGCCCAGAAGAGGGAAGAGGAACGGCAGAAAGAACTCGAGGCCATCAGGAATCAGCACGCAATTGATGTTTCTGCATTGCTGTCCACAAACCAGGAGCTTGAGAGAGTGAAAAATGAGCTGTCCACAGCTTATGATGCAAAAATCACTGCCCTGGGTCGTGAAGATAATGCAATGAAGATTGCAAAAATCAATTCTGAGAAGGTGGAGCTCTTGTCGGGGGAAGTGAGTCAGTTGAAAGCCTTGCTTGATTCAGAGTTGGGGACACTGTCCAATGATGCTGCAGAGTTAGTTAAACAACTGAATTGTGAGGTTGATTCTCTGAAGCAAGAAATTGAGAGAGCAAAGACTGCTGAGGAGAAACTGGCAGGGACTGAAGCGATGATTGAGGTGCTTAGGATGGAGGTAACAAATGCAAAGCAGGTCGCTGCAGATGCGTGTAAATTGGTTGATGAATGGAAGAAGAAGGTTGAAATATTAGAAATTCAGGCTCATAAAGCCACACTTTCTGAGAGAACAGCATCAGGATCTCTGCTTTCCATGATGAAGCAGCTGGAAGAAAGCAACACTTTGTTGCAAGATGCAGAATTCGAGATAACTTCTCTCAAATGCAACATTGACGCCTTGGAGATTTCGCTCAGGAGACACAAAGGTGATATCAAGGAATCAGGTCGGCATCTTGAAATGTCAAAGCAAGAAGCAGTTGAATCAGCAAAAATTGTCAAAGATTTGAAATCTGAGATTCAAAGAACAAAAGAGGAGAAAATGCAAGCGATGGACAATGAGACACTTGGAGCTCTGAACGTTCAGAGTCTGTTAGAAGAGAAGAACAAGCTTATAAATGAGTTGGAGGCCACCAGAGATGAAGAAGAAAAGAGTAAAAAGGCAATGGAGAGTTTGGCATTGGCTTTGAATGAGGTATCCTTGGAAGTGAAAACTGCAGAAGAAAAGCTTTCCACAACTCAAACTGAGCTTGGGTTTGCTGAGTGTCAAATTGAAGATCTGAAGATGGTTTTAAAAGCCACTGAAGGGAACTATGAGGCCATGCTTGATAAAGCAAAAGAGGAGATTGTTCACCTTGAGAAGTTGGTTGAAAGATCTAAGATTGAAGCCGAAAATTTAAAGGCTGCACTAGACGAGAAAGAACTTGAATTTAGCATTGCTATAAAAAAATCTGAAGAAAATTTTGTGGCAGTCAAACGAGATATGGATGGACTAGTTGAGAACTCAAAGGCTGAATGGGATGAGAAAGAGTTTGTTTTTGTTAATGCTATGAGACGGTCAGAGGAAGAAATTTCTTCCATCAAAGTCAATACAGGTAGATTGGCTAATTTAATCAAGGAAGCAGAGGAAGAAGCATGTTCTGCAAAGGAAGATGGAGCCCAGCTGCGGAATATGCTGAAGCAAGTGGAATCTGAGACAAGTTCTGCGAAAGAAGTCACAGATAATGCTATTGCTGAGAATCTCCAACTGCAGGGTAGGTTTCTGGACAAAGTGAATGAGTTGCAGCGCATTACCCAAGAGAACAATGACCTTCGAAGCCGTGAAGCAGCTGCTCTCAAGAAAGCAGAAGAGCTCTCTAAGTTGCTCGAGGAGGCTTTGACCAAAAAGATGGAAGAAAATAGTGAGCTATCAAGTAGTGAAAATGAGTATGATTTACTGCCGAAGATGGTAGAACATGTAGGAGAGGATGGAGAAAGACCAGATAATCCTGAGTTGAATTTGTTCTCAAAACGGTCGGAGAAAAATGAAGAGAAAGGTCCATCGACAGATGTGGATCCTGTGCAACTGAAATATCAGAAAGGAAATGGGAATTATGAGGAAGACTCTGTTGATGTTTACATATGGGACAGCTGCAAGATTGTTGAGGACTTCCCACTCAAAAAGCCAAAGCCAGAGCCAGAATCATTAGAAGATGAATTAGACTTAAAGATAGATGGTCCCAATCAGATGAATGGATTGTCATCAGATACCTTGAAGAATGGGGGTAGCCCTCCATCGAAGCTGCAGCAACCACAAAAGAAAAAGGCTTTAATGTACAAGTTTGGGAGCCTGTTGAAGAGGAAGAGCAATCCCAAATAGCCTCACCCCAACGGTCAGTATTTACCATTTTCTTTGCAGAATGTTATATAATTTTCTCTATTGTGCTTTGAGCATTTGTTTTGTGTGCATGGTTTTTATGAGTTTCTGCTATTTTTGCACCTGCCCGTCTGTAAATTGTAGCAATGTTGGGAGTGTATCAGCTATTGTTCATTGTGGGGTTGTGTAATGAGTGCATTGGGAATTTTTTTTCTCCTCTCAATGGAGAGGGAGGATACCTTACATTAGTTTGTCTTTATCATGCCTTAAATGAAAAAAATATCATCGGCTTTTGATTATATCTCAAGATGCAAAATGAGAAAACCATCAATGCTGTTAAATGTGTTCCATTCAAAAGAAATGTCTCTTACATGTGTTCCATTCATTTAGATAAGTGCTACTAACTAAACGCAAGAATTAGGTGTTTCTTGCATCTTTTTCCGCATGTATCAGTAGTCCGCGAACAATCTCATAAACTCTCACTGCCCCAAGCTGTAACTCTGTTCATATCAGCAACATTTTCGGAATTTGACTCAAGACAAGTGGTTTGCTTCATCCAAGAATGGACGACTAGGCCTTAATCTGTATTTGAAGTGAAGTTTAATTAATTTTAATATCTACCTTTTTCTTAATAAGAAACTTAAACTCACACATCTTGACATATTACAAGATGTCTCTAACCAGCTGAACTATAGTCAATGACTAACTTTGATTTTTATGGACAAACAATGCACCACCCTTCTGCAGTAATGATACGTTCACCTACAGTCCTGCTTGCATCAAGTGCACAAGTTGGCCCTGGAGGTTCCGGCTTTAAATGAAGAGTGCCTTTTATTTTATCTTTCCTTTGTGTTTACAAATGAAGTTATTAAAGGCTTCCCTTGAAGCACTAGAATTAGTGTTTTTTTTTTTTTTCTTCAAAAATGATTCTTTATAGACTCCAAATTTACAGAGGCTGCAGTCATGTTGGTTCATTACAGATATCTTGCTAAATTGCCTCAAACCTCTTTTCTGGTGGACTGCAGAGGCTGCAGCTGTAAGCCAAATACTGGATTGCTAGCACCACTCAGCCATGCTCTCTGACCCATTAAATCAATGGTGCGGATCACCTGATTATGACACTAATATATGAAAAGATTTATACCAATCTATAATAGTTTCCTTCTAAACCTATTAAAATGTGACACAGGTCAGAAGTTTTAGGGTCTATTAGATCATAGTCCAATGTACCTAATTATTTTAAATATCTGGATTCTAAAGCCCCTTATGTTTGGTAGACCAATGAGCTCTCATGCATCATTCTTTTATTGATATTTCATTTTGCAATAAAACTACTAATTTCCTAAAATCCATTGATAGCAAAAATTAGTGAAAATCTATTGCATTTCTTGAGAAACTTTGCTATTTAATTTCTTTGAAAAATCAATCACTGGAGGCATTGGAATTTTAAAATGTGGAACACATATCATGGGCTATTTTAACTATTTCATTGGTGCTGATTTGAAATTCTCTCGTTCAAACAAAGAATTCAGATTAGGTAAAGAAACTTGTTAAAGATGGTGAATTTTCACACACAAAAAAAAAAAAAAAACCTCCACTTATCAAACTTAACAAGAATCCAAAAATCTTCAAATGCAACAAATTCCACTTTTCATGCCAATCCTCTGTTTCATGTATGAATCTTCCTTTGAAGAACAACGTGACAAGCCAGTAAAGATTGTCTCACTGGCCAAGAGGAATTTTTTTTTTTTTTGGGTCCTCCATGCAAATAGCAATTTATATAGAAGAACAACAGCTATGAACAATTTAAGTCAACAAACATCACGATGACATGTACATTTCCAATCGCCTTGAATATGATCCCCAAGTTCATCTGATGGCTCTTATTCCTCCATCTGGGCCCCACTTTGAAACTCCACCATCAATTTGTTCAGTTTCTTGTTGCTGATTCTTTGCTGAAAAATTCGAGAATCCTCGCAGCTGCAAACAGAAGAAAATAACAGGAAACACATGTTAAGATGAGATTAAGGTGTATCAACTGCCAAGTCTAGAATTTGGTTGATCCCCATTTAATGATTGGGACACATGAACCATCTACATAATTAGATGCATCTCATCTTCACATGTTAAAAAAAAAAAAGAAAAAGTTGTTTGGCTCTACTTAATTAAACGAAACTGCACCGACGGATGACAGAAAACTGCCCCACTGGCTTGGAAAAGGACGTTTGACCTGTAGTGGCCTGTTATTCTTGCTTACCAAAGTCAGCAGTGTGGGCTTATTTAGTTTGTAACAGTCTCCTTTTTTGTTTTTCCTCTTTATCGGAGTGTTCCCAACCCTTTGGGCTGGACTAATCTCTCTAGATCCAGATGGAAGCTAGGTTAATACTCCCGTGCCTTAAGGTGGTAGTACTAGTGGACTCAACCTTCGATTCCTAAAGAAGGGGGAATCGGGGTCGATACCAAGACCTCTAGCGCCGGAAGATAGAGGAATTGGGATCCTGACCACTCGGCCAACCCCTTGTGGTTGATTTGTAACCGTCTTGTAAGTACCATTATCAGAATTAATACTCAATGTTTAAAAGCTATTTCAGTAAAATCTCCCTTTCTAAAAATATAAATCACTATATAAGGTTTTATCACTTCACTATCACGACAAATTTATATTATTACCTATATTGGTAATAATGATTTTAAAAAAGTAAAATCGTTGGGGGCAATCTACAACAAATAGAGGAAAAAGGGAAATACATTAGGGTCTACTTGTTTGGGGTCAATTCTATCGAGAGTTTCCGTCGTTGAGAATTTTAGCAATGTTGCTATTGTTATTTATAAATTCTGAATTTCCTATTTGAATGATAAGAGTTTAAAAAAGTTGACCTTTTAAATTATCACTTTTGCCCCATAAAAGTATTAAAACTTCAACTTTTTAATTGGAGACTAAAGGTCACCCAGTGTTGTCCCGCTGAAGCAGAGTCTTAAAAAGGTTTAGACCGGAAATAGACCTAACCTTTGACAAATTTGAACGAAATGGGCATTATCATGCATACACCAGAGACTTTTACCATTACACCAACCAATGGCCCTTTTTAATAGGAGACTACACTTAAAAGAATTTAAAATTTTACTTGAGGGACAACATTTAAACAAAAATTCTTAAAACCCTGCAAACATATAGACCTTTAATATGAATTCTTACCTATGAAAATATGTGGTAATAGAACTACCCTTATTTTATATTTATTTTCTAATACTCTGAAATTGATTTTATTTTTTTTAATAACCTAGGGCATCTAACGCCTAGCTCAGCCTAAGAGCCTTTGCTCTTAAGCCCGAGGGACACTCAATCCTAGACCGCCGAAAACTAATTTCTAGGGACACATGCAAACCCTTCTATCCACATGGCCATGGTCAATGAAGATAGGTGTGAACACAAAACCTCTCTACTTCTTCGGACGTAGACTCCTTGCCTACCTCAACTGCCACTAATTGGTTAAATTAATTTTAATATAGAACTTGATCTATAACCAAAATCATATGCGGCAAAAAACTACACATGCCTGATTGGGTAGCGCGTGTCAGGAGTCAACATCCGAGCAAGCTTAACGGCGTCTTCTGGGCGGTTGATCACATGGTTGAAGCACAGATAACGTCCGTAAGCTGACGCTTGCTCAAACGCGCACACATGCGCATCTACCATGAACTTCACGTCTACCGTCACGAATACTCCATCCTCGTACATCTCCGCCGCTCCTTTCAGGTACGGGTTCGATATGGATAGGTTCGGACCCGTCAACAGACCCGCATTGATCGACACCATGTTCACTCCCCTGTCCATGGCTAAAGCCCATGCCGTCTTCTCTGCCATTGTCTTTGAAAGAGCATGCCACAACTGCAATCATGACATTAGATTGGAGGGAATCATGAGTGTGGAAGATTAATAATGATCCAATTTGGAATTTAAATCCGTAGCTGATTGGTTCTGATATCATAATAAATTTTTTTAAAAATATTGTAGTACCTTGAATTTTTTACAAAAATTAGGTTCGCTCCAATTTCGTTCGTCCAAGTCGGGCAGCGAATTGCGGTTTTCTCTCCAGATGACGGCAGTGATGGAAGATGTGAAGACCACCTTTTCTATGGTGTCTGTCTGAGCGCAGGCTTCCAAAACGTTGTGGGCAGCTCTAACCTCCACTTCCACCATGTATTCCTGTCCATCACAACATGTTAATTATAAATTGAAGTTGAGTTTGTGTAAGATGAATTCAAATTGGGCCTGATGGTAGATGTGTTAAGTGGGTTCGATGGTCAAGGGTGGGCTCAAGTGGGCCTTGTGGAGATGAAAATGCACTTATAGCTGGCAGAGGGTGAATTTCTTGCAAATTCCAATGGGAGTTTAATTCGAAGAAGATACTACCAATTGATTGGGGTTATTATTTAATTGGACAGTTGACAGTTAAAAGGGTGGCCTCACCATTAAAGAGGGGGACTAAAAACATTTCTTGTCTGGGAGAAAAGTCAGAAGGGGAAATTGAATGCTTGCTGTTGATTTGTTGAGCCTTCCACTGGCATTTAGTAAGTAATAAATAAGATATCATTAAATGTGGGGGGATTTTCATCTACATGGCGCCCACATATTGGGGGCAGAATAGCTGGAATTGTCTCGTTACAGATAAGGATCATGAAAAAATCAGCTCCAGTAAGATTATCTTTGGCTTGATTTCATGGGTCATAAGGTGTATTAGACATTTAGCAATAGGTTTTAATGAGATTCAATTTAATGGTGCATAAATGTTTGATAAGCATTAGATTGTGGATGGTTTAGGATCATGGGATGATAAAAGTGTGAAATAAGCTGTACTAATCGAAGTTGAGTTAGGATAAGCCCCATAAAACTGGACTATACATGTATTATGTTTGTTGGAGAAAATCCTCCTTAAATGTCAAGCTATAATTAGATCGATTCAGTCTTGAGCTTTCTTTTTATCATGATTAGTGCAATAGATATTCATTTTACATGATTAACAACGAAAAGCAGGTTAGAGAAAAAAAATTCTAGGGCTAAATTAATTCTTGAAGTTACTAACTATTTTTACATGTCCAGTCAAATGAAACATTATGTAATCTAAACTCACACTTATGGTCGAGAGAAGAAAATCAGTCCTTAATTTAATTTTTGAAGTCGTCCTCTATTTCCTTCATGATGAGCCACATGTGAAATAGTTTCATATAAATTTAAATCAAATACACCTTTGGGTTAATCGTACACCACTCTAATTAACAAACCAGTAATCATATTAAGAAGTAATCGACTCTGTAAGCTCCTATTTCTAAATTAGATTATAACGAGATTTGATTATGAATGAAAAACTCACATCATAGGTTGAATACTCTTTTGGAGGCTCGAACGAATAGAACAAACAGGAGCAACCCTTTATGGCATCCATGACACTGGGGTAGTCAAGGGGGTCCGAATGAAAAATCTTAAGATTCTTCTTCTCAAACGAAAATCCATGAGAGGGCTGATAATCCCCTGCACACCCAACAAAGAAAAAAAAGGAAAAAGAGAAAGACAATTACACATTTACTAGATTACAGAAAGCATGAGGATCACCTTAAGAAAATTAAATATGGTATCGGAGCCGACGGGTGATAATAGAATTGGTTAGCGGACAAAACTTAATAAAATTATGATGTATGGCTAACCGTGGTTTTCAACTGCGGCGTGAACTATATATCCTCTCTGGAGCAGGGTCTCGACGAGATGCGTTCCCAAGTAGCCCGATGCATCCATCACGCATACGGTCTTTGAAGATTCATTTGGAGCAGCAGCTGGTGCCATGAGAGAGAGAGGGGGGTTTGAGTGTTTGAATAGGAAGAGGACGAAGGGGGTCTTCTTTGGATGATAGGGAGAGTACGGGGAGAGTTTGTATTTATAAGGGAAGGGTAAGTAAAAGGAGAGAGAGAGAGAGAGCATTCAAGGAGCGTGTGCGAAGACGGGTGGGAGTTGGTTGTTAGAGTGAGTGGAGGGGGAAGATTTAAAGGTGGGGGGCTGTATGAGTAAATACATTGAAGGAGGATTTGGTGGGAATGTGCGTGGTTGGCTATTTTACTCCTACCACTCTGTCTTGACGACCAGTTGGCTTAGCTGGCTTGATTTCGCTTGCTTGTGATGTAGAATCTGTAGCAAACCAATAAATGTATCTACCAAGTGGGACCCATTGATTGTCATGGGGAGGTTTTTTGGCCGTTCCTCTTTTCTGGCCCGAGCTGTCCTTCCATTAATTTGTCCTAGTAGTGAGCGTTCGGTTTAGTAATGGGACCTCCAATTTTACAGCTGGGTATGCCGAGGCCGCCAACAGTTTTTGCACGGTGAAATGGTACCTAGATGGGGTGAATTTATTAGGAGGCCGTGGCCCATATGCATTGCATTCATTTTTTCTTCTCTTTCAAAGATAAGGCAGTGAAACCGCGGAAGGGTGCCAATCAGATACGCTTTGAAATTTGGTCTGTGTAAATATATCATAGCTATAATCATATTTGTGTTTTACTTTTCATAGCTTTAGGTTGATCCTTTTCAGCATAGAATTTTACCATATGTCACATGTGAGAAAGGTATTTGACTGGAGCAAGTGAAAACTCATTATGGATCTTAACCAATTTTCTTTTGAGTCTGAACGTCCGAGGAAGAAAAAAAAAAAGGATAGAGATGTTCCTAGGGTGAGGTAGGCTGGGCAAACGTATATCGAGGCTCGGCCCGACTTAAAAAAGGATAGACCCGTATCAGGCCCAAGCCTGAAATGGACCATGAGTGTTTGGCCCAAGCTGGCCTCCTCAAACAAGTTAGGCCCGAGCCCTCCCATTTAGTTAATGGGTTGGGCCGATATGAGATTTCTATCACTTGTTTTGGCAAACAAATCACTAAATAGTTATCAGGCTAGGCCATGTTGGCCGCTTTGGACTTTCTATCACTTAATTCAAGCCCAGCTAAAAAGTGGACCCAAAGTTAAAATTGAGGCCTAGTTTGAGTACTAATGCCCAAGGCCTGAATTTTGCCCATCAGCACCCCTAGGAATGGGTTCATGGCTTCAAAGAGGAGAAAATAAATTCTTGGTTTTTGCAAAATTCCTCCTGAGTCCTTCATGCTATAATTTTGTTCTATGAAAAAAAAAAGAACCTTATATGTCCTTATTCTATTGCGTGCTTTTCAGATGACAAGAGCCTATTTGGTTGCAAATATTTCAAGATTTCTTGTCTTGGAGCATTTGGAGGATTCCAAAAAGTGGAGCCTGCCCGTTTCTTTACTGGAATTCATAGAATTAATGTCTGGTGGTTGTTTGGGAATTTCAAATGTTGGTATTTGAAATCCTACCAAATTCTAGAATTTTAAATTCATTGTTTCATTCATGGCCTGAATTCCTGCTTGAGCTCTCGGAATGCCATCGTCTCTCTCCAGGAATTCCAGTGCCAAGTGAGATTTCTAAATTCTCATTGTTAAAGTGGTTTTTCAAATGCTAACTTTTTGGGATTTCAAATGCCCAAGAATTCTAGTAATGAAATACAGAATTCCTAAACAGCCTGAATTCCTGTCAAAAATTCTTAATAAAGAAACGGGGCCTTGAACATTTGAAATTGAAAATGCTAGACAACAGAAATTGTACATGACAAAAGGTGTTATTTGGAATGCCAGTTTAAAAGAATTCTGCTCAATCCATTTGAAATTTCTTACATATGCCAACTGTTTGGCACGGTAGCCAACCCATCCGGTTAGCACACGCACCTAACCACATGCTCTTTTGCTTGCTATTTAAGAAACACGCGTGCTGGGACTTGTGGGTTCCTCTCACCCTCTTAAATTTAAGTGGTTAGACATTGAATGTGTGACAAATTAGACCACGACATATTGAAAGTGTGACAAATTAGACCGTCATAGATAAAGATGTAAGCTTTAATCCTTAATTTTAGAATCCTTTTACTTACTAGGAATTAGTGAGATAGTGAGCCTACTCATAAAAGTTCTAATCCTCTTTTGTTATCCCTATATTAAATTACACTCCAATAAGAATTCGGGCCACTATAAAATTAACCACTACATAAACAAATAAAAAAATAAAAAAACCTGCAAGTTTTTATAACATCTCACATCTCAAATCCAAGGAAGGCCTATTTATAAAAGAAAAACCTAATCCAATAAAAAAATCATTTTCTCTTTTTAAGTCCCTTATCAAATTTCACTCGAACTAAGAATTGGGCCCACCTATAGATTAATCTGGTAAACACATGTATTTCCTCATAATATTTATTCAGGTCATGATTGGCAACCAAATCATTAAAAAAAAAAAAGGGTATTTCTCTGCTTTTTGCAAAGTCATTGAAAACCCATTTTTGAGGATTGGAACCAAAGAAATCCTCACTTTTTGTGCACCTCACCAGTGACCAAACTAGCTTTCAAGGCTTTTATTAGCGGTTGTCTATGAAAGCTACTTTTCTTAGTGGTGATCATTTGCCTTCTATGGATGAGATATGAAAATGAGTACTTTTTAACTTTTACATTGGGTAACATATATTATTTCACATGAAAATGTTATCTACATAAAATATATTACTATGTTTGTTTGGTAGCACCAAGAATTATTTTTACATGAGTAAATGAGTACATTCAACGGTTTATATGCGTCCGGAATTTTTTACAACATTCTTAAATCTATAATGACTTAAGAATAGGGGAAAGAAAGTGAAAAAGATGTCCGACAAGCGGCCTTCAAGGCAAGCGTTTGAGATGACTCCAACCTTTTGATCTGGGAACTAATTTCTTCACTTAAACCTGTGCTTGATGGGTGGCTAGTTTTTCTTAGATGATGATGGGTGATGGTTTCTATTTGTCTACTAGCCAGTTGGTTCCTCGTAATAATATATTTTCTAGTATTTTTTTGTTGAGTGGTTTAGTGGAACGAACGACAACCTACAATTGACGATCTACCATGATGCACAAAAAATACAATTATCAAGCAATCACACACAAGAAGATAGCGATGTACATGGTTTGGAAAAAACGCCTACGTCCACAAAAAAAGCTCACATCAATTTCTTTCTCTCTTTTGTACTTAGTTACGGTTCCAATAAACAATAATATATATATAACATGGTCAAAAAACCAGAAATACCCTCACAACTTAAACGTTGGTCCTAGCTAATCCAAATGAACCGATTGAGCTAAACCAGTACACAAGACATACCCCAACATGTCTCTGTAAGCCCGTTTGGTAATTTTACTTTTAAAATCAAGTGAAATGAAGTGAAGTAATGCATCAAATCAAGATAGAATAAATTATAAGTATGTTATGATGGTATTTTATTTTTCGTTGTTTGATATTGAATCTTTTTTACATCGAAAGGGATGGTTATAACATATTAAAGCTATTCTACAAAAGATAAAAAAATAAATAAATAAATAAAAAAATAAAAAAAACATAGTAAAGCTAGGGAAAACGCTTACCCTATATTTGGTTTGCATGACTGATGGCATGTGAGAAAGTTGTGCTTACACCGAAAAATGTGCTTTTTAAGAAGAGTGTTAAGAAGTCATGGTTCTTTGTGGAGATTTTTTTATTTCTAATTGAAGAATCTTTCTATACCTTACCGCTCAAATTCACCCAAATCTTTTTGGGATGCAAACATGCATGCATACATGCACGCGCGCGCACTCACACATATATTCAGAGTTAATTAAATGCTTAATTAACACTATGTTTGGGAAGGGGGGAGGGGAGGGAAAATTTAAGGGAGAAGGAAAGTGAAGGGGAGGCGAGGGGAGGGGAGGGAAAATTAATTTTACCTTCTCTTGCTTGGATAGTCAAAAAGTAGAAGGAAGAGAAGTGAAAAAAGTATAATGTTGTTTGTTTATGAGGTAGAGAGACAATTACTATTTTATCTTTACTTCTGCAAAAGCTTCAATTTGACAAAATGGCAGTTAAGTAATTTTCTAAAAAATCCCCTCTTTGCCTCATATTTTTCCCCCAGTTTATCTATATGGACAAACTCATGGACAAAATTTGGGACAAACTATCCACGTGGCGCAATGTGATTGGGACAATGCATTTCAACTTTTGAGAGAGCCCAATCACGTTGCGCCACGTGGACAGTTTGTCCCAAATTCTGTCCATAGAGTTTGTCCAAATAGACTTTTTGTTTTTCCCCTGGTTTTGAAGGGAAAATTTTGGAGTGGGCCCCACACTAATTTTACCTGCAAATTCTCCTCCCCCACTTTCCCTCCCCCGTTCCCAAACACCCTCAATTTCAACATTCCCTCCATTTTCCCCTCCTTTTTTTTTATTCCCCTCATTTTACCTCCTTCCCAAATGATACCTAAGTGATGATGAAGGAAATTAATATCTCCAAACAACTACTAGACTTATTGGTAACAACTGTGCTTTCTGTCCTAGGCAAAATCAGGTGTTGTTTTGAGATAATTAATTGGAGTTCGGTTTGTCGGCCATCTAAAATTGAAGAGTTTTTTTATTTTATTTTACAAAAAAACCCTATATTTTCTCATAACCTCAAAAAGCCCCGATATTTTATGTTTTTATTAAACCCCCTTACTAACAGTCAAACTGTACAAAAAAAAAAAAAGCAACATGGTTGTCAAATTTTTTTATTTGTGACCGATTTACCCTCAAAGAAGAACTCAAATGATTTATCCCTACATCAAAGCTTTTTTTTTTTTTATCACCATCATTCCCTTGGTCATCATGCATCCTCGTAAGCCCCACTAAAAGTGAGTTTAGAGAAATTTGCTTATCTTAAATAAAGGCTATTTCGGGCATTATCCATGAAACTAACAGTCACGTGTTACACCATCAGACCAGGGACCTTTTTGTAAAAATGGAAAATACAGGGGCCTTCGTGTAAAAACCTCAATATTGGACATGACGTTACTGGTTTATGGTTAGTACTTCGTAGTTCTTTTTGATCATGTGAAGAACCTTGCATGGAGGTTTTAGTGAATGATGCTGATCAAACCAACGTAAAACTATAGTATAGAAGCAACCCTATCAAGCATCAGCAACAAAAAATGGACAGTAGCCCCCCCCTGTTTCCAAAACCATTTGCTCATGAAAAGACTGAATGGACGTAGACTCTCTAGTTTGAACTTTGAACAACACCCCAATTTTTTCCAAACCATTAAAGAGGTCCACCGATATGAAGAGCCAACCATGCCCATTATGTGACAAAATGTAAGAAAAGAGGATCCCACTATTGATGATTGGATAGACCAGAGCCCATTAATTGGTAGTTTGTGTTGGAAAGCCCCACATAGCCTAAGTAACAGGTTTGGCATATCTTAATATACATACGTGGGCCTTCCACCTATTAACTTAGCTTTTGGGTTGGTATATGGTTTATTACAGTTTAAAAGCTATGCTTCATAATGGCATATGGATTTTTTTCCCAAAAGTTGTTTTCGTTGTGGATATTGGGCGAATTTTCTTATTCCTTTGTTTTTCTTACCTGAATCTGAGGAGCTAACTAAGATGGACTATGACCAGATACAGTCATTTACTTGTTTGATTGGATGCTAGGGCATGATCTATTGATGATTTTTCCAAACACATCAATGGTTGTCCAATCAAAGGTTCAATTTTCATCGATATTTAGGAACTTTAGCTCAATAGTTTGGCGATTAAGAATGTTGATCAAATGGCTCCCCATGTCTGTCAATCTGCGGATAAATCATATCCCTAATTCTTGTTCTATTTCATCAATTCCTTAAGCGTCTTTTGAATGAAGTTAGAGCTGGGTGTGATAGAATCATGAGGATGGCTGGACTAGGTTTGTTTAAGAAATCTTTATAGGGACAATTAAAATTATTAGGTGACAGTTCCTGATTTAGGACATTCCGGATTATTGGTTGTCTTAGATGAACTCTGCACATTTTTCGGTTTGTAGTATTCAATTGAATTATTAGGGGACAGTTCTTGCACATGTTCATTTTTATTCTACTCCTTTTATTCTCCCCCCTCAGTTTCCCCTGATAAGCTAATTCTTTATACCATTGATCCTTTCTCCTAATTTTTCCATTCTGCAGTGGTAAATGAAACACTATTTACTAGTTCAAACAATGTGCTTCATTTACTAGTTCAAACAATGTGTAAGAAGAGCAAGATCACATTTCAGGTGTTCTTCTAATAACTAACCCCAGCTACCCCCAAAAATGACCAATGATGAGTCCAGCTTGCATCAGTGCACTCTGATTGTCAATACTCACCAACAATGAAACCATCTTCTCTTTATCAGAATTCTGAATGTAGCTATGAGCTTTGACCATCTATTCTCAAATCTCCATGCTTTATAAAGCCTCAGAAATTTTGTGTTCCACATCTTGCTCTTCCTCTTTTCTAGGCTTCTAGTCATTCTCTCCATCCCAAAACCCAGAGAGAAGCTAAACAGTGTCCAAAAAGGTTGAAAATCAAATGAAAGAAGTGTTTTAATTTTTCTTGCGGTGTTTAGGATGGTGAAATTGATTTTCTTTTCTTAATTTTCATTTTAGAGTGGGGAGCTGAAGCAGAGATCAAGGAAGATAGCAAATTTGTCAGAGTGATAAGAGAGATGCCAGAGCAGGAATTTTAGGGATTTTTTTGTTTTATTTACGTCTTATAAAGATCATATCGGGTTTGGTAAGGTTCTCTTTTTCATACTTAGCCTCAATGAATGATTTTTCAGGTTTTGTTTGATTTCAGACGTTTCAATTTAAGACTGTCAGTCTGAAATTTGGTGGGAGTTCAGGATTTCTTGCATTTCCTTTGTTCTTCTGTTTTTGGTGTTGCGATGAATATGAATTTGCTTTCTTCAGTTGTGAGATTTTTAAAGCTAATAAAGAAAAGTGGTGACATATTTAAAATTCAGTTAATTGAAAACAGTTGTGCAGAGCTATCTTTACTTGAATCACATTGGATAATTTTTTATGGATTCAAGAGAATGAGGTCGAATGTGGAACCAACCAGATGCTTATACATGGCACAAATTAGTATGTTTGTGCCATTTTTGTGAAGCCCCTTCAGTTTCGGTTACAATTATTGAGGGTTTTTTTTTTCCCGAAGAACATGGATAGAGTTTTTTTTTTTTTTTTTTGAAGGACATGGATATAGTGATAATGATTGTCAACCTTTTGTAGACCTCTCTCTCTCTCTCTCTCTCTCTCTCTCTCTCTGCGCGCCGGCGCTCATGTGTATATATGTCTTCTGATGAGACTGTTAACCTAGGCCAAAAATTGTTTTCCCTCCCTCTTGTGTCTCTGCTTCTCTGTTTCCCTTGCGTTATGTGACACACTGGCTGCTCAGATAAGCCATCCAAGCTGTGTATTTTGCACTAATGCATTGAGGTTGCTGCACCGTGACAAGCACAGCTAAACTTGCACGCATTAAGGGATGCATTTGTACAATGCTGCAATTTCATAGCACCGCAGATTCCATCACCTCAGTGTCACAGAAAAGCAATGTCTACCCCTCTCCCATTGGATAGTTTTCCTTAGAGCTGACTCTTTTCGCATTGAAAATCACTTCATGAAATAGCGATAAAACAGAAAGCATGAAAAATCGGAGGCTTTTCCATGCTATTGGAAAATCTTCAATGTTGCACAAACGTGTCCTAAACATCATGCTTCTACAGATCTACATGTTGCATTGACAATGTTTATTAGCCTCTTGGTTGGGTTTGCAGCATTTAGAGCTATATTCAATCACGATACTGTGAACTTCAAACCACAGTTTCTTGTTTTTCATCATGTTCTCTACGTCAATAACCTTTTAGAAATATACAATCATCTTTTTTTATCTGTTTAATGTTAAGGTTTTTACTAAGGTCGTCTTTCTGTTCATATTTTGCAGAATGCTGCTGGAGGCATCTTTGAAATTGGAATGCATTATGCTCCTCGAACATTTATTTTCGAAAATAGAATCTTCAATCCGAGGACTGTTGCCTCATCTTCCTTGTAGAAGCAGAAGAAACATCAGTAACGACGGAGTCTTACCGACAAGGTTTCTTCCCAAGATTTTCTTGGTACACAGTATGAACATGCATGATTTTCACTGGTAATGTTTAACAAAGTAAGGAGTAAACTCAGTAGCATTTTTGTTAATGTAAATAGTTAATAAGTAGGTTCTTAGTCATTTTTAGTGAAATGCAAAGATTAATGCATTACAAAAGCCCAGGAGGTGCTGCTGATGCTTAGAGAAGCAGCTGGTTTCTGTATTAATATTATTACAAGTAAATGGCATGTAAGAGGTGGGAAAATTTCCTAAGAAGCCTCTACTAATCACACATTGTCCATCTGTGCAATGTTTGTCTGCGTTGATGGTAGTGTTGTTTTTATGGGTACTATCTGATACACAACTGAATGAACCTTAAGAAGCATATATTTTAATGCTTTGGATTGGTTGATGTTTAAGTGAAAGCCTACTTTATGCAATAAAACAACTTCCATCGTTAAACATGTATAATAAGAAACTTTGGAATGCACAGCGATTAAGCTTCTTTTTTTTTTTTTTTTTTCTTTTTTGAAGGGTGAGTGATTAAGCTGTTGCTTCTGTGTGTGTATTTTGATATTCTGAAGCAGCTAGGGAGAGATTGGTAGGGGTGTGGCCTTTCTGTCCAACTCATTATCTAACGTGTTTCAAGTACAAGAGCTGAAATATGTAAAGAGATTGTTGCCGCACTAAAAATCCATGTCATACCTAATGCATTTTTGTTGGTTTCCTACGCCATCTAAGATGCATAGAGCCATTGAGGGGAAAAAATATAAGATGATTGGAGATGTTGAAATAGATTGTCCATTCACCACATTTACCTTATTAGTCAGCAATCTGGAGCGCATCCTAAGACTCAGATCGTGCAGGAGCATCGCATGAGTATCTGCATTCAATAGGCCAAATTGAAGGCCCATTATCCACTCCAGCAGGTCTAATAGTATCAGTATCAACTGTTCAACCAGGGAGACTGAGTTTCTGGGATCGTTTATTGTTTAAGGTCCCAGTGGGTAGAAATACAAAGAGTATTTTTTTATGGGTACCCCAGCCAAGGGGACTGGGACCCAAGGTAGCCCACACATGTGGGAAGAGGAGCCCACGAGCAACCCCGTGTTATCAAATAATAATTAAGTGTTATGATGTTCTATTTATTGAGGTCCCTATGTTGAGCAACAATCTTTTGTTTAGAGGTATTCTTTTGGAAACTTGTTTTGCTACTTGGTTTTTTTACACAAATCTGCTTTGTCTTGGGGCTATCCATGATCGAATTAAGCTTGCATTCCGATGTTCTGAGTAAAGCTTTAGGTTCTATGCCCGAACACCCTATTCTTTGCTTGCTTTTGTTGATTATAGCTGCAGTCATAACAGCATAACCACTCCCCATACATTTTCCATTAGAACAGGTGCTAGAATCTTTCCATAATCCTTCTCTCATTGTGCTCAAATCATCTGCTATGATTGAGTTGCCCATTACTGCAGCTGAGATGAATTATTCATATATTGAGATAGCTCACCTATGATCAATCCAACCCCTTCAAAAACAAGAATCCACTTAATTTGAACTGACATTAATGGACTGAGTCTCGTGGGACATTTTTGCAATAAGTTTCCCTGATATGTAGCCATTTAATGACTACCACTTCTAGGGAGCTAAAATATCAGTTGGTTTTATTATGTAATTGGGGTTGGGTGGGGTACAATGCTCTTGTACCTTTTAGTTTGATTTTCTTTTCTCTTTCTTTTCTTGTGTTCTTGCCTTATTGTTGTTTGTCATTTTGTATTCTCTCATTCTCTTAATGAAAGTTTCAGTTACCGATAAAAAAAAAATCAGTTGGTGTGACTGATATTGGGTCACCCCTAATCCATTCTTATCTTATTCATCTCTCTTTCTTCCTTGATTATTGTCATGCATCTAGGTAGCCCTACAAGAAGTGATGAAGGTATACAACACTGTTTGGAATTACAAATGAGATTAATCCTTACTCATTTACGCTTTGCATTAAAGACCATTGATTTCTTGAATGATATATTTGATGAAATTGTTTCTGAAACAATCTACATTTAGCTATGTTAGGGACTGAAAACTTGGATGAGGCAATACAATGTGCTTTGGAAATCAAATGCCAAGTCAATGAGATTTCCTGTATTAAACATATACTGCTACAATTTTCCAAAAATAAACCACAGGAACATCTTCAAAATCTAACTTGTTTGTAGGCTTCCCAAAATCTTGTTTCTTTGCTGTTGGTTCATGCCCGAATGCTTCAAATCACCAGTCATCAAGTAACGCAACATCAAATCAGTCCTACATACTATCAGGTTCACTAGTACTGGGCAAACTGTCCAAAGCCTTTTCACTAGTTCAAGTGTTTTTGGTCCAGGGAAAGAGGACACATATATATTGGATCAGCATAGGCATCTCCAACTTGATTACAAAATGGGCAGGATTCGGGTTGAGATCATACTGCCATTTTTCCTGGCAACACAACTGGACACATGTCATCTCATTTGACTGCACTTTCACCTGCCAACTCAGTTTGAACCCAACTACATATTAGGCTACAGGTTTTTGGATTTGGGTTTGACATGTTTGATTAACCTGATTAACAATCGGCTCCAGTTTGGCTTGAGCCCATTCATGTTAATTACCTACAGTAATCAACCCTGTCAACTCATTTGCTGCCCATGGCAACCAAAATCTGGATCCTTTTTTTATATAATCTTCTTTCATTTTTCCCTGCAATTCTTGTTCTGGGTGGAATGATTTTTTAGCAGGAGAATGCTTCGGTTAGAACCAAAGCGCCGAGGGTGTTGTTTGAAAATTGATCAAATGCAACTTGGTGCTTGTGTGATTGCAATTTGGATACTTTCAGTGAATATGAATTGTATTTTTTACTTCTGTTAATTTCTGATTGAGGCCCTTAAATCAGTATCCTTGCCGTGATTACCTTTATCATACCATTTTGGTCTTTTAGTCATTACATTATTTGTTAAGGTAAGAATGAAATTAGCTCAACTTTCCCTTTAGTCATTATATTATTGGTTAAGGTAAGAATGAAATAGTAAAGTCCTCAAAACATCCGTTCCAAAACCTACACCCCCCACTCACCTTTCCAATTCCAAATAAAATCCAAATCCATAATATTCTTCTTCTTTTTTTCACAATTAGATTTAGTTCTTTCCACTAAATCTCCAGCAACCCATAGCTACTTAGGTATTTAGTATTTACACAAACATGAGATTCTTTTCTGGTTTCTAGCTTCGATTTTATCAATGTACCAAGATGCAACCCAATTTCACTAGTTATGCTCTTCCATGCTCCAATAGCAAGTGGTCTGACTCGGTAAAACTATGACATATATTTGCCTCCTTTATACTAAAACCTCTTGTTTAGATGGCATTTTCTATACAAAACCTCAACTTTGTAGTTCTTCAATAGTGAGATCTGTCATGTTTCAAACCCAGGAGTATATAATTATATCCTTATGTTCAAGATCATGCTAAGGCCCAAGTCCGGCCCGCACAGGATGGAATTTGACATAGGCCCTTTCAATTTAGGGCCGGGATTGGATATCCCCCGACAGGCACGTCCAATATGCGGGACGGGATTGGACAACCCATGCCCAGGCCCGGCCCATCCCATCGACAGTCCTAAGTCCATCAAAGCACCAGATTCAAGGTCTATCCAGGCAATGCGTTGATTACTTGCATATCTAGTTATCTGCTGTTAAATTGCTCTCTAATCATCCACTTTGTACTAGCTAGTGGCATGCTTTTCCGGCCCAGCACACATGAACATTTTTTTTTTCTCGCTCATGTCGACCATTGTGACTTAAGGGGGGATAAAATAAAGAATCTATTGACTTTTCCGACCTTTGAAGATACAAATCTCATCTTAATTGACTTTACAGTCTTGCAAGTAATTATACTTTATTCTACTTTTGTAAGCATATCTAAATTTTGTAATCAAATTCATAACTTCTCAGAAGGAAAAGTGCAGAAAAATGATTCGCCTTAAAGATCACGGGACCATGATGTAACCTGTTTTGGGGGACCTAAGTCCCAGGATTTGTACAGAATTCTACAGAAATTATTCTGTCCAAGTGCTGGTTATGATCAGGTTATCAGGACCATTATTTAAGAAGCACCACTAAATGGGAGAAGCAGAGGGGGACCTAAGAACATCAACGTGGGGGCGGTCGCACCCGTTGGACTTGGACTTCTATGCTTTGAAATCCATAATGAAAATTTTAGGCTCTCAAAACCCGATCGCCTGTTTGGGTCTACATCCCTCGGATGAAAATTCTGAATCCACCACTATGAAGAACTGTATTTTATACTAAGAGGGGCCTTGGTATGAACCTTGGGGCTTCACCTTGACATAATCTGTTGGTGTCGGTGTTTGAATTCTTAAACAAATAAGAAAAAACCCAACAGTTTTGATGTCTTCGGGTTCTCTCAAAATGAGAATTTTTGTTAGCCTTGCATTGAGTTTGAGGTTGAAGTGACACACAAGTGGTGCACCTTGTGTGTTAGCATTCAATACCACGTCTTGTGTTTTTTACAACTAGTGACAATAGTGGTTACTATAGGCACTTCCCCCCTTGAAATGTAACCGACGTGGGACAAACTTAAATACTTTCCAACACATACTACTATGCTTTATTTGTCACTCTGTTTTGGAGCTACGTTGGGACTATTACCCTTAAATCTCAATGATGTTCACCTTTACAAAATGGGTGCTTTTTTCAAATGTAGAGAGTCATACTTAGGGTTGTAAATGGGTCTCCGATTCTCCGTTTACCCGAAGGTTCCGACCAGTTAAGTTCCGGGTCTAGGTCCTTATTTTGGTTCTAATAAGCAAATGGTTTCGGTTCCGGATCCTCTTTTTGGAATCGATACCTAAACGGTTCCGATTTCGGATCCACAGTGGCTCAGACCGGTGGACCTGAGACCCGACCCATTCTGTTTTCAAGTACTAAAGTTACCTTATGTTAGTGTAGCCTCCACTTCTGAAGAACTGAGCGATGGTTTAATTCACAAAGTCATTGCTAGTCCCATTTATTTAGAATTAAAAAATCAATCAACTGGTATTAAACCATAAAATTCATCCAGTCATCATCCACCATTAAATATTCAGTTCTACCAATAACTTTACATAAAAGAGAAATTCAAAACATAATGCACCATTGAAGAATCAAATAAAAAAATGCTGATACAAGTTGAAATAATACATAAATATCACTGTGTTTTTCTCAAAAATACATCATTATTGACTCAAAACACTTGATTGAATTAATACATCTCTTTGCTTTACTAAAACATAATTTTTTTAAAAAGAAAAACACAGGTATTAGTCCAGACCAAGAATCATACTTGGAACCGGAACCAGACCCGCCTCACAAATGGTTCTGGTTTTGGTTCTGGTTCCCATTAATATTATTGGTTCCGGTTCCGGTTCCTGTTCCCCCTCTTAAAAAACGGTTCCGGTTCCACCCTGGACTTGGAACGGAACCGACCCGTTTACAACCCTAGTCGTACGCAATGGTGATGTGGGATTTTCAATCCCTTTAAGATGTTATTTTGATGGATCTTATAATGGAAAGTGGCTTTATGGATTTTTTTTTTTTAAGTTGGTTGTCAACAAGAATGATTAGACAATATGTTTTTCGCATCACAAGGATCCATAGTGATATGATAACTGATTATTTTAAGATTAGACAATATGTTTTTCATCAGAAGGAACCAAAGTGATAAGATAACTGATTATTTTAATCATGAGATGATGTGCTTCATAATGATATTTTTTTTTCCTTTTTTATCGGTAATTGAAATTTATATTAAAAGAATGAGAGACTACAAAAGGACAAATGACAATGAGGGAAGAACAAAAGAAAATCAAACTAAAGGGTACAAGAGCATTGTACCCCACCCAACCCCAATTACATAATAAAACCTTCATAAAGATAGCTTCTCTCCACCCTTACTTGGCTAAAGCATCAGCATTACTATTGGATGTTCTAAGCTAGTGATGGAAGATAATATTAATGGTAGTAGTGAAAGATTAAATCTCGTTAAAAAGGAATTGAAATTTCCAAGGAAATTGTTTTTTATTAGACACCTAAGCAATCACATTAGAAGAATCACTCTTCACCATAAGATCACCTTGAAAGCGTCTTGAAAAAGCATCGGTGGGCTTCCAAAATAGCCAAAACCTCCGCTTCACTAGAATCTCAAATACCCACATGCTTTGAAAACATAAACAAGATCCCCCCTGGCTATTCCGAAAAACATCTCCAATTCCCGCAGCACCATCCACATTAAACTTAAATACACCAAGAGAGGGTGGAGACCAAATGTACCGCCCCACCCTACACGCATGCATGATATTGTCCGCTTTGGCCCACGGGCTTTACAGTTTTGCTTCTAATGGGCCCCATGTAGCCTGCCATCCCTCTTAGCCCGCCCACATGAAGACCCGCCCACTTACACAAGGCTACGGCAGGGGACCCACACTCGAACTAGTCGAAAGTCGGTTCTGATACTATTTATAACGCCCCACCTTACATGCATGCATGATATTGTCCGCTTTGGCCCACGGGCCTTACGGTTTTGCTTCTAATGGGCCTCAACCCATCAAAATGCCTCATGCAAGGTAAGAGTGTAAGCTCTACATATAACCCCATTCACTTTCCTCTCTATAGTCAATGTGGGACTCTGGGGCGTCACACCAAAGAACAACTCTCCTCACTATACTCGATCTGCAACCCATGCACGCTTCCCAATTTAGAAGGATATTATTAACACTAAAATTCGAGCACTCTTTTCTGATCAAAGCCTACTTAGGGATCCTCATAGTTATTCTATCGATCAACATTGGAAGGGAAGAGAAGTCACCCTTAAAAATCATATCATTCATTTCCTTCCAAATGGACCATAAAATAACAAAGGAAAGCATCATCCAAAGAGTAGAACCACTACCAAGAAAAGAGGTAGCAAAGGATAGGTTCCCCTCCAATGCCATGTAAAAAGCCTTCACTGAGAACTCCCCGGATATGGAAGGCTTCCAAATTCGAGAATCCTTAGAGTTCCTGCACAAAAATACATGAGAAAGAAGACTCAACAACTCACCATACTGCACTTCTTCAGAAGAACAAAGACTTCTCCTAAAAGACACACCCCATAAAGTACAGCCCTCTCTCTCCCCATAGTAATCACTAACATTAGCATCCTTGTTGGATACTACTCTAAAGACTCTAGAAAATAACTCATACAAGAGACTCACCCCCACCCAGTCATCCAATTAAAATCTAACAAAACTCCCTTCTCTTACAACAAAACCAATACCTTTGGACAATACTTTTCTGCTCACGGAATACAAATTTCCAACAACAGCAACAGCAACCCCACAACTTTGAGAAATTATTACATGAAATGCACAAACATACAAAGTTTGTGACACCCACAGAAAAAGGACAAAGCTTGCTCTAGATATTTTTCTTAGTTTGCATCTTCTGTCCTTTTCTCGGATGAAGATGACGTCACTTACTCAAAGAAACATTCACAAAGACCACATCAGGTCAGACAGAACAAACAGGAAGAGGAGGTCACTTTCAAGTTTCAACAACTAGTGAGAGCTGCCACTCCTCCAATAGTGACTAGTCTACTGGAGGTAACGAAGAGGGACTGTGAAGTACACTCGGCAGTCAATGTTTCACTTAATGGACTTAATTTTTATATACAGCTAAATCCTGAAAGGCACTCACCATCAGATGTCCTAATTTTTTGAGGAAAATAAAAACCAACTACAACAGAGAAATTTCTCCAGCAGAAGTTGCAGAGGATTTTCATTTTTCTTTCCGTTTTTTTTTTTTTTTAAATACAATGGAGATTGTTATTTTACATATAACTTATTATGAAAACTATCTAAGATTTTATACGAAGAAATAAAAAGGTCCAGTAATTCAACAAATAAGAAACACAAGGATTTACATGATATAACTCCAAGAGGTAGCTCAGTTTGCCTAGGACCACGGTTTGCATCCGGAGGTTGTAGGTTCAAAATTGCACTAACACACTGAAGCTACAGAGGAGTTTACCCAGCTTCCCTCTGGACTCGGAGGAACTAATCTAGCCCAAAGGATTGAAAACACTTTGATAGTAAAATAAATAAATAAATAAAGGATTTACATGATTCGATGATGTCCCTCCGTATTCATGAATAAGATCAAGCTTTCACTATCATTTGAGAAAAATGGTGATTCGATGATGTCCCTCCGTATTCACGAATAAGATCAAGTTTTCACTATCATTTGAGAAAAATTGGGTGACTGACAGAATAAGAGGCTCTGTGACTTTCATAATATAAATCCTAACCCAAAATTTCAATGGTATGTGTAGATACATCAAATGCCCACAATCAGGGGCGGACCCAAGCGTTATCATGTGGGTGCGGTTGCACCCGCGTGATTCGATAGACGCCTTAGATAAGACCTTAAAAGATTCGATTTTATTATTTAAATTCTCCACTTGACCATATACCGCATCACCCAAACGAAAATCCTGCATCTGCCATTGCCCACAGATATACCCAATTTGGGGTCTTCCTAGATGTTCAATCTTCATATAGAATGCAGGACATCTAATATATCATTCCTAAATGCATTTTTTCCCAATAAAAAATAACTACTTGCTTTATTTATTTATACAATAAATCACCTCTATCCATGTTTCTAGAACACGCTTATGGCCATTATGTTAGCCAATGTTAAAACTTCATGTATCTAAGTGGGGATGTTCTTTTTACACTTTCCTCCCAAGATTTTTCCTTTTTTTTTTTCTTTATACTGGTGGTCTCTCAAGGAAAATTTACTGGTTTCCAGTCCCTGACCAGGTGTACCAATCTAACAACTGAAAAACAAAGTGCTAGTAGCTAAGTGAAAACCATGCATGTAAAGCGCACACTGAAACAGGGCTGTGCCCACAGAAAAATATGATATGCATAAAATGGAAATGAGAGTAGTGCACATATCTACAGTCACAAAAGTACAAAATATGAAGCATATATGTCAAAACAATCCGACTAAACTTTTGAAAAAAAATTGGATCATTTATCTCCAAGATGACACAACTCAGACTGCTGAGTTGACACTTAGGTTAAGCTGCTCCGTTGGAGTGAAAGCCTCAAAAAAGAAAATGCAAGGAATCTAATTGACTCACCAAATTTCACTCAACTTGGAATGCGACCGTCATTCAGGTTCACTTTATATTGTTTTTGCTTTTCTCCTCCTGTGGCCAAGAAAAGATTGGAGAAAACAATGGCATTGTTTTTGCTTTTCTCCTCCTGTGGCCAAGAAAAGATTGGAGAAAACAATGGCTTCAATAGTGGATCTGGTTTTGGGGACGTGGTTTTCTTAAAACACCCAGTTTTTTCTCCTACTCGAATTTGGAACCCACACATTCCATTCTCCTACAATTCCGGCAGGTACATGAACTGCTTGATTTTCCACACCACATGACAAAGCTCTTGGGGCTGGGACCCATTAGAGGAACCATTATAACACCCGCTCCTTTGATCATGGGGCGGAAGTACGGGTCCCCCTCCCCCAAATTGCAAAAAACCCCTTAGATAAATTAAAATCTCAAGACATTTTTAGCAACACCCAAAGAATTTTTTTAACAATGGCCCCTCAATCCTTATATCCTGGTTCCACCCCTGCCTTTGATAGGAAACTTCATCCCCCCTATGTATATAAGACACTCCTACGATCAAGGGCAGAACAAGAATATCTACTTTGGCATTGATTTTACCAGTAGCGACTGCAACAGTAGAAATAGTTTTTTCAACAATGAAGTATGTAAAGAACAAATTGCGTAACCGAATAGGACATCAATGGATGAATGACTTCACACATTGAAAATGATGTGCTTGCTAGTGTTGATAATGAAACTATTATGCAATGATGTCAATATATGAGAACTCATCGAGGGCAGCTGTAGGAGTTTATGTATTTGAATTTTCTTTTTGTATTAAGAACTATTAGTAACAATGTATTGAAATTTCTGTTTATTTTTGTTTGAGAGCTCAATATTATCGTTGTCGGTTTATCAAAAATAGATTATTTGATAATTTTATATTATGCTTGTCGGATTATCGAAAGTAAAATACAGATGTTGATAAAGGGAAAAGAATATTTATTCGATTTGCGGAAAATAATTCTTTTATTGACCCCACTGACTCGAATGCATGGAGCCACCACCGCCTAGATACGAAGGTGAGAAGCGGGGCTTTGAACAAGGAATCCTTCATTCTCTACAAAGCATGTGGCTAATACTTTGTTGTTTTTTAGGTAAATGACAAACAACATTTTGTAGGCCCCCTTGCATAAGGATAGCGTTCACATTGGCCGTTATGAGAGTGAGAAAAAAAATAATAAAAACTTATCCTTACACATGAGCTACATATGAAATGAATGGTCAGACTTCATGTGTCACTGTATAACTAGTGTGGCCGTCAATAGCTAAACGCACCCACAAACATCTCCACATACGAAACAGTGCATAAAAGTTGCAAAAGCAAAGCTGCAGAGGACCCCAAGTGGACATGTTTTTTCTACTCCAAAGACAACTTGGACATTTTGAGATGTGGGAAATGTCAAAACCTTTGGCGGCCACAGTTTATTCGCGGCCCCTGGTTACGGGCCACTACCCTGCTATTCTGATACCGAGATTATAAAGTTAGAATATTTAACTATTGATGCATGAGAAAAACTTCTCAGATTCAATATTAACGTCCCTGCAATTGCTACTAATCTTGTGTCATTATCTCGATTGCTGATTTAAAACGCCTTTGCACTTGTTACCAATTCCACTTCCAACAAGAATGATGCATGCCAATGAATCGTATGAGCGTTTTTTTTTTTTTTTTTTTTGAATGGTGAAAACCATTATGGTTGAAGTGGAATTTGAGCTAGAATGTGATGTGTTCAAGCAAGGAGAGCCCCTCATTTTTTTAAGGGAAACTTTGTTAAAACAAACTAATTAATAAGAAAACAAAAGCTTACACAATGCAATTCATCTAACCAACCATCATCTAAATTAGGATCAAAGCTACTATGTAGCCACAAAGTGTGCCACATAATTAGATTTCCTGGAAATGTAGTTAAAAAATGAAGTTAGCAAAATCCTTAGCGATTCTCAAATTGTTGAAAATAAGCCCTCCATGTCTCACTCTTTCCATATTTTAATTGTATTCAAAACTTTTCTATCCTGATTTTTTCAACATGCCGACTTTGCTGCTTGTATGATCGCGCGCGCCTAAGCTTCCTTCGATAAAACAAGGATGGTTCTTTTAGAAGTCCTTCCAAGAAATTGTTTTGTTCTTGAGTAATGCCAATATAATGTCACTCATGCTGTCCTTCCTACACTGTTGTTAGAAAAAGACTTATTTTCTACCTATTAAAGATTCTACTTGACTATCTTGCATATAACTTTAAGGGAAATTTTCTGTACGATAACCTACAGTCCTTAATTTCTCTCCCTTGTTACCAAAGTTGGCCATTTTACCTAGACGTTCTCCGTATAGTCCGCACTACTGCGCAGACCAAAAAGCTTATTTTTAATTACAATATCACAACAAATGTTGCGATATCACCATTTAAGTTGCGATACCGCAAGTTATAAAGTTGCGATACAGCAATTACTGTTGTGATATCGCAAAAAAGACGTAAGGTAAACTCAACAAATACAATTCTGTTTATGTTTTTTTTTTCCAGTTCCGTTACTTTCGTTTCTGGCTTGGGTTCTTTGCGTCCATGCACCACAAGAATAACTTCACATTTGATATAAATCAGATTAGACAGCATGACTGATAATTTTAGTTCCACCGGAACAAATTCAAACAAAGTCAGATTTCACAGCGTGGGTTTCAATTCTTCAGCTGATGCTAGCGGGAAGGTCCATAGAACAATATAAGTAACACGCATGCTTACCAAAGAGAAGGGAGTGGGGCGGTTGTTTTGATACATATGGGGCATCAGTAGGGGGCCATTACGATTCTTAAGGGAATTCAGGGTTTGATCTGGGGCGACCGCCCTAGATGCCATACAAGTGAGTCCGCCCTACTCTGATGCCCCGGATGATATTAGTGCAGACTCCAACAGCAGTTGATCGTCTCAGTTAGAAATCAGAGCATTTAGGGTTTTCTAAACCAACAAACAGAGATAAATAGAGAGGGGAGGAAAAGGAAATAGAATACCAGATCTTGCTGAAAGAGAGAGGGAATAAGGATTACCATGTTCAGCAGGGGCGACTGCGACAACAAGAAGCTCGGAACGCTGAGATTGCGAAACAATGGTGGCCAAAATCTTAAGTTGATGGAGACGATGATGCTTCTTCGACGTCGAACGGACGTTAGCGGCCTTGCATATTTGCAAATAGGTTGGTGAGGGAGGATGATGGTCAAATTTGGCTGGGGGAGAGAGTTACTGCACGTGAAAATGAGGAATAGTCGAACATGGAGGGATAAACGAATGAAAAGGGCTTTTCAAATTGTACTATCGCAATATAAATTGTAATATCACAACATAAATTGCGGTATCGCAACTAAAAACAAGTTTTTTGGTCTGCGCAGCAGTATGGACTGTACGGAAAACGTCTGGATAAAATGTCTAACTTTGGTAACAAGAGAGAGAAATAAAAAATTGTAGGTTATCGTACAAAAAATTTCCACAATTTCTTTATAAGAAATCGTTGTGGTTTCAATATCACCTAGGTCAAATGATACTAATCCTTTAGAACTAGCTCATAATTTTCTAACGATACTTTGAGATAGATTTTTTTTTCTATTTGAATTCTATAGAAAAGAATGGTAAGATCCATGCTCGGGAACAACCAAAATATAGGCCTTGGGATCTTTCAATAATTGGATGCCCATTTTGTAATTCTATCCATTTTTTTGTTACCCTAGCCAAGGGGGTTGGGACCCAAGAGAGAGGCTGCACACATGAAAAGACAACTAACTTATGTAGGAAAGGAGCATGATTACATGAAAAAAAAAAAAAAAAAAAGGCCATACAAGTGGAGAGGGAGCCAGCATATGCAAGAAGAGATGGCATACTTAAAATCTTGGGCATGCATGTGAGAATTGCCTCATGTTGCCCTTGGATGAGGAACCATCCTTGCAATCCTATCCATTTCTTAAATGTAACTTACTTATGATGTAGTTAGAGAATCTATACACGTTGGCCTGCCTAAGAGAAAGCGAGTCCCAAATAGGGTTGCAAACAGGTATCTAATACTCCGGAGGTCTCAACTTCCAACCCGCAAAAAATCAGGTATAGAATCTATTTTAGCTTCCGATTCATAAACGGGTCCAAGTCCCAAACCCAATTTAGGTTCTGATTGATAAACAGATCCGGTTTCGAGTCTATACAGGTATCGACACATGGATCCAAGACCCGACATAAGAGCCTTTAATATTGTAAACTACAGCTCAAAATCAACTTTGGTTGGCCATTTTTATATTTAATTTTAGAGATAGTACACTTAATGCATTATTATAAATTGAATGATATTCTTATTTTAAGAAAAAAGAAATAAAAGTGAAAAATAGTTTTGGAATTAGATCCCAATCTTCTAGTCAGACTTGGTTTTGAAATCGAACCCAAATTTGGAACCAACAAAACAGATTCTGACCCGAAACTGTTATTTAGAAATGGATCCGTGTCCGAATCCAGAATGGTTCGGGCCCGGACCAACCCTTTTCATACCTCCCTAGTCCGAAGCTCTAGGGTAGCGTTTGGTTAGCTGTAATGAAGGTCGGAATGGAATGATCATTACAGCATTTGATTCGCAAAAAAGTGGTGGAATGACCATTACCTCCGAAATCACCATTCCTTTATGTAGATGAATGGTTATTCCTTTGGAGAGGTAGGAATAACCATTCCATTCTTGCCTTAATTTTCTACATGACCAAAATGCCCCTTTATCAATCAAAATCCTCTGTTTTGCAATAGGTCTCCACTTCTCCAAGGTTATGGCCCCCCTCCACCGGTTGCCCCATCGACGACAAGTTCCAAATCAGAGCCTGGGAGTCGTCCCCGGCGGTGCAAATGTGGCAGGAGCTGTGGGGCGCCCAGGCGACAGCATTCACACTAGCCTGTTGGCGTTGTAACTCCACCACCAACGTACCAAACACTACCTTATTGTGTTGGAGGGAGACAGATATGGATTCCATTTCGCAAATAGACGGCATGGACACTGCGAAGTAGATGCGACAGCAGCTGCAAGACAACGACGTCTCCGTGAAAGAGATGTGCTCCAAGACCAAATTGGCAGCCGACGTGTGGAGCTGCAGTAGCTCCTCTCCTCCCTCCAATCCATCGTCCCCGGCCTCATCTCCTCTCTCGACCTCTCGCTCAAGATCGTCTCCGCCTTCAACGGTCGCACCTACACCCCAAACCCTACCCCTAAACCACCTCCCGGTGGAAACCTAATCACCCCTCGCCCCGACCCTAAACCCCTCTCCAAACCCTTTCCGACCTTCCCCACCAATCCCCTTGATCCGTCGGTGACAACGGAGATGGATCCGCAGGAGATTCCCTCTCCCTCGTCTGATCCATGGTCGCCGTCTACCTCCTTGAACGGGTTTCGTTTAAGGAGGTCGATTCCACCGGCTTGCTCCGAAAGCTGAAAGCCAATCAGTCTGCCATTCCGGCAGAGAAATCTGCACTGCTCGAGCTCAGCAGAGAGGCCGGCGCCATCGCAACTGTAGAAACTGCTCTGAAGGTGATTGCGGATAGTAGTAAAGCCGTTGATTTGGAGGACGATTTTGTTGTGGTAATGTAGTAAGATGGAGGGGAGAAGTCCTAGAAAATGGTATTTTGGTATTTCTTATATAAATTTTATTTCATTCTACACATCATTCCAGCGTACCAAATGCAAGAACAAAAATCACCATTCTATTACTATATTGATTTTTCAGTAAAACCAAACATTGGAATGAAAACCACCATTCCTATTTTATTCCATCACAGACTCATTCCACTCTTCATTTCATTCTTGTCTAAAATCATTCCAGCGACCCAAATGCTACCAAATAATACAAGTACAACTTCTCCTTCACATCCCAACCGTGATGGGTGGAAAAAGCGAAACCCACTTCCATCACTCCGAGTTCTAAGTCTACACGTGGCAATCAGCACGCTTACTGCGTTCCCATCGCTTTTGGTCATGTGAACGAAAAAGCGGGTCCTGCTTCCTAACGCCGTTATAACGATCTGTCTGGTCTTCTCCTATATATACGACGGGAGTGTAAATTGTAATGCAGATTTTCCCTGGGTATAACCTATTCGAGAGATGGAAGCGCTCCTCCTCCGAACTGGCTCTGCATCCATCCATTCCTCTCTCCTCCACAGATCTCCGATCGGATTTCTCTCCGACCAAGATCCCGGCGCCGGAATCTATTTCTCCGGCAGGAGCTCCACCCCTTCTCCCAAATCTGCCCTGCATTTCGAGATCAAAGCAAAGAAGCACTCTCCACCGAGTTTCCGCCGATCCCTATCAGACACCGATCTGATCCGTTCTAAAATCGCAAGTCCTGAATTTCGGTTTTCGAATCGGGCTTCGTTTCGTTCCGCACCGGAGAAAATAACAGAGGAAGAGGATGATCTGACGGATCAGATCAGGATCGATTTTGATTCTCAGCTCGAAGCTTACGAAGACGAAAGAAGTTTGAATTTGAAGTTGAATCGTTCCGATCTCGATGTTTCGGATCGGGTTGCGGAGGTGTTACCTGGAAATAAGGTTTTGGTGGAGGAATTGGAGGTGTCGGGCGGTGGAAGGGGGAAAGGAAGGAAAGCTGGAGGAGGGGATGGTGGAGGGAGAGGAGATGATGGAAGCGGAGCTTCTCCTGATGGAAACGAAGATCAGAACAAGATCGGAGCTTATTATCAGCATATGTTGAAGGCAAATCCTTCGAATCCGCTTCTTTTGAGGAACTACGGGAAGTTCTTGCACGAGGTAGGGCTTGAATTGTACTTTTTGCTGCTGATGAAATCTCATGTTTTGGTTTCATATGCTTGAGAATTTCGGTTTTTTTGTTGTTGCTTGTTTGATGTGGTTGATTTTTTGATTAAGTTGTTGTGTTGATTTTTGATGTGTTTGTGTTGTATGATGATGAGAAATTATATATACAGGTCCAGAGGGACTACGTAAGAGCGGAAGAGTATTACGGAAGAGCGATCTTGGCGAGTCCTGCAGATGGAGAGGTGCTGTCTTTGTATGGGAAGCTTATTTGGGAGACACAAAGTGACCAAGAAAGAGCCGAGGGATACTTTGATCGGGCCGCCAAAGCCTGCCCTGAAGATTGGTAAGCACTTAATTCACAAAGAGAAATGCTATTTGTCCCGGGATGAGGTCCCGGATGAGGGACCGATCCCATGTAAAGAGGGTAAAAAGGTCATGACTTGAGTTCTTTCTTCCCTTGAGAAAACAAATATATAGCTTCAACTCTGACGCAAAAGTGATACGGCGAACTTTTAACGGTTTGTCTATATGGACAAACTCATATATGGTATTTGGATCAAATTATCCACGTGGGGCAACTTGATTCGGACAATGCATTCAACTTTTTGAGAGAGCCCAATTATGTTGCGCCACGTGGACAGTTTGTCCCAAATTCTGTCCATAGAGTTTGTCCAAATAGACTTTTTGAACTTTTAATATGCATCAAGTCCGGCTAATCGGGCCCACCTAGTTTAGACGGCTACTAATCAATGGAGGTGGGATACATTACATGCAAATTAATGGGCTTAGGACTAGAGTCATATCATCTTGTGGTCATAAGATTAGGAGAGTTTTTGGGCCGTAGCGGATCCTTTCAAGGTCTCGGAGAAATCACGGTGGGATCCATCTACTGATAGTTTGAACAGCTCAAAATGAAATCCATATCTCCTATGTGCATGGGATATCTTCAATTTTTACTCCAATGGGATTCGATCTCATTGTAGATTGAGCATTTCATTAAAATATGTAAAATATGTGATTGATCATTGATCACATGTTAATATTTGTTAGATTTAATGATTTTTTTTATTATATGGTCAATCTTATAGTTAGACCAACTCATTTTAGAATAATATCTAAAGATATAAAGTACTCGCAAGGGGCTTCTATTTTCAATAGGTGGGTCTCTCTGTTGGGCTCCAAATCCAATCCTTCAGCCCAATTTTCTCCTCGTCAAAGCCACATGCGGTAGATGGTGCTAGATGGCGGCCTTGTTTGTTTAATCGAGAGGAGAGTAAGAATAGAATAAAGGGTCACATAAAAAATGAAATATAGAGTGAGAAGGAGAGGAGAGCAGGAGAGTAAAATTTACGTGAAAGACAAAATTTAACTCACACCACTTTATTATGGTTGGGTTGAGTAAAACAAGTTAAAAATGAAAGTTAACGAGCTACTGAAGATATTCTCCTTAGCTCAATATGGCCATTGGCAATGGCGGGCTCAGGATTTTTATTTAGGTGGTGTGGTCGTTAATGGTCAAGTGAAAAAGTTTAATTAAAAAAAATAAATTTTCTAACATATTATTTAAAGAGTTTTTTTGAATTACGTGGGTGCGGCTGCAGCCGCGTGAGTCCGCCCCTGGCCATTGGGGAGCATCAGAGCCAGGAATAGGATATGTACCTAGATACTACTGAGTTTATTGACTTTGCTGTTTTATTTATAAATGAAAAGTGGTGGGGATTGAAATAGGATATGTATGTATTACTGGGCTTCTCTATTGATTTTGATGTTTTATTAACAAATGAAATTTGGCGGATTGGATGCAGTTACGTGCTTGGATCTTACGCTCATTTCCTTTGGGCTGCGGACGACTAAGAACAAAAAGAAGAAGATGAAAATCAGGTGGAAGCAAAAACCCCGCCATTGGTTGAGGAACGTTGACGGACTTAGCCATTTCTATTCGTCTCTCTCTCTCTCTCCATCCATCATCCCCAGCTGTCTAAGCTAACCTCACTATTGACCGACGGCTTTCTTGTCATCTACTCGAGCTTATGGAATTTTATATATATATAGAACACAGATAATAAGTGATTATGTATAGTAGTAATGGTAACATTGTAATAACCATGACAGTCGACAGTGACCATCATGTAGATAACGATGAGGAAAGAAAATTAGAACGCATGCGTTGGGTTAGTGTACAGTATGAGGACAAAAAGTGTCATCATCTACTTTTCTTGAACAGGAAATTGAGAGTTTCTTGTGCCGATTGCCCGATGTGATGTGGTGTTTCCGTTTGTGTTGCACTGTTGGTCTGGGGTGCTGAAGCTAAGGAGCCTTTATGAGTGGCTGAGGAGTGAGTGAGTATGCCTCATTTATAACAGAGTACTGTAGTGTGCACTTCTCACTTACACTGCGCTTTCATTTAGCAAGATGACAGGGAGTGGGTCAACATTAAGTATTAAGTGACCAAGTGCTCTGCCCCTTGCTCCCGGACAAAAATGGAAGGTAGTGGGGAAGGACATGAATCTGTCGTGTATGTGCATCGTGCGACTAACGAAAACCTCTCCTTCAGGAAAACTACTTGCCAAAAATGTGCAATAGGAAGAATAAATAAGTAATTTAAAATAAATAATTTGTGAACAAAAGTAAATGTAAGAAATTGAAAAAGACAGCAATAAAAAAAATGGGCAAGACTCACACACTAATTAAGATGTTTTCTTAAAGACAACGTGGATTTGATGAAATTCTATTTTCAGAAGTCAGAAATATGAAATTGCTCTTAAAATCAAAATAAAAATAAAAAAGAAGAAAATGCTCTTAAACAATGTGCTTCTGAAAATACTGATAGCCTTATTAAATAAATGGGGTTGGAAGAGCATTGCTTATGATCGATTCACATCCACTCAAATGGGCACAAGAGACATATATTATTGAAAAGACGTAAAACACTTTAAACTTTTTAAAACACATGAAAATTTAAAAATATTTTTAGAAGGCACACTCAAATATCTCTAGGGATTTATTTTTAATTATAGGTTTTAAAAAAATACCCAACATCCTTAAAACCCTAAAAAAGAAAAAGAAAGGTTGTATGGAATAGTGCGGATGGTGGGCTTGAGTGCTGATTAGAGTGCCGCTTTTTCCCCAGTCACCAATCCCATCATTAGGACTATAGTTTACAAAAAGCATAGGAGGACCTCTCTCCTCTTTGGACCAACCAGTGGGTGACACGTGGGAGGAGATGTGAAATCCCATATCCTCCAGTGAAAAAAAAAAGAAAAAAAATCTCATCCCCCAACCCTCTAATTGGTCCAAACAGGATTTCCTGGAATCCCTTTCCGGAGAGAAACTATCAGTTCCAAGTTGGATGGGTCTACATATGGTAGTCCAACTCAACTTGTGAGCGCACGGTCGATCATATTAAGAACTAACTTTCAATAGCATTGGAATTGGTGAGTTCAAATCACTCAACTAGGGATGTCTCTGAACTAGCTAGGCCTGGCATGCAGGCAGAGCCAGATGTAAAGTAATCTGACAAGTCCCCAAAGTGTCAGGGTTACAAAGCTTCACGACAAGGGTAAAGCATCTGTAAAGCTTGTGCATGGGATTGCTTGGTAGTCTAACTTCGTTGATTCCACACCATGTGTGTAATAAAGGTGGGACCACACGTGAATTCATTCCTTAAAACCCCACCCTCTACCAGGTGGCTCCAATCAGAAATTTCATGCATGAAGACCAAATACTATATGGGCATATAGACGGTTTAGATTTTCCAAAGATCGCCCCACGATGTGTTTAATGAGGACTGCATTGCAGTTCTGCCTAAATAAGCATCCATTTCATGAGAGAGAGTAGGAAAAGTTTCACAGGTGGGCAGTGTCATAGTCAAAGAAAGAATTGGGATGAAAAGGTACAGGCCACAATTGTTTCTCGTGGGCTTGAAATCAGTTTCTAGATCTTTGAACCCCTTTTAAAAGGAACGTGTACGACTAATCCAACTCTCAATTGGGAGCCATGAGCCATCTTCCCCCAGCATTCCCATATGAAAATAAGAATATTTCTTATCAAGGAGAATTACGACTTCGCTTCCACTATTAAAGGTCAAAAGTGACTTACGGCCATAAAGTGACACTAGCATAAAAAAATTCTCAACACTCGTCATTCTTGTCAAAATAACCTTGTAACAAAAACAGGTCTAAAGCTGTGACCAGGCTGGCCTGAGCAGGATGAAGCCCTTACCCTACCATCAACACGTGTATCAGAGGCCCAAGGCAGGCCAAAGTCCTTAAAAGAGTTTTCAATATCTAGGCCCTTACCCTACACGCACAGGCAAAAGGCTCTACAGAGAAACATCAAGTTACCTCTAACATTTCATATCATAAAGTCTTCCTTTTAAAAGTTACATAAATCAAGTTCTTTCCATAATGGCACAATCAATTTATAGCTATAACAAAGTTTTCGTCCTCCTCACACAACCAGATGGCCTGTTTCCTCCTTAGTTGCTTGTGTATGTACTGACTAAGGTAAGGTATAAAAAAATGGTAATTAGAGCTTCTAAGATGCACATGTGGGCATGAATCAGGTTTGAGTTAGCTTTCTAGAAATTAAGTCAGAAGTTCGGTCCAAGGTGGTGTTAGTAATTTCCCCAACCCAATGGAAAAAAATAAAAAAAAGCAGAAGGTACTCCAGCCCAATGGAACACTCTCTTTCATTTTTATGGTTGGAAGAGGGTATGGGATGCAATACCTATGTATTTATTTATTTTTGCTGGAAAGGGAGCAAGGATGGAATAACTATTAAATAGATGCCACTCTGAAGAGTATACCAGAACCCATGACCAAGCCACTAGATTAAACCAAGCAAGTTGCCATTATATTTATATTCAAAGCTGGTTTAGCTAGAGGCAGGGTTTAACCATAGGTCAATGTTCAGAATCTGACTTATGTGGACACAACTGAAGGTTCAGACGTATATTTGTATCTTCACTTGAGGCCCAATTAGGCAATTATACAATTCCAGATCCCATACCAAAAAGGTATTTCACCTAGCCAAAAAGAGTTCATTGCAACTCAGAAGTAATAAGGCTCATGATGATATACCTCAATGTTTTACAGGAAAATTTTTGATTCAGCTGAGCCGCAGGGCAAGAT
This sequence comes from Umbellularia californica, assembly GCA_028538565.1. Lineage (NCBI taxonomy): Eukaryota > Viridiplantae > Streptophyta > Magnoliopsida > Laurales > Lauraceae > Umbellularia > Umbellularia californica. Next base: position 9,760,947 of record JAPQWN010000001.1, on the reverse strand, counting down.
CTCACTGTGTACAATATGGCAAAAGAGTAGAAATAGTGGTCCATACAGAAAAACAAAACCCCTGCTTGCAACAGTGAGACCTGCCCATAAACATGCTGGCCAGAATGGCTGAGCATAACTTGGTAATGCTAGGGCCTTTGGGATAAAACATAATTTTGGCCGCAAGGAGATCTAATAGGGAAGAGCATTAGCCATGTGTTTCATCCTTGATGTTTTGAGAAACAAGAACATACTTTCTATGATCTTGGAAAGAATTTCCAAAGCTCCTACATCCTCCAGGAAACAAAATTCAGATTTAAAACACAGTTAGTACATTGTGCCAAACAAATAGATGCACTCTTGCATCTGTTGTTTCATCAATAGCTTTTCATGACTACTGTAATCAGCTCTGGCATGCAATTACAAATTCTCACGAACACTTTATTTGTAATTTATTTAAATCAAAGTTCACTTTATACTTCTGATAGGAAAAAGATATAAATGTACACATGTTTGTCAGAATGAAAATTCCTCCGGTAACTCCTGGTATTTACCTGATAAAAAGCTTTTATACTTCCCTTCAATATCTCCAGCTGCAGAAAATTTTTGCCAGTTAATCCAAGGAAAACAAAAGGGTCAAATAGGTCAAATGCATAAAAATTTATATATATATGGGCCATGGTAGCTAGTGCTCGAGACCAGTTGCCTAGTTTGTACTAGTTAGAATTGAACTGCAAAGTATTTTGTTCGAATAATTCACAATTTGGTCCAACGACAGTCTATTATTTAATCTAGACTGCAAAATGGATTGAACTAGTTCAATTTCATCAAGAAATATTGCCATTCGGTTTCAGTATTTACATCGAATGTATTGGATGGGTATTTTGATCTCTTGTATAAAATTTACAAACACATCAACTCTTGTTTTTAACTTGTTACAAATGAACTCCTGCATTTTTTAGAATAACAAAGACACCATTTAAATTTTGAACACCCTCAAACTGAATAAGATTTCACCATTACCTAACAAGTTATTATTAAAATGACTTCTTTACACTTGGAACATATTTTAACCATGCTTTTGACCATTGGTTCAACCTGTATAGATTATATTGGCTGATACGTATCATTTTTAAGAAATCGATAGCACAGCATCCTGGCAATAACTGATTCAAACATATCATCAACAAAAACTGATAATCTATATCTCAATCTGTATCACCAGAACAACCAATATATACTAGTAGTCTGCCAAGCCAATCCAGGTTCGCTATCAATATTTGAACCTATGGATTAATCACAACTAGGTCAGCCTTCTTATAATCATGTGCAGAATTGATTTTCATCTCGCATTTGATGAAATGTTGTCTCTGAGTGATGGGGTCTTTGAGAATGTATCTTGAAAACATTTAATATTGTGAAAATCCATATGATGTTCATTTGAGACTCTAAATCATGTTATCTCTAGTGTGTGTACAAGTACAGTCAGCTTTGTGGAGATCCAAGAATTTTAAATATGCACCAACCCATTCGAACTGTAACTGCACCACTTATACTGCGTACTAGATGCTATCCTGTTTCAGAACCAAGAGGCGCAGAGTCCACTTGAACAAGTCTACCCGATGGCACATGAAATTTGAAATCATGGCCAATAGAGTACCACTAACATATGTCACCAATATGGGTCGAGACTCTACCCACCTGACATATATGACCTGTATGAGTCCAAAACCGGCAGATATGAGCTCATATACAGAGATCACGCTGGTATAGTCGATGTAATGGTATGTATCTGTTCTTTGCCCAGCCGACATAGGGTCTGGCACAGATACTTGAACCCATGGGCATGCCCCTAGCCAACGTAACTGATACTAGAAGCCCCTACTATGTCTACTCTTCTTTTGTCCCAAAAAAGTTACACGGCCCAATTCATGTACAATGACTTAAAATTGGGAGATGTTCAAAAAATAAATGCAAGGAATAGAGCTCTGGAAGTACCTTTAGATTTGAAAGGTGGTAAGGTATCGGATAGGGTTGACTTCACCAATTTAACAAGCTCTTTGCCTGAAAACCATAAAATGTCTATCAGTTGAAGAGACTTTGGTCACCAGAAGCATATATGGACGAGCAAATTATTATACAAAGCTTGCATAGCTTACCAGTTACATGCTTTTCTCCATCCCTGACATTAATTAGGAAGGATGGAATATTCTTTTCTGTTAACTGCAAGAATCACACAGCAAAGAGAAGACAGCAGAATAACTAAATAAAACCACAAATAGAGAGCAAGTTTTTCTTTCATCAAAATTAAAAAGAAAAATCTTTACCAGCGACAATAATGCCTTTGCAAGATCCAGTGGTTCAAGTGGTGAAGGACCCTTGCTGTAAGCAGGGACAAACTTCCCATTTTGGTAGCCTGCCAAAAAATGGTATGCTGCTTGACCTGGAGAGAGCTTTGATACAGGAGGAAGGGCACCAGAACTGCACTTCAATAAAGGAGGTTTTAGAGAATTTGCTTGGCAAGTTACTAATATCTATGCTGACACTTGAAACAGTTTACAAGACACCAATAGAGCACGGAATGACAACATAAAAATCTACATTCCAGGTGGACTTGGGAATGCCAACAAGCGAAGCTAACTCAGCTCGATTTGGCTCCAGCTCAAGCTCAGCTTGTTAAGAGGCTTGATCTGGTTTAGCGTGTGTGTATTTTAAGCTATATTTAAAAAAAAAAAAATTTGGGTGAATATAACATAAAATTATTAATTTAATTTAAAAAAATTAATTCAATAAAGTCTAACTGCTAAATACATGTAAACTATAATATGCATAAAACTTCAATTTATTCACAACTTTCTGCAAAAAAAAAAAAAAAACGTATTGGGGTATAATAACATAAGAAATTATCATACCTTCACAACAAAACTATACTGTGCCGTCCTTCTTAAGCAAATTAAGTAACAGAATTATATTTAAATGACCCTACTTTCAACACTTACTTTGGTTGATATTTTGAGGCCTTATATCTACACCAACAGGGATAGAATTTAGTTGATTTTAGGCTAGTTTTCATCTATGCAGAGACCTTATATTCCTTTCCTACTCTTGATTTTTAGTAATCAAAAGTGGGCCCCACATAGTGGATACTCCATACAAGTAATACCAAGGAAAGCATATATGCATTGCCAAGCGTAGCTCAAGCCTCGTTTAGTCTGGCTTGATTGCAGAGATCAAGCTCAATTTGGTAATATCAAGCCTAGATGGGCTAAGCTCAGCTTGGCTCGAGCCCAAGGTACCTTGTTCAATATTCAAGCAAAGCTCGAACTGGGTAAGCTCAGTTCAGCCTGTTTACACCTTGAGGTGAACTTAACTATAGTAGCATTGTCAGCTTAACAACAGAGAATCACAGCTGCTCATCAGTCCAAGCAAATAAACATTCCTCAGCTCTTTAGTAAATACCCAGATTTAAATATAAAAAAAAGGAACAAAGCAACTGAATACCAATAAAATAGTTATTACTCCACAGCCATATGAACAAGTTATAATACAGTTTGCAGAGTAAAGCAACAGCAGCATCAACAATTTTCTCCAGCTGGAACATTCATCGATTTCTGTTTTTTAGATGGTAAAAAAAATCATCAAATTTAATAGTTTCAAATTTAATCAACAGCCATAAGTTATTGGTAATTTCTCTCTATCATGGGTAACTAGATGCTGAATTGTTTTCCATCTATTAGGAAAATTTAATCAACAGCCACAAGTTATTGGTAATTTCTCAATTTCTCTCCATCATGAGTAACTAAATACTAAATGGCCTTTCCATTTATTAGGTAAGAAATGTTGTTGTTTCTGACCAAGTTCATATAATCATTCTTGCCTTTTAGATTGGCTGCAACAATTTTATCTTCTTTTTGCTTTATTGGTGTGACCATTTTATCTGTTGCAAATAATAATTTCCAAAGAAGCCATAAAGGCATAAACTATACATGGGTTGAAACTCACATAGAAATCTCGTGGCCTTTTCCCTATCACAAGGCCTATAAAGATTACTAAACTTAAGGGGGAGAAAACCAGCATAAGAAGCATTTATGATAAATATAGTAACAAATTTTATTTCACCAGGAAAAAAGAAAGAAAAAAAATGATACATCCAAAACTGCCAAAACAGCCCTCTCCTACCTCTAGGCACACATATATAAGCCATCAAACAAGGCCTAAAAACAACAAAGGAAAACCCTTGCATAAACATAGGTATGCAGATACACAATCCATACAAAGATCATTTCTAATGGAGACTAGCAGCGATGATCATATTAGACAACAGCAATAGAGCCCTTCTTTGTAGACTTTACAGGCCAAACATGATTAATAGAACTCTGCAGATAATGCGTTTTTCATTTGCCTTCCCCTTTAGATTTGTGTTTCTAGTTCCCCCCCCCCCCCCCCCCCCCCCCCCCCCTTAGACTTTACAGGCCAAACATGATTAATAGAACTCTGCAGATAATGCGTTTTTCATTTGCCTTCCCCTTTAGATTTGTGTTTCTAGTTCCACGAACCCCCCCAACCCCCCCCCCCCCCCCCCCCCCGCGTCCTTATATCTTAAAATCTCTTTACTGAACCCTGCATTTTTCTCTTCCAATAAATGAGACACACCAATTGCATGGCCAATATTCATTATCTAGTCAATCTTCAGGTCTTCATCACCATAAATAGCATTAATAGGAATAGCTTCATAACAGTCTTCATTCTCGATGTCCTCATATAGTCATCACCATCAAAATCAGTTCAACGAACAGAAAAGGCCTCCGCCACTCTACCTTTTGAAGGAATAACATCAGTCCTTAATTTTTCCATTCTCTTTAACATATTGTCAGACCACTCACAGAAGAACTTCCCTCTCAATATTCATTAAACCCTGATGATTTAAACCAACCCCATAAATTTTTGTCTAACTTTTTTCTTTAACAGATGAATTAAAATCGACTATCACATCTCTAACCATACTTTATGTTAAATTTGTGGGATTTGCATTAGTGATTTCTACATTTCTTTGGGGACCATGCGACTAATAGAAAAAGGCAAACCAATTTGGACCTAAAATATCCTGAGCAAAATTTGAAATACAATGTCAACACAAAGAATCTGATGCCATCCAGAATCTGATGACTTTCCCCTGTACCGACTGACTCAATGCTGCCCCAGTCAAATCACAAACAGGGATAGCATGAGAGGATCTTTCCGTAAGGGGCAAGGATTGCACCAGATTTGGATTTTGAGCAGGCAACGGCTGGGCCTGAGAATACACTTGGTGAAATGATGCCTTGTTCAAAGACGGCCCACAAAAAGACTCAGCCTGAGATCACACAGGCATCCAAGTTTCTGGTTTAGTTAGGCCCAAACTAATACTGGGCTGAAGATGCTGGATTCTGAGGACACAGGTGCCCCTGTAACAACTCTAATATCTGCTTTCCATGAGTCAAACTCCTATAGGCAACTTCTACAGAAAGTCCTTTTGAGTGATAGCTCAGTGGTAAGGCATCTCCCTCTCCAGAGAAATAATCAGGGATCAATCAATGGTTTGTGTTTGTGAAAGACTTGAGCAAGGTGAGTGTGGCTGAAAGAAAACTTATTTACAAGAGCAAAAAAGAAAAAAGAAAGAAAGAAAAAGTAAAAAAATAAATGCCTACCCTTTAAGGACAACTAGTCATGGCTCTGTCATTGTTCTCACCCTTCAATCATTTCACCAAAAGCAAATCAACTTCCTTACCTGCCCCCTTCTCACGAGAATTTGCACAACCATGGGTAATGGCTTCCATTGGAGTCTTCAGATGAAGAAAAGGATTACTGATAACATTTCCAATTGTTGCGGCTTCTGTATCCACGTGGCCAATTGAGAATTGAGATGGCTTCCGAGTCACATTTCTGTCGACTAAGGCCATCGTATCCATATCTGTGATTCTATGATTCCTCAAACACTGTGAACCACCATCTCTTCAGGAATTCTCACCAACTGCTTGTGTTAAGCTCTTGTAAAGAGTCATGCAAGGGACTAAATCTTGCCTAGCACTACACTGAGAACGCGCATGAGAAAACTGTAACTTTAGCAAACCGTCCAACTCTTCATCTTCTCTCAGTCTGGCTGAACAACTCTGGTTGATGTTCCTGATAGCAGCAATGTCTTCACAGCAGAAAAAAAAACAAACAAACAAAACAAAACATTACATCTATCCGCCAAAAGCATTATTTCCACTTTAATTCGAAACTCAACATCATCAACCTCTAATTCTATGCACCTGTGGGGAGCAACGGTTCAGGTCAGGTTGGTCAGGTTGACACCTATGATACAGATCCAGATCGGCTTCAAAACAAGACCTAAAACCTCCATCTACCTATTAATTCTCCTAAGTGGACCTTCTGGAACGTCAGATTCCCCATGAAAAAATAACATCAAAATCCTATTTAGATGTTCGAACAATCCACCATTACCATTGGATTAAAAATCAGCCCGCCATCTCATTTTGATCCTTTCATTACAGTTGGTTTCAGTTACCTCCGTACTTTAACCTGCTGCAACAAAGGTTTGTTGGAGAGATGCTTTCAAGGGATTATAAACTTCTCTTGATACCTCAATCATCTTTCTTTGGATGCCCCACTTTTCTTTATCATGGCCCAAAGCGCATAGAACTGATTCCTGTCACCACTCATAGATCTAAGTCCTCATCGACGCCATTTGACATGTCCAAGTCTGGTTTGCAAAGAAGAGAACCATACTTCGAAATCTGATACATGTGAATAAATCTACCCAATATTCTGTCATTAAACCATCAACTTTCCCACATAGCTTCTGCTTTTCTTCTATACATTCCGAATGCAGAACCTCTTAGCTTTTCTTGAGTTTCTCTCTACTGGAAGAAATATATCAATAAACCCGGAAGAAATGCATTAATAAACCAATCCAATCTCAATGAACACTCTTCTCAGATCTGATGTTTCAATCTCTTGAGAAAGACTGGAAACAAACAGCAAATGAAAAGTGCTCCACCAGTGGGTTGCTTCCACAGTCACGTCATCATCTTTGTTGACTATTGATGTTAATAAGTGCTTCTATTGCTAATAAATTTTAGAATCAAAATAGTGATTCCAGACCTTTTAAAAGAGTTAAATCTACTGCTAAACAGATTTAAACATCACTCCGTAAAAAGTATTGAACAAAGAAAATTTCACAAGTTTGAAGCACATGAAGCTACCAAATATTTAGCTAAACAACTCTAATCAACCCTCAAAAGATAATAAGTTATTGCATTTGAAATGACAGATAAAAATAATTTTTCTTTAAAATAATAATTCATAAACATGAACTCCTGAAGATTTAAAGGGAAAACTATATACTATATCTGGGCACATCCGAAAGAAAATTTCTGAGCATTTAAAAGGACAGTAAGTTCCTAAACATTCAGTCTTCGATAAAGTTATCATTCAAAAAAAAAAATGTGTCTAGAGATATAGTTTACCTAGTTCAATGGATGATAATGGCCTTGGACAGAGAATTTTGCAACCATGTGAATTTATTAAATATAACCAAATGTAACCCTTTATGCAGTCAAAGTTACCTATCAGAGGATGCGAAAATCACAGAAGCTGGTGTTTTGAACAAATTTGGACCAGCAGAATCTTTGGTTTGAAACAGAGGTGCAACACCATGAGAGGACAAAATTAGACCCACATCCTTGGACACCAGAATCTCATTCAGATCTGGGCAGCTCTGAATGGTATCATCGGGGGAAAACAGCAGAACCACAGAGTCTCCAGATACAAGGAACCTAAAAGGATGCAGCAATGAGAACCAAATTACCAACTGCATTGTAGCTGTGAAAACTGAAACACGAGTTCCTACCTTGCTGAGAGAGGAATGCCTCCTCTAGCAGAAATAACAGGTGCGGCTACAGCAGCTAAGGTGTCTTTTGTACCATCAGTATCAGCAAAAGCTTTACCGCAGAGGATGAGTGAGGAACGTTCAATATCAGCAGCAAAAAATCCAGAAGCTGAGTGTGTTCCAAGACCAACAACTTCCCCAGTACTCGGACTGCATCATTAGCAGATGAATCAGATCAAAGCATCCTATTGGGAATTACTATCAACTATTGTTCACTGAATGATCATGGTAGTACTCTTCCAATAGGAACCCTTTCAATGCATCATGCAGACTACAAGCAGATTAGAATATACTCTGAACCAATATTTCTAGTAAGTACATTTGTTAACTAGTGGGAAAATGGGCCAAATCCCAAATCTACAAACTCATGGCTTCATTTTCCACCTTGGCTTCTGCCTATCATGTGGCCTTCATCAAACATGCGTTCCCCCAGTTGAAATGTCTGCATAAGCACTTGATTAAGGTGTTTTGAACTACCCTTCTGATACAGTTCCTCTGTTGTCAGTATATCTCAAAGAAAGTACTGCAGAGAAGTCCCAGCTGGGATGTTGATTTTAACCTTTAGAGCAAAACTAGCAGAATACATTTCCCCAGTAAACTGTAAACAAGGGAAAAGAAGAGGAGGATACATTGAAAGAATGCAAAACTGGAGTAAAGCTGTCATTTTTTCTACAATTTTCATTTTAAATTCATGAGATTTTATTTTTAATAAGTATTTAGACTTATGAATATGGTGGTTTGTTTGATACATTCTTTTAACTTATCAATTATAAGTATAGTACTATGGTTTATTTCCTCCTCTCATTTTTTTCTACTCCATCTTTCTATTTTGAATAAGCTTATACTTTGGAGAGTGTAGAATATAAAATGGTTCAGATGAGTGAATGGATTTTACTCAGTGTATAATGGTGTGGTATAATGATAAAATCTAAGAGAAACACATCTTTGTGTGTGTATAGGCTTATTTGCATATTTTCATTGGAGGTGCACTATGTAAACTAAACCAATATAATGATAAAATCTAAAAGAAACACATCTTTGTGTGCATATAGGCTTATTTGCATGTTTTCATTGGAGGTGCACTTTGCATACTTACGACTGCCTCATTCCTCGGGCTTCATCGGGGCTTGGTACCTAGCTTTCATCTTGCGCCTTACTACATTCAAGAGATTTGATCATATTCTTAGAGGTATTAATAGGTAAGCTGATAGTTTTCACCTTACACCTTGCGAGATGAGCTTGTGTGTGAGGCCATGGTCTCAGGTGAGGTAGTGTCACTATAGCACCCAGACAGAATTTGGCCTGTTAGCTGGTTATATTCGCATTATTTCATCGTTCTTTTGTATCATGTCTTCTCTTTTAACAAAATTGTTGCCATTCAAATGTGCACAAATATTCTTACATTATTGACGACATTCAAAAATCAAGTTTGGTTTCTAGAAGTGCACCCCAGTTCATATGGGGCCCAGATGCTTGCCAGCCACAAAAGGGGGATGACAAGGTTACAATTCTGTAAGGCTTGACAAATTATCACTCTAATCAGATCATCCTACCTTGACTTTAGGGCCTTAAAGTTCATTAGTTTTGTAAGTGCATTCTTTATCATAATTAAATCCAATGTTGGATAATGGTCACATAAGTGTCAAATTGGAAAAAGTGCAAATTCATGGCATATATGCGTGTGAGAGGACACTCATATTGATCATTGATGAGATCACTAGAAATGGGGTTTGGTTTTCTAAAAGCAAAATCCAAGGTGCTCTTTCCCCCTCTAGTATAGAAGTACCAATCAAGTGGTACTTCAGAACAAACATTTAATTTGTTGACTCAGATGCATTTAAAAATAATAATAATAAAGATTTCAATGCAAGAGGAAGAAACATTACAATACAAGTTCCAAAATGCACTATGCACCAAACTTTTGAGGTAATGACAAGTATCGTAGACAATCAGTGATAAAATGTGTAAACTGGGAGATGAAGATAACCTTATTGAAGAAGCAATATAAACAGTAAGAGGGCAAGAATCATGAGAAACTGCCCGAGTAGGAGTTCTCCAGAAAACATTGGAGAGTGACAACAGAGCAGAAGGGCTATCACTTATAACACGGACTTTTGCATCACATTTTGAAGATGAACCAATGGCCCCATCTTGAACAAATACTTTTGAGACAGAAGATATGTGTGTTGTAACCTATAAAAGAAAAAGAAAAAGAAATACAGATATGAATTAATATGTATCAAATGTAGAGGAGAAGTAGACATCATCATCAAGTTCGAACTTTCGTAATGTCAAAGAATTTAATATTACCGTTCAAAAAAAGTTTAATATTGCAAAGACGCTAGCATTCAGGCTATCTTCTCACTAAAAATACCAAATCAATTAGAAAAAAAAGATAACACAGCACACTAACAAAACATGAACTGAAACAGAAAAGAAAAAAAAAAAGATGTATCATGAACCGTGTATGTCAAGCCATGTTCTCAGTGAGGAAACACTTTATGAGCAAATTCACCTGTGAAGCTGATAGATTCCATAAAATGTAATGAGGTTTTGTTGTGTGAAAGAACATTAATCAAGCACCAACATCATTACAAAACTAGAAAAAATGTAAAACTAAAAATCAAAATTTTAAAGAACGGCTCCACAATGAGAAAAAATTGTTGGATATAAAGAATCTTTATAAAATGAAAAGGGGGGAACCACATACTATTTTATCTAATTATTGAGATATTGTAAGTGTTGTGGCACATGGTTTGTGGATAAAAAAGCAGGCAGTTTTTATGAAGAGCCTCAAAAAGCTATGCGCTGGGCCTTCAATTTAATTAATAAATTACTGTAATTAACCAACACATTTGTCTCTCTCCGCAACTTGTTTTTTCTACTTTATTCTGTTTTTCTCCTAAAACCTTGCACCTGTTCAAGAGGGATCCTCTCTTTCTACTTGGTATCAGCGCATATACTTGCCATCACACAAATCTTGTATGTTGTTGTGAGACCAACTGACTGCTGACATCATGATGTAACTCATAACCTCGAGTCAAGCCCAGCCAAGTCCAACCAGGCCTCTACTGGTCCAGTTGAACCAGAACAAGCACTTACAGGCCAGTTCATGATGTAAAATCACAGGGTCGAGCTAAACTTATCATGGTCCAGATTGACACGGACTAATCCAACCAAGCCCAGAAAGATCATAATCTTTTGCAACCCCAATAAAATATCATTAGCAACTTCAAAGAATCACTCAATTAATTTATGTGGTGAAGCACTAAACTATAGAAGCCCTTCAATAGCTTCAGTTGATTATTGAATAACAATTGAAGATCCATCAAATTAACTCAACGGCCAGGAGATTGTTGCGTTGGAAATCCAAACAGGTACAACGTGTTAACTTGCCAAATAACAGAATATAGGTTGTCTCAGGGGTTGCATAAAATGAGATTCAATGTGGAACAGCAACCTGAGTACAGCCTTGTGATGAAAGCCACTGTTCAGCCCAACAACCTGAGCAGGTCCTGGGATTGAACTAATCAAAAGGAATGGCTTGTGGATGGCTGATGGCCTTTAATTGCAGTCGCTTAACTAAAAACCAATGCAAATTTCTGCACATATCTCACTCACTGGTATTCAGAATTGAATCAATCTAGCTTCTGGCTAGGTCACCTTGAATCTCCAAGAGTAGGAAAAAAGCAGCAGCCCAAATGTTACAGCAATTATAAAGAGGAAGAAAGGATAATGAAATTGAGATGGAGGATTAGGCCTACCATTAGATCTATGCCAAAGGGATCAACTACACCTAGTTTCAAAAAGAAACGTAGAAAAAGGACTTTCATGCAGAAAGAGGCTAATATGAATTTCACACATTCAATTAACACCAATATTAACTTGATTGATCCCCTTTACTAGCTGACGTCCCTATCTGACAAGTGACAAAGGGTGTCAGCAGTGGCTGAAGTATTAACTGGAGATGATAGGATTCCAGTGCAATTCAACGCGAAAGATGATCTCATCCAGACCTCTTTCAAGCCCAGATCCAACAAACACAAGGTCAAAACTATAGAAGAGATTAGGGACGAGAAAAATAATTCTTTAACCCCAAAATTAATTGCAGTTCCATCCTTCATAGCATAGGGATACTGTTTTCAAGAAAAAACCCTACAACGGATGAAATCTAAACCGAACATCTAGATCCTTAACAGAATATAAAACTAAATCAAAACTGTACATCCAAAATAAGAGCAAGGAATTGAATAGATATTATGCAATTGACATTGATCAAGTGGGTTCAGTTTTGATCAACACTTTGGGTCTCCATTTTTTAGTAGATTGGATATTTGGTGGGCCACGGGCATGCTCCTAATTTACACAAGCCATAGGTTACATCAATGGTGACGAGACGATAAAAGAAGATGTAGTTCTTGCTTTGCCTCAAAACAATCATGTCATGACATGGAAATACACCCATCGCATCTTGGAAGCAAGGTATGTTACCCAGGGCAAGGTGCAAACTACAAGACATAAAATGCATTCCAGCCCTTGGTCGGTGTAAAGACATATGTCTTTAAATAATAAGTCAGTCAGTCCTATAGGTTAAGCCATTGAGTGAATTTCGGTTATAGTCAATCAGTTATACTCTTACAAAATGGCATTTATGCACGGTTCATCAAAAGTAATCAAAAGACAAAGTCCCTCTCCAGCACACTCCTCTTGCTAGTTATGATGTCTGGATACCAAAAAATAGGCAATGTATCAGTGTTGTGTTGTACCCAATACTTCATTTTTATGTATAAAATTGATTCCACGCCAATATCAATGACATGCCCATCTTTCTTTCTTTTTAATGCATTCTAACTTTCCCTCTTTCTTCACATCTTATCTTCCTCGTAGATTCTTACCATTACACACTCTCTCTAGTTTTCTTTTTTCTTTTCTCTTCCCTCTTCTTTCTCCAGCCCCAAATCTGTTATATATTTTTTTATTTCTACTACTATGGTTTTTAACTGTATTACTGGTACTTTGACTACTGGAATTTTCTATAGCAGCTTGTTGTTGTCTGGTTTTGACCTTGCCGTAGTCTTAACTTGGTTGATAATTTTAATAAAAGTTAAAGAGAAGGGTGTTTTTTTTTTTTTTTTTTCCTCAGCTGTTTCATATTACATAATATTATATGGTTCTTTTTACGGCTAGTTAACTGCTGTTGCCATTAATCTTTAGTTTATGCCTATATCCTGCAATATAAAAAATATATATACTGTCTGTTTACTGCTGTGTGATTAATGGAAATTAAAATGCTTTCTTATGGTACTCTGCTGTTGGGCATCTTGATTACAATAGGATTCTCCTGTTAGCTTTCAATTCTAATGATGAATACGCTGTTATCTTTAGCAGTGAATATTCATAAGATGATTGCTAGTTTTTAGCAACACTGATTCAACCAGTGATGAGCCTGCTGCTTTTCAATGGGATTCATAACTGTGTATTGACTTGATTCGGTTGACTTTTTTTCCAGGTTGTCCTGTCGTATTAAGCCAGGAGTGTTCTGAGACAAATTCCAGCCATGGTGTGCAAGTATGGGTCAGGATTTAATGATTTTTAGGAACTGCTATCATAATGATTCTGCTACAGCACATATTAGGCTGCCCCCTTTTTGTTCTCGTCCTCATAACTCCTATCAAATTAATAATTTCAACAACAGTATGAAAACATGCAGATAAGGATAAATCCACAAGAAAAAAAAAAAAATTGCACACAATGTGAGCGAGACCAATATAAAAGGATAACTCTCAAGCTAAAACAAACCTGTTTCAGAAGTTTACTAAATTGTGCTTTTGAAATTTCTGAAGCCCCGCCAGTGGTACTTCCTCTAACATGAATAGGAAGACCAGACAAACGTTCTACATAGATTAAAATATTAATATACATGAGTACAATTTGAAGCAATGGGATATCAAATTAAAAAGGCAAAAATAACAAAATTACTACCTGAAGTGGTTGCACCATTTTTTTTTAGCTCAGGAGACTTCAAGTTGTGAAAAGCCTTATCCTTAACAATAACACCTCGCCCAGCAAGAGCCCAATTAAGGCCATAAGAAACTCCTGGGCCCTCCCTATTCAAAAATAATAAAATAAATAATAATACTGATAATAAATAATGATGATGATGATAATAATAAGAATAAGAAGAAGATGATGACTAAGATAATTGAGCTTAGTAACCTAGTATAAAATGACAAGACCCTGTGGCACAATTGGAAGGTCCTCATTGTAGCAACAGCCAGGTTGTAAGTTTGAGTCATGTTACCATTAAATAGAAAAAGATATATATACATATATATATATAAGTGTAAAATATGGGAAGTCAGGAAGCTAACACAAGAGCCTACCCAATTAACTATATAACATATTGTGCAGCAAAGTATAATCGCTCTTTCTAGATAAAAGAATAAATAAAGGAAAGTACAAGTAGCAATCAAGATACTAAATAAAAGATTATGGTACAAATGCAGATTTAGGTGCCCCCATCGGATAAGCATGTAGGACCTCACGTTCACTCCCTAAAGGCATGATCGAAAACAAAGCTGGCAATAACTAAATTAGGAGACAAATAAAGAAAAGCTAAGAGAAGCACATATACTAATAAAGAAACATGAACTAGAAAAAAGAAATTGAACAAATTACTGTATGCTCAAATATGAGGAAATTACCTTGGAAATACTACTTCCTCTGCTTCTTCCTCAGCCAATGGTGCTGAAACTGCATGCTGTTCAATTCCAAAACATGGAACAATGTCTCAAATCATATAAAGACATACCTAAACAATGTGATCTGAAACAAGGCTTTAAATCTCAGAGTGAAACAGAGAACATATTCACCCTTGAGTCCAGTCAACCAAGTCGAGTCACATAGGACTCAGCTGAGACCGACCGAGTGACAATACTCAAAAGAGTTCCAAGATGCCTAAAAATTGTGGAAAATGATTTATTTTAAAGAAAATTAAGATAGAAAATGATGTCCTGCGAATCTAAAATTTAAGGCATGTGTTATAATTATTTAGAATGAATATAAGAAGTCATGGTTTGCGGAGTTTGATTTTTCACTCAATTGGTTGAACAGCACCCCAATCTTTGAAGGCCTAGATTTTCCACAAAATTTGATTTTGATATTCAAGAAATCAGTATAAAAAGACCCCAAAAGCCTCCAACATCTTTGCAGAGCATTTCAGTTTTTTTTTTTTTGCATGGAATTGCATTCCAAGGAATTCTAAGATACGCATTCCCAAAAGTGGCTAAAATTGAAAGAACAAAGGTGAAGATCTATAAAAAACCGAACAGATAATCTCCCCATTTTAGAAAAAAACAAGTTAAGGGAAGACAGAAAATGATATCCAGCCATCACCCTGGTAAATGCAATCCTAGGAAAATGAGGTCCTCCATTCTACTTATCCATCTTCTATCCTTACTCCTTCATGCTCATATCTTTACTAATTCTTTGTTCAAATCCATTTTACCATTAACTCCAAGGAATTTCATTCCATGCAGACAAACAGGCCCTTAAGGAAACCTATCAAGATGTTTGTATAATATCAGAACAACATGAATCTTAAACAAAGGTTAGAATTAGAATCCAGATGCCACATTACTAAATCAACTACCATTTGCCCATTTACAAGTTTAGATGCATGGAACACAACCAAGATTTCAGGGAAAGAATTTTCCATCCATGAAATGTCTTTCTACCTCCTGTGTAAACTCAAAAAGAAAATGACCATCTTCTTCACGGGTCCGAATCACTTTCACCTCAGAAAATGAAAACCAGGGGAAAATGTGAATAGAGAACACGGAAACACTTGTATTTTTCCACAGAAAATGCCCCACACAAACAAACCTATAGAATTTCATTGGAGTTAGAGAGTAGAAGGAATGGATTTGGAAGGCTTACGCGTTTGGATGTGAGAGAAAAAGGAAGAGAGGGATTGGGTGCAGCTGCAGCTGCGGCAGCACATCTGGATCTGGTGGAATTGAGGGCACCTCCGATCAAATGCTTGAGGAGAGCGTTCCTCATTTCTGCAAGCACAGAGAGATCGTATTTGGGGTTTTGGGGAGGAATCAGCAAACGAAGATTGATTTTGAGAGAGTGAAAGAGAGAGAGGAGAAACCCTCGAGCAGGACAGTGAAATACAAGATTCCCTGGGGATGTTCGGATCCTCTTTAGGCTCGCTCGGCGCTCACTAGAAATCCGCGAGGATCCGGGTGCGCTGTTAGAAACGGCGGAAAAGTTGTATTGCCATTGGCCAGGTTATAAACGGCGGAAAAGTTGTATTTTCAGGTTTTTAGCTTATTTTCAGGTTTTCTACAGTTACAAACGGTAGAAATTTTGTATTTTCAGGTTTTCCACAATTACAAATAAAGTTGTATTTTCAGGTTTTCCTGGGCCAGTTTGGCAACTCTACTAATAGAGTCTAAGTGAAGTAAAGTTGATTTTGAAGAAAGACTAAAATATATGTGGGTTATGATGATATTTTGTTTTTAGTTATTTGTTATGGAATCTTTTTTACTTTTTTTTATGGGAAAGTGGAGTTTTTTTATATTTTAGTGGATAAAGGTAGTTGCTTTTTTACTTTTTTTAAAAAAAAATGGAAAGAGTTTTGAATTAAAGTGTTTTTGATGTGACATCTTCTCTGAAAATAGAAGGATTAACTGACTTTTACTATGCTAGTAAAGTGCCAAACTAGCCTGGTTACAAACAGTGGAAAAGTTGTACTTTCAGGTTTTCCACTGTCATAAACGGCGGAAGAGTTGTATTTTCAGGTTTTTTAGCACCTTAAATGGGTAAGAGGTTAAAATATTATATATGTATGTGTGTGTATATATATATATATATATATTGTTTTGGTAAGAGAGGATAAAATTATCTTACTAGCAGGCAACACTTGTTAACCCGATGGCCCAGAAAAGTTGATGGTTGAAAATGGCAAATTGTCAAGGGAAGAACCGTCACTGACCTTGTTTGACACAGTGTGCTCATTATATCCTGTCGGAATAAACTTCAAAAAGGCTAAAATCAAGGTTTTTGACCTTTTTTTTTTATCATTTTTTTAGTTAAAATAAAGGTATCATTCAACTTATCATACTTATGATGAGTCCAAATCATCTATCTAATGGGCCCTACCTTTGGATGTTTCCTTTAGAGGATTCACACCCGTCTATTTGCCTTTGAATACATAGGAATTGAATAATAAAAAAATCATGTAGTAAGTAGTTAAACATAAATGTCCCAAGTGAATATACAAAAACGACTATCAAATAACATTCCTTTTAAGTCATGTCTGGCAACAAAATCATTGGGGATTTGTCGTCAGTTTTCTTGAAAAATCTATGTTTGGCATTTGTAAATCTACGGGGATTTGGGCAAGTGGAAATCCTCACTGTTGATGAAGAAGAAAGGATGAGAAAGAAATTCCATTACTTCTCATATTCTGCACAAAACATATGAAAGGAGATCAACCATTGCGCTATAAAACTTGGCTTCGTTGAATATTAAAACAATTGTACCCGCTATTGCACAAGGCATAATAGAAAAGTAGCACTAGTTGCAATTACCTCACAATAAACATTGATGAGTCTGGCCGAAGTGGCCCAGTCCGTGATGAGCCAAAGCTTAAATTAAGGGAGATTCGTTTGATCCAATGGAGTCCGAGCCCAAATCCACGATGCCTGGCCACGTCACAGCAGTCCGGGTCGCTTCGGAAGCAGTCAGGCCACGTCCCGCTTTTACCAAGTCCTGCGGAGAATATCCCAACTGCCTCGCCAGTCGAGGACACCTCAAAGGCTCCTCGTGAACGGCGCTGTAAAGTCGTCTCCATCTGTTAGGAGAAGACTATAAATTAAAGAGCCTCTCGGTACTTGAGGGGCAAGCAATATTCTCTCTTCTACACACTATCCTAAGTTTGTAATCTCTGAAACACTTGAGAATTAATACATCCGGCGACCTCTGCCCTTGAAGTGGACGTAGGTCACACTGACGGAACCACTATAAATCTCTCTTTCCTCTTAATTACTGCATTAATTACCTATTAACTGACCGGTGGTGTGCGAAGTCATTTTTCTGCATCATCAGTTTGGCGCCATCTGTGGGAATCGACTAAAGTTTTCACGTCAGAATCCTGCTCTTTTCAAAATTATGGTGATCACCACAAGATCTGCAAGACGACCAGAGGATAATCCCTCGCGAGAAGGCAAAGGTGATCCTCCACCGACAAATCCTGCCCCAAATGCTCCCGCTCCCACTCCTCAACATATGTTGGAGACCATGCAGCAGCTGGTGACCCAAAACCAGTAGATACTACAGCTCATGCTCGCAGCAGGACAGGGGGGAGCGCAATTTAGAGGAATACCACAAGGAGCACCGCGCCTGGGGCATCCAAGAGCTCCACGCCGCGGAGCTCCTCCCCCGGGCGCCCATCCCCTGGGCGCCCAAGGAGTTCACCTGGGCGCCCATCCCCAGGGCGCCCATGGGCCTCATCCCCTAGGCGCCCATCAGGGTGGTGCCCATCAACAAGGACCTCCTCCTCCGGGTGGAGCCCAGTTTGGAGGACTCCCACCTCCGAGGGGAGCAAATCATGTAGGACTTCCACCTCCTCCCTCTGCTTCTAATGGGGAGGATCCTCATTTCCAAGAGGGGGAGAGTGAAAATAAAAGTGTGGAGAATGGGAGTTATTTCTAAGATCCGTTTAGGGAAGCCCCCAATCACTGAGACGAAAAGATCAAGGAAATTCAGAATCAGCTAGGGGATGTCTTCAACGCCATGAAGGCGCAGGCACCAGAAACAGTGAATTACCTAGTCACGCGAACGGATACACCATTCAAGCCCGACGTTGTGAACTACCCACTTCCTCGGAGGTTCAAAATGCCATCTGTGGAGACCTTTGATGGAACGAATGATCCACTGGACGACCTCGAAACTTTAAAAACCTTGATGCAGCTGCACAACGTCCCCCGACGAAATTATGTGTAGGGCATTCCCAACTACATTGAAGGGTCCCGCATGACAATGGTTTGCCAATCTCACCCCGGCCTCCATAGGCTCCTTCCCCGAACTAAGCAGATCATTTGTGGCACAGTTTATTGGTGGACGCCGCCAACAAAAGCCTGCCACCCATATGCTCAACGTAAAACAGGGTCGAGACGAGAGCCTGAGGAGCTACCTCACTCGTTTTAACAAGGAGGTCCTTCAGGTCGAGGAGCCCGATGATAAGGTCAGCATGACCGCCTTCCTAGGAGGCCTCCGGTCATCAAGCTTCCTCTTTTCAGTAATGAAGCGACCACCAAAGAGCATGCCAGAACTATTGGCAAAAGCTCAAAAATATATGAACGCTGAGGAAATCAACAGGTCCAGGCGAGGTGAATCATCTCACGGATCGCCAAAAGGTTGACCTGCCTTTGCACTGTTCTCAAACAGGCAGCCTATCTCCAGCTTAGCGGCCCTCTCGCTGGTCGCCAAAAGCTTGGCCTCTGCACTGTTCTCAAACAGGCAACCTACCTCCAGCTTAGCGGCCCTCTCGCGGGTCGCCAAAAGTTTGGCCTCTGCACTGTTCTCAAACAGGCAGCCTATCTCCAGCTTAGCGACTCTCTCGAGAGTCGCCAAAAGCTCGATCTCAAAAGGTGTGACTCTCTCACGAGCAATCCTCAAAGTCTGTCTTTGCTTCCGCGCAAACAGCCTCTCTCTCTCTCTCCAGGTAATCATGTTAAATATTTTAATGTTTGGAATAACATTGTTTTCGACATCTCTAGGCAGGATCTTGAAACTCAGGTCATCTGCAACCCGAGGGACTACATTAAATCAGCGTAACCAGCTTCCTCGCCGCCCAAACCAGTTCCCTGGCTGCCCAAATCAACTGCCTGGACAGCACACGAGCTGCTCGCCCACGGTGGACAGCCCCTTAGCACGCCCGGGCTGCCGCCGCCGAGCACACTCCCGCCTAGGCTATTGCTGCTGAACCACGCCCGCGCCGGGCGCCGATGCCGTCCCCACGGTCGCCTGGGTGCCCGCGCCGAGCGCTGCTGTCGAAGCATAGCGGGCGCCGCCGTCGCTACCGTCCTCACGCCCGCCTAGGCACCCGCCCCGGGCACCACGGTCTTCCTCACACCCACCTGGGCATCCGCGCAGGTGCCAGCCACTCCCTAGCCTGTCACGCGCACGGCGTTCACGATCGGCGCTGCCCACTGCAAGACACCTGCACCCGGCGCCGCCGAATGCACGACGCCCACGGCCGACGTCATCTAGCAAGGGCCCCCCAAATAATACCCGCTCATTTATATCCATGCAAAATAAAGAAATTTTGAGTACTGATGAACCATCATAAAGCCTACTTGACCATGCATATTAAGTTCTCATAAAAAAAGGCCCTCCAATCGAGATGTTACAACTTTGAATTGTTCAACCAATGTGACTTTTGAGGGACATGACATAATGTGCCTTGTGCACAAGGATCTCATGCTGTGTGGAACGATGCCAGCACCCCAGGACGCTGCTGCGCCCAGCGCCGCCCGTGGCACGACGCCCAGGCCGGGCGCCGCCTTCTGCACATCGCTGGCACCCGGCGCCGCCCGTGACACGACGCCCAAGCTCGGCGCTGTCGACGCCCGGGCTGCCTCGCCCGCCCGGTCCACCTTGCCAGCGCCCGCGGTGTGTCGAACCGTCTGCACTTTCCTCTTTTTGGAATAAAAAAAAAAAAAAAAGACTGACAGAGTGCAGGAAAACGGAAAAAATTATTTGAAGAGAAAAGAGACCTGGATATTCAAAATGCCCCCCTTTCAAAACTTCTTTGGGCGCGGGGCATTGAGGGGCAAATGATGAGTCTGGCCGAAGTGGCCCAGTCCGTGATGAGCCAAAGCTTAAATTAAGGGAGATCCGTTTGATCCAATGGAGTCCGAGCCCAAATCCACGATGCCTGGCCACGTCACAGCAGTCCGGGTCGCTTCGGAAGCAGTCAGGCCACGTCCCGCTTTTACCAAGTCCTGCGGAGAATATCCCAACTGCCTCGCCAGTCGAGGACACCTCAAAGGCTCCTCGTGAACGGCGCTGTAAAGTCGTCCCCATCTGTTAGAGGAAGACTATAAATTAAAGAGCCTCTCGGTACTTGAGGGGCAAGCAATATTTTCTCTTCTACACACTATCCTAAGTTTGTAATCTCTGAAACACTTGAGAATTAATACATCCGGCGACCTCTGCCCTTGAAGTGGACGTAGGTCACACTGACCGAACCACTATAAATCTCTCTTTCCTCTTAATTACTGCATTAATTACCTATTAACTGACCGGTGGTGTGCGAAGTCATTTTTCTGCATCATCAAACATTACAATTGAGATATTAGAATTTGGGTTTTTTTTTTCTTTTTCTTTTTTTTTTTTTTTTTGGAGAAAACATCCAGGAAACAACATTGAAATTAAAAAGTGTTTCTAGAAATTGAGAAAAAAAAATCAACAAGCTACAAGATTTTATGAACTAAAGCCATCCGCTTTTAAAAATTTTCTTGTTCAAGAGAGTATTAAAATAAATCTGATACTTTGAATTCAACTTGATTTTATGAAAGAAATACTTAAACAAAAAATCACAACAGTTCATAATACCAGCAATAATTGTTACACTTGGAAATTGAAAGGTATTGGCCATCAAATGCAATTTCCATAAAACCAAGAAGCGATTATCCATGTAAGCCCACAAGACAGATGGTCCAGATCATCCAAAAGTGCAACAACATGAAACTTCATCATGAAACTGCCAAGTAGTCAATCATCAACCACCAGCAAAAAGAAGAAGAAGAAGAAGAAGAAAAATACCAGTTTGATCAAACAGTCGCAAGTCGCAACATAATCACCAATATTATCTGAATAAACTCTGAGAAGATTACGACTAATCAACAGAGCAGAGCTATTTTATGACACAACACTTCTACCAGAAGGAAAAAACAGAACACAAGCAGCAAAGAAGACAGACCCAAATAAACACCAAGTCCATCAATCATCCACTGATGGCCAAACCCTTCCCTTCATTAGAAGAAATCACTCTATCCTTCCCCAGTCTAACCCCACAAGATTTGCCACCCTTAACTGATTCTCTATGTTGTTTGTTTGAAGCCTTCCATGATCCTCTCAGAAGTCTGTTAATAGCCTCCTTAGCACTGCTGCTTATAGTCCTGGAAGCACTCTTGTGAACTGCCTCTGGTTTAGTGGTTCTTGATTCCAAAGATGTGGCGCCCATGGTGGTAGTCTTAGAACCTTTCTGTAGTACTCCTCCCATTTTGTTATTTTCTGATTTGCATATTGGCTTACTTCTGTTAAACACCTCCGTCTTATTGTTACTCAGCTGATAGATTGATTTACTTCGTCGGTGAATTGCCTCAGGTTTAGTGGTTCTTGACTCAGACGATGTGGTGCAAACACTTGCAGTCTTGAAATCTTTCTTTGTAATTGCTTCCATTTTGGTATTTCCCGATTCGCATATTGACTTACTCCTTTTAAATGCCTCCATCTTATTATTACTCAACTCAGAGATTGATTTGCTCCGCCTGTGAATTGCCTCTGGTTTAATGGTTCTTGATTCAGATGACATGGTGTTCGCACTTGTAATCTTAGTAGAACTGTTTTCCGTAATTGCTTCCATTTTGTTGTTCCTCAATTTGCTTATCGACGTACTTCTTTTAAACGCCTCCATCTTATTGTTACTCAACTCAGATATGGATTTGCTTTGTCGGGGCAGCGACTCTGAGATTGATCTGTTTCCTTGGTGGAGTAGTGGCCGAGTCAAAGGGATCTACATGAATGAATGAATGAGATTAGAAGTGAAAAATAATCACATGAATAAAAAAAAATCCATGTCTCTTCAGGATATACACAACCTTTTGAAGGTTCTTTATAATCCTTGAAAGACATTTAAAATCTTCCGAGATGAACACAAACTATGCATCTGCAAACCTTTTTTAGCTCTGGATTTTGGGGGGCCTTTTTATCGAAGCTTGGCAATGGTGATGCCCTTAAAGTTGGACTCTTCCGTGGCTTCTTTAACTCCAATTCCTTTTCTTCTTGCTGGTTCTTCTTACATCATTATCACATCATTAGGTTAAGCATGAAAGAGAAGCTTCTACTTGAAAATGCAAGTAAGTGAGAATGTTGCATATTTCTAACCATAGCTTGCTAGCTTGCAACTCGGAGAAGCAGAGTCAACTTGGAGACTCAGGTGGTCAAGTTATTTTTCTTTAAATTATACATAAAAAAATCTATTAAACATTTTGAAGATTAAAGATCAATGTAAAGACATGATTATGAGTTTTAGCTCACTCATCATTGGACCCAAAATTTATTAATCTTGAATAATCACTCTGTGCATGAGGACCAAATGTTTATTTACTTGATCTTTGATTTTATCTAATATCAAATATTAATAGTTCATCTCTCTCTCCTAACTTTTTTTCTGTTAACACTGACAAAGACAACATTTTTAAGAATTCACTATCTAGAATTTCATTCACAAATTGATACAGATTTATTATGTGTAATGGATGTAGTTCAAGTAATATAAATTTCACAAAGAGGTTTTCACCAACTCAGGCCACTTGGCCAGTTGGAAGTCATAGGTGCTCGAAGGTGCATTACTGAACTCGTCCTGGGTTCTTGCTGACCATTTAAATTTCACTTCACTGGCCAATTTACAGGACAAGTAACACAAGCATACTGATGTGGCAAAGTGATTCAGCACAAGTTTGACGAGTCAATCATGTAATTCACTTGGCAATAAAAGAAACTCCAATGAATTTCCTGTCTCGCCAATCAACAAAATGTCCGTATGATTATGGTAACAGTATGTTTTGTGGTAAATTTACAGGGCATTCATCTCTCATCACAAAAGATAATTTTAGATTTACTTTCAAGTTAAGCAGGAATCAGGTTCATTAGAAACCAATACGATACAAGAAAGAAGAGAAAAATTTATCTACCTCAGTTGGCTTGTCAGTTGGGAGGCCACAAGGGGAGGTAGATTTATTAGCAGCAGTCCCATGTCTCAGTTGAGTGCTTCTTTCAACCCTCTGTGAAGTTGGAGCATGGTACCTGTGTCATTGCATGTAGTCACCGATATAGACCCAGAACAAACAGAACACCTTGTAGTTAAAAAAGAAAAGGAATGTGAAACTGTTACCTGTAGTTGAAGCTGGTTGATTTTAGAATTGGATGATCCGAGTCTACCCCATTGCGTTTCTCTCGCGATGACATTCTTCTCTCAGTCGCTAGAGAGAAGGGCTGAGGGATCGTGGGCTTTGCCTTCCGCTGCTTCCCTCCCACTTTTGCTTTTCCTTTCTGTGACGGGGACAAAATCGCCTGCTTTTCCTCCCTTGTTTCTCCAACTTTCTCAGCATCATAAACTGTTCCATTTTCCTTTGCTTCCTCATGGTTCTGTTTGTTTGATATGACTGTTTGATTGGTTTCCATGCCGCTGTTGGGTTTCTTTTCGATGATCTCCTCAGACGGAGGTAGATGGCTTTGCTGGACTTCACCTTTCTCTTCCATTTTCTCCTGGGAAAGGAAATACAGGGAGCAGTTGTTGTTGTTACTAGCACAGAGAATGCAGTTGTTGTTGTGAGAGTTATATTAGTATTAAGAGAGCTTGTTGATTGCTCAGAAGTGAAATGACAAACATGGATGGAGGGATGCGGTCAAATGCCGGCAAGCATTAATTAAATTTATTCCTAGTTTACTTGTGGTGGATGACTTGGGTTCTCATTTGACCAACTGTACTGGAGTACTGAAGCCAGGTTCAACATTTTCTAATTAGATTGCTACCAGAGTTGTTGAGAGGTGATCGCTTTGTCTTGCAATGGTTGTCACTTGTAAGTCTTGATTTGTAGTTAGTTTGCTTGTATACATGCAAATCATTCAGCCAAAAGCCCAAAGTAACCATGATTTAATGATCACAGGCAATGGCATCTTGTTCAAAACTTAAGAAGGTAGTTTAACAGTTTTATAAATGCATATTAAAGACATGCTGACATGCATCGGATTTTAGCAATGGGGACTGGACCGTATGGATAGTCCAGATGGCCTTTCATGATGCAAATGGGCATATTGCAATCTGTAACGAACAAAATGCAATATGCGATCCTAATCATTCATGATACCTACATAGTCTCCTACGTTTCATGTAGTTATACGTAGAAGCCGGCACCTTTTTGGTTTTGTTTGAGAAGATCCTTGTTCTTTGGAAGATTGCATTGAAGAGATGCTTAGTGACACCACCAGATTTTGGCTCCAAGTGTCAGTTTGTGCATGACCACCTCACATGAACCAAATCCAATACAGATGGCGCGACAGCTAGAATTGCCCAAATGAAAAAGAGAAAACAATGCCCATATTCCAATTCAAGATGAAATTCACTTGGCCTGCGCAAAGTGGGTGAGACCCAAACGTGCCTCACAGAAATAAATGACTTGAATGGCTGGAAATTAGGCCCAACCTGTAAAAAATGCTTCGCCATACAAATTGTAGAGTAATGAGCAGAGGCAGAACCAGGGGGTGGCCATATGTAAGTAAAACTAGCATGGCTACTCCCTGGTTCTGCCTATGAGCTATGCCGTCTACTATCATATCTTTTGATTATGGCAACTTTCCCAGGCACCAAAATGCACAAACCATAACAACCGCCCTGGCTCTGCAAATGTGACTATGCATTGGAAGCAAAGTATGTTGACAACAATATTGACTTCAATCATGACTTGAACATATTTGAGAATGAAAGAGGTTTTAAAGATCAACTGTAGGATAACATCAAGATTCTGAACAGAGACTGATAATTTACACTTTTTTTTTCTTTTTTTTCCTTTTTCAAATAGCAATATGGAATCCAACACCCTGCCAGAAACATCTGAGCCAACAACCCAGCAGTTGTTCCTGGGAAGAAATCTTCAAACCCCCATAAATCTGTGTTGCATTAATCCTTAGCTGGCATATACAGTGAAATGGCAACACCTAAATGCTCATTATGGAAAGAGCTTTCACATATCAAGTCCTATGATTTGCCCTTGCTCATCAGTGCAGGTGTGACTGAAACAACACCGATAAGGAACAGTGACGCAATTGACTGGAAATCGTAAAGGTCACCCACTGATCTCAGTTCTCCAAGAGCAATTCCAGCCTGCAGAAATAACAGAAAATTAGGACCAGCTCAAAAGGCTTTCTTAAATTAATGGTACTTGAAATACAGAATGCAATCAGAGAATAGGAAGAGCATTGCGGTGTCCATATACCCTGACAGTGACATAAGCTGCTGGTATGAGTCCAATGAAGGTTGCTAAGAAGAAAATATGGTAAGGCACATCTACTATTGGTGAAGCTACATTGATAAACATGTTAGGTAAAGTAGGTGTCACTCTTAGAAAGAGCATGTAGTTCAGTAACCTCTTTCTTCTTTTAGCCACCTAAGAAAGAAATAGAGAAAGTCACAAATAACACTGTCAGTAGATGGAATTAAAATCAATTGAATTTACTTCGATGAATAAAGCACCAAGAATAGCGTCACAATTGAATGCGAATCGCAGTAATATCAGTATTGTACCACATACTATTTGTTCAATGGAAGAGCAGAAAAGGTTCAGGCATGGATTCAGAAAATGTTATAATAAATGATAAAATGGGTATTTTAGCCAATTTCCTGTTTATAACTCTTTTTTGAACAAACATAGATCATTGCCGTGATGGAGAGAAGCGCCCCTTTGCCATTACACACATGCAGTGACCGATATAGTGATAATAAAACATTGTTTTAGAAACTAAGGGTGCTCTTAGCTCCTCGCCATTTTTTAAGCATATATATTCTATTCCTTGTCTGGCAGATTCTCAAAAAGAGAAAAGTACTCTAAGGGCATGTTTGGCAGTCCTTATTATTGTTATATGATACAATAATTGGTGCATAACCTTCTTTTGACAGGCTTGCCTTATTTTACTCGATCCAATAATTTTCCAGATCAACTGGGTCACCTGCCAATAAATTCCCTCTCTAATAATATGATGAAAATTGGCATTCATAACTATTGGGTCCATAACCTATTTACTTAAGACAATTGATCCCCAGAGCATACACTGCCCATGACTAAAATCGGATAATTGAATGGATAGCAGTTCAAATTGGAAGTATCATAAGTCAGGACAATATTATCATGCACACAGTTTGCATGAGAACCGTGCACAGGAGGCAGTGATAGAGGTGGAGGCCACCCATAGAACTCCTCCTATGCACGGTTCTCATGCAAACCGTGTGCAGGAGAACAAAATCTTCAAAAGTCAAACAATGGACCATATGTGATTGGTATTCACCTGGGCTTGGAAGAAACTTAGCTTGTCAGGCCACAAGAAAGCAACAAGTGGCCTGCCTATCAATTTTGACAGGAAATAGCAGGAAGATGCGCCGGCAGTGGCAGTAAAGACGACCAAAGCCACACCTCTGAGTACTCCAAAAAGGGCTCCAGCGAGCAAAGACATGAAAACAGTTCCTGGAATCATGAATGTCTGCATAAATATGTAGACTACACAGTAGCCAACCAAAACCTGGATGGTATAGTCACTTGTGTAGCTCTCAAGGTGATCCCTACGAACAGAGCACTCAGAAAAGTTAATACATCGACAGATTCATTCATGATTGCAATAAATTAGGATCATACGGTATAAAAGCAGATTCAAGGCTGCACAGTTAGACAATGGATTGAGCATGCATATGAGGGCAATGATCATATTAAACAATGAGAATGATCTGCTAAGGTACATCCTGCATGGATGTCCTGTGTGCAACTCCTAAATGGGGCCAGCCTATGATAAGTCCGACCCACTCACACTACCCACCCTCCCCCATGAAATGCCATCTGCACCAATCTTGACACTGATTGAACTATATACCGTTGGATTGATCATGGAAAAATGCATAAGATTTTTAGGCCCCAAAATCAAGACTTAGAATCGTCAGATGGCCCCTTTTTTTCTGCAGGCCCATGATCCATGCAGGACTTCAGTCACCCCATTCCCCTTGATTGGCACCTACCTGAGTGGACTCCAGAGGCTGTCCTGCATAGAAGTCCCATGGGATGTCCTACAGCAGAAAAGGCCCCTATTACACAAATTATATGGACTAAGATAAGGCTGAGATTTCCCAAATGTATAATACTTTATCAACAAGGTAAATGTTAACTCTAACAATGAACCTTTTTTTTTTTTTTTTGGAGAATGGTAACAACAATTAAATTTTTGCTTACGTTTCTTTAACTGCAAATTAGTATTGAGCACCAAAGTAGAAAATTCTAAAATTAGCAAAGAAGATGGTAATGAGTTTTGGGATAAATTTGAACACCAAGGCATGCCCAAAGACAAGACTGGTATTTAACATTGTAAAAATGAGTTCACTTTTTTAAGTAGTAAAGCATACTTTAGACATTTGGCTTTCAATTAATGTTTGGATGGTCGAGATTAAACCATCCTTGGCCCCTCTAGAAACTAGAATTATGTTGCAGATGGTGGTTCTTCTATGTTGCAATTAATATACAAACAATATAAGCACTGCTTGCCCCCCGCCATATTTGACTATTGAATTAACATATTTTTGAGATTGGGGCTCTCTCCAATTGCGCTTGTAAACCAAACGGTATTGATACTAAACCAATACCTTTCACAACTGTGATTCAGATGTTTCACATAAAGTCCACCAATTTTACCATCTGATAACATGCTTCGATGCTTTAAGCTTGAGTGAAAGGTATGGCAACTGGAAAGAGATCAAGAGAAAAGTACGGCAAGAGACTTGTGGTGTGACTTGGTTGTCCTTGAGTCAAGTAGTTTCAGCTGAATCAAATAAAGCTCAATTGAGTCAGACTTAGCTGGACCCAAAGCTCAACTAAAAGCTGCAAAATGTGTGAAAAAAAGTCCGAGAAATTTTTGAAGAAAAAGGAAAAAAAAAATATTAAGTATAGAATTGAAGGACCACTGTTCTTTACCTGTCTTTTTAACAATTTAAGTACTATTGGCAGCCGATTGCCAACCATGGCTATTTGGCTGATATGACTGATGAGTGAAAGCCTTGAATATTACAAGAAGAAAGAGTTTTGATATCCAAATCTTTGTGGATGCCTGCTACCCCATTCATTAGTTACAGTACAACTTGACCAAACATGAGCTGTGGAAGAGACAACTTGGTAGGGGTTGAGTCTGAGTTGACTTGGAGTCAGACGGTTCTAAGAACCATGTGTTCAAGGCCTTCATTGTAATTCATGGGCCAGAAAAGCGAGTAATGCATATTACTGGTTTCATTTGTTTTCATGAATATTGATATTTCCGGATAATGATTGCCCTAAGGATTTGGAGCATCCTAACTTGTTCTTATAGCCTTTAACTAAGAGCCTATCCTTTCCAACACTTTCTTTCACACACATCAGCCACTAATTCAGCAAAATGAAAGAGCCGATCTGCTGTAAACGACCAGGGACAGAAATTTTAGAGAGTTTTAATGGATGTTTTGACATAAGTTTTGCAGCAGGACTGATTAATATTAATGGCTGAAAACACAGGGAAATAGGAAATGTCATCTTCTGAAAGAGGGGGGGCGGGGGCACTTGTGCTTCTCATGTACTGTAGCTGCACTGAAACCAAACTGCTTATGCTTATCAGATGCTTAAGCAGCTCTCTAGCGATTGTGTTGACAAAGCCACTAAATAATAACATGACTACATGAGAAGATGCTATAAACAGGTACAAAGCAAGGTAACGATAACGCAGGTAAAATGTGGCCAAGAAATACCAAGTATGATGGATTTGTGGAGTGAAAACAATGGAATTATTAAGGAGAACATATGTGGCCCAAATACAATAGAAATCAAAAGAGTGTCGACTGTAAAGAAATCCAAGTGGCTACAATACATGAGAAATTAAAAGAATGCTGTTCTGAAATAGTTTGGGCTTGTGCTTAGAAGACAAGAAAAAGGCCCTCCATCAAGAATTGAAGTGCGCAAGTACAAGATAGACTTTGAACGAAGAAGATGGAAGTGACACATTAGGCTGTGGCATGACAAAGAACTCAGCTCTGAGAAAGATTTAATAGAGTCGTAGAGCAGCCAGATGAGATAAGGCTCCAGTGATGATGCCTTCCATTCCATGATTCCATATTCCTTCTGTAGTACCATGTGCTTTGTTTTTGTTTTTTTTTTTCAGAGGAATGTGCATGTATTCCAAAAACAGCCAGCACAATATCATGGGTCCCACCAAGACCCACCAAAGAAAGTGCTGCAACTTCTACTCAAGTTAGATGTTATGCTTGCAGTGTAATCTTGCACTCAGCACAATGGTGCTGCATCCCACATCCAGACAGTACATGCATCCAATTTGTTCCATCACTAAAAATATGCTTTAAACAGCAGTATGCACACATGTGTCTCCATAATTATTCGAATCAATGCTTCTATTCAACACTGAATGGTCAAACAAAAAACCGTGCCTTTAACCATTGTTAATTAAAACAACCCATCCATTCATCTAAAAAAACCAAACACCAAAACCATTGTTAGTTACGAGTTAATATTAATAATGAAGCTATGGGATAGCACCCCCACAGTTTCTTATCCACATCAAAACAGTGAATCATATGCTGAGGAAAAGCCAAATACCTAAAAATTTGAATATCCCTGTTTGGAGATGACTCTGTAAATGAAATTAAGTACACCCAATTTCATGATTTCAGGCTGCAGATGTGATATCTTCTAATTTTCAAACAACTCCACTACTCAACAATTACCACCTCCTAATGTTCATCTCAATCCATGAAATTGAATTCTCTAATAAGCTAAAAAAAAAACAATTTCAACATTCCCAAACAGAGAAAACGCAAATCGACATGGAATTCAAAAATGAGAAGTAGAGAAATGCTGAAGCTTTACCGGAGAATGTGCAGGTCTTCGAGGCTGCGAGGGAGCTTGAGGAAGCTATAATCAGAGGCCGGCATCGTCAGGTAAACGCAGAGAAGCCCCAAACCGAACCCTAACACGACCGTAGAAGCCATGGCAACCTCCCAAACAGACAAGGGGAACCCAGATTCCCCATTTCTGTAGTCGCTACCGATATTCGTCTCCTTCTCCTTCTTCTCCCTCCTCCTTCGAGCAAAGGATAAGAATAGGGTTTTCAGGAGCTGCATTGGGAGAAGAGAAGAGAAGAGGAGAAGGATGAAAAAGGGACAAACCCTAACCTAGCTAGGGTTTTGTCTTGATTTGAAGGAGTTTTTTGTTATTATGATTACTGTTTGAAGATTGAGAATGTTTTGATATGTAATTTATTGATCGGAGTTTTGAGTTTGAGAGAAGAAGATGAGAGGATATTCTCTAGCAAGGGAGGAATATGACCAAACCTCTTATTTTGTATCAAGGCCCCACTTGTTTGGGAATACGTAGGGACAAGATATTCCGACAGCCGTGGCTCGGGCTCGGACCGTTTTGACACTTTACTAATAAGGTGAAATGAAGTAAAGTCTCTTTTTACCCGATAAGAAAAAAATAGGGTTCAATTCAAAAGCATAAAAATTTAAAATTTCCTCCCTTATTTTTAAAAAAAAAAAGTCAAAAATTATCATCGTCAAGCCATTAACGGACAAAAATTCATCTACTTATTATTTAAGAAGTCAAAAAGATTCTATATCAAGCCACCAGAACTAAATTTTCATCATTCCTCTACTATTTTTATTTTCTCTTCAATCTTCACTTTATTTCACTTCACCCTACAGGTGTTTTTACCAAACAAGGGCTTATTTGGTATAATTACTTATGTGTATCGCATAATATAATGTGTGTGATATTGCATGATTCTAGGGCATCACATGAATAACTAATAGGAGATATTTAAACTGCAACCCTTGAAGGGCTATATATTAAGTCTAAGGGCGTACGGGCAAAATCCTTTTCTTGTGGGACCTATCCAAGCATGGTGAAAAAATGGAAATTGCTAAAGAACACATGAGGGGATGCGTGATGAATAAAAGGTAAGAGATAAATGCAACTCTCACTTTAGAATTTGAAATATTAAAAGGGTGTGTTTCTATGATGAGAGGAATTTGTGGTATGTAGGAAAGTTGTTTTAATTTTCCGTCCATGCCCCTTTTTTGTTATTTGGTGCAACCCATTTTTCTCATAATAAAAGAAAAATTAAATTGAATTTCTTTGATACAGAAATTTTTTTGATAAGGGTAGGAAAGCAAACTTCATCCATTGTGAAGGTGAAAATCAATGAAGAGCGGATCCTGCACAAACACAGCTTAAAGGGTGCGGCTAGCTAGGAGAAAATTCTGATGGCCAATTTTTTGCAACTCACATTTGTTTCTTTAATTCATTTTTGAAAGATATTCAAATTACAACCCCAAGTGGTAGCTCAGTTGGCGTAGGACCATGGTTTGCAACTAGAGGTTGTAGGTTCGAAACTGTACTAGTAAATAGGGTTAGAGGGGAGTTTACCCAGCTTTCCTCTGTATCGGAGGGATTAGTCCAGCCCAAAGGGTTGGGAACCCTCCATAGCCAAAAAAAAAAAAAAAGAAAAAAAAATTCAAATTACATGAAACCAAACAAGTGAACTTCTATTCAATCACAATCTCATTGAAAGTTGGCCAATCACCAATTTCCCTTTTTATGAAAATGAAAGGCATCAATATTACACTTTCAAAGCGTCATCGAAAGAAACGTGCAGGGGCCTCAATTAAGTTCGACGGTAATTACTGAGATGCCCTTACACAGACAAGCCATATAAGACGAATAGGTACCGGAGGTTCAAAATGAAATCTCTCTATTGGGATTAATTTTAAAAGACAAAAGTTTTGTTCATTTGCATTAGATTATAATATAGAAATTGAATATTTAAAAACTCGTAGTCAAATGAGCTTCATTAAAAGGAATATTAAAGAGGTGATATTTGAATGAAATGAGGTATGGGGTGAAGGATGTAATGTAGTGATTTAGACGAGATCTTGACTCTTCTAGGATTCAAATCACTAGGATAATGGTTCGGTATTCATTTGTCATTTTTATTTTGACTTAATTGCCATAAAATGGGAGAGTATCTAATGATCATTTTTGTATATTCTAATTTGGTCTTCATTTTTTACCACTAACCGCATGAATTCCTATATATTCAACTCCAATGTATTTAATTTAAGGCTCACTAGCCTACCAAAAAAAAACGACTTCAAGTTGTTTAGTATAACATTAAGGAATAAATAATATTAATAATATTTATTTTTACCATTTATTTTATAGTGTTGAATCAAGTAGGTTTTGACATCAAGTGTATCTGAAGTAAGGGGCCTCTTTATTTGCATATAAATTGATAATAACTGAATCTTTATTTAATATATGTTTTTTTTAATTGCTAAAATCCATGAAATAAAGAAGAGGTTTCATAAATGCCAATTCAATAATCAACTTTTCATTGGAAAATTAATTAAAGGGGATATGAGAAATGAAGATCCAACCATCAACCTAGTAAATTAATTATCCATATCTCTTTAATTAAATCTAATCCAAATAAAATCCATTGTACTACATTTTAAAAAGAAACAGGTTGCTCTTGCGAGACAGCATATGTGCACATTTCGCAAGGCTTAAGAGCAGAAGCCCCAACTTGGAACGTGCGCCCAACACAGTGGCAGAGGGCTCACCAGTACACACCAAACAAGGGGTTGTGGATGGTATATCTTCAAATTTAACTTCGATAGGAGTTGGTCCCACTGTAACATTGGACACAAGTGATAATATGATCACCATAATATTATGCATAACTAACTTGATGTATTAATTATATTATCAATCTTGTAATCTTATAGTAGGACAAAGTCCAATTGAAGTAAAATTTGACGGTACGTGAGTGGAGAGATAATATTAATTGGGATGTTCTATTGGCACACAGTTTTTATCTCTTTCCACGCACCCCTTATTTAAAAAAAGAATTCACATGAAATTACATTTGTGCCCACCCTCCTCCTTTCTCTCCCCCCACCTCCTCTTCACCTCCGCCTCCAGTTTGGACCGGCAGCTGCCATCTGCCCCACTTTGGGCCGGCAGCAGCTGTGATCCCTCTCCTCCCTCCCTCTCCCACTATTTTCTCCCTCTCTCGTCCTTGTCTCTCTCTCCCCACCTCCCCTTCACCTCCGTTAGCAGCCACTGGCAGGGAAGAGGGAGGGAGAAACCAGTGGGAGAGAGAGGGAGGGAGGGGAGGAGAGGGATCATGGCCACTGCTGGCCCAGTTTGGGGCCGGTGGCCTCCGCCGGTTCAGGCCAGAGTCAGAGTTGAGAGGGAGAGAGAAAGGAGGAGGGTTGGCAAAAATATAATTTCATAGTTTTTTCAATTTATTTATTAAGAAAATGGGTGTGTGGGAAGAGATAAAAATTGTGTGCACAAGAATGTTCCTATTCATTTTTACTGTTCGAATCATCAATAGGTGCGCCCATGGTAACTTAAAACAACCACCGGAGTCATGAAAAGTTAAGGTGGTACCCCAGTGGACCACTCTACAGTTGTGATTCGAGTGGGTGCTCTTGGAACAGGAAAACAACGCCAGCGTGATGGTAACAATTCTGTCTCCACAGATCTTTGCGGATACGCAACTCTGCCACTCATCTAAATCCAATGCAATGGCCTGTAATGACGTTCACATGACATGCCACAGAAATATCACCATCCACTGATAATGGACCCCCACAGGCCCACACCCCACCATCACCCGTTTGTAATGCTTGTTTTTGCACCTACCAAGTGATTTTTATTTTTATTTTATTTTCTAATGGCGCGGTATCCTAGGGGCCCTTGACACAATAAGACTATTCTCCGGAAGAGTCTCGCTTAAACTCATACAAATGCATACCGGATAAATACATGACCGGCTTCAAACACAAGATGTGGGGAGCAAATCCATGCCTTATGCTACTCCACCAACTCTCAAATTTGTGTTTGTGAATAGAGGAAGGACTCGGATTATTTTCTGTCGGACCCATCGAAGATCATCAATGCATCTACTTGGGGAGATTTGTTATTATAGTTTTTCTTTTTTCTTTGGCAGTCTAAACTTCAGAGAGCACCTTATGGGCCATAAGCCCATAACTCCTTAAACCACAGGGCTCAGGTTAGCTCTGCTCCTAAAACAAAATGGTTTATTTGAGCTGGGGCTACTGGGATTTAAACCAAGAACAAGATTTGACGCTTTGGGAAATTTGAACGGAAGATTGCAATAGAAAATTGTTCACTATCAACTAT
The DNA here is from genome assembly GCA_028538565.1 of Umbellularia californica. NCBI lineage: Eukaryota > Viridiplantae > Streptophyta > Magnoliopsida > Laurales > Lauraceae > Umbellularia > Umbellularia californica. The sequence goes on along the minus strand of JAPQWN010000001.1, from coordinate 9,725,733 downwards.
TTGTTCTTGCCATTCTCGATCCCCAAATCAATCTGGTCTATAAATTTGAGATGAAAATGGAAATACAACACCATAAGTAAATGATTAACTTGATGGCATTCCATGTTAATGAACCCAAAATCTGCATTTGGGCTTTTTGTCTGTAAGAAATCTTAAATTCTTGGCTCTGAGAACTTGAAATTCTCCAACTGTTGTCCACACAATTAGAATTTTAAATGCTCAAGTGGAGTTCATGAAGATGAAATTCTGAGAATTATGTAGGCGAAAAGTGACATTTCACGAGGCCACCTTTTTTATTTTTATTTTTTTTTTAAAGTTAAGAGTTTGTATTTCCAAAGAAAGATTACCAAGAACAAAAGAATGAGAGGTAGCTTCAAGATCGCTTACCTACTCTTGACAAAGAAAGGGAAGAGAGAGAATCCAAACTGGCTGTAAGACCACCCACAAGCCCGCCTACTAAAAACATGAAGGAAGAAAAAAAAAAAAAAACTCAACCCGATGCGCAACCATACAAGGAGGCAAAGAAAGAGGGCAAAAATATAAGAAAGACTAAAGAAACACGCAACAATGTGAGTGAAATGGGTAGTTTACAGCAAGCTTATTCAACAAATCCAGTTGATTGTCCATTACTTCTGTAGCTACTTAGCTCTACGAGAAAGATGAGTTCACGAGGTCACCTCAATGAATCTAAATTCCCACTTTTCAAACAGGGAATTAGAAATCCCAAGGGAGATCATCTGCATTGCTGAAGTAAATGGGCCCATTTTTTGTTGCACGATCTCAAATGGGTGATTCTCCATTGAACCCTAGCCCATTGGGATCTTCATAAATCCTTTTCCGGTCTTCTTTCAGTCGGTCCACCGCACTGGCAGACACGACCCTGACTTCAAGTTTCACGGGACCCATGGTGCCAACAATATCATCCATTTCCTCTTGTTGCCAATTCCACTATCATCCAGCATAGCGTCCTCATGGGCTGGGCAAGCCCAGTACCAACTTGGGCCTAGCTCACTTTGGGCAGGGTTTGGACCTTAGTCGTTATGCTCCAACTCGGCATGGATCTGAACTGTGGGATGTTTAAAATTTGGATTGGGCTTGGATTAAGTTATGGAAAGCCCAACGGCCGCCCCGGCCCGAACAAGATATACAGTCTTATAGGATTTTAGAGTTTCTAGTGATACTAGTCCATTCTTTAATTGTAAATGCATGATACTGTTATTATCTGTCTCAGATATGTTTATCATGTTTATATATAGCCCTCCATAGATGACTTATGACAACCAAACTAAAAAGTTCAATGGGGTTTTGAGGTATCGTTATCAATAGTCCTGTGTGATTTTTATGTTTGATTTTTTTTCCCTTTCATGACATGAAACTCCTTTGGGTGGATATAGATCTGTAATGTTTGGAGGCGCATGTCATTAATGACTCAATGCTTATGTCATTTCTATTGTTGATATTAATTGGGCTTTAATGAGGCTTGGGCCCAATTAACTAAATGGGCAGTCTTGAGACTGACATATTGAGGCCAAATGGGCTCGGGGCAGGCTCAAACCTGACACATTTGAAGCAGGCTGGCCTTGGGGCAGGCACTTAGGGCCCGTGTTTGGGTTGGAGATATGGGCCGTAACGTCGGTTCGATGTTGGATTCGCCTAAACCCAGCCCATAAACACCCCAATCTAGCAACATCCACACACCTACACGAGAGTATAAAGTAACAAAATATTCACAATACTACAAGTTGCCTAACCAGAAAAGGAACAAAAAGATGCCAATACTCTTCTAGTCTTTTGCCCCTGTATGGACCCCGAATCAATACTAGGACCAATCGTAGGTTTCCCATCACGCCAGTGCATAATAGAGGCCCTTTTTTCTTTTTAGGCCCTTTACAAAACAGCAGATGTGACCATATGCTCTGCTTCTTTGAATTCCTTTCCCTGCCTATTGATTTGCTTGATTCTCTTTTCTTTCAACCCATCTCTGTCAATCTCTTTATTCAATCCTTGAGAAAGACTTTCTTTGTTTACAAAGGCAAATTGTTTACTTGCCTGCTTTCATCTGAGTGCAACATGATTTGTCTTTGGAGGCTAAAGGAGGGCTCGTTGCACTCATGAGGAGCACAAACTATGTAAGTCTTTGTGGCGTCTAAAATCAAATTCCTAGCAAAGACTCATTGAAACTCCATCCTCTAATATCACTTTCACAAGCTTGAACTCTAATTGCCACAACTTCTCTCTCTCCCTAAACAAATGTTCCTGTGGATGGGATATAGTTGTGAATATTACAGCTGGAGTTCAGATACATTTCCTAACCAAAGTAAATAAGAGAAAGGGATGGGATATAATTGATGGTTACTAGGGATTACAGTTATAGCTATTTAGGGATATTATCCCATGGTTATTAAAGGGCTGTGATTAGAGAATTGCCTACTTGTTGGAAGGAAACAGCTAAGAAACAAGGTGTAACAAACAATTCCTACCATCTTTTCCTCCTCTAATGTTTTACCCTTCTTTTCATTGCATCAAACAGACGTACTACAGGCATGTTCGTTTGCCATAATTTTAAGAATTTATGTATGAGGAAATTTCAAATTCTCCAAATGTTGTCTCCTTGAGGTGGAGCGTCAAATCCCTCATCTTGGTGTAGTATTTGAAATTCCAACAAAATGGATACAGAGTGGAAATTCCAAGAATTTCAAAAGGTCATTTGAGACCTTTTAAATGGCTGGAATTTAATATTTTAATAAAAAAACATGACATTTCAAATTATGTCAAACAAATTCCAACATCCCAAATTCTTGTCATCAAATCTGGTAAATAAATAGTCCCTAAAATAAATGTTCAAACTAAAGCAAGAAAGATTCAATAATATTTCTATCAGTAAAAAACAAAGCTAAAATGCAACTCTAGCTCAAGCTTGGTTCAGGACACCAGATTCCCCCATTAGAGGATGAGAGTGCACGAGTTTGAGTCCTTTGTGAAATTCTAATGAGTTCGATGAAGAAAAAGAATGCTTACTAACATACAAATTAACCTAGGAGCCACTACTAACACAAACGTCATTCGATGAACAAGAAGGGAAATCAATCCTCGTTGAGTGCTACCCCAACTGCTTTGGCTTTCAGACCAATGACTTCATTATAGAGCATTCAAAAGTCCATACCAAAGGGCACAATCATCACACTGTTATACTATTATTAACATGAACCCTAAGATCGTGAACAGCATAATAATTACGTGTAGGATTTAAACTTAAATAAATTAAAGAGTACCTCCAGACATCCGACGCAGAGAGCTTTCTGATCATGCAGTCTGGTGCTGTTACTGATTGATGCTGTGATCCGTCGAGGAAAATGCTAGGTGAATGGTTTCGGTTTCTCTTTCCTTGCCTATAAAACCTAATGTGTTGATTTTGTGAACACCTTTGTGATGGACGAAAGACTTTGTTTTATAGGTGGAAAGATGACCGAATTTCCAATTAGGGTTTTCTTAGACTTAATCTCAATCATCCATCAAGGTAGAGAATATTATGGAATACATCTTATTAAGAAACCATTTTGAGTAATTAATAGTATATATCCTATGAAAACGGATTTCCTATAATGACCATATTTCGGGAAAGGAAAGGACGTGTGGTCCAAGTAATGGACCTAAAGATAATTTCCTTACACACACAAGAACACAGAAACACCTATTAACACTAAGCAAAGCACTAGGGTAGCTAATAACTTCTAAAATAGTTGATAGAAGAGTAGAAGACTGAATGCAATATACTCAGCTCTTCTCTCTTCTACTATTCCATCAACTCGCTACAAAGCAAAACACTAGGGTAGCTAAATATTGCAATGTGCTGTTGCAGTATATAGACTTGCCGAGCGTCACTTTAGCCTAGGGTGGCCCTAATTGCATGGGTTTCTCTGATCTCAGATAGAACCTAGGCTCCTAGGACTGAATCCACGCCAATATTGTTTTATATCTTAAGACACTCTGATCAGATCTCAAGCTTGGTAATATGATAAATATGGAGAATCCTCACCCAAGATCATGAGCTTGGTGTGTAGAACACCTAGTGGGGCCTACCCTATGATCTATCTTAGTAGATCACAAAAAAGGGACTGTTTCGTTAGTCACCATTTCTAGGGTTTGACACCCATCCGAATGAACTTGACCATTTGATCGACTATGCACTTGTTTTGGACGATTAAAATCTATAGCTGTTGTGTACATGGATCGAATTGGTGCGGATTAGGCCAAATCCGTCACCAATCCGTTACCTACGGATTGATGGATTTGGAATCCATCATCAATCCATTGCTATTAAAAACCAATCCATCCGATCCGTGGAGAACCGGATTGGATCGGTTTAATCCATTCAATCCGTTGAATCTAATGTTAAAGAAAGAGATCAAACATGTTGTAAAGAGTTTCAGCATACAAGCAAACAATCAAAAAAGAAAAATACAAATATATTTAGACCTCTTAAGTATTTTTTATTTGTATCTAACGTCAACGCTATCTTTTTCACGATCTTTTCCCTCTGAGCATTGAGCATTCTAAACGGAGTCTTCACTTTCGGGCTGCGTTGCGACCATACCTGAATCAAGGAAGGCCGTTGTATCCTGGGGGCGGTTCTACTGAGAACCTTTGCACCTGGATTTTATCCTAAGGGGCGGAACTTGTCCTAAAGAAAGCGTCATCAGACGTGCCTCGGTCACAAATCTGTTCCCATTGCTGCTCGGCGACTTCCGCCAACGAATCACAGTTGCAGAGTCGGGTACTATTGTTTCATTTTTAAGATTTGACAGCAGTCTCTATTCTGTTATATTTCCAACACCTAATACTGTGACAATTTAACTTCAATTAGCAAAACACCGCCTTGTAGAGTTGAAGCTCAGTTTGAAATATGAAAGACTTGCCATGGAACCGCAAGATGTAGGAGAAGAAGGTCAATGAAATGGGTCAGAGTCGGGTTGAAATCCATAGTGTACCAGGCTAAAACCTGTTTGATTGACGGGCCCACACTCAAAACTAAACCCAGATTGGAAGAAAGGATCTGGACATTGAGTATGGGCTACAGCTTCTATTAATTTTTATGACATAGCTAATACGCTTGATATACATATTTACACACCTACAAGCGTACAAACACAAAATATGGGAGTGCCAGCCATAGAAACAACGTATGTTATGGCTGGGTCCTGGAAATGAAACTCGTATACCCAACCTCCGACACAAAGTTTATTCGGGTCCATAAAGTGGTCCTGAACTGGGACCTGAATTACAAATAAGTCTAATGTTTAGGGGCCGTTAGCTATTTGGATCGTCCGAGTCTCGGACTCCCTTTCCATTAGGCGCCAAGTGGCAGAAGTAAAACTAAGCTTGCTTTTACTTTATGTATTGTCTTCTACAGCTAGCATTAGGGGCTTCTAGTACATTTAAAATGAGAACTGTTACCCGCGCACTGCATTTTACTTTCCACACCCCGCATTAAAAAGAAAAAAAAAAAAAAACCTTAAACTTCTCATTTCCGGCTCTTCGTTCCTCTCCCTTCAGTGCGCCCCCCCGGGGACCCCTCTCCCTCTTTGTCTCGCCCGCCACCTATTGCCGGCAGCCCCCGCTCGCCCTCTGCTTCTCCTTCTCCCTCTTTCTCCCCCTCTCTCCCTATCTCCCCCGCCCTCTCCCTCTCTCTCCCCTTCCCCCTCCCTCCCTCTCCCCTTCAACAACACTGGGGGGGGGGGGGGGGGGGGGGGGGGGGGGGCGGCGTGCAGAAAGAAGGGGAGCAGGAAGAGGGAGAGCGAAAGAAGGAGAGTGATTGGTCGCGGGCGGAGCAGGGAGAAAGGGGTAGTTTAGGAATTTTTTTTAATATGGTGTGTGCAAAGTAAAACGCAGTGTGTAGGTACCCGCTCTCTTTAAAAAATAGCATGGAACGTTTTGCAAAAGTAAAAAACCCAATTGCCTTCTTATAAAACTAAGAACCAATTCCAATTTTCTTAGGCCACTGTTAGATTGACCTCAGTAATTTTCACCATATATGAACTCCGCAAGTAGGATTTCTAATCACCAGTTACCCATATCCTACTAATTACTCAAATACACTTTTTTTTTTTTTTTTACAGGAGAACCTCAATAGTATTCAAATATTTTTGTAGGTACATTGGCGGCTTCAAGAATTCGAGTTAGTGGGGTCAACAAAAGAATTATTTTCCAAAAATCGAATAACTTTATTTTCCCATTTATGAACATCTGTCATTTCAAATATAATATAAAATTCTCAAATAATCTATTTCCGACAATTCGACAAAGATAACATTGAATTCTCAAACAAAAATAAACATAAATTTTAATACATTATTACTAATAGTTCTTAATCCAAAAAGAATATCCAAATACATAAACTCCTATAACTGCTATTGACGGGTTTTCATATGTTAAAATTGTTGCATAATAGCTTCATTATCAACACTAAAAAACACGTCATTTTCAGTATATGTGACCAAGCAGTCATTTATCCATCGATCTCTGCTACTTGGCTGGGGCTAGGAGTCTATATGCCTAAATCTAAATTATAGGATTTTCTCCTTTTAATGTGGGGAGAATACCGTATTTAGAGGTTAAGTTAGGGTTAATGACAGAATGTCTAAAAAAATGAAATTTTCTGTAAAAACCAAAAGTGGGGACCGTTATTTTTTATTTATTTTGGTAGACAAATTGCCCATTAACTTAAGCATTGAGTGGGGTCAAAATTTTCATATGTTAGAATTTTAATGTTGGATAAATTCATTGATTAGACAAAACTCTGGGTCTTTTGAGTTGTAATTCTTTTTTTAGAAAATGACTCTAAAGATGGAAGATTGGAAGGACTCAGAAGAAGAAAGTCTGAAATAATTAAAAGAAGAAAGCTAGAGAAAAATAGCTGAAATTCCGGATCAACCACAATGGGGTCCGCTCGAGCGAACATATCATCCGCTCTAGCGGACAGAGTTAGAATGGTCCAGTGCTGAAACAGAACTTCATCCACTCGAGTGGTTGGTGGGTCCGCTCGAGCGGACAAGGCGGCAGGGTCCCGGGAAAATTAGAAATTGCTTTTTTAATTGTGCTTAAACAGCTTGTTTTAGTCCTAATTAAGTTAGGCAACTTTAAGCACGATCTAAGGGATATTTAAAGGACTCAAGGGGCTATTCCAAAGATACCAACTCACCTGTCAAAGTTCTGAGTTAGAGATTATTATTGAGAGAATTCTTCCCTAGAGATTTTTATGAAGTTGTGCTGTCAAGTTCTCTAGAGTAAGTTCTTCTGCATCCTTTGTAGAAGATTATTTTCTTGCGAGAAGACTTGAGGAGTCAAGCGCTAAATTGAATTTGTTGCAATCAACGGTGTGAAGTCGTTAAAGCGTAAAGCGACACAAGGTAACTTCAGTCCTTAAATAGGGGATATCCGAGGAAGAATTTGAGTTTCTTGTAATTGCGAGATTCATAGTGTTTGATTTGATCCAGTTCGGATCGGTGGTTTTTTTACCCGGTTAGGGTTTTTCACCTTAAATTTGGTGTCCTTGTGGTGTGTGCTTGTTGATTTTAATTCCGCACACTTTAAGGTTGATTGTTTGAGTAGACTAATCTAAAGATCGTGGACTCCAAATCTTTCATCATATAAGTTCAATTCATTAAAGATTTTTTTTTTAATGATCTTTCAGATCTTGACTTCGCTGACATCCATGTAGTGCCGCCTATGTCTGGATAGCTATAGAATTGAATTTTAGTGGAAGAAGAAAGGGCAATACTGATACGTAGGAATGATTAGGCCTAATATTAGATGCTTTGAAACACCATGGACCACTCCATGAACCACTCGCCTTTTATCATGATATGAACAGCTCGATGGCACCCAATCTCTCTCTCTCTCTCTCTCTCTCTCTCTCAATAAGCAATCAAATGCTAAAGCTAAAGCCGATCGATCGAGACATGCACTTCATGTTAACGCAATATAAAAAAGAAAAAAGCAATCTCAGACGGAATGATGTTGCTGTTCAGTTTCAAAGCATCGATTTATTTAATTAGAACAACAGTCACATGGTCAGATATGCTATTTGGATGCTTCTGCTTTAAGTAATCTTTTTAGGCAATGCAATGATTCTTATACTATATTCTTTCTAGCACAGGCTAGCTTTTCCAGTACTTTATGTTGATACCTAATTTTCTTCCTCTAATCCATGCATTCAGAACGCTATCCATTTGAATTATCTATTATTCTATGACAGGTTCCCTAGTGAAAGGAATAAATATTGCTTATCCAATCCAAGACCACTGAGATACTATCTCTGATTGAAGTCATCTAGCTGGATGTATGATCAAAATCCCCAGTACCCCAACATATTGCAGTGTTGGAACAAAAAGTCCACTTGCGCGCTGTTTGAGAAAACTGAATATTTCATCCAACATGCCAGATAGAAACCACCTTCTCATATGCTTAATCCACACTGCACCATTCATGTACATATTCCGAGGTCGATCCTTAGACTCTAAGCATCGTCTGTGAAACAAAATAAATTCTTAGAAACTAAGTTAGACAGTACCTGCTGATAAGGGTTGAAGCAAGATGCCAATAATTTTAAAGAGATAAAGATTGATTTATTTCATTAGTGTTTCAATGTTTAGGTACTTCTCTTCTGCCTTATCTGCAAGACTGCACAATGAATTCTTGGACACGGTTAGCAGAGCAGACTTAATTGACAAAGGTTCAAGCAAGATGTCATTGATAGATTTATTTCATTAGAAATCACAGATATAACAAATAATCTCTTTTTTTTTTATATGAAAGGAACACTCACCCGTTACGCTAAGTAGATTAAATGATAAGAAAGATCTAATTCTCCACTTCAGACCTCTTGATTCTTCACCTCCTTGGAAAAACCCATTTGTTAAGATATTTTAGGAATTCGATATCAATTACAGGCCCTAAGTTAAAACTGCCTTGAAACTTTTTTTCTCCCTCCATCTTTCAAGATGTTTTAGGAATTCAATATCAAATCTTAGCTATAACTACGTACAAGCAAAACGACATTGCTTTTGATTTTTCCATCTTTCAAACTTGCCCCTTGAAACTTTTTTTTCAGCGTTACATGCCATGCATTTAGTAAAAAGCAAAGATCTTTGATTAAGGACTTGGTTTCTTACAATTAGTTAGGAATTAGGATGTGTCATCCAAAGAAGTCTTGTCATCCGAGTCAACACGTGCATACTCCTAATTTAACACGAGAGAGATCTCTAGTGGACTCGTGACTGGACACTGACCGATCTTGCTTCTTTAACAAACATATATGGTAGGCTCACTTCCTTTTTGACATTGTGCGCTAGATTATGTTGGGTCCCATGTCCACCATTGTGCCATTTCTCGATGTATGTTTCCTGCAACATAGACTTTATAAAGATACGTGCAATTTCAAATATCCATATAAGAATCATCCCCATTGCTTTCACGTGCGTTTCATTCTATTTCTAGGCCACCTGCCGGCCATTAATCAAGTCATCCCCTTCAAATACACTCCCCTCTCGTGAAAGTTAAAATCTTAAATTTGACACTTATCCAACCCTTACTGATGTATTTTTTTTTTTTTTCAAAAACACTAAATTTGAGGACCATAGATTAAGAGATAATTAGGGCTTGTTTGGCATCTAAAATAGAGCTATTAAAAAAAGAGCCATAAAAAAAAGAGGTTAAAATAGAAAAAAACATGTTCGGTAACGCACGAATCTATTTTAAATACACTGCCTCTATATTTTAAGATTCAAAAACTCTATTTCTCATCTGCCCATTTTTGTAGCATTTGGATTTTAGAGGATTTGTCTCTAAATGTCTAAAAAGGATAGAGTCTAGAATCTTGTGCCAAACGCTCTAATTGTTTAAACCTCTGTCCGATTTAGACATTTAGAGAAATAGAGGCATGAAATAGAGATGCCAAACATGGGCTTAGAAGAATGAAGTAATCAGATGATATTTTGCACCACCCTAATTTTTATTGAGATCTTTTTCCACCCTCTCCCACCCCAATGATTGGACAGCCCTAGCCAAGAGAGTTTGCATGGTGCTTTGTGCAGGCCATTCCCACCAAAATAAAACAAATTACATATATCAAGACTATTCTCACCATAATAAAATAAATTCCGTAAATCTTGTTTGCTTGGGCAAGTAGATGACAACTATCTAACTTGAGAAAATCTCTTTAGCACCATAAGGCACACTTGAGCCCAACTTTGATTAGCACACCTCTTTCATACTCACTACTCTTGGATGATTTGGCATGATCTATTGGATGCTCATTTAATCCTTACTGTTCTTGAAATGAATCTAAAAAATATCTGAAGTTAAAGTTCCATTAAACTTTTAGGTTGTTAAATATAGAATAAATAATTCGACGGAAGTGGCTTTTCTGCCTTATGCTTATCAATGTGAGGCCTTGCCACTCCTCTTGCACCTGTTGGCTGGCAGGCATGCATCTAGATGAGCTACACGAGCTTAACTTCATAGGAGTAATATGCAAGCCACACTTAAGCAGAAGTTGTTTGTATAAACTTAGTCCATTTTACTCTGAAGATAGCTCAGTTGGTCTGGGATCACGGTTTCCTTCCGAAGGTTGAGGGTTTTAAATTTCACTATCATATTGAGGTCATAGGGGATTTACCAGCTCTCTCTGGACTTGTAAGGATTAGTTTGGCACAAAAGGCCGGGAGACCCTCCATTTTATGGGGAAAAAAGAACTAAGTCCATTTTAATATGTTATGAGTACGACTACCATCATTGTCATTGTTGTTGATCGTAAAAACCTTATCCTATTCATGTGACGCTTTGAAATAGCCCATTTCAATCTATGTTAGCCAGAACTCTTCTATCCTGGTCTGAGTTTTGTATTCTTTTGGCCTATTTTTGTAGTTCAAATGGTTGGCTTTGTCGTTTCTTGTAAATATCTGCCTTTAAGTGGTAAGGGTCGATTGGTTGGTCTCAACGTGAGATAATGATCCTACATGTGCAGCAAAAGTTAATGATCATAATCATCCAAATTTCAGCGGTACATATTGATGCACTTACAAAACTAGAACATTGGAGCCTTACAATCTTAAAATAGAGCAAAGCCTTACTAAGTTCAAGCTTAGCATAAGATAAGCTCAAGTGACTCACGTTGGGAGGGGGTTCAAACACTTCCTGGTATCTTCTTCTCTGTAAAAAAATCAGCCATAACTGTGATTTCTATTATCTCTATATGGGTGTAAAAGTTTAATGGTCAATAATCCATTTGGATCAATACATAGTCGATCCAACAGTCTAGTAAATTCGGATTTGATCGAAAGTTGATTGACATGTGCAATTTAGAAGGATCATGTGTTTGATCCATTTTGGACCCCACAAGTATGAGCTTACGAAATTCTATCATAAATTTGAGTTTAGGGGAGCCTTGCTCTTTAAAATATCTATAAAATTAAAGATAAAATTTTGTACATCAATTTTCTCCACCTTCTGTTCGCATCCAAGAAGAGCCAATCGGATCCCTATTGATGTTGAGCAAAACCTTGCTCCGTATCATGATTCTACTAATCTCCCCCTTTTCTATGATTGCACTGCATAAAGTTTGCTCCTTATAATGGTTTCAAAACCCTTTCATTTGGGCTTACTACTCTTCAATTTTCTTCTTCAAACAACACCCCACCAACAATTCAAAATTATAAAGGAAGTGGTAAATAGCTTCAATAACTTTCATAGCTCTACGTAGATGCTGCCAACAGCACGGCAGTGGAGAAAATTAATGTTTAAAACTTTATCTATACTCTAAGCCTGTATTATGGACAATTTTATCCACATTTCTTTTGACAGTAAGAGAAAAATTTAAATGTAGAATTAAAGACAGCTTTTCCCACTTTCATTTCGTTCTCTTCGTACAATCCTCGACAAACTAATTTAAGAGTTCCAGCTGCATGACTCCAGTGCCAATGAAACATATAAATATTTTAATATATGAATGTTTGGCAATTAACTACTAAAATTAATGTGAAGTAAAGCCCCTATTATACAGGAAATAAATGACAAGGGTCATATTAAAAGTACACATTCAAAATCTCCGCTTTATTTTAAAGAAAAGAGAGTAAAACACAATCTTCTTTTTCACTAAATGACAAAAAAATATCATCGTGTTTACAAAAAAAATCCAAAAAATACGTTATAAACAACTAAAAACAAAAGACCATTATAACATCCTATATTTTATTATCTCTTGATTTGATGTTTTACCTAACTTTACTTCTATTCACCGTACATTTAAATACTAGAATTTGTTTAGATAATTTACTTATAAAGTGAAATAAAGATAAAAGAGAATGGTAAAATCAATAAAAAAAAAAGGAGGAGGTCGAATTAAGTGTTTCGCAGGGTAATTCTATATAAGTTTATACCATTGAAACATGAGAATCCTTGACAATTGGAATGGACGGCAACACAAAAACTACTGTATCACTATCAACACCTTCTCGGGCCACACGCCTGTGTCTCACCACTAGTGCCTTCCAAAGCTGAGCGCATAACATTCCCTCCCGCCACTCCACACTGCTCCAGTCAAACTCAAAAACCCCACCACTCCCCAAGGAGATGTTGACGGCAACACTAACGGCCGTCTCTAACATGGACCTACATCCGTCATCCATCCCCCTCCTTTTATTTCTCTCGTGCCCTGCGAATCCGCATGAATCAAACAATTCAGATTACCGAACATCTTTCGATTAAGCCACGTGGACTCATCTACCTAACCACGGTTAGCCCCCCCTTAACTCGAGTTTAAACCCAACACACCTCACAAGCTATATAAATTCTCAATCTCCCTCCATCCTCATACTATCTTCATTCCCGCATTTTCTCCTCCTTCCCTACACTGTCCCTTTCCTCAGAAAATGCTTTAGCTTTCGTTCTCGTTTTCGTTTTCTCCCTTGGAATTCTGAGGTTGAGAAGAGAAATCTCGATTTCTGTTTTCCTTTTTCCTCCTGATCATCTTCTTCGATAAAATTAACGATGTCGGATTGTTCGAGAAGGTTCAGAATAGGTTACGCGCTCGCGCCAAAGAAGCAGCAGAGCTTCATCCAGCAATCGCTCGTGGATCTCTTGAAATCGCGCGGGATCGATCTCATCCGGATCGATTCAGATCGGCCGTTGATCGAACAATGCCCATTCGATTGCATCATCCACAAGCTCCACGGCCACGATTGGAGATCCCAGCTCGAACAGTACGCCTCCCAAAACCCTAATTCCCTCGTCATCGACCCTCCCGACGCCATCGAGCGCCTCCACAACCGAATCTCCATGCTCCAGGTCGTGTCCGAATTGGAAGTCCCGCAGCAGCTCGACACCACCTTCGGCGTCCCCAAGCAGATCGTCGTCTACCACTCCGACGACCTCTCCGACCCCGCCGCTATCACCCCTATCCTCCGGTTTCCGGTCATCTCCAAGCCTCTCGTCGCCGACGGCAGCGCCAAATCGCACAAGATGGCGCTCGTGTTCAATCGCGACGGGTTGCGAAAGCTGAAGCCCCCAATTGTGCTGCAGGAGTTCATCAACCATGGCGGAGTCATCTTCAAGGTTTATGTTGTTGGTGATTACATCAAGTGCGTGAAGCGGAAATCGCTGCCAGATGTGTCGGAGGAGAAGCTCGATTGCTCGGAGGCATCGTTGCCCTTTTCGCAGGTTTCGAATGTGACTAATGAGGAGGAGAGTGGGGATTGCGCGATGCATCTGAAAGAGGCTGAGATGCCGCCGCTCAATTTGATCACAGAGATTGCGAGGGGGCTGCGGCGGGTAATGCGGTTGCATCTCTTCAACTTTGATGTCATTAGGGACTTGAAGGTTGGGAATCATTATCTTGTGATTGATATAAATTACTTCCCGGGGTATGCCAAAATGCCATCGTATGAGACGGTCTTGACTGATTTCTTTTTGGATATCCTTAAGAAGAAGAAGGAAAAAGATACCAGCTTGGAATTGAAAGATGCAGCTGCTTTTGATTCGCGAAAGCTGGTATTTTGCGATGGTGATGATCGAAAACTTGTCAGGAATAGTCATTGTGTTGATGGAGATGATGGGCCACTTCCAATTTCTACTCTGAGCAGAGAAGAAGAGAGTGTGATTAAAGCTTAAGATTCTTAGGAAAAAAAAATGAGTCAAGTATTGTACCAAATGAAAAATTATCCGAGGATTGTTTACAGGGCGCCCGCAGAAGGAGCGGGATGAGCTTTTGCTAACTTATTAATTAAGGATTTTTCGTCCAACACCAGAAACAGTCTCATCTTGGTGGTTTTATGCTGGAACAAAGTGAACTGCAATGGCTCTTTTTGATTGCCGCTATTGGGGGCGGGATTGACTAAATAGGGCTTGGATGCTTCAGGCCTCTGCTGCTTTGATGCCTTTGTTTGCTGTTTCTGCCACTGTGCGGGGGATAGGTATCTTTATCAATTATTTGAAATTTTAGGAAGATGGTCATATGCCTTTAATGTGGGTATCATTAGTACATGGATTTTACCAGTTTTCTAGTGTCATTTTCTAATGTTTGTATGCTTATACAGTGGCAAAATTTAATGATTGTTAAATTGCTATTGTTGCTTCTATTCACCTTTAACCAATGCGTAACTAATTTCATGTATCTGAACGAACAGACAATCAGTTTTTGTTGCTTGTATGGTGGGGCTTGTGTTTTTAGGTACTATAACCCTTGAATGCAGGGGAAATAACCGATCAAAGAAGGAAAATGGGAGCCTCTACAGCGGTTAGGTTCCCTAGTGACTCTAACTTTTGGTATGTGTTACCGCCGGTTTTCCCAGTGTGGAGGGGTTTGCACATCACCTAATGTTTGATCCAATAGTAACTAGATTTGTAGGACTCTGCAAGCTTTGTACGATGCCATACTTCTACACTAGCTCGTATTCAATCCAGTAAGCTTACCTGATATTGAGGGTTTTTTTATAATGGAAACTTCTTTTTACTAGGTTGATTATCTGGAAGGTATATGATGGATTTATGATTCTGTTTTCAAACTCCAATTCCTTATTTGTGTTATCCGTGTGTAAAGAAGGAATCTGATTTTATTAATATATTTAGAACAGAAAAGTCCAAGGCTGCATTATTCATTGTCATTGTTTGATATATGTTATGTGATGCCATTCGTTTAACAAGAATGCCAAGAAAGTGGCTGCATTTTGGTCAATTAGGGTTTATACACAAGAACTTGGAGATGTTCTCCAAATGAACATAGGATGTGTTTGGCCTTGGTTTAGATTTTGGATTCGGTTGCCATCATTGGCTTTTAACATAACAGTAAGGCTTTGTTTGGGAAGACAAAACAACGAAAACAAGGAAAATATATATGTTTAAAGTCTCCATGTCCCATCTCACTATAGAATCAGCCTCCTCTTTGGCTGTCTTAAAGATAGGAGACAAGTTGGTTGCTTCCATTAAACAATTTTCTTAAGTTATCCACCCAAGTTACCAAATGTTAAGGCTACAGATCTTTTTATTTAGTCTAATTGATAGCACTAACTGAATTGACTTCCTTTATGAATGAGTTCCATTAGCACTCCAAAAGAATATCTATGAATCTATCCCAAAATAGAATAGTCCATTCCTCTGCTTATTTATCATCATACCTATTTTCCAGATAAGAAAAAAAAATGTTATTTACACACATCTAAGTCGGATAATCGCTCCACAATTATTGCCATCCGCGTTAATTTTTTGCTAATATTAACGAATTTAACATCATTTAAAAAAAAAAGAATGGTTAAGGAGAACCTTGAGGCACTATTATCTACTTGAGCGGCCATGACTTCTAAGGGCATTAATCGGACCTAGATGTATTTTTTGTGATGCAAGTACTCCCCAACACAATTAATGGCCCAAGAAATTGCTCTTGCTAGCCTCAAAAATCTTAGGCCAATCCCAGTTCTTCGTCGTCGTCATCATTATCAAAGCCTTGTCTCAACTATGTTGGGGTCGGCTACATGAATTCTGTTTCTCCATTCCGATCTATATTGAGCCAAATCCTCAGATAAGTTATACTTATTCGTATCTATTTTTACTACTTCCATCCATCTCCTCTTTGGCCTACCCCTTCCCCGTGGTGGGCGATCAACTTTCATGGCCAGACTTTTCCTTACCGGCGCTATTACCAACCAATGTTGGACATGCCACGAGTTTCTCTAATTTTATCCTAGATTGTTGCTACCTATAAATGCTCTCGAAAGTGCTCATTTCTAAATCTGTACTTCCTAGTTTTACCACAAGTCCTTCTCAACATTCTCTTATCTGTTACATTCATTTTGTGCATATGCTGCTTGTTGATTGGCCTTCTCAACACGTCCTTCTCAACATTCTCAACACGTCCTTTTCAACATTCTATTCTCTGTTACATTCATTTTGTGCATATGCTGCTTCTTGATTGGCCAACATTTTACTCCATAGGGCATAGCTAGTCTAATCTCTGTCCTGTAACATTTTTCCTTCAATCTTGTTGGCATTCGTCAATCACAAAACACTCCCGAAGCAAGTTTCCACTTCAACCATCCCGCTTTAATCCTATGTTCGACATCTTCATCAATCTCCCCATCCTTACTAATTATAGAGCCAAGGTAGCGGAAATAATTACTTTGTGGTATCTCATGGTTTTCAATTCTCATAATAGTTTTAGCCCTTTCTATTTGCCCACTGAAGTTACAAACCATATATTCATTCTTTGTATAGCTTATTTTAAAGCCTTGTGATTTTAAAACGTCTCGTCATCTCTCGAGTTTTGCATTTACACTATTTTTTGATTTGTTTACCAACACAATGTCATCTGCAAATAACATGCACCAAGGTACCTCTTCTTGAATATGAGCCGTTAACTCATCTATAATTAGTGCAAAGAGAAAGGGGCTTAGGGCTGACCCCTGATGCAAACCTATAGTCACCGGGAACTCCCTATCTCTCCATAAGTAGTTCTCACACTCGTTACTGCTCCTTCATACATGTCTTTGATAATTTCCGTATAACCTCTTGGACCATTCCTTTTATTTAAAACCCTCTAAATTAAATCTTTAGGTCCTTTTCGTAGGCTTTTATTTTTCCTCTTTGCTCAGTATTTTTCTATTAATTGCCTAAGTGAGGATAGCTTCCATCGTTGACCTCCCTTCTTCTATCTAATTCTTTGCTCCATTACTCTCTTACATAGTTTCATAGTATGACATATAAGTTTAATCTCATGATAGTTGGTACAGTTTTGTATATCTCTCTTGACATTGAAAAATCTACTTGTCTAATAATTCCAATATCCAACTAGAGCATAGGATAGTAGGACATGAGCATCTAAAGGTGAAACTTTCTCATTCTCACTAGAAAATGACAAGGAAGCCACATGGTCATCCAATCTTTCCTGCATGACCCAGTCCAGGCAAAAGAGACCGAATGACATTAAGTAAAAGCTGAGAAAGGGCATTCACTGACTCTGCTCTTGATCTGAAGATGATTGAACAGTTACTTAGCTTGTGTTCATGGAGTCACCTCTAAAGATGGTCCAGCACTTCCTGCTACCAACAGAAAGTCACCACCCTGGGTGGACAATGGACAGTGAATTTAGACATTCAGTGGAGTTCTATTATTAATGAAAATAAAGCAAGATTTGACCCTGATATAGTAGTTGAAGTTCTATTCTTCACAAACATGAGGTGTGGTCCTCCTAGTTTTGAGTGAGGAGATTGTCATGATCTTGGAGTTGCTGCGCTCTCTCTTTGGTGATGCTTGAATTTTAGCAAGTGATTTTCATCTGACTTCTTTGTTATTTTTTTAATTATAAAAATTTACATTATTTGTTGTATGCTTTAATTTCACATGTGCATTATGTTTCGCCTCTTTTTTTTTCTCGAAAAATATTTTTGTGAGATGTGCTGGTTTGTGATTGTCATTGTTGAACTTGCAACTCTAGTGTGTATATAAATTTGCTCACTAATTCATTGTTTTATTTCTTTGAGGAAAGATTTTCCTTGAATTTTCTTTTACTTTATATAAATGCCAAATGCTTTCTTGATATTGACCTTTATCTTAAATAGTATATAATCTGATGATGCTTCATCCCATAAATTTTAGGTTTCTTATCATTTTCTTTCTCTGTGAGTTGTGTTTTCTGCTGTTAATGTTTTTCCTTTTATATTTTTGTGATCATTGTGATTTTTCTATATATTTCTACTTTTGTGTTCACTGATTTTGGCTTGAAATAATTTATATCTCTAACTCTTGCCTGGTTGCAGTTTAAGCTGCTCAACTAATTGCTAATTTACTTGTGTTTTTGTGATGTTGTTTAACAATGGTATTGATTTCTAATTCGCGGTTCTTCTTCTCATTTGGAAAGTTTTACTATTTTGCTTTGTTATGTGCAATAACTAAATAAGCTAACACCTGGTGAGCTTACTATATTACTTTGTTAAGTGCAACAACTAAATAAGCTAACACCATTTAAAAAAAAAGAGGATAATTAAATAAGCTAACTGTGAGGTAAAAAATGATGAGCTCCTACCTTCCTCTTCATCATTTAAGTTTCTAGAGCCAGCATTAATTCTAGCTAATTTACTTGTGTTTTGTGACGTTGTTTAACAATGGTATTGATTTCTAATTCGCGGTTATTCTTCTCATTTGGTGAGTTTTACTATTTTGCTTTGTTACGTGCAATAACTAAATAAGCTAACACCTGGTGAGTTTACTATATTACTTTGTTATGTGCAACAACTAAATAAGCTAACACCATTTGAAAAAAAAAAAGAGAGGATAATTAAATAAGCTAACTGTGAGGTAAAAAATGATGAGCTCCTACCTTCCTCTTCATCATTTAAGTTTCTAGAGCCAGCATTAATTCTAGTTTATACGGCTTTCCTTTTTATATCTGTAGCGTCTATGCAAATTATTTGTTCCAGATTTTCTGTGTGGAAACTCTGCAAAATTTTGCTGCATTGCTTAGGACTTTCAGAGCGGAGGGGCTTTTAACTAGGGTTTCTACTTTATTTTGTGATTAAGCATTGTAGGTGATGAGCATTGAGCTAGTAAGAGCTGGCAGAACATTACTAATGAGGCATTTGAGATGGTGTTATGATGACCGTGAATGATAAAGGAAAACGAAAATGTGATAGGATTAATGAAGGCGATTAGGTTTTTATGATGCTTATAGGATGGGAGGATACTGATATCTCCCATAAGGCGTCCTGGTATGAAACTCAAATGACTCCACATTGAATATTTAATACTGCATGAATATGTACATGAGTGTTGGTTGTCTATAAGGTGGCTGGATTGTGCATTTGAAGGAACTTATTGTGATGCAGTTGCTCATCATGGGGACCACTTTCCACTCCTAGCTTCAAACACAAGAACCCCTAATTTCACTTTTATTTTCCTAGTTTAATTGAAATTCTTTTATCCCTTATATTTGTTTTAAGGAAGACTCTAGTTTAAGCATAGTTTTAACTTTAAATGCATGAGATTTTAAGTTGGATATTAGATTAGAGGACAAGAATAGAGATAGAGGTTTATTTGCATTGAGAGACATCTGACAGGCCTCATAGGGCCACATGCACAGTGTCTTCTGGGAATTAGAATTCATGTTAAGTACATCTCTCTCCCCTCAAAGTTTTCTTCTATGGTATTCGCTTTCCTCCTCTTACTTTCATCACCTTTATTCCCCCTCTATTTTTTTTTTTGTTTTTGTTTTGATACCCCAGCCAAGCAGCTGGGACCCAAGAGCCCACACAAGTGGGAAGAGGAAGCTCACACAAGTGGGAAGGGAGGCCCACAAAGTGGGAATAGATGCCCGCATTGGTAGGGGTGACCTACCCGGGGATCGATCCTTGGGTAGCCGGGTGACAAACGGGGTTGCTCGGTGTTGTCTATCACCTTTGTTCTTAAAGTTACACTTGTGCTCTCTTCCCTTACAAAGTCTTCTCTTCATCTATTGATCTGATTGCTTGAATTATAGAATTCTACTATTTAGTATCTATGGGTATGTTGCGATTGAACAAAATTGTTAAAAGTGCACCGTGTTGGATGTATTGATTCGATCAGATTCAACTGCATTGATGTGTAAATGTAGACTACTATTGCGAATCATCTGCATTGGTTTATATTGAATATTGGGGCTGATTAGCAAGGGTGGAAAATAGTTGCAACCAAAGGTGAGAATCTTGATTGCGGTTTTTGTCATTTTGAGATGACTATGTTTAGTTAATTGTTCTATGCAGTGATCTTTGACTGTGAGGAGTTCAGTTTCTTTTAGAATTCAACATTTGATTCTCATTCTTTTGGTACATTCAGAGGGAGATAGATACTTGAATGATTGGGACTGAACAATTGAATATGGAAGCTGAGTTAAACTTACAAAGTAAAATATGAGATTCTTATCATCTAAGGTAGTTTGTATTGTAATGGATCCTCTATTTGATGGTGAAGTAGATTGAAGCAGATAAGCAGATTATTAGGGTGGATAAATGGGCGATGAGATAGTTGCCTCATGTGGTTTGTTTACCTAAGCTTAAGCTTCACTAAAGTAGCTCTTGTGGAAGCCTAGGGACAATTGGAGGTGATTTGATTTCTCAGGGATCGCATGAGAGAGGTGAATCTGGAGTTTCTGTCCTAATTGGAATGTGTTAACCTGTTCAATATGGACGTGATTTTTGTATTTCTGCAATGAGTGATGGATCTTTGAACATGTTTTTTGGCCACTTCTATGGGGCAATGGTTATTTTGGTGTAGTTCGGTTGGTGACTAAGAGAGTTCTAGTGTGGTGGACACTGAGGGACGCTAATAAGTTTTATATAATACTTTTCATATCTTAAACAGCCATTCATAGCCATGTTCTTATAAAAAAATGTTATGGCTATAGCAATTGCATGGTGGATCATTATAGTTATTGACTTTATTGTTGCAAATCAATAGTTGTAGAAATGAAGTCCAGTTACTCAGTAAATATGATAGTCGTGGTAGTTTCTATATCTCAAGCTTTTCTATTCAAGGAGGTTTGTTTTGAACAATGGAGTAGGCATAGTAGTTGACAGAGATCTTAATAATTTAAGGTCGTCTTAAATATGGAAAATCTAACATTGTTAGTGCTTATGTACCCTTTGTGGATATGAGTGATGGTGATGAGAAATTTCTTGGATACTTCATAATAGCAACATATCATGTATATCTAGTATTTTACTTTTTATGTGTAAAATCTGTTCCTTATATGTACATGATGTCAAGATATAAAAGAGCAAGAGATAGAGAGACAGAAACGTTGGAGGAAAAGTTGATACCTCAATGGAGGATCGACTCATCATTATATATTGTAGTGTTTCCTAATTACATGCTATCAATCACAATCTAATTACAATTAGAATCAAAGAATAAAAGAATCCTACTCAATCCTAATCAATCTATACATGGAAGTATATCTTCAAGACAGCACCCGAGGATTTCCTTCTTGGGCCTAGATGGGCCCAGCCCAGATTAGTGTATTAGCGTACATGGGCCTTTTTATTTCTACACTCCCCCTCAAATTGATGTGGTAAGGCAGAAAACATCAATTTGCAAGTAAGATCATGATGACGTGTTTTGGGTAGTGCTTTGGTGAATATATCTGCCAACTGATTAAAAGTAGAGACATGAGGCAAAGATATCTTCTCAGTAACAACATGCTGACGGATGAAGTGACAATCAATTTCAATGTGCTTCGTTCGTTCATGAAAGACCGGATTGTTGGCAATTCTGGTAGCACTGGTGTTGTCTCCATGAAGAGGGGTAGAACAACTGATACGAACACCGAATTCACAAAGAAGACGGCGTAGCCAGATGATCTCAGCACTAGCGGATGACATTGTCCGATATTCTGCCTCAGCAGAAGACCTCGAAACGGTGGTTTGTTTCTTGCACTTCTATAAAATCAGAGAGTCCCCAAGAAACATACACCAGCCAGTAGTAGAGCGCCGAGAATCTGGACAACCAGCCCAGTCGGCATCAGCATAAGCGGATAGGCATAGAGAAATACTGGAAGGGTAGAAGAGACCATGATGAAGAGTGCTTTTAGCATAACGGAGTATGCGTAAAGCAACAAGAAGGTGAGGTTTGTGTGGGGTGCTAACAAACTGGCTAACTGTATGAACTGCGTGAGAAATATCCGGCCGAGTCATAGTTAAGTAGAGCAAACTACCAACTATTCTCTGGAAAACTGAGGGATCATCCAGGGGAGGGCCATCATCTAAACTGAGTTTGCTGTTTAATTCCATAGGAGTATCAACAGTGTGAGCATCATCAAGTCTTGCTGAAGTGATCAAATCGGTAGCATATTTGCGCTGATGGACCCTGATGCCGGATTTGTTACGCACAAACTCAAGCCCCAGAAAGTAAGTGAGAGGACCAAGATCCTTCATTCTGAAGTGGCGAGTAAGATGAAGTTTGAGATTCGTAATGCCAGTAACATCATTGCCACTAATAATCATGTCATCAACATAGACTAAGAGAAATGTGTAGCCTTTTGGTGTCCATCTAAGGAAGATGGAACTATCAGAATGACTTTGGCGAAATCCAGCCTGAAGGAGAGCTGTACGAAATTTATCAAACCAAGCCCTGGGAGCCTGCTTAAGTCCATAAAGAGCTTTTCTCAATTTACAAACATGTTGTGGAGGACAAGCATATCCCGGAGGTGGTTTTAAGTACACAGTCTCACACAAGTCGCCATGAAGAAAGGCATTTTTGACATCCATTTGCCATAGGGGCCAATTGCAGGCTGCAGCTACATAAAGAAGAGTGCGAACAGTGGTCATTTTAGCCACTGGTGCAAAGGTCTCTTCATAGTCAATCCCATATTCCTGCTTGTAACCCTGTGCAACCAATCGGGCTTTGTAGCAGTCAAGACTCCCATCAGAGTGAACTTTTATGGAATAGATTCATTTACTGCCGATAATAGATGCGCCAACAGGGGCCGGTACCAAATCCCATGTTTGGTTTACTTCAAGAGCAAGCAACTCCTCGGTCATAGCATCCTGCCAGTAAGCAATCTTGGAGGCCTGTGAATAGGAGGTGGGTATAAGAGCACTATCCAAAGAAATAAAAAGAGCAGGAAAGCCATAACGGTCAGGAGCAACTGAAGAACGACTAGAGCGTCGCAGGGGTATGATATTAGCAGAAGAAGCATTAATACCTGAGGGTGCAGTAGGTGGCATTGGAAGAGAATCAGGAGAAGGAGTCCCCACAGGAGGAACCGTGCTACGCCGGATATAGACATTGGTAATAGGTGGTGGAGAAGTAGTTTCAGGGAAATTTGGCATATAAGACACAGAAACAGGTGATTGTCCAACCGCAAAGAAAAGAAGGGAATGTGTTCCAAGAAAATCACATTACGAGATATTCGTATGCGTTTTTCGGAGTGATCATAACAGAGAAATCTCTTGTATTCAGTACTGTACCCCAAAAAGACACATTTGGCAGCCTGTGGTGACAGCTTAGTGCATTCTATAGAAGGAAGATAAACAAAGCATAGACAACCAAAAACTCGTAAGTGAGAATATGAAGGGGCATGACCAAAGAGAGCTTCATAAGGAGTTGTCTTTCCTAGAACGGAGTTAGGATGACGGTTGAGGAGATACACAGCTGTCTGTGCAGCATCACACCAAAAGGTGGGAGGAGCTAAGGATGCAAGGAGGAGAGTCCGAACAGTTTCAAGAATATGTCTGTTCTTTCTCTCCGCAACACCATTTTGCTGTGGAGTATGTGGGCAGGATTTTTGGTGAAGAATGCCTTTATCAGAAAGAAATGCAGAAAAATCATGGGATATGTATTCGCCACCGGAGTCAGACCGAAGGATTTTTATTTCTTTCTTAAATTGTGTTTGAACCATGTTGTAAAATTTTTGGAAAAGAGAAAATACTTCAGATTTTAAGCGCATGAAATAAATTCAAGTGAACCAAGAATGATCATCAATAAATGTCACATAATACTTAAACCCTGTCCTACTCAATGTGGGTGCAATTCCCCAAACATCCGTGTGAATAATATCAAAAGATGACAACGCACGAGAGTGATGAATAGGAAAAGGCAAAATATGACTCTTACTCAAGCAACATGTGTCACACTTGGATTGAAGAAAAGATGACAGCATTTTATTATCAAAAGTAGGTTCTAAATAACCAAATTTAAACAAAGAAAGTAAATAAGAATTGTTCACATGACCAAGACGACTATGCCACATAGTCCACAATTTATTGAAATTAGGAGAAGAAGAAGAAAATAGGGAATGATGTCCAATGTCCAGCAGAAACAGTCGACCATGTTTATTCCCCGTCGCGATCACCTTCCCAGTTTGCCGCCCTCGTATGACACAACCAATGGAAGAAAAGTTAACACTATACCCATCATCAATAAGTTGTCCAACAGAAAGCAAATTGGCTGATAAATTAGGAACGAAGTAGAAATTGGGAAGGTTGAAGGACTGGCCAGAGACACTAGAAAAAGTAATGGAACCAATACCAGAAATGATTAATTGGTCTCCATTAGCAGTGGTGATTTTGTCTCTGCCAAGGTAAGGGTGAGAGTCTGAAAAGCTACTTTCTATAAAGGTCATGTGGTTTGATGCTCCTGAATCGAGAAATCATGTGGATGGGGTGATAGAAGAAGATAGAGAGACTGAAGAATGAAAAGCAGGAAATGCTATATGTGAATGAGTTTGATACTGACCACCATTAAAGCCCATGGATGCGTATGCTGAGGTCACCGTGTTCTGAATCAGTTCTTAAATCTGGGAAGGAGTCATGGAGACGGTTCCGGAAGAGGTGCTTCCCGTATCAGGGAAAGGTGCTTGAACTTGGAAGGCAGCTGGAGCATTATGTTTGGAAGGGTTCTGTTTTGATTGAGGCCCATTTTTTCGCTGTAAACTGCGACAGTCATCAATAAGATGACCAGAGCATTTGCAATATCTACAAACCAATTTCTTACGACAGTTCTTGGCAATATGACCAAAGCCTTTGCATTCATAGCATTGAGCAGTCTTCTGATTGGGGGTTGCTAGAAGAGCAGAATCAGCTAAAGGTGGAGCTAGGAAGGCCTTTGGTTCTTCAATAATAGCTCGCTGTGAGTGAAGACGAAGTTCTTCGCGAAGGACTTCTTGGAAGCAAGTATCCAGGTTGGCAGAGACTTCTCTATTCACGAGAGCCGATCTAACAGATTCAAATTCGGGTCTTATATTCATGAGGAACTGGCTGATGTGGGTGTCCTCTTGCAATTTAAGAGCCTCTGACAGAAACCCAGAAGAAACAGTCTGAATAATCATAGCATCCCTCTCAGTCCATAAGGTAAGAAATCCATTGAAGTATTCTTGGACAGTTTTATCGCCTTGACTGAATTTAGCAATTTCACTATCTAATTGAAATTTGCGGGCTTTATTAGTTTGATGATAAACTTTCTTGAGGTGAGTCCACATATCAGCTGCGGCAGTATAGGCTTGAAGAGCAATGGCGAGAGAAGGATCAATGGAGTTAAGAATCCAAGTGATCACCTTAGCATTTTCTTTAGTCCAGGTGGGTAAGGCTTTTGTGTCAGCACTACTTGTAGCAGTAGGTTTAGTTATCGATCCATCAAGATAACCAAACAGTCATTGGCATTCTACAAAATTCTTTAGATGAAAGGACCAGGCCATATAATTATTCCCATTAAATTTAACGGGAATAACATCATACTTTTCCATTGTTACTGGATGTTGCAGAGAGAATATACAACTCAGTGAGCCAGATAGCAGTAAAAAAAACCAGTAGCAGAGACTACACAGAAAGCAGTAGCAGAGTAGAATATCAACAGCAACAGACAAGAACAGTAGCAGCAAAGAATATGCTATGATTTTAATCACAATGGTGATTTTAATCACAAGAGCAGCAGCAGCAGAGAAGAACAAATCACAGTGTCCAGCAGATCATAATGAAAGAATGATGTAATATGCTATGATTTTAACTAACCAAGCATAAAAGAGGCTAAAGATGTGCTGATATATGAAAACAGCAGGAAACAGCACAGAAAATGCCAGAAAATAGAGCCAGACGAACTGGATTTTGAGGGCAGAAGTGGTGCGTGGGTCCCACAATGTTGTCCAATCTCAGATCAGATGATAGAATCCTGGAGGAGATAAAACGTATGTCCTCTAGTCCTAGTTTGAGGAGATTTGGATAAATATCCACAAATCTGGACGGTGGTGATAAAATCTTTTTGAGAAAAAGAATCCAAAATCGTCAGATGAAGAAGTGGTTAATCAGTACCTTAACCGATGACGAAAAAATCCAGAAAAGTCTTCAAAAAACTCCTGAAGGCCAGATGATCATAACCCTGTATATCGCTGGTGATTAGTGATTGATCAGAGGTGGGCCACCTTGATCAGGGAACTTCAGGCAGAGTTAGCGACGAACGAGACAGGACCTGGAAGAGGAGAAGCACTCGATGCTTGATTTGGGAAATCTCTGGACTAAAGAAGAGGAAATCTTCTCATAGCCTAGGCTCTGATACCATGTCAAGATATAAAAGAGCAAGAGATAGAGAGACAGAAACGTTGGAGGAAAAGTTGATACCTCAATGGAGGATCGACTCATCATTATATATTGTAGTGTTTCCTAATTACATGCTATCAATCACAATCTAATTACAATTAGAATCAAAGAATAAAAGAATCCTACTCAATCCTAATCAATCTATACATGGAAGTATATCTTCAAGACAGCACCTCAAGACAGCACCCAAGGATTTCCTTCTTGGGCCTAGATGGGCCCAGCCCAGATTAGTGTATTAGTGTACATGGGCCTTTTTATTTCTACACATGACATGTCCTTCCTATATCCCATTGTACTTGTACCTTGGGCATCATAGCTCCCCATGCGTTGATCTTATCTGTGGATAGGGAAGATGCCTCACCATTAGGCTACCAGTGGACCCAACCATGGGCGAGCTGCCTCCCCCCAAAAGATAACTTAGGTTGGTCTAGCGGTGTTTTATGTTAAAAATAGTGAATGGGTTGTTTCATTAGAAAAGAAAAAGTAAAAATGGGCCATCTTTATAAATAACACTCCTGGAAGAGCTTAGTTTGCTTTCAAATGGTTCTAATCACACCATCCTTACTTAGCGAAGAGGGTTCTAATCTTGCCTTAGTCAGTCAGGAGGATCCCAGTTGATTTACGCTGAAACCTAAATATGGTCAACTATGGTTTAATCATTCAAAACCAAGATGGCATGTGGTCTCTTTCAGTGTGGGGTACCCAATCTTTACCTAAGCAAAACATATCATATCCTCTTGCTGTAATTTAAGGTTTAAAATTATGCCTGCAGATAAAGGCCTGATTATCCGATTGTTGACTTGACTGCACAAAGGTGACGAACCTTTACAACTATAATAATAGTAATATTAAAGAAGAAGAGGAGGGGAGGATCATGAGCAGTGAAGGCAGCTTTAGGATTTGGCTACAGTTTCCAGCATGACTGTCATCATTTTGCTTCAAATTAACAAATCAAAGTAGCAAATGTCTGAGGTCTAACGAATCTCCAACCAACAATTGAGAGTCTAACACTGATACATCTTTCTGACTTTGCACCTCATTGAGAGGGACATGTTATTGGTTACCCCTTTCTTTACTGGAAACTTCTTCCACTACACAAATTATGCTCTTGGTTCCTTTTCTTTTCATGATAGCTATTTTTTGTTACAATATGTTACATCTATCTAGAGGTGCATTTTCAGAGGAAAGGAAGGTGCCCCTTTGAGCATTCAACCTATTTGAGTATGCATAAATTGAAACAGAGAATTCAAAATCATCCCATATTGGGACAAATTTAGGATAATATCCACTTCACATTTGCAGATTTTCTGACTGAGAAATCAGAACCATCTTTCATTGGGCCAAAACATGTCACATGAGAGTGATGTTCACAAACACATAAAAGAGTAGAGTATATTCTTTCCATCCAAAAATGATACTTGAGAAAGATTATAATAACATTATAGAACATCTACGAGAAGAAATTAATTTATAGAAAGTAGTTGTTATGGAAGAAAGGGTAAAATTTCATGAGAGAAAGCATACTTGAGCAATACGACCAGAGAGGGAGGTGAAGAAGAGGCCGCACCAACACGACAGTCAACGGCCCGTGCTGGGCTGAGGTCCCAAGCCTGTTGGCACGGCCCGCCATGACACCACACGGCATGAGATATTTGATATTTTTAGTGTCAATAAAAAAATGTAGTCGTTTATTTTTTATTTTTTTATTATCTTTTTATTTTTAAAAAATGTTTCGAGGGTAATCATATTAAAAAACCTTCAAACAAAAAAGATCCAAATAGTTCTCTTTCTAGTGGAGTAGGTCAAGTTTGATCGAACCACTTAAATCTGTGTTATACTCTTATTTATGTGTATCTTTTAATTTTTTTTTAGTGTAAGATCTTTATTTTTTAAGTCCAAAAGGTAAGAATGATACAAAGCGAATGACACGAAAGGCATAGCACGGCCAGCACGACATGAACTGTGCCGTGCCAGGCCGAGCTCCCTGGACATCCATGCTGGCACGGCCGGGCCGGGTGTTCGTGGGCATGACATGACACGATTAACATCTCTAGAGATAAGTATATAGAAGAAAACTAATTTGAAAGCATCTTGAAATTAAAAAAGAAAAAAGAGAGAACTATAATGCAGTTAAATGTCAATTTTTCTACAATAATGTCAGTTTTTTTAATAAAAAAAAAAAACACAATTTTACTGGAGAAAGGGTTACTTAACTTTTTTTAGAAGAAAATTTTCTTTTTGCAAAGGTAAGTGAACAGTGGAATTACTTTTCTCGCTATAAGAGGTAGATCCAATCTCCAAATAGGGAAAAATCTCGTGCTAAACAAATATGTAGGGTTCTACGTCTCTCTCCATTTCTAGTGGGAGGCACCTAGTTGTTCCCTTCACTAAGTCTGTCAACTTGGACTTGGAGAAAGATATATTTAGATTAGTCAGGCCCCATTGATTCAAAAATCAAGTCTCACAAATCCAATCGACAAATCTTAATTATGACCGACCTCATTCACATACGAATCTTACTACTTGCGTAGAATTTCTACTTGCCATCCATATAAGGAAATTATCTTTAAGTCCATTGCTTGGACCACAAGTCTTTTCCTTTCCCGAATTGTGGTCATTATAGGAAATCTGTTTTCTTAGGATACATGCTATTCCTTACACAAAAAGGTTTCTTAATGAGATGTATTCCATAACAAACTCTACCTTGATGGATGGTTGAGATTAAGTCTATGGAAACCTTGATTGGAAATTCGGTCATCTTTTTATCTATAAAACAAAGCCTTTCGTCCATCACAAAGGCATTCACGAAAATCAACACATTAAGGTTTTATAGGCAAGGAAAGAGAAACCGAAACCATTCATATAGTCTCTTTCTCGACGGATCACAGCATCAATCAACAATAGCACCAGACTGCAGGATCAGAAAGCTCTCTACATCAGGATGTCTGGAGGTACTCTTTAATTTATTTAAGATTAAATCATACACGTGATTATCATGCTGTTCACGATCTTAGGGTTCATGTTAATAATAGTATAACATGTGGTATCAGAGCATGGTTTTAGAACACATGATCGTCCATTAATTAGGATAACTATGCATCGCCATAATCGGCAAATATAGATCCGTTCTGACTCTGTTTTGCAACAATTTATCGATCCAACTATTATGGCCTGCATGAATGGTTTATATTTATGTTATTCCGTAATTTTTTTTTTAATTTGGGCACGATTGTTTGATCGTGATTTATTTAAGTTTTGAATTTTCAATTATGTATAAACTCCTGCGTGAATAAAAATTAGATGTAATAATGAAGGAGATCTGTAACTGGTACGTCATGATTGAAAAGGATGCTATTTCGAGACTGAAGATGGCGTTTTGAAGCAGTCGAAGATAAAGACTGATGATCGAAAAGAAGGACTGAAAATAGGCCATATAATTGAATCATATTTTCATAATTATTCCGTATTAGGTTGATTATCATTAGCATGTTTCTTCGTAATCGATGATATAATGCCTCAAAATTTTTTTCAGCCCCAAAGAGCCGGAGGCCAGCGCCCTCGGGGCTCGGCCTACTTTATCAGTACTTTTCATACAATGAATGATCTATCATCAATGCATGCAATAAATAATGTTTATATTCATATTAAGCCTTTTTTTATTACCAAAGTTGTATGCTTAGGGTTAGGTCTCACCACAGTGACCCTAACAATTAAATACTGAAATTTAGCCCTAAAAGTACCATCATGATGTTTACATTACATATTGTTCAAGAGGGTATGAAGCATTTAGTAGCCCACAGGCGGATTATACTCATACGATTGAACAATAATTAAGGAGTGTTTGTTCCTAATTAAGATTAACATCACTCATTTACATCACCTTGAATATGATGACCTTAGATGG
The DNA here is from genome assembly GCA_028538565.1 of Umbellularia californica. Taxonomy (NCBI): domain Eukaryota; kingdom Viridiplantae; phylum Streptophyta; class Magnoliopsida; order Laurales; family Lauraceae; genus Umbellularia; species Umbellularia californica. The sequence goes on along the minus strand of JAPQWN010000001.1, from coordinate 9,695,229 downwards.
TATAATGTCTAGAAATTATGGTGACTACCCACAGGAGCACCTAAAATTTTATCGTATATATTCATATATTATGCTTGTGTTGTCTTATTTTTATTAAAGCCTTATTGTTGTATCTCTATTGCAGTTCTTGCAACCACTAATCTCACTTCGCATGCTACCTCTGTCACTAAGCTCAATGGAACCAACTTCTCAGAATGGAAAGAGCAAGTTGAGTTTACATTGGGGGTACTTGAACTGGATATCGCTCTTCGTAAAGATAAGCCAGCTTCACTCACTGATAAAAGTACCCCTGATGAAACAACCTTCTTTAATGCCTGGGAAAGGTCTGACAGACTAAGCCACCAACATAAAAACATCCCTTCCTACACTTGAGAATGCTAAGGATTATATGAAGGCCATTGAAGCTAGGTTTAAGACTGCAGACAAATCCCTTGCTGGGAAACTAATGGCAGATCTTACAACCATGAAGTTTGATGGCACCAGATCAATGCATGAACATGTCATTGAGATGACCAACCTTGCAGCTAAACTAAAGAATTTGGGATTATCAGTGGATGAGGCGTTTCTCGTCCAATTTATCCTAAACAGTTTACCTCCTCAGTGCAGGCCTTTCCAAATTCACTACAATACTATTACGGACAAGTGGACAATGAATGAATTGGCTAACAAACTGGTTCAAGAGGAGGCCAGGCTGAACCAACAAGGAATTAAAGTAGCTCATCTCGTTCAAGGAGCTGGACACAAAGCTGGGAAAAAGCAAAATTCAGGCCAGAAAAGGGCACCACCCAGATCTAATGAGGCTGGTCAGAACCCCAAGAAGAAAAAGAAGGAAAACTTATGCAAATTTTGCAAGAAACCTGGACATTTTCAGGCAGACTGCATTAAACGTAAAGAATGGTTCGAAAAAAAAGGTAACCCTATGGGTTTCGTAAGTTATTTCGAATCAAATCTTACTTATGTTTCTTCTGATGCTTGGTGGATTGACACTGGTACTAATGTTCATGTTTCCAATTCAATACAGGGATTCCTTACGATCCAAACCATAAACCCAAGTGAGAACTTCCTTTTCATGGGAAACAAAGACAAAGCTCCAGTTGAAGCTATTGGAACTTTTCGTCTTGTTTTAGATAGCGGTTATCAGTTAGACTTATGTCAAACTCTTTATGTTCTGTCTCTTTCCCGTAATTTGGTTTCTGTAAGCGCACTTGATAAAGTTGGTTACTCATTTGAAGTAGGAAATGGTAATTTCAGTTTATTTAAAAATTCTAGTCATATTGGTTCTGGAATTTTGATTGATGGGCTATACAAGTTTCATCTTGATAGTCAACTTGCTGAAACCCAACTTACCCTACATTCTAACGAAACAAAACGAAAGTCATCCAAACATGACTCTTATTTCTTGTGGCATAAAAGACTGGGTCACATATCCAGTGAAAGAATCAAAAGATTAGTAAAAGATGGTGTCCTTCCGGATCTAGATTTTACTAATATTAATGTATGTGTGGATTGTATTAAAGACAAAACAACAAAACACACAAAGAAAGGAGCCACAAGAAGTACCCAGCTTCTTGAAATAATACATACAGACATTGCGGACCCTTTGATGTTCCAACCTTTGGAGGAGAAAAGTATTTCATTACCTTTATTGATGATTACTCACGTTACTGTTATTTGTACTTGTTGCATAACAAATCTCAGTCTGTGAATGCTGTACAATTGTTCATTACTGAAGTCGAAAGGCAATAAGATAGAAAAGTGAAATAACAGTAAGGAAATTATCTTTAAGTCCATTGCTTGGACCACAAGTCCTTTCCTTTCCCGAATTGTGGTCATTATAGGAAATCTGTTTTCTTAGGATACATGCTATTCCTTACACAAAAAGGTTTCTTAATGAGATGTATTTCATAACAAACTCTACCTTGATGGATGGTTGTGATTAAGTCTATGGAAACCCTGATTGGAAATTCGGTCATCTTTTCACCTATAAAACAAAGCCTTTCATCCATCACAAAGGCATTCACGAAAATCAACACATTAAGGTTTTATAGGCAAGGAAAGAGAAACCGAAACCATTCACATAGTCTCTTTCTCGTCGGATCACAGCATCAATCAGCAACAGCACCAGACTGCAGGATCAGAAAGCTCTCTGCATCAGGATGTCTGGAGGTACTCTTTAATTTATTTAAGATTAAATCCTACACGTGATTATCATGCTGTTCACGATCTTAGGGTTCATGTTAATAATAGTATGACAATCCATGGATAGGATTACCGACTTTTTATGCTGATGGGATGATGTTGTGGAACAAAAATTTCGCTTAGTTTTGATAATATTGTCTTACAAGAATGTGCTTTGTTTCTTCCATTTATGCCAGATTGAATTCATTCTATCTATGAGTAATATTCTATAAAGCTAAATTGCAAATGAGTGTTAATTGATTGATTCCTCCAAATGCAATAGTCCCTGAAATTTGGAATGTAACGATGATCTTGTCATTGTCAAACTTCAAGGTGCAAGATTTTAAATTCCCCAAAGATAATTTTCAAGTTCTTGCTATTAAGCATGTCCTAAGTTATCTTTATTGGATGGTGAGCATAGCATAGTGGTAAGGACATTAAGGGCATAATTGTGTAACCTCCACAGAAAACCTGGTTTTGCCAACTTTTCCTCTTCTATGGATAAATTCTAACCCTCTCGTTGGAAATGCGTTTCCATGAAAGCACAGAAAATTTAGTTCATGTTTGCAGTTTTCTTCATGGAAAGTGGCTGCAGCAAACATAAGAAATTTGTGTCATGTAAAAGCAACCAACTTCTCCAAACTTTCATCAGACCTACAGGGGCTCCCTCCATCACCTGTTTGGATGATCCAACTATTTCGGAGAAGCTTGCAAAGTAAAATTAGTTGGGCTATGCTTTCTAGTATACCCCCACCTAGGGATGTGATTGGGGGATTGAAAGATCTCCCCCCTCCACTTACCTGTCTATGGTGATGGAGGCTCGGATGATAATTCTAACAATGTGATCAGTGGCCAACAACTTTTCACCACCCAAAACAAGTGGCTAGTTGATCTTATGGTCCAATCCGTTCAGATGGGTGCCAAATCTCAGGTTTAGTGTTTCCCTGTTTTATAGACCACTTGGATGGATCATTAAGTGGGCCCTACTAGGCATTTCTGTACTTGAGTGCATGGGCTTACCCGTGGTTTCTCTTGTTTGAGTGTGCGTGTCCATATATATATATATATATATATATATATATATATATATATATATGGGGCCAACTCTCATAAGCTGCAGCTTAACTTATCCTAAGCTGAAACAAGGCTGGTCCCACAAAATCAAAGTCGATTATGCTGTTTTTTGCATTATGATTGTCTCCAAAATTAAGATAAATCCAATCAGAACTGTATTTTTCAGTTCAATCATGCAAAAAACATATTTAATCAAGTTTGATTTGTGGGACCAGCTTAGGATAAGCTAATAAGCTAAGCTGCAGCTTAGGAGAGCCTTGCTCTCTCTCTCTCTCTCTCTATATATATATATATATATATGTAGACATTAACCTTTGTTTCTCTGACTTTATCCATGTTGATAGGAATATATTTCTTAAAATCCTTTAGGAATCTCTTGCAAACAAATAGGACTACAAATAGACACTAAAGGCTTATATGTTTGTATAGTATCATGGCAATTGATGAATAGGAATTCATAACCTAAGTGATTAAAAAGAAGATCAAATGTGAATATCTAAACATACATAAAGATTAATTAAAAGTAACCTTATCTCACTGTAAGAAAATATACTTTTAGCGGGGGGCCGGCCAAAAGAACCACTATAGATAGCTTATAGCGGCGCCTGTAGTAGTGGTTGCCGGTGTAAACTCCACTCCAATGGTGCCAAATTTTGGCCAGGAAGTTTTAAGTTTTTAGTGTCCAACTTTTAACCGCGGCCAATAACTTTGAAGGGTAAAAATATGTTTTTAGCGGCGGCCCTTATATTCGGCAAAGGTAAAATTTATTTTTAGCGGGGTCATAGAAGCCCTTGCTAGAAGTTGTGAAATTTTATGATTAAACCTCACGTAATAAAAGACTCCTGTATGCCCATAGTCTCCATCTTACAAAAATCCTTCTTTCTAATCCTTCTTCTTCCAACTTCATCAAGGTAGGATCTCTCTCTCTCTATCTCTATATGCAAGGGAAAATGATACATTGCTTTCTTCGGCCCTCACTTCTTTAATAATGTTTAAGATAGAACTCAATTCCTATGGTTCTTTAACCCAACTCAAAATAAAAATTATATATATATATATATATATATATATATTGTGTGCGTGAGCGCATGAAAATTGCCTTGAGGGGCTACTATGGTAGGGGGGGGATCTTGGGAGGCTTTTTTTTTTTTTCCTGTGAAAGCTTAAATACCCCCAAGCTTTAGGGGGTTTGCCAAATTTGCCCCCGCCCCTATTCTACCCCTGATTACAAAGAGAAACAGACAATGAGCTTTAATGAACCTACCCAAATGAATTAGCAAACTGCAAACTTAAATGCAAATTACACGAACTGCAAACTGCAAGTCAAGTATGTAATGAATGAGCTTTGCTGTTGGAATTGGATTGCTATTAATTGTGTCTTGACATTCCTTTTCTCTTCCGAGCTTGACATTTCCATAAAAAGTACAAGCTCACCTACTTGCTCAGCTACCAGTGACCTCTCTTCTGGAACATGCCCAGTATTTGATAGATAATCAAGGGCCTGTTGTTTGCATATTATAACATAGGATTTGAAAACTCGGAAATTTATCATCGACCGAGTTTCACTAAATAATTATTAAAGAGATGAGGGGTCAAGGATCAATGCAGCAATGTAGATGAAACCTTGACTTTCATAGGATGCGAAAGGCAGAAATACAGTGCAGCACCGCTGCGGATAGACGCTGCATCAAGGGTGTTCATTAGATGTAAATTTTGTTCATCAAGGTAGAGTTTGTTCATCAAGTGTTCCATGTCTATTCAATCCAACGGTGGCTATCATACTGATTTCAATAATAATTCATAGTTTGATCACTACATAGGGTGCTGGTGTATCCAATCAGCCCGGATCTTTTAAACGTGGGCCCCACCTTGCATTTAAAGTTAGGCAATGCATCATACACACTACAATGCAGCAACGCTACACGGTAGTTCTGCCTGGATGCGAATTACTTGGGTGAAGGACTTAAAATCTACTAAGGGGAGATTGTGTGATGGTCATTTTTGAATATTCACTTTGATTCTTCATTTTTAACCACTAAAACAAACCTCAAAGATTCTGAATGCTGGATTATCATGTAATATACCATTGAACTAATTTGAGTCTTCAAATAAAAATAAGTAAAAAGATTGTCTTGGAAAAAATCCACTCTTTCATAGCATCTAAATAACTGTAAGAGACATCCGGTAGGGAGGTGAAAGGGTCTGCGATGCTAAATTGAATTTGAACCCCAATACATAAGAACAGATTGAAAATAAGCTTTGTTTCATGCTACTATTTGGATATCTAATCTTAGGGCTGTCAAAATGCAACACGACCTGTTAACAGATACGAACCCACACGATATTAACGGGTTCGGGTGGGCTCTTAATAGGTTCGGATCGTTAACAGGTCAAACCCGTTAACACGTTAAGTTAACGGGTCGTGTACGAATTAAACCAGTAATATGTTAACAACTCGCTTATCCCGTGTCCCTAAGTGTAGTTAGAATTAATTTATATTCATAAAAAAGAAATTAAAATTTATTGTTTCATTGTGGGGCTTTAGGTGGAATCCGCTCGGATTCTCATTTAGTTTCGTGTAGCTTATATATTTTTCTCCTTATATATATTCTCATTTACAGTTTCGTGTAACTTATATATTTTTCTCCTTATATATTTTTATATGGATTTTCTTTTAGTTTCTGAAATGACTTAATTACTTAACGGGTTGAGTTGTGTAACCCGTTAAATTAACGGGTCGTGTTCGGATTGGATTTTTTGACCCGTTAAGTTAACGGGTCGTGTACGGATTAAGGTGATTTTAACATGAATTCGTTAACCCGTACACCGAATTCGTTAATACGACACGACTATCTAATCTCATATTTTGTAAAGCAATAATAGAACAAGTAATATTTGTTTATGCTCGATCAATCTTCAAATTTATGAATGCAAGTTATTTGTCAGACGCAGATGCTCAAAAAAAAATATTGATTACAAGACCTTGCTCTCTAAGATCAACGATAATTACTAGAAAGAAATAAATCTGTTTGAAGAAATCTCATGTGGTGAGCAAATCAAGCAACAACCACACAGATATTCATTATTTTTTTTTATAGCATGATTGCTTTTAATGGTGCGACATAGAAATTTGTTTACTCTAATCATATAATTGACCAATGGTTAAAATTTTTAATGCTATGATTCCTATTCTGTATCACAATCTTCAATGATTGTACCATAAATCATTGTTTTCTTTAGGGCTCTGGCAACTTGCCTAATACAAAATCTACCTGTTTCTGTCAACCCCAGTTGATAAAGTTACTTAATCTCCATGTTTTGATTAGCATCATTTCTTCTATTTGAAAAGGGGACCAATGCCATCAGCATCTGTCATAATATTCCACTAATCTCCATTACAAATTTGATGCAATGAGATGGAGCCCTAGGTTGGAATCCCACGTACGTATAGGGCAAGAGTAGGTAAATTAGTCGTTTTTTTATAGGTTAGTATCGTACCTACTTTTATCATGAGTTAGACTGGGATGGCCTGAAAGATACAAATGATTATGTGTTAATGTCAAACACTAATCTTATCCTTTGTGTGAAGACATCTAGTATTAGTAAAAGAAGATTTCACTTGTGATCATTGATGTTAATTAAAATCAATGTGGTCTAGAAACAAATGCCCCTACAAGGCATCTTCTACAACCACACTTTGTATTTAGTAGTGCTCATCCATGAGTGGTCAATAGAGGGGACCCACTTGCCTAGATGGTTGGATGAACCAAAGTTTGCTCAGCCAGCCCACCTTGGAGGGTCATCATCAGACTTTTCAGGGCATCCCAGTGGACTTGGTGATAAAGATTCATCCCAATACTTGTTCAAAAAGAAAATGTACTCATCACAATGGACTAGTAGGTCAGTAGTGAGGCATCTCCCTATGCAAAAATAATTAGGGATCAATCTTTGATTGCCGCATTGATGGTTAAGGGACATGGATAGGAGGTGTGTGGGTGCGTGAAAATTTATTGGAGCAAATAAAAAAAATCTATTAATTGAGTAATCGGTTTTCACTAATGCCAACCTAATGTGGATGTGGATCCAACCTATTAAAGTTTTGATCCACAATTTAAAAGAGGCTTGTTCCAATTATCACAACTCAATTTTTATTAAAAATCCAAAAGAAAACAACAATCCACAACAAACAAAAGACATATTTAACTTAAATCCCATGCGCAATCAACCATAGCTAGGACTCCATGAGACCCAAAATTAAAGAAGTTGTAATTATCCGCCGAGGGGGATGTCCCACACCATGTCTCAATTTATCTTCCAAAGTCTCTCTCTCTCTCTCTCTCTCTCTCTCTCTCTCTCTCATTCTCTCATATATATATATATGGGGCCAGCTCTCCTAAGCTGAAGTTTAGCTTATCCTAAACTGAAAGAGTGTCGGTCCCATAAATCAAAGTCGATTATCGTTGCTTTTTGCATTATGATCGTCTCCAAAATCAAGATAAATCCAATCAAAATTGGATTTTTTAGTTCCATCATGCGAAAAACAGATATAATCAACTTTGATTTGTGGGATCAACACTATTCCAGCTTAGGATGAGCTAAGCTGCAGTTTAGGAGAGCCATGCTCTATATATATTATCTATGGAGCTTATTTGTAAATTTAATACTAGTCATTCACAAAAATATAAACTTTTTAGATAAAAAATGTTTTTAAAGAAAAGAATTGAATGGAAAGGGATTATGGAGGAGAGGAATAAGAAAGGTGAATTAGATGGACTTCAAGTAAATAAGTTAGGATTCTGAGATAAAAAGAAAAGATATTGGAAAAGAGAGATTGAAAGAAGGAAATTGAAAAGGAGATGGGGAACCAGATAGAATTAGAAACAAGAAAAATGAGAGGAAAAATAGGAGGGCTTGGGTGCAGGCTGTGGGCTCCACTAGCATGAGTTCGCTCCTGCAGACTTGGACACCCCTCTTTAACTTATGCAGTTGGGCTCTTCTTGTAAGTTTGGCCTAAGTGTGTACCCATTAGGCTAGAATGGACTTGTTTGTGCCCTTATACCTTGGGTTTTCATCTCAATGAGTATAGGCCCGTACTGTCCATTAAACCATTGACATAGTTGTATCGACTGGTTATCCAATTAAACTGTGATCTAACCATTGTTGGATCTAATGGACTGGATCATGTCCCCCAAAGCCATATGAGAGAGAGAGAGAGAGAGAGAGAGAGAGAGAGAGAGAGAGAGAGGCCCATACTTCCATTAAACCATTGACATAGTTGTATCGACTAGGCTGTCCAATTAAACTGTGATATAACCATTGTTGGATCTAATGCACTGGATCATGTACCCCAAAGCCATATATGAGAGAGAGAGAGAGAGAGAGAGAGAGAGAGAGAGAGAGAGAGAGAGAGAGAGAGAGAGAGAGAGAGAGAGAGAGAGAGATGTTAGGCAGGCAATAGCATAGCATTGCAAACAGTCAATGGCTTGTATTCAAAGAAATGGGCTCACCTAATAGGTAACAAATAATCTGACTTTTTGAAAGTTCATATAACAATATGACACTAGAGACCCCAAAAGTTCCACTTTCATTAATTATTTTATCATATATCATTTGGACACTTCCTTCGGAGAAGAATATCCCAAACACAACTGGAAATGGGGTCACATATCGGTTGCTTGGTTTCCTAACAGTCCATGTTTGCAGAATCTTGTCTTTGTCTAAGGTCAAACGATTTCTTTTTCACCATGAAAGCCTTCCAATTGTTCCAGAAGCGGGTCATTTTCACCTCTCTTCCGTGTCATAACCCATTTCCAACTAACTCATATTAAAATAATACGCTGTTTTCCATGTCGTTTACTGTTTATACAAGGAAGGAAATCAATTACTAGTAGAAAGCTCATTACAATAAACACTCTAAAAGAATATTTACATAAATGGGTCTTTTTATGTACAGAAGACAATCAGTTTTTGGATCACTCTCAGATACAATCCATATTTGAATCACTCTCATAGACAATCTGAATCTCACAATTCAAACAGCTCATGAATAAACAACACTTCATGTACAATACATCTTCTCTCACCCTCTATGTCCTTTTTTCTTACATATGTAATCTAAAAACAACTCCAAATCTGCTCTAGGATTTGATTGATGCTTCCGTTTGGCTGCAAAAGTGGAGAAAAAGATAATCAATAAGTGAGAACGAACAAAAGAAGGATGAAAAAGAGGAATTAAGTGAATGAAAGTCGACATTTCAACTGTTACACAGCCCCACATCAAATAAGATAAGCATAAATAGAGCAGAAAAGATAACAGAAGATTCTCTTACTCTATGAAATCTGTCCATTGATAAGCAGTTGCTTGGTCATCCAAGTTGAATTCTCCCCAAACCTCAAAACCAGTTGAGGTGGACGAATGGCTAGAAAGGTCAGATGGGTTGATTTGATCCAGCATTTGATCAGTACTGCAGGCTGCTGAAACCATTGGAGTAGAATTTGGAGGGGTCAAGATAAAAGAATTAGTCATATGGTTATCAACAGTACAGTTATTAGCAAAATCACAGCTTAATCCTGGCATTCTCAAAGCGGATCCATTGATTGGTGTCACCATCTCTTGCCCATCAAGACTAGTACAAGGCCTCCCAAGGTCTTGATAATTGCTGGGTAACTGTATCTCCCCTAAATTTGAAAAACTGGATGGGACTGGGATTGGATCATGAACTAGACCAAGAGAGTCATTGCCATCGACTTGGTGATTTGATTGCAGGAGATCATTTAAATGAAAGTTGCCCAGGGAAGGTGACCCCATTGGAGGAGAACTTCTGGCTATTGCTTGTATTAGACTCTGCAACAATTTAACTCTAGCTAAATGATCGCGTTCCCAAGTGCTCATCACACTTCCATAGTTCGAGCCGCCGAGAAAATGAGTAAGATCTTCAAGTAGATTGAGATCAGTTCTAGGTCTATGGGTCACCGGATCAATACCCATTTTAAGGAGTTTTTTCTTCATATGTGTATTCCAGAAGTTCTTGATTTCATTGTCCGTCCTCCCCGGAAGACGGGTAGCAATGGCTGACCACCTGCAAGGCGAAACAAATTGTCACAATTCAACTCCTTGCTAAGACTATTTCAAATTATTAGTATTTCATTCCAAGCATGCGAAACTATGAAAAGTAAAAGCTCATAGCTTGTGGGGCTTTGTTTCAAGTTGCAAGGCTTTCATTGCAATCTTAATTGCAATAGGAGTTGGAACGTAGGACTACTACTGTCACCCAAGCATGCTTAACTCTAAAACTTTTGACAAAAAAGACGCAGATGCTCTTACTTATTTCCAAGGACTGAATGAAGGTGGACAATCATTTTCTCTTCGTCGTAAGAGAATTTGCCTCTCTTGATGTCGGGTCTAAGATAATTAGTCCAGCGGAGTCTACAGCTCTTCCCGCATCGATTTAGCCCAGCATGTTTTGGGAGAACTCCCCAGCTTCCAAGTCCATGTTTTTGTATGTAATCCACCAGCTTTTCATCTTCTTCAGGAGTCCATGGACCTTTCTTCAAGCCCTTTTCATCAGAAGAAGGAGACCTCCCCATTATTATTCCTACAAAAGAAGCATAGATAGATCAGAAAAGGTTCAAATCACATCATCTTGATTACTTTACAGGGACCCAGAAGCTTGCTGTAGGCGAACCTTAGATTAGAGGGCCTTTTGCAGGAAAGAAGAGATTAGTGTGGAAAAGTACACTGGTAACACGGGTTTTATAGGGTTTTGGTGTTGAAATTACGGGGACTGTTTGTGTGTTGGAGACGCATCATGCATTTCCCATATGTCATAATACATTGATCTCAAGTTCCGAACATGCCCTGCATTGTGTTGGTCCCTTGTTTTTTTTGTGTCCTTTTAGAAGCTTCTTGATTCACTGCGGATAATGGCAGACATGTAAAAACTACAAACAATCGGACGTGTCTGTTTCATTTCACTGCATGTACCATGTGCACCTTGCTATGGAGCCCACCTGCTGATGGGAACCCTTGGATGGAAAGGTCTTGATGGGCACAACCTCTCTTCAAAGTTTGTGTCCGTAAAAATCATCCTAACCCCATGAATCATGGCCCATAAATTCAATGGATTTATATTAAAAAAACCTTTGAACCGTTTTCTAATAGTCCAGTCCAATCGGAAGAGTGTAGGACCTAATAAAGATTTGGTGTAATTTAGGGGGCCGTTAATTGACAACCACTTGGATGGACTATCAGGTGCCTCATAGCAAAGCACACAACGTGCGCACCTCGCACACGGGATCATTTGCCATTTAATTAAATACTTAGCATTGTGTGTCTATAATTAATTAAAAATGAAAAATAAGGGTGAATATCAAAAAATGTCCATCAAATACCCTCTTCTTTAATGGAAATTGAATGAAGGAATGAAGAGAAATGGATACCCAGACAATACCATAGCAATTCAATATCTAGGGAGTTAAGGTCCATTCTACATCTCCATCTTAAATATTCAGCATTACCCTAGCAATATTTCAATATATAGAAATGTCAAGGTTCCATATCTACATCTTCTGCCTGTATCATTCACCCCCTCTGATTTCCTTAATAATCTTTTCGTGAACACATATTTTGGGTCTATAATTATATTAAGGTAGCACTCCACCTTACCTACTAGAATGGATTATAGCCAGTACGGTGATTTCACTTACATTTATCTTGCAAGCCGTGCATGCATAGACTACAATTTAATACATGCATGCCTAGACAACAATTTAATGAAGGGGAATAAGTTTTCTGAAGAAATTGAAATGCACATAAATTCAGCCAGTACTCTTCGTGATCACTGGTATAGTCACTGGCTGGAGGCATTAATTACCACAAATGTTGTGGTCGTGAGAAAATCGTGGGGTTTTTCATATCAGGCATTTTTTCTCATAATGTTATTGACAAAAATGAAGAAAATAGATTAGTTTTTAATAAGTGGAAATAAGAAATAAATAAAATAAATATAAAATGCTATTAGAATGATTTTTCAATAGATTTTCCGGATTTTTCCCCCTTTTGAATTATAATTGTGATAATTTAAATTTTAACAATATTTTTTTTAAAAAAATCCACAATATTATTAGAAAAAAAAAATATCACAAAATAATATTTGTGGCACTTGTTTGAGGTAGTACTTCCTTTCTCCAAACAGACAAATAAATTATCTAGTTGTGGAGAAAGCTATTTATTGTAAAATAAAAAAGTAATGAATGGAGAAAATGATCAAATTTGAACTAGGGACAATTTTCTACATTTCCACTTTTTCATCTTCTCTCCATCCATCAAGATAGTGCAGAGTAAAGTGTGAGGCCCTCATAAGGAGAGCATTCCCTATAATCCATCCAATCCCTCACACTCTACTACCCCATCAAACACCATAGGCCCCAGGTCTTTGACACCTATCCAAGTGAGGGTGACTACTGTTGGATTAAAATAAAACCTTGCAATACCATTAAATTTGAGGGCCAGTGATCAAGGATTTCGGATTATCAAACAAACTTGAAAATTTGCACATAGGTGGGTCACATCTACATCTTTCAATTTCTCACCTCCTCATGATTTGTGGGGCCTTAGGTGAGTCCCACAAGTCTGTTGTTGCAAGAGAGAATAATAACCCATATGTATAGGTAGGGGAAAAAAAAATACCCCTTTATGAAAAGGGTAGTTTGTAAAATTCCTCCATATATGTTAATTTTTTTAAAATATTTATTGCATCATTGACATTCATTCTTTATGTCGGTCACATTTATCCAGTCTTGAATCTGTACTAGTATTGATTAAGGGGTGATTTTGTCTTAGATCATTAGGCATCTTTTCCTTTCATCCACTGAATTTCTTTGCTTTCACTTCTACAACAAGACAATTAGCTTCATACGAATTACGACGCCATATCATATCCCCTCCCATTGGCCCTTTTTCCAGGTTAGGGTGGCGACACGTCAGCCAGAGAGTGTTAGGAGTTTTAAGTTACAGCAGGCCTTGCTCAACGTGGCAACTTCTTACAGGAATAGACGGCATAGATTTCCAACGATGAGGAAGAAGAGGCATCTTTCCTGATCCAACAGCAGAAGAAAAACAACACTTCTACTTCAATTTTGCTTTTTGTTTGCTATCAATAACTGAGCACAAGCAAAACACGCAAGAGTCCATTTCATGAGTCCATGTAGGAACCCACCCATGCTTTCTATCACTCAACCTTACTGGTACAATTAGTCAAAACGGTGGTGGTCGTTGGGCCTGTTGGATGGAAATATGTAATGTCAAATCATAAATGGCATTTTTGTGTTAGAACTTGTCAAAGTATCCTCAAAAGTCTTTGCAAAAACTAGTTTATAGAAATTTCACTTTTTTTTTTTTCCTTCGTGAGATCAAGAGTAAAAGAGGTGTAGGAATCTGATTATAAATTAAGTTAAAGATGGGGGGATTAAAGTGAAAAAGCACTAAAGAATAGGATTTTATTCGTCCCCACTTTATTAGGTTTGGGGAGAATAAAACAAAGTGGGAAAAAGTGGCAGTAAAACCCTACTTTATGCCACGTTGATATTTTATCCTTTTTTTTTTTTCCGTCCAAACACCCAAGAAGTAAGATTTTACGTTACATCGGTTTTATCTTAATTTTATTTCTTCCATCCAAGCACCCAAAATTAAGATTTTATATCACATCAGCCCAATTTTACTCTTCTTCTACTCTAGCTACTTTCTACTAAATGAAAAGAAAAAAAAAGATAATTTGGAGCATTGTGATAGCTAGTATTGTTATTTTTAAATGAGATAATTAGTGAAAGGTCCCTATAATTGAATCTATCCAGCCTCCAGTCCAGACAAATTCTTTTTAAGGGCTCTGGTCCAAGCAGGTAGACTGTTTGCAGCCAGAGGTCCTTGGAGACAATTTACATGACTGATTTACCCTTTCAACCATTTTAGGCATAAAATTTTGAAATTTTAAATTCAAATTTTGAATTATCCCTCTTTTTCATTTTGTATTATCCCTCTTCTTCTGGGGCAGCGTTTTTCATATCTGCGTGGTCTTTTAGTTACGGTTACGCAGTGATTGAGTGTTTGATCAATGGAGATTGGACGGACCAGATCTCGAGATCTAGTTGGGATTTATCTCTCTTCCTCCTCTCGTTCTGATCACCGATTTCTCGTCTTCACTGATTTCTCGTCTTTTTCATCAGACGCACCAGCTCCTTCTCCTGTTGCTGAGCTTCTGTGAAGTGGGTCAGGTAAGACTTGATCCGTGAACTGGTCTGAACAACTGCCTCCTTCAATTGGGTTCTGTTTCGACTTGATCTCTGTAACAAATTCAGACACTGCTGCGCAACAGAACCCAGGAAACCCAACAACCCTGCTGGTTTGCTCTTTACCTCCGATGTCGTGATGCAGCGACGACGGAGCACTGGCGATAATTGTCTTCTCCGGCTACAGCAACTACCAGATTTGGGGACGACAAAATTCTCCGACGGAGGTGGCCGCCCGAACTGCTGTTTAGCGATGTGCGAAGCATTTCGGCCCTACCATTCCTTCTCCAGTTTGGCATCGAAAGGTGGCTTGTGCTTTGCAATAGTTCCGGGTTGGGTTGAGGTCAGGTTCGACCTGACCGGTTTCATAAGCCGAGTTGTTTTTTCTGTTAGACCCCACCGTGGGATCCAAACGAAGTCGAGGGTGCTGCGCCATCGCCGGAGAAAGAAGTTTATCTGAGTTTTAATAAATTTATATGAGTTAAATGTCAAATTTATCTGAGATTTACATTTTTTTTTGTCAAATTTGTCTGAGCTTTGCGCAAATTTATCTGAGTTCTGAAACAAATTTCTCTGAGTTCTGGACAAATTTATCTGAGTTTTTGGCTAATTTATCTCCATTTTGGAACAAATTTATCTGAGTTCTGGACAAATTTATCTGAGTATTTGACAAATTACCTTTTTATTTTTCGAAAAATATAGCTGACTTTCTAATAAATTCATCTCCATTTGGAAAATTTTAACTGAGTTTTTGAACTAAACTCATGATTTTTTTTGAAATTTATTTGCATTTTTTAAAAATAAATTTAAATGAGTTTTGGCAAAAATACTTTAGTTTTTGGCAAATTTTTCTGAAATTCGGAAAATCGGGTTATCTTAGTTTTGGCAAATGTATTTGCATTTTTTAAATTTATTTGCATTTTTTAACTTTATTTGCGTCCTTTAAAATTTATTTACAGTTTCTGAAATTTATTTCGATCTTTTGAAATTGATTTTCATATTCCAAAATTAATTTATATTTTTTTTAAATTTATTTGGATCTTTTTAAATTCATTTACTTCTTTTTAAATTTCTTTACATTCTTTTGAAATTTATTGCGTTTTTTGAAATTATTGCATTTTTTGAAATTTATTTGCATTCTTTTGAATTTATTTTTATTTTTCTGATTTATTTACATTTTTTAATTTTATTTACATATTTTGAAATTTATTTACATTTTTTGAGATTTATTTGGATATTTTGAAGGGAAATTCTATATGCACCCATTTTTTTTCTGAGCATACCCACCTCTTAAGAAAAAAAAATCACTGTACACAATAGAATGTGGGTGTGTTCAACAAAATGTGTGGGTGTATATAGAATTTCCCTATTTTGAAATTATATTTTGGCTAATTTAATGGTATTGACCATTATTAATGGCATATCCTACTAATCGTGGGATATGATTATGAAGAAAGGGTAAATTAGACATTTTAGGTCTTCAAAGTTGAAAAAAGGACCTATCACACTATGAAAAAAGATTGTGGATCTAAGGCAATAAAATGAGATGTTCAGGAATCCGTCGCCGAATCCCCCTTTTTAAATAGCTGATTGTTTAAATTCAGTTCATCACTCGAGAATTCAAAAGAAAGGAATGTGAAATTCCCAAACATGTGAATTCTGTTACCCACCCCTCATGAGATAAACCCAAACATGGTCTGACTGTAGATATTGGATGGGGCTTAGAAGATGATAACCAAGGAAATAGTCCCCGGTTATTCTGTTACTTGAAATACTCACCCAATATATATATTTTTTTAGTCCTTTTTGTGCCCAATTGGTAATCATGCCTGGCTGTGAGTGTAGTTGGGTCCTTAGATAGATGCTCCTTTACCGAGTGTATAATACAGTATGCATAGTAATCTATATACACCCTTGTGCTGGGTAATTTTCTCCAAAGGGATGGCCATATAACCATGCAAGTGAGACTTTGTATGACGCGATTGTAGCCACCCCTGACTAGAGGGGGATGGGAAAAAATGTGTGAGGATAAGAGATTCAACACAAATTAACCTAACCATATGTTGATAGGAGTAGATTTAAAGCCATCATAAATAAACATTGAAACATAAGAAAAATGGGGCATTTCGATTAGATGGGTAAAAAACGTTGCATGAATGTCATTTTGGTGGACCATTCAAGTAATCATTCATGAGGGTTTTTTATAATTTACCTGAGCAGTCAGGTCATTACATGGGCCTACTTATTACGTTCTTTGGCAGATTTCATATTCATTGATATGATTAGGTATATGGACTTCCGATTCAGGTAGTTATGTAGGTGGTCTCGTGCTCTATTTATGTGCTGGTCCTAACCCTTGTTAAATGAAGCTTACATCTGATACATAGTTATGAATGCAAAACCTTTAAATTCATTTTTACTTTAAAGCTGTGTAAGACCCCGCCCCGAGTTAATCAAGATTAACTCTAATTAATTAAAGTTAATGCTAATTAATCACGTTTAATGAGGCTAATGATGGCTAATGACTAAGCTCGATGAGATTAGTCTCAAATGATTGAATTAAGCTTAATGAAATGGTAATGAAGGGGATTGAATGGATTGAATGAGATTTTAAACTCAAACTAAGAGAACAAGGTCTTTTCCCATAAATATGGATTTATACGTATTTTGTCAAATACGGAAACTCTTGATACCAACACGTGTATCTCGACGAGTACGTTAACTTTCATAATAGGCTCGAAGTCATCCGACGAGTATTGACTCAAGTGAGCCTCCATTTGACTCGAATTGAAAATAAGAAAGAAAGAGAGGGTGTAGTTGCAAAATAGCCTTATAAGGCATTGAAATGAAACCCTTGGGTTCCTTCATCTCAAATCCATTGCAAAGAAACCCTAAGCACATTTTCCCTTCCCTTCTCCCATCCTTCTTCATCAAGAGAGAGAGAGTGTGAGATTGGAGTGTCTCAAGCAAGTTTTGAAGAAGCTTCATCTTCTTCATCATCTTCCTCATCTTATATTCCCCATTTGGAGTGCTTGGAACTTGAAAGGAAGGCTCAAGAGCTCCCTACCCACATCACAAGTAAGTACTTAGGGCTTTCAAGGATTTTTTCCAAGTTATAATGAGTGCTTAGATATGGTTTCTAGCCGATTAGCTCATAGGATAGTGTTTCTTGTGTTTTATGGAAATAGGGTTTGGATTTGGGGATTTCTCACCTCAAAGTCAAGCTATCAAGGGATTTCTTGCTAATAGGCTTTAAAGGCAAGTATAAATGTTCATTTATGATTCAAATGCTAATCTATAAGTTTCCTTGAGTTATTAGAGATGGGTTCTCAAAACCTCTTTTCTTTCTTATGAAATGGAGATTAGGTTGAATGTGATTTGTATGGATTTTATGATGTATTAATGATGGAATAGAAGTTCTATTTGTGTATTAATGATGGATGAGGGGAGGATAGGAGATCCTTAAATGTACATGCAAATGGTGGTTGAGGTGAATGAATGAAAGAGTGAATGCTCAGAATCCGGAATCTGGGTTCTGGACAGTTCGCTCGAGCGAACCAGTTACTGTCTGACGCGAAAAAGTGTCCGCACGAGCGAACTTTATGTGCGCTCGTGCGATGAATGTTCTGTTTGGGTCCGCTCGAGCGAACTTGGATCCGCTCGAGCGAACCTGATACTGGCCCAAACATGAAATTGTAAGCAAAAATTTGTCCAATCGATCGGACCTAACGGTCCGATCGATTGTGGGACTCAGTTTGAGTCCAGTGGATTTTGATATTGTAGGTGGAAAATTTTTGGGGACTAAATGCACATATTAAATGAAAATGTGATGTCCATCGAAAATAACACGTGCATTTAGTAACTAATAATTACACCCAGAATTTGTCTAAATTGGGATAGAGACAAGTAGGACCGTGAGTAATTAATGATTCATCTAATCCCCTTGAGTCTATAATGACTGAATACACTGAACCACCGAACAATGAATGAATACACTGAACCACCGAACAATGAATGAATACACTGAACCACTGAACAATGAATAAATGCAATGAATAATGATTAATCCTGCTGCAGCAGATGATTGGGGTGTTCCGGAGCTCCGTGGTGATGCCAGTGATCTCTGATCAAGACACTGGTAGATCCCACACATATAGACTGAAAAGTCAATGAATTGATAAGCCATGTAAGGAAACTGAAACAATATTGAAGCCTCGGCCATGAATGGTTCGCCCTTCCGCCTTGTGCTTAATTAAATTGATTAAACGAAAGTGAAATAAAGCCAGGCCATGAACGGTTTGCCCTTCCGCCTCGCGCTTAAGTTTCTTCCGTTGGAAGACACGAAATGAAACGAAATGACACGAAATAAATGAAATGAACGGAATAATAGTAATACTATTGTATTTGTAAATTGAGCCATTGAGTATCAATGGGCTACACTGTACATGATATTGCATTAATCCAGATGTAAGAGTCTAGAGTTGTTATATTGATAATGGACAAGTTTAGCATGTGTTATCATAAATGTGTTTATACATTGTTGAACCGTCATGTTCATAGTGTTATTGATGGCATTACAGGCCCAGTTGCCCCTCCCGGTCTTGCAGAGGCCGCGCCGCGTGCGGAGGAGGCCCATCCGATACCTCCAGGAGGTTTAGCCGAGTGGGCATAGCTCGGAGGGCATTGATTTTAATGTTTTGAGATTATTTTGGGAATTCATTGATAGATACTTTTGTATATCATTTTGAAATGTAATTAGATGTCCCCTGCATTGTATTGTGAATATGCAGTGGTGGACTTCATTGGATTATATTTTGTATATGTGAACTTTACTTGTAATGTAAAGTCAATTATTGTCAATGTATATACATGTTTCCGCAAAAATGTACATTTGACAGGTATGTATGTTAGATCCCTTGTGAGTCTTCGTCTTAACTTCGGTTAATTCGAGATTTACGGGAGTAAGTATGATGGCATCGCGATCCGGGTTAGGCCCCGATTAGTCCGATCTCGGGCCCGGGTCGTGACAAGCTGTGATGCTGTTAATGCGATAATCACTTATATTATGTAGATTTCATCCAAGCAATATGTTTTTGCTTCAAGTTTTTAATTCCCTGAAAAAAAAAATCATTTTCTATTTCTTAAATAATTCTAAGATGATTGTACTAATATTGAAAATCATGCTACATTTAAATTAGTTTTTCAATGAGAAAGGATGAAAATTATTCCTTTTAGAATCAGTACTAGTTCATTTCAGTTAAGAGTCTTAACATAATTTCCATACTGTTACAGATGCCTTTGTTGTTTCTCTTTCCTTTTTAATTCACTATTTCTCGCCTTTTTCGTTTATATTCAATTTAATCCTTTCCAGACATCATTTTCTTTTCAGTGAAAATTAAATTAAAGGATAAAAGCATTTTTTTTAAACTGATGTGGTTTTCAAGATTTTCCTCATTAAGCAGAGTCTATGTACTCCAGTTAGTTTCCAGTTAGTTTGATACTAACGTAATAATGCTACAACTGTACGAATGACCCACCAAACTCCAGTCATGGTTTAGGCTCATAAAGGCCTCTTTGTAATGTCATTGGTTATGTCCTTCCTGTTGGTTCAGACACATAAAGGCCCGGGCCCTATTTGTAACTTCTGTATGTATTAGGTCCCTCCCCAAAGGGGATCTTTTCAATGAGAATCAGATTTCATCGAGTATTAGGGTATGTAGTTTATCTTAGCTATGTCAAACAAACCTTAAATTATTTTTGTTGTTATTACTGTTATGGTCTAAATCCTCTGAACTTTTTAGAATAAGACAACGAAGTTAATTGAAATCCCTAGTCCTTCGAACATCTAGCTGGTTATAAGGATATCCATCTACTAAAAAGTAAAATTCATTGAAAATTACCAGCTGATCTCTAAGTGTAGCTACCTTAAAACAGATTTGAGCTTTTTAAATGGTTAGTCCTTCTAGCCTTATTGTGGGTGCACATTAGGGTTAGTGAGCCTCACAAACTCCGTCTCATTTACATTCTAAATTGCTGCAAAGCTTTTGCAATGAAAGTTGTGTAGGATCCAAACTCTTGTAATTAGTTGTACACTACCATCAATTACCAATTCTTCCAAGTTTCCATCTTAATCATAGTACTAGCTAGACCCAAGTCAAACAGTCAACAAAGATTAAGTAAAGGCTGCTAACCAACTCGTGCCTCAATTTATTTTGGTCCAAGTCTGCCCGAGTTAATCCCTAACTTAAGTTTGATTCTTTGCACAGCTGCATCACACACCATCTAGAATTGTACATTTCTTAGTATTTTATGTAAAGAAGAAGAGAAATTCAAGAACTGCTTCCGTTGTTATTCAGCTTCTGCCATTGAATGGATCAGCCGCCTCTCACCAACCTACTTGTATGAATTTATAAAGCATAGCTGCTAATTTCATGGGGCTCTCAGATTTCCAGGGTCGTGCTTGATACACGACCCTCTAGTTTATATTCAAAGAGTAGGGGGAGCCATGCACATAATAATCTATATATATAGAGTATGGCCCCCAAAACTACTTGTGAATTGATTGTAATTTTGTCATTGTGTCAATATGGTACTCATTCATTCCCCTTTGTTTATTTCCGTTTCCTTGTCGTTTTCGTAGGTTTAGGTTTCAAATGATGGGAACAAAATCGATTTTATTCAAACCATACATTTTTAAACATGAAAATCACTTCATAATATATAGCAAGTGAATAGAATAAGTTGGGGTAAGCACCCGAAGTTTCAGGGTCTTTGGAATGGACTGTGCGGCTGTGCCTCAGTGAGGGTGTCTCTCTCTCTCTCTCTCTCTCTCTCTCTCTCATGTTGACTAGAGTTTTTAAACGCCTATGTGCAAGTTCTTATACCTGTTTTCACATTTTTTTTTATTGTTTAATCTGTACGGAGTTATCATGCAAAATAAAGCACATAAAGAGGGAACTTGTTTAAGTTCTTCAACTTTGATGCCATCGAGGAAAGGTTGGTATAATCACGTGGTCACCATTTTCTACAACCTAATTGGTTGGCAGCTATACACACTAGAGAAGAACTTTCACTTGTTACATACCAAGCTTTTATCTTTTCCCAGTATTACCTCGTAGTTTCATTTTCAGGAATGTCCATACGGTTCTTAGCTTGCTTACCCCGCAAGAAAGTATGACAACTATGACATTTGAAAGGTCTCTGATCAGGGGAGTTAGTATTTCAAAGTTGGCTAAGTTCTGGAGTTTAGATAAAGCCTGGATAGGGTATCAAAGGAGGGTTTGTTGGGAAGTCTCACATCCCATGTCGCTTAAGTCTTGAGTTGAACATCACGTTATATATCTAATTGGGTCATTCACCTATCAGCTTAAGCTTTTTGGTTGGTATATGATTTCTTATATAGTATCAAAGAGGAGAGTTCTGATCTCGTAAGTCCCACATCCCACATCACTTGCCTTATGGGACGTTTGTTTGTGCCCATTTACATATGTAATTAAATCACATGTGTTTCCGTTACGCATATATCACTTTTGTTTTGTGTGAATTTGATTCACATGTGTAAAACTCATGTGTAAATGGTATGAAAAACAACTCATTTGGTGCCTTGGATTTTCACACCTCAAGAGGTGTGAAAATCTTTCACATGTCACTGTTACAAGGCAGACTGTTACAGTGCCATTATGAGCAGTCGGCCTTTTTTTTTAAAATCTTTCTGGGCCCCACTTGTAACATCCGGACCGTTCATTTTCTTAAGAAGCTCAAACACGGCCATGTGTCCAATTTTCAACCGTTGATGATGCATGGAGGTTGAGATATCATCAACATAATTACAGCCGTTAGATTAATTTATTATTACTAACATAAGCAGTCCACCTTTTATGATTTTTTTTATTTTTCTGCGCCCCGCCTATAAAATCAGGACCGTTCATATTCTTCAGAAGCTCAAACACGGCCATGTGTCCAATTTTCAACCGTTGATGATGCATGGAGGTTGAGATATTATCAAACAATATACAACCTGTTGTTACTAACATACCCAATCCGCTTTTTATGATTTTTTTAATGTTCTGGGCCCCACTTGTAAAATCAGGACCGTTCATATTCTTCATAAGCTCAAACACGGTCATGAGTCCAATTTTCAACCATTGATGTTGCTTAGATGTTAAGATATCATCAAACAATATACAACATATTCATAGATTTACATGTGAAATGTTATGCTAGTAACAAACAGTGGGCACATGTGAGTCATTTACATATGCAAATGACTCACATGTGGGTCATTTACACATGTGAATCACTTTCATAGGAAACAAACGACCCCTTAAGTCTTGAGTTGTTAAACTTAAAAGCTTTTAAATAGCCCACGTGACAGGCCTGTCTGTCTGTGAACCCATCAGAATGACAGGAGTATGCCCAAGAGTAGCCCACGTGGGAGGCACCCTTGTCTGAAGGGTCTGTGCAGCACATGTTCCCCAGAATATACCCTAAATCTCTTAAAAATTATTGCCAAACTACCCATTGTGGACTGTGGGCCTCTCTACAGGGCTAACCCAGCTGAGTCCAAATCTGACCTCAATAAGAATTGAGGGGTCTCGTTTCCAACCCGACCTTAGATCCCAGGTCTGCTCAGGCCAATCATCGATTGACACGAATGATCAACAGTTGTGATCCAATCTTCCAGATAAGATCACAAATTCAATTAATTAGTTCTAATTTAAGGATGAAGGAGATAATTAAGCAAGTGCATGGGCTACAGGGGAATTTACCCGGCTTCCCTCTGGGCCCGGAGGGCTTAGTCCAGCCGAAAGGGTTGGGAACCCTCCGATAGCTAAAAAAAAAAAAAAGAAAAGCAAGTGCACAAATTCAATGCCTTGGAAGTCAATGTATTTAACATGAGATTTGCAAAATGGAGGCTTATTTTGTAAAATCCGACATTGATATTGACACAGAGTAGAGTGGTTGAGGTACGTTGATAATAAGATGGAGCCTCAGCCAATTCCTTTCCATCAATTGCTCCCTCTGGGTGTTTTCTATACAGGTGTATAACCACTTGCATCACCATATCCGATTGGTCAATGAGTTAAAATGAGTAAGATATGATTATGCTTGTTTTTCTCTCTTCGTTACCTCATTTGCTACATTTACAAGTCTCTTCTCATTAACTAACACCATAATGCAAAGTAAAACTATTCAACCCATACCAAACCCAGGAATTTCCCTTCAATATCTTCACCAAATTGTCTGTGGTTTCTTCTTCAACTTGGTTACCTTGAAAGAAGGTCTTAGACTTCATGATACAGAAACAGGTCCTCTTCTTCACTAATTATTAAAGTTATTCGGTGGAGTAGACTGACTTAATAGTTTCAAATAGGAGGGCTTCCAAGTTCCAATACATTTACCCAAGGAAATTCGTTCTCTCGAATGTGGACTGTGCGTGAATGATGATAGGGTACTATCGAGTGGCAAGCGTTACTGCTCTCGAACCATACCAGTAGAGTAGAAACCTATCATTAGGGTTCTTCATGGGCTGGGCTAAGGCATAACCAGGCCGGGCCACTGGCCCAAGCCCGGACGAACCCCTAACGCGGGCCGTAAAAATCAGGTCCGATTCTGCCCATTTAATCAATTAGGCCGGGCCGGACCAGGCTTTTTATATATTCTGTGGGCATTCGACAACTGATTGGACTAATTAAATTAAATTACATGAGCCAGGGCCAGGCTTTGGGCTGTCCACTAGATCGTGCATTTCTTATAGGGGCTGGGTTGGGCTTTAGGCTTTCCATTTAATCCAAGCGCAACGCAATTAAACGGGCCCTAACAACATGTCCAAGCCCAGGCCAAAGTGGGTTGTGCCTGAATTGAGCTTGGGATGGCCCGGCCCGCGAGCACCCCTATATACCATGATCCACTTATTTTAAAGCGTGTCTACAGCACGGTGGCAAGCTTTTGATAGGTGTGTGCCAATTGCTGGAACAAATTTTAGACAGAATTAACCTCGTGTGTGTTTAAGAATTTAGCACATCCTTAAATAATTTAGACTAGTGGAACATGTCCGTGCTTAGAAAGGGCATGGTAGTAAAAAAATATAAAAAGAAAAATATTAAAAATTTAAATTTTAGTAAGAAATGATAAATATGATGATTTATGTATCTATCAATTATATTGAGGTGAAAGAAAATTATAAGAGATTAGTGTCATTTTATGTACAGCAATTATGAGTAAATCTTTTAATCTAAAGTTACAAAAATATAGGTGATAATAGACATTACATTTGATTGTTTAGGTTAGGTTTAACTCCAATCCACCACATGAGTATTTTTTTTATTTTAAAATGAATAAGAAATTATCCATTAGGGCAGATCCAACCCGTATTAGTCATGATGTGGTTTGCGCATCAGACAAAGAAACTGTGATTTGGATCGAATTCGGGTTGGCCTATATTCAAACCCAAACCAATCCATTGTCGTTGGCTCAAAACGAATTGTAGTGATCCCAAATGAGTCGTTATCATTATATAAAACTGGTGTGGGATGATATGGATGTGTGATCACTTTTTTTTTTTTTTTTTTGCAAATTGGTAAATTTGTATTGAAAGAGAGAAAAGAGAAGAAAAAATTACCCTAAAACAAGGGGGGCTAAAACTAACATAAAACTAAAGAAAAGAAACTGAAAACCATATAAGGATGGAAAAGCCTGCAAATCTTCTCAAGGCTCAGTAAACTTGATTCTAGGCTAGAGCAGCAGAAGGAGCTACAAAGCAGAATCACTTAAAAGGCTGCAGCAATAAACGAAAAGCACCTCTCTTTCTAAAAGCACAAACGACTCTGCAGGCCAAATGACTCTAAAATGAGAGGCAACAAGTGCAACCAATATGGAAATCCAAGGGGTGATCAGAGCTAGCCCTTATGCCAATGTGCAGAGCCCAAGAATTCTACAACATGGAGAGCCCAACGAAGCACCCCAAACCAAACTTCCAAAAAGCAGAAACCATGGCTAAGCATAAGAGCACCTAAAAACTGAGTACCATCTCAAGTGTGACACTCCTAGCTCAGCCCAAAGCAGGTTGGCTCGGCCATGAACACTCCTAATCAAGTGTGACACTACTCTCAAGTGTCAAATGATAATTTTCACTAATGTATTTTTCAGAACCAATTTAACTCCTTTAAACTTCACCTCTGCAGGAACAGCTCCTAAACTTTGAATAGAGTTGTCAAATTTCATTTGTGAAAATATAACCTTCTAACTGCTGCACAACCTACTAGCCTTGGACGGACTTGAGACTTCCTGCTTCCAAAGAGCATCTGAAAGCTCAAGAGTAGAGATGACCTTTGGTATGGTGGGATTCAACGGCTCCCATATGGATGCTAAGCAGCTTCAGTTGGACTAAGAGGCTGACAGCAGCCCAGAGAAGCACCCCGAGAAGAGAGATTAGGAGGCTTGCCTGCACACACCTAGCCCCTCGCACAGAACAACAGACATCTCTTGAACTAAAAGGCCCCGCTCTTACTCACACCAAACCAGCTCAGCACAGGGACAATAGCAGGTCCAACTCTGGGACAGCAAGAAGAGAACCGAACCTCTAGCAGTGGAAGGAAAAAGACTGCTGTTGACACCAAAAATGTCACTTTGCCTCTTCAACATCAAGAAAGCTGCATGAAGTCGCAACCTGCCATAAAAAGGCAATGCAACTTCTCCAAAAAATCAAATCTTGTCAGAATCAAACAAAAACTGCAAGATCCTTCAAGATAGCCAAGAGAAGAGTACACATGAAGTTTCGGGCCATTTCAGAATCATTTGGCCTAACTTCGCTTCTCCGACAGCTAAAATGGCGCTCCCGGCGGCGACATCATCGGAGGCGTCAAAACTTCGATCAGAGCCTACAGATGACTCCAGCATGTCTCAAAAGGGCTCCATGCCAAATTTCAAGTCAAACCGACAACGTTTGACCCTCCATCAATGCTCGAGCAGCAAAATCAAGCCTCCCGGCGTCGGGAACCGCCGAAGCCTTCGCTCATCAAACCAAGTGCATGAGTGGCTTCAACATGCTTCCAAAAGGCTGCACGTCAAATTTCAGGTCATTCCGAAAACGTTTGACCAGGTTTCGATGCTCCGAGAGAAAATCAAGCCTACCGGCGGCGGAGCAACCCGGGACCATGACATCCAAAACGGAGCCCATAGAACATCTCAAAATGACTCCAATAGGCTCCCCGTCAAATTTCAGGTCAATCGGACATCATTTGGCCACATATCAACGCTCGGCATTTTCCCCGCAGCAAAATCAAGTGAAGCATCGACGGGACCCCAAACGGCTTCAAAACTCAAACAAAAGCCTATGGTTGGTCTTATTTATTGCTCAGGAGGCTTCACCTCAAATTTCAGGTCATTCCGACATCGTTTGACCAAGTTTCAGCTTCTGGAGGAAAATCAGCAGCTCTACGCGACAAAGTCTTCGGCTTTCCTGGAAAATTGGAAACTTTGCACTCTAAAAATGCAAGGATTCTCATCAGGTTTTCTACAGGGAAATCAAGCCAATAAATGAGAAGAAATGTCAAGAAAAATACAGGAGAAAACGGCGACGAAAAAGACCTCAAAACGACCGCAAAACGGGCTCCGAAGGGGAAAAATCCCCCAGGGTCGCAGACCCCTGCGACCATGGCCCATGGTCGCAGGCCCCTGCGACCATGGCCCATGGTCGCAGGCCCCTGCGACCATGGCCCATGGTCGCCGGTCCATGGTCGCCGGCGACCATGGAGGTCCGGGTCACCGGATTTTCCGCCGGTGACCCGTTTTTCCGTCTTTTTTCGCGTTTCGCCTACTTTGGCCCCTGTGGTTTCCTGAAAATGTGATTTTTAGTGCTTGAAATTGAATCATATCCTCCGACATCCGTCAAAATCACGGGTCAACCTCCAAAAGCATAAAATCATCATTGATCGCTCCAAGATCGCCAACCGGTCGACCAAGAAAGTGCACTTTCTGTCCGACCGATCGTGAAATCGACAAGACAGATGTCACCGGCCCGCTCTTAGCTATCAATGTCTGAAGTTACATGTTCATCCGATGTCGATCAGCATGTAGATCCATCGACGATCGTCGCCAGAAGAATTCCAGAAGACACGGCATGGCCCGCGACTCTTCGACTGCTCGGCGACCAATTAATGTGGTTAATTGACTAGCTAATTCATTTCTTTGGACGGCCCAATCAGAAGCAAGCATTTGGGAGTTACAAGTCAATTGATTCATGGCATTTAACCCATGAAACTCCTCCCATTATGGTAATTAAGGTGATTAAAAGCCCTTAATCTCCATCGGCCAATCAGATTCAAGGAAAAAGGAGTTACAAAATCAAGAAATAAATCTTGTAACTCCTCCCATTAAAGCCATTAAAGCCCATAAACTCTCCTAAATGGCTACCAAAAGCCTATAAATAGGAGAGCATTCCATTGAAATCCGGATCGATCAATCGGAGATCACTTCCAAAGCGCCACAGATCCAGAAATCTGAGAGAAAGAAAAAGAGAGAAAAAACTCTGCTGAAGTTCTGCACCAGCCACCACTACAAGGTGACAAAAGTCCCTTGGGGGGCACCCCCCCCCAAGGTCCTTGCCTTCTCCCGTTGCCTCCAATGGCTTAGGCGTGGCTTTTCAGCCCGTCTACTTAGCTTTTTATTGGACATAGGACCTTCTCTTGGTCTTTGTCCTCTAAAAACCTGAGGTTATAGCCAAGCCAAGCGAATCAAGAGCATCTTCTGTTCTCATCTGCATGGATGATGGCGAAGCCCATACATGGCTTGCGACCGTCAATCTGAACGAGTCCCCCACAATCTCCTGAAAAGTTAGATCTTCCTTTTCTTGCTTTTCATTGTAGTTTGTATTTTTCTAAAAGAGACAAAAATCACAACTCTTGTCTTTCATTTTTGATGAGAATTGTAAATCGGCTATAAACGCCAAAATCGGCTATAAATGCCAAACAAAATCGCCTTTCACGGCAAACCAAGAAAATGTCTCTTTTCTTAAATATTTGTGCAATGGAAAACTTGAAAGAAGTTGATTTCCTTTTTACTTGCGAAGGTTGATCTCCGGATTACCACTTGCAATTCCAAGTAAAATAGAAAATCTGGCACACCCACACAAAAGAAATGTTGATGCACGCTTCAGGGCCCGCCAGGGCGCGAAAGGGCCGGACCCGACGGGCTCCCACGTTCCGCCGACCCCGGTAGCCGCCCCAGCGGCGCCTCGGAGCGCGTTCCATCAAGCTGGCACACCCGGTGGGACTCGTTCATTTGAGAACACGGTGCTTGGAAATGAAATATTTGCATATCATACTTTTTGCTCTATGCTTATACTTCTTTTCCGGATTCCTTGGCTACTTTCTAGCTGGTAGCCTATGTTGGATTTTGCATCCTAAAAAAAATGAGATGAGATTTTTTGGAAATTTCTATTTCTTTGAGTTTGTTTCCATTCTTTTTCTTAAAAAAAAAAATCAGTTTTCTTAGTTTGAATTCAAAATTGAGAAACTTTGATCCTATCCTATCATTCTTTGGCGCTTGCAGAAATGTTGAGCCCGTTCGACTAAGGTTTTGGACCATCGTTTCTCTTCGATGAGTTCATTAGAGATTTCAAAAAAAAAATTAAAAAAAAAAACAAAAAAAAATCAGTTTTCTTAGTTTGGATTCAAAATTGAGAAACTTTGATCCTATCCTATCGTTCTTTGGTGCTTGCAGAAATGTTGAGCCCGTTCGACTAAGGTTTTAGACCATCGTTTCTCTTCGATGAGTTCATTAGAGATTTCAAAAAAAAATATTAAAAAAAAATAAAAATAAAAAAAATCAGTTTTCTTAGTTTGGATTCAAAATTGAGAAACTTTGATCCTATCCTATCGTTCTTTGGTGCTTGCAGAAATGTTGAGCCCGTTCGACTAAGGTTTTGGGCCATCGTTTCTCTTCGATGAGTTCATTAGAGATTTCAAAGAAAAAAAAAATCAAAAAATCAGTTTTCTTAGTTCTGATTCAAAATTGAGAAGCTTTGATCCTATCCTATCGTTCTTTGGTGCTTGCAGAAATGTTGAGCCCGTTCGACTAAGGTTTTGGGCCATCGTTTCTCTTCGATGAGTCTATTTGGGATTTGAAAAAAAAAGACATAGACCACTAAGGTTAAACCAATTGCGTTCTTTGATCAAGATTTATTCAAGAAAAGCCTTGTCCAGAGTGTGGAGACAGCTTGACTGTTCTAGGCAAGGGTCCTCCAAACGGGTTCATTAAGTAATCCTACCCTTACCTGGGGGCAATTCTATCAATTGAGGTTTCATAAGACCGGGTTAGGAGGCTTATGTGTACTCTCTCGTCTTTAAATCTTAAAAATTTTAAAAAAAAAAATCAAAAATAAAAAAAAAATCTTAAAAAAAATAAAAAAATCAAAATAAAAAAAAATAAAAAAAAAAAGATTTTCAAAAAAATCTTAAACAAAAAAAAAAGATTTTTTTAAAAAAAAAAAAAAAATGAAAATCTTAAAATAAAAAAAAAATCTTCAAAAAAAAAAACTCTCGTCATTTTAGATTCAGATCCGAGAAATTGTGGTTCCTTCCCTTCTGGGTACTGGTGCTCGCGGAAATCGTTGAGCCCGTATTCGGATCGGAATACCATCTGCTCTCTTTGATGAATCCAATCTTGACATTTCAAAAAAAAAGAGAATCCCATCTCGTGGATGCGATCTCCAACATTTGTGCATAGCAATACTGGTACGCCCTTTCAGGGTCTACTGTATCTGTGACCGGCACATTTGTAACTCCTACCTTATATTCTTCTTATCTCGAGCAAGCCCTGCTTCTCGATAAGTCGAATTTAGGTTTACAATTGCTTCTAGCAGTCACTGGAACGCTCATTCTGGGCTCACCATACTTGCTGTCAGAACAATTGTACCCTCTATGGCTTTTTGCCTTCCTCATATTGCTTGGGTTATGTCCCTTGAGCGATTTGAAAAGACAAAAGCATAGAAATTCCCATTTATGATCATTATTCTTGTGATTACTAATGGATGTGGTCGTGTTTCAGAGCCTTTTCGAAACTAACAATGGCAGCCTTAACCATTATCTTCGACGAGAACAAGCACCAACTCATGCTTCAACAGAAGCAAAGCACGCGCACCCATAAGCGCCCTGTCAGCTGCCGAAGCATCAACTCCCTCGGCAACTCTCTGAACTCCGGGTCGACCTCGACTCCCCGGACCATCGTCTTCGGGACACTGGGACCATTCCCACTTCCCGAAGAACAAGCTGCGCCTGCTAAAAAGCAGAAGATCGCCTCTCAACGTGTCACTCCCGTGACACCAAAGGCGAGCGCCCAAAAGCCCGAAGCCCGCGGCACCCCCGCGAAGCCTCGACCCACAAACAACCAGGTCTATCCCAAGACTTGGTCTCCAAGACCTTCCCCAAAACAAAGAAGGTCTCAAACATCCACCAAGCCAGCATACCTGGCCCCACTCAAGGAGAACCAGTTCTACCCTCTTGCCTACATGAAAGAGGAGAGACCCATCTCCAACCTGACTCCCAAGTCAACCCAGCATGAGCCGGCTTGTTCCTACAGGCCCAAAATCAGATCATGCATCACCAAGCCTCTCCAAGCACCTGCTAAGGCCTACACTCCTTCAGTTCGACCCTTCATCTCTACAGGGGCCGAACTCGAAAGGTTTAAAGCTTCGCTGCAACAGGCAAAGGACCGGGTCCGCATCTTGTCCTTGCCCAACCACAAAGAAGACAAGCTCGGCGGCTGCGCCCGAGGGAGCACATCCTTCATCGTCAGAGCCCAGCCAGAGCTGACTGAAGCTCAAATCGCTCGTCGAGCACGCCGCCGTGCGTCATATCGACAAAAGAGACTAGAGAAGCAACGGACCCAGCCTCCTACACTTCAAGTCTCCCACAAATGGGTCGAAAAAGAAAGACCCGACCAAGTTGCTGCCGTCCATATGGTTGGAAAAACCAGAAGACGCCAAAAGTCAGCATCAAAAATCCATGTCCGACGTCCGGTGACCCGTAGCGTCACCGGGACACGAAGACATCCTGAAGAATCTCCTGCCCCTTCAAGCCAAGGACGGGAGAGTAATCCTTCATCAAGCTCTTCATCAAAAAGAATGAGCCCCAGCTCGGTCACCAGGACGATTTCTTCGTTCGAATCCCGAGGGATGAACGTCTTGGCTACAAGTTCTGAGCCGCCACCTCAGAATCCACCTCGAGATGATGCGCTCACACGCATCCAGCAGTTGGAACAAGGCCAGCAGAGGATTGAAACTCTGATGGAAAACATTCTCCTTGTCGTCCAAAATCAGGCAAACAATGAGCCTCCTCCAAATCATGACAATAACGAGGAGAATTGTGAAGAAAATGAGTCGCGCGCCCTTACCAAAAAGGACGTAGACAGTATCCTCGCCAAAGCTAAAGAAGAGGATATACTCAAAGAGCATGGGATCAAGCCACCATTTCCTTTATGGATGGACTCGGTCCCGTTCCCCACAAAATTCAAACATCCTACTCTCCAAACATATACGGGGAAAGGATCGGCCAGACAGCACGTCATCCACTTCAAGATCTTGACGGGAGCTATCGCGGATCAAGATGCACTCAAGATTCGCCTCTTTGCAAGTACCCTAAAAGGTAGGCCTTCGATTGGTACTCCACTCTGCCGGAGAACTCCATTCAGAACTGGGCTATGCTGGAGACACGCTTCCTGACCCACTTCCAAGGTGAGGATCATCCTGTTACTATGGCTCAGCTCTGCAGCCTAAAACAGGGAGAGAATGAGTCAACTTACGACTTCATTCACAAGTGGAAAGCAATGGCGTACAAATGCTCAGATGTACTGCCACAAGCGTCGCTAGTCGACATCTGCCGAAACAACATGAGAGCTAAAATCCGCTCCATGATCATCGGCAACAAATCAAAGAACCTGGGGGAACTCCTGGAAGCTTCCATGGAAGCTGAAACGGTGATCAAAGACCTCAACGGTCAGAAATCATCAAAGAAAGAGCCGACTGCTGTTGCAACCTCTAAACCAAAGAAGAAGGAGGTTCTCAATGTGCAGACTAAGTCAGCTCCTCAGCAGCCAAAGAAAGCTGAAAACAAAACTGCAGGTAAAAGGCCTGAACTCTCTGATGCCTTCAAAGAACGCGTAGAAAAGAAATATCCGTTCGATGAAGACGTTGAAGAAATCTTTGAGGCTCTCCTAGCAAATGGCAAACTCATTTTGCCAGAGCCCAAAAGACCGGGAGACGTTGGCAAAACCAACGATCTTCGGTACTGTCCATACCACCAGATGGTCTCGCATCCTCTCAATCAATGCTTTGTTGTGAGAGAGAAGATAAACGAGATGTGGAAAAACGGAGTCATCACCTTTGACAAAAACTATGGCCCCGCCTCCGTCAACATGGTGTCACGTGGACAAACACCAAAATCACCGAAGAAGAAGATCACTACTTCCTTCAAGGTGATAAAAAGAATTCAAACGTCCGAAGTGTTGGTTCCTTTCCCGACACCAGACGGACAACCTATATGGGTACATCCCGATCTCCTGGAAGATGAAAATTGGGAGATCGTCAAAACAAAGCCAACAGCCCAACAACGAAGGCAGGCTAGGAAGCATCTCCTCAGGCTCAAACGGCAAGAGAAGACCCAGCCAAAACAAGAAGTCCCTGAAAAGGCAGAGGTCTCCTCTACCACTTCACTCGGGGCAACAGAAACGTCCCTTCCAGAGACTTCAAAGGGGGTAAGAAAGCTCACTCTCAGTGATTTCATGCCACCTCAATTCAGAGAAGAAGCCATGCAGGGGGCATTATACTCTTGCAACTCGGTAGTTGGATTCTCCATTGATGGATACGAGTCCAGCGACACCGACGATGGATTCGAGCCCGACTACACCGGCGAGTGGGAGGAATCTCTTGAAACAGGAGAGTATCTCTCCGACGAAGAATGGGTTCCTGAAACTCACCTTATGCCAGTAATCTGGTATAACCCCTTGCAGCCACAAGGATCCTGGTCTGATGATGAAGAAAACCAAGAGGCTGTACAAGAAAATGCTGTTGAGCAAGCACCCGTCGTTGCTCCGGTGGAAATCAACTATGTTGAGCCACACGGAGAAGACGAAGAAGATGATCTGGCTCCCATGCCGGATCTTGAAAAATACGCAAGGATCTTGCAGCATCTCGCTCTAGAACAAGAGCAAGACCGCGTCAACGAGATTCCTCACAATCCATAGCCGGAAGTCCCTGAAGCTCACCAGGTACCTCCACCCTTAACTCCTGAAAATGGAGAACATTGCTGGATAGACGATCCTCTTACATCCGAGGATGAGTCTGACTCCGAGCAGGCAACATCTCCTATCAGAGCTTCCTGTAATGTAATATATCAGGACTATAGCTCTTCTGAAGCGTCGTCTGATGAGATTACCTATACTCCGACGACACCTAGCAATGTATCCTCTGGAGCTACCTTGTCTCACGTGACTTTCACAGAGATGACACCCTCTCAGGTTTCTTCTCCTGAGACTGTGACTTCAGGATACACATTCTTCCCGACTCATCATCATGAAGAAAACCCAACTTGGGGTGATGGATGGGTCAACGAAGAAGAAAAGCTGCTGGATGCTGTTCAGGACTTGCTCCCGGAAAATGCTCCGTGCAACACAATCACTGAGGATGGCAACTCTGCTGCAGATACATCCCCAGTAGATGAAAAACGACAGCCTCTTGATCCTGAAGACAATCTTCCAAACGAAGATCCTTCTCAAGAAGCTCTCGAAGTTGGTAGAGGCACCCGCTCTGGCCGGGACTACCACAAGAATTACAACCAATCTTCCTTTACTTATGTAAATCCTTCGGGAAAAGATGTTGTAAGCGCCCCCAGTGGCAAAAACAATGATGAACATGCAGGCCCTAAGGAGGCTTTCAAGTATGACTTGGTTGAGCACTTCAAACACATACCTGCACGTCTTCACATCCTAGACTTATTGCGAATGTCTCCACGCACTCGTAATAATCTCATCTCAGAATTACAAAAACTGAATGAGGATGTCGACAAACATGCCCCACAAGTCCTCCAAATTGAAATGGACTACCGGGTCAAAAACTCTGAAACTTCCTCAAAGGGAGAAAAGAAAACTGAGGGATCATGCATCAAATGCCTCTCGGTTCAAAAGGCAGCCAGTGCAACCATCGCCTTCACTAAGGAAGACCTCCTACTTGGCGAAGCAAGGCACAACCGACCCCTGTACTTCACAGGGTACATCAAAGAAATGCCGATACATAGAGTTCAGATCGACCCAGGTTCTGCACTCAACCTTATCTCCACTTCGGCTCTTGAAGAGTTGGGCATCCCACCCAGCAAGCTAAGCCACACATCTGTATCTATCTTTGAATACGATGGGAGCACTCAAAGGCCTATCGGCAAAATCAGGTTCAAATTGCAAATCGGTGATCTTATCTCTGAGGTCACTGTGTATGCAATAAAAACCCCCTCATGCTACAACATCCTTCTCGGACGTCCTTGGATACACGAGAATGGTGTTGTTTCTTCAACTCTACATCAATGCATCAAGTTCGTCGGCGACGACGGCATGGTACATCGAGTCTTTGCGGACAGGAAACCCTTCAAAGGTAAAGAAGTCCACTTCGCAGACTCCCAAATGTATGAAGGCGAAAAAGAAGAAGAAGAGGAAATAGCACCCCCTACTGAAAATCTCCAGAAAGATAAAGGCAAGGCTCCTCAAAAATCACCGGAAGAAAACAAACCCTCCGGCAAATTAGAAGAGAGTAGTCAATCTCCCTTCGTTATCTCCCTCAAGA
Organism: Umbellularia californica; assembly: GCA_028538565.1. Lineage (NCBI taxonomy): Eukaryota > Viridiplantae > Streptophyta > Magnoliopsida > Laurales > Lauraceae > Umbellularia > Umbellularia californica. Next base: position 9,659,870 of record JAPQWN010000001.1, on the reverse strand, counting down.
ATTCAAAACCTTTGGTCATCACGACTAAAGTGAAGAAGGCGAAACAAAAGCCTGGGGGCAAATTTGTTGTCTCTCTCGTGTCTATCATGCAAGACACAGACTCGGACTCAGAGCCAGAAGACGATGCATCGTCAAGCCAAGCTGACACTCAGCAAGTTCAGCCTGCTCTCACTCCGATGGAGACACCTGCTGATGTAGAAGATCCTACGTCTGCTACCTTTGTTGTTCCGGCAACATCACCAAAGCAAAGGCCGATCTTCTTCCATAGATCGGACGCTTCTTCATCAAATTCCATGCTGGAACCTTTCCAAAATGAAGGTATGTCTCAGCTATCTCTATATAGTCCTGTGGCACAAGCAATTATGAAGAAAATGGGCTATGACGCTCAAAACCCAGTCGGTTTGGGAGAAAGACGCGGTATTCTCACGCCATTGGGGCCCGCCTTGACCAAAAGCCAGCTGGAAGATTGGAGACTCTACGGTCATGTAGAAAAGTCTTCATATGGGTTAGGGTATGATCCCGACACTCCTCTGAGACAGTTGACACAAAGGCTTAAAAGTCGTTTTACCGACCAAGCCTCAACATCTAAAGTCCACGAAGACATCGATATCCCTGGATATCTCTTTAAAGAGTTACCTGACAAAGATCCAGGAAGCTCATCCAATTTGTACGATTTCTCTGATGATGAAGAGGAATCGTCCGATAATACAGACTTGTGGCATCCTGACCCAGAAGAACCCTCGTCTCCAAAAGAAATACCAGACTCAAAAGGCGATTGGGACTATCTCATAGCAAGCCTTGAGGAGATCACCAATCAAGAAAATCCATGGAAAGGAACAGAGCCTTGGTCTGGTAATGCAGTTGAAACTCCAGAAGGTTTCGTTGAGTTGGAAGCCTCCGAAAATATTGTGGAGGAACCACCTTCGAACCTTCCGACAGAAGATCCTGTTGAAAAGATAGACTTGGGAACACCAGATAACCCACGTCCTGTATTCATAAGCAAGAATATAAAGGATGATGAGTTACCCGAGTATATCGCTTTTCTTCGTGAGTTCGTTGATTGCTTTGCATGGTCCTACGCTGAAATGCCTGGTTTAGACCCTAAAGTAGCAGTCCACAAACTCAATCTTCAAGAAGACATCAAGCCTGTCAAACAAGGCCAAAGAAGATTCCGTCCAGATGTGATGGATAAAATTGAACAAGAAGTTCAAAAGCTCAAAAGCGTCGGCTTCATCCGTGAGGAACAACATCCAGAATGGTTGGCCAACATTGTCCCCGTGACAAAGAAAACTGGGCAGATCAGAGTCTGTATTGACTATAGAGACTTGAATGGCGCTTGCCCTAAAGATGAATTCCCGCTCCCCATACCGGAGGTGATGATTGACAATACCTGCGGATTCGAGCGAATGACATTCATGGATGGCTTCTCTGGTTACAATCAGATAAAGATGCATCCCGAGGATGAAAAACACACTTCATTTCGGACTCCATTTGGCGTGTATTGCTACACTGTCATGCCATTTGGTCTGAAAAATGCTGGTGCCACATATCAGAGGGCTATGATGAAAATATTCCAAGATATGCAGCACAAGACGGTCGAATGTTACGTTGATGACCTCGCCGTCAAAAGCAGAAGAAAAGAAGACCATCTCAAAGATCTTCGGGAAGTCTTCCTCCGACTCCGCAAACACAAACTGCGGATGAATCCTCTAAAATGCTTCTTCGGCGTCTCGTCTGGTAAGTTTCTCGGATTCCTTGTTCGGAAAGCTGGAATAGAACTTGACCCCATCAAAGTCAAGGCTATTCTAGAAATGCCCTCTCCAAGAACCTTGAGAGAACTAAAAGGGCTTCAAGGGAGATTGGCCTACATCAGACGGTTCATCTCCAATCTTTCGGGGAAATGCCGTCCATTCTCTCGATTGATGAAAAAGGGTATAGACTTTGTCTGGGATGCCGACTGTGAAGCCGCATTTCAAGATATCAAGTCATACCTGACCAAACCTCCAGTGTTAGCTGCCCCTGCCACTGGAAAACCATTCATCTTGTACACAAGAGCTCTTGATCATTCTGTAGGCGCTTTGCTTGCACAAGAGAATGGTGAGGGAAAAGAAGCTGCTCTATACTACCTCAGCCGCATGCTAGTAGGTGCAGAGCATCGCTACTCTCCAGTCGAAAAGGAATGCCTTGCAGTGATGTTCGCCGTACAAAAGCTACGTCACTACTTGCTTTCCAACACAGTCTACCTGGTCTCGAGGATCAACCTCTTGAAGGTCCTTGTCACAAAGGCAGGTTCTCTCAATGCCCGACTGGCAAAATGGTCCATCCTTCTATCACAATTTGATATTAGGTATGTGCCACAAAAAGCAATCAAAGGCCAAGCTCTAGCAGATTTCCTCGCAGAGCATCCATTGCCTAAAGATTCACCACTCAGAGATGATCTCCCAGACGAACCTGTCTACAACGTGGAGACTTCCTCACCAAATGCCTCCTGGGACATGTACTTTGACGGTGCAACCAGGACAAATGAAAACAGAAAGCTGATCTCGGGAGTTGGCATCCTCTTTGTTAGCCCCGACAAATGCATGATTCCACACGCTTTCTCGCTACTGGAACCATGCACAAACAATGCAGCTGAATACCAAGCTCTGATCCTAGGATTGGAACTCGCCATCGAATCCGGTATCACTATGCTGGAAGTCTTTGGAGACTCTCAACTGATCGTCAACCAGATGAATCAGACATATGAAGTCAGGAAGTCCGATCTGCTGCCTTATTACAAAAAGGCACAATCGCTTCTGCAAAAGTTTGACATCTGCAACATCACCCACATTCGTAGAGGTGAAAACATCCGTGCAGATGCCCTGGCTGGACTTGCCGCATCAATGGCGATCCAGGAAGGAAAAACATGCAAATTACAGTGTGCGAGAGAAGGATCCTCCCTCCTCTTAACACACACCAAGCAGTTGCTGAATGCCACCGAGTGGTTGGAAGTCGGATCTCTATCCTTCAAACTTCAATCGGCGACTGGAGGGATCCGTTCATTGATTACACTATGTTCGGAATCCTACCTGAAGATCCAAAAGAACGGGTAAGCATCCAAAGGCGAGCCCCAAACTTTCATTTGGATATCCCTTCAAAAATCCTTTACAGGAAATCCTTCAATGGAGTACTCCTACGCTGCTTGTCACAACAAGAAGCTGAAGAAACACTCAAAGAAGTTCACGCTGGTCTTTGTGGAGCTCATCAGGCTGGTCCCAAGCTCTACGACCAAATCAAAAGGTTGGGTTACTACTGGCCTACCATGGTTGCTGATGCAATGCAATTTGCCAAACGCTGCCAGCTATGCCAAGTTCATGGAGACTACATTCACATGCCTCCGGAATGGCTACATCCTACAGCAATCTCATGGCCTTTCGAAGCATGGGGCATGGACATCATAGGTCCTATCTCTCCCCCTTCAAGCAAAGGTCATCGCTTCATCTTCGCCGCAACGGATTATTTCTCCAAGTGGTCAGAAGCATTTGCGTTCAACGAAATGAAGACCTCATCAGTTCTTCAGTTCCTGCGCACCAACATCATTTGTCGTTTCGGCATACCCAAGAGATTCGTCCATGATAACGGACCACAATTCCGGGATCATCGATTCTACAGGTTCTGTGACAAATACAAAATTCAAAGCTGTCCTTCGACTCCATACAATCCGGCAGCAAACTGATTAGCAGAAGCCTTCAACAAGACACTCTGCAAAATCCTCAAGAAAATGGTCTCTAGTCACAAAAGAGACTGGAGTGACAAACTGTCTGAAGCTTTGTGGGCCTATCGAACCACCGTTCGAGGACCAACCCATAGCACACCATTCTCGCTGGTCTATGGATGCGAAGCTGTCGTGCCCCTAGAGGTACAAATTCCTTCTCTGAGGGTATCTCTACAAAATGACATGACTCAAGAAAGCAATGCGAAATTACGACTTCATGAGCTGGACAATCTCGATGAGAGACGGCTCGAAGCTCGACAAAGCATTGAACTTTACCAAGCACGCATGGTAGGATCTTTTGACAAAAAGGTCAGGCAACGCGCCTACAAAAAGGGTGACTTGGTTTTTGCGGTAAAAAGACCAATGGTCTTCGCTCACAAGTCCAAAGGCAAGTTTGAACCAAAATGGGAGGGACCCTACGTCATCGACAAGGTCTTCTCCAACGGCGCATATGCCCTCCTAAACATGGAAGGCGACAGATGTATGCTGCCTATCAACGGCAAGTTCTTGAAGCGGTACTACCCTTGAAGACTTACCCAACTGGGTAAGAGCAATGCCTGTGTGGCCAAAACCTGTTCTCAGGTACTCGCTCGTCAAACCCACTCTCTTTAGAATTTTCATATCAAATGTCAAAATTTCTAGAGATTCAAAAACAATGCTTACTTTTATCGTTTCATTGTTCAAAAACAAAAAAATCCAAGTTTAGGAGCCTCTCCCTGACTTGACCAAAACTTTCGATCCTTGAACCAAAATTCATGGTTTGAAACAAAAATCCGGATTCAGGGATTTCCACCCTAGTCCACCTTACCTTTTACTGCCAAATGGTTTTAGGTCAAAATTTACGACCCTCGTGTCTTTAAACAAAAAAAAAATGATTTTTCAAAAACCGCGGGGAAGTGACACTTAGTCGATACTCGCAAAACTCAAAAAATCGGAAGGATGCGAACCCCATTCGATACTTCCAAAACCTCTAAAATCGTGGAGACGCAACATTTCAGTTGATATCCACAATCCAAATTTCAAAGGTTCGAGAAAACCTCAAATTTCAAAAATCACGGGGAAACGACATCAAGTCAGTACCCGCAAAATCAAAAGTTTTGGGAAAAGCAGGGAAGCGACGCTTAGTCGATATTTGCACCCCAATTCGCGAGGAAGCGACATTCCATCGATACTTGCAAAACCTAACCCGCGAGGGAGTGACATTCCATCAATACTCGCAAAACCGAATGAGCAAGGAAGCGACATTCCATCGATACTTGCAAGACCATTCAGCGGGGAGGCGACATTTAGTCGATACCTGCATTTTGAAAGCCAAAAAATCTGGCTATAAATGCCAAAACCTGGCTCTTTTGCCAAAAACCGGCTATCAATGCCACCAAATCGGCTATAAATGCCACACAAAAAAAACTGACTCTCATGTCAAAAACCGGCTATAAATGCCACAAACCGGCTATCAATGCCACAAAAATTGGCTTTTACGCCGACAAACCAAAACTTGGCTTTCAAAAAAATGGCTATCAATGCCACCAAACCGGCTATAAATGCCACAAATTGGCTATCAATGCCACCGAACCGACTATAAATGCCACAAATTGGCTATCAATGCCACCAAACTGGCTATCGATGCCACAAAACAAACACCGGCTTCCATGCCAACCCAAATTTTGGCTTTTACGCCATAAAATTTCGGCTTCCATGCCATCTCAAAATTGGCTCCCATGCCACGAACAAAATTTTTGGCTCTTATGCCATCTCAAAAATCGGCTATAAATGCCACACACAAAAAAAAAACCCTGACTCTCATGTCAAAACTGGCTGTAAATGCCACAAAAATCCTGCTTTCATGCCAAATTCGTTTCCCCTACCAAAACAATCATTTGACAAAAGATTTTCACAAAATGACAAAACTTTTGATCAAATCCCATTTAGCAATTGCTTTCATCACAAAAAGGTTTGAGTGAGCGTAGGGAACAAAAAAAAAAGGGTACCAAAAAATACATGTGGTACCAAAGCAAAAAAAAAAAAAAATAGAAAGTGTTCACAAGCACTACAAAAAAAAAAAGAGAAAAGTACCAAAAAAATACATGTGGTACCAAAAAAAAGAAGAATGGTTTCTGCTATAAAAAATCAGGAGCTCAGCCAAAAATGGTCTCCAGCCAAAGCTTCAGCTCCTCAAGCAAACTTTTGGCCTCAGCCGTCAGAGTTTCCAAGGCACGCTTCTTCAGGAACTTGCCATGAGATGCTGGCGAATGCCGTAACCCTTCTTTTACACCGGGAAGCTCTTCCCCAGCAGTTTGCCATCGTTCGTTTTCTAGAGTCCTCCTCTCGAGAACTTGACCGGCATCTGCAACCCTGCGGATCAGAGTACTCTCCCTGTCACGAGCCTCTGTTATAGCAGCCCACTTCGCATCGACTTGTGCCTTCAAATGCTCAAGACGTTTTCTGGCCTCCTCAACTTCCCTATCAAGGACGTTAAGGTCATGCCTCAAACCGATGATGGCTAGCTCTTCCTTGTTCTTCTCCCGAACTAGCTGCTTCTTGCTTTGTGTAGCCTCATTCAGGTCAGACTTAGCCTTATCAGCAGGGTCCAAGAACATCTCCTTGAAGAATTGGTCGTCAGGGAAACCCATGGTCTCAAACCACTTGTCACCCAGTGCAATGATCCTATCAACGATCGCCCTGGCACCTGTGACATCCAGACCAACCTCTTCGGTGTCGGTCAGAATCTCCTGTACATGTGGGATCATGCCAAATCCTGCCTCCAAGTGTCCAGAAAGGAGAGTCTTGACCCAAGAACTCAAAACCCGAGCCAGCACCTTCTTCGCAAATTGAAGAGACGAACTGGATGAAGATTCACCCTTCTTCGCTGATCGGCTGCTCATGTCATGTCCCATTGGAAGAGTAACAAAAGAACTCTTTCCACTTGGAGCCACTGGAGAGGGAATCTCAACACGAGGCATCTCCTCAATCATGTCAGAACTGGTCTCTACCTCCGGATCGACCTCTGGCATCCCTTGCTCTGGTTCTGAAGAAAGCGATGGACTCTCTTCTGTCACTTCAAAACCTGCAAATGAAACACAAAAATGTATGAATATGATCCTGTTCAAAAAAAAAAAAAAAACCATCAGGGTCATCACTAGAAAGTACCTTCTTCGACGACTGGCGGAACACTCTCTTCCTCCATGAACTCATCGGAAGCATCATCAACATTTGCGTCCATTGATGGTTCAAAGTCATCGGAATCTTGTGGCGAGTCAGCTGACAAGAAAAATGTTAGCAAATCAAGTCGCAGGCACAAAAAAGAGAAAGCGAAGGAAGTCATACCAGTCGGAGATTCCGGAGTCATTCCAGAGTCCCTAGGTTCTTCTTCAGATGCCATAACCGGCTCCATCACCGCCTCATCGGTCGGAACCTCAGGCATCGCCAAGTCTTCATCCTCTGCTAAAAAAAAAAAAAAAGCAGCAGCAGGGTGAGAAAACAAATCAGAACATGGAAAGCCCCATGAAAGAAGCAGAAAAAGAAAAAGGAAGAATCATACCTTCACCGATGGTCTCTTCTTCCCGAATCCTCTTCTCCGGAGGTTCGTCAGCTTCCCCTGGTACCTCCTCATTGACAGTGAGAGGGACTTCCACATTAGGAGAGTCTTCGTCCCGCCCCGTGTGACGCTGACTCCTCCTCCTCTTCCTACCTCTACGGGTTCGCTTCCTAGAAGAACCCGCCCCACTATCAGAGTCAGGTTTCTCACTTGACTCCTCACTGGATGGTCTGCTCTCGCCAGTAGACTCCGCGGAAGCTCGCCTCTGTGCCGCTTGCATCCAAGCGTCGAGCTCAGCTTCCTCCTGTTCTAGCTGCTCCAAAGCCTCATCAGGTACTTCCCGAACAGCTTCAGAACCAATGACGCCCTGGTCACCGAGAAAGCCTATCTTGTGCTTCTCTCCAGAAAGGAAGGCCCAAACTTCCTCTCGGCGGACGCCATCCGACTTCCCAATGCCTTTTCCAGAAGACAGCTTTACATCAAGCTCCTTCTTGGAAAGCCCCCGATATGCCAAAAAGCTCTCCGCGAACCACTTCGTGAAGCCGGCAGTTCGGAAAGTCGACAGCTCAGGATAAGAAATCGCGGCAGTAGTGTCTTCAGCACTATAGAAAGCCCATGCATTTCTGCCATCCTGCAAACCCCCAAAACGCTTCACCATACTCGAAGGCGCTCCAACAACGCCTTGAGAGAAGCCCAACTGAAGCGCAAAGCGAGAAGGTACATACGGCTGGATGTCAACGAAAAGATGTCTGCGGTACACCATCGTGCCGACTCGTATGCTGAAAAGCCACTCCTTCTCTGCATTGGTCAAAGAGTAATGCCTTCCCGACCCTGCTCTGGTAGAGTCTCGGGAGGCACCAAAATCAAAAGCCTTCTTCCGCAACTCCGGAGAAAGCTTAACTGAAGACTGCCCCATCTCGACGTCCCTGAATCGTCGGATCCTCATGCGGGCAAACAAAAGTGATTCGGATACGGCTTTTCCCTTAGCCAATCGAATCATCAGAGGATCATCATCCTGTGCAGCACCCAGCTGGTGGAAGCCAGGACAGTGGTATACAAACCACGAATAAAAAATATGGGCTGAAAATACCCTATTCATAGGGAGCCCAAGTCGAACCAAGAAAGCAGCAGCCTGCAGTTCGGTACACAGGTAGGAGTAAAGAGCGGGCACCAAAGCAAGCCGCTCTCCAAACGCCATCTGACAAGCCGGAAAAATACAATGCGGCCTGATGTGTGTTCCATCTCCTCCAGCAAAAATAGCCTCACCTAGCCAAAAAGTGAGGTAAATAGCAAGATCTCTCCGCAGTGTAATGTCAGAACAAATGGCATCTGTGCTCGCGAAGAAACCCTTCAACTCTTCCTGCATGGCCGAAGTCTTCTTCCTGTCTTCCCGGGTCATGCTATCAGAAGGTTCTCCACCGTCAAAGAAGTTGAAGAATGAAGAGCCATAACTCTTCCAACTGCTGGATCTGACTTTCGAGCCCTCCTTCAAAAAATCATAGAAGGCGACGAGCTGAAAGTATAGGAGCCTGAACTCCTCTGACTGCTCCTCAAGGACGCTGTCAATCGGCATGAACTCCTCGTAGAGTTTGCCAAGGATGGGCAATCCAGTAATAGCACTCAACTCCTTCAGAGAAAAACCAATCTCACCGTTCGTGACAACGAAGGTATTGGTCTGAGGGAGGAAAGACTCCAACATAGCCATGAAGGCATCATCGGAAAAAGTCACGGTCTCCCTGAAAGCGCGGACCGCGTCAAAAATCCCGGCTTCCTTCAAAACGGCTCCCCCAATCAGCAAGGTGTGGTCAGTCCATGACTTCCAATCGGAGTCAGCATTGAAACGGCCACGAAGTCGAAAAGGCTTCACCCAAGTACTGCCGTCACCGCTGAAAACGCCAAGGCCCACCGGTCTCAAATCGACCGACGGATAATCAGAGCCCTGGTAGCCGCTGGCTGGCATCAACATGTCCATACGGACAGGTGGCTTCTCCGCATATCCGGAGGGTCCACCAACAAAAACCCCGGTCTTGATCACACTGGTCCTCTTCACCCAGCTCGGAGGATCTTCCCTCTTAGGGCACGTGGGAGAAAGGCTCAGGATCGAGATGGTCCGGTCAAAAGACGACCGGGTAGAAATAGTTCTCTCTTCACCATTAGCTGTGTAAGAGAACTGAAAACATCTCCTTTGGTATGTCAAGTCGTCAGGGACTGCATCTCCAAAGAAGAAGGTAGGCTTGGGTAAAACCCTCAGATCGTCCATAACCCAAGGACGGTTGCTTGCCATGATCTTATAGAACTCCTCATCCTTGAGAGCGATCAATCGCTGTCTCATCTCATCACGATTGAGGGAATCGCATTCTTCCAAGTTATTTTCAATAAACTGGACCTTCTCCCAGGCCTGCTGAACGGCCACATTAGAAGATCTGGCGGATCGACGAGGTACGCTTGTAGCAGGCTCTTTACCCTTGTTCGCTCTGGAGGAACCACCTGCAAAGGTCGGAAAAGAAAAAGATCGTCATCAAAATGACAGGATTTCGCTAAAAAAGAAAAAAGGGTCACTTTGTCCCACTAAAAATCTGGCGAAATTTTGGCATGACCCCGGGGCAATTCCAAAGAAAAAGGAAATACCCCGACGGAAATAGAAAGTTTGAAGATGGGCTCAACATCGCTGCGAGCTCCGAGACTCCAAACTTTCGAAACCTCAAAATCTTCGCAAAATCAAGAAGAGCTCAACATCGCTGCGAGCTCCAAATTCCCAAATTTGCAAAGATTTTCAGGTATGCTATCATGCTCAATCTACAAATAGTACATGCATGAACATCTAGATTTGCACAAAAAACGTATTATCATGATGAGCAAAAAAAAAAAAAAAAAAAAAAAAAAAGAAGAAACTTTCTCGAAAAAAAGGGGGAGAAAGAAAAGAAAAAAAAGAAACTTTCTCAAACAAAAAAAAAAGAGAAGAAAGAAAAAAAAAAAAAAAAAAAAAAAAAGGGCCACGTGGCCGTACGGACCAGATCCGTACAGATCTGTCCGTACGGCCCACAAAAAAAAAGAAAAAAGAAAAAAAAAACGTGAAAAAAAAAGAAATCACGTGGAAAAGAAAAAAAAAAGAAGAAGAATAGAAAGAAAAGAAAAAGAAAAGAAAAAAAAAGAAGAAAAAAAAGAGAGAAACTTTCTTCTTTTTACCATCCTATTCTCTACATGGAGTTTTCTTGAAAGAAAAAGAGAGAAAACTTACTTGAAGCCATTGATGGAGAAGAAGAAGGAAAAAGCTTGAAGATCCTTGAAGAAGAAGAACTCTTGGTCTTGGAGCTCCCTTGAGATTGTTGCAAAAGAAAGCAATAAGAGCAAGAGATCCTACCTTCCTTTGCTTTTATAGGAGAGAGCAAATCAAAGAAGGAAACAAAGAAGAAAGGTAAGTGTTACTAATTAAGTAACCTTACCAAAAGAGAAGGAATTAGAAAGATTCTTTCCCAAAAAGAAAGATGTCTTTGAGAGATTTCCTCCCAAAATCAATCAAATGAGAGATTCTCTCCAACAAAAAAAGGATATTGAAGATTCTTTCCCAAAAAGAAAGATACCTTGAGATATTCTCTCCCAAATTAAGGGAAGATGAGAGATTCTCTCCCATAAAGATATTTTTAGATATTCTCTATCCAAATGAGATATCTTTAGATATTCTTTACAAAAATGGCCCCACATGAGATCTAAGCCATCCTAAAAAGCTTAAGGTCCCATAGGCTAGCCCATATGAGCCAGGTTTGACCACCTAGGCACTAAAAAAAAAAAAAAAGAAAAAATGGGCTTTTAGTCAGAAAAAATCCCTCTTACCAAGAGCATACAATAATGGTTCCATGCCTCTTTTGAGTTGATTGAACCATACAAAAAAATCCCAAGCCCCATGAGCTTCCAAAAATCAAACCATCCAGCCTCATATACCAAATTGAGCCAAAATCTTGAAATTGACATTTCACAAAAATCCAAACCATTCCAATGGACCCACACAGTCCCAAAGAGTGACCAAAAACCAAATCCTGGTCCCCTAACTTGCCACATACAGCTTGTTAGGTCACAAGACCAAAACAAAAAGCCAAATCCTGATCCCCCAACTTGCCACATACAGCTTGTTGGGTCACAAGGTCAAAACCAAAACCCGATCCCCTAACCTGCCATATATAGCCGGTTAGGTCACAAGATCAAAAACAGAAACCCAAATCCACATCCCTGATGTCATCTTCAAAACTTTGCCTCGAGATGGTGTGTGATTCCTTTCACTACCATAAAATTCCCCTGGAAGCTCAAAGGCTACTCTACCAAAGGAAAGATTGCTCAAAGACTCTTGGTCAAGACTCAAGCTCTCCTTCAAAAATCTCTTCGAGGCACATCGACTACAAAAGTCAAGCAACTCGTCGCTGTACCTCGAGGGGGCATTTGTTGACACCAAAAATGTCACTTTGCCTCTTCAACATCAAGAAAGCTGCATGAAGTCGCAACCTGCCATAAAAAGGCAATGCAACTTCTCCAAAAAATCAAATCTTGTCAGAATCAAACAAAAACTGCAAGATCCTTCAAGATAGCCAAGAGAAGAGTACACATGAAGTTTCGGGCCATTTCAGAATCATTTGGCCTAACTTCGCTTCTCCGACAGCTAAAATGGCGCTCCCGGCGGCGACATCATCGGAGGCGTCAAAACTTCGATCAGAGCCTACAGATGACTCCAGCATGTCTCAAAAGGGCTCCATGCCAAATTTCAAGTCAAACCGACAACGTTTGACCCTCCATCAATGCTCGAGCAGCAAAATCAAGCCTCCCGGCGGCGGGAACCGCCGAAGCCTTCACTCATCAAACCAAGTGCATGAGTGGCTTCAACATGCTTCCAAAAGGCTGCACGTCAAATTTCAGGTCATTCCGAAAACGTTTGACCAGGTTTCGATGCTCCGAGAGAAAATCAAGCCTACCGGCGGCGGAGCAACCCGGGACCATGACATCCAAAACGGAGCCCATGGAACATCTCAAAATGACTCCAATAGGCTCCCCGTCAAATTTCAGGTCAATCGGACATCATTTGGCCACATATCAACGCTCGGCATTTTCCCCGCAGCAAAATCAAGTGAAGCATCGACGGGACCCCAAACGGCTTCAAAACTCAAACAAAAGCCTATGGTTGGTCTTATTTATTGCTCAGGAGGCTTCACCTCAAATTTCAGGTCATTCCGACATCGTTTGACCAAGTTTCAGCTTCTGGCGGAAAATCAGCAGCTCTACGCGACAAAGTCTTCGGCTTTCCCGGAAAATTGGAAACTTTGCACTCTAAAAATGCAAGGATTCTCATCAGGTTTTCTACAGGGAAATCAAGCCAATAAATGAGAAGAAATGTCAAGAAAAATACAGGAGAAAACGGCGACGAAAAAGACCTCAAAACGACCGCAAAACGGGCTCCGAAGGGGAAAAATCCCCCAGGGTCGCAGACCCCTGCGACCATGGCCCATGGTCGCAGGCCCCTGCGACCATGGCCCATGGTCGCCGGTCCATGGTCGCCGGCGACCATGGCCCATGGTCGCCGGCGACCATGGAGGTCCGGGTCACCGGATTTTCCGCCGGTGACCCGTTTTTCCGTCTTTTTTCGCGTTTCGCGCACTTTGGCCCCTGTGGTTTCCTGAAAATGTGATTTTTAGTGCTTGAAATTGAATCATATCCTCCGACATCCGTCAAAATCACGGGTCAACCTCCAAAAGCATAAAATCATCATTGATCCCTCCAAGATCGCCAACCGGTCGACCAAGAAAGTGCACTTTCTGTCCGACCGATCGTGAAATCGACAAGACAGATGTCACCGGCCCGCTCTTAGCTATCAATGTCTGAAGTTACATGTTCATCCGATGTCGATCAGCATGTAGATCCATCGACGATCGTCGCCAGAAGAATTCCAGAAGACACGGCATGGCCCGCGACTCTTCGACTGCTCGGCGACCAATTAATGTGGTTAATTGACTAGCTTTATTGCAGTCATTAATTCATTTCTTTGGACGGCCCAATCAGAAGCAAGCATTTGGGAGTTACAAGTCAATTGATTCATGGCATTTAACCCATGAAACTCCTCCCATTATGGTAATTAAGGTGATTAAAAGCCCTTAATCTCCATCGGCCAATCAGATTCAAGGAAAAAGGAGTTACAAAATCAAGAAATAAATCTTGTAACTCCTCCCATTAAAGCCATTAAAGCCCATAAACTCTCCTAAATGGCTACCAAAAGCCTATAAATAGGAGAGCATTCCATTGAAATCCGGATCGATCAATCGGAGATCACTTCCAAAGCGCCACCGATCCAGAAATCTGAGAGAAAGAAAAAGAGAGAAAAAACTCTGCTGAAGTTCTGCACCAGCCACCACTACAAGGTGACAAAAGTCCCTTGGGGGGCACCCCCCCTCAAGGTCCTTGCCTTCTCCCGTTGCCTCCAAGGGCTTAGGCGTGGCTTTTCAGCCCGTCTACTTAGCTTTTTATTGGACATAGGACCTTCTCTTGGTCTTTGTCCTCTAAAAACCTGAGGTTATAGCCAAGCCAAGCGAATCAAGAGCATCTTCTGTTCTCATCTGCATGGATGATGGCGAAGCCCATACATGGCTTGCGACCGTCAATCTGAACGAGTCCCCCACAATCTCCTGAAAAGTTAGATCTTCCTTTTCTTGCTTTTCATTGTAGTTTGTATTTTTCTAAAAGAGACAAAAATCACAACTCTTGTCTTTCATTTTTGATGAGAATTGTAAATCGGCTATAAACGCCAAAATCGGCTATAAATGCCAAACAAAATCGCCTTTCACGGCAAACCAAGAAAATGTCTCTTTTCTTAAATATTTGTGCAATGGAAAACTTGAAAGAAGTTGATTTCCTTTTTACTTGCGAAGGTTGATCTCCGGATTACCACTTGCAATTCCAAGTAAAATAGAAAATCTGGCACACCCACACAAAAGAAATGTTGATGCACGCTTCAGGGCCCGCCAGGGCGCGAAAGGGCCGGACCCGACGGGCTCCCACGTTCCGCCGACCCCGGTAGCCGCCCCAGCGGCGCCTCGGAGCGCGTTCCATCAACTGCTGCAAACCACTCTGCTCAATAAACTAAAAAGAAACTTAGCAGAACACTTGGATCTCAGCAGATCACTAAACTGCAGTAACTGCACAGCTAAAAGCCTACTCCCCAAAACGGAGCAGAAATGGTAGCTGCTGGGCAAGGCTCAAGAACAGGCTGCCAATGAGAACCAAAAAGCTCTTCTAACTCTGAACTGAAGAACATACATAATTGATGACCAATGACTCTGGATCTTTCTCTGGATAAAGAAACAGCAACTGCACCTTAAGGGGGATTCTCTCTAAGCTTGAAGAAGGTCGGAACTGGAGAGCACTGAAAAATCTCCACTCTCTAGAGCTCTCAGAATAGGATCAGATGAGATAGCCTGATTGCTGTGGGAGGGGCTGAATATGTGTCTACATCTATCAATGAGAAACATCTTAGCCAACTTCAAGGAATGACGTTTACAGCGATGCTTGGCTTCGTTCCGGAGGAACCAAAGAGTGTTGACTGTTTGGAAAAAGATTGCTGCAACAAGATTTCTCCCTGGGCCATCAACATCCTTGGATAAAGCAGACCAGATAAAGGAGGCAGAGAGATGAGTGACCATGTGGATGCCAGTGAAGCTGAGAAGCCAATTCCAAAGTTGCTTGGCTAGGGCACAAGAGAAGAAGGTTAGATTCTTCTTCACTGTGACAGGAACAACACTTGGAGGCCAAGGAACGGCCAATTAGCTTTGCCCAAGAATCTGTTGGAGTTTTCCGGAGAAGAAGACGCCAACTAAAACAGGAAAGTCTTGGGTTGATCACTTTGTTCCAAACTAAATTGTGCCAAGCCACTAGATCTCCTTTGGTCCTCAGAGAATTCCAGGCTGATTTAAGGGAAAGGTACCCTAAAGCTTGGCCTTTACAAGAAAGCTGATCTGGAACTGGGGGAAAAGGCAGCTGAATAAGGTTGGTCTTCTGGATGAGGAAGCTCTGAACTTCACTGGCAAGGAAGCTGGAATGGACCAGGAGGATGTGTGATCACTGATCACCAGATATGTATGAGAGTTACTTTGATCATAAAATAAGGAATGTGGTCCCCGGCCCACCCCTTACTCTCATAGTACCTTGAGAGTTAACTCTCACAACAACATCTCCCTATATGTATTTAAGAGCAAGGGGTTGAACACAGAAGAAAATATGTGTATATATGTGTGTGTGTGTGTGTGTTTTTTTTTTTTTTCTTTTTTAAATAGAAGAGATTTTGTGTTGAGAATCTCCCTATATGTATTATTTTACAATGCTAGAGTCAATGCTTGCCAAGTGGGTCGAACTCACACATAGATTTCAAGCCAATAGTCTGGACCTGTGAATTGCCAGGCCCAATGATAAAGCCAGTGGATAGCCAGTCATCATAGCCCAGTTTCAACCATAAATGACCTTTTAAAACGTTATCACAATATGGCAATAATACATTATCGAATTTCCCACTGCACCATTGTTGTACAAAGCATTATTAATCATGTATGGTTGTAATCTAACAACAAAAACAATCTTTCCCATCAAGAGCCCATTAACGAAGGAGAGATTAGAAAGTAAAATTAAAGGAGAGAAATAGAGTGGACATATGAAACCAAGCCATCCTCATGCATCCTCCCCATTATTGCAGTTGTTGTTGTTGCTGCTGCAAATTAATGAGCTTAAAATAGGGCCCATTCCTATTCTCCACCAGAGTAGAATGATCCCCCTGCTCAATGATCTTCCCATCTTGCAATACGGATATCAGATCAGCGTTTTGGATGGTGGACAATCGGTGCGCCACCATGATAGTGGTGCGGCTCTTCATGAGCCTATCTAGAGCTTGCTGCACCAGGCGTTCCGACTCAACGTCAAGGGCGCTGGTAGCCTCATCTAGCAGTAGGATGGCAGGGTTCTTGAGAACGGCTCTAGCGATGGCGACACGCTGCTTTTGGCCCCCGGAGAGCTGAACACCTCTCTCCCCCACCTTGGTGGAGTAGCCCTCAGGTAGTGCACTGATGTAGGAGTGAGCGTTTGCGAGCTTGGCTGCCTCCACCACCTCAGCCTCTGTTGCTCCATCTCTGCCATAGAGGATGTTGTCGTAGATTGTGGTGGCAAAGAGAGCTGGCTCTTGTTGCACCAGCCCTATGTGCCTTCTCAGTGACTTGAGCTTCAGTTTTTTGATGTCCTTGCCTGTGAAAATCACTCACTGCTGTGAGACATGTTTACATAGATCTAGATATAAGATGATGATGATAATAATGATATGGTTATGTTAATTTGTATGGCTCAATAGAAGTTAATTAATATTGGTTAAACGGATCTCTGGATTGCCCAACTTGTACTGTGATTAGAAGTAGGCCTATTACAGGTCTATTGTGATTAAAAAGTAGTGTTTGGGTGTAACAGGATTTTGGGACTGATATAATAAATAAATACTAAGAGCAACTCCAACAAACACTTCTTTTGGCCATGTCAGCCTCCTTTTGCGCTAATTGGCATATGAGAGAGACTCCAACAGTTACTTCATATCGTACATGGATTTGAAATTTGAGATGGTATTAATTTGAAATTTGAGATGGTATGCCAAATTTGGCATACCATAAAGTGAGTTACCTTTTCTTACTTTTTAAATAAAATAATGGTGATGGTAAGTGAATATTGGTATATATATATGTAATAAAGCAAATAAGGGTTAAATAAAATAATAATAAAATAATAATTTGACATATCTCTTGGAGTTGTCCAAGTGAGATGCTAAATTTACAAATGCCTTTTTTTTTGTTGCCACATAAGCCTTTATTTTGAAAAAGGCATATCCAAATTTGAAATGTCTCTTGGAGATGTTCTAAGAGTCTCTAGAATGTACACTTCTATATATTCTGATTGAATAGTGATTTCTCTCGTCTTCCCTATGGGCGTAGATCAAAAGTCAAACCACGTAAATCTCTGTGTTTTCTATTGTGTGTGATTGATCTCCTCGTAGGCCCTAGATCACAATAGGTAAGTTTTAAAATAAATGATAGATTTGAAATAGGTTTGATTTTGGTTTATTATTAAATTAAGCTTCCTATTTTATGTTATTCATTGCTATTTTATGTATATGTCCATATTTCTGTTAATGAAAATGTAGTCCCTATAGTTTTTGCACTTACCAATTGAATTGTAATGAATCGCAATGAAAATGCAATCTATGGACTACTTGTTCGAAAGCTCAAGAATTTTAATGGTAATTTAGATTTTCTTGCTATTATTCTTATGACTTTTTCTTCAAATCTAGGATATGGATATATGATCGTTAACCCATTTTTCGAGTAATATTTGTATATTTTTTTAGTTATTTTCATATTGTTTTATTTAAATAATAAAAAATTTATTCTTATTCATGTACTGTATAAACTTCACATATATTATATCTTTCAAATTCAGAATTTAATAAAAAGAAACTAATTAAGTGCATATTTGTTTGCACAAAATACAAAGGAATTGAGTACATAGTAATTCATGCTCTATAAAGCTCTGCCGAATGACTATCAAACAAATGAGGGGTGAAGGATACAAGGCGAGGGGTGAAGGATAAGGGGAAGCATGTAGATGCAACTTTTTAACTTTTCAAGGATTTGAATTACTAGGATAATGGCATTGAAGGGAAGATTATTTGATGGTCCTCGGTGGCCTATTTATCTTTGGTCCTTTATAATTAACTGCTAATGGAAATACAATTCTAGGTTTTCAATTACATGGAGCAATTAAACATGCCCTAAGAACAAGCACACAGCAATGTGATGGATGCTTACCGTCAATTGTTATCCTCCCAGCCGTTGGATCGTAAAACCTCAGTATAAGAGACAGCACTGAACTCTTACCAGAGCCGCTGGATCCCACCAAAGCCATGCTCTTGCCGGCACGCACCTTCAGATCAAAATCCCTAAAGATGGCTATGTCAGGTCTTGATGGGTAGCTGAACCCTACTCCTCTGAACTCAATAGTCCCCCCAACCCTCTCCAGTTCCTCACCCACATCCCCTGTTATTTCAGTTTTCCTATCTAACAATTCAAAAACGGATGCTGCCATCTGATTCCCCTTGATAAGGTCTGGGGCCATTGCCAATGTCTCTCCCATTGCTAATGCAGTGACTATCAACACCATGAAGGTCTTCATCACAGATTTAAAGCTCGCAAGCTCCTTCCCCATCAACACAGACCCATACCTGAAAAAATCCCACAGTTCACCAGATTAAAAATAAAAAAAATAAGAACATCAATATGCTTTGTTTGTGGATTTCATCCTAATTATCAGTGTAGCTTTGTTTGAAATTATGCCACTGGGACTACTGGGGATCATCAGAGTTAAAAGTGGGAGCATATACCATAAGGCAAGGCCATAGGAAGAGAAGAGGCAGCACTGGGAGACGCCATAGAAGATCCCAGCTATCTGCCCACGTTGGAAGGACCTCTTGGAGGGTGCTTCAAGCTCACGGGCATACAAATCCATCACCTTTTCTTCAGAGCAGAATGCCGCGACTGTCCGGATATTGCTCACGGCCTCGCCAGCGAGCTTGTTAGCCTTCAGGTATGACTTACTCAAGTTCCCACCATACCCTTGCATGAATAGCCTCTGCAAACAAAGAACCAAATCAGCTCAAATACCCCATCACCCATCTTCTCAAGTAAATAATTATGTCTGCATGAAGCCACAAACTCTACTTGTAGTATTGTTTCAATAATCAGTAAAAGCAAATGTGGGGTGAAGGTAAAACCTCACTGATATGTCCACTGACGAGAAGTGGGTACGTTGCAAGGATGACTAGAGTGATTCGCCAGTTCAAGATGAAGGCGATGATGAAAGAGGTTATCACCAGAGAAATGTTCTGCAAAAGGATGGTAGATCGATCTACCACTATCGTTCTCAGTAGAGTTGCATCTGCTTCCAAGCGCGACGACAACATGGAGCTGTTGTTATTCATGTGGTCAAAAAACCCAATTTCGTTCCGCAAGAGCGCTGGCATCAGGTGAAAGAAGATTGTTACTGAATCATCATCAAATAAACACATATATCAATACATATGTTGCAAAATTTCAAGCCCATTAGATCATCCTGACCGCTTTATTTGTGTACCTCAAGTTTTAACAGAATAAACTATTTGAGTACCAGCTTAATTGAAAATTCCTTTATTCACATCATGTGTTCAAGAGCAGTTTGGTTTGTGTGATGGTCAGGCATTTACCTTCAAACATCATCTCTCTAACACGAAGTGTGAGGCGTTCGCCCATGATTCCAAAGCTGAGATGTTCAATGGCGTGAAAGATGACAGTGACAACAGCACCAGCACAGAAAAGTATAGCGATCTTCTTCACTTCTTTGCGTGTGGTGTCCCAATCCATGTAATAGGAGACCAGAGCTTGGGAGACACCTAGAGCGAAAAGTGGCATCTGGGCGCCGGCCATAATGGCACCAATGGTGCCGAACACACCAAACGCCCAATCTGGTGCTGCCATGGAATACAATCTTCCCATCGACACCCTCTTTGCCTTTTCAGGCTCATTTGCTTCTGCCATTTGAGAGTCCTTATCCGACTGGCGAAAGCTCCCCGCCGACTGGCGAAAGCTCCCCGCCGACTGGCGAAAGCTCCCCGTTGTCCGAGACAGTTCTCGTGAGTACTTGGTGCTGCCACAGGAAATTGAGTGTGGTAAATGTCGTGTTACTTAGACAAGGTATCTACGGTTGCAAATGGTATCTCATTATCCAAAGATTCTAGCTTTTTTTCATGAGAAGTGAATATGAAACTTATTTTTATATCCAAGAGAAATTTGGATCCATATATAATAATATCCTTGTATGTTTCAATTTGGGATTCTAGATTCAAGGCAATTAGATTCACATATACCAAAAATATGTTTAAATTTTGAGTGCCTAAATAATTTGAGCTATTTTCACATTTGAGATACTTAAAGCTTTAATCATACGCCATATAATAGTTCTATTAATTGTATATTTAAAAAAAAAAGTTCAGCTTTTTTATTCAATTATACTAATACATTCTGCATTTCATTTCCAGTTCGAATGCCCTATCCGGTACAAACTCAAAGGTATCGGGTAAGTTTCGATCTGGGTCTAAATCTACCATGGTTCCACTCTAGATCCGATCCATTTGCATTGCTAGCTATATGTATCATCCAAAGAATTGTATGAATGAACGGACTGCTTACCTGAGGGGTCGACCGCTTTGTGAGAGCTGGGGCATTTGGGAAGAAGAGGAAGCGGCCTCTTGGAGCTGGGCTAGGGACGAATAGGCACTATAGGGGTTCTCCATGAGCTGGTCATGGGTCCCAGTCTCGATAATCTTTCCAGCCTGGACAACTGCAATGACATCTGCATTGCGGATTGTGGAGAGCCTGTGGGCCACTATGACAGTGGTCCGTCCAATCATGACCCGGTCGAGGGCCTCTTGCACGCTCTTCTCGGACTCAGAATCCAGGGCGCTGGTGGCCTCATCCAGGAGGAGGATGGAAGGGTTCTTTAGTATGGCTCTGGATATTGCAATCCTTTGCTTTTGCCCACCTGATAGCTGAATCCCACGCTCACCCACCTGCATTTCATGTGGATTTCTCTTTTATAGTAAGAAATTGTAATTGTCCTTGTAGTTTTAAGCACTATGGGATCGTATATATCCAAATTCAGGTGAGTCTCATCCTACTCCAATTGAGCTTAAATTTGAGGATATATACATGAATTATATCAACGTGGGCCCCACAATTGAGATCCGGGGCATATGTAGCATTGTCCCATGTAATAGCTAGGACAGGACCCAAATAACAGTACAAGTTGGGCAATTAAGGGGCCCGATTAACCAAGATTAATTAACTTCTATTGAGCCATACAAATTAACAGGGTGAAACTAACTTATAAGGTTTGCCCTGTATAGTTAGTTTCAGTGATTGGACCAATTTGTAATGGCACTGAATGAAACTGTATTAATATTTGGTTGGTTTTCACATTGTTCAAGATTTCAGCAAGAAAAGAAAGTCACCTGAGTCTCATATCTATCTGGAAGGTTGTTGATGAAAGAAATGGCCTCTGAGAGCTTAGCAGCACGTGTGATTTCATCAAGCGTGGCATCATCTTTCCCATATAGAATGTTCTCACGAATGCTTGTAGCAAAGAGTGCAGGCTCTTGGTTAACCAACCCGATTTGCTGCCTCAGCCACATGAGCTGCAGGTCCTTGATTTCATGTCCATCTAACAAAATCTTCCCAGAAAGAGGCTCGTAAAAGCGTTCGATCAATGAGATTACAGTGCTCTTACCAGACCCACTTCCTCCAACAAGGGCCACGATCTTACCAGAAGGTATGTCCAAGCAGAACTTGTTAAAGACCATCATGTCCGGGCGAGATGGGTAGCTGAAGCACACGTCCTTGAACTCTATATGGCCATCCACTTTGTCTAGAGTCTTGCCGCTTCTACAACTGGTTTTGCTGACAGTGTTCCTCTCAATCATCGCCAGAATGGGATATGCTGCTGCTTTGGCTCGGATGAAGGCAGATATGTTTGGCGCCGCCTGCCCAAGTGATCTGAAATGCAATTTCATTACACTGATGGCGTATTTGTTTGCATAAAATACATTGGAATTGAATAAATATGATCAATTCATGTTGAAATGAGTTGCACCAAAGATGACTAAAGAGGTGAGTGGCGCAGGATAAATGTCAGCAATGTGAATGGTACTCTCACTTTCCTACGATTTGAATTACTTGAGTGATGGCTAGGTATTCGTTTCCAACCTCCCATTGATTCATTTTTCATTAGAGTGGAGATAATTTTATGGTTATTTCTAAACATTTTACATTGTTTTTCATGATTTGAAGCACTTTTAGAAATAGAAGTCTTACAATTCATATTTACTCAATTATATGAAACAAACGGGCCTGAGAGCTAGTTTGTTGGGTCTTTTCCTCGCATGGACTTTAATTCCTAGGAATTCTAATAAATGTGTTTTTAAAGTGGTTAAAATTGAATAGACTAAGGTGAAAATCAATAAGTGGCCATCAAATAACCTCCCTTCCCGTGCAAAATAAGTATATTAAATCTTGGAAAAGCCAAGGTCCAATCTACATCTACATCTACATCTACATCTCATATCCTTCATCCCTCATCTCTTTAATAATCTTTTGTTGCAATACATTTCAACATGAGTTTTATGGAATTCAATTCCTTACAAACAAAAGGACCTTATTGCCCATTCGCCTATTTTTTATTGAATTTCAGGGCTTCATGGTAAAAGGGGTTTTACCAAAAAGAGTATTAAAGAGGTGAGGAGTGAAGGGTCTGAGATGGTAGATGAGTATTCATCTTCCATCAAAGGAAAGAATACCTAATGTCCTCACAAATATCTTCACCTTCAATCCTTCACTTTAAGTGCTTTTCCTTTTTCTTATAAATTCGACATTGACTAAGAAAAAGAGAATAAGAAGAAGAGGCCGTAAGGGAGTTGCTCATCTCCTCAGGGGCAACTTCTTAAGGATTTTACAAATGAACATTGGAGTTTTAGAGAAGAAACTTACAGGCCAGCAATAACGACATTCAGCATGGTAGTGAATGACTCTCCACCATTGGCTATTTGCTTATGGACGACTACGCTGGTGAACCATACGAGCAATGACCATGACAAAAACAGAACACAATGCATAGACCCAAGCCCAAGACCCTTCGCCAACCCCCCCTTCTTCCCATACTCATATGTCTTTAGAAGAGCATTCCTGTAGGACTGCACGGATTTCTCTTCCCCAACAAATGCTTGGACAGTCCTGACATTTGCGATCACCTGATGAATCATCAAGCAGATCAAATAAATTAGTCTTTGACCATTACAACAACGGGCAAAGATGAAGAAAAGGGTACATGATTTACACATCCTTGAACCTATCTCAGAGATCTGCCTATATATTTGAATGTACAATTTGATTTGCGTCGAATAATTAAGTTGCAGACAGTGATTTTTCATCGGAGATTGCATTCTGAAATAAAATTTATCTACTTTCACACTAACAACGACATAATTCATATTCCATTGTAAGTGGAACCCATATTTTTTGTTCATGAGTAAGTAAATTTTAAGTAGTTATCGATAAAAATCGCCAAACATGAAAGCAAAAACACTGTTCCACTGCAAAGTAGACCGTTCCAAATTGATTTTCCACACGGCCAAACCGCCCCTAATCAACAAAATCAAGCCATGGTAACCAGTTCAAAAAAGAAAAGAAAAGGGACAAGAAGATTATAACTCTGATTACAACTCTACCTCTTCTGCAATTTCTCCCGCCTTGACGTAGGATTTGCGTACTCTGGCAATGAGACCGGTGGCGACATAAGCATAAACTCCACCCGCGATGGCGATCAAGGGGACTATAGATAATGTCACCAAGCTAATTTGCCAAACACGAATGAATCCAATGGTAAAGCCTGCGACAAATCTGCTTAAATAATGCATGAAGTTTCCAACCTGCAAAAAAACCATTCACAGTAAAACTCATTAATCACACCATATGGTAATGTAAATCATACATGCCAAATTGTCATTCTTTTGGGAAGGATCTTGACAAGAGAAGATTCCAAGAACCATTTTCACATATCTTTGACGGGCCTTAAACCAGGATAGAGTAGTTTGTGAAAATGCAAGAGGAACATACATATTCATATCAATGGGGCTAGCTATAGTTCCAGACTAATTAACCTGATGTCAGACAGCAATGCTCATGGCGGATGATCATCCTATTTAACTTTACTGCGAGCTCACCTTTATTTGATTAAGCCCTCTCACAAGTGGTATTATGCACCAAAGTAGCCTAAATTTTATTTTTATTAAAGTTTTATGCACTATTGGATTAATCACTTGTGAAAAAATATGATAAATTCATGTGTACGCATCACTCTCATTAAAGTGCAAGTTTATGTAATTCAAGCAAATTATTCAAGCGGGGTCCAGGTCAAATCAGGTTTTAGCTGCCAGTAATCATCAATTTTTCAATTTGATTGGCTAGGCTAGCATTTTATTTTATTTTGTTTTATTGTCTCGTTGTTTGTCTAATGTGAACCCCTTCTTTTATTTTTCTTTACTAAAGTTTGCATGCAATATTAGGATCCTTTTTTCATATTGGGCCACGGCAGATTGAGGTGAGATTTTGTGGTCCCTGTAAAACTTGGCCCAGTGGTACTACACTTGGACTCATGATTTTAATCCACATTGAATTGATGAAGGTGGGCCCTAGCTGTGCCATTTGGTGTATGGCCATGCAGACTGCACAGTTTGTCGGGGTCAGCTGACCATGACTCAGAAGAAACCTGGCCCTTTTGTAGCAGTTTTGGAGGTTGCACAACAATTTTAGCACCAACCAATACACCTTATTTTTTCAGTAGAACAGACTCGGATGATTGGGATTTGGGAGATGTCAGGGAACTTATAAATCATAACGGAGGCCTGTTTTCTAATTCATTACCTACTCACATTTCGAACTGTTACTTATTTAGACAAGCTATGCAGGCTGTGTAGAGAAGGAATGTTTCGTCTCACCATACGGAGGATCAAGTTTTGGAAAATTATGAAGATTGAAGAGTCACCTTTATATTTTAGTTATATTGTCTATTTTTCCTCTCTGGGACTCGATGCTCACTGTATTTTGGTTTCAAATCCGATCAATCCTTAGACTGATCTCCTTGTATTTCCTTCTGTTTTAATATATCTATTTTTTCAGCAAAAAAATAATAATAATAATAACGGAGGCCACGCCATCTCCAACAAAACACAACCCTCCTCTCCTTGGGGACAAGCTTAAATTTTATGCTCGTCCGAATTTTGAGATTCTATCATGCAAAAATTTGACACCCATTCTAACTTCTTTTTTTCTCTAATTTGGCCTCCTTGCAAGGAATGCTACTGTAATTTATATACAGATTTGTGATACCAATATGCCAACTCCACTTAATCAATAAGTGTGTTCGCCTCACCCATTCTGCTTTATCTAGTAACTAAAATTTGACTGTGTTGGTAAAAAATTGTTTCCTCTTGATAGTATTTAGTTCTTCCACATAGTTAATTATCATGAAGACCTTTCCAATACATGGATTCAGATGGATCCTGCACGGACAGTGGAAAAGGGGTTTATGGGTGGTTCCGGACCATGACTACATATGACCTGTGACATGTGAGTTATTACTGTCTGTGAATATCAACATTGGTTAATGTTTTTCAGGCAATTAAAACATAGGTCACCTAACCGCTGGGACCTATCATGTCCGCCCTTGCATTACAGTTTTGACTCGGACTGTTACGCGTTTGTAAGGTTTGTTTTTAATTTCAGTGGAGCCCAGATCAAGCCCATGCCCCAGACTCTCAGATGACCATTAAACAAGTGATTCAAAAGCAAATTGCTCAACCGTTCAGGAATATATAAATGGTTGGTCCAATGGTTTTAATTCGGCCACTGATGTCAATTCATGAGAAATCATCACCTCATGAAACTTCTGACAAAATGGTGGGGCCCTTCTAGCCATCTATCTGGCTCACCCCACAACCCAACTGGCTCTAGGAAATTTTGCCCCTTGTAAGCTGTACTACCATGGAGATATCTAAAACTAAATCCACAATCTCTTTCTGATTCATCACACGGTGCAGGAATCTATAAAAGTAGGTCCAATGATTTTAATTCGGCCACTGCTTCCAATTCATGAGAAATCATCACCTCATGAAATTCTCTGACAAATTGATGGTGCCCATTTACTAAACAATTAAGCAATCTAATTGGCCCACCCCACAACCCGACTGCCTTTCATAAAAATAGCCCCATCAGATCATCCTTGGTTAGTAACCTTAAAACTTAAGGACTTTTTAAATATATATATATATATTATTCAATCCAACAACCGATAAAATTTTTATGAGATTAAAATTGGGTCTAGTGCTGGATCACGAGAGTGTGAAAAGGCCCAATATTGAATGGGAAGATTTACTCGATATTGGATGGGAATTTTTCTCTCTTTTCTTAGGTGGACAATTCATTTAAGACTTACTGGATGAACTGTTAGATCTACAAATGGAATTCAGACCGGCCAACAAGGCTAGTGACTAGATAGTGAACTGTCTCCAATTAATGCTCAGGACAGCATTAATTGGCACTCCTGAAGATCACTGGTCACCATTCACCAATACCCATTCTCAGGCGAACCGCCTGATTTCCATCTCCTGCTAAACTCCATTCATGATCAAAGAGACACTAGAGAAAGAAAGAAGACAGCATCAAAAGAAGAATCTCGTCTCATCCATCTCTTCTTCTCTCTTTCCTTCTAAATAAAACAAGAAAAACACATCAGACATACCTTTTCAGAAATGGCGTCTTGAACGACAAGAATATCACTTGTGATAGCAGCTATCACTTCTCCTGTTGAAGCTTCTGTGTCGAAGTGCCCTATGTCCTGACTCAACATGGACTTGAGGTATGCCATCCTCATCTTGGCTGCTTGCCTCTCTCCCGTATACATCCAACAAGCAACCTCTGTCACCATAGATCATCATCATCATCAAACAAATCAATAAAGTAGATAATTCATGATATAACAACCAAATCCTACCTGTCCATGAAGAGAACAATATAACAACACCCAGATAAACAAAATCTAAGGAATACTGCAAAAAACCATAGGAAAACAAAAAGATGGGGTGGTAAGTAATTGCAAGAATAAGAGCAAGGGCATGTTTGTGCAGTTGCTTTTCGATTGAAAAAGCTAGAGAGTGATTATTTTTTTTTGCGGTAAAAAAACTTTTACATTTGGTGTGGCTATTTTTTCGTAAGGAAAAGATAAAATTGAACTAAACATTTTGTGATTCCACGAAAAAACATTTCTACTCGGGTTGAAATGGATTTTCTCCCGGTAAAAAAAAAAAAAAAGATCCCACGAATGCGGTTTTCTGCAGCACTGCACAAACGTGCCATGATGGACAATTGAATAGAAGAAAGGTAGGGAAAAGTTTTGATATGGTTACCTTGGCGACTTGATGAGAAACAGAAGCGGGAAAAAGATAAGCGATTCCTATGATGTTTATTAGCTTTCCAAAGAAAATAAAGAATACTGGCACCGACGCGCCATGAACGCAAGCACCCAACGAGCCGATGGCCATTAGAACATAATCATAGAAATCTGCGTAGGAGAAGAGCTTCAAGAACGGTACTTTGTTCTTGGCTTGGTCTTCCTCTTCTTTATTCTTCTTTGTGTGCTTCTCTTCGCCATTCATTGGAAATTCTTCTCCTCTTCCTCTTCCTCGTCCTCCATCCCTCATCTTGGCCAAAGAAGGGAGATGGGAACGGTGTGCAGGTTAAAAGAGAAGGAAAGCTGCCAGCTTTTGGAGCTTTTGTACTTGTGAGTGGGGAAAATGTTATAGCTGGGACTAAATGGCTTAGTTGATCTCTCTATTTAAGGACCTTGGTGTGTCACTCATGTGTGATAGGTGAGGGATTGTGAATACCCGGTTAAGGTCCTGCGTTTTACAATTTATCAGGAGATATTGATGGTGTTGTTTTATTTATTTATGAGTAGAAAAGGGTATTTCCTGCTTGCTTGGAAAATTTTCTAAAAGGTATAAGACTTTTGCCTCATTTTCAAAAAAGTATATGAAAATTTAAATATTTTAATATAGTATAAAAGTTTTTCCCATATTTCTTTCAATCAAGTACTCATTAGGAAAAATTTTTAAAATGACAAAAAAATACCCGTCTTTTTTTCAGTTTTTTTCCTTTAATAAACCATTTAAGAGAAATGACTAAATCCAACCCAAACAACCTAGTGGGGTCCACTTTAGCAAAACATAATAGTTGATTTTAGGGATGGAAAATGTCAATAAAAGATAAGGACTTGTCATAAGGGAATTGTATTTTTGTCATTTTTTTTAAACCTTTTTTTATGGAGAGGACTTGATTGAAAGAATTGTAAAAAAAAAAAAGAAAATTATACTTTTTTTGAAATAGTCAAATCTTCATGTACATTTTTTAAAATAAGCCAAAAGTTTTATATTTTTTTAAAAAATTTTCTCTCTCTCTCTTTTTTTTTTATTGAAGATTCATACCTGGTGAATCTGCAGCTTGTTTGGGCCAACCAATTACGAGGCCCACATTTCCATGATCCATATAGAACTTCATCTTCCGATCCGGATCCTCGCTCAAATTCACAATCATAGTCTCAGTGTATTAAATTATTAATGATGGGTCAACTAAGGATCCCACCATCATATAGTTCCCCTAGCTAGAGCTTCTTAAACCCCAAGGGGTAGCTCGGTTGGCGTAGGACTGCGGTTTGCACCCGGAGGTTGTAGGTTCGAAACTGCACTACCACACTTGGGATATAGGGAATTTTACCCGACTTCCCTCTGGGCCCGGAGGGATTAGTCCAGCCCAAAGGGTTGGGAACCCTCCGACAGCAGAAAAAGAAAAAAAAAATAGCTAGAGCTTCTCACTTCCTATGATTTTTGCATTTACTCACCTATGAAACATGTGACCAGTCTGTGGCCATTAAATCAAGGGTTAAGATCATCATCTGATGAGGCTGATTGTTTTGCAAAATCATAATCTGTGATGAGACCTTTTAATCACCCCCCATGCTACTAATAGGCATGCATGGAGATGGGCCATGATGGAGTGATCCAAACTGTTTGTATAGTTAGATGAGAGAGGCAGAAAATATATCACAATCCTTCAATACGGACAACTGGACTGTCCACAATTAAAGGTTTTGTGGAAAGCTTTCTCTTGCAGGGGCTGATCATCGTACTAATGGATCAGATATCTTAACTGTGACCGGTTTGCACCAATTGAAAACTTAAGCAAACCAGACTTCTTTATAGCTGGAGCTTTTAACTTTTTCTTCATAGCATTGATGACTAAGTAATACGATCTTAACTTTTGCCAGCCATTCCCTGGAATTAGCCTTGCAGATGATCTTTAGTCATTGATTCCTTGGTCCTGTTGACTACTTTTAGGTGCATCCAAACTTAGAGATAGTGAGATATATACCATGGCAAAACATGCAGAAATCACATAGCAGACTGAACTAGAAGAGGGAAATATTAAAAAACTTAGCTGATTATGATGTAAATTATGATGGTTTACACTAATCATTGCTTAAATTATAAATTTGGAATAGAAGAACAATAAGAGGCATTTTAATCTGATAATTCAAGCCATCCTCCTAGGTCAATAATGCATAAGATGCACAAAAGGCCTAACGGCTCTAGACTCTATGAATACAAAAGGAGATTATGGACTTGCCATCTGTCAAAACCAATTTAATCTTACTTGTTTAGACATCTTGATTCAATCTAAATTGATAAATCAAACGATATGAGCTGAATTTTGTTTAAACCATCAATTTAAAAAAAAAATGGATCTTATGACTGAGATTGTCAATCACGTGTATTTTTATTTTTTTTTCAGATGTTTAATTTACGCTCTCTTTTTATATCTAGTGAGATGATTAGACCCCACAAATTACACGTATTTCTTGGTGTAACAATCTAAATTAGTTTCATCTTATATTTCCAATATTAAGGGCACATTTGGAAACTAAATTGTTGGAGAAAGGATTTCCTCTTTTCATAAAGTCTGAAAAAACTCACATTTGGCAATTGTAAATCTTTAAGGATTTATGCCATCTAAAATCCTCATGTTTTAAGAATCTTAGATCCACCATAGGACGTGAAAATCCACGGCTGAAAAGAAAAGGGTATAAAAATCTTACGTCTGTGGATTTCTCATTTATTGCCAAACATAAAGAAATCCTCATTATCAATAAAAAAAAAAAAAAGCCTTGCTACGGGGCAATGAAAAGTTCTTAAATCCGTAGATTATTCCCCGGTTGCCAAATGTGAGCTCGAAAGACATGATTTTCCACATTCTTTGGTGGCCAGGCTTAAATGCCCAAGACTAGAATAAACTAGGTTTAGATCTCATACATGGAGTACATAGATGAGTGTGTATGTGTAGAAGGGAACACCATAGCCATGGGATTTTTATCACTTATTTTCTTTTTGTTAAATGGGGTTTTATATTACATTACTTGAATGCCATCCATTGGTGGAACGTTTGGACTTTGATAGATTTTTTTTTTCTCTACCCAGCTACAGGGGGATGGGATTCCGCCGCCCTTGAATGATGTTAGTAGACCTTGAATGTGGTGATAAAGGCCTCCGGTAGAAGTAGACCTTGGGCGATAGAATTAAAACCCAACGGTAATCCGTAGGAGAGTCTAGCCTGTTGGGACAAGGAAGTGAGGAAGGAGGACGAGACGTGGGAGTTGGTATAAATGGTATTAAGAGACGGATGGTGGTAGGTGATGGCGATGCGTTGTCCGCGGCTTTTCAATGCGGACAGGCGAGAAGGCCGTGAACTCCCAAATGCATTTAATGGTAATGCCCACTGGCTTGGCTTGGCTTTCTTCTTCCTTTTAGCCAAATGATTCTCGCGTCTCGCCCCCACACGGCTCGGGGTAAAGCATGTAGCAGACGTATACCGTTTTCAAGTAGTCCCGAATGCGGATCCCCTCGTGCAGCTATAAACACGGCAACATATTGCAATCTCCGCTGCATGCTAGATGAATTCTATCCTCCCCGTGGATTTTCTCAAATTTTAGTTCAATGAAACATAATTAAGGATACATCAACAGTGTTGTGGGATCCAATCCTATGCAACTAGGATGTGAGGGTGTTTCTCTAGAGAGTATGAGATTCTTCTTGAACGGTTTAGATTTTCTCTATGTGGTCCCCATGGTTGAGTTCCTTGCACATGTTGCATGATTCTCATGTAATAGCTCTGAATGGGAATCCAAAGTTGTTTTTTAGGCCTTTTTATTTGCATTTCATTCTATGTGATGATTAAGATGTAAATGGATCTCCGATTCTTCGATTATCAAAGGTTTCAACTCGTTAAAAATTAGATTTGGGTCATTATTTAGGCCCGGATAAGTAATTAGGTCCGAATCCCCTTTTTTTACCCGTGACCAAAATAGGTATGGATTTGGTTCCACCTTAGTTCAGACACGTGGATCCGGGGCCCAACATATTACCATAATTTTCAAGAATCTCTCTTAAAAATCAGATTTTTCCCATATCATTCTCTACATATATCAGGACCCGTCCCATATACATATCTGGTTCCCGCTCCGATTCCATCTTCTCATTAACGATTTCAGTTTTATAACAAAGAAACTGGTTCCGGGTTCAAGTAAGATTCCACCTTCTCATTAACGGTTCTAGTTTCACGTCCACCATAGACTCGGATTGGAACCGACCCATTTGCATCCCTAGTGACGACACTCACTTTCTCTTTCATGTACCCCATTAAATGTTTTTTCTTTTTCCATTCTAAACTCAGAAAAAGGGGGCAAAAAGTTGAGAACTGTGAGAAGGTCTAACCATCAGAAGAGAATCTCACGCCCTCTAAATGAACACTGCTCATGCATGAAGGGAACTTAGTGATTGAACCTTGGGTAATTGTAAGGCCCCGTCCCGAGTTAATCAAAATTAACTCTAGTTAATTGGAATTCATGCTAGTTAATCGTGTTTAACTTGCCCTTCCGCCTTGTGCTTAAATTGCTTCTATTGGAAAACACGAGATGAAATGAAATGAATTGAAACCGATAATTGTTATAGAATGGAATTAGGTTATATATATAGAACTGTTGAGTTCTTGTATTGATAAATAACATGAGAATTCATGAAAATGCATATGTCTTGTTGAACCGTCGTGTTCACGTGTTATTGATGATGTCACAGGCCTAGATGCCCGTGCCGGTCTTGCAGAGGCCGCGCCGCCTGCGGAGGAGGCCCATCCGATACCTGCAGGAGGTTTAGCGGAGTGGGCATAGTTCGGAGGGCGAATGTAATGAGACTTTTGTAATAATTAGTTTTGAGATGTAATTAGATACCAACTGCATTGTATTTTAAATGTGCAGTGTTGGTTTTAGTGGACTGTGATTTTGTGTATATGAACTTTACGTCTGATGTAAAGTTAATTGTTGTCAATGTATATATATGTGTTCCGCAATTTATACATTGGCAGGTTCTGTGATTTGATATCCCTTGTGAGTCTTGTCTTAACTTCGGTTAATTCCGGATTTACGGGAGTAAGTATAATCTCACGACTCGGGGTCTGTCCGAAGTAATCAGATCTCGAGCCCCGGTCGTGACAGTAATTGGGTGAGAAAAGGGATACCCAACTAACTGGGCGTAACCCCTAGTTCTCATGTGGCCCATGAAAGTTGATCAAAAAAAAAAACTAGTCATCTATTCTTTACACCTTCCTTTGTTCATTTGGATCTGGATTCTTTATTGCTTTAGCTATTAGCGTGGCTATTTTTTAAAATAGGACATTTGGTAAGTTCTTACAACCTACTTGCCACACCAGATTAAAAAAGAAAAATGCGAGCTTTAGAATTATCATTTATAAAACTCATAGAATATGGATAGCAGCTAATCTAAGGCAGTAAAATCTATATAATAAGGGAGAGCAGTATTTGAATCCCTGGACATTTTGGACCCTTGGATTTATGTACATATTTTTGTACATAAATCCTAGGGCTGAGAAGGGATTCAAGAGCTTGGTAATTTTGTAATTATTTGAAAACAAAGGGGTAGTAACTTTTTACTAAGGACAAGAGGATACAAGAGTGCCATTGATTTTCTGTGAAATTACGAAACCTGCCATTATCTTTTCCCAGAGGATATGGTAGTGTCATTGGTTTTCTGTGAAATTACGAAACGTGCCATTATCTTTTCAAAACTTCCTTGCAAGTAAAGATATGATTAAATACACGGCTATGATTGCAATTGAGTGATTGAACGGTGTGAAATTTGGGCCCACAACTTACCAGTTTGCCCCTTCACATATATATGCTGTTTTTCACGGATTGTGGAATCTGGACTAACTTGGATTGTTTTGGTAGCAGATGCAAACATGGCTTGCATGCAATTAAATTAGACTGCTTATAGTAGTGGGCCACTTCTGGTATTCAATGGTGGTTAAATAAGGGTCCAATTACCTAAAAAAATAAAATCCGGCTGGGCTTGATTTGAAGCTGATTAATCCAATGGGCCACATAGAAAATTTGAGTTAAATTTGTTAAATTATGGACGGTATTAGTTGTTAGGTGGTCAAAAGAAGAGTAATTAGATTTAGTTGTACTCAGAGCGTGGTGCGCTGTGCATAGTTATCAATTTCGTGCCGTTTCGGCCGAAATTGCCGAAAAATTTCGTTTCAGTCAAGTGGCCGAAACGAAATTTTGACTGAAACGAAATGACATTCAAAACTTTTCGTTTTGAATATCGGTCAATATCGGCCGAAATTCGGGATTTCGGCCGAAATGTTACTTTTCGGCCGAAATAGAATTTTATATAATTAATTTTTTTTAACTTTTTTTACACATATATTTTTTATATTTCTTATATTTTCACAAAATATAATTCCAAAAAAATTACTATAATGGATTAAGTCTATATTTATTACTTTTTCTATTTTTTTTACTTATATATGTATATATATTTTGTTATTTTTTCCCCGAAATGTAATTCCGAAAAGTTTCGCCGAAATCCCGAATCGGCCGAAACTTTTCATTTTGTAGGCCAGACCGAAATGAGGTCCGAAACGATATTAACAACTATGGCGCTGTGCCTTCAGGCACGGGCAATGACTAGTATATGATAATATTCAACAATTTATATATGTAAAGTTGCACAAAGCTTTCCTATGTGGATAATCTGGATTTTCATTTATATGCAATGACGATTAAAGTGTTCTAATTTGAGAGTCCACAAGAAAGCGTGGGGTAATCAAATTAATGCATGCCTCAATTACTGATAGCACGGGTCCCTTGTGTAAGAAATGAAAATTCATGTCATGTTACGGTGCATGTTTTCTCATTCTATGCTCTACCCAGTACTTAGCAGGCAATGTCTTAACTCACTCACGTGGTTGCAAACTGCAATTATTTCGGAAAAAAAAATTGACCTAGCGAGGACCCACACTCGAACTTGTCCCAGACCACGGCAGGGGACACATCCCTGTACAGTAACCTATCAGCCCTCTTGGCCTGCCCACATGGAGACCCGCCCACGGTAGAGAACACGTCAGTGTGCAGTAGCCGTTCACATATAACACCATTTTTCTCTATAGTCAATGCGAGACTCCGGGGCTTTACAATATTGCTCACCAAGGCTTTGTTTATTTACATAAATATGTAGGAATTGAACATATAGAAATTCATGATCCAATAAACTATCCATCAAAAGATTATTAAAGAGGAGAGCTAAAAAAAAATTTGATATAGGATTTGTGTCCCTTTTGCTAGATTTTGTTTTGGCTAAGGAGTGTTCGAAGGTTTGAGTCAAAAGGCTTTGCCACCTTCATTGCAAGACTAAAAAACTAATAACATTTCATCTTGTGATATAAATAAAGGGGATAATATTCATGTGCATCCATCCCTCGCCATTGTGGTGAGGGACACCCCATTTTTGGGAAGTTTCAAGTACAAAATTCAAGTAAAGTATACTTCTCTTTTGTACTTGAATTTTGTAATTGAAACTTCCCAAAAAGGGGTGTCCCTCACCACAATGGTGAGGGATGGATGCACATGAATATACCCCTAAATAAAGGACTGCAAAATGGCATTTTGTCATTTCCCAAGCACATGCACGGACATTTAACTGGATAAATATGATCACAAATAAAAGAATATCAACTATTTAAATATGATCACAAATAAAAGAATATCAACTATTTAAATAACTACAGCAGATCACTTCATGATCCATGTTAGAACTGGGCAAATGATGTGGTTGCACAACATGCCAACTCAGTCCCTGAGCCGCCGCCACAGCTCCTAGTATTAAAAAAAAAAGTACAAAAAAAAAAAAAAAGAAACTAAAGAAAAGATGTAATCTGGAAGTGGCTCTCTACAGGAAGAAGCCGAGAGCCCTAAGAGCTGAAGAATCCAAGCTGTAAGCTGTGAGAGAGAGAGAGGGGCATTTTATTTTACAACAAACACAAGCCCAGCAAAGCATTAATTCCCTCCAACTAACAAAAGCCCCCGCCAGGAAATTTCATAAACATATCTATGATCTATCCAAATCTTCTCTCATCTTTTCTTCTATGCAAAAAAAATATCAACATAAGTAACAATATATATATATATATATATATTTTTTCCTCCAATCTCCACCTTTCCTCCTTTGCCCATCTGCTGCCGTACAATTCATACCCACTTCTGTAATTCCTTCACACGTTTGTGTAGTCCATTTCCGTGAAAAAGAAAGTGGTTTTCTATGAAAAACTTCTTTTTCATAAGTTTGGTGAGTCAGTTTTTCGCATAACTGTTTTTTCGCCACATCATCTTTTTCCTTCCTAAGCATGGAAATAGACTTTCTATGTAGGGGAAAGGGTATGGGAAGTCCATTTCCACAGGAAATTGATCTCTTATTTCCTCACTCCACCCAACCACCCTCTTTCTTCCCTCTCTCTTCCCATCCCCACCAACTCCACACACATACCTACCCACGTACCCATTAGTTTTAATTAAACAATAGTTTTCACTAAAGAAATCTGTAGCCGCACCAAACAACATTAGCACCAACTCATCGAGGAAAAACTTTTTGCGCCAAACATGAATTTCTAATTTCCTCATAAAACATTTTCTAAGGTATTTAAAAACCATAGAATTTGCTGATGTGACAATTCCACCTTTCCATGAAAGTTGTTTCTACACAAACGTGCCCTAAATAACAACCCATACCCTTTCCAATCTATTCATCGGGATTGGAGATTTGTCCGTCATTTCCACCTTGGGTCAGTTTTTGGAGCTTTTCCTCTTTTCTTTTTTTTTTGGATCTATGATAGGGGGATTTTATAGATGGAATTCACTCACCCTCTCTAAAAATTCCAAATGCCTACCTCTATCACTAGAGAAGTGAACAGTTTTTAAAGTCATCAATCAAAACTCCAAAAAAATGTGGTGCATGCCTATGTAGCTTCCTTTGGGTACATCTTGATGAAGCAAATCAAGGGAAACAAGGTCTAGCACTTGGATTAAGGGCGGCCTTGAATCAATTAAGTCTGATCAACCCTTAATTTTCAGCTCCTTAAAGTTTAATTGTTATAGATTATGCAGATTTATTGGGATGGATTGAACAAGAATAATGCCCCTATTAGTGTAAAATTATGACTAGTGTGACAGTGTCATTAACTGCGTAGAATTATATATGGAGGGACTGGATTGATTATAAGTGACTATAAAGATAAACGTATTAGCAGGTTTGTTAAAATCACCTTTTTACATGAGTAACTGGCCACATCCAACAAATTTTATGTGTTTTTTTTTTTTTTTTTTTTTTTGCATTTTACGTAAATATGACCTTTTTTTTAAAAACCTATGAAAATTTAAGATGTAAAACAAAATGTTTTGATGCTTATCATTGATATGGGAATACCAAACTGTTTGAATCATGAATTGAGGCCCATAAAATGCAAAAGATAAGACCTATAAGTTGGGATTTTTCAACATTTTGGCAGAAACTTCTCAATAGAAACTAAATGTCTTGATGTTTATTAGTTTAATAAAAAAATATGAATGGTTCGAATTATGAATTTGGAATTAACAAGATTTTTTTAAAAATTGAGAGGTAGTCAAAGGGTTTTGGACCCATGACCTTTTTTTCACAAGGACGTGAAAGGGGATTGCACCATTGCTTTTTATAAAAGAGAGGTGTTTAATCGTTACCACCACTTCGAGGTGTGTAAATGAGATGCTAAAAATGTCCTCATTTTCACACCTCACATTGAGCACAATACAAACATAATAGTTACGGATGTATTTCATTTATATATTTAAATGAGTGCAAACAAATGACTTGTGCTAGAATTTTCTACAAGTATTTGTTGGCCATTGGCTAAAGACTTCTGTACAGAGCGAGTTAGAGATTTTGATCTTTGCATTTATAATTTCGGCCACAATTTGTGTGTACACACGTACATATTTGTGAATCTGGTATCCCATGCACATAGTGTGCATGATGAATTCCATGCGACCTCGTTGTGGGATCCGCTTGATATGATGGTCCAAACCCTCGTTGTGGGTTCCGCTTGATATGATGGTCCATCCAAATAAACCCCCACCCCACCTTCCCATTGAAAGAAATTGAGAACACAATAAAACATAGTTTATTACATTCTACTAAATTCAATTACACCCACCAATGTAAATAGAAAAAATCCTAACCAAACCTACTAAATAAAGAGTCCTCACCAAAATAGTAAACACACCATAAAAGATAATCACAAATAAAAAAAAGTTAAATAGGTAAGGAAATTACTAAACTAATCCTAATTTACGTACGTAGCATCACCCAAACCTACTAAATAAAGAGTCCTCACCAAAATAGTAAACACGCCATAAAAGATAATCACAAATTAAAAAAAGTTAAATAGGTAAGGAAATTACTAAACTAATCCTAATTTACGTAGCACCAGGACACAATGCGCCCCCCCCCCCCCCCCCCCCCCCCCCCACATTCGAATAAACTAGGCCCCTGAATTGACTTTGTACTGCAGCTTAATTATAAGAATTTCTGCCCCCCCCATTCGAATAAACTAGGCCCCTGAATTGACTTTGTACTGCAACTTAATTATAAGAATTTATGGGCTAATTGATCAAAGGGTTAGAATGATCATTTAAGCCTCTGTTGCCATACAATGGTAGTGCCCATCTAGATCTTCCGATCTCTCAGTCCTATCCCCAAGCGAGCCTTACATCCATGCACATCTCTGATGATACACATGCAATACTTGTATAGCCTCAAGTATAGGCGGGTGGAACCAGGGAGACTAGGTGGGCTGAATTAAAGTGTTTTTGATGTGACATCTTGTCTGAAAAATTGAGGCTTTACTTTATTTTTACTTGATGATCGTTAAATATTGCATATTTTACCCCTCATTAGTCCGAGTTTTATCGGCATCTCATGTACATATTATTTGTTTTACACAGAGATTTTATCATTCTATTACATAAAGGATTATCCAATTATCTTGTATAAATTTGATTATTTGTAGCACATTTTTATTTAAATTCTCTTGTGTAGATAGACTCCGTGATTATCCCAAACTCCCGGCTAGTGTCTCAAGGCATCAAAAAGAGATTTCAAATAAAGAAGTTACATGAAGAAATCTTGGTGAAGTGCTAAAGAATTCCAAAATAAGAGGAGAAGGCTTTAAGGATAAAAGAAGTCATTTTTTAACACAAATGAGTGATTGGTGTATTGGTTAGAGCTTAGGTTGGTACGAAATAGGTTATGGGTTTAAATCCTAACAATTGCATATTATTTTTTTATCTATAAAATATTATTTTTCCTCAAATTCATGTGAAATGATATGAGCCAATAAAAGCCTCCAAAATAAAGGACCACATAAAGCAAAAGGCACATATCTTTTTGTAAGGAAAGTTTGTTGCAACCAATCTATCCATGTGAAAGTAAAAGAGCCAATGGAAAGCCTCCAAATCAAATTCAAGCAATCCAAGCAAATGAGCTGATCAAAAGCCTTCAAGTTGCAACCAGTCAAATGGAAGCAATCCTTGTGAAATAAAATAAGCCAATCAAATGCCTTCAATGTTCCTATAAATTGGAATGTATTTGTAGAGTAAAAAAAGATGAGATTTTTTGGCAAGTTAGTCATTTTGCAATTTTATTTTTAG
Organism: Umbellularia californica; assembly: GCA_028538565.1. Taxonomy (NCBI): domain Eukaryota; kingdom Viridiplantae; phylum Streptophyta; class Magnoliopsida; order Laurales; family Lauraceae; genus Umbellularia; species Umbellularia californica. The sequence continues at coordinate 9,620,745 of JAPQWN010000001.1, read as the reverse complement.
ATTGTAATTAGGAGCTTCTTTGTAACTAATCTAGAAAGAGTGTGTAATTGAATATCATTAATAAAAATTTGGAACTCTTTCTTGATGTTTAGTGGCTAAAGTTCTTGAAGTAGGCTCTCCTTTTGAAGTTAAGTAATGTAATTAGTTCAATTACATGCATGTTTTAGTTTAAATTCCCTACCTGTGCCTTGATTGATTAGTAGATTGTAGATCTAGTTGTGCTAATATCTCTCTCATTTCTCATGCTCTATCTCTGCACTTGATGCTTGGATAATCTCAATTGATGCTTTATAGTTTGATTAAGTTCTCTCACATAACATGCTCTAGAGTCCTTAAAGTGTGGATCATTACTATTTTAGCAAAGTGCCAAATTAGTCCTAGAAGTTATTATTAATTGTGTGTGTGCGTGTTTTTTTTTTTTTTTTTTTTGTTTTTTCTAAAAAACATTTGGCTCTACCACAAATTTTTTTCCTAGATGATAGCACCCCAGTCCAATCCCTCTTAAATGACATTGCGACGACTAATCACCAACAATCAACCATGTGCAACTTACCACCAACAATCAACCATCCAAAAAACATTTATGGGAAAGTCCATTTGTGTTGATGCATGGCGCCATGTGTAACATTGTTTCCCTCTCATTTCCCAATCAATCACAAATTAGAAGTTGAGAATGGGGCCCAACAGCCCACCTACTACTTTGACTGATTATCATTCTTTAGTAGAGGAAGATCACAGTTAGTAGGTGTCCATTTATTGATGATAGTAAATTAGTTTCATCTATTTAGATTTTTTTAGCTTCTCTGTGATCCTATGATCAAAAGTCAAAACTACATACAACTCACGGATGTACTTATTTAAGTTGGAGGTGGGCCCGTGTACTGTACTGTGACAGTGCAACTTTTGTACTTAACCATCTTATTCCACAATAAAATCTTTAGTTGAAGTCAGATTTATGGGTTTGGTTTTGATACTGATGGGACATAACTTAGATCTCCAATTTGATTAATGAAGGAAAATCATATGGGCGGAGGACCGAGATTTTCTTTGGAAAGGCCACTATGTAAAGAGTAATCTTAGAGGAAGCCATGTTTGGAAGCTCCTTATAATTTTTCCATAAACCAAGGGGTTTTATTAAATTTTAGAGGGGCTTCGGTTGGGTTTGAATCGGGATCCTAGTGGCCTTATGCTTGGTGGCTTTGAGTGGACCACTCAGGCCTGTCATATTACCATGGGCAGCCTTTGCCCGAATGCATGACGGGCTGTCTGTGATGACATGGCAGACCCTAAATCATCTACTCTTAGTCACTGTGGGGATTTCCCTTACTAGATCCCGCCGGGGGTGGGTTCCATCAGTGGACATGTGATAGGGATTTCAACGGGCCTACTTTGCCAGGATAATTCTAAGCCCAAATAAAAAAAACAGCTGATTTGATATTTTGCCATTGGGCCCAATGAGTCACCTCTGAATGACCGAATTCAAATTTTAGGTCTAAAACCCTTATTAGGCCCGATCCGTGCGTGGCCTCTCCCTGAACAGTTCCTCTCGAGCGCGAGCGACAGAGCCTGCAAAGCTCCCCTGACGTCATCGCCTCTGTCCCTCCCCATCTCTCCATCTCTCGGCTGCTCCGCCCTGCTCTCCCATCTCCGCCCAGATCCATAAAAGGGGGGGCTTTTCTTCTACAACAACAAAAAAGTAAGAAAACCCTAATAATCTCTGATTCTCTTTAGCAATTCCAATTGTAGGGTTTTTGTGCTCTTAAAATCTTCTTTGTTTTGTTTTTTCATGGTCTGTGATGTTAGATCTTTGGTCTTGGGTTAGGGATCCATGAAGAACTGTGATGTTCATTGATTGATTCATAGTTAAGTGTTTTCATTAGTTAACTCATTATCAACTGTCTGCAAAGAAGTCATAATGAGAAGAAAACCAGTGGAGAATAACTGTTTTTGATTACCTATTGGAATTGTTTGCATTTTTCTCTTCTCCAGAGGGCACTGCAACATTTTTTTGCCCTTTTAGTAGACTTTTTGCACTCTGTTTTGATGAAGGCTCTACTGCATCACTCTGTATCCTATTCCTATGAGAAACCACAATCCATCAGTTGATAAAGGCTGCATGATCAAAGTCTTGCCTATATGATACTAGACATGTGAATTGTTTAGCCAAAGCATCCAACAATTATACCTCATCACCTCAATGTTTAGCAGAACCATGAGGAACCCTAGGTGTGACTTCTATGTCTATCCACAAGAGTAAGAAGACCAAAGTGTGAATAGTGCGTGTTTACTGCGTCAGTGTGGTATCAAAGCCATTCTATCATTATGGCATCAATACCTTGCAATATGGCTCTGATACCACAATGTGTTAGTTGAATCCTTTGTCGTTGCATTAGGGGATTCACTTATAGTCACAACACAGAAAGGAAGAGAGGATAAATCCTTCACACAAGCAATGTATAGTTATTCCTTTGTGGGCGTACTTCAAAGTATGGGCTCTTTGGACTTGCTACATGATGCTATGATTAGGAATCCTATCACAATGTGAATTCGGCCGGTATATATTTTTTTTATTCATTCTAAGAAGAAAACAAAGAAAAAGAAAAGAGAAATATTACTCTTAAAATAACGAGGACTCGAGGCATTGAGCACATAATATCAATAGATTTGAATATTGCCATATTTTTCTCTGCATAGAACTAAATATTGTTCTAGCACAGTTGGAAGGTGCTGGTTGTGGCGATCACGAGGAGACAGTTTCAAGCTATAACCAATAATAGAGATGGATAGATGTAGATATAGATATATTGTTTCTTTCTTCTAAGAGGTACCTCTCACACTTTGTATGAGAGGTAACTATTCCAATACCATGTGTCTCCTCAGTCCTCACTAAACTCCCATGAATTGGAACTCATTGTAATTTGACACTAATTTGACTTGCACTCACCGTTATATGGGATTTCTGAAAAAATATAACTTAAGAAATCGTTTAACTTTAAGGCCCCTAAATTAAGGATGGCAAAGAGTCAAGATTCCATGGGGACTCACCCCAATCCACTCCTATTAGGCGTGGGTTTGGTAGCGTTTTTTAGGAAAGCAGCATTTAAGAGACATTATATTTTGACCTAAGTTAGGTTCGGGGCAGGTTCAGGTTTTAGTTAAACTTGACCCTCCCCACCCCGTTTATAGAATAAAGATTTTAAAGTAAAACTATATGTGTAAGTTTCTTATAGGATAAGTGGTAGTGGGCAAAGCTTGAAACTTCAAGGTTGCAAGTTCAACTCCTCCTTCCTACATTTTTTTTTTAATTAAAAAAGTAACCACTGTCAAACTCGACTGACCCGCACCCGTCACGGGGTGGGTTTGGTACCATGGATAGGGATGGCAATGGGTCAGGGTTAGTTATCTGAACATGACCCAGCTGTCACAAGTGTTCCTTGTACTCAACCCAACCTGTGATGGGTTTTGCAGTCTATGATACCAAACCTGCCCCGTGATGGGTGCAGGCCAGGTTAGATCGGGTTTAACATGGGTTGTTTTTTTTTTAAAATTTAAAGTTGTAAATATGTAAGGGGGAGTTGAACCTACATCCTTCATCCATACCAGTTGTCCTAAAGATGCTTTGCACATGCAATCTCTCTAAAACATATGTATATCAGTATATGTATGTATGCATGTTATACACACTATGAATGGGGAGGGGCATGTCAAGCCTAACCAAAACCTAAACCGCCCAGCTCCTCTCTCTAGTCGAACTATAAAATCTCATACATGCCTTGTGTCCAACAGATTGATGCAGGAGCATCTGGTCTAATCCAATGGAGCATGTGATTAATCGAGTCCTCGATTATATCGATAGATTTAATCGATAATGAGGATTTTTGGTCCATTTCAATCAAGGCCTAATCAAGAAAAGGGATCAGAACTCAAATCGGACAGTCCAAATGAGTCTAGGTTATATTTGAAAATTCCTAAGTTAAAAAAAGACCCAAACAGGCCCAAATATGCTTAGCAGGCCCACATATATGGAGAGCTAAAAAAAGGCCCAAACAGGCCCAAATATGCTTAGCAGGCCCACATATATGGAGAGCCATCTAGTGGGGCCTATTATCTAAGGAGACAAGGTCGTTCCAAGGAGTGCAGCATATGGAAGTTCTGATCTAGGTTCAAAGCAGTTTTCTGTGAAAGAAGTAAAAATAAGCCCTACTGTTGAGCTGGAAAGCAAAGCAACAGAGGAGGAAGGGAAAAAAGAGACGATGCTGCTCTCTCCTCCTCTCTGTTGTGTGTATATTGATACAGCAAAAAGAAAAAAAAAAGTCTTGGATGTTCAGGCGAGAGCATAAAAGAAAAAAAAAAAAAAAAAAAAACTCTGCTCTAAGCTTATTAAATGCATGATTTGAGCATTATGTTAAAAGCCTATTCTGTTCAAAATTTACATCTAAATATATAATTAGCATGGAGAAGATTTCACTCCATCATGAAATAGGCCCACCGTCAGATTTATTTACGTTTTAGATGTGGCAAATTTGATAGTAGATACTATTCTATTATAGTAAGAACTTTTCTGAGAACTAATAGAATGGGCGATATTAACTTTTAATGGTTTTGATCTTGAAGATAGGCCCTCTTGACAGATTTATTTGTTTGTAGTATAGAGATCTACTATGTAACGAATCAAACACGAGGATAGCCCGACTTTTGAGCAACCACTCTTTTTGGGAATGAAGAACGTCAGACTTCAGAGTGCCTCAAAAATATGAAACTACCCTCTATAAATGCCTTGGAAGAAAAAATGCAATCTTACCTTGGACCTTTTCTTTTATAGAAGAAGGCCCACCACCGATCAATCCTACCTTTCACGCACCTACACTTTTTGACTTGTCTATAATTAGAAGTTGATATTGCTCTTAAAGTTGTTGGTCATGTCGGATTACATCTGTCATAAACTTTTAGGATATAAAATTATAAACTTATTAAGCTAAATTTATTCGATTATATTGATATTAAACACACTATTAATCAAAATCAAGATATAGCTTTCTTTGCACCTCCCTTGATGGTTATGCATCGAAGCATGCTCCCGCGACCAACTTCTAGAGAAATATTCTGCAAAAAAGGACGTTAGTTGAGCCTATTGATATGCATGTTGTCTCAAACTTCATGAATTTAATATTCAAATCATTATACTGAACTCAGCGAATTAGAACTGCGAATCAATCAAATCAGAAAACGAACTATATAAGCCTACCCCGTTGAATTTTTGAATTGTGGTAAGTGTCGAATTATGAACTCCATACTCAAATGCAAATTGGTCGAATTGCGAATTAGGTAACTATGGTCTAAACTCATACCTAACCCGGCCTGTTGCAATCCCTACCATAAATCAATGGTTGTGACTTGTGATGACCTGATGACCTTTCCATCACACTTACACTTCAAGTGTGTCCCACACCAGGCTAACATTTTTACCTCTTGTGCAATCTTGGAGGGGTACCTCTTGGCAGAAGGTGACCTCATGGCTTGCACAAGAGTTATCAATTGTAGCATTGTGCTAACTATGCTGTTTGGCTATTTTTTCAAATTTTCAATAATTCTAAACTAAGCGTTTGTCAATTAATGCTGATATCACATGAGATCTTAGACTTAATCCGAAAACCGAGGATAAGTAGAAATGAGTTGCCTACAATGGTACCCACTAATTTGTAATCACGTTGGACCAATCTGATAGTGGAACTCATTCTATGAAAAATAATCAAAAGGTAATGACCATGGAACCGATATAATAATGTTGGTAATCATACTAAGACCAGCCTAATGTTTGTCATTACTATGTGACTCATTTAATGTTTGAAATCACAATGTGTACAGTAAATGGCGCACTTTTTTTTTTTTTGATTTGTGATCCAATTTCTCAAATTGATTTGAGATCAGAGTCCAATTTTGCAATCGATTAGTGAATCGGACTCCAATTTCGAAATCGATGTCTACGTCTATAATATATTATAATTGCAACAAGACATTGTCGAACACTCGATATGACCCTGAAGTCTACAGGGTGAGAGTATATAATAGTATTGAATAAACATAAAACATGAGAGTACATAGGCTATTGATGAAGCACCTCCCATATTTCTCTCATGCAACACAAGCTATTTCACTCAATGATCATCACTATTGTCATCATCTTTATCCTTCTTTTTTCCTCCTCCTACATTGCCCCCTCCTGCTTTACCTCCTCCAATATTGACGTTACCTCCTGCTTTACCTCCTCCAATATTGACATTACCTCCATTAATGTCAGGTCCCAAAGTAACCTTGCCGTTACCACCTACTTTGTTACCCCCTTGAACTTGTGGATTGTACTGACCCCACCGGTCAGTCTGGCGCTATTGTAATTACCATTTGCGGGATAGGGTGCTTGCAAGTCCTATGGTCGTAGCTGCCTCCTCTGCCTCTTTCTCTTCCTTTTCCCTAACTTGACATCTCACCTTCATGATTTCATCCAAAATCATGTCTATTTCTCGGTTTATAAAGAGGTCTATGTTCTTTGCAAACTTTTGGTTGGCAAGCTCATTGACCGACTTCTCGAAATAAATCTTGGATTGCCTCGGAAGTTTCTCCTTGGTGAGCAAGAGATTGTGTCGCCTTACGGCTCGTTTCTTTTTCAGCAAAAAATCTGAAACTAATTTTCTATTAGTTTCCGGAGAGTCCAGTTTGAGAGGAGGGAGGAACCTCTCTATCTTCGCACAAGGAAGGATAAAAGTTGATGGCGATGGAATAAACGGAAGGGAATGGAAAAACCATTAGGGTAGAAGAGGAAAGAGAGGGAGGGGGCTTGTTTAGGGTTTGGACTAGGGTTTGGAAGAGAGTCCAAACCCTAAACAAGCTCACTCCCTCTCTTTCCTCTTCTCCCCTATTGGCTTTCTCATCACCTTCGTTTTATTCCATCGCCGTCAACTTTTCTTCCCTATGCAGAGATAGAGAAGTTCCTCCCTCCTCTCAAACTGGACTCTCCAGAAACTAATAGAAAATTAGTTTTGGATTTTTTTGCTGAAAAATAAATGCGTCATAGGGCGACGCAATCTCTTGCTCACTGTGGAGAAACTCCCGAGGCAATCCAGGATTTATTTCAAGAAGTCGGTCAAGGAGCCGGCCAACCAAAAGTTTGTGAAGAACATAGTCCTTGTAAACCGAGAAATAGACGTGATTTTGGATGAAATCGTGAAGATGAGACGTCAAGTTAGGGAAGAGGAAGAGAAAGAGGCGGCAGCTAGGGCCACAAGACTTGCAATCACCCTATCCAACAAATGGTAATTACAATAGCTGGACTGGTGGGGTCAGTACAACCCCCTCCCTCTCTTCCCTCTTCTCCCCTAATGCTTTCTCATCACCTTCTTATCTTCGTTTTATTCCATCGCCGTCGACTTTTTCCAAGTGCGAAGATAGAGAGGTTCCTCCCTTCTCTCAAACTGGACTCTTCAAAAACTAATTGGAAAATTAGTTTCGGATTTTTTGCTGAAAAAGAAACGTGCCATAGGGCGACGCAATCTCTTGCTCTAGGGACCGACCTTTGTCTTAAAATTTTATTTTGGCCATGGGATGTTTGTGCTGAGTGAAAGGTATTTGCCTCTTCAAAGACCTAGAGGATTGTACTTGTGAAAATCTACCGTGTGCCCCAGAGTAATCAATGAAGTGGCATTTGCAGAGAGAAAAAGACAGTTTCTAAATTCTCCTATATTGTTGCAGTGGCTAAATTCTCAGGACAGGTTCTAAATTTCCCAGACATGCCTGCTGCTACATCCCCTCTCGGAGTGGAGTCTTAAGAGAACCAAGGTCCTAAAACTGGGATAATGAACATTGTCGCTTACTTGAGGGCCTCTTCGTCTCTTGGAAAGAAGGTACAGCAGCTGTGCGCGGTGACACTAGTTTGGCAGTAGAGGGTTACAGTTTGGCAGTAGAGGGTTACTTGTGGACCCTGTTTGTTGACCACGTTTCTTGGCCAATCAGAGTTGACTTGGCAAAGTCTGACCTAGTTTTCATATTATGGGTTTTGTTAAGGGGAATTATACATGCATGGTTCTAAATCTAAATACACTTTCTTGTTTTGGTAAATAGAATATGACAGTTTCTGTACTACTAAGCCAGTTTGAGAATGAATGGAACCATCATGTTATATCGTTTAAGTTTTACCAAATGCTAGATTCAACTTAAGCTGCATCTATTATTTTGAGAAGTACAATGACTCGTTTGATTCCATAAGTGTTACCTGACATCCTTATGATTTATTTATTTTTGTTCATTTATTTGTTTGAAATAGTCGCTCTGAAGATTCCAAGTGTTCTTCACTACCTTGTGTATTATTTCTTTTTTCCCCCTTTCTAATGTTATGGAACTACAAGGCCCTAGTTTGAAGCAAATTTACAGTTTGTTGTCATGCCATATTCCATATGTGTGGGACCTTGTATTGTTATTCAGACTGGCATTATGACTCTTATTGTGCATGACATCCTAAAGGCTCTCCGGATTGAGAGTTCTAATATTGGATTGCAACATCCATTGTGTAACCATGAAATCTATGGCCTGAATCTTCGAGCCACAGTCCTACATGTACAGAGAGAGGTCCAAACTCTACATAGTAGAATCCAATAATTTTCCCTCCTAATGCAATTGATGTCTTCACATGTGCTGACAGTCAGTCTCAAAATTCCTGTTGAATTAAGCATATACTGTTTCTCCTCTTTTCCCTTGTGCTTGCCATGCAGGTTCAAGAGAACTGTCAAGTGGACAGATGTTGGTGAAAGGGCGAAAAGCTGCAGGTAGGGGGGAAGAGATGGCTCCACAGTATGCTTTTGGTCCTCATGAAGATGATGTGATAATCAAGCACAGGCTTCTCACCCGCACAACCACTACAAGGGGTGAGCCCCCATTAAAGAAGCTTCAAAAAAAATTCATGTCCTTTGCCCTAGAAGTAGAAAAGGATGCAGACAATTACAGTGACTGTGAGAGACTGTACAAAGGCCTTTTGCAGGAGATGACCACTTTCGAGTTGCCCCTCCTCAAGACCAAGGCAGTTATTGATGCCAACCTCCGGGAGAAGGAGAATTTCAACGAGCTACAAGAGGAAATACGTAGTCAAATCTTGCAGGCGCAGGCAGACATAGAGGATCTGAAGAAGCAGCTTCAAGAGAGTAAGATTGAAAGGCAACACAAGGAGGAGTGTGAGGCAATCAGAAGACTGGTTTCTCTGCAGCAGCCGCGGTCTGAGACCCAGAAGATCATCTCTGATCTTGAGAAGGAGATCGCTGCCTTGGAGGCCGAGAACACTGCTGGTTCAAGGACTTTGGAGCTCCGGAAGAAACAATTCTCTCTTTTATTGCATGTGGTGAGTTGGGTTTACCATCTTCTCAGATATCTGTTTTGTTGTGGATTGGGAGCTGGCGCCATTTGCAGTTACAGGTTTCTGAACCAATGTTGGTTCTGCCAAATGTCATCATAGAAATTACTCATGCAATTTTAATGGGATTGAGAAGTATCACTTCCAAATTAGACATGGCCATATGGATTAAAAATTGTCTGGCAGATAAATCCATGTATTATCTATAACTAATGTTGACCTGAAGTGCAATGTTTCTATGCCACTTCATGGCCTGTATTGTGGGCTAATTATGACTAAGAGACAAGGCTAGCTGTCTTGTTGAAGATCATGGACGACTAGTGATTTTTTGTCTTTCTGAAAATCACCCAGCTATCTCAGGCCTGTGGCAATCTTCTTTGGACTGTGATACTCTTGGAAGAGTCATGTGGGACTTTCTTAGGGAGGAAGCTTAGTTTTGTATCATATAAATATTAGGAGTGGGGTTTCAACTTGCCTTTTTTAATGTTCCATTTTCACAGGTGGATGAATTGCAGAATACCATAGAAGAGGAACAGAAGAGCCTTGCTGAGGAGCTGAGACTTGCCATGGAAGAGCATAAAAATAGCCTGGAAGATGCTAGTGGTGGTTCAGAAGCCATGGCTGTAGATTAGTTGAATGTGTACTTAGTTCACATCAGTTAAAACCTTTTGAAGCTAATTGAGAATTTTCTACAGTTCCCTTCATTTCTCAAATGAAAATTCAATCAGCATCAATTGTGGATGCGGCAGTGTAAACTGGCACGTTTCAATATAAAATATCAGATGTGAGTTTGAAATGCAAATCCAGATGCAATCAGACAAAAAGAGTAAGCTTGCATTTTTCAAAAGAACACCATAGCCATATCTCATTGATCCGAAGGTTTGCAATTAAGCAAGCACAAGCTTACTTGATGATCAAGAATGATACCTTTAAGTTGATTGGGGTCCAAACATTACCAGGAAAACTTGGTCATCAGAGATCAATCCAGTTGTGGCGAGAGGAAAGATCAAATCAGACCAAGGACTGTTGGTGCTACTGTACCACACAGCCAATGTTGTAACTATTGCCCAAGGACTGTTGGTGCTACTGTACCACACAGCCAATGTTGTAACTATTGCCCCAATACATTTCATTATTGGGCTTATTATATGATGGACTTTAATCTCTGGCTGAGATCTAGAGTCATTTGTTGGTACAGATTACATTGTTAGATTTTGATTCTAAGAGGACAGAAGGAGCTGTTTTTTTATGAAACTTTCAAGGATTCGGAGCAAATGACCCTTTTTCTTTTGGCTACATTGGGCAACTGGTCCAAACTGAGGTGCCAACACCTCGTGTCTTCTTTTGGTGCCAAACATTATCACGCACGAATGCCACCTGTGTATCCTAAATTCTCTGTGAGAATTTTTCCTTCTTTTAGAATGGAGATTACTTGAGAAATTGTGATAGAACTAAAAATATGTTAAAAAGTTGGAAGTTATCATGACATTGTGTTGATAGTACAAGTCCTAAAATCCCCACATGAAAATTTTTCCAATTTTAAATATGTTTTCAATTGATGTTGCTTTTTTTTTTTTTTTTTATTTCTGCAGTATTTTTCCATTAACTTCCTGGAAAGCCCATACTTTCAATTGCGCTCAGCACTATTTTGTTGAAATCATAAAATATATTTGGATTGAACTGAAAAACATAATATTGCTATTGTAAATTTTCGCAGAATTTGTCGCTGGACTAGCCTTTTGCTGCTGGTTTGTACTAGTCTATTAATGATCAAACCTCTGCATTGACATGGATCTGAAGAAATTCAATGGAGCCAGGAATTTGCATCCAACTTTTCAACTCTTATTTCAAAAGGTCTTTACATATACAAAAGGCTACCATTTCCTCAATGGCCTTGTGAAACAGATTATGTCACCTACCTTGGAACTTACGTGCCATCTACAGATTGTAGGAAGGGATTTTTACCAAATAATTAAGCTTATATGGCAAATAATCGATTTTATGAAGAATAATAGCAAAATCACCATTTAGTTGTTCGTACCTATTTTTTTGACGAAATTACCCCAGTTGACGATATCGCCAACTCAGTTGATGATATCGCCAACTGAGTTGGCGATATCATCAACTGAGTTGGCGATATCGTCAACTTCCTGTATAAGAATCCACGAATTTTCTTCTTCTTTTTTATAAAATAGTCTTTTCTCTTTCTCCCATTTATCCGTTTTATGGGTTCCCTACTACCATTTCTCATAAATTCTTCTTAAAACTAGTTTATGAAATTAATCTTAAACAACAGGTATGTTCATTTTCATATATTTTCTTATTTTTTGTACTTTCCTCTCATTCTTATTAGATAAATGAGGGATTCTCAGGCAACAAGATGAATTTGTTCTACTTCACTTATTCTTCTAAAATATTACTAGTGCATTGTTACTGATGCCCACTAGAACGTTGGCATAGTGCCATGTTAATTCAATGTAGAGGGCAGCTTTTGTTGAGGAATCCAATTGTTGAGCACTTGAGATTCTTGCACATTAGTGCACTTATCATGATCTATTCATTTAGCAAGTGATCTTAAATGGAGAAGGCTAGAGGAGACTTGGAGTTGGGAGTTTATGAAATGGTGGTACTATAGGTGATTTTTTTATTTTTTATTTTTGTAAATGTACATGCTGCATTACAGTTAAAGGAATTTAAGTAATTCTAATGTACATCCATAGACATACTATTCCAATGTACGAAGATGAAAGACCATTCTACATCATAATCTTATTTCTTTCCATCTACAACTACCACATTTGAAACCCTAATAAACATAAGAATAAATAAATAAATAAATAAAATCATAAAGTTTAGAACTGTAATACGCAAATGATAAAAAACTTTAGGGGAACTAGAAGTTTAAGCAAATCAAAATACAAAAATGAACTAGAAGTCTCGAAGTTTAAACAAAGTCAAAATACGAAAATGAACTAAAACATGCATCTAATTTATATACATGAAGCGAACTAAATCCAATTGACAAATAAAAAAATTGGATCCAATTATTGGAAATGAACCCATATTTTGGGTTGTTATAATATTTAATAGTGCAACTCATTAGTTGGTTGCTTATGTGATACATATGCATATAATGACACTTGTATGTTTTGTTTATATGGTCATATGGATTAGTTGTCCATATGGGAATATATTGACTCTTTACTATGGATTTAGAGCTGCATTTTGTTGTTCAATTAATAGGTTATAGACTGCTATAGTTCGGGATTTTTTTTGAAAGATAGTTCAAGATTTATGGGTTGTATGATTGGATTTTTGAAATATATGGAGTATTGATTCTTGATTGGACTTATTTTCCTTTAAAGCTTCCAACATTCAACTTCTATATCATCAACTTAACTAAACTCATTGACAATTAGTATCAATTTTCTCATTGTTTTAACTGTCTATCAAGTGAAAATCTAGGCCCTTAACCAAACAGTTGCTTGACTTGGGTTCAGCCTGCCTTCAAGCATTGGACATGTCAATTGAAAAACAACTTTTATTAGAAATTATAAGACAATTGTATAGAGAACCGTGAGCACTAACAAACAAATAAAAAGTCTAAAACCCACCCCATTCAGAGCATATGTCACTATCCATGGATGCCTACTGTAACATGGAACAGGTGGTGGTTTATGGCAACACAAAACTTAGGAAATTCAAGGAAAAAAAGTGTGGCAACTATTCAAACTTCCAAAATATAGTGCATTCCAAATTCACAATAAGCCCATTAGTATGAGCAATGATACCATCCAACCTATTGACTAAAGATACTTTGTCAGGCTCAATTAGCAACAAAAGGAAATTATAGTCATTCTTTCCTACACAACTATTTTAGAGGCTTGAAAAGTGCACAAACACTTCAAAAAAAAAAAAAACACCTTGGCAAGCTAGAGATGGAGATGAAAAGAGCCAATATGTGGCAATTAACATTTGTTTTCTAAGGAAAAGGAGAACAGGTAATTAACTACAATGCAGCATGTACATTTACAAAAATAAAAAATAAAAAAATCACGCATAGTAGCACCATTTCATAAACTCCCAACTCAAAGTCTCCTCTAGCCTTCTCCATCTAAGATCACTTGCTAAATGAATAGATCATGATAAGTGCTCAACAATTGGATTCCTTAACAAAGTTTGCCCTCTGCATTGAATTAATATGGCACTATGCCAACGTTTTAGTAGGCATTAGTAACAATGCACTAGTAATATTTTAGAAGAATAAATGAAATAGAATAAATTCACCTTGTTGCCTGAGAATCTCTCATTTATCTAATAAGAATGAGGGGAAAGTACAAAAAATAAGAAAATATATGAAAATGAACATACCTGTTGTTTAAGATTAATTTCATAAACTAGTTTTAAGAAAAATATATGAGAAATGGTAGTACGGAACCCATAAAATGGATGAATGGGAGAAAGAGAAAAGACACTTTTATAAAAAAGAAGAAGAAAATTCGTAGATTTTTATACAGGAAGTTGGCGATATCTTCAACTCAGTTGGCGATATCGTCAACTGGGGTAATTTCGTCAAAAAAATAGGTACGAACAACTAAATGGTGATTTTGTTATTATTCTTCATAAAATCGATTATTTGCAATATAATCTTAATTATTTGGTAAATATCCCTTGTAGGAAATATCCATGTCCATAATATGGGCCGTCACCACTCACCACCTGTGGTAGGTTTATGAGCTTAGTGGTTTTAAATGCAATCCTTAGACTATATGCAACACAGGGTTCATTGCCCATCCAAAACAAGCCCCACAAAATGAAATATAGAACAATGGAAGCATGCCTCAAGATTTTGAGGTGCCCTAGTTAGCAGGTCCTTGGAATATAATCTCCCCTCTACCATTTATCACCTTTTTTTTTTTTTTTGGTGTCATACTGACTTGTCTGTTATGAAGACAAATTGAAAATATCCTTTGTGGATACACAGCCATATCAGAAACCCAAGATTTTGAACACCAGGTTTTCTGTGGCTAGCCAAAACGTATGTGTCAAGTTATTTTACCGTTGTCTAGATAACCAGAGTTACCTTGCTTGACTTGTGACTGATGAATGAACCTCAAGTGGAAAATGTTTTCTTTGTCCCTTTTGTTTTAATACTAAAACAAACAAACCTGGATCAGATAAACCAAAGCTTAAGAAGGAATGATGATTTTACAACAGGAGATGATGCTAATATAATTTACAAGTGTTAGAGAGAGAGAGAGAGAGAGAGAGAGAGAGAGAGAGAGAGAGTGTTCCAGAACCTAGAACATCTGTCAGAGAACCATAAAATCAAACACACTGACATCCAGCATTCTCGGCACTTACGATTCTCTTGCTCTGGTTTATCAGAAGGGAACCGGTTTCCTTGCATTTAGACCATCTTGAGGCCTTCCTTTCCTCACTCTTCCACAGCCTGCAAACCAGAGATGAAAATAGGCCTCTAAGGTATGCGACTACGGCAACCATGACTTCCCTGTAGCAAAAAAACCAACAATCAAAAGGCTGGCAATTACAACGAACTGTACGCCATAGCAACCAATCAGTCAATATCACTATTTCTTGCCCTAGTAAGCATATGAACCCGAGAGAAATCTGAACATGTCTAATGAGCTCATAGACTATCAAACTAAGCAATCACTAACCGGTTTCAGTAAAAAGGGAAAACCTTTTTATTTATTTTTTATTTTTTATGTTTCTATTTTACCTTAATGCCTTTTAATGGCCTTGAAGGCCGCTTTGGCTCTTCCACTACTCATTATTTGTTCACTTGATTTGGGAGAGAGATGGCTATCGTATTTTTTAAGGCCTATACCAAGTGAAGAAGAACATCAACAAGCATTTCTTGCAGTTTATTGGATTGGAACAATGCCTTTTCAGAATCGATTCTTCCTAAAAATAGGACCTGTAGAGAGCAATTTTTCTGAAAAATCTATATAGTGTATACTCTATATTAAGTTAGATGCTTAGGAGTGTTAACACATACTTGTAATGGATCTAATAGGGTCACTATACACGTCCTGACATTTTGATTACTTTTTGTTAAAAAAGTCCGCTTCTAAATATGGAACAGTCAGGTTCTAAATTTGGTACTATCTATTATCACTTTTTTGTTATTGCAGGGATGAGGTATGGAAAGATTATGAATATCTTTTCCTTTTCCATTTCCTTATACATTTCATTTTGAAAATTGTCTACATTTCTTTTTTTATTTAAAAGTTCATACTATTTATGGTACACATCAATTTGAACCCTAGAATGATTTCAAATCATCATCTTCATCAAAGCCCTGTCGCAACTATGTTGGGGGTCAGCTACATGAAGTCCGTTTCTCCATTATTTTTTCAGAAATTTATGTTCGGGGCTCGTCAGCCCTCCCTCCAACGGCCTAGGGAAATGGTGGAGTTGTTTTAAATACGACTCTAATTTTCAGAACCGTACCGAAAGAAGCTTCTGTTGTTTAAGACCTGGGGATAAAGATCAGTCGCTTCTAATGGGTAAATATTTATTTCCTCCCACGGGAAGGAAAGCCAGACAAAAGGTACTAGGCCAACATTTTTGGGTGAAACGGAGAAATCACCTGCTTCAAAGTAGAATCATATAATACATCATAGGAAGTTAATCTGTAGTCAGCTAAAAGAAAATATTGGTGAAAAACCTCTCTCGACTATCTCAAACTAGGCAGAGGATAGAAATATGCACTGGGAGAAAAAAGAAAGGCTTGGATATATTAATGGAACAATTGAGAAGCCAAGCATTGATTATCCCAAACATGCTGATTGCAAATCCAATAATCTACCAGTTATGGCATGGCTATTAAATTCCATGGAATCCAATGTGAGTCAGGGCTCTATCTCTTGTCTACTGCAAAGGAGATTTGAGACACTGTTAAAGAATAATTGCGGCCTAATCTATTCAACTGCTTTCTACATATCCTGTGAACACTACAGAAATATTTGGATGTACCTGTTATGTACATAATCTTGATCGTCACAGAATAAGTTTCCCAATGGGTCAATCAAGTTCATTTTCTTAGCATACTCATCTCAGAAAGGATAAAAATGCTTTGACCTGGAGTCATAGAACATGCGTGCCTATGGATGTTCAATTTTTTAGGATGTTCACTCAGATTTGTGGTGAAGAATACATCTTCACCCCTGCCACCAACCACAATCTAACAAAAGGTTCATCAATTCTATTGTAGCAAACAAGAAATGGTTGTTATATCAATTGGATGTGAAGAATGCTTTCCTGCATTGTGATCTTCAAGAAGAATTATACATGCTTCCAACTCCCGTGTCAGGAGGAGGAAAACAATGTGTGCAAGCTAAAATAAATCGATCTATAGCCTAAAGCACTCTCCACGAGCCTAGTTAGAATAGTTTGGTTCAGCCCTTCTTCAATTTCTGTTTAGTAGGTACCAAGCAGATCACTCCGCATTTGTCGAGAGAGAGATCTCAGGGGGTACAATTTTAAGTGCATATGTGGACGACACAGTTTCTAGGACAATTGTGAAGGAATTGAGGAGTGGAATAAGTATTTGGGAAGTTTATTAGATATCAAAGATCTGGGACAGTCAAAATAATTTCTGAGGATCGAAGTGTCAATATCTCGTCAAGAGATTTTCTAGTCAAAACAAACATATGCCCTAGATTTACTTCATTATTTTCGAAATCTAGGTACTAAACCCAGAGATACTTCACTTTTTCAAGCTAAAGAAGGATGATTGTGAACCCTTGTATGATTCTTGGTCCATATCAGAGAATAGTTGAGAAATTGATCTATTTCATCATTAGGTGATCTGATCCTCTCATCTGCCAGAGTTGGATAGTTAGTTCATGAATCCTCCTCCAACTACTCATCTAGCAGTAGAGCTCATAATTCTCAAATATCCGAAAGGCTCACCAGAAAATGAGTTGTCTTCGGATGTTTTGGTAATATAAGCATCTCTGGCCACTCAAACACAGATTGGGCAATATCATCCAATCACATGTCAGGTTATTGCACCTTTATCAGGTGTAATTTGGTGAGGTGGAAGACGAAGAAACAGTCCATGGAGGCTAGATTCAGAGCAGAAGTTGATATTGTGCTATGGCCAATGTTTTATGCATAATGTTGCGGTTTAGACAGTTTAAGAAATAAGTTAAGTTCCCTTTGTCTACTACTACTCCGATGCATTGCCATAATCAAGCAACAATTCACATTGCTTCAAACTCAACTTTCCATGAACATAAGAAGCGCATATAAGTTGACTACCATATCGTCAAAATGAAGATTCAGAATGGCTATGTTTACACTCCTTTTGTCAGGTGACTCAGGTCAAAGTATCAGCTGATGTTTTCACAAAGGCTCTTCCGAGGAACCACAAGCAGTTTGTTTTGAACAGGCTATGTATGATCAAGTACTGCACCTAGCTTGAGGAGTGTCAAAGGACACATGTTTCTTCATTTCACTATGTAAATATACCAATAATGGAGAGTCCATTTGTAATAAAGAAAACATCAATGAAATAATAAAAGATCACAATACCCAGCCAAGTGAGTGAGTGCACACAATTCCCTAAGTGTAGTACGGCTCCTTTTGGAATCCTTTCTTCTTCTCTACTCTTTCCTATGAAACCCTAAGAAGTAACATACATGAATATATGATACATGTTATGGCTTGTCACCTTCTGACTAGCTAATAATGCACCTACTCATTTTCAATGATGCAAAACCCAACTAGTTAATGTCACCTTTGGGAGTTTAGTTCTTGTCAAATCTTACTAACAATCATGAAGAAAGATGACACCCATCACCTGCAATAAGAAGAGAAACCTACTTTTTGTATTTGGAACAACAATTCGACAACTGCACCAGTAGAAGTATGCCTTGGGCATCTCTCCTCCATAGAGGAGACCTAGGTTCGAGCAGTATTAAGACTCCCAAAAAACTAGAAACACAGCTACCATTTTTTCCCCCGAATGGTAGAACACCTACCAATCTTACTAGTAAATGTCACCTTTGGGAGTTTTGTTATTGCCAAATCTTGCCAATAATCATGAAGAAAGATCATGTCCATCACATGCAATCAGAAGAGAACTCTACTTTCTGTATTTGGAACAAGCACCACTCGGCACTTTCCAACTGCACCAGTAGTATGTCAACTAGGGCATCTCTCCTCCATAAAGACGACCTAGGTTCAAGTCTTGTTAAGACTCCCAAAACCAGAAACACAACTACAAATGCGCGTGCACATACACGCACGACAGGCCAACTACTACTACCCAATCACTGTAAAAGAATATTTTACTTACAAAGGTGAGCAGGGAGATCGACCGCCATTCACATAGTACACAAACAAGAATGAATCATAGTGCCGGCCCCTGATATAATAAAAATCCCGTAATCTTCGTAAGCACCTGAATGACATCTTCTTATAGAAGAGGATGGCAGGTTCATTGTAAGCAATGACATGCAAGTACACTGCTCTACAAGTATCAAGGCCTGAAGCATATTTAATAACCTCCTGTATAAGTGAAGTAGCTGCAGGCAAAAAAGTATGGATACAAGTTAAATACAAAAAGTACTCATAAATTTCGTGAGAGTTTTTCTTTGAGTAGATAATGAAGAAAATATATGATTTCGACACAAGCACAGAGATTGAATCCACATATTTAATCAAATGAAGCATAAAATATCAAGGGACACAATGATAAGAGAATGACAACCACCTATTCCAAGATTTCTGTACGGTTCTATCACACCAAGTGTAAGAATGTAAACAAGGGTTTGATCACTCCTTAAATCGTATCCGAGCATATCCTGAATCTGTCAGACCAGTGACAGTCAAATGAATTTCCTCAGTCTGAATAAACTTGAAGGTAAATTGCCATCTTACAATATCTCAACCTTAAAACCTACCTCGCTGTCTTTAGCTACGACAATACGTGTGGTGACAAAACCAATAAGCTCATCATTTTGACCAT
Source organism: Umbellularia californica (assembly GCA_028538565.1). Lineage (NCBI taxonomy): Eukaryota > Viridiplantae > Streptophyta > Magnoliopsida > Laurales > Lauraceae > Umbellularia > Umbellularia californica. Next base: position 9,601,351 of record JAPQWN010000001.1, on the reverse strand, counting down.
CAGGTCTGCTTCTATCAATAGCAGCCCAAGAGACTATCCCATTACCATTGACGACATTAAGGAAGAATTCTGACTCATACCTGCAAATGTAAAAAATAGTCACCAAACATTCGTGGATCAGAAAGACTTAATCAGTCATCTCACCTGATGGGAAATAAATCAGCATGAATCTGCTTGAGAACTTCAAGATCAGACGGCTGTATGGGCCTATAAACAATAGTTGGACGATAAACAGCCTTTGGGACTACCATGGAAGGTTCTGTATTTGATCCACAGTAACAAATTGATATAATTGGAGAACATGCACGAGGACTCTTGTTCCCATTTAAGCCGCAGTTGCCACAATTTCCATGAAGCTGTCTCTAGAACATGTCATAGCATTTCTTCTCTTCATTTGTCCCCTCCGACCCTGCTAGGAAAAAAAAATGTAGCCTCAATATAATGGACATGAAACAAGACTCTGGCAGAGTCCTTAAAATAAATGATAAAACAAATATAAAAAAAAATACATAGTAGATGACAATATGGTTTTATTAGGGTTTGTGAATTCAAGGCCGTGGAACCATATGCTCAAACTGAATGAGGGATGAAAATCTAAAAAAAAGGTCCATGGTATAGGAAAAATGTATCTCCCAACACTGAAGCAGTCTCTCATCCTTCCATGCAGGCACACACGCAATATAAGTACTATAGTCCTCTTTTAGAAAAAGACGCATCGATTTCATATGAATGGCAATTTTGATTTTAATTATCATTTCAAAAAAAATCAAGCAGCAAATACAAACTTTCTTTCTTTCTAACTTTCTTTTTTTTTCTTCTTGTTTTAATTATCAGCTTCCATGATCATGAGATGTTAACATTGATTTTTTTTTTTCTTTCAAATTTCAATTATTAGAATCCATGGTCATAACTCATAAGACATTAACATGCACATAACAGCTCTTGTCAGCCTCCAAAATAGGGCATGTATCAAGTCTCGAGCTGCATCTAGTAAAAAGGCAGCGATACCTGCATGGAAGCAGTAGAACGCACGGTTCCTCCTCCCACAAATTCTACAAATCCTAATCTTTCATCCTTCGCCCTCTAAACTCATACCACTGCTTGTTGCCAACCTGGACTAGTGCCTAATTAAGGTTGCTTTGCAGCACGTTAGCTGTAGCCTCGTTTGACATTGCCAGGTCACACCATATCTGATTCTCAATGAAGAGGCTCCCCACCCTCTCTTCCAATCTACAATTCAATCACCTGATCTTCTCAATCTCCTCCTTCACCTTCAAGCACTTCTTCATCCCTTCCTCCACCATGGTGAAAATCCACTTCTTCTCAGTAAAATTTATCTTCTTCCATTTTACAAAAGTAAGATTCATATACAATTCACATTTTTTCTATCAAATATGTAAGAATAAATGCCTTAAAAGTGTTGGGAAGGTCCCACATCCCACATCGCCCAAGTGATGGGTTTGATAGAGCTTCATATATCTGTGTGGGACTTCCACCTACCAGCTTAAGCTTTTAGATCGGTACATGATATCTTACATGGTTTCAGAGCGGGTTCTTGTCATTCTTGTGTAGCCTTTGTGGCAGGCCCGTCAATGAAATCTGTTGAGCCCGCATGTGAGGGGGAGTGTTGGAAAAGTCCCACATCCCACATTGCCAAAATAATGGGTTTGATAGAGCTTCATATACCTATTTGGGCCTTCCACCTACCAACTTAAGCTTTTAAGTTGGTGCATGGTATCTTACAAAAACAACCGAAATGACTTGGAGAACTCAAGATGACCCATCTCAAGTAGATCAAGATTAGTCAAGCTGAATCACAAGTCAGCAAAGTGGATCAACTAGGTTTCTGCCAAAACTCATGTAGACCGAGTTCAACCTGACATAGTCACCTAGTATGTGACCTGATTGAGTCAACTCACTTGGGTAGTTGGGTTACTTGCCAACCAACCAGGTCTGAAAACTATGGTCTATATTCTTTATTGTGTGTTTCCTTGTCCAACCTCTTATTGCTGCTCCAGCAAAAACATAAGTGCTCTTTTTTTTTTTTTTTTGCTAGACTATCACTCGTTAAGGAGTGGTATAAAAAACATGAGTGCTAGGGATCGATCCTAATCAATATCAATGAGACTAAGGTGCATTGCCACTGAGCTGTCAGTGGTTTGGAAAACAGAAGTGCTTTTCTTTGTAGCATGGATGTGCTATAAATATAATCTCCTAATCCTAGCTACTGAAAATAAATTACAAGACCAAAGGCGAATAAAACTAAAACACAAGTAAAGTTGGGCAAGAACACCACCAACACTATAGGGCAAAAAAAGGACTGGAAAACATTCTTCGAAAATGTTAAAAGAAAAAAATAAAGAACATTTGCAAGAGTTCCCATCAGGATATAAACCCAAATCTAAATTAATGCACTGATGTCAGGATGGAAGTAAATTAAGATCAATGCACAACAATAGGACAATAAAAAAATAAAAAATAAAAAAGAGAATTCATATTATAGTGATAAACAATAAACATAATCATCAACCAGATACTAAAATGATTAAAATCCATGGATTTATATTCTAAACAAACAATGTTTCTCCATAACTTCTTAATGAAGACATGATTCCACCTTTAGTACAAAATCAGAACCACCAGAGCCAACGGTTCAATTGTAGGAATAATAGGGGAAAACGTTAGAAATGACTCCTTATCATTTTCACTTCTCAGTGAATATTTATTTCTCAACGGCTAAAATCTACACGACCATTTCTCAACAGTACATAGCAAAATCCAATAATACAATCCCATAAAGAATATCCAAATGTAAAAGAAGCTTTGACTCTTAACATTTTGACATATATTCGACCCCCACCATACCAACAATTCAACAAACACCAAATTCGAAGTTTCACTTTCGATAAATACCAAACATGAGAACCAAGTCTGAAATCAACTATTACCACTATGACTTCTAAGTTTGTATCCAGTTTCTCATAACGATGAACCGAACCACATATTTAATGAATCGAATTCCAACATAAAAAACAAGTCATTAAAAAGTAATTGCTGTTGCAATCAAATGATTGTAGTCAATACCAATTGCTTGAAACTCTATGCCACCAAACCTATCCTCACAAGCTCCGCATCAGCTAGCCACCTTAACATTTCCAGTAGCTCGAGCAACAACTCAAGTCTTAAGTTATCAATTGTCCCACCAAGCTATTGTTCATTGAGAATGAGGGAAAAATAAAAAGAAAATTTCAGTGCACCCAAAAATACCAAACCACCCAATCCAACCATCTGATACCAAGAACAAAAACCCTTAAATCATTTCAGCTACCCAAGGAAAAATGGGTCCCGCCAATATCCACACAACATTTAAATCGTAAAAAAAAAAAAAAAAAAAAAAAAACCCAAATCTGAAATAAGCCATTATCATCACCCTTGAAGATTAAATTCCACCACAATCACAGATTAAAATTGCCAATTTTAATGACTACAATTTAAAAATAATAATAATTTCTCAAATATCTAGCTAGGCCTAGATCCATGATCATAGCAGAAGCCACCAGTTTCTTTACTTCATTACCAAGAGAAATGAAAACCCACATCGTATGGAAGCCAATAAAGATTAAAAATCAGTACTTCCTCGCTGAAAGTTATGATTCCTTCCCACCCCGAAATGCCAAATCCCCAATTCAACAAAAACAACAACAAACAAAAGCCCAAATCCCAGTTCAAATTTTGAAAAAAGAAAAACCCCAACTAGGAATCTTACCGTATCTATCAACCCATCAAACGGAAAGATGGAATTCAATCTCTGTCCAGATATATTTGAGATTTAAGGCATAAAAAAACCCCCCTTTTTTTGGTTACTTTGAAGGAGAATGGAAAACTGGAACGAAGAAAAACGAAAACAAACGTCATATACCTGACTTTCGTGGAATAATTTGAGCAATCGCCTTCGGGAGGAGGAATGATGAAATAGATAACAGAACATGAAGGGAAAAAAAAGATCCCTTTTCCAAGTCTTTGCAAAGATCGGTCTCTTCCTATTTCTTAAATCTCTTACCTACCATTGAAGGACACGCTGGAATCAGCCACCTCTTCTTCTCTGTTTCTTCTTGTTTTTCTCATGTTTTTTTTTAACTTGTTACTGAAAGGGAAAGGTATTGCTAAGGGCCCAATCAAGGGAAGTGGGCCCCACATGCAATTATGATATTGATGGTTCTAATTTTATGCTCATCCACCCACAGGATATTTTGATTTCTGAGGTCAGATTTTTCACAGTGGACCATGACAATGGTAGAAGTGGAAACGACATGGTGCATCTATTGATGCCCAAAACTCTATAATGAATTGATGATGAAATGTGTTTATATAATAATGTGACATTAATTGAATTGAGATGAAATGTGTTTATATAATAATGTGACATTAATTGAATTGATGATGAAATGTGTTTATATAATAATGTGACATTAATAAGGATTAGCTTTACATTTTTTCACCTTATTCACGATTTGGGGTGTTGAGTTCCACAAGTTATGAGGCCAAAAGGGAATTTGAAGAATTTCTTCTTTTTTCGTTTTCACTTAGATGACCAACATTGGCCCTGAATCAGGCAAGCCAAACACATAAGAAGAAGTTCTCTGTATGGACGGCAATGGATCGAATTCAAATGAAGACTCCCCATCTCCTATTTGGGACAGATTTGGTAGTGAGGTAGTTAAGTTAAGGTGTCTGTGAATCTTTTTTACTTAAACCCGAGCTGGGTTCAAAACGGGCTTTAGTTTTGGGTGTGTGCTTCACCGACCTTGTTCTGCCCCCATTTGTTTTGACTTACATACAGACGGTTTTTTATTTTATTTTTCATATAAGACTATAGTTGCAAAGGTGGTAAGCAAGCAATTTAATTTCTTACTTAGGTTGTGTACCCAACATGAGTTTCTTTCCGATATTTTAGAGAATTTTATGGAAAAAATTTTAAAATTTGGCCATTTCTTGTGAAGGTCCCCGCAGTGCTGCACAATCTGCGGGGACCCTCTCGAGAAATGGCCAAATTTTGAAATTTTTCACGTAAAATCTTCCATAAAAAAAGTAAAATACCCAACATAAACATACGGAAAAAATCTCAGAATTTAGCCATTTCCCACGAAGGGTCCCCGCATTGCTGCACAATCTGTGGGGGTCCTTCGCGAGGAATGGCTAAATCTCGGGATTCTACATGTAAAATCCTCTATAAGAAAAAGAGTAAAAAACCCAATATAAACGTTTTCTGGCAGATTTCAAAACAGGACAAAATTAGAGCTATATTTCAAAACGGGTCTTAAGTTTTCCAAGTAGATTTCAATTCAGGACATCCGGTCAAATTGGGTGACAGCCGGCAAATTTTCCCCATTCTTTCACTAAACCCAGAAATGCCCTTAGAGTTCCGAGTTGAAAAAAATAAAATAAAATAAAATAAAATAAAATATAAAAAAAAAAAAAAAAAAAAAAACAGCAGCAGAAAAAGAAGAGGGCGTTCGAATGAGGGGCGGTGACGCGGTCGGGTTGAAGTGGCGGTGTCTTCCTAAGTCTGTTTCATCATAAATTCCAAGTAAAATTTACTCCATCCCACAATGGGAAGGAGCCAAGCACAAGACTCAAAGAATATGTGTAAGAATAGGAATCCAACTGATGAAAGAAACGAAAAGAATTGTGCTTAGAAAGATACCCTTCAAAGTGGGACCCTATTATGGATGGGTACGTTATATAGATTTGCACTAAAGATATTTCAATTAAATTTTATGAGCTAACCATTCCTACCAAAATCTCGAAAGTTTAGTAGAAAAGGAATAAATGTTTCTCTAGGGCTGCACAAAAAATCCGGTATCACCGCAAAACCGAATCGAACCGACCGAATCGGGCGGTTCGGATCGGTTTATAGCAAATCAGTTCGGTTAACGGTTTGAAAATCATAAAAACCGCTTACATTGGTCGGTTATCGGTTTGAGCCCATGGTTAACCGCTTAAACCGAACCGACCGTATGCAGTAACTTAATATTGCTTTTTTACTATTTTAGCCTTAGGGTTTCGTTTTTGACTATTTTCAAAGTTACATTCCACAACTCCATTCTTACATGAACTTAACCGTCAACACTGCCTTAGTGCATCTCCTCTAATCTCTCAAATGCTTTTTTATACTTCGTTGTAGATGGAGGGATTATTGTACGGGCTGTTTTTCTTCAATCATAATTCCCACCTCATTTCAATAAAGTTTTAAACAGAAGGCTGTACTCTTGAGAATGCTAGAAAAGCCAGTAGAGCCTAGCCTTTTGATAGTTGGTTTTGGTCTCACCTAACCAATGTGTTAAAAAACCTTCATTTCTGAAAAATACAGTAGGTTCTGATGCAGATTTTGCTTGTGTGTGACTTTTCTTGACATGAACTATTATTCTATTATAATTCCAAATGATATCATGTGGAATAAATGTTTCACTGTAAGCTGGTTAATGCTCTTTTTTTTTTTTGTGCTTGCGTTTAGTCCATACTTTTTTTTTGTAGTAGAATTATTTTTTATATGCGTTTATTTCAGTCTGGAATGTTGGATTTTTATGTTTGCACTAAACATTGAAATAAATGCAAAGGACAGGGTATCATCATTTTGAAAATTTCAATGTCTGATTTTCAAAATAAATAAATAAAAAACAACGGTCTAACCGACCGAACCGAACCGAACCGAACCGTTTGGTTTGGTTTGGTTTGGTTTAAGCCCTCTCCATCGGTCGGATCGGATCGGTTAATTAAAAAACAGACAGGTTCGGTTTGGTTGTTGGTTTTAGAGTTAAACCGATCCGAACCGCCCATGTGCAGCCCTATGTTTCTCAATAGGTTTTACAGATGTTATGGTATCAGTTCTTGTAGCCATGTCCCAACCAGACCAATGGGTTGGCTCGGTCATTTATTCTTGTCAAATGGGCAGGCTTGCTACTTCAAAATGGCCCTTAGGCTCATATGAGTCCACCATGTTGCCCACCTCTAGGCCATACTTTTCCAAACATACTTAAAATCAGATGCCTTGGGTCTTAAATGCACTAAGCATCAGATAAAACAATGTCATGGTCTAAGTCCATCAATTACAGTGGTAACCCTGGGCGCAACATTTCCTCTAACGATCTGGTTATCAGGCAACCTGAAATAGCCAGGTAGTTGTGGGCAACCAGCCATCGCAATGCATCATGAACGCCAAGGGTGAGGAGGACAACAATGTGGTGATGTGACAACTCTATATTTAAAACCATACTTAATGATGGCTGGTAATATTAGATCCACCTTCCTATCAATATTATTTAAGAACATTAAGGTTTAACGATATATGAAGAAAACCCATTTTTTTTCCTAAAAAAAAAAAAAATGAAAATCAATTCAACAGTGACTGTAATTCAAATTTGTGTTATCAGGCTTCAGGGGGTTAGATTAACGATAGGTTGTCCCAAGCGGAGTTAAATCAGTTGCCTCTCTTATTATTATTATTATTTTTTTTTTTTGCTAACGGAGGGTTCCCAACCCTTTGGGCTGGACTATTCCCTCCGAGCCCAGAGAGAAGCCGGGTAAAACCCCTGTGGCTCCTAGGTGGTAGCACAAGTGGACTCAACCTTCGGTTCCTGAAGAGGGGGGAACCGGGGGTCGATACCAAGACCTCTAGCTCCGGAAGAAGGAGGAACCGTAGTCCTAACCACTCAGCCAACCCCTTGAGGTTCTCTCTTCTTAGGTATCTCTTAGTAGAAGGAAACCTACTCAAACATGTATATAGTTATCTCGTGATGCTAACCACCCTATTAGGATTCAAAACATTCTTGGATTCGTATCCAATTATCCATATCTACATATAGTCGTATAAACCTATAGTGGATATGGACAAGGGATGGATCAAAATGGATTTGGCCCATGTGAACTCCAAATTATCTGCCTTGGGTGCGAGTAAACCTCAGCTTGATTGAATGATCATGGTCATTAATCCAAGGGCTCGAATGTTTATATAATGTATTCAAGTGATATTGGCATATAATCTATGGTGACTATACATTTTGACTAGCAACAAAGGCCCAGGCAAAAATGAGAATATATTTAGAATTAAGGTAAGAGAAAAGATATTATTTAATTGAAATAAAGAGTATCATATAGACACTGGTGCACAAGTATACTTGCACATAATTGTCGTACCATGATAATGTAATATGAAAGAATTTATAAACTAAAAGTTTATGAAATAAGTATGTTTATGCAAAATAATAAATAATGAATTCTGCTTCAAACATAAAGGTGAATAATAAATAATGGGAGATGCTCCTGTGAGATAAATTCCCACTAAACCATAACAACATTTCAAAAAATAAATTCAACATCAAACCCAAGAAAAATCTAAAAAAAAGCATAAAAAAGAATAAAAAAGAAATAGATAATTACATTGGAAAGTGAGCTGTTCATTATCTACATATATAACATTATCTGAAATATTGTTCTCATGTGGCTTTGCAAAACTCAAAACATCAAATTTCCACTCTTAAGTCCAAAAAAAATTTGTGTGAAAAAATGCATGTTTCTGTATGTGCTATTCAAATTCCCTCCTGTTACAGATATATTATACTAGCAAAATTACCCGTGCTTAGCACGGATATGGCAAACGTTTTTAAAAAATTCATAAATTTTTTAGAAAGAAAGCAAAAGAAAAAATAAATTATAAATATGTATTTATATAATTGAAGAATTGGTATCATAGAATAAAAAAATGAGAATTAGAGTAGAAGGAGAATGATAAAGTTTGGATTGAAACAAATTCCATGAGAAATAAAAGAAAAGAAAAGTGGAGAGCAGTAGTTATGGGTGGTTATTGAGTGGAAATAATAAAGAGATAAAGAATGTAGTTGAGGTAACTACCGGTCAAAATCATGACTGTCGGTCAAAATTGGATCAAAACCCTCCTAGCTTAATATATTAAAGTTTGGATTGAAACAAAGTCCATGAGAAATAAAAGAAAAGAAAAGTGGAGAGCAGTAGTTATGGGTGGTTATTGAGTGGAAATAATAAAGAGATAAAGAATGTAGTTGAGGTAACTACCGGTCAAAATCATAACCGTCGGTCAAAATTGGATCAAAACCCTCCTAGCTTAATATATTATAATGGGAGTTTTGTTGGACAATGTACTATTGTATCGTTTATTCATTTATCTTATACATTACTAGTGTACATTTAACCAATCCTTTCCCAAAACCATCCCTAACTAAACAATGCATCATCATCATCATCATCAATTCATCATCTTAGCCTCATCCCATTCTTCAGACAATGTATTATTACGAATTGGTTCCAACAATATGGAGATCCCTGGTTGACTTGGATGACACCAAGGGTGCAACTGCAGGTCGGTTAGTATTGGATCCATCCAAGTTTCACCTCTATTTTATGTAGGTAAATTTTTATAGGGATCATCATGGGTCACTGCACTCTGGCCTATTTAGCTATTATGCCAAAACATAAAGCAAATCCAGTCAAGATCCAACCAATTTACAAAATCTACAAGCATACAAGGGCTTTTGTGCCAACTATGTCAGGCTGGGTTAAGCATTTTAAGCATACATAGAACGAAGCTTGGCCTATGAGAGTGATAGGGCAAAAGGATAAGGCCCGGTTTACTCTAATGCTGTGTTTGGGAAGGGAGGAGGGGAGGGGAGGGAAAATTTGAGGGGGAAGGAAAATGAAGGGGAGGGGAGGAAAAATTAATTTTCCCTCCTCTTGTTTGAGAAGTCAAAAAGTAGGGGGAAGAAAAGTGAAAAAGTAGGGGGAGAAAGACCATTTTACCCTTGCTCTTGAAAAATTTTCAAAAAGACAAAAAATGCATTTTGGTACTTTCCCCCTCTTTCCCCTTCATTTTCCCCCCATTTTTCGGGGGAAAATTTTTGCCACAAGAGGACAAAAACTTTCCCCCCACTTTCCCTCCTTTTTTTCCTTCCCCCCTCTTTCACCCCTTCCCAAACGGACTGTAAAACCACAATCACTATTTGGACTAGGCTCATGTCAGGCTCCAGTTGGGCCTGCCCCTGTGCACACCCTAAGTAGATTGGAATTTATAAAACAAAACATATAGAAAATGAATGGAAAAGGAACCAAACTGTTAAACCACCAAATTATTTAAATGGGTTTATGTATGTAGGTGGGCCCTAAACCAACCCATTTAAATAGGTCAAGCGGTTGTGTGGGCTGACCTTAATTGACCCGTTTTTATTGGGGGTCAGGTTCTCAATTCAAATTGAACTGTAAATTGAGTAGTAGGAAGGACCCAGCAATTCATTAGCCTACAAGGAAAAAGAAATATATGCATGTGCCCAGAAAATAGAATTTATAAAACAAAACAAAAAGAAAATGAATGGAAAAGTACCAAACTGTTAAACCACCAAATTGTTTAAATGGGTTTATGTATGCAGGTAGGCCCGAAACCAACCCATTTAACGAGGTCGGTGGTTGTGTGGGCTGACCTTAACTGACTCGCTTTTATTGGGGGTCAGGTTCTCTTAACCCATGATTGACCCCATACGTATTGCTGTTCTATTATGGGGTCAAGTGTAGGATGAGCGATATTAGAAAGTATTATAAAAGATATTTAATTTCAATATTGTTGGGTCCTTCCTGCTACTCAATTTACAGTTCCTTCTTTTTGCTGGTGAGTTGCCAAACCATGACATAATGAGATGACAATATAAAGAATCTTACAAAATGTAAAGTGGAGAGCCCGGGTCCTAAGAATAACATATAATCTCTTTACACATGAATTGTGCAAAGAGATTTTTATATTTCTTGTTGAATTACATTTTTATAGCCGTAGATGTACATATAACTTCTGTCACTCAAGTTATTGGGCCCGGGCAAGTTATTGGGCCCAGGCACTTTCTATGGAGAAGTCATTGTTGCACATATATTTTATCTTTCATTATACGTTTTTCTTAAAGTGGAGAAGTTATTGGGCACGGGCTAAGCACGTGATATTACTTTTCCCTTCTCAATCTTTCACAATATAAGGGGTGCACCTTTACTCGTCGTTGCTATTTAGATTTTAGGGGATGCAAATCCTTAGAATAAGGAGAGAGATTTTAGGGGATTTAGATCTCTTATCTCTGAATGAAGAGAGAGAGTTTTTAGGCTTTGACGAAGGAGAGAGATTTTAGGAGATTGAAAAGGGCACCAAACAAGGCCCCACTTGAAAGGCAAAGACTCATCACTATTTTTTAAGTGATTTTTCTTAAAGGAGAATAATTGGGTGCTGAGGTGGCACCCCTCACAGCCCACCTCCCCCTTTGCTTTAATATATATAATTGTGCATGTCTACTACAGATTTAGCAAGTGACATAATAGAAATGTTTAGCCATCTGATTTATTATCGGAACGGCACAGGACCGACACCTCTCCATATTTTGGCCAACAATCCTTCTGGATTCAAGAGCGGATGTCAACTTAATTTATTGAATCGCCTCATATATATTCAAGTAATCAACCAAATCAATTCCATTTTCCTTCACACCCCTCTCGCTACTTTATTATTAAAACTTGGGGAAATTTTATATATATATGGGAGGTGCTCCTGTGAGAGTATCTCTCACCTTGCTATGAGAGATATAGGTGGGAGCCCTCACATATAAGTTGTTGATATTAGATATGGATGTGAGGGCCCCTACATTATCTCTCATAGTAAAGTGAGAGCATCTCTCATAGGAGCACCTCCTTATATATATATATATATATATATATATATATATATATATATATGTATGTATGTATATAAACTTTTGTCTTATTTTAAAAAAAGCACATGAGAATTTGACTATTTCATAAAAGTATAAAAAAATTTCATGTTTCCATCAATCAAGTCCTCTTAATAAAAGGTTTTAAAAAATAATGAAAATATCATTCCAACAAGTTTTTGTCTTTTCACCTTCTTTCATCCCCAAAACCATCCTAAAAATCACTTTATGGTCCTCACTGATCAAATGTTATGGTGTATACCTTCTTTTAATAGTTACATCACATAGGAAAATGCTAGAATCGATCATACGGCTCATTTATCTGGATTCTCATATGGCACTAGTTTCAACTTGATTTTGATGGCTGTAACCCATTTAGTGAAGCTAATAATTTTTCAATCATTCAGAATCCTTAGAAACCTTTTTTTTTTAAACCATCCATGCATAAAGCTGGATGAAGTGGGACCCACTAGATTGTTTGGGTTGGACTTGATCAGTTTGCTCAAATGATTTATTAAAGGAAAGTCTTGAAAAATGCTATAAGGGCATTGTTGTCATTTTTCAAGTCTTTTTTCTTTATAGTAGAGGACGTGATTAAAGGAATATGATAAACTATTACTCTTTTAATAACTTGAAATCTTTATGTACTTGTTTGAAAATGAGCTAAACATTTATACCGTTTTGAGATTTTCCCATAAAACTTTACCTTAATCACGGCAGGTATAAAATTTTCGACGGAGTTAAGATCAGATGAACCCACAGAAATGATGCAGGTGGACTGACCTGCTTGTGGACGTCGTTTCTATACTTCGTGTAGATATTGCTCAGGGCTATAGCAAATCCTCGATGAAATGAGATGGAACCCAAAGTGAGAAAGAGTGGCAACATAGAAACCACATGTCTTCAGCTGCTCCTATGTAGAATTGCAATTGCACAAACGCGTCTTTAAAAAGAAGGAAAACCATCAAATAGGGCTACCAATGAGTGCTGCACACCATCTTTGTGTTTTTGTGTGTTAGTGTTAGTGTCTTAGAACCAAACTGGTCGTACATTTACAGCTTGCAAACACAGGACCCCCTGAATGCAAATCAATAATAAAGAGGGAAATGTAAAGGTCTTTGGTGCATATTAAGGCTTGTCTAAACTAGATTCATCAGATCACCTTTACCCATGATTGACAGACTTGAAAGTTTGCATAATCAAACCTTCAAGTTTTCTTGGTACTAAAATCCAACAGTGAATATTCACTTGTGAACGTCAGTTCGATGACGATGATGATATTGATGTATTTATTGATATCACTTTGATTTGAAGCAACGGCGGACCCAGGATTTTCATTTGGGCGGCACGGGCAATGATCCAAATCATATTTTCCACAGTTGCTGAGTATCTGTAGATGACGATGATGATGCCAGTGATGCTTTTTTTTTTTTTTTTTTTTTCTTTTTATACCATTGGAACAGGTCGGAGACCACCTCTTCCTCTACCGCTACCTCTAGGACAAAAGCCTAAATCAATGACACGCAGACTTCAGAGCACCCTCATTCAGCTATAGAGCCTTTTTGCTATTCTCTAGGGTCTGCTTTGGCACTCATTCCAGTCATTCCAATCTTGGCTTTGATGCTCATTCTGACATTGGGTGTTCTCGTTGTTCTGACATTTTCTTTTTCCCTCATTCCATTTGCTTCGCCGGCCATTCTAGCAGAAGGTAAAATCTTCTCACATTATCATTGTTGTGATATAGTGACAATCATAGAACACATCTTTTTACTAACCCGTGCATGAGATTTTTCAAATGCTTGTGGTTGAAACAAAATACCTTTTATTGTTAAATGGGAACAATAAAATCAAGGAAACACAGAAGCATCAAGAGACAAGGAAACTCTCATGAGAAACAAGCAAATGTAGAAATCCATCCTTAGTTAAGGTGAGTTTTCTTTTGCCAAGGACCTAGGAAAAGAGCCTTACCCACCGACCCAGTGGCTTGATCATCAATCCACACAACATTATAGATCCATTTTCTCCATATTTAGTTAAAGTGAGTTTTCTTTTGCCATGCACATTTCATGCTTTCGCATGCATGCACACAACATTATCGATCCATTTTCTCCATCCGATGCCAAAGCACATCCTTCGCGTAATGTAGAATAAGAATCCCCAATCTACCCTCTCATAAGCCTTTGCAAAATCCATTTTTTAACCCTTGCTGAATGCATCAATTGGTAATGAGAAACTCATCTAAGTATGTCTTCAATGGAGACAAGCACCTTGTGCATAAGACATAAGGCAACACTCGCAAAATCTACCACCTAAGGCCTTTGCTAGAATTTTGTAGATATATCATACCCACTTAAGGCAATGGATCTGAAATCTTTTCTATTCTTCACACCAGACTTCTACGGGATGAGCAGAAGCACCTTGCTGCATAAGAGGCATCTTACAAAGTGAGATTATCGCATAATTGCCATAACATCTTCCTTAAAATTGCCAAGTGGAAACCAAGCCATTCATCCATGCTAGTTTTATTCCACCATGCTCAAATGAAAGTCAGATATTTTATCTTTTTCAAGTCATATCATTTCAAACCGAAAAGGGGCGTGTCCTCCAAACCTTTCATTTGTGAGTCAAGAAGAATTGGACAAATGATCAGACATTGGCTTTGGGAGGGCCAACTGACATACCTTATCTACATAAATTTCCTCCAATATCCGGAGACCAACAATCTATCGAATCTATATAGACATCAAGGGGGGTTTTGGTGACATGCTCCCACCAAATTATCTCGGCACCAAACATAGGGGTCTAGTATTTTGTGACCAATTTGGATTGAAGAAGGCAATTCCATCTCATCAATTAAAATGAAAAAACACGATAATTCGGTACTGGGATCACTAAATAGTCAAAATCAAAATAGCTCATACTCATACCCCACATTAATGTATTGCACAAATGGTATAAAAGCATGCCCTCTACTCAAGTAGCCTCATGTAAAGAATGTATGTCTGACAACAGAGTCTCCCTAATTTTAAGGAGTTAAATGAATTGAAACCTATTGCATTTTGTCAACTATGGTTGATTTCTTGGATGTGTATTTTAACTGAGTTTGTAACTAGAATTTTCTAACTGCCGAGCCACAATTCGGAAGTTGAAAAAGAAGCACAGATGGGCAAATGAAGTGACGAAAAAGATTCTTGATAACATTAAACAATAGCAGGATATTAGCAAAATCAACAGTGGGATGGACCCCTACAGGTACCAACTGGAATGGACAAGAGGCACCAAACCTGGCACAGAACAACTGCAAGGAGACGAAACTCTTACTACCCTACTGCAAAGAAAAGAGGTTCCCTCTGCATTTGAAGCAAATTTCATACAAGAGAGCCAACAAAACCCTAGTACAGTATCTCATCCATCTAATCCATCATCCTCTAGCATACCTGCATGAACAAACTCATATTTGTCTTCATCTACCAGCGGCACTAGTTTTGATCGAACAAAAGAAGAACCCAAAACAGGTAATATTCAAGCATACTAATAAGTAACATTTCAAGCATATGTGATTTTTATTTTCTGCATAAGTAACATCTCCACCTTTAATCCTTCAACACCCCCACCATGAATTTTTAGGAATTGAATTAAAGTAACAGGCTCTTATTTTCTGCCCACTTAGAAAGTACCAAAGATTCAAATATGATTAATAGTTAGACTAATTTTACTCTTTAATTTGACGGTGATCATTTTAGTAGGCATGATGATAATTTTGCAATAACCTTTTTTTTTTTTTGACAAATATATCGGCATGACATTAGATGACATGTTATCTTCATCTTAGCCTTCTAACCATAGTTATAGTCGTTAAATTTTCTTTTCTTCTGGACATTTTCAAAATGTTGAAAAATAAAATCATTATTTTTATTATTACAACTATTATAGCCTAGCCCATTAATAGAATAAGAAAGGGAGAAAACAAAGAAAAGAAGGTTTACCCATGGATCTAGAAGCTTAGAGGGGATTAGGCTCAAGCAAGTCCATGAAGGTTCATAAACGAGGCTGCGTCTAATCATTCAGTAATAGATGCAAATTACATTGCGTGAAGAAGAGAGGTCCAACACATCTTTAAGATAGAAAAGAAGAAAAAGTCTTTGACAAACTTGTTTGCAGCTTTATTATCAAAAGCACATATCTTTATTTTGGAGGAAAGAGAGCTTTTATTTTAAATTCAGTTTATCATAGAAGCAGATTACTTCTTCTATTTCACCCAAGCAAGAGGGTTGGGATACATGAGACCCAGCCATGGGGAAAGAATATTGCTCTTGCGTGAAGAGGAACCGAGGTATCAAACCATAGGTGAGAAGGAGGTACCCAACCAACTCATGGCAACCCCATGTTTCCCGATCTTCCCTCACATAGAGTAAGCCTTAAAACTTCACTATCTCTCTATGTTACATGAAACGAAAAGATCTGTGAAGGGAGAAACTTTTGACTTTGTTGATCTTGTAATTGATAAATCTGTGTACAATTACATAAGAAAAGCTTCCCTTTTATAGGCAAGTAATCCTACTTAGACAAGAACTTTAAATCTCCTAAGAATTTCTAAGATAAGCAACCCAAGTCAAATCAAATTTATACTAAGGAATATCCTAACCTACTTGGGTCCTACTTGAATCTTCACCGGCCCAACCCCTGTAGAGATGTAAGTCAGTAACATTCTCTTCTAAATTAACCCTAATTACTGATTCAGAACTCGGAAGAAACTAATTTTCTATACAAATGATCAATACGCCTATGGTACTTTCTAACATAGTTAATTCTTGTGAAAACTATTTCTCACTTGTACGAGTGAGTTCGATACATCTGTTACTACTCTTTTAAACCAACCCCAGATTGGTTGTTCATGTTTTCTAAACAGATTGGAATAAAAGACTCCAGTGAAACTAGGTGTTAAGACTAAAGAATGCACTTCCCTCATTTCAAGACAAATTTATTGTACAAATTGTCTCGTCCAATGCTATTTCTTGGAAATTCTAATTCTACTTCAGTTAGAGTAAATCTTTGTCTTCATTCATTCAAATGACTTTTCTGTATATAATGCGGTCAATTAATAGCTTGGTAGATGTGTCTGGCCAAGCAGGGGATGAACAGGGAGAATGAATCAGTTGCTTCCATTAAATTTTTATTTTTTATTTTTTACTAAGCAAAAGATGGTACCTTACATTTTCGATATTTTTGTATTGTGATTGCACTTCTTCTTCATTCTAATCTAATTTATTTGTTATCAATTTAAAAAAAAAAAAAATTAACTCCAAATTGGAGAGATAAGGCTAACATATTTGATGATGACAATGTATGTGTGTCACATTGTTTACTACTCTTAGATTGATTGGTCATGTTAGTTCTCAATGCAACCAAAAGGCTGATGCATTTTTAGCTTTTTGACAGGTGTGATTTGAGTCTCCATTCCTGATTGCGGGGAAGAATATAATGTTGTTGACAGCAGAGCATAGGCAACATGAAATTTATCCTAAGTTTTTTAAACTATACCTTTCAGAGTTCGTTTGGAGAAGTGGATGCTGAAGGAAACAGCTTATTGCACTTGGCTGCCAAATATCCAGATAATCAGGGGCTGCCTCTCTCTCTCTCTCTCTCTCCCCAAATATCCAGATAATCAGGGGCTCCCTCCTTCCCTCGCTCCCTCCCCCTCCCTTCCAGCCTGTGTGTGTGTGTGTGTGTGTGGTGGGGGGGGGGGGGGGGCGGGTGGGGTTCCAATGTTGCACATGTGCGCACAATTGTTAACTATACATTTCAGAGTTCGTTTGGAGAAGTGGACTCTCTCTCTCTCTATGGGCATGTGTGTGTGTGTGGAGCGCTTCCAGTGTTGAGCACGTACACACAATTTTTTTTACATGCTGGGCATTAGGAAGCCAGTGGCCTCCAATTGCAAACCAAACCTTTTCTCTTTCTAAGGTGACAGATATTTTTGTGAACTTACTGTGAGTGCTCTTGTTGATGTGTCAATACTGTTACTGGGGGCCGCAGGGTTCTCCTAATTCTGGGCATCAGGTGATCTAGACTTTAGATTGATCGCTTAGTGATTTTTCAAAGAAGTCTCATACCAAAAGGTCATTCATGATTGATGTGGAGGTGGAGAACAATGAAAGCAAGGAAAAGTTTTGCTCCAGGGCCCTATCACATTCAGTTACCTGTACTAAGTTTACACGTTTACGTACCTGTCATTGGTTGTGGTGAAGATCTAAACATCTATCACTTAAAGGTAACTCAGTTTTATCCAAGCGCATGAACCCCCAATTTACATGTAAAAATTGAGTCACCTGCACAAAGTTTGTGAAGATATCAAAACAGCAAGCCACTTCAGAAAAACCCATCCCGACTTACAACATGAATAGATTTATTTGGTATATAATTTCATAGACAAAGCATGTTTGAGTTTACATCTTGTGCTTATACTAATAACAGTTTGTCAAGAAGCAACTGCCCCCTTATTTCTCTATGGTCCAAAACCGCAAGGACCAAATTGCAATGGAGGTCTTCACTGAAACACACCTAGAACTGGCCATGCAAAGGGCAAAGTGGCCGAGCAAGGCATCGCAGTCATGCTTGGTTGTGGCAACTCTCATCATCTCCGTGGTGTTTGCCACCATGGTGACCGTGCCTGGTGGTCTAATCCAAGAGCAGCAAGACCGTGGGCTCCCAGTTTACAAAGGCAAGCTGGCCTTCAATGTCTTCTCCGTCTCTACGCTCTCTGCGCTCTGCTTTTCATCTATCTCCCTCATCATTTTCCTTAACATTCTCACTTCTCCTTACCAAGACTCTGATATTGGTAATAACTAGGCCAATTAGTTGATACTTGGTTTGGGTTTTCTCTTCATCTCGATCATGGCCATGTTCCTCTCCTTCTCTGAAGATCTCTTTGTGCTTGATAGCAAGATGAAGTACATAGCTTATCCAATATACGTTCTCACCTCATGTGTGGTTTTAGTAGGTTTCCCTCTTTATTCTGAATTTGTAAAGATGGTGGTCACTGGTATTCCCACAAGCACTCGCCAACGTAAAATTTTCTTTCTAGCTTTGCTCTCTTTCCAATGTGAAGACACTTTCCAGCAATTTCTTTGCGAAAGTTGTTGGGATGTAGTAAAATGGTTTTGTATTGGCATCCAGTGTTGAATGTAGTTCATGTTTAATACTTTTGAGGTTTAACTATTCGGCTATGTTACATGCAGTATATATTCATAATCACCATGTATTGATTTTGTAGTAGGTGGTAATTAGTCCTCTCTTTTCTCCACATATTCCACTAGAAACTGAGGGACCGTTTGAAAGGAAAGCCATTGCGTCCATAATATGCTCAACTAATCTCCTGAAGGAAGAGTCCAGATCCTCTGTTTCGTTGAAACAGGGGAACGCTGTTCCGCCCAATCCCACTGCGCCACGTTTCAAACATATTTTTTTTAAAGTTACGTTTCAAACATGCCATGTCAGATATGATCCTCGTTGCATCCCTCAATGGGAAGGAACTGATCTTGGGATTTTATGGCCTTATAAAGGAAGTTCCTGAAATGCCCAACCCACTTTTCCATCTAAACTTTCAGATTCAACGATTACCACTTTTAGATCATATCTGCCTTCAAGTTAGAATTGCCTACTTAGGAACTGATCCTTGTTAGGATGCATGCAAGAGGATGGTGGGCCACAAACTTTGGCAAATATTGGCAATGCAGAAGATTATTCCTAATGAGGAAGGGATGCAAAATGAGATGTCAGTAGCCAGAGACCTATTTCTTTTTCTTTGGTCTATAATCATGTTTCGTTTTTAAGATCTGAACAATTTATTATTATTATTTTTTTATAATGAAAATTTTCAATCCATAAAAAATGAAAAATAACCACTAGTAGCACATGTATGGAAAATAATGTTAACATGTACACTTTAGACAAAAATGACTGTCAATAAAGAAAAAGCAAAAGTGAAAAGGGAAAAAATTTAATCCTTGATTCCCTAGTCCCAACAAAGCCTGAAGTATTACCTATGGACTCGACCATAAAAACAAAGTGTTCTTGTCCTTTATTCCAAACATTGCTTGCCAGTAGATCACCAAGGCATCCAACCAAACATGTTTTGACACACCGCTGATTTGCCCTCATATTACCCTCACCTTCAGGTGTTGAGAATGTAAAAGCCATCAAAGCAAATGCTTACAGGGTTAGCCATAGACAAAAAGGAAGAAAAGTACTAGATGGATTTAACTTTTAAGGAGATAGTATTGCAATATTATCTAGAAACTAGGTGAACTTGGCTCATACAAAGTTAAGAGGTCCATGTCTCTTAATCAATGGAAAATTTCCCCTCTTCCTTCCCTCATAGAAAATGTTTTTCCTTAATAAAGTGGTCCTAATCCTATACATACCATAGTCTCCAATGCGTTATTGAATGATGATATGAGTGGATAGTTGTAAAAAAAATCTCTACTAAAACTCAGAAATGACAATCCAGAGGGAATCCTCTTTACTGGCTTGCCAACTGGTTATATTCACACAGTTTGGGCTTTTTCTTCTATTTGTTCTTAATTTATTTTGCATCTCTTGTTTCCTGTGCCTTTAATCTCCCTATATCTTGCTCTTAAAACAAAAATATAACTTTTTTTATTGTCATTTGAAAAAGAAGTCCAACAGGGAGTTAGCTTTGATCTGAAAAAAGGGCTATCTAGTGGAGCCCACAAAATCTACCGGGGCTTTATCATTTTGAGAAGTAAAGCAGCAGGTAGAGGATCTTCTGGATCCTTTATAATTTAAAGGGGGATGAATGCAACAGAGCAGATGGGGGATGGACTAAAGAAACAGAAACAAGCACTGTGGTAAGGAAGAAAATTTCTGTTAGAGAGAGATGGAGCTTACAGATCGGTTTCGAGATCGGGAAGCCCAACGCATGGACTGTAGTAGCATAGTCCATGACGATGCAGATTAGACCAGGGAAATGTTCTCCTCTATACATGAAGGTGATTGGCCCTTAATGCTCAAGTTACTGCATCGGAAAGGTCCCAGCTGGAGCATCGTTCATCCAATGCTGACTGCACACTTCAAAGGCACAATCGTGCATGAAGCAGCAGCACTTGGCAAGACAGAGGTGGTGAAGGAGCTGCATTTGCGGATAAAGGAGATAAACCTTGAGATGGGTTTAGAGGTCTTCCTTGGCAACCAGCTCGGCAGCAATCAATCCCCTCCATAGTGCTTCATTGATGGGGCGGGTCGAGCCTTTGAGGGTGATATTTGAAGAGGTTCCTGAGCTGTCCTCAGCTCAGAATATATATATGGGGAGTCGCCCATCTTCCAAGCCGCTGTCAGCAGCTCTAAAAAAGTCTTTTCTGAACTCGCCATGTATGCTACCACCAGATACTAACAACATACTTACCATACTCAAAAGGAACGAATGAAGATACCATTCTCCACTACGCTTTATCTGGGGAATACTTCGGTTCGTACGCAAGATACTTGATGCACACAAAATTGCATCTTGCTTGCATATATGAACAAGATGCAAGGAATCAAAGGCATTTGCAATTGCCACTCTCTTTGTTTCAAGTGCAATAGTATCTTGATTCCAAATCAAGAGAAGCGAGATTGAAAACACCGCCTCTCTCTTTCGGTAACTCAGTTGCAGCCTCTTCAGTGACATACTGTACATACATGGGCAAGTCCTTGAACCATTCTTGGGGAATTTGGACAATCCTTTTGACACCAGGAGATGATACTTGAAAAGAATGGAGAATGAGAAAATAATTTTGGGCAGATTTCTGCAGAATTCACAGTTAACAATAATCCACAAAAAATTATAGGCGTGGTCAAAAGGCATTGCTTGGAACATGTGCCTTGTTCATCAATAGACTGACTCTGCCTGGTTTAAATTTCATACACCATTACAGGTACGATTAAATTAAACAACTGTCTGGAATGAAAGGTTTTTTAAGCTACAAAGCTGTTTGCAGTTTACACCAGTCATAAAGTAATATAGTACTGCATCTAATGTTGGCAGTCATACTGCCGTGTTTTGCTGCAATTGAACATGAAAATGGATGTCATAAAGCAATATACTACTGCATCTGATGTTGGCAATCATACTGCTGTATTTTGCTGCAATTGAACATGAAAATGGATGTTGTGCTAGATCAAAGTGCCAGATACTACACTTCAACAAAACCCATGCCCAAGACTCCATTGCAAATGGAGCTGGGGAATACAATTTCATCTTTGATGGACTTAGAAAGAAGAGCAGTAGAAGATTTAAAAGCAGGATTTACTCTAGATTATCATTTAATAGTTTATATGTCCTATTAAATTCCTAGGAATTGGAAGTAAATCTTTTTTTTTTTTTTTGGGAGTATTAAAAACGTGAGTCAAGGCAAGGGTCCAGAGAGGTGATCCAGAAGGAACTCCATCACTTATGCTTAAGTTAAAGGGAGTGATGAATGTGAAATAATTTCCAATCAAAGGGAACATTATTAGATGACTCTACAGATCAACAAACTTTTCAATGCCCTATAACAAATCAAATTTAGGATTTCATACGGCATTTATTGTTAGTAACTCGGCCTCTTTCCCAAAGCTTTTCGGCATACAATGCAATTTTCAGGATTCCCCAAGCCATTTCCAACAATTAGAACCCTGTAATCGTTGTCCTCCTATGGTTACCAAGCCAATTCAGCCAATTCTCAATAAAGGCTGAAAATAACCTTCTTCCTTCCCATTATAAAGAACCAAGACAGGTTGGAGAACTCAGATATCGTATAAAGGGCTTAATCCTCAATCAATCTATCATGGCCTCACATGCATTTCCATAAAAACGTGCACAAACAGAGGCTTCGAGTGTAGAAATATTCAATGTGATGACTAGTGCATGGTTTGCGGAGAGATGAATGAGTCTAGGATTACCAATCTTTTCAGTGCCCTTTGACAAAATGGATTTAGGATTAATCAAGGCATGCTCAGCCTCTCTCCCAAGGCACTTCAGTGTAAAAGGCAACAATTTTGAGTCGTTCCCAAACAAATTCCCATAGTAAGAGACTTCAAATCATTGCCCTCCTCTGATTTCCATCCGTTGCTTGCAATGTATTTAGTTAAAACAGCAATGAAGAAACCTAGAAACTTCATTACAAAAAGGAAATTCGAGATGTTACATTGAGATTTATTCTCATTGAGAAATAGACTTTCTATTCAAACAAAATCTCTAAAATTTGGCGTTTCCCTCCTTAGCCCGAATGGCACATTATCCCACCATCAAAATCAAGCAAAACCTATCATGAAATGAGTCGTCTCTCTCTTGCACCATGAAAAGGCCCTATAACATGTTACCTATTGTCATTCAATTATTTGCTCCAAATGATTTTATCCATATCCTTTAGTGATAGGGCCATATCCTTTAGTGATAGCGAGCAAAGGGTGGTAATTGATGGAGCCTCATCTTGCGAGAAGCGAGTGTTAGCAAAGGCAATAACAGTTAGGTGATTCTCAATTTTGGCCGAAATGAAATGTCATCTCTCTCATTATAAGAAGTCACTGACTGAATAGAGAATTTAGACATGGACTAGATAGAGGGCATATCTAAGAAATTTCCTTTACGGCTGGACATTGCTTGCAAAAAATTAGCAAAACCAATCACTTTGGAATACTTAGTCGAAGTGATGTAAACATGCATACTTTGTGGATGGAGGAATGACTCCGCTGATCAACAATCTTCTCAATGCCCCCTTAACAAATTAGATTTAGGATTTCACAAGGCATTTATTCTTAGTAACTAAGCCTCTTTCCCTAAGCTTTTCTGCATGCAATGCAATTTAGGGAATAAAGAGCTTATCCTTAATCAATATATCATGGCCTCGCATGCATTTCCATAAAACGCAAACAAACAGTGGCTTCCAACGAAGAAATATTGAATGTGAATACTAGTGCATGGTTTGTAGAGAGATGAAGGAGTCGATGGATCACCAATCTTTTCGGTGCCCTTTCACAAAATGAAGTTAGGATTACATTATGCATCTATTGGTGGTAGAACACCTCTCTCACCATGCTTTTCAGTGTAAAATGCAACGATTTTGAGTCTTTTCAAAAAGAATTCCCATGATAAGAGACTTCAAATCATTGTCCTCCTCCGCTTTCCATCCATTGATTGCAATGTATTTAGTTAAAAAAGCAATGAAGAAACCTAGAGAGTTCATTCCAAAATTGTTAATTGGCATTTTCCTCCTCGGCCTGATTGGCATAGGAAGAAAACCTATTGCAGGTTTCCCATTGTCATTCAAATTATTTGCTCCGTATGATTTTATCCATCACCAATCTTTTCGAAGCCCTTTGACAAAATCGATTTAGGATTAAATTATGCATCTATTAGTGGTAGAACTCAACCTCTCTCCCCATGTTTTTCATTCAGTGTAAAATGCAACGATTTTGAGTCTTTCCCAAACAAATTCCCATGATAAGAGACTTGAAATTATTGCCGTCGTCCGATTTCCATCTGTTGCTTGCAATGTATTTAGTTAAAATAGCAACGAAGAAACCTAGAGAGTTCATTTCAAAAATGTTATTTGAGATGTTTCATTGATATTTATTGTTTACGAGAAATAGGATCTCTAAAATTGGCCGTTTTCCTCCTCGGCCTGATTGGCAGATTGACCCACCATCAATATCAAGCAAAACCTATCACGAAACGAGTCATAACTCTCTCTTGCACCAAGCAGAAGACCTAATACATGCTACCTATTGTCATTCAAATAATTTGCTCCACATGATCTTATCCATCTCCACCAGTGATATGGAGCATCATTTAGCAAGGAAAGGGTGCTAAATGATGGAGCTTCATCTCGCGATAAACGAGTGCTAACTGAAGCATGAACAAATTAGGTGATTCTCATTTTTGGCCTAAAAGAAATGACATCTCTCCCATTATAAGAAATCACTGACCGAATGGAGAATTTAGGCATGGTCTAAAGGGCATATCTAAGAAGTTTCCTTCGCGGCCAGACATTACTAGAAAAAAATTAACAAAACCAATTACTTTGGAATAATTAGTCAATGTGATGTAAAAATGCATACTTTGCCGACGGAGGAATGACACCGCTGATCAACAATCTTACCAACGCCCTTTAACAAATTAGATTTAGGATTTCACACGGCATTTATTGTTAGTAACTAAGCCTTTATCCCCAAGCTTTCTGCATGTGCATGTAGTGCAATCTACGGTACTCCCCAAGCCATTTCAACAAAAACAACCTGCAATTGTTTGCCACGCATGCATTTCCATAAAACGCACACAAACATAGACTTCGAACGAAGATATATTCAATGTGCTGACAGGTACATGGTTTGCGGAGAGATGAATGAGTCCGCGGATCTCCAATCTTTTTAGTGCCCTTTGACAAAATGGACTTAGGATTACATTAGGCATTTATTCGTGGTAGAACTCAAACTCTCTCCCCATGCTTCTCAGTGTAAAATGCAATGATTTTGAGTCTTTTTCTCAAACAAATTCCCATGATAAAAAACTTCAAATCCCTGCCCTCGTCCAATCTCCAACCATTGCTTGCAATGAATTAGTAAAATTAGCAACGGAGAAACCTAATAGTTCATTTCAAAGATGTTATTTGAGGATTTGCATTGATATTTATAGTTTATGATAAATAGGATCGATAATCAAACACTATCTCTAAAATTTGTCGTTTTCCTCCTCGGCCTAATTGGCACATAGACGCACCATCAAAATCAAGCAAAACTTATCATGAAACAAGTACTAACTCTCCCATTCATCGAGGACAAGACCCATTACAAGGTACCTCTTGTCATTCAAATTATGTGCTCCCCATGGTTTTACCGATCTCCATTAGTGATATGGAGCATCATTTACTGACGAAAGGGTGCAATTGACGGAGCTTCTACCGTATGATTCATAACTCCCTGATGCCACCAGGAAGAAAACCTATTAGGGCCTGTTTGGATGTATGGTGAACTGAAGTATGGTGAGGTGAAGCATCAAATCAAGAGAGAATAAAATATAAGGTCTTATGATGATAGTGTTTTGTTTTTAGTTGTTTGGTATGGAATCTTTGACTTTTTGTATAGA
Organism: Umbellularia californica; assembly: GCA_028538565.1. NCBI lineage: Eukaryota > Viridiplantae > Streptophyta > Magnoliopsida > Laurales > Lauraceae > Umbellularia > Umbellularia californica. The sequence continues at coordinate 9,575,467 of JAPQWN010000001.1, read as the reverse complement.
AAAGTGGAGTTTCTTTGTCTTTTAGTGGAGAAAGGAGGTTGCTTTTTTTACCTTTTTTAAAAAATTCGGAGGGAATTTTGAAATTGTGTAATTTTGATATGACCCCATGTCATTTCTTGTCTGGATTCGCTTTACTTCACTTTAACTAGTTAATTGACAAACACGACCTTACAAGTTAGCAATTGTCATTTAAATTATTTGCTCCATATGATTTTATCCATCACCAATATTTTCGATGCCCTTTGACAAAATGGATTTAGGATTAAATTAGGCATCTATTAGTGGTACAACTCAACCTCTCTCCCTATCCTTTTCAGTGTAAAAAGCAACGATTTGAAGACTTTCCCAAACAAATTCCCATTAAAAGACACTTCAAATTACAGCCCTCATCCGGTTTGCATCCGTTGCTTGCAATGTATTAAGTTAAAATAGCAATGAAGAAAACTAGAGAGTTCATTTCAAAAATGTAATTTGAGATGTTGCATTGATATTTATTGTTTATGAGAAATAAAATCTAAAATCAAACACAATCTCAAAAATTTTCCGTTTTCCTTCTCGGCGTGATTGGCACATTGACCCAACATCAAAATCAAGTAAAACCTATCTCGAAACGAGTCCAAACTCTCTCTTGAACCGAGCAGAAGACCTAATACAGGTACCCATTGTCATTCAAATAGTTTGCTCCGTATAAACTTATCCAACTCCACCAGTGGTATGGAGCATCATTTAGAGAGGAAAGGAAGCTAAATGATAGAGCTTGATCTCCCGATAAACGAGTGCTAACTGAAGCATCATCAGATTAGGTGATTCTCACTTTTGGCCGAAAAGAAATGCCATCTCTCCCATTATAAGAAATCATTGACCGAATGCAGAATTTACACATGGTCTAAAGGGCATATCTAAGAGGTTTCCTTCACGGCCATACATTACTTGCGAAAAATTAGCACAACCAATCACTTAGCAATAATTAGTCGATGTGATGTAAAAATGCATACTTTGCCGACAGAGGAATGACACCGCTGATCAACAATCTTCCCAATGCCCTTTAACAAATTAGATATAGGATTTTACACGGCATTTATTGTTACTAACTCACCCTTTATTCCCAAGCTTTCTGCATTTAGTGCAATTTACGGTACATGGTTTGCAGAGAGAAGAATGATCAACAATCTACCTGCAATCGTTGGCCCCGCATGAATTTCCATAAAACGCACGGAAACAGTCTTGTCGATCGAAGAAATATTCAATGTGCTGACAGGTACAGGGCTTGCGGAGAGATGAATGAGTCAACGCATAACCAATCTTTTCAATGCCCTTTGACAAAATGGATTTAGGATAACATTAGCCATCTATTCGTGCTATAACTCAACCTCTCTCCCCAAGTTTCTCTATGTAAAATGCAACGATTTTGAATCTTTCCCAAACAAATTCCCATGATAACAGCCTCTATGTAAAATGCAACGATTTTGAATCTTTCCCATTATAAGAAATCACAGACCGAATGGAGAATTTAGACATGGTCTAAAGGGCATATCTAAGAAGTTTCCTTCACGGCCATACATTACTTGCAAAAAAATGCAAAACCATCACTTTGGAATAATTAGTTGACGTGATGTAAAAATACATACTTTGCCGACGGAGGAATGACACCAATGATCAACAATCTTCCTAATGGCCTTTAGCAAATTAGATTTAGGATTTCACATGGCATTCAATAGTTAGTAACTCAACCACTATCCCCAAGCTTCCTGCATGTAGTGCAATTTAGGGTATTCCCCAAGCCATTTCAACCAAAACTACATGCAATCATTGGCCCCGTAATGAATTTCCATAAAATGCACACAAACAGTCTTTTTGATCGAAGAAATATTCAATGTGCTGAGAGGTACATGGTTTCTGGAGAGATGAATGACTCCACGGATCTCCAATCTTAGGTTCTATTAGTGGGACAACTTAGCCTCTCTCCCCATGCTTTTCAGTGTAAAATGCAACGATTTTGAGTCTTTCCCAAACAAATTCCCATGATAACAGACTTCAAATCGTTGCCCTCATCGGGTCTCCAAACGTTGCCTGCAATGTATTTAGTAAAAATAGCAACGAAGAAACCTAGAGAGTTCATTTCAAAGATGCCATTCGAGATGTTGCACTGATATTTATTTTTTATGAAAAATAGGATATCTAATCAAACACTATCTCTAAATTTGGCGTTTTCCTTCTCGGCCTAATTCGCACATTGACCCACCATCAAAATCAAGCAAAACCTATCACGAAACAAGTCCTCACTCACTATTGCACCGCGCATAAGACGTAATACAAGGCAACTATTGTCATCCAAATAATTTGCTGCGTATGATCTTATACATCTCCAATACTGATATGGAGCATCATTTAGCGAGGAAAGGGTGCTAAATGACGGAGCTTCATCCGTAGGTTTATAACTCTCTCATGCCACCAGGAAGAAAACCTAATACAAGTTACCTATTGTCATTCAAATTATTTTCTCCGTATGATTTTATCCATCACCAATCTTTTCGATGCCCATCGACAAAATGGATTTAGGATTAAATTAGGCATCTATTAGTGATACAACTCAACCTCCCTCCCCATGCTTTTCAGTGTAAAATGCAACGATTTTGAGTCTTTCCCAAACAAATTCCCATTATAAGAGACTTCAAATCATTGTCGTCGTCTGGTGTGCATCCGTTGCTTGCAACGTATTAAGTTCAAAAAGAAACAAAGAAAACTAGAGAGTTCATTTCAAAAATGTTATTCGAGATGTTGCATTGCTATTTTTTGTTTATGAGAAAATAGGATCTCTAATCAGATACAATCTCTAAAATTTGTCGTTTTCCCCCTCAGCCTAAATGGTACATTGACCCACCATCAGAATAAAGCAAAACCTATCATGAAACGAATCCTAACTCTCTATTGAACCGAGTAGAAACCTAAAACAAGGTACCTCGTCATTCAAATTATATGCTCCCCATCATTTTACCAAACTCCGTTAGTGATATGGAGCACCATTTAGCGAAGAAAGGGTGTTAAATGACGGAGCTTCATCCAAATGATTCATTACGCTCTGAAGACACCATAAAGAAAATCTATTACAAGTTACCGATTGTCATTCAAATTATTTGCACCATATGATTTTATCCATCATCAATCTTTTCAATGCCCTAATAAGGCATCTAGTAGTGGTATAGCTCAACCTCCCTCCCGATGCTTTTCAGTGTAAAATGCAATGATTTTGAGTCTTTCCCAAACAAATTCCCATGATAAAGACTTCAAATCAATGCTCCCATCCTATATCCAACCCTTGGTTGCAATGTAGTTAGTAAAAATAACAACGAAGAAACCTAGAGAGTTCATTTCAAAGATGATATTCGAGATGTTGCACTGATATTTATTGTTTAAGAGAAACAGGATCTCTAATCAAACACTTTCTCTAAAATTTGGCGTTTTCCTCCTTGGCCTGATTGGCACATTGACCCACCATCAAAATCAAGCAAACCTATCACGAAACGAGTCCTAACTCTCTCTTGAACCGAGCAGAAGACCTAATACAACATACCTATTGTCATTCAAACAATTTGCTCCGTATGATCTTATCTAGCTCCACTAGTGATATGGAGCATCATTTAGCGAGGAAAGGCTGCTAAATGATGGAGCTTCATCTTGCGATAATCGAGTGCTAACTGGAGCATGAACAGATTAGAAGATTCACATTTTCAACCAAAAAGAAATGCCATCTCTCTCATTATAAGAAATCACAGACCGAATGGAGAATTTAGGCAAGGTCCAAAGGGCATCTCTAAAAAGTTTCCTTCATGGCCATACATTACTTGCAAAAAATTAGCAAAACCAGTCACTTTGGAATAATTAGTCGATGTGATGTAAAAATGCATACTTCGTCGACGGACGAATAACACCGCTGATCAATAATCTTCCCAACGCCCTTGAACAAACAAGATTTAGGATTTCACACGGCATTTATTGTCAGTAACTCAGCCTCTATCCCCAAGCTTTCTGCATGTAGTGCAATTTACGGTACTTCCCAAGCCATTTAATCGAAAACTACCAGCAATTATTTGCCCCATATGACTTTCCATAAAACGCAAGCAAACGGTCCTTTCGATTGAAGAAATATTCAATGTGCTGACAGGTACATGGCTTGCAGAGAGATGAATGAGTCCACGGATCTCGAATCTTTTTCAGTGCCCTTTGACAAAATGGATTTAGGATTACATTAGGCATCTATTCGTGGTAGAACTCAACCTCTCTCCCCATGCTTCTCAGTGTAAAATGCAACGATTTTGGGTCTTTCCCAAACAAATTCCCATGTAACAAACTTCAAATCACAGCCCTCGTCTGGTTTGCATCCGTTGCTTGCAATGTATAAGGTCAAAATAGCAACAAAGAAAACAAGAGTCCATTTCAAAAATGTTATTCGAGATGTTGCGTTGATATTTATTGTTTATGTGAAATTGAATCTAAAATCAAACGCGATCTCAAAAATATTCCGTCTTCCTTCTCGGCGTGATTGGCACATTGACCCACCATCAAAATCAAGCAAAACCTATCTCAAAACGAGTCCTAACTCTCTCTTGAACCGAGCAGAGGACCTAAGACAAGGTACCCATTGTCATTCAAATAGTTTGCTCCGTATAAACTTATCCAACTCCACCAATGGTATGGAGCATCATTTAGCGAGGAAAGGGAGCTAAATGATGGAGCTTCATCTCCTGATAAACGAGTGCTAAATAAGCATGATCAGATTAGGTGATTCTCCTTTTTGCCCAAAAAGAAATGCCATCTCTCCCATTATAAGAAATCACTGACCAAATGCAGAATTTACAGATGGTCTAAAGGGCATATCTAAGAAGTTTCCTTCACGACCATACATTACTTGCAAAAATTTGCAAAACCATCACTTTGGAATAATTAGTCGACGAGATGTAAAAATGCATACTTTACTGACGGAGGAATGACACCGATGATCAACAATCTTCCCAATGGCCTTTAGCAAATTAGATTTAGGATTTCACATGGCATTTAATAGTTAGTAACTCAGCCTCTTTCCCCAAGCTTCCTGTATGTAGTACAATTTATGGTATTCCCCAAGCCATTTCAACCAAAACTACCTGCAATCATTGGCCCCCGTAATGAATTTCTATAAAACACGCACAAACAGTCTTTTTGATCGAAGAAATATTCAATGTGCTGAGACATACATGGTTTGTGGAGAGATGAATGAGTCCACGGATCTCCAATCTTTTCAGTGCCCTTTGACAAAATGGATTTAGGATTACATTAGGCATCAATTAGTGGTAGAACTCAACCTCTCTCACCATGCTTCTCACTGTAAAATGCAACAATTTTGAGTCTTCCCCAAACAAATTCCCATGATAACAGACTTCAAATCGCTGCCCTCGTACAGTCTCTAACCGGAGCTCGCAATGTATTTAGTAAAAATAGCAACGAAGAAACCTAGAGAGTTCATTTCAAAGATGATATTCGAGATGTTGCACCTATATTTATTGTTCATGAGAAATATCTAACCAAACACTATCACTAAAATTTGGCGTTTTCCTCCTCGGTCTAATTGGCACATTGACCCACCATCAAAATCAAGCAAAACCTATCACGAAACAATTTACTCCGTATGATCTTAACCAACTCCACAAGTGATATGGAGCATCATTAGGGGAGAAAAGGCTGCTAAATGATGGAGCTTCATCTCGCGATAAACGAGTGCTAACTGAAGCATGAACAGATTACTTGATTCTCATTTTCGGCCGAAAAGAAATGCCATCTCTCCCATTATAAGAAATCACAGACCGAATGGAGAATTTAGACATGGTGTAAAGGGCACATCTAAGAAGTTTCTTTCACGGCCATACATTACTTGCAAAAAAATCGCAAAACCCATCACTTTCGAATAATTAGTCGATGTGATGTAAAAATGCATACTTTGCCGACGGAGGAATGACGCCCCTGATCAACAATCTTCCCAATGGCCATTAGAAAATTAGGTTTAGGATTTCACACGGAATTTATTGTTAGTAACTCAGCCTCTATTCCCAAGCTTTCTGCATGTGGTGCAATTTAAGGTATTCCCCAAGCCATTTCAAAGAAAACTACCTGCAATCGTTGGCCCCGCATGAATTTCCATAAAACGCACACAAATAGTCTTTTCGTTCGAAGAAATATCCAATGTGCTGAAAGGTACATGGTTTGTGGAGAGATGAATGAGTCCACCGATCTCCAATCTTTTCAGTGACCTTCGACAAAATGGATTTAGGATTACATTAGGCATCTATTCGTGGTACAACTCAAACTCTCTCCCATGGTTTTCAGTGCAAAATGCAACGATTTTCAGTCTTTCCAAAAAAAATTCTCATGATAACAGACTTCAAATCGCTGCCCTCGTCCGGTCTCCAATCGTTGCTTGCAATGTATTTAGTAAAAATAGCAACAAAGAAACCTAGAGAGTTCATTTCAAAGGTGTTATTCGAGATGTTGCACTGATATTTATTGTTTATAAGAAATAGTATCTCTAATCAAACACTATCTCTAAAATTTCGCGTTTACCTTCCTGGCCTGATTAGCACATTGACTCACCATCAAGCAAAACCTATCACGATTCGAGTCCTCACTAACTTTTGCACCGCGCCGAAGACCTAATACAAGGTAACTATTGTCATTCAAATAATTTGATGCGTATGATCTTATCCATCTCCACTACTGATATGGAGCATCATTTAGCGAGGAAAGGGAGCTAAATGACGGAGCTTCATCCGTAGGATTTATAACACTCTCATGCCACCAGAAAGAAAACCTAATACAAGTTACCTACATCATTCAAATTATTTGCTGCGTATGATTTTATCCGTCACCAATCTTTTCGATGCCCTTTGACAAAATGGATTTAGGATCAAATAAGGCATCTATTAGTGGTACAACACAACCTCCCTCCCCATGCTTTTTAGCGTAAAATGCAATGATTTTGAGTCTTTCCCAAACAAATTCCCATTATTAGAGACTTCAAATCATTGTCGTCCTCCGGTGTGCATCCGTTGCTTGCAATGTATTTAGTAAAAATAATAACGAAGAAACCTAGAGAGTTCATTACAAAAATGATATTCGAGATGTTGCACTGATATTTATTGTTTATGAGAAATAGGATCTCTAATCAAACACTATCTATAAAATTTGTCGTTTTCCTCCTCGGCTGGATTGGCACATTGACCCACCATCAAAATCAAGCAAAACCTATCCAGAAACGAGTCCAAACTGTCTCTTGAACCGACCAAAAGCCCTAATACAAGGTAGCTATTGTCATTCAAACAATTTTCACCGTATGATGTTATCCAACTCCACTAGTGAAATGGACCATCATAGCGAGGACAGGCTGCTAAATGATGGAGCTTCATCTCGCGATAAACGAGTGCTAACTGAAGCATGAATAGGTTAGTTGATTCTCATTTTTGGCCGAAAAGAAATGCTATCTCTCCCATAGTCCCATTATAAGAAATCACAGACCGAACGGAGAATTCAGACATGGTCTAAACGGCATATCTAAGAAGTTTCCTTCACGGCCATCCATTACTTGCAAAAAATTTGCAAAACCCATCACTTTGGAAAAATTAGTCGATGTGATGTAAAAATGCATACTTTACCGACGGAGGAATGACGCCGCTGATCAACAATCTTCCCAATGGCCTTTAGAAAATTAGATTTAGGATTTCACACGGAATTTATTGTTAGTAACTCAGCCTCTATCCCCAAGCTTTTTGCATGTAGTGCAATTTACGGTATTCCCCAAGCCATTTCACTGAAAACTACCTGCAATCGTTGGCCCCACATGAATTTCCATAAAACGCACACAGTCTTTTCGATCAAAGAAATATTCAATGTGCTGAAAGGTACATGGTTTGTGGAGAGATGAATGAGTCCACGGATCTCCAATCTTTTCAGTGCCCTTTGACAAAATGGATTTAGAATTACATTAGGCATCTATTCGTGGTACAACTCAAACTCTCTCCTCATGCTTTTTAGTGTAAATTGCAACGATTTTGAGTCTTTCGCAAAAAAATTCCAATGATAACAGACTTCAAATCGATGCCCTCATTCTGTCTCCAACCGTTGCTTGCAATGTATTTAGTAAAAATAGCAATGAAGAAACCTAGAGAGCTCATTTCAAAGATGTCATTCGAGATGTTGCACAGATATTTATTGTTTATGAAAAATAGGATCTCTAATCAAACACTATCACTAAAATTTGACGTTTTCCTTCTCGGCCAGATTCGCACATTGACCCACCATCAAAATCACGCAAAATCTATCACGAAATGAGTCCTCACTAACTCTCGCACCACGCAGAAGAACTAATACAAGGTACCTATTGTCATTCAAATAATTTGCTACGTATGATCTTATCCATCTCCACTACTGATATGGAGCATCATTTTGCGAGGAAAGGGTGTTAAATGACGTAGATTCATCCATAGGATTTATAACACTCATGCAACCAGGAAGAAAACCTAATACAACTTACTGTCATTCAAATTATTTGCTCCATATGATTTAATCCATCCCCAATCTTTTCGATGCCCTTTGACAAAATGGATTTAGGATTAAATAAGGCATCTATTAGTGGTACAACACAACCTCCCGCCCCATGCTTTTTAGCGTAAAATGCAACGATTTTGAGTCTTTCCCAAACAAATTCCCATTATAAGAGACTTCAAATCATTGCTGTCCTCCGGTGTGCATCAATTGCTTGCAATGTATTTAGTAAAAATAGCAATGAAGAAACCTAGAGAGTTCATTTCAAAAATGATATTCGAGATGTTGCACTGATATTTATTGTTCATGAGAAATAGGATCTCTAATCAAACACCATCTCTTAAATTTGCTGTTTTCCTCCTCGACCTGATTGGCACATTGACCCACCATCAAAATCAAGCAAAACCTATCCGGAAACGAGTCCTGACTCTCTCCTGAATCAAGCACAAGCCCTAATACAAGGTACCAATCGTCATTCAAATTTTCGGCCGAAAAGCAATGCCATCTCTCCCATTATAAGAAATCACAAACTGAATGGAGAATTGAGAGACATGGTCTAAAGAGCATATTTAAGAACTTTCCTTCACGGGCATACATTACTTGCAAAAAATTAGCAAAACCAATCACTTTGGAATAATTAGTCGATGTGATGTAAAAATGCATACTTTGCCGATGGAGGAATGACACCGCTCATCAACAATCTTCCCAATGCCCTTCAACAAATTAGATTTAGTATTTCACAAGGCATTTATTGTTAGTAACTCGGCCTCCATCCCGGGCTTTATGCTTGTAGTGAAATTTACGGCACTCCCCAAGCCATTTCAACGAAAATCACATGCAAGCGTTGGCCCCGCATGAATTTCCATAAAACGCACACAAACAGTCTTTTCGATCGATGAAATATTAAATGATTTTATAGGTACATGGTTTATGGAGAGATGAATGAGTCCACGGATCTCAAATCTTTTATCAGTGCCCTTTCACAAAATGGATTCAGGATTACATTAGGTATCTATTCGTGGTACAACTCAACCTCCCGCCCCATGCTTTTTAACGTAAAATGCAATGATTTTGAGTCTTTCCTAAACAAATTCCCATGATAACAGACTTCAAATCATTGCCGTCCTTCCGTGTGCATCCGCTGCTTGCAATGTATAGCAACAAAGAAACCTAGAGAGTTCATTTCAAAAATGATATTCGAGATGTTGCTTTGATATTTATTGTTTATGAGAAATAGGATCTCTAATCAAACACTATCTCTAAAATTTGCCGTTTTCCTCCTCGGCCAGATTGGCACAAAGACCCACCATCAAAATCAAGCAAAACCTATCCGGAAATGAGTCCTAACTCTCTCTTGAACCGAGCACAAGCCCTAATACAAGGTACATATTGTCATTCAAACAATTTTCACCGTATGATGTTATCCAACTCCACTAGTGATATGGACCATCATTTAGCAAGGAAAGGCTGCTAAACGATGGAGCTTCATCTCGGGATAAACAAGTGGTAACTGAAGCATGAACAGATTAGTTGATTCTCATTTTCGGCCGAAAAGCAATGCCCTCTCTCCCATTATAAGAAATCACAGACCGAATGGAGAATTTTGACATGGTCTAAAGGGCATATCTAAGAACTTTCCTTCACAACCACACATTACTTGCACAAAATTAGCAAAACCAATCACTTTGGAATAATTAGTCGATGTGATATAAAAATGCATACTTTGTCGACGGAGGAATGACACCGCTCATCAACAATCATCCCAATGCCCTTTAGCAAATTAGATTTAGTATTTCACACGGCATTTATTGTTAGTAACAAGGCCTCCATCCCCAGCCTTTATGCATGTAGTGAAATTTACAGTACTCCCCAAGCCATTTCAACAAAAACCACCTGCACTCGTTGGCCCCGCATGAACTTCCATAAAACGCACGCAAATAGTCTTTTCATCGATGAAATATTCATTGTGTTGATAGGTACATGGTTTGTGGAGAGATGAATGAGTCCACGGATCTCAGATCTATTTTCAGTGCCCTTTGACAAAATGGATTTAGGATTACATTAGGAATCTATTCGTGGTACAACTCAACCTCTCTCCCCAGGTTTCTCAGTGTTAAATCGAACGATTTTGGGTCATTCCCAAACAAATTCCCAGGATAACAGACTTCAAATTGATGCCGTCGTCCGGTCTCCAACCGTTGCATGCAATGTGCTTAGTAAAAATAGCAAAGAAGAAACCTAGAGAGTTCATTTCAAAGATGATATTCGAGATGCTGCACTGATATTTATTGTTTATGAGAAATGGGATCTCTAATCAAACACTATCTCTAAAATTTGGCGTTTTCCTCCTCGGCCAGATTGGCACATTGACCCACCATTAAAAACAAGAAAAAACAAATCACGAAATAAGTCCTAACTCTCTCTAGAAACCGAGCACAAGACCTAATGCAAGGTACCTATTGTCATTCAAACAATTTGCAACGTACGATCTTATCCAACTCCACTAGTGATATGGAGCAGCACTTAGCCAGGAAAGGCTGCTAAATGATGGAGCTTCATCTCACGATAAACGAGTGCTAACTGAAGCATGAACAGATTAGTTGATACTCATTTTCGGCCGAAAATAAATGCCATCTCTCCCATTATAAGAAATCATAGACCGAATGGAGAATTTAGACATGGTCTAAAGGGCATATCTAAGAAGTTTCTTTCACGGCCATACATTACTTGCAAAAAAATTGCAAAACCCATCACTTTGGAATAAATAGTCGATGTGATGTAAAAATGCATACTTTGCCGACGGAGGAATGACGCCCCTGATCAACAATCTTCCCAATGGCCTTTAGAAAATTAGATTTAGGATTTCACACGGAATTTATTGTTAGTAACTCAGCCTCTATCCCCAAGCTTTCTGCATGTAGTGGAATTTACGGTATTCCCCAAGCCATTTCAAAGAAAACTACTTGCAATCGTTGGCCCAGCATGAATTTCCATAAAACACACACAAACATTCTTTTTGTTCGAAGAAATATCCAATGTGCTGAAAGGTACATGGTTTGTGGAGAGATGAATTGAGTCCACCGATCTCCAATCTTTTCAGTGCCCTTCGACAAAATGGATTTAGGATTGCATTAGGCATCTATTCGTGGTACAACTCAAACTCTCTCATCATGCTTTTCAGTGTAAAATGCCGTCGTCCGGTCTCCAACCGTTGCTTGCAATGTATTTAGTAAAAATAGCAACGAAGAAACCTAGAGAGTTCATATCAAATATGTTATTCGAGATGTTGCACTGATATTTATTGTTTATGAGAAATAGGATCTCTAATCAAACACTATCTCTAAAATTTCGCGTTTTCCTTCTTGGCTTGATTAGCACATTGACTCACCATCAAGCAAAAGCTGTCACGAAACGAGTCCTCACTAACTCTTGCACCGTGCAGAAGACCTAATACAAGGTAATTATTGTCATTCAAATAATTTGATGAGTATGGTCTTATCCATCTCCACTACTGATATGGAGCATCATTTAGCGAGGAAAGGGTGCTAAATGACGGAGCTTCATCCGTAGGATTTATAACACTCTCATGCCACCAGGAAGAAAATCTAATACAAGTTACCTATTGTCATTCAAATTATTTGCTCCGTATGATTTTATCCATCGCCAATCTTTTCCATGCCCTTTGAAAAAATGGTTTTAGGATCAAATAAGGCATCTATTAGTGATACAACAAAACCTCCCTCCCCATGCTTTTCAACATAAAATGCAACGATTTTGAGTCTTTCCCAAACAAATTCCCATTATAAGAGACTTCAAATCATTGCCGTCCTCCGGTTCGCATCCGTTGCTTACAATGTATTTAGTAAAAATAGCAACGAAGAAACCTAGAGAGTTCATTTCAAAAATGATATACGAGATGTTGCACTGATATTTATTGTTTATGAGAAATAGGATCTCTAATCAAACACTATCCCTAAAATTTGCCGTTTTCCTCCCCGGCCTGATTGGCACATTGACCCACCAACAAAATTAAGCAAATACGATCACAAAACGAGTCCTAACTCTCTCTTGAACCGAGCAGAAGACCTAATACAACATACCTATTGTCATTCAAACAATTTGCTCCGTATGATCTTATCCAACTCCACTAGTGATATGGAGCATCATTTAGCGAGGAAAGGTTGCTAAATGATGGAGCTTCATCTCGCGATAATCGAGTGCTAACTGAAGCTAACTGAAGCATGAACAGATTAGATGATTCTCATTTTCGGCCAAAAAGAAATGCCATCTCTCCTATTATAAGAAATCACAGACCAAATGGAGAATTTAGACAAGGTCCAAAGTGAAGGAAACCGCGATTCAGATCTGAAACTTCTCATATAGAGACAACTATGGCTGATGCAAAGTATGACAGATTTTAAAAAATCTGATTTCTACACTATGCAGCGGAAATCAGCCATAAAGAATCGCGTAGAAACTCCATGAAATCATAAACAACATGTGTCTAATTAAAAGGAGATTATAGAAGACTATTACCTCAAAGATTTGCAAGCTTTAAACCTCTGAAAATCTGATGCAAAAGGGACAAGATCAGGTCTGCAATCAGCTACTATGCTGCTGGAATTTCTGCAGGAATAATTCTTCTTCTAGTAATCAGCTACTATGCTGCTGGAATTTCTGCAGGAATAATTCTTCTTCTAGTCTTCTCCTCTATCTCAAGATCCTAATCTGATTGGCTAAGGCGGTGGAACCTTAATCTAGGTTTTGAGATGAGTTTCTAGAATGCAATTCTATGGAAAACACTTAGAATAAAGCTCTCCTTAATGTGAAAAGGTGCTGGACGTGTGGCCCTTGTGTAGTTTTTTTTTTAGGTCATTCACGCCCATGGGATGTCTCCCCTTATATAGATTAGTAACAAAGTTTCCTTGCTCACTAAGTAGCCTCCTTTCTAATTCTCTTGGAATTACTAAAAGGAAATAGTAACCCTAAAGATTAAATTCCTTTCTAGATCCATTCCAAATTAGAAAAGGAAACATACTATGAGCATCCCTTAAACTTAACAATTAGTAATCCTAGTTGTGCAACACTTACTAATTTAAGTTTCTAATCAAAAAGGGAAACTTTATTATAGGAATACTTATCCAAGGAGGAGTCCAACCTTCCAAGTAGAGAGACTTACTAAAAGTTGAAGACCCCACTCTAGGAAATTCCCATCTTGGACGTCCCACATGCAATGGCCCACACTTTGGCCCACATGTCCATAATTTGTCTAGAATTAAATTCATGTATGCCATCAAGGCCTATTTGAATTTAAATTCAAAATTATTTTTCCATAAAATAATTCAACCTCATTTCCTAATCAAATTAGGAAACCATGCCAATATAGGAAAGTGACTAGAGAAGGGACCAAAAGACATATTTGCCCTTGGCACCCAAAATGACCAAAATGTCCATGCTAAACCCATAGTAACATTAAGACCATTTTAACCTTAACTCATTCCACTAGAGAGTTATGGTTGCACTCCAGGGACAAATATTAAGTATGAAATAAGCTTGTCATAAAATGACTGTTGTCTCCGACCTACCAAGTGCAATGACCTAACTGCCCCTCTATGTAACATCCTCAATCGAGTCAGGTTATTCGATGTACTATCAACCTTCTCGATTAAATCTTAAACCTTAGAACTTCATATCCTTGACTTAATCATCATCCTGATATTATTCTCTTGATCCCGGGAGCGACCCACAAGTTCAATATCAATATGGAACATCCATATATTAAGATCTTAGATTTTGATGATCAATCGGATAATTCTAAGGGGACGATCAATCCATCAGTAGATGGCATAGATTCTATATTGCATTTGCATGTCCCAACTGATCAAGCCCGAGTACCTAACTCACAGAGCTGTTGACCCAAGAAAAGAATCTCACCCATCGTGAATTAAAGCACAAGAACTTGACTTCGTCAGTTCATCCACAAATGCTCAAGATTAAGAGCACCGGTCACTTAGTAGCATGAGGTGATTTGATCTCTCTCTGTGATAGTACTATTTTAGAGATCACACCTTCAATGGTCCTGTTCAATGCATGACACATGCACTAATGAGATAGATCCGGGAAAGCCCTCCCGTGACTTAGGTATGTCACCCTATATAGGAGAGTATCTCATTATAACTTATACCAAGATGAAGTGCCCAACTCCATCTTTCAGTTATGAACAAATCTGTTGTTTCCAATATCCATGAATCAGACCTATCTGTGTGAAGCCACTTCACACCTGATTCAATTATTAGAAAACAATGGGCCTTACACACAACCATACATATATACATGTTTATAGAGAAAGAATCATTCCAATATATATATAACCAATAAATATCCAGTAACAGAGAGAAAAAAAAACAGCTAGTGGGCTTTAGGGCATACACCAATCCCAACAAACTCCCACTTGCACTAAAGATCACTACTTCCTAACCTAACTCCCATAGACTCAACATGAGAAGTAAAGACTTTCTCAGTAAGAGTCTTAGTAAATGGGTCTGCTAAGTTTTTTAGCTGAGGCAATCTGCTCCACAACTATTTCTCCATTCTGAACGAATTCCCGGATCAAGTGGTACTTTCTCTGAATGTGCTTGCCTTTCTTGTGATTCCGGGGCTCTTTACACTGTGCTATCGCACCTGTGTTGTCGCAGTGCATGACAATCGGTTTTTCTGCTCCAGAAACAACTCCTAATTCCAAAAGGAATTTCCTGAGCCATACTGCTTCCTTTGCAGCTTCCGCTGCCGCCACATACTCTGCTTCCATGGTAGAGTCAGCAGTACAATCTTGCTTAACACTTCTCCATGAAATAGCCCCTCCCGATAGAGTAAAAACATATCCTGAGGTTGACTTTCTGGCATCCGTATCTGATTGGAAATCTGAGTCTGTATACGCCAAAGGCGTTAAATCATATGCTCGATAAGTCAACATATAATCTTTCGTTCTCCAAAGATACTTGAATATATGTTTCACAGCTGTCCAATGCATAGGTCCAGGGTTTGACTGATATCTGCTAACCATGCCGACGGCAAAGCAAATATCTGGTCTAGTACATAACATTGCATACATGAGACTTCCAACAGCTGATGCATATGGAACTCTCTTCATGTTCTCTATCTCATCAGGTGTCTTAGGACATTGATCTCGAGATAGTGGTAGTCCATGTCTAGAAGGTAGCAAGCCCTTCTTGGTGTCATGCATGTTAAACTTGACCAATATCTTCTCAATATATGAAGATTGGGATAAGGCTAACATCTTATTCTTGCGATCTCGCAGGAGCTTGATCCCTAAGATGTAACTTGCCTCACCCAAATCCTTCATCTGAAATTGAGATGATAACCAAACCTTTATGGATGATAGTGCACCTACATCATTTCCAATGAGCAATATGTCATCTACATATAGGACCAAAAATATGACTGCATTCCCACTTCCTTTCTTATACACACATGGTTCATCAATGTTTTGATTAAAGCCAAAAGATTTGACTGCCTGATCAAACTTGATGTTCCATGCCCTAGATGCTTGCTTAAGTCCATAAATGGACTTCTTAAGTTTACAGACCATGTTCTCTTGGCTACTAGCAATGAAACCTTCTGGTTGCATCATATAGATGCATTCGTCAAGACTTCCATTAAGAAAAGCTGTCTTGACATCCATTTGCCATATCTCGTAGTCATAATGACATGCGATGGCTAAGAGAATCCTTATGGACTTGAGCATAGCCACTGGTGAAAAGGTTTCCTCATAATCGATACCCTCTTTCTGAGTATATCCCTTCGCCACCAGTCTTGCTTTGAAGGTTTCCACCTTCCCGTCCACTCCTCTCTTCCTCTTGTAAATCCACTTGCACCCTATGGGTTTGATCCCTTCAGGTGCATTTACAAGTTCCCAGACTTGATTGGAATACATGGAATCCAATTCAGATTTCATCGCTTGCTGCCACATGTCAGCATCTATATCCGTTATTGCTTCATCGTAACTAGTAGGATCCTCAACCATATCCTCAGAGTCTGTCTTTAAAGACACTCCTAGATATCTATCTGGTTGTCTAGGAATTCTCCCACTACGACGAGGCTCCGGAGTGTTTAAAGGAATATCCGGTCCATCTACTGTTTCAGGATCTGGTACAGATGTTATAGGGGATTCTGGAAGAATCTCCTCAAGAGTTTCTGTACTACTAAGCTCTTGATGCATCATACAATCATCCTCTAAGTATCTAGCATGAGTGCTGATGAGCACTTTTTGCTCCTTTGGATGATAAAAGATGCCACCTCTTGTTCCCTTAGGATACCCAATGAAGTAGCACATTTCCGATCTGGGTTCTAGCTTGGTAGCTTTATCATTCAGTACATAAGCTGGACAACCCCAAATGTGGATATGTCTTAAACTAGGTTTTCGACCTGTCCACATTTCTTGCGGTGTCCTAGGTACTGACTTAGATGGTACCAGATTTAAAATGTATGCTGCTGCTTCTAAGGCATATCCTCAAAAAGATATAGGTAGGGTTGCATGACTCATCATGGACCTTACCATATCAAGAAGGGTACGGTTTCTTCTCTCTGCTACACCATTTTGCTGGGGAGTACCCGGTGCAAACAACTGAGACACAATCCCTTGTTGTGTGAGGTACTCCTTGAACTCACCTAGGAGGTATTCGCCACCTCGATCAGATCGAAGGGCTTTGATATGTTTCCCTAGTTGTAACTCCGCCTCAGCCTTGAATTGTTTGAACTTATCAAACGCCTCAGACTTGCGTCGCATCAAATAGACATATCCATACCTAGAGTAATCATCGGTGAAGGTGATGTAATACTCATGTCCTCCTCTTGTTAGTTTGTTCATAGGACCACACACATCAGTGTGAACCAATTCTAACAACTCATTTGATCTTAGTCCCTTTCCAGAGAATGACCTTTTGGTCATCTTTCCCTTGAGACATGATTCGCACTGAGGAAAAGGTTCGAAATCTAATGAGCTCAAGGGCCCATCTTCTACCAACCTCTGAATCCGTTTTAGGTTAATGTGACCCAAACGTAAGTGCCAAAGATAGGTGTCATTGGTTGAAGATACTTTCCTCTTAAGGGAAGTAGAACTTTCTAGTTGTACATTATGCAGTGTGGGAGCAATAGGATTTATATAAAATAAGTTATCATGTATTCTACCGGAACATATAATATTTCCATCTCTACTGATATCAACACCAGAATGGAAAGAAACTGAATAATTAAATTCAATAAGTCTGGAAACAGAAATTAAATTCTTCCTCATGTCCGGAACATAGAAAACATTATTTAAAATCAAAATCCTATCATTAGAAAAATGTAGAGAAACATTTCCTACTGCAACCGCCCAAACTTTAGCTCCAGTTCCAACTCTAAAGGCAAACTCCCCTTTCTCAATTTTCTGCATTATCTGAAACCCCTGCAACGAATTGCAGATATGATTAGTGGCTCCAGAGTCTACTATCCACGAGTCAGTAGAATCAACCACTAAACAAGTTTCAATGAAATAAGAAAAAGATGTACCTTTATTAACCGAGCCTTGGAGCTTGGGACAATCTTTCTTCCAATGACCTTTGAGGCCACACTTGAAGCATTTCCCTTTGGGCTTATCATCTGTACCCTTGTCCTTTCTTTTACCAGCATTGCCCTTTTTCTGTCCCTTTCCCTTGTTCTTTTTCTTCTTCATCTTCTTGCCTTTCGGGTTCAGATGAGAGGAAGACTGGAAAAAATGGGCTTGGGCCTTGGGCTTCATGATGGCCTCTGCCGCCTGGAGTTCCTTCATTAACTCCGCAAGGGTCATGTCCATCTTGCTCATATTGAAATTGAGCTTGAACTGATTGAAGGAATCCGGCAGAGTTTCTAGAATCATATCGGTTTGACTCTCCCCATCAATCTCAGCCCCTAGAATCTCAGCTACATTGAAACAATCCATCATCTTGAGCACATGATCTCTGACAGGTGTTCCTTCAGCCATTCTAGTATTCATGATGGTCCTTATAGCAGCTTGCCTAGCTGGCCTGCTCTTGTCTGCGAACATTTCTGACAAGGACATCATGATTTCGTAGGCTGTGTCCATATTCTCGTGCTGTGTTTGCAACACGTTGGACATGGAAGCGAGCATGTAGCATTTAGCCATGTTGTTCGCTTTCTTCCACTTCCTTTCAGCCTCTAACTGGTCTTCAGTAGAATCGGCATCAATTTCAGGACAATTTTCGATCAAGACATACTTGTACTCCTCAGCAGTGAGTACTATGTCAAGATTTCTCTTCCAATCTACGTAATTAGGGCCGGTCAACTTGTTCTCACGAAGAATACTCATCAACGGGCTAAAAGAATCTTTACCCATCTCTCTCTGGATATAAAATGGTTTATAATTAGACAGGCAGTATATATATAACATGCATATGGTGCTTGGTATAAAAGGAAAAACATGCACAAAACTTTTTACATTATTTCAACCCTAAACATAATGTATCAGTGTTTCAACCTCCTCATAAACCCTCCATCGAAAAGATGGCCGAGCCTACAGTAACGTTGAATTAAGCTCTTCTTATTTGGATTATCACTATCTGGATACATATCCAGTGGCAGTCCAATCACTGATTGGTTTGACCTCATAAGACAAATAACTCTTACTCCTCGGAGAGATTATTACCGCCTTATGTCAAGTGTATTACCATCTCTTATGAAGATTCCCAGAATGTCCAAATCTAGAAGTGAGCTTTGGTAAAGAACTCCACCGAAGGGATGGCCGCTCCCACCAACACTTCATTGACATTCTATAGAAGTGATCTTTAGTAAAGAACTCCACCGAAGGGATGGCCGCTCCTACTAACACCTCATTACGAATATTCACTTTAGTTCACCCACTAACCCATCGAAGCGGTCTTTAGTAAAGAACTCCACCGAAGGGATGGCCGCTCCCACTAACACTTCTAATGAGATTAATATGAACCGAGAATGGAAAGTCGTGGGGTTTTTCCTAAACCCCTCTCCCACTTGATAATTTATCACTAAGATTTTATAAACTTTCCTTTGATTTTTACTTCGTTTTCTCAAAAGCTCTTTTTAAAACTAGCAAACTTGGTTAATTAAATTCATGACTCAATGACTCAAGTCATCTTGAAAGTAAATAACCTTTGCATTAAAACATTTGAGAAAAGCCCTTAAAAGAATCAAAAACCTAATTAGGGTTTTGGGGAACCCTTAGGTAGCATCTAATTAGATTTTTAGTTTAGTCTATTTTTGGAAACCAAGGGTGCCAACCCTATCCAATTTTAAACCTTAGACAATTAGAAGGTGCTGGTCTAAGTTCCGTTTAAAAACCAATTGACCAAACAAAAACATTCTAATTTTAGAAAGATGCCATTTTTAGATCCTAATGGTGGCCATGTTCCTAGGTGACAAATATAGCAATTATATAAAACATTCAACCATGCATTCCATATATAAAAGCAAATAAAAGTATGCAATCCTTGATGGCTCCCTGTCCTTAGGATTTCAAATCCTAATCGAATTAGGACTCCTCATGCATCTAGAAGTCTTGACTCCTTCATCTCCAAGGATTCCAATTTCTTGCAACCTTCTTGTCTTGAAACTTTCCTTTTCATGCTTGTTTCCATAAATAAATTTATACAAGCAAACCCATGAAAAACAAAACCAAAATTACATTGGAGATTCCTATGCTTTTCAAAAAAGCTTACATCAAGACTAGTTGGAATAAAATTAAGGAAACTTTACAACTTCCAATGATTGCTAACCGCGCAATCGTACACTTTCCAACTAATTTAAAAAAACATCCAAATCCACATAACATACATGCGAACCATCAAGGATGCTAATTGTGGCTGCAACCAAATAGGCTAGTGCATAATGCACAACATGATTCAGATCTGGAAAAAATAATTCCAGCAATCCGAACATAACCAGCATACAAAAATACAGCACTAATACAAATCTGAAATAAATTTCAGCAGGGTGCCACCATGCCCCATCTAATCTAGGATTAATTAATCACATCATGGGATCATGATTTCGCATGGAGTGGCTCTGATACCACTGAAGGAAACCGCGATTCAGATCTGAAACTTCTCATATAGAGACAACTATGGCTGATGCAAAGTATGACAGATTTTAAAAAATCTGATTTCTACACTTTGCAGCGGAAATCAGCCATAAAGAATCGCGTAGAAACTCCATGAAATCATAAACAACATGTGTCTAATTAAAAGGAGATTATAGAAGACTATTACCTCAAAGATTTGCAAGCTTTAAACCTCTGAAAATCTGATGCAAAAGGGACAAGATCAGGTCTAAATCAGCTACTATGCTACTGGAATTTCTGCAGGAATAATTCTTCTTCTAGTAATCAGCTACTATGCTGCTGGAATTTCTGCAGGAATAATTCTTCTTCTAGTCTTCTCCTCTATCTCAAGATCCTAATCTGATTGGCTAAGGCGGTGGAACCTTAATCTAGGTTTTGAGATGAGTTTCTAGAATGCAATTCTATGGAAAACACTTAGAATAAAGCTCTCCTTAATGTGAAAAGGTGCTGGACGTGTGGCCCTTGTGTAGTTTTTTTTTTAGGTCATTCACGCCCATGGGATGTCTCCCCTTATATAGATTAGTAACAAAGTTTCCTTGCTCACTAAGTAGCCTTCTTTCTAATTCTCTTGGAATTACTAAAAGGAAATAGTAACCCTAAAGATTAAATTCCTTTCTAGATCCATTCCAAATTAGAAAAGGAAACATACTATGAGCATCCCTTAAACTTAGCAATTAGTAATCCTAGTTGTGCAACACTTACTAATTTAAGTTTCTAATCAAAAAGGGAAACTTTATTATAGGAATACTTATCCAAGGAGGAGTCCAACCTTCCAAGTAGAGAGACTTACTAAAAGTTGAATACCCCACTCTAGGAAATTCCCATCTTGGACGTCCCACATGCAATGGCCCACACTTTGGCCCACATGTCCATAATTTGTCTAGAATTAAATTCATGTATGCCATCAAGGCCTATTTGAATTTAAATTCAAAATTATTTTTCCATAAAATAATTCAACCTCATTTCCTAATCAAATTAGGAAACCATGCCAATATAGGAAAGTGACTAGAGAAGGGACCAAAAGACATATTTGCCCTTGGCACCCAAAATGACCAAAATGTCCATGCTAAACCCATAGTAACATTAAGACCATTTTAACCTTAACTCATTCCACTAGAGAGTTATGGTTGCACTCCAGGGACAAATATTAAGTATGAAATAAGCTTGTCATAAAATGACTGTTGTCTCCGACCTACCAAGTGCAATGACCTAACTGCCCCTCTATGTAACATCCTCAATCGAGTCAGGTTATCCGATGTATTATCAACCTTCTCGATTAAATCTTAAACCTTAGAACTTCATAGCCTTGACTTAATCATCATCCTGATATTATTCTCTTGATCCCGGGAGCGACCCACAAGTTCAATATCAATATGGAACATCCATATACTAAGATCTTAGATTTTGATGATCAATCGGATAATTCTAAGGGGACGATCAATCCATCAGTAGATGGCATAGATTCTATATTGCATTTGCATGTCCCAACTGATCAAGCCCGAGTACCTAACTCACAGAGCTGTTGACCCAAGAAAAGAATCTCACCCATAGTGAATTAAAGCACAAGAACTTGACTTCGTCAGTTCATCCACAAATGCTCAAGATTAAGAGCACCGGTCACTTAGTAGCATGAGGTGATTTGATCTCTCTCTGTGATAGTACTATTTTAGAGATCACACCTTCAATGGTCCTGTTCAATGCATGACACATGCACTAATGAGATAGATCCGGGAAAGCCCTCCCGTGACTTAGGTATGTCACCCTATATAGGAGAGTATCTCATTATAACTTATACCAAGATGAAGTGCCCAACTCCATCTTTCAGTTATGAACAAATCTGTTGTTTCCAATATCCATGAATCAGACCTATCTGTGTGAAGCCACTTCACACCTGATTCAATTATTAGAAAACAATGGGCCTTACACACAACCATACATATACACATGTTTATAGAGAAAGAATCATTCCAATATATATATAACCAATAAATATCCAGTAACAGAGAGAAAAAAAAAAGCTAGTGGGCTTTAGGGCATACACCAATCCCAACACAAAGGGCATATCTAAAAAGTTTCCTTCAGGGCCATATATTTCTTGCAAAAAATTAGCAAAACCAATCACTTTGGAATAATTAGTCGATGTGATGTAAAAATGCATACTTCGTCGACGGACGAATGACACCGCTGATCAACAATCTTCCCAATGCCCTTTAACAAATCAGATTTAGGATTTCACACGGCATTTATTGTAACTAACTCACCCTCTATCCCCAAGCTTCCTGCATGTAGTGCAATTTACGGTACTTCCCAACCCATTTCAACGAAAACTACCTACAATCGGTGGCCCTGCATGAATTTCCATAAAACGCACCCAAGCAGTCCTTTCGATCGAAGAAATATTCAATGTGCTGACATGTACATGGTTCGCGGAGAGATGAATGAGTCCACGGATCTCCAATCTTTTCAGTGCCCTTTAACAAAATGGATTTAGGATTACATTAGGCATCAATTAATGGTAGAACTCAACCTCTCTCCCCATGCTTCTCAGTGTAAAATTCAACAATTTTGAGTCTTTCCCAAACAAATTCCCATGATAACAGACTTCAAATCGCTGCCCTCGCCGGTCTCTAACCGTTGCTTGCAATGTATTTAGTAAAAATAGCAACGAACAAACCTACAGAGTACATTTCAAAGATGTTATTCGAGATGTTGCACTAATATTTATTGTTTATGAGAAATATCTAATCAAACACTATCACTAAAATTTGGCGTTTTCGACCTTGTCCTGATTAGCATATTGACCCATCATCAAAATCAAGCAAAACCTATCACGAAACGAGTCAAAACTCTCTCTTGAACCGAGCAAAAGACCGAATACAAGGTACCTATTGTCATTCAAACAATTTGCCCTGTACGATCTTAACCAACTCCACTAGTGATATGGAGCATCATTTAGCGAGGAAAGGTTGCTAAATGATGGAGCTTCATCTCGGGATAAACGAGTGCTAACTAAAGCATAAACAGATTAGTTGATTCTCATTTTCGGCCGAAAAGAAATGCCATCTCTCCCATTATAAGAAATCACAGACCGAATGGAGAATTTCGACATGGTCTAAAGGGCATATCTAAGAAGTTTCCTTCAGGGCCATACATTACTTGTAAAAAATTTGAGAAACCATCACTTTAGAATAATTAGTCGAGGTGATGAAAAATATGCATACTTCGCAAACGGAGGAATGACACCGATGATCAACAATATTCCCAATGGCCTTTAGCAAATTAGATTTAGGATTTCACACGGAATTTATTGTTAGTAACTCAGCCTATATCCCTAAGCTTTCTGCAGGCAATGCAATTTACGATATTCCCCAAGCCATTTCATCAAAAACTACCTGCAATCGTTCGCCCCACATGAATTTCCATAAAACGCACACAAACAATCTTTTCGATCGAAGAAATATTCAATGAGTTGATAGGTACATGGTTTGTGGAGAGATGAATGAGTCCACCGATCTCTAATCGTTTTAGTGCCCTTTGACAAAATGGATTTAGGATTACATTAGGCATCTATTCGTGGTACAACTCAAACTCTCTCCCCATGCTTGTCAGTGTAAAATGCAACGATTTTGATTCTTTCCCAAAAAAATTATCATGATAACAGACTTCAAATCGCTGCCCTCGTCCGGTCTCCAACCGTTGCTTGCAATGTATTTAGGAAAAATAGTAACGAAGAAACCTACAGAGTTCATTTCAAAGATGTTATTCGAGATGTTGCACTGATATTTATTGTTTATGAGAAATAGGATCTCTAATCAAACACTATCTCTAAAATTTGGCGTTTTCCTTTCTTGGTCTGATTAGCACATTGACTCACCATCAAAATCAAGCAAAACCTATCACAAAACGAGTCCTCACTAACCCTTGCGCCGCGCAGAAGACCTAATACAAGGTAACTATTGTCATTGAAATAATTTGCTGCGTATGATCTAATCCATCTCCACTACTGATATGGAGCATCATTTAGCGAGGAAAGGAAGCTAAATGACGGAGTTTCATCCATAGGATTTATAACTCTCTCATACCACCTGGAAAAAAACCTAAGACAAATTAGCTATTGTCATTCAAATTATTTGCTCTGTATGATTTTATCCATCACCAATCTTTTTGATGCCCATCGACAAAATGGATTTAGGATTAAATTAGGCATCTATTAGTGGTACAACTCAACCTCTCTCCCCATGCTTTTCAGTGTAAAATGTAACGATTTTGAGTCTTTCCCAAAAAAATTCCCATTATAAGAGACTTCAAATCATTGCCGTCGTCCGGGGTGCATCCATTGCTTGCAATGTATTAAGTTAAAAAAGCAACGAAGAAAACTAGAGAGTTCATTTAAAAAATGTTATTCGAGATGTTGCATTGATATTTATTGTTTATGAGAAATTGGATCTCTAATCAAATATGATCTCTAAAATTTGCCGTTTTCCTCCTCGGACTCATTGGCACAACGACCCACCATAAAAATCAAGCAAAACCTATCATGAAACAAGTCCTAACTCTCTCATGAACCGCGCAGAAGACCTAATACAAGGTACCTCGTCATTCAAATTATATGCTCCCCATCATTTTACCGAACTCCATTAGTGATATGGAGCATCATTTAGCGGAGAAAGGCTGTTAAATGACAAAGCTTCATCCATATGATTCAAAACACTCTGATGACACCAAGAAGGAAACCTATTACAAGTTACCGATTGTCATTCAAATTATTTGCTCCGTATGATTTTATCCATCACCAATCTTTTCAATGCCCTTAGACAAATGGAATTACAATTAAATCAGGCATCTATTAGTGGTATAGCTCAACCTCCCTCCCAATGCTTTTCAATGTTAAATGCAACGATTTTGAGTCTTTCCCAAAACAAATTCCCATGATAACAGACTTCAAATCGCAGCCCTTTTCCGGTCTCCAACCGCTGCTTGCAATGTATTTAGTAAAAATAGCAACGAAGAAACCTAGAGAGTACATTTCAAAGATGTTATTCGAGATGTTGCACTAATTTTTATTGTTTATGAGAAATAGGATCTCTAATCAAACACTATCTCTAAAATTTGGCGTTTTCCTCCTCGACCAGATTGGCACATTGACCCACTTTCAAAATCAAGCAAAACCTATCATGAAACGAGTCCTAACTCTCTTGAACCGAGCACAAGACCTACTTCAAGGTACCTATTGTCATTCAAACAATTATCTCCGTATGATCTTATCCAACTCCACTAGTGATATGGAGCATCATATACGAGGAAAGGCTGCTAAATGATGGAGCTTCATCTCGCGATAAACGAGTGCTAACAGCTAACTAAAGCATAAACAGATTAGTTGATTCTCATTTTCGGCCGAAAAGAAATGCCATCTCTCCCATTATAAGAAATCACAGACCGAATGGAGAATTTAGACATGGTCTAAAGCGCATATCTAAGAAGTTTCCTTCACGGCCATACATTACTTGCAAAAAATTTGCAAAACCCATCACTTTGGAATAATTAGTCGATGTGATGTTAAATTGCATACTTTGCCGACGGAGGAATGACGCCGCTAATCAACAATCATCCCAATGCCCTTTAACAAATTAGATTTAGTATTTCACACGGCATTTTTTGTTAGTAACTCAGCCTCCATCCCCAGGCTTTATGCATGTAGTGAAATTTACGGTACTCCCCAAGCCATTTCAACGAAAACCACCTGCACTCGTTGGCCCCAAATGAATTTCCATAAAACGCACGCAAATAGTCTTTTCATCGATGAAATATTCATTGTGTTGATAGGTACATGGTTTGTGGAGAGCTGAATGAGTCCACGGATCTCAGATCTATTTTCAATGCCCTTTGACAAAATGGATTTAGGATTACATTAGGAATCTATTCGTGGTACAACTCAACCTCTCTCCCCATGTTTCTCAGTGTTAAATCGAACGATTTTGGGTCATTCCCAAACAAATTCCCAGGATAACAGACTTCAAATTGATGCCGTCGTCCGGTCTCCAACCGTTGCATGCAATGTGCTTAGTAAAAATAGCAAAGAAGAAACCTAGAGAGTTCATTTCAAAGATGATATTCGAGATGTTGCACTGATATTTATTGTTTATGAGAAATAGGATCTCTAATCAAACACTATCTCTAAAATTTGGCGTTTTCCTCCTCGGCCAGATTGGCACATTGACCCACCATTAAAAACAAGAAAAAACAAATCACGAAATAAGTCCTAACTCTCTCTAGAACCGAGCACAAGACCTAATGCAAGGTACCTATTGTCATTCAAACAATTTGCAACGTACGATCTTATCCAACTCCACTAGTGATATGGAGCAGCACTTAGCCAGGAAAGGCTGCTAAATGATGGAGCTTCATCTCACGATAAACGAGTGCTAACTGAGTTGATACTCATTTTCGGCCGAAAATAAATGCCATCTCTCCCATTATAAGAAATCATAGACCGAATGGAGAATTTAGACATGGTCTAAAGGGCATATCTAAGAAGTTTCTTTCACGGCCATACATTACTTGCAAAAAAATTGCAAAACCCATCACTTTGGAATAAATAATCGATGTGATGTAAAAATGCATACTTTGCCGACGGAGGAATGACGCCCCTGATCAACAATCTTCCCAATGGCCTTTAGAAAATTAGATTTAGGATTTCACACGGAATTTATTGTTAGTAACTCAGCCTCTATCCCCAAGCTTTCTGCATGTAGTGGAATTTACGGTATTCCCCAAGCCATTTCAAAGAAAACTACTTGCAATCGTTGGCCCAGCATGAATTTCCATAAAACACACACATTCTTTTCGTTCGAAGAAATATCCAATGTGCTGAAAGGTACATGGTTTGTGGAGAGATGAATTGAGTCCACCGATCTCCAATCTTTTCAGTGCCCTTCGACAAAATGGATTTAGGATTGCATTAGGCATCTATTCGTGGTACAACTCAAACTCTCTCTCCCCATGCTTTTCAGTGTAAAATGCCGTCGTCCGGTCTCCAACCGTTGCTTGCAATGTATTTAGTAAAAATAGCAACGAAGAAACCTAGAGAGTTCATATCAAATATGTTATTCGAGATGTTGCACTGATATTTATTGTTTATGAGAAATAGGATCTCTAATCAAACACTATCTCTAAAATTTCGCGTTTTCCTTCTTGGCCTGATTAGCACATTGACTCACCATCAAGCAAATGCTGTCACGAAACGAGTCCTCACTAACTCTTGCACCGCGCAGAAGACCTAATACAAGGTAATTATTGTCATTCAAATAATTTGATGAGTATGGTCTTATCCATCTCCACTACTGATATGGAGCATCATTTAGCGAGGAAAGGGTGCTAAATGACGGAGCTTCATCCGTAGGATTTATAACACACTCATGCCACCAGAAAGAAAACCTAATACAAGTTACCTATCGTCATTCAAATTATTTGCTACGTATGATTTTATCTATCACCAATCTTTTCGACGCCCTTTGACAAAATGGATTTAGGATTAAATAAGGCATCTATTAGTGGTACAACACAACCTCCCTCCCCATGCTTCTCAACGTAAAATGCAACGATTTTGAGTCCTTCCCAAACAAATTCCCATTATAAGAGACTTCAAATCATTGGCGTCCTCCGGTGCGCATCCGTTGCTTGCAATGTATTTAGTAAAAATAGCAACGAAGAAACCTAGAGAGTTCATTTCAAAAATGATATTCGAGATGCTGCAC
Organism: Umbellularia californica; assembly: GCA_028538565.1. NCBI lineage: Eukaryota > Viridiplantae > Streptophyta > Magnoliopsida > Laurales > Lauraceae > Umbellularia > Umbellularia californica. Next base: position 9,546,994 of record JAPQWN010000001.1, on the reverse strand, counting down.
TGATATTTATTGTTTATGAGAAATAGGATCTCTAATCAAACACTATCCCTAAATTTTGCCGTTTTCCTCCCCGGCCTGATTGGCACATTGACCCACCATCAAAATTAAGCAAAAACGATCACGAAACGAGTCCTAACTCTCTCTTGAACCGAGCAGAAGACCTAATACAACATACCTATTGTCATTCAAACAATTTGCTCCGTATGATCTTATCCAACTCCACTAGTGATATGGAGCATCATTTACGAGGAAAGGCTGCTAAATGATATGGAGCATCATTTAGTGAAGAAAGAATGTTAAATGACGAAGCTTCATCCATATGATTCATAACTCTCTGATGACACCAGGAAGCAAACCTATTACAAGTTACCGATTGTCATTCAAATTATTTCCTCCATATGATTTTATCCATCACCAATCTTTTCAATGCCCTCAAATAAATGGAATTATGATTAAATAAGGCATCTATTAGTGGTATAGCTCAACCTTCCTCCTAATGCTTTTTAGTGTAAAAAAGGCAATGATTTTGAGTCTTTCCCAAACAATTTCCAATGATAACAGACTTCAAATCGCAACGCTCATCCGATCACCAACCATTGCTTGCAAAGTATTTTGTAAAAATAGCAACGAAGAAACCTAGAGAGTTCATTTCAAAGATTTTATTCGAGATGTTGCACTCATATTTACTGTTTTTAAGAAATAGGATCTCTAATCAAACACTATCTCTAAAATTCGGCGTTTTCCTCCTCGGCCAGATTGGCACATTGACCCACTTTCAAAATCAAGCAAAACCTATCACGAAAGGAGTCCTAACTCTTGAACCGAGCACAAGACCTAATACAAGGTACCTATTATCATTCAAACAATTTGCTCCGTATGATCTTATACAACACCACTAGTGATATGGAGCATCATTTAGCGAGGAAAGGCTGCTAAATGATGGAGCTTCATCTCGCGATAAACGAGTGCCAACTAAAGCATGAATGAACAGTTTAGTCGATTCTCATTTTTGGCCGAAAAGAAATGCCATCTCTCCCATTATAAAAAATCATAGACCGAATGGAGAATTAGGACATGGTCTAAAGGGCATATCTAAGAAGTATCCTTAAGGGCCATACATTACTTAAAAATAATTAGCAAAACCAATCACTTTGGAATAATTAGTCCATGTGATGTAAGAATGCATACTTTGTCGAAGGATGAAAGACACCGCTGATCAACAATCTTCCCAATGCCCTTTAACAAATGAGATTTAGGATTTTACACGGCATTTATTGTTAGTAACTCAGCCTCTATCCCCAAGCTTTCTACTTGTAGTGCAAGTTACGGTACACCCCAAGCCATTTCAACGAAAACTACCTGCAATCGTTTGCCCCATATGAATTTCCATAAAACGCACACATACAGTCCTTTCAATCGAAGATATATTCAATGTGTTGACAGGTACATGGTTTGTGGAGAGATGAATGAGTCCACGGATCTCCAATTTTTTCAGTGCCCTTTGACAAATTGGATTCGGGATTACATTAGGCATCAATTAGTGGTAGAAATCAACCTCTCTCCCCAAGCTTCTCAATGTAAAATGCAACCATTTTGACTCTTTCCCAAACAAATTCCCATGATAACAGACCTCAAATCGCAACCCTCGTCCAGTCTCTAACCGTTGCTTGCAATGTATTTACTAAAAATAGCAACAAAGAAACCTAGAGAATTCATTTCAAAGATGATACTCGAGATGTTGCACTGATATTTATTGTGTATGAGAAATAGGATCTCCAATCAAACGCTATCTCTTAAATTTTCCATTTTCCTCTCAGCCTGATCGGCACATTGACCCACCATCAAAATCAAGCAAAATCTATCACGAAATGAGTCCAAACTCTCTCTTGAACCAAGCAAAAGACCTAATACAAGGTACCTCTTGTCATTCAAACAATTTGCTCCGTATGATCTTAACCAACTCCACTAGTGATATGGAGCATCATTTAGCGAGGAAAGGCTGCTAAATGATGGAGCTTCATCTCGCAATAAACGAGTGCTAACTAAAGCATGAATAGATTAGTTGATTCTCATTTTTGGCCGAAAAGAAATGCCATCTCTCCCATTATAAGAAATTACAGACCGAATGGAGAATTTAGACATGGTCTAAATGGCATATCTAAGAAGCTTCCTTCACGGCCAAACATTACTTCCAAAAAATTTGCAAAACCCATCACTTTGGAATAATTAGTCGATGTGATGTAAAAATGCATACTTTGCTGACGAAGGAATGACGCCGCTGATCAACAATCTTCCCAATGGCCTTTAGCAAATTAGATTTAGGATTTCACACGGAATTTATTGTTAGTAACTTAGTCGCTATCCCCAAGCTTTCTGCATGTAGTGCAATTTACGGTATTCCCAAGCAATTTCCACGAAAACTACTTGCAATCGTTCGCCCCACATGAATTTCCATAAAACGCACACAAACAATCTTTACCATCAAAGAAATATGCAATGTGTTGATAGTTACATGGTTTGTGGAGAGATGACTGAGTCCACTGATCTCCAATCTTTTCAGTGCCTTATGACAAAATGGATTTAGGATTACATTAGGCATCTATTCGTGGTACAACTCAAACTCTCCCATGGTTTTCAGTGCAAAATGCAACGATTTTCAGTCTTTCCAAAAAAAATTCTCATGATAACAGACTTCAAATCGCTACCCTCGTCCGGTCTCCAACCGTTGCTTGCAATGTATTTAGTAAAAATAGCAACGAAGAAACCTAGAGAGTTCATTTCAAAGATGTTATTCGAGATGTTGCACTGATATTTATTGTTTATGAGAAATAGGATCTCTAATCAAACACTATCTCTAAAATTTGGCGTTTTCCATCTCGGCCTGATCAGCACATTGACTCACCATCAAGCAAAACCTATCACGAAACAATTCCTCACTAACTCTTGTACCGCGCAGAAGACCTAATACAAGGTAACTATTGTCATTCAAATAATTTGTTGCGTATGATCTTATCCATCTCCACGACTCATATGAAGCATAATTTAGCGAGGAAAGGGTGCTAAATGACAGAGCTTCATCCGTAGGATTTATAACTCTCATGCCACCAAGAAGAAAACCTAATACAAGTTGCCTATTGTCATTCAAATTATTTGCTCCGTATGATTTTATCCATCACCAATCTTTTCGATGCCCTTTGACAAAATGGCGTTAGGATTAAGTAAAGCATCTATTAGTGGTACAACACAACCTCCCTCCCCATGCTTTTCAGCGTAAAATGCAACGATTTTGAGTCTTTCCCAAACAAATTCCCACTATAAGAGACTTCAAATCATTGCCGTCCTCCAGTGTGCATCCCTTGCTTGCAATGAATTAAGTTAAAAAAGAAATGAAGAAACCTAGAGAGTTCATTTCAAAAATGATATACCAGATTTTGCTCTGATATTTATTGTTTATGAGAAATAGGATCTCTAATCAAACACTATCTCTAAAATTTGGCGCTTTCCTTCTTGGCCTGATTAGCAAATTCACTCACCATCAAGCAAAATCTATCACGAAACAAGTCCTCACTAACTCTTGCACCGCGCACATGACCTAATACAAGGTAACTATTGTCATTCAAATAATTTGCTACGTATGATCTTATCCATCTCCACTACTGATATGGAGCATCATTTAGCGAGGAAAGGATGCTAAATGACGGAGCTTCATCCGTAGGATTTATAACTCTCATGCCACCAAGAAGAAAACCTAATACAAGTTACCTATTGTCATTCAAATTATTTGCTCCGTATGATTTTATCCATCACCAATCTTTTCGATGCCCTTTGACAAAATGGATTTAGGATTAAGGCATCTATTAGTAGTACAACACAACCTCCCTCCCCATGCTTTTCAGTGAAAAATGCTACGATTTTGAGTCTTCCCCAAACAAATTCCCATTATAAGAGACTTCAAATCATTGCTGGCCTCCGGTTTGCATCCATACCATGCAATGTATTTTGCAAAAATAGCAACGAAGAAACCTAGAGAGTTCATTTCAAAAATGATATTCTAGAAGTTGCACTCATATTTATTGTTTATGAGAAATAGGATCTCTAATCAAACACGATCTCTAAAATTTGTCGTTTTCCTCCTCGGCCTGATTGGCACATTGACCCACCATCAAAATCAAGCAAAACCTATCTGGAAACGAGTCCTAACTCTCTCTTCAACCGAGCACAAGACCTAATACAAGGTACCTATTGTCATTCAAACAATTTTCTCCACATGATCTTATCCAACTCCACTAGTGATATGGAGCATCATTTAGTGAGGAAAGGCTGCTAAATGATGGAGCTTCATCTCGCGATAAACGAGTGCGAACTAAAGCATAAACAGATTAGTTGATTCTCATTTTCAGCTGAAAAGCAATGCCATCTCTCCCATTATAAGAAATCATAGACCAAATGGAGAATTTAGACATGGTCTAAAGGGCATGTCCAAGTTTCCTTCACGGCCATACATTACTTGCAAAAAATTAGCAAAACCAATCACTTTGGAATAATTAGTCAATGTGATGTAAAAATGCATACTTTGCCGATGGAGGAATGACACCGCTCACCAACAATCATCCCAATGCACTTTAACAAATTAGAATTAGGATTTCACACGGCATTTATTGTTAGTAACTCAGCCTCCATCCCCAAGCTTTCTGAATGTAGTGCAATTTATGGTACTCCCTAAGCCATTTCAACGAAAACTACCTGCAATTGTTGGCCCCGCATGAATTTCCATAAAAAGCACACAGACAGTCTTTCTAATCGAATAAATATTCAATGTGTTGATAGGTACATGGTTCGTGGAGATATGAATATGTCCACGGATCTCCAATCTTTTTTTAGTGCCCTTTGACAAAATGGATTTCGGATTACATTACGCATCTACTCGTGGCACAAATCAACCACTCTCCCCATGCTTCTCAGTGTAAAAATGCAATGATTTGGAGCCTTTCCCAAAAAAATTCCCATCATAACAGACTTCAAATCGCTGCCCTCGTCCACTCTCCAACCGTTGCTTGCAAAGTATTTAGTAAAAATAGCAACGAAGAAACCTAGAGAGTTCATTTCAAAGATGTCATTCGAGATGTTGCACTGATATTTATTGTTTATGGAAAATAGGATCTCTAATCAGACACTATCTCTAAAATTTGGCGTTTTCCTTCTCGGCCTGATTCGCACATTGACCCACCAGCAAATCAAGCAAAACCTATCACGAAACGAGTCCTCACTAACTCTTGCACCGCGCAGAAGACCTAATACAAGGTAACTATTGTCATTCAAATAATTTGCTACGTATGATCTTATCCCTCTCCACTACTGATATGGAGCATCATTTAGCGAGGAAAGGGTGCTAAATGACCGAGCTTCATCCGTAGGATTTATAACACTCTCATGCCATCAGGAAGAAAACCTAACAAAAGTTACATATAGTCATTCAATTTATTTGGTCCGTATGATTTTATCCAACACCAATCATTTCGATACCGTTTGACAAAATGGCGTTAGGATTAAATAAGGCATCTATTAGTGGTACAACAAAACCTCCCTCCCCATGCTTTTCAACGTAAAATGCAATGATTTTGAGTGCTTCCCAAACAAATTCCCACTATAAGAAACTTCAAATCACTACCGTCCTCCGGTGTGCCTCCGTTGCTTGCAATGTATTAAGTTAAAAAAGCAACGAAGAAAACTAGAGAGATCATTTCAAAAAAGTTATTTGAGATGTTGCATTGATATCTATTGTTTATGAGAAATTGGATCACTAATCAAATACAATCTCTAAAATTTGTCGTTTTCCTCCTCGGCCAGATTGGCACAATGACCCACCATCAAAATCAAGCAAAACCTATCACGAAACGAGTCCAAACTCTCTCTCGAACCGAGCAAAAGACCAAGTTTAAGGTACCTATTGTCATTTAAACAATTTGCTCCGTATGATCTTAACCAACTCCACTAGTAATATGAGCATCACTTAGCGAGGAAAGGCTACTAAATGATGGAGCATTATCCCGCAATAAACGAGTGCTAACTGAAGCATGAACAGATAAGTTGATTCTCATTTTCGGCCGAAAAGACATGCCATCGCTCCCATTATAAGAAATCACAGACCGAATGGAGAATTAAGACATGGTCTAAAGCGCATATCTAAGAAATTTCCTTCACGGCCATACATTACTTGCAAAAAAAATTGCAAAACCCATCACTTTCGAATAATTAGTCGATGTCATGTAAAAATGCATACTTTGCCGACAGAGGAATGACGCCGCTGATCAACTATCTTCCCAATCGCCTTTAGCAAATTAGATTTAGGATTTCACATGGCAGGTATTGTTAGTAACACATCCTCTATCCCCAAGGTTTCTGCATGTGGTGCAATTTAAGGTATTCCCCAAGCCATTTCAACAAAAATTACCTGCAATCGTTCGCCCCACATGAATTTCCATAAAACGCAAACAAACAATCTTTTCGATCGAAGAAATATTCAATGTGCTGCAAGGTACATGGTTTGTGGAGAGACAAATGAGTCCACCGATATCCAATCTTTTCATTGCCCTTTGACAAAATGGATTTCGGATTACATTAGGCATCTATTCGTGGTACAACGCAAACTCTCTCCCATGGTTTTCAGTGCAAAATGCAACGATTTTAAGTCTTTCCCAAAAAAAATTTCATGATAACAGACATCAAATCGCTGCCCTCGTCCGGTCTACAACCTTTGCTTGCAATGTATTTAGTAAAAATAGCAACCAAGAAACTTAGAGAGTTCATTTAAACGATGTTACTCGAGATGTTGCACTGATATTTATTGTTTATGAGAAATAGGATCTCTAATCAAACACTATCTCTAAAATTTGGGGATTTCCTTCTCGGCCAGATTAGCACATTGACTCACCATCAAGCAAAACCTATCACAAAACAAGTCCTCACTAACTCTTGCACCGCGCAGAAGACCTACTACAAGGTAACTACTGTCATTCAAATAATTTGATGCGTATGATCTTATCCATCTCCACTACTGATATGGAGCATCATTTAGCGAGGAAAGGGTGCTAAAAGACGGAGCATCACCCGTAGGATTTATAACACTCTCATGCCACCAGGAAGAAAACCTAATACAAGTTACCTCTTGTCATTCAAATTATTTGCTCCGTATGATTTTATCCATCACCAAACTTTTAGATGCCCTTTGACAAAATGGGTTTAGTTAAAAATAAGGCAACTACTAGTGATACAACACAGCCTCCCTCCCCATGCTTTTCAATGTAAAATGCAACGATTTCGAGTCTTTCCCAAACAAATTCCCAATTTAAGGGACCCCAAATCATTTCCATCATCCGGTGTGCATCCGTTCCTTGCAATGTATTTTGTAAAAATAGCAACGAAGAAACCTATAGAGTTCATTTCAAAAATGATATTTGAGATGTTGCACTGATATTTATTGTCTATGAGAAATAGGATCTCTAATCAAACACTATCACTAAAATTTGCCGTTTTCCTCCTCGGCCAGATTGGCACATTGACCCACCAACAAAATAAAGCAAAACCAATCCAAAAACGAGTCCTAACACACTCCTGAACCGAGCACAACACCTAATATAAGGTACCTATTGTCATTCAAATAATTCGCTCCGTATGATCATAACCAACTCCACTAGTGATATGGAGCATCATTTAGCGAGGAAAGGCTGCTAAATGATGGAGCTTCATCTTGCGATAAATGAGTGCTAACTGAAGCATGAATGAACAGATTAGTCGATTCTCATTATTGGCCGAAAAGAAATGCCATCTCTCCCATTATAAGAAATCACAGACCGAATGGAGAATTTAGACAAGGTCTAAAGGGAATACATATCTAAGAAGTTTCCTTTAGGGCCACACATTACTTACAAATAATTAGAAAAACCAATCACTTTGGAATAATTAGTCGATGTCATGTAAAAATGCATACTTTGCCGAAGAATTAAAGACACCGCTGATCAACAATCTTCCCAATGCCCTTTATCAAATTAGATTTAGGATTTCAATTGGCATTTATTTAGTAACTCAGCTTCTATCCCCAAGCTTTTTGCATGTAGTGCAATTTACGGTACTCCCCAAGCCATTTCAACGAAAACTACCTGCAATCATTTCGCCCATATGAATTTTCATAAAACGCACACACATAGTCCTTTCGATTGAAGAAATATTCAATGTGCTGACACGTACTAGTTTTGCGGAGATATGAATGAGTCCACGGATCTCCAATCATTTCAGTGCCCTTTGACAAAATGGATTTAGGATTACATTAGGCATCAACTAGTGGTAGAACTCAACCTCTCGCCCCATGCTTCTCAGTGTAAAATGCAACAATTTTGAGTCTTTCCCAAACAAATTCCCATGATAATAGACTTCAAAACGCTACCCTCGTCTGGTCTCTAACCGTTGCTTGCAATGTATTTAGTAAAAATAGCAACGAAGAAACCTAGAGAGGTCATTTTAAAAATGATATTCGAGATGTTGCACTAATATTTATTATGAGAAATTTCTAATCAAACACTATCTCTAAAATTTGGCGTTTTCCTCCTCGGCCTATTTGGCACATTGACCCACCATCAAAATCAAGTAAAACCTATCACGAAACAAGTCCAAACTCTCTCCAATGGTTTTCAGTGCAAAATGCAACGATTTTCAGTCTTTCCAAAAAAAATTCTCATGATAACAGACTTCAAATCGCTGCCCTCGTCCGGTCTCCAACCGTTGCTTGCAATGTATTTAGTAAAAATAGCAATAAAGAAACCTAGAGAGTTCATTTCAAAGGTGTTATTCGAGATGTTGCACTGATCTTTATTGTTTATAAGAAATAGGATCTCTAATCAAACACTATCTCTAAAATTTCGCGTTTACCTTCCTGGCCTGATTAGCACATTCACTCACCATCAAGCAAAACGTATCACAATTCGAGTACTCACTAACTCTTGCACCGCGTAGAAGACCTAATACAAGGTAACTATTGTCATTCAAATAATTTGATGCGTATGATCTTATCCATCTCCACTACTGATATGGAGCATCATTTAGTGAGCAAAGGGAGCTAAATGATGGAGCTTCATCCGTAGGATTTATAACACTCTCATGCCACCAGAAAGAAAACCTAATACAAGTTACCTATCGTCATTCAAATTATTTGCTGCGTATGATTTTATCCATCACCAATCTTTTCGATGCCCTTTGACAAAAAGGATTCAGGATTAAATAAGGCATTTACTAGGGGTACAACACAACCTCCCTCCCCATGCTTCTCAACATAAAATGCAACGATTTTGAGTCTTTCCCAAACAAATTCCCATTATAAGAGACTTCAAATCATTGCCGTCCTCTGGTGTGCATCCGTTGCTTGCAATGTATTTAGTAAAAATAGCAACGAAGAAACCTATAGAGTTCATTTCAAAAATAATATTCGAGATGTTGCACTGATATTTATTGTTTATGAGAAATAGGATCTCTAATCAAACACTATCTCTAAAATTTGGCGTTTTCCTCCTCAGCCAGATTGGCACATTGACCCACTTTCAAAATCAAGCAAAACCTATCACGAAACGAGTCCTTACTCTCTTGAACCGAGCACAAGACCTAATACAAGGTACCTATTGTCATTCAAACAATTTGCTCCGTATGATCTTTCCAACTCCACTAGTGATATGGAGCATCATTTAGCGAGGAAAGGCTGCTAAATGTGGAGCTTCATCTCGCGATAAACGAGTGCTAACTGAAGCATGAATGGACAGATTAGTCGATTCTCATTATTGGCCGAAAAGAAATGCCATCTCTCCCATTATAAGAAATCACAGACCGAATGGAGAATTTAGACATGGTCTAAAGGGAATACATATCTAAGAAGTTTCCTTTAGGGCCACACATTACTTACAAATAATTAGCAAAACCAATCACTTTGGAATAATTAGTCGATGTGATGTAAAAATGCATACTTTGCCGAAGAATCAAAGACACCGCTTATCAACAATCTTCCCAACGCCCTTTATCAAATTAGATGTAGGATTTCACACGGCATTTACTTAGTAACTCAGCCTCGATCCCCAAGCTTTCTGCTTGTAGTGCAATTTACGGTACTCCCCAAGCCATTTCAACGAAAACTACCAGCAATCGTTCGGCCCAAATGAATTTTCATAAAACCCACACACAGTCCTTTCCATTGAAGAAATATTCAATGTGCTGACAGGTACATAGTTTGCGGAGAGATGAATGAGTCCACGGATCTCCAATCATTTCAGTGCCCTTTGACAAAATGGATTTAGGATTACATTAGGCATCAACTAGTGGTAGAACTCAACCTCTCTCCCCATGCTTCTCAGTGTAAAATGCAATAATTTTGAGTCTTTCCCAAACAAATTCCCATGATAATAGACTTCAAATCGCTGCCCTTGTCTGGTCTCTAACCGTTGCTTGCAATGTATTTAGTAAAAATAGCAACGGAGAAACCTAGAGAGGTCATTTTAAATATGATATTCGAGATGTTGCACTAATATTTATTATGAGAAATTTCTAATAAAAAACAATCCCTAAAATTTGGCGTTTTCCTCCTCGGCCTAATTGGCACATTGACCCACCATCAAAATCAAGTAAAACCTATCACGAAACGAGTCCAAACTCTCTTTTGAACTGAGCAAAGGACCTAGTGCAAGGTACCTATTGTCATTCAAACAATTTGCTCTGTATGATCTTAACAAATTCCACTAGTGATATGGAGCATCATTTAGTGAGGAAAGGCTGCTAAGTGATGGAGCTTCATCTCGCAATAAACGACTGCTAACTGAAGAAAGAACCATGAACAGATTAGTTGATTCTCATTTTCGGCCGAAAAGAAATGCCATCTCTCCCATTTTAAGAAATCACAGACCGAATGGAGAATTTAGACAAGTCTAAGGGGCATATCTAAGAAGTTTCCTTCACGGCCGTACATTACTTGCAACGAATTTGCAAAACCCATCACTTTGGAATAATTAGTCGAAACCATGTAAAAATGCATACTTTGCGATAGACGAATGACGCCGCTGATCAACAATCTTCCCAATCGCCATTAACAAATTAGATTTAGGATTTCACACGGCATTTATTGTTAGTAACACAGCCTCTATCCCCAAGCTTTCTGCATGTGGTGAAACTTAAGGTATCCCCAAGCCATTTCAACGAAAACTACCAGCAATCTTTCGCCCCACATGAATTTCCATAAAACGCACACAAACAATCTTTTTGATCGAAGAAATATTCAATGTGCTGAAAGGTACATGGTTTGTGGACAGATGAATGAGTCCACCGATATCCAATCTTTTCATTGCCCTTTGACAAAATGGATTTAGGATTACATTAGGCATCTATTCGAGGTATAACTCAAACTCTCTCCAGTGGTTTACAGTGCAAAATGCAACGATTTTCAGTCTTTCCAAAAAAAATTCCAATGATAACAGACTTCAAATCGCTCCCCTCGTCCGGTCTCCGACCGTTGCTTGCAATGTATTTAGTAAAAATAGCAACAAAGAAACCTATAGAGTTCATTTCAAAGGTGTTATTCGAGTTGTTGCACAGATATTTATTGTTTATAAGAAATAGGATCTCTAATCAAACATTATCTCTAAAATTTCGCGTTTACCTTCCTGGCCTGATTAGCATATTGACTCACCATCAAGCAAAACCTATCACGATTCTATTCCTCACTAACTCTTGCACCGCGCAGAAGACCTAATACAAGGTAACTATTGTCATTCAAATAATTTGAAGCGTATGATCTTATCCATCTCAACTACTGATATGGAGCATCATTTAGCGAGGAAAGGGTGCTAAATGACGGAGCTTCATCTGTAAGATTTATAACACACTCGTGCCACCAGAAAGAAAACCTAATACAAGTTACCAATCGTCATTCAAATTATTTGCAACGTATGATTTTATCCATCAACAATATTTTCGACGCCCTTTGACAAAATGGATTTAGGATTACATTAGGCATCAACTAGTGGTAGAACTCAACCTCTCTCCCCATGCTTCTCAGTGTAAAATGCAACAATTTTGAGTCTTTCCCAAACAAATTCCCATGATAATAGACTTCAAATCGCTGCCCTCGTCTGGTCTCTAACCGTTGCTTGCAATGTATTTAGTAAAAATAGTAACGAAGAAACCTAGAGAGGTCATTTTAAATATGATATTCGAGATGTTGCACTAATATTTATTATGAGAAATTTCTAATCAAAAACAATCTCTAAAATTTGGCGTTTTCCTCCTCGGCCTAATTGGCACATTGACCCACCATCAAAATCAAGTAAAACCTATCACGAAACGAGTCCAAACTCTCTCTTGAACCGAGCAAAGGACCTAGTGCAAGGTACCTATTGTCATTCAAACAATTTGCTGTATGATCTTAAAAAATTCCACTAGTGATATGGAGCATCATTTAGCGAGGAATGGCTGCTAAGTTATGGAGCTTCATCTCGCAATAAACAACTGCAAACTGAAGCATGAACCATGAACAGATTAGTTGATTCTCATAATCGGCCGAAAAGAAATGCCATCACTCCCATTATAAGAAATCACAGACCGAATGGAGAATTTAGACAAGTCTAAAGGGCATATCTAAGAAGTTTCGTTCACGGCCGTACATTACTTGCAACGAATTTGCAAAACCCATCACTTTGGAATAATTAGTCGATGCCATGTACAAATGCATACTTTACCGATAGAGGAATGACGCCGCTGAACAACAATCTTCCTAATCGCCATTAACAAATTAGATTTAGGATTTCACACGGCATTTATTGTTAGTAACACAGCCTCTATCCCCAAGCTTTCTGCATGTGGTGCAACTTAAGGTATCCCCAAGCCATTTCAACGAAAACTACCAGGAATCGTTCGCCCCACATGAATTTCCATAAAACGAACAAAAAATTTGTTTTCGATCGAAGAAACATTCAATGTGCTAAAAGCTACATGGTTTTTCGAGAAATGAATGAGTCCACCAATCTCCAATCTTTTCATTGCCCTTTGACAAAATGGATTTAGGATTACATTAGGCATCAATTCGTGGTACAACTCAAACTCTCTCCCATGGTTTTCAGTGCAAAATGCAACGATTTTCAGTCTTTCCAAAAAAAATTCGCATGATAACAGACTTCAAATCGCTGCCCTCATCCGGTCTCCAACCGTTGCTTGCAATGTATTTAGTAAAAATAGCAACAAAGAAACCTAGAGAGTTCATTTCAAAGGTGTTATTCGAGATGTTGCACTGACATTTATTGTTTATAAGAAATAGGATCTCTAATCAAACACAATCTCTAAAATTTCGCGTTTACCTTCCTGGCCTGATTAGCACATTGACTCATCATCAAGCAAACCCTATCAAGATTTGAGTCCTCACTAACTCTTGCACCGCGCAGAAGACCTAATACAAGGTAACTATTGTCATTCAAATAATTTGATGCGTATCATCTTATCCATCTCCACTACTGATATGGAGCATCATTAAGCGAGGAAACGGTGCTAAATGGCAGAGCTTCATCCGTAGGCTTTATAACACTCTCATGCCACCAGAAAGAAAACCTAATACAAGTTACCAATCGTCATTCAAATTATTTGCAACGTATGATTTTATCCATCAACAATATTTTCGACGCTCTTTGACAAAATAGATTTAGGATTACATTAGGCATCAACTAGTGGTAGAACTCAACCTCTCTCCCCATGCTTCTCAGTGTAAAATGCAACAATTTTGAGTCTTTCCCAAACAAATTCCCATGATAATAGACTTCAAATCGCTGCCCTCGTCTGGTCTCTAACCGTTGCTTGCAATGTATTTAGTAAAAATAGCAACGAAGAAACCTAGAGAGGTCATTTTAAATATGATATTCGAGATGTTGCACTAATATTTATTATGAGAAATTTCTAATCAAAAACTATCTCTAAAATTTGGCGTTTTCCTCCTCGGCCTAATTGGCACATTGACCCACCATCAAAATCAAGTAAAACCTATCACGAAACGAGTCCAAAATCTCTCTTGAACCGATCAAAGGACCTAGTGCAAGGTACCTATTGTCATTCAAACAATTTGCTGTATGATCTTAACAAATTCCACTAGTGATATCGAGCATCATTTAGCGAGGAAACGCTGCTAAGTGATGGAGCTTCATCTCGCAATAAACGACTGCTAACTGAAGCATGAACCATGAACAGATTACTTGATTCTCATTTTCGCCCGAAAAGAAATGCCATCTCTCCCATTATAAAAAATCACAGACCGAATGGAGAATTTAGACATGTCTAAAGGGCATATCTAAGAAGTTCCCTTCACGGCCGTACATTACTTGCAAACAATTTGCAAAGCCCATCACTTTGGAATAATTAGACGATGCCATGTAAAAATGCATACTTTGCCGAGAGAGGAATGATGCCGCTGATTAACAATCCTCCCATCGCCATTAAAAAATAAGATTTAGGATTCCAAACTCTCTCTTGAACCGAGCAAAGGACCTAGTCCAAGGTACCTATTGTCATTCAAACAATTTCCTCTGTATGATCTTAACAAATTCCACTAGTGATATGGAGCATCATTTAGCGAGGAAAGGCTGCTAAGTGATCTCCAATCTTTTTATTGCCCTTTGCCAAAATAGATTTAGGATCACAATTGGCATCTATTCGTGGTACAACTCAAACTCTCTCCCATGGTTTTCAGTGCAAAATGCAACGATTTTCAGTCTTTCGTAAAAAAAATTTCATGATAACAGACTTCAAATCGATGCCCTCGTCTCGTCTCTAACCGTTGCTTGCAATGTATTTAGTAAAAATAGCAACGAAGAAACCTAGAGAGGTCATTTTAAATATGATATTCGAGATATTGCACTAATATTTATTATGAGAAATATCTAATCAAACACTATCTCTAAAATTTGGCGTTTTCCTCCACGGCCTAATTGGCACACTGACCCACCATCAAAATCCAAAATCAAGTAAAACTTATTACCAAACGAGTCCAAACTCTCTCTTGAACCGAGCAAAGGACCTAGTGCAAGGTACCTATTGTCATTCAAACAATTTGCTCTGTATGATCTTAACAAATTCCACAAGTGATATGGAGCATCATTTAGCGAGGAAAGGCTGCTAAGTGATGCAGCTTCATCTCGCAATAAACGACTGCTAACTGAAGCATGAACCATCAACAGATTAGTTGATTCTCATTTTCGGCCGAAAAGAAATGCCATCTCTCCCATTATAAGAAATCACAGACTGAATGGAGAATTTAGACATGTCTAAAGGGCATATCTAAGAAGTTTCCATCACGGCCGTACATTACTTGCAAACAACTTGCAAAAACAATCACTTTGGAATAATTAGTCGATGTGATGTAAAAATGCATACTTTGCCGAAGAATCAAAGACACCGCTTATCAACAATCTTCCCAACGCCCTTTATCAAATTAGATTTAGGATTTCACATGGCATTTATTTAGTAACTCAGCCTTTATCCCCAAGCTTTCTGCTTGTAGAGCAATTTACGGTACTCCCCAAGCCATTTCAACGAAAACTACCTACAATCGTTCGGCCCATATGAATTTTCATAAAACGCACACTCATAGTCCTTTCGATTGAAGAAATATTCAATGTGCTGACAGGTACATGGTTTGCGGAGAGATGAATGAGTCCACGGATCTCCAACCATTTCAGTGCCCATTGACAAAATGGATTTAGGATTACATTAGGCATCAACTAGTGGTACAACTCAACCGCTCTCCCCATGCTTCTCAGTGTAAAATGCAACAATTGAGTCATTTCCGAACAAATTCCCATGATAATAGACTTCAAATCGCTGCCCTCGTCTAGTCTCTAACCGTTGCTTGCAATGTATTTAGTAAAAATACCAACGAAGAAACCTAGAGAGGTCATTTTAAATATGATATTCGAGATGTTGCACTAATATTTATTATGAGAAATTTCTAATCAAAAACTATCTCTAAAATTTGGCGTTTTTCTCCTCTGCCTAATTGGCACATTGACCCACCATCAAAATCAAGTAAAACCTATCACGAAACGATTCCAAACTCTCTCTTGAACCGAGCAAAGGACCTAGTGCAAGGTACCTATTGTCATTCAAACAATTTGCTGTATGATCTTAACAAATTCCACTAGTGATATGGAGCATCATTTAGCAAGGAAAGGCTGCTAAGTGATGGAGCTTCATCTCGCAATAAACGACTGCTAACTGAAGCATGAACCATGAACAGATTAGTTGATTCTCATTTTCGGCCGAAAAGATATGCCATCTCTCCCATTATAAGAAATCACAGACCGAATGGAGAATTTAGACAAGTCTAAAGGGCATATCTAAGAAGTTTCCTTTACGGCCGTACATTACCTGCAACGAATTTGCAAAACCCATGACTTTGGAATAATTAGTCGATGCCATGTAAAAATGCATAATTTGCCGACAGAGGAATGACACCGCTGATCAACAATCTTCCCAATCGCCATTAACAAATTAGATTTAGGATTTCACACGGCATTTATTGTTAGTAACACAGCCTCTATCCCCAAGCTTTCTGCATGTGGTGCAACTTAAGGTATCCCCAAGCCATTTCAACGAAAACTACCAGCAATCGTTCGCACCACATGAATTTCCATAAAACGCAGACAAACAATCTTTTTGATCGAAGAAATATTCAATGTGCTGAAAGGTATATGGTTAGTGGAGAGATGAATGAGTCTACCGATATCCAATCTTTTCATTGCCCTTTGACAAAATTGATTTAGGATTACATTAGGCATCTATTCGTGGTACAACTCAAACTCCCATGGTTTTCAGTGCAAAATGCAACGATTTTCAGTCTTTCCAAAAAAAATTCTCATGATAACAGACTTCAAATCGCTGCCCTCGTCCAATCTCCAACCGTTGCTTGCAATGTATTTAGTAAAAATAGCAACAAAGAAACCTAGAGAGTTCATTTCAAAGGTGTTATTCGAGATGTTGCACTGATATTTATTGTTTATAAGAAATAGGATCTCCAATCAAACACTATCTCTAAAATTTCGCGTTTACCTTCCTGGCCTGATTAGCACATTGACTCACCATCAAGCAAAACCTATCACAATTCGAGTCCTCACTAACTCCTTCACCCCGCAGAAGACCTAATACAAGGTAACTATTGTCATTCAAATAATTTGATGCGTATGATCTTATCCATCTCAACTACTGATATGGATCATCATTTAGCGAGGAAAGGGTGCTAAATGACGGAGCTTCATCCGTAGGATTTATAACACACTCATGCCACCAGAAAGAAAACCTAATACAAGTTACCTATCGTCATTCAAATTATTTGCTACGTATGATTTTATCTATCACCAATCTTTTCGACGCCCTTTGACAAAATGGATTTAGGATTAAATAAGGCATCTATTAGTGGTACAACACAACCTCCCTCCCCATGCTTCTCAACGTAAAATGCAACGATTTTGAGTCCTTCCCAAACAAATTCCCATTATAAGAGACTTCAAATCATTGGCGTCCTCCGGTGCGCATCCGTTGCTTGCAATGTATTTAGTAAAAATAGCAACGAAGAAACCTATAGAGTTCATTTCAAAAATAATATTCGAGATGTTGCACTGATATTTATTGTTTCTGAGAAATAGGATCTCTAATCAAACACTATCTCTAAAATTTGGCATTTTCCTCCTCGGCCAGATTGGCACATTGACCCACTTTCAAAATCAGGCAAAACCTATCACGAAAAGAGTCCTTACTCGCATGAACCGAGCACAAGACCTAATACAAGGTACCTATGGTCATTCAAACAATTTGCTCCGTATGATCTTTCCAACTCCACTAGTGATATGGAGCATCATTTAGAGAGGAAAGGCCGCTAAAAGTGGAGCTTCATCTCGCGATAAACGAGTGCTAACTGAAGCATGAATGAACAGATTAGTCGATTCTCATTATTGGCCGAAAAGAAATGCCATCTCTCCCATTATAAGAAATCACAGACCGAATGGAGAATTTAGACATGGTCTAAAGGGAATACATATCTAAGAAGTTTCCTTTAGGGCCACACATTACTTACAAATATTTAGCAAAACCAATCACTTCGTAATAATTAGTCGATGTCATGAAAAAATGCATACTTTGCCGAAGAATCTAAGACACCGCTGATCAAAAATCTTCCCAATGCCCTTTATCAAATTAGATTTAGGATTTCAATTGGCATTTATTTAGTAACTCAGCTTCTATCCCCAAGCTTTCTGCTTGTAGTGCAATTTACGGTACTCCCCAAGCCATTTCAACGAAAACTACCTGCAATCATTTGGCACATATGAATTTTCATAAAACGCACACACATAGTCCTTTCAATTGAAGAAATATTCAATGTGCTGACAGGTACATGGTTTGCAGAGAGATGGATGAGTCCACTGATCTCCAATCATTTCATTGCCCTTTGAAAAAATGGATTTAGGATTACATTAGGCATCAACTAGTGGTACAACTCAACCTCTCTCCCTATGCTTCTCAGTGTAAAATGCAACAATTTTGAGTCTTTCCCAAACAAATTCCCATGATAATGGACTTCAAATCGCTGCCCTCGTCTGGTCTCTAACCGTTGCTTGCAATGTATTTAGTAAAAATAGCAACGAAGAAACCTAGAGAGGTCATTTTAAATATGATATTCGAGATGTTGCACTAATATTTATTATGAGAAATTTCTAATCAAAAACTATCTCTAAAATTTGGCGTTTTCCTCCTCGGCCTAATTGGCACATTGACCCACCATCAAAATCAAGTAAAACCTATCACGAAACGAGTCCAAACTCTCTCTTGAACCAGGCAAAGGACCTAGTGCAAGGTACCTATTGTCATTCAAACAATTTGTTGCATGATCTTAACAAATTCCACTAGTGATATGGAGCATCATTTAGCGAGGAAAGGCTGCTAAGTGATGGAGCTTCATCTCGCAATAAACGGCTGCTAACTGAAGCATGAACCATGAACAGATTACTTGATTCTCATTTTCGCCCGAAAAGAAATGCCATCTCTCCCATTATAAGAAATCACAGACCGAATGGAGAATTTAGACATGTCTAAAGGGCATATCTAAGAAGTTCCCCTCACGGCCGTACATTACTTGCAAACAATTTGCAAAACCCATCACTTTGGAATAATTAGACGATGCCATGTAAAAATGCATACTTTGCCGAGAGAGGAATGATGACGCTGATCAAAAAATCTTCCCAATCGCCATTAAAAAATTAGATTTAGGATTCCAAACTCTCTCTTGAAACGAGCAAAGGACCTAGTGCAAGGTACCTATTGTCATTCAAACAATTTGCTCTGTATGATCTTAACAAATTCCACTAGTGATATGGAGCATCATTTAGCAAGGAAAGGCTGCTAAGTGATTTTCAATCTTTTCATTGCCCTTTGACAAAATGGATTTAGGATTACAATAGGCATCTATTCGTGGTACAACTCAAACTCTCTCCCATGGTTTTCAGTGCAAAATGCAACGATTTTCAGTCTTTCCAAAAAAAAATTCTCATGATAACGGACTTCAAATCGCTGCCCTCGTCTGGTCTCTAACCGTTGCTTGCAATGTATTTAGTAAAAATAGCAACGAAGAAACCTAAAGAGGTCATTTTAAATATGATATTCGAGATGTTGCACTAATATTTATTACGAGAAATTTCTAATCAAACACTATCTCTAAAATTTGGCGTTTTCCTCCTCGGCCTAATTGGCACACTGACCCACCATCAAAATCAAGTAAAACCTATTACGAAACGAGTCCAAACTCTCTCTTGAACCGAGCAAAGGACCTAGTGCAAGGTACCTATTGTCATTCAAACAATTTGCTCTGTATGATCTTAACAAATTCCACTAGTGATATGGAGCATCATTTAGCGAGGAAAGGCTGCTAAGTGATGCAGCTTCATCTCGCAATAAACGACTGCTAACTGAAGCATGAACCATCAACAGATTAGCTGATTCTCATTTTTGGCCGAAAAGAAATGCCATCTCTCCCATTATAAGAAATCACAGACCGAATGGAGAATTTACACATGTCTAAATGGCATATCTAAGAAGTTCCCTTCACGGCCGTACATTACTTGCAAACAATTTGCAAAACCCATCACTTTGGAATAATTAGAAGATGCCATGTAAAAATGCATACTTTGCCGAGAGAGGAATGATGCCGCTGATCAACAATCTTCCCAATCGCCATTAACAAATTAGATTTAGGATTTCACACGGCATTTATTCTTAGTAACTCAGCCTCTATCCCCAAGCTTTCTGCATGTGGTGCAATTTAAGGTATCCCCAAGCCATTTCAACGAAAACTACCTGCAATCGTTCGTCCCAAATGAATTTCCTTAAAACGCACACAAAAAATCTTTTTTCGATCGAAGAAATATTCAATGTGTTGATAGGTACCTGGTTTGTGGAGAAATGAATGAGTCCACCGATCTCCAATCTTTTCATTGCCCTTTGACAAAATGGATTTAGGATTACAATAGGCATCTATTCGTGGTACAACTCAAACTCTCTCCCATGGTTTTCAGTGCAAAATGCAACGATTTTCAGTCTTTCCAAAAAAAATTCTCATGATAACAGACTTCAAATTGCTGCCCTTGTCCGGTCTCCAACCGTTGCTTGCAATGTATTTAGTAAAAATAGCAATAAAGATACCTAGAGAGTTCATATCAAAGGTGTTATTCGAGATGTTGCACTGATATTTATTGTTTATAAGAAATAGGATCTCTAATCAAACACTATCTCTAAAATTTCGCGTTTACCTTCCTGGCCTGATTAGCACATTCACTCACCATCAAGCAAAACCTATCACGATTCGAGTCCTCACTAACTCTTGCACCGCGCAAAAGACCTAATACAAGGTAACTATTGTCATTCAAATAATTTGATGCGTATGATCTTATCCATCTCCACTACTGATATGGAGCATCATTTAGCGAGCAAAGGGTGCTAAATGACGGAGCTTCATCCGTTGGATTTATAATACTCTCATGCCACCAGAAAGAAAACCTAATACAAGTTACCTATCGTCATTCAAATTATTTGCTGCGTATGATTTTATCCAACACCAATCTTTTCGATGCCCTTTGACAAAATGGATTTAGGATTAAATAAGGCATCTATTAGGGGTACAACACAACCTCCCTCCCCATGCTTCTCAACGTAAAATGCAACGATTTTGAGTCTTTCCCAAACAAATTCCCATTATAAGAGACTTCAAATCATTGCCGTGCTCTGGTGTGCATCCCTTGCTTGCAATGTATTTAGTAAAAATAGCAACGAAGAAACCTATAGAGTTCATTTCAAAAATAATATTCGAGATGTTGCACTGATATTTATTGTTTATGAGAAATAGGATCTCTAATCAAACACTATCTCTAAAATTTGGCGTTTTCCACCTCGGCCAGATTGGCACATTGACCCACTTTCAAAATCAAGCAAAACCAATCACGAAACGAGTCCTTACTCTCTTGAACCGAGCACAAGACCTAATACAAGGTACCTATTGCCATTCAAACAATTTGCTCCGTATGATCTTTCCAACTCCACTAGTGATATGGAGCATCATTTAGTGAGGAAAGGCTGCTAAATGTGGAGCTTCATCTCGCGATAAACGAGTGCTAACCGAAGCATGAATGAACAGATTAGTCGATTCTCATTATTGGCCGAAAAGAAATGCCATCTCTCCCATTATAAGAAATCACAGACCGAATGGAGAATTTAGACATGGTTTAAAGGGAATACATATCTAAGAAGTTTCCTTTAGGGCCACACATTACTTACAAATAATTTGCAAAACCAATCACTTTGGAATAATTAGTCGATGTCATGTAAAAATGCATACTTTGCCGAAGAATCGAAGACACCGCTGATCAACAATCTTCCCAATGCCCTTTATCAAATTAGATTTAGGATTTCACATGGCATTTATTTAGTAACTCAGCCTCTATCCCCAAGCTTTCTGCTTCTAATGCAATTTAAGGTACTCCCCAAGCCATTTCAACGAAAACCACCTGCAATCGTTTGGCCCATATGAATTTTCATAAAACGCACACACACACTCCTTTCGATTGAAGAAATATTCAATGTGCTGACAGGTACATGGTTTGCGGAGAGGTGAATGAGTCCACGGATTTCCAATCATTGCAGTGCCCTTTGACAAAATGGATTTAGGATTACATTAGGCATCAACTAGTGGTAGAACTCAACCTCTCTCCCCATGCTTCTCAGTGTAAAATGCAACAATTTTGAGTCTTTCCCAAACAAATTCCCATGAGAATAGACTTCAAATCGCTACCCTCGTCTGGTCTAACCGTTGCTTGCAATGTATTTAGTAAAAATAGCAACGAAGAATACTAGAGGTCATTTTAAATATGATATTCGAGATGTTGCACTAATATTTATTATGAGAAATTTCTAATCAAACACTATCTCTAAAATTTGGCGTTTTCCTCCTCGACCTAATTGGCACAGTGACCCACCATCAAAATGAAGTAAAACCTATCACGAAACAAGTCCAAACTCACTCTTGAACCGAGCAAACGACCTAGTGCAAGGTACCTATTGTCATTCAAACAATTTCCTTTGTATGATCTTAACAAATTCCACTAGTGATATGGAGCATCATTTAGCGAGGAAATGCTGCTAAGTGATGGAGCTTCATCTCGCAATAAACAACTGCTAACTGAAGCATGAACCATCAACAGATTAGTTGATTCTCATTTTTGGCCAAAATAAAATGCCATCACTCCCATTTTAAGAAATCACAGACCGAATGGAGAATTTAGACATGTCTAAAGGGCATATCTAAGAAGTTTCCATCACGGCCGTACATTACTTGCAAACAGTTTGGTAAACCAATCACTTTGGAATAATTAGTCGATGTGATGTAAAAATGCATACTTTGCCAAAGAATCAAAGACACCGCTTATCAACAATCTTCCCAACGCCCTTTATCAAATTAGATTTAGGATTTCACATGGCATTTATTTAGTAGCTCAGCCTCTATCCCCAAGCGTTCTGCTTGTAGTGCAACTTACGGTACTCCCCAAGCCATTTCAACGAAAACTACCGACAATCGTTCGGCCCATATGAATTTTCATAAAACGCACACACATAGTCCTTTGCTTTGAAGAAATATTCAATGTGCTGACAGGTACATAGTTTGCGGAGAGATGAATGAGTCCACGGATCTCCAATCATTTCAGTGCCCTTTGACAAAATGGATTTAGGATTACATTAGGCATCAACTAGTGGTAGAACTCAACCTCTCTCCCCATGCTTCTAAGTGTAAAATGCAACAATTTTGAGTCTTTCCCAAACAAATTCCCATGATAATAGACTTCAAATCGCTACCCTCGTCTGGTCTCTAACCGTTGCTTGCAATGTATTTAGTAAAAATACCAACGAAGAAACCTAGATAGGTCATTTTAAATATGATATTCGAGATGTGGCACTAATATTTATTATGAGAAATTTCTAATCAAAAACTATCTCTAAAATTTGGCGTTTTCCTCCTCGGCCTAATTGGCAAATTGACCCAACATCAAAATCAAGTAAAACCTATCACGAAACGAGTCCAAACTCTCTCTTGAACTGAGCAAAGGACCTAGTCCAAGGTACCTATTGTCATTCAAACAATTTGCTTTGTATGATCTTAACAAATTCCACTAGTGATATGGAGCATCATTTAGCGAGGAAAGGCTACTAAGTGATGGAGCTTCATCTCGCAATAAACGACTGCTAACTAAAGAAAGAACCATGAACAGATTAGTTGATTCTCATTTTCGGCCAAAAAGAAATGCCATCTCTCCCATTATAAGAAATCACAGGCCGAATGGAGAATTTAGACAAGTCTAAAGGGCATATCTAAGAAGTTTCCGTCACAGCCGTACATTACTTGCAACGAATTTGCAAAACCCATCACTTTGGAATAATTAGTCGATGCCATGTAAAAATGCATACTTTGCCGACAGAGGAATGACGCTGCTGATCAACAATCTTCCCAATCACCATTAACAAATTAGATTTAGGATTTCACACGGCATTTATTGTTAGTAACACAGACTCTATCCCCAAGCTTTCTGCATGTGGTGAAACTTAAGGTATCCCCATGCCATTTCAACGAAAACTACCAGGAATCGTTCGCCCCACATGAATTTCCATAAAACGAACAAAAAATTTGTTTTCGATTGAAGAAACATTCAATGTGCTAAAAGCTACATGGTTTGTCGAGAAATGAATGAGTCCACCAATCTCCAATCTTTTCATTGCCCTTTGAAAAAATGGATTTAGGATTACATTAGGCATCAATTTGTGGTACAACTCAAACTCTCTCCCATGGTTTTCAGTGCAAAATGCAACGATTTTCAGTCTTTCCAAAAAAAATTCGCATGATAACAGACTTCAAATCGCTGCCCTCATCCGGTCTCCAACCGTTGCTTGCAATGTATTTAGTAAAAATAGCAACAAAGAAACCTAGAGAGTTCATTTCAAAGGTGTTATTCGAGATGTTGCACTGATATTTATTGTTTATAAGAAATAGGATCTCTAATCAAACACAATCTCTAAAATTTCTCGTTTACCTTCCTGGCCTGATTAGCATATTGACTCACCATCAAGCAAAACCTATCACGATTCGAGTCCTCACTAACTATTGCACCGCGCAGAAGACCTAATACAAGGTAACTATTGTCATTAAAATTATTTCATGCGTATGATCTTATCCATCTCCACTACTGATATGGAGCATCATTTAGCGAGGAAAGGGTGCTAAATGACGGAGCTTTATCCGTAGGATTTATAACACACTCGTACCACCAAAAAGAAAACCTAATACAAGTTATCTATCGTCATTCAAATTATTTGCTGCGTATGATTTTATCCATAACCAATCTTTTCGATGCCCTTTGACAAAATGGATTTAGGATTAAATAATGCATCTATTAGTGGTACAACACAACCTCCCTCCCCATGCTTCTCAACGTAAAATGCAACGATTTTGAGTCTTTCCCAAACAAATTCCCATTATAAGAGACTTCAAATCATTGCCGTCCTCTGGTGTGCATCCGTTGCTTGCAATGTATTTAGTAAAAATAGCAACGAAGAAACCTAGCGAGTTCATTTCAAAAATAATATTCGAGATGTTGCACTGATATTTATTGTTTATGAGAAATAGGATCTCTAATCAAACACTATCTCTAAAATTTGGCGTTTTCCTCCTCGGCCAGATTGGCACATTGACCCACTTTCAAAATCAAGCAAAACCTATCACGAAACGAGTCATTACTCTCTTGAACCGAGCACAAGACCCAATACAAGGTACCTATTGTCATTCAAACAATTTGCTCCGTATGATCTTTCCAACTCCACTAGTGATATGGAGCATCATTTAGTGAGGAAAGGCTGCTAAATGCAGAGCTTCATCTCGCGATAAATGAGTGCTAACTGAAGCATGAATGAACAGATTAGTCGATTCTCATTATTGGCCGAAAAGAAATGCCATCTCTCCCATTATAAGAAATCACAGACCGAATGGAGAATTTAGACATGGTCTAAAGGGAATACATATCTAAGAAGTTTCCTTTAGGGCCACACATTACTTACAAATAAATTGCAAAACCAATCACTTTGGAATAATTAGTCGATGTCATGTAAAAATGCATACTTTGCCGAAGAATCGAAGACACCGCTGATCAACAATCTTCCCAATGCCCTTTATCAAATTAGATTTAGGATTTCACATGGCATTTATTTAGTAACTCAGCCTCTATCTCAAGCTTTCTGCTTGTAGTGCAATTTACGGTACTCCCCAAGCCATTTCAACGAAAACTACCTGCAATCCCCAAGCCATTTCAACAAAAACTACCTGCAATCGTTTGGCTCATATGAATTTTCATAAAACGCACACACAGTCCTTTCGATTGAAGAAATATTCAATGTGCTGACAGGTACATGGTTTGCGGAGAGATGAATGAGTCCACGGATCTCCAATCATTTCAGTGCCCTTTGACAAAATGGAT
Source organism: Umbellularia californica (assembly GCA_028538565.1). Lineage (NCBI taxonomy): Eukaryota > Viridiplantae > Streptophyta > Magnoliopsida > Laurales > Lauraceae > Umbellularia > Umbellularia californica. The sequence continues at coordinate 9,520,880 of JAPQWN010000001.1, read as the reverse complement.
TTAGGATTACATTAGGCATCAACTAGTGGTAGAACTCAACCTCTCTCCCCATGCTTCTCAGTGTAAAATGCAACAATTTTGAGTCTTTCCCAAACAAATTCCCATGATAATAGACTTCAAATCGCTGCCCTCGTCCGGTCTCTAACCGTTGCTTGCAATGTATTTAGTAAAAATAGTAACAAAGAAACCTAGAGAGGTCATTTTAAATATGATATTCGAGATGTTGCACAAATATTTATTATGAGAAATTTCTAATCAAACACTATCTCTAAAATTTGGCGTTTTCCTCCTCGGCCTAATTGGCACATTGACCCACCATCAAAATCAAGTAAAACCTATCACGAAACAAGTCCAAACTCTCTCTTGAACCGAGCAAAGGACCTAGTGCAAGGTACCTATTGTCATTCAAACAATTTGCTCTTTATGATCTTAACAAATTCCACTAGTGATATGGAGCATCATTTAGCGAGGAAAGGCTGCTAAGTGATGGAGCTTCATCTCGCAATAAACGACTGCAAACAGAAGCGTGAACCATCAACAGATTACTTGATTCTCATTTTCGGCCGAAAAGAAATGCCATCTCTCCCATTATAAGAAATCACAGACCGAATGGAGAATTTAGACATGTCTAAAGGGCATATCTAAGAAGTTTCCTTCACGGCCGTACATTACTTGCAAACAATTTGCAAAACCCATCACTTTGGAATAATTAGTCGATGCCATGTAAAAATGCATAATTTGCCGACAAACGAATGACGCCGCTGATCAACAAACTTCCCAATCGCCATTAACAAATTAGATTTAGGATTTCACACGGTATTTATTGTTAGTAACTCAGCCTCTATCCCCAAGCTTTCTGCATGTGGTGCAATTTAAGGTATTCCCCAAGCCATTTCAACAAAAATTACCTGCAATCGTTCGCCCCACATGAATTTCCATAAAACGCACACAAACAATATTTTCTATCGAAGAAATATTCAATGTGCTGAAAGGTACATGGTTTGTGGAGAGATGAATGAGTCCACCAATATCCAATCTTTTCATTGCCTTTTGACAAAATGGATTTAGGATTACATTAGGCATCTATTCGTGGTACAACTCAAACTCACTCCCATGGTTTTCAGTGCAAAATGCAACGATTTTCAGTCTTTCCAAAAAAAATTCTCATGATAACAGACTTCAAATCGCTGCCCTCGTCCGGTCTCCAACCGTTGCTTGCAATGTATTTAGTAAAAATAGCAATAAAGAAACCTAGAGAGTTCATTTCAAAGGTGTTATTCGAGATGTTGCACTGATATTTATTGTTTATAAGAAATAGGATCTCTAATCAAACACTATCTCTAAAATTTCGCGTTTACCTTCCTGGCCTGATTAGCACATTGACTCACCATCAAGCAAAACCTATCACGATTCGAGCCCTCACTAACTCCTTCACCCCGCAGAAGACCTAATACAAGGTAACTATTGTCATTCAAATAATTTGATGCGTATGATCTTATCCATCTCCACTACTGATATGGAGCATCATTTAGCGAGGAAAGGGTGCGAAATGACGGAGCTTCATCCATAGGATTTATAACACTCTCATGCCACCAGAAAGAAAACCTAATACAAGTTACCTATCGTCATTCAAATTATTTGCTGCGTATGATTTTATCCATCACCAATCTTTTCGATGCCCTTTGACAAAATGAATTTAGGATCAAATAAGGCATCTATTAGTGGTACAACAAAACCTCCCTGCCCATGCTTTTCAACGTAAAATGCAACGATTTTGAGTCTTTCCCAAACAAATTCCCATTATAAGAGACTTCAAATCATTGGCGTCCTCCGGTGCGCATCCGTTGCTTGCAATGTATTTAGTAAAAATAGCAACGAAGAAACCTAGAGAGTTCATTTCAAAAATAATATTCGAGATGTTGCACTGATATTTATTGTTTATGAGAAATAGGATCTCTAATCAAACACTATCTCTAAAATTGGCACATTGACCCACCATCAAAATCAAGCAAAACCTATCCGGAAACGAGTCCAAACTCTCTCTTGAACCGAGCACAAGACCTAATTCAAGGTACCTATTGTCATTCAAACAATTTTCTCTGTATGATTTTATCCAACTCCACTAGTGATATGGAGCATCATTTACGAGGAAAGGATGCTAAATGATGGAGCTTCATCTCGCGATAAACGAGTGCTAACTGAACCATGAACATAATAGTTGATTCTCATTTTCGGCCGAAAAGCAATGCCATCTCTCCCATTATAAGAAATCACAGACCGAATGGAGAATTTAGACATGGTCTAAAGGGCATATCTACGAACTTTCCTTCACGGCCATACATTGCAAAAAATTAGCAAAACCAATCACTTTGGAATAATTAGTCGATGTGATGTAAAAATGCATACTTTGCTAACGAAGGAATGACACTGCTCATCAACAATCTTCCCAATGCCCTTTAAGAAATTAGATTTAGTATTTCACACGGCATTTATTGTTAGTAACTCGGCCTCAATCCCCAGGCTTTATGCATTTAGCGAAATTTATGGTACTCCCCGAGCCATTTCAAAGAAAACTACCTGCAATCATTGGCCCCGCATGAATTTCTAGAAAACGCACACAAACAGTCTTTTTGATCGAAGAAATATTCAATGTGTTGATAGGTACACGGCTTGTGGAGAGATGAATGAGTCCACGGATCTCCAATCCTTTTTCAGTGCCCTTTGACAATCGATATATGATTACATTAGGCATCTATTCGTGCTACAACTCAACCTCTCTCCCCATGCTTCTCAGTGTAAAATGCAATGATTTTGAGTCTTTCCCAAAAAAATTATCATGATAATAGACTTCAAATCGCTGCCCTCGTCCGGTCTATAACCGTTGCTTGCAATGTATTTAGTAAAAATAGCAACGAAGAAACCTAGAGAGTTCATTTCAAAGATCTTATTCGAGATGTTGAACTGATATTTATTGTTTATGAGAAATAGGATCTCTAATCGAACACTATCTCTTAAATTTGGCGTTTTCCTTCTTGGCCTGATTAGCACATTGACTCACCATCAAAATCAAGCAAAACCTATCACGAAACAAGTCCTCACTAACCCTTGCACCACGCAAAAGACCTAATACAAGGTAACTATTGTCGCTCAAATAATTTGCTACGTATGATCTTATCCATCTCCACTACTGATATCGAGTGTCATTTAGCGAGGAAAGGATGCTAAATGACGGAGTTTCATCCATAGGATTTATAAGTCTCATGCCACCAAGAAGAAAACCTAAGACAAATTACCTATCCGTATGATTTTATCCATCACCAATCTTTTCAATGCCCATCGGCAAAATGGATTTAGGATTAAATTAGCCATCTATTAGTGGTACAACTCCACCTCTCTCCCCATGCTTTTCAATGTAAAATATAACGATTTTGAGTCTTTCCCAAACAAATTCCCATTATAAGAGACTTCAAATCATTGTCGTCGTCCGGTGTGCATCCATTGCTTGCAATGTATTAAGTTAAAAAAGCAACAAAGAAAACTAAAGAGTTCATTTAAAAAATGTTATTCGAGATGTTGCAATGATATTTATTTGTTTATGAGAAATGAGATCTCTAATCACAATCTCTAAAATTTCCCGTTTTCCTCCTCGGCCTGATTGGCACGACGACCCACCATCAAAATCAAGCAATACCTATCATGAAACGAGTCCTAACTCCTTTGAACCGAGCAGAAGACCAAATACAAGGTACCTCGTCATTCAAATTATATGCTCCCCATCATTTTACCGAACTCCATTAGTGATATGGAGCATCGTTTAGCGAAGAAAGGCTGTTAAATGACGGAGCTTCGTCCATATGATTCATAACGCTCTAATGACACCAGGAAGGAAACCTATTACAAATTACCGATTGTCATTCAAATCATTTGCTCTGTATCATTTTATCCATCACCAATCTTTACAATGCCCTTAGACAAATGGAATTATGATTAAATAAGGCATCTATTAGTGGTATAGCTCAACCTCCCTCCCACTGCTTTTCAATGTAAAATGCAACGATTTTGAGTCTTTCCCAAACAAATTCCCATGATAACAGACTTCAAATCACAGCCCTCCTCCAGTCTCCAACCGTTGCTTGCAAAGTTTTTAGTAAAAATATAAACGAAGAAACCTAGAGAGTTCATTTCAAAGATATCATTCGAGATGTTGCACTAATATTTATTGTTTATGAGAAATAGGATCTCTACTCAAACACTATCTCTAAAATTTGGCGTTTTCCTCCTCGGCCAGATTGGCACATTGACCCACTTTCAAAATAAAGCAAAACCTATCACGAAACGAGTCCTAACTCTCTCTTGAACCGAGCACAAGACCTAATACAAGGTACCTATTGTCATTCAAACAACTTGCTCCGTATGATCTTTCCAACTCCACTAGTGATATGGAGCATCATTTAGCGAGGAAACGCTACTAAATGATGGAGCTTCATCTCGCAATAAACGAGTGCTAACTGAAGCATGAATGAACAGATTAGTCGATTCTCATTTTTCGGCCGAAAAGAAATGCCATCTCTCCCATTATAAGAAATCACAGACCGAATGGAGAATTTAGACATGGTCTAAAGGGCATATCTAAGAAGTTTCCTTCAGGGCCATACATTACTTACAAATAATTTGCAAAACCAATCACTTTGGAATAATTAGTCGATGTGATGTAAAAATGCATACTTTGCCGAAGAATCAAAGACCCCGCTAATCAACAATCTTCCCAATGCCCTCTATCAAATTAGATTTAGGATTTCACACGGCATTTATTTAGTAACTCAACCTCTATCCCCAAGCTTTCTGCTTGTAGTGCAATTTACGGTACTCCCCAAGCCATTTCAACGAAAACTACCTACAATCGTTTGGCCCATATGAATTTCCATAAAACGCACACAAATAGTCCTTTCAATTGAAGAAATATTCAATGTGCTAACAAGTACATGGTTTGCGGAGAGATGAATGAGTACACGGATCTCCAATCTTTTCAGTGCCCTTTGACAAAATGGATTTAGGATTACATTAGGCATCAATTAGTTGTATAACTCAACCTCTCTCCCCATGCTTCTCAGTGTAAAATGCAATAATTTTGAGTCTTTCCCAAACAAATTCCCATGATAATAGACTTCAAATCAATGCCCTCGTCTGGTCTCTAACCATTGCCTGCAATGTATTTAGTAAAAATAGCAACGAAGAAACCTAGAGAGTTCATTTCAAAGATGATATTCGAGATGTTGCACTGATATTTATTGTTTATGAGAAATATCTAATCAAACACTATCTCTAAAATTTGGCGTTTTCCTCCTCAGCCTGATTGGTACATTGACCCACCATCAAAATCAAGCAAAACCTATCACGAAACGAGTCCAAACTCTCTCTTGAACTGAGCAAAAGACCGACTACAAGCTACCTATTGTCATTCAAACAATTTCCTCCGTATGATCTTAACCAACTCCACTAGTGATATGGAGCATCATTTAGCGAGGAAAGGCTGCTAAATGATGGAGCTTCATCTCGCAATAAACGAGTGCTAATTGAAGCATGAACAAATTAGTTGATTCTCATTTTCGGCCTAAAAGAAATGCCATCTCTCCTATTATAAGAAATCACAGACCGAATGGAGAATTTAGACATGGTCTAAAGGGCATATCTAAGAAGTTTCCTTCACGGCCATACATTACTTGCAAAAAATTTGCAAAACCCATCACTTTGGAATAATTAATCGATGTGATGTAAAAATGCATACTTTGCCGACGGACGAATGACGCCACTAATCAACAATCTTCCCAATGGCCTTTAACAAATTAGATTTAGAATTTCATACGGCAATTATTGTTAGTAACTCAGCCTCTATCCCCAAGCTTTCTGCATGTAGTACAATTTACGGTACTCCCCAAGCCATTTCAACAAAAACTACCTGCAATCGTTGGCCCCACATGAATTTCCATAAAACACAAACAAACAATCTTTTCGATCGAAGAAATATTCAATGTGCTGACAGGTACATGGTTTGTGGAGAGATGAATCAGTCCACGGATCTCGAATCTTTTCAGTGCGCTTTGACAAAATGGATTTAGGATTACATTAGGCATCTATTCGTGGTAGAACTCAACCTCTCTCCCCATGCTTCTCAATGTAAAATGCAACGATTTTGAGTCTTTCCCAAACAAATTTCCATAATAACAGACTTCAAATCGCTGCCCTCGTCCGGTCTCCAACCGTTGCTTCCAATGTATTTAGTAAAAATAGCAACGAAGAAACATAGAGAGTTCATTTCAAAGATGTTATTCGAGATGTTGCATTGATATTTATTGTTTAGGAGAAATAGGATCGCCAATCATACACTATCTCTAAAATTTGGCGTTTTCCTCCTCGATCTGATTGGCACAGTAACCCACCATCAAAATCAAGTAAAACCTATCATGAAACGAGTCCTAACTCTCTTTCATGCACCGAGGAGAAGACCTATTACGAGGTACCTATCGTCATTCAAATTACTTTCTCCGTATGATTTTATGGATCTCCATTAGTGAAATGGAGCATCATTTAGCGAGGCAAGGGTGCTAACTGACGGAGCTTCATCCGTATGATTCATAACTCTCTCTTGCACCAGGAAGAAGACCTATTACAAGTTACCTATTTTCATTCCAATTATTTGCTCTGTATGATTTAATCCATCTCCTTTAGTGATATGGAGCTTCATTTAGCAAGGAGAGGGTTCTAATTGATGGAACTTCATCTCGCGAGAAGCTAGTGCTAACTAAAGCAAGAACAAAAAGGTGATCCTCTTTTTTGGTCGAAAAGAAATGTCATCTCTCCCATTATAAGAAATCACTGACTGAATGGTGAATTTAGACATGATCTAAGAGGCTTATCTAAGAAATTTCCTTCACAGACGGACATTGAATGTAGAACCTAGACATGGTCTAAAGGGCATATCTCAAAAATCATTTTATTTTAGAATTCCCTTGGATTCATAAAGAAGTACTTTTTAGTATTGATAATGTAAACGATCTTGAGTTAGGGTGGTTGACGCCAAAATTCATAGTCATCGTGAGATGTTTATAACTGGCGAATTTTTTAATACATTATTTTTTTTCTGAAGTTACATGCACAAAATGTTTGGTTCTGTGTTAACCCGTTTCTTTTGTAATCTTTCGAGGCCATCTATCGTCCAGATAAAAATAGGAGTTACACTCACCCGGAACTTTAAAACATGAGAATGTTATAAAGCCAATACAAGTTGGATTAAGCTATCATGGTCTGCCAAGCCAATGATTGTGATGACAAGTCTGAATAATTGATCATAGTCTGCAAAGATTGTTCATCTTTATAGGACTGGAATATCACAAATCCAATACGAGTCAAGTTAAGTCTAACATTGTTACAGATTGAAAAATACGTACGTCAACCTTAGTTGGTTTCATGCCCCTTGATTGGCAAAGATACAAAGCTTTGTCGTTGATAATTGTGGTGACAAGTCTGAATAACTAATCATAGTTTGAAAAAGTTGTTTATTTTTTTAGCATTGGAACATCACAAAGCCAATAGAAGTTAGGTTAGGTCGTCATGGATTGAACTAAGGTTGTTATGGATTGAAAAATAATTATGTTATCCTTAGTTGGTTTGATGCCCCTTGATTGGCAAAGATGTACAGTTGTCACTAATAATTGTGGTGACAAGGATGAAAAATGATGATAGTTTGATAAGGTTTTTTCTGTTTATAGCATTGGAATATCACAAAGCCAATACGAGTCAGGTTGAGTCACCATGGATTGAACTAAGGTTGTTATGGATATGTCATCCTCAGTTGGGTTGATGCCACTTGATTGGCAAGATGTATAATTTTGTCGTTGATGTTGTCCAATAAATGAAAAGTTGTCACTAAAAATTGTGGTGACAAGTTTGAATAATTGATTGTGAATGATGGATTACTGTCTGAAAAGGTTGCTTATCATTATAGGAATGGAATATCGCAAAGCCAAAACGAGTCAAGTTAAGTCACTAGGGATTGAACTAAGGTTGTTATGGATTGAAAAATATGTATGTCATCCTTAGTTGGTTTGATCCCCCATGGTTGGAAAAGATGGATAGTTTTGTTGATGATAATTATGGATACAAGTCTGAATAATTGTTCATTGTCAATGAAGGTTGTTTATGATATGCAAGAAGTGATCAATGGTGGTTGTATTTCCTTGGTCATTAAAGGATTTGACCAATGGTTGTTTGTTGAGATTGTAGATTGCAGGAGAAAGTGATCATTGCTGTTGTTTCGCATTTTGGATGTAAGTGGTCACGAGTTATTTCCGTTGACTCTAGGAGTCCATGGTAATCAAGGGTTGTTTATTAGAGAAGTCTAAAAAATTTTCAATATAATGTTGCTGTTTTTATTGATAGTCATGATCGTTAAATGCTGATATTAGAAGGTTGTTGGACAGACTTCATAATATTGACTTGTAACTAAGGTCGTTTACAATTGAAAAATATGTATGTCGTCATGGGTTAGACAATTGTTGTTTTCTCATATGTTTGATGTATGTAATCATGAGTTATTACCATCAACTCGGGAATTCATGGTTATCGAGTTGTTATTTAAGGAAGTTGAAAGTCATGAGCACTAATTGGTGGACGTAATGTTAAGCACAGAATTCGCTTGTTGAGTTATGGGTCAAGAGTAAGTTTGTTGCGGATTGAAAACAACGAACACCATCCTTTGTAGGTTAGAATTCCTTTGGATTTGTCAGTATGTATTGTTTTGTATTGATAATGTAAATGATCGCGAGTTGTTGTTGTTGATTCCAGAATTCATAGTGATCATGGGATGTTTATAAAAGGTAAATTTTTTAATATATCATTGATGTTCGAAGTCACTTGCATAAAATGTTGTTTGGAATTGTTGACACGTGAAGTTTGTTGTAATCTTTCATCTAAAAACAAACTGGAGTTCCACACACCTATAACTATAGCATTGGAATATCATAAAGCCAAGACAAGTCTGGGTAACTCGTCATGGCATGAAATAGGATGTTATGGATTGAAACATACGTATGTTATCCTTTGTTCATATAATGCTCATGATTGGCAAAGATGTATAGTCTTGTCGCTGATAATTGCGGTTACAAGTCTAAATAATTAGATCAAAATCTGAAAAGTTCGTTTCTGTTTAAAGCACTGTAATACAAGTCAATCTAAGTCATCATGGATTGAACTAAGGTTGTTATGAATTGAAAAACATGCATGTCTTCCTTAGTGGGTTTGTTGCCCCTTGATTGGCAAAGATGTATAGTTTTGTTGCTGATAATTGTGGTAACAAGTCTGAATAATTGATCATAGTCGGAAATGGTTGTAGCATGCAGAGGTTGTTTATCTTCATAGAACTAGAATATCACAAAGCCAATACGAGTCGGGTTAAGTCGTCATTGATTGAACTAAAGTTGTTATGGATCGAAAAATACGCATGCACCCTTAGTTGGTTTGATGCCCCTTGATTAGCAAAGATGTATAGTTTTGTCGCTGATAATTATAGTGACAACTATGAATAATTGATCATAGTCTACAAAGGTTGTTTCTCTTTATAGCATTGGAATATGACAAAGCCAATACAAGTCAAATTAAGTCATCATGGATTGAACAAAGGTTGTTATGAATTGAAAAATAAGCATCATCCTTAGTTGGTTTGATGCCTCTTGATTGGCAAAGATGTATTGTTTTTCGCTGATGTTATAAGAAAAAAGTTTCGTCACCAATAATTGTGGTGACAAATTTGAATAATTGATTACAGAAAAAAAAAAGACAGAAAAATAGAAAGACAAATAAAAAATAAGAAGAAAGAAAAGAAAAGAAAGAAAGACAGATAAAAAAGAAAAACAAATAAAAAAAGAAAGAAAAGAAGAGAAAGAAAGACAGAAAAACAAAGAAAGAAAAATAGTTTTGTCGCTGATAATAGTGGTGACAAGTCTGAATACCTGTCATATTCAGGAAATGTTGTTTGTATTTGCTTAATCATGAAAAGATTTAACCAATGGTTGTTGGTTAAGATTGTAGATTATAGAAATCAGCTACCACTGTTGTTTCAGATTATGGGTGTTATGAATTGAACAAAGGTTGTTATGAATTGAAAAATAAGCATCATCCTTAGTTGGTTTGATGCCTCTTGATTGGCAAAGATGTATTGTTTTTCGCTGATGTTATAAGAAAAAAGTTTCGTCACCAATAATTGTGGTGACAAATTTGAATAATTGATTACAGAAAAAAAAAAAAAGACAGAAAAATAGAAAGACAAATAAAAAATAAGAAGAAAGAAAAGAAAAGAAAGAAAGACAGATAAAAAAGAAAAACAAATAAAAAAAGAAAGAAAAGAAGAGAAAGAAAGACAGAAAAACAAAGAAAGAAAAATAGTTTTGTCGCTGATAATAGTGGTGACAAGTCTGAATACCTGTCATATTCAGGAAATGTTGTTTGTATTTGCTTAATCATGAAAAGATTTAACCAATGGTTGTTGGTTAAGATTGTAGATTATAGAAATCAGCTACCACTGTTGTTTCAGATTATGGGTGTTATGAATTGAACAAAGGTTGTTATGAATTGAAAAATAAGCATCATCCTTAGTTGGTTTGATGCCTCTTGATTGGCAAAGATGTATTGTTTTTCGCTGATGTTATAAGAAAAAAGTTTCGTCACCAATAATTGTGGTGACAAATTTGAATAATTGATTACAGAAAAAAAAAAGACAGAAAAATAGAAAGACAAATAAAAAATAAGAAGAAAGAAAAGAAAAGAAAGAAAGACAGATAAAAAAGAAAGACAAATAAAAAAAAGAAGAAAAGAAGAGAAAGAAAGACAGAAAAACAAAGAAAGAAAAATAGTTTTGTCGCTGATAATAGTGGTGACAAGTCTGAATACTCGTCATATTCAGGAAATGTTGTTTGTATTTCCTTAATCATGAAAAGATTTAACCAATGGTTGTTGGTTAAGATTGTAGATTATAGAAATCAGCTACCACTGTTGTTTCAGATTATGGGTGTAAGTTGTCACAAGTTATTTCGGCTATCTCAAGGAATTCATGGTCATTGAGGGTTGCTAATTGGAGAAGTCAAAGAAAAATTGCAATAAATTAATGTTGTTATTATCGATAGTCGTGAGGGCTAATTGTTGATATTAGAAGCTTGTTGGTCAGACTTCATATTACTGATCGTAACTAGGTTGTTTAGAATTGAAAAATATGTCTGTCATCATGGGTTAGACTATTGTTGTATTTTTGTATGTTCAATGTATGTAATCATAAGTTATTGTACTCAAGAATTCATGGTTATTGAGAGTTGTTATTTAAGGAATTATAAGAATAAACAACTGTGGGAGAAAGTTGTCGGTGTTGAAAGTCATAAGCAGATTTTTTAGCGCAGAATTCAGTTGTTGCGGTATTGGTCAAGAGTAAGATTGTTACAGATTGAAAACTATGAACGCCATCCTTTGTAGGTTAGAATTCCCTTGGATTCATAAGGATGTACTGTTTTGTATTGATAACGTAAATGATCATGAGTTATTGTGGTTGACTCCGGAATTCATAGTGATCATGACATGTTTATAATTGGCGAATGTTTTAATATATCGTTGATGTCCAAAGTCACGAGCATGTTGTTATCGTTGATGTTTGGAATTGGATTGTCTGAGTATTGGTTGAAACTAAAGCTTATTTTTATTTTTCCATCTATCAAGGCCATCTATCATCCAGACATGTACTCAGATTCTACTAGGCCAGTACTTTATAGCACTAGAATATCACAAAGCCAGTACAAATCAAGTTAAGTCATTATAGATTGAAACTAAGGCTGTTATGGATTGAAAAACATATAGGCCATCCTTAGTTAGATTAATGCCCCTAGAGTGGCAAATATGTATATTTTTTTCACCGATATTGTTGTGACAAGTATATGAATAATTTGTTCATAGTAAATACAGCCTATTTATGATTTGTGAGAAATGATCATTGGTTGTTGTATTTGCTTAATTATGGAAGTATTTGATCAATGGTTGTTGGTTGAGACTGTAGATTTAGGAATAGGTAATCACTGTTGTTGTTTATCATTTTTTTATGTAAGTAGTCATGAGTTGTTTCAATTGTCCTTGGTAATTCAAGGTCATAAAGGCTGGAGAAGTGTAAGATATATTGCAATAAATTGTTGTTGTTTTAGTTGATTGTCCTGAGCGTTATTGTCAATATAAGAAGGCTGTTGGGTTAGAGTATTGATTATAACTAATGATGTTATGGATTAAAAAAAATGTATATCGTTTGGAGATCATTGGATTGGTAAGTTGCTAAAAGGATGTCATCCTTTGTTTGTTTTATGCTTTTGATTTGGTAAAAAAATGTACTCTTTTGACTAATAATTATTGGGGCACAAGTGAATAATTGATTGGTGCTTGTGGAAGAAGTTTATGATTTCGTGAGAAGTGATCAATGGTTGTTGCATTTGCTAATCTCGAATGTACTTACAAATTATTGTTTAGACTGTACATTTTAGGAGTAGCAACCATTGCCGTTGTTTCTTATTTTGGATGTAAGTGATCACGAGTTATTGTGGTTGATTCGGGAATACATAGCAATCAAGGATTGTCATTTCGTGAAACTTAAGAATACATAATTGTGTGAGATCGATGTTGTTGTGGAAAGACGTGAGCATTGATTGTCATTGGTAATTGATGGCACATAAGCTTTGCTTGTTAAGAGTATTGTTTCACAAAGGTTGTCGACATCCATCCTTACTTGGTTAAAAGATTCACTTTTTGTCACAGATAATTGGGAGGTTGTTTCTTGACCAATGTAGAAATTGTAGATTTTTGGGAAGTGACCATTATTTTGAAAGTTTCTTTTCGGTGAGCACCACAATGGAGCCTGTGAACCTCACCCTAACTCGTGCGTTAGCCCCTTTTATCTCGATCGAACAAAAGACAAATATAAAAATAAAAAAAGAAGAAGAGAGAGGGAAGAAGAGGAACATTGGGAAAAGAAGAAGCAATGTGGCGAGTGGTGAGCCTATGTTCCCTCCAACCCAAGTACACTCTTCTTCTTCCTGTTTTTCTGCCTTTATTTTCTATGCAATCATTGTCATTCTTAGTGTAATTGTACTATCATACGACAATGGTGCCTGCTACGACCTTCTTCTTCTACTACTATCACTACGAGTCTACGACTACTTTCGGTCAAACGAATGTAAGAAATAAAGTAATTAGGATTTTTTGCTTTTCAAATTTTTGACCAAAAACAGCAAATTCAGACTTGTTCAACTGAAATATGCAACTTTGGCCAAACTGGTCCAAAATATGGACCAAGATTTTGTTGAGGGTCCTTCGCTTGGATTAATAATTTCAGCCTAAATAAACCAATATCATAACTACGCTCACCATCCTAAATCTTTGATGTCGACAATCCTACTACTTTTATTATTTATAAGTTAATATAAGGAATCCTTTCAATTAGTGAAGACACTCAATCATGTTAAAAGAGTCTCTTTGTAATGTCATTGGATAAGTTCAAAATAGGAAAAGCATTTCTATCATGGGCTGTTTCTTTGCATAAAATACATAGGAATTTCTCGTGAAGAGAGATGTAGTTCATACGTGTTGATTTACAATGGTTGGTGACTAGGTATTCATTTCCTATCATTCAGCTTCCATTAAAGGAGAGGTTATTCGATGGTCATTTTTCGATATTCACCTTTTGGTTCTTCACTCTTAACCACTTACTGGAATACAATAGGATATTCAACTACATGAAACAAAAAGAACCTAAGGGGGAAAAACCAATCAGACCAAAAATTATGCCACTAGCTCGTTCAAGGCACCAAAGATGTCATGAAAACTAAAAAATATAAAACAAATAATATAGTACAATGTAATAAATGTTGAATAAGGAGCAATTAAGGAGGGAACTGATCCATCCCACCTTCCATCGATGTCAATTATCACTTGCAAAGAATTATACAAAGTTCTCGTCTAAATATAAAAAGGTACAGTTAAACATCAATATCAACTATCAACCATCACTTGCAACGAATTAAACAGAATTCTCATTTAGATATAAAAATGTAACAAATAAAAAGTTATAGATAAACACCAAACCAACATCAATATCAACCATCATTTGAAAAGATTTATACATGATTCTCATCTGCATATAAGAAAGCAATAAAAAAAAGACAATTAAACATCCTGCTTTCTTCTGTGGGCATCGCAAGCTGAGCTGTGCATGAAAACTCAAGTTCGCCTTCAATGCAGAGGGGCCCCTTCTGCATTAACAGCAGAGATGAGGTTTCATACATGGCGGGACTCCCACATGAGAAAATTCAGCTCCTTGGAGTTTCTAATACGAACTACCTATCAGATGAACAGTCACAAAAAAACAAAATGGTCCAAAGGCAGAAAAAAAAAAAAAGAATAAAGGAGAAGAAACAGCAAAAATTGAATGAGTAAAGCAATTCTCTGACCCGATCATGATGCCACCGATGATCTGATAATCCATTCGCAAATAGCTCCAAAACTACCTTTCAAGAATTTGCACTTGAAGAATTTCAATGGCAGCCTCCCAATTTCTGGATATTGCTGTCCAGAAAAGGAGGAAGAAGAACCCAACATTAGTACATGATCTCAATTAACCAAATGCATTGGCATAATCAAGAAAAATCCAAAAAAAAAAAAAGACATACTAAAAATCAGCACTTTTGGTTTCCAAAAAGGAAAAAGGGCAAGGAAGAAAAAAAAGAATCAGCACTTACGAAAAAGACAAAGAAAGACCCATGTCGAAAGAAAAAGGAAATAGTGTATTGATTTACACCCAATTTAGGAATTGGGGAATTCACAGAAACGAGATATTCACGGCTAAACAAACTATAGAGAGATTCTACTTACCTCCAGTGGAAATGAGAATCTGCACAAGAATAGGTTAATTTGAGAAGCCACCTTATATAATAACTCAGCGAAGCATCCATTTAATCAAAGCAGACAAATCGATAAATACAGAGCTCATTACATTACATGAACATCACACAAAAACTAACCCTTAAACCCAATCAATGCAAACAACAATCTGCAAAATGCATCTTGTAATGCATCAAAAACAGATCAGAGAACAGAAATTCAAGAGAGACAGAGGGAGAGATTGATCACATGAATATCTCAACCTATTAAAATCCCAATCTCATAAAGGAAATCACAGACGCACACAAAAAAAAACGAACACTAAACCCTAATCAACCAACAAGAAAACATCCATCAAAGAAAACTAGTAAACATCCCGTTTTCGAACAGATCAAATGCATCTAGTAAAATCAGAGAACAGAATTCAAGTAAAACAGAGGGAGAGATTGATCAGAATACCTGACGAGCGTCATGCATCTGCTTTCGATCATAAGATCTTAACATTTCTTCTTCGCGAAGAAATAGCTAGAGAGAGAGAAAGGGGAGAGAGCGATAAGTAACAACTGACAAGTGAGAACCACAAAGGCCTGCAGAAGAAGCGACCGACGTTTAAGTATAAATACTATTAGTCTTGTGACGCGGAAACTTGCTGCCGTTGTACGCACGAAATCCCCAAATGGCGGTTTTACGCGGAAAGTGTACTCGGGCCACTATTTATTTGAACCGCTTATTAGATGGGGCTGGCTTGGATCCGGTGGAAGAAGGCCCAAGCCCGGCCCGGCCCGGCTGGAAAAAGTTTTACAAATAAAAACATGTAGTATCAGAATCTGAACCCATTACATCTCAAAGGGAAAACCACGATCAAACCAACTTAGTTTTCACTTTGAAATCATTAAAAAGGCCTTTTTTTATGTTAAATTGTAAACTTTGGCTTGGCTCGGGCTTACTTTTCTTCAGCCGGGTCAAGCTCGGGCCAACTCTTTCTAGCCCGAGCTGGACTTGGGCTTGGGCTTGGAGCTAGAGTTTTGAAGTCCCGGTATTCCTTGGCCCGGCCTATGAACACCCCCTGCAATGGGTGGCTCTGACTGAAGAAGTTTGGGGCAACTTTGACCCACGAAGATTGGTAATTTATAATATAAAAGTAAAATGGTCCCGACTCATGTGGAGCCCACCAAGGGAAATATTCATTTTTATCAACTCTACCTCTAATGCTTGACTTCTTTTAATTTTTCTCTAAATGCATTATTCACCGAAAATGTGGATCTTGATCCTCGAGACTCTACCATTGTAGATGTAAATGGGTTCCCGATTCTCCAATGACCTAGAGATTCCGACTCGTTAAATTCCAAATTTGGATCCTTATTTAGTCCCTGATAAGTAAACAAGTCCAGGTACGGGTCCGGTCCTTTTTTCATACCCAGGACTTAAACTGGGTCTGCGTCATGTGTCCAACTTGATTTTGACCTGTGGACCCAACACCCAACATATTACCTCAATTTTTGAGAATCCCTCCTTCAGACCCGGACTCATCCTATATACAAAATTGATATACAAAATTGGTTATGGTTTCTGAGTCATGGAAAACTGGTTCCAGATCCAGCTTCTCATTAACGTTTCCAGTTCCGGGTCCACCATTGAACCGGATCATAACCGACCCATTTACATCTCTATTTAACACAGAGAGTTGTACTGTGTTTTTTGGAAAATGGAAAATATTTTAAAATAGCCCAAAATGTCTATCCTAATAATGTCAAGAAAGAGTTTAATAAATTAATAATATTAAAAGCAACTCTAATTTCTTAGGTGCCATTATCACTAAATAAAGAATCAAGATGATGTTTAAGAATTTTTTTTATGCAACGCTTTATCATGACAAATAAACACACAACTAGCTCATTGTGCATTTGTGTCACTAGAGGTTCCCAAGCCAGAGTAAAATTATTTTGATTTCCATGTAGCTAGCTCGTCGCTTTTTACTTTATGTTGAAAATGTTCAAATAAACATGTCCTTAAAATTTTATCATCTAAGAAACTAGAAGCAAAAATCAGAATTACTTCCGTTTTAATCTTTTCCAACTATTTATACATATTGTGGAGTATCAATGACAAAGGAGAAGGGTCGCATCAATAGGTTGACAGTCGAAAATTTATTTTATTTTTTTATGACGAGGGTTTTTTCCCTTGTATATAACCCGACAACACTATTCCCAAGGTGCACGCACATGAAATTTGTTGGGAAATAAAGAATAAAAGATGTAATCAAACCAGACAAAGAAGAAACACAGATTTACGTGGTTCCCTCGATCTTGAGGTACGTCCACGGATCACACCGATTCTACTGTGCTCAAAGGCAGAAGATGAGAAGAAAATAAAATATAAGATCTCTGACGGCTATATTAAGGTTATGTAAAGGCGCGGGGTAATATTATTACGGAAATACCTTTGCACGTTTCGGACGACTTGAGTTAACAATCTAACCCAGGTGTAATCAGGCTCCACACATAAAAAAAAAAAAAGAAATCCACAACAAGTACCCTTGGTAAATTTGATCAAAGAAGAAGAAATAGCACCATAGAATGTTATTGTTTATTTGATCAAAAGCAATG
The DNA here is from genome assembly GCA_028538565.1 of Umbellularia californica. Lineage (NCBI taxonomy): Eukaryota > Viridiplantae > Streptophyta > Magnoliopsida > Laurales > Lauraceae > Umbellularia > Umbellularia californica. Next base: position 9,503,322 of record JAPQWN010000001.1, on the reverse strand, counting down.
ATTTAAACCATTCACTCTTGGCGGCATCTTTAAATTATGTCATGTAGATGTTCTTGGAGGGCCCACTTTTATCAAGACCTTCATGCCGCATACCTTGTATCCTAATTATCAACACAAATAAAAAGGCCGGCCCTCTCTCTCTCTCTTCTCTCTATTCCGACCGAGAGAGATGGAGATGGACTCAAGCACCAGCAAAGCAACTACAAGAAGGGGACGAAAATCGAAGAAAGAAAAAGACCACCAAATCGATGAAGGATGGCGAGTACAACCAATCGATGAAGAAAAAGAACGACACCAAGAGCCCCATGTCGACGATCCTTCTCTCTTTCTTCCTTCCTCACCTCCCAGTCAATACACGACCGATCCCAAAACCGCTTCCGTCCCCCAAATACAATTCATCCATAAGAACCGACGGGCACCCCCAAATCGCCGAAAACGAGATGGGTTTTCTTCAAAAAGATGGGTTCAGGTCGTTGAGCCCCCCAAAGTCGAGAGAGATGAAGTGAGTTCTTCTTCTGATTGCAAGGAGGAAGTGGAGAAGAGGGAATTTGGTGATGGGTGCGTTTCAGATCCGAAGAATGACCCGTCTGTGCAGATAATTGAAGCTTCTGAATCGGGCAAGGATAGTATCGATGTTGTTTGTGGATTTGAAGAGGGTTCTGCTTCTGATTGCAAGGAGGAAGTGGAGGAGAGGGAATCTGGTGATGGGTGTGTTTTAAATTCGAAGAATGATCCATCTATGGAGATAACTGAAGCTTCTGAATCACGCGAGGCGAGTATCGATGTTGTTCTTAGATTGGAGGAGCTTAAATTGGGGGGCGAAGAACCTGAATTGTCTGAAGAACAACAGAGAATCAATGACCAGTTACAGGAGGATGAGGTATTTTTATCAGATTTTTGCTTTACTGCAAATTTGTTGTTGTTGTTGTTGTTATTTATTTTTTTAATTATTATTTCTAAACCACCCTTCCACTGTGATTTGATCAAGTAGTTGTCACAGGTGCTTTGATGCAGATAGGATTGTAGGTTGGCTGTATACTTGAATATAGAACTATAAGATAACTGTATCTGTTGGACATAATCAGCTCACTGAGTTCCAAAACTATTACATGAATGACACTTCTCTTCAGAATGCTCTTCAACTCTTAAAAGGGCCTGTTTGTTTCATGTAATAGAATTCCTAGGAATTCAAGCTTCTAAGACTCTGTATTTCTACAAGTGGTTGTAAAAGAAGAATCAGCGGTGAATATCTTAAAATGGCCGTCAAATAACCTCCCTTTAATGGAAATTGGATAAAGGGAAGATGGGAAGCAAATGCCCAAGCATCACCTTCGTAGTTCAAATCCTTAGGAAAGTCAAGGTCCCATCTGGATACCTTATATCCTTCACTGCTCACCTCTTTAATAATCCTTTGATGGCACAAATTCCTATGTATATATGCCCTAAATGAAATGATAGTGGTAGACCTTGCTTTTTGTAAGGAATAAATTTTATTATATGTAATGTAGTAACTATGATCTGTAATCCGTAATTATCATCTTTAACCTTTGATTTGCAGTTACTAGCATTGGAGGCCATTTATGGGGATAACGTTTTAGTGCTTAACAGAAACAGAGGGCAACGATCTTTTCAGGTTTTTATACTATTTTTAAAATTATGGTATCTGTTCCATATATGATGCATCAAGAAGAAAATATTTCAACATCTGTATTTTGTTTCACAGATTTATATACACAACAAAGTTCCTGATGATTTTGCCATATCAGCAAAACTCTGTATGCCCAGTAGAAAGTTGAAATCCAGTGGAAAAACTAGTGATGACATGGCAGGAAATGGAAGTTTGGATGAGATTCTTTACACTTTCAAAGTTCAGTATCTGCCCCCAATTGTGCTTACCTGTTTATTGCCTTGGTCTTATCCCAGCCATTGTCCTCCTTACTTCACCATATGCATCAAGTGGTTGGATTCTGCTAGGATTTCCAATCTTTGTTGCATGCTGGACAGTTTGTGGATGGAGCAACCAGGCCAGGAAGTCATATATCAGTGGGCGGAATGGCTACAGAGTTCTTCTCTTTCTTACTTAGGAATTGATAAAGAAATAATGCTTGGTCCTTATGATATGCCGGATATTGGAGATAGGCGTGCTATTTCGTCGTGTCTCTCACCAGATGCTGATATTCCCTCAATGATGAGTTACAATGATGAGAAATGCCATGAAAATTTTCTTAGCGGTCTACATCAATGCAACATCTGTTTTAATGAGTATGCTGGTAAGTGGCAACTCTCTTCTTTCCTCCATAACTTACATTTTGCTTCTATCAATTCTCAAATAAGGTTATTCCTCCTCTTTTTGGCATGATAAGAGCACTTCATTTTGGTCATCTTTTCTTCATATGATTGTCCTTTCTTTTAAGTCAATAGAGAATTCTGTTTCTCCATGATACAAAGCTTTGTCCCAAATATTTTAGGGTCAGCTCCGTGAATTCTGTTTCTCTATGTCCTCTTCGGCCTACTCTCTTGAGGTGCCATCAATTCGCATAGAAATCATCTTCTTACCAGCACGTACTTTGCCTACGTCGTACATGTCCAAACCATCTCAAACAACGGTCTTAATTTATCACCCATTATCAATGTATTTTATATAAATTAAGAATCTTTGGTGTATGGTTGCATCCTAACCTTATTTGATCTAGGTAGGAGTCTGTTTAAGATGGAGTCGTCCATAATAGTTAGAGGTGGCAAAACCTGACCCAGCCCAACTAACCTGTCTTGCACCATGTGGGGGATGGTCACATGTCAGGACATCTTAACCTGCAGTTAAACGGGTTGGACACAGTTTGACGTGCCTTACCCATCTAATCTACTGAAACTATTTTATATAAACCTAATAATGCTAAGCTACATTGTGTCAAAGAAATGAATGTACATATGGTACTTTGTCCATTATGATTAATTCATAAAGGTCGACAGACAGATTATAGCACCCACAATAAAATAAAGACTACTCCTATAAAAAGGTTAGGCGGGTTGGGTTGGGTTTGGTTGACCTATTTTTGGTGGGTGTTTGGGGTGTATGACTCGGTTAGTAAATGGGTTGGATATGGGTCATTCTCAACCTATCGGCCTCCCTGTCAACCCAACCTGTCTATTTGTCACCCTAATAATAGTGGCAGAAATAAAGTTTTAAAGAGGGGTGAGTTTATGCATACAAGTAATGTTTGAATGTCAGGTTTTAATTATTATTTGAATTTTTGGGAGTGAAACGTTTCATTCATTCAACTGTGAGTAAAAGGCCTATGATTACATATACTATATACAGATTAGCCCTACATCAGTTTTTTTTAATTGGCAACAAATGAATTTCATTGGTAAAAATGGATCACTAGAAAGAAACAAAGCATCCAAAAGACAAAGAACACAACTGCAGTATACTAGAATTATACCAAAGCTGCTAGAAAACAAATGTCATGGAGAAAAAAGTAGCCCAAGGAGAAAGTCTATCCACCCCTGCATAGCTCAGGAGTGCACAAAGGTATCAGCCAACTGCCCAACATTCTTGAACTCAACTTGAACCAAAAGAGACAGCCACTTAATCTCATTAAAGTAAAACTGACACTCCCAAGGGGAATACACTGAAGAAGAGACCCAAGAAATTGCATTCATGGAGTCACTCTCCACCACTAAACTTATCGCGAAAATTATGCACGAAAACTGGAAGAGTTTCTGAATATGCACTTTCATTTTGGATGGAGAGGGCAAGTTGAAATGGAGCTACATCACATATTATATACCTAGTAATATCTCTGCTGTATAGCCTCTGCTGATCATATATATTTAAGAAGTAAAATTCAACCTTTTCTTTGTTAGCTTTTTCTTCCCAAGGTATTCTATGTCCCTGTAGATCCACTTGTTTACTAAACTTTGATCCTTCTTCATCTTGTGTATATACTAGGATTTTACTTTTCTTTCTTTTTTTTTTTTTTCTTTTTTTTTAATTTTTATTGTTGGTGTTTAGAGGATTCACAAAAGTTATTATTAGTACATATATGCTTGTGTGAATGTATGCATGCATGTTTCTCTCCTTTTCAACAAGTTAAAATCATTTTCAAATTTCAACTCTCCAACATGCTAATCGTGATGGAAGGCTGCACAACAGATGATTATAATTGTTGTTTGATAGTCACTGATAAAAATAACTATTTGATTCAATTTCTCGTTGATATTGCCATTTCAAATATAATTGTTACTATTGACAGGTTTTGCTATTACATTATGGTAATATCTTAGCTGATCAGGCTACCAGCCAAAAATCAGCCAAAAATCTTACCTTAATTATGCCCATCTGCAATCTGTAATGTTCACAGCCTATTACCCTTTTGGACTTCTTTACCTCAACCTAAATAGTGAGGGCCTTAGTGGTAACAATATAGTTTTAAGAAAAACATATACAAATTTATTTTTTAAGCAAATATAGTCTTATTTCATTTTTTTCTCATTTTTAATAATATTATAATTTTGCCTTAATCCTTTGCTCAATCTATATTTTCTATAGTGTTATTTTATTTTATTTTCTTTTTTTGTTGAAATTAAATGTCTCAGCAAAATTTAGGACGACTGAATATCAATAATGCGTGCGTCTATCTATCTATCTATCTATATATATATAAATTCTATGTTAGTTGTATGACATACTAATTGTGCACTTACCAAGAGGGTGCCTCTTTGTATATTCAGTGAAACAGAACGGGCAAGGAGCTGATGCCAATGAACTCACTCTAGCACCATCTCTAACCCCATTTCTAAGCACATCAAAATATAGCTTTTTAAAATACAAGAGGAGCTATTAAATGGTATATGATTAAAGAGAAGTAGACTCTCAAATATGAATATAATTGAAGCTATGTAGGCCTGTAAAACTTTATATATTTTTATTTTGTGAATGTATTAATCCTAGATCCAGATCCTCAGATTGGAACATATAAGGGTCTAGTTCCGAAGCTGAACTTTTCAGGTCCTGAATGCATGGATCTGCTTCTAGATCCCGATCCAAAAAATAGGTTCCATACCTGTTTGTTTGGATCCAGAGGCGGGATACTCAGATAATCGAATACCCTTTTGAGATCCTATATGCACCATTTCACTTTGACTCATTTGGTTGCAAGTAGGCAAGCTTGGAAGGAAGCAGTTAGAAGAAACATGTTCAGTTGTGTAGTGAACAATAAATTAGTGCTAAATAGGGATGAGTTTAGTAGTAGCACTTGCATGGTCAACTGCATATGGATGGATAAGGCTGCAATGATTATGACGGCCATTTAACCTTTTCACTTTATGCACTCACCACCTTATCAGTGACTGAGCGTGATTATCATTAAGATTCACCGTGATCATTTATGCAGTATTAAAGCATTGTTTCCTTTCATTATTCTCAGGCACAGATTTCATTAAATTGCCATGCCAGCACTTCTATTGTCGGAAATGCATGGAAACTTTTTTGAACATGCATGTAACGGATGGTATGATAAACAAGCTTCTGTGCCCTGATTCAAATTGCAAGAATATTATTCCTCCAGGATTATTGAAGATGTTGCTTGGAGATGAAGCATTTGAACGTTGGGAGTCTTTGATGTTACAGAAAACATTGGATTCGATGTCTGATGTTGTATATTGCCCAAGATGTGAAACAGCCTGCTTAGAAGATGAGGAACACCATGCTCAATGTTCGAAGTGTTTCTTTAGCTTTTGTAGCCTTTGCAGAGATCGCCGTCATGTAGGAATAACATGTATGACACCAGAAGCAAAGCTTCTTATTTTGCAGGTACTAAATTGAGTAACTTCCTCGGACCATAATCTATTTAGCTGTCATCTATTTACCAATGTGAGAAACTCATGTGATTGATCCAAACACAAGCACGATGTCACATTTTTCAAAAGAGAAGGCATGGTATCCTCATTCCTTGACCATGTACAAGTAGGGCCTATGATTTGGCAACCTAGACTGTTGATCTTTGAGCCACCAGGGATGATCATTCACCATAAAACTCACTGTTGGTAAATCTTGGCCTTTTGATTAAATGATTACAAATCAACAATTAAGGCGGCTGCACAAAAAAGAGGCCCACATTTAATGTTTAAAGGGCCAAGATTTTGATCACCACAATCTTCCCATCTGTATTATTTTGTGGATGATGTAGACATCAAATCAAATTCTAGATCACAACCATGACCTTACATGTACAAGCTACACATTCAAGGTGAAAGTCAGGGTCATCCAATCCCGGTGATTATCATTTCCAGTCAGGATCAAAGTGGGGGTGTATACAATGAGAGTTAGTTGTATAGTTGGATTGACCTAGGTGCTAAGAAGTTTGTGTTTGATCATTGCCACACATGCATCAGGTGCGGACCTCTGGGATGGGGTTGGATAATCGGTGTTATTAAGAACTAACCTTGTTGGATAATCTCAACAATGGTATTGAGGGTATCATAGGTGGGCTGCAGGTGGAGGTGCCCACTAGTGCTTACCTCATAAGGTGTTTATGGTCACATGTATTGGTTAATCTGATCATGTGGTCCAAGTTTAGTGTATCCCATCCAACTGACTCAAACCCACCTCAATTTATGATTCTTGAAGAATCATTATTAGATTTGTTGTGGGTCCTTTAGTTCCACATAAGATGCAGTTATTTGCTTTGACAGTTTCGTTATGATTACCTTCAGGAACTCGTTCTTTCCATTTTACAGGAGAAAGCCTCACCAATTTGGCCTTGATGTGTTGTAAAAAGACCAATTTTCTTGCCATGATGATATTTGTATTTATCAGTCCAAACTGTGGTTTAAGCCTTTTCATAGTAATACTATAAATCAATTTTCCCTTTTTTTTTTGGCAGTTGGCCGGCTAGGAGATCTGAAGTAAACCTGCCCACCCAGGGATTGATCCCTGGGTGGAGCTGTGGGAAGTGAGCGCACTATCCACAGAAGCAGCCCTATGATTCCCAATTTTCCTTTGTTTTTACTCCAAGAAAAATAGTTCTTTTTTCTCTGAGTTTTCTCAGTTAAGTAGATTTTCATAGAATGTATTGACATCTAGTTATCTTATGCAGGAGCGGCAGAAATCATCACAGCTTAAGGATGACCAAAGACGCAAGGAACGTGATCTCATAAATGAGATTTTAAGTATGAAGGAAGTACTTCGTGATGCCAAGCAATGTCCATACTGCAAGATGGCAATTTCTCGTATTGAGGGCTGCAACAAGATGGTATGCCAGAACTGCGGGCAGTACTTCTGCTACAAGTGCAACAAGGCAATTGATGGATATGATCACTTCAGGTGGCTTAATCTGTGATATCTAGTGAATCTTTATTGTATTAATTTTTTCTAGTTATAAAGAACTAATGAACTGTTAATCATTGAAGGGATGGGGCATGTACTCTTTTTCCACAAGAACAAATTCAAATATGGGAGGCCCAGGTGAATGACCGCCAGGTAGTGGCTCGGGTGCGAGCTGAAATGAATCCTAACCAAGGTCACCGGTGTCCTAATTGTCAACAGGTTAATGCAAAGGTAAGGATCAACTGAGCTTGCATTCTTTTCTTCTATCTGGAAGCAATAGAGGGGCAAAAATTATTCGCATGTTACTATTTTGTTTTCCTCCTCTCTTTTCATCAACTCACACTCATGCTACAACATTATGATGTGCTCTTATTTGGGCATGATTCTTCTTATGTTAATGAAATGCGATCTGACAGTTTCTTGAAAAAGATGTTTCATGCTTAAGGACCAGGAAATGATCACATTTGATATACTTGCTTTAAACACTGTATATGTATTCTTTAATAAAATCATTATCCCAACTAATTCAAGAAATAGGCCATTAAAAAAAAGAAAAGGACAAGGAACTAATTCAAGAAAGAGGGTGGATATGTCTCGTAACTATGACATGAATATGTTGAATGCTCTTTGCTGGTTATGAAGGACATTATTTGTTGCACAAATGAGATTTGTGAATGAAAGTTAAACTCAACGTTTAAAGAGAGTGAAATCTCTCTCTCTCAAAGGGTTGGCCTCTCCCATGTGTGGGGCCCACTAATAGTCCATCCAACTGGACCACACACACATACGCCCCCCCCCCCCCCCCCCCCCCCCCCTCCCCTCTCCCCCGGTCATCTCGGAATTTCACATGAGTCCGGGATCGACTGAAACCCCATTCGAATGGAGTGAACTTGGGCCCCGGATGATATGGTTATTGGTAGGATGATCTTTTGTTCTTAGGAGGGGCCTGGGCAGATCTTTAAATCCCTCCCAGCCCCATCCCCATGTGGGCCCCACAAGCGGAACCCATCCGCTTGAGCATGGGAGAGGAGCCTTCGTATTTGTTATGGTTCAAAGCACACACATGCGCACACACAAAGAACCAAGTTGTATATAGCCTATCCTGTTCAGTTGGAGTTGAGATGTCACGAGTGATATCCATGTCCCAGCTAATAGTTTTCTATGTCAAATAATCAGGTGGAAAATAACAATCACATCTTCTGCTGGTCTTGCCAAAACCATTTTTGTGCTTTGTGTCGGAAGATTATTCGCCGTGCTTCTCAGCATTATGGACCCAAGGGCTGCAAGCAACACACTGTGGGATGATATAGCTAGATCCTTGATGCAGTTTGGATATTCCGTCTCTATCATGTCCACTTTGGGGAGCATGGAGATGATAGCAATAAATACCATGTTAAAACTGGCTAAAGTGCCTACATATCAAGTGAAATTATAGACGGACGACATACAACAGGTCCTTGTACATCATTCTGTTTCATCAATTTTATATATAAATGTGCGGCTTTCTCATCAGAAGACATGCTATATTTTCTATTTCGTCACTTGCAGAAAAATGAGCTATTCGTTGACAAGCAATTCTTTATATATTTTCTTTATGAGAATTGTAACGGTGCATATAAAATAATGAGCTAGCAATTGACGAGCTCTTTTTTTTTTTTTCCTCTTTCTTTGAGAATTATAATTGTGCAGATACATTTGCAAATTTTGCATCCTATATTTTCTTGCATCCATCTCTTGCAACTCCTGCATAATGTATTGAACTGAAGGATTGCAAGTTCAAAGGGACTAGAAAGATAGAATTGGGCTAGAAAAGTTGTATGATTCCCCTCAAAATTGTAGTATTTTCTCATTTCCTAAGGGCACGTTTGGTGAACAGAGGGAAATCCTTAGTTTAGAGGATTCCCTCCATCTCCAAGAATAAAGAAATCCACATGTAGGATTTGTAAGGAGAGTTCTAGGTTTGGTATCGAAAGAGGATTCCACCAATAGTATAATATAAGATCCAATAGTTGTAAGTTTTTTGGAAATAAGTCAAGATCCATGAAGAATCATGACCTCAACTTTTTTACTCAAAGTCATTTTTGGGCATATAGAGTGTTTGTACGGTTCGGATCGTGCGTAGGGACCCCACAAAAATACACAATTAATATTTTAGAATTTGGACTTTTTTTGCAAAAATCTTGATATCTAGACATATCAACGGTTGAAATTTGATCAACAAGCCGTTTCTGACTTTATAGAGACATCTCACGGTTTAGATCATGATTACGGGCCTCATAGGAACCAAGAAATTGAAAAAAACACTGTTTTTCATCATGTTTTTTGCATTGTGTGAAATCAACAGTCTATAGTTTTTGGCCAATTTCTCATGATCCATGATGAATCAGGCTTCCAAATTTGGACCCATAGCCGTTTTGGGCATTTTGAAGAGATTGGACGGTTTGGATTTCACAAATGGACCCCACATAATTCCAGAAATCACCATCCAACGGTCTGGACGTTTTTGTAAATATCTAAAAATCTATGAGAAATCAACAGCTGATATTTGGTCAAGCAGCTGCGTTTGGCCATGTTAAGAGGATGATTGGTTTGGCTTGTGATTTTATGGCCCATATAAATGAGAAAATTGAAAAAACCAGTCTGCCCACAATCACCGCCCAAGTTACTGTAGCTCCGCGTTTCTGTCAATGTGATGATTCTGTGAGTCCGATGGGGGGTGGTCTGACTGAGCATTTCTATGCTTCAGTGGAAAGGGAACGTCCTCTTTCCTTCAGACAAGTGTAGCCAAACCTGGTTTTCCCACGCAATGACAGAAAAGTGCCGAGGAATCCATGGAGAAGACTTTTACCAAACATGCCCTAAAAATGCATGCCAATTCTTTGAATCAATCCACTTTCCCAAAACATCACACTTGAAACATTAACAGAATTCTTTATTTTATTTTTGAATTTATAAACAAATGACACTATATCAAAGGAAAGGGAACACATCCTAGAAAAATGCATTAGGCTTCCCTAAGAGTATCCTTGCTCTATAATTACACTCATGCGATGTTTTCATGCATCAGCCAAAGAAATTCACAGAAGGACACCAGCCATGAAACGATGGTTCAGTATAGCTTCTGCAATTGGCCGCTGGCGGTAATCGCGATTTAACATTGCCTGCTCCAATAAATTTATATATGTAAAATTAGATTACTGCAAATGGGAAACCGAATTGCAATTGGATGGCCTAGTAAAAATAGAGTTGATATATAACAAAAAACTGTTTCAAGATGGGAGATCAACCTGGAGTAACTCCCAACCAGCGCCATTGCCAAGATCTAGAAACTTAACAGCTTCTAACAACCGATCATCTGCTTGACAATACCTGAAACACATCCAGAAATCAGAGCCGGAGTGAGATGCAGAAAACTAGAAAGTGTGATAAACCAAAATAAAGTACCAAGGACGACGATTGATCAGGTTATGTTTCCCCAATCTCTGATTGATTGCAATGTGCCAAAATCACATAATATTTGCACCCACAAGAAATTAGACCGATTTACACAAATGTGAACCAAAAGATGAACCATTTTCTTAAGATGTTTAAACCAGGGCAACATGAATCCGAGACAATCTTCATACGTTCAAGTTAATAGTGTTTTTTCACAAATATCATTATGAATTTAAAGTATTAGTCTTGTACGGGTAAATTATAGTGTTTTTAATGGTAAAATACAAAATATAGTTTTAAATAAGGAAAATTAGGTATCTGGTACATACAGTTAAGCTTCTAAAATTATTTTGATGCCGTCTCCAGAGTCCAAAGAAAATAATAAATTTGGTTAAAGTATTTATGGGGTAGCCCCACATCATGAGGTGGATTTATTTATTTTTTTGGTCACATCTACACACATCATGCCAGTATGGACGAGACAGGCTTGGGATGGATGAATGCAGTCCATTGTCATTCTCAAGTGGAACATCTCATTTTGCCAAATTATAATCCAATTCATGAAAGTGCTAACTCTGCCACATACTTTTAGGGATGTAAACGAACAGAGCTTAACATGGCTTGAGCTTGGTTCGAACATTAAACAAGCCAACTCGATGAGCCAAGCTTAGCCCAGCTTGAGAAGAGCTTAAATTAATTAAAGCTAGGCTTGGAAGCACTTATTTCGAGCTCTTGAGCTCAAGCTCAGGTTTGATTAGGAACCCACCCAACCAAGCAAGTCTTGTATTCGGCTGCAACAAATTAAGCTTGATCAATCCAACTCAAACAATATCAAATATCATTGAGACCACTCATATAAGCTCTGCAAGAAGACCACTAGGTGGGTAAAAAACTAGGAGGAAGAAAGGGATTGAAGGTATAAGTATGGATTAAAAATAGCCTAAGATCAACCGAATTGAATCTCGATGTAGATTTTAAGCTCTTAAAAACTAACTAATAAAAGAAGTATTACTTGGGTAATTTATATATATTTCGGGTGGTTAAGAAGGTCATTACAATACGGTTTTGTTGTAAAAGTATGATCATTTTTTATATTCTTATATCCCATTGAGTTATTTTTGTAAATAAGTGTTAAGTTTAATGTGTTATGTCTAAAATATACTTAGTAGATTATCCTAATTGAATTGTTCTCTAAATTTTTTTTAAATTAATAATATTCACCAGAAAGCTTAGTACATTAACAGAACAAGCATTATAAAGCCCTTCAACAAGCCTAGCTTCAGTTGAACCCAGTCAAGTTTCTCAAGGAGCTGAGGTCAAGCCAAGCCTACTGAGCCAATAATGGATTGAGCTTGGCTCACTACACAATGAGCTGGCTTGAACTAGGGAACAATCAAGCCAAGCAGGGCCGGCTTGCAACACAGATTGGCTTATTGACATCCCATATTTGTGCCAAGGGAAGAAAATCACTGGGAATCTTGACTATTTTATATAGCATAACTTTCACGCAAGCATAAGAAAAATTACTTACTCTCTTGCAGCTTCAAGGTCAAGCAGGAAAGTATTTTCAAAAAGCCTCTGCAAATGCAAATACACATGCACATGCAAATGTTAGGCAATCATGCCAAAGAGTAGCATGTCACTAATGGGACTAAAACAAGTAAAGCCCAACTTCCAGGAACTTGGGGCAAGAAGCAGGATAGATCAAGAGGAATTATTAGATCATCAACCAAGGATATGCACAAATATCCTCAGCCCTTGAGTTTGTAAAGTTGGGTCCTTAGTACACCAGCCTGTTGATCTGATGGTCCCCACCATGAAGTGACCAGGCTTCAGACTTAACCGGATTGGATTATTTTACCCTTTAATCAATGGCTTGAAGAGGTAGTCCAAGAGCCTGTAGACTCATAGTTAAGTGGTGTTGGCACCTTAGTATCACACACATGCCCAGGGACCAATCCCTAGGTCTTCAAGTATGAAGTAACACTCCTTACCAGTAGCCCAACTTAAGAGAAAGGAAAAGAAAAAAGAGGTAGTCCAAGTCCCCAAGAGTTCAGTACAGCAACATCCCACGTAAAATGGAAAAGAGGACAAATAATGGCTGATTATGGTTTCTACGTCGTGTTACTTATCTAGTGTCACTTAATGCCCACCGGAAATGATTGGACCACTGAACCCTTGGCTCCACTCTTACAACCTCAAGACCCAATGATACTGCACATCCTCAAATGAAGGATCATATAATACCTCTGCAAAGAACCACTGTGACAGTTTTGCTTACCTGCAAAGAGAGGCCATCCATGGCGCCAGATTCACAAAATGGAACAAAAGACAAATATGCAAAAAGAAGACCTGCTTCATATCTGCTTAAAGATGTAAAAAACAGACAAATGAAATGAAGGCAAAAGTGAGTTTATCATATAATTATAAGTTCATCACTGGAATTCGATCTTCAATAACAAGCAAATACAAGGAAAACAACCCACAGCCACTTACATATCATCAGCTATTCCAAAGGCTCTCTTCTCCAGTGGACTAAAAGCACCAGCTGCAGATGCCCTGCGCCATAGTCCCTCAGAAAATGCACTAGGACTTGTTTCGAGTGATGAATACCTATATATAGCTCATTTCAACCAAACTTGAGTTGTAAGTTGAATGACTGAATCCAAATGCTTGAGCAAGCATTTCAGCAGAATAAGCTACAAGCTACTGTCAGCTATACATTTAAAGAAGCACGTAAGAGAATATATATTATTCGTGCCTGGCTGTAGCTCAGCTGATTAGAGACATGGATGCGTGTGTGAGATGCAAGAGTTCGAGTCCTCCATGTAGCCAAAGAAAAAGGAAGAAGAAAAACACATTATCCACAACAAAGTTCAAATAGGACAATATGTGATAATGGAAGCCATATAACTTTGTACCATGTATGTTACCTTTTTATAAAAAGAGAAAGTTAAGGAAATTTTATTAAGAAAAGGAAAACGAAAGCAACACAGCCAAACTGGATCCTTCCCCAAGGAAACGACTCCACACAAAACTAAATGAAGGGAAACAAATGACTATATCGCAAATCAACAACAAACAAGAGAGGCAGAAACTGTTCATTGCTAGAAAGTCTTTTACAGAGTTATAGCTGCCCTGGGCACCTCAGAGGAGATGACACCACGGTTGATAAGAAGTCCTTCTCTCATGTAACTAAGCTCTGATTTTTCCACAGACGTGCTAATGGAATAGGGAAAATCACCTTCTACTGCATGGAAGAGACACAGATTGAAGCTTCCTGGACTCCAGTAAGTGGAGAAAGCAATTTAGCTTCATAGATACTGATGAAACTGCCAGGCTTTAAAAAGGTTCACATTGCATTGCCCCCCGATTCCTGTCTCCCTTGGTTTCTCCAAAGCACTCACATTGAAGTTCAAACACCCAACCACCCCCCACCCCACGGTTTCAAGTGTATGCTTTCTGATCTATAAATTATGTTTTTTTCCCATTCCAATTTGTAAAATGTACTATAAGAGCACAAAATTAAGGTTCTTAATGATGAATTAAACTTATGAGAGCTAGGGAGATTTTTTATTGTCCCAAATGGTTCAGCCACTTTCCAAGCTCCAGCCTCTGCAAATCTGCACTCTTCTTTCAAGATGTTTGAGCACATCACCACTGGAGCAAAATGGTAACAAGTGTTGAAAGAGTCACAAATCTCTCATTGACACTTCCCAAATGAAAATGTTGACAGCTGAGTTGTGAAAAATTGATAGTTTATTTCTACATTATACCTCCATAGATTTGGAGCTACCGCTAATTCATTTCGTATAATATCAGAGAGAACTTCCAAGACATGGCCTGAAAAGGATATTCATATAGGCCATTCAACTTACAGTTCATTTAATTTTATGTTTTTCTAAGCTTAGTGAATACTCCAGTCACATTATAACTTTTGTGTTCACCAATCAAGCACAACTTAAGTCATTGAATAAACAACTATCCATCAAATAATAATTAAGGGAGAAGAACTATTGTGAGGGCAATCGATACTGTATTATAATAGTAAATGCAAATGAGTTTATATTATATTCTATTCTATTATATATATATATATATAGAGAGAGAGAGAGAGATAATACCTAATATCAACCGAAAAAGCTAAATCACGAAGCCGTGTGACTAGGTAAGGTGCTTCCTGCTCAGCCATGGTGCTGTCCATATTCAGAAAAGAAAAGCAGAGTGAGCATTCAAAAAAAAAAAAACACAATAACAAACTAGAGAAATGTCAGCATTTCCATCATACTTGAGAACAACAGAAGCAGGTCCAAGACTCTGATGCAATCTTTCACGGTTGTGCATGTAAGCTAAACCATTTATAGCTCCCCGGAGAAGCTTGATAACAAAAATCCTTCTACGTTTTAATTTTTCCTCCCACTCATAAGGATTCCAGAACTTCTGTTCTCCTAGAGCACGTTCCTTTGATATTGCTTCGCTTTTAGCTTTTGCATAGTCTGCTGCACTATATTGTCCATCATTACGAAAAGCAAGCCACTGTAGAGGAGAATTCTACTTAAGTAGGATTTACACAAGAAAGACTCAACACTTCACATTTCAGTGATTGATTTTTTCAGTCGGTTGGTCATTGTTAATGGTCGAAATAACAGACCTGTTCTCCAGTTTTAGTCTCAAAACCGCCTAAGAGTATCTGGATGTTTGGACAAATATCTTCTGGATCATCCTGCAAACGAAGTGGAGAACTTAACTAATAAACCAAGACAACGTAAAGGAATTCATTTGAAGACAATTAAAGAGGATCTGTGGAACAAGTGTAAGATCCAGGCCATTATCAGCTAGGACCCACCATGAACTCCATCGGTCCATTCATCATTTAGGCCACAAGTTCAATGGAAAAAAGAAAAGCTCCCAACAAGGCCAGTGTAGTTTGAAAAATGAAAACATAGATAGTAGTGCTATTAGCAAAGCTGTCTCCTTGGGTGTAGAGGGGTACAATAAAAGGTGATAAAGGCACCATCCCAATTGCTTTTTCAGGCTACGCTGATATTGGAGATTTAATAGAGCTAACATTGGCAACCAAAAGAGTAAGTCTGTTCATGCATTGTTTTGCAGAATCATTAATTACTCTAAAATTGCCATGAGGTGGGTTCAAGGATTGGCTCTACCACCTCTGGAGACTGACTGATGTTGTGAAAGTCTGAAGAGATAAAAATGAAAAATCATGTCCATAGTGGATTAAACTTTTGCCCTCATTCCAAAAGAGTGGAATGTAGTAGATTTACTGGAAAAGCAGAGTATTTATATCTAAATTGCGTCAGGCGGTTTTTGATTTGTAGTGCGTGTATTTGTGATTTTTTAAACTGTTCATTGTCTTATTGGACAACAATTCACATGCACAGTAATAGATATCTATTGCTGCTTTTCAGAAAAGTAAAGGGGAAAGGAGACAGCTGAAAATGACTTCTTTTCCTTTTATACTTCCATAATGACAGTTATAATTCACATTGAACATACATGTTTTTTGACTGGCCTGTTTTGGGGCCAGCCTGCCAGGGCAATGTCACAGTGATCAATGAAACCAATCTCAACCATTTTTTTTTATCTTCGGTGCAAATGACAAGAGGATTTTCTCCATATAGGTTTTATTTAAATATCTCAACTTGCAGTTCCCAAATGGCACCAAACTGTACATATAAAAAGCTTTTCCAGTTATGAGTTTGCTTACTTGAAGGAAAGCATGAGCATTAAGCTCATTTGCAGCCATCATATCTCCCTCGATACCACCAGCACGCTGTCCTGGATATACCTTGATAGCTCATAAAGAGTTAGCAACATGAAAGAATGATGGCACTCATCAATGCATCGACAATATAATGCAGATAAAACTTCTAGTTCTAGCAGAACTGAAGATACATAAATCAATCAATGGTACAAATCAAAATGAAAAGGAGGGTTTAGTCATTAATATAGTACTGTTTTTGCCACAGTTGCATCATTCCACAGTTTCTGGTTAACAGTGTTGGGCACTTAAGCTGGTGTAGAATTGTAGATGCGTAAGAGATGAAGTCAGAGCTAATCCCATAGGGGACTCACTTTGCATGAGATATCCAAAGAGGGGCTTATGAATTGAAAAAACTCATTTCACTGCTATTGGACATTTCGTTTTGATTTTATTAATAAAAAATTTATGTCACAGATCAAAAGAAAAATCTGCCTCAGATCCAGAGCCCTAGTTCAGTGTGTGTTTTTATTTTCTCTTAGGCACTAGGACGTGTAGGATCTTACACCCCATTGAGCTACCACTTATCCCAAAACCAATTGATGATAGGAAACAGCACAACAATAGTTTTATGGTGAGGGCGAGGGCGAGAGCTCGACCACAATTATGACCGCTCAGGGGCGAGGGTGAACGTTGACCTCAACGATCCCGACCTCAACGGCACACCCGCCGCAACTCCTGCTGCGAACTCGCAAAACGCATGTCCTGAGACTCGAACACCTGACCTACCAGGCTTTGATACCACTTGTAGGATCTTACACCCCATTGAGCTACCACTTATCCCAAAACCAATTGATGATAGGAAACGGCACAACAATAGTTTTATAGTGAGGGCGATAGCTCGACCACGATTATAACCATTCAGGAGCGAGGGTGGACGTTGACCTCAACAAGACGGCTAGGAATAACTCTTACGTTTCATCATCAATGGTTATGATTGCCAAGAGGTTTTATCTTTCTTTTCATTGGTTGCAACATTGTAGGGCTGTTCTGAGTGTCCCTGCCCATGATGTACTTATGCCATTGAATTTTGTGGGATAGAAATTAGTGAGATGCTCCTTTGGCATTTTGAAGGCCCAGCCATTTGGCCAGAACCCATTGACAACTTATGCTTCAGTGTGAAACCCAAACTGTGGATACTTAAGACATATGGGTCCCTGCCTCTCATCTGCAGCTGGTAGCTGGAAGGCTTAGAGGATTTTCCTATGGGATCTGCAAACAAAACACATGAGTGGAGATCCTGTATATCTTCATTTAATTTGAAGATCTCTGTTTGACAATGACCGGCTTGACCGCCACTGGTTGGGTGACATTTAATGTCTCACCGAAGCACAAATCACACAGCTATTCATCTTTTTTAAGAAGGATAACCACTTTCCACTAGGCAGAGTCACCGCATGCGTTCATATCAGTCTTATGATTGACCACTCGGTTTTCTTTCATTAAGAATGTAAACACCAGACTTGTACTACTTCCTTTACATGTCAAATGCAAAGAATAAATGTTTGTGTATAGAGCTGAGGTGATGAATACTGGACTTACAATATCTCAACTGCCTAGTTGAGGTGATTAGTTTTTTGCAAGAAATTATATGGGATCATTGTTTACCCAACTGGGTGCTCCTATGAACCTACAATACCAATTGCAGGCCAAGGAAACATCATATACTAATATATATATATATATATATATATATATATATATATATATATATATATTTGCATGGATTTGCTATTTACAAATTGTATTTTGTAGGTGTGAGTTTGAAATCAAAACTTGTGATCAAACCAGCCCCTTCTATTTACATCACAAGATTTTTGTGGATTCGAGTTGCACAGGTACAAAACCTCATTTAAGATTGTTCCACATAGTACTTCATATTTTGCACATAATGAAAACTGCCTCATATCCTGCTAGGTTAGACTCACAAGGTAATGAGCTACATAAATCTGCATTTTCTGATGTTGCGCTTTCTTATTTGCCACTGGATCTATTTATCCAAAAAAATAATTTTAAAAACCAAATCGTCAGCATCCATATGGGTGTAAAAAGAAACAGTTTTTATTTCCCACCAAACCCCTAAAGCAAATCAGATGGTGTCCACTGAAAAAACCAAACAAAACCCAAATATTGGGTGTGTGACAAATGGGCTTTAAACTAATTGAATGACCTAAATAACAAATTATGGTTGTCAATTGTCATTGTTGTGCCACTAAAAAAATCATCATTCTTGTGAGTTGTGACAGTATGTCTTCTGAGTAATTACATCTAATTTTAAAAGACTTTAAGCAATCAGTCATGAAAGACAAAAGGGAAAGATACCTTAAATATAACTCGAGTTCCTCTCAATGGACCTTGAGCTACTCTCCCTTCATAAAGCCTATAATGAAACTGCAAGAAATATATCAGCAAAATGAGAGGAGGAAAAATCATCAAATGATTGCATATGGTAGGGATGTACCTGATCTTCACATTGCCTTCTCCCACGTCTTGAACTCTTAATTGCTCAATGTCTCCTGAAGAATCTCCAAGATCTGATTCTTCAAATCTCCCAACAGTAGAAAGACCACCTCCACCTCCAGATTGAAATGATGAATAACTGGAAGGATCTCGAATTGAGATTCGGCGTTAGATAAGCAAATTAGTAAAACATGATTTCATTTGATATGAGAAAAGAAATCACCTGGTGACGTTCATGAATCCATAGCTTCCAATGAACTTTCCAACCTGGAAATCATCTGGATCGTAAATCATACTCGCTTTGAAAGATGGAGCTTTAAATTTCTTGTTCTTCTGACGAGTCAAGTGAAATGGAATTTGAATTTCCTTGTTATGAGGATTCCTATTGTTATGTGCATTTCCTGCAATGGCAATGGGTGTTAGATCCAAAGCCGTAACGAGCATCATTTTCCCGCCTCTTCCACTTCGTTTCCTTCTTCTTCTTCTTTTCGTGGAAAAGCTTTAGAATCGTTTGGGAAGAAGAAAACTGATCGATTTGGTGAATGAATGAAACTGGATAAGAGCCGGGGAGCCCGTAAAATGGATGACACGTGGCATCTATAGCGCTGGGCCGGCAAAACACAACTCGACCCGCCCCGACCAAAAAAAGAAGAAGTTAATGGACCTTGGGCGCTGTTACTCTTGCCCAATGAAAAACTAGGTAATGGACCTAAAATGGTTTTTAAACTAAAATTGGTTGACTCACACAGGCAGATGTGGGCCATGCAAGTCAACCCAACTCACAACAACCTGCAATGGATATGTGGGTTACTGTAGGTCAGGTCAGGTTGACCTGCAATGGGCTAAAAATGCTAGTCGGTCAACTCACAGCAACCTGTAAAGGATACGTGGGTTACTGTACGTCAGGTCGGGTTGACCTGCAATGGGCCATAAATACATAAGAGTGCATTTTGAGGCTCATGGATCTCCTGCGAACCCAAGATAGGAAAAAGAAAGTTCTTGATGGCACATTCAAAAGTGCCTACTCAACACTCATTTTATGACCTCAAAACAAAGTCAGAAATTCTTTCTTTCTTTATTTTTTAGGCATCTGCAAGAAAAATCTCCTCAAATAAAATAATCACAATTGAGGATCCTAAACTTCATCTTTATTTTTTCCCGTTTCACTCTTTCTTTGTTGATGTCAAATAGTCATATTCCCTATTCATGTTATAAAAAAATGAAAAAAAAAGAAACCATATTTTCTATTCCGAATAATCTGTCTCTTCACCAAAATCGACAGAAACTAAAGTCCCATATTCTGTAATCAGTAATATTTGTTGACATCAACATAAATTTTTGTCAACGTCGACAAAAACGTCTAGTTAATACAATCAAGTGGCCATTTTTAAGCATTTATACATATAATTTGTTAATATCGACAGAAGATTTATCGACATCAACATAAACTTTTGTTGACGTCAACAAAAACGCTCAGTTAGCATAATCAGGTGATCCCGGTGCATAGCGCAGTTTAAACATTTATACATATAATTTGTTGACGTCAATAGAAAATTTGTCGACATAAATGTAAAATAACCTTAACCTGTGATTAGGGTTACGTTGACATAAACAAAAAAATAAAAAGAGATGATCTGCACTGAAGGTTCTTAGCCGTCATTATAAAAGTTTAGAGTTCTCAAGGTTACCCTACTTAAAAAGAAAATTTTTCCGATAAATGTCCTTATGTTTTAAGAATCTATATTTTTCAAGAATCTATTTTACATCCTTCTAAACTCTAACATGCAAAGTGCAACCATCTTTAGGTGGGCCCCGCAAATCTCTTTTTATTTTTGTATAAACTAGTGAGGCCGGCCAGGAGTATTTAATGGATATATCAATCTCACCCTAATTCACTTTCTACTCACCCAAACCCTTCCCCATCTCTTTTTTATTTTTTCCTTTTCCCATCGTCATCCAACCAGGTAGGCCCCACAATATTTCTTTCCCTTTTTTTAATGAAAAACGACAGGCCGCCGTCTTCGCTACTCATATATTTACAGTATACCGCATACGAATTCGCACTCCAAGAAGTCTTTTTTCTACGCGTTCTCTTTGCTAAGACTCTTCAATCTCCCGGTAAAAGAAGGACGACTCTCTCTTCTCTCGTTGACGCTGCTTTTTAGGGTTTCGATCGATTCTCGTTTCAGGAACTTCTTCTCCAGCGAATCCCCGACCGATATCCAATCTCTGTAGCGTGATTGATCTTCAATGTCGGTCAGTATCGATTTTCTTTGCTGATTTAACGATTCTGTTCCGGAAAACGAAGATTTCATAGGGTTTCGCAGCTTGTTTGAGTATTTGTTGAGTGATTTGTCTTTACAACTAGCTAGTTCTCTCATTTCCTGAATGGTGCCTTGTTTTTTAGTTGGTTTTGAGATTCGTTCGGTCGTGATTAGATCCGTTTCTGTTGGGTTTTGATTTTAGAGACTTCAGATCTTGTGTTGTGTAGTTGTGATTTTTTCTTTGCTTGCTGCTTTTATTATGAAAAAGAAGCAAGAGCTGGTGCCAATTGTTTAGGGTCTGTTTGTCAACTTCATTTTGAATTCACATGAATACATAGTAAAGTGGGGTTTATCAAAAAGGAGAATTTGAGGAGTAAAGGAGTCGCTTTTTTAGTATTTAGTTTACAAGGCGTTGGTTGGATGATCATTTCCTATCAGATGATGAGAGAGATGATTTCATGCCCCTTTTGTGGAGCTCCGCGTTTACTACTTCACTTTTATCTCCTATGATAGAAGTTCAGACCTTAGTACTTCCAAAATTCTTGAGAATTCAATACTGATGAGACAAATGGGTCCTTGGTGTTTTTAGTGATGAGCTGGGCACGGGGTATCTATAAATTATTTCCTACCCTTTTTTTTTTTTGTTTGTTTTTAATCACCCAGTCTCATATTCGCCTTTAAATTCACTTCTTGACAACCCATAAATCCTAATTTCAACGCCCTAAACCGATCCCAAACTCATTTCACGCAACGAAACATTGCCATAAACCTGTGCTAATATAATTCCTAACAGTCCTCATGGAACCCCAGTGCTAGCTCTGTCGCTTGTGAGGGTGCAATTGATCTCACGAGTTTGAGCTTATGAAATTCTCTGGGACCATCTGACCACCAAAGATGCAGCAGTTTCAAAGCTGAATACAAACCTTTCTCCAAATATGTGAAGGCAATGCAAACTTCATGCTTTTATTCCCTACTGCTCTGGACAAACACTTCATTCATTTCGCTCATATGGCATAGCTATTAGAAGAGCAACACTGTGGCTTGGAGTTGGTGTGCTTAACAGTATGCAGAATCCGTCATGAAAGCCAAGGCACATTACATACCCAACCCAACTAAATCCACCGCAAAGATACGACTTAGAAACTCCAAATTAGACAGCACTGCTCTGGATATTATTGCACGAGGAAAAAAACTTCATGTGCCAAAATAGTTTTGAAATGTGAGTCCAAAAGTTTCTTTTGAAATAGGTAGAGTTCTATCTTTAAAAGAATATGAAAAGTTTTGATGTAACTGTATAGAACCATTTTTTCCTTAAAAGATAAAAAGGCATCATATTTATCAGGTGAAAGAACGAAGAAAATGTCATGTTAGTCTCTCTCTTCTTGGCTTTGAATATATGTTATTGATGACTTTAAGCATTTGAAAACCCCACAGTTTTCTTTAATTGCTACATCAATTGAGAATTTCTTTGGTATTTGTGTTTAACCGTAGTTCTCTGGTTTATACTAACTAATCAAATTGCCAACTAGTTCTTTCAAATTACTTAATTAGAACTGAACAGTTAAATGTTGACTCTGGCTGATTTGATAATTGGACCTAAGTGCTTCGTGCTCATTACGCTTGTTAATTAGCCCTGATCTATGATGGCCGATACTCCATAATAGGCAAAGTGAAGGGGGGGCTGAGATCCTTTTCTCTGCAATGCCGGACGAGGGATGGAAGTGAAGACAGGGACGATGGAAAATGGGTTGTCTGTTTAGATAGAGAAGAAAGGGAGGGACGTCACCTGAGAATAAATGGAAAGGGATTGGAGAAAGAAAACAGCAGCAAAGAAAGAAGAAACCTTGCCTGAGAAGAGCCGCATCGTCTCTGAAGAGGGGGCTGAGATGGGACGATGGATGGAAGTGAAGATGGGGCTGAGACCCCTTTCTTTGCAATTTCGGGCTGAAGAAGGGGCTGTTTTGAAATGCTTGCAAAAGCTCCAAAATTCAAAAATGTTTTTGGGCAGGCTACAAAATATTGCTTTTGTTGTTAGTGGAATACACACCAGCTGTTTGGGCTTAGTGGAATCCACATCAGTTGTCCCTCACTAAAATGGTGAGGGATTACCTCACCTGAATATCTCCAATCTCCACATATAAATATATATACATATATATGGGAGACGCTCTTATGAGAGAATCTCTCAGCTTACTATAAGAAATAAGGTGGGGGGCCTCACATTTAAGTTGTTGGCATTAGATATGGATGCGAGGGCCCCCACTTTATCTCTCATAGTAAGGTGAGAGATGCTCCATGGTGTCCCCGTTGTATATATAAAATCCATGTCCCCGCTGTATCCATGGTGTGTCCTTGCCATACCCATGCCATATCTGGCCATCATAGTCCCTGATCCAAATTTGATTGTCATCTGAGTTGTTGAGGCCCTTCAGTCGAGCATGCAAAACTTGGCACCTATCTGGCTATCCCACTTTATCTAGCAGCTAGGATTTAGACACCTTTATCTAACAGCTAGGATCTGGACAACTTTGAAGCCCATAAAGCAGTACCTCCCTTGACCAAATAGTTCCCATTTTCTCACACAAATAGGTCATGATGAGCCTTTTCAAACCCCCGTTATCATGCTTTTAGGCGGGCTCCACAGGTTAGAATGTCATAAGCTTAGAACTTTATGGCATTTGCTGAAAATGTAACCAGAATAATCCCTTTCTTGGTGCCACATTTTGTTTTCATATAGGGGTCAGTTGTGGTTATTGCTTTTATATTCAATGAAGTTCACAAAAATTACAAAAGTCCCTTATGTTCTAGGAATTATCAAAGAGTCTCTGAACTTTAATAAATCAAAATTAAGCCCCTGTACACTTTTCAACGAGAGAGAGAGAGAGAGAGAGAGAGAGAGAGAGAGAGAGTATGGATAGGGCAAATGTCAATGAAATCAATTAATTAGTCAATCTTAAACTCAAATTTTGAAATCTTAATGGCTTTATATAATGAAGATATTTTGTGATTAAATCAATGGAGACTGATGTTTGGATGAGTTTCAAACTGGGACCAGTTCTAAGTTTCTAGGGGTCATCAAGGCGTTGGATTGATCATAGGTGGCAGCCCTACCTAATCATATGTAAACCAAATGGTAGCATGGTGGTGCTTTTAGAATGTCCGTATATAATGCATGTATATAAATGTACTTGTATGCTCTTTATGTGGACATGTAGGTTTCTATATATATTGAATGTTGACTAATAGTTCTTCTTTGAGTTAGTTGACTTGATCCTTGGATCATGCAAATTGAACCAAACTAGATTGAACTCAAATGGCAAATTGGTTATATAGAAAAATCAACTGAGTGAACTTACCAAATAAATTTGTGAGTCATGACATACCACTTTGCGAATTATGTAGTTGGTTATGAATTGATTAACCAAAAAACAGGTATTATTGCCATTCTGAGTTGAATTTAAAGGACAACAGCATGAATCCTTTTCAACCCAGTTGTTCAGCTCAAAAGATTCTTTTTGTGACTCACCCCATTTCTTTGTAATGACAGGTAAGGACGGTAAAAATTAGCAATGTCTCTTTAGGAGCATCCGAGCAAGACATCAGGGAGTTCTTTTCCTTTTCGGGTGACATTGAATATGTTGAAATGCAAAGGTTGGTTTGGTTGTGTTTATTGATGTCCGTCAATCCATCTCCATGTTGAGAACTTCTTGACCATCATGCTAATGTTTTCATCCAATTGACTTGTTTCAGCACAAATGAACGGTCTCAAATTGCATATGTTACCTTCAAGGATTCACAAGGAGCAGAGACTGCACTACTTCTTTCGGTGCATAATTTCTCAAGACTCATTCTTTGAATGAATCCAAGCATCATTTGAAGCTGTTTGTGGCCTTATTTTCTTAAGAAATATTTGTCTGATGATCCTTGTTTTTGTGTTTGCCCGTTTTGCCTCAAGTAATATTCATGTGTGTGTGCGCGCTTACCACATCCTGAATAATTATGTTTTTGATAATGATTTAATGCATTGTTTATGGTGATTTTAAACCTTTTGAGCAGTGCATCTGGGCTGTATGATATAACCAGTGGATATTATTTCTTATTAGCTACTGACCAACCTACTCAGTCCAGCATAGAAATGAGTGGATCATGTGTAGTTTTTGTTTTTCAAGAAGATCCTAAGGATCTCTCTTTATTTTTTCCCCTAAAAACTAAAGATAGTTTTTGGGGTGGAAAGTTGATAATAACAATGACCATTAAAAAAAAAAGAGTTAATAATAACAATGTGCTTTTGATATGATTGTTATTTCACGAGGTTTGGCTAGTTGCATCCATTGATGATCTATCTTTTTGGTGGCACAGGGAGCAACAATAGTTGATCTTTCTGTCACCATTGCTCCTGCTGTGGATTATCAGCTGCCACCCATGGCTTCAGCTCCACCTGCTGTATGTCCCCTGCATATACATCTTCTTATTTTCCTTCTTTTCAGTTTCTCAGGATGCTTTTGACATGGTTATTTTTCATTTCATTATCTAAAGGAACACAAAGCCGTCGGTGCAGAATCAGCTGTCCAGAAGGCTGAAGATGTTGTAAGCAGCATGCTTGCCAAGGGATTAGTGTTAAGCAAAGATGCTCTGCATAAAGCTAAAGCATTTGATGAGAAGCATCAATTCACATCCACCGCCTCTTCCAAGGTTGCTTCTCTTGACAAAAAGATTGGGCTCAGCGAGAAGATCAGTACAGGGACATCTGTTGTCAATGATAAGTTCAGGGAAATGGATCAGAAATTCCAGGTATCTGAGAAAACTAAGTCAGCATTTACAGCTGCCGAGCAGAAGGTCAGTAGTGCTGGGTCTGCACTCCTCAAAAACCGGTTCGTATCCACTGGGGCATCTTGGGTGACTGGTGCCTTCAGTAAAGTCGCCAAGACGGCTGGGGAAGTGGGATCAAAGACAAAGGAGAAGGTAGCCGTGGCCGAGGAAGAACAGAAAAGAGCAATGGTGGATGATTATGCACGGATTCACCTGACCGATTCTCCTAAAGCTGCTGCATCTAGTGAGCAATATTCTAAGCCCCCACCTGCCTATGGCTTGATGCTTTGACTGCCCAAATTTCTGTGAATGTTCATATTGAAAGCACCCATACACCTGACAGTTTATCCTTTATAGACTGCTTGGATTTTTTATTTTTATTTTTATTTTTTCACTGTTTAGTTTGAAGGGTAAATTTGGAACATTCCTTCTCTATTGTTGAGACTAGGAATATGGTTGCTTTTAACTCTTTGATTTGTGTACCAATTATTTCATATATTAAGGCTTGAAAGTTCAGCCCTGGTCCCAGCCGGTGGTTATTTGCAGGACTGAAAGTCTAGGCCTTTACCTTCTTAAAAATTAGGCTAGAGACTGGCCCCGTGGTTTGTTAGCCAAAGTTGGAAACTTTCAAGGATCACCTGTAACTGCTGTCAACCTCGTTGCAGGACTCATCTGCAGTGAGCAGCATCATTTGTTTGACATTAGGACACTGCATAGGGATCTGTATCATTTGGCATGATATTTGGCGACCACCTCTCCAATGGGGCTCAGCAGGTCAACTGTCTTGATCCATGCTTTAATCTGGCTGGGTGAGATGGCTCAACCTCTGAGATGGTCGAGTTAGAGGTAAACCCTGATATATAAACCTTTTTTTGTTTTTTTTTTTTTTGGTAAAGAAGAGGGTGGTACCAATCCTTGAGCCCTTGCCTTCTTGTATATACTCCTAAACCGGCAACCAATGAGCCACAAGGAAGATTGGTCCTGATATATTAGCTTAAGTCCATGGCATGGACCACAATAAACTTTGAGTCCGTGAGTGGACGGCCCTCACATGAACAAATATATGGGAACTCATTGCTTCTTGGTGACAGTCAATTTCGGTGCCCACATGTCCCCTCGGATCAATCCAAACCTCACATTTACTGTCTTGTTGATAAATTAGCACTAAACCAAATATAACATTCAGTTCAAGTTGAATAGGCTTTTCATCTAATAAAGCAGATTTTGTAACCCATCCTTCCTTTAACGGCTAGGTTTGGACTTTACTTTTTTTTTTTTTTTTTGTTCCGAGTTAAGTCCCCACAAGGGGTTGCCACATTCCAATGAGCACTTGTTTTATATTGTCAATCCCGTGTCAAAGAGTCCAAGACCTTGCCTCTCAGAGTTTCACAAGGAAGATTAAGTTTGAAGGCAGAAGATCAAGTCTTGGAAGGCCTGGATTTATCGAGGAAGAACTCCATGTGTGCTTGATTTACATATTTATAAGTTGTGGAGATTGATATGAATGATATTTATTCTTTGAGTTTAAATTGACACATATCCACTTGTGCGAAAACAACATTGAACATATTGGTAAATCTTGTCTTGCTTAGCACACACTCTTTAAACATATATTCAATTGAGCACATTGATATAAATCATAAGTGAATTTGTGAAGATTGGTGTACACACACTTGTGCTTATTATTATGAAATTAATTGTCATATCTTTGATTGCTTAAGCACTCACACATTGAACACATATTCCGTATAAGTTGTATTCTTATTTGTGTTCATTGTGTTCTTTGTCCTAGTTGAGATTAAAATTGGACTAAGTTTTTATTTTATTTTATTGGGAAAAGAATTCCATTAGTCCTATTCAAACCACCCCAGGACACTTTCATTAGCCCTAGCTGCACTTTCAGGTTGATCGCTAAGGTGGGAAATCCACCACCACAGCCGTACTTTGTGAGCCTCTATCATCAAAACTTATAAGTGATGGTACACTTTATCTAACAAAAACAAACATTTACACAATTAAATTCACTAATCAAAGCAGAATGTAATCCCAAGGGGTAGCTTAGTTGGCCTAAGACCGCAGTTTGCACCCGGACACTACCAAAGTAGAATGTGTTGGGAATTTATACTAAAAGCATTCTTTTATGTATTTGTCTTTGATTGATTCACTTATTAGTATATTTTGTCTTCTCATCTAACTAAGATTTTGTATGGAAAAATGGTTGCATTGTTAATTATTATGCATGTGTGTGTCTTTTATTCTATAAAATACACAAGTTGGTATGTAGAGTTCTACTTATACACGGAAGACTTATTTGTCAGTTCTTATAGAATATAAGTTGTTGTTCACAATCTACATGGATTTGGACACACCATCATAACGATTGTAGCATGATGTTTTAGCAGGCTTGTCTTTGCTGTGGGAAACTGTATAGTTTCCACTCATTATGCTAGTACGCTTTATGTGTATTGAACATGACCGTTTTTTGGTTTATTGTCTTTATACCGACTATATAAGAAGATTAACATCTAAATGGTTATTATGAGTGCTTGTACTCTTAATCCCGGCATAAATAATAGACACATGCATTTAGTGTTTGGCATTTTGATTTACGAAAGAGTGAGATCTTTTATGGGTCAATAATCTTAGAAAATTGGATGACTACACTACATGATTAGCTTTTTTGGGGACATTTTTAGGTATAATACTTGATGTAGTAGACGTGATGCACCGTTAAAAGTTGAATAATTTGCTTATTTTAATAAAAAAAGAAGAATAAAAGGAAATTACAATCGATTTTGGAACTAAATTCTAGTCATCGAGGTGAACCCGGTTCCGAAATCGGATTTGAATTTTGCTATCAGAACCGGGTCTAGAACCAATGAATCAGGTTGCGAGGCAAAACCAGAGCCGTTATTTAGAAACGGGTCCGGGTCCAGTATGGCTCCGATCCGGAGACGTCCCGTTTGCAACCCTATCCACATCTCTTTCTTTGAGATGGTGGCGGACCTAGGAATTTTATTTGGGCATGGCTAAAATTTTCAAGACTTTGCTGGACCTTTTCCCACATCAACAAATGGTGAAAGAGAAGATTTGTTGCACTTCAGAAAAACGAAATAAGTAGATAAAAATCAATTTCTATAATTTCTGTAATTTTACACATGAAAGGCCTTCTAATATGATGAATGAGATTGAATAACTAATACCGTTTAATGGGGTTGCGTATATAGCATCCTAAACACCCTCTTCATTCTTATATGGTTTTTTTTTTTTTTTTGATATCTCAGGGTATTCCTACATTTGGTGGGATTGACAGTGTCCGAACCGAGCCAACACCAGGTTGGAGTATTGTTATATATTTTAACTTGTCTTAGTTTGAGCAACATTGAGTTTTCGAAAGACCCTTAATTGGGCATATATTGAGAAAGAAGCATGGAATTACTGAAATCCGAGCCCTACAAAAAAAATGCCTTAAAATGTATATGATATCGAGAATCATAATTAATCAGACCGTCCGATCGACTTGACTTTTTATATATATATATATATATATATAATAATGTTGTAAGCATAATCATCTGTATATTTATCACTATATTTGATCAAGCTATTGTTAGTGTCACATTCCAATGAGCACCTGTGTTGTATTGTCAATTCCGTGTCAATAAGTCCAAGTCCCTGCCTCTCGGAGTTTCTCAAGGAAGATCAAGTTTGAAGGCAGAAGATCAAGTCTTGGAAGGCATGGATTCATCAAGGAAGAACTCCATGTGTGTGTACACCATCCCTTTCAGGTAGTTCAAACCAGGACCAACCTATAGATCCCTTGGAAAAACCCTGTCCTTCATCAGCTAAATCCTATCCTGGATATCAGGGTTTCGGTGACCTTACGGTCACCTTGCGGCTAGCCCCCTTGCACATTACGGCTAACCGCCAGGTAACTGTAAATCTGCGGTTCCTTTTTCAGAAGGCTGTTTCTCTTCTGTCAGCCTCCCGGTCGCCTTGCGGTTAACCGCAGAGTCCCTTTGCGGCTAACCGCCAGGTAACCGTAAGTCCTACGGTCACCTTTCCAGAAAGCAAACTTTTCATCTATCAGGACTTTCGGTTACCCCTACGGTTACCTTTTGGGCTAACCGCCAACAGTCTTACGGCTAACCGCAAGCAATCGTAGGTGTTACGGTTTGCTTTCCAGAGAGCAACTTTTTACATACCTGCTTTCGGTCACCTCTGCGGACAGGTCACGGCTAACCGCCAGGGTCTCTTACGGCTAACCGTGAACTGACCATATTCAAAAATATATCCGTTGCTTCAGTGCATTTCAAAAGGGGCTAGCTGCCAGTTTAAGAGGCTAACCGTAAAATGTATCCGTTGGGATTTTCTATAAATCTGTAGCCTCATTTTCTGTGCAAAATGAGGACCTGAGGGAAAAGCCTTGCTTGCTGCCTTCTTCCCATCCATTGTAGGCTCCCAAATCCCTTCCAAAACACTCATGTGCTTGATTTAGGTAAACCCTAGAGCTCCATTAGCTCTTTGATGAGTGTCTTGTTAGGGAGTGCATCCTCTAGGGTAGTTTACAACATGAGAGACTCATTAGTGAAACACTAGAAATCAAATCCTCTAAACCCTTGTTGTGCAACACACTGGAAGCATACTTCTCAATACCAAGAGGTCATCAAGAGGTGCAAGCTTCGACTAAGGTCAGAGCTCCAGAGAATACTTCAATCATCATCAAGGCAAGTGTTCACCCTTCTTCAATATATGTATAATGTAGTAGGGGTTTAGATCTGTGTGACTGAACTACTCTACTATCTGTAAGGAGGAGTGGATCTGTGTGATTGAACCTCTATATCAGAAAATGAGGTAGAATCAGAACTTGTGTAGTTTGATTCATGATAGTGGAACCGAGGGTCTGTGTGACCCTTGAGAATAGATGTAGGTCTGTGTGACCGAACCACTATAAATCTCTGTGTCCATTTCTCTATGGCTTGATCTACAATTTCTGTTTTAGTTATATTTATGCTATGCTTGTCTTGTTCTTTATTCTGTTTTGATTAAAATCAATGTTAGAAAATTAAAAATGAAAATTGTATACCCTTAGTCCTATTCACCCCCCCTCTAGGACTTAGTCATGGGCCCTAGCCTGCACTTTCAGCTATTAATACAACAGCGAAAGTTAATTTTTCATTTTCTAGGCATAGATGCAAATACTACAACCGTGAGTCTCGCGTAATCAAGTTTTTATCAGTGTCCGTACTTGAATCCCAAAAGAGACTAATAAAATATTTATAATGATGTTTAAAATAAAAAACTATAAATCTAAGCACATTAAATTAAATTTGTTTTTAAAATATTCTTAAAACATAAAAATATATTATCTGTCATTATTAATATTTATTATATATTGAGATTAAGTCATCCTCGAAGACTCAAGGAATTACATGTGGGTCATTAACTCTGCCAACATTATTATAAAGATCTTCCAGAGATGGTGAGGACTGCTTTATCCCTCTCCAGCTATCAAGACATCTCTCTTGAACGGTTTGAAGCACCAGAACGAGGACCCACAAATCACAACCCAAGGATTCAGCTTTCCAACCATAGAAACAATCTTGAGGGAATCAGAATGAAATAAATCTTAAATGATAGAGAGGTAGATTTAAAATCTAAAGATAGCCCAAAACTCAATTAAAAGATGGGTCCCTTGGCTATAATATTTCCTAACAAATGATTTAGATCTTTGATTCACGTGCCAATCTCTGCTCCTTTCCCATCTGGTGTGGGCCTTAACTGACAAATGCTAGAGGTTATTTATTGACGAGCTCTAATTGGATGAAATACGTACGATTAGAAATGGGCCCCATAGATCGAACGTGTGTGAGAATAAGGTTGTAAAGGAGATACGTGATATAAACTTAGACACGGGAAATGTTTGTATGGGCTGCAGGTATACTGCAGCTATTATGGGTAGTGAAGTTGCATTTTCCACTTTTCTTCATCTCAAAGAGGAACAAAAGTGACAGTGCAGCTTTACCGCTGACATTAGGGAGGGGTAAACCCGCATTCGCCACTTTTCCACCTCTCTGAGAGGAGGAAAAATGGCAGTGCAGCTTTACCGCTACTATAAGAGGCGGTAAAGCGTCATTTGCAACTTTTCCACCTCTTTGAGAGGAGGAAACGTTGCATTGCAGATTTACCGCTACTATAAGGGGTTTAAAGTCTCAGT
Source organism: Umbellularia californica (assembly GCA_028538565.1). Classification (NCBI taxonomy): domain Eukaryota; kingdom Viridiplantae; phylum Streptophyta; class Magnoliopsida; order Laurales; family Lauraceae; genus Umbellularia; species Umbellularia californica. The sequence continues at coordinate 9,471,028 of JAPQWN010000001.1, read as the reverse complement.
TGCCACTTTTCGTCCGCTGTGAGAGGAGGAAATCTTGAACTGGAATGCTCACAATGCTCACACCGATTTTTTCCTTTTTTGCTTTTCTTTTTCTACATCATGATTTTGTCACGGGCAGGGGCGTAAGTCCAAACAATATATAACGGATGGCCATGTATAATTAACTTTTAAATGGAATAATATTAAATCAAAATAAATACACAATATATTGCCCGTTTGGTAAATTTACTTTACTTATGAAGTGAAGCTAATGGTAAATTGAAGAGAAAAAAAAAGTAAATGTTTGGTGAAACCAAAAGGTGAGAGATTAGTTTTTTGAGATTCCCTATTAGAAGGAAGAGCTTTTTATTTATAAGAGTGCTCGTGGATCGAGCCGGGCCCCTTTGGGCTGGGCATGGGGTCTAGGCTATAGTAGATGGGTCGTGCTCAATTTTCTTTTATTTGAACTAAGCGATTGATAGCCAAAATACCAGCCTGGCCCAAATATACATATAATTATTATAAGGGAGTCAGTAGTGAGGGGGGGGCCTCAAACCCCGTGACCTCTCACAGATGGTGATATGATCTGACCGGTTGAGCTGGCTTAGGAGCCGGTAAGAAACTCATTTCCATGTTTCAATAAGTCTAACATGGGTGGGGCTCGGGCTTCATCATTTCCAAGCGGGGCTAGGCTCTGGCTAGCAACTTCAGGCCCGATTGAAGCTTTGGCCAGGCTTAGGCTTCTAGTTTAGAAGTCGAGCCACTTTGGGCATTCCTCAGCAAAGCCCATCGTGGTCCATGAAACCCCACCCCCTCTTTTTCTTTCATTCATAGGCTTGAGAATATATCTTTTAGATTTTCTTTTTGTTAAAAGGATGAGGTGATTTTCGAAATTTACTATCTTTTAATTTGACCCGCTCCCCTTTGATTTTCTCTTGAACTAACCCCTCACTTTACTTCACCGGTAAAGTAAGTCTACTAAATATGAAGTAGATGGAGAGTGAGAAGTGAACAAATATGGTGGTGTCCACTCGTGATTAAGTCATACGGTAAAAATCAATATCATCTGGGTTTTTATAATATATGAGAGAGACCGGTTTCCAATTCAATCTTGAAGCTGATTTTTTATTCAATTTCGACCATCTTCCTTATTCTGACCGTCTTAATGACGGATAAAGATTTTTGCATCCGAAATGGGTGATACATGGAGCCCTCTTTCCTATTTTAACTTTCTTAGTGATCGGAGAACTTTTACTGAAATAGTCTACGGAGAAAATCCATAAATGTCCCTCGTAGTTGGGTAACTCCTCCATGTCCAGGGTTGCAAACGGGTATCCGACTCTCCCATTACTCGGAAGTTCGGAACTGCAAAACTCCGGCTCTCGAACCTATTTTAGGTTCCAATTCAAGAACTGGTAAGGGTTCGGAACCCAATTTTGGTTCCGACTGATAAATGGGTCCGGTTCCGGGTCCAATTAGGTTCCGACACGTGGACTCGGGACCCATATGAGTCTTTAATATTGCAAATAGTACCTCAAAATCAGCTTTTTTGGGGACGTTTTTAGGTATAATACTTGATGTAGTAGACGTGATGCTCCGTTAAAAGTTGAAAATTTTGTTTATTTTAATAAAAAAAAGAAGAATAAAAGGAAATTATAATCGATTTTGGAACTAAATTCCAGTCCTCGAGGTGAACCCGGTTCCGAAATTGGATCTGGATTTTCCTATCGGAACCGGGTCTAGAACCAACGAAGCAGGTTGCGAGTCAAAACCAGAGCCGTTATTTAGAAACGGTCCGGGTCCAGCATGGCTCCGATCCGGAGATATCCCGTTTGCAACCCTATCCACATCTCTTTCTTTGAGACGGTGACGGACCTAGGAATTTTATTTGGGCAGGGCTAAAATTTTCAAGACTTTGCTGGACCTTTTCCCACATCAACAAATGGTGAAAGAGAAGATTTGTTGCACTTCAGAAAAAAGAAATAAGTAGATAAAAATCAATTTCTATAATTTCTGTAATTTTACACGAGAAAAGGCTTCTGATATGATGAATGAAATTCAATAGCTAATACCGTTTAATGGGGTTGCGTGTATAGCATCCTAAACACCCTCTTCATTCTTATATAGTTTTTTTTTTTTGACATCTCAGGGTATTCCTACATTTGGTGGGATTGACAGTGTCCGAACCCAGCCAACAGTCGGTTGGAGTATTGTTACATATTTTAACTTGTCTTAGTTTGAGCAACATTGAGCTTTCGAAAGACCCTTAATTGGGCATATATTGAGAAAGAAGCATGGAATTACTGAAATCCGAGCCCTACAAAAAAAATGCCTTAAAATGTATATGATATCGAGAATCATAATTAATCATACCATCCGATCGACTTGACTTTTTTTTATTTATATATATAAATGCTGTTAGCATAATCATCTGTATATTTATCTCTATATTTGATCAAGCTATTAATACAACAGGGAAATTTAATTTTTAATATTCTAGGCATAGATGCAAATGCTACAACCGTGAATCTCGCGTAATCAAGTTTTTATCAGTGTCCGTACTTGAATCCCAAAAGAGGCTAATAAAATATTTATAATGATGTTTAAAATAAAAAACTATAAATCTAAGCACATTAAATTAAATTTGTTTTAAAATATTCTTAAAACAGACAAATATATCATCTGTCAATATTAATATTTATTATATGTTGAGATTAAGTCATCCTCGAAGACTCAAGGAATTACATGTGGGCCATTAACTCTGCCAACATTATAATAAAGATCTTCCAGAGATGGTGAGGTCTGCTTTGTCCCTCTCCAGCTATCAAGACATCATCTCTTGAACGGTTCGAAGCACCAGAACGAGGACCCACTAATCACAACCCAAAGATTCGGTTTTCCAACCACAGAAACAATCTTGTGGGAATTAGAATGAAATAAATCTTAAATGATAGAGAGGTAGATTTAAAATCTAAAGATAGCCCAAAACTCAATTAAAAGATGGCTCCCTTCGCCGTAATATTTCCTAACAAATGATTTGGATCTTTGATTCACGTGGCAGTCTCTGCTGCTTTCCCATCTGGTGTGGGCCTTAACCAACAAATGCTAGAGCTTATTTATTGACGAGCTCCACTTGGATGAAATACGTACGATTAGAAATGGGCCCCATAGAACGAACGTGTGTGAGAATAAGGTTGTAAAGGAGATACGTGATATGAACTTAGACACGGGAAATGTTTGTATTGGCTGCAGCTATACCGCTGAGGGCAGTGAAGTCGCTTTTTCCACTTTTCCTCCTCTCTGAGAGGAGGAAAACCGGCAGTGCAGCTTCACCGCTGGCATTAGGGGCGGTAAAGCCGCATTCGCAACTTTTCCTCCTCTCCGAGAGGAGGAAAACTGGCAGTGCAGCTTTACCGCTGCTGTAAGAGGCGGTAAAGCGTGATTTGCAACTTTTCCACCTCTTTGAGAGGAGGAAACGTTGCACTGCAGATTTACTGCTACTATAAGGGGTGTAAAGTCTCAGTTGCCACTTTTCGTCCGCTGTGAGAGGAGGAAATCTTGAACTAGAATGCTCACGGTGCTCACACCGATTTTTTCCCTTTTTGCTTTTCTTTTTCTAAATCTTGATTTTGTCACGTGTTGGGGCGTAGGTCCAAATAATATATAACGGATGGCCATGTATAATTAACTTTTAAATGGAATAATATTAAATCAAAATAAATACACAATATATTGCCTGTTTGGTATATTTACTTTACTTGTGAAGTGAAGCTAATAGTTGATTGAAGAGAAAAAAAAAGTAAATGTTTGGTGAAACCAAAAGGTGAGAGATTAGTTTTTTGAGATTCCCTTTTAGAAGGAAGAGCTTTTTATTTATAAGCGTGCTCGTGGATCGAGCCGGGCCCCTTTGGGCTGGGCATGGGGTTTGGGCTATAGTAGATGGGTCGTGCTCAATTTTTTTTTATTTGAACTAAGCGTTTGAGAGCCGGAATACCAGCCCGGCCCAAATATACATATAATTATTATAAGGGAGTGAGTAGTGAGGGGGGACCTCAAACCCCGTGACCTCTCACAGATGCTGATGTAATCACACCGGTTGAGCTGGCCTTGGAGCCGCTAAGAAACTCATTTCCATGTTTCAATAAGTCTGACATGGGTGGGGCTCGGGCTTCATCATTTCCATGTGGGGCTACGCTCTGGCTAGCAACTTCAGGCCCGACTGAAGCTTTGGCCAGGCTTAGGCTTCTAGTTTAGAAGTCGGGCCACTTTGGGCATTCCTCGGCAAAGCCCATCGTGGTCCATGAAACCCCACCCCCTCTTTTTCTTTCATTCATAGGCTTGAGAATATATCTTTTAGATTTTCTTTTTGTTAAAAGGATGAGGTGATTTTCGAAATTTACTATCTTTTAATTTGACCCGCTCCCCTTTGATTTTCTCTTGAACTAACCCCTCACTTTACTTCACCGGTAAAGTAAGGCTACTAAATATGAAGTAGATAGAGAGTGAGAAGTGAACAAATATGGTGGTGTCCACTCGTGATTAAGTCCTACGGTAAAAATCAATATCACCTGGGTTTTTATAATATATGAGAGAGACCGGTTTCCAATTCAATCTTGAAGCTGATTGTTTATTCAATTTCGACCATCTTCCTTATTCTGACCGTCTTAATGACGGATAAAGAGTTTTGCATCCAAAATGGGTGATACATGGAGCCCTCTTTCCTATTTTAACTCTCTTAGTGATCGGAGAACTTATACTGAAATAGTCTAAGGAGAAAATCCATAAATGTCCCTCGTAGTTGGGTAAGTCCTCCGCGTCTAGGGTTGCAAATGGATATCCGACTCTCCCATTACTCAGAAGTTCGGAACTGCAAAACTCCGGGTCTCGAACATATTTTAGGTTTCGATTAAAGAACGGGTTGGGGTTCGGAACCCAATTTTGGTTCCGACTGATAAATGAGTCCAGTTCCGGGTCCAATTAGGTTCCGACACGTGGACTCGGGACCCATATGAGTCTTTAATATTGCAAATAGTACCTCAAAATCTACTTTTTTGGGACATTTTTAGATATAGTACTTGATGTAGTAGACGTGATGCTCCGTTAAAAGTTGAACAATTTGTTTATTTTAATAAAAAAGAAGAATAAAGGGAAATTAGAATCGATTTTGGAACTAAATTCCAATCCTCGAGGTGAACCCGGTTCCGAAATTGGATATGGATTTTCCTATCGGAACTGGGTCTAGAACCAACGAAGCAGGTTGCGAGTCAAAACCAGAGCCGTTTTTTAGAAACGGGTCCGGGTCCAGTATGGCTACGATCCGGAGACGTCCCGTTTGCAACCCTATCCACATCTCTTTCTTTGAGACGGTGGCGGACGTAGGAATTTTATTTGGGCAGGGCTAAAATTTTCAAGACTTTGCTGGACCTTTTCCCACATCAACAAATGGTGAAAGAGAAGATTTGTTGCACTTCAGAAAAAAGAAATAAGTAGATAAAAATCAATTTCTATAATTTCTGTAATTTTACATGTGAAAGGCCTTCTGATATGATGTATGAAATTGACTAGCTAATACCGTTTAATAGGGTTGCGTGTATAGCATCCTAAATACCCTCTTCATTCTTATATAGTTTTTATTTATTTATTTTTTTTGACATCTCAGGGTATTCCTACATTTGGTGGGATTGACAGTGTCCGAACCCAGCCAACACCCGGTTGGAGTATTGTTATATATTTTAAGTTGTCTTAGTTTGAGCAACATTGAGCTTTCGAAAGACCCTTAATTGGGCATATATTGAGAAAGAAGGATGGAATTACTGAAATCCGATCCCTACAAAAAAAATGCCTTAAAATGAATATGATATCGAGAATCATAATTAATCAGACCGTCCGATCGACTTGACTTTATATATATATATATATAAATGTTGTTAGCATAATCATCTGTATATTTATCTCTATATTTGATGAAGCTATTAATACAACAACGAAAGTTAATTTTTAATTTTCTATGCATAGATGCAAATTCTACAACCGTGAGTCTCGCGTAAACATGTTTTTATCAGTGTCCGTACTTGAATCCCAAAAGAGACTAATAATATATTTATAATGATGTTTAAAATAAAAAACTATAAATCTAAGCACATTAAATTAAATTTGTTTTAAAATATTCTAAAAATAGAAAAATATTATATTTGTCATTATGAATATTTATTATATGTTGAGATTAAGTCATCCTCGGAGACTCAAGGAATTACATGTGGGCCATGAACTCTGCCAACATTATTTTAAAGATCTTCCAGAGATGGTGAGGACTGCTTTATTCCTCTCCAGCTATCAAGACATCATCTCTTGAACGGTTCGAAGCACCAGAATGAGGACCCACTAATCACAACCCAAGGATTCGGTTTTCCAACCGAAGAAACAATCTTGTGGGAATCAGAATAAAATAAATCTTAAATGATAGAGAGGTAGATTTAAAATCTAAAGATAGCCCAAAACTCAATTAAAAGATGGGTCCCTGGCCATAGTATTTCCTAACAAATGATTTAGATCTTTGATTCACGTGACAATCTCTGTTGCTTTTCCATCTGGTGTGGGCCTTAACCGACAAATGCTAGAGGTTATTTATTGACGAGCTCCACTTGGACGAAATACGAACAATTAGAAATGGGCCCCATAGATCGAACATGCGTGAGAATAAGGTTGTAAAGGAGATACGTGATATAAACTTAGACACGGAATTGGTTCGTATGGGCTGCAGCTATACCGCTGCTATTTTGGGCAGTGAAGTCGCATTTTCCACTTTTCCTCCTCTCAGAAAAGTGGCAGTGCAGCTTTTCCGCTGACATTAGGGGCGGTAAACCCGCATTCGCCACTTTTCCTCCTCTCTGAGAGGAGGAAAACTGGCAGTGCAACTTTACCTCTGACATTAGGGGTAGTAAACCCGCATTCCCCACTTTTCCTCCTCTCTGAGAGGAGGAAAACTAGCAGTAACTACTTTATCGCTGCTGTAAGAGGCGGTAAAGCGTCATTTGCAACTTTTCCTCCTCTTTGAGAGGAGGAAACGTTGCATTGCAGATTTACCACTACTATAAGGGGTGTAAAGTCTCAGTTGCCACTTTTCCTCCGCTGTGAGAGGAGGAAATCTTGAACTGGAATACTCACGATGCTCACACTGATTTTTTCCCTTTTTTCTTTTCTTTTTCTACATCTTGATTTGGTCACGGGTAGGGGCGTAGGTCCAAACAATATATAACGGATGGCCATGTATAATTAACTTTTAAATGAAATAATATTAAATCACAATAAATACACAATATATTGCCTGTTTGGTAAATTTACTTTACTTGAGAAGTGAAGCTAATGGTTAATTGAAGAGAAAAAAAAAGTAAATGTTCGGTGAAACCAAAAGGTGAGAGATTAGTTTTTTGAGATTCCCTTTTAGAAGGAAGAGCTTTTTATTTATAAGCGTGCTCGTGGATCGAGCCGGGCCCCTTTGGGCTGGGCATGGGGTTTGGGCTATAGTAGATGGGTTGTGGTCAATTTTCTTTTATTTGAACTAAGCGGTTGAGAGCCGGAATACCAGCCCGGCCCAAATATACATATAATTTTTATAAGGGAGTGAGTAGTGAGGGGGGCCTCAAACCCCGTGACCTCTCACAGATGGTGATATGATCAGACCGGTTGAGCTGGCCTTGGGGCCGGTAAGAAACTCATTTCCATGTTTCAATAAGTTTGACATGGCTGGGGCTCGGGCTTCATCATTTCCATGCGGGGCTCGGCTCTCGCTAGCAACTTCAGGCCCGACTGAAGCTTTGGCCAGGCTTAGGCTTCTAGTTTAGAAGTCGGGCCACTTTGGGCATTCCTCGGCAAAGCCCAGCGTGATCCATGAAACACCACCCCCACTTTTTCTTTCATTCATAGGCTTGAGAATATATCTTTTTAGATTTTTTTTTGTTAAAAGGATGAGGTGATTTTCGAAATTTACTATCTTTTGATTTGACCCGCCCTCCTTTGATTTTCTCTTGAACTAACCCCTCACTTTACTTCACTGGTAAAGTAAGTCTACTAAATATGAAGTAGATAGAGTGAGAAGTGAACAAATATGGTGGTGTCCACTCGTGATTAAGTCCTACGGTAAAAAATCAATATCATCTGGGTTTTTATAATATATGAGAGAGACCGGTTTCCAATTCAATCTTGAAGCTGATTTTTTATTCAATTTCGACCATCTTCCTTATTCTGACTGTCTTAATGACGGATAAAGAGTTTTGCATCCGAAATGGGTGATACATGGAGCCCTCTTTCCTATTTTAACTCTCTTAGTGATCGGAGAACTTTTACTGAAATAGTCTAAGGAGAAAATCCATAAATGTCCCTCGTAGTTGGGTAACTCCTCCGTGTCTAGCGTTGCAAATGGGTATCCGACTCTCCCATTATTCGGAAGTTCGGAACTGCAAAACTCCGGGTCTCGAACCTATTTTAGGTTCCGATTCAAGAACGGGTCGGGGTTCGGAACCCAATTTTGGTTCCGACTGATAAATGGGTGCGGTTCCGGGTCCAATTAGGTTCCTACATGTGGACTCGGGACCCATATGAGCCTTTAATATTGCAAATAGTAACTCAAAATCAGCTTTTTTTGGGGACATTTTTAGGTATAATACTTGATGTAGTAGACGTGATGCACCGTTAAAAGTTGAACAATTTGCTTATTTTAATAAAAAAGAAGAATAAAGGGAAATTAGAATCAATTTTGTAACTAAATTACAGTCCTCGAGGTGAACCAGGTTCCGAAATTGGATATGGATTTTCCTATCGGAACAGGGTCTAGAACCAACGAAGTAGGTTGCGAGTCAAAACCAGAGCCGTTATTTAGAAACGGGTCCAGGTCCAGTATGGCTCTGATCTGGAGACGTCCCGTTTGCAACCCTATCCACATATCTTTCTTTGAGACGGTGGCGGACGTAGGAATTTGATTTGGGAAGGGCTAAAATTTTCAAGACTTTGCTGGACCTTTTCCCACATCAACAAATGGTGAAAGAGAAGATTTGTTGCACTTCAGAAAAAAGAAATGAGTAGATAAAAATCAATTTCTATAATTTCTGTAATTTTACACGTGAAAGGCCTTCTGATATGATGAATGAAATTGAATAGCTAATACCGTTTAATGGGGTTGCGTGTATAGCATCCTAAACACCATCTTCATTCTTATATAGTGTTTTTTTTTTTTTTTTTGGTATGTCAGGGTATTCCTACATTTGGTGGGATTGACAGTGTCCGAACCAAGCCAACACTCGGTTGGAGTATTCTTATATATTTTAATTTGTCTTAGTTTGAGCAACATTGAGCTTTCGAAAGACCCTTAATTGAGCATATATTGAGAAAGAAGCATGGAATTACTAAAATCCGAGCCCTACAAAAAAAATGCCTTAAAATGTATATGATATCGAGAATCATAATTAAGCAGACCGTTTGATCGACTTGACTTTTTTTTTATATAAAAATGTTGTTAACATAATCATCTGTATATTTATCTCTATATTTGATCAAGCTATTAATACAACAGGGAAAGTTAATTTTTAATATTCTAGGCATAGATGCAAATGCTACAACCGTGAATCTCGCGTAATCAAGTTTTTATCAGTGTCCGTACTTGAATCCCAAAAGAGGCTAATAAAATATTTATAATGATGTTTAAAATAAAAAACTATAAATCTAAGCACATTAAATTAAATTTGTTTTAAAATATTCTTAAAACAGACAAATATATCATCTGTCAATATTAATATTTATTATATGTTGAGATTAAGTCATCCTCGAAGACTCAAGGAATTACATGTGGGCCATTAACTATGCTAACATTATTATAAAGATCTTCCAGAAATGGTTAGGACTGCTTTATCCCTCTAAAGCTATCAAGACATCATCTCTTGAACGGTTCAAAGCACCAGAACGAGGACCCACTAATCACAACCCAAGGATTCGGTTTTCCAACCACAGAAACAATCTTGTGGGAATCAAAATGAAATTAATCTTAAATGATATAGAGGTAGATTTAAAATCTAAAGATAGCCCAAAACTCAATTAAAAGATGGGTCCTTTGGCCTTAATATTTCCTAACAAATTATTTTGATCTTTGATTCACGTGCCAATCTCTGCTGCTTTCCCATCTGATGTGGGCCTTAACCGACAAATGCTAGAGGTTATTTATTAACGAGCTCCACTTAGATGAAATACGTACAATTAGAAATGGGCCCCATAGATCGAATGTGTGTGAGAATAAGGTTGTAAAGGAGATACGTGATATGAACTTAGACATGGGAAATGTTTGTATGGGCTGCAGCTATACCGTTGTTGTTTTGGGTAGTGAAGTCGCATTTTCCACTTTTCCTCCTCTCAGAGAGGAGGAAACGTGGCAATGCAGCTTTATCGCGGCGGTAAAGTCGCATTCGCTACATTTCCTCCTCTATGAGTGGAGGAAAAGTTGCAATGCAGCTTTACTGCTGCTGTAAGAGGCGGTATAGCCTCATTTGCCACTTTTCCGCCTCTTTGAGCAAAGGAAAATTGGCTTTGCTGCCTTGCCGCTGCTATAAGGGGTGGTAAAGTCTCAATTACCACTTTTCATCCTCTCTGAGAGGAGGAAATCTTGCACTGCAACACTCAAGATGTTTACACCGATTTTTTTCCCTTTTTGTTTTTCCTTTTCTACATTTTGATATGGTCACAGTTAGGGGCATAGGTCCAAACAATATATAACGGATGGCCATGTATAATTAACTTTTAAATAGAATAATATTAAATCACAACAATTACACAATATATTGCTTGTTTGGCAAATTTACTTTACTTTTGAAGTGAAGTTAATGGTTAATATAAGAGAGAAAAAAAGTAAATGTTTGGTGAAACCAAAAGGTGAGAAATCAGTTTTTTTAGATTCCCTTTTAGAACGAAGAGCTTTTTTATTTATAAGGGTGCTCGCGGATCGAGCCAGGCCCCTTTGGGTTGGGCATGGGTTTTAGGTTATAATAGATAGGTCGTGCTCAATTTTCTTTTATTTGAACTAAGCGGTTGAGAGTCGGAATACCAGCTCGACCCAAATATACATATAATTATTATAAGGGAGTGAGTAGTGAGGGGGGGCCTCAAACCTCGTGACCTCTCACAGATGGTAATATGATCAGATCGATTGAGTTGGCCTAGGAGCCAGTAAGAAATTCATTTCTATGTTTCAATAAGTCTAACATGAGTCAGGCTCAGGCTTCATCATTTCCATGCGGGACTAGGCTCTGGCTAGCAACTTCAGGCCCGACTGAAGCTTTGCCCAGGTTTAGGCTTCTAGTTTAGAAGTCGGGCTACTTTGGGCATTCCTCGGCCAAGCCCAGCGTGGTCCATGAAACCCCCAAATTTTTTTTTTTTCTGAGGCTTGAGAATATTCCTTTTACATTTTTTTTTGTTAAAAGGATAAGGTGATTTTTGAAATTTACTATCTTTTGATTTGACCAGCTCTCCTTTTATTTTCTCTTGAACTAACCCTTCACTTTACTTCAATGGTAAAGTAAGTTTACCAAATATGAAGTAGATAGCGAGTGAGAAGTAAACAAATATGGTGGTGTCCACTCGTGATTAAATCCTACTGTAAAAATCAATATCATCTAGGTTCTTTTAATATATGAGAGCGACCGGTTTACTACGTATATGGTGCATATTAGTTTATTGACGATATCCCCTTGATGAAGCTTTTAAGGTTTGATTATGTCAAACCCTACAGGTGGACTTTGCATCCGACATATCAAATAAGTTAAGTATAAGGTCTTAAGGAATTATAAAGTTATTGATTAAATATAAATGTCTATATTTAATCGATGGATATCTGAAATCTTAACATGGGGAGATTAATAAGCATTTAATAACAAAAAGTTTGAAATATGATTCTGAGAATAAAGACGTAAAGTGCAATTATAATTTAATAGTGGACTGTACTGTAATTTATGTAACTGGGATTCTAATTTAGGTCGAATTAGGTTTCATGTTTCCATATGAAACATATCCTTATTTCCTTCTTAAGGTCCCTACTGTAGCCTATATATATACATATACATACATATATATATATATATACATATACATACATATATATATATATATACATATATATATGGGAGGCGGTCCTGTAAGGACCGTCCTTACGGTTGACGGTGCGGACCGCCTATTAGGGCCCACTATGAGACCCCACTGGTCATGGGACAAAGGGGGATTGAAAGATCCAAGTGGGGTCAACTTATATATCAAATTTGAAGTCAATTTAATACATCTGACCCTTTCATCTATGGCTTACAAGTTTAACAGCTTTATATCAAAGAAGAAAAATTGACCTTCAATCCAACGGTCAAGTTCATCCGAATCCATTCAAATTCATGGGAGTCAGTGCTTAAAAGAGGGTTATGAATGAGTGGTCACTTTGGATGGTTCATAAGGTGGGCCCTAGTGGGCGTTCCGAACAGTGTGGACCGTAAGGACGGTCCTTACAGGACCGCCTCCCTATATATATATATATATATATATATATATATACATATATATATATGTACCATTGCTCTCTAAGTTAAAATAACAAGAGAAATCTCGTTTTGGAGAGCAAAGAGAATTCGCAGAAGAGACTCACACTTTGGTACGAGTGCACAGAGGAATATAGTAGAAGATTTTGAAATTTTCGAGTTGCTGTAAGATCAAGATCAAATCAGAGAGATTTCGTAGGTATGAATCTCGTAGGTATGATTTTTAATCATATTCGTCTATAGTTATTTTCACAATGATATGTACACAATATCTATTTCCTCGCCACTGCCCTTTTTTCTAATAGAATGTGATAATTAAATTCAGCCCAAACAACGGCCGTAAGCTGAATGGTTAAACAGATTCCTTAACCCAAGTCAAGCAGTCGTCTTGTTCTGTCTTCCCTTACAAAATTCTTTAGGTAGTTTTCTTTCTTCTCAAGTTAGATTTAGATGCCGTCATTGCTTGCCTTCCTCTCGAGTGTCGTCCAAGGCAGCACAATGTTCCGAACACAGCGTGTAAGCGGTTTTCATAAAGTTGGGCAGCTCTCAGATGATCTTAACCGTTCAAAACAACCGCAGAAGGGATGATCAGATGCGATGAGCAGAATATAGTGACCGATTTCTATCCCAAGTGTTGTGTGCTGTGTGCAGCACTTTATTTCTTCTTTCTGCACAAGACGCACCCAGTCTTTGTTTTCGTATTGGGATTTTGGTGGGACCCAACCAGTATAAAGAAGCAAAGTGGACAGACAATCTTATCCGTTGACTGTTGGCCAGATCAAGTCGACCAAATAGAGGGCTATGATCTACCCGTCTGTAACGGCGATGTTGGCCGCGAACTGCGGCCAACTGGTTATATACTATATATATAAACAGAACAGATCTCCATATCCTTTGTTAGTTCCTTCTCTCAAGCCAAAGAGGGAAAAGTAGAAGAATCATTGGATTGAGATTTTGATTGATCGAGAGAGAGAGAGAGATAAAGAGAAAGAGAAGGAGAGATGGTGCTATGGGAGATAACGTTGGCGACTGCTTATTTTCTGGGACTGAAACGAACATACAAGCTAGCTCTCAGGATGCAACGACGTCTCGTCAGCCCTAATCACCCCAAGATACGAAACTTCCTTCACAGGTCTTTCATCTTCTCTTTCTTTCTTTCTTTCTTTCTCGCCCTAGCCCATTAGGTGTTTGATGGTAGTTGAATGTAAATTATAGAATCATTTCAACAATGGGTTTCTGGATTGAATCATCATAACCTCATGAATCCCCATCTCGTTTGTTTTGTTCTTTCAAAAGGACAAAAGTGCTGCATCAAAGTGCAATAAAAATGTGTTGCAGAATCCTTGGGATTGTTACACAAAACAAGCAGGCGCTAAATAAACTCAGTGATCTGCTAGAAAGGAAACAAACATAGAACAGGAGGATTTCTTTTTTGTTTTTTTTTTTTTTTTGGTAGCCGAGGCATGTCTTATAGGACAATGTCTTTAGGCAGAAGTTGTTCTCTTGCACCTTGATATGGTGGTTCCATTGTCGATTTGCTTAATTGATCACTCAATATATATATGAGTGTTGAGCACCTCAAAACCAATTAAGCCCTTGAGATTATTTGCATAAATTATTTATCAATCTCACATAGTCTAATTCAATCACTGCATCCTTGAATATTTGCTTCAAAAGGTTATGCCTTGGGCGTGGCGTATATATCTTAGTTTCCCATTGTTCTTATTATTTTTAACTTTTTCCTTGAATTGTACAAATCCCTTTATTGGATGGGGGGTTTTTGGGGGATGGCTATTTAATTATTTCCTATTATTCTGGACTTGCCTTCCTTTTTCTTTATGTGTAATTTGGATTGTTTCAAACCAGAAACCATTGAATGGCTATGATTAAACCCCCCTTAAATCCAGGGTTAAGATTAATTTTGGGTTTTTTTTCAGCAAGAGGAGTTTTTCAAGTTTTATGGCATGAATGTGATTGGTTGGTTGGTGGTTGGTGCTCCTCTGTGTTAAGAGTATGTTTGTGTGACTAGATGATTTCGCAAGAGAGAGGAAATTGTTTTGATTTTCTACAAAGCCTACTCTTATATCATTTGGTGCAACACTTTTTCCGTGCAGAAAAGGAAAGAATGAACTGATTTTCCTTAATAAAGAGGATTTCTATTTTCTAAGGGGGAGGTAGGAATGCGAGATTCCTCTCTACTGTAGAAAAGGAAATCCATAGAGTATGGAAGCCTCTTATCGTACAAACATACCCTTAAGACTTTTTTTCCCTGCACAATCTTTATGAAAGTTGGCTGTGAGACACTGGGACCTCTCTACCCTTCATCTACAGTCAAGAGAAGGTGTGAAACCCCTATTTTCTTTATGTTTTAGCTTTTTTCCTATATAGTTGAACTACCACTGCTGGTGCCTAGTACTTTTGTTGCTACTTATCCTTAAATGTTGAGGAACTGTTGCTGGTTCATACTGTTCTTGGTTCTGTTGCTATTTGACTCATGCAAGCGTAGTCTCATCATTGACCTAAATATTTCCTTTGTAGTAAATTTGTAGAGGTGATCGGACAGAGTGGATGGCATGTTAAGCACACAAATAACAGCAGCTATACTCATTTACATTGGATTTATTTGATTCCCAATTACTTGGACGGTGGCTGCACACCCCTGCCAGATATTTCGTGTATGAAATCCGTCTTTTCCGGAACTGATTTATGGGATTTTTTTCTGTTGAATTAAATACTGGGGATGAGGATAACAATCAGAACTTGAATGAAATCCAATCTTTTTCTAACTGTCAGAAACAAACAACTTTGTATCAAGGATTGATTTGACCCATCTACAAGATGTGACTTATATCCTCAGAAACAACTCAACAAGCAAAGTTCGGGTAAAGGTGCAAGCACAACAACAAGAACATCTACACAACCATATCTGTTATTCAATTCGGGTATTTTGGGACCTGTTTTCATCCCCAACTCCCTATGGGAAACTGCTACAGTTGATTTTCAGGGTATCTCAATTTCTTGTCTGGAGGGAATTGTTTTCGACTGTTGTCCCTTGTTAGCATGAGTTTGTTTGTATATTGTGTAGGGTGGGCTCTGCTTGTGGAGCTCATTGGTTTTTACATCCCTTTCTAGTTGAATAAATTTTGGAGAGAGTGACTATAGATGTGGTTTAACCATAATGGATGGAATGCTTATTTCAAAGGGATACCCAACACTTCAACTGAAGTGCTTGATGATACAGTAAGTAAGAAAGGCTTTAATCGATGTATGAGGTGCCTTCTTATGGCTGGTGTGGTTGTGTAGAATCCTGGTGTCTATTGAATCCTAGAGGTCATTCTTTTCTATTACAAGGGTATAAAAACATTAATCAAAATGGTCGATGATGAGGAATCAATTGAACCCATTTCTAGAATTTCATAGCTGAAATGAGCTTGGCAATACTGTGGATTGCCAAGAATGTGAGTACTGTCAATTCCTTACTTCCAAGGATTCCATTCAGCCAAATGAGCTCCTATTGCTGTTTATTGAGGTGGATCATTTACTAAGGCTATTACTGCTGCTGCTCCTGTTTTTAAACCAAGGTGGTTCTAGACCTGTCCAGTCATTCTACTACTGCCCTTTTACATCTGAAGGTGCAAAAATTGGATCCTTAGGAATTCCTCACAGACATGCTGAAGCCCCGCAGTCATATATAGTTGAATGATGTAGTTTCGAATTTAGTATCCATGCAAGAATGTTCTGACCTTGACTGGTTTCCTGGCTTAAATTGTTTCAGGACCATTGGTAGTAACATGCTTTGTTAATTGCTATGCCCCTGTATTCTTCTATCTTTAATTAGTCTCATCTCTATTCTTTTAGGGTGTTAAAGGGCGGGTTTCCAGCTTTCTCGGTGCGACCATGGAATTGTTAGTTTCACACGTGACTTCTATTTTTGTAGCTTTTGAAGCCCAGGACAGAAGATTTATTGAGAGGAGGGCATTGATGGAAAGAACTGGATAAAAACCAGTGATAAAGGACTTGTTAACTTATATTTCCCATATTTACTTCATCTCTTTTGTTTGTCTTTTTCTCTATTTTTATCAATGTTTTTCTAATAGATCTGTCAGCATTCTAGTCACTCAGTTATGGTTTGTTACTGGTCTTTTAAACTTACCAGACATCACTAAAGGATCTGGTTTCTGCAGACGAACTCGTTATATTTTTGACGTGGCACTCAAAGTTCACCAAAATATACAGCAAAGAGACATTGAAGTAGGTAGGAATCTTGGAAACAGGATTCTACGATACCTTGACAGAATGAAGCCGTCAGCCCACATTCGTGGTGAGCCTCCTGGAAAGCTACCCACAAGCAACAATGTAAATAAGCAAATGTTGAAGCACGGCGAAGTTCCTGGAACCGCCCGACCCAACAGCAAAGTGGTGGACCGCGAATCTAATGGCCGTCATCTCTTCTCCTTGCCAATTAACGCTCACCCAAATTACTTTCCAACTTTAGGCATTATGATGAGACCTTCAAAGCCAGCCAGCATGATTGGTCATAGGCATTTCTGCTCCACAGCAGTTATACCCGACTCAAACTACAGAATCAGCAGATTTGAAGGTGTATTTCGGAAGGATATAATGCAGTGGATGCAGCAGAACTGAAGAGGATTGGTTAGTGTGCTTTTGCATGTTCTTGGATAAAGAAGAATCTAGGGAATAATAGGGATATATGAACTTCACCCGATTCAGGAGGGTGCTAAGTTTGGATTTCTACTTTTTTTGCCCTGAAACTGATTTGTGGACATAGAATTTTTGTTCTTTTTTTTTTTTGGCAGGAAGGTAGACTTGAAATATGAAAAAAATCCACTCTGCTAACTACAGTGAGTTCATGGTTTTATCTGTGGTGGTACTACTTTCTGTTGAGAGAAATAATCTAATGGTGATAATTTTTTTGGGCAATCATCAAATGGTGATTAGGGTGTGTGGTGTTTGGAGAAGTGGTTCGATCCTGTTATTTCTCAATAAACACCTTAAATGGTTCTTACCTTTTCAATAGGTGTAATATGCAGTCATCACTCAAAACTGATTTGGTTGACTAATGGGGTATAGCCATCTATTTTGTGGTCCCTTTTCTTTAATCACTGGTTATCATTCTATAATTGGCTGCAATAGGAGTCACTGGTTGTAGAATTGGCAGAGCTACTCGTTTCCACGAATAGGGGTCACTGGTTATTGTTCTTTTTTGCTTTTGAAACAAGACACTCAAATGCCTTCATATGAAGGGGATTTACTCAAAACTGATTTGGTTGACTAATGGGGTATAGCCATCTATTTTGTGGTCCCTTTTCTTTAATCACTGGTTATCATTCTATAATTGGCTGCAATAGGAGTCACTGGTTGTAGAATTGGCAGAGCTACTCGTTTCCATGAATAGGGGTCACTGGTTATTGTTCTTTTTTGCTTTTGAAACAAGACACTCAAATGCCTTCATATGAAGGAGATTTTCATTTGATTCTTTGGAAAAATCTGTAGAAGTACTTAGTTTTATTTATTTTTAGCGATGAACGTCCAGAAGTGCACGATCAAAGACTACTAACATGGTTCATCGTTTACCAAAAAGAAACAACAACATTAGTTCTTCTTTTACCAAAAAGAAACAA
Organism: Umbellularia californica; assembly: GCA_028538565.1. Lineage (NCBI taxonomy): Eukaryota > Viridiplantae > Streptophyta > Magnoliopsida > Laurales > Lauraceae > Umbellularia > Umbellularia californica. Next base: position 9,452,853 of record JAPQWN010000001.1, on the reverse strand, counting down.
CACCACAGTTTCATGACTATTAACAAGCAATGGAGACTCCTATTAACAATGTAACCTCGAGCCTGCACTATAATAACGTTTTGGAACACCCACACCCCCAACCACCCCCCCCACCCCCACCCCCAAAAAAAAAAAAAAAAAAAAAAAAAAAAAGTAGTCGTCCTCATTGATTCTACCATAGAAAGGGTATGTGGAAGATTTGGCATATTGTTCTGGTCGACCTTGATCCATAAACCATTTACTTGGACTGGAGGGCTGAGCCGATGAGCAATAGAGTGTGTAGGCAGCGGAAGAGGGTTACACAAATGTGCCCTTAATCAGCGGCAGACCCACCCAAGTATGGGCATTTGGGGGCGGTCGCCCCCACCGGACTTGGGTCCACTTCCAAAACCCATTCAAATGCTGTGTCTGCTTTCAAAATCCACATAAAATTTCTTGATCCACCCTCTCAAATGCCACGTGAAAATCCTGGGTCTGCCCCTTCCCCCTAGAATCTAACTACCTTTCGGGTCCACCACTGCCCTCAACAGTTCCGGTCGGGGTGGGGCACTTTTCATTTGGTTATTTCAGTTTCATGTGTACTGAGTCCACATTGCTTCTTCCTTCTTCCATTCTATTTTCAAAGCAGAGTAAAATGACACGGAGAAAATGGACATTTTCACCTATAAGTTACTTTTAAAATTTTACATTTCCATGGGAATCCCAGCACCCTCAAGTCACTGTCTTCTGTTAGGGATGTTTTCCTGTATTGGTTGCAGCAATTGTAAACAAAAATATATGAGATCCATTCCATCAGAACTTGCGGCGGTTTTGGGTACCAACCATCTCAAGTCATTTCGCACAAGGCAAAATTACAGTACTAGATTTGTAAGAATTCTGATTGTGGGTTAAAAAATGCAAGTGAATGTCACTATAGAATCAGGAGACGCCAAAAAAAAAATGAATACAGTTGGGTATAGCATGGTTTCGTTGACAAGTTTTGGACCAAAAATTTGCATGTAGAGTGTCTTGAAGCTTTCAGCGAATAATATGTTATACTACTTTTTAAATGTAACTCTCCAAAATCGAAATCTGAAGTAAAATGTGGGATGTTTTCTTCTTTTGTGAAAAGTATTTGATACTCTCTTGTTAAACATTTTTTTTATACTCTTGTTAAACATTTTTTTTTTTTTACATTAAGCATATTAAATATAAAATTCTCTCTTGAAGTTATGGGATTTTTTTCCACAAATAATCATATAATATGCATTTTATTCATATACATATATAATTATGGTTTTCGTGAAAATTTATAACATTACTTTGGATATTTGGAAACATTTGACTAATGGGACATATTGGTGACAAAATCGTAATTATGTGTATGAACAGCACAATATACACAAACAGACTGGAAACTGGAATTCAAGGAATATGGACTGACTGAGGCGATCCTCCATGCAGCAATATATTGTCTTCTCTTTTATGTATACTTCTTATCATTCAGGATTTGGACTGGTGAGAAATGTGGAATTCCATGAGCACCAAAGGCGAGAATTATTTCCAAGAGAATTGCTTGATGACACATGGGGTGGGTTGCATCAATGGCAACAACTCATTCAATGCGGCGAAAATCTTCATGGTTGATATCATACAAGAGAGATTCAGGGACAAATCAACTCCAACTTTGATGTTGAATCATTCATCCAAGGAAACATCGCACTGATAGCTTTGTCCTCCAATCAGATAAAGCATAACTGTGTGAAAATGATGATGGCAACATGTACAGAAAATAAATGAAGAACTGGGCAATGCACACCATTTCCTTGAGATCATTCCCTACCATTCACTTCATATCTCATCACTTACTAGGATAGAATAGCTCAAAGATGAGGGTATGTAAATAGATTAAATGGCACCCGGAAAGCTTTGATAGAAGATGAAGTCTTCCTGAGATGGCAGTGCTCTTGCACCTGAATGTGTAATTTTCTGTACTATTTGGTTCCCACCAGCTCCATTTCCCTCCATTCTAGATAATGTGTAATGTGATGTTAGCAAAAACCACAAAAAATCTTCCTGTTTTTAGTGGTTTATGTTGCATCAAGATGGTTACTTAAACAAAACACTCTCAGGGAACATTTGCCAATGAGAATTTCCTAAATTTATAAAATCAACAAACAGAAAGGGTTTGTTTGTTTGTTTGCATAGAAAACCTAGAATTCATGGTCAAATGAGCTCCACCGACAAATTATTTATGTGAAAGAAGGATATAAGGTACCGATCTAGATGAGACCTTTACTTTTCTAGGATTTGAATTACTGAGTTGGGGCTGGGTATTCATTTCCCATCTTCTCTTGATTCATTTTCCATTACAAGGGAGGTTATTTGATTGTCATCTTTCGATATTCACCTTTGATTCTTCATTATTAACTACACACAGAAATACAAAGTGTCAGAATACTTAAGAAACATGAAGCAGACAGGCCCAAAACATTAATCTTCACAAAAAATGTACTACAGGCATAATAGGATTGGCTGTAATAGTTTTTTTCCCCTGAAAAGGATTCCTTTCGACCAAACAAGCCCTACAATGAGAGTAACTATTCCATTTAAAAACACGACGAGAGGAACTGCAAAATGGAAATAAATTCAGAAAAAAGATTCGTGTATCCTTCAAGAGTATCATGAACAATAAGTGCAACACAGCACCCTTTATCAAAAGCAAGATAACAGTCTACACACAATTGCCCAATCAGAGTTCTCAATCACAAGGTTCTTCGATCCAACTGACAAAAAGTGTTTTCTTCTTTTAAATGTTAACATGACATGAACCCTCATCCTTGTCACTCTGATGATGAGAGGGTTGGTCAAATAAAAATGACTTTTCCCCCTCTAATATGTAAATTAGAACTACATTCCATCGATGAAGGAATCTAGAATGACATTTCCGATACAACAGTTCAAGTGGTGTAGCAATGGCAACTAGACCATTTAAGTATGACTCACGTAACAGTCCTATACAGTTATTTATATCGGTAGCGACATTGAGTTCTTAATGCCTGAAACAGAGTGCAGTTATGTAGTCTAACTTCAATTTTGAGCATTCTTACCATTTGGGCTGTTCTAGAGTTTCTTTCATCAGCCATCACTATCATTCTCATAGTCCATGTCAAGTCTCATTGCATCGATTAAAAGGCAGTGAATATCAGAATTCAGAGTATGATGCAGAGGTATGTAAAATGATCTTAACATGGTGGGTAAATGCACCATAAAACTGATATACGGGAGGCAGTGTTAGCAATTCCAATAAAGTGCAGCCATGAGGGAATTTTAATTCTAACAAACTTCCTTTTTGGGTTCTTTTATACTGGCAGGTGACTCTGCCAATGCCTTGTCCAGTGCCGTTCTTAAAGAGATGGTTCCTTGAGATTCTCATTCAATGAAGGTGGCCCTTGCTCATGTTATCCAGTAGTATGTATCTTTGATTTCTTATGATGTCTATGAACATATTGTACCAGTTATTCTTATTCTTATGCTTACATGTCTTTATAGTTCCTTATTTAAAAATATAATCTGCTGACCATAACATAGTTGTGAGAAAGCTTTGATGACCATGATGATGATTTATAACTATAATTGATTTTTAGAATCCCTTCTCTCTCACCTTTCTAATATAAAATTCTACAATGCAATTGAAGTGGATGCAGGAATTTTCTCAAATTGAAGAACCTGTAAAATGTCTGGCTTTGATTTTCATCACCTTCCTCTACATATATACACAGACCCAGAAACAGAACACCATGGCTCAAAACACAACTGCTCCTACCAAAAGAAAAACAACACACAACTGCTCCTAAAAAACAAAACAGAGTTGCAGAAAGCAATAAAAGAAACCCAAGAAGAATGTGTTACCCGCCAAGGAGAAGAAAGAGAACATTGCAATTGTCAGGTCCATGAATTGTCAAATGCTGCAGAAGTGATTGCCTGAGAGAACTCCGCAAAGCTGATCCGACCATCGCCATCCAAATCGGCCTCTTTGATCATCCCTGTGAGCTCCTCGGCAGTTAGCGCATGCCCGAGCTTGGCCATGGAATGCGCAAGCTCTGCTGCTGTAATGTAACCATTCCCATCGCGGTCGAACAACCTGAATAGGTGCCGGATCTGTTCTTCAGTGTAGGGAGATTTCGCCGGCACGAGCTCCGGCGCCACGAGAGCCACGAACTCAGAGAATTCGATGAGGCCATTGCTGTTGGTGTCAGCTTTCTGGATGAGCGCATCGAGCTGATCCGAGCTCGGTTTGAGTCCGAGCGATCGAAGGAGCGATGCAGTTTCAAGCTGCGTGAGGCTTCCGTCGTTGTTGCGATCGAAAGACCGGAAGATCTCGCGAAGCTCCGCGATCTGCTCGTCATCAAGTTTCACGGATTCATCTTTGTGGGTAATTTCGAGGATCTTCGACATTTCTTCTTTTCTGCGTCAGAATCGTTTGTTTATTGTTTCTACGTTGTTGTTTTGATCTTGATCTGCTTCATTTCTCTGTCATTTCGAAGATGAATCGCCTATTGAATCTTTATTTCTCTGAATCTCTCTACATTGAATTCCTCGATCTACAAGATCTTCAGCTTCTTCTCGTCGAATGAATTGCTCGATCTAAAGCGATATTCCTATGATTATTGGTAGATCTAATCAGATCTTCAACATCTTCTTCTAAACCAATTGCGTAACAATTTCTCCTCTGCAGAGTCTACTCTTTCCCTAGCGTTTGGAGGTAGATCTGGATCTGGAATCTCTCGATCTAATTCAGCTTCAGATCCGGATTTCTCTCGTGTCTCCTTCCGTTACTCGCGGTTCTGAGGGATCTGAAAGCTTTTATTTCATGCGTTTTGATGAATCTTCCGAAACTCGTGCGAGTCTCGGTGGGATCGGGGAGAATGGAGAGGAAGAAGAAGGAGAAAGAGAAGACGAAGAAAAGGGGGTTTGGTTTGGTTTGGCGCAAGAAAATGCTCGTCGTGGTGGTGGTGGTGGTGGTGGTGTTTGTGTAGAATTGCGTAGGATCCGTGTTTTGTTTGTTTTCGTTTCTTGTCTATCGACACGAAAACGACTCGCCAAACCAATCTGTTGTTTTTTTTGTTTGATCGAAACCTTGGTCCCGCTGTGCGGGAAAACCTAAAAAAAAAAAGCGCCGGATGAAGCGGGCGATACGTGAAGCGATCGCGTCTTCTTCCTCCATGTTGTTTTGTGGAAGGGAGACTCCGTCAACTGTTCTTTCGCGGGAACTCTATCTTGGGGCCACGTAGAGATAATTTTGACTTGAATCTCATCTGCTTCGGTGACATTCCAACATATCTCCAGTTACGCTCTGTTTTGGGTGGATCCCACCGTATGATTAAAAATGTGACTTGACTTTGCCATTGTCTAATTGCTAGTGACTTGGCATTAATCAGGACCCATCATGTTATGTGCTCGATAGGATGATGGGACCCAAATCTATTCAACTTAGATTTTACGTAATGTTGTTTGAGGAGCTGGGATTTATCTTGAACCGTCCAGATTATCTCTATTTATGTTTGAATATGTGTTACACAATTTCTATATCAAGGGATGATGCAAGATCAACCCGTCTAAGAAATCTCAAATTGTCTTCAAGCAATAGCTTCCGGTGTTGAGACGATATGGACCCTGTGTGGGCATAATCTCCTCATCTCCTGGTTTCTTTCTCTTTTCCCCAAATCCATTAATGTCCTTGACATTCCCCAAAATCATTCCTACTTCTCCAAATAGCCATAAGATCAGGGTGGGAAAACATCAATGTTGCCGGTGTGAATACCACCTCTAATGGGCATTTCTCATTCCATTTTGCCTCTCAAGTTGATATTGATAAAGTCTGGACAAGAGGTCTAACAGTGTTCTTCTGGGTCTCCAGCAGGTACACCCAAGCTTTCGAGGATGTGAAATTTTTTTCGAGGATGTGAAAATTTCTAAGTTATCTATATGCGTGCAGCTTCACAACATGCCCCTCAACTATTTTGATGAAGAGCTTGTTCATATGATTGGAGAAGCTGTTGGAGACGTGCAAGAAAATCCAATTTGCTGAGGAGGATGGTAATGACATGGTAAGAATTAGGATTGTAATGGATTCGGTAAAATCCCCTAAAATAAGATTTTAGTCGATCCCATCATTATAACCCTTTAATTTGTGACTATCAAGTTTAATGATTTATAATGCACATAATTTTTTTATTTCAATCCAATGGTTCAATCCTTCAACCAAAAAAAAAAAAAAAAAAAAATCCAATGTTTATAATTCATGGAGTCTTTGTTGGATTGATCATGTGGGGACCCAAGTAGGCCCTATGAGATTATTGCATGGCCTACACCTAGGGATGTAAATTGGTCCCTGATTCTCCGTTTACCTGTAGGTTCTGACCCGTTAAAAACCATATATGGGTCCTTATTTAGGCCCTGATAAGTAAATGGGTCCGGTTCCACCTTGGTTCGGACCCGTCAACCTAAGACTTGACATATTATCTCAATTTTCAAAAATCTCTTTTAAAAATCATATTTTTTTTAATATTATTCTCTACCTAAACCTGGACCTGGATCCAGACTCGTCTCATATATGGTTTTAGTTCCGGAGCAAAGAAACCGGTTCCGGAACGGTTCCGGATCCGATTCCACCTTCTCCTTAATGTCTCTGGTTCATGGACCTGGACCGGAACCGACCTATTTACAACCCTACCTACACCTCATCATCTGCCATTATAAATAATGTGGAGCTGGAAAACCACGAAACCAATGACTATCAATATCATGGTTTAGTATGATACTATAGAACTGATTAATTGCCTGACCTTTTGTAATGCTCAGCTCTGATAGCAATGGGCATGTATTTAGCTGGGTACTGCAGTTTTGACACAATTTCCCCTAATTGGTATTTGCCAAGGATAAACAAATATGAATGTGAACTCATTAAAACTACCCACACTGCAAAGGCAATTTAGAATAATCTAGATAACTACTGCAAAGAAAAAAAATCACAAGTTGTGATCTATTTTTCAGAAAGAGAAAATAATCTAAGGAGAGCAAAAAGAAAGTAATGATTGCGGTGGTATTTGTAGGGGCGCCCTTGGGTCAGGCCAGCCCTTTAAATTTCTAAAATTATTCAAATTGTTGAGACATACAGTCACACATGGTCCCACAACATTAATACATGGAAAAGAATGTCTACCCAAGAAAATTATAAAAACAAAAACATGAAATTTACCGAAAAAGAGGATGCCCCTGGTCGCAAGGGCAGCCCCAAATAGAGCCACCCGTCAAGCCGTAGTATGTTCCCAAAAGTCAAATGAAAATTTTGGATTCAGGTTTAAAAAATTCAATAGAAATCATGGGCCCACCTTTAAAATCCCTGATTCGCCTCAAAATCAAACTACCTATTAAGGTCCATACCCCTCAAAAGAAAATCCTAGGCCCGTCATTGTTCGGTCGTAATGCCGTTGATGTAAATAGTCAAATGATGAGCGGTGAGATAGAGAGCGATAGCTCGGCGAGGAGAAAGAGCATTGTCGACTCCATTTTTTGTTATTTCACAAGAAATGGATTAAGGCATGGGCGAAAACATCACTCCGCACTCAAACCTAATGGTTGTCTATTCTCATTAGGTATCAATTTTTGGGACACACAGGTATTAAAATGAAAAAATAAGGATGTATGACAAAACCATAGAGGCCTACTTTTAAACTTGAAAAACCTTTGCAGATGCATAAACAAACCTCAATTCAATTTTACTTTGCCACGCAACCTTGTTACTTGTTAATTTACAGGCTTAATCAACCTCCCGAGTCACTTAAATCCTAACTAACTCGTCGGGTCCAGGCTTTTATTGGCAGGCCACGAGGTTTCGTATTGGACCGGCCCAATTTCACTCCTCATGACTCATGAGTAATGAATCATGGACATGATCTTTCATTTCATTTCATCTCTGTGTGGAAGGTGGAGGACGAAGAGTTTTACAGGTTTTTTTCTTTCTCTTTCTCTTTGTGAAACAACAATGAATTAGGGTTTCTCATTGAGGTTTTGGGTTGGATTCTATTGAGTCTTGTATTGCTGTTTGATTTTGCATTAGAGTTTATTTTGGGGGGTTTGTATTAGGATTTATTGGTGTTTGTTCTGGACTTCGATTGGGGGTTTGACTGGGGTTTTGGGGTTCTTTGAGGATGATAGGATTATAATTTCTGATTCTGCTTGATTTTGTGTTCAGTGTTTTGATTTGATTTGTTTTGAACCACTTGATAGCTTTGGTTTATGTTCAGTGTTTTGAAACCCTGCTTTTTTTTTTTTTTTTTTTTTTTTTTTTTTTCTCTACTTTGACCGTCCATACCCTTAATTTTGAAGATTGGGAGTGACTTATGTAGGTATTCATAACTTCCATTCATAGTTTCATAGTTGGGTTTGGACACTTGTTCATTGCAAGGGCTGCATTGCATGTGTGAGGTGCCGGAGTAGTGCTGCATTAGGTCCAGTTTGAACTTCTGGTGACAAGCATCATGCCCATTCATGGCCAGCCTTTTTCTTCCAAAGGGTGTTTAAGTGACTGTCAGGTCACGCCCATTCGAACTGGAATATCCCACACGCACATTTCTGCAAATCTGCTCTTGATGTTCTTTGCGCTATGAAATTCAGGTTGATTTTTGGATTGGCAAACCATAGATCTACACAAATAAGTATTGGGCTTCATTGTATTTGGAGGCAACTCACTAGTTAATCATTTGTTTCTTTGACCAAGAAGGTTCTAGGAATGCCTTAAGGAAAGCGATTATGTAAGAAGGCTATGCTTGCAAATAATATCATCAACTTTGCCTATTCTATATCCCAGTACCAACACCCTGCACGGTGCATCCATCTAGTGAGGGACACTTACATGGCTTTCCCTCTTTGCACATGAACATTATTTTTCTGCATATGACCACATATGGCTTTTCCTCTTTTGCACATGAATATTTTCAATTATGTAAGTGTCTCTCACCCTATGGTGAGGGATGGATGCACATGAATATTCTCTCTTTTTGTATGAGGAGGCAAAAATTAAATTGTTCTTAGCATTAGAAGCCGACTAGCATTAAGGAAGCATGGACACAGGGGCGGACCCATGTATTGGCACGTGGGTGCATCTGTACCCATAGGATTTGGAAAGGGCCATAAAGCTTCAGCATAGTCGTCCCAGCCGCCACACCCACTCAAAATCGATCGCCCCACCCCCTCTCCTCAGTCTTGTCTCTCAAGTCACATTCCCTGCAAAAAGGAACTTTTTCTCTGGTCTCTTCCCCTTCAGCTCCTGCAGATCTCTCTCCGGCAGGTTCTCCTTCCTCCTCTTTCCATACTTGTGAAAGTATGCTGGCATTTATTGAGCAATGTCAATAATATAGAGAAAGAGATGTAAAGATGAACATAGTCAGTTTCTCTCTGTAGCGATTCTTGTTATAATACCGAGCTTATTTGCCCTATTTGAATGACTGAATTTGATACAAGAGTCGAGGAATGATTCAATGTAGATGGAACCCCTAAATCCATATACCCCGGCCCTATATCTGAAAACCCCCAATCCGTAGTACCTAAAACCTAAATCCCTAAACCCGAACCCTAATCCTCTTTTCATAATCCCCCATCCCCAAATCTCCGAACCCAATCCCTAATCCCCAATTGGGCAATTCCTGACCGATGCTTAGTTCCAACCTCTCATTTCTGTGTGCTGTATTTTTTTTATTATTAGTTTTGAACGGTTGCTGTATTTTTTTGTTTTGGTAGATCTGAACAGTTTAGTTGTCATTGAAGCCGGCTTGGTGGGCCTTTTCTTTTGTTGGATATGAGTTATGAGATCATCTAGTTAACGTTGTGGCTACACTGCTGCTGGAGTGCCCACTCTGATTCCATAGAACGTGCTTTGAATGCCAAATTTCTGTGGTTACCATAAATTCATTTCCCTCTCTTTGAGCATTTCTTTCAGTACCTTCACCCTGACATAATAATTAATTCCTATAGCAAAGTTTGATAGTTTGATCATTTCTGTAGCATTTCACCTTCATATTGGTCACAATATTGTTTTTTCTTTTTTCCACAATGCACCAAATTGTCAGTTGTATTTTAGAATTATACATGGACAAGTTTGATAGTTTCTTCTCTTCTGATTTTGAGATGAGAATTTTATGTGAACTTTGGATTATTTTGTTTTTTTTTTTTTTTTCAGTTAATTATATGTGAACTTTAGATTTCTGATAGTTTGCTTAAGGTAGAGCTTCTCAAATTGAATATGGTTTCCAGGTTACTAGAGATATTTACAGCATAGACAATTTATATGAGTGCTCATTACCTGTTAAAGAGTGCGTGTACATATGTATGCATTGGAAATTGACCTCTTAAACTTTATATCGTATGTAATTTTGGAGTTCATCTTGGACATAATAATGATCAATCTTCGTTACTAACTATCGTCTGCCCCACTCAAATGAAAATCATGTGGCTGCCAGGCCCGCCACTACATGGACACAAAAGCAATCGCTCATGGTATTTGTACAAGTAGGAAGAGGAGACTCTGAACAACTGTTTGTCTCTTGGCGTTTTTTCAAGATGGATGGGGGCAGCATCTTTGGAGGAAAAACATTTTGCAGTGTGGTTCCTTTTGCAGTGTACCATTATGAAAGGATTTTTTAAGGTCAATACTAGTGAGAAGAAGACATATTGGAGCTGTTTAATGATAGAATTGGGCATCTGAAGTCTGGTGACAACAAAAGTGGGTTTCATGAAAAATATCAATACCTGACATTGTAGATATCAGAGGGCTGCAATGACAAATGGGTGGAAGAAGCTAATTGCAATATATTGGCCTACACACCCAACCCAAAGTTATTATTTATTTATTTTTTCCAAATTTAACATCGACGGGGAATCTGGGAGAGAATACGGGCAATAGGTATGGACTATGGAGGGCTATTAAGGAATGGAAGGGGAGAACGGGAGCAGTAGGTAAGGAGGGCTACTAAAGAATGGAAGGGGAGAGATTCTTTGCTCCTTTTCACGCTGTTGGTTGTCAAAGAATTAATGGAGCGGAGGTGGATGGCGAGTAAGGGAGGCTTTGACCATCTTAAAAAGAAAAAAATTTAAAGGAAGACTGATAATAAAAATGATTCTAAAAAGGTGTGCATCCAAGAAGAAAAAGGCCCCGGGGTTAATGGTGTTTATTCAAGAAATACAATTATTATAAGTCTTTTTTTTCTCCAGTGTAACATATTAGGAGGGCAGGGAATGAGATGGTGGATGGATTGAGCATTAGAGAGTAATTACAAGAAATAATGCCGGTATGTTAGTGGGTAGATGAAGGGATGTCTTTTCAGGTTGCGCCACTTTTATGCCATCAAGGGCTGTTTTCTGTTCACTTTTGTTAATAAAAGATTTTAAACTTACAGATAAAAAATCATCATATCTCCTCTCCCTGTTTACCCTGTAGCAAGCATTGACATCTGAGAAACATACTTTTCAATTTTGTTTTGCACCCTGTTTTGGTTCGACTCCAAACTGAAGCATTGTGGCCAATTCAATGGTACTGTATTTCATTTTGGAGAATATCTAACGTAATATATATTCAGAAATATAAAAAAATGAGGAAGTGATAACAACATATAAACTATGCATTTAATTTATTCAATTTATTTTAGACTGGATAGTTTTTGAAATTTTCTTTTTTTTTTTTTTTGGTTAAAGAAAGAAATTTTCGATCAATTGTGTTATTTGTTAGATTTCAGACCACTGCTGGTGCTGTTACATAGTTAGAGAACTGCATTTGCGCTTTGCAGTCCCATGGACGAACAAAGAAAGGTGCTTTTGCAGATTTCAAATCAAGCAAAGAAAACAATGAAGAAGAAGAATAGGGACTGCAGTGCCATTTCTCCTTTTCTGTTTGTTTCCTTCATAAGGCCCTCAATGGGCTAAAAATCCCTTTTGCATTGTTTTGAAAATCAAAATCAGATTGCAAATCATTCAAGGGGATGAATTGAATCGTATCACAAATTGTAGGTTTTATTTTCCTTATAAAAATGAAAATATGAAAATTAATTAAACAATAAAAAGAGAAAAAGTAGTTATTAATAATCTATCCATAACAATATAAATACAGTGACAAAGAGGACTATGATACAATTATATGAAGAAGAAGAACATCATTGGCATATATTAATACATGATAAATGATGTGTGAATATTAAACATGTTTAAGATATTAATATTACTAGAGGAAAAAGTTGCATTAGTTTTTTTTTAAATCTTTCAATTAAAAAATAAAAATAAAATAACTCCAAATCATCAATTATGATATCTCCTAAAGTTAAACAAGAGTTAACATGAAAAAATTAAAAATAGATAAAGTACAAAACCCATACGTATAGTTGAACACTTTAGTCAAATGCTCATTCATTATTTATTTTTAGAACCTTCCAAATTTGTGAAAATTCTAAAGAGTTTCTTTAATCAATAAGTAACCTTAAAAAGCTAAGAAGAAAGAAAGAAAAAGTAAAATAATATTAGTATTAACCTCATGGCTATAGCTTTTCTCACTTGGTCGAATCGTTTGAATCGTAAGATTCGATGATACGAGTATCGAATCATAAGATTCACACCTGAATCCGAAGATTCCCTTGTAAATGAGTTTCATTGCATAGATACGAATTTTTTAACTTATGATTTGATACAAATCGTAGGATTCGGGATACGCATTGTATAATGCGGAAAACAATGCCCTTTTGTATTTAATAGACCTAAAAAAACCCTTAATTATGTTGCCCTGATGGATGGCATATTCATAAACAAAAGGTCGTGAGAGAAAAAAAAAAAAAAAAGCAAGGCATTGCCACTAACCAATTTGGCTGAAACATAGGAATTTGGTTGAAATTCTTGAGTTCAAGAATAATGGTGAACAAGATCAAAATTCCAAATAAATAGTTCAAGCCATTCATAAGTATGTTCACTGTTCACAAGAAGGAAGAAGAAGAATGACAACAAATATTTTATAAACATTCACCCAGTTCAGGTATTTTAGGTTTTCATTATTCTATTTTCAAATTTTAAAATAAAATATCTTTGAGTTATTTTTTCCATCACATTGTGGCTCAAAACAGATTGGAATGGAAATATAGAATTCATACAGGCGACCCCAACATAGTTGCGACAAGGCTTTGGTGTTGATGTTTTCTATCACATTGTATGGGTTTTGTTTTTTTCACTCCAACACAGTGGTTATTAGGGTTCTAATTAGGTGTTTTTATCTTGATTCTACCTAACAGAGATTGGCAATTTCTTTTGAGTTTTTTTTCCTCCTATCACAACATATTTTATTTTTTTGTTGTGGTCACATATAATTCATCCGATAGTTTTAGGTTTTCCCACCTTATTGTAGTTAGATGATGAGAAGTTTTTCAGATTCATCAATTTCTATTTCAGATTCAGAGAGTGAGTAGAGGAGCTCGGGAGAACTGATAATGGTGAAGGGCCTGATATGGGCAACAGCTGAGGATCTGGCGAGCAACAGAGGCCGGGTGCTCTCTCTCTATCGTCAGCTCCTGCGCACCATCAACTCCCCCAAGCTCCCATTAAATCTGGCCACCCGTCTCGCCATGAAAGCAGAGGTTCGAACGATCTTCATTTTTGCCTCAGAGGAACGGTCTCTCCATAACATTGCCGATCTCATTGACACTGCCGAGTACACCCTCTCCCGCCTTAGGAAAGGCGAAATTCCCACTTGTAAGACTCTATCCAAAAGTTTTACAGATTTTATTCTTTTACCAGTATACATTTGTGATATGGATGAGTTATATGATCCTTCAGTTGAATATCTGCTGTGCATATGGCACTTGAAAGTTACAGATTTGGCCTGCCTTCGGAATCATTTCTGTTTTTTTCCTCTCTCTGGTGGGGCCTGTCAAGAACTGGTTATTCCCTAGCAATTCTGTGTATTGCCATCTCTGTACTACACAATCCTTGACTATTCCTGCTTGAGTGTGGTTGGATTCAATGTTAGTTTTTCGGCCAAAATTGAACAGATAAAATTAGTTGTAAACAAGTTTATGATACCATTCGAATCCCCTGCAATTCTTAGGATCACCATCTCTATGTTACACCATCCTTTACTTATTCCTGGTGGATTGTGGTTAGATTCAATGTTAGTTTTTTGGCCACAATTGAACAAATAAAAACAGATGTAAACAAATTGATGATACCAATCAAAAGATAAGAAAAATTTTATTTAAGGAATAGCATTTTCAGATCATTGGTCAAAAGTTCCTTCAATCTCAGAAATTTGGTATTATTAGGCTATACTCTATAGTGCTTTTAGATCTTCTCTGTACGCGCTTTTTTCTTTCTTTCTTTCTTTCTTTTGCTTGGCCCTGATGGACTGTCGGACCTAGGCACTGCCGCTAGTGCGCAGGACGGGTAACAGAAAAGTAAACTGCCTAAACTGCTCTTACCTTCAAAGAGCACAAATGCCTAATATCTCAGAGATCCAACATGTGACTCCTGCCTCCATAAGAGAGGACTGTGATGTCTGTTACCAATTGTGCAAGGCAGACGGACTCTCTATGTACACTTCTTTTAATGTTGAGATGTATAGATGTTTTCTTCTCTTGATTATGGTAAGGTATAATGTAGTGAAAAAAGAATGATCCAATTCATTTGCGAGTTCCCCCTTTGTTGTGTGTGCTGTTGCAGTCTATTGTGATTTGAGCTTGAATTTAGCTTTCTTAAGGGCCTCTGTATCACAGTGTCCCTTATTAGCTCATTAAATTATTGCAGCTTACGGTGCTTGAACAATGAATAGACTTGGAAGTTAAAACAAATAATTAGCAAGTGAAGGAACATGAAGGTCTAAGATCTGCCTTCAAATGTGTTAGACATGAAGTTGGGGGATAAACCATAATAATCCATCAATGAGAATAATCACGTAGTCAATAAGGAAAATAACTTGATGCATTCTTTTCGGTCCTCCCTCAACTTTTTAGCTCATAGCGAACTTCATTGTGGAATAAAATCAACCAGATCCTGATCTATGATTATCCTAATCCATTGTTACATGCGGTTTACCGCATGCCTATTTTCCACTAAGACAGATCATCATCTTCAAAACCTTGTCCCAACTATGTTGGGGTTGGCTACAAGAATTTTGTTTCTCCATTCCATCTATACCGAGCCAAATCCTCTTGTAGGTCGTACTTCTTCGGATCTATCCTTGCTACATCCATCCTTGTCCTCTTCAGCATACTCTTTTCCATCTATCCTTCTTTTTAGATAGATAACAAAATAAAATATAAAATCTCATAAGATTATAGATGATAAAATCAATTTGGTCTTTTTTCCATTCAGAACCTCTATGGATCTTTCTATTTAAGCAGGACATCATGGTGAAAATTGCCATATTCATTATCTGGTAGCTGTCCTAACTTTTGACTTTTTTTTTCCTTAGCAGTACCTTGTTTTAAGATAGATAACTAATAAAATCATGTGGCTTGGAGTGGGGCGACATAAGTGAGTTTTCTTAATCGTATTTTAGACTCTTATCTACCATTAGCTTCCTCACTAGCTTCCCACCATGATGTGTATCCTTGATGCATTTGAAGGTTAAGATTTTTCTGATATCTTAATAGGTTTTTTCCCTCCGATTAATTGTATATTTCTAGCCATTGATTGAAGTTGTTCGAGGCATATTTTTATTACATATCTTGGAGAAATAAAAATGTAAAAAATTATCCACCAACAGTTAGGTACTTGTGAGACAATCCAGTGTAACTGCAGAATAAAACCTTCCCAATTGATCATGATTTGATTGTTCACTTTTGCTGCCAACAAAAAAAAAATTTAAAAGGAAAACTTACAAAATTACAAAGTTTTGGCCTTCTTATTCTTTCCTCACCATGGTCATCAACATTTAATGGGGATGATTTTTGGCCAACTCCTACATGAAAACCTTCCTATTATCCCTCATACTTGTGATTGGTATGCATCCAGGCGAGCTTCAAAAACTAGGGTGCACTTTCAAAACTGAACCCTTCTGGGCAGTAGTTACTACAGTGCCTCTTATTCAATCTCATATCTTTGTTGGTTGCTCGATAAATCGCTATTGTATTTTTCCTTTTAGTTTGTCAATGTTGCTGATGAGATACTTTTCCTCAACACAGTGGGCACGTTTGGGTAACTGCTTTTCTGTGGAAACAGAAAGGAAAAGTATGGTGTTTTTCTATTGTATGCCTTTTCCGTCGTTTAGTGCGAAAACTTTTCCACAAGGAAATCATCAAAAGCAGTACAATTTACTATGAATTATGCCCTGCATGATGGATCGCTCCTTAAGATTATTCATTTCTTTGTTTTTCTGATCAACCTAAGCTTTTTATTCTGATTATTGATTTGTCTTCTGACCTTTTGATTCAGATTATTGATTGTCCGATTGGCTTTTATGCTGCCTGTCAGTCATATTAAAGAATAGAGAGCAGTCAGGTACAGGTACATGCATTTCACTTTTCAATATTTCAGGGATCTTTTGAATGAAGGTATACATATAAGATAATTGTCAGGAAAAGGATTATGTGGTGGATTGCTTGGAAAGGTGGTGGTGGGGTGGGGTGGGGTGATATGTATTTTTTTATTATTAAATGACAGCTTCATGTTATTAATAGAGAGGGAACAAAAAGAACCAAGAGAAGTTTATTTTGGTTATTCGTTGCTTAATGTTTTTAAGATGTGTTTAACAGTGCTGCCAATAGCTGCTTTTATAGGCTGAAGCATGAACTTTTATCCAACATTATACCAAGAATTGGGAGTAGACATCCATGCGAGGCCCTATCAAAGCAACCCTGCATTGCAAATTCACGGCCCCCATGAGTTTGGAGTGATCTTGTGCCATTGTTACTCCCATTCCTTCCAATGATTTGAATGGTTCAAAAGGCATTGATCTCGGCTGGTCTAGTTCATCAGACTATCTGGAGTATGTAGCACTTCATGAAAGAGGCTGGCCTGACTGCAGTATGAGTTTACTATGACCAATTGTTTTTTTTTTTTTTTTTTTTTTTTTGTTTATATATATGGGGAGATGACGAAACCTTAATCTATCCGGATCAGTCGCTAAAGAGTGTCCATATTCGGTTTTACTACAGATCTCCGTTTCTTATTATATCAGGTCATGCTGGAATAATGCATGCATATACTTTAGAAATGAAAGAAAAATGGCTTCTTCTGATAGCCTTGAAGTGAAGATTCCAACCATGGTTTGCCTTCCATCCAAAGGTAACAAAAGAAACGCTTGAAAGCTTAGAATGTCAGAAAATTGTGACATTTTCTTTAAAGCCACACTTTAGTTGGTGGTCACACCAGATGTCCAGTATGCTTTTCCATTTTAGTATTTCCTTGTTGGTTACTTTATTTGATAATCAGTAAGACTCTCTTCGATTGTTATATGTTTTTTGGATTTGCATTGCTGTAACAGGATACAACTAATCATTGCCCAGTTTATTAAGTGATTTTTTCTCACCTCTCTCTATCTTGGGTTTGACCCTTTCCTCAGTACTAAAATCCTTGTAATAGGTAAATCATGTAATATTACATATAATATGAAAAATTGAACACTCAAAAGTTCTTTGTACAGAGCAGCATCCAACAAGTGATCACTCGGCCTGATTTTATGCATGTAATTGAATTCCTAGGAATACTAAGAAATGTTGTCTCATCGAAGTTGCTGTTCTCCATATGGCCATGAAAATCTCCCATTTGCTGGAAAATGATTACCCAGCTAGGAAAGTTGGGTAACTGCTCTTCCTCTACATGGCCTTTTACTAAATGGATCATTCTCGTGCCTGGGTTAAGTCTCATTAAGCCCGTTTCTATGTAAATCCTCATGGGCTGTTGGGCTCTAAACAGGCTTGGGTCTCCAAACATATTGTTCAATTGTTGGGAAATTCTCAAATGGGACGAGCCGGGTAATGGGTTCTTAACTGTGTCCGAGTGGGATCAAGCGAGATTTTGAGTAATCAGTGAGCTCTGCCTACAGCTTAAAAGCCTGTTAGGCTGAAGCCCTGACCTTAAAAAAGGGGTCCTGGTTAGGCCCAATTATCTTTTTGCTATCCACCTAAATCACTCTGCGTGTCGTCCTTTTGTGAAATAAGAGTCCTCCAATCGTTAAAAATGATATCAGCAGAACTCGAGTCAACAAACAGTACCTGAACGTCGACGTGACTTCATCTTCCAATCATTCCTGATTCCCCAATACCATGGAAAAACTCCATTCAACAACGCGGGGTGGTGGGGCTTAAAAATCAACATGTGGTCTATTTGAAGTTTTCAACGGAACATGGGCTGACCCAGTCCATAACCAGATGCATGCATAAACACACCATCACCGTCCAAGTTCGGCAAGAAAAAGAAGTGAAAACCTTCCAACATGTGGGCCGACGTGTTTGTTACTAGACCATTTAAAAGTAGGACTTTCCTTCCTTTGTAAAAGTCATTTCAGAATGAGAAATGATTGGATACTTTTTTACAAAGACTCTTCCATAAGCTGTCTTTGTAGGGAAGACTCAACACCAGTGGAGCATGATGTGGATGTAAGCTGTCTCATGTGTGTTCTTTGAAAAAAAAAATTTATCTTTTTATTTTTAATTGGTACATGCTCATTTTTTTAGATTGTAGTCAGTCAAATCTCACATCAAAAAATTCTCCTCATCTATATTGCTTATCTAAGCTAAATGAATTGTACTTTGATGAGTCATGTGTAAGAAATCGTGTGGCCTGCCTGCTATTTGTGGATAGGCTACAACCTTTTGATTGCATAACCATAACCTCTTGATTTGAGAGTCTTAAAAAGATTGATGGCAACACAGTGTTTTAAGTGCAGATACTTTGTGACTGATCCAACAGTAGCTAATACTTCACTTTCTAAAAAAATAAGGGTATGTGTCTGTATTCATCGTGGGTAGGTATATGTTAATTACTTAAATTTGTTGAAAGTGGGCCCTTTGTATACAATAGGAAGGGAACAAAAGAGTGCTGATTTGATAAAAGAAAAGGCCTTTTGGGAGTAGTTCATGCCATCTTGAAGACAACCCTTTTCATGGATGTATAATTAAAGGTCTTTTTGAAGCATGACAACCTTTTTCATGGATGTTGAAATTAGAGGTCTTTTTGAAGCATTGGCCTAGGTCTGTGGATGTCTTGACTCTTGACACAACACAATCAGGACACTCAATCCGACCACTCTAGACATGGTGGATGTGAGGCTAGCACTTGGAGTAGCAGAAAAAGGGCAGTTTGTAGCCCATCACCATACTCACCTTCCACCCCATGACCCCTCCTTGTCTCATTTCATGAGGCAATGGAACAGGATCGGGTATGCCATCTAATTATCCTGAAGTACATCCTAGATAGGTCAACCCCATGTGTAAATATTATTATGTGGGACACTCCACTCAAGCTCTTTCCAGTTCCCATTCCTAATTTGGCATTTGCGAGAGGCCATGTAGATCAACCATCTCATCTAGGGCTACGTAATGAACGGGCAAAAAAAATAAACCTAAAGTATTTATTTATTTATTTATTTTTTATCGATTGTCTCCAAAAAAAAAATGAAAAGTTTTTATTTGGCACATCAGTTTGATAACTTTAGATTGAATAAATTCGTAAGATTCAATTGGGTTTGAGTTTTTATTTATAGTATTGATAGAACACACAAGTCTCACAAATTTGCCACATGACCTATTAAGGCCAAAACCCTAAGTCACTTGTGGTGTAAATTCTACTGATGTTTCCTTCAATTTGGAGGCTGAAAATCTAAGGAAAAGGAAGAAGGCTAAATGTTTATGAGCAAAGATCTTACAATACTGGGATTGGAACTCACACAAGCTCATACACTCGTATTCATAATCAACTGAGCTACAGAGAGCCCTTCTCTTATTTTGTAATCATAGATCATGAAGATCATTTTTTGGCCGAAAATTATGATCCACTTCATGATTTAACAGGACCATCCATGGCTCTGTTGCTCTCACCAACAACTCTTCACCATTCTCTATCCACATAAGTTGAGAATGCACTAGCTTGCACTTTACATAGGTTTTTTTTTTTTTTTCCTTAGGTGATCTGTCTTACATGGGTCAGATGGGTCAGTTGACCTGAGTCAAATTTATTTGTATGTTTTGGTTGGTGGATAGGCTACAAGTTGGAGATGAACAACTACTGTTTTTAGGTATATATGGTGGTGCATTTTATAGTTGTTTATACTGTTATTATTGGTGTGTCCCTTTCGTCCTTTGATTCCTCAAGGAGGTACAACTTTGTCTATTTTCGTATTCTATTAGCTTTTATGATATTGCTGCTATCCAGTATTTTTATCAAAATGTGAACATTGTAATAATTTTAAGATAGTCATCATAAGCTTGAATTATAGAATTACTTACAGTAACAGCTATGCATTCAAGTGTCATGGAAATGCAGGGTCAATGGATATATTCAAATGCTTAATCCCATCGGTAAGAATTTGGATCCTCCACGGCTTGGACTTAGAGAAATTCTTAATATTGACAATCTGAGCCACTTAACATAAATTTTGTATCAATACATTGCCTACTCCCAAATTCTACCCTAATATGAGTTGGTCCCACCATAAGATGGACCATTTGATACAAAATGAACCTATTGAATGATCATAAGATTTTACTAATCACATTTTAATCAAATACACAATTTTAGGATGAAACCAACTTCTGTTGAAATAAGATTTGAAAATAAGCTATAAACGGGAAGGTTAGCTTGTAATTAGTCGATCTGTAATTAGTCGGGCTATTATTATTATTATTATTATTTTGGTAGAATCTTGGAAGATCTTAGTGAAAAAACAGCTAGCCCAAAAGAAAGCCCCAACCCCAAACACCCCCAAAAAAACAAAAAAGAAAAAATTCCAAACCTGCTGCCCACATTTAACCAGACAGTGGGGATATCAGTAATGTCCTTAAAATCCTTCGTGGCCACTGATCAGATCAGTGGTGTGGGCTCGTGATCCCTTGGAAAAAGCTGGCCGGTCATAAGGGACATGTTGATTAGACCTGTTCTTACTGCCAACCAGTTCCATTCTGGCATTTGCAGTTTGCCGTTTCCCCTGACTGCCCAAACAATAAGACAACATATGGCATCTTCATCTCTATTCTCTATGCGGCAGGCACTCTCCAAGTCTCCAAATTCCCTTCTCTGTTTTGTCTTTTCTAATTGATGGCCCCATCAATTTTGATCTCCAATCCCTTCACATGTACCTTTCACTCATGTGACACTTAAAAGGACATGATATATTCCATGGCTCAATCAATCATGATTAATTCAATTAATTCACATACACCTTTCACATACATGTGATGCTAAAAAAAAACATATGACATTTTATACGCAATACAGTCATTATCTTTTTGAAAAAAACTAGATGGCTCAATCATGGTCAAATCAATCCATTCATAAACACCTTTCACATATATAAAACATATATATAGATATATATATATATTTATCTGAAAAATATTCATATGCATCTATCCCTCACCATTTTTGGTGAGGGACACCCCTTTTGGGGGTGTTTCAAGTACAAAAGGGAGGACCCTTTTGTACTTGAAACACCCCCAAAAGGGGTGTCCCTCACCAAAAATGGTGAGGGATAGATGCATATGAAGACCCCCCTATATATATTATTTTTTCAAATTTGACACCAGTTTAGACACTAGTTCCTTTTAAATTTATTCACACTAATTTCCTCACTTATAGCGCCTTAAATGATTTCTTTTGATAATAAGATTTTATTAAAAGAGAGAACTATAAGATGACCTAAAAAAGAGCTCATAACACGCCAATGCGTCTTGTGTGTAAACTTTCAAAAGACAATGCATTTTAGATAAATTCACCCTACTTTTCATTAAAAGAAAATCATCTCGATTTATACATAAAATGAGATAAGAAAATTACTTACAACCTAAACCTTATCTTCTCTAATTTTATCCCATCTAATCTCATCCTAGTGTCTCTTTAATTAACATTGTGCACAGTAGATGAGTGGAATCTACAGTTGGTATTCATTCTATGGCCCCCTGAACATCTCCATCAACCCCCCTCCACTTGGACCAACAGGTGTCCAACTCCACTCTAATTACAAACTTGATCTTTTAAGAACTTAAATTCTCTTTGAAAAAGACCCTCCATTCCCTTTAGTCTCAGAAAGGTTCCCTCATATTCATATTCTTTAGTTGTTCTTTCCTTGTCATAATCAGTGGACTACCTTAATTATACCATCAACCATGAGAAGGTATCTTTGTCATTTATATATTCTAACTGCCAAGTACCAACTGCCAATCTTTTTCCCATTTGGGAGTTGGCCATGCATGAGTGTCGTCTGAGTCTTAGGAGTTTGCAGGTCCTCATCTGTAATATGTGGGGGCACAATGTTGGTTGGTTAGTACATTATTTGGATGGAATAGGCCCATGACATTTTTCTTCTTATGGGTATGCCCATAATTTTCCAGAGTAGGGGATGGACCCATCAATGAATGGTAGAGGCCATCATATGAACGAACCCTCTGGATTATTTTTACTAAAAGCACGGTCCCCACTTGCCCACGTGTATGAAATGTCAAGTGTGTGGAGGGTCCATAATGTCTGTGTAAAGTATAAGTCCATAATGTCTGTGTAAAGTATAAGTGGTCAAGGGACAGGTGAAACCCACTGTTACAGATTTGGTGAAATTAAGGTCAAAAGCTGTTCAGCTGAGAATCTTGACTAAGTCAAGGCCCAATTAGAAAAAGGCCTCAATTTATTACTATTATTCTTGTTGTTTATTTTGTGTTGCAGGTGAACCACACCAATAATCCAAGCCACGTGTTTATCAGGATGGTCACAAATTGATGGTTAATGGGCCACACCGATCAGATATCTTTTAATTGAGAATGAGAATTTGGATTTGTATATTTTCTACCAAGTCATTGAGTTCAACTTTTCTAAGGACTCCAAAATATCTTAACCTGATCGACGGACTATGTGGTTTCAACATCCAAATCCTTAGCTTAGTCCTATACAAACCAAATTTGCCTATGATTCCAGATCCTCCGATGCTTTGACTTACAACGCACTTGGTAACATGTGAAGAATCTCTAAATCTGAATATTCCTTATTAGAATAGGGATTCTTTACTAAGAATTCAATAGTTACATATTAAAATCTACAAAAGTGATGATTTCCAAATCTGATAAGGAAGGGCTGAATTTAAAAATCCTCAAATAAAATACTTTTTTTGAAAATTTTATTCAAATCTTTGTGAATTTACAATTGCTAAACATGGGCTTTTCACAACTTTGTAAAAGGTGAAACTCATAGTAGAGCCCGCTTATGAAAAATTAGATCCGTTCAATATAAACCCCCATGCATGAGATATCTCCAAATTTTGGTCCCACTATAAGTAATCACATTTTCATCAAATATCCATTTATATACAAGGAGCAACTCCTATGGTACTAAAACTTTTGCCATCCCCTGTATATTAAGAGGACAATTATTTGAGCAAATTAAAATCTTAATTATTTAACTCAGACGGATAGTATAGTTGGCAAAAACCACAACTTGCCGTTTCAAACTTGCAACTAACCTTGGTAAAAAGCTTTATTTATCCGAAAGATGAAAAAGAAAAAAGAACTTTACGTGCTTAAATTATAGCCCGAACACCCTAGTAAGAAAAAGAAAAAAAAAGAAAAGGAAATTAGCTTGCACTTCGTTTTGTCTGAGGATTTCTATAGGTGAAGGACTTTATGTGCCTAAAATAGGGTCAGCAAGGGTTAAAAAAAACTTAGAAATTTTAATTTGACCATGTGAGTTGCACTTGTTATTGTTTGAGGATTTCCATTAAAAGTCAAAAGCGTATCCAACAGGGCAGTATAGTAATTACACGGCAGTTACGGAATAGTTGGGCAAGCATATATCAATCAATCGGGGTTTGGTTGAACTTCCTTACAACTACCGCTTTTTTATTCCTTCCTGCTATAAATAAAAATCTCTTACCCCTTTCATCCGCTTTCCTAATCAAAACTAGTTTTCCTCTCTTATTCATCTCTGCCCGTCTTTTTTTTTTTTATTTCCAGCCCGGGAAACCTCCTTTTCCGCGCCGGAAAACCGCTTTAGAAGTCCTCTTTCCCGCCGTTTTCTTGCCTTTCCCTCGAAGAAACATTCGAATTTCACGGTGGTTCTTCTTATATTCCCTTTAAAAGGACGCTTTGGATCTTGGCCGGATTCCTTCTCCATTATTGGCCAATGTGGCTTCTCTCCTCCTGTTGAAAACCGTTCTTTCCTCGATCTTGAATGGTTGATAGCGGTTTTGGACGGTTTTCGGCGGTTTTCCACGATTCCGCAGACTGCGGAGGGTTCGAGGCACGACTGTTGTTATAAAAAAACAAATAATGGTATATGATCTTGAAAGCTTCTTCTTCTTCTTCTTCTTCTTTTATATTATATATCTGTCTGTTTGTTGGCCTTTTCTCCGTTGTTGGATCGATTTGTGTGAATTCTTGAAGTCGTCTCTTTATTTTGCCCTTTGATCTGGAGAAGATTAGATGATAACAGATTTTTCTTCTTCTTTGAAATCCAAACGTCAATGCTTTCATGGAAATTGCTTGCTATTTCGCTTTTTCATGCTTCCGTGTAAAATATGCCCATGAAGAAACAGGTATGGAATTGCATTCGGAAACTTAAGCCAATTCGTATCTCATTGAAGCCAGAGGTAGTTTGATGAATTTTATAATTTCTGGCCCATGGCTCTTTCAAAATTTTCCTACCAAAACAGAATAGGATAGTTTGACATTTTGGCTGTGAGGGTGATGCTTTAGAAGACATGTGCATACTTCCTCAACTTCCTGATTGATTTGAGGATTGGGACTTGGGAGAAGTTTGCGCACTAGAAGTTCTTATGAAGTCATTCGCCTAGTCATGATAAGGTGATTGGTGAAGGTGTAAATGACATTGATAATGCAAAGTTAGGAGTCCTAATCCTTTGAGTGTATTACTCACGGTTCATGAGAGGGGTGTGAAACTCTAGAGCAGCGCCTGCCCATTGAATATTTGAACCTCCAAAGCAAATGCCTTTATTGGCAATGTGGCTTTTTTTTTTTTCTGCTTTTTTGTAAATTTCTCTCTAATAAAAGCTACTCCCGCCCTATGATTGAGCATCTGATTAAGAATATTGTATATTCAATCTTAAGGTGCGACCAACTTCTATTAGAGTGTAAATTCTGGGAAAATCTATTGAAGTTGTGGTCCTTCATGGTTTGGATTTTCAATAGATGGGCCCGATCATGAAATTTGAATCTCCTTGTTGTAGCTTGAGCGAGACACAAAATTGAGGTGGGCAACCACTTGTCTCTGCCCCTCCTTGCACTCTGTTTACATGTATATACAATTACCTGCAGCTCTCTTTACCTGTAAGTGGTTACAACTTACAACAAACAGTAGGCTGTCACTTAGGTAACTTGGTTTATCAAAAACACGATATGAGCCCTCCTGTGCATGTAAACTGAATTTCCTGCACTATGTTTCTGAATATTCAAATGGGCCCCAAAGACACCAGTTTTCAAAGGTAATGAAAGTATGTGACATCTGAAATGCATGCATTTATACTTGCTTTATTATGTAATCAGCAACAACTTTCATAATGTACATAAGTGACAGGAAATGGTCCAGTGCTATTGGCTGTTTGGAAGTTATTTGTAAAGCCCTCTGTATCTCTATGCCTGGCACTGATATGCAATAAAGGACCTTTTCATGTTTAAGGTGTACCGTTGATGGTCTGTAAACTGATCCCTAGGGACAGATTGGAGGACTTGTGGCCATGGAATATACATTTTGGTGGTTTAAAATTGTTATAACCATCCACTAGTTAATAAAATTTATCCAGTTCACGACTAGAATCATTTAGCAATTTCATGTCTGGTCCATCAACCTGCAAGGCCAAGCAGATGACTGGACCGAATTTAATAGTTGTGTGCCGTGTGAGGGATGGGAGGCATTTTAAATTTAATAGTTTTGTGCCATGTGAGGGATGGGAGGCATTTTAAATGGCATAAAACTGCAAAATACTTTATCATGTGTTAGCTACCTTATCTCATATGATTTCAATTTGTATTTGCTGGATTTCTTATCATGGGTTACCTGTATGACAGGTGGAAGGAAGGGTTTGTTTGTCCAGAGAGGCTAAGAATGCACTTGAAATTCTAAAGCGTAAAAGGCTCCAACGAATGAATTTAGGCGCTGTTTCTCAAGGAGTTGATGTTGTCAACACGATATATAGGAGTGGAGGGGATGCTTTAAAAGCTGCAGCAGTGTGTGGAACAAGATTGCATGGAAATGAACATGCAGAGTTGCAGCCCAGTGATGCTTCTAGTGGAAAGGATATCATTTCAAAACGGAAGGTGGAAAAATTTGACACAGCTGATTTAGGATGGTTAGACAGAATTCCAGATTGTCCTGTGTTTAGTCCCACAAAGGAAGAGTTTGAGGATCCTCTAGTTTATCTGCAACAGATTGCTCCCGAAGCTTCAAAATATGGTAACTTAATGCTTGAAGTAATTGTACTTCATAATTTAGAATGTAAATTCTTGAACTTGCTTGTCTTTGAACAGACACTGAGCTTGAATTTGTTCTTTTTTTTTGGTAAGATACTGTAGAAGTCACTATGCCTATATGCTGGACATGCATTTTTGGAAGACCTCTTGTTAGTTATATTTTTGCACTATTTTTCCATTCAGATGTCCTTGAAGTTTTCTTTTTATCAAGCTCGTGCTGCTATAGCACTCAAAATAAATCAATATCTTAATTCAGGTGGATCACCATTTTCTTTATCTTTTATTATCCCCTCTTATTTTTTGGTGTCTGTGGGCATAATTTTCTTCTTTAAATAGTTGCAGTGGTTTGTAATGCCCCACTTCCATTATCTATGCTTCTGTTCCTTTCATCTCAGCTGCATTACACAGCATTTTCTCCATCTTGCTTCTACGCAGTATGTCTCGTGGACTTGACGTAAAAGGGGTATTGAAGCCTAACACTTCCTAATTGTGGAAGGTGCTTGGTTTTTTAGCTAGGGAACCTTGTTGTAATGATACCCAAAGCTGAAGTAGTTCATGCTCCATATGACAAGATATTAGATGCAATCTTTATATCTTTTCAGGTCATGCATATTATAGTTGATTTTCTATTTTTCCCAGTTCTGCTGAAAGCGAACAGAGATCCACCTGTTTCGGACTGGATCATTGTATGTGATGTAGAAGCAATCGTACAACACATATACTATAAACTAAGGT
Source organism: Umbellularia californica (assembly GCA_028538565.1). NCBI lineage: Eukaryota > Viridiplantae > Streptophyta > Magnoliopsida > Laurales > Lauraceae > Umbellularia > Umbellularia californica. The sequence goes on along the minus strand of JAPQWN010000001.1, from coordinate 9,425,488 downwards.
GCTAAATGTTGCTTGAAGTGAATCTTACCATATTATGAGTTACAAAAACTGTTCATTGGAAAGTTGGTTGGGTTTGGGAAACAAAAATCTAGGATGTATTTGGGAATTTCATGTAGTTTCTGATCACTGTATCAAACTGAGTAGGTCCTGTAGTTTCTCCTCTTGAGATGGAAGATAACCTCATTTGGTCGATGATGTTGATGATGGTGAGATGTTGACACACTTGGACACAAAATTACGAAATGATTTTATGGGTGAGAAGTCAAGGACCCATGTGGGGCCCACCTCTGATTCACATATCCCCTAACATACACTACTCACCACCGTCCCCACCAAAAAAAGAAAAAAAAAAACACTAAACCTAATTTGGAGGAGGTTATGCTTAACCCAACACACTTAGTTACTACCATACTACCTTTTTAATCATATTGTTCAACTTTATTCATTTTCTTTCCTTTTTAGCTCTTGTAAAATCTAGTACGCTCATTTATTTCTGCTTCCTTCTTCAGTTACTTCCACCTAAATACTAAATCCAAATAATGACCTTACACAGGTATATGCAAGATTATTTCCCCTTTAAGTGCTTCTGTACCTGCGGGTGTTGTATTGATGAAGGAGAAAGCTGGCTTCAAGTTTACGACTAGAGTACAGCCTTTACGACTTGCCGAGTGGGATGCAGATGATAGAGTCACCTTTTACATGAGTGGGATGTAAGCGCTCTCTCTCTCTCTCTCTCTCTCTCTCTCTCTAAAAGTTTCTATAGTGTGTAAACATTGGCATGATTTTTCAGAAAGTATACATTGCGTGATTTTGAAAAGATGGCCAACAAAGATTTTTCTCGAAGATACTCGAGTGCTGGATGTCTTCCTGCAAAATACTTGGAAGAGGAATTTTGGCATGAAATCGCTTGTGGCAAGACAGAAAGTGTAGAGTATGCATGCGATGTCGATGGCAGTGCCTTTTCCTCTTCTCCTGCAGATCAGCTTGGGAAAAGCAAATGGAACTTGAAGGTGTTGATCTTGTTTTGTCTTTCCCCATTTCTTATAATTTTCTCTATTTATCATTTGTTTTAGAGCTATTTTTTCCTTCTAAATTATGGGTTAAGTTAACCTGCTTCCAAATTGCATAAATACAAGATTCAGTTTTATGAGTATGGGGATGTAACTAAATGCTTTCTGTTGGCTTTCCCAGTTGCTTTGTGTTTCTTTTAGTTTGAACCAATAAAGTAGTTTCTTGTGTTTTGTACGTGTGTGCAAGCGCGCACACATGTGTGTGGGATTGGAGTCATGTTTCAAACAGTGTTGGAAAAAGCAAACCAAATTGGGCGGTCAAACATGGTTCAACTGGAACGTGCGCCTTGCTGGTCCAATTTTATGAAAACCGAGGTCCTGGTGTAACATGCTAAAACCGGTTAAAGCAGGTTAAACGTGCTGAAAACTGGCTGCTTAACCAATTGGACCCCCACCATTACTTATTTTTAAACTTCACAGTTCAGCCAGCTTAAACTGTGGATGGTCAAACCAGGTTGGACCTAACTGTCCACTTCACTAGTTTGCCTTCCAGTTCCTTTTTTTTAAAACATTGATTTCAAACCTTCCTTGTATCTTTGTTGATTTCTGTGGGTTGTTTTTCTCAAGTTTTCTTTTAAAGAGGATAATTTTTTCCGTTTCAACTAATCAATCTTATGTATTGTGGTGATTTCTTATATCAGAGGTTTTCTCGTCTGCGTAAGTCTGTGCTGCGTCTGCTTACGACTCCAATTCCGGTAATGTGATCTCTTAGTTTCTCTGATAATTGCAAAAATTAAACCACCACGTTCTCAGTCTTTTGATTACCTTTTTATTGTCATTGTTATTTCAGGGAGTAACAGATCCCATGCTTTACATTGGAATGCTGTTCAGTATGTTTGCATGGCATGTGGAAGATCATTACTTGTATAGGTATTTGTTAATCTTTTCCACTGACATTTTGTTGTTCTCAGACTTGTTCTTTAGCAGTTTATAATAAATCTGAAAAATGGAAGCAAGTTTTTTTTTTTTCATTTTTGAATCGATTATTGGGCCTGATGATGAGAATACAATTTTCATTGTGATTTTGAAGCATCAATTACCATCATTGTGGAGCATCAAAAAGTTGGTATGGAGTTCCTGGTCATGCAGCTCCTGACTTTGAAAACGTAGTCCGGAAGCATATATACACCCGTGAAATTCTTTCTTCTAAAGCAGAGGATGCAGCTTTTGATGTACTTCTTGGGAAGACAACAATGTTCCCTCCAAATATTTTGTTAGAACATGGCGTCCCTGTCTATAAAGCTGTACAGAAACCTGGGGAGTTTGTTATAACTTTTCCTAGAGCTTATCATGCTGGATTCAGTCATGGTAAGATGCTTCTGTTTGCAATTGTCTCTTTTTCCACATTTGTTCTCAATGCCTGTGAATTGTTTTGTATACAGTTGCATCTTATTTTATTTGGTTGAAAGAATCTTAGCCAAATTCTATGTAATTAACTAATTATTGGATCTTCTCTCTTTGTACGACCTAGGTTTTAATTGTGGCGAGGCGGTGAATTTTGCAATTGGAGATTGGTTTCCACTGGGGGCAGTGGCTAGCCAAAGTTATGGACTTCTTAACAGGATGCCCCTTCTTCCTCATGAGGAACTTCTCTGTAAAGAAGCAATGCTAATTTTTAAGAAATTTTCAATCCCAAAATCCACCAATCTGGGTCTACCATCCTCAGATGCAGTTTCTGAGCGCTGCATAATGGTTTCTTTTGTGCACCTAATGCGGTTCCAGCATCGCATGCGTTGGCTGCTCATGAAATCAAAAGTATGCTCTAGCTTTTATCCGACTTCTGAGGGAACTGCATTCTGCAGCCTCTGCAAACGCGACTGTTATGTAGCATACATCAAGTGCAGTGTTTGTTTGCAAATGATCTGCCTTCATCATGGTATCAACATGTTTTCTTTTCTTTTCTTTTCTTTTTTTTTTTTTTTTTTTTTTTGTGATCATTTAATTAGTACTGTGCTCGCCTTAGATCTAATTTTTTTTCTGACTAGTTCCATTTCCCTTGTGTACAATTTTCAGAGATAGAGGCATGCAAATGTTCATGTGGGCACAATCTTATTCTTTTGTTTAGGGAAGACCTTATCAAAATGGAAACTGCATCCCAGAAGTTTGAGCAGGAAGATGGGATCTTAGATGAAGTCCAGCAAATTCACCAAGGTGAAGATTCTCTGCAAATTAAGTTGTCCCCACGCATTGGAGATGGATACATTCCATATTGTGAGATAAACTTTGAACAAGATTCTGGAGTAACAGAGGAGCCTCATGAACAATCACAAGAACTTGATTGTATATCTAGTAATGGAATAGAGTTTATCAAACCTGTTGCACAAGAAACTGCTCTGCATCCTCCAGCATCGGCCACTTCCTCAGGAACAGAAGAAAGTTGTTCTTTTTTGCAGAATGGTGTAAGCTTTTGTGCAAAGGGTTCTGAAAAGGTATCAAGTGGTGCTGATGAACCTTCAGAATTGCCTCCAACTAATAGATGCTCAACTTCCAACCCAGATGGTGACAATTCCGACTCAGAAGAAATATTTAGGGTAAAACGTAGATCCAACGTGAAAGTAGAGAAAAGAACTGTGGACAGCATAACAAACATGAAGGTTCCTAAACAGCAGGTAAAGTTTTACATGCCATACTTTTTTTTATCCTTCTCTTTGATGGATGATGGTTGGTTTCACTTGTACTATTTGCAGCCAAACTTGTCTGCTTTCTACCTTGAAGGTTCTATATTTTAATTACTTTGTTCTATATCTTTCTGTTTTTATAGTCAATTCTTTGATTTCCTGAGCTTTTGAACCTCGTATTGGCTGAGCCTTTTGTTACTTGTGCCGACAATTGCTTATTACCATACAATTGTCATCATGTTTTCTCATCCATGAGAGAGAGAGAGGTGGCTCATTTTGGTCATGGGGCCAAACTAATGATTAATTTAACCCATTTACAGTCACTACTATTACGAATTGGCACTCACCCTACTTTATGCTGATCTGATCATTATACACCATTGGATTGGAACATTAGAATCATCATCGTCATCATCATCAAAGACTTGTCCCAACTCCCAACTAGGTTGGCATCGGCTAAATGAATTCTATTTCACCATTCTTGTCTATATTGGGCCAAATCCTCCTATAGGTTGCACTTCTTCCAATCTATTGTCAATACTTACATCTATGTCCTTTTCGGCCTTATCTTTTTCCTTATCGGTGTTGTCGTTGGCTTGCATTGGAACCGGAATATCTTAAATGAGTCTCTTTTAATTTATCATCTATTTATACTATACCCCTAAAAGTTCTCGAAAGCTCTCATTTCTGATTTTGTTTTTCTTAGTTTTACCACATATTCATCTCAACATTCTCATCACTGCTACACTTATTTTTTTATATTGGAACATCAGAAATATTGTTCGAATTAGACCATTACATTTTTAAAGCCATAGATTAAGGGCTAAGATCATCATTTGATCAGTGAAATATTCGGCCTATTACCAGCGTCATGTCGTCTTTTTCTCATCCCAATGCTCTCTCTCTCTCTCTCTCTCTCTCTCTCTCTCTCTCTCTCTCTCTCTCTCTCTCTCATGGCTGCCAAGTTCCAACACCTTCCACACTAAGCCCATTTCCCTAAGTCCCTTTCTAGTTTCCTTCCACACCACACCCATCAAAATCCCGCACCCCAAATAAATCCCTTTTTATTTTTCTTCCATGATTCCATCCTTCTCAATCTTTTAATAAAAAATCCATCTTCCCAGATCCCAATATCAAAAACCTCTCTTAATAGGTACAAGCCATTCTCCCTCCTTCAATCTCCCCTTCTCCTCCACCCCTTATGCATAAGATGGAAAAAAAAAAGTCTGGGAGTCTACCTGACTCGGACCCAACCCCTGCCTAGTTGGGGCGAGTCCGAGTTTTAAATCACTGCTTATTACTAATCCACATCCAGACCTTTCCATACTAATTCCCTCAATGATTGTGATCATGTGACAGATTAAAAAAAAATAATTGTCATGATGTGTTCAGCTGGCCCCTCCCAGGAGGTTGCACTTTTTCATGCCCATGGTGACATGAGTCATCTTGTTTTGAACTATAAGAACCATAAGGTCTCCCCAGAACTCATTGTAAGCATGGCATCATTTTGACGTGTCTGCTTTGTGGTGCTGCTGTCAGCATCATTGCGGGAGCCTTTTAAGTCCTGTCATCTTTGTGTCCTGTGATGATTTGATTCCCTTCCACCATGGTTGTTTTGTGCATGTTTTGGCTCAAATGTCCTGTGATGATTTGATTCCTTTCCACCATGGTTTTGTGCATGTATTGGCTCAAATGTGGACCTGTTAGATTTCCTTCTTTCGTTGGGATGGAACTGTGTATTATGACATCTATCTTTCTTTTACCTGTACCCTTCACAATCTTTTAGAAGTACTCACATAGCAGGAACTCATGGGTCTTTTGTCTACATTTCTATGTTTCAATGTCCGTTTTAGCTCGACATATAATGGCATGTGATTGACTTTCTATGTTATCTATGATTCTTCCTGTAGAAAGAGTACTTTCTGTCATTTGAACTCTTTATAGTTATATCTACTTTTCTTTATGCATAATGATGCTGTTTCATTGAACTTCGTATATATAGAGGCATAATCATTTGCTATTTTTTGATGTTTACATGTCTTACTTTGCTGAAGCTGGAAGCATTTAATGATATCAAACAGCGTCTATGTCTGCAAAATGTTCTCTTGAATATTGTTTTGATTGTCCTCATTTTACTTGCTGTACTCATCCCGGTGATTTGTGAAAGTCATTATTCAATCACTATAATAATCTCCTTCCACTTTAGGCAAGTTTTCTGTTTGCAACCCAAGGAACAACTAAATGATTGATGTAAGCATTTTTCCTTTTTTCTTTTTTAAAGGTGCTTAAACGGCTAAAGAAACTTCATCCAGAAGGAAGAAATGGTTGCTTGCCATTATCAGACTGCATGCCTGGCAAGCCAATCCGGCCTTTTCCTCCTGCAGCTAATTCTACCGAAGCTCACAATCATGCTCCCAAGAAAAGGATGTGTAGGGAATTTGCTACTAATTCGGCCAAGTTAATGTCATCGTCATCACCTCCAGACACAAATCAGGCCAAGAAGGATGCTTCAAAGCTGATGCGATCAAGAGAGCAAACTGGAAAGGATCATGACATCAGAAAGACCATTAAGGAACCACCACTTATTGATATTGGGCCAACTCGCCTGAAAGTTACAGCCCCATCATTTCCTAGCAATGGGAAGGCTGGGTCATCCTGTCGAATGGTGGAGGGGAATAAGAAGACTGACAGGGGTGGTTTTATGTCAGGAGTGTCATCTAGAGCATGACATGGCTAACCAAATTGTCTCTAACAACAGAATGAAATCAGAATTGACAGAGGGATAACAGATGATTAACAGTGGGCGCACTTACTAGGGGGATAAACCTTGCAAATTTTTTGTGCAGGCCTTAAATTGAGGCGCTGACACGACTATTGATTTCTTTAGGGGTTGTCAGCCGTTCTTTTATATTTTTTTTAATTGATCTATTTTTATTTTTATTTTTAGTTGGTAGGGGGAGCTGGGTACAAGAGGCATTTATTGAGGTCTGTAGTTTCAGTATGTATATGGGTCTGACTGATTAATTCTTTTGAGCAAGTGGTTGGTATATTATCAATAATAATATTCAACCCTGCTGCCTCAAAGTTCTTTGATTCTTTTCTAATTGCCCAAGCGGTCCTGTGGCTGTACAACCCCACCATTTGTAACTCCTAAAATAAAAGCAGATAACTTCTTCTTTTTCCCTTTCTCTTTGTTTGTTTGTTTGTTATAATACACTTGTAATGTTAAATTTTGAGCATTAATTGTTAGAGGAAGGGAGAAAAATGACCAGCTTCTTGAGGTGAGAGGCCTAACTAACATGATTGAATCTCATGGGTGGGTGGGTTGGTGGGTTTGGGTGGTTTGACAAAGCAAAGGACGACAGAAAGCAACCACTGAGGCTTTGCTTGCTCTCCAATCCAAAGAAGCCTTTACCTATCGTAAGTTCCTCACCCACCCAGGAGGCTCTTTCCTTGGCAGCTCCTTGGGCCTGCCAGATTGGTTCAGTTCAAATTTGATTGAATTTGAGCTTTAGCCAGGTCAAGCATAAGTTAGGTCAGGGCTTGGCTCGATCAGCCTTGAGCTTAAGCTCTGGGTGGTGGGCACAAGATGAGCTCAAGCTAGGCTGTGGTAAGGCTCAGCTCGGTTTATCCTGTGGAACCTACTTGGATACCTGAAAAGGAGGAAATGAAATAGTCTAACTACGGGCCATGGGTAGGGGAAAAAGGGAGCCATATCTGATTGATATAAGGGCATGGTCAGCTCGATGTTCGATCTCTTTTAGCACTTGTTCAGATCAGGTGCCTCGTTTGTGTTCCCTTTAGTAAACTGATGTGTGTCTAATTTGGATGAGTGCAAATTCACGGAGGCATGCAGTGTTTGAATGGTCAAAGGTGGGCCTAAATGTGGCCCCATAAAGCTTCTGGTTATATCCTACCCACACAAAGTCCAAACTATTCAACAGATGCAAAATGGATTGACTAAACTGAAAAATGCGATTAAATGGGTTGTGAAATTATTCGATTTAGGTGACTATTTTAGGCTACAATGGTCTGTAAACTTATGTCATCAGTTAAAAAATAAAAACATAAATTAGTGCATAGATTCACCCACAAGGCAATTATAACGAACCGTCTTGATTCATGCAATGGATTGATTGATGGTTAGTGGTGGGCACACTATGTCTTAGGTTTCAAGCAATCATTTTTGTTCTTTCTCAAATAATTCTTATTTAGTCCAGTGCACATGATTTAATGATTAGGTTAGTACTTTGATCAATAATCATAAAAATAAAAATAAAAAAAAGCTGCTATAGGAGACATAATAAGCCTATGGATCTAGGCGTTTTTTGGGCCCAGGTATAGGATCCAATTAAATAAACAGGCTAGATTTTTCTATACTCTGGGAACAGGGGGACATGGTTCCATCTTCCAAGCAGTTGATAGGTTGATCCTAGTGAAGATGGACCAAACCTTCTCTATGATGGAACAACCTCAGCCTTTGATCAAGACGGTCCCTTGATACCAAATAGATCAATGAGTGGATCTGGAAGGCATGTAGGTTTTCAAGCCTCGTCTTCATTAGACCCTACTTTGGGCTTTTAGCTCCACAGCCTGAGCCAAGATCTTGCCATACCTATGGATCCAAATGGGTCATAACCAGGATGCACCCAAACTCGGACCTGAAGTCATACTTTTGTCACATCTATAACATGAATTCAAAGACACTGTTCTATGTTATGAGGATTCGGCCCACAGTATACTCGAATGGTGAAACAGAAATCATGTAGTTGATCCAACATAACAGGAGCAAGTCTTTGATGTTGATGACGACTGCGACGACTCAGATATGTGTAGATACACTTGACACATGAGTAATCAGATTTTGACCCAATCAAACCTGATGATCAATTGGGCCTTAAAATGGGTCCATACTCGTATTCTTCGAGGTTGATCCTTGCACTAACCAGGTAATCTGGGGTCCAGGCAAAGGCCTAGCCAAATGCAGCCAGCCTAAGCAATGGACCGGGGCAGCTAAGATGGAACAATGGTATTCACCAACATATGAGTTTCAATTTTCGTGTGCCCCCGAAAGCTTGATGTATAGTTATGTTCAATTTTCGTGGGCCCGTTTGGCACTTTACTAATACAATCAAAGTCAAGTAAAGCCTCCATTTTTTAGATAAGATGTCACATCAAGCACTTTATTCAAAAATCACTCCATCCTTTTCATTTAGAAAATAAAAAAGTAACTACATTTATCTACTAAAATACAAAAAAGCTCTACTTTTCCACACAAAAAATCAAAAAGATTTTATAACAAACAACTAAAAATAAAATATCATTATAACCCATTTATATTTTATTCTTTCTTCAAAATCAATTTTACTTGATTTGACTATATTAATAGAGTTACCAAACCGGAGAAACAATAAAATAGTACGGGCAACAAAGTTCTCCAGGGAGAAATAGGGGCATTAATGTCTATATTATATCAAATGTTTTTATACATGGGCATCGACGTGGTATGACATCCATGGAACCAAATCTATATCAAATTAAAAATGAGTCCAAATATTGGATCCATACCTTATTTTCTCAATCCTAATGGACTATTTTCATCCCCACCCAAAAGTGCTGGGTATAAACATCACTAGCTAAAAGCTCCTTCCCACTTTGTTTGCTAATAGCCTGATAGCATATGAATATGTTTGGGCGTGCGCATCTTTTGTCCATTTTTATTTTATTCCAGTTTATAATGAGTGAAGAAGAACAAGGGAGAATAGAATTCAAGGCCCAAGTCATTATTCTCTCCCTCAAATTATATCATGGGTTCTAATGGAAAATCTGATACTTCCCAATCTGCCAATTTATCATTCTTTTCTAGATTTGTAGGACATTGGTCCAAGATTGCCTGTCTTGACTTGTGCAAAAGATGAAAGAAAGATTCAAACTGTCTGTCCTTTATGTTTTCTATTAGGTTATTAAGAGGATTTAGAACATAATACTTAGGCTACTAAGCCAACTGTGCCTGATATGCTTCATCAATGTGTTTATAAATGGTTTTTAGTGGAAATGGCAGTTTCAAAGGTTCCTTGCCTTCTTTCTTCCACACTTTTGCCCTTATTAGTAATATTTAGTTAGAACTTTAGATTAATTGATTTGGGATGTGGGGGAAGTTTAACCTAAAATGCTTATCAGGAATCATGATTCTAATCACTTGGCTATAACATACTATTCAATGTAACAGCTACTTTTGAGATACCTCCTGTGGGACCTTTGGTGATTGGATCATTTGATGGTGAATTGGCAAAAGCTTGAAAGCAGAGGAACTGTCTACCATGAAACAGGAAACACTGCTGGGCCGGATATGGATAAGTGGGTCTCACCAGATGAATGGTTTACATGAGAATTATTGTTGTAGCTTATCTCTTTTCTTCATCTTGTAATTTTAGAATCAACAAAATGTATCCCATCTTTTCTTCCTGTGCTTGGCTGATACACCAAATTAGCAGTCAAATAAAAATTCCACCTAGTAATATGGTCGAGATACTTTAATTGTATTTACTGAGTAAGAGGTAAGTATCACTTCTCTTTTTGGCACTTGAGTAGCTTTAGGCTTGTGTGTTTCAAAACAGCAAAATTAACACCTACACAGCTCAAATCCAGTACAAAAATGTAAGTGTTTAATTTCAAAATGAGAGCACTTCAGATAGTTTGGGAAAGGAACAAAGTATGTTTTAAATCAAAGGGCAAATTTAACTTTTTTTTTCTTAAATCATGAGAATCATTGAGTGCACTCATCACATTTTCAGATATTTTTTAAAATCTCCCCTCAATATAGTTTTGTGAATTTCTTATTTGTCAGAATTGAAAGGCACATGGTCAAAATTAAATTCAAAATTTCCAGCTATAATGATAATAACAATAATTATTATTATCATTACTACTATTATTATTATTAGTAGTATTATGGTGTTTGTTTTTCAGTATAAAATTATAGTTCCAGACTATAGATTTTGAGAAAAACTTGAAAAACCTTTATGAGAGGAAAAATGTTCTCCTACAAGCAACTGCCCTCCTCTCATTGATAAATTTGCATTTATGTGAGCTGGGTGGGGACCCTTTCATCTGCCCTCCTCTCACTGATAAATTTGCATTTAAGTGAGCTCCACAAACTGCATTGGATATAAGTTATATGAAGTCCGCTCATATCAGAACATCTTTCTTGATGAGAGACTCCTTGTTCTATAACCTTTAAAACTTAATTTTCTTTTGTTAAAGACCCTATGTGTGCATGCAAATCAATCTTGGCCTAGTGGCCGGGTTCAAAAGTATTAAACAGGTATGTGCTCGCCACTTAGCACTTGTTAAACTTCAAAATTCTCCTCACAGGTACCATTGTTTCTTTTAGCTTATTTTTTGTTTGAATTTTGAAAAAAATGCTTGAAAGATACTCTATACAATTGAATGGGACCTTAAATGCTTGATGCACATTCTACAGAACAAAATGCAATGAGTATTGTTTAATAAGATAAATAAAGGGAGAAAGAATCTTATAGCATTTATTTATACTAGATTGCAACATAAGCAATAGCATTGTTTCAAACCAAATGCTGATCATGTTGCTAACCATGCAAAAGAACCAACATGTGGGGGCAATGAATTGACAAAAGGAGCATATATCATTTCTTTAAATTGAATAACACTTCAGTGACACCCCATACAATTCAATGGAACCTTGAAAGCTTGATGCACATTCCAAAGAACAAATTGCAATGGGTTGGGGATCTAGTGTCTAATACTCTCTCTGAATAATCTTCTCAAACAACTGACATCTTTACCATAGATTTACCATAACTTGCCTTTTTGTTCTTCTTGTATGACACAAAGTGATGGGAAACTCGCATCAATTTGAGGGGGAGTGATAGAAGATATAAAAATCCAAATCCATGATAAAGGGAATCTAATCTCTAATTAGCTGTAATGCGTGATTCATTGCATTTTCACAAGGATTGAATTCGTGTTAAGCAACTGTAAACATGTTAAAGGAATCCTCTCCAATTCAATGAGAGAGAAAGCCAAAGATAGAGATGTGCTACGTGTTAGTTAATATTCGAATCTTTTAGGGCCTATTTATTTCATGTAATTGAATTTCGAGGAATTTCTTTTTTGTTAGTCTATAAGTGATAAAAAAATGAAGAATAAAAGTGAACATCCAAAAACAACCATACAATAACCTTTCCTTTAATGAAAATTGAATCAAGACAAAATGGAAAATGAATACCCAACTACCACCGAAGTAATTCAAATCATAAAAAAGTTGAGGTTCCATTTTTTTACGGCTCTCACCTCATCTCCTTCCTCAACCTCTTAAATAATTCTTTAGTTGAGCTCATTGACAATGAATTCATATGTATTGAATCCCTATGTATTGTATACAAACAAACATGCCCTGAATCTCTATAAAGTGCCTTACTATTTTTGATTCTCTTGACACATTGGATTAACATCTTGATTTGAAGACTCATCGCCATCCATATCTTCGAACAATGGGACAGATCTCCCAATGATAGATGCCATAAAAGGAAGATTCACCATTAAATAGACCTAAACAAGGAGTAATCGAAAAACTACCTACCTCTGATCTAGAATTCCTCTTGTTTTTTAATTAGTAACACACATCAAAAGAACTAACTAGAATGCATTATGAAGCAAAACGGTACTAAAAGTCACATATAAATCACATTGCACTTGTTCAGAAATGCGACCCAGCTGACAAGTGATATGAAAGTCCTGTAGAGGATGGATCGAAGTAGCTACGTTCAAGCAAGTGGAGTGGGGAGGTATCGACCTATAGCACCACAAAAATAGGTCAAGACAGAATAGTTAGAAGGATAAATTGGAGTTATCAAAAGAGAGAGAAGAAAAGAATCTCATTTCACATAAGTAGCAAGCATCAATAAGTTTCCCCTACATACAGAATTTGCCAATATTATGCATCCAACAATTCCAAACAGCTTGAAAAGAAGTAAGAAGATGTCATGCAAAAATGTTGCTTTCATTCATCTCCGAATCTTTCATAATATAGTTTAATCATGAAAGAGAGAGGTCTGAAAAGGCAATGCATTATTCTATTCCTAGACATCTTCACAAGACCATTCCAAACTTGATTTCTCTTGAATAATTTAAATCATCAAGCAGCACATTCCTTGTAGAATTAATGTAATCACATGGTTTAGATCTAGGCCATTATTTCAAAGTCAAGATGAGCCAAAGCCCAATATCGGTATTGATGTAAGATTCCTTGTGTAATCACATATTCTGGTGAAGCAAGAGGCCTGGCTAATGGAACCCAACATATGCTTCTACTGTGTTTTCTAAGTTCCTTAGACATGTACATCTAAAACCCTAATCTTCATTTCCAAGGAGTTGACATTGATTGATCAGTTATTATAATCATCTCCTAGATGATATGAATTCTAAAGGTCATAATTATATTGCTGTAAAAAACAAAATGTCAGTCGTTGATCTCTATTGTGTCTAGTGCCATCAACATTATATAATTTAGTAAAGGTTGTAGACATACTTAAACATATATGCATATAGGGGCATTACTTCCAATGTTGTCAGATATCTAGTGAGAAACAAAGGTGGTGGAGGTTTTTTTAAGAAGCGATTCTTCTAGGCAACATCTAGTGTCCTTTTTTCGTGGGAATCCCCATGTTAATGTCATTGATGTCACTGATGGAATCCACCATCCAAGGTTATTGGGTTTTTCCCATGAATAAGAAACATGAGGCCCTTGGATGTCTGACAGACCTCTAGGGTTACTGGGTTTTCTCCAGGACCAAGAAATTGTAGTTGTATTGTCCATAGGTATGTGAAAAGGGTTGAATAACATCGATGGAATCTATGGGGTTTTCCCAATAGTATGAATATAGTGGCAGATGAAGTTATTAGAAGGGTTAAGGCTGGTGGGGCATTTCCCATTTTGTTGATGAGGAGTTTAGGATAACACACAGATGAGAAGTCAGGGGCTACTGGGACTTTTTGAGCTTGTTTGGATGTAGAAAAAGTTGGGGTAGGGAAAGCCTTGTTCTATGGAATTCTCTGCCAGGCTTTAATTGATTGTAATGTCTTCTTCTTCTTTTTTTCTTTTTTCTCTTTTCTTTTATTTTTTTTCTTTTATGGGTAAAAGTGGGAGGCACTTAGGGCTGTCAATCGGGTCGTGTTAGCGAATTCGGGTTAGAATCACCTCAATCCGAACACGACCCATTAAGAAAACAGGTCAAAAAACCAAACACAAACCCAATTTGTTTATTTAACGGGTCAGACGACACGACTCGTTAACCTGTTAATTTTGAAAAAAATATTTATTAAACTTAAAAATATCTCTTTTCTAAATAATAGAGCCATACTTTATGTTTTGAGACTAGGCCCATTTTCTAAGTAACTGTTGTATCTCTTCTGATTAAGTGCATCTTCCACTGAACAAAAGTTATGTCACCCACACTTTGATTTTTTGCATGGTAATGTGATGCACACTTGGCAGCATGGCTTTTTGGTGGGTTGTATCAGGTCGTAATGGGTTACCGGGTTTATTCGTTAACGACCTATTAATTTAACGGGTTAACGGGTCTAACCCATTAACGACCCGAACCCATTAAGGGGTCATCCAAACCCATTAATATCGTGTGGGTTCATGTCGTATTAACGAGTCATGTGACATTTTGACAACCCTAGAGGCACTTAGCTGAGATTTCTCCACCTATTGGGTGCTCCTCTCCCCTATTGAAGTGCTTACGGGCCGGGCCACCATGAGCCCAACCCATGCCCTGTCCTCATATAGTTAAATGGGTCAGGCCTGATCCCCTGGATAAACATATTTAGAACATGGGCAGCATTGAAAATGTCATGTGTATTGATTAACCGAGGATACAAAGCCTCTGATTCTAAATAAAGCACGGGTAGAACTAAAGTTTCGATTCCGCAAAAAATCAATTCCGAATTCATGCATAGATAATTACGAACATTCATATTCAAAACTAGATCCTTCTATGTTCCGACATGAGGATCTGAATTCAAGACAATTATATTCACATATTAAAAGATATTTAGGTTTTATAAGGGTCTACATAGCTTGAGTGATATTCATATTAAGATCTACTTAGCTATAATCATATACCGTTTAATAGCCCCATTTATATATCAAAATTTATTTTGAAGCTCTTTTCTCTAATTATACTAATGCACTCCGGCCACATCTTATTTCAGATCAAGATTTGGATCTGTATTTTTTTTTTTAAAGTTGATGTCATATCCTGATCTAGATCTATAAAAGTGGATGTTTCCACTGCAAAATCACTTTTTTTTTTTTTTTTTGGTAGTGTGCATGTATGATGTATCCTTACACATGGGAATTTACTATATTGCTGATGGACAGTATCTTAGAATTAGATGGGTGTAAGGTTTTAACTCAAGCCCAATAAGAAAAGGGTTGATCTTGGACAAACTTTGGCTGGCCTATTCAAATCTGACCATGAACATCATTGCTCTCCAACTCTAGTAAACACACCTAAAAAAAAAACCTTGTTAATGGTAGGATTTCTTCCACAGTGAGTTCCTGTCTGCTTTCTCCTTAAAACCGAATCCCCCAGTATAACTTTTCCTGAATCAAAATGTCTCCTTGAGGAGAAAGAAAAAAAAAAGGTTAAGCATTAATTAAGCTAGAGATGCATTCATCATTCATGGAGACTGATTAATGGGTGTAGAGGCCATTACCACAGTACTAGAAAATGCAGGTGGATGCATAGGAATGTGGGTGTGAGAACCCAAGAAGGAAAATTAATGGTACATAGTTGTTGAATCGACGACATGCATAGAAGATAGTATTGTATAGCTAGGCATGTGTTGACTGTCGGTTAATGGAGTCTATGGCCATGAAGGGATCTATGACTATGATAGATATAGGAATGGCACTAAAAGCAAAGAACCCACTAACAAATAACAAAACCTCTGATCTTTACATGGGTAAAATCATTAAAAGCTCCGACGTACAATGCTCAAATCCAATGCTAAATCATCATCTGTGATCTATGGGTCCATGGAAAGTTCAAATCTCCCCCTTGGGACCAAGTGTTAAATTATGATGAGATCTCTTGATGTTTTTATCAAATTGGGCAACATACAATGCTCGATCAAATCCATGTTGGTGGCATCTATGGTGGGCCCCACCAGGTCAATGGCACATGTCCTAATTAAGAGGCAAAGGCCCACCTATATTTTCTTTTAACAATAGGAATTTGTGTGGCTAACATTCAGTGTTGAGGGATGTAATACGTGGCTTCTCGGAATTCATGAAAATTCCTTTGCCAAATGAATAATCCTTTCTAATTGCTTCTTTCATTTATGTGATTCTACATAATTCCTGTACCACCCAAACAGATACGTGCCAACCACAACTTGTGGGGCCCACACGTTTACGGCCGTCCATTTGCAGCATAGCCTACAGTAATATTGATTAGACCTTGCACCAATGCTTATGAGCCAGGGAAACTAGTTTGTTTCTACTTGGAAGGTCACTGAGTTGACTCTGGGCGAGTCAGCCTGAGAAGGGAGAGAACTCTATTGTACTCAGTGTGACTCAATTCGACTCAATGGAATGATGTGTCAGAGTTGAGTTGACTCAGTGGTTTGAGCTAGTCCGAACACTCAACACACCTTCTCAACTCAGCGGTTTGAGATGAGAGAGAGGGTGCATAGGTAACATGAGAGAAGTGGTAAAGGGTAGAAAGTAACAGGAAATGGATTGAGTGTAAAAAAAAGTGTAGAGGTTTCACATGCCACAATATATAGTTAGAAAGATGGAAATCCCAAAGTAGGACATTAGTGTTCTGTGGAAGAAATCACTATACCAAACATTGACAGGGACAAAGGAAATTGCAAATGCAGCATACTCCAATTTTCATTTTGAGAGAGTTGAGGCCATGGTTTTCAGAAAAACAGTTTTAGGCAAAGCCCCAACTTCTACGTATCAGCTGGTATATCGTTTTTCGACCACTTTTAGGTTTATTTCATCATTTTTATGCCTCCTGATCAAATAAAACATTTTAAATATTTTTAAAAACAAAATGTTGAATCTTCATTTTTAATTCCTCTTGAATGTTTTAGTGTAAATAAAGCAATAAAGTAGAAGATAAATGTAGTGAGAAAAAGAGGTACAAGTTGATATTGGTCAAGTTTTAGGACCATTAACTGGATCAGGTGGGCCTTAGAAAAATTCATGGGCCCAATAATAAGAATCAACCAAGGGGCACACTTTCGAAATCCAAATTGCTTAAAATCACTGTCCTACCTTATTTTGTGT
This sequence comes from Umbellularia californica, assembly GCA_028538565.1. Lineage (NCBI taxonomy): Eukaryota > Viridiplantae > Streptophyta > Magnoliopsida > Laurales > Lauraceae > Umbellularia > Umbellularia californica. The sequence continues at coordinate 9,408,452 of JAPQWN010000001.1, read as the reverse complement.
TGACCTAATTATCTCATATTATAGCTGGAAAAACTACCAAATCCATCTAATATAAAATAAGCGATTTTACTTTACATTTTACTAATTAAGGTTATGAATGTGATTTGCATGATCAATTTGATCATGATATGAGTTCTGACTGGTGTGAAACTTGGCTCAAACATAATAGAAGGTGGGATAACAACTTCGACTAAGTTGGGTTTCTCAATGTGGGGCACACATAGTCTGATGGATATAAAATGTTGTCGTCCGATTTGGCCAGAAAACTCTCTCAAGCCCTGCCCACCCTTATATAATCCGGATTCCATTGAGTGAAATGCAAACCAGTCCCACACGTTAAGGGCCTGTTTCTTTAGCCTACACAAAAATTCCCTTTTTCCACCAAGGAAACAAAGCAAGAGAGTGTCCCAAGAACCGACCCTAGCTTATTTATCTTCTTCATTCCGAGAACCAAGCCTTCCTTATTCCTCTCTCTCTCTCTCTCTCTCTCTCTCTCTCTCTCTCTCTCCCTATGTTTCTTTTTATCCCCTGTGTAAGTGTCATTTTTCAATACATCCTCACACAAACAAGCAAGAAAACCCATCTCACTTCACACCTTACCATAACATCTTCCTTTCTCTCTCAAATCTCCCTCACTTTATCCTGCCTATCTGAACAAAGCTCATCATTCCGACCTGAAACTTCACCCAACTATCATCCAAAGTTGATCCACACAAGAAGACTGATATAGCAGAAGGAGAAGGCTAGAAAAAGAAGAAACCCAACTATATATTGAAGGGGATCTTGTTTGTAATGGATCTCTTTCCAGCACAACCCGACTTGTCCCTACAAATCAGCCCTCCAAACAGCAAGCCCACATCGACTTGGAGAAGAGCAGATGAAGAGATGGACTTGGGCTTTCTGAAGAGAGCTTTGGACGCCAACACCATCATCCCTCCCACAGGGAAGAAAGACACCTTCTTTGAACTCTCTTTGACAAATCCAAAGGTCGCAGAAACCAACACCACCACTAGCCATAATCTCTTCCAGGGCCACCATTTCCCACCCCGTTATCATCATCTCCACCATAATCAACATCAACAAGCACTTCATCAACAACAAGGACAATATCTTCACCAGTATCATCATCAAGAGTTTTTGAGGCCAATTAGAGGAATTCCTGTCTACCACAACCCTCCTTCCTTCTCTTTTGCTCAGCAACAGTCATGTGACACATTATCCACAACTACTACTTCAACTTCTCTTCCTCCTCAAAGCTTCATGAGATCTAGATTCCTACCCAGGTTCCCGGCCAAGCGAACCATGAGAGCACCCAGAATGCGGTGGACCACTACTCTCCACGCCCGCTTCGTCCATGCCGTCGAGTTATTAGGTGGCCATGAAAGTATGATCATACTCTTTGTCTCTATCATTGAACACTCAATTTGATTTTAGTCTATCATCTATTGTATCTCTTCAACATAATTGAAGCTTTGTATTTTATTTTATTTTGCGTTTTGTTTTAGGGGCTACACCAAAGTCGGTTCTTGAGCTCATGGATGTAAAAGATCTCACCTTGGCTCATGTGAAATCTCATTTACAGGTAAAAGTTTGTCCAATTCCTCCGAAATTCCATATTCTTTTATGTTGCACCTAGAAAAATAAAGACCCCATTTTAAAAAAATGGCAGAAACTCTCAGCTTTACAGTTGCTATCTCTTTTCCACTTGTTTGTTTCTTTTCTATGAAGATGTGATGGATGGTCTGTTTCTTCTTCGTGGGTGTAAATGCATCTGCATTTTTTCTTACCTTCATGACAGGATAGTGTCATCAGACAGAAGGAAAATCCATGGCTTCTGAAAGCGTCCCAGACCAAACCCTCTTCTCCTCCTCCTTTCTAACTTTCTGTTTTTGACATGTTTTGGTTCTGCAAGTTAAGGATCAGCTTTTTCTTCTTAGCTCTAGAAAACATGCCTATAAGAGAAACGGGAAAATTCTTTTAAAAAATATATCACTGAAATCAACGGTAAAGGACAAGCCGAGTGCAGGATGGATCTTAGGCCTAGCCGAGTTTAGGAATTTCTTTGTACTGTTAAAGCATAAAAAAACCCATCCTTTTTCATTCATTTCTCTTTGCATTAGACCCTAACTTCAATTAAAAATAAAATAAAAAAGTCTTGTTTTCTTCTTTCTTTCTTTTGGGACAGTTTCAAATTACAGGAAATGGCAAGATCAAGTGTTATTTAAACATATATATATATATCAATATGAACCTCATACATACATTCACATCCACATAAACATGTGTTCCCTTTCCTTTTAGAGATCTAACTTCACACGATCTAGGCCAAGAACTAGTTTCTGTATCCACAAATTAAGAGACATATATTAGTACTATCTTATAAGATTTTTCAGTTCAAACTTCCTCCCATGTAATATGCTTTACTGGCCAATATGGGTTCATAGTCTTGAACAATTATATATTCGGCTGCAGATGTATCGGACTGTGAAGAGTACGGACAGACCAGTGCCTCCTTCAGGTAACAGCATCTTTCATTTTTGTACTTTAGGAGGTTGGTTTTTTTTTTTTTTTAAGCTGATCAAGCTCAACATTTTATTTGTTTGAAATCGCTTTGCGATTTTTTTGAGCTTTTTGTTTGTTTTTATTTCAGGCCAACCCGATAGCTTCGAGAATGGTGCATCTGGAGAAATCTCTGATGAGGTCTTGAATGATGTTCATAAGACAATTGCAAATCATAGAACGGACGGTTGCAGCCTGTGGAGCAATTCTTCAAGGTAAGTTAGCAATGTGTTCTCTAATTTCTGTGTTTCCTAATAGTCCTAATTGTTACTCTTTGTATTTGGTTGATTGATGATATTTTTAAGACTGTAATTTTGGATTTTAACTGTTTAGAATTATGTTCACTCTAAGGAGACTAATGAGATTATTGAGGAGATTAACATAACCTTAAATTTCCCATTTATAGCTGGTTACTTTTTTTAATGTAATTTAGATATAATGGAGCTAACAACAAAACCAAAGAGAATCATAGGTTCTCATAAGAACTAATCAATGTACATTCATGCTTCTGATCTGTGTTAGCATTTATTTTTAATCTTAGATTGGAAATGAGAGTTAGCACTATCTAATTATTTATTTATTTTGGTTTAGGGAGTACGTTGTTGATTTGGGAAGATCAAAGCCTCCACATTGTGCAGGCAAAGATCGATGACCAAAGTGGCAAAACTGCTAGATATTATAGGGCTCTCCATGTTCTCATTCAGATTAGACCATCTCAATTCAACATTGTCAGTTGAAGAGACTCTGTACATTTTGATGAAGCGGACTTAACTTTACTCCCATTCATTTTATTTTAGTCTGCCCACTTTTCACTGATTGAAGTGGGTCCACCTTAAATCAAACACTATTCCCCATGCATTGGTATTGGGTTGGATTGATACAGTGGAAACACGTACTCAAATCACAAAACATGAATGGAACATCCCAATCCATTTGGAATGAAATATGGGAATGGTGTTTCTGAGAGGTTTGGATTTAATTAAGGAGGTGGGCACTTCTCAGTGGATGGGGTACACTACAGTTTCCCTTTGATAATTGTGAGAATATCTAGTTGTATATTTATGGATGTGATGATAAAGACAATGCAGGACTTGCATTGTTAGATAGAGACAACAAAATAAAATACAACAGGGTTAGGGTTATTCACTGTTCCTTGGAGATAATTGTGTATAGAAAATTAGAATAAATGTTGAATGCATTAGTCAAGCATTTAAGCCATTGTTGTTGACGATAAAGAACCCAAGGCCTGTTTGGATGTGAAGAAAACAAGTGGAGAAAATGGAGTGAACTGCTCTCCTCATCCAAACCACCCCGGATTTAAGGGCTTGGTGGCAAACTTTACCATCCCAAACGACTCTCTCTCTCTCTCTCTCTCTCATGAAAGTGATGATAAAAAAGATGGAATTCAGCTTTGTTTTCTCTGTCAAGGTCAGGTGAGCATGGCAGTTTTATGATAGGGTAATGATCCCCTCACGTAGTTAAATCTTACAGCATCAAGGAGAAATCTTTACCCCATTCCAAGACATTGTTCCATAAGATCAAATCTTCCTGAATGGGAGGGTTCTGTCCTTGAGATTTTGTGGGCATCTAATTGCATGCAAATGGGGCCCACAAGGTAGAAACCATGGTGCAAAAAGTAAAGTCCTTTGAAGCTTCCTTTTAGTTTCTTGTTTTATCTATTTGGCTCCCACCTGGGGTTCATCTTTATTTCAACCAGCACATACAGATTACAATTTTATTTTTTTGGTAAAAAAAAAAAAAAAAAGAGGAGAGAACTGCTTAATTGAAAGATGTAAAAGAAAAAAAAAAAAACAGCTTTCTTTTGTTGTTGTCATACTTTTAACTGATGGACTACCACTGATAGAAATATTCTTTGTGCTGGTTTGCAGTAGGGAAGCCTGGTTGCATGACATTTCAATGGATTCCATAAGAAACAAGCCCTCTTTTCAGGTACCCACTTAAACGCATCACTTGAGTGTTCTATTTGGAAATTACTGAAACATTCCTGAGTTCAAATGGATGTACTCACAATAGTGGGGGCTTCAGGGAATGACTTAAATTCCCTTCTCAACAGCTAAAGAACAAATGCTTTGATGAGAATGGGGCAACAAGAGTAAAGGGAATCATTTCTTGCTAGTTCAAGCATATGAGAAAGATGAAAAAAAATTGCATAAGGGTACATTCGTCTTTTTGAAAGTTCAAGTGACACATTGGTCACTTCCCTATACTCAAGGTGTGATATATATATGGGGAATGTTTCAAACAGCTTTGCTCTGAAAATTACATCAGTTGATTTATTTTGACTTTACTTTTCAGTTGTATTGCTTTTTAAAAAAATCTAGAATTTCCCCTTTCTATTTCCTCAGGATCAGATTGACCCAAAATGCCTAAGCTATGATGGAGTATCAGATTCTAGTGCCTCAAGCCTTAATGGGACAGGCCCTATGAAACCCAATCTGGAGTTTACCTTGGGGAGGTCTCATTGAGCTCAAATGTACTCATTTTCAAATCATTGCCAAAGGAACTGTGAGGAGACGCTGATTCCCACTTGAAAATCAGAGAAAGGAAGAAAGGAAAAGTGAGGGAAAGACAAACAGACAAGAGACAGAAAGCAAAAAAAGAGGAAAGTTGAAAAAGCATTGTCTTTCATATCAAGCTGTGATAGCTAAAAGCATACTATATTCTACGTAAATATGAGCTCGAATTGTTTTCTTGAAAAAAGTTGCATTATGAGAGAGAGAGAGAGAGTTTTCCTTTCACTATCATAAAGCATGAAGTGATCCTTGGTAATTGTATTCTCCCTTTTGATAAAGAAGTTGGATTTTTAGAAAAGGTTTGGAGCTCTTTCTTCGTTCACTTGCATGGTCACGTGTTTGCTTTATAGTTCTCGAACGAAGGAAAAGGAATGAGGAAGTCGGGGAGGAACGATTGGGAAAGCATTAGATTAGACATAATCAAGTGCCTTGCCTTTTTGCCTTAAACTTCAGTTCACGGCTGCCATGATCTTAGAAAAACTACTTAGTAACATGAATTAAAAAATTTGCAACTTTTTTTTAGAGTTGAAATGGCAAAAAACCTAAAATACAAGTGTATAAGGACTAAAGTCACTAAACTCCCACATAATTGCTCAATATGTAAAAAGACATTATACTAGGGGAAAAAATAAATATACTTGAAACGAGAAAAAGGCCCTTCCCGAATAAAGATTTGTGGTCATCAGTGAAAATATGTGTGGCCATGTAGATTAAGTGGGAGATTGTTGGAAGAGACTGGTTTATAATGACGACGTGATCATAACCGTATGACGACCATATCATGGGCCCCACATATTAGCCGACCTTGAGTTCTTTCCTCTTTTCGGTTTTTATTTATATAAATCTGCTTGAATTCAATATAGGTAGCCTAATCAATATATTCCTTGTTTGTCTTACTAATGGAGAGAATTAAGAGAATTTACCATTAATAAAACTTCTTTGATGAAAGAAATTCTCTTTAAGATTTCTACAAAAGGTGGTTTCCGGTTCCTCTCTCTTACTCACACCATACGCATGAAACTCTTCCCTTTCATGCATATTGAAGTGGGGAAAAGTGAGAATTGCCGCAACCATCTTGATCAATTAAATCATAAAGTGGGACACTCAAAAGTTTAGGTCCGGTATGCTCATCTTCAAGATCATATTGCAAGGTACAAATTTAAAGTTTTTTTTTAATTATCTATGCCTACTGCATAAGTCTAGATCCTTAGTTTAATTTAATTGTTACAAACAATTTTATAACTTACAAAAGATAGACATGTATGCTTTAAATAGAAAAATTAATATGGAACAAAAAAAAAAGTTAATAATAAAAATCATGGTATCCAAATTTTTATGTTTCCAATATGCCATTAGTGCTTAAGCTTCCATTGCTTTGCTAGGCATTAAATTTCTACGGACTCTAGACCACTTCCTTAGATAAAAACTAACCAAATAATGGTGAGATCTAAAAATGGTTGTCGAATAATCTCCCTTTTGGTAAGGAAATGATTATTCGTACATCACCTTAGCAAATTAAATTTCAGGAAGAAAGGGTCCCATCTACATCACATTAATCCAATTCTTCACCTTTTTCATGTTTTTTATTCTTTTATTAAAATTGACTTCACCATGAATTCATACGAATCCCATACCAAGCAAACAATCAAATCTTAAGGGCCCTCTATTTGAATGGAATTGAATACCCTTCAACAAAAGATTCTTAAAGATATGATGGGTGAAGGATAAAAGGTAGAGATGTAGATTTGACATTGACTTTCCTACATTTTCAAATACTTGGCAATGCTAGCATTCATTTCCCTTATATATCTCCTTAATTCATGTTCTTTCAAAAGGGAGATTGTTGGGTCATTTTTTGAAATTCACCTTTGTTTCTTCATTTTTAACCACCTTTAGAAATATCAATCTTAGTACTCCTAAACATTCAATTACATGAAGCAAATGGGCCCTAACCGATTCGTTTCCATCTAATGTTTATTTTTGACACTGAGCTATTGAATTTCCTCTACTAACAGATCCTAAAAATAAAAAAAAAAACCTCAAGGCATTATTAGAGATAGCGGAAACACTATACACCACCTCCCTTGGGTGGGACATGATCAGTACACATTTCTCGACATGAACATTTTAGTGCCAAGCTCATTCCTACTAAGATTTGAGCTCATAATTGATTGGCTCTAATACCAATTAATCCTTCCAAAACCTCAAGGCAGTAGTAGAGGCAACGAAAATACTTTAGGAGACGAGCAAGATCTATTAGATGCACGCACCAAAGCCTGAATCCTTTGACTATTACGAACAAATTAATGTGGGTGTAAAACATGGACAAGTAGATCTGATGAAGGGCTTACCATCAGCAATTGCATTTGGTTACAAACATTGAGGCAAAGAGGTGAGATGCTGTAAAACCCCGTCCCGAGTTAATCAAGATTAACTCTAATTAATTGTAATTAATACTAATTAATCAAGTCTAATTAGACTAATGATGGTTAATGACCGAACTCAATAAGATTAGTCTAAAATGAACTTAATGAAGTGATAATGATGAGATTAAGTGAATTGGGTGAGTTTTGAATCTAAACTAAGAAAACAAACCCTTTTGCGTAAATACGAATTTATACGTATTTTGTCGAATACGGAAACTCTTGATACCAACATGTGTATCTCGACGAGTACGTTAACTTTCATAATAGGCTCAAAGTCATCCGTCGAGTATTGACTCAAGTGAGCCTCCATTTGACTTGAATTGGAAATAGTGGTGAAATGAAGGGTTTAGTTGCAAAATACCCTTATAAAGCATTGAAATGAACCTTTGGGCTCATTTTATTCCATCTCCTTTGCATTGAAGAGAAACCCTAGGCACCTCCCTTTTTCATTTCTTCCTTTCATTCTTCTTCATCAAAAGAGAGAGATTGGGAGTATTTCAAGTGGGTTTTGGGAGAAACTTCATCTTCTTCATCACCTTCCTTGGCTTGTCTTCCATTTTTGGAGTGTTGAAGCTTGTGGAAGAGCTCAAGACCTCTTGAACTTGGATCTTCAAGTAAGTAAATAACCTTGTCTTAGGATTTTCCAAGTTTATTGAGTAGTTGAAGTAGTTTCTAGCACAAATAGCTCATAGGATGGCGTCTCTCATGTTTTTATGGAGTTAGGGTTTGGATTTGGGGATTTCTCACCTTAAAGTCAAGCTATCAAGGGATTTCTTGCTAATAGACTTTAAGAGGCAAGTATAAATGCTTTCTTATGATCAAACATGCTAATCTTCAAGTTCTCGAGTTATTAGAGATGGGTTCTCAAAACCCCCTTCTTTCTTATGAAATCGAGATTAGGTTGAATGTGATTTATGTGGATTTCATGATGTCTTAATGATGAAATATAAGTGTAAATTGTGTTTAAATGATGAATGAGGAGAGGATAGGAGATCCTTGAATGTGTGTGCAGGTGGTAGTTGAAATGGGTGAATGAAGGAGTGAATGTTCGGAGTTCCAGAAATGGAGTTTTGGACAGTTTGCTCGAGCGAACTAGTTACTGTCTGATGTAAAAAGGGTCCGCTAGAGCGAACGTTATGTGCGCTTGTGCGATGAAGGTTCTGTCTGATACGAACGTTGTTTGTAAATGTCCGCTCGAGCGAACTAGGTTCTGTTTGGGTCCGCTCGAGCGAACTTGGATCCGCTCGAGCGAACCTGATACTGGTCAAACATGAATCATAAGCAAAACAGTGGATTTTGATATTGATGGTGGAAAATTTTTGGGGACTAAATGCACATATTAAATGTAAATGTGATGTCCATCGAAAATAACACGTGCATTTAGTAACTAATTATTACACCTAGAATTTGTCTAAATTTGGGATAGAGACAAGTAGGACCGCGAATGATTAATGATTCATCAAATCCCCTCGAGTCTATAATGACTGCATACAATGAACCACTGAACAATGAATAAATGCAATGAACCATTGAATAATGAATAAATGCAATGAATAATGAATAATCCTACTGCAGCAGATGATTGGGGTGTTCCGGAGCTCCGTGGTGATGCTAGTGATCTCTGATCAAGACACTGGTTGATCCCACATATAAGCTGAAAAGTCAATGAAAAGCCATGTACAAGCCAAGTAATGAAATATGTATTAAATGAAAAATGTATTGGACTGAAAAGTCCCATAAGCCATCTAATAAATGCTCAATGTAATCCGAATGACATGAAATGAATGAAATGGATTTACTAATGCTTCCCTTGGAAGACACTGAACTGAATGACGATAATATTATTGTACTTGTAATCTAGTTATTGATTATCAATTGATTACACTGTTCAGGATATTGCATTAACCTAGATTTCTTTGTCTAGAGTTATTATATTGACAATGGACAAGTTTAGCATTTGTTATCATAAATGTGTTTATACATTGTTGAACCGTCGTGTTCATAGTGTTATTGATGACATTACAGGCCCAGTTGCCCATCCCGGTCTTGCAGAGGCCGCGCCGCTTGCGGAGGAGGCCCGTCCGTTACCTCCAGGAGGTTTAGCGGAGTGGGTATAGTTCGGAGGGCATTGATTTTGAATGTTTTGAGATTATTTTGGGAATTATTTGATAGATACTTTGTATATCATTTTGAGATGTAATTAGATGTCCCCTGCATTGTATGTTAAATATGCAGTGGTGGACTTCATTGGATTATATTTTTGTATATGTGAACTTTACTTGTAATGTAAAGTCAATTATTGTCAATGTATATATATGTTTCCGCAAAATTGTACATTTGACAGGTATGTATGTTAAATCCCTTGTGAGTCTTCGTCTTAACTTCGGTTAATTCGAGATGTACGGGAGTAAGTATGATGACATCGCGATCCGGGTTAGGCCCCGATTAGTCCGATCTCGGGCCCGGGTCGTGACAGATGCACTCTTACAAAGCAATGTCTCAAAGAAATGGTGGAAGATAGAGAGGACTGTAGAAAGAGGATTGGAGAAGGAGGGCTCAAAACCCTAGATCAAAGACGCAAAGGTACGTCCCATTATTTTTTCTTCTTTTAACTGATTTAGAATCCCAAGAGGCACGCCACAAGAATGAAGACCAACTCCTACTGTGTAAATGACACAACTCTATCCATTTATTAATCATATGTATCCTTCACATTATTAATCATATGCTAATCTTATGGTGGACCAACTCCTATAAGAAAAAAATTTGGAGATATCATATCGAACCAAAGGGCATTTAGTTTGCTCGATTTAAGTTTTCAATTATAAGTAACCCTACTATGGAGTTCCATTCCTTTTATTCACGGAAAGCATGCGTGACACACTTAGAGGATCTAGGCTCGGGATCTATGCGACCCATCATATTAAATTGTTTGCCACAAGGCAAGCTACATTGTTCGATAAAGGGGGACATCCAACTAGTCCAAAAACAAATAATCATCATTATCATTACTTTTTTGCTAGATAGCTGATTTGTATGAGACGTGCGAGGCAACCTACCTTTACATATATCCCTTCTCACATATCGAACTCTATACAGTTTTGTGAGATGCGACACCCTTGTCATTGGGTTATCTCTTATTTCCCAAAAATAAATATATCCTGGTGAACTGCCTATCCAGTTTGGATTTATGGCTGGTGTGGTGACTGGAGCCCACTATTTGAATTCAGATTAGGAAATCTTATTGGTGGGCCCACCACATGTATTTCTTACAAATGAAGGCGTCAGCGCATGTGAAATATCCGCGCGTGATAGAAGGAAACATCAATAATTTGGTCCGAAGTATCTCATCAGCCAGCCATTGTAGGAACATCCAAACGTACCCTTATTCACTCTCTGTTCCCGATTAGGCAACAACAAGCACTAAGTAATAAGAGAGAGAAGCTGAAGTTTCAAGACAATTTTTTTTTTCTTTCAGATTGTCATTAATTTTGACAGATTCTATCTTCTACTGCTTTTATGTGTTTCTGGGCACTCTATTTTGGCAGTGGCCTCTTGTCACTTCCTCTCACACAAAAGTTATATAAGTATTCCTTAATCTCCAATTTCACAAATAATTTCAAATTATTGGATCTTTCCCAAGAATTATAGGAATAATTTCATGAAAAATAAACTAAATATACAAAAAAGTATCAGAAAATATACTAAAAACATAATAAATAAATATGGCTAGAAGCTATTTTCGTATTTTTTTTGAAATTCCTCTCATTTCTATTTCAATCAAAGCATCATTTGCTCAAGATATTTTCAATTTTTGTAATATCTCAAGAACATCACACCATTGATACAAAAATCTTATTAGTTTGTAGCATGGAAAAGCCTTTGAGTTGCTTTGCTTGCCAATTTTTCCCTATCTAGGGCATGTGCAATGCTTTGGTAAGTAAAGAGTAAAAACTTGAATTAATTTTGCTTATCTCTACAGCAAAAATTGTTTGATATTAGGGGGGGAGTCAAAATCACTTTTTTGTAGAACCATAGAATTTCAACATTGTACAAACGAGTCCTAATGACCCATTTGTCCTACAAAATTGAATTTGTAGGAATTTTGAGAAATATGTTCATAAAAATGAATGATTGAAATTATATATATCAAACTTACTTGAAGATCCATAAAGCTACCAAATAACCTTTTGAAGATCCATAAAGGTACCAAATAACCTCCCTTTTGAAAGAAATTGAATTAAGGTGGAGATGAAAAATTAATACCTATCCACACGTATCTTAGTGAAGAAAATTTTGAAAAATTCAAAGTCCCATTTATATCTCCACTTTATATCTTGATGTCTTTAACAATACCTTAAATAGTAAGGAACATTTAGGGCTTCTTTGTTTGCATATAGTTTGGGATGTAAATGGTTACCCGATTCTCCAATTACCTAGAGGTTCCGACCCATTAAAAACCGGGTCTAGATCCTTATTTAGGCCTTGATTAGTAAATGGGTTTGAATTCGGTTCCACTTTGGTTCGGACCCGTGGACCCAAGACCCGACATATTACTTCAATTTTAGAAAATATTTTCTAAGCATCGTGTTTTTAATATTATTCTCTACCTAAACCCAGACCCGGATCTAGACCCATCCCATATATGGTTTTGGATCCGGTTCCGGAGCCAAGAAACCAGTTCCGAAGCAGTTCCTGGTCGATTTCGATTCCGGTTTGACCATGGACCCGGACCAAAACTGACCCATTTACAACCCTGCATATAGAGCAAAGCGAATAAGAATTCATCCCATAAGTGGTTAAAAATAAAGAGCAAAGCTGAATATACAAAAACAACTATCAAATAACTTCCTTTAATTGAAACATAATCAAGAGAAGATGGAAAATGAAGACCTAACCATATACCCTAGTAATTCAATATTTAGGAAAGTCAATGTCCCACCTACATCTCCGCCTTATATCGTTCACTCCTTATTAACCCGTTTCTTTTACCTCTTTCCCCTTTAATAATCATTAGGAAAAATCATTTGATTATGAAGTTAATATTTAATCTAATATTGCAAACAAGTAGGTCCTTAGAGAAATTTAAAGATCTCCTTCAATTGGAATTTAACTAACTTAACCCATAATCAATTTATCCATCATGACATGAGCAACCATGAGACACGCTAAGACCAGATTTCGATTGAACATGGATGGATCATCACAGTCTCTGAGGTTTGAGACTTTGAACCAAGTTAAATTATTATGTTTAATACAAGTTTTTGAATTTGAAATGAATGGCTTTGAGTGGAAAAAAAAAATGGTCCATCGGATTTAGAGCATTGGAGGTTAAACTTTGGGTGGATGGTTAGCCTAAACTCTAAAGTCGTTTTGTGGGGGCCATGCAATGTTGGAATGGTACAATATGAGAGGTCATGTGGGACATAGAATATGGTTAAAAAATTTATTATCTTGTGGGACCCACGGCCAAGATATGTCGGCAGTGGTACAGCCAATAAAAGGGTAATAAACCACATTGAAAGAAGAAAAGTCAGTGTAGATGGGATCAATTGTATAATATGCATGACATGACATGCATATGGCTTAGATTGACCCACTAGGCAATCTAGGCTTTGCTGTATCAATGGCCAGTTCTTTGCTTGTGCTCATCTAATTAGTTTTTTTTTTTTTTTTTAAAGTAGGTTTTCAGCTCTGTGTCAGATTAATTTCTATGGGTCAAGCAGAAAAAGTCGGATAAAATTCTCCCTGTGGCGCCAGTGGTTGTGCAGTTTCAAATCCACAACCTCCAAGTGCAAATCGTGGTCTTAGATTAACTGAGCTTAATGAGGAAAAAGTTCAACTCGCTACAAATTCAGGAGCCTATGTAGTAATTAAGCAAAACTTCACCTTAATAAGCCAACAATATCTTGAGTAAAACAAGCAATTGAAAATAGAAAAACAATGGCAATTATGGGACTTAATGATGTTTTAATCAGGAATTATAGACATCACCAATATGGCGATGCATGGGTAGTTTGGAATTTTAAGTAGTAGCTTGTGATTTTGTTTTAGAAGTCGCGTGGAACGAGTCACATTACTTTTATTGCTTTTCAAAATAAAATATACTGAGAGATTTGAACTCATAACATCTTTGTCTTTTAGAATAACTAATCTAATCATTACACCAAAGAAAAAATTTATACATAATTATTTATAAAAATATATATATAAATAGTAGTTGGGTGGGGCAAGAACCCTAGCTACGTGGGTCACACCCATGCTTAGCATGACTTATTGTGCTAGTCGGTATATTATGTTTATTCTTTTATATCTAAAGCACCTTAAAAGCAGTTAAAAATTAAGATTCATTCACAAATTTAGTAGTTTTAAATGCTTTTAAAAATTAATTCTCTTATAAAAATGTCAAAATCAACTCAATTATCAATTAGGAATTGATGCATTGGCGATACATTGGCTACTAAAATATACAGGCAGCTTTAAAACAATGACTTGATTTTTCAAAGGTGGGTCCCCACTAGGGAATCCATTTTTGACTTTTTTTTTTCTTGTTGTCGGTCAAGCCAAAGCTGTTTGGCTACAAACCTAGGGGTTCGGTCAACTAGAGAATCTTGACCGAGTCAAACTTCATATATGTATAAAAAAAAATCTAGTAATTCTTAATAATTCCATTAGAATATTGATTGAAACGTAGCCAATCAACCGAGAATCAATGAGGTAGATCTAACAGATCCTAAAACGCATTGAGAACTAGGAATGGCATTTTTAACCTGCTCCGCCCCAACCCGGAGTGCCCGCCCCGCCCCGCCCCGACTCTTAGACGGGGCGGGGACGGGGCAAAAAAACTTACCCCGAATCCAGGGCTGGGCGGAGATGGGTCTGTTTCTTGCCTCGCCCCGTAACCCGCCCCGAAATTAATAATCCTCTAAAAAATATATATTTTTTAGATTTCTTTTATAATAAATAAACATATTTATATGTAAATGTATATATTGATTTTATGTTGTTATTAAGGGTTAAGTAGATTGATTGAAGATTTTTTTTAAAGTTAAACATGTAATTGATTAAACCCTAGACATTATAAAAGCATATAATATGACCCCATTCCCTCTAATTCAAATTTAATGAAATTAAAGTTGTTAAAAAATCTATCTAACCTTATGTGACTTTAATCATATATAATGTTAAATTGCGACATGATAGATCATATTAAATAAAACGAATATAATAAAATGATAGATTATGCTTTAAGCTTATAGTAACATATATGATTAGAGATAGCAAGGTAAATTATAATTTGTATGATTCTAATCATACTAATAACAATATAAATTATACTAATTTGATATAACATTACAAGATATATCATGCTATATGCTTATAATAACTTATATGATTAGAAATAGCAAGGTAAATTATAGTTAGTAACTTAATATGATTCTAATCATACTAACAACACTATAAATTATATAAATTTTAATTATATGTAATCAACCTCTTTATTAGTGAGTGGAGTTCAATACCAAAAATGAAGTAAAACCATGTATTGATGGAGTTCATGATATTTTAGAGAGATATTGTCTTTTTTATAAAGAATGTCTCAAAGCATATATGATATTTTCAAGTGTATGTTAGTGGCCTTCAAGGGCTTAGAGAAAATCTTAAAAGAATAAATCTCACTTTAAATAGGTAAAATTTCAGGAAAATAAAATTTTATAATATTAATATTAGATAATTTTTAAAAATTTTAAAAATGTAACAGTACACCACATCGGGGCGGGGACGGGGTAATTAACATACCCCGAATTGCAGGGCGGGGCGGGGACCCATGAGGTGCAGGGCGGGGATGGGGCAACCCAATTCCACCCCCGACCCGCCTAGTTGCCATCCCTATTGAGAACCTAGTTTCATACTAAGTCTGGATTGTTCTTATTAAGTCTCATTCCTATAATGGCCTTATTTTGTATCTCTGCTCTAATTCTAACAGTGCCATCTAAAATAGTGTCATAAAAAAGATAAGATAAAGCTCTCATTTTCACAAGTCCATAAACGGTGCCTTTCATTTTAAGAGAACTTGCCACTATTTCTTTAAAGCGGGTAGAGGATAGAATCGTATGTCAAGTGCTCTTATTTTCCAAAACTCTACCCACTTTAGACATTTAGACATAGAGATTGAAAATAGAGATGCCAAACATGGGCTAAATGAGGCAGGCCACATAGCCAAATTTTATTGTTCCTCTAATTATGATTGAGTGTTGTTTCCGACTCGGTTTTTTGAGTCAGTTCCATGATCTGATCTAGTTTTTCTTTTCTTTTTTTTCCCCTTTTTTACTTTTTGGGTGTTTTTGCTTTTGTTTTCCATTGTTTGTTTTCTCAGCCTTCTAATATGTTTTCATTACGGAAAAAAGGGAGAGGTCCTCCATGTTCGTATTGAGTTGAGTAATTTTTACGAGTTATACGAGTGCCACCAAGTTTTTAAATTATGATGTATAGTTTATATATATATATATATATATATATATATATATATATATATATAATGGAGGCTGTCACAGTCCTTTGGGCCGGATTAATCCCTACGGGCCCAAGGGGAGCCGAGTAAATCCGCTTTGGCCCTAATGTGGTAGCGTAGTTTCAAACTATGATGTACAGTTGGATTAGGTCTATGGCATGTACTATTAAAACACTTCAACAAAAAAACAATCTTTTTTTCTGATTATAGCAACTAAAGACTTCATTAAAAGGAGAAAAGGCTACCAAAAGAGAAAAGAAACAAGGTACACGAGAGATGTGTCCCCAACCAAAACTTAATTACATAACAAAGAACCACTCCTTAACGAGGACATATGCCAAGGCCATGATGTAAATATCATGGACCATATTGGATATAAATTTTGATAAGTTACCCGATGATGATTATTATTATCATCATTATTATTACTAAATGTATTAAAAATATATTATTTATTGAGTTTTTTTTTTTTTTTTTTTTTTTTTTGTATATACCACTCCTAAAGTGTATAGAATCTGTAAATAGGCTCACTCTCTTTCATTTTAATACCTTCCACGTCCCCAAAATCAATAGCCTTCCAACCACCATTATCTATATATCTAAGGGAATGTTTTCTCCCTTCATTTAACCACAGGGCTCCATTTTAAGAATCCTCATTTTTTAGAACACCTGAATATAGGTGTCAACACCTCATTCCACCCTCCATTCCCCTCTCTCTCCACTATCCTCTCTCATTCCACCCGCCACTAACTGAAACCCATAACCTCCTAAAAAAATTTCCCACTTTTTCCCACTTCTTAACTGCTCTCAAATACAGAGAATACGAAGAAGAAAAAAAGCTGACTGACAGCAGGTACAGGAGAAGAAGATCTCTTTGAGGATTTCTCAAGTATTTTCCAAAATCATAGGCCTTCACTACGTGCAATGGAGAAAGATGGTGCAGAGCTTGACAAGGAGATAGAAGGTTTCTTCTGTAATTTTGTAAGATTTAGCTTTCTACGTCGCTACACTTCAAGGGTTGGCTCTCTGCACATCATCCATTTGGGCACTGCAGGAGACAAGATTTCCATCCTTCTATAATATATTGAGTACATTCATTGTATTTAATATTTGTTTCCTCCATATTTATGTCTAACTGAAGCCATGGGTTCTGTAGAACGTGATTTTGCTAAGGAGACTGTTTGGGATTTGGAAAGGAGTTGGTTTTTTTTTTTGTTCAGTTTATCTATTCCAAACTGTTTTTCCATGTTCTGGGTTGAGGTTACAGGCATTGTGAATGAGAATGTGAAATTGTGAATTCAGTGGCCAAAAACCTTTTGAATTTAGTTCACCTGACATATTGACATATTCTGTTTCCATGTTCATGCCAATCCATAAGTGCAAATGGGTTGAAAGTCAGCCCGATGCAATTATAATAATCCTAGACAAACAACCCATAAACCGAATCCTCCCAACCAAACACCCTGGAAACCCTGGAATAATCAGAACTAAACACCCAAATAAATTCAAATCCTCCTAAACAAACAACTTGGGTCCTCATATCCAAACAAGCTGAATAGCTGTAAAACTGAATGAGCTTAAAATCTGCCCAAACAATGACTTAAACTTGACTAGATTTTATCTCAAGAAATTATTGAAATCAGGCTGGGTTACAACCAGATTTCGACAGCAAATGAGTTGAGATTGGGAAAAAAAAAAGACTGACAGCAAAGGAGGAAAAGGAGAGAGATATAGCTTTCTTCGTTGCTACACTTCAAGGGTTGGCTCTCTGCACATCATCTATTTGGGCTCTACAAGAGAGAAGATTTCCATCCTTCTATAATATATTGAGTACGTTCATTGTATTTAATATTTGTTTCCTCTATTTTTATGTCTAACTGAAGCCATCAGTTCTATAGAACGTGATTTTATTAAGGAGACTGTTTGGGATTTGGAAAGGGGTTGGGATTTTTTTGTGTTCAATTTATCTATTCCAAACTGTTTTTCCATGTTTTGGGTTGAGGTCACAAGCACTATGAATGAGAATGTGAAATTGTGAATTGAGTGACCAAAAACCTTTTGAATTTAGTTCACCTGACATATTGACATATTGAATTTATCTATATATGCATAATTTCAATTGCTTGGACTTGTTTTTCTCTAAAGCTTGTAACACTAACAATTACTTTTAGTGGGAGAGAATAACTCTCCATAAATCTATTTTTATCATTATAGGGTCATTTTTAAATCAATCATAATGACAATCAATACATGTATTTATAATTAGTTAAAATTGATCCAATCCGTGCACGACACACTATTGGATTAATGAAAGTTTCAAAATACAGAATAGGGCTTCATGTGCATGAGAGATTTATTAAGAGAGAGACTGTTGGGGTTTTGAGATAAAATAATGGTGTTTCTTGTAAATAATGACATACTCGTTATTTCCAATTGATATAAGGGCGAAGTTTCTATTTTTATAAAAACTCAACACAAACCTTATGATGGGTGCCCATTCTCATTAGGAATGCTGATTTTGGGGATATGGAAGGTATTAAAATGAAAACGTAAGGGCTTATTTGTAAATACTAAAACCACAAGGGTATGTTTATAAATCTTAAAAACCTTAGGGGGATATATACAAAAACCTCGTATTTAAAAGGTCTAGTGGGAGCCACTAGAATAGAGACCATAACAGGAGGATAGTATGATGGAAAGGTCTCATTATAGAACCGATTTTGGGTAAAAATCATCTCGATCAAGAACAACACAACCAATGATTTATGTGCTTTAAAATTTAAAGGTTTTTTAATTTATATTATTAATGAAATTTAATCGAATGGTAAATATAACTCTAATTAGTGTCAAACTAGGGTTAGCATCAATCAACAAGGAATTAGTGAGTTTGAGAGGGTTGGACCTATCGTGGGAATTCCATATAGTGGTAAAAAAGATCTCTCATTAAATCCATGAGGTGTACCTCTCAGCAAAGCGAATCCCATAAGTTACATAATGCACACTATGTGCATGTAAATAAATTGTCACCTTTAATAAATAAATTTAAAAAAAAAAAGTTTATCAAGTATTAAAAGAAATACGGTAGAGCAATTATATAAGGTATTCCTTATCGACAAGGTCAGGTGAGCTCCATTAAATATATGCATACAGGGTCACCATTTAAAGATCTAATTGATACTTCAACCCATTTCTGCCCTAATGAATTTAAGATCTTTTTCATCGAAGCAACATTTAAAGGATCAATTGAGAAGATTTGAGTAAACTGATGAAATATATATAATTATTTTCAACAAATAAATAATGAGTTTTCATTGGATAGGGCCTACTTTTCTGGGACAAATGATGCATAGGTTCGCCCATCACCAAATAAAACTTCGCTTTGATTTTCTTCTCATAATCAGGTAAAATCTCGACCTCCCATCAAAACCATAGATGACAATTTGATTGTGAACCTAGGATTTCACAAGGTAGTAGCCCCAGTTGTACAAAAGTCTTTAATTTTTTAAAAGGCAGACATACATTGTGGGATTCAATCACTTATTTTTGTATGACCTGTTGACCCAATGGTTTTTTTTTTTTTTTTTTGCTAATGAGGTGTCCAGACCTCTTTGAGCACCTAACTAATCTCCAAGCGATGGTTCCTCTCTGTCCCACTCACCAGGTGTATGCTGGGAGCTGTTTCCAGCTCCTAGGGTCTCAACAGAGCGGAAATTCGAACTCAAGACCATGGAGGGCAAACCCGCACCATGGGCCAATTGAGCTACTGCCCGTTGGTTGTTGACCCAATGTTGATTGAACTACATCTTGGACTTGTTTAGAAAACAAAACAAAAAAAAAAAAAAAAAGCATCTTTTAAGGCATAAATTTTTGCATGACTATAATTTACTACCCCGGGTGTTGGCTCTTCAGCACAATGAGTTTGCTCTCCAGGGTCTTGTGTTCGAATTTGTCTGGTGCTTGTGTGGTGTGAGTGCGTGTGCCTGGAGGATTAATCTTGACTCATTAATACTACACGGATACTACCTTCGTTATAAAATATTTATAAAAAAAAAAAAGAATCGAGGTGGCCCACCTTAAATAATACGTAAATCTTAAATGTTTGCTCCCCCAAAATACAACATACATTATTGCATCTTTTATATTTATATATAATATACTCAAGTGCGGTCCATGCTAGACCCATACCTCGTAATTGATTAGGACCATAAAGTAGCCTGTACTTGGACTCGACTGGGTCCATCAAGAAACCACGTAATTGAGGTTTTTTCAAGTCTTACCCCAAAATTTTTGTTTCACCTGTTTTCTCCCTTGTTTTCTCTTTTTTAGGGAATAGTAAGCCATCCTGGTTCTTTCTGTTTTTTTTTCGTTTTGGTTAAAAAACAATCATAGTCCTTGTTCGCCGAAATGCTCCGCCATAGTATGTGCTTCTGTAAGTGCCCTGCCACAGTACCTTTTTGCGTCTGTGTTCCACCAACCCTAGGATTGATCCCCGGCATGATTACCTATAACCAAACGTGGCCTAAGAAACCCTAAACCATACAAACTCCTCAATGAGAAACGCCTTCTTGTAGGGTTTGTGATGAGGAATCTTGAAATCTATGGATTCCTTAAATATCACCAACGACCCCTTATATCCTACCCCTCATGAATTATCACTAGTCCTTATTTGACATTTATCTAATCATTTCATCATTTATTTAAATATTGCATTTAGAAATTCATTAAACTTTGAGGCTTTAGAGCCAAAGGGTAGAAATATCTTATTGGAGTGATATTCTATCCCTGCTTTGCAGATGCCAACTCTCATCCATTACTCTTATGTAATTGCAATGCAACTTGTCATGCACTCACGGGCACAATAGGCCATTTAGAAGTCATAAATAAGAAATCTCTTCTCAAATGATGCAGTTGGAACCCCATTCAAAGTCCTAATTAAAATAGTGTCACATCCACATCAACTTGGATAGAATACAAGTATAGAGCCAAACACTAATTGATTGAGTTTCACACTCAATTCTTATTGCAGCAATTAGCTACCACTGTATCTTAAAAAATTAAAGAGTGTCTACAAACAAGTTTGCTACAAAAAGAATAGGTTTAACAGATCTCAAAGATATACATTATAAAAGGCTCCTTGTCATCCTTCAATCACAATTCAAGTTTCCAAGTTGAAACAAAAGAAAGGGTCCCAAGAAACACAAACCTACCAACATTATTATCCAACTAGCAAGAAAACCCGTGCAATGCAAGGGCCCACAAACAAATTATATTGTAAGCAAGTTAATATAGTTCCCATTGGATTTGGAGAGCGAGGGGTACAAAATCATTTTTTTTTTTTTTTTTCCTCATCCATGAAAAAAAAATCAAGCCATTCATGTGGAATGGATTTTTTTATCATAAAAATGGGCAAAGAGATAAATATAAACATACTCACATTATAATTCATTTATGTTAAATGCTGCTATATTGAGCACAAATATAACAAAGGAAAGACCCAATAGTCATAGATAGGGCTACAAATGTGTATCTAATTATTCGAGTACCCAAGATCTTTGTTTCCAAGGTATGGAGTTTGTTTTTGGATCAAAGAGAAATTCGGATCCAAATCCGTGTTTGGACCCATGCAAATAGGATCCAAAACGTTCACATCATGAATTGAAACCCTATAAATTCTAAACCAAGGATCTAAATCTAGGACAATTAGATTCCAATATTAAAATCATATATATATATATATTTTTTAAGTAGGGTTGTAAACGGGTCGGTTCCGGTTCGGGTCCAGGGTGGAACCGAAACCGGAACCGTTTTCTAAGAGGGGGAACCGGAACCGGAACCATTTGTGAGGCGGGTCTTGTTCCGATTCCGGGTATAAGATGTAGAAAAGTAGAAAAGTAAAATTGTTTTCACATACTAAAGTTACCTTATGTTAGTGTATATTGGGTCGAGTCTCGGGTCCACAGGTCTGAGCCATTGTGGATCCAGAACCGGAACCGTTTAGGTATCGGTTCCAAAAAAGGATCCGGAACCAGAATCATTTGCTTATCGGGACCAAAATTAGGACCCAGACCCTGAACCTAAGGGGTTGGAACCTTCGGGTAATCGGAGAATCGGGAACCCATTTACAACCCTAATTTTAAGGGAGTAGTATTCATATTTGAGAGATTACTTATCTTTAATCATATATAGTTGAATAGCCCCATATATATAAACTTATTTTGAAGCAACTTTATCTAATTATAGTAATGCACTCCTCATCTTATTTTGGGTTTGGATTTAGATCCAGAATTGGATCCCTTTTTTGCTAAGTTGATGCTGGGTTTAGATGGAACTTATAGTTTTTTTGTTTTTAACCAAATTTAGAACTAGATCCAGATCAATAAAGATACATCGGGGAGCAGATCCACCATTATTTTGCCCGAAACCAAATCGTTCGCATCCCTAACCATATATCTCCTTATGTGGCACTGCATTTGCTAAGACAATTTCAGGCCATTTGTTTCCAATCCATAAATAGCCAAAAATAATCTCTCCTTTGGTGAAAAATATATAAATACTCGAGCATCATTGTAGTAAATCAAGCTATAGAAAAATTAACGTCATGTTGACATCCACCTTTTATCCTTCGTCCTTCTTTAATATTCCTTTTGTTGGAACCCCATTTACCATAGATTCGTTGAAATTCAACCCCATGCAGAGAAACATGCCCTATGGGTAAAAACCCCTCCTCCATTCTACATATCACCATAGTTTAAACCCCTTGCTACCAAAAAACAAAAAAGCATAGTTTAAAACCTTTTTTGGACCATCTATTGTTCTAGTTCAAGACTAGCATGCACCCGGTTCCATCCATTCCTTTTTAGTGAAAAATTTGTTTTATACCATTTAAAGCTACAATTCTTCACTCTTGATGTTCTTTTAAGTCGTTGCGGGGATAAAAGAAAAACTCACATGTTAATATGACATCGAGCTAGGTAGGGGTTCACAGGCCATAGGAAAAATAAATAAATGAGTCTCAAACAATTCGGGAGTTTCTTAGTTGATATTTAGATATTAAAAGTTGGGTTCACGGTTAGATTGATCGGCGCAATTGAATCATCAAAGATTTGGTAACCAAATAATCAACACTCCATTTTACACAAAATCAAAGAAAAAAGCCACATAACAGGAGGGAAAGCAATGATTTTGTAAGGTTCAAAATTTAATGTAGATCCCACTTAAGAGCTCATCAACAGATTTCATTTGATTCCACACAGTACCGAAGACGAAGTCCCTGTGCGAGAATCGCGCTGGAGCCAACGGAATTATTCTCCCCTTGGTCCTGCTCCTGCCCATACAGTCTACCCACAGCAACAGCAAGTAGAGGAGACAGAGGAGGGTAAGAGCGAGCGAGAGAGAGAGAACATTTACAAAACAAACCCAGCACAGTGAGTAGCACTGTTGAAGGTTGAAGGTTGAAGGTTGAAGGTAAAAAAAAAAAAAAAACGAAAGAAAGAAAAGAAGAGAAGAAGTAGTAAAAGAAAGAGTGTCCTTTCCTTGTGGTTTCCACGTCTAAATTTGAGCCACGTGTTGACGACCCTTTGTCCTGTTACTGAGCAGGGAGGGGGCAGGAAGAGCGCGAGAAACGAGGGGGGAAGGACAGGTTGCAGTAAAAAAAATGATTTTGCACTCCATTGCTTTATGATTGATAGACTGACCCTCCTCCTTTCACGTCCACGGGCAGCCGGGCAAGTGGGTTTGATGGCGACTGGACAAAGACGGGCAGCTGTCTGCCCGGCATTAAAGACCAATTGTGAAGGAGGGGAAAGAAAAGGATAAAAGGAAGGAAAGAAGAGAGCCTTTCATTTCAGTAAAAAGTCTTAATAATAATACATATGTAATGTATGTGAGCAAGTTAAAAGTATGGTTCATGTGCACGTTGAGTCGCTTTTGAGGAATTGGAATGGGAATTGGAATCGGAATTGTGTGTGTGGGGATAGGGTAGGGAGGTGTACGGGATTTGGGGTCACATGGAGGGGGCCTCTGATGTGACCACACGGTGTAAGTTTTGTCAGCCATAAAACAGTTCCGAGGATTTCAGTACCTTTCTCTCCCACACACACAAACTGTGGGACCCACTGCTCCCTCATCCATACCTCTCTCTCTGTACTTGCCCTAGCCCACCAAAGTCCACATCCTCCGTTGATGAAAAGTATTGAAAGGAAGAGCATACAACACCTTCAAACACTAATCATTTGATAATCCGAGTGTTTGTAATGGAACTTTTGCCAATCCACTGGAATCTTACTTTTGGTGCCCTGGAAATATTTAGCGTTGATGATGAGAAAGTAAGCGAGCGTTAATTGCATAAGTTCACTTCAAACGGGCTGGGGATCGGGCTCGGCTCCTAGATTGAAATAAGAAAAATGAATCTTTCTAAAGCCGTCAAATTTGAGGGTCACCTGTTAGGACAATGCAATTGACTTAAGAAATTTGACATAAGTGGCGATCCTGCACCTCATTCTTGGTTGGTGGGGCCTCGTAAGTTGCCACACCTGGCTTAGACCAGTCTCAGAATCACTTACATATAACCGGATCCAGGTTCTGCACAACTAACTGCCCTTTTATAATTATAGCACTAATTTTTACTCTTTAACAGTTCTTCACCCCCATTCAGCTCGCTCTCTATTATTATCCGAGTGTCACTCTTTCACAAGGGAACCAGAGGCTGATGCAACATAATAATATCATATAGCTTTTGAAGAAAAGCAAGAATGAAAATTAACAGCACACAACAGTGTTGAGTTACATTTTACCTCACTTTTTATTTTATGGTATATTTATTTTTCTCATTAAAATGTGGTTAATTGAAATAATAAAGAAATAAATAGATTCAAGATACTAGAGGTTATTTCTCATTAACTATCATAGAAACCATGTGACGCCATTAAAATTTAAGCTGTTTCTGCCTAAGTTGCTAGAGGTCCATCCTGGCATAACTGTAACAAACATCTGGAGGAGTAAAAACTAGTTGAATATAAAAGGGGTCTAGGTGGCCCCTAAACTGCTTTTTCAGGGCACCAAAATGTCCTTTCCCTATCCAAATTTAATTCAAAAAGATGTGCAAACAGGGAATGCGATTCCTCTGTACCATAAAATAAGTCCTCTCAGCGGAAGTTGGACGGGCCATTTAAGGCTCACCTTTTCTTGAGGGAAAATCATTACCATTGAGGCTAGAAATCAACCCAATAGTAAAACTCATTTGCTAAAGGTTCCTAATATCAAAGTCTAATCCCCCTGGGACTAGAGTTTTAAATGAGTTTAATGCTTCGTTCAAGCCCATCCCACTCGGATTGTCCACCAGTCCTCTTTGGGAGAAGCATGTATTCATTCAGATAGGGGAGATACAGAAAACGTAGTAATAGCCAAGTTTATTTACTTTACACACGACCAAATCTTGTTATACCAAACAATATCACAAACATTTATCCCCATGGGAAAACAGTTAAGAGATCATTATCACTCACCTGATATGCCCCACTTTGGATCAAGAATATTCCAAAACGAGAGAGAGAGAGAGAGAGAGAGAGAGAGAGAGAGAGAGAGAGAGAGAGACTTGACTGTCATTTAAGTTGAAACCACAAGTCTTAACTATGGATTTCAGTATCTAGAATAACAAACACAATATTTCATCAACCTAATTAATTCAAACTATAATATTATGAACGAACTGCAGAAATTGTCGTCATGAGTATCTTTTTCAAGTCTGATGCATTTCATGTAGTAAAAAGATTCCAATACTTAAACCATTTCTCCACAGAATCACAGCCAACGCCAAAAAAAAAAAAAAGGGCCAAATGAATGTGCCGCTCCAGAGAGTGTCGAGCATGCCAACCAAGTTGAACATTACCGAGTCCAGATCCTCTCAAGCTTTGACATAGAGAAATCCCAAGTTGACAGTGAGGCCCACCTACCAAAAATTCAAGACGAAGTTTATTTTGAGTGGCTCCAACTTTCAATGGGTGAGTTCAACCATGGAGTTCCTCTCCCTCCAACTCGAGATTACTGTAAAGTCATACACCTCAGAGGATCCAGATTCAACAGTACTGCCTACTTCACTTTTATCTCCGGCCCACATTTGGAAATTGGGCAGGACTGCAAATAGACATAAAAGAGTTCAAGTTATCAAAACAGATAAAACCAGGATATGATGTCCATATGCATGCGGCATGAAACATGATATACTGTTTATATATTCTCATCAGTGTCAGTGCATGCATGTCACAGCCTTGTTTTCCAACTATAAGATTGAATTATGCAGATGCAGATCATTAATTAAATGCTTTAATTTAAATCTATGATTATCAGATATCATATGGTACTATTCCTATCTCTATAAATAGAACTTTATGCAAGGGTGACCCTGGTCCTGTTTAAAATTTTAAATGCGGGATAATAGATAGGGGTGCTCATAGACCGGCCGGTCTTAGGCCTTAGGTTATAGTACACAGGCCGGGCTCAGATATTTTATTTGGGCCCATTTAATAGATGGGCACACTTGGACTCAATTGTGTAGAGGCCAAAATCCAGCCAGCCTGATAGAAAAATAGTAATGGGAAATGTAGTAGGGAAGGGATTTGAACACTGGTCCTTTTACGTAGGCAAACAAGACAAAACCAGTAGAGCCACACTTGAGAGTTGAGACTGTAATTCTACTCATTTAAATTATATATATCAAACTCGGGCTGAACTCAGGCTTACAATTTTTTTGAGTGGGCCAGGCTTGGGCCAC
The DNA here is from genome assembly GCA_028538565.1 of Umbellularia californica. Taxonomy (NCBI): domain Eukaryota; kingdom Viridiplantae; phylum Streptophyta; class Magnoliopsida; order Laurales; family Lauraceae; genus Umbellularia; species Umbellularia californica. The sequence continues at coordinate 9,381,653 of JAPQWN010000001.1, read as the reverse complement.
CTCCTTATGGCCCGATGCGGTCCTGGGCCGGGTGTGGGTCTACAGTTTGGAAGCAAGGCTGGGCCTGGATATTCCTGAGCATGGCCCAGCCCCGCCCATGAGCACCCCTAATAATAGATTTCACAACTCTCTTGCCAAACCTACAACTAGAGGTGGGAGAGGCTTGAGCCCTTCACTCTGCATACAGGTTAGAAGAATCTGGAGCAGGTTTATTCCTAAAGGTAGAGAAGTACCATCCAAGATTTAAGTGCTAAGAGAAGAATGAACAGGTCAAGGTACCACTCAGAATCCCACTGAAAGATGGTTTGCCAAGGACTTCACTTAGAGGTGACAGCAGCCGAGTGAAATTGGTATCAAAGCAGTGAAAGATGTTTTGCAAAGTGGCTCTCCTCGAGCAAGACAGAACACACGAGTAGGGGTGTCAACAAGTCAGATTCAGGTTTGGATCAGGTCCATGGTGGACCTGGAAGCATACCCAACTCTGATTATAAGTATGTACCGAACCCAGGCCCAGTTAGATGTAGTTGACATGCCCCAGGCCTGACTCTGTTTTTGACTAAAATTACATACAATATTAAAATAAATGCCCTGGTTTTTGAAAGCAGGTCAAAGAAAGCAGATCTCAGTGAGACAAAATTCCTGTGCGGGAGGAAGAGCGGGGGGCCAAGGGTACTTGTTTGGGTATGAGGTTGTGTGGGGTTGCTATGGTCCCTTGTTGGATAACATGAAAACCAAATTAGGGTCATTATAATTAGATTTCCAATACATATAATCCATGACATCCTCAACAAGGTCCTATAAGCTCCAACATGTTATTTAAGATTAAAATAGAGTTAATCCAAAAAATTTGACAATGAATATCAAAGATGAATTAAAGGAAGTCAAGCACAAATGATCAAGGGAGAACCACAGAAGGCCAACATACAGGAAACAATATACCAAAATATGGGAACATCAAAATCAATCAACTTACCTCGTACTGAAGATTCTTTATGGTATCCCTCAAAAGATCATCCCCTACTATGGATCTCAATTTTTTAATGAATTCAATCCGACTAATTAATTTCCTCTGATAAAAAAATTAAAGAAATTAAGATATAATATATGCAATAACTAAAATCTTCAAGTAAAAGAAAAGTTGATTTTGGTACAAAACATACCTTAAACTCATCATAATGATGCTTAACCAAGTTCATTTCTTTATGAGGTATTTTGCTTGATATTGCAGTTAATAACATAGGGAATGGCATCCAAGGAGACGTTGGCTTCTTTGGAACTCCTAAACCAAACCCCCTTGCCTTTTCTTGACATTGCTTGACAGTAGTTGAAAATTGGTGATGATTTTGCACCTATGAATTGGAAAATGAAGGAAAACATAGTATTAAAAGGAATAAGATAAACAAGAAATTTCATTAGAGCTCATTATTGTAAGATGGTCTCACGTTTTAACTCATGAAACCACATCCGTTCTCCTATTTTCTGCATTCACTAAAAAGGTCGGTTGGTCACTTCCATACACAAGCATACATGTGAGAGGTGGCCCACCATACAATCAGAGAGACATTTTTTAACCAGTCAACTGTTCTAACACATGTAGGTCACCTATTATGTGGACCAGCTTATCATTCGGGCTAGTGCCAAAAAAATTAGTCCTAATGAATGGATGGCTCGGATCTCATGTGCAAGCATAATGATTGAAATACTTGCTATAAGTGGCTTGGATGGCACCATGTGCACACGTATGCTTAGCAAACATTTTTCTTAGAGAAGAGTTAATAAGGTTTTATTTTTCAGCAATCAGCACTTAGATAAACACTTGGACATCCGATTGTCGTCATGAACAAATAATGCTCGCATTTATTTGAACACTAACTGCTAGCATGTCTGCACTGGTAGATCAGGAAAACTCCTCCCAGGTTGGATTCTCGTGGAGTGCAGTCCCTTCCACTTAAGAACAAAATGTTAAAAGCTGCAATTAGGAAGAACAAAAATTGAAAAGCAACATAAAGATCTGAACTTGGCGAGATGTACCGAACCAACAGGAGTAGAATCACACTGCATTTGGCAGCAATGAAGAGTAGAGTGCACGATCTCTGACATTTCAATTCTGCTCTCTTTCACAACCAAGGGTTCTGCTTAGACAAGAAGTGATAATTAATATCCTACATCTATAAATTGTTCGGAGAGGGAGAGGGAGAAGCGAAATCAAAACTGGAGCACTATATGAATTACCTTTAACCTTTGAAGAGACTTTAAAACTCACAACATACTCAGGAAAGATGCGCGTATTCATATCCATATCCCATATTACATAATGCTTAGGGTTTTGAAGATCATCAACGCCACTATCATAGTTTTTATTGCTAGGATGAAACTGCTTCGACTCAGGATGAATAACTTCCATGTTTCCCATAATGACGCGGCACAATAACATATGTTGTGTGCCATTTTCGTCGACATCAAAATAGTTACTAGTAAAGGAAAACAAAGTCAAAAGAAAAACCGTCAGGATAAACAAACAAAACTGAACTCATAACAACAACAACGATAATAATAATATTACAACAACAACAATAATAATAATAGCAGCAGCAGCAGTAAATGAAATAGTAAAAGTACATGTTAATGGCTGAACTTGCAGATGAAATTAGTAATATGATCTTTTTTTTCTTTCAATTTCAAGTGTAAAAAAAAAGGTGGGTACCTCATATGAGAAGACTTTGCTGGAATAAGATGAATGCCAGTACCATATGTAGACTTCAATTTGGGAATGTCGGTCTGCTCAAACCTGTGAAGCATGATCCTCGATAAAGCTTCATTCGAAGAAGTAAACCAGGCATGCCGAACATTCGCATCACCACGGTATGTTTTCATAATCTCAACCTGCTTTTGAAAATATTGCAACCGAGCTTGCACTAATCTGCTTGTAGGCAAACCACGGAAAATCCCAACTATGTCATCTACATTAACATAAGGGGCGAAACTAGCGAGAAACAAGTTCTGAATGACATTGTAGTCACTTCCTCTGGTTAGAAGCCTATCTAGTTTATCATGCTTACATTCCAATCCATAGTTTTCAGAAGCAAAAAATTGGCTGGGAATGGGAACATTTTCTCCAATGCCCTCAATAAATTCTACATCCGGTGTTTCATAGTCATTACTAGATGGCTTCGCTTCAATTCTAAGCCGCTTAGCATGAGAAACAGAAACCTCATCACATTCTTCTGACCTGGGGATACAATCACCATTAACTGCAATCTCCAATTGCACGTTGATTTCCTGTGTTCCATTAGGCTTCAAATTTACAGTACCCTTATCCTCTCCATCAAAGCAAAATCGAGGATGCAATTCACACACATCAGAATATGGTTCTGGAAAGAAACAACTGCCAGACTCATCAATCCAAGCAATCGGCTGTTGCAAACCTGTTTCTGTGTCGATCAGAACCATATGCAAAAAATCAAACAATGCAGATTTGCCCTTAACCACCACCTCAGTGATTGCTGACTTTGCCTGGAAATCTTCTTGGAGCATCGAAAGGATTCCCTGTGGGAAATCTTTCCATTCACCATTATCGTAGAACATAACACGCTGCGGTGACCCACTCTTCATAAAATTTGAATAGTTCTTTACCACAGATTTCCTTACACTGCATCTACAACTATTTTTGCAGCCACCTGATCTTACCCTCTTGCAATGCCTACCAGAGGGTTCGTCCAACGTAACCTGTTGCGAAACCAACTTGCGAGCAGAACCAGTAACATGCCTTGCAGACTGGGCGACTTGCTTTCTCCAATCAGGCAAAACTTTTCCACCATCACCCAACACCTTTACGTTCTTCACATCCATTTTTAACTAAAGAACCAATCCCTATCAAAAGTCTAATAAGTGTGTACAGACGAAAAGTCCACAAAGTTGCTGCTATTTACAAAAATAAACTACTCTTCCCTGGGTTGGAATAAAATAATACCATGCCAAAGAAAATAACATTTAGTGCAACCCTGCAAATAGTGATGAAAATCATCTTAGATATATGACCAATTACACAATATAGCTCACAATGTAAAAAAGGGAAACAAAACAAAATAAGAACTAAATCATAACAATAGGTATCAAACAATCACATGGCTTCAAGAAATAATAACATAGAATCTAAGAGACAAGGTGCAAGCTTGAGCAAGAACCATATAATAATCTGGAAACAAGTAGTAAAGCTAATATATATATATATATATATATAAAATTCAAATGAATGTCAATCACTTGAAAACATACCCTCCAACATGATGACAGTGAAGCAAATACAAAATAGTGGTTGCTTTAAAACAAAAGTTCAAGATTTATCATGGCTACTGGCTAGTATGGACTGGGTGCCAAAAAAGAGGACAGCAAATTTTGCATAAACTTTTGAAAGGCATGCTTTAAATACCCCTGCAACTCTTTTGGGCAGTCAATACCCTTTAGCTTGTCACAGAAGATCATTTGCAGATCAGAAATGGCTAATTCTAGAATTTTGCACGGTTCCTTCAGACCTTAACGTTAGAAGCAGATTAAAGATTTTGGAGCGTTCTTATGCACAGCGATTTAATAGTCAAATCACTAGGAGTTTGCCGGTTTGTAAGGATCAATAGTTGAGGTTTCTAGTTAAATTGGGTTTCCCTAACTTAGTTTTCTTTTTTTTCTTTTTTCTTTTTTTTTTTTTGGTTGAAGTTCTAGGCTCAAACCACGACCTTGTGGTTAGAACTTGTGTCAGTGAGCACCTGGTACTGGTTCTTGGGTTTCTCTTAAGATTTCTAATGATAAAACACATAGAAGGTGAAAAAGAAAGACAAGTGTCATATATTATCTGATTGTGATTCCACATTCACAACTGTATTTTTTGAAGTCAAATGAAATCAAGTCGCATATGTGTTCCCTTGATTTGGGTATTCCAACCCCTCGCTAGGTGATGGCAATGCATTGTCAATATCCTACGATTCATATCAAATCCTAAGGAAAAAGGTTCATATACACACAACAAACCCATTTACAGGTGAATTTGAAGATTTAGGTGTGAATCTTACAATTCAAGTGATTCGTCTAACAGAGAATAGCCACGGCTGACTAACTACACAAGGAATACACATGTGACCAGAGTATTTAACTGTATTTACAGGGATTCGTCCTACAATTTTTATATTTTTTACACATATTTAATTATTCACCAATGTCATTTATGATATATTAATATATATATATAATGTTCTTCAGATGATTGTATCAGTCTTATTTGTGACCATATTGATGCTTGCTATAAATACTTTTTTTCCATTTTTTAAAAGGAAAATAAGAAACCCTACAATTTGCAACATGAATCACAATACAATTCGATTTAACCGCTTGAACAATTTGCATCATGACTCCGATTTTCAAAACAATGGATGTCGGATCTATTTAGAATTTATAAGTTCACATAAAAAACATGAAAGAATTATAAGGGGGAAAACTTGAGACAGGCTAACAGAAGAATAAAGATAGAGGAATGCTCACAACCAACATCTACATGGTACACTTGAAATGCCAAGGACAATCAGAATTATTATTTTAGCATGCCACCATGCAGTTGTAAGACAATGAGTTGGCTAAGTCAAACCAAGCCTGTCAGACTCTAGCCTGCTTTGGGCTGGGGAATAAACGAAGCTATTAAGGCCAATGGGCTAGAAAAGCCTAATTGATGGCACAGTAATTAAATGGGCCACACCTAATCTGAATGTGTGCCAAAAGACCTAACTAGGTGAACCAGCTAGGCCCCCAATGTACCTAGCAGATGTAGGCCTCATGGATAACTAGGGCAGAGCCCACGCTAGATCCAGGCCTAAAAATTAGACCCAGAAACTAAAAGAGCAGATGAACAAGCTTTGGCCTACTAAAGATTGACACTATAGCAAAAAAGCCATTGTGATTGATAAAAATCAATGTATTTTTCAACACTCGTGCTAAGTTGTTCTAATATCCTGATCTCAAGTAAATAATCAAACATTTAGGATGCTATTATCATCACAATTTCTGAGCTACAGATTATGCCCCTACTCATAATACAGTTCAAGTCGACATGGATTCCTAAATGGTGGTTCCAAATTCCTTGGATGCTTGATACATGTTTGGTGAGGATGTTAGAAAAAAGTGAACCTATTTAAAATGTAAACTAATACAACATCCCTAATAGAAATAAGATGAGCAAACAGCAGTCCTGCACAAAAAACTTGCCATCTCCAATTTGCCAAGGAGAAGCAGGCCACACAACCAAAAGCAGCATGCATGTGTAAGATCAACCCACTTCGCAAGTGTTATGGGTGAAAATGTGATTGATGGGCACCACATGTATAAAAAGAATTATGGGCCTCAAAACTGCCCATATTTCTGTATCAGTCCCACCGATTAATGACTCAGATCTTGACCAGTGTGCTTCTTTTATCGCTGAATTGAAGTTGTGAGATGATACAATCTGGACATTTGATAATTGTAATATCCTGGACAATTAGTGCAGCTCCTAATCTTGCTGTTGCTTTTTTTCCTTATGCTCCTTGCATGGTGAAACAGACATCAAATGCTAATTTTTTCTAAATCACAATTGTGTTTGTAATGTCATGTGGGACACGACTTCTGCCTTCACATTTCTAAATCATAATAGTATTGATTTCAAGTCAGTAATGATGCAGGCCAGACCCATGGGTTGGCCAGACCCATGGGTTGGCCAGCCCATTGGGCCCAATCCACAGCTGTAACTAAGTCTTATGTGAGAGTTTTGATTTATTTAGGAGTCTTTAAATTAGAAGCTTAATATGATTTGGTTTAGGAGATTTAGTTTCTTTATTGTTTAGGAAAGTAGAGTCCCACCATGAAAGAGGCTGTCCAACCCTTCCTATAAATATGCAATCCCTCCAGCGGGAGGGAGAACTTTCAATTATAGAATAATCAATCTAGTTGATTGTCTATGGGCATTTTTCTCGGTCTAAGAATGCTCGTGTGTTCCTTAGGGATTTGGACAAGCCTCTTTGGAGCTTGGTCCATCTCAAAGTCCTTCAAGGATTCAACCAAAAACCTTCATGTAATTGGCCCTTTTCCATTCACGGGTCCAAGGTTGCGCCACATTTTATTTCAAGTTTGATAAAATTAGACCCTACACATGGCTTCCCACAGATGATGGTTCCAAATTCCTCGGTCGTGATACATGTCCAGTGAAGATTTTAGAAGCAATTGAACCTATTAGAATGGAAACTAACCCCCTTCACAGAAATAAAGAATAATAATCATAATAAGTAAAAGAGACCAGTACAAGAAACTCAACCTCCACTTTGCCAAGGAGACATCCCACACAAGCCAAACCACAATCAATGAGCAAGTTCAATCCATTTTGCAGGTTTTTATTTTTTTAACCATAGGAGATACCTTGGTGTATGTTATGTACAGATGATATAGTGTTGGTAGCTGAATCAAGAGCTGGTGTGAATGCAAAACTCAAGAGTTGGTTGGAGGCATAAGCCGTAGAAAGACGGAATATATGGATTTTAACTTCAATGGGCATATAAAAGGAGCTGAAACTACTGTGAGAATTGAAGATCATGAGATACCACAAAGAGTTTCTTTCTGTTAACTTGGCTCGATAATTAGTAAGGATGAGAAGATTATGGAGTCGTCAAAAATAGGATAATAGCAGGATGGTTGAAGTGGAAACTTGCTTCTGGAGTGCTTTATGACCAACGAATGCCAACAAGATTGAAGGGTAAATTTTACACAGCAGCGATTAGACCAGCTATGACCTACGGAACATAATGTTAGCCAATCAAAAAACAACATATGCAGAAAATGAATGTAGCAGAGATGAAAAGGTTGAGGTGGATGTGTGGTAAAACTAGAAAAGATAAAACTAGAAATGAGCGCTTTCGAGACCATTTAGAGAAAGCATCAATAGGGGAAAAAATTAGATAAACCCGTTTGAGATGGTCTGGCATGTCCAACATAAGCCGTCAATGGAGTCGGTAAGGAAAAGTCTGGTTATGAAGGTTGATGGCCCACCAAGGTAACGGGGTAGGCCAAATAGGACGTGGATGGAGGTAGTAAAAATATATCTGAAGAAGTGCAAGTTATCTAAGGATTTGGCTCAAGATAGATCGGAATGGAGAAACAGAATTCGTGTAGCCGACCTCAACATAGTTGGAACAAGGATTTGGTGATGATGATGAGTGTGGGTCCTGCCGAAGCAAAGTCCTAGGACGGTCCAAACTCCAGACGGACCTAACCTTTGGCAATTTTGCACAAAGTGGCTACCCATAGGTCTCGAACCTGCGCTATCATGTATGGCACCCAAGACTTTTACCATTGCACCAAAGCAATGACCCTAACCCATTTAGCAAGTGTTCTATACTAAAAATCTGATTGATCAAAATGTCCACACATGTACAAACAATATGGGCTTTTTAAGCATCCGTATTTTTGTGCACGGACTACCTAATGTGGACCAATTGCCCCACAGCCATTGACTGACTCAATCATACACCATTGCAGGTGTGCTTCTTTATCACATGTAGGATGACTTCCAGTCTTTTCTTTTATTGCTGAATTGAAGGACTGGGATGATATTATCTGGACTGTTGCAACAGTCAATGCTGGCCATTTAGTGTCAATAATCAATATTCTACTCTTAATTGCCGCTCCCGGTCTGGTTGTTTCTTTTTCCTTATATGCTCCTTGCATTGTTGAAACTCTAATCAAGCACCGTATGCTAAGACTCTGTTCAGTCGGAAGGAAAATTGCTGTCATATTTCAAGATCATCAAGTTTAATATTGTCACGTGTAACCTTCAGATTTCTGCCTTAATATTTTTGGACAGCCATCAACACATCATTGTTGTTGTTGATGATGATGATGTTTTCATTGGTGTTCTTCAAATTTGTAACTAAATAGCACTAAACCAGAAGAAGAATCAAACAATGACCCAAAAAGGATTCAAACGGATTCAAAATTAAAGGGTTCACATCACATAAAAAATACGATCATATTTCTTGTTTGGACTTTGGCCAGCTTGCGCTATTGTTTCGTTTCCTATTTTACTTGGACTCTAAACTGAAAATTTCAACTGGTTTGCATTTCAATGTTTTATTTCATAGTTTCATTTTGGTACAATTTTAAAAGATTATACCATTCAAAAAAATTAAAAAGATTTTTAATCAGAAAATTATTTTAAAAAAAAAAAGTAAAAAGTGAAATTGATATACACCAGATACATTTAATTTATTTTACTAAAGCAATAATTCTGTCTGCTATTTCTACATGCCAAATAAATAATTCTGTTAGTCATATGTGTGTGGTAATGTGAAACTACGACATACATTTTCAGCTACCATCTCCAATTATCAATGCCATATCCTAAAAGAACATTAAATAAAAATAAAAAAACATAATCACTACAATCCAGTATGGCAAACTAGTACCTGATCAATAAGTTCAAATAACCAAACCAATTTAAAAGATTGTTCCTAATAATTAAGTCACATCACATGATCATAGTCCACAAACCATATGTTTATAAAACATTGTTTTTAATTGCTCTTCCCTACCCATTATTTTCAGGGCAGAAAGACTATTGCACACCCCAAGTTGCTATCCTAATGAAAGGCTTCTTTGTTTTAAAATCTTGGGAAAAAAAAAAAAAACTGCACTACCACCCCTATTCAGCCAAAATCTATAGTTGAACTGGTCCAAAATCTAGATAGAATACTTTCAGTGGGTTGTAGGTTGTTTCATTCGGTTGCTTGACTGAACTGAACATGTTTGGCCTGTCTGGCTGAACCAAACAAAAATCGACTACCAAATATGGTTTAAAAAACCATGACCACAAAGAACATGACAACCGGCCCTAAAGTCAATAAATAAAGACAATATTTTTCAGTTCACGGCCGTTGCAAGCCTTTTGTGGTGTGAATTTTCATTTGTCCCCAAAAGAATCTAATAGAATATCCAAAATTTTCATACTATTGGAAATTGTTAGTCATTTTTTCATTAAGGCACCTTAAAAAGTAATTTACAAATCCCCAAAGTCATATAGATCATATCTTGTTATTTAATATTAAATCTATTAAATTTCGTTAATTTCGTCACATGTATAGACCTTTGAAGTGGAGACCATCATTTCAACAGTTTGAATTATTGGACCATGACCCATGGGCCCTAATTGTACAAACTAATACCCATGATGGCAGCAACTCAAGTTGATATAAGATTTGCGCTTCCTCTGTGTGGGGCTAACCTAGAGGAATGCCAATTAGAAGGGATATGGGAATGAAATGTTTCATCATAGATTAAAAACTTACAACAATTCAATCCCATCAGATTATAATTTTAAGGGCATCAAATTCTAACAATTTATCAAGTTTTAACTATGCATTAGGTCACACCTACTTCTTATCCAAACCCTTATACCAACACTCTCTCTCATATATCGGCAATCAACCCAATGTGACAATGATCTCACAATTATCATGTTATGATTAATTACTACAATAACTGCACTTAGAAAAGGCCTTAAATACAAGAATGTAGACTCAATTTTATGAATTTGGATCCTGTAAGGGCTGGACTTGAGGATTAGTCCTATTGGGTCAAATAACACCAAGAAACCTTCGATAGCAGGAATAAAGGGCTGGCCTTGGAAAAATTCCCTCTAGTCCAATCCTTACAACGGGGGTCCGTATATGAAACCCACACCGCTCACAATCATTTTAACCCTTTATATTACCTCTATGAAAAGTTTTACTCCAACCACCACCAAATTAATCATGCGACATGATTTGACACGCTTTGTTTTTCCTTTTATTTTAATTGTGTTTTGTGTGATCCATCTAGCTGTGAGCCCAACATGGATGGGAGGGAAATTGGGCACAAAGTTTATTATTAGTATTACTATTATTATTATTATTTGTGATCAATAGGCAATTGGGCATATAGCGACACCCTTACCACCTGGGTGTCTAACATTACTTTATTCATGCCAAACGCATTTTATCCTGAATTTGTATGTATTTGTCTTCCAAGGTTTTGTTATAATAAAAAAATAAAAAAAATAAAAAAATAAAAAAATAAAAACCACATATATATATATCAATGGACATATAGCTAACAAAAGGGTTGATCAATTGATAATGATTTTCAGCATTTTGGATAAATAATGTCAACACCGCTGATGGATTTATAAGGATGAACTTATAGAATTCTAAGAAAACTACAGTGGTTTTCTTGTATGAGTAACTAGGCATTATGACAAGACATGTAGTGGAGTTTGCGGGGGCCCATTGGCCAACCAAATACAAGATAGCTTGACCACATAGCCACATTGTTGTCAGAATCCTACGATTCATATTGAATCCTAAGGAAAAAGATTCGTATCTAACGAATCCTATTTACAAATGAATCTTAAGATTCATGGGCTTATGAGATTCATGAGTGAATCTTATGATTCAATGCTATTTTCATCGAGACCTACGATTAAAGTGATTTGGCTGAGCATGAATAGCCATGGCCAAGAGGTAAATATTTGTGGTCTCTCAATCTCTCTTTTTTCTTTTAAATGGATATTTAGTGGTTAACCAAACCCCTTACAAACTTATGAAAATTTGGGGACATTTTAGAGATAAATAAGGAACAAGTATGTGACTAAAGTGTCTGCCTACACAATTAAGAGTTTGATGTTGGATTTTTTTTCCTCCTTCATGTAATGAGAACAAATAAAATATTGTAAGTTGTTAATTTTTCCTATTAACATTGATAGCTTAAATATATTTAACCATTCACATTCCATTTATGATATATTAATATATGTTAATGACGTTCTTCATATGTTTGTATCATACTTTTGTTTGTCATTATATTTTTGTTACTATGGATGTACTATGAATAAATAGTTTTTTTCTTTTTACAATTTCTAATTATTTTCATTTTTATAAGAAAAAAATCCTACAATTCATGATATGATTCAATTCATCCCCTTGAAAGATTTACAATACGATTCTGATTTTCAAAACAATGCTTAGCCATATACAAAATTCAGGCCCATTGGATGAAGCCAGTTATCTTATAAAAGATCATTAAATCCATGGCCAAAAATAAACTTTGGTTATCGTCCATTTAAAGGCCTTAGATGGCCTTAGATGGAATAGTTGGCAACATCCAATGGGCCTGAATTTCGTATATGGCTAAAACATAAAGCCCTCCTATATCTAGTAGGCTAGTGAGTCCCACAAACTTTGCCACATGCCATATTTTATTTGGTGGTTACTTTTACAAAGAAATTGCTAGTTTCCTAAGTGTTACTTAAGCCATATCCCACATTTGAACAAAAAGAAAATTAAAAAAGAAAAGAAAAGAAAAAAGTGATCCCAACATCCGTACTCTTGAGTCCCAAACTCTAAGTCCTACCAAGAAGAAAAAGAAAAGGGCGGATTGGGAGGGGTTATGGGTTGGTGGGGTGTGTGGGGGCAGAAGAGGAAAGAAAAGAAGATGAGGAGGAAGCGTCATAACATGTGCTTCTCTCTCCCTTTGACATTTTTCCCCTTATTTTTATTTCCTTTTTAAAGGTTTGTATCAGCTGATACATGTGATATGGCGTAATGCCAATAACCCCTAAAAGCACGTACCGTAAGGACCCATACCCAATACATTGCAACTGATCATATCGAGAGGTATTTTAAAATGTGTTGGCACTTTCTTATGTGTGATCAAGAGTTTTAAAAAAGGAGAATTGAATCTGATTGACAGCAACAAAATTTGCCACAATTCAAAATGATTTCTACTATGAGAATTGGCCCTAAATAGGGTTTAGTAAAAAAGGTAAAACGTATAAAGCTGCCCCTATATAGATTGATAAGGATTTGAAAATTATAACAAATGATGATAATGACAACCCCGAGGGATGTGTAAGTCTCCCTTACATATCTGAGGATCAAGTCTCGCGTGACAAAACAACATTTCAGCTCAACCAAGCAATCATAAAGCAGGAGTCCAATATTGTGTTTCATAAACTTAATAGTCTGAGACTGATCAAATAAAGGCATGACACACCCGAGGTTGCCATCAGACCCCAATTAGACATGCACCTAGAATGGATTTGGGCCATGAAAGTTTTCAGCCATCAGTTTGGAGCTGCCATATTTCCACAATTGCAGATCCAGATGAATTGAGATTTGGTAGGATCCTCAGTCAAACATAGGCCTTTCCATCCCATACAACCCACCCCTGTCCCCTTCTAGGTGGAACCCACTGGACAGACATACAATTGTGTGTGTATGTGAAAGCCAAAGGTATTAGCATTTCACTCTTAAACAAGTATCAATCACCTGTGGAACCATTCATCAATTCACAGTAGGAATGGACTGATTCAAGCCAATACAAAGTCAACCATGGAGGGAACTGTTTTGCAGTTAAAACTGATTTTAAACCCAGGTTATGAGTCTTTGACCCATTGAATTGTCTAATTATACTATACTTCTCCGCATTTATCAACTATAATCTTTTAGGACTAATCGGTGTTGAGCTGTATTTCCCTTCTATCCTTCCCTCTCAACCAAACTTCTCTTCCTTTGTGATTTTCATCTAAAATCACCTTGGATGCACGAAAAATTTAACAAAACCAACAGTACCCCAACTCTAGTGCCTAATATAAGAAGATAATAATTTTTAAAAAAAACGCTGTCGAAGATTACTACCGTTTTGGGCAAAATTAACATACAATTGAATAAAAAAAAAAAACTGCAAAGTCAAACCCATCTCATAAACAGCCTATATAACATCCATGAACACTAGTTCAATTGCTTTTCACATTTTTCTAAACCAAATCTCCATATTAATCTTCCTATATATATATCTGGCTATTTCACATCTTCTAAAAACAAAAGTTTAGTCATTTGATACAAGGATCTTAAACACAGGTAATCAAGGTGACTCCAAGAACAGAATAGATGGTAATCAAGCCCTCCAAAAGTCCAATCTGACTTGTTATCAAAAAAAAAAAAAAAAAAAGTCCAATCTCATTGAGGCAATTAAAATCAATAGAATTCCCCAACATTTCAGATGCTAAAATACAGATAGAATCCCATATCCATTGATCCTCTATAAGTATGTTTCAAACCCTAACTTAAAAATACAATTCCACAATAATCCAACTATCAATCTATCTTCCTGATCTTCAATACAACAAAACAGAAGAATACAAAAGGAATACCTGACACTTGATGATGGATGTTTCATTTCTTTTCTCAAGAGATTTAGGGGTTTACTGTGCAGAAGGAAACCCTAATGCTCTCGAAGAAAATAAGATGAGCGGAAGTGGAACAGCCGACACCGTTACGAAATAGGGTTTGAGAACTTGGTGGGTCGGTTAAAGTTGGAGTCGTTGCTTGCAGGGAAAGAAAAGAGGGGCGGCCACCCACGTCACCATCGGCGTGGACTTTCCCATCATGGACAATAATAAAGGAAAAATCCACGAGAATCTCGAAACCACGGAATTTACTTTCTCGTGCTTTCTAGAATACCAAAATATTTACGGTGGAAAGTTTGATCCAAACTGCTTTTCAATTTTCATAGGGGCCACTGCCTTTTGCAGTCACCATTTGACATGTTTATGTAGATGCTTTTCTATTTAAAGATTAAAATTTTTAAAAAGTATGGAAAGCCGAAAATCATTTTCTGCCATAAAAGTCATTATTGGGTCGCTCGGCCTTTCATAAAGGTTGGTTTTCTCCTATGAGCACATTGCATATTTGCTTATATGCAGTCCAATTCATGGGTCCTATTAGATATTTCTCAATGCAATAGTGATAGATTGAAAAGTCTTGGGATCTAAAAAATTAATCCCACCAGGTCATTCTAGTTCTTGATTTGACAATCTTAAAATTTAATAGCATTTTAATTATAATTTTTTTTAAAATTTATTTTTATTTTATTTTTTGCAATTGGAGGGTTCCCAACTCTTTGGGCTAGACTAATTTTTTCAGGCCCAGATGAAAAGCAGGATAAACACCTTGTGGCCCTAAGGTGATAGCACCAGTGGACTCAACCTTCGATTTCTGTAAAAAAAGGAATTAGGGGTCGATATCAAGACTTCTAATTTTTGAAGAGGGAGGAACCGTCGTCCTGACAACTTTGGGCGCGACGAGTCATGCATCTACAAATGCTAAGGGGGCAGAAAGAAAATTTTCTCTCATGAGTCATGCATATGGACCTAGGCGAGGAGGAGGGAACATGCATCATGCATGCACCGCCTTTAATCATCAATAGGTGAGGCCAAAGGAGACACCTTTTTGTTGCTGGCAACTTTGATAAGGATGACATAAGAAATTGCCTATTAAAAACAACAAAGGAATAAATTAAGTGGATGGTGGCACCACCTTGCTTTAGTGGTCCTCGGGCAATTCAAGCCCAATTGCAAAGTATTTGATTCCCATTTGTAGGTCTCCTTTAGAATCAGCCATCTCCTTTCCAGGATATTATTCTTGTGAAAGGTGACTAAGGATGGAAATGGGTCAAGAGTGTGGCACATGTTGGACCCATACTATATCAGAATCTGATGCAAATATTGGGAATAGGATTTGTACCAAGAATAAATCCAGCTAATAGGATCAATACCAAGACTCAATTTCCCTTGTTTGCAAATCCAACTAAGTTAATAGGATTTATACCAAGGCTCAATTTCTATCATGCAGATCCAGCTAATTAGATTAGTACCGGGACTAAAGTTCTATGTAGTGACCTACTGACCTTTGCTATTTCCTGGACACGGATGGGTGGTGATGTTCCAATTGGCACCATAAAATTCAAGGGAGTCTCAATCTGTTGATGGAATGTTGATCCACCTCATTAATGTATGGACGTCCCCTAGGGAAAATTTTGCTAGAGAGTGTAATAATCAACCTTATAACCTATTGAGAAGTTGGTGTGGTTGGCTGGTTGGTATTGCCAAGTAATAAATTTTAATCCTTATCCTAAAATCTAGTTGATAGGTGGATTTTCTAAATAGATTTCACATTTGCCAAAGTTGAGGGACCTCCGGCCAAACGGCTCGTTATTTTTTAGATGAGAGAATTTCAAAAGCCAGTAAAGATTCATTAAAAATAGTAGCTGATATAGTAGTTAATTATCCTGCTTCCAAATTCTAATACTAAAAATAATTAGTACGGGCTATTTTGCTAAGGCAAAAGCCTGACTTATCCGGTATGTGAGAGGAGACAATGACTTACCGTGCCCCGGAGATACCCTGAGAGCAAAAGTAAAAAATAAAAATAAAAAATTAATTAACACCTAGCAAAATATACACATAGAATTAGCAGTTTCAAAGTGTCAATAAAATTTTCTAGACTGCCTTGCTATCTAAGCAAACCCTAAAAATGTGTTTGCTTGACTTTTGAGTCATCTTCTCTTTGGAGGAAATCACAATTATTGATGATATATGCTCTATACATCATTCATAATTAGCATTTTAAAACTAGTAGAGTCCGGGTCAACTAGGCTATGACCGAGTCGATCATACCAGACTCAGCCGAGTCACCTTCACCCATCACTTTTTCTTTTTTCTATTTTTCTCCTTCTTCATCTCATCTCAAACCCAACACACCAACCATCCCAACTTCAAAATCAAACACCTTCCGCGCCACTCCCATAATTCCATCTGGGAGCCCCATGATTCCATTCTCGTCATTCTTCTTCCTCCTGAGCGGCAGACCCATGAAAGTGAACTTGGGGGCTTGTTGTAAAAAAAATATTGGGGGAGGGGCAAAATATAAATATATATATATATATATCTAGGATTTGCATAGGGGTTTTTGAAAATTTTTAAGTCTTTTTTAGATATAGGTGGGGCTTCAGCACCACACCTTTATATAGGTGGGGCTTCAGCACCACACCTTTACAGTTGGGTCCACCAGTGCTCCTCCTATTCTTCTTCTTCTAATGGAAACCCATCTCCCAAGTCCAAATAATACAACCCATACCTCAATAATAAGAACACATCTCCCCTCCTCTCCTCCTTCAGCCTTCCTTTCTCCTCCTCCTTCAAATACCCTTCTCCAGTTCTCCTCCACCATTTTCCGCAAAGCAGGAGAAAAAGGGGATTCAAGATGACTCGGTTGAGTCGACCCAACTTGACTCCACCCCTGTATACACATATGGCTCAGAAAGTGAACCTTTCATCAAAGGCTTGAAGACTACCTGACTTGCTGTAAAAGAATCAGCGCTAGGCATCCATGAAAGACTCAAAAGTAAATTCCAACTTTTGCATTAATTGGCGCAGCTTAATTGGTTCCGCAATTCCACTTTCATAGTCATTTCACAGTTTCAACAGGTTTTTCCCACTTTCTGGCGTGTAGAGCCGTCTATCCAGGTCACAACTAGGGAAGGGGAATAGAGTATTAAAAGACCAAACTAGCTCTTGATGTTGACATAGACCTGCCCCCAAAATCAGCTAAAAGCATAAAACACATTCTTTAATTTGCACCCCCTTGTCCTTTTCGGATTTTTTTATTTTTTTATTTTGTTCTATCAAAGGTTGGAAACCCTTTAATCTGGACAAATTTTTCCGGATCCAGAGGGAAGCCGGATAAACTCCCTATAGCCTTAGTATAGGAATGCAGTTTTGAACGAACAACCTCCGAATGCAAACCGTAGTTCTTGATCAATTTAACTACTCCTAAGTATTTTCTTCTCGTAAACAGCTAGCAAAGGAAGAAATCGCTGAGAAGGAACGCTGCAAGAGATTGAAAATGACCCAACATTAGTATATAGCTGTAACATTTAGAATTTTGGGGTCATTTGATTACTCTACTTCCTTTCAATGTCGTGCATCCAAAGTGCCACAGCTCCCCGCACTTACTCCCACACTAAGGCCAGATATATGTTTGGACGGTCATGCCTTCTTTTTCGTTTTTCTCCGTCTGTATCATGCCTTCATCTACTGGCATTGGTGAAGGATTTTTCATTTCTTTGATTATGTGAGTTTTGACTTCACTTGTAGTGCTTGTCAAAAGTCATTGCAAGTTTTTGCAACCACACTAATTTCTCCATTGACCAACTTATGCAAGTTTTTTATGACATGCTGATTTGTGGGGCCCAGTTTGCCCTACAATGTATGTCGCTAGTCTGAAATGATTGGAGAAATTGGATTCATATTTTTTTTGGTCTTTCAATGGTCACTCAAATTAATTAAATTTACGACAGACCTTTCAATTAAAAATCTTTCTTTCCTCGAAAGGGCTCGGAAAGGGAGTTGGAACCTCCAAGTTACTTTTACAATAATTTATGAGTAAGAGAGGAAATCCACAGCGGGCTCCACCTATTGAAATTTTGAGTTAGAAAGGAACTCCAAGCGACCTCCACCTGTTGTCCACACCGTACATGAGAAATCTATTAATTTCGTACTAAAAGAAGTTGGCCCTGCCATAACATTAACCGTTTTTTATCTTTCACTAAAAGAAGTTGGCCCCGTCGTAACATTAATCTTTTTTAATTTTTTTATTGGCTAAATAGGGGATTTGAGCTCACACACTCATATGTCCCTGCCCTGCAGAGCTACAAATAAAGACCATATGAGGAATAATTCTTTGCAAGCATTTCCGATAGGACTTCTAGCGGTTTGGGAATTTTGAAACTCCTCACAGATATTTCATGTGTTTTTAGTAGAATTCTAGAATTTCAGGATTTTCAAATGCCCAAAATGAGCCACTTTCAAATTCTAGCCAAGCCTCCGAACATTTTAGAAATTTCAAAATCCCAAAATTCAACGACCCCTCATAGGTGGACCTCATGTACCACGGTTTCCAAAGGTGGACCTCATATTGTAATTCCTGAAAGGTGGTGCTGTGTAAATTTTAGAAAATACAGGCTCCAAGTATCAAAAATTTAAAGGTGGATCCAATATTGTAATTTCAGAAGGTGGATCCCACATTATAATGTCTACAAATGAGCCCTTCCTACAAAAGGTTTCTAAAGGTGGGCCTCATACTCTAATTTCCAAGGTTGATCCCATGTTGTAATTTCTAAGCATCCTCACCCAACCAAAAAAAAAAAAAGAAAATAATTTGTAAAGATGATCTCACATTGTAAATTTTAAAAGTGGTTCCTAGTTCCCATGTTCAAATCACAAAATTTTAGCCCATACATGCTGGGGCGAACCCAGGAAATTGATCCGGTGGGGTGCTCTATGTAAAAGAAATATTGGAGGAAGGGGCAAATGTAATAAAAAATTAATAATTTATTGAATTTGTTGGGGGTGGAGGGGGTTTAAAATTTTAAGCTCTTTTTAGGTATGGGTGGGGGACTCGGCCCCCAACGGCCCAACCGTCCCCCACCGGCCCAACCCCTTATACTTGGGTCCGCCTCCGCCCTGCACACACATATCCAATGCTAACAACTTAAATATGAGAGCCCCCACCATAGAGGAACATCTCCATATATATATATAGATATAGATATATATATATAAGTGTAATTCTAGTTAGAAATCCTAGTAGGTATGAAACAAAGGAGTTTTTTGGAATTTAGGATGAATGATATTCTAATGCAGAAGTTTCAAACATGAACGCAACAAGAAATACAAAAACAATAGAATTCGGAATATGTCAAGACTCCAGCACATCCAATTCCAGAGTTTTCCACAAGGACACGGACTAAAACAAGGATGCTGAAAGTGAAAGCCTCCTGCTACTATTCTTTTTTCACATTTTTAGTGCTCAGCCATAATTAAACTTGCAAAAAAAAAAAAAAAAAAATAGATACAATAATCATTTAATTTTTTTTAATTTTAACACAATCTTATTTATTTACATTAGAATACATAGGAATTAAATAAATAAGAATTCATAGGTAAAAGAGCTCTACAGAAAGATTATTAAAGAGGTGAAGCGTGAATGATATGAAGTAAGGGGTGAATGATATAAGAAAGCAAAATAAATAGGATATTTAACTTTCCTACGATTTGAATTACTAAGTATTCATTTTCCAGCTTCCCTTTGATTCACTTTTCATTAAAAATAGCCTAATTGATGCACTTCTATATATTCAACTTGTATTTTCATTTTTAACCACTTGGAATTGGAAACAAACGGGCCTTATATTATGAAAAAGAAGACATTTGCTTTTGGACACATAGGGGCCACATTCACATGGTGACCGACAGCGAGCACTAATGGGGGATATGTGGGAAAGCATGAGCCAAAAACCCTTGATCTCTTTCATGTGCTTCTAATAATGCAACCACAATCATTAAGACTTATTTATTATTCCTATCTAGTGAGGCCATCAAACCCATGTACATGTACCAAGGCTTTGCTGTTGTTGTTGGTTAGTTCACATATAATACATGTACCCTTCAGAATTTTTCAGAAATGAGTACCAAACTTTGTGTCTCAAAAAGGATATATATGAAATAACACTTGAATTTAGAATGGAACAGTACTATAGAAAAGTTATAGAGAGAGAGAGAGACAAATCCAGGACATCTTATAGGGATATGTTGTTGGTTGTCCTGGCCCCAGGGTGGTTTAACACAATGCCATACTTCCCATTTAAGTAACCCAGCAATACTTCCTGTTTAAGTAACCAGAGGACGTATAAACCAATGGTGCTATGTCAGAAGTCCACATCAATGGACTCTCAGCAAATTATCATTGATCGCATCAAGAATCGAATACATTCCCCCGGTGTGAATGGCCACAATGGGGGTTCCTTCAAAACATTAGCTGTTTGATGAGCATCTAGAAGAAGAGGGAAGAGAAGAGACTAAAATTGGAGGAAAGAGGAGAGCAAAACTGGAAGAAAAGAACCGTGATATTGCTGTTCATGGAAGAACCGCGGTATTGCTGTATAAAAAATAAAAAGAGACAGGAGGACCTTTTGTGTCAATATTAAAAGTTTGGAGGTCCCCCACCATTGTTTCAAGGTTTAAGGGGATTTTTCATATAAAAACCACTAATATAAATTACTTTTCACAGCATTTACATGTATATGCACGCACGCACACATATATAAATTTAAAAATATGCCTTTCATTTGATCCCAAATTTCCATAGAAAAAACACACTATCTCCATATGTATTTGGTATCCAACTTTTTGGTGTTTCAAAGTAATTGGTACCTGCACAAATCCTCTGCCATGAAGATCACTTTACCTCAGTTTAACCAACTTGATTAGTGAAGAGTCAATCACATGACATCATTAACAATGTTGAATCCAAGAGTAATTAGCACATCAAATATAGTCATTTTTGGGGTTAGAATTTGAACTAAGTTTATATTCATTATATGTAGACCCTACATTTTCTGGACTTTGGTATCTGCCTTCTCCATAATCTATATGTTAAGTTGTTAACCGTCATTTTAATCATTTGATTTTAGAATATTTTCAAGAAGATAATAAATCTACCTGAGGTGGATCCAATAAGATCAATGTATAACTAAGCAAGAATAGAAGCAAAATCAGAACAAGGAAAAAAAAATCTATGTTAGCTCAAAATAGAAAATTAAAGCAAAAGGATTAAGCTTGTTTGGAATGGTTTGGATGTATAGATAAAAAGACCAGAAAAACTCCACCATGAAGAATCTTAGGACAGGTGATTTTTAACTGAATTGATGAGTGACTAGGAAAACACAGGCTTGTATTTAAGTAATCAAAAGTGACATGTAGGAGAAATGATTGATAGAGAACAGGTGATAACAAAAATGCTAATGCTATTGATAATGACAACAATGATGATGGTGTGTTCGAGAGAATCTTGATTCATGTTGGTATTCACAATATCCAGCAGTATAAATTACTGATAATCATTAATTACCTACATGTAATTTAAAAAAATACAGAAATGCTTGTCTTGCTGAGACCATGAGGCTAGTTCCTATAATTCCTTTTCTTTTCTTTTCTTCTTCTTTTTCACCAATTGAAAACGCTATGTATTTGGAGTATCCAATTCAAGTGTTCCTTTCCATCTTAACACCACATGTTTCGTGCATTGGATATAATACACTGCTGCACCCTTTCTTTTACACTGGTAACATCATATAAGCCACAGCCTCAAGGTTGCAATAGTGATACGCCTGATTTGTTTTGTTGAACCTAGAACACTATTAAAAATGTTCCCCATCTTTGATAGGGATGCCTCAGACAATATTTGTCTTGGGGAGATCCAAGGCTTCGAATCTATGAGTCTCTTCTTAGTTTTTATTGACTTGACTATCTATTGCAATTTGGTTCCACCCTCACTAGCAAACCCTACTGATCATGCAACTTCACTTGATTTTGAGAAAAACTAAAATTAGAGAACTGTGTCTACACATTAAAGAATGATAGTGACAACTTGCTTTGGACACCATTTACAGCTACCAATCCAGATTCATAAGGATGGTTCCTATGCATGTTCCACCAGAAAAGGAGCAGATAGAAAGAAAGGCAATGATAAAGTTGACTCTTCTTTTTTAGGTTCCGAAAAAAGTTTCCTTCCTTGTAGGTTCAAAAAAAAAAAAATTTGCTTTTAGCATCAAATTCAACAACAGTGAAAAGCCAAATGATGAGGTGTAAGTACGATTAATCAAAACTCCAATATCTTGAACATACAATTCATTCATTTTTTTTTTTAACTTGAACAAAGAGCCCATTCTAAGCCCATATCAACACTATTCCAAGACTGCTGCAACTGACATACCTACTTGTGATAACATACAAACTTTAATGCCGGCTTTTAGCAAGGGACTGCTCTGAGAGATACCTGCGTATGATGAAAGACAAGTATTCAGTTGCTCATACTGTCTAGATGTAAGTGCAGGGTAACTTACATATCCACCAATTAATTTGGAAACTTAAGCCATCTCTACTAAACTATCAGTCATTTTTTACTGTTTGCAACTCAGTCCATCCATGTGCAGCAGGAAAAGAAATTAATAGTCACTATTTGTATGAAGAATCTTTTGTTTTTTCAAGGCCCTAAACATCTATGAGAGAAATCTTACCTTCCTGTGTAGAAGCCTGCCAAGTACCAAGCATTCAAAACAACAGTAAGGTCTGTCTTGGAGCCAGAATTTTGTGGAATCCCATCATGTGATGCACCTGGCCTCTCTTCTTTCGAAGTTGCTTTTTCTGTTTTGTACATTTGAGATAGCATAAAAGTTATTGTATAACCATTATCTAATAAAGCTTTTGTTGCTGATCAAATAATACTAATCATAAAACATTACATCGTAAGAATCATTCGCCATTTTGAAATATCCAAGACCAGAACTAGAAGCTTTTATTTTAGAAACATGGAAGGGACATAAGTAACTTAAAACATGATACGGGCATAATTTTCCCCATGAAGAGATGGAGCCAGCAATTATAGCAGAAAACGAAGAAGGGACAGCCCACACACCGGCAAAATCAGAATGTGAATTTTCCGTTCATGTTATCCTCATTTTGGACCATTTTAAGGATGGGAGCACACTTAGCCATCTGCATCATGCTTTCCCCAACAATGCTAATGGCAAAATTAGCACGTGTGTCGTGTCTCATCAGCATTTGGTAATGGGGAGCACATCCAAAAACATCTTCAATGTGATGAGGTATTTTGCGAAGAAAAAGAAAAGGGGAGTTGGTGAATAGTACACATGGTCCAAAATAGCAGCAGCTACATCCAGAGCAGTTGAGGCCGCTATGCTTATTTTTAAATACTGGCTCTACAATCTAAAACCTAGTAGAGCCAATTAGTTTTAATTTAAACTATTTTTTTTTCCAATTTCTTCTCCTCAATAGACTTCCCTAACATTGTCTCTAGCCTTCTATGGTTCCAAATCACTTAAAAAACACAAGATTGGCTGCTAGCCTGCTACACAAGAGTTGAATTCTTTTAACCACTAAAAAAATTCACTTTTAGATAGCAATGTAGCCGTTGTAACCACTACGTATCACCCATTGCCCTGATTAAACATGAATTCCCATTATCCAATGTTCAATTTAATTTTGAAAGACTACATCTAAATTTTCAAGAACATGATGATTCTTATAAGCTAAAATGGGCCTATGATATGTCCTAATATCATAATTAACGTAAGCCTGAGCTGTAGAGGTTATTATAGTCCAAACATGAAACTAAGAAAGAGCAGATATGAAGACACCATCATGGTGCTTGATCATTACAGAGTTGTACAACTATCTAACTTTATGGTGTTTAATTTTAAACGTCAAAAGATATCTTAAGAGAGGAAGGGGGGGATGTATGCTGAAAGCCTGTAACTATGCACAAAAGGCTGACCTGAGAAAAATTACATTAAAATGAAGAGCAATAACTTAATAAAACAAAAAAACAACAACAACAATAACGAGCCGGCCCACATGTTTTCTCAAATCTCAAATGTCAATTTTCAAATTTTTTTTTAGCTGCAGATTTGATTATATTGTTTACGAAATGAGTTCACGCTGTCAAATACAAGGTATCTTGTACATTCAAAAAGAACACAAGGCAGATGGATTGACCTAATACTCCTGTACATTCTTTACATGCATGCATACGATCCTGTGCATAATTAGTGGGAATATTTACAAGATTTAACCGGTACATAATCCAGGAAAGAAATTCAGAAAAAAAAAAAAAAAAAAAAGGGAGGCACCACAACTCACGAGAAAGAAAGAAAACCCTACATTATTTCTTTTATTCTGCTGGCTCCTAATTTAATTTGATTGAATCAATGAAAGAACTCTGGGTTTGTAAAACAAGCCAACTGGCTGAGTTACCAAGTTTATCATTTACCTGGTGATAATTTATGAAAATGAGTTTCAGACTAGGTAGTCAGGTCTACTTAACCAAGTCAAATGGTTGATTTATCAGTCAATCAGTATGATGGACATTTTAAGCATTGACAGAACTATGTTCCAGCAGCCAAGTACATCAGCATGCACTTAATAACAGAATAAAACGATGGTGATGCTTGTTCCTCCTGCCACTCTAATTCTCTAATCAATCTCCATGATCGGATTGGCTAACCAAACTTGATTGATTGAGAGAGAGAGAGAGAGAGAGCCTACAGAACATTTAATCCAAAACAAGGGCAAGAGCCGAGCCAATAGCATAGTGGAAGGTGCTCCTCAAGGTTGTGGGTTCAATTCATGTTACCTATAGAATTAAAAATAAATAAATAAATAACAGCATGAATAGTTAATACATGCTTGCAATAAATGACAAGGCGAGACATGAACTACATCAACCAGAATGTGCATATCATTCTATTAAAGATACGTCTGCTCACCTTCTTCCATATTGGATGTCATAGAAGTGTTCAAATTCATGGAAGAAATTGCTCTTTTTGCAGCCTCTATTGCAGCTTTGACAATACTATCGTCTGTAGATGAGGATGGTCTCACATCATTGACTTTGCATGCTGTAGTAATCTCGTGAGAGCTATTTTCACTAGAGCACTGACCACCCATGCCACAAGCGGGCATTGAAGGGCATCGAGCAACCAAGCAATGGCAGCAGCATGTGGAGCAATAGGAGAAATGGCCAGGATAGGAGGTCTGAAGTGTAGGGAGATGTTCCTGGGAAGCAGCACAACATGCATTGCATTGCAGACAAGAACCAGAACCTTCAGCAAAGGTTTGGCAATCCCAACAACTTGCTTGATGAAGTTGATGTAAAACCTTTTGCCTCTGCTCCTCAATCTCATAGTACTGGCTAAGTAATTGGCTGTACTCCACACCTTGTGATTCTGTATGACCCTCGAAAGCAGTTTCTCGCACAGCAGGGGCACTTGAATGCTTGTGAGACTCTGATGCAGAAAATTCCGCACCAAGTTGATCATTTTGAATTGATGGAAGTCCATTAGATGCTCCAGTATTATATGAGGATAGGCACAACTCTGTCACACTGTTTCATAAATAATAGATGTTATTATTTGGTTCCATATTTCTTTGCAAAAGGAACAGCAAAGAACATAAGCCAGTAGATAATAAGATAATTTTGTAAGATTGATAAAATGATGTTACAGAATATCAAAATGTCTGTGCAACGAGAAGACAAATAATGCAACATTTCTCCAAATAACTTTATACCACCTTCATGGTAATCACCTCCAAACTCAGTTCCATTGAGAAATTATTTAATCCTAACGCATAATCACTATAGGTGGGGCCCACCATTTTGTCAGCCGGACCGCAAGGTCCCCTCATGCATGAGGATGCACCGAAAAGTTTCCAGACTGGCCATAAATTTAGATATCTCTGTTGACATTTAGCGCATTCTCTTTAGTGAATAATCAAGGTAACAATTCCATTCCAATAGTGATCATTCACTGTATAGAAGCAGATCTATATGCTCGTGAAATGTTACTTAAAAACAATTGCCAAATGAATACCTAAGCAACAAATGGAGGACATGGGTATTATGCTGGATGCTGATAATTTGAACACCTCACAATAGTTTCAGAGAAAAATTGTAGGAAGAGATAAATCCACATTATGGTGAAACTTAAAATTGCTTAGGGCCCATTTGCCCACTTTTTATTGATTTCAAGGGAATTCGTAATAAAGGGTGGTTTTACCAGAGTCATGAAGAGGCCAAGAGTGAATAGTCTAAGGTGGAGATGTAGATGGGACCATCGCTTTCCTCGTATTTAATTTACTACAATGATGGGTTAGTAATAATTTTCTATGAGGAGCATAATACTTAGGCTAGTTTGCCTACTTAGTATCGAATTCCTAGATATTCACCGAAAAAAGGAAGTTCTAATGAAGGATCGCTAAGGAGGTGACAAGTGAAGGGCCCAAGGTGGAAATGTAGATGGGACTTATCACTTTCCGAGGATTTGATTTAGGAGGGCAATGGACCTTCAATTCTTCACTTTTAGTTAGGCCCCAGAGCTATCTTAGAAACCCTGGGAATTCAAAGGCGATCAAAGGAAAGGGTCCTTGTGATTCCCCTCTTCCTTTTTTTCAGCAGAATCCTGCAATTTTTCCTAGGCTTTCAAGTTGCATGTTTTCTAAGAAATCCCGATATTCCAAGCACTGGGAATCTCCATGAAAATTTCGTACTTTTTTTTTTACCCTATACGATCTTTCTCTTGTTTGCCCACCTTAAATCACAAAGTTTCCACTGTTTGGCGGGTGAATACAAGTAAATCGCTCTTTCGCAATTGAGATTGAGACTAATTAAACCTCGCTGCAGGGAGGAAGATACAAGTTATACAACAAAAAAAAGGGCTTACCTCTTACTAGTTAGAGTCGTCTCATACTCATTCGCGCGATTCGTGACTTCTTCTTCTTCTCCTCCTTTCCTGGAACAACTTTCCCCGTGCGTTTTGTGATCCACTTTCTGGAAGTTGGATTCCATCAAACAGATTAGAAAACAGCGGAGAAATTCAAGCTACATGTAGAGATAGAGTATGAATGAAGGAAACCTGGTATTTGGTGATGGCGTTTTCGAAAGCTTTGATGAGAGCGGAATCGTCCCAAAGGTCTGTATCTTTTCCCATTTCCCCCTCTTTCGAACAACAACGCCGCCTCGATTTCTTTGTATTGTTTCAGTTTCCCGCGGTCGGGAGTAGAGCTGCAAGACTCGGGAGCAGCACTGACCTAACCTAACTGCACTCACTCCATAGGCCTTTGCACGCCACGCGTGTTGGCTGAAAACGAGTCCGGGTGTCAGTGAACCCACTTTGCGGACAAAAAAAGGGTCTCTTTTGAAGTAATGGGACATGCCCGGATATGTTATTTTTTATTTAGGAGATTCAGATTTTCAATAGTTAGATCCATTATTGTATTTGATTTACGATGATAATGTAATTTAAAAAGGTGCTGAATTTTATGAGACTTTAGTTAGAAAATTCATTAGTTACATGAGTGAAGCACCGTAGTGGTTATTTAAAATGAATGCCCTCATTGTGCATATAGGATATTCCCAAACTCTTCTCACCATAAAATTGGTCTTATGATGAACGTGTGATCAATGATATTGAAGGTTTTGTTAATCATGGTATTCATTATATAATCAATCTCATGGTTGGAGTAAAATTTTGGAGTATCTTATGCAACACATTTATTGTGAGTGGCTCGGATTTTCAACAAATGGAACCAGTTCCATCCTTAAATTTCAAAATTCTATAAGTTGGAGGCTCAATGGCTCCGGTCAATTTGGGTGAATAGGATCCTAGTTTGCTTGGTTTGGGCAGAAAGACCTAATTGAAGAAAGACGGAAAGTTCACACTTTTTTTTTAATCCCAGCTTAGGGGGGTTGGGGCCTTTAGCCCTCTGGATAGGGGGCCTTTGGGTGAGAAGAGTAAATCTCGGGTGAGGTGGGGGGCCCTCTAATAAGGGAAGTGAAGGACATTGATGTAGCGGAAGCATGTATCTAAATAAGTTAGCTGCTACAAACGCGATCAGGACTGCGTCGGCTTCAATCAGGCACTAATTGTGGATATATGTGACTCTCTACAAGAGATCAGTTACATGTAATTCACTATTCAAGATCCAAGGGCAAGGATGGACACCCTGCATGTAGAAGATGATGATGGAGAATAGTAGGTCTAGTGGAAGATGTATCGTTGGAAAGTTAGACCCAACCATTATTCTCATGTCTATATAAAGCCTTTTTGTCTAATGGATGATAAGATCTCCATTCAAATTCAAATTGAGAGATGATAAGGATAATAGATTGGATCAAACTCTCTCAATTTGAATTTTAAATGGAGATATGATAAGGATAGAGAGTTTAGATAAAACTGAAACTATTCTTATCTATATCACCATGAGATTCAAATTGTGAGGAGTGTATCTTTGTGAGTGGGGTCCACCCACATGTAAACACAAGTGGGCCCCATCACAAATACCAACAAGAAGTAGATCTATGGTGAGGTATTACAACCTCAAAATTTTACACGTATATTTGAAATCTAGGTTTTCACAATTTCTTTAAAAACTAAGGAAAACGTAAGGAGTTTTTGAGATTTTCCTATTGGTAAAATATAGAATGAAAAATGAGCATAATTGGAAGCATTAGGGTTGGTATCAATGAGCTAGTTTGGACATCTACAACGTAGGCTTGCAACAATGTTGTTGAGGAAAAAAAATTATGCAGTTGTAGATCGAAAAAAAAAAGTGATAACAAACTACTATAGCCTAGGGTCTAAGAACACACAAAACAAGATCAATCACACAAACCATCAAGCATCACACACATGAACACATTGGTTTTACGTGATTTGGCAAGATTGCCTATGTCCACGAGGAAAAGAAATATCATTTATTGTTATCTCCTTTTAATCCCTAAGAGGCAGGATTACAGAGCACATGATATATAATTCCTGCTTTCTTCCAAGAAAGTCTTTCTTAGTTCCCAAGAAAATCCCATTACAATTACCAAAATACCGTTAACACTAATCCTCAGTCCTGGCTAACTTAAACAAACCAACCCAGCTAAACCGGAACACAAGACAAAACCCAACAATTGCCATCTTGGCTTGAATTTAGAAAATTCTAAATCTACCTTGAAGACACCTTCCATTGTCTTTGTTTCACACATATTTGCACCCCAAGTCCGAGTGTACCCGCAGTTGCTTCCTTGGACCCGATCACACCCGTCTTAACCTTCCAAAGTGCCCTCTATTTGTTGCCATATTTGCATGCATCCTTGTAACACAATGAACCTTCACTTTCATCCATCAAGACAAAAGAGACTTTTCCCAATTCGGATCTCACTGGAGCCTTGTGAATCCTTCCTTCTATGTGTCCATCCCACTGTTCCTCTTGTTAAACCTACAACTATCCTTTTTTCAGCAATTGAATTTCATCCCTCGCATCGTGGCATATCGGAACCCAACTGCCTTTCCTTTTTCGAGGAAATCATCTCCGTTCATGGCCTTCCCAAATTACCGCTAGATGATATCTCCATTTAAGCTGCAATCAAAGTGGCCCATCATAATCAATCTCTTTGTTCTCTGCTGCAGCATGCGCATGACACAAACTTTATTAGGAAACAATAGTCTACTAATTAAACCAATAATTAAAATGAGTTTGAATTCATGTTTCACCGAAATAGAGAGATACTATTTCATCTTATCAAATTATGTCAATTGTATAAAATCTCATGCTAACTAATGCACCTTCCTTAGAATGTAAAAAGAAAAAAAAACAGATTTTATACATGACATTATTTGATAGGACGAAACAATGTTGAAAAAGGGGATCCGGACTCATATTTAAATTATGTAAGCAAGCCCAAAATGGGCAAATAATACATCATTTGCAAGATCTCAGAGAGATCTTTTGACAGCTATATAAAAATAGAGGATCTGATAGAATATAAGAGGATATGACATTAAAAGTAAAATAAATAAATAAATAAATAAAAGTCAAGAGCAATAAACTAATTTTTTATCAGATGGAACTTTTAATAATATGAACCCTTTGACCATTGCATTCTAAAGTTTGAAGATGTTTCAAACGCATATTATATAAAAAAAAAGCAAAAAGTCTAAATGTCCCGACTCATGTACCGACTCCAGGACCGATCCTTTTCCTCTGTTCTGGTGGGAGTTGAAAAGTTTGAAAAGTTGAATGGATCGGTCCTGGAGTCGGGACATGGAGTCGGGACATGTAGCATGGTTGAATAAAAAATCCCCAAAAGAATAATCAAAAGCTATGGCAGGTCAAATATAACACTTCATTTGAACTAGATGTCAATCTCAAGGATGCCTATTGACCCAACCATTTATACAAATGGTTAGCGAGGGTAATAGTTTCCGGTGAGGAAAGGTGCCTGTCGTTCGGGTTCGAATCAGGATAAACACGTAAGAAATGACACCTCTTGAGTGTATGGCACTTAACTAGTTAAAGTGAAGTAAAGTGAATCTAGACAAGCAATGACAATGGGTTATATCAAAAGTACACAATTTCAAAATTTCCTCCCAAATTTTCAAGAAAAAGTAAAAAAAGCAACTTCTTTTCTCCATTTAAAGACAGAAAAACTCTACTTTTCCATACAAAAAGCCAAAAAAACTCTATAACAAACAACTAAAAACAAAAGCACAATCATAACATCTTATATTTTATTTTTTTTTGATTTGATGCTTCACCTCACCGTACTTTAATTCACCGTACATCCAAAGAGTCCCGAAGCATGACTCCGTTTTTTAAGGTACATTTTAGTTAAAAGTAAAATAGGAGGTCTTTCTTGAAATACCCTAGACGCACCAATTATTGACCATGTCAACGACCCACCTACCCCTTTCTAACCTGCTTCTTGTGCAGAAGTGATAGTGCGGGCTGCTCCCACTTCCCAGCCATGGATTCGCTGGCAACTATTTCCATCAGTCGTCGGTCATGGACTTACGTGGAAATTGCTCTACTGTTTCTCCTCTCTTTGGTGCAGCATTCCTCGCAGAGCCACCATGCTGTGCGAGAGGTAGTCGAAAGAGCCAACAGCTACGGCCCTTTCATAGGCCTTGTAATGGCCTACTCCGCAGAAGAAATGACCCTTCAGTCTTCAGGTCTCTTCATCCCTTCCAAGGAAGTGCCATTCGTCGATTTGTCAGGTAATCTTCTCTCACTTTCCTCTGTTTGGCCGGGGAACGATTCAGTTCATCTTTTCCATCAGATAGGATAACCTGAGGAATTCCTTCGTGGAGCGTGTCGGCGGATCAGAACCGTTGAATCCAGTGGGGCCCACCATGGGGTGTTGATACGGAACAACTTGACCGACAGCTCTACTTGCTGGCCTGCGATTTGTCCATTTTTTCACATGCGTCTTAAGACCCTTTTTTTAATAATAATGTTCAAATGCAGCATGGTTGTGCCATTCGTGGGGTCCAGATCGATGTGATGCTCAAATCCATAATTTGGGTCCAAGGTTTAGATTTAATATTACCCTAGTGCGTTGGATCCACCTCAAGTTTCAACACAATTAAAGTCGGGCCGCCTTAAATTGAGCACATGTTAAATAGTGGACTGCACATTTATCTTTTTCATCAATTTTGACAACGTGTTTACAGTTGGTCAATTCACCCACGGGTAACAGCCTATTTGGTCCCACTTTTGATCGGCTCTTTACACTCTCATCAAGTCATGCGCTACTCATAATCTGGCATTAAGCCCAATTTTACACCTACTCAACACCCACTGTTGAGTAGACATCTAAGTGGGTGGTGCATACCTGTTGGATCACATGTAAGTTTTGTGGGTCATCCTCTCCTAGGAGAATAGTGAGAAACAGCTTTGTGGGACCCACATAAGCCTATATCATGAGGAGGCCGGGGATGGAAAGATCCCAATGAGATAGAGTGGTGTGCAAAACATCAACCCCAATAGATGATTCTACCACCTTGATCTATGAGCCTCGAGTTTAATGGTTTTATAAAGCACCTTTCTTTATTTCAATGCAACGGTGAATACCATTTGGATGAGTGTCAAATTTGAGCCATGAGAATTCACTTAAGTCTAGTAAGTATGAAGGGTTTGGATTGCTAATCAGATCTCAAGTGGGCCCTACAAAGCTCTCTCTCATGGCTGCCTGAGGAGAGGGCTGGCCTGACCATTATCATTGTTGTTGTTAAATAGATGAGTATTGAAAGTTTCATGCCATGGTTTTGCAGGACGGAGATTCCACATTGGCACCATTTCGGACGTAGATGTAATTTTTGTTATGTCCGGGCAGCGAAGGGTAATATTCAAGCCTCGTGTTACACGTTGCCTTACACCTACCTGCCAAAGCACTGCTGTTTGCATTTGCAATGATGAAAGTGTCTCCATACACCAATCATGTGGTTAGAATCATCCAATTGCAGGGCCCCATTGATGATGATTCTGACCATTTGACCACCAGGTTTGAACTACATGTAAGGCTGTGGCCAGGCCTTGTAGGCCCTGCTTTTGAACTGGTCATGAGGCATTGAAGTCTTCTTCATTCATTGGAGTCTACTTAGATGGCTCAACCCATTACACTCTGCATGATGCATTCTAGACCCAGTTTTAAATCCATTTGAACGGACTGCAGGTGATGCACTTGGGTCCACGGAACTTGGTTGTCTGAGTTTGGCTGTAAATCTAATTACCTGTAACCAATTAGTTATGTCAATCAACAAAACAACTCTTACAGATACTTAGGTGGTTAATTATCCAAATGCATGAATTCATTGCTTACACATAAACTAAATTACCTGCATTCAATCTATGAAGACCCAAACTGGCCCTTCTTATAACCAATTTCTGGTAGCCTGATTGTCTGATCCCTTCTACAAGGTATAGTTCAATTTGTGTTCAGCAAAAGTAATTCTTTTTTTTTTCCTTCTTCTTCTTGTACAGTTGAATGCAGGAATTACTGTACAAATTCTTCTTGATCTCTTTGACATCCGAGGAATCGTTCATTACGGGACAGCCGGAAGTGCTAATGATTCATTGTCTTTCGGAGATGTTAGCATCCCCAAGTTCGTCGCCTTCACTGGTTCTTGGAAATGGACGGTAAATTTAAATTTAAAAAAAATTTATGTATGGCAATTGGTAAATCCAAAAGATGCATAATGACAGTTCCAACTTCCATCCAACTCCTCATCCTCAGATTGGTCTTATAAATGAAAGGCCACATGAGGTTGTGGTTCATGGTTCAGTGATGTAGGTCTTTGATATGGGATGCTCCAAAAAAACCTCCCAGATAAAAAAAGATTCATCCATCCAATCATTGGTGTGTGAAGAGATTGTTAAGGGCCAAGAAAAACAGAAAAATAAGGGAAAAAGAATAAAAAATCTATATATTTGGATGGCTATGATCTTCTAAATCAGCTGTAGTCAATTTCAACAAAATCTTTATTATAGGACTGGTGTCATTGGGAAACTAAGAGCAGTCACTATTGGTGCATTTCAGTGGGAAATACCATTTGTCTTTCTCTTAAGACTTGCAATCCCTTAATGGTTGCAATTTTTTAGTTATAGTTAGTACATTTAGACAATGATGGACGGTCTGGATTGCAAGGATCTGCTGAAATGCGCCGATCACAACTAGTCCTGCCTATTCAGTTTATTGCTATTCACTGATTTTAGAGAACATTTGGCTCATAGATAGTTTTCTTCCATTTCTGTTGAGCTACAGAAATTCAATAAGTCTGAGGGAGGGCAGTTGACGGAGCTGATGTTTGCAGTGTACAATTTCCCAGCTGAGGGTGAGAATTTGCTGTCAGGGGTAGAATTCAAACCAGAAGAACTCTTCTCTGTTAACCACACCATGGAGGAAGTATTCTGGCTGGAAATTAACAGCGAGTGGTTACAAGCAGCTGGGAAGCTTCAGGTGAGTCATTTGTGTCACCAAAATATAAGCATCATTGATGTCTTATCCATTTAGGATCCAAAGAAGATGACAACAGAGTTTATTTTGTGACACCAAGTCCTGTTTGTTTGCATTAAAATAGATAAGAATTGAATACATAGGTAGGTTAGAAATGATGTTCAAAGGCAAATTTTCAAAAATGAGCATCCAATAGCATCTTCTTTTGATTCTATTTTCCCAAAAGAAAAATGATATTTGTGTTCATTTTTTAAATTCACCCTTTATCTCCATTTCTTTACCATCCTATGTATCTATTTCTCATGTATTCTAATGCAACATGCACAACATTCCTAGTTCATTTCAATTCAATGTGGTTGGATAACTAAAATATCCATGTAAATGTTTAGCTTCTTCATTAATATGTGCTAAATGAGATCAATTTTGAGTTTATATGATTTTTCATTTTCCACTTCCATTCTGTTTAGGGTGCTCCACCTCTAATGGATGCAACCCTTTCACTGCAATCTCCCATAATTGACACTCACCCCAATTTGATATTCATCCAACCTACATTCACTATTAAATTGAATCTGTGAGAGAGAGAACTATGAGAGGTCTTTTGGATCAATGTTATCTCTAGTTGAGGGAGAATGCCATGGTAGGCCACCTAGGTAGGTAGGGTCATATTGATTTCTTTGATTGTATCTGGAAAAAAAAATGCATCTCCAACTTTTCATATCATGTGGAATTCCACATCACAGGTCACTACTAGCTTGAGAGGGATTTTATTGTGGTTCTTTTAAATAAATAGCTTAGAAAATCAAATCAAAATCGGAAATATTTTTTTAAAAGGATAGTTTTCTTTTGTCAGAATTACAACTCAAATACTACTATTTTTGTTTTTTTTAGTAAGTTGGCTTAGAGTACAAATTTAGAGCAAATTTTGATCATTTTCTTAATTATTTCCTTTCTTTTCTCCACTCTAGCGGGTAGACTCTGTTTGTTATCTGAACCATCCTGATGTGGACCAATTCCCCCGCAGAGAAAGAAGAAAGAAAAGTTCTCGTTATGAAACAATATCAATAGGAGCATTGGAGTAAATAATGATAAAAAGTAGCGGTGGTTATCATAAATAAAGCTTTTGGCTGGATCTCATGTCACGCATTGTTGTTAAAACTCTGAATATGATGTAAAATTATTGTTAATTGCAGGGTTTGGAGCTGCAAAGATGTGCTAATGAGACTTACTGCTTGCCATACACTCCTAAAGTAGTACTTGGACTAAAAGGTTCAACGGCTGACATATTTGTAGATAATGCAGCATATCGGAATTTTCTTTTCAAGTCATTCCAGGTCTCGACCGTCGATGAAGAGAGTGCTGCAGTCATAATGGTTAGTCTCCAATCAACTTAATGAACTGAACTTGTTCACTTATAATTATAACTGTTCTGTTTCTTGCAAAATAGATGCAGTCATTGCAGAAACTCATTTGTGTTTTGTTCATGACATTCTAGTGGACCTCACTTGTAGTATGACTATGACATGGCCTTGTCTCTGTCCTGCAGACTTGTATGTCTTCAGGGGTGCCTGCTATTGTGTTCCGGGGGGTGTCGGATTTGGCAGGTGGAGAAGAAACATGGTCCTCAACTGAATTGAGTTCCCTGGCAGCTACCAATGCTCTCACAGTTGCAATTGAGTTTATACGGTTGATTGGAAAAGAACCAGGAATTGATCACAAGCAGAGTGGTGATTCACCACATGGATTGAAATCCTGGAGAAGTGGATGATGATTCACAATTGTTTCAAATTTTTGTGATGACATAACTCTCATTTTAGTTACAAGTAGTGTTTCAGCACTCTCAGCCTCTACCATTCATGTAATTGTAGTTCCTGACATGGGTGAGTTGTGGCCCATTGTTACCATGACCATAAGTATGTGGTCTATCTCTTGTAATGTGTTAATAAATGGTTCATAAAATAAAAAAGAAAAAAGGAACCACTGTCCATGTTCCTCTGATGATAAAATAGCAGTTGGATAGGCCAACATATGAAATTTTCATGCCATGGGCCATCCATTTACCCAAATCCTCCAATGAGCATGCACATTTGGATCTTCTCAGACCCAGTGCTTACAACTCATTTTATCCATAGATGATGGTTACAATTCTGTGAGGATATTTTCTCCCCCCATATCTACCCCTGCCAAGTGCATGGTTCAGAATGGGTTGATGGGACTGGGCCCAGGAGTCAGGCCCGATGGGACTGCAGAGTGGGCTGTGATGGGATCAGACTCTGATAGAGCCTCCCTCTTGTCCCCTCTCTTCCTCTATATGAGCACAGCAACAGCTCCAGAAGCAGGATGGCCAACGAACACCACACTCACTGGTATGCCATTTCTTCTCCCACTACATCTCCTACCTCTGTTCTAGTTCTGCACCTGCAACTAACAAAGGCATCGGCGAGCCCTGCGCTGCCCAAGTCAGGGTCTTCTAACTTTCTCCTTTTTTCCCATTTCAGGCTCGAGGCATCGGTTCTCCTATCATCATCGAGGAGCTGCACTCTCCATCCTCCTCCAGTGGGCCGCAAATTCACTCCCCCCCCCCCCCCCCCCGCCCCCGGGTCTGTGAGTTTTTGTGCGCTTACAAGTGGCGCCGTCTGTGGGGAATCGATCAAAAAGCCATCTTCCCAACTTCCCAAACACCATGCCTCGAAGAGCCAGAATGGGACGAGTTGATTTCAGCAGCAGTTCTTTCTCTTTCTCTTCCTCTCTCTTTCTCTTCTTCAGATGGAGAAGTCTGTGGCTGTAAAGCCACTTCCATCTCCTTCTCCATATCATCTATGGCCTCTTCAAAGGGCAGAAGGACCGAGAGGGTGAAGCGGACTTTCCAGCTCCGCGAGTCTCCCAGTTCGGGGCACCGGTTCAGCTGGGCAAAGGTCCCAGGCTGGCATACGTCACCATTTCGGCAGGACACCAGCGTTCTGATGGACTCAAACTGATGAACTCAAAAGCCAGGGTGGACCTCCTTCACGTGTAGATATACTGGTAAGGAACACAAATATTGGATTTCCAGCACGGAAACTCCCAGTTCGGCGACGCCCGAGGCCACTCCCTACTCGGACATCTCCCAGCTCGGCAGTAGTCTCTAGACGGCAGCAAACTCCATTTCAGCAGCCAGTCAGTCAGCAGCCCAGCCAGCTCGTTACTGCGTCCCAGCTCAGTAAGGACGACATCTCGTACAAGCTCAGCAGAGATCTCCACTTTCATCTCGGCAGCACCTAGCTCGGACGCTCCATCTCGGCAGCTTAGCCCGATGATCTCGGAAGCACACCAGTTCGGCCAAAAATCCAATTCGGCAGGGTCTGCCAGTTCTGCAGGCCCACCAGTTCGGCCAAACCCTCCCAGCCAGATCGCCAGAGGCTCCCCAGCTCGGCAGCTTCATTTCGGCAGCTTCATTTCGGCAGGTTCCCAACTCGGCAGCCAACGCAGCCAATCTTCCAATCTCTAACACAAAAACTCGCGCGAGCCATGGAGGCAACAGAAACAGAAACAGAGAGAGCAACGGAACGACGCTCGGATCGGGATCATGGAGCTCGCGAACATGATAAGCGTGCCCATGTCCCTCCACGCCGTTGTCGTCCTCAAAATCCCCGACGCCGTCTCGGCAGTTACAACCGGCTCGGTAGGTCCGTTTCAGGACCGCACATCAGCTGGCTGAACACTCCAGCACAGCAGGCATCCCTGCTCGGTCCTAGCTAAGCAGACCGATCTCAGCATCGCTGTTCGGTCCCAGGCTCCCAGCTGGCAACTCCCATCTCGACAGAGCTCCATTTCAGCTCGGTCGTCTCCCAGCGCGGAAGACTTCCAGTTCGGCAGAGGGCTGCAGCTCGGAAGACTTCCAGTTCGGCAGATAGCTGCAGCTCGGAAGACTCCCAGTTCGGCGGCTTCAAATAGTTCAGCATACCTGTAACACGACCAGCTCAAATCTTCCAGCTTCGACAATTCTGGCCAGCTCGAGGTGATCCTGGATCGGCCTTACCTGACGAAATTCGAGACGAGGGTCTTCGTCGACGCCGTTGTGAGGGCTACTCTCAGCCATGCCGCCCTGAAAGACGTGGTGGGTCTCTCGCAGGAGGAGCTCTCCTTGTCTTCACCAAAGAAGAATTGATGCAGACAAACCCTGGCCTCTGCAAAATCAGATCAACAGGCAGGCCTTGAAGTTGTGCTATTGAGGGTTCCAGGCCCAATTTCCTTCACTATCGACACGTGGCGTGCTGTTGACCCTTGAATACTTGTCCACGTTGAAGCTGGCCCCACACATGAGACCTTCGCTGTCGACTCTGGGCATGGCCTTCGTCTTGTACGTTGGATACTCAAAGCTCATCAGCCCACCTCCGCTGTGAAACCCACCTCCGCTGTGAAACATACACCCAGTGGGGAAGGGTGCAAAGGATCTGCCACAGCCAGCTTTTATGACCTTCAAGTCGTCTGAAATTACAATCGACCCATCTGCTGCAATTCCCCAGAACAGCTGAACCTCTCCATTAGCTCCCAGTGCAGCAAAGACGATCACCGTCATTATCATGAACAAATGGATCTTTCAGGATTCTCTCCATTTTTCATTGGCCCAAGTGGATTTCTAGAAGGGGATTTGGATGAGTATTAAAAACCAGGTTTGACCTTAGAGATTGGTGCAGTGGGGGGGCGTTGGGATTTGGTCATGTGTTTTCTAACATCACATCATGGGTTTGGTGATCCTGCTGACCACCACAATTGGTGATCTTATTATCCACTCCCCTGACATCATTGGAACACACACATGTACTGATAATTTTGTACATATTTATTTCGATCATACGCCAGCTCGGCTGCAATGCTACTCTCCAGCGTCGAAAAAAATCAGGCTCGGTGATGCCACCAGCCTCGATAAAAATATTACACTGGCATCGGTAAAAGTACCAGCCAGTTACGTCCCGATTTCGGAAAATCAAGCTCGGTGATGGCACCAGCTTCGGAAAAAACAAGCTTGGTGATGGCACCAGCGTCGAAAAAAATCAGGCTCGGTGATGCCACCAGCCTCGATAAAAATATTACACTGGCCTCGGTAAAAGTACCAGCCAGTTACGTCCCGATTTCGAAAAATCAAGCTCGGTGATGGCACCAGCTTCGGAAAAAACACGCTCGATGATGACACCAGCGTCGAAAAAAATCAGGCTCGGTGATGCCACCAGCCTCGATAAAAATATTACACTGGCCTCGGTAAAAGTACCAGCCAGTTCCGTCCCGGTTTCGAAAAAATCATGCTCGGTGATGGCACCAGCGTCGAAAAAATCAAGCTTGGTGGTGGCACCAGCTTTCGAAAAAATCACGCTCGGTGATGGCACCAGCGTCGAAAAAATCAAGCTCGGTGGTGGCACCAGCTTTCGAAAAAATCACGCTCGGTGATGGCACCAGCGTCGAAAAA
The DNA here is from genome assembly GCA_028538565.1 of Umbellularia californica. Classification (NCBI taxonomy): domain Eukaryota; kingdom Viridiplantae; phylum Streptophyta; class Magnoliopsida; order Laurales; family Lauraceae; genus Umbellularia; species Umbellularia californica. Next base: position 9,341,912 of record JAPQWN010000001.1, on the reverse strand, counting down.
ATCAAGCTCGGTGGTGGCACCAGCTTTCGGAAAAATCACGCTCGGTGATGGCACCAGCGTCCAAAAACTTAAGCTCGGTGATGGCACCAGCTTCACAAAATCAGGCTTGGTGACGACACCAAGCTTTGATACCACGTCAAGCTATTTAGCTTTCAAACTTCCAAAGGGTTGGAGCACCCTAAGAAGTTAAAAGCTGGGGGACTTTGTGTGAGGACATTTTCTCCCCCCATATCTACCCCTGGCAAGTGCATGGTTCAGAATGGGCTGATGGGATTGGGCCCAGGAGTCAGGCCCGATGGGACTGCAGAGTGGGCTGTGATGGGATCAGACTCTGATAGAGCCTCCCTCTTGTCCCCTCTCTTCCTCTATATGAGCACAGCAACAGCTCCAGAAGCAGGATGGCCAACGAACACCACACTCACTGGTATGCCATTTCTTCTCCCACTACATCTCCTACCTCTGTTCTAGTTCTGCACCTGCAACTAACAAAGGCATCGGAGAGCCCTGCGCTGCCCAAGTCAGGGTCCTCTGACTTTCTCCTTTTTCCCATTTCAGGCTCGAGGCATCGGTTCTCCTATCATCATCGATGAGCTGCACTCTCCATCCTCCTCCAGTGGGCCGCAAATTCACTCCCCCCCCGGGTCTGTGAGTTTTTGTGCGCTTACAACAACATAATAAACAAGCAGTAGTGGAAGCATTGATGTAAAGTAAGTTATTCTAAATTGAGTATGTATAGGTTTTCCCTTGATGATTCTTTCTAAATTTATAATTTTGCCTTCAATAGGCTTTATCCTTCATGGTCAGATCATGACTGTTGTTTGGAAGTCTATTGTCTCTTAACATTTAAAGTAGTCTTCAATTCCCATCCAAATTTAGGCCTTTGTCGACTGTTTGTATGTACAATCTCTTGCTTGTAACTATAAACAACTTCTTAGTTTCCACATGTTCTTCTGTGCAAGTTGTCCTTTTGATTTATTCTTATTAAGACAGACGGGGTCTGTAACAGTTGCAATCAGACAGCGACCTGATCATTATCTACTCAGGTTTTGTTTTTTTGGGAGGAATATATGCTTAGTTGAGGGGGACGTTTCTAACCCAAGGATGAGTGGGTCTGACAGGAAGGAGGAGGACCTGGATCTGAACTTTATTATTTACTCCTTGTGTTTGCATGGAACACACAGAAATTGAATACATGGGAATTTATGTCATGGGTGATTAAAAATTGAACATCTAAAGCGAGTATAAAAAGATGGCCATCAAATAACTAATCTTTTATCCCACCTACACTACACCAATATATCCTTCACAGCTCGCCTTTTATCGTTTGCGTGTCACCGGTTTAATAATCCGCCGATAGAGCTATGTATTCTAATTCAAACAAATATGCTCGGGGTTAGGGTAATTTGATTGGCTCATTCTTTCTTATTCAATTGTGATTCACCATTAAATATTTTTCAACGATTTGGCATACATCTTAGTGGGTCCCACCGGAATATTTATATATGTACTAGCATTTGCTCTCGAGAATACCCATGTATAATCATGTCAAACTTTTTCAAATACCAGGAATGAAACTTGCAAATTACCATAAACCAGAACCAAATAGTAAAAATTATATGATAACAAAACATTAACAGTAAAGTAAAGCTATTTTCAAAACTCTAATATTTATTATTGTTTTACTGATGATATCCCAAAATTCTAAATGTCGCGATATTTTCCTAATAGCTACCGTTTCAGTGGGCCAATGAAAACGTCCCAAATGGCAGAACTCTAGTCATGCAAAAAGCATCTCACCCGAAAGTTCGGTTCCTCAGCGTCTCTCTCACAGGCTTATCATGGGCCCACCATTGATCATCTAGACCTATCTTTCTCCACATATATGTGCTCTAGTTTTAATTCAATAGGACCCTTTTTTGTTTGCATTGAAATAGTTAGAAATTAATATACAAAAAAGATTTTTAGCACCTAGCTGAATCTTATACTATAAGTTAAGGGGGAAGGGGTTAGTTGGTTAAAGTGGAAAGAGGAGGAAGGAAGAAGAGGAGGAAGAAGAAGATTTAGCGAGTGGGGATATCTCCATTTATATATATAATTAAAGCTAAAGAAAAAATAAAATAGTGGAGATATCCTCATTTGTATATGCAGATGAGTGGGGTTATCACCGCTCGGAGAAAAAAAATAAATAAAAAAGGGCCCATGGGACATTTCTTTTATGTTCGCTTTTGTTTATAGTGAATCTAAGGATATTTTTATGGAAAAATCTTTTTTTTTTCCTTTATTGATAAAGAAAGACTTCATTAAAAGAAAGGGAGATTCAATAAAATTCTCGTATTCGGTATTTGAATTTGACTTAGATTTGCCTCATGTGTATTAGTGTGGATTTAGTAGGCACCATTAGAAGGATTCATTTTATTAAGTCAAAGACCCTACCCATGTTTTAATTTCTTTTATTTTAAAATTCATCTTTAATTTTTATTCTTAATAACATTATATATTCAATTTCTATGTATTTAAGTAAGAACAATGGCATAGAATTGGTCCCACCGTAAAATCAAGCAAATGATGATCAAATGTATTATTAATGGATGTATCAATCGCAGTGGGGACGAAACTTGTATCCAAGCAAAGTGAGATCACATGACACTAGAGAGGATGAAATTCATTATGAGCCGTCAGATCATCAAAAGTGGGCCAGGTGTAGTTCCATCAGTCCCACTCACGGGAAGCCTGTGGGAGGGGAGACCTGAGACACTCATCCTCCTCTTCCTCCAAATCTGCAAGTGGAAGTGGAAGTGGAAGTGGACGTGGACGATTTCCTTGTAACACACTTTCTTCGCATCCTACGCCAATCTCTCGATAGACGGCGCATTTCTCCAAAATCCATTTTCTCACTGGAAAACAGAATCCTCGATCCTATTGCATTTTCTCCAATCCATCCTTCTCATTTCCCCGCATCCAAGCAAAAGAATCCGAAAACCTATCCCCGCCCTTTTCCATGGAAATCAGCTCCTCAGCCTCTCTCGTCCCGCTTTCTTCCTAAAATCGGATCCGATATTCTTCGAGCTCTGTAACGGAAGTTTTAGCCGGTTTCGTGCGCATTGGAACTATGTCGATCTTTTCTGCTTCTCCTTCGATTTCTGGATCCTTTTCGACAGCTAGGGTTTCATATTCATCTTCTTGTAGTCGGATTCCTCGGATTTCTTGCGGTTTTTCGGTTCGAAGAAGCAGGAGGGATTGCCCGTGCGCGATCTACGCGTCGAATGTGAGGGCGATGGGGGGATTGGTGGAGGATAAGAGAGCATCTGTTCTTGCCTTGGGTTTGGGATCACAGCAAGAAGTTGGGCATTCGAGGGTTTTTCTTGATGTTCGAAGCGAGGAAGGTGAGTATTCATTGCGCCTTTTGTTCTTTCTGCTTCTGCTTCTGCTTCTGCTTCTTGTTGAATTAATTTTCCTCTTTCTTGTTTACTTGATCTCTTCTTCATTTCATAGAGATTGAATTTGGAGCAAAATGAGTATCAAGTTAGATTTAAGATAATCCATGGTCAATCCAATGGTTCATAAGAGATTCTAAGTTATGTAAATTGCTGGCTTTGTGGGTACATTGCCATTGCCAATTGCTTAGTAGATTAAGATCTTTTTTGGGTACATGTGGGTTTAGTTGTATGTGTAGGTTCTGAAATTTCCTTTTGGAAGTTATGGTCACTGCCAACTTGTGCAGTCATACTTCTTTATTTTGGTTACAAATGAATAACTGCTTTACTGCTTTTGTTTATGATGTGTTTGTAACTGCAGAGCTGCTCTCTGGTCTTAGAAAGGAAGTGGAATCTGGAAGGTTGCCTTCAAATATTGCTGATAGGATGGAGGAAGTATATCACAATTATCGGAATGCAGTAAGTAGCAAGATCTTAATACCGGCTGGAAAATATATTTCATTTGTGCATTTTCTTGGAATTTTTTGGTACATTTGAGATTCGAATTCATGCATTCTACTCACACGTCCCTAACCTGCGGAGTTAGTCAATGTATGAATGTTTAGTGATTTTTGTGGCGCACATGAATTCTTAAGATAATAACAGTTATTGACTATTTGGGATGTTTTGGCATCATCAGACATGTTAATGCCTGAGGCAGCTGTTTTTGGTATTCGATTTACCCTTGCTTTGTTTCTGCTCTTCATTTTTTTACCATCCATTTGATAGGAAACTACATGGTTAATATTAGATGAACAGGCATGATTTTTTTGGGATATACTCCTTCCACAAATGGAGTCTCACTTTGAGTGGTCTGGATTGGATTGCATGTGACATGCAATGATGGGCAAGTTGCCACGGCCCCGCAGAGTTTTACAATTTCAAAGATACATGAGAGAGCAATAAGAGCAAAAATGCAGCCCCTTCATTTGAAAAATGGTTGCTCGTGTTTTGGCCAAATTTTATTTAAACTGTAGCTGGACCCACCATCAGATTGGTCACATGTAAAACACATGGTTGAAAAAAAAAAAAAAAAAAAAACTTCGAAGTGAAATCCATGTTTTACTCGTGATGAATCACATAGTGGGGTCAATTCTGGGTTGAGTTAGACATGGATGGGTGTTAATACATATTGGGCAGTCCTTTAATGTGGCTTGGATTTTTAGGTATGCCCCAGCCCCCAATGATTGTTTTATGGGACTCATCTTAGTAAACTTTATGAGCATAGTTTGCTAGCAGTTTGTGAATCGAACTTTGAATTGTTTGAAATGAACTATTGCCGTTTGACGTCCTTATTATCAAACTAGGAAACTATGCTTATGCTTACCATAGGTAGTCCCCATTGCAACTAGGGTGGCACATGAATGAGGAAATCTTAAAATCTATTTTGATTCTTGTTATTTTCTTTTCCCCTGAATTGTACTAAAGGAGAAAGCTTTCTTGGTGAATCTGGCAAGGAAATGTCTCTCTTTTTATTACTCGTCTCTCTCCAGGCAGAAGAAATGATATTACTCATCTGGATGATGTTGGAATTAATCATCTGATTTCATGACCATATCTTCTTATGTTTTCTTTCCATGCCATGCCTGCAAGTTTTGATGTAGAATGTCTTAATTTTTAGGAAGGTACAGTTAATATTGATCCTTCTATACCATCTAAAAAGAAAACCCTCCAACATAAGGAATTGCTTCATCATCTCTGTTTAGCTTCTCTAAAATTTTCAACTTTTTATAGGAGATGTTTGTATCTTGACAGGTTTTGCAAAGTGGAAATCCCAAGGCAAGGGAGATTATATTGTCAAATATGGCTGTTGCATTTGACCGCATGTTATTGGATGTGGAGGTTTGATTCTTAATTTATTTCAATCTTTTTTTTTTTGTTCTGCAGCACTTTGAATGCAAGCATCTGCATTTACAGGCATCTGACATCATGAAGCTTTATGTTTTTTGCAGAACCCTTTTACCTTTTCACCTTATCACGAAGCAATACGGGAGCCTTTTGACTATTATGTGTTTGGTCAAAAGTATATCCGGCCATTGATAGATTTCAGGTTGTCCATTGATCTTGATGATGTTATTTATTATTTGTTTTTTAGGTCATTGTTGAAAACGTTGATGAGGTTTGGTATGGTCCATTCAAGCTTTTGTTAAGATTGATGTTAAGCAATTTTTTCAAGACATGCTCAAGGTAGCAACCATGACCTTGAGGCCTAAGGATTAAATACTTACCTGACTATAAATTGTAAGAAATAGGAGGTTTTTTTTTTCTGTTAGGTTTCTGGTTGTTTAACAAACTATCCTTTGATCAATTGAACTTATAGGCTATTGCTATGTGGAGGTCCTATTCATGCTGGGACTCTGAAATTTGAATGTTTTTATCACTTGTTGCATGACTTGGGTCTAGCTGTTGACAGAATTTTATAAATGTTTCAAACAAAACTGTGTATGAAGCTTCTTTTCTGTGTAAATATTTTTTTCAATGTTTTCTGACCTTATAATCATTTGTTCTTCAGAAGATCATATGTTGGCAACATCAAATATTTCTACGAGATAGAAAAGAAGCTCCAAAAGGTGCGTATTTTCGGTAGACTATATTTTAATTGTGGTCTTCCTGTTGGTAGGAAAAAAAAAAAAAAAGAGAAAAGAAAAAGAAAGCATTACTTGTAATCTGATGCTCAGAAACTTGTTCAAGCGAAAGCATTCCTCGTAATCTATCATACTCAGAAACTAAGCTTAGAGTGTGCGTAACAGTGCTATCCTACTATTTCAATATTTAGTATGTTTTTCAAGCTATATCATTTGTAAATATATTATATTATCAATCTTTATGTTACCATATTTATGAGCGATCCGGGCTTGCCTGGCTTTCAGTTGATTAATGGCAGAAACAAAATTAGTGGCAGAAACAGAATTAATGGCGAGGAACCTCAATCTTCTCCATATGATGGCGGAGGGCAACTCCATGTGCACTTATCTGATGGGATTCAGTAGTTGTAGAGCCCCATGGTGGTTAACCATTGTTGTTTAGGTATGCCCATTGCCATGCTAATAAAGAAGTGGATATTTTGGAGGAATGGTATGGTTTTTAGCAAGGTAGCTCTGCTGCTGGTTTAAGCAGCCGTGTAGGGCAGTACAGTATGTACATTTTGAATATTGGTACCAGTGGGCGGGAAGTATTTTAATTTGTTAGCCCCTTCTCAGTAGTCAGTATAGCCCATTATACTATAAATCTCCCAAATACCAAAATCGCTACCATTCAAAGTTATTATTCTTAAAATTGTATCATTTTATATAATCATTCTTATAATTATATTATTTTTAAGCTTATTTGTCATCATTTTGGTATTGCAGGGTTATCTCACTCTTAGCTCAGTAGCTGTAGTAATTTCCCCTTCCCATCTTCTGCTGAACTTGCTGATTATCGACATGTTGTCTGATATAATTTTGAGTCTCTTCTTTTGATCACCTGTGATAAAATGGTTATATGTACTGTAGGGTGATAATGTTGTCTTCATATCCAATCATCAAACAGAAGCAGACCCCGCGGTTATTGCGTTGTTGCTTGAGACAACAACTCCTCACCTTGCTGAGAACATGGTAACTAATCTGTTTCTACACGTTGTTACTAAATGCAAATGTAATCATGTTAAGCAAAATGATACAGATTTAAAATTCTTGTTTGTACAACAGACCTATATTGCAGGAGATAGGGTTGTGACAGATCCTGTTTGCAAGCCCTTCAGCATGGGAAGGTACGTGCTCATGAAGCCTTTGTAACATTTAGTTAAAAAACTCTATTTATTGTGTTTTATTATATTTTAATTCTTTTTGATCGGTTTATTATATTTTAATTTTAATGTTGTATTATACCAGAAATCTTTTCTGTGTATACTCAAAAAAGCACATGAATGATAATCCTGAACTGGTTGAGATGAAGAAGAGAGCAAATACCAGAAGTCTGAAGGAGATGGTTTTTCTTTTAAGGTATGTTAGGCTTTCTTTTTTGCTGATCATACAGTAGGTGATGCAACGGGTCTGGAGAAGAGTTGGAGACACCAATAATAGTGCCATCTCAAGCATTTTTGTGACTACTGTTTGGAAATGTGGAACAGCTCCATAATGAATAACTTAGATCCACGAGTGCCATTGGAAATCTGGATTTCTTTAACAAATCACTTGAAATTCCACTCAAGGCTGTTAGACCTAAACTCTCTAGAGTCTTGCACTTAGTTACATCATGAACATATCATAAAGTAAAATAATTAATTAAGCATGAGTTGTACTTGCTACTTGCTATCGCATTGCAATTCCTTAGATGTCAATACGGCTGTAAATGGCCCAGGGTAGTCTGTTGGGCCTTTTGGCATGACCTGCTCCTGGCAATAGTTGGACAGATTTTCAGGTCTGGGGGAGCGTGGTGCCTAAAAATCAAGCCCATTTTATGAGAATGCCTCTAGGCTTTCACGTTACATTTAGATCCCTAAACTCTTCTCTAGTTTGGTGTAGTCTCGTGATTATTACTATCATAGAGAAATGATAATAGTTATTTTAGTGTTACACTTGATAACCAAAACCTTGTCTGATACACTACAGCATTTATAAGGTGGGCTCTCAAAAACTCTTCAATATATGATCCTAACCCCCTAATTAGTTGCCTTAAAAGGGTCGTCTAAAAAGGTCTGTCCAGGCTTTTTTGGCGTGTTTAGATCCACTAAGCTCTTCTCTAGTTAAGTGTTCTCTTAATTATTTTTATTATAGTTTGAAATGTTAACAGTTTAAATATATTAAAGAGTGTCATGTACAAAAAGGATCAGCCGGAATGAAGCTAAAAGACCAAAATGAATCAAAACTACATTGTGGTGGAACCAGGAGGTTTGCCTTGAGAGGGCTACTATGTTAAAAGAAAAGCTCCCCCCTAGTTCCGCCCCTGAAACTACATGACTGACACTCCACTGGTTTCCCCTCAGCATCTCCAAAGGTCAGATGCAAATACACCAAAAATATTTTTTTTGAACTTTCAGTCTTTCACCCAAGATACTACTTTTGCTTGAGCCTTCCTGGCCACTCCACCTTTTGTATCAGACTAATCACTGAATATATGGTTGTTCCTCTATGCCCAAATAGATCATTAACATACAACTGCATTGAACAATTCCAAAAATTGTTCCACTCCATTAATATATCCAGGCCACCGATTCTCTACTAACTCCTCAACATTCTAGGCCATACCCAAAAGACACCCAACAATTGCAAGAAATAAATCCAAAATGACTTGTTAAATGGGCATAAAGAGGTGATTTATTTCCCCTCCACTTATCATACAAAGGCTTACAAACATTAACACTCACTTTCTAACGCTGTTACAATATCAACTATAGTTATCAGAATCCTACGATTTGTATCCCGAATCCCGATTCGTATCCCGAATCTTAAGGAAAACGATTCGTATCTATGTAATGAATCCCATTTACAAATGAATCTTAAGATTCATGAATCTTACGATTCAAGCGATTCAATTAAGCGGGAATGGCTATAACCAATAAGCTAATATTAATAATCTTTTACCTTTTTTCTTTCTTTCTTTTATCGCTTATATTTTCAAAAGGTTATTTCGTAGTTAACGTAACCTCTTAAAAGTTTTTTACGGCTTTGATAAGGTTTTAAAAATGAATAAAGAACATGCATTTAACTAAAGCATTCAACTGTCCGTGCGGTGCTTGTTTATATCTTCTTTTTTTTTTTTTAAATCTATTTTTTTTTCTTCTTTATGTATACTTCTTAACTTTAAGAGATATCCTACCGTGTAAGATTGATGGTTCGGAATTTATTTTATTTTTATATTCTGATTTAAAGATAATAAAAAATATATATTGATACTTTAAACTTATTTAACTACATGTAATAATATATGTCATGATGTTCTTGATATGATTGTATGATAGACTTACTTGTTATTATATTTATACTACTATAAATGGAAAAATGGATGGTTATGAATAATTACTTTTTTCTTTTTCTTTTAATTTTTAATTATTTTTAATTTTTATTAGAAAAATAAAAAATCCTACGATTTGCGATTCGATTCGATTCATGGGTATGAATGATTTATTATATGATTTCGATCTTGAAAACTATGATATCAACTTTTAAAAAAAATTCAAAACAACCACTTGCATAAAATTCTGTGGTCTTGGTAGAGCTCTCTAGTTTTCAAATAAAAGGAAAAAGCTAATTTTTCTCTCCAATTTGTGTCTATTGATCATAGAAATTTTCGAGAAAAGCTTGACCATGTTTGTTAGCGCGCTATATCCTAAAGCCTTCTCCAAAAATTGGTATGTAAACCTGATTTAAAAAGTCCATCAGTGCTCAATATACCTTAATTTCTTCGTCTCACAAATTTCTTCTCAAAATCGGAGTCCAAACAACCAATAAAAAAAAAAAAAAAAAAACCGGAGTCCAAACAATAGAATCACCTAATCTTTTCACACCAATCCACAGAAATAATGAATAGAGAAAGAAGAGAGGAAAACTGATTGGTCAATTTTGCACTACCACACAGCTTCTCCCCTTTTTGGGCGGTAGCTGTATTTCTGGGGTTCTACCCCAGTCGCTTCCCAGTATTGCCCTTTTATACTGTAAAGCTTTTGATCAATACAAGTTACAATTTCAAATTTCTTTTAGCACTACCACATCAAGGATCAATTGAAAAACAATTCCAGTTACCCTTAATGCACCTATATTGAACACAGGAAAGAAATCGATCATGAATAGCTGAAATTGCTCTTTATAACCAGAAGCATTTCGACACATGTTTGGATGTGTCGAAACATCTTATCCATTATTTTACAATGTGATACTTCCGGATCAAATATCAGTCCACAACCCACTAATTTCATTGCCCATCTCGCAGCCATTTTCCAACCAATGCTTTACTGATTCTCTTAATATAATGAATCAGTTAAATGTTACCTTTTATAACAGGCCAACCAATATTTTTCCAACCAGCTAAATGTTAGTTCTTATGGTGCTGAACATCATTTCATAAGAAGCCTATTTTAATTTTTTTTTCTTTCCAATAATTTTCACCTTCACCTAACATTTGAAAACTCCTAAGTAATAAATGGGCAAACTTGCCAGAGTGGACTTAGTCAATCCACTTCAAGCTGACAATTTTCTCTCAAAGCTTTCTATCAATTGATCTCAAAGAAACATATAAGGCTTATCCACCCAAAAAATAATGCCTGATGAAGGCTTCCTGCTAGATGACCAAGAAAATTTCAAAGTAATCCGCTTCATGGCAATCAATCCAAACCCAAGCAAGTTATACTTACTGTAATTGATTTTGAGCCCAGACAACACTTCAAACCACTGGGGATCGCCTTCAAATTTGGAAATGGCACCTTGCCAGCATTACAAAATCATACTACCATCAGTAAGTTGTAAGATTTATATTCTCTATATCTTGGTTCCTAATTGGGAAACCCCTAGTCAGATTTTTCATATTTATCTTCATCAAGCATTTTGCTGAAAGCTTCAACGACAATTACAAACAAAAGAAGAGATGAAGGATCGCTGTGCCGCAACCTCCAGAAAACTTTTGAAAAAACAATTTGGGACTCCATTGTTCATAATTGAGAAGTAAGCTGAAGAAAAACACATTCTTATCCAATATCTTCTCTTCACCTCAAGCCCCCTCCTGGATAGTAGATATTCTAGAAACCTCTATAATCTACCATATTATAAAATTTCTCAAAGAAGTTTATATGAGAAGACATGGCTTATTTCCTTTCTGCTGAGAGTACAGATACTCATGAGCAATTAAGATTAAAATAATGTCAAGATTCAAGAATCTGACCACCCTCCGCAAAAGCACCTTGGGCATCAAAAGCAATTATTAAAGACATCTCTTTTACTGATTAGCCATTACCTTAACTAAAATCTTATGCAAACTACCAAAAAGCCTTCCATCCTTCAATGGAACTAAAAGAAAGCTCCCATCAGCATCCCATTTGAGTGGGTTAAAGTAGTTTAATCAAGAAAATACATAATATGTTGCCCTGACTATAAACTGAAACTTTTTAAAAGAACACCGAGATAATCTTCTGGTCTGGTCCTGGAGTATCCCCTCCTAAATCACCTATAGTGCTTTTAACCTCTTCTTGAGCGAGCCTCAGTAGCATCAATGAATTGTGGAAAAATCAAATTATACATTTAATCTCCACAGGATGATCCACACCATCTGCAGTATGAAGGGAATAATACAGCAAAGAATGAAAAGAATAGCAAAAGGCTATTCTTCAAGGCAAGGCTTAAATGATAATTGCAACCACACATCAGGGCTTATGTCAACTGACTTCATTTAACACCAAATCAAAGAGAGAATTCAAGTATTTTTTATCCACTAAGTGCTTGGGAAGAAGAGAGAGCACATATTTTCATAATAACAACCTCAGTGGATTGAGCAAATTCCTTTACATGGTTGATTTTATGTTATTTCTAAATTTAGCTATTATGATTAAGAAAGGGTTAGAGACAAAAGGGTTTAGGCTAAGTCGATGCAAGACGGAATATATGGAGTGCAAGTTTAGCCAAATTAGGACACTTGGTAACATAGAAGTAAGTCTAGGCACACAAAAGATTGTTGAGAAAGAAAACTTTAGGTACCTTGGATCGATGGTGCAACATGATGCAGGGATTGATACTGATGTAAGTCACAGGATTCAGGCCGGGTGGACCAAATGGAGGAGTGCTTCGGGGGTCTTGTGTGATCGGAAAGTCCCCCTCAGGGTTAAAGGAAAGTATTATAAGGTGGCGGTAAGACCAGCATTGTTATATGGATCAGAGTGTTGGGCAGTAAAGCATAATCATGTTAAGAAGATGGAAGTTGCGGAGATGAGAATGCTAAGATGGATGTGCGGGATCACAAGGAGAGATAGGATTAGGAATGAGGAGATTAGGGGCAAAGTAGGAATAGCACCGATTGGAGATAAAATGAGAGAAAATCGACTAAGATGGTTTGGCCATGTTAAAAGGCGTCCAATGAAAGCACCTGTTAAAAGGTGTGAAGGCATAGAGATTGCCAGGAGTAGGAGAGAGAGAGGGAGACCCAAGAGAAGTTGGAAAGAAACTATTAAACATGACCTTGCCCACATGGATCTAATGGAGGACATGGCCCTAAACAGACTTGATTGGCGTCGTCAAATCCATATAGCCGACCCCACCTAGTGGGAAAAGGCTTGGTTTGGTTTGGTTTGGTATGATTAAGAAAGGGTCATCGCATAACTGAGATGGCTGAGACTGTAATATTTTTTTTTTATTTTTTTTTATTTTTTGGAAGAAGCGAATGGTAAATTATTGGCAGAGAAATTGACCCTCCTCCCCAAACTGACTCACACCCTCACCCCCATGAAAATGAAGCTGCAGAAGATAGATTGCTATGATTCTTTGCTCTTCTCCTCCTTTATCAAAGGCATCACTTAACTTTTGAAAATAGTTGTTTGAATTTTGAAAGACAAAAAAAAAAAAAAAAAAAAAGAGTCCTTAATGTTCTCCCTTTTCTGTCGAGCAAGTTCAGTTTATTTCTCCCTTTCAAAACAAGAGTGCAGGCAGTTTTTCGGAAGATGCTATTGGGTATTGGCTACTAATGCTGAGAACATCTTTGTTATCTTCTAGCACCATAGTGGTGCTTTCCTCCCCTGGAAGGTCTGCTTTTTTGTGCGTAACTTTTCTGCGTATAATGAAAATGGTTTCTGGGGGAGAATGATTTCCCGTTGTTCTATGTTAACATTTCCTGTTCCTGGATTCACCTTGTAAGTTGAAAGCATTTTCTGCAGGTCTGTGGAAAGCAGATTTGGGCCCTAGAAGTGGATAACTATTTTCTGCAGTCTTACACAAGGCAACGCACATTTCACTGCAGAATATGTTTTGCAGCACCAAAAATAGAAACCGAAACTGGAGAAAATGGAGTCTTCGTTTTTTATTTGCCACAGATAATGGAATCACTGTGGAAAAAAAATTGCCACTGAAAACTGTTCACAAACATGCGCCTAAGTTAAATCCACTTGGGCTGTTGCATAGCTACTGATGCTACTTTTATATTTGTATCCTATGTTGTAAAATTTTGAAGATACACAAGTAAGGCCTGATCACCTATTATACTGTTTCTTATATGATTTCTCAGCCTTCATGTTAATTGAATATAGGACTGGAGCACAAATAATATGGATTGCACCAAGTGGTGGTAGGGACCGCCCAGATCCTTCAACTGGAGAGTGGTTTCCAGTAAGTTCTGCAATTTAAATTGTCATGTTGGAATTTCTGCTTTTCTTTTCATTCCTTCTCACTGAATGGCTATTCAAAAAAGAAAGGATTTTTTTTTTCTGGAACACTTTCCTGACTGTGTCATTGCGATTCCCCCTTTTTGATGTGACAGCAATGCATTCCAACTCTTTTCAATCACTCCTTTAGCATTTTATGTTTTATATAGTTTGTTTCCTTTCCACATTCTTAAAAATCTCATAATTTATAACATAATTGGCGCCTTCATTTTCTTATTATGGATGTAGCCATCATTTTCTTATTATGGATGTAACCAACTCTGTGAAAAAAGAAATCATCTGTTCGCTGGTCTCTGCGAATCCATAGTTGCTGTTTGAAATCCTAGAATGGGACCACTGACCTTTCTGCACTAGAATCAAGCCAGCCCTAGCAGAAGGTGGTTTTTATGAAGAGTTCACTTTTCTAGGAGTCAAAGGGATTATTCTTAATAACATTTATCTGGCCAATAGTGCTGAATGGAAGAATTTCGTGAGATTGTCTGCCTGGCTTACTGATAATCATTAATTTTCTGACATATTCCTAGTTTATTGCAAAGTTATATCTATGCATAATGATATTACTTAGGATCTAATTAGTCATGATTCAAAGTTTTGGCCAACTATATAGTTTTATTGTCAACAAATCTTTACCTACACCAATCTTGAATGTATTTTAAAATTTACCAGATGAACAGCATGTGCACAAAAATATTCATGCATGCAGCTTGCACAAGCATCATCACATCGATTGTACATATGGGAAGTATTTGCATTAGTACAGACATCGGAGATCCTATTGTGGATAAGACTTGGAAAATTTGGTTTTATTGCCAAACTGTTAGCGCGAGAGGCTCCTCTCTGGCACTAAAGATATAAAACTGCATCGCTTTAGAGCACTATAATGAGTGGAAATCTGGTTAGAATGCAGTTCCATAATCAGCCTTTGAACTGGGTGGTTTCTCATTTCACCTCTTAGAGCTTTATGAGTTGTGTACAATCTAAAAATATTGCAGTCTTTCTTTTTGGAGCTAAATTTTCTATCAACGACTTTAGGGCAAGCCCAGAAGTACAATAGACTTATCTTCTATGCCAAGTTGCTAAGTGCTGGGATTGGGCATCATCTACCTAGCTACAACCTCTGCCATTTAGCTAGAAAACAAGGGAGAAAGACTAAAGGGTACAACTGATGAAGCCCACAATAGGCACCGGTGAAGTAAACCTCCATACCCACGGCCTGGGAACAAGTCACTCATGCGCTCAGGTCACCCAGAAAATAAAATAAATAAGTGAAAAGCAACCTCAGCACTAATCTAGTCTAAGACCTTCCAAGCCCTACCCATTTGACTATACATTCAAGTGGTTCCTGTAAAATGGTTCTCACATTTAAAATTTGAGGCCATCACTCATTTTTATCAGTCGTGAATTCCAAATCATCTAATGCATTTTTTTGTTGTCATTTTTATATTTTATAGAATTGTATTTGTTTTTCTACTGCATACTGTTACTATCCTTCACTGGCACTTGTATAAAGGCCAAACTTCATTCTGGATGTACTCTTTATATTGCTTTCTCTATCTTAGTAACTTTTCTACTGCTTTTCTATATAATGCCATTGTGTTTGGTTGGTACTGATATAAAGGGGCCAGGCACCCTTTGATTCATCCTCAGTTGACAACATAAGGAGGCTTTTAGATCACTCAGGTGTTCCAGGGCATGTATACCCACTTGCATTGCTATGCCATGATATCATGCCACCTCCACTCCAGGTATACTCGTAAAATATTTGTTACATTTTCAGAAGGGCTTCAGTTTTCCTGAGGGCACAATTGTTTTCAGGTTGAAAAACAAATTGGAGAGCGAAGATTGATTTCGTATGATGGAGTTGGGTTATCTGTGGCTCCTGAAATGAGCTTCAATGGAATTACTACTGGCATTGAAAAGCCTGAAGAGGTTTGTTTTATATGTAATATGGAGCTTCTTTTTCATTGGTTTTCATAAGGTTTGTAAGTCTGATTGTTAATGTTTGACATTACGTTTACAACTCTGAGAGTAGCTAAAACTGTAAATTGCTTCACTAAAATGAGCAAATCACAAACGAGGAGCTTGTTTTAGACTATAAAGAGCTCAGCAAAGACTACATACTTTACCAGAATGATGAACAAGCCTAGAGGGGGTTTCATATAAATTTCTTTAGAGATGAAACCATTTAAGAATCATTATTTACATCCATTTGATATGAGGGTCACTTCTATATACCGTAGTCATCTTAGTGACGGGCAAAGGTTTCTTTATAATCTATCCCATATTCTTTTGTAAACCTTTGGATACAAGGTGAACTTTATAATGCTCAATGGAACCATCAGGTTTGGATTTGATCTTATAAATCTACTCTCCTCCAATAGTAGTTTTTCTAGGAGGCAGTTCAACTATGTCACAAGTATGAGTTCTATCAGGGGCAGCAAGTTCTTCCATAGCATGTTGCCAATGAAAAGAGGAAGATACTTCCTTCTGTGACTGCGGTTTAGAAAACAGGGCTTTAGATACAAAGAGGGTACTGATGAGCAGTATCAGCATCCGGAGCAGGTGGAGCATCGACAGGTGGTTGTACATTTGTTAGTGGTGCCTTTGCTGGATGATGATAAACCTGTAAAGATTTGACTGAGGAAACATGAGCATTGGTTGGAAAAAGACTTGGAAAAGGATCAATAGGCACAAGAAAGGGCTGATCAGGTAAAAAGGAGGAAGCAGGTAAGGTTAAGAAAGGGACATGTTCGAAAAAAGTAACCTGGCAAGAAATATG
Source organism: Umbellularia californica (assembly GCA_028538565.1). Lineage (NCBI taxonomy): Eukaryota > Viridiplantae > Streptophyta > Magnoliopsida > Laurales > Lauraceae > Umbellularia > Umbellularia californica. The sequence goes on along the minus strand of JAPQWN010000001.1, from coordinate 9,325,324 downwards.
GAGACGATTGGCTTTTGGATCATAGCAGCAATATCCATTGTATTCAATGCCATAACCAAGAAAGGCATTAGCAGCAGAATGGGGGGATATCTTGGATCGTTCATGAGGTAGTAGAAGAACAATATAGGTGGAACCAAACACTTGCCGATGAGTATAATGAGGTTTGATTTGGAATAGTTTCTCAAACGGTGCATTGTAAGAAAGCACAGAGGAAGGAGACCGGTTGGAAAGGTACACAACGGTAAGAAAGGCCTCATCCCAAAAACTGATTGGAACAAATGAGGGATATAACAGAGAACAGGCTGTTGCAAGAATATGGGGTGTTTTCTTTTAGTGACCCTATTTTGTTGGGGTGCATGGGGGCACGAAAGTTGAGGTTCAGTCCCTTGTGTGGAGAGAGAGTTCCCGAATCAAGAAGATACATATTTCCCCCTGAATCAGATGGGGAAATATTTATTTTAACAAAAAAATTGTCTCAACCATCAGCAAAGGAAACATTAGCATTATGAAAATTAGACTTTTTTTTTTATCAAACATGTCCAAGTATATCGAGAATAATAGTCAATAAATAAAGCATAATATATAGATGCTGGTCCCCATTGGTCGGAATGAATTGGGTCAAGTGGTGCAGTAGAAACAAAAGTGCTTTAATTAAATGGCAAATCCATATGTTTAGAAAGTTTACAGCCAACATAATTAGAAATATTGTCTAATTAATTGTACCATACCTAACACGGTAAGGAGATGGGAAAGAAGAAACAGATGCAACAACGGCGGAGGAGATAGGCAAATGCAGCTTTTCCAGGTAATAAATCCTCCCGATCTACATCCTGTCCCATTCTACTTTTGGGTACGTCAGTACGTGGCTCTTGGACAAAACAAGGAGTGTTATTAAATGAGACCTTATAGCCACTAGTAGTTAATTGACTAATGGAAAGTGAATTCAAGGATAGTTTTGGTACATGTAGGGCGGAAGGAATGCAAAGCAAACCAGAGGACTGTTGGGGAGTATTAATACCAATTTTATTAACTTCTGAGGATGTTCCACTAGCAGCTTGAATGATGACGAGAAAGGAGATGTGATAGCAGTTGGTTAAAATAGATAAATTCGAAGTCATATTACAAGACACTTGAGTCAAATATCCACCCTGTGCACACCCATGTGCACCTCATAGTGGGGCCTACCTGACGGTCCATCTGAATGGATCACACACAAAAGACCCCCCTGAATTACATCGAACCCTGGGATTGCACCCAGCCAAATGGACTGGACAGAGCCAAAACTTGTGGGCCTTTGATCTAGGGGTTGGCATGATCAGATGAGCCCCCCGCGCCCCCCCCCCCCCTCCCCCCCCCCCCCCGGCCACCATACACTAGTAGGCGGTGAGGTGTGCACTGATAACCATATCGAATGCTCCTATGAGAGCATCTCTCACCTTACTATGAGAGATAAGGTGGGGGCCCTCACATCCATATCCAATGCCAACAACTTAAATGTGAGGGCCCCCACCTTATCTCTCATAATAAGGTGAGAGATGCTTTCATAGGAGCACCTCCCTATATATATATATGTGTGTGTGTGTGCGTGCGTGTAACACTCAAACTGATTCATTATCATGAATTGTGATAGATTTTATCAATTGTATGATTAGACTATCAAACATACACATGCTGAACACTTGAGTGTAAGTGGTCTTATCTTCTCTCAGTCTACTTATTTTAAATGAAATCATTTGTGCTTTGGTGCAGGCTGCAGCATTGTTTTCACAAGCTTTGTATACATCAGTAATTGAGCAGTACAATGTGCTTAAGTCTGCAATAAATGAAAATGAAGGACTTGAAGCATCCAACTCTCTTGTTACTCTATCACAGCCATGGACATAATCATAAGCGGTGGATTTTTCATGAATTGCGACCCTTTGTGATGAGGTATCCAAGTCCTTCTATAAGCACAACAATTTGAAACTGTTTTTGAGGTTTGTACCTAGTGGAATTGTTTCTAGCATAAATATAAAATGTATGGTTTGCAGGCCTGCTGGATTTGTAGTTGTGGATTGTTCTCACTATTTTTGTGCTTCTTGTTTTGCCTAGCAGTAGGGATGACTAAAAACCCTTTATAAAGGAAGCCTGCAGCTATTGATGCTGCCATATATTTGCATTGTATCTTTGTGCTTGAACTGGCTATGACATGTCGCCTTTTGCCTAGATGACTTCCTATCAAGCTTGCCTAAGTTAACACAAATCTGATGTGGACCTTCTATCATCACATTAGGGCCTAGAGCCTAACAACAAAGGTTCTTCAAGTCTGTCATACCTAAAAAGTTGATGCGGATGGGAGCTTCATATATGAATTTAAATTTTAAACCTTGATGCAAAGCTTAGGGGCGACATCAATAGATGATAAATTAAGAGGGACTTGTTTGAGATGGTGTTTGGACATGTCCAACTCAGGCCAACAATGGCACTAGTAAGGAAAAGTATCTTTATGCAGTTTGATATAGCTAACCCCAACATACTTGGGATAAGGGTTTGATGATGATGATATGTATGAATTACCTGTCTCCCAATAGATATATGTATGAATTACCTATCTCCCAATAGATCTACTGAATATGACAGGTGTGCTTATTAGGTCCGTGAGATTTGCATATTTTGCAACCACTTTTTCTTTATCACCACACATGCATGATGGAGGACTTACTTTTTAGATAATGATTTGATTTGTGTGTGGTTTGGCATTCAGATTCTCATTATCTTACTTCTATATTTGTTTTTTCTCTGTTGCAGGATGAATTGGATTTTATATGGGCCTAGAATAATTCCTCAACTGATCAAAACAATGTTACTCAATCTGCTGCATGTGGCAACCAGATCTCACCACTGATGCAACTTTGGCTATAGCCATATCTTGTAGACCTCGGTGAAGTTGGCTGTCCTTCCAAGTCATCACTGTGCATGCCCTCATCGTTTGCTGAGGTAAAAATTTTCTGAAGATGGAATTCATCCTAAAGATTTTGCTGAATTAGAGCTGTGTCGGAACTTCAAGGTTAGCTGGCTGCTGTACAGATTTATTTTTCTTTTTTCTATTTTTTTCTTTCATCATGACAATTATATACTCTGCTCATCACCACCAAGCAATTTAAAATGCACAAGACGTTTGTAACAGCTAATTGTGTATAATTTTTCGTGGCATAAATGTGATATAGCAAGTATGGCGATCTTCTTAGTTGAGATCTTCCTCTATATTCTTTTTCCCAACATGAGTCTTCAGCAGCTGGTTATAATGAACGCTCATAAAAAAATTAGGAGTGGCGTTCAGAAAGTTGGTCTTCGGATTATCCATGTTGTCTTGTGGAAACAAGATTTTGTGATTTGTTGACTATTTCTAACTTCTCAGTCGTTTAAATTCGGGGTGGGAAAGATATGCCTATGTTATGTGGGTGTGTATTGCAATGAGGAATTACCGTATACCACCTGTGCTAATTGTGGCAGAATCTGTCCGATGGGTCTCCTCCTGAGCTTGGCATGGTGGCCAAGGATGTCAAATCCTTGCATTTGGGGTGTGGAGGAGACAGGATCAAACTTTTGGGGAAGGAAGTTATTTGCTATGTGTGTTCTTTATAGTTTAGTCCCATTGCCAATAGGGCGACCAACCATATATTTTAAAAAAAGAAATCTTGTACAAAAAGGGCCCACCTGCTTTAGGCCAACGGGGTTAAACTCTTTCTTGTGATTGCCTGCCTGAATATCACTATATTTAGGTTGAAGCCTTGAAAAAGGTGTAAGTAAGATGATGCAATTTTTATTTTTATTTTTTCTGTAGTTCAATCCATATCAATTACTCTAGAATGTTCTTGTTTTTTTTTTTTTTTTTCATTAAAGGGGAGGCCATTTGATAGATATTTTTGAATATTCACATTTGATTCTTCTTTTCTAACCATTTATAGAGATGTAGTTCTAGGTGTTCAATTACATGAGAAAAACAGACCCCGTAGAGGATCTTCTAATATACATGCCCGTGATGTAGCTCAGTTGGCCAAGGTCTCTGCACCTCATGAAGTGGGAAGCGGAGAGGTCTTGTGTTTGACACCTACGTTCGTTGGCTAGCTCCAATAGTTTTACCTGGTGCATGTGCCCTAGGGATTAATTCTCCATTGTCAAGAATCGAGTGCTCTGCGAAAAATACTTGGGTTAAATGGTGAGGGATAGATGCATATGAAGACCCATATATATATATATATAGGGAGGTGCTCTCGATGGGTGGGGGCCCTTACATTTAAGTTGGGGGTCCTTGCATTTAAGTTAGTGAGAGTGGATATGGAAGTGAGGGCCTCCACCCATCTCTCATAAACTTGGTGAGAGTGTCTCATAGGAGCACCTCCCATATATATATATATATATATATATATGTATATATATATAAAATACATGCCCGTGATTTAAGCACCTTGGTCAAGCTGGTTAGCAAGATGCAAGATGATCTTCTTCTTCATATTTTCATTTAATGCATGGATACATGTGCACATTCTGAACCTTGTGAATAGAGAGAATCATAGAAAGATGTTCATGTTAGTTTCTTATTGCTGCTACTCACCACGTCGGTACAGCACACGGTCATTTGCTCATTAATTAAGACATTATATAATGTTATCATGCTCTGTTAGTTTATGTTGGATGCACGAGGTTTTTTAAATAATCCCCACATTTCCATGCAATGAAAAAAAAAAAAAAAGGTATTCTGAAGAGAGTTTTTCTTTAATCCAGACTAGCCCAAATAGGACAAGTAGCCATTGATACCAATGATAGGCATTGTTTGTCTGTCCCTTGTGTGGGTCCTATCATCGGATAGGACCATCACAGCTATATCTTCTCACTTGAAAATACAATAAATATACTAGCATAGTATATGGATGATGTGGGCTGCCTTTTGGCAGATATCATCTGTCGCAGCTATCATAGAGGGAACCCGTGCGGTGCAACACTTTTTTTGAACTCGATCATGGGGGCCACATAAAGATTACATGGATTGTCCAAGATGAATCCTGTGTGGAGTGTTTTCCAAAACCGAGGTTACTCCTGACTTCGGTAACAGTACCAGACAGGAAATGCCTCGACTTCATCTATCCAGCATGGCAGTGTGCCAGCCGGCACCGAGATGGAATTGGCCTCGGTAAGAGTACCGACCACCAACCTCCGGGCTCGGCTTCGTGCGTCTCGACACCCATGTCCGACCTCAGGCTCGCCCGACCTCAGTGCCTTCTCCAGTTCGGTCTCTTGGCCGAGGTGAACACTGAGCGTCTAATCCCCATTATGAGATGGGACAGCCACATTGCAGAGAGCCCTGACAGATAGGGTGGCCGCCGGCCATCGATAATGGCTCTTTCCTATCAGCTGATCACATCCGCATTTATGTGAGGGATTGGGGAAAGATCCGATGGGACATAATCCTCACCTACCCCCACTCAGGATCTTAGGTATGGGCTGATGGGACAAGCTCTCTCACCTACCTTCACTCAGGAAGCTTCCACTCCTCTATATATACCTGCATGGTAAGCCCATAACAGGTACGCAACATACTGTGCATTATACTACATCTTGCCTGAACCTTCTTCTTCCTCTCACTTGACTCTAGTTCAGTGACTGCACTAACTCAGGCGTCGGAGTGCCTTTAGCTGATAGCAGCCCGGGGCCCTGACCTTTGTCCACCTTTCAGGTTCAGGATATCCATTGACACTTCCAGCAACTTCCAGACTTGATAACAACATCATTAAAATCTTCATCATCGTCTAAACCAAGTCCATAATATTCAGGCACTTACAAATCCCATCCCCTCCAATCAAATATCCTCAAGTCTCGGCTCAATACGAGCGAGTCCTACAGTATGATTGAATATCATGATGGAAATGTGATTAGCACCGCGTCCGTAGTGATGCAACGTTAGGGCCTAGTCATGTTTTCGTCATGTTGCTCAATCGGATGGTGCCAAGGTAGGACCTAATCCTTTTGAACTGAAACTTAAAGAATATATCAATAGAGGGGATGAGATTCATCTTTAGCAGTCCAAATCAGCGGTCCAAATCATCTTTATGTGGGCCTCATAATGGAGTTTCAGACATACAATACGAAGTTGACAATTCTTTAAATGCTATATGCTTATTTTGATAAAATAAAAAGTTCTCAATTTCCTCTCTCTATCATCATCATCATTATCAAAGCCTTGTCCTAACTATGTTGGGGTCGGCCACACGAATTTTGTTTCTCCATTCCGAATGAGTCTATTTTGAGCCAAATCCACATTCCCCTCTCTCTCTCTCTCGCTCCGTAAAAAGGGGCTAATTTATTTACTTATAAAAGAGCAAGAAAGATGCTAGAAGATACAAGTGGCTAGCAAAATCCAAAGTTTGATGATGTGCTCCTTTGAAGGTCTGCAACTGATTGTCTTCTTATCTGCATTCATCATTGAACAAGGGTGACTCCACTTAGTCCCACATACTTAGTCCCACATATGCTGTTATTGCCTTGTTTCTAAATTGCCTGTCCATTTTTTATTCTCCTTCCATATCTTGAAGCGGCATGGTCAGATTCATTTTTACCGACTTTGATATGTGGTATCTTGTCCATCTGATCTGCTGAAGCAGGTTCTGAAGAGAGTAGTAGTACAGCATGTAAACACAAGGGGCTGAAAAGTGGAGCATATGGATGGCATTTGTGGCTTGTATGTATAGCAATGGCAACTCTTGTCTCCCCCACCATCTATTTTCAAAATGCTATATCATACTTGAGCATTTGCGAGACCAGGTGCAGGATTGGGAAACTCATAAAACCCTTAATAAAATTCCTCAACGTTCCTGGCCGAGAGAATTTGAAATTCTCCTAGTGCTACCTTGTTTAATTTCAAAATCTTTGCAACCAAGTGCAGCATTTGGATGCTATGGGACACAATTTGATACCACTATTAGAAATTCCCAACACCCTACAATTTCTGTTAGAATTACCTCCAAACTGAGAGGTCCTATGGTAATTCATGAGGAGCGCCACCAACACTATCAGACTCAGTAATTCAGAGCTTGAACTTGGCCCAATTGTAGTAACAAATCCGTGGCCATCCTGACCCATTTACCAAGGGTTTGGGAAGACCATTTTGACTATTGGATTATGTTTAAAAATGAAAGGTTTTGGTCGACACTATACATATTACCTGCAGTGGCACTCCTAGAAAAAGGTTGATTTTATTATCTAGGAAATTGTTGTTCGAACCTAGGTACAAGCATGTGGGTGCGGTCGCAACCGTCAAACTGCGGTGTGCTTTCAAAACCTATATGAAAATTCTAGGTCCACTTCAAAAAACCCAATAAAAATCATGGGTCCGCCCTTAAAATCCAGATGAAAATTCTCAGTTAGAGCCAACAACGAAATTACCTGTTAGAATCTGCATCTCTTAAATAAAAATCCTAGGTTTGCCACTGACTACACATATAGTTCAGCTCTATGGTCTCACTGGGGGCCACCTTTGATCATTGCATCCCTTTAATGATCTTTTCATCCCATGATCTGGCATGAGGCCATTTTGCATTTTTATTTGGTCAGTGGATCAAACATATTTATCAGGACTCAAGGCGCTTTTGTACAAGATCAGATGGAGTACGTACACCTTGGTATGGATGTTGCATAAAAACTACATTGCTGGTTTACAATTGGATTAAAAAAGAATGATCTAAAGTTAAAACATAAATGTATGCAGGTGGCCCCACAGCGGCCGGCTGCTTTGGAACAACACTCATGATTAGAAGAAGCTCTAGTCAATGAGGCATGCTTAATGAATATAAAATTCACATTCACTGGATCCAATAAAAGGTGGGCCCAGTTCCTAGGTGTGGGGCCCAGATGGTGGGTCGATATGCATGGACCTGTGCTTTTCAGGACACTCAGAAAATGACAAGTATAGACTCTTTATATTTCCATGAGGCCATTTCAGATGCTTGGTCATAAACTTTAATTATTTCAGGATAACAACAAGGGAATGGCATGGTTACTCTCATAGGAAAAAGGACCTATATGCCTGTGTATTCAGCTTGTGTTGTGGAGTCCGGATTATTTCAGAATGACAAAGTGTCTCCCACAGGTTTTCCCTGTCAATAGGATGTGTGAAATTCAATTCTGCAGCCCCACCTATAGATAGTCGTCACAACTGCTCAGAATAAATGTTATCTCCTCTCTTAATATATCCTAAAATTTTAATTCAATAAGAGTTGGACCCATTGTATGGTTGAATACATAACAAGGCATCTTGACTCTATGTTGTGGATTGGCCCATCTATGCTCTTTTATATATATATATATATATATATAATTTATTTTCTGCTACATTGGGCTGTTGGTGCTAGAGTGATATTTTAACTTGAAGAGCTAGGATTCCAAAATCATGAGTGTGTTGACAAATCCTTGCACTTGTTTGTTGGAGGCCGGACTGACCATGAATTCATAGTAGGGATGCAAATGAGATGGTTCCAGGGTGGAACCAAGTTGGTTTCTGATCCCAATCCATCTTCTTAGATCCAGATTTAACATGTAACCTATTTGTATTAAAATCCGCCATCAACTAAAAAATAAAAAAAAAAAAGAAAAGTCCCTCATTTATATCCATCCATATTCGGAATAAGCTATCGAATGTCGTGATCATCGTCATCATCATAATCAAAGCATTGTCCCAACTATATATACTGGGGTCGGCTACATGAATTTTATTTCTATATTCTAATATGTCTGAGCCGAATTCTTGGATGGGTTCCGCTTCTCCATATCTTTATCAAATGTTGTTATCCCAAATTTCATTTTTGGAATGTGACAGGATTTTATATCTGATGTTAAAATATCTACAGTAGCACATAGTAGAACCTCAAATATCAATATTACTCAAGTTACATAGGCACTTAAAATTTACATATTGGTGGACATAATCATTCTGGATTTGGATCTTTTGTCACTGTTCAAACACATAAAAAACCCTACAATGCAACTTAGAACATACAAACAAACCAAATAATATTATTCAATCAATTCCCATCTGGTAATAACAACATTCCACCAAAAGCAGATCAGACTAAAAATAAAAGCAAACCACCCACAAGTCCACAGCCCATATGTTTCTATCTCTGTATTTATATTTCATCATCATCATCACATTGCCGACTGACCATCGGATGAAGAAGGAATCCTACTCCGGCGCTTGGACTTGCCGTGGTGGTGGTGGCTGCCGAACTTCAAATGGCCGGTTTCTTTAAAGCGGCGCTGCTCGGAAGGGATCAAGACGCACTCTGGTGGGGGGACCGGGTAACGCAGCACGTCGTAGCAGTAGGAGTAGGTCATGTACTTCTGCCGGAACTTGCGCATGGCCAGCCGACGCTCCGGCGTCACCACTGCGTAGTCTTCGTCTTCTGCAGCACTGGGTAGTTGGTGGCAGTTGGAAGAGGAGGTGGGAATCTGCTGAATGGGGTCGACGGCGCAGCCTTGGATGACCAGGTCTTTGAATTCCGATACGAAAGGTGCGTACTTGTAGTCGACTTTGTAACGGCCACCCGATGTCGCCCATGATGAACCGTCCCATATGGTGGCGTAGAGAGACATGGGCTTTGATGGATAGTCACCTCCCATGGCTTTGCTTCGGACCACTTCTCGTATAGGCACCTCATCAATGTAGAAACTGTGAATCAAACGGATATATTCAAATTAGAGTTCGGATGTAAATATATATACAAGTTTTCCACAATTCTTTCAATCAAACACTCTCGGTAAAAATAAAAATTTTATTTATAAATTTGATAAAATATAATAGATTTTTGTCTTTTCATTACTGCTATTTTGATCATTTTGATTTTGATAATCACAACCATTTAATGAAGTTGGTTTTTTAGTCATTTATACGTAATTCATTTTTTCTAACCATCCATCCACAAAGGTAGTTGAAGTGGGCCCCACTAGCTTAATCATTCTCTTAAATTATTTATTAAAGAAAGATTTTGAAAACTTTCATACTTTTTTATATATGTTCAAATCTTTGTGTATTTTTTGATATTTCCATGTATATCAAGTGGGGGATAAGATGAGAGTTAAAATTGAATTGAAAAGCTTTGCTATGATATATAATGATAAGCCAATGTGGGGTCCAATGAGAATCAAATTAATGGTTATAGTCAAAATTTAATTGAAAACTTCTGCTATAACTATAATATATAATACTTAGCCCATGTTTGGCATCTCTATTTCATGCCTCTATTTCTCTAAATGTCTAAATCGGATAGAGGTTTGAACAATTAGAGTGTTTGGTACAAGATTCTAGACTCTGTCCGCTTTAGACATTTAGAGGCAAATCCTCTAAAATCCAAATGCTCCAAAAGTGAGCAGATGAGAAATAGAGCTTTTGGATATTAAAATATAGAGGCGACCAAATGCATTTTCTTTATTCTATCCTCTTTTTTTTATAGTTCTATTTTTAATAGCTCTATTTTAGATGGATTTATAAAAAAAAGAGTAGAGATACCAAACAAGCCCTTAATATAAGAGATGTTAGTGAGTATAACTGTAGATATATATGTTAAAGAGCAGAATTGTTTTAATTTTCTTTAATATACCCCATTCTTTTAACATCCAGATGCATATGGAAACATTCCTATAAGAGAAAATCTCGCTGAGCATGGCTATATTTTCCTGCATCTTCTGCGCAAGATACTAAACTATTGGTGAATTGGTGTCTGCAGCCGAATTACACATGCGGTGATATGAGTATGCCGCCACCTTTGAAAATTGGAAATGGTTGATTTGGTCTAAAACCAACCAAACGTCTTTGTAGGATCGGCTTCAAATGATAAATGGACAGCAGTGAAGAAAAATTCAAAGCAAGACTAACTTTAACTACCAGGGGAGGAAACGTACAGCTAGCAGACTTGTGCAACAATTTCTCACATTTGGGGTCATGTCGACCATGAATAGGACTATATTACATTGCTTACAATGAAAGGAGCTGTAGGGAGTTGTCTTGTTTTGGACTCATCTAAAGATGGGGTACTAAATTTGCCCTCTTACTACTAAAATAGAAGTTTCAGTTTTTGGCCCATTGATACATTGCCGTCTATTCCGTCTGTTTTCAACATTTTATCTGTAAAGCCATTTTACACACTTGAATCAAATTAATCATATTGAGAGTGTCAGCATGCAGAACCATTTCATCTTAAAAAATACTAAATTCCAATCATTTTCAACCCATCTTCAAATCATATGATTTTAAAAATCACAATGTGACCAGGGGGGGTGTTTTAAAACTCCTGCATGCCCTCCACTAATCATAAATGGTCTTTCAGCCTTCATTAATTATATATCTCTATCAATCAGGTAGGGTTGGACCACCAAAACAATGGATCACCAACCTATGGGATCCATATCAGAAATTAATGGGCCCTCAGCCACATGTCATGTGACCAAGGCCTCCTTTAAATCAATGTTCTATAATGCAACGTTCCTTAAAGTCTAACTCTCTCTCTCTCTCTCTCTCTCAATATTCATGAGTCAAAGGCAGCGGCAGTTGTAAGAAACGCCAATACCCAAGTGCCATTTCACGTTTCTTTGCTAACTTTGGTGAACTAGCTTTACCAAACATCGAACGAAAACGTGAAGAGACGCTCACTTCTAATCTAATCTAACAAAACAAAGTTAGATAGACATATCACATGAAAGAAGTTTGGGAGTTCTATTTTTAACACACCCATCAAAGGAGGAGAGAAAAGCAAGCAAGCTTACATGATATTCTTCTCAGTCCAGAGAATGCTGTATTGATGGAACTCACGAGATGGATCGAACCAGAGCAGATACCTCTCTTCCCTTCCTCGGCTCACGCTCCCGTTCCCATACACGTTCGTCTGCACCCTCCATTCCTTTCCCTCTATATTTCCCAGAAACTCGAAATCCAACTCATCGTGTGTCTTCTCGAATATGTCCCCGTTAGAAGTCTGCAGAATTTGAGAAAAAATGCAATTATTTTATGCACCCTTTCGGCACAAACATTTACGCATGTTCATCAACACTAAAATACATAGGAATCGAATAAACCAGAATTCATAGTAAAACAAACTTTAAATAAGGATTATTAAAGAGGCGATCAGGCGTGAGGGATATATGAAGAGGGAGATGTAGAAAAGAGTACGTCACATTCCTATGTATTGAATTACTAGGGTGACGGTTTTATATTTATTTCTCATCGTCTTTTGATTCTATCTCCCTAACAGGAAAGAATATTTGATTTTATTGTTCTTTAAATTCACCTGATCTTATTTTTAAGGTTGAATGGTTAGAATCCTATGTATTCTAATGCAATCAAACAGGCCCTTAGATTTTAGAAGTGGAACCCAATAGATGAAAAACTTATGAAAAAAAGGGAGGAGTTGCTCACGTAGAAGGCAACGACAATGCCGGCCGTGTAATCAGAAGGAAGCTTGATGGAGGCACTGAAGAATCCATGGTTGTAAAGATCAGACGATATGAAACCAGAACCTGAAGAAACAAAAATGATCAACATGCAATCATAATAAAGTAATAACAAGAACAAGAAGAAGAAGGAGATCGAAGGAGGATTATATATACCTGTAAAGCGGTCGAGTAAGAGACGAACCGATTTTCCATCAGAAGAACGGATGAGGTTTCCATCGCCAAAGAGAGGGGAGTAGGCGTCGTCGAAGGAGAGCGTGGAGACGTTGAATGCATACGTTACAGGAGGAGAGATTATGGAAACGAGCATCAGAAAACAATAAGAGAGAAGAGGAAGAAGGAGAGCCATTCTTTCTCTCCTCTTTTGTCTTCGTTTCTCTCTTATTCTCCGCCTTCCCAACTACTATAATAATAACAACAACAACAAGGGATGATGATGGTAAAAGAGAGACCCAGATAAGAAATATAAACCAGTTTTACTGATCTGGGTTAAATTACAACGTTTGTATCTTGGAGAACAAAATGGCATGGCCGCGGGTTTTGTGTAAATAACGTGAAGGAGCTCTAGCCTATATTTATGGTTGCAATATAAACGATCGAGAACCGTAGTAAGAGTTGGTGGGGGATAGCAGAAGGGAAGGTTGTGGTAAATCAGGGATCACAGGATCTTCTGAGAGGTTTCTGCCGCAAGATGAGAGCTTTTTCAACAAGAAAAATGGAACCCACTGGCCCATAGGAGCATTAATTGAAGTTGATCATAATCGTCAAACATAAGGCCACAAGATGGGACGCTTCAAATGCAAGACTTTAATTATTTGCTGTTGAGAAAGTCCCACCACATTGTATACTTTTTTGGGGCTGATCAGTTTATGCTTTTGAATTGTTTAAAACGTTTGTTTGCATTGAATTCTAAGAATCTTAATAGAATTATTCATAAAAGTGGTTAAAAATTAGAGTTACAAAAGAGAGGGGTTTAATAAATGGTAAGTAAATAATATTCCTCTTTTGAAAAATGAATTAAGGTGAGGTGGTAAATGAATACGTATGATCTCCAGCTAGTAAATTAAATCATATAACATCTACTTCTTCACTTTAATTGTATCCTTCTCTCTTTATCCGGCCTTCACCTCTATAACAATACTGAGAACCCATTTTAGCTTGAATGATATGTATTCAATTCCATGCAAACAAACAAAGAATTAAGTGGGAAAAGTATAGATGGCATACAATTAAATAGAATGATATAAATGTCTAAGATCTTCCTAATTGTCTCTAGCTTAATTTAAATTTTTTTTTTAAAGATTTTATCCTACGAGCAAAGGATATGCTGTGCAAAAGTGCTTTTTGAAGCTTCCTGTCTATGAAATCTAAGGGATCTGAATCCTCTGCAGCTAACTCTCACAATAGGGAATTCTTTACTGCATTCCAATTTCCAAATAAGAACTTTCCAAAGTTTTCAAGGACTTATATAAATCTATTGGGCTTGAAATATCAAGGAGCAGGTACTGGATTTGCCTAAATTTAGAGAACTTGTCTAATTAGCAATAGAAACGACCAGACGTTATCTGTACTTGCTCAAATTTAGATGGCTCTGTGATCTATCAATCTAAAGGAAGAAAGCATGGTCAACCATCCAATCTATATGTGCAAAAGCCTGCATAGTGAATCCAATGGGCTATCTTGCTTGCCCCCATAACCTCTGTTTAAGGATTCTATTTAACGTCTAATTCCGTATATATCTCTACTCTTATTCTGACAATAAGTAATCCACTAAAGAGCTATAAAAGAAGTGGCTAAAATCAGAAAACGCGTTGTTCAATTTAGAAAAAAAAAAACTTATGACCTCTATCTATATGAGACCCCGGCTCTTATTTTCAGATGATATAATACTTTAATTTTTCAAATGTCTATCCGCTATAAACGTTTAAATAATTATAATTTGAAAGTAAAGATGCATGAGAAAAATGATAAGGTACTAAACATTAACATTGATCGATACAGAAACCTGCTTTCCAACAGGTTTGATGTTTCAATGGCCCCGTGACATAAGTATCCTTTTAACGTGCTTAACAAGCAATCTTGTATCTCTGAAATGTGTTTGACCTGTACACATTTTTGCATGGTAGGTTAATTTCTCTCATCATCAACCAGAAAAGTCAGTAGGAAATTTCCACTTTCTCCTGACACCGCGTCTAAAAGAATATCATTCATAAATGAAAGAAAGAAAAAAAAAAAAGATTTAGCTTGATGTCTTGCCTGGTGATTTTTAATATTTTTTTAAATTTTATGATTCATTCCATGATCTTAAATTGATAAGGATAAGTTAGACTAGGAGCGGGACCAGGATATAGGCCTTGAGGAGGCCATTGTAAACCACCCACCACGGCCCCTGAGCTGGACTTTAAGTGGATTGAACTATGGCTCCACAGCTCTTTAACTTGTATAAAAGAGCCGAGATCTTGATGGGTAAGGATCCGGGTTCTTAGATTCTTTTTTCATTTGTAAAAGATTTAGGGGTTTTGACATTTTCGTTCACCTCATATTTTATTTTCCCAATTTCATGACTTAAATTTACATAATGTCACCAGAGTCGTTTATTTTTTTAACTTTTTTCATCATATCCTAGGATATCATGGGATTTATCAATTTCTATATTATATATATTTTTTTGCAATTTGTATATAAATTCATTTTTTATAAAATACAAAATCTGACAGTTTGTGAAAAGTAAATACACATTTGGTCACCATTTGTCAGGTTTTATCATTTGAAAAAAAATCTCTCTGAGATGCTACAAAATAGCCATGATATCATGTGATGCATCGCAGAAAAGTTAAAAAAAGAAGTTGACCAAAATCAAACTACTCTTGTGACATTACCTGAAGTATGATTATGAAATTGAAACATCTCATGCTAATGGGGACTAATATGTCAAAGCTCCAATGCAGGCTGCTTCAAGTCTCTTGCTGTCCTTTTTCCTGATTCTAGAGGAATCGTTTTCACTTTTCTTGGTACTAAATTGAGTTTTGTTAGCACTATGGACTTCACGTGTGTAGGACCAAGAAGGCCCCAGTATCCAAATGACATAAATTATATATCATATATAGACACAGATGCTTTACCCAAAAAAATCATATTGACACAGATGACCGAGTAAGCTTAGACCAAATAGATCTGTAAAATGATTTGGCCTGGGTTCATATTCAAGGATTAATCTCAGGAATCCTTATGTCTGGTCACATAGCTATAAGTATATTAAGCATGTTAAATAAATACTATAGTGTACGCAAATATGAATTTTTGGTTGTCAAATCAAGTTTGATTTCATGGATTTTATTAAATTTTGAATCTGGTTTCCATCTTTTTTAAATTTTAATTGTGATATTTGTATGAGTAATGTAATCTAAACTAGAGCCAGGCATGGGTTTGCATATAGATATCTACTTGAAATCTGGATACAAGTCTAACTAAACTGAAATTGGCACTATCTAACCTGACCCATTTTCGTTCTTATTAATTCTTTTGTTGCCGTATAAGGAATCTAACTTAGATTTTTGCTTAGGTCATGTTTGGTAATATGTGAGGAATTTGTAGATTTGTGGATTTCTCCCTATTATCAAAACATAACTTTCCTCATTGATTTTTGTATAGATGATGTTCTTTAGGTCATGTTTGATTGCAGGTGAGAAATCCATAGATTTCATGATTTTTTTTTTTCCATCATTTTCAACTATGAGTTTTCACATCCTAGCTATGAGGGGGATCAGATTTGAGAATCCTAAAAAAAGGGGGGGGGCGCGGATTCCAAATGGCCTAAATTCTCAATATTTACAATTACCAAACATAAAATCTCAGACTTAAGCTGAAAGAAATAATGATTTATAAAAAGAATAAAAAATGGGGTCATTGCTCGTGCAAAATAGTAACTTTTATGCCCCAGTTGTTCATATAAATTTGCATAGAAATCAAATGCATAAGTTTAATAAAAATGAAGATGAAAGGTGAGTATTAAAAAATAAGCATTAAATAGCATTATCTCTTAATTTTATTTTTCTAAAAGAAAATACTATGTGATGTTCATTTTTTAAAGATTCACTCTCTTCATTTTTAACCACCTTATGTATTCCATTTCTATGTATTTTGATAGAAGAAATATGACCTAAAAGTTATCATTTTGCTAGAGTGGCAATCCTATTGTTTAAAGGTCATTATTTTCTTTTAGTGTAACTCTGAAAATTTAACAATTAAAAAACAGGCCCTTGAAAAATATTCATACCTTAACACCGACAGAGGTCTCAATTACCAGATCTCTATTAAATATCAATCACACGTGTTTAAACTAATGATTAACCCTAATTCCAATTAAAAATCAATCAAACCACAAAGAGAGAAAGACAAACGATTTTTACGTGGAAAACCCTGCTTTGGAAAAAATCACGGGCCTTACTTTCTAGGCCAACAAACAACCAAGCACTATATGAAAAACGAAGATTATAAGACTGCTTACAACCCTTTCCTAGTTGTTGACTCAACCTAAGGATTGCTTCAGATCTTGTTGACAACTCGTCATTGATCTTCACCGTTCTTTAGTAGAACCGCCTTTAAGAAAGCAGGATGAAATCAATCCCAAAACTTGATATTTAGCGCAGCAGAACTTGAAGCCTTGGGGGGAAGTGGATGGATCTCTCAAACTCTTTCTAGGGTTGTGTTCTTTTTCAGTTACGTGTATGGAAGAGAGAGAATAGCTTTTTGTAAGTGTAAACTCGTGTCTTCAAGCCTTCATAATAGAAAATTTCCTTCAGAGAACTTAGAAAGTGGAATTTGGCTGAAATTAGAATTCCCAGGTTCGCTTGAGCGGACATGGGGTTCGCTTGAGCGGATTGCTCACTGTTTACAGACGTTCAGCGCAGATCCTTCTTGGATCGAGTGGACATAAGGGCGGTCGAGCGATCAACTTTCTGTGAGGGATTCACTCGTGCGAACGAACTACGCTCTGTCTTCAGATGATCAAGGCAGAACTATGATGGCTCGAGCGAAGACTCCTCTGTGCAGGGTTTGCTCGAGCTAACTGTCAACACACAGAATTCGGAATTTCTTTCTATTTTTGAAACAGATCTTTAGCGGTCCTTTTCTAATTGAAATACACTTTTAAGAAACCTCGGTTTTGTCAAGAAACCTCGGTTTTGTCCAAAAACCTATGAATTAGCCAATTAAAAACTTTACAGCCCTATATATTAATAAACAATATAATTGTCTTTCTTTTGCTTTTTTTTTCCCTCTGTATTGAGGATTCGAGCTAATGCTTGTCCCCAACTACATGAGCAGTGAGCTACAGCTTAGGTACTTCTTTTCACTTTTCCTGTGTATGTTTCAGGTGCCAGGCTAATTTGTCAATGAGTGGTTGGTTGAAGGGTCGATCGGACTTTCCAATTTCCATACTTACAATAAATATGTTAGGCTCCGAGTAACTAACCTTTGACACATCTAGTCATCAGATTGAGGCACAGTGGCACACCAGTTTGCTTACGAGAGATTACCTCAATGTGATATGGGGGGCATGCAAGGTGAGACTTCTTGTTTTTGCTCAATCTGATGACTAACATATGAGTCAGGACATTTTTTTTTTCTTCTTTGTTTTTTCACTCGAGCTAAGGGGGTCTCAAGATGGCCCGTATATATACGAAGAGGTGGGCAACTCAAGTGGGAAGAGGCTCGCACAAACAGAAAGAAAGTGGAAAACGAGCTCGCACAAGCAATAAGAGATAACATATACAATGGTCGAACTCTCGACAATGAGATAATAACTGATGCTCCTTACCACTCGGGTAAGGAGCCATTCTTGTCTATGAGGTAAGATTTAAAGAGATGCAATTACCAACTTAAAGCTACAGTTACCAAAAGTCTCAAGATAGCTGTTTCATCCTCGTCCATTTCGTAGACAAGTTTCTGTTCCTAGGAAGTGGATTCTTCTCATCGAACATCAAGACCCATCTCCTATAAGTATAGACCGATAGATGGTAAGATCCACTTTCGAATTTAAGCATTATTCTTAATAAAAAAGGAAATCTATATCAGTTATGACAAAAACGTCTAGGGATGAAGCATGTAATTCAATTTTGGCCGAGTTTCAAAACCATGACTGCCAACCTTATGGTACCATCTCATTCTGGTTTACTGCAGACCATGTGGTCTCTTTTTTGCATGATCAAAATGATTATGTCACGGGTACAATATTTACATATGTAAATGAGTGGGAAAAAAAAAGATCCCTTTAATTTCTGATGGGAAACATAACATTTTTTAAGACACTCAAGTTACATTTTATCTTGCAGTTAAAACTTAAAAAGTAATCTATAGTTTATTTGGCATGTAAAGTGTAATGGCAGTAGTATGGCACTAAACGGTAGCAATATTAGAACTGTGAAACAGGTGTCATGTCAATGTAATTTATTGGTTTCTTAACAAGTCGAAGCTCAAATGAGTTTGAGGGCTTTCAGGACCAAGCCAAGCCTAACTTTAACTTTTAGACTGGACAGTGAGTGTTTAAGCTGACCCTTCTCTCACATGTGGATCCCTTGTGTGTGGAGTGCTTACGCAATACCGAGGTAATCCCCTGCTTCGGCACTAAACTACCAATTAGGGGTTACTCCTGCCTGATTTATTCCAGTTCGGCAAAAGTGCCAGCTGTCGCCGAGTTGGAGTTTGATTCGGTCTGCCTACCGACCTCGTTCATTACGGGCCCTGCCCTGAGCGACTCGGTACCCGTGACCGACCTCCTGCATCCCCTGATCTCGGTAATTCCCATCTCGGTTCACTTGACTGAGATGGATGTCCGTCTTAATCTCCATTTATGAGATAGGACGGCTACATGACAAACCCCCCTGACAGAAGGTGGCCAAGTGCTGATAAGGGACCTTCCCTATCACTTCCACATTTATGTGAGGGGGTTGAGGGGACGTCCGATGGGACAAGTATCCTCACCTACCATCTTAGGAGTGGGCTGATGGGACAAGTATCCTCACCTACCTCCACTATGGAATCTTCTATTCTCTCCTACAAATACCTGCATGGGAGCCCCATAAGAGGTAAGCAATATACAGTCTACATCCTGTTTATTTCACCAACATCTTCTCCCTCACTTCACCCTAGTTCAGTGACTGCACTAACTCAGGCGTCGGAGTGCCTTTGGCTGACAGCAGCCTCGGGCTCTGACTGCTCTTTCTTCCCTCTTTTCAGGATTCAGGCCGTCGGTGACTTCTCCGATCAAACAGAATCTTCCTAATCCCTTCCATCACTTAAACTAAGTCCGTATTATTTAGGCACTTACAATTGGTGCCGTCTGTGGGAATCTTCCTAACCCACGACCTGCAGAATCCATACCTCCATCCTCATAGCCATGCCTCCTAAGGCTAAGAAGGGAAAGAGCGTTGTTGGACCGTCCATGTCCGGCCAGCCAGAAATATTCTTGCCTCTCACGCCGCCTCCACTGGTGACGAACCAGGCAGGGGCATTGGGGACAAGACAGCAAAGAGATGTCAGGCGAACACCACCCAACCCTCAGTCGAAAAGAGCGGAAGGGGATCCTCTTGTTCGAAGCGTAGGGTCACCCGTCACGGTGACACACTCATCGTCGAGAGGTGTACCAGCGTCTCCTCGAAGCGGTCCCGTAGCAGTACGGGCCCGGACAACGTCCTCCCAGGCGGAGCGTCCACGCCTGGAGGTCGTTTTCACCCAAGCACCCCGCAAGGACGTTCCTCCTCAGGAACAGTCCCAGCGAGGTAGAGCTCCCGAGCAATCTCGGCCTCTTCGGTCTCATCACGAAGACCACATGGAGGAGGATCATATCCACCTCAGTGACGAAGGTGACGACGACATGGCCCAAGAGGACGATGCTGAAGCCCAAGCTGAAGCAATCAAGGCTCAGAACCTCGTCATTGAGGAACAGAAGGCACAGATACTCCAGCTCCAGCAACAGCTAGAGGTCAAGGGCGGACCCCTGCCTGAAGCCTCTCACACGCCCCCACCTCAGCGGAAAGCTCGGCGGGTCCCTGAAGGTCAGCCAGACCTAAGGGAGCAGCTAAATGAGAGACGTGCCCAAGCTCGGGAAGAAGGCTCGAGTAACACTCACGCCAGCGCCGACCAGCGTCAGTGCCAGAGGCAAAAGCGGGAGGTCGGTGCCGACCCCGACATGGCCGCTTATATTGATCAGCAGATTAAGCTGGCCGTGCAGCAGAACCTGGAGCATGCCGGCCTCGCTCGAGGTCGGTTGGTTACCAGATATGCCGACATCCACGGCACCTCCCCATTTACTCGGGAAATCACAGACCATCCTCTTCCTGATAAATTCAGCGTCCCACGCTTCAATCTTTATGACGGGACGTCAGACCCCGAAGCTCACCTCCGACACTTCACCCAGAAGATGTCGGTATTCAGCGGCGACGGCAACCTCGACTGCAAGGTTTTCTCCTCCAGCTTAGGTGATCTCCCATTTCGGTGGTTCTGTGCACTCCCCGAGGGATCGGTTTCGAGCTGGCGACAGCTCCGAAACTCCTTCGTCGAGAAGTTTCAAGCACATCGGGTCATCCCAAAGACCGACGCCGACCTAATCTCTATCAAGATGAGGCCGACAGAGAATATCACTCGATTCGCCAAGAGGTTCTGGACCATCTACAGCGTAATCGAGAATTCCAATGACGAGGTAGCCGTCACAGCCTTTCAACAAGGTTTGCTACCCGGAAATGAGCTTCGGAAGAAGTTGGCGCGTCGCCCAGCGGACTCAGTGAAGGCACTCATGGCCCAGGTGAACCAGTATGTAGAGCAGGAAGAAGATGAGCTCCGGGCTCGGGAGAGCCATCATCTTTGGCTCCCACTCCTCGAGGGCCAACCTTCCGAGGGCCGACCTTCGGAAGGCCGACCTTCAAGGAGGAACAAGAGGCTTGCTAAGAGGGAGGCGGACCGAAGTGGAGAACCATCCAGCTCGGCAGCGCGTTCTGCTCCCACTTCGGGAGGTAGCGCAAAGCCGAAACCGAGTGGCGCCCCTCACAAAGCCGTAAACACCATCTTCAAGGAGCCCATTTACAAACTCCTGGGCAAAATCCAAGCCCAGCCTTTCTTCAAATGGCCCCAGCCTATGAAAGGTGACGCTGCCTTACGGGATCAGAGCAAGTTCTGCGCCTACCACAAAGATAGAGGACACAGAACCGAGGATTGCTACTCCTTCAAGAATCACCTTGAAAGGCTTGTGAAAGATGGACACCTCAGAGATCATATCAAAGAGGAGGGAAGGGTAAACCAAGCCCAGCAGCACCACCCCGACGACAGGGACAGCGATGGGCCTATAGGGACCATCGATGTCATTCACCTGGCCCCTGCTCCCAGAGGCAGCGATCAGGCGCGTGCCGAGGCCAGGAGGACCCAGCACGGCAAACATGTGATGGCAGCCGAGCTCGGTCCCTCTGTAAAGAAGGCCCGCATAGAAAGACCAAAGATTTGGTTCTCAGACAAAGACTTGGCCGGGGTTCAGCTACCCCACAATGATCCTCTTCTTTTGACTATGAGGTTGCAAAACTTCGACGTCAAGAGGATCCTAGTGGACCCCGGGAGCTCCTCAGAAATCCTTTATTTCGACTGCTTCAAACGAATGGGTCTGAAGGAAGAGGATCTGCTCGAAGCTCGCACCCCTTTAGTGGGATTCAGCTCCAAGACGGTATATCATAAAGGGAAGATTTCCCTCAAGGTCGAGGTCGGAGGAGCTTCCACAACGGCAGACTTCCTGGTGGTGGATGCACAATCTCCATACAATGCCATCATGGGGAGAACCTGGCTTCATGGCATGGAGGTTGTTCCCTCGACCCATCACCAGAAGCTAAAGTTCCCTTTACAGAATAAAGACGGGAGCTTCGAAGTCATCATAGTCCGCGGCGACCAAGACATGGCCAAAGAATGCCTCTTGGCCGTGGTCCCCGGAGAGAGAGAGCCTCAGCGAGTCCACATGACCGAGCTCGAGGCTGAGCTCAATGCTGTGGGCCGGACTCCCGAGCAGAAGAGCATCGAGGACCTCACCCAGGTCGGGATGGACCCCAGCGATCCAGAGAGGTTCTTCCTGCTCGGTAGTCAACTTGCTGATGAGCAAAGGGCCAGGATGCTCGACTTCTTGTTGCAAAACAGAGAGGTCTTCGCCTGGACCCCATATGAAATGCCTGGCATCAGCTCGGAGGTCATAAGCCATAAACTGAATGTGGACCCTCAGCATAAACCTGTTGCCCAAAAGATCCGAAGATCGGGTTCCCAACAGGCAGAGGCTGTGACCAAGGAGGTCAGCAAGTTACTGGAAGCTGACGCCATTAGAGAAGTCCACTACCCTGTGTGGTTAGCCAACACAGTTGTGGTAAAAAAGAAGGATGGAAGCTGGAGGGTCTGTGTAGACTTCACCGACCTGAATAAAGCCTGCCCCAAAGACAGCTTTCCTCTCCCAAAGATAGACCAGCTGATCGACGCCACTGCCGGGCATGAAAGGATGAGTTTCCTCGATGCCTACCGAGGTTACCATCAAATTCCAATGCATGAGCCTGACCAAGAGAAAACCGCGTTCATAACACCCAGGGGCACCTACTGTTACAAAGTAATGCCCTTCGGGTTAAAAAACGCTGGTGCCACTTACCAGAGGCTGGTAACCAAGATGTTTCAGGACCAGCTCGGCAGCACGGTCGAGGTATATATTGATGACATGGTCGTCAAGTTGAAACGGTCACAGGACCACTTGATTGACCTCCATCAAACCTTCTCCATCCTCAAACAATACAGGCTCAAGCTGAATGCTTCCAAGTGTGCATTTGGCGTCGGCTCGGGCAAGTTCCTTGGCAGCCTGGTTACTAGGCGCGGAATCGAGGCCAATCCCGATCAGATTTCGGCCATCAGAGCCCTACAGAGTCCGACCTCGACCAAACAAGTTCAGAGACTTACCGGGATGGCAGCAGCACTGAACCGCTTCATCAGTCGAGCCTCAGATAAATGCCATCCCTTCTTCCAGCTCTTGAAAAAGAGCTCCGGGTTCCAATGGACCCCGGAATGCGAAGGCGCTCTCCAGGAACTAAAGGCGTACCTTTCTTCACCTCCTCTGCTTTCCACCCCGGTTCGGGGTGAGGTTTTATACCTATATCTGGCAGTATCGGACCATGCAGTGAGCTCCGTACTCGTGCGCGAAGATGACAGGCAGCAAAAGCCCATCTATTACACAAGCAAAATTTTGCTGGACTCCGAAACAAGATACCTGCCACTGGAGAAGCTCGCATTTGCACTCGTCAGTGCATCCCGCAAGCTCTCCCACTACTTCCTGACATATTCCATAACGGTTGTGACAGAACACCCGCTCAAGTCCCTCTTTCGGAGAGCAGACTTCTCAGGAAGAGTTTCTAAATGGGCTGTCGAACTCGGGCAATATGACATCAATTATCAGCCCCGGACGGCCATTAAAGCCCAAATATTGGCAGACTTCATTGTGGAATTCACCTCTCCTAGTTCGGCACCGAGCCATCTCGACACCGAACTGGGGGGCAAGGAGGCGAGCACTTCGGCGGAGACCGAACAGGAGCGGTCCTGGAAACATTTCCTCACCTCATCCTGGAAAGTCTTCGTCGATGGGTCCTCTACCTCCAAAAGGGCTGGCGCTGGCGTAGTCCTTCAATCTCCAGAGGGCCTCGTCATTGAGCAAGCCCTGACCATTGACTTCAAAGCATCTAACAATGAAGCTGAGTATGAAGCACTAATTGCAGGGCTGGGCAGCGCAAAAATCCTGGGGGCACAACAACTGGTGATCTTCAGCGACTCACAGCTGGTGACGAACCAACTCAATGGGGATTACCAGGCCTGTGATGACAGGATGGCAGCCTACCTGGCCCACACCAAGCAACTCCTATCTCAGTTCCAAAAGGCTGAAGTCAGGCAGATAGGCAGGGACTCCAACTCTCACGCCGATGCCCTTGCAAACTTGGCCTCTGCTGTCGAGGCAGGAAAAAGAAGAACTGTCGAAGTAGAAGCACTAGACAGACCGAGTATACAACTTCAACCACCTCGGCAGCTCATGTGTATTGATCTCGGCCCGAGCTGGATGGATGAACTCATCTCCTATCTCAAGAATGATCAGCTGCCCGAGGACAAGAACCAGGCCCACAAAATCAGGCTAAAGGCCGCCCGATTCTGGCTCTCTCCGGATAGCAAACTCTACAAAAAGTCGTACAATGGCCCTTACCTCCAGTGCGTACACCCGAGCAAAGTCGAGGACTTCCTTTATGAAATTCACGAAGGGATCTGCGGCAGCCACATTGGAGGTCGGTCACTGGCTTACCGAGCTATCAGTCAGGGATACTGGTGGCCCTCTATGCAGAAGGACGCGCAGGTCTACGCCAGGAAATGTGAGAAGTGCCAGAAGTTCTCCCACTCTCTCCATCAGCCAGCACATGACCTAAGTCCTCTTTCTAGCCCTTGGCCCTTTGCCCAATGGGGGCTGGACCTCGTGGGACAACTCCACCGAGCTCCAGGAAACAAGAGATGGTTGTTGGTAGCTACTGACTATTTTACCAAATGGATAGAAGCTGAAGCGTTGTCCTCCATCACTGAGAAGGATACCAAAAACTTCGTGTGGAGAAACATCGTCACTAGATTCGGAGTTCCTCGAGCCTTGGTCACGGATAACGGGACCCAGTTCGACTCCAACTTCTTCAGAAGCTTTTGTCAAGATCTTGGCATCAGGAACTACTATTCTACCCCAGCATACCCCCAGAGTAATGGACAGGCTGAAATTTCGAACAAAGTGGTGCTTAACGGACTCAAAAAGAGACTAGATCGAGCCAAAGGCAGATGGGTAGAGGAACTTCCAAGTGTCCTCTGGGCGTACAGGACTACCCCAAGGCGCTCGACCTCGGCAACCCCCTTCTCCCTAGCTTACGGAATGGAAGCTGTAATTCCACTTGAGGTCGGTCTCCCGACTCTCAGGTCGGAACTGTTCGACCAAGGCCAAAATGATACAAACCTCGCCACCGAGCTCGACTTAGCTGAGGAACGAAGGGATGCTGCAGCCATCCACCTCGCTTCCTACCAACGACAGTTGGCTAGAGGGTACAATCAGAGGGTCAAAGAGCGAAAGTTCTCCCCTGGAGAATTTGTCTTGAAAAAGACCCTTCCAGCAGACAGAAGCCCTAGCGAAGGAAAACTTGCACCGAACTGGCACGGGCCATTCAAGGTGACTTCGGTAGCTGGGCAATCTGCTTACAGGCTTGAGGACATGGAAGGCAAAGAGCTACCACGCCCATGGAATGCCACCCACCTCAAGAAATTCTATTTTTAAGATGTAATCTAATTTCGGAAGGGAATAAACAGGTTCTCTTTATAGAATATGTTTATATTCTCCAAATCATTTCCTATGACCGAGCTATGGAGCTCGGCATATACATACAGCCCGGTTACCAGAACCAAACACTTCGGCGCGGCCTTTGGACCAGTCAAGTTTTTTCTGTAAAACCGGACTCAGCTTGGGTCACAGGACCGGGCACTTGTCACCGAGGTCAACGCTGGTTATGATTGCAGGATCAATACCGCGTCTCGGGCTACAAAAAATACAATAAGCACGGCTATGGACCGAGCTCATAGACTTGTTTTATTTTCTGCTTTATTCTGGTTGTTCAGCCAAACGCATAAAGAGAGAGAGAAAAAACAAGACAAGGAAATCATGTACAAAACAAATTGGAGCATAAAAAACAGAAGAATTCCATTCACTTCAAAAAACATGTACAAAAGAGAGGTTTCACAAATCATCAAAAAAAAATTACATGTTATCTCCCCAAATGGGCACAAGAAAAGAAGACAGAAAAATCATGGCAGCCGATCTATGTCAATGATGGACACATCTTCGACTTCACCATCGCCAGCAGGAGCAAGAGGGGCCTCAGTAGCAACAGGTCCGAGATCAGCAGCAGCAGCTTCGGTGGCTGGAACTTGGAGAATTTCTGAGGCCTGAGGCTCTTCATCTACGCGGTCCAGAGTTGCCTCGGAGAACGGAGGGGCTGGCGACTCAGGTTCGGCACGGGGGAGCTTGGGCAAGCCTTGACGAATGGGGTGGTCCTCGGGAACCCCCATTTCTCTCAGCACGGCCAGGCATCCCATTTCGAAGAGCTCCTCCCCCAGCGGAACGAGTTGCTCTTCATAAAGCTTTGTCGCCTGTGCCACCCCCTTCTGAAGGGAGGCCTCGAGCTCTGCTTCCCGAGAAGCCTCGAAGTCAGCCTTCAGTTTGGCTGAGGCTTCCTGCTCGGCCCTCAGCAGAGCTTCGGCCTTGGCTTTCTCCTTCTTCAGGATCTCCACTTCGGCCTCCCTCCCTTTCTTCAGGACCTCCATCTCGGCCTCCCTCTCTTTGGCCTTCTTCTCCATCTCATACGCGGCTGCTTGGAGCTCATAGTTTTCGGCACTTTTCTTGGTAATTGCCTCCATGGCAGCCTCGTTCTCCGCGTTCAGCTTGGCGCATGCCTCCTCGGACCTCCTCAGCTCCTCCGAGCTCCTTTCCAGGGCTGCAGCAAGTTTCTGTCTGTCAGCCTGCAAAGACTGGATCTCGGCACGGCTCTGTTGGCATTTTTCCAGAGCCACCACAGACCTCTGCACCACCTGGACAGCAGGAACAAGTTAGAAGCAACGTACAGCATGTCTCTAAATCTATATACATAAAGAGTAATGCTCACCATCAGGGCCGACGACAGGTTGGCCTGAAGCAGCGTAGCCTCCTCCATTCTCCTGAAACGTTCAACGTCCAGGGGAAGTGAGCACGCCCCAGCCAGCACGGCCGCCACTGCCGGACAGCCTTGTAAATGGTGTCCCGAGGTCAGCGGCGTCCCTGGGGCTAGAAGAAAGGATGGCCTCCAGGGCTCATCCAGAGGGGCGCGAGGCGCCGAGGGCAGGACAGGGTCTTGCCGGGATGGGCCCTCTCTTTCGGGCGCCCCCGACATCCTCTCCTCCTGTCTCCCTCGGCGAACCAAAGGTTGTTCTTCCACCCGCGGCTCTTCCTCCGCCTCCTCCGTCGGACCTTTCCGACTGGCCCTCTCCTTCCGGGCCCTGGTTTGGCGCGGCTCTTCGCCCTTCGCCTTCTTCGTCTGCCTCTCCTCCCTGGCTGCAGTCGAATCATCCCGGGAGGAGCTGGATGGGGGAGCCGGATGGCCGTCCCTAGAAGAAGAAGAAGAATGAGCCGACCTCGACGACGAGGATGGCCGCTTTCCTAAAAGCTTCTCCCGGAGGTTGGTGACAGGAGGATCTTGACCCATCTCGGCACCGGGCCGATTCTCTTCAGAAGCTTCTTCCGGGTCGGTAAGGGGTGAGATCGGCCGCTCCTGCCCAAACGCTCCTGCCCAAATGCCTCTGGTGCGTAGCTAGGACCGACCTCAAGCAATTCCAACCCCTGCCTTTTGTTGTAATGCCTGTATCTCGGCAAGTAGCCTATAAGACACCAGGCAGCCCGGCCTTTATGCCCCTGGTATTGCTGGACTTTGTCGAACCAACCTCCATTCTTCCTCCAGCCATCGTGAATGGCCGCTTGTCTCCTCTCAGCGACGCCTGCACAAAAGGACAGATCAGCGTGTGTCAGTCCGGCGGGAAGATAGCAGGATAAAAAGTTTTATTTTTGAGCTCGGTGCTTTACTTGGGAGGCGCCCAAAGTGACGAGGTATCCGGTACCTCTTCTCTGCCTCGGTTTCGTTCGCACCGATCTCCCAGTTGCCAGTAACGAACAACCGATCGGTCCCGGCGTGGCGCATCGAGTCCTCCAGGGCATTTACGAACGAGACCATCTTCGGTTTACTCCGGAGGTAATAGCGGTCGTCGATCACCCCGGTGGACTTGCTAATATCATATGCCTCTTCAATATCGTGGACACCGAGCTGGATGCCTAAAATCCTATTCAGTGCTACTGTCCCCATGATAATCTTATAGCTATTCGGCATCAATTGGCAAGGGGCAAGATGCCACGCTGCCAGACACCGCCTGAGCAACGGGTGGACGGGAAACCTCACTCCCCCTTCCACTACCGAGACCAATGGAAAGGGCATCGCCCCATCTCGGTAGACATCACCATCCCAGAGATTGTCTGGATCATCCAGCCTAACCCGGACGTCGTCCGGAATATCGTAGGTCGCCCTAAACCTAAACAGAGCCTCAGGGGTATCGGCTAGACAACGGTAAACCCCTTTTCCCATGTTTCTGAAAACTAAGATGGGCGAACGAAAAGCCCTAGCTAAAGAAAGAAACTGGAGGAGAGGTGCTCAAAGGAAAGATCAGGGAGAAGAAGACTTACAGTAAACTAGACGCAGAAGGACAGAAAGATTGGGAAGATACAGAGATGATCTGAGAATCACGCAGGCAGAGTCTCCCCCAGATTTTGAGCAGAAAGGTAGACGAAGGAAGAAGGAGGCATTGCTTTTATAGGGCAGCAAGACGTCTCCTCGAAAACCGAAAGCACGCCCTCATTACACCGCCTCAAAAGACGCACACGTCGCTTCGGTTTACGGTACTGTAAACCAGATGGCGCCACGTGTCAAGATCAGGGCAGCTTCCGCAGTAAACGCCGTCAGAGCAATTAATTTTCTCGGGCAGGCGCAGCGATTTTGACGCTTCCCAGCGGACAGACTGGCGACTGATTGATGGAGCTCATAAATGAAGTCATTATGAAGACCGTGACAACCACAGCCGGTATAAAAAGTATGCTAGCTCGGTATTCATGTAAGCTTCCATGTCTCCAGCTCCCGACCTCGTTCCAGCCCCGAGCTGACGAGCTCGACAGCTGAGGGGCAATTGTGTGGAGTGCTTACGCAATACCGAGGTAATCCCCTGCTTCGGCACTAAACTACCAATTAGGGGTTACTCCTGCCTGATTTATTCCAGTTCGGCAAAAGTGCCAGCTGTCGCCGAGTTGGAGTTTGATTCAGTCTGCCTACCGACCTCGTTCATTACGGGCCCTGCCCTGAGCGACTCGGTACCCGTGACCGACCTCCTGCATCCCCTGATCTCGGTAATTCCCATCTCGGTCCACTTGACTGAGATGGATGTCCGTCTTAATCTCCATTTATGAGATAGGACGGCTACATGACAAACCCCCCTGACAGAAGGTGGCCAAGTGCTGATAAGGGACCTTCCCTATCACTTCCACATTTATGTGAGGGGGTTGAGGGGACGTCCGATGGGACAAGTATCCTCACCTACCATCTTAGGAGTGGGCTGATGGGACAAGTATCCTCACCTACCTCCACTATGGAATCTTCTATTCTCTCCTACAAATACCTGCATGGGAGCCCCATAAGAGGTAAGCAATATACAGTCTACATCCTGTTTATTTCACCAACATCTTCTCCCTCACTTCACCCTAGTTCAGTGACTGCACTAACTCAGGCGTCGGAGTGCCTTTGGCTGACAGCAGCCTCGGGCTCTGACTGCTCTTTCTTCCCTCTTTTCAGGATTCAGGCCGTCGGTGACTTCTCCGATCAAACAGAATCTTCCTAATCCCTTCCATCACTTAAACTAAGTCCGTATTATTTAGGCACTTACACCTTGCATAGTATGATTAAAGATTGCCACAATCCGTTGTTCACCATCATATAAAATAAAGGGTGACTTTCAATGAGTTTTTCTAACAAACCATCTGCAAAAGGAAGTAGCAGTGTTCATGGGCTGGGCCGAAATTGTCCAAGCCTGGCCTGGTTAGTTGTCCAGCCTAACATTTTGCCTGTATCTATCTCACAGGACTGAAAGTCGAGCTCAGGCCCAGCCCATTTACAAAATATGTTTATGCTTTGTGTTCAATATGTTTGGCCAGAGCCATCTGGGCCTTTAGACATACACACTGTTCATTCATTACTAGCTAATTAGCTATATGAATTCCTATTTTGGAAATCAAATCAGAATCTTGGGTTTGAAACCAAGACCCAGATCCGTCTAAGTATAATTGGGTCCTAGTCAATGTCAGCTGGACCCAACCCAAATCCAGCAAGTTCATAGCCAATGTGACAATCCTAATAGTGATCCCTGCAATAGATTATAGATGTTCCCCCATAAAAAATCTGCACAAATCTGATAGTATCTACTGGTTCGAAGCAATTGCTCTCGAATTATTAGAAGATTTCCCAGAAAACGTACAATTCCAAGCAAATGAGAGTACAGTTCCAAAACTAAAGAATTAGGAAGGCCCATTTCTTTCTTTTGGCTTTGATCCCAACTAGCATTTCTATTGCATTTTCATCCTTTCTGCCAGAAAGAGAGAGAGAGGCACAAGCATCACCGATAATACTTCTAGGAAGCTGAACCAGAGGCTAATTTGGCTCTTAAATCTTTTCTCAGTATCTTTCCAGAGGCAGATTTTGGAATGGCATGCACAAAGTAGACCTTGTGCAGTCTCTTGTAAAACACCACCTGTTACAGACACAAACCAATACATTACTGGGCATGAACCTACTTCATGGATTAAAATACCAGCATTGAACCAGTTTTGTCCATGTAAAAAGTCGATCTTTATCAGCTGTATCACTATTAGTGATACATTTATGCTCATTGACCATGTAACTTCTAATTGGAAAATGAAATTTAGAGCCTGTATCAGCCTATATGTGTTATATTATTGGCAGGTTTGAAAATACAGATGGATTGATGTAGAGTGTAGATTCACCTGTTTCGCTATGAATTCTTTTACAGATTCCTCAGTGATCTCAAAGCCCTTAGATCGCACGACAAACGCTACTGGTACTTCCCCAGCAACTTCATCTTTTTGCCTAAGAGAAGTAACAAATGTATGTTTTTTACAGTTAAGGAACACATTTCATGAGCATTTCATAAGAAGGTAGATTATTTGGTGATTAAGTTAGGCTTAGTTACGAAGTTAATTGCACTTACGGAACAACAGCAGCATCTGCAATGAATGGATGGCTAATGAGGAGAGCCTCAAGCTCAGCAGGAGGCACCTGGTGGAAATATGAACAATTCATGAGAAGAGGCACTTCAATTCATATTTCATTACGGTTACAACAAACAAATGTTACTGGGCTTGGTATCTATGAATTCAGAACTTTTACACATACAACTTGCTGACCCTTTTAAAAGCTAAATATGCTCTACTTTTTCTAAACTTGTATATTGGGTTTGCTATATATGAATTCAAGCCTCTCATATGACATGGCCATGAAAATATAGAGGGGAGGTGCTCTAGTGAGAGACACTCTCACCAAGTTGGTGAGAGATGGGTGGGGGCCCTCACATTTAAGTTGGGGGTCCTTGCATTTAAGTTGGTGAGAGTGGATATGGAAGTGAGGGCCCTCACTCATCTCTCATAAACTTGGTGAGAGTGTCTCTCATAGGAGCAACTCCCAATATGAAGACCACAAAATCTTGATATTTACACGAGTCGGATATTTATCTAACAGATTGGGGTATCTCAAACTGACTTAAGTATTATAACATCCCTGAAATGTGTAGTATTCTTAGTTGGTCCAGTGATCCAAACCATTCATACCTCTGCCTCCCTGATCAAAACCCCAAAAATATATCATGTTGAAGATCAGAGCCTTGCAATGTTTCACCTTTGTGCAGATTGTTTCAGGTGAAGGCTTAAATTTTTCCAATCCAGGTCCACCACTTATCCATGGACTCAAACAACCAAATGATTTGAATAGGTTCTGAAAAAAGGAAAACTTCTCATCCCTTTTCAATGAAAAGTAACTATCTAAAACATGATTTAAGCCATGCAACTAATTTCACATGTAATATAAATTTATTCGAAGAATTTTACATGAAGAAAAAAACTGCACTAAAGACATTCAGCACCTTTAGGGCATGTTTGTGTAACACTTTTCCGCGGAAAAATGGACGGTTTTCCGCAAAAAACCCATTTTTCCGGTGTTTGGTGTGGAATAATTCTGCGGAAATGCATTTCTGCCTCGTCAGCATTTTCCTTGACAATGGTGGAAATGAGTTTCCTATGGGGGGTTATGGGAAATGGATTTCCTCAGAAAACTTCTCCAACTTTTCCTCACTCTTGTCCATTTCAACCCAAAAACCCTACAACTCTTTCATTTTTTATTTCTTTATATAAATTATTATTTAATGTTGAATAAATAATATACATGTTATGTTATTTTTCTTCAAAAAATTATATCACCAAATAAGAAATTTTGATTTTCTATAAAGAATCAATAGTCGCACCAAACAACATTAGCACCAATTCAATGAGGAAACTCTTTTTGCACCAAACATGAAAATCTAAATTCTATGGAAATCCTTTTCCGAGGTTTTTATTTCTATGGAATTTGCTGACGTGGCAATTTCTTCTTTCCGCGGAAATGGTGTGTACACAAACGTGCCCTTAATGTTGTGCAGAAAACATATTGTTGAAAATCTTAGTACATTAAAAAAGATGATTGGGTATAAATGATGAAAAGAGGAAAAGATGATCCGAGAGGAGATGAGAAAGAAGGACAAGGATATGAGAACATTAGTTTGTAGACATCCCTAGCCATGAGATAGACTATATTGATTTTCAATGTCTTCAAATTGGTGAGCCCTCCAAATATTCCAGTTTTCAAAGCTAAAGCTATCGATAATCAACGACATCTTTCAAGCCCTATGAACATACCCGTTTTTCAGGGCCAGATATATCAAACACTTGGATCATCTTTCAATGAGACAATCTCCATTTTATTCCTCCAGATAGAATAATGGCAACATGAGAGCATATAGGGATGTCTTGTGGATGGGATGCTATCACCACATCACCCTATGATGATTCCTATATGGCTATAATTTAGGGGTGCACATGGGCGGTTCGGATCGATTTAGGGGGGAAATCATCAGTCAAATCGAACTCATCAATTTTCTATTTTTCCAAACCGAACTTAACCGCCCATGTGCTCACACCCAACCGAACCGAAAGGAACCGGATTGGTTCGGTTACGGTCTTTTTGTGTTTTTTTTTTTTTTCACAAAAAAATGAAAGTTCTATTGGTAAGAGACATTGGACTTCAAGTAACAGAGTGAGGATTTGAGTAATTTTCAAGTAATTTTTCATATTTCTTTATATATTTATAAAAAATATATATTTATATAATTGGTTTGGTTTGAGCGGTTTAACCGCACATTCAATCCGAACCGAACCGAACGGTCTGAAGGAAATCCGAACCGTAACCAAACCGATCTACTACAAAACCGATTTGAACTACCCAATTCCAATCGGTCCAGAACGGTTTAGCGGTTTTTTTTTTGTGTGTGCGCGCGCACTCCTAGGACATATGAGTTGACAAAAAAAAATATTGAAATGGGTTTAACATGTGGAATGACTGTAAACACACACTAACTAAAATTATAATTAAGCGTCCGAAATGATCTTGGAGTAAAAACAAACAGCCAGAAAAAAAATGTAAAGCTTGCCTGAAACCCTTTGAACTTGATGAGCTCCTTTACTCTATCCACTATGAAGATTTCATTGTCATCGTCCACATAGCCAACGTCCCCCGTGTGGAGCCAACCGTCGACATCAATTGTAGATGCCGTGGCCTCAGCGTCATTCAAATATCCTACAAGGTGATTTACA
This sequence comes from Umbellularia californica, assembly GCA_028538565.1. NCBI lineage: Eukaryota > Viridiplantae > Streptophyta > Magnoliopsida > Laurales > Lauraceae > Umbellularia > Umbellularia californica. Next base: position 9,291,252 of record JAPQWN010000001.1, on the reverse strand, counting down.
AGTGGATATGGGTCAACATCATTCAAATGGCTTATAGAATCAATTACTGTTCAAGAATGTGCTGATCACATGCTGGTTTCACGTGGACAATTACGTGCAGACTCCACCTTTTCTAGATCTAAGTTATTCATATTGCGTGCCCCTAATGAATAGTTGGCAAATATTGGAGTAATATCCACCGTTAAATTGATCAATATATGTAGAACGATATAAAATACAAATCAAGTCTTTACGTAACAACCCGGCATTGCATATTACTCTGAATCAAGTGAAATTTAGCTGAGTACATATTCAGGGGAAGATCTGTGGTTGGAATGGGTTTGGACCAAGTAAATTTGGGATCCACCTGTGTCAAACTAATGCTTCCTAGCTCATATTATAAATTCTCATGGTGATCAGGTCAGCATATGATCATTTCTGTATACACATATACAAAGAGTAGAGTGGTAGAGTTGGAAGGAAAGGAAGGACCTTTCATGATCTGGGGTCCACGAATGCAGATCTCTCCAGGCTGGTTGTAGGTGAGCGAAAGCCCGGTTTCAGGATCTATCACCTTGAGCTCGGCATTCCTCACAACTGTGCCACATGATCCTGACTTAGTTGGGAATGGCTGTTTAGCAAATCCGAGGCACATGGATAGCACTGGACCTGCTTCTGTCATTCCATATCCCTGAACCAATTTAAAAACAAAACCAGTAAGTTTATCAATGACATCTCTCTCTCTCTCTCTCTCTCTCATATATATATATATATGTATGTATATAAAAGTAATGCTCTTTTACGAGCTTTCCTTATCGTCTTATGGTACAACCCAACCTAGTAGGGGCCACTTAAGACCCCATAAATCATGGAAAGGGGGGATAAGAAAAAACAAGTGGAGCCAACCTAAATATCAAATCTGAAGTCAATCTAATACCTTTAACCCATTCATCCGTAGTCCACAAGTTTAATTCCCATTCGTGTATAATTTAGGAATGCAAATGGGATTAGATCTGGTGCGAAACCATGGTGAGTCCGGACCCGAATCCTTTTTTATAAATCGGGATCTTGATTTGGATTTGGATCTAAACGAAACCTATGTGTTGTATCTAGATCTGGTCATTGTCGTCGTCGTCGTCATCATCATCAATATCTTGTATCCGAATCTAGTATTAACTTGAAAAATACAGATTCATTTCTGAATTCTAGTCCAAAATAAGATGTAAAGTGCATTAGTATAGTTTAATAAAAGAGCTTCAATTTCCATTTTTTTAATGTAGCAGTGGACTATTAAATTATATCTAATTAAAAGCTTTATAAACAATCAAATATGAATGTAACTCAAGCTAATGAGACCTTTAAAACCTAAATATATTTTTAATAGGTGAATGTAATCATTTTTTTTTTATCCGAATCCTCGGATCAGAATATACAATGATCTAGTTCCGGAACAAAATCTCTAGATCCTAAATACATGGATTCATATCTAGATCCAAATTTCTCTTAGATCCAAGAAAAGTTTCCATACTCGCTTCGCTCAAAATCGGAGACTTGAGGATACCCATATATACCAATACCTATTTGCAACTTTAATTTCTGATTACTCCAGCTAGATCCGATTCAATTGACTCAGTTTGAATTGAGTCAACTAACCCGAATTAGTCCAAGTCAATTCGAACTATGATGAAATTAATATCAATGGTACATTGCCTTGGTAATGACTAGATTGATGCAAGAGTATGTTAAAACACTAACCTGTCCAAAAGCTGCCTGTGGGAGCCTACTCCTGAGTGCATCCTCCAACTCCTTCCCTAGAGGAGCTGCTCCAGATAAGACTATCCGAATCGAGCTCAAATCGAAGCTTGCAACCATTGGATTCTTGGCCAGTGCCAAAACCAGTGGTGGGACAACTGGTGTCACTGAAACCCGATGCATCTGGATCAACTCTAACAGTGACCCAATCTCAAACTTCTGCATCAACAGCACTCCAGCTCCAGCTCTCAGTGAACAGAGCAGAACAGAGTTCAATGAATATATGTGAAACAGAGGCAACACACAAAGAACAATGTCATCTGATGTAAGATACAAGTTGGGGTTCTCCCCATCAACTTGTTGAGCAATGCTAGAGATCAAGCTTTTGTGGGAGAGTATCACGCCCTTCGGAAACCCGGTAGTCCCCGAAGAGAATGGAAGGGCAACTGGGTCATCTGGATCAATGTCAATTGATGGGGCGTCCCTTTCATCTGCGCCAGAGATTACAGAGAAATGCAGACAGTTCTCTGGGGGATCATCGACAGTGATGACTGTTAATTCCTCTCCAATCTTTGGGAATTTCTCTCCGTCATCGCGGAGCTTGTCAACAAACTGGGATTGGGTGATGACTAGCTTCGCGCGGGATGCATAGAATTGCTTGTAGATCTCAGAGGGAGTGCAGAAGGGATTGGCGGTTGTAGTTATAGCGCCAATCATTGATGCACCCATAAAAGAGAATGCGAATTCGGGTGAGTTTTGGAGGAGGAGCATGACCACATCACCCTTCTTGATCCCCAGATTTGATAGGCCAGCTGCAGATTTCTGGCATAAGAGATGGGTCTCAGCAAATGTGTATGCAGTGGAGCCTGAGATCAGACTGGGAGCATCCGAGAATTCTGCAATTTTCTCAAAGCAGTAGGTGTGGAGAGGGAGATGGTTGGAGATGCTGATGTCTGGGAGTTTGGATCGGAAGATGGAGTTATCCGTTGGTGGGTCTTTGGATGCAGGAGGTGGGGATGGGATCTGAGGTTGGGTTTCAGGCGAAACAACAGACACCATGATTGATGTAGTTTGAATCGCTTTTGAAATGAGAAAAGATCTGTTGCTTTCTTACCCTTGAGAAAAAACAGAGGAAGCTCAGTACTGAAGCTCGAAATATAGATTGAAGTTGACCAAGATTTTCACTAGGCTGCAGAGATGAAATCAAAGTTTGACAGAAAGTCTTCTAAAATTGAATGCAGAAATTGTTGCAATTCAAATAATAATGAGTTCTCAGCTTCAAAAATGAAGGAACATGAAACAGGGAAGCCAAACGGAAACTCGAAATGAAACTCAAAGTACAGAAGGAGAAACTGACACTATTATTTGATTCCAAAGTACAGGAATCTCCAAGAACATGAGTCTTCCAGCTGCTGAGAGTGGGAAAATAAAAGCCCAAAATACCTACCAACCCAAACCCAAGAACTGTTGAATCAAAAGATAGCCCAAACCTTGCAATACAATTTTAGCAAATACCCAACTGCCAAGCAGCAATCTGAGAAGAGCCCAACAATCTTCCAGCCAAAAGCAAGATGTATTTGAAATTTTTTTTTTTTTTTTCACTTCTTCAATAGAGAGAAGAGCATGCATGAAACCTTTATCTCTCTCTACTTAGAAAGTGAGGAGTAGAAAGAGAGGGATGTAAATAAATATACAAGGAGGGAGAGGTGGAGTTAGGTGAGATAATGGGGTATGGAGGGGGTAGATGTGGGAAGAAGCACGCCTATCTCACACCTTCAAGAAAGCTTGGCGTTTTCCTTTCATCAACACCCACCTAACATTCATTTTCCTACACCTCTTCCATCTGTCCAAGCGATTCCACTCTCGTACAACGTACCTTGCATGGCCTTATCAATCTCTGCTCGCATAAGTTACACTATTCTAATACAAGTCTAGAAGAAGTCATCATGCATTTTATTGTATCGTTTCATAACATTCCTAGTCGAACAAATTCTCCAACTTCCAGGCTCATTTTATATTTTCATATATATGACCAACCATGGATCAATTCGATCACTCACACACACACACACCTACCCATCTCTTGTTCAAATTTAGACCATTTGGCCAGTGTCTGCTTTTGGATTTAGTCAAAAAAGATCTGCATCACATAAATCACCCCTATGATGATATAATATATATAAATATATATATATGGGTTTTACCGAAAAATTCCCCATAGACTCATTGAAGATAAAAAAAGGGTTTAGAAAGTCTCCATGCACCAAAGTGGTCCTTGAGGCCTAATTTAGTATATTTTTTTTCAATTTTCACTAATAGGGGATATTGCTGCTCTTGTCCTTTTACCATCGATCGTTTTTCCATTCCCCCCCTTTCATCTTCCTCCTTTCCTTCACCTCCTCCATTGATCTTAACCCCACCGGTCATGGAGACTTTTCAAGGCCTCTAGGACCACTACAGTGCATGGAGACTTTCTGAGCCCTTTTTGATCTTCAATGAGTTTAAGGGGATTTTTTGGGTAAAATCCTCTATATATATTGTCACCTACCCTAAAGAAAATTAATAAATTATCCCTCTTGTTAATACCTTAACATGTGGGCCCAGTGATTCAGGGCATTAAGTGATGGGCCACTTCATGGATAATGGGCCCACATGTATAGAAGGTGAGCATTAGCATGCTATATTGAGTACAGAGAATGATAAACCAATAACTTCATAGATTTATTTGTGATGGGCCACTTCATGTATAATGGGCCCACATGCATAGAAGGTGAGCATCAGCATAGTAATATGGATACAGAATGATAAATTCACATCACAGAGTTGTTTGTGTTTTAGTTAGGGTCCCATTTGGGCTGGGCCCAATCCAAAATTTTGGTTAGGTTGGTTTCGGCCTACCCAGTATGACTAAAAAACGTACCTTGGGTTGAGGTCGCATTTGGGTTAGATTTGAGTGAGCCCTTTTAGAATTAAGGCAGTCCACGTCCATAATCAATAGCCACTTGATTCGAGTGTCTCAACGACGTGTCTAATACACTAGATTTTTATTTATTTATTTATTTATTTTTTATAACGGAGGGTTCTCAACCCTTTGGACTGGACTTTTATCTCCGGGCCCAGAGAGAAGCCTGGTAAAACCCCTGTGGCCCCTAGGTGATAGCACACGTGGACTCAACATTCGGTTCCTAAAGAGGGGAGAACCGAGGGTTGATACCAAGACCTCTAACTCCAAAATAGGGAGGAACCGTGACCTTGACCACTCGGTCAACCCTTTGGGATTAATACACAAGATATTCAGCATAAGGCGCTTTATGTATTATAATCCATGCTGTGTTACCCAAATTTCGAGTCCTGACCTCATTCTCAAAATCCATGTATAAAGGGTCTGATTGATAGCCAGGAATTGTCCCTCTGAGGAATTTATGTCTGTAGAATTCCAAACCCTACAAAATTCTATAAGAAATTGCCTGAATTTTCCCAAAGAAAAACATTCAAGATTCTTGAGTTTTGAAACATACAAGGCCACAAGGGGCCCATGCCAAATCTAGAGTTCTCTGACATTGTCAAATAGAAATTACGAATTACCTGCCAACTTGAATTCTTACTAGAAATCTTGCCCATCAAACTAATCCTAACCCCTAAATCCATCCTACCAATGAAAACCCAACTATTCAAAATTGATAAACCCAATGTAATAGATTTTGGGAACTTTCTCTCCGACCGGAGTAAGACCCGCCTTTAAATTGATCATATGTTATAAAAAAAAAAAAGTTAAATATAGTAAAATCACATCCCCATGTGTACCTCACCTTCATGCACTCTCATACACACCCACGTTCCTGACTAACTTGGCTGCAATCCGAGACCTTATTGGCAAGTTGTGGAAAACTTTGTGCATGCAATCAGAAGTGGTACTTATTTGTCAGCTTAAAAGGCATGTATATCATAACTAGAACCTCTGGGAAGGGCTTTTAAGCCAATAAGGTGAAATTAGTTGACCATGGATGTGTATGGAATATAAATTTGGTAGACTGGAGTTAAAAGGTAAATATATTATAGAATTAGGAAGAGTTGAGAAAACTGCATCAGATGAAATCAACAGGTGATCTCTTCTTCTTTTTTTTTTCTCGTTTCTCTTTTCTTTCTTTCTTTTTTTTTTTTTTTTGGAAGAGAACCAACTATTCCTATAGCACATGAAGTATTTGCCTGTCCCTTGCACCAAGCACCAAGTAAGTCGGACTTTTGTCTGGACAAGTGGGCCCACAGAGAGAGCATGAGTTTGGAACCGCAACCTCTGGTTCTTGAGCCATGGTCCTTGTCAACCGTGTTACCCATTTCGGTGATCTCAACAAAGTGAAAATGAAGAAATTAATCCGGAAAATTAAAACCTAATCATGCTTTTGTGTGCCGGGCCAGACTGGCCCAACCTGAGCACCATCAGCATTGGACCGAGTTCGGGCTGTGTTTTCCGCCAATTGGGCTAGACTGGATCCAGTCCTTATTTTCCCACCAATATCCAATGGACAAGCCTCAACATGTTCATATCAAAGAGCCCAGCCCATCTCAACATATATTATCACAATGGACCACATATACTTTGAAAACAAATCAACCCCATACCTACTTTTTCAGGCCCGTGAGTGGATCCAGCCCACCTACCAGGTCGATAAACTAAACAGGCTGGGCTTGAAAACTTCGACCCGTCCACGAACACCCCATTAGGCCCTACTCTATACGTCTACTATACGCGGCTAAGAAATCCCCTCACCGTATCTATACGCAATACGGCTACTAATCTGTACATCTTCGCGACCGCTGACCAGAAGGAAGAAACACGGACGAAGGAGAGAAGGGTTTTAAATCCCTTCCTTTCTTCAATTTCCCTCTTTCGAATTCGATTCTTCATCGATTTCATATCCAATGTAAGTTCTTCCACGTCATTCGATCGATCGATTGGTTCCTTTTCGATTGGATTTCTTCAACACTGGATTCCTGCAATCCAGATTTGAAAATCTCGCGTTTTTATCTCGTTCCTAGGGTTTCGATTGGTTAGGGTTTGTGTTCTTCCCCAACTTTGGAATCTTCTTTCTCTACTTGATCCTAGACGGATCGGTGTTGCATTCTTTTGGAATGCAATTCGTTTCTCGCGGGAATTGACAGTTGAGGATTGAGAATTTGTCAGAATAGAAACTGATTTTTGGACAGTTTGCTTATCTGTGTCTTTTGTTCTAGGATGGATTGATAGACTGTTAGGAGGAGGTGATCTTGAATCATGGGCAGCAGTGAGATGGATACATCTGCAAAGGGGTCAAAGACGCCTGCTTTGCAGCAGGTCTGGTCTGCTGCAATCGCTTGATTTCTGTTCGGTTTGAAGTTTTGGATTCATAAATTACTTGTCTTTGTGATTTTACTCTGTAGTTTATGTGATCTTGATCAGGAGCAGGCTCCTACAACTAGCGGTGCGGCAGTATATCCAGAATGGGCTGGATTTCAAGTAATTACTGAACTATCTTCTGTTGTTGTTTGGAGAATTTGCATTGAATTTGGTGGGTTTTTTTTTTTTTTTTCTAATCTTGATAATAGGCATATTCTCCAATTCCACCACCTGGATTCTTTCATCCTTCAATGGCATCAAGTCCCCAAGCTCATCCTTACATGTGGGGAGCTCAGGTACCACTTTATGTTAACTAGCTGCTTTGTTTGGTTTCACTTGAGTAACAATTCAATCTTGTAATTATAAGAATTTAAGAGGAAACTTAGCCTTTGTGTCAGATGTTTGAAATTGGCTGAAAATGAGACCACCCACTGAACCCTTTCAGACAATTCAGGAATCAAAGTTTTAATGGAACTTGGCCAGTTTGTTGAAATCTAACTAAAAAATATGCGCTCTTAGGGTAAGAGCCAGTTGTCTAAGGATCATGTCATCTTGAAGTGATTGAAACAACCTGACAACCCATTGTTGGAACAATGGTAAGGGACTGCCCCCATCATAGGGAAGACCAAGGTTTAACCTTTGTAATTAAGAAAAAGCTTGCCTGTGAGGAAAGTGACATGCTGAGCAAAGAAAAAGGGTGGAGAACAACCTAAATTCGAGTACATGGGTAAAGCATAGAAGAATCCCTTAAAACGAAAATACATAAGACTGATCCGGAGCATGGGGATTATCTGCCCATGCTTATTTCTTAGTGAAAAGTATTTTCTTCACTATTTGTGTTCTCTCTTCTGCTGTTTATATATATTTTTTTTCCTTTGTTTTTATTTTGCTCTTTTCTTTTCTTGCAGCAATTCATGCATCCATATGGGACCCCAGTCACCCCACAGCCTCCATATGTTGCGATGTATCCTCATGGTGGATTGTACCCACATTCATCAATTCCACCAGTATTGTCTTGTCACTTTGATCATGAACTATTACATGCCCATTTGTTTTAATTTTTTGGATATCATCATCACTGCCTTTTTATGAACTTTTCACCAGGGATCTTATCCATTTAGTCCTTATGCAATGCCTTCTCCTAATGGAAATGCTGAAGCTTCTGTGAGTTACCTGCTAAATGATGTTCTGGTTTGGCTAATGCACACTATCAAGTTAGTGTGCTGCACCACCATGCATGAGTGTAAGTCTTTATACTAGTCAGTGCATGAGAGAAATTTGTCTTTTCAGGGAGCCACCCTCGGTGGCATGGAAACGGATGGTAAGCCATCTGAAGCTAGCGAGAAAAGCCCCCTAAAGAGATCAAAGGGAAGTCTGGGGAGTCTGAATATGCTTATGGGAAAGAACAATAATGAGCTAGGTAAAGCATCCGGAGCACCTGCGAATCGACTTGGCTCCCATAGGTACAACCATTTTATCTAGAAGATCATATGATTGACATATTTGATAAGCTTGTCCCTGCCTCTTCATGCACATTCTGAGTACTCTTGGTAGTGATTGATGAGTCAAGCTAAAATCTACAGTGGGGAGAGTACAAGTGAAGATTCAAGTGAAGGAAGTGATGCCAATTCTCAGAATGTAAGTAACCTATTGTCTTAGTTATGCTGTTGTTGATGAATTCAAATATGAGCACATGTTTGGGATGGCATTCTAGAAACATAACAATATATGCATGCTACTGCCTCTAATGCATCCACAGTCCTATGTTCATGATTGTATCCGTAGTGTCACTATTCGACCTTTGCAGTCCAGGCTCAATGAGTAGGGCTAACAGACTGCTGTTACAAACAAGGAGTTAAATCCCAGTGACGGCTACCTATATGATTCGGCTGAGTCATCTTGGTGACGACCAGGATGTCATTCCATGGTTAAAAGGTCATATCGCCATGTTTAGCAGCTAATGATTTTGCTCATTCTAACATTTTAGACTTGCAACCGGGCTGAATGTTTGACTACATTGAAAATGTAGTTGCTGAAAAAATGTGCAGCTGTCTTCAGTGATCTGCTGTGTATTTGTATAGTTATTTAGAAGATTCTTTAAGTCTGTGGGTTCATGTATTCTTTGGGAAGATCTTTGCTACAGGATGCTAGAGGAAGGCAGCTCTGGCTGAGACTTTTGCATAGCAATGGGCTGATCAGGGCTTAAACTCTCATCTTCTCTGTTGAGTGGAATGCTTCTACTGTAGGAGGCTATACCTGCAGAGGCAAATTACTCAGGGATATGAATGATGCCTTTTTGTAATGGAGGGAACATAAATGTCTTGGTCATTACTTGTAAAATTATGGCTAAATGCATCTTTTATTGTTTTGATGACATGCCTCTTTTATTTGTTGGAACTCAAAAAGGGCCAACAATCTGCCATACCCTATGTTATCCATTTTTTGCATGTTGATAGACTTTCAGACATGGCTTTCAGTTTATTCCTAGAAACATCATCTTTCACAGTGTTGAAAATCATAACACAGACAACAATACATCATTGTTGAGTTTTGACCTCTGAGATGTAACAAATAACAATTACCTAGATGTTTCATGTTTGTAACTGATTTGGTGTAGGACTCACAACAGAAGAAACGCTGCAGGCAAGATTCTGAGGAAGGTAGACTTATCAGAGAGATGTTACAGTCGCTACACGAATTGGATAATTTTCTTTGCTACTAAGATGAAGGTATTTTTACTATGATTTACAGCTGAGGCATCTCAGAATGGGAGTACTTATTGTGATCATCAGAATGGAGTAGCTGATCCTCCAAATACAAGTTTGAATCAGATGATACCCATCATGCCAATGCCAACACATGGTGCTCCGGGAGGTGTGACTGGTCCTGCTACAAACTTAAATATTGGTATGGACTATTGGGGTGGACCAACTGCATCACCTATGCCTCTGCTGAGGGGCAAGGTACCTGCTATGCCAACTCGTGGTGCAGTCATTCCTACTGGTCTTGGTGGACCTCGTGACCCTTCAGAGCTTTGGGTACATGTTTATAATTATTTTTTTTCAGTTAAAAAGTTGCAAAGTCCTAAACTTTATATTTAAATTGTTTAGTCTCATATAATGCCCATAGACAGCATTAGAGTATCACAGTTTAATGTTGCAAATATACAGATTGTGGATGCAATTAACATGAAGTTTAAATTCACTGATGTTGATCTCCAGTGCATGGTTCTCATGAGAACCACACATCCGAACTGTTGCAGAGGTGGGATGCTACTTGGAAAATCACCCTCTAGGGATGTAGATGCACAGTTATAAGAACCGTGTGCATGAGAAGATTTTTCCTAAACAAACTACTTAAGTCACTTTCTTCTGTTTCTATCTGTCCACTTCTGATTTATTTCTTCTCCTCTTCAAATCAGGATGAAAGAGAACTTAAAAGACAGAGAAGAAAACAGTCGAATAGGGAATCTGCACGTCGATCTAGGTTGCGCAAGCAGGTATGAAGCATATATGGAATCTTCTCTCCCAGACACAAAAACTTTGCATTGCATATATTTTATGGGGTTATGTATTGCTTATCAGTGGTGATGGGTTTCAGGCAGAGTGTGAAGAGTTGGCGCAGCAGGTCGTCGTCCTGAAAGATGAGAACACTACTCTTGTATCAGAAATGAGTCGCATTAGGGAGGAGTATGAACGGCTTGTTGCTGAGAATACATCTCTCAAGGTGACGTTTTACTTCTTGTTTTCTTGTTACATTGATCTGTTTGTCAGCATTACTATTCACATTAACAACGATAAACATTAGCAGGATAGACTAGGGGAAATCCCCAGGGTACGTGAAGATTCAAGATCTGATGGGAAAGACCAACCTTCCAGCATTGATGATCATCCGAGACACCTGGAATCTGGCACACAAGCAGGGCAGAAGGAACTTGCATAGAGTGGTCAATAAGAGTCTTCTGATAAAACCTGTTTCAGACGCATTCCTTGAGCATAACCTAACCCATTATAGCATACCCTTATGGCATGCTCAGAAAGATTCAAATTTGTTCTGGTTTCATTGTGCTAGGCTGCAGTATCTGCAATGCATCTCTAGTCACAGAATGTGTTTACGCTACAGCTTCCACTGTCATTTCAACTGATCTTTAACTGTCATTCAATCCAGACATGTAGGATAGGAATTTTGTCTTGACTGTTTCGGTAAGGGAATAAACTTTTATATCAGCTCCCTTCTTTTGTATAACTTACTGGCGCAATGTATAACCAAGGATAGATCATTCGTGAGATACTGTACACTGAATCTCTATTTATATCTATAATTGAAGAGAAGTGGCGCATAATGTAGCATATGCATATTGATGAGCAGTAAAACTATGAATAAATTCATATGATCTTAAACATTCCTCTAGAAGAACTTTGTAGAACTGAGAATGTGAAAAGGGCTTCTTAAATGGCTTTGTAGACCTTATGTTGTTTCTTGCACTTGAATCTATAGTACCCTAGTTCTCTTAACGTGTTCGGAGCATGGCTGAAAGCAAAATCTATAATGCCATTTTTCTTTTCTATAGATCATCCTTAAGATATAAACTTTTACTTCATTGAATTTGAAGCACTAACAAGGATAAAACCTCTAGTTTCAATTTTTGTAAATAAACCATTCCTGGGAAGTTTATTTTTTGCCAAGTGGAGTAGATTAATGTTTCAACTACTGATGTTTGCTATGTTGGAAGTTTTTTATTTTTTTGGCTAGTGACAGTAGGTTAATGTTCCAAAGCAATGCTTGATGTTTTCCATGTTAGAAAGTATCACTACATGTCAGGTAATAAAAACCGAAAACATCTTCAAGTTTTACTTTATTTTTCTCTTGATATAAGCCACGGTGGCAGCAACTACACAGCAACATGAAAGACAGACTACAAATGAAGATGCCAATCACTGGGGGCGGATAACATGCATTGGCCTGGGAGATTGTGTCAAGCCTCGGATAACACTGTGTTGCCGTGGTCATCAGGTAGTAAAGGCAATAATGGGACTGCTATATTGTCTTAACTTTCTATGAAAGCGATTACTTCTGAGTGTAAATTTGTGGTCATGGAGATATTCAATGTTTTGAGCTTTTTAATGCTCTGCTTCTGGGAGCTGCTACCTTGAATCCCTGATCTGGTTTTGGAAGAAAGTTGAGATGAAAATGATGGGCCCTTGTGGTAGTTCTATGAGCATGTTTGGATGACGCATTTGAGATTGAACACTCACGAGCATGATGAGAACAATCCAAGAGGTATGCACCACCTCAGATATTTTGTTGTGACATGGTTCGGACTAAGGTGTCCTCTTTCTCTCTCTAAATTAGGACAAAGAATGCCCAAGAGGAAGTCGGAGTTGGAAGGAAAATGTCCTAAAGTCAGAGTTGCCTCGGTATAAATGAGTCGAGGTCAAGCTTGGGCTTGAAATTTGAAATGCATTTGCCTTGTACATGCATCATATGTATATTTACAAGACAATATTTGACAAAATGAGCTTGCACAATGGCTTAATTGAGTCGAGCTCAAGCTATGATGAGCTCACAGCTCAACTTGTTGATTGGTATATTTGTGAGTCAATTGTCTTCAACTCGATGCATTTGAAATCACACATACTGGAACTCTCTACTTTGGGGCTGTCAATCGGTTTGTGTTAACGAATTTGGGTTGCGGGTCAAATGAATTCGGGTTAGAATCACCTCAACCTGAACACGACCCATTAAGAAAACGGGTCAAAAAACCAAACACGAACCGAATTCGTTTATTTAACAGGTCATATGACGCAACCCGTTAATTTTGAAAAAAATATTCATTAAACTTAAAAAGTATCTCTTTTCTAAATCATGAGCCATACTTTATGTTTTGAGGCTAGGCACATTTTCTAAATAACTATTCTATCTTTTCTGATTAAGTGCATCTTCTGTTGAAGAAAAATTATGTCACCCACACTTTGATTTTTTGCAGGGTAATGTGATGCACACTTGGCAGCATGACTTTTTGGCGGGCTGTATTGGGTCGTAATGGATTACCGAGTTTATTCGTTAACGACCCATTAATTTAATGGGTTAACGGGTCCGACCCATTAATGACCCGAACCCATTAAGGGGTCACCCAAACCCGTTAATATCGTGTGAGTTCGTGTCGTATTAACGGGTCGGGTGACATTTTTACAGCCCTACTCAACTTTGACATGTCTCTTCTCATTACTCCATCCAAGGTAATGAACGGTCGCTCCCTTTTAGAAACACGAGACCGAGGCCCAAAGTATTAGAGGATGTTTCATCTCACACAGTTGTCCAATGATCGATTATCGAGTGTTATACCATCGTCTTAATTGCTCTTTTCCTTCAAGTCCCTTGAGCATAAAATGATAAAACCCAGATCTTAATTACTTTCTCCCGTCTGCTTCCTAATTAGATCTTTTGCACGGCAGCCGATTCTCCACATGCTAAAACCATAAAACATCTTAAGCACTCCATTGTGCACCCTCATTTCCACATTTCATTATTTTTGTTCTCTTTCATATCCATCTAAAGATGCCCTTACGCACTCACTCATAACCATAAACCATCTTTAGCTTTTCTTTTCTTCATTCCCAACATTATGCTCCACACAAAAAATACAAGCCTATCCGATGAAAATGACCCTTTTAATTCAAACTATAACTAGACGTTGCCCAACATCCATTTTGTTTTGTTAGTGATTATAATCCTTAATGGGCCGGATTTGGGCCTTCATATTTAGTTCTTGGGCTGGGCCTCGATCTAAAATCTGGGGCCCCTTTAATATTTAGGCCAAGCTTGAGTTAATTGAGAGAGAGAGAAGCCCACCCTGATTGACTAAATGGGTGGCACCAGACCCGACATGTTTGAGGCGGGTCAGGCTCAGTGCAAGTACTTACAGCCTCATTCCAGGCTTGGGCTGAATACCAGTCTGTATTTCAAATCCAGATCAAGCCTGATGATGCCTCGGTCAGAAGCCCAACCGGGATCGTGAACACCACCAGACCGCACCAAGCAGGACGATTTGGCATCACCACACAGTTCTCGCTTGGAGCATAGAAAGGCTTTAGCTGAAATGAAGAACCATGTCAACAAAGTACAAACAAAATTGCATGAAAGCCCATACATGCTTTTGCACACATCCTGGAGTGAACAACAAATTGAAGTTAACAAACAAAGTTCATTGATGCTGCCCCTTGCTCAAGTACAGCCCCTTTTTTTCCAACAAGATTCATACAAATGCAGCATGCCTTGGGATCGATTTGGTTTATAACCAATTTCAAGTAAACGCAACTACAGTCTACAGGAAATTAGCTGCACTGTATGCGAAAGGAAAGCAAAGTCAAGGATCCGAATAGCCTTCACATTCAATCAAGGTACCAAGGGAAGAATCTGAGTTGAACCAAACCCTTCGAATTTTGGTAGGCCTGACCAGTTGGATTAACCAAGTTACTTTTTCTATTCATTGAAAAATGACAGCAAATTTCAATTCTACAAATCAATTGAAAAATTAATAGGTCATACCACCGAGTCACGCCCTCCCAAGTCCCAACCTTTGTTGACATGACTGTGAGTTATTCCTCCATGACCTTTGCCTTAAACAAGAAAACTATTCTCTATTGGTAAGGGCCCGAAAGAAGACGGGATTTTAATTAATTCGAAACTACAAATATTATACCAATAAGCATGATACTTGTAAACAGTAGCAGGATTTTTCACTCAAATGAAACTACTGTCAATATCAAATGTAATTCACTGATCACACAATTAGTTTTCAGGAATAAGGACACCTAAATACCTTTGAAGTTCCCACGTAAATCTCTACCATAAGCATTGGCTGAGCCAAAATGGTTCAGAAAAAGGCAAAAGATAGCCAGCCATTCTAATCCCCCACCCAACAACAATTCAGATGAATTGAAAAATACAGGCCTCACCGTCATGCACCAAGCTTCCCTTCCACAAAAATTTGAAGTAAAATTACGCCAAAAAAGTAGGTGGAAGGACCTGAAGTACGAGCTACAGATCTCTGTGTTTTGCTTCATTTCTTTTGAGATGTAGGCTGTTACAGAGGACAGAAGATACAGGCCAAAGAGCAGAGATCACAATGCAACTAGGTCAGGGGTTTCAGCTTCAACAGATAACAAAGCAGCGTGCACCTTATCCGCCCAACTATCCAGACGATTACATAATGATTTGACTTGTGGTATTCCTAAAACTCTTGGCTTTACCCAAGAAATGTAAACAGTTCCCTCAACCTGATCAATTATGCCTTCAATAAGTTGAACCTGCAGCAATAAGATTTAAAATAGGTATTGCCATTTGCCAAGCATATCAACATCAAATTACCTTCATCTTTCATGTTGCAAAACAGATATGCATGCTTCAGAATTCCCAATATAGAGAGACAAAGGTTCTAATCTAAAGAAATCATATGCCAATATCTATGCCGTGTGATTAAACTCAAAAAACTTTGGATCTTAGTTGACTGTTTCAAATTCTCAGAAGCATATTAGTGACTATTAATGCTTGTAATTTCATTCCAGAAGCATGCCAAAAGGGGACTCTGGAACTTGAAACTTCAATTTTAATCAACTCTTCTTCTTCTTCTTCTTTGGGAGATTTTTTTTTTTTTTTTTGTTATTCTTATTATATCATTATTGGATGATTTTAGTCTACTGTTTCATATCAGGAGAATGGCATAATGATCTTACAAAAATCAAAATCCACTATAAGGTTTCCCTGTTAATACATGTTGGTCACTTAGTATGGTTTCCAATTTGCGTCTATTTCGGTATATGCAGCATTTATTTTCAGTAATGTTGGCCATTGATCGGTCAAGGAAACAGGCAAGCAACCAAAACATGAAGCATATAAAAATCAAAGCAGATACTTACAGAAAGGCTTTTCATGAGAAGATATTCTACATCTTCTATAGATAATTTAGTGCGTTCTGCAATGACATTTAATGGAATGGTTCGATCTTCTGAGGGTCGACTGTAAGAAAACAAGAGAGTCCGCTTTATTAATAATGCATACAATAGTAAAATATATATATATATATATATTTTAGATGATATAAAAAAGAAAAAAGAAAATAAGGAACTCATACTTTAACCATTTCCAAATTCAAACCCTTCAATGCTGCTTACCTGAAGATGATTTCCATCAAACAGAGAATGTTAAATTTCTCCAGCAACTTCTTCTCATTTTCCACTAATGCAGGTTGTGAACTCAGTGCAGCTTTGTGGACAAGGCAGAGTTCTCGGTAACGAATCAAATCACCACTGTTAAATGCCTGCAGTATATAATATAGCCACTCCACTTTTGTCCCCATAAGACTTTTAATCTGCACGTGTAAGTTAGATGGCACTTTGTTATTATAATTACAAAAGATATCCCATGTGTGCATACAGCGTTGCATTGATGTGTAATAAGAGTCGGCCGACCATACAATAAGGTAAAAGTCACTTTGTTGGACCCACCAGGCGTGCAGGACAACTGACGTGGTCTGCAAGAGGGGGGCTAAAATGGGCGTACCATGGACTGTAGATAGTCCAATAATCACCCATGTTGCACGATAATAGGGGCATCAATTTTGGCAGCTCAAAATCAAAGTTTAGAACAATTTGCTCCAAATTCAATTTTGCAAGCGCTTACCTTATCCAATCCAGGTGACCCTTTTTCCCAAATCCGTGAGTGTAAATTTGATTAATAAGATAAGAAATGCAACTGAGAGAAGCAAAAGAATCAGTATAAGAGCTGAGTACTGACACTCTCTTCAACCAATATACACACACATATTGAGGAAGGGAACAGAGATGGAAAAGGGGAAAGAACAAACTACATCATAGAACCAACGAATATAGAATTCTGGAAACCCCTCGGCCCTCGCTTCTACAGAATCGACCATATCATTAACTTCTTAACAAGGTGTAACGAAATTTAGCATCCAGGTACAAGCATAAATCCTTCATCTCGTTCAAATCAAAGTGCTATTTTATGGTTTTCCGCTTCTATTGGAAACCCCAACTGATAGCATCCCACAATTAGACCTCCTAAATATGGCCTTTTGAAGAATTAGAGATCTCCAATTGCCTGTTTTTCCTTTAGCCATTCCATCTACATGGAATAATATTGTTCCCAGCATCCGAAGCTTTCAAAACACTGCCCACTTAACATAGAGGTATTCCAATTAATCATGACATTATTGATGGAGATATAGTTGGTTTCTTTTCGCCCATTCGCCAACCCTAAGCTTGAAAACATTCCTTTCACCGTTCATGTCCACTTGCTGTTAAAAATAATTTTTTTCCTTTCTTTCCAAAAATAAGACCATATTGTCGCTGCATTGTTTAAGAGTCTTACATCATTCACTCACATACAGAGAAAGAATGTCACACCATGCATCCACAACATTGGTGAGAGAAAAGGGAACCGACCACCTTAATCATAACAATCTAATGAAATAGCACCAAACTTTCCTAGTGAATCACAATCAAAAAATAAATGAACAAATATTGGATACGTTACTTGATGAAATGTCATATCTCCTTAAATTGTTAATGGTCGAAGCTTTGCATATGACTGCTAGCCTATAGAATCAAAGAAAGAAGACCATGGCATATACGAGCACAAAGCAGGCTTGATGCAGATAAGAACAGTGGCCTTACAGAAAGACTTAAAGGAAAACTTTGTGAAAGATCAGTGTTTCCAATTCTAAACATTAGAAGCATCTTTCTTAAAAAGGAAAAAAAATTCATTAGAAGACCAAACACTCCCCCATCTTCGCTGGAAGACCCTTTGAGCTTCTTTTATTGCACAAACATTAGCTTCATTGGAATATTCCCCCACTCCAAACCCAAAAAAACAACTGCAGAATTCTCCCTTGTTTGAAGAACACCACGAGGCCGGACCCAGTTTTGCTTTAGCCACTCCATCTACATTAAGGAGTAGTGTTCCTAGTAAAGGAGGGTTCCCAACTTCCCAAACACATTGGTCTTTGCTTCACATTGCCCACTTGATATAGAGGCTGTAAGATAATACAGAAGTAACCAGAAGCATACAAGAGAGAGAAGTATTGCAAGAGAATTTGATGATCTTCATTGTATTGACGATGGGTACATATATAACATTGATAGCCTAAATTAGTGGATCTGATTAAGATCTAATTACAAGATTACAGGCACAGTTAAGGTAAGTAATATCTATCTAATATCTATAGACAACTCATACAATGTTGACTGGTGGGCTGACCCAATATACATTGATTTGTGGGCTAACCCAATTCATGGGTCGTGGGCTGACCCGTTAGGTCAATCTGACCTGTATCTTTACAGAGGCATCCCAATTAATCATGACCTTATTTAAGTAGGTTACGTATAGTTGGGTTCTTTTCTTGTTGATACCCATTTGTTTACCCTAAGCTTGAAAACACATACCATTCGAGTTCACTTCCTTAGTGTTAAAAACTCTACTGTTTCTTTCTTTCCGAAAGATAAAGACCAATTTATTGTCTTTTTTTAAATGAAAGACCAAATTATTGTTGCAAATCATAATCTCACATAATTTGCCCACACCCCAAGGAAGGAATACCGCACCATGCCTTCACTACATTTTTGAGAGAACTGGGAGCAGACCCCCTTAATCCACAGATCCTAATGAAATAGCACCAAATTTGCCAAGTGGATCATATATAAATAAACACAAGGCAGATCGTCTCATTTTCCACTTTGCACAATGAACAAGTATTGGATAGATAACTTGACAGACATCACCCTTAATTAAATTGTGAACTGTCAAGACTTGAGAGTTTGCCTATGACTGCTAGCCCAGAAAATGCCTCAACCCTTGAACGAGTAAGGTCATGCAAATAAAACCACACAGCGGGCTTGATCCAGACTGGGAACATTAGCCTTACAGAAAGATTTAGAGAAGAGGAGCATTTGAAAGAAGGAAGGATAAAGATTCTTCTGGATGGGGCAATCTCACTCCCTACCTCACTGCCAATCTGGGTGGATGAGATTAAATGTTGTTGTGCTGGTGGAAATGGATCAGGAAAATGAAGACATCCAAGCTGGGAGGGAGGAGCATACGAAATCACTCATACAAGGGGCAAGAGGACACTGTTGCTGCAGAGGTTGGGGGGAGAGGAAAGAGGAGCTCGGGGAGGAAGAAGATGATGACGTCAGAGGACAATTTTTGAATTTTGAAAAGCCCGCTTAGAAAGGGAGATGGGAGGCGAAGATGGATTGTGGTGGACCCAAGTCTGTTGGACTCAAAACTGAGAAAAGAAGAACCAAAGAGAGCCCAGTCTGCTTAACGGGCAAAGACGGGAATAATGGGCCGAATGAATATAAAGGAAGGGAGTTGGGCTCAAATAAGAATATTTTATCGAGGCTAGGGCTCTTCATGGGAGAGACTTCACAAGAGGAGTATGGAGGAGGGGAAAAAGGAGAGGAGTCGTCGATGAGCTCCTCGATCGCATCCAAGGAAGATGAGGTGAGGGAGGTAGAGAAGGATTCGGAGGAAGCTATGAGCAGCGACAGGGACAGCACTGGTGAGGGAGAGTGGTTTTGGAAAAAGAGGAGGGGCCAGACTTCGGCGACAGAAGTGATGAAGTGTTCAATTGAGCAAGATGAAGACCAAAGGGATGCACTTTCGGATCAGTAACCAACTGGGAAGCGCCGGAAGGGTTTGAAGATGAATGGAATGTTACAGGAGCTGAGACAGGGAGAGGAGAGGCCCGAGAAGGGGCCAGAAGCAGAATATATGCCAGAAAACGGGGACATCCAAATTAAAGAAAGGTCAATGCAGGTCATTGAGGGCGAAAGATGTTTTATAACCCTGAAGGAGGACTCAACTGGGTGGATCTCTGTTTCAAGAACAAAGTGCGTGGGATCTGAGCCAGTTAAACAACGACCTCTGGAACGACATATTTCCGCAGCAACCCAGAAGCAACCCTCAGCAAGGCAGAAGCACAGATGGGCTAACGACATATCTCCAAAGCATTCCAGAAGTATATATAGGGTCCTGAAGGCTACATCAGAGAAGGGAGAGACTAAGAACTGGGAAAGGAAAGAGGTAGGTCCGAAATGATGGCTCTAGAAAGGCGCGCACACAAAGAAATTAACGAAAATTTGGGTATTGAGAACGGACGAGGCAGATCGGAATATGCCATGGTTGCATCAGAAAATAGTTCAATGTGGAAGGGCTATCGGTGTTTCAGTGGATGAAAACCGGGGGGGATGGGCAGCGATGGTAGAGTTTGCACAGAGAAGGGAGCAGCAGAACAGAGAAGAATTAAGAAAGGAAAAGGCAAAAAGAAAAGGAGAGAGGGAGCTTAATAGCCTGAGTTGTTTTATTAATTATGAGAGGAACAAGAATCAGCATATGGAGAAATCTAATCCAGGGAAGGGAGGCAGGAGAACTCAGGGGGATTGTTCAAGTTTGAAATGAATATTATTCTTTCATGGAATGTAAGGGGTTTGGGGGGAGCTCTTCGCAGAATGGTGGCTAAGGAGATGATCAAAAGACAAAAGGTGCAGATCACTTTGATACAGGAGACCAAGCTAAAAGAGGTAAATGAAAAATTGTGAAAGAAATTTGGGGCACCAGGTTTATAGGATGGTTGCTGTCGAATCATTGGGATCAGGGGGAATTATGATATTGTGGGAGGGACTCTAGATCAGTCAACATTTTGAAGAGTTGGAGAGATGTTTTTTCTGTTTCGGTGGCAGTCGAGGATCTGTCCAACAAATCAAAATGGCTGATAACATCTGTCCATGGCCCGAATGACAGCCAAAGAAGAAAAAGAAATGTGGAAGGAGTTGGAAGAGATAAGAGGAAGATGGGATGGTGCGTCGTGTATTGAAGGAAATTGGAACATAGTCAGATTTCCTAGTGAAAAATCCGGTGCAGGCAGCACTACAGAAGATATGAAATCCTTTTCAGATTGGATAAGTTCACAAGCACTCGTGGACCTGCCTTTGAAAGGAGCTTCCTTCACCTGGTCTAATCACCAGAGCCCGCCAACTTTATCAAGGTTGGATAGGTTTTTGGTATCAAACAAGCGGATGGATTTATACCCAGAGGTACGCCAATTAGCCCTTCCAAAGGTTGATTCTGATCATTGTCCTATTATGCTTGACTCTAATCCGGATAGATGTGGACCAACTCCATTTCGGTTTGAGTTAATGTGGTTGGAGGAAAAAAACTTCACGGAAAAGATAAGGGGTTGGTGGAGGGAAATGAAGATTGAGGGCTGGGTGGGATATAGGTTGACTACCAAGCTGAAGTTATTGAAGCTGGAAATCAAGGAATGGGCTAAAAACAATTTTGAAGAGGTGTGTGCGTGGAAGGCATGCCTGTTAGAAGAGGTTCAAAAACTGGATAGGAAGGAGGAAGCTGGACAATTTGTCTTTGGAGGAAGAAGTAACAAGAATGAATCTTAAAGAAGAATTTCAAAGAAAGGTGAGGGAGGAAGAGATCATGTGGAGACAAAGATCAAGATGTAAGTGGTTGAAAGACGGGGATAAGAACACTTGAGTTCTTTCACAAGATAGCCTCTTCAAGAAAGAGGATAAATAGAATAATTTAATTGATGGATGGAAATAGAAGGTTGGAAGGTAAGGGGGAAATTATTAAGCATGTTGAGGATTACTTTGTTTCCCTTTACTCTAAGGATGTGTGGGAAAGACCTTCCTTGGATAACTTGGAGTTTGCAGAAATAGGAGATGAGAAGGATAAATGGCTTTGATGAGGAGGAGGTTCGTCAGGCAGTCTTCTCTTGTGAGGGGGACACAAAGCTCCGGGTCCTGATAGTTTCCCTATGGCTTTCTTGCAATGAACGAAAAGATGTGCCAAAAAGGATTTATAAGACTAATTCTGCAACTCAAAAGCTATGATGTACGGATAGTTCAAAATGGGTAATGTATCATGTTATATCATATCCAAATACTTCACTTTTTAAGAGTGAAATCTGTGTCCCTGCCATGTCCTTGGCATGTCTCTCTCGTATCCATGCCATAAATGGGCATCATAGCTCTAAAGTTAGTTACTTCTATGAGGATAGTTATTTCTCAAACTTCATACTTAGTCCCATGAAGTTTGATCAAGGGTTAGCCCTATACCTAGATATAATAAATGAAGTCGCCCAACTCTGATAATCAACAAATAGCATCCTTCGAGTGTTCCATGACAAGCATCAAACTCTATACATGTTCATATTATGCATGAAAACTGTCTTAAAACATCTAAAGAAGCATTTAAGAGTGACAACCTCTTCATTGAGAGATGAAATGAAGTGAATAGTACTATCAGCAAATTAAACAAGAGTGATTGTTAGACCTCCTATCCATTTGTACAAATGCCACGCCAACTACTCTGCAACTACAGATACCCCCATCGCAACAAGTGTACAATCAATGAAATCAACATTTCTCGGTTCCTCATCCAATATGGTTCACTCAATCAACTGTTGCCATCCTAAAACTGTATCTTCCTCTATAGAACAAAATGGCACCTTGCTTGCAATCATTTGCCTCAACCACGTGGTCAACTATCTAATGCAAGAGTAAAGGGACATCCCCTGGACATCCCATCAAATGCTTCCATGTCTCTGAGTCTTCAATCCTCCATGGTCAAAAGGTAAGTGCTCGCTTTAAAACTAGAACAAATACTGATGAGAAAAGAAAATATATATATAAAAAAAAAGGTCAATGTTTATGAGCAGCCAGGCATTTTAAAACCAAAAATTGTCATCAAGGAATGACCACTTACAATTGGGTGGGCTAAAAGTTCACCAAAGCTGTAGATGTTATCTCCCAACAATGCAGAAAGAGATAGGTCAAATGCCAAGTCCTGAAATAAGCATTGTAAGTGGAAATCAGTAGTAGAATGACATAGAATTAGGTAACTCTGATGACAACATAAACCCCTCAATTATGAGACAAAAGAACTGCAGAGTGCAGATGTTAAAAATTTTATATCAGCTCTATCCACCCTTAAAATACTAAAAACGACTAAAGCAGCATTTTTCATATAATAAAATATAACCAAAAAAATGAAGAAAAGATGACAACCATAGTATCAATTTTTTTGTATCAGTATGGTCATAGTATCAGTAAGGACACCTATTTTCCTTTGTCCTTTATATGACGAGAAGTTCGACTTGGTCTTAAAGCTGTCACGTTTGCTTCAGCCTGTTCATTTGATAGAAAGCTATGACTTTCTGGCTTGAGATCCATCTAAGTGTCACATCAGTAAGAGTCCTTTGCTTTTCTAGTTCCATACAACGCTCCAAACATGAAGCGGTAGACAACAAAATATTTTTTCCTTCTTTTCGACTTTCACAGCATATATAAACAAGCCCCAAGTCTATTATGTTTTCAGTTAAATCTCATTACAAGAAGCTGATTCCATCTGATCAGTTCTCGCATCTTGCATCCCCTATAAATATAATTGGGGTAAGGCTCCTGCAGTGTTGGCATTTTGTTGGGTGCATGTATTTTGTTGGACAGCTTTATTGAGCAAGTTTCTGATCAGAGATAATCTACGTAAACAAAATAGAAAGCTTTGGACGATAAATGGATGCTTCAAGTGCTTGCAAGTTGCGGAAAATGTTTGACATCTGCTTCTCACTTGCCATTTTAAATGGAGTTTGGAGTTGTTTCTTCCAGCTATTGAAGTGCAACAGGTCATGACTAACTCACCGTGGCCCTCATTCAGCAGTGACAATTTTGGATCCTTCCTAGAAGAGGGAGGATTTTGTGGAAGTGCAAGAAGAAGCCCTATGGTGGATGGTCAACATGGCTGGAGTGAAATAGGATGACATTACACAACATGGCTGATTTTACAAATCTGATCTTTGGCATGGTCTAGTATGGTGATGCTTAACCTCTTTTTTATTTCATATTTCTTTTTATCAAGCCAGACATCTTTAAATTAGAGTTTTCTTTAATTAATAAATTTCATTGTCAATTTGTCACCATCTCAAATAAAATAAAATAAAATCTCAAATGAAGTTCATTCTAAACCAAATATTGCTCTATTTATTACAAGATTCTTCTAGAGATCAGTGTGTAAGTAACTTAGTAATATTTTTCAACAAAACCAGCTGGTGCTCAGATTGAACACCTACAGTTAAGAGGAAGATCCCCATGCCAGAAGGTTCTCTCACTATATACCATTTCCATACAGGACTATACACAGACGTCGACCACTTAGTGTGCAATATTTATATACCTCTAGCTACAAGTATGTGAATATATTGTTCTTTTTTCTTTCTTTCTTTCTTTCTTTTTTTTTTTTTTTTTGGTGAGATGAGCAATTCAGTGATTTGAAAAACTTATCTCAATGTCCATTTTATTTGCTTAAAAAATAGTTAAAAGATGCCAAACAAAATGGTTAAAAAGAAACATACCAGCTTGAACGTTTCTGAAAGCGATTCAACTGTTGTGTAGGCCAAATACAGCAGAGCACTTTTATAGAACTCTGCGAATTCCTGGTGGGATTTGTGGTACTGAGATGAGACCCAATAATAACTTGCATAAACAGAAGGATCAATTTCGGTCATGCTATCCAATGAGGTATTCCCATCTTCCAGAAGTTTCTTGCACTCCTTCTGGTCTCCCATCTCAAGTCTGAATGCAGCTATTTGCATCTTGATGTAGACGATTGGCTCCTCTACCCGTATCTCTTTGGTGGCATGAAGTTTTTCGATCACCCCATCAAGATATGCTATCGCAGCCTCCTTCTCTGAATATCGTCTAGAAACTATAACAGCGAAATGTGCAAGCTTTAGGAGATTAATCTTCGTCTCAAAATCAGTGATGAAGTTATGATATAATTGTATGAGAGTGTCACCCGCCTGAAACTCAAGTATTCAAATATTAGTCAAAATGAATCCAGAGAAGTTAAAAAAATGCATAGACGGACTACTAAATAAAAGGAAGCCGAAAGAAAGAGTGTAATCCAGGACAAAATAAAGTGAATCAGCCTATAATCATACTGCACACTGTATAACACTTTTTTCAAACAGAATGCACAGCTTGCGCCCAGATACATAAGGTGACCCAGAAATACACACGTGTAAAAATATATTTGCAAGCACGATATATACATCTATGTAAGTCACTCAACTTGGAATTAAATTTCTATATACATCTATGTAAGTCACTCAACTTGGAATTAAATGTCTATGTATTTACTTTTACAAGCTGGGATGTGTAACATGAATGAATGGATTGGATCAACCAAAGGCAGGCCCGCACCTTTCAAACACAGGATCTGATCATTTCTCTTTTCTAGAAACTGGGGTTTATGCATGAAATGCACAATCCTTCTCTGTACCTGATTTTATTGCTTGTGGCATGTAAGGAACGTACATTTGGCAATGAGATCTTAGGGTTTGGACACGTATCCCTAGGGTTTTGGCGTGTGGAAATTGTTTGAAACGGCAGTCTAGGGTTTTTCTCAATCCCACTTGCATACAACCAAAACTATCTAATTGCAACCATCTGTCACACCAAAAGATCAGACCCACCCACAAAACTGCAAGAACATTCAACAGAAACTTCAAAAAAAAAAAAAAGAAAACAATCCATTCTCAAAATCTCCAACCCAGATCTCAAGCCCTAATTTTCCCCTAAAAAAAACACAACTTTCACTCATCCTCCACATCACTAGCAAGTCAAGGACTCAAGACACTGAATGATGAAAAGAAAAATCCCAAAAAAATTCAAAAAAATAAGGAAAATAGCAACAAAGAACACTAACAAATACAGATTGAAATCTGAATTGTGGTGGTAGTGGTAGATAGAGAAAGACCTGAAAGACTGCTAGGGCAACGAACTGCTCCAGCTTGTTTGTGAGCTGGTTCCATAGCTTCTTTTGATACAGATCTGCGAGCGAATTGTACCAGTCGGCAAGTTCCGGCTGCGCGTTAGACTGCAATTCAAGGTATCTGAGCGCAGCCATCGATCGATGGGAAGAGGAATATTTGGAGATGGATGAAGAAAGATTAAGGTCTTGGAATTGCAGAGAAAGCCCAAAACCCTCGCCTTGTTTCTTTGTTTCTTGGGGGTTGGGAAAAGGAAAAGGCTGCTCCGTCTACGTATTTAGTATTCCTGCAGTTCCCCTGACGCATTTGGAATGCCAGACTTCTAATTAAATACTAAACACTCTCCAACGTTTGGTGGAGTATTGAACTTTGGCAATGGGCATAGATCTATCTTCCATTCTTTCCTTCACAATTGTGTATAATAAGTTAATGCCCAACACCACCAACTTCACACAAAATTTTTGTCTATATAACTTTAGTAATAAGGTGACCACTAGTGCTCGGAATAAGGTGACCATAAAATAATTTATTTAAGTGGACCATAAAATATGAATCCTTCACAATGATCACCAATCCCGAGTTTTATTTTTCATCCAAATGGACTGAACCGTTTGATTGACTTACATTTATTTTAGACTGTAAAAACCGATCGGCAATTGATCAAACAATTAGAATAATGATTTCAACATCCATCACCATGCAAAGATATATGGGGGATTTCTTTTGGTCCCTCGATCCACTCTCTGAGTGAGCATCATTAATCGGTGCGGGGGTGTTTGGGATTATACATGTGAGGCGGGCGGATATAACAACAAAACCCAAACCTACTTCAAACAAACAAAAAAACTACCGAACTTGTGCTTAATAGGAGTTGGTTAGGGCGGGTCCCCATCTGAACCTGACTCATTGCCATCCCTAGAAACGTCTTAGTGCAAGTTTATGGACGCGGAGTCGTCTAAATATGACCCACCCTAATAGGGCTCTCCTACAAGTAGTTGCAAGTACACTTCAGCATTTAGGGCCCGTTTGGGCCTACCTTTCATCATTTGTGACCCCTTTGATGGTCTTTTTATCCAATGAACCTTCACTCACCATTGGGTTGAATCGCAATAAAATTTAATGGTGAGATGTCATTAAACTTTTAAGGCCCTTATACCAAGGGCTATGGTAATATGGTGGGTTTTTATTATTGTTATTTTCCATCCCTTTGACTATGAAGAGATCTTTCAATTTGCCCTCCTCCTCTAATTGGCAAACTTGCAGCTAAGTGGGCCCATGAGCTTGAGGACTACATATAAGTTGTATTCAGCTTGTCTACTCATAGGTGAACATTTATCCACTTCGATGATACAATCTCAATCATCAATTCATCAATTGTGCTGATTATATATATTATGAAATATAAATCATCTTAATCATTTTCATTGGCTCTCAAATATAACAATTACCTTGTATTCTAATTCTCTTCCAATGTCTTAATAATTTTTTTATGTTCTAAATTTATTTATTATCACGCTACTTTAGAAAAAAAAAAGGGAACATAATTCAAGGAAAAACGATGGATGCATTTTATATAGCGATGTACCATCATTCATAAATCATGCATAAATATGATTTTATATAAGTATAATATATTTGTGACACTTCTAATATGATTTAAACTTGGTCATAAAAATACTTATTTCTCTTTCTATAATTAATTAATACGACAGGTCATACTAATAGGCCTTGTTTGTAAGAAAATGATCAATCTATCTGAGTCAAGTACATTTCAAATAGATAAGACTTGAAAAAAAAAATAGTAAAAACACACTATAAGAAAAGTTAAATTTAGCAGCGATTTTTGTCTACTGCTAAATGATAACAAACCACCACTAATGCCTTTTGCTGCGAAAAAATGTCTGTCACGACTTTTATAGTCGAAAGGTGGTGTCCCTAATTGTATTTATAGCAAAAAAGATTTTGCTGAAAACATAGAAATAGCTACTAATGTCTCCATCATCTGCCACTAAAAATGATCTCCCAACGGCGTCTTTGTTTTGTCGCTAGTTTTAGTTTTATCCATTGCTATTGGTTTGTTTTTTCCACCACTAAAAACGCACACACTATTTGTGCACAATAATATCCGTAGGCTTTTTGTAGGAAAGCAGAAAAGGAAATATTTGTACAGGGGAAGATTTTAACTAACACGCTTATAGTTGAGTGGTGTTGGTACCTTGGTCGACAGTCCAGTCGGAAAAAAATAGAAGGAAAGAAAATGTTTTATTAGAGAAAAAGAAAAAGTTTAGTATGCAGTCAAGTGAGATTTTAATGAAAACAATGGACCCCTCTTTGTAATAGAAAGTAAAAACACTTTCTTACAACTAAAACACCGTAACGCTTCTTCCTGTTTCTGGTCTAAAACCCTACAAAAACCCTGTCATCTTCTTTCTTTCTCCTCAAGTCTTCTCAGAACGTCTTCTTATATAAAAACCCTAGCTTTCAATCCCAAAACAACACCTGCAACTGAAATTTCTAGGGTTTTGGAAAATGTCTAGGGTTTCTGCAGCAATACTCGCCTCTGCTGCTGCAGCCTCAGTGGCCTTATCAACAGAACATGCCTACGCCGATAGCCCTTTCAAATCTCTCTTCTACACTCCTCCTTCTCTTCCTTCTGAAATCTCTCCAGAAGCCAATTCTCCCGATACAGCACTGCCGAAACCAGCTGAGAAAGAGGAACCCCGTCCCCGAAATGACAATCCTCGCACGACGGCGGCTGGGTTCGATCCAGAAGCGCTCGAGAGAGGCGTAATTGCGCTGAAAGAGATCAACAAGTCTCCTAATGTTAAGAAAGTAAGGGTTTGCTCGGCTGCGATTAGTTCGATTTGTTTGTTTTTTTTTTCATTGTTGAATTTTGTAAAAGTATGTTAATTTTTGTATCTGGGTTTTGTTTTGGTAGTTATTTGAACTCATGGGAAAGCAAGAAGAGACGAGGAAGATGGAATTGGCGGCGAGGAATGCTGAGTTTCAGGCATTACAGGCTCAGCATGAAACTGTAAGTCGCATCCCTCTGAAATTGCGTGTAATGATATTTTTAATCACCGATGAAATAAAAACGATTTCTGTGCTGGATAGTTAACAATGATTGGATTATTAATAGAAGTTAATGAAGAACCCGACACCCAAGATGGTGTATTAGGAGCTGATTTCAAATAATCCATGCAACAGGATCTATAAATCAGGCTCGAAGTAGCTCTGTTGTATAGTTCTTATTGATGTAGATTGACCAACCACTCTGTGAGAAGCTCATGATCTTTCAGAGGAAATGAAAGGAAGTTCAGTTCTTATCTGAAAAAGCCCAACATATACAAAGAGTTTTTTTTTCCCCCTTTAACTATACCACTTTTCTCGCTATTGCGTTGAGCATGGGTTATAGTGATCATTTAGGCAGTTTGTGTGCATTACAATACATATGAATTGAATACATAAGTCGGTTAAAAATGAAGATCAATGGTGAAGTTCCAAAAATGAGCATCAAATGGCATCTTCCTTTTATTATACTTCCTTAAAAGAAAATGTTATTTGATGTTCATTTTTGAAATTCCACCTTAATTATCATTTTTAACCTCCCTATGTATTCAATTCCTATGTATTCTAAATTCTAATGCAAACAAACTTCAGTATTTTTCGTTATAGTATGAAGACAACTGTTCTTAACTTCTTATCTTTTAATGTTTAAATTGAAATCTAATAACACATGGTGCATGCAATCCAGATTGTTTATTGAATTGCAATTTAAAATCTTTTGTTTCTCAGATTTATCTTTGTTTAATGCACAAAAATGTGAAGACATCAATGATAGAGGTTTCTGGTATGGCTGTATGGGAAATGAGTGCTTGTCTATTTCTATATATGTCATGGCAGTACACAATAGAAACTGGAATGCCGTGTTAAGAAAATTGCAAATGTCAAATCTTGGATGCCATACAAGAGAACTGTGTTACGGATATATATATATATATATATATATATATTTTAATAGCAATTCTATATATATTTACAATTATTTCCACAGCATAGAGGTTCCAATCTTCACCTCAAATTCATCACCATCATCATCAAAGCCTTATCCCAACTATGTTGGGCTCATACCTGAATTCTATTTCTCAATTCCAGTCTATCTTGAGCAAAATCCTCGGATTGGTTGCACTTATTCAAATATATCCTTACTCAGCCTACCCCTTTTACTTGACCTCGAGTTACAATCCAAAAATTCAATGAGTCAACTCTTGAGATGCGTTACCAATACATAATGGAACACTTGCCTTTGAAATGATATTGGGTTTCAAGATAGGTTTATTGGTAGCCATGCATTAGCTACTTGCACTTTTAAGACAACACCAGATATATCAATGAAAGGATGAGAAGTCTTTGCAGCCTTTTTGATAGGTTGATGCATATGAAACCAACTTTCCATTGAATGAATTAAAAATAAGCAAATATTCTCTGCCTCTAATTAACAAACATAGCTCATTTAATAGCGTTAAACATGCCCACTGGTTATTAAGTACTACATATATCATTCATCTTACAGGAAAGACAACGAGTGATCTATGAAGAACAGAGAAAGGTAAACCAGCAACAAGCACAGACAAAAGCCCAAATAGCTCGCTATGAGGATGAATTGGCGAGGAAGAGAATGCAGGCATGTTTCTTTTGACCTTTTTTTCCCACCCCGAACATTTATTTTATTTTATTTGGAGCATGGTGATCGTGCCTCTGCTTTATCTTGCAGGCAGAGAATGAAAATCAAAGGGCAAGAAATCAAGAACTTGTGAAGATGCAAGAAGAATCATCCATTAGACAGGAGCAGGCTCGCCGTGCTACAGAAGAACAGATTCAAGCCCAACGAAGGCAAACAGAGAGAGAAAAGGCAGAGATAGAGCGGGAAACCATTATAGTTAGGGCTATGGCGGAGGCCGAAGGGAGAGCCCATGAAGCAAAACTATCCGAAGAGGTAAATAGACGGATGGTAGTTGAGCGAGCTAGTGCAGAACGGGATAAATGGGTTGCAGCTATAAACACAACTTTTGATCATATCGGAGGTGCCAACTCATTTTCAAATACGTGAAACCTTAATCATTTATATTGAAAAGTATTCCATGTCATCTAGTTCCACATGCCATGTGTGTGTCTATGGAGTTTTTACGAGAAGTAGGATTTAATTTGAATATTTGTTACACTTTTTAGTTCTTGGATGCTTCCGGTGCATAAACTCAGTTGCACACGTTTTAAAGTTTCATAGGTCTTCAGGAGGGAGAGCATGAATGTTTCACTACTCTTTGTGGAATTACCGAAGTTCCTGAAATCATGGAAGTGTTGTCCAACTCCTAAAAGGCTTCGATCCAAACATGGTCTAAATTATTGATTAATCTTCTACAACCATTAGGACACTAACGTTGACATAAATATATATGAACTAATATTTTTCCCATAAAAAAATACTAGCTCTACCTTTTTGTTTTTTTTTCCTTTTTTTCTTTTTAATTTTTTTTTTCTCCCCTGGCAGTCAAGTCCTCTAGGGAAAAGGTCGAAACTATATTTTTCCCTAACCTGTTGTTAGAAGATGCTGGAGGCTTTTTGGGTCCATTTCTCTATTTTCACTGATTCAGAAGATCAAAACCACATTTTGTGGATGATCAAAGCATTCAAAGATTGAAGGTAATGTTCGCCTGGTTCAATGAAAGTCAAACTTGGCCATTTAAAAATAAAATAAAATGAAAGTCACACTCGGCCACCTATTACCACACATATACATTCCAAATAATTAAAAAAAATGTTGCTTAAATTTATAGGGCATTATTCTCTATTTTTAACTTTTTTTAATCATTTTTAATAGTTTATTAGGTTTTTGGGGCTCTAGGTACGACCCTATCTAACTTGGCCATGTCCCATGCAGCTCGGTTGAGTTGACTCAAGGGTTACAGTCGCTCCCTGAGCCAGAGATTTAAAACCTTGCTTTTGAAGCGTTTATTTTTACATTTATACCGTTTAAAAAAAAAAAAAAAACCTTAACAATCCCTTTCTCATTATCAGTAAAGTTCTATGATGGGCGTTAAATATCACTTTCATGCACCAAAGTTAGAAATAAAAATGGGAATGCTTATATTTGAGTGGAAAAGTAAACTCATAAAAATAGCATATGCTGATGATGACGGTGATGGTTTACAGACGTTTCAGTGCTAGACAGTGTATTTTAATGTGTCTGTTTATTTGCATTTCTGGAATGTAGATAAATGTGTTCTTTTCTAAAGTTGTCTTGGCTGTGTCTGGGATTGCTATGATTTTCTGCTTCTGCTCAGTGAGTGACCTGCCTATGCATAAAAATATCTGTCAATACATATTATATCCACTGATATTTATTGGTTATCAATATGCCCTCACGATAGTATAGGCCTGTTGCTCACTAGCTCCACTTCAAGAAGTTACCCATGTTGGCCAATAAAATTGGTTGATAGTCTATAATTTAATGCATCAGCTTATTCCAACATTTTTTTTTATTTTTTTCATTATATTACTTATTTTCCCCAAAGTTAACCAAAAATCATATATGGATTTGTCTTCTTAAACTTAGATTTGTGAGTAATGGATTTGAATGGTTTAGATCCATGTGATTTTAGCCTTTTTATATTCATTTTGTTTTTTTTTGTTTTAATTTTTTTGTTGCATTTAATTTTTCAATGTATATATATTTTTTGAATGCTACTAATTTTATGTGATGCTTCTGAGGAGAGAAGCTCCTTCAGGGACAGATTCTTTGGCCAAGTCTTGGGTAGATGGGAATGCAGTGTATGCACTGGACTCTGGTTGTCTAATTAGAATGAACGTGTGTGTATTGACACTATGATAGGGTCAATGCTGTGTCTTTCTTCTGGTTATATGGGTTTACATGATTACATCTCTTATGCTTGTACGAGAACACTGTTTTGCAAAAACAAAAAAATTCTTTTCTTTTCCTGTTTTTTTTTGGTAGATTGGGTATGTGGTACAGAACTCATGGGATAACCTACCTGCCCCAGGGACTGATCCATGGGCGGCAACGTGAGATGAGAGATGCCTTTTTATTTAATGAAACTTTTCTTTTATAAAAGTTTCATCCAACAATCTTTCAAAAAAAAAAAAAAAAAAAAAAAACCAACAACAACAATAGAGTAAATGCAATAACTGATCCTCAACAGATTCAACAATTCAGTTCCTTGGGATTCTTTAGTGATAGAGCCAGAGGAGCTGCGTAACATTTAGTAAGAAAGCATATAGACATCAAAATTAATATTTTTCAATATTTTGAGTTTCATGGACATCTTGTCAGAATTTTCGGGGACTCAAAATGTTCAATCAAATGGCTAATACATTTTGCCAGCCTGTATCATTTTCCAGATCGGCTTATGTGCCTTATGGTTCCCACTATGTTGAGCCTTTAGTTACCTGGACAAAAACTAAAAAAGCTCTTTATGTTAGTTAGTAGGTGGTCATTTTTTTTTCCTTTTTTTTTTCTGCCCCGTTTTACAAGAGACCGAAACTCACGAACCCACATGCACACTGTCCTTGACCAGCTGAGCAAGAGCCGGGGACAGTAAATGGTTACTTGTTAGTGATGCTTATTTCTGCAATTTTTGTGTAATTGCATTCTTGAAAGGAATAAGTGCAGAGGCAAGCAGCTAACTGCTTTTAGAGTGCAAACTGATATTCATCTTCTTAGTCAATTTTTTTTCCTGAATTGCTTACCAACCTTCCACCTTGAGTGGCTCCAACACGGTGTAGATTTTCTCATCTTCTACTGATTACATGACTTGCCAAAGCTTGACTGCACAGGATTATGTATTATTTTGCAGGGGGGTTGAGGGCTATACTAACTGATCAGAATAAGCTGATTGTAGCTGTTGGGGGAGTAACAGCTCTTGCAGCAGGGATTTACACAACTAGGTATTGGTCAGAAAAGATTTGATATAGTTTCTGCCTCCATTTCCAAATTTTTACTTGTTCATTATTATTAGTGTTTTTATTATTATTCGGAATTTAAGATATTTGTTCTGGTGCTGTCTGTGCTCTGTATTTTATGACTTTTGTTTCATCTGTCATACACTTTTTTTTTTCTTTCAAATTACTTACTTTCACTGGACACATGGAATACCTGATCACTCAAATCCTGATCATCTAAATATGGTTCTCTTTGACTGATTAAATAAAAATGGTTCAGTTTGTGGATGGAGTATAGTCTTCGATCATTCTGATCAAGTGTTCAGAAGTTCTTACCATTCTGCTGGTGGGAATCAATGAATAGTGAAAAAGAAAAAGTTCAGCTATCCAAGTTCAATAGGTAACATCAGATGGTTACTGGTTAGTGTCAAAATTACTGGTTTGTTGGTTAACTCGGTTCATGTTTGAGTCCACGAATTTCAATTTGCAACTTGTAGGTGAACCTGGTTTGTTGGGAGCTATGATGCCCAGATACGGCCCAGATACGGCAGGGACACGCCATAGGCATGGCAGGGACACGGATTTTACATGTAAAAAGTGAAGTATCGGATACGATACGACACGATACGTTGCCCATTTTGAAGTATCCGTGCATCATAGGTTGGGAGTAGGATTATATAATTTGTGTTTGGTTTTTTCATGGTTATCTTCACTTAATGCGTTCTTTCCAATTACGGTGCAACATTATTGTCAGTTTTGTAATTAAAGTAATGCTCAGAGAGGATGATTTTCGTAACATTCCTTCAGGTTGATTTTTCTATATATGACAGTCACGTCTAGGGATGTAAATAGTTGAGTTTGGGCTCGGACGAGATTGGTGTTCCGCCTACCAGGCCCGACATGTGTCCAAGTATTGGACCCATACTCGACTCTGACAAACCTGATTAGAACTTGAACTGGATTCAAGCCAGAATATTTTATTCTATTTTAAATATTTTATATTTATTATTATATATAATAATGTTGAGAAATGTTCCTCTGAGAGACAACTCTCACTGCCTTAGGTGAGAGACAGCTTGATGGGCCACATCATGCTGTCTGTCACCATAAGACGGTGAGAGCTCTCTCTCCCACAGGAGCATTTCTCAATGATGTTAATGTAATATGTTATTGATATATTTATGTGTGTTTCATAATAACTGATAAAAATTGTAATAAGAATTTTTTTGAAAAGAAAAAATTGTAATAATAATAATAATCATATATATATAAAATGATGTCATTTATTTTACGTATATATCATCAAATATTTTATGTATAATATCTATTATCATTCACTATGTATATGTATGTGTGTTTATATCATTTTTTTTTCTTTTGTTATGTGGTATTGGTTTTTTTTTTTTTTTTGTGGGGGGGGGGGGTGGTTTGGATTTATCAGAGGGCCCCATGTGCTACACAAAAGATGGTGCTCCTGTTTGGTGATCACATAAGGGTGCATTCTTGAGGATGTCCCATATATATATATATATTTATATCCATTCAAAATGCACACACGTGCGTGCGTCCGCAGTGTGTGCCTATATTATACTTGGGTATTTGGGTACACAAATAGACTCGGACTTGAAATGTGAACCTAGATGATATGTACAAGAACCACCTGTACCCTTGTGTTCATCATTGGCTGTAACCTTTTCCTGGCAATGCATAGTAGACTAAGTACTACTTTTCTTCAACATAGAATTGAATTTTGCATTGACAAGTTCTTATGGCCAACTGCCTATCTCATACCAACCTTCATCATCTTTTTTATCTTGGGACCTGTGGGCCCAAGTATAGGAAGGATACGACAGAGACACTCAATGGAACTGTCGGATACAGATTTTACTCCAAAAAAAAAGAAAAGAAAAGAAAAAAAGAAGTACTGGATATGATATGTTACCTATTTTTAAGTATTTGGGAATCTATGAGTGTCTCATGCCAAGAAACAACATATGGTAGAGGAATGAAACTCCCGGCTAAACACTGTGGATCCAAATATCCAACTTAATTTGGTTCACATGATTTGTTTGTTATCAAATTATAAGCTAACCGAAGTATGAACTGTTAGCAATGTTGGGTTGTTTTGGATCTTTGTTCTTTTTTATGTGTTATTCTCATTTTTAGTTGGGTTTCTTCTATTTGAAATTTTAGAGGAATAAATACATTGGTTTTTTCAGAAAACAAAAAAGCGGCTGAACAATGAACTAGGTTGAATGAAATGTGTACTAAAGAAATCAAATTGGATTGTTCAATCACTGTGATTTTTGGACCATACACTATAAACTTTGGTTTCTGCTATGGAAGCCTATTTGGTAGTTGCTGCCATAGAGATTTGATCCGTGGAAGATGGGTATAAATGCCTATCTATACTGTCCAATACTCACCAGTCACCATGCACCAAATGCATTTATTATTATTATTTTTCCTCACTTGGATTTCATGTTGCTATTGTGATCTATGAACTTACTGTTTTGGGACAATTGAAACAATTGAGAATATGTATAAAATGATGGATGACCTTCAATGCAATTTACTGAATATTTTTTCTGCTTTCCTTTTCTGTGGACAATGTGATCTATGAGTACACAGCTTTTAGAAATTATTTTCTGATCTGTAGTTTTTACTTTTGAGACAGTTATTTAACTAAAAAATGAAAATAAGTACAGAGGGTTCTTGAAAAAATACGCAGAGGGTTCTTGAATAAAGTTTAGTTGAATGTTTTGTTAATGATCTTATATTGAAGCTTATCAGCTATCTGTAGTGGTCTTTATTTATACACTGTTTTGTCCTATGCAGAGAAGGTGCTAGAGTGGTTTGGGGTTATGTTGACAGAATACTAGGGCAACCATCCCTGATCAGAGAGTCATCCCGAGGAAAATACCCTTGGTCTGGTTTATACTCTCGCACCATGAGCTCACTATCACAGAGAACTGACAGAGGTGTTGGTTTGGGGAATAATGGAAATGGATTTGGTGATGTAATTCTGCACCCTTCTCTCCAACAGAGAATTAAACAGCTTGCGGGTGCTACTGCAAATACGAAACTCCATCAGGCGCCATTCCGCAACATGCTGTTTTATGGTCCTCCTGGCACAGGGAAAACTATGGCTGCCAGAGAACTCGCTCGTAAATCTGTATGCAATCATAACATATCCTTGATTGATATCCACTCAGCCACAGGTGCTCAGGTGGAATTTATGTGTGTCTTGGCCCAAGGGTTAGGTTGGCGTACTCAACAGATGGGCCTTGCATGTACCAAATAAATGGGAGTTTTTTTGGAGGTCTCCAAGAGTTCAGATTCAATGTACATTTGTGGCCCCTGGTGACTGGGCCAACCTGATTTTGCACCAGCTCATCCTACACAGGCCTTGGATGTACTAAATAAATGGGAGTTTTTTTGGAGGTCTCCAAGAGTTCAGATTCAATCTACATTTGTGGCCCCCTGGTGACTGGGCCAACCTGATTTTGCACCAGCTCATCCTACATATTGGTGTTCATCTATTGTATGGCTTTGTGTGCCACATTCATCATGTGTGGCTGCATGGAGACAGTAGTTAATACTTTTATTTTATGGTATCCATACCTATCTGCTTGTTAATTTTCTCCCAGGGATTAGATTATGCCTTGATGACTGGTGGAGATGTTGCACCATTGGGACCACAGGCTGTCACCAAGATACATCAGCTGTTTGATTGGTCTAAGAAGTCTCGAAAGGGCTTGCTGCTCTTCATTGATGAAGCAGATGCATTTTTGTGCGAGTAAGTGGCATCTTTCCATTAAGCATTGTGTAGTAGATAGGATAACAGTGTGACGGTGATTATGCCTTATTACACCGACATTCTTAGTTTGACTTGTAGCTGGTAGGGGTGCAATTCTTCTTCTTTTTCTTTTTAAAAACATACAGACATGCACGCATATGTATAATGATGGGGTACAAATTCTTTGAATCACTTGTCAACATGTATCAACAAGGATTCTTCGCAACGCATTTGGGTTTCTTAAAGTATTAGTTTAAACACCATTAAAAAATGTTTAAACATTATTTCTAGTTGTTTATGGTAAGATATGTACATATATTAGCAGAGTCCCAAATCAGAGGAAACTAACATGATATGCTGAAGAAGGTTTTAAACTCTGCAAATATTCTTAAATCAATCCTCTATTAGGAGTTATCGACAGAACTGAATTTAGTACAACAAAATCAGACTTGCCACTTTCAGTTGGTAGTTTGCACTGGAAAAACCAAGCTGAACATCCAAATCCAATTGTCAACGTTTAATGGAGATTTGCAGACCGGTGCATCACATATGCAAGCTGGCATGAGTGTACGTGCGTGCATGCGTGCATGTTTTCCTGTTCATGTTTAAAAAGAATTTTATTAGTATTTTCTCTTGACTTCTTGCAAATCTAAATGAGAACTGACCATTGCTATCTGATTTTGCAGGCGCAATAAGACCTATATGAGTGAAGCCCAACGAAGTGCCCTCAATGCCCTCCTCTTCCGTACAGGTGACCAGTCCAAAGACATAGTGCTTGCCCTTGCTACCAATCGCCCAGGTGACCTTGATGCTGCTGTTGCTGATCGTGTTGATGAGGTTCTTGAATTCCCCCTGCCCAGGGAAGAGGAACGCTTCAAGCTGCTTAAACTTTATCTTGACAAATACATTGTTCAGGCAGGTGATAAAAAACGCAGCTGGCTGACATTTTTCCGCCCACAACAGAAAAAAATACAGATTAGAGGAGTCTTGGATGAGGTTATTCGGGAGGCTGCAGTTAAAACTGAAGGGTTTTCCGGCAGAGAGATTGCAAAACTGATGGCTGGTGTTCAGGCTACTGTATATGGAAGCAAGGATTGTGAACTTGATGCACACATGTTCCGTGAGGTTGTGGATTACAAGGTCGCAGAGCATCAGCAGAGAAGTAAGCTTGCTGGTGAGGGGGCCACTACTGCATAATTATGCACTGCTTCGATGCACTTCAAATTGATAGCAGATTTGATTTTTTCAGCAGAATCAACTGTTATCTGCTTTGATTGATGTTTGAGGATTGGAACCCTGCTATGTGGGGTTTTGCATTTTCTTCCCAAGTCAAATATGTTGCCATTGCCAACATTGGTTGAAGCGGAAGATCAGTGGTGTCTTTCTTAATGTGGGTTCCTGATTTTTTACTCTGCCCCAAGCGCATGAAGGAAATTTTAAGGATCCTTTATGCCAAGTTATTCTAAGATTATTTGCTTGCTTTCTTTCTTTCTTTTTTTTTTTTTATTTTTATAATTTAAGAGATGATGATAGCCATGAGCAGGTGAGTATCTGCTCCTGTTTAATCTTCTGTTGTTATTATCATTATTTCCTACCTTTCACGGTGGGGGGATTTTGGTATGACTATAATTCATAAATCATTATTACAGTACTTTTAATAATTAGCTGCTTCTGTTTGTATCTTTCTCTGCAATCAGCATTTACTGTCAATTTTTATGGGTCCTGTATTTACTAAAAATTATGGCCATTTCAATGGCATTAAAAAATTGAATTCTTGTTGGGTGGAATGCAGTTTGTTATCCATCAAAATCCAATGCATTTCATTTCAGAAACCAGATCATTCCAACCAAATTATTAAAAAAGAAACAAGATCATGATCACAGTACCTTTTTATGATTAGCAGTTCTATTTGTTTGTATCTTTCTCTGCAGTCAGCATTGACTGTTAATCTTTATGGGTCAATGTTTACTTACCAATGGGACTGATCCCCCAGGTGGCGCATGCTAAACCCATACAAATACACAGCGGGCAAATCTGGATAAACGCAGAGTGGGCAAATCTGGTGTGGATTTTGAACAGTTGGGGGCAAACCCGCTCCTTATGCCACTCCCCCATCAAAGTCCTATGTATTTCATTTCAGAAACCAGTTTTCAATTATAGTGGGAAAAGAATTCCTAAAGCTTGCATTGTCTATGCCTGGCCCATATTAGATTTAGTTGTAACTCCTTGATGGCCTATGTATGACTCCTTTTTTTCTTAGGTACATAGAATTTTAGGTTCTTTTGGCCCCAATTCCTACTCTTATGTATGGGACAAATTTCTATCTGTAAATCATCAGCTGTAGAAATTGGGGATGCTCTTCTTAGGGATGTAGCATCGTCTGGTGTGCTCCTTATTCCATTCTGCAAATTGAAAAATACAACCCTTTTTATACTGCTAGTCTTGGATATTGCTTCCAGCAGTAAGGTGGTGATGCTCTTCAAATACCCAGAAAGACACCCCATCTGGATGAATGGTTCATGACATCTTACCTAACTAGCAGCCAATGATCTTCCACAAATAATGGATTGATGAAAACCGTTGCCAAGAGGGTATGGTAGGGGAGGGTTCCAAGATATTCAAACATGTAACCACTCTAATGAACAGTCAGATCACTGGAAGGTGGGACCCCACTGCTAGATTACATGTAACCACTCTAATAAGCTCATCATCCAAGTGTTGAACTTGGTTGGAAGGATTCTTCAGCCCCTTTAATCGTCCACCTGTATACTTTAATCCATTGTGCTTTTCCATTAGAAGAAATGAGATGACATATTGGTGAATTGGTTATAGCTACTGAAATCATTGCTGCCACACACAGACATCAGTAACCAACCCACTACCACAAAGGCTAGCAATTGAATGTGAGGACCCTAAAATCATTTCACGTGAAGTCTAAGCCATGTTTGGTAGGAAAGGGATTACTTTTAGAATTTTAAATGCATTTGCAAGAAGTAGCCTTTTGGTGTCTATAAATTCCAATCCTGCACAAACCAACCACCCACCCAGAGCCCCTTGGGTAAGGGAATCAAGAGACAATGCATAGGAAGGCAGCCATCATATTTCTTTTTATCCTCTCTCTCATCTTCTTCACATCCTTGCAAACAGTTGCAGCAATGCAGGTTCCTGAAGAGAAGCATGTGGTACTGCACAGGTCAAAGTGGAAAAAGAAACCATGGATCAATCATGGAACCTCGCGTGGCAAACATCTCACCAGTCCAGGAGGCAAGATTCGGCATCGAGTAAATTAGCTGTTTGTAGATTCACTGATAAGTGAAGTTCATTTGTGGATGTGATTTGTGTATATTTTGTTTGGGGATGCTTGCTCCTGTCAGTGTTACAGAAATCCTACTCTTCTTTTAAATAAAGAAATATAAATCTTACTGGGTTGTTAAATTGTATGTGGTTTTAAATCAGATAGAAGATCAAATAGAACTGTATGTTATATTATAAGTTTTTCATGAATATCCTTAACAAACATAAGGAAATTGAAGTAAAAAGACAGCCATTCCACACATCTAGTATCTAGTTTCAGTGACCATGTGATGGTAGTTTTTGCAACGAAGTTGATACATAACCAAATGAACAAATGACTTTGGTACATAAACCATGACAAAGCTGACTGCATTTCATCTCTGTATGAAATGAAAGATCCACTACAATTTTAAGCAGAATACTGAATACATTGCTGCAAGAACTGATCGACAGTCATTTTTCATGCAAGATCAGTTGTGATATTAAAAGCAATTATTATCCATATCAGATACTGGAAATAAGTGTCATCTTAGTCTTCTAATTGTAATTTAATTACATTTCTCTGTGATCTTAAAATGTGAACTAACTTCATAAGAAAAAATTCTCTCACCTGATGAGATTTGTGTGAATTGTAATGCAAAAGTAACAAGTGACTCCTATTTTTATTGGGTTAGCCCAAAAAAGAAAAAGTATAATCATTCGAACAAACATACATATTTTGGATTTTGGTTTTATAATGCAGCAGCTTGTATCAATAAATAGGAATGAAAGGCTCTGAGT
The DNA here is from genome assembly GCA_028538565.1 of Umbellularia californica. Classification (NCBI taxonomy): domain Eukaryota; kingdom Viridiplantae; phylum Streptophyta; class Magnoliopsida; order Laurales; family Lauraceae; genus Umbellularia; species Umbellularia californica. Next base: position 9,249,456 of record JAPQWN010000001.1, on the reverse strand, counting down.
GGCGCATTTAGTGTTTCTAACCAGCGGAGCTACCGCTTGGAACTATTGGCAACATCTCCATTCCATCTCAGAGACAAAAAGACCTATATGCACTCAAAATGTTTTCTCTAACTTCTATTGGCTCATCTCAAAATGCCAAAGAGACGGATATACTGATAATTCATTGATGCTCATTTCCTGTTAGTTCAGGGGGCTACGGTATGTACTCGTAATGGAAAACATTCCCACTACGCTTTTAGGGTGGCACAAAAACTGTTAATGTTACCAATGGCTCTCTCTCTCTCTCTCTCTCTCTCTCTCTCTCTCAAGTAGGTCAATCGTAGGATCTCAGACCCCATTGAGCTACCACTTATCCCAAAATCAATTGATGATGGAAAACGGCACAACAATGATTTTACAGTCTGTTGGTTGTATTAGGAAGGTATTCGAACATCACTCAAACCCCCAACCTTACAAGGCTTTGATACCACTTGTACGATATCGGACTCCATTGAGCTACCACTTATCCAAAAATCAATTGGTGATGGAAAACGGCACAACAATGATTTTATGGTATGTTGGTTGTGTTAGGAAGGCATTCGAGTATCCACCACGGGTGCACACGAGCGTTGTACCAGGGACCTAATAGTTTATTAGGGGTATAAATTAAAAAATGCATAATCCTACTGTGCAATTTCCTCATCATCGACAAAACAGCACCATGGCTAGCGCTCTGAGCAACTGAAATTGACAGCAGAAGTATCAAAATCAACACAGTTGTCCAGATTTTGCAAAATGGCTGTCGTGAAGGCAATTTGGTTGTTCATTGTCCTTTTGACATATGAATCTTTGCACGATCAACTGTCAAAAGGCCCAGTTCCCCCATAATCAGAGAATATTTCATATGAGCGTGAAAGAACAAGCTTGTTCCCTGATATGAAAATGTAAGTTAACATACTGTTAGAAAAGGAAATAACATTGATGGAACAAACAAGGAATGATCCAGATACGTCAACTAAATAGCTAAGAATCACATCCACTTTATGTGGGCATTCAAGGCTCATTAAAATCACAAATCTTCAATTGAATGTATTTCTGGCTGGAACTGCTTCCAATGCTAATTCACAAATCTTTAGGTCATCACCCGGTGTGGTCACGCAGAAGCAGGGTCCTCGGAGGGTCTAGACTCGGCAATTTTGCACAAAGTTACTTGCTCGCAGGTCTCAAACCTGTGTAATCACGCATGGCACCCGAGACTTCTACCATTGCACCAAAGCAATGACCCTCGATTCACAAATCTTCAATCGAATGTAGTTCTGACTTTAGAACTACTAACCCTGTACTTTTTCTATATAAATAGCCTCTCTATCTTTTATAATTAAATCAAGAAAATGGTAGATGGATAAAATCTGCATATATCAAAGATAAAGCAAAAGGGAAACAAAGAACACCATTTCTGTACTCATTCCAAGTCTAATCTCCGGCTGCTTTACATTCATCCAGAAGATTTATGAGATCGTGCTCAGGGGCACTGATGGATGATGGCAGGGATGAGTGACTAACTAGATTTCGATGTGTCTTAGCTCTAGCAGCCTCAGTTTTGAGGTGGGTCCGTTCCTTCATAACTGGTAAGTCAGGCGTCCTTGGTACGCTTGTCGATAGTCGCTCTTTCCATATTCTTCCATCCTGAGTGTCAAATAGATAAAGCAACCAACTTCAAAAAGTGTCTTTCAATTTCACCTCCATACTCGTAAAACTTTCCCTTAACTATATTTTCAGAAACAATACATAAAAATGTGTACAACACACGGCATCTCTCTCTTATATTGCATAGAGATTAAAGAGACATGTTAATCTCATTGCACCAGATTTATACAACTAGCAATATTTGCTACAGTATTTAATCTACTGCCATATCTACAGATACAGTGTTATTTTCATGTTTACACCGCTGACCGCTCCACTATTTCTTAAAAAAGATATCATAACATTTCTTGAATTTCAGCAGTAATATGACAGTAAGGTAGAAGATTATATAAACTCTCTCATGAAAAGAAAGTTTTTTATTTTCATTTTTTTTTTTTTAATTTTAATCCTGGAGTATGGGCTTTGTTTAGGCACATCCAAGAAAGGGGGAAGTTTGGACATCCCATGTCATTTTTTTTCCATGGAGGGCAGAATCCTTGCTCCTACCCTACCCTCGGAACTGTGAATATCATTGGATTGCAGGAAAGTGGTTGAAAGGTTTTCAGGATCTGCATGGGGTTAAGACAATGCAACCTGCTACCTTACTTCATGTTCATGAAAACGGTATTCTCTTTCCAAGATTGAAGGCCATCACTTTACTAAACATAATTAACATTTAGAAGACTGTTAAACAGGGAAAATTATCTCTAACTTCAAATATTACCTGTTACCCAAAAGCCCAGTAGTTATAAAACAATCTTCTTTTTAATTAAAAAATCTAACAATAATGAATGGTTCATTTACTGTTAAGGTTGAGGTTGTTAGAAAGAAATCACTATAAAGAATGTGAAGAAATGCAAATGTGCATGGCCAGTCCCTGGACTTTGGAGATGAGGCTAGTCAGAAGGTCCATAAATAAAAAAAGATGGAAATTTGAACTGTAAATGCAAATAGATGAGCTAGCTTGAAAAGGCAATCCTATCACGACCTTTTAAATAAGACCATTTCTCTTATAAAGCAGAACTGCAGCAGCCAGCAGACTTTGAGTTTCAAGCCTTACATTCATGAAATTAGTCTGTGAAATACTCTGATCTCTCTTTCAATACAAGGTGGATACAAACAGATGATGGAGGAAAACCAAGGTATAGCAGGCATTTGCAACTGCCAATGGTATTCTGTTCATTAGTTGTAGCGTATGGGAAAGAAATAAATTTGTGTGTGCTACTTGAGAATGTCAGGCAATAAAATGTTTCCAAGATGTAACCTAATGATCAATGATTTCAGGAAAAAGTGCAGTGAAGGACAATGATAAACAAACACGTTATAGTTGACGGGTAAATGCATATTCTTAAACTGGTACCAATCTCAATTCTTGAACCAAAAGGAAAACAGCAGAAATAGTCAATCCAATGATAGCTCAGTGGTCAGATGTCTTAATATCCACAGAAAAAACCAGCGATCAATCCCTAGTTCTGTTGATGAGGGACGTGTGTGGTGTGCATGTAGGTGCATGAGTATGAACCACAGCACCAAAAAGAAAAGGAAAGAGCAGAAATATGTGATACAACACCAACTGAATTATGACGTTGGTAAAATTGTCCAGTTAGAGAAATTGGTGAGGCGGTTGGGCCAGGGTGGTGCATCTGTGGGTGCGTGAGTGCTAACCAGAACAATAAAAAAATAAACAAGAAAAAAAAGTAACAGAAATGTGATGCAGCACTAACAGAATTATGACATTGGTAAAGTTCTAGTTAGAAATTGGTGAGGGACTTGGGAGGTATGTGTGTGGGTGCACAAGTATTAACCAAAGAGAGAGAAAAGAAAGGAGAAGCATGTGATACAACACTGCCTGAATTATGACATTGGTAAAATTGTCCAGTTAGAAAAATTGCTACTACCTGAGTTAGCACTTACATTTAAAATTGAAGGTTCTGGTAGTGGACATTTAACCGGCTCAGCATTATCAAGAGGTTCAATCGGGTGTTCAACCGGCTTAAACTGCACCGCTATTTCAATCCCATGGGAAGCGGCAGCGGCAGCAGCAGCAGAACTCGCAATCTCTGCATCCGGTGGTAAGACCTGCCTTTCATCCTGAGCCATAAACCAAGAAAAAATATCAAATCTTAACACAATAGGCTTCTTCATACATTCAACAAGGACAGGAAAGGACAGATGACAATGATTTCTTTGATTAATTAAGGGTCCAGGACCAATAAGAATGGAATACAAATGACAGCTAAAAAGCAAAAAAGAAAAAAGAAAAAAGAAAAGCAAAATCTTAAGAGACAAGAAAAGAACAACTCGAAATTATCTCTTCAAATGATCCAGAACCATCTCTAGGGGGCCGATTGTTTTCTCGGAAATGAATACAAAGGAATTCATAGTCAAATGGGCTCCGACAAAGGATTAGTAAAAAGGTCACATGTGAAGGATATAAGGTGAAATAGATAGGACCTTCACTTTCCTAGGCATTGAATTACTAGGGTGATGGCCGGGTATTCATCACCTCCCCTTATTCCTTATCCATTAAGGGGAAGATTACTTGAGGGTCATTTTTGCAAAATTTATTAATTTTAACCACTTCTAGAAATACAAGTCTAACAATTCCTAGAAATTCTATTACATGAAACAAAAGGGCCTTAGAGGAACAGGATTGAACAATCACTACTAATGACCTCAAACAAGGGAGAGTTTTCAGTCTACTGAGAAATAAAAAACAACTCGCATTAGCAGGCATTCTTCCACTTATATCAAAAGACAAGATTAAATCAACATCCAAATACCATTGCATTGAACCATCAGGAACACAAAATCTGAACAGCAATATAAATTAACTGCCAAGCTATCTATATTCAGAAGGCCCAGCACCCAAATCTTAGGAAAAAGATGGCGATATGTATCAAAATACAGCAAACTCGGTTCACAGAAATTCAATGATCAAGCCATCAATCACTTCGCAACCCAGAACCCAATTTTTACAAAAAAAAAAAAAAACATGCTAAAATTAGAGCTACTAAAGGTAAATTGTACAAAAAGAAGACAATAACATAGGTTTCAATTCAAATTCTCAGAGATCTAGGCAAGCATGGAAAAAGTCAAAACAAAATCAATAAAGTATCTCATACCCTGAAAAAACCCAATATTCTAGCCTAAAATGGCAAGGCCAGATCATCCAAAAATCGAGATATGTCACCCACCTCTATAATTTATGACCCATGAAATCAGGCAAAATGACAAGAAACCCGGGATAATACAAACACAGTAAAACTACACAAGATCTAATCATCCACTCCCGAAACAAAGCCAAGAAATCTATGATCAACCAATCCCAAAAGTCGAATACAAACCAATAACAAAATCTAAACAAGAGAAAGAAAAAAAAAAATTGTATCTTTCAATCACACTCATCTAAAAAAGGTAAGGAACCTAAAACCCAGGAATGACAACAGCATAAAATGCAAAATCAGAAACTTCCCAGAAAAGAAACTAGCATAGAAAATCTATGACAACCTCTTAATTCCCCCAAAATAAAAACAACCCAGAAATCCAAAACAACTGAAAGAACAAACCAAGTAATTACAGTAAAAAAGGCAATTCACAGAGAGATCTTCGAAGAGAGAAGTTGATGCCTACAAGTGCGCTTTGAGCCCTTCGATGTCCAGTTCTTGAGAACCGTGAGAAGATACCCACCATCTTCTCTCCCTCTAATATGAATTAGCAAACGAGAAAGATCCGAACTTGCAATTACTTTCTTCTTGTTTCAGAGATTTCCCATCCTGGGTTTTGAGAATTTGGATTGGGTTCTCTCCCTCTAATATGAATTAACAAACGAGAAAGATCTGAACTTGCAATTACTTTCTTCTTGTTTCAGAGGTTTCCCATCCTGGGTTTTGAGTATTTGGGTTGGGTTCTCTCCCTCTAATATGAATTAACAAACGAGAAAGATCTGAACTTGCAATTACTTTCTTCTTGTTTCAGAGATTTCCCATCCTGGGTTTTGAGAATTTGGGATTGGGTTGAAGTGATGGGACACTTTCTTGATCTGATGGGTCTTGTTTGGATGCTTAGAAATCGGATTTCTCTTCTCCTCCTTTCGTTGTTGTTATTATACGTGGAGGAGTCTTTATCATTGCTGTGGCGAGGATGGAAAAGCCACTGAGATTCGAGAATCCATGTTTCATACTACAACGAGTAAAAAATTAAAGCAAAGGGAAAACGAATTACCCGCCTTTCGTTTCCTAGTCGGTTGATTTCTTCTTTTTATCGATTTCCTTCTCTGCAGGTAATCTGTCCGTGTTGGAGAGACTGCTTTCCTCAGTTAGCAGTTATAGTGCTCCCGAGGTACACCAAAATCTGAAGTCGGATTCCCATTCTATCACCTGTAAATTTAACCTCAAGTGAACACACTCCTAAATGGAGTCCATCTCTTTAGGTCATTTTTAGTGGACCATAAAATAGGGATTCTCCTTAGTAATTGATACGAATTTTACATTTTTACGAATGGATTGGATCATTAGATCAACTATATATTTATTTTAGTTGGTGAAAACTTATTAACCGTTGATCATGTGCTTAGGATGATGATTCAAGCCTTTGTCACCGTAAACAATTAGATCTAGAGAGAGATCTTTTGATCCATCAGTTCCATATCCCCCAAGGCCCTAGGGCTCTTGGTGGCCCCCCATAGAAACAGTACTGATGTGATTGTGAGCACTGATGCTCTTGTGAAGGGTGCCCTGTAAATATACACTAGCAAAATTACCCGTGCTTAGCACGGATATGGCAAACGTTGCAATTCGAATATTTATGTATAAAAGATTCATAAATTTTTTAGAAAGAAAGCAAAAGAAAAAATAAATTATAAATATGTATTTATATAATTGAAGAATTGGTATCATAGAATAAAAAAATGAGAATTAGAGCAGAAGGAGAATGATAAAGTTTGGATTGAAACAAAGTCCATGAGAAATAAAAGAAAAGATAAGTGGAGAGCACTAGTTATGAGTGGTTATTGAGTGAATATGATAAAGAGATAAAGAATGTAGTTGATGTAACTTCCGGTCAAAATCATAACCGTCAGTCAAAATTGGATAAAAAACCTCCTAGCTTAATATATTATAATTTGACTTTCTAGGACATTAGGCTAGCACTCAACCACCCCATACCAACTAAAATATGGTAGTCCCTCACCAACCAACAATAAGGCCTTTTAGGTTCAAGCATTGGTGGATATTTTGCATAGAGCATTTGAAAGGTAAAAGTAGAATTTCAAAATGCTCAATGCTGAAATAGCATTCTAAAGCTTGGATGACAGTATTTATATAGCCGGCGTAGCTAATTCTCACCATTGAAATCCAATTAATCAAGAAATTTGAAATATGTAGATGTGTGGGGGTATTCTCCAAGGCGACCGACCTCAGGTCCCGGCCTCGGCCAAAGCATGAATACCGACCTCAGCCCTCGGCCAGGCGCTCCATTTCGGTAACATGCCCCTTGGCTTCGGCCTCGGTACAAGCATGAGACCAGGAGTTCAGCCTCGGCCATGCTCCATCTCGGTCTCGGTCAGACTGCTGATCGGGATGACCATGGACAGCTGTCATGCCACGGCAACAGGATAAGGGCACCGCCCAAAATCCCTGACACAGCTGCACCGCCCATCCATCAGGGTATGGCCCGATGGGACAGAGTGAGCTACGATGGGACAGAGTGAGCTACGATGGGACAGCCTCTCAAGTGCTTACCCCAAAGTCCACTCTCCTCCTCTATAAATACAGAAGCCTTCAACAGGTAAAAATGAGGGCTATCCACATGCTGCTGGTACGCCGTCTCCTCCCACACTTCATCTCCTACCTCTGTTTAGTCCTGCACTTGCAACTAACAAAGGCATCGGAGAGCCCTGCGCTGCCCAAGCCAGGGTCCTCTGACCTTCTCCTTTTTCCCCTTTCAGGCTGGAGGCAGCGGTTTTCCATCACAACCAAGGAGCAGCAATCTCCATCTTCTCTAAAGTGAGACGCAAAATCACCCCCCCGGGTCTGTGATTTTTTGTGCACTTACAATTGGCGCCGTCTGTGGGAAAAGATCAAAAAGCCATCTTCCCAAACACCATGCCTCGAAGAGCCAGAGAAGGACGATTTCAGTAGCAGCTTCACCGACCCCAGCTCGGCATCGTCTTCCACGACGCGTGGAAGGTTGTCGACGATCCTAGAGATCCTGATCAAGCGGCTAATGGCGAAGCAGATGAAGAACGGCGACGCCCGGAGAGGCGCCCATCTTGGCGACGCCCATCTTGGAGACGCCCATCTCGAGGCCATCTCAAGCTCGGCGACGCCCGACGCCCAATGTCCGCGACGCCCCTCTCAGGCTCGGCGTCGCCCGACGCCTTCCCTGGCGCGGCGACGCCCGACGCCCAATGTCCGCGGCGCCCACCTCGGCGCGCGACGCCCGACGCCTTCCCTGGCGCGGCGACGCCCGACGCCCAATGTCCGCGACGCCCCTCTCAGGCTCGGCGTCGCCCGACGCCTTCCCTGGCGCGGCGACGCCCGACGCCCAATGTCCGCGACGCCCCTCTCAGGCTCGGCGTCGCCCGACGCCTTCCCTGGCGCGGCGACGCCCGACGCCCAATGTCCACGGCGCCCACCTCGGCGCGCGACGCCCGACGCCTTCCCAGGCGCGGCGACGCCCGACGTCCCTCTCAGGCTCGGCGTCGCCCGACGCCTTCCCTGGCGCGGCGACGCCCGACGCCCAATGTCCGCGGCGCCCACCTCGGCGCGCGACGCCCGACGCCTTCCCAGGCGCGGCGACGCCCGACGTCCCTCTCAGCTCGGCGACGCCCGACGCCCTCCCAGGCGCGGCGGCGCCCACCTCGGCGCGCGACGCCCGACGCCTTCCCAGGCGCGGCGACGCCCGATGCCCAATGTCCGCGGCGCCCACCTCGGCGCGCGACGCCCGACGCCTTCCCTGGCGCGGCGACGCCCGACGCCCAATGTCCGCGGCGCCCACCTCGGCGCGCGACGCCCGACGCCTTCCCAGGCGCGGCGACGCCCGACGTCCCTCTCAGCTCGGCGACGCCCGACGCCCTCCCAGGCGCGGCGACGCCCATCTCGGCGCGCGACGCCCATGTCGGCGACGCCCGATGTCCGCGACGCCCAGCTCGGCGCGCGACGCCCATCTCGGCAGCGCCGTCAGCTTCGATCGCACGATCCTCTACCGCCATTGGCGGCACGGTCCTCTACTATCAGCTTTGATGGCATTATCCTTTGCCGCTGGGATACTTCATCATCAACCTCAGCTGCAATGCTACTCTCCAGCTCGGCAGCCGTGCCTTCTCTCGCTCGGCAGTAGTAGCATTCGCCCTTTCAGGTTTCGAAAAAAAGCAGGCTCGGTGAGGCCACCAGCCTTACACTGACCGCGGTAAAATTACCAGTCAGTTACGTCCCGATTTCGGAAAAAATCAAGTTCGGTGATGGCACCAGCTTCGAAAATAGCAGGCTCGGTGATGCCACCAGCCTCGAGAAAAAGATTGCACTGGCCCCGGTAAAAGTACCAGCCAGTCGAGTCCCGAATTAAAGCATACAGCATCTCGGTCCTGCACCAGATCGCTGTTACAAGATTACACTGGCTCCGGTAAGAGTACCAGCCAGTAATGTCCCGATTTAGGCCATATGCGCATCTCGGTAATAGTACCAGATCGCTAGCTACAAAAAGTATACTGGTTCCGGTAAGAATGCCAACCAGTCAAAATATCAAGCTCGGTGATGGCACCAGCTTTAGACAAATCAGGCTCGGTGATGCCACTAGCCTTGAACAGACAAAAAACTACTATCAAGCTCGGTACCTGCACCAGCTTGGATAGACTGTCCGGTGATTTAGCTTTTAACTTCCTAGAGGAAAGTGCACTCTAAAAAGTTAAAAGCTGGGGGCTTTGTGTGGGGGTATTCTCCAAGGCGACCGACCTCAGGTCCCGGCCTCGGCCAAAGCATGAATACCGACCTCAGCCCTCGGCCAGGCGCTCCATTTCGGTAACATGCCCCTTGGCTTCGGCCTCGGTACAAGCATGAGACCAGGAGTTCAGCCTCGGCCATGCTCCATCTCGGTCTCGGTCAGACTGCTGATCGGGATGACCATGGACAGCTGTCATGCCACGGCAACAGGATAAGGGCACCGCCCAAAATCCCTGACACAGCTGCACCGCTCATCCATCAGGGTATGGCCCGATGGGACAGAGTGAGCTACGATGGGACAGAGTGAGCTACGATGGGACAGCCTCTCAAGTGCTTACCCCAAAGTCCACTCTCCTCCTCTATAAATACAGAAGCCTTCAACAGGTAAAAAGGAGGGCTATCCACATGCTGCTGGTACGCCGTCTCCTCCCACACTTCATCTCCTACCTCTGTTTAGTCCTGCACTTGCAACTAACAAAGGCATCGGAGAGCCCTGCGCTGCCCAAGCCAGGGTCCTCTGACCTTCTCCTTTTTCCCCTTTCAGGCTGGAGGCAGCGGTTTTCCATCACAACCAAGGAGCAGCAATCTCCATCTTCTCTAAAGTGAGACGCAAAATCACCCCCCCGGGTCTGTGATTTTTTGTGCACTTACAGTAGAGATTACCGCTTGGATTTCTGCTAGGAATTCCCAACAATGAGAATTGCAAAAAAAATTCAGTCAACCAATAGACTCAAGGGATTTTTATTTTTTAACTATATTTATCTATTGAAATATGTACAAAGCTTGGATGATAATGATGAACTACCACCTCAACCGGTAGTCCAAGGCCAATTTTAAATTGATGAATTTTAACATCATTTGATGCAAAGCGATGAAACTTCTCTAATTTTAGGGCACTTATCATGATGGTTGGAAATTAGGCACACCTGATTTTTTTAGATTTTTTTATTTTTTACATAGTGCACCCTGATTTTTTCACACAGTGGTTCCCTAAGAAAAAAAAGTTCTCTCTGATCCCTCCGCCCTTATTACCCTTGCCTGCATTAACAATTCATTTTTATTTAGTTCTTTAAGTTCAATCTAAATTAGGTAAGATTTTTAAGGGTGCTTTCATCCTTCCACAACAAAATATCTCAATTATTGAAAATGAGGCTTGGAGTGTTTGTCAAGGTAGTAGGCCGACATTGTGGGGCTGGTCACATTGGTTGTCTCTGTAAACAATAAGAAGGATATTTATAATTATAAATAAGCATAGTTAGTTTTTTTTTTTTTTTTTTTTTTATGTTACTTTATGGAAGAGATAAGAACCATGTATTTGCAAGATATAATCTCATCCGTTAAATGTAAGATGCTTTTGCCTACATTTAGCAGTTAGGTGAGCCGATCTTCTATGAATTATAGAAGTCAACTTTTATAGAAGGATCTGTTTGTTTTTATGTTGGAAATATAAACTACTTTAACATCTGGTATCAGGTCATTGGCCTATGGTCATTAGTCATTACTATAGCAAGTTTCCAAAGGATCCCTTTGCCAGGCCCAACTCTTACTGTTCTCCTTCCACAACCAAGCAAAAATGGGTCTACAAGTTCCCATGTGAACTTCATTAAATGACCATGCCTTGCTTTTTAAGATTTTGAGGTAGAAATGTTTGTTTCTTAGATTGAAAGCATTTTCATTTGTTAGAAATGTTTGGGATAAGCATAGGCCAAAATTGGGTGGGGGCAACATTTTGGGGAATTCATAAAATCCCCCAACAAGAACTCTGGAACAGAGAAAAAAAAAAGAGTCTGCCTAACTTTTGCAAACAGTCCCATGGTCATTACCATACCATGTTTCCAAAGGAGTAAGGACCACTCTGCCAGGCCCAACTCTACTGTTCTCCTTTCACAACCATAGTGGTTGAGATGGTTCGGTAGGCGTTTAAGGCAGAGGGGGCCTGGGTCATGGCATGGCATGGCATGTCAGTCCCACCTTGTACTATGCTCCTGGCAGATCTGAGCTGTGCCACCTTCACATGTTTCCTGTAACAAGATATTGTCAATTTATTTGTGTTTCCTGTTTGGGACACTTGGAAAATGCAGTTTTCTTTATGCAAGAATGATGCTTTTCCTCAAAACCAAGGTTGATGGGTTCTCAGGACAAACCCCAAAAGGCAGTAGAATAAAAAAATGTTCCACAGAGGGAAGGATTGCCTCTCAATGTGTATGTCTGCGTGTGTTTTCGAACATCTATGGTACTACGATCATGTGAGACTTGTAAATGGACATGGAAATGATTGAGGGTTGAGTCCACTGTCCATACCGTTGATGTTATGAGAAGAACATGAAAATGGTGGCCTATTTTCAAGAGCCATGCTACTTGTCCCGGGACTGGCCCGACTCCATAGGAGAATGGTATTTTGGTCATTTGCCAAATGACCAAAATGCCTGCAAATGATCAAAATGCCCTCCTCCTATAGAGTCGGGCTAGTCCCGGGACATGAGTCCCGGGACAAGTAGACTTTTTGTATTTTCAATAAGATGGACCATGAAGCACGTGGTGCTGATATTATTATATGCAATGTGGTTAAGAGATGGTCATGTGGGTACAACACAAATCAAGTGTTTTTTCCCCTCATGATAACAGTTTGATCTTTGTTGGGCAACAGTGGTTCCATATTTTCTTTCTCATGATGATTGAGGGCTTGAGGCCATACTATGGGCAAATTTGGATGTAAAGAAAATGTGAACAATTTTCTCCTGACTACTTTTTTTTTTCTTTTTTTCTTTTTTTGTGATTTTCTTCACTTACTCAAATCCTCAAAAGTGGACTTATGGGATCCATTTGTGGTGATGGTGTTATTTACTTTATTATATTTTCACTTCTCATAGTAACTTGTTTGGAAAACCCTTTTTTTACCACTTTTTTTTAAAATTTTTAATGATATCCAAAAACCTATTAAGAATGTAAATCTACAGAAATCCCCTTCTAGCCCATCTGATCATTCATTATTAATTGCAACAAATAAAGTTATAATGTAGAAGTCTGTCCTTAGATTTCAGCCCCTAGATTTCCTATGTTTTAAAGTCCTTTGGCTTCTTATCGGACAAGGAGGTATATATGTGTTTTTGTTTTAATCTGTTTGTGTATTTTGTGTATTAATCATGTCAATCTGGTTATAATTTGATCTCTCTCTTCCACATTATAAGATTATATTAAAAACCATTGTTGTTTGAAAAAACTCTTAAATATATTGATTCTGTTTTGATCCAACGATTTGCTCCAATTTTTCTTCTTTTTAGAGATTTAAGTGATAATGAAGCAAATATGGGAATGAAACAAATATTTCTCCAACTATATTTAGTGAAAGTAATGAGAGAAGAGGGAGAGAAATATGCTACGGACCTTCTTTTGTAGCATAGTTACATAGGAGTTGTGATGTCATGAGGCTGGCATGCATTGATTGTTTTAGCTCCATTGGTTTCAATATAGGAATTTTAGGGCCTCCATTAGGGATGTAAATGGGTATACAATTCTCCAATTACCCGGAGGTTCCGACCAGTTAAAAACCGGGTCTGGGTCTTTATTTAGGCCCCGATAAGTAAATGGGTCCGGATCCGGTTGTACCCTGGTTTGGACTCGTGGATTCGAGACCTGACATATTACCTCAATTTTCGAAAATCTCTCATAAAAATCATATATTTTTTTAATATCATTCTCTACCTAAATCCGGACCTGGATCTAGACCCGTCCCATATATGATTCTGGTTCCAATTCCGGAGCCAATAAATCGGTTTCAAAGTAGTTCTGGGTCTGGATCCGATTCCACTTTCTTCTTAATGGTTTAGGAACCGACCCCTTTACAACCCCTAGCCTCCATGCTGTTACTCCAATCCATCATATTGGTGATAGTTGACACCCAAATCTCAAGACTCTGGTATGTCTCATTGTCACTTGATATATACTGTATAAATTTACATTTGAACCATGATGTGTTGGGTCAACCTTTTGATGCTTCATATTCATATGTTGGGCCACCTGTTGGATGAGATAAGCCCTTTAACTCTACCTCCTTGAATTGTTCCAACTTATAATGATTTGAATTGAAAACCACTTAATGGAAGTTGGTTGTATTTGCTTATCATCATATGGTTATGATAATTTGGGATAGGAGATATTGGAATTTGGTCCATTTATTTATGGGGAGATCAAATCAGTAGCTTATTACCTACAGGTGGCCCACCTTCATAATAAGGAACATAATGATAGCCCATTTTATTTCAGTCTTATTGAAGGGCCATGCTGGTCGGATTTTGAGCTTTACAGTATACTTTTAGTTCTTGTAAGAAGCAAACTAACAATCTATTTTGTTAAGGTCTTACTACATTGCCATGCCGGTTGGATTCTGAGCTTTACATTATACTTTTAGTCATTCTATTTAGTTAATGCTAAGTAAATAACACAATAATCAACCACATTTAGATATTGTCCATGTTGATAGAGTTGACATGATTTGTTTTCTCTCTCTCCGTTGATACCCATTTAGTTAATGCTTGAAAACATTGATTCGTAATAAAATTATGATTTTGAGATAAAACTTGAGACTGATGAATTCTATAGGCTTGCCAATCCTTTTGTGGTTGATTTATTATTAACCGTAGGAAAAAAAAACAAGTTTTGAGATTAAGATCTCTCATTCAAAAGAATCTTATAATGGTAGATACTATGCATTGCAATGGCAATGCAACATGTCGGGTTGTTTAATGACCTTTACTCTTAGTTGGTCTATATATCTTTTATAGGATGAAAAATATTTTGATGGGTTGTTTGAATATATTATTACGAGAGTTAATATTGTAATTGGCATGTGAGACCTTTTAATTTTATTTTTCATTCTCAATAAAATCCATTCAAAAGTTTCATTATTTTAAGCTTTTATTTGGTTCCCGTGAAATATAGAAGCATGTTTGGCAATATACTTGATTTTGCAATTTTTCCTCCGCTCTTATTGGAGAAAATGTGGTTTTTTGATAGCTTTGCAACTTTTCTCCCGCTCTAAAGGGAGGAAAAGTGGTATTTTTTGGATAGCTTTAAAACTTTTCCTCCCCTTCGAAGGGAGGAAAAGTGGTCTCTTTTGTCATCTTCCGTATCCATTGGTGGGAAGATAGAATATACAGGGAGGGAAAGAGGTATTTTCATAGCCAGGGTACCAGCCATGTACCGTACGTTGGTGGTATACTCATGTTGCAACTTTTCCTCCGCTTTGAAAGGAAGAAAAGTGGTATTTTCAGTAGCCAAGGTAGCAGCTATATACATTGGTGGTAAAGCTCGGAATCCATCCAGCATGGCCCTCAAAGCGGAGGAAAAGTTGCAACATGAGTATACTTGGCTCTATCCAACAAGGCAATAGGTTGGGATGTGGGTCAGAGCCCATTATAATCATGTTGGGCTCCTACATCCAGGTCAGAGCCCAACCCATTGCCTTGTTGGATAGTCCAATCATTGAACGATTGGACATGAATTTGGATTGCACTTGGGTCCATTACCAACCCTACCTTAATGGCAGTCTCTCCTCACCTGTGTGTCTACACAACACTCCCTTGTGGGTGAAAACATGTTCGATCGAGCCAAGAATGATAATGGGTCAGGTGAGTCAAACCCAATTTACTAATAATGGCATGTCCTAAAACCTAGAATAGAATAAAGTGATCTTGGTTACAATGGTGGTATTATTAATTAAGTTTAAATTAAAGAATTGAACTTGGACATAATAAAGGCCTTGAATTGGGTCCAAATCAAGGCCAAATTACATATGTACTAATATAATTAATATACTTTCCAAAACTTAATGGGAAATGATCATGCGAGCCTAGTGCTCACTATATTATGATGCATACCACCTAGTGGGACCCACCTTATGACCCATCTGAGTGGACCCCCAAATAGGAGACCCTCTCCCGTTTTCATCCTCGCAAAACTCATTTCTTGTCTTAATTCTCTCTGAAACCATATAAAAACTCCCATTGTCCATTCCCTAGCCTCAGATTTGAGACATCGAAAGATAATGCCGGTATAATTAAGATTTCTTAGACAGATTATCCTCTAATTAGCTCTCATTTCCAACAGGATTACGATGGATTCGTTGTTTTTTCGAATGAAATATTTTAAAATGACACCCAAATCAGGTGATATTAACTACAAACAATAGTTTGGAAGATTAGTTCAGCATTTTTTAATCTTAACATAGTATTTAGGTCACATCGAAAGTGCTGAACCGGCAATCACAAGACAAACATGAGAACAAATAAACACAGACGATACTACAATGTAAGGGATAATACTAGTAAAATCATAGGAAAGTATAAAGAATAATTCCAAGATCACATGTGATTTATCTCCTTGCTATGGAAACCTATGTGAACTCATTCATATGCAATTCAGCGTTGGATTGACACATTAGAATTTATCATTTATAAAACTAATCAAATGATTGAACATGCATCTAACACCATTCAACCACATAATTTATTCGGCAAGAAGTTTACCTTTGTCTAATCTAAGCTGCTCATTATATACAAGGCGTGGAATTTTCACTTACCAGAGGAAGATAACTGACTAATTGATTAATTTCAATTTCAATTAAATTGATACATTATAGTGATATACACCGTATGATTGACTAAAAAATAGCCTGCATGCGAAGGCCGCCATGGCCCAAATCCCAGTTTAATGTGTACATCAACTGTAAAATTAGGGGGTGTCTTCCCACTCATATTTAGGTGTAGCATGGAGTAAGGGTGGGAATCTGACACTTCAGTTGGAAAATTAGAGGGGATCGGGAATTTGACCTATTCAAATTGGATTTGGAAGTCCCAAAAACTTAGCGCTAGATGATTTCTTTTTCCCTGCGTTTCCTCTTCCGTGGTGCTGCACGAACACCTCTAGTGGACCCAACTTACCACAACTTTTAAATAAAAGAGAAATTCCCATCTTGCATGCCGTCTAAGTTTTACTCCAGTATGAATTGTCTAAACTCCGGCGATAAAAGTAATTCTCATTAGAGTAATTTATGTCTCTTATACATTAATGTCAACTTCTATTTGAGTAAAACTTAGCTAATTTCTATACTCGTTTGGTTTAAATTATTGACAAGTGGGCCCATTAGCATCAGTCAACAGTGGGCCCGACGCAGGTCACATCAGGTGGAGCTGCCGTATGATCAAAACATCCACCATCGTAGGGGTGGAAATGTAAAAACAGTTCATATTGGTTTGTCCCGCGCTTATAAAATGCAAACAATAAGAAAACAGAAATCTTCAGCACTTGCTCGTGCATTGGCAGCAAGCTTTGCATTTTCCGTCCGTCTGACCAAGGACAAAAGCTCTGCTCTTCTTCTTCTTCTCTCTCTCAATCTGCACATCTTTTTTTCTTGATATCTGTATTTTCTCTCCGAATCCGATAAGAAGAGAAAGATGCAACGACACAACAACGATCCAAATCCCTTCGAGGAAGAAGAGAATCCGTTTGCGGTAACCATCGTTGAATATCTCTCGTCTGGTTCTTTCATCTTCGTTTGATTTCTCTTTGGTAACATACAATTTATAAGCATAAGTGATTGGATATGTCTCAAAATGGAAATAGTAGAAACTAATGCATGTTACCTATGACCAACTTCAAACTTGCACACACAAGGCACTAGTTGGAAATAGCTCCTAAATGGCTTCCCTATTGGTTCTCTGTAAATTGATCAATATTGCTTTGATGGTCTTTCTGGTATTGTATGTTGGGTATAAATAAGAAGGCTACTCTCCTTGTGCATGGAGAACATGATTTAGCTGTAAACTGGGTGGAGGTGGAGGAGTCTTTAGAGTTCAGAGCCTGTTTAGTGTAGTGTTAATTCTTATTAAGAAAATGTGGTTAGTGTCTGATTGAACCACAGTTTTGAAAATTGTCCAGTCATTTGGTGATCAAGTGAATGATGGACCTACATAGGTAAACATGGGTGAGCTTGTCATTTGAACAGATGGGATCTTTACAAAGTGGACTGCACATTTATTATTTGTAGCTTGTGATTTGTGTTACTTCACCACATGCTTAGGCCAATCTAATATAATCATATCAGTCTCTTCTTATTTTTTCTAATGCCCATTTTCAAGTTTAATACATGGGGCTTACTTTTGTTTAATCTAACCCAATCCATGATGGTATTAGACATTCCCATCATCTACGTATAAGCCTTTCAATTGCTATGCCTCCTTTGATTGTCGTGCATCTAAGCTAAGTATACTCCACTTGAAAGACCTTTTGTTTTCGACAAATCTAGTAGGGCCTATATATTGTATAGGGCCGCTAGGGCACCTTTCATCCCCTTTTTTTCATGAGAGCCACTCCCCTAGGTGGGCCCCGGTCCCCACAACCTTAATCTGCTGCACCTACCAGTCCAACGCACCTCTCTCTTTGCACAAACAATTATTTAACACCCCCCCTCGGGCGGGGCATTGTCGAGATCCAAAGCCTTCTTGCCCTACGCGCTTGCACCCGCACAAACACACAACGCGGCATGGGACATTTTTGCCCAGCGTGGTTTCGAATTCTTGACCTCTGACTTTGATTCTATGACAGAGTTGCTAGCCAGTAATCCTAAAACCAAATAGAAAACTGCACAAACAACTATTTAACATGATTATATAAGGTTAATCACAATGTGCGGTCAAAGTTGCACTAGTCCTTAAATGTTTGGTACACTTCATGAGGTCCAAGCCATTCAAGATATGTGCCAACCAATGTATACCTATCGCAAACAATCACATATTAATTAAAAATCTCAAATAGCTGGCTAGCACAATATGGATCAAAACAGTTAATTGAATTCAAACTCCATGCACCGTTCAGTGGCCCAAATTTCAGGTCAATCCGAATAATATCATTTGTTAGATCGGATACATATGAAAACATGGCTAAATTCTGTTTTTATGACCCAACAGTGAACATAATTCGGACCAAAATGAGACGTTATACAGTTACAGGAGAGGAAATTGCATGTCTAATGGACAGTCTTGATTACCAACAAATTTGGGCCCTATTGTGATTTGTGTTCAAAAAATAAATTTATGAATAAATCATTCTACTTAGTGCTTTCATTATATTCTTCTTCAATCCAACTAATTCTTTTCTTCAATCCAACAATTCATATCACTTCTTTCATGTAACTTGGCTGTCCACCCCCTCACACACCAACACCACTGACCCCACAAACACACACATTCTCCATTTTGCAAACCTCATTAATTGGTCGGATGCCATATGCTTCTGCCTTCCAGTCTATTGATGCAATCCTTTGCAGACTGCTGCTGGACCTGGCTCAAAATCACGCCTTCCTCCACTGGCTTCTGAGCCTTTGGGTTTCAATCATAACCATGGTGCAACAATTGACATACAAATGGGTATTATGAATGTAAGTATGTCAATCAACTAGTTATATACTGATTTTTTTTTTTTTTTTGAATGGTAGTTATATACTGAAATTTACTTGGGTTTGAAAGCCTTTTATCTGAGGGTTGAGGATGTTTATACTTTATAGGATCCAAACAAAAAGGAAAGCGACCTTGCAGCTTGGGAAGCAAACTTGAAAAGGAGAGAGCAGGTAAATCTTTTACAACTTAGCTGTTCAATAGGAACATTTGCAATTTTTATAAGATCCAGGGTCGCATAGCTTTAGAAAGTAATATGTCGAGTTAAAGACGGGATTTGACTTATAAGTACAAGGATCTTGGGTGATCGTATTCAATGTGGGACTTGCGAAGACTCTCCGTTCGAAGCCCATGGTTGATTTGCTCCACCTCGTGGTGAAGGGTGTGGACTGAGTTCTCACACACATATTCTCTCTCTCTCTGTGCCTAAAACTGGGGAAAAAAGTAATGAAGAAAAAAGAACCATTTTTGCTTTGAAAAAAGTGTGCATTTTCCAAATCGAAGTTACACTCATATCATGTTGGTTTGAACTATAAAATTTTCCCTGTTAGACTGTACACCATGAAATTCATACGAATTTAATCTGGACCTGATCAGGACAATTTAGGACCCTAGTCTAATACTAGACTAATATTTCATTTATGATTCTACTTATCTGCTACAGGACATCAAACGAAGGGAAGATGCCCTGGCAAGAGGTAAAATTTGTTATTACCTACAGTGTTATGACCATTTTCAAGTCATCTTGTAGCAGCTAACATGTGCTTTTTTAATCTTGTCAATTCAGCTGGAGTCTCCATAGATGACAAAAATTGGCCCCCACTCTTTCCCATTATTCATCACGACATAGCAAAGGAAATTCCACTCCATGCTCAAAGGTTTCAATATCTGGCTTTTGCCAGTTGGCTAGGTATGCATTGTTAATTATGCCACTCCCTTCCCTTGTCAACTAATAATCTTTGAGCGCCGAAGTTTGATATATGTTCACCATCTTGTGTGCAACAATATTGATAGTTACTCGTATTTCAGTTTCGAACATGACAGGAAGCCATGCAATTTGCAGAACTTTGAATGTGTAAACTGGTTATTTTAATCCTCAATGAACCACTTGATATTATCCCATAAGTTGAAGTACAAAAGGTTACCAAGTATATACATTGACACAGTTCCAACTATGCCACTAATGTGTTCGACAAAGAGAGAGAATACTCATATACTAGTGCTGAGAGTTTTGACTTATCTAAGTATTGTGGTCTAATGGATCCCCACACCTATGTGGGCCAAGACCGTCTCAGTTCATTGTAGGGATAGGTGTCATCTCATGGAAACATTTTCCCATACACGAAAAGTCTCATGAGAGACGTCATTTCTAAACTCAATGAGCTACACTTGTGGGACCAGACAGAGCCTGTGATACAGGAAATCACCTACACTTACTAACCTCCTGTGAATTGTCACTCATTCCATTTTTATTAGGTTTTAATTGGGCTTTGAGTACGACTTTGTCTGCTCAACCAAGTTGTTTCAGACTAAGCTGATAAGACTTTACTCAAGGGTGACTGAGTCATGCCCTGAATCTGAGTTTTAAAACCTTCATTAAGAAATCCTCTTTTTAAAGGCCTTTTCTACACTTTTTTTTTGCGTTAAAATACACACAAAACAGAATTTGCAAGTTGATTTTTAGTGTATCCCTTGTTCCTAATCCATTATAGATCTAGGACTTTCCTATCCCCTCATCCCCTTGATTACTGGTGGCCCAAGGTTGGCCTCATAGAGTGTTGCACAAGTGTTGCTTAGGAGATCATTTTTCTGTAATTTTAAGCACATGAAAAGTAACTTCATATTGGCCTCCTTTATGATCAACTGACGCCTTATGGCAACCAGTTTTGTACATACATTTGTCATACCTAGACATCCATCCACACCTCCTCCCTCACACTAGGTAGGCCTCCACAGGCCAGGATGACCATTCCCAAAATGGCAGTGTGTGTGATATTGCATTGGTACTTTTTAAGTTTTTGGTTGTTACATTGTTATATAATCAGCTGAAGCAAGATCTTAATCATTGCATGTCATTCAAAACTCGATTGCTGGACCTGTCCCTCAATTCCTGTAGGTCCTAATAGAGACGGCAGTCTGTAACCATTCCAATCAATTAACATTAACTTTAAAAAGTTAACTGAGAGATCTGTCAAAGTTTTCCCATTTTCAAGATTGGTTGTTTCTGAGATATAATTTCTTTGTTGCCAATGGATAAGAAACTATAAATTTTTCATGGCCTTGCAGGAATAATCTTTTGCCTAATATGGAACATAGTTGCTGTGACTTTCTGTTGGATAAGAGGTGAAGGTAGGCTTTTGTTTCCTAGCAAGTATCCATGTGTTTTTACTTTTTTACTATTGCAGTTTTACAATGCAGATTTTCTCATGGGGCTTTAACTTATATTATAGATTCTGAGAACTTTTACCATCTCCAGGAGTTAGGATCTTTTTCCTTGCAACCATCTATGCTATACTTGGATGTCCTCTTTCATATGTGCTCTGGTATAGGCCCCTTTATCATGCAATGAGGTAGGTTGTCTGTAGTTTTGATTATTTCACTGCGTGTGAAAATAAATAGTTCAAGTTTTTTTCTGAAGGATTTAAATAGTTTAAATTATTTAACTACATTCATCTGTTGGACTCTTGTTTCTTTCTACACAATACATTTGTGCATCCTGCTACATTGCAAAGCAAAAACAGATATTTACCCTGATTACAGAGAATGGTAGTGATAGGAGATGCTCTGATTTATTTACTTAAGTTTCAATGGAAGAGCCAATTGGGTGACTGTCCACACTATACTGTAGTTGTGTTAATTTTATAACATGTCCTAATTAAACAAAAATGTCCATCTGCTTATTGCCAGAAAATAATCCCAATTCCCATGCAATGGATGGAGTGTAGCTTTCATTCCAATCACTTCAATTGTGAACTTGGACAATCCACATTATTGGTCAGGGCAGTCCATATGGTCCAATCCACTTGCCATAGGCCATCTTCTGAAAATCAAACTAATTTGGATAATTTTTAGGATTTGATCAATGCTCTGTAGAAGTGATTGTTCAGATTATTTTAACAAAAAGGGCTTGATATTCAGATTATTTTAACAAAAAGGGCTCGATACTAAAATCATCTTTTTGAGTTTTCCAGTTAATAATGTTCTTCTTGGATTAGATTATTTTATAACTGAAATTGCAATCAGATAATCCTAACAATTTCATTTATTTGACAAGAAATGGATGTGTGTGCAAAACAGGCCAAGATATGGGTGGTTCTGATCATCAATGTTGTGTATTGTTGTTAGTTGGCATATCAGCATATGAATATTGTCACATTATAACTTACCATGCCAGGTGGACTGGATCATTTCTGTTGTTGATACTTGATAACATGGCCTGTTGGATCATTTCCTGTTACTGATAACCATAAAGAATTGATTCTCTCGTATTGATAACCAAAATGATTCCTGTTATTGATTACCTCTTTAATAATCGAGTCAGTTTGGTTTGGGCCATGATCCCTTGTGCCTAGGTGTCAACCTAACCTGTTGCCACTCGTAATCAACCCACCTTGCCGTGGATCCACGCACCTCCACTATAAAACCTCACAAGATGATCTCTCCCATATTTTATATGGTATCTTTACTCTTTAGCCTTTAATTGGTTAATGAAGTTGATGCATTGTTGTCTGATTGTTTTGAAAATGGTGTGTAGTTGTTTATTAACTCGAGGGCATCTAGGAAAACATACTACTGTTGAGAGTTCAAATTGCATCACAGTTGCATGAAACAACAGTTGCTCTCATTAGTTGTGGATGTTGACTGGCTTTCACAAATGTTGTTTCTGAATTGCAGGACAGGGAGTGCACTGAAGTTTGGCTGGTTTTTTGTGTTGTACATGGTATCTTTTGGCCATCACTTCTCGTTAAATCATTCTTATTGGTTCTCAATGGATCAATATCTCATGTTAGTTACATTGGCTTGTGCAGTTCCACATTGCTTTTTGCATTTATGCTGCTATTGCTCCTCCATTCATCTTTCAGGGGAAGTCATTGACGTAAGTTTGTCTCTTTTTTTATAATTCCAAATAAAACAAAAACCTA
Source organism: Umbellularia californica (assembly GCA_028538565.1). NCBI lineage: Eukaryota > Viridiplantae > Streptophyta > Magnoliopsida > Laurales > Lauraceae > Umbellularia > Umbellularia californica. The sequence continues at coordinate 9,226,260 of JAPQWN010000001.1, read as the reverse complement.
AATATGCACTTATGGTGTATGCTTGATAACTTGGGCTTCGTGTTTTAGGGCGGTCTTTTCTACCATAATTTTTATTCTTTCCAAATCCTCAGCTTTATAGGCTAAGAGAAGTAAATAAGCTTCACAGGCGCACTTTTATGGGTCATTACTCTGTGTGTGTGTGAGAGAGAGAGAGAGAGAGAGAGAGAGAGAGAGAGAGATGAATAATCAACCGTTTCCTTTTTTGACATTGTGTTTCTCAATGATATTAATTCAATTTCCTTTGGAGCCTTGTTTAATCTAGTCACATGCCTGTTTTTGTGAATGTGCTCAGTTATATCACATAAATTAAATCAAAAGTATGCTTATAAAGCTTTAAGTACTAGAGAAATCGGCCGCCTATGCCCATGATTGAGTAGAATAGTAAAGAACGCGTAGAACTAATAGAAGGGTGAATTTTTTTGGTCGGCTGCAAAACTTTGTGGCAGTAGTGTAATGGTTATCAGGGGAATAGACCAGACCTGGAACCCTTTACCATCTCCTCCATCAAGGAATGCCTAACCGACATACATAGGGATTGTGGGCTAGTCAGAATGGTTAGTTGGATATCTTCCTGCAATTGTGCTTATGCTCGTATTATGGTTTGTATACCATGCATGTGTGTTATTGAGCCATAAACTAAACTTTCAAAATCATGGGATATCTAATGGTAGTTTTCATTCTGCATGCAGGGGCATTCTTGCAGCAATTGATGTCTTTTCGGACCATGTGTTAGTTGGAGTAAGTTGTTCACCATGTCTTTTCAGCTTTCATTTCATATTGATAGCTAGGTTCTGTTAGAAAAAATAGATGATTTATTCCTGAAATCCTGTGGCTTTTATGAAGAGCTAATTTCCATGTATGGTATATTTCAAAAGCTGTTTTGCAGGTATAACTAAGTATTTTATATATTCTATACATAATAAAATTATATATGTATTAATTAGGCATGCAGTTTTTCTGGTATGGACTGATCTGGATCCGATCAGGTCCAGAAAGAGGGTCCATATTCTGATTCTTCAGGTCAGGTCCTATGGTAACTGGAGGTCCATTAACATCCCAATACAATAGAAGTAATGGTTTTCTTGTTTTGCATTTTGTGCAGATATTTTACTTGATAGGATTTGGTTTGTTTTGCTTGGAAATACTTCTAAGTTTATGGGTACTTCAGGTAACTATATGAACAATCCTTGCATTCATATTTTCATTAACATCGACATCCCTCTCAGCTGTTTTCTTTTCCTTTGTTTTGTCTGTGCAGAAAATTTACATCCATTTGAGGTCAGGGAAGAACTGACAATGGATACTGTGATTTGTCTTCCGTTGTTAGATGCCTACACTTCCTATCTTTTCCCATATTTTGTCACCTACTTTGGGGTGGTTGGGATTGACGAGTAGGTGGTGTGCATGGAGTGTGGTCTCTACTTCTTTTCCCTTGTATGATAGGGTGGAATAAGTATAGCTAATCTATGACGACCTTTCAACTGGACATGTGTGTTTAATCATCTTCATCTACTGGGTAACATCACAAAAATCACCACCATCGAAAGTCACCATCTAAAAGTCCTTGTTCAAGTCAGATGGTTAAGGTCCTTATACAGATATCTGATGATTAGTGTCTGCATTAATGGCCTGTTCAGTGGAGAGTCCAAGAGGCATTTGGTTCTTAATATCACTACTTTACATTGGTGGTTCGGTGGGCGTAAAACAGTCATCACTCACCACCTTGCTTCTTCATTAGCAAGCACCTGGTCTGGAAGTTCCAGCATCTATAAACTCAAAACATAGTATCTATGTTAATGGTTAACCTCTCTTGTATGTAGCCTATGCAATAAAGGGAGAATTAGTCCTTAAACAAGCTAATGTATCAACCTGAATGGTGGATATTGGCTTCTGATAATCAGGTCTGATTCAGTGTGGTCAACACTCCTTGTATTCGCTCCTGGGGAACTTAGTTTGCCCTGCACTCAGTTTATCTGTAGATCAAATTGCTTGTAACTCTGTTTTCGCAGTGATTGGTTATGCAGAACTAAACTGTCATTTTGAGGTAATGCATCTTTTCCAAAGGTATTAACTAAACCTTATTGCTTGCACCTGGTTTAAGATCCAAACAGACCCAAAGCCTATGGCCATGACCCACGTTTGCAGAATTCCCCTGGATCTGACTGAGGAGTCTGGTGTGGCAGTATGGTAACCATTGGCCAGGAGATGAGAGTGGGTTAGGTGTGGTACCATAAGTCTATTATTTTCTTTTTCATGTAAAACTTTGTTGGGCATAGGCGTGCCACAATGCCACTTCCTACGACCGTTCTAAAAACAGACTCGCGGGCTCGATGTTGAATGCTGCATAACACATTAAATTGTGCCTCCTCCATCACTAATTGGTTTTGGAAGGAATGGTAGCTCGGTGGGTGCATAAGATCCTACAAACTTCTTGTTACTTACCAAGAAAAGTGTAAAACTTCTTGTTGTGTATATACCTTTTCTAGTTTTGTCGCCGTTGTAAGCTCCATAACGAGGCATGAGGAGCATATAATGACCAAGTGTTTTTTTTTGGAAAAATCTCAAAAAAGTATATCACTGTTAGCTCATTTAAAAAAAAAAAACATCAAGCTTTGAATATTTCAAAAAAATATGAAAGTTTTTCGGTTTTCTTTCAATCAAATCCTCTTCATAATTTTTTTTTGAAATATGACAAAAATACCCATATGATAAATATTTTCAAAAATTTGGAATCCATATCAATCCTTCTTCTTTTTTTTTTAAACCATCTATGCATAAAGACAGCTGAAGTGAGCCCCATGAGTTGGTTTGAGATGGACTTGATCACTTCTCTTAAATGATTTATTAAAGAAAAAAAAGTTGAAAATGATATAAGGGTATTGTGTCATTTTTTAAACTTTATTTTCATGGAGAGGAACACTTTTTTTTTTTTTTTTTGATATCAAAGGAGAGGCCTTGATTGAAAGAAAACCGAAAAATTAGCCAAAAGTATTATAATTTTTTTTTTTTTTACTTTTCCTTTTTTATTTATGTTTTTCTCAGCCTGTCACTTAGCTGTGTCTTCTGCATTTGAATTTTATAGAACTGGTTTGGACAGGTAGAGGTGGTGGTAGTATTTTCATCAAAAGTTAAAAAGAAAAAAAAAAAGAAGGGTTATTTCATTAGGCCAGGAAACTGGGTGGGCCTCACCATTGATTCCTCATAGCATCTCCAAGAAACCCTTCAAATTTGGATATGTTCTTTTCAAAATAATGGCTTATGTGCAAAAAAAGGCATATGTAAATTTGGCATCTCACTTGGGCAACTCCAAGAAATATGTCAAATTATTATTTTATAATTTTCTCATTTCAAATTTGGCATATGCTTGTACCAACTTCAAATGCATTTACCCTCATCACCATTATTTTATTTGAAAGAAAGAAGAGGCATCCAACTTTATGGTATGTCAAATTTGACATACCAACACAACCTTCAAATGACATGTGGGATTTAACCATTCTCTTGGAGGTAAAGCCATACGCCAATTACTCCCATTGGGAGCTGAGTTGGATAAATAAAGCATCTCTTGGAGATGCTCTCATGTCTCATTTAATTGTACTACCAGGAGATTTTAGGCAGCCCTGTGGTTGAGGAACATGCTCCAATTTCTCATTGTAAAAGTGAAAGCCTGTCAGTATTTCCAGGAAAAGAAGCACTGTGATCAGAAAGGGTAACAACTTGGTGGGCCACATCATTAACATTTCATGTCTCCTTTACTTGTTTTACCAGAAAAATTCAGCCATCTGATTGGTTGTGGACATTCCCTCATCTCTCATTGCTCATGGATTATAGGTCAAACTGGTTCATGCTATAGGTCTGAGGTTAAGATGTATGGACAGATCGAATTTTGAAAATGGTGGATGAAAATTGGACATTAAGTGGGATTGGGAGGGCTCATGTAGCCCCCTATGTCCAGGGTTAAAAAAAAAAGTTGACAGTAATGTTTTTTTATGTAGCCCCCCATGTGATTTTTAAATATTTTCCCATTCTTATTTTGATATTATCATGACTTTCTTGAACTATTTCAAATTTTAATGTGAAAATTTTCATAAAGATAACATTAGAATTGCAAATTTGCAATAGCATTGAGATATTTTCAAAACATCATCAGCAGATTGAGGAGGAACTCATCCCCAAAGTCCTTGGCAGCTAATACAATGTGAAATGATTGACTATGGGAAAGGTTAAATGGAGGGTAAAAACGCAAGAGAACAATGTTAGAACTTCAAACTGTGATTGAATGATGTGAGTGTACTTGAATTTTGAAGGGTATAAAGCTTGATGATAATGATTCCATGCACAAAGTGGGTTGTTGTTGTTAAGTTATCATTTCTTAATCCTCCTATATCTGTATCAGCTACTAAAGAAATTATTCATTTAAATGAAGGGGCCTTTTTGTTTTTATTGGTATTACAACAAAAACCTGTAACTTCAAATAATGAGCATCTTCTGCTGTGCCACTTACTCTTCTTTAAATGAAGACACTTTGGTAATATCTCTCTCTTCTTTCTTTCTTTTTCCCTTGGTAAATACTCTTGGAACTCCACACACAAAGTACTAGGTTCCTAATCAACATAGCCCTAATCAACAGAGCTACAACCAGAGATCGAACCCTCCATGAATAATACGGTCTAAAATATACTTTGTTCAGGGATATTCAGGTTTGTGAAGCTCATTTTCTGATATATAGTGGTGGGGCCCACCATATGGCCCATCCAAATGGACCAAAAATCAGGACCCCTATATATTACATGGATCCCATGGGTTTTACACTCTTTCGGATAGACTACTGGGCCCACAAATCATTTAATTATGCACCAATCCAAATGAACTGTAAACTCATTAAACTTGTGGGACGTGGATAAAGATAATAGGATGATGGATGGTTCCCAAACTTAAAAGTTAAAAATTCCCTAAGTTGTCTAAAAATATACTTTAGAATTATGGTTTCTTTTACTTTGTAAAAGGAGACAAACAGGCCCCCATTCATTACCATTCCACACCATACATCTCTTTCCTCTCCACACCTCCCAATTCCTCATCTTCAACCAGCCACCTCCCTTTTGCCACGTGGCATTCCCATATCCAAGTCCATGAAATCACAACCAAGTTTCTCCCCACACTTCTGGTCGTTACAAACATCACCCAAAAAACACAAAACTAAAGCAAAATCAAACCTGGAAAAATCACTTCTTGATCATGTAATTAGTTAAATTAAGTGACAACTATTTAGAGCTCCCCAAACTCACTCCAATCATATTTTTTCCAAGTTTACACCTTAAAAACCTTCTCAACTTTATCAAAGCTCTAAAATAAGGGGTGGTCAGAAACCATTTGGACAAGTCATTATTCAGTCATAAAAGCAGCAACTGTTTTTTATGCCTTGAAATATCAAAAACAGATTCAAACAAACTACTTTCAGTTCTCTCCATTTCCTCTATCTTCTCACTGAAGAAGAGATAGAGGAAGAGAAGAACAAAGCCCACTTCATACTGTTCTCAAGAACACACAGAATTATCAACTTCTCTCCTTCCACAACTGAAGAGAAGGAGAAAACCCCACTTCAAATCTTCTTATAAGCAACTGAAAGTCCACAGTAATGGCAATTTGCGCAGTCTACACAACCAATTCGCTGAACTCAACTTGTTTTGTCCCCACCTCCACAAAGACCCACTTGGGTTTTCATCAAAGACAGGTTTTCTTCTACACCAGCGGCAAGAAAACCAGGAAAAGCAGCTACTTCAGTGAGATATCATGCTCTGCTGGGGACGCCAATACGGTTGTAATTGGGTTGGCAGCTGATTCTGGTTGTGGGAAGAGCACTTTCATGAGGAGGTTGACTAGTGTTTTTGGGGGTGCAGCAGAGCCACCAAAGGGTGGGAACCCGGATTCGAATACCTTGATTAGCGATACGACCACCGTCATCTGCTTGGATGATTACCACTCCCTTGATAGGACAGGGAGGAAGGAGAAGGGGGTAACTGCGCTTGACCCAAGAGCCAATAACTTTGATCTCATGTATGAACAGGTGAAGGCTATCAAGGATGGGATTGCAGTTGAGAAGCCTATATATAATCATGTATCTGGCCTCTTAGATCCTCCTGAGCTTATTAAGCCTCCAAAGATTCTGGTTATTGAAGGCTTGCATCCAATGTGAGTTGCTAATACTAAAACATCATATAGTTGTTTTCTTGATGTTTTGTGGTACACATGTACTGTTATAAGTACATGGGAATCACTCAGTATTCCAGGTTCTGATTATAGCATTGAAATTGATAGTAGATTGTTTAGTGTTAGTGGATAGCTTCAATAGCTTGTAATGTGTACATTCTGCTTTCTTTGAATTCTTTTTTTCAAGTTATTTTCTTGCCTCTGCTTTTATTTCTTCATGGCCACAAGGCTTTGTTGGGTCATTGTTGGTTTCCTGTTTGTAGTATTTTAGTCGAGGGATGTTACAGTTATAGGTATGCAGAATTGCTAATAATATTTTGATTACTGTTTTGTTTTCTTATTTTCTTTAAGCCCATCTTATTATATAATGGGGGCAGGTACTAGATCTGTTTTTAGTTTGTTTGTTGCAATTGAGGTTCTGGTGCTGCAAAATCCTCATCAAGTATAATGTTTTACAAAAGAAATTAGTTTACTTGATTTGCATATTGTATTAGGACTAATTGGTTCTATAAACAGTAACAGTAAACAGTAACAGATGCTGTCTTGTCCCTGGAAGCTAGTTGACACATTAAAGTTTCCTGTATCGTGGTTTCAAAATCCATCTTTCTAGTTCTATTTCAATCTTCACTTTTCATATTCAATAATTAAGGACTTTTTCGGAGTTGCTGTTGTCAAATTCAATACATTTTTAGTGAGTTCAAACTAGAAGAAGGTATATAAACAGACGCGAACAGGTTGATATTTAAAATCTCCTAACTAAAATTTAAGTTGTAATAGATTTTTTCTGACAATGATTTGAGTAATAGGTGCTTAATTTTCCAAATTCAACTAAAAAATATATGAATGAATCAACTTTGAGGGCTTACAATCAGGAAAAAAAATCCTCATGTTGATCTTGTAGATAATGTCTTCTGTATCAGGTTTGATCCACGAGTGAGGGAACTCCTGGACTTCAGTATCTATTTGGACATAAGCAATGAAGTAAAGTTTGCATGGAAAATTCAGGTCAGTAAATAGGTATTGAGTACTGAAGTTTAAGCAAGTTTTTATTTATTTATTTATATCAATGTTCTTGTTCTGACCTTGTTAAAAGGGTTGCAGAGAGACATGGCAGAACGTGGGCATAGTCTTGAAAGTATTAAAGCCAGTATTGAAGCCCGCAAACCAGACTTTGATGCATACATTGGTATTTTTCTTCATAAACCTGATATGTTTACTTCAATGAATTAAATGTTTCCAATTGCTAAAGGATTCAAGAGTATGTATAACTCTTGCCTTCAATCTACTGCTGAACAGAACAACAAACTGAAGAACCTTAAACACGCGGCTCAGATTTGATCTGTTATTTTCATTGATTTGCATTGTAACACCTTTTCCCCAATTTCAACTACTAGAATCATTATAAATAGAACCTTATCCCATTAACCTGGTGTTGGCAATTTTAACTAGAAGAATAAAAGCGACAATTGGGAAGTCAGTAGTTCCAATGGAAGGCTAAAGATTGTTTTATTAGTCTAAGACTTCATGGTGAATGATTGGAGACACATGGCTTACTAATAACCAGGGGAAAAGCACAAGACATGATGCACCAACAAACTATTAGTATATATGAAATGTGACTGCTATTTTTCTTTGCAGACCCACAAAAACAGTATGCTGATGCTGTGATTGAAGTTTTACCAACACAATTGATTCCTGGAGACAATGAAGGGAAGGTCTTGCGGGTTCGGCTGGTGATGAAAGAAGGGGTCAAGTATTTCAGCCCAGTTTATCTGTTCGACGAAGGCTCCACTGTATCATGGATACCATGTGGGAGGAAACTGACGTGCTCATATCCTGGCATCAAATTCTTCTATGGACCAGATTCTTACTTCTCCAATGAGGTAAATGGTTGGAGATTTATCAAACATAATTTATGTGTTTCAGCTCGACCTGTTAGTGGTCGAATGGGAAGTTGTTTGAACTTGAAATCCAACAGACGGACAGAACAAACAAAGCAGATAGACATATGGAGGCAACCAGGAGTTTCAAACTCGTAACCACCGGCTCTGATACCATGCTAATAACTAGAAACACAAAAAGCATGAGTTGTTAGTGAATGATAGAACAACGTATATTGTTGTGATCTAGGGCCTATAAGAGAGATCAATCACGCATAGAAGAATACAGAGATTTACGTGGTTCGGCTTTGGTTCGGCTTTTGGCCTACGCCCATGGGGAAGACAGGAGAATTCATTGTGCAATCAAAATAGCGATGTGCATCCTAGAGACTCTGAGTCTCTATTTATAATATCAGCCCCAAACCCTGTTACACCCAAACCCTACTTCTAATCAAAGTACAACTTGAGCAATCCAAGGGCCCGGTTAACCAAGACCAATTAACTTATATTAAGCAATACAAATTAACATATATCAAAGAGTCATGACACCCCCTCCCCGCTGTGAGGCCCGCAGCGTGTACAAAAACATGTCAAATGACCAATGTGAATAGAAACGCGTCCCCAAGGATTTGAACATATGACCCCTGACTCTAATACCATGTTAATAGTCATAAACACCAAAAGCTTGAGTTGAAAAGGCTCGAGTTGTTAGTGATCAAATAAGAAGCCGTATGAATTCAAAACCCAACAGACAGACAGAACATACATACGTGTACAAAAAAATGCCAAATGACCAATGCAAACAAAAACACGTCCCCAAGGATTCGAAGACATGACCCCTCGCTCTGATACCATATTAATAACCACAAACACCAAAAACTCAAGTTGAAAAGGCCAGAGTTGTTAGTGATCGAATGGGAAACCGTACGAAGTCGAAACCCAGCAGACAAACGGAACAAACATATAGAGGTAACATGCCTCCCAGGAGTTTCAAACTTGTAACCTCTGGCTTTGATACCATGTTAATAATCAGAAACACCAAGCTTTTGGTTTTTCTGGTTATTAACAAAAATTAACTTAGAATAGGAGTAGCATTTTGCATTCTTTGGTGTATGGGGAGTTCCACACAACTAGAATACTATTTGACCAGACCAAGAAGGGGAATTTACGCAAAAAATTTCCCAGCTACAATAGCTTTTTTCCTTCATGGGTTAGAATGATTTGGGGGGTGGGGTCGGCTTAAAAGGAACAAAGGAACATTGCATTCTCTAATTTTGGGGGGGGGGGGGGGGGGCGGGGGGGTACCAAGTATTCTAGCTCTATACTGAGGGTGCACCTACACAGTTATTATAGAGAAGACTAAAATGAACCGCTTTTGGAATTTGTTACCGTGCGTGGTCATCTGATTTTTTTGGTCCATGTTACTATAGGTATCTGTGTTGGAGATGGATGGGCAATTCGACAGATTAGATGAACTCATTTATGTGGAAAGCCATCTGAGCAATCTTTCTACTAAGTTCTACGGCGAAGTTACACAGCAAATGTTGAAGCATGCTGATTTCCCAGGTAGTAACAATGGAACTGGTCTCTTCCAAACCATAGTTGGCTTGAAGATAAGGGACCTCTATGAGCAGCTTGTCGCTGACAGCAAGGCAACTGCTCCTTTCCAAGCAACCAAAGCCTGATGATGGTCAACAGATTTCAAAAGTTTTGATTTTCTCCTCCATCTCTGTTAATGTAGTATCCCCCTATGGAAGGGAGCTCCCTTATGCATCTCATGTAACTTGGGGGGGATCTGTAATATAGGTGCAAAGAGATGAAATTGTAGTAAAATCCCAACACAATTCTAGTGTTGGAACATTTGGATAATGTCTTGTATGCTTAATTCAGACCATCCTACTTGCCATCACTCTTTTAGTTCATGGACTAAAGTCATAACCTGGGAAATTTCTTTGGTCTAATTTGTGATTGAGGGTTAATTAATGATATATATATTTTTTATCAAAATAGCATCTAAGAGGGTCCTAGATGTGACTTCAACATGATTATGAGATGAAAACCACAGAGACAAGCTGCAGAGTTATAAACAGGAGGTTGGCCTCTTGGAAAAATATTTCCTGGACAGAGGATCTACCTTGGGTCCAAAGCCTTCTTTGGTTCTCTTCTTAAAGAAAGCTATGACAGTCACCAGGGAAGTTGGTCATTGCTCTTTGTAGCACTGGAAGGCAATTGCATCTTGTCAAATGTCCAGAGGCACATGCATTTTCTATTAAGTAACTTCTTTGGTACACTAAGCATTTTATGTGGAAAGTAATCGAAAGTAGATGCCCTCATGGGACGTTGTAAGTTAAAATGTGCCAAAAAGCTTCTCAGTTCTTTAGTTTTGACTTACGACAGTGTGTGCATGTAGACATAGAACACCCAATGTAGAGCATACTGTATCATACTACAAACTCTACATCTATGTTCTTCATTATAAAATGTTTAACGGATAGGTTATTCAGCATTATTTGTTCATTCAATGGCCACCTATCCACCCAGAACATTCTCAACTAATATGACTGTTCCTATTATAGTACTGAAGCGGCCGTAGACAACTTGCAAATATAAACAGCATAAGGAATTGAATTCCACATCCACTTGCATTCCATTCTCCTCCAAGTCGCAGACATGTGAAGAAATTGTAAAGGGGTGGTAATTATATGAACTATCGCTCTGATACAAAAATACCAAGCAATTATTTAAGTACCTTCTCAGCCAATCCCAATATAGTTGGGACAAGGCTTTGATGATGATGATGATGATGATAGGAAGCACCTTTTCAGAAGGCTTACACTGGAAATCTAATGCTCCTGGAGAAGCCAAATCAGGCTTCCACTTCAGGAAATCCCTTGGCACAAAGTCAGACATTACTTGCACCAGCCACCATTGCATGATAGATTTTGGTGCTAGAGACTAAAAATTGAACATGGAAGGTTTAGGATGCCTATGGAAAATGGAACAGTACTAGAATGCAAAGTGGAGACAAGTTAGTGGATTGGTATGCAATTACCAAGTGTCACTTTGATTAGACATTTTTACAATGAAGGAATTGGACCTGTTATGCTGTCTGGAGCTGAATGTTGGGCACCAAAGAAATGTAGCAAGCGTATATGTTGCAGAAATGAACATGCTAAGAGGCGTGTGAGTTACAAGAAAGGAAAGAATCAGGAATAAGTGCATGAGAAGAAACTTAATCGTAGCTCCTGTAAAAGAGAAAATCAAGGAATATCATTTGAAATGCTTTGGCCATGTACGCATAAGACCATAAACAGCCATTATATAACACATTGGAAAAGGGAGAAACAATTAACGACCTTAAATGAAAATATGGTTGTAAATAATGTTAACTGGGATATAGAACTTCACAAAGAGGCCAGATAGATGTGATTGAAGCTTTGAGGAAAATATTGGAACTCTCTCATGGAAGAATAATACACACCTCAACTAATAAGGGATCATTCAACTATAAGCACAACTCTATTCTGACTCCTTTATATTAGATTATTAGTGACACCAGTATCCTGAAACTATGGTATTTTTTTCTCACCAAAAACTTAAAGGGTGTGCGGCCATTCCTACCAGATATTAGGCTGTAGTTAAAGACTGTTTCTGAATTAGATGCTTAATGAAAAGAGTATCCTTTTCCTACCTCAATTGATTGTTGTTTACAAAGAAATATATGAAGATCACAACTTCAGTTGAACTTACATCAAGTTGAGATTTGAAAGAAGAAATTTCAGTGTTCAAAAAAAGGCCCTCAAATGCTAGTTGTTCAAAAGAAAGAAAGAAAGACTCATACGTGATAACTTCCACTAGTAGACAATGCAGTTTCAATCTGCCCATTACATAATCTCTAAATCTCTGTAAGTGAATGTACATCACTGCAGTAAATTTATGATGCCATGGGATTAAGCAACACTTATGGATATTGCAACATGGCATTCGGCATTATTAATATATTCAACACTTATCAATCTTGCAAAATTTCTGCCCATGCATTTGGATGGCCATAAATATGGTATTGTTAAGATACTCTCTCACTGAAAGGTGGGAATGTTAGGCATGTCCAAAATGCATTGCATGACTCTTAGAAAATCAACTACACTCCATAGAGTGTAGTAAATACCTTCCCCCACACCCCCACCCCCACCCCCACCCCCACCCCCCCCTTTTTTTTTTTTTTTCTGTGAGCCTGGCCAATGTCAGAAATCTTGCAGGGGCTGTTGCGTTAAACTGCATGCAGTCTTTAAAATGCTAATGAAATGTATTGACAATAAACATGGAGCTTCTAATAGGAAAAACAAAGAGTTCTGTTAGCAGGCAATAGATAGATCACACTGCAAAATTTTCACAACTACTTGATTGTTGCATACTTATTAGTACCATGCCTTGCCCAATGGTCTTTCAGATCAACCGGATTAGAAAGACTGTAACCTTCAGTTGCAAGTCTCTCTAGAAGCTTTGAATATGCACCACTGCTCATTTTCCTTCCCGCCATGTGTGCAGTTGGCCTAGATGGACTCATCGGCAGAGGATATTCAGATATGCTCAAGGTGCAACACGATGATTGCCACCCTCCAGAACCCCACCTGTAGCATCGGCGGGGCACCCCTGTACAGGAGCACATCGGTGGGGGTACCCGCGAAATATCTAATGTTGTTCCATTTACAACAGCATCGGCGTTTTTCTTCTCACGCTTCGCAGAAGCCACAGAACTACCCTGTCTCTTTGTCAGAAGAGAGGGATTTTTCTTTGATTGCTTTGGCCTTAAAACCTTGGAGGCAAATTGTCGATTAGATTTCTCTGCAGAAGGTTGCTGTTTTTTCAATTCAGCAGGTTTTGCCTCAAACTTGCCATTCTGGGTTGCATCCACTGATGCACCTAGAACCATGTGAATATCAGCAAGATCCGCTTCAATTGCTTGCAATTGATTTGGGCTGGCTTTTGTTTCTGATAAATAGTTCTTGTGATTAACCCAATCGGTTAATTCAGCAGCTTCCGATGTCATGGAATTTCTATCAGAAAATGCATTCATTTTCAGAAAAGTGGATTGATATTCAGAAACACCAGATGAGCCATAAAAAATGGCCCCACCATGGACTCCGGTATTTGATATGGGCTTTAACACTGAACTCACATTTGCACCCTGATCTGAAAATTTCCAATTTCTAATACCCGAGACACCTTTCTCATCCATTTATGTCTGTAGAAGATGATAAATCTCAATGAATTTCTGTTCAGTTGAAAACACAAACTAAACCCATGTAGTGCAGAAAACTTCAAAAAACTTATTCAATTATGAGCATTCAACCAATTAGTAAAATGTCAGTGATACATTTTGTGAAACAGAATAGCACCTACTTAAACTGCCAGTGGAACACCATGAGAAAAATACAAGCTAAAAACAAAGTGTTAATCAAATCCAATGCCGATAATAGAAGTGATACAAACTCAGTCAGCAAAATTCTTCAATTTGGCCTTTAGCCGGCCACCAAATTGAGTTACAACTATTCAGTATATACATGAACACCACAAAGGACATGACTTCATTGGATACGAAGATATTGGAAAAGAAAATCCAAAGACACAGATTCACTTCCAAAAACAAGACATTGATTTCACAAGTTCAAAAATCAATGAGAAAATGGCAAAGTACGTCAGGATGATCATGAATTTAGCAGGAGATACAAAAGAATATCATAAAATATAGTAGCAAAAGACCAAATGACTGCTACCAAAAAGGGGGGGGGACCTTTCTAGTACCAATTCAAGGTTGATATTGATAACGAATATATATATATATATATATATTAGGAAGGTGGTTTATAGCTATGTTTGGGATATTTTTGGATATATTAGGTAATTAATGAGACGATAATCTCATTAAGTGATTCGATGTAGCAATAAGGTTAAATTGATATAATGATGTGATTAAGATTCTTGATTTTTTCTCTTTGTACACTATAAATAGACCTTGTAATTCTTCACAAATATCAGATGATTTAGATGTAATCTTCAAAGAAATTCATGGTAGCCATTGTCGGATCCAATCCTATGATCAGGTTGGCCATGGTCCTCACTCCTTCCGCTTTTTCAATAACCATAGCACCATCTTCCTTCTCCCACCCCAACCCACCCCCCATTTCAGTTTCGATCCTATGATTAGGCCGGCCATGGTCCTCACTCCTAATGTTTTGAAATAACCATACAGCCATCTTCCTTCTCCCACTCCACTCCTCATTTCAGTTTCGATCCTATGATTAGGCTGTCCATGGTCCTCGCTTCTGCTTTTGCAATAGCCATAGAGCCATCATCCTTCTTTGATCTAGTAAGCCACCCGCTCTGGCAGGCCCAAAATGAGCAGAATGCAATAGTGATGGATTCCATAGCCCATAGAAATATGGTGACCACAGCATTGGACGATAGACATTCTACGGTGACACATCAACCATTAATTTTTAGAGATGTATGGATTGTGATGACTGTAATCACACGATCGTTTCTTGGAAGGACCAAGTGAATTTTCGTGTGTGTGTGTGTGCGTGCAGTTCGGGGGGGGGGGGGGGGTGGTGTGGGAGGTGTGGTTGGGGGATTTATAAATTAGGACAGTGATTATTATATTTGGGATTAAAATATATGTTGATATATTCAGTTACAAATGTGAGGATAATCAAATAATTGTAAGCTAGAGCATTCTCCGGAAAAAGCGGAAGTCACCCATTTTTGTGACACTACACAAACGCACCCTAAAGTTTTAGACATATAAGATGGATTCTTGACTCGATATTAAGAGACTCTAGGTTTCAAAAGATAGAGTAGGAAAAAAAAAAAAAAAAAAGAAAAATGAACTATACTGCTGCCATGAACAAACCAAAGCCCACTTCAGAGTCAAAACAACAAATATATCAGGTTAAGGGATGGATTTAACAAGAGAAACCTCATAATTGACACAACAAAATATAAAAGCAGAATTTGTGGTACAAAAAACAAAACCCACTTCAAATCATTAAAGAACAGTTGAAATACCAAGGAAGCTTAGACTTAACAGGAAAAGCGAAACAAACAAAGACCATTTGCTAAAATTAAATAAAAGTGATTAGTAAAGCTCTCACAGAAGTAATTATCGGTCACCTATTCCACATAAGAAAAATAATCTTTTTAAGGAAAAAACAGAACATTAGAAAAGGGCAGTTGAAACGCGAATCCTAGACGATACATCAGTCAGGGGTCAACCCAAAACAAAATGTCATATTCATACAAAAAAGACACACACTTGAAGAAAACATCAGTAAGGGCCCTTGGTGCATGGTATTAAATTCCAAATTCCAAGTGGTTGTAATTGGAGAAACAAAGGTGAAGATAGACACATGCCCATCAAATAATCTCCGTTTACTAAAAAATGAATTAAGGGGAGATAGTGAATGGATACCCAACCATCATCTTAGTAATTTAGATACAGGATCCCATCTTCATCTCCACCATATATCCATCACCCTCACATCTTTAACGATCTTTTGCTGGAACCCATTTTACCATGAGTTCCTACGTATTCAATTCCATTCAATAAAATGATGCCATAGAACTGAAATTAGATAACATCACTGACTAACCACATACTAAACGAGATTACTAACCAAGGTTTTCCTCAGCCATGATGTCACGACCCGGGCCCGAGGCTTCAATATTATTTCAGTTTTCCTTACATGGCTTATCAATTCATTGACTTTTCAGTCTATATGTGTGGGATCTACCAGTGTCTTGATCAGAGATCACTGGCATCACCACGGAGCTCCGGAACACCCCAATCATCTGCTGCAGCAGGCTTAATCATTATTCATTGCATTTATTCATTGTTCAGTGGTTCATTGTACTTATTCACTGTTCGGTGGTTCATTGTATGCAGTCATTATAGACTCAAGGGGATTAGATGAATCTTTAATCATTCACGGTCCTACTTGTCTCTATCCCAAATTTAGACAATCTATAGGTGTAATTATTAGTTACTAAATGCACGTGTTATTTTCGATGGACATCACATTCTCATTTAATATGTGCATTTAGTCCCCAAAATTTTCCACCCTCAATATCAAAATCCACTGGACTCAAACTGAGTCCCCCGATCGATCGGACCGTTAGGTCCGATCGATTGGACAAATTTTTACTCACAATTAATTTTAAGTCAATACTACAGTCATGGAGCCCAAAAAGCCCAAACAAAGAGGGTCGGGTCTGTCTACCGGTAGAACTTCCGGTAGACATCTCTACCGGTAGAACTACCGGTAGAGACAGCTCTACCGGTACAACTTCCGGTAGAAGCAAGTGGATTTTCCTTTTCTGGCTCTCTGCCAGATTTTTAACTATTTGTACCGGTAGAAATTCCGGTTCAAGTGGATCTACCGGTAGAACTTCCGGTTGACTAAGGGTTCTCAATTCTTCATCTCTCTGTAAAATTTCGAGCCACTTCTACCGGTAGAAATTCCGGTAGAACGTACGAAAACCCAACATTATTAAGAGAAAAGAAAAATGCTTGAATCGAATGGAAATGCACAAAGTGTAAACCCAAATTAAGCTTATACTTGCCTCTTAAAGCCTATTAACAAGAAATCCCTTGATAGCTTGATTTTGAGGTGAGAAATCCCCAAATCCAAACCCTATTTCCATAAAACATCAAAAACACAAATCCTATGAGCTAATTGGCTAGAAACCATGCCTAACCACTCATTATAACTTGGAAATCCATTGAAAGTCCTAAGTACTTACTTGTGATGTGAGTAGGGAGCTCTTGAGCTTCTCTTTCAAGTTCCAAGCACTCCAAAGAAGAAGACTACTTGAAGAAGAAGATGAGGAAGAAGAAACCTCCTTCCAACCACTTGACAAGCCTTCAATCTCTACTCTAGATGGGAAGGAATGGGAGGAGAATGAAGAGGAAGAAGGGAAGTTGCCTAGGGTTTCTTGAGTGAAATGCAGTGGAATGAACCCAAGGCTCATTTCAATGTTTATAAGGCCAATTTGCAACTAGACCCTCTCTCTCTTTCTTATTTTCAATTCAAGTCAAATGGAGGCTCACTTGAGTCAATACTCGTCGGATGACTTCGAGCCTATTATGAAAGTTAACGTACTCGTCGAGATACGCGTGTTGGCATCAAGAGTTTCCGTATTCGATAAAATACGTATAAATCCGTATTTACGGAAAAAGGCCTTGTTCTCTTAGTTTGAGTCTAAAATCTCATTAAATCCATTTAATACCCTTCATTATCATTCCTTAAGCTTAATTCAATCATTTGAGACTAATCTCATGGAGCTTAGTCATTAGCCATCATTAGCTTCATTAAACGGGATTAATTAGCATTAACTTCAATTAATTAGAGTTAATCTTGATTAACTCGGGGTGGGGTCTTACATCTCTCCCAACTTTTAGAACCATTCGGTCCTCCGAATGCAATACAATTCAATATAACTCCATTAAGTAATTCAAAATGTAAAATTACCTGAACAAATAGTTCGGGATACTTCTGGGCCACTTGCTCTTCAAGTTCCCAGGTAGCTTCATTTGGTCCATGATGATCCCAAAGGACCTTGACCCATTTGATTGTCCTAGTGCGCAGAACTGCCTCCTTTGTATCTATGATCCGAATTGGCTTCTCAACATAAGTGGTGTTAGGCAACACTTCGATCTCTTCATGATGAATGACATGTGAAGGATCATGCACATATTTACGAAGCATAGAAACATGAAATACGTTGTGAATACCAGAGAGTTCTGCTGGGAGATCGAGACGATAAGCCACATCTCCAATTCGGCTCGTGACCTTGAAAGGTCCAATGAATCTCGGGGATAGCTTCCCTTTCTGCCCAAATCGAATAGTGCCCTTCATTGGGGAGGTCTTCAAAAAGACCAAATCATCGACTGCGAACTCTAGATCACGCCGACGATTGTCAGCATAGCTTTTCTGCCTTGATCTAACAACCTTCAGTCTGTCTTGTATCTTTTGGACTTTTTCTGCTGTTTCAGCAATGATAGTGGGACCGTGGAAACTTCGGGTTCCAACTTCTTCCCAACTAACTGGAGTTCGACATCTCCGACCATACAGTGCTTCAAACGGTGCCATCTCAATGCTGGAGTGATAGCTGTTATTGTACGCAAATTCGCACAATGCTAAATGGTCATCCCAATCACTCCCAAAATCAATCACACTAGCACGAAGCAAGTCTTCTAGAGTCTGTATAGTCCTTTCTGACTGTCCATCTGTCTGTGGATGATAGGCCGTACTAAACTGAAGTCTAGTGCCAAAGGAGTTCTGGAATGACTTCCAGAAGGTGGACACGAACCTACTATCTCGATCGGAAACAATCGAGACCGGTGTTCCATGCAATCGAGTCACTTCCTTGACAAACAGCTTGGACATTTCACTGAATCCTATATCCTTTCTGATTGGAATGAAATGTACGGACTTTGTAAGCCGGTCAACGATCACCCATATGGCATCGTGTTGCTTTCTCGTCCTCGGTAGACCAGATACGAAGTCCATTGTAATGTGCTCCCACTTCCATTTAGGGATTTTCAGTGGATGAAGCAATCCCGGTGGCTTCCGGTGCTCAACTTTTACACGCTGGCAAGTCAAGCAGGAAGATACATAACCTGCTATCTCTCGCTTCATGTTGTTCCACCAGAACCTATCCTTCAGATTTCTGTACATTTTTGTACTTCCAGGATGCATAGAATATCTGGTGTGATGAGCTTCAAACATTATAGCTTGTTTTAGATCTTCTTGAGCTGGGACACATAGTCTGTCTCTGAAATATAGGACTCCTTCTACGAGTACAAAATCCGGTTTAGTGGCAAGGTTGTCCTTAATTTTCTCCAACTCAAGGTCTTGAAACTGCCTATCTTTAATTTCCCTGATAAGCATTGGCTCAAAGACGGACATTGCTGCAATCATCACCTTACTGTCCACCATTTCAAAAGCCACATCTAAATCTTTGAATTCTTCAATTAAATTCCATTCACCCACCAATGATGCCAAATTAGCGGATTTCCGACTCAAGGCATCAGCCACGACGTTACCTTTTCCAGGTACGTACTTGAACGGAAAGTCATAATCCTTGATCAGCTCTAACCAACGGCGTTGCCTCGAATTAATATCTTTTTGAGTGAACAGGTACTGAAGGCTTCTGTGATCGCAATGGACTTCAAAAGTCTCTCCGTACAGATAATGCCTCCATTGCTTCAATGCAAACACAACCGCCGCGAGCTCTAAGTCATGAGTGGCATAGTTCTTCTCATGTTCCTTCAACTGCCGTGAACCATATGCAATGACTCTACCATTTTGCATCAATACACATCCCAACCCAATACCCGAGGCATCTGAGTAAATTTCAAATCCTCCTCTTCCTTCGGGTAAAGACAAGATTGGGGCTGAAATTAACTTCTGCTTCAGGGTTTGAAAACTAGACTCACATACATCATTCCATTCAAAAGGAGTGTTCTTCCGAGTCAGTTTCGTTAATGGCGACGCTATCTTTGCGAAGTCCTTGACGAACCTCCTGTAGTAGCCTACCAATCCCAAGAAGCTTCTAACTTCGGGCACATTCTTCGGACTCTGCCAATTAGTAATTGCCTCAATCTTAGCTGGATCAACTGCTAATCCATCTCCTGAGATGATATGGCCCAGAAATGCAACCCGCTGCAACCAGAAGTCGCACTTTTCGAGTTTTGCATACAACTGATTCTCTCTCAGTGTCTGCAAGGCTGTTCTCAAATGACGTGAATGCTCCACCTCTGACTTTGAATAGACCAGGATGTCATCGATAAAGATTACAACAAACTGGTCCAGGAAAGGAGCAAACACCCTGTTCATTAAAGCCATAAACACTGCAGGTGCATTCGTTAGACCAAAAGGCATCACTAAAAATTCATAGTGGCCATAACGAGTCCTGAATGCTGTCTTCTGCACATCTTGATCCTTAACCCGAATCTGATGATACCCAGATCGGAGATCAATCTTAGAGAAGTACGATGCACCCTCGAGTTGATCAAACAACTCATCAATCCTAGGCAGAGGGTACTTGTTCTTGATTGTCACTTGGTTTATCTGCCTATAATCGATGCACATCCGCAAGGTGCCATCCTTCTTCTTCACAAACAATACAGGCGCTCCCCACGGCGAGACACTGGGTTTAATGAAACCCTTGTCAAGCAAATCCTGTATTTGTTTCTTCAACTCGTATAACTCTGATGGTGCCATTCGATATGGTGCCTTTGATATCGGTGCAGTACCGGGCACAAGTTCAATGGTAAAATCTACTTCCCTTGCTGGAGGTAGACCTGGCACTTCATCCGGAAATACATCAGGAAATTCACAAACTACAGGAATATTCCTTAACTCTTGTACAGGCTTCTCTTCAGATATGAACGCGATGTAGCCTTCACAACCGCTGAGCATCATTCGTTCAGCCTTGAGTGCTGAAACTAGCCTGGTATCGTATTTCTTTTGGACTCCTTCAAAGAGTACACTGGCACTGGCTTCTTCAACTCTGAAGGTAATGATCTTGCGAAAACAGTCCAAACAAGCCCTGTACTTCGCAAGCCAGTCCATACCAAAAATTACATCGAAATCACTCATTTCTAATATAACCAGATCAGCTGGCATTGACACTTCCCCAATTTTAACACTGCACTGGGGAATAAACAACTCACAAACCACTTTTGTCCCTAAAGGAGTAGATACAGTAAAGTCATATGGTAATTGCATTATTCGATCCCGCATATCATATGCAAATGGAGGTGCTACAAAAGAGTGTGTAGACCCGGGATCAAATAGTGCAATTGCAGATCTATTATCTACAAGTATTGTACCTTCAACCACGTTTGCTGCAACATCAGCTTGCTCTCTGTTAGCTGCATAGACCAATCCAGCTCTCTGTTGTCTATTGGGTTGTTGCTGCTGCTGTTGCCTTGGCTGCAGTCTCTGCCATTGGCGTTGCTGTCCTTGGGGTTGAGGTTGTTGCTGTTGTTGCCTAGGAGGAGGAGGAGCTGGCAAGGCTAGACGTGGAGGAGGAGCAGGTAGTGCTGCTTGCCCTTGTGCAGGCTGCTGATACGGAGCTCTATCCTCTCTTCTCGCTTTTGGACATTGTGCCATCTTGTGCTCCATTGAGCCACATACTAAACAAGCTCCGGAAGTCCTCCAACATAACTCAGTCCTGTGACCTTTACCACAAGTCCCACAGACTGGTTTATTTTCTCTCCTCTCATATCCCGGGTGAAACCTTTGTTTCTGTTTCTTGTTCCTCGTTTGTCCCCCTTTCTTAAACCATGAGTCTCCACTCCTCTTGGTGTGTACAGACTCTGCTTCTTTTTCCCTCTCCTTTTCTCTTTGGATTCCTTCCGCCGTATATGCCCTATCAACGGCATCATCAAAAGTTGCAGGCTTTTGTCCAGCAAATACAATTGACTTGTATTCTGGATTTAGTCCTTGAAGGAACCTCTTGACCTTTTTCTCCTCAGTGTCCACTAAGTCAGGAGCATACTTGGACAATTGCAAAAACGTATGAACATAAGCAGCAACGGTCAGTTGACCTTGCTTCAAGTGTAGGAACTCTGATTCCTTCTGTTGCTGCACATGCTCAGGGACAAACTTCCTACGAAACTGCTTCTTGAAGACTTCCCAGACATCGGGTGTGTTTATGGCCTTGAACACATCCTTAACACTCTTCCACCATGTATTAGCTTCCCCTCTAAACATGGTAGAGGTAAGCAATACTCTTTGTCTCAGGGTGCAAACAACTGTATCAAACACATCCTCGATGTGTTCCAGCCATTCATCTGCCTTCTCCACATCCTCATTGCCGAAAAACTCAGTGGCTCCCCTTTTTCGGAACCTCTCAAAAATGGCGTGAGGATCCGCATCCTTGTGTTGTAATACCACCTGAGTCTCAACATGAGGTTGTTGGACCGGTGCTACAGGTGGAGCTTGCAATTGAGCTTGCAACTGAGCTTGTGTTTCTAACAATGTGGTAATTTGGGCTTGCATGCCCATTTGAGCCTCATGGCTCTTTGCCATCTGCTCTCGGTGCTGGGCCTGCATGGCCACTTGCGCTTCATGATTCTTTGCCATTTGCTCTCTATGTTGAGCTTGCATGGCTACTTGCGTTTCATGACTCTTCACTAGTTGCTCTAGTATTGCAGTCATTCTCGCATCCGTATTCGATGCTGGAGGAGGGGGTGTGGTACTATCACTGACAGGAATTTCGACAAAGCCATCATTCCCCGATCCAGATGCCATGCTGCAGACAATACGGAAGGTAAGATACCTATCTCAACACTTCCATCACATATATATCACATATAGTGAAGTCAATAACCAAAAATCCAAAGTTGGATTTGCCTTAATCGTAACGTTCCTCACTTCGTTCTTAGTATTTCTAACATTCTAAAGTCGTCTTAACCTAGCTTCTTAACTAGGCTCTGATACCATACAATAAGTATGTCACGACCCGGGCCCGAGGCTTCAATATTATTTCAGTTTTCCTTACATGGCTTATCAATTCATTGACTTTTCAGTCTATATGTGTGGGATCTACCAGTGTCTTGATCAGAGATCACTGGCATCACCACGGAGCTCCGGAACACCCCAATCATCTGCTGCAGCAGGCTTAATCATTATTCATTGCATTTATTCATTGTTCAGTGGTTCATTGTACTTATTCACTGTTCGGTGGTTCATTGTATGCAGTCATTATAGACTCAAGGGGATTAGATGAATCTTTAATCATTCACGGTCCTACTTGTCTCTATCCCAAATTTAGACAATCTATAGGTGTAATTATTAGTTACTAAATGCACGTGTTATTTTCGATGGACATCACATTCTCATTTAATATGTGCATTTAGTCCCCAAAATTTTCCACCCTCAATATCAAAATCCACTGGACTCAAACTGAGTCCCCCGATCGATCGGACCGTTAGGTCCGATCGATTGGACAAATTTTTACTCACAATTAATTTTAAGTCAATACTACAGTCATGGAGCCCAAAAAGCCCAAACAAAGAGGGTCGGGTCTGTCTACCGGTAGAACTTCCGGTAGACATCTCTACCGGTAGAACTACCGGTAGAGACAGCTCTACCGGTACAACTTCCGGTAGAAGCAAGTGGATTTTCCTTTTCTGGCTCTCTGCCAGATTTTTAACTATTTGTACCGGTAGAAATTCCGGTTCAAGTGGATCTACCGGTAGAACTTCCGGTTGACTAAGGGTTCTCAATTCTTCATCTCTCTGTAAAATTTCGAGCCACTTCTACCGGTAGAAATTCCGGTAGAACGTACGAAAACCCAACATTATTAAGAGAAAAGAAAAATGCTTGAATCGAATGGAAATGCACAAAGTGTAAACCCAAATTAAGCTTATACTTGCCTCTTAAAGCCTATTAACAAGAAATCCCTTGATAGCTTGATTTTGAGGTGAGAAATCCCCAAATCCAAACCCTATTTCCATAAAACATCAAAAACACAAATCCTATGAGCTAATTGGCTAGAAACCATGCCTAACCACTCATTATAACTTGGAAATCCATTGAAAGTCCTAAGTACTTACTTGTGATGTGAGTAGGGAGCTCTTGAGCTTCTCTTTCAAGTTCCAAGCACTCCAAAGAAGAAGACTACTTGAAGAAGAAGATGAGGAAGAAGAAACCTCCTTCCAACCACTTGACAAGCCTTCAATCTCTACTCTAGATGGGAAGGAATGGGAGGAGAATGAAGAGGAAGAAGGGAAGTTGCCTAGGGTTTCTTGAGTGAAATGCAGTGGAATGAACCCAAGGCTCATTTCAATGTTTATAAGGCCAATTTGCAACTAGACCCTCTCTCTCTTTCTTATTTTCAATTCAAGTCAAATGGAGGCTCACTTGAGTCAATACTCGTCGGATGACTTCGAGCCTATTATGAAAGTTAACGTACTCGTCGAGATACGCGTGTTGGCATCAAGAGTTTCCGTATTCGATAAAATACGTATAAATCCGTATTTACGGAAAAAGGCCTTGTTCTCTTAGTTTGAGTCTAAAATCTCATTAAATCCATTTAATACCCTTCATTATCATTCCTTAAGCTTAATTCAATCATTTGAGACTAATCTCATGGAGCTTAGTCATTAGCCATCATTAGCTTCATTAAACGGGATTAATTAGCATTAACTTCAATTAATTAGAGTTAATCTTGATTAACTCGGGGTGGGGTCTTACACATGACAACTTCAAACACAAAACATTTCAAAAAAAGACAACTTCAACACAACAGCAGAGAAAGGAAAAAACTTTGCAAAACCCACATCATAATGCTACTCAAAACCATGAAACTAAGGGCCAAATTGCAGACCCCACATGATATTACCATCCAGATCATGGATCCCTGCCACAAAAACCACACCACCCATGAGCAGGAAGTCTCAATTCCAAGATAAAAACTTCATTACAAAGGAAAGGAAAGAAAGCAGCAGAAACTGTGTGGTCAAAATCATGCAAATATAAAAGAAGAGAGCACATACAAAACACAACAAAGAGAAGGATAATCCTTTCAGGAGGAAAATGTGTGAGAGAGAGTGAAATACTTACAAGGTTGTATTACTGTCACCACCTCTCTCTCTCTCTCTCTCTCTCTCTCTCTCATGTTGATTTATACTGGTGGATGTTGTATTTTTTTTTCCTGGTTTCCCATGACCCCTCAAAGTGTGAATCGGAGTTGGTTTCCTTCCAAACAACAAAACTATGTCACAACTCAAATCACCACTCAAACCGATCAAAATCGTTGAGTAGTGGGCCTCACTACCAATGGGTTATGCATACAGACAGGCCGATCATGTAATCAAAACCAATATCATGTGATCATTATTTAGATGAATGGATTGTGGATTTAATTATCTGGACTAGTGTTATAATCAAAGACGGGATCACCCAAAAAAATGTTCCATCCACTGTGGGGTCCATTGTTCGGACGGCTGTGAAAGTGTGCTGTCATGTTGACAATAGATGAATGATTGCAAAGATTTTACTCTGTGGAAGACTGACATAGGAGTCTTGTCCCGCTCATTAGGTGAGGAGGAGTGATAACTTTATAAAGTATTTAGCCTTTCTAGACTCATAACTCATTAGAATCTATATGCAATATTTCTTGTTCTTGTTCTGATTAATGTCATAGATATCAGTGTTTACTAAAGAAAGTACTCTTTTCAGAAAACACCATGAGGAAATTGTGATAATATCATTAAAAATGGAAATTTTTGAAAAAGATCTATAACAAGTATTTGACAATTTCTATATTTATTCTGCTATTTATTATTTAGTTACTAAAAAGTTAACTTATTCTCATGGACATTTTTCTATAATGTCCCAAGAGAACTACTTTCAAATTTAAAAATATGCTAACATTTTCCTGAGATGATAACTTTTCACAAATGATACTGGTTAAATGGTCTTTATTTCCTACAACTGAGTCTATTTCCCACCTTTTTTGGCCAATGTCAAGTTAATTGGAGGAGCAGAATTTTCCTGTGTAAAGTTGAAGAAAGGCGATATGTAAAGTTGAAGAAAGGCGATGTGGGATTCTCAATTCCTTAAATTAAAGTTGAGGACGGAAAATCCAACACCAGTGACATGCCACCCATTAGAGGAAATTGCAAAGTATCTTTCCCTATTCCTTGTCATGCAAAGCATCTTAGCAAGTGGTTTTGGCAGTTATCTTTTAATGTGCATGAGTGAGTTGGGGTTGGAAGTTGCAACTTGAATGCTATGGTACATTTGGGAAATGAGAAGCTTATATTTTTGCATTCCTCTCGTTTATCCTGTAATCAAATGATCAAGAAGAAGAACGAATAATGTACTGTTGTCAAGCTGTCTTCCTCTTTGCTGATGACTGTTCATTTATAGTACAATGTTAACAAATATTACATATCACAATCGATCATTTAATAAATACAATTAACTAATTTGTATCATCAAATCTCCTATAATTAGTAGGCTAACAAGGATCCACGTGTGTAGATATGGTCCTAAGTTTCTAGATGAATTTAGCCAGATGGGCCTGGATCATGTGAATCTGCCAATGAACCTGGGTTAGAATGACCTCTTCTGTACTCCCCTTCAAATTGATGCCGTTGTGAACAAAGCATCAATTTGGTAGTAAGAAAATCATGATGTGGTCGGAATACTAATTTGGTAAACAGATCTGCAAGCTGATTCTGTGAGGAGATGTGCGGAATATCAATTACTTGGAGAGGACATGGTGACAAATGAAATGGCAGTCAACTTCAATATGCTTAGTGCGCTCATGAAAGACGGGATTGTTGGCTATTAATATTGCACTTGTATTGTCAGCATAAAGTGGAGTGGGACCAATAATTGGCACACCAAGTTCCCGAAGAAGTCGACGAAACCAAATGATCTCACTGTTGGCAGAAGACATTGATCTATACTCAGCTTCAACTGAAAATTTGAAGACCATGGCTTGCTTTTTGCACTTCCAGGAGATAATAGATGTGCCTAAAAACATACGCCATCCAGTAGTAGATCTCCTAGAGTCAGGGCAACCAGCCCAATCCACATCTGCATATCCTTGAAGATGAAATGAGGATGTAGAGGAATAGAAGAGTCCACGATGAAGAGAACCTCGAAGAAAACGAAGAATTCGATGAACATCAATGAGATGGGGTTTATGAGGATTGCTCACAAACTGACTGACAACTTGTACGGCATGAGATATGTCTGGCTGAGTCATGGTTAGATATACTAAGATCCCAAAGAGTCGTTGATACAAAGTGAGATCAAGAAGAGGGTTGCCTTCTTCTCTCTGAATTTTTGTATTTAGTTCTTATGGAGTATCAGCAATTTTGGAATCCGTTAGATGGGCCATGGATAATAGATCTTCAACATATTTTCTTTGATGGATGTAAATGCCAGCCTTATTGCAAGAAATTTCTAATCCAAGAAAACAAGTGAGGGGTCCCAAGTCCTTCATCTTGAAATGGCTTATGAGATAGTGTTTCAGAGCAGTAATACCTAATGCATCATTCCCAGTGATAATCATGTCGGCTACATAAAGCAACAAGAGAGTACAACCAGTACTGGTACGCCGAATAAACATTGAATTATCATTAGGACTTTGAGAAAAATTCGCGTGAAGAATAGCGTGTCGAAATTTTTCAAACCATGCACGAGGTGCTTGCTTGAGGCCATAAAGCGATTTTCTAAGACAACAAACATGATTAGGTGGACATGCATATCCAGGAGGAGGCTTCATAAAAACCGTCTCACGGAGCTCCCCATGCAAAAAAGCATTTTTGATAACCATTTTCCAAAGAGGCCAATGGCGTATAGTAGTAACTGCTAGTATGGCACGGATAGTGGTCATTTTAGCAACATGTGCAAAGGTCTCTTCATAGTCTATACCATACTCTTGCTTGAATCCCTAAGCAACAAGACGAGCTTTATATTTATCTAGACTTCCATCTGATTTTTCTTTAATAGAATAAACCCATTTACTTTGGAGCCTCAGCTGGTCTTGGAACTAGATCCCATGTGTGATTTGATTCGAGAGCCGGCAATTCTTCCGTCGTAGCATCCTACCATTTGGGTGTCTCTTTTGCATGTGAATAAGAAGAAGGAATTGAAATAGAATCGGGGTCAGTAAGAAATGCAGAAAGACTAAGACGGTCAGGAGGTTTAGATATACGAGTGGAACGCCTCACGGGTGGATGTGGTGGTGGTGGAGAAGATGTTTCCGTAGGTGGATGTGATGGTGGTGGAGGTGGTGCTGGTTGTGGAGAAGGAACGGAGAAACTATTACCTTGTTGTGCATGAGCCAGCAATGTAGGATGATCGGGAGTAGAAGTAATTGCAGGAGGCTGCTTCTGTCTTCGACTATAGACCTGTAACATAGGAGGTGATGTGGGATCCTGGAATCGAGAAAGATAGGAAACATCCAAAACATGAGAATTCGACGGAAGAGAATAATAGTTAACATGCTCAACAGATAAGACATTACGGGAAATGCGAGTCGATGAGCTTCTGGATCATAGCAAACAAATCCCTTATGCTCGTCACCGTATCCCAAGAAGACACATTTAGCTGCTTGTTGAGATAATTTGGTTCTTTCAAATGATGGTAGATGGACAAAACAAAGACAATCAAAGGTTCGCACAAAAGAGTAATTTGGTGGAGTGATAGATAGCTTCAAGTGGTGAGATGTTATTTAAAACCGAGTTGGTAGCCTATTGATTAACTAAGTAGCAGTATGAACTGCTTTACACCAAAAGATTGTCGGAACCTTTGATTCGATGAGCAAGGCCCAATTGTTTCAAGAATGTGACGATTTTTTCTTTCTGCGATCCCATTTTGCTGTAGTGTATGAGGACATGACTTTTAATAAACAATTCCCTTATCTGAAAAAAATGAGGAAAAGTCCCCAGAAATATATTCTCCTCCGAAATCAGAGCGAAGTACCTTGATAATTTTATTAAATTGAGTATGCACTAAATTGAAAATTTTCTTGAAAGTAGGCAAAACTTCAGATTTAGCTGGAACGAAATAAATCCATATAAACCTAGACTGATCGTCAATAAAGGTCACATAGTATTTATAACCTAGCCTACTGCATTTTGGTGCAATACCTTAGACATCACTATGAACCATATCAAAGGGAGTACTGGCTCATGAATCACGTATAGGAAATGGTAAAGTGTGACTTTTGCCTAAACAACAGGAAATGCAGCAAGAATGTAAAAATGAAGTAAGCATTTTATTTTCAACAAAGGTTTCCAAGCAACCATTTCGAAATAAAGATGCTAATCTATCATTATTTAAGTGACCAAGGCGCCTATGCCAAATGGTCCACAAATTGGGCATAGAACTAAGTGAAGTAGCCAAAAGAGATCCAAGGCCAATATCAAGTAGAAATAACCGTCCATGCTTACTCCCTGTCCCGATCACCTTTCCATTTTGTCAGTCATGTATAACACAACTAGATGAATTGAAGTGAATAGAGTATCCATTATCCACTAACTGGCCAACAAATAGTAAATTAGCAAATAAATGAGGCACAAAATAAACATCAGAGAGAAGAAAAGATTGGTCCTGTGCAGTCTCAAGGGCTATTGATTCAATGCCAGAGATAGATAATTTTTGACCATTAGCAGCAACAATTTTATCATTGCCAGTATATGGTTGGATGGCATGGATATTTTGTTTGACAGCAGTCATGTGGTTGGAGGCCCGTGAGTCTATAAACCATGATGAAGGTGAAAGGGAAGTAGATAAGGCAAGAGAGGGATACCGACCAAAGACACCCATTGAGGTAAATGCAGATGCAACAGAAGCATTGATCATATCTCGAATTTGTTCTGGTGTGAAAGACATAGACTAAGACAACTGGTTTCACTTTCTGCAGCTTGTGCTTGGAGGGCTGGCTTGTTGTAGATGGGTCTTTGCTTATATGAATTAGGCTTTAGTGGAGGTCGGCGAGTACATTCAGAAATGAGATGTCCATTTCTTTTGCAGTAATTACAAAAGTTCTTCTTTCTACAATGCTTCGCAACATGCCCGAAGGCTTTACATTCAAAGCATTGAACCTGCTGTCCTTAAGCAGTTTTCAAAGCTAGAGTTTTAGATGCAGGAGTAAGAAAGGCCTTTGGTTCCTCATTTATATGATTCTCGGATTGGAGGCGGCTTTCTTCTCTAAGAACCTCCTGAACACAAGTATCAAGATTTGGAGGTACCTCTCTGTTTAATAATGCAGCTCGGACATACTCAAATTAAGGCCGTAAGTTCATTAAGAACTGGCTAATATGAGCATTCTTTGTATCTTAATGACAGAGGAAAAGGCCTTTGTTGGCACATCGATCAAGATCATGGAATCAATTTCATTCCATAAAGTAAGATAGCCATAGTAATAGTCTTGAATTGTCTTGTCTCCTTACCCATATTTAGCTAATTCAGTCTCTAGGTGAAATTGCCTCGCCTTGTTTACCTGATGATATAATTTCTTCAGATGATCCCACATATCTGGGGCCTTTTGAAAGGCTTGCAAAGAAAAGCTAATGTTGGACTCAATGGAATTAAGAATCCAAGTTACCACTTTAGAATTATTTTGGGACCAAGTTGCAGCAGATTTAGCATCATCAGTGGGTTGTACAGTTGTGCCATGAAGAAATCCCCTTAGTCCTTTGCCCTCCACAAAGTGTTGGAGATGAAAGGACCATGCCCTATCATTTTTGCCATATAATTTAACAGAAATAATATCTTGCTTCTCCATAACCAGCAAAGATAAAAAAAAATTCTGAAAGAGAATGAGAAATCTCAGATAAAGTGGTGACCTGAGAAGAGTTCTTGGCAAGCAGTGGCGGACCGAGGATTTTCATTTAGGTGGGGCAAATAATGGTCAATTGAAAAGGTCAAAAAAAAATTTCTAGACATATTTCACCTTAATAAAAGCATAAGAGAAAATATATTACATCGAAACTTGGGAGGCAGTCTTCTAAGGACCGTCCTTACGGTTTACGATGCGAACCGCCCATTAGGGCCCACTGTAAGACCCCACTGGTCATGGGACAGGGGGATTGAAAGATCCAAGTGGGGTCAACTTATATATCAAATTTGATGTCAATCTAATACCTCTAACCCCTTCATCCATGGCTCACAAGTTTAACAGCTTTATATCAAACAAAGATGAAAAATTGACCCTCAATTCAACGGTATAGTTCATTTGAATTTATGCAAATTCATTGGAGTCAGTGCTTATAATGGGGTTATGATCAATGAGTGGTCACTTTGGAAAGGTCATAAGGTAGGCCATTGTGGGCGATCTGAACGGTGCGGACCGTAAGGACGGTCCTTTCAGGACCGCCTCCCTATAAACATATAGACACAAAATACTTAACTACATCTGCTAACATTGATTTCTCTCATAAAAAAAGTCAACTCAAACTTACATTATCCTGTTTCACTCAACATTTATGTCAAAAGCAATGCCTATAGAAGATCACTGCAAATTCAAGGTGAATAGGTATGGGAAAAAATTTGGATACAAGAACATTTCTCAAAGCCAACAAGACATTTTCATACATGGGGCATTTGTTTAAACACATGTGGGCCATGATATAGGGCCCATTGGACTTTTAGGAACTTTCAAGATCTGACCTGGGGCGGAAAAGGTAGGTCCGTCCCAGCTGGCAAGAGCTATTGATCAGAGGTGGACCCCAATTAATGATTTGGGGTCAGTCGATCAGTCAGTCAATGGAACACTGATATGCCGAGATGCTGATCACACAAAAAGAAGATGCTAGCTTGATCCCAGAAATGATCCTCATTGGATGATGTTGATCCCTGAGTGTCGAGATGCCACGAAGAAGAGATCCAGCGAAATGAAGAATCAAAACTTATTACCACGATGCGGCAGGATGTTAACAATGCATATGAACGAAAATGCCAGAAAACGTAAGATCAACGAGTCCCTACTCGTAAACAGCAAAAATCTGAAATATAAGATGTTACTGGTTGGCCTGAACTCAGGTCAAGCCCAACAATGACCAACTTGTATAAGTGAGGTTAGTCTTTTGTGCCTCTCGACTACTGTGCCCAGAAATAAAAGGGAAAGGAAGGGCTTATCTGATTTGTTTCAATGCCAGAGAAAAAACAGAGAGATGGAGAAAAGGGCGACAAAAAAAAAAGGAGGAGGCTAGTTGTCCTACGACGACACCGCGACTATAGGGCGACGGTGATGGTGGTCTGGGGTGCTTGCAGGTTGTGGCGCAACAACGAGATGGTATGAGCCCTTGATTGAGAAAAAATCTCTGATACCATGTAATCAAATGATCAAGAAGAAGAATAAAATGATTAAGAAGAAGAACGAATAATGTACTGTTGTCAAGGTGTCTCCCTCTTTGTTGATAACTGTTCATTTATAGTACAATGTTACCAAATATTACAGATCAATCATTTAATAAATACAATTGACCAATTTATATCATCAAATCTCCTATAATTAGTAGGCTAACAAGGATCCGCGTGTGTAGATATGGTCCTAAGTTTCTAGATGAATTTAGCCAAATGGCCCTGGATCATGTGGATCTGCCAATGAACCTGGGTTAGATTGACGTCTTCTACATATCCAAATTTAGTGACTCCTAAAATCACGGGTCTTTTGTCAATGTTGTTAATAATTAAAAAAAAAAAAAACATGTCATTTGTCAATGTTTTCCCTTGAAAATGTCGATCGATTAGTGGGTCCCACTTCTAAAATCAAATTCCAAGCGAAGTTTTGATCAGCAAATCCATTTTATTGTAAGATAGCACGTACAAACCCAAAAACTTAAGCTGATAGGTGGAACGACCAAACAGGTATATGATGTCCAATCCAACTTAGGCTTTGGGCAATGTGAGATGTAGCCCATGTGGGACTGTCCAGCACTCCCCCTCACGTGAAGGCCCAACAGATTTCTTAGACGGACTTGCCATGTGGGCTACACAAGAATGACGAAAGCGGATTTATCTGATACTATGACTGCAGGTATGGGAATGGGAGATCATCGTCTAGAATTAGATGGAGTATATGGGCAACTAATCCTAGTGGAAGTAAAGATTACATACCCTTTGGGGAGGAGTCACTCTAGGAAACTCTAAGCCGCGTCACAATTGATTATCATTGAACGGGACAGTCTCTAGCTATTGCTAGGAAAGGCGATTCCAGGGGCAGGTCCACCACCCTGGACCTCATAGTAATCTAGAAGAAATTGATGGAAGGTTTGTTGGTAGCAATCCCTTACCAGCAAGTACATTAATGATGATGCCAAGCAAACAGAGTAGCAGATTCCTTGGCCAAGTTGGCACCTACTGTACATTTCTCAAATACTTGGCAGTAGCGAGACACCAACTCTATATATAGTAAAAATGATGGCCACAGAGGTAGAGATGCCAACATTGAGTGGTCGTCTTTTTCTCTCCCGACTTTTGTGGTAATTACATGACTTACACCCACAACCTCAATGTTGCAGTAGTGATCACCTTCTAGTATCGTGAGACAGACTCTTTGTTTCAAATGTTGTTCATTGAATGGTGTAGATTAGCTCCCCAAGCAAGCCAAAACACACACACACACACACAAAGGCGCAGAGCATAAGGATTGAGTAGTAATGGGTGCTGGGCCTCCCTTATTTTTGTTGGCGTAGCTTTCTTCCCCTGGTTGTTTCACACTATATTTCCTTTATAGCATATTAAGTACATACAATTTTGAGAACGACTTCTTACCCGAGTGGTAAGGACTAAGAAGTGACCATTCTCACCTCACTGCCCAAGATTCAAACTC
Source organism: Umbellularia californica (assembly GCA_028538565.1). Lineage (NCBI taxonomy): Eukaryota > Viridiplantae > Streptophyta > Magnoliopsida > Laurales > Lauraceae > Umbellularia > Umbellularia californica. The sequence goes on along the minus strand of JAPQWN010000001.1, from coordinate 9,192,772 downwards.
TATATTAAAGTATACATTTTGACTATGACAAATCTTTCTATGAGAACTTCTCTCGTCGTCTTATAGTAAGACTCACAATCTGTTGACCCGGGCTTTGCACCCACCAAATGGATTAGACCATTGGAAAGAGAGACAATTTTTTTATATTAATATCGTTAAACTTTGGGGCCGTGGATTGCCGTGGATCAAGGGGTTAAAGAGATGAGATTGATCCCATTTTTTGAAATCTGGGGGTTTATCATGAGTGGACCTTTCAATCCCCCTCATTTCCCATGACTTGTAGGCCTCAAATGGGCCCCAATGGCTAATATGCACAGTATGTCTATATGCATAGGATGCACAGGAATATTACCTATTAACTATATCTTATTTTATATTAAGTTTTTTTCCCTTAAATTTATTTTTCTGAGAGGTTCTTCTTGATATTCTGTAAAATTAATAATAGCAATACTATATGGGGCTTATTTGTATACAACCAAGATCCATGCATAGTACAATTTTGTTAAAAGAATTCAGAGTATTAATCATATTATTTAAAGTACATATATATAGTTAATATACACCACCATTATCTATCTTAAAAGAAAAGGAAAAAAAAATAAAGTCATATATGTCTTGGACTCAGAAGTCAACTCTAGACTCAGCTGAGTTGATTCAACTTGGTTGAGTTTTGAGCTGCTCTGCTAGGGTCTTCCATTTATTCCACTTTCATACATGCATAAAAGTTCTCCTTGGTCTCAGGTGGCGAGCAACTAGTAAAAAATATCAAGGTCCTCCTAGTGGATCAAATTAAGAGATAATAAAATATAACGAGGTTATAATTGTATTTTGTCTTTAGTGGACTTTTTTTCCTTTTTTATAGTAGTCTTCAGTGGATTGGTAGGGAGTATTTTACTTTTTGTGTAAATAGTGAGTGATTTTTTGTCATTTAGTGGAGAAAGGAGGTTGTTTTCTTATGTTTTTTTTTTTAAAGAATGAATTTTGAAGATGTATATATTTGATGTAAGCCCTTTCTAAAAAAATTGAAGGCTTTACATTAATTTTACTAACCTAGTAAATTGCCAAAAGGGTATCATAAATATGGTAGATTAGAATTTTTTTTAAAAATAGTACATAGAATACTTAACTTTACCCTTTTTTTCGTGGGTGGTCTTTAACCCAACATGATTAATCATCGGGTGACACTAAACCCATACAAACAGGTCTTTGACCAAATTGAGTTGTCCCAGTTAAATTGAGTAAAATCTAGTGGGGTTTGATGATTTAAATTTAATTTATTCATCTGGGCTACTTTGAGGATGGTCTCTTTTTCAGTGATGGTCCCTTTTCATAGTCGTTATAAGCTTTTTGTTTTCTCCTAATGGTAATTTTCTTGCAGAAACGGCTCCCCTATTTAGACCAATCAGAGGGTGCCACACGGAAAAAGAATTTCTTTTTTCTTTTTTTGATAGAGGAGATGAGTTGTCATCGATTTGACATCTCTCCCCCCATGTAGCGCCCCCGATTAGTCCAAACATGGTGACCAAACCGGAAATCCGTTTCCTTCACTTGCACCAGCCTAAATCTGGACAAAGGAGGATCTCTTTATACTCAAAGTCAAAAGTTGAAAAGTTTGGGCCATATTTTAAGTTGAACTGATAGAAAAGGTACAATAAGTGGCCAATAATTAGAAGATATGGAAAGCCAAGACAATAATGATGATAGGACCCTTAGAAATTATCAAACAAAGTCCTGAGTACTTGAAAAAGAGAACGGAGTCCCTGAGTATAGAGAAGAAATGGAAAGCTTTAAATGACCTCAACCAATCCTTTTACCATTTGGGTCATGTTTCTTACTGCAAGGCCCATGATGAAGATGCATCAAATGAAGAAATCATATGGTACTGAGATTTAGAAAAATGCGCTGTTTCCTAAACTATAAATCCAATACATGTGAGCTCCATGTTCAGTAATCCCAATGGTTAAAAAAATGGGTTTACAATCAAAAACATCAATCCACTTTTCGTCCTTTTTCTTGGCTTTATAACCAGCCAATCCAGCACACTATTTAAAAAAGACAGTCATTTGTAATGGGTAGGCCCGTCTTGTATGAATATTGGGGATCAGATGATGAACAGCTTATTTAGAGGTAGCTCATGACCCTGTAATTCTTACAAGTGAAATAGTAGAATAATGAAAGACGAATGGGTTTATTAGATTTTTTATAGCACAAAGGGTGCCTGATTTTTGTACAGCACAAAGGGTGCTTTGGAAGATGTGTCCTTTTTTTGTTGGAAAGTGGGTTGGCAACAAACAATGTTTACTTGCTCATAGAACATGGCCTAGACTTGAATGCATCTTAGCTCAGCAAACTTTGTGGCAACTCATTCACTATGCAGGGATGGATGACTCCAGCAGCCTGGGTTTTGGCCTTTACTATCTACAAAGAGGCCATAGCTTTTTGAATTGTCTAAAATTGGTAGGCTCATGCATGTCATGTGAACAGCACACCGGGTGACACTTTCCCTGTGCAAGACTCAGATAGGAGGAACCCAAAGGGATTTTGTTTTTAATTTTTTAGAGAGAGAGAGAGGGGGAAAGAGAGCGCAAAATGATGGCCATGGTTGAGTGATGCTGACACCTCAATACTACACACATGCCTGAATGATTGATCCCCGGGTTGAAAGGTAGACACTATCACTCCTGGCCGATAAGCCAATGCAGCAAATAAAATAATTGATGTTACCTATTTTTAAATTCCGAAGTCAGTCTTATCAATCAAGTATGAGTTGAACTCTTGCAATCACTTCTTTGTCGAGACATATACCTGGGGAAGGACTGACTTGAGGATGAGTTATTATCATATTAACCCACTTGCTTCCTTCTCTCCTTGATGGAAATGTTTTTCTGACTTTTAGAGCATGTTTGCTTGCATAAATACATAGAAATTAATTACATGTGAATTCATGGTAAAAAAAAAAAAGAAAGCCCCCTGGAGGTGAAGGATATGAGGTGAGGAGTTAAACATATAAAGTGAAGAAGTATTGCCTTGACTTCCCTAGGTATTGAATTACTGGGGAAGGACTGTCTTGAGGATGAGTTATTATCATATTAACCCACTTGCTTCCTTCTCTCCTTGATGGAAATGTTATTCTGACTTTTAGAGCATGTTCGCTTGCATAAATACATAGGAATTATTTACATGTGAATTCATGGTAAAAAAAAAAAAAAAAAAAGCCCCCTGGAGGGTGAAGGATATGAGGTGAGGATTGAAACATAAAAGGTGGAGAAATATTGCCTTGACTTTCCTAGGTATTGAATTACTAGGGTAATGGTTAGGTATTCATTTTCCATATCTCTTGATTATATTTTCATTATTAAAAGGTATGTATTGCCTTGACTTTCTTAGGTATCGAATTAATAAGGTATGGTTAGGTATTTATTTTCCATATCTCTTGATTCTATTTTCATTATTAAAAGGGAGGTTATTTGATGGTCCTTTTTTTGGGTATTCGCCTCTGGTTCTTCATTTTTAACCACTTACAAAAATACAATCATAGGTATTCATTTACATGAAAGGCAAGTGATACTAGATCTGAGACAAAAAAATATATTATTGGGAATTACAACAGAAATAATAATAAATAAAAAATATTGAACAGGGTGGGCATATAAAATTCCCAACTTGTAAGACGTGGACTCCATGTTCATCAGTTGTAATTTTCTTTCATTAACCCCAACTCTATGAGCATTTGTGTGGGAGATTTGTGTTGATATGTAGAATTCATGTCACTGTATGTTCCCCCATGTCATCTTGTAAATTACCATGCTACAAGAAGAACTTTGTTATTCTCATGAAAGCTATACAGTTGAAGTTACAATGCCCATTTGAGTTCCTGAGTAGGAATACTTGAATGTAGAAAAGCATACAGAGGGATTTTCACTATTTCTTAGGACCTTTTTCCATCTGAAAGCCCTCTTTTATGAATTTCTTGAAGAAAATGGCAAAGGGTACTTTTCACCCAACAATCAAAAGCAAGCTTTGTCTCACAGCTGGGATCGAGCAAAGCAATGAGCCAAAAATACCAGTCAATGCATATGCAATGGCACAAAAAGGGAGAGCCTCAGGTTCCTTTGCTGATAATGCAGCTGTCCCCAGTCCATGAGCACTGAAAACATCACCACAAGACCAACCTTCAGGTCCAAGTATAAGTGAATGAAAGCCATTGCATGAAATACTTTCCATGCGTTATTACTTATTATGTAAATCCAGTGCTTGATACAAGCCCAAAACTTATCCAAAATAGTTTTTCTAAAATCCTAAGATACCAGATCATATTATCATGAAAAGGGAGAAGGGACCTTATGAAACTAATAATAAGATATGCAACACAAACTAAACCTCTCCCCGAAATCTCCATTTGAATACCTATTGTGTTAACTAGTAATACCACAATTCAAATTAACAACTTAAAATAAATGAGAAGTTCATAATGCTTGATTGAGGATGTACTTGGATTGCAAAAATGTTAAACTGGTGGAGGCCAACTTTTGGTGATATAAATTGTTGAAAGTAAACCATAATCTCATCCACAAAATGATATAAAACGTCTGATTGTTCAGAAACAACCCTATACATCGATTTAACCTTTGTGGAGGCCACCTTATGTGATCCAACTTTCGCATTTCTAATGTTTTACTTATGTTTAGGCAATGGCCCAAATTCCACTCAATTTGGGGAAATATGCACTGTGAATGTACGATATATTAGTTATATTTTTTGCAAAAGATCAATCAGAATGTTAGATGATGCAATTTGTTCTCCTACGAGTAGACTGCATATTGCTTATATGCAGTCCCACTCATGGAGCCCACTTAAGATGCCTTCTTATTAGTGGGGTGGGGCACATGGAAAGGTCTCCTTGAGGATAAGAGCCAACAAAAAAGATCAGCCCCATAAGATAATCTTGGCCCTTGATTTAATAGCTTAATATTTAGTGGTCTTTTAACCATAGATTTCTTTGGGATTCAATCTAATGGCGGAGAAAGGTTCGATGCTTGTGAAATTGGGCCTAGTACTAGAAGATCATGGGGGGATGAGAATGTGAAAGTTCCTGAATTGAATAAAGTTGGGCCGAAGTGGGCCCCATAGAGCTGGATTGCGGAAGCAGTAGCTCCTAGGAGAACATTTCTCTCCTATATAGAGGATGGTGTACATTGGATTTAAGGAATTTAAAAGTAAGAAAAAAGAAAATTGTGTGTGTGTGTGTTATTCATACGTACATGTGGCTTGTGGTCTCCCTCCAAAGTATATCTAAATTTTATTCTACTTTCTCTTTTGGCAAACTGTCACTAATATGGTCCAGCTGTACCACACTTGTGGGTCGCGCTATTGGTTGCTGTTACAGAAACAAACTAGAGGCTGCCAATGCAATGTAGCAGCGACCGTTCGGCTTCTTCAGAAAACTTCCCTACTCTTCTTTTTAGCCACTTCCAGAAGAAGCTCCTACTTATTGTTTCTACTATGTGGGCAAATTGGAGAGCCATTCAAACAATAGGAAAAGAGAGTGAATTTTATGCACGTACCTAGAAGCAGTTGCAATTCCTCGTGCAATAGGATCAAACAAGCCAAGTCTGTCAAGCATTGCTTGCACAAAATTGGCCCCAACCAGACCAGTCAGTACAACTACAGCAGCAGTGAGAGATGGGTTGGCACCTAAAGCCAAAAGAAGTGAGTTCAGAGAAATGCCTTTGTAATCATGAAGTACTGACATAAAATGGGTTAAGAAGATTGCAGTAGATGACCATGTGTGGTCAAATAATGATTGTAGCTGCAGATACAGCATGAGATTTCTTGTTACATTCTAGAGCCAATCACTCAGACACCATATAATGTTCCACACAATAATTCACAGGGGAAAAAACATATATGAGGTTTTTATACAAGGATATGTGTGTGTTGTGTGTGTGTGTGTGTGGTACACAAAATATGTAGAATTAGATATGCATACCGTACTAGTATTTTGGTGGCCAATACTTAATAGTGTGGATCATATTCTTCAAAGCTAAGTTCACTGGCAATGACAAGGCTCCTCTCATAAAACTTAAGTAATTAAAAGGCATTCATTGGATATGAGATATGGAAGAAGAAGAAGAAGAGAAGATAGTTGGAGGAAAAGGCCGTATCCCAATAGAGGATCGACTATCCAGTTTTATATCATCATTGTGCCTGATCACAGGCTGTAATCATTCATCAAATAAAATGTCTATGCACAACTAAACTAGGCCCATGTATAACTCGTATAATTTCCCACGTGTGGGACCTAGTCAAACACTGTACAGTTTACACCTCATATTTACTGTTAAACGTTCTTCTTAAGAATTTTAAAATTCAAGATTGAGAAGAGATACACAAAAAGAGAATGTCTGCATATGAGTTACCAGAAGGGAGTATACCTTCGAACAATGACACAATGCTGAGGGCTAATGCCACAGTTATGCATCTTGGTAGAATTGATATGGTTAAAGAGGACTCTAGTCCCGTAGCACGCCCTATGATGGCTGTTGAGTACAGGGAGAAAATCGTCGAGATTATCACAGATGAAAATATCTCTGCTGCGTGCCTCTTGACAAGCTAAAACCAAAGTAAACGCATTTTTAATTTCTCCAGAAGTATGTAATTGATTGTTGCATCCTAGTAAAACTTAGCCCATACAGAAACTTAAATTAGAATCTGATTCAGGAAATGAGAGAAAGCAGAAGATATTAGTGAGGAAGACTAAAATGATTACATATCTGGAAAAATTGAAGAATTCCTACATTAAAAAAATCAAGTGGCATACACATGCAATGATTAGAATTAGAAGAGTCGGTCACCTTTCTCTGTTTAAACATTGAAAAGGCAAAAGAAATAATAACTGAACCCAAGAATCCCATCAGAATATCACCAGCTCCAGGGTTTGATGAAGCTTTGGTAAGGTAATCACCTGCATTCATCCATGTATATTACTATCTGTATGTGACAAACAATGAGAAAAGGAGAAAGATATGTAAGTGAATTGCAAAGGAATACAAACACAGGCGGATCCAGTGAACATTCACTGGGGGGCTGGGCCCCCAGTGAATTTTTGAAAAAAAAAAAAAATTTATATATACTAAGTTAGACCCAATGTAACCAGGCCCCAATGACATGTAACCAGGCCCCCAGTAAAAAATATTAGGCCCATTCTTTATACATATTATTAGGCCCATTCTTCAACTATTAGGGCATCAAAGGTAAAAATTGCAGAGTATACCGCCCTCTCCAGCTCTCCTTCACCTTCACCGACTCGCCGACTCAGAACATAAGCTCCTCACCACTCAGCATCGTGCGATTCACCTAAAGAAATATTAGGCCCCCAACGACATGTAACCAGGCCCCCAGTAAAAAATATTAGGCCCATTCTTTGTTTTATTGCTTGAAACTATTACATTATATTCGTCCCATATAAATAACCCCAAAAAAAAAAAAAAATCCGGGGCGTTGCCCCCGGACCCCGACTACTTAATCGTGCCCCCAGTGAGTTTGAATCCTGGATCCGCCCGTGAATACAAAGGAATGTGAAATTTTTCTATTTGTCTACAAGGAGATACTATATAAGTTTTATAAGCAGTAATGCTGGATATCTGCATCTAACTACTCAGAAGACTTCTGGGAGTCATTCTCAGAATGTTGCTAGATTTTTATGATCTAGATTCAAAGATTAATGCTGCGCTTGCAATAAACATTATGTAATCAATTAGTTTCCTGTGTATGAATGTGAAAACTTGGTTTTCTTTCCTTTAGAGGATAGGATCTGTAGTATCTTTAGATTTAATAGTTACTTCCGCAATAGTCCATGGACTATGTGAAATGGATATATGTGCCAGAGATGTCAAGCTCTTGAAACACGCCTTTCATCATGATGAGCAATATTAAGATGGTTTCATCATGTCTTCAGGTGTAAAAATTCAACAACAATGAAAATTAAATAAATTGTCTTTTGTTTTCTTCAACTTTTTTAAGCATCATTGCCACTGATGCAATAAATTGCTGTTAGGAGCAATGTCCCAGGATTTAAGGTCCTCGAGTTTAAGGGGCGGGCTTTATTATTTCATGTATTTTTTCAAACCATCACTCCAGTCAATAAATTTGTGTCCGAGTAGTGCGGTATACTAGCAACAAGATTTGCATGTCTATTCAGTTGGTTAGGGTTAGGACCAATTAAAACAATGGCTGGAATGAAAGGCACCCTTTGAAACGATGTATCAGCTTCAAGGCATCTAAGTTGTGAGATATGGAAATTAACCCAAAAGTATGTTAAAGAAAGGCTGCCAATTTGGATAATCCAGAAGATGATACACATTTAGTGCATCATCCAGGCTTTACAAGGCATATTTGTAATCCAATACAAGAAGAACCTCAATGTAAGGGAAATAACAGCTGCAAATAACTCAACTGTTGAACAAAAATGCAAATGAATTAAGTGAGATGTCAACCTAGTACAGAGTTCATTCCAGACTGGGAGAAGTACCCAAAAGCTAAGGCAGCCAAGTCTGCTGATAAAGCGCAACAAATAATAGGATGGAAAACTTTCTTGACTCCAGAAGGTAATCTGCAAAATAGAACACAGATAACACAAAGAGGCTCCGATAGCAATGCAAATTTTGACATAATACCTATTATGATTCGCTATATGGTGGATCTTATTACCCAGAACCAACCATGTATCCCAAGACAGTAGCTGCAAGTAAGAAAGGAAGTCGCGTTCTTGCACTTGTGCCAAGTGCTGTGGGAACCTGCAATGCCAGGGCAAATGACAAAGCGAAAACAGCAGTCCAACTCCACACCTCAACGCTTGAGAATGGAGAAGGTTTTTTCATTGGCTCAGCAGCTACCATTTCTGTCTTTACAATCCTTCTCACAGTTACTGCCGTGTAGCCCGCAACACAAAGTGAAGCCAGCCACCCACCAACTGGAGAGCAAAAACAGTGAAATGACAAGAGGAGGCTTATGCCTTAATTGAAGAAAATCCAACATCTCACAAAAATCTCAAGGATATATAGTCTTGACAGGAAACATGTTTTGTTAAACTCCTTTTGATATCAAATCTTATTTCACTACTTCGTAAACTCAGCAAGATCCAATTACCAAACAAAACAACGAGCATAGAAACATGTAGCAGATGGTCAAATTCAGAACTGATTCCAGTCACACCGAATAAGTTAAGTTACTTCCATTGACAATCACACAAGTTTACCACAGAACTAAATCTAATCAGCCAAACTATTTCTAAAAAAATTCCTCCAACTTTGAATCACTCACCAAGGATAAAACAGATCTTGAGTCCTGAAGCTGCAGGGATATCCCTCACTGCCAGAGGCAAAACTACCAATGATGGCACATAGAATAAAGGAAGCCACCTCTGTATAAACAGAGTCGCAGGCTCAAAGAAATTCATAAAACCTGTAGCCGCAGATGGGATTGTAGAATCCAAAATCAACAGAACAGAGAAAATACAGAACATCCCAAAAAGTGCACTGGGGAACTTAATTGCTGCAGCTACAAAAGCCTGCTTCAGCAATTTATCCGTAGCAAGAATGACCCCAAGAGAAGCAACCAAATGCAACTTTCCAACTACCTGTAAGAGACCCCCACCCATTCAAACTTCACATTCAACCACAGTCCAAAAAAATAGAAAGAGTAATGGAAAGGAGAAATCTACCCACCATTCCAAATCCTATTGAAGAAGTACCACCAGTGTCTGTGTTCATGGATTTTGCTTGAATCTGACGATGCAATCTGCCATCATTAAAGCCAGCCTGCAAGAACAGCGCTCTGGGTCCGAGAGCTCTAACGGGAATTGCCATTTCTCTGTGTTGGGGCTGTTTGGAAGATGACCAGGAGCGACGAGAAGATGAGTACATCTGTCTCGAGGTTGAGAATTGACTCCTTCTAGGGAGGGAATTGGAGTGTTTGGGAGGTGGGAGAGGTGAAAAACATGGAATTGCAGAAGCAAAAGCCATGGGAAAGAAACCTACATGAAACCAGGTTCCTTTTTCCCATTTAAGTTTCTTTGTATGGACAGAAAGAGCTGTTTGGTTTTGAAGAGGATGAGATTTCTATCAACGTTCCATCCGACTGTCATTTCAGATATTTTGCATGAGTTTTCGAAAGGTTACCGTTTTTTCGGCGGCAAATACGATAAGTAGTTGGATGTAGTTAGTTGCCGAAACTATTATATATTTCTTGGCGGCAATTTCCCGCCTGCTAAAATCTCGTTTGAAATATCGGAGAATTTGAGGATAGGCGGAGTGCAGACACGAGTGTGGACACCAATGCCCCGTTGTGTTGACTCTTGACTGCGTAGATAGTTAAAACAGGACAATCGACAATCAAAATTTACTCGAGGAGGGTGGGACATGAATAACAAGCCATCACAATTCCAATTCAAATTCTAGAAAGGTTTTCGATGGAATTATTACATTCTCCACCTCTTATTATCTGGACGTGCCAGGATGGATCGTGAATTAAGGTGAAGTGAAGTAGAGTGTCCATTATTGAAATAAGAAAGGACCATCTATCGTATCAAAAGTAGTAAATTCAAAATTCTCTACTTTTTAAGAAAGAAAAACAATGTCTTTTCTCAACTAAATGACAAAGAAGCATCCTCTCTTTGTAGAAAAGTTAAAAAGATTTCCTATCAAGCCACTAAAAACAGAAGACCATTATAACTTTCTTATATTTTGTTCTCAATTGATTTGATGATTCAGCTCACTTTATTTCAATTCACCATCCAAATAGACATTTTAGTAATTTAAATTCTAAGAAAGTCATGATTTACTTTACTATATTACATACTTTGCCCCTAGCTTTTTTAATCATCCTTGTGTAGAGCTCATTTAACCATGATTTGTTATTTATCTTTACAAAAACAAGTAGGCCCTTGACAGGATTAGGGTGTTAGTGGGTTGGGCCTTGCTTGGCCAGATTGAGGCAAATCCAAGCTTGACCCTAATTAAGAAACAAGGGTCCATATGTGGCTCAAGCCCAACACAAGCCGCAAATGCAAGGACCAAGGCTGCCTATTTAGTCAATCAGGCCAGGCCAAACTGGGCTTACTAGAAATTGTTTGGACAAAATATCACTAAACTACTGGTAATCACAAATCGGGTTGGTCCGGGCTGCAAGGCCGGGCTCTGGGCTTCAATCACCTAATCCAAGCCCCGCCCAAATCCTAAAAACTAAAAGGAACAAAATTATATACCAAGCCCCAACATCCATCCCCGTACCAGTAGAGGCCAAAAAAAAAAAAAAACACCTTGGCCACAGTTTTGCAAATCAGGCAGCTGCATCAGTTGGGCTTCCCCATTGCACTGTTGAGTGGTTGCTGACAACTCATCCATAGAGAAAGGGAATCTCCCACTGTTTGAAATTTTCATTTCCTTTAAATTGATCTTTTTGGTGTTGCGGTTAGTGTCCCCTCCTAAATTATTAACCACTGCACCAAAGGGCCTGCACATGCACACACAAAAGGCAGTGAAAATACTAGTGAAAATGATATATTGATTGGACATTTAAGTCCAACCAAAAAAAGATTGGACATTTAAGAATCTCCAATGCTCATGATTCCCTGTATCACAGCAGGGCATCAGCACGGGAATGTATTATATTTACTGCCTTAAGTCACATGCATGTTAAGAGGGGAATGTATTAGATTTACTGTCTGAAGGTAATGAAATGGCACCAGTGGACAAGGCAAGCTATGGTACCTGGGATACTTCCAAATAGGCAATCTAATCGTGTCATATCATATTGTATCCAGTACATCAATTCTATGCATAAAATCTGTGCCGCATCGGAAGGCGTGAACCTTGCTCATGCCATATCTGGTATGGCATCATAGCCGGAAGTATCAGTAGAGATAAAACCAGATCTACCTATTAATTAATGTAGAGACCACCCCAAAAGTAAGATGCTCTCATACGGGCATTCAACAAATAAATAGGATCAATGATATATACATTGAACGAATCAACCGGAAAAAAAAAAAAAAAAAAGAAAGAAAATTTTCACCTTTACTCGCATCGACAATTTGTTTGTTGAACCGTTACAATCTTAATTTTACACTGGTATAAGACAGGAAAGTATCTTAGTAACACTCTACAGCAGTACCTTGAGCTGTATTGGATGTTTTTCCGAATTAGGCAGGAGCAAAAGCACCAATTTTAGAAGGAAACAAAATATAGGAGATTATCCTACACCTCATGATAGAAAATACATATCCATGAACAAGAGAGGTTGGATTCTCAAGATGCCACCTCTTCTTGCAAAAGGTTTGTCATCACTTTGGACTGCTGCCTCTTCAGGCCTTCTTGGATCCGGTCTTTAATGGCAGTTTCCTACAGGACAATAGCAAAAGCTCAAGGGCTGATTTTCACAGTAGTCTGCAGGCCATTTCTCGTTGTGGAGAAAAGATGATCATTGTTCGGTCCAGTACTGATGGTTTGAACCATTTCATAAAGAAAGGAAAAAACAAAGAAAGAAAGAACATAATGCATGTTTTAGCCAAATAACATCAATGGCTTAAGTTATTGAAAAATGGGCCCTATATGTATTTCTTCAGAGAGAGATGAGCCAGGCTTGTCCCTCCAGCATGTTTAGATATCAGGCTAAGTGTTGAAGAAAATCCACCCCCACAAGCCAGAAAGTTTTACTTGATCCAGCCCATTTAAAAATCCCTGTGATAAAATATGTTGGGAGGCCTTTAAACATTCATAGGCCTAGGAACAGCCTGTTAGCCGTGAGCCAAAAAAGGAGGACCGAACATCAGTTCATGGGCAAAAAAACACAGCCGATGACTAACCCATGGAAGTCAGGTTAGGCTCGCCAGGCCCATGAACTGCCCCTTACATGGGAGTAATGGTGACTGATGTTGGTTCTATTGTTCAACTACAAATCGAACTTACCATTATGTGGCACCCTTCTTCAAACTTCTCGAGAAAACCTGCAACCCAGCGATCTGCATTCTCCACCCACTCATCATGATGCATGCCAGCAGTCTTTGCCACAGTGTGTAACTGCAAATAAATGGAAGACACACCCATCACCAGTGCTAGATAACACCAAAGCAGCTACTTTTCAATGATTTAAAAGAAAAAAACATAATTTGTAAAGACCAAACCACTATCTTCCTTGAGCAGATCAGGCAATGAAAACCAAATATGGCAGCAGCCAATGCCAGCCCCCTAGTTGTATGGAAGGCCTTCTCAATTCTATTTTGCCCCATAACTCTACACGTGAGTATTCTGTCAAGACTCTAAAGTCGGTGTCAGCTCCCTTAGTTGTGTGGTTGGCACGACTACTAGTGTATCCTGTAATTCTGAATATGTCCATATGTTTCAAGGATATATGGTCTCAAGCCAGGTAAAGGAGAATTGCATCAAATTGGCAGTCAATCATAAAAAATTGCCAAACTTATGGGAACAGGTAGATTATTGGACATGCAGGACCCAACATGCATCTCCAAATCACTGTTTATCAACTTCGGTACAATGACCCCAATTTCCCATCAACAGCCTACAAAATGAATAGTGCTACTGAATTTGGTCAAACCATCCATCTCATAGGCTCATGATGCGATCATCCAAACAAGGTGCTAGGGATGGGCCCTGTTACATCGATGGAAGAAACTCTCTATCCAATAACCAGTGGAAGTGCAGAACGTTTGGGTCCCACCATCCATTAGAAATGATGGCCTATAGCTGCGAGGTATGCTACACTCACTCACCACCTATGAACGTATTGAAGTTCAGCACTTTAGTGTGAAATGTAGCTTCAGATACTCAAATAGCAGAAGTTATTGCGAGGAAATTATTCAAAGAGGCATTACCCTTGAGATGTTCATTTTTACCTGAAAGCCACAAATTGGGTTGGAAAATACAAACCGTTTTGCCCACCTTTTCTTGTTGTTCCTTCACCTTCTCACGCAACTTTGTTATCCCCATGTTCACTCTCAGTTGCTTCTCCTGGTAACAACAAAATTCACACATCAGTGCTTATAATAAGAAATGACAGCCCAAAACAGAACAGGAAGTGTGTAAAGTTGGGATAACACCTATAAAGTATCAACAAGCTTATGAGCATACTCTACAAATAATTTAGAACTGCATCAGTAGGAAACAAGAATCAGCTAAGCATCTTTACGTGCCTTCACATAGCTCACACCAAGGTCCTTCCTTGAATATCCACGGGCTAGGTTACGCATAATGTACTGATTATAGTCCTTAAGAATCCTCATTATAACATCTGATGTAGAGACCCCCTCTGTGCGTTTTGTTTCTTTAAACTTACCAGCGGATTTAACCTACATTAAAATATTATGCTGATTAAATCACTCTTAAATTAAAACAGTCAACTGAATTGTTTAAATAGACATTTTCCACAGTGCAGGCAATGAAGCAACTAACAAATTCATAGACGTCCTTGCCAGCTCCACTTGCATCCGCATATCTATAAAGGAAAAGGTAAATGAGGAAGGATCAGGGTTCCATCAGACAATATGATAATACAAAGAATCAAGTTTTCAGCTATGATGCCCGGATAAGGCAGGGACATGCCATGGACGGGGATTTTACACATAAACAGTGAAGCATTGAACACGATACGACACTATACACTGCCTACTTTGAAGTATCCAAGCATCATAGGTTTTTAGAAGAGTTCAAAACAGGTCTGATGCATGGTTGAAGGTTTCTTTGTCCACCCCCCCCCCCCCCCCCCCCCCCCCCCCCCGCCGATAACAACAGTTGCATCAGAAATCCCACTTCAAAGTTCATAAATGAGCTAATAGCTGACGGTTTCCAACCTTCCTAAAAAAATGAAAATCCATATAGGAAGCTTTCTCAAAATAGAATAGGTAAGAAAGAAACAAAACTCTTTTGAACATTAAGTTTGTTAAAAAAAAAACCTTCAACCAAACAAAATAAATGCATTTTCACTGATCAATCTTACGGAAGAGAGTCATGCGCCACATAGTCTATATTGTGCTTGTCAATGAATTCCTGAGTAATGACCCATGGTGCATCAGGAATAACTTCGTCAACCCACCTACGACAGTAGTCAAGAAGCACATTGAATCAAAAAGGCAGGTTTTAGTAGTTTCAGGAAACAAAAGTAATGTCATTAAAATCAGAAAATTTTGTATAATAATGTTTTGGAAAGCAATTCATGCATTTATCATTATAATACATAAATTCCCATGCTTACCCAAAAAAAAAAAAAAAGATAAATTTTACTTGACTGCTAGAGGTGTCATTTTTCTTTCTAGCATATATGCATTGAGGCTAACTGTTTCGGCTGATCAATTGGTTCAAGATGGTGCAAGTTGAGTTAGGTTGCTGTGCGATGTTTCATTGTATTTCTTCAAGATTTCCACATTTTTTTTTTATAAAGTTAACATAGTAACAGAACAAACAAAAAAAAAAAAGAAGAAGCAATTGAAGCCAGAAAACAGTAACCTATTTAAATACATGTAGCTGATGACAACATAAACATCGGCAAGTGCAACTCTTCATGTGGTGCATTCGTTTGGCCTAACAAACAACATTTAGTGAACTTCCTTCATCAGAAAGAGCGAAGGTGCAAGCTGCACAGTCCCCATAACAAAACATCAACTGCTAAGTAGATCTTTCTTTGATCTTGTTGCAAACGTTTGAGCAAGTGATCCTCTTTTAGACTTTTAGTTTATCTACAAATGCAAAATGTAGTTATGAACAACTAAGGTATAGGTAAATCAATAAACAGAGGGTATCATCAACCGGATCGCTGGTGAGTAAAATTTAAAAAGAAAAAAGGTAAAAGGAAATGTGGGCCGATGTGCAAATTAATAGTTATCAATTATGTTCCGTTCCGGAAGGAATTGGACAGAATGTTAAGGAATTGACCTTAGGCGGAACGGAATGACCCCCTAAACGTGTCCGGTCCCAATTCCGGTCATTCCGATCCATTCTAGTTGCAAGTTCGAACCAATTCCGCCTCATTCCGGCCAAGGATTCATACTTCCATTCATACGTGATGAAAACTAGAAAATGGTCAATTTTAAAGTGCAATTTAATTTAAGTGATGTAAGTATGCATTTTTAGTATTATTTAACATTCAACTATTTTTCCAATTTTAGATATTCTTTTATATTTTTTTCATTTTCCAATCAGGTCTTTTCCGGAAATGAATGCCAGAATTGGCCGAAATGTCGAAACATTCCACTACAATGTCAAACTGGAACGGCGACTTGAACGGAATTGACAACTATGACAAAATTTAATGGTGTGAGAAAAGGCAAAACAGAATCAAATAATTGATGCACGTGACACTAATTCAGTTTCGGATATAGCGCGTGGAAATTTCACCAATAGGAGTCCCGCACTTGTGCAGTGTAGGATTTCCAAAAAAGACGCCATCTAGGCGGTGAGACTCTATATTAAAGGCCGGGGCTGAAAATCAAGCACAGCATCTATGTGGACCTCATTGCGTAGTAGAAAATCCCCCAATTTAGCACTATGCATCTGTCAACAAATAAAGAAGTTGAAGACCAAGAATCTAAATACCTGCAGTGACGAAGAGACTCATAGCGTTCTGCTGCGGTCAAAACAGTTTTGCCCTTGTACATATGGGTGACTTCATCATTGCAGCACCCAACAAGTAGATACGTATTGGGGAACCTAAACAACAGACCCATAGTTTTGTCAGAAAAAATAAATGAAAATTCCTCAATTTCACACTCATGACTCGAGAATGAATGAATTTGCAACCGACGAGGAGATTATTTCATCATATTAATACAATGCATTGGAAAAAAATAACATAGAATGCATTTATAACAACACCAAGCAAGCAATCAGTTGATGAAGAAAATCAGATCCAACAGGAAACATCTCCAATTGGTAAATAAGTGTCCAAAATTACCATGGCTAAATGTGAATCATCAATCTTTCAATTCCAAGGAAACATTCAAATGCATTTGAATGACCTTGTCTCCTTTACTTCTTTTTGTTTGCTAGATTTCCAAATCTGTGAAGTTAAAACGTAATGGTGGTATGAATATGTGTTGAAACTTCGTGCATTGCTCGATGAAGCGCCGACCGCTTAAAAAATAAGAAAAAATTCAATCACAGCACATCTCATACAGAGATCATTCCAGAGTTTACGCTGCATCTACATACAAATCAAGCATTCTTGAACTAATGATATTTCCATGATCCATACAGAATCCCGCCACACTGATTTTCCCTGTCTCATTCAAACTTTCTATAAAAGATTACGATTTCAGGCGATGAATACGAAAACAACAGCTCAACAACCACATCAAAGTCAACCAAAATCCAAAATCATCTAATCACGCAAGAGCTACAATAAGAAAAATGCTAATAATTAAACTCGGATTCCCACATCATTCAAGTTCGCAAGTCCTTCCGATTCGAGAACTCCAAGGAATTGAATTCAAAATGCTTACAGTTTCTTCGCCTGCTCGAGAGATCGAGCGTGTCCGAAATGGAAGAGATCGTAGATTCCGTCGGCATATACACGGAAGGGTTTATCCGGCGAGAGTTCCTGCTCGGACTCCTTCGCCGGAGTCGGATGCGGCTGAGGACGGGCGGAGGGAGCGTCCGCCGATTCTCCGGCTGCCTGAGCCGGAGGATCCTCGTCCTGCCGCTTCCGAGGCAACCGCGCCATGGAATTGAGACCGTCCGATCTGGCGGTGGTTCAGATCGGAAGGAAAGGTTGTGTTCGGATGAGAGAGAGAAAGCGAGAGGAGTTTTTGGTGGTGGAATGGAAGAAGGATGAAAGGGAGCGAGAGGTTTTAGAGGGAGAGAGAAAAAAGCGCAGGTTCTTGCGGTGGAGAAACACAAGACAGAGAGAGAGCGCGCGCTTCACCTCACGTTCCTGTCTCAAAGTCTTATTCATGTTATGGAAAGTAGCATGTGTCCAGATTTGAAGCAGGAGGAGTGTGTTCGTGTTGGCTGGAAATTCTGCAACTCGAACCGTCCGCGAATCTCACGCGATTCGGAACCTGGACTTGGATGTGCGGAAATCGATAGGGGCATTGGGCCCACACATGATAAAGTAATTTTTTTTAAAAAGTCTAATTGGAAAAACTCTATCTACAGAATTTGAAACAAACTGTCCATCTGGAGCAACGTGATTGGACTCTCTCAAAAGTTGAAATACATTGTCCCAATCACGTTACGCTATGTGGACGGTTTGTCCAAGATTCTGTCCATGAGTTTGTCCATATAGACAAACTGTTTTTTTTTTTTCCCTTTCTTTTTTGATGACACACGTTCCGAGCTCTCCCTTTTCTTTTAATAACTCCTACGAGCGCTGGGAGAAGAAGCCCAATAAAATTTTCTTATAACCTCAATGTGGTAGTACAGTTTCGAACTCATAACTTCGATCCTCAAATTTTATTTTTGATAGGATTTGATCCCACGGAGAGATTGAAGATGAATTCAGAAGTTGATAGAGGACGCCATTGTGCTAATTTTGTGGCGGCTCAAAGTAGATTGAATTGAAATTTTAGTATAGCTCGTACAAAATAAAAGCAACTTTTATGAGCGGCTCGGATTATGAATGGCGGAGTCCAACGTGGAAAAAATACATTAGTATTTGTATTGTATTTTATTCAAATTTATTATACTTGATTAATCTTAGGAAAAAAAGCACTATACCTACCTGTACTTTGGTATTTTTGCAGAGTACACCATGTACTTTGGTATTTCGGACTAAACCTACCTGTAGTTTTAGTCGACTTGCAAATACAAACGGCCGTGACGGAATATAGGAAATGGCGAATTTACCCTTCCATATATAAGGTCTCTATTCGCGTGTTTTGTTCATTTTCCCATTTTCATTTTGTTGTTAGGGTTTACTTGTTTGGCGATTTTGGGCGATTACATCATCCCCTCTCCATTTGATCATCCCCTCTCCATTTTGGGCGATTTTCATCTCCACCTCCTGCAACCCATCTCCCTCAGCCCATCATCTCACCACTTCTCCACCACAACCTGCGCATAAAGATCAAGATGTCCATTATCCGTTCATAGCCGGACGCATACATCACCGCCTTCCTCCTCACCTTCATCCCCTGCACATCGTTCGCGTCACCTCCGCCCCCTGCACTCCACCTGCACACACACACTGCCGCCGCACCAATCGATTTCGATTAAATGGAAAGCAGAGATTTTGAATAGGAAATGTTAGTACTTGGGTTTCGGGTGGAAAAGTATCTTGATGTTTATAACTTTTACCTCGGGATTCAAAACAGCCAAATCTCGCCCTAGTTGGTTTTTTTTTTTTTTTTGGATTAGTGGGGGTACGTTTTAGGTCATTTAATGATTTGGGAAGATAGGAAATGGTACAGTTGATTTGGGTTGGAGCTGAATCTCGTTTATGATTTTATTCAAAATACAGTTTTTGTGCCGACTCTTTGATTGGTTTTTAGCACTAAGATGAACTTTTGAGTTGAGTTGCATTTGATATGAAGATTTTGGTGGAAAGCCATCTCTTGATGTCCAGCATGCCTTTAGGGTAGTGTAGAAAACGAGAGCCACAGTAGCCAAGATGCTACTTACACCTTTTTTTATGTTTGATGTCGATAAGTTGAAGCTCTTGGATCCAACACGAGAGGGAACAAATACTAATTTGGATGAGCAAGTGTCCCACACTCCTACTCTTGTTACATGTAGCGGCAGGCTATATGACGGTATTGTGTTTCATCTATTATTTTTCTTTCTTTCTTTCTTTCTTTCTCCCTTTCCTCTCTTCCTTCTCGTTCTTTTTCTTTTTCTTTCCTCACTTCCTCTTCGATTTCTTTCTTCTCTTCCTCCCCTGCATATCTTCCTCTCCCCACTTCTCCTCCCCTGCATCTCCTTCCTTTCTTTATTCTCTCCTTTCCCCTCCCTCTTTCTTCTTTCCTTTTCTCCCTCTTCTCTTCTTCCTCCCAACCGCTGTGCTCCCACTACGCAGTCCTTCTCTCTTCTTTTCTTCTCTCCTTCTTACTCTTCCCTTGCCACAGACCTTGTACACTTTCCAACCCCTTAATCTTTTTACATGTTTGGCTTCTTATGGCTGTATCTTTGTCATAGTTTGATATGCTAATATTCGATGATGGAGCTCTGGCAAAAGGAATGAAAGACCTGCTCTTATGCTTTCCATGTTTTATAGCCTTGTTCAGGGGCAAATATGTCTTTCTGGAAATCCAATTTGGCGCCAGTATATACCAGAGGCGTTTTATACGGCTTACACCGTTACTACTAACAATTTCCGTTCATTTTGCAAGTCAACTAAAACTACATGTAGGTTTAGTCCGAAATACCAAAATATAGGGGGTACTCTGCAAAACGGCCAAAGTCCAGGTAGGTATAGTGCTTTTTTCCCTTAATCTTATTATGGACTGTTCGGGATGACAAAGTTATGCCATTGTGGATAAGACGTGAATTTTTAAAATCTTACAGCGGGCACAAGACATATTAGAAGCAATTTGGGTGCGTTTTGCATCATGCCAGTAAGATGTTTTTATATTCTCATGAAATAAAGTTGTGGAAAACATATTTGATATGTGTAAATCATTATTTTGGATTTTGATCTCAATGGAAGAAATCTCAATATCTTAATCGCTGCTGTAAGAAAGTTGGAACGAAAAAACTTTTTTTTTTCTTATCTCTTGTCTTTAAAAGAATATCATTTAAAGATTCCAAATCCTCCCACTTATCATAAAGGTAGGCCCATGTTCACAATTCAAAGGTGGCCCCACTTCATAATTCTTAAAGGTGGGTCACATCGTTACAATCATAAAAGGTGGGCCCATATTATAATTCTATGATAGTGGGACCACATTTTAAGTCCTATGAATGTGGGCTCTATGTTCTAATTTATAAAGGTGAGCTGCGGTCCACAATTATTGAAAAAGGTGACCTCACTTTATAATTCGTAACTGTGGGGCATATGGTCATAATCACAAAAAAATGTGGAGCCACATTGTAAATCTTATGAATGTGGGCCCATATTATGAATCCTATGAATGTGGCCTTATGTTTGGATTTCTAAATGTGCGTCCCGTGTTCACATTATAATTCCTATAAAGGTGAGCCAACATTGTAAATCCTATGAATGTGTTGCCCTCATGTTCTAGTTTTTAAAGGTGGGCACCACATTGTAATTTCTAAATGTGGGTCCTGTGTACAATCACAAAAAATGTGGCTCCACTTTATAATTTATAAATATGGGTTACATGGTCACAATCACAAAAGTTGGACCAATATTATAAATCTTATGAATGTGAGCCCCATATTTTAATTTCTAAAGGTGGTATCATGTTGTAATTTCTAAGGTGAGTTTCACATTTATTTCATAAAAAGGTGGCCCCACGTTATAATCCCTGTAAAGATGGGCCCTTATTGTAAATCCTATGAATATGGGTTCCATGTTTTAATTTTTAAAGATAGCTACACATAATTTCTACATGTGGATCCCATGTACGGTAATAATAGTGTCACAAACAATAAAAGGTAGGTCCGCATTGTAAGTCCGCCGAGTATATTCTTAGTAGAGTAATTTAATATAATGTTGCCAAACAAATTTCCGGTACAACTTGATCTCGGAACAACCTAATCTAAACACAACATTGGGAACAATACAAGAACGTTACCAACAGATCCTAATGTCCTTATAAGACACTAATGACCCATATTTTGAGTGAGTGACTCAGATCCTAAGCTGGGTAAATACCATTATAGCTCGACGAGATTAGGCGCCGAAATGGTGCTGTTGTTGATGTGGCATCAATCACGATTTTATAATGCATTCAATTAGATCGCGGGACCCACTTCTATTTAACTGAGATTTCAAGATTTAACTTCGGAGGGGATGAGATTCATTTTTAACCGTCCAAATTACCTTTTATGTGGGCTCCACTATAGAGTTGCGAAATAGCTGCCAGAGGAGATCAGGAAACGATTGCTCTACCATTGGCCTGTGATCTATCCCACAATGGGTAAATTAGCGAAAGATCCCTGAGTATGGGTTATAAAGTCTCTAATACACAGTAGTATCGTTTAAGGCTTAAAGTCCCTTGCACATGGGATTGATACAGGTGGATGTCCTTTAACATGCCACATCATACATTTTTGTGACTAATTTGCCCATTCAACCGTTTAGGCATAACTTTCAAATTTTAAAATTTTAAATCTTCCATTCCCCCTCAATTTTAGGATAAGGTTCTGTCTCATTTCTCTCATCAGCAAAGAGAAAGAAAACAGACTGTTGTCTCTTGGTTACTGCTACGGAACCAAAACAAATAATGTCCGGGGCTCTGCTACAGCGCACAATCTTCAGCAAGGAAGACGCAAATCTGAGTTCGCTGGAGAAGACAACTGAAAGTTGCAAATAAAATCATAGTTTTTGTGATCTTCTGTAGTTTTCTTCTTCACGTGGCTACTATATATCCTTCCTTTTTTTTATTATGAGTTTCTTCGAAAAGATATATAAGTTTATCTTAGTTTTTTTCAAAAGGTTTTGTTTTCGAACTTAGATAAATTTATCTGAACTTCTGGTAAAACTCAAATAAATTTATCTGAGTTTTGAACAATTTTTTTGAGTTTTGAACAATTTATCTGAGTTTGGACCAAATTTATCGGAGTTTGAAACAAATTTGTCTGAGTTTGGACCAATTTTATATGAGTTTGAAGCAAATTTATCCAAGTTTGAAAAAAATTACCTAAGGTTTGCCCAATCCCATGTGCAGATTCTTTGGATGATTTCTCCTTCTCAGATAAATATATTTGAGTTTTGCCCAATCCCACATGCAGATTTTCTGGATGATTTATTATTCTTTGAACCAATTTTCCCCATTTTCTTTCTCTTATATATCGTAATCTTTGATTTGTGTAGTCAAATAATCTTCACGGAATTGACGAATTTTCTTCCTTTTTTTCCTTCAAATGAAACTCTTAACGAAATCAGTTTTCTTTGTTGTGTATACCGCACAGAGTATTAAGAGGGGCGCTTTAGACTTTTTAACTGTTTAAAACTTGAAAAAGGACCTTTAGCTCTACGGTAAAAACATGTGGATCGTTTGCAATAAAAATTAAAGTTGAGGGACATCCAACCAAATGCCCCCTTAATTTAACCTCAACCATTATTTTTTGAATTTAACTGCATAAACAATATGAAAGGGCATGTTCGTGAAATATTTTACCTATTTCTTTTTCTTTTTATCTTTTTTTTTAAATTAAAAATGATTGCACTAAAAGGCATGTTTGTGTAGCTTGTTTTCCATCAGAGAAGTGAGGATTCCTAAAAGAATTCTATGCTATATTAAAATTCATGTTTAGTGTCACTAGTTCTCCTTGTCGAAAAGTGCAAAAGGGCTAAATTTTATGTGATTCATCAAAAATTAAACTCCAATGGGAGAGTTTTGTTTTTCATTTTTATGTGGAATCAATTTTCGGAACACGTACAAGTGTAAATTTCATCATACCATGGAACAAGCATTTCCTCTATCTTTAATTTTTCTTTTTTCTTTAGAAAATCAGCCGCATAAACCTATGTAGTTAAAAAAGAAAGGGTTATAAATAAGGCCTTAAATCTTTTTCTTATTTAAACAAAAGACACAAATTTTAAAACTTCTTAAATTAGTGCCTACGTTTTTTCAAAAAATTATCAAATAAAGACAGCCATCAATTTAAATCTATCTTCCAATTCCTTTTCCTCTCAATTTTTTTTAACTACTGAAATTGTCCTTCATTAAAAGAAAACTCTCATTTACTTCTTTTATATTCACCCCTCCTTTATTATGGTGTCCTCATGGTGATTGAGGGCAACGAACGTTCCATAGTTACTAGCTGTATCCCGTATATAATGGCTGCCGGAACTACATCATGACTTTAAAATTTAAATAAAGATTGGTTTTGTATTTTAAAAAACTTGAGAAAAAGGTCATTATAAAATACCATTAAACGGTAGAAATTCTGTATTTGAAAATTTACTGAAGAACTTAGAGACTAAATTAAAAAGTTTTGAAATTTATATCATTATAAACATAAGATAAAAGCTTAAAGTATTATTTAAAGTTAAAAAAAAAATTTGTCAAATTACGTCTCGCGCGAGAGACACTAAAAAAAGAATCTCCTTTTAACCTCTTACTTACGTAACCGCCAAAAACAAAATCAAACCCAGAAGATTTTTCGACGCCGCTAGATCGCCAATGGCAGCCGCCGGATCATCCTCCGCTGGTGGCGGCGGCAGCAGCTCTTCCAATCCACCACCATCATCAACCACATCAACGGCTGCTATTGCGCCACCTCCTCCCCCTCCCAAAATCCTGCTGACCAAGCCCGCTTCCGTACCCGTAGGCTCCGCCGTACCAAAGATCATCCGCAGCGGCGGCGGCGTCGAAGACGAGCCCGTCGTCCTTCGATCTCGTGCTCCCTCTCTCAGCTCCCTCAATCTCCTCTCCGACGCTTGGGATTTCCACACCGATCGCATTCTACCTGTTAGTAATCTTTCTCTCCCTGTCCCAAAAAAAAAACCCTAGTCTCTATTTACACAAAACCCTAATCTAAATTTAAGGTATATTGAGTCTTGACCATGACCAAACCCCTGATGTTTGTGTTTTTGTATCAGTTCTTGACTGAGAACAGCGATTTCACTGTGATTGGAGTCATTGGTCCTCCAGGAGTGGGCAAGTCGACGATATTGAACGAGCTTTATGGATTCGATGGAAGCTCGCCAGGTGATTTCCCAAGACCATCCGTTTTTTTCACTTAACTGGCGGGTAAGGTTGAGTCAGTAATTGCTATGTGACTCACCAACCCGACCGAATCTGATCCCTTTGAACTCTAACCCAACAACCCACTGAACCTCAACCAGGTAATTCATGGCTATGGTTGATCCATTTGAATTCTGGGTTGGGTTGATATTTACAACCTAACTAATGCAAAGGTTGGAGTTAGGACACAAATGTTGCCACTTGAGCATTGAGCCTCGAGGGCACAGCACGTCTGTGTAGCGTCCTCGAAAGAAAAAAAGGGAAGTTCTAACCACCCCATTTGGAAATGCGGATTCGAGGAAGGTTTTGGTTGCCTTCGTACCAAATGACAGAAAAACATTCCGCTTTCAAGGAAAATTGGTTACACAAAGGTGCCCTTAGTGCTCAGCCTGATCAGAACTTGATCCCGCCTGGTCCATTTGCAACATCATCACATTACACAAGATGCTCCTCTTGCACATCTTGGAGAAATGATCCTGTGTTCAAGAAATCTCCACTGTGGGACACAAGTATCAGTTTGGGCAAACTGACATTCACTGTTGGATAGAACTAGTGATAATGACATGATTAGATGAATGAGTTAAGCATGTGATTTGCGTTGTTCTATTCCAACTGTGAGCATTTGGCATTGGTAGCATTTTAACTACAGTTAATTTACCTTGCCCAAACAAAAAAATTTCACTCTCTTCTTATTTTCAGTACCTTTTTTCATTTGGGATAGAGCTTTTATAATGATAATATTTTATCACTTTTTAATTAAATTTTTTATTTTTTGCTCATTACATTTTTCTTATTTGCAAGCCGCATTGCATGGATTTTCTGATGGTATACATATTAATGTTCTTAACTTCTACAACTGCAAACACCTCTTTCTACAATTGCACATCATTGTGATATGAGTAGAAGGAGCTCTGGTAATGTTTTTGTGATTGGTAACTGAACTGTGATACGCAAATTTTTTTCCATTTAGCAATTAATTATGCTAATAATTGAGCTTTCGGCATTTTATTTGTGGTTATTTAGCAAGTGGCCTTCTGCCAAATAACTTTGTGCTATGTTGATGTGTAGGAATGCTTCCACCTTTCACTACACAATCAGAAGAAACGAGGGCAATGGCTAGGCACTGCACTACTGGAATTGAGCTTAGGATTTCCACAGAACGATTGATACTTCTTGATACCCAGGTTTCCCCTTAATAACTTGCTCATTTGTAATTTAATGTCCAATGGAATACTGCAATCGAAATGTTTACTCATTTTTCTGAGGTCTTCAACTAATTTTTTCTTTGTACAAGTAATCTTGCTTTATATTTCTTCATACTTGCTTTCATACTTTAATGCTGTGTGTGTGTGTGTGTCTATATATATATATATATATATATATATTCTTGTTCCTTTTTCCACGCAAACACTTGCATTTTTGAGGGTTTCTTTTTAGTAGGGTATCCATTTTCTTTTCCATAATCACCAAAGCTTTTCAC
Organism: Umbellularia californica; assembly: GCA_028538565.1. Lineage (NCBI taxonomy): Eukaryota > Viridiplantae > Streptophyta > Magnoliopsida > Laurales > Lauraceae > Umbellularia > Umbellularia californica. Next base: position 9,166,472 of record JAPQWN010000001.1, on the reverse strand, counting down.
TCACAAAACTTAAAAAGGCAAAACAGCATTATAAGAGTGGTAGTTTGGAGATTTGCATCAAAAGTTTGCATTGTTGCATCATTTTTATATATTAATTTTCGAGAACTTATCAATATTTTTTTGCTTTCACTCAGTTTTTAAAGCTGTTTTTGTCTTCCATGCACTAATGAGAGTTTTTTCTGCATGCAGCCTATATTCAGTCCTTCAGTTTTGGCTGAGATGATGCGACCTGATGGCTCATCTTCAATTTCTGTTTTAAATGGTGAAAATCTTTCAGCTGACCTGGCTCATGAATTGATGGGTATTCAGGTAGTTTAAAGGCAAGAAAAGTGTATCATCGTTTTTATTGTTTGTAGACAACCTATACACATCTGAACAGACATATCCAGTCATTGTGATAATTTAATCAGGCTTTTGGGCATATCTGATCTGAATCAATGCTTTTCTGTGGTGGTGCAAGGAACTGTTCTAGCTTGGTGTGTTCCTAGCTTCCATTTGCCATGTTTTGCTGGTGGTATCAGAGGGAATCCACGATTTCAATATGTGGCACCTGATGTTGACGGTAATGCCTACACTCTTCAGGAGTTCATTATATTAATATGGTGCCAGTGTTGTCCATTGTGCGCAAATTTCCATCTATACAATATGGGTTGATTGCTCTTTTTGGTATGAAACTCTAATAAACATTTGTCAATATGACTTAAGTCGGTTGATGTCAATCCAAGCCCACTAGCAGGCCCATTTAGGCCCAGTTTGTATATTTCACTTAGTCAAAAGGCAACTGTACATACTTAGTTTGTAATACTAAATTTTAGGATCTAGATATAGAGAAGATTCTAATTGCATGTAATCAGGGCATTCAGCCCTTATATAATATGAGCAGAGTCGACCATAACAGGGACTCAGTTTTACAACATTTTCTCTCTCAAATGACATGGTATTAGAGCCAAGTCGTCAAAAATTAGTGCTTTAGCTAATTTTATTCTTCAAGATCCAAAGTTGTGGATTCTCCTAGTCATCTTCCAAGATCTGGAAGCCCTTCAGAGATCATCTCTCCAGCCTGATCGTCTTTGCTCATCCCTGATCGTCTCAGATCAAACGTGGCCCACCTGAGATCATCATCAACAATTCAGAGGAATCAGCCCATCTTGGTCGACTGGATATATACATATTTATGAAGATTTTCTCAAGATTTATCGATCATCAGAGGTAGGCCATCTACCATTTTTTGTGGAAAATCTGTTTTGTCCATTTCTTTTCATCACAGCCGTCCAAAATCTTGGATTTGAATTCGTTTTGCTTAAGACCACTTCCAGTAGTTGCAGAATTTTGCTGCTCACCCATCCCCATCCTCAGATCTGTATCCAGATCACTTGGTGGGCCCCACGTGCAGATCTACACACTGACGACAGGGTCGTCTGGGCACTGTCTGCACTCTATTTGTGCACTGTTCCGTTTCTGTCTTCTGGGAACAGTTCTGGACATTTGATCTGCTTGATTGCTGTGATCTAATCCATCCTTTGTAATCTGATCTATCATTGGTGAGTTTGTAATCTGATTGGTTTGTGATCTGATCCATCCATCATTGGTTGCTGATTGGTTTGTGATCTGATCCATCCATCATTGGTTGCTCGATCTTATTGGTTGCTGTGATCGGATCCATCCTTGGTGACCTGATCCATCATTGGTTTGTGATCTGATTGGTTGATGTCTACTGCAACACCTGATCTGCTTATGATCTGATCCATCATATTGATCTTCTTTGCCAATATCTTCACAAGATTGTTTTGTTTGTGCTTCTTCTGGTCTTTAGTAATGGACAAATCTGAAATTAAAATGGTTCAGTTTGATGGGAAAAATTATACCTCATGGGCCTTCCAATTTCAAATTTACTTAGAAGGAAAGGAACTCTGGGCACACATTGATGGATCTGAATCTAAACCGGAGGAAGATGACAAGAAGATTTTAGCTTGGAAGACTAAGGATGCTAAAATCAAAACCTGGTTACTGGGCTCGGTTGACCCACATTTTATCCTCAACCTCAGACCTTGCAAAACTGCCCAGGAAATGTGGGACTATCTTAAAAAGATCTATCAACAAGGCAATGCTGCTCGCCAATTTCAATTGGAACTCGACATTTCTCAATTTAATCAGGGCACCCAGTCTATTCAGGAGTATTACAATGGCTTTCGCAGACTGTGGTCAGAATATGATGAGATTAAGTTTGCTACGGTGTCTGAAGCACTCCTACCTGAACTACTTCTCTTACAGCAAGGTAGCCATCGGGATCAGTTTCTCATGAAACTTCGTCAGGAGTTTGAGACAGTTAGATCTAACTTGATGAGCAGGGCTTCTCTTCCCAGCTTGGATGACTGTCTTCAAGAGCTTCTGCGGGAAGAACAATGTCTGGTCACTAAAACTACTCTGGACCAACAGGGATCTACTGAGGCTCCGCTTGCCTATGTTGCTACCACCAGACCATCTCCCCGGGATATCAGTAAAGTTCAGTGCCATAACTGCAAGAAATATGGTCACTATGCAAATCAATACAAGGCAAAGATCTGCAGATATTGTAAGGCCACTGGTCATGTTATTGATGAATGCCGGAAGAAGGGTCGCAATTCTACTTCCCGCAACTATGTGCCGTCAACCCCTGGTACTTACACAGTGCCGTCAGCTCCCAGTGCTTACACAGTGACCACTCCACGATATGCCTCCTCTGACTTCAGTGGTTCTATGCAGTATGATTCTTCCTCACAACCTGGTTCCTCAACACAATCTGCGTCCCCAGCTCCTCTCACCCCTGAGATGGTAAACCAAATGATTATCAATGCCTTAGCATCCATGAACATCGCAGGTACTGCTTCATCTCTTTCCAATACATGGTACTTAGATTCTGGTGCAAGTAACCATATGACCTCTTTACCCATAAAATTACAAAATGTCGTTCCATACACTGGTCATCTTACTGTTCAAGCTGCCAACGGAGATCATCTTCCCATCACCTCTATTGGTGAAACCCCTGGCCCCTTACCCTTAACCAATGTTTTAGTTTCTCCTCATCTTGCTACCAATTTGGTTTCTGTGGGTCAACTTGTTGAAAATAATTACAATGTCTCCTTTTCTCCTTCTGGTTGTGTTGTGCAGGACCAGGAGTCAGGGGAAGTGATCGTGAGGGGGCCTAAGCGTGGAAGACTTTTTTCCTTACCAGTGTCTTCATTTATTCAAGACAAACCTTTACATCAGTTATTTTGTTTTTTCATTCAGAATAATTCTCGGTTGTGGCATAATAGGCTTGGTCATCCGAATGCCTCTACAATGTCTACTTTATTTCAATCTGGATTATTAAATAAACCTGTTGACTCTGCTTCCTTTGAATGTGATGCTTGTAAATTAGGAAAGAGTAAAACTTTACCTTTTCCACACTCTAAAACACGGAGCACTGCATGTTTTGACTTAATTCATAGTGATGTGTGGGGCATTGCACCGACCCTTTCACATAGTCATTTCAAGTACTTTGTAACCTTCATTGATGACTACAGCAGATTTACTTGGATTTATTTATTACATTCGAAGTCTGATGTTCTTAATGCATTTAAATTTTTTGTTAGCTATGTTAACACCCAATTCTCCAAATGCATTAAAACTTTGCGCTCAGACTCAGGGGGGGAGTACGTTTCCAATAATTTTCAATCTTTTCTAAACAATAAAGGGATCATTTCTCAACGTACCTGTCCGTATACTCCACAACAAAATGGAGTCGCGGAACGGAAAAACAGACATCTCCTTGATGTGACTAGAACACTTCTGATTGAATCATCCGTTCCCCCTCGTTTTTGGACTGAAGCTCTCACCACAGCGGTCTATCTCATTAACCGCCTTCCATCTCTTACCATTGCGCATTCCACGCCTCATTTTAAACTATTTGGTCATCATCCTGTGTTTGATCACCTACATACCTTTGGATGTGTTTGCTTCGTTCATCTACCTCTCACAGAGAGAACGAAACTCACAGCGCAATCTCGCAGGTGTGCTTTTTTGGGTTATGCTACTAATCAAAAAGGTTTTGTTTGTTATGATCCCATTGGTCGTCGTGTCAGGATTTCTAGAAATGTTATTTTCTTTGAAAATCAATATTTTTTCCAAACTCACATGGACTGTCATCAACCATCTTCCCCAGCTCTCTTACCTGGTTTTTCGGATCCGAAAACCATTACTAGGTTTAATCCTGATTTTGTATATCACCGACGGGAAAAACCTACCAATGCAGATGGCCGTCCTCTTGATCTTCCACCGGCAAATGGTTCCCCGCCTACTCATGCCTTGCGACGCTCCTCCAGACCTTCTAGACCGCCTGCGCGGTATGGATTTACCCATACTTCTTTGATGACAACCCTATCTTCTGTCTCTATCCCAAGTTCTTATTTGCAGGCTGTACAACAAGATTGTTGGAACCAGGCCATGAAGGAGGAATTGGATGCATTGGATCAGAATCACACCTGGGATATTGTGGAGTGTACTTCAGCAGTTAAATCCATTGGTTGCAAATGGATCTACTCGATCAAACTTAAATCTGATGGGTCCTTGGATAGACACAAAGCTCGACTTGTGGCACTCGGAAACAGACAGGAGTATGGCATTGACTACGAGGAAACGTTTGCTCCTGTGGCAAAAATGACAACTGTTCGCTTACTTCTCGCAATTGCTGCATCTAAATCTTGGCCATTATACCAAATGGATGTCAAAAATGCATTTCTCCATGGGGATCTGCAAGAAGAAGTCTATATGCGTATACCACAAGGAGTCCCATCTCCATCCAAGCGGTCTGTCTGTCGATTGCGAAAATCGCTTTATGGTCTCAAGCAAGCTCCTCGGGCATGGTTCGAAACCTTCAGGGGTCGCTTATGCGAAAGTGGTTTTACTCAGAGCTCTTATGATCCATCTCTCTTTCTATGTCACACAACTACTGGGGTTACTGTGCTTCTGGTGTATGTTGACGATATTATTATCACTGGCACGGATGATGTTATGATCAAATCTCTCCAAGAATCCCTCAGGACTTACTTCCATATGAAGGATTTGGGCCCCTTGCATTATTTTTTGGGCTTAGAGGTGTATCAATCTCCCAAAGGTCTCTTTGTTAATCAACATAAATACACATCCGACCTTATCGAGTTGGCTGACCTCCATGATTCTTCGCCTGTTGATACCCCTGTAGAGGTAAATCTCAAGCTGAGTAAAGATGATGGCGATCTTCTTCCTGATCCTCATATCTACCGGCGCCTTGTGGGAAGTCTTGTCTATCTCACCATCACTAGACCTGACATATCCTATGCTGTTAATCTTGTGAGCCAGTTCATGACCGCTCCTCGACATCTTCATTTGACAGCTGTGAAGCGCATTATCCGCTATCTGCTGAGAACTGTTCCTCGTGGTTTATATTATCCAAAGGATAATCCTCTTCACCTGACAGCTTATGCGGATGCTGACTGGGCAGGGTGTCCAGACACACGTCGTTCTACTACGGGTTGGTGCATGTACCTTGGAAATTCCCTTATTTCTTGGAAATGCAAGAAACAAGAACGTGTGTCCAGATCTTCCACAGAAGCTGAATATAGGGCAATGTCTTCTGCTTGTTCTGAGATCTTATGGCTACGGGGACTTCTTTCGGAACTCGGGTTCCCTCAAACCTCTCCTACTTCATTGCATGCTGACAATACTGGGGCTATCCGAATCACTGAAAATCCCGTCTTCCATGAACGCACCAAACATATCGAAGTTGACTGCCATTTTATTAGGGATGAATATAAACGGGATGTCATTAGTCTACCTCATGTCCCTACAGAGCTTCAGTTTGCAGATATCTTCACAAAAGGACTTCCTCGGCCTCGACATCAATTTCTTGTCTCCAAATTGCTGCTTTATGACTCCCCAGCATCAATTTGAGGGGGGGTGTCAATCCAAGCCCACTAGCAGGCCCATTTAGGCCCAGTTTGTATATTTCACTTAGTCAAAAGGCAACTGTACATACTTAGTTTGTAATACTAAATTTTAGGATCTAGATATAGAGAAGATTCTAATTGTATGTAATCAGGGCATTCGGCCCTTATATAATATGAGCAGAGTCGACCATAACAGGGACTCAGTTTTACAACATTTTCTCTCTCAAATGACAGTTGATACCTCATTTGTGTCCCTGCAGGTTGACTTATTGAAGCATGGGATACCAGATCCTTCCTTGTTAACACCCACTTATTCACAGCCTAATCCAGGGCAAGAGAAGGAAAACAAAGATAACTTGCAGGAGCTTAACGAAGAGTATTTTGCTTCTCCTGTTTTTGTACATACAAAGTGAGTACATCTCTCTGAGAGTTTGAACTAAGACATTTATCTCTAAAACTTATGAATTCAAGGCAAGAATATAAAGATAACTGCGGGAGACTGAGGAAGTGACTTTTGCTTCTGTTTTAATCCATATATATAGTTTAACATGTCTCTGACTCTGAGTTAGCATCTGAACTAAAACGTACATCTCTGAAACGTATACCATTGATGACTCACATTCTTACTGACTACTATGATTTCTTTTGGAGCAAAGGGTATTTATATTTGATTAATTTGCAGTTCTCTTTTCACCATGAGACCTACATAGAAAAAACCCATTTGATGATTGATCATAGGGCATTAAGAATTTAAACTTGATGGACAAACAGTTGTTTTTTAACGAGAATAGTACCACTGTTGGTGAAAAAGTTGTTATTCATATGTTCTTTTACTTCTCTCTCTCTCTCTCTCTCTCTCTCCTTTTCCTGGAGTACGTAGTTTGTTTCCACAAGTAAATGAAAATTGCCTGTAAGGCATTAAGTCTATTTCCAAACTGAAGAAACATACATTCTCATGTTCTGTAACTTCTGTTTACATTGTATGAGCAGATCTTTAAAGTTCAAAGTAGTACAACTGTACAAGACAATTTAATCCTTTCTGTAGAAAGAGGCTGCTTTCAGTGTCTTGACTCTCACACCAGACAGTTTAATCCTTTCTGTAGCAAGAGGTTGCTTTCAGAATCTTGGTGCTCACACCTTAAGTAGTATGCCAATGCCTTATCAATATTGGGTATCTTTGTTGATTTCGTGTTGCTCCAGTTCTTTCAATATACTGTAACTGTAGAGTCCACTGATGAGGTATCTGGCTTCTAGGATTCTCTGTCTTTGTATGCGTTGACTTTGTTCATTTGCCTGTGTTTACTTCATCATGGTGATCATTTGGTACCTGGGGTGCTTCAATCATCTTTCATATGGCTTAAATGGGTTATTGAAAGACTTGTCTTTAAATTTGGCTGAAGTCACCGGTTGATATCACCATATTCTTTGATAGATGTAGTTAATCATCATCATCTTCAAATCCAGCTTATCCCATCTTTTAAGCACAGATGTATTTGAACCTTGTTGATTTGTTCAATGCTGAGGAATTGTTGTGCCTGTGATTTAAGCTCATACTGAGATTTATCTCCTTGATTTCCTGTGCAATGCTTCTAACTTTGCCTTCATAGTCCATCGTCTGGCATTTATCATTAGTGACTATCACATTGCTATGGAGTTGTGGATCTAGTGGAACTGTTAAGTTGTAACTTCCACAAATCTTTCTCAAGGAAGTTTTGTGATTGCTGGTATCTTGGCACTGTCTTGTTCCAAGTGACAATGGGGTTATGAATTTATGAAATTCCACCTGACTGGTGAAAAGAGAAAACAGAGCATGTTGTCACACATCATGTGTTTCTGTGCCTACAGATTGCAAGATCGGTACCTCTGCCCTCGCAACATTACACGGTTGAGGCAGGCATTGGCACAGTATTTCAAATCTACTTCATTCAGTGGAACAAAGTGTGGGGATGCGTCTCCTGATGCAAAGGCTGATGAGTTGGATTCAATGGGCCTTAATTTGTTTCTTCTCCCATATAAAGTCCAAGATGAGTCACAGAGATGTCAGTATGAAAGTTTTATGTCCACAATAGGGAAACTCCGTGACCAGGTAGTCTTTTACTTCATTTTATTATTTACTCTTTGTGTTTCTTGCTAATTGTTCCTCCTTTTTTTTTTCTTATGGAATCCTTAATGGTCTTTTGTTAAATGTTTTAGTTATTCTGAGTTTTGGATGAGGCCTGGTTTAGTAGCACTCCTGAAATTTAGTTTTTTCATTTTTTTTCATGGTGGAACCCAACTTATTTTGGGACCTCTAATTGATTTTCTTCTTTTTTCTTCTTCTTGGAAATTTGACGGTTCCATTTACCAATATTTCAAGGACATCTACCTGCATTTTTTTTCATTGGTTACAGATATTTACCTGTATTTCATGTCAGCTAAATGGATCCTGAGTTTTTTTTTTTTTTTTTTGGGTGAGTTTGTTGAATGTCATGTGGTGGTTGTTGGAATGGGTAAACGTTACAATATTGCTTCAGGCGGAAAACCACTGCACCAATGCTGTCGGAAAACTACTGCCTCTTTTTATTGATGTTTGTGTTATCTGAATTATTGAAGAGACCTGGTTTATTACTCATTGAATATTTTTTGGCTGGGGGGCTATCCCCTTTGCAGTCCCAAGACAATTAATTTGCACGTCCGTTGTCAATTTCTCGTACCTTATAAGTTGCTCTGTCTGATCATTACCTAGTAGATAACAAGCACCAGTTCAATGTCTGCACTCTTAGTTATTATATCCATCTCATGTGTCCTCCTTTGGCTAAATTTGGTTAACCTTATCCATTGAAGAAATTTTCTCATGTTGCTTTTAGATACTTTCCATGAGTTGTCGCCCATTTGCAAGCACAGTGTCGGAGCGTGAGTGGTTGCGGAACTCAGCCCGAATTTGGGAGATGTTAAAGAAATCACCAGTCGTTGCTGACTACAGCAGAACACTTCAGAGCTCAGGACTATTTAGGAGGTAGCATAATCCCTTTTTAGCCTGTTCAACTAATTATGCCAACTATAGCAGTTGTAATTGTAATGATTTGAGTAGAGGAAAATGACATTAAATTTATTGATTAAGAAAAAAAAAGGAGATTTTGCAATGATCAAATACCATTTCCTGTTTTCCTTGGAGAGCTTGGAGGTAAGGTTACCACTTTCAGTTTTCCACCGTTCATGTTTAATGGACAAACACCTTTGTTCAGAACCATTCATTTGGGTATTGATGAGGGGAATTCTGAGATTGCCACCTTCAGAGCACATGACTAATTTTTTTTTATTTTCTTTCTTTCATTCTGTCGTTTTTCAGTTTAACCGTGGGAGGGGGCGAGAGGAATCTGAAGGCTCCATTTGTATCCCTGGGACTGAGTTGATTTGCACTTAGTTTCCCTTAAAACCCGTCACCCAAAACTCAGTTCATCTCTAATTGGTTATGGCAAAGAGCAAAACAGTGGTAGGGGAAAGGACTCCGAGTGCTTGATCTAATCCATGTAATTTGTTGATCTGCACTCGTTTTCCCCATAATCTGATTGCCCCGAACTCTGTTTATCTGTAATTGGTTATGGCAAAGAACAAAAATACTGTGACTTGTAGTTATGGCCATCCACACACACGAAAGCTTATTTATGTGTAAACTGAGGTGTATGTCCTTGGTTTATGAAGAACCATACAGGTCCAAACTAAGGACCTTGCTCGGGTAATTCGTAAGCTTCACACACTGCATTAAAAATTGAACAAATGCCTTGATGGTCCATAGGTTGGTTGTACTTTGGTCATGGGTATGTGGTTGGTTACCTATATAAATGGACTGCAGAAATGAATGTTTCGAATTGGTTTCGATTAAATGAATAGGAGATCCACCCACATTCCCTCCTCTTTTGTCTTCTTTTTTTTTCCTTTTTTTTTTTTTTTTTTCCTTTTATATTTTTTAAATCTTAGGGGTTTTGAACTTTTTAGGGGTTTTGGCCTAATGGGTGCCTTTAAAGTTTAAACTTAGATATAGCCTGCAGCTATCTTTTTTTTTTTTCTGAAGCTGGGAATTTTGTGCGAATGAAAAATCAGGACTGCTCGTACAAACACCAAGTTGGGAAATATTTTTTGGTCATCTCCCTTGTACCTTATATCAAAGTCTAAGGGCTCTTGAATGGTTAAAACCCCAACTTGTAATAATCTTTTAGGGCGTGCTTGTACGGTGGTTTTTTTGTGGAAAAAATGAAGTTTACCAACATAAAATGCTAATCGAAAATATTTTCAGCAGAATTCTGTGATCCTAAAGATTTTGAAGTTTAAGGGAGAGGGATTGGATGTGTGACTCTTCACATTGAAAATGTGAGTTAAAATTGCAGATTCTGTTTGTGCATCACACCTGAAAATGTGCCCTTAAATCTCATTCGAGTGAGAAAAATTGGGTGACAAATTACACTCAACTGCCAAATGATCTACAAGCACAACTCGGATGGTTAGGGCCTTGCCGATTTGTAATTAGGGTCTGGTCTGTCTTAGGACTGCTAGGTGAAAAAAAAAAAAAAAAAGGATCTTTTGCATGTCTTAAGCACAGGAACGTTTAATGGAAATCGGCTGGGCTGGGTCAAGTCTGAGGTGCTGCATAGGATCTGCTTGTTTGTACAGAAATCAGAACATATAGGAATTGATTGCACAGGATTCATGTTCTATTAAAGAGGTGAGGGGTGAAGGATATAAGATTGTGATGTAAATAGGATCCCGACATCCTTAATATTTGAATTACGAATGTGATGGCCAATTTATTCAGTTCCCATCTAACATTGATTTAATTTTTATTTTAAAAATATTTTTCTTTTTTTGATGTGGGTATCCGTGAGGTCTTTGACCCAATAAGACTAATCCTTCGGGTGGCGCCCGTTAAATCCGCCCACACACCAGGCAAATTTAGTACAATTTTGAACACAATGTCTGAACCGAATGCACACCTTATGCCACTCCACCAACTCCCAGGTGGGTTTTAGGAGAGGTTATTTGATGAGATTTTTTATATTCACATTGGATTCTACCTATTTAACTACTTATAGAAATACAGTATTGGGAATTCAACTGCATGAAACAAAATATGCCCTCAGTAAATGGGTTCCAATTGGCATTCTACAAGACGTGAATGGTTCCATCCAGGGTGGTCCACATCTGATTCTTTCTGCTTAGAAATTGGGGGGCACTCGGCATTCTACAAGATGTGAATGGTTCCATCCAGGGTGGTCCACATCTGATTCTTTCTGCTTAGAACTAGGGGGGCACTCGAGTAAACGAGGACCCATTTACATTCCTTGAAAGTGACCAGACATGGGCTCATTTGAGACAGCCAAAAGTGATTCAGGGATGATACGCCACATCTGGTATAACACTAACAAATCCAGGACACACGCTTGCCAAACAGCTGGAAAAAAGGCTCACTCTTTGGACAATTAAGGCACATCTTTGTTTTATCCAACTCACTCATGTCACAGGCCACTATGCATGGGCTATTTCCTACATCGAGTGGTTGTCACATAAGAAGAATAGCATAATTATCTATTCATCCCAATCTCAATCTCGCTCATGCAATGCTATTTGGGCATTGCATGGCCACAACAGATGATTGCACATCCTCTGTACCATATGGCCCATGACGACCCTAAATGTGCCCAAAATAATCTTGAATCTGCAAATTTCTTCACGTATGTCAACTAAAGTGAGTCTAGCATAAATTACAATGTCAATTGCATTCATTTGGAAGTATGGCATTGCTAATGGCATGGTGGCGGTGGGTTAAGGGTAATGATGAAGAAATCACCCTGTGATGCATAATACTTTACATATATTGTAAGTGGGCATGATCACCTTTCCACAGTGGAAAGGAAAAAGATAAATTCAAGCAGTGTATTTTACATATAACAAAGATTAGGAGCAAAATGAGGCAAGCAAGGCATGTTAAGATCACATTCATGGTTGACAGCAATAGAGTCCTTTCTAGATGAAAATCTAAAGTGTGTAGAAGGTAATGGAAGAATCATAAGGGCTGGCTACTACTGCTACTGCTGCAGCTACAATGTGACTTTAGAAGGTGCAAATTACAGCAGAATGGAGTATCTGAACACTACTCACACTTGATAGAACGGTAAATGTGGCGCACAAACAGCAATGAGGCCCGGAAACCAACAGTTCCAAGCATGAGGAAGAACCCGTAACATATGCAAGCCATGTAACCGAAGAAGAATGATGTCTGCATGAAGCCAGACATATCTGATCTTGCATAGTAGTAGTATAAGCAGTAGCTGAAGATAAATACACCAGTGGAACCTCCACAAAGAACAGACCTGCAAAAGGTGGACATAGCTTTTAGGCATAGGAACAATAGGAATTACATCTATAACCTCTCAGATCTTGAGGATATATACACAAAAAACCTTAATCACAATGGACTCATGACCCAGAGCTTCTCTGGTCTAGTGGGTTCTCAGGTTATTAATAATGCAGGAGCTTTTGATAATTCTGATCAGGGTGCATAGTGCTTGTAAGCATAAGTTTTCCCCACCCATCACAGGGAGATTCATCATGTGCAGTTGGATCAGCTTTGATTTGCTGTTATTTTATAAACATAAAGACCTGAGCCTTCTCATTTTCCAAGGTCATCACTAGCACAATGAGAATGTTTATTAAGTGATTTACATCGCAAATGAATGGCAATTTTACCTGCCATTCACAACTTGAGATGAATTGATGTCAAAACCCACATGTTGGTCTCCCTAGATTAAAGGATTCATGCGCCAAGCTACTCCCAATTTAATATAAAACATGGCGGCATTTATTTACACCAAGGCAACTGATTTAGAGGAAATAAATTGCTTTGCTCACCTCCACCACCACTCATGGTCTTCAACAGCAAGCTGAAAGTACGTCAGTGCCACTGTGATGAACGCTGTCACGATTATGAGAATGATAAAAACGATGAAGAGGATGCTATATATAGTGTAGATTCTGTGGCCCCACACACTCGCAAATATGTAGTACAACTCAATGTAGATGGCACTGAAGGGCAGAAACCCGGCCATTGCCATCTGAGGGATAGTTCCTCTGTACCATGGCAACTGAGGGATTTCTCTAGGATACTTGGTTGTCCGGCATGGAGCTTGGAATTCAGCTCGGCTATTTTTACCAGCAATGCCACCCAGTACAAGCAATGGAGAGGTTACCAATGTCCATATGAGAAGAATCACCAATATCGTACCAAAGGGCAATGCAGCAGTGGCACTGTAGGCTATAGCAACTGTATTGAGGAAGCAGAATGTCAAGAACAAGGGTCCACAGAACAAGCAACCTGTTAACAGCAAATTCCTCACCTGCAGAAAAGAAACAAAGAAGTAAATAAGTAATAATAATAAAGAGAAAACTGAAAGATAAGATAAACGTATCGATAAAGGGGGAGATATTCTAGGGCGTCAGATCTTTTTTCTTTGCTGTACCATGCATGTGTGGCACATCGAGAAACATAATTTAGTGAAAACATAATTGGAAAAAAATAAATCCATACCCAATTAGTTCCTTCAAATTGCAAATACATGGAGGTTGCAGTGTAGCCTGCGATTCCAGACGTAAGCGCATATATAACAACCAACGCCGTGAAAAGTGCTCCTCTATTGTATGGGTAGAACACACCAACAAGTGCAAGCAAGAAGATGAATATTGCACTGGAAAGAATAGAACATGCATAAGGCAATTTATAGCGCATAAAGCTAGACTGTGCTTGAAAAATTGGGGAGTTGTGCAATGTGCAACTCAAGACTTTTGGTTCAACCATACAAACTAAATATGTGGGGCCCGTGCTTTGGCAACCCAATCCATTAATACCAAGTGAGATCACCCAAAATCTTCTTCAGTTATAACCCTATTGAGCATGCCTCATAGAACGTGAACAGCTGGTTCTTAATTTTTATACCATTTGCAAGCCACCAATCAGGTTACCTAGGACCATCCTACTGAGGACATACTACAACAAGGTCAGTCCCCTAATGGGACCAATTCTATGCACACTCAGATTACCAAAAGGTGAGCACAATTTATCATTGCCGGTATTGGGCACAACGTAATACCCATCAGAAAGTTTGAATCACAATAAACTGATATGCAGATAGTTGCTAGGACGATTCTTACAGAGCTAAGAGTTGAGTTCCTGATCCAAGAACAGCTGAAAACAAGGACTTGTGCTTCGGGAATCGGAAGACATCACCATGAATATACTTCCATCCACTCTCCTCTTGGTCATCGGCAGACTCCTCGTCGTGTGAATATCTTTCAGAATCAAAGCAAAAGAGTATCAGTAAGGAAGTGAACAAGAGTTATCTGTATGGAAAAAAATATATTTCTTACTTACTTAATGAAGTCATTCTTAAGCACACGCATGAGGATTGTGGCAAGGAAGCCAGTTAGAAGGAGGACAGTGACACATGAATTTATTATTGAGAACCAATGTATCTCCAAGTGGTGGGGCATTGAGGAAGATTTTGAGTATTTTTCCATCCTCTTTTCAAAAGGTATCTCAGTTTCTTTCCATTTTACTGAATATGAGAATTCAACAACGATATCTCTATCCTCTGTAATATCAACAGCTGAATTTGGATCAGACTGAACACTAATTTCTATGACACGGTCATCATTGTAGAGAATATCGAAGTGGATATGCTTAAAGAGAAGGTACTTGAAATCACTTGGATCCAACTTGTTTTCCCTGTCAACCTTCCCCACAAACCCCCAAACAGGCAAGTCATCATAGTACATCTGAAAGTAGTAGTCCTTCGAGATGGCGTCCCTAAGCTTTGAGACATCTTCTTTTAACAGTTTCTTCTTACAGAGGGTTTCACCCTGTTTGTCCACCCGAAAGTTCAATTCATATGGAGCACTGACCAAACGATCGCCATTAAGAACTTCCCCTAGAGCTTCCCTTTTTTCCGTCACATGATCTGCCATGACCGCAAAACCAAGAAGTGAGCTAGGTGTTTGATATAAGGACAGATCAACAGAATCAATATATTGGCCAACAAAACAATGCTAAGGATGCACCTGGTGAACAAAACGGCATATCATAGTACCGATATGTCTCACTGCAGACACAAAACACCCACTTATCAGACACAGGCAATGACTATAAAGACACCTCCCTTGTTTCTGATGCAGTTGCATGTAGTGGTAACATAAGAACATTATGAACTATATAACTCATGAACATTTCAAGAATGTACAATTTAAATCTAAATGCACACATGATAATTAAACTGGAAATTTTGAAAGAAATTTCATCAGTTTATATCTACCAAAAACTCCCACTAATTATAACTATCCCTACATTTTAAATCAAGAAAGAAGCATGTGAGTTAACACTTTAGCAACCATTCAAGAAAATCAGAAAAACAAATAATTGACAATAGGAAACAGCTAATAAGACTAAAGAAGATACTGGTCTATTTAGATAATAGAGTGCAGATTCATTTAAGAACTAATAAAAGCATTGACAAGAACCTATAGCATGGTTGGAAGGTTGCAGGTTTGAGTCAGCTTACTTTTCACAACAACAACGTCAAGAACAAGCTGAGAAAAGGTGCTCGCTGTTTTATTAGATGGGGAAAGTTTAAGTTTTTGGGAGGATGTAGCAAGCAGAATTCCAGAATATACAGTCATCAATTGTCCCAACTATATTGGGTCGGCTACATAAATTTTGTTTCCCTATCCAATCTATCATTGGCCAAATCCTTGGATGGGCTGCACTTTTTCAAAACTAACCTTACTGCTTCCACCCATGTCCTCTTCTGCCTATACCCTTCTTTTATTAATTAGCCATCAACTTAGATAGAAAGACTTCTTAGCTAGCCTGCATTGGACATGTTCAAACCATCTCAAACGATTCTCTCGTAATTTACCACCTATTGATGCTGCCCCTAAATGCTTCCGAATGTGCTCATTTCTAACTCTATCTTTCCTAGTTTTAACAAGATTTTAACAATTGAACACCTCAAATCCCACAACCTATGCATTGTCCATTTATATTCTATGTTTGATCTACTTCTTGAAGCTATTTTCAACATCATGGGTGATAAAAAAAAAAATCATTTCAATATCTCTCAGAGAGTGGAGCTCCAGTCCTATCAAGACAAGGGGTTAAATTATTTGGGAAAAGGCTCCCCTAGCTTTAGTGTGGCCCAGAACAAAGTCTTGGTTGATGGCCATTCAAGCAAAGGGATTCAGGGGCATATCTGCTCCAGCCATTTAGAGGAATTGGAAGGGGTTGTTGGAAGACCTTCCAATAAAGATCTATTTTTCAGCCTGGCTGGTCAAACTGATTTGAATGAAATAATTTTTTTTTTTTTTTTTTTTTTTTGCCATAAAAGGTCTCTACTTAGTGAGATCCCTCATTCATACACAATTCTTGTGAATGGGGATTTAAGAAATACCATTGCCTGGGCAAATGGACTAGTGCAAGAAGTACCCTGTAAGATTTTTTATATCATCAAAAGATACCAGGAAGCTTTTGGAAGAACTAATGCCACATTCCATCACATATACAGAGATTTTCATGAAGAAGAGATATCATAGCAGAATCAGAATCTGACAGGGAGAGAAATTTAACAGTTCATGGATTAATATGTCAATATTTGTCTGGTTTTTCCTCTTCTTTCCTATTTTACCTTCGATCTCCTCTATGGGGGGTTCTTTTACATAGCTCTTTTATGGTAATTTAAAACAAAACAAACCATAAGAGCCAAAGAAAACAAGTAACAAGCAATCAGAGTAATTCGTTCTGAAATTAGAAACATGGGAAAGGGGGCAAACGAAATCGCTTACCTAGGATTGTGAAAAGGACCCACTTTATTTGCATAAAGAGGGACATGATCTCTCTCCTTGTATTTGTGATCTGACCCATCAGCTTCAACTCTCAAACTGGAAATCAATAACAAAACCCCCAAAACAGTTCCCACCATTTTCAACATCATCAAGCTGACCTCTGATTCAAAGAGAAGAAGGGAAAAAAAAAAGGATGGGTTTTTTTATGAAGAAGACTAGTTTTTCTTGCAAGCTGAGAGATGGGTTTGGTAGATCTGAGGTATGGAAGAAGCCTAAGATCTTTATATCATCATCCTCAACAGAGAGCTGATTCCTCCAATCTTGAATGGAGCCCTATTTAAATACAGGGCCAAATGAAGGAATTTGATATGAACTTGAAGCAAGCAGAGGAATGAGATTTCAGATCTGTAAAAGCTGAAATCCTTTCTATATTTTCCCAAGGATTTTCAACAAATGGGTGCAAAAGATGGGATTTTGAGGAAGGAAAGTTGGATTTTAAAGGGAGAAGTAAAATGGGTTTTGTAGATCTGAAAGAGAAGCCTTCAAAGGAAGGACGAGCTCATGATGATTGGTTGGTTGCAGGAGAAGCCATGAGCCAGTTAATGAGGAGATGTGGGTTCCTAATTTTCCGTGGGGATTTTTTGGAAATGATGGAACTTGGGTCTTGGAAGGAAGACTTTGTGGTTGGGGAAAAAATAATACTCTGCATACTATTTGTCTAGTCGTGGCTTCAATCCTCATTTTTATTATGGTTTGGGCTTTTCTTTTGTCTTTTTTTATAGTATAATTTTCAAAATAGGGGCTATCTTTTTATAACTTTTAAAATCAGGACAAAGAAAAGAAAAATATCTAAGTGGATTTAAGTTTGGGAGATCATCTGGTGAGAACTATGGGGGCGGGGCCACCTATCACCCAATCCAAATCTTGTAATGGACAGCATACGCCCCAAGGTTTAACACCGATGCGAATGAATTGGACCGTTGGATCGATTATATACCCATACGAATGGATTGGGCTTATCAAACATAGATGAAGGGGTTAGAAGCATGGGATTGGGGCCAAACTTGATATTCTGGGTGGTCCCATATAAATCTTTTAATCTCCATTGGTCCCATTCCAAAATGAGGCCCCAAGTAGGCCCCCACAAAACAGTTCTTACAATGACTCCGTAAGAACAGTTTTCACTAGATCACATCCCTTTTAAGTTTTCGAAAGTTCTTTCAAATAAGGATATCCGGCAGGAAATCACTCTAGTAGGCTAAATCTACCTTTGAGATTTTTGATATTGCCCTTTAAAATATAGAGCTCACATTTAGAAACTTGGAGGGTCCACCTTTTAGAAATCATGGTAAGTGGGGCACACATAAGTGCGGCCACCTTTAGCAATTTCGACATGGGCACAATTTTAGAAATTATAAATGCTCATTTTAAAAATACGTGAGATTCACCAAATTATTCCATATGGAGTTCACCTTTACCTTTTAGAACTTATGGTATCCAGACCAATTAGAACTTTAAAAATTGATGGAGTTTCACCAGAATGCCGCCGGAATTGCAAAATTCCCAAATGGAAGCAAGGGTTTGAAAGTGAACATTAGAAAAGCTGATTTTTTTTTTAATTTCAAAATTCTAATGACCATGATTCAAGATTTGTAGATTTTTGAAATCTATATGTTGCAAACAACATAAATTTATAATCAGTTCTGTATCAAATCCTTACGTGCGCTTAGGATTCAAATCCAAAATATTTCGGATCTGAAAAGTAAATCTTATACCCTCTTTTTTCTCTGTCTTTGGATATTCATATAATTGGATACACAGATTTGGTACTAATCAGGTCGAACTCAAGTGTACCCAGCGGGCCAGTACCCGACAGACTCTATAAGCTTACAGGGGGCCAGTTAACAAGAGACAAACAAGACCCCTGAAAATTGGGAACACCCAACCTTAGAAAAGTTGCATTTTGACTTTTGGTCCACGATTTGGGTTCATAGTAATTAGGCCCAAGAAAATTCAACCAAAATGCTTGGATAGGTGGTGTGGGCATGTCAGGAGGAGTATAAACCCAACCACCAAAAGGCCATCCATATGCTTGACTCAAAAAGCAGCCTTCATTTGGCTATAAGTCAGTATCAATATCATAATTCATAATTGGACAGGTAAATTTACTTCACTACTGCTACTAAAATAGAGGGCCAAATATGAGCGAGTGCCATTAGAATCCACGCCAGATCTCCATGGGAACTGGAGATTCAAAGGCCATTTGGATTAGAATCAGAATAGATATGCACCTGTGGCGACTCCCATAACAAAGCCAATAACAAAGTTTCTTCACCAAGATCAGCACTCCCTCACAAAATGGGAATTCCAAACCATAACTAGCACATTTATTCAAATTGCAGCATCTGACATGGTCGACAGTAGGGTTTAATCTGGCATTGATGCCACCCACCTCATTACTGTAATAGAGGATTCTTGTAATTCAATGTTTACAAAGACATGCAAAAGTGAAGAAAGAAACATGTGCACAGAAGATCAAACACCAACAAGGTTTTTTTTTTTTTTTTTTTACAAGTCCCTACTGAGACCTGTAGTGGGGCATCTCAAACCTTGGTGGGTTGCCAGGGCTGGTACCTAGTCCAGTCTCTCTGGCCCGGGTTCAGGGAATGGCCCTTGGAATGGTAGATGTGCTCATCACCCTCTCCAGAGAAGTTCGCCTTGTGTTCAATTCCATACCTTTTGGGTTTCAGCATTAGGAGCTGCCATTCCAATAAGCCAAAACAACAGCATTAGCCTAAAAGTATCAGACAAAGGGACAAATATGTGATATAATTGGACAGTAGTAATATGATTTGTGGAAATGGTAAGGACATTTGCTAACAGAAGATGTTATCTGGCTGATATTTAAGAAGAGCTAAAAGAATGTCATGGAGAAGACAGAAGCTACCATTTCATGAAGAAAATTCTATGTTTACCAGAAGCGAATTCCATTGGCTTCCCAGAGGTGAAGACCAATGGCTTCTCAAAGTTGACATCCGAGAGAGATGGTAAATGAGAATCCTAAAGCTAAATGTGTAATGTGTTTTAAAGGGAGTTTGCTCAATGTGTAATCTTCCTAATGTTCCCTAAAGTAAAAGGGCATCCTCTCAAACATGGACTGAACATCAAGCATGTTTGCAGACGAGCATCCCTTGTAAATCTTGAAATATGCTGAAAAAGGCAGGCGATCAGAGACACAAAAGTAGGCTGGACAGACCCCTGAAGTTGTAGGATAAAAAATAAAAATAAAAAGCCCAACAAATGTATATAAACCAAAACAAATCAGTTTTTCAATCCTGCCAGCAATCAATATTGGGATGAAAAAACACACTAATCAGTTCTTCAATCATGCTAGCAATCATTATTGGTTTGAAAAAAACTTACTTCATCCCCGGTGTGGTCGGTGATGAAGTGCAACCAACCATGCCACTCAGGAGGCACTTGAGATGCATTGTAACGGCCTTTATCCCCATACTCAACCCACCTATGTCTTCCTGTAAATCTTAACATACTCAGTGTTAGAATTACTGGTTATACTGCATGAAAAGGTGGAATGAACAAATCCTCTCAATCTTAGGATATATCATTGGTATTTGTGCATGAGAGAGATTCATACACAAACCACTGTTGGTTATTGCGAAAAAAGTGGAAACCTTCTTAAATGTGTGCTGTCTTAAACCAACAACAACCACCACCCTACTGAACCTCCAGAACACTGAATCCAATGGATTATGCATTACAACAAGTGACAAGTTGCATCAGTAGAAAAAACAAGGAAGAAAGTATACAGACCAAATTGAGTATTTCCCAGTTTCTCATAATACTTATTCCCGAACTTATCAACTCCAACAAGTGTTGCACCTATGTTGTGGATTTTGGTTTGCCTGTGCAGATAAGTGGGACTCGGATTATAATCAATGAAAGCTTAATGGAAAAGTAAAAGTTAGTTTCATGAATACAGGCAGTTGAGGAGCAGTAAATGGATTAATGTATACAATAAAATAAAATGCCAACGTAGCATTTGCACATGAGTCTTCAAACTCAGAAACAACACGTATTGCATCATTAGAATCTCATGACATTAAGTAATTCCATAACACCATGTTGGAGCAGATATTACACATGATGATATCCACATATATGAAGCAGGTTTTTTCTATGCTGAAGACTTGAGGTATTGTGGTTGGTAACAGCTCACTCAAACAGCTCTACTACATTAACAGGCCAGATGTCCATTTAAGTTTGTCTCCTTCTGGATCTGAGAGCCAAGGAAAGTTCTATCAATTTCTGGTAACTAAATGCTTCAAGTAGAATTACCAAACTAGTCAAAATTAAGAGAAGTTCTCCGTCTCCGAAACTGGGTAGAATCCAAATGCAACCTAAATGTTATATATGCGGAATGTTAATGAAGTGCCCTGCTAAATAAATTGATGTGGAGTGTGGAGTTTAGCATTAAATGGAACATGAGTCTGCATTCATGCAATTGTGAAAATGAAACCATTCATAAGTAGACCAGGAAATCTGTTAGTTAAGGATCCTTCTTTTTATAGATAATAATAAATTTTATCAAAAATCTCTTAGCTAAGTTCTGCTTGCATTCTACTTCAACATTTTCCCTCTAATCATAGAAGACTAAAAACACTGTCCCTATCCTGCATGTGTGTAACAACAAGCTCAAGCCATCCAGCCATGATACAATAAAAGGCATTTTATTAAAACTCCGAAGTGTTTTTCACTGAAAATTTTCAAGTGTTCTTCTTTCAAGATAAATACTAATGTATTAGGCACAGTTCTACAATATGGTCTGGCAAAAGTAAAACTCTTGGAAGGAGAATTAGTACAGAATACGAAAGAGAAAATTCCAAGTAAAAAATAGTACTATGATGAAAACATCACATCTTTCACACAGTAATCAAAGCGATACCTAACCTCTGAAAACACCTAGAGAGGTCATAAGATATTAAGATGACATTAAGTTACCATACTAAATAATCCTTGAATAAATGATCTGCATTGAGAAGATGTATATGCCATTAACAAAAGTATACTTACATAAGGTTTCCATCCAAAAGAGCAATCCTGAATAAAAAGAACAGAAACAAAAGTGAGATGTCAGAAACCTCATGCCACAATTGAAATCATCTTTTTATTATGAGATGTTCAAAATGAAACTAATTGACACAAAGTTAACTTAAGAAACATAAGAAGGTTTGTATGAAGAGAGACAATACCACAAATGTCATGGTGCACAAATAGAGATTCACATAAATGAAGATACAAAGGAACCACACTATCTAACCCCAAGGGATTGGACAAGTGGTCAAGACCACGGTTCCTCCCTCTTCTGGAGCTAGAGGTCTTGGTATCGCTCCCCCCTCTTCCGGAGCTAGAAGTCTTGGTATCGACCCCGGTTCCCTGCTCTTCAGGAACCGAAGATTGAGTCCACTTGTCCTACCACCTGGGGGCCACAGAGGTTTTATCCGGCTACTCTTTGGGCTCGGAAGGATTAGCCAGCCCAAAGGGTTGGGAAACCTCCGTGAGGGGGATAAAAAAAAAAAAGGAACCACGCTATCTAATTTAAGATGTAAACTCTCCTCACAACTAAGCTCGATAACCCAAATGGTCAGAACAACATGGAATGTCCTAAATATAGGAAAAGCTAAGTACTCATTTGTATATGCAATGGAAATGGAAAAGAATAAAATTTTCTACTGTCTGTTGTTTTAAGTGCTATAAGGAACTGAAAAATCAAGCAAATCTTAGCTGACATGATGCTTTACTTTTCCACAATTGAATAGAATTCTCATCTTCAAGGGGGAGGGTTCAGATCGAGGACTTCGCCCTCCATGGCAAAAGCTGAGGTGACACGACCGGAGTCCATGTTCCATGACATTACACAAACGAGCCCTAAAACGAAAATGCAATTGAGGAAGTGCTTCCCAATCACAACAATCCCAAGGTCAATGGTCTTTTGAGTCTCCATGCCATAAAACCCATGAATCAAAACCAGTTTCACCCCAGAAATAACAATCATACATTAAGATTTCGAGTGTTTACACAACCCATCTGAGAAATATACATGAGAGACAGAGAAAGAAGGAAGATTTCACATTCAAAGCACCAATTACAGAAAACCCCACATCATCCAAAAGGTCTTAAATCATGATTTCCTGCAAATCCGTGTTGAAAAATGACAACTTTCTCATGAATCAATGATCAGTAGGAATCAGACGATGCAAATTGAAACAAACCCATCAATCAACAGATTCATTAGATAATGAAGTTCCATCCAAACCCAAATTTCTCTACGGGATGCAATGGAAAAACTTACGGGAATCCTTCTTCTTTCAGTTCTTTGAGAACGCCTCCGATGCCTTTCTCTCTGATAGCCCTCAAAGCGCTCCTCAGCAGCGAAGCCATCTCTCTTTTCCTCCTCCCCAAACGCACCCCAGATGCATCTGCAACTCCCTTTATAGTGTAGTCAAGTCGGATTGAGGGAATACACGGGCTCGACTCAAACCCGACCCGTTTATTAATCAGGTTGATAATATCGATCCAAATCCAACCTAGTAGAAATTAAAAGAGAAAACTTTAAATAAGTCTTTAAGTTTTTACCTTATTTTAAAAAAAGGATATAAGTTTTAAAACTTTTTAAATTAGTCTCTAAATTTTTCATGAAGTTTTTAATTAAGGACTTTCATCCATTTAAAACTATTTTCCCTTAACTTTTTTCTTCAATGCTTTTAAACTACCTAAATTATCTTTCAATCAAATAAAACCCCCTTCAATTCTTCTATATTTTCTTCGTTTTTCTCACTTACAGCCTTATTGTGATTGAGAAAAACTAGCATTTTCACAGAAATCGGCTAAATGTAGTGGCTGTCAATACCATGTCATGGCTTTAAAGTTTAAATGAAGGTATTCTGGGTATTTTTAAAAAAATTGAGGGAAAATGCCATAAAAAATAACTTTAAATAACCAGATGGCGTTAACTGAAGTTTTATTGAAAAACTTAAGGACTAATTCGAAAAGTTTTGAAACTCTTGTCCTATTTTGAAATAAGGCAAAAACCCAAGGCCTTATTTGAAAATCTCCCTAACTAAAAAGCTCTAGCAGATTGATCGGTTAGAGAATAGTGAGTTGCATTGATTCAAGATGAGCTGTGAATGGTAGGTGAAATTACAACAAGAGCCCCTCAATTGAGCACTCGTGACATAGGCTCGGATTATTATTGGCCCCATTTGATCCCAAGCCCACAAGTTCTCATCGTCTTCGTCTAACATAAGTGCACAATCGATCTAACGGTTCGGTACATTCGGGTTAATACCAACATTCAGAACAATAAAGTTGGCCCCACCATGTGCAGTGAGAGGCTACCTCTCAATTATAAATAAGTATGTGTCCAACCTAACCTGAACCATTTTTAAAACAGGTTAGAAATGTCAAAACTCAAATCTAACCCATCACATAAGTGAAATGGGTCGACCTAAATATAAAATTAATGAGTCTCCTTTCGGTTAGATGGGAAGTTGGGTCATGGATTGCTTCTCCTAGTTGATATCATAGACAGATACAAGACAATAAGCACAGGCTAACAGGTGCAATTTTCCACCCTTATGTTGAAATTGGGATTCTTCCACTGGAAGAAAATCATCCAAGCCCATCATGGTATGGGCACCTAAATGTGGGTGGGCCTTTCTGTTGCATGATGATGGATTTCCACTTTTGTAAGTCCCACCAATTAATCATACACTCTTCTTGTGATTTTATCGGATACAAACCAAATAATACTTACAGGAGTAACATTTATTATAAGAATAATTTTTATTATAAGATGTAGCCATTTGTTCATGTCGTCAATTCAACTTTATATAACTCTTGATTGTGTGGAGATATCTTAATATGTACCAATTCATAGTGGTAGTTATTAATTGAATGGTTTAGATTTGTAAGAGGTCCACACACAATTAGAGGCCCAACACCATAGAGATCATCACCAATAAGCATAGATCAGGATATTCTGCTCTCTCATGGAGACGTTTTTTGCTCAACCCTTTATCAGCTGAACCCACATTCAAATCCAAAAATACTAAAATAATGCAAACCCTTTTATGTTGATAGTCTAAAATTCACTATGAAAAATGGACAAATTATTAAATTGATCATGTGTAAAATACACACACAAAAAAAAAAAAAAAAAAAAAAAAACAATACAAATTCTCTTTGATGCAAGAGTTCCATAATATCTTTCTTCACCAGTGCATCCTACTTGGTCTTTTGGTTTATACCAAAGCATTTACATTGAAAAAAGTTGGCTTGATGTCTAAAAGACAGTGATAAAACCAGGAAAAATCAAATAAGATCAAATAAAGAAAAACACAATCTTTCAGACATTTCTCATTTTTGAAAATCAATCAACACCATAAATTCAGTTATAATCAAATTTAGAAACATTCAAACAAAATAGTGTGTTAGGTTTTTGTGTGTTGGCTAATTTATAGGTTGGACAAAACTCTGGATCCATTAAATTGTATTTTTTATTTTTAGAAACGGACTGTAACTCTGCTTTGAAAATACTAGACTATAAGGATCAGGAGTTAGAAGACTACAAGAATTAAAGGTTAAAAAACTGGAAGGATTAAATGAAAAAAGTCTTACAAAATTAGAAGTGGGAAATTAGACAGAATTAGAAATATGCTAAAAGGAGAAAAATAAGTTTGATAGAATTGAAAGAGGAAAGTTTGGAAGGAAATAAAAGCACTGAAACTTCGGATCTACAGAAAAGGGGTCCGCTTGAGTGCACTTCCTTTCGCTCGAACGAATGTAGTCAGAAAGTCGCCAAAACGTGGAAACAGAACCTCATTCGCTCAAGCGAACCTTTCATTCACTTACGGAGAAAAGGCGACAGAATCTAATGAAAATTAGAATAGTGTTTCTAATTATGCCCAAACTACCTGCTTTAGTCTTATTCATGATGGGCAACCTTAAGCATGTCATAAAGGTTATTTAAAAGACTCATGGGCTATCCTAAAGAACAACTTCACTTTTCAAAGTTCTAAGTTAGATATCATAGTTGAGAGTATTCTTCTCTAGTTGAAGACTTGTGCTGAAGAGATCATCTAAAGAGTAGCTTCTTTTACTTCCCTTCTAGAAGATCATCTTCTTTCATAGAAGATATGAAGAGTCATGCACTGGTTTGAATCTATTGCAATCAACAGTGTGAAGTCGTTGAGGCGTGAAGTTATACGAGATAACTGCACTCCTTAGGTAGGAGATATCTAGGGAGGAATCTGTGAGTGTCTTATGATTGCGAGATTCATAGTGCTTGGTTGTTGATCAAATTCGGATTCGTGGTTTTTCACATTATATGTGGTGTATGCTTTTGCTCTTTGTTATCTATTTCCAGTGCATACTTTATTTGGCTTGCAAATAATTGGGCTAATGAGGTAAATAAACAGATCTATACCCGACCTTTCACAGCGACCATATATTTTCCTTGTCATAAGCAAGCAGAAGCCTCCGATGAGCAAGAACACCAATAAACAACATCAAATCCCTCCCTCTTACACATTAACCCAACACCACAAAGTTATAGAAAATAATGTTACACCGCAAATTGAAGGAATATATAGGGCTATGTTGACGATGATGAAATAAACAGTTATGAGTAATCAAACATGTGATGCTCTTCCATCCTCTTTAACCACTGTGTGGACTGAACCACGCCATTCACTACTGTTATCCCGGCCCTGAGCTGGTGAACCCTCCTCACTGGCAGCTTCTGTCACATGCCCAGCTGCCACTGCTCCACCAAGATTACTGATGTTCCCAAATATCATTAGAACAACCCCAGCAATGATACTCAAGAATGCAATTCCAAATGATCTCCCAACATTTCCTGCATATGCAGATGCCACTGTGAACCCCGCACATGTGCCAATGGCCTTCACCCACACGAACCAGATTGAGAATGAGCCTTCTCTCCCAGGAGGTGAGCAGTCCAACATCAAGACCCGTCCAAATGCATGCAGCACGCATGCTGCTGTGCCCTGTGGGTTGGGATGTCAATGGGAATGCAAATATTAGAAACCTAGATTTGTATAGAAAAACTTAAAAAAAAAAAAAAAAGGTTCTATCCTTTTTCCTCTTAAGGAGAAATTAAAATTTGGATGGAAATTCATACATAGTTAGTGGGAAATATTTTCCTAAGACGAGACTTTAAGTGTAGTTCGGCTATACGGGGCTCACTTGAGCCCACCTTTGATAAGTGCAACACTTTGATACTCTTGTTATCTCATGATTTGTCGTCAGGCCTAAATAATGTAAAGATCATTGAACCCTTAATCCATTGTTGGATTGAGTCCCAAAAGACGCCATTAAACTTTATAATCCAGTGGAGCTGGTTTTTTTGACTCCCCCTTTCTATAAGATGACCTTTCTATCTATTGAACTCTCACTGATGGACATGCATGTATGTGGGCTCTGCAAGCTCGACTGCATGTAAATGACAAGCAATTTGCTTGTAGGAGAACATTCTCTATATTAGATTGTATGTAGTTAATAGAAGATTAAAGGGGTTTTGACATATTAGTCATCCTTAAATCAGATTTTCTCAATTTCATGACTGAAATTCAAATAATGTCACCTAAATCAGTTGCTTAACTCTAGTCAATAATTATTTTTAATTATTCTTTATACCACGTACATCCCATGATACGAGTGATTTATCAATTTTTATATCATACATTTTTTTAAACCAACAAAACGACTTCGTTTTTTACCTAATAAGAAAAATTGTATTTTGTGAAGAGCAAATTCTCATGTGACTACCATTTACCATGTTCTATCATTCTGGAAGAAAATTTTTCTAAAAAGCCATGGCATAATTGGACAGTCCCATGATCTAATGGGAAATATCATGGAATCTTGAGGAAAAAGCTTGACTATAGTCAAGCGAGTCTTTTTAACATTATCTGAACTTTGGTAGTAAAGTTATTTAAAACTGGTGTAAGGAGGACCAATGCATCAAAAACCCAAGATTAAAATCTAGTTTAAATTTGTCAATTCACACCCTTACCTGGAAGACTGCTGCCAGTATCAAGTAGGATTTTCGCCAGTAGCTGTAACGGTAGTAGAATCCGGCACCTGATGTAATAGCAGATATGAGGGACCCGAAAAACATCATATGTAGCGCGTCGGCACCAATAAGCAGCTGTAACGGGTGAAGGAGAGGGATCGAGAAGAGCGGAAAGAGGAAATACGATAGCCACAGGAAGAGAACTAAAACGGGTTTGATGCACAGCTCGCCGGCTGCGTAGAGCACGCCGCCGGTGAAAATGCACGACGCCCCAAAGGACGAGAACAAGATTCCGGCGGCACTTCCGGCTGCATGAGGGTACTTGAATATCTCAAACACTAGGCCCCACCTGGCGGAGGCGGCGACTTCCTTTTCCGGGTTGGATCCCGGCCGATTGGCGGTGAAGGCGTGGCAAGCTCCGACCATCCACTTGAGGCCGCTGAAAATGGAGACCACCCACAAGCTCACGAGCTTCTCCTCGTGGCGGAGCATGTGGTAGGTGAAGGCGGCGATGATGGCGGCCCCCACCGTGCCGGCGGCAGTGGCGTATAGGGAGAGCCAGCTGGCGATGGAGCTGCGCCTTGAGAAGTGTTGTCTTCTGACGATAGGCCCCGTGAAGCCGCGGATCATGAGGCCGAGGTGGCGGGTGTGGGCGGCGGCGGCGACGGTGCTGGAGGCGACGATGAAGGCCGTGTAGGGCGCGAAGAGCCAGACCGATTTCAAGAGTCCGGCTGGGAGGCAGAAAAGGGCGCCGATAATAGTCGCGGCGCCCGCGATGAGGCTCTGGTTGTGACCGTGGTCGAGGTGGAAGGCGAGGCCAGCAAGGATGGGGGAGGAGAGGAATATTCCGGCAGCCCATGAGATGGATGCCCAAACGAGAGGGGAGAATTTTAAATTGTTGACCGCTATTGAACCATGGACAAGAGCTTCATACCTGCAATCAGTGCAAATCCAATTACCAGTAGTTTTGGACATCTCATTCATAGACATATATATCCTTCAGCATGTACGTATATACACATGCAAATTTGCTGAATCTAGACCATTCATTTTAGGGGCCTCACATTGATTGAGCTCTAACTAGCAATATGTTTTAATTGTCCAACCAGACATGATCAGTTTTGATGTTGGCATCACTTGGATTTGAGTAAAATTTAGAATAAGGTAGGATAGTAAAATTAGGTGTTTGAATTTAAAAAGGATTCCCACGTGAAATTCTAGCAATGTGGTTAATTAGTGGTCATTTGCAACTATTTTTGTATGTGATTCTTACTCGTGATAAACTTACATACGTATGTGTTTGTTTAACAAAAACTTATAAAAAAAAATGATCGAAGTGTTCTTTAAAAAAGATCACATACCTTTGTACCTATCAATGATAAGTTTTGGTTCACATCTAAAAAGGCATCGAAATGGAGTTTTTTTAGTGTTTACATCAAACTGACATGAGCCCCATTACATTAATTTCATAATTTTTAAAATATTTCTACATCTTATAATCTAGGCTAGGTGAAAAATGAATTGCACATAAAGATGGTGTTTGTAATGTAACATATTAATATGTTATAACTATGTAAATCTCGCGTACACATGCAAAACTTACATAGTTAAAATCAAGATAAGTAAATTTAATCCCCTTGGAGAAATCTCTTAGAGCATGTTTGGCATTTAATCAGTTAAAGTGAAGTAAAGTGAATCCAGACAATAAATGACAAGGGGTCATATCAAAAGTACACAATTTCAAAGTTCCCTCCGAATTTTTCAAAAAAAGTGAAAAAAAAAAAAAACAATTTCCTTTTTCCACTAAAAGACAAAAAAACTCCACTTTTTTATATAAAAAGTAAAAAAGATTCCTGATGCTTCACCTCAGAATTCTCCCGAGTAGTTGAGGCATTAGGCTTCAAAATAATAAAAGTAATAATCATCGTAACTGGTGGTGGATGAATTACTTACAGGTGCAAATCTTGCCCTCTGCAATACATGCCTTTAGAACTTTGGGTCCAACCCTGCTGAGGAGGCGGCGGCGAAGGCACCATCTGACTTATAATGAGAGGAAAAACAATAGGCAGTAGCACTGTATGAATGAAGTAGGAGCATAGACCATAGATATACCATAGAATGATCTCTAACTTGATTGGCTGATCCTCTATCCCTGCAAAATGCTTGTAGGCATCACTGGCCTGTCGCAGCATCTCACCGACGTTATGGACGTGGGGCATCTCAATCTCACTCTCCCTATAGGCTTCCACTGATCCTTCTTCTCCCTTCTTCTCTGGGGTGTCTCCAATTTCATCAACCACAGCAGCCATGGCCAGTAAAAGGAGGAGATTGATTACTGCAGATTCATGGAGAAATTCATTTCTTAAATGGTATGTGAGGGGGAAAGGCTGTGAATTGCTGTTTTCTTTGTTGTAGCGAATTTCTCGAGGGGGGCGCCGTAGGCCTCGGTTTGTTCATGATATGGAGCATATCCAAATGTAGAGGCATCGAGGCACATCGAGACAATCTGTAAAGTGTCCTCATATGGCCGTTGCATATATTTTATTCGGCAGTTGACGTAATGATTAGTTTAGGGCAGTAAAATCATGGAAATCACCACAAGGAGGCAAATTTTCGATTGTTTTGAGTGCCCCAAATCCAATATTTATAGTTTTTAATTCTTGGGTATTGAACCTTTGGAAACATGTAGGGCTATATTTTATCCATACGGTTGATAAGAGTTGATGGAGGAGTCCCTAGGAGTTATTATAATTTAAAGATTGTAGCCGTTTGAATTATAGCTGTCATCATCAATGAAGTGAGTCACTGATATGGGACCTAATTAAGATTGCTTAGACATGGTGCACCACCTATCCATTTAGAGGTCGGGTAAGTGGGAGCTAAGGAATTTTGGCTGTGTGTTATGAACTAAATATAAATGGGATAAAGCTGTGATGATGAATGAAAGTATTCAGTTGAGGATTGATATATGCATTTATGTTAAGCACACTTCACAAGTGTTGATAACACTGATAGTTGGGAGAGAGTTGGGAAAGGGTGGCTGAGCGTTCTATGCATATTGATTCTGCGAGGTATGTAGGAAATGCTTCGAGTTCCTTCAAAACCTGGATAAAACACTACTGTTAGGTGGAAATTAAATGTGGACCCCATTTTGAAACAATCGAGTTTTTGTGTCCTTTATTTGAAAACCGGGAAAAACTTGTAGATATTTTTGAGATTTTCCCTTTTTTAAAAAATGGGCTTGGCTCAGCCCATAGGCACACATGCATGCCTATTGTTAGGTGGTGTATTGCCAATGTTAAATATTTAAGGATCTTTTTACAATCAATCAAAAAACATTTTGAAAGATTTAGGGTCCGCGATCTCTAGATTGGTTTACTCAAACAATCAATCAAAAAGTGTGCAGAAATAAATAATATGCAGCGGAAATAAAATCAACAAGCACGCACCACAAGGATACCAAATTTAAGGTGGAAAACCCTAACCAGGTGAAAAACCACCGATCTGAACTGGATTAAATCAAATACTATAAATCTCGTAATTACAAAAAACTTATATCTCTTCCACATATATCCCCTACCCAAGGACTGAAGTTACATTGTGTCGCTTTACGCTTCAACGACTTCACACCGTTGACTGCAATAGATTCAATACAGCAGTAAATTCCTTAAGTCTTTTCGCAAAAAGATAATCTTCTACAAATGATCTAGAAGAACTGCCTCTTTAGAGTACTTGTCAGCACAACTAGTTGAGGAAAAATTTCGTCGCCAAATAAATAATTTCGTCAGAAAAATTTTACCTTTTCATTTGGCGCCAAACTTTTCGTGACAATATTTAGCGTCAATTGAAAATTATCGTCGTTAAATAATTTATGTTTTCGTTTTAGGCAACGAAATGAATTTTTCGTCGCGAAAAGCAACATTTAGTGACAAAATTTCAAACCGTCGCGGAATATTTGCCGCGAAAAATGATTTTTGTCATAGTGACTTCTTAATGAATCTTTAGAGAAGAATTCTCTCAATGATAATCTCTAACTTAGAACTTTGAGAAGTGAGATCGTATCTTTAGAATAGCCCTTGAGTCTTTTAAATAGCCATTGGGTTGTTCTAAAGGTTTCCTAACTTGATTAGAATTAAAATAAGCAGTTTGAGCATGATTCTAAAAGCAGTTTTTAAATACACTGGGGCTCTGCCGTCATATCTGCTCGAGCGGACACTTCATCTGCTGAGCGGATGAGTCTTCGTCTTGCATTCGCTTGAGTGAAGCTTGGATCACTCAAGCGGACCATTCTGAATGATCTGGAATTTCAACACATTTTCTCCAACTGTCTTCTTCTAATTCTTTCAGACTTTATTCTTCTGATTCCTTCCAATTTTCTATCTTTATAGTCCTTTTCTAAATATAAAATACAACTAAAAAACCCCAAAGTATTGTCCAACCCATAAATTTAGTCGACACTTGAAACCTAGCACACTTTTAGATTTCCTCATTAATGGTATCCCTGATCAAAATAGTTTTTTCCACTTCAAAGGAGAAAACAAACCTTTCAAAGGCATTCTTTATATGCAGTTAAAGACTTGGAGTATTTTAATTTACCACTCTCAAAACAGCTGTGACCAAGTCACTTTTCATGACATGGCCGGATGATGCGACATGGGCCTGTATATAGTCAGCGTGGGCATTCCTAGGCGCCTTCAAGCCATTGGGCCAATCACTTTTGTTCTTCTATGGATGACCAGCTAGCAGCCCAATCAGCTAGAAAAGTCTCATTTTGTCCCACCTGTTAGATCTTTTACTTGACAAAGCAGCTGGTTGGGTGTTGCTTGCAGTGGAACTCTATCCCTCCACTAGTCCACTCCCCTTGGCAGATCATCTCGGGCCTCGCTCCTTTTCTCCACACTTTCGCTCCCGCTTCTCCTCTTTGGTAGATGTATTGGCCGATCCCCGCTCATTGTAGCCATCTTTTCGGATATTTTGAAGATTTCATGAGTTCACCTTCAACAAGTAATATTATATTTGTAAATATAATTTAGAGCAACACAAAGCAGCATCAGTGGTATAGTGGTAGAATAGAACTCTGCCACGGTACAGACCCGGGTTTGATTTGCGGATGGTGCACTTTTTTTATTTCTATTTTAATTTTTTGAGGATTTTATCGGAAAATACCCACTATTTGTCCGTCGCAAGTATCAATGCCTCGCAAATAGCGCCACACAAATGGAGTCCTGCAGACCCCATTTGGTTTTTTTTTTTTTTTTTCCAATTTCAAACCAGCGACGCTAGCGTCACTGGCGCTTTAATTAGCGACGCTACCGTCGCTCTTCGACATTTTCATAAAACCCTCATGCCCTTTCGTATTCTCATTTTTTCCTCTCCTCCTCCTTGCTCTACACCGGTACGTCGACGCCGCTGTTCCTTGTGCATTCTTCTTTCCTTACTTTGGATAAACCTTGCTCCGATATCGCACATCACCTTTAAGGTATGGGACGTTGATACCGTTTGCACATTTTGTGTAGCATTTCAAACACAATGTTTGTTTGGGGTTTTTATCAAAGAACAAAACATCCACAATGGTTTCTGTTTGCGTTTCACATGTTTGGTGTTGAATAAAATCCGGAAATGGGAGAACATCACCAAACGTGCAATTTCTTCGCGACTATTCTATTATTGTCTGTCATCTTTATTCTTCTATTTGATGCATGATCTTTCCACCTCTTCATTATTGCATTTTTGGTGTGAAATATTTAACTGCTCATGTTGTTCGAAGAACTTCGATTTGGCAATGGTTTTGATACCAATTCCTTACAAGGAATTAGGGTTTTTGAGTTGGGTTTATCTAGATAGAATAGTGAGGAACAATGTAGTTTTTAATCTAACAACTTGAGTCAAAGCATGTTCAGTGAGAGTAGATTTAATCCAACTAACCAACATCTGGTCTTGTTTTTGCCAACCATTCAAACCTTGAAGGTATTGGATGGGAGAAGGGGTTCAAAGTTAACACCAATCTTGCAATGCAGAAGAGGCTCAAACTGACTGGGCCATAGTAAAGTATTATCCTTTTCTAGCTTAACACCAATCTTTCTTCCTTTGTCCTTCCTACAGCTCCAATCTCAATACAAAAAATCCCAGAGATGATCACCCTAGGTCCCCAACTAGTGTCAGAACAAGAGAGAGACAAACGCCTGTAGCGTTTGTAAAAAACCCCAGAGATGTTTGTTTTCGAACATATCAAACTCAATTGTCAATTTGTTTGTGAAAAAAAAGTACAATCTGGGTTTTTGTGCTATTTTACAAATCTTCATGGACTTTTGCTTCTGTTTTGTCCACATTGAAAAGTCAGAGTGGTGTTCTTCTCCTACTGGCTTTATCGATGTCAAATATCCATTTTTGGATTTAAGAATGTATCAACTTCGTTTTGTTGTGATTGAATAATTGTAACCAATGGTTAATGAATAATGCCTTGCTTTGGTTATTTATTATCAGTATGTACTTTTCCTAATGACACAAATTCCTTTGGTGCCTGAAGTATCTGTGGAATCTAATTTTCTTTCCTGACTGGGACCCCCTTTTTAGATGACACAGCCTGCTCATAGCAGGAAGGAAGGCTGCATACAGCATTAGAAAGGGGAGCCAATGAATGCAATTACTAAGCTATGTATCCTATTTTTGTGGGTTCTGATAGTTGGAGCTCACTACCCTTTTAACTCTATGAAGTGAGAAATTAGGTTAAAGTTAGGTAAAAGTGTTTAGGTGGAATCAACCCACATTGGAGTGAAATTTAAGAAATTCATTATACATGGATGGACTTCATTTTAGACCGCTTAGATATTCAATAAATAACTAGTCCACTATGGCGTTCCACTCTTTCTACTCAATGCAGATTTGGGCTCACACCTCATTGAATGGAAGTAGTAGAAACGAAGATTAGGAAGTGCGAGATGGGATTGTAAAAGAAATCATGCATGAGATAAGGAATCGTATATGAAAGTTGGTAATACCATTGATTAGGTTACAGGTAAATTGTAATTAAGAAAGGAGTGAAAGAGATTCTAAGAGGATTATTGTTTATCAAGCTTAGTCGGACTTAAGATTGTATGCTTATTGATCTCATTCAAGTATCTAATGTAAAATAGCACAAAAAGTTCCATGTCAATTTCTTCTTAGGTCCCTTCCTATTATGTTTTTCCCTTCATTATGGACAATGAGCATCAGAAAACCAAAAAATGGTGGTTTCATGTATTCATGCATACCTGATAGATAGGACATGTTCTTTCATAGTTGTGGACATGGCCATAAAGGTGTTCTGAATTGGTTTTGATGAATAAAGGGAACTTACAATCAGAAACTCGGTGTTTTCTGAGTTGGTTAAGCTTTGATCTGACGGTTTAAAGCTTTCAATGGGTCAAGTTGAGTCTGGTCTAACGTGGACTTGAGAACCTGGATCCAAGTCCGCTTAGTATGATCAGAAGTTTGAACTTTAGGAAGACTCAAACTCATCCTAAAGATTCTGAGAAAATTATAAAAAAAATCTCTCATTTTTATATGCCATATGCAATGTATAACATTGTAATAATATACAAATGTTGTGTGTGTATGGATATTCTGTACATGAGGCATATGCCATATCCCATGCTACCAAAAATACTGAGTACTATAGCATGACTCGGTGGCTCAAATCCAAGCACAGTGTGCAAGTGCATTATAGGGCAACTCCTCCTTTCGCAGTTGGCCATTGCATTCTGCCCAAACTGCCAAAGGAGATTTGCCCCGCAATTCACTTGGATAATCAAGTCATATATATCCTACTAGTGGAAGGTAAACATTCTTTTCTCTATGATCATGTAGAAAGCAATGTTTTAACCATGTGGGTGCATTCTTTATATAACCTCTTCTAGCAAACTACTTATTTGACAATCTCTATAGAAACCTCTCCATATCTGTGTATATAAATAATGTATGGAAAAAAATAATGAATGAATGCATGTATTTTTATGTTTTTGTATTTAATGATTATGGATGTATGAAGTTGCAGCTGCACTTGTTAGACACTCCTTTGCAAATGGCAGAGTTACACATTTAGGATATGCTCTGTGAGAGTTTTTTCTGGCATTTTATTCTTGTAATAGTTTCATTCTCTATTAAAAATGAAAACTGCAGGTATCATTTTATGTGGTTTGAGTTCTATTGTTAGTGTTGAAATGTATTTTTCTAGTAAAATGTGTTTCTACCTCTGGGTGTATGATTGCAAAAACCATTACAGATTTTCTGCCTTGGATTTGAACTTCCTTTCACAAATACTACACATATGCATTGTAATTGGTTTTGTAATAACAAATCCAGTTCATTTTTATTGTTATTTTTATGATTCAAATATCTTAAGGGTTCCCTTCACTACATGCTACCACAATATGTGCTTGTGAGTTGTGTCTCTATTTGCCAGAATTGAACAGATGGCCCAAGGAACGAAGTTGAACCAGGACGATAAATTGCTATATGGGCAAGACTCACACATGTCGAAATCGATATTAAATGGCGTGGAGCCAGGGTCATATCGATGTATTAATATGAACCCAGATAAGGACATATGGGCTCTAATTGACAGGCAAAGGGAGATTGTTAGGGATGTTGGTCTAGCACACCTTTCAGAGATTGATTATATGAGAATAGACCATGCCCTCATCAGTGGATTGGTTGAACGATGGAGGCCCGAGACTAACACGTTCCATTTGCCTACCGGTGAAGCTACAGTGACTTTGGAGGATGTTGCACATATATATGGGCTCCCGATTGACGGTATACCAGTTACAAGTAGGACTTTCCCAAAATCACTTATCCCCGAAGTGTGCAAAGAGTTGTTTGGAATTGCTCCACGGCCTGGGAAAGACACAATTGACATTACAATTAAATTCAAGTGGCTAGAAGACAACTTCAAGCCCTCTAAGAAGAGGAGTGAGGTTCACAAGACGAGAGCATATTTGTTCTTTCTAGTTTCTGGACAAATCTTTGCCAATTCTTCCGGTGCCAGAGGACCAGCCTGGCA
This sequence comes from Umbellularia californica, assembly GCA_028538565.1. NCBI lineage: Eukaryota > Viridiplantae > Streptophyta > Magnoliopsida > Laurales > Lauraceae > Umbellularia > Umbellularia californica. Next base: position 9,129,514 of record JAPQWN010000001.1, on the reverse strand, counting down.
TCTGGAGTTGTTTAAGGAATTCAAGCCCTATGCATGGGGTCCGGCCTGCCTTGCAAGCCTGTATAGAATACTTGGAAGGGCTATAAGGTTATTAAAAGGTGAAGACGAGGGTAAGGAAGAGGAAGAGGGTGAAGAAAAACGCGATTCTTCGAAAATTACCCTTTTGAAGACTCTAACAGGCCCCCTACAGTTGCTGTAGGTGATTGTTAGGAATATTTAATACAGTTTGTTTATGGATGTGTTTATAGTTTGAATGCAAATAGTTGATGTTACTTTCTAATCAACGTTCCTTTTGATTTTTGGTTGTTGGCATGCAGATATGGGCATATTCAATGATGTCAATCGGGAGATGTCCAACACCATGCCTTAGTTGGAAAAAGGACCTACAGTTCCCATTGTTCAAGACCTGGGAAATGAGACTGATAGATAGGAATCAAGTAGCAAACATGAAGGAGATTCGGAGGCACATCAATGGTCTCAAAGAAGACAGGGTAATAATATTGAGTGCATATTCTTATAATTTTTCGAATGATATTTATGCATTATGGGTATCGTGATTAACTTGCTCTGATTTTGCAGTTCACATGGCAGCCATATGCTAAGATGCCTAAGAAGTTGTTTGAAGAAATACCAAAGGTTGATAGGGGGTTGTTCGCTTATTCGACGCTACTTCTACATTACTGGATTGTTGAGAGGCACAATCCCGAACGTGTAGCAAGCCGTCCCCCCACCCTTCTATATGCCTTTTAAGAGGGTTCAGCGTCTGGAGAGGTTTGAAATGGACTATCAAACATACGGAGATGAAGTTACTAGACTTTGGGAGGAGAGGGAGAGTAATGTCCTACGCGGACAGAAAGATAAAGAAAAGAAATACTCACCTTCCCATCATGTTTGGTATTCATCAGAAACCATCAAAGAGATTGTATGTGGGATGGACGGTCGAGGAAGACAATCGCCATTGGAGACCGACTTGGAGAAACCACAAGCAGAGGTGGAAAAGCAAGAGGGGTCAAAGCCTATGGAAAGCACCCACGGCGAAGAGACATCCAAGACCAAGAAATACGTGAGCGCCGTGTCATATTTACTATCTTTTTGGAAGTGTTTATTACCTTTGACCCATCTTTAATGCATAAACATCTTCTGCTTCAGGTACATGCTTTGTTGGACCACTTGGAACGGTCATCAGACCGGGCGGTCCAAAAGAAGGTCAAAACCGAAGATTTCACGGCAAGGTTGCGAGGAAATATTAAAAAATTTAGAGATACACTTAGTTTGGTGTTCGAAAATTATGGGGGGGAGTCATGTTCCACCTCTCAATCAGATGATGAGACGAAGGTAATAATTTCCACACAATAGTTCATGATTGGAATAACCATCATTATCCTTCTGTCCTTGCATTTGTAATTTTTCATTTCGATATAGGTATCACCCAGTGGAGCACGGAAGAGAGTTGTTCTAAAGGCCAGGCTAAGGAAAGGGACATGACCTACGGCCAAGAAGTTGGACTATTTAGATAAGGTGGTGAACGTGGATGACATTACATCATCACCTACTTTAACATCTGGATTTGCCTCTCCATTGGTTCCGGCCATGGATGATATCTTCACAACACCGGTTAATGCACCTCCTCAAACATCAATTATTGTACACACTCCGAGATCGGATATCAACACATTGGTATGGAGGATAAAGCGGTTGCATCGTGAGAGAAAGATTCCTCGTTATTTTGAGGACTACGACCATTCGTTGAGTAGGTCGGAGTATGTGCTTACTGAAGAACAGTTGACCTTACTAGAGGGATTTCTTGGCTTTTACTCGAAAAAGTATCGCCCCAACTTTTTGCTTTCAAGTTTATTTAAGACTGTTAATCATTTCATGACGTCTGTGGCATCTTTTATATGCTAACCTTAACTGTTGTTTCTGTTTTGGTAGACCGGATGAGCTCAATATATATTGCACACTTGTGTCCGAAAAGGTTTTGAAGACTGTCCTCGAAGAGGCCACATGGTTAGACACCAACATTATGTAGTGGTGGTTTGAATCGATAAAGGGTCGATATCCAGATGTGATTTTCTACGACCCTAGTGTCTGCATAAATTAATTAATTCAATGCTTTTCGAGCAAACTATGTCCTTGTGATTTTCCAGCAATATTGATAACTTCTCCTTTAACATGTATTACTTTGATCAATGGAACTGTCACACTTTCCTATACCAGAGCTGGTGGCAAAACAATAATATAAAGGCATTGCAAGAGAATATATTTGGTAAGGATGGTGTCAAAGTCTGGGAGGCTAAAGAGAAGAGCATGTTGATCTTTGTCCTCTGGCACGAAGCACATTTCACATTGTTGGTTGGGTACACAGAAGAAAGAAGGTGGGAGTTTTACAACAGCATGGTGTCGGACAGGACTTCACTTCAGTTCGCCAAATCATTCGTGAGTTGTCCGCACTGTTCATGATCTTACATGTTTGTATTGATACAACTTTACACAAAAATACTGACCACTTCTACCTTGATTTTCCTGGTTTATCAAATTGATTTTTTGGGCGGCCAGTTCTCTAATTATGGATGGTATGACACCAATATGTGGACATTGCTCGTGAAGACCAAAATACCTTACCAGGAAAACGGGAACGATTGTGGTGTCTTTGCAATAGCGTTTGCTGAACACTGTGCTGCACGTAGAGACATCAAGTTTAAATAATCAGACATAATGTATTTTCGTAGCAGGATTGTGGTCGACATATATGGATATAGTTGGGAGCTCAATAGTGACCGTTTGAATATTGATCCGTTGACTCAGTGAATCGTTGGTCCTAAAACATTGTTCGTTATATTTTTTGGTGTATAGAAATCAGTTTGGAGTCGGATGATATTGTTCATGTTCTTTTTGGGTTTGTTGGAATCAATTCATCGGTATATATTCATGAATTTTCCGTAGAAGTTTTCCTATCAGTGGTTGTGATTGAAATGTCTGATTTTTGTAACATGCTAATGTAGGAATGAAGAAGAGTAATGTGTGGTTGAGAAGAAGAAGAGCAATGTATGTGTGGTTGAAGAGCATGGTTGCATCAGTGGATGCATTGAAATGTTTGGAATAGTGTATATTCTATGCAAGAATGAAGAAGAGCAATGTATGTGCACCTTGCACTTGTCCATGTTTGATTGCTGAAGAAAAATATTGTATTAAGCGACGCTAGCGTCGCTCAAAGCTTCAGGTGAACGACGCTAGCGTCGCCTAACTGTAAGTTAAAAAAAACATAGAACGACGCTAGCGTCGTTCAAGTGAATTCAGATTAACGATGCTAGCGTCGTTCCATTCTGTAATACCCAACAACCTCTCATCTAGCTAACGTCGTTCATTTGTAGATTGTATTGTTTACATGGTTAGACATTTAAAGAGAACATCCTGTACATCACAATCTACTTCCATTGAATGGATAAAACACGCACATGAATTCATACAGTCAAATAACCAACATTTGTGCTCTTTTACTTGCTTATATCGCCAACAACAAAAAGGGCTTAACCATACAACTTTGTGACTATACAACTCCTCTCCAAAAAATGCTTGAACATACAACTTTCACCGCCCTAGTTTGTGAGTATACAACTTTCCCCACAAAAGCAATGACCATACAACTTTGTGACTATACAACTCCTCTCCAAAAAATGCTTGACCATACAACTTTCACCGCCCTAGTTTGTGAGTATACGACTTTCCCCACAAAAGCAATGACCATATAACTTTGTGACTATACAACTTTCTCCAAAAAATGCAATTACATGACAACTTTGACCATACAACTTTGTACATGGAAAATGATATATTAAAAAAAAGCCAAAAAATGAGCATCGAAAGGACCTGTGCGTTCATAACAATACTGAGACATATAGATGCGGTACGAGGTATCTATGTATTATGCGGAGGAGGCGGATTCCTACATGATGTGCGATTGTGACCTCACTCATGACAGTGAGAGCAAGTGACAACCCTACGCTCTCTATAGCAGTCTTCTGTACGGATTCTATTTTTCTTCGGCCTTCCAGGCTATTTTGAAGAAAGGGGAGGCAAGACCCTTGAATCTGATATGTGCTCCCACTGTTTGCTATCACGGGTGACATGAATGTCCTCTTTGTATGTTTCTTGGTACTTACTTGCAAGATACCAATCCTCACAAAAATTATATGGATTTTTGTTCCTCAACCTCATATCTGCATTTGCATGTGAGCCCGGGATTCCAATAATTTGCCATTGTTGCAAGTGCAAGTCCTCTGATCGAGGTGAACAACATCCACATAGTTTGCAGATTGAACTTGAAACTCTTCTAACCCGGCAACACGCACATGCAACCTACATGCTTCTTCAGTTTCATTGCTCAACTGTTTCTCGGCATATGGTGTCAAACGAGTGCTGACATCCAAAGATTCGGCCTGTCGTTTTTGGAAGAACTCCATGAGTTTGACCCTAATTTTTCGACCTGTTTCACTATTGGAAAAACTCCGGAATCCTTTAACATGCTATTGGTGCATTCGGCAGCGTTGCTTGTAAGTATGTCATACCGTCTACCCTCGACATAAGCATTTGCCCAATGTTGCCTGCCAAATGCATGTATATAATTGTATGCCTCAACATTTATAGCCTTAATATCTTCCATAAATGCTTCGTGCTCACAGGCCCTGTAGGCCTTTGCAGTGCACAAAAACTTCATGACAATTGCCGAATCACTGAATCTTGACTTGATATTCTCCTCGAGATGGCGACAACAGTAGCAATGGGTCGAAGTGGGCATGACGTTCGCAAGCGCAGGGACAAGTCCCTTTTATCGATCAGACACGATGGTAAGATTCATTGGTTCCCCAAGAGACACACTCACATTTGCGAGGAACCACTCCCAGCTGTCACGTCGCTCGGCTTCAGCAATTGCAAAAGCAATTGGAAAGAGCTTGTGATTTCCATCCAATGTTACGGCTACCAACAACACGCCTGGGTACTTACCACGAAGATGTGATCCATCGACTGCAATCATTGGCCTCAGAGATGATGTGAAAGTACGGATGGACGGAGCAAAAGCAAAAAAAAAATCTCTTAAATCTGTCATCGTCAGTAGTCTCGATGTTGGTCACACTCCCTGGGTTCATCATCTTCAACTCCGCACAATACAGTGGAAGGAGCTTGAATGAATCTTCGTACGAACCTCGAACTGTACGAAGTGTCATTTCTCTAGCGATATGTGCCTTCCTATACGATATAGTAACCCCAAACTCCATCTGATAATCATTCATTATCTCCTTGGATCTCAAATCATTATTTAGACGAACTTTCTCCAAAATGTACTCCGCAATTAACTCTGATGATGCCTGCCTATGTGTTGTACCCATCATTGACTTGGAACATTTATGAACAGGGTTGTAGGTTCGAACCTTAAACCGTGGTCCACTCTCAATTATAGTCGCGTGGATGCGCCATGGACAGTCCTTGTCCTTACATTTTGTTGTAACTTTGAACTGACTCATCTTTAGATGCTTGAGCGTGAAGTTGTTATATATTGCAAACTTGGCTATAGTCCTCCTAAAATTTTCGCGATCTGGAAACTTGCGCCCAAGCCACATCTCGCGAGAAGTATTATGGTAAAACTCTGTAGGAAACTCCTCTGGAACCATGTTATCTTCAAAATTAACTTCACGCCTATGGGTTGATGGCTCCCCAACATATGATTTTTTTTTTCACGGTCGCTTTATTGAGTGCACCGCCATCAATACTACTTCCAAGGTCAGACTCCTCTGGAACCACGATATCTTAAAAAATAACTTCACGCACGTGGGTTGATGGCTTCGCAGCTTATGATTTCGCACCCATGATCACTTTATTGAGTACACCGCCATTAATACTACTTCCAGGGTGAGACTCCTCTGGAACCACGGTATCTTCAAAAATAACTTCACGCATGTCGGTTGATGGCGCCGCAACATATGATTTCGCACCCACGGTCGCTCTTTTGAGGGCACCGCTAATAGTTCTACTTATGCACTGATCGTCTTCTACGTTGATGGCTTCTGCATTAGCATCACTCTCCGCTGCATCAAGGTACTTGCGAAAGATGATGTCACTCTCCTGGGCCAATTCATCGGTCGCAAAGTTCGGGTTGGAGGAGAAGTGCATGTCATCATCTTCACTGAGGTTTACAGTAAAACATCTTGTGTCTTTCTCTGATGGAGCCTTCTGATTTGCATCACGACTGCCAGTTTTAACAGCACATTTACCAGCTCGCAGCATACTCCTATTCAACCCATGCGACCTTCAAAAGGTACATGATACTGAATTAATAATCTATTACATAGACGTGAATGTGTTGCTTAAGAAAATAATGTCAAATGGAGTACCTTCGTTGTTCTCCAATACCAAGGCCAGAACCAAATGATGTTCTGTTGATATATAGACAAATCCCATTTGTTTCAACTCTGGAGAGTGTCAGCATGCACTTAATATCGTTATCATCTTCGATGCCAACCAATGAAAACACTTTACCATTGTGATGTAGATAACGAATGCTTATGTCTTCGGAGTTAACTTCCCAATGTGATGCTTCAATAGCAACTTTAACTAACGATTCAAATGTTATATCACTTGGAATAGACCTCATCTTTTGCTTTCCACCTTTATATGATGGGTGAATCATGTCAAACTGAAGATCCCCTTCATAGTGGAATATGACTATTACTTTATCTCCCGGCATCCTAAGCATTGAAAGAACGAATATCCATTAGAGAGAATTGCATAGCAGACTGTACACAACATTTCAGTAATGTAGAGGAAATTACAAATGTATGTTACATCTTAAACAATAATGGTAGTTTCATTAATGGTAGAAATCAGCAAGGGTACTTTCATTGCTCTTAAAAAAATCCAATTTATTTTGATTCCAGAGAAACCATTCCAATTTCCACTTACATAGACATATTGGAGGATGAGACGGCTGCCAACAAGTTCAAAATGGAGTAAAGAGATGGGTTGACGAATTATTATCTGGGACTCAGAGGACATTTACTCCAAATGGCCCACATCATTGCCATCAATATAAGTCATCTGTGATGGCTATTATACAAGGCGATGGGAAATGGATGACAAATTGCATGAACCTATTATTAATACTCTGATTAGTGTAAAAAATATAAAGAAATTTGCACCGGCCTCTTAAATGGAAGCCAGAAGCCACTAAGATGAGCAGTAAAAAGAGATTTGCATGATTATGTGAATCAAAGGTCTATTGTACGAAAAGCATGACCGTATAAATCAGATGCGGAAACTTATAGATGAGAAAATGGGAGTTTCAACGGCGGGAAAAGAGGAAATGGATTCCGAACAGCATGCAACAAAATTAATACACTGAACAGCATCAAAAAATGTACATAAATGTGCACCAACCTCTTAAATGGAAGCTAACAACCAATGAGATGAGCAATAGAGAGGAGATTTTCAGCATTCTAGGCATGGAAGGTCTGTTGAAAGAAAACATGCAAGCATATTTGAAGAAGAAGCAGACACTTATAGATGAGAAAATGTGAGTTTAGGTGAAGGGGAAATAGACGAATTGCGACACTAGCGTCACTCTAGAAAAATAACTAAAAAAAAAAAAAGGAAAAAGTGGCGTGAGGCATATTGCCGTAGTGAAAGTGTTCCAGGGTACTAATACTTGCGACGGACAAATAGTGGGTATTTTCCGGTAAAGTCCTCTGATTTCTTTCTTCTCTTATATATATATATATATATCCCGGGTTCGATTCGCGGCTGGTGCACTTTCTTTATTTCTATTTTAATTTTTTTCTTCTCTTTTATATATATATATATATATATATGGGCCAGCTCTCCTAAGCTGCAGCTTAGCTTATCCTAAGCTAAAATAGGGCTGATCCTACAAAATCAAAGTCGATTATGCTATTTTTTGGATGATGATCGTCTCCAAAATCAAGATAAATCCAATCAGAAGTAGATTTTTCAGTTCCATTATGCAAAAAATAGATATAATCAAGTTTTATTTGTGGGACCAGCACTATTCCAGCTTAGGATAAGCTAAGCTGCAGCTTAGGAGAGCCCTAGAATAGTACTGTATATGGCTCTCTTGAAATAGTACTATCCCTTTTTTTGCATTATGGAAGTGAAAAATACAGAGATAATTGTCTGCACTGTTTCAGCTTAGGATGAGTTAAACTTCAGCTTAAAAAAAGCTGGCCCTATATATATTTGTGTTTTTTTAATTCTTTTACTCCAAAACTCTCTTTTCTCCATTGCCACAAATATCATTCTCTGGGAACTATTATATAAGAAGATGTTCAAATTTGAGATTTTCTCAGGACATCATGGAGAAAATGTCATGGAAGGTAATTGAACTTTAATAATAGAAAATTACTAAAAGAGAAAAATAAATATAAGATACTGTTATAAAATGTTTTTTTTTTATTTCTACCATTTTATTCTAGTTTTATCATTTTTTTCACAGCATATTTCATTAATTTTTAAGCACTTTTGGGAAATAAACAATTTATGATGATATGGCAGAGTATAATAAAATTAGTTACTTGCAACAATGATTACAAGATAACTGCTTTGTCGTGTCTAGCATTTTTTTTAAATCTCATGCTTCTTCCTAAAAGCTTTTGGACATTTTGCAAAGATTTTGTAAGGTCCGCGACCTTACTGGGTCAGTTGGGCCCAACAACAGGCCCATTGACCCGTTTTATTGATAATTATTTTATTAATTGTATTTTAGATATTTAAGTGGGTTTAGATCATGAGCGAGTTTCTTTTAGCATTAGAATAGCATCTGAGAAGTTTCGTGCGATTCCGAGTTCGTTTGTTAATAATAGGGGATAGTTTGCTATTTAGGGAAAATTGAGTGTTTTTCCGAAGTATTCCAAACGCCGTGATTTATGGGTTTGTTGGAAAGGTTTCGTCGCGCTGATCATTTTTGTCTCTTGACTCATCGTGATCTGACAACTGGAAACCCTTCAAGTGATCCATTCTTTCACCGGACCCACTTAAAGGGCAACTTTGGTCTTTTCCTCCCTATCTTCTTCTTAAACGAGATTAACCCTAATCTCTCTCATTATTTTCTGCAACTGAATGAAAGCAACTGCAGCCCATTCTTCTTCTTCTTCCTTTCACTAGCCAGATCTCTAGCCTAGAGAGATCAACTCGAAGATCCGATCCGTTAGTTCTCATTCTCTCGATCCCCTCTTGCTTCTAGTATCAATTTGGTAAGCATTCTTATACTTTCATCTTTTCATTCGTATTCTCTTTGGTTAGATTTAGGTCTGATCTTAATTCTTTTCCTTCCTATCTTCTTCTTGGCTTCCTAGATTTCGTTTTATCGGGTTAGATCGTGGATTTTGGGGTAGAAAGGCTTCTCCTCGAGTTTTGCCCAAATTCTATCATTTTCTTGGTTGAGGCAAATAGATCTGCATTGTATTTCTAAGCATGTATGTTTGTTTCTATTTGATTGACTATGTTTTCTTGTTAGAATTACCTTAATTCCAAGCCCGTTGGTTATTGAATCAGATGATATGCTAGATTGGGTGTTTGAGGGTTTTAGGTCAAATAAAATATTGTAATTGGTAGTTATAAATTGTGTTTAAATTGTTGAAGATGATGGAAATGATGAATGTGATGATTGGGGAGCATGGTGGCTCATTATATGCAGGTTAGCCATAGATTGGCCGAAGGAAAAAGGACAAGAAAAACCAATTTTCGGCTATTTCGGGGTTCAGGTTACAGTTCCGATCGATCGGCACTATTGCTTAACTGTGGCTGATTTCAGACCGATCGATCGGACTTTTTGTCCGATCGATCGAACTGCCTTTTTTTGACAGCACAGGCAAACTTCGGAAATGCATAACTTTTAATTCATCCGTTGGAAGTTTACTTGTAATATACCGTTGGAAGGCTCTCGAGATGTAGAATCCAATGGTTTTAGTTTCATCACGATCGGAGGTCGGGAAGTGATGTAAATATTTAGATTATTGTTTCAGCTCATGTTTTATTGTAAATGAGACTAATAACTTAGGTTTGGGCCTTAGATGTTGGAAACCATACACCCACACTCATTTGACCATTAATGGGGTTAAAATCGTAGCACGTGGCTTGGTGTGTTTCGATGGGTTGCCTAGGTATTCGTGTATTGCACATGATTTAACCGAATGCATATGAAATTGTTTCATTAGAAGCTTAACATGATTGTACACCAAGGGATTTCCCTAGAAGCATCGTTGATCCATTTCCACACGTACTCAGTTAGAACATGTGAGGTGCAGGGATGACACCATTTACCTAGGACTGGATTGTAATATTCCTTTGACTTGTGACTTGTATCCGTCGTTGTATTCCTTGTACACTCTCTTGACATAAAATACATAATTAATTATGAAACATAAATTCTTATAGAATTTAGGCTTGGACTTGACTTAGAGTGTACCGTAGGAACCTTGTCTTGTATTGATGAACATGACTGGCTAGCAATGAAATGGATTATTACGTGGTTTGCTTGTCTGGTATTGTCTTGAATGAGATAATCCCTATGATCGTGTCTTGTACATTGAACTAGCCAGACTTGCTTGTCTTGTTTGTCCTTGTGTCAAAACCACTTTATTATTGTTTGCATATCATGGCCATCTGCAGTTTGGGGTTTATTGACGAACTGGTTACTCGGTTGTCGGGATGGGCAGTCGGCTTTGGACGGCGTCCATGGCATTGGACCGTGCTGCTATTCCCAGGACCGGGAGCTAGGATCCTACTGGAACCGGACATTGGTATCAGTAGTCCAGATTGGGATTGTTACTGGTACCCCGGGAGGTGGCATTGGACATCCTCGGAATCTCCCTCTTGTTCTTGTCTTGCATTGCATGATAGTGGTTATTGTTAGATGATTGTTAGGATTCCTATTATTATTTCTATCTATCATTATTCTTGCTTTATGCTTAGATTCGCTTTCCTTGTGTTCATATGATGTGTATTTGTCATTACTCCATATTTGATGTATGTCATGTTTATTATGCTATGCTTATCTATTGCTTAACATGTCGTTGACTCTATTCGTTGGTGTGCAGACACCTCAGGTGGTTACTGCTACTATGAGAAGCAGGCCGGTGAGGAGATCTCAGAGGATCTCCAACCAGTCGAGGAGGAACGCGAGTGGCGTGCCGATGACGTAGAGTAGCGTCATTACTCCCGGCACGAGAGAGATTCGCATGGACTAATTAGATATATTCATTTATTTATTTCTCTCGTTGGACCTTTCTTTCATTGACTTGATTTAATTTTATTGGCCGTGTTTATTGGGATTGGCCAATGTAATAAATTACTTTGACTCCTTCAGCAGTTTTAATTATCCATTCTTGCAACATTTAATTTAATGAGAAGTGATTATTCATTGACTGATATTCCATATGCCTAGACTTGTATGAGGTCTGAAATGTAATATCCTCACAGCGGACTTACGATCCGTGGGCCCAAAGGACAAAAATTTTAATTAGTCTTAAAATTCACTCTCCGGATCCGGTTTATTCTTAATCGGGTTCGGGGGACGTGACAGATTTGTTCTGACTATTCTCAAATATCCATTCAATCCCTCTTCTGTTTCACTTCCTCCTCTAAGTAGCATTGCAAAACCTCCAAGCCCTGCATCTTATCATGTCAAAAAGCCTATGTCTTCTCTCACTAGACATCTTCCCAAGGTCCCTCCTAAAATCCACAGCCTTGTCAAAGCAAGCAGTCTCATGACTTTCTAAGCTATCAACAACAAAGTCACCATATCCAAACATGCCTTCATAAGAGCTGAAATCTATAAGGTTGCATGGTGGGCTTCATGCAACCTTTTTCTATCATCCACGAGACGAAAACAGAGCGTTGTGCCATTGGTTTTCACAGTCGTAGAAGCTGTTGGCGACGAAGTTCAGTCCCCGGAGAACTGTCAAGTTTTCTGGGAGCATGTTCTTGGTGGTGGCGAGGGCATAAGACCTTTTGTGGGTGTTCTGTGTGAAAGAACTAGCTAGCCCCAGATGGGTGTCGGAACCGAACTCGCCGAGGACCTTGTGCGTTCCGGTGTGGAGTAGACCTGCGAACTTGCTGCGAATGCTCTCAGATCTGTTGGATAATTAAGCAAGGGTTCCCATCTCCCTTATATAGAGCAATCCCTAGGAGTCATGACTACTAAGGACTCTACCCCTTCTGGAATCCCACATCTCCTGATCAGCGTGAGAATTCTGCTAACCGAGAGTCTGAACCTGATCCAAACTCTACCACCAAGAGTTTGATCCTTATCTAACTCAACCAGATCAAGACTTGTTGGGAGTTCATCCGCGGCACATCGCCGGGCTCGATCTGGCGTGGGCCCAATGGCAGTCGGGCCACATAATTTTCCTAACAATCTCCCACTTGGCACGAATGCCATGTAAATCAAACGTGCCAACGTACATCAATATATACTCTAGTCCATACATACATCTCCAGCCTAGTAAAGCCTTAATGAAAGGAATACACATCAATTCCACCAATGGGATCCTTGAGATTGAAATCTTAAGTTTATCTCCCACATTTTAGGTATACAGATATCACAATTTAATATCTTGAGGGATTGTGGAATTGTGGTTCCATTCATCGATGTAATAGCGAACTCAAAACATTTGCACCGGCTCATCGGTTTTTACCAACTTCAAATATCCATGAAGAAATCAAACCTGATGACCACTTGGTTTACTGCATCGCAAGTTGTATCCCACCTTCTATTCTCAACAGAGCTACTATGTCTGTTTTCTTTATACTAGAAAGTCAAAACCTTTGCCAATGGGTTAAAATATAACCAGACATGGACTCCCTCTCGTCCAAGTCACTATTCCAAGAGGCAACCATACAACCATGCAGTTCCAAGACAACAACCGTACCACAAGAATGGTGTAGCAAATGTTTTTGATGTACCCAGATTCCTCTCATTCACTTGCCATAACAGGCACGCCGGATAACTTTAGGAATCTGATTATGAGACCAACGACGATCCATTTTCGATCTCATAAATCCGGAATTACCGCATTTTATGCACGATGAGGATATCATGCAATATGCTCCTCCCACTATCCTCGAGTAAGGCCTATCTCCGGTCATGAGCATGTCCTTCTCACTAATGGGATCCCGGTTGTTGGACAATTTCATACACATGCAAATGGGAGTGTCGATTGGCTTGCATATCTCCATATCCAACTGTTTTAACACAGCGTCCCATTCGGATCCATGTGACAAAGCCCGTATCAGATTCGGCTTACATGGTTGCTGCATATGCCCAGTACATCATGCCTCAACCAATGTTTTCCATCTCGAATCAAGACTTCAACACTGTTGTTTGGAGATTGCTTCCAATTCGCCACCAACAATCAATATGTCTTCCAATGACAAGTATATAACCACTCCCACTGCTTTGACCTAAATGCATATATCATATACCAGGGATAAACTATTTTCACGTATGGCCTTGTGAAATCTCATATTAAAATAATTTGTACACATCTATCCTCATAATCTTTGTACCACTAAATCTGCAGATTACATGTAAAGCTTTTCCTACTTTTCGCCGTTTAAGAACTCAGCCTTTACATCCACCAGGTGCAACTACAGATTCTTACAACCAACCATTGCCCTTAAGATTCACATGGATAGGAATTTACACCCGGAGAGATAATCTCCATGTAACCAAATCCTTCCATTTCTAAATCCTTGTGCCACCTATCGTGCTTATCTATCAATCTTTCATTGTCATTTTACAGCCAAGAACCCATAGCCTTTTCAATCCTAACGTGGATCGACTAATTGCCATGTCCAGTTCTTATTTTATATTCATCTCTATAGTGTACAGTCAATCACGATATAGCGTAAATTAACAACGAATGACAGATTAAGATCTTGCATGATTTTTACCAAATTACTGCACCAACTATCCAACCACATCAAATGTTATCAATCCTACAGGACTCCTAATAACCCAGGTTGTTCAATGTCAAGTGGGCCTTGGCCAGGACTTACACTTACAACGCTGCCAACATTGAAACTCCCACTTTCCATAACACCCTCCATCCTCAGAGATGTTGTGGTACATCTCTAGGATTTGTATGGGACCCACAAGGAAGCACACATTCCAACCTGTGGTTATAATCCGATATTCGTGATTAATCACACGATATCCCTTTGGATGATTCAATTTTATAACGAAAGAATGACTTTCTTCGTTTCCATTTGCAGTTGGTATTATAATTGTGGCCCACAATAGTTTGTGTACAATACATCCCCACAATGTATTAGGTCAAGTTTTAAGTTTGGCACTAGTCCATAACTCATAAATGGGTCTTTAGGCTAAATTTTAGGAGGTATTCGACTCAATATATATTGTGCACTCAATAATATCCCCCCTTACAGTACATAGCGGAAGATACGTGTGGTGAACATTGATCTGGTATATCTGAACATAAAATGATTTAAAATTTTCAACCACACCATTTTTAGCTGTGGGGTGTATAGAATCAAATGTATGATCCTCTCCATGCACAATACTCTTGAATCGTTTATAGGTACACTCCCCCACTTAATGGATCTCATCCATTAACTTTCAGCCCTATTGGTCCATGACTCAGCAGCATACCACTCAAAGCATTTTAACAGTGCCTCAAGCTTATATCATAACAGATAAATTTAAATGTATTTGCTAAAGTCACCAATCGGAGTAGCAGATCACTCCTAGCCATTTAAATTGGACAAATAAAACGGTCAGCATATTTTAGAGTGTATGATATCACTTAATCACACTTCTAGTTATTATAAAAAAAATACATACAGTCATTTTTCACCCAGACATGGTTCCAATATACCAAGGTCAGGTAAATGTATCATCCCAACCAGTCCATTTATTTTGTCTTTGTTGATGTGTCATATTTTCAAAGCCATAAGTCTGCCAAACCACACTGATAAGTCCACAATATCACATATTTAATTAATTCATTCATATAAATTTGTGGACTTAATTAAAATAAAATGCATTGAATTCATAGATTTTCACAAAATCATGCAATTAGACTCTTTTGGTTGAATTTAAGTAAAATTCTCATAAAAATGCATGTCTTGGTGAAATTATCAAATTTTGCATGTTTAGGCTCCATGCATAACATCAATCTTTTTAATAAAAGTTATTGTTCTTGAATTAGTTTTAATTGTTTTGTAGAAATTCAGAAATCAAGGCCCGCAAGAAGAGAAAACTTTTCAGAAGACCCACCATGGGACCCACCCACAATGGGTGAAAATCCTAAGGTAGGGGTAGCCATGGCGGGACCCAATTAAGAAGAGAAAATTTCAGAGTTTTATTCCAAGTGGCCATCTCAAATTCAAGGGGTGCACCTCATTATGGGGCCCATCTTCATTCAATTTATGCAACAAGTTTGAATTTCAGAATTCTAAAGATATTTTCAAAGCCAAGATGTGGGCCCAAGTGTGGATATTTGCAAGATATGAAGAGTCCTAAATATGGAAGGTGGGTGCACTAAAGAGTTTCAAATTTCAAAAAGACACCACAAGGAGTCCGAGATCCTATTATCAAGGTTCCCAAATGCCACCAAAGTTTGCATCTCAATCAAACTAGTTTTTAAAGATTTAATATTTTAAAATCTTGCAAGGATTGCAATGAGATATGGACGTGAGCTTCTTCCTCCCCTAACTTTTCTATCTCTTTATTCTCTCCCTCTCAATCTCTAACTCCCTCATCCCTATTTTTTCTCTCTCTCTCACACAACTCCATCACCCTCTCACGTTTTTTTATCTTTTAGTATTCTCTCTCATTTCCTCTCATTCCTCTCCCCCATCTACACTCTCTCACGTGAATCTCTCTCCCCTCCTAAATTCTCTCTTTCATTCTCTCCCATTTATTCCTTTTTAAATCTCTCTCTCATCTACAAAAACACGTCCCATCTCTCCCTCATTATTTTACTATTTCCATCTCTCATTAATTCTCTCCATCATCTACATCTCTCACTCACCAATTATACGAGGCCGGAAAAGAAAAAATTGATGTGTGAAGGAAGAAGAAGAAGGATGGAGGGGTAGATTTGCTACTTGTAAGCTAAGGAGAAAGGGTGTAAGTTGATCTATTTTAATTGATTTTATGGGTGAATAATTTTAATGCAAAATCTGATTTTCAATTTATTAATCTATTTTCTTTATTTATGCCTTTTTGATGCCTTATTTTTTGAATGATATATTGCATGCTTGAAGGCCGCTAAATACTGAAAATAATCGAAGGAGACTAGAGTCTTTCTGAAATTTCTCAAATATTAATAAATCTGTTTTTTTTCTGATTTTGAGTCCTTAATGAAATCGCCCATATTTTCAGTATTTAGAATACAACTGAACCCTAGCCCTTAGATTGCAAGGCTCTCATTCAATCTTGAATTTTAATTTAATTATTTTTGAATTTTTAACATTTCCAATTGGTTTTCTAATTATTTTTATGGTGGATGCAGTTTTTAGTATAGTTAGACTCGGTTTCTATTTTAGTATTTTTTTCTGGTTGTAATTAATTTTATTCAGATCTGTAATTAATTTTTAATTGAAGTAGGATTTGTGATTTTATTAGATTTTTGATAGGTTAGCACTAGTTTTCCAATAGGACAGGTACATTGCGATCACTGGCTCCCTGTGGATTGACCCGGTTCGCCGGTTATTACTACAATCGTGACGACCCTACACTTGGGGCACGATCACACACGTCCAACACATACAGAATAATTAAAACTAGAAGATTCGTACATTACAAGCTATATCAAGCAAGTAAAGATCATCTCAGGAATTAAAAAAAAAATTGTAACAATCTCCCATGCATGTAAATCACAACTATATTGCCCCAGAACAGATTTCCTTAATCTATTCTTCATCAGTTGAGCCACGAATCTTACTTATCACAAAGTAGTAATTAGTAAAGCATCCCCAAAATATAACAAATTGGATTTTCAGAGTCAAATGTAATTTAGACTCACGTCAGTTTTGAAAACACATCACAAATTGTTCCATATTTGTAGATGCTTACAATCTCCAGATTTGGTTTTCATGAATTCAAAAAATTCAATTTCCATCATTGAGATCACATAGAAAACCACAAATTGATCCACCAGTTCCGTTCTTATACTTTCATCAGATCTACCGTTATATAACTATAACCTTTGTATCCGATTCACTGTGTTCATGTAAAGAATTCTGTTGTTTGGGGGTATGGGGGAAGATGAAGTGCTCTGGCATGCCATCTATAGAGCGCCCTTTTAGAGTGCTCATGAACCATGTCCTGTTTGGGTCTGTATAAGGTGGGACTTTTTTGTCCCTAGGGGGTGGAAGATGATATCAGTTTTGGACTTCTGATGTGGTGTTTGGTGAGTCTTTTGGGTTTGTGAAAAGTTGGAGAGTCGTGATTGGAAGATGACTACTAAGAGGAAAGCAGAGGTGGTGGTGAGGAGACGGGTCGCTGTATATTTGGTCTTTTGTGGGTTTTGGAAGTGGGTTTTTGTTCCTTTGTGGCGGTGGTGAGGGGGAAGAAAATGAAGGGTCTATTAGATTTGGCTTGTGGGTTGTGTGTTTTATTTATTGGTATTTGATGCAGTGTGAGTTTTGATTGGTGTTGTACATGTAGAGTGTTGTGCAATGAATGCTCAAATTAAGATAGAGTAAAATTGAAGGAGTTTAATTATAATATGATGGTATTTTTTCTATAGTAGTTTCGTAAGGAATCTTTTTGACCTTTTATATAGAAAATAGATGGTTTTTTTGTTATTTAATAGATTGAAGATGTCTGTTTTTACTTTTTCTTTTTTAAAAGAAGGGTAAATTTTGAATTTTTTTACTTTTGAAATGACCATAGTCTTTTATATCTCTTAAATGAAGCATTTACTTCACTTCACTTTAATAGTAAATTACCGACCGGTTATTATATAGGAGCAATTTTCATGGATTTTGGTGGGCGAGTTCTTCTGGATTTCAAATGAGATTCATGAGCTAAGGTGCAAGAGGGTAAGAATGGTGAGAATTTTCAGCATTTTTCTCCTTTCTATAGAAATCGCCTCTCTCTCTCTCTCTCTCTCTCTCTCTCTCTCTCTCTCCCCAATTCCAAACAGTTCGAAGTCCTAACAACCCTGACCCAATCGACCGTTTCATGTCATCTGAGGACTGAAAAAAGTAAAGGTATTTAACTGTTGACGACGTTTGAATAATATTGTGGATTATGTGATGCCACATAAAATGCTCAAATTCTCCGTACATGTAAAAAATTCATCATAATTTAGTGCGATGCTTTTTCATGCCAAAAAAGGAAAGAACTTTTCCATGCTCGCATAGAAATAAATTTCCTCAAAAGGCATGGAATTACAACATTACATAAAAAAGCCTTTGGTTATACATTAGCTTTTCTTCATCTTAGCTAAGTCAATCATAACTTTCATTTTAAACATTTCCATAGTTGTCATTCAGTATATCTAAACAATGTGCTTAATATATATGTTTGTTCTGTTGCACAATTGAGATTTCGGGTTTCAGTTAGCCAGTTTTACCTGAATCTGAAGTTAATTACTCTACAGAACAAACTTGAATTCAATTTTAACAATCCTTGGCCAAGAAAATGTCCACAACCAGTTTTGTTGGGTTGGATAGCAAGTCATTGTGGCCGAGATACTCCACATTTTGGAATGTAACACTATCTAAAACAATGAGAGAGCCAATTATTTAAATCCATACATTATAGACATCAAGCCAGATTTGTAGCCTAATCAAAGCCGGCCTGCCATCAAATTGATCATGTTATAAGACATGTGATTAAAATTTATCAAAGCTGGTCCTGTAAATCCACTTGTAGCTCATTTGGCGAGACACCTCCCTTCCACGGAAGTTCCAAACTAAATCAGAGATCAATTCCTGACTCTAACATTGAGGTGGTGAGGAATTTGTGTGAGCGTGCGTGTGGAGTGTCAGTATTTACTAGAGAGAATGGTAAAAAAAAATAGACAACATGCCATTAAAACTGAAGAGCCGCACTTTATACATGATCCATTCATAGTGGGCCCAACAACTTTCATCTTGTAACAGACTACCTTATATGTAAGGGACTATGTTGCCGTTAAGAATTACTCATGAACAAGTAAATGGCTCCCCAGTTTGCTTTCTGTGTTTAAAGAACTGTAGCCTTCTAAATTTGCTTCTTTGGCTTGAGAAATCTAAATTCCTACATATCTAGCTCTTTTTAAAATGCTCAGGGTGCTTCAGCTTTTGTGAAGTCCAATAGGGAACAAACAGCATTTGGAATTTCCACATATCCTCCAAATTGGAATTCCTAGAATTAAAACATGCCAAACAGGCTCAAGCAGACGCTGAGCTTAGAGCAGTAGGAACCTAGACCAAGGCACTCTATCTAGACCCAAAACCAACTACGGTTTTTGGTTGCAGGACTTGTCTGTAGGAAAACTCTCTCCCATGAGTAGACACTGTGGGGTCCACTTAGAGGGGGGTGGCTGGTAGGGAAAGGTCAACTTGTGGACAAGAGTCAACAAAAAAATAAAAAGAAAAAAAAATCAGCCCATCAAATTATCCTAGTGCTTAATTTAACAAAATTAAAATTTAATGGCATTTTATATATATTTTGATATTCAATCTAATAGTGAGTGAAGATTCTCAGAGTAAAATTGAGCTTGGTAATGGATTACGAGGAGTCGGTATCAATTTATGCCTCATTGCTCCACATATAGCTCCTCAAAACGCATTTTCTAAAAGAACCAAAGCCAATCCGAATTGATCCTATAACAGATCTGCCACATAACAGATATGTTTATATTTCAATTGATTCATATCGTCAATTATTCTCATTCCAAATTTCATTCCAATCAAATGATCCACTGCAACCAATACCAAATACATCTTGTGGTAACATGAATGTATTAATTGCGAGGTATATCAAGATTCAGTCTCTGGTTCATATCTCCTTGGACCAATCCTTCCTAAATCACATCTTTGTTCTAAAAATTTCTTCAAATGACTAGAGTGCGAAAGGGACCACACCGATCACACCGATCAAAAGGTGCGCTCAAGTGAGCCCCATAAAGCTGGATTGCAAAGGCCTGGATTAAAATTAAAGACCTAAATCCGAGCCAGGTAATAAACTCAAGGTCTAAACCCATGGACCCAAAGCCAGAGCCAAAAAAAGTGGACTCATTGCTAGTCCCCAAAAACATGGATGGGTCTACCGGAGTCCTCCCACATTTGTTTCTAGATTCACACCCTGCGCATTTTAGAGAAAATCCTCTTCGCTTGAAGGAAACTGGAAAAGACTTTTCCTCTCAGTGAGGGTCGTTGGTTTTTTCCATTCTACCATTCTCTCTCTGCTTCAACTTTCTCCGAAAGGACTTTCTCCTTTCACCCTCTCAATCTCCTTGGAATCCTCTCTTTTACACCCTTGTCTGCACCATCTCCTTCACGCTACCCGGATTTCGGACATGGGACAGGCTTTTCGCAAGCTCTTCGACGCCTTCTTCGGCAACACCGAGATGAGAGTATGATCTTTTCTTCATCTGGGTCTTCTTTTTTATGCTTTATTTTACATGGGGTTTTCGTTTTCTTCTTGAATTTCTTGTTCTTGGCTCCAAACCCTTGAAGGGTTTTTCTCTTTTCCTTTTTTATTATGATGGGGTTCTGCTCTTTTGCTAGCTTTCGTTACATGTTCTCACTTTATCCGCTGTTTTTGTTGGATTGTTGTGCGAATAATCGTTCCAACCCAGAAAGGACTATTTTTTTTTTACGACTGCTTGATAACAGAATTTGTGAATAAAATCTCATTAGTTTGAGCTTGAATTTCGGCTCGTTCTGGGCGATTATGTCGTTTAGGGCCTTAGATTCTCACATGGGTGTCTTTGTAAATAGAAGATGGGATGTGGTTGGTGATGTTTCTATCCTTGTATCAAAGCTTTTATGAAGACCCCAGTCTTGATTTGGGTTTTTTTAAGAGCTGAATCAAATGAGCACTTTGTTCATTGCAGACCTAGGGAGTCCCATTTATTTTGAAAATCTTTTGGTCTCCAATTCAGTGGGGTTTAGATATTTCTTTGAAGTTCTCTTATATTACTGTGTTGTTTGAATGGTCAGACGTTAATCTTGGCCTCACCTCTACTGATGGGGTGATGTTACTTAGCTGTGAATAAAGAGGTGGGAGGAAAAGGTGAAGGCACTAAGGGAAATCTTGAGAATTTGCATGACTTGTTATTTCAGCAATCTCTCAATTGAAGGAGATCCCTGTGTCAACATGGAATTGGCGTGCGGGACTTGCCTAGGACCTTGGAGATCTGGATAATTGGGTTGGCGCTCGTTGAACTTTGAAAGACCTAGCTTTTTTCATGTGGGACGTATGGTGAGCAATGTGATGCATTCTTTGACAAAGTAAGGAATTGGTAGAGGCTTGGGAGGATAGTTATGGGATGGGAATTTGAAAAGATATATGGATTGGAGAGGAATCTCTAGGATTGATGCTTGGAAGGCTATGCTCAATTTAAAATCAAAAGCATGAGGTCAAGTATTAAGGTTAGGGGCAAATTTATGTGTGAAATCTCACTGTAGAAGAATTTGTTGGACGATGAATTCATAATTAGAATCTCTTCTAAAGCTGGTTGACGAGTTAGTGATTCCATTGAAGGAAAGATCAAAGAATTTGGCTGAAGGAAATCCACAGTATTTTTTTAAGCAACTCATCTTTTCTTTGTTGGAAATCAAGTGATCCTTTTCCTTACGATCCGATGTGGAAATGTATTGCTCCTCCCAAGGTCAAATTGTTTTATTGCATGGAAGTATCTACATAATCCTCCCATTGGCTGCTTGAAATCTCTAATATTTTTTTCCAAATATTTGTTTCTTTTTTGGGCTACTGAGGAAATGGTAGATCACTCGCCGAACATTCCAGTGATCCATCGATGATTGGTTTTTGGGCCCATTTAAGAAGAGAGGCTATATCTTATGGTGAATGAAAAATTTCCAGCTAATAGAAGAATAGCAAAACAGTGCTTGAAATCCCTCACTGCCTTTCCTCTCTTTGTTCCTTTCTTGATTTGGGAACCTTTGGATTTCTCCATTTCTTTTTAACTAAATGTCATGCTCAAATCAGTCTGGTACTCACTACCCATAGCAGTTGGGGTTTTACCATGGTGTACGGCTCAATTATTGTTATTTGTTTATCTGACATTTTGTGCAGTAAATTATTTGAGTGCATTCCTGCGATCTAACACATACTCCAAATGATCTAGTTGAACTGGAACCTTTTTTTTTGGAACGGTAACTTGTATTGATAAAAAAAACTTAGCAATGCAAAAGGGATATACTGAAAAGCTCAGAAAAATACGAAAAAAAGCAAAGGACACCATCCAAAAATAAGCAAAAAGGGAGGCCTTCAAGATCTTACCAAGACCCCAAAGCCCCAACACAGTTATTTCAAAAGTTAAGCAGAATGACATCTATAGGCACTCTTCCAAAAATCCTGGAGAACTGAAACTCAAGAGGCAGCAAAGAATCTTGATCTCACAATAACGGATGCAGTAGACGAGGATTTATCTTTAAAACATCTCAGGTTCCTATCCTTCCTGATGGCAGTTGAACTGGAAAATTGGGTGATGCTCCATCCATTAAGATGCAGGAAGTAGCAATAGACTTCAGCAGAACTACTGCCATATATATTTTTTTGAATGGGAACTACTGCCATATATCATTGTCGCAATTTTTCTCGCCACCATCACATTGAGCGTGTTTTGATTATCAAGGTTATGCTTGGAATACTAAATTCTTTGTGAGATTTATATGTATTGTGTCATAAGTTTTTCTAGCACTTTTAGGGAACGTTTGTGTACACACCCTCCCTTTCCACGGAAAGGGGAAATTGCTACGTCAGCAAATTCCATAGAAATGGAAACCTCGGAAACAGAATTTAGAAATTCATGTTTGGTGTGAATTTTTTTTCCTCATTGAGTTGGTGCTAATGTTGGTTTGGTGTGGCTGTGGATTCCTTATAGAAAATCAAATTTTCATGTTTAGTGAAACAATTATTTGAAGAAAAATAACATAATATTTATATTATTTATTCAACATCAAATAATAATTTATTTAAAGAAATAAAAAATGAAAGAGTTGTAGGATTTGGAGTTGAAATGGAAAAGAGTGAGGAAAGGAGGCAGGAGTTTTCCGAGGAAGTCCATTTCCCATACCCCCCCCATAGGAAACCCATTTCCAACATTAGCAAGGAAAATACTGACGAGGCAGGAAAGCATTTCCGTAGAATTGTTCCGGACCAAACGCCTGAAAAATGGGTTTCCGCGGAAAACCGTCCACTTTTCTGCGGAAAAGTGTTACACAAACATGCCCTTAAGGATTATTGTTTTGAGTTTTCTAGTGATATTGATTTTGTCCTCTTCTTACCTTTATTTAAAAGCTGCTTCACAATTTACCCATTTATTTTCAGCGTTTCATCACAATAATTTTGGTCTCTTCTCTTAGTTATGTTTCTCTATTAATTTATTTTACTGGCCTTAGGTTGTAATGCTTGGCTTGGATGCTGCTGGCAAAACAACTATCTTGTACAAACTGCACATTGGAGAAGTTTTATCAACTGTTCCAACAATTGGTAGGAGCAACATATTGATATGGATTTGCATTAATCGGCTAATTGTCAAATAGTTGGCAGGTCACTCTAATGATGGCAACTATACCTGCTAATACAACTCTCAATTATAATTAGGGCCGTCAATCGGGCTCTCCTATGAAGGTACCAACTCACCCCGGCCCTCAAAAAGCCCACAAAATGCGGGCTTTTGTTTTTCTTAAAAGGCCTAGGCTTGGACAAATTTTTTGCAGGCCTGCCAATTTGAGGGCTGGGCATGAACAATACTAGGCCTGGCCTGACTCTTATTTCTTTCTTATATATATGTGGATTTATTTGAGCATGGGTTCTTATGCGATTCTTATATTATGTTTTATATGATTCTTATGTGATTTTCATGTGGTTCATTTGTATTTTCATGTAAATAAGCCATGCATGACTCTTATGTAATTTTATTTTATTATTGTTATTATTATTATTATTTGCAATGGCTTATGTACATACAATTGTTGTATATGTGGATTTGTTAAAACATATATGTGGGCTTGTTTGAGCATGATTCTTATGTGGGTTCTTAATAGCATGGGATCAGTTTGCTTTATTTATTGAGTCTAATGGTTAGTCTCATATTCAGATTTAACTCCAATGGCCCACCTCTTGGATGGGCCATAAGCTCAAAAACAAAGCGCTACAAAATCCTAATGGCATGTTGTAGAAGAAATTATGAGACAATTTTCTTCTTCTTCTTCTTTCTTTTTTTTTTTTCTTTTTTTTTTCTTTTTTTCTTTTTTTTAAATTTAGGATCCATTTGTTTGTTCGATATATATATAAATGTATTTTTGATAACATTTTTTGTTCAATATTTAAATTATGAGAATTCAATGTAAAGCATTCTATCAAGGGCCTATTTATGTATTTATTTTTCAATGGTAACAAGATTTCATTAAGAAGCAAGACAGTACAATAAATATATATATATATATGAGGAATTCTCAAAAACTCCCCATTTTAAAAACTCCCCCTTTTGCTTCCCTATGTTTTTAGGGTGGGGAGCCCACTTAAGCCAATCCAATCATTTCACACATACTACCCCTCATGAATTGGTATAAAACCCAAATTTGACACTCACCCCGGACCCAGCCAGTCCCTTCCCTTTCACAACCCTAATTATAATTATACTATTAGGTTATTTGAATTCCTTCATTAAATAATTGCATTTGTGTCTACCTCTCCATTTGATATTTTTTTTCGTGTTCAAAATTTGATTTATATTATTTTGCATCTCTAGGATGTCTACTAGATTGAAGTGCAATTCTCTCAGCACAAGTTTTAGATTAATTTGCATCAATTTTCTTGGAGGTTTTTGGTGAGCTTGATGCACACACATATATATAAGACTGAAAAGTAGAGCTCAATATGCTTTTAAGTAGACAATTTTAAAAAGTATTGTATATCAAATGTAAAATATATTCTTTTCTAAATGCTGGATCACAGGAATTATGCAGTTTTGGAGGCTTGGAAGATCCGAGTGAGCTCCAAACCCAGCCATATGTGGCCAAATGCCAAAAATATAGGTTTTATGTTTTAGGGTAAACTTTTTTTCTTAAGAGATTGACATATCTCATGTGTCAAATGATGTCCGGATGACACAAAATTAGCCTATCCAAGAAGCCCAAGTTTGTGCAACTATAACAAGCATTGAAGAAGTTACGGCCCATTCATTGATATAGCATATAGGTTTTTTTCCCCAACTTATCAGGTGTGTAGTTTAGTTATGAGCTTTAAGAGTCCTAGTTTAGTTAGCAGTTCTTTCTTTCTTTGGGTTAAGTAATAGGAGATTTTGTTTTATTTAGTAGTTGATTTGGTGTAAATATAGAGAGAGAATTAGGTAAAGTATAGATTTAAGTGTCTTGACTTTCAACACAAGTCATAAGGTCTTTAAATGTGTATGTACATCCCATTCAATAAAATTCATATTATTTATGCAACCACTTTTTTCCTTGCGGGACTCCTGCACAAGTGGGGTGCAGGATTTTCAATCCCTACCATCAAGGAGAGGGACCCCCTTAGCTTGAATGGTGAGAACCAAAAATCCTGCACAAGTGCTGTGTGGGAGCCCCTTAGTAGGAAAAAACCCTCATATACAAAGCTTTACTTCGTTCCTTGGTTAGTTAGGATTCAAGACCACCTCAGTGGTGACGACTTGTAGGGCCCCTATCTGGTGCATTGATGAAGTTCAAAGTGCCAATTCGGATTTGACTGGATTGCATCAGTGTATCAGTGACAGGATGAGACATCAAAATAGGTAGTTATTTCTTTTGCAGCTGTTATTTTCTGAATACGTAAAAAGATATGACACAATGCCTTGCCTTGTCGCCAGGCAACTCATTGCCTTGCTGCCTACTATGGCCCCGTTGGTAACTAATACTATGCAACAGTCTTTTGTTCCATGCTTAACGAGGCTGCTTGGAATAATGCACAATTCATTAGCACTGAGCACATCAGTTATCAGCTGTCCTACTTAGTGGATGATTTTAGCTCCAGCCTGAGCTATTCCAAATTTAAATGAGGTATAAGATGCAGTTAGGAAGGAATGCATGCAAGGATACTTTGACTATTCGCCCCTTGGGGTTTTTTGATGAAAGAAAACTACACTGTAAAGATGCAAAAAGGCCCCAAAGAAATGGAAAAAAGCAGAAGCAAAAAAAAAAAAATCTCTTTCCATCCGCCCATGTTTTTAGAATCTGACTAAATACATAATGTGCGGTTGCAGTAGCATATGAATGTCACAATCCTTATATCTGGGTACATCTGAAGATGATTTTGTCTTGTACCCTTCGTTTGCATTTCTTGGATATGGGTTGGAATTTGGAAATCTTTGTATTGGGG
Organism: Umbellularia californica; assembly: GCA_028538565.1. Classification (NCBI taxonomy): domain Eukaryota; kingdom Viridiplantae; phylum Streptophyta; class Magnoliopsida; order Laurales; family Lauraceae; genus Umbellularia; species Umbellularia californica. The sequence goes on along the minus strand of JAPQWN010000001.1, from coordinate 9,102,942 downwards.
TACATCGAAATACGCCCTTCGTCTTTTAGCCTTCATTTACTACTTTGGACATTGGAAATCACTTTTAGCTGTTTTATAATTATTTGGATATGCCAATGGACTTAATTAATGCACTGGTATTTCTTGTTATAGGCTTACAGCCATTGAACTGTCACGAGGTTCTTATGATGTGTATTTATATTGGTAAAAGAATGACATGTATTGTCTTCATGTGTGTTATGTAGGATTCAATGTAGAGAAGGTTCAGTATAAAAATGTCGTATTCACAGTCTGGGATGTAGGTGGGCAAGAGAAACTAAGGCCCCTCTGGAGGCATTACTTCAACAATACTGATGGACTGGTAATGATCAGCACGTGTAATACATAGCTGATTTTTTTCACTCCTTGCTTGTTGTTAGTGTTCATTACTATATAGAAAATGTTATGGTACCATCATTTTTTTGGTGATATGGGCATAATGGGAATTTCTCATGAGAGATTAAAGATACTATCAAAAAATGAAAATGACGAGATTACATCCCAAAAAATCAATATAATTTATGGAGAATATTTCTAATTTGGAACAAGTTAAAAGCCCATGAAGTCTTTTTCATCTCTTTCACTCTCGATTATTTGATTCCATATGGCCTGAAGATGACATCAGGAGTGCTATTAGGACTAAAATTTGATGTGGAGGTAGATATTGCTTAAAAAACACAAACATGTAAGCACCATTAAAAAAAAAAAAAACACAAATATGCAAGTCTCTAGGATATATATATTTTTAATAACAGTCTCTCGGATTCTTTAGGGCTCTATTTCATGTTAATTGATAGCATCTCTGATTTTTGGAGCAGCATTAATGGCAATTACTTCACCTGGTGCTAGGTTTGAGCTGTTTGACCCTTTCCTTATATATATAGATATATATATATATATATATATATATTTAGGGGCCAGCTCTCCTAAGTTGAAGCTTACTTTATCCTAAGTTGAAATAGTGCTGGTTCCACAAATCAAAGTCGATTATCATTGTTTTTTGCATGATGATCGTCTCCAAAATCAAGATAAATCCAATCATAATTGGATTTTCTAGTTCTATCATGCAAAAAACAGATATAATCAACTTTGATTTGTGGGACAAGCATTATTCTAGCTTAGGATAAGGTAAGCTTCAACTTAGGAGAGCCCTTGCTCATTTATATATATATATATATTTATATGGGGAACGCTACACAGCGCCCCGGCATTTTTTAGGAGGCCCCTCTTAGTTGGGCCCATTGGGATGCATGATGACCATGGAAGTCCGTTGGATGGAAATATCCATATGAGGCCTACCTGTATGCAAAATCTTGAGTCCGTAAGATCATCATGACCTTTTGATCCATAGCCCTAAAATTTGATTGTTTAGAGGCATCATTTTATTATGATTTCAATCCATTGGTGAAGAAAAGTTGGATGAGTGCCAAACTTGGACTTGTGACTACTGGGGTTTGGGGGGTGGTGGGGGGAGGGGTGTGAAAAGAGGAGCGGAAAAAGGGCATTTTTGTGAATTTTATATCCATATTTGTCGTCCTGCAATCTTGTTTTGTTTTTGTAAGATATGAATTCTTAATGTTTTTTTTATTTTTAGAATTTTTAAGATTTTTTATTTACCATTCATATGTCTATCGAAAAATGAAGGGATTTTTATGAAAAAATTAAGCTTAAATAATAAATAAACGATTTTATGAAGAAAAGCCATAAAATTACAAGATAATTGTTCGTACATTTTTTTGGACGAGAGTACTCTAGTTGACGATATCATCAATTCAGTTGACGATATCATCAACTTAGTTGATGATATCGTCATCCTCCTACAAGTTTTCTTCTTCTTCTTCAATGGTTTTCATATATCCATTCTTAAAGTTGTTCAAAGATTCCGGATTAACGAAGCAAAAACACTCTTTGGATCTAAAACTTTACACAAACAATACAATACCTAGAAGAAAATCTCACTTTCACTGCTCAAAACATTACCTAACATGACTCCCTAAGTGTTGTTCACAAACATCAAGACCTACAAAATTTTTCCAAACAAATGACTTCAAACTCTAGCAACCACCAAACAAATGTTCACAAATGCATACCCAAATTCATCTCCTCCAACCTCACTCAAGCCACCACCAAATTAAGAGAAAATCCTCATTTAGGCATTTCACTAAACACCTTGCACTCCAAACTCTCAACCCTCAAAACTCATGCAAAATTGCGCAACAAATGCATAGAAACTAAGCATGGGACTCATACACTTAAGCAAGATGGTCGAGCCCACTTAAGGAAAACCATTGGAACACAAAATGCAATGATTTTCATAACCTTTCCATCACTAGGTAGAAGAAGATAGAGCAAAATATCATTTTCTTGTAATGAAAGTTGATGATATCGTCAATTAGGGTGATTTCGTCCAAAATAAATGTATGAACAATTAGCTTGTTATTTTATGATTTTTCTTCATAAAACTGTTTAATTAAGATTTAAGCTTAATTTTTTCGTAAAAATCCCAAAAAAAATGTATCTATTTCCCAGATTTTTTAAAAGAATGATTATTTTTTTGCTAGAATTACCCAAAAATATTTTAATAAAATCCTGGAGGAGTGCTTGTTGATAGTGCTTGTTCTTCTTTGACTTCTTGATCTTTGGTATAACAATTTGGGAAATTTATTTTGTGCTTCATGCCTTTCCCTTTATTATTTGTAGTTCTTGGGCTGTATGGAGTTGGTATTTATTCCCTAGGACTTGAAGATTCATTAGAGAGATTGTTCCATTTGGTTAAAATCAACTTTTTTTTTTTTAATAACTTTCATTAACATAGCAAGTCAGTAGTCAGTGCAAGATTGATATACTGACGGTCTAGTCACCAAAACAAAGAAAACAAGCAAAAGGAAATGCCACACGAAAACAACGAAGAAACATCAATGAATAGGAGAGACATCATTATAAGTAATCAAACTCTGCAACAAAACTGTCTCCTTAGCTAGAACATGAGTCACCTTATGACCTGCAAACTTGTCACGGTGAAAGGAAGCATTGAACCTTCTAGCCAGGTCCAAGACCTCTTTCATTATATGCTAGCCAAAGCCCAAGGAGCCAATCAAGAACCTGCAGCCCATTACATGATGCACAACCCTTCACCTATGGTGCACAGATACGGCATGGATACAAGGATGCATCATAGACACGGCATGGTCACGGATTTTACACATAAAAAGTGAAGTATCGGAAGCATTGAACTTGTCATGGTGAAAGGAAGCTTTGAACCTTCTAGCCAAGTCCAAGACCTCTTTCATTATATGCTAGCCAAAGCCCAAGGAGCCAAGCAAGAACCTGCAACCCATCGGATGATGCACAACCCTTAACCTATGGTGCACAGATACGGCATGGATAAGGCAATGATGCATCATAGACACGGCAAGGACACTGATTTTACATATAAAAAGTGAGGTATCGGATACAATACGACACAATACGTTGCCCATTTTCAAGTATCCATGCATCATAGCCCTTCGCCCACTGTCAAATGGTCTTGAAGGTAGAGTGGATGAGATTTTTTGCAAACTTGTCTGCAAAGTGATCAACTCTGCTCCCTATTCACCTTGCCGATCATACTTCCATAGTTCCATCAAAATTTAGTTTGAATTAACTTGTGGGGGGTGGAGACCAAAGACACCTTTCACAGAGAAGGGGCATTTTCGGAGAAAGCAATTTCCTTCCAACTCATCAAATTCATAGTAGAAGGAACCCCTACTGTAGTACAGGAGGCCCATAGTGTAGCAAGAAAGTTCACCTCATCGATCAAAACATAAATTGCAGAGGTATGGCCTTCAAAGCACTACATGTTTCTCTCGTTCCTAAAGCACCCACAGAGAAGCCAAAAAAGACAATATCCATGAGACCCTCCCCTTAGCCAACCCCACCACTAAGGTCCATGTTTAAATGGCCAAAATGATGTGAAATGACCAAAAGGGACTAAAAAAACAATTATGGTAAAGGCCGGGAACTATAGAAATGTATTTCCCTTAGAGGGTTAGCACTCATGTGATTTCATTGGGCAGGTGGATGCCTTATGATTCAGTCATTTGAGAGGGTGGGGCCCTATGTGATATTAGGATTTGAGTGGGTGGGAGCCACCATTATTCCATCATTAGATGGGTTTGCCCTCTTATGGGTCCATCATTGGATAGGAAGTTGGATTTAATCATGATTCTATCATTTGGACTGGCAGATTCCCTTGATTCAACCATTGTGTGGGTGGATCCCAGACGCCTAAATAATTGAGTGGTGGGTGGGTGGGGCTCATCATGATTAACTCACTAAATGAAGGAATCATGGTGGACCCCACATGCCCAAAGAATTAGGTGGCGGTGGGTGCAACCATGATTACAACAGTAGGTGTGTGGGCCCTCATAATTCATCATTTGTGTTCCTACTCATGCGACTATGAAATGTATGTGCGTAAAGATACAAGAAATCGTCAAAGATTAACCCACTGTGTGAGGCCCACTGCAGCGATCTGTGTATGGCATCTGGTGAATGGTTAAAGAGGAATGAATGGTTAAAAATTAAAATGCTGATCACAATGGCCTACACTTCAATTGATTCAATGACATAGCCATTGAATCAAAAGCATGCAAATGAACAGTTAAATTACATTGTTTAGGCCATTCATTTTGGAGGCCCCTTGTGGTATCTTCACCGAAGGAATGCATGTAATCTGTGCAATGCCCTTCTTATTTAACCATTGAGGATGCATATAGGTAGTGTAAATTATAAGAGACATGAGTGGACTACATGGTTTCTGATTTTGTGACCATAAATGGTAGTCTGTGGATGCTGCATGAATTGATGAGCACATGTCCACACATGTGCTCAATGAGCTTGTAAGGAGTGGTTTGCGATGTCAACAGACCTCTTCACTTTATAAGCTGAAGCTCTTGGGTTTAGTTTCCTAAGGGGCCTTTAGCAAATTCCATAGGTTAAAGTCAACCAATTTTAAGAACTGGCAAATTTCCAATGGAATCCTGCATTTCCAATTCTTCTAGAATCCTGAATTCCAATTAAGCATGCTATCTAAAAATTTGTGACTCGTTTCTCATCCAAATTTAATTCTAGACAAACTCGAGGTGATACTGAGAAAGGTAGGAGATATTCTGGAGTTTCTACAAGTTTAACTCCAAGGGAGTTTGCTACCAAATGGTTACAACTATTCTGTTGATTTCATGTAGAAAATGTGATGATGTACAAGTGGTCTGCGGAATTTTCTGAAATCCAAGGGCATACTTTGTAACGCTGAGGATTCTATGATGCCACAGAAAAAGCCCTGATTTTCTGTGGTTCAGTGCAGCATATTTCCATATAAATATATATATGATGTTCCACAATTCTGTGGAAGACTGTTTCCTAGGGGCCTAGGACAGTCGAGGACTGCTTTTCTTCAATTGGGTTTCCTTGTTGGGCACGAGTCCCAGCATTTACACAAACATGCCGTTAAGTTACTAAACAGAAGTAAAACCAATCCCAAACACATTCATGCTGTGAGATATACTGAGTTTAGTTCCATTCATATTAAAAATGACCAAAATATGAAAAGGTCAATCACTCCTGGCCCTTTTCTAGTGCCAGCTTTTGCATGAACTGTCAAAAGATGATGTAGCTGGTAGTCTACTTTGTCTTGAATGGTTTGTTTTTGGTGGTGACATAGTTCTTTTATGCAGATCTATGTTGTTGATTCATTGGACAGAGAGAGAATAGGAAAAGCAAGAGCAGAGTTTCAGGTTATATATATAGAGGAGTATTTTTGTTATAAACATTAAATTCTCTGGTGCTATTATATTTTCTGGGCTTACCTAGTCTTTCTAATTTTTTTTTCTTTTTCCTTTTCCTTTTCAGGCCATTATCAACGATCCTTTCATGCTGAACAGTGCCATCTTGGTGTTTGCAAACAAACAGGACCTGGTCTGTTCAATTTCTAGTTTGCATTTTTATTCACAAGCACATGCATGATGCACAAAAATGCATGTATTGACCCTTTTTCTCAGATACATGTAATACCATGCATTGACCTGATTTGCATTTCAAGTGCATCCAAGCACTTTGTCCTCATGAAGCTTGGATTGCATACCAGGTACATAGATCAAGATGTGCTTATCCATGCGAGAGCATGTTCAGTTTGTATGGATAACTAACTGTGAAGGGTGTTTAATTTTACGTGATACGTTTAACCAACTCATGCCTCCACCATGTCTATACGTTGATGGAGCTGCACTAGTTTTTCTGTGCTATGCACAGAGACACGGTCTTGCTATATGACTGTCATCCAGTAATGCACTTGGGGTGGATGTGTGGTAATACTAGGAATGATAAAATAAAAAATGAGCACTTTCGAGAGCATTTAGGTGTAGCAACAATAGGGGATGAAATTAGAGAAATCTGTTTGAGATAGTTTGGGTATGTCCAACATAGGCCGGCAACGGCACCGGTAGGGAAAAGTTTGGTTATGAAAGTTGATGGCCCACCAAGAGCAAAGGGTAGGCCAAATAGGACATGGATGGAGGTAGTAAAAATAGATTAGAAGAAGTGCAACTTGCCTGAGGATTTGGCTCAAGAAAGATCGGAATGGGGAAACAGAATTCGTGTAGCTAACCCCAACATAGTTGAGACAAGGCTTTGATGATGATGATGATCCTGTAATGCACTTGGGGTTGAAGCGTGTGAGGGTTGAGGTTTGGTTAAATTTCCCGCTCTAAATCTGTGAATTATGTGCTTCCATGCAGAGAGGAGCAATGACTCCAGTGGAGGTTTGTGAAGGGCTTGGTCTCTACGATCTGAAGAATAGAAGGTGGCATATCCAGGGGACATGCGCTCTCAAAGGCGATGGCCTCTATGAGGGCTTAGACTGGTTGTCAGAAACTCTGAAGGAGTTAAAAGCTGCAGGACGTTCAGGTGATCTCTTGTTATGTATCTCGTCCTCATAGTTCAGTTTCAGTCTTTCAGATGCTTCTCTCTTTCATTTGTTCTGACTGATCATTTATTTTGGACAGGAGTACTTGTGTGATGAACTGCTGTGCCTTTTGACTCAGATGATTACAACGAAACTGCAGAGAGCCACAGTAGTTGGTTTTGCATGATTCTTCTGTTGAGCAAATGAAATCCTTTAAGAGATTACTCTTGCTCTAGTGTATTTGAATCTCTGATTTCTTTTGATGGGGTGAACTATTAGATCTTGGAGGGTTACATTTCATAGGGTTAATTGCACGCATGGAGGAGATTGATTTCAAGGGTGTACCCAACACGGCATCCATTTGATTGTGGAGTTGGGATAGGGAGTGACTGTTTTGGGCCCCCGTTTTCTTTACTGTATACCATGCTTAATGTGAAACAAACTTGTAATGACTATAGAAAAAGATGATTTGCCTCTTCTTCCTTTTTTTTTTTTTTTTTTGGCAGCAAAAGGTCTTTCTTTGTTTCTATGGGAATGCGGAGGGCATGTGGTCGTTTTTTTAGCCTATTAGATTGGTATCCTTTTATTGCTAAAAAGTTAAGGGTGCTTGAATCTATTGAAAGTAATTGGGTGTCTCTAAAAACGGTGTTATTGGTTGTGGCCCAGATAGCAAACAGAATGTGAAATTAATGTCACATTGATGACTGAATGTGGCCAGCAAAAGGCCTTATGGGGTTTCCAAGGGGTGGGTATGGAGAGCCTCATTTCTGCATAATTGGATGGCTGATTGTTGATAATGGGCAAGACGTTTTGCTGGTTTATTACGTGCGGATTCTTTTTGCCATGAAAATGCAATGGCGGATGTCCGCTAAATGGGGGTGGAACTTACTGACAAAATGCTTTATATCTAGATAAGTCTCAGTAATTTGATGACCTTGAAAACTGATAGTATCCTGCTCCGGTGACTCTCTCTCTCTCTCTCTCTCTCATATGAAAATGCTACCCTATCCTAGTGTGGATCAAGTGTAAGGAGGGGGTTTGTAGTGTGAAGCTTCACCCACTCCCCAAAGGCTCCGACAAATGCTACCCTATCCTAGGTTTTTTCTTCTTCTTTTTTTTCTTTTGGTAATCCAACCAAAGGGGCTAGGACCTAAGAGAGAATAAGCGCACACACACACGGGAAGACAGTCCAAACTAGTGGAAAAGGAGTCCAAGTGGTAAGAGGTGGTGTATTCAAGTTTTGAACCCTAACTGCTGTCTAGTTGGGTCTAGGTCATTTCTTGAGCTTTATTTGGAGAGGTTCCGGATTGGCATTTCTACTTCTTCTCCGTATCAGGCTATGCCGCCTATTCCAGTGTGGGCTAGGCCCTTCCTATATTGGTGGCTGAGCTTTTAGGAACGTGGGCAGAGTGTAGATAGTAGGGGCGGGGTGTTTAGGGTTCCAAATGGGATGGTTCTAGATCGAAACCATTGTTGACCCGGACCCGTTTTAAAATAATGGTTCCGATTCCATATCGGGTTTAAAATTGAAACCTGTTTTGTTGGTTTCGGACCCAGTTTCGATAAGAAAACCCGGACCCGGTTTCGAAATCGGTTCTACTTAGAGGACTCAAATCTAGTTCCAAAATAGATTCTATTTTCTCTTTATTCTTCATTTTTTCTTAAAATAAGTATATTATTCAACTTATAACAGTGTATCAATATTACAATATTATATATAAAAATGCCAAAAACGAGTTGGTTTTAAAGTAAAAATTGAAATATCAAAGACTCATATGCCGGGTCCCGAGTCGAAACCTATATGGACCCAGAACCGGACCCGTTTATCAACCAGAACCTAAATTAGGTTCCGAATCCGGACCTGTTTAGAAATCGGAACCTAAAATAGGTTCCAGACCCAATTCTTTGTGGGTCGTAACTTCTGGATAACCAGTAATCAGGTATCCATTTGCAACCCTAAGGGTGTTATACAAGGGCCAATTTATTTAGAGCGTTCCAAATGTTGTATTTGGTTGCTGGAATTCTAAAATCAATCCACCAATAAGTTACTTCTAGCCTCTCTTTCTTTTCCACCCTTCTGCCCACATCTCACACACTCTCTATCAAGTCACTTGTCATCAGCACTACTGCAGGTGCGACAATGCTTGACTTTACTTTACAGTAAAAATTCCACTTGAAAGGCAGTAATTTAAAAAATTTTAAATTCTCTCGTGTAAGAATACTCAAAAAAAAAAAAAAAATTAAAAAGAAAGGAAAAAAAATTTAAAGACCTTAGCTCATTACATGTAACATAGGTGGCCGTTCCTATTCTCTTTTAAGTCCACTGTTCAAGCATATGGACTCCTTACTACTCATCAGCATCATACAGCCTTATCCTACCTCTTTGGTTCTAGGCGATAAAGAAGAAACAAAAACAAGGCAGAAGGAAGCTCCCATCTAAAACAACAAAGAGATAAAAATATCTTCCAACCACTGCAACTGAAATGAACGGTGAAGATTACCAAACTACTGGGCCCAAATCCACTTATAAAAGATCATCCTCACCACACATTACCCGGATAATCCGCCACCACAAGATCTTTCCCCCGCGTCTTCCTTCCCTTCCACACATTTCCAGGAGTTTCCTGTTATAACGGCCACTAACGGCGTATCTCCATTCCCGCGAACGGCATCTCCTTCCGCTATTTCCTCTCCCCGATGTGCTAACATCGCTGCAAATGCTCCATCCCTCACTGAAGATACAGAGAGAGATAGAGAGAAGAAGAAGCCACAGAGAAAACAGAACATGTCTTCTCCTTCTCCTTCTCCTTCTCCTTCTCCTTCTCGTTACTGCTACGAATTAGGGTTTCAGAGCTCCAGAATGCTAGGGCACAGAAGCTCCAAAATCCTCTGCAGAATTCCATTAGGGCACCACCACCGATCCGGACTCCTCGACACCTCCTTCGGATTCTTCGCTCATCCCAGCCGGCTCCTCTGGCGCTCCGGCCGGTGCCGCCTTGTTCTCCATCAGATCCCGCCGAGGCTGACTATCTCTTCATCGATGAATTCCCTGATCACCTCCGGCAACGTCATTGCTGCGGCTGCCGCGGCGGCGAAAGCATCTACTCACTCGGCAGTGAGCTCGGCCCTAGCGCATCTCGCAGTCACGGCGGTTGCTATTGCTTCTGGAGCTTGTCTGTCGACGAAGGTCGGCTTCTTATGGCCTAGGGTTGAGGAGCAACCTGGTATGGTTTTGTTTGATTTAGTATTGAATTTGCAGTGTCTGAATCAGGAGATTGAATTAGATTGATTTATTTTTCGCCTTTTTTCGGCTCTTTTTACTTTAATTTGATCTTAGGCAATGGTTGTATCTTGTAATCTTAACATTTTTTAAGCAAAGCCAATGATGGCTGGGGGTTCTTCTTTTAACTGTTCCTCTTTAAAAAGTAGTTAATCATCATCTCTTTCAATCTGAAGGGAGAAATGCTTCTTGATGATATAAAAATTCCACCTTCTCTCTATGCATTGAACTATATGCCAACTGAGCTCTAAATTCATGCTTTTCATGTTGATTCTTTGACATTCCTGGCATTTTTTCTTTTTTCACTTTCACATATGATCCATTTCTGGCAGAGTCTCTTATCTTGGAAGGAGTGGATGTATCAGGATATCCTGTCTTCAAAAATGCAGAGGTTTAATATTTTTTACTTGAATCAATGACTGCCAAATATTCCTAGTTGGATGCCCCTAAGATATTACTCTCCATGAAGGCAGGTGCAGAAGGCTATTGCATTTGCAAAGGAAGCTCACTATGGTCAGTTAAGGAAAACAGGAGAGCCATATCTAACTCACTGTATCCATACAGGAAGGATTTTAGCAGCTTTGGTTCCATCTAGTGGGAAACGAGTATGTTTCCCGCCTTTATAATACTAGATTTTATGATCCTGGCATGTTTTGCTTCAAGATTGCTGTGTATTGAGCACATTTTAATTTGCTTCAAGATTGCTTCCAAGTTGCTGCTGTGTCTTGAGTGCGTTCATTTTGTACAATAAAAAAACACTTTTATTTTAATTTCCTCCTCTTGTACAGGCAATAGATACAATTGTAGCCGGAATTCTACATGATGTGATTGATGATACGTGTGAAAATCTGAGTAGCATTGAAAAAGAGTTTGGTTGTGATGTTGCAAAGTTAGTTGCTGGTGTTTCGAGACTAAGCTACATAAATCAGGTGCATTTCGAAATGGATAGTGGTCTCTGTAGTTCTGTTTTTTCTAGTGAAATAAAAGGTTGTAATTTTTTCCCAATTATCTTGATATGGGGAATCTGGATTTCATTTTTTTTTTTCTCAGTGCCCTTTTTTCCTTTGATTTTGAAATCTTGGCTATTGTTAATGGTCTATCAACACGTTTACATACGTACATATTCATCATTATGCAGGATAGGCCTGATTGTCACCACCTGATTCTTCTGTAGTCTTCTGAATCAGAGTGGTCTATCAATGCATTTGCATCCTGGCATTGTCATCATTTGTGCAGGAAAGGATAGTTGACTTGTACCGTTTGCTTCCTTTTAATGAATTTTACCTTCCAAAAAAAAAAAAAAAAAAATCATTTGTGCAGGATAGACCTGAGTATGACCACTTGATTCTTCTGCAGTCTTCTCAATAAGAGATCAGCATATTTTCCTTGCAGAAACTTGATAAAATAACCTAGGAGTCAGCACCTAGGTATTCCTGGAGGTTGGCACCAAGCCACCAAGAATGAAGAAGTCATCACCTTCCATGGCTAGACTAACCAAAGGGTTTCATTGTTGAACAGCATAAAAAAATCCATATATAGTTGTAACCCCTTAATTTCTCGGTTGACGTTAGATTGGACCTCCTCTACAAAATGGTGCTCTCTCTTATGACTCCTAACTAAATCACTAACTCTTCTCATAACTTCTAAGAAAAAGTGCTTACTAGTGCTTATAGACCTGAAGTCAGCACTCAGCACACAGGATTCTTCAGCAGTCCTAAATAATAGGTCAGTGAATCTTCAATGCAAAATTTTGATAAAATCACCTTGAACTTGAAGTCAACACCTAGGTAGGTATCTTCTTGGAGCCAGCACCAAGAATGGGAAAGGAATCAGCATCTTCCATGGCGAGAGTCACCACCAACGATATGCTTTTATTGGCAAGCAGCAATAGAAACAAACCTGTATATTCGAGATTAATTAATTATTGCCAATTGACGTGCTTTTTTTCTCAAAACCTTTGATTTCCTGGTTGACCTGAACTTAGACTCTGAGGGAAATTACTCTCATTCTCTCGACTCTAACTGACTATAGTAACTAACAACTTGCATAAACAAAATGAACTAGAAAGACTTATCAATGAACTCTTTGAAATCAACTTGGACTAACAAATAGGGACAATCAACTATAGAATTAAAAAGTCAGCTGCTACTTGTATTTCAGCCATAACTTGTAAGACATAAATGAAGGACCTTTTACTTTTGTAGTGAGCCCATTTTGAGCATACCTCTGTTTGTAGCTTTTCTAACTTAGCTGAATTTGCATCTATCATCTATATTTAATTCTGAATTTCTGATCCTATCTGCTGTTTATGCAGCTGTTGCGAAGACAGCGCAGGACAAATGTAAATAAGGGAACTTTGCGTCCTGAAGAGGTATACTTATTTTATTATACTAAAATTTTATTAGCAAATTTACTTTGGTTTTATGTTTTTGTGATTTTTCCCATTCTCTTTATTTTCGGTGGTTTTATTTTACAATATATATATATATTGTTTGCTATTAATTGTCATTACCATTCTCTGTAATTAGAAACAGAAAACCACGATTGGGCACCGGGACAGAGTAGCTTTTAGTCTCTCGAGAGCATTAAGGTTTGTGCTACTCCACCAGCCAGTGAGGGTCTCACTGATCTCCCTCTGTAGCTTGCCCAATCCTCTCTTGCTGTTGATATATGAGGTTGAGGTGTTTATTCATGTAAAGTAATACATGAAAGCATACGATGAATTTGATTCCTAAATGGCTGGGTTGGTAATTGAAGTGGGCTCCTTTCTGATGTAATGAGGTGCGGCGAATTAGCTCCTGTGTAGTAACCACTTATAAACATGGGAATATTACCAAAACATGTGCATTCAATACATCATAGATGTATTTTATGATATAAACAATGCCCCCTAAGAATATTGATGCGGATTGCCACATTATCCTGCAGATCAGTGAGGGGGACATTTTCACGCCATGTGTAAGTGAGATCAACTTGCACAGATTTTTAAAGGTTTTTTTTTAAGGGATCAGATGCATAGATTGTGAGGAAGAAGGGGATGATTGTCATCTATGCCTCATCTGTGTCTTCTCCCATGTATCACAGGAATGTTGTATTGGTTAGCCTATTAACAACGGAACTTCCCCCAATGAAGAGACAGTTCCCATTGCTCTAAAACTCTCTTTTTAGAATTGTTTGGTGACTTTAGTTAGACCCACCCTTAAACTCTCTCTCTCTCTCTCTCTCTCTCTCTCTCTCTCTCTCTGATATAACATTGTTTGCTTTATATGATTGATTATTCATAGAGAGAGATGTGATGTTTGGTGGACTAAGCTTTACCTATACATGTTGCTTTAGTCAGATGCAAGCATAATGAGAATTTTATCATTTATGAATAACTTCTTGGCACAAAATGTGTCTCTTCATTATACAATCAGTTAATGTCTCCTAGCTTCTCGCTTTTGGTTGTCTAGGCAAACAATTTACGAGTGATGCTCTTGGGGATGGTTGATGATCCTCGCGTGGTCCTTATCAAGCTTGCTGATCGTCTGCATAACATGCGAACCATGTACTTCCTCTTTCCTTTTAACGTTCATTACTCTTATGTTGATTAACAATCTCCTAAATTATGAATAGATTTAGGGCATGCTTTTGTGCTACTGAAATTCATAGACTATTTTTCATGTTTTTCAAATATGAGAATAAAAAATTTCTATAGAGTAAATTTTTATTCTGATTGCATTTTTTCACAATTGGTGGTTTTGTTATTTTCTTTATGTATTTGCATTTTCACATGTGGCTTGTCAAACTAAGGAAAGGTTTGGTTATTAGAGTTCATCTCAAGCTCTCATCATTTAGTCTTAAGATAGGTCATGCTTAGTTATCAAAATCCTACGATTCGTATCCCGAATCTTGAGGAAAACGATTCGTATCTTTGTAATGAATCCCATTTACAAATGAATCTTAGGATTCATGTGCGAATCCTACGATTCAATACTCAGTTTCATTGAATCTTACGATTAAAGCGATTCGACTAAGCAAGAATGGCTATAGCCAATAAGCTAATGTTAATAATCTTTTACCTTTTCACTTTCTTTATTCTCTCTTTCTTTTATCGCTTGTATTTTTTAAAGGTTATTTAGTAGTTAATGAAACCTTGTAACAATTTTTTACGGCTTTGATAAGGTTTTAAAGATGAATAAAGAACATGCATTTAACTAAAGCATTCGACCGTACGTATGGTCCTTGTTTATATCTTCTTCTTTTTTTAAATTTATTTTGGTTTTTTTTTTCTTCAAGAACACTTTTTTAACTTTAAGAGAGATCTTACTGTGTAAGATTGATGGTTTGGATTTTATTTTATTTTGATATTTTGATTTAAAGATTAAAATATATATATTGATACTTTAAACTTATTTAATTATTTACACATCATTTATTTCATATATATATAATAATAATAATAATATATGTCATACTGTTCTTGATATGATTGCATGGTAGACTTGTTATAATATTTATACTACTATAAATGGAAAATGGATGGTTATGAATAATTACTTTTTCCTTTTTCTTTTAATTTTTAATTATTTTTCATTTTTATTAGAAAAATAAAAAATCCTAGGATTCGCGATTCGATTCGATTCATGGGTATGAACGATTTATTATACAATTCCGATTTTGAAAACTATGAGGTCACGTACAAGAGTTTATGGGATCCACTAGCCCTACCGCATACAAGAGGGCTTTTAAGATTAGCCATATGCAAAAAATCAAGTCCATTGAATGTTATAAAATTTCCTATCTAAAATGAAACAATCTATTTCATGGACTTAGATTTGACCACAGACAAGATCCAATGGACCTGATTTTTTATAAATGGCTAATCCTCAAAACCCTCTTGTATCTAGTAGATCTAGTGCGCCCCACAACTCTTCTACCCATTGTATTTTAGAAAGCATAAGATAGCTTCCTTGTGTAGATGTTGCAAAAGATCTAAATCCAAGATGAAAATGCCCTTTTTCCAAAACGATCCAAATCTCTTTTGCTTTCGAAATAGACCAGGTGGTAGAGTTTGTGAGGTTAATTGGCCTTACTAGTGACAAACTGGATTTTAAGATTAGCCATCTAAAAAAAGGTCCATCTAAAAAAAGGTCCATTGGATGTTCTTAGATATCTTATCTAAGGCGATAAAATAGAAGGTTGGAAGATTCTCTACCTCTATTGTCCATTACATAGATTTAGATCAAACAACCACAAGATCCGGACCTTCCTTTCTTTTTAGATGGCTAATCCCCACAGCCATCTTGCATTTATTAGGGCAGTGGGCACTACAAACTCTTCTAGATGCCCTTTTTAAAAAAAAAGAAACATAGAGCTTCCTCCTGAAGAAGTTGTTTAGGATCCAAATCCAGGTGGTAATTCTCTTCGAAAAGTCCTTTTTTTTTCAGAAGGATCAGATCCTCTATTGCTGCTATGCCTAACACGCTCCACTACCTTTTAAACGTGCCATGTAGCAAAGTTTGCGGGGCTTATTGGTCTTTCATATAGAAGATGATTGTAGGATCTATCTAAACACAAATAGTAGGACCAATGGACGCTGATAACTATCTGATCTAAGGCCATGAAATAGATAATCAAGTTCCTAATTTGTCTGTCCATTTCACAACCTTAATTCAGATATTCAGATGGTTATCAACAACCATTAGTTCTAATTTTTTTATAGTTATCCTAGTATCATCTTGTATCTAGTAGGACCATTGAGCCCTCACAAAGTTAACTACATGCCCTATTTCAAAAGAGCAAAGAGAGCATCATGTGAGGTAGTGGTAGAGGATTCGGGCTTTTTCCAGAGAAGGTGACATGCGGTAGTAGCTTAGTATCTAGGCTACTTTTGAAGAAGGATGTTGCATTTCAAACCCATGTCTCTTCAATGATAGAACTATTGTCTTGGTGCTTTTTGACAATCAGCAATGATTTTTCATCCATAGATTTTCAAATTGTAGCCAGCCCTTCTTCAGAACCAGCAAGTCTTCACAAAATTGAGGAGAGTCCAGAAACTATATACATATAATGCGTGTGTTTGTCTATATGTGTGTGTTTTGCGCGAGTGGGCCCACCCGATCTTCCATCCAAGTGGACCACACACAGCCCCTCTTGATAGTTACCAGATCCCTAGGTGTGCACCGAACCGAATGGACTGGACTTTGGAGCCCCCCCGCCCCGCCCTCTCTCTCACTGATTGGTGGGGCCCCAAGTGTGGGGAAGGGAGAAATTAGATGAAGTGGAGGCTTTCCTAGGGGTGATCTTGAGAGGAAGGGGCGAACCTGGATAAAGGTTATGCAGTTGAATGATTAAAGAGAAACAGGGTTTGGATAGCAGTCAGGGTGCTGAAAGGACCTAATTACTTGGGGCAGGAAGTTGTTGATGAACTTTGCCAAGTGGAAGGACTGTAAAGCAGGATCCCTTAGATCAGGAAGGAAGGCTTCGTCTAAGAATGACCAAGGTGGTTATGCATCTGATGTAAACCAAAGCTGGCTGCATGAGTCGTCCGCTTTTTTGGTCTTGTTTGTGGCATGAACATGTGTATTGTAGCTTTTTATTCTTAATGAGAAAGCAATGAAGCCACTCGGTAGACATCCCACTTTGATACTATTCAACTGTGAGCTATTGTTCTGAATTGATAAAATATCTTTGGACTTCACCACTAGGAGTAATCAAGTTTGAAAGTCCCTGGGTAATAATTCTCTGTATAGTAACTCTCCTCAAACAGTATTGTTTATGCTTGATGATACTTGGATTTTAAATGTCCACATTAGAGAGCCCCTATCCTTGTTTAAGAAATCACAAGTTTGTGAACCCCATCAGATGTCATGTCACACCAGCTGCCATTAATGCCCACCCCACATATCCATTTTTGCCTCATTTGATCCGTCTTTCAAGGGCTTGATGTACGAAGTTGGTACTATTGATTATTGAATGCTAAAGGGTTGTTTGTTTGCAGTCATTTACGTGTGTAAATGATTCACATACGTAATGGTTACACACCATCACTTTTCTCTGCACTCATTACCAATGTCTTGAATAAATGAGGGGTGAAAATGGTGTATAAATAAGGCCCTTTCTTCACCAAAACAGATGTCTTGCAGAAAGACGCTAGACGATCTATCACACAATGATTGCATTCTCATGGGTCCCATCAACCGCCTTTATTTTTTTCCCGTGGGCCCCATATTTGTAATCCAAAATTTTCAATCTGTTTATTGAACTAATGAATCCCAACATCTTGAAGTTGATTATCTTAAATCTTCATAGACTATGCATAATTTGTGAAAAAAATCATAATTTGTGAAAAAAGTCCCAACCTATAGATCTAATTTTCTACACTTTTTTGGGCCCCCAATTCAGGATTTGAGCTATTCAATATTCTCATATTAATGATAAGCATTGAGACGTTTAGTTTCATAGCTTAAATCTTCATGGATTTTGAGAAATTTGTGAAAAAGTTCAAACACTCAAAACACATCTAAAACCGTTGGATGTACTCATTTACTCATATGCAAATGGTGATTTTGACGAATGTGGAATGTGTTGCATATTTAACATTTACTTAGTCAAATCCATTTTCCTATCCCATTCATAAAAGGCAAACGCCTATTAATGTCTTTGAGCGTCTGGTGTTGATTGAAGTTTTAGCTACATGCATTATCCTATTGACCACAGTGCCAGATGCCTCTTCTTACAGTTATGTTCTGCCACTGCCCAAGGCTCAAGCTGTTGCTCAGGAGACATTAGCTGTCTGGTGCTCACTTGCATCCAGATTAGGTGTGTGGGCATTGAAAGCTGAATTGGAGGATCTGTGCTTTGCTGTTCTTCAGGTGTGCTCGGTGCTCACTAATGCTTTTACAAGTTGAGTTATTTTCCTGTACTAGCTAATTACTTTATCATATAAAGACAGACATTGATGATTTAATAATATTCTCAAAGTGCTTGAATGGACATTTTTTACATCAATATTTTTATATTTATTTTTCTTGGTATATATTCCTACTTCAATTCATGTGAAATAATTTTGTATTCTTACTTTTAGGGATAATGACCGTACGGCTGCCCTATACCTAACAACTGCCCCAAAACCGTTCAAAAATACGTAACTCCCCAGAGTTGTTCATACAAAAAAAGGACGCTCTAAAAGTGACAATTTTACCCTTAAGCTTACAATATCCTAGGGTTGTAGGATATCTCATTGTGCGATATCCTACAGCCGGAGGATATCCCACCATGCAATATCCGAAAGGCACAGGATATCGCACAATTCCCCCTTCCCGCCCAAATCCAAAGCACATATTCATCATGAATTCAGAACTCTATTTTGTTTTCATTGTTTCTACTTGCGGATTCCTGAGTTAGAGCTCTTATTATACTTTTCTATCATCCAGAGTTCATCCATTTCAGTCATCACAAGAGGTATGCAGGGCCTATCTTATCTGTAATCCTAAGCCACTGAAGATCACTAGCTTCTTTGCAAAAGAAGTTGCAAAGAATGAATAAGGAGAATGGACTAGAAGGATGCTTCCTGCCATATCAAAAGGAATGTGGTAAGATGAAAAGGGAGGGAAAACCATAAGATAATCAAAGAATATGAACCTTAGTTAAAAGGGTTTTTACTGCAGTTGTTTTTCTTTGTTTATCGGAAAAGCAACAGGCTTTTCAGTAGAAAGGAAGATGATGAAAAATATCTGCATTTGTGAGATCCTACAGATGCGATATCCTACAGACCTAGGATATCGCACAAAATTAAGGGTAAAATCGTAACTTTTAGTTCATCCTATCCAGTACGAACAGCTCTCTGGGAATTATGTTATTTTCAAATATTTTGGGGCAATTGTCAGATATAAGAGCAGTGGTACGGTCATTATCCCTTTTAATTTGTTGAGTTTGTTATTGCATTCTCCAAATCCTTCTGTCTGGTTCTTCGTCATTGTAGTTTCATATATGAACTTTAAGGCAAATACCTATTTGTCTTGCTTCTCTCTCAAATGATAGTTTCTAATTTAAAAAATACTAAATTCCTGTGCCATTGGGTGAAGACACATCTATGATATCCGGAAACATTGGGATTATGCCTTTGGGATGTTCCCATATTCCCACCAGACAAGTATGTGAGAAACATGTTTGGTTGAAATTATTACGTGTTTCAAATTTAAATCATGGGGAACGATTGGAACGATATCGAATACTTTTTTAGAAGGCACAACCCATTGGACTGAAAGATGCTCCAAAGGATTCAAGTCTTCGTTTCATCCTCTCTCTCTCTCTCTCTCTCTCTCTCTCTCTGTGTGCGCGCGCGCGCGCGCGTGTGCAGTGAACAAACCCCTTCCCATCACAGTCTCCCTCTCTCCTGGGTTCTTGGTTGTTGCCTCTGATTGCAGTTTTGGGTACCCAGTTGGGTCTTGTTGTATGATATCTGGGTTTCTTGAACTACTATTCTCCTTTCCTTGTCTTCAAGCATCCATTTGGGTCTTCTTCCTGTTTTGATATCTGGGTTTCTTTAATTTTTCTTTACATTCTTCCAAATACCATTTGAGTCTTCTTCCCATTTTGATAGCTGGTTCTTGGTTTCTTGGATTTTCTTATTTTTCCTTTTTCAATTTCTTTCTTGTTTTTTAATATCGAATATGGATTTCCTTGAATCACGTAATAATATTGGTGGCATATTTAACTTTAATTTCATTTGACTGGTCCTCCTGCATGTAGATGGCCTTTCTAATTTTACGATTGACTGTGTGAATATTCTTTATTAACTAAGTTTTATAGTTCCTTAATATTTTAAGATTAATTTATAAGTATTTATAATATATTTAAGTTCAAAAATAATTTGAAATATGATTCTCTTGTTTCATTGCTTAGATTAAAACGGTTATGATATTACCAAACAAGTTCCATACAGCATATTCCCAACAGAAGTAATGCTTCCATTCAAGTTCCGTACAGCAAAGTCTCAAAACAATCCAATCTCAGCACAACCAGATCTCAGCACGGAATCAAAAACATCATAGGAATGATGTCAAACAGGCCCATTATATCTTTCTTCTACCAACAGCTGGTTGACCCTAGCTGCCACTTGGAGTGCCTTTGCTCATTCAACCTAGGATCATCCAAATGTTTAGGGCATTGTAAATGAATGGCCTGGATCGTATACTTGTGATATGTAGGAATAGTACTCGATATATGTCACGACTTCCTAGCATTTATTCAAATAGAAAATGAAAAGAAGTGTAACACTCCACCAAGTAGTGGTGCATGCCTTCTCTTACCTTCTAACGCTCTTTTTTTTTTCTTTTAACACCTTCTAACGTTCTTCTTGTCTCTTACTATTTTAGGTCTTTAGCATCATCCTTTAACGTGATAAACCTGCCTAAATTATCTATCATATGCTTTGTCCTTTTATTTTTTTCTTAATTGAAATCATTCTACATCTTGAAACTCACAAATAATCAATTGTTTATTGAATTTAATGGTCTTACTCAATACAGCCTCATACTTTCCGCAAAATGCGAGCTGAACTCGCTTCTATGTGGATGCCTAGCAATAGAGCAAGAAATCTGAGGAGAATTTCTGCAAAAGCTGGCTTGCTTGTACCGTTGCATGAGAGTAACATAATTCCCAACTATGAAGGCCCCATAGCGACTGATGAAGATACGACAACCATGAAGGTGAGCACTTTCTTAAGCCTTTTTATGACCTCAGGTGCTTGCTAGATATGTAGAGCTCAAGTCTCATCACTGAACACATTTTTTTTTTTTTTTTTTTTTATTTATTCTTGCAGTTATAAACAAATTCAAATTTGACTCGCATGAAAATTTTTATGAAATGTGCTATCAATTCTTTATGTAACTCCATTGATATGATAGGTTAGGCCTTTTTTTATCTGCCGTCTTTTAAAACATCAATATTTATGGGTGAGACAAACCAATTGCTTTTCTTGGAATGCATTGCTCCCCCTTTTGTTTTAAGCTTTATTTTCTCAAGATCCTTATCTACAAAACAAAATCAACCTGTATATCATATTACATGCTTTACGCGAGCAATGAAAGCTTTATAATATGAATCAGCTATAGCTCTGCTGGTTAGGAACATAGGTGTGTGAGTAGAGTGTGCATGAGTTTGAACCCCCGATGTGGCATTAAAAAAGAAGAAGAATCAAATGAAGCCTATCTGGTTCACTCTTTTTCCTTTTTGGGAATTTACAAATTTATTTCAAAAGAACTTAAATTTTAAACTAGAAGAATGATCCAAACAAACATGTAAAACAATGTATTACTTTTATATACACTATCATGGTGCAGATCATTAATTTGTAACACGAGACCAAATGATATGATACAATATCGGACATATGGGTGCCTGATAATTCTGCCAAGTAATATGAAGTCTCAATCCTTACCATTGTCTTTTATAGCTGGGTTAGCAATATTTCTTTAAAGTGATATCTATGATAAAGTCTCACCTCTTTCCATTAACTTTTACTGCTGGGTTAGCAAATTTGCTTTCAAGCGATATTTATCATCATGTTTCTTCCTTTTCTTGTCAGATCCCTAAGTGACATAGAGTGAGCCTGTTAAATTTAAAGCGATATAAAACTTCCCCTCTTCTCATTATCTTTTTATTTGCAGGATCTTTTGCAAGCAGTTCTGCCATTTGATCTGTTGCTGGATCGAAGGAAGCGGACCGCCTTTCTTAATAATCTCAAGAAATGCTCAGCCATTCCCAACACTAAACCTAAGGTCGTTAGTGATGCTGGATCTGCTTTAGCATCTCTAGCACTTTGTGAGGAAGCACTTGAGCGAGAGTTACTAATATCGACTTCGTATGTTCTGCATCATGTCAATTCTTTCTCTATTTAGTGGTGGATATTTTATGATATCCAACGAAATTTGGTCTGTCAAACTTTTTGTCTCATCTGATGTCGAAAAAATATCATTTTTGCTTTTAGTTGATTTTGCTTTCTTTTTTGCTTTGCAGTTACATTCCCGGAATGGAAGTTACACTATATAGTCGCCTAAAAAGCTTGTATAGCGTATATTGCAAGGTATATCCATGTTGGGATACATTTTGGATGGCATTTTCACTATGACCATATTTTTACCCTAGACAGATGTCACGAACTGATATGCACTGGCAGAAGATTATGGTCGATGCATTTGAATATTGTCTGTTTAATTATGTAAAATGGAAGTTGGCAATATATTTGATGCTGAGTCTCTTGAATTTAGGGATGAAGACAGGTCAGGTTCTAATTGGGTCCATACTGTGCCTGTACCTGAACCCAAATTACCAATTGCAACCAATACCCAATTTTGGGTCCAAATAACAGGACCTGTATTCATTCCCAAATTCAAATTAAAGTCTCAAACCTGGACATGAACCAAAATAAGGGCTTGTGCATGGGGCTGAATCAAGGTCCCAAACGCTTTTATAATCATATTTTATACTTCTATACTTAAAACACAGATATACGTATGTGTGATATTTTGTTGTGGCATTGGGTATTAGATCCTCAGGTATGAAATCCGTAGACCGAAACCTGGACTCAGACCTGAATGAAAAACAGGTTCAAATATTGGATGGATCTCTGTAATAAAAAAGAGGAAAAAAGAGGTCAATGTTCCGAACCTTCTTATTTGGTGAACTTTATGATGCCCGAAAGATCCTGAGCTTCACTCCATCGCGTAGTTCCACTAAAAAATGTTACTCAGGAAAAAAAAATGAGATGAATTTCCTTACCATAGTTATTCATTAATAAGCTTGTTCGGAATATTGAGGTAGCAGCTTCCTTTTCATGTGTAATTCTGTTATCCAGTTTTTGTTTTGACTTCAAAAATTTCTCATTCATCTCCAATACGTGTGAAAACTGATTGTATGGGAATGGGAAGTCTGTGCTCTGGTTTAATTATCGTAGAATCTTAATTGTTATCTTCATTTACTTCTGTCTTGAACAGATGAAAAGGAAAGGTGTTGGAATCAAGCAAGTTTATGATGCCCGCGCATTGAGGGTTGTTATTGGGGATAAGAATGGAAAGTTACATGGAGCCGCCGTCAAGTGTTGCTACAACCTTCTTAACATTGTTCACAGGTTAAGAAATGCATTTCTTAGTTGAAACAGTTCAGTGGTGCTTAAGTCTCCTTAATGTGGCACATGGGTGGATATGCGATTATGATTTAGATTCCTTTGCTTTCCATTTAAAGCTATTTTGAACAAAACTGCTATATTGTAAGTTTACCTCTGTGATGAATGCCCAATTTATTTTATTCAGATCTTTGAGAAAATTGTGATGAGATTTTTATACCTCTTTTTTTTCAAGTTTGAAAAAACATTCCATATATGGTACCTTATAGGGAATGGTAATGATTGGCAATGGGAGGAGGCTTGGTCTGTGGTTATCCATCCTATCATCTGCTTGATTTCTTTACAACTTTGACATGGACATGTCTCACAGTCAGACACTCACACTAGTACACTAGCTGCCGGAAACAGTATACCATGGCTCTTCAATCCTAGTATACTTTTTGGCATGCCCTTTTATGTTAACACCAGTTGGCCCAAAGCCCATTAGGCCCATTCAATGTACAACCCAACCCACCACGTGGGATACTTTAGGATAGAATCAAATCATTGTAAACTGATCCCCTTTCCATACATAGATTGTATTAGTTTTTGAATTGCCTAGATTAAGGCTAAATGAGATTATAAAAGAGGAGGAAGGATCGACCTTGAAAGGATCCAGTTTTTCCAAAGTTCTCCTCCTAATCTAAGTTCTATCAAATGTCATGGTATCCGAGCTAGACAATATCTCTGTTCGGATTCAAAGCAAAGTTTCTCCTCTGTTTTTTGATCATCAAGAGATCATTAGGAGATCTCAGATTTGTGGATTCCGAAAATCTTCTTCGTCTCATCATTAGAAGATCTTTGTCTCTCGGTATAGGCTGCTGTGATCAACAGTGGCCCACTTGGGATCATCAACTCATCATCAGATATCTACCCAGATCTGGTCGCCTGTTTCTCCTCAATATTTTGCAGATTTTTTCAGAATTTTTGCTGCATCAACGGTAGGCCTTCTGATCATTTATTGCTTTTCCAATCGTTTGGAACAGTATTCATCAAAACCGTACAAAACTGTGGATTCAGTCTGTTTTTCAGAAATTCTTGTTCTAGTAGACAGATATTTTGAGTCTTCTTCTCGTGCACACCTCTGATCTAGACTGTGATCAGCAAGTGGGTCCCACGTGGCACTCTTAGCCTCCATTTCAAGGTCGTCTGGGCTCTTTTGGGCATTTTTCTTATATTTCTGCAATCTGGTTCCTTATCAGCCATCACGTTAGTTCTTAAGCAGGATCTGGTGTTCTGTCTTGAAGTAAATCACATCTTCTCTAGCTTTCATCAAGCCTCAAGCTTCTGGATTATCTTTGTGTGCAGAAAGACATTGTTTTTGCACTGTTTCTACACTGTTCTGCACTGCTGTCATGGAAAAGAGTGAACTCTTCCTGGTTAAATTTAATGGGACTAATTACACATCGTGGGCTTTCCAATTTCAGATTTACCTTAAAGGTAAAGAATTATGGGGTCATATGGATGGGTCTGATCCCCAACCCAACACTGACGCTAAAGCTGTCATCAAATGGGAGGTCAAAGATGCCCAGATTATGACTTGGCTCTTGGGGTCCGTTGATCCACAATACATTCTCAATCTTAGACCCTATAAAACTGCCAAAGGAATGTGGGACTACCTGAAACAAATTTATCAACAGGATAACTTGGCTCGCAGATTTCACTTGGAACATGAACTTTCTCAGTTTGTTCAGGGGACTCTGTCCATTCAGGAGTATTATTCTCAGTTTGTTCGTTTATGGACTGATTATACTGAGATTATTTACTCTAGTCTACCGGATGCTTCCATCGCTGTAGTTCAAGATATTCATTCCACTAGTCGAAGGGATCAATTTTTAATGAAACTACGATCTGAATTTGAACAAGTCCGTTCTAATTTGATGAGCCGGGTGCCTTCCCCTTCCATTGATACATGCTTAAGTGAACTTCTTCGTGAAGAACAGCGTCTCGCAACCCAGGCTGCTATTCAGCAGGCTTCTACCGGCGGTCCAATAACTGCTGCATATGTTGCTCGAGACAGACCGCAGACCCGAGATATGACCAAAGTACAATGTTATTGCTGCCAGAAGTATGGACATGTTGCCACTCAATGCAATCAAAAAGGATTTTTCTGTTATGATCCAAAGGTAAAACGTATCCGGACTTCTCGTAATGTTGTGTTTTTTGAAAATCAATATTTTTTCCAACATCATCTAGATCATGATACTTCTACTGTGCTTTCACTTGTTCCTGACTTTGGTGATACTCCTATTCCTCCTACGGAAAATATCAAGCCTATACTTGTGTATGAAAGGCGTAGACGGGAAAATACGATTCCACCTGAGCCTCCTGATTTGTCAGCTTCCTCGGCACTTGACCCAGCTCCTGCTCCAGACATCTCCCAGTCAGTTCCTCTTCGTCGATCATCTCGGATTTCCCGCCCCCTGATCGGTTTGGCTTTACCCATACATCCTTACTTGCTACCTTGTCCTCTGTTCATATTCCTAATCATTTTTCCCAAGCAGTGCAACATGAGTGTTGGCGACAGGCCATGCAGGAAGAACTTGATGCCCTAAAAGTGAATCACACATGGGATGTTGTTCAATGTCCTCCGTCAATCAAACCCATTGGCTGTAAGTGGGTTTTCTCTGTCAAGCTACATTTTGATGGTACTCTGGCACGTTATAAGGCTCGGTTAGTGGCACTTGGCAACCGTCAGGAGTATGGTATTGACTATGATGAAACCTTTGCTCCGGTCGCCAAGATGACAACGGTGCGTACTATTCTTGCTCTTGCAGCATCACGATCATGGCCTCTTTATCAGATGGATGTGAAGAATGCCTTCCTCCACGTAGATCTTAAAGAGGAAGTGTACATGCGTCTTCCTCAAGGATATGATTCTACTTCTAAAAACGAGGTGGCGCGGCTCCGTCGCTCGCTGTATGGACTTAAACAAGCACCCAGAGCTTGGTTTGAGAAATTTCGTTCTACTCTGCTTCATCTTGGATTTGCTCAAAGTCCCTATGATCCTTCCTTGTTCCTGAATAAAACTGCTCAAGCTACAACCATACTTCTCGTCTATGTAGATGATATCATCATCACAGGCACTCACAGTAACATGATCCATAGTCTTCAATCCTCCCTTCAAGCAGCATTCCATATGAAAGACCTGGGTCCATTAACCTATTTCTTGGGTCTTGAGGTACAACAGTCTAGGGAGGGCCTGTTTTTACATCAACATAAATATGCTACTGATCTCATTGATCTTGCTGGCTAAAAGGATGCAACACCTGTGGACACTCCATTAGAAGTTAATGTGAAACTCCGGAAAGATGATGGGGACCTCCTCTCCGACCCCACCTCCTACAGACGCTTAGTTGGGAGCCTGGTCTACTTGACCATCACTCGGCCCGACATCTCATATGCTGTGAATGTTGTTAGTCAATTCATGACAGCACCGCGGCATCACCATCTCGTTGCTGTCAAAAGGATCATTCGGTACGTTCTTGGTTCTCCGACACGAGGCTTGGTCTTTCCAGTTGGCACACCACTTACACTAAATGCTTATTCTGATGCCGACTGGGCCGGATGCCCGGATTCTCGCCAGTCCACTACAGGATGGTGTATGTATTTGGGTGAATCGCTCATCTCTTGGAAATGCAAAAAGCAAGAAAGGGTCTCTAGATCTTCCACTGAATCTGAATACCGTGCCATGTCCTCTGCCTGTTCCGAGATCCTTTGGCTTCGTGGCTTACTTGCAGATCTTGGGTTTCCTCAGGTCTCCGCTACCCCACTTCATGCGGACAATACTAGCTCCATCCGTATCACGGAGAATCCAGTTTTTCATGAACGTACAAAACATATCGAGGTGGATTGTCATTTCATTCTAGATGAATATGATCGCAAGGTCATTAGTCTTCCACATGTCTCCAGTGAACTTCAACTAGCAGACATCTTCACCAAAGGATTGCCTCGGCCACGCCATGAGTTCTTGATTCGCAAATTGTTGTTGGTTGACCATCATCAATTTGAGGGGGGGTGTTAACACCAGTTGGCCCAAAGCCCATCAGGCCCATTCAATGTACAACCCAACCCACCACGTGGGATACTTTAGGATAGAATCAAATCATTGTAAACTGATCCCCTTTCCATACATAGATTGTATTAGTTTTTGAATTGCCTAGATGAAGGCTAAATGAGATTATAAAAGAGGAGGAAGGATCGACCTTGAAAGGATCCAGTTTTTCCAAAGTTCTTCTCCTAATCTAAGTTCTATCAAATGTCATTTTATTCCCGAGGTAGTCCTCTACCGAGCAAGAGGAATCTCTCTCTTAGCCTATTACCGACGAATGAAGAAGGCAAGGTATCCAAACGAATAACCAACACCTTCCTTCCTATCTTTATCTATAGATAAGCCACTATTTGACTAGTTTGTTCAGGTTGTGGTGCAACACCTAGTAGTCTGGGAAATCAAAGACTAGTACACTAGTTGCTAGAAACAGGATAGCAACTAGCAAGCAAGCCTGACATGGTGAAATGTATTTATATGTATAATGTATCTATAGCACAAGTACAACAATAGCCGCATCAGTGTAATTATATATAAGGATAATACTCCAGATTTAAAATTTTTGACTGGGTGACACATGTATAATTCATCTGTGTTCATAAGTGAGCCATATGTAGGAAGAGATACGTTATATAGCTGTGAGGTAAAAACCATATGTGAGAAATTCATTACCTTCCAATAAAAGCAAGCTGCTTGTAAGAAGAGAAATACATCTGTAAGTGAAACTAAAATATAAGAATAAAAGATAAAATTACTGTTTACTCCTATCATAAGTGCCAACTTGCTTCATGTCAAGTCCAACAAGGGTTTCCTCTTTTTTTTTTTCAGAAAGTGGAGTGCCCTTGTTATATTACTTAAACTAGGTTGTGCATCATGCAGGCTTTGGACCCCTATTGATGGTGAGTTCGATGATTACATTGTGAACCCCAAGCCTAGTGGCTATCAGGTGAACATCCTCTTTTTTCTACTTCAGCTTGATTTGATTGATTTTGAGTCTGTTTGTGTGTGGTGGATCATTGGCTAACAACTAATTTTTTATTTGATTTGTTGAGCATTGATCTAGATTTGTGCACAATATCTGCCTTCAGAAAGTGGTTTTGGAGCCACATAACCTTTTTCTTATTTCAATAGACTTGGACTAGCTTGTTGGCTAGTTTGGAAATGGGCAATGAACCCCCACTTACAAAGTTCCACATGATTGGATTTTTTGCATTATGTACACAAATCAAGCCTTGTGACTCTTTCTAGCACATGATTAACTGACGTCTGCCTCAAAGGAGCAGGTGTCTGGTGAGTTATTCCATAGTCAGTGGCACCGCCACCAAATAACATGCATCATATGTGGTTTGCCTTTATTGGTTCCTGGTGTAACTTCTTGTGTGTGCGACTGTGGGTAACCAACAGGAAATTCTTGGTGCTTCACCAATCCACTTTTGAGTTGCACTTATCATTTCTGATGGCTTGTGTAATGTGTTTTTGTTTTAAAGAGTTCCCATTTCCTGCTGCTTTCCTGAAGCTTATCTTTTTCAGTATCTGAGTGTTAATTTTTGTTGTTCTTCTTCTTGTAGTCTCTTCACACTGCTGTGCAAGGTCCTGATAGCTCACCCATGGAGGTCCAAATAAGAACACAGGTGCCACATTTTTATATTATGAAATATGCAACATCATAGTATAGTTTCAAGGTACTTCCACATAATATGATCTTACGGCTTAGCTGATAGTGATAAGTGACCCTTCAACTGTGTAGCGAATGCATGAGTATGCAGAATATGGACTTGCGGCACATTGGCTCTACAAGGAAACTGAGAGTAAGCTTACATGCTCAGGCACAACGTCTGATGCAAAGATGAACATGTCTTCCTACCAAACCAAAGTGTTGGTGGATGATACTTCAGTACAAGATGGTGAATTTCATAAGTATAGTTCCCTAAGAGTGGGACATCCAGTCCTCAGAGTGGAAGGGAGTCACTTGCTAGCAGCTGTCATTGTCAGGTGCAATGATTCTTGTCCTTGAAATTCTTTTACCAGCATGTATAAATTTTTTGTTTTTCACAGACTGAAGGTTGAGAACACTAACTTTGCAGCGTAGACAAGGGTGGAAGAGAGCTCCTCGTGGCTGTGAGCTTTGGACTTGGAGCTTCTGAAGCAGTAGCAGAGAGAAGATCTTCTTTCCGAGTAAAACGTTGGGAAGTTTATGCGAGACTCTACAAAAAGGTTGATTTCTATTTCTTGGTTTCTCAGTCACTTGACCTGGTACGTCAGTGACATTTACCAACTGTAGTATTAAAAAATGTTGAAGAATAAAATTTAAGGAGAAAATATCTCTTAGAATTACTATTTGGGTATGATAATAACAGGATTGTCAGCGTTGGATGTACCATGTTGAAATTGCTGAAATGAAATGTCAAAATAATGCAAGCAGATAGAGAAGATTTTTACACCTAAACATGCATAGAAGGCTATATTGTTAGTCATGATACTCAGATACCTAAAAGCAACGGCAACTTGGTACTTAAACAAGGTTTAGGATAAAAGGACCTCCTTTCACTGAGAGACTTGAACTCAAGATCTACTTGGATTTTAGAAGCCTATATCTATTGTTTTAAAATTTCTTGTAAATATAACAATTGGGTTACATCCCGGATTGCCAACAATGTTGGGGATGTAATTAACTTAATTGTACCGATGAGTTGTTACAAGATTGTCTTCTTGTTTCTTCAATCTCATTTGCCAACAGTCAGCTCCATATAACAGTGTAAGGTTCAATTATTGTCTTATGAAACTATCTCTTTAATTGAAGCAACTTTGATGATCACACAACAGTCCACTAGCTTGTATCCACTTTATCCACCCTTCAGTAGTAGAGTTCACTGTATCGCCTTCAAGCTCTACCTTCAGGTTTCCACATAGTTTATGCAAATTAGATCTTACTGAAGAATTCAATGCTATGAATTCTTCCATAAAATTAAGGGGAATTCGTGAACTAGAATCTTTTGGAAGTTCGTGGCATGGATGTCGTGCCCTTCATCTCATAATTGGTTTTTCAATTGAGCGAAGCCCAATAAAATAATTAGGAACTTCATGGTAAATTTTGTCTAATACATTTCCCTGTTTGTTGAAATATTCTTTTCAGGTGTCTGATCAGTGGTGGTTTGCACCAGGACATGGAGATTGGTGTACTTGTCTGGAAAAGTATACACTTTGCCGAGATGGGATGTACCACAAGGTGTAAATTACTAACTAATATTTGGAATGCCAGGAGTCTAAAAAAAATGTTTGGTATTTCAGTAAATGTGATACTGCTATAATTTATGCTGCTAACCCTGGAAAAGTCATTTAAGTGGTATAATGTACGCTCTGTAGGTACAATTTGATTGCTTATGTGAGTAAATTTTTCTGTTTATATGCAGGAAGACCAATTTCAGCGCCTATTGCCCACCTTCATCCAAGTAATAGATCTGACAGAGCAAGAGGAAGCCGAGTACCAAAAGGTCGTCTCTGCCATTTTTGAGGGAAAACAGATCACTTCTATTCCAGTTGATCCTTCAAACTCACAGAGCTCCGAGACTCCTTGCGTTACTCCTGGGGAAAGTAGCATTAATAACAAGGTTGGTTACAGGAACCTTACCATATCTTAAAAAGAGGTGTTGTATTTCTCTTGACCAAGTTCCATGCATGCACTCTACCTTAGTAGCTTTGCTTAAAAGCCTTGTGCAGTCTCATCACTGTGGACAAATGAAATGTTTCTGGTTGCATGTGGCTGTACCTAAAAGCTGTCATTTTGAGTATTTGGGCAGAGAGAATAAAACCACTTCGCTGTGCATTTGGGGTGGTGCTGGCATTGGAAAGCACATTAGTTGAAATGCTGCTTTTGAGGCTGTCCCCAAATTGTTTTTGGTTGTGGTATAATGATTTGGAACGGAAAGACAGTAAAACTGTAGCCTGCGTAATTGGTTTTCGATTCCCATGCTTCCCCCCAAACAGGACAGAGAGACGATTCTTATTGCCAAAACACATCAGTCAGTTGTTACCTGGGGTAGTACCCAAATGCTTTTTAAGCTAATAAGGTGTATTTGCTCAAACATGAATTCTATCAATTGGACGCCCTTTTCTTTTTGCTTGTAATTAAGCGCTTCTGATAATTCTAGGTGCATCTACTGAGGACCATGCTTCAGTGGGAGGAGCAAGTGCGCCATGAAGCAGCAAATCCGTATGGCCGCCCTGGTTCTGCAGCTCTTGGTGAAGTGGTAATAATATGCTGGCCCCATGGTGACATAATGCGGATGATATCCGGCAGCACAGCCGCGGATGCTGCTAGGAGGGTGGGACTCGAGGGGAAGCTGGTTTTAGTGAATGGTCAGCTGGTATTACCGCATACAGAACTCAAAGATGGTGACATAGTGGAAGTTAGAATGTAGTTTTACAGCTTCACACTATAGTTGAGAATTTTTCCTCTGCACATTGCCAGAGTAGATGGTATGGGATGTGGAAATGAATTGTCAGCTTTCGGGTGTGCTTGTCGGGAATACTTGTGAGTTGCAGAATTGAAACTATGTACAGTGTACAATTCCCAAAGAAGGGGGCCATTCTTAATGATACTCAGTGTATATATCACCCCAAAAACGGCACAAAGGTAATAAATGTTCTCATCCATCTAGTATGATGCTTTGAAATGCTCACATCAAATATGTTCTCTTTTGCTTTCTGCCAGTCTTGTATTTTTCATTTTAATCTCAAGTGGGCAATTAGAGTGAATCTTTTGTGGTCGTATTTGCTTTTCCCTTCCACCCCAAAAGAACAATCTATGCAGTTAAACCCAAATACTGAGCTGATTCTACAGTTTGGTTCATTTTTATTTTAGGAAGCAGGCATCATCATACGGACATCCACTCATGAGAAATTTGCAAGGCGCCTTGGTGGGGCCTAGATATGAAAATCAAAACCGTCAAAATGAATGGTCCTCATTTCTAAGGGTTCTTGGTAAGCTTTGCTCAAATTTAAGTGAATCGAATGTTAAGAAAAACTCAAAGTGTTCTTTGTTGATAAATCTACGATGATACCTATCTTCCTGTCGGGGTGAGAGTTTTTTCGAACGACCTATTGTGAGGGGACCATTGAGTTGAATTTGTTTTGGGTTTTCATACATAGGCCTGTCGACGAGCCTAATGAGTTCCTCAAGTTGGAGCCCCAGAGAAAATTTTTTTACCACGTCACTCATCACATGATCATTTAAGTCATCCGTATACGCCTAGGCCCTATGGCATTAGGTTTTAGCAGCTGGGATTTTCAACAAGAGATCCAGAAATTTCCACTCCAACTCAGGAATTCTATTCCAACAGAGATCCACAAATTTCCACTCCTGACTCAGGAATTCTATTCCAAGAGGAGATCCACAAATTTTCACTCCTGACTCAGGAATTCTGTGAGTCAGATGTCCTGAGTATCCGGGCTCGCTAGCTCGTGATCCACGGGCTGAAACGTGTGTCTGATGGAAGCCACAACAGGTAGCTTTCTTTTCGGGTGAGCTGGCAGGCCAATTGAAAATAAAGTAAAAGTGGTAATCTATTTTGACCCATACGAAAAGGTGCAAAAATAACATGAGAAGTCGCCTCACTTCCAGGTCTTTAACCACTACTCTTTTAGGTTATCATTTTTTTAACCCCTAGGGATTGGCCGAATAGTAAAGACCACAATTTCTCTTTTTTTCGGAGCTAGAATTTCTGGTATCGATCCCCATTGTCCCCTCTTCAAAAACAAAAGGTGGAGAGCACTAGTACTACTACTTGGGGGCGACAAGGGTTTTACCCAGCTTCTCTCTGCCATGCTCCTATTTCATCCTCTTCTATTTGGAAGGTTAAGGGATTAAATGGGCCAACCACGTGCATCCAGCTCTCACCGAGTCCCAAGACAGCTGGGCCGGGCCCAAAAAGAACCATATGTCATGTATCATCATAAGATAGTGATATATCAATATAAAAGTTGAGTTTGGTACACCACCAGTCACCATAACCGAGAACTTATGCTTAAAAAAAGGAAAGTGCCACATTGTCGCGATATCTCCAAATTTGAGATATCGTCAGTCACGATATCTAGATTGATTGATATTTTCAAAATATCATGACAGCATTAATCACGATACTTATAAGACCATATCTCAAAATTGCTGCAAACTTTGAAACACGAGAAAAACATATATATTCTCAGTCACACGTAGTTATGCATGCTCTATATATCATTGATTTTTCCCAAAATATCCAAAGAGAGCTTCAAACTTGAGAATATCACGATATTTTCTTTAAACGATAACTCACGAGAAGTGAATGTAACCATGGTTGTTAGATTAGGACATTGGTGTTGACGATTTTGATGTGACATTAGAAGGTGACTGCAAATGAAGCAAAGCACATGACCCCATTAAAGACACAACTGCAAATGAAGCACCAGCAGTTGTTGAATTTATTACCCAAATGCCATTGAAAGTGAAGGGAGTGCCACATCTTTTCTTGATTGGTGGTTGGTGTAGAAGTCATTCATTCCTAATAAAAAAAATAAGAATTTACTCTGTGGTGAACATAAAAAACAAGTTTTCAGCCACAGGTCCATAGTAAGAATTTTTTGTATTTTTCTTGTCTTTGCATCTTGCAATGATAATAGGGACTATTTGAATAATTCACCTGTAAAGGGGCAATTTAAGACACAAAAAAGGAAAAAAAAAAAAAGGTCATGTCAAAAGTTACAAAATCTTAAAATTCACCTCTTTGATTAATAGTTATTTTGTAGCACAAGAGTAAAATATTTTGACTTCGTTTAATAAAAAAAAGAGGATTTTTGTCATATAGAAAGATAATCACTTTTTGAATTTTTTTTAAAAAACACAAAGTGGTTTTTAAAATTTGGATTAACTCTTGTGAGAGACACTCTCACCTTACGATGAGAGATAAAGGTGAGGGCCCTTATATTTAAGTTGCTGACATTGGTAAGTGCCCCCACCTTATCTTTCATAGTAAGGTGAGAGTCTCTCTTACAAGAGCACCTTCCTTTAAAATTTTACACCTTTTGATATAATCCTTTTTTCTTTTATTGTTTCTTAAAGCGATCATTCACTTTAATTCACTTTATAAATGTATTATCCCAACCAGCTCAAATTAGATCAGCCAAATTGGGCCCCACTTTTCCTCTAGCACTCTTCATGCACTATTTTAAGCATTCATTCAATGTCTCAATTTTTTAAAAAATTATTATCATCTATGAATGTATTTTTTATCTGACATCATTTATGTTTCTTTATGTTATTTATCGGCAATTGCCTTTTGACACTATGTTTTGAAAATGTCACTTCGGCATCTTCTTTCACCCTCATTGGTCCTACTTTGACGTCTGAACTTTCAACCTATTTCACTTTATACTTTTATCCATTTTATGTTGCCCAATGAGAACCTACATGCTTTTACCCAAATAACTTGACAAACCTACATGCTTTCTATGATAACTTGGGGAATAAGGCTTCTGGCCCAATTAAAGTTAAACTGAACTTTAAACCATTGGGTCACTATGGATGGGTTCACATTTTATATATTAGCAGCACACTGTTTCAAAAATAAGCACTTCTTCCAAGGAGGATTTTCACCTACAAGTAGACTGAACGGCCTTGATTGCCTTCATATCAGTGTAGTAAAATAGGTAGAAACGTGTTTTGAAGATGAGGTCATTAAAAATCAGCCCCATCAAATTATATGGCCCTACATTTAACACCCTTTAATATTTTTTTGAAAGACACCCTCATACCTATATATATATATATATATTCAAGTGCATCTATCCCTCACCATATTCCATTTTTTTTAAGTTTCAAGTAAAAAAGAGAAGCACACTTCTCTTTTGTATTTAAAACTTTCCAAAAAGGTGTCCCTTACCACAATGGTGAGGGATAGATGCACATGAATATTCTCATATATATATAGAGAGAGAGGTTACATTCATGTGCATCTCACAAATTTAATGGGACCTATGTAGGGCCCCACTGATCATGGGACTTATGGAGAAAGGAAATAGATATCTTAAGATGAGCGCGCATATTAAGTTTTGAGTCAATCTCATGCCTCTAGCCCTTTTATCCATAGCTTACAAATTTAACGACTCTATATTAAAGGAGAAATTTTGACCCTTGATCTAACGGTCCAATCCATTTAAATAGGTAAAGCTTCAATGGATCCAATGTGAATGTATTATAAAGTCGGCCCTACTATACTGTCCCTCATTATATACTATGTTGTCTCTCACCATAATATGGTGAGGAATGAATGCACATGAATATTTTTCATATATATATATATATATATATTGGAATTCAATTCAAAGGTAAATAAGAGCTCAACAAACATAAAATTAGACATGATGCAAAATATGAAAGTAGCTGCAATTATCAAAAGTAGGCCTAAGTGAGCTGCATATAGTTAGAGTGTACACTTGTAGGCGAGAATTCTCCCTCCTTGAATAAATTGCTAGACACCAAAAGGTAAGAGAGAATAATGACTTATCACCGGATTTCCAAATGAAAAATAGTGCTTGGATGAAGTACATTGGATTGGCACCATGATGAACTAAAATCAACTTGTGATTTAAAAATTCCGTGGTAGGACTCGCATGAATGAAGTACATGCTCGATGGGATCTCCTCATTTAGATGCCCCCATCCATGTCTGCACTAAAAGAAGTAGGGTTAGCAAATAAAACAAAACTTTGGCACTTAGAAAAACACATCAAGGAAACTATATTTAGAGTGAGACAATACATTATAAACTATGTACCAATACGTAAACACACTGAGCAAATAGTATGATAGTTGTTTATTCTATCTTGTTAGGTGGCCACCCTGTATTCTCTCTCTCTCTCTCTCTCTATTTATAAATGGAGTTAAGCGTATCCGACCTGTTGGGCCCGTTTGCTTGCAAGAATTCTGATAGAGGGCTTTATGAATTCCCTAGATATCGTTCGGCACCTTATTTTACCAACTCCCAGATAGTAATTTGGAAACTGAAATTTCAAGAATTCAACGAGTCAAGAGTGACACTTCAAAGGGAAATTTTTTTCACTAAACAGGAAATTCAAGATTTTATGTAAAACAACAGCTGTCATTGATGCCAGGAAGTCTCAACGCATGGATTTCTCATCCAAACCTCCAAACAAGGGTCCTAAACGGCCGAGGAACCTCACCCAAAGTACTTAGACTCAACCATTATCTCCAAACCCGATTAATTTAAGTGCCAGTTTCATTTTGGGTTTGTTTTTTTGCCACCCCCACCCATGGAGGCAGCTATGGATTATTAGGGCCCATGGACAAAGCTTGGGCCTATTTAATAACCCAGTGACTAATCAGGCTGAGGTTGAGCCCATGTTGGCTTCAAGGCCCTAGGATGGATCTATGGCCGGCTGACATTTCTAACTACAAAAACTAGAAAAGGACAAAGTTTTGAAAATGGGCAGCGGTAGGAGACCTAAGTTTCACACATACGGCTTTTACAAGTTTCTGCCCCCCTCACATAAAAAAATGAAATTGACCCATTAAAACAAAACCACTTCACAATTCATATTTGCCTTCAATCATCAACCTAAGGCCCGTTTGGTAATTTTACATGTAAAATAAAGTATAGTATAGCATCAAATCAAGTGAAAATAAAATATAATGAGGTTACGATTGTATTTTATTTTTAATTGTTTGGTATAAAATCTTTTTGACTTTTTAATAAAAAAGTGGAGTTTTTTTGTCATTTAGTGGATAAAGTATATTGTTTTTTTACTCTCTTTTTTAAAAAGTAAGTGAAATTTTAAATTAAAATACTATTGATGTGACCCCTTATCCGAAAAATGAAAATTTTACTTGACTTTTACTCATTTAGTAAAGTCCTAGACAGATTCTAATAAAATAAAGAAATACACCGAACATACGCGCATAATCCTCTCATCCCACGAGCAAACCATGATCATGCCACCAAGTGTTTTCCAGCGGATTTTCAAATTTCTCCCTTGCTAGTCCCACGTGAAAAGGAGGTACCGTGGCTCCAGGCTAACCTTTACTACATCAGCAAGGATTTGCAGATTTTGAATTTTTAACGTTGCATGCAATGAATTCGTGCCTAGTATAACGGAGACGAAAACCCTAATATCGGCAAAAAGCCATCAAAGCTAGTGACAAAAGAGACAAAGCACCCTGTGTGTTCCCTGTCACTTACTTAGGTGTGATGCTAACAGGTGAAAGGTCTTGATTTTTTCAAAGTAATCAACATTTCATACCCTGCCTCACCATTCAAATTCATATGCATGCAATTCACCCTCAACATAATAGGCTTGGCCCAACTACCTCTCCCAAATATCCAAACCACCATCTCTCACAAAATTAACATTACTACCTTTCAAAGTAATCATCATCATATCCAAATCGAATCCGGATGCAGGATCGCACCCATGTACATGGGGGGGGGGGGGGGGTGTTCAGCCCCCAACCCATTTCTAAAATTTTTAAAAGCTCCCTTTTAATTCTAAGAATTAATATATGTTTCTTTTATATTTACACTTTTCTCAAATTGAAATTCATGAATTTTCCATTGTCTAAATTCCCTGCTTCGTAAAAACAAGAAAATACTATTTCATTCTATTAACATTTACTAGTTGTATAAAACCCTCTCAATTACCTTCTTAGAATGGAAAAAAAAAAAAAAAAACATAAAAGATTTTATACGAGCGGAGAATGTTATTGAACGGGATCCGGACTCGTTGATATTAGAGGGACTGCATGCATGCGTACAATTAATAGTAGACCCGCGGAGTATCAAATTCTCGATCTTTCCTTCTCTCCCAAGAATAACTGATTTTTTTAATTTTCCAAGGGTTATCACATTCCACCAGATAAGTAGGTTTCCTTTGATGCTGTCGTTTTCCCTCTCAACGACAAGTCACCATCCGATATTTTAATATTCTCTGGAGAAGATACGAGAAAAACGAGAAACGGCAAAAGAATCTCTCTCTCTCTCTCTCTTTCAGACGGCTTTACTTTTTGAAATACGTGTCAGGGTTACGCTAAATCTGACAACTGACATTGACCACAGCGTTTCCACGTCCTACGCTTCTTCACGCTGCGAGCTTTTTAGATCCTCATATCATATCGCGAGAATTTGACGTCTAAAAGCGGGATTTTGCTCGTGGTGTACAGGTGGGATCCGAAATCGACACGGATACAGTGTTCGATATCCGGATCTTACGGTGTCAATTGAGAAATGATTAGGTTCTCCAGAATGACCGTCTGGCATTGAATATGACAGGTTTCGAGCTTTCATTGGTTGATCAAAAACTGATTGGACTACACCCGCTCACAGTTCGGATATTTGTTGGATAATGCAACCGTATGGTGAAAGTGAATTGAAGTGAATTAGATAGTAAATTTAAGATTGAATAAAAGTAGATGGGTCAAATTAAAATGTGTTGTTTTTATTTTAAATAGATTTATAATAGATATTTTTTTATTATTTAGTGGAATGGAAGAATTTAACGGCGTGTTGTATTTTTATTTTAAATTGATTTATAGTAGTTGTCTTTTTATCCTTTTTATGCCTCTTAAATTGAGTCGTTATTTCACTTCACTTCACTTTATAAGTGTATTACCAAACAACACGCCATCTATTAAAAATAGTGGTGTGAGATATCATCAAATTTTATTATAATATGATTGGTCTCACCGTAAAACTGACAGCTTAATGAAAATTCGTTTTAAGCCAAACAATCAATCTTACGGGGGATTAATTTGTATTGAACTTTAGTTATATAGGTTGATGGTCCACCAACGATATCTGATAGGTCCAAAAGGACGCAAATGGAAGTTGTAAAAATAGATCTAAAGAAGTATAGTTTATATGGGGATTTGACTTAAGATAGATTGGAGTACAGAAATAAAATTTCATGTAGCCAACCCTAATATAGTTAAGTAAAAGAAATTGATAATGATGATGAACAGTCTTATGAGGAATTAAGTTGTACTAAAGTAAATTTTGAGAATATCTGATATATTAAGAGGCTTCTTTTAAAGGGACAGAAATTTCATTTAGATAGTCCGTATGCCCCACTTTAGAGTTTCCCTCCAACTTAAGATTTATCCAATTCAAAGGCCTTGAATATCCAGATTCACATGTTCCATCTTCCACTACCAAGATTTTAATCCAACCACCGTTTGTATTTATATAGAAATCTTGGTCGATTCAATTTTGTATGTAATTTTAGTGGAAGAAATTTTTTGATGTCTCAAACTATAATATAGTGTGACTGAATTGGATGGGTCATAAACACAGGTGGTTAGGACGTTCATATGCAAGACTCTTATCATATCTCATGCATCTTAGATGTTCAAAACCTATGTTTGCAATATAAGGACATAGCTCTAGAACTCGTGAGATTTGTGATTCTATTCCATTAGGCGGGTTTGCAAGAGAAGTCACGTGTACTTTTTATATTGATTTTTCTTCTACCCTCGTGATTTTTGTAGCATGTATTAATGATTAATCAAGCACTGGTTGGAGTCTTACTATCATTAATTCAAACCCTTTGCACTTTGCTAGCTTCCAATGAATTGGACTCGAATTCTATTTATCATTTGATTGAGATTCTTCTGAGTTTTAAAAAGATTAATAAATTTTTAAGGCCTCTAAATTAACTCTTGTAATGATCTATTTAAAATAATTTTTTTCAGAAATCACATCCACAATGAGACTTTCCATCACACTATATTATTCTAATTAAAATGCATTAAAGTGGGTCTCACGTGGTATCAAAAGGGAGAACTAGGAGTTTGCCCCTGAGAAGCTGGATGACCGTTAAGTGTTAAGAAAATGTTAAGCTCTTTCCCCCTTGATTTTCTTTTCACATAGTAGCCCTCCAAGGCAAGCTTTCTAATTCGGCTATTACATTTTTTTTTTTTTTGTACCGCATCTAAGGGGGCTAGGATCGATCCAAGAAAGAGTCCAGAGGCCCGCATAATTGGGAACAAAGCCCACACAAATGGAAAAGAAGCCCGCATAAATGGGAAGATATGACGTAACCAGGGTTCGAACCCTAAACAGTTATGTAAGAACTGACGTTCATTACCACTCAGGTAAGGAACCGTTCTTAATTCGACCATGGGCGGAACCAGAGGGGTACTAGCAGGGGCCATGGGCCTCCCTCCCCCCAAAATTTCAAAAAATCCCTTTACCTTTCAAATTCTTTTTATAATTCTCTACTTATGACCCCCAACAATTTTCAAGAAAGCTCCTATATATTTTAAAGGCCTCCCCTAAAATTTCAAAAGAAACCCTTTATCTTTTAATTTTTTTTATAATTTCTACATGTGACGCCCCCGGCCCCCACCCCACCCCGCCTCAAAAAAAAAATTTCAGAAAAGCCCCTGTATACTTTAAAAACTACATTCATTTTTTATATGTGGCCCTCCCAAAATATTTCTCCTACATAGTGGCCCCCCGATAAAGAATTTCTGATTCCGCCCCTGAGTTCGGCTATTACGTAGTTGTCATATTGTTTCCTCTCACGCAAAGTAGGAGAGGTAACTCTCATCACGAGAGATCCCTCTATTAGTATAGCCTATATATATAAAGACATATAATTTGTTATGGTTGTCTCATCAAGTATTCACATTCCATGGTATAAAATCCGTGGGATTAATATGGATCAGAATATTATCTGGGTTTCACAGAGGACGCATATTTAAACCCCAAACGACACGCTGCTCATATATTACATAGTGTCTGACTCTTTGTCATCTCTGAGACGTCTCACCTGTATGGCCCATTGGTGGTCCCAATGAATTCTAAATTCCATATTTTGATTAGGTCTGAAGGGTGACAACTAGCTGAATTAACAATGTAAGAAGTCACTTTTTGCTACTGAGATTTTCAGAATTCTAACTTTCATAATGCTACTTCTGCCTTTAGCATTTCCATATCTGAAATTTGCCAAATGCTTCAGGCAAGATATAGTCTCACCTGTGGCCTGTGTGGCTCATTGGAACCTTTTTGGTTCGTCCAAAATCCTCTAAAATATTTCTTGTACAGAGGGCCACACCCAGACATGTGAAAGTGGCGTTTCTGGTCTGTAGGTACGACCACCACCAACTGCAGTCTGCAGCTGACGAGCATGACAGAACAAGGCTTGTGTGAGACTGAGAGGTGTTTATGTATTTTCTTCTCTGAGGAGGAATATTATAGCCAATGGTATAAAGCCAAAGTCCAAATACTCTTCAAACTTGAAAACACTTTGATATGTCGAGGAGAAGATATGGTCAAAATATCCATATCATTGAACACATTCACGAGATTTTCTAAAAATCTCTTGTTCTGATAGGAGTAGACAAGACGTTTGATCGGTCCCATGATTTCATCCTCGTGCCTGCTGGCCTCGTCCCCCCTCTCTCTCTCTCTCTCTCTTTCTCATTACCAGCAGAAAATGCCGTACCTCCACATAAAAGTTGATTTGACCATTTTTATTTTCATTGGGTGAAGATATTTTTATACCTAGTGGTACTTTTTAAAGGTGATACGGCACCACTGATGAGATCGCTGTTGTGGTGCCCATCTTGCTCAAATTCGAGACTTGCCAAACCACCATTGGCATTGTGTGGCATTCACACGGAGGGCTATTTTTTTTTTTTTGGAATTCAAGGAATTTGTGCTTTGAAAATTTTTGAATTTGCAGATGAAGTGAAATTTTTGGTTGCCCATTTGGGCTTGAGCATTCACGAATTCCATCAAAATATATAGGGAGTGAAATTACTGGATTCTCAGATGTTGAAAGAAACCTTTTATTGGCTGGAATTCAGAAATGTTAGTAAAGAAGTATTGAATTCAGAAATTTCAGGAGACGTCCTGTCGCTTCATGTCCAAAAATTTCCGGACGTGGTGAATTCCTGGCCGAAATTTCACTAAAAATAACAAGGCCATAGATCTTACAAGATTGATGAAGATGATTGGATCAATATTCATAGCAGGGGTGGACCCAGGAGATTTTCTTTGGTGGGGCTACCATGTTAAAAAAAAACTTTGGAGGGCCATGTGTAAAAACTCCATATACATAGTTTTTTTTTTTTACAAATGCAAGGATTTTTATCCCCTTGTTCTGCCAATGGTTAATCGCACGAGACTCTCAAATATGTTTGTAATACTGAGGTGTCAAAACCACTCAACCATGAGTGTCTTCCGTTGTTTTATGACACATTTGTGTAAAGGTAAATCCATGAAAAATTAATGAATAAGCAGATTTGGTTCAATAGGACTCCATTGAAAACCTTTCTCTCTTTTTTGGCAGTTTTTACTAGTTTGAATGAAAAGTGGAGTCCAACTGGGTCCCCTTAAACTTCGGTTGTGGTGTGATACCAAAGAAGCCCTTAATCTGATGGTAAATGTTACAAAAAAAAAAAAATTTTATAAATGTTTGATCTGAGAGTTGGCATGTAGGTGAGAAAGTGGGCACCTCAGTTACTCAGTATTATGGGAATCTCATTCTCCTGTACATGCATAGCACTTTGGGGAGCATGGAACATGTGATCATTTCACTTTCCTAAGTTAAAGTAATTTTATTTTATATATGGAAGTGAATTGATGCCATGACAGCAGCTAATACCAATACTTAGCGTCAGCCAGGCAAGGCACGTCTTTTTCTGCTGGAACTCACTCATGTCTCACACCTCTCAAATTGTACAAACTTTATTCAATCAAATAACATATAATGTTGAATTCATATGCACAAAATGTCCAATTCAGTGTTGCTCTAATTAGACCTAAATGTGAATATATTTTTTTAGATGTTGGAAGGAATTAGGTGAAGGCACAAAAAAAAAAATATCATCAAATAGAACTTTGTGTT
Source organism: Umbellularia californica (assembly GCA_028538565.1). Lineage (NCBI taxonomy): Eukaryota > Viridiplantae > Streptophyta > Magnoliopsida > Laurales > Lauraceae > Umbellularia > Umbellularia californica. The sequence goes on along the minus strand of JAPQWN010000001.1, from coordinate 9,059,613 downwards.
AGTGAGTGGTATTATGTATCCAGGATTTTACCAATAATCAATTATAAGAGGGTTGGCGGGTTCCTTGTCATATGAAAATAAAAAAAAAATTTGGAGGGTTTCTCACTGGTATATAGTCAAGTGATTAGTTGTGTTTCTCTTTCTTTCTTGGTGTCAGTATAATGACCATTTCTTATTTCTATGTCAAAAGGTATTGGAAAACAGAAATGTCAAATAATGATGGGGACAAACCCACAAATCTCAATAAGAAAAGAGGTGCATGGCTCACTTGTAAGATATTGTTGACATGTCCATGTTACAAGTTTTGAAAATGGCTTTTTTTGACATCATTTCATAAAAAATTGATTTGTGTGCAGCATCATGAAATTTCTTAAAATTGCCATTGTTGGAAAGCCATACGTTGAATGTATAAATACTATAGCATGTTATTGCAGGGAACCTTTGAATACAACCAAATAGAACTGCATCTTTTGGTGAGGGTTTGGTGGAAAATTATAAAATAAAAACAGTCCCATTTTATTGTTATGGCACTTGATTTTAACTCTCTCAATATTTGCTTTTATTTTTAGTCTTGTTGGGCGAAAGACAGAAAACGAAACCCACGCTATGAAATAAGAAAATAAAGAACTCGACTGTTTTTTCGCTTAATTTTTATTATAAAAAAAATAATTTGAAGGGTTGGATGATAGTCAAATTAAAACTTGGTACCCGATCATAAGGCTAGCAAGTTGTCCTCAACGGGCCATGTGGAGCTATACTGCATTAGTTGTCCTGTACCAAATAAGATACGTCATAATATGAGCATCTTTGAATTAAATTAGACTTTGTGTGCATCCTGTACCAAACTTGGCCTTTTATCAAGTGAAGTTGAGTTCCTCGTAATCTTTATTATGCGGCCCCAAACGAGATCATATGGTCCGTGCAGCCTACCTCTGGGTATATTGTTCTTTATGTGTGTGTTGTCTCCTTTTTTCCATTTGTGCAGCCTACTTCTTCCTACTTTTGTGTGCTCTCTTTTCTACATCTATGGGCTCTCTCTTGGGTCACAACCCTCTCACTAGGGCAAAAAAATATAAATAACTTGGTAAGAGCTCGTATTTAATCAAAATATACTCAAACCACAAGCTCGAACAACTTTCACAAAATACCTCAACTTATTAACAAATTTAAAACCCGATGAATGATCATGATCTTTCAGAAATTAAAACCCAACATTTTGTATTTTGGGACAGTTATAATTTATAAAGTGTATAACCTAGCGAATAGTTTGCCCTTGTAACTTACCCATAAATCCACAATATATATATATATATATATATATATATATATTTTGTTCCATTTCCACTTCGTAGCTTTTCTTTACCCTTCAGTCAACAATGGGCAACGGGCGGATATAGAAAAGTCGAGTACTTTGATATTTGTATAAAGGATCCCTACACTACACATATAAAATGTATCTAAGTAAAAATTAGTGCAAGTGTCATTTGGCAATTCTAACTTTTAAAGGTTCATATGTCTGAGAAATTATTTAAATTGATGTTTGAGTGTGTTAGACCGCTCGAAACACGTGAGTGTATTATGCAACCAGCATTACAACCTTCTCAACAATGTAACCCTTTCAAATAAACATAAATGTCTAAAGTAATCAAATATTTAACTTTCCTTTTCCTTTTTTAAAATAAATTTGCAGGGACAAAGTTTGTATGTTGTGCTATTTCGCTTTAAAATAAGCTAACCTTTTGTATGTTTGAACACCAAATATCATTGTAATTAAACCAGTGAGCCAAGCACGTCATTTGAGCGATTGAACCAATCACATCATTTGCAAGGAGAGTCTGATTTGTGTCAGGTGCAGGGTTTTGATTGAATCAATATCCTCGGTGGAGCCCACTCATGAAAAACTTTAAAAATATTAAAATAAATGCCACCCTTCTTCTGTGGTCTCTAGCCAAATTTCAATCCAAGTAGGATTGGGGGCCACCATCAAATCACTTGGCCAAGACCCATATAAAAAAGCGAGAATTTATTTTGAGTAGTTAATTTTTTTTCTACTGAATCCAATTTTCAAAGGACCCAACCCAATTTGAAAAGGGCTTGGAGCTGAGAAATTTAGGTGAATAGACTAATTTTCTCTTAAATTTCCTTAGTTAGGTGGAGCCCACTCTTCAATACTCTTCCCCAAGTAGAACCTGGTCTGCGCACTTTTGGCAACACGTAATTTTTTTTAGACGGAGTTGTTCCTCCTAGGACTATTTAGAACTCATGACCGGTTAATTCTGATACCATTTTAAATTTATTTAACCAGTTACTATCAAAACCTCAAGTGCTAGCAGAGACAATATAATTATTTTTCAATACTCTCCTCTCTAATGCAGTCTACTCCTCAACGTTTTCCCCGTAAAGCTCAAGACAGACTGGTTTGACACGGCACCATCTGAGCCTAGCCAAGTCACTGTTGAATGATAGGTACATTGCAGAGCATCTGAGCATGCAGGCTGCAATTTCTGAAATTTCAACGTCCCTACATTTGCAAGCAAACAAGGTTATTCACCTAAATGCATAGAAATGGTGATATGTTTTAGTGACCAATATTACACAAAAGGATTAATATACATGTAATTATAAAATGCACGACATGTCCCATCAGCTATGTGCCATTTGTTCCTAAAATAGGTCCAGTTCGAGCTTCACAGCCCAATCACCTTTTTTTTTTCCCTTTCCCTGTGTCTGCATGGTATAGAGAACCTGTGAATCTGTGATACTGCAATGACTCAAAATAGTCAAAACACGTGACTTCTCTTATGCATAATATGTTCTCTCTTGTTATGGAAATTCAAGTAAGCATCCCTGTAGGCTTCCAAACGTATTGGTAATTCCCTTTCTTTTAAGATGAATGAGTGATACAAATGAACAATGCTCTTGCGAAGACCTACTTGATGAGCAGTGAGATGAGACACCTTAACCACTGGAGTGTATCGTGTTTTTATGCTATTTTGATTTAGTTGAAGAGAGCTAACCCGACCCCCCTTTTTTCTATTTTGACTTAAAATCTCAATTTTTTAAAATGATATATATATATTTTAAATTACACCAAAAGGTGAATTGTGAATTATAAGTTAGACGAGTGTCAATAGAGATGAGCGATACAGGGTAAATTGAGTGTTGACACACACCCGTTTAATTATCCGAGTGGCATTTCTGCTAATTTATAAGAAAATGAAAGGATACATTAGATTTTATGTTCACTGTATCCTCTCCATATTTAAGGAGAAGTGAATTTTTATGCCACGGGACTATCATATTAACACTATATAAGTAATTTTGAATTGGAGCCATTTAAGGAAAGCTTTTTTTAAATTTTTTTTAAAATTTTCAATTATTTTAGCAAAGAAGGCTACCAATATTGACTTCTTTACCATACTTATAAGGTTCTTGTGCTTTTGTGAAGAGAGCCCTTGGGAAATTAATAATTGTAAAAAAAGTCATGCATTTTTGCTATGTTTTAAACACCCTCCGGTTGATATCATCAGTTACATTTTCTCGAATAGATTTAAAGCTAATTCCAATATACATTTTTTATAAACACCAAATTACCTTTAATTATTATAAAAAAAAAGATAGACCAAATACACTTAGTCATATTACAAATTAGAGCTTTCAAGTCCTATTACAAAAAATCATATCATCATCATTATTAAGTGTTGCCAGTCCTGAGCTTAAATAAAAGAAGGTTGGATGTATGGTGAATTGTAGTAAAGTATGGTGAATTGTAGTAAAGTGAGGTGAAGCATCAAATCAAGAGAGGATAAAATATAAGGGTCATGATAGTCTTTTGTTTTTAGTTGCTTAATAGAGAATCTTTTTTACTTTTTGTGTAAAAATAGGATTTTTTTTGTCATTTAGTGGAGAAAGGAGGGTATTTTTTTTTCTTTTAAAACGAGAGAAATTTGAATTTGTGTACTTTTGATATGACTCATTGTCTATTCTTGTCTGGATAATGAAGGCTTTACCTCACCTTACTTCAATTCACCTCACATCCAAACACGATCAATAATGTAAAACCTTTTGTTATAGCCTAAACAGAAATTATGAGAAAACAATACTTCATTGCTCAAATTAGAACAAAATGAAGAAACATAATTCATATAGCCACCCTAACATAATTGGGACAAGGCTTTGATGATAATGATTATTGGTTTTGGAAATAAAAATCAAGACATGGTGAGACCCCTAAAAACTCCCCACTACCATTGCCCTGCATCCAAATGTGGTGGCGATGCACGACAGATGACAATGATGAGTAGTGTATGTGAAGCCTCTCTCTCTCTCTCTCTCTCTCTCTCTCTCTTTCTCTCTCTCTCTCTCTCTCTTTTAATTTTAATTTTTGCTAGGTTGGTCTTCTAGCACTCTTGTAATTTTAATTTTTACTAGGTTGGTCTTCTGGCAAGGAGTGATATTGTTAATTAGAAGACCTAGAGATCAAGTTCACCTTAGGCATGCATGTGATACCGAGTTGCCAATACTACTCGACCGCAAGTACATTTGCAGCGTGTGAACTGTGAAGCCTCCTTTTACCATTTTGGACGACTCTATTTTGCTTAAATAGCTTGGGTGGCCCATAATAGTTTTATATATAATTATGGGAAGCTCCATCCGTTTACTTTTTTTTTTTTCCGATGAGGGCGTCCAACCTCTTTGATAATCGACTATTCTCCGGGCACGTGAAGTCCCTGCCTTCTCCACACACTAGATAAGATAGGCTTTTGCTTAGGCAAAAGACCCCAAGGAGAAAGCACAAGTTCAAAACCCCGGCATCCCGTTCATGAGTTCTGGTCCTTGCCAACTATACTACTCCTCCATTCGGGGAAGCCACGGTATTTTGTTTTAACATCTTTGAAATTAATTTAAACACATTTATGTTTTAAACGGTGCCTTGCTATTTTTGAAATAAACCAGGGCATTTCTTGTCTTAAAAATACATGTGTATCTCTTCTTGGAAAAAAGAACAAAAAGTTTAACAAGTAGATGAAGGGAACAAACCGTCTCCCCTAGCCTCGTTAATATTTAGCATTGGCCGACACATTGCAAATGTGGTAACTAAGTCACCCATTTAATTATTGTGATATTTGGCCTCCAGTCCCATTACTAACAACATTTTGATGATTCTTGGAAATGTCTTCGTTGAGAGGGGACGCATTCAATCAATGGCTTGGATTGTAAAAAGTGGGCCTTCTGACGGTGATAGCTTAACAATACACCCCAACATCATGTTGTGAAAGTAATACTATGAGGCAGTGTCACAAACTACAAGGACAATTTTAGATGTATATCATGTTATCTTCGGAAAAAACAACCAATTGCATACCAGAACCATTGTAATACAATAAAAGCTGTGGAGCCTTGCCTTAGCCACTTGCTTTTTATGGAGGACATTTATAGAGGACATTTGGCAAAGAACACATGACAGCAAATAGTAGGAGAAAGCCCCTCACAACATTGTCTATTGGAAGTTTAGAACAACTTAGTCCCACTTTTAATGTTCAAATCAGGTTGAAAACTTGATCATATGTGATTGAAATGCATTCTCAATCCAACTACTCATCGTATATGCATGATATATATGGGAAATATTCTAAATTTAAAATATATTGGTTATTTAACTTCATTACTTTGAATAAATTATTATGAATATATGTAAATAAACATTTTTGCATTTTATAAGTATATGATCTATTTAAAATACTTTTAAAAACATAATCGTATTCTTAAATATTAAAAAAAATATTTTTTTACTTTGATTAGTCTAGTCTGAGCCATGAACTTTCCAACAAAGTTTGAATGAGCTGGATTAAGAAAAAGCATCCCATCAATAATAGGATACAACAAAACACTGGCGCCACAGTTTACAGAATACACCCTATCATTCCTCTTTATTATTTATACTCTCCTTTCAAGTACTATCACATGTTAACAATTTGAAAAAAGGAACAATATCATGATAATATTGCAACATGTCCATAAAATGGTAACTTTTGATAACTACATGTTATTTTCAAAGTATCTTCAAAACACTGATATGAAATCATCATAACATCAAAGAAAATATAAAAAACAGGAAGATTCATAACATAATTGCTACATATAATTTGTGCTCACACTACATATGAAAAAAATAGGAACAATATTTTGGGCTTGTTTGGATGCACGGGAAATTGAAGTATGTTGAGGTGAAGCATCAAATCAAGAGAAAATAAAATATAAGGTGTTATGATGGTGTTTTGTTTTTAATTGTTTGGTATGAAAATTTTTTGACTTTTTGCATAAAAAAGTGGAGTTTTTCTATCTTTTATTAGAGAAAGGAGGTTCCTTTTTTAACTTTTTTTGAAAAATTTAGATGGAAATCTAAAATTGTGTACTTTTGATATGACCCCTTATCATTTCTTCTTTGAATTCACTTTACTTTATTTTAACTAGTTAATTGCCAAACACGTCTAGGGTCATATCAAAGTGAATCAAGGCAAGAAATGACAAGGGATCATATCAAAAGTACATATTTTTAAAATTTCATTTGAATTTTTCAAAAAAAGTAAAAAAAACAACTTTCTTTCTCCACTAAAAAACAAAAAAAAAAAAACTCCACTTTTCTACATAAAAAGTTAAAAAAAATTTATATTAAATAATTAAAAATAAAATACCATCATAGTATCTGATATTTTATTTTATTTTAATTTGGTGTTTCATCTTACCATAATTTAATTCACCGTACCTTCAAACACGGCCCATAAGAAAGACCCTCCAATTTGACAGTCTCCTGCCATTTAACAATATATGATATGATATGATAATGTCCAAGTACGGCAAACAAATGACCATGCTTTGAGGCCTATGGCCCAAGTGATATTGACTTGAAAACAAAAACATCTTGTAATAAGCGGTGCATGAGCTGTACATTCAAAACCACCCCTACCCATAAGTATAACTCTCTCCAAATTGATACAGGGGGCAAAAGATAAAAAAATCACCCATCACTGACTCCAAATTCAAAACATGATTAGATTGCAGACCCTCCCCAATCCACGGTTGTCCAAACAGTGGGCCCCACACATCCATAAAAATCAAAAGATAAAGGCAGATGATGAAGGGGAAAAAAAGGAAGACAAGCTTAAAGGAATCAAACTACTGTGCAATAAAAACTGTCAATTCTCCTGAGTACAATGAACGTACAAAGAGACAAGGGCAGGTTGGTAATTCTACTTTTTAAACTTAACCTGGGTTAGCGAGAAGCAACCTAAAAGCTTAAACGGAAGACAGTATAAAACGTCTTCGGAGAGAGAAGACATTGATAGGGACCTATAAAAAGCGAAGAGAAGAAGAGAAGAAGGAGAGAAGGGAAGAGAAAAGGAAGAGGAGAAAAACGAAACCCTGCATTAGAGGAACGAAAGACGTAGGAATCGGTTCTTATCTTCTCGAAATCGCGAGCAAGGACGGTATTTTTTGCTTCGAATCTGATGAGTTCTTGATTTTTCTTTCTCGATTTGGTATGCAGCATCTGCAGATCGGAAGCTTGTTTCTGCTCCTTGAAAAAACACGCAGGTTTTCATTTAGGTCGGGAGAATCGAGCTTTGCTTTAATTTGTTGATTTCTCCTTCGTCAGATCTTGGTATGGTATCTCGTTCTAGGGCTGGAAGCTAGGGTTTTGTCGAAGAGCAGAAGAAAAGAAGACTTTTTTTTGAGTTGCTGTGCTGTTTCTGGTCGGATCTTAGGGGTTTTTTTGGGTGAAGCTGGAATGGAAACTAGGTTTTTTGGAGGGAAGAACTAAGGAAGAAGGTCGTTTGTGCTGATTTTGTTGAACGTGAAGGTTTTCTCTGTACTTGTCACAGATCAGGAGCTCCATTTTGCTTCTTCTTCGTTGTTTGACGAACGAAGAGGGCTTGGCTTTTGAAGTTTACAGCAAGAAATCTGTGTTGAGATTGGTCATTGACAGTTTTGGAAGGAAGCTGAAGGAAGAGATAAGAGGATAAGAAGTAGCAGAATTAGTTCTATCTGTTTGTTTAGCTTGTATTTGTCTTTTCCTTTTGTTTTACATCCAGATCTTTGCGCTGGAGCGATTAGGGATCCCGGGAACTATGTCGTCCTTGAGTAGGGAACTGGTTTTCCTTATCTTACAGTTCTTGGACGAGGAGAAGTTCAAAGAAACAGTCCATAAGTAAGTTGTTTACATTTTTTTTCTTCGTCTCCAGCTGTTTTGAATGTAGGAGAACAAATTGGTATGCTGGTGGTAATGCTCTGTTTTTTTTCTCATGTGTTGGGTCTTTGAAATTGGAATTCTAGATTGGAACAAGAGTCTGGCTTTTTCTTCAATATGAAACATTTTGAGGATCAAGTTCAGGCGGGTGAATGGGATGAAGTCGAGCGTTACCTATGTGGATTCACAAAGGTTGAAGACAATCGATATTCTATGAAAATATTTTTTGAGATAAGGAAACAGAAGTATCTTGAAGCTCTTGATAGGTGGGGTTTTGTTTCAATCTATTTAATGCACTGTGGAGGGGGTGGAGACTTTGTGGTGTTTAATTCTGTGGTTCTATTGGTTCTTCATTTCAGGCAAGACCGGGCCAAAGCTGTTGAAATACTTGTTAAGGATCTCAAAGTTTTTGCATCCTTCAATGAGGAGCTGTTCAAGGAGATCACTCAGTTGCTAACTCTTGAGAATTTTAGGTAATTAGTGGTGGGTCACCCACCTTTTGTGTTGGCAGTTCACATTGCTTGAGTTGATTTATTTTCTACTTTTCATGAAGGGGAAGTTAATTCATCTATTGTGTAGGCAAAATGAGCAGCTTTCCAAGTATGGGGACACGAAATCGGCTCGAAATATCATGCTTTTGGAGCTTAAAAAGCTCATCGAAGCAAATCCTTTGTTTCGTGACAAGCTAGCTTTCCCTTCCTTCAAAACTTCACGATTGAGGACTTTGATTAACCAAAGGTTGTTTATTGTACTTTTAACTGTTTACATGGATATTTATTTGAACCGTACATCTGATGCTTAAGTAGTATTCATTGGATGACTTCATTCTGGCAATGCTGCCATCCAGATTCCAGAGGTTTGCGCCCAATTGGCCAATTTGTATTTATTCCACTTGCAATCTATGATGCATTTATTGTAGGTTGCTGTGACTTTTTAAAAAAAATATCTATGTGCCATTGCTTAGGTTGTTATTAAGTTTTTTAATAGGTTGTCATGGTGGAATTTGCAGTAACACAGAAATTCTAATCATGTGGAATTGCATATTCGAAAAGTTTCATTCTCACTTCTCAGTTATTTGTGTTGCCATTTTCAGTCTCAACTGGCAACATCAGCTTTGCAAGAATCCGCGCCCTAACCCAGATATCAAAACACTTTTTACTGACCACACATGCACTCCTAACAATGGATCCCGTGCTCCTCCTCCAACCAACAGCCCCCTTGTTGGACCCATTCCTAAAGCTGGGGCATTTCCGCCCATAGGTGCTCACAGTGTAAGAAAAATGCATCCATCTTTCATTAACATGGTTTTTAGCTTCATATCTTATGTATGAGAACCTTCATTTTTGGAATAACCCAGTTCTTGACTCCCCATGACTGAAACTCATGCTGCCAAACTCTTTTATGCAGCCATTTCAACCAGTTGTTTCCCCATCTGCTAGTGCTATTGCAGGATGGATGTCTAGCACTAACCCTTCTTTACCACACGCTGCTGTTGCAGCTGCCCCTCCTGGTCTAGTGCAGCCTCCTAATGCAGGTGTGGCTCTTTATATAAGTCTTATTCAGCTGTGGTCTTCTGTGCTCCAGAAATCTGAGTAACTTACACCTGTGAATTTTTCAATGCCTGCAGCGGCGTTCTTAAAACATCCAAGGACTCCCACAAGTGCTCCAGGGATTGATTATCAGTCAGCTGATTCCGAACATTTGATGAAGCGGATGCGTGCTGGCCAATCCGACGAGGTGTGAATCTTATAAAGTCCTGTTTGAGGCTTTATTAATTCAGTCTCCTTAAATAATATTGGCATTCATTTCTTCTAGATGGTCTTGTTAATCAGTTCTCGGATGTGGTTTATAGGTGTCATTCCCTGGGGCAACACACCCTCCCAATATCTATTCTCAGGATGATCTTCCAAAAGCCGTCGTGCGAATTCTTAACCAGGGTTCAAATGTAATGAGCATGGATTTTCATCCACAGCAGCAAACAATTCTTCTTGGTTGGTTCATTATGATTATTTATTTATTTTGGTTATTTACTCTGTTGCTGGTATGAATTACTGACACTGTTATTGTTTTGATATTATCTATTAGTTGGAACAAATGTTGGTGACATTGGTCTTTGGGAAGTTGGTTCCCGAGAAAGGCTAACACATAAAACATTTAAGGTTTGGGACATCTCGGCTTGTTCAATGCCTTTACAGGTACTGGTTATTGCATTGCATGAACTATATCAATGTAGTAGTGCCATAATTGTAAGATGCATCTTTAAGTGGCTGCCAATCTCCTTATCAATACTCTTATCATTGTTTAATTTCCAGGCAGCATTAATGAAAGATGCTTCAATAGCCGTCAATCGGTGTGTGTGGGGACCAGATGGATCTGTACTCGGTATCACTGAAAAACTTGCGTGCTGTTAATTAATTTTTTTTTTTTCAAATGTTGAATCTTCTCCATCTTACCGGCAAGCCAGATGTAAAATGGAACAATATATATTTCTCATGGTTATGTTTTGCTATGCTGTTTCTTCTAGGTGTTGCATTTTCCAAGCATATTGTTCAGATATACACTTACAATCCTACTGGAGATTTGAGACATCACTTGGAGGTATATTCCAAGTTCTTAAATCCGCGTTCTCTTTTTTGTTGTTGTGATGAGGTGACAGCAAGTTAAGGTTTTTGTACTGTTATGATGGCATAGATCGATGCTCATATTGGAGGTGTTAATGATATTGCCTTCTCTCATCCCAATAAGCAACTCTGTATAATCACATGTGGTGATGACAAGACAATTAAGGTAATAATGACTTCAATATTCTCAGCATCTGGAAAGAGTGCATGCCTTGATGATATAGTGATATAAATGACAGGTATGGGATGCTGTGTCTGGACGCCGTCAGTATATATTTGAAGGCCATGAAGCTCCTGTATATTCAGTCTGCCCTCACCACAAAGAGGCTATCCAGGTTCCTCAAACAATTTTTTGTTAGTGATTTGATTAAAGTGCAGTGTTATCTAATTTTTTTTACTTATTAAGGTTATGTTGTGAAAGGCTAATTAATTTCACTTATCGTTATAAATAATCTAATGGAATTCTTCTGACTTGAGCTTCATCTGCAGTTTATTTTTTCTACAGCTATTGATGGTAAAATTAAAGCATGGCTCTACGATTGCATGGGATCTAGAGTTGATTATGATGCTCCTGGGCTTTGGTGTACCACAATGGCATATAGTGCAGATGGAACAAGGTGATATTACTGGGCCTTGAAATTACAGACATTCTTCTTCTTCCTGGCTAAAGTCGCATGGATGATAGGCAAATATTATGTTAATTGTTTGTTTTCATTATCGATAACAGGGAGAATGAATTGCCCTAGGGGTCCACTTGAGGAATTTGCGGAATGGATTTATCCCATGTGGTGAGAAATTGGGGACTTGTGGAATCCATCCCATGATGATATCATATTGTCATCAAACTGATTCCAAACATGATGCCAAAAAAAGATGAGGCCAAAAAACAAGTAAAAACACACTTCTTTGGAGTCTATATAATCATTAGTATTCCATTTTGTCAAGCAATCACAAAATTTTGAGATGGAAAAAACCACATCAGCATGCAGTCTCCCCTTTTTTTTTGCCAGGGAGGACTTGACTTGAACCCACACATCCCTCTTTTTTTTTTTTGGGTGTGGGTGTTTTGTTCTTACCAGCTGGGCTACAGCATGGGACAAATTTGGCCTCATTTCATTGCCACATGACAATCTCATTCCAGGAATTCACATAGGTCTTAAACCAAATGGACCCTGAAGCACTCGGTCTTCAGTGTTCATTTCTCTAGGATTTTGCCCATTTCTACCATCCAATAAACCTTTATTTTTTCTTCTGCTGATTTTTCTTTTGTGTCTGTGTGTGGGGGTGGGTTCGATTTTATCTTAATGTCTTGCAGGCTTTTCTCTTGTGGAACCAGTAAAGATGGTGATTCCCACTTAGTTGAATGGAACGAAAGTGAAGGAGCTATTAAGAGGACGTACTCTGGTTTTAGGAAGCGTTCCTTAGGTGTGGTGGTACAGTTTGACACAACTAGGAACCGCTTCTTAGCGGCTGGTGATGAATTTCAGATCAAGTTTTGGGATATGGACAATCCCAATATATTAACCACCACAGAGGCAGATGGAGGATTGCCGGTTAGTACAAACTATACTTCTGGTTGAATTGTTTGAAGATTAGCTGGTTATTTACTTTTGCCCATGTTTGTCCTTCCAGGCGAGTCCTCGGCTGAGATTCAATAAGGAGGGCTCATTGTTGGCTGTTACAACAAGTGACAATGGAATTAAGATCCTAGCAAATACTGATGGACAACGCCTGATAAGGATGCTAGAGAACAGGACATTTGATGGCCCTCGAGGTCCTTCCGAGCCAATGAACACAAAGGTAAGTCTGCCCTTTAGCTTTCTCCATGTATCCGTATGATGTTTGTTGTTTGTGGTTTCCTTTTCATGTATGGCTACACACTTTTTTGATGCATTTTATACCACCTTGTTGTGCAGCCTCCAATAGCTAATGCACTGGCTGCTGCAACAAATGTTTCTTCTCCACTGTCCGCAAGCCTTGAGCGGTCTGATAGAATTCTGCCACCTGTATCTTTGGGTAGCCTAGTAAGTATTTGATGCATCTGACAAAACCCTTAAAAAATAAGCTTATCTTCCTATCCTGTGATTAGTGTGCAGCCCTGACAGTTAAATGGCTGAGTGAATATGCAGGCGACCATGGACTGCAACAGGACAGTGGATGTTAAACCAAGGATAGGTGAAGATCTAGACAAAATTAAAAGCTGGAAATTGGCTGATATTGTTGATTCAGCTCAGCTCAAAGCTCTCCGGTTGCCTGATCCCTTGACTTCTGGCAAGGTACTATAATATTGTTTATATGGAGTTTGATTGAATTAAAATTTCCAAAACTGATAATTTGAGGATAGATGTTGACTGTATGGGGAAGAGAAAAATGAAGTCTTTATTTATAATGGGTCTTGTTTGTTCAAAATAATCATGTTTCATCTTACATTGGGGAACTTTGGTAACATATACATATTTCCTGATTTGCAAAGATTGGATTCACAAGGTTTTGTTATTTGACCCCCCAACACCCTTTTTTCTGAATGTCTCATCTAGAATTTACTTGTGGATGCCACTTGAATATTTAGGAAACAGGTCTCGTACTGGTAAGTTTGAGTCGACTCAGCTGAGCTGGCTCTGATGTGTCAGGCGCTGAGTTGAGTTTTCCCCAAGTCAAAGCGTGTCCTATATATATATATATATATATTTTTTTTTTTTGGGGCAGAATTCACTTTATTCCCCAATTTTCTGTTGGGAGAAGCTTTGGGAGGCTCTTATGGGTATTTTGTATTGGATTCTGGAACTTCAAAATCACTTTTTTTTTTTGGAAGACTAAGCATTCAAAGATTGGAGGTACCATTTGTCCAACTGAGTGAAACATAAATGTGGGTGCCTATGGCCACTTGAATTCATTATTAATAAGTAAAACATACAAGTCATATAATTCTAGATTCGTAGAACATATTATATAATTGTAGAACATAATTTTCTATTCCATTGTCTCTGTGTGTCTCTCCTCCCATCCAACGTTTCTCATTAAGCCTTTAAAAGCAACCGAATGGAAATGAGAAAAAAAAAAAAGGCGCCTAAATCGATTTCTGCATTTGTTCACTCCCAGCCTTCTCTTTGCTCTTCCTTTCCCTTTGTCGCTCCCCCTCTGCTCTCTTCCTCTCTTCTTTGTCTTTCTCATTCAGACGTCAAAACCAGGACATCTCCATCACCTTGATCGCTGGCAGTGGGAAACAGGGAAAAAATCCCAAAATTGAGGCTGAGATTTTGTTCTATCCCAGCCCTCTCTGTGCTCTTCCTCTCTGGGTTGGGCCTTTGGATTTCGACTCTCTCTCGGTCAGCATTCATTCATCCGATCGGAAAAACCCAGGGCTTTTTTTTTCCCATTTATAAGGCAAAACCCAAAGGAAGGTTGGATTTTTTGGATACATTATCAGATCTTGGGTTTGCAGGGGATGAGGAAGAGTGGCTTGGTCTTGGAGCACGATGGGTGGGGGTGTTTTTTATTTTTTTTTATTTTTGCTATGTTGGTTTTTTGTGGCTGGTTGATGAAAATGTCTGATATTAGATAGGCCTGGTTCATACAACTGAGGAGAGGAAGATGGTGGTGCTTTTTTTTTTTTTGGTTTTTGTGGCTGTTGAACACAAATGAGTAGAATGGGATGTGTCTGGTTCACACTTCACATGACTGAGGAGAGGATGCTGCTGCGTTTTGTTTTTGATATTTTTAATGATGGCAGTCACTTCGTTGGAGAGACTGTCATCTTCCGTATCCAGGAGTTTTGAATGGCCTTTGAGATGCCCTTGTGAAAGTCAGGATGTTTTTGTTTCTTAGGGGAATAGTTGAAGTCCATCACCATTACCTGATGGGCAGTATGATCCCTGAGGGAGAAACTTGTGATGCACTGACCAAGGAATCAATTTGAGTTTTCTGAGAAAGTTACTGCATGCCATTGTTTCTTGGAAGAGAATTCATGGTGTTGGCAACCTTCCTTAATGGATGCTTGAACCCAATGTTACTGCATGCCATTAGGCACTGCTGCTTGTTACACTAAAAGCACTCCACTGACCAAGAAGTGGCGGCTGTTTAATGCATTGATCAAGCAACTTAAAACGGTGAAACTGGAGGGCTGCATGTAAGAACCCAAGTTAAATTCAACGACCATACATTCGAGCATTCAACTGTACCCGGGCCCATTGTTAAGTCCAACAACCATTCAACAGCAATTGCAACAACCATACAATGAGCATCTACATGAACTTCTTTCTTACAACCTGTCATTGAACATCAAACTGAACTGCCCACTAAGGTCTCTGCCAACATGGAATATTTTGTGAATGAATATCAACCTGTGAATTTGTTCAACACCACCCAAAAGTGAGAACAGTGAACATCAGCCAGTGAACATCAACTGAACATAATCTGAACATCAATTGAATATAAAAACTCACATTCAACATCAAAAGAAAGGACCTGTATCATTCATACAAATGAATATAGTCATCAATGTACTGTCGTTAAACTGATACAATTGTTACAACATCAAGAGCCTTCAATCCATGAGATTTTCCTTGACATGGGGATTGGGATACAAATTACAATTGTTACAACTTACAACATCTCAAATACCATTAATCTGAAACCACGTAGGTGCCTTCATTGTGGCAGTGAGTCAACTATCAGCATTGGAGGTAGACCCCTCTGAAGCGGATATAGTTGGATTGATCGCAGAATTCTCAAAAGTGCACCTGAAATGTAAAAATGCAATTAACACTTACTGGATTTGCACAGATAAAAAGATGACATTTAATTGAGAGACGTTGGATCGGAGGCCTGGATTGGACGACCTGGATTTGTCGTTATTATAGAGAGTGAGGACAGGACCCCTTTTATAAAAGTTATGGGCTCTGTGGGAGACTTGGTTACAACTCGGCCAAGTTGACTCGAGGGTGACTAGTCCTCAAAGTCCAAGTTTTAAAACCTTGTTTACTGGTGAATGTAGTTTAGGTTGGTTGATTTGTCTAGAGCAATGTACTGATAAGCTTGGATGGTTTTGGCTTGTTTTTACATCTGACCACCCTTAAAAAAAAACAGCAGAAAAAGGAAAAAAACACACACCACAGGCGCACCCGCACACGCGCGCACACATACCCCCACACCCCAATCATCCATTGTGCGTATTCTGTGACTTAAGAAACTGAGTCTTGACTTGCTTGCAGGTTGTTAGACTGATTTATACAAACTCTGGGTTAGCTGTGTTAGCCCTTGCCTCCAATGCTGTGCATAAGCTGTGGAAATGGCAACGTACTGATCGGAATCCATCTGGGAAGGTGACTCACTATTTTATGCACTTAGAAATAAGATGATCTATTGTGTTATCTTTTGCCCTTTTGCTTTATACTGTCTGACAGCATACTTTTCTCTTCAGTCTACTGCTTCAGTTGCACCTCAGTTATGGCAACCATCCAGTGGAACTCTCATGACTAATGACACAAGTGAGACTAGCCCTGCTGAAGATTCAGCTGCTTGTATTGCTTTGTCTAAGAATGACTCATATGTCATGTCTGCTTCTGGTGGAAAGGTTTCTTTGTTCAACATGATGACATTCAAGGTTCATCATCTCTCTTCTCCACGATCTTTGTGGTCTTTTTTTTTCTTCTTACTTGATTCAAATTGTTTGTTTGATATTACCAGGAAAAGTGTAGGTTCTTATGGCACGAGTTCTTAAATACTGCATTAAACTTAATGATATTCAATTTCAGGTCATGACCACTTTCATGCCACCGCCTCCTGCTGCTACCTTTCTGGCATTTCATCCACAAGATAATAATATCATTGCCATTGGGATGGAAGACTCTTCTATTCAAATATACAATGTCCGAGTTGATGAGGTGATGATGCTCATATTGTTGATATTTGAATATGAGAATGTTTTCTGATAACTTTTTGTTTTTGTCCTTTAAATCATCAAAACAAAACGAGTGTGTGCTTATCAATCTTTAACTTCTTCAAGTTGATTTCACTTTGATTTATATTTTGTGATCTTTGCTGCTGCTGGTGGTGGTGTTGTCACTGCCACTGCTGCAGTTATATTTTCTTGCTGGATAATCTTATGTTTCTCCTATTCATGTGCCATGGTTTTGGCATATATCATTTGTCCTTTACCTTATTTGATGCTCTACTGTAACACTAAGTATCTTTTTTCATGTTGGCAGGTAAAGATCAAACTTAAGGGTCATCAAAAGAGAATAACAGGCCTTGCATTTTCCCAGTCCATGAATGTGCTGGTCTCTTCAGGGGCTGATGCACAAGTAAGTATCGCTGAATATTTCAATGGTCTGCGTGCTCGCTCTCTTTCATGGCCTAGATTAGTTTTACCTTTTTCTTTATATTTTTCAAAAGGCATGACCATAGGTTCATGACCAGCGGTGTTTCTAATTTCAGCTTTATTGGGATAAGCATTGGTTGTTATCAAATATCCTGACTGCATGTTTTTGAAATTTAAGAAACCTACTTTCTGCTTTGTTGAAATAAGTGCTGTGGTTATCATTGAATATGGCGAATGCATGTTTCTGATTATTCAAGGACCTTGGTTTTTAATATCAGCCATCCATTTCCTTGAATGTTTAGAATCTGAATATAAAAACCAATTAGCTACTGTGTTTAGTTTTCCTGGTTAGTTTGTTGGTGGAATACATTCATATGATCCCGGTCTGAAAGTTGTCATGGATAAGATGAATTTCTAAGTGATTTTCATCAGCCCCTGATATTATTATTTTTGGATAACCAGTACGATTGCAGTTGTGTGTGCAGTTTTCATGGTTTAGCATAACAACCTGAGTTTTCTAAACCCTGTTTAACCTTTGTTTATTTAGAGTTATTTATTTGAAAGTGAAGATCACTGGTGGTAAGCTGTTTTTGATGGGCCACCAGTTTGTAATTTGTATGGTTCATATATACTCGACCTAAACCGTGTTCATTTGGGAGCTGTAGACTGTTTCTTGTAGGTTGAGTGGGTTCAAATTATTTAGGATGGGCAAAAAAGTATTTACACGGGTAAGCATAAAGTCAATTATTTAACCAATAGGAACTGTGAGGGGCCTGCTGAATTTATGTAGTATGTACAGGCTATAAACCAATTAACAGACATGTTTGCCAAAAGCATTACTGCGTGGTGGTCAAATTCTAATGATCTATGCCAAGCTGGGCATGAGTAATATCTATGCACCACCTTTAGATATAGTTCAGAGTGCTATGTTCATCTTGAATTAACGGGCATGAGTAATATCTCTGCACCACCTTGAGGGAGTTCTAAGTGCTATGGTCATTTTGAAGTAACATCTCTCTCTCTCTCTCTCTCTCTCTCTCTCTCTCTCTCTCTCTCTCTCTCCAGGGAGGGAGTATTAATTGTTCTCATGCACGCCACCTTGAGGGAGTTTTAAGTGCTTTGGTCATCTTGAAGTAACATCTCTCTATCTAAGCTTCAGTTTTTTTTTAGGATACGGTCCTCTCATAAAGACATGATGAAATGTTGAAATAATCTCCCCGACCCACCCTTTTTTTGTGCAATAAGTTTTAAGGCTTTGGCAAAAAATTATGATACTATGCTGTCCCATCCTGGAATGGTAAACTTTCTTGTAAGGTGTGGAAATGATGAGATAATTGGTAACATCAGGAAGGCAAGGAAATGATAGTGACTTCTATTTCTTTATTGGTTAAATTTCAGCTTTGTGTATGGAGTATTGATGGATGGGAGAAGAAGAAATCAAGGTTCATCCAAGCCCCACCTGGTCGATCTGCAACAGCACTAGCTGGGGACACAAAAGTTCAATTCCACAATGATCAGACTCATCTCTTAGTCGTCCACGAAAGCCAAATTGCAATTTATGATGGCAAGCTTGAATGCTTGCGTTCAGTAAGTTCTTACCCTTACAATATTGAAAAATTGCTGCACTCATTCCATTTCAAGGCAACCATGGAATTTTTTGAGCTTCGGCAATCGCCCCAGCTAAGCTGGTGCTGTTTCTACCCTTTTTTTTTTTCTGCAACATCATTTATTTACTGTCATGTAATTTTCAGCTGTCTTGTTTATGTTGCTAGTTCCAAAGCTTGTATTTTATTTATTTAATTTTATAACATAAATAGACATCTTGTGGGAAAAAGGATAAAGCAGCGCTACCATGAGCAACTGAAGAAACGGCATTTAAGGGTCAGCACATCCACCTAACCGCTTAAGTTATAGATGATCCATACAGGAACTCCAGAATAAAAGTAGCAGATTACTTTTCTTATGACGTGGTGTGAATGCCTTTTTATCAGATAGGCTAAATTGGAAAACTATAGGTAAATATCTACAAATGGCTGCCAAATAGCCTCTCCTATGGTGTGAATTGATTACCTTGCCATCACCCTATTAAATCATATTCTAGGAAGGGGAAGCTCTCATCTACTTCTCTATCTTATATCTTTCACTCTTCACCTCTTCATTTTTTCAGTTTTAGACCTCAATTTATAAATGAACTGCTAGAAAATCAATACCAGGCAAACAAACGGGCTCTTGAAGGATGGTTGATTATGGAACACGAAGAGATGGGTTTCAGTGAATATGTTCATTCAGGGATGGCAGGCATTTAAAATATTTCCATGCATTTGGTTATATACCCTACA
Organism: Umbellularia californica; assembly: GCA_028538565.1. Lineage (NCBI taxonomy): Eukaryota > Viridiplantae > Streptophyta > Magnoliopsida > Laurales > Lauraceae > Umbellularia > Umbellularia californica. The sequence goes on along the minus strand of JAPQWN010000001.1, from coordinate 9,040,089 downwards.
ACTGTTAGTTAAATAACATCTAAATATCTTCAGTCATGAAGCACATGGACACTTTCTATCTTCTTCCGTTGTTCCTTTTGGCTTAATTTGGAGTTCTTGGTTCTCACCAATGTTTATTTATATCTTATACAGTGGACTCCAAGAGATGCACTCTCTGCACCCATTTCAAGCGCGATCTACTCGTGTGATGGTCTGCTGGTGTATGCCGGGTACTGTGATGGTGCAGTTGGCGTATTTGATGCGGACACTTTGAGGCTCCGATGTCGCATTGCACCTACTGCTTATATTCCTACTGTTGCTAGGTACGCCAGCAAAATGATGTCCGGGCATCTTTACAGTTAAAACTGACAAAATGCTCAACCATCAATGCTTGCTTCTGCTTTTAGTTAGTTACATTTCCAATGGTTTACTTGATCTACATTTGTTTAAGATACTATGTTTAACCAACTGTCCTTTCATTGAAAGAAATCATTTTCTCATAAATTTGCTTGTATAAAAGAATTCTTTCTATCATTGGCATGTGCATTTCATAACGGATGTGGTCGTGTTGGTTGCAGCAACAGTGTCTATCCATTGGTAATTGCTGCTCACCCGTCGGAACCCAACCAGATTGCATTAGGAATGAGTGATGGTGCAGTACATGTGGTTGAACCATCGGATGCGGAAATGAAATGGGGGGCCCCACCCCCTCAGGAGAACGGGACTCTTCCTTCCATCCCCTCTAATCCTGCATTGAGTAGCCAGGCATCAGAGCCCCCTTCAAGGTGATTGCGGCAAAATTGCTGACTCCAAATACAAGTCAAGAGGCAGTGCTTCTCCACTGCATAGGCGAGCACTTTTTCATCTGACGCCATGCAGTGAAACCTCCACACAAATATATAGATATATATTTTTCTGTTGTAAAGTTTTGAGCGTCTGAAGTGGAAATCCTAATGTGTACATGCCATGGTGAGTCTGAAACACCTAGAAGGGGTAAGAGGCTATTCTTATTCTATGTTATAATTTGTGATATTGTTGTTTTCTCACCTCTAAGGTATGGCGTTGCATGAGACATACGCGCCTTCTCTATCTGTTTTGAGAGAGTTGTTGGTTCCTTGGGAGTATCTAATGGGGGTTAGCTTGTATCAATTTCATAGAAATTAATGTTATGGTGCTATTTTCTCTCATTCCTGTCTAGAAATGAATAACTGTTATGATTTTATTTTGATTTGGATTGTAAGTTCTAATACCTACAAAAGCTTGATTAAGTGCTGTTTGCTTGTAGAATCATTGTTAAACCATCAAGTTCATTTCAATTTTTTTAGGATCGACTGGAAACTTTTGAATGGACAAACCAATCAGAGCAATATGGAAGATCACAACTGTTGACTGGATAAGCCCTGGTTGATTGATGGATCTTCCCCTAAAATCTCTACTGAAGTTTGCATAGGTCACGGACTTGTCCATCATATGGATTGAGATAAACGGAGTCTAATTCATCTTCACATTCATGGTGTTCAGAAGGTGAGAATGAATTAATTGTCTTACATGCCACGATGCAATCAATGTTAGCGGGCAAGCTCGAGTGTGAAATTTGGCTAGTTATTTTGAGCAGTTTTGAAAATGAGATGGGACACATTGAATCAAAGTGCTTCTTTTGTTAACATCAATTATTATATCGTGGGCCTCACGTCGACTTTGATACATCCATTAATCATTTGTGGTTTTTGTTGTTATAAGCAACATGGATGTGAGACCATGACATGATTGAAGTCCATACATGAAGTACTTTGATTCAATCCGTATGGCCCATCTCATCATCCAAACGGCTCAAAATCACGAGCAATATTTTACTTTGGAGTTGGCCCGCCGCCATGACATTGATTGCTTCATGGCATGTAAAACAAAGATGATTCATTCACACCTTCTAGACACCATGGATCGCATCATGGCATATAAGCAAAGCCAATTTGTCTCATACCTTGAACCTAAAGGTTGACCAAACTTTATTTACTTCAATCGATCTCCTATAGTCAGTACAGAGGGTGCATTGATTCTTGAGCGGTTTTGACTTCAGTGGTTGACCTCGCCAATGGTTGTCCATAGCAAAAATCCAATGGTCGAAGAAATGCAAAGAAGCTAATGATTGAGGAAGGAACAGAGGCTAACCCAAGCCCTATGATCAGTTGGGCTCTATCCTATTTGTCCCTCGCCATATGGATGCATATGAATGTCCCTTGTACACACTATTTATAGGTTTAGGGGGAGATGGGTACCCAGTTTAGATGAGGCAAAATCCTCTTTACATTCATGGAACGAGGACTTTAGGATTTGAGCTAGCGTTGACCCCATTGAGACTAGGAACAAGATGGCTGTAATGGTTTGAGTAACATGTGGACTTTAATTTGACTAAGAAGTCTAAAACACAAAATTTGGGCCTGTTTGGATGTATGGTGAGGTGAAGTATCAAATCAAGAGAGAATAAAATATAAGGTGTTATGATGGAGTTTTGTTTGTAGTTGTTTGGTATGAAACTTTTCTGACTTTTTATGTAGAGAAGTAGAGTTTTTTTGTCTTTTAGTGGAGAAATGATGTTTTTTTTTTTACTTTTTTTTTTATGAAAAATTCAAAGGAAATTCTGAAATTGTGTACTTCTGATATGACCATTTTCATTTCTTATCTGGATTCACTTTATTTTAACTTAACTAGTTAATTGCCAAACACGCCCAAATTAAAAGACGAAAAAAATATAATACCGACCGGCAACCTCCTCATCCTACTCAAATCATTTACTCCTGTGCAATAGTATGACCTTAACTTTCTCCAATCAAGTTTAGCGAGAGTAGATTCTCCAAACCATAGAAGAGATCACTTTGTGAAGGATTAAAACAAATACGAACAACTGCAGCAGTCACAGTGACGCTCACAGTTTAGTGTTAGTGTTACAAACTCGTGGAATTTGAGAGAGCTGTTGCGGTCCGTGTCGAGCATGGAGAAGAGAGGAGAGAAGGGAGAAGAGATGTTGTGTTGGGGAATTAAGTTCCCGAATTGGGTAACGAATTCATGATGGAACGAAATCCATCCATCTCTATTGAAGTCATGAGAGTATGAATGGATTCTCCTTCTCAAGAGATTACATGTTCTCGAAATGCGCCTGCCCTGCTCCTTCTGTCTTTGTTACTGGATGGAATTAATTGGAGGGGTTTGGGCCTGACAAGATGGTAATTGGTTTGAGTGCATTGCGTGGGTCTCCTCCTCCTAGTGCATACTGCTAAAGCCAAAGTCAACTTAGAGGACCACGGTTTGCATTCGGAAGTTGTGTATTCGAAACTGTACTACCACAGAGCCATAAAAGAATTTTACTCGGCTTTCTTTCCTGGGTTCGTAGGAATTATTCTGACCCAAAAGGCTAGGAACATGTGTTAAAAAAAAAATGAAACCTAGACGACCAACCCAAATATCATTATATTTCTAACCCACCAACTCAATCCAAATTGAACCTTGTAAGTCAAAGTTTGGGTTGAACCTTTCCTGTTTTTATTTATAATAAAATAATAATAATTGAAAGGCAGATAAGTGGATGTTGAATCAAGTTGCAATCTGATGCAAATAAATTACAATGCCACAACTACTACAGTAAAACTAGAAAATCTCGTTTACATGACGCTACATGCGCCGGCGGGCACTGCCAAACTTACAGCCCACTTAGAGCCGCATCTAGAGCCACCTCGGCGATAAATCGCAACATCTTTCGTAACGGCCAGCGCTCGTTCAGTCTTCCTAGCGCCCCAGTTGAGCTTGATACCCTACTTCCCTGATACAAAAGCAATGATCATCAATTCTAAACATCTACATCTATTTGGCAGGTTTCTTCATTTTTTTTTTTTTCCTACAACAGAAAGCATGCATTTGAACCATCACCAAAGGTGAGATCCCACCTAATTTCACCAGGTCCCGTGTAACATACGGCACCAATAGATTTCATGTTTGCGATTTTTCTAATAAAAGGTGATTTTCCTGATACACACAATTCATCCATGATTTGCACCGTCATAGTTGTGAAATGGTAACTGCCAAGGCCAAAACAATTTTCTAGCACCCGATGTCAGTAATGCTCAAAGCAAAACATATCATTCTCTAATCTACATTATTAAAGTTATTATTTTTTTAGATAGCAATTGCATGGTACCTCAATGTTTCAGAGAGCTTCTAAATGCACACCACATTTTCTTTGCACACTCTCACTCTACACCTACAATTAAAGTTTGGGGATTTCAAATTTTATTTGCATACCACTATATGTGCTACCTAACCTAACCTCACAATTCCTGATACACAATTCTTCTTGCACAGCCAATTAAGCCGCTCCTACCATCTTCTCATCTCCATGTAAAACCTATCGTTCCACCCACACCACAGAATCACCACATCACCCATTTGTTGCATCCATTCGCATCACACCCATCGCTCCCATCTCCGCCGTCCTTCACCTGTCCGAGCCACACAACTATACCCACTTCCCTTCTTCTTTTTCTTTTTCTTTTCATCTCTTTGTTTTCTTCTTCTTCTTCTTTTATTTCTCTCTTCTTCCCCTCCTCTCCATCTTTTTTGCTTCCCTTCATCATCACTCATCAGCTCTCTTCATCACCATCTCTAACATCTCTCTGTTTCATCCCACCATCATCTCTTTTTCACCCACAGCCTACCCTGTCACCAAACACCTGCAAAGACCACAGACACCAGTCATCATCATCTCTCCCCATCTCCTCTCTTCTTCTCCCCGTTCTCTGGTCGACCTTTCAATACTAAAACCCGAATCCACCTTCTTCCAAACCAAAAACCCATCCAAACGACCTACACCCTCATCTAACACTCCACTCCCTAGACAAACAACACCATCCGAGCCACAACGGCCTATCTTGTAATCATTCACGGGGTTTCTCGTCATCAGCCCAAAAGCAATTGCAATGTAATCCTTGTATGGGGTGAAAATGTCATTTTCTCCTTGGTAATTTGGATTATAAAAATGTAGCTTTATTAGTGAAGTGGTGGTGGAGGATTGGAGATGAGAGGGAGGCTTTGTGGAGGAAGGTCATTGTTGATAAGTATGGGGTGGACAAATCGGGGTGGTGGCCTAATCCAGGTCACAGGTCTCGTAGATCGAGTTTGTGGAGTGCAATTGCTTCAATTGGAGCTTCGTCTTCCGTAAGTGGGGAAGTGTTATCCAAAGTGGTAGGTTTTGTGGTGGGGGATTGGAGGGTTATTAGGTTTTGGTTGGATGATTGGGTTGGGGTGGGTCCCTTATGTGAATTGTTTCCTAAGGTCTTTAGATTAGTGTCCAATAAAGAATCTGTTGTCAGTAATTGTTACGAGGTGAGGGATGGTTATATTTTGTGAGGTGTGACCTTTAGAAGAAGTCTTTACTTGTCAGATGATGTACAATGTGGGGAGTTGTTGAGTCTTTTTTCTAACTTTTTTTTTTGTGTAGGATTTCTAAAGATTTTAGGATTTGGAAGCCATCCATATCCGGAGAATTCTCGGTGACAGCCTTTTAGTCGGCTTTGGAGGGGAACCATCACCTTAAAGCTTTTTCTTCACTTGTAGGACGGGTTTGTTTCCTCCACGGGTGGTTTAGATGTGTCATAAAGTTGGCCTTACAATGTTGTCCTTCACCACAATATGGTGAGGGATAGATGCACATAAATATTTTCCTATATATATAACATAAATATATCTAATTTGGGTACCCAAGTCAAATTTAGATAAAGGATATCTGAGCCCAAGCCCAAAAACACCCACCCCGAGTTGAGTTCTCATGTAGTCATGTGCTCCAGTCCAAAGACACCCAAGTGATGAAAGCTAAGACTTTGCCCGGCCCAACTTGCATCCTTTTTAGTCACCAACACAGACACACACCAAAAAAACAAAAGAGAGAAAAAAAAAAGAAAAAAGAAAAAAAAAAAGATTCTGTTAAAAAGTAAGGGAATACTGACCTTTTTGAGATGTAACAAGGCGTAGTTGTCCAGGAAGATCCGATGTTGATGTTGGTGGTAGTGTTTTCCAGTGCTATAACATCCAGGACAAAGGTCATAGGTGTGGGCATCTCCATCATTGCTAGAAGAGTGGAAGCAGGCAACACAAATATAGTATGAACCCATGATCATGACCTTACAGCAGTTGCAGACTGGCCTCATCACCACGACATACCAGACGGCCACCACTTCCTCCAAAGTGAGGTAGGAGCCACCCATCATTCCCATATTCTCGAAGACCCTTGGGGCCTCTGTAGAAGGCACCCCCTTCCGGACAAGGAAGAGGATGACCTCGTCCGAATGGACCCGGCGATCCCCGTTTTGGTCCATCTCTTTAAAAAGCTTGTCAGCTACATTCAGCTCAGGTCCTGTGAGGGATCTGAAATACAGTCGACCCGCTTCCAGTGCTTTTTCTTCCCTTCGGTTCTCTTGTGTTCTCTGTATTTGTGGATAAAAACCAATCAATGTGAAAAAATGTTGATGGGATGCAAGGATGTTAATAGTTATGGATTTGTTGTGTGATGGGTCCACGTACGGGCCAAAGGGTACCATACCTGTTTATTAAAAATGTGTTATAAACTTCTTATTTCTTCTTATTTCTTCTTCTTCTTCTATGTTTTTTTTCAAAGCTTACCAAATGGTACCAGAGTGATACTGTCAACGTGAAGACCCAGGATTGAACATTGTGCATGTGTGTGGTACCGAGGTGCCAACACTACTCAATCACAAGTGTGTTGTGAAATATAAAATTTCTTATGCAACTGGGTTTGAGCTTAGTACTTAAATTGAAATGGTGGGAAATTTTCTTAGATTTATTCTTCAGAAGTATGTGATTTGAACATTGGGAGATCCAAGGGCTAATGAGAAAAAGGAAAAATCAACTAGGGAGTTTGAGAAATGAAAAAAAAAGAAGAAAAAAAACTAGCTTAGAAATACTGCAATGTGCCAAATCAAGTCTCGATGGCGCGAAATTAAGTCTCGTTGAATGGGTTGAATTAGTCTCGAAATACTTCAATATGTCCTGCCAAATAAAGTCTTGATGTCTCGAAAAAGGGATTGAACTAGACTCGAAATACTTTAATGTGTCAAATTAAGTCTCAATATCGTGAAATCAAATCTTGATATTGTGAGAAAGGAGTTGGAGGGGCAATTTGGTCCGAGAAAAATCAGAGCATGCGGTATAAGATGCTTTTAGGCATTACATGTATTTAAGGATGCTTTTTGTAAAAAATCCACTAAATAATTTGTAATACTTATATAAAATACAATTTTTCTGATATTTTTGTAATATCACTCACACTTTCCCATAACAAGAAATTATTAAAATTATAATAAAAAATGGAGAAAATAGGGAAAATATAAAAATTATAGTTTTGACAGTATTTATATTTATCCATTATTTATAAATGAGTTCCCAATAAAAAAAAAAAAAAACCTCATATGTGAAAGTATCTGGACATTATCTCGAGAGGCTAATGCTCGCCACAGACATCATGAAAGAACAATTCCAAGTGAAGAAAAGTAAGACGCTAAAAAACACGTTAGTCCTCACTAAAAAGTCCAAAGAAGAAGAAACAAATCACCCTTAGATCTGAGTTGCTGAATCATCCAAAACATACTCGATCGGTCCTTACTTAAAAATAAAACAAGAAGAAGAAGACGAGGAGGATGAAGAAGAAGAAAACGCAAGGCACTCTCGGATCTGAGCTTCTTCTGAATCATTGAAAACATACTCCTTAGAACTTACTCAAAAAACAAAGATGAGAAGAAGAAGAAGAAGGATCCTTAGGCGTTATTTAAAAACAAAGATGAGAGATCTGGTTTGGAAGAAGAAGAACAAGATAAATCGAAATCTTACAGATCGGAGTAGAACAAAGTTGTCCAGGAACTCTTGGTGTTCGTGTATGAAACTCTTTGAGTAGTAGCAATCAGAGCAGAGCTCGTAGGGTTGAACCGCCCCTCGTCCACTGCTTACATGCATTTCCCAACAACGTACGCAACAGAAATACAGCCCCGTTGCGATTCTCCTGCAACTGTTACACAGAGGCCTACTGTTAATCACGTAGTATAGCGTTACGAACTCCCAGAAGTCGAGAAAGCCGTTGCCGTCCGTGTCGATCATGGAGAAGACAGAACCAATCTTGTGATCGGGCAGTGATGAGTTCGCGTGTTTGTTGGCGAATTCTTAGCACGAAATCCATCCATTTCTATCGACGTCGTAAGAGTCAAACTCTTGTTTGACCTTCTCCTTCTCAAGAGATGACATGTTATGGTAATAAGCCTGGCCTGCTCGGCGGATTTCCTCCATTTCCTTCCTTCCTGTTTTTGCTGTTGCTGTTGTTCCTTCTGTGTTTGTTAATGGATGGATATGGAGGAGTTTGGATTTGAGAAGATGGAAATTGGTTAAGGAGAGGCTTCCTTTTGCCTGTGCTAATAAAAGTCAAAGTCAACTGAAAGTTCTGCCATGGTCGTGAGAGTCTTCCTTGTGCTTGTTCTAAAAGCCAAAGTCATTTGAAAGTTCAGCCAAAGCTAGAGACTGCTGGCCGGGAGTGGGTACGGATTAGATTGAAGTTGTTGTGAATTTATTATCTCCAAGCAGGCCCAATATAGAAGGTTTGGGTTCAGGTTGACCCAACCTGACTCATATAATTCTTAGTGTTTAGGGCTTCCACCTATTAGCTTAACCTTTAGGTTGGTATATGATATGTATCTTACATGGTATAGGCTCATCCGTGAAATCTATGTGATGGGGAGTTTTCTAAATAATATCTTGCAGAGGTCATTATCCCCAAAGTCCAAATGAAGAAAAGTATGATGCTAAAAATAATGCCATTATCCCGAACACGAAGAAAGAAAATTCAACGCTAAAAATACAAATGCTAGCCACAAAAATGATGAAAGAAAATTCCAAGTGAAAGCCTTCACATTAAAAATGTCTGTTTGTGCTACTCAAAATGAGGGCCATCCACTTGTATGTCACTTGTCAAAATTTATATTTCAATAGAATTTGGTCCTATTGTGTAAGATTGGACTGATTTAAAATAGGGAGGCGGTCTTGTAAGGACTGACATTACGGTCCTTACCGTTCGGAGCGCCCACTGGGGCCCACCTTATGAACCATTCAAAGTGACCACTCATTCATAACCCCCTTATAAGCTCTGACTCCCATGAATTTGCATGGATTTGGATGAACTTGACCGTTGGATTGAGGGTCAATTTTTCTTCTTTGATATAAAGCTGTTAAACTTGTGAGCCATGGATGAAGGGGTTAGAGGTATTATATTGACTTCAAATTTGATATATAAGTTGACCCCACTTGAATCTTTCAATCACCCTTTGTCCCAAGACTAGTGGGGTCTCACAGTGGGCCCCAATAGGCAGTCTGCACCATAAACAGTAAGGACGATCCTTACAAGACCGCCTCCCTTTAAAATATATGATTGCATATGCTCAATTTTATGGTGATAGCAATTTCTACTCGGTCAAGTTTTGGGCATAACCCATATAAGAGGTAGGAAGAGATTATTGTAGGACCCACTTTAGATCTCAACTTGTCCATCTAGTTCATTTCATGAGTGAGCTTCACTTCACAGGTTTTAGTGTTTTACGCTCATAGTTCAAACGAACGCACCCTTTTTTAATTCCCTCTTTTTTTTTACTATATACGTACAAGCCATTTTAGGCTCTTTGGTGATGGCAGCGGGATCCGGATCCCCTATTTGGTCCAAACAGGGAAGTCCAAACCCCTGTTTGGACCAATCAAGGCGTGCCACATGGGAAGATAAAAAATTTTAAGGAGATGGAGATTTTTTTTTTTTTTTTTTTGAGTAGAAAGATGTGACATCTCAACCCCATATGGCACCCCCTGATTGGTTCAAACAGGACTTCTTTGTTTGGTCCAAACAGGGGATCCAATTCCGATGGCAGCGAGACACCAGTACACTGTGATCTGTACATTTTGATATGACAAAACTAAGATTAGTAAGGGCTACTGGTGCCACCACGTGTTAGGGGTGATCTGAGCCATTCCATGGCCATATCCTGCAATGGGACTTACAAATAAGGGCTATGTGCTCACCCCCGGTGCTTGTTTGCAAGAGGAATGCAGAGGAAGACAGCAGACTCACAGAGGAGCGCTTTATGGGATGGAATTTGAAGTCTCAACTCATCTGGAACTCCTATTCTTTCTGTTACTACCTTCGTAATTGCTATGAGGGGCTGTGTCACGACCCGGGCCCGAGATATGATAATCTCGGGCCGTGAGCCCATACTTACTCCCATAAACCTCGAGTTAACCGAAGTTAAAACGGAATCCACAAGGGATATCATTCATAATTTCCTGGCAAAAGTGCAATTTTGCAGAAAACATCTCTACTTGACAATATCAATTTACGATTTACATGAATACAAACTAATATCCTTTATACATGTATCATTCTCATCAATGTTTGCCAATTACTGCATATCCAAAATACTACACAAAAGACAATTAGTTACATTTCAAAATGATTATACAAAATAAATGCTCAAAACATTTTCTCAAAGTGTTCTAACTCCTTTTCGCACTCGGATATCCATATCAACAGTATCCCGTCCGTTCCATTCATTCAGTCCTCCTGGAGGAACCGGAGCGGTCTCCTCCGCTACTGCTGGGGTCGCTGCTGGACCGGCAAGGGCAATCGGGCCTGTAATGCCATCAATAACACTAATGAACACTACGGTTCAACAATGTATAGATAGATCTTGTAATAGCATGTTAATCCATAAACTAAACTCATGCAATCTATTAATAACAATTCCAATTCTATACAAGTCTAAAAAATTCCTACAATGACAATGAGTGGACGTAAAAAATCAATCTGATGGACATGTGCAAGATGGTCACTACCATAGCATTCATTTTCATTTAATTTCAATTCATTTCATTTTATTTCATTTCATTCGTTCCATTCCGTTACCACATTCCCTCAAAGGAAGGATTCATCTTCCTAATGGAAGGCATCGATCAATACCCATAGATACGATTGGAAATTGTGCGACTTACCAGTGTCCGGGCCAGGGACAACTGGCATCACCACGGAGCTTCAAAACGCCCCCAAATCCATCTACTGCAGTCGAATTAGTCATTTGTTTCATTTATCAATTCATTGAACTCATTTAGAGTTCTAATACAATAGCTAGGTAGTGCCAGACTCAAAGGTCCATACTTTTCGGTAAGCAATTCATTTCTGGATTCGATTCAATTTGATAATTACCTTCATAACAAGGAAAGGAATAATAATAACACCAATCTCATTAGATTGGAACATAATGATACAATGAGGGAATTACTAATCACTTGTGGTTCTATTCAATTCTATCTCAAATCTAAACAACATTTTAAATGTAACCATTGGTTACCAAATGCACGTGTTATTCTCGATGGACATCACAATTATGTATTTTATGTGTGCATTATGGTCCCAGCAATTAACATCCATAAAAGTTTAGTCCACAATTAATCAACCATGAGATTCTTCCTTCGTTATCTATAATTCTTATCAGTCTCACTTTACCCCATAATTAGTCTTAAAACTAATTTGGGGAGCATTTATACTTACAAGGAGTACTCCAAGTCCATGCAAAAATCCAAAATCCATCGGACCGTTAGGTTCCATCGATTAGCCAAATTTTTACTTACAATTAATGTGTTGGCCAGTATCAAATTCGTTCGAGCGGACTCAAGTTTGCTCGAGCGGACTCAAACAGAAAGTGGTTCGCTCGAGCGGACTTAATGTTCGCTCGAGCGGCCTAAACAGAAAGGCGTTCGCCCGAGCGAACATCAAAATTTCAACCCGAAATTCTGATGCTCTCTCTCTCTTCTTCTAATCTCATTTCTCCATTAAACTTCCACAACCTGCAATGAAAATTGGAACCTCCTGTTCCCTCCTTATTCATCATTCATCCACATTTAATAACACTTCTAATCATCCATTAAGCATCTAATCAATCTATAAACAACTACAAAACATAATGGAAATATACAAAATCAATGAAAACTCTATACATTTCTATAATGATTAATACTAATCACAAGTAATGTTTATACTTGCCTCTCTTGAAGTCAATGAACTTAAAGCCCTCTTTTATTTAGCTTGGCTTGAGATCAAAATCCCCAAATGAAACCCTAATTCCATGAAAACATGAAAATACACAAATCTTAAAGCTATTTGTGTTAGAAACCTTTCCTCACTACTCAATAGAACTTGGAAGTCCTAAGAGAAGACCAACTACTTACTTGTAGTTCCAAGCAAAGAGATTTTGAGTTCTCTTTCAAGCTCTACACATCAAAAATGGAGGAATGACTTAAGGAAGAATATGGAGATGGAGTTGGTGAAGCTAGTACCCCTTCCAATCACACATGTAAGCTCCCACCTTGATGTTTGATGAGGAAAATGGAAAAAGAAGAGAGAATGAGTCTAGGGTTTGGGTGAAATGCATGAATGAGTTATTTTCATTTTAATATAAGACTCTTTTACACTAAAACCCCCTCTTATTAAGCATTATTACATTTCGAGTCAAATGAAGCCTCATTTGGTCCATTTGAAATCAAATGGAATCGCTCCTATTACAAAAGTTAAAGTACTATTCGAAATACACACGTTGGTATCAAGAACTTTCGTATTTGATGAAATACGTGAAAACTCGTATTTACGAAAAAGTCCTTAGCCTACCTTGTTTGAGTCTAAACTCATTTTAACCAACTCAATCCCATTCAAATTCATTCCATTATGCTTAATGCATCATTTGAGACTAATTGTCTCTTTTTGGGCTTTAACCTTCATTAACCTAATTATTCATGCTTTATTAGTACCAATCCCAATTAAATTTCCCTTAATCACGATTAGTTTGGGTCGGGGTGTAACAGGCTGGACTGGAATCCAGGAAGAGGAGATCCAACTCTTTTGTGGGTAAACCCTAACTCGAACTGTTTTCATAGTAGGGTTGTTTGATCCATGACCGACCCGTATAGTATATATATGTGGATCAAAAGTGGGATAGATTTTTCTACCCCTAAGCTTTATTACTAATAGCAAATTAGATCAAGGCCAACGCTTGTCGGTTACTCTTCCCTGATTCCTAGCTAGTCGAGCTTGATACCCTACTTTGTTGACCAACATTTCCTTTATACAAAAACAAGAACCATCAATTCTAAACATCTATTTCACGGAATTTTATATACGACACCAATACACAATGCGCAGGATAAAATCATCAGCCATTAATAGTTTTCATGTTTTGAATAATAGGTGACTTTTTCTGATACACAATTCATCCTTGATTTGCACCATCATAATTGTGAAATGGTAACTCCCAAGGTCAAAACAGTTTTCTAGCTGCCAATGTAATGCTCAAAGCAAAACAGATACTTTTCTAATCTACATTATTAAAGTTATTATTTTTTAAGTCGCTATTGCATGGTACCTCAATTTTTCAACTAGGGCTTGTACCTAGTTACCTGGCCTGTACTTGGAAAACTAGATAAAGACTTGCCGGCTCAGCTGGTAGACTAGCCTAGGACAAAACTCTGAGCAAGTTATCTGAGTGCCAATTTATTAAGAGCCCAGGTTTTTTTTTTTTTTTTTACTGATATTATTAAGAGCCCAGTTGGTTATAGAAATTCTAAGAGTTTTACTAGAGAGACTTTGGAATTCTTCCAATTCTGTCCTGCAAGCAAAACTCCCAAATCCTCAAATACAATCTAGCATTAAGAAAGCTGAAATTTTGAGAATTTAAAAGGCACCAATGAGTGACTCTGCATGTAGTTGATTTTCAGAATTCTAGTAATCAAATGTTGAATTTCAAATGATCGATCCAAGGTCGACCTGCTCTAACATCAACAACAGAAGTCCCCAACAAATGACTTCTCTCTTGAGTTAAAAGTTCAAATGACAATTTTTCCTTAAACTTGAGGACCTAAAACCGTAGCCTAGGATCATTTGAATGCTTTTGATGTTACAAATTTTCCTAAACTACATCCGAGCCTTTTTATATCATACCTCTTTTAGTCATCATGCTTACACTTATAAAAGTAACTTGAGTCAGTGAAATTTGCTATGCTCGAATAATAGTGCCTTTTTGCAAAAGCCTCTAAATAATACATACGAAACAGATAATGTTGAAACTAAATGATTACGTTGGGCTGTTTTTTAAATGAAGCAAGATGTAGTTGTCCAGGAAGATCCCATGTCGATGGTGGAAGTTGCCCGTGCTGTAACACTAAGCACAAGGCTCATACGTATTGCTGTCTCCACCACCGTTGATAGACACGTCAAAGCAGGCAACGCAAGTGTAGTATGTGCCCATGATCATGATCATGGCCCTACACCCCATTGCAGAATGGCTTCATCACCATTTTTGAGACGGACCAGAGGCACAACCACAGGGCTGCAGCTGCACTCATTAGACCATGGTACGCTTTTAAAAACAATTAATAACAATTATGTGTCCATCCTCAAATTCCAAGTGAAAATCCTCAGTTTGCCCAAGAAAAGGAAAAGGAAAACTACCTGTTAAGATTTGCAACCCTCAAACGAAAATCATGGGCCACCACTGATTACCGAGACATTGTTAGAGATTATGAGGATATGTTAAAGAAGATTGTTAGGATGTTAGTGTTGTTAGGGTCATCCTTATCCTTTGGATACGGTTAGTTCATATTCATTTATAAATGTAATCTTTTCACTCAATGACACTCACGGTAAATTTATCTAAAAGTCTTTACGGTATCAGAGACTTGGTCCGGCGATGATCTTGCGATCTACCATCTTTATCAAAATTGTACATTGAAACTTCTGGAAAAAATCACGATAGATCAGCTAGTGGGCCACTGGCACCGACAGACTCAGAATGGAGCAGGTTGCGACAGTGATGGATCCACAAACAGAAACAGATGGTGACCACAAGACATAAAGATCGTATTATATCATTTAGATCAAAAGGGTTCTTCTTTTTCATGTTCAATCACAGATGCTTTTTCTGAAATCTGAAAGTACCATATGATTGAGGGGGATGTTAGAGATTATGAGGATCTGTTAAAAAAGAATGTTAGGATAGTAGTGTTTTTAGGATCATCCCTATCCTTCGGATATGGTTAGTTCATATTCATTTATAAATGAAATCTTTTCACTTGCAGTGAATTTATCTAAAAGTCTTTAGACATGCCGAAGGATCCTGGAGGTCTGCATCATCATCCCCTTTTTCTCGAAGACCTTTGATCCTTGACGCCTCTTTAGAAGGCATCCCCTTTCTGGTAAACCTCACTCGAATGGACCCTGCCGTCTCTGTTCCGGTCCATATCTCTGCAGCTTTTGAGCTACATCCAGCTCAGATCATGTGAGGGATCTGTAATACAATCGACCCACTCGCAGCGCCATTTCTTCCCTCCTTCTCTCGTCTTCCCTCTATTCTTGGCACCAGCTCTACCTGTAGATTTGTGGAGAAAACCCCATCAATGTGATAAAACTTTGGTTTTTTAACATCACCAAACTGGAGAAATATTATTGTAGTCTTGTATTAAAGACGTGTGGATAAATGGAGTCCAAAGACTCGTTTTTGTCCCCATCACTCATTTTATTTGAAAGAGCTCTCTAATAATCGGTCGATGGGTTCTACTGTTCTAGGCCTTTCAATTTATAGAACTATAGTCTGCTATCAAAAGGGCTTCTTTATCTCTTGTTTCGAATACAACAAACAGGTAAGAATCTTCTTTTGTGTTAAGAGATATATATCTCTATTTGGTGTTGGACTTCTAGAGGTTTTACTATTGTCCTTTCTATGAAAATTTAAGAAACGTTTTTTATTTGAGGCTTTGGCAAAATTCTAGATTAGAATATATGAATAAGTTGATTAAAGCATCTAAGAGTTTGATTATCTGGCTTGAAGGATATTTGTATGTAATTATTGTTAATTAACTTTGCTTATTGATAATCTTGTTGAAAATACAGAGAGTAAATTGGGGCCACGTTTCCTCAATCGAATTACCACATAGCTAGTCCATCGTAAGGCATATACTCCCATTCTGAGAAAGGTCCAGAGATTGGTCTATATTATGAATTAAAATAATTGCTTTTTGATAGTGTATTGTCGCCAGGGGTGGTAACTGGTTGATGGGCTGGATTGAAGGAGAAAATGATGAAGAAATTAATGAAAAGGATTGGGTTAAAGAAGAAGAAGAAATTTTAAATGAATTTGGTTGCAAAAGACTTTTAAAATAGATTGGTGACGGAAAAAAAAAAAAAAGGAAAAGTAAGAAATTTTGTATTATACGGGGTCAGCATAGGATCCCTTTAAATGTAATTGTGGGTTGAGTGGGGGTACATTTCTTCTATATTTTCTCGCTCTTCTCCTTATTTCTCTTTCTATCTTTCATCTCTTTTAATAAGAAAAAAGGGGTTTTCTTGACCCAAGAGTAACCCTTATGTATTGCAACTCGAGTTTAGTGGAGAAAATTCGAATTGGATATGGGTTGGACATGTTAGGTTTTGCAAGTTAATTTGTTATCTTCTAAAGTCATTGGCCTATAGTGTCCTAATGGGCAAATCAAGTAACATATCTCCGGGGAGAACAAAGAACAGAAGTACAGAACAGGTTTGGTTTGCTGTCAAACAAGATTTAAATGAAACGGTAAATACCCATCCCATATATGATTTTGGTTCTGGAGCCAAAAAAACAGGTTTCGAACGTTTTTTGGACACAACACTCCGGGCCAAGCCTGACTCGTGTGCGCGCATAGGGCTCATGGCAAAAGTCTTCAAAAGTTCTTAAAGGATATAGGAATGGAAATACATATAAAGCCTTTTCAAAAGATGAACTTTAGCAATGTGGGATGCCTTGTTTTCCAACTATCTTACACTACCTGCATAAAGCAAAAGAACAAAACGACAAAATATCTTTTGAAAAAACACCTTTTGAATTTTTGAAACAACCAAAAATCCAACAAATCCAAGGATAGTTTCAAATCTTGTATCTCTATTAAATATTATAAAAATATCATTAAAACAAAAGGTAAATTTTTAAAATCAATAATTAAAAACGTAGCACAAATATATGAAGTGATTTAGACCTGAGAAGTAAAAGATAATAGAGGACCAAAAACGAGAAAGTGAGCATAGGTTTCGTGGGCAACGACCCTGAGATTCTCTGCCTTATCCCATCACTGTAAAACCTTCTTCATTGGGTCCAGACTTCAGTATTTAAATGCTAAAAATCTATGTTCTAACTTCACCTCTCATTGGGGATAGTTTAACAAAAGATGAAAAAAAATATAAAGCCAATCCGCAAACTCCTTATCGTACTCAATCAACATTTACTCATGTGCAATAATAGTATGACCTTCAACTTTCTCCAATCAAGTTTCGTGAGAGTAGATTCTCCGAATCATAGGAGAGAATTTAAGAAAGAGGTGTTTGATTCAAGGGAAATTATAATTGCGCCCACATAACTTGTGGAGCACACCCACATTCTGAGGTTACCACACAAAAAATATAAAGGACCTCTTTTTACTGAGCCCACCCACAATAATTTCCAAACTACCCCCTTCTCCTCTTTTTCTAAAAAACAGAATGGAATCTATGCAAATGGAATGGAGAGTGGGTTGCCATTGGGAAAGAAACACCATTTAATGGAAGGGACGGGAGAGAGGAGAAACGGGAAATCCCGAACAGAGTGAAAAAAAAAAAAAAAAAAAAAATTGTTCGCATTATGCTAGGAAACGCAGAGCTGTGCACATAAAAACATGCACAGCGACTCCAAGTCATGCACAATTTTTTTGCGTTGCGTATGAAAATCGTGCAGGACGCGACTCCATAGATGGTCGAGCACTACATGTGATGCACGGTTCTGCAATTCCATTCAGGACGCGAATGGAAAAAAAAAAAAAAGAATAATGTGTAAAAAAAAAATGATACCTTCTCTTCATACATGGTCATCTGTTGGTCCATATTGGAGACGACTTCTCTAAAACACAATGTGGTGCCTAAAATTGGAGGTGGCTTCTCTAAAATACAATGTAGTGCCTAAAATTGGAGGTGTGGTAGCTTATATGGGAAATGAAGAGTTGGGTTTGGAGTAGGCCTGTCAATGGGATGGGCCTGCCGAAGATTGTACAATCCTAGCCCTAAATTGAACAGGCCTATGTCAAATCCTATCTCGTGCGGGATTGGGTTGGGCCCAAGCAGGGCCTGGGCTTGAGCATTTTCCTCAATGGAGAAGTCTTTTTTCTTCTTACTAGGTGAAGCTTTGTTAATAAAGATGATAATGATGGCCGGACAAGGGGTGGGCCAAATTTCAGCTCGATCAAATTTTAAGAAGGTCTAGATACTAGACGGTAGATATTAAGTCTTCAAATGAAGGGTGATAAATCTATCAAAATTTTCAATTTGATAGTGTAGGGGAGATGGGTTTTATAGGCCTGAATTTGGATGCTTTTAGTAGGTCTGACTTTTGAGTATTGATCCTCATGACCCATGTTGATTTGGCCCCTTTACAAGAATGAACAGTGAGTGAGTAGTTGAATTGGTTGCGTTTGGGCCTAAAGAGCATATAGGTCATGGTTTGACAATTGTCTCTACCGCGGCTCAAGGTGAGTCTTGCTTTGAGCCTGAACACCTTTTTTTTTTTTGGGCGTTTCTTTCACAAGCTGGGCTTCGACTGAATTTAGGCTCAATTAACCAGGTTTTGTCACCTTGAGTCTGAATCTCAGCTATACATGGTAAGCAGGCCATTCAAGAATTCAACGAGCAAAGCCTTGGTGTAATGTCCTTTCCTTACCAGGTGTATTTACTTGTAAAAGTGCCTTTTGCTACAGGAAAACATGCAAGATATGAGTGGGTTTTTTATAATCAGTCCTAATATTTAGGTGCCATGTTAACTCCGAGGGCCTGAAATACATGCCCAAATTTAAGTGTTAGGCCTAGTTTTGCCATATTTCAGGCCAAATTGAGCATTCTCACAGAAACAGCCAATCATCTGGGTTACAAATTTTCTCAATATATCTAAGCATGGGTTTTGCTGGGGCCTTGCTATTTGCTGCATTCATTGAGAAGAGCTAGTCACAACAGCCCAAGAAGAGAATCTTCTGAGCTTACTCTACTGAGAGATAAAATTTGTAAAATGACCTAGTGGCTAGGCGTGCTTTGCCAATTCCCAGTCCCACTTTGGCCGGGTTTTCAAATAATTGTCCAAGTCCAGCCCGCTGTGCTCAAATTTTTTTAAAAGCCCTATGTTTTCAGGCTTGGGCCGGGCTGGGTTCCCATTTCAACGAGTTAAGTTCACAAGCCTAGTTGGGAGATGAGTTCTTCCATGAACTAATGGAGGGAGCTTTATGATGATGAGAAGAAGAAGAAGAAGAATAGTGATGAAGGGAAAGAAGCACAGAAGAAGAAGAAATTGGCCGAAGATCATGAAGTCAGGTTTACTTTGGGTATTTCATATATTGGTATTTTGGTAATAAGAAAATTTTAAATGGTAGGGGTGTACAGCAAGTTACGTGGGTGCATTTAGAATTTCTCTTGATTCAATAGTGGATATGATCCTTTTCACACTTTGTGAAGGATTAAAACAAATACCAACACCTGCAACAGTCACAGAGAGGCCTACTGA
Organism: Umbellularia californica; assembly: GCA_028538565.1. Taxonomy (NCBI): domain Eukaryota; kingdom Viridiplantae; phylum Streptophyta; class Magnoliopsida; order Laurales; family Lauraceae; genus Umbellularia; species Umbellularia californica. Next base: position 9,020,437 of record JAPQWN010000001.1, on the reverse strand, counting down.
CGCTCACAGTTTAGCGTTACAAACTCGTAGAAATCGAGAGTGTCGATAGTTGCAATCCGTGTCGAGCATGGAGAAGAGAGAAGAGATCTTGTGTTGGGGCATTAAATTCCCGAATAGGCTAACGAATTCATTGAAGAACGAAATCCATCCATCTCTATTGAAGTCATGAGAGTATCAACATTTGGATCGATGACCTTCTCGTTCTCGAGAGATTTCATGTTCTCAAAATGCGCCTGCCATGCTTCTTCTGATTTTGTTAATGGATAGAATTTATTGGAGTGGTTTGGGCTTGTGAAGATGGAAATTGGTTTGAGAGCATTGTGTGGGTCTCCTCCTTGTGCAGACTGCTAAAAGCCGAAGTAAACTGAGAGTTCTACGTGCGTAGGGTTTAGACGACCTTGACTCATCAACTTGACGAGCAGCAGCACACCCAATATTTAAGGTCTAGGTGCAGATTCACCCAATCTGACTCGCATCATTCTATTTCTAACCCACCAACTCAATCCAAATGGACCTTGCAAGTCAAAGTTTGGGTTTAACCTTTCCATATTTCTCTGCCCTTTAGAAACTATAGTGTAATTAATAAGAGCTAAATCATAATAAGATCTAAAATAAGATGTGAGTCATTGTCACGGAGTGGTGAAGGCCCATAATGAATATCATTAAATGTGAGTCAATTTCATTCAAACTAATGCTCTCGGTTTAATCTAAATTTGGCCATGGTGGCTCAAGTTTTTTATAATGGTCTACATTTGATTTTAAATTGTGGGTCAAATGTTAGAGAAAGGGGTCCAATCCGGGAGAGATTTCTGCCCATTAAGAAAATCTATTAGAGTTAATTTTCTTAATTCCCACAAAGATTAGCCAAACAAGGGTCTTAAAGGGGAACGCTTATACAAACTCAACTGACATAAAGTGGAGGCCTAACATTGTTGGACGTGTGGTCATGTGGGCCAATTTTATCTAATAGGAGATTTAACGGGAAAAACCCTCTTACATGGGCATTTCTTTAATTTAGCCCCAATAAAAATGGGCAGACGGAATAGGCCCTAAATTTACATTTCTCTTTCTTTTTTTTGACTTTTAGCGCTATAGTCGATATCGACCATCCCTGCATATCTACTAAAGACCGAAACCCCTTTATTCGTCATTCATCTTCTTCCTCTTTTCCCCCTTTTCCCCTTTCTATTTCTCATTGTCATTGTCTATACCCCCTCATCCCCAATCAGTGTTGGTTGGAATTCAACGGGGACATTCTTTTCACAAATGAGTTAAAAGAAGCCAAATCTTGGATTTTTCAGCTTCGAAGAAAAAGATGATTGCTTTTGAAAACGGTGATTGGATTCCAGAAGAAGAGCTGTTGTTTTGGAAGGGGCGTTGAGGAAGATGTGATTCGAATTGCGACATGGGGTTTTGGGGGGTGAATGGAAGTCGAAAAGAGGGGATTTTGTTGGGTTTGAATCGAAAAATGGTAAAAGGTAAGGATTTTTACAGACACTACTTAGAAAGTTGGGATTATGGGGAGATGGGTTTTCACCTTTTGGGCTATAGCTGAGTTTGGGCTATTTGTATTTTAAGCTGGAAGCATTTTTCATGGATGTAGTTATTGAGAATGAAAGGCTCTTGTTTTCTTTCAGAGGCTCGTGGAGATGTGTTTTTCCCATTGCAAAGATATGTAAGGAATCAAGTGGAAAGAGGAATGGAATACAAGTTTGGATCCCTTAAACTGATCATTTATCTGTATCCATATCAAGATGGAGGGGTTTTTAAAATAAAGCCCTTGAGAGAGAGAAGTAAGAAATTTGGAGAAGACCTAGAAGAGAAATACAGTCGAATCTTGTAAGAAATTTGGAGAAGCAATGAGCCATAAATCTGTTTTGGGGTAGTTTCCATGAAGGTGTTCGATGAAATGATGAAGAGAAAGGAAAATGAGATTCCACACTAAGTTCTCTTATTTTTCTCATGGGAAAGAAGTCTGATGTTGTTGTGGGGTTTGTCATTCCTTGATTTTGCTTACTAGGAGATATTGGAGGAGAGGAATTAAAGAACATAGATGGGGTTTTCATTTCTTGATTTTTGTAATTCTCAAACAGATTTCATGAATATATTTTTTGAAATGTAAGGTCAAAACACAATGAACTTGTAATGTTGTAAATGGTTTCCCCCTATTTGAGATATTTGAAATGTGTTTGAGATGTACAAGCTCTTGAGCTTTTGAAATGTCTGAGTGAAGGGCCAAAACCTTCCCCACCAAAACTCTCCACTATGACGTCCAATAATGAAATTGGTATTGGTTGAATCGATAGAAGTTGCAAAATGAGTCAGATGAAACCTTCCCCACCAAAACTCTATACTAATGTTTCCCCATTACTTTCATGTAGTATCCATCTTCATTAATATTTGTAGCATTGTGTTTTATTAACAAACATCTCTTTCATGTAGAGAGGAAGAACTGGCTAGTATTTGTAACATGGTATCCAGCAAAGATTTAAATAAAGCATTGGACGAGGGAACTTGTGGAACTTGTGGGTAGTGGTTGTGGAACTTCTATGGTTTTGGGCAGTTGGATTTATATTGTAAAACTTCATGTACCATTATTTGAAATTGAATGGTTTGTCAATGTATGGCTGTTAATTGAATATGTGAATGGAATGTACCAATGTATTCAGAACAATGTTTAATACAATGGAATGTACCATTGTCTGTTTGTTTAACATGACCAATAGTTGATATCGACTATTTAGCTGAAACCTAAAAAACACAATCATAGTCGATATCGACTATTTAGCTGAAACATAAAAAACACAGTCATAGTTGATATCAACTATTGTTATAGTTGATATCGACTATTTACCTGAAACATAAAAAACGCAATCATAGTCGATATCGACTATTTAGCTGAAACATAAAAAATACAGTCATAGTCGATATCGACTATATTATAATACTATAACTTACTAAGTGTAGCTTTAGATGGGGTTAACTAATTATTTTCAATAATTAAAAGTGGAAAAAATAAAAACATCAATAATGGGACAATACAAACAACCATTATATTATCATAGATAAGTTCTCAACAACATATAACCCCAAAAAAGGGCGATCCTTACAAAAGGGAAAAGCATGTTTAATACTTGTGCCCTTCCAAAAAAATGCTTCGAAAAAATGTGTAAGCCCATCACGGCTACATCTTCTATCAATCACATTAACACAAAATATCAACACCAATAAAAATGGATATGATGACATTAACACGTGCATCCCCCTTCCAAAAAATCTCTTCGATGTGGAGATTACATTGTTAAGACAGCTGCATCTTCTATCACATTAACACAAAATATTAACATCAACCAAAGAGGAGTTCACATTAACTCTTGCATCCCCCTTCCAAAAAATGCTTCAGTAGATTGTACACTATCCAAAACAGCTGTATCTTCTATCACATTAACACTAAATATTAACACCAACCAAAGAGAAGTTCACATTAACTCTTGCATCCCCCTTCCAAAAAATGCTTCAATAGATTGTACACTGTCCAGAACGGCTATATCTTCTATCACATTAACACTAAATATTAATACTAATAAAAAAGGAGTTCACATTGACTCTTACATCCCCTTTCCAAAAAATGCTTTAGTAGACTGTACGTTGTCTATAACGGCTGCATCTTCTATCACATTAACACCAAATATTAACATCAGCAAAAAAGGAGTTCACATTGACTCTTGCATCACCTTTCCAAAAAATGCTTCCACCGATTCAACCAATACCATTTTCATCCTTTAACGTCATAGTAGAGAGTTTTGGTGGGGAAGGTTCAGCCCTTCACTCAGACTTTTCAAAAGCTCAAGAGTTCGGACATTTCAAACACTTCAAACACATTTCAAACATCTCAGATAGGGGGAACCATTCACAACATTACAAGTTCATTGTGTCTTCATTGTGTCTTGACCTTACATTTCAAAAAATATATACATGAAATCTGTTTGAAATTTACAAAAATCAAGAGATGAAAACCCCACCCATGTTCTCCAATTCCTCTCCTCCAATATCTCCTAGTAACCAAAATCAAGGAATGACAAACCCCACAATAGCAGCAGAGTTCTTTTCCATGAGAGAAATAAGAGAAATTAGTGTGAAATCTCATTCTCCTTTCGCTTCGTCATTTCATCGAACACCTTCATGGAAACTACCCCAATACAGATTTGTGGCTCTTGCTTCTCCAAATTTCTTACAAGATTCGACTGTATTTCTCTTCTATGTCTTCTCCAAATTTCTTACTTCTCTCTCAAGGGCTTTATTTTAAAAACCCCTCCAGCTTGATATGGATACAGTTAAATGATCGGTTTAAGGGCTCCGAACTTGCATTACATTCCTCTTTCCACTTGATTCATTACATCTCTTTGTAATGGAAAAAATGCAACTCTACAAGCCTCTGAAAGAAAACAAGAGCCTTTCATTCTCAATAACTACATTCACGAAAAACGCTACGAGCTTAAAATACTAGTAGCCCAAACTCAGCTACAGCCCAAAAGATGAAAACCCATCTCCCAAAATCCCAACTTTCTAAATAATGTCTGTAAAAATCCTTACCTTCAACCCCTCTTCGATTCAAACCCAACAAAATCCCCTCGTTTCGACTTCCATCCACCCCCCAAAACCCAATGTCGCAATTCCAAACCCATCTTCCTCAATGCCCCTTCCAAAACAACAGCTCTTCTTCTGGAACCTAATCTCCGTTTTCAAAAGCAATCATCTTCCTCTTCGAAATTGAAAAATCCAAGATTTAGCTTCTTTTAACTCATAAAAGATTGTCCCCATTGAATTCCAACCAACACTGATCGGGGATGAGGGGGGTGTAGACAACGACAATGGGAAATAGAAAGGGGAAAAGAGGGAAAAGAGAAAGAAGACGAATGGTGAATAAAAGGGTTTTGGTCTTTAGTAGACATGCAGGGATAGTCGATATCGACTATAGCGCTAAAAGACAAAAAAAGAAAGAGAAATGTAAATTTAGGGCCCATTCTGTCTACCTATTTTTATTGGGGCCAAATTAAAGGAATGCCCATGTAGGAGGGTTTTTCCCGTTAAATCCCCTATCTAATAATTTCCCACTTGATCCGAATGACCATACATATTCAATCTCCCACTTCGTCATAACGACTATACATATGCAAGCGACCTTTTTTTTTAAGCTTTGTTTTGTAAAACGAGTTAGCTCGGATACAAATGGTTTTAAAATCCCGACGAGTGGCCACTCATTTAAAAAACAAAAAAGCAAAGTCAATTTTATTTATAGTAATTCTTAAATACTGTGATTAAATGAACCATTAATGTGGATCATGGCGGTTGAACATCAATTATGCAACATAATCCCTTCCATGTATCACAACATTAGTAATTCCATTTAATTAAGTCATAAATTGAGGAAAAAAAATAGGAAAGGATTAAGAGTTTCTATTTATTGGTCCAAATTAAATTCATCTTGCTTTTTAATAATTTACTAAATGTGCACAAAATTAAGTAAGAAAACGAAATTATCATTAATGAGAATTGATCAACTAAAAGGTGTACATCTAATATACCAGCAGTATCCTTTCAATCAGATACATTATGGAAACACAGCGAGACCCATTTCTCTAACATGATCACTATAGACCTCTATCGGTAATGCTTTGGTTATAGGATCTGCACCCATGAACCTTGTACTTATTTGCTCTATATGCACTAGAAAATTCCGAACCTTCTCTTTAATGACAAGATATTTTATATGAAAATGCCTTACAGTATTGGAACTCTTGTCATTTCTAAAGAAGCGGATAGCTAAGGTATTATTACAATCAATTTCTAGTGGCTTAATACTAGAATTCATGATCTGAAATCCTAGAAATGAAGTTTTGCAGCCATATAGCTTGAGTGATGGCCTCAAAGCATGCCACAAATTCAACTTTAAATATAAAAGAAGCAGCTGCTGTTTGTTTAATTCTGTTTCACGCGAGTGAGGATAAAAATAAATCCTTATGTAGATTCCCTTGTGTCGAGGCACCGAGCAAAATCTGAATCTGAATACCCAATCACTTCCAAGTGATTAGATCTTCTATAAGTGAGCAAATTATCACTCTTAATACTAACATTCCTAATATTATTCTCATTCACGGTAGGTAAGTAACTAGCAGAATATATTAGATCTCACATCAAAGTCTTTGAGATTTTGAAATTTATATAGGAGGTTATTTATCATAATACTAGTAATTGAAAGGCAAATAAGTGGATGCTGAATCAAGTTGCAAACTGATACAAAGAGATAACAATGCCACAGCTACGATAGTAAAACTAGAAAAATCTTGTTTACATGATGCTACAACCGCCGGCCGCCAGTGCTTGAACCACTTGTTGAGTCGCTTGTTGACCCGCATTAGAGGCGGCTGTTGAGCCGCTCCTGCCGCTCCTGTTATTGTTGACACCAAAAATGTCACTTTGCCTCTTCAACATCAAGAAAGCTGCATGAAGTCGCAACCTGCCATAAATAGGCAATGCAATTTCTCCAAAAAATCAAATCTTGTCAGAATCAAACAAAAACTGCAAGATCCTTCAAGATAGCCAAGAGAAGAGTACACATGAAGTTTCGGGCCATTTCGACAACATTTGGCCTAACTTCACTTCTCCGACAGCTAAACAGGAGCTCTCGGCGGCGACATCATCGGAGACGTCAAAACTTCGATCAGAGCCTACAGATGACTCCAGCATGTCTCAAAAGGGCTCCATGCCAAATTTCAAGTCAAACCGACAACGTTTGACCCTCCATCAATGCTCGAGCGGCAAAATCAAGCCTACCGGCGGCGGAGCAATCCGGGACCATGACATCCAAAACGGAGCCCATGGAACGTCTCAAAATGACTCCAATAGGCTCCCCGTCAAATTTCAGGTCAATTGGACATCGTTTGGCCACATATCAAAGCTCGGCATTTTCCCCACAGCAAAATCAAGTGAAGCATCGACGGGACCCCAAACGGCTTCAAAACTCAAACAAAAGCCTATGGTTGGTCTTATTTATTGCTCAGGAGGCTCCACCTCAAATTTCAGGTCATTCCGACATCGTTTGACCAAGTTTCAGCTTCTGGCGGAAAATCAGCAGCTCTACGCGACAAAGTCTTCGGCTTTCCCGGAAAATTGGAAACTTTGCACTTTAAAAATGTAAGGATTCTCATCAGGTTTTCTACAGCGAAATCAAGCCAATAAATGAGAAGAAATGTCAAGAAAAATACAGAAGAAAACGGCGACGAAAAAGACCACAAAACGGACCAAAAACAGGGGAAAAACCCCCATGGTCGCCGGCCCATGGTCGCCGGCGACCATGGAAGTCCGGGTCACCGGATTTTTCGCCGGTGACCCGTTTTTCAGTCCCTTTTCGCGTTTTACGCGTTTTGGCCCCTGTGGTTTCCTGAAAATGTGATTTTTAGTGCTTGAAATTGACTCATATCCGACGACATCTCGGATCCGCCGTCAAAAGCATAAAATCATCATTGATCGCTCCAAGATCGCCAACCGGCTGACCAAGAAAGTGCACTTTCTGTCCGACCGATCGTGAAATCGACAAGACAGATGTCACCGGCCCGCTCATAGCTATCACTGTCTGAAGTTACATGTTCATCCGATGTCGATTAGCATGAAGATCCATCGATGATCATCGCCAGAAGAATTCCAGAAGACACGGCACGGCCCGCGACTCTTCGACTGCTCGGCGACCAATTAATGTGGTTAATTGACTAGCTTTATTGCAGTCATTAATTCATTTCTTTGGACGGCCCAATCAGAAGCAAGCATTTGGGAGTTACAAGTCAATTGATTCATGGCATTTAACCCATGAAACTCCTCCCATTATGGTAATTAAGGTGATTAAAAGCCCTTAATCTCCATCGGCCAATCAGATTCAAGGAAAAAGGAGTTACAAAATCAAGAAATAAATCTTGTAACTCCTCCCATTAAAGCCATTAAAGCCCATAAACTCTCCTAAATGGCTACCAAAAGCCTATAAATAGGAGAGCATTCCATTGAAATCGGGATCAGAGAAAAAAAGATCAGAAAGAGATCAGAAAAAAGAGATCGGATCGGAAGAGAGCGGAAAGAATCCAGAGAAAGAAAAAGAGAGAAAAACTCTGCTAAAGTTCTGCACCGGCCACCACTACAAGGTGACAAAAGTCCCTTGGGGGGCACCCCCCCCCCCCCCAAGGTCCTTGCCTTCTCCCGCTGCCTTCAATGGCTTAGACGTGGTTTTTCAGCCCGTCTACTTAGCTTTTTATTGGACATAGGACCTTCTCTTGGTCTTTGTCCTCTAAAAATCTGAGGTTATAGCCAAGCTAAGCGAATCAAGAGCATCCTCTGTTCTCATCTGCATGGATGATGGCGAAGCCCATACATGGCTTGCGACCGTCAATCTGAACGAGTCCCCCACAATCTCCTGAGAAGTTAGATCCTCCTTTTCTTGCTTTTCATTGTAGTTTGTATTTTTCTAAAGAGACAAAAAAAATCACAACTCTTGTCTTTCATTATTGATAAGAATTGTAAATCGGCTATAAACGCCAAAATCGGCTATAAATGCCAAACAAAATCGCCTTTCACGGCAAACCAAGAAAATGTCTCTTTTCTTAAATATTTGTGCAATGGAAAACTTGAAAGAAGTTGATTTCTTTTTTACTTGCGAATGTTGATCTCCGGATTACCACTTGCAATTCCAAGTAAAATAGAAAATCTGGCATACCCACTGATGCACGCTTCATGCCCCCCGGGCGCGAAAGGGCCGGACCCGACGGACTCCCACGTCCGCCGACCCCAGTAGCACCCACGGCATTCGGAGCGCATTCCATCAGTTATAGCCTCGCGTACACCCGGAATATGGGTAGCCGCGATTCCACCATGGATGGTAGCATGTTTGGCAAGCTTTCTTGTTTCTCATCCTTGAGCCTCAGTTGAGCTTAATGCCCTACTTATCTGATACAATTGCAAGGATCATCAATTCTAAACATCTATTTTTTAGAAAACTTCTCCGAAATAAAGCTGCATCTGGACCGCCACGAAAGGTGAGATCCCGCCTAATTTCACCACATCCCGTGGGACATGCGACACCCATACACATGCGCAAGGGAGAATCATGAGCCACCAATAGATATCATGTTTGGGATTTATCTATCGAAAGGTGATTTTTCTTATACACAATTCATCCATGATTTGCACCGTCGTACTTGTGATATGGTAACTGCCAAGGCTAAAACAGTTTTCTAGCTGCCAATGGAAAGATCAAACCAAACATATACTTTTCTAATCTACATTATTGAAGTTTTTATTTTTTAAGTCATTATTGCATGGTACCTCGATGTTTCAACTAGGGCTCGTACCTAGTTACCTGGCTGCCCTTGGAAAACTTAGATAGAGACTACTTACCAGCAAAGATGGCAGAGCGGCCTTGGGAAAAACTCTCTGCAAATCATCCTAGTGCCTATTTAGTAAAGGCCGGGTCGCTTAGAGAAATTCTGAGAACTCTAGCCCGGAAGAATTTGAAATTCTTCGAATACTGTCCCCAAAATGAGATTTCAAATGCTCAAGCAAAATCTATCATTTAGAAAATTGAAATTATAAGAATTTAAAAGGCTATAAGCTACTTTTCAGTTGGTCGGTTTTTAGAATTCTACCGACCAAATGTTTAATTCCAAATGCTCCAAGGAAAAGACCCACAATTCTTGTCATAAATAATTCCAATCAAACATGCTATAGGTTTATTCATTCAAAAAGTCTACTTGTCCCGGATTTCTTGTCCCGGGACAAGCCCGACTCCACATGGGAGGGTATTTTGGTCATTTTGAAAAATGACCAAAATACCCTCCCATGTGGAGTCGGGCTTGTCCCGGGACAAGAAATCCGGGACAAGTAGCATGGCTCTTATTCATTTGAAGTAAAGTTGTTTCAACCTTTTTACAAATAGATTGTTTGGTATGTTAGATTTAATTAACTAGAAAAAACAAACTTGTCATATCAGAAAAGTAACATAAGCAAAGTTATACAATTAAACTTGTCACAAAAGTAAAGGAATTATTGGATAATTCGTCATATTATACAACTTATATGGGAAAACTCATGAAAAGAAATAAAAGAAAAAAAGTGTTGATTGTTTTAAGTGTTCATGTCTATTTGAAAAAGTTATCTTTTAGTTAATTTTCGAACAAACAATTAGAGGTCTTAAAGCAAATTGAATTAGTTTTGAGCTAAGTAGTCATAAAAACTAGACTTGTCGAATAATACCTTACAGATGTTTGAAATAGACTTTTTAAGACTTGTCGAACAATACCTTAAAGATGTTTGAAATAGACTTTTTAACTGTTTTTGATGGGGAAGGTTCATATGAGTGTATGGTTGAATCAACTTTCAATCTTTTGTGTGAATGTCTAAAGCAACGGAGTTTCTGATTTTTTTTAACGAACCAAATAGTCTATTGTGGAAGGGTCCAATCGAAACAATTCTATATGTTAGACAAATCTTTTAATGAACACCGCATGTTAGACAAATATTTTAATCGACTTAATTTATTTCAAACCGATCAAAATTTCCAAATTCACGCTTAGCTTACTTTTATTTTCAGAGTTACTTTATAAATTAACTTTAGAAAATTAAAGTTTCAAAAAAAAACTTAGGTACCTTTTATAGTGTTTGTGGCATAGACAGTGACAACCCCATCAGGAACTAGTTGAAAGTAGAACTTTAGGGAGTGTTTCTTTATTAGAATTCATGGAATTCTTGTATGGAGAGTTTTAAGATTTTCAAATATAGTAGAATTCCTAAATGCACCCTTGTACTTGACCATCTAGAAACCAATAAATAAAGGGGTTGAGATTTCTTAAATTCAAAGGACATTTGAAACCTTTTAAGTAGTTGGAATTGTAGAATGCTTGGAAAAAAATATGGCATTTAAACATGCCAGGGGACAAAGTCACATCATATCCAAAAAAATCTTAACACGGTAACATGGTAAATTCTTGACAAAAAATCTACTACAAAAATAGGCCCTTAATCAATTCTTCAGGGGGTTCTTTGTCAATCCAAAGTCAATATGGAAAGTGATTGTCACACTTTGGTTGAAAATCTCCAAAGGATAGAACTTCATCACAAGACTTTATGATTTTATGATGGAAAGTTTTAGAAGCGTTTTCAGATCTTTTTTTAATTGGTAGAAAAACCTCAGCCACCTTAGAATGATGGGAAATTGTGTGGCTGACTATCTTTACGCCAAAACGCTCATGGTTGAGTGGGGTTCTTTTGTGCAGAAATTTCAAATAAGGCCTTAAGATTTTGTCTTATTTTAAAGGGCATCCTTTCAATTGCTTCTTTGGAATGAGAAAATCAAGTAAAAGATTTTACACAATTGGCGAATTTGGATTGGGTGAAACAGTAGGGCATCCTCTCAATTGCTTCTTTGGAATGAGAAAATCAAGTAAGAGATTTTACATAGTCGGCGAATTTGGATTTGGTGAAACAGTATCTCTCTGTTTCTATGAAACAAGGGATCCGGACTCCTTACTCTCATAGTATCGTAAGAGTTACTCTTATAAGAGCATCTCACACACACACACACACACAAAAAACACAACACATATGAGGAATGTTTAAGTGTCCCTCACTGTAGGGTGAGGGATGGATGCACATGAACATTTTCTTACATATATATAGAGAGATATTCCTCTGTATCCTTCCCTCACCACCCTCACCATATGGTGAGGGACAAACTTAATGGGACCCACTGATCATTGAACTTGTGGGGGATGGGAAGAGACATATTGGATAAGACCATATATCAAATTTGGGGTCAATCCCATGCCTCTAACCCCTTCATCCATGGCCCACAAATTTAATGACTTTATTATTAAAGAAAAAAATTTGACCCTCGATCCAACGGTCCAATCCATTTGGATAGGTGAAAATTTAATGGGTTCAGTGTACTTAATGGGGTTCCATGTGTGTGGATGATTCGGATGTGTTATAAAGGCAACCCTACTATGTTGTCTCTCACCACAACATGGTGAAGGATGGATGCAGAGTTGCAATCCACTGAGGAACTAGTACACATGAGTTCTAGATCGAAAGCTCAAAAAATATTTAGATGTAAAATACATTTATCAATATACCTGATATAATTGGTTTTTAAAAGTTTAAATTAATAATATTCTTACAACATTTGATCTACACCTAATCCTCGGTTTTCTTAAGTTTAAACTATCCTAATCAATTCTATGTACACCTAAATATTCTTACAACATTTGATCTACATCAGATGGGTACTAGCTGTTCAGTCGGTTGGCAAGCCCACATGTCACCCACTTACCCAGTGGTCAATCCATGTATATGCCACTCTTTCCACATTTGTGGGTTTCTTTTCACATTTGTGTGGGCTCCTCTTTCCACATGTGTGGGCTTCCTTCCCACTTATGTGGACTCTTGGGTCGCAGCCCCCTTCACTAGGATACATAAGAAAAACAAAACTCATGGGTACCAAGGTTTTATCTTTAGACAAAAAAATAAAAAAACATCTTTAAAACAAAAGGGGTCAAAAGGAGTTACATACCTTCTCATTCTCAAGAGATGACATGTTATCGTAACAAGATGGTTGGAAATGGAGGAGTTTGAATTGGAGATGATGGAAATTGGTTTGAGGAGAGTCTTTCTTTTATGTTGGTGCTAAAAGCCAAAGGCAGCTGAAAGTTCTGCCAAGGGTAGAGACGACTGACTGCAGACTAAAAAGAAGTGGTTGTGAGTCTTCCTTGTGCTTGTGCTAAAAGACAAAGGCAGCTGAAAGTTCTGCCAAGGGTAGAGACGATTGACTGCTGACTAAAAAGAAGTGGTTGTGAGTCTTCCTTGTGCTTGTGCTAAAAGACAAAAGCAAGTTCTGCCACCAGTAGAGACGACTGACTGCCGACTAAAAAGAAGTGGTTGTGAGTCGTCCTTGTGCTTGTGCTAAAAGATGAAGGCAACTGAAAGCTCTGCCAAGGGTAGAGACGACTGATTGCCGACTAAAAAGAAGTGGTTGTGAGTCTTTCTTTTGTTTGTGCTAAAATCCAAAGGCAATTGAAAGTTCTGCCAAGGGTAGGGACAACTGACCGCAGACTAAAAAGAAGTGGTTGTGATTCTTCCTTGTGCTTGTGCTAAAAGACAAAGGCAGCTGAAAGTTCTACCAAGGATAAAGACAACTGACTCCCGACTAAAAAGATGTGGTTGTGAGTCTTCCTTGTGCTTGTGCTAAAAGACAAAGGCAATTGAAAGCTCTGCCAAGGGTAGAGACGACTGACTGTCGACTAAAAAGAAGTGGTTGTGAGTCTTCCTTGTGCTTGTGATAAAAGACAAAGGCAACTGAAAGGTCTGCCAAGGGTAGAGACGACTGACTACAAACTAAAAAGAAGTGGTTGTGAGTCTTCCTTGTGCTTGTGCTAAAAGACAAAGGCAGCTAAAAGTTCTTCCAAGAGTAGGGACGACTGACTACCGACTAAAAAGAAGTGGTTGTGAGTCTTCCTTGTGCTTGTACTAAAAGATAGAGGTAGCTGAAAGTTTTGCCAAGGGTAGAGACGACTGATTGCCGACTAAAAAGAAGTGGTTGTGAGTCTTCCTTGTACTTGTGCTAAAAGACAAAAGGAACTGAAAGTTCGGCAAAGGGTAGAGACGACTGACTACGGATGACTAGAAAGAAGTGGTTGTGAATTGCATATCTTTAAGTAGGCCCAATATAGAGGGTTTGGGTTCAGGTTGACACAACTTGACTTATATCATTCTAACCCCCCAACTCAATCCAAATTAGACCTAGTGAGTCAAAGTTGGGGTTGAACCTTCCGAGTTTCCCTGTGCCTTTTGGAAACTCCAATCTAAATTTTTATAGGAGTGCCAAACGGGTTGGGTCGGGTCGGTTCAGCCGGTGAAGTCCACTGCACAGATCTAAGTTGTCACCAGCCACATCACATGTCGGCAGGTCATGCTGATATGAGAAGAAAAGGTGAGCTGGAGTTAAAAGGACATTTGATGCCAGTGAGACAGCTCATAGGTCCGATTATTCCTTTTGTGGATTTCACTCACTCAGTGCGAGATACATTGTATACTGAGCTTTCTCATTAAAAAGTCTATCTGTGCTACTCAAAATGAGGGGCATCCACCTGTATCTCACTTGTCAAAATTTATTTCAATAGAATTTTGCCCTATTGTGTAAGATTGGACGTTATGATTACATATGCTCAATTTTATGGTGATAGCAATTCCTATTCAATCAAGTTTTGAGCATAACCCATATCAGAGGTAGGAAGAGATTATTTTAGGAGTTTAGATTTTCGATATGTAGGGCCACTTCATATCTCAACTTGTCCATCTAGTTCATTTCGTGAGTGAGATTCACAGGTTTTACCCTCACTGTTGAAACGAACTGACCCATTTTTAATTCCCTCTTCTTTTTTTTCGTTACTATATACGTACAAGCCATTTTAGGCTCTTTGGTGATGGCAGCGAGACACCAGTACACTGTGATCTGTACATTTTGATATGAGAAAACTGAGAATAATAAGGGCTACCGGTACCACCATGTGCTAGGGGTGATCTGAGCCATTCCATGGCCATATCCTGCAATGGGAGTTACAAATAAGGGCTATGTGCTAACTCCCGGTGCTTGCTTGCAAGAGGAATGCAGAGGAAGAGAGCAGACTCACAGAGGAGCGCTTTATGGGTTGGAATTTGAAGTCTTAACTCATCTGGAACTCCTATTCTTTCTGTTACTTCCTTGGTAATTGCTATGAGGGGCTAAATTGGAAAATCCGGGAGGAGGAGATCCAACTCTTTTGTGGGTCAACCCTAACTGTTTTCAAAGTAGGTTTGTTTGATCCGTGACCGACCCGTATAGTATATATATGTGGATCAAAAGTGGGACAAGTATCGGTTGGATTAGATTTTCCTACCCCTAAGTTTTATTACTAATAGCAAATTAGATCAAGGCCAGCGCTTGTCGATAACTCTTCCTTGATCCCTAGTTGAGCTTGATACCCTACTTCGTTGACCAACATTTCCCTTATGCAAAAACAAGGATCATCAATTCTAAGCATCTATTTCGCAGAATTTCTTTTTCCAATAGAAAGAGTGCATCTGGACCATCACCAAAGGTTGGGATCCCGCCTAATTTCACCATGTCCCGCGTGATATACGGCGTCTATACACACTATGCAGGAGAAAATCATCAGCCACCAATAGATTTCATGTTTTGGATAAAAGGTAATTTTCCTACTACACAATTCATCCACGATTTGCACCGTCATAGTTGTGAAATGGTAACTCCCAAGGACAACACAGTTTTCTAGTTGCCAATGTAAAGCTCAAAGCAAACTAGGGCTTGTACGGTTGTACCTAGTTACCTGGCCTGCACTTGGAAAACTTAGATAAAGACTTGCCAGCTAAGCTGGCAGCTGGCCTAAGACAAAACTCCAAGCAAGTTATCTGAGTGCCAATATATTAAGGGCCCAGTTGGTTTTACTAGAGAGAATTTGGAATTCTTCCAATTCTGTCCTGCAAGCATAATTCCAAATCCTCAAACACAATATTGCATTAAGAAAGCTGAAATTACGGTAATTCAGAAAGCACCTATGAGTGACTTTTCATGTAATTGATTTTTAGGATGCTAGCAATCAAATGTTGAATTCCAAATGCTCTAGGGTCTTGCTACAACATCAACCACAGAAGTCCCCAGCAAATGACTTATCCCTTGAGTTAAAAGTTCAAAAGACAAGTTTTGCCTTAAACTCTTGAGGACCTAAAACCAAAGGCTTCTATCATTTGAATGGTTTTGATGTTACAAATTTTCCTAAACTACATTCGAGCCTTTTTATTGTCATACCTCCCTTGGTCATCATGCTTACACTCATAAAAGTAACCTGATTCAGTGAAATTAATCCACATCTTGAGATGTAACAGCCAAAGGAAGAAGTAGTTAATAGAAATTTTACCAATATGGATTTTGATCGGAACGGCACAAAGTTGTCTAGGAACTCACTACACTCATGTCTGAACCTGTTCACGTAGGAGGACTCAAAGCAGAGCTCATAAGGATGAGAATCCACTTCTCTTATACTTATAAGTTATTTTATATATTATTGGAAAACGGGCTAGCCCCCCTCGAGCTGAGCCAAGTCAAGCCCTAGCTCGGCCCTCAAAACAAAACTTATGGGTACAAAATTTTTATCTTTAGGCAAAGAGAGGAGGGGGGGTGTTGAGCTTCTATTGGCACCAGATTTTCATCTCTCCACACCGCACTAAAAAAGAAAAAAAATCCTAAACTAGCCCTCCCCCCTCCTCCCTCTCCATCTCTCCCTCCAACCCCTTCCCTCATCCTCTCCCTCCCTCCACCCACCCACCCCGCCCTGCCAGTCTCCGGCAGGGAGGGATCCTCAACTGGCAGCCCGCAGTTGCAGCTCCGACCGGCTGGCCTCCATTCCTCCCCCCCCCCCCCCCCCCCCCCCTCCCTGTCTCTCCCTCTTTCTTCCCCATTTTCTCTCCCTCTCTCCCTCCTTCTCCCACTACAGCCCTACCACCAAATCTCCCTCCCCACCTGTGGCTAGGAGGGGGAGGGAGGGAGAGGGAGGGAAAGAGGGGGTGAGGGAAGGAGAGAGAAGAAGAGGAAGGGAGAGAGGGATAGAAAACAAAGGAAGGGGGAGGGAGGAAGAAAGAGGGGGAGAGAGCGATAGGGAGAGGGGGAGGGGGAGGGAGGCCGGTTGGCTGGCCGGCTGGAGCTACCGCCGCAAGCTTCCGGTAGGCGATCCCTCCCGCCTAGAGACTGGGTAGGGTGGGTTGGGTGGTGGGGGGGAGGGAGAGAGGGAGAGGGAGGAGGGGGGAGGGGTAGTTTAGGAAGAATAAATAAATAAATAATTTTGTGCAGTGTGGAGAGAAAAAAATCCGGTGCCAATAGAAGCCCCGAAAAAAAATTCTATAAACACATCTTTAAAACAAAAAGGGTCAGGAGGAGTTACATACGTTCGACATGTTATCGTAACGAGCCTGTCTTTCCTTCCTGTTGTTGTTGTTCCTTCTGTGTTTGTTAATGGATGGAAATGGAGGGGTTTGGGTTTGAGAAGATGGAATTGGTTTGAGGAGAGCCTTCCTTGTGCTTGTGCTAAAAGCCAAGTTGGGTTATGAGAAAGTTATGCCAAGGGTAGAGACGACTGACTGCTGACTAAAAAGAAGTGGTTGCGAGTCTTCCTTATGCTTGTGCTAAAAGACAAAGGCAACTGAAAGTTCTTCCAAGGGTAGAGACGACTGACTGCCGACTAAAAAGAAGTGGTTGTGAGTCTTCCTTGTGCCTGTGCTAAAAGACAAAGGCGACTGAAAGCCAAGGGTAGAGATGACTGACTGTCGACTAGGTTGGGTTGAGTGAAAGTTCTACCAAGGGTAGAGACGAGTGACTACCGACTGAAAAGAAGTGGTTGTGAGTGTTCCTTGTGCTTGTGCTAAAAGACAAAGGCAACTGAAAGTTCTGCCAAGGGTAGAGATGACTGACTGCAGACTAAAAAGAAGTGGTTGTGAGTCTTCCTTGTGCTTGTGCTAAAAGACAAAGGCAACTGAAAGTTCTGCTAAGGGTAGAGACGACTGACTACGAACGACTAGAAAGAAGTGGTTGTGAATCTTCCTTGTGCTTGTGCTAAAAGACAAAGGCAACTGAAAGGTCTGCAAATGGTGGAGATGACTAACTGCCGACTAAAAAGAAGTGGTTATGAGTCTTCCTTGTGCTTGTGGTAGAAGACAAAGGCAACTAAAAGTTCTACCAAGGGTAGAGATGACTGAGTGCCGACTAGGTTGGGTTGTGAGAAAGTTCTGCCAAGGGTAGAGATGACTGATTGCCGACTGAAAAGAAGTGGTTGTGATTCTTCCTTGTGCTTGTGCTAAAAGATAAAGGCAATTGAAACTTCTGCTAAGGGTAGAGACGACTGATTGATGACTAAAAAGAAGTGGTTGTGAGTCTTCCTTGTGCTTGTGGTAAAAGACGAAGGCAACTGAAAGTTCTGCAAAGGGTAGAGACGACTGACTACTGACCAAAAAGAAGTGGTTGTGAGTCTTCCTTGTGCTTGTGCTAAAAGACAAAGGCAACTAAAAGTTTTGCCAAGGGTAGATACGACTGATTGCCGACTAGGTTGGGTTGTGAGAAAGTTCTGCCAAGCGTAGAGATGACTGAGTGCCGACTAAAAAGAAGTGATTGTGAGTCTTCCTTGTGATTGTGCTAAAAGACAAAGGCAACTGAAAGTTCTGCCAATGGTAGAGACGACTGACTACGGACGACTAGAAAGAAGTGGCTGTGAATTGCTTTTCTTTAAGCAGGCCCAATATTGAGGGTTTGGGTTCAAGTTGACCCAACCTGATTTATATCATTCTAACCCGTCAACTCAATCCAAATTAGACCTAGTAAGTCAAAGTTGGGGTTGAACCTTCCTAGTTTCCCTGTGTCTTTGGAAACTCCAATCTAAATTTTTATAGAGTGGCAAATGGGTCAGGTTGGTTCAGTAGGTGAAGTCCATTACACAAATCTAAGCTGCCACTGGCCACATCATACGTCGGCAGGTCATGCTGATATGAGAAGAGAAGGTGAGCTGGAGATAAGAGGACATTTGATGTCCAGTGAGACAGCTTATAGGTCCGATTTTGCCTTTTGTGGATTTCACTCACTTAGTGCGAGATACATTGTAGGGGGCTTTGGTCGAAGGTCCCTCAAAGTGTGACTTTAAGGCAAACAGTCCACAAAAAAAAAGTCATGTAGCCAAAGGTCCCTCTCACACTTTCTCATACCTGAAATGTCAAATTTGCCCTTTATTTAAATCATATCACATGATTGGCGGGGAAATCCCATTAATAATGGTCAACTACCTTTTAATTGGCCACGATTAATGGAAATGAGGGTTAGTTGCCCATTATTAATAATGGTCAAATAAATTTCAAAACTAATGGCAAGAAATGAGGGGCATCCACTTGTATCTCACTTGTCAAATTTTATTTCAATAGAATTTGGTCCCATTGTGTAAGATTGGACATTATGATTACATATTCTCAATTTTATGGTGATAGTAATTTCGATTCAATCAAGTTTTGGGCATAACCCATATGAGAGGTAGGAAGAGATTATTTTAGTAGTTTAGATTTTCAATATGTAGGACCGACTTCAGGTCTCAACTTGTCCATCTAGTTCATTTCATGAGTGAGGTTCACAGGTTTTACCCTCATAGTTCAAACGAACTGACCCCTTTTTAATTCCCTCCTGTTTTTTTACTATATACGTACAAGCCATTTTAGGCTCTTTGGTGATGGCAGCGAGACACCAGTTCACTGTGATCTGTACATTTTGATATGAGAAACTGAGAATAGTAAGGGCTACCGGTACCACCACGTGCTAGGGGTGATCTGAGCCATTCCATGGCCATATCCTGGAATGGGATCGGAGTTACAAATAAGGGTTATGTGCCAGCCCCTGTTGCTTGCTTGCAAGAGGAATGCAGAGGAGGAAGATAGCAGACTCAGAGAGGAGCTCTATGGGAAGGAATTTGAAGTCTTAATTCATCTAGAACTCCTATTATTTCTGTTACTTCCTCGGTACTTGCTATGAGGGGAGGGATTGGAATCTGGGAGGAGGAGATCCAACTCTTTTGTGGGACAACCCTAACCCGAACTGTTTTTCCACAGTTAGGTTTGTTTGACCCGTGACTAACCCATATAGTATATATGGATCAAAAGTGTGTCAGGTATGGGTTGGATTAGATTTTTCCACCCCTAAGTTCTATTGCTAATAGCAAATTAGATCAAGGCCAACGCTTGTTGATTACTCTTCCTTGATCCCTAGGCCAGCTTGATACCCTACTTTGTTGACCAACATTTCCCTAATAGTTGATTTTCAGGATTCTAGCAATCAAATGTTGAATTCCAAATGCTCTAGGGTCATGCTCCAACATCAACTCCAGAAATCCCCAGCAAATAACTTATCCCTTGAGTTAAAAGTTCAAAAGGCTAGAATCATTTGAATGATTTTGATGTTACAAATTTTCCTAAACCACATTCGAGCCTTTTTATTGTCATGCCTTGGTCATCATGCTTTACACTCATAAGAGTAACCTGAGTAGGTGAAATTAATCCACATCTTGTGATGGAACAGCCAAAAGAAGAAGTAGTTAATCAAAATCTTACCGAAATGGATTTTGATCGGAACAGCACAAATTTGTATAGGAACTCACTATGCTTGTGTCTGAACCTGTTCACGCAGGGGCACTCAAAGCAGAACTCGTAGGGATGAAACTCCACTCCTCTTATACATATTAGTTATTTTATATATTATTGGACAACGGGCTAGCCTCCCCAGGCTAAGTCAAGCCCTAGCTCGGCCCTCAAAGCTGTGGTCTTTCCAAAATTGCGCCCTATCCTACCCTCGGGCTTTTGGAAAGAGAAAAAACAAAAAAAACCTCGCATTGCGAGCTTTTGAGGACAGGGCCGGGCCTGCTCCTCATAGGGCCAGATTGACAGCCCTAGGTGGGTCCCATGGTGGAGTTTCACTCCCTTAACTCAGGATTTCTCTAGTTAAAGCCTCAAAGGATCTGGACTCTATAGTAAAATATTTGTTTGGTAGTACAAAGTAAAGTATAAATATGAGAGAGTCTCTCAAATTAAAAAGCACTTTTTGACTTAAACTTAACTTCACCACACTTTATCAGGGTTTTTTATGATAAAAAACAAAAAGAGGAAATTGTGGAGTAGTAAATATTAGAAATGTTACATCATAAATTTACTTCTTTACTCTACTTATTCCATACAAATATTATAAAAAAAAAAAAAAGAAAAAAAAAAGGCACACCTGAACTCACTTTAATTTCAACTTTACTCCTCCGCTTGCTAAACGGTGGCAACTCTAAGTTGAAAAAGAAGAAATTTATTGGTGTTGAAGAAGAAGAAGGAACTTTTATAATAAGTCGAATAAGAAGAAGAAGAGATTATTGAAACCTTTGAGATGTGTTGAAGAAGAAAAGGAATAACTTTTTTAATGGGTTGAAAAGGAAAAGACGTAATTGAAATATTAGATATAGATTAGGCTGAAGAAGAAGAAGAAAATTCTGAGAATATGGTAGGATCAAGGAGTAGAGAGAAATTAATTAAGATTAACTGAATAAGGAGAAGAAGTTTCTACAATGGGTTGCATTGAAAAGAAGAGATTTTTTTTCTGGGTCGGAGAAGTAGAAGAAATTTTGGGTTGTGGGTTTTGTGGGTCCACTTTAACACGATCCATTTAAAGGAGAGTTTTTTTTTTTTTTGACTTGTGAGTTGTGACTGACCTTATGCATCGAGGGTAGATTTTAGTGGGTAAAATTTGAATTGGATACAACTTGGGCCAAAAAAATTTTACCTATATATTCGAGACCCCCTTTGTCTTTCTTTTCCATTTCTGTTCCTTTGATTTTTTACACATACAGTTAGAGCTTCTGATTTTATGGAATTCCTTCTCAGGTTCGAGTCTGCATCTTGAGTTCCTTTCCCTTTTGATCGCGAGTCTTGAACTTAAGTAGGGGTTTTGTTCCAATTTCAATATCTAGGTTCTCCCCCAATTTTTAGATTCAATCTTGTATGAGAACACAAAACCCTAGTTCCAACAACTTCTTGTGCATTACCCTGAAAACTCAATTTTAGGGTATCTGGCATCTCTAGAGCTAAGAAAACAACCCAGTGCTTTTGAAATCTGTAATTCTGGGGTGAACCCAGTTTCTGTCTTGGATTTCTTGGTGACCTAAGATTTTGTGTGTCAAGGGCTTTCCTCTTGATTTGGGTTGGTTTGGGTAATGATAGTAGAAGCAGTGGAATGAATTTGAATCTTTACTTAGGTCTGCCTCGTTCACCAAGATCTGATCTTGCCCCCGGTCGCTGTTGAGTGAAGAAATACGCAATTCAAGAGAGATGTCTGGTTCTGTTGAGACATTGGGCTGGCATGCTCCGTATTCAGGACGCATGCTTCTTATACACCTATACAGGATTCCATGGAACCTTTGGAGCTGTCTGGAATTCAAAATTTCCATTTAGAGTGTTCTGCATACACTCCACGTTCCTTCTTCGTACCTTCCTCCAATGTGTTGGTTTCTCCATATTCCAACACTGAACCAAATGATAGTTGGCAAATTGGGTACTGCCCATATGCCTCAACTTACATTCCTGCACATTAAATTGGGACTGAGCACTCACACCCTGATGATGTTCATGCTCCACTTAGCCATGTTCCATACTCGCCATCTTATGTACCCACATCTGAGCAAGTTAGTAGGGAACCAGTTGATGAAAATGATGATGAGGGTCAAATCCCATGCATGTTTCACCCCAACAATCAAACCTAGGTTTGATCCTTGAAGGTGTTAATCCTTACGTCCCGTCCTCACCGCCATATGGACCTATTTTCGAAACGGTGCGACATAATGGCGAGTATGGTATTGAGAATGATGAGGTTGAGTATGTCCCAAGATCTCCATCGTATGTCCCGACATCACCGTCCATTGGTACGGTGCAAGCACAAGCACCTGATTCTCCACATCAACAACCAAATGAAGGTTTGATACATGAAGATGTTGGTCCTTTTTATATCTCAACCTTGCCTTCATTCATTCCTTTCATGTCAAACCCCACAAGTTTATGATAACCGCTCCTATGATGGTAGTTCACAAACTCATGAAGTAGTTAGCCAACATCAAGTGACCATCCAAAACAGCGAGCTGGCCCTAGAAGACTCTTCACAAGAAGGGCTTGTTGAACACCAAGAAAACCATTTCAGAACAATTGAACCCAACCATCGGCGGCGGTTTAGGAGATTCAGGTTAGCATCTCCATATAGGGCTGATCCTGATTATGATGCGGCTTCCTTGAGCATGGAAGATTATATCTTTCAAGAAACTATGGCTTCAGAAGGATTTGTTGAAACCTCTGAGACTAGGAGTCCTAATCTTCACAAGAAGGGCTTGTTGAACACCAAGAAAACCATTTCAAAAGGATTGAACCCAACCATCGACGGCGGTTTAGGAGATTCAGGTTAGCATCTCCATATAGGGCTGATCCTGATTATGATGCGGCTTCCTTGAGCATGGAAGATTAGATCTTTCAAGAAACTATGACTTCAGAAGGATTTGTTGAAACCTCTGAGACTAGGAGTCCTAATCTTCACAAGAAGGGCTTGTTGAACACCAAGAAAACCATTTCAGAAGGATTGAACCCAACCATCGACAGCGGTTTAGGAGATTCAGGTTAGTATCTCCATATAGGGCTGATCCTGATTATGATGTGGCTTCCTTGAGCATGGAAGATTATATCTTTCAAGAAACTATGGCTTCAGAAGGATTTGTTGAAACCTCTGAGACTAGGAGTCCTAATCTTCACAAGAAGGGCTTGTTGAACACCAAGAAAACCATTTCAGAAGAATTGAACCCAACCATCGACAGCGTTTTAGGAGATTCAGGTTAGCATCTCCATATAGGGCTGATCCTGATTATGATGCGGCCTCCTTGAGCATGGAAGATTATATCTTTCAAGAAACTATGGCTTCAGAAGGATTTGTTGAAACCTCTGAGACTAGGAGTCCTAATCTTCACAAGAAGGGCTTGTTGAACACCAAGAAAACCATTTCAGAAGGATTGAACCCAACCATCGACGGCGTTTTAGGAGATTCAGGTTAGCATCTCCATATAGGGCTGATCCTGATTATGATGCGGCCTCCTTGAGCATGGAAGATTATATCTTTCAAGAAACTATGGCTTCAGAAGGATTTGTTGAAACCTCTGAGACTAGGAGTCCCAAGGAAGTTGAAAGCCTTGTCACCGTTGATACAAAAGAAGAAATGAAGGATCAGGACACTGGTGCTTCAAATCTTAGTGCAGTGTTTGTTTGGATAGAGCTAAGGAACCTGTCGTTACTTCATGTGGTCATCTATTTTGTTGGCCATGTTTATATCAGTGGCTGCATCTCCATTCTGATCATAAAGAATGCCCTGTGTGCAAAGGGAAGGTAACTGAAGCAAATATTACCCCTATTTATGGTCGGGGTTCCTCTAAAACTGGGGTAAAGAAGACAATTGCTGAAGGGGGAAATTCATGTTGGAAGATACCTCCGAGACCTCATGGCAATAGGATTGAGAGTTTGCGGCAGCAGAAGAAGACAATTGCTGAAGGGGGAAATTCATGTTGGAAGATACCTCCGAGACCTCAAGGCAATAGGATTGAGAGTTTGCGGCAGCAGATATCGAGACCGCTTTCAAGAAGGTTGGGGCATGAGATAAGCTCATGGAGGCGTATTGTAGGTGAAGAAATAACATATGGGAATCGAGTTGAGGGGCAGGAGTTGACCCTGCCAGGAATTCTTGATGGTGCTAACTATAGAGTGTTTTCTAGGCTTAGGGCTTTTCAACGGTTGCAAAGGGAGGAAACTACTAGGTTAGCTAGAGATACTGCAGAAACCTCATCAAACTCTCAAAATGGTAGTCCACATGGCGACATGCATTATGGTCCTCATTTATAATCAAGAAGTAGCTCGGCCTTGCCAGAAGGAATTGATTTTTCGCATCATTTAGCTCTTCTTGGCTTCCCAGGCCTTCCTCATTCTGCAAGAGTTGCTGCACTAACTGCTCGCATTTCTAGTGTCGTTGAGAGGATAACCAGAGTTGCTGGCCATTCTGGTGCCTTAGGATCAGCAAATCCTCAGAACACTGGACCTTTGCGCAATCAGGGCACACAAGGAGTAACACCTGCTGCAGATCAGGCCTCTTCATCAAGCACAGCGGCGATGATACAGGGAGATGTGGGCATTCTCAACACCACTCCTGAAGCAAATGGCACAGGATCTTCCCATTTCCTTAGAAGAAGAAGAAGAAGAAATGGTGACTCTAGTTCTCTAGATGTAGATGGAGGAGTTCATAATTCGCATAGGAGGCGGCAGCTTAATTAGGTACATAGAATCATATTTTATACTGTATTAGAAACATTTAATAAATCCTTGGATTTTAATCTGTATATTTAATTTTTTAGATTATGTAACTCTGGTTTTAAGTTTCTTGTGTGTTATCTGGATATTTCCCATCTTGTTTTCTTTTTTATTCATTATTTTGTTTTATCTGTTTGTTGTTAATGCCAACCTCTGTAGAGATAGGCTTTCAGTATTATACGCTTCTATGTTGGAGCACAGTTTCTAGTGGGGAATGTCTTAATATGTTCACCTTCTGATGTGGAGTATTAAGAAATGATCAGCTTATGTCCGGCGTGCCCATATATCTTCACTGTGGGGTTCACTTGCAATGAATTGGTAGTGTGCTTGAACAGGATACTAATCAGATTGATGGACAACATTGGATAGAAACACTGCAGATGATGTGATTTTACTCACTCATCGAATCATTTCTGTCCCATACTCTTGCAATCCAACTGAGTACTGTTTTGAGCAAAAGGATACTTGGACATGTCTAAAATGATAAAGAGGGAGGAATTTGTCCAGTAGTTTGAATTGAGCAAAATGGGCCACTCTGTTGCATCCAGAATTTCTGATAGACAGGATTATCTGTCCAGTGTATTAATCTGCAGTTAACAAGAAACGCTCTCAACTTTCGACTCCCATTTCTTGGATTCGTTTCATGCATTTGATTCGTGCTGTACTAATGCTTGTAAAATTCTGTTCCTCACAGTTTCTTTTATATGCTTCTCTGTCTGGTGAATATTATACTATCCATTGAACTCTCTGAAAATACTTGCGTCTTTAAGTGGATGTTGCTGCCTTCCATTTTAGAAATTCAATTACATTTGCGTCAGGTGGACGGGCTTGGGCAGTTTACATCGTACCTTTATGAGTTTTTGTAGTTCTCTTTGATTCATGATTTTCAAAAAATCCCGACACAAGTTCGTCAGAGTCTAGCTCATAACTCTTGCGACCGTGGACACTGTTTATCCATGGTTACATTGGATTGTAGCTGTGAGCTGAGATCAGGTTGGGGGTTCTATCCGTTTCAATTTGACACAGACCTTTTCATCCTACATTGTGTTGAACAGCGAAGGACCTTCCAATGCCTTGTTTTTCAGAGTAGCCCTGTCTATCAGTTTCAATTTATCTCTGCAATGTTCCATCCTTGATATGTATCAATCTCAAACCTAGATAAAAGAATGATTGTGTCAAACTACAATCGACTATAATATAATCCAAATTTTGAGCTCTCCTATGAGAAAAGTTGCACAGCGGACTCTACTTACAAGGGAGATGGTTTATGAAGATGATGGCTTATATTCCAGCCTATCTATCTGGTCTATGAACATTACACAGGTCATATTGCAGTTAGCAACATTTGATAGATTTTGCTATGATTTTCATCATTAAATGGGTTAGTCATGATGTCCACCATAATTCCCACTATTAGATAAAGCGATTTTGAAAGTTTTGGGTTGATTCATCTCTGTGATCTAGCATTATATGTTCCACTGACCAAATTGATTGCTCAGAATCAGAAACATTGTATTAGGGAACTAATCCAATCTTTCTAAACTGGATGGGGTTACAATAAACTGTCTATATGCGTTCATTTTGTTATTGACAATCTCGTCACTGCAACCATTTTGTTGATAGTCATCCTGAGCTGTCAATGGCATGTTCGTTTTATTTACATATATGAGTTGTAGCAAGTTAAAAGTGCTTCTAGCCTTGATAATTTTTGTGGTTAGGTATTTAAGCAACTGCCCCCTGTTGCAGTTAGCCGGGCAAGGAGGTGTACTTGTAGTTGTCATGCTTCAAATTCTTCAATCCCCACTTAATATGAAATTCCAAAGCTGCGCCATTGATCTTAAAACAGACATATATGTCGGAGCCATATGACGCTCAACTGGGATTATATCAAACCAGACTTGAAAACTGACCCACAGTATATGTAATGATATACTTAAGGTGACCTGGCTCGGGTCAGTATTCCCTTCGTCTACCCTTGCTGGCCTTATTATTGGGGAGCAAGGATACTAATTGCTTCTTGTTCAGGGCTCTCTGCCTACATCTCTAATCATAACAAAAATTCCCCCATTATGGAAAGTAGGATTTCAGGGTATCTTCAAATTGAAGACTCACCAAGCATCAGAAAATATCTTGAAAATTCAAAGATTCATGCACACAATTCTACACTAGAGGGTTCATTTTATAGTAATAATTTGGAGAATTCATGCATGGAGTGGATATTTCTGGGCTTCCCAAAATTCTATCATTAGTCATGTAAATGTCATCATAAATAAGGACATAAACATGAAACTTCATAACATAGAACGGATTAACCAAGATACCATACAATACATGTTTTTGTGAACCATAATCTTTCTTAAAAACATCCAAAATGCACCAAGACACTACATGTTTTTGCACCATAAGCCTTTTGCATGAACATCCAATATCAACAAAAGGTTAATCACAATGTGCAAGTTGGAAATGGGAGCAAGAACTAGTAATGTATATAATCTTTTTCTGGTTTCCTAATTCCTTCCTACACAAAATGTTTCACCAGTCCAACGTCCTAGAAACTCATCCACTCAGTACACAACTGACAAAACAGACCTGAACAAAATATGCACAGTACTGGTCTATCCAAGTAGCTAAAGCTCCATCTGAATAAAAAAGAAGGAAGAAACGAAAATGACCAGCAAGACATAACTGAGCCTTGAAGCTTAGGTTCATTCAAGGTCGGTGATGGGCTTATCAACGTCCTCAAGGGGACGGAACCGGGCCTTCTGATCAAGGACCGAACCATCAGCTGCGTCTGCATCAGTGTCCAAATTAGGAGGAGGTGGTTGTGTCAGGTTCTCACCTCCAATCTCTTTGCTGGGACCAAATACTCCTGTTTGTGGGTGTGGAGCCCAGAACTTGTCGATGTGTGGCTCAACTACGTCGTCTGGTACCAAGCTTGGACGTAAACCATCATCCACGTTCTTGTCGTACGGAGTCTCAGAGAAATGCCTACTCCTGTATGTAGGTAGGCAACAGGAAAATTTCACTGTAAAAATTGTATAACTATGCACTTCAGTCATTTGAGAAATAATAATTTAAGAAGAAAGCCAGGAATCTGATGGTATTACTCAAGTTATCCAAAGAACAATAAGCATAAGCATAAGCATAAGCATATCAAAATCCTTTAGTGTTGTCAACCGTAGCATCACTTTATTTGGATAGTTTTTTAAAATTGTCTATTACATGGAATAAAATTCAGGTCTCGTAGACATTTTTTAATCCAAAATCTATATATAAAAATAGACTATGACCATATTAAAAAATAAAGGTTTCTCTCTCAACCACATCATTTTATAACTTAAGATGGACTGGTTAATACATCCAACAGGCCCTTTATTATCACTAAGATCCCAACTGGATCTTCTAGGACCCATGGGCCACACCAACTCCACCATATGTTGCATTATACTGCAAGTGCAAAGGATTCCATTCCATTTCATAGACTTGAGTAAGATCAATGGCAACATGTACAGGTCTGAGTTTTCATAGCAGACTAAACTAAATTCATATGAGACTGGTACTAGTAGGGTAAGTCCTTCAAACCACCCAAATAAAAATTCTGGTTCCGCCATTGCTTCAAACGGGGCAGATGTTCACTATAAAACTCACCTACTACATTCCCACGTGCCATCCTGGTATTCGGTCCCACTTTAAAACGTGTTAGGTTGAATTAAGATGGAATTTTAATTATAAATTCAGGATTAGGACTTGAAAATTTCCGATCTAGGGCTTAGACAAGGCCTCACAGTGATAACCGAAGCACTATACACTTACCCATGTGATGGCTCATAAGATCACATAAAATTGGGCCTGTTTGGATAGGAAAAAATAGATTAGAGTGAAATCAAATGGGCCATAAACAGTCTAAAATTTAAACTTTACCCCGTTACGATGAGTCTAGTCCAATAGATAAAGTAATGTATATACTCCATTTCACTTCAACTTAAAGTACTGTTTGGGAAGGGGGGGTAAAATGGAATAAGGGGGGTAAAATGGGATGATTTTTTTTTTTTTTTTTTTTTTTGGGTGGGGGGGGGGGGGGGAGGCATGAGTGTGGGCCCACTCCAAAATTTTCCCCTTGGGGGGTGTTTGGAAAGAGGGAGGGAAGAGGGGGCATGAGTGTGGGGCCCACTCCAAAATTTTCCCCTCAAAAGGGGGGAAAGTGAAGAAATTACTAAACTGTCATTTTGTCCTGTTAAAACTTTTGCAAAAACAAGGATAAAATGGTAATGGTCTCTCTGCCTCACAAACAAACAAACAAAATTTTACTTTTTCACTTTTCCCCCCTCCCCCCACTATAAAAAAGAGGAGGTAAAATTAATTTCCCCTCCCCTCCCCTCCCCTCCCTCACTATAAAAAAAAAAAGGAGGTAAAATTAATTTCCCCTCCCCTCCCCTCCCCTCCCCTCCCCTCAATTCAATTCAATTCCATTTTCCATTCCCCTCAAATTTTCCCTTCCCTCCCAAACATAGTGTAAATACTTTCAATTTTTTTTTTTTTTTTTAATAAAAGTGGGTTCTATTCCAAACCTTTAACTTCAAAATAAACATCCAAATGCAGTGAAGTTGTGTAATTTACTCTAACTTCAACCTACTTCTCTCCACTCCACTCCACTCCACTCCACTCCACATGTGAAAGCCACTTCATTTTACTCCACTGCTCATTTATCCCAATATCATTTATCCAAAGAGGCCCTAATTGCCTCAAGGGTTTACCCCAATGGTGCTAAGAACTCCACCCTTACAGCCTTGGATTTCCCTTTCTTGGCTCTCACAATCACTTGACTCTATCTTAAGCAGATTAGCAGATTTGGGGTCTCACAATCTCTGATCCTCCTTATCTAAAATAACAACAGTCCATTTCTACCAAAACAACCTCAAGCCCCTTAAAACTCCACAATCCAAAAGGCAGTTGAGATGAAAACGATCTCAAACAAAACATAACAACGATTTGAGCTGATTCTCAAACGAGCTATGTCTTTGCAGTATTTTTGAAAACAAAAACCCCTAAACCAATCAAAAGTGTCAGTTAAAATCCACAAGGAGTAAGAAAGAACCCTCTACAAACGGATCTATTGAAGAGTGGGTTCCACCCAAAAGAGAGACTATTGAAAACTATTTAGGCTGCCCATGCTAACACCTATAGATTTTGGCAGAAATGGTCACCTCAATAAACCAAACACTGCAAGAGATTCAAGTCAATGATCCATCTCATTCTTACCTCAAACAATCCAAATCATCTAAAACAAGAAATCAGGTCATTGCACTGGAGAGACATTTTAGTGTGTTATTATTTTACCTGGAAGCAGCATCAGAGACTAGAGGACCTGGATCTCCTAAGACAGAAATGGAATTCGTTTGATGGAATCGCTTTCCAATATTGGGGTTTTGGTTTTTTTTGTGGGGGGGGGGGGGGGGGGGGGGGTTTTGGAAAGAGGGGACATGAGTGTGGGGCCCACTCCAAAATTTTCCCCGAGGGGTGTTTGGAAAGAGGGAGGGAAGAGGGGGCATGAGTGTGGGGCCCACTCCAAAATTTTCCCCTCAAAAGAGAGGAAAGTGAAGAAATTACTAAACTGCCCTTTTGTCCTGTTAAAACTTTTGCAAAAACAAGGATAAAATGGTAATGGTCTCTCTGCCTCACAAACAAACAAAATTTTACTTTTTCACTTTTCCCCCCTCCCCCCACCCGGGAGGTAAAATTAATTTCCCCTCCCCTCCCTTCAATTCCATTTTCCATTCCCCTCAAATTTTCCCTTCCCTCCCAAACATAGTGTAAATACTTTCAATTTTTTTTTTTTTTAATAAAAGTGGGTTCTATTCCAAACCTTTAACTTCAAAATAAACATCCAAATGCAGTGAAGTTGTGTAATTTACTCTAACTTCAACCTACTCCACTCCACTCCACTCCACTCCACTCCACATGTAAAAGCCACTTCATTTTACTCCACTCCTCATTTATCCAAACATCATTTATCCAAACAGGCCCTAATTGCCTCAAGGGTTTACCCCTATGGTGCTAAGAACTCCACCCTTACCGCCTTGGATTTCCCTTTCTTGGCTCTCACAATCACTTGACTCTATCTTAAGCAGATTAGCAGATTAGGGGTCTCACAATCTCTGATCCTCCTTATCTAAAATAACAACAGTCCATTTCTACCAAAACACCCTCAAGCCCCTTAAAACTCCACAATCCAAAAGGCAGTTGAGATGAAAACGATCTCAAACAAAACATAACAACGATTTGAGCTGATTCTCAAACGAGCTATGTCTTTGCAGTATTTTTGAAAACAAAAACCCCTAAACCAATCAAAAGTGTCAGTTAAAATCCACAAGGAGTAAGAAAGAACCCTCTACAAACGGATCTATTGAAGAGTGGGTTCCACCCAAAAGAGAGACTATTGAAAACTATTTAGGCTGCCCATGCTAACACCTATAGATTTTGGCAGAAATGGTCACCTCAATAAACCAAACACTGCAAGAGATTCAAGTCAATGATCCATCTCATTCTTACCTCAAACAATCCAAATCATCTAAAACAAGAAATCAGGTCATTGCACTGTAGAGACATTTTAGTGTGTTATTATTTTACCTGGAAGCAGCATCAGAGACTAGAGGACCTGGATCTCCTAAGACAGAAATGGAATTCGTTTGATGGAATCGCTTTCCAAAACTGATGAACCATCTCCTCTGCAAATTGGCTGCCATCCAACAGAATACAAACTGGAAAAGGAAGAAGAAGCTTCTAGATTCTGCTTCTGAGCTATTGCAGACAAGCCACAGGTGTATTTTTTGGTCTTGGTTGCAAAAATATCCCAAGGATTCATTTGTATATATCCTGCTTATAGGGAGTGACTCATCACACCTACCCATTGGCTATAAGTGTACCTGTTCGGCTGTTCTTATCCAAATCCCTGTCCTTTTATTCTACCGTACTACTTTCGAAGAAGCCGTTCCGTTCCGTCAAGTAACGGTCTCCGTCGAAGTTTTATAGGCCGCAGCTATCGTGGTAGTGTGTGGTAATGACAGTTGGCGAATATGCTGATGAATATTCAGCTGTGAAGTGGTTAGGGCCGTAAGGCCCATGGTTGTCGAGAATGGATACGGAATCGGATCTTCTATGGATTTTTTTAATGGACCCGGATCCTGCATCTACTGATTGAGCATTATTTCGTAGGAGAAATTTTTTTCCCATTAGCTGACTGGATTTGCCATTGAGCAGCCCTATTAGCACCACACCTTTGGTCAGTGTAATGCCTTCCATACTCTTACAAATTAAGCTTAATTTTATGTTAATCAAATCCTTTCTCGCCGTTGGATTGAATTTTATTAAAAAAAAAAACTATTGCTATTGGACTGTTAAAACTTTTTGATTGTTGAATCAAATGCTAAAATGGTCATATGGGACTTTTTTCTCTTTGTTTTGCATAACACTTTTGTTTTTGGCTATGTTGGCGACTGGTCTACGGGCGATGCCACACTTGAAGGCCCAAGGATCGATCCCTAGAAACGCATAAGCCACCTAGGGATTGATCCTGAGTGGAGCCTTGGGCAGCAACAACAACCCTATAATTACCTTTTGCATGACCTTTCCATCCATCTAACCTCAATGATGAAATGGATCCAAACAGGCCCCATGAGCTAAACTACATACATATAATATGCAGTTTGCTCATATGTGAAAGTCCTCGATTTTTTTTTTTTTTTTTTTTTTGTCTAATTAGGGTTAGACCCAAAATTGAGTCAAGAAATCAGCCTCACCAAATTATATTACCCATTGATTAAACACCTTAAGGGATATTCTTGTAAAATCTTAGATTAGCCATTGATTTACTATATGGGAAGCTGCTCTGCTTTCGTTTTTTTCCTTTTTACCCCCGTGCTATTGCAAGAGCAACTTTGTGGTGAGTTTGCATGTACTTCCAACTTTTCTGTCAGCTATTAGAAGTGCCCATATCTTGGCTCATATTGAAAACATCAATGGAATATAAACAATGTTACCATGGGGAGCCTCTTGAGTTAGCATGCCTCAAAGAGGAGCGTTTTGCTGTTCCTTTCAAACAATGTAAAGGTGCAGAATTGCTCCACTTTCTGTGGATGAGTTTCAGAAGTATCACATCCAGAGGTGTCATAAGTCATAACCAAATTAGTTGCCATGGAGTTCCAGTAGATTGCAACATGCAGGTAAAAAGCATATGTTCGCTGTAATAATTGCTTGTAATATACCATTCAAAAATCACTTGTAATAACTGAAAGGACAAACAAATGTGCCTTCCACATGGTGGTACCCTCAACCCGAATCCCTTGATGTTTCTGTCAAATTGCTGGAACCTTTTTAGATGTAACTATTAAATCCTAAAGTTTACAAGTTGTGGATCTATATATTCTGGCAGTGTTCGCTCTTCAGGACAATCTGATAGTGTGTTGGCAATATGTTCAGCCGTATTCATGTAATCTTCATATTTACTGCGAATGTGTTGATGGTTTTCACTGCTTGCAGATGCAGGGGATAATTTTTTGATATTACTGCTTAGGAAGTTCCAAGCTCCTGTTCTCCAGTCAAAATGGTAGAGAGGGAGGAATCGGTGGCCATACTTTGCAATGAATTTAATGGCAGCAACTACAAACTCCATCTCTTCCACTGGCGTATAATAGCTGAGGCTAATCCTTGTCCATCCTGGCTTCAGTCCCTCATATCCCTGCATACATGGTTAGTTTCATGAGACCATTTACACTGCTTCCGGACTCTACATTTGATGAAATTTCCATGAAAGAAAAGGCATCTTACCAGTTCAATGGCAGACCGAATTGCGACAGCACAAGCCTTGCTGATGCCAAGAAGCATGTGGCCATAAGGCCCAGCGCATGAGCAACCACCACGAGCTTGGATCCCAAACATGTCGTTCAAGAGCTTGGTGACAAAGCGACAATGCAGGTGCTTCTGGCGTTGGGTGTCGGATTCTGGATAGATGAGGAAGGAGATGATGGGTTGACG
This sequence comes from Umbellularia californica, assembly GCA_028538565.1. NCBI lineage: Eukaryota > Viridiplantae > Streptophyta > Magnoliopsida > Laurales > Lauraceae > Umbellularia > Umbellularia californica. Next base: position 8,986,378 of record JAPQWN010000001.1, on the reverse strand, counting down.
CTCAGTGCAAGCATTGATCCCCAGCACTTGGATATTCGGGTTATCCGATAAGGCCTCCAGCGCTCGTTGCACGAGCAAGTTCTCTTGGTCACATATGAGTGAGTAACCCATGTACTCCTTTATGCGGAATGCTAGAGCAGCACGAAGTTTCTGCACAATCCCAGGTGTGCCAGCATCTTCCCTCTCTTCTATGTCTTTGCAATAGATGGTGTCCTTCACATGACCACAATACCAGACCACACTTGTTCAGTAATTGATACTCAATTGAAGCCAGGCATGGAAACAAACATACATGCACCAGGTCTATGAGGAAGGGGAAGTGTTGGGATATGACATGACCACAATAACAGACCACACTTGTTCAGTATTGATACTCAATTGAAGCTAGGGATGGAAACAAACATACATGCACCAGGCCTGCAAAGAAGGGGAGGTGTTGGGATATGTAGGCCCCACCATTGCATATGTAATTTGTTGGCCCTACATCATCTCTCATCACTCAAGGGTAAAGAGTGGCAAAGTCATTCCCTGTTCCCACCATATCCAGCCCATGGCTTATTCATATGGACTTGCCCCACGACCAAGGGAGCTGGGGGCAATTCCTGACCTGATTACCAATCCAGCCTGAAATCAAACACATTAGTTGATTCAGGGTTCTGGTTGACCCCTTTCCATTTCCAGGTAGGGTTAGAGTTTATATTTCCAACTCAATTAATGAATAGTCATGTTTCAAATGGTTCTTAATGTGTTATTTGACCTGCCAGCCCTATCTGAAATTCAGGGTTACTACCAAATTCAAGTTGACCCTATTAACTTCATGTGTAGATTGACATCTCCATCGTGATTGATAAAGATGTCAAGTATGGGTTGACGATGCATGTTCCCTCCAGTAGTCAAACTGGACCTGAACAGAGCCATTGCCACTCCTACCCGCCCTGCCCTGTAGTGGATATGGCGCACTAAGCTGCTGGAAGTTGAGAGAGATGTTCAAATTAAGGGAGAGAGAAGGATGGAGATTAGAGGGATACCTTGTCATCATAGCCATTGACGTAGTGTACGGTGCCCCCACCACTGGTAGAGGGAGGTGTGCCCTTGAGCCCATAGAGAGCATCGCTCATCAGCAGAATTCCGGGGCTTCCTGGCCCCCCTATGAATTTATGGGGGCTCAAAAAAACCGCATCATAACCATCCATCTCACCTGACTTCATATCAATCTTTACATACGGCCCACTGCACAAAACATCCCCACTTTAGTTACTCTATGCTATTGGGTCTGTCCATCTTGTGATTCATCATCTGAACAGTTATAGATGACATACCTGCAGGCGAAGTCAAAGCAGGCATATGCACCATGTTCATGCAGCACGCGTGCAATTCCTCGAGTGTCTGTGTAAATCCCAGTGACATTACTGCACGCTGAGAAAGAGCCAAGCTTTGGCCGACCTGAGAATTCTGGCAACTCAAGTGCCTCTACTAAGGCATCCATGTCTATGAGGCCAGACTCCTCATGGAGTTTGATCTCCACCACTTGGGCCAGGCTCTGCCGCCATGAGAGCAAGTTGGAGTGGTGCTCATAAGGCCCTGTGAAGACGACCCACCGTTCGGAAGGTGTAAGGCAGTCCACAACCCTTGACCGCAGGATCGATGGGACTGTCACGCCCATCACTTCTTGCAAGCGCTTAATGGCCGCAGTGCAGCCAGAACCACAGAAGAGAAGAACATCATTGGTTCCAGCACCCATGCAGCTTTTGATGTAATGTGAAGCCTCATCGACCAGCCTGCCCGTATGGAGCCCCACATAACTGTCCACTGTGTGTGTGTTGCCTGTGAGACAAGACAGCAGAAGTCCTATAAGTCACTAGAGCACGCGTAGAGGAAGATAAAAAAATCCTCACCTTCAAGTGCCAAAGCTATAAATTTAGGGCACGTTTGGCAACAGAGCTATCACAGCGAGGATTTCTCATGCATAAGATTTTGTGCATTCCACGTTTGGCAAGGCAAAGAATATGTAGATTAACATATGCTACATCCAACGGTCATAAACCTTTTGCCATTTTCTCACTATCCGTGATAAATCAAGCCATAAGATTTGAACCCATAGCCATTTTGGGCCTTTTACATATTATCAACGGATCTGATTTTCATTATGGTTCCCACAGAAATTAAAAATTATATTTTTAGGTTGTGGGATATTTAGAAAATATTTCATAATATATGATGGATCAACGGCTAAAAATTAACCTACCGCCATTTTGGATATTCTAAACATGATGAATGGTTTGGATCTTGATCGTTGGACCCATTAGATAAGGTTCCTAGTTAAAAAACAATCACCACAAAATACCGCCTCGCAGTCTGCACGTTTGGCATGTTGGGTTGATTTTGGCACTATGAATGATCAACGGCCAATAATGTTTTCCAATATTTTTTCATTATTCCTGATGAATAAACCTACCAAATTTGAGCCCGTGGCCCGTGTAACTCTTTTGCAAAGACTGAATGGTTCAGATTTTACAAACGGGCCCCACAACAGTTCAGAAATTATGATCAATGGTCTGGATGTTTTTTTACAAATATCTCAAAGTATAAGATGGATCAACGGCTGATTTTTTGTGTATTAGCCGTTTTGGACAATTTAAACATGATGTACAGTTTGGATTGTGATTGTGGGACCCAAAAGATAGCTTTCCACAACAAAAACCGGCAGCCACAATATTACCGCTATTTTTACTGTTCATCCGCAATTCCTCTAGCGCACGAATTTTCGGAATTCGAAGGGGGGGTTCAGATGTCAGATTTCTTTGCTTTTGATGACTTTCATATATAAATGGGATTCTTCTCATACGGTTGGATTTGCAAACAAACATAGGTTTTCCTCGAATTCCAGGAAAACTGGCGAGGAATACCCTCCATGGACTTTTGGCAAACATGCCCTTGAGGTTTTATTTTCATATCTGTGTTTTGAGCTATTATGTGACCCAGGTGCATGCAAGAATGCTAATAAGAGTGAGGGCCTAATATTTTCAAGTTATGAAAACCTCACCGTAGAATGGGAGTGCATCCATTTCCAGCCAATCCTCCACAAATCGGAGGAACCGTCCAGAGGCTGTGTAATCCGAATATGTGACAAGTCGGCGTCCAAACGGAGATTGGAATTCAGCGTTGACCCCTATAATTTGAGATTGCAGCCACTTTAGCTTGTCTGCTCCATTGTCATATTCAATATCCGTGCCAACTCTTATGGATCCAAATAGATTATATTTGTCACCATTGCTTTCTCGTTTTTCATCTAGGTAGGAGATGACCATCTTCTCACCGGATTCCGGCCACTGACTCGCAGTTGGCAATATTGGTTGTGGGGTGTCGATGGTTGGCATGTATAGATGGCCCATGACAAGAAGAGGCATCCAGTTAAAAAAAATGAGGGAAGGTGTGGGAAGAAAGAGATTCTGAATGGTGAAGAACAATACAATTTGAAGGTAGGAAATAAAGGATGATATATATATACTGAATGCGTAGTGTGTTAAATAAATAATATATAAGGTTGAGAGAAGGACCAAATACGCGGGCTCAGTGTCCCTAGAAACGTACATTTTTCTTCTTTTTGAGCCGCAGTTTATATATCTATTTAGTTCCACAGTCCATTGTTTTTTTTGCTATTGCTATTTGGGAGGATTGAATGAGCCGGTAATCGGTATGTCAGCAATACATTGGGGGTGACTCCTCCATGCTGTGGGCGTTGTTGGGCTCCTGTAGGAAACACTCTTCAATTGGTAAGTCTGTTTGAAATTGTCAAACAAGATCGGTCCATGCCGTGGTCATCCCGTTTATCTTGGGTGTGGGTCCCACATAATGGATGGTCCCATCACCAGATGCCAACATTCTCTACAGTGATACTAGGCAATCAGGCGCTTTTTTTTTTATGAAGCAGGTGGGCCCCGTGGAGGATAGAGCATGTCCCAAAATGGGAATGCTTTTCCAAGTGCTCCATTGTAAATCGGTGGAATTGGTCTGCTGGAAAGTTTAGGCAGGATTGGTTTTCCAGGGTCCAGCCTATCGTTGTGCTTTTTATACAAAGACCTTTTTTTAATGGAGAAGACTAAGGTAAAACGATGTGCATCCACACACGGCCTCACGTGTGCACATGGTATGGTATCTTGCACCTCCGTCTAAACCGTCAAATGGGTAGGCACCCTTCTAAATGGGACATATGTTTCTTATGATTTGAACCATAGGCTAGTTTTCCCTGAAACCATATCTGGATTGCACACAGCTTAGGTAGAGCCTATAGGATCACATTGGCCCCTTGGAATGGAAGATTCAGGGATGGGGTGGCAACCGATCTACTCAGTTCAGCTTCCTGTCAGGTTGAGGCTGAAGATTATGAGGTCAAGCCCAACCTGGTCATTTATCAGGTTGGAATGTCAACTTTTAACGCTTAAGTTCCTGGATCAGGTTAAGAGTAAGAGTCCAAGTTGGGATCAGAGGTGTTGGATCCGGTTGAGTGTTTGAGAAGCATGTAGGGAATCAAGCCAAAGTCAATCTGCAGTTGAAAAATACTGACCAAAACCAAAATTATTTGGCTGGGTACTTGGGTTCCCCAACTAGTTGCTGTAGGTCAAAGCCAAAATGGGGTGGGGTTCATCCGTTCATATGTGACGTAAATGGCTTCCTTTTGCTGCTAGTTTATAATGTACGCATGCATGGTCGAACTCATTCAATCAGCACTCAGCAAATTGAATCAACAGTTCGACACAATTATTTATATCATCAGCAAGAGTTTCATATGTAAAAGAGCACATCTACTTGTATGAATACTGATAAGAAAAATCAAAATCACAAGAATATGTGTACCATTACAGGGACGAGGATTAGCATTTTCTCACCAGAATAAGATACAAGGGCTGGTTACGCACTGTGGACACAATCACATTAGCTCTCTAGAGCACCGAATGTCCAGCATCAACAGTCAATAATTTCAATCCCATGTTTCTGCAACAAATTAATTTTAAAGCTAACTTGATCCATTATTACTCTTAAAACAAAATTTAAATGCTACAACGATCAAGGTGAAAGCTTATGAAAAGGGCTTAAATAGAGAGAGAGTTTGCTGAAACATAAGCAACGTCTGCATAAGCTCTTTTCTGGCTCTTACATATCCTGGCATTATAAGTCTTACAAAAGTTAAATGTATATAAGTATTATGATGTTCTAAGAACCTGTAGCAGAGTTCATCATGGAGAAATAACATGTCCAAGCTGTTTTCTTCCCTACCAATTTCCTGAACTAGCACTTCAAATCAGTACAGTACAACAATGTATGAAAAATGCAAAGTTGTCATCCGTCTTTCACAAGACGGTTTACAAAATGCTCCTGTATCTGCTCAAATGACGTGACCAAAGTTCAATGCTACAAAGTTATTAAGGTTACTTCTACTGGCCACCAGCCCATCATCCAAGTGAACAAATCTTCAGACTGTGTTTATCTTCCCACGGCACGCTGGGAGGGATATTCACCATGGCAACATCAACAGGAGAAGAAAGCAACTACCCAAGTTTCTGGATCTCCCTGTAGAAATTGAACATATTACATGATATTTTATGCTAATAAAAAAAAATACAATGCTCGATAGGATTAGCATGTGGGTGTGTAAGAACAAGATGACTGCATTTGGGAGCTTTTAGTGGAAAGCACACATGCCACCTAAAGATCTCAGTTGGCACCCGTTTACCCAAGTACCCCAAGGAAAACATGTGTGTGTGGAAATGGAAAATGCTCCTATGAGGGTAACTCTCACACTGGGCGCTCATATTTAGGTTGTTGGCATTGGATATGGATCCAATCAATCACCCCCTGCTCTCATTACTCTCTTAGGAGTATTTCCCATATATAAGGAAGAGACCCTATCTTTGCCCATCAGACAATAGAGCCCATTTCAGGTCCATAGTCACAACTCGCTAGTCAGTTCGCAACCACCTGAGTTTTTTAAATTATGTGCAATTGCACTCAAACCCAGTGTTTTGAACCTAAACAGTAAGACAGAAAAAGAACAGAGCTGTTCACCAAGACTACCCAAATGACCCAACTCAAAAACCCAAGAATGAGCCCTGATTTTGTGCCTGATTGAAAATCAGGTCCATGTTCAGGGTCAACACTCAACAGTTGCAAGTCACTCGCTTCAGATCTAACTTATATAGGACTGGATTAAGTCCACACATCCAATCCATTTACATCCTCAGCCCCTGCGGATTTAACACTCTAATATCTCCCTCTATCATGCTTTTTCCACTAGTGACCTCGATTAGCAATATGCGCCACAGTGCAATTACCTGTGTTTTCCACTAATTTACCCCAAGGCAGGTACTCAGCAGTTTCTTACACATATGGCAAGGAATAAATGGCTCCTAGCTTGTCTGGGCGGTTACACATCCACTGGGATATTGGTATAACAAAACTACCCAACAAAGAGAGAACACTCACCAACATCACCCAAAAGATGGGCAACAGAACCACCAGACTGCAAAGTCCAACACAAAGATGTTGCTGTTTTACAGTGTACAGGCAGTGTTGAGTTGACAACTGGGAGTAGAACATCAGTCACAGAATTTGGCAATGCTTATGATGGCAGCTTCCTTTCTGCGGAATCAGCTATCAAGACCCCATGACTTGGTGCAGCCAATGATGGCCTCCCAATTGCTTCTCTTATCCTACTGAATACAAGCTTCACAGGAACACATGTTACCATCGGTGCTGTCCCAGGCTTAATTAACCCATGTAATTCATTGTTCTTGTCAGCTAGCTTTGTAATTCTGTTCCTCCTAGCAGGCTTCTGTTCGATAGCAATTGAAGACAGGGTTCTTGTTTTCTGGCTGGACAAGCTAGCTTTCTTCAGTAGCTTCTTTCTATGTGCCCGATGCCCACGAGTACGAGAGATACGCCCTTTCATCGACCTCACCTTATGTTTCACATGACCTGCATATCGTTTCTTAAATGGACGTTTTCTTTCAAGATCTGAATATTGCAAAGTGCTGGCCTCCTCACCCTCCATTGCTGAGGATGGAGGACGTGGGGCACGGTGCATGGCCGTCCTTCTAGCAGTCCGCCAAACTTGCAGGAGTGCAGTGTTTCCATCAGTATCAGGCAGGCGCTCGCAGAAACCATCGCTAGGAAGAAGAAAATCAGAATAGCCATCTTCCAATATCTCAATTTGGACTGGATGACCAACAATTGCTTTTCCATTCAACTTGCTCATTAAAGAAACCAGAGGGACGCGCTCACCTTGATAGCTTGCTTGAACCTTCAAATCAACATCTAACAGCATGGATTCCATCTGATCACCAAGATGACCAACATAAACTGGATCAAAGCACCCATCTGATTCTTCCCAATATCCTCTTAGAGTTTCTTGGGATTGTCGATCAACCTCCCAGATTGATGGTGATATAACATGAGAGTCTTCATCTGAACTGATGAAACTATTGTTGCTTCTCCCCCTGTCTCCAGAAGATGCTTTCAACATTGATGGGTATCTTCTGACAAATCCCACCATTTGGGTTTGCACCAAGTCATTCTCAATCGGACCACCCTCTTCATACGTATAGCTGAACTCCTCACCTCTATAGTGCAGGCCTTGCCGTCCCAATGCCCTTCGGCTATTTATTCTTGTCGTCTTTATGATGTTTCCCTCGTCTGGACACAATGCCTGGTGAATCGATACGTTGCATTTATCAGGTATTTCGACAGGATCCTTGCCATCAATTAACTCCACGGGCCTCTTTGTTAGATTGCGGATATTGCGTTTCCCTTTCAGTTGCCATTTGGAACCCCCCATATCAGAAGCAATACCAGCAGTTTGCTCATGAGGTTGAAGTTGGGATACATAGCTAGAAAGTTCAGACTCATCAAGCTCCTCATTGTCCATATTCCCTGCTTGCATAGGAACTTGATAAACAGAACCACCACGACTGATGTATCTTCCCGAGTTTGCAGGATCTAAAAAACCAACCAAAGGAACAAACTTCAGCTCATAAAAGAGAAGCTTGGTTGGTGGTAGCCAAAATATTGGAGAAATAAGTGACATAAGAACCAAGAGGTTCCATTAAGATATAGCACAATTATCTGAAACATGGACAAGAGGGTAGCATATCTCTCAGGTTTTATAATCTTCTGCAGATGAATGAGCAAAAAAAATTTTGCAAAGCTATTAAGTGCAAAAACACAGTGAAGAACACATGTGGATAAGTATTTTTGAAATTAACTGCAATTACCGAACATTAGAATTAACTTTATATTCAGCTTCTCCTAATAGAGAGATGCAAAATGATGATCAACTAATCAGAAAGGGATTAATCCGGAGTCCAACACCCACAAGAAAGAGATCACATTCCCACAAGAAGCAACCATCCATGGACAAAAACAGAACGTTAATCCTGCAAGCCTGGAAAAGAAGGGGTTGCTCAGTTGGTTGGCAACCATGCATATTGTTAATAACCAGAAACACCAAAAGCAACCCCCCCCCCCCCCCCCCCCCCCCCCCCCCCCCCCCTCTCGAACGGGAGGCCGTTCGAACTCAAAACCCAACAGACAGACGGAACTGAATAGACCAGACACACAGATGGAGGTAGCATGCCTCACAGGGGCTTCTAAATCACGACCACTAGCTCTGATACCATGTTAATAACCATAAACACCAAAAGCCCGAGCTGGTAGTGAACGGCACAACAATGTATATCAACAAATGTCACCCGGCTTCCTACCTCTTCCCACGGTGTGGGCTCCCTCTTCCCACTTGTGTGGGTTTTCTTGGGTCCTAGCCCCCTAGGCTAGGGTACCCAAAAAAAAAAAAAAAAAAAACCTGCAAGCCTGAATTGATTTCTAGAAATAAGAATTATAAATGCATCCAACATATATCAGCTAACCTGTTGGCAATAGAGTCAAGACTCCTTTCGGAAGAGGAAAGATATTTTTCCAGTCTTAAAAAAGAATTAAAAAATTTTTTGGAAAAAAAAAACACTATTGAAGATGCAGTGATTCCTGGACGATCTGCTACTTTCAAATAAATGAAAAATGACATTCAAGTCCCTTTATATAAAAAATTGATAAAGAATTGGAAAAAAAAAAAAAAAAAACGAAAAGAAAAAACCCCACATCTTTTTGGTAGACATAGAACAAACCTTCAACTGCGACAAAGAACCCTAGCAACCACAATTAGAACTCATTACAGCAACCAAACTTTCAAAAATTTGACTGCCTCCTCTGAAGGTCAATTATTAGGACCATGTTTATGGCATGAAAGAAATGCAGATAAAGAACCTAGTTCATAGCTTTGCAGTATCAAATTCTGCCCCATTTCTATCTTATAGCAACTATATTCTCAATGCATTCTTTTTACGAGAATTCACAAGACAGCTTTTTAATTAAGGGCAAGTGTAGGAAAATCAAGGTAATGAGACATAATTAGCATGGATTTCATTTCTAGATAGCCCGATTTTTCCAATGTATCCCACTAATATGTTTGCCTCTCTTTGCACATGGGAGAAAGAGGTATCATACCCTTGGAGAAAGAGGTATCACCGTATCGGTCCCTTGGGAAATTACTCTTTTTCCTTTCACTCAAATAGACATTATTTATGGGGTCTAAGACTCGCCATTAGATGATATTGTTGCATTGCAAGAATCAGCTTCCACTATGAGGGAACCACAGGATCAGTTGATGAACCTATGACCTCCAAGAATGGCTCTCAGACTTGGCTTGATTGCATATCTTCCTCCGCTATAAAGGAGGGAGGAAATCACCAACCTCATCTCTCAATACACCAATCTGGACGCACCCAAATCTCCCAACTCCTATTGACATTCGATTTTTAAACTCCAAGTGTGGAACGATCCATCTTCCCTTCAATTCTATCTTTGGATCAACCAATCAATGTGATCCTAATGAAAATATGAAGCAGCTATGTCTTTGAATTCCTTGGCCACCAATCCCAAATCAATTAAAAATGCATGCATTAATCCTTCTAACCATGATTTAGGATAATTTTCCTTCTAGTTTTTCTTCATTTTGTTCCTTCCAGATTTCCATGGAATGGATTGGTATACTTTCCAAAGCTCTCTCTCTCTCTCTCTCTCTCTCTCTCTCTCTCTCTCTCTCTCTCAAGTTTAACGGTTTTAGAATGTATTTTTTATTATTATTTCAATCCAATAGTCAACTCCCACTCAGATCAGGTGGAAAAAAACATGGGATCAGTGATACTCCAGCAGAGTCATATTGTGTTGCATTGGATTGATCATAGGAGGTCTTTACAGTAGGGCCGTGCGTACTCTCTCTCTCTCTCTCTCTCTCTCTCTCTCTCTCTCTCTCTCTCTCTATATATATATATATATATCAAGTTTAACGGTTTTAGAATGTATTATTATTTCAATCCAATAGTCAACTCCCACTCAGATCAGGTGGAGAAAAACATGGGATCAGTGATACTCCAGCAGAGTCATATTGTGTTGCATTGGATTGATCATAGGAGGTCTTTACAGTAGGGCCGTGCGTACCTATAAGCTATTTGCACACGAGCTCACCTGGAAATTCCTTTATATGTAGCTAAAGGTCACCTAAATCAGGGAGGACCCAGTACACACAAAAAAATAAATAAATAAATAAATAAATAAAATTCCATATGAAAGTGTCTTTAAAGTGGAAAAAACGTCTATACAGCCCTCGAAAAGTATCTTCCGCTGATTATCCCCAAAAAAAAAAAAAAGGCGTCGCTACTTTTAAGGATATTAAAACAAATTTTAGATGCAAAGAGCAGTGGACTAGAATATGATCTGTTTTAAGCCAAAAAAAAAAAGAATATGATCTGTTGTTTTCTTCTTTTCCTTGCAACAAATACTTTAGTAATTGAACTACCAGCTTCAAAGGTGATACGGAATGAGGTTTTTTCCCTCAATTGCTTTTTTAACGGTACTTTCCCCTCATTTGTAGTCCAACAAATACCTAAATTCTAGGCACTTTAGCCCCAGGCTCCAAACTTTACTGGTTATTGGTCTCTGCCCTCCATGTCAGGTGAAACAACTAGACATGATCTAGTGGTGGAAGTGCTGTCAGCACCCCATTTTCATTTAAGAGTGTCCCTCCCCAACATAGTTAAAGCTTCACAGCCTGTGGATGCTGTAAAATGCCATCATTATCAAAGGAAATTCACCTTGAAAAGAAAATTCTACAAAATATTTGCAACAATAACCTCATAGCTACAAGAAAAGGAAAAGTAATGTAAAGTAAAATTAATGTAAAACCTCCATTTGTCAGACAAGAAAAGACTAGGAGTCACATCAAAAGTACACAAATTCAAAATTCCCTCCTTTTTTTAAATAAAAAAAATCAAAAAGCAACCTCCGTTCTCCACTAAATGACAAAAAAACACCCACTTTTTACACAAAAAGCCAAAAAGATTCCCTACCAAGCAACTAAAGACAAAATACCATCATAACCGACTTATATTTTATTTTCTCTTGATTTGAGGCTTTACTTCACTTCATTCTGCATATAAAGTTCTCAAACAGGCCTGGAACATTAATAGGGGTATTTTTGTCAGATATTTGATATGAAGATGGAAACTGAAATACTGCAGCCTTTTAAGACTACCAACCGACAGTATCACACCTTTGTTCAAGCACTGACACGCATGACTGCATGAGAACTATTTTCAATTCAGAGACAATATAAACTCCCCAATCGAATGAAAGCATCAAACATATCCACGAAGTGCAAAGTATTAGCTGCCAAGAAGTGAAAATCTTAATTACTAGCTTAGGGGTCGTTTGTTTGCACTCATTTACTTACGAAAATCATACACATGAGGAACATTTACACATGGTCATATTTGTTTGCACACATTTAAGGATCACATGCATAAATGAGGTGCGTACATGGGGCTATTTTCATATGAGAATTTGCACGCTTGAATCATAAGAGAATTTTCACACTTGAAAACATGTGAAATGATTACACACACCTTTGGTTAAGAAGTCAGGAGTATAGATGACGCTTGAGACTGGTTGCAGTATCGAATCCCACCATTTTTATTTTCTGCAACTCCCAAGGGTCTCAAATTTTAATCTAAACCATTCAACATTTACTCACGTGAAAATGGTGCTTCCAAACATACACGGTACCATGTTTCACATGTACGTATGCTTCACATGTGTAAATTTTACATATGTAAAATTCACGTATGAAAATCTTCCATATGCTAATCTCACTTTCATATCCAATGCATAAAAGACAAACAACCTCTTAAGAATTGCAACTTTCAATCTAACAGATGTAGCTTAAGTCACTGATAACATTCGGCTGTCAATGGACCTGAATGCAACAGTATTTGGGTAGGGTCTGGGTCCACTCAAGCAGGCCAGGACATGCATTCAGATCACTGGACCTGAACCATGTGCAGGGTCCGAACCCTTTAATGGGCCAGATTCAGGCCTAGGGTCAGAAACCTGTTGGAGTCTTACTAGGCCTGTTTGTATTTTATTCGACTATATCATATACATACCCACAAAAAAAAAAATTATGTTTTTCTCCACATTCAGTCCTAACCTCCAGATCCATATCAGAATGTACTAGCATAGCTGGCTTTGTGGGCAGACTTGGGCCTGCCCATTCTTTTTTTAAAAGGGAGGGCATGGATCCAAGCTCTAAGCTCTGTGTAAGACCCAGAACTGAGCCTGGACTCTTAAATAGTAATTGGACTTTGTCCTTGACAAAGATAGGTCCTGCCCGACCTGACCCATTTATAGCCTAGATAGACACTTCCTGATGATTGGGAAAGGTTATCACACCTGAAAATAGAGCTTCGTCTTCCTCAATGTCATGATAGTCCCCTCCACAAGAATCAGATTCTTGCGCCTCGATCAATCCAGAACTTGTGTCCTCTTCTGTTAAAGAACCAGGGTGAATAAGAGAATTATCCATTCTGAAATGAGGAGGTGATGTCTGCATCTGCTCTAAAGGAATTCTTTTATGATCCAAAAAATAATTTGATTCAATCGGCTGATAGACACCTTTGCCCCTGTTAGCCTGGCACGGTAAACCCACCTGTTCTTTTTCTCCTTGCATAGTTATAGACATCGTATCACCATTAGATTGCAAGGACTGGCATACTGGTGATTTGGAACTATTTAGAAGTACTTGAACAAGCGGCCGACGTCTATCACGTCTTCTAATGAGAGATTCTTCAGCCACACCACCCAATGATCTTTTATTTTTTATGGACATAAAATTCTTGTTACAACCAACATAATTTAATGTTCCAATGTTACGTCCAACTGTAGGAAGAACACAAGGTTCATCGGCTAGAAAAGGTTTTCGAGAACCCCGGGAAGCAATAGATGCAGAAAGCTTCTGTTTTGATGTTGCAGTCCTCAGCCCAAAGTCCTGTAAACCCCTCATACGAGGTGTGGCTTCAGAATTATCACCGTCCCAGCTTGGTTTTGGATGTTTACCCTTTTGAACATATAACAGGTTGCACATACTCTCTTCTTCAAGAGATGAAACTGGTTTCTTGGAAAGTGTCTGTGGTTTTCGATTTATATATCTGCAATGATCCCTTCCTTTATCATTTCCCGAGAAGTCTTCTGCAAGAGAAAAGCTTCCTAAATCTCTGTTTGAAGTGCCAAGCATTTTATTGCTCCAGTAGTTTGAACCAATGCCAAGTTTTTGCCGTTTCTTTTCATACTGATGATTCTCAAGCTCAAGAGCCTGAATGATAGCATCTTCTCTACGGGCATATTTCTCTCTCTTCTTTGGAGGAATGCCCTGGGAAGATTCAGCCCTTCTGATACAATCATCAAACTCTCCACAACGAAATGCCTTGACACGTTTAGATTTCTCTAAGTTGTACCAATCCCTGATGAGTGAAGAGATGTACCAATCATATAAGTGCTTAGTGAAAATAAGTGAAGGAAACCATACATTAATAAAAATCTTGGATGCCTTTCTGATAAGAAATTTAATTGAAGCAATCAGGTCATGTAAGGTTCAGTGAAAATATAGAAAAACAGTGTGCTGCAATTACGATTTTCAAGATAAATAGTGTAGAAGTTCTTGTTTTTTCCTTTTTAATTTGGCGCACCTGCTAAATTTTGTTTGTGGGGGAGGACCAATAAAACAATTAAAAACAAAAGCGTGAAAGCAAATGCTTATAAGGAAAAGAGCAAATTTACAACTCTTCCAGACAAATTGAGATAAAAATTAGATAATATGGGGTTAGAAAAAGAGGAGGCAACAAACCACTTGCAAGACACCCATAAACATATGGGGGAAAATAAAAAAAAATATTGTAGCCATTGTCTTGATAGGAAAAGGCATACACGACAGAGCTCAAGATGGGGATGCCAAATGGGCAGTTCATGTTGCAGCAAGTGCCTAAGGTACCATGTATAGGCTTGACCAATGCAACCTAGAAGTTAAACAAGTCAAATCAAACCCTTATATCGATGGGGGGTTCAGGTTGAGTTGGCAGGCCATAGTACAATCAGGCTGGGTACAATCTGATAATCAAACAGCAAGCAGTAACTGATCCGAACTCAACCCATTTATTAATCAGGTCAAAAATGTCGACCCAAACCCAACCTGAAAATTTGAAGGAGTCAAACTGAGCCCTGAATTAACAGGTCCGATTCAGGATTATTTGGAGACACAGGTCATTAATTGCCCCCTTACGTCAGGGTAGTCCCACCCGATAGTCCTATAAAGTATAAACTTATCATATGTGTCCAATAATAACCAGACCATACCATTTAGGGTACATTTTCAATCTTCCTCGGGACAAGGAATTCTTTTATTTTATTTTTTTTTCCCCAAGGGGCACTTCTCAAAAGGGGTGGACAATCCTGCAAGAGAAACTGATACAGGTTGGTTAATGCATGTCATATTCTAAAAAGCAGATGTTAAGTTTACTTGGGAAAAGAGTTCTCCATTCTTCATCTTATGAAAATAAACCCAATCATATGAGGGGAAATCTTTTGCCACTTACAGATCTCCACTCTCGACCCTTCACACCTTTGACAAAAGCCCCTTCCACGGAAATCATTTACTTGTAAGAAAATGGTAAATGTGACCTAAAGGCTAAAGCACATGGTCTATGCAAAATATGCAGAAGCACAATAGTTTTGTCAGGCAGACAAACTAGAGAAGTGGGAAAGTGAAGGAAATCCTCATTGTTCATACCTTTAAGATAAGCATGGAAACTGACAAACTGACAGCAAAGTACATGCAAAACACTGATGCATCGAGTTGAAGTTCTACACTTGCCCATAAATTGCGTGACATGGCACACAGATTCCCATGTTCTAGGAAATGAGTTCACATTCTGAAAAATATTGCTCACATACACCATATAGATTTCTTTTAAAGTCTTAAAAGGCGCCACACTGAAGAAATTAAAACTATGAAAGGTTATTCATGAGAAAAGATATATGTGACAGACAACAACAGGAAGAGACTCCTAATTTTAAAGCATCCACCATACCTATCAAAGATGTTTTAAACAAGCTCATAATAATAGGTAAAGCAAATTAATTACTTGACTAGAAGTCATATCTCCTGAGAAATCGAGCTTTACAGTCATATGAAAATCCTATTCATGCACCATACTGATTACAATTTCAAAAATCTTTGAATCTTTAGCTATAGAAGGCAAAAAAAGAGCGTCACTGTCATCAGTATATTAACTGAACCAAATAGTTTCAGCCAATCCAACCAAAACAAACTGAATTTGAATACTAAGAAAAAAAATCACCTTCTTGGCGAGCATAATCAGACATACAAACAATCACACAGCTCAGCATATTGTAAAAAGCATTCTACAAGCAACAAGAAGCCATTTTACTCAACTCAATTATCAAAAGATGCCGGCAAACATGGAAGACTCATATAATTGACAATGAAATGGCACAGTGGCTCAGTGAGTATGCATCTAGAGTGAAAAAATTAGTGTACTTGTCATAAAATGACCCTGTATACAGACAATCAGCTGGTTAACAAGGGTTAAAAAAAATCAACCATCTGAGAAGTCTACCACATCAAAATTACCATTCAACGTAGAACAAACCAAATCAATTAACATGATTATGGCAAAATTGACTCCCCTAAATCAGATAACACGCAAGCTTAAAACTATAAGGACAAATTTGTTAAATCAGCATTGAGTTCCCTGTATTTCAAGCATTGTCACTATGCTAGAGGGTCCAAAATTGAAGGATCAAAGCTGAAGATCCGCAGAGGTCCTTCAAATGATCTCTCCTTTGATAGAAAAAGAATTTCACCAGTCATCCTCGTAAATTAAATTCTAGAGAAGTAATGGACCCATCTACATCTCCATCTTATGCCATTGACTTTTGCCCATTACTGTGTGAACTCAGTAGAAATTATGTCCCAATGTGGGAAACAGAGTCCTGAAGCTGAAGCTATACAAGAAACTTGGAGGAAAAAAGTGCTTTTTGTTGAGCTTTTGAAGTGATATCCAATGATAAACATTTGATGTAGCGCAGTCTACCCAAAAAAAAAAAAAAACCTTGGATGTAGAGATAAAATCATCCTAATTTTCAGTGTTCCAATAATTCAACTAAGACCAGGGCCAGAATTCCCCAAAGGTATGAAAGAATCTTCCTTTGTTTTTCTCTTTTTTCTTGATCAACATGCTAATAAGATCAAATACAGTTCAGGAAATGAAGAAAAAAATTCTCAAATTCTAGCGATCAAAGAATAAGAAACTCACACACTAGCATCTTCCCTTCCGAGAAGCTTGACCGGCGTCCCCGATCTCGGCGACATGAGATGCGACGCCGACAGCTCATCCGATCCGAGAATCCGCCCCGGCCACCACGATCCGTTCCTCCGCCGCACCCAAACGATCGTCCCGACACTGCAATCGATCCGCTCCCCTCCCTCCCAACCCTCTGAAATCCCCATCTCTCTCTCCAAATTCAAAAACCAAACCCTAAAAAGAAACGCGACGGATCGAGACAGTAGAATACGAACAGATTGCGGGAAGATTCGGTCATATCCTACCTAACCGATCAACCTCCGGAAAAGGAAATCGCGAAAACGCAATGCCTCCAGAGGATCAGAAAATTCCCGTTTCTCGTCGGTCCGTTCGTTTTGGGGGTTATCCTTGCTAGGGTTTCCATTCAGAAGCGGGAGGATTCCATCTTTTGGGTTTTGGATGTTCTTCATCGATGCCGCTTAGAGGTTTTGGGATTTGCTGGCATGGATTCAAACGTGTTTGGATCGCGATCGGAGCTAAACGGGTTATTATTATCTTCTTTTTCGTGTTCGTCTTTCTCTTCTTCGCTTTCGCTTCTAGTTTTCTCTCCTCTCTCTCTCTCTCTCTAAAAATAGAAAACAAGTTGAAGAAGACGAGATTCGCACACTCTCTCTTTCCAGTTCAGGAACTTGGATTTTGGGTTCCAACCCCGGGTTAAGTTTAAATCACCGCAGTAGTCAGTCAGGAAGAGATATGGAGAGGGAAGGCGGGGACAGTATAAACTGTCCCTCATGCGCAAACGCATCAATTGCATGTGTCATGTTTTAATTTCAATTTGTGTATCCCAACTCTTTTTTTTTTTCCATTTTTCATCCACTTTTTTTTCCAATAAATGATTATTCGAATATTTAAATTTCAAAATCTTTGGTTTCGATTAAAATATAGGTAGGAAGCCTTTTTTTTTTTTTTTTATCAAGCAGAATTTTGGATCCAAATTATACATATAGAATCGAAAATATTAGGATTTAAATCCTATATTTTTTGACACGGATACCTAAATAAATGATGATTACATTTGCATTTTAAAAAATGTATGTAGTTTTAAGGGCTTGAGTAGCTTGAGCTATGCTTATATTTGAGGGTCTACTCGCTTTAATAGTGTATCATTTAATAGCCAAACTTTTATTTGCAAAAAACATGAAGCTCTTTTATCTAATTATAATAATCCATAATTCGAAATAATTTTTTTATTTTTTAATGATGTCGGGTCTAGATACAACACAAAGGTTCCATGTCATATTCAAATTCAAACAGATAATAAAGACAACTTTGAGTTTAGATTCACCATGGTTCTGAGCTAGATCTGACCTATTTGCATCCCTCTTGTTATGCCTCTCTACCTCATTAGGACTCTCCATTTGGCCCCCTATAATAGGGTTGATGTTCTCCTGCAAGCAAACTATATTTGCAGTTTAAAGAGTAGAAAAACTCGTGACTAGGATTCAACTTGTCCAATGTAAGAAGATTAACTCAGATAGAGTCAACGTAAAGACTAGGAGAGTCATGTTTTTTATAAATATTTAAAAATTAATCCATTGCTCATAAAATATAATATTTATTTACATGCATTCATTATAAATTAACTCAAATGAATAAATTTATATATGCAAGAAAAGTATAAGAGGAATTTACAGGATAAATCCCCGTAGGACCCCATACATCCTATCAAAATCCCGTATCACATTGGACATGGGAGGGGTCCTTATGTGGCCTTTTTCTTCTTGTTTTTGTCGTTTTGTGGTATGGTTGATATCGACCATTATGTTAGTCATATTTTCTTCAACATGTAACTGTCTTATTTACTGAACACAACAAAATAGTCAATATCGACCATATCGCGAAATATCAATAAAAAAGACGAATCTAAGTTTTCTCCCTTCAAAGAGGAGGAGGGAAGATCACCACAACATGCCTATCTTCTTCTCTCTCCCCATTCAAGACCTCATCCCACACACAAAACAAGCGCAATCTCTCTCTCGAACCGTTCAATGGAGGAAAAATCTTTCTCGGGTATTTCATCAAACACCTTCATTGCGCACACCAATCATTCACAAAGTCCCAGTACAATTTGTACACAATTGCAATGCTTGACAAAACGACAAGAGATAGCCATCCTGCACTCTTTTCCTTCTCATATGCTACTTTGACACCAGCAGCTAACATAGCAGAGACATGCTTCCCTAAGTTAACAAGGTGACTCGTTTGTCCTTCATCAAACCACCTCCTCGCACACTGCACACCACAAGAAGAGAAGCTTAAGAATATTTTATTATTGGAATGAGGCTAGCATGCACTACCCTATTATTCTATTGGAATTTAAAAAGGAACAAAAAGAAACAAAAGATCATCTCTTTCAACAAAAACATTTTCTTACCATAATTTTCAAACAAAAAATGTTTTACATTTGTAGTCAATTTTTTATTGAAAGAAATTGAAACAGTGAAAAATTCGGTCTTAATGCAATAGGGAATTTTAGTGGGTTAAGAACTTGTGGTAGAGCTATCTGAAAGATATGTTGTGTGGATATTCTTTTGTAATTTATAAACAACAGTTGTCATCTAAAACAAAAGTTGCTATGATAAATGGTTATTGTTGATAGGTATCAAGGAGCTTCAATAAAGTGAAGGGCCTGGGTTGGTTGGTGGTGCGTAACGAAGGTGTTTGATGAAATGCTTAAGAGAGATTTTTCTTCCATTGAACGGTTTGAGAGAGAGATTGTGCTTTTTTTTTTTGTGTGTGGGATGAGGTCTTAATGGGGAGAGAGAATAAGATGGGCATGTTGAGGCAATTTTCCCTCCTCCTCATCAACGGGAGAAAACCCAAATTCATCTTTTTTCTTGTTATTTCGCGATATGGTCGATATCGACCATTCTGCCATGTTCAGCAAATAAGACAGTTACATGTTGAAGAAAATATGACTGACATAATGGTCGATATCGACCATATCACAAATAGACAAAAAAAAAAAAAAAAAAAAAAGAAAAGAACAGAAGAAAAAGGCCACATGAGGTCCCCTCTCGTGTCCAATGTAATATGGGGTCTTGATAGGACATATGGGGTCCTACGAGGATTTGTCCCATAAATTCCTCAAAATTATAAAGAGTATAGAAAACAAAAGAGAAAATACTGCATATTACGTAATTTGTTAGTTCAAATATCGAATGCAAAAGATTAAATATAAGTTTCAAATTACATTTTAGTCATCATTTTTAAATTAGTGACTTTGAACTTCGCATATAATTACTTATAAATAAAATTTAATTATTTACAATGATTTTAGTCATCATTTTTAAATTAGTTGACTTTGAAATGCAAAGAACTTTTTGAAATAAAATGATTCAGCCTAGTCTTCCTTTTTTATGACTCGGTCATTAGTAAAAAGATGATGACTCGTTCGAGTCAAAAGTCAACTCGGAGAGTTTCCAACCATGCTTTAAAGTGTGTAGAAGCATGCAACACAAATGAGAAAAAAAAAATCAAACTGCTAGATTGGAAAACCAAACGTGACAAATTCTGATTTGCAACACCAAACATGCACATAACAATAACCGACATGAGAATGAAAACCCCAATTCTCCTTTTTAGCCTATGTAAATATCATCTACTCATCTTAAAACCCATTAAAAGTACATAAACTTGTAATAAAATGGGGGTACGGTGACCTACTTGCCTCAAACCACCATCAATGGAATGTGGTTTGGGACATATTATTGTTTAAGCCGATCGATTGCACTTAGAATTCAATTTCTTACTTAAAAAAAAAAAAATTCTTATGACTTGCTTCGCTCTCTCTCTTTTCTCCTCTCTTTGTGCACATCTCTAACTAGCTAAGCAACAACCCTGGATTGTTGTTAAGATCATTTTTTTTTCCTCGACGACGTGGTGGACCCCAAGTGGTCCATTCATGGCCACTAATATAGTGCGTAGACCCACCCGGAGGATCCCCATTTTTTTTTTTTTTTTAATGAAATAGGCTGTTTTATCTTATCGCCATCCCCTCTTAATTACTTTTTTGGATTAGTGAAAAAAAAAAAAAGAAGATTTTATATAGCCCGGCGAATCTTGAAAAGAACCAAATACGTATATCCTTTCGTTGAAACCGGACTCCACACTAAAATCCTGAGTCCACCACTGGCGTAGATTCTCCTGCACTTTCCCAATCCAACGTGCAAGGAGAGGAGGAAATCCGTGTGCTTTTGCCTTATCAGATTTCTGGCTTGCCGCTATGGCCTTGAAAGAGTTTCCAAAGGTGACAGATAACGTGGAAACATATGAGAAGATTCCCTTATTTTTAAAGCTAATCTCCAAAATCAAAAGCTATATGCCTTCCTCATAATTTATCAATATAACTATAGATAGACTCGCTAACACACCCGTTGTACTCTACATCGATCCGTTTCGTCGCATTCAAATCTCTCGCATTCCAGTTCCAGAGAGAAAATTGGTAATCTCTACGCGTCCCACATTCCTTTCTTCTTCATCATCTCTCTCTCTATATATATATGTTCAGATTATATAGAAGTTACGTATGTAAATGTTGAGATAGGTTGCTTAATAGTAGTTGTGAAATCTTCTTTGCAATTCCATGTGGTATTGAAGAAAAGTTGCAGACTTGATATTAGGGGTTTGAAAAGGGCCAGTTTGGACACCGACCCACTCCTTTTCTTTCCCGAAAGATTCCTGATTCATTTCCTGATTTATGATCTCGAGGCCTTCTGGGATTGCAGCTTTCAGTTGGGACACTTGGAAATCATACAGGGAACCCAGATAGGCTCAATTCACATACTCTGGGTTAACTGATAAGGTCTTTCAAGGGAATTGTTTGCAGTTCAATCTTCAAGGACTCTTGATGTGGACTGGTGCAACTCAACTTGTCCTGTAACAATGAAATATTGATGAGTGGAGAGAGAGAGATAAAAATGAGATCCTTTATTGGGGGATTCAGTTTGTTCATTCTGGGCTCATACAGACATGATAGTTTGTGGTAGATCAGGACCTTCATGGTGTGGATTACTCTGCATTCACGGTGGTCCAAAAAGACCATGTAGGCTGCTGACACCATTTGGGTCACTCACGAGTTAGAAATATATGCTTATTTGACCCCAGCTGGACCAGCTTTCTTTACAATCTAAAGTTCTAGGCTAATGAATGGGTCAGATCTAAGATGCATGCACAATCGGCACATGTGGTGTCTGTCCTGGCTGCATTTATGATAAAATCCATCATACATATCAATTCAAAACTTGGCTAAGGATAGTTCCGAATGGAGAAACAAAAATTGATATAGCTGACCCATCATAGTTGGGGCAAGGCTTTGGCGGTGGTGGTGGTGATGATGATGGTGGTGACATATCAATTAGGACGTCTCATCATCATCTTCAGCATCACCAGTCTTGTGCCACCAAACTGAAGTCCGCGTAGTGGAATCCTTTATTATCTGACACGGTCATCTTTTACAATCATGAAAGGAGAATGATTTGTGCTTTTGCTGTTCCTCTTGATCCTGTACTCGGCAATCTAGCAAATGCTTGAGGAGCAACAAAGGTCATACAATATCTTGTAAAGTGGTTGGAAATATGCTTGTCATGTCTAAATTTTTAATTGTCAGCTTAAACTATCTTTTTCAGACCCCAGATAGATCACAGATGGTATTAGGTTTTGATGATGATGGACTTAAACTTTCTTTATTTGTTGCATTTATCCGGCAACTGATACATACAAGTCTTCTTATTTACATAGTCTGTATTAGTTTTGAGCACAGATGTGGGCTCAGTAATGTGCTTTTGCAATCCCATTTTTCGTCTTTACATTGAAACCAGCTAAGAATAATGCTGAGGTTGTTACATAATTTTAACAATCTTGTGGCATGATTACAGAATTCAATGGCTTCTTCCACTCTCATCAGTGACGCGGAGCCATGGAAGGACTTGAAGGTGTGATATCATTTATATTTATTTGTTTTGCTTTGCAAGTGTGTCAGCAATCACATTGATATTTTGTTCTGCTGTTCTGCAGGGTCATGTTGAAGAAATTAAGCAAACACATTTACGTGATTTGATGGATAACTCCACACGCTGCAAGTCAATGACGGTGTATGACACTGTGGTCAATGGATTTTATACTTCCATTGAATCTTTCTTTCTATTATAAAAATATAGTGTTGCCATAAAACATTATTGGACTTAGTATCTGAACTTCATTTTATTTTAACCCTTCATGCTGTGGTGGGTGTACTTCTACAGCGAGTTTGATGGAATACTGTTAGACTACTCACGACAGCGAATCGATCAGGACACCATGGAAAAATTATTCAGACTAGCAGAGGTGAAGTTTCTCCCTTTTCATTTCATGGTGCACATTGATGGTGTGTTATCACTTCTAATATCCATGTGGTGTTCAATACAGGCAGCCCGTCTTAAACAGAAGATTGACAGCATGTACAGCGGAGAGCATGTATGTAAAATATTTATTTAGATCTCCCATTTCCATCTAATAGCGACATATAATGGTGCACTTGCCTCTATGACATAATCATATGATTACTGTTTTTTTTTATTGGTACCATATGATTATTACTTAGAATTCTTTAAAAGTAATTTTCTCGGGAAATAATGGTGTTACCTGTTGCCTATCTCATAGAGCTGATGTTCCTGCTTCACATTCTCAATTATTCATTCCACAATCTGACTAAAAAAATAAGTACAAGTACACGCCTTTGATTAAAAGAGAGCATTTTTGCATGCAAACTAGGATGCGCTTGGAAAGAAACAAAATGATATGAATAAGAGAGAAGGGATTTCAGTAGAAAGAGGGTTTTCATTGGAAAGACATGCCATATGAACTACAAATTTGTCTAGTTGCCACCCTGTACTGAATCCTGATTATGAACTCCTCATCAAGCATTTTGTTTTGTTCTATAGTTGCTCCATGTCTGGATGGCACTGGGTCCCTGTTATCCCATTACCCAAATAATGAGACCTGAAAAACATAGGATATGGGCCCTGTTTTCGGCCTCTTTGATGATTGGGTTTGGGTCTAGTTGGGTCCATACTCCATACCCAGTTAGCCAAATACCCAAATGTGAATGGGTTTGGATTGTTGGGTACATATCCAGTTAGCAAAATACCCAAATGGGTGTATGAATTATAGAGTTTCTGGTGAGAACCACTGCACTGCACCACTCATGGTGCACACCTTTTCAGCCATGCTAAAAAAAAAAAAAGCTTACACTAATGGAAATAGTATTGCACGTTTTGGTATATATATTCTATGAAAGGCGATTCCACTAACTTGAATCAATGCCAATTAACAAATTCAAGTGTTCCTGGCAGTTTGGATTAAGAAAGGTGGTCCATTTTTCTTATTTAGATGGTTGATGGAGAATAGTATCTATCCTTTCTGGCTCATCAAATTGATGATTTGAAACTGTTATAAATTATCACTGTAGATTTCAGATCCGTTATGTTCAGATATATCGGTAACTTGAAAATGACTGGTTCTCTAAAAAAAAAAAAAAAAAAACCTTGAAAATGAGTGGCATTAAGCTCCTGCAAACTATCCTACTCTTATCTCATCCGAACTACTGGGCATGGATCGATCCAAGGGCTACATTAATATAAAGTGAGCATATACTAGATCTAAAATGGATTCTTCATTGTCATGGAAGCCTTTCACGATCCATGTGGGATCTATGCTTGGAAAGAAAAAAAAAAAAAAACTGCCACCTGTCTCAAAGTACATATAGTAGATATCAGACAATAGTCAAAGCTAAATCTCCACCCAAAGAAAAGAAGCCAAAACAACCTTGGATTTCCTTTTTAAGCTCTTTAAGAAATTGTGGCTTTTGCTAAGCTAGTGCCCTCGTGTGCTGCTTAAGGCTTGAAGTTACCAGATCTTTCCATATTATAATCGCCATTTTTCAGGTTGATGCAGCCTCAAGGAAAAGAGGTAGGCTGAGGAAGACATGGATGAGAGTCATAAGGATAGATCTGAAGAGGTGTGACCCATCTGAGAATTCGTCTACGGAGAGACTAGAATAGCGAAGCAGAATTCATGTAGCTGACCTTTGAGGATGATGACACCATTTAGCACAATAAGATAATGTAATTTATCTAGCATAGTAAACTGAGCTAATCTATGAGTTAGAGAGAAAAAGAAATCTCAGGTTGATTGTGTTTCAAAATGCAGATCAGATCCATTTAACAATAGAACCCCCCTTGTCATAGCATTCAGAAATAACCAAGTTATTCATCTCTAACAAAGCAAACAAGTAAATCCCTACCATATCTTTAAAAAAAAAAAAAAAAAAAAAGAAAGAACATAAGGGCATGTTTGTTTGCATGAGGGGTGGAGTGGAATAAAATTAAGGGTCAAATCAATAGAAAAGTAAAGAGGAGGGGGTTGAAAGTAGAAGGCACTAAATGACAAAAGATTGCTCCTCCCCTTTTTGTCATTTAGTGTCCTTTAATAGTACCCTTTTTTTGTCATTTAGTGCCTTTTAAAGATTAAAGATTGCTCCTTTCCTTTTTGTCATTCAGTGCCCTATAATAGTACCTTTTTGTTGTTATTTTGTACCTTTTACTTTCATTCCCCTTCTCTTTCTTTTTCTCTTGATTTGACCTATAATTTTATTCCACTCCACCCCTCATGCAAACAAACATGCACTAAACTTATGTATCATCAAATTCCCATAAATTAAATAGAGAAAAGAAAAATAAATGTTTAATTGTCCTCCTCCACTCCTCGTGAAGAACTATGTACTAAATAAACCATCTACCATCCTTGTTTGGAAACTGCCATATTATGAGGTTTCACCCACTTATGTCCTGAACAAAATGATCGTTGAACCTTCTGACAGGGAAAGGGGGAAGGAGAGAGACTTTATATATATATATGGGCAAGGCTCTTCTAAGCTCATGCTCAAGCTTATGATAAGGTAAGCTGAAGTATGTGGTGGGGCCCACCTGGGGACCCACATGGGGATGGGGATGTTGGGGGGGGGGGGGGGGGGGGGTTTGGGGTTTTCAAGGACTCCTTGGGACCCTCCTCTCTGCAAAAAATCAGCTACAACCGTGATTTCTATCATCTCCATTTGGGCCCCAAAAGTTTAAAAGCCGACAGTCCATTCGGATCGGTGCACAGTCGATCCAACGGTCCAATAAATTTGGATCTAACCGAAAGTTGGTGGACATGTGCACTTCAGGGGGGTTGTGTGTTTGGTCCATTGGGATGGACCAAGGGTGGGCCTTACAAGTGTGAGTTTACAGAATTTTATCATAAGCTTGAGCTTAGGAGAGCCTTTTCCCATATGGGAGAGAGAGAGAGAGAGAGAGAGAGAGAGAGAGAGAGAGAGAGAGAGAGAGAGGGCCTCTTTCTTTTACCAGTTGAGAATGAGTAATGAGTGAGAGAGAGAAGGAGCTTTGATTATTTTTTTACCAGCAAATGTTAACCTGAGTTATTTAACCAACATTCCTTATAATGTCACTCCACAATATGGTTTCCCCTTTCATGTAGTGGATAGATTTTCAAATATTGGATGAATCTAATGGCTTCACAAGGTGAGTGTGAACCATGATTGCGGTGAGTTCTCACTTGAAAAAAGTCCTTCTATATGATATACATATATGTAAAGGTGTGGGCCTTGTGCGTAGGAACAGCAATGGATCCCCATTTACCTGCAGATTGGGCAAGGGTTTGGGTCGTTTGACCATTGCTTCTGAACTTTGTGCTGCAATTTTGGACCCCCCAAGGATAGAGGTTGATTTTTGAGTCTCCAAAACTTGATCAGGTCTAAGTTTGAATCAATATAGCCAGACCAAAACCCATAAGAAGTTATTATGTCCAAATGCAGCGGGGACACCACGGATATGGCAGGTACTTGGGTTTTACTCATGAAAAATGAAGTATCAGATATGATACGACATGATACATTTCCTAGTTTGAAGTATCCATGTATTATAGATCAGAAGACATCCATTGCTTCAAGACATGAATATATATATATATATATATGCTCCTATGGGAGCATCTCCCTATATATATATATATATCAGATTTACATGGAGTGGTTTTCAATTTTGACTACATCACATTCCAGTCTTTGATCCAGTAAATTTCCTTTCTATAGTTTATTCTCTCTTCTGCTAAATTTCAAACAATTTGACTCAAAACTCAAAAGCCCAATTGTATCTTCTTATTTACTTGTTTTCTCGCTTGACTAACTGGCATCTAATCATATGCAAATGGCATACAAAAAATGGACTTCATCCTGGATTTCTGCTGTCAAATCATCCATAACTTATGTAAATAAATGGGCTCAAAGAACCCTGGTGTAGCTCAACTTCAGCTGGGAACCCAGATGACTCTTTACACAGTTCTTACTCTAGTCTGGATCCCTTAATCTTTGTTACTATAATTGCATATAATATTTCCCCACAATCATCACGTCTACGAATCTTTATGGTCTGACTGTTATCCACTGCGTTTGAACTTGCTTCTTCTATACATCGTTGCTGTTAATCTGTTTCAGTTTGACGTCAAATCACTAACATGGGGGCAAATTTTTTTCCCTCTAATCAGTCTCCAGAACAGTTCATGAAGTGTAAGCCTAAAATCTTTTGTCTAGATAGTGGTTTCTTTTAGGAATGGAATAATTATTCATTCTTTTATCCATACACATTTGGTTGGTGCATTAACAGATATAATATCGATACACCCGGACTTTCTTTTTGATATAAATTTTGGGATGCATTTTCAGATTAACATCACTGAGAATAGGTCCGTACTTCATGTTGCTTTACGTGCTCCAAGGGACAAAGTTATCTGCAGTGATGGAAAGAATGTTGTACCAGATGTATGGAAAGTTCTGGACAAAATCAGCGAGTTTTCGGAGAGGGTTCGCAGTGGCTCCTGGGTAAAAAAATGAAAAACAAGTCTTCTGAATGTTCCTGCAATGCCATGTCTAAATGTAAGCTGATAAGCTGTTCTGGTAGGTTGGAGCAACAGGAAAAGCATTGAAGGATGTCATTGCTGTTGGTATTGGTGGCAGCTTCTTGGGTCCTCTTTTTGTGCACGCTGCTCTTCAAACAGGTGAGGTTTATGGTTTTGTGCAATTCATTAGTTCATTAGTAGTTTTATATCCATGTTCCGGAGTTTATCTGATGAGCCTCCATCCACCACACAGAATCATTCCTAGAACTTCTCCCAATAGGACAATTCTAAGTTTCAAAGCCTTTGATTAACAGCCTTCAAATAGATGATCACAGAACAAACACACATCAGCGATCCACATTTAATGGAGAAAGGGCAAAATATTGGATGGTTGCGAAGCTGGGACCTTTTTCTATGGTGGACTCATCAGAATCACAAAACCAAGCCACCTTTATTTGAGGCATGAAATTTGAGAATACCATTTACATACTTTTGTGTAGGATGATGTATTCTAATATGTGCAATCTGCAGTGCAGGCCAATTTCCTTATTTCTATTTTGTATATTTTTTTCCATTTGTAAAATATATGGGTCAATTTTGTTGTAAGAAGCTGATTACAGTTTGATCTTGAAATATGCAGATCCAGAGGCAATGGAATGTGCAAGAGCTCGCCAGTTGCGATTGTAAGTGTGCACACTGTGATGCTGAAAAAAAAAAAAGAAGAAGAATTGTGCAATTGTTTGCATGGATTCATTTTTCGTAGATCATGTCATTGTTGATTCGTTAAGATGTCACATGGGTGTCACAAAATAATATACCACAAAATAGATGTTTGAGCTTGCTACTTTTGAGTTTTTAGGGTCTGATGGAAGTGGATAGGTTGAAGAGGGGTGAATGGTGGAAGATAAAGCTGAAAGTGAAGACCACCCAATATTCCAGCATGTGGTGGAACTTATTTTTAAAAGGGAAGAGGATAAGAAACTATTTACCATGAAAAGTGGGAAAATTGTATTGTCTCTTCTCTGTTGGCCGTACTCATTTACGCACAATCTTCCACCTTTAGCCCATCTTCAACCTCTCAATGATTAAAAAACGTGTCAGGGTTAAATTGTGGATTTGGGTATTTTCCTTAATGTTGATCTAATAACAGGGCAGAATGTTCATAGAGATAGCATGTACTGAGAAACCATATCTTTGATTTTATCCATCTTACTTACAGTCTGATTTCTTAATATGCTATATGCTCCCATCCTTTTCAAATTATTTACCACCATCATCATCATCATCTGGAGTGGAAGATCGTCCCTTTTTCTTTCTATGCATATCTTAGCATCTTCATGAATTTATATTTTCAACACGTTGATTCAACTTGCCCAAGAAGCCAACCTCTAGAAGATGAGATAGGAAGAAAATTTTAGTAACACATGGATGAGCTGCTTACTACCTCTTATCATTCTTTCCATTCTTGCAATATTTTATATCTTCCAGAGTCTTTAATTGCTATATAAGTCAATCCTAAATGGGCATTTCTTTGCAGTCTTGCAAATGTTGATCCCGTTGATGTTGCTCGAAGTATAACTGGGTTGAATCCTGAAACTACATTAGGTAGTCTTATGTTTCTTAATTCTTTTTATGTTATCTGTTTTTATACTGATTGTGTGCCATTTTATTCCCGGACTTTTGCCTTAAAATTAGATTTTTGTTCGTGTAATTAATGCAGTCATTGTGGTTTCAAAGACTTTTACAACAGCTGAAACGATGCTGAATGCTCGAACATTGAGGGAGTGGATTTCCACTGCTCTTGGGTTAGTGCAACAGTATGATTTTGTTCTTTAGCTTTGAATCCTTAGATTCATATTTTAACCAATTTGTCCTTTTATGGTTGGTTTCACTATTTTCAGGCCTCAAGCAGTTGCAAAGCACATGGTTGCTGTTAGTACGAACCTTACGGTATCTTCATCCATTTACTTTTAGTCGAGCTTATTATATTTAGCATTAATCATTGGACTAGTTTCTGGTTTTAAATTCTTTTCAGCTACAAAGTTTTCCACCTTTTGACATTCTAATTCATTTCCCCTCTTAAACATAATATATTGAACATTGAAGGAGTGCATTTTACTGCTTTGTATGTATACTTATAAAATTTTGATATATTTTCATTTTTAGCTCAGACCTTGATAGACACCTGAGTTGGGGATGCCAATGGAGCTTGGATTTAAACAAGTGGTGGATATTAAGTAGCCGGCATAGCATTCAAAGACTCAAAAAAGAAATAAAAAGTATGATAGAGCTTCTTCTTCATGAACCAAGGATTGAGACCATAATTAGGAGAATCATAATGTTCAGAGTAGTGGGCAGAAAGCTCCCATTCTTTGAGGTCTTTTCGAAAGAACAAACAAGGACTGTTCTGGTGAATTTTAACCTTGTGTTATCAGCCATTTGACCTTTTCTCATGGATCATGGCTAGCTGCTGGGCAAGGTCCTCTGTTAAGTGAGTAATAATTGACGTGGTTGAGATAAAGGTTCACAGATATTAATCCCCATTTATTTAGCTTTTGTTGAGACCAGTTATGGACAACTAGATTCACGGACCAAGTAAAAATTGAATAAATAAATAATTCATGCAGAAAATTCATTAGTTTTTACTATTCAAATCGTATTATTCAAACTTTAAACATTAAGATTTGATACATCAGAAAGGAATTTGCAAATGCCTTGGCGGTAGAAGTTGGCATTCTAGCTGAAAACATAGAACAGCTGTTTTACAGTGAGTTCAGGCAATGTGTACATACTGGCATACCTTCCTCCTAAGGCATGAAAGGTTCAACATATACTGTATTAGACTTTTTTTTTTTTTTTTTCTCTTCAACTTTTCTCACACACTTCTAATACAATATAATTAGTGACGAATGTGATTGGACTAATGACTTCTCAATAATTCCTATTTGATAGTCCCTTTTGGTTACCGAAATTTATTCTTTGAGCTACACTGAGTATAGCCGTTCATCCCCTACTTGTTGGCCCCTTCTCCAAGCATATGTTTGGAGACCATTGTGTTGATCCCATGCATGCTGCATTTCCATGGTCTCGCTTCGAATCATTCCTCTGCCATTTGTTGCTCTTCAGCATGTGCCATCTGGTACCCAGATAAGAGGGTTTGATATTAGCAGGCAGTCTACTGTAAAATTATGCCAAATCAAGTTTAGAGTTTGCATAAAAAAAGTTTAGAGTTTACTTGAACAGGAGTAGAACTGGGGCCTACCCTGCATTGTCAGGGAAGGATTCTAGCTAATGGTGAATTACTTACTGGTAGTTCCTCTGCAAATGTTCAAAACCTATTTTTCTCATTTAGTTGTTTCTCTCCCCGCTTTGTGGTTATTCTTTCCATATGATATGTTGGGGATCTAATTATTTGTTTCAAGCTCAACAATTATCTTGTTCCAATCAGTTTAGTCTTCTTCCGATACACAGCTTGTTGAAAAGTTTGGGATAGACCCTAATAATGCTTTTGCATTCTGGGACTGGGTTGGAGGTCGTTACAGTGGTGAGTACATTATTCATCTTTTTATTTTTTTACAAAATGCACGTTTAAGTTCTTCATATCAATCTCACAGCCTCCTATTGAATATTGATGGCAAGCATCTTATTGCAGTCTGCAGCGCTGTTGGTGTGCTTCCTTTATCTCTTCAATATGGTTTCTCAGTTGTTCATAAGTACGGCAACTCAAATTCAATGTAGTTTTATTCTTGTCAACGAAAATATACTTAAATTTTGTCAGTAAAAGACAGATTTCATCCATTAACCAAGTGAATTGTCTTTATTTGATGGGCATTTTGATACACGGAAGAATAAAATCAAAGCTGTTTCTAGATTTAAGAAGAAAGAAAAGAATAAATATGAAGTTGATAAAACAATAGGAGTTGGAATGAAGGGGGAGATTAACATACAAGGAACTTGGAGAAGGAGGAGACCTATAAACTATGATGCACTGATATGGCAAGGACACGCCATAGACACGGCAAGGACAGGGATTTTGCACATAAAAAGTGAAGTGTCAGATACGATACGTTGCCCATTTTGAAGTATCCATGCATCATAGCCTATAACGGCTTGGAATGAAGTATACCATGTGAACTGCTAATTGCGGAGCGAGTGAACACCCTCCTAAATAAGGATGGGCTCTTTTCCCCTTTTTTTTTGGGAATACTTAATCTACCCTCCTAAATCTACCAACTAACCTAATTTTACCAAGAGCACTACTGGCCAATGTCTCCCTGTTCCTGCCAGGCTCAAACATAGCTACCCTGCCTACCCTAGGACTTTTGTGTCCATTACCAATTGTGCAAAGAAGGCTGACCCAAGGTAGTTGGTATAAGGCTTCGATGATGATGATGATAAAAGAACTGAGTCTGTAGGAACTGACAACAAAAGGAATGTGAAAACTGAAAACTGATCGATGTGCTTAGTCAACCATTTTACTTTTTCCTCACTTCTTATATCAGTAATGATCGGTGGCATTCAGTGACTTCTGTGTTTGTTTGAGCTTTTCTTCCTTTCAACGTGTTGAGATTTTTGGCTTTATTTTTTATTTTTGCGTCTCAGTATGTTTTGTCTACTGTTTAACCTTTCTATTTAACCAAAGACTCTTGTTCACCAACGGTGCTGTTATATTTATTTTTTTGTTTCCTTTCCTTTTATTATATAGAACCGTTTTGAGAATTTTCTCCCTCCATTTCGACATGTTTTTCTGAGAATTTATTACCTAGCATAAGGGCTTCTTTTTTGGGGTGAAGGTTCTTAAAGGGAGCTGCAAGCATTGATGATCATTTCCACTCGACACCATTTGAGAAAAACATACCTGTGAGTTTCACTACTTTTCATAGCGTACTTTATTCTGTTAGATTTGTTATGACATTGTTTGCACTAATTTGAAAGCAGGTGCTTTTAGGTTTATTGAGTGTGTGGAATGTTTCATTTTTCGGCTATCCGGCAAGAGTGAGTATATTTTATGCAATTCATTGATGGATTAAAATGAATGTCTTTCTATTGTGTTTGAACCTGAAGTTATTATTTCTCTCTCTACAGGCCATCTTACCATACTCCCAGGCACTAGAGAAATTTGCCCCGCATATCCAACAGGCAAGTGCTGCTGCTGCTCTCTCTCTCGATATTCATGCTCATCCATCCCTCGCTATATGGTGAGGGACAAACTTAATGGGGCCCACGTAGGGCCCCACCGATCATGGAACTTGTGGGGGATGGAAAGAGACATCTTGGATGGACCCATATATCAAGTTTGAGGTCAATCCCATGCCTCTAACCCCTTCATCCGTGGCCCACAAATTTAACGACTTATTATTAAAGAGAAAAATTGACCCTCAATCCAACAATCCAATCCATTTGGATAGGTGAAAACCCAATGGATCCAATGTATTTTTAGGGTCCCATGTGTGTAGATGGTTTGGATGTATCATAAAGTCAACCCTACTATGTTGTCCCTCACCATATTATGGTGAGGGATGGATGCACATGAATTTTTTTCTATATAGATATATTTATATCTATATACACACACACACACTTATATATATAGGAGAATATTCAAGTGCATCCATCGTACCCTATATATATATCTTAATCTGTCTTCATATATATAACTATAATTGTTTTGTTCTTACAGGTCAGCATGGAGAGCAATGGGAAAGGTGTATCTATTGATGGTGTGCCACTTCCTTTTGAGGCTGGTGAAATAGATTTTGGTGAACCAGGCACAAATGGTCAGCATAGCTTTTACCAGCTGATCCATCAGGTAATTTGGATGTGCTCAAGTAAAACAAAATATTTCCCATGTTCTTTGGTTGGTAGCTAGTTACTGGAAACCCCCCATCATTGTTTGTGATTATCTCTGGCCAGGTACTGTTGTTTCGATCATTCTTATCAACCTTCCTTGTGTAGATAATTTTTACCTCATAATGTGGTCCAGATATTCAATATCGTGTATGGTTCTATTTAGATATGGAAGTCAGTGTTCATGTCCACTGTAATATCCTATTATATCATGTAAACATTTTAGTTTTAACTAGGAGGATTGCTTATCTTACATGCACCCGTGAAACAAAGGGACTTAATTGCCCTTGATTAGTTTATGTAGGCAGTGGGACATAGCTGGGTCTGCCCCTTTTCTCATTTGTAATGACCTGCCTTTGTGACCTATGGATTGGGCTCTCAAAGACAGAGATATATGACATAAAGAAGTAATTGAATGGTGAATTCGATTCACCTCCTTTGAGGGTCTCGATGCTTTAAATAGATGATACATTACCCATCAGGGCTACAATTTCTCTCAATTTACCATAATTACATTTATTGCTTTCCTAAGGAAGTCTCCTAATGTAGTAAGATAATATTCTACATAGCTGTACACGGTTGGGAGATTTTGACCAAGTTTTTGTGTAAATGGGCCAGATTACAGTTGGGTTGTGACCCAATTTGTGACCCACTTAACACCCCCCCTCAAATTGATGCCGTAGAGTCCACAAGCATCAATTTGCCAACTAAGAACTGATGTCTCAGTCGTGGAAGCCCCTTGGTGAATATATCAGCAACCTGAAGTCCTGAAGAAATATGAAGGAGACTAATAGTGTTACGCACTTATTCATCTCTGATATAATGACAAGCAACTTCAATATGCTTGGTGCGTTCATGAAAGACAGGATTAGCAGTAATTGGGATTGCACTAGTATTGTCAGCATATAGAGGTGTCGGATCAGATTGTGGAAAACCAAGCTCAGAAAGGAGACCACGAAGCAAGACAATTTCAGATGATGCTGCAGACATAGCGCGATATTCTGCCTTTGTGGATGATTTAGAAACTTTGTCCTGTTTTTTACACTTCCATGAGATCAAGGAGTCTCCTAAAAACATGCACCAGCCAGTGGTAGATCGACGGGTATCGGGACAGCCAGCCCAATCAGCATCTGAGTATGCCGTTAGAGAAGTAGGATTTCCCACTGGAAAGAACAAGCCACGAGATGATGTGCCAAGAATATATCGAATAATACGCCGGACAACAGCAAGATGAAGATGACGAGGTTGAGTCATAAATTGGCTGACTAGGTTAACTGCATATGAAATATCAGGCCTAGTGATGGTGAGGTAGATTAAACTTCCGACTAAAAGTCGATATAACGTGGCATTAGAAAGGAGATCCCCGGTATCGTGATCAAGTTTGATATTCACCTCAAGTGGTGTATCAACAGGAGTAGAGTGCTGAAGTCCTGCCATCTCAACAAGATCCATAGCATATTTGTTCTGATCGAGAACTAAACTTTTCTGGGACTGATGTACCTCAAGACCCAGAAAATATGTGAGAGGCCCTAAATCCTTCATATGAAAAGACTCATGAAGATAAGTTTGAAGGCATGTTATCATAGCAGAGTCTGTTCCCGAGATGATGATGTCATCAACATAAACTAGAAGAACTGTAATCCCATGTGAGGAATGATGGAGAAACATGGAAGGATCTGAGGCACTCTGATGGAATTGCAATTGAAGTAGGGCGTTCCGGAATTTCTCAAACCAAGCGCGTGGTGCCTGCTTAAAACCATATAGAGATCTCCGTAAGTGAGCAACGTCACCTGTAGATGCTCCGGTGAGTCCTTGTGGAAGACGCATATAGACTACTTCTTTGAGATCACCATGAAGAAAAGCGTTCTTTACATCAAACTGGTAAAGAGGCCATGAGTAAGAAGCAGCAATAGCAAGAACAGTTCGAACTGTTGTCATTTTTACAACCGGGGCAAAAGTCTCATCATAGTCGATGCCGTATTCTTGACGGTTGCCAAGAGCAACAAGACGGGCCTTGTAGCGTTCCAATGAACCATCGGCTTTAAGTTTGATAGAGTAGACCCATTTGCATCCGATGGGTTTTGCAGAGGAGGGACAAGGAACTATATCCCATGTATGATTTTCCTGAAGAGCATCTAATTCATCTTGCATAGCCTTCCGCCAACAGTCATACTTCATGGCCTGTGAATAAGAGTTAGGGATGGAAACAGAGGATAAAGTGGCAAGCAATGAAGTGTGAGTGAAACCATATCTGTCTGGAGGCCGAGTGAGACGGTTGGACCGCCGAAGTGGAACATGAGAAGAACCAGTAGCAAGAGTAGGGTTAGGAGCAGGATCAGGAGCAAGATCAGGCGCCGGTGATGGATCTGGAGGGGGAGTAAGCAATGGAACATCCTTTTGACGACGCCTTTCAGAAACAATGAGTGGTGTAGAAGAACCATCATCAGTGAAACTGGGCAAGTGAGTAAATGAAGGTAATGGCTCATTATGATGAGAAAAAAAACATTGATTTTTGAAAAAAGTGACATTTCTAGAAACACGAATGCGATGACCAGCGGGATCATAACAAAGAAACCCTTTTTGGTGCGAAGCGTAGCCAAGGAAAGCACATTTGACAGATTGAGCAGTTAGTTTTGTACGCTCAGATGAAGGGAGATGGACAAAACACACGCATCCAAAAGTACGTAAGTGAGTGTAAGTAGGTCGTGTGTAGAAGAGCCTATAATATGGAGATTGATTTGAAAGTCGGGTGGATGGAATGCGGTTGATTAAGTGAACCGCAGTGGCTAAAGCTTCTGGCCAAAATCTAGCGGGAATAGAGGATGCTAAGAGAAGAGAGCGAACAATATCTAGAAGATGCCTGTTTTTCCGCTCTGCAACTCCATTCTGTTGAGGAGTATGTGGACAGGATCGTTGAGACAAAATCTCGTATTTTTGCAAAAACTGTTGAAACTGATGTGACATATATTCTCCCCCTGAATCAGACTGTAGGACTTTTATGCAAGTTGAAAACTGATTTTCTACATAAGCCATAAATTTTTGAAAAACATCAAATACTTCTGATTTAGAATGCAAAAAATATACCCATGTGAATCGACTATGGTCATCGATAAAGGTGACAAAATACTTGTAGTGAGAATGAGAAATTACAGGAGCAATTCCCCAGACATCACTATGAATAATGTCAAAACATTTTGATGCTATAGTAGATTGGAGAGGAAAAGGAAGAACCTTGCTCTTTCCAAGTTTGCATGCAGAACAATTATCAGAAACATTACGAAGAGAAATTTTATTTTCATTAATCATGCCATTGTTCAACATAAAGGATAACATTTTTGAATGAGGATGGCCTAATCTATTATGCCGGAGCCTCCAAACATCATTAGAAGAGAAGCAAGAAAAAGCAGATGTATGTTTGTTCTGAGGAGACACAAGAAGAGGAAAAAGACGACCACACTTAGGCCCCGTCGTGATCACCTTCCCCGACGCTTGATCCTGCACAATGCAACCAGAACGAGAAAAGGAGATGTTACAATTATCATCAATCAATTGGCCAACAGATAGAAGATTTGTAGTCAATGATGGAGATAAGAAAACATTTTTTAGAGGTAATGGATGAACAATATCACCCAGAGCTGTAATAGGAAGCTTTTGACCATCACCAGTATGAACTTGTAAGCTACCATTATACTTTTGCACATTGGATAGATGAGCAGAGGATGAAGTCATGTGATTTGAGGCGCCGGAATCAAGATACGAGACTGAGGATGAATGATTACCTGAAATACCAAGGGCAGAGAAAGCATTTATGATCATTTGTTGAATTAGCTCGGGAGTGATAGAAGGAGTAGAGCTGGAGGCAGGCGCTGGTGAAGTAATGACTGTGAATGAAGTAGTATTGCAAGAAGAAGAATCAGCTGCAGTGTTGGCATGATATGCCCGAGGGCTGCGATTTTGTGGCCGCTTTCTGCAATCGGCAATGACATGTCCATTTGCTTTGCAATAATTGCAAAATTTCTGCTTGCATTGGGAAGCATAATGCCCGTAATTCTTGCAACCATAGCATTGGATTTTACTGAAATCCCTGCCTTGAGAATTTCCTCTTGCAACAGAAATTGTTTGGTCCTTACCAGATCCCTGCGAGGTAACAAACTGATGTTTTCTAGTTGCGAGATAGGCAACGTCAGTAGCATCTCCGGAAGACTGATGTTTCAAAGTGTGTTGAGTTATCTGACTTTGTTCCTCACGCAAGAGTTCATTTAGACATTCATTTAAGGATGGAGATGGAACTCTGCTCATAAGATTGGAACGAACAGTCTCATATTCAGGTCTCAATTTCATGAGAAATTGGTCCCTATGACTGGTATCTTGTAATAGTTGTATCTCAGAAAGAGCAGCTTCAGATACATTTGCAAATTTTATCTCATCATATTCAGCCCATAAGTTGAGAAAGCCTGAATAATAGTCCTGGATAGATGAGGGTCCTTGAGAATATTGAGCAATCTCAAGCTCCAGTTGATATTGTCATGCAGAGTTTCCGCTATGATAAACCCTTTTCAAATATTCCCACATATCCTTAGATGTTTTGTAGGGTTTAAGATTAAGGATATATTGTGGTTCAACAGATCCAAGAATCCATGTTTTGATCTTGGTATCTTTTGTGTTTCAAGATAATATCTTTTTCTTATCTTCTAAGGGTCTTGGGTCAGATCCAGAGATAAATCCCGACATTTCCTTCCCTTCAAGATACACTTGAAATTGGTATGACCAAGAGGAGTAATTTTTTCCATTAAATTTTACCAAAGCAATATTTTTTCTTTTCCATCGCAGCACAACAAAGAGATGCAACACACTCAGAAAGAAGAGAGGCACTTAAAAGATGCACTCAAAAAAATCCAGCAGAGAGAAGAACAGCAACAGAGTAGTTCGAAACAGACAAAACTGTCAAAATACTGCAAACGACAAGGAAACTTGGAACAGTTACAGGTTTCAGTTGAAAAACAGCAAAAAAAAAACCAGGTCTGACGACCTTATATGGAGGTGTCGACCTTGTATGGGGGCTCCCGGAGATGATCAAATGCAAGATCAGTCCCACTTAATGTGTAGAAATCCTTTTTTCTGTCCAGAGGATCCAAGTTTCATCCAAATCGAATCGAAATCCAAATCACAGTGATGGATTGATGAAAACTATGTCAGAAAACTGGGAAAGCACAAGATTAATCAGATGGCCTACCTCTGATGGATGAAAAAATTGCCAAAACACCTAGCATAAATAGTCGACCAAGATGGTACGTGCCTTTGATGAGGTCGATGATCAGTGGTGGGCCACAGATCCCAGCGATGATCAACTGGTGCAAGAAGCTCGAGAAACGAAACAGATTTGATCTGATGCCAAAAAAAAAAACCAAAATATCACCAAAAAATCTGGAATATTCAGGTGACCAGGGAGATTGTGATATCCTGAAGTGATGATGATGATCTGGGGTGGGCCATGTGTGATCCCAGGTTGATCAGACTTCCGTTTGGCATCAATTTCTGGAGCAAATATGAAGAATTGAAAATCTGATGGCTTCCAATGCTTTGGAAGATGAAAAAAATAATCCTATAATCTCTGTATAGAATGTCGGTCACAAAGAGGAGCCTAGCTCTGATACCATCTCAAAGATAGAGATATATGACATAAAGAAGTAATTGAATGGTGAATTCGATTCACCTCCTTTGAGGGTCTCGATGCTTTAAATAGATGATACATTACCCATCAGGGCTACAATTTCTCTCAATTTACCATAATTACATTTATTGCTTTCCTAAGGAAGTCTCCTAATGTAGTAAGATAATATTCTACATAGCTGTACACGGTTGGGAGATTTTGACCAAGTTTTTATGTGTAAATGGGCCAGATTACAGTTGGGTTGTGACCCAATTTGTGACCCACTTAACATGGGCATGTGAAAAGGACACTTTTCACACACCTGGGGACTGCCATACTGTACAAAAGCCAACTGGTTTTTTGTAGCTGTGGGCAACTGTAGTCCTTTAGACAGTATTGTAGCCCACAGTTGTAAGTAGTTCTTTTTCTAGGGTAAAGTTGGTAGTACCATTAACTGGAAAGTTTCAAGCAAAATATATTCATTGTGTTGGTGCCAGGATGCATCAGTCTAAATTGATCTTTGAAGAAATTTTCTCGGAACTTTCAGGGGCGTGTTATTCCTTGTGATTTCATTGGTGTTGTGAAGAGTCAACAACCTGTGTACTTAAAAGGTACCTGAAAACACATGCTGCCTGGCTCATAGTTTGATTCGCAATCATCCTCCAACTTTTTTTTTTCCCTAATCATTTTGTAGGGGAAATGGTGAGTAACCACGATGAGCTCATGTCTAACTTTTTTGCACAGCCTGATGCTCTTGCTTATGGGAAGGTAGTCTATTGTACTTTTTTATTTTTAATACTGTATTGAAAGAAGTATTTAAATTAATTTGACACCTTACCACATTTTGATAACTTACAGACACCAGAACAGCTGCTAAGAGAGAATGTTCCCAACCATCTTATTCCTCACAAGGTTATTTTCTTTCACACTTATGCTTCATATTTTATACCCTAATGAATAATTTATATAGATCATGTTGCCAATGGGCCTAAATGCCCTTTTTTAATTTCGAGCAATTTCCACCTTTTTCATGACTTGCGTTTTCCTTATTTTGTGAAGCCATCATTTTTAAATAAAAGAAAAATGAAAAAAAAAAAAAAGAAGGAATGGTTCACTCCTAAAGCCTTGAATTGCATCTTGCAGACTTTTCCTGGGAACCGGCCATCGCTCAGTCTTTTGCTCCCCTCTCTAAATGCTTACAACATTGGACAGGTTTCTATGTGGCCTCTGGCACCCTTCATTCTATTGAAGTTTCTTTTTATTTTGATTCCAGTTGTTGACCTTTATTGACAATGCCATTGCCATTTGTGAGCTATAATGTTTTTCCTAATTTTCAAGAATTTTTGTAATTTGAAGATAAGGAAATAATTTTACAAGCTCATGACTGTAATGAGAAAACTGTGATGTTAACTTTTCTTATTTGATCCTTGCCTATATTCAAAAGAAATTGCATGTGGATGCTTCATTCTGACAAGAGATTGAATAAGATGGTTATTCATCTGAATGTGTGAAGTGCGAGATTCACAGATTCTTTCATGTGTGAAGGATGTTCCAAGGAATTCTCTGTATGGAAGAACAATTTCAAAACCACATCCTTCTAGGCATTTTGACCTGACTTAGAGACAAATGGGGGCATGTTTATATTATGTGTTTTCTGCGGACTCTGTTTTCCATCTTTTTGATGCGGATAACTTTCCTTGAGGAAAAACATCAAAAGCAGTTCAATTTTCTGCAAATCTACAGAAAAGTAGATCTGATTGGGTTGGGTGGGCGGTTAGGAAAGTCCTCTTTTCAGCAGATACTACCCAAACGTGCCCTTAAGGTCATTAATTTTACATTAGATGGCAGTTTGGATTTCTATAGATAAATTCTGGTTATAGCAATGTTTTTTTTTTTTTCTTTGGACAAATATAATACTTGGAAAATACATGAAAACATAGATAACATGTAGCTATAAGGTGAGGTGTTGGTTATGTATGGGAACATACATCCATCTGCCTTTCTGTAGGTAAACATCTATTGATGGTTCTTGATGCTCGCCTGTTATGACATTATAGCTAAGGTAGTTTTTTGTGCTCTTCAGTTGTTGGCAATTTATGAGCACAGAATTGCAGTTGAAGGTTTCATATGGGGGATCAACTCCTTTGACCAGTGGGGAGTGGAATTAGGCAAGGTTTGTTGCTGGAATCATCTCTTTCAAGCCCATGTTACATTCTTTAGTTGCAATTATCATGTTCTAGGTTTCCCTGTTTAGGAATCATGAGATTCTTAAATGCTTGTCGTCTTATTGTTATTTTTCTACATTTTGTCTCTGCTGCTGCTTC
Source organism: Umbellularia californica (assembly GCA_028538565.1). Lineage (NCBI taxonomy): Eukaryota > Viridiplantae > Streptophyta > Magnoliopsida > Laurales > Lauraceae > Umbellularia > Umbellularia californica. Next base: position 8,944,808 of record JAPQWN010000001.1, on the reverse strand, counting down.
CTGTCTCATTGTGGCAAGTGATCTTATCATGAATGACATGTATATGTGGAACTGCAGTCACTTGCTTCTCAAGTTAGAAAGCAGCTCCATTTGTCTCGTGCAAAAGGGGAACCAGTTGAGGGCTTTAATTTCAGTACCACGACTCTGATGACAAAATATCTCGAGGTACGCTGTTGCAATCTACGTTTACACCCTGAACCTTACCATCAATAACATTATCAAGTCTAGTTTTTTGTTTTAAAAGGGTTGAAAAAAATGCATTTTCTGACATGTTAATGTCAAGAACCAAACTTACTCAAGTCATCTTGTAATAAGGACTTTATTTTCACAAAATTATAATGTCAGGGTAAATACTCTTTTTAACTTAGAATTTTCTTTTATTTTCTTGTTCTATTTATGCGATTCTATACTGTTCTATTCAGTTGTTTCTCTGTGACTTCTTTCACATTTCTACTTCTATACAATAATATATTAATACATAAAACTATTTAGGTATTGCTATATAACCTAACAGATGTTTCATAACTCTGGTTTTCTAGGCCTACATTGTTAGCTTAAAAAAAACCAACATCTGCCTTTTCTTTAGCTTCTAAATCTACATTCTCTCTGCAGGCACAATCTGGTATTTCTTCATATGAGTCAACTCATTTACCAAAAATATAACTAATTGGAGCTGGCGGTGATGATAGCTCTTTCAAGCTGAGGAATCCGTGTAAGGATCACTTGAGCATTTTGTTTTGAACTCAATTAATTAATGGTGTTGTATTGTGGCTGCAAAATCTTGATGTTGAGGAATTTTGAATCCACATCATCATTTTTAAGTTATCTTTGTGCCATTGCTGGTGCAGTATGCAGTGCATGTGGGCGTATGTTGTCGGACAATAAACACTGCTTTTTCAGTATTAAATAAGTCACGTCTCCCAGCCACCTTCTGGTTCTTTTGTGCAGAAAGTATTCACTTATTTAAAGAGCAGATTATTTGCTAGGCTCCTGCTTCCCATAAAAGATGGAGACCTACCACCTTGTATGATGTGACTGGATTCGAGGGAGACATTCCTGATAAAGAGTTGATTAAATTTTGAGTGAAGGAATCATGGTCTTCAAAACTGAGCCTGCCAGCCAATACACAAAAGATTTCAGTCCTAGAAATGATATGGATACCTGTGGATTCAGTCTGAAACCTAAAATGAATTGCAGATCGATTTTTTTCTTTTTAGGTAATGAACCGGTCCACTCTCACCACATTTACGTTCTGTTTCCCTAAAAGCAATTTAAAATGGAGATCTGCTTAAAAAAAATCCAATCTTCTGGCTATTTCAAAAGGTCTTAATAAATAGGGGGCTGAAATACACTGAAATATTAGTGTAGGACCAATACATAAAGATTTTGGCTTTTGACTGATGCATTGTTTGAAAATGTGTTACAAAACTATGGAAGGAATATAGGAAGAATCAAATGTCTTAAAAAGAGTCTATCCATTAAAGAATTTCCAATCCTTTGAATGTTGTTTTCTTTTCTTCTTTTTTTTTTTTAATATCTTTTTTAGCTATGCTAGGTTAGTGGTCTAGGAGTGATACTTTAACTTGGGGACCCGGGGGGATTGATAACTGGGCATCTCTGTGAGACTAAGGTGCCAACACCACTCAACTGTGAGTGTGTTGGCCCTTTGAATGTTGTTTGCCGCCGTCAAAATGTTGTTTGACACTGACAAAAGCTAGAGAAAAACTTAAAAGGACTTGTTTGTGTAATGCCTGTGAAGAGAAAAGCCGTGTTTTCTCTAGTGCAGAAACAAAATCCCAGAGGAAGACTCGGTTTTCTCTCTTACACAGAAAATTTTCACAGATTTTCTGTGGAACTCCCGCTGCATTACACAATGAAAAGCAAAGCCCCTGGAAACAAAACTTTTACTTCTGCTGAAAACACCTCACACAAACACCTAAATCTGTCCATCTAATAAAGAATATACTGCTGTTACATTAGCTGCACGTTGGTCATGGTCTTTTTTTCCCACTACTTCCCTAGCCTTTTTGGCCTTTTATTTCTAATGCACCATCTAGAAAGCGGATATATTGTATGTCTTTTCTTCATGCGCTGCCCAAGCACCGTGGCCCATAGATTGGGTTGACTAGTGATGGTAATAGGTACTTCCCAACCTTTATAACCTTACCTGTCTGGCAATTGGGCTGTAAATGTCAACCTGAACCCTGAAATCTTAGGGTGGGTTTTGGTAGGGTTAGTGGGTTGAAGACTTGAAGTACAATAAATAAGTTTGATTGAGTTGGTGGGTGAACTCAAGTAGCATGTAGGGATGAAAGTGGGTTGGGCCGAGCCGGGCTTTGACAGGCCTTAGGCTCGGCCCTAGTATTTTTTAGTAGGCCCTAGCCCGGCCCGAGCTTGAGAGGGCCTAAAAAATCCTGGCTCGGGCTCGGCTCTTATTAAATAGGGGCCGGCCCTTTGAGCCTGGCTTGATCGAGGCCCTAGGCTCGGCTTGTGAGCCTGGCTCGTTTTATAATGATATAGTTCAATGTTAATGTAGATGAGCATTATCAAACTCCAACAATAATACAAATCAAATTAAACTTTAATAGCATCATAGAATAAAATAAAATATTCGGCTAGCATCATAAAATAAAGGTTTAGGGTTTAGGGTTTATGGATTATTTAGTGCTTGGATTTAGGGTTTATGATTCATGGATTATTTAGTGCTTAGATTTAGGGTTTAGGATTCATGGATTATTTAGTGCTTAGGGTTTAGGGATTATTTATATTGGATTAAAATTATGGTTTAAGGTTTAGCGCTTAGGTTTAGGGTTTATGGATTATTTAGTGCTTAGGGTTTAGTGTTTAGGGTTTATGGATTATTTATATTGGATTAAAACTAAGGTTTAGGATTTATGGATTATGTTATATCATATATATATTATCTACTGTATAGTGTATATATATGCATATAATATGTATTAATATATTAAGGCCCTAGGGCTTACGAGCCGGGCTTCATCAAGCCCGAGTTCGGCCCTTTTAAGCAAACGGGCCTCCTCCAAGGCCCTAGCTCGGCTCTTTTGTCTTTTGAGCTGAGCTCGGGCCGAGCCTATAACGGGCCGCCCACGGACGGCCCGACCCACTTTCCCCCCTAGTAGCATGTATGGACATGACCTGAACCTGACCGATTTGATGATTCGGTTGGAACTGTCAACCAAAAATAGGGAATAGCCAGATTAAGTTCTTTTTGGGTCCAAAATCACCACCCTGTTCAACCTTTGCCCATGCTTACCTCTTCTGCGGTGGGACCCATGCTCATTAAGCATTCCGCAATTCACTGAATGGTGGTGTGTATGTTGTTCAGCCAGCTGACCTGGCCACCTGAAACCCAGCTCACAATGGGTTGTATTTGGTCTAAAGAATGGATAAAAGACAGGCTAATGAGTTATGAGTGTGACCTGCTATGTTGGGTTGGAAAAGGGTTATTACATGTCTACGGATGAACATTTCAGAAGTTTTTGAGCGGCCTCCAATTTAGAAACATCATTAAAATTAATAGTAAAAGTAGTTATGAGGTATTACCTGCCACATAGACTCTCAAAGTGTAAGTGATAAGAACATAAATCTGTTTCCAAAGTTCATTTGTTACATCAAATTATTCCCAAAATCACATCACAAGCTAAAGTCTGGAAAATGTTGGAAACTCTTTATCAAGAAGTTCATTCATCTTTCTGGCTATTGCACTTGCCGAAGAACCTTCACCTATCTGCAAGAAATACCAAACATCTCCACATAGAGACCAAAGCAATCAAATTGTTCAAAATTGAGACAATAAAAATGATAATTACCTTGGCATTAAACATGAAGATGTAGTTATCTTGGACGCTACGGCCAGTCACTTGAAGGAGCTCCAGCTGAAGCTCGTCGAGGAAGCTCGCAACCAATAGAAAGCAATTACCCTTCTTTCTCTGTGCGAGCTTGATGTTTATTTCATTGTCAACAATCTGAACATCAATGATGGCCTCTTTTGATTTCCTTGATAGCCGCGAGCTCCTCAAAGATCCATCCAATGGAAGAGGTTTAATGGATGCTCTCTCCATGTTGATGGTTGGCTCATCTTCCATCTTGAACATCTTGCTCCTTGCCATTCTGCACCTTTTCTCTTCCACCAGTACTTTCAGGTTATTGATAGTCCTCTGCAGCTCTTTAATATGACTTATCGCATCGCCGAGAATGGATGCCCTATCAGTCTTAATGGAGAAAAAAAGGAGGCAGTCTACTCAGAGTTATACTAGATAAGGACACCATTTTCTCATATTAATCTCAGGGCTCTTTTTGGAATGTATTGCTAATTTTCAATACATGTGGGATAAGGTATACACTCTAAGAACCTCTGCTAAGCTTGTTTGTTTGCATGCATAGGAATTAAGTATGTAGGAATTCATGCTTTAAGTGGTTAAAAATGAAGATCAAAGATAAATATCCAATCATAAGCCTGAAATGACCTTTCCTTCTATGAAAATAGAATCAATGGGGAAATGAATACCACGTCATCACCCTAATAATTCAAATCCTAAGAAAGTAAGGTCCCATATACATCCTTCATCTCTCACGACTTATATAGTCTTAAAGATGGAGCTTATTTAACCATAAGCTCTCCTATGTATTTTGAGTTCCACAATTTCAATGTAAACAACCAGGCCCTAAAAGATGCATCTGAGAAGTAAATTTATGAGGGAGAGATACTAATAAATTTTCATGAAAAAGAGAGACACCACTGAATACCCCTGTTGGGTTGGGATGAAGGGACATCAAAGACTTGAATAGCTGATTCAATCGCTCTCTCCTTTCCTTCTCCGTCTTGAAATGTGTGGTCACAAATGCTTCTCCATTGCTCCAACCAGGCATCTCCCTCCTGAAATCCATTTGAGGTGTGGGTTTGAATCTGATTACAAAGCATTAAATAATTAGGCAGAAGTAGTGCTAGTGAAACTAACTGAAACATTTTCGGCATGGGCAGAAAAGAAGGAAGTTTGTTGGAGTTCACGGAACATGGATGAGATGAAAGTCTATATATTTTCAAGGTAGTTCACAATGTTGGTTTAGGAATGAGGATAGGAGTGTTGATGGGCCAAATCAGGCCAGCCATCAAGGATATATATATAGGTGCAGCCAATTTGATACTTGTGCCAGAAAGATTAGGCTTAGATGCAGCCATCAGGCTTGAAAACAGAGCCCAAATCATTCCAAAGTGGGCTGGGCTAAGGTTTGTGAGACCCACTAGCAACTCTAATTTGAGGTTGGGCTCTTTATCTGTCTCTTATTTTACGTGCGTGGAGCTGCCGAATTAAGAGTGTCACATGGCTCTCATATTTTATTTTGATCAAGCATGTCATTCCTTTCCCATGCTCCTTGTCATCACACACTTGCAGTTGTGCTGGGGAAGTAGGGCTATGCGAACCTTGCTTCCTACCAACCTCTTGTACTTGATCTCAGTGTGACCATATTGCTACTGTGTTTTCATTGACCATGGTGAGTGGGCCGAAACAAATTGGTCCCATTTATTGAGACGCTCAGATTTAGCTTGGCCCATTAATTATAAATGCATACATACATACATACATACTATTTAGACGTGTGCTTAGATGCTTCTATGACAGCACTTCCTTGCTAGTCTGTCAAATATTGGTTGCACAATTTGCATTCTAGCCTTGCAAAATTTGAAGTTTTGAACCAACCAATGATATAGCTTGTCCCATTGCAACCTTCATTAAATACATTAAAAACTCTCCTCAGTAACATATTTTACAGATGATCAATCCATCAATGAAGTAGTAGTTGATATGACTGGCTTCAAAACTACAGGGGAAGCATGACATATATGATATACCCAAGGTTCAAATTCATATAAGCATGGCCCATGTGATGCAAATTTCTCAAAGTCCATATAAAGGAAAATTCATGTAGGTCCACTTATTAAAGAAGGGTTCCAGACATGTGTAGTCTAGAAAAGTCAGACTTAAAAAAAAAAAAAAAAACTGACATCATGAGAGTTGTAGCTTACATTAATCAAATGAGTTCTAAACTAAACAATTGTGAGACCCATCAAGACCTCCAGTAATAAAGCCAACCCCTTCACTTCACAACCCCTTATTTGAGATTCACCGTTGTTTGATGCTCATCTTCTAATCCTTTATGGTCCATGATATTACAAACAACTACATTTTTTGGTTTTATGATATTTACAAAACTTAGATTTTTAGTAAATCCCAATGTAGAAATTTCTTGATTAGTTTTAAACTCCAGATGATAATAAAGTATCTCTAAACCTAGATTAATTAGAAAAATCTTATGAAAAAATTAACTGAATGAAATTGTTTATCCCTGCTCTCAACCTATAAAAGAAGAAATCATCAGGTGAGAGAGTGTAGAGAACAAGATCAATAATGTTAAAAGATCAGAGCAACTCAACTTCAAACTTGCATGCATGCTCAAATCCTTATTATTATTATTATTATTTTATTTTATTTGCTTTTTTTTTTTTTTTTTTTAACTATTGGCTCTATGATTTGAACACAGAGAAATATTATTTAACAAATGTTTATTATAGAGTCGAGGGGCCGAACATGCATGTGCACAATATGGTGGTGATGTAGATGCAACTCGACACCTTTACATTTTTTTAAAAAAATAAACCCCAAGGCCTATTATGGTATTCTCGTTTACCATCTCCCTTTAATTCATTTTTCATCAAAGGAAGATTCTCTCATGATTGTCCCTAGTATGCCCTTTGTTTCTTCAATTTAAACTCCTATTATAATATGTTTCTTTGAATTCTAGCAATTGATTTCATCACATTGTTAATTTCACGGGCAAACTTTATGGGCGTGTTTCTTTACTAGAATTTATGAAGAAACTTACTTTGTAGAGGTTTTTTTTGATATGACATGACATTTTGTCCTCCAAAAGTTACAAATGCCATGTTTATGCATAAGAATTTCAAAATTCCATCAATCTAAAAGGTCTTAAATGACTTTTGGAATTTCTAGAATTTTAGCCCCTTTGCTTCTTTGTGGAATTTTTGGATGCCCAAGTATAATGCTGTATTCAAGAATTCCATCGTGCTGGACAAGAATTTTAGAAATTCCAAGAAAAAAACAGGCCCTAAAAAAAACTCTTATTTTGTGATTTATTGCTTATTTATATATTAGAGCATTTTGTATGCTTTTGATTAATTTTCTAATTTCAGCACTTATTTATAAATTAGAGCTTTGCCTTAAAAAAAAAAAAATAAGCTAGAGCCTTTTTATGGTAAAGCGGATGGAAGTGAACAACATAAAATTTGCTTGTTTTAAATAAAAATAGCCTCATAAATTTTCAAAATGACTCAAATGTCGGATTCTACATTTTAATTTTTAAAAGGTGGGCTCCAATTACCTCATGAAATAAGAACTCTTATTTTATATAAATTTATGAAATACCTTTTATTTTATACATTAATCTAATTAACTCTTATTAATTAGATTAAAATTTCCAAACTGCCCCAAATATATCATCAGCCTCTGAAGTGGGCCCCGCAAAGAGTGACACTGACTGCTCTCACCGCAATGAGTATATAGCAGAACGTATCCATGTTTCTAGAACATCCAAAACCCTGTTGCTGTCTAGGGCTTTAGGCAGCACCGATAGCCAGCAATGGCTGCGAGGATGTGGATTTCAAGGACCTCATCTAAAACCCTAGCTCACTCGTTCTTCATGTCCTCTCCTTCTGATTCTCTCCCAATCATTCCCTCCTCGTTCTCTCGATGTCTCAGAGGTCTCCACTCGTTCGTCTCTCGAAGATTCGATCAATCCGACCGCCATAGAATTCTAACCACCAATTGCAGAGCCATGGTCACGTCCTCAGTTCCCAGATTCGACGCGTTGCAGGAAGCGGTTTCAACTGCAGCTGCTCTAAATATCGATAATCGAGTTCCTGCTACTGTAATCACTGGCTTCCTCGGTTCAGGAAAGGTGATTCTTCTGCATTTCCTGTGAAAAATCATTACTGGTGCGTATTTATTGCTGGTGTTTGATATCTGATTTCTCTGTTGCCCCAAAATGTGTAATGGATGGTCATCCATTCTGCATTGATATTGAAAGGTGTGTTAAAACCAGATGTTTATTTGGTTTATCCAAGTGCTTTTGTTTAGGGATTGAACTTAAATGTTTGAGGCATTTCTTGGGAAGTTGAGGAGTGTCATGTTGAATCAGTAAAAAGTGGAAGTCGCTAGAATGCACTGTTGTGATGTGATTTTAACCTATTGCTTAATTTGTTGCATGCGATTGAACTCTTTAGCAACTTATAATACGATTGACTGCTGAGTGATGCTCGATTGAAAATGTAGATGCTTCTATATTCAGCAATTTCCAAATTGGCCTAGGTGGTTTCATAGGATTGGTTTGTCCAATGCCCGAACTCGTGATGGGGAACTTACTTTTTTCATCTTTTCATAGGATTGGTTTGTCGAATCCTCGAACTCGTGATGGGGAACTTACTCTTTTCATCTTTTCATAGGATTGGTTTGTCGAATCCTCGAACTCGTGATGGGGAACTTACTTTTTTCATCTTTATGTTTATGCACTTGAATCACCATTCACATATATAAAATAAATCTTATTCAAGATGTATGTAAAGCAGCTACTTATTGTGAAGTATATCACTTTACCATCTCCACATCCATTTTATTATAGGTCAGATATATTTTGGATGCTACAATACACCATCAAGATGTTGTCATCTTCCATTTGTTATTGCTATTTTGTTCCTTTTTGCTGTAGTATTTCCCATTTTATTCAAATATACCCACTCTTTTCCTTACTGGAGAGCACTTGTCTCCTGTCAACTTATTTGACTTTGTACTATTTATGACAGACTACCCTCTTGAATCACATTTTAACTTCTCGACATGGGAAACGGATTGCTGTTATAGAGAATGAGGTATGAAAACTGACTATTTTTAACAAATTGGTTGCCTCCCATAACTAAGATTTTATAATAAATATTGTGATTCTTTGATGTTTCTACTTGTAGAAGCTTTTTATACAACTTGCTTTTCTCATTCCTCAAGTACATATATCAATGGTTCCTTTTCTTTCATATAGCAGTTTGGGGAAGTGGATATAGATGGCTCATTGGTTGCTAGTCATTCATCTGTGGCTGAGGATATTGTTATGGTTAACAATGGTTGCCTATGTTGTACTGTGAGAGGGGATCTAGTTAAATTGCTTTTGGAGTTGGTTAAGAAAAAGAGGGACAAGTTTGACCACATTGTCATAGAAACGACAGGTGAGCTCTTTTTGCATCTAGGAGGAAGAAATAATTTGGAAATCTGATACAGATATTATTGGATCCTATGAGGAAGCAAACCCAAGCTGATTAGATCTTCTTGACTGGCATAACCTCAATGTGAAAGAGGTGACATTTCATCTGCACACTTTTAATTGATGGACAGTTTGGTTTTGGTGGTTTGATATGTGTGTTGGCATTATTACCTATTACTTGTCTTTTGTTCTTGGATATATATATATATATATATATATATAGGGAGATGCTCATATGTGAGATATCTCTCACCTTATATGCGAGATATGGGTGGGAGCCCTCACATTTAAGTTGTAGGCATTGGATATGGATGTGAGGGCCCCCACACAATCTCTCATTTAAGGTGAGAAATATCTCTCATAGGAGCATCTCCCGTATATATATTGTTGAAAAACAAATCCTTTATATCCCATGCCGTTATAGGCCCATGCCAGATCTTGTGGAATCTGTCTTTTTTTTTCTTTCCTCTTTGGGATATAGAGTGTTTTCTTTCTTCATGAGTGGAGTTCCAGAATTACAATACCAGTTAGAGAACAGTTCATCATCGTCATCATTATCATCAAAGCCTTGTCCCCACCAATTAGAGAACAGTTAGTTTTCTATATTCATGAATGGAAGTTCTAGAATTATGATACCAGTTAGAAACCAGTTAAGTACATCTGATGTTGAGTGCATCAGAGTTCCATCATTACATACATCTTGCTGCGTCTCCCTGTAGGCCTTGCAAAGCCAGCTCCTGTCATAGAAACATTTTGTACAGATGACATGGTTGCACGGTATGTGAAGCTTGATGGCATTGTTACTTTGGTGGACTGTAAGCATGCTATGCAGCATCTGAATGAAGTGAAACCAAGGTGGGTGGTGAATGAGGCAGTAGAACAAGTTGCATATGCCGACCGTATCATATTGAACAAGGTGAGCATACATTGCATGTAATGTACACCAATTTTTTTTTTTAACATGCTCTCTCTCTAATTACGCAACTGGTTATTTTAACCTCTATTCTCTAGTAAAGGGATCATGTGCTCCTATTTTGATCCACCTTTGAAATTTTTGGCAGATAGATTTGGTGAATGAGGATGACTTGGAGGCATTGTCTGAGAAAATTAAGGTTGAAAATTTCACATTTAAATGGACGGACCCAAGTGCACTATGATTTCTACTCGGTTTGATTCTTTCATTCATGATATTACTTTTGTGACTGCAGAATATCAATGCAATGGCACAAATTAGACGGGCTAAATTTGGAGTTGTTGACGTGGACTTTGTTTTAGGAGTGGGTGGATACGATCTTGACAGGTATTGAAATTGTATTTATTGTGGCCAGAGAGTTGATAGCTTTACTTTATCGGTCGACTTTAATTTGTCGTTCAAGCAATTATGATATAATTCTTGTGTATTTTGTGGAATATTGCCTCATTAACACTTGTTTCTTTGAAACATGCCTTTGTTATTGCAGAATTGAATCAGAAGTCCAGGTGGATGCATCGCATGGTACAAGTCATCATCATGGTGAAGGCCATGGTAGTGCTTTGCAGCTCATCAAAATACCTTGTATTCATAGAACCCATGCACTTTAAGTTGTATTTTAGCAGAAATGTATGCATTCATCGACCTTATGTACTACAATTATGGCTTCTTCTGTGAGGCAAACTTGCAAAATTTGGCAGTAGGTGAGGCTTTGCAAGATTTTTTCTTTTTTTTTTGTAAATCAGAGAGAAATCTTGCAACTCTTCTGTGTTTATCGTTGCCAAAATGAAAAGATCGATTCTTGTTTAGATATGGCGGCACACAAAGCATATCCAAATCTTTAACAGAAAAATTAACCTTAGTGAATTTGCCCACTTGGACATGCAGGTTGGTCCCACTTGATTTAGACACAATTAAACTTGTGCTTAATTTTTACTTGACATGAATCCTTAGTTTACTGACCTAGTGGGTTGATTAGGAACCCACGCGATTCTATTCAACCCAGTGACATACTGGGTGAATGGGTTGAGTTGAACTCGGTCTAGACGAGTTTTGGTTGAAACCTGGTTGATCCACATAGTCAACTCATAATTCAGTTTGACTCATCAGCCTTATCGGTTGAGCTGTCCTAAGGCATTATCCAAACATATCAATAAAACAAACCCGAAATCTTACATTAGTAAAACAATAGAATTTTTTCTGATAGGTAATACAACTTTACAAATTAATTATACTTAAATTAAAATTGAAAAACTGAATTACAATTTAAATAAATTTTTTGTAATTATTTTTGAAGCGTGTGTGTTATTAGAAAATTTCCAATTTTTTTTTTATATATTTTAGTTCTCATGCGTCTTTTTTTTTATTTAAAGAAAAAAAAATATAAATTAATTTACCGATTTTTGTTGTAGTCCTGGTAATTAGCCAAGTTTGGTTGATCCACTGTGTTGACCCCAGGGTTCTAGCCCTCTTGTTGTGGACCCTAAGGTCAACCTTTGGCTGCATCTACAGCATTATGAGTATGAATTACATAATTGCTTTGACCTCAATGTACCATTTTTACTTGGTGGAAGAAGCATGTGGCTTGTAGAACTTGCTTCATTTTGTCTATCACCTGTAAGTATCCACCCTACACAAGTTGGTAGTCTATCTTTGGAGTAATGAACTTGCTGTAAAATTCTCTGATTTGGTTTACTCACTTTGAATCAGTATGTTGTGAATCAACTGTAATTGGACCATCTAGACACACCTCATACCCAAATGTAATGAGAGTGGAGTAGCCGCCGCCGCCTGTAATTTATTTTTATAGGAAGTTGTGTATTCTAGAATTTTCTGGGCAGCCACATCAATATCAGAGAGGGATATTGTTGTAATTTATTCCTTCTGGTGAATTTTTGTAATATAGATAGCTCAAAAAAGAAAAAAATTTGTAAATTTTCCTAATTAGCTATTGAACTTTACTCCTGGCAGAACACCACAAAGGGCATCATCATGGCCACGTACACGATTCTGCTGTATCTAGTGTGAGTATCGTTTCAGAAGGTACCCTGGATCTGGATGAGGTAATTTTACTCCTTATTTCTCTTGAATTACTGCTTCACCATGTGATTGCCAATGATGCTTTGAACTTTTGCCTCAGAACAGTCATCTAATGTGTGGTGGAATGCTGATCTTTTTATTTTGTGCTATAACATATTTACCCACCCTTAATTATTCTATTATATTCTTTTGCATGTGAGTAAGGCTGTATATGGATGAAGACTTTGGAAAATTCAAAATATTGTTTGCCTTTTTTCTATTTCCTGACCAGATGGTGTGCCAGTAAATTCAATGCCTTGGACTGATAAAAAGAAATGGTTGTGGAGCTTCGTAAAACACAAGTCGTCGATATCAGAAAGAACAAAATTTCATCAATTATGTTGCAACTTCTTGAATGGTTTAAGCTATTTTTTAGTATTTATACTCAATAAATTTAATAATACCCCTTCCTGACATAGAACTCACCATCATCATCAAAGCTTTGCCCTACCCTTTTCTTTTCTTTTATTTTTCTCAAAAGATACCATACTCTTTCTTTTATTCAACATTTTACCTATTTGATTCCAGTGATCGCTATGCATCCGTCTCCTGCTGTCATTGATAATTGTTTCTCAGCAGCAACAACTCAAATTAATATTTCTTAAGCTCCTATCGGAATTACAAGCTATAAGACCTTTCATTTTCGTTCTGACGAGGGAGCTCTTTATATACAACAGCCATATTACTTATTATACTGTTTTGCTGTCAACCAGGTTGACGATTGGTTGGAGAGACTTGTAGATGAAAAAGGAGATGATTTGTATAGGATGAAGGGTGTTTTGTCGGTTGAAGGTTCTGATATGCGTTATGTCTTTCAGGTTCACTTCTCTACTTCACTGTTAAGTAGTTAGTTTGCCACATCTTTATTGCCTTGGCATTTTGGGTGTATTGGTTACCAACTTGAGATGGTATTAGAGCCAACACGTCCCAGGTTCGAATCCGAGCAGGGCAAGTAAAAAGGCCCCATGCCGCGTCTTGTGCGGCTGTGTGCTTCGAGTCTAGACGGTGTCCGTGTTTAGCAGTTAGTTTGCCGCACCTTTAACGCCTAGGCATTTTGGGTGTATTGAGATTCACTTTATATGTTCTTTATATTAGATTAGGATCTTGTGATGGCATTGTCTGATCCACATAGAAGACTAAAGAGATCTGAATTCCAACCTCCCACATACACGAATTAGTCCTACTTTATGTCTGGATTGGACAAGGACCTCAATATCAGGCTTGATCAATAGATACATTGTGCTCAGCCTAGGTTTGAGAATTCAACAACTTTAATGACGTTGGACCAGAGAAAATTTCTGGCCCATCTATAATTGTTACAGTTGAGCCCAGGCCTGAATTTATGCCCAAAGTTATATTCTGAGCATGAACATGGCTGGGCTCGACGTGGCCCAAAATCTCCTCTTGCCAGTTGCCTCCACTAGCTAACAACAGTGTATGTTTTTATTGTTATCATCTCTTAATAAAACAAGATTGCATGAGTTCTCTCTCTCTAGCAACTAACAAGATTTCATGAGTCACCAGGCTGCACCTAATCTTTCCTTGTTTATTTTCATCTGCTTTCATTTTAGGGCGTCCATTCCACCCTTGATGGGTGCCCTGCCAAACCATGGGGTCCTGATGAGAAAAGGATAAACAAGCTTGTCTTCATTGGAAGGAACTTGGATGAAGCTGCACTGAGGAAAGGCTTCAAGGGTTGTTTAGTGTGAAGGGTCATCCCAAGGATTTGCCCTGATGGGAACAACGGAGAAGTGAAGCACTTAAATCATAGCTTCAGATAGATTTGCTAGTGTTGAGTGTAGCTTCAGAGAGATCACCCATGTACAACAATGTCAGGGTATTTGGCCTGTCTTTTCACTTGAGCAGGACACTTTAAGCCGACCACAGGTCAATGAGATAAAGGTGATAATGATGACAGTGGAACTCCTTGTGAACAATTAACTATAGGCCCATCTATTTCTAGGAATGACGAAACAGGATGTATACAGGGTTACAAAACTCACCCAGTTGTGATGATTGTGGTCATACAAAGGATCAGGAGCAACCGACGTTCATAGCCATTTCAATTACAAAAATAGCTGGTATGAGCTATGGAATGATCCTGTGCTACTGACGGCAGCCATCTGCTTAACCCGTGTGCACGACACCTATGCTCGATTAAACCCGACCCTTCTGTATGGGAACTAAGTCAACTAACCTTAATTATATTTTGGTCCGAGTTCGAAAAAAAAAACTTACATATATATTTTATACATGATCAATAATTGCTGTATATTTTGTTACTCTTGAGATATCAAGGCCAATGCCTACGCGTAAGGAGGATTGATATAAATTGTGAGTAGGATCAAATGGTGGCGGTCCTACATGGGTTAACTCAGGTTTTTGCTGCCATCTGCACCATAACAGCTGCAGATTATTTCTCATATGAACCTTTTGTACTGCCACTATACTTTGGGGCTTGAACGCAACATAAAATTTTGAGGCGACATTTAAACTGTCTGACTGCCCTGTTGGTGCCAAGTTTCCGTAACCCTATTCTTTTAGGGCACGTTTGTGTAGAGGTAACTTCCATGGAAAGATGAATTTGCCACATCAGCAAATTCTATGGTTTTTAAATTCCTCAGAAATGGTTTTATGAGGAAATTAGAAATTCATGTTTGGTGCAAAAAGGTTTTCCTCGATGAATTAGTGCTAATGTTGTTTGGTGCAGCTATGGATTTCTTTAGTGAAAACCACTTTTTAGTAAAAACTATTGGGTGGGTGGGTTGGTATGTGTGTGGGGTGGGTGGGGTTGGAGGGGAGGAGGAAGAAAGAGGGTGGCCGGGTGGAGTGAGGGGGAGAGAGAGGAAATTGGGGGGTCATTTTTCCGTGGAAATGGACTTCCCATACCCCCCCATAGGAAGTCTATTTCCATACCTAGGAAGGAAAAAGCTGACGTGGCGAAAAAGCATTTCCGCGGAAAACTGCCGCACCAAACACATGAAAAAGAAGTTTTCCGCAGAAAACTACAACCTTTTCCGCGGAAATGGGCTACACAAACATGCCCTTAGAGAACTTGCACCGGATACCCCTCCTAGTGAGAATTTGTGCATGAAAACCACCGATCGTGTGAAACAATGCATGGTGGGCCTTCCAGCAGCAGAGGCGGAGATTGGGTCCTGAAACTTTTTTAGATCGCTTGTAATAATTGGAGATTGGGTCACTGAATTGTACTTTTGCGAGTTATATATTCAACCATTTGTCATGGCAATACCAGTAAACGAGGATAATAGGTGCAATAGATCAGACAGAAACTCGTATTCAAGGGGTTCTTGGGTGCTTTGCCCTGTGTTTCTGTCCTTGGCAATGTTCTCTACCATAAAAATAGAAGGGTTGATCTATGCTTGCTGCCTGTTTTTGATAGAGTTGTCAAGCCAGCTTGGCTGGATTGGCCTGTATTCAAGGTGTGCTCCATGTTTGCAGCCTATTTGATAGTGATGTCAACAAGCCAGTTTGAATTAGCGAGCGAGGCACAATTCCAACATCATGATGATGATGATGTATTAATATTTTGAGGAAAATCAAACCAAGCTCGAGCATAACTGGGCTCAAGTCATTCATAATCGAAGCCAAGCCTTTCGTCAAGCTAAGCTCAGCTTCTCATTTCACAACTGATCAAGACAACTGACACGAGTTCGTTCGATCAGCAAGATACAGATTTCAAAATATCCAAGCCCATTCATTTCATAGGCATAACACAGATGGGACACACCCTGGTAGCTTGTGGATCCATCACATTCCAACAATTTGAGCAACAGATGCCATGATAAGTGATCATGGTGTGAGATTAAGATCTTAAGTTTTCTCTCAAGCAGAGCATTGAACACTTCAAACAATCCCTAGATCAATAGGTTAAGGCAAAGACCACTATGATGATATGAGGATAAAATCTCATTTTGCAGAGGCAGTCCATCCACAAGAGGGGAGTGGAGATCGATGAGTTGAGTTCTTGAGCACTCACATGGGCGCCTGTTCCAAACTAGTCGCTAGAGGAAACTGTCAATTTCTCAGTAAATGAAAAATCAACCCCCCTGTAGAGCTACCTTATACATGGTTAGCATTGCAGAGCTGACATAGCTCAGGTATTAAAAACAGAGCTCTACTTGATGAGATCTACACATATACCTGACAATCCATATACCCTTAGAAAATCTTGATCAGGAGAATGAAAGAGGAAAGCCAAATTTGTCAGCGGTCAATAAGAGTTAAATGGCATGTGCCAAGAGCACATTTGTAGATTGAAACCATGGGTCACTGTGGTCAATCACAGGCGTGGTATGGCCCAAGATTTATTAATGACATCAACTTGCAATGCAGTTGATAAATGATAGAAATGTGTAGATGGGCTAAAAATTTCTAGTTTTTGGAAAACTTATAGTCGCATCCAAGTTAACAATACCTCGGCACTAGTGGTTAGAAAATCTGGAAATTGCATCTCATTGAAGGTAACATTAATTCCTTTGGTACTATAGTTCCCAAACTCAAGGCTGCATCGAACATCATATATTTGCAATTCATCAGTTACTGAAGAGGCAAGCAAATAAAGACTTGGAATATAGTTAGAACCACAAGCATCAAGTTAAATTGTGGGGAAAAACTTAGCCCTCATAATAGATGAGTGCAAAAGTAGAGCTCATAGAATCCACCATAAATAGATGAAATATAAGTCTTCAATGATAATGATGATTTGCATCACCAATCTGCAATTTTGCTTAGTCCTAAGTTATAGCTATTTACAGTCAAGATTCCTTGTTGAAATCATTATCAACACAAGTATTAATAGCACTCAACTTAATAAAGTTAGCATCAGTTTTGCATCTCTATCCAAGTCAGAAGCAAATTCAAAGTGATCTGACAAAATTTGGGGAAAAAACATAGAAAAGACCAATCAGGATTGAAGGCATTTGCATATACTATACAAGCTGTACTCTGACATCATTATCAATTTATTACCAGTAATGGAGCTCACAATTTCTTCAGAAATGGAGTAAATCTTCAAGGAAACCGCTGCCTGTTGTATGTATCTTCATTCACAAAAACTGGTGGTGTGCTCTGTGGTGGGCACTGTGGCTGTGCCAATGCAATGCCTTGATTATTGTGTACGCCCCAGGGCTCTGTGTTTTTGGCCAATGATAAAGCAAGATAGTAGGTGATCCCAAGCGAAACACTCACAAGAGAACACACTGCCCCTCCTGCAAAGACTCCACCCTTGACAACAAAACAGTAGTCGCCAAAGTATGTCTGTTGTTCTCCGCGTTGATCATTAAGAGCCGCACCAGTCAGCAGTAGCAGAAATGCAATTACGAATGTTACCCTATGCAACACATATGTTAACTTCAGATACAAATACCCTAAAAACTTAGGAAATGTGTGCTTAGTCACAAATGGCAAATCATATGCTCTTTAGGTCTCCAAAACCATTGGAAATACCAAACTTCAAGTTTGAACTGTTGGCACAACAAACTATCTGAATGACAGAACAACATCACAGTAAATGAGCAATAAACAATTGAACAGTCATCCAGAAAGTTGAAGTCTTAAAGAACCAAAACCAAGGTTCTAGAACCTAAAAACTCAGCTACAAAATCCACTTGAGTGGACTTGGAAGGCAAATAGAGTCATGCCAAAACTCATACCTACACAATGGAGATCTGCATGAGATAGCACTGGATTGCATATGAGGACAACCAAACTATAAGGATACCACTTTGTGCACCCACATATATCATACTGATTTACATATAGATAGAAGTAGATCCTTTTAGATTGTAATTATCCTTTTGGATTATAGTTCTGAAAATAAACAGGTTGTAACATGCATCCAAAAAGGTTATAAATATAGGATCTCTCACAATAAGGAGAAAACTTCTTCAGATCATAATTTTTTTCTTTTCCATTTTTATCTATTAGTAAGATCTAATTATGTCGATCTTTTATTACCAACTGGTGCCTACACACCGTAAGCTGCAAAGAGGTATCATTATCCTTTACTTCCCCTCAGTGACTAAGATGGATACAAATGGGGTTCTCTTGGGATTCTGTCCCGTGAGCCAAACCGCACTAGCAATGTTTTTGGGTGGCTAAATCAAGCACCATATCCTTTAGAGTGCCACTAGATAAATAGTGGTTCAACATCCTTACTGGCTTTGCCATGTAGCCACAATCACTCATGGGTAATATGGGAAAGAGATGTATCAAATAATATGGTAATACAGGAAACTTCCTTATTGGCTTGGTCGTCCAAGTTGGGCCACTATTGGGAATGTGGTCATGTGCGTCACTCCCTAAAGTCCAACAAAAGGGACAGTGTTATAACAATCTTCAGGGACACAAGGGACAGAAAAATACACAGATAAGGAGATGTCACAGATGCAGATGTCTGTGCCCTTTCAAAGAGGCTAGGCTACTTCAGTGTTCTCCTTGGTCTTACGGTGAAGGGCCATGTCATCATTCTTCAAAGGAAACTTGGCCTTCTCTTCAAAAAAGGAGACATCGTTTCTTCTCCATGTCCTCCTTCTTCAAAGGATACTTGGTCCTTCTTTTCATAAAAAGGAGACATCTCTTTCCCTTTTTTCTCTGGACAAGTCTACTAAGAGGAAGAGAACCAGGCCTCCTAAAAGGTTTTTTTTTTTTTCTGCAATAAATAGTAGAAGGAAGTGGCATCACTAAAGCAATGTGGATGAGACTGTACAATTGACAGACATAACTGTAGGATGTTATCATCTGTAGACAATGATTGATGATAAAATTACATTCGAGAATAACATCATCTTGTAGTATAGGATAAAAATTACCAAGAAATGACAAAGGAGATCAATGCTATTGTCCACTTGGAGGCTGAAGGATATGAGTATTTCTTGTAACAAAAGCAACCAGCAGCAGTGTTGATGATTATTTGTGCTACCAAAAGAACCAATGCTGAAGTTAAGCCAAGAGCTAATGCTGGGCTTTTGGGATATGTGCAGGTATTAGAAGTGGCCAATTGAACATCAGAAACCTACAAGGCCATTAGTAGTATCAGCTGAAACTAGATTGTGATGAGTTACAAAAAACACCATATATAATCAACAGCATAAGGACTGTGCCAGTTCTCAACCAAAGCATTATAGATCTAATCACAGACCTTACATTAAAGCAGTTTTAGAGCAAAGATAGAAAAACACATCCAAATCCTACTGCCCAGAAGTGATAACAACTTCAAGTTGTGTTTTAGAGAAAATTTAAGGGATTAGTTTCTTTTCCTTTGCCAAGTGAGGCATTGAGTAAGATACAAGGATATGTTGCCTACTCTGCGGTGTAGCAAATCAACTCATAAACCTAACACAGGCATTGCTTAGAACTATCTAACTCATAGACCCAATGGCCCTTATAGCTACACTCTAACCCAAACAAGCAACAATACAAATTACTATCATAACAAATATTTAATACAATCTATTATTTGTCCCAGAAACTTGATTTTTTTGCAATAATAAAAAAAATAGAGAAAGGGTATTGACCAAGAAGTGATGTGCTTCTAGAAAATCCTACAATGACTGTCTATTGTAGTTTACTCTACACATGATGGTTTTTGAGCTCACTAAATCAAGTGAAAGGCTTCCAGTTGGTCAAAAGAGGATACTGCAGAATAGGATGCATACCTCACCTCCCAATGCTCAGTCCAAAAGCACCCTCTCATTTTGACATTCAAAGGAAAAGCTATTAAGGGAGAACATTACATTATTGATGCCTAGTGGAAGTATATGCAGAGGTCTATACTTCCACACCCACACATGGGCTTCTTTTCCTCCATTATAGAATGAACAACTCATCAACCCAAAATGGAAGGAACATCAAGCATACCACACCATCAGCAATTCAGCATGGGCATCCACAACTCCAAATCACTGTGAATTATTTAAAAATAAGCCCCTTTCTATCACTAAGCAGCTTAAAGTAATAGTCTAACACTATGTTTCGAGTGACATTATCATATCAACCAGACTCATATCAAGTTATTGTTAAAACATTGATCACATGCATCTATCATCTTTTATAGGGAGATGCTCCTGTGAGAGTAACTCTCACGGTACTATGAGAGTAAGGGTGGGGGCTCTCACATCCATATCCAATCCCAACAGCCTAAATATGAGGGTTCCCACCCCTTACTCTCACCGTGCCATGAGAGTTACTCTCACAAGAGCATCTCCCTCTTTTACATAACTGCTTGAATAATCATAGTATCAAAAGTACATACATGAAACTAAAGAGGCAACTTGAATCAAACAAATGTAATAACATTAAGTAAACTTAAAGACATCGGGTTCTGACAAAAAAAAAAAAAAATGCAAACAAACATCATCCCTAGAATTAAGGCTGGGATTTGGCATAGTCTACCATACCACTCATGACCAAACCAACCAAAACAGGAACACCATTTTTTGAAGAGGGAAAAAAGGTCTATTCTTACAAATAAAATTTAGTATAGCAAAAGGAAATAGGAAAGAGAGAAAGACCAACCAAACCTCCAAGCAAAATGAAATGCCATTATAAGTAGTTGCAACAACAATATAATGTGAAATCCAAACTCAACGATCCATAAGCCATATGTCCTACATTTTCATCGGAGGAAACAAAAAACTGGATGCAGTTGGTGTACCTCAAATCACATTTTGCAGAAAATAATTTGGCAAACAATGTGGTTATCAATTCTTCCATTTGGGCTGGAAGGGAAACTGAAATTCTCATCATTGTAGTATACTTTACTTCTGACTTTTCTGTATGAAATCATTACCAGTGATCCCAACTGATAATGATTTTGGGGTAGACAAGGTAAAAAGGCTATTGCCCACAAATGTGGCTTCAAACTCCCTTGCCCCCTACACACAACATTACTAGTAATCATCTCATTCGGCCAAATAAACAAACAAGATCGATATTTGGTACATCCAAACACTCCCTAATACCAGCCTACCAAAAGAACAGCATTACTAAACATCCCATTAAAATCTTGGGTTTTCTTTTCTTGTTCTTCAATTCCAGGGTCTAGGATAAATTAATAAACCATTTCCAAAACTGAAGAATGGAATGCATCAAACAAAGGCGTCCATTCCCTGCCAGAGAAATCAATATCTCCATTTAATGCAATCCATAAAATAAAAAAAAAATCTAGTCAGAAGGGAGAACTATATACAGAAAACAGCGAGAAATATCTGCAGAGTGTTTAACCAAATCCAAAGAATCTGATCAGTGGAAAGTGGCAACAACAATGTCATTCCAAAAGAACCCATTTCGAGAAACAGAAGAAAGAAAACTTCTCTCATTGGTCATGACTCATGAGTCCTTACCTTGATCTTTGTACCCTCTGCAGCAAAACCCAAAGCTGCTGCCAAGACCCCAAGAAAACTAGCAGAAACGCACACCAAAACAACATTCCTCTCCATTCTCTCTCCCCCTCTCTGTATTAACGCCTGCTAGAAAATTGAAATGTTTATTTCTGTTAAGGGCAGCTTGAGAACCTGAAGCTTAAAAAGAAAGCCAGAACAGAGATTAAATAGATAGAGTAGATGACAAGTGTAGAATTAATTAAGGCGGGGGATTTACTTTAAATAAGGTACTGGGCCACAACAATATGCAGTGTGCAGAGTTGTCCTCCGGCGGCCATTTTTACTTGGGTCCTGGTCCAGACCAATTTGAAAGAGCCTGGATCTCTTATTTCATCCAATCCGCATTCGTCAACTGTAAAATTTCTTCCATGTTTTCTTTTTATTCATTCATTCATTCATTCATCCATTCTTAAAAGGGTGTATTAGCTTGCATAAGATTTTACACAATTGGTAAATACGGATTAGATGAAACAATATATCCCGGTTTCCACGAAACAAGGGTTCGGGATCAAGGAAATGAAAGTACAATTTTTATGAAATGATTAACTTCAGCCACTCATTAAATGGTTTTTAAATAAAAATAATAAAACTACATGTCAATGGTTAGTACATTTTTTTTTTACAAAAACGCCTCATTGACTATATCATTAATGACCTGCAAATCTTTTTTTTTTTTTCTCCTCCTCCCAACTTCCATCAGATGGCAGTAGTGATTTGTTTGGTGTCAATCCCAAATAGCTTTTCTCACATGTTTTTAGTTTTGGAGTACCACTTACACCATGTAATAGGATTTGGGAACAAAAAGAGATTTGAAACTCATAAATTATTATCGGATTTGTAAAATATTGATAAATGATTTGATGATATCTGATTTTATTAAACCAAATTAGAGTATTAGAAGGAATGAAAACCTTAAATGGTACTTTAGAAAAAAAAACCCCAAATTCACATTCCCATGAAGGAAATCATAATTGACCATGGGAGCAAGTCCTATGATGATTGGCCATAGTGGGAATCCCAATGGGATCATATAGCCAACTTCATTCACTTTATCTTTTTCTATCAAATAGGGTTCTTCCCCTAATCATAGTCAGGATTTTTTAAATGGTTTCCAACAAACTAGAATGAGATTAGGGATTTTTATATTGATTTACATAGAAGCAAAAGGAAAGTCATGCATATATTGTAGAGAAAAGGAAAATAATCCTTATGGTGGGTTGGATGAAGGTGAAAGAAGAAGAAGAAAAAGAGGAATTGCAAGTCATTGACGATATTATATTATCAATGTCTTTATGTGATATGAACTTGTTTTTTCATTCAGAAATTAATTTAATTGACTGAAGTAATCCTAAATAGAAACAAACTGTAAAAGGGTCTGAAATTCGAAAGAAAAAAAATGTTGGAAAGTTGCTAGTAGTTACTGATAGCTAAGAGGTTTTTTTCATAGAAGATGATATCATCATCCAAATCTTAAATCAGATAAAAGTTTCACAAATTTTGCAATCAAATTGCCCTTGCTATATGTATAATTGGTTTGAAAGAATTTCTAATGGAAATTTAATATGTTACAAAATTTTGTATGTGAGAGTTTCCAAGGTCAAAAAGTACATTTACAAATATAAGTTTTGGAATTTTGTTAATCAAACAAAACTCCTTTCAGAAATTCAATAAATCATTCAGAAGTTCCTAAAAACAAATAACCCCCTCATGACTATTATTCCTTTCCCCATCGTTTCAATGAAGCCACATGTCAAAGCTTATGGAATCTTTAGGCTTTTAAGGAACACCCCATCCAAGGAAGGCCCCATTAAATCAGTGGAACCGACAACCAGATAACGCACTCAGATCCTTATTTCTAAGTTCCCAACATTAGGGTGAATAAATGTAAGGCCCCATCCCGAGTTAATCGAGATTAACTCTAATTAATTGAAATTGAAGCTAGTTAATCGTGTTTAACTAGATTGATGGTACTTAATGACTAAGCTTAGTGAGACTAGTCACAAATGAACCTAATGAAGTGGTAATGAAGGATTTAAATGAATTGGATGAGATTTGGACTTTTTTCGTAAATACGGGTTTATATGTATTTTGTCGAATACGGAAACTCTTGATACCAACGCGTGTATCTCGACGAGTACGTCAACTTTCGTACTAGACTCGAAGTCGTTTGACGAGAATCCGGTCAAATGACCCTTCATTTGACTCAAAACGTAAATAACCTTGATAAAGTGGATTTAGTTGCAAAGTGAACTCATATAAAAAGGAATGAACTTCCTTTGAGTTCATTTCACCTAAAATCCATTGCAGAGACAAAACCCTAGGCTCTTTCCCTCCTTCCTTTTCTTCTTCTTCCTTCCGTTTCAACTCCACCGAACACGAAGACGGGATTGAAGTGATTCAAGCGAGGAGCACTTCATCTTCTCCACCTTCTTCACTTCCTTCTTGGACTTTCTTGGAGTTCTCTTGAGAAAAGACACTCAAATCAAGAAGTTCCTTCACAAACCCAAGCAAAACAAGGAGTTCTATCAATCAATCTTCATTAGAGGCAAGTGTAATTACATATCTATGATTCAAATGCTAGTTTATCAACTTTCTTGAGTTATAGTGAATGGGTTCTCAAACCCTTCGTTGTTGTAGAATGGGTTTTATTAGGGATTGAATAAGAATGGTGAATGATTACTCCAAGAGTATGTTTTCTTCGATTTTATAGCTTGTTAGAGAGACTTGAGTTTGAGGAACTCAGTCTTTAGAAAATTGCTTCAGAAGTTCTGAAGCTCGAAAATGACATTCTGGGCGAATTTCGGCTAGCCGTAAGGCTAACCGTGAAGCCAACCGTAAAAAAATCTGTGAAATGGGCAAGCTTTTGGAAAGCTAACCGCCAATTTTCGGTTAGCCGAAATTTGAATTTCGGCTAGCCGCGAGGTAACCGTGAGGTGATCGAAATTGAGTCAGAAATTCTATCAAAATTGCCAGCTTCTGGAAAGCTGACCGTGAGCTAACCACGAAATGGCGGTTAGCCGAAATTGAAATTTCGGCTAGCCGCCAGTCACATTCCGGCTAGCCGCCGACTGCATTTCGGCTAGCCGCCAGTCAAGTTCCGGCTAACCGCCAGCGACATGGTACTGGCCAAATATTAATTGTGAGTGAAAATTTAGACAATCGATCGGACCGTTAGGTCCGATCGATCGGGGGACTCTGATTGAGTCCAGTGGATTTTGAAATCGTGGGTGAAAATTTTGGGAACTAAATGCACACCTTAAACATATAAATGTGATGTCCATCGATAATAACACGTGCATTTGGTAACCAATATTCTCACCTAATTAGTTGTCAAAATGTGAAAGAAAGTTCAGTAGAAACGGACATAGATAGGGAGTTCTAACCCGTATGTGACATTGTTGACTAAATGCAACGTAATGATTACTCATATAATGAATTAATGAACAGTTACTAAAGGTAGCAATGCAATGAATAATTCCTGCTGCAGCAGATGATTGGGGTGTTTCGGAGCTCCGTGGTGATGCCAGTGATCTCTGATCAAGACACTGGTAGATCCCACACTTAGACTGAAAAGTCAATGAATTGATAAGCCATGTAATGAAAAGTGAAATACATTGAACTGACGAGTCCCATAAGCCACTTAATGAATGAATTGAACGAAATGAACTGATTAACACTTCCCTAGGGAAGGAACTGTATTGAGTAATAATAGTACTACTATTGTAGTTGAAATTAGTCATTGCTTATTGGTTATCTGCACTGTACAGGATTTTGTACTGTTCTAGATTTAATTCTAGAGTTATTGCATTGAGAAATGAACATATGTAGCATGATTTATTATAGATTGTTTATGCATTGCTAAACCGTCGTGTTCATAGTGTTATTGATGGCATTACAGGCCCAGTTGCCCGTGCCGGTCCTGCCGAGGCCGCGCCGCCTGCGGAGGAGGCCCATCCGATACCTCCAGGAGGTTTAGCGGAGTGGGCATAATTCGGAGGACGATCGAACTTGAATATTTTGATAAATACTTTTGTAATAGTTAGTTTTGAGTTGTATATATTGATGCCACATGCATTGTATTTTAAATGTGCAGTGGTGGACTATATTGGACTGCCATTTTGTATATGTGGACTTTACTTTTGATGTAAAGTTAATTGTTGTCAATGTATGTATGTATATTCCGCAAATTGTACATTGGCAGGTGTTGTGATTTGATATCCCTTGTGAGTCTCGTCTTAACTTCGGTTAATTCAAGATTTACGGGAGTAAGTATGATCTCGCGACTCGGGGTCTGTCCGAAGTAATCGGATCTCGGGCCCGGGTCGTAACAATAAATCCAGTCCAAAGGGTTGGGAACCCTCCAATAGCACAAGAAAAAAAAAATACACCTAGGGTGAATACAAGCTGCTCAAATTTACAGATCCCATGCAGACTGGGAACCATTGGTGATTGGTGGCCACAAAAAAGGAAAATTAGATAGAGAAGTGTCTAGTGTTCTTAGTTCAAGGGAGAAATATAATAACATAGACTATTGGAAACTTCCAACTAGTGGGCTCTTCTATGAGCTTTACTGCATATAAGCAATATGTAGACTGCTCGTAGGAGAACATTCTCCTTTCGACAAGATATGCTGGTCTACTTTTGATAGTGTCACAATGCTCGATTTGACATCCTGAATTTTACTTAATAAGAGTCGATTCCATCATAAGAACGGCCGTTTGATTAAAAATGTGTCTTGATGGCTTACCTGACGAGGCTCCTTGGGAAAAGAATCTACTATAGACCTTGATTCAACAATTTTAACTAATAAAAGACAAGTTCTTTGTGCTCAAATAAGAAAAATAAATATGTCTAAACATCTAGAATCTATCCCTTTCAAACCTAACTAAAAAGTATGAACCAATCATGTTGGCCACCCATTCAAGTGACTTTTAGATATTCTTCTTTCAAAATGGATTGCAAGCCCAATTTGATGATGCTAATTTAATGAGTAGGTTCATATTGTAAGGTCGGACTGAAAATAGAGCTGACACCAATATCAATATAATACCATAACATAACTTCTAATAAATGAGCACAAAAGTTTAACTGTTCTACATGTTCTTATAATACTACTACACAATTTATCTAAGCTGCTGCGTCTCCATTTTCTCTCATATTGCCTTGTTGTATGTCTCAACAGAAAAATGCAGGGGCCAAAGGAAGAAGACTTGGGTAATGACAAACCGTTTGGTCAAGTCCCTTGGAGAAAGAAGTCGGTGAGAGCGAGAGTGCCAGAGAGGAACAGCGATGACTTACCTTTTGGGACTGGGACTGGGACTGGGACTGGCTATGTTCAGTCTAAAGAGGTGAATGGGGTCAAGTCAGAGGGGACTGCATCAAGTTGAGGAGGCCATGCCAATTCTCCACGGGCCAATCCATCTGTCAAATCGGTTGTACCCTGTAATGGGCAATTGTTCCTAAAAAAAACATTTTTTTGGGTTCATTAGGATTACTTGGTGAGGAGAGAGATTGTTTGGTTACATCATTTACTGAAAGCAGGCCCCACCTGTCTTGTAAAGAAACTCTTCCAAATGTCTGTTATATCAGATTGGCAAATTCTACTTTAAAAGCTAATTCCCCTCTTTCAAGCGCCATTTCTACTTCATACTGTATATATTGTATATGCCTCATCACTGATTTATGTCCAACTTGGTCCATGCCCTCTCTTTTTCATGCATACAAGCAGGTGAACATTTTTTAAAGGTGAAAACACTCATGTCAGATCCCATGTATCTATGGCAAAATGCATAAGAATTCATAAATAAATGAGTTCCACGGAAAGATTATTAAAGAAGTCAAGATGAAAGGTATGAGGTAAAGGATGAACGATATAAAGTGGGTGTAGACGGGGCCTTCGCTTTCCCGTACGTTAAATATCTAAGGTGGTGCCGAGTATTGATTTCCCACTTCCGCTTTACTCTTTCATCATTAGAGTAGAGTAGGGGTAATTTAACTATCATTTTTAAAAATTTACATTTATTCTTCAATTTTAATTAATTTTTGAAATAAAAGTCTTCCAATTCTTATCCTATGTATTCAATTAAATAATGGGCAGATTTTGTTTGCAAAGATCACATAAGAATTGGATTCCTAGGATTGTTGCTCTTTCAAGTGGCTAAAAACTGAAGTTAAGTTTTTTACCATTAGGGTGATGCCATTTCAGACCATGTCATTCTCCATCTCCACCGGCACATGGGGACAATGCAAGAGGCTATAATTTCTATCAATCCTACACAAAAGTCAATAACAAGAATCATAGCCAGTGATCCCTCCCCCAAACCCCTTAAAAACATACGTTGAAAACAGCGGGGAGGGAATAAGTAACGGGTGGGAAGTGAGAAAGACGACAAGAGCAGATTGCACTACCTGACACACCTTCTCCGGCCCCATCCTCTCTCTCCGGCCCCCCCGAGAATATTCCCAACCTCCCGTCTCTCGCGGACCGACCGATACGTGTAGTGCCAAGGGACCCGCCACCGCATGCCCCGCCGACGTGGCACATGGGTGCCGAATATTCCGCGGCCGTTTTGCCGGCGAATATTCCAACGTGGCAGCCCCTCCTCATAAATGCATGGATCCCCACCTCTCTGCTTCCTCCCTTCCCTTCCTCCTCATTTGCCTCTTCACCTTTCTAACCCACCCAGATTCCTTTTTCCTTAAATCTATCTCTCTCTCTGATCTCTCTCTGTTTCTACTACAAGTTCTAAATCCTCTCTTTTAAGACCACAATCTCTAAGCAAATCTGATTCAAATGCATTTGATTTTGAAAATTGGAATTCTCTAGCTTTGTTAAGTTTTTCTTTGAGAATCAATTAATCAGTTTATCTATATTTTCCTCTCTATTGACACTTCATTTGAATTTAGATCTTCAACTACTGTCTGTTCTTCTTCTATCTATGGTGTGTAATTCTTAAATAAAAAAATTTTCATTTTCCTTCTTCCTGATAGAGACACTGATTTTTCCAGCTATAGTTGCTGCTGCCTATCCTTATCCAGATTTGGCTATTACGTGCTTAGAAGAAGTTTTCTGGAAATTTCGTTTTCAAGATTTCAAGATCTGATGCCCAATTCCTCTTGTGATTCTTGAAGTAGTACGTGCCGACTTTTTGGGGAATTTCTTGAAACCTTCGTCTTGGGCATCTTAGAAGGATCTTATTCTTGCGTTCTTTCTTCTGACAGTTCTGGGTCACTTTCTCTATTGAAATTGCACATCTGCTTTAGCAAAGAAACGAAGAGCTTCTTGATACAAAAAAGAGAAAAATCTCTATGAAAGAACAAAGTTATCTCTTCATTGGGATTTACAGCTATGGCTTGTAGCCTTTTCTTTTCGATGTAATTCGATGAGTGAGAATGAGAATCAGAATTTTGGGCTTTTCATGATGCTAGCTTAAAACCAAGGGCCTTCTCCCTTTTTCTTTTCGACATTCTTCGGCGAATCTTCTGATAAAGGAGGAGGAAAGAATCAAGAGGAGCAATAAGCAAATGAACTAAAGAGGGGGAGAAGGAAATAAAGAAGAGAAAGCTGAGGAGAATTAGAATATGCTTGGGAGAGAGATGGGAACTTGAAAATTTCATAGGAGACATTGAGGGGGTGTTGAAGGTATTAGAGATAGAGAGACAGACAGACAGAGAGAGAGAGATGTTTGGGCAGCAGATGGAAAGGGGTGGTGGGAGCTATCAGTGTGAGACTGGTGTGGTGTCTCTCTCTCGAGATCCGAAGCCACGGCTGAGATGGACACCTGATCTGCATGATCGCTTCGTCGATGCAGTTACCAAGCTTGGTGGGCCCCACAGTAAGTCTGCTCTTGATCTGCTTAGTTTTTGCATTTTTTTTCCCCACTGCCTACTGGTAACATGAGCATGCAGCATCCATAGCTGAGCTTTAGCACACCCACCCTTTTTTATTCTCCTCCAAATACAAGGAAAGAAGCACCCATTTTTCATTGTAGAATTATTGTGGTACACATTTGGTGAGGCTCCATATCCATATGTGGGTCCCACCATGTTGATGGTCCAATGGAGTGTTAAAGAAAATGTCAGATTGGAAAATCAATTGGGGGACTTGTCGGTGGATGATGAAAATACAGGGATGAGACTGGAGAAGGCTAATGATGGAAGGGTTAGAAATAGAATCTCATCCAATATTAGGCTCAATAGATCTATGTTTCAAAGTTTAAACCATATGTTTGTACCTGGTCCCACATGTTCATAAACATGGTTGGTCCACCATGTTCTGTGGGAGCAACAAATTTAATGTAGTTTGTGATGCCCTTTGATCTTCAAGGCTGCACATGCCCTGTGCTTATTGATTTTAATTGTCATTTTATTATGCATGCATGAGTTAATTTTTTTGGTAGTGTGTATATGAGTGATTTATGATAATATGAATGTTTCAGAAGCTACTCCCAAATCGGTTTTGAGGCTGATGGGTCTAAAGGGGTTGACATTGTACCATTTGAAGAGTCATTTGCAGGTTTGTTGACCAAATATCTATCTCTCTCTCTCTCTCTCTCTCTCTCTCTCTCTCTCTCTCTCATGTGATGCTTGTTTCTCATCATTAATATTATTGTTTTATAGAAGTATAGACTCGGAAAGCTAGCAAAGAAAGAAGCCACACAAGAAGAGAGCAAAGAAGGTGAGACGAAAATTTATTCCCTCGATTTGTTTCAATAACAGTGTATAGGTTAATGGGAAAGCACAATCAGAAGAAGGGGAAAAAAAAAGGGTTAATGGGAAAGTAGGAATTAGTGTAACACACTTGGCTTGCATGTGGGAGATCCAAACCGTGAATGTACTGCATCCAAAATAGGATTTTTGAGGAAACTGATGATGGTAAATGTAACATTGAGCGACTTTGTTCTTGCTTAGCTATCCATGTTCAATTCTCAAAAACATTTTAGGATTGTATAGTCACCTATTTTTGAGCTAGAGGGTCCATCCAAGGTTGGACCTGCCAGATGAACTGTTTCGATCTTGTATTCGCTTGCTATGTGAAGTCAAGTCACAAACATACTTCTTTAAATTAGAAAAGGGGAAATGAAAGATAAGTGGCTAATTTTCCTAGATGGGAAAAGACCTGTTTTACTACTTTTGTCTTTAAACTCAGTTTCTCTTTGTATTAGGGAATTCAGAAGGAAACAGCTATAGCAATTCATCAGGGACTAATTGCAATGCCTCCACAAGGAACAATGAAGGGTACTTTTCTCCCAAAACCACTCTTGATTTGTGTGTTCATGCACTTGAGTGTTGCATATCTTCACCATTGCTCTCAATGTGCATGTGCCTCTGCATATGTGGTGTAGCATACAACTGCTTCTGGTGTCCTTGTGTTGTTTGTGTTCTCTCACATTCTAACAAATATGAATCTGTGGTAACAAGGATATATTATACCACTGAAACTCCCATGCTAAGTAACTATGCTATTTGACCTACAATTGTTATAGGTAATTCCAGTGTTAAATTAGTCATAATGGTTTCAATATAAACTGAATAAGTTTTTTCAACTGACTAAAGAACTGTGAGTTATTTGAAACATTTTTTAATCAGCAACACCACACATTGCATGCTGTTATGTATTAGAATATTGGGTTCCATTAACTTTGAATGGTTATCTCATCAAGAGATGCTTGATAGCCTCTCCTTTTCTTTTTCTTTTTTTTTTCTTTCATTTCAAAGATGCGTTGTAGGTCTTTTTTTTTTAAATTTCAGTCATTTCACTCCTCATGCTGCCTTTCATGGAAGTTTGGTTAAATCCTTGTATACGAGAATCACTTTTAATTCATGAGTGCTGCAAACAGAGAAATTCCAGTAGCAGAGGCACTGAGGTATCAGATTGAAGTACAGAGGCAACTGCATGAACAACTGGAGGTAGTAAAGCTAGTGTGGATAATGAACTAAGTCTTTCTTCTTGTTTTTTGTTAGCATATTTAACCTCTGTATTATTAATTATACAGTCTCTTTGCTTGTCCAGGTGCAAAAGAAACTACAAATGAGAATTGAGGCTCAAGGGAAGTATCTACAGGCCATTTTGGAGAAAGCCCAAAAAAGCCTCTCATCTGATGGTAATGGCCTTGGAAGCCTAGAAGCAACAAGAGCCCAACTTACTGACTTTAACTTAGCCCTCTCGGGCCTCATGGAAAACATGAATCAAGCAGGAGAAGCAAGGCATGGGGATCTTGGAAAAAGCATTTTACCTGATAACTATGCCAAAACTCACCATTTAGTTCTTCAGCTCTATCAAGGGGAGCAAGAACAAGAAAATAGAGAAGTCAAGAATGAGGTTCAAGATGAATCAACCCTTTTCGACCTCAACGTAAAAGGAAGTCATGAGTTCTTTGGAACCAAGGGAAGTGACTTGGATTTGAAGATGCACACATGGAGAAGATGAGTTCTGAGAAGTTAATCTGAATAGAGCTGGTCTCCTCTTCTATTTTTATTTCTAGAAAGTTTTGGTAGAGCCCCTGAAACTTCTTTATACAATAAGATGTATAGTGCGTGTTATTTGATTATTACTATTATTGTTACCGTTATTATAACATCTGCTAATTTATTGAGGACTGGATAGTTATGAAGAGCAAGTTGCATGTCCATTCGTTTGTGTTAAAAGTTCTGCCAACTATGCTACAACTCCCTTTTTAATGATGATTGGAGTGCAAGTTCAAAATCCAATGTTAAATTTTCTTTTATATATATATATATATATATATATTTTCTTCTTCTTTTGCTGGGCTTGTCACTTGCCTCACTAGCAAGCCTTTTCTTTTCCTAGAGATTGAACCCTAGAATTCCCCATGAGCCTTCTTCTACTTCTAATGGTGGGTTGGCTTGAATTTTATATTTATGCTATCCTGATATAATTTGCCCTTCTTTCTATGTTAAATGCACCAAAGATCTCTAAGACAGTTAATCTAACTATTTGCACACATGAACCCTTTCTAAAGCAATAGGAACAAAACATCAACATATTCAACAAATACAGAAAATATACAGAGATTTAAGAAGTCCATTTACAAATAACAAATGAGCGCATAATCGAGAATTCATCAAGAGACACTTTTATTTGATACAAATAACCTCAAACTTCTTTTTAATTGAAACTCAGTGGTATCCAATAGGAGCAGGTGCTTCTCTCAGTTCATGGCCTTGATAATGGATGTCCTGCAGTTAAAAATGTGAAGTTGAAAAATTACATTCCTCAATATGACCAAATCAATAAATTGTTAACGAACAAACATTGTCTTTTGTTCTGGAGTTTTCCACCTAATGGTTATCATTAACTAGAATCTACATCATCTTGAGCATATTTACCAAAATTCTACTTCTAATTACCATCTTTGTCGTGTTAGTCTTTTGATGTGGCCAACATATAAACTGAACCCAATATCTGCACAACAGATGCTTATATGTTCCAACGTTCAGATGGGCTAGTGTTAAATAATCACCACATTAAGATGACATTCCCTTTTTCCTCCAAAATTCAAGATTGGTAGATGGTAGCATTCCAGTTCTGGCTTGAAACACAATTCATATTGATTTGGAGGGAGGAATATCATTTTGAAGGTCAAGAAAAAAAAAGGAGAATTCTAAGCACAGCTCAAACTGCCATTCATGATTGCAGGACAGATGAGTATTACCGATGCATAGTGGTTGACATCGCGGTGATGAGCTTCATCGGCCCTAACGACCATGACGACATCCCGGAGAGTTGAATTTGGTGGCAGTCGCCAGTAGTCGATGGCTATAGCTGGGGCAGGAACATTGTCAATATTACCATTGTCTATTTCCTTGAGGAACTCAGTGTATGAGTGTATTGCTACTTCTTCCAGATATCCTGTCATACGGTGTGCAAACTTTGGCGAAGCAAGATAAGCTAGGAAATATATGTTGAAGAAGCCCACTTGAGCAGTGAAGACAAGCGCACGCTCATACCACTTGGGCTGAGTTACTTCCATTAAACTCATGAGGTGCATCCGCTCATTCTCAGCTTCATCTAACAATACCTTAATCCATCCACCGCTATGCTCGAATCGCCTTAATGACTGGAGATGCAATAGCATTCCTCCTACCATGCCAGGCACTGCAGCAACTGTTTCTAGCATCATAGCACGGCAACCATACCTCCTCTGTATCAAGAAAATGAATAAAACATTAGTCTGTAAAGTTTGTACAAAATACTTGACAGCTAACGCAAAGATGAACAAAAGGAGAGATTGTTAGGTCCCATTACAACTCTCGTGTGCACCTGTGGTGGAGTGATGCTTGAAAACCTTCCTAACCTAACACAATCAATAGACCATAAAACCATTGTTGTGCCGTTTTTCATCACCAATTGATTTTGGAATAAGTGGTAGCTCAATAGGGTCTTAGATCCTACAAGTGGTATTTGGGGTTCGAAAGTTTCCTCTCGGATGGGTACCAGTGAGGGGGATTGTTAGGTCTCTATTACATCCCCTTGTGCACCCGTGGTGGAGTGAGTTGTGCCGTGGGGTTTGAGATCCTACAGATATTAAAGATCAAATGATTTCTAACAAGTACTAAGGTTCTTATGGCAGGATGACAAAATTGCACATACAAAAAGAAAGTTTGTGCAATGGAAAAAGAGTATGTTTTTTTTTTTCTTTTTGTAATAATATGGGGATAGTTTAAATTGAGCAAATTATTGAATTATCAAATGCATGAGTTAGGGATGAAACTTTTTAAAGGGTAATAGAACAATGACTAAAGAAAGAAGAAATGACAAGAGTGTTACATAGTCATCAATTGCCACTTGGATTAATGAAACATTTCTAGGCTTTTGCGTGCACCACTACATCTCAACTTATTTGTATGTTGTAACATAAAAAAAAGGACTTTTTGACTTTTGAGTATTTATTTTAACATCCTGCCTTTTAATGAACATAGAAAATCTTTTTTTTGGACTACTGTTGATTATATGCGTACCTATCAACATTAATAAATGTAAAAATAATATTGTTAGTATATAGATTTACATTTTTAATGAAAGTGGGTGCCAGATCATATCAAAATTAGTTGAAAAAAGTTTCACCATCAGCTGTGGTTTTTATCTTTTAAGTTTCACAAAAGAATAATAAACTTATAGTTACACAAAAGATAAAGTTTTTCACTGAAAGGTCAAAAGATAAGTACAACATGCAAAAAAAAAAAAAAAAAAATCAACTGAAATTTATTGTTTATGAAGGGACTGCAGGGTCGGACCCAAGTACAAGCGTCTAGGGCTGAAGTGACCACCCAAACCTGAAAAAAGTTCAAAATTCTTCAAACTCTAAAATCTAACATTTTTTACTTTTGCCCCTTCCTTAATATTTTTTTTTTCCTCAGATTCTTAAGATCGATGTGGTTAAACAACCTTATCGATGTAGAGTGAGTTTTTATCAAGGTAGCAGTGATAATCAATGCCACAAATAATCTGGTATTTTCAAAATATTGAGATACTGTTGTGATATGTATATGGGACAGTATTTTATCCTGTTGACGATATGGTAATATTTTTTCAAAATACTGTCAAAATTAAAAATATCACTAACATCATATAAAAATTAAGTAAATTGGAGAAATCTGAAGATATGGCCTTTGACACAACACACAACAATAATTTGGCCTTATTTGAGGTTTTAGCTATGATAGATTGGAATGGAGAGACAGAATTCGTGTAGTCGACTCCAACATAGTTGGGACAAGGCTTTTGATGATGCACAAATTGGCTTTGCACACCACCTGTCATGTAATTGGAAATAAATGTAGTAATTAAAGTAGAGAGAGAAGACGAGAAGTATAGTGGTTCGGTCAGTATGGCCTACGTCCACTTCTGAATGGCTGAGGTCGCCGGATA
The DNA here is from genome assembly GCA_028538565.1 of Umbellularia californica. Lineage (NCBI taxonomy): Eukaryota > Viridiplantae > Streptophyta > Magnoliopsida > Laurales > Lauraceae > Umbellularia > Umbellularia californica. Next base: position 8,909,119 of record JAPQWN010000001.1, on the reverse strand, counting down.
TTTGATTATTTCAAGTGTGCAGAGAGAGCAGAGAGTACAAGCTTTGAGAGGGAGAGGAGAGTTGTGCTCAGGTGTCTGTCTCATGCCCCCCAAGTGTTGGTGGGTCTTACAATTTATAGTCGCCCCCTAACAGGTTGGGGCGACTTTACAGCAACTAAATAACTACTTCGATGGATCTCATAGATTCTTCTCAACGGGTGAGGTGGTTGAGGTGCTCTCCACGAGACTCGGTAAAAGATGAGGTGAGGGTTGACTTTTTCCAAGGCGGTGAGGGGAAGGCTCCCGGATGCTCTCTCGATGACGTGGCCAAACTGATGAGTTTTACTGGGCCTGGACCTTATTGGGCCTGCTGGGTCTTTATAAATTTGAGCTCGGGTTATGGATTAAGCCACTTGGGTCTGACCCATCATTTGAAACTGATGATGCACAAATTGGCTTTGCACACCACCTGTCATGTAATTGGAAATAAATGCAGTAATTAAAGTAGAGAGAGAATACGAGAAGTATAGTGGTTCAGTCAGTATGACTTACGTCCACTTCTGAATGGCTGAGGTCACCGGATATTTGATTATTTTAAGTGTGCAGGGAGAGCAGAGAGTACAAGCTTTGAGAGGGAGAGGAGAGTTTTGCTCAGGTGTCTGTCTCATGCCCTCTAAGTGTTGGTGGGGCTTACAATTTATAGTCGCCCCCTAACAGGTTGTGGCGACTTTAGAGCAACTAAGTAACTACTTCGATGGATCTCACAGATTCTTCTCAACGGGTGAGATGGTTGAGGTGCTTTCCACGAGACTCAGTAAAGATGAGGTGAGGGTTGACTTTTTCTAAGGCGGTGAGGGTAAGGCTCCCGGATGCTCTCTCGATGACGTGGCCAAACTGATGAGTTGTACTGGGCCTGGACCTTATCGGGCCTGCTGGGTCTTTATAAATTTGAGCTCGGGTTATAGATTAGGCCACTTGGGTCTGACCCATCATTTGTCCCCCAATGCCCTGTGTCCAATGGAACTTGGAGAGTAGGGCATTCGTCTGAATTTTGGCTGAGTTCGCAACTGCAAAAACTTCGGGAGGCCAAAACATTTGTTTTTAGGCCTTTTTTGGACTTTTAACAGCATCAATCACAGCCAAAGGTGTGAGTCTTGTAGGGCTCGTTGAGAGCTTCGATTTGATATATTATAAGCCCCATTTGGAGTTACGGACCAAAATTTAAGGTCAAAATAGCGACCAGGCGCGCTGGCACGCGGTTTTAGGCGAGCAGTAGCTGGAGTGAAGGAGGAGGCGCTGGGCGCCTTGGAGGTCTGGGTGCCACGGCGCCACATGTGCTGCTGCTGCAGGCGGGGGCTTCTCTACCAAGGGGCTGGCTGCTGCCTGTGTGGGCGCCAAGGGCTGGCCGCAGCCAGCGCGGGTGCCAAGGGGCTGGGCGCCGCCAGCGTGGGCTCCATGGGGCTGGCTGCCGCCAGCGCAGGCGCCGAGGAGCTGGGCGCCTAGGCAATGATGGGCTGGGCGCCCCAGGCTCCGAAGGCGCTGTCCACCGTGGGTGAGCAGCTCGTATGCTGTCTAAGGCGACAATTTGAGCAGTGGCGAGCAGATTGGGAGCAAGCCTGGGCAAGCAGCAGTTGGGGTGAAGGAGGAGGTGCTGGGCGCCTGGGAGGTCTGGGCGCCACATGTGCTGCTGCTGCAGGCGTGGGCTTCGCTGCCAAGGGGCTGGCCGCTTCCTGTGTGGGCACCAAGGGGCTGGCCGTAGCCAGCGCGGGCGCCAAGGGGCTGGGCGCCCAGGCAATGATGGGTTGGGCGCCCCAGGCTCCGAAGGCGCTGTCCATCGTGGGCGAGCAGCTCATGTGCTGTCCAGGACGCCAGTTTGAGTAGTGGCGAGCAGATTGGGAGCAAGCCTGGGTGTGCAGGAGCTGGGACTGCTGGGCGCGTGGGGTACTAGCCTGGGTGCTGATCTAGGCGCTGCTTTGGGCGGCTAGGCAACTGGGTGCGCTGATCTGAGTGGCCAGGCAGCTGATTTGGGTAGCCAGGCAACTGATTTGGGCAGCCAGGCAACTGGTTTGGGCGGCCAGACAGCTGGTCACGCTGATCTAATGTAGTCCCTCGGGTTGCAGATGACCTGAGTTTGAAGATCCTGCCTAGAGATGTCAAAAACAATGTTATTCCAATCATTAAAATGTTTAACATGATTACCTGGAGAGAGAGGCTGCTTGTGCGAGAGCAAAGATAGAGTTTGAGGATTGCCCGTGAGAGAGCTACATCTTTTGAGATCGAGCTTTTGGCGACCCGCAAGAGAGCTGTTAAGCTGGAGATAGGCTGCCTACTTGAGAGCAGTACAAAGGCCAAGCTTTTTTGGCGACCCGCGAGAGAGCCACTAAGCTGGATATATAGGCTACCTATTTGAGAACAGTGCAGAGGCAGGTCAAGCTTTTGGCGATCCACGAGATAATTCACCCCGCCTGGACCTGCTGGTTTCCTCAGCATTCATATATTTTTGAGCTTTTGCCAATAGTCCTGGCATGCTCTTTGGTGGTTGCTTCATTACTGAAAAGAGGAAGTTTGATGACCGGAGGCCTCCTAGGAAGGCAGTCATGCTGACCTTGTCATCGGGCTCCTCGACCTGAAGGACCTCCTCGTTAAAATGAATGAGGTAGCTCCTCAGGCTCTCGTCTCGATCCTGTTTTATGTTGAGCAGATGGGTGGCAGGCTTTTGTTGGCGGCATCCACCAATAAACTATGCCACAAATGATCTGCTCAGTTCGGCGAAGGAGTCTATGGAGGCTGGGGAGAGACTGGGAAACCAATGTCGTACGGAACCCTTCAATGTGGTTGGGAATGCCTTACACATAATCTCGTCGGGGACATTATGTAGCTGCATTAGAGTTTTGTAAGTTTCCAGGTGGTCTAGTGGATCCTTCGTTCCGTCAAAGGTCTCCACAGATGGCATTTTGAACTTCCGAGGAAGTGGGTAGTTCACGACGTCAGGTTTGAATGGTGTGTCCGTTCACCTTACTAGGTAGTCCACTGTCTCAGGTCCTTGCGCCTTCATGGCGTTGAAGACGTCACCCAGCTAATTCTGCATTTCTTTGATCTTCTCGTCCCAGCGATTGGGGGCTCCTCTGGACTGATCATGGAAACGACTTCCATCCTCCATGCTTTGGCTTTCCCTCTCACTCTCTTGGAAATGAGGATCCTCCCCACGAGAAGCAGAAGGAGGAGGTGGGGGTCCTCCATGATGGGCTCCCCCCAGAGGTGGGGGTCCTCCCTGATGGGCTCTCCCCAGAGATGGGGGTCCTTCATGATGGGCTCCCCCCTGAGGGGCGCCCAGGGGGACTCCAAAAGGGGCGCCCAGATGGGGTGCACCCCAGCGTGGAGCTCCTGGATGCCCTGGGCGCGAAGCTCCTTGCTGTCCTCCGGGCGGTACTCCTCCAAGTTGTGCTCCTCCTTGCCCGGCGAGCATGAGTTGCAGGACCTTTTGGTTTTGGGCCACCAGCTGCTGCATGGTCTCCAACATTTGCCGAGGGTTGGGAACATGAGCATTTGGGACAGGATTGGTAGGTGGAGGAGCATCATCCCCCTCTCGTGAGGGATTATCCTCAGGTCGATTCATCGATCTAGTGGTGATCACCATAAGTTTAACAGAGAAAGTCTTTTGAAGTGAGAATTTTCGTCATTCCCACAGACGGCGCCAAACAGATGATGCACAAATTGGCTTTGCACACCACCTGTCATGTAATTGGAAATAAATTCAGTAATTAAAGTAGAGAGAGAAGACGAGAAGTATAGTGGTTTGGTCAGTATGACCTACGTCCACTTCTGAATGGCTGAGGTCGCCGGATATTTGATTATTTCAAGTGTGCAGGGAGAGCAGAGAGTACAAGCTTTGAGAGGGAGAGGAGAGTTGTGCTCAGGTGTCTGTCTCATGCCCCCCAAGTGTTGGTGGGACTTACAATTTATAGTCGCCCCCTGACAGGTTGGGGCGACTTTACAGCAACTAAGTAACTACTTCGATGGATCTCACAGATTCTTCTCAACGGGTGAGGTGGTTGAGGTGCTCTCCACGAGACTCGGTAAAAGATGAGGTGAGGGTTGACTTTTTCCAAGGCGGTGAGGGTGAGGCTCTCGGATGCTCTCTCGATGACGTGGCCAAACTAATGAGTTTTACTGGGCCTGGACCTTATTGGGCCTGCTGGGTCTTTATAAATTTGAGCTCGGGTTATGGATTAGGCCACTTGGGTCTGACCCATCAACTTTCATGATGATGATTGTGTGGATCTCATACAAGGTACCTACCGTGCAAGACAACTTATGGGGCCCACCTAAGATCTCCAATGATCCATCCAAGCTACCTACTACCAACCAAAGAGCAAACCCTCTCCCCAAAAAAAATCAAAAAATGAAAAATGCCACCGATCAGCTAAGCAGCTGAAATTACCTGAAAGAAAAGGTTGGTGGCATATTTAAGCACCTCCACAGTCCCATAAGCTAATTTGTCCATGAATATTGTAGGAGCATGGTGCTTCTTTAGATCGATCGACATGTCCGGTGTGTATGACTCCCATGGCTGCAATCCTAAAAAAAAAAAAAAACTCTTGATCAATTAGAGTATAACATTACCAAAAATAAATTAGGAAAGAAAAAGAGGAATTAATTATAGGATTTTAACATATTAGTCCTCATCATATCCAATTATTTTAATTTCATAACTGAAATTCAAATAATGTCGCTAGAGTCACTTGACTCTAGTCAATATTTTTTTAAGTCTTTTTGTCCCACATCCATGATATCAAGGGAAAAGTGTATGCCACAAATACTTATAAACCCCATGGTATCATGAGAATGTACATGATGTAATAGATTTTCTGCAATATCCTAGGAATAGCGATAGAACTTGAGAAGTGATAATTAGATGTGTACTTATTTTTAATAAAATATCATTTTTCTTAAAAAAAAAAAAAGAAAAACCAAATTCACTTGCCCAAACTAAACTATCCTATTCTATATGGAATATTGTAAAAAAAAAAGTTTTAAAAAACGTTGACTATGGCCAAACAACTCTGATGAAATTATCTAAATTTAAATCATGAAATTGGAAAATCCGAATTGAATTTAAGTATGACTAATATGTCAAAAATCTATTATAATATATTAAGCTTGAAGGTTTTAAATCTAATTTTGACTTTACTTCTTAATTTTGACCAGAACTTATTTTCTCGTTTCTATAATTATTAGCCAGTTATTTTTAGTTTCACAACTAACATATTGTCCCTCCACTTTCCACTAATATCCTTTCCCTGTTTGACTTTTATTTTCTTCCTTTCTAATATGCATAGAATCCCATCTCTTCATGCGTTCGTGTGATAATCACGGGATTTTCTCTTCATGCATTTCTTTGATTAGCATGGATTTTCGTGCCTAGTTAATTATTAAACAAAAACAGTGGGATCAGCTTCCTCTGTTTTCTTACCCTGAAGGATTTCCACTTCCACTCGGTTCCATACTCTTTGGTTATTTTGCCCGGAGCGACGCCCCAGTAGCTCACGATCGCCTTCTCCGCCACCCCATCTTTAGTGTTGCCACTCGCGCCAGTCGACAACGTCCTTATGGACGTCAACAGCTAGCACCCGACCGCTCTGTTTGGCGCCAACCGTACTAACCGTCGTCGTGGAAAGAAGACAACGGCCCAGCTGATTGACCAACTTAGCAGAAGTCTTTGAATTCATGCTAGACAGAGAGAGAGAGGAAAGAAATAATTGGAAGGAATGTGAGAAATTGGGTTTGTGTTGAGGTTGTGAGAAGTTGAAGATGGGTGGGTATATGTGGTGTGGGGATTGATGATTTTAATTAAGCTCCCTTTCTCTATCATTAATTGGAGAGTTGGCTGAGGATTAAGATAGGTTGACCGTTGACTTGACCAAAATTCAAAATTAAAAGGCTGTTTTGCTTGGATGATACGGTTTCTCTTGGCCCTTTCATGTGCCTGGCCACCTGCTCGGTTTAATTATTTTTCTTGGAAATCAGTTTCATGGAATGCAGTGGAAGATTGTTGAATCAGTGAAATTTGATTGGGTCCATTCAACGAATGAATAAAAAAAAAATGGAATTTCAAGCTTTAATGAATAAAAGATTTCGCCTTCTATGGGATTTTCACCTCCCCCAGGTAATAACGAAGCTCAAAAACGTGTCAAACTGACTTGGTTGATTCATCGCAATTTTGGCAAGGGCTGAGTCAAATTAAGGAGAGATTGCATAAAAATATGTGTGTGGAAAATGCTGCTGATGAACTTTTTTTTTTTTTTTATTTCTCTTGTTTTTTATTTTTAGTATAGAAATTTATCGGTCAATCTTTTTCAGATTTTAGTCGCTAAAAATTCTTGCCTCGGAGAAGAGTTTTACCTACAAGAGCAAGTCATCCGATCATTTTGGTATAGGGCCGAGTTAAATACAAGAGAGACTAAAAAACGGCTTTTCCCCCTTTCTTTTGACCTAATTTTATACTTTTTTGGATATGTATAATTTATCAAATTGATTTACTTATCATAAAGTTTCAGGACTCCACTAAATTAAGTTTTTCTTAGGTCGAATCGAAAAATAAATCCCAAGTCATGATTTTCCCCAAAATGCCCCATTGAAAGTAGGGATGGCATTTTTAACCCACCCTGCCCCAACCCGGAGTGCCCACTCCGCCCCGTACGGGTTTTCCCCGCCCCGACTCTTAGACGGGTCTGGGACGGGGCAAAAAAACATACCCCGAAGCCGGGGCACCCATCCCCGCCCCGCCCCATGCCCCGCCCCGTTGATCTGCCCTAGCAGCTTCACATCCCTGTTTGGGGCCCACTAACAAAAATCTGGAGCCGCTTAAAATTAGAGGACAAGAATGGACGGCTCATAACAGTTGGATACGAATAAAAAGTGCATAAAAGACCCTCCTCCATCCTTTACTACAATTATAAAAACCCTAGCCATAGGTACAAAAAAGCCACAAAAGTACAAAACCCCCTCAGCTAGCTGGCCCTAGAGAGAAGAAGAAGAAGAAGAGTTGTGAAAGAAACCAGCAGCATTGAGTGAATCCCTCCTCATCTTTTCTTCTTCACTCCATCATTGTGAATGGTGGATCCATCGCTCCATCTCATGCTTCTCTCTTCCTCTACGGCACCACCACAGAAGAAAACAACACCGATTGCCTCTTCTCTCTCGTATTCATTTGTCAAGGCTGGCATTATCGCTGCCTCGACCTGGATCCCTAAATCTTCACGATTCCCTCAAATTCCAAATCGTTTCTTTCTTTCCTTCTTTGGAGTCGATTTTATAGCAGCAATGGCTGCTGTTCTTGCTATGCAGAGATCCAAAAAAAACAAACGACCAGCATCAGCAGAAAAAGGTTGCCAGATTCCTCATTACGGTCACCGTGCTTGGCAGCACCGGGCCGCTCCGATTTGTCGTGAAGGAGAAGGAGCTCGTCTCCGCCATGATGGAAACTGCTCTCCGGTCTTACGCTCGAGAAGGCCGTCACACCGCAGTTGTTCTTTATAGCATATTGAAGGGATGTCACAAATCTGGGCGCGGCCCCTCGGGGTCGGGGCGGGGTATTAAATATAACATATCCCGAATTGCGGAGCGGGGACGGGGCGCATCACATGAGGTTCAGGGTGGGGACGGGGCAACCCAATTCCGCCCCCGACCCGCCCGGTTGCCATCCCTAATTGAAAGTATGCTTTCAATGTCTTTTATCGAAATTGGGTCATTATCAAAATTGGGCCAGATTGGGTGGAGTCACCGGTCAAAACATCTCTTTCCTTTTTTCAATCACGAGGGCTGCTATAGTGAAGTAGAGAGGAAACTCTCCTTCCACACTCTACTCCCTGAAGATCGTGACATGTGTCTAGAAACTAAAAGTGTAAGTCGGGTCGACCAGGGCTATGCAGGTTAGGACTAGGGTTGGAAATAGGTCGGTTCCAGCTTGGGTCCATGGTGGAACCGGAACCGTTAAAGAGACAGTGGAACCAGATCCAAACCCGAAACCGTTTCAGAATCGGTTTTTTTGGCTTCGGAATCAGAGCCAAAACCATATATGGGACGGGTCTGGATCCGGATCCGGGCCTAGGTGGAGAATGATATAAAAAAAAAAAACATAATTTTTAAGAGAGATTTTCGAAAATTGAGGTAATATATCCGATTTCAGGACCATGGGTCCAAATCAAGGTGGAATTGGATCCAGACCCATTTGCCTATTGGGGCCTAAATAGGAACCCAGAATCGGTTTTTAACGGGTTGGAACCTCCGGGTAATCGAAGAATCAAGAACCCATTTACATCCTTAGTAAGGGCATAGGAGTGCCATCATATGCCAGTGGGCTGGCCCGAAGTGTGTTCAAGTCCAGGTCACTTGTAATTGGACCTAAAAATCAAGATGAGGTCAGCTCCGTGGACCTAGATGTAGAATACAAGCCCAGATCAAATCCACTTAGTAGTGTTAATGAGCAAAGTGAAATGTTTAATCATGTAACATTCATTACCTCTTTTCAGCTTCAACTATAAAATGCAAAGCATTCCCCTTTACAAGCTAATTGATTCGTATATTTACATCCTCCAATATAATGTTGGATGTTATAGGTCACAAGATCACTAAAAACAGAGTTATTCATGAATAAAAAAATATATTGTAGATTGTATATGGCTCATAAATATACAAAGGAAAAAAAAAAAAAAAAAACACACACACACACACACACACATATATATATATATAAAGTGGTCTTTAGGAATACTCCGGCCGAAGGACTTTCTCCCACCCACCTATTTGCCAAAAGTAATGTTTTGAGGGTTTTAACATTGTCAAAATCCCAACTTTCATATAAAAGATGGATTTTGTCCAAATTTTGCATGATCAATTGGAGGCCTACCAATTGGATTTTGTCCATAAGTGGTCTCATTTTGTTATGGTTTTGGTTGTTTATTGGTTGTGCTTTCTTTCTGCTTGTTTCTTCCTTCCTGGTGTTTGATTGGATTGGTAGTATTGTACTTTGGGTTTCCTTTTTTGTGTTCCTTGTTTCTCAAAGTTAGCAAAATAAATACATAACGGAGGGTTACAAAATTTGGACGATCATCAACTTAGGTTGGCACAGACAATTTAGAGGAAAGGAATGGCAAAAGACATTTCCAAATCTTACATCGACGCATTAATGCATATATATGTGTGTGGTAGAGAGGGAGAGAGAGAATGAATGTGGGAGAACATTTTTCCGCGCACGGTTCTCACACCAACTGCGTACATGAACCAACCCTATGATCTTATATAAGCAAGCCCCCCCTCCGTCATCCATCCTATGCATTGTTTGTATGAGAACCATATGCGAAAGATGAAAATGCATAAATTTTTAAAGGTAGAAATGCACTGCTGATTCTATATGTCAAAGTTGATGCCCAACCCTTATAGTAGAACGCTCACCTCCAATAATTGGCTCTAGTCAATAATTAAAAAAAAAAAAAAAAAAAGGAAAATGGTCCTTGTCTGCTACATTTAAAACATTTCCTGGCCCAAAAATTGGTTAAAGGATGGTATCTCACAGTAGTTTGCATGGACTTGAATTCTTCCCGCTTTTGAAATTGTATTTAAGGTAATTAAAATTGAAAAGAAAAGGGATGAAAGAATAAAGTAATGTCCTTAAGAGGAAGATGGAAAATGAATAATCAATCATCATCCTAATAAGTAATAAAGCAAACCCTAGGAAATTATGATCCCATTTACATATCTCCCTTATATTTTTTATCGGTTTATCCATCACTTTATTATAATCCTTCCTTACCCACCCGACTCAAGAGTTGGTGGAGTGGTATGAGGCAAGTTTGCTCCACATGTCTTATTTTCAAAAGCTGTCCAAAATTATCCCGATACTCATTCTTATGGGTATAGCAGGCATCACCCGGGAAATAATCCCGTTGGGTCAAAGCCATTAAGGATACCCACGTCATAATAATAATTAAAAGAAGGGGCACTTGGCTTTTAATTGTGAGCTTTCTTCAAATTAGTCCAAAAGCTAGGGACTATTCCAAGATAATCTCCGGTTATAAGAAACCAAAATCTCTATCTCTGCCCTTATAAAAGAGAGAAAGATGTTGTACTTTTTTCACACCACACATGCCTAATAAAATGCAAGTTGTGGGGCTTACCCTTATTATATATAATAAATCTATATACCCTTATACCCTTATAAAAGAGAGAAAGATGTAGTCAAGTTCTGGGGCCCACCCTTGTTATATATATCTTAAAATATATATTAAATATATATACCCTTATAAAAGAGAGAAAGATGTAGTCAAGTTGTGGGGCCCGCCCTTATTATATATATTATATATATCACTATATAGGGAAGTGCTCCTATGAGAGACACTCTCACCAACTTGGTGAGAGATGGGTCGGGGCCCTCACATTTAAGTTGGGGGTCCTTGCATTTAAGTTGGTGAGAGTGGATATGGAAGTGAGGGCCCCCACCCATCTCTCACCAAGTTGGTGAGAGTGTCTCTCATAGGAGCATTTCCCCACTATATATATATCTATACCCTTATATAAAAGAGAGTAAAGTGTAGTATCTTTTCACTACACACCTCCCAATAAAATGCAAGATGTGGGCCCCACTTAGTATTATATTATATATCTATACCCTATTATAAAAGAGAGTAAGATGTACGGTTTTACTACACACCTGCCCAATAAAAAGAGAGTAAGATGCAGTAATAGAGGAAATAGAATTAGATAAAGGAAAGAGAAAGAAAAGAGATAAGAGAGAGTGAATCAGATGTCTCTATACCCTTATATAAAGGGAAAGTGCTCCTATGAGAGACACTCTCACCAACTTTATGAGAGATGGGTGGGGGCCCTCACTTGCATATCCACTCTCACCAACTTAAATGCAAGGACCCCTAACTTAAATATGAGGGCCCCCACCCATCTCTCACCAAGTTGGTGAGAGTGTCTCTCATAGGAGCACTTCCAATATAAAAGAGAGTAAAGTGTAGTACCTTTTCACTACATACCTGCACAATAAAATGCAAGATGTGGGCCCCACTTAATATTACATTATTATATTATATATCTATACCCTATTATAAAAGAGAGTAAGATGTAGTAACGGAGGAAATAGAATGAGATAAAGAAAAGAGATAAGAGAGAGTGAATCAGATGGATAAAGATGGGGACATAAAGGGAATTCCCTAATTTTTTTTTAAAATAGACTTTGGATTAGGCTTGGATTTAAAGGGGTTTTGAGGATCCGAATCAAGATGATCTAGAAGACTAAAGTTTAGGAATTAAAAATATCTATCCAACGGTACCTAATCTCAAAAATCCAAAATTACGAAAAAGCCCCCTAAATTCTCTGTAAAATTGCTAACTACCCCCCAACTATACCGAAATGAACCCAGATCTAGACCAAACTGGGCACACACACAATCCTAATAATTTTTTTAATCTCTTCTATTGAGTAGATGATGATATTTTAAACGTAATAAAATTTTGTTTTAATACATTCCAATAAATCGAGTAATTTTTTTTCAATTTCTTTATTTTTTTAAGGTGGTGGACAAAAGAAAATGAAAATTTAGATAAGATTGAAATCTATCTCAAATCAATGTCTCAAATGTTGTTGTTTTTCCCTTTTCTTTTTTCAAATTTCTTTTAACATTCTTCTTGTTCAAATACTACAAGATTTTCAATATCTCAAATGTTGTTTTTTTCCCTCTTCTTTTTCAATTTTCTTTTAACATTCTTATTATTCAGATAATACAAGATTTTCAATGCAGGGAATTTTGTGGGTATGATGTTTTTCCTCTGTGAGTAATTTTGTAAGGAAGAACATGGCATTTTAATATATTCTTCATTGACTCTTAATTTCTTTTGGAATTAAGGGAGTTTTCATACATGTAAGTGAGTACTGTCTACTGAAATTATTATCGTTTGATTGTGTCTTCTTCCTCAATTTTTTTTAATGTTGCAATAAAATCTTCATTTAAAGAAAAATGGGTTAAGAAAATGATGATAAAGAGTTGGTTTTTTCTTTCTCATTCCTGTTTGGGCCAAAGTTAGGCCCATTGATAGCCTTCGTGCTCTGATAATTTTAATTATATGTCTGTTTTATTTTTTTAATATTAACTGCAGGCTTCCAAATTGTGCTTGTTTCATGTTTCCTTATGGTAGAACTTTATATTTAGTTCTCACTCTATGTTTGGAATATGAATTTGTGCATAGCATTTAAAATATAAAATTGATACTGTTTTGTTATGTGAGATAGGAAAATGGAAAACTCAAACAGAAAGTGTCCTGCTTGAGAAAAGCAAAGTAGACAATAACTAAAAAGACGATGCTATGAGGCATTGAAAAGCTTTTCATTATCGATTTGAATCTGTTTTCCTTCTCCATAGAGTTGAAGGGGAAGGGCTTGTTTTTTAAGCAGTACAGGTGCAAATATTCAAAAGGCCAAACACATAATCCATATTTATATAAAAGTCTGATATTTTATTTTGTTTAATTTTCCTGTTTTAGTTTATGTTAGTTAAAGTCTTACACTTTAGACCAAGGCCTCTTCAATCGTCACCCTCCAAACCCCTCAAGAGTGGGATAAGACCAATAAGTATTCATTCGTGGTTCTTATTGAACCATTTTGTTCACTAATTTCCAAATTTTTATTCCTTTTTTTTTTTTTTTTTTTTTTTGCCTTTGTAAGATTAATTGTGAGATATGGTGCTATCAAAGAATCATTTCAAAGGAAAAATATTTCAGATTTTATCATTCAGAAAGTTTTTTTAGTTTTTCTTGGCACTATTTTGTCCACCCCGGTTGATAAACTAAGCCAAGGTGGAAAAAATAAAAGATTTTAACTATGCACTATTTACTCCATTATATGATTCGTGGTGTACATACTGCCTTTTAACTCTAAAAACTTAAATACCATGTGCTTTTTCAATAATAAATCTTGAACTTAGATGGGATAAAAGCAAAAAAGAAAATGAATAGTGTATTTTATAATGGATCAAAAGAAAAAGAATCAAGTGTGTTTTACTTACTATCTTTTGGTGTTCAATACTTACAATTTTGTGGGCACTTTAAATACTTCACCATTATCTTAAAAATCAGTTTAAAAGTCGTGACAAAAGGTATTTGGTAGGTTGCTACTTTTATTTTTGTTGCTAATGGCCAATTGGTGGTTGTATTATAATTTAAATACCAAATTAACTACACATAAGAGAATTAACATGCTCTTTTTTTTTTTTTACCTGAAACAATGCTAATTGTGCAAATGGTTTATATTGATTTTTTTATTTTTATTTTTATTTTTTGGTAGAACTAAATTATATTTAAGTGGTATTTGTATTTGAAATTTGATAGTTAAGAACATTAGAGGGCTTCGTCCCCTATACAAAATAGAGCAGAAGACTTGATCTAGAATCCCTGGGTTACATTCTTATGTATTTCTTAAGAGGAATGTCCAATTCTTTTGGCAAATTTGTATTTGTAGTTTTTTATTTTTTGGTATTTTTTTCCCTATAGATATCTCTATTTTTGACCTTCCATTTAACTGAACTTCTATGATCGCTTTGTATTATCATTTTCTTAAAGGGTATAAAATATAGCACTTTGTATCAAGCAAAAGAAAATGCCGACTCTTGGAGATGTATTGCCTCTTTTTACCTGATAGTGGTCCGTCGTATAAAATAAAACAAAGCACATGTCAAATACTAATATTGATCAAGATGTGCTCTGCAAATCTCACCCGTTATAGTTCATATTATAGTTCCACCATTGTTGATTCATGTCGCTTGAGGACAACCTGGATTACTTCATTGTTCTTGACGGTCGGTGTGAGATGTTATTCTTTTTTGTAAGTTAAAACTAAAACTACCAAATCAATTTTGTTATTCTGATGTCCTTAGGTAAGATATAATTAATTTTTTTCCTTAATAAAATCTGATTTTGTAGTAAACATATAATGTTCATGGTAATTTGTTAGAACAGTAAGCTCATCTGGTTCTTAGTTTTTATTTCTTTTTTTTATAAAACTACAGATTATCAATTTGATTATGTTTTCGACTGGACTCCAACTTTAGCAGGTTAAATCTACCAGGCAACTGATAAGTCGACACGAAATGTTAAATAAAGTAAATTTAAATTTCTTTGTACACATTGATAATAAAAAATCTAGAAATGTGTGATTTATATCCTCAAAAAGTTATATAAATTTCATATCGATTATCTTTTAGGATCTCATTTTTCTCACTGTATCATTGTTTTATTATTTTCAAATATATAGGAAAAAAGGTAGTGTTAGTTGTCCTAGGACATTGCATGGGCATTGCAATTTACAATTACTCATTTTTTGTTGAAATTTCATTTTTAAATATATTGAAGTTTCTACAGAATTTTTTAAGAATTTTATTTTTTTTTAATAAAAACTGTCTGATCGGTGCACGTGGGCTCCACTAGTGTTCCAATAAAAGAAAGATAGTCTCTAGTTGGGGAAGCCCGAAGGCTCACAATCAACACACCGCCATTTGGTTGAAAGAAGAGCAAAGAGTAGAGTGAAAGTTGGATTTTCGAGCGACGAAATCGACATGGGTAATCCCAGAAAAGCTTCCAACTCGAGCGAAGAAGATCTTCACACGGCTGCAAGATCAGGCGACCTTCAGGCCGTTCAATCCATCTGCGCTTCAAATCCTCTCGCCATCAATTCCAGAGATAAGCACTCTCGAACCCCGTATCCTTTTCTTCTTCAAAATTCAAATCAACTCAAATCAAGCACCCCATTTCATCTTTTTACATAATTGAGTTACCCATCATTTTATATTCCTTGTATTTATCTGATCAGTACTGTTTTCATGAAATACCCATGTGGGTCTTCCTCAAATTCTTGATTAGTGAGCTCTTCTACTCTTCTTCTTGTTAGCTGTTAGTGTTTCTGAGCTTATCTTGAGAAATTTGTTGTTGGGTTTATACTGGATTTTACTTATGTTGAACAGTAGAAGGAATTTGGGTTAGGAATTGGGTGCGAACAATTCGACTTCCTTGATAGGGTTTTGTGTTTTTGTTAATTGAGAGTATATGATTTGGGGTATTTTTGGATGTACCCAGAATCATGATTTTTAAATATTTTGGCAGAATGAATGGGATTTCCTTCTACTGTGCGTTTGCGCAGCATGGAAATTGTCAAGTTGATTGGTTATGATTTGGGGGAAAAGGGACTGCTCTCTGAATGTGACTATAACCATCTATATATCGCTCCAAGATTGTTTAGTTGTAAAAGTTGCATCAAAATGAGGTCTTGATATGAGAACAGTGTTAATCAGTCAGTAGTTAGGTAAATTGTGAAGAATAAGACCTCCATATTTCCCCTCTTAAGATATCAAGGATCAGCCAACAACTACACTATGCACCTCAAAAGGACATACCCTCTCCTAGCACAAGGCCATGACATAATTTTAATGGCACCACTCTTGACAATCTGGTGATTCGCTATGTCACATGTGGTGCTTGGGAAGCCTACACAAAGTGTGCATCGGGAGTGGTTGAGGTCATCTACCCAATGCACTTACAGCGTGTTCGAGTCGTAAAACACCATAAAAGAAGTTTGGACCAAGACTTCCATCTTTTTTTTTTAATTTCTTTCTTTTCAAATTCAATTTTTGCAAATCATTGTGCTTGATAATTGTTCTATGAGCCTAACAAAGATGGGTTGTGAGCCATTCCTGTCCTGTCAATTGTCATGTTCTATGTTTTTAATATTATGGAACTGGTGCCTGATCTGGACTTTGGACATCACCTGCTGATTTGGTAAGGCTTTGTTGGTTATGGAGAACACTGTTTTTACTCAAGTTTCTATGTTCAAAAACCTGTCTTGTTCCTTGCTGGAACTCAGTTTGCTCTAAGCATGCCCTGGAATTGAGAAGAACTCTTTGAATAGATCTTGTTGCTCTCCATATTTCATGATTTTTTGAGATGAAAAGCAAGCATGTATTGAATATTGATGCAGACTCTCAGTGACATTTGGCATCAGATCTGTGATTTCAGCATTTAATCAACCTGAAAATAACTTATATATGAAATTTCTATTGAATCTGTGGCATTTTGGTCAATCTAGAACTAGGAACTTATGAGCATTTAAAAAAAAAATTACCCACGAAATCAATGCTTCTTTGAAATAACTGTATGGTTGTATTTCTGTTTTTTTTATAGAACTTGAAGTATTAAACTGTTCCTTTCGTAGAAAGAGGTAACTGGAAAGAACACCTCTCTTCTTTTCTTTGATGCACTAAATACTTTTTATGTTTGAAGTATTATATTCTTTAATTTTACGTGAACACATTATGTTTGCCTCACCTTGCTACATTTTCTATCACTTCACTTGAAATCATAGCATGTAGGCAGCAGCTACAGGGTTTGGAGAGTGGTATGGGGGTTCACCTATTGCCAGCATGAATCAGTGATTTGGTCTATTGATCCCTAGCTAGAAGTGCTCCTCAGAGTTGGTGGAGTCAAGGTTTTCAATTAATTTAACTACTGAGACAGTTGGATGTGCTCTAAATTACAAGTGATTGAGCAATTCATGGTGAGATACAGTTCCAATCATTTGAGGCAGCAATTGAAATGGAAGTTCAACTGCCAAGACATTTTTTCCCCGACCTTTTCTGGACCAATTTTATTTTGAGGTTTTGACCTTACAAGGCCCCCTTGGACTTTGAATTTCCCCATACGAAGCCTCCAGGGGCTTTTACACTCAAAACCCTTTTTTATTTCTAGATTGATCCAGCGCTGACCCTAAAATGTTTGACAACCAGTTTGGGAACAAACCATCTCATTGTCAGATTTTAAGGACCCAACGATTGCATTATCACAAGTTTTTCTTCTTGATTTCATAATGATGAAATCGTAATGAAATCAAGAAGAAACCCTAAAAAGGTCTGTTTATCTTTTTCTCCAATCTTTTTCTATGTTCAACATGCAATCTATGATGTTTGTTTATCCTGCATGTGGGAATGATAGGTTTTATTAAATCAAACCATGTTTTTGTTTCTTGAGAAAAGATTTTTATTTTTTACCCTTGACACAATGATTTGGATTGGAGGCTGCATTTAGCTGCATGGTCTGGGCAGACTGAGGTGGTGAGATATCTCTGCCAGCACAAGGCCGATGTCGGTGCAGCTGCCATGGATGACATGGGTGCCATTCATTTTGCTTCTCAGAAGGGTCACCTTGAAATTGTCCGACTCCTCCTCTCATCAGGTCTTTCAGTCAAGGCAGCAAACCGGAAGGGTTTCACTCCCCTGCATTATGCTGTTCAAGGATCCCATCAAGAGCTCGCAAGGTATCTGGTAAGAAAAGGCGCGAGCCTAAGTGTGAAGAACAAAGCTGGGAAGTCTCCCCTTGATCTCGCAACCAGTGAGGAGGTCCGTTCTTTTCTTGTAGAATGTGAAGAATCATCAAAGAAAAAGGAAAACCCAAAAGAAAAATCAGAGGCTGGAGATTCTTTGCCAAATGAGTCAGACAAATATAGCAATGTAGATTCTGCTGGTGAAGCTACAGTTATGCACAACAAAGAAGAAGATGACGACGATGAAAGGAAGAAGAGGAAGAATGAAGAAGCTGGAACTGAAGTAAGGTTACCTGAACCCAAGAAGGCCAGGGTTGCACTCGGCCACCTTCTGGCTGGGAATGATGTGGAAGAAGAAGAATAGTAACAAAAGAAACTGTAACAAGATATCAGAAATTTTGTTCACAAATTTTTTACTTTTGTTGGTTGGATGATTTTGAAAATGTGTTGGGCAAATGGGTAATGCTATGAATTGTTCACATCTTTATCCATGTAGGTATTGGGCTTATTTGCCCGGTTCATTTCGAATTCCTAGCAATTCATAGTAAAAGAGGTTTCATCAAGGAGAATTAAAGTGCTCATGAGTACGAGTCTACAACGTTGGATCTTGATGGAACCATCACTTTCAAAGAAGATATTATTTGACAGCCCCTTGTGGATTCTTATCTTATCCTTGAAAAAATAAAAATAAGGAGGCATTGCTTTGGAATTTTGGCAGATTTACCTACTACTGGTCATTCTATGTTTCTGTTGCGAGTAATTATGTGAGTACTTGTCTGATTGGAGAGTTTATTCTTCCCCAAAAGACTCTTATGTAAGTCATCCTCAAAGCCAACTTTTATACTTAAAGCACGGGTGCAGCCCACTCATAGATCTGAATTGAAAATCAGGATGGCTTAATTATTTATTGGGTGGCCCTCATGCACATGGAATGCACTATGCAGGCATGTGACGAATCTTATTCCAAATTGACAATGCATCCTCCCGGCCTTCTCTTTCAACTGTCATCAAATTCTCTAACTCATGGGCTTAGTTTTTTTTATACTGAAGCTTCAAAAGAGTATAGTCCGACTTAGAGGATGGCTTGGATCTTTTATGTGCCGGGCACTCATTCATACATCGGCCAAACTAGTTATATACAAAGGGTATGAACTTTGAAATCCGTACTCCCTAATGGTTCATAGGTGTCCGGTCAAACTCCCAATTTTATTTAGGATTTTTAACATATTAGTCTTCCTTAAATCCAGTTTCCTTAAATCCAGTTTTCAAAACCCCATAATATCATGAGACCATCCCATAATTTCATGGCTTTTATTTATGCAGCATCTTAGGATTTTTTTTTTTTTTTTGATAGAACCTGAAAATGATGGTCAGATGCATATTTACTTTTCACAGAACTTCATTTTTCATATTCGGTAAAAAAAACGACTTCACTTGGTTGCATAAAATGTTTGATGCAAAACTGTTAAATCCCATGATATCATATGATATGGTGCAAAAATAAAAAATAAAAATAAAAATATTGACCACAACCAAGCAATTCTAGTGACATTATCTGAATTTCAGTTATAAAATTGAAAAAACCGAATTTAAAGACTAATATGTCAAAACCTTTTCTTTATGTGAATTTTGTATAATTGCGTCTAGTCCAATTCCTAATTTTATTTTTGTAAATTTTATGCATAAACACCTGCAATCTTGAAAATGAAGAGCATCCGCCCAAATTTCAGTCCCACAGTTGTCGCCAAGCTTCTGCGGAGACGCCCCATAAACCAATGGTTAACTCACTACCATCAGACAGCTGCCAGTATTATCACTAATCTACAGCACATCATAATAATCTGGTAGGGCCACTGCACCCAAAAAGTTGATGCATCCATATCAAGGATCCAAATATTTTAGCCTGTACTTTCCATGGAAAACTATGCCTCGAACCAGGTCACAGCTTTCCTTTTCCACTCTCGTAGTAGAAGACAGACAAAAAAATTACAATGTAGCCGTGATTGAGTGAATAAAGCAAATTCTAATCTTGTATAACTGCAAAGATGCTCTGATCAGCCGTGGATGGAACTCACTTTGGGGTAAAATTATAAACAGGAAGCTCAATCAAGCTGGCCCTTGACATTTGTCAAAATAATAAACACACATAATAGGACATGCCGACCAAACCATTGAATCGAATTATCCCCTTCCAATAGAGGTGTGCTGCACAAGATCACTCATCCTAAAGAGATACAGTTGGATTGAAATAGCACAGATGACAGTGACTAACTCATCATTCATCCGAAAGAGAGTTGGATTGAAACAGTACAGATGACAATGACTAACTCATTCTTATCATCTGAACTGTTTAAATCCGAGGGTGAATGACACTACGATCCAAGTGATCGTTGCCATTTCAGAAGAATTCATACAACGGTTTGAATACAGTGGAGTGATCCACCCCCCAGTGTAAACACATTAGGGGATATACAAAGCATCTTGCAGATTCTTTCTCAGACAAGAAAATGAGAAATAACAGCCATCTAACTGGTTACCGTAAATTATAGTCTTGAGAACCATCAAAACTGGTGGAATAAATATGTTTTTGCGCCATCAGTGCCAAAAGTTAAATAAATTAAAACCAACTCTAGCAATCAACTAACAAAATTTAAATCCACCAAACTATTCTTGGTTCTAATATCTGCTCCTCTTTCAATAAGAGACATTTCTTTATAATCGCCCACTAGAGAAAATGTCACCTACCATGAAATATCAGCCAAGAGCTTCACTAAGCAACTTCAATTTCTTTTGCCACTGGTGGTGGCCTAACAAACTCCTCTTCCTCTTTTGGGGTGTGAATGGTGACAAGATCTGGCAAGGGCGTTGTAGGGCCTTGCTTTCCTTTGGGATCCCAGTCCAACATGATCTTAACTTTAATCCCTAGCACTCCCTGTGAATAGGTGTCAAGTTTAGTTAAAACAGAAATCTTACAAAACACAGTACACAAGCTCAGGAAATGCTATTTCTCAAATGGGTAAAGATTCATGTCACATGAGTGTATGTAGAAGAAATATCCTTCATGCCAAACCACTGAGAGCTCAGTGTTAGGCACCCTATACTCACAGCAGACCAGGGATCGATCCTCGGTCCTCGCTTTGAATGCAACATTCCTATACCACTAATCCAGTCTAGCAAAGAAGGAAAAAAAAAAAGGAAATATCCTTTTATCTTTTTCAAGAGTAACAGCAGCAGTCATCGTGGTAGAGAACTGATATTATGCTAGGTGGACTGTTAAGGATTGGTTGTAGGGAAAGAAAAAAAAAACATCTTTCCAATGTCCCAGTAACATGGGGCACCAAGTCCAAAAGCTGTTCTGAATGCCCATACACATGCATAACATCTGGGCTTGCCACGAAAGATCATCTTGCTTTCCAGAAGGATATCTGTATTAACACCCAAATCAATTAACTGCAGAGTTCTACCTAAAAAATGCGGAGATGGGCTTCTTGAACATTTAAGTTGTAAGCTCAACCTATTTCTGGGGAACATGCCAAAACATAATGGATCTTAAAAATCATAGAAGGGCTCAACAAATGACAACATAATTGAGATTTTGACATTTAACTTACGAAGAACAAAACTTCTTCAGGACAAGAAAAAAATCCTCATTCCAAAATTGATCATGTGTAATGAACATTAAAAATGCTCGGAAAGTCTATAAATTTCTCTATGATATATTTTGGATAAGAGGATATTTCTGTCTTAGAGATTAACTACCAATGTTGAACAAAAGACAATTTCTAAAGCTCATTATTAATAGCTTGCATCACACAAATTTCATGATGCATGAACTAATCATTAAATGTTCAAAACTGAGATAAATATTGATGTATGATCTCGAAAGCTAAATATTAAGCGAAAAAAAAAAAAACAACTTGCTCTCATAGCAAACTTCGTGAACTTTCATGATTCTTTTTTAAGAAAAAAAAACAGTAAAGGCATGCATGGCTGAACAACTAACCTGTCTCAGCAAAACATGCCTCACAGCTGAATCTATATATTCATTAACAGGATGACCAGAAGAGATCATGTAGCCATCCTTGAACTTCATTGACTTTGCACGTTGGGCTCTAAGCTTTCCACTCACTATGACCTGGACAATAAGTCATTGGTTCAGCGAGAGGTTTGGTTGTCCAATTATTTATGAAATCTCCATGATTAAAATCTCACCTCACAGCCTTTTGCGCCACTTTCCATGATAAACCTCAGGACTCCATAACAAGCCCTAAATAGAATAATAGAAAATTAATTGACCAGCAAAGAAAAAGCATTTTGTGTAAAACAAAAAATTCAAAAATGACTACATATTTTGCATATTCGTGCACAGCTCTAGATGCAATATTTATCACCTAGAAACATATAACATTATCCAGGTTAAAAGAACTCAGCCATCTAGCAACGTGCTAGCCACAGAAATATTGGTTATTGGGTTTAACAGAGACGAGCAGGAAAAAGAAAGAACAAAAAGAGCAATTCCTCAAATATAGTGGAACAGTATGGTTACACAGACTTGTGGGCAGCAATTCCTGATCCGACCCCACAGGTCTAATTGCATTATGTGACACACCAACAAAACCCAACCCCAGCTAGAAGTTAAGGTTTAGGGTTTTTGGTTGATATTTTCAACCTGATTAATGAATGTTCCAGGCTTTGGTTGTGCCTCTACATGATACTCATAGTGCCCAACCTGACCTGAACCTTGCCCAACCAATTGCTGCTCCTACATAGAACGTAAGAGAGAAAAGACACAAAACACATCAGCAAAACTAATCACGTGCACTGATGTGTGCAAAAATACCATTATGGTATACAGATTTACTACTAAAAATTTTCCATGACAACAACTCTCAAAAGGGAGCAAAGAAGAGAGGAGGGTGTTTTTTTTTTTTTTTTTTTTTTTTTTTTTTGGGGGGGTTTTTGGGGGCGGGGGGGGCGGGGGGGGCGGGGGGGCGTGGGTGGGTTGGTTTCAGCTAAATCCCACACAGGTAACTGACAATTTCATTTGACTCACATAAGCTAAATCCCACACAGGTAACTGACAATTTCATTTGACTCACATAAGCTAAAGAAATCTGTAACTCTAAGAATGCATAGTTGAGACCACAGTTTTCTGACCTGATGAGTCAACAAGGAACTCAGTCAAGTCAACTAGGCCAATTTCTGGCTGGGTGACTGATAAGGGATAACCCAGCTCGAGAGACTTTGCCCTAAATCTGGTTGACCCATTGGATCAACTAGGAACTCATTTGACTGGCCAGGTTGACATGAGTCATCCTATTCACAAGTAGAGCTCAAGTAAAAGGTTAAAAAAGTTTACCTACATCCAATACCCAACCCAACCCACTATACTCCTTTTTTCTTCATTTGCTTTTGTTAAAGAGCGCAGTCATCAAAAAATTAACTACGTGCTCTAGCAAACTGCAATACTTATTATTTATATTTTTCTTTGTTTTTCCTCTTATTTTTGGCATTTAATCTCCATAATGCTTCTTCATTGTAAGAACCGAAGGGGATCAAACTAATTTTGAAATTCACAACTTGAAAATTCTTTTTATCAATATAATAATATGATTTTGCACTAATGTATTTGGAAATGATTTCTGAAATTCCGTTTCCTGTCTTTCAAGATTCGATGCTTTTTGTAACTTCTCTTACGTATTAGAATATACGAAAATTTTCTATTTTTTCTAAGAGAATATACACGTTTATTTGTTTTTACATGTTTTTCATTATTTATGTTTTGAATAAAAAAATTTTACAGACCCACCTGGTTAAACACCAAGTCTCCTAGTCTACTAATCCCAGTAACTTGCCAAGTCTTGTCGACCCATTGGTTTGAAAACAGTGGTTTAGAACCATTCAAAAACAGAAAAAGAAAAAAGAAAACAGTGGTTTAGAAAATGTGAGATGGATTTAGTAGGTAAGCAGCATTTAGAGCCATTCACCCGTGGATCCATCTCTACGGTTGTCTGGCCGCTGCTGATAGAACAGCATTTCTTTTATGCACTGTAGCTCAAAGCCCAACTACCAAGATGAGAAAGGCTTCTTAACAAATCCCACAGATGCAAAATAGAACACATGGATTGTTGCGGTTATAGATACTTACACATATTGTCACATTCTCGTAACCCCAATGCATACGGAAGCAAGTACGTAAAACATAAGAATGTGGGTCAATATGGGAGACTCATTATTTATCAATATATATATATGGGAGACTCATTTAGTGTGAATGCAGTCAATATAAACCCATTTTTTCTCCGTTAAAGGGATTTGCTTAGCGCTCTCTTAAAGCGGTGATACCTAACCACTTCACATCCCTAAAAATGCAGATGCTAAAACCCATGAGAGGGGTCCTCTTATAATATCAGGCGTGAGCCAAAGTTTGTTGGAAGTAAAACCTAGATAGATGCTAATTCACATGAAGACTATAATTTGGAGCAGTTCATATTTTATAGGGGCCTACTGATTTATTTATAGGGTTGCTTTCAAGGCAGCATTGAGAATCCATTAGTCCCCTTAATAAAATTCAAAATGCTAAAAGTTCATTGGTGAGCCTAAGTCTCATTGAAGTAAAATTTAGCTCAATGCTAATTCACAGGACTGTAATTTTAGATAAATTTAAATTGCTAAAAGTTCATTGGCGGGGACAAATTCTCATTGAAGTGAAATTTAGCTCAATGCTAATTCACACCAGGACAGTAATTTTAAATGGTTTAGGTTTTTATATGCGGGCCCACACCATTTGAGTATTTATAAGTGCACCTGCTAATGGATTTATAGCATTTCTTCGATGGAAATAATAAATGTCCATCTGATCGCTCTAAATCACATTCAGACTAGGTAAGCCATCAGATTGTCAAATTGATCGTTTCTCAAATATGTGATTCACTCCCTTGAAATTTTGTATTTCAATTACGAGTTTTATCAATGACCAATCTGATGCTGGGCTTGAGCCTGATTGAAGTGAAATTTGACAGGATGCTAATTCGCAGTGACAGGGGAACTATAATTTTAAACAGTTTGGATTTTTAGAGGTCGGGGTGATTATAGATACATCATGCAATATACTAGCAATGTTATCTGAAGAATAGTGAATGAATTAACAATTTTAAGTACATTTCTTTTTGTGTTAAATCCAATGGTAGTTAATGGTTGAATTGGTGCCATATTAGGAATAACAACAATTTATGGGGGTAGGTAGGTCTATAGGGTTGTATTTATCCAAAGTCGTGCCCCAATATATAGTTTGTGATTGAAAACGGAAGTTAATTGTTGGGTGAGTGTCATATTGGGAATAACAACAACTCGTGAGAGTAGGTGAGTGTGAGAGGCTTGGATTTGTCCAAAGTGGTGCCCCAATATACAAAAGAAGGGCAAAAAAGGTGTTGTAAATACAGTAGGTTTATATCCCACCAACATCCAAAAGAATCTCCTAATTTTTTTTTCCAATTTAAATATTATATCTCCCATGGGCCATGGCTAGTCAATTACATGTCTTTTATTTCTCCAATTTTCTCTTCTATCCACCTTTAAAAGAATATACCAAAAAGAGGCGCCAATAAAAGTAACTAAATGGCTCCTTTATGTCCAATTTTATAAAGAGAAATGCTCCTGTGAGAAGGGCTCTCAACATCTTATGGTGAGAGGTAGCAATGTTGGGTGCCCACCTATAACCAATCCAAACAATCCACACACATGGGACACCTTGAATTACACCAGATCCGTTGGGTTAGCACCCATCCCAATGAATTGTATGTAGGATCGAGGGTCAAAAAAATTCTTTAATATAAACTCGTTAAACTTGTGGGCCATGGATGAATAGGTTTAGAGGCATGAGATTGACCACAAAATTGATATCTAGGGCCATCCAAGATGGCTCTTTCCACCCCCTGGTCCTGTGATCAGTGGGGTCCTGGCATTTCTCATTTGTAGAATTCCTCCCTATACACACATACACACACACACATACATATGTATGGGGTAATAATGTAATATTCTGCGGAGAGGTACCACTCACGGATTTGCATGAGAGGTAACCTTTTTACCACCGCATGGGAGGCCTCATTACAAATCAGACCCTCTCACACTCACTAACCACCCCATGAATTAGCACTCACCCTAATTCAGCACTAGCCTAAATAATAATCGGTCAGATTGAATTCTAACGGTAAATTTTTCATGAAATATAATCTGGTAGTGGTTATTATTCAGACTTGTGCCACATTAGGATAAGTGCTAATTCATTTGGGGTTAGTGAATGCGAGGGGGTTGGATTTGTCATGGGTGTCCCACACCATGGTAAAAAGGTTACATCTCATGCAAATCTGTGAGATGTACCCCTTAGCAGAACATAGCCCTATATGTGAGTGTATACAATATAATATATATATATATATATATAGAGAGAGAGAGAGAGAGCACTAGGAAGGTGCTCATCACTGCAATTGCAAGTAAAAAGTTAAATTACTTGGTAAAAAAGGTGGGGATGGAACTGTGAGAGAGAATCAATGGACCATTGGATTTTAGAGCCACTCACTTGTGGATCCATCTATATGGTTGTCTGGCTGCTGCCACTTGAAAGGCTTTTCCTTCTTGAATTCATTCTATATAAGGACAGAATAACCTTAACCATCACACAAATGCAATGAATGAAGTGTGATACTATCCTAATCACTCAAAGGGACTGCAAGCTCCAAAAAACTGGATTGTTTTCAGTTCTAGAAGAAATTCCAGGATCTTTCTCCATTCCACAGAAATTCAGCAACTTCACAGAAATTTTAGCAACATGGATTTCTTTGCAGAAAAGGGCTGCAACTGCAAGTACAAAACCTTTTCCACAGGATCCAGCCACTACGAGGGATTGGAAAACTTCAAAGAAGAGATTAAGAAAAACACAGCAATAATATATAGATTAAGAAAATTCAAAGAAATCCTATTGATTCTATTGAAAAAATTACAAGCTAGGTTCAAATGTCTCTTCTCCATGAATGAATAGTTTGTAGTCTCTTTATCAAATCAAATCCTAAATCTCTACTAACAACGAATATTTTCATACTAAAATCCCTAGAGAACAGAAAATACTAATACTATAAGAATCCTAATGATGTATTAAATAAACAGAAAGAATAGATGGGAAAACCGGCTGATGAGCAGCCCACCATCGACTGATACCCCAGGTCTGGACCTATTTCCAGACCTTGAGAATGGCCCACAGGGCCTGGATCACCTGTTGGGTAAAATCTGGGCCCAGTTATGCGCTTGGCTGCGGGTCTAAATAGCCCTGACGTTGGATTGCATCAAGGTGTTCAAAGGAAGGAATTAAAACAGGTCCGCAATGTAATCGAATGTTGACGCCCTTAGATGAAGGGTTAGTTATGATGGGGCAGATTTTTAGCTCGACCCTAAACCTTGCAGGAAATAATGAACATAACAAGGATTGCCTGATCCTAATCCTTTGGGAGACAGGAAGTCCAAGAACAAGAACTAGTTCAGAAAACCCTTTTTTTTTTTCGGTGACAAAACAATTTATTAAGAAAAGATAATTACCCAAGGACAAGAGGGACATGGGCATGAGAGCATTATACCCCATACCACAACTTTAAGTACAAAGTGAAACCCACCCAAGGAGAAATCCAATCAACACCCCGAAAACAGGTAACTGCTTCTTTTCCCATCTAATGGATCAAATTCAAATGGCATCGAGACGTCACAAAATCATCCTATTAACAACTGGAGTAGTTGAGATCATTCCTTTGTTTTTACCGAAGCAAATTTCACAGAAGTGAAAATAATATACAAATAAATTATAAATGTAAGAGGTGTATGCTGTAAAGTGAGAACAAGAAATGAAAAAATAAAAATAAAAATCTTCTAACAATAACGAACGCATTTACATCTCACAAAACCATCTACTCCAATGGAGTGAACCCTAAAAGCAACTTTTTGAGAATTTTATTCTATATTCCTTACCTCTGGCCTACTTATCCAGAAGTTATGATAATAATCGTTATTATTGTTTCATCATTAAGGTTATAAAATTAGCCGGAGATTAATTATTTTATTCAAAATTACTGTAACGAGATTATAAGGCCATAAAAAACTATCCAACCAAGTATGAAATGACAGAAATGCCTGTCCACATTTTTTACCCAATCACAACCCAACTTATCACTTTTACGCTTGAGATCCTACCCTCCTATTGTATTTTCCTCATAATCTCTTAACCCGTTCTACAAAACAATCTCCAATCAATCAAGGTTTGCAAGAAAGGAAATTATAACGTCCCCGACTGTTGCTCAGCTGGTTATGGACATGGTACAGTGTGCGTGGGTGCATGAGTTCGGTTCTCTTGTCATTAAGAGGTCATTACCAAGTGTGGGTCCCGCCAAAGCAAGGCGTCGGGAGGTTCCAGACTGGAGACAGACCTAACCTGTGGCAATTTTACACAAAGTGGCTGCTCGCAGGTCTCGAACCTGCGTGATAATGCAATGTACTTGAGACTTTTACCATTGCACCAAAGCAATGACCCTAGTCCGGTTCTCTTGTAAAGCAGCAAAAAAAGAAGGGAGTTTTGACACTAGGAAAATGGTATGTATAAAAAGATCATATAATATGATTTTTTTTTTGGATTTAGTCAATAAAATAGCATTAGTGGGTATGGAACAAAACCCTAGTCTATAATGAAAGGGAACCGGTGACAGCCTAATTTATAATTAAAAAGGAGAAATTTGTGGTGAAATATGGACCACAAATACTTTTAACAATTGATTTTTGGGTGAAAACCCTTGATTCTTTTCCCTTTTTTTTCCAGCTTCATCAAAGGCTCGAACTCATGCACTCTCGCACACACAACCATGTCCCTAACCAGCTGAGCTACATCCCGGGACGAAAATCCTAAATTATTTTACATGTGGTCTCATGCATCTTCGTGATTTTCACGTTTTCTGAGTATTAACTTTAAAATACATAGATTTTTTGAAGCTAGTACTCATTAAGGAAAACAAAAGATGAAAATGACAAACATACATGGGAAAATGTAAACAATTTAGGTTCTTCACCTAAAATCAAATGATAGGAGTAATTGTGGTCCTCACTCCACAACTGATCGCACCATTTTCGCTCTAAAGAACGGTTATTTCCTCATTCCCTTCCAGTAAAAGCTAAAGCTTTGTCTGCATTTACAATCATTGTTATTTTATACAACATTAAATTGGAAGAAAGAAAATCAACATGACATAATCTACTCACGCTCTCATTTTTTTCGGTATTCAAAATCTCTTTTACAGCATTTGGTATCTCAGACTTTTGATTATTAGAGTAATATTTGTTGGTTTTCTATCCCTTTGAGGTGCATCCTCGTTTGTGAAAGTCCCTATTGAGACCTCTTATCGTGCTTCGGCACTTTTCCACACAAACCCTAACCATAGGGCCTACATCATGAAGATTCAACCATTTCTATGGCTGAGGACTCTTATGGAACAATTAGAAGGTACTAAGAGAGCCTGCAGGGATTGGACTAAGCATAGAATGGTTTAGATTGAAGAATGGGCCCAAATAGTTCCCTGAATTTCATAAAAATTATGTATAGGGATTGTTTCCATAAATTGTAATTGCAAGGGGTTTCCACAGTTTGCAGAAAATAATAGAAAACAGGCTGTTTCTTTGGGCTTTAATAAATGGGTCAAACTGCATGGGCCTGTACCAACCGGATCACCGAAGAGATGCCTCCAAGCTGGTGAAGCCCATACTTCCAAAAAGCAGACCAATATAAAAAATCAACTTCCTTAGGCATTACTAGTAATTTGATATAAAAGAATTAAAAAAAAGTGAGCAATAAATATAGACAAATGAGTGGTTCACAATTTCCCTTCATTAACCAACCAAAAGATATCCAATGAGCCTATTGTCTTGTAGATGCCAATCCACCAAATCCTCATTTATATGGTTATACTAGTGGGGCCCACCTATATGCCATGTGTCTTGTATTGTATTAGCATCACACTGCCAATAATAATGTACCATTACGCCAGCATTCTTGGAAAGGAAAAAAAAAAAAATTGATCACGCTTGTGATGAAAGTTTGTTGTCATGGAAGTGACAATCCATCATTTATAGTTTATACCAACAAACAATGATCATAGTTTATACCCCCACCCTATGACAACACACACAAAAAATAATATTTAGTTAGTTAATTAATTACTAACTAACTAACTAAATAAATAAATAACGTGTCATAGATGACCACTAAAGTCCTGAAGAACACCCCCAAATCCAGATAAGTTGCCAGCAACTTGCATTCTTTCACGCCATGAATATTGAATTTGAAAATTCTTTCCAACAGGAAATAATTAATCACAGTTTTACAAGCCAGTGTTCAATCTAAACCAACCCAATTTCTAAGGGCTCTTTCCATGCTAACACCTTTAATTCCTCTCAGCCTATGTTCAACCTAACCTTAGACATCCAGAGCACTTCATCAACTTTTTTACGGTAGTTAAGATATCAACCAATAACTATCACACATCCGCAAACATATACATATGCACACTGTCAAATAAATTTAAAAAATTCACAAATGAAGACTGGTACTCACTCAAACAAATGTATGTACATACGTACGCAATGCAATCTCAACAAGAATAAAGCTCATCAACCCCTTTAATATCAGCCAATGAGAGTAAAACAGATTGTAAAAACATATAGTACTGATAATTTAAATTTTGCAGAATAACAATTGATATAGAAATGCAATACCTTCGGACAGCAAGGCCACCAAGAAGCTTGTACCGAAGGGACTCCGCCTGAGCAATTGCACAGAGCCCTCTATTGTTAACCTTTTCAGCATACAGTTCCACACTATTCTCTGGAAAATTGAACCTCTTTTGAACAACAGAAGTAAGCTCCCTAATTCTCCTCCCCTTCTCACCTATATAAGCAAAACACCACAGAATCATTTCCTCCATGGAGAGAGAGAGTGATTACTTCAATACATTAGGTTGCATCCTGATCCATCCCGAACTACAATCAGCTCAAATATTACCCTTTTTTAGGGGGGGAAAGTGAATGTTTACCAGTCCTATGCATTTAAGGTGGTTAAAAAACTTGAAAATCATACAAGGTGGATTACTGTTTCTCCAGCCTCTCTAGCTCAGAATCAATGCCAGCAATCAATTAGCATGAATCTCATAGGATTATATAAGTAATAAGATATCTGAGACACTAAGGCCAGAACATGTGCTCATCAAGACATCCAAACACAAAAAAACGCAGACATCAAACACTGGAATTTACAGAAATCATAGATCTGTAAGCGCCAGAAAGCACTACAAATTACATTTAAAAAAAGAAGAAGAAGAAGAAGAAGAAGAAGAACACTTAAATCATAGAACTGCAAGACCATTTTTAGTCTGCGTCTAAAACACCTTAAAAACAAAAGTATACAATACACTGAAATCCTAGTTCTAATCTACTTCTAACTAAAAACACCCCAGAAACCACTAAAACAGCGGATCAACATCAGATTTGAAGCTGTTCGGCCACTGCACCTCGTGTCAGTAAGATCCCACAGTTCCAATCACAAAAGGCCATTTCATCCATCCAATATATCGAATGAAACAGCTAATTCAAGAAACCCATGATCTCCATCTATTCATAAAGACACAATTTTTTTTCTAATTTTAGAAAAGAAGAAGAAGAAGAAAGCCTACCAAGAACGTTCTGAGTTCTGGTAGCTCGGATGATGATCTCGGTACGCATTGGAGTGACTCGAACCTCAACTCCCGAGTACCCATCCTCGGCCAGCTCTCTCGTCAGAACTTCGTTCAGTTCCGCGAAGAAAACTCCATCTGCAACGAACTGAAACGCAAAAAGATCCAATTTTTCCCTCAGAAATCGAAGAACATGGCTTCAAGATACAAACTTTGTGATCGAATCGAAGGCTAGGGTTTCATTACCTTCCTCTTTTTGCTAATCTGAGTCGCCATGATTACGAAGCTGTTGGTGCGGACGAGCTCGGCGCAAACAGAAACCCTAGATTTGGAGTAAGAGGAGATTGCAGGTATCGGGCTTCGCCATTTCTTATGATTTATAAAAACAACCTGCGGCCTGGATCTGCTGATCGAAACGTGACATCACATCGCGTGAATCATAGCCGTTTAATATAACTGATATTGTAATGAGTTTGTGATCGGTGTGATATGAACCATTATAATGAAGATTAAATGAAATCATCGGATTTTTTTTGTACTTTTTTGAAATTATGACCTCGAGTGTGTTTTGATTTTTATGAATAACAGCCTCGAGTAATCTTAAAATCTCGATTAGACACCTTAAATGAGCCGGGAGAAAGGCCACTTTTTTGTGCAAACTGTCATGAATTCTGTTGTTTTATGCAATTAGATTTTGACCGTAAAATAGCTTAGAAGTAATGTGAAGTGAAGTATCAAATCAATAGAGAATAAAATATAAAGAGTTTATGATGGTCTTTTATTTTAGTGGCTTGATAAGGAATCTTTTTAGCTTTTTATGTGAAAAGAGGGGTTTTTTTTTTTTAGTGGAGAAAGAAGAAGGGATTTTTGAATTTGTGTACTTTTAATATGATAGGTGGTCTTTTCTTATCTGGATAATGTAAGCTCTACCTCATTTTACTTCAATTCACTAGCCATCCAAACACTCCCCACCTTAAAATGGATGGATATCCTTATGGAGAATCTTTTGAAAAACTTAGGAACTAATTGGAAAAATTATTTGTGCCCTTTTTAAATATAAGACAAGAATTTTAAGCCTTACTTAAGAATTTCTCTTAAATTTTTAACAATTGTGGGAACATGTATTTCTATAAGTGGTTAAAAATGAGGACTCAATATTAAAAAAATAAAGTGAAAAAACCTTTTTTTTTATGAAAGTTGAATTAAAAAAAAGATGAAAAATAAATATCCAACCATCAGCCCAACATCTCATCTCACGCAACCACCTAGTGATTGATCCCTAGGTGAATAGACAATCCTATGTATTGTACCACGGCCCAATATAGACAAAAGAAAAAAAAAGGCTTCTGTTGAAAAATACCCATGAATACTAGGGTTGCAAACGGAATGGTTCCGAGTCGGAACTATATTGGACTCGGACTCGGACCTGTTTTTAAATAACGGTTCTGGTTTCGGATACGGTTTTGACTTAGAAACCTGTTTTGTTGGTTCCAAACCCGGTTCTAATAGAAAAATCCAGATCCGGTTTTTAAACCGGATTCACCGACAGGAATGGATCTAGTTCCATAACCGATTCTAACTTCTCTCCATTTTTTTAATTTTTTATTAAAATAAGTATATAATTCAATTTATAACAATACATTACGTCTACTATCTCTAGTATTATACATAAGAATGTCTCAAAAAAAAAAAAATTATTTTGAGATACAGTTTACTATATCAAAGACTCATATGCCGGGCGGGTCCTAGGTCTACGGGTTAGAACACATATGGATCCAAAACCGGACTCTTTTATCAATCTAAACCTAAATTGGGTTCTGAAACTCAGATCCGTTTATGAATCGGAACGAAAAATAAGTTCCAAACCTGGTTTTTTTTTTATCGGAACTTTCGGGTAATCGAATACCCTATTTGCAAACCTAATGAATACTCAAGCATCAATGCAAAATTGTCGAAAAACACACACATAGTTACATACTTTATATTCATATAAAGATAAGCACATCATCATGGAGAGAAAATAACAGTTGGGCACTCCTTAGGAGATATTGTCCACTGATCAGGTGGCCCACTTTAGATGAGTGCTAGACCAAATATCAGTCAAACAATAAATTCCAGTGTTTCCGTCGCCCCAATCATTTCACGTTTCTTGCAAGTTAACCCCATAACACAATCTATTCCATGCCCAAATTCAAATTCAAGTTCCTCCCTTGGAATCCAAGTTTGATGAGAACAGGGAAAAGCATCAGTTGCTTTTATGAAAATTATCTCTTCCTTATTGAGCCATATAAGCCTCACCATCAGAAGAAACTTAATTTTCAGAGGATCCCAAGTAGGAACCATGGCACAAGTTCTTGGAAGATTGTGGGATCGAATGCAAGGTTTGATAAGTTCTACCTCATTTTATGAATTCATTTCAGTGGTCTTGTGTTGAATTCACAGGTTCAGGTTTCCTTACCAGACCCTTTATTGGCTGGAAGAAAGGGTAAAAGAAAGAAAAAAAAAAAAGATATGCATGGGCTGTATTAGTGATAAAGATTGGTGGTTTGATTGTCTTAATATGATTTTATTTTTAACTAAATAAATAAATAAAATGATAGTCCGCATCAGCGTCGACTGATATTTAAATTATTTAAATTCACTGCATATTTTGGTTTTTCTCTTTTCTGTGTTTTTTTTTCCTTTCCTAAAACCTGTTTATGATTTTGTTGATGAGTGAGTTGAGCTGAGGCATATCAATTGGGGTTCAGTGATGCTACATTTACCTTTACATCTTCATTGCATGTTGCAGGAAAGCCACAATTGAGAAAGATATGTGATAATGTATTCGATCAGAGACAAAACGACAAGAGACTTTTAAAATTTTCTGATCTTCACTACTCAGTTTTGCTGGCATATAAGTAAGAGCAGAGTATTAACTGTATTATGTAACTATTTATTGTTCAGATATGTGTATCAGATGCTAGTTTAGGCCCTGTTTGGATCCGAATTTGGTTGCCCTATAATCCAAATTACCTGCTATTCATTACCTGGTCATGGCAAATAATAAAGCAAACTTTACAAGCAACTCAGGTTATCCAAACTCATAAACCCTCTGTTGAGCATAAAAATCAAGTTACCTGCACTTGATATACAAGTAGTGTCCTCAAATATTGCAGATTAGCACTCAGTTTACAGCAAATGTGATTACCTGTGATTGATTATAGCAAAGTTTTCAGGTAACTTAAGTTCTGCAAAGTCCAAACACACATCCCTTGTTTAGGAGTAAACCAAGTTACTAGTTGCCTGCACTCAGTTTACAAGGTCCAAATGGACCCTTCCTACATATGTATGTATTATACAACACTTGATAATGATCAAATTAAGCATTTTTCTTTGCAGCCTTTTCAATAAACATTTCGGCGGCAGGCACAAGGAACCTCCCTCCGCTGAAGTAGTTGCAAGTACTGTGATGGTATGCGATTGTTGTTAAAAATCCTCAAATTCTAATGGATTCTAGCACTTACATTCTTCAGTTGTCA
This sequence comes from Umbellularia californica, assembly GCA_028538565.1. Classification (NCBI taxonomy): domain Eukaryota; kingdom Viridiplantae; phylum Streptophyta; class Magnoliopsida; order Laurales; family Lauraceae; genus Umbellularia; species Umbellularia californica. The sequence goes on along the minus strand of JAPQWN010000001.1, from coordinate 8,874,503 downwards.
GATAAAAAAAATATTTTTCACCAAAAAAAAAAAAATGTCTGGCATATGACCTATACGGCTATACCTTACAACAAAACAGTGCAATTTTACTTCTGCAATATCATTGATATGGGTTAGAGGCTATCTTGAACTCAAGGGTTTCTCTTTGGTAAATCAGTATATCATAATATGCATGTTCTTTTTTTTCTTCCTCCCTCTTTTTGTTGTTGCCTTTCTCCCTTCCACAAATGATGAGTTAAAATTTAGATATCATCGTCGTTATCAACGCCTTGACACAATTATGTTGGGGTCGGCTACATGAACTTTGTTTATCCATTCCAATCCATCACAAGCCAAATCCTTAGATAAGTTGAATTTCTTCAAATCTATTATTACTGCTTTCATCCATGTCTTCTTTGGCCTATCCATTCTCCTTGGTGGGCTATCAACCTGCATACAAAAACTTTCCCTCATTAGCGCCATTGCAAGCCTATGCTAGACATTCAAACCACCTTAAATGGATTTCTCTCATTTTATTACCTATTGATAATACCCCTAGATGCTCCCGAAAGCGCTTATTTTTTATTCTACCATTCATAGTTTTACCACACATCCACCTCAACTTCCTCATCTTTGCTACACTCCTTTTGTGCAAGCGTTGCTTCTTAATTGGTCAACATTATACTCCGTAGGTCATAGTTGATGGAATCGTTCTCCTGTAAAATTATCCTTTCAATCATGTTAATACTTACAGATCACAAAGCATTACACAAGCAAGTCTCCACTTCAACCATTTTGCTTTTATCATATGTTCAACATCTTTCTCAATCCCTCCATTCTTAATCATTATTGAGCGAAGGTGTTGGACTGAATCTCTTTGTTTAGATATATAGATATATATTTATTTACAAATGTTTTGTGTTTATAAATCACGAAGGCATGAGGTCAGTGTGGGTGAAAAATTAATATTCTAAACAAGCAGAGGAGGATTTTCCCTCAGACAACTTGATAACCACACTGATGTAGGACTACGCTCAATACACAATGGATGCCAAATGTGTAAATTTTGATCTGTCAGGTTTCAATTGAAAGAAACTTAAAAACCCGCATTGTTGGTTAATCACTGATTAGATCCCAATACTGCTTCAGCATCAAATATCTGCATCTTAAAAAGATTTATTTCACTCATGTTGCGGACTGGTACTGGATGCAGGAATTACAAGGTCAGAAGCCTGACGGGATAGATCGTGAACAATTTTATAAGATGATCTTGGAATGGACATTAAAAGATCGACGCCAATTTGTTCAAAACAAGTTCTTACTGGCAATAATGGCTGCCCCAGCAATGGCAGAACTTACCAAAAGAGGAGGTGAAAGGGTGCCTTCAATTGGAAATGTCATACAGAAAATTCCAACTCCAGTCTTTGTCCCTCTATACATAGTAGGGCTGATACTTGTCCAAGATTTGAGCATTCATGTCGACTAGATTGGTCTGTATTCATGAAACTAATAATAATTATATCCTGATTCATCAGGTCTTGGTCTACATTATATGTCTATTTGTCACCGCTGCTAATATGAGCGGGAAGAAAGAAACTATATATACTAATCTAATCTTCATATGATTGTAATTAGTCTTGTGTTTTCTCCTAGTATTTATTCACAATCCATTGCGTCAGAGATGCATATGCTTAATCTGTGCTGAAATTATGTGTGTGGTACATTCAAACAAAGCACTGTTGTCATTTTTGTAGCAAACAACCATTAATTGCAATTTGATAGTAAATACAAGTTTCTCTCATTTATTTACTTTGGGATTCATTTTATTTAAAATCTAATCAAGAGAATTTCAAATTCATTGGATGTGGCATTCTGTCATATTCTAAGGGAAGCCAATTTTGTAATAGATCTTCTCTACAATTAGGTCCTTTTGTTATAGTGCTTTCGGTTAGGCATTTCCTCCTCCTTATTCCCTTTGCTTTTCAGCATGGTACTCACCATAGAGTTCTTGAACCATCTCTATATTTACTGCATGCGGTTCCATTCTTAATATGTTATCTCTGCCACCAATCAATAACAACAACAACAACAAAAACCTCAAAATTCAGCTAACTTAAACTTGTAATTGAGATGCATAGATTCTATAGTTTTAAATAGCATCACCCTTCATGCTATCTAGAAAGGAGAGTATCTGTTAGATGAAGTACATTTAAACATAAACACAATTGCTATTTTTATGACAAACTCCCATTTGCTGCAACTTGATATTGCATAAGTTCTACCACTGAGCTAATGTTTCTTCCTCAATTATACTTGTAACTTAGCTAACTGAAGCTTGTAACTACTTGCCCAAAGATTGAAAATTTTCAAATAGCTTCGACCTTCCACTGTGTCTAGAAAGGACCAAGGACTATCTCGATATTTGTATCATGTAACAAAAACTCATGGTTGAGTGGTGTTAGCACCTTGGTTTTACACACATGCCAAGGGATCAATCCCTGGGTCTTCAAGTTTAAAGTATTGTGCCTGAGCACTAACCCAACTTAGCAGACAAAAAGAAAGAGTCTATGTACAGCAATCCCCTTTAATGTAATTTGATGAAACGGTTTCTACTGTTTAAGTGATGTTTCTTTATTTAGCATGCTTGGACCTTTAGCTAACTGAACATGTAATTGCAGTCCAGACTCCAGAGACTGTAGAACTTTAGATAACATTAACCTTTCAAGCTATATCAAAAGGAGCATGTTCAATTCTTTTTTTATTTTGTGTAAACTTTCTTTTTCTAGTTTGGACAGTGGTAGGGTACTGGAGTGTTGACCTATAAGCCCAGGGATCAATCCCTGGGTGGCCATGTGAGGATGAGATGCCTCTATTACTGAGCTATGGGGGCATGTCTCTATTTTATGTGTAAAATTGATGAGACGAAAAAGTAGAGAAAACCCAGAAAATGAAGAAATAGGGCGGAAAGAAGAGTGATAGAATAAGAGATGAAAAGAGAAAAATGAACAGTTTCTCCAGATTCAGTCCATCTGAGGAGAAAACCACTGTAGTGGATCCTGCATCTCTTGACACTGAATGACTGATGAAAACACTTTCTCCTAGGCGTTTCACTATGTCTAATGTCTAAAACTCTCCTAAATTGTGGCAAATGTAGGGTTACCTACAGATCCTCATCATCTAAAACCTCATAAAAGTTTAGGATTTATGTTGCAAACATTATATGAATAATTTTTCATTTTCAAAAATACAAAAAGCTGTCAAAAGAATCCATTCCATAACACCAAAGCCTCCTACAAAATCATTCAAGAAAAAAAAAAATGAAAGCTGCAATTACACAAGGATTAAAAACCTTAATAATAAAAATAAAAAGGTTTATCGGAAAAGATCTAAAATGCAAACCTGTTTGCATTGAGAAGCCTTCAATTTACATGAGAAGTTATCAGATGGAGAATGTAAATACGAGTTAACGATGATTGTATCATATCACTACAGGATAGATCAAAGGAAACATCACTGCTATAGGTCAACACCCGACCTGATAAAAACTGTTAACATCGAAACTATAGACTCCAGTTAGAATGCCATTGCCGATGGTCACCCAAAGGAATATGGTTTGCTGTATCATCTGCTTCACACTGTGTGCTGATAATATCAGCACGACTACTACCACTAACTGGCGTGCCAAGCTGTGGGACTCTCACAGCATCTGACTGCATGCTTACAATGTCCCCCCGAGTACTGCCCAAAAGTGGAGGGGCAGGCTGCGCAATTCTTGCTAACCTTTCTTTGGAGGCAACAATTTTTTCCCAAGCCGCACGTAAAGCATGGAGTGCCACATCATAACTCTCTCCAGATGCAGCCCCTTCTTCTACACATCTAATGGCTTGCTTACACAAGTTATTGTATCGGAGGTTCACAGACTCTCGACGATTGGCTTGCATTGCTACATCTCGTTCATCCAATACAACCCGACTCTTAGCATTTCTTGTCCACCGCTCTAAGATGTAATGAGATGGAAGGGTCGTCACAGTTGATATTGTGAAAACTTTCAATATGTGCCGACAAATAATTCCCAAATACTCAAACATCTTGCAGGTACAACTTGCACCCTTGTCAGAGACGTTGAATGTAACAACATGAGCCTTCCGGTGCTCCTCATATTTGGTGACTTTAAACGTGCCAATCGCTCCATCTTCCTTGATTTTATTTGCAACATAACCTAAGCTTTCAAAAATTTCCTCCTGAAATTTCAGAAAGATTTTTCTCGTATAAATATCAGCAACTTGCTTTTCAATTGGCAATTTTGTCTTGAGATCAGGCTTGGAGTGCATGGTCTGAACATCCTCTTCAAGCTCCTTTTCATACCAAGTGTCCAAGGCCCTTTCATACTGTGCCACAAACTCTTGCAAAGTCATATTAGCATTCAGGTGGCCATCAAAAAACGAATTTATAATTTCACTGTGCGGGTTTGTAGGCATTTGCGCAAAGAATGTGTCACTCAAGTATACTGGAACCCATCTATCACGAGAATGGTACAATAACCGAAGCCATTCATTATCCCTAACACCGTATCTATCAACGAGCAACTCCCAGCACGATTCGAACTCTTCGACTGTTTCAGTTTGGTTGATACATTTCTCAAGTTCACCTTGGAAGGTGGGATATGAGAGATATACATGAGACAACTGCTTCTGGGCGCTATTTAAGATGTGCCACTTGTTAAAAATGTGATGGGATCTCGGAAATACCTGCGCAATTGCTGCTCCAACAGTCACATCTTGGTCAGTGATTATCGAATGAGGTTGGCGTCCACACATTGCTTCAAGCCATGTCTTGAATAACCAAACGAACGATGGTTCTGTTTCATCAAGAAGCAGCGCACAACCAAACAGTGTAGACTGTTGGTGATGATTCACTCCTGTGAACAGAGCAAATGTCATCTCATACCGGTTCACCTTATACATTGTGTCGAAGTAGACCACATCACCAAAGTAATTGCTGGCCATCCTCGACCTTGCATCAGCCCAAAACATACTGCACAGGGACCGGCCATCATCAACTTGTATTGCATAAAAGAAAGCGGGATTTTCAGATTGCATGCGTTTGAAATACTCCAAGACATTCTCTGTGTCTCTTCCAAGGTTCCTCCTTCCTCTCAGACCGGTTTGGTTATGATTTCCATAGTCCGCGTCAATCAACCCAAAGCTGCACATTCCACTAGCATCTGCACCAAACATAGACATTGCTTTACCCACATCCACTCTTGCTCCATCCAAAGCTCTAGTCCGACTTTTCGAACTCTCAGGGGCGTTCCTATGTGATCGAAGGAAAACCACTTCACTTGGACTGAGTAGTGGATGGTTATGCTCCTTGACGAATTTCGAAACAACCCACTTCCCAAGCTCTGTTTTCCTCACCATCATCATTGCCTCACAGCCTTCCCTCGTGATTGCCCGCGGCCTCTTAACCCTGTTCGCATTGTTCACATGTTTCTTCGCTCGAAAACCCTCTTTTGAACACACAAATTTCCGGGCAATTGTCTTCCCATCTTTCCTCGACCGAAGGTTCTTACTGATACGGCTGCCAAAACCAGCATGCCGTGCATACTCATTATAGAATATCCTCGCAGAGTCTTCAGATTCAAACTCCATACCCTCATATGGTTCAATATTTCCATCTCCCTCAAAAGCTTCAACCATCACACGGTCCTCCACTGCTCGATGTTCCCCAACTGTGGTCAGCTGATATTCCGTGCCATCGCCATGAGGACGCATTTGGAAATCCAAAAATGCATTATCATGATTTGTTGTGTTGTCCATGATAGCCTCTGATGACAAAATCCAATTTTTAAACATGCCAAGAGATACCAGCAGGGAGAGAAAAAGGGGGCAAAATCAATCAAATGGTGCTTGATAAAACTACTATCAAAGTTGCCCCAATACCACCAAAAAAAAAAAAAAAGGGGGCCGAAAGCTAACGTTTGAGGAATCTTACATGAGTGCTGATAAAGAAATCAAAGGCTGCGAATGCTGGAATCTGAGATTTTTTGGATTCCTAAATCCCAAACAAGAAAAGGACAAAGCATGAATCTATCTCATTAGAAAAAAAAAGAGCAGAACTTGATATGAATGGGGAAAAGATAAAAACCCAAACTTTGAAAAACTGACCTTTTCCTTTACATATCTGCAGCAAAATCAACGTCCAATTCCTTGGAATGCTTATTTTCGTGGAGAAATCGAGTAAGGCATGGCAAATCAATGAATCAGAAAACGCCCAAATTCCGAGTTACTCTCCCAGAGGATTGAAGGAAAAAAAAAAAAGAAAGAAAGCAAGGGTTTGGAAGGAAGAAGAAAGATTGGGCTGGGATTTAGAGAATTCTAAAGGGAGGAAAAAGAAAATCTCTGATGAGGAGAAAGGGAGCTAGGGTTTCGGTGTTTCGTTTTTCTGGGGGGGGGGGGGGTGGTTTTCTTCTGAAACAATCGATGCTTGGTGTGAGAGAAGCCGAGTCTGGTTCTCCTCTGGGATTTTCTATGGCCTTTTTCCTTATCAGTGTTGTGAGCTTGTGATGCATTGATTAGATATCAATCAATAATAAGTACGATGGCGCACGGGATTATTCATTAGCTTTGACTCAAACCTGAGTTTAATTTCTCACTATTGGTTTTTTTGTTTTTAGTCAGTCGGCTGCGGGACTAAAAATCTAAACCACTCAAAAATAAATTTACCATCTCCAACCAACAACTACATACTAGGTTGTTGTCTATAAAATGATTAAATCTCCAACCAACAACTACATACTAGGTTGTTGTCTATAAAATGATTAAAGTTTTATTGTATTGTTGTCGTTATAATTTTCATCAAAGTCTTATCTCAATTATGTTGGAGTTTGATGAATGAGTTTCAAGGTAGAACCACAATGCAATGGCGTTATTTGCTTCATATTATGGTGCAAACGCCCTTCTTCAATGCATGGTGGGGCTTACAGTTTGAAAATCCAAGTTAGTCATCAGCCCAGCATCCTATATGGAGTGATATCCTGTAAATTATCATTCATATATGTAAGATACCCATCATTGGACTTGACTTGATCTAAAACACGTGATGGAACTTACTTTACTTTTTGTTTGTTGATTAAAAATGGAAGGAGTCTCTGTCTGTGATCAATCTAACGAGCGGCCATTGAAAATTTATATGCAACAAATAGAACGGGTGTTAAAGTTGATAAATGGCTTGGATTTGAAAAGATAGGCCCCACCATGCAATGAAGAAGGGCGTTGCACCATAATATGATGCAGCGTTGCTACATTGCAGTTTTGTCCTGAATTTTAATCTTCGTTTAAGTCTTTCACAAGCGAAAGCTTGATAGCTGAGTTGTACTCCTTCATGTCTATCTTTTTTGTTTTCTACCCATAACCTCTTTGCCCTCCTCCTTTCCTTATTAGGCCATCAACCTATTTAATTTTTTTTCCTCAATGACTCCCATAAGTGGCCTAGATTAAACATAAAATATCTTAACTTTCAGTAATATTATTATATTCATATATTTTTAAAAGTGATGGGTGAAATGTGTCGAGGAGCCCCACTAAGGGCTTATTTCTTTACTAGAATTTAATGAATTCATAAATGGGAACTTTCTGAGCTCCTTTGAACTTGAGTACAGGGGTGTTAAATAATTATATCTCTTGAAAAGCCCAGACGTCCTTTTTTTGCAGTTCTTTTGTGGGCCATTCCATTGATCATTTCAATCTCTTTCACACATCTGCCAGTCACGGCTGGAATTGTGGTATGTCATAAATTCTTATCAAGAAACGCTAAATTTCTAATAGGAATTTTGGAATTTCCAGACAACTGAAATTCCTGACTGAAATGGGGCCTTAGGTTTCGTCGGTCAAATAAAAAAAGCTTGGTGGGACCACGAGAGGATGTTTAACTGATTCTCAAAAGCTAAAGACTGATCGGATATGTAATCATACAATTCTTATTTTTTCGTAAAAGTAATACAAACTTAGACACACTCACAGAAGAGCAGTTCGCATTGGCCACGAAAACAATTGCATGCAGGGGGAATTTAAAATTGGGGCCTAACTTTTTCAAATCAAGACCGTCATTAAACTTTTAGAGATGCTCACAGATGATGTGTTTGGTACTTCTTTGATGGTGTGGGTCTCAGGCTCTGTTTGGTCTCTGGAATGAGAGTGATACAGTGAGGTCTTGGGATTGAATGTAATGGGTAAGTTTAATGACGGTGTGGGTCGAGATGGGTATTGCATGTAGTTCTGTGGAGAAGATGACTGGGTTTGTTTGGTTGAGGGGATTGGAGAGGAAGAGAAACAAGGAAAGAAAAAAAAGTGAAGAAGTAAAAGAGAAGTGGGTGGTCGGCTGGAAGTGGAGAGAAAGAGAGGGTCCTGTGATTGAGAATGGATATGGGGAGATGAGTAGAGAGACAAGAGACACGAAGATGGATGATGGAGAGATGAACGGATAGGTCGACTGTGCAGGCTGTTTGGTTGGGGAGATTAAGATTAGATAAGCTTTTCTTTTGGTTGGTCTGTTTGTTTACCAAAATTTCAAGAATTCATGTGTCTTGGGGATTTCAAGTACTCCAACCTTAGGTGGAATTTCAAATTCCTTCTTTTGAGGGAGCATTTGAAATTCGAGCAAAATTTATAAAGAGTGAAATTCCAAAAGTCATTTGAGTATATTATGAAATGCGTCTTTTTTTTTTTCCTGTCCTGATTTGAAAAGTCCCTGAAAGTTAGGCCCTGTTTTGAAAACTTTTCAAAAAAATTAAAAAGTTTTCCTACATGTGGCTTTGATTAGAAACAGATGAATTTCACATCCATTTTCATCCCTGCATTTATTAGTTTTTGCTTAGCCAGCCAAGGGGGCTAGAAGGCTGGAACCATTTGAGACCCACCAACTGCAGGAGTGGGACACCCAGCACACACTGGGAGGAGGGAACAGTGCAGGGAGTGAAACATCTGCACATGCAGGTAGAGGACCCAGGGATCACCCCCCTCAGTAGATGGGTGAAAAGAGGGAAGCCCAACCAACTGGGCAGCCCACAGTTCTCTTAGTTTTTTAATTAAAAAAATATTATGCCCACTGTAAATTAAGGACTTGATTGATCTAAAGCCCCAGATTTTTTTTTTTTTTTGAATAGTGAGCAAGAAGAATTTATTGAGGGTGTGTAATTTGAATGAGTTGGACCCAGAAAAATGGAGCATGCATCAGCCAGTAATAGCGCAGGATCAGCACATCATCATCCTTTGGGCATCACTTGATGATCATGGTGTAGTTCATCAAATTAAAAATCAGATTGAAAAATGGAGGACCTATATGTGTAAAAATGGAACCCCTAGCCAACAAACTGGTAGCTCAGTGGACGGTCTGGATAACCCGACATTTTTTTTTTTTTTTAATTTTTTGCCTGCCCCTTCTCTTCATCCCCTCTACAGTATACACTAACATACAAGTATGCATCTAGGTGGTATCCATGAATTACAAAAAAGGGAACCTTTTGTTTTTTTTTTTTTTTTTTTTTTTTTTGTCTCCATGAATATTAGTATAAAAGTATTTAGGCCACAATCTGGACCCAGCTCAAGGCCCTTTTCTCAGATCCAAAGTCAACATTTGGACCCATAATCCATAACCTGGAGCAAAGTTGGTTACAGCTAGGGTTGTCAACGGGTTAGTTTCGGTCTGGGTCCATGGTGGACCCTGAACTGGAACCATTAAGGAGAAGGTGGAACCGAATCCGGACCCGAAACCGTTTCGGAACCAATTTATTGGCTCCGGAACCGGAACCAGAACCATATATGGAAGGGTCTGGATCTGGAACTGGGTCTAGGTAGAGAATGATATTAAGAAAATATGGTTTTTAAGAGAGATTTTAGAAAATTGAGGCAATATGTCGGGTATCAGGTCCACGGGTCAGAACCAAGGTGGAACTGGACCCAGACCCATTTACTTATCAAGGCCTGAATAAGGACCCAGACCTGATTTTTAATGGGTCGGAACCTCCGGGTAATCGGAGAATTGGGGACCCATTACATCCCTAGTATCAGCCGTACAGGTTTCCCCCAGTGATTTGTGTTTGAGTCTGTTACATTTATGGAACCAGTCTAAGCTAGAGCCGCGATTTCTTCTCCATGTCCAGCAAAGGATCTGACTCACTTGTCACCATTTAAGTCATTCCAGTCAAAGGCCTCGAGGAAAAAGGCCTGGCCCACTTGGCCCAGACCCAAGTGGGCCAATATATGTCTGTCCCACTTGAAGATCCAAATCGCTGAAAAGATGTGCCTACCGAAAAAAAAACCTATATAGGTCCATGATTAAAAAAAAACACTGTTAAATCACATGTTGATTGCAATTTCTTAATGAAATAAAACTTCTATATAGTGGGCCCAACCTAACATGCTACCAAACCATCAATTCTATCCTTCCCATCCATGCACCAAAGTTCAATCAATAAGAGCAATATTAATCATTTGATTGGACACCTTTGAAATTAAAATGTGGCTGAATTATATGTATCCAACCGGAAATGTAACACTCTTTTGTTGTTTTTTTTTTTTTTGGGTGGGAAGAGAAAGTTCATTGGCAAAAGAAAAGGTAAAAGTTATAGAAATTTGGATCCCTGTTTACAACCAGATTAGGAGAAGGAAGGATGGGGAATTCCCTGAGCTTCTTACATTCTGATGCATAGATTGAAAATGCTGGAGATGGGAGATCCATGTGGTGTGGAAAGTTTTGAAGTAGTACTGGTGTCTTGATAGATAGAGCATCTGCAACATTGTTCTCAGACCTCATGCAAATTTAATTTCCCAATAAGGGATTTCAGTCAGCAACTGAAGGAGTTTCCTCCACCAGATCATGAAGTCCCAAGACAAGACCAGATTGGTCACTAATGATGTTTTCAACTGCAATGAGGCTGTCTCCTTGTTACATCTCATCCCGAGTTAATTATGATTAACTCTAAGTAATCGAGATTAATGTGGATTAAGTGTGATTCAGTAAGAGAAATGTGAGTAGTGCATAAAATGAATCAAATTAGTCACACTTGAATGAATTGTGCATAATGAACAAATTTGGAGAAGATTGGCTTAATTGAATTGATTTTTAAACCTGAATTAGTCAAGTTAAAGACTTTTTCGTAAATTTGAATTTGTACGTTTGTCATCGAATGTGGTCAAATTTGATATCAACGCGTGTATCTTGATGAGTGCAACGATTTTCATAATACATTCGTTTTCATTTGACTTCAAATGAAGCAAATAAGTCTTAATTTGACTCAAACTATATGGGGGCTGAATATAAACTTCACTTTATAAGTTGGTGAATCACCCAATTTCAGTCGGTGACTTCCATTCCAGCAGAGAGAAAGAGTGTTTTGAGTCTTTCTTCTTCGTTTCTTCTCTATCGAGTGTGTAGAAAAGGGATTTTCAAGTGAGTTTCGAACAAAGGGTTGTGTACATCATCTTCTCCATCAACTCTTTCAATTTGTTTGGTGTTAAAGTAAGAGAAACTTCAGTTCTTCCTCACTACAAATTGTAAGGTGAGTAGGTTTGAAGATTTCAGTTGTGTTTAGGTTCTTTAGACTCATTTTTATCTTAAACAACTTGTTGAAGTTCGTTTTTGGTTGTTTGTGATGTTAAGGTTAGAGAAAAGGGTTTCATTTGGTGGATTTTGTGTTCGATAGAGTTTGGAAGAAAGGGGTTTTGTGTGAATCCCAAATTGAGGCAAGTATAAACAGTTTTGTTGTGATTAAATGCTAGTGAGTAAGTTTTTCTATCGATTATGTTGTGAAAAATGAGTTTAACCTTATGTGTGATTCATTTGTGTAAATGAATGGTTGTTTTGGAGAAGAATATGATTCTATGATGTTTAAATGGATTGGAGAATTGTATATATATATGTGTGTGTGTGTGTGTGTGTGTGTGTGTGTGTGTGTGTGTGAATGGATGATTGAGAAGGGGACAGGAGGTCCCAATTTGCATGCAGGTTTTGAAAGAAATGAAGAGGAAACCAGTCGGTTCCAAGATCTGGAACTGGATTCGTTCCAAGTCCGATCGATCGGACCTTTTGGCCGATCGATCGGACAGTCCCTAACTGGGACATGATTTCAGGCCGATCGATCGGACCTGAAGGTCCAATCGATCGGTGAAAATTGTGATTTCAATGTGGTGAAGTGTGATTTAAACGTTGTCTAGAAATATGAATAAATTATAAAAATTAGTCTAATGACTAATGATAATATAAATGAGAGAGTTTACGCAATTAAGCTATTCCGAAAGTGATGTATTGGTTTGGATCCAAGATTGGATTATGAATTAACCACAAGGGCACTTAAAGTGAACTAGTTGCACTTCGACGATAAATATTAGCTTGTAAAGCTAATCAATTCAGTATGGATAAGTTAAATGAAGCTCATATGATTTCAGAATTTATTTTGAATTAAGGAAAAGGAGCCTATTGATTTAGCAAGGGTGATCAATGTAGTCTTACCTCCATCGGTGTTAACAACACGACTTTAATGTACAGAACACACAAATTGGGATGTCTATCTAAAATAACAAGTATATTAAACATCTGAAGTTACACCTAAGTGATTGAGATTGTCTAGTTAAATTTGTATATTGAATTGTTATTTGAGTTTGGCACTACATAGTGATTTCTATAAGCTCATTAGAGCTGATATTGCTGCAGCAGATTATTTGAGAGTGTTCCGGAACTCCGTGTTGATGTCAGATGTCCCTGGACCGGGCACTAATAAATCCCACAATATGTGATTCATTCCGTGTGGAAGATGTGATTCCTTCCTTTTGAGGAAGAGGTGATTTGAAATAAAATGCTATTATAGATTGCCAAATAATAAAGACTCTCATTGATTTGATTTGAGTTGATTGGATTTGAATTAAATGGAAATGGTATTAGTCTAACATTGGCTTAGACAGTTTTAATGTGTATTTAGCATGTTAAATTATGTATCTGTTTATACATTGCTGAATTGTCAAATTCATAGTGTTATTGATGGCATTACAGGCACAGCTGCCCATGCCGGTCCTTCCGAGGCCATAGCGCCAGCGGAGACGATCGATACAGTTCCTCCAGGAGGGCTAGTTGAGTGGAAATGAACAATATCATGTGAATGTGATATTGAATCGAAAACTTTAGGAAACTTTTGATGAGAGAAGTTGTAAGAGAATGTTTCATACTTTTAAATCCTTGCATGTGCTTAAATATGCAAGTGATTAATTTTGTACATGTTGTAAATGACTTTTTGGTTTTATCTAGGAGCAATGTATATATTGTTTATATGTTCCGCATAATGTGTTAATTGATATTCCTTGTGAATTTTTATATAATTAAAGTTCACAGGAGTAAGTTGTGATGCGACTTGGGGTTTACTCGGATTCATTATAATCTCGAGCTCGGATCGTGTGGCTCCTTCAAACAGTCTGATGGAGGATACTACAAGTCTAATACACTGTTCTAATCACCAAGGACATTTAGAGGTGGACAACTTCATCATATCCTCAATTTTTTGGGAGACCCGCTAACCATCAGTTACCAATAGGTTTTTGAGGGCTTTTTGTTTGTTTAGCTTCCTCATGTTGTCTTTCTTTTGCGGGGCTTTTTGAAGTCCTTATTCTTCCCCCTTCTTTTCAATACAATTGCGTTTAAGCAAAAAATAAAAATAAAAATAACCAAAATGTGATCCTATGGTAAGCATAAAATAAATTTATCAATGAATTACTGTAGAGGTAAAGAAACCATGTCTCAGTTTGTTCCTCAGCTGATTAATGACACCAATTCCCATCAGAGCTAAAGTGCAGTACTTCCCTCCTTCCAAGCAAAAGAAGACAAAAATGTTAAAAGTAATATGGAAGTGACCGACTGAAAAGTGATCATAAGGCCAAATTTCAACCTACTGCTATTTCTGGGAATTGGTATGTGCCGAAAGAAAAACCAATGTTTCCCAGTTTATATGGGTTTTAAGAATCGGGATCCACTCAGTGGGTCAACGTACGGGGTCCTTTAGTGGACCACTCAAGATCCGCCACGTCATCACTGGCAGCTCTTATTTAGATACATGACAGGCTGTCATGTGCAATAGTCCACTTACAGTCACCGTGGGGCTTTACCTCACTAGATCTGACCTCTGTTTATAAACTTTTTTTTATTTTTAGGACATATTTGTGTAGCATTTAAAACAATCACGAAACACCTCACCTTTTCTAAACCTTTATAAAAAAAAATATCACTGGTTTAAAAGAAGAGTTGCCTTTCTCATAAAAATCAATTTGTATCTTTCTCATAAAAACCAATGAGCGTCAAATGATACAAAATGAAGTCTAGATAAACATCAATAACTTGATGTTCACATTTACAGAAAATGCATTGCACAAATGTGCTATTGTGTGAGGAGTTTCTTGAATTTCTTTAGTTAGTCATTCCTATCAAAACCTCAAAGTATAGTAAAGGCAGCAAAAATATTTTTCAGTATTCCTCCTTGGATGGAGTCCATTCCTTAATACTCCTTTTCAGGTGGAAACCGGCTAGTACACTTTTTGCAACACTTTTTTTTTTTGCAGTGAGTATTTCCTTGTGGGATTCAAACTTACAACCGATTGCCTTTGATACATCTTGAATTTTTTTAACTAACCATTTCTATTAAAATCTCATGACATTAATCGAGAAGTGAAAATACTTTTTAATATTCTCTCTCCTAATGGAGCCCACTCCTCAACTGAGTTTAATAGGGTGGCCGAGTCTTTTTCTAAGACACATTCAAAACACTTCTAAATGATATATCAAAGCTCCTTTAGCCACGTGAAGGAGTCTACTGAGATTCATCCATGAAATGATGTTGATTGGACATGACAAAGGTAACCCACCCATCCCTTCATTGTTCTCGTTTGTGTTGTTATCTGCTCTCTCCCATCCGTAAATGCCCCTGGTTTTCTACACAACTATCATTCTCTTCTCAGAATCGAAGCAAAGTGACAGATGGAATCAAACGAGGCCAATCGTACACCTCTCCAGTCGCCACCATCGAATCGGACGGAGAGGAAGAATAACACATGTATGAAGAAGAACCACGAACCTTACGTTCCTTACATTGATGAAGCCTGTTCATGGTAATCCAAGCCAGTGAATATATGTAAGTTAGGACATTGTGTTTTGAGATATTTTCCTGAGTCCAATGACCCAAGTAATGCTGTTTTTATGAACTTTGAATCCTCTTTTTGAATGGTAAAGAATTCATTAGGGGTGTAAAAAAAAACCGAAAAACCGTCTAACCGAACCGAACCGAACCGAACCGCGGTTAATAACCGTATTTCACGGTTCGGTTTCGGTTACGGTTAATAAAAACCAAAAACCGCACGGTTCGGTTCGGTTACGGTTTTCGGTAAAAATTTACGGTTATTAACCGAACCGAACCGTATAATACGGTTCGGTTAACCGTATGCGGTTAACCGTACCGTTTACAGATAAAGAAAAAAAAAGTAGGGCCTGAATGAAAATTTTTTTATTCATAACTCACAAGTTACAACTCATAACATTTCGAAACCCTAGCCTCTCTGGCTCTCCATCATCTCCATCCCCCTTTCAGCGTCTCCAACTCTCCATCATCTTCATCGCCCACTGCCCTCCTCCATCGCGTGATAACCTGCGAAGACATTGCACGTCTGAGTTTCAGTCACGGATTCTCCTGCTATCTAAGGTAATTTTCTGCGAAATCTGGTCTTTTCGATTGAGTCTGTGTCGTTGCAAGCTTGAATTTTTTTTAAAAACTATGTTTGGGAGTTTCGCGAGTGTGTGATCTCTGCAATGGAAGTGATTAGGGGTTCTTTTTTCGATCTGAACTTCATCTGATTAGGGTTTTTTTTTTTTTTTACCCTGCTGTTTTTATCTTGTTTCTGGTTGTCAGATCCGGTTGTAATCTCTGCAATGGAAGTGATTAGGGCATAGATCTGTCATTCAGATGCTTCGATCTGTGATTGAGTCTTTTTTTGCTTTTTGTGTAATGTCCATCTGCATTTTGGATTTATACATGCACAAAGATGTTTCTGGTAAGATCCTCGACGGGGAAGAGAAAGAGAGACAGTTAGTTTTTTTTTTTTTGTATACAGGCTCTGTTGAAGGCCCTCTTTCTACGCACCCCACACACGTTATTCTTTGTCAGCGCATACTAGAACACGGCGAGCTTTGGTCTCAGAGACCCAATTAAAAAAACGTCTCCTTTTCACACTCCCTCTTATTGACAGAAAGGAAGGAACAAAACAGAGCTAGGGTTCTGTTTTTTTTGGTTTGCTCTGACCCAAATATTCTCATATCAAACCCTAGAAATCCATCCCCAGCTGGAAAGGTGCGTTCTTTCTATCATCATCTTATGTTTTCCCATGCGTTTTCTTCAGTTTTCTTGCCTTCTATATGAATGGATGTTTCTTAGCATCTCTTCTCCAACTCATGCCGTCTTCATTGGTGTTACTTTCATTTTTTTTTTTTTGTTAGGAATCATGTGTTGTAGGATAATACGTTTCTGGGTTTTTGTTGGGGTTTCTATTCTTTTGAAAAGATTCAATCTTTATGGGTTTTTGTTTAGTGATTTTACTTGGGTTGCAGTAGTTGTTTTCTGGGGTTTTGTGGATGTATCTCCAATTGCAATCAGTTGAATGATTTTGGCAGAATGGGGTGGTTTTTGTTTTGCTAGACACCATTGGGGAGTATAAAAAGGCACACGTAAGTGCACCAGGCAAACTAAGCTACAGCTTGACTGTACTTTGTTTTGGGAAGTCATCTGTAATTGTAGAAGGTTCTAGTTTAAGGATAAATTCTGATGAGTGTTGAGAAGGGTATCTTTGGCGTCAAGTGTATAGAAAGAGTAGTGTTTGATGTTGAAGTGGATTTGATTTTGGAAGTGTAGATAGAAAAGAACCCAGATGTGAAAATTGATGCAAAATTGATTTTGGAAGTAGCCTTCTTCAACCCACCACCTTAAACATTATCACCCCAAAATACAAAATCTCATTCCAACTTGAAATCCACCCTCAAACATTTTCTTTCCTTCCACAGAGAAAATGGGCGTTTTGATCGTCCCCCTTCTATTTTCCCACAATCAAATGCAAAAGACCCAACTTTTCATCAAGAAATCAAAAACCCAGATGCAAAAATCTATTTAAGACCACATATTAGCAAAAAGAACTCCCCTTTATTCTTCCTTCCTATAAAAAAAAACCCTTTTATAATGACTTTGCCTTAAATTATTGGCTTTTCTAGGATATGTTTCTGTTCAATCTTTGCTCTTTTGGTTTGAGCAAATTTATTTATTTTTGGTTTCTTGTAAGGTTTTGAAGATTCTGCATTGTTGAATTGATATTGTGGGTTTTATGTAATCAAGGAGGACATTTGGTTGATATGAGTTTTGAATCCATTTGTTATAATGATTATTGACCTTTAGAGCTTTGATGTATCCATCTTGAGCACTTTGTCCTGATCATTTATTGGTACATGTTTGAATTAAATTAAATTTTCATGAAGTGGTGCGACCCACTTTAAATGAATCCAAACCGTCTTTTAAGTCCTGGCAATGACCAAAGCTTAGGTCAATTACTCTGACCTTTGGATTGGACACTTTAAAAAAACTGGTTAATTTCTTTTTGTCCATTCTACTGGTGAACGTAGCTTTGATTGGATCAAAATCTCAGCAGAGAAGGAAATTGTCTATATGATGGACAGTCTGGATGATCAAAAGAGACAGTCCGGCCTGTCTGAAGATAAGTAAGTTCGGGCCCAGCCCGAGAATGATTGATATATATATATATATATATATATCATTTTTTTTTGTTCTGAGTGTATTTTTTTTTTTTTTTGTTCAATTTCAGTGTCAGATATTTATGTCAAGTATGGCCGAGACTCCACTTCCTCAGCCTGATGCTCCTCCGCCTGATGCTTCTCAGCCTGATGCTCCTCCTCACTCTGTTAGTCACTGTCAAAGTCAGGTATCATCTCTCAAAAGAAAAAATAACAAAGAATCAGATATTTGGCAGCATTTTCCTAGACCTGAAAATTATGATCCTAAGATTCAGTATACACTCCATTGTGGTTATTGTGATGCTCAGGTTAAGTGGTTAAGTGCTAATGGAACTAGTGCAATGAGGAATCATTTGAAAATTTGTCCTAAGTTTCCAGAAAATATAAATGCAAAGAGTCAAAGACAAAAGAAAATTACTTCAGTAATGAAATCTGGTAGTGGAGCTGAAAATGTTAATCCTATTGCACTTTGGAAATTTTCTCAGGATGTTTGTAGAGAGGAACTTGCAAGAATGATCATCTTAGATGAATTGCCTTTCAAATTTGCAGAGAATGAGGGGTTTAGGCGCTTTTGTAGCATGATGCAGCCCCAATTCAAACCTATTTCACGTGTTACAATTGCTAATGATTGTATGACTTTGTATGTGGCGGAGAGAAAAAAATTGAAGAGTATGTTTTCGAAAAGTAAACAAAGGATATGTCTCACTACTGATACATGGACATCAAATCAGAACCTTTCTTATATGTGCCTTACGTCTCATTTCATAGATAAAGACTGGAACTTGCACAAAAAAATATTGAACTTTTGTGTGATTTCTAGTCACAAAGGTGAGGCAATAGGTCGAAGGATTGAGGAATGTTTAGTTGATTGGGGAATTCAGAAACTTTGCACATTAACTGTTGATAACGCTACATCAAATGACACTGCCATTACTTATTTGAAAAGAAAGTTCTTTAAGAGAAATGACAGTTTTATTTTAGGCGGTCGATATTTTCAAATGAGATGTTGTGCACATGTGTTGAATTTGATTGTAAAAGATGGATTGGATGAGTTGGATGGTGCCATAAATCGAATTAGGGCTGCTGTGAAATATGCTAGGAGCTCTCCACAAAGGGCACAGATATTTAAGTCTTGTGTGGAGAAGGAGGGAATAGATTGTAACAGGATGTTGTGTTTGGATGTTACAACTAGGTGGAATTCTACATTTTTTATGTTGGAAACCGCAGCTAAATTTGAAAAGGCATTTGATCGAATGATTGATGATGATGATAAATTTAAGAAAGAACTTGAGGACGTAGGTGGACCTCCTTCCTTCGAGGATTGGGAAGACTGTAGGCTTTTGACCACTTTTTTGCAGAAATTCTATGATGCTACAACTAAATTGTCTGGCACTTCATATGTGACTTCTAATTTGTATTTTCCTGTAGTTGTTTCCATTGAGAACAAATTGAATACCTTGATGTCTGGTTTTGATCCTTGTCTGAAAGCTATGGCTGCCAAAATGAAATTGAAATTTCAGAAGTATTGGGAACCAATTGAGAAAATGAATATGATGTTGTTGATTGCTGTTGTGTTGGATCCACGTTTCAAGTTGACATATGTGACATGGTGTTATGGATTTTATTTCAAACTCGGGTCTTCCAAGGTGGTTGAGCTTACTGAAAAGATAATGGATACACTTAATGCTTTGTATGTGGAGTACCAACAACTTGAGTTCTCTAATGCTTCATCTTCGAGTCATAGTTCTGAATTGGAGGTTGACCAACCCATTTTTGTTGAAAATGATGAGCTGGAGGAATATGAAAAGCATATGGCAGAAGTAGAAAATGATGTGGACAAAAATGAAGTTAAACAATACTTGGATTTTCCTCGTGAAAAAGTTCAAGCCAATTCTAATTTTGATATTTTGGTTTGGTGGAAAGTAAATTCTTCAAGGTATCCAATTCTTTCTCAAGTTGCACGAGATATTCTGGCTATTCCTGTCTCTACTGTTGCTTCGGAATCTGCCTTTAGTACGGGAGGACGTGTGTTAGATCCATATCGTAGTTCTCTTTCTCCCAAAACAGTAGAAGGCCTGATTTGTGCACAAGATTGGTTTCGAGGTTCAAATGTAACAACTGATTTGGAAGATGTCTCGGAGGAATTTCAAGCCTTCGAGGAGTTAGGTAAAACATTCATTAATTCTCTTGAGATTTCATGTTATTTCAAATTTGTTGTGAATTTAAATTAGATCAAATGATTAATAATGATTTTCTTTTTTGTCAGAATTTGATTTTGATGGGGTTTGAATTGAAGCTATTCTTGTAAGGTTTGGATTTCTTCTCCTTCAATTTGTCTCTGGCAATCCATTTCTAAATGAACTTTCATTTATATCTGTGTTTGTACCTTGGCTTGGACTTCTTATCATTCAAGCCTTCTAAATTAACTTTCATTGAGGCATACAATGTCTATTTCTGCATGCAGGTCATCATTTTAGCTATGGTTATGGAAGGAGCAGTTACTATTTGTTTGGAAGACTAAGCACTAAGCAGTCTGGCATGTTTATGACATGAATTAAAGCATGGACTTCTAATGACTTGACCAATCTTCTATTGGTGTAATGCCTTTTATTTCCTTTTCATTGGTTGGATTGTCCTGATGGTAGCTGTGAAACCTTTGGCCTATGTTGGGTCGGTCTGTATGGGTTAAATTGGTGGAAAAGTCTGAACAATCTATACATTGTCATAGTCTATCTTATTGCCTTTACAGGCTTACAGCTTTGCTTGAGATTTTTTGCCCACACTTGTTCGTGCCATGAAATTGAATCCATTTCAAAACACATCTGATGCATATACATGATGGTCAAAGGGCATTCTCTTTGTTAAAGCTGATAAAAAACCTTATCTCAAGACATCAAATGGTTGGTGAATGAATGCTTTCATGTAGTATAGCTGATGTTCAACTTTGTAGATGTTTGAATTGTTGAGAATGGTTTTTCTTATCATTTTGGCTTCTACGTGACTGTGGATGGTTGAATGGGCGTGATTTTTTTATTTGTTTTCCATTTTGATTGTTGTTTTAGGTATGCAATAACTACAGTGTCCTTTATGAACCCCATGCGGCCTCACAATTTGGTACTGTGGTACACTTTGATGCTTAAGATGGCGGGGCACGTTTCAACTTTCAATACTAAATGTGTAGAAACTTTTTTTTTTTTTTAAGTTTCAGGGGATTTGCATACAGCAACTGCCCAGCCAACAATCCAACAATCGTGGGAATTAATCTACTAAATGAATCAATATTTTTTTTCAACGGTTATTAACCGTAACCGAACCGTCTAATACGGTTAACCACGGTTCGGTTTTCCACGGTTTTTATAGATTCGGTTACGGTTACGGTTTTGAAATATAAAAAACCGCGGTTACGGTTCGGTTAACGGTTTTCCCCAAATGACCGGTTAACCGAACCGTTACACCCCTAGAATTCATATAGTCAATCTTGTGAAATAATGCTAATGTCATATGGAATTCTTACAAAACCTCAATCTCCAAATTGCTATATTATATTGAACATTTGTGAAATATATGAAAACCCCAACAAAAATTTTTAGAATTCTTAAAAAAAAAAAAAAAAGGCCCTAATGTAGATTCGACAGTACTATCAATTGATTAATTGAAGTTGTTTGTGTTTTGAAATAAATAATAAGAAAAAGCCACACAGGCTTCAACCCATTCTGATTTTCCTTTCACATGTGAATGTAGATTGGTACTATCTATTCATAAATTGATGGTAATATTTGTCTTTGAAAGTAAATTAAAAAAAAAAAAAGGAAAAAGAAAAAATGGGCTTCATCTATTCTTATTTTCCTTCACATGTGAATGTAGCTAGATTGGTATTTGCCATAACTATTTAGCTCAAGGTATCCTCACATGTGAGAACAAGGGGTGCCCTAGTTAACAAGGAACTCACCTTAGAATTTGGAATCAATCCCTTGGTACCCCATGGGACAGGGGTGGCTCAAGACAATTTGGGGCCTAAAGCGATACTTCTAAATGAGGCCTTCTATGTTTAGTGTTAATATTTTTTTATTTAAAATTAATTTTTCTTGCTTTTTGAGTTGCAAAAGTACTAATTAAGGTTTTATATTCAAGTTTTGCTACCATATCCTTTTCAATTGATAGTATCGCTAATCCAGTTAATCTTTCTTGTGACATAGTCGATCTTAAGTAAGATTTTATCAATTTTAATTTTGAAAAGCTTCTTTCCGCAGAAGCAACTGTTACAGGAATTGTTAATAATATTCTATAAGCAATGCATGCATTTGGAAAAGAATCTAACTTTTTTATATAATTTAGAATCTCAATTGGAGTATTTTCTTTCGTTTGTAAAATTTCTTTTAAAACATTTAGTTCTAAAAATAAATCTAAGCCATCAATATCGAAAAAAATTTCGTGTTTTAAGAAGCATTCGAGATCCAAACAATATTATTTTAAACTATCATTGGTCAATGATTTTAATTTTTCTAAGTTAAATAAAAAACCAAAAATATTTTCGTACTTTTGTAATTGTTCAAATCTATTTTTTAGTGAAGAAATAGCTTGATCAATTATATATGTAAAATAATCAATTCTAAAAGATTCTTCAATAGATTGTGTTACCTCATCATCAACATTTTCATCAAATTGTTTTTTTCTACGAACTCTACGTTTTTCATGAAATATAGGTTCTATACCCATTTCACATGCAATCTCTTTAGATGAAATCATAGCATTTGTAAATCCACTTTCCCTATATTTTTCAAAAAAAGAAATGAGACCTTTTAATTGATTTATAGCAATATCAATATGCATGTCTTTTGATTGTAAATATTTACTAACTAAGTTGACGGAAAATAAAATATCATACCAAATAGTCATGCCCAATAAGAATTCAAAATTCTCAATCTCATATGTTGCTAAACAATTGGCTTCACTCCTTGTTTTAGGATCTTCACTAGTTTCCGCTAATTGCAATAATGCATCTCTTATTCTTGGAGCTTGAAATCTTATTGCTTTAACACTTTCAACACGGCTTTCCCAACGTGTTTGTGATAATGGCTTAAGAGTTAAACATTGAATATTATCTTGTAAAATTTTCCATCGTTTTGTGGAAGAGGAAAATAATTAATATATACGTTGTACTATTCCAAAAAATGATATAGCCTTGGGACAAGAGTTAGCCATATCACAAAGTACTAGATTTAAATTATGACAACCACATGGTGTGTAAAATGCTCTAGGATTTATATTGAGTAGCCTTTTTTGTACACCTTGATGTTTTCCTTTCATATTAGACCCATTATCATATCCTTGTCCTCGTACATCATTAATATCTAGTTCAAGATTACTTATTACATCTATAAGTTTATCGAATAAACCTTTTCCACTCGTATCATCTACTTTAATAAACTCTAAAAAATATTCTTCTATTTTTATTGGACTTATTGTAATATCTACACATCGTAATATGAGAGACATTTGTTCTTGATGACTTGCATTGGGAGTACAATCAAGTATGATTGAATAATATTTTACTTCTTTAACTTTTTTAATAATATTGCTTCTTACTTCATTTCCTAACAAACTTATCAATTCATTTTGTATGTTATGTCCAAGATAATGATTATGAATTCTATCTTGTTGAATACGACGAACGTGTTCTTGCATTATCGGATCAAATTCCGCAATCATTTCAATTAAACTTAAAAAATTGCCATTATTTTCTTGATATATCTTTTCATTTTTTCCCCGAAAAGCTAAATTATTTTTACCAAGATTCTTTACAACGGCAATAATTCTTACTAATACATTTTCCCAATATTCTTTCTCTCTATTAATTTGTTCTTGGATACTTTTATCAATTGTTTTATTTAGTTGCAATCTTGTTTCTAATTCAATCCAAGTATTCATATTAGTTATATGCTCATTAGTTATTTCATGATTTTTAAGCTTAACACCAATATTTCTCCAATCTTTTGTTCCTTCATTAGCTAGTTTACTTGTAGAATAATTCATATTGAATAACTTGCAACAAAAACAAAATACTTTATCCAAATCTTTTGAATATACTAGCCATCTTCTATCAAGTGTTTCCCCATTTGTTAATTTGCGAATATAATGTATAGTGGAAAAATGTCTAGAGTGTTCATCCCGAGGAAAATCTAAATTATTATATCTAATTGGACCATTTTCTACTAATAAATCTCTTAATTTCATATCAATATTTTTCCATTGACTTGGATCATAAATATTTATATGACTATAATCACTTGTTTCATTAAGATTTTGATTGTCTTCTATTTCATTATCTTTTATTTCACTATTTTCTTTTTCAATATTTTCTATTTCATTATCCTCTATTTTATTATCTTTTATTTCAATATTTTCTACTTCAATATTTTTTATTTCATTTTCTTCTATTTCATTATCTTTTATTTCAATATTTTTTATTTTATTCTCTTCTATAAGTTCTATTTCATTATCTACTTGTTCATTTTCATCTAAATTTTTTGTTACATTATTTTTGTTACTAGTAACAAATTTATCAAGAGATCCTTTTTGAGATTCTATTAGTTGATCTATTTTTCTTTTTTTTTTTTTTAATTTTTCGTATCCACTTAGTTGTCTTCTAGGTGCCATATTATTAATATATTATAACTATATAACAACCAAACAAACACAAACAAACACAATATATAGTATAGTTAAAAATATATAACAAAAAAATTTAAAATTATGAAACAATAGAACCTGGCTTGTATGATCTCAAATGTTGGCTTTTTGGTTCTAAACCATGTCCCTTATGTTGCAATGAAAACTCAAGTTGATGATGGAGTCATGGAGGATGGAGGATGGAGTGGAGGCCGAGTCAGTCGCCGGTGAGTGATCTGTGAGTTCTCCGCTGTAGCAGTAGCACTTGGCAAAAAAAAAAACAAAAAGTGATCTACGAGTAACGAGTGCACTGATTTGGGACTTGAGACTTGAGAGCAGCACTGTGAGTGTGAGAGAGAGACTCAGAGACTGAGAGAGAGGGAAGAAGGAAACTTTTTTTTTTATTTCAGTATAATGAGAGAGAGAGAGAGAAATTGGTTAGTTTACCGAGAGAGAGAAAGAAAAGAGAGATTTTTTGTTTCAGTTTAATGAGAGAGAGAGAGAAATTGGTTAGTTTACCGAGAGAGAGAAAGAAGAGAGAGAGAGAGAGAGTTTACCGAGAGAGAGAAAGAAAAGAGAGAGATTTTTTGTTTCAGTTTAATGAGAGAGAGAAATTGGTTAGTTTACCGAGAGAGAAAGAAAAGAGAGAGAGAGAGAGATCAGTTTAATGAGAGAGAGAGAGAAATTTGTTAGTTTACCGAGAGAGAAAGAAAAGAGAGAGAGAGAGAGAGAGATCAGTTTAATGAGAGAGAGAGAAATTTGTTAGTTTACCGAGAGAGAGAAAGAAAAGAGAGAGAGAGAGAGAGATTGTGTGTGTTAAAAGGAAGATATGATTTGACTTTGTGTTGTTGGTTTGGAGAGAGAGAGAGAGAGAGAGAGAGATTGTGTGTGTTAAAAGGAAGATATGATTTGACTTTTTTATTTTTTTTGGTGGCTTTGATATGACCTTCAATGTTATTTACAATGTTTAAAAATTTGGGGCCTTCCTTTGAAATGGGGCCTAAAGCCCAGGCTTTTTTACACCTCCTGTTGGGCCGGCCCTGCCATGGGAATAGGTCTTACATTTGGAGAAGATATTTTAGTCTTGAGGGATGGAGTCTCTAATGGTTCTTAGCTCCTTCGACTAGGAAATATATAATAAAAAGAAAGAAAGAAAGAAGATCCCCCTTACGACTCTAGTAGCAGGGGGATTGGATTTTGATTGACTGGTCATCTCCTGTTGGCCATTTTATCACATGGGGTGGGCAAGTAGTTTATAACATTTTGCCTTTTTTCCTTTTATAATATTAAAAAAAAAAACAGCATCCAACTTTGGACTCTTGTGAACTTATATCACCATGTCTCCACCTTAGACATCATTTTTTGTATGAAATTAAATACATAGGAATTCATGGTCAAATATTCTCGAACAAAGAAAAAGGATTATAAAAAAAGTGGTGGATGAAATATATAAGAAGGATATGTAGATGACAATGACTTTCCTAATATTGAATTATTGTGGTGATGGTTGGATATTCAATTCACATTTTTCTTGATTTGTTTTCTCTTGAAAAGAATATTATTTGATGGGCATTTCTTATACACCTTTCTTGCTTCAACTTTTAAGCACTTCCTAAAAAAAATTCCTTAGGATTCTTTAAAATTCAATTACACAAAACAAGCAAGCTCTCTTATTTAGAGTTCTCATTGATCAAGGGTGAACTATCTCACTCAAATAATCATTCACAGCTACTTATTATTGGATTAAAAATCTAGAATTTTGTAGCCTTCGTAAGTTGTTAGCGCTGGGAGCTAAAAGGAAGGGATTAGTATTATGTGATGGCGTTGCTTTTTCCCCAAACCATAGATGTCAATCCGTCAGGACTCCATAGTTAAATTTGAACCTAAAAATTTATTCAAAGTGGATTATTACCTTATATATGTCTCTCTTTGTTGTGTATTGATGAGTCTGGCCGAAGTGGCCCAGTCCGTGATGAGCCAAAGCTTAAATTAAGGGAGATCCGTTTGATCCAATGGAGTCCAAGCCCAAATCCATGATACCTGGCCACGTCACAGCAGTTCGGGTCACTTCGGAAGCAGTCAGGCCACGTCCCGCTTTTACCAAGTCCTGCGGAGAATATCCCAACTGCCTCGCCAGTCGAGGACACCTCAAAGGCTCCTCGTGAACGGCGCTGTAAAGTCGTCCCCATCTGTTAGGGGAACACTATAAATTAAAGAGCCTCTCGCTACTTGAGGGGCAAGCAATATTCTCTCTTCTACACACTCTCCCAAGTTTGTAATCTCAAAAACATTTGAGAATTAATACATCCGGCGAACTCTGCCTTTGAAGTGGACGTAGGTCACACCGACCGAACCACTATAAATCTCTCTCTCCTCTTTATTACCACATTTATTACCTATTAACTGACGGTGGTGTGCGAAGTCATTTTTCTGCATCATCATGTATTATTAGTATTAACCATATCCCATGAAACAGGGGTGGCGGAGTTCTATAAAGATGAACTCTAGTGACAGTTTTTTTAGTAAATGAGATGATATGAGATGAATGCATAGTTTTAAATGTGACAAAAAATTTACATCAACTGTCAACCTCATACAATCCTCCTTATCATCATCATAAACGCTTTCACAAGTATTTTATAGTAGTATCAACATATGATAAATTAAGAAAGACTCGTTTAAGATTATTTGTAGTTATCCAACACAAGTCAATGATAGGGCTATGAGAAAAAATATTTTATGTAGGTTGATAGGTCTTCAAGGAAAAAAGAGTAGGCTGAAGAGGATATTGATGAAAGTTGAATAATAAATCCATAGAAGTGCACCTTATTCTAGAATTTAGCAAAGGATAGTCTGAAATGACAAAACAAAATTCATATAACGTAC
Organism: Umbellularia californica; assembly: GCA_028538565.1. NCBI lineage: Eukaryota > Viridiplantae > Streptophyta > Magnoliopsida > Laurales > Lauraceae > Umbellularia > Umbellularia californica. Next base: position 8,847,149 of record JAPQWN010000001.1, on the reverse strand, counting down.
CAATATAGTTTAGATAAAGCTTTTTCATCATAATAATGATGATGTAATATAGCTGCTTTGTTCAAGACAGGGTAGATCACAATATCCTTTTCTCTTTTGATTCACTTGCAGCAGATCCATTAATGAGATCCACTTATGAAATTCAAATCTCTCAAATTGTTGATCTACCTTTTCCATTTCATGAAGGGAGATTTTACTTGAACAGGAGTTAGCACATCATCGATTTTTTATTTGTTTTTTGGTAGAATATTTTTGAATTGATAACATGTAAAATACAATATTAATAAGATAAATAGGAGTACAATAATATGTTTTGTGCATCATCAATCAAGACAATGGACACAAGTCTCAACAAAAACTTACCCAAGTGATACAATTAATGAGGCTGTGATTTTGAGGGATTTGATCTTCAAAGTCATCATCTGAAAGTGAAAGACTTCATGCCCTATCCTGAGATGGTCCAGCTTCCTGTGTCTTTCCTTGGCACAAAAAGACTAAAAGATGCAAAAACTACAAAAAGGAGAGGGTGAGAAGTGGTCCCATCTCCACTACAGTACCTCCCTCTTATCTCTCACATTCACATCCCAAGCCAAGCACCGTCCTCCATGGTCCCCACCTTAATACAACAGTACCCAAACCGTCGACGAACTGAAAACCACTTACCAGATCCATGTTGGAAGAAAGGCAGTTTTGGGGCTGTCTCAATCCAGCCCATCACGTGTGCTTGCTGTCTAGGCAAAGGGGCAGCAGCATTATGGGGCCTGTGACCTGTGTGTGGGGTTAGAAGTTATAAGGGGTCTTGGGTTAGGAATCCCTTTTTTCCCCTTCCTCACTTGTTCCGGAAATTGAAACAAATTAAAGCTCCAAAAGTACAACTCAGAGAGACAGAGAAAGAAAGAAAAAGATGAAGAAGAGAGGTGGGGGTCCCTTTTCCATGTTTTTGCTCAAATTGTCAGCAAAGCCATGCTCTGTAGGAGCTGTCCACAGAGAAAAGGGGAAACTGAGCAGATCATATACACTCTGCCTAGGAACATATACATACAATCCATCATCCAACTAATTTTTTTATCATTTGACAGTATTTTTTTAAAATTTAAAAAAAATTGGGCCCACCCATGTACTCTAGATGGGTACAGTTTTCAGCATTATGAAATATCTCCATCTTCAAATAATGGAGGATTTTTTGGTCCTGTGCCACAGTAATATGTGGTTTGCTTCCTGCCTCTTCAATCTTCCAACATATGGAGCCTACTTCATTCAGTGAGCTGTACCATTTGGGTGGCCTATTACTGTGTATCCCATCAAGATTGGGCCCATTGTACCAACTGCCAACCATGTAGTGGGTTAGGTTATGTATGAGTACAAATGTGCCTGAAAATGTGAAACCAGGGAGTATGGAAACTGTGGTTGAGGACTCTATATGTTTTTATCCTGCAAGCTTCTTCTAAGGAAATGAACGCTAGTTAGTTGAAGGTAATCATTGATTGTTTTGCATTTCAAGCATCTATCAAAATTCAAATGATTTGAAAGTTAGAATGTCACAAAGTCAATTAGCAAAGTGCCGTTAGGTTGGCATTTCAGTGATTGTTCACATGCTTACGGAAGTAGTGGATATAATGACCTTTTGGGTTGTTTGTTGTGGTGGAGGTAATTCCTACTTAGAATTGTAAAGTTTCCGACCTAAGTGTTAAAAATATGTCTCCTTACCATTTGAAGTTCTTCCTTTGAATTTGAATGCTAGAGTTATGAAATTCAACCTCCTTAATTGTTAGACTATATATAATTGAGCAGATTTAGTAGTCACTTACAGGGTTGTAAAGCACTAAAACATAGCTGTCATGCCAGTGAATCAGTATCAGTGGAATCCACTCATTTCTTTAGCTAATAATTGGTATCAAAATCACCAGGCGTTACGTTAGTAAATGCAGCATAGATACTTTCTAATACTCCCGCTTTGGGTGGAGAGCCACTCCTCAACATATAGACAGTGAACTTATTTTATTCTCACAATCAGTTTCATAGTCTTGGTTGGATATGGTGATTAATAACATCACGTGATCTCCATTTTTTATGCAAAGTAACTTGAATGATCCTTCTCTCACAACAAATTCTCAAAATGCAAAGAAAAACTTCCATCTTACTTTTCAATAAGTCAATTGTAAGTGCATCTAATTCAACTACTCATTGGATCCATATAAAAAATCTCCTTTCCTGTGACAAAACATAGCATGATCCATTCTCCACATTGGATCTACCAAAGACACTACCACTTCTCATGAAAACTGAAACCCCTTTCAGAGAAAGGTTTGCTTTCACAGAAATTTGACCCTTTTAGATTCCAAATTAGGCCTCTTGTTCACAATAAATGGGACCCTAAGGTGTCCCTCCATCTTCATTATCATCTCCAATCAAAACCTATTATTGTTTTTATATAGACCAATCTTCACATTCTCATCAAATCCACTTCAAACCTAACACAAAATCACTAAGATCTAAACCATCCAACCGAATCATCTAAACGGTGATCTTGTCTAATTATATACTGATGAGTCCGGCCCAAATGGCCCGATCTGTCACGAGCCAAAGCCCAAAGTTAATGGAGATCCGTTTGCAGTCCGAGCCCGTATCCACGATGCCCGGACACGTCATAGCAGTCCGGGTCGCTTCGGAAGCAGTCAGGCCACGTCCCGCTTTTACCAGGTCCAGCGGAGAATATCGCAACTGCCTCGCCAGTCGAGGATACCTCGAACGCTCCTCGTGAACCGTGCTGAGAAGTCTCCCCATCTGTTAGGGAACGCTTATAAATACGAAAGCCCCTCGGTACTTGAGGGGCAAGGAATAATCTCTCTTCTACACTCTCTCCAAAGTCTGTAATCTCTGAAATACTTGAGAATTAATACATTCCGGCTACCTCAGCCTTTCCGAAAGTGGACGTAGGTCACACTGACCGAACCACTATAAATCTCTTTCTCTCAACTTTATTATCGCGTTTATTATTACTTGACCGTTGGTGTCTGAACCAGAGTTTGACATCATCAGTTTGGCGCCGTCTGTGGGAACGTACAAAAAGCTTTCACTCTCATTCCAATTATGGTGACCATCAGATCGACAAGACGCGAGGAGGGCGAGGATGGTCCTCCACTGACTAATCCTGGCCCGAATGCTCCTGCTCCCACTCCTCAACTAATGTTGGAGCCTATGCAACAGATGGTGGCCCAAAACCATCAAATACTACAACTCATGCTCGCTGGGCAGGGAGGGGTTGGAGGAGTACCGCAAGGAGGAACACGCCTGGGGCATCAAAGAGCTCCACGACGGCGGGGAGCTCCCCACCTAGGCGCCCAGGTCCCGGGCGCCCATGCCCCGGGCGCCCATGCACAGGGCGCCCATGGTGTACACCCTGGCGGCGCCCATGGTGTACACCCTGGCGCCCGTTCCCAGGGCGCCCCTCGTGGGGCCCAGTTGGGAGGACCTCCACCTCCGGGAGGACCCCCACCTCCGGGAGGGTCAAATCACGGAGAATTTTCACAGCCTCCCTCCGCTTCTGAGGGGGAGGATCCTCATTTCCAAGAAGGGGAAAGTGAGAATCAGGAGCTGGAAGGCGCGAGCTACTTCTATGATTCAAGCATAGCAGCCCCCAACCGATGGGACGAGAAGCTCAGAGAGATGCAAGATCAACTGGGCGATGTTTTCAACGCCATGAAGGCACGCGCACCAGAGACGGTGGATTACCTAGTCAGGCGAACGGACACACCGTTCAAGCCTGACGTGGTGAACTATCCACTCCCTGGTAAGTTCAAGATGCCATCCGTGGAAACCTTTGATGGAGCGAAGGACCCGCTGGATCACCTAGAGACTTATAAAACAATAATGCAGCTGCACAGTATCCCGGAGGAGATCATGTGCAGGGCGTTTCCAACCACGTTGAAGGGTTCCGCCCGACAGTGGTTTTCCAATCTCGCCCCAGCTTCCATCTCCACATTCAAGGAGCTAAGCAGGTCTTTCGTATCACATTTCATTGGAGGACGCCGCCACCAAAAGCCAGCCACACACCTGCTGAGTGTAAAGCAGGAGAGTAATGAGAGCCTCAGGGCATACCTCACTCGTTTTAACGAGGAGGTACTTCAGATTGAGGAAGCCGATGACAAGGTAACCATGACAGCCTTCTTGGGAGGCCTCCGTCCTTCTAGTTTCTATTTCTCAGTAATGAAGCGCCCGCCAAAGAGTATGACGGAGCTACTGGCGAAGGCCCAGAAATATATGAATGCTGAGGACGCTACTAGGGCCAGGCGGGGCGAGTCCTCCAGAGGCGAGTCCTCCAGAGCGGCGGACAAAGGAAAGCACGATAGAGACGACAAGAGGGAGCCAAGCAATAAGCGGAGCAGAACCGAGAGGATACCTGCCAGAGACCGACTCGGTCCTGCTCCCCAGAGAGACCGACTCGGCCCTGTTCCGCCAAGAACCCAACAAACTTTTACGGCTCTCAATGCTGCCGTTGGGCACATTCTGCTGGAAATACAAGATGATCCTGCAGTAAAATGGCCGGGGAAAATGAAATCTCCACCAAACCGCAGGAACATGACCAAATATTGTCGCTTCCATCGCGACCACGGTCATGACACTGTTGATTGTTTCGACCTCAAAAGGCAGATTGAGGATCTCATCCAGCGTGGACACCTGCGCCAATATGTTGCTGGTAGGGGGCAGGCGCCACCGCCACCTCACAATGCCGAAAACCAGCACCCTATTGGAGAAATCCGAACCATCTTTGGAGGGTTAGCGGAGTCTTTCTCCGCCATGAAAGCCTATGCCAGGAAGGCGAGGCATCCTGAGGAGCCACGCCCGTCAAAAGCACCGAGGCACAGCGCCGACGAAACTATATCCTTCTCGGATAAAGATCTAGAAGGGATCCAGCACCCTCATGACGACCCTCTGGTGCTCTCGATGACCATCGCCAATTTCCAGGTACATAGGATCTTGGTGGATAGTGGAAGCTCTGCAGATATCTTGTTTGTAGAGGCTTATGACAAGCTGAGGCTGGGCCGAGAGAGGTTACAGCCTGTCAAATTTCCTCTCATTGGTTTTTCGGGGGAGAAGGTGTATCCCCTGGGGGCAATCACATTGCCGGTTACAGCCGGGACAGCCCCCCGAACCTCCACCACAATGGTCAATTTCCTGGTGATAGATTGTCCATCAGCTTACAACATCATTCTGGGGCGACCTACTCTTAACTCCTTAAGAGCAGTCCCTTCCACCTATCATCTTATCCTCCGCTTCCCAACCCCGAATGGAGTGGGGGAGGTTAGAGGAGACCAAGTAGCAGCAAGAGAATGCTACGTCACCTCGGTGAAGGCCAAGATCACACAGGAGGCGATGCAGGTTGAAGTCTTGGACCCAAGAGATGATGCCACCACAGAAAGAGGGGAACCTGTTGAAAAACTTACCCCTATAATCTTGAATGAAGAGCATCCAGAGAGGAAAGTATATGCTGGCTCTTCACTCCCGGAGGATCTGGTTGGCCAATTGACAGATTTTTTGAGGGATAACATGGGCATATTCGCATGGTCACATGCGGATCTTGAAGGAATCGACCCAGCGGTCGCCACCCATCGCCTCAATGTTAACCCTCTCCACAAACCTGTTCGGCAAAAGCTAAGGGGCGCCTCCACTGAAAGGGCCCAGGCAATAGACAAGGAAGTCGGAAAGCTGATTGAGAACGGGGCGGTCAGGGAAGTGGCGTATCCTGAATGGCTCTCCAATGTGGTGATGGTGGCCAAGGCGAACGGGAAGTGGCGCCTCTGCGTAGACTTCAGCGAACTCAACAAGGCATGCCCAAAAGACAGCTACCCGCTGCCCAGGATTGACCTCCTCATCGACGCCACAGCGGGACACGAGCTCCTCTCCTTCCTGGATGCTTATTCTGGATATAACCAGATTAGCATGCACCCTCAAGACCAGGAAAAAACATCCTTCATCACTCCGAAGGGCACCTACTGCTACAGGGTTATGCCCTTCGGACTAAAGAACGCTGGAGCAACCTACCAACGCCAGGTGAACAGGATGTTCCACTCCCAGATCGGGCGAACGATGGAGGTGTATGTGGACGACATGCTAGTGAAAAGCTTGGCTGCAGCAGATCACATCGGTCATCTTCAAGAGACCTTCGATGTTATTAGGACCTACAACATGAAGCTGAACCCCGAGAAGTGCGCCTTCGGCGTGGGATCAGGAAAGTTCTTGGGCTTCATGGTCAATCAGAGGGGGATTGAGGCAAACCCCGATAAAATCAAGGCTATACTGGACATGAGGTCGCCATCATCGACTAAAGAGCTGCAGCGCCTCAATGGAAGAATTGCAGCACTAAACAGATTCGTCTCAAAATCTGCAGATAAGTGTTTGCCTTTCTTCAGAATTCTTCGAAAAGCTTTTGAATGGGGATCTGAGGCCGAGGATGCCTTCCAGAAGCTCAAGGCCTACATGGCCACACCTCCTCTCCTTTCACATGCTTCGCCTGGGGAAGTGCTGTATTTGTACCTCTCTGCTTCTCTCTCGGCGGTAAGCTCAGTTCTCATTACGAACCATAGTGGGGTGCAAAAACCCATCTATTATGTGAGCCGAGCCTACCGAGGGGCAGAGGTCAGATAATCAGAGTTGGAAAAGCTGGCGCTCGCCCTCATTTCTACTGCAAGGCGTCTACGTCATTACTTCCAGGGCCACAAAATCATCGTCGTCACTGATCAACCTCTGAAGAGAGTTTTGGCAAAACCTGACGTATCTGGGAGACTCCTCAAGTGGGCAGTAGAATTGGGCGAATTTGATATTCAGTACCAACCAAGGGTCGCCATCAAGGCACAGGCACTGGCTGATTTTGTTGCTGAGCTTACACATGTAGAGGACCCCACCATGTTGCTGCCTACAGACCCAACCTCTCCCCCGGGCGCCCAAGCATCACTGGGCGCCCAGGACTCTGAAGTGGGCGCCCATACACCTCTGGGCGCCCAGACTGAAGTGGGCGCCCAGAGCTCCTCTCTCGGCGCCCAGACTTCTTCTGGCGCCCAATCCTCTCTCGGCGCCCCGACCCATGTGGGGAATTCTGCTCCCGACGCCCAGGCAACCCCTGATTCTTCGCCTGGCGACCAGATGCTTACCAAGACATCAGACTTTTCTTCTGTGCCTCATTGGAAGCTGTATGTTGAGGGCTCCGCAACAAGTGAAGGAGGTGGCGCAGGACTCCTTCTGAGCAGCCCAGATGGTACACCCATCAAGTATGCGGTAAAACTCCACTTCAATGCCTCGAACAATGAAGCCGAATATGAGGCCCTCCTCTCTGGCCTGAAGTTGGCGATTGAGATGGACGCCCAGTACCTCGTCGCCCATAGCGATTCACAATTGATAGTGAATCAAGTCAATGAGCACTTCGAAGCAAAAGAGGCAAGGATGCAGGAATATCTTGACATGGCAAAGAGACTAATCCAGCATTTCAAGTACTTCAAGATTTGTCACATCCCCAGAGGGGATAACGTGGCAGCCGATGCACTCGCCAGGCTCGCCTCATCCTTAGAGGCCTCAAATGCGGAACCAACTTTCATGGGGCACCAGTTCGAACCAAGTAAGTTGGATATGGACACCACAAGCATCAACTGCACCACGGCCGAATTGAACTGGATGACCCCCATCAAGGCGTACCTCCAAGAAGAAACAGTACCAGATGATCCCCTGGAAGCCAAGAAACTCAGGATGAGAGCTTCTAAGTTCATCATCCTACAAGAGGTACTCTACAAAAAGGGTTACAATCTACCGTTGCTGCGCTGCCTTTCCCCAGAAGAAGCTGACTACGCCCTCAGAGAGATTCACGAAGGGATTTGTGGAAATCACTCTGGAGGACGCTGCCTCGTCCATAAAGCGCTTAGGCAAGGGTACTTTTGGCCAAGCATGGTAAAAGACGCCAAAGAATTCACCAAGAGGTGTGACAAGTGCCAGCGCTTCGCCACTGTGTTAAGACAGCCACCAGAGGAGCTGACTACCATCCTCAGCCCATGGCCTTTCTCCAAATGGGGCATTGACATCTTGGGCCCCCTACCTTTGAGCAGAGGCCAGTGCAAATTCATAGTCGTCGCCATAGACTATTTCACAAAATGGGCGGAGGCAGAACCCCTAGCGAAGATAACAGACTCCAAGGTGAAGGATTTCGTCTGGAAAAACCTGGTCTGTCGCTTTGGGATACCTCACGCCATTGTCAGTGACAATGGCAAACAGTTCGACAACAAGCTATTCAATTCCTTCTGCGCCGACCTTCAAATAAAGCAGCCTCACTCTAGCCCGACACACCCCTAGGCAAATGGGCAGGCAGAGGTGATGGTGAGAACAGTCCTGCGCAACCTTAAAACAAGGCTCGAAAGAGCAAAAGGTCTGTGGGTTGACGAGCTTCCGGGGGTATTATGGGCCTATCGAACCACGCCACGGACTCCTACCGGGGAAACCCCTTTCTCTCTTGCTTTTGGAACTGAGGCGGTCATTCCTGTCGAAATAGGGGTACATTCCCTAAGGGTCCACCACTACGACCCTACCACCAATGAGGAAGGACTCCGCCTCAACCTCGATTTGCTAGAGGAGGCAAGAGAAATGTCTGTGGTCCGTAATGCGGAGTACAAGCGACGCATGGCCAAGTACTACAATTCGAGGGTGAAGCCTCGTTCCTTCCAACCAGGAGACCTGGTCCTCAAAAAGGTGATCCTCGCCACAAAGGACTCTCGGGAAGGAAAGTTGGGACCAAATTGGGAAGGTCCCTATCTCATAATAGAAGTGGTGAGACCGGGCACCTACAGAATCCAGAACTCTGAAGGAAAGGTCTTACCTCATCCATGGAATGCAGAGCACTTGAAGAGGTACTACCAGTGAAGATTTTGAACGGGGTGGATTAGGGTTTTTGTTTAGGTACTTGATGTTGCACTTTTTATTGTTCAAAGCATTGTTCAAAGCATTGTTCAAAATAAAGCAATGGATAGATAAATAAAATTATGTTACTTTCATTACAAAAAGGTTGCATAAGCAGAAGCAAAAGTCCCTATGCTCTAATCACTCTCATCCCCCTCCTCATCATCCTCCTCTGCATCGTCCTCAGCATCATCAGAGCTGCTACCACCATCATCAGGCGCCTCCATCGGCACAAAGCCTGATATGTCAATGTCTGGAAAGGCAGCCGAAATCTTCTCTCGAAGCTCCTCGTAGCCATCAATGAAGGCATCTGCAAGGCCAATCTGTAGGTCCCTCTCAGCTTGAGAAGCTCTCTCGTTCGCTGCCTTCATCTCTGCCTCCATAGCAACTTCTCTGAGCCTCGCCTTCTCAATGGTCCGAGCAAGCTCAGCCTCACTGAGCGAAGCCCTCTCACGGGCCTTCATAAGCTCAGCCTCACTGAGCGAAGCCCTCTCACGGGCCTTCGTAAGCTCAGCCTCATTGAGCGAAGCCTTCTCACAGGACTTCGAAAGTTCAACTTCTGCCTCGACCGCCCTCTTAGCGGCTGCTGAAAGTCCGATCTCAAGCTCGCTCACCCTCTCACGGGCCGCAGCAAGATCAATCCCCGAAGCCCTACCAGCGGCTTCCAAAGCAGTAATCTTGTCTTGAGCGGTGCAGAGCTCTAGCCGCACAGCCTCCTTCTCCCGTCTCATCTGACCATAAGATTGGGCTCTCGACAGCAAGCAGATGGATGCAGTAGAGACCTGAAGAGATAAGGGACGAGGAATGAGACGGTTAAAAAGAAATAAAGGGGTAACGGCCTGGAGAAAAAGGAATACATAATAGTGAATCTTTACCTGAGCCAGGCCCTCTACAAATGAGTCAATAACTCCCTCGGTGCCCAGGGCATTAACCCGAGAAGCCTCATGCGGCAGCACATATCTCCCTAGCCTTTCCCGCATCTCCCACGAATGACCCAGCATGGAACCAGTCCTAGCCGATACCCCTGTAGAGATGCCCGGTTGTGGAGGACACAGTTGAAGAGCAGGAAGGGTAGCTGAAGAAGAAGACTGCGGGAAAGCAGTCTTAACGGAAGAGATCCCTGCCTGAGGAGACACTATGGGTGAAGCCACTCGAGGAGGAGGCACCCGGGACTCGATGCGAGTCGCTGGCGGAGAGGTTCTTAGAGAGGCGTCCTTCGTCCTCGCCGCCTTGGGGGAATGGGTACCCCTATCCGAGAAGCGGGTCGAAAAGCGGGCTCCAATCATCTCTCTGCTTATCTCTATGCCTATTAAAGAGAAGGGTTAGCGAATGGTACATGGATACAACATATCAGGTAAAGTTTAAGATTATTGCCAAAGCAGAAGTAGCTTACCTTTTCTTTTGGATGACGGTCCAGACGGGGACCCGCTTGTCCTATCCGACGAAGAGCCCGGAGGAGGTCCACTGACCTTACCACTTTCTTTAGGGATAAGAACTCCCAAGTCTTTCTCAGGGTGATCCCTTACCGCTTGCAGCTTCGACTCTTGATCTTTGGAAAGTATAGGAGGATCTACAAAAAGACACTAAAATATATATATATCTATATATATATAAAGGTACGGAGAAAAGGACAGTAGAGAACATACCGAGTCTCTTGGCGTCAATCCACCCTGTGGGTACCAAGGGTCGATCTGACTCAGCAACCCACTCTCCACCAATGAAGAAGAAGCGACATTTCCAATCGTGGCAGTTGGAACGCAATCCCGTGAGTAACTTGCCGCCTCGAGGGGTAAAATAGTACCATCCCCTGTTAGGGGATGGTGACTTGATCAAACTGTAGGCAGCATGAAACTCGGGAGGAGAAGCGTCCTGTTGATGTACTCTCCTCCACAGTGCAAGGAATCCGATCAAAACTCTCCATCCATTCGGTGCTAATCTCCCCGGAGTTAAGGAAAAATAGTGAAGAACTCGGCAAATGGAAGAAGATATTGGAAATCTTAACCCGGCCTCGATCATCTCTTCATATATTACGATGTCACCACAAGAATCGTCACACGCTGGCTCATCTGGTTCCGCCAGGCGGCACAGTACGGTGGGAGGGATACAAATAGCAATCTTCAAAAGGTCACTGTCTGTTTTGAGTACACTGAAAATACTGCTTACTTTGGATCCGGCATCCTCAGCAATCACTTTTGCTTGATACTTTGTGCGACGACGCAGAATTCTGGTAGATACATTACTAGGACTTGCGCCCTCGCCCGCAGGGCCCCGCTGGCACGCCGCCACCACCGAACACTTCGACTTCAAGCCTGCGCCTAAGGGGGCTGATGAGGCTGCCGCTGTCACCCGTGTAGAGATACCCGAGGTTCCCGCACCGGGCGCCGCCGTTGCCTGGGCGCCCGTACCAGGCGCTGCCCTCACCGCCGCCGTCCTTGACGCTGCCGCCACACCGGGCGTTGCCCCCACCGTCGCCACAGCCGCCACGCCGGGCGCTGCCATCACGACCCGGGCGCCCGCCCCAGGCGCTGCCAGCGCGGCTTGGGCGCCCGCCCCGGGCGTTGTCACCACCGTGCTGCCCTCGTCGCCCGTACCAGGCGCTGCCCTCGCCGCCGCCGTCCTTGACGCTGCCGCCACACCGGGCGTTGCCCCCACCGTCGCCACAGCCGCCACGCCGGGCGCTGCCATCACGGCCCGGGCGCCCGCCCCAGGCGCTGCCAGCGCGGCTTGGGCGCCCGCCCCGGGCGTTGTCACCACCGTGCTGCCCTCGTCGCCCGTCCCAACGGCCGCACCACCGCCCAAGTGGACGCCGCCCACGGCTGCGCTGCCCACTGCAGCGTCGCCCAAGGCATCGCCGCCCACGGCAGCGCCGCCCAAGGCAGCACCGCTCACAGCAGCGCCGCCCGCTGCAGCGCCGCCCAGGGCATCACCGTCCATCGCAACGCCGCCCAAGGCGGGACCGTCGCCGCTCGCGGCGCCCCCGCAGGGCACTTCGGTCACGCCCGCCACGCGTGAACCTGGCGTCCGCTGCACAGCGCCCGGCGCCGTCGCCGCCACCTGCCCCTCGCCATGGCCGAACGGCACTGCACCAACGTTCGGTACCGCCATCAAGACGACCGCCGTCGTGGCAGCCATCACTCTCGTCTGCTGGATCTTCACCATCTCAGCTTTGTCTGCAATGGAATGCTCCATGGCCTGGAAGAGTGAACCACTTCCCCTTTTCTGAGAATGAAGACTCAATGGATGAAGAAGATGGGTGAAAAACAAAACCTTTCTCTTGGGAATGGGACTAGTTGGGGCTCCTCTCTCTCCAAGCAAGGGATTTTATATGCTAGGATCCCACAAAGCCTAGGATTTCAAAAACCCCAAACTAAGAATAAAAGAAGTCCCACACTGCAGGAACTCTCCCAAAAATCCTTCTCCTCCGGACCTGGGCGTACAACAAGGTGCTGGCAAGGAGAGGAATGCGGCAAAAATCATTTGAATAGGAAAGAAGCCCGGATATTAAAAATGCCCCCCTCTCAAAGCTTCTTTGGGCGCGGGGCATTGAGGGGCAAATGATAAGTCCGGCCCAAATGGCCCGATCTGTCACGAGCCAAAGCCCAAAGTTAATGGAGATCCGTTTGCAGTCCGAGCCCGTATCCACGATGCCCGGCCACGTCATAGCAGTCCGGGTCGCTTCGGAAGCAGTCAGGCCACGTCCCGCTTTTACCAGGTCCAGCGGAGAATATCGCAACTGCCTCGCCAGTCGAGGACACCTCGAACGCTCCTCGTGAACCGTGCTGAGAAGTCTCCCCATCTGTTAGGGAACGCTTATAAATACGAAAGCCCCTCGGTACTTGATGGGCAAGGAATAATCTCTCTTCTACACTCTCTCCAAAGTCTGTAATCTCTGAAATACTTGAGAATTAATACATTCCGGCTACCTCAGCCTTTCCGAAAGTGGACGTAGGTCACACTGACCGAACCACTATAAATCTCTTTCTCTCATCTTTATTATCGCGTTTATTATTACTTGACCGTTGGTGTCTGAACCAAAGTTTGACATCATCATATACATTTAACTTAATAGTTGCATAATTAATTCACAAACGATTCCTCCTATTGTATTTTATAGTTTGATCGATCCCATTTGGAAGTACATCTTATATTTTAATGAAGTTTCCAATAGAATATAGTTGTCATTCCACTTCACTTACATGGTACGCCTGTTCCCTAGTAAAATTTAAATGAAAGAAAGGATGGTTAGACAGAAAGTATAGTGTACGAATGCAGAAGCCTGAGAGTAATCTAATGCAATTGGCTAAGATCAGAACAAGCCATGGTCATGGCGTCAGACAAAAAGCATTTTTTCCCTAATGGCAACCTTGTAACCTTATATTATATCAAGAAAGAGCTCATGTAATGATTCTTGTTATACAATAGAGGCCCAGGCCACTAATTATTAAAAAAAACTATATCCAACCACCTTTTCCTAGATTTGCTAACGATTAGATTCTATTCTCCAAAAACTATGTGAGGTTTGATTTGCACCTTTTCTCTGTCTGTATTCTTCTGGCTTATGCATTAAAATGAAAACTTTTTAAGTCAATTAATGAGCCCCACATTATTCAAATTCCTAGAAACCACATCTAGATGAAATTTTTCCAAGGAACCGGAGCCCTGTTTTGTCCAATCCGGGGGTGACACATTGTTTTTGTACTTAAAAGATGAAGCTGGCTTTAAAAAACAACACCATTTTGTAAACTCAACAAGTTTATGTGTCACCCCCGATTGGTCCCCTGTTTGGACGGATTCTTTTCCCAATACCCCAATTAAAAATGGAGACAAGTGTCACGTAGATGGGATGCTGTACACTTGATTTAACTAGTTCACTTGTTCCAAACTTAAAGAAAATAAAAATCATTTAAAGTTCACCATGTGTATGAAATGTAGTCAATCTAGTGACAGGGACACAATGGTTTAGGACTGTACCCTGTGATAATCACAAGGCCGCTGGAATTTATAACGGTTTAGATCTCTGAAATGGTGGCCTGCCTCATGGATTTATGAAGTTGGGGTTGCTGCAATGAATGGTCAGCAATAGATGTGTTCTTAAATTTGAGTTATTTAAGGCTACAATCCTTAAATATGATAGCCAGTTGTGAGGTGAAGACAACTTATCTGCAGCGGAATTATAGAAGAGAGAGCCTTAGCGACAACAACATGTTGGTGTGTGTGGGCCCACCATGATGCCCCTGATCAGAGTTTGGACTCGATCATTTGGAGTTATCGCTGAGGGATCCAAAATATTTCAACAACCTGATCTTTGCTGTGATGACCTATTTGTTTTGGATAAAATACATAGGAATTGTGAGCTTCATAGAATGGTTTTCAAAGAAGTGAAGGGCAAACGATGCGAGGATATAAGTTACTCATATTATGTAGATGTAACCCTCACTCTCCTAGAATTAAAATTACCAGGGCGGTGTGGCTAGGTATTCATTTCCGAACTCCCCTTTATTCTATTTCCATTAGAGGGAGCATATGATGGTCATTTTTTAAAATTTACATGTAGTTATTCAATTTTAAATGTATTACAATTCCTAGTTTTCAATTACCTGAAATAATTAAATAGGCCCTTAGATACTTAGCAAACCCTATATCCGACCTTCTGAGGAAACTCTCTGAAACCTCCTTCACTTCCTCTGGTTGGTAAGGAACTGAATTACATTGAAGAACAGAAAGACAATAAAAACTCATTGATTTTTGGCAAACTTGGGTTTTCTGTGTTCACCAACCTAGCAGCATTCTCTCTCCTTTACGCTGCATTTTCATTCACTCTATGCATGTGGGACCATGAGACCTCCACAGTGGTGGTCCATGCTATGGATGGGGTCTTCTTTTTGAGTCCGGATCTAGTGAGGAAAAATTCCACGATGATCGTGAGTGGACCATTCCGTGAATGGTCCTGGTCACCATGTGTGGACACACTCAGGATTATCACACTCGGAACCCATGGTGATGATCCTGAGTGGTTTACTCACGGTCACCTTGCATAGACACACTCAGAGGATCCCGGTTCCTTCTTTTCTGAATGAAATGTAACAAATAGCCATAATTGTAGGCAGATGGGAACCTTTCAAGCCAATGTGGATCAACTGTGGTGGGCTATTTTTAAGATCTGGACCAATCATCTAATGCTACCTTGTTGCAGATACGTCCTTACTCATGTAATTAATTACCTGTGTGTTTTGCTCTATGCCCTGTGTTGGGTGGATGCGTGCAAGTCTAATATCATTCATACTTTGACACAAAATCATTTATATAAGCTACTTATGATATATTAACTCAGGATGGTTAATGCCATTGGCCTCATTATGGATGTGAAATGTTGCAAAAGACACACTGCTAGGCAAGGGATCTTTCCAAAACGAGTGAAGCAGTAAGTATAATAGATGGGATGAGGACCTGACTTATAAAGAATATAAGTTTAAGTGATACTTTAAGAAAAAAAAAACTTTTTTGAATGTTTTCAACTGTTTGATTGAAAATAGAAAATTAATAAATATTTTGCAGCTAATCAACTTACTTTTGTGGATGGCAGTTGGGACTGATTCCTGTTCTTTGCTTTTATATGCTGGGAGAAATACAGGATGGGCGTTACGAGAATTGAAAGGTGAAGATCTACAAGGGAATATCAAATCATCATCTCCCCTTAAAAGGTGAAGATCTACAAGGGAATATCAAATCATCATCTCCCCTCAGAACAGTGATGGGGTTGTCTAAATTTGCACTTGTACATCTTTTAGAGTTTATAATCACTTGTAAAATGAATTAAGGGAATGACATGGGCCTTATAAGCTAAACACAAAATTTCAAAATCCGCCGTCTTGTTCTTTTGTCATTTTGTGGTGTGCGAAGGAACTTTTTTTTTTTTTTTTTATAAAAAAAAGTTTTTTTTTTGTCTTTTAGTGAAATGAGATATTAATTTTTTGACTTATAAAAAGAGGTGATTTTTAAAATTTTGTGGAACTTGAAAAAACAGAACATGCTACTAGAATTTATTATGCTTTTAAGAGTATGCCAAATTGTAAGTTTGATCTCCACTTTTGAAATACATTTTGATTAGTTATAGTCAAATTTAAAGTGTCACTGAAGCGATGAACTTTTTGTTTTTCTATATAGTAATGAAAGCTAAATACATTATATTATCTTTTTCAAAAAAATTCACCTTTTTATTTTCAGCCTTCTCTGTACCATCCTAACACCACTCATAGAACAGCTCCAAAAAGGATCTTAGAAAACAAGTGTTAAAATCAATATCAAATTGGAATTCCTTATTGGAGTTATTTATGTGGATTTCATTTTTAATAAAATATAAAAGTTTTTTTTTTTTAAAACAGGTAATTGCGTTAAAGTGATAAAGGTTTTTATTTCTTTTTAGAAACATCAAACATACATAAAGTTTTTCTTATTCCCAAATGTAAACACAATGAAATTGCTAGAATGTTCTCCTCTAGTTATTTGTATAAAGGTTTTTGCAAGTTCTCTTCTTTTAATCTAGAGGATTTTACTTGGAAAATTCTAAAATTTAGTCATTTATCGCGAAAGGTCCTCACAAATTATGTAGCACTAACGAGGTTATTTCACCAATTTTTTATATTTTTATGAGCGACGATAGCGTCACCTTGCGTTGCCAATTTTTTATATTTTTATATACTTTTTTATGAGCGACGATAGCGTCACCTTGCATCGCTCATCAGAGCATCTTCTATTGTCTTATTCTTCCTCTCATCATCCTATTTCTCCATCTTATCCACATGAAAGACTCCCACGTAATCCGCATCTGGTCAAATGGTGGGGATGCAGTCTACCGGGAGACCACCATCAAGAGATTAGGATGCATTCAGCCCAATATACTATTCAATACTGACAAACAAGGTAATCAAAAGTTGGACCAACCTAAGCAAGTCCATAACCTTGAGCACCATCATTCATGGTTGGATGGTGGTGAAAAGCACATACATCAAACGGTTGATACCCACAATCTCATTTATTCTAAGACAGATGTGATTCCATTCACACAAATTGGAAAGCATTATTACCGAAAACTTCAGTCTTTAGTTGATTAAATGTTACCTTCCACCAAAACAATGAAATGCAAAGCGTTTTGGAGATGATGTGATTGAAAGGGACATTAAGAAAAGAGACTGAAATCTGTTCAAATTACAAACTACTTATAACAAATTCAATACCTCTAATAGTGATCTTACATCATTTACCCCGCCATTTTTAATGGCGTACCTTTACATGGTAAGGAAATACCTTTTTATTCTAAGAAATCACAGGTCAATTGAATGGACATTATGGTACAAGCGTTTCAGAGCTGGTTCTCCCCCATTTGTGCATGAAATGGGAAAAAACATGGGTGTGAGAGAGAGATTTGAATTCATTTTTTTTTTTTTTTTCTTAAGTAACAAGAAAGATGAAAGCAATAGCACGAAACACTGCACTGTAGGCAATCAAGATGAATATCCAAAGGCCCCAATCATTTAGATCATAACAGCATCTCAAAAGTACACCCATTCGACTGGATGCGGGTCAAGTGAGAGTCTTCAATGTGGACTAGATGGAGAAATAAGAGGAGGAGAGGAAAAATAAGACATTATGAGATGTTTTGATGAGCGACGCTAGGATCGACCATGGTGACGCTATCGTGGCTCAGAAAGAAGTATAAAAAGATATAAAAAATTGCAAAGTACCTCGTTAGTGCTATACAATTTGCGAGGACCTTTCGCGATAAATGGCTAAAGTTTGGAATTTTTCTAGTAAAATCCTCTTTAATCTAATAAAATTTCTTTTTTATTTTCTTCCTTTCTTTTTTTTTTTTTTTTTGTGAAAAATCAATAACCTCAACATAATCATAAATATTTTACTAATTTCCCCCACTCAAATTAGTAGAGGTCGACGGTTGACAAAATCTAGCAAAGAAAAACTTTAGGGCGTGTTTGGATGTGTAATGAAGTGAGGTGAGGTGAGGTAAAGCCTCCATTATCCAGACAAGAAAAGACAATTGGTCATATCAAAAGTACACAATTTCAAAATTCCGCCCATCTTTTTCAAAAAAAGTAAAAAAAACAATATTCTTTCTCCACTAAAAGACAAAAAAGCTCTACTTTTCCATACAAAAAGTCAAAAGGATTCCATATCAAACAATTAAAAACAAAATACTATCATAACATATATTTTATTCTCTCTTGATTTGATGCTTCACCTTACCATACTTCAATTCACGGTACATCCAAACGGGCCCTTAGTATATTTTCCTCAACATGAAAAAAAGGTGTGAAGGTAGAATTTTCCACTCCAAGGCCGGATTCAACTCGTGGGACCCACCCTAGACAGTAGCTACACTCACACACTACAATTTTTCATTTGCTGTAGACGAGGACCCTGACACATCCCTGCCAACACTCCCCTACACCTTTTGTTTTTTTGTCTTTTTTGACTTCAGAACATCAATCTACCCTACCCACCAGTAACTCCTAATCCTAAAAAACCAATTGATCCAATTTACATATGTAAATCACCCAATAGATCGAAACCCTGTCCAGTCTCCCCTACTTTATCATAAAAGAAATCAAAAAGAATCTCAAGCAAGGAATTCTTTTTCTCCTATATATTTTTCCAGCTTCTGCACAGATACTGCCTGCTTTTCCCAACACAGACACAAACCCCACAGTTTCAGACACACAACTAAACAACAAAAGCTGCAGCAACGCCACCTTCCTCTCTCCCTCTCCCTACTCTCCACGACTCCTCCATTCTCTCCCTTCCTAGGGTTTCGCTCTCTCTGAGTGAAAAAAAAAAAAATTTACAATTTACAACCCCACAGGGAAAACAGATTCACTGGAAAGAGAGAGAGAGAGAGAGAGAGGTCATATGTGCCATATATAGAAGCATTTCTGTGTCTGTGGGTCTTTTTCCTTTTCTTCGCTAGAATCTGAGTCTGGAAATGGCGAAACCTAGCATTCTTCTAGCACATGATGAGAGAAGTGTCGTTTTCTCGGTCTGGTGTCTGGGGTATGTCTGAGAGAGGAGAAGGAGATAGAGCTGTTTGTTTGCAGCTTTTTTTTCTTTTACTTTCTTTATTGGGGATTTTGGGGGGGTTGGTTAGAAACCCTAGGAGAGGAGAGAGGAGAGAGGAGAAGATGAATAGTGCTGCCAGGCCGCCCTTCACGGCTTCTCAATGGCAGGAGTTGGAGCATCAGGCACTGATTTTCAAGTATATGATGGCTGGAATGCCGGTTCCTCAGGATCTGTTGATACCCATAAGGAAGAGCTTTGAATCCATGACTGCAAGGTTCTACCACCATCCAGCTAGTAAGGAGCGCTTTCTCTCTCAATCTCAATCTCAATCTCAATCTCAATCTCAATCTCTACCTCTATATCTATATCTTGCAATTTGTTTTGTTTTTGTGATTCTTGGGGTTCTTATTTTGGTGGGGTTTTTATGTTATTGTGATAGATGATTGGTTGTATTTGGATTTAAAGTGTTTTGGGGTTTTTTTTTTTTTTTGTTTGATATGTTTTTGGTTTTTTTTTTTGGGTTTCTGATTGGTTTTTTAATGGATAGCTATGTTGATCATGCAGGTGTTTATCATAGGATAATAGATAGGGTTGGTTGTGTGTTGGGGTGTTTGTAGTTTTTAATTTATTTGTATGGCTAGTTCGGAATGTGGAGAAGAAGTGGAGAAAATTATTTACATTTTTGTGGTGCTATGAACATTTTTCTTCCAATCCAAATAGCCTCTTAAGGTTTTGGGATTTGATTGTTTAGGTAAGTATCTGGAAATTGGAGGTGGGGCTTTTGAGAATTTATTTAATGGGTAGGAACTAGGAAGTGGAATTTCTGTCACCTTTTACCTAATAATGTGGGGAAAATGTTAATTTTGCTCTGTTGTTGGTGCTTTTGTTGATTTTCTTGCTGATTTTGTGAGTGTTACTGTTGGATTCTAATATGAAAATGCTTGAGCATCCATGTTTTGTAGTAATTTCAGTGGAAAGAGGGAGAAGTTTTTCAATTTATATAAGCAAAACTGAAAATTTCTTGGTAAACATGCTGGTATTTTCTCATACAGTGTGTTTCAGTATAGCATCACTGTTCAATTTTTACCCATGTTAAAATACTTGTTTGTGGAGGTTCTTCTGTTGTTGGATTTGCAATTCATCTATTATCAGATCAAGGCTTCTTCTGTTGTTGGATTTGGTTTCATCTATTATCAGCTTATTCTTTTGGACACATTGACGTAGTGGGTTACTGCTCCTTTTATGGGAAGAAGCCCGATCCAGAGCCGGGGAGGTGCCGGAGGACCGATGGGAAGAAGTGGAGGTGCTCCAAGGATGCATATCCTGACTCAAAGTACTGCGAGCGGCACATGCACAGAGGCCGCAACCGTTCAAGAAAGCCTGTGGAAACTCAAACCATCTCCCAGTCGACATCGACTGGGACATCGCTCAATCCCGCTACTGCGAGCAGCACTGGTGGGGGAGGAAGCGGTTTCCAGAGCCTGGTTCCCCTTCATTCCATCAGTAATCCTCAGGGGCCCAGTTCTGGAAATAACCCCCAATTGCAGATAGAGCACGGACCATATGGCATGGCTAACAAAGAATTCAGGTATTTTGCCCAGCATCTGTGAGTCCATTTTATGCAGTTATGCCAGT
Organism: Umbellularia californica; assembly: GCA_028538565.1. Classification (NCBI taxonomy): domain Eukaryota; kingdom Viridiplantae; phylum Streptophyta; class Magnoliopsida; order Laurales; family Lauraceae; genus Umbellularia; species Umbellularia californica. Next base: position 8,826,512 of record JAPQWN010000001.1, on the reverse strand, counting down.
ACTGTTGTGGTAATTTATGTTGCTTTTGTTTGTTGCTAAGATACATACTTCAAATATTGAAGATTATCTGCATCTACTGATATCTTCTTTTGTGGCCTCTTTTATTTGTGCGTTGGAAAGATTGCATGGTTACATAAGAAATCATTGATGTTAGTGGGGTTTTCTTTTAAGAATGTGGTCCCAATATGGTTCTGTAGATGGCAGTCCCTTTGAATGTGAGAGCGATGGAAATGTTGCCTTGTCCTTGGTATCTTTGGGTGGTGTTGGTGGTTGGGTGGCCGTGAAGGTAGCTGAGATTAGTGCATAGCTGTGATTGCATCCTGCATAGTCTTATGGGCCCATCATTTATTTGATGTATACTGTATAGTCTTCTGGACCCACAATTTGTCTTTGATGTTACAACTTACAATCACCTGTGGAATCACTAGCTGTCTCCTTGCTGAAGGGCATTGGTTTTTGGAGTCGTCCTTTCCTTTTTGAATATTGCTTTTCTCAATTCACCGAGACAGATCACTGCAAGCTTTAAGGAAATGTTTCTATGGTTGATTGTGGATCAGTTGGCTACTGTAGTTATTTATCAGAATGGAAGTGTAGACTTTGGCACCATGGAAATTAATAGTTTTTCTTTAAAATTTAGATGCCGAGAGGATTCTTAGTCCTGATAATTTTTAATTTCTTGTCATGGCCCCATTGTTGCGTCTCTTGAATCCTGCTTTCATATGGAGCTGTTTATTCTTGGAATTCCTTTTTATGTGTCATGGGGACCTCGAGGAGGTGGGCTTTAAAACTATCTCCCAGTGGCTGTAAAGAACTTCAAACTGATGAGAAGGGCTGTTTTTATGTGGTTTTTGGTCCATATTGCTAGCGGTGGTGGCATTAATTTTGTAACTATGCAACTCTTCTATTGACCATTATTTAACTATGCTCATAATGCTATTATTTACCTATCCATCTGTAAGAGCAATTTCTGGGAGTCGTTTTTTTTTTGGGGCAATTGTGGGAACAGGAATTGAAACTGAAATTTGTGTCTCCATAAAACAAACATGTTTTGACTTTGAGGTACTCTAGACATTGTCAGTGGCATGTGGCAACCACAATTTAGTTTCATTAGGTCTTAAAAGTACCTTGTAGTCAATGGTATGTCTGGAGTTTCGTAGCTTTTGTATAGTTTTTAAAGTCCTTGGTTAGTACATGGGCATGTCATTGTGGCTACTTTTCCTAGTTAGGTCTGGCTATAGGGTAAATATTGTACTGTTTTAAGTGTCAATCAACTTCACCCTCCTAGGGGCGTTCTGCTTAACGGCAAATAATGGATGAAACTCGGAACCTTTGTTTGGCAATTCTCTTACAGCCTGTTTTGTTTTTGGGGGGGAGTACAAAATTACCCTTTTATGTCCAATTGAATTTTTTTCAAAAGTAAGGGTAAAATAGTCTTTTTCTCCCTACCTCACAAATAAATAAAATTATACTTTTTTCCTTTCCTTCCCCTACTTTTTCACTTCCCAAACAAGAGGAGGGAAAATTATTTTTCCCTCCCCTCCCCTTCATTTTCCTTCCCCCTCAAATTTTACCTCCCCTCCTCCTTTCCCAAACACAGCGTTAAATAGAAAATGCTTGACTGTTTCATTCATCAGATGTGGAATGTTTTATGATGGATATGCGTGATGTGGCAGAAAAGAGTTATGGAGTCTTCCATCTGCTATTCTAACGTTCCAGTTACTTATTCATGAGCTTCAGCGAGGCATATGAGTAAAATTTAAGTACTGTTAGATTTTATTATTTTTGTCAGTGTTCTAGTAACTGGAGATGTAGTGTTTTTTCTCTCCCTCCCCCTGAAAATTGCTGGGGCTCAACTTATGCCCTGGCTTTCTCTAGTTGCTCTTGCTTTTTACTGGGTCATTTGGTTACTAGACTGTCAACTCTTTATTAACCAACTCATTGTTACCTAAGTTATGGACCCAAAACTAATCAGGTTAGCTGTAGTGGCCCTCTTTCTTACTCTATTCATCTTTGTTCTAGGAAATTAGATAGTGGTATTTGGTTCTTGCCATGAATTTGATTTGTAGTTTGAGTTCGTAATTGGGCGTGCTAGATTATACCTCTTTGATCACTTTTTCTCTCATGCCATGTCAAAAATTCAGAAACTTAAATAAAATGTGACCAGGAAACAGCTCCAGATTTAAACCTACCAAATGCATAAATTTCAGATGAAACTTGTCTCCTTTTTATTTATTTATTTAATAACACGAGGAAACACATGAAAACACTCAGCAGAAGGGATCCTGGATTCTTCATCTGCTGCTCATTCCGTATTGGCATAATTCTGTTCTGGATTGTAGGGTGTTTAAGCATCTCTCAGTAATGCATACATGTTAGCATGATTTTTGAAATCTTAGTATCTAGCTCCAGCACAAGTGCCTGTTAGATAATGCAATTAGTGATTATAAATTGGAATGCACTAATTGAATCAGCATGGGATGTATGTATTTGACAACTGCCAATAATAAACCACGCAAGAAACTTGAGCGCTTCTGATCTTTAAGAGCTGCTGTTTTCCCCACCCAAGTGATTACTGAAATATGCAGGTATCTTCATGGACTCAAAGGCGACGTGGATGAACGTAGTCTCTTTTCTGAAGCTTCAGGAAGTGCAAGGGGTGTTGGAATGGAATTTCCTCTGGACAACACATGGCGCCTGATGCCGCCAAGCTTATCGTCATTTCCACCGTCCAAGCCAAGAAATGGATCCATTTTGCAGAGCAACTATACTCAGCTCCAATCACTGCAAGATCTTGACAGTGTGACGATTGCTTCTGCACTTCCAAAACAGCAACACCAACAGCATAGCTTCTTCGGAAGTGAGTTTGGCTCATCAGAGCCTGTGAAACAGGAGAGCCAATCCCTGCGACCTTTCTTTGACGAGTGGCCTAAAGCCAGAGATTCTTGGACTGACTTGGAAGAAGAGAGAGCCAACCGCAACTCATTCTCTACAACACAGCTCTCGATTTCGATACCTATGGCTTCCTCCGACTTCCCCACAGCTAGTTCACGTTCTCCCAACAGTGAGTATATCTTCAGTAGCTGAATTTCCCACTCTAATCAGATTCTGGAACACCTCACTCACTCTAGTCTCATTGTCCTTGTTGATGTAGATGATTGAGAAAGATCAGCTATGTTTAAGTGTACAAGTCATGCCGGGAAGATGAAAATTCAGTTTTGCAGAGAACCACAGGAAATTCTCTACAAAGAAGATCCTGTTCTTATATCTAATCAAGTGCTTAGGATTTATGTCTTGGATTTTTATCTCAAGTAGTATGTTATGTAGAATAATACATATGGTTGGGGAACACTTTGCAGGCTTTGCTGTTGGATTTTGTTTTTAACACGTTTGGTGTTTAACTGGCTTTGATTATGATCATTATGGCACAGTGCATTGGTGTATGAAGTTCCTTTCTAACCACCCACCACCCCAGTGCGTGTGCGCATACACACACACAAAAAAAAAAAAAAAAAAAAAAAAAAAAAAAATTGGAATGGCAAAAATTTTTAAGATATCCTTTGGGAATAAAACTGCCACTGCTGGCATAGTATCTACAGTATGTAACACCTGTGACAGTTCTGCACAGCTGCAGCATGGCATCTCAAGTGGGCAGCCTTTTCTTTTCCCTGAAAGAAAACGCTCTTCCCAGTGTCCTTACAGTTATTTATTCTACTGCCCTTACAGAGCTCTGGGAACCAGTCCATACAGGAAGACTGCACAGCTTGACTTATTCCTCATTGGAGGAAAATTTCAGCTGCCAATCGGATGCATGTCGGCCATGAATTTATGGTGGGATAGGGAAGTCTTTGCATGAATTGAAGGTAAAGAAATGAAATTAAAATTCAAGTCCTTTGTTAGGACATGTGGCCTATGTGTTAATGGTTGGGCTTATTTAAACTAGTCCATCCATTACAAATGTTGGGCTTATTCAATCCATCTGGCCCATTATCTTGAACCGTCTAGATGTCCCCTTAATCTTAAATTTAGAAAAGCTTGGAATCAATCAAAATTTATTGGGGTTGAAAGATGCAATCTAGATTTGGAGATGGCCCGAGTAGTCATGTGCATCTCATCTCACTCAGGGTGCTAGGGTTCAACCGCTGGCAGTGGTATTGGCGAAGGTTGCAGTGTGCTCAGGTGGATGTATATGGAAATAACGGGCACTCAATCGAGTGATTTCTCCTCGTGGAGATTTTAAGAATGTCTCTTATAATGTCTGTGATTTCTATACATTTTTAGGAGACCACTTTGGTGCCAATTGTGAGAATTAGTGAGATAAAAAAGGGAGTGGGGGATGGTATTACATTGCGTTGACAATGGGTAATTGGTAGGCTAGCTTTTTAGTTGACTACCCTTTAAACGTGAAGTTTTCTCATATCAACTGGCTTTTATTAAAGGAATCTCACGGGGTAACTTGGTTGGCCTAGGACCATGATTTGCACTCGAAAGTTATAAATTCGAAACTGCAATACCACACCGGAAATACAGGGAAGTTTACCTGACTTCTCTCTGGGCCCGGAAGAATTAGTCCAACCCAAATAATTGGAACTCTCCGATAGCAAAATATATATATATATATATATATATATAAGTGAGATGGGTGGGTGCTCATATGAGAGACTCACCAAGTTTACGAGAGATGGGTGGGGCCCTTACTTCCATATCCACTCTCACTAACTTAAATGCAAGGACCCCCAACTTAAATTTGAGGGCACCCACCCATCTCTCACAAACTTAGTGAGAGTGTTTCTCACTTAGAGCACCTCCCTATATATATATATGTATATATTATATGACTTCTTTCGCCTCTTTTCTATTTTTCTGTTTATGTATGTGAGGACCACCTTTTGAGAAATTTGAATAATGATTTGGCACTATTTCCGGTTCGACATCGATCGACTGATGATTGCCGATCAAATTTAATAAAAAAAATGGTAAATGTATTTAAAAATCAATAAATTTTAAAAACAGAAAAAATGAAAGTTAGAATTATCTAAAAATAATTTGATGGCCATCTTAATAAAATCATAAATGTTTCCTATACATAATACAATACAATCAGCTTGTGTGAGCAATTGAAAGTGCCCCCAAAGTGAAATCATTTCGGAGAATATGCCACCACCTCATCCTGCTCCTATGCAGAGAGAGATTTCATATCATATCATGTTTTATAGATTAGAGAAGTTGAATGAATTTGGACTGCTGAGAAAAGACATGGGGGTGTATTGTGTATGCATGTACCGTGGCTTATTCCGTTATCTACCGGTTTCTGGAGTCACCTGTGACCTGACTCTTTAAAATTTTTCTTATATGCATGTATTATTATCATTTTTTTTTTCTCAACAACAACTCCAAAATCCTTTTCCCATTATCCAAATAAGAAAAGACAATGGGTGTGTTTGGATGTGTTGTATAGTAAGGTGAGGTGAGGTCAAGCCTCCATTATCTAAATAAGAAAAGACAATGGGTAATATAAAAAGTATATAATTTCAAAATTCCTTTCATCTTTTTCAAAAAAAAAAAATAAAAAAAACAACTTCCTTTCTCCACTAAAAAACCAGCTTCACTTTTCTATACAAAAAGTAAAAAAGATTACATACTAAATAATTAAAAATAAAACACTATCATAACATCTTATATTTTATTTTCTATTGATTTGATGCTTCTAACTCACCATACATCCAAACAGGCCCACCATCATCATCATCTATTCTGATGCTAATGGCAGGAAAAATGGTTGAGCAGGCAAAAGGTTGGCGAGTGGTCTGAGGTCAGGGACCGTGATTTTTTCCTCTATGTATTAGGGGTATTAATATCAATCTCTGATTCTTCTTTTTCATAAATCAAAAAATTAAATCCACCTATGCTGGCACTCAAAAGCCACATGGGGGTTTCACCGAACTTGTCTCTGACCCTGACTCGGAGAGAATAGTCCAGTCTTATCGTTTGGGTGCAATGAAGTGATGGCCCACAGTCACAGGTGATCAGCTGCCTGTCGTGTAATAAAGTGTGACGTGTCGCTCAAGGGTTATCTCTTCTCCTTCTGCTGCTTTTTCTCTTTGGCAGAGGAGAGAGAAAGAAGAGAAGAGAGATTGTCGGCCAGGATTGACAGCGTGCGCCTCGATTAGTGAACCTATATGACGTCAGGCCCGGCCCCGATACAGCTGTTTGTTGTCAGAGGCTCACATGATGAAGGCGTGGCTGATGCCAAGTCATCGTTTTATGCTGTTCGTTTCCTGGCCCCGTCAATTCGGGTTCGGATTTGCGAGGCATTTTGGCTAACGTCATGGCTACGACGCTCGCCCGTTTCAAATATGGGCGCTCATATTGGCACCACAAAATTTAGTTGTGCCACCCCTCTATGATGGGACCTTGCTGCATCGGGACGCGTGAAGGTAAAGAAGGGAAATTGGTTGGCTGATTTTCAAAGTTACTTGGTTGCTTTTTCAGCATCGGGATGTGTGCCATAAATTCATTAGGCAAGAACGTGTGCTTTGGTGCTGCCTCGAGACGCGTACAAGGCAAGGGAAGAGGGAACAGTGCCACTACCAACTCGTGACGTCGGTGCGTGCGGGTCCCGGTCAAATTAGTCAATAGCAACTTTGACTGGCCGTAATTCCTTCATCCGACCTCCGATCGACGAGCGGTTTGGTTCTGTGGATTCGTGGTGACGAGCATTATTTGGTAGACACGACAGATCAGCATTCCAACGGTCAGAAATTTTTTGGACTGTGATCACGGTAAGTGGTATCTGGACATTATTTTTTTTTTGAGATATGTCTACTGCTATATCTGCTCTGCACGATCTGGCTAAGGTCGATATTTTCTCATATTTGGCAGTTATGATCGAGCATGTTCCATTTACGACTCACTGAACTTTTGGGAATCAGATAGACCGGCACCAATTCAGAACTGGATGACAATGCCTGACATGGGTCACTTGATTGCTTTAAGTTACAATGTCATATTACATCTTTTTAGTTCTGACCAGTATTTGACATTTTTGCCACTGCGATCAGTGCCTCCACCGTCGCATGAACACGTTACTATCACTATCGGGTTCGTTAATAATAATCACTTTGTCCAAGTTGCCTTGGCAGAGGGTTACCCGATGCCTTCCATTATGATTCAATGGTTTACATACATGAACGATTGCGCAGCTGCATGGGTTACACCGTATACAGAACAACTTGCATCATACATTTAGTGTACTCGTTCTATATTTCCTTCTGAAACCATTGTATTAGATGAATCATAATTTGTATTAATAGTGGAAGATTTATTGTTGTTACTAATGGAAAAAAATATTGTTTTCCAGCATTTTCTAATATTCTAGATTTTTTTGATATTTTTGCGAATTTTTTTAGATTAAAAACAAATTTACACCGCGACGACCGCGACAGACCGATATTCGCGACCGATACCGATATCATATCGGTTTTTCGGCCCCGCCGATACCGCGACCGAAACCGAGATTTTAAACCATGCTCCCCAAAGAAGAAAAGGGGAAACCATTGTGCCTCTGCACTTGCTTATGCTGCTCTGTTTTTTTTTTTTTTTTTTTTTTTTTTTTTTTCAGCTGTAGCCCTGCACCTTCTGAGTGTACTGTGGACCATGTAGATATAATGGGTCACTCTTAGTATGGCCCTCCCATATTCAGTCTGATAAGAAAAAAAAAAGTTGTTATGCATACTCAAATTGAAAGAGAGTGAAAAAAAAATTGAATGGATAGGATGAGAATCTTGAGCATAGTATATCCCATGATCCCATCCCTGCATGACTTAGGGCCCGTTTCTTTCCTAGAATTCCTGGAATTCATGTCTGGGATTTTCAAATGCTGGAATTCTGAAATGCTACTGAATTCTGTCATTTTTTAATTCCCTGTTTCTTTTATGTCTGAATTCCTGCCTGAGAATTCATGAATTCCTGGATTTTCTGAATTCTCTATTTCATAATTATAAGGATTTCTGACTGGAATTTTACTCCTGTTGCATTGTTTAAAAAAAAAAAATCTTCCAAGCAAATGCCCCAATGGGTATTATAATTAGTATATATATGTGGACAAAGTATTCCACCCTCACACAGGAATAAATACAGAAAACAGCTTCTCTCACCAGATCTTATCCGTACACAGTGCAATCTGTGGAAGGCAACATCTCATGGTCCGAGTGTTTAAACACTTTTTGACTTTGTTGGGTGCAGTATCAACTAATCTGACTACACTGTAAAATGAAGATGAATGGTTTGATTAGTGCATGGGACCTCACATGTCATGTCGGGGAGTTTATTCTGCCACATGACAGGTTCAGCTCTTTCGTGTGTTCGCAAATGGGAACGTGAAATCTTCCCCTTTAGGCGGTGGCCGCACACGTGAGGTGAGGTGAGAGGTGAGGTGACTTCATTGTAATTCCTTTCATATCACATTATGTCAATGGACACCTGACAGAATGTGGTGCCATTGTTAAAAACAGGAGTGCGAAAATTGGCCCCCTTCAAATATATCCCATGTGTGGACAACTGTATTTATTAATAGCCTAACTTTTATTTTTTCTTTTTTTCACAACAACAGAACTAGTCAAATATTGAGGAGATTTGGCCAGTCATCTCTCTGATATTAATAAATTATTTATATTTCGAATTATTTAATAAATAAATTTAATTTTAAATAATTAAATCTTCTTTATAAGTAATTATGCATAAACTCTGATTAAACATATGTGTGTACAAAAATATAAAAAATGATGAATTAGGGTACTGTACATTTTTTTTTACATAATTACCCCTCTAGCATAATTTTACCCATCTAACAATATCGTCACCTATTTTACCATTTTTGTCTAAACCTACAATTCCATTCTCTTACTCTCCTTATTTGGATGGGTTGGTGAGGGCCAAGAGATGTTGGGAGATTTGGAGAGATGGACGACTGTGGTTGGTAATGAGATAGGTTTGGTGGACCAAATTAATGGGGAAGAAGAAGAACAAAGTGAGATAGTGATGGTGGTTGAATTAAAGATGAGACTATATGTGATGAGTTGCGGTTTTCGGTTGAAGAAACTAAATATTGGAATGATGCCAAATAATACCGAAAACTTCAAAAGTAGAATAAGCAAGTGGGGAAAAATAAGAATAACTTGAAAGTGAGGACGACTCCTTACCCGAGTGGTAAGGAGTGACCGTTCTCACCTAACTGTCCAGAATTCTAATCGTGAGTACAACTTCTCTTCCTACTCGTGTAGACTTTCTTCCTGCTTGTGTAGGCTCCTTTTTGTCTTCCGATAGGCTTCTCTTCCAACTCGTGTGGACTTTATCCCTGCATGTGCGGGCTCCTTTCCCACTTCGGCAGGCTATCTTCCTGTGTGTGTGCGGGCTCTCACTTAGGTTCTAGGCCCCTTGGTTAGGTTAAAAAAAAAAAAAAAAAAGCATGACGTTTTCGAGTCTTTACATTGATTTTTTTTTTTTTTTTGCATTGAACGAGTTCAGTCCAAGTCCCAAGTTTTCCAACCTTGATATGCCATCGAAACTAAAATATCATTTCCAACAAATATATTTAATTCTATAAATTATTTTAGAAATAAATAAATAAAATTGTTAAAATGTCCTCCTTATTTCTTGGTGCAAAGAAATGTTTTCTACTACTTAGATATTTTTTACCCTTCTATCATCTATGACACTGCTATTGAAAGTTTTCGTTGAAATTAAACTACATACTTTTTTTATTGCCATTACATGGGAGAGAACATAGAAGAAAGCATAACAGGCCAATTATTTGCAATTAAAGTGCTTTCCCTTCGAGCTGTGAAACTTATAATTTATGCGAAGAAACGAAAGGTGTGCTAGGGTATGTTTGTGTAACACTTTTCTATAGAAAAGTGAACAGTTTTTCACGGAAAACCCATTTTTCGGGCATTTGGTGTAAAACAATTTCACGGAAATACTTTTTTGCCTCATCAGCATTTTCCTTATTAATGCTGGAAATGAGTTTCCTATGAGGGGGATAGGAAATAGATTTCCTCGGAAAACTTCTCCCTCTTTTCCATTTCAACTCAAAACCCTACAACTCTTTCATTTTTTATTTCTTTAAATAAATTATTATTTAATGTTGAATAAATAATATACGTATTATGTTATTTTTCTTCAAGAAATTATTTTACAAACAAGAAAATCTGATTTTCTATAAGGAATCCACAGCCGCACCAAACAACGTTAACACTAATTGAATGAGGAAAAAAATTCGCACCAAACATGAATTTCTAAATTCTGCGGAAATCCTTTTCCAAGGTTTTCGTTTCTATGGAATTTGCTGACGTTGCAATTTTCTCTTTCCACGAAAAGGATGTATACACGAACGTGGAGAAAGTAAGCAATACAAAGTCAATTCACTAGAGGATAGAATAGAAATATCTCAACGTAGCATTCACGTTTAATGAATCAAGTCAGTTATTCCAATCTGGGCTATTTAGGTTGCATGGTCTATTGATGGCATTTCCTATCATATCAACTGTTTGGATCACTGAACTAGGAGAATTACATGCTTACAGGCCAAATGTATTTTTCCTAGCCTGTACTCTATTGTTTGAAGGGGAAATTCTACATGCACCCTTATTTTTGTTGAGCACACCCATCTTTAGAAAAAAAAATTACACATGAAGAAGAAATGTGGGTGTGCACAGTAAAATAGGTGGGTGTATATAGAATTTCCCTTGTTGAAGATGATGTGCTTGTCCCAACTATTTGTGGTTTTTTTTAAAAAAAAAAAAAGCCTCTCCCAGAACCTTAGCGGCATTCATCATAACAACAACCACTTTTTATACAAGATGTATACCAAGTACTATTCACATATAACCATAATACATCTTTCATCACACATGACACTACTTCAACCACAAAGCACCATAATAATCATGTTTGCACCCTCTATTCTTCCATGTAATTTACATCCTCAGATCCATTAGTTGGCGTAATGTAATAGTGTGGAAAGGTTCAAAAACAGCTGTCCTGTTTGATGAGAGCACTTTTGCCACATGCTCCATATTTGGTCTAGATTGCGGATTGGCACGCAAACAAGCAAGTGCTAGCATCACAATTAGGACCACTTCCCTTGAATCATAAGCCGTAGGAGGTGGGAGGCGCTGGTCTAGCAATTCTTTCAGCAGTATATCTTGACCAAGTACTGATGATGAAAGGGAAGAGATGAGATTGCCCGGATGACCTCCTACTATAACTTCCAAAGCCAACACTCCAAAGCTATAAACGTCACACTTTTCCGTTACCTTCCTTGTGTAAGCAAGCTCTGCAAAAATGAAATTTGATCAATCAAGACTCAAGTTTTACTTCCATCTCTCTAGGAGTTTCTCCTATATATTAGTCATGCTCTTTAACCATAAATCACCTAGGAATGGCTTCAATTCTTGTAGGTTGAAGTGAACCTAGTCAATTGTGAAATCCATGGGGTTTTTTTTAATTCACAGTTTCAATTCACGGATAACAAATTTAATCGTGTGTTTTATATGTGGCAATCCAATCATGAAGTTTTGAGCTGGTGACACTGGTTTTTTTTTTTTTTTTGAGTGTGCGCTCGCGCGTGCATGAAAAAAAAAATCAAGAAGTTGATACTTTTCGTGAGTGGTTATTTATGAGATCATCATCTTGATACTCAGGCTCGTTTGACAAACTACTATGTCTCAAGTTAACTGTTTTTTTTTTTTTTTTAAGAAACGCAGGTTTTTTAGCCTTTTGGACCAGAATAATAGCTACGGGCCTGGGATAGAAAGCCGGGTAAAATTCCTCTGTAGCCCCAGGGTGGTAGTGCAGTTTCAAACCCACTACCTCCGAGTGAAAACCGTGGTCCTAGGCCAACTGAGCTACCTCTCAGGTTAAATGAGTCAAATTGGCTTGGAATTGTCAACCTAGAGAACTATTTGAATTGATGAATGTGGGCCCCTCTCATCAGATAAGAGTTTGACCAAAATCTAAAAAATACACGTATATATTTTTATTTTTGCTAAGTTGAAGACGTCTCCTTGGAAGTAACTCTCTTTAGTTAATGTTGGGAACTATTCAGTAAGTAGGACCTGCAAAATCTGACCCGAACCCTACCCGCGTTAGGCCTGTATAATCCGAGCTGTAATAGATACGGGTACTGAAATCCAAGGCTGAAAGTAAACTGGGTGAGTAAGGGTCAATCCACTCAACCTACATAACCAACTAAACCTATTTTAAAGGATTAAAAGGTGGGCCCAAATTACCAAAATTTCTAAAGGTTGACGTCACGTTATAATTCATATAAAGGTGGTTCTAATGTTCACAATCACAGAAGGTAGCCCCATGTTGTAATTTTTAAAGATATATCACAAAAACGAGGGCCCACACTGTCACTCCTATAAAGGTGGGTCCCATGCTCTAATTTCTAAATGTGGTCAAATGTGGTAATTTCTAGGTGGGTCCTTGTTTAATTCCTAGAAGTAATCTCACGTTATAATTTCTAAAAGTAGGTCCCATGTTCACAATAAAAAAAGTAGGCCCAAGTTTCAGTTCCTGAAAAGATGGGTCCCACATACAAAACTTTCTAAAGGTAGGTCCACGTTGCAGTTCTAAAGGCAGGCTTACATTGTAATTCCTAAATGTCGGTTCCATGTTCACAATCATAAAGTAGGGGATGTTTCAATTTCCATATAGGTGGGTGTGGCCCGTGTGGGTCACAGTTCTGATTCCTAGAGGTGGGTCTAATACTGTAATTTCTAAAGTTGTCCCCCATGTCCAACAATTCCTACAATGTAGTAATTCCTAAATATGGCCGCCCCCATTCCTACAAGGTGTATCCATGTAGTTATACAAGGTTCATAAAATTTATTTTCTTAATTTTTCAAAATGTAAGGTTGGATCGAATTATCTGGGTTCAAGGGGCCGGGGCACTGGACTCTCCATAGAACTTAAGTTTAAAGTTGGATTTTTTCCTAAGTTTAAAATCTTCATAAGAAATCATAGAGGTGAATGCCAAACGTATCCTGGACCTATTAGATTGATTGAGGGCAGAAAATTGTTGTAAACAGTATATGAAATTTAAGCAGTGCAGTGAAATATGTAAGTGCAAAATAAGCAAAATTCAATTAAGATGATCACCTGGAGCAATATATCCGTAAGTGCCTGCAAGTGAAGTCGAATTCGATGAACCGGGCTTTAGAAGTCTAGCAGTGCCGAAGTCAGAGATGCATGCCTCAAGCTCCATGTCTAACAATATGTTGTTGCTTGATAAATCTCGATGAATGATAGGAGGAATGCAGTCATTGTGCATGTATGATAGAGCATGAACCACACCTTTTATAACAATTATCCTCTTGTTCCAATCTAATTCCATGGCTCTTTCTTCATGGCTTAAGACGCCGGCTAGGCTTCCCCTTTCCATGTACTCATACACTAAAAATGTGCATCGAGCATGAGAACAGAAGCCACAAAGCTTCACAATGTTGCGATGGCGAATTTCTGTTAATGCTCGTATCTCGTTCCTGAAACTCCTGTGATCAGCTAGCTCACTATCTTCCTGCTGATGAAGTTTTTTCACAGCTACTACTTGACCAGTTGGTAGATTTGCTTTGTAAACTCTACCATACCCTCCGACACCAATGCAGTACTTTTCATCAAAATTCTCTGTTGCTTCAATGATGTCTTTATATAGGATCTTGCTGTTGCAATTCCATGTAGAAAATGGTTCATCAATGCTCTCTTCTTCTTCCTTTCTGTCTACATCTCTTACTCTCCTGCGATACTTCAAATAATATGCAAGAAAAACAAAAAGAAGAAACAACCCCACGAGTGGAAGAACAATGATGATCAACAGATTGCGGCCTTTCGTTCTATCAACCTTATTTGTTGGAGATGAATTGCAAGGTGGAAGACTTTTTACTCCGCCGCATAAACCTTTATTTTTAATGAATGCTTCTGCTGCAGCTTGTTGAAAAACTCTGCCATCAGGAAGGCGACCCTCCAAATCATTGTATGACAAGTCAATGAAAGACAAAGCAGGCATTTCATTCAATGAAATGGGAATAAAACCAGAGAGCGTGTTGTGAGAGAGGTTTAAGACTTCCAACATTCTTAGTTTTCCAAGTTGTGAAGGTATATCTCCAGTAAGCATGTTGTGACTGAGATCAAGTAGAGACTGTAGGTAACCCAAATTACCAATTTGAAAAGGAATGCTTCCATTCAAGCTGTTCTGACTCAATTTCAAGTACCTTAGATTGGAGCAATTCTCAAGCTGTTTTGGTATCGGTCCACTAAGGTTGTTCATCGACAGGTCAAGCATTTGCAATTCAGACAATTGTCCAAGTTTTTGTTGCACCAAACCAGAGAGTTGATTATCACTTAAATTCAAGATGTAGAGAAAAGGTAACCTCGCCAAATCATTGGGAATCTCTCCGACTAGGTGGTTTATGGAAAGGTCAAGTACGCGCAATTGAGTCAGTTGCCCAATTTGGGGTGGTATTTCACCTGTAATATCATTTGAAGATATCTTCATTGAGGTCAAATTGTGACAGTCTCCCCAGGTGGATGAGAGCTCCCCATAAAATCTATTGTGACCCAAGTCAATGCTAGACAAGTGGGGATATACTCCAAAGGCTTCAGATATATTTTGAGTGAGCTGATTTCCAGCAAGCCAAAATCTTTCTAACATCCTACAACTTCTCAAGCTTGTAGGGATGGGGCCAGTAATATGGTTGTTGAGGATTGTAAATTCTACTAGTGATCTGCTTTGGCATATTTGAGGTAGGTGACCCGAGAGATTGTTGAAACTCAAATAAAGATACTGCAACTGTGTCAGATTTGCCATTTCTTGAGGTAATGAACCAGATAATTGATTTTTAAACAAAACAGCCTTCCTAAGGTTTGTCAAATTACCAAAAGATGGTGGAATGGGACCCGTAAGGTTGTTGGTGTCCAAAGCTAGCTCATTCAAGTCCATGAGGGATCCAATCTGTGGGGGAATTGAGCCAGAAATCTGATTATCAAAAAGGTATAGAGTGGATAGTCTGGTCAAGTTTCCAATGGAGGGAGGGATGGGACCTGTTAAATAATTATGAGGAGTTTGTAGAGTGGCCAGACTTTTCAAACTCCCTATTTCTTGAGGGATTGAGCCTGTAAGAAGATTAGAAAACAAGTACAAAAAGATGAGCCCTGATGCGTTTCCTAGAGCAGAAGGGATGGAACCATTTAGATTGTTGGAGGAAAGGTCTAGCTTATACATGTTCTTGAGACTTCCCAGCTCTGGAGGGACTGAACCCGAAATTAAAGTTGCATAGAGGTGCAAGACTGAAAGATTTCTCAAGTTGCCTAAAGTGGAAGGGATGTGACCTGTGATGATGTTCCTGGACAAGTCCAGCACTTCCAAATTTGTGAGATTTCCTAATTGTGGAGGAATGGGACCAGAAAATTCATTGTCAGAGAGGTCTAGTTTGGACAGTTTACTCAAATTTGCAAGAGTTGGGAGGGATTGACCCAGTCAGATTGTTTGTGAACATAGACAGAGTAACCAGGTTTCTAAGCTTTCCAATTTCTGGAGGCATTGAACCATTAATGTGGTTATCACTGAGCTCCAAGACACTGAGGTTTGCAAGCTGGCCAATTTCAGAGGGAACAATTCCACTGAG
Source organism: Umbellularia californica (assembly GCA_028538565.1). NCBI lineage: Eukaryota > Viridiplantae > Streptophyta > Magnoliopsida > Laurales > Lauraceae > Umbellularia > Umbellularia californica. The sequence continues at coordinate 8,810,829 of JAPQWN010000001.1, read as the reverse complement.
TTGATTGCCGTTGAGCCTCAGAGAAGCAAGTTTGCTCCAATTGGCAAAGATATGTGGAGATATTTCACCAGTTAACATGTTGTTGGAGATGCTGAGCTCAGAAATGAGAGTGAGATTGGACAATGACTCAGGTATGAAACCCATGAATCGGTTCTCAGATAGATCAAGGAAGGTGAGTTTGGAAAGAGTGCTGATATGGGTTGGAATGGTTCCATTGAGTGAGTTGCTGCTAAGGTCTAGACGCACAAGGTTTGGAAAGGAGGAGAAGCTGAAGTTGTCAAGCTTACCTTCCAAACTCGCATTGTGGAGGCTTATTTCTGTAACTCTTTGGGTATCATCGCACACGATTCCAGTCCAGTTGCATGGAGAGATTCCTTTGGTGCTACCAGGTAGTGACCATGAACTGAGAGCTCTGCTCTGAAGCAGACTAGCTTTCCATTGGAAGAGAGCCTCTGCTTCGGATGTTGCAGCAGTAGATCCATCCAACACAAGCAAGATAACAAGAAAACTGGCAAGCCAGATTGGTATTGCAGTTGCCATTCTTGATGATTGGGTAACTATGTCAGTATGTTGTGTTATTGATAGATAATAGGCTAGACTATGCCCTTTGAAACTTCAATTTCCATGAGAAAGAAAGACTTTGAATATGCTCTAACTGTCCAATTACAGTGTCATAATGGGGACAGTGGAAGACTTTTCTTTTGGTGAGTAGATGGAGGAAGACTTGGAGCCAAGCAAAGCCCTCTTTTCAGAGGGAATTGGAAAGACTTTTCTACAAAGCTCTTATGTGGTTGTGCTTAGACTTGAAAATGAAGGGTCTGGATTATGTAAATGCCATTCCAATATGGCACGTCTATGGTAATTATTGGACATATTGCCTGCCTAAGTCCAAGTTGAATTAAGTGCTGTTCCAAAGTATACTTTTTGGGCTGATTTTTATTTGAATCTGATTCAAACATTTGTTTGAATCCTTTTTGAGTATTTGGTAAAAATTCATGCGATTCTTTGATTGAATCAGAATTTTCTCACGCAGCATATACTTGTTAGAAATTGTGTGGCCCTCATGGCACAGGACCTATGTTGGGTTAGGCCAATGGAAACGCCAAAGTTAATCTCCGACTTAAAGTGTTTGGCCGGGACCCCGGGAGAATTTGGATTCAAGTCAAACTTCTAATAGTTAGAACATTAAGGGGTCATTTACCTTTTACACGTATTAGGAATATGAGATTTATATATGTAGATGCTACGTATGCAAATGCTATACATGTGAGCGAAACACATTACCATGTTTGTGCTTAAATGAGTATATCTTATGGTTTTAGATGTATTTGGATTTTTTGAACTTTAAAAAAAAAACTCTCGATCAATCCACAAAAAATTAAGATATGAAACTAAACATGCTAATATTTGACAGTAATACAGGAATATTGAACGGTACACTCATGATTTGAGCCTTATAGAATTGCAGGAATTAGGTCCATAGGCTGAGGGTTTTTCATAAATTATTCAAAATTTATGAAGATTTAATGTAATTAGTTTCAAGATCTTGAAGTTTATTAGTTCAATCAACAAAATGAGCAATTTGGGTTATATATATGAAACCCACATGAATGAAAAAATAAAGGTGGTTGTTGGAGTTCACAATAATGCAACCACCATGTAAGAGAATAATGCAACCACCATGTAAGAGACTATACTAGTATCTCTTTCCAAGACAGGGCCGGCCCAACAGGAGGTGTAAAAAAGCCTGGGCTTTAGGCCCCATTTCAAAGGAAGGCCCCAAATTTTTAAACATTGTAAATAACATTGAAGGTCATATCAAAGCCACCAAAAAAAATAAAAAAGTCAAATCATATCTTCCTTTTAACACACACAATCTCTCTCTCTCTCTCTCTCCAAACCAACAACACAAAGTCAAATCATATCTTCCTTTTAACACACACAATCTCTCTCTCTCTCTCTCTTTTCTTTCTCTCTCTCGGTAAACTAACAAATTTCTCTCTCTCTCATTAAACTGATCTCTCTCTCTCTCTCTCTCTTTTCTTTCTCTCTCGGTAAACTAACAAATTTCTCTCTCTCTCTCATTAAACTGATCTCTCTCTCTCTCTCTTTTCTTTCTCTCTCGGTAAACTAACCAATTTCTCTCTCTCATTAAACTGAAACAAAAAATCTCTCTCTTTTCTTTCTCTCTCTCGGTAAACTCTCTCTCTCTCTCTCTTCTTTCTCTCTCTCGGTAAACTAACCAATTTCTCTCTCTCTCTCATTAAACTGAAACAAAAAATCTCTCTTTTCTTTCTCTCTCTCGGTAAACTAACCAATTTCTCTCTCTCTCTCTCATTATACTGAAATAAAAAAAAAAGTTTCCTTCTTCCCTCTCTCTCAGTCTCTGAGTCTCTCTCTCACACTCACAGTGCTGCTCTCAAGTCTCAAGTCCCAAATCAGTGCACTCGTTACTCGTAGATCACTTTTTGTTTTTTTTTTTGCCAAGTGCTACTGCTACAGCGGAGAACTCACAGATCACTCACCGGCGACTGACTCGGCCTCCACTCCATCCTCCATCCTCCATGACTCCATCATCAACTTGAGTTTTCATTGCAACATAAGGGACATGGTTTAGAACCAAAAAGCCAACATTTGAGATCATACAAGCCAGGTTCTATTGTTTCATAATTTTAAATTTTTTTGTTATATATTTTTAACTATACTATATATTGTGTTTGTTTGTGTTTGTTTGGTTGTTATATAGTTATAATATATTAATAATATGGCACCTAGAAGACAACTAAGTGGATACGAAAAATTAAAAAAAAAAAAAAGAAAAATAGATCAACTAATAGAATCTCAAAAAGGATCTCTTGATAAATTTGTTACTAGTAACAAAAATAATGTAACAAAAAATTTAGATGAAAATGAACAAGTAGATAATGAAATAGAACTTATAGAAGAGAATAAAATAAAAAATATTGAAATAAAAGATAATGAAATAGAAGAAAATGAAATAAAAAATATTGAAGTAGAAAATATTGAAATAAAAGATAATAAAATAGAGGATAATGAAATAGAAAATATTGAAAAAGAAAATAGTGAAATAAAAGATAATGAAATAGAAGACAATCAAAATCTTAATGAAACAAGTGATTATAGTCATATAAATATTTATGATCCAAGTCAATGGAAAAATATTGATATGAAATTAAGAGATTTATTAGTAGAAAATGGTCCAATTAGATATAATAATTTAGATTTTCCTCGGGATGAACACTCTAGACATTTTTCCACTATACATTATATTCGCAAATTAACAAATGGGGAAACACTTGATAGAAGATGGCTAGTATATTCAAAAGATTTGGATAAAGTATTTTGTTTTTGTTGCAAGTTATTCAATATGAATTATTCTACAAGTAAACTAGCTAATGAAGGAACAAAAGATTGGAGAAATATTGGTGTTAAGCTTAAAAATCATGAAATAACTAATGAGCATATAACTAATATGAATACTTGGATTGAATTAGAAACAAGATTGCAACTAAATAAAACAATTGATAAAAGTATCCAAGAACAAATTAATAGAGAGAAAGAATATTGGGAAAATGTATTAGTAAGAATTATTGCCGTTGTAAAGAATCTTGGTAAAAATAATTTAGCTTTTCGGGGAAAAAATGAAAAGATATATCAAGAAAATAATGGCAATTTTTTAAGTTTAATTGAAATGATTGCGGAATTTGATCCGATAATGCAAGAACACGTTCGTCGTATTCAACAAGATAGAATTCATAATCATTATCTTGGACATAACATACAAAATGAATTGATAAGTTTGTTAGGAAATGAAGTAAGAAGCAATATTATTAAAAAAGTTAAAGAAGTAAAATATTATTCAATCATACTTGATTGTACTCCCAATGCAAGTCATCAAGAACAAATGTCTCTCATATTACGATGTGTAGATATTACAATAAGTCCAATAAAAATAGAAGAATATTTTTTAGAGTTTATTAAAGTAGATGATACGAGTGGAAAAGGTTTATTCGATAAACTTATAGATGTAATAAGTAATCTTGAACTAGATATTAATGATGTACGAGGACAAGGATATGATAATGGGTCTAATATGAAAGGAAAACATCAAGGTGTACAAAAAAGGCTACTCAATATAAATCCTAGAGCATTTTACACACCATGTGGTTGTCATAATTTAAATCTAGTACTTTATGATATGGCTAACTCTTGTCCCAAGGCTATATCATTTTTTGGAATAGTACAACGTATATATTAATTATTTTCCTCTTCCACAAAACGATGGAAAATTTTACAAGATAATATTCAATGTTTAACTCTTAAGCCATTATCACAAACACGTTGGGAAAGCCGTGTTGAAAGTGTTAAAGCAATAAGATTTCAAGCTCCAAGAATAAGAGATGCATTATTGCAATTAGCGGAAACTAGTGAAGATCCTAAAACAAGGAGTGAAGCCAATTGTTTAGCAACATATGAGATTGAGAATTTTGAATTCTTATTGGGCATGACTATTTGGTATGATATTTTATTTTCCGTCAACTTAGTTAGTAAATATTTACAATCAAAAGACATGCATATTGATATTGCTATAAATCAATTAAAAGGTCTCATTTCTTTTTTTGAAAAATATAGGGAAAGTGGATTTACAAATGCTATGATTTCATCTAAAGAGATTGCATGTGAAATGGGTATAGAACCTATATTTCATGAAAAACGTAGAGTTCGTAGAAAAAAACAATTTGATGAAAATGTTGATGATGAGGTAACACAATCTATTGAAGAATCTTTTAGAATTGATTATTTTACATATATAATTGATCAAGCTATTTCTTCACTAAAAAATAGATTTGAACAATTACAAAAGTACGAAAATATTTTTGGTTTTTTATTTAACTTAGAAAAATTAAAATCATTGACCAATGATAGTTTAAAATAATATTGTTTGGATCTCGAATGCTTCTTAAAACACGAAATTTTTTTCGATATTGATGGCTTAGATTTATTTTTAGAACTAAATGTTTTAAAAGAAATTTTACAAACGAAAGAAAATACTCCAATTGAGATTCTAAATTATATAAAAAAGTTAGATTCTTTTCCAAATGCATGCATTGCTTATAGAATATTATTAACAATTCCTGTAACAGTTGCTTCTGCGGAAAGAAGCTTTTCAAAATTAAAATTGATAAAATCTTACTTAAGATCGACTATGTCACAAGAAAGATTAACTGGATTAGCGATACTATCAATTGAAAAGGATATGGTAGCAAAACTTGAATATAAAACCTTAATTAGTACTTTTGCAACTCAAAAAGCAAGAAAAATTAATTTTAAATAAAAAAATATTAACACTAAACATAGAAGGCCTCATTTAGAAGTATCGCTTTAGGCCCCAAATTGTCTTGAGCCACCCCTGTTCCAAGAGGGGGGCCCAATCACTTTCACACCTGTATGGATGTGAAAACTTTGGTGTGACAATGTTCTCACATACCATTTTCACAAACATGACAATGTACAACCATTACGTGTTCAAATCATGACTACAAATAAATAACCCATGAGTCTATGATACGTACCGAGCCAAGCACATATTTAGCACAATGATATTAGGGCCTATTTGGATGGACACATTTCTGACGAAAATTGTGCCTATTTGGGGCTTACGACATTGATTTCTGATCTTATCCCATAAGCATTCCAAATGCTCTGCAACAAGCCCCCTTTTTTTTTTTTGGTAAAATGCAACAAGCCCACTTGAAAAGCCATTTTAGCCTTTTGAATTTTTGGAATTCAACATTCTTAAGGCAGAGTGGGCTTGGGTATTTGAAATTTTAAATTCTCCTAAATAAAAATCATAAAGATTCTTGCAAACAAATAGGCTCTTATCCGTTGTAAAGGCTGCAAGCCCCAATACTCTAGAAAATCTTATTGTATTTTAACATCCCCCCACCCACTAAAGATCATTTTTATATTGTTGCCCCCTCAAGTCAAATTTCTTGATTCTTTCCTGCCTATACAGGGGGAGGAATTTTCAAGTGAGCTCTCATGCTCATGACCAGTAAGATGTCTGTAAAGATGATGTGCAAACAATGATTATGTGGTCGGAAACAGATTCCCTGTTTGGACCAAACGGGGAGTGACACGTAGGGCTGTTTGGACCAAACGGGGGGTGACACGTAAGGGGCCGTATGGCCCCCTTATGTGTCTTTCTTTGTTTGGACCAAACAGGGTTCCCCTGTTTGGTCACCGATCTGGTTCCTTTATGGTCATCTCGGGGGGGGGGGGGGTGGGCCGCGCAAAACTAATGCATCTCATATCTCATTGACTGTGCTCATTTGATGACCACATAATTATTTTTCAATTTGGTGACCATTTTGATATGCTTGATAACTCAGATTCCACATTGGTGGAACAATTTTATCTAATATCTAGATAGCACATTTGATAGTCACAAAGATGATTTATGGAGAACACAGATAAAGTAAGTGGCAGATTGGGGTAAATAAAAATTCATGTGAAGGGTTGGATTAATCATGGGTGGGCCTGATCGTACAAAAATAAAATGACAGCGCAGAAATTTATATAAAAAAACCCATTTCCCCCCCTCGCCCCATAAACCACATTATTCATATGATAAGCCTGTTAGAGGAACTCCGACAACTCCTCCATTTGTCCAACTCAGCATGGATGTAATGTTCAACAGTAGCAAATGACATGTAAAAAGCTCTCCAACAAAACCTGTATAACCAACGTGACAATTGACATATGCCTTGGTATGCCAAATTTGGCATACCAAAAAGTAGCCTTCAAATAATTTTTTTAAATATAATAATAGAAATATATGTTGCAAATCAGCATGTGGGATGGAACATTTGTAATAAAGTAAATGAGGATTAAATGAAAAAAGAATAAAATAATAATTTGACATCTCTCTTGAAGTTGCCCAAATGAGATGCCAAATTTACATATACCTTTTTTGCCACATAAGCCTTTATTTTGAAAAAGGCATATGAGGATTTGAAGTGTCTCTTGGAGATGCTCTTAGTATCACTTTGATTGATGACTCTAGCTCTCGACTTTTTGACTTCCATCAAGAGTGACTTTTTTACTGATAAATTAATAAAGAAAATTTGTAAAATAAATTAATAACTTAGAGGAGGGGAAATGGCAAAACTAAGGATGTAACAGGTCACCTTGGGCTTAGAAGTGCAGGTTCCAATATATGATCCAACCATATATTAGGTATTGGACCAAATTTGGCATCCCCACGAAAGCAAAGACTTTTTTACCCAAAAAAGGGACAAAAAAGATTTTCCATGGACTTCCCAGTCTGTGGTCAAGGGAAGATAAGAAGATCAAAATAAATCTTAGCCAAATTTAAGCTATTATCTTAGAAGCAATGGTTAGAAACATGTGTAGTGTACATACAGGTGATTGAATTTGCGCCTTTCTAAGGTGAAAAAGAAAAGAAAAAGGCATCATCACCATTTAGTCTTCACTAAATACCGAATATGTATTTTGTGTCGTAATGAGAGTTCTTGTGTGCTTGTGGCTTGTGTGCAAGCTCACCTGATGCCCACCAAGGGCAAATCATGGCCTGGGTGTTTGTGGAATGTTAAATTCTTAGCAAGTCCGACAATCTTTACAATCAGAGGGACTAAAGATGAAAAGTACAAGTTTAGATTTAAAAGTAACCGTCAAATATTCACTCTATTGGTGAGAATTGGTTACGCAACTACCTGAGTAAATCAAGTCCTAAAATACGAGGCTATTGTCTACATCTCCACCTTATCCACAGCACTCATCATCTTTATAATTTTCCTTATATAGACCTCACTTTTAGTACATTTTTGAAAATCAAATATGGGCTTACAAACACAAACACATCTGATACGCCAACAAACATACTTAGCAAACACTAATAACTAGGAATAGTGTGGCATTGAACTGATACAAACAATCTCATCTGCTTCTCCAAATCCTCATCCTCTCCAAATCGACAGACAAGACAGTAAGTAGCCACACAACAGGTGGGCCACCAAAAGCGATCCACCATCCATCCACGGTGGAACCTCTCTGTGTTCTGGATAGCCAAACAGTAGGCCCCACGCGTCCTTAAAAACTGTAACTAGATCCATGTCGCGGACAGCAACCCATTTTTTCCCGATCCGCGCCCTTTTCTCTCCGCTCGCTGCGAAGCAAATGCATGATACACAGCGTCTGTCACTTGCAGCGCACGCAAGAAAAGCGAAGAGACGCATAGACTCGCAGAGACTCGACCGAAAGGAATGCCCACCTGAAGCTATCCATCTCCTCTGATCGAAACAGAGAGAAAGAAGAAGAAGAAGAAGAAGGAAATGGGTTGGGGATGGGCAATGTACGAAGGAACGGTAGTATTTGTGTCTCTGTGTATGCTTGGATGGGCTGGTCTATGGTTCTTGAACCGAAGACTATACAAAGAATACGAAGAGAAGAGAGCTCTCGTTCAGATCCTCTTCAGCGCCGTCTTCGCCTTCTCCTGTAACCTCCTCCAGCTTGTCCTCTTCGAAATCCTACCCGTTCTCTCCAAAGAGTACGCACTGCGCACGCCATCTACTTCTCTCTCTTTCTCTTCCAAATGATCAAAAATTTTCCATCTTTTTCATTCTTTTGCGGGGGTTCAATACTTAGGGTTTACAGCTTCGTTTTGGATTAGAATGAGCTACGAGAATGATCGATAATTTCGTCTTTGAATTGAAGATCTGTGTTCCCGATCTGAATTATACGCAGAGATCGTGCTTTGGCTTTGATTTCGATTTCCATTTCTTTGTGTTTGTTTGGACGTCCACAAATTTAGGGTTTTCGAGACCTGCTTGTGCTTCCCTTGCATCCCTCTCTGAATTTGCGGTTGAGGTTTTTGGGATAATCGAGTCGATGGCTGGTGTCTCATCTGAGAATTTGTGGATCTCCAAATGAGCTCTTGAGAGTTCAAGGAATTGGTAGAACGCTCTTGGTTTATATTAGTTTAGGGATTTGTGTTTGTGATCTGAAAGAAGGTTTATTGCCGTTTGGTTGCAGGGCAAGATGGATAAATTGGAAGGTAGATCTATTTTGCTTGATAATGCTGCTGGTCTTCATATTGCCCTATTACCATTGTTATTTGATGCTCTGCAACAGCGGTATGCCTGCCCTCTTTGTCTTTTCGTTCTTCTTGGTTGCCTACTTCTGTTTTCATTGAAGATGCTTTTGCTGTTGTGACGTATATGGGCATAGTTTAAGATAGGAATTGAGAATTGCATTGAGCTGGTGGAACTGTGGAAGTCAGAAGGAAATTTCTGTGTTGATTGTTGTTCAGGTTACAGATAGAAAGTTAGTGTCAACTAGGGAAAAGTGTAAGCTAGGTTTTCGGTTGGAGGTTGGGGATCAAATGAGGCTGGCTGGGTTTTGATGGTTATTTATGGACTGCTACATATTCTATTTTCCCCCCTTTTTTTGATAACTGTAAATTTTATTGCTTCAAAAGGAGAACACCAAAAAAGGAACAAACCCAACTCAATCAATAGAAAAAGACAAAACTACTGAAGATAAACTAAACATAAAAAGAAATAGAAGTACGAATAACAACCTCTGCAAGACCAACCACTGTCGCATTTGCCTCATGAAATATAATGGAATAAGGCACCCAATTATCTTGAGATATCCTACACGTCCTCCACCCCGTCTAACAACCTCCAAGAAGCAGTAGCTTTCCTTGAACCCCATTGAATAGCTGAAAAAGAGTCACCTTCAATTATAACATTATATCCTCCCCACCTAAGCAACTCAAGATACCCTATTAGAAGAGTATAAACTTCAGCTTCATTAGCATTCAGGGAATCCAAAGGCCCAAAGAAACTCCTAATAACATTTCCATTCCAGTCCCTAATAACACCTCCAATAACTCTCCTACAAGAAGATTGCAATCGGCTGCCATCAAAATTATTATTATTATTTTTTTGGTAAAAAATCAAAATTTAACGTAAAAACTCCTTGTCTAGAAGGCTTTATGAACAGAATTTGCACTCCATTCTTCTTTGAAGAAAACTCTTCAAGATTTGTTAAGATCTTCCAAAAAGACTCCTTCAAGTTCCTTTCACTTCAACACCCATTCCGAAACTGACCAGACAATAGACTCAACAACCTCATCAATTGATTCGTGGGCTATTACTTATGCTGTAACAGGGGGTTGATTCAGGGCAGTTTGGTGCATCAAAAGGTCAGGGCTTGGTCAGTTTGAGACTTGGGGTTTGATTAGATATAGAAAAGGGATAGAAGGGGAAGAAGGGGGCAGGAATGACGAGATGGGATAAAATGAAGAAAATGGATACCACTTTGATGCAATGAGATGATCTTTTTTGAAAATCTTATCTAGAATGAGACCTTTCCATCACACTATGATAGCATTCATCCAAACAGGTCCCACAAGAGCCTTAAGTTTTTCCTCATGCAATCCATGAGTGGTACAACTTGATATATATGGAAAAGATCTTGTGCACACCTCGCGCATGGACGCATGGTGCGCACCTGACCATGGAGTCCACTGTTGGTCCATCTGAATGGACCACAGACAGGGACCACCCTGTGTCACACAAGATCCATAGGATTTATAGTTTACACCCATCCGAATGGATTAGGCTGCACGATCGACTACACATTTTTTTTTTCTATTGTAAAGCTGCTGAAATTTGTGGGCCTTTGATGAAGGGGTTAGGATGATCAGATGGGCACCATTTTTGGCAGGGAGGTAGGGCAAACATAGTTGTTCGGATCCCCCCAGCTCCCATCATGGGCTCCATTGAGAGGGCGCATGGTGATACATTGCACACCTCACGCACCTGATCCTTGGGAACTCCTCTCACCCTCTTACGGTGAGGATAACGTAATAGGGCCCACCTTATGATCCATTTGAACTAGAACCCAGGGTTTGTAGTTTGCACCCACGTTTCATGAATGGATTGGACCATTGGTTCAAGGGTCAAATTTTTTTTTTAATATAAAGTTGTTAAACTTGTGGGACACAGACCAAGGGGGTTAGGCATGAGATTGACCCATTTTGATAGCTGGGTCCATTATGATTGGATCTTTCCAACCCCGGAATGTCCCATGATCTGATATAGTTACAGGTCTTAGGGCTGGTTGGGCGACGGTTCTGAGCACTGTTCAACACAGGAATTGGCAAGTGCATTGGGCTGGTTTAATTCCAGTATTTAGAAGGCAATTTCTATGCTGAATCACGTTGTTTCTTTATTATTTTTTTTCTTTTGTGTGTGTGTTTTTTTGTTTTTTTCGTGGGGGGGAGGGGTGGGTTGGTTTACTAGTGCAGAGTGTAGGCTAGAATTCGGGCTGAAGTTTGGGGATCAAATTGGGCAGTTTGTACTGGGTTTTGATTTGATGTTCATTTTGGCATGCATATGCTGTAACAGGGGCTGATCTGGGACAGTTTGCTAAATTGAATGGTCAGGGTTTTGGACTTTGGGATTTTGTGAAAAAAAGGACAGAAGGGAAGAAAAGAGGATGGGAATGTGGAGATAACAGAAAAAATGAGGAGAATAGGATAATTTAGCCACAGGCTTACATGTTCTCACTTGTTCTGGTGCCACTTCAAACCAATAATTATCACTGGCACAATCTGAATGCTGTGATACCACTTTGTTGCAATCTGCAAGGGGTAAATCCTTTTAGAATGTGCAAGTTGTTTGTCTGGATTAGCAGATACAGTATTCTCTTGATGGAAACTAACTTCTGGAATTCAAAATTAGAAATTATGTTCAGCATGAGAGTTTGTGCCCAGAGCTGATCATGCTGGCAGCAATTTTTGAATAGCGGCAGACTACAATCAAAGGATCCTGGAAGTCTGGTCTCAATTTAGCAGCTATAGGCTGTAAAATAATAACCTGAAAGAAAAATCCTTGTTTGAACCGGGAAACTCGAAACTCGAAAAGTTTAATGACATTCAGTTACCAAAAGAGTCTCTCACAGTGGCCAACTAATTCTATGAAGCTGGTGTAGTTATTCCCAATTAACTTCCATCTAGAGTAAAGCTAAATCTAAGTATTCTGCTCTTATACTAATAAGAAAATCTCCTTACATTGTTATAAAAAAAAAAGAGAAAATCTCCTTATATTACTAAACAGAAGAGACACAAATTAGAAACAGGGCTGCCACCCCTAGACACAGTTGAATAAGTTAGTGGACAAGCCTTCATGGCTTAATGAATTGCACTGCACACATCTGGGCCTGGCCAGCTGGATATTTGAACCTGAAACAGCAAATAAAACAATAATTGGACCATGTCCTTGAGTCCGATCTCTACTTTGCTAAGGTCAGGCTCTGTCCTGGACCGTTCTTGAACTGGGCTTGATTCAGCTAGACTCGTTCCAGCATTGGGTAGGCCTTTTTTCTTGGGTTCAGCTGGAAATGAGATAGGTTTTGATGGTCTACGGACGTGTCTGTATGGATTGGGCTTTCTACTAAGGGTCTGATTTGCATTCATAGTCATAGTCATAGTATAGTCATAACTTATATAACTTTACTTGAAAATTGGAAGGTGGTCACTAGATGGCTCGCATGCCATAGCATGATCGTCATGCCTAGCGATTATTTCTCAATGATTCTTTTTATGATATGTACTATGTTCATAAATTCATAAAAATTGGTTTTTCATTGCAGGAGTGAGGAAAGAACGTGCTGGACTTGGAGCTATCTTATTCTTGTTGGCGTTCCTTTATGCTTTTTGGCGCATGGGCATTCACTTTCCCATGCCCTCACCTGATAAAGGTATCAATGAAATGTCTCTCTCTCCCTCATAAAATGCATGAATGCACGATGATGATATGTACCTTTTGGTTGAATTTATGTCAAGAAAGAGGCATTCATTTGTAGAAGATAGCAGGCCCAGCAGGCACAGACTGAATAATCATAGCATCAGATTTGATTATATCCTACGTGAGATAGACTTGTAATGGGTCTGGGCCCTTGGTGGGCTGGGCCTATCTTTTACAACATGAGCTGGGCCTGCTATCTTCTACATCATTTTCCCATGCCTTCACCTGATAAAGTCTTCAATGAAATCTCTCTCACCAGTACCTCATAAACAAAACAACATTCATTTTCCCATGCCTTCACCTGATAAAGTCTTCAATGAAATCTCTCTCACCAGTACCTCATAAACAAAACAAGAACGCATTAGGTTTAAATGTATCTTTTGGTTGGATTTATGTAAAATCAGAGGTACATTAGGAGTGTGCCTTTTGGTTGGATTTTATGTCACATTAGGAGTGCTGATTCAATTCAGTTCCTTTCCTCACATCTTTCACCAGCCTCACTTTTGACACATGCATGCACTTGACAATAACATAACACAAACGTATTTATAAGGGATCATACTCTTGAACATATTCAAAGCCCATTCTCTTACCATTTGAACTTCTGCCTTTTCTGATGCAATCAATTGGAGTGTTGCACCTTTACTTCACATCCAAAGTGTGACTTGTTCTGTTGAGAGTCTTGCATAATATTTTTACCTTTTAACTATTATCTCGGTATATGCTGACTAGTTCCATTTTTAGGTTTTTTTACAATGCCTCAGTTGGTTAGCAGAATTGGAGTGATAGGAGTGACAGTTATGGCTGTATTATCTGGTTTTGGAGCTGTTAATCTGCCATACAGTTATCTCTCTCTCTTCATCAGGTTACTGCTCTCAACTTTATCATACAATATAATGTATAACAGAAAACGATTTTTAGCATCTTCATGTTTGTAATATTATCCTTGTCATTTAAAAAAAAATAAAAAAGAAAAAAAGGAAAAACCGGAAAAATGATTGAGCAATGAATTAATACGGCAAAGTTCTATGAAAAGGTCACTTTCAATTATTCATCATTTGTCTATATCATTCTTTATTTTAGCATATCAACTGCCACTGAGGAAGTATTTTATTCTATTCATTGCATGATAAGCTGTCTACATTTTAAGCACATTTTTATTTCATATCATATTTATTGTGATTACTCTCTTTAGTTGGCAAATATTTCAAGCAAGGTCCTAATGATATCATGGCAATACCTCTTCTGTGCTGAAATATAATCATGTCTGTTGATATCTAAGACTTCCTAACATAAGTTTAACAGTGGGAGTGATGATGTTTGAGAAACTTTCCATAAATCTAGACCTGATGGGTCTATCTTTACAACATAACAATACTTATCCAGAAGCACATTTGATGGCGAATGATTGAAATTTCATACCAATCTCCTTAACTAGTATGTTAAATGATATCATTGGTGAAAATCTACATATTTACCTTTTTTTTCTTGGAACTTGTTTCTAGCTTTATCTGTTTGAACGTGTTAGGGAGATTGAGGAATCAGAAATCAAGGCCCTTGAAAGACAGTTGATGCAATCAATGGAGACTTGCATTGCAAAGAAAAAGAAAATCATACTTTCTCAAAGGGAGATAGAACGCATACAAGGATCTGAAGAGGTATTGATTTTCTTGTTCATATTCTGTTTCTTTCTTCCTTCCTTTCTTTTCTTTTTTTTTTTAAATGTTGTTTTCCGACAATCATTGTGGTTTTCTGATTCTAACAGTATTAGTCTCCAAATATCCATGTACATTAAGTATAATTTTTTTTAACAAAGTAGTTAAGTCCCTTGCTGTGATTAAAACTTCAATTTTTGAGTCTTGTTGCTAGTTCCATAAGCCATTGACTTCTCCAGAATTCCTACCTCGATGTTTTCATAACATAGAACTTGTAAGCTGTGGCTTAATGACTGCTGTAACTCCCAAGACCTGTGCAAAGTGCTTTTGGTGTTTTATGGTATATCCTCTAAAAACAGAAGTATGCTTGCAACCTTTTCTCTACGGAAGCAAATGGAAGTTTTTGGCGTGGTAAAATAACTATTGTAGGCTTTGAAACGATATGTGTGAAATCCTGGGAAACATTTTTGTTGTATTAAATATGTAATCTTCATTCTTCTTGCTGACAATTGCTTGTTGCAGAATTTAAAGGCTAGATCTTTTCTAAGGCGTATTGTTGGAACTGTTGTACGTTCTGTACAAGAGGATCAAAAGGAACAGGGTGAGTTGTTTTATGAACTTATTTCTATTACTATTTACTCTTCATTGATCTTTTCTTGAAAAAAGGGGCCTTCAGATAGAGCATTGTGGCACAAGTTTTCACTCTCGTTGGCTTAGATCTTCTCACTTGTCGCATAATCACATTTAATAAAGCCGATTAACCATATTATTTAGATAGGGTATATTATTGAAGGATCTTTTTGGGTAAAGATGCTCACAGTTATGAAAGACTTATTCTGGCTCTATAATTGGCATCCATTTCCATGATTTGGTATCCATCTGGTGTAATGATCTCTTACCTTTTTGGCTTCACAACCAAAATTTATGGATCTATAGCATGTCGGTGTTGCATGCCATGTCCGAGTTAGTTTAATGTGTTCCATCTCCGAGTTATTGCTTCCCTAAATCAGGTAATTTTCTGTAGATATTAAAGCCATGGAGGCAGAAGTACAAGCTTTAGAAGAACTCTCAAAACAGTTATTCCTGGAAATCTATGAGCTCCGCCAAGCTAAGGTATGCTTTTTCTAGATTTGTATGAACAATAAGTGGTTCTTTTTATTTCTTTTAGGGCTTTGATTGGAAGAAAAAAGGTGAGGAAAATCCGATTTATCTAGAAAAACCAGGAAGGTTCATTGTGTATTATAGTGGAAGCAATTCTAGTCTGACTTGCTTTTGTAAAAGTTGGAGAAATAGTTTCTCCTCAAAGGGGTGGTGAAAACACCTATTTCTCTAGTTAGGTCATTTTCTTAAAAATTCTAAAGAAGTGGCATTAGTATGTCACATCCCGGTCCTGAGATTACCTGGACAAGGCAACCCCTGAGGTGTGACACGCGTACTCCCGTGACTTTCGCACCTGTCTCGAGTCAAGCATGAGTCACGAAAGATAAAATTCCACATGTAAGAATGCTCATAGGCATCTGTCCCTGTACATTTCAAGCAGAAGCATCTAGAATCATACATTTATTGGTACCATATCATGAATTGTCCATAGCATTCAAGTTTATACACAAAAGATAATTTTATTTCTATAAAGAAGTAGAGATCATAAAACTTACTCTACCTCACTATTACAAAAGTATATTTAAATAAAGTATTTCCCAAAAGTATTCTATCAACATATACACACTATAAAGATCCAAAATCACCATAGAAGATTCTTCGTAGATTGCCCTCAAAATATAGACTTAAGACGCTCTCCGGCACTTGATCAAACAACACCCTCAGCTGTCCATTCTATTAGGCCTGCCTGAACCTCATTAGCCGCCTCCTCTCCCTCCGTGGTCTCCTGAAGATCGGAAGTGGGGTCTGCGTCTGTAACACCAAGAATAGCCGGTGAATATGACGATTCAAAAGTATAAACAATAACAATCTATGCGTATTGTATGGTATCAATTTAGAATTTATGACAATAGTTGAAAGAGAGCATATAATGGTAACTAGGCAATTATGCAATTGAATAAGTCATGCTTTTAAGAATCAATGATGAATAACATTGTACAATCTAGTTGGTTACCACATAAGCTAATCCTTCCTCTCCATTAGAGAGTGAATCACGTTGGGATGTCACCAGTGACCCGGCCAAAGGTTTAACTGACTACCCGGTCCTGGAGTTCCGGTGCTCCAGATTGTCAACTGCGCAGCGACTTTAACATTACTAAACCAAGAGTCACCCTGTCGGGTATCATCCGGTCGAAGCTAATTGGTACCGACTCATTCGAATCAACTAACAATCTGTACTGGAGTAGACTATGCTATCCATTCATACAATACAATCCAATCATTCATTTTCCATTCGCAATCTACTCAAGACTTCTCAATTTATAATACAAGTGGAATACATTAGCAACGTATGTCAATCCAGTTAATAATAATATGAAGGAAGTACAATCTATGCAGGTGAAGTCATGAATATAATAAATCAATATGCACATGCTTATTAAATCAAGGGAATCAAGTACTTTTACTAGCCACACTATTCTAAGTGTCCGCCTCTCATCATCGTTCAATACATTATAAATTATAGTATTCAATATACCGCTATCCTTATTTTGGTGTCACATTGTATATACAAAGTACATTGAATAACCATAGTTAATAATCATGACACATGGATGAATCGGACGAGCACTAGACATGCGAGGATCCTTGCCTCAAAAGGACTCCCATGTGGGGGTAATTTCCAGTGGTCAATATGAATGAAAGGTTCCATTGGAAAGCCCCACAAGGTCCTCTAAGATTCCTAAAATTTAGGGTTTTTCCTGGGCAGTCAGTTACCTGGCAGTTGCTTAGCGGCTAGCCGCTTGGTGACCACTCGTCCCGATTGTCTTTTTTTCACATTCTGAAATTATGACTGACATCTGGGCGGCTAACCGCTAGGTGACCGCCCGCCCTCCAGGCCACTATTCTCCTAGTGACCGACCCGCTGCGATCAGAATCTTGATTGATTCTGTTTTGAGCTTTTTCTGAAGCTTTATATATTCCTTTATTCCCAAACATCTTCCATTCTAATCCTGCATAAAGTTTGGAGTCTTAATGCTCCTTCACCTTAATTCCATCCAAATCCTTCTCAATAAATTCCTAATACCCATTACAATAACTTCCAAAAATCCAGTACCAATTTAACATTATACACATGCAAGAGGCTAAGAATTTCAATATTTAAATCTGAATAGTAGAATCAACTAATAGCAACAACATGCATGGAAAATTAGAGCTTATACTTGCCTTAGATTTCAAGCTTTCCAAACCTATCCCTCTTCCTTGACTCAATAGAAGAGAAAAACCCCAATTACCAGCCCTAATAAGGCAATTCATGGCAAAAGATATAAGAATGCATGTAGAGGGTGACAATGAGTCTCTTATCTTGATTTGCAAACCAATTCAAGAAATCAATTTCTGGTACCTCACCTTGATATCAAATGGAGATTGTAGAGGGTTGATCTTGCCCAAATAAAAGAGATGGAAAGGTAGTAAATGAAATAGGGAAGCCAAATCCAAACTCTAATTCTACATGCAAAGTTTTCCTTAAAGATTTGAGAAGAGAGGAGAAGAAATGGAAGAAGGAGTTAAGGAAAGAGCTTCTCTCTCCCAGCAATGTGAATGAACGACTGAAATGAGGGAATGCTGTGTTAAGTGATGGATTTTTTTCCAGTTTATAAGAAAGTCCATAATTCATTGGGCATTTACATTTTAAGTCAAATGAAAGTCTACATGGTTAGTTTGAGGTCAAATGAAGAAATGTCCAATATGAAAGATGATGTGCTCGACGAGATACACACGATGATGCCAATATGATGTGCATATGATGCAAGATCAGAAAATTTGTTTTTACGAAAATGTCCCCGGTTCTACCTAAAAGAGCCAACCTTGATCAAACTACCTACCCAAGACTCAAGGTCTAACCCAAAAGCTAGAATAAGACTCATTTCCACTAAAAATAACTTAATTGGCATCTAAGCATATTTAATTTATATAAAACATAATTAATTAGGAATAAACATGATTAAATTGGGTCGGGGTGTAACAATTGGATCATTCAAAACTGCTTTTATTGTTTGAAGGGTTCTTCCTACATAAGCTTTCTCCTGTAAACCTTGAACACCAACGCTAGTGAGTAGTGAGAACTAGAAGTTGTGATTCTCCACAAGAGGATTCTGCACCTCCAGATTTCGCTGCATTCCTCCTAATAGCAGGGAATTCCCACTTATCACTTTCTTAGATGACTCCTTAGCTGATTAGAAGGCGTAAGGTTCCATGCATGCTTGGTTTCTACTTTTGGTGACATCATTTATACTGCTCCACAGTCAAAATCATTGTTCTTGGGCATTAGTCATGAAATATTTATGCTTGCATTCCATGGGCTATTATTTTCATGACGTTTATATTGTTTTTCTTTTCCAGGGGCATCATTTGTATAACATTTTATTTGAACAGGATACTTTTACTCTTAATAATTTTCCAAGAATGCAGCAGTTGTAGTTGTCCATTTGTGGTGTTGTCTCTGTACTGCTTTGCCTGATGGCAAAAAAATGTCTCCTCTTCTTCTTCTTTTTTGCTTGCACCAATCTATTATATTTTTGAGTTGATTAAATATACTTAATAAAATTGAGAAGTTATATCTGCTATGCCAATTATCTTTGCCTAATCTAATCTGGATGTTAATTGCACATATTTTTCAGGAAGCTGCTGCATATTCTAGAACCTGGCGTGGGCATTTGCAGAATTTACTAGGTTATGCTTGTTCAGTCTACTGTGTGTATAAAATGATTAAGGTATCTTTTATTTATTTATTTTTGGTTTATTTGGTTGGGAATTTTTGGTGTGGTGTTCAAATATTCTTTTCTCATTATTTGGCCTATTAATTTAGAATACAAAGTAAAAGTTTCTTCTATGTTGTAATAAAATGGAAAATTTTACTGTAGGATAAACCTCCTCAATCTTTTTATATATAAATGTACACTGGACATTGTGCATACCTTTACTGTTCTGCATATTGAGGAGATCTTTGCATTAACCTTCAGAAAATACTTTAGTACTTTAGCATTCTATCATGTTTAACTCTAAAGGCATATAATGTCTGGCTTCTAAGTCCTAAATAATGTATATTGTATTTTTCTTACTATTATCTTTCATATTGCTAGGCTACTTATTCATGTACTTTTGCTTCTTAGATGCTTTTCTGCAAGCTAGAATATCTTAACTCGCTGTCTTTTCCATCTCAAGAAATATGGTTCTGCTATTTTTTGGTGTTATTAAATGATAAGCATAACGTTCCAATTAAAGTTGGGTTGCTGGAGGATCAACCATGGGGTGTAGAGGTGCAACTTGGGCTGGGCCAATCCCAAGCCCACGTGACCCAGACTGCAGTAAAAATCAATTTGGGCTTGGTATTTTTAGGGCCCAGGCATGATTTTTGAAGCTTGAGGTGAATTCTAGCTAGGCTCAGGCTCAAGACTTGCTTACCTGAATGAGCCTGGATAACTAAATTCTATCTATATGCACACAGCACAGTTTGAATTGCCTGTTCGATTTCATCGATGGCAAGTGTCATTTTAGAGAGAAGAGACACAGCATAAGAAAGAGAGAGATGGAGATTAATTGTCGTCCTTACATGGTCCGACTGAGATCTATATTTAAAGGGTTAAATCCCTGATTACATTCTAACAATACTTATCCATTAATTACACTTGGGTTTAGATCCATACTAATAGCTAACAACTAACTAGTATTGAAATGGGCCTGATACATTGGGCCTGGAGGCCCAGGATTGACACCCCCCCTCAAATTGATGCGGGAGTGTTATAAAGCAGCAATTTGGATACAAGAAATTGATGGCGAGGCCAAGGAAGTCCCTTAGTGAAGATATCTGCAAACTGAAACTCTGTAGGGACATGAGGGAGACTGATAACATCACGCTTGTATTCGTCTCGAATAAAGTGGCAATCAGCTTCTATATGTTTTATGCGTTCATGAAGAACATGATTTGCAGTGATTCTGATTGCCCCCAGTATTATCTGCATTCAAGGAAGTGGGAGAGGCCTGTGCAAATCCAAGTTCTGAAAGAAGTCCCCGAAGCCATAGGATTTCAGAACAAGCAGAGGACATAGCCCGATATTCAGCCTCTGTGGAAGATTTGGAGACTCGTTCCTGTTTCTTGCATTTCCAAGAGATGAGAGATTGACCGAGGTACATACACCAACCAGTGGTGGACCGTCTGGTATCCGGACATCCTGTCCAGTCAGCATCTCCATAAGCAGTTAGAAGTAGACGATTATCCTTTGGATAATATAAACCACGAGCTCTAGTACCCAATAAATACCGGATAATTCGCTTCACTGCTGTCAGATGAAGGTGGCGATGAGACGTCATGAATTGGCTGACAATATTGACAGCATAAGATATGTCAGGTCTGGTGATGGTGAGATAGACAAGACTTCCGACGAGTCTCCGGTATGTATGTGGATCAAGAAGAAGATCTCCATCATCTTTACTCAACTTAAGATTGACTTGCGGAAGATTCATCGAGATCAGCAAGCTCAATAAGATCTGTCGCATATTTGTGTTGATTTATAAACAGGCCTTTTGGAGATTGATGTATCTCTAAGCCCAAAAAATAATGGAGAGGACCCAGATCCTTCATATGGAATGAATCTCGAAGAGAGGCTTGGAGTGATTTTATCATAGCATCATCAGTGCCGGTGATAATGATATCATCAACATATACGAGGAGAACAGTAATGCCAGTAGATGCGTGGCCTAGAAAAAGAGATGGATCGTACGGACTTTGAGTAAAGCCAATCGTGCCTAAACGATCTCTGAATTTTTCAAACCACGCTCGGGGAGCTTGCTTGAGACCGTAAAGAGATCTGCGTAAGTGACATATAGACTTCTTAGACGGAGAGGTGACCCCTTGTGGTATCCGCATATAGACCTCTTCTTTCAAGTCCCCATGTAAAAAGGCATTCTTGACATCCATTTGGTATAATGGTCAAGATTGAGAAGCAGCAATGGCGAGAAGGAGCCGAACAGTTGTCATTTTTGCAACTGGCGCAAATGTCTCTTCATAGTCAATGCCATACTCTTGTCGGTTGCCAAGTGCCACAAGTCGAGCTTTGTGTCGATCCAAGGAGCCATCGGATTTGAGTTTGATCGAGTAGATCCATTTGCAACCGATGGGTTTAACGGAAGAAGGACAGTCCATAATATCCCAGGTGTGATTCTGGGTCAATGCATCTAATTCGTCTTTCATGGCCCGGTTCCAACAATCATTTTGCACAGCCTGCAAATAAGAGCTTGGGATGGAAACAGAGGATAGTGTTGTCATCAAGGAAGCATGGGTAAAGCCATACCTATCAGGAGGTCGAGAAATTCTGGAGGAGCGACGCAAGGTACCAGTAGAGGTGGGACCATTTGCCGGAGGATCAGGAGGATCAGGAGGGTGGGCATCTGCAGTGGTAGTTCTTTCCCTTCGACGATACACAAAATTAGGATTAAACCGTGTAACAGTTGTTTCTTTGGAAAACCCAGGTAACAAAGTTGTGGAAAATGGTGAAGTACAATCCAAGTGGGTTTGAAAAAAATATTGATTTTCAAAGAAAATGACATTACGAGAGATCCTGGTGCGACGAGCCATTGGATCATAGCAAACGAAACCCTTTTGGTTAGTCGCATATCCTAAAAAAACACACCTGCTAGATTGGGCGGTTAATTTTGTGCGTTCTGTGGGAGGCAGATGAACAAAGCAAACACACCCGAAGGTATGTAAATGATTAAACGATGGATGGTGACCAAAAAGTTTAAAATGTGGTGTTAAGTGGGCAATGGTAGGTGATGGAAGACGGTTTATGAGATGCACTGCAGTGGTGAGAGCTTCAGTCCAAAAACGAGGAGGAACAGATGATTCAATGAGAAGAGTTCTCGTGACATCAAGAAGATGCCTGTTTTTCCGTTCTGCGACTCCATTTTGTTGAGGAGTATATGGACAAGTACATTGAGATATAATTCCTCGACTTTGTAGGAAAGATTGGAAATTAGTGGAGACATACTCCCCCCCTGAATCTGATCGCAAAGTTTTAATGCATTTGGAAAATTGGATATCAACATAGCTAAGAAAAATTTTATATGCATTAAGAACATCAGATTTAGAATGTAACAAATAAACCCAAGTAAACCTGCTGTAATCATCAATAAATGTAACAAAGTATTTAAAATGACCATGAGAAATGGTGGGTGCAATGCCCCAAACAATTAAGTCAAAACATTCATTGCTCCGAGTTGTAGAGTTAGAAAAAGGTAAAGTTTTACTTTTTCCTAATTTACAAGCATCACACTCAAATGAAACAGAATCAAGAGGTTTATTTAATAATCCAATTTGAAACAAAGTGGACAATGTAGCAGCATTCGGATGACCAAGTCTATTATGCCATAACCAAGAATTATTATGAAGTAAAAAACAAAACAACTGATGCCAAGGTTTATTCTGAATAAATGGAGATATTGGTAAAGTAAAAAGTCTGCCACGTTTAGGCCCCCTCGCGATCACTGCCCCCGACTCCTGGTCCTGCACAACACAACCAGAAGAAGAAAATGAGACATTGTAATTATTCTCAACTAATTGACCCACAGAAATCAAATTGGTAGCAAGATGAGGGGACACAAAAACATTTGTTAATGAAAAAGGGCCAGAGGCATCACCCACAGAGATTATGGGAAGGTGGTCCCCATTGGTAGCTTGAACAGAGAGAGTGCCAGTGTAGGGGATAACATGATGTAGTTTGGTGGGTGAGGAGGTCATGTGATTACTAGCTCCAGAATCTAAATACCATGTATTAGAAATGGACGGACCAGTACCTGAAATGTTCATAGAGGATAGGGCATTGATAATCATCTGATTTACCATAGCCGGAGTAATTGGAGATGGTGACTGTGTTTGTGATGAGGAACCAGGCTGTGATGTTGAATCAAACGGCAGTGAACCACTGAATTCAGAAGAGGCATATTGTGGGGTGGTAGCCGTGTAAGCACTTGGAGCTGACTACACATAGGGGCGAGAAGCAGAATTGCGAGCCTTCTTCCGACACTCTTCAATACCATGACCAACGGCCTTACAATATTTGCAGACTTTCAGCTTGCAATGATTTGCATAATGGCCATATTTTTGACAGTTGTAACACTGTACTTTACTGATGTCCCGAGGAGGTCTGGTTTTAGCAGCATAGGCAAGCGGAGCTTCAGTGGAGTTCTGCTGTTCAATTGTAATTTTGGTAACAAGGCGTTGTTCTTCCCGTAGAAGTTCTTGAAGACAATCATCTACGTTGGGGAGAGAAGCTCGGCTCATCAAGTTGGATCTCACTGTCTCATATTCAGGACGTAGTTTCATGAGTAATTGATCCCGATGGCTGTTCTGTTGTAAAGAGAGTAGCTCGGGAAGCAATGCGTCAGAGATAGTAGCAAATTTTATTTCATCATATTCTGACCAGAGGATTAGAAATCCGGAGTAATAATCCTGGATGGAAAGCGTCCCTTGGGAGTAATTTGCAATGTCTAATTCCAGTTGAAATTGACGAGCAGCATGATTTTGATAATAGACATTTTTCAGATATTCCCACATTTCCTTGGAGGTTTTGCATGGTCGTAGATACAAAATAAAAGTTGGTTCTACAGAAGAAAGAATCCAAGATTTTATCTTCGCATCTTTAGTTTTCCAAGAGAGAATTTTCTTGGCATCATCAGCAGGGATGGTTTCAAATCCATCAATATGGGCCCACAGTTCTTTTCCTTAAAGGTATAACTGGAACTGAAATGCCCAAGATGCATAGTTTTTGCCATTAAATCGAACAATAGAGGGATCTGATTTTTTAGTTTTATCCATGATAGTAGACCACAGTTATCAACAGAACAGATCAAGAGAAGGCAGTGGGAATCCAGAAACCAGTAAGCAACAGTTTGCAAACAAGAAAAGATCAACCACGACCTAATTTTGTAAGGTAACAACAAACAAGAAGAGAGCAACAGCACCAGCAACAGTAACAGTAAGCAGCAGTAGAGAATGAAATCCAGGAAGCAGTAGGAAATAACCAACAGCAACAATTAATAGCAGCAAGCAACAGCAGAGAAAAAAACAGACAGCAGAGCAACAGTGCATAGAACAGTGCCCAGTTTGGAAAAAAACGTCCCTGTCGACAGTGGTAAAATCCACACGTGGGGCCCACTTGGTGATCTGGACACAGATCAGAGGTTGGCGATGAAGGAAGAGTAGTTTTATGCAACTACTGGCAGTGGTTGCAGTCCGATCAGATCCAGATCAAGGATGTTGGACGACTGAGATGAAAACTATTGGAAAGGAATGAATTTTCACAAAAATTGGTAGAAAACCTACCTCTGATGATCAATAAATCAGGAAAAAATCGTCATAAACCCAAGAAGCTCCAGTCGACCAATATGGGAAGGTTCCGCTGATGAGATGTGATGATCACAGGTGGGCCACGCCTGATCTGAGGTGATCAGGGATGATCAGAGATGATCCTGTGGAAGGAAATGATCACAGATGGGCTTCCAATGCTTGGAAGGTGACTTTGGAGACGATCAGAGGTGATCGACTTCGCTCTGATACCATGTCATTTTAGAGAGAAGAGACACAGCATAAGAAAGAGAGAGATGGAGATTAATTGTCGTCCTTACATGGTCCGACTGAGATCTATATTTAAAGGGTTAAATCCCTGATTACATTCTAACAATACTTATCCATTAATTACACTTGGGTTTAGATCCATACTAATAGCTAACATCTAACTAGTATTGAAATGGGCCTGATACATTGGGCCTGGAGGCCCAGGATTGACAGCAAGTTCTTTCCTTGTTTTGAAGTTTTACATGGCTATTTCTAAATAGCTGGAAAACAAAGTCTCCTTCAATGGAAGTCTTTCATCTACCAAGTAGGGCTGCATATGGGCGGTTCGGATCGGTTTAATACTAAAACCAACAGCCAAACCGAACTTGTTGGTTTTTTAATTAACCGATCCGATCCGACTGATGGAGAGGGCTTAAACTAAACTGAATCGAACCGTTTCGGTCGGTTAAACCATTGTTTTTTTTTTATTGAAAATCAGACATTGAAAATTTAAAAGTGATGATACCCCATCCTGCATTTATTCCAATGTTTAGTGCAAACATAAAAATCCAACATTCCAGACTGGACTAAATACATATAAAAAATAATTCTACTCCAAAAAGAGAGTTTGGACTAAACGCAAGTGCACAAAAAAAAAAAAAAAAAACCCAACTTGTAGTGAAACTTTCATTCCACATGGTACCATTTGGAATTACAATAGAATAATAGTTTATGTCAAGAAAAGTAACACACAAATGGAATTTGTATCAGAACCCACTGTATTTTTCAAAAATGAAGGTTTCTTAACACATTGGTTAGGTGAGACCAAAACCAACTATCAAAAGGCTAGGCTCTATTGGTTTTTCTAGCAGTCTCAAGAGTGTAGCATTCTGATAAAAACTTCATTGAAATGAGGTAAGAATTATGATGGAAGAAAAACACCCCGTACAGTAATCCCTCCATCTGCAATGAAGTATCAAAAAGCATTTGAGAGATTAGAGGAGATGCACTGAGGCAGTGTTGACGGTTGAGTTCATATAAGAATGGAGTTGTGGAATGTAACTTTGAAAGCAGTAAAAAACGAAACCCTAAGGCAAAAATAGTAAAAAAGCAATATTAAGTTACTGCATACGGTTGGTTCGGTTTAAGCGGTTAACCGTGGGCTCAAACCAATAACCGACCGATGTAAGCGGTTTTTATGTTTTTCAAACCGTTAACCGAACTGATCTACTATAAACCGATCCGAACTGCCCGGTTCGGTCGGTTCGGTTCGGTTTTGCGGTGATACCGGATTTTTTGGGCACCCTACTACCAAGAGAAGGTACATATTTTTTGGTGGCTGGACTTGTAGACTCTTGTGCCCATCACTATAAATCCAACATTGGGGCCCACATTTGAAATCCAAACTGCTTAAAAGTACTGTCCCACCTTGTTCTATCATCCATGGATAGTTTTTCCAATTAAAGCCATTCTCACTGTTAGATTGATCACATCTAGGACACATATTTTGATTTTTTTTCCCTATTCTAATCACATGTTTTAAACATGATCAATATGACTTTGGGCATGAACTAGATTGGGGTGAAACTTTCCTCAATGATAAAACAAGGTGAGTAGTGATCTTGAGCAGTTTGGATATTATAGGTGAGTAGTCCTGATGGATTCATGATGATGAGCTGAGATAATTTCTTAGTTCTACCCTGAGAAAATCTGGACTCACAAGGAAATCTAAAACACTCTCTCTCTCTCTCTCTCTCTCTAAATCTCTAGATTTTTAGTCACAAAACCCTCATTTCAACAGAATCTCTCCTTCACTCTCACCCTTCTTTCCACCTACATCTCAACGAAAAATTGTCACTTCAACAAAATCGATCACATGTAAAACCATTTGCTACCCAACCTCCATCTATCTATGGAACTCATCTGCCAGAGAAACCTTTCTTCTCTGATCCCTTCCCCTAACGAGAATCATGTTCTCCAAATGATTAAGCTCTCTCACGTACCTAGAATCAAAGGGTATGGGTTTTCTTTTCCCCTTTTTTCTTAGTGCTGGTTGAACCATAGTAACCTAGTTCACTAGTAAGCTAGACCTGCAAACCGTTTGTTTTGGACAATATGCAGTTTGATTCATGATTTATTCTCATAAAATTCTCAAGAAATTAAAGCCGCTTAATGCATTGTGGCACTAAGAAATAACCATAGTCCATATCTAACTCAATTTGGAGTTGGGCCCTTACCTTGAGATTGATCACTTATAAAAATGGGATTTTGTTTCCTTTTTAATATTTATTTCGATCATGTGTACTAGTCATGATCATTCTAATGGTGAACTCAACTTTGATTGGAGTGAAATTTGGCTTTGAATTTTAGATGTAGGTTCTAGTGATGTATTTACCATGGACTCAGATGAATTAATTCCTTGAACTTTTACTCCACGTAGTAGAATCGAAAAGCACATTTAAATGAATGTAACCCCATTGAATTTTTTAATCAAGTTAAGACTCGTATTACGAATTGCAAACTCAATTACAAATTGGTCGAACTATGAACCAGCGAACTATGGATTGAACTCGCCATATCTCTGTTTGCGTGCATGTGTTCTCTCTCTCTCTCTCTATCTATATATATACACAGAGAGAGAGAGAGAGAGGAATCATCCCCACTACTAGGCTGGGCTTGGATTTTGAATTCGATTTTGGTCTTGGCAATTCAGGTTTCACCCGGGATTAGGCTGTGGATTGCCCACATACAATTTAGTCCAGGCTTGAGGGTCAATACCCATCCCAGACCGCTCTAAGGTTCAACCCTAATGCTGCATTGAGTGTTTCAATTGAAGAGAACATGCCATTCTCTATCTATCTATATATTGGGCTATGATGCCCATATACGGATATGGATACGGACACGGATATGGGGATCGGGGATACAACTCCTCACTTTTGAAAATTTAGGACATGGATACGGATGTCCTAATTTTGTTTTTAGATCACTTTTGAATCAATGAAATTATCATTGTTTTCATCCCTTTCTAGCATTGTTTATGGCGAGAAGTAAAAATATTAAAAGAACTATATGAAATAATGGACTTTATAAGTAGTTATTAGATGTCAATACAAGTGTCTTATTAGTCCGATATGGATACATTGAGCTTGTACAAGTATCCGGGTATCATAACTATTGGGTTTTGGTGGGGTGGGGGTGGTGGCCTTGTTTTGAAAACCCTTTAACCTATTTACATAATGCCCCTACAAAAATATTTTACACCCCTCCCCCCACCAAAAATGAAAAAAAAAGAGAGAGAAAAACAAAGGAAAGGTTTCTCCTGCAGCCTTTGAGTAAAGCACAATGTCTACAACCGAGAGCATGAAACTGCATAAATTTCTTTGAATCAACCATTCAAAAGAAATAATAATAATAATTTTGTTTGAATCTATTATTCTTTAGAAGTTTAACAATTCTTTGACTTAATTTTTAGCAATCTGCCCTCGCTAGTTAGCATATCTAATGTGGACATGACAATTAATTTATTTGAATCTATTGTCCTTCAGAAGTTTAATGATTATTTGACTGAATTTTTAGCAATCTGTCCTCTCTAGCTAGCATATCCAAGGGGGACTGGTGTCATTCCTCAATCCTTTTTGCAAACATCTTCTCTCTTTAACTCAGTAAATGCATGTTATATAAGGAAACTGACCATTCTCATTGACTTTTGCAGTCCTTGCAGAGTGTGGTTTTCAAGGAGGTACGCTTTTGAACATCAGTTCATCATCATTGATATCCATTCTAGAGTTGTGCACTTATTTTTTTTGTTAATATATCATGTAAAGTAATTGTTTACAAGAGAAAGAAAATGAGTCAATTTTACTTGTTTTGGTATGTTTGACAGGCTGGTTCGGTTGATCCGGTGACAAGGACAATCGGCATTTTCTTCCAGTTCTTTGATATAGGCATAAATGCTGCACTATTGTCACAGGTTTGATGTCTAATATTTGGTGCTTTTTTTAGATATATTCATAAATGCTGCACTATAAAAGTTGTTTATCCTTTACCACATTGCACAAGATTGGTACACATTGACATGTTTGTACTTCCACTAGCCTAATTATTAACGTTTGTAATGAAGAATCCTGCCAACCCCAAGTTGAAGGGATGAGGCTAAGACGGTGATGAATAAATATACTACTGGCCGGGACCAAAGATGCTGTTCAAGAAACACAAGATTTTCAACTGAGACACATTGCACCTTCATGGGGTCCTCTGGATTTATTAGCTACAACGATGGGCTGTGGATAAGGGATCTACTAACATTTCTAACTAGCTGATCTCCCAGATGAAATGGTTGTTCAGAATGAAATCACCCAACCCTCCATGTTATCTCCTTTCAGATCAGATGATGGATAGAATTTTCTTACAGAGTTTTTTTTTTTTAATCTCTATTCCATGACCCATCATATCTGGTGGGGCCACTGGACCGCACCAATATGCCATGTGTCTGTTCACCGGTTTCTTGAATTTTATCTTCCATCAAATGGAGCTCTGGCTCGATCAGTATGTAGCTTATATTGTTTAAACCATTATTCTTGAGGCAGTTAACTTCTGTTGCTGCGGCTGACTGGCTGACTTTTGGTTTTGCATGTATTTTTCTGTCATGTGCAGTACGTCTCTTTGTTATTCATTGGTATGCTGGTTGTAATATCTGTCCGAGGCTTCCTAACAAATCTCATGAAGGTAAACTTGCTTCTCTTGTTCTGCCTTAAGTTGAGCCATTGTCATTAGAAATCCCAGGGCCCACTTGTCCACTTGTCTTTTCATGTTGTTTAAAAAAGTTAACCATAAGTTGATTATTTACATGGCTCTTGGCATGGTGACCCCCTTAAATTGTGGATTGAAAATTAAAAAAGCTTTAAAATTGGAAGGTTGAACAAAATAGCCAGTTTTTCACAAGCAACCTAATAAATTTCAGAGAGACATTGGGTCCCATTTGTTTGCATGGATTTGAATACATAGGAATTATGGTCAAATGGCCTTTAACAAAGTATTACTAAAGAGGGGAGGGGTGAAGGATATATAGTGGAGATGTAGATGGGACCTTGACTTTCCTAGGATTTGAATTACTAGGTGATTGCTGTGTATTTATTTCTCAACCCCCACCTCCTCCCCTCTTCCCCCCTCGATTCATTTTCTATCAAGGAGAGATTATTTTATGGTCTTTTTTGGATATTCACCCTTGTCTCTTCATTTTGAACCACTTGTACAAATACTAGTGTTAGAATTCCTAGGACGTCAATTGCATGAAACAACAGGCCCTTAAGAAAATTGGTAAGTTGGTTGAATTGCCAGTGGTGCCCTTGCTCACAATCTCTCTCTCCATGCAGTTCTTTTTTGCAGTTTCCAGAGTTGGGAGTGGATCATCAACAAATGTTGTTCTTTTCCTTTCTGAGATCATGGGCATGTATTTTGTATCGTCAATCCTATTAATAAGGAAAAGTTTAGCATCTGACTACAGGTATACTTTTTATAGCTGGCAGTTTGAAAATTTGTCCATGGTTGTTGAGGAACTTGCTGTTGTCTTCCTGGTTCTTACAATTGTTCTATGTTGTTTTTTGCCTTTTAATTAATTTTATTTTATTCATGGTTCTGATAACTTACTTTTGGAAACCCCCCATGTTCTAGTTGCAAGAATCTCTTTCTGATTCACATTGTTTTGATTTACTGCTATGTGCCATGAAAGCGCAATCCTCCTCTCATCAGTTCAAAATCATAGCAGAAATACAATACTAACATCTAATCACGACGTAGTAGTCTGTTAGGAACAGCATGATCCAAGTTTGCAGATGTCTTGATAACCAGTTACACCAAATGGTTAACCTCTTTGGAACCCAATGGATAGACAAACTAGATAGACAGATGGGGGTTACATGCCTTTCAGGAATTTCGAACTACGAACCTTTGGCTTTGATACCATCTTGATAACCAGTTACATCAAAAGGTTAACTTGTTAATGAACGACACAAGAATTTATATCAACAGATCCAGCATGGAATCCTCTAGCCTTTCATATTAGTCAAAATAGGCTCAGCTAGTATCAAGGTTTAGATAAATACACAACTACCAGGCACCTCTAGCAGATCATTAAAGTCCAAATAGAGATTAGGAAGTATCAAGATTGCTAGATGAGGCATCCTTACCAAGCACCAGTTTTCTTACATAAACATCAAAGGCGTGTTCATGTAGAACTCTAGCATCTACAGTATCAGTGTGGAACCATCGTCTTTGTATAAGGTTAGAACTCTGGGGGTAGGGCATGCAATTATTCTTCGTAGCTAGTCTTCCTAAAAACTTCGGCTTTAATGAGGCATCCTTACCAAGCACCGGATTTCTTACATAAACATCAGAGGCACCTAGTTCATGTAGAACTCGAGCATCTACAGTATCAGTGTAGAACCATCCTCTTTGTGTAAG
The DNA here is from genome assembly GCA_028538565.1 of Umbellularia californica. Classification (NCBI taxonomy): domain Eukaryota; kingdom Viridiplantae; phylum Streptophyta; class Magnoliopsida; order Laurales; family Lauraceae; genus Umbellularia; species Umbellularia californica. Next base: position 8,779,144 of record JAPQWN010000001.1, on the reverse strand, counting down.
GTTAGAACTCTGGGGGTAAGACATGCAATTATTTTTTCGTAGCCAGTCTTCGTAACTATTGCTTTAGAACTTTGTGACTCTCCTTTTGGTTGAACCTGCCTTGCAAATTGGAGTGCGGGTGGCACACCACTGCCTATGTCAAATAGTAACCCTAAAATAATTTACAAAGGCATACTATATGAGGTAAGTATGCCTTAATATTCTGTCTGTAGAACTTATCCGACAAGCCAAACATTTTTCTTTGTTTTTATGGCTATTAATGGAGAACTTGAAACATACTTATCCAGGCTATAAATGTGGTTAAAAGGGGTATCATGGTTTGATGATATGGTTCATTAAATCTGACAGTGCATAATATGTTAGCATGTCTATGTTGAGATATGAGAAATATGTCGCTAGGTATGTATTTCTGGTTTTCAGTGCATGAAGATAAAATTCTTTCCGCAAAATTCTCCCAGACATGTCTCTGTGTTAAGTGTAAGTGTTGTGTTTACTGGTGGACATTGTGGTTCATACTCACACTGCAATAAGGCTCTGTTTTACCCAAGGCTATATACATCTACTATTCTAATGTTTGATTATGATGATCTAATGTTCTGTTATCTTGGCCTCTTGACAGGATAATTATCACAGATGTACTGGGTGGAGACATTCAGTTTGATTTCTACCATCGTTGGTTTGATGCGATATTTGTGGCAAGTGCATTCCTTTCTGTGCTTTTGCTTTCTGCACACTACACTTCTCGCCAGGCTGATAAGCACCCTATCGATTGATCTGTTAATGAGATTTTGTTATATTTGCTAATAGATTTTCTAATGTGCAGTAATTTTAATCACTTTCCACGCCCCTATACTAAAAAGTTGTGTGAAAATCAAAGGCCCTGCTGTAGGTTAGGGTAGCATTCCTTATAAACTGGTTATGCTGCAGCAAGCACTGAATCACTGCGTGCTGGGCTAGGGCTGGGTGATGTTAACTGAAATTAAAGTGGGGAGAAAAATCCAAGCTGAGGTTTATTTAATAATTTTCTTGAAAAAGGCTATTAATTGCAAAAGAAAATAATTTGTATATATAGGAATTGAATACACGGAATTCATGGTCTCCATGGATGGATTATTAAAGATGTGAAATGTTAATGATATGAGGTTGAGGGTTGAGGGATCTTGACTTTCAATCGGGGGTTTGTTAGGTATATTGCTGATGGTCATGGCTTTAAATGAAGGGTAATTGAGGTATTTAAAAAAAAATTGAGGTAAAAACTTTGTGAAAAACTGCCTTTAAATGGCCAGATGTCACGTTGAAAACTCATTTGAAAAATTTAGGCTCTAATTTGAAAGGTTTTGAATTTTTTTTTTTTTTCTTTTTAAAAATCAAATTCCGAACCAGGTCAATTAGCCGGTGGAACCCCAGCTTCGGACTTGACGACGTACCTAAACAGACTTCCAGTAGTAGTATTAATACCACCCCATCAATACTTTTTTTTTTCCTCCCCCATTACCCAACCAGAGTACCAGACCATGTCTCCTTTTTCAGTGCTACTTGAAATATGTTTTCTTTACCAGAAAATAGTACTTTATATAAGTCATTATTATTTATTTGACTAGCCGCTAGCAGGGGATAACCATGAAAGACCATTCTCTTTGGAAAATGGGAAGGAAACCCCGCCCCAATCAATGAGAATCCACGTTGGCTGCACATGCCAATACTGAATCTTAAATACGATGTAATCATGATTTACCAGCTGTAAGATCAGATCCAATCACAATGGGTTTGCGGGTACTCACTTAAATGATGGTATTTGTAACGACTTTGACCCCAGCCGTTTTTAAATAACGGATCCATCGCGGGCCCACAAAAAATGATGTCATCTAACAAGACCTACCTGCGTAGGTATGAGCACAACAAAGTGGATGCCAGTGTACCAGACCCATCCAATGTTCGAGTACATGCGGACCACCTTTGAACGTTGTAACTAAGGTGGGCCCACTCATCTATTTAGACGTGTAATTATTGAAGCCCCACGTCCAAACATAGTCACTTTTGGCCATATTGCATAATGATATCTTGGTCGGCCCCTATTGACTGAAATGATGAGTGAGATCTGCCCATTGGATGATGAAATCAATACGCACCAGCGAAATCATGTAATTATGGGGCATGTGATGATAGGATTATGGTAGCTGGTAAGTAATTAGATTAAGGTAGGTGGGTCCACCAAGATTTCAGTATGCATCGTCCCAACATGTCAAATCATGATTTGTACGTGTGGGTGGTGCATATTTTTCGGCTTAAGATATTAGTGTGGGTTGGGCCCATGCTACTCTGTTTTGTTAGGTATGGCCTGCTTCATTCTCAGTAATGTGGGCGATGCATGATTCCTATCACTCGTGTGGTCACAGTAGAGAGAGAGAGAGAGAGAGAGAGAGAGAGAGAGAGAGAGACCCACCACCCCCCCTGTCAGATTGATCAAATAATGGGCAGCCATGGGTCTGATTGGATTGAAAATGGTTGATAGAAACAAAGCTGGGCTACTTACTTTTGAAGAAATTGTACTTATAAAAGTAGGCCCCAGTGATGGGTTTAGACTTTAGAAGGATGGAAGGAAAGAAATAGAATCCGTGTCCAACCACCCTTCTGATGTGAGTCTGACGTATTGGTGTATGTAGTAGACTAGTAGAGTAGTTGTAGATGGATAAGAATAAAAGAGTAGAGAGGTGGTCTCGGTTTGAGGCGTCCAAATCATTATTCATGACCCACCCATCATTATATCTCTTAAACCGAACCAGTTGGTTGGGTTCAGTTCAGTTGTCTGCATCCTCTCCTACCTACGCAAGTAGTAGTAGTAGTAAACAGGGCAGGAATGGTCCAAGCAAGTGTATTTTGAATGGTTGTTGCGATGCATGTGTTCGGCAAAAGCAAACCAACCAATCAACCTTCTCTCCTATTTGACCAATCACAATTAAACAATGCTGTGGCTCGGGTTCCGCTCTGACGCCTGAATCGGCTATTCGGCTCTCACACTCCACTCTCACGGCTCTTGCCAATGACTAATAAAAGAAGGTCTACAACAACCCTACTTTATACGAATTGTAGGTGAGTTTGCAATTTGTCCCCTAGGGCCATCTCATATCACCACCATCATCCGTAGGACAGTACTCTTCATTTACTCAATCCCACCCTCAAAACTGTCACAAAAATCAACTGATTTTAACAGTTACAATTGGACCTCCCAAAAAAAAAAAAAGAAAAGAAGAATTCGCCAATTAATCTTAGCTATTCTGATTTTTCTAAAAAGAAAATTAAAGTAAATAGGTATGTGAAAATGCATTTGTGATTAATGGTTGGACATTCTAATGGCCTCTATGTTTGGAGGAATTTTTAACAAGAAATTTACATGTGCTGGAGCATTTGGACTTGCCTATGTTATGAGTGAGATAATTCTAAAGTTCAGCCCTTTAAATTGTCACTTTTGCCTTTTAAGATTCTCTAAATTCCAGCTTCAAAATCTCGAATTTTACTTGAGCACTCGTAAATCTTATTAGAGGACAGCATTTGGAGAATTTGTATATCTCCTAGAGAGAAATTTTAGGATGCTTGCAACTAAACAAGTGTCGAGTGTCAAATGCAAATGGGCACACAGTAACATTATATAGTTCATAGCTCATATGAGTTTCTTCTTCCATTATATTTGGGGCCTGTCTCACAAAACCAGTCTATTTGAACTAGAGCTAATCAATTAGATCCTTCTGAAATAGAGATGTGATAGATCATTTGGTGTGTCTTATAATACATTTTTTTTTGTTGAAAGGTAAATATATTTAAAAAGAAAAGAAAAAAAGCCCCCAAGAAGGAAAACAAGCTCATAAAAGAGCCAAAGAGATTAAGAAATACAAAAAGAAAGCCAGGAAAAATCTTACGTACATATATGTTGATGGCTCCCATAATAAGCAAATGGGAGGACCGAATGGACAAAAGAACCAAGATTAGAAGCTTGAAACCCACTAAAGAACTCCTGAATTAGTTCCAATTAAAAATATCAAACTTGTCCTACTATAAATGTTATATAAATAAAGTTATCAAATAGAAAAACCAGTATATGCAAACTTGTCATAAAGTACAAAAACTATAGATAGACTAACCATATTATGAAAGTTATATATGCAAACTTGTCAGCCAAAAAAGCATAAGGTCTCTTATGTTTATTTGAAAATGTCACCTTTTGTTACACTTAGAAAAAGAGATAAAAATTCTTAAAGAGAATAAATCAAACATTTAGTTTTACATCAAAGAGATCAAAAGGTAGACTTGCCAAATGGCACCTTATGGCTTATTTCTTTAAATCAATGTATTTCTGATAATAATTTCTCATATTGAGAGTTTTCTACATTGTCATGATGGTTAGCATTTTAAAATACTATATTTTAATGACTAAAAATTCTAGATTCTAATTCACCTGAAAAGTCACAAATAGTCTTTGGAGTTTTTAAAATTCAAACCCCTTTATCATTGTAAAATGTCGGATGAGCGAATTCTTAGGGCTTGTATATTGGTTGGTATCCAAAGAATTCTTGTCCGTAGACTTTTTGAAATTTTCGACATGATCCTCATTTCCACTTGAGTATCCGGGAATCCTAATAGAAAGCAACGAGATCATTTGAGACATATTAGATAGCTGAGAATTTGAAATTATAGTAAAAAATCATAACATTTGCCAATGCAACGGGTAAGACAATTCCCTAAGAATCCAACATTCCAAAAATCTATCAGGAATTCTCCCATAGAAATGCGCCTTAATTTAGAATTCTTGAAAAAGAATAGACTCTATTAGAAGCCAGAGCATAGAGAGAGTCATTTGTGTGTCGATCGACCTTCCTTCTCAATGTCAGTGATGAGTTTTTAAGCACAGTAAAAAAACAAAAAAGGGTGGGGGCGGATGCCGACCGCATTTGTGGTAGGAATGGCGTGTGGGCCGTGGTCTTGTTTTCAAGCGAAAGAAGAGAGGGATAATTTTGTTTTTATCTATGTCGGCTATAATGACCATATAACGATCATGTCAGTTGATATTCAAAGCCTTGTATATGAGATGACATGCTCTATCTCAATCGCACTAGCAATGATGCATGGTAAAATCGATCTGTCTGCATGTCGTAGCTCCTTCCTTCTATAGTTTGATTAATCTACTACTGTTACAGGCCTGTGATAAAAAAGGAATTACTTACAGTTACAGGCCTGTGATAAAAGTTCTCCACGTGATGAGTAATGAAATGGTTACTTTGAGGCTTTGACTGAGTTAAATCTTGAGTTGAAGGAGTGGAACAGTGACCCCAGAGCTTGAAAATCCAAACTAGTCTCAAAAGAAACGCCTTCTAGGTACTCCTTCCCTAGGAGCTGGTCCCATTGTGTTTTATTAAAACTATGATCAACACAACTTATGGATATTGATTAATCATATTTTTATCAGACTAGCTATCAACCTTAGGTGAGACAAACTCTTACTGTGGTATAATTTGGAGGATATATACTTATTTCAAGAGCCTCGGATTTTCAATAGGTTAGTCAAAATTAACATTGCATTCAAATCCTTCAGCCTAAGATTTCTTAGCTTTAAAGTGGAAGAGGATCCCGAGTACTGGATGAATAATGCCCGTTTTGTTTGTGCAGCATTCACTGATTCTCGGACCCGTGCATATTCTTCTTTTGGCAGGCTCAAAATTCTAAATGGGTTGCGCATCCCTCTCCATATCAACTCTCTCATGGCCCACTGTCCACATACAGAAATTATTGTAGATAACCATGACAATTTCTAATCTAACAGTAAGAGTATAGAAGAAAGGACCATGAAACCTCTATTATTGGACGAAAAGTAAGTAACGCCATTGACCGACATAATGATTTCAAGATTTTGGCCACACTCGTTCTACAGATAGGCCCAAATGCTCACAAATCTTTAATCCACACCATCCAATTGTTTCCCATCAAGCGGATTAATAGGGAGAAAAACTGTCGTCCCTTGCAAAATCAGTTATTTGAGAGAGACAATTTGATGATTCAAATGTGGAAAAATAATTGCCATAGTTTTTCTTTCCTATTTCCTAGTACCATTCACTTTATAAAGTACTTAGGAACTTTCGTGCTCTCAAACAAATTTCACATATCTTTAACCAGCCGAGCAACATTCGGTGGCAAATTATTACTATAGTTTCTTTTCTTTTCTTTTTGTCCTATGTGTCTCACTAAGGTGCCTTTGCCACTAATAATACATAAGTGGTTTGGCAATTATGACCTTTGTTTTAAATCACAGCATCTATCAGCTCTGGTAGTACTGTAGGTTCCAATGATTGTGACTATGATAGGGTGGAAATATGAAACATGTAGAATTTTTTAAGAAGCAGGTCACCATATAATAATTTGACAGGGGGCCACCCTGATTAAACTGGCTACAGCTGTCTCAGTGATAGAGCATCAATATTCTAAGTCAAGTCACACATAAATAGGAGTGCGTTGTGTCACACAAACACAAACATAGGTGGGACATGGGAGAGTCAGTGCTCCATGATCACATAGTACACCTATTCGGTGGGATCAGCTTTTGGGAGAGAGAGAGAATGTGTGAAAGAGAGTGTAAATTAGTGGCCGGTGCAGTTTCGCATGAAATTCCCCCCAGAGGGCCATTGGTCACATGACTCTCTTTTAACTTTTCTGTACAGAAATAACAATTTGGACACTTTCAAAACATTGATCACCTTGTTCACCTCAACAATGGTGCTGGAGGTGTCTTTAATTCACAAGTTTATCAACTGAAATACCAATATTAGGGGCTGTCTGTTTCTTTCTAGAGATTTCGACAAGAATTTGAGGTTTTGGAATTATTTTATGATATGATGCGATGGCTTGTCTCTTAACATTTATAAATATCATATGTTTTATTGTTGAAGTTTTAAATCCCAGCCACCTAAAAAGTCTAAAATGACCTATTAGAATTTTGAAATTTCAGCCCTTTTGATTTTTAGTGGAACCTCTAAATGTTCAAATATAAAGGAGCATCCAAGAATTCCACTGTCTATTTGGGAAATCAAGAAATTCTGAAGATAGAAATTCTCTAGGTTCTAACAAGGCAACAGGCCAAGGGCTCGCTTGATTCACCCATCTCCGTAATTTTGTGAATTCAGGTATTGATCTTCATGGGAACTGGAATCTAGATTATCATAGACTAAACAGTTTAATAAAAATGTATCACATTAGTCGGTATATATATTTCCTAATTTTGAAAAGTTTCTTTATTTTTTATTTTAGATGATTGTCTTTTGTAAAATTAACTTGATTTATATGATGCACTTCAATGGAACGCTCTTGTTTGTTTTAAAAAAATTCCTTTACTCACTCTTCTTCTGCTTCTTCTTCTTCTCATTTATGCATAAAACCAACCTGCTATGAGAACATTTTGAAAGTTTTTGGGGGCTACCAGAATTGATTACTAGTTCTAATTTAACCAATCAATGCAACGAAAATAAACCAATAAGATAATATAAAACTAGCTATCTACCAATTACACACCATAAAAAGGCAGACATAATATTTAGCATGGAAACCCTATCCAGGGAGAAAAACCACGAATCAGAAATCAAGAATTCACGAACAATTACAAGATATACTCACAAGCTCCTTTACTTCAGTCTGTACCTCGACCTAAAGACTGTAATTGTTCTTGTTAAGAATCCATCGACACGACATCCACCGTGCCCCCTTTTCCTTACTTGATCTCCTCGTACCTTGCCGTCAAAATGAACTATCTTCTACTAGAAAGCTAGAAGCAACAATGACCTTTTAGGGTAGCCCTTCAGAATAATCTCTCAATGGCTCTAGAGGATAACCTCTCTCTAAGATATCTCTGACTCAGATTAATGAGAGTCGTGACTTTTAGGGTTGAGAGTAACACCCTATATAGAGCTCTAAATTCGTGCCTTAAACTTAGTGTACAAGTAGGACTCAAATTGGGAAACATAACCTCAAAGGGAAACTAATTCGGATCAGAATATGAGACTTTTCCGTTTTCAGCGTACTTGTCCGATCGATCGGACAGTGCATCCGATCGATCGGGCAGCCTGAATAACTGGACGCATATTCAATCCGATCGATCGGACTAAGGCTGCGATCGATTGAGCCTGGGGGATTTCGCCCGGTCTTCTCTTTTCTTCTATTCTTCGCTTCAGCTCTTCCGGCGACACATCTACAGTCCATTCTAAAATAAATTAGAAACTACAACTCAGTGAACCGAGAGTTTTGTCCAACCCATGAATTAGCCAACACAAAAATACTAACACATTTACTTAGAAACCTATGCACTTTCCTAAAATTTGGCCAAATTCAATGAACTCTAATGCCTTGCTTTTCACAAGAATCTCAAAATTTATCAAATGTCCTAGTAGGATTTTGAAATTTTATACCTTTTAATATTAGATAAAATTCTCGGATGCTCAGGTACAAATTAGCATTTAGAAATTCCACTCTATCAGAGAATTTTGAAATTACCTACAGAGGAGTTCTCTGAGTCCTAACACACACAGAAAAAAAAAAAAAAAAAAAAAAAAAGGGGTTTCCTACTTGGGTTGCGCTTCAGCCTCTATAGATGTTAGCTTCTGTAGATTGAGCCATCGAAGTCAGTTTTTCGTCGTACTTGCAGGGCTCCTGTGAAACATGCATGGCTCAGACGCCAAGGTACATGAGATTCTCATTCCAACAGAACATGAGGGCTAAGATGCCCAACATTGGGTTTTGGTGCTCTACTTCTTGTAAGTGAAAGACAAAAAAGTTTATAGTAGAATTTTACAGCTGCAATCCCATTATCTTCACTCTCGAAGTTAGAGCCAACTTTTCTTCAAATGCAGCCACAGAGGGACAAACCAGCATTACACACGTATGATTTTCATCTGTTTTGGCTGCACCCGCACTCAAAAGCGCCGTTCATTTTCAGTCCAGTAGTTTGGGAGATATGTAATGTACATGCCCCATCCACCATACTTTTGAATGATGGAATATATGATAACAACCCTTCTACTTGGACAAACTTTTTGGCCAGAATTTGGGACAAACTCCCATGTGGCACAATCCTAGAGGTGCTTTTTCCCCCTCTCTCAAAAGTTGCACCTTTAGGATTGTGCCATATAGGAGTTTGTCCCAAATTCTAGCCAAAAAGTTTGTCCATTTAGACTTTTTGATATGATAAATGTTCTCCCACAAGCACAATATATCTCACATTTGATCACTGCAAGCCCTTCCACTTTCATCATCCCGTGATCTAACATTAAGTTTCATACTCTATCCACTATTAAAATGAGTCTCAAAAAATTCTACGGTCAAAAGACCATTAACAAGGACATTTTCTTATTTATTTTATTTAAACCATTATCAATAAGAAGGTTGATAAAAAGGCATCTAAGTGAACCTCATGAACTGATTTGCATATGATTAATATGGAGAGTCTTGTTCATAGGAGAACATTTCGACCATATAAGAAATTTCTAATTCAACTATGGCCCTTCCTGGAAACCTGGTCTATTTGGAACAAGTGGTTTCAGTTTGATTAAATTGTTTGGTAAGACGCTATAAGTAGTAAAAGCAAATTTGTTCAATAAATAAATAATTAAAAAGCTATCTCACTGATATGTTTGATTTAGGTTTCCAATTTTATTTACTTAATGACATATTATCATCCGTTTTGTAATGACAAATCTTATGTGTTCCTAAGAAAGAGAATTTATCTATTTTCTCAAGTACTTCTTGAAAAAGAGGGAAATGATCTACATTACTTAACCAGAGGGTGAGAGCAAGCATGGCATTGCTCATTTAGTCAGCAACCTTGTATCTCACTCGACTACTCACTCACGTATCGATTTTCAATTACGCCACTCTTCCCATGTGTGTGAGCTTCTCTTCCCATATGTATGGGCTCTCCTTCTCAAAGTGTGGACTTTGTCTTCCCATGTATGTGGCTTCTCCTCGGCTGGTCTCAGCCCTCTTGACAGGTGTGCCAACAAAAAATCCAAACAGTCTAAAGTAGTCAAACACCTGTTTGAATCAATGTCAAATCAAATATAAAACTTATTGTTAGAGATACCAAATGACACAATCAATCCATCACATGTTACTTTAACTAAAGTAAACCAATAAAATACAAAAGAAGGCAATTCAGATGATCAAGTTCCATTATGCAAGAAGATTTTTACCTACGAGCAGACTGCATTTTCATAGCATGTGATCTTGTTTGTTGGGCCCATTTGGATGCTTTCCTTATCAGTAGGGGTAAGATGGATGTAAAGATGTGTCTATAGATAAGAGTCATGTAAGAATTCAGCCATCTCAAATCAACTCTGCCCTTGATTTAATAGTATTAAAGTTTAGTGATCTTTTAACTATAGATTCTTTTTTTAAGCTTCAATCCAACGATGAGTAAAGGCTCGAAGAGCATAAAATTGATCATGATATTGGATCTTAAGCAGATAAGAGTGATAAAGGAGTTACGCTCATCAAATGTAGGCTGAAGTGGGTCCCATAGAGCTATCCAGGAGAAAATTTCCCCATCACACGATAGATAGAGAGAGAGAGAGAGAGAGAGAGAGAGAGAAAGAGAAGCATAAATGCTGTGATTGACACACAAGACGGAAGGAACGAATCAATATGATACGTTGATTAAACAATCGCAAATGAAGCTTACTTTGTCTGTTTGTCATTCATTTTGTTTTTTCGCTTTCAATGGTCATGGAGGGGCCCATACTCGTCATTATAAGATGCACGTGAGTTTAAAACTAACGATCAGTCACATTCCATGCCACTTTTAGCGCTAAAAATTAGGTTGCTGCACTGTTGATAGACAGATGCTGCGTCATGAGGCTTTTGATTTTAATACCATTAGTAACCAGGGGAGGAGTACCATGCTGGCCTAGTAAATCTCTTTTATGTTTGCAGTTTTACATATGTAAGTCTCATTTAAACTTTTATAAGTTGCTACGTATTTGTCCTATATTTATGTATTGTGGGTCCTAATATTATTATTATTTTTAACAACAAATACTTGATATTGTAATACATACATTGGTAGTCATGAATAAAGACATAAAATGCATAAAAAAAAAAAACTATTGTTTTATAGGTATTTAATCATTATGAGAAATTTAAAAATTGGTTTGAATAAAAAAAAAACTCACTTGAGCTGCAGTGTTGATTTGTACAGATTAAAACTTTACACTGGATCAGAGTAGTCAAGTCCAAATTTCGACGTTTCAACTTTGAATTGATTAAATTGTTTGAGTCTATAAGTTTGATCCATGTATCAATTAATAATTGAGTCAAACTCTGAGTCCCTTTATATTAATGGGGGGCAACGGGTTTGACTCGGTTATGCTATGTCTAGGTGAACCCCTTTAGTATTGTTCGGTGTGGAAAAATATTCAATCCGAATTGAGTATGGATTTGCAAGTCATAGTAAAATCAAGGTCTATTTGGAGAGTCTGACTTGTTTAAAATAGAGCTAATTCAGTTAGACTTATATAATATATAACTATTTTAGCTACAGTGTTCTATAATTAGAATGTTTAGTGTGTTCATTCAAATGAGAAAAATAAAAATCAAAGTTAAACGGGTATATTACAAAAATTACATTGACAAAGTTGTCATATGATAATAAAAGCAATACAAGCAAACTTGTTATATAGTCAAAGTTAAATGGGTAAATTTCGTTAAGAAAATTCGAGAAAACGTATAATTGCTTCAGGCATTTACTTTTATTAAAAAAAAGTTATTATTAACATTTTTTTACCCTTTGGCTCTCAATGGATGCAGTTTTTGGAGTAATATTGGCTAAACCGATGAACATAAGAGGCAAAAAGGAAACAAAAGATCTAAAAGCTGACTCAAATATTAGACATTTTACATAAATTTATCAAGAAAAGTATAAACCACATAAACAACTGCTCGATTGATTTTTAAATTAAATAGATGTAAAAGAAAAAAAACTATATATATATATATATACACACTTGCCAAATGACACCTTAGTCGATTGGGATCCGCTTGGCAAATTGAATAACAATAATTAGACTGAAGTGGAATGACCTGGTCAGGTCAACAGGATGTCAATTTTTGGTACCCACACGTGCAATGTAGCCGCTGATTCTAATTTCGAGCCGAGCTGAGCCGAGCTGCGAATAGAAAAAAACAACAACTCGGCACACCTTCTCTTTTAGGTGGGAGTGAGGTTGGACTATGGCATTTTTTTTATCTTTCCCTTTCTAGTGTTGGATTCATATCTATAGTAGATATTGTAAGAAGGGACAGATGAAGTATGTCAAGTGAGAGTATAAATAAGCTTAGACTCATTCATTCTCTTATCAGTTGAGCAAGTTGAGGTCTACTAGTTAGCAAGATAGGAGGAGAAGAACAGGATATATATCTCTAGCGTTAGAGATCAGCATCAAATCCAGTCAAAAGAAAATGGTGAAGAAGACAGAGAGCGACAAGAAAGTAATCAGGGGAGCTTGGACAGCCGAAGAAGATCGAAAGCTTGCCGAGTATGTCAAAATCCATGGAGACAAGAAATGGAGATCTCTTCCAGCAAATGCAGGTTTTCATCATACACACAACCCCATCTCTCTCTCTCTCTCTCTCTCTCTCTCTCATTCATGTTTGTAAGATTAATGTATAATTCATCAAGTAGAATCTCTGGATTTTCAAATGTACTTAAATCATTTTGGACTTTCATTTTTTCTAGGAAAGAATTTGCCTTCTTTGGCTGACAGACTGATTGGAAGCATTTTTCAGTAAATTGATGGAAAATTGCCTTGCTTTGATGTTTTCTCTAGTGAAAAGTATTTACACCAAACAAGGAAAAAGGTTTTTCATAGGAAAACTTCTCACTTTTCAATTTGCATTTCCTTGAAAAAATAGTTAGACGAAGAAGTGATATTCATTTCATGTCATGCTTCTATTCCTGTTTATCTGTACAAGATTCTAGGGAAGGAATTAGCCCACAAGAACTATACTCTACTACTTTGGGGTTTTTTTTAACTATAATTTTACTTTCAAAGGTTGCAAAAAGAATATATTAGCCCATGATTATTATACACAATCTCTCTTCAACCAATAGCAAAGAAAAGCAACCTCTAAATGATTGAGATGAAATTCCCAAGGAGGGTTTCCTGCCAAAAAGCCATTAGTGATAAGCCATGGCCTAAATATTAGAGTGAGTAAAAGATTTAAGCCATCGACGTCGTTGTGCGGTTTTAGGAACCGTTTATCAATCTTTTTGCAATAATCAATTGTTCTTAGTATTATTATCAATTCTGTTGAAGTTGATATTCTCTCATATATGTTGTACAATTTTTTTGCTTGCCAGGTCTAAACAGGTGTGGCAAAAGCTGCAGGCTTAGATGGATGAATTATCTTAGACCAGGAATTAAAAGAGGGAATATTTCTGAAGATGAAGAAGATCTGATTATTCGACTGCACAACTTAATTGGAAATAGGTAACCATTAATCCAATCTGCACTTTGAAAACTCACTTGTTAACTCTCTAGAGTCAAGTCAACCCGGTCATTTGCTGGATGATTGAGTCATGAAAACAGAATCTATCTTAATTAGTTCACATGAGCCAGTTACATATATGCAACTAAAATTCTGTGAGCATTGCAACTTGGGTCAGAACCAATCAGAAGTAACATTTTGGTTGGGCTTGGGCCTAGAGTTTTGAAACTGGCATTTAACTCAGCGGGTATCAAAATCCAACTTTGTTACCTCCACTTATATACAAATTTATGTATATACTCTCATAATATACTATATATACACCATGGAGGTATGTGTTTTTCTAAGTTTTTATATCATTTGAAAAGCAGGACTAGGATAAAAAAAAAAAAAAAAAATATTGATGCCCCACCTCTCAAATTGCACTCGTGCAAGGAATTTAAAATTTGGTCTGTCACGGTCAAGCATGTATGAGTTCCAATCTGGTTGAGTAAAGGCTTGGGTTTATGGGTTGAGCCAATACCCAACATGACACTTACCAATTGCAATTATAACCCCAGTTTCTGTGCTTGTGATTTAATTCCCTGAATGCATAGATGCCACTTTGCTAATCCTAATGGTAAATCTCTATTGATTTCAGATGGTCTTTAATTGCGGGCCGGCTGCCGGGTCGAACTGATAATGAAATAAAGAATCACTGGAATACTCATTTGAGCAAAAAGTCATTGACAATGAATGAACTTAATCTGAAGCTAAATCATAAGCTGGAGACTAATGTCGATTGCTCTTCTCCTTCTTCTTCTGCAATTTCTGCACCTGACATGAACTGGGCCTATCCTGACCTAAAACCTGAGGTGGGGTTGGACCATTCCCTGTTCGAATCAGAGAAGCCATGGAGTGGACTGACTGGGGAGGGTCTGGGCTTGGAAATAGACAGGCTCTTGGAATTCTCTGATGGGAGCAATGAATTTGGAATGAGAGATAATAATTCATTTCAAATGGAAGAAGAGAGAATGTTTCAGGAATGTTTGAATGAGAAGCTGCAAGAATCCAACGGTGGATTTGTGCTGGATCAAGAGATGATGGACAGCGAGCTCGATTTTGACTCGTTGGTAAGATTATTGGACCATGAAGATGATGATCCATTCCACTCTTTTTGTTTGGAATACATTACCTAAATGCCATTGATTATTGTTGTACTAAACTTTCAACAGAACTTTGCCTGTTTAATTCAACACTTTCCATTTTACAGTCTTGTTGTTTATGGTTGGGGCACTGAATGAGAGGGTTTAGGGCTGAGTTGGAAGCCCATTTGGTTGAGCCAGGGCTTAGAATTTAGCTCAAATATCTGGCTGGGACAGCCTGGTCAAATGCATTGAACCCCGGCCGCCCAGCGTTCCACCTCTACTTCTAAGCCGGGGTGGAACCAGTAAATTGTCCTTGGGAGGGCCATCATGTAATAAAGAAATTCTTAGGGGAAAGCATAAAACTCTCTCAAACTTTGAGGGGTTTTCTGAAAATTTATCAATGCATGCCGCCTCTAAATCCAAATGGCACAAAATCTGTGTCCCCACGTATTCATGCCGGGCCAATTTTTTTTAACCCACTATAAGAGTGGACCCAACTCTAGTCGGAGTAGAATTTACATATAAAGACAAATAATAACATGGGCAATCATGGATTTATGGAGCTGGCTTCAGAGAATTCCATTGGGCCTCACTGCGAGGGATTTGGATTATTATTGTAATTAAACTCTTCAAAACAGAACGCTATTCGCTCTTATGTGTTTTACTTGCAATTGGGTGAGCATGCATGGTTGGGTGGGTGGGTATTTTCTTTTCAAAAAAATAATATGGACGGTGCACACCAGATTGTTCTCACTTGAGGATTTTCCATTAATATATACGATGTACATGGTTCTGAGAGGAACCACGTCTTGTCATCATCTTCCAGTAGATTAAATTAAAAACTGCTACAAGTACTTTAGCCCCTGTACCAGCAATATGGTTTGATTTGATTTGCTTTTGATTGAGAATGTGAGTGATCTCTTGCCTTCTAGAGATCGTAACCCTTTTACAGATCTTTGTTCTTAATAAAGTTCTACTGGTGTTATAAAAAAAAAGATAAAAGTTAAAAGTTATTCTACTGGTTCTCTATAAGGAAGGGGGGGAAGACAGGAGAGAGAAAAGGAAAATCTTTACCAGAGAGGGGGAGAGAGAGATAAGCGCAGAAGAGATAAATATAAAACAAGGAAAAAGTTCACCCAGCCCGTTTTCAATCCAGAAATAAAAAGCAAAAATTAGAATTGTGTAGACGTTGTAAGACATCAGGACAAATAATATCTGAGTGTCGCAATCGGCCAAGAACCCTACAAAAGATTCCTGAAGCTACCGTTGTAACTTCATTCAATCTGTATAGCAGAGGATGTTTCATTGCCTCCTAGTTCTACTCCTGGCCATATTTTGCGCCAAATTAAGGAGAGGATGAGATAATAGAAAGATCCTCACTCAAAACGGAATATCCAACCGACAGGCCTATCCATATGTATTTGCATCCTTTTCAGCTTGATCACCAATTAATGTCACCTGACTCAGCTGTCCATTTTCCTCTAGAATTCATCAAAACCATACTGGATGGTTCCTCCTCTACTGCCCTAATTCTCATTCTACCTCTTCAAACCAGATAACTGGTATTCCAAATTCAGAAGTACCACAGCATGTTTGGTTTGTTTTTCAATAGACTATCATCAGCGTTGGATTCCTGTGGAAAAAGTACTGTATGGATTACTTGTCCTAGGAATAAAATCTCATAAAATTAACATTTCCTACAGGCAATAATATTTCTACACTACGTTTGATCTGTGAATCACACTGATCTTTGGGGTCCAATTTACATGGATTTTATTTATTATGCAAGAGCAATGACAGGATTCATCTAGTTTGAAGACTTTCTACATGATGGCTTTTACTCTAGCCTGAAAAAAAATAATAATAATAATAAAAGATCCGTATCTGATTTTGGGAATGAATGATCCACACATCAAATTTCAAAAGATTCTAAAATTGAAGTACATTTCCCATTCGAAAACTCGTCCTTAAAGCTAGTAGGCAAAATGAGAGAGCTGAAGGAAACTGCCACATTTTTAGAGAATCTCTATGCTTTCTCCAACACTACACACTGCTAAAGCAGAAGACAGCCTGTTTCTCACTAAATAGTATGTCTCAAGAAAAATCAAAACAACAGAAACTGGTGTAAATATAAAGCATGTATTTTATGTAGGATCAAAAGAGCTGCTTTTAAGGGGCAAAAGGGGGAAATCATCATTCCACTAGAACCCCCAATGTTCTTCAGCCTGGAACCTTTCTAGAAAAATTCCTAGCTGACGGCATTTCATGAGATCTTGCAAGTAAATCTGAGCGGCCATGCCATCCCCCTGCCTTCATTGGAGGTGGTCTCACTTGTTGATGGCCAGCAGCAGCAATGGTCGTTCGTGCCAACTTTTCAGCTGCATCCGAGATAGCACTTGAAGTTCTAACCAGTTTAACTGCCAAAGTAGCATCATCATGATATCAACTTATAGCACATACAAACAAATAATAAAAATTATCATTACTAACATGAAAATGTATAATTTCTTAAAGGTCAGAAGACGGGTCATGCAAAGCGAGGCAAATTGTTGGGTTGGTTATTTTATTATTATTATTTTTCTTGTATGAATGAAATATATGTATATGCATAAGAGAGTACATCTTCTCCCCTTAAGAAAGATAATAATCACACGAGACAGCTATGGTACCATGCATCATAGCAGGACCAGAGTTTTCAAACCACAGTAAGTTGCAAGATGCTTGTGCCTCAAAGCTCTTGCCGAGCAATCAGCAGCATGCTAAAAATATGGTTTTCCATTCCCAAATTCCACAGGATAGGGTCCTTTAATTAAAAGAATGAAAAGAGAGCAACTAGACAACGTTACCTGGGCTGGTTCCTGCTGCTGGTGGTCTATATTTGGATTGCTTGGCACTGCTCTTCACCAACTTATCATTTCTATTCGTTTCCTGTATTTGTGGAAGGGGTAACTAGATTAATATCATATAAATGAGTAAATCAATAACTGATTGAACTATAAAGAGGCCCCTCCCCCACCTGTTTATCCATTTCCAGCTTTCTTTGCACCCCTGTAACAGAATAAAAACCATCAAGAATTTGAACAAAAACAATATATAGACAACCTAACATATTTATGACCAATCCAAGCAGAGCATTGGAAGCACCTTGCCTGCCAAGGGCCAGTATGATTGCATAGAATAAATAGGAATACATAGTTTGAAAAGGATATGGGACAGAGATAACTTTCCCAGGATTCGACTTGTTAGGGATAATGTTTGGGTATTCATTTCCCATCTTCCCTTGATCCAGTTTTCATTTAATGGGAGATTATTTTTATGGTCATTTTGGATATTCAAATTCGACGCTTCATTTTAACCGCAGAGAAATGAAGAGACTTAGCGTCCATCTGTGCAAGAGGCACTTTCAGCGGAAATGGGGCAGGGAGGGTGCCGGAAGCATCGTGTTTGGATGCAACGCGGATTCCTGCTTCCAGATTCTCTGGCACTGCTTTGGCCCACGGTTTTCCACGGCTGATTTACCTATCTCCCGGCAAAGAACTCATTTGCCATGGAAGAGGAAGGGAAGCGTTTCCTCTTCCGCGGCTCTGCACAAACAGCCCCTTATAATTCCTAGGAATCCCATTACATGAAACAAACAAGCCCAACAACAGGATCAATTACTTCAAGGAACCAAAAATGAAAAAAGCAATCCTGACTCCAAGATCCAAAGCCACAGAAAGTGACATCACCTGCGCTCAAAGGAGTATGTATCTTCACAGATGAGGATTTGCTTGCAGGTTTTGTGTCAGATAAAGTCAGAGAATATTTTCTAGAAGTCCTCTGCTCCAAAGCTCCCCTGATTCCAGCTGAAGGATGACAAAGGATAGCACCAAGTGTCAATGAACGCCCAAATGTTGAAACCAAGAGAAATAACTCATAGCCTAAAAAATAATGAAAATGACATGTTACAAAGAAAAGATAACCCATTTTATCCGGATGCACCACAGAGTACACTCAAATCTCAAACCATAGATTACTCAATTCACTCAGACAGTCGCGGCCTTCACGATATTTCATTGGACATTTTTCCAGCAGTTGTACACTGCCTCAAATCAACTATCCTTCTCCCTCACATCTGTGGCAACCGCTTCTCCCTCATAAAAAATTCTCAACAGCAGCCGCTCAAGGGGTTGATAAGTACCAGTAATATACCACTCTTAGTATGCTGCTGCTTCCAATTTATTCAGCTAGCCTCATTTCTTTTCCCCCAGTGCATTTTTCTTCCGCCACCTCAGTTAACCAATCCCAAATCACAAAGAATCAAACTTAGCAACCAATACCTCAGCAGCTTCAAGGGTTAATATATGCCGGAAGCATTCTCCTTAGTACGCATGCAGCTGAACCCAATTTATTCAGCCTGTCTCACTTATTTTCCACTGCACATAATTTTTCCATCTCCTCAAGGTTAACAACTCCCAAATCACAAAACAATCAATCAGCTTTGCAACCAGTAACACAGCTACAATCCAGCACATCTCAATAAATGGGTCAGCTACTCAGCTTGACTGGTGGTTTCTAGAGGCTGATGCCCAGCCCATATCCGACCTTTTTTAAAGACAGGTCAGACAACCTCAACCTATGATGCACAGATACTTCAAAATAAGCAACGTATCGTGTCGTATCGTATCCGATACTTCACTTTTTATGTGTAAAATCCGTGTCCTTGCCGTGACCATGGGATGTCCTTGCCGTATCCATGCCGTATCAGTGCATCATAGACCTCAACCCGCATCTGCTACATGTCAACCCAACCCAACTACACCTCATTCCTCCACAACACAGGGTCCCATTTCCAATTTCTTCAACCTTGATGGAGGTGTTTCAAACTTCTTAAAACTTACCCATCTATCCCAAAAACCATTCAGAAAAAAGATGTCTTCAGATTTCTAATCATTCTCCCTGAAACTCTGCCATCTATCACCGAATTTATCCAGAAAAAAAAAAGGTATCTTCAAGCCCTAGCTCTCACTATACCGTCAATCCCTCTCGTCATCCACAATCTGACCCCAAAAGAAATTCCCCTTTCCTCTGCAACCCTTCTTCTTTCTACCCACCAACGATCAATCTCAGCAGCAGACCACTATCCTTCTCCCATCAGTGATCTTATTCATTGTAGCCAAATCAAGAACCTTCACATTTTTTGACTTTAATCCACTACTTCCGGAGAAAGAATCAATACTATTTTCTTCCTGCAAAATGCTTGAGACCTTTGGATGAGGGAATTGAGTATTCTTTGTGGTGATATCAAGGATAAACAGGATTACTTCTCCAAGCTAAAAATTAAGATGAATGAAAATGAACAGACCAGATGGCGGTGTTCTCGGAGCTGCTGCTCTCAACCGAAGTGATGGTGGAATATAAAAGCAGGGCTGCCAAAATAAAAGATGATTAAAATTGAATAATGGAGGAGCTAGGTTCTCCATATCTATGTGATTGAATTGAAATCAACAGAGGTTCACAATAGCAATAGATAAAGGAAAAAACAAACCTGGAAGAACGGATGCTGAAGGGCCTCTGCAGCTGTCAGTCGCTTTTTAGGATCCCATGAACAAAGAGACTGCAAGTATCCACATACAAAATGCAAGAATGCATATTATTTATAGCTCAGATAAAAGATTTTTAAATGATCAATAAGTGAAGATTGAGACCTGCTTTGAACTTTACAGTCCAACTTCCATCTAAGGCAATCCACGGTTATGTTATCAAAAAAAAAAAAAAAAAAAAAGGCAATCCATGGTTACAAAATTTCGGGAGGAAAAATCAAGAACCTTCCCCTCAATGTTTTACCGGAAGGTTGCTTGGAGCAAGGTTCCTAGCTGTCAATTTCAGCTTTTGGTTTTGGCCGACTGACCAATGCTATTATTCATTTTGGTGATAGGGACGAAACAAACACCTCCCTTAAAGATTTCAGTTTAAATTTTAGTCTTATTTGACTGAAATCCCCAATCTGGTTTAATAATCAGACTTTTTGGCTGAACATGCCATAGGTTCACAGTTCCATCTTTTGGCTGAAATTTGACAAAGGCCAGCATACTTCCTTTCTTTTTTCTATTTTGTTTTCTTCCTGTGTTTGTTTTTTACAAATATGATTTCCGTCAAGGCTGAGTATGCATAGTTTTTTTCATCTTTCATTACACGGGCACCTTTTTTTTTATAACCCAGGGTATCACCCGCCCAGCCTGGCCCAAGAGCCTTTGGCCCTAAGCCCAAGGGACACTCAATTCTGAACAGCCGAGAACTAATCCATAGGGGCACATGCAAACCTTCCTATCCACATGCACGGGGTAAAACTATGGAAGGTGGCCAACGGGGATAAGTGTCGAACACAAGACTGCTCCGCTTCCTGAGGCGCAGTCCTTGGCCAACTGAGCTACCATTCGTTAAGCATGAAAAAAAAAAGGGGAATTAGCTCTTCTAGGGCCTTAAGCATGAAATTGTTCTCTTCATTTCACTGATGATTTCTTGTACTTTTCATTTTGATATTTATTTATTTGGCATGCAGATGTAACATATTACATGGCTGATTTAGTAGAATGAATTAAATTATATAGTTTATTGTTGTTTGACTTTCTAATATTTTCCATGACTACCTTTCTAAATTTTATAATATATATATTTATATATAACTTTTATATTATTGTGTGAATCATAACTATGAGAATGAAACAATGAAACACAAAAATGGCCAAAACATCTCAGTTTGAAGTAAAACCAATATGGGCAGCAAGCTAAATAGATAACTATGGCAGGGTTAGCATTGATGTGGGGAGAACCAACCTAGAACATCAGCTGAATCTGCTGTAAAGTGTAAAATACTAATCAAGGATACATGTCTAAAAAATAATATGCACTATTCAACTAGCCATTGTTGATGCTTAATGCTGTGCCAAATAAGCGCTGGAAGGCAGTGGAAAACTAGTTGAAATATAACAAACTCCTCCAAATTATACTTACTGAGATAAGGCTGATTGCATCCTCACTAGCTGATGGTATTAATACTGAAAGATTGGCACTACCGACCTGCAAATCAGGTTATCATCAACATCCAACTCAGTCTCAACCCTATGTAAAATATCAATTACAACCAATGAAGGAAAGAAATGGCATTGGCATGTGAATGAGAGACAGCAAAGAACAAAGTGTAGCAATGATTAACAAAAAAAAAAAAAAAAAAATCAAAAGACGAATGCTAGAATCTCACTTTTAAAAACTTTCAATGATCATTGCAAAAAAATGATTGAAAAAACATCCTTTCTTTAAATGGTATATTAAATATGAAATTTGAAAAACAACAAAGGTATCAAAAATCATACTTCAGGTTGAAGGCCAAAGAATTAGTCAATAAGATTTAGCCTAGAAACAGCTACTGAAGCATTAAAGGCTTGACCTAGATCTAAGATGGTCTCTGTTATCAAGCATGTTGGGTGCCAGCATCAATCCATCAAAGTGCATTTGGATTAAAAAAAGGACAATTGAGTCAACCTGAGGGAATTGGTATTTAAGCACATTTGCAAGTTCCAGCCCTTCGGCCCACAATTTCTGGTTTGGACTACCTATCACGCTGCATATTTTGTAAATCTCATCTGCTTCACTGCAACCAGAAAGGAAATTAACACACAAGATAAAATCATGGCCAAAAACGAGAAACGAATTTAAAGCAGAGAATTTATGAAAATCCCAGAGAAAAACAATATTTGGGCCACAATTACAGAAAAATAAGAGAATGGAAATTGCTCCTAAAGAAAAGATACATTTCTTTTACTAGTTTCCTGATGGCATAAATATACTTCTTCCAGATTATTTCCTATGCAACACCCCCTAAATAATGGTAACTTCTAAATCACCAAGCCATAAACCAATATTTCACCATTCACACGCTCAACTGAGAAAAAAATGCATTGGAAATTGTCCACTGGAAACAGAAATTTACAGCAAGCAAGTGAATGAATATCTAAACTAGCATATGCAAGTGGTTGCTTGGTTGTTTCCTGCATTCCTTTTGCACTATAATTTACTGTTACCAAAAAAGAATGAGATAAAAAAAAAATGATCTGGATGATAGCTTTAAACAATTCTTACCTTGAACCAGGAAAAAGAGGACGGAGAGTGAACAGTTCCGCCATGATAGCACCCATTGCCCACATATCTGGCGATATCAATAAATAATTCTATAAATGTGACCATTGCAATTAATTCACTATGTATACTATAGTACTATACGCACCAACTGCAGAGCCATATACTGATGACTGGAGAAGAACTTCAGGAGCCCGGTACCTGACAAGTCCAAAAAGAAAAACTTTAAATAAATACAGATGAGAAGAGCCAACGGATAGGCAGAATGGCAAGAAAACTGTCAACTCACCAGCGAGTTGAAACATATTCTGTATAAGGTGGCTGGGAGCAAACTTCACGAGCAAGGCCAAAATCAGCAATTTTGATTACATCCTTTGTAACCAACAGATTCTCTGCAGCAACAGTGTTCAAATTACTAAATTTATAATGTTAAAGACCTTTGTGGTGCTAGATTCAAATCATGACCTTTGTAGCAACTTTTCTTCCTTACTAATCCATTTTTTGTGTTACGATTTGTAATGTTGCATTTTTCAGTTCATGAAATACACACCCTAGCCAAGCTACAAGGCCATAATTTATAATAGCAGCAGATATGCTACATATCCACCTCTACAAACTGTATATAGCTTCAGTTGCCACAAAGCTATTTTGCAGTTGAAGTCACATTTGCCTATATTGCAGTATTCAACGATACTATTTGGAAGATTCATCATATAGATGAAAACAGGAGCACACTATCATTTGAGACAGAAAAAGGCAAACTTAGAATGACAATGTATTCCTTGATATACATTTGATTTGGTGACTAAATTTTAACATAGTCAAGAAGTTTAGATACAAGGACACCTGTTCTACGGATAGGCCCCCACTGCAAACCCTCGTTCCATGGTCCAACAACATTAGGTTCTAAATATCTTCTAATATTTTTTGAATTTATTGGATTTTTTATGGTTTTTTTTTGGGTGGGGTGGGTGGGTGGGTGGGTGGGGGTGGGTATTTCAAATAAACATGTGAATCATGAGAATAGGTGAAATCACCAGACATGTGACAATCAGAGACTTAGATTCAATAGGTGAAATCATATGCTTTGGGTCAACCAATCAAAGAACACTCAAGACCATCCTTCATGTACAACAAAACAATTATTTTGGTCAAACCATGAGAATTCAAAAAGGCTGATGAGGGTAAAGATTTTGCATGCAGTTCATTGAAGAGAACTATCGAGGCTTTTTTTTTTAGTAATTGAGAAAGAATGGTATGAAACATAATTCCAAATGGGAGAGATTTTACAATACACCGCCGATGAGAGACTATCGCATCATAATCAAATTTGGAGGACATGAGAGTAACATGGGAAAGAGATTAGCCATAGCTCCCCCCCTACCCCCTTCCCCACACACACACAAAAAAAAAAAAAATTGATGATGATGATATATAAATGTGATTTTTTTATCAGTAGAAAAAAGAGACTATAGTAAAAAGAAAGCTAGGGTACAAAAACCAAATCGATAAGAACCCAAACAAAGCCTGGGTATAAGAGAAATACACACTGCACGATAATAGTTACATAACATGGGCCATGCAAGGCAAACTTCTATCTAGCCCCTGTAAAAGAATGCAATTTAACTTAATATAAAGTTGACGAGCGCCAAAAAAGATGCAAGTTCCTCACCTGGCTTAAGGTCCCGATGAAAATATCCACGCTGGTGCATGTAAGCAAGAGCTTGAAAAATCTGAAAGCACCAGTTTCTGACGTCTGATTCCGCAAAAAGCTTTCCTCTATCTTTCATAAGCTGGTATAAGTTGCACTCCTGAGGGAAACACAATTTAGAAGTTTAAACTATAGAGGATGAGATATTTACAGAATAATAAATAAAAAAAACCATATTGTCAAATACGCTCACAAACATACCATGTATTCAAAAACAAAATACAGGATATCATGTTCTCTAATGACCTCCTTGAGCTTCACAATATTTGGATGGTTCATCTTTCGTAGTGACTGTCAGAAGAGTAAAATTAAGCCTCGAAAAAACTAAAGGAACTTGACAATGAGAAGAAAAATAAAATAAAAACAGTTACCTTCACTTCCCTAAGATTCATGCACTCATCCCAAGAATAATATTTTCTCTTCATTTTTTTAATTGCAACCTATAATGAAAACCAAAAATTATTTCAAAACACAAACACATATAAATGTAATTGTATCATCTATATCTATATTAATAAGGCAACACGGCTAATTTTAAGACTATTTCCTCTGGAAAAAACTGTTATCCTTATTAATAACTTTACAGTAAAGAGAAAAGGCTTGTTTAGTAAGTAACTATCCTCTAGTCATAAATTGCCAGAGCATGCCACTGATTTCAGCAGAATTATCACCAATTAAATGAAAGAAAATTTCAGTTATCATTTTTTTCTCAAGGGGTTGTTTGTTCGTAACATTTACATATGTAACCATTACTCATGTGAAAAATCAACAGATGTAAGGTTGTTTCATGAAATTTATACTTGTACGTCAAAGTCGCATCATGCATGCATGTGAAAAATGGTGTAAAGGGCCCACTTTCATGCAAAAAGTTTCACACCTCCCACCCCGGTAAAGTCATTTACATATCTAAATGGCATGAATCCTTTACACACAAGCAAAAAGCACCAAGTTTGTAGATCATGCATGTTCCATGTCACAGGTCTGGGCATCCAATCCCACCAGAATAATTTTTGCATAAATCCTACCATGGTTCTTATTATTATTTGTTTTGGCACTCTTGTGGGCCCCCAACTTGTAATATTCATAAAACCGATAAAACCCAAAAATTGAACTTTCATGACTTACATCCTCATAGAATGTGAGAAATATGAGAAAGACGCAAAACAAGTCTATCCCATTGTTCCCTTTTTTTGGCACTCTTGTGGGACACCAATTTGCAATTAGAAACCCCAGAGTGTGAAGTTTCATATTTACATCCACACAGATTTTGAGAAATATGAGAAAAATGCAAAAACCTAATCCTGATTTTTTTTGCATTCATGTGGGCCCCCTCCAGTTCATGATCCAAACCATCCAAAATTCTCATAGAAATGATACATCTAAGGCATGAAGTTTCATATCTTAGATCCTCCCGGAATTGGAGAAACATGTAAAAACAGAAATAACTAAGTCTCACTTTCTATTTTTTGCACACAAATAACTGCATCTCACTTTATAATTTTTTGCACTTTAGTGGTTCTCCAATTCATGATCCACACATTCTCATAGAAATGATAAACTCTGTTTAAAGTTCCATATCTTAGATCCTCATGGATTAAAGAGCACAAAAATAACTTATAATCTTTTGATAAACTCAATTTAAAGTTCCATATCTTAGATCCTCATGGACTGAAGAACACAAAAATAAATTACAATCTTTTCTCATTTTCAACTCTTTTGTTGTCCCTCAATCATGACCCGAACTGTTCACTATGTTTGAGACCCCACTATTTCCTCCATAGAAAATTTAGGGTCATCATGATCTAACTGTTCACTATGTTTGAGACCCCATTATTTCCTCCACGGAAAAAATCAAGGTTTCTGAATCTCACAATTGTACAAAAGTGACCATCTTCCTCTTCCTCCTCTCGCTCCCAAACATTAATTTCTTAAGTTTTGCATATTTACACATCTAATTAAAACAAATGCAGCAAAATGAATCGCACATGGAAATGAAATGAAAATGGCACTTGAAAACACACACTGTAATATGTTCAATATATGTAAATTTAATTAACATAGCCCATGCGCGAAAAGCAAATGATCCCTTACGAATTCACAAATGGCATTCACTTGACTCTCTCTCTCTCTCTCACATCTTATAAACTTATGTTATGGGACTCATTTTATGATAAAAACACCCTTGAATCACTCTAACAATGGGAAAATGATTGATCAGAAGTTCAGAACTGAGGATAGAATCACAATAGGTATGTTTTAAAAAAAAATTAAAAAAAAAGGGGCACCCAAACAATAAAAATAATGACTTCTGTGAGCCCCACCATAATTTTTATCATCCGGTCCCCACCATGTTCCAACTTCCAATCATTGGGTAGCCCCACATGATCTCATCATTTGGGTGGGTTATCAATCATTTTCCATCATTTGGGTACTCAACATCGATCACATCTCTAGCTAGGTCCTTCCATAACTACATTGTCACATAGAACCTTTCATCATTGGGTGGGTACCTCATGTATCCCCATCATAAAAGTCAGCTGGTATCCATCATTTGGTGGCACCACTTTCATGTCATTCAATTGGGCGCGCTCCCATTTTACTTGTACTGCTATTATTATTTGTCCAGTTAGCAAAATGATGCTGTCTAAATTAAGGGAACAACAATCTCTACATAGGGCATGCAGCATGCGGGGTGGGGAGGGTCTCAGATTGTGTTGTAGTTGCTTGAACAAAAGCAATAGAAGTATAAAATTATTACAAAAACCAGTCATTATTGTCATTCACCCATGTATGGAACATGTTTTATTCCTTTTTCTTTCCTTTTGTTTTACGAGGAAGCAGTTAAAAAATTCCTTTTCATTTTTCTCTGTCAGAAGGTGAGGAGCTTAACAGTATTATACATACAACTTCACCAGTATGCTTATATATTGCTCTCCATACACTCCCAAAGGTTCCATCGCCTACTTCCTTGATTATCTTATACCTGAAATAGCCACCATAAAAGGATGAAAATCAGTTAGGCCATGTCAAATACAGTATCATGTATCTTCCAAACTGAATTCAAACAAAGCAAACTCACCGATCCATTCTGAATGGAGCTTTCAACTTAGCTATGAAAAGCTTGTGCTCTTTCTTATTCAATAAAAAATGAGGGGCATAAGGATAATAAAATATCCGAACATTTCAACACAGGTGACTGCTTTAAAACAGGAACTCCTGAATATGCTATAGAATATAGGCAAACTTTACGGCCAGATCCACCTTTTGTTTTGACTCAAAATGAATCAGCACAGAAACAATTATCACTTGATGGCTGGGCTTCAAAGACTTATTTAAGTAGTCACTCGAACCACAGCTCCAATATCACGATCCGCTATAGATGAAATAGCAGGTGTTATACAGCCATGCATCTTACCACCAGCCCCAAAACAACTAAATGAGATGCTGTTGCTCGACTGGAGATATCCCATACGTAAATGAAACAAGTTGATAAGAGTTCTTGTAGCATCCAACCATAGCATTGAAATCAATGTCAAGGAAATAGGTAAATGCTACCAACTTTGCATGGTACAGCGTCCATCTAGCCATGTAAAAAAATCTTCACTCGCTAACTTTTGAACTTTCATCCTGGAAGAAGTGTAAAATATACCATGTAAAGACTAATGAAATCAGCATTTTATAACTTCTCATTGTCCAAAAATTTAAACATTCCAAGAGAACCATACTAGACCCTTACCGCACATTTTTTTTCAGTGTTGAATGCTCGGAATCACTCTGATCTAAGGAATAATGAGTTTGTAATTTACTACTGGCCAGAGTTTAATCAAGCAAACAGAAAGAAATATTTGCTAATGCATAAAACATGGATAAATAGCCCACTTGACACGGTGCAGCACAGATCCAACACCAATATCAGAATAACTTTGCACCAGGCCTTCTATGGTGATCATGAGAGACAAGCAGGCCGCTAAGTACAATTGACGAAGGAAATGAGAAGAAATTCTCCAAGGAGAAACCGCCAGTTGAGGACCTCCCGGAATGAAAAGACCCGAGGCTGGTAGCAAATTGGACAGAGGTGTGTTTGCTCCATATCTCAAAAGAATTATTTAACCCCTGGGAAACACGGCGGGGTACAACCTGAGAAAAGGAGAAAAAAATGGCATAATTTCAGAAAAAGAGTTACATTGAGCAGTTGATAAAAAAAGCCACAGGTATCAGATTATTATAGACCAGAAACAAAGGAAATTTGGATATTACCAGACATGAATTGTTCGCCATCAATAGAATCCAATACACCACTATGTTCCTCATATAATTTGTAAGTAATAGTGCAATCCAATTTATAATTGATATAAATTTCCAAAAAAAGAAAAGAGAAATCCATTACATGAGAGATGACAATTAATTGGCATTCTTGAGTAACAGTTGGTAAACAAAATCTAGGTGAGAATTAATGAGAGCCAATAACGTGATTTTTTACCACTGTTTCAAAAAAAAAGGAAAAAAGAAAAGACAAAACACATACATTAAATCCATGCACCCATCTCAATCAATCCTAGGTACGTGTACGTTTAAGAGGATTCCCCAATACCAATAGAGTGGAAAATTGATAGAGAGAAAAGGTGTTATGATTTTCAGCTTAGCCCACCCTACCATAGTTTGGTGCAAACATTTTGCTCCCAGAAAAAGGAAGGGAATCTGAACCGGTTTTCCTCCATAGGGAAGATTTCAATTTCCTGATAACAGATGCAGTAAAACAATATTCCTCTCTTTCGCGGAAATAGAAACCCTAGAGCGGAATCCTCTAATTCGTCATTAAAACAAACCAAAAAAACACTAAATCTCAATAGGACCACAAACCCTAAGAGCTCATAAACCTAGGAATTGAAAGATAAACCTCTTAGATAATTAACCCGTACAAAAGAAGCCTCATATACATGAAACGTTGCGAATTGCGATCAAATCAAAATACGGTATTTCCTGACACCCATCAACACCAACATGGATGCAAAAGGCAGGCTTATGTCATATCAGTCCTGTAGCATCCGTGCCCTAGGACATCAAAATCATCGATCTAAAATATGCACAAAAGCGACACATCCAATCTTTACCCACGGAATCTAAACACCATAAAGGCATATACCAAACCCATCAAAAGCACACAAAAATCAAAACTCATCATACCGGATTCAAATCGTCCATCAATTCAAAATCCAAAGCAATAATCAACATCAAATTCCGCCAAATCAAACACAAAACATGGAATAACGAACATAATCATGAAATAATCACCAATCCATAAGAAGGAAGAGATCAAATCCACATAATCATAGAGATCGAATCCCTGGATCGATCTAGGGTTTCGATTCAGAGAAAAAAAAACCGATCAATAGAGAAAGAGAGAATACATTGAGAGAGAACAAGATCAGATCTACCTGAAAGCCTTTCGGCATAACCTTCCTCGCCTCGAGCGAGATCTTCTCCTCCAAGCAGAAGTAGAGAGAGAAGAAGAAGATGCGGAACGTTGGGTAGAAGGAAGCATGGATAAACGAGAGCAAGGCAAACGATACGCGCTATTTATAAGGGGCTCCGTTGGATTTACTCGCGTTGGGTTGGGCGAGCCGTTGCCGTCGCGCCACGATTCCCATAGGTTGGTAGTTGTTGCTTGGCTGACTTGTACGGTGGAATTCTCTTTGCGTATCTACTACACGCACTTCGACCCATGTGTGTGGGGACAGTGTGCCTTGATGAGCGGTCCATGCTGTCCTCCCATCACTGAGTCCATAATACTAAAGATGTAGCCAAAGCAAAATTTTATGTCTTTGCTGGTCCTGTAAAAGGCTCAGGGTCCTGGGTGTCTTACTTTTTCAGGTAATAAGAATCATTCATTTTTGGATGACATTGAATAAGATTGTATCTGCATTGCATTGGCATGGATCTTAAATCGCATACCATACTAGGATATTAATAGATTGTGATGGGTCAAGCCCGCCAGAGCGGCCCATTCCGTCATGAGCCAAGCCTGAGTTAATGGAGGTCCGATTGATTCAATGGAGTCCGAGCCCAAACCCACATGCCTGGCCACGTCACAGTGGTTCGGGTCGCTTCAGAAGCAGTCAGGCCACGTCCCAGATTTACCCGGTCGTTCGGATAACTGCCTCGCCAATAGAAGACACCTGCCACATCAGTTTGGCGGACACCTCGAACGCTCCTCGTGAACCGTGCTGAGAAGTCTCCCCATCTGTTAGGGGAAGCTTATAAATACTAAAGCCCCTCGGTACTTGAGGGAGAGACACAATTATTATTTACTAGCAAAGCTCTCTCTCTCTTAAGTTGTAACCCTTGAATATTAATACATCCGGCAACCTCAGCCTTTCCGAAAGTGGACGTAGGTCACATTGGCCGAACCACTATAAATCCCTCTCTCATCTTAATTTGCATTTATTACCATTATTACTTGACCGGTGGTGTCCGAACCAGAGTTTGACATCATCAGTTTGGCGCCGTTTGTGGGAACCGTACAAAAAGTTTTCACCCTCACTCAAATTATTATGGTGACCACCAGATCGACAAGACGCGAAGAGGGCGAGGATGGTCCTCCACTGACTAATCCTGGCCCGAGTGCTCCTACTCCCACTCCCCAACTAATGTTGGAGACTATGCAACAGATGGTGGCCCAAAACCATCAAATACTACAACTCATGCTCGCGGGGCAGGGAGGGGTTGGAGGAGTACCGCAAGGAGGAACACGCCTGGGGCATCAAAGAGCTCCACGACGGCGGGGAGCTCCCCACCTAGGCTCCCAGGTCCCGGGCGCCCATGCTCCTGGCGCCCATGCCCCGGGCGCCCATGCACAGGGCGCCCATGGTGTACACCCTGGCGCCCGTTCCCAGGGCGCCCCTCGTGGGGCCCAGTTGGGAGGACCTCCACCTCCGGGAGGACCCCCACCTCCGGGAGGGTCAAATCACGGAGAATTTTCACAACCTCCCTCCGCTTCTGATGGGGAGGATCCTCATTTCCAAGAAGGGGAAAGTGAGAATCAGGAGCTGGAAGGCGCGAGCTACTTCTATGATTCAAGCAGAGCAGCCCCCAACCGATGGGACGAGAAGCTCAGAGAGATGCAAGATCAACTGGGCGATGTTTTCAACGCCATGAAGGCACGCGCACCAGAGACGGTGGATTACCTAGTCAGGCGAACGGACACACCGTTCAAGCCTGACGTGGTGAACTATCCACTCCCTGGTAAGTTCAAGATGCCATCCGTGGAAACCTTTGATGGAGCGAAGGACCCGCTGGATCACCTAGAGACTTACAAAACAATAATGCAGCTGCACAGTATCCCGGAGGAGATTATGTGCAGGGCGTTTCCAACCACGTTGAAGGGTTCCGCCCGACAGTGGTTTTCCAATCTCGCCCCAGCTTCCATCTCCACATTCGAGGAGCTAAGCAGGTCTTTCGTATCACATTTCATTGGAGGACGCCGCCACCAAAAGCCAGCCACACACCTGCTGAGTGTAAAGCAGGAGAGTAATGAGAGCCTCAGGGCATACCTCACTCGTTTTAACGAGGAGGTACTTCAGATTGAGGAAGCCGATGACAAGGTAACCATGACAGCCTTCCTGGGAGGCCTCCGTCCTTCCAGTTTCTACTTCTCAGTAATGAAGCGCCCGCCAAAGAGCATGACGGAGCTACTGGCGAAGGCCCAGAAATATATGAATGCTGAGGACGCTACTAGGGCCAGGCGAGGCGAGTCCTCCAGAGGCGAGTCCTCCAGGGCGGCGGACAAAGGAAAGCACGATAGAGACGACAAGAGGGAACCAAGCAATAAGCGGAGCAGAACCGAGAGGATACCTGTCAGAGACCGACTCGGTCCCGCTCCCCAGAGAGACCGACTCGGCCCTGTTCCGCCGAGAACCCAACAAACTTTTACGGCTCTCAATGCTGCCGTTGGGCACATTCTGCTGGAAATACAAGATGATCCTGCAGTAAAATGGCCGGGGAAAATGAAATCTCCACCAAATCGCAGGAACATGACCAAATATTGTCGCTTCCATCGCGACCACGGTCATGACACTGATGATTGTTTCGACCTCAAAAGGCAGATTGAGGATCTCATCCAGCGTGGACACCTGCGCCAATATGTTGCTGGTAGGGGGCAGGCGCCACCGCCACCTCACAATGCCGAAAACCAGCACCCTATTGGAGAAATCCGAACCATCTCTGGAGGGTTAGCGGAGTCTTTCTCCGCCATGAAAGCCTATGCCAGGAAGGCGAGGCATCCTGAGGAGCCACGCCCGTCAAAAGCACCGAGGCACAGCGCCGACGAAACTATATCCTTCTCGGATAAAGATCTAGAAGGGATCCAGCACCCTCATGACGACCCTCTGGTGCTCTCGATGACCATTGCCAATTTCCAGGTACATAGGATCTTGGTGGATAGTGGAAGCTCTGCAGATATCTTGTTTGTAGAGGCTTATGACAAGCTGAGGCTGGGCCGAGAGAGGTTACAGCCTGTCAAATTTCCTCTCATTGGTTTTTCGGGGGAGAAGGTGTATCCCTTGGGGGCAATCACATTGCCGGTTACAGCCGGGACAGCCCCCCGAACCTCCACCACAATGGTCAATTTCCTGGTGATAGATTGTCCATCAGCTTACAACATCATTCTGGGGCGACCTACTCTTAACTCCTTACGAGCAGTCCCTTCCACCTATCACCTTATCCTCCGCTTCCCAACCCCGAATGGAGTGGGGGAGGTTAGAGGAGACCAAGTAGCAGCAAGAGAATGCTACGTCACCTCGATGAAGGCCAAGATAACACAGGAGGCGATGCAGGTTGAAGTCTTGGACCCAAGAGATGATGCCACCACAGAAAGAGGGGAACCTGTTGAAAAACTTACCCCTATAATCTTGGATAAAGAGCATCCAGAAAGGAAAGTATATGTTGGCTCTTCACTCCCGGAGAATCTGGTTGGCCAATTGACAGATTTTTTGAGGGATAACATGGGCATATTCGCATGGTCACATGCGGATCTTGAAGGAATCGACCCAGCGGTCGCCACCCATCGCCTCAATGTTAACCCTCTCCACAAACCTGTTCGGCAAAAGCTAAGGGGCGCCTCCACTGAAAGGGCCCAGGCAATAGACAAGGAGGTCGGAAAGCTAATTGAGAACGGGGCGGTCAGGGAAGTGGCGTATCCTGAATGGCTCTCCAATGTGGTGATGGTGGCCAAGGCGAACGGGAAGTGGCGCCTCTGCGTAGACTTCAGCGAACTCAACAAGGCATGCCCAAAAGACAGCTACCCGCTGCCCAGGATTGACCTCCTCATCGACGCCACAGCGGGACACGAGCTTCTCTCCTTCCTGGATGCTTATTCTGGATATAACCAGATTAGCATGCACCCTCAAGACCAGGAAAAAACATCCTTCATCACTCCGAAGGGCACCTATTGCTACAGGGTTATGCCTTTCGGACTAAAGAACGCTGGAGCAACCTACCAACGCCTGGTGAACAGGATGTTCCACTCCCAGATCGGGCGAATGATGGAGGTGTATGTGGACGACATGCTGGTGAAAAGCTTGGCTGCAGCAGATCACATCGGTCATCTTCAAGAGACCTTCGGTGTTATTAGGACCTACAACATGAAGCTGAACCCCGAGAAGTGCGCCTTCGGCGTGGGATCAGGAAAGTTCTTGGGCTTCATGGTCAATCAGAGGGGGATTGAGGCAAACCCCGATAAAATCAAGGCTATACTGGACATGAGGTCGCCATCATCGACTAAGGAGCTGCAGCGCCTCAATGGAAGAATTGCAGCACTAAACAGATTCGTCTCAAAATCTGCAGATAAGTGTTTGCCTTTCTTCAGAATTCTTCGAAAAGCTTTTGAATGGGGATCTGAGGCTGAGGATGCCTTCCAGAAGCTCAAGGCCTACCTGGCCGCACCTCCTCTCCTTTCACATGCTTCGCCTGGGGAAGTGCTGTATTTGTACCTCTCTGCTTCTCCCTCGGCGGTAAGCTCTGTTCTCATTACGAACCATAGTGGGGGCAAAAACCCATCTATTATGTGAGCAGAGCATACCGAGGGGCTGAGGTCAGATATTCAGAGTTGGAAAAGCTGGCGCTCGCCCTCATTTCTACTGCAAGGCGTCTACGTCATTACTTCCAGGGCCACAAAATCATCGTCGTCACTGATCAACCTCTTAAGAGGGTTTTGGCAAAACCTGACGTATCTGGGAGACTCCTCAAGTGGGCAGTAGAATTGGGCGAATTTGATATTCAGTACCAACCAAGGGTCGCCATCAAGGCACAAGCACTGGCTGATTTTGTTGCTGAGCTTACACATGTAAAGGACCCCACCATGTTGCTGCCTGCAGACCCAACCTCTCCCCCGGGCGCCCAAACATCACTGGGCGCCCAGGACTCTGAAGTGGGCGCCCAGACACCTCTGGGCGCCCAGGCTGAAGTGGGCGCCCAGACACCTCTGGGCGCCCAGACTGAAGTGGGCGCCCAGAGCTCCTCTCTCGGCGCCCAGACTTCTTCAGGCACCCAATCCTCTCTCGGCGCCCCGACACATGTGGGGAATTCTGCTCCCGACGCCCAGGCAACCTCTGATTCTTCGCCTGGCGACCAGAAGCTTACCAAGACATCAGACTTTTCTTCTGTGCCTCAGTGGAAGCTGTATGTTGATGGCTCCGCAACAAATGAAGGAGGTGGCGCAGGACTCCTTCTGAGCAGCCCAGATGGTACACCCATCAAGTATGCGGTAAAACTCCACTTCAATGCCTCAAACAATGAAGCCGAATATGAGGCCCTCCTCTCTGGCCTGAGGTTGGCGATTGAGATGGACGCCCAGTACCTCGTCGCCCATAGCGATTCACAATTGATAGTGAATCAGGTAAATGGGCAGTTCGAAGCAAAGGAGGCAAGGATGCAGGAATATGTTGCCATGGCGAAGAGACTAATCCAGCAGTTCAAGCACTTTAAGATTTGTCACATCCCCAGAGGGGATAACATGGCAGCCGATGCACTCGCCAGGCTCGCCTCATCCTTAGAGGCCTCATATGCGGAACCAACTTTCATGGGGCACCAGTTCGAGCCAAGTAAGTTGGATACAGACACCACTAGCGTCAACTGCACCACGGCCGAATTGAACTGGATGACCCCCATCAAGGCGTATCTCCAAGAAGAAACAGTCCCAGATGATCCCCTAGAAGCCAAGAAACTCAGGATGAGAGCTTCTAAGTTCACCATCCTACAAGAGGTACTCTACAAAAAGGGTTACAACCTGCCTTTGCTGCGCTGCCTTTCCCCAGAAGAAGCTGACTACGCCCTCAGAGAGATTCACGAAGGGATTTATGGAAATCACTCTGGAGGACGCTGCCTCGCCCATAAAGCGCTTAGGCAAGGGTACTTTTGGCCAAGCATGGTAAAAGACGCCAAAGAATTCACCAAGAGGTGTGACAAATGCCAGCGCTTCGCCACTGTGTCAAGGCAACCACCAGAGGAGCTGACTACCATCCTCAGCCCATGGCCTTTCTCCAAGTGGGGCATTGACATCTTGGGCCCCCTGCCTTTGAGTAGAGGCCAGTGCAAATTCATAGTCGTCGCCATAGACTATTTCACAAAATGGGCGGAGGCAGAACCCTTAGCAAAGATAACAGACTCCAAGGTGAAGGATTTCGTCTGGAAAAACCTGGTCTGTCGCTTTGGGATACCTCACGCCATTGTCAGTGACAATGGCAAGCAGTTCGACAACAGGCTCTTCAATTCCTTCTGCGCCGACCTTCAAATAAAGCAGCCTCACTCAAGCCCGGCACACCCCCAGGCAAATGGGCAGGCAGAGGTGATGGTGAGAACAGTCCTGCGCAACCTTAAAACAAGGCTAGAAAGAGCAAAAGGTCTATGGGTCGACGAGCTTCCGGGGGTATTATGGGCCTATCGAACCACTCCACGGACTCC
The DNA here is from genome assembly GCA_028538565.1 of Umbellularia californica. NCBI lineage: Eukaryota > Viridiplantae > Streptophyta > Magnoliopsida > Laurales > Lauraceae > Umbellularia > Umbellularia californica. Next base: position 8,742,724 of record JAPQWN010000001.1, on the reverse strand, counting down.
TACCGGGGAAACCCCTTTCTCTCTTGCTTTTGGGACTGAGGCGGTCATTCCTGTCGAAATAGGGGTACATTCCCTAAGGGTCCACCACTACGACCCTACCACCAATGAGGAAGGACTCCGCCTCAACCTCGATTTGCTAGAGGAGGCAAGAGAAATGTCTGTGGTCCGTAATGCGGAGTACAAGCGACGCATGGCCAAGTACTACAATTCGAGGGTGAAGCCTCGTTCCTTCCAACCAGGAGACCTGGTCCTCAAAAAGGTGATCCTCGCCACAAAGGACTCTCGGGAAGGAAAGTTGGGACCAAATTGGGAAGGTCCCTATCTCATAATAGAAGTAGTGAGACCGGGCACCTACAGAATCCAGAACTCTGAAGGAAAGGTCTTACCTCATCCATGGAATGCAGAGCACTTGAAGAGGTACTACCAGTGAAGATTTGGAACGGGGTGGATTAGGGTTTTTGTTTAGGTACTTGATGTTGCACTTTTTATTGTTCAAAGCATTGTTCAAAATAAAGCAATGGATAGATAAATAAAATTATATTACTTTCATTACAAAAAGGTTGCATAAATCAGGCTTATAAACAGAAGCAAAAGTTCCTATGCTCTAATCACTCTCATCCCCCTCCTCATCATCCTCCTCTGCATCGTCCTCAGCGTCATCAGAGCTGCTGCCACCATCATCAGGCGCCTCCATAGGCACAAAGCCTGATATGTCAATGTCTGGAAAGGCAGCCGAAATCTTCTCTCGAAGCTCCTCGTAGCCATCAATGAAGGCATCTGCAAGGCCAATCTGTAGGTCCCTCTCAGCTTGAAAAGCTCTCTCGTTCGCTGCCTTCATCTCTGCCTCCATAGCAACTTCTCTGAACCTCGCCTTCTCAAGGGTCCGAGCAAGCTCAGCCTCACTGAGCGAAGCCCTCTCACGGGCCTTCATAAGCTCAGCCTCACTGAGCGAAGCCCTCTCACGGGCCTTCGTAAGCTCAGCTTCATTGAGCGAAGCCTTCTCACAGGTCTTCGAAAGTTCAACTTCTGCCTCGGCCGCCCTCTTATTGGCTGCTGAAAGACCGATCTCAAGCTCGCTCACCCTCTCACGGGCCGCAGCAAGATCAATCCCCGAAGCCCTACCAGCGGTTTCCAAAGCAGTAATCTTCTCTTGAGCAGTGCAGAGCTCCAGCTGCACAGCCTCCTTCTCCCGTCTCATCTGACCATAAGATTGGGCTCTCGACAGCAAGCAGATGGAGGCAGTAGAGACCTGATGAGATAAGGGACGAGAAATGAGACGGTTAAAAAGGAATAAAGGGGTAACGGCCTGGAGAAAAAGAAATAAAGAATAGTGAATCTTTACCTGAGACAGGCCCTCTACAAATGAGTCAATAACCCCCTCGGTGCCCAGGGCATTAACCCGAGAAGCCTCATGCGGCAGCACATATCTCCCTAGCCTTTCCCGCATCTCCCACGAATGACCCGGCATGGAACCAGTCCTAGCCGATACCCCTGTAGAAAGGCCCGGTTGTGGAGGACACGGTTGAGGGGCAGGAGGTGTAGCTGAAGAGGAAGACTGCGGGAAAGCAGTCTTGGCGGAAGAGATCCCTGCCTGAGGGGACACCAGGGGTGAAGCCACTCGAGGAGGAGGCACCCGGGGCTCGACGCGAGTCGCTGGCGGAGAGGTTCTTGGAGAGACGTCCTTCGTCCTCGCCGCCTTGGTGGAGGGGGTACCCCTATCCGAGAAGCGGGTCGAAAAGCGGGCTCCAATCATCTCTCTGCTTACCTCTAGGCCTATTAAAGAAAAGTGTTATTGGAGTACGGCATATCAGGTAAACACACAAAGCATTGCTAAAGTTGAAATGACTTACCTTTTCTCTTTGAAGCCGATCCTGGATGGGGTACGCCAGTGCTACCCAAAGACGAAGAGTCCGTAGGAGGTCCACTGGTCTTGCCTCTCTCCTTGGGAAGAAGGACTCCCAAGTCCTTGTCAGGGTGATCTCTCACCGCTTGCAGCTTGCGCTCCTGCTCCGTCGACAGAAGGGGAGGATCTGCAAATGAGGACTTGACAGTGAGCACATGCATAACAATAAGGAAGCGATCAGAAAGAAAGCAATCAGAAAATGTACCTAGTCTCTTAGCGTCAATCCATTGGGTGGGTACCAAAGGTCGATCTGACTCAGCAACCCACTCGCCACCAATGAAGAAGAAGCGAGATTTCCAATCGTGGCAGTTTGAACGTAATCCCGTGAGCAGTTTTCCGCCCCTAGGGGTAAAATAGTACCATCCCCTGTGAGGGGCTGGGGACTCGATCAAACTGTAAGCAGCATGAAACTCGAGAGGAGAAGCGTCCTCTTGATGTACTCTCCTCCACAGCTCAAGGAATCCGAGCATAACTCTCCACCCGTTGGGTGCTAATCGCCCCGGAGTTAAGGAAAAATAGTGAAGAGCACGACAAATGGGGGAAGGTATTGGAAATCTTAACCCAGCCTCGATCATCTCTTCGTATATCACGATATCACCAGAAGAGTCATTGCATGCTGGCTCGTCTGGTTCGGCCCGGCGGCACAGTACGGTGGGTGGGATACATACAGCAACCCTCATAAGGTCACCGTCAGTTTTGAGCACACTAAAAGTGGTACTCACTTTGGATCCGGCCTCCTCAACTACGACTTTCCCTTGATACTTTTTGCGACGACGCAGGGTTCTGCTGGATACATCACTAGTACCTGCGCCTGCGCCCGCAGGGACCCGCTCGCACGCCGCCGCCACCGAACACTTCGACTTCAAGCCTGCCTGGGCGCCAACGCCCTTGGGCACCTCCATGCGCGCCACGCCCGCACCAGTGGGCCCCGCGGCACTCACAACCGCCTGGGCGCCCACGCCCACCACGCCGTCGCCCAGGTTGGGCGCTGCCACCCTGCCGCCGACGCCGGGCGCCGCCCCGCGTGCGCCGGCGCCGGGCGCTGTCACGCCCACCACGCCGTCGCCCAAGTTGGGCGCTGCCACCGTGCCGCCGGCGCCAGGCGCTGCGGCCCCGCGTACGCCGACGCCGGACGCTGCCCCGCTTGCGCCGACGACGGGCGCTGCCACATCCACCACGCCGTCGCCCAAGTTGGGCGCTGCCACCCTGCCGCCGGCGCCAGGCGCTGCTGCCCCGCGTACGCCGACGCCGGGCGCTGCCCCGCGTGTGCCGACGCCGGGCACTGCCACACGGCCGGCGCCGCCGGACGCTGCTGCCACGCGCGCGCCTGCGCCGGGCGCTGCCACGCCCGCCACGCAGCCGCCCAGGTTGGGCGCTGCCACCTTGCCACCTGCGAGGCCCTTGCCTGCGTGGTCCGTGCCTGCACCCGCGATGCCGGCGTCGCCGTCGCCCTCGATGTCGTCCGGGCCGCCAGCGCCAGCAGCACCCATGCCACTCGCACCGGCGCCGTCAGCGCACTCATAGTCCACGTGTGTCTTCTCCATGGTTCTTCTTGTTGAAGTAACAGAGGATAAAAAAAAAAAAAAAAAAAAAACAAAAAGAAGTATGAAAGTTGAAGATGGGTTCTCACAGTTAGCAGGAGGGTCTCTTCTCTTGAGAATGGGAACTATTGAGGATGGATGGGAAAGAGTGAAAGGTGCTTCTTCTCTTCCACTCAAGTTAAAGGAGATAAGGGCAAGGATGACTACCCCTCTTTGGAAAAGGGCTTTTATAGCCTAGGGTTTCAAAAACCCCAAACATAGGAGGAGTCTCACGCTAACGGGACTCTCCCGAAAATCCTTCTCCTCAGGGCCGGGGAAGAACACAAGGAGCTTGCAGGGAGAGGAACGCGGCAAAAATTATTTGAATGAGCCAGATATTCGAAATGCCCCCCTTTCAAAGCTTCTTTGGGCGCGGGGCATTGAGGGGCAAATGATGGGTCAGGCCCGCCAGAGCGGCCCATTCCGTCATGAGCCAAGCCTGAGTTAATGGAGGTCCGATTGATTCAATGGAGTCCGAGCCCAAACCCACATGCCTGGCCACGTCACAGTGGTTCCGGTCGCTTCGGAAGCAGTCAGGCCACGTCCCAGATTTACCCGGTCGTTCGGATAACTGCCTCGCCAATAGAAGACACCTGCCACATCAGTTTGGCGGACACCTCGAACGCTCCTCGTGAACCGTGCTGAGAAGTCTCCCCATCTGTTAGGGGAAGCTTATAAATACTAAAGCCCCTCGGTACTTGAGGGAGAGACACAATTATTATTTACTAGCAAAGCTCTCTCTCTCTTAAGTTGTAACCCTTGAATATTAATACATCCGGCAACCTCAGCCTTTCCGAAAGTGGACGTAGGTCACATTGGCCGAACCACTATAACTCCCTCTCTCATCTTAATTTGCATTTATTACCATTATTACTTGACCGGTGGTGTCCGAACCAGAGTTTGACATCATCAGATTGCATATCATCTCTTTCATATCCTCATGGATTTGCTTGAATGCATGTGACATTGAATAAGATTGTATCTGCATTGCATTGGCATGGATCTTAAATTGCATACCATATTAGGATATTAATAGATTGCATATCGTATCTTCCATATCCTCATGTGGAAAAGGGAAGAGGAAGAGGGTGGAGAGAGAGGGAAAGGGAGGAAGGGGTAGTTTAGGAAATGGATTTTTTTTTTCGGTATGGAGAGAAAAAAGTGTGGTGCCGATAAAACTCCTCTTTTATTTTACTTTTAGTATCAATGTTCTAAGAAAGAAGATAGTTCAAACCTCTAATCTAGAAGCGTGTATATTGGTATTAAAGCGCTCATATATTGGTATTAAAACTTTCCGGTCCCAAGAGAAAAGACAATCCAAAAACATGAATGTAGAATCCGAAGAAGACAGACATTGAAATTAAACAACTCAATGAAATTTCCAACAAACAGTCACGTGCTCTTAATGAGAATAGAAAACTAAATCTGAGGCAATGAATCAAGATTATTATCATTTATTTAATACCATCGTGACAATGTAAGAGGTGGTGCATGCTATTCAAGCTTATGGAGAACGATCTAGCAATCTTGAGAGATTTTTTGCACTGGAAGTAATGTGAACACTTCTTTACAAAGAAGGTGTAGTTGGATTTGACTTACCCTAAGTTTGATAGAGAGGATTCAATTGTATGGATTACTCAAGCAGAGCAATTCTACAATTTTAATTTCAATTTTAATCATACCCCAGATTATGAACGAGCTCCATTGGTAGAGTTCCACATGGAATAAGACGCATACAATAGTATACATGGTTGAAGAAAACTAGGCCATGTTGGAATGAGCTTACCATACTCATGTGTATAAGGTTCGGACCTAGTGAGTTCATGAATTTCATGGCATCTCTAATCTCATGAAGCTAACCCAAAACTTGACAGTATAAGAGTATCAACCAGAGTTTGAATGGCTAGCAAGACGATCGACAATCAACAATGGAGTCTCTCTAAATGAGTTGCATTTATCAAGGGGTTAAAGAGTAAAATTTGTCACATGATCCAAAGATTCAAACGAACAAACAGCTAGCAGTAACAATCGGGTCAGCCCAATTAAGGGAGGGTGAGCTTGCATCCCTTTGCACCAACCATCGACCATTGACAAGCCAACATCTATGCCCATCAAGGAGTTGATACCCACAAAAATGAAAGGGACGCTCATAAAAGGCTTCTCTAGAACTATGACGACCATTTCAAGCTAGGACATTACTTTAAACGTTAGATGTTTTATTGCTTGATGCAGAAGCGGCAGATGACTTGGAAAAAGAAGATATTGATATTGCTATAGCCAACAGAGTTGGAAGGAGAGTTAGCTGCCACAGGGCACCTGGGTACATGGCTGTATCAAACCACAACTGTCTATGATCCTCATTGACTTTGGGGTAGCTCAGTTTGAAAGATTTAGGGTTCGCGATCTCGATCTAGATTGGTTTACTCAAACAATCAACCCAAAAATGTACATAAATAAACAATATGCAGCGGAAATAAAATCAACAAGCATACACCAAAAGGACACCAAATTTAAGGTGGAAAATCCTAACCGGATGAAAAATCATCGATTTCAACTAGATCAAAATCAAACACTATAAATCTCGTAATGACAAGAAACTCAGATCTCTTCTCTAAATATCCCCTATCCAAGGACTAAAGTTACCTTGTGCCGCTTCAAGCTTCAACAACTTCACACCGTTGATTGCAACAGATTCAATTTAGCATTTGACTCCTCAAGTCTTCTCGTAAGAAAATAATCTTATACAAAGGATGCAGAAGAACTAACTGTAGAGAACTTGGCGGCACAACTTTATAAAAATCTCTAAAGAAGAATTCTCTCGATAATAATCTTTAACTCAGAACTTTGAGAGGTGAGGTGGTGTCTTTGAAATAGCCCTTAAGTCCTTTAAATAGCCCTTAGGATGTGCTTAAGGTTGCATAAGATGATTAGGACTAAAACAAGTAGTTTGGGCATAATTAAAAAAAACAGTTTCTAATTTTTCTGGGACTCTGCCGTCTTGTCCGCTCGAACGGACCCACCATCCGCTCGAGCGGATGAGGTTCTATTTCAGCGCTGGGCCATTCTGACTTTATTCGCTCGAGCGGATGATGTGGTCGTTCGAGTGGACCCCATTCTGGTTGATCCGGAATTTCAGTTCTTTTTCTCCAGCTTTCCTCTTCTAATTCTTTCAAACTTTCTTCTTTTGAGTCCTTTCAATCTTTTATCTTCAGAGTCCTTTTCTAAATAAAAGATACAACTCAAAAGACCCAGAGTTTTGTCCAACCCATGAATTTAGCCAGCACTAAAAAACTTAACATAGTTGGCCTATGATCACGGTTTCCTCCATGAGGTCGAGGGTTTGAATGCGCTTCCACACTGAACCACATGGTATTTACCTGGTTCGTAATAAATAAAAAAAAATCACTACCAAATAGATTGGTTGTCACATACAATCAAGAAAACCTTTTAATGTCATGGGACATGGAGGCAGTGGCAGAATAAAAATTTTGGTTTTTTGTTTTTTCTTAGCTTGTGGGCCATTAGAGTATGATTAAGACCATTGGAAGTCTTTATAACCGTAAGAACGGCCACAGAGCCAAATTTGAACCATTCATTTGTAACGGATCTTGATATATTTATAAAAAATGGCAAAACCATAAATCTACATTTTGGACATCTGTGGGCAACAACATCACGATCAGAACCATTGATTCTCTTTGTAAGGATGGACAAAATAACAGGGGTAAAAAACCAACCCTTGATTCATTGTAGATGTTGAAAAAATAATGAAAAATCATGAACCGTCGGATTTTTAAACCTTTATTTCAAATAGTTTTTTGGCCTTACCAAATGGTATGTTTTGTAAAATATCTATTTCAAACTGCTCCTTTTAAAATAGAACTATAATATATAGAACTTTTTCATATAGATAAAATTTGCCAAACAGGGCTTAAGTTTTTTCAAAAGTAGACCCCAATATCATGCCCCAATTCTGTCTCATTACTTTTGAACATGAATGTGTTTAGCGAACAGTTTTTAGTTTTTCTTTTTTCTTTTTTTCTTTTTTTTAATTTTAAGACTCAAAGTATACGTAATTTACTTTTCAAATGTCTCCCATATCATTCCAATATTAGATGATGCGTAACATGTGGATGCTTTCCATTGAACGAGAAAAGGGGAATTCTTGATCAAAACATGCTCGAACGTTTTCTAATCAAGTGCTCATGCTCTTCATGTGCACCTCGTTGTGGAGCCCACATGGGTTTGGGGCTAGAGGGTTTGAAAGTTCTGGTTGTGGCCTACCTATGTTTTAAAAATGGACCCTACTTGATCATCCTACCGCTTGATCAACACATATAAATTTTTACCATTAAGAATGGGTGCAAGGTCGATCTAAGAGTCCAATTCCTTTGGATGGGTGCAAACCTAGGGGTTCAATGTAATTAATGGTGATCTTGTATGTGGTCCATTCAAATGGACTATCGGGTAGGCCCCACTATGAGGTGTGCATGGGTATGTGAAAAAACCAATATACTAGGATCACTCACATATTTCTAGGGGGTCTTGATATCCCATTGTCCCCCTAGTTCAGTTGCTTAATGGAGGTAAATTTCCTTGTCTTTAAAAAATGTCCTAACATGCGGCTAATTATGTTAGAATATCAATTGCACACAGATATGAGATATGTACGTGCTACCTTTAGGCAGGCCACAGGTGCAACAACATTTTATGGGATTTCAATAAGTTGAAAAAGAAATTTTAGGATACAACAATCAACTTGAATAGTTGTTTTTCGAAAATACGGTGGGTGCAAGTCAAATGAAGCAGTTGTGTAGGATGTCTGATCCAATTGGAAAACGGCGTAACAATGGTTTTATGATACGTTGGTTGTGTTGGAAAGGCATTCAAGCATCATTCCACTACAAGTGCAATCTTACCGGCCCCTGATATCACTTACAGGATTTCAGACCCATTGAATTACCACTTATCGCAAAATTAATTGGTGATGGAAAACGGCACAATAAAAATTTTATGTAAAATTAATTAATGATGGAAAACGGCACAATAAAAATTTTATGATTTGTTGATTATATTAAAAAGGCATTCGAACGTCACCCAACAGGTGCACACGAGCGTTTTACCGGACCCAACAAGTCGTTTCACAACAACAGCAACAACAACAACAGCGCGTGTCATTGCCACACTTGTTTCAGCACCCACTCCACCAGGCTTGCTATCAATTTTTGTCAGAGGATGTACCGACGTTCCCCAACAACCCCAGACACGTGAGTTCCCTTTCAGAGTTGAGCGACCCACAGGATGGAAGGCTCGGTGGGAGTGTCATGCCCATGCATTTTTAGATGGCAGTCAACAGATTGTATGAGGGAATTGGTGTGAAGCCCTAAATTAATAGATTGCAACCATATCATTACTGATTTCCTTGGATGCATATTAGCTATATTTAGTTGGTTTATAGCATTCACTAAATCTTTAATTGCATGAAAATCATGAATTTGATTTAGCAATTTATTCTTATATAAAAGGCGGGCTTGAAAGAACGATTGATCAATCAATAATAATTATCCCATTTTCTAGTTTCTTAAGGATTTTTTCCCTTTTAGTGAAAACATTTTGTGGAGTGTTTAAGTAACCTCTGATGATGTACAAAAATGGATTTGCACACCACCGGTCAAGTATGAGTAATAAATGTGGAAATAAATGAGAGAGAGATTTATAGTGGTTCGGTCAGTGACCTACGTCCACTTTTGGAAAGGCAGAGGTTGCCGGATATGTCATTTTTCAAGTGTCCAGAGATTACAAGTGTAGGAGAAGAGAGATGAAGGGAGAATATTGCTTGCCCCTCAAGTACCGAGGGGCTTTCGTATTTATAGGCGTCCCCTAACAGATGGGGAGACTTCTCAGCACGGTTCACGAGGAGCGTTCGAGGTGTCCGCCAAACTGATGTGGCAGGTGTCTTCGATTGGCGAGACAGTTATCCGAACGACCGGGTAAATCTGGGACGTGGACTGACTCTTTCCGAAGAGACGTGGGTTGCTGTGACGTGGCCAGGCCTCATGGATCTGGGCCTGGACCTCAATGGACTCAACGGATCTCCACTAACTTAAGCCTTGGCTCATCACAGACTGGGCCACTTTGGCCTGACTCATCATTTGCCCCTCAATGCCCTGTGTCCAGTGGAACTTGGAGAGGAGGGCATTCGATCGAATTTTCGGCTGAATTCGCAACTGCAAAAACTTCGGGAGGCCAAAACATCTGTCTCGAGGCCTTTTTTGGACTTCTGACAACATCAGTCACGGCCATAGGCGGTGAGTCTTGTAGGGCTCGCCGAGAGCTTCGATTTGATATATAATACGCCTCATTCGGAGTTATGGACCAAAACTTACGGTGAAAATAGCAAGCAGGCAGTTTCGGGGCGAGCAGGTGGAACTGGGCGAGCATGAGGTGCCGGGCGTCTGTGGTCTTCTGTGCAATGTGCATCGACGGACAGCGCAGCGAGGATGCTCGAAGCCTGGGCGCCCATGGGGCTGGGCGCCCATGGAGGTTTGGGCGCCCATGGGGCTGGGCGCCCGAGGTCTGGGCGCCCATGAAGGTCTAGGCGCCCATGGGGCTGGGCGCCCGGGGTCTGGGCGCCCATGGAGGTCTGGGCGCCCATGAAGGTCTGGGCGCCCATGGGCTCTGGGCGCCCATGGTCTGCTCTGGGCGCCCATGGGGTCTGGGCGCCTGATGGTGTGGGGTTACCTGCTGCGTCCGTATACTTCTCTGCTGTTACTAGCGTGAGCTTCGCTGCTGAGGGGCTAGGCACTGTCTGCGTGGGCGAGCTGCTTGTGTGCTGTCCAGACATTTGATTTGGACAGCCGGGCAATTGGTCCGGTGACTTAATGTAGTAGTCCCGTAGGCTGTAGATAACCTGGAGATAGAGGCTGTTTGCGCGAGAGCAGAGACAGAATTTGAGGATTGCTCGTGAGAGAGCTACATCTTTTTGAGATCGAGCTTTTGGCGACCCGCGAGAGAGCCGCTAAGCTGGAGACAGGCTGCCTGTTTGAGAACAGTGCAGATGCCAAGCTTTTGGTGACCCGCGAGAGGGCCGCTAAGCTGGAGATAGTCTGCCTGTTTGAGAACAGTGCAGAGGCCAAACTTTTGGCGACCCGCGAGAGGGCCGCTAAGTTGGAGGTAGGCTGCCTGTTTGAGAACAGTGCAGAGGCAGGTCAACCTTTTGGCGATCCATGAGATGATTCACCTCGCTTGGACCTGTTGATTTCCTCAGCGTTCATATATTTTTGAGCTTTTGCCAATAGTTCTGGCATGCTCTTTGGCTGGCACTTCATCACTGAGAAGAGGAAACTCGACGAGCGAAGGCCTCCCAAGAAGGCTGTCATTGTCACTTTGTCATCGGGATCTTCAACCTGAAGTACCTCCTCATTAAAACGAGTGAGGTAGCTCCTGAGACTCTCATTTTTATCCTGCTTTACGCCGAGCAGGTGTGTGGCGGGCTTCTGATGGCGGCGCCCTCCGATGAAGTGCGACACGAAGGATTTGCTTAACTCCCCAAAGGTGGCGATGGAGGCTGGGGCTAGATTGGCAAACCACTGCCGAACGGAACCCTTCAAGGTAGTTGGGAATGCCCTACACATAATTTCGTCGGGGACGTTGTGCAGCTGCATCAAGGTTTTAAAAGTTTCGAGGTGGTCCAGTGGATCTTTCGTACCGTCAAAAGCTTCGACGGATGGCATCTTGAATTTTTGAGGGAGTGGGTAGTTCACCACGTCGGGCTTGAACGGTGTGTCTGTTCGCCTGACTAGGTAATCCACTGTCTCTGGTGCCTGCGCCTTCATGGCGTTGAAGACCTCACCGAGTTGGTTCTGCATTTCTCTGAGCTTCCCGTCCCAGCGATTGGGGGCTCTTCGGGAGTGATCATGGAAGTTGCTCTCCTCCATGTTTTCACTTTCCCCTTCTTGGAAACTAGGACCATCCCCATTAGAAGCAGAGGGAATAGATGGGGGTCCTTCGTGATGTGCTCCCCCCGGAGGTGGAAGTCCTCCGTGTCCTGCTCCTCCTGGAGGTGGGAATCCTTCAAACTGGACTCCACCGGGAGGAGGAGGTCCTTCCTGATTTATTCTCCCAGCCCCTAGTGTAACCCCAAAAGGAGGGGCAAGAGGAAACCCTCGGGCGCCCAAGGGATGGGCGCCCAGGGGGTTGGCGCCAGGGATGTGGGCGCCCAGGGGGTTGGCGCCCGAGGCATGGGTGCCCAGGGGATTGGCGCCCAGGGGATGGGCGCCCGGGGGAGGAGCTCCCCGGCGTGGAGCCCTTGCGTGCCCCGGGCGCGGTACTCCATGCTGTGCTCCTCCATGTCCTGCTGTGAGCATGAACTGTAGGATCTGTTGGTTTTGTGTTACCAGCTGCTGCATGGTCTCAAACATCTGTTGCGGAGTGGGAGCAGGGGCATCTTGGGCAGGATTAGTCGGTGGAGGATCATTCTCGCCTTCTCGACAGGGATTCTCCTCTGGGCGTCTTGCAGATCTTGTGGTGATCACCATAATTTCGAAAAGAAGAGGATTCTAACGTGAGAATTTTAGTCGTTCCCACAGACGGCGCCAAACTGATGATGCACAAAAATGGATTTGCACACCACCGGTCAAGTATGAGTAATAAATGTGGAAATAAATGAGAGAGAGATTTATAGTGGTTCGGTCAGTGACCTACGTCCACTTTTGGAAAGGCAGAGGTTGCCGGATATGTCATTTTTCAAGTGTCCAGAGATTACAAGTGTAGGAGAAGAGAGATGAAGGGAGAATATTGCTTGCCCCTCAAGTACCGAGGGGCTTTCGTATTTATAGGCGTCCCCTAACAGATGGGGAGACTTCTCAGCACGGTTCACGAGGAGCGTTCGAGGTGTCCGCCAAACTGATGTGGCAGGTGTCTTCGATTGGCGAGGCAGTTATCCGAACGACCGGGTAAATCTGGGACGTGGACTGACTCTTTCCGAAGAGACGTGGGTTGCTGTGACGTGGCCAGGCCTCATGGATCTGGGCCTGGACCTCAATGGACTCAACGGATCTCCACTAACTTAAGCCTTGGCTCATCACAGACTGGGCCACTTTGGCCTGACTCATCAACCTCTAATCTAGGAGTGTATCAGTAGGAAGATTAATATGCAACTTTGATCTACAACTTCAGTATGTGGACCATAAGCTGGCGTTGTCTAGATCTAAATATCCAATTATTTCATTAAGTATGGTTTAGAATTTGATTTGTTAAAGAGTAGGATGTTGGTTTTATTAAAGAGTTGGTCCTCTCAGACTGTGACCTAATTTCTTACAAATCCAATAATTTAGATCTGCAATTGATCAAGTGATTGGCTCATCCTATCAGTGGCCTAAAAAAGTTAGAATTAATATGTGATTACAATCCTCTTGAATTCTCATTGAGTAGGAGCCTCACAAGGATCCAAACTATTTTTGTGGCCCCTGTTTGTTAATATTTATTTTGTCTTGTAATGGAGTTGATGCAACCCATCAAATCAGGTAGGGTCATATTCAACATGTCCTAATATCTCTTCCCATGTGACCCTGTCAACCTCCATATAGAGGACCAGATCCGGCTAAGACCAGTTCAGCCCCTTTTTTGCAGTTGTCAAAAGGCCAGACTTGAATGGCACAACCCCACCAATACGTTTGATAACTGTAAGGTCCTGTCCCGAGTTAATCAAGATTAACTCTAATTAATTGAGGTTCATGCTAATTAATCATGTTTAACTAGTTTAATGGTACGTAATGACTAAGCTCAATGAGATTAGTCCCCAAATGAATGTAATGAAGAGATTAAGTGAATTGATTATGTTTAAGGCTAATTAACTATGGTTAATTGGATTAATGATGGTTTGTACCCAAATAATATGGAATTAACCTCAAATGAATGAATTGGACTTAATGTAATAGCAAGGAATGGAATTACATGGTTTAAATTGAGTTTTAGACTCAAACATTGAAATGAAGGACTTTTATGTAAATACGAATTTTCGCGTATTTCGTCGAATACGGAAACTCTTGGTACCAGCACGTGTATCTTGACGAGTACGTCAACTTTCGTAATAGGCTCGAAGTCGTTTGACGAGCATCCGATCAAATGACCCTTCATTTGACTCGAATTGTAATTTAGTGGAATTGATGGACTTTAATGCAATAGCATAGCTTATATAAGCTAAAGTATTCCAAATGAGATCACTCTTCTCATTTCCAAAGCATTCCAAACCCTAGGCAACCATTTTCTCTTGCTTTTCTCTTCTTTCCTTCCAATCTCACTCAATCAAGAGGTAAACAAGGAATTTACAAGTGTTTTCAAAAAGTTTTCATCCTTCACTTCATCTTCCCCAGCTTGGTTTTCAGTTTGTGGAAGTGTGAAATTTGAACTCAAGGTTTTCTTCTTGGAACTACAAGCTAAAGAAGGTTTATTCTTCATTGATCTTCACAAAAGGCAAGTACAAGTGTATTCTTATGATTTACAGTGTTTTAGAGAGTTTGGAGTCCATTTGGCTTAATTTCTCTAAGTTTTGCTTCAGAAAATCCGAAGTTCAGAATTGAACTTCTGAGCATGTGTCGGTCAGCCGACACCTGACCGACAGCTCTGGGAGCTATATCAGAGAGTTTTCAGCTCTTTGGAATCCTGACCGACCTTATGTCGGTCAGCCTACATAGTAGTGTCGGTCGACCGACGATCAACCGATGGACTAACCGACAGATCTGGAAATCTGTTTCAGTGAATTCCAGCTCTCTAAAATTCGAACCGACAGTATGTCGGCTAACCGATGTGGTATCTTCGGTCAGCCGACACCTGACCGATACCTGACCGACAAATGTATCAGAGAATGGACTGGAAATCCAGCTTCTAGAACTTGAACCGACAAAGTGTCGGTTAACCGAGAGGTCAACCGACATTGTATTGTCGGTTAACCGACAGGCCAACCGACAACTGAGATGAGCTCAGAGAAGATTATGGGAATGAAACCTAGTTTATACAGGCTATTCCATGTTAATATCTAAGCCTACATAGGTGTTAGCGAAGGTCGTCCAATGTACAAATCAAATATATAAAGTGATATTCATCGAAAATAACACATACATTGGATAACTAATGCTTCACTTGTTTGTTTGGCTTAGAGGTATGAATAGAATTGATAAGAGATGAATAGAATCATTGAAGTGACACAGAGGTGAAGTTCATTGGCATAATGCACGAAATGACATAATGTACCACGAATTGAATTAATGAATTGAAATGAAATGAAATGAATAGTCACTAAAGGTGACAATAAATTGAATAAATGAATGATTCCTGCTGCAGTAAATGTGAGGGGCGTTCCGGAGCCTCGTGGAATGCCAGTGCTCTCTGATCAAGACACTGGAAAATTTTCACCATTTGTGATAAGTCATGTAATGAAAAGTGAAACACTCTTGAAGCCTCGGCCCTGAATGGTTTGCCCTTCCGCCTTGTGCTTAATTAACTTGAATAAAGGAAACTAGAACAATATTGAAGCCTAGGCCATGAATGGTTTACCCTTCCGCCTTGTGCTTACACTACTTTCGTTGGAAGACACGAAATGAACGAAATGACAAGATATGACTTGGTATAGGTATTTATCATGGAACTGAATTAGGTTATATAGAACTGTTTAAGTTCTTACATTGTTACGTTCTTGTATAGAATTGATAAATAGCCTGAAGAATCATGAAAATACATGTATCTTGTTGAACCTTCGTGTTCACGTGTTATTGATGATGTCACAGGCCCAGATACCCGTGCCGGTCCTGCCGAGGCCGCGCCGCCTGCGGAGGATGCCCGTCCGTTACCTCCAGGAGGTTTAGCGGAGTGGGCGTAGTTCGGAAGGCAATTTAAATGAATACTTTTGTAATAGAGAATTTTGAATGTAATTAAATACCAACTGCATTGTATGTTAAGTATGCAGTGTTGGTTTTAGTAGATCGTGAATTGTGTGTATGAACTTTACGTCTGATGTAAAGTTAAGTGTAGTCAATGTATATATATACATGATTTAAGAACATTGTACATTGACGGGTATTGTGATTTGATATCCCTTGTGAGTCTTGTCTTAACTTCGGTTAATTCAGGATTTACGGGAGTAAGTATGGTATCGCGACTCGGGGGTCCGTCCGAAGTAATCCGATCTCGGGCCCGGGTCGTGACAATAACCCAGCCTTAAAATCTATCATTTGCTAAAGTGACTAGAAGGCCCGTTGATTTATCTTGGCAAAGGGAAGTTTTCTTCCGTACAGTCAGCACAATTGGTGGTGTTGAATTTTGGATGAACCCTGCTACTTGTCCCGGGATTGGCAAATGACCTTTTTGCCCCTCCCATGTGGAATCGGGCCAAGTCCCGGGATTAAATCCCGAGACAAGTAGACTTTTTGATTTTGGATTCCTGTCATCTAGAAAAATGGACCCTCCTAAATTAAAAGTATCTACCAAATTTCTTGTTAGGAGTTTCATGGAAACTACTACCTGTGAAAGATTGCTCCCTGGCCAAAAATTAGGCCAATGACTACTCATCTGAAACTCTATAATATCCAGACTCCAACTAGGCTGCTAGTGATGGTTGTTAGGGCTGAGGCGCTCAGCTCTTCCACAAGTTCACATCTATTAAATTATGGGCTGGCCTTGTCACAGCCTAGTGAAAAAGAGCCTTATTTTGAGGGCAACGTTCACCCTAGCTCCTGAGCGGTTATAATTGTAGTCGAGTCCAACTATTATTGTGTCGTTTCCTATTACTAATTGGTTTTGGGATAAGTGGTAGCTAAATAGGATGTAAGATTCTATAAGTGGTATCAAAACCTGATAGGTCAGGTGTTCGAATCATGGAATACCCATTTTACGAGTTCATAGAATTCAAATCGTTTATAAAAGCAGAAGTCAGAATTTCCGAAGGCAGGACTTATAGAATTATTCCCCCAACTGCTTTAAATCCATTATGGAAGCTTACATTTGAAATCCAAACCATTAAAAATCACCATTCCATAAAAAGGGAGACATCCAAAATTTCTACTTGATTTGGAAAAGGAGCCAAGTGTCTGAGGTCTGGATAGCAGCAGCAAAAGCAATCCTATCAATGCTAAATTTCTAACAGATGGCAGATGGTATTGGTTCAAGCTACCTGCAACAAAAAGTATTAAGTGTATTGGTTCTTTTCCCGGCTGGTGGTCAGTGAATAGTGTGATCCCATGTATTTAAGTAGTGCAACCTTCTCTTTAATCCTTTTATTGGTACCAACCACAAACATCTATCCTATGGACGCAATTGCTTAGTTTTTTTTGGGAAAATTTAAAAAACGTATAAGACTGTTGACTCATTTTCAAAAAAATATATGAAAATTCGAACATGTCAAAAAAGTATAAAAGTTTTCCACAATTCTTTGATAACGTCCTCTCCAAATAATTTTTTTAAAATGACAAAAACACCCTTCCCTTATATCAGGTTTTGGTCTTTGATCAACGACCTTCTTCCTCCCCAGAACCAACCATTTTGATTTGATGAAGTGGCCCCACTATGTCATTTGGGTTGAACTTCATCACTTTTCATTTATTAAGGGAAAACTTGAGAAATGACATGAGGGTATTGTTGTTATTTTTGTTAAAATTTTGTCCTAGTGAGTACTTATTGAAAGCAACATGAAAAACTTCTATTCTTTTAAAGCATTTAAATTTTCATGTACTTTTTTGAAAATGAGGCAATTTCATAGTTACAGTATGCTCAAAATAGTCATATGCAGATTTACTGAAGAATTTAGTTCCGCGCCTTCATCAGATGTCCTTGTGTTTAGAGAGAAATTATACCCCCAGTGCGAACTACACTTGATATTTTAGAAACTCCCTAAATAATACCCTAAGAATTTTAATTTTATTATTTAACTTCTTAACTTTGCTATTACTTGCACCACCCAAATGAAAATCCTGGGTCCGCCATTGACTATCAGTAATGAACATCTCAAAATAGAGATTTTGAGGTTGCCCTTGTTTCATCAACCCTTTCCTGATCCCAATGCCTTATAGTTTTATTCTTGGTAGAATCTACTGAGGATATGCTGTTGGTTGCGAAAAGATAAAGAATATTATCTAAACCTAGATGAGATGGCAGATAGTTCCATAGTCTTCTCATCAACTTCATGTAGAGATCAAAAGGATTGGGAATGGGTCTTGTTCTAGGGACATAGTTGTTCTATATCACTACCTCCAATTGAACTACTTTGTAGAGAGAATCATACATATTTAAATGATAAAGCATTATACAATACTTGGTGAGTATTCATCAAATCTGGTTTGATTTCTTATTCTACACGTATTAGAGGGTACCTCAGTGTGTACTACACCTGATTTTGTCTGACTTATTGGATTCAATTTTGTTATAAGATATGGATCTTAAGTGGATGCCCACTTGGGATAAGTTAGGGTTAGACTTTGGTTTCCTCTTTTATGGGGTTACTTTGCCTATATACAGGTATCTCTACCTTTGTATTACATACATAATGAGATAATATAAAACTATCTCTCTTCTTCCTCTAATATTCTCTCTCTGTCTCTCTCCTTTTCACAACACGTTATCAGCACGAGCTTTTCTCTGTTGAAGACGTCAAAACCCTGTTGCACGAGCTTTCTTCTGTTGAAGACGTCAAAACCTTGTTGCACGAACTTTCTTCTGCATCCGCCCATCTGCCTGTTGCATGAGCTGAAAAGAAAATAATCCCATCTGGCCTTGATTTGCGTGCATCATCAAAGGACGTGGGCTGTGAAGCTTGGTTGTCAATTAAAGGGTGAGTCAGTCATTCCAAAAACAGGTACCTTCTAGATAAATTTAAAATATAATAACTTGGAAAGTACGACTACCCACATGGTTTTCTTTTTTTTTTTTTACTCCATTTTGGTCATTATTGCACCAACCAGTGCCACAACCCTTTTGTGTTTTAGTTACTATTCATTCATCTTGCATATTTTATTTTATTTTATTTTTAATTTATCAATATTATGAATGGATCACAAAATAGAACTAGAAGTTCTAAAATCTGAACCTGAAGTTCACCGATCTATGGACCAGAAGTCCTAGAAATTGGAATATTGATATGAACCTGGAGATTCATATCCATAAAATTACAAAGCCATGAAATTAAACCTGAAGTTTTTACAGAACCAAAAATTCTGATCAATTGAAACCAGAAGTTCTATTTCAAACCCGAAAATTTGACGGAATATGCAGTTCTAATGAACCTGAAGTTCTAAATCAAGCCTGAAGTCTTGACAAAACTTGCAGTTCTAAAATAAAAAATTATGAACCTGAAGCTCTAAATCAAGCCTGAAGTCTTGACAGAACCAGCAGTTCTGATTCTCAAAGTTTTGAACCTGATGTTCTAACTTTTCTTTGGCCAATTTCTTTTAAATTCGTTCCTTGATTGCTTCTGATGTTAATATTTCATTTTTTTTCCTTTTACTTTATTGATTATCTGCATACGGTTAACTTAATATATATTTCTTATTACAATTCTTGTATGATGTCAAATCTGGCTAAACTTGACTTTAAAGCACTTAACATAAATGGGGACAATTATTTATCTTGGCAACTGGATGCTAAAATCCATTTGTAATCCAAGAAATTAGGAGAGACCATAAAGGAATGTAACAAGATGTCCCCAGAGGAAAAGGCGTTAGCCCTCATCTTCATGTGCCACCACATACATGACGACCTCAAACATGAATACCTTACTGAGGAAGACCCAGCAGGCCTATGGAAATCCCTGAAGGATAGGTATGATCACCAGAAGATGGTCATACTGCCAGCTGCCCGGAATAAATGGTTAAACATGAGGTTACAAGACTATAAAACAGTATCTGAATACAACTCTGCTCTATTCAATATTGTTTCCAGATTAAAATTATGTGGTGAAAAGGTTTCGGAGGAGCAGATGTTGGACAAAACGCTATCAACTTTTCATGCCTCGAATGTGCTCCTACAGCAGCAGTATCGAGAGCGACGTTTCTCCAAATATTCAGAACTTATCTCATGTCTTCTAGTCGCTGAACAGAATTCCATCGTATTGATGAAAAATCATAACTCCGGACCAACTGGATCTTTGGCAGTTCCTGAAGCAAATGCCAGTCTTAGCTCAAACAGAGGCAGAGGTAGGGGGAATGACAGACATAAATCCTCCAATAGAGGTGGACGATATAACTCCTCCAGGAGAGGTGGTTTTAAAGGTCATCCACCAAAATTCAAAAATCACAAGAAGTGGTCTGACCCTCAGCATAAGAACAACCAGAATCCACCGGCAAATCCTTCCCACCATCCTGATGACACGTGCCACAGATGTGGAAGAAGTGGGCATTGGTCACGCACTTGCCGTGGACCAAAGGAAGTGGTGGAACGATACAAAGCATACAAGGCATCTGTCCATTCAGCGGAGACAAATGATCTAGAAGGCTGGAATTGGTATATAATGACATCAGAGAGTCCTCCAATTGACATTACAAACTTGGAGACTCGTGACTTCTTTGAGGATGAAGATAACCAAAATTTGGAAAATGAGGCATTTAATAATCTTTTGGGGGCACCCCCTGGCATGGTCTAGAAGACCCATAATTCTTTGAACATTAAAAACTTAAATTTCTTTTAGTTCATTTGAAATGCATGTTTCTTAGATTTTTTTCTTGTTTTGATAGAAAACTTCATTAATGTCCTAATTTATGGTGATTTTTTTAATTATTTTAATCATATGATTGCATAGTTATGATGTTTTTATTATTTTTGTTTAAGGTATGGATCATGGAACTAAGGACAATCTATGTTTGGTAGATAGTGCCACAACACACACCATTCTGAAAAATAAAATTTTTTTCTCAGAATTGATGTTCATTCCACGAAAGGTATCCACCATAGCTGGACCTGTACAGATAATTGAAGGCTCCGGAAGAGCCGATATGATGTTACCTAATGGTACCTATCTATTCATTAAAGATGCTTTGTTCTCAAAAAGTTCCCGAAGAAACTTGATTAGTTTCAAAGACATCAAAATGAATGGGTACCACATTGAGACTGTAAGTGAAGGTAACAAGGAATACTTATGCATCGTTACTAGTATTGGAAGCCAGAAGCAAATACTCTAAAAACTAAGTGCACTCTCTTCAGGGTTATATTACACGACAATCTCCAATGTTGAATCCCATTCTGTTATGATCAAAACAACAAAGTGGAGCCCGAAGCTCAGTGATCCTAAGGCTTTACAGCTTTGGCATGATAGGTTAGGTCACCCTGGGGCTACTATGTTGAGAAAAATTATAGATAACTCTTTTGGGCATTCCTTAGAAAACCATCAATTGACCATACCTAGTGAGTACTTATGTATCCCATGTTCACAAGGGAAATTGATCACCTGACCCTCTCTTACTAAAGTTGCATATGAATCCCCATCCTTTTTACAAAGGATACAGGGTGATATTTGTGGACCCATCAATCCCCTTAGTGGACCTTTTAACTATTTTATGGTTTTGATCGATGCCTCCACCCGTTGGTCGGATGTTTGCCTACTTTCAACTAGGAATGTAGCATTTACCCGCCTATTAACTCAAATTATTAAACAGAGGGCTCACTTCCCTGATTATCCCATTAAGTCTATCAGACTTGATAATGCAGGCGAACTTACATCACGGGTTTTTGATGATTTCTGTTCGTCTATAGGAATTGTAGTCGAACATCCTGTCCCCAATGTCCACACCCAAAATGGCTTAGATGAATCCATGATCAAGCGCATCCAACTTATTTCTAGGACTCTGCTGATGCAGTCCAACTTACCGATTAGTGCTTAGGGACATGCTGTGTTGCATGCAGCAATGTTAATTCGACTTCGGCCCACGGCCTATCATCAATATTCTCCTGCACAACTTATATCAGGACATCAACCCAATATTTTTCACTTGCGCAAGTTTGGTTGTGCAGTTCAAGTCCCAATACCACCCCCTAAGCGTACTAAAATGGGACCACAACGTAGATTGAGAATATATGTAGGTTATGACTCTCCTTCGATTATTCGATATTTAGAACCAAGGACAGGAGATGTCTTCACCGCTCATTTTCCCGATTGTCAATTCGATGAGACAATCTTCCCATTGTTAGGGAGAGATAAGATAATTCCTGAAGAACGTATTGTTCCTGTAGAACAACCCGTTCCTGAAGAACGACGAGAATTAACATGGAATACTTCCACTTTGTCTCATCTAGATCCCCAAACTTCACAATGTGAGAATGAAGTACGGAGAATTGTGCACTTGCAAGAAATTACAAACAAATTACCTGATGCATTTAACGATGCAGCAAAAGTGACAAAGTCACATGTGCCAGCTATGAATGCACCTGCTAGGATTAATGTCCCTATAGGACAAAGTCAAAATACGGCAGCAAAAGAATCTGTGATACGCCAGAAGCGTGGCAGACCTATAGGTTCGAAGGACTCAACTCCGCGGAAAAGGAGAAATGAGCAATCATCATCATATCCTTTCGAAGAGGCACGTAACGCTCCTGAAGAGGTTCCTCCCGAAGAGGCCCATAATGCTCCTGAAGAGGTTATGGAAAAGTCCGTTCTCTTTAGAATAATTGAAGTCCCTGGTAAGACTTTGGAAGCCCCTGAAGAGGCACCGGCACCGGAAAATGAAGAGATCTCTATACTTTACAATTATTCAAGAGAGAGATGGATGAAAAATGAGATTATCATCGATGACGCATTTGCATATGCGGTAGCTACACAAATATCAAAGGAAAATGATGATGATGATTGGGATACAGAACCACGTTCCATAAATGAATGTAGACAAAGAAAGGATTGGCCACAATGGGAAAATGCCATCAAAACAGAGTTAGAGTCTTAACAAACGTGGTGTGTTCGGACCTATAGTACAAACCCCAAAAGATGTTAACCCTGTAGGTTACAAGTGGGTGTTGTAAGAAAAGGGAATGAGCTGAATGAAATTACTAGATATAATGCATGATTAGTGGCACAAGGTTTCCTGTAGAAACCTGTGATTGATTATGAGGAAACATACTCCCCTGTTATGGATATAATGACATTCAGATATTTGATAAGTATAACAGTTTCTCAAAATCTAGAAATGAGGCTCATAGATGTTGTAACTGCTTACTTGTATGGGGACTTAGACATAGAAATTCACATGAAAATCCCGGAAGGATTTCCTTTGCCTGAAGCAAAGTCAAGGAGTACGTACTCAATCCAATTAAGGCGATCATTGTACGGCCTGAAGCAATCCGGAAGAATGTGGTACAATCGTCTTAGTGAATACTTGTCTAAAAGGGGGTATGCAAACGATTCCATTTGCCCGTGTCTATTTATAAAGAAATTCTTGAAGGGATTTGCAATATTAGCAGTTTATGTGGATGACATAAATTTGATAGGGATTCCAAAAGAGCTCAAAGAAATTGCTAATTATTTAAAGAAAGAGTCTGAAATGAAAGACCTTGGAAAAACGAGATTTTGTCTCGGATTGCAAATCGAGAGAAATTCTAATGGGATGTTGGTCCATCAATCTAATTATACCGAGAAGGTTTTAAAACGATTTGGTATGGACAAGGCACATCTATTAAGCACCCCTATGGTTGTCCGATCTCTTGATATAAAGAAAGATTCATACCGTCCCATCGAGGAAAATGAAAAAGTATTGGGTCCCGAAGTACCATACTTAAGTGCTATTGGAGCTTTGATGTACTTGGCACAATGCACTAGACCAGATATTGCATTTTCTGTAAATCTACTTGCCAGGTATAGCTCCGCACCAACTCAAAGGCACTGGATTGGCATTAAACACATCCTACGATATTTGCGTGGAACAACTGATTTGAGAATATTTTATGCTTACGATCATAAAGATTCCAGTTTAGTAGGATATGTAGATTCAGGTTAACTCTCTGATCCTCATAAGGGTCGATCACAGACAGGTTATGTGTTTCTAAATTGTAATGCCGCTATTTCTTGGCGTTCTACTAAACAAACTTTGGTAGCTACTTCCTCCAACCATGCTGAAATTTTGCCTCTTTATAAAGGCAGTATGGAATGTGTGTGGCTAAAATATTTGATTCAGCATGTTCGTAGTTCTTATCAATTACCTTCTATTGCAGGTATCCCGAATATTATCTATGAATATAATGAAGCATGCATAAGACAGATTCGAGAAGGTTTCATTAAAGGAGACAAGACAAAGCATATAGCACCGAAGTTCTTCTTCACTCATGAACTTTAGAAGAACAATGAAATTGAAGTCAAGCAAGTTTGTTCGAGTAACAACCAGCTGATCTGTTTACCAAATCTTTGCCAAAATCAGTATTTCAGAAGTTTGTATATGAGATTGGCATGCATAGTGTTCACCATCAAACTATGTAAATGGTGGCTATTATCAGGGGGAGTAGTTTATCAGGGAGCATCCTGAAGTATGCTACCCATGGACATTTGTGCGCTGTACTCTTTTTCCTTCTCTAGGTTTTATCCCACTGGGTTTTCCTAGTTAAGGTTTTAACGAGACAGCATTATGCATGTCCAACACTAGCTCAATGATCTTGAAGAATGTTGTACTCTTTTTCCCTTCGCTTTGGTTTTCTCCCACTAGGTTTTTCCTTAGCAAGGTTTTTAATGAGGCAACTGTCATTGAATGGTGGTCATCCAAGGGGGAGTGTTATAAGATATGGATCTTAGGTGGATGCCCACTTGGGATAAGTTACGGTTAGACTTTGGGTTCCTCTTTTTTGGGGTTACTTTGCCTATATATATGTATCTCTACCTTTGTACTACATATATAATGAGATAATAGAAAGCTATCTCTCTTCTTCCTCTAATACTCTCTCTCTCTGTCTCTCTCCTTTTCACAACAAATTTCACATTTCTTCTCCAATTTTTTCATTTAAGGCTTCTTGCTAACTTATATGATATAAACGTTTTAAGTATTGTAAAGTTCACAAAGATTGAAATAACTGATATTCATGTATGTTGCAATTGTTGGAGGATGATGCAACCATTATGCCTGGGCCCATCTGGGTCCATGTCTCAGCCAAAGAAACCCAAGTGCTGGCTATTTTACATTGAACAAATTACATAAGCATTTTTCCTAACTATAACTTATTTTTATTGGGTGTTTAAGTTAGGACTGTATAGGACTCTCTCATTTGTTTCTTTTTTATTTATTTATTTATTTATTTATTATTATTATTATTTATTTTTTGTTACGCTGCCAAATTGGTTGCAAAAGACTTGTCAAAATTAAAGGGTGGGTAGCACTGAAATCTCCGTCCTCTCATCTGTCAATGTCCCTAACACCACCCTATGCTTACAAGAACTCTCTTTAGCTTTGAGAAGCTTGCTTAATTAGGATTAAGATTTAAAATTTTCTTATGGACTCTTGGGCCCATTTGCTTACTCCTATTTAGGATATATGAAGGACAGTACAAATCATTGCAAATTGCATTGAATGTGAAAATCAGAGTATTGTATTCATCTAACTTTGGACCACGAATCAAGCAAATCCAGAACAAATTAAATAGACCTGCCCCATCAAAATTTCAAACTGGTGTAAGTTTCAAAGTATGAACCACAAACACAAATGTGAATTGGGTGTACTAGAAAACGAGGAAACTTCATGGTTCCAGCCTGTTCTAGCATCAACGGGGCCAACAAACGTTGGTTGGAGGAGTCAAACCAATCTCATGTAAGGTTGAGTGGCATTAATGGAGACGGAATCTTGAAGGGTAGGTTGAGCTTCTACAAAGCCTAATTACCCTGTGCAATCAGTTTGGTGTTGGACTTGAAGGGTAGGACCTTCATGGCCATGATGGGCCTATAAGGCATTTAAGGGGCCCAAGATGCTCCTTCCAGTATACATGGTTTAAATCTTGGAAGTGATCAGCCATTGTGTATGGTGTCAGTGAGGTGGGCATGATGGGTTAGACAGTGCTTTTGGAGAATGATAGCTCTCCAAATTGGCAACTTTCAATCTGTTGGCTGTAATAAAGTTGGAATAGGCTAATGCTAGTTCTAGTTGGATGTGTGCCTGTTAAGTCTGGTCTTTTTTCAGAACCGAACCCAATATTTAACAGGTTAACATTGTGCACTTGGACCTGAATGCTATTGAGCCGCGGGCGCAAACTAATGGTCCGTTATCACTAAATATCTTACTCTTTAACAGCATTGGCCTCTTTATTTTCATTTTCTTCAACTGACATGCACTACCTTCTTTATATAGAGCAAAGGGTTTGCTTAGAACCTTGAATTTTTACCTCTGAGTCAGCATGTGGCTCGCCTCATCCAGATACATGCCAATCATAGAGAAGATGAGTAATAAGGATGACTAACTATTATTTTAATCATATGATCCTAATAACTTCTGATTTTTGAACATCAAAGTCTTAACCGTTTTAGATGTACCATTGAATGATGGGGATTTGACAATTCAGTACCCCTTAGACACTTAATTCCTAAATTCATGACTAAATGTCACCAGAGTGGTTTGACTCTGGTACAAATTTTTTTTTCCTTTTTTGCCTTGGATGTTAAAAGTTGAAAAGCTACTTAGATCCCAGTAGATCCCATGATATCATGGGATTCAAGGTCAAACGACTCTAGTGACATTTAGTGACTTTTAGTCATGAATTTAAAAACCCATGATATCATGAAATCCAAGGTCAAACGACTCTAGTGATATTTAGTAATTTTTAGTCATAAATTTAGGAATTGAGTGTTTAAAGGGCATTGAATTGTTAAATTCCCTTAAATGATGGTTGAGTTGGTATCAAATTGGCAAGATGTTTTGCTATAAAGATGCATTAGATGTATGTTTGTAGATTATACTATGGTCAATGAGTATTCTAGTACGGTCCAAACTAGAGCTGGAGTCCTAGACCAAGATTCAATTATTATGAATGACTATGAAATGTGTAAGAAACCATGTACCAATCCAAAAACTTAAATTGGGAGCCTTGTCCAATTAACAGAAGCCGATGACTTCTCCCTAGAGTTTGTTGCCGATGAAGCTCAAAACACTTTGAAGGCCTCGGTCATCATTTTCAACACATTCGATGATTTAGAACATGAAGTCTTGCATGCCATTAAGGCAGTGTCGTCTCAGTCTTCCCACCTCGAATCTACTCAATAGGCCCCCTATCAAGGCAGTGTCGTCTGACACCTGATCACGGGATGAAGTCAGTTAAATCAAGCCTATGGAAAGAAGAGAGAGAATGTCTGAAATGGCTAGATAGCTTTGAAGCTGCTTCAGTCATCTATGTGAATTTTGGGAGCATAACAGTCATTACAGAGGAGCGGTTGATGGAATTTGGATGGGGCATTGCAAATAGCAACTATCCATTCATGTGGGTCATTAGACCTGATCTTTTAATGGGTGGTCATGCAAAGTTGCCACAGGATTTTTTGGATGAGATTGAAGGAAGAGGTATGCTAGTGAGCTGGTGCCCACAAGAGGAGGTGCTGGCCCACCCTTCAATCAGCTTTTTTCTCACCCACTGTGGTTGGAACTCTACACTTGAGAGTCTATCTTTTGGTGTGCCAATGCTCTGTTGGCCTTTCTTTTTTGATCAACGAACCAACTGCTATTATGCTCGCAATAAATGGGGAGTGGGAGTGGAGATTGGTAAGGATGCACAGAGAGATGAGATTAGCTCTCTTTTTAAGGAACTTATGGAAGGAGAGAAGGGAAAGGAGATGAGAGAGAAGGCCTTGAAATGGAAAGAGTGTGCTGAACTTTCTATTTATGAGGGAGGTTCTTCTCATACTAATCTTGAATTATCGATCCATGAGTTAGCTCAATTAAAAGAAAATTGAGAGTAAAGTTGATGTGGGACTTCCCAACAAAATGGTTTATACATAAATTTTCCAAGTCCTCGGGTTTAAAAAGTAACTAGTGCTCGTTTACAACATGGAGAGTGGCAAAGCCCAAGAAAAAGCAACCATGAAGGCCAAAGGCAAGCACCGAGCCCAGTTCACCAGACCACACAAGGATTCATCCAGGTTTTAAATTTCTCATATTTCTAATTAATGGCTAGTTTTAATGTATCAAACAATATCCAACTTTTTTGGTATCCCACCTATGGGTCTAGGACCCTGTGAGACTCGCATACAAAAGACCTCTCAATGAGAATTGCCGCTCCTTACCACTAAGATAAGGAGTTAGTTTTCATATCAAACAATATCCAACTCGCATCAAATTATATACATTTGACGGGTTACTGAATCAACTTTCCAACAAGTTTAAATTTGTGTCATTCTAACTTCATTTGAGGAAGTCATTGACCCATTTCTAAGAAGATGCAAGGTAAGTAAAGAATTCAGGGTATTTTAGCTCCTTTCTTAATTCTGTTATCTTTAATGCATCTTTCTGTTTTTTCTCCTTTTTCATTTCCATCTTTCAATCCTTTTTTTCTTTCTTCATCTCTCTATTTGACTCTAATTCATCCATTTATTTCTTTCTTGTCTTGAAAATCTTCACATTCTGTATTTCCTTTTCTCAAAAGTGTTAAACTATTATTAACATGAACCCTAAGATCGTGAACAACATGATAATCACGTGTAGAATTTAATCTTAAATAAATTAAAGAGTACCTCCAGACATCCTGACGCAGAAGCTTTCTGATCCTGCAGTCTGGTATTGTTGCTGATTGATACTGTGATCCGTCGAGGAAGAGGCTAGGTGAATGGTTTCGGTTTCTCTTCCCTTGCCTATAAAACCTAATGTGTTGATTTTTGTGTATCCCTTTGTGATGGACGAAAGGGTTTGTTTTATAGGTGGAAAGAGGACCGAATTTCCAATTAGGGTTTCCTTAGACTTAATCTCAACCATTCATCAAAGTAGAAAATATTATGGAATACACCTCATTAAGAAACATTTTTTAATAAGAAACATTTTTGAGTAATTAATAGCATATATCCTATGAAAATGGATTTCCTATAATGACCACAATTCGGGGAAGAAAACGACTTGTGGTCCAAGTAATGGACTTAAAGGTAATTTCCTTACAAAAAGTCCTCTCACTATTCCTTTCTTTTCCATTGTTTCTTTCCTTCTTTTCATGTTTATTTTCTTTTTCATTTTTCCTTTTTAAGAAGATTTCTTCCTACTTAACCGTTTTGTGCATATGATCCTCCACTTGGAATGAACATTCCATCCTTAAGCTGATGATTTTCACCTAATCAAGTTTTATTAGGTGAAATCCTTGACTTTATATTCTATTTAAGTTAAATTTACCTTTCATATATTGTAGACTCTCTCTCTCTCTCCCAATGATTGAACAAATATGACAAATAGACGGCTCTCTTTTAGATTATAGATCCTAATCGTTAGTAAACTAGATACACTTCAGTTTAGTGTAAGAGCAAACCCATGTATACCAGTTGAACAAATCAATCTACGTAAGAGAGACCGAAATCACGCAAACTTAACACCACCCTTTCTTGCTTTGTAAAACATCCATTTGGTACATCTACATCTGCAAAGCTAGAACATCACACACCTTATACATATGAAAATTAAGGGATGCCAAACAGGCATGTAAACACACGCACTTCCATCTACTAATCTTATAATTGAGCACGCAAAAGCCTTGTCTATGTGGTGGCAGAGACCATGCGGATTTCATCGAGATGAACCTGTTGAGGAAGGAGGTTATACTTTATTCCCAGGGTCTCAAATATCTTTTTCAACTCAAGAACAAGTTCAGATCTTCTGTTGAGCTTCTCTATGTAGTTCTGATAGTTTATGGTGTGTGTAACGAAAAGCACTATCTTCATCTTGTTCACGTCTTCAATATCTGCCACAACCACATGATGCTTTGACTGCCAATGCTTAGACTTGCTATCTATGTACCTGTAAGACAAGACATTTGTGTTCTTGAGAAATTACCATGATAACATCATGGCATTTACCTAAAATGAGATCTTTCAATTTAGAATGTGGAATGTTGGTGGCAATCGTTTATTAGACTTGTGAGCAGTGGAATGGGTGATATGTTAGCTAGAAAATTATGACTGTACGAAGAAGAAAAAAAGTAAAAAAGAGAATTGCTTACTTCTTTATTGCTTCCTTCATGGCCATGAAGGTTTCAGCTGGAGTAGAAACATCGATGGCAAATTCAATTTTGTCGGACATTTCTGGACTTCTATTGAAATTGCTGATGGGCTTTGTTAGCAACACTGAGTTGGGGTAGTAGATCTTTTCATTGTCGAATTTAAGAAACACTGTCGTCAAAATGTTCATCTCTTCCACAATCATCTGCACACAATCAGCTTGATGATGCAACATTTATCATAATCTTTTGCTTTAAACAGTCAAACAGTTGAGAAAAACAAAGCTATGTTGTTCTTTTCTTCTTCTAATCTTTTTAATAAATGCCATCTCTGTCCCCTTGAAGAGGGGAAAAAATTTTCATTCTTCCTATCTGCATTAATTGAGGGCAGAAGTCATTTTCTCCTCCACAAGAAGAAACTCAAGACATGAGAAAAGAGAGTTGCAAGCGAAGCTTTTCTCCTCATCCAAATGGACCACCCACAATTCTGATCATAACCAAGACAACATTTTCATTTTGTACAAAATAAAACTGACCTGGACGCCATCGATGACACAACGATCGGCCACATCGAATGGGTGCATGACAAAGACAAAGACGATGGATTCAAAGATGGTCTTGCATGTGTTCCCGAACATGAATGCCACTAGTACCAACTGAGATGTAATGAAGACCAAAACTTTACTCGAGGCTACTCCCATCACCAGCAAAGACAATACAATTATAATTACGATTACAACTGCGCTCGCAAGCTTGTGCAGCTGCTGCACAGCCGTTTTTGTATCGTTCAACGAGTGAGCCAGGGCTTTTCGCTCACGGTAGGCTTCCACCTGCAACAAACAAAGATTATCCAGGGTATTCTCTCTCCTTGACTAAAACTCTGGACTGCTTTCCTGACCATGGTCTTAAAACTCTGCCAAAACCTAGTTTGTGCATATTTGACCATAATGGTTACTGATTTTCTATGTATTAGACTGAAACTTATGATGTATCTAAACACTGTTGTCACCACATTTATATTATTACATCCAAAACACCTCAAAAGCAAATAAAAATAATGAAGATTTGTGATTTTTTTACTTTATTCTCACTTGCAGAGAGCTGATAATTAGGCGAATGGATAAAGGTTTCGGCTTTGGCTGATGCAATATCTTGAACTGTGTTTGAAAACCATAATCCTGACTTAATCGAAAAATCCAATTTTTCCTCATGAACTAAAAGAGGAGGAGAAACCATGACATTGCAATAAGAAGTTGATTTTGATTTTTAAAAACCTATAAGATACAGGAGTGTTTTGGGATCTAATCAACTAATAAATCTTAATTATTAAAGAAACACAGTATATAATAAAAAGCTTACTTATATTCTCCTCTTTTTTTATCAAATCTGATGATATTTTAAAGGAACATAGTATTTAGTAGATAGATACCCATTCACGCCAATGGAAGTTGCTCTTTTGGTTAGGTAGGTGTGTAGCTTTGTAAGTTGAGTATTTCCTAGAGCAAAAGAATTAAGAAATATATTGCTTATGTGTAGGCATCTGAAGAATTTTACTCAAATAAGAGTTGGTACATTATAATATTAATTATTTATTAAAACACATAAATATTTCATAATGTTTTATTCCAGTATTTTACAATTAATCCATCTGACCATGGGTTAAACCTCCATTTGAGTGAAACTGGAACAGGCTTGTACCAGCTAACTAGGTTTTCTTTTTTTTTTTTTTCTTTTGCTATCGAAGGGTTCCCAACCCTTTTGGGCTGGACTAATCCCTCCGGGCCAAGAGGGAAACCCGATAAACACCCCTATGGCCCCAAGGTGGTAGCACTAATAGACTCAACCTTCGATTTCTGAAGAAAGGGGAACCGGGGGTCGATACCAAGACCTCTAGCTTAGGAAGAGGGAGGAACCGTGGTCCTGACCATTCGGCCAACCCCTTGGGGTAGATGGCATTGATTTTGAAGCATTTTGATGGGTCCCCCTTGACTCAGCACCAGTCCATATGGGGCCCACCTAGGGATAACACCAAGTGAGTATGGAAAGATCTCACTTCATGACTGTGTGTATGGTGACAGAGGCTCCAATCATCATCCTAACCACCTTATTAACGACCCATAAGTTTTCACCAATTAATCGAACAAGTACACAATTGATTCAATGGACCAATCCACACGGATGGATGCCAAACTTAAGATCACTGACTACCAAAGAGGTTCCTGTTTTCCTATTTAGATGTGTAACAAATGGGCACAAGTGAGAACCTCCCGACTTAACAAAGTCAAGGTGACAACCCCCTGTTCTTGAATTGCATCTCACCGACAATTACATATGGAGACTAGGCTATCACATCTACAAAAGTGAATTCTGTAAAGAAGATGATGACTTGGTCTCCCACTCACTCAATAAACTACATGTATTTTTCTTTACAAGCCTTCTGATGCTAATCTGACACTGGTGGGCCATCACTGATGGTCTTTGCCACCTCACGTGATTAGATAGTCATGACTCACGTTGCTCATATATAATTCAAAGGTGACAAATCTTGATCCAACCCAATACTTGACCAGTTAAACCCAACCTGTGTAAGATATGGGTCGGTCATGGATCAGGGTTTTTTTCACCCATTTTTTCACCTCAGTTTTCAAGATCCGAACAGTGGAATTTTTTTTTTTTTTTTTTGTTTCGTTTCCAAAATTCAGATGAACTCCGATGGATCGCGAGGTGGGGCAACTTGATTTGTGTTTTCTGTTGATGGCACACTGGTCGTTGGTTGTTTGGGTGATGGTGATGAAGAAACGATTTGAGAATTGATTCTGCTCATGGTAGAAACTAGCAACTAGTTTCACTGCTATAAAAATTATAGACTGGTGGTGAGCTAAATTAAATGCACAGAAGCTGTTGGAATTTGGATCGAAGGCCTGTGAATTGGATGTAGACTAGTAGGGCGGCTATGAGTACAAAAATGAAGGTAATTGTTTGCTCACCCATGCTAATTGTCCCGCGTGAAATCCCGGGACAAGCCTCGATTTCCACATGGGAGGGGCAAAAAGGTCATTTGCCCCTACCCCTCTCATGTGGAGTCGGGACTTGTCCCGGGATACTTTTTGTTGTTTGATAAAATTACCGGTTAGCGTTTGAATGCATTGCGGGTCAATATGGATCGGGTCAGGTCGGATTGAGAAAACATGACCTGTTCTGTTATCTTTAAAAAAGGGGACAGGTAAGGATAAATGAGAAGCAATTAAGAAGGAAAACGTACCACCCAGTTCCTGAAATCTTTCTTCTTGATCTTTCGTTTCTCCATGGCCCCATGGAAGCGAGGGAGTATGGTTTGCACCTCATCCTTCTCTAAAAATCTTAAAAGGTCATCCTCTTCAATGTACCTACAGACAAACATCACAAGCGTGCTTAAAGTCACAGACCAAACACTCAAATAAAAGAGTGCTTTTATCACTCAGTAATGACATTGGCAGCGCTACATGGATACTAGTGGGGTCAATTATCTGAAAAAATATTTAAAATAAAAAAATTCCTCTTCAATGAATTGAAGTCATGGGAAGCTTTTAGCCCCACTCAATGCCTAAGTTAATGGGCCATTTGTCTATAAAAAAAAAAAACCTTAATGGGCCTAATTTTTATTTTTTAAAAAAATACCATTTTTTAGACATTTTGTCGGTAAGTCTTCATTTACCCTAATTTAACATCTAAATACGGTATTCTCCCCGTATTAGAAGGAGAAAACCATAATATTATCAAAAGTAGATAACAGATGTAGATAAAGGTAAAAATAAATTTATTTGATTTGTGGAAGAAAAGTCTTTTGTTGACCCACCGACTTGAATTTCAAGAGCTGCCACTGACTAATGATAGTAAGTTGAGAGAGCACACACTAGATGAGGCATGGTTGTTATTGAGATGTAAGCAGACGGATGTAACTATATAAATCATGATAAAAGATAAAACATATAACGACCTATACTTATTGACAAATTTATAAATGGTCAACTTGTCTTTTTTAGTTTTTACATATTACCACTTTTATATTAACATTAAAACTCTCAATGCACCACGACGAACATGGTCCGGCCAATTTCCATGATCAGTTGATCAAATTCAATGTATTGTCTCGAAAGGTCAAAAGATTTCGCCAAATCCCTCCTCATTCACATAAAACCTGAGATAATAAAAAGACCATTAAGTCCAAGTCAAATTATCCACAATTGATGCTCTTAATTTGTTGGGTTTCAACTGGCGCACAGGATAGATTGAGATTGATACACAGAATTCATGTAGCCATTTTGATAATGATGGTAGTGATTGTGGTGGTTTTCATCACCAGTTAGGAAAAGACTTCCATAATGATGGTGGTGGTTTTCACCAATCACCACCAGTTGGGATAAGGCTTTGAATAAAATTCTAAGTGGTTGAATGAGATTTTTATACTGAGTAATGTCTCTATATGCATGTTAGGTGTAATTATTAAAATTAACAAATTAGTATATGTATTTCTAATGAAAATTGCTGCCACCCACTCACAATTTCCTGGAACAGACACAAAAAAAAAAACTTTATTTAAATTGAAACCCCCAAAGCCCTGCCAAAACAGACAAGAAGAGCCTAACTCCTCTTATTATAATCATATATACAATAATATCTTATTTTATTACTCTAAACTACAGCTCACTCATGTCTCAACAGGATAATGAACCAATTGACATGCATGGCGTAAGTTTAAAAAAATCTCTTCTTAGTAAAAATGCAGTTTTAGCCATTCTAGGCTTCTGGTTTTTGAAAATGACAGACATGGCAAAGTCAATATATAAGAAGTCAGTAATAAATGATGAGATAATCCCATCAGTACCAGTAGCTAAGTAGTCATTACTGTAAACAACCTTTAAAAAGTAGTCAAAACTAATACACAACCTCGGTAAAAAAAAAATCAATCACACAAACGACAAAGAATAAGGGAGCCAACAGTAATCCCCTGAGTGCCTACCACATCCTACCCGTGAGTTTGATGTGGAGGACTCAATCGTGGGGTCCACTATTAATAATCTGCACCGTTTAAATTGATTGTCATCATCTGATGTGATCTATCATCAAATTGAGCACATGATAATACTCATTTTGGACGGTTCAGATTATTAATATGTGGGATCCACTGTGGGATGCACGCAGGAGATCTGGACTCGCAAAACAGACTACCACTATGATTGAAAGGTCTGAACAACCGACCACTGCTGTCATCTCCTAGAAACCGCCGCCACCCATTCGATTGGCCAAAAAACGAACGGTATTCACGAGTAGCATCTTAAAAACTTACTCCCATGGACTAAAGAGTAATGCTACCTCCCGGGACTGGCCCGACTCCAAATGACCATAATGCCCTCCTCCTATGAAGTCGGGCCATAAGTCCCGGGACAAGTAAACTTTTTGTGGACTAAAAGCCTTGAAACCGGTCAAGAAATGCGATCGCACTCAGGTGTTAGGTTGGAACACCCATGCCTAATAATACACTGACACTGACTCAGGTCATCAATAAAGCTGTGTTTGTATCTATCTGGTACTAGCCCCACAGTGTATTTGTATTTACGTATGTATTGAAATACAGTGCAGTGGTGGTGGTGGTGGTGTTGTATTAATCTACTCAGTACTTACTTCTCTCCTTCTTTGGCGACGTTCTTGAATATCTTATGGGCGCACCACTTGGCTTCCCACTCGCTGGTTATATCAGACTCAGTCTCCCTAAAATCCTCCATGGTCTGATCCACAGTTGTCGATATCGAACTCAGACCCGAAGACATGACGTGACTCACCAGCCGCTTCACCGTGTAAGCCGACGCGTTCTTCCGACTCAACTTCTTCAGGATCTCCATGTCGATCCGCCCCGACCCGGCTCCCCCACCCATCCCCCTCCGCCCCGACAGCCTAGCGGGCAGGGTCTTGGACCGACCCATCTTCTCCCTCTGACTCGTCGGATCCGAACTGGTCCGAGTCACTTCGTCCAGCGGCGGACCCGACAGCTTCTCGAGGATGATGTAGTGGAAGACGCTCTCCTTCATCCGGTCGAAGAAGGTGGCTACGTGGAAGGAGGAGGCGAGAAGCTTGACGAGGATGATCTTGATGAGCCAGATGACGGCCGCGATCGTGACCGCGATGAGTGCTCGCCAGACTCGTTTGAGGAACCCGTGGTTTATGGAAGAGCTCCCGAGTTCTGAGTAGAACATGATGTACCAGGAGAGGAGGACGAGTCCGAGCCATACGCAGTTCTGAACACTCCTTCTGAGGCCGTAGACGAAGTAGAGGACCTTCTCGCGGAGCATGTAGTTGCGCTCGATGAGGAAGGCGAGGATGGAGACGAGCCAGCCGGAGACCAGGCGGCCGGAGGAGACGACCAGGACCATGAGAGTCCACTTCCAGAGGGCTAAATCCCATATGAGCTTCTCCTTCCAGGGATCAACTGTCAGGGTTGTGATCAGACAGGCTGTGGAGAGGAAGAAGAACACCCACTCGGCAATGGTTCGCCACCCGACCTTGCGCTTCTTCTTTTCCAATTCCTGTTTGAATTTCTCTTCGTCTTCGTCTCTGAAGTGAGCATCGTCTTCGTCGTCGGAGGACTCTATTGCGGCCGAGTCGACGGGCTCCTCGGACTCGGCGGTGGGTTTCGGATGCTGGGGGTGAGCGAACTCGACGAGTCGGGATTTGGGTTTGGGGGTGGGGAGGGAGAGTGGGCGTGTGGATTTCGGTGTTGGTGGTGGAAGTTTTTCTTCCAAAGGTTGTGGGGTGTTGGGCTCGAATTTCTCAGGGGATTGATTGGGTTTTGGGCTTGCTTGGTCCATGTAGACTACTACTTCTTCATTGGGTTTTGAATTTTGTTTCTGTGGGGGGTTATACATTTTTCCTGGGAGAGAGAAGGAGAGTGGGGAGATTGAAGAATTTTAAGAGTGTTGTTCTTCGATCTGCAGCCTTGTTTCTTCCTTCTCACTCGCCTCTTTTCTTCCTTGCGGTCTGATCTGGTCTGGGAGAATGGAGTGGAGACTGAACTGGGTGAGGGAGATATAGGAGTTAAAGGTAGTACTTCTATTATATTAAAAGCAATTTGGCTTTGTGGTTGCTGGTCTGGTCTGCCGTCTGCCGTGTGATGTCAATAATATCAATGGTAATCGTGTGGATCCATATGTTTGTTAATAATATCGTTGGGAATCGTGTGGATCCATATGTTTAGGAATTGTAACAATATATTACAAATGTAAATAAAAATAAATAACGGATATCTAAGTGGTAATGAGCGTCACTCCTTATCTATCCGTCCGATTTCGAACCCTCCCGATCCGTGGTAGTTGTGGGGGGTTAATTGACTATATTAAATACACAATAAGGATTTTTGAAAATTAATGATACTGGGAAAGTCAGGTCTATTCGGATTTAGATGTAGTAGCCCTATCATTCGGGGTCATAATACGATGATTAAAAGAACCCATCTGCCTTGTCTTTCCATAAAGAAAAATAATATTTTTTTTGTTTTTTTAGCTAACAGACGGTTCCCAATCCTTTAGGCTGAACTAATCCCTTCGAACCTAAAGAGAAGCCAGGTAAAACCCCTGTGGCCTACAAATTGTAATACTAGTGGACTCAACTTTCGGTTCCTGAAGAGGTAAGAACAGGGGATTAATACCAGGACCTCTAGCTCCGGAAGAAACAGGAACCGTGGTCCTTACCACTCGGCCATTCCCTTTGGGTTAAAGAAGAAAAAAAATACTTCAACAAGCAAAATTATAAGTAAGAAACAGAAAAGTCAGCTTATGTGTTTCACTTGTCATTAATCTAGTAATGAGTGTAATTATAAATAAAGAGAAGTTTCCTTAATGTTTAAAGGGTGAATCAATAAGTTTGAGCAACTTGCATTTCAAAGTTGACTAAGGAATTTTCTAAGCCCATGTTTGGCATCTCTATTTTATGCCTCCATTTCTCTAAATGTTTAAATCGGACAGAGGTTTCAGCAATTAAGCATTTGGCACAAGATTCTAGACTCTGTCCGCTTTAGACATTTAGAGGTAAATCCTCTAAAATCCAAATGCTCCAAAAGTAGGTAGATGAGAAATAGAGCTATTGGGTTTTAAAATATAGAGGTGTGGTATTTAAAATAGATTCATGCATTGCCAAATACGTTTTTTTTTTATTTTTATTCTAGCCTCTTTTTTTTATGACTCTTTTTTTAATAGCTCTATTTTAGATGGATCTATAAAAAAAAAGAATAGAGATGCCAAACAAGCCCTAAATTCCGCCACAAAAAGAGCCAAACTTGGTTTGACAATGGATTGGCAATTGTCAACTTAATTTGCTAGTTACGTAAGTAGAGAAAATTTAATAATCTGAACATAAATCTAAAAACAATGCAAAATAAAATAATTAGTTGACTGGGTTGGACTAAATTATAGTAGAAATAACCTTGTGGGACCTAATTGGATTGGTGTATTATGAATGGTGTTATTATATTATAAGGGTTAAAATAGATTATATGGCTTAAAATGACCTTCCTTGATAATCATAAAAATCCTTAAAGATAATTGGCTGCAACGAAGTGAGGTGGGCTGATAGTATGAGAAGAAGTTTTATAAGTCTAGATTTATGAATTGTCACCTAGGACTAGAAGTTGGATTGGGCAGCTATTTAAGGATCCAAATCGTCTACGTACGGCTCCACAAAATATCATATATATATGGGCAAGGCTCTCCTAAGCTTAAGCTTAGGATAAGATTCCGTAAGCTAACGCTTCTGGGGCCCATCTTTGGTCCATCCAAATGGACCAAACACACGACCCCCCTACATTGCATATGCCCACCAACTTTTGGTCAGATCCAAATTTACTAGACCGTGGGATCGACTATGCACTGATTCGAATGGACCATTGACCATTAAACTTTTGGTGCTTAGATGGAAATGATAGAAACTATGGTTGTGGCTGATTTTTTACACGAAGGAGGGTCTTAGGGAGTCCTTGAAATCCCCCCCACCCCCATCCCCATATGGGTCCCTAAGTGGGCTCCACCACGCAATTGAACTTACTTCAGCTTATCTTATCCTAAGTTTCAGCTTAGGAGAGCTGGCCCCTATATATATATATATATATATATATATCTGTGTGTGTGTGTGTGTGTGTGTGTGGAGATGCTCTGTGAGAGATATTTCTCACTTTTTATGAGAGATGGGGGGTGGGGGCCCTCACATTCATAGGAGCATCTCCCATATATATATTATATATATTAAAGCAAAGGGAGAGGAGGGGTGTGAAGGGTGCCACGTCATCAGTAGGTGAATTCTGCTTTAACAAAAATACTTAGAGAATCACACAAAAACTTTGGGTTTAATGTGGGCCACTACACCTCCCAAATCTCTTCCCTAAATCTCTCAATTTAAAATCTCTCAATTTAAATTAAGATTATGGTTTCCTAAACTTACATTTCTAAAATCCTTCTAACTTCCCATAAAATCTCTCTTTTCCTAACTTTTCCATTTTATCTTCTTATCTTCATCCTCAAATCACTCTCTAAACTTAATCCTTCCTAAAATCTGTCTAACCAATCATCTTATCATTATGATTTTAACCCTTGAGTCTATTCTTATTTATTATTTGACAAAATGAGCTCAGATCAGGGCCCACCTTGATGCACGCCTGCATTCACTAGGAGTATATGGACCATACACGTGATTGAGATCCACAAGATGGGCCCCACGTAATTATTGGTATGCAATTGTTATTAGCTATTTATTACTTAACAAAATAAGCTCAGATCAGGGCCTACCCTGATGCACGCTTGCATTCACTAGGAGTATATGGACCACACACGTGATTGAGATCCACAAGGTGGGCCCCACGTAATTATTGGTATGCAATTGTTGTTAATTATTTATTACTTGACAAAATGAGCTCAGATCAGGGCCCACCCTAATGCACGTCTGCATTCACTAGGAGTATATGGACCATACACGTGATTGAGATCCACAAGGTGGGCCCCACATAATTATTGGTATGCAATTGTTATTAGCTATTTATTACTTGACAAAATAAGCTCAGATCAGGGCCCACCTTGATGCACACCTGCATTCACTAGGAGCATATGGACCATACGTGTGATTGAAATTCATAAGGTGGGCCCCACATAATTATTAGTATGCAATTGTTGTTAGTTTCCACGCCTTTTAGTTTCTAATTGGCTACACGACTTGCACTACAAGCCTCACATGTGAGATTGCTACTTCACAAAGGCATAAAGCCTAATTGAAGTGACCCACCATATGCCATTAATCACATAAAAAACTCATAACCCTAAGCCCCACGGAGATTTCACTTCACAAAAGGCTTGAAGTATACTTGAAATGGCCTACCACATGCTATTGATCCATAGAAAATAATAGGCAAAAAAAAAAAAATTAATATGCATTTACGAAAGCATATTATTGATAATGCTAATTCCTTCTTTGAGGCATCGCTAGATTTTATAATAAAAGAAATGCACTCCTTCGGACTGAATTTAGGAAGGAGTTGGAGTTATATATATTAAATTTCAAATGTCATCGATAATCATTAATGTTTAGTGCCAAAAACTTTATCAGTTATTTTTTTATTCTTTTTTTTTCCACGAATAAGAAGATTGAAAATAATAATAAAATATAATTCTATATGGTACTCTTTATTTCAATTAAATAATATCTTTTTTTTTTACTTTAATTTTAAATATATTCTCAGTTTTGGGCCCGGGCTAAGCAGGGGGCGTTTGTTGCTAGTATTATTTAAAAGATAAGACGTAGGAGTTCGTAATTAAGGTAGTACTACCATTTAAATAAGAGAGGAATTTGAAATCTAGCCATCAAGAAATCATTAGGTCCCGTTTTGATTTTACTAATTGTCTAATCAAAGGCAAAGAATATTGATGGTAATTCATTTCTACCATCTATTTGGTTATCATAGACCAAATACCTGGCCACACCCAACAAACATAATCTTCAGTAGATAGATAAGTTGTAGAGCCCACTTATATTTAATTAGCCTGT
This sequence comes from Umbellularia californica, assembly GCA_028538565.1. NCBI lineage: Eukaryota > Viridiplantae > Streptophyta > Magnoliopsida > Laurales > Lauraceae > Umbellularia > Umbellularia californica. Next base: position 8,702,071 of record JAPQWN010000001.1, on the reverse strand, counting down.
AAGATAGATAAGTTGTAGAGCCCACTTATATTTAGTTAGCCTGTAGGCTCTATAAAAATATTAAACTATCGGTCGTCTACAAGATATGTGCTTTTTTTTAATTAAAAACTACTCCCTTTCGCCCTCCACACAGTAATTATAATCTATTAAGTTGGAGGGCTTTAAATCTAATTTTGATTGTAATTTCTATTTTTGACTGTAATTTCTATTTTTGACTGAAAGTTACATTTATTTTTCACAACTGCAACATGTTATCTCTAATGCACTACCCCACTTCTAAAAAACAGTCAACCCTCCCACCTGAATATTTCTACCTCTTCATGCACTCCCTCCTCTCTCTCCCTCTCTCTCTCTCTCATCAACCACTCGTTCAATTCTTGTTCTACCTCTTTATATGTTCTTTTACTCCTTCATTTTCCTAAGTCACATAGATGATTGTGGAGGTTCAGAGAGGAAAAATGGGAATCATGAAGTATACCATTTATTTATTCATTTATTGTTTATGGTATATTTGATTTGGATCTTCCACATATGGTAACACATTTTTTGCTTGTTTAATTGTTCAAAATAAGCAAAATCAATTATGAGTTTGAATGTATGATATTCATTCCCTCTCTTATATTTAAGTCTCTCTTGTATTTAAGACTTTATTATGATGTTCATTCTGAACTTATTCATCATTTTCATTTTTATAAATTTTATTTATGTTTAATTATTCTATGAAGTAATGTCTAAATTTATGAATGCTTAATTTGTAATATAGATTGTTTATTTTTTTAATCTAATATTGTTTTAATTTGAATTGAATGTGCATACACATGCTTAGCACGGGTTTTTATGCTAGTATTAACATTACATTGACTGAGTCCAAGTCGAGTCCACATATTACCACCACGTGTGAAAATCAATGCACAACAAATTAACGTCGCGTAACAACGTGTGAGAAAACTCGAACATTGGCTGATCTTTCTTATTATGGACACACGTCGAAGATGCAAATCTAATTTCAGTCTAAACCATAATGACCAATTTTGTCACATATCTAACTTGAGGGCCGACTGTTGGAGGACTAAGATGGCTTCCCATGGACAGGCACGACAAGCTGTTTAGGTTGTGGATTAACCCATCATTAATTTGTAAAACTTGAACAAGGTTTAACTTTGTAGGTCGGAGGAGCATTATATTGAAATAAAAGTAATATGAAGAAGTATAACTTATTAGAGGATATGTCTTAGGATAAATTAGAACGAAACAATAAATTTTTTATGGAGGACTCCAATATAGTAGTTTTGATGGTGATTGTGATTTATTTATTAAAATATTAAATCCTATCTCTCGTTGTAAAGTAAGAGATGTTATACATATGATTTTTGAACCTAATATTTAGATAGTTGGTATGAACCCCAATAGACTAGAGTCGTGGATTTGATTGCCAAACTGATGGTCCAAAGAGGGGGTTTAGGCCCAAAATTTTGAAGTGGAGCAGTACTTCCCAGGGTAAGGAAATCAAAGGTCAGATACCCATGTACATTGATAAAACAAGGTGTGCGGGCGTGAGTCACGTGAGGGCACCGGCTTTAATGTATTAATTAATTAATTAATCAACGTGGCTCCAATAGTAGAAGCACTGGATGTCATATCAAAAACGTAGCACGTACAGGGGCACTTATTTGTCCCGTCAAGGTCAAGTGCACGTCCTTTTCAGTCTAACATCCACAGAAACGGTTGCGAAGATACTAGAATTTTACTCACCCAAGTGGATCTCACCGCACTTTTTCACCGGGGGAGTATAAAAGATCCGTCAATTTATCAATCCGATTCAATCCGATCAAAGGACTAATAGATTGGTGACGGATTGTAAATTATATAATTTGTTAGTAATGGATTGATGGCGAATTTCATCTTTAATCCACGAATTCAATCCAATCCAATCTATTATAATTAAATATAAATAAATATATATATATAAAAAAATGTAAGGGTTTAATATATAACCTTATGAATAAAAAAGGATTGAATAGGCATACAACTCTCAATTCATGCCCCATTAATTCAGTGGCTTAAGAATTCATGTATTTTTTTTTCCTTTTCTTTTTTTCTCCATATAATGTATAGGGACGGATTGAACAGATTAATCCGATCCGATCCTCTCCTCCACGGATTGGATCGAATCGGATTTTAACGGCCATAGATTAGTGACGGATTCCAAATCCGTTAATCCGTAGGTTACGGATTTGGTCCAATCCGCACCAATCCGATCCGTGTACACCCCTACTTTTTACCTTTTAATCGAATGGTCAATCTCACAATTAGAAAGGAAGTTCATTTGGATAGCTTTGACTTTCAATGTGAAGTTTCACTCCTTCAATTTAGTATCTCTCTGGGCTATATTTTTATACAATACATTTTATCATAAAAACTTAATACATATTCATTTGCTTTTGGTACAACGATAATTTATATATATTAAAAGAATATCTGATTGTTCTACCATTTCAAGTTTAGACATTGGTGCCATAGAAGCAATTTATCTTCCACGGCTTTTGTACAAGAGGGAGAGACCAAAGGATCTGGAAAAGGAATGTCCCAACAGAGCCCAAGATTCTACCAAAACAGAGCCCAAATTAAATGGACGGCCACATGGTCATGATTGGTGACGCTCAAAGCGTACCAAGATAACGCTCTCAATTTAAGTGACGCTACCGACCTTGACTCAAATGTAGGCAAGTGATGTCACTTAGGCAGATGTGGGGCCCAAAAAAGAAAGCATTGTTTCTGTTTGTGGGACTCGTGAAAAACTTACTTGAACTACTACCGTCCTTCTCTGCATTAAATTAAAGAAATTCTTTAAAAAGAATTATAAAAACTTTGCCTCATTTTTTTTTATAAAGTACATAAAACTTGAATATTTTAAAAGGGTATAAGTTGTTTTCATACTCACTGGGGAAAAATATTGAAAAATAATAAAAATACCCTTTTGCCGGATTTTTCAAATTTTCTTAAATAAATCATTTAATAGAAAAGATCAAGTCCAACCAAAATGATATTGTGGGGTGCACTTCAGCAAATCAAAAGGGTTAATTTTGGGGAGGAAAAAGGATAATAAAAGACAAAAACTCTTCATACAGGAATTGTATTTTTTGCTATTTTAAACCCCTTTTTTTTTATGAAGAGTACTTGATTGAAAAAACTGTAGAGAAAATCTGTACTTTTTTTTAAATATTTAGACTTATTTGTACTTTAAAAAAAAAAAAAAAGAGCCAAAAGCTTTATATATATATATATATATTTGAAATCTCCCCTTAAATTAATATCAATGAAGTAGTAAAATGGTTGTAAAGAGGCTAGGAACAGCCCAATGGAAAGAGCATCCCAGTCTCACATAATTTGTACCACTCACCCAACTGGCAACTAGAACAGAAAAATATGTAGTACAATGGTTGTAGGTTGTAAAGCCATCATGCCATCATAGTAGATCTACCATCTATCCCACATTTAAGAATCCCTCAATTGGTCTGGTCTGTAGATCCCCTGGTAGGTGCATGACAACAAACTAGAGGGGCCTGATGGGGTTCTCCCAAGAGGAAGAAGTAAAAACTCTTCCTGCGAGAACATGTTTCACACATGGATTTTGAACCACCGTCCAAATGATCATTGTTAAAACACTCTTTGACTTTTCATGAATCTTCATCGCTGTCTTCTCTAAATAATAATAGATTTAGTGGTGGCCCAACCATCATTTGCCTAAAATCGTGCAAGAGTCCATGGAAATTTTTGATCTGAGCTCGATTATACCATGGGTGGAATAAAAGTTTGGCTTTTACACTTCTACTAGTATGTGGTTTGTCACTTCCGTACTCAATATCTTGGGAATATAAAACATTTTAGAAAAATATTCATGAGCATCCATCCTTCACTATAGGGTGAGGGACATTTCCATAAATGAAAAATTTCAAGTACAAAAGTGAATTTTCAAGTACATAGGGTGAGGTACACTTCCTTGTCTTCATGTGCAAAAAGGGAAAGTGCTTTCAGCCTTTCACCCTATAGTGAGGGATAGATACACATGAATGTCCTTTAAAAACTGGAATTTGGAGAATTCTATAAGAAAAAAAAATAAAAAAGCTCATGTCACAAGGCTGTATTTTTTAAATTTTACAAAGCAAATAAAAATCTTCAAATGCTAAGGGCTACCAGCCAACGTGTTAGTAAAAAATACCCTACAGCAAGAAATTTGGTAAGGAAATTCTACAAACAAAGGCACTCCAAAAAGGCGCATTTATTTGAATGAAATTGAATTTGTAATGATTCTTGGTAAATATGGGTTGAAAGAAATATATTGTTAAAGATGTGAGAGGTGAAGAATATAAGGTGGGGTTGTAAATGAGAGCCTATTTTCTTAGGATTTGATTTACTAGTATGATGGAAGGGTATCCATTTTTTATACTAATTTATTTTCTATTAAAGACTAGATTATTTGATGGCCATCTACTTCGTTTTTCTAATTTCAATTACTTTTAGAAATGCATTTCAGACAATCATTCGTGTTTGGTAACTTCCCTATTAAAGTGAAGTGAGGTGAAGGCTCCAGACATGAAGAGATAAGGGGATCGTATCAAAAGTAGAAAAATTCGAAGATTTTCCTTTAGAAAAAAAAACTTTCTCGGCCACTATATGATAAAAAACCATCTACTTTTTTCATAAAAAAGTTGAACAAATTCATTTTCAAACCATTAAAGATAAAAGGCAATCGCATTATAATTAGACCCATTCATGTTTTATACTCTTTTGATTTGAGGCTTCACCTCAATTCACACTACAGGTAAAGCTACCTAACAGGCCTAGTAATGCACATGACCGCCGTACATCACGAGTATGAGAGATCTACTAATATATGGTGTATCTACTAACATGAAATATTAAAGTTGCAAGTAGTTTTACAATGTGGATTTAAATCTTCTGCAGCTTCAATGATATAACATCTCTGTTAATTCTCAAATTTGGACATATTCCCTATTTTATAAATTATAACATTCAAAATATACAACATCACATCTATGTATTTTGTTCATGTATGTAATACTTGATAAACCTTAGCTCCAAGTACGGTGTAGTTTGACTAAAAGAAAATACACATAAGGAGATTTATTTTGATAGATTTGGATTCTAGCTTGACCCCCACTCAGAGGTTTATAAACCTAAGCACAGGATTTCTTTGATCCCCAGATATAGCAGCCACACTGAAAGTGGAAACACAGATAGATTCAACCCTTCAGACAGACAAGCTGTGGAATCTGCAGAGCTAATATATTGCAGTTGTATAGTTGTCATCATCTGTGACTCTAAAAATATAATAACTGAAGGCATCTCATCTAGCTGTTCATTTTCATTAATGATAATGGAGAAATAATCCGGTGTGTGGTGATGCACTACAAAGTGCAGTGTAATTTCAAGATATTCTTACTTTGGGCCCCACTTTTCTAAATCTGGACCGTTAAAAGAATCTCTCTCGCACTAAATGGAGATAAGCTGAAAATTCACTTTGATCAGATTTAACATTCCCCATTGTTTGAAACAAAACAGATGTACTTTGCTTTTCTTTGGATGCGCAAAAATCAAGGATAAGAATAATCAAATTAGCTGGCACTTGGCCAACAAATAATACACATCATACCCTCTTATATACCCGTTAACTCATGTGATTGGCTTGGATCCATATGGGCCCACTTTAGAAAGGGAGACAGGTTATCTACCATTCTAACTTGCATGTTTACAAATGTCTCCAATACTTATGAGTTTATCACAACAATATCAAGATATATATTTTCCTTGAAGTGTCTTATCATGATACTATCAATTTAAATTCAATTAATTTATTGTTAAATATAAAAGTGGCAGTTTTTTATGTGATATATTCTCAACATTATTTGCTGGAAAAATTCAGAACTCAGAACTATTATCCCAACATTAACTTCTTGCAATTATTTTCCTATGAAGGACATTAATTTAGGTCCCATGAAACAGATGGCTATCATTTTCTACAGAGACAAGCACTCCCCACCGGATATATTTATTAAAGGCAGTGGACCCTAACTCCTTTGTATGATTTATAGGCATGCGCGACCTTTTGTCATTACGAAGGACAGCATGGAATTAGAAATGTTGAGGCATACTACTTGGAAAAATCTATTGAAGGAAGTGCATGCACAACATGATTTTGACATGACATGATGTGGAGTTCTTTTCGACCAAAGTCTACTCGGTAAATACTTTTCGATCAAAGTTACATTTGTAAAGTTATAAACAGTCCCTAGATCGAACTAGCTAGTTCGTTCCTTTCTTACTGTTTCCAGTAGCAGGCTGTTCGGATGTAGCAGCCACTAACACAGTGAGATTTTTATGATTTTGGACGGACACCAACAGTCTTGACCATCGAGACTTCATACTTTTGTGTAGCTCTTCACATTAACTTTAACGGTACCAATCAATGAACTATGATCGTCCCTGATTGTAGCACACATGGTTAAGAGATTTGGGTTAAATAATCATAAGTTGCTTTGTTGGTTAGCGATGTTGTTTTTCACCTAATTGTTCAGGATTTGATTTCTACCTACGTTGCTCCCTTCCCACATGTGTGGCCTATGCTTCCCACTTATGCAGCTCCCTATTCACCAGTGTGGGTTCTCTGCCCACTGTGTGGCCCCAACTCCCAGGTTGTGTACCCAAAAAATAAAAAATGAGAAAAGGACAGAAAAAAAAAAAGAAAAGAAAAGAAAAGAAAGAGACTTGGGTTAGGATGTGTCTTTATTTGGGTGGGTCAGCATTTACTAGAGAAATATGAAAATAAATATATTTTTATGGTAAAAAGGTGCTAGACTAGACTGCATATTATATATGGGTCCAAGTCATGGGGCCCACTTGGATGCTTTCCTATCACTGGAGGTAGGATGGATGGATGGGAAGCTCTCTCTGTGGATAATCCCAAGTCTTTATTTGGGTGTGCCAAAAATTAGCCCCATTAAATTATCTTAAGTCTTTATTTACCGGCCTTAAAGTAATTTAATGGTATTTTAACCATAGATTTTATTTTTTATATTCAATCCAACAGAGAGTAAATATTTGGTGAGTATAAATCTGAGCATGGTGAGAAATAATGCGAGGATAAAATATGAAAAAGTTGTACCGATCAAAGGTGGCCCAAGTGGGCCCCATAGAGCTAGTTGTGCATGCAGGTTGCTCATGAGAGAAATTTCTCCTTAGTTGTCATAGTGATCGTTGATATTTAATAATGTTTTGATCATATTGGAATGTTTTTCTAAAAATGCCCTGTTATTTTCAAGGTGCCATCAAGATTACAAAAAATATTGCAAGAAGATCAACAAATTCACAGTAAAAAAAGGAGAAAAATCAGAAAAAACTAAAAAATGTTCCCTAATAGCATTTGTTGTTTTTATTTATTTTTTATTTTTAATCATTTGTCATATTCTGAAATTTTTATCTTAGGAAAATGATTGGACATTTTAAAATGTGGCATTCTTTCAAGACATTATTGGAAGCTTTTGAAAAAGTAAATTAATTTATATATTATAAAATAATAAGTAATAATAAAATACTCTTGAAATTTCATGCTAGTTAGGGACACCAACCATAGCTCAGCTGGTTAGTGACCCAACATCTACTTTTTCAGATGAGACCGAGTCTCTCTCAAGCATCATGTATAGCTTTCTCTAAGCTATATATGGACCGACTTCATTGCAAATTACGGTGGTTGGTGAAACCTAAAGGGTGTTTGTCCGCATGAGAGGGCTTTTAGAGAAAAATAATGGTGGCTAAACCATTGCAATGTTTGTTGAAAGGATTAGGGTTTTTAAGATCCAAGGACAAAATGTTCGAAACAAAGAATCCAAGGAACATTATTGGCAGTATAGTCTCTATTTTATAATAGCTAGACAGCTAGAAACTTCTCTTACAGGACAAAAAAGAACCCTTTATAAAATTATATTTTTTTTCTTCTTTCTCTTTATAATAAACCAAAGTCAACCGAAACTGAACAGTGAGCCCTTCAAATCTGAACTACTAAAATGAACTTCCTCTTCTTGTTATAAAACTTAGACAATTTTTACTCCACTAAGTTAACCAGATAATTGAGCGTGTATATAGATCATGAGCTTCCCACATCAAAGCCTACTTTTTCGGACATGTGAATGCATTATTAGTTCATTTCAGTCCAAATTATTGAAACTGTGGTGCTCAGATTTTAGAGGCCCAAAAGTGGTGCAGTGTGACCGAATGGTCCTACTAGCAATAACATTGATGGTGCAGGGTGAGGGTGGACCCAACAACTTCACATGTCTCCCCATCAGCCTTGTAGAGTGGCCCACCCACATGCAGATCAGCACATCTGGATCCGGAAAAATACCCTATGTGTTGGATTTCACATTTCTTTCATTGCATACTGATAAAGCAATCAGAGTCCAACACTCCAACTAGGAGAGGAACATACATGACGTGTTACAGGAAGAGTGGACCTCGCTTGCTTCATCTGTAGGATCTCACCCATATTATCACTTCCAAACCCAGTAAAAGAATTCAAAGTGCAGTGAGAGCCAGTCATGAATTCTGGAAAGAAGAAGAGACTGATAGCAACCCTAGAATAGATTGATCAGGAGAGTCCTAAATAACAATATTCTAGATTGGAATCTGGACCGCAGCCATTTAGAATAATTGATGGGGTCCACCTGTTTAACCCAAGTTGATCAAATCAATGCTCTCTTCCTGTACTACCATATGAAGGTCTTAATAAATTATTATGCAAACTATTGTATATTACAAAAGAAGATGTTTACATCAAAACCAGTTTAAAGGGCCTGTTTGTTTGTTTGTTTGTTTTTTAAATTGAATTCTTAAGAATTTTATTTTTAGAAGTGGTTAAAATCAAAGAAACAAAGATGGATATCTAAAAATGAATGATCACATAATCTCCACTTAAATAATAATAATAATCAAAGCCTTTTTTTTTTCAAAAATGTTAGAGTTGGTTGTATGAATTCTGTTTCTTTCTATACTAATTTCTTTACTCACACTTATTTAGGTTTGTGCAAGAACTCTTACCCAATTTCTATTGCAATTAGATGTTGTAGTGAGTTACTAAAAAAAGGGGATGCCCTAGCATATAACTGCTGTCGAATTGTAACTGAATGCCACTGTAGTGCGTCGTTTAAAGGGAATGTCTTAGGATGATCATGGAATGTTGTTATCTAGACATCAACTTAATATATATAATTCAAATCATATGAAAGTCGAGATCTCATCCACATCTCTACTTTGAATTCTTCACCACTTAACACCTCTTTGATAATTCTAAGTTGGAGCCTATTTGACCAACATCCTCATGTATTTAACTCCTTGTAAACAAATGGCTCCTAAAACAGTGACGGCTCCAGAAATTCAAGTCAGTGGGGTCAACGAAAGTCTTATCTTCCACAAATTGAATAAACTTGTTTTCCCCTTTATCAACATCTGTCATCTACTTTTAATAATATTAGAGTTTTCTCTATTTAATACAAGGAGAATATCGTATTTAGAGGTTAAGTTAGTGTAAATGAAGACTTATCGACAAAATGTCTAAAAAAAGAAATTTTCTTTAAAAAAATAAAAATTGGGCCCATTAGGTTTTTTTTTTTTTTTTTTTTTTTTTTTTTTTGTTCATTTGTTTTTTTTGGTAGACAAATGGCCCATAAACTTAGGTTTTGAGTGGGGTCAAAAGCTTCTTATAACTTCAATTCATGAAAGAGTTTTTTTTAAATATTTTTTCAGACCTCATTGGGGTCAATTGACCCCGCTGGGATCTATGTACCGCCGTCCATGCCCTAATGCTATGTTTGGGAAGGGGGGAGGGGAAGGAAAATTTGAGGGGGAAGGAAAATGAAGGGGAGGGGAGGAGAGGGAAAATTAATTTTACCTCCTCTTGTTTAGGAAGTTAAAAGGTAGGGAGAAGAAAGGTAAAAAAGTATAATTTTGTTTGTTTGTGAGGTAAAGAGATAAAAACCATTTTACCCTTACTTTTGTAAAAGTTTGAATTTGACAAAAAGGGCAGTTTAGCCATTTCCCACAATTTCCCCTCTTTTGCCCTCATTTTCCCCCTATTTTGGGGGGGAAATTTTTAAGTGAGCCCCACTTGCTTTTTCCCTCCATTTTTCCCTCCCCCACTCCCTCCCTTTCCAAACACCCTCATTTTTCATTTTCCAGTTTCCCCCCCATTTTCCCCCCTTCTCAAACGGTACCTAAATGTATTACAATTTAAAGATAGATATCTTCATTTTTTTTAAAAAAAAAGACTTTATTCTAAATAAGACTTCAGTAGAATGCACGCAATGTTTTAGTTGGTGTGGTTGAAGCCTATAATACAGTATAGACCTACTACAAGGATCAGTTTCACCTTCGGACCAGGTCACGTTCAAAGCTATGTCTAAAAATACACAGATAAGGGTGCATCTGTGCTATGCCAGCCGAAAGAAGAGGAGACATGGCGTTGGATTTTTTGACACCTTCCTCAAACTGTTTGGTGCTACAAAAAAAAAAAACAGCAAAAACTTTCCGTGCGATTTGACTTGATTTCTGCATGAAAGAGGTAGGAAAGCCGGTGCTGCGGAATAAGAAACTATGCACAATCGCACACTAAAAAGCTTTGATCTACTCACCCCAAAATAAATCACATGAAAGTAAAATTCCTACCAGCATCACATTGATGACGCAGGGGAAAGGAGGAGGACGACGACACCATCATGTCTCCGTCAGCTTTGTAGAGTGGCCCACATGCAGGTCAGCAAGTCTAAATTGAAAAATGGAGAGGCCCACCCCAACCATGTCTATCAATTTAATTTAGGTAAAGACTTCAAAGTCCTGTGTGCCCGAGACTAGCAGCCAGAAACTAAAAAGAAGAGATGACTTGTAGCTGTACTTGCCATGACTACCATATCAATTTCCATGTATTCAATTTTGTGCAAACAATGTTTTTAGTTGGGAGGTTGAAGCTTAGTATATCATATTGATGAGGCCCTCGAAATAATGGGCCTTAATGGCCACAGCTAAGTTTCAAGTCAGAACTTAATTTTACAAAAAAAAAAAAAAAAAGAATTTTGACTGTACAACTGTCTTAAGACCCGTCAACAGTTGAAATTTAAGCTTTTACCAAAAAAAATAAATAACAGTTGATACTTGAGAAATTTCATGGAGCTATTCATTCAATGTTCATCGTACTTTATAATATCCTACATCTATTTTAGGCATGTTTGGATTGATGAGGATTGGAGTAAAATGAAGTGGATTTCACATGTGGAGTGCAATGAAGAGAAGTATGTTGAAGTTAAAGTAGAGTACTTCACTTCACTCCATTTGGATGCTTATTTTGAAATTAAGGTTTGCAGTAGAAACCATTTTTATTCAAAGAATACAAAATATTTAGAGTTAGAAGTGAAATGGAGTACATGTGTCTCACAACATTACTTCATCTATAGGGTCACACTCATTCAAACGGGACAGAGTTGAAATTTTAGACCGTTACACCCATTTAACTTCACTATACTCTATTTTTTGCCTGTACAAACAATAATGTATCACATAAATTTAAATTTCCTTTCATACGTAACTTTTTAGCTCTTTAATTTGTTGCACGAACAGTGAGGATTTTTTTTTTTTTTAAAACCTTCAATAGCTACATGGGTAAATTTCAGGTCCCAGGATAACCCCTTTAGTGAAATAAAAAGAAACAAGCCTTTTGACTGGTTTGGGCTCATACCATTCAATCAGCTCCCTTAATCCAGCAGGCCTCTATCATATCAACGTACGTAAATAGAAGTGGTGAGAAGAGAAAGGCAAAACGGCTTTCCCTTCGCCCTTTCGCATCATTCCCCTCCTTTTCCAAAGCTAAAACGACACATGCTCCTTTGTTTAAAAGATGGTCTCTCCATTATCTATCATTGGTATAAGAAAAACACCTTCTTTATTGAAAAGTAGATCTTATCCCATCATCATTCCTAAAAACAAGATTGCAATCAGCTTTTGAGAGGACCAATCTCTCTCTCTCTCTCTCTCTCTCTCGTTCATATATTAGGAAGGTCCACATTCAAACAATGGTCATTGCTCGCCCTAACATTAGAGAGGACCCATGGGTGTATTATTGGGCACCTCCGATGGAGTCAACATATGGTTGAGAAGCATTTTAGATGACTAATTTTTGCCAGAGAGTTTGTGGTTAACTGATGTGACGCTGCATTAGATAAGCATGATCATTTCTATGTCAGTGTCATATGATGGTAAGGAGAGTTATAAGAATTTATCCATGAGATGTGGGTAGCTGTTCTTAAGTTACAGAGAAAGTAACGGATAATGAAGGGTTAGTTGGTTTACCCATGAGTAGGAATAATTTTCATATTTGTATGAGTGTGAGTGGTGGGTGCAGTTATTTGTAGGAGTGGTGGATAAAGTTGTGGTAAGTTGTGTTAGTTACAGAGAGTGGGTAATTACGGTAGTTATAAGTGCATGTATCTTGTATTTAAAAATGATATTGATTAATGAAATAGATATCCTCGCTTCTAGCAACTTTTTGTTAAGTTATTGGAGCGTCAAGGTTCCCTTCGATGTGAACTTATAAAATTTCTTTTACTCTTTAAGAAAATAGGGTGAAATAAGAAGTGTGTACATATCATTTGGTATCAAAGTCGACTTCCACATCCCGAATTCGAGTCACGAAAAGGATTGCCTGCCGCCAAAGTGAGAGTCACCAAAGACGTCAGTTGCTAGGGGCGGACCTAGGAATTCTTCTAAGGGGGAAGGGGGCATTATGTAGAAACAAAATCTTGGGAGGGTCATATATAAAAAAGTGCATATGATTTTCAAAACATATAAAGAGTTTATTGAAAACTTTGGGGGGCCATAAGTAAAAAACTATAAAAAAATTTTTAAAGCTCAAGGGGTTTTTCTGAAATTTGGAGGGTAGCCTCTATCAGCCTCTTCGCCCCCTTATTCAGCTAGTGTCCGTTGTGGAAACGTGGTGGTCTGTTAATTTGACGCGTTCCATCAATCAAAGGACTTTTGCCGTATTGGTTAGGTCCATAACATAAATCACCAATTTCTAACAGTTTCCTAATTAGAAGTTAAGAAAGAAAAAAAAAATTCTGTATAACTGCCTTTTTCACCTTACTAATTGTTCAACTACAACAAATCTTTGATTGTTTAGTCACCCATACAGTATTTTTGGAACTTGGTGTTACCTGCCCCAAAGTTGTGGAGCATGTGGGAAAAATGCTATACCCATAATTTTGATACTCATAATAACAAATTTCCAACCAAGACATTTATTAACGCCATGTTTGTTTGTATTAAAATAAATATGAATTGAATACATAGTATTTATATTTTTTAATATCATTGGTCAATTTCCAAAAATAATACCAAATAATCTTTCCTTTTATAGAAATAGAATCAAAGAAAGATGGAAAATGAATAACAAGTCATCACCAAAGTTATTTATTTTCCCATCTTCCTTTCATTCTATTGCTATATAAAGAAAGGCCGTTTAATGTTCATTATTAAAAATTCACACTTAAATCTTCATTTTTAACCACTTATGATATAAATCCTATGCATTTAGTTCTAATGTATTCAAATGCAAACAAACAAGCCCTAAATGTTTTTTTGATGAGCTATTCGTCATCTGAAGAAGGTTTGAACCATTTTGATCCCCTTCATACGCATATCTATTTCTAATATAGGAATGTAAAGATAGAATGCTATGGACTTGTTTGCAGAGAGCATTATGCACTCTGCAGATCTCAGTTTCCATCAAAGCAGACTCCTGCATTCTTACCCCTTGAATAGGATATTGAAATCTTCTCTATTGAGAAAAATCAGTCCGTTTTTTTTTCTTCTTTGCTCCAGGGAAAATGTGATGCACCAAAAAATGAAACATAGGCTGCACAGAAAACCAAAACAAGTTTTCTCTTCATCTCGAAAGCCTCTAGTTGCACAAACACACCCTAAGTAGTAAAATTGACAGTCTAAATGCTCCTTCAAACTATGCCAAGTATGGGCTCCATTTAATCCAAAGGGGTTTCAACAACTCATTGTTCTAGATCTATCAAGATTAAGGCCCGTCTAGTTATCACATGCTCAATGCTCTGTGATATGGTAAAAAGCAGAGAATCATTCCTTCCTTTATTCGCAATTATATTTTAATTGTCACTTCTTTAATTGAAGCAAGCAATAAGGGATTTATGGAAACTCATCAATGAGTAGAATTACTGTCTGAGAAGAAAAATGAACAAAACAGAACAAATAATATGCAAAAATTACAAATAGACAGCAATTACCATCAATGACAAATCATTTCAACAATAACAATTGATATACTATAGGCTGATCCTAGTAGAGCCATCTCTAATAGCCATCTATAAATTAACTACTTTGCCTGTTCTGAATCTCATCATATCTGATCCAAAAAGTAACATCCTTGATGTAGGCCAGACTCTTATGACATTACGGATTCCATCTCTGCCTTGTTATCATAAAACCAGAAAGTGGGGAAGAACAGTAGAAGTCGAGAACCAAAATGATTTCTAGTCTCATGTGTCTTCTGTTGGCTCCATATGAAAAAAAAATGTGAAATCTTGGAAATATAATGAATTGGATAATTAAATTATTTACCATGACCCAGGAGATTGCCTGTAAACTTGCAGATTTGTGACTGGAAAAGCTGAGTATAGAATGGGTATGCATCCAATGATTAGAAAATGAACACCCTTTACTTCTTTGCACTGAAATTTCCTAAAATGTTCCACTATGCCATTTTTTTTCATTTTTCTAATCAGAAAGATTCTTCAACTTTCCTATGTGTCAGCTTTTCATCATAAGCTCTGGTTTGATGGTGACAATAGCTTCTTTTGACAGATCAAAATCTTCTCCTTCTCCATGGTGTACTCAGTGTTTTGTTTCTGGCAACCCCATCTCATTCCTTTGGCAATCATTGATATTGAATTCAAGAAATAGTTGGATTCACGGATTATTATGTAGCCATTAGGACGAAGTATCCGGTCCATCTCTAGAAGCACATATTTCATATCACACCTTCCAATGCAGTCATTACATAGTGTCAGAAATTCTCATATGCATACATTTATGATTTTATTCTTGAAGCAATCTTTACTTCTACATAAATGCATGAATTCTCTAGTGCATGCGATACATATATGTTATTATACAAAAGACAGTTATCATTTACGAAGGTTTTTGCATGGTGAAATAAATGTAGATGAAACTGGATTTAGATATTTCAAAAGGTAGGTTGAGTCCAAATCACAGTTGGAAGGTACTCATTGCTGCAACCATGAGGTTGCAGGTTCAAGTCATGTTACCAGACACTCCTCACTATGCATCTCATAAATGTTGGACAGGTCCACTGTAGTAAGTTTTGTACGAAGAAGCACTTATTGAAATGCACATTTCAATCTCATCCATACCCCAAAAGAATTTCAAAGAACTGAAGGGGTAGTACCCTCAGGGCCCAGAAGGATGGTCGTGGATTCTAATACGACATGTAAACAATAACATAGGTCCCAGGCTTAGGTTGTTGATTCTAGAACTAAAATGTGGTTCGAGGCTTGTAGCAACAAATGCCAGACTCCTCCCAAGATACACAAGAGGGTCATGCATTCCAGAACCCGTTTCTCTTGTGCACCAGCTGGGAGCATGATTGCAACAGATTGACTTGGGATCTGCAAGGGGATGACTTGGGATCTGCAAGGGGACAAGTGACAGCATTTCACTGATTGAAAGGCAAGCAAGGCAGTTGGTTGTTTTGGTTCAAAGTTAGAAGAGTTGGCAGCTTTATTGTAGGAGCAAGGATGTGAAACCGTGGAGGGGTATGCCTACTCGCATGTGAAAATCAAGTTCCTTCTGAATTATTTTTTTTTTTTTTTGGGTAAGTTGGACTACTGGTTAACATGGCTGTTACAAGAAAAGGTGGCAAGGGACTTGCGTGACTGTTGGACGAAATTTTTACCATGGCTATTAAAAGGGAGCACACAAAAAATAAAAGGGACTATTGGCTTATTCTTCCCAGAGTAGTGTGAGGCAATGCCGCAAATATTGGTGATATTATTAAAAATATCATGATAGTATTTGTGAACATTTGTTTTCCCAATAACACTGCAGCATTTTAAAATTATCAGAATATTTGGAACATGAAATAGCACAAGTTCTACAATAAAAAGGGTAAAGGTGATCATGCCAAGAAGTTTAAAGAAGTTCCTTTGGTCCATTAATAGTGAGGTTAGTTGTAAGGTTTAACTCATCTCTCTCTCTCTCTCTCTCTCTCTCTCTCTCTCTCTCTCTCTCTCTCTAGGGGGGCTCTATATATATATATATATATATATCGGTGTGTCACAGCTCACACCACAGCCATCTTCTATTACTGAAAGGGATTGACCTCTCTCTTAAGTTCATGTTTATTTATTTTTTATTTTTCATCATTTGGTGCCTGCCTTCATAAAGTAAGGGGGTTACAATCTTTCCCACATGTTTGATAATCTTAGTGTAGGTTAGGTTTTCGATTTGTGAGGTGTATGGATATTAGTCATATCCAAGTTTTTCCAGAAAGGAATCCATGTGGTGTTCAAGGGCATGGATTTTAGACGTTGCATCTTTCCTTCATATAAAATTTTTCCATTAACCTGTGAGCTGTGATAACATGATACTTCAAAATGGACACAGTAATATTATATTGTATCCAATAGTTCATTTTTATGTCTAAAATCCATGTCCCTTCAGTGTACATGTCTCAGTCGCTGTTGTTTCAATTTTGTGTCTAGGCATCACAAGTTTTTTAACGTTTTTGTCAAAACATCTTCCATGTTGAACTTCAAGATGATTTTATCATTACTCAGAATTCAGAAAGAAGATCTCATAAATGAAAATAAATTCAGATAAGCATTTTTAGATCATTACCTGTGACTTTCAGCAGTAAAAAGGCCATCAAAGTGCAGAAGGTCATAAGTTCGTGGGTATGTGGAGAATGCCTCGCACCTACAGAACAAGAATAGACCAACAACCATTAGCCATCAAATCATTGCTGCTTCACTGTAGAAACTATATCCATTTACATGCATAAGTCATGTATTTTGCTACATCATTATCGAAAACTTAACCCATCAATCCTGGGTCAGCTTAATGAGTTTTAGTATGTAACTCTAAAATAAGCTATCACCTTATTTCTTATCTCTAAGGTATCTGTAAAATAATCGTAAGACCTTATTTCTTATTTAAGGTCTCTGTGTGTGTGTTTGAAGGTGTAAAAGAGACTGAATGCATTACAACTGCGTAGGCATGGAAGAGACGAAAGCCACAAGAAGAATCACTGTGAATGCATAGCAGTTATTAAGAAGAATGAATGCACAACATGCGAAAGTCAATTTGGCATACCAATCATGGTAAGTCCCAATCAGTCCCCTATCATAGACTACACTTAGTGAATTTGTGCCATAGGAAGAGACAACATTCATAACCCATATAGGATCATCAATAAGTGCTGCAGCAAATCCTCCATACTCCGTATTCATGTCCATGACATTACGAATTTTATCAGTTCCAAGAGCAGGCAGCAAGGTCTTGTAATGTTTCACCCTCACTTTCCATTTGCTGTCATCATGCTTGAATGCACTGGCACTCCCACCAGGGATCGTCGAAATGCGCTCAGGAGCAATATGAAGACGGGCAGGCCATTTTGGAGTAGATTCCAAGTTTAATTTCTTGAATTCCTGACTCAGAGTAACAAGACAAGAACGGAGTGGTGTGTACCATGCTGCATCAGGTTCTGTACTGTCATCACACTTTGGTGGGTAAGCATCAGGTACCAAAAGCTTATCATAGCAGCTATTGTCAGAAGATTTTTTCCATACGGAAATATCATCTTTTTGATTGTATAACTTGAAGCACATGCTAGATAGCAGCTTCTGCAATTTATTGTAATCCGACTTCTGCTCTTCCACAGTGGTATTCCATCCTCGCCAGCGGTTCTTGTAGTTCACTGGCGGGCCAGAGAGGACCCAGAAGCCTCCAGGCCTTAGTATACGGTGTATTTCCAAAAGGTAAATTCCACCTGAAACAGGACAGTTTTCCTTGTGAGAGTGGTGAACTTGCTATGCAAGACTAGACATTCCAACATAGCTATATTAGTCAGATGATAAATGATTTTTTTCCTTTTTTACAAAAGATCCAATTCAACAAACGAGGGGGGGTGTAAGATCTGGCCCCACCATTAATTATATTTATTATTAAAATATTAGTATTATTTAATTAAATGTATTTTAATTATTTAAGTGGGTAGGATTAAGTGGGACACACGTTAGATGAGTGGATCGGTAAGTTGGGCTAGTGGGTAGATGACCTGACCCGCAGTTTGACCCAATGACTCAAGCCCATAGAATATTACCTTTTAACCTAATCCCTGTTTTAAAGAACTACACGTTCTTATCTCTCCACTTTTGTCTGCAACTCCTCCCGGTTTATCTTCGTCTTCTTCCTCTTTCAACTTCTCAAGCCATTGCAGCTTTAGGATCCAGCCATCAGAATCAAGATCAAAGGATACCATCATTCTTGGTTCAGCATTCTTATCTCAGGTAACCCTCTCCTCAAATCATTAGGAGTAGATCTATATTCTTGGGTTATCTCCTTTTTCTTTCCAATAGAAGATTTGGATAGGAGTACCATAGATCTGTTCATCTGAGCATTTCTTTCCCATATTCTTTGTCAGATTGGTGATAGGATTATTCTCGAGCGCTGTGGGAATTTCGGTTTGGGTATTGGTTAGGATCTGTGCATTTTTCTTCAACCCCGGTAAAAGGCAAGTACCTAAACATAATTTGTAAAATTAATATATGTGTTTCTCGTAGAAACCAATGTGGTGCATATAGAAACCCTTTGATGCCTTTTTATGATGTTAATTGTTTTTGCAATGAGATCGGAGATTTTGGGGATGACCCAATCGATTCGATTTTCTAATATCGATGTTACTGTTGCAAATGGCTGTTCCCCGCAACACTTTTGTTTGGATTTCTTTTTTTGTGATTAAACCATCACTTACTGTTGTTTGGATTTTTTAAAACCCCTTTTTATCTTCTGTAGATTGGTGGTTAGGGATGTGAGACAATTATTTCAAGTAACCTTTAAGGGCAGGCAGAGTGGATCTGTAATAGGGAACGCTAACAGGGAATGCAGGCAATTTGGGACTGTCTGTGTCTTCGACGATGGAACCCAGGTGGGGCCTCTTGATGTATGATCAGGTCCGTGGATCTGATAGGGGACCCATGGACGACTTTGACGGTGGTGGACCCATGGGGATTGGGTCCCATTTGGCCTCTCATCTAAGGGTTTCACATAGTCTGGGTGTCCATTGTAAAGGGTTTTTATTTTGAACATTAGACGGTGGCAGGACCCACTGGATCATTTGATCACGGATCTAACCCTTCCATCTAGCCGTACATGGCTGGGCGATATTAGTTGTGATGGTAATTTGGGCTTTTGACCAAGGGACTCACTATCTTAACATCCATGCCACATCAAATGTGGAGTTGAACTGTAACTGGACTCTGTCATGTATACAGGGACGGTGTTGTTTTGGATATTCATGAGGAGAGAGAGAGAACCTTGGTGATAAGATATTATAATGTGAGTGTGACATCACATGAGTTCAAAAAAAGAAGTGTTGCGTATGAGTGATGACTTGGGACTTCTATTGGAAAAATAATTCCTATATGACAACTTTATCACTTGTCATAGCTTTCCCATACACCCCATTAGTTTTTAGAATTTGAAGAAAAGGGCCTTGGTTGTTTTATAAATATAAATTAAATCCCTTGGATTATTTTAAATGTGGAAAATATTTGATAGGGACCTCGAGTTTTCTAAAATTATACACTAAGGTCATTTATCATTATAAATTTGCAAATTAAATATTAAATGTTATCTTTGATTTTAAATGTGTCAAAATTATAATTTTAGACCTTATTAATCGAATCATTAGACCAAGTAAATACCGTCCGGGCAAACGGTATCTTACTAACATGGGGTTAGTACTTCGTAAAACCTAGGGAAAATCCTAATGGATTCGAGCTCAACCCTATGCACCATTGATGTAGAAGGAATGCGCTGATCTTTTATTTATTAGAGATTCATGTGGTTTTTGGGTATAAGACCTTATGGGTTGACCTTAGGATTGATTTGTATTTATGTTTTAACCTTCACATGCATATATATATATATATATATATATTGGTTTAGGATGTGTATTCCTTTAGATGCATACCCTATTGTGTGTTATGCACTATAAAGTGGCTTGGCAAATTTTGTATGACGATTTAATTATGATATGGAATGTGGAAAGGCCAGCACTTTATTTTGACTTAGGACTCTTGTGTCGAGCTTTATTATCCAGGTCTATTACGTTTATATGTTTATATTTATGTTTATGTGGGTCATTTATGGACGACTGCAGATCGATATATGGACGGTTGATCACCGATGTGACCAGATCACTTATAATCCACTATAAATGTGAACAGGTTATCCTGATATTTTTTTTTATTTGATCGGTTTATGACCACCGACGTTATGGACGGGCTTTCCCGATTTATTTAGGGCTGACCACCCACAATGGGGACACTTGTCTTCGTGTGAATCATATTGCTCATTTTGCTTTATTTGGATTATGTTATACGTTCTTTCTCGTCATTACTTCTATATGATTACACTTGTCTTTATTCTTCTCGTTATTGTATTTAATTTTGAATTATTATTATGTACTTGCTATTTAGTATTTACTTTGTAATATTTAGTGCATAGATACCGAGCCCTACTTTACCCAGGAGACGGAGGAGGATCAAGCGTTTCAAACGTTTGATCCAACTGATGAACCCGAGTGGGATGCCGGAGATGGCTTTGGAGCTGTCTGAACCAGCATAAGAGTGAACGACATCTTAGCAATCCTTTAGATGAACAATCTTTTATTATGAAACTTCCTTTAGTAATTATTGAATTTATTCTGCAACTTTAATTATTAATATTTATTTGATTTTTATGTTGGGTTTCATTTATGAACCTTCAATACCAATTGAACAAAGCTTCCGTTGCATTTAATGAAATTTATTTTGACTCACCACATGTTGAAATTTTATGTGGGTCCACTTTTGGAAGCTTGTGTTGTATTAAACACAGGAATTTGAATTTGGTTTTAATATTTCACGTTTTTCCCCAATTCTTATTTTTGGGGACGTGACCGGGGTGGGGGGATACTAAGCATGTTTACTGGTCATCCATTCACAATAGAGTACTAACAGTAGACTAGTGGATAGGACATGATAAATCAACCTTTCTGTAATTAAAACCATAAAATGGAATTTTGGTCTATGTGACTATGCTCAAGTTGGTTTGTCAAAACTGAAGACTTGACATTGCATATTCATACTAGGGCACGACCGCACGAATCTTGAAAGATCTAGTCACAAGTACGACGCCCACCCCATGGACCATGAATCAAAATTGAGCCCCACGGACTAAAGCCAACCTGTTCAATTTAATGGCCAATTAAATATTAGCAATATATTTTTTTTTATTAAGTATATGGCCCAAATTAAATGAAAAAGGGGGAAAAAAAAAACTCACTCAACTTACATGGAAAAATGTTCTTTTTGCTAGTTTTGTCATTTCAAATGCCTCCAACACACTTGACTTTTTGTTTGCAACTTGTAATAAGTCCATGTGTCACAATGACCAAAATGCCCAAAAAATCCTCATTAAATATTGTCAAAGAGAATAGGAACTTACCAAATTCTGTCCATGGGATGAGGCATCTGGAGCAATGAGCCATATCAAAAGAATTGGAGGGGAAAGGAAGACGCTGTGTGGAAATGATACCCAAGATTGCTGGAATTCCACGTTCAAGGGCAAACTGAACTTGAGCCTCATGATTGTCTCTTGGTGCAAGAGAAACAGTTAAAATTCCACGGTCTAGCAAATCACCTCCCCAACTGGCAACCTATAAAGCAGATGCATCCATTCAATTACATGTAAACAAACATTTACCACAGATTGGACTGATGCAACAAGGATTCAAAGGGAAAGAACTAAAAAAATTTAGGAGCAGGGAGACCATCACAAGCTAGATTAATGTTTTTTTTTTCTTTTTTAAATGAAGTTGGATTAATGTTACCAGGCTTCAAAAGGAAAGCATCTAGAAAATTAGGAGCAAGGAGATCATCGGTCCAATTGACAAACATCTTAAGGGCATGTTTTTGTATCTGGTTGAAACTCTTTTTGAGAGGGATTGACCATGAACTTTTTTCATGGACTAGCAGTGATGGAGACTTTGAAGTCCAAGGATAAATTATAGTGCGCCATGCTTTTCCATACAGTGAAACACCTTTTGGAAGTAATCTTTGCAATAAAAAGAAGTTCAAAATGAAAGTTTTTAGGTTTCCTCTGTACACATTTGGGAGAGTATTTTCATTTTCTATCATCTCCCGGCAGACATCCACAACAGACAGGAAAAGTAGTGTACATTTCCTTGCTATTTTTGCGGAATGATGCCACACCATACTACTAGCTTTTTGGTTGCCTGTGCAATAACCCACTTTTTCACAAACAATGTGGTTATACGAAAGTACCTTAAAGCAGATGCTCACGTTACATCTAACCGAAAGAATATGTTAATGAATAAACCAATTACCATGATCTGGACTAACATTACTAGGATTAAGGCAAACTAGGAAAAGGAAAAACATCTTTAACAATTAAAAACAGGAGAATATAATTGGTCTAAAAAACTAACTTCCCAACGGGCAAAGCAGATGCATCCATCCCATTACATATAAATCGAAATAACGTGCACATGAATTAATTAATCACCATAATTTGGACTAATATTGCTCTCTCTCTCTCTAAACCACAACAGAACCACCCCTCATTTTTGCTGGCATAAACCAGTTAAGTTAGACTACTGGTCAGGAGTGATACCTTGAACTGGACGGCCCAAAGATCGGTCCCTGATCATGTGTGTGATACTCAGGTGCCACCACCACTCAGCCATGAGTGTGTTGGCCCCTTCTATTTCTATTGTGATGAAAATGTTCTGCTTTCTAATGGCATTTGATGTTCTTTTCAGGCAGGAATTAAACCAGTACATACTCAGGGATCCCATTGCAGGCCTAGCATACTCCCTCTCTAGGAAGAACCTAAGTGTGAGATCCCAATCCGCCTGGGTAATCCCCAAGACCAGGTCAAGCGCTCCTGTAAGTCAAGAAAAGGGAATCCGCAAGGGTAAGGGTGGAGTGCTTCGGTTAGCACCGCGAGGCTTTGTCCAAATCCCACATCGGAAACATCCAAGTCCTGACCTTGGGCTTATAATGTGCGACCTGGTCCTTAACTCCACATAAGGCCTTTTAAAACCATAAGGCAAGACTGGGTTGAAATCCCATGAGCCAAAGTGGACAATATCATGTGAATAGTGGGCATGGGTTGTTACACTAAGCAAATGTGCTTTCTACATTGTTGGCTAGACAACATTGTACGATTCTAATACCAAAAGTAGAAAAAGGGAGTAGACTGTAAATTTTCAAAAATATTGAATTATGCATACAAATGAATAAAACATAAGATGACTGAGCACTCATAAGAGACTACTGACATCAGTAGAACAAAAACCTAAGACAATAAGCAACTCACCCCACACCCCGTGTCAATGGCAGTTCGGACTGTCCCATCCTTCATACCAGGAATCAAATCCTGCATCAAATCAACATATGCACCAACTCCTCGGGGAAACATAGTACCTCCGCCGGGAAACAAGAACTTCTCCCCTTCTTTTCGCAGCCAGTGCTGATTAGATTTCTGATTGTTAATCCAATCATAGGGCACATTTCTGAAATCAAACACAAAATGAGAAAATCTGCTTTACTGATCCTGTCCAGATGAGGGAGTGACTTGATCAACTATAACAAGACAATCAAATGCTATCTAAAAAGCTTTTATTAAATATACACGAGAAATAGAAGGATATGATAGTCTACACTAGGCTGCATTACCTATACCAACACTCATCTTTGCTCTTTGGCCATTTGATTGGTGTCTTGTACCCTTTTGGTTGGGGTACTAAGCATTCTTTCCTTTCAAAGATTGGAGGGCAGTGGCGTTCCATAAATGTAAGCCTATGAGAACCATACTTCTTCCATCTCTACAACAAGAGGAAAAGGTTTCAACATCAAGAGGAAATGCATGTATTGAAAGTAACTGTATGTGCAGTATCTAAATGTAAACATACATAGTATATATAGAAAAACAAATACAGTGAGAACCAACTGCACTACATGATGTCCCTATCCAGCTAAGCAACAGCCAAGGACGATCAAAATAGTTTTTGGTGTACCCTTAATCCACAACAGGAACTTTATGCCCTCTCAACCCAAATGGTTGGCACGCTTCCAGTCCCACTAAGCCCACACGCATTACATCGAGCATTATACATGAAAATGAAACAGTGAAAACCAACCACCTAAACAGATGCCAATCATGGGAAGTGGGGGGATGGAAAGGTCTTCGTGAGGATGAGGGTGATTGTTATGAATTTGGGTTTGGAGGGGTTTTGATTACTGTTGAATCACAAAAAAAGGTACTTCAATTTAAAAGTCAAGCTTTCAAACGAGCCCTGTAAATTAAGGGCACAATGATCATATCAATAACATTTTCACCCGATCCTATCCACTTCAAGACCTTCGTATTGTCCCTCCTCTCTCTCTCTCAAAATCAATCAATAGACACAGACACTAATTCCAAATTGGTAAACTGACCCTCTTAAATCATCAAAGGACTGGGATGATAAAATGAACAAATCCCCCCCCCCCCCCCCCCCCCCCCCCCCCCCCCCCACAACAAAATAATAATAAAAATAAAATAATAATAATAATGAAAAATAAATAAATTTGGCACGCCACTAGCCCATATGTAGACTATTCCGACCCCACCACTCCAAAACACCAAACAACATGCATTCAAGTGGTCCTTATAGGGGGGTTGGTGAGACCAGGTTTCACTACAAAATCACTACATATTAGAGAATTTGCTAAAGGGACAGTTCATTAATTTAAAATTAGGAAGTCTCAAAAAGGGCCACCTATAATGGATCCAAATTCCAACCCCAACACCGCCCCCCAAGCTCACTATTGGCACCCACACCAACTTGACACGCATCAAACTGATATACATCATTCGATTAAATCACACAAAAAAAAAATAAAAGAAAGAAAGAATTTAAAAGGTTAAAACTCTGAGCCCCCTAAATCAAGGGTAGAATGATTTAAATGAAACTATTTTTGGTCAACCCTAATCCACATGTAGAGGTGAAAATCTGGGCGGGAAGCCCAGGCCTAGCACGGGCCCGGCACGAAAAAACCGTGCCTGGGCCGTGCTGGGCCCAGGTCCCCCAGGCCCGAGGCAGGCCCGAGGCACGGCACGACACGGCTAAAATCCGTGCCGTGCTGGGCCAACGCCCAGAGCCCGCGGGCGGCCCGGCCTGACCCGGCACGGCCCGCAGAGAGCCCCAACGGCTATTTTTTAAAAAAAATCCCCCCCACTTCCCAAAAAAGGGTCTTTTTACATTTTTAACCCCCTCCAACAGCTATAAACAGTCATATGGGAGGGTATTAATGTCTTTTGATCATTTTTTACCATTATACCCCCCCCCCCTCCCCCCAACTGCTATAAAACAGTCATATGAGGGGGTATTTTATGTCATTTTATCACTTAGGAATTCTATAAATAGCCCTTATTCCTCTCATTTCTCTACACTCATCTACTCTCTCATTTCTCACACTTCCTCTAAAGTTCAAGGCTCTAAGCTCTCTTAAGTCTCATTCTAAAGTCTAAGCTCTCTATACAAAGTTTTCTAAGAAGTGAAGAGTGAGGGTGACTTCTCTAAAGTGGAGGATCCAACTAAGAAGAACTTCTCCATTAGCTCTCCCTCTCAGCCTCTCTCATAAATGTATTTATTTTCTTTAATTTTGAGTTTTACTTAGTAATAATATACATAGTAATATTATATATTAAGTCTCATCTTCTCCCCTTTCTTATATAAATTATCACAAAAAACACATTATACATAATTATTTATTAAAAAAAATTATCTTTTATTTAGAAAAATGGCTAAACCATCACAACCTTTCAACATTAACTTCTCTCTAAATGAGGAAGATCCTGGATTTATTCATTTAGATCAAAATCAGGACATAGATGTAGATAGCAATAATCCCCAAAATCCTGCATCTTCGGTTGCTACAACTAAAAAGAAGAGAAAATCAAGATTGACTTCTCCCGTATGGACTTGTTTTACTAAAGTTACTGTCCCATGTCCCACGGGTGGAACAGAGGAGAAGGCACAATGTAGAATTTGCAAAGATCTCCTCAGTGGCAAATCATTAAGTGGCACTGGCCACCTTAATAGACACATGAAATCGTGTATACTGAAAGAAGCGAAGAACGCTAACGATGGGGGAAAAGGTGGGAGCCGTGGGATGGTTCAAACACAACTTTCTCAAACAGATTCATCTGGCGGTTTAGGAATTTTCAATTATGACCCTACTAATGCTAGATATCAACTTATTAAGTATATAATTTCTGCCCAATATCCATTTGTACTTTCCGAAGACCGACGTTTTGAAAGATTTTTGAGGTCTGCCTTTGTTCCTTCATGGCAAAGAATATCTAGAGTTACTGCTAGAAATGATGCAATAAAAACTTTTTTGAAAGAAAAAGAGAATTTAAAAAATATTTTTGAAAATATACCTGGAAAAATAGCTTTAACTTCAGATTTATGGACCTCTAAACAAAATCTGGGGTACATCGCAATCACATCACATTTTATTGAAAGTGATTGGGTGATGTAGAAAAGAATAATTTCATTTTCTATGCTAGAATTTCCACACACTGGTGCTAGGATAGGGTCCACCATCCTTGAAAAACTTAGAGAATATAGAATTGAAAATAAAATAATTTCTATAACTTTAGATAATGCAAGCACTAACAATGTCGCAGTAGAGTTAATAAAACAATCAATTCAACTTGATTTAAATGGAGATCTATTTCACAATAGATGTGCATGCCACATCATAAATCTTATTGTACAAGTAGGGGTGCAATTAATTAGAGATGATTTAAAGACTATTAAATGGATTGTAGGAAACATTTTTTGTTCTCCCTCGCGAAAACAATGGTGGAGGGACATATGTGTAAATTTGAATCTAAGACCAAAGAAAATATCATATGATGTAAAGCATAGATGGAATTTTACCTATAAAATGTTAAAAGAAGCATGTGCCTATAAAATGGCACTAAATCAATATTGTCAACTTTATTTGGAGCATGAAAATATTTTTATAAGTGATGATAAATGGACCCTTCTTGAGATAATAAGAGATTTTTTAGAAGTTTTTCATGATGCCACATTGTTTTTTTTTTTGGGTATATTATCCCACATTAAATCAAGCTTTAGCCCATTTTTTTTAAATAAGTATTACTTTTAAAAAGTATAGAGATTTTCCAATTTTTTAACTCATGTGTATACAAATGGAGGCAAAGTTTTCATCATATTGGAGAATAGCTCCTTTAACATTTTGTATAGCTGCTATATTAGACCCTAGATTGAAATTACAAGGTGTAGAAACCCTTCTTGATGAAATAAACTCTAATATGAATACAACTAATATAAATGACATGACAACAATTAAGACACAATTAGAAACACTTTATTTGGATTATGCTACCCGATTAGGTAGATCCATAGCACCCACAGTCCCAACAGGCCCTCCCCAAGTACATAAAGGAAAAAAGAAGGCTATTTGGAGTATTTTGAAGAAATCTCATGGAAGTAACTCCTCTTCTTCCGGAGGATCTTACAACCTTAATGAATTAACAATGTACTTGGGGAGCGATCCTATTGTAGTCGAGGATGAAGATGAAGATGATTTTGATCTTTTGGCATGGTGGAAATCATTCAAAACGAAGTTTCACATGCTTTCCGCCACAGCCCCTGATATACTAACAATACCAGCATCTACAGTTGCATCAGAGCAGGCATTTAGTGCAAGTGGGCGCCTTATTGACCCCAGGAGGACTATGCTTTCAGAAGAAACCGTTGAGACCTGCATGTGCTTACGGGATTGGTATCAAGCACATGATAGGGAACAACACCTCGATGATGATGAGATCGAGATAGAAGACGAGCTAGCAGCGTTACATATATCATAATATAATTTTTTTTAGAATGTATAATAGGCTTTCAACTTGTAATTTATTTTTTAGAATGTATCATAGGTTTGTAAAGTTGTAATTTATTTTTTAGAATGTATCATAGGTTTCTAAAGTTGTAATTTATTTTTTAGAATGTATCATAGGTTTCTAAAGTTGTAATTTATTTTTTAGAATGTATCATAGGTTTTTAAAGTTGTAATTCTTTTTCATTTATTAGAAGGTTTGAATTTCATTATATATATTGATCCAAGTTCAAACTTGTAATTTTTTTGAATTTTTTTAACTTAAATTTCAAGGAAATACAATTTATTTGATGTATTTTTTCAAAACATCATTAGTGTTATTCTACTTGTTATTTCTCTTAATTTCTTTATTTTAGTGAAATTGGTCCAAGACATATTTTTTAAAGAACCTAAAAAAAAGACATAAAGAACCTAAAAAAAAAAAAAATTTAAAAAAAAAATTTTGTGGGCCGCCCACGGGCTGCACGGCCCAGCACGGCACGACTCTGGGCCGTGCTAGGCTGGCCCCTGAGTCCTTGGGCCAGGCACGGCATGGCCCGCGTAATTACATGGGCCGGGCCCTTCTTCAAGCACGGCCCAGATTTTCACCTCTATCCACATGTAGCCTAACCAGCTTCCTTTCCAACACACGTATATAGTGTAATTGATAATGAACAATAAGTTCTTGCTTATCTTAAACTATAACTAATGGTTATATATACCTTTGGGTCTGTGCATGGTGTGTAGTCTTGATAGTCACTGCTACATTCAGGGAATACAACAGGCTTAGCTTGAAGAGAAACCAACGATGCTTCCTTTGGAGAGTGGGCAGCTCTGATGATACCATTGATAAGAAGTTTGTTCTTATCGGAACAAAATAAGCCGCCAAGATAGAATGAGAATCCACACAGTAATGTAAATATTAAAGCAATAGGGATCTTCCTTGAACTTTTATCATGATAGGCTGCTGGCTTGAGATCTTTATTCTTCATCTTCTTCTGTAACTAAATACCTGTATAGAATTGATCCAAGCATATGTAAGAAACGTAACATAGTATTAAGTATGTCAAAAGTCCATAAATTGCATCTACCAGAATATTCAGAAAAGATAAGAAGCATTCTTCCATGTTTTTTGACAATTTCTAAAACCCAACTGGAAGCCCTTCATTATCTGTAGCCAGTACATGTAAACCTTGAATATCACTAGACACAATTTTACTGTCGAAGACCATAATACACCCAACTTGTCTCATATAAAAGATTCCACTACTGCCTAGTTCCTGCTCTAGCCTATTAAGGAAATGAAAACATCTACAATTTTTTTTAAACAATTGTAGGTTGATGACAGATGCTGACCTAGATGGGCTCCTACAGAATGGGCTCTCGGATCATGGGCCAGATCCAAATAGAGGCCATCCAACTCAAGGCTCCATTGGGCCCAGCCTGTTAAAGAGGACATATCAATGAAGTTTTACCTAGAGTCTTATCTGGGCAAATCAGTAGATATTTATTTTCTTTCTTAAAATCGCATCATGATAAAAAAATCCAATCTTATCATGATTTAGAGAGAACAAATTAAAGGGATTTGCTTTGTCCCTTGTAACTAAAATTTAGAAAGAATACAATATCATGTGAAGGCCTTACTCGATCCCTATAGACTCAATGTATAAGGATGTACTCTCTTCCTTCTAACGCACTCAATAAACTAAAATTGTTCTCTCTATTTTATTGTTAAATGTCTATGGGCATGAGATCAACACATTGATTTTGCTTGTGCTATAAGCTGTAGCTTGGAGAGTAATCATTGATCACTCTTCCCCTCCCTTGCTTTTTCAATAACACCACAGATAATAGTGTATTTGGAAACTCATTCTCCTCTCTGGCATGTGACACATCGCCAAGGAAAAGAACTGCCAGCACCATTATATCAATACACCAAGTTTGGTAAAAAATTTCACCTCTGCTATAAGGTATGATTAAGGAAGATCAAGGTTTTAAAAAAGTGCAGTTGCAGCCGTGCTCACCGGAGGGGGGGAATCAAGAAAAACAAGAGCATTAGTTCCTAAATAGCCCTGAAATAACAGTTTGAGCTAGACAATGCCGAACCCAAAAACCATTGACAAATTAGATGCGATAACAAGATCTGATTGATGTTTCAAACAGAGGCTCAACCACAAAATTGTCTCCACTATATTCAACAATATAATGCAAGGATCTAATCCAATTACACAAAACCCAGATAAAGGGTTTCTTATTTTACCAATATAATGCAAGAGAGAAGGCGGAAAAAAAGGAAATTTCCAAGAGGAGCCTTTTGGCCCTTGTTTTTTTTAAGAGATCCATCCTTATATCATACCCAATTCCTGGATTTTGAAAATTCCAGAATACCTAAGCTTTGTCAGCCAGATCTCCATTGATGCGGTAAAATTTTCCAAGTAGTAATCCTTGTAATACACAAGACAACTGTGCATTATGTAACACAAATTTCAAAAGTGAGGCACAAGTAGAATCAGCAACAACAAAATCCAATTGCTGCATTCCATAACTTTCACAGAAATGAAGATTCTCCACGTAGACAATGAAACTAAGAGAAGTTCAGTTTGAAGTACAATGACTTAGTGCGCTGTTCAGTCGAATAAAAAGGCAGAATTGGTTCAGATCCAATTGCGCTGACAACTAAGATGAGAAAAGGACTTAATTTGACAACAGATCTGGTCGTGATAATAACCAAGACCAAGTGAAATGAAATTAAAACAGGCAGACTCAACAGAAAGAAAAGGGCATTGATGTACTTTACTAAGGTTATGAATTCAACTCCCTGGAATTGGAATTCAAACAGTGTAGTAAGAATTTCCATGGATTCAATTCCCAACAATCAGAAAGAAAGAAATAGGCATAATTTTTAAGAGCTCCCAAGATTTCAATGGAATTAG
Source organism: Umbellularia californica (assembly GCA_028538565.1). Lineage (NCBI taxonomy): Eukaryota > Viridiplantae > Streptophyta > Magnoliopsida > Laurales > Lauraceae > Umbellularia > Umbellularia californica. Next base: position 8,670,792 of record JAPQWN010000001.1, on the reverse strand, counting down.
AATTAGAATTCAACTCCCTGGAATTAGAATTCCAACATTTCGGAAAGGACATCAATGTAACTTCCTAGATTTTTTTTTCCCCATGAATTCAATTCCCTTGAATTAGAACTCCAAAGCCCATCACAGCACAACCATTTTCTTAGAGTCCCATGGTATTTTCTCCGGCCAGCATTAACAACCACAGTAAACCTCAGGAAAACACACTCAATCCACGGATCTCCTCTGCAAAAACAAATGAAGATTGATTCTCCAAAACCCAACACACACAAAACCAAAACAAAAACTAAAAAAGGAAAAATCCAACCCAGAAAGGATTTGAGGAAAACCCAACAACCCCACTTGAAAATCAGATCAAAACAGCAAGGACCCACTCACCCACATTTAATAAAGAAAGTACGAAAGCAGCAAAACCTCCTGAGCAGGCCCTGCAAAAGTACTACTAACTGCAACAAAAAGAAAGTACCTTTGAGTGAGAGTTCCCAACCAGAAAGAAAGAAATCCAACTTCAGATCTTTAAACACTCCTTCCCTCTGAGATCTCTTCTAGTAAGAGACGGTTCTTATTTATAAACCTTCAAAGCTGGCTGATGCTAAAAGAGGTAAGAGAAAGCGCGTTTTGAGATGAATGCAAGATTTCTTTTTATATTCTCATGTGAAGGAAACAGAAATGGGTAAATCTGGAAAACTACTTGGTCCTAATATTTCACTGTTTTGTTTGGGGTGATGGAAAGTGGACATAGTTTCCCCAGATTTTAATGGGGGTACTAAAAACAAGGATCTTGCTTCCTAGGTACGGTGGGCGTGGTTTTTTGTCGGTGGAAATTTCCTGGACATGGTCCTCTCGGCATTGAAGCTAGGACTTGGCGGTGAATGAGAATACATTTAGATTCTCTCTCACATCGGTTTTGTAGGGAGGGGGTACAGTGTAACCCATAGATCTTGTTTTCCTCAATGAATTATCCAATTTCAGGAAATCCTGTAATAAATCACAAAACATAGAAATGTAAAAATCCATGGTGTTCGCCTCCTTTTTTATCAATGCAACTCCTTTTATAATCCAGCATCAAATCTAATTTTATACTCATTAAATCTTTACTCGCGTTAGATTGAATGTTAAAAAAAAAGCTTATGGCTAAGACGCCATTAAATTTTAAATTTAAGTAGGCCCCACATTAGCAATATGCAACCTCCTCATGGGAAAACATTGTCCCATGCAAACATGCCTTAAACTCTCCTTTGAAGACATGACACATGCAGATTCACTGGTTGTACAGTGGGAAACTATTTGGGGATCAAACTCTAGTAACTGTAGTGCTAATGGGGAAAGAGACCTGAGAAGTGTGTATGTGAGTATTCAGAGTCTCTATGCAAGACAAATAAAGACTGCTTGAATGCTTTCACATGAAAATAGCACGTCAATGAATGCATGGCAAAACCAGCTTTCAGATAGAAAAGAAAGCGAGAAAACGACGAGCAATACGTAATGCTTGCTTTATACAAAGGGAATGCAGAACACTTCTTCTTATCTCTGGCCGAAATTTTTTCTCTTTTTCTTTAAAGTCCTTTGTGGGTCAATATTGACAAACTAAAGCTATTCATGGTCACCTAATCTATTAATTTAAACTCTAAACCCAACCTGATATTGATTTGACCATGTACTGTTGTTGACTTTAATTTTTTATTACTGAAAGAAGACAGAGCACAAAAAATCATTTAGTTTTGAAATTTTGAAGGCTTTAATTAACACAAAGTTTAAAAAAAGTGCCGGATCAGAGTGACATTTTGAAGTCAGATTTATTGTCCCAACTGGGTCCCATAGGAAGGGTGCCCAGGCTTGTAAGAGTCAGTACTAATTAATCTTGATACATCCTTGTAATCTGGTCTCATATTTATAGGGTTCTTTGATCCCAGATTCTTTGTAGAAAGATGGTGTAAAACCTATGAGTAATTCTTTGTCGGCACTCTCTCCATGTGCCTCCCATCATCCCATGTGACACCATGTCTTGTTTATATATATATATTAATGCTATTGCTTTTTCAATCAGCAAAGTCAGTCACGCTCCATACAGTTGTCTTTGTCATGCCATCAATAGTATGAGCCTTTCATTATTATAGGCCGGCTTGCTTCATGAATTACATGATTCTTTAATTGAAATTATTCCAAGTGGCGATGAGTGGGGTTCTTTGCTGGACTTTTTAAATTATGGATTTGATAGTTTTTTTTTTTTTTTTTTTTTGGTTTATGGTAATGTGATTTTGGGTGTAATGGAATGGATTGTGCTTAAAGTTCGAGGGCATCACATACATATCAAGAGATCGATTACTGAGCCTTTAAATTGAAAGTATCACACTTAGCGAATAGGCCAACCTTACAAGAAAAAACAAATCTAAATCCAATGTTTAAATTTTCAAACCAAATGGAAAGTAGAAAAAAAAAAAAGGCATTTTAATGTTGTGGAGCTATCGCTCCACAAGCCAACAGACAAGAAGACAAATGAATATGATCTTATCTTCATCCGATGCCTTTTATTCTTATTGGCATTGTTACAAATGTCGCAATCACAAAATTATCCCATGCAAACTGTTGATAAGTTTTCAAATAGTCTTACATCTTCCAAAATTGTTGTGGATATTTTGAAACTGTGAGGATGTTATGTGAAGATACCACTCTAAATATGACGATATTATCAGGATATTTGAGAATATCTCCCATGCTTGTTATGGTATTTATTATCAAATCATCACATGTATACAGAGGCAGACAACTTTCTATGCATGTTAGCATGCGTAAACTGGAATATTCAATGTTGTTAAATGAAGGTGAGAAATTAGAACGATGGTTTAAGTACTTATCAATGCCCTCCTCAGTCTTCCTATGTGTGAGCTATATATAAATATATGGGTATCATTGTCGAGAATTTATGATATCAGGAATATATAAATGGCGCATTCAGCTAGAGGTTCCTATCGCCTTTTTTATTCCCAAATGATAGAACCTAATAAAAAATTCAGATATGTATTTACATTTTAGAAAATGTCATTTTCTGTGTTGTGTAAAAGATGAAATCACTTATTGGTTTAATAAAGCGCAGCAAAGCAGGTGCTTACATGCAAATACCCCAGTAACAATATTGATTCATATATAGAGAGAGGTGGGCAACTCAAAAGGTTGCTCCAACCAACCTATCAAGGTCAATTTCTTGATATTCTTTGTGATTATCACCTTAAATCACTTTCTTTTTTTCTAGTGTCATAGGTTCTTTTTCCAAATTTGAATAATTAAAATATCTAATTTACCCTTTTTTTAAATCATATCCCCTGATTATGGGATATACCGTTAATAATGGTCAACTACCATTGAATTGGCAACGATTAATGAAATCCTATTAATGATATTTTTAAATAAATTCTAAAAAATACAAATAAATTTCAAAAAATACAAATGAATTTCAAAATAACGCAAAAAAATTTTAAAAAAAAAACATAATAATTTCAAAAGAATGCAATAAATTCCAAAAGAACATATAGAAGTTTAAAAAGACGCAAATAAATTTCAAAATATCCAAATAAAATTCAAAAAATATCAATAAATTTCAAAGGACGCATTATAAATTTCAAAAGACGCAAATAAAAAGACATAATTACACATTTCAAAAGATCCAAATAAATTTCAAAATATACAAAGAAATTTCAAAAAACGCAAATAAATTTCAAAAGAAGCAAATAAATTTCAAAAAATATAAATAGATTTCAAAAGATACAAATAAATTTCAAAAGACATAGATGAAATTCTTATTTACAAGTAAATTTCAAAAAATGCAAATACATTTACTAAAACTAAGATAAACCAATTTTTCAAATTTTAGAAAAAGATTCCAAAAATTCAAGTATTTTTGCCTAAACTCAGTTAAATTTATTTTAAAAAAAAAAGCAAATAAATTTGTCAAAAAACTCAGATAAATTTGTAAAAAAGCATAGAAAGATTTATTTAAAAATTTAGTTAAAATTTTCAAAATGGAGATAGATTTATAAAAAAAACTTAAATATATTTACCAAAAACTCAGATAAATTTGCTAAAAAGTTAAATGAATTTGTTTAAAAACTCAAATAGATTTGTTATGGAACTCAGATAAATTTGTTCCAAAATTTAGATAAATTTGTGCAAAACTCAAATAAATTTGATAAAAACTAAATACTCAAATAAATTTGATAAAAACTCATATAAATTTGATAAATCAATGGAGGATGAAGATCAGATCAGATCTTGAGAAGGGTTCTCGACTGCATCACAAATCTATTGCTGATTGCGAGATCGATTGGCCACACGCAAGTCCAGAAGAAGGGTCTAACCTGCGTAAGTAACTTGATAGCAGCGGAGGTTTTCTCCACGCATTCAGTGGAATCAGAAATGACGGGGGGGAGCTCAGAATGCATTTTGACGCTCCCACGAGTAAGCTGGAAAGGACCAAGTGTACAACCACGAAGAGAAAAAAGGGCAGCCTGGGGCGACAGTAGAAGAGAAGATCGGGGAACCACATTTAAAGTTAATTCAACCATTATGAAAATAGGGGCCAAACATTTTAACAGTTCATGTAGTTGCATTTTATACATAATCCAGCATAGTTCAATCATTCAAAGGTGAAACTTCATCCATGAAAAATCTCTTAATTAGATAGATTACGCCCATAAGAATGATAAACATAAAAGAATTCTAAGGGCTTTCTGGACGAGGTCTCACTTTTGAGTAACATCATGTAAATTTATAAAATACTGCCCAAAAGTGTCAATTTATTGGATTCTTATTCTATTAATTTGGATGTTCAAGTAACATATTTTCTTTCTATTTTAATTCGTAAAACTTTAAAAAGAAATCTAATAAAATTAGAATGCAGTTATGAGGATGGTAAGGTTTGTTAAGAGTGCGTGAAAATAGTAAGAAATTAAGTTATTTTATCAACTCAAAAGGTGATACAGAGATCCCTCTTAAGTCTATTTCAGTTGGAGTTTTGGTCACATCAACCTGGAAGGTGTTTCCTAATCCGTTCAGTGTAACAGATCACTACTTTCTGTTAAATTTTGATCAGACCGGATCAACCTAGAAAGAAATATGATTCATCGGACTGAAGTTCATCATCAAATTAGAAATTGCAAGACATAATCTGACTACAATTTTTGTTAATGTCATAAACATGATTCTTCATTCATTTAATTCTAATATAAACCTATCAATGACAACTACCAAAAGCTTCTGATCTTTAAATTAAAATTGTAATAAAAACTCATAAATGAAAGAAGGGAATAAGATTAGAAAAAACTTGGATCTAAATTCAGTGCAACATAAAGTGAAAAACATAAAGATAATTCTGTATTGCAATCAAGCATTTCAATCAGAAATCCGCAAAAGAATCTAATCCGAAGTAGCAAGGTATAAACAATTTTTACTCTACCCGGAAGTGGAAATACAGAAACTACACTCATTTAACCGCTGAAGTTTCCTCAGCCATAACAGCTAAAGCTTCAATCTAGATTCATCAAATTAAAACAGGATCAGCCTCCAGTAAGATCGAACTGACATTTTGTTGTACGCCCTAGTAAGTGAATACCTGAAACCATAATTTTCACTTATTAAAACTCAGGAGAATAATCAATGATCTGCCCCAAATAGCTTAGAATTGTGATTTTCTAATCAATCAAGAAAGACTTTCCAGCATTGGCCCAAATTTCCAGTGCCAAAGTCTGTTGGTCACCTGATTTTCCAGTGTCAAAACCACTAGCAGCCTCATCTGGTTAGGGATTTAAGTTCAGGTAGCAACAGGGATAGCAAGGGTTGGGGCAATACTGTAAAGATGATGGTTTGAGGTTTTTACATGCAATTAACCTAGGATTAGCATGTCTCAAGTAATGTTTAACAGTGGGGTAAATGACTATACCCTCACCTAACAATTTGTTTAGTTTCTTACCAAAAAGAAAAACACTCTGTTTAGTTTATAAGACAATAAAGGAAACTACAGTAGTTTCTTCGTAAAAGTATCTACTAATTAAAATAGGATAAGTGGCAAAGTTTATGAGAGCCACTTGCCTAGAGACATACATGTGGAGACGTTTCAAGAATTCCAAATACAGGAGAGCTTCGGGCTTAGCCATCCATCAGATATTACCAACCCTCCAACCAAAGTTTCTTAAATAGGCACTAAAAATATAAAATTTTCTCACCACCATCTTATGGCCTTAGACAGGGCAACCGGAAACATCCTGAAATTGATTTTCTTTAGCTTGCTAGATTATAAATCCATTTTGTATCTGGTAGGCCAGCAGGCCCCACAAACACTATCACATGACTTTAACCACCGATTACTTTTACAAGGAACTACTGTAGTTTTTTAGTGCTTTCATTTAGTTTGACCAATAATTTATTATAACACAAACTTACAAACAGGCAGGGCAAAAGGCAGAGACTACAGAATAGATTTCCCTAAATAGAAAGTCTTTGAAAATATGTCATGCCGAACAAAAATATATCCCAGCATAACAGATGAAGACATTAAGAGGGTGTACCTTTGCACATGTTGGTTTGAGGAAATCGCTCAGGAAACAATACTATGGGGTAGGCAGTTGAACTTCGGCAGGATTAGCAATATGCACCCATTTCATGATGGAAGACCACAAAGATTCAACTTCTGTACACTGAAAAGCAAAACTACAGCAAGCAATCTCATGATAACTAGAATCCCAAGGCTCAATATGCAAATTGGCATGTGCCGATTTTGCCAGAATATTCTCACTTTTAGTGTTTCCTTTTTTTGTCTTACATCAAAATTCTCACCATTGCGACTGCCTAGGGACTCCATACCTAACCCCACTGCCACCATATGGTGAAGGGATGGCATTTGAACCAGGACAATCTTTGGCCCAGTGCCCACTTTGGTTGCATTTGAAGCATTTACTAGAGAAGTTACCAGTGTCCACAGGAGGGAGCCTACTGGCATAACCTCCTCCCATTGCCTGTCCTTTCCCATTTATGATCTTGGGGCAGTTCCGAGGATCGTGGCCCATGCCACCGCAACTGCTGCATAACAAGTGCACTCCTTGATCCCTTGGACTCTGCCCTGTAACACCACCATATGTGTTTCCATACTGTCCCACATGATTCACTGATGCCATGGCATATCTTTCAGAGGTGCTAGTGCCGACACTATTATTAGCAGGATAAGAACCTTGCCTGTTTCCCATGCTTCCAAAGCCAGCAGCAGCTAGTCCAGAGTCTGAGACCATGTGTGCAGACCTCCCTGGAATGAGACTAGCATCTTGAACTTGAAGTTTGTCTATCAAACCCAAAAGAAATTTGCTCTCTGATGAGAAATTTACCTTCTCTGCTTTGACAACAGTTGTCTTCACACGTTGCTCATCACTAAAGGTCTCCTCTTTCACTTTTAACTTGAATATATACTGAGTAAAGAGAACACACCTTATAACTTCACCAAACTTTGTATCATCTTGTTCTTCATATTTCATTAAGTACAAATCCTTAGCAGAAATACCCATGATTTCCTCACCACATTCCTGGAATGCAGTTACCCATGTTAATCCAGTATGATCCTGTATTTGCATCTGAAGAAGGTACCTATAGTCACACTCAGGGAACGTCCGATCACACCTTTCACAATGCCATGTTCCATCACCATTATTGTTAACCTTCTTGTTGCATTGCCTGTCCCCAGCAATCAGAGGACAGGCTGTATAGCAAAAATTGTCGACCTTTATGAATGAAACTGTTGCCTTCACGATTATCCAGTCCGGCTTCTCAGACTTTCCAAGGCCTTCATCCTTGATTTGTGAAACAGCTTTACGGATTTCGTTCCTTCCCAAAGTTGATGTGTCTCTAGAAATGGAAATAGTAGCAGTGTTCTTCCCATCTTTATTGAACCACTCCTTTAATCTGTGTGCTTCTGGAAAATCTGGATCTATGAATAACTGGCTTCCGGAAATTGTCCCCAATGTCTTCCCACTGAAATCATTGACTCTGCCAGCTTTCACAGCCAAAACAGGAAGCAACCCAGAATCACACATTTCTTGCACCTGTTCGCCCTCCGCATTGCAAAAGGTTCCCCACAGGGTTAATTCGACGCTTCGACCAGACATATCCTTCAAATGAAGAGTTCTTTTAAGAGTTTCAGTACCATTTTTCCTCATTACTGTACTAGAGGGATTAATTGATGAAACTATACCAATCACATCTACCATGGAATTACTCTCCATGCCCTCAATGTCACCTATGGCCCGGAAATTGAACTGCTGCTTTGGTATGGAGTTGTCCTCCTCCAAACAAGGCTGGATGACTGAAGTAGTCTCCAGAAAAATCTCATATTCATTGTTGAGGTGGTTGAAATTCTTCTGAGCTGGTTTTAAGCTTCCCTTGGATATCAAGTACACTTTCGTAATCTCAATGTTGTCATAAAACTGGTCGGCTACTGCATTAAAGCAGGTGACACGTATTTCTCCCCCATCAGAGTCAAGGAGATCAAATGAGAAAACCTTCCCTTCACCTCTAGGATTGTTATAGCGCCTAAGTTCCCCCTTCGCTGTCACCCGTGCCTTGATTGTCCACCTGTTCTGGTAAGGATTCAGAGCAGCAATGGGAATTATCCGGGCAGGTGCCTCATTCTTAGCTATTGGTCCTCTGTTCAAGTACATTGGGGGTGGCTGCTGATAATTTGACTGAACGGGGCGACCATAAGTATTTGACAGAGGACGTGGTCCCCCAGCAATTCCAGGAATTGAAGAAGTTTGGTTGTGATTACTTACATATTGAGGTGGATTATTGTAACTCACAGATGCCCCAGGAAGCCGAACATCTGGTTCTGCTTTGGGGTGCAGGGCAGCTCCACTAGTCACATTTCTCCCTGCAACAGGACCTCCAGCATATGAAGCACCATAAGAATGAGGATTGGCACCAGACTCGTCTCTTTGGTTTAGAGGAGATGCACCAGTTACATTTTTCGCTGTAACATGGCCACTGGCAAGTGAACCACCATAAGTCTGTGCATTTCCAGCAGCAGCCCCTGGTTGGCCCGTAGAAGCAGATTGCGCTGGCAGGGAAGCTCTTCCCTGCAGGGCAGTAAGTCCACTAGTAGCACCATCTACATATTGCTTAGGTTCCCCAATTGGATCGCACTTTTCAACAATGACTTCCAAGTTGATGATGATAATGATCCTGCTTGACGTGAACAAGGTTATCGTCAGAAAAGTGAAATCCAGGGGAGAGAGAGAGAGATACCTCAACTATTGAATAAAAGAGATACAAGTCATGACACTCCTTTAAGAAGATACAAGTCTCCTCGGAACAAAATCTACACCATAAAGTTACTAGGAGGAAATGTGATCTCAAATTTATCTTCAATAATATCATGAAATATTAAAACATAAACACTTCATGTTTTCATATAGGATCTCAAATTTATCTTCAATAATATCATGAAATATTAAAACATAAACACTTCATGTTTTCATAAAGGCAGTTTTAGATAAATGATTGTTCTGATTTTTAATGGTAAAATGGCTGATGATTACAGATTTGAATATCAAGAGTGCTCTTGGCAAACAAGTTGCAGAGGCATTTGCATGGAAATTATAACTTTACAAGTATGACAGAAAGCAATCAACCAAGTGAGAGATTTCAAATTGCTCATACAAACACAAACATGTAAATTAACCACAATATGTTGATATTGCCAAAACCCTCTCAGCCTTCAATACTACCAAGAGAGAAAAATAATGCAGGCCTAGAAACACCTCTAATGCCTAAAAACATAGAACAAACCCAAAAAAAAACTTAGGAATTCCACAGTTCATGCATATCAACCTACCTCATAACATTATATCTTCTATAATCAATTCCAACACATCTCTATTCTTCTTTTTCATTTTGCTGTCATGTCAGATCATTCTAGAAAACCTTGTATACCAGTAATTGAACAAAGGTTACTAATCAAGATGTGACAACAGAACTACAACAAACACCAGAAACAAGAAAAGCAAAACCATCTCAAACACAAGCTTACACGAGAATCAGAAACAACAGAGAAACCGAAAGATCGAGAAAAGAAGCAGCATTGAGTAAGAATCTAAAAGGGCTTGGCTTTACTTGCGGTTCTGGATGAGATTGCAGATGAACTCAGTCAACTGAACAATCGATCCCTTCTGCAATTTTCCTGATTTGATGACGTGATTCATTTGCGTGGCGAGCATCGCCTGCTGCGTATGCGATCCGTCCGAAAGCAGCATCCGATACCGTTCCGCGGAGTTTTGTACCGTGTTTACTAGACGAATATCAGCAACTTGAAGAACGGGCTTCAGATCCGCCTCTCCGTTGCTGACCAAAGCTATGGCATCTTTTGTCAGATTCACTGCCATTCCTCTTCGCAAGATCCAAATCCCTAAAACCAAAACCCAAGATCAATACCTTCGACGAACAGTAAAAATGTATTCTTACAAACCAGAATTCGTAAAGATTCTTGCAGAAGAAGAAATCGAGAAACTAGGATTTGAATGGAAGAAAAGGAGGGCGGGAGAGAGGGAGAGTTTAAACTCAAACCCTAGATTTTTAGAGGGAAACCCGCCAAGATTTTAGCGGGAAAACAGCGCATTCACTTTCTTTCTAGCTTCACGACACGAATGTGGGACCCTCCTCGCAAATGGGTCGAGACGAGTCAAATTGGGTCAGGTTGAGAAGGAAATTTATAGGTTGAATCTCAACTTGTGAACTCGTTTTAAAATGAATCAACTATCAAGTAATTTCAACCCGTACTGCCGATGCAATTTGATCTGACCCGCATAATCCACATTTCAATCGGTTTAACCCAACCCGAGGGTTGAGTTTTGGCCCAAACCAATTGATTTCAGACATTAAGACTGTATTTGAGTTAAATTGAAGGCTAACAAAAGTCAAACACAGGCTAACCCAAGCCCTCTCATGCATGAGTCCACATCATCTATCTAAGGCTTTAATCTAGAGAAATTACTTTTTGTACAATGGGAACCATGATCGATCCAAACCTGCTCGAGCGGAGTGGATTCCTGTTTGTGGTTTGACTGGTTGACAATGTAGTTTTTGAATCCTTTGATTTTCTTCTTCGGGTCTTCATAAAAATGTAAAAAATACAATTCGATTAGGACTTGAGTTTTGTTCGAGACCTATGGATTATGTTGGGTTTTTTTGGTGTGTTTCAAAACATTTTCAAAGTTTTCTTTGTATGAAAGTGGGGTGCATAGCTTAATGAGATCTATAGCTTATATGGTGGGGTGCATAGCTGCATGAGCACTCTTGATAGACTCACCTATATGAGTGTGGAAGTGGGGCCGCTTCCTATGAGAATATGGGCAGATTCTCTAGAGCATTCATGAAATCCAGGATTAAGCACAAGGCCATAAAGTGCTAATTTTTTACTTCAAGATCAAACTTGACATAATTCTGAACTGATATAAAAAGTTGAAGTTCAAGACTTTGTTCGCTCCAACTCCTAAAGGTTTGAAATTATGTCATGACGATGAGGTTCAAGCTTTGTCACCTTACCAGTGAGATGCTCTTTGAATATTTTGAAACAGAGGAGAGATTGTTAGGTTTTTTTGGTGTGTTTCAAAACATTTTCAAGGTTTTCTTTGTAAAAGGTGTTTTGTCCTTTAGTACCTTTTGCTTTATGGGTAGTGTAGGCTATTAAAAAACAACCCATCCCACATTGCTTAAGTTCAACTTTTGAAGATGGTTTATATGTGTTTTCATTCATTTACTCTTTAAAGACTTTTGTAGGCTTTTGCCATGGTCCTATGCGCGCACTCGAGCCAGGCTTGACCTGAGGTCCTGGGTTCGGAAAACGTTTAACCGGGCGTGCGTCCGTGACGCGCATCCTGTAGGATTTACACTAATCACATTATAAATTAGGATCATCTAAGTGATCGTAAAATACACAGAAAATTGTATTGAGCATTCTAAAAGGAATCTTCACTTTCGAGCTGCGTTGCGACTAGACTTGAATTAAGGAAGGCCGTTATATCCTATGGGCGATTCTGCTGAGAATCTTTGCACCTGGATTTTATCCTAAGGGGCGGAACTCGTCCTAAAGAAAGCGTCATCAGACGTGCCTCGGTCACAAATCTGTTACCGTTGCTGCTTGGCGACTTCCGCCAACAAATCACAGTTGCAGAGTCGGGTACTATTGTTTCACTTTTTCTGTTTGACAGCAGTCACTATTCTGTTCTATTTCCAACAGATTACCAACTAAAAAACCTAATAGCCACTCCTCCTGAGCTTAATTTTTTGGACCTGATAAGTTCTCTTCCTCAGGTCATAATCCATAGACACAATAATAGGGCATCTTTATGCCGCAACTTTTCTATAGAAATGAGTGAAAAGTCCTACGATATCATGGGATTTAATTACTAGTTTCTATAATACACACTGTTTATATCATGGGATCTGAGGCAAAAAAGTTATTAAAAAAATATTGACCCAAATCAAGCAACTTTGGTGACATTATTCTAATTTTGATCATAAAATTGAAAAATCTAAATTTAAAGGGGACCAATATGTCAAAATCCATAACATATATTATAAGTTTGAGAGTACACATACCAACACTTTTCTTCGCGTCCAGCATTAGTATGAGAGATTCTTATCCTTTTAGAATCTTGTCTTAATGGCAGTTCTTTTTGTGTTCCCCAATGATAAAAAAAATCTTTTTTGTTGAAGGTAAGATAATAAGAGAGAAATTAACTAATTATGCACTAATCAAAACATATAAAGCCTCAACCTAAAGATGTTACATTTAAATTGGCGAAGAGCCAACTCTTATGCAATATTCTGATCAAAATGTCTCCCTCGGATAAACATTCATGATCCACTTCCTTTTCCTTCAACAATAAAAAGGGAAAATTCTAAATACAAAGCATTTAACTTGCACGAAAAGAGCTAGAAACCCTACTTTGTCATCCCTTTTATCACAACCAGTTGAATCACATAGAACTTTGTCATCCTTCCCCCACATGAGTGGGCTATCTTTCCGTGCGTGTGTAGGCTCTTTCTTGGGTCCCGGCCCCCTTAGCTGGGGTAAAAAAATATATATCACATTGAACTATATATGTCATCCTATCCCTTGGAGGGCCCGCTTGAAACAATGAAATCACTTGAGGCAAGTGAATGGATAGGTTAGGATGTGGATTAGATGTCTGCATCATCATTCCAATCGTCTCACTAGGTGGTGAACTCGTAAGCCAGCTGAATCTCCTCATTTTGGAGAGGGACCGAGCATATTCAGGCAAAGCACAGTATATATTCAAGGGCAGTTAATTTTTTTCCCCTTTTTTAGGCATCTTTTTTTTTTTTTTTTTTTTTTTAATACCGGAGGGTTCCAAACCTTTGGGCTGGACTAATCCCTCCGGACCCAGTGGGAAGCCGGATAAACTCCCATATAACCCTAGTGTGATAGTATAGTTTCGAAGTACAACCTCCGGATGCAAACTGTGGTCTTAGTTCCAACTGAGCTACCCCTTGGGGTTAAATATTTTTAAGCATCTTTTTTAATAAGATTAGTTTGGATTGATTTTTGAGTATTTTAGGTGAATTAGTTATACATTTATACTTTTATAAACATTCAATATTTCTCTAACTGACCATTATCATCAAATTCATGTTCATCTTTATCTAAATATTTTTGAAATGAAAAATTGACTCAGGGTTCTACCACGTTGACTTCATTGAGTCAAATTTCTTAATCTTTTTTCCTGACTCGGGCTGAGTCACAAGTTTTGGGTCCCTAATTTTCCAATGGATAACATAGCCCCACAGGCCTAATCCATTTTGCAGAACCTTGATACGGATTTAGAGATGGTGATGTATTTTCCAGTGGTCATAAATTTTGATACAGTTTCTCCAGAGGCTATGATCCTGAGATATTCCAAGGACTGAGTTTTATTTTGTTGTATTGTATTTGTTCTGTTGCACACTTAAGCAATGAACCCTTAAAATTAAATCCATCCCTAGCTCACACAAGAAACACAAGATACGCCAGTTAAAAGGCCGAAACGGACGTCCGATGGAGATTTGAAAAAAGAAGCAAATAATCCAGGAGAGGGAGGGAGAGAGAGAGGGAGGGAGACCACTCTCAGCCCAGTCTGAGAACGAATTTGACCTGTAATATCTATGCACTGAACCCCACCTAACACATCCCAAGACCCATTCTCTCTCTTTGAAAGGGCTCTCCAACTCCTCCTATAGTTTGCAACCCGCAAAAGACATGAAGGTAAACATGGAAAGCTCTATCCTCCTGAAGCCCTCTTATGAAGGCGAACCTCCCTCAACTGCTGGCTCCATTCCTCTAAGTGTATTCGATAAGGTCACCTATGACACCCACTTTGCCATAATTTGGGCCTTCAAGCCACCAACACCCCCAAACACCAACATGCAAAAGGGGCTGCAAAAGGTGCTCGCCATCTACAGAGAATGGGCAGGGAGGCTGGGGATGGATGACAATGACCGCCCCTCCATTCTCCTCAACGACGAAGGCATGCGCTTTGTCGAGGCCTCTGCGGACTGGACTCTTGACCACACCATGCTCTTCAAACCCTCCAAAGCTCTGCTCAACTTCCACCCAACCGTCAAAGGTGTGGACGAGCTCCTCCAAGTCCAAATCACCCGGTTCGCCTGCGGCTCCATGGTGGTTGGCTTCACCCTCCATCACCTTGTCGCGGACGGCCAGTCCACCATCAACTTCCTCATTGCTTGGGCCCGAGCCTGCAGAGGCCTCCACAAGAACCCACTCCCTCTCCACGACCGCACTATCTTCACCCCTCGCAACCCACCTCGTGTCGAGTTCGAACACCAAAGAATAGAGTTCGTGAACAAGAAAATGATCAAGGAGCACCCGTATCCAGATCCCAACTCAGGCGACTCATCGAACAGGCTGATCATGCACAAGGTCCATTTCACGCTAGAGTTCCTAACCAAGCTTAAGGCCACGGCTTCTGCAGGTCGAAATAGGCCATACAGCACGTTCGAGTGTTTGGTGGCCCATCTGTGGAGAGCTATCACGCAGGCTCGCGGCCTAAACGAGTCCGAGATGACCCACGTGAGGATTTCTGTGGATGGGCGTGCGAGGTTGAATCCCCCCGTGCCAAACGAATACTTCGGGAATCTGGTGTTGTGGGCATTCCCTCGAGCCAAGGTGAAGGACCTTTTGCAGGAACCTCTGCACTTCACAGCCAAGCTCATACACGATGCAGTCTCCAATGTCAATGGTGACTACTTCAATTCGTTTATCGACTTTGCGAGTAAGGAAGAAGAGGTGAAGGATCTGGTGCCTACAATTGCAAACAAGTTGGTGTTGTGTTCGAACGTGGATGTTGGTAGCTGGTTGAAGTTTCCTATCTATGATTTGGATTTTGGAGGTGGGAGGCCCTACATCTTTATGCCATCTTACATTCCAGTGAACGGGTTGTTTTATCTCCTCCCTTCCATTGTTGAAGATAGGAGTATAGATGTCTTCATATCTTTGTTTGAAGAGAATCTGGTCACCTTCAACAAGATATGCTACTTTTTATTCCCCAAACTGTAGATCCGCTGGTCATGAGACGTGTGTGTTTCTAAGTTATTTGGTGTTGATTATTAATCTCCCTTTTTTACTTTTATTCCTTTTCTATGAAAGGAAAGAATATTATTGGATTGTTATTTTGAGAATTGACCTATATTCTTCATTTTTAACTACTTATGGCTGTACATACATGTCCTATTTGTTCATTTTCTACGTATTTTAATTTAATGCAAAGAAACAAACCCTCCGCTGAGGTACATGCATGCAATCCAAAAAAACACAAAGAAACTGATTTGAGAAATTAATAAAACAATGGTCTTGGCTGAGGTGCTTGGTAGTTGGTAGTGAAGAACGATATTGATAGAGCATAATCTTCTGATTGGTTCACGTTCAAGGCTAGGGTTATCCTTTTGCTTCATTTCAAGCTGTATTATCAAATTATATGTACTGAAATGTAAGCCTTTATATATGATGCAGCCATTTCTTTCTCCTGAATCTAGACTTCATTGATGTACTGGTAGTATATATTACATGATAGTATTGTCTATAACTCAATATTAATGGACAATGGGTTGGGCTGGTCCAGCCCTAGATTAGCTCTCAAGGTTGTGGGCTTTTCAAAAGTGGGCCTTAAGCTAACCTAGGGCCATAGGATAAAGAAAAAAACCTCACTTTCACGGGCTTGGGCTGGCCAAGCCCGTTGGGGCCCTCGTCAAAGGATTGGATTGACATCCGTATCCAGCGTAATAAGGCTACGGAATTTGGATAATTTAGAGTGACCCAAAATAACAATCTTAGCAATTTAGGGCCAGTGGTATTGCTCAAGGTAAAGATTTCTAATAAACTATTGTAAGCAGCCATGCTATCCACAGCAACGGCCCTATGATTCCTAAACAATTGTTGATAATTTATTGCATTGCGGTTTTGGATCCTTCTCACTTGTCCTTCTTGGGCCGAGACCCATTGGAGAGCCCACACACGTGGGTAAAACTCCCAGACACAGGTGGGAATCCAACAGATCGACCGTCAACATTTCTAAAATGATAATGCAAACTTTTGACTCATCTTTCCCTGTAGTCAACTTGACTCTTTATCATATCTAGCGAAGAAAAACTTTTATTAGCTTTTATCATGTTGTAAAGTGCCGGCCCTAATCCGTTGTTCCCAAGGCACTAGACTCCATGATACGAGATGGCACTAGACATTCCCAGCATAGGGACAGCCCAATTGAAAGGCCAAAATGGCCGTCTCATCCGGATCCAAAAAAAATTGAAGCAAATGATCCGGGAACAAAGAGGCAAATCTCGCCAGCCGAGTCTGATTGGAGATCCCTTCCCTGTTCTCTAAAACATACTACACATTCAACCCAACCATATCCCAATACCCATTCACTTTTGGTAATTTACCAAAGACATAAACATATGTGAACTTTCAGACTAATAACTCATACATAAGGAAGACTTTCTATTACCTTATGTATGAGCAAAATTCATTTCAAAAGGCTAAACAGGTCATTTAACATCAGGAACATTTTGAACTCTATCCATCAAATAAATTATTCAAGACATAATTGTCTGTACTAAATGCTTGTTACAAACATGCCCATGATTAATCATGTTACCCCATAAGCTTTTAATTTCTAGGGCAAATGAATTGGCATCTGGCAATCCAAGACAGAGATTTAAAACTCACTTTGGGACACCACATGGGCCAACATTTATAAAACAGAGACTTGATACCTCCAAAAACTGACAACTCTTCCTCTTTTTTTTTTTTTTTTCTTCTTTTATATTAAATTATGATGAGATGTCTTAATAGAATATAGACAACATGAGAATGAAGTTACAATATATAAACAAATTAATCTGTAATGGGAGGATACAAGGCCAAGTGTCTAAAACATGTATTTTAAAATATTGAACATTATCTGTCCATATTTGAAATTCCAGCTTTCTGAAGTAAACGCCCTTGGGAGACCGAAATGAACTTGTACGTCGTATACGAAAAAATAATTGGCAACTTTGACAAACAAATCAATGTGACGTTAGGTGAATTATACTATTAAATAAAATAATAACAAAAAACTCAAAAGATTCTGTTTAGAAAAGAGTAATAATTCATGGCACAGCTGTTGGGCCAATCCATTCCCACATCTCCACGCAGGGATCGATTCCTAGATGGGTAGGATACCAGCCCCCACAGCCCCGCCCCCCCCCCCCCCCCCCCCCCCAAAAAAAAAACAAAAAAAACACCAGTAAGTTTTATTAGAAAACACGAAACCATAATCTGGGACTTGAAAAAAGAACACCCAATCAAACTGCATGAGGAAACCTGAAATTCCGACTATCAGGAGAAATAAAATCAATACAAAATGACAGACAGTCCTCAAGAAATTACAAACTTGCGTGCCTGTGAAAGAGATAGAGAGATGAATCTGGAAGTCGATTGTCACAGACCCATGACCAGAATATGAAAAGTGGTGGGTTCCTCTGTCCAACCATTCGAATTTCGAACCGAGAGAGGTGGCTAATGCACTTCATAGGATCCTTATAGGGGTGTTCCAATCTGAGAATTTCAAGGCATCCCATAAATCAATCCACAAGACCAACATAGATGCCTAATGCATGTCATAAGCTTGCGCGGAGGCAGAGCTAATGAGTGGACCAGCCAAATCTGGATGACTTGGGTAGCTCCAGGGTTCCAATTCAGGCACCTTCAGGTAAGGTATTGAGCAGTAACAGGCCTGGCGTGTATAACATTAAAACCCAAACCCAATCAACATAAACTAGAACCAAACCCAAACTTTCAAGTTGCTTGAGTTTCCATATCTGAAATTTTGGATTTCAGAAAAACATGCAAGTAGTAGATAGTTTCGCGTATTTATTTATAAATATGATGTAGCATAGGCACATACATGATACCCAGGTCAAATTTAGGCATCCGACCCAATTCCCAATCCCAAACTCTTAACTAAAATTCCTTGCATGTCTCCACTCTCCATACAGGCCCAAGCCTGACCTCAACCTAACAATTACTTCTTGTATTGACAGGGTTCAGAAGACGCCCAGCCCAAGATAACACAATGAAGCCGCATTTAAACTGCTCTCTGAATCACCTGTTTTATTGCAAAAGACCTGCAACTACCAGGTGGCCACAACCTGAGGAGCTTCCAGAGTTTTTATTTATTTATCAGCCATGCTACTTGTCCCGGGAGACCTTTTTGCCCCTCCCATGTGGAATTCGGGACTTGTCCCGGGATTTCACCCGGGACAAGTAGACTTTTTGTTTATTTATATATGGGTTGGGTCCCCCCCACTTCCCCACTCCCTTTTTTTAATTTTATAGATTTTGGATTCAAACTCATGCACTCTACGGTCTACGCACACACTCATATCCTTAACCAGCTGAGGGATGGCTTCCAGAGTTTTTGTTCAGACAGCACACATAAATCAAAGTCTGCAATGTTTCCTTTTTTTTTCCTTGGCGTTCTTTTCATTTCTTTTTCCTTCTTCTGTTGTTTTTGGTTGCAATCCATAATGATATTACACTTTCCTGTTAGTATGAAATCAGATACAGGACGAAAGCCTATAGTATACAGTCATGCTCATTGTCATGATGCAGTTTCACCTGACATTAGCCATGAAAAGAGGAAAAACCAAAAAGAACAGATACAAGAGCAAATAGGAGAAAAAGCAAAAAGAACAGATACAAGAGCAAATGACTACCACCAAGCATGCCATATTGCATTAGAGTTGCTACATAGCAATGGCAGCGCATCTCGACTTCCAAATTCTGCTACAGAAAAATATTCAGTGGTGTGCCAAAAGTGTGTCCAATGAGCGGGTATACAACAGCAGGTGTGGCAGAACCAATGAAGCACTATCATTCCACAGGCTTCTCTCCAACATAAGAGATGACAAAAAAGCCGGAGAGGCCAAGCAGCTTGGCGTACTGGATGACAAACCAGCCCGTTGCAGAGATGTATGCAACAAAGAGACACGTTCGCCTGAAACGAGCTTCGTAAGCTGCAAGACGAACCCTCACAGCATTCCACTTATCTGCCAGCCTGACTTTCGACTCCTGGAGAAGTTTAGCCAAGATCATGAAAATAACAGGACCCAACACACCAAAGGCAATGCCAGCTACTGCACCCTGAGACGCAGCTTTAGCATTTGCTGACTTTGAGAACAGGGCCTTTATGGACATTGTGAATCTGTTGATTCAGGGACATGAGCGAGTAACCAATTTGCACACCCAAAACACACATATGAGAGAGAGAGAGAGAGAGAGAGAGAGAGAGAGGTTCTTGAAAAGCAAGTCCATCATCCAGCCATGTCTATATGGCAGGATGAGACAGCGCCAAGGAACATTGGGAAAGGTCCCGTGCACAATCTCATGAAAAACCAATGATCAATGTATCTAAAATGCACTAATATAATGGAACATATGTCTTAGAAAGATGTACTCACAGGACATAAAATCTTCTTAGCATCTCTAGCATGGATGGCTCTTTTGCCTGGCAATTAAACAGACTGTCCGGATATATGTCAACCTTAGAAACATCAGGCATATACCTACAGTCATAGGTTTCATTCACCTGAGGAAAACAAGCAAGATTACAAGGAATTTAGAGTTTGGAGCATCAAGAAACTCCCCAAAATTGAGGATTAACTCTAAAAAAAAAAGTCAGCAAAGAAACATGATTTGAGAAACTAATGACAAATGAGCAACGACATTGTTGCAATGTGGGCTCAAAAAAGATTTCTTCAATAGAAAAATACATGAGAATCCCAATTCCCATGCACAAACCACAAGGGGCCAGGTCCACGAGCAAAGAGGAAGACAGCTTCCTGTTGCAAATAGGGGATAAGTGACAGAAACCTGTTGCACAAAACTCATCATACAAGCTACTAAAACAGAATATACCACCGTTTTTTTTAGAGGTGGCAAAATATGACCCGACCCGCCGACCCGACCCGCGTATTACCAGCTTAACCCGACCCGTTTGATAGGCGGGTCGGTCACGGGTCAAGTATTCATGACCCGCAATTAAGCGGGTCAGGTTAGGGTTGACCCGCTTGACCCGCATAACCCGCATAATTCTTGTATTTAAGTCTGTTTAAGATTACTAATACTTAATTTAAGGATGGTGCATGACAGAATTTTTTAATATGACAATGATTTTATATTTCATATTTGTTATAGTAGGACTAAATAACATTATGCTTACCATGAGTCACAATTTAGAGTTATTCATCTTACATGGATGGTTTTTTTTTTTTTTTTAAATGATTTGTGAACTACGATGTGCTTGTCTTGCTTGAGCCATGCTTGTATTGTTATTATTTTCTTTTTTCTTGTAAAGAAACTTATCACTCAATTCTATAGTATCTTTTTATTTTAATATGATATTTTTTATTTTTATGAAAAAACTGTTTATTTCTAACATTTTTTTTCTTATAAAGAAACTTATCACTCACTTATTCAAGTATACGGGTCGACCTGACCTGTATAACCCCCAATGGTTATGCGGGTTTAAGTGGGTCGGGTCGGGTTGACCCATGGTGGGTGCGGGTTAGGGGTTTCCGACTCGTTTAATAAACGGGTCAGATGCGGGTTAGGCTTGTCTAACCCGTTTAATAAATGGGTTCGACCCGTTTAGCACAACCCGACCCGATTGCCACCTCTAGTTTTTTCCCACATGTACAAAGCCCTTAACAAGGGGACGGATAATAATTCTCATGCCTCTTAAACCCATGGAACCCAACCTTCAAAAAGATAAGTTGACTACAAAATCAACCCACATGGCCATCCTCTGAAAAGAACATACGAGAGAAGTAACCAAGGTCCTATAAAAAACTAAACACAAAAGGATACTGAGCCATGTTCTTTCTATAACAAACATGTCATTTCCTAAGCAGAGTTGGTTTCGCTCAAAGAGCAAGAGTTTTATCTTCCCAACCATTCCATACTCAAGTTATAGGTACTGGTTCAAATCTACATACATGACATATGATTATAATTTGAATATGAAGACCATTAAAGCACATTCTTAATTGAAGATAAAAATAAAAAATAAAACACATAATATAGATTACAGACAACACCCAAACCCAAAGGTTAAAAAGAAAATAGACAATAACCCCCACTGGCCAAGTCAATCGCTTAAGATTTGAACCATGCCCATGACCCACAAAGCATCAAATATGCCGTTTGTTTCTTGAACTGAACACAAGGATGATCCTTCCATATTAATAGAAGATAATAAGAAAATTATTCTCTCATGAAAATCAATTATCAAAGCACCTAAAGAGCTTCCTCAAGGAAAAAAAATAAACAAGATAGTATATAATACAAATGTGGCACTTGGAAGTTAAAACTTCATCTGATTGCAATGTTTATACGGAGAAATCACATCAAAAACCTTTATTTGTATTTCTGACTCATCATCATTGAAACCTCCTCCCATCCATCTGTATTAGGGTTGTGGTTTCTACTTCTTCAATCATCCTTTCTTTGAGCTAAGCTCTCTTGAGGAAGGCCCTAGCTTTAGAATTTTTTCTATGTAAGTAGAATCTGTTGTATATGTATGGGAACCTTTTCAGCCCACAACCAGTCTAACACAACTTCTTTAGCCTGAGCTTTCAGCGGCAAAGGTTGCAAGAGCTTTCAGTGGCAAAGGTTGCAAATACACAATTCGCTGGAAACTGAAATGCTTTACCTCACTGAGAAATCATGCCAACTCCAAGATCATATGATTTCTTTCTCACTAATGTGTTCAAGCAAGCACCATTTCCAAGACCTGCTCCGCCTACAGAAGTTTGTTCCAACTGCAAGAGAGTTTTTCGTTTTCTTCTCTTTCTATTTTTTATTTTTATTTAAATACATGTTTCGTTTCCTTCTTTTTTTTCTTTTGGCATTGGGGGGTTGCATTTGTCAGTACATAATCAGTTCAAGAGAAGCAATAGACACTTCTCATGAGCTTGACCCTATGACCTGCTCCCCACTAACCATATTCAACTATTGCAAATGAAAAAAGGCGTAGAATAGTGACAGGAAGTAAAGATAATGTTTTGACTAACGTTAAGCAAACGCTTGACAAGAGGTGCAGATAAATTATGTCAAGTACTATAATCAAACATCTGCCTAAAGGTCACGTTCGGCAACCAAATCCTCAAGGATTTCTCACTAATTTTCCCCGAGGACTTGGATAATCGATGTTTTTCAATTGTAAAACCCTTGAGGATTTGGGCAAATGGAAATCCTCATTTTGAGGATTTTAAGGTCCAACCCTCCCCCATTGGATTTGGAAATCCTTAGTTTTGTGGATTTATGCACCGATAGCCAATTTTTTTAAATTATACACACCAATATGTACAGATATTGATGTGAAATACTCAGGTACACAAATCCTGAATTAGGAATCCTCAAATCTGTGGCAACAGGGAATTTCAAATCTGAGAAGTCCTCACCTGTCACCATACGTGCCCAAAGAGTTCAAAAGAACCTACATAACTCTAAGCAGACGTGTAAAGTTCAATGTCACTTATTCCAATACACAAACACTAGGAAAAATCAAAGCGGTACTTTATCAACAGGGTTACTACAAATTAGCAGACGTACCCTGAATTTATCTTTTGTCAACCATGCTACATTAAAACTAGGTCTACAATCAAGAGGAAGGGCCTCTTTTGGAGCCTCTGCCAATGCATGGAGGGTTTGGTCAGAAGAATCTTCTTTGTATTCCACCTGAAACACAACCTTAAAAGTCAGAATTTCCATAGAAACATACAAATGATTTGTTGAGGAAGTATATACTTAGATGCAATCGTACTTCAAATTTGAATTTTATTTTTTGGTACATAATATTAAAATGGACATGAAATAGCCTTGCGAGTAGTGACGCTTGGGGCAATGGTAATCCTCCATTGTGGAAGCATGGGTACAGTTTTGAACATCATGCTTGTACTCCCTATAGGTAGTCACCTTTGCCACTAGGGCAGTGCATAAATGAAGGCTGTAAATAAAATCATGAGCATGGATGGAAATAAATAAATTGGTGAAGTGGCTATAGCTAAAACAAGGAGAAATCTCACCTTAAAAACTGAAGCCCAATAGTAATCATAGCGACATCGAAATCTTGTTCTTTCAAAAGGGTAAAACACATTCTTCGCTTTGTAATTTAGGAATCCAAGTTCACAGACCTTTGATGACCTAAGATCAACACCTGCAGAAAATAAAAATAAGAAAAAGGAGCCCAAACTCCACCACTTTAATCTCTGTCACTGAGCATAAAAATGAGAGACCCAATCGATCTACCTTCAAACTGTTTGCAAAGCAAATCTCAGTCCACCAATTCTCCAAATATAATACTTGGTTGCAACTTTGGTGAGCATCACCATCTCTATATCAACTTTCTTGGGATAATGTTCCCTTCGTAATGATTAATTTTCCAATATTATAAGATGGAAAATAGTACATAAAATTGGTGCCCATCCAAAATTAAGTCCATGTTAACTGTATACAATAAATCTTACCTGCCACTGTAATTTTCAAGAGTTAAATGTTCAGGATTAAAAGCTCTGGTACCTGGGGGCTCCCAAATGGGATACGTACCCAACACTTTATTTTTTTATGTGTAAAATTTGTATCCCTGACACATCCATGGTGTGCCAATGCCGTAACCATATCGTGACAGGGCATCACAGATCAAAAGAAAGTGTATCCCCCATCACAACAAAACAATAGGGGAACTACATTATTTTGCCATTACTTACAAATATCAACAAAAAGTGGTTAGCTTCCAATAAGGGAGTGTAAGGCAACCATGTTTTTAAAGCTGGGGAGCAACATTAACTGGGTTTGCATTTTTCAGTAAAAAGAAATGCATTAAAAACCAAGGAACACCAAAGAAACAGAAATTACAGAAGATCACAGACCTAAGACCAGCAATCCAAAGATTGAACCCAAAAGATCACTTCATTTTCCCTCTTAATCCAAGCTACCCAAAATCATTGTAAGATCAAATCCTAATTCTCAATGGTCACTCGGAATTCTTCCTTCAAAGTTACTAAAGTTTTGGAAAAACAAATCAGATCCTCATCGGAAAAATCTCGTCTTTGTATATGTCAAGCAAAAGAGTGTTTGCAAGATGCAGAGTTTGTCTCCGGCCTGCTTTTCTCTGGTTTCTTTGCAAGATAAGAATGGAGATCTTTTCTATAAATCTTTGGAGTGCTGTGGGGTTTTGCCTAACTAGGTGAAGACTCAGGACATTGGAAACTCAATTACCCTTCTTGGAGAGGGATTATTTTGTGGAACTGCATGTTGGTAGTTATTCTTTGGTTCCAAAGACTGGGAAACAACAAGAGCACTTTCTAGAATGTGGCTTCTCTTGTGCTTGATACTTCTCAGCGGGCTCATTCACTAGTTATTTTGGGGACTTAGGCCACAAGAGTTAGCACGTTTCTCCATTGCTGACATTTTTGGAATGTTTTTGTAATGGATAGTGGGTTTCGTATATTATGTTTATTCAGTAAATAAAATTTAGAGTTGTCATCTTTGCAGAAAGGAAAAAGAAAAGGAAATAAAATGTACCCAAAACTCGGCTAAATGTGATCTGACAGAGTTATCAAAACTTCAGGATGAGATAACAAAGAGATCCTTAATCATCAACATTGGGGAAGGGATGTTAACAGATTGCCATATTTGATGAGAACAGGCGCTAAACAGATGACAGCCGGTCTAAATCTCATACCCAAACATCAAGGAGGTTAATACATCTCCCAAGAGAATGTTTAGTAGCTATTCATCCCAATAACAAACATCATCATCACCACAGCCTTGTCTAAACTATGTTGAGGTCGGCTACATGAATTACATTTCTCCATTCCAATCTATCCTAAGCCAAATCCTCAAATGGGTTGTACTTCTTCAAATCTATCCTTATACTTCCATCCATGTCCTCTTTGGCCTATCCCCTTTTCTTGGTGGGCCATCAACCTATATAGAAAAAAAAAATCTCAACAACACTGTTGCTGGCCTACATTGGATATGTCCAAACCATCACAAACGAGTCTCTCTTAATTTATCACCTATTGGCTATTGATGCTAACCATAAATGCTCCTACAAGCGCTCATTTCTGATTCTATCTTTCCCAGTGTTACTACACATACATCTCGACAATTTCTGCTACACTCATTGGCAGACTTAGGATTTTCATTCGAGAGGGGCTGACGATGGTCAAGGTTTCATCACATCTGTTGTGGGGTCCACCCACATCACCCAATTGTGGATGGACATGTCCATCATCAATTCATCATCATCAGATGTGTGCTATTAGGTGATGATGTGTTAAGTATTTGCATGAGCAAGTTACTTCATATCATTAAGAGAGAAACAATAAAGAAGAGCAAAAATATGAAGAATAGGTCCACATATATTTAATTGATAAGAGAAACTATGGTGGCCAGAATCATACATTTTTGAATTTTTTTGGCATTGTCCAACACCTTGAGCCCCATCAGATCAATGATCTATATCACCCAAGGAGAGTACAGATCCTTTCCTAAGGATCATATCAGTCTTCCTAAACCCATTACATTACTCTTCAAACCCATTTCTATTCAAATCAACCATTGACTTAAATCAGATCAGGGGAAAAATCAAAGCCAAAAATATCAATAAAAGCTACAAAATTAAACAGACCCATTACTTCTAAGTCTTAACATCAGAATTTCATACCCAATTTTCCAAACATCATAAGCACAAACTGAGAGATGGATAGATAGATAGAGAGAGAGAGAGAGAGAGAGAGAGAGAGAGAGAGAGAGAGAGAGAGAGAGAGAGAAAGGAATGCCTACTGAAGAGAGGGACCATTTTGCGACATCAACGTCGATGCCAGATTTGGGGACTTTTTAAGAGAGAGGAAGAGAGAGACCGGACACTTGAGGATTAGGGTTCTTTAGAGTTGGGGAAGGGGGTCTATTGGGTTTGGGTGGGGGCCTTACATGTGGGTCCACCCCTAGCTATACTCATTTTGTACATATATTGCATCTTGATTGTCTAACATTCTACTTTGTAGGTCATGGTTGGTCTAATCGTTGTCCTGTTAAAAAAAAAAAAAAAACCTCTTCAATCTTGTTGGGATGCACCAATCACAAGGCACTTCATCAGCAAGTCTCCACTACAGCGATCCTGCTCTTATCCTATATTTAATATTTTCCTCAATCTCCTCGTCCTTACTAATTATTGAGGCAAAGTATCAGAATGAATCTTTTTGTGGTATCTCTTGAGCTTCAATTCTTATAAGAGTTTCAGCTCTTTGCACATTCTCAATGAAGTTGCAATTCACATATTTTATCTTTGTACAACTTATTTTAAAGCCCTTGGATGCAAAGGCCTTCCATCATTTCTCAAGTTTTGCATCCACGTCATCTCTTGATTCATCCAACAATACAATATCATCTGCAAACAATATACACCAAAGTGCCTCCTCTTGAATATGAGTACTTAGCTCGCCCATAATTAGTGCACTCGCCCATAATTAGTGCAAAGAGATAAAGGCTTTAAGTTGACCTCTGATGGAAACTTGTGGTTAATAATAACTTACCTTTCTCTCCAAAAAGTAGTTCTCACACTCGTTTCCACTCCATCATACATGTCTTTAATGATGTCAATACAGGCATACAGCCACTTAAGACCCTCATTTTATCTAAAATCCACCAAATAAAATCTCTAAGTACCTTATCAGAGGCTTTTCTCTTGATCAACAAAGACTATATGAAGATTTTTCCTCTTCTCTTCATATCTTTTTTTATTAATTGCTTAAGTGAAAAGATAGCTTCCATAGTTGACTTCCCTGGTATTTTATCAAATTGATTTTCAGATATCTTGACCTCTTATCAAAGTCTTTGCTCCATTAGTCTCTCTTATTTTCAAAGTGTGACTCACAAGTAAATCCCACAATAATTAGTGCAATTTTATAAAATCTCCTTTTGTTTTTTGTATATAAGTGGTACAACATTTCTTTTTCATTTTTTTTTTGTCATTAATATCTTATTGAAGAACCTATTTAACCGAACACGTTCAATTTCTCTTAAGCATTTCCAAGCCTCTATCGAAATGCCATTCGTCCCAACATAAAATGTCGTAGAAAAAATGCAAGCTTTTAATGGCATTTAAGCCTACAAAGACAGTTCCAAGAGAAATTGGGCCCAGTAAGATTTATTATCAGCATCATTGTGGATTCTTAAGAGTAACCTTAACTGTCTGTTTCAATTGAGACCAGGTTTTCTTAGAAAAAGTAATCTGCAGCTTTCTCAATTAATCCTCTGGCCCTACTCACTGTAAATAACCTCAAAGCAAAGAAGATGGATGTATTAGATCCACCTTTGCATCAGCAACGAAGGATCACATCATCAACAAATTAATTTGGTTTGCCTGCATGGGTCTTTTAACTTTCAGCAAGATGTCTTGGGCTCAGCTGGTTCAAAACTTATTTCTCCAGATTGGATATTGGATGGGAGCCATGGCTATGATCCCACCAATTAACAGTGAATGAGTAGAATAATAATCAATCAACCATTATCCAGACTTCATATATGTCAACCTACCTATCCATAGCACTCCCCAGTCCCTACATTCTACTACTAATTCCCCTTCTTTTGGTCTCTAGAGTGAATAAATGCAGCCACTGAAACTAATTCCTCAATACAAATGAAATAAACAGCCAAACAGCTAATAGATAGCACTCAGATATCCAACAAACCAATGAATTACAAATCAGCTGACATAAAAGCATAATCATTAAACCTGCACTAATCCTTAAAACCCCCACTCAATAGTATCCATAAAAGAAATGAAAGCCAGAAACATCAACATCCCAGAAATTCCAAACATAAAAACTTCCACAATAGAGCAACAGAAACCGAAAGTAAAACTAAAAAACCCCCTTTCAAATAAACTTCACTTCTAGCAATTCAAAGGGGAAAACAGAAAAATCCAATGAAATGAGAATCAAAACCCTAATTGGAGACAAAGGGTAAAGAGAACTCACTGCTGGAGACGATCCTGCAGAGCGCGGGCACGGCGGCCGGAGAGGGGACGGAGAGGCTCCCAACTGCGACGGCTATAAGGCCGGAAAGGAATGAGAAGAAGAAGGAGACGAAAAGGGAAAGAAGAATGGCGAAACAGTAAAAACATAAAGATCTTTGGGTGCTACGAGGCTTGGGAGAATCCATGGCCAATACAGAGCAATAATTACAAGAAATCCATGGCGGAATCCGATTCCCCTCTGCAATTGCCGAGCACCGGAAGCAGTTCCGGTGTTCGGAGTAAGAGATTGAGAATCTTCTTGTTATTATTATTATTATTTAGAGATAGAAATGGAGGAATGGAAAGAGGTGAGATAATGAGGGCCAGGTGATTTGTTTGTGTGGGATATTGTTTGCGTTGAAAGCTGAAATTGGGAGAGTTTGGAAAATATCCTAATATATAGAGATAGAAAACATTTTACAGGGGTGGAGCCATGGAGACACCATTTTGACTTAATTTGAGGTTGGATCTGATTCTAGTGTAATCCAATTCCAAGCCCACATGATTTCACTGTTTGGGTTGGGCCCTTTTTTTTTTTTTTTTTTCCCTTCTTTTTGCTATTGGAGGGTTTTCAGTTTTTTAGGCTGGATTAATCCCTCCAGATCCATAGGAAAGCCGGTTAAATACCCTTGTGGTCCTAAGATGGTAGCACTAATGGACTCAATCTTCGATTTCGGAAGGGGAAATCGGAGTTTAGTACTCCATTTTGTTTGTTTGGATTTTAGAGTATAGATTTTGAATCTCATGTGAAATTCAAATAGAATTTTATTTTGTGCCTTCTAAGCATGGGGATAAGTGATAACATCAACGTCAGCCATTGTAAAATTCAAAGGTAGTTTTGCTCTAAAGTTTGGATTTACCTAAAAAACAGAAACCTATTTCATTTTAGTCCTTCCCCACTAATGTGCGATTCTTTGTATAACTCCACTTTTTGAGTGCCCCTTTTGACTTTTCATGCTTGGTAGTATAGCTTACATCATTTGATATTTACATTTTATTGCAAAAGAGTTGCGCCATATAATGTCATTAAAGTTTGAAGAGTCAAAGTTGAGAGCTTTGATTGATCCTTTTAATCAGCTCAAATCTCATGCTCACCTCGTTTATATTAAAAATGAAAATCATTATCATGCATTTAGTGATGGTCATGTAATAAGGTGAGCCGCAACAGAAGATGGAAAAGAATGAGTATTTTGAGGGAAAAAAAGGGTAAACTTGAGGGTCATAGTTGGAGTGATCATCACAATACTGGCATAACCCAGGCAGGCGTCATAGGCTAAACCACACAACTTTATGTGTGAATGGTTCTAAAAGGGTGCATAGATGCATGTTTTTTCTTTTTCTTTTTTTTTTTCATTATTAGAAGATTCCCAATTCTTTGGACTGGACTAATCCTTTCGGGCCCAGACGAAAGCCAAGTAAACACCCCGTGGCCCCAAGGTAGTAGCACTAGTGGACTCAGCTTTCGATTCCTGAATAAGGGGGAACCGGTGGTCGATACCAAAACTTCTAACTCCGAAAAAATGATGAACCCGTGGTCCTCACCACTCGGCCAACCCCTTGGGGTCCATAGATGCATGGTTCTACTTCACTACAAAACTGTTCACACATTATATGGTGCAAAAATACATGTGGGCCCACATAAGGCCAACACCTATCATAGGAGAGGCAGAGAAAGAAAGACTTCAATAATACCCGGGATATCCAACAACTTTAATAATTTTAAAAAACGTCATCTTTTTTATTCCAATCCAACAGTAGGCTACAGTTGGACCCAAAAAAATAAAGTTAATCGCACATAAGAATGGTCTAAGCTTGTAGGGCTCAGTTGGACCCAAAAAAATAAAGTTAATCGCACATAAGAATGGTCTAAGCTTGTAGGGCTCACCTAACCAGTTTATTGGGGATTAGTGATGATTCGTTAGGTTTATATATAACTGGACCTTTCAATAATCCCTACCAAAAAACTGGACCTTTAAATCCCTACTAGCCCTAGTGATTGGTATTAATCAGGGTGGATCACAGAACGTAGTCAAGGTTGGCACATATTGTAGCCGAAGTGGACTATATTCTCATGCAGTAGATGTTGCTTATACAACCAGTATCTGGCCAACTAAGGGGTTGGCCGAGTGGTCAAAACCACAGTTCCTCCCTCTTCGAGAGCTAGAGGTTTTCGTATCGACCCCCGGTTCCTCTTCTTCAAAAATCGAAAGTTGAGTCCATTTGTGCTACCACCAGGGGCCATAGAGATTTTACCCGGCTTCTCTCTAGCCAAGATCAGGCCAATATTTTGATATTTACCGACTCTTGTCCGGCGCTGTGATTTACTTAAGTTCATGTTCCTCATTTCCCGCATTTGATTGAGGTTATCAGACAAAAACTATATAAGAAATGTTGTAGAATGAGGCGATTTGTGCCTCTATTTATAAGGGCTTTATTCATTTGTCAAAATGTGGCATGAATTCTGTGATGAAAATGTAAGTCCAGCTGGGTGGACGCCAATTTTGAAATGGGTCTGGGGAGGTGGGGGATGGAAAACGCAGGTTTTTTTAAGATTTTTGAAGGCTCCTCAAGTCTTAAAGGGCTTTGTGTGAATTTTCTTTTTGTCTAATTCAATGGTGAATACATTACAGTGGCAATCAAGGTCAAGTTAGGGTTAGTCAATTATGAAATAGAGACTATCACACTGACCGAGGTCTTGTTGGGTGGGCCTCTTGCAGGAGTTGTTGTATATGACCTATGGATGTCCCTTGCTAGAAATTTGCCTTTGTTTCTTCTTTTAAGAAATGTCAACTACTAGTATTATTTGTAATGTCATTACTTGGCCACAATGTCAAGTAGGTGTGGAAATTGGTCAGGTTAGGTTGAAAAAGGATGTCTACGAGTTGAGGCTTAGCCCATATTTGATTCATTTTAAAAATGGGCAAAGGACCTTTAACTCATATATCTTATGCAAGCCAACCTGACCTGGATGACCCACAATACGGAAAGAAGAAAAAGAAAAGGAAGAACAACCAGAAGGACAAAAAGAAAACAGGGAAAAATGCATGGAGGAAAATCTGCAGTGATTTCAGTTGATGTGCTTGAACACTGTAATACAATTTTCATAGGAAGCTGGTGGAGTCTCAGTTAAGGTCCTCTTAAGCTCTAGCACCAAGCCCTATAATACCTCACACAAGGAGACCATATGAAATGGGATCATAAATCACCAACTATGTAAAATCTCTTCCTCGATCTTCTCGTTCTAAAAAAGCAATTGAGAAGGTGCATTAGCAAAAAATCTCTTCATTGATTTTCTAATTCTAAGAAAGTAATCGAGAGGGTGCATTAGTAAGTATAAGATTTAGCTGGCACAAGATTTTACACATTGATGAAACCGTATCTCCCTGTTTCCATGTAACACGGGATCCAAACTCCTCACACAAGTATTACTTATGACACCACCACCTACCCATTCCAACTATGTTAATTAATTGAAAGAATAAAAGTAACGAAATAGCTTTCTTTTGATTCTCTTTTCTCCTCTTCTTTATGTTGTGTGAGTCAAACCAATTCTAATCATTTTATTGCAGGTTAGATTTACATGATCAACAATCAACCCTGCACAATGCTGGTGAAGTCATTCAAGCTAGATTTGGGTTGAATACGAGTCAAGTCAGCGAAATGGATTTAGATTTGAGGTATTAACCATATAGCTATCCAGGGGCGGAGCCAAGATTTCATCTCAGGGGGGGGGGGGGGGGGGCCAAAACTTGAATAAATTTTTATTTCACCAATTATTATAACTATCATATTTTTAAGTTTTTTTTCGACATAGTTGTAAGTTCAAGCATGAAAAATATATTACGATTCAATACTAAATTTTACACGAAAATTAAAACCAATATCTATTCAGCCTTAACAAAATATAAACAAAGAAAAGTCGTAAAATAATTATTTCTTAGTACATTTCAACTCAATTATCGGCTTCTAAGTTTTGAGGGTTTTTTCTTTTAAAAAATCCATCAATTGTAGATGATTTTTCCATCTAAAAATCAAATAAAAATCATATTTATTATATGTCCAAAATCAAATAAAAAATATTCATTGTCTCAAAATCTGAATCATTCATCAATCAACTCAATAAATACACGGTATGTAAAAAGATCTCTTTTATATACATGATACATGCTTGGTTACTGTGATTTTGGGGTTACAGTGGTTAGAGTTCTTTTACTTTCCTGTGCACCCAAAATGGACACTCTCCATCTCAACGATTATAAGGTCGGAAGCCCAATCTTTCCGGACTGGTTTTTTTAAGCAGAACTCATGGGGTAAAAACTCAAGCAGAGAGTGATTCTTTTTTTCTTCTGTTTTGTGATGGGAACTGCCAATGTTTGATAGTTACACACAGTGGAGGGAATGAGTGGTGCAAGAGGGATTTGAATTTGATTCATATACACTCTTACAAAGAGACTTTCAAACTATCCATGTTATTTATCGATCACCTGTGTCTTTGCCTACTGCTTTCAAGATGGGTTCATTCAGATACTTTGAATCTTCCTTAGTAGGAATTTTCTTCAGACCTAGTTCAGAAATTAGGATTTGCCCTCTTATTTTATTTTAATTTTTCCTTTTTACTTCAAAAACCTTGGGGGGGGGGGGGGGGGGTACCTACAAGGGGATTTTCTAATGCCTGGGGGGGGGGGGGCGCTGCCTTAATGTAGCTCCGCCCCTGCAGCTATCCTTATATTTGATAATTGCTCCAAATCATTTGAAATTTAAATAATTTTCGCAAAATTATTTGTAAATTAAAAGAAAAGGACGCTCTTAAAGTAAATATTTTACCCAACATAGGGTATCGCACCATCCGATATCCTTCCCAATGTTGTAGGATATCGCATAATTTTTTGTTCCTGCCCAAATCCATTACACATATATTCACTTCAAATGAAGAACTCTGTTTTTCTTTTAAACATTTTTGTTTGCTGTGAATTTCTGAGTTAGAGCTCTTGTGATATTCACCCTAACCCCACTAAAATGGTTTTCAATGTGGTTGTTTTTCTTTCTTTGATGAGAAGCAACATGCTTTTTTTTTTCTCTCTCTCTGTTGTAGATAGGAAGAGGGTGAAAAAACCCTAATATCGACATGTGATATCATCACTGACAATTTGGAAACTGGTGTGCCCTTGCATGCATGTCTCTCAACCCACGTCAGTTTCCCCATCTACTTGACAAATGACAACTATGGGCAACTAAACCATTCAATGAGCCAATCAAAGATCAACGTGGGAAAGCCAACAGCATGCCTTCGACATTTTAAAGGCTTGGTTTTTTTATGGCAAATAGTTTCAACTTTCAAGGCATGGCTGGGGCTTTGGTTGTTGAACGCTGCTGCTACCAATTACCCAATTCTGTCACCCAAGTCCGTAGGAAAACTATATATTGCCGCACACGCAATTCCATGCTTTGAATTGACTGGTCCAAACATTGCTAAGATGGCTACGAGGGACTCTCAGAGGGGAAGAAAAAGGGTGTGTCCCCTGCTATGGATATGGACATAAGGTGGGCGTCTCAGTACAAAAATCAGTTGAACAAGGTGGTCCCAGAACATGAATTCCCTGACAAAATCAATGGACTTGCAAAAATCTTTTGCAGTTGTTTCATCTGAGTATTGAAATCCTGAAATTCTAAATTTTGAGCTCTCAATGAATGCATTAATATTCTAAATGTTTTTCATGTATTGAAATTTAAGAAATTCTTAGAAGTAGTTATAATTGAAGAAACAGTGAATATCACAAAATAACCATTCAAAGCTCTCTCCTTTTATAAGGAAGAGAGTCAGTCGATCCTGTCAATTTGCATCTCTTAAACCACCATTCAAATGGCTCGTAACCAACACGTACATCTTGGCAAGTATATCAATCGATCGTGTCACCATCGATCGTGTCACCATCTCACGTGAATGTCTCGTACAATTTCACCGACTTTTGTAGCTTTGTGTGCAACTGTTTTTGGTGTTCCTGCAATGCCACAATTTTTCTTCTGTACGGGGAGGACCCCACGCACTGTCGGTCTAACCTGATCCAAACTGTGATCGTTTCCCTCCATGACAAACATGCAAGTACAGATCGTTTCACCGACCATTGCATGATGAGGTATTATAATAAACCATTCTGTTTAGATGAGTAGAAGAGGTGGAGATACATAGCATTATGCATAGTTTCACTGTGGATAGTCCTCTTTAGTTGTTTTCTCCATGTGCTTTCTCTACTTATGGAAGTTGTTAAACTAGTTTTATATTTATGTTTACATTCAACACTCTCCTCGTATGGAGCCAATGGGTGGTGTCACAAGAAAATTAGCAGGAGACTTAAGACTGGATCCATAAAGAATTCCCTCTAGTATTTCTATACCATAATATAAAAGTAGCAGTTTCACACGCTTTTCGTCGACTCTTGTGGGGCCCAATGGAGGGCAAACCTCGATTCTTCCACTCTTATCTCTGTTTCCTTTTCTTTCATTCTGTTTCATTCTTATCTCTCTGCAACGTCTCTCTCTCTCTTTCTTCTTTCTTTCTTTGCCCTTTTCCCTTTTACATCTTGCCTATATGACGAATCCATCCATCAATTTCATCATCATCACAAGACCTTCAGCTTCATCACCATTCCATCATCGCTGAGCCACCACCGGCCACCACCGCTCACTCCATCTCTTCTCTCTTTATTTTCCCTATTTTCCCCCTCCTTGCTGCCAACTTGAATCAGCCCCATCTCACCATTTGGTAGGTCCTTGAATCCTCTATCTCTTCTTCTTCTTCACTTCCTTTTCTAAGGTTTCGTACTTCAATCTCTAGGGTTTCTCTCATCTCTTTGTTGTTTCCTCTGCAGAATTTGATCGCATAGAGACTCTGCGTCTTATCTTCTCTCAGGTACGATTTCATCTATTCTCGATTTCATGAGGTTTTTTTTTTCTTGATCTGGTTTCGATCGATGATGCAGACGATATATGATAAATACTAGGGCTGTGATAATTTATGCATCTTTTATTTTTTTATTCGTTTTTGAATCAATTGAGTTCTCTTGATCTGATTTGGAGTAGATCTAGCTTTGTTTGGATGAAACCCTATTCACAAGAAAATAGAACAGCATAGGACTTCTTTCCCCTTCTCGCATTTTGATGTATCCACTACTTGAAATTTGTTTGATGGGTGTATTTAAGGTTACAGGATTAATATTGACTACATTCGTAATGTAATCGTAATGTAACTGTGACAAGTTTTTAACATATGTCAATCCTTTGACATAAAAATGTGGTGAATGTTTACGGTGTGGGATTAGTGTGATGGAGATGGAAGAATGGGATAATCGATGGATTTTTGAGAGTTTGAAAGGGAAGAACCAATTCATGATATTTGGTGGAATGAGAAATGAGGTTGCTTATAACCTCTTGAGCAGGTTGAGAATAGATCATATGGACAAAACTAAGTATGGGATCTCATTAACTATGAATGATAATGTTGAAAATCCTTTCTTTTGACACCCAGAAACAGTTTTTTTTTTTTCTTTTCAAAACTCATTCTAGAACTATTGGTTTGGAAAATATTGCTTGAATAGAGGCAATACCATCAAGATAGCCAAAGGGATCCGTGCTTAGCAGAATCTCCAACAGTGGAACTGCAGAATACCATCTTAAATCTTTGTTCCCTGTCATTTATAAAACAACTCCATTGTCACAGTGCTCCTTTTTGTTCCATTCCAAGACCCGCAGTGGGATGAGCATCACGACACACATTTTTTAGGTTGTTTCACATGCAATAGTACATGTGTGATGTGTGGCAGGTCCTCCTCTTTCACTGCTTCCATCTCAACTATCACTGATTTCTTTCTCCCTCTGCTTTCTCTCATTCCCTGTCTCACTCCACTCACTGCCAACGTGAGGTATTCCCCAACCCATTTCATCATCTCACCATTTCATCGTCGGGAATTTCTATTTGCACCCACTCAAAATGCTCAGCAGACCCACGTACAGAGCTCACCCACTGCAAAAATATAAAATCTCCTTTTCTACTCGGCTCACCCACCGAAGATTACCACCTTGCCCTTCTTCTTCCTTCTCCTTCTTCTTCTTCCGTTCTTCTTCCTCATTTCCTTCCCTGCAAGAACGATGTCATTTTCAAGCTGTGGTGAGTGAAAATGTTTGAAGGCGGATCATCTTCTCTTCTTCGTGAGTAAAGATAGATCGTCGTCATTTCCCAAAGCACCTCTTCATCTTCAACTTCTTTCATTTTTGTTTTCTTCACTGTTAATCTTTTTTTAGGATAAAAATAAACATGTAATGCAAATGGATTGAATGCATGCAAATGGAATGGAGTGTGTAGGTTGCAATTGTGATTGAATGGAAGGGATGGGAGAGGGGAGAAGGAAAATCAGTGATAGTTGAGATGTAAAATAAAAACATGATTCACGTCCTACACGGAAATGCAGATCCGTGCGCATTACAATGTGCACGGAAACGCAGATCCGTGCGCATTACAATGTGCATGGAAACGCAGATCCGTGCACATTGATTATGCACGGAGAGTAAAACCCGTGCGATGTGCACGGAAATACAGAGCCGTGCAATACACTTATGTGCGGCTCTGCAAATTCGTGCAGGACGCGAATGGAAAAAAAAAAAAAAAAGAAATCATGTGTCAAAAAGACGATACCTTCTCTTCATATATGGTCATTTGCTTGTCCATATTATAGATAGCTTCTTTAAAACACAATGTGGTGCCTCGGATTGGAGATGTGATAGCTTATATAAGGAAATGGAGAGACGCATTGGGAGATGAGTTCTTCCAAAGTGGGACCTTTATATGGATTAGGAGATGAGGAGTAGAAGAAGAAGTATATGCTGTTGAATGGAAATAAGTACAGAAGATGTAAAGATGAAAACCTGAAGAGAAAAGGTCTTTGAAGTAAATAGGAAGGAAAAATCGACTCAGGAAGAACCAGAGGGCTTGAAGAGAAGAGGAACATGAAGGTAAGGGTAATTAGGGAAATTCACATGTGGGCATTCTTGGAATTAAAAAAAAATTAAATGTGGGTTGGCTCAGCATTTTGAGTGGGTGCAAATAGAAATTCCCTTCACTGTCCCTTTCTCTTTCTGTTTTCCTTTCTTTCTTTCATTTTGTTTCCTTCTTTATCCTTGCCAATGGACCACCGAGACCTCCATCATCGATCAAGTGGACCCCACAACCTCATTTCGATTTCTCTCTTAGGTAAGCTTCTTTGTTTTGATTAAGTTGGGTTAATTGGGTTTTTCCACTAATTAGTGTTAGATGAGTTTGTTAGCATGTTCGATTGTGATTTGTAGAGTTATTTATCTGGGTTTGTTTCTAATTCATAGGTTTTGGGCATTCTAAGCTAAGTTGTGGATTTGGGCATTTTGGATTTCTTCACTCAAAGGCAAGTGAATATGTATTTATTTTTATGGATATGCATGTTGTTTTTTTTTTTAATGGAATTGTAAATTTGAAATGATGGTAGAGGGCTAAATCCCTAAAAATTGATTGCAAGAAAAGAAGGATTGGGGATCATTTTTTTAAAATCAGGGAAATAAAGTAGTTAGATATTTTAAAATATTTTGATTTCAGATTATTGATTTGTAAACTCCATTTTCATGAAATTTGTTAGAATATAAATTCTCTGGAGTTGTATGATAGGGTGCAGTAGAAATATCTACTAAAAGAAATGACATCTAAAGAGGAAAATAGCTTGCTTATCTATGCTTTTCCTTCCATAAGATTATCTTGTATGCGGGAAATATCAATGAGATGTGAACTGCGTATCCTATGGGCTCTTCCTTTGCTTAGACATTGTCCAAAGCTCACAATGGTTAGATGACACCATTAAATTTTCTTCCCAATTTGTATTCTATTGATTAGCTATTTAGAGGTCTATAATCGTCTTCTTTATGGATATGTACATCAAGTTAATGGACAGTTTGAATCTACTTGATATAGAGCCATATGCATGATTAGAGATGTGGGTGGTTGTATTCTTTATTAGGAGAGATGATTAAGCCCCCGCTTTTCCATGTTCTTAGTTTTCACTACTATTTACAAGATATGTGCAAATTCTGTAAGAGGATAAATTGAAAAGTTTGTCTTGGACAATTCATGACTCCATTTATTTTATAGTATTTTTTTATCTGAATCAAATTATAAATTATGATGTGATCAACTTGTTCTTAATTATTTTAATTTTGAGAAAAGTGCAGTGCAATTGAGTGGTATCAAGAAGCAAGGAAATGTAATCAGATTTGATATGGGATATTTGATATGGGAGATGTCTT
This sequence comes from Umbellularia californica, assembly GCA_028538565.1. Lineage (NCBI taxonomy): Eukaryota > Viridiplantae > Streptophyta > Magnoliopsida > Laurales > Lauraceae > Umbellularia > Umbellularia californica. The sequence continues at coordinate 8,631,805 of JAPQWN010000001.1, read as the reverse complement.
GGTTGACGATCAAACTGCTGGTAATGAATGCGCAACTTATATTGTATTCTTGTGTTGTGTTAATGCAAAGTGCCTTTGTTTGAGGTTATTATGTTAATCCTTCGTGTCCAATAGTATGTATCTATACTTAGGGTCCCTTTTTCACTTTGTCTCTATCTACCTCCCCTACTAAGGAATCACAAAGGCCATCTCATCAATCCCTCTCACAACTCACTTTAAAATGATTTCCCACCCATGAATGACTCCTCTTCTCTCACTCTCTCATTCTCCATCTATTTCTCATCTCCTCTGCCCTTTTCCACCGAAGCCCCACTCTCTCCTGCACTTTTCTCTCTTTACCTTTGCTCTTTTTCTTAAGGTTTGTGTTTGTTTTCAAGCTTTTTTTCCACATTATTAGAGCAGCATAAATATGTATGTCTTGGTTTTTGTTTTTCCCCCTCCCTTTTTCACACTTATTAGGTTGAGCTTCAATAGTTTGTAGGCATTTTTCTTTCAATATTTTTTCTTTTTTCATTGTTGGAGCACTATAGTATGTTCATAATGCCTTTTTTTCCTTCTTCCTTTTTTCTAATCTTAAGTTGAGGATGAAGTGTTTGATCACAAATTTATAAAAGTTGAATTTTAATAACATTGGTTTTTTTCCCTTCCTTCAAAAATCCTTAGTTGATCATGAAGTGTTTCATTAAAAGTCTAAAAGAAATTGAATCTTAATGACATGATTATTATTTCAAAGGGTTTTACCCTGTTAGAAGTGTAGCACCTTCTTCTTACCATGTTTAATGTTAGGAAGCTTAATGATCTAAGAAATCATTGTCTCTACCTAAAAAATCATATTCAATTTCCAAAGTGGTTTAATTGTTTTGTATGGAAGAAATCAGGTCAAATCACTTGAGATATGCTATATTTTTTTATTTTTATTTTTCCTTTGATTTAGTTGTAAAGTGTAACAACACCACAAATATATTTTATTTCTTGATTGAAAGGAAATATTTTCAGTTGAGTTTTATTACTTCCTTGTAAAGAATAAATTTCACTCATGAAGAAATGGGGAGGTAACGAATCCTAATTTTGTTTTTGTTTTCTTCTTTGATGTGTATATAGTCATATTTACTTTTGAAGCCGATTTTCATTTTCTGTTCATGAAGGCTTTAAATGAGAAAATGAAAATTCCTTTACGTGATCCAGTCTTAAAGTTATGTCTTTGTATGGTAACTACGTAGCCTAATTGGGTTGACAAAATTTGAATTTTCTACCCTTTGGGTCTGAATGTCTTTGGGTAAAAATTTCCTATGAAAGGGTATTTATTTGACAATACTTTGCACTTCGCCTTAGATCCCTCATTTTTAGCCCCTTTTGATAGTAAGAGATCCTAAGAATCCATTACTGATGAAACAGATAAACAGACAAACAATTAGGTGGTGATTAGCACCAAAATCACCAGTAAATCAGAAAATCATTTTTCATCTAAAAAAAAATTATAATAAAATTATAATATGTCAACAAGGAAGTAGAGAAAAAGGGAAAGAAGCAATAGGTGGATTCCATAAGCAAGCAGCAAGGAAGCAGGAGGACGAACGAAAAGAAGCTCGAATGCTTTTTCAAAAAAAAAAAAAAGAAGCTTGAATGGGTTCATCTCAGTTTTCATTTTTTTATAAATGTTTGATTAATGAATTTGTGTATTATTACTATGTTTCTTTCAATCCCAATTCAAGTTTTAATATTTCTAAGTATTGATCTTCCTGAAATCTTTCTTAGTTTTTATCTTTCTGTTTTGTGTTGCATCTCTATGTGTAGGGACTGGGGGAAGTAAGTGTATTTGGGTAAGGACCTTCTTCATATACTCTGTTTAATTGAATGGGTTGGCCTCAGTTTTCATTTTTATCAATGTTTGATTAATGAAATTTGGGTATTTGTAGGCGGATTCAATATTACTCATGTTGTTGCAAGGTAAGTGTGTTCTTCATAACATAAAAGGAAGAAATGAAGTCCAGTAAGCTCCCTTAATGCTAATTGAATTTTGGATGTTTTCATTTCAGGACCTATGACAGAGCTGCTACAAAGTTCGGGAGGAGGGGGGTGTTGAAGTAGTCATCATTTTCAATAGTAACGATTACGATGAAGATAAGAAACAGGTACTTTGATCTCTTTGTCTCTCATTGGATGGACACCACATGTGAGAAAAATTGATGATCAAGCATTGCAACCATTTCCAACATCAGCGTATGACCTGATTTATGGGTCTGGGGATGTCTGTAGTTGGTACCACTTAATAGAGTATACGCATATTCTGAGAGAATATTCTTCAACTGATCTTTGGCCACATATCCTTTACAAGGCTGTTAAAAGGTTAAAAGTGCATCCTTTAATTAAAGTGATCTCCACTTACTCATCGGTTAACAAAGATTTGGTTATCTTACACGGTGCAGTGGAAGAAGCCCGTGGATGTCAATAGAAGTATTCATTTCTGTTTTTTCTCTCTACCTGATTGGTTCCGTGGTTGGCATAAGGTACATCCTAACAAAACAATAGTTTCAATTTCTTTGGCATCCATATCTAGGAATGTGAATGATTTTTTGTGACTATTATATCTTTGTAAGTAGTATCATATATGAGCAGAAGTAAGGTAAATATATTGAGAATAGCCTTATTACCTTCTCTTTCTCCTCGGAAGGATAAAATTGAGCTGAACCCTTTTCTTCTTGTCTTTTGATTTCTACTAAAATCAAATTCTAATTATCCATAACGTTGTTTTATACTTTTATTCCTCAATTGCTGATTCGCATGGAAATTTATGAATTATGAAACGTTCCATTCAACTATCTATTTTAAGTCTTTTTGAGGCAGTGCCAGAAAAACTCTTGAGCTAAACTTTTAGGTCTTCAAACCATCTTCAGCATCATTAACCTATCATGTTTCTTGTGAGACATCCTGTATTTGGAGCATTATTTCATCTTGCCAAATGATGATTTCTCAAGAAATCATTGTTGGCTGGAGGAGAATGTCAGGTCCTAATGTATTAAGGCATGAACAGAATCAAGATGCACCTCTTCCATCCAAGAGCAGCCAATGTTTCCAGACATAAATCATTGTTTTGATGGGACCCACAGTGGATGGGAAAACCTCCAAAATTTTCCAATACTGTACTCTTTCTTCCAGTGTTAAGTACTATTGCCACTCCCCTATTTGTAGGCATCATTAAGTAGAATCAACCAATCTGGAATAAACTCAAGACAGTTCTGGTCCAAGTAAATCCTGTAACTGTAAGATGAGTTGCTTGGTGTTTGTGAACCATGGTTAAAATTGTAAGAAAAGATTATATACTGTATGAGACTCTTCCTCTTTATGTTTTCATATAAGAGCATTGAGCTATTCAATAGAATACATGCTCTATTTTTTTCCCCTTAATTTTCTTTCTTTATAGAGACTTATACTATTTTTTTTGTAGGTTTCACACAACTTATTCAGATGGACCAAATAAATAACATATGTGGATTATTATGAGTGTGCCTTTACAAATGGTGTTCTTGGCATATAAAGGAGCACAAAACCTGTGGTAATGATTTGTATGCCTTGCTCATCAAAGGCATACATTCATCATGGTTAGGGAACATAGTTTTGACTCTTTGCTACAGATTTTGTTTCATTTGAATACAATAACAAACATAGGTATGGTTCATTTTCGATAGATTTTTCTTTACTCTAAGTTCAAGAATCTTTCCATAGATTTCATAAAGTCAATGGAATAAATGTACCAATCCCCCACGTCCCCAATCAATAGCTATCTTCATTTTCAATTATTCATTGGAGCCAAATGCAACATAAAATAAATCAGGTCTCAAGAAAATAATCTGTTATGTAATCTTATTTTTCAGTACATGGCCCAAAGGAAGGAGTGGATGACTAGGTGTCTGCGTTTGGATGTCAGGTGATGAGATAACCCCTTTCTTTCTCTTTCCTTGGCCTAGGCTCTTATTTGTTTATACGGGTAGTTAAAGGTGTTGATGGAGATAGTGTTTGTATGGGTTGTATACTTGTGTTAGTGTGGAATTGATTCCATTGGAACTCCAAATAAATGTATGACATGCTGAAATGGGCTGGATTGGATGACCATATGTATCAACGCCATTTTGACCTGAGCAAAGAAAATGGACATTGAAAGAAAAATTCCAAGTGTCGATCACTGTATTCTCTTTTGATTAATGGCCACTGATTAGGCAGTATATTTTACTGATTCAAATGGAGATGAACATATTTTATTTTCATTTTGGAGATTGAAGCATCCCATGTCTTTCAAATATTGCCAAAACTCATTACTAATAACTTATTGATGGATTCCATGTCAGTTGTAAGCTAATCAAGAAGGAATATATTTCAGCACGTTCCTTATTATTTTTGTTATTGCTGAGTAGTGATATGACCCAATACCTTCTCTCCCTTTTGAAAAGTGAGCTTCTTTTTTCTTTGCAATGAATCAATGAAATGAGAACAACATAATACTATGTTTTTTTTTATAATATTAGAAGAACATGTTATTCACTTAATTTATTTTTATTTTTCATCCTATTCCTTCAGGCATAAATGGGTGAAAGGAAGAGAACATACTATTTGAGTTTTCACAATATTAGCTGAATTTATCCCTATGTTTAGTTATTTGTGTTCCTTATTTCATTGGTTCCTCTGCCTTATGCTCTTGATTGTGTGGTCAAGCAACTCTTCTTTTTATTTGAGTTTAACACCAATATGTCTTCACCATAAATACATGATATAGAAGAACAGGACATTAGGTTAGCAATTTTAGCAAAACACATTTTGGCTTCAATTGTTGTTTTACTTATTCCATGGGGTTTATGCCTCCCTAAATAAATAGATGAAATATAAAGTACAAACTATTACATTTTTAATAATGTTAGCAAAATAAATTTCTCGGGCTCAATGATATATTTTTCATACTCCTTGGGTTCCTATACCTTCTATTTTTAGCTATGTGCTCAAGTAGCTCTTTATTTCAATAAGTCTTTAAAAAAAGAAAGAGAGAGAGAAGGACGTACAATATGTTTTTATTTTCTAAAAAAATCTAGAATAATTTATAGGTATGCGTGGATGCTCATTAAGGTAGAGGTTAGGCCACCTTGATTTGAACTTTATATTTTTCTTGGTTTTGAAACCTAGATTTGCTGGAGGGAACCATGGCAACTGAAAATAGCCATCTTGGTGGAAAATTGTAATGATTTTATGTGAGAAATACCTTTGTATCAGGATACACCTGTACAAATGACATTAATTTACGACTTTTCAAGTTTTCAAATATGAAAATGATATATTTACCTCCAAATAATCTTCCTATCTTTGTGGTTCTATGTTGACAATATGAGTTTGCTTGTAACCTATCCTTCGATTAAACAATTTGTTCCCAGTTGCATACTGTTTATTCATGATATCCCACATATTTTTTAATTGCTTTTGATCAAAGTTAAGCTTCCTTTTTTTTTTTTTTTTTTTTGTTAAATTGTATAGTGATTTTTTTGTATGCTGAAGCCTTTAGATGAGTCCTTGGTCTACCTGCTATATGAGCTTTTTCAATGTTAAGGTCAGTGAAGATCTTATGTTCATTGGACCAAGAAGCCCTGTTGCTTTTTATCGTAGCCATCATTTTTCTCTTATATTTCCAAAAAGATGAAAAAATATAATTTCTTATAAACATCTTTATGGGAATGGTAATAAACAACAATAATTTAAACCAATATACATTTTATGTTGTGACAGGTGCATAAAACCCATAGGAAGGTCGCCAAGAAGATTGAAGGTACTTATTTTATCCTATCAGTTATATTTCTAGGTATGAATGAAACTTATTAAGTTAGTACACTATTTTCGTCATATTTAATGTGTTTGTATATTGATTTCTTTAGATTAATTTCCAGTTGTTTCTATATAGCATGTGACTACTTATACTTTAGTCTTTTTTTAGATGTAAAACTAACTGGATAATAGGTCTTCTATGATTTCATCAATTTTTATTTCCAATTTACTGTTTGTAAGTTCCGGGTAGGCTTTCAAATAAAGATTTATTTACGGATGTATTTTCTTGATTCTTATGATGGCGATGATCTGGATGCAGAAGATTTGGATGACAATAATGATCTCAACCTCGGTCAAGGGTATGTCTACTATGTTGCTCTATTTTTCAGTTGAATATTATATTAGAATGGGTTTTATTTTCATTTTGAAAGAGAGTGTTTATGTTTATTAGATAACGGCAAATGACCAACAGTCCCCTATTATATAGTGAATGAAATCTGTCTTCTTGATTTATATACTTTAAAACTAACAGTAGTTTTTGCTGCAAATAATTAGAAAATGGGGTTATTAGAGAAGGAAAATTGATCAAAAGACCACCCCACCCATGTGGCTAAATTTTTTTAAAAAAAATTATGCTTTCTAATCTACACATGAAAGCTAGAAGCCTTTTAGGAATGTACCTGTTTAACCTCTTTTGTGTGATTTTTGTTTTTTTACTCTCTACATGTTGTTTAACCTATATAATTTTTATATTGCTTACCGAGAAAGTGAAATTCACTGACTTTAAAATAAATAAATAAAAGGAAGTGCAATTCACATTAGAGGAATAATCAACCATAAAAGTAACTCACAATGTAGTATCTCAAGATTCCACAGTGATGACAATTATTTTTGTTATTTTTCTCTCATACACATTTAACTAATGAGGTTTTTATGTTGCTTACCAAGAAAGTGGAATTCACATTAGAGGAATAATCAACCATAAAAGTAACTCACAAAAATTCCACAGTAATGACAATTCTTTTTCGGTGTTTTCGTCTCAGTCGGAATTTTTTTTGTTGCATTTTTTGTTTTGATTCGACACTTCTAATGCAGCAGCAAGGTTAGTGTCTTGAGTAAGGAGGTTTTGCTCTTTTTGGATTTTAGGATTTCCAATTCGCATTTTGATTTTATGAGGTTTTTTTGCGGGGGTTGGGTTGGTGGATTCGATCTACTGCTCATGCTGCACCACAGTTAGTGTTAGTTCCTAAGGAAGCTGCTTTCTTTTGTTTTTGCTATTTTTTGTTGGTCGTTTCGGTAGAATTCTCACATGGGTTTGACTTTTTGGGGCTGCAATCAAGTTCAGGGGAGTTGGCAGACATAAATTTTAACCTTTTAGGTTATGAAGAAGATGGACTCTTCTTTCTGTAAAACACTTTAAAAAGGGGGAAAACTCGATGCAAGCTCTTGGCTCTTCACTTCTCCCTCACAAACAAATGACTAATCCCCCCCTCTTTCTCAATCTTCTTCTTCTTCTCCTCTTGTTCAAGTTCGAACACAATTTATGCTTATGATGGGCATGTGTATAAATAAGTAGCAAAACCATTAATTTTCCTTAGGGGACTGCTACTTGAAAAAAAAAATTTATAAACATAAGAGTTTCGTAATATAAGGAAGGTTTTCCGAAATCTCATCTTTTTTTATTTCCTTAATTGACCATAGAAGTTGAAAGGATTATCCCATTAAAAATAATAAATATGGAGCATCAATCTAGGAAATCAACCCTAATGATCTGCTTGTAAGTGTCTTGATCTAAATTGAAGCACTTAGAATTCTTCTCTTGATGTAAGGTAATGATTCATTGCTTGTTGGAGTTGAGACTAAAACATATAAGGAGATATACATTTCAGGCCATTAGACTTTGTATCAATGTTTAATGGTCTGTTCTTGCATTCTATTAGTCATCACTTCAGGGCAATGCTAGAAGAGAAATCATGTTAGTCATCTCTTCTTGCAGTGCTTTGAAGATGGGCAAGTTTACATTTTTTTTTCTTTTATATTTAGGTTTTTAATAGCAATGGGATACTTACATTTTTCCTTTTATATTTATGTGGATATATTATCTATTGCTTGGAAAAGCATTCAATTCATAGGTAGAGCATAAATTATGTGAAAAATACAATTTTTTGGCTTATGGGTGGAAATGATTAACACAAATTTTGCTACATGTTCTTTGTGATGATCAGCCTTATTTATTTTGTGACTGGGTGGAAATTGTTTACAAAAATTTTCATACATGTTTTTTTTTTATGGTTAGGATTATTGAAAAGGCTAATCTGGCAATAATCTCTGAATTGTGCTCAATGGAGTTACAATCTGTGGCCATTCACAATTGATTTTTTTTTTTTAATGTAAGTAGAATTTTGCTTCTGCAATTGGGAGGATCTTTTTTTTTTCTATTTGGTTTATGGATGGAAATGATTGACATAAATTTTGGTACCTATTCTTTGTGATGGTTAGGCTTATTGGAAGGTTCGAGATTGTTGTCTTCCATTTCACTGATTCATCTTTGGCCTAAATAGATAGATATGCTGCTCCTGGGGCAATAAAAAAAGATGTTTTATATGTAGTTATTGTGAAGTAAGAATACAAGCATATGTTATTATCTTATACTATATTATTGTAGCTGAAACACCACATTATTTGATCGAAGTTCTATTCTATTTATTAATGAACTCAAATAGATTTATTTAGAACTAGACAGCTGTATGTTTGAACTCTTTCATGATAATAAACATATCACAGGTTCACTGACGACTACGTGCAACGCACGTACTTCCCACTAGTTGTAATAAAAGCACCACATGACATGTTTGTAGAACCCATTGGCCTCTAGAATATCATAAAGGGAGGATGGTGTATGGATTAGTTGTCTTGAAAATATATATGAAATAAATATGGTTAGTGGCACAAAGTATAGCCTTGAAGGCTGGAGTTCCCATACCAAATGTGATGGACCAACCCAAATCCTATGGATTCCAATTCTAATACATGACCAATTATCAAACTCCCATTTCTTATGGTGGAGCTAATAGGCCTGCAAAGATGTCATGCATACCTTCTTGAAAAAAACTAAAAGAAATATATAGCAAATGCAATTTTAAGGAGCATATATAGATCCTCTAACACTGGGAATCAAATGAATCTTATGGCTATAGGTTTATAAACTCAAAATCGGTTCCAACTTGTAAAATCCAAATCACTTAAAATAAACACCATACGTGTATTAGGATTCGACCAAATTCCAGTCCAATTGGACTCGATGGACTTGAGTTCTTTGTAATTTAGAGTGGTCATATGTAAAACATGTAAATAAAATGCACAAAACAAAGATGGTAAGATTATAGGCTTTGCAAGTGATCAATTTGATTATGGACGTAGCTTCCGTTAGATTTTGATTTAATTTTAGTGTCACAAAGGAAGATTTTTATTTTAAGTTGTTTGAATTTCAAAGTCTCAACTTTTCTCCAATTTCATCATAAGAGGTTCCGGACTCGAGAAAAACATGGTTGCACGCAGAGACCTACCACGTTTTTCAGTGTGTCCACAAACCTCATCACAGAAAGATGGATCTACTTCTTTTCAACATCAAAGTGGTCCAGAGACTTTGTTGTGGTAAAGACGTTTGGAAAAAGAATAATTATTTATTCCAGAAGAAAGCAAATCTCTCATCTACTGGTTGTTAGAAAAATGAGTTTTAACCTTTCAAGTCAATCGGATTTCAAGTTTTGCAGTGGGAAAAGGTTCAAGCTTTGCAGGAAGGAGAAGTTTATACATTCAGTTCAAAATCATTTGCTGCAAGAAAAAGGCTACTTTCTGACTTTAGCAGTTTAAGTAGTCTTGTTTATTCATCGTGTCCATTAGCCATCATCAGCTAAAAGCCTAAAATGGTCCTGATTCGTTTGCTAATTTACTAGGTTAGCAAAAGTAATATAAATTCTCTATTTTAAAGACAATAGGTCACATCAAAAGTATACATTTTTGTAAATTCCCTCATTTAAAAAAAAAATCCTTTCTCTACTAAATGATATGATGAAAGAAACCCGCTTTTAACACAAAAAATTAAAAAGATTCCCCACCAATTCACTAAGGACAAAATACCATCATAATCTTTTATATTTTATTATCTTTTGATTTGATGCTTTACGTCACTTCTATTTTAAAAGTAAATTTCCAAACTGGCCCGTTAACTAGGAAGATTTCATTACAGGGTTTTTGAGGAGAATCGTCTATTCTTTCTCCCCTTCTAATATGGAATTACTTTATAATTAACATATCAGAACTTGTTATCCAATCTAAAAACATTCAATTTCGACTAATAAGATTTTCGATTGAATCATCCTAATCTCCTTGATTTTGGGAATTTGTTAATTAGAAGCGACAAATAAGCAAAAGGGTTAGTTGGCTTAGAATGTAAGTAGTGGCACAGTACTGCTCTAGCATCTTTCAATAATGAGTGAAAAAAGGATAGGCATCTATTGTGTTGAGATATAGAGGCTAAGAAACACACAGTGATCAATCACATCACACACAAGAGAGACAAGAATTACGTGGTGGTTCGGCTTTTAGCCTGCATCCACAGGAGAAGACGGAGAGAGTTTTCCACTATGCACCGAGAGATGACATAACAAAAGCTTATAGCCTCTATTTATAATATCAATCCCAAAATCAAACCCTGGTACACCCCAAACAGACTCTAGGCCTGGTCAACCGAGACTATCGACTTATGCACTCAATACTACCAGCTTCCATTGAGCCATATAAGTCAACATATTGATAGAGCCTCATAATGAGCTGTTGGGATCCTATACCTCCTTCAAAATGTCATAGTAGTAAACTAGCATTCATGCTTTCCCTTCTTGGAAGGGAAAGCGACTTGAAAATATAGAATGTTTCATCTAAGCCCCTCTCTTTGTCTTACATTTAAAGTTTAAACATAAACAGCTAGCAACCCAACCTTCTGTATTATCATTTCATTTTGTACTGAAGGGATATGAAAACGGGTCAGACATGACCTGGATAGGTGTTTGACAATCTTGATATCACATTATGACAGTAGATAATTATTGGATAAGTGTCAAAGTGGGAGAGGAGGTGATTGCTTAAACGAACTGCATCCAAAAATATTGAAATGAGGCTAAATTAAGAAACAAGCTGGTTTTTTTATCATTATATCATAAAAGGGTGGGCACAGACACACTAAACTAAGTGAACAGTTATTCTAACAGGCAGATGCGGACTGAGGTTTAAATGACCTGGGGCGATATTTCAAATTCGCCTTGAAAAACTATTGGGTCTTGGCCCACGCCTCACATCAATAAAAGGCTTGCCCCATGTCAAAAGGGCGGAACGAAAAAAAAAAAAAAAAAAAACCCTCTGGCTCTTTGGAACTTCCCTCTTCATCTCTTCGATTCTTCCGTAGTTCTGTTCTTCAGACCCTTCGAGGCTTCACGGTTCAACTTCAGCCGGTAATTCTCTTTCCCTCTCTCTATAGCTTCTCTCCCCCTCTCCCTCCCTGGCTAGGGTTTGTGTAGTTTCCTCTCGTCCTCCTTTGCACATTAGGGTAATAGGGTTTATGTTTTATTTTTCTTTTTTCATTTGAAGTGATGATTTCAGACTTCCATTTCCATCTCTCTTTAGTATAGTTCCTAAGACTCTAGCCCTGTGTGTTTTTTTTTTTTTCGTTCTCTTGTGCATAGCGTCAAACATGTGGTATGCGAGTCGTATTTTTGTGGAGTGTGGGTTCTTGTAGTTGTTTCTTGTGTGATTCATATGGTTTTATGGATAGAAAATTGATTGATTTTGATTGTTATCTGTTTAAGTGTGTATTCCCATCATTGATTAGGGATTTGCGCAGTTTTCAAGTGGGGCCTCCACTGCCCTGTCGTGATTTGGGGTACATACAGATGAGCCTCTGACCCATGGACATGAGTAAAAGAAGAAGCAATATGTATCATTTGATTTTAATAATTTCTATCAGCACAAGATTTTCTCTAAGTAATTTATGCTGCTACTCTGTTATATATTAATAGATTCTGTTATATATTAATAGATTCACCTTATTTAGCCGTTCTGTGTCGAAAAACGTTTAGATGAACAATCCATGAGGTTTCAAATGGAATTCTTACCAAAGCAGATAATACTGAATTTCTGAGTTAGTTCTTATTAAAGAATTTCATCTTCTCTTTTGGATGACCCAATGGGTTGGTTTCCTTATCCATTTATAGTCTTGAACCTTGAATTACTAGATTGCAAGTCGTGCTTAGTGAGGACTTGTTTGCATTGGATCTTCTGCATTCTCCTCAAAGCCTCTGAGCAACATTACAGATATCTGAGCCCAAGTTAACAAATTGGATAAGGGCTGGATTTGTGGGATTCCATGGCCCTACAAAATAAAAGGGGTTAGTAGGTTAGACATCTAGTAATAATTGAATCTAACCAACATTGTTAGCCTGAGCCTCTATAATATAAGGCCATACAATGGTCAGATTTTATAAAGGGGGAGTTTTTGTTTTGACCGTCCTTTTGATGGCATATGGTTGAACAAATAGAAATATGTATCAGATTTATTTTTGGTATCTAATGCGGCCAGTGGCCTTGCAAACATTCCACATATCCTATTTTTCCATTTCTTTATGAACTTCCAACCTCATCTAATTTAATGGAATGCAATACATGAACATCATAGAAATATACCAAGTAAAATAGATAAATGTAGTAAATAACAACTTGCTAAATGCACACAGAATTCCCACACTCTTAATCTATTGAGATGATCCAGTGGTATATGACTTATGTGGGGCCCATTTAGGTTAGTTCTGATGCAAGATAGTTGGTGTGATAACAGTCTTCAGGGCATCATATGCATAAAGGGATGGTGAATGAAATTGAACCCCATCCAATCATCCTAAGGTTGTAATCTAGACTATTTGAAATTAGAATGACATGCACCATTGAAAGTCATTGGATGATTAGGTGGGAGTAAAACTTCACCCAATCCCTCTCCATATAATCCCCACACATCCCCACTCCCATAAATAGGCAGTGGCCTGGATGGGCTCCTTGAAAAGTCATCAAATAATAATGAGGAACATTATACAACTATCATCATTTTTTATGATCTGCACACCATCTAAAGATTCAAACAATATGGGTAACTTTATTGAGCTTTTGCAAGTACTTGCCAATCAGAGTGAAGCTATTAAAAGAGTTGTATTGGAAAATGCTCATGAGAATCTAAAATTGACCTCCCCTAAGATTCAAAAAGACATTGTGAATGCGGCTGCCATAGAAACCACTCAAGCTATCATTTCCGAGCTTGGAGATGCACCATTTTCTATTTTGGTGGATGAATCTAGGGATATCTCTATCAAAGAGCAAATGACAGTTGTTATACGCTATGTGGATAAGCGGGGATGTGTGATTGAGCGGTTTTTAGCCATAGAACATGTGGCAAACACTAAAGCTCAATCACTTAAGTTGGCCATCGAAGCAATATTTTTCAGGCATGGATTGAGCATGTCAAGTTTGCGTGGGTAAGGTTATGATGGGGCTGCTGATATGAAGGGTGAGCTTAATGGACTGCAAAAGCTCATTCAAAATGAGAATCCCACTGCATTCTATGTTCATTGTTTTGCACATCAGCTTCAGTTGACACTTGTTGCTTTGTAAAAGATAACAATTTGATCGACGCTTTCTTCAAGTTAGTTTCTATGGTGTTGAATGTCGTTGGAGGCTCTTGCAAACGTCACGACATGCTCCAAAATATACAGGCTGCTAAAGTCGTTGATGCTCTCGATTCGGGCGAACTTGAAAGTGGACGGGGTTTGAATCGGAAGACTAGCCTAAAGAGGCCGGGAGACACACGTTGGGGCTCGTATTATGATACATTGATTAACCTGCTACTCATGTTCTCATCAGTGATTGATGTGCTTGAAATTATCTCAGATGATAGTACGAGTGAACACAAGGGCTCTGTCACTAACTTATTGAGTGTATTTGATGATTTTGACTTTGCATTTAAATTACATTTGATGAAAGATATATTGGGGATCACCAATGACTTATCCAAGTTATCGCAGAGAAAAGATCAAAATATTATCACTGCAATGGAACTAGTGAGAGTGTCGAAGCAGCGACTGCAAACAATGAGAGACGATGGGTGGGATTCTCTCCTAATTGAAGTCCATTCATTTTGTGATAAATATGAAATTATCATTCCCAATATGAATGATATGTTTGTTGGACAAAAGCGATTACGACGCAAAGCTAAATCGACAAATCTCCATCATTTTCGAGTCGACATATTCTATGCTACTATTGATTTACAACTTCAAGAGCTCAACCGTCGTTTTAATGTGGTGAACACCGAGTTGCTTCTTTGTGTGGCATGCTTGGATCCAAGTGATTCATTCTCTGCTTTCGATAAAGAAAAATTGATCAAACTCTCTCAATTATATCCAAATGATTTTTCGAACTTAGATCGGGTGAGATTTAATAGTCAGTTTTCAACTTATATCACTGATATGCGCACCAATAGTAAGTTTTTTGGAGTGAAAGGAATTGGCAGCCTTGCTCAGAAGATGGTTGAAAAAAAAAAAAGGGACATTGCATATCCATTAATTTATTTGCTTTTGAAATTAGCTCTAACCCTACATGTTGCCACTGCTACTGTTGAGAGGGTATTTTCTGCTATGAAAATCGTTAAGAATCGACTACGCAATCGAATGGAAGATGAGTGGATGAATGATTGTTTGCTTGTGTATATCGAAAAGGACATATTCAATAGCATTGATGATGAGACGATCATACAACGCTTTCAAAACATGAAGAGCCATAGAGGGCAATTGTAAAAAACTTTGTTTTGGGGTTGAGATGACTTTTGATTAGAGAAGTGTATGTTAGTTGATGTCCAATCATTAATATGTACTTCTTTCTTCGGGTTGATACCCGAATTTTTTGGAGGTTGTGAACCCTTTCTTTTTGGGGATGATTGGTTTGCCCTCATTTTTTGGAAGACTTTTTTATTTTAAGTATACTTTTCTTATACTATGAATAGTCCTTATTCCAAACAAGAAATATATTAAATTGATATAGTTAAATATTTTGCGTCTATTTACATGGAATGCATTTTTTCTTTTGTTATTGTTGATATGAGAAATTCTAGCAAAAGTTTAGCCCCACCTAAATGAAAATCCTGGGTCCGCCTCTGCTAACAAGTCAATGTTTTTAAATTTACTACTTAAAAAAAACACTCCAACTGGCTATGTTGTCACCCTTTCAAGTAAATTACAAGAATATGCCCTAACAAAAAAAAAAGAAAAGGAGTACAGTAAAACTCACATGAGTCACCAAAAGACTTGCCAGTGATGATCCCTTCTTGTTCAAAATCTCAGGCAATTTATAAGAGGGGGGACATTCATGTGCATATCCATCTCTTACCATAGAGTGAGGGACACTTAAATGGCTTTCCCTGTTTGCACATGAACATGGCTTTCCCTCGTTGCACATAAATTTTCTTTTTCTGAAAATGACCATATATGATTTTTCCTCTTTTGGACATGAATATTTTCAATTATGTAAGTGTCTCTTAGCCTATCGTGAGAAATGGATGCATATGAATGTTCTCCTTGTAAATGTGCCTGCGGGCAAAGTGGTTTCATACGGAGTATATGTCAGCCGCACAATGGTTGAAAGGTTGCCCAGAAGTGACATGTGCGTTGTATAATTGATCAATGTAATACTACCAGAAGTGACATGTGCGTTGTATAATTGATCAATGTAATGCTACCACAGAAGATCTGCCCAATAGAATTTCGATTAGACTCAAATTTTGTCCCATTCATAAAACCCATTACCACGTGAAGACGATATAAAATGCTACGACTTCCATAAAGCAAAGGTTAATTGGATGGTTAAATCTGACCATCAGCTGCCATTGGATCACAGAATTGACAATATAAGAACATTTCTTAAAATTATGAGTTTGTGATATTTTAGATATCTCTTAAGGGCATGTTTGTTTCATGCAATTGGATGCTTAGAATTGTGTTTTTTTTTTTTTTTTGTGTGTGTTTGATTCGGCTTCTTAAAACTCGAAACGTATTTTTATTAAAAGTATATTTTAAAAATCTACTTATTTAAAGCAATTTTTAGAAAACAAAGTTTATTTTGTCAGCACAAATTTTATATATAATTTTTAGCAGCAAAAAGCATTATATGTTGTTTGGCTATAGCATTAAAAAATAAATTTTTAGTATATTCTAATTAAATAATATAAAAAAATAGAACAAGAAATCGTAATTATACAGCATATATGATCCTCATAGACAAATAAAATGAACTTAAAAATATATATGACTCTTACATGTAAATAAAATGAACTTAACTAAAATCTCATGTGTCACATGCAGGACGTGTTATGTGCCACTATCATTATCTCATAAAAATAATAAGATATGAGGACGTTTGTCATTTTGCTTCAACATGTTCAAATCTTTTAATATAAGCAATCTACAAAACTCCAAGTCATTCGTAATTAAAAACTCTATATGGGTCAAGATAGAGATTTATGATTATTTTTTAAAGGACAAGTGCTTTGAAATCTTATCGTTGAAAGAGAGAGGGAAAACAAAAAAAGGAAATGGGAAAAATAATGCACTCTCCCTTTTCACTACTCGCCATACTTTCGCTTATCTTATGCGAAATAAAAAAAAAAGTGAATTTTAAAAATCAAGTCGGTTGAAGTTTACTCCTCCAAAAAGTTAATTTTGGCCTTTACTTCTTAAATTTTCTTTTAAAAGTAAATAACTAAATGAGTTTTTAAGGACTTTTATTGTCAGTATAGATCTCATGTACTATAAGTTCTTTTAACACATTCAACCATTAAAAAAGAGAGATTTTAAGGACGACTTTCAGACTTTCCAAAAGTCAAAAGCCCCAAAAGCATATTTTTGAAGTCCAACAAAGCAAATTAATTCTTATTGCATTTCTTAATTCATTCATTTTTCTATTTCAATTAACAAGGCCCACCTATTATCAGTCCAAATCCTTTGATGCAAGCCTAGCCTTATAAATTAGTATTTTTTGTAATATAATCAGTCTTGTTCTAATTTTATTTTGATCACCGAATCATGGTAGCAATGTATTTTAAAAAGAGATAATTAGCGAAAGGTCCCTCATATAGGACTTGTAAGGCATCCAGTCCATCAACTTTTTCTCTAAGGTATGTAGTCCATGCAGCTTTGGCATATTTCGGTAAGAGGTCCATAGACACGTCACCTCATGGAGAGAGGTCCCTAAATACGCCACCTCATTCATTTTCATGACTAATTTGCCCTTTTAACTGATTAGGCATAAAATTTTAAAATTTGAAGTTTTAAATCTTCCATTCTCCTTCTTCTTCTATCTGGACTTCACGTGGATCTTCGTTGCAGGAACAGGAGAGAGATAGGTTTCGATCTCGAGAGGGCCACACTGATCTGATTTATGCAGAAATCAGAAGTTGCAGACGCTCGGCAGACAAGTCTGGGATTAGTTTTAAAGGCTGCAGACGACCGGAGTAGATTTGGTGTCCATCGCCATATCCGGAGAGCGATTGGGATCGGTTTTGAAGGCTGCAGACGACCGGAGTATATCTGGTGTCCATCACCATCGCCGAAAAAGGGTTCTTGATTCCAGATTACAGACTGGATTTGAAGCACAAAGGGCTGCCATCATCGCTGCAATTGTCATCGAAATCGGAAGAAGAACGTAGAAGATTCTTGGGTTTGCCACACTTCCCTTCGCCGGAGAAAGAGCGGATCGCCGTGACGATCATCGCCGGAGACTCCGCCATCCACTATCGTAGCTATTGCGCCGTGGTCGGAGAAGGAAGGAGCAGCGTTTTCTTCGTTTTTGGTTACAGAAACCTAAGGAAGAAGAACCAATTCTGTTTGGAGAAGAAGACCGATTTGGGTTTGGTTCTGGGTTGTGCTCGAGTCGGTTTGGGCAGGTCGATTCCAAGTCATGTTCGACCTGGCCTATTCCAGAAGTCCATCCCCATTCCAGTCAAAATTAAATTTATCTGAGTTCTGTATTTTTTTTCAAATTTATTTGAGTTTTGGACAAATCTATTTGAGTTTTTTGCTATTTATCTGACTTCTGGAACAAATTTATTTGAGTTCTGGACAAATTTATCTGAGTTTTGGACACACTTATTTGAGTTTTTGGCTATTTATCTGACTTCTGAAACAAATTTATATGAGTTCTAGACAAATTTATTCGAGTTCTGGAAAAATCTATCCGAGTATTTTGCTATTTATCTAAATTCTGGAACAAATCTATCTGAGTTTTTGACAAATTTATTTGAGTTTTTGAAAAATATAGGTGAGTTTATTACAAATTTATCTCCATTTTAAAAAAAATTAACTGAGTTTTTGAACGAATCTTTCTGTGTTTTTGGAAAATTTATTTGTATTTTCTTAGATCTATTTGTGTTTTTGAATTTTATTTGTGTCTTTTGAAATTTATTTGTATTTTTTGAAATAAATTTAACTGAGTTTTTGACAAAAAAGACTTGAGTTTTTTGCCACATTGTTCGTTAATTTGGGAAATTAGGTTATCTTAGTTTTGGCAAATGTATTTGCGTTTTTTAATTTTATTTACGTCTTTTGAAATTTATTTGAGTCTTTTGAAATTTATTTATATTTTTTTAAAATTTATTTGGATATTTTGAAATTTATTTTGGATCTTTTGAAATTGATTTTCATCTTTTGAAATTTACTTATATCTCTTGAAATTTATTTGTGTCTTTTTAAATTTATCTGCGTTCTTTTGAAATTTATTGCTTTTTTGAAATTTATTTGCATTTTTTGAAATTTATTTGCGTTATTCTGGAATTTATTTGTGTGTTTTTAGAATTTATTTGAAAATCTTATTAATGAGATTCCATTAATCGTGGCCCATTAAATGATAGTTGACTATTATTAATGGGATATCCCACCAATCATGGGATTTGATTTAAAGAAAGGGTAAATTATATATATTAAGTATGTAAATGTCTTAGAAGACCTTTTGGTGCATGACTTTTTTTTGTGAACTGTTTGCAACAAAATCATACTTTGAGGGACCTCTCGCCGAATCCCCCTTTTAGAAAGCATTAAAGTCTGATATATGTATTAAAATAAATGTGAATAATATCTCATTTTAGTGATATTTTACCTAACTCCACATCATCCCTCTACCTTTTACCTTGGAAATTGACATGCATCAAATAAGCCTCCTGAAAACCAGAAGTTCAGACCTTGATAAGGCTTAGACTTATGGAAAACCTGCAAGGATTTGTCATTATCTATTAAAAATATAAAATCGTTAAAAACAAATGCTCTCCTCTTTTATATAGAGCCCAAAACACAATCCAATTCGTGTTGAGCCACCGTTTAAACAAAATCAATCAGGTTTAAAACACGTGAATAAAACATAAGATATTAAAATAAAACCTAGAACAAAACAAAGAACACGCCCCCATACAAAAAAAAAAAAAAAAAAAAGGCATAGTATTGCTTAGAACCTTTTATTTAAACAGAGGGCTCGAATGTCCTGCAAATTTCACATGTAAGATGAAAAGAGGATTTGAACATGAGTTGTAATTTTTTTCTCCTGTAACCATCAACGCACTTAGCTTTCTATTAATGAATGAGCTATTCCGACTCTTCTTCCTTGCACGCCGATAGGGTTGTGAATTTTATTGTTTTAACGAACTCGGGTTACGGGTTAACGAATTCGTGTTAAAATCACTTGAATCCGTTCACGACCTGCTAACTTAATGAGTCAAAAAATCCAACCCGAACACGACCTGTTAATTTAACCGGTTTCACAACCCAACTCGTTAACCCGTTAAGTAATTAAGTTATTTCGAAAATTAAAAGAAAATCCATACAAAAATATATAAGCCACGCAAAATTGTAAGTGAGGATCTCGAGTGGATCTCACCTAAAACCCCACTATAAAATAATAAATTTCAATTTTTTTTATGAATATAAATTAATTCTAGCTACACTTAGGGACTAGAAAAATTGTAACGAATTAAACGGATTGTTAACTGGTTACTGGTTTAATTCGTACACGACTTGTTAACTTAACGTGTTAACGGATTTGACCCGTTAACAACCCGAACTCGTTAATATCGTGTGGGTTCGTGTCGTGTGAACGGATCGTGCGAAATTTTATCACTCCTACGCTTCAATCCAAAGATCCTATCCAATTTTAGTGTATATATATATACATATATATGGAGAATATTCATGTGCATCCATCCTTTATCATTGGGCGAGAGATACTTACATAATTAGAAATATTCATGTGCAAAAAAGGAAAAGCCATGTATCGTCCTAGGCAGAAAAAGAATGTTCATGTGCAAAGAAAGAAGGCCATGTAAACGTTCTTCATCCCGTGATGAGAGATGATTGTACGTAAATGTCCCGGCATATATATATATATATATATGATTAAAAGAAAAGTCCTAAATCAGGACACTTGTACTTCCCGCCCATCCAACTTTTTATATTAGGCCCGTGAAATTATTGCAAGATCCGAAGTTCCACCACCGGCAACACCAACAGAAGTAGAAGTGTAAAACAACACATCAGTGTCGTCCAAAAACGAAAAGGCCAAAAAAAAAAACTGCAACCTTCAGTCCACGCCACACCAGACCATTTATTTAAGCTTCTCCTGGACTTTTCCTGTTGAAGTCCCACACGCTCCTTTTAATACCAGATCCCGCTTTTTCAAACCCACCCCCCCCTCCCTTTCTCTCCACATCGAAAACCGAACTTCAAGAACATACGGATTCCAGACTCCTGACATTTCTCGAATCGCCAGATTCATCAGAATCATCGAGTTTCATCACGACGGTCCTTCTCTTTCTAATTTCCCAAATCGAGGGATTCCGCAGCCAATATAGTCAAACTCCTTGTTTTCTCCTCCGCTGTTTCTCTGGCCTGATTGGCCCGAACAACTACCGATTTCGTGGAATTGATGAGTTTTCCAGGCTAGGCTACTGGATCCATCGGATTCGGTCGAAATCATGAGTTCGTATCGTCAATAGCTCGTGGAGGAGAAGATTCGTATCGGTTATATAGAGCGATGACGAAGGTCGTGTACGAGGGATGGTTGGTCCGATATGGAAGGAGGAAGATCGGGCGTTCTTTCATCCATATGCGTTTTTTCGTACTCGAGCCGCGGCTTCTTGCTTATTACAAGAGGAAGCCTCAGGACAACATGGTGAGCGTTTGAGTTGATTGATTGAAGAAGAAGAAGAATCTTAATTCTCGCTAGTATCTAGGGTTTTATCTTCTTATGGAGATTGTAGTAGCTAGTTGTTGTTTTTTTGTAGTTTTGTTTGTTTTGATTTCTATCTGAGATTGAGTACGAGAATCTTTTTCGTGCTTAATTAGGTTCCGATCAAGACCCTGGTGATCGATGGAAATTGCAGAGTGGAAGACCGAGGCTTGAAGACGCAACATGGACATGTGAGTTTTTTTTTTTTTTTTTTTTTTTGAATTACATGTGATTTTAGATTTTTTTTTAATGCTTGAGTGTGAATGGAGGCTGAGAACTCAAGGTAAATTGTGCTATTCGAATTAGTTTGCTTGTTGTCTGCATTCTGAAGTGGATTGATATTAGGGTTTTGGCAATTTAGTACCGACGTATCTGTCAGTTTTCTTTAAATATACATTCTAATTTGTCAGCATAGAAACAACTTCTTTTGTAATTAGTGATGAAATGTTGAAATTCACTTGGGTGTTTTTTACGGTACAGATTTCCATTATTTCGGCTCACGCCATTTGGTAAAAGAAAATTAGCTACTTGGCACTTATGTGGTGGGTACAGAGCTGGTGGGCAAGTGCCTTGAGAGCTTGAATGGTCAATGCTTTAGCATTAGTACTGTACTTTGTTCTGTAAAGACTGATGCAGCAGTGAGAAGTGAGGTGTTAGATTGTAGAGTGAGAGAAAATAGTCCTAATTGAGCTGAAAGGTAGAATTTCATCAGTCTCTATCTTGAATAGGCCAGCCTGTTTGGCCTTGCTCAGTCAGTCCAAAGTTTATGCTAGTAGCAATTCATGCCGCCGGGCCCTTGGGCAACCATGCATTTTGTCTCTTTTAGTTATTTGGAGCCGCCACCTCTGCAACTACCACTAGGTTTCTATTTTTTAATTCTTCTCTAAGATTCCAAGTTAGTATTTCTTGTGGACTAATCATTTGTAACAAGTTGATCATCTTGCTTTTTCTAAAGTTATACAAGTCAATGTGGACATCTCATGGCCTTCTCAAAAAGAATCTTCTGAAAGCTGAACTATCCACCAAAACTACTGAATTTTTTTTTTTTGGGAGATGGCGTCTAGAAGGATATTTTCGCGAACTAAACCTTGATATCTATCGTTTTCATAATAGCCTTCATCCTCTTCTTATGACAACCATCGAGAATTAAGGAATATGAAATTGTTATTAGATTATTTATTAACCATCCTAGAAAATTGATATATGTATTGATAATCCATATGTAGCTGTGTAAACATAATTCTAGCAAACAAGCGGCATAATGGTTTTGGATATGTTCGTGGATTCTTGTAATGCTGATTTAAAGTTTAAACATTGTTCTGCAAGTTGATGATTTTGATATGCTTTCGCTTGCTCTGTACTAAAATTGAAATATTTATTATTTGATTGTTTAGAGTAAGTTTTGTACATTATTATTTTCATCATTGGATATGTCATTTAAAAATAAATACTATTTGACTATTTTGATAAATCCACACATTTTATGTTTTGCGATTTACTGAATTGGACATCTTGTATTCAATTCCAATATGTACCTGTACTTATCCAACTTGGATATGTAGCCTTGAATCTTCAAAAGGATCGCATTGTTTAATTAATTTGAAGAGTAGGTATGGAACATCTGGGATTCCATACTATATATATACATACATACATATATATATATATATATATATATGGAGATGCTCCTATGAGAGCATCTCCCATATATATATAATTTTTTAAAATCTTTTTGTGCTTCTTCAAGCATCACAAATAGCTATTATTTTTTCTTCTTCAAGTTTTTCATACAATGTCTAGTGTCTAGTACAGAACATCTATTGCTATGCACTGCTTTTGGGTGATTTACTGTAGAAATTGTGTATTAGTAATGTGTTTCATGCGTAATGTTCTTGTTTTCTTTACTAGCAATAGTGGTACCATAGACTTGCTAGAAAATTTTATGAACTAGTTTGCATCATGCTTATTTGTTCTATACATACATATTCCGTGGTTGCTTTGCTTAATTTTACCTTGTTAGGCATCATGATGTCGTAATAATCATTTCTTTGTGTTCATTATATGTTTTTTCCTTTTGTAATTGTTGTGCATCATACTAACTGGTCTTATTTTGTATAGATGGTCTATGTTTTATCAGTTTACAACAAGAAAGAGAAATACCATCGAATTACGGTGCGTGATTCTTTCCTGCCTTTTAATGGAACTCCTATTAATGTTTTATTCCTTTTGCTTTTGTGCAGTTTGGAAAACTGAACATTTAAATAGATAGAGGACTTATTTGCATATCAGTAAATGGATTGGATTGGGTTTGGTATGGGTTAGTGTAAACCCATACAATCCCAGACACACACATGCCACACCCCCAGCCAGTCCCACCAGTGATGGGTTTAGGACATGTGATACTACTCCTTAATGGGTTCGTGTCAGATTGGGTTTGGGTTTGACACATGCTATTATGTTCTCCTTTTCTTTTAGGAGGGAAAAATTAT
Source organism: Umbellularia californica (assembly GCA_028538565.1). Taxonomy (NCBI): domain Eukaryota; kingdom Viridiplantae; phylum Streptophyta; class Magnoliopsida; order Laurales; family Lauraceae; genus Umbellularia; species Umbellularia californica. The sequence goes on along the minus strand of JAPQWN010000001.1, from coordinate 8,608,160 downwards.
TTTTCATGATACTTCATTAATAGATATATAAATAGGTCGTGAATGAGGTAGAAAGGGTAGGGGGCTTAGGGCAGCCAAAACCCAAACCTGACCTGAGTCAAAATGTATTAACCTTACCCACCCTGAACTTGATAAAACCACTGTCAAATCTGCCCCTAGTAGGGGGCGGGGTTGTGTGTGGTGAGGTCGCTTATTTAATCCGACTCATTGCCATCCTAAATGGGTGGACTCAGAACATGTAAACCAGAGAACAGAACTGTGTTGACAGCTTATTTTGGTACTATATGTGACTCGAATATCTAATTTAGGGGGGTCATGTAGCACTTGGCTAAGGAGCACACAGACTGCCTTTTTTCTTTTTTTGCTTGAAAGGGTGTCTACAAAAGAAGCAACAAAGGCGAAAAAGGCAACAGACAACTAAAATGAAACTAAACAACTTCAGCCCTTCTATCACCCCTTGGGCCACTTCCTGTAGGATGGAGGTTACTAGAATCCTCATCATCTGCAAAGGAGTATTAGAGTACTGCAACATTTGGGATTTCCTAAGACTGCCTTTGTGTTTAGTTCCACCATATTTCAAGTTCTTGTCATACTCCCTGCCCGATTGCCACAGGTTCAAGATAGTAGGTTTTCATTGCAGAAACACGAAACATAAAATCTTTCTATTAAATTATTAATTTAGGAAGGAACTCGATATTCTCTTCGGAGAAGTTATTTTACTTATCTCTTGTCACTTGTAAGATAGTTTTAGTATTCAAATCTTAAACTGAAATGTCTTGTTTTACTAGGAAAACTCATGTTCATCTTAGAATGACTGAAAAAATGTCCAGACATTTTTCAGATGGAAAAATGACCAATTGATACTGATTAGACAAAAGAAGGCACATATTGATAGCACTCATAATGCCTGCCAACTGGACAATTTTAAGTTTTCTTACACTGAAAGACATGGTTTTAAAAATCGGGTGAGTCTGAGTTGGCTTGGACTTGGCCTCGGCTAGCAATTCAAGTCCCCCTCTGATTTACAATTTTACATATATAGCCGACAGCTTTCTATTTAAGTTTTTTTTATATATATTTATTCATTTATTATTTTTTTGTTTAGAGAGAGTGTGAGGGCTCTTTGACAATTTTTGGGTGAGTTTTTGAAAATCAAAATTGACTTTTTTCAAGATCCACTGGTATAATTTATAAAGGTCAAGGTCATTCATTGGGACATAAATGATGATTATCAAATCCAAACATGGCTACCCACGTCTACTATAAGTCGATAAAAACAATTCAAATATAATGTCAGTTCTTAAATTCCATAATTATATAAGTTTATTTTTTATTTTTGACTTTTAAATGTATTTTTTACAATTAAAGTAATTTTATGCGTTCTTGAGGCAACTAGGTTTGAATCAACCTAGTCCCATGCGTCTTGGCTGATTTGACTCGACTTGAGGGCGGATGAATTGCATCTCAACTTCAAGTTTTTAAACCTTGCTCAAAAGGGAAAATGTTCCCAAGTTTTTCGATACTCATTCCCATTTTACCACTACATCAAAATCCTTTGGAAAAAGAAGGATGAAAATGTTCCTAAAACTTGACATAGGAGAGAACCATGCACTTAAGTACACCATCACTATGTACAGTCTCCTAGGTTTTTACTTATATAGCCTTGTGACAGTCCTGGAGAATGAGAAACAAAGACCCAAACCAGAATATGCATCTGTTTTAAGGTGTTAAGAAAAGGACAATGTTGATACTCAGTGGAAGGTGGGGTTGCAACCCCGAGTGTTATTTAAAGGAGAATGATGGAATCAAACTTTGGCTTCTCATGGGTTGGACTCTATTTTTCTCTCTCTGGCCATTCTGGCTATATTTGCCATACCCCATTCCATAAAATATTTTCTTCTTATTCTTTTCCTTCTCCAGATAGCCTGTACTGATTTTCCTTTTAAAATGTTTTTGCTTTTGTTTGCTTTGTTCTTGTGCCAGATGGCAGCATTTAATATCCAAGAGGCTCTAATTTGGAAGGAAAAGATTGAGCTCGTCATTGATCAGGTATAATATTTGATTCATTCTGGTAACCTGTGTTTGCGACTTGTCAATTCTGTTATTTTTCAAAAGAAAACAAAAAATGCTGCTCATGCTTTTAATAAAAATATTGAATGGGACTGAACATGTATGTCTGTTGCAGCATCAGGGGTCGCTGGCAGTTAATGGTAATAAAGCGTATGCTTCTTTTGAATACAAATCTGGATTTGATAGTGGAAGGAATGCTTCCTCATCTGACCGTGAAAGTCCGTAAGTAACTGATTTATGCTTTTGATGTGGTAGTGGCAACTTGATGATTCCTCCGGAACTTGGTAGAAATAATTTTAAGTTTATTTGATTGGTATTGGAATTAATATGAATCAAAGTTACGGTTATATTTTTAAATCCCTTTAGGAACAAATGCATCCAATTCCTTTTAAGTATTCGGAGTTTGAGTGTGAATGCTAGGATATTATCTCTTAGGCAATATGGATAGTGCATTTAGATAATAATTTCAAGTGGTACCAAAGGGAATCAATCTCAACGCATCTGGTACAAAACTTCAAATATTTCGAAACCATTGGAGAACATGTGCATAAAGAAGAGTAGAAAACAGGGATCTCCAAGATGCAATTCTCTTAGAAATTACCTATCATCTTTGCCCATCCTTAAAAAAAGGGCCTATTTGTAGTCTCACCATTTTCCTCTTAGTTTGATATCCAAATTATAAGGCATGGATATATCTTAGTTGAATTTTATTCCTCTCTTATGTGGTTTACTTAACCTTCCATTGCTTTTGAGGAAGCGATCAATTTGAAGATTGCATCATATTGTCATTAGAGATTTAGAGCAATAACGGATTCTTACATTCTATATCATTCATGAAAGGTCCACATGGGGCCCACTTGGGCATATGTTTCTTGAGAATATCAATTGCAGTTTTGCTCCGATTCCAGATCTATGCAGGCCCTTCTCTTATCTCATAATTATCCTATTTGGGTCAAGACACTTAACTGGTTTCTTTACTTTGCTTTATTTAGGACTCATTAATTAAGAATTGTGATGATTGATGGGATAAGACTGATGATGGGTGGAAAAGTAGAACTTACAACAACGACACTAGATAAGGCGATGATGAAAACTTATTACAGCTGTTTCTCCATCAGTCCGCAACCTAACATGTCACTACTATAGCCTAAGCTTTATTGGCCTTCTCTTGGTTTCATCTAATAGCAATACTTAAAATCTTCATATAGGCGCTGTTTCCAGTCTTTTATGTAAACAACATTCTTTGATTTTTCTCTTCTATGATTTCTTCTCCAAAGTGGGACACACATGTACAAAATTATGAGTAATTGTACCACTTTGTGGAAAATTGCCAAAGGTTTGGTCTGTCTCCCCGCCTGGACCCTCCCAGGACCCTGCTTTGGCAGGACCCACACTGGCTGATGACCTATTTTTTATTTTTTATCATGAAGTTTTCTTTGTAATAGTTAGCATAGATTAATTGTTTGCCTTATTTTCTAAGGAGTTATTGGCTGAGATATGCATAGATATATGAATATCAATAGCATGATGGAGTTTTCAATGTCAAATGATCACTTCTGTATGTGCAATTGTAATTGAATCTTATTACATCTAGTGCTGAGGATGTTTTGCTATCTTTTCATTATTTGAATTTATGTGATCCTGCCTTTAAACATGCTATCAAGAAAACAAATTCACTTTACATCTATGAGTGTTTATATTGCAACCTTCTGATAAATTTTACTAAATCGTCTCCATTCTTATATGTATTTCTCTATAACACCTTATTTTGTTTTACTGGACTCCCTTTTGCTTTTATCAAATAAACCCGGCAGCTGTTTAGTTTCTCAAAATTTCCTTGTAGATGCAGTGCACAGGAGGATGAAGAAGGGACCCGTCGAACGTTATTACGACGAACAACAATAGGAAATGGTCAGTGAAGAGTGAAAACTTGCCCTTTTTTATGGGTCTTGTGTGAGTTTGTTAGCAGTATATGATTGTAGTTTCAAAATTGGCAGGTCCTCCTGAGTCTGTATTAGATTGGACCCGCGAACATGACTCAGGATTATCAAGCCAGAATAACAGTGATCAAGTTTTCTCCAGGAAGCATTGGCGTCTAGTTCGTTGTCAAAATGGTATTTTTAGTATTATGTCCATTTTTACTGATAATCACTCAAAACCGAGATATATAGATTAAGATGTTCTAAAAAAACACATTTAAGTCCCATTATGATGTGGAATTTTGCAGGGCTTCGAATTTTTGAAGAGCTTCTTGAAGTTGATTACCTTGTATGTTACTGGTGTTTGTTCACCTTTTTCTTGTAAATGTTGATATTAGCACTTTATATTGATTGAGACTTTCAAGTCATGCATCAGTTCTAGTCTGTCTTGTGCAGCCGAGGAGCTGTAGTAGAGCAATGAAGGCTGTCGGTGTGGTGGAGGCATCCTGTGAAGCAATATTTGAGCTTGTAATGGGCATGGATGGAAAACGGTTTGAGTGAGTGCTTGGCCAGCTGAACTTTTTCATTTGTTAAATTTGATCAGATATCTGTGAGTCACATATCAACTATATTTAGTTAAAACATTGTAGTTGCTTCTCGTAAGTGTTTTCCTTTGCTGCCTTGACTGTAAATTTTTTGTTTTGGCAATTTTTATTGTAAGATGTTCATGGAATATGGATTTTCTGACCAGTGAACTGTTAAATGAAAGGTCTTTTAAAGCAATTTTTATATCTTTTTATGTCAATTTAGTTGCTGAATTTACAATATATATTTTTCTTGCGCTTGTAGGTGGGATTGCAGTTTCCAACATGGTAGCTTAGTCGAAGAGGTTGATGGACATACTGCAATACTTTATCATAGACTGCAGCTGGACTGGTTACCAATGTAATATTTCCTCCAAGAATTGCAGTTGTTTGGTTAATGTATAAGAATAATTCTCACATTTGTTCCCTTATCGCCTCATAGGCTCTGACATATGATAAACACGTTCAGATAGTATCTGTAGGTGTATAGAAATCATATGCAGTTTGAATTTAGATTTTATAAGCAGCTTTTTGCTTGTGTGAGCACCAAATTCTGTTCTCGTGTGAGAAACCACTGTCATAAAAACTTCAAAGAAACTGACAAATAATTGACCTTAATTGCTGCAAAATCACCAGATACTTCCTGCTGGAATTCACCAACCAGAACCATAAAAAACCTTCCAAGCAACTGCAGCCCCAGGGTGCTAACATCAGCCCCTATTCCTTGAAAAATGAGAATACTGAAAAAGAAAAGGTTCCTCTGCTGTTTTGGGTCAAGTCTCCTTTAGTTTATGTGCTCTGTTACCAAGTTATAATTCAGGAATTTAAGTTATTTGATTTTTCTAAAAAAACCAGAAAATCTGGAAAATAAGAAATAATAAGAGAAAATTGGAAGAAAAGAAAAGAAGAAAGAAAAGATAAATTTTCTGGTTGTCCAAGTAGGGCTGGGCGACTAACATCATGTTCTATCTATATAAACGAAGATTATTTTCGGTATTAAAAAAAACCTTTCTCATATATCCCTGTTTTTTTCTTATATTTACAAAACAGTCCCTGCTTTCTGAAATGACAGAAAGGTCCACTCTTGTCTCGGAACATAAAGTAGTTATTAGGGATCGTTTCACACTATGAATGCATCCGCCTTTCCTTCACACATTTTATTCTCTTCTTTTTCTTCCACTTCCATCCAATTTCAACTCCAGGTATTTATGACTCCCAAGCTTCCGACTTGCCATCAACTGTTTATTTTGTCTTTCCCATAATATTTGGTTTTACCAGATTTACACATTTGTATTATTTACATAGATTTTATATTTTCCAGTATGGGAGATAGAACTATGCAATATCCTGTCTAGGCAAATAATAATTATCTCCAGCGGGAGAAAGACTTCAGTATGCATCTTGGCAACATGTCAAGGCAAACTTTGGGGTAGGCAATGGCTGTATGAGTTGATGTTTTCTCCATAGGAAGTGCTTAATATGCAAAACTCTGGATGCCATGATTGGTAGGAAAATGCAAACGCAGTGAAATGAGGTTAAACATTCAAAATAAACCTTGTAAAAGAAAAATGCATGTGTTCTAGACTCAAATCCATTACAGTAACTTGATGAACAACATTATCGGATAAAATCATAAGAGAATAATCTTTTCTGTGAACTAGAGATTAAGGTGTCCTTTGCTTGTGTTTTGTATTCTTGGCGATATTCGTGTTTGGTCATTACCTTTCTCGTGGCTGCGGTATTAATTTCTCTGTTTCTAAAAATGTCTGAGCGGATGTTTTTTGTTGCAGTGGAAAGAATGGTAGTAAATGAATGAATTGTGACTTGTGAGTCTGTTGAACTGCCAATTGTGCTGCAGTCTAGTATGGTGGTTGGGTCATTCCTAAAAGCAAAGAGTAGGGTGGTTTATGCAAATGCTGGGTTTCTTTGTGTCTGTCGTTGTGTTTTCGGACTAAATAACATCACTGTTTAGGAGAGTATTCCTCTTCCATACACTCAAGGAGCTATTACATCCTTTTATACTGCTTTCCCTTCTTTCCCTTCAACATATTAGGGGTTTGTCCGTCACGTGGAGGCACTTTGTTGCTCCAATTATAACATCATATCTGAGCAACTTTTTAGGTTTCTTATTTTTTTCCCTTCTCTTTCTTCCCTTGATAAAACCCTTGTTCTTTTTCTTCCTCTTTGTACCACAGGCATAGAGCATACACTTCCTTGTGTATGTTCTTCCTATTTGCCCCACATGTAATATATTAAGCGAAGGCTGCATTTGTGACAGGAACTCATAGCAGTTGGAAGGTGTTCGCTGTTGCAACCACAAGGTTGCAGCTTTAAGTGGGCCTACCTTCAGAAAATAAAAAAGGCATGCCACTGTGTGGAGATATTTTTGCTGCTGCAAAATTCATCTCATAACAGTTACCTTTTCAAAAAAGAAAGAAAAGGAGTTATGGATGCTGGAATTCCATGAATGACAAGCAGCAAAGTTTTGATGTTGATGCGATGTTATATAATTGAAAAGAACATTGTTGCTATAGCAGAGAGTGATGACCCAACATGTGCACAGAATCACCATTCATGTGGAGCATATGAATATCAATTGAAACAGTTCAAAATTTCAGGCCTCACTGCTAATGTGGCATAACTAAATCATATTGATTTAGTGATCCTAATCTGCCAATTGACGGACGTGATGTTATTTGATTTTTAACCTTTTCATTTAACATTCGGTTAATAACTGCCTATTGGACGGTTAGGATCATTTTGTCATATTTATTTTGTCTCATACCCCATCAAAAGTGTGGATACAAGTCGGTGGCTATGGATTGAGATGCAGTAGCCATGCATATGGATCATCATATTCTGCCACTGGTGCTATCAAATATTATTTGCAGATGGTTTTGGAATTCCTTAATATGTGTATGCTCTAAATAACAGTCAGATATTGTCTCGTCATTATTTTCTATTGCAGGATTGTGTGGCCCCGTGACCTTTGCTATGTGCGGTACTGGCGTCGCAATGATGATGGGAGCTATGGTGAGTAGTTCATGTGGTTAAATGTAACCTTATGTCCTCCCTCTATTTCTCTATTTCCTTTTTTATTAAATCCCCTAGAATACTCATCAATACTTTTTAACCATTTTGCAGTTGTGTTATTCCGTTCCAGGGAGCATGCTATTTGCGGTCCACAGCCAGGATATGTTCGGGCTCACATTGAGAGTAAATCTCATGATATCTATATTGCGATTATTAGAAATAAAAACCTTTTAATTTTGAATTTGTAATGCTTCATTGGTATCAATGTAACTACTTCCATAATTTCAATGTTTGCAGGTGGTGGGTTCAATATTTCTCCCTTAAAATCTCGAAATGGTAGACCTCGGACACAAGTACAACATCTTATGCAGATTGATCTTAAGGGCTGGGCTGCAGGTTACTTTCCATCATTTCAACAACATTGCCTGCTCCAAATGTTGAATAGTGTTGCTGGTTAGTTTCTTGCATCTTCTCTCTTTTTATAGTGGTTTTAAGTTCTACTGCAAAGTGAAGAGCACTTTTATGCTTGTTATTCATCTCTGTACTAGCAAATGGTGCCCATGTTAAGCACAGGCAGGCAAACAGTGACTTTCGCAGCATATATATATATATATATATATATAGGGCTATAAAGAAAGACTACATGTGATGCAATCAATTGTACAAATAAATCGCTATTTGCTAAACAAGACATTCTACAATACAATTCATCCCAGACATTCAAGCAGACTATGTTTCAAATTAAGTTCAACAACATCCACAAACTCTCATTACAATAGAGTTGGTTAGATAAATTATAACTCTTTCCAAGGAAATAATCCACTAGTTTCATACCGTTTATTATATTGATAAATCTATTAAATGAAGAACATCTGAGGCATGGGTTTTCAAAGAAGTGATGTGCTGTGAATTCAAATTTTCTTACATACAATTCATTAAAATGTATATAAATCAATTTTCAATTATACTATTTTAAAATAGAATTCATGAATGCGCCTGTGATGGGGCGGGTTATTGCAATTGTAAACCTGGTTTAGGCAAACCCATTGTGTGTGTGGAGAGAGGCAATCGGTCAATATTTAATGCAAAATGCCCTGCTATAATATGTAAAACTAGCACAATAACCCGTGTAAACCTGGTTCCATTTAACTACTTTTGACATTGTTTTGACAAATAACTTATAAATAAGTATTGTGTGGTGTAGTGGTTACATTAGTAATTTAAATAGGCAAGAGGCCATGGTCATGAGATCAAATCTCTTAACCTATATACACCATGGGGGCTCAATAAAAAGTCAAAATTGAAAGTAATGTGGTCAAAATTGAATTCAAAACCTTCGGCTATAATATATTATAATAGGTTTGTGTGGGGGTCGTGTGATGGTCAAAATTGAAAAGTAGCAGTCAAAATTGAATTGAAAGCCTTGCGTTATAATATATAATAGTAGTTTTTTTTTTTTTTTTGGTAAGAAATTTAATAATAGGTTAATGTGCGATTAGGTGACAATCAAAATTGAAAGGTAGCGGTCAAAGTTAAATTGATGTTATAATATGCAATAATAGGTTATGCAGGGTCATGTGTAGTCAAAATTGAAAGGCAGCGCCGCAGCGGTCAAAATTGAATCGAAGACTTTCCACTATAATATATAATAATAGGAGTCATGCATTCTAAAAGGGCAGATTTGGAAATCCATGGCCCCATTTGTTATATTTGTTGATCCACTCATGCTCACAGTCCCTATCCATTAACTACGGTAGCCATGTATTAAGATTTAACAAGTTTGGTTTACATTTGTTTTATTTTTTTTATCTGTTAGAGACTTTTTTGTTTCATCTATTACGTATCTGACAGAACGGAGTGTAAATGCCAAAATGGGCTCAGACGACCACAATTTCTTTTTTTGAAGGGTGCTTAGGCGACCACATTGGTTCCTTTATTCTACAAATTCTCTTATATCTGTAACTATTTTCTTCAATTGTATTGATCAGCTGACCTGTTAATGAACAACGATAGAAATGTTGGATTTGTCTTGATTATCTCTTGGTATCTGCAAAATGAAGGGATGAAGATAATTTTTCATGTAACACGAACATGATTCTGTTGACAGCATTCTCCCTATAAGTAAACAATTCATGCATATGCTGTAAAAAAAGGCATTTTTTTGAGGGGTTCCATCTAAAAGATATACTTTTCTTTGAACTATCACTTGTTCCTTTGTTTTACTTACGGTTTAAAAACTCAACGCTCAAGGGGCGACTCGCCCCCTTTGAGTCGAGTCTGCCAAGTTGCATGTGACTTGACTGAGTAGCCCTAAGTTGCTCCTTGGAACCTTCAGAACCCGAAAAAAGGTGAATAAAAAAATGATTAGAAAGCTTAAAGATAGGCCTACTAAATTAAGAGGCATCTCTTTTGATTATTTAGAAAATTTTAAGTAGTGACAGGTGGATGCATTTGGTTTTCATCCATTCAAATGAACAATACCTCTGATCTTTGGATGCCTAAATCTTCTAGGGTATGTAGTTTTGATCTTCCAAGATCAATGTGTGAAAAGACCCCAAAAGCTCCTAATGTTATCCTACAATAGGAATATAGTGGGGAAATACCAGTTTCGGCCTTTCTCAATAGGAATCGGCCAGACATGACTTGGCAGTGGTAGGGAGTAGGGACTGAGTCCGAGTTGACTTTGCTGGACTCAGCCGAGTTTTGAAACTGTACTTTTACTTGTGTACCTTTTTCTGCTGCAAGAATCATTTTACATACCAATTTTGGTTTTCCTAGTAGAAATGATTGTGCTTCCTGGTTTTTTTCTATTACAGGTTTGCGTGAATATTTTTCTCAAACAGATGACATTGTTAGTCCAAGGATTCCGGTGATGGTCAATATGACATCAGATTCTGCTTCCTCCAAGAAATATGAGAAATTGCAGGAGCCTTCTGTTCTGCCTAATCCATCCCTGGATCAAATAAATGGTGCTAATCGAAACTCTGTAATGATGGATGAGTACTCTGATGAGGATGAAGAATATCAAATTGCTGAGCCAGAACAAGAGGTCGTATTCTGCTTCTTCTTTCATATTTTGCTGAAATGTCTTCTCTGAATATGTACTTTCTACAAATTGCAGTTGTACCCGGACAGCTTTGACGTTGAAATTAAGCGGACAGGTTGGCTATAAATAGTCTAGATTCCTGCTATCCTTATTGACATCTGAGTTCTGACTCATATTTGAAATCAAATGAACTTCTAACTATGTTGTTTTCGTGAATTAAAAGTTACAGACGAAGAACCTAAATATCAGCTTGACTTATCTTGTTTTTCTGGCAATCTACGACGGGATGACCGTGAACATGGCCGTGACTGTTGGAGAATTTCGGATGGAAACAACTTCAGAGTCCGTAGTAAACGTTTTACTTTTGACAAAACCAAGGTGGTTTGATTTTTTTTTTTTTTGGCTAGTTGTGTACTTGCGCTTACAAGTTCTGATGAGCATTTACTACAATATTCTGTTTTGCTGATTGTTTTATCCTAATCATACGTTTTCAGATACCTGCAGGAAAGCCCTTGATGGAGCTTGTAGCAGTTGACTGGTTCAAGGATGTTAAACGAATGGACCATGTTGCAAGGCGTCAAGGCTGTGCAGTGCAAGTGAGTGCTATTCGATGGTCCATTTTTCTTATTATGTGCTTCCTGCACCGCCATATACTCTCAAATTGAGAGTATATGGCTTAGTTTTTGCATCACGGTTTTAAATTTAAATGATGGCTTCACAATTAACACTGCAGATGGAACATGTTGAAACTCACTGCAATGTGATGGAATCTTTCATTTTCCTAGTCTCCCACCTTCTGTTCTGTTGACCTGATGGAGACATAACTTTGTGAAGGTTTTTTGCCAAATTAATGGGTGAATGATCAATACATGATGATCCAAGATTTAAGATACATCCTGATGCTGTTTATTAAGATTATTTCGTGATCAAAACTTTTTATTAAAAAGTTGAATATTGTTTTTTTTTTTTTTTTTTTTAAATTTTTCTTTCTTTTTAAATTTTTGTTTTTTTCTTACAGTTCTACCTCAGTCACTCCTCACCACTCTTATTAGTGGTAGTTATCTCTTCTACAAGAGAGTGGTTTTCCTTCACATGTGGATTGCACACATTGAGAGATCCTCTCTAGCCCATTAATCATCAGCACCACCAACACTAAGGGCCAGCTTGTTTCCATTATAATACATAGAAATATAGAATGCATACCATAAGTGGTTCAAAATGAAGATCAAACGTGAATTTCTGAAAGTGAGAATCAAATAAAATTTTCTTTTAGAGAAAAAGAATCAAAAGAAGATGGGAAATGAATTACAGGGTGATGGCTGGTTTATTTATTTCTGTCTTATTTTGATTTTATTTCCCTAAAAGGAAAGGTTATTTCAAGCTCATTTTTTGAAAATTCAGCCTTGATCTTTATTTTTAACCTCTTATGGTATGAATCCTATTTATTTAAATGAATCATATGTATTCAATTCCTATGTATTCAATCCAAGCCTATGCTTTGATGATAAACAGCTATTGCCAGCCATGAACAATGGAAATGAGTACAATGATTAGTGATGGAAACAGGCATGAACAGTCTCCATTCAAAGGAGCCTTCCACATGGAAATCCCCTTATGATTGCTATATAGCTCTTGGGGTTTGGCTATTCAAGTGATGCCTCGAAAATGGAACCCACATTTTCCTATATGCAGTGCCGTATTCTCCCTTTTTTCTCCAGAAAATTAATTCCCATATGATTGCAATATAGCTCTAGGAGTTTGGAAATTCAAGTGATGCCTAAAAAATAGAACCCACATTTTCCCACATGCAGTGCTGTATTCTCCCCTTTTTCTCCAGAAAATTATGCATGATCCATAGGTCTCATGTCAAGTCCTCAAACTCGAGCCTTCACCGTGTTAACAGCTATTGACAGACATGAAATGAATATAAGAAATGAGTAGTTGAGTGCATGAATGAAATGTCAATTTACATGATTCAAAAGAGTCGATTTTATTGGGATACGTGATTTTCTCTTTTTCATCAGCTTGTACTTTCTCACTTTTAAGCTAGTCTGGTTATGTTGTGTGCTCTTCTGAGTTTACTCTGCTGATCTGTAGGTTGCTTCAGAGAAAGGACTCTTCTCATTGGCCATAAATATGCAAGTAAGCTGGTTTCTAACTTTTCCCTCACAGTCCTCAGAATTGTTATGAGTGGCTCACTTGACATCAAATTAGCCAAAAAGCTAGCTGCTTGAGCTTTTTACTTTTGGTGTGCTCTTAAATCTGATGTGAAATATCTATTTTTGGTTCAGATATATGTACTGATCCATTTGTAGCTAATTATGCTGCTCTTATTACAGGTACCAGCATCCATGCACTACAGTATGGTCTTTTATTTTGTAACAAAACACCTAGTACCTGGATCTCTGTTGCAACGATTTGTTGATGGCGATGATGAGTTCCGTAATAGTAGGCTGAAACTCATACCATCTGTTCCTAAGGTTTCTATCTTGACCACTGGTCCTGATTAGCCATTTATTTATTTATTTATCTATCGGAGTCATTTCCTTACCTTGCATTGATACAAAACCATAAATTATGCAGGGGTCATGGATTGTACGTCAGAGTGTTGGATCCACCCCTTGTTTATTGGGCAAAGCAGTTGATTGTAACTACATTCGTGGACCAAAGTACTTAGAAGTATGAACAGCCTGATTTTGTTAGTGCTCTATGTTACTGAGATGTATTTGCTTGCGGCAGATGGCGTGTGAAAAGGCTAATGGAGATTATCTTTGTGCAGATAGATGTTGATATCGGTTCTTCAACCGTTGCCAATGGAGTTCTGGGGCTTGTGTGTGGTGTAATTACAACGTTGGTGGTGGATATGGCTTTTCTTGTACAGGTATGAGTTGTAATTCAAGGTTTTATTAAGGGTCCATTTAGACCTCTGTAATTATCGTTACTCTGTCAGTCTGATTACTTGAAACTGTTACTGTATCAAAAGCTACAGCCTAGGTAACCAGTGATGTTGTTTGGATCCCTGTAAATCTGTTTATGTAGAGAGTTCCTGTCTTTTCCCCATATGAGAACTTTCAAGTTTCTCCTGCCACCTAATTACACAGCAACTCAGCTTATGTCAAGCCAGGGCTTTTAAGGCTTTGCTGAGTCCAAGTCGACTTGGACTCAGCCATCACCTAGTCAAGTCGGATCTGACTCAGCCGAGTCTACTATCGAGCTCTATTTACTTCTTACTCATCTCATCCAAGGACTCTCTCTCTCTCTCTCTCTCTCTCTCTCTCTCTCTCTCTCTTTGCGTTATCAGACCTCAATCAAATCTCCACCACCTCTCACAGCTTCAAATCAGGTTTTTGAATGTTGAATCTTTCCTTGAGCACCCATACCAAAACATGAAATCATCTCATTTCCTGAACACAAGTCTCAATAGTGCCGACCATGGTTCGAAATGCGTAGCGGGTGCATCATCGGCTGTAGCTATTTTGAGATTAGCGGTACTACAGTCTAAAACCTATTAGAGTAGAGCAGTTTTAATTTAAAATAATTTTTTTCCTATTTCTTCTCCTCAGTAGCCTTTCCAAAAGTTCTCTCTATTCTCTACCCTTATATGTACCAAATCACTAATAAAGCATAAGATTTGCTGGCACCCAAGATTCAATTTTTTTTTACCACTTGAAAAATTCACACTGCTATGCCGCTAAGTGTCACTCGTTACGTAGCGTTTTGGTCACTACTCCTGCCACAACCATTATTTTGATACTCGGTGCCAACACCTTCCACTCCACACCCATTAAAACACCCAACCTGAAATCCCCTCTACTGCCATGTCTTCCAGAAGACCCCACCAATCCCTTTTCTTCTTCAATTGCCCCAATTTCACCTCTATTCCAAAACCCATCATTTCAATTTTCCCTCCAATCTCTCCACCCCTCTTCTACTGTTACAACAATTCATCTTCTTCATCTCAAACATTAAAAAAAAAAAAAGAATGAAAAATGGGACACAGCCCTACTTGGCTTGGCTTGACGGACCCATGCCAACTCAGAGACCATGTCCCTTTAAAAAAAAAAAAAACTGTGGTCTAACCAGAGGTAACCAAAACTTGAGCTCATGACTTGATGCAAACTGAGTTACTGCATTTATTTATATATTTTGCGTCGGATCCAAAAGGGCCCTAAGCCTTTTATTGCATTTCAGAAATACAAAGAGGGCCAATTTAGGGAAACCCCAAGTTCCTAAACCTTTTAACCGAAAACAAGAATGGCAAGGAAAAACTTGAAGGATATTACAAATCAATGTTGCTTCAATGTTAGGAACCCAATAAAAAAAAAGCCTTCATGTGAGTAGCTTTGAGAACAGGGGCATAAACTCGAGAAATTTTGGTAAAAAATCTGAGTTCCTCTGAATACTTTTAAAAAGCGTCAAAGACAGCTAAACAACATTGCCCCCTTTGAATCTTTGTAGAATTCCTAGCAAAAAAAAAAAGAATCTTTGTAGAATAACTACTGCTCATATTATCTCCACCACAATGCATCATTAATACTCTTTGGTGGCTGTTCTTTTTTCATCCATTTGGTTCTCCCAAGTCATCACATTCTACATACTGCATTAGAACAATGGTTGGGATCACCAAAGCCTGGGAGTAGCAATTATGGACTTGCCTTCCAGGACCCTGGGGTTTGCATTCCAGTTATGTGCTTGTCTATATATTAGTATTTAATTTTGGGATTCTTTTCTGTTACATCCTAAGACAAGGGAAAGATCTTTTCTTCATGGCATGTTTGTTAATTTTATTATTTTCTATATAAAAAGCTTGTCATTTATGTTATAAGAGGTTGTGGTGTTGTGTGACCAGGCAAATACCTATGATGAGTTGCCCGAGAAGCTCATTGGTGCTGTTCGGGTGTCACATGTTGAGCTGTCATCAGCAATAGTCCCGAAGCTGGATGCTGGTCCCACTGAATCAACCAGTTGACAACCAGTCTTATCCGATCTTCTTTTCCCTTTCATTGGGTTTATCTCTCTCTATACATACCAACCTGCGCTGTACTTAAATCAACTGCAGGTGTCAAATCATATCCTCCTCCTGTATTTGAATGAAATATTCTCATGTATCTTGGAAATTTCTCAACACACTGGGGTTTCTAAAAGAGAATAGTAGCTCCAGATAGGTTGCATTTCTTGACAAGGGGACGACAACAGTCTACACTTTGATGCAACTGGCGAGCCCATTCGTTTCTATCAATATGCTTATGTTTCCAGATTTTTTTTCCCCTCAATGTTCAGGCGCATTACTTTGGTTGAACATTTGCATCACTCTCTAATCGTCCTTGTGTGAATGTGCATCATGAGACCATCTTGTGATTTAGATTTTATGAGTGACTGAAAACCAATAAAGATTTACTGAGTTAACTGGAGGCATAGCCTGGTGGTAAAGAGACTTTGGGCCAGCCGCGCATGGAAACTCATCAGCCAGCGAGCTACGATCAGCAGATCAAGGAAAGTAAGTTTGAACAATGATGTGTTGGATTGTGTGGGGGCACATGTGGATGAGTGCCAGTACACGTTTAATAGGGATGTAAAGGGAATCGAACGGTGGACGCCGGGTGCTAAACGGAAATGGCAATGCTAAAATTGAAGGCAACTTGTCCGTGACTCAAATTGTTAGGCACCACTCCACATCATAATGTGGTGCACAACATGGATGTATTTTTCTTTTGAGCTATGTGGTAATTTCTTATTTAAAAACATCTCTATTAGTCATTGTAAGTCAACCCACCTATTGTAAATCAATGGCCATCATTGATTGAATGGCTGCCAATGTTTAAAGAGTTTTCATTTTGACTGAGGCACAATGCATTTATCAGCCTTGTCATGAGCTCGTGTTCTACCATGTTTCCTACAGGAGGGTTTTTGGATATAACGGAGGACTGCGAAGATTACTGGAAAATGTTACATTCAAGGTTGGAAAACTTTGCTAGTTGGCAAGACTCTCCCTCCCAAGTCATTTTGTTTTGACAAAGGACCAAGTCATATATACAAGGGAGATTTAGCCAAGTTATCTCATTTTAATAAATTTTTTTAGATTGTAAACGATACGATAGGTAGTTTTGATTTTTCTTAAAAAAAAATTCATGTATATTTCTAAGTAATTATGCGTGAGGTTTGATGTCAGTAATTTAAAAATGGTGATTAGAATGTGATTTGAAATTTATATTTGATCTTTGATATTTGGACTAGCAAATTATGTAATTTAATACTTTTCTTTTACTTATTATAGAATTTTTCTTGGATATATGTATATTTATTAATTTGAATTGATTATCATGAATATATGTAAATAAATGTATATTTATATTTTATAAGTGTTTCATTATTTTAAAATTAATTAAGAAAAAACATGACTCTCCTAAGTGTACGCGTTGACTTTATTCGAGTCTTTTTTTTTTCATTGGATAAGTCGAGTCTTGAGTTAAGGGTTTTCCAATCTTGTTAGAGACTGAGACTGACCTTGGGTTTCTTGGAGGACCTTGGTTAAGGTGAGTTTCTGGGAGGAAAAAAGATTCAAGATGATTGAGTGAAGTGAACTCTCGAAGCTGATGACTCTAAATAGAGTTGCAAGGCTTCAATGATGATTGGCGGCGAGGACATAATCCATTGAAACCAATGTCCTTTTGAGCTATTGGATCCCACTAACATGCCATGAGCCTATTTTTTTTCTCTCACTTGCCGTGCATGATCTGTCACACCCAGTTGAAGCGATACTTGGAACGTGCATTCTTATTTAAATACAATCAAAATACCTCTCTCATTTTGAATGATTTAAGGCTCTGATATAAAGCCAGATGCTCTCTCTTAACAAACCACCGGATAAAAGGTGCAGCCTCAAACAATGTCTCTGGAGGTGTGATCAAGTACATTTACATCACAAAAATATAAAGTTCCGTCAACCAGGAGTGATCATGGGCGGGCCAAGGCGTACAAACTAACAGGCCCGGCCTAACTTAGAAACACAGGCCCTAATTCCATCCCAACCCCAACTTGGGCCTTTATGTTTGGCCCATCTCAAATGTCAGACCTGAGCCTCACGCATTTTGTCAATCACTCTGGGCTTTCTAGGACTTGTCTGAGCAAATCAGACACTAAACTACATGGATTATTTATTTGGGATGTAGTGGGCCAAGCTATGGGCTTTCTATCACTTAAATCAAGCCCATCTACGAAGCGTTTGTGCAGAAGGCAGTTGCCGCAGAAAAGGGGTCGAGAAGGCGCTGGCGCGACTTGTTCAGTGCAGCGATCCTTTCTGCAGTACCGGCATTTCCGGTGCCTCTTGAGTCCAAGTTTTCCCCTTCCAGTGAGGCTCCGTTTTTCTTACCTCCCCACATCGGAAAGAAGTGCCGGGAAAGAGTAAACCTGTGTTTCCACTTCCACAGCCCTGCACAAACGCGCTCCCTAGATGCACAAGAAATGGGTATCTTTTACTATTTTTACCCCTTTCAGAAAAGGAGGGAGCAATCGATCAATCCATCTGCTGCAACCCCATAAAAATTATAAGTTAATTAATGCCATTCAAAACCACAAGCAGAGTATGTCCACCATGTCCAGCAGAATATTACCCGGAATTTAGCGTCATTAAAAAGGTTAAAAAAAAAAAGAAAGAAAAAACTTGCAGATACAAAATCCATAGTCAAAATAGTACGACAAAAAAACACATTCACTGGCGAGGAGGAGCATGAATCTTAGCATTAGATAAGAGTTTTAAGGTCCAAAGTCCACATCTCTCCAAGAAGAAAGCTCAAACTCAACCAACCAGTAACTTATTCTCCTCCAAGAAGTTGTAAGTGGGAACCTCTAAGTTGTATGGTGCTGGTCCCTTGCGAATCCTGCCAGAGATGTCATAATGAGATCCATGGCATGGGCAGAACCAACCACCAAAGTCTCCAGCATTGGGCAAAGGAATGCAGCCCAGATGGGTACAGACCCCAACAACAACAAGCCACTCTGGATTCTTAACTCTAGCTTCGTCTGGTTGTGGATCTCGAAGGGATGCCAAGTCAACACTTTTTGCTAGCTTGATGTCCTCTTCTGTTCGGCGCCTAATGAAAACTGGCTTCCCTCGCCACTTAACAGTCACCGTGCTTCCAGGCTCAATGCTGGAGAGATCAACCTCAATGGAGGCTAGAGCAAGGACATCTTTGCTCGCAGACATGCTAAGCACAAACTTGAGAATCAATAGGCGGATCAAGGAGGCATACACAAACCTCCCACCTGTCAAAACAAAGTACGCAAATGCACGCTTGCTGGGATCCCCAGGGGGAAAGCGCTCATGATTATGCTCATCATAGACAATTTTTGAATTTGGGTTCTTCACAACTGCCACTGTTGCGGGAAGATCAGAGAACCCCATGTCATGCTTTGGTGTGAGTGCATGAGATGCAAACCCTGCATTGCTAAACCGTTTTAGAATTGTTCCTATTTGTGAATATAGTAGTGGAAACAAATCAACAGATATAGCAGAATTTTCCAAACAGAATGAAAATGGAAAAACAAACTAAGAAAATGGTAAAAACAATGATGAAATGGTAAACTACAATATCAAGATAGCACTACCTGGGTATGATGCAAGTATGGCTTTTACACAGTTGTCTATCAGACATGAGACAATATTCGATCATTCTATTCTCAGGTACATGGCAACCGAGAAAGTAAGCTATCAGGGCAAAAAGGTTGAAAATGTTACTAAGTAAGCTATCAGTACAAAAAGGATGAAAATGTTACTGGATTAGGAGCAGTGACCTTTTGATAGAAGCTGACACAGCATACTAAAAATATAAAATGAAGGAACTCCAGACTTGAGGCTTTTGAAAACGTGGCTATGCATCAGGCATCAGGCATTAGGCAAGTCCCAAAACGGCACGAGGGGAACTTAGAGACACAGATTCAGAAATTACAAGCAGGTGGGGCTGCGTTGGTTAAAAGAGAATTTACAAGTTACTTGTCTTACATCCCATCTTTACTAATTAGCCTGTGAAATATTCTGCCTCTATGAAACACAAGACAAAAAGAAAGAAAAAATTGAAGGGCAACGACAAACTGTAACAACCCGGGCCCACTGTCCACATGATAATGTTTGCTTTGGCTCATGGGATTTCAACCCAATCTTGCTACCCTTACCCCAAAAAAATAAAAATAAAAATAAAAATAAAAATAAATAAAAACCAATCTTGCTACAGGGTTTTAGAAGGCCTCACGTGGAGTTAAGGCCACACATATATACCCAGGGTCAAGACTAGCATGTTTCTGATGTTGGACTTGGATAGCCACACGGTGCTAACCGAAGCACTCCACCATTACCTCAGCAGATTCCCCTTCCTTGGCTCATAGAATCACTTGACATGGTCTTGCCTCAAGAGATTAACCAGCTGGATTGGGGTCTCTCTCTCTCTCTCTCTCTCTCTCTCTCTCTCTCTCTCCCCCCCCCATCGGACATAGAGCCATCCTCGGCTTTGATATGATACTATTCTGTGACGACCTGAGCCCACTATCCATATGATATTATCCACTTTCGCTCATGGGATTCCAATCCAATCTTGCCGCACGGTTTTAAAACGCCTCATGTGGGGTTAAGTCTAGGTCACACACATGTGTACCCAGGATCAGGACTAGCATGTTTCCTTTAGAGTTTCCCCCACCCTCTCTAGTCATGACACAAGCTCCTACCTGTCTACTGCAAGGCTTCACCAATGAATGAAGACCATTTAGAATAGATCCTCAGATCTCCTTCAATTAAAAGCAACCTGAATAAGTCCAAGGGCATGTTTGGTTAAATTAGAATACATAGGACTCATGCCATAATTAATTAAAAATGAAGATCAAAGGTGAATTTTCAAAAAATGAGGATAAACTAACCTTTCCCTATAGGAAAATAAAATCAAAAGATGGAAAATGAATACCCAACCATCACCTTAGTAATTCAATTCATAGGAAAGTGAAGGCCCTATTTATATATGCACCTTATATCCTTCACCCCTACCCTCTTTAATAATCCTATAGTTGAATTCAATTCACCGTAAATTCCTAAGAGACATTTTCCCATTAACACCCCTTTAGGCAGTTTTGCCTGCTGTGTAAGGGAAACTCTATGGTAGAGTACACTGAGAGGTTCAATGATTCAGAGGAGATCCAAAAAAAGGATGAGGACCATCAATGTTGTTGCTCGTTATTGTGGGAAATAGCTGCACAAAGTTCAAGCAAGATGACTGATCTTAATTTTGAGAATCTCAAAGCAATATTCCAGATGGACTTATGCATAAAGCAACAATTGAAACAACCTAATATGAGATGTTTTGGCACTCAAGCTCAGGAGTTCTACCATAAGAAAAGATTTTATGGTATCTTCCAGCAGGGACTCTCATCTGAAACAAAGGATACTGTCAGAACCCGCTGGTAAGAAATCAGGCAATGTGAGGCCATATCCTAAGAATTGGCCTTGACAAACCATCTAATGATCCTGAAGGTAAGGGTCCCATGACAAACCCTTGACCTTACATATTGATTGCTACAAATGTGGGGGGAAAGGACATCACACTGCAGCATGTCCCACAAGAAGCAACCTCCATTATGGCAATAATGAGGACCTAGAGGCCGATGACATGGAGATCAGTTGGAAGAGTATGAAGCGCCTCCATATTCTGTGGACATGCCAGAAGAGCCATTTCCTGCCATGTATGGTGAACATAAGGGGCAGTTTGACATGCCCCTGCAAGAGGAGAAAGCAGCTTGGTGCCATAAACATAACTATTTCTATTGGATTGCACATATAATCTCATCATTGATGGGAAATTGAGAAATGCTATAGCCAAATTGAGAAATGCTATAGCCCAGAAGAGAGTGGAGAAAATAAATTGTCTACGGAGAAACATCTTCAAACATTAAAAAAAAAAGTGGCGATGTCTTGTTACATTCAAAATAATTCATCCAAAGATATGGTATGGTGTGATGTAGATCCCATGAATGAACGCAGCACATATATTACTTTGAGGGCCTTAGCTTTATCATCTACATGTGATGGAAGAACTAATGTCACTTACCTGAAGTATAAGGGACATACTATATACAACCGGTTCCACAGAAGCCCTCTCCACCAACAATAAAGAAATGAAATATTTAGAAAACTCATAAAAGAAAGGAAAAGGCGAATAGCGTGAAGGAGAAATGAAAAAGGAGTTGTGTACACTATAACAGCTAAGGAGATCAAAGAACCTGAAAGGCACCATGGACACTTCTACATCTCTAGAAATTAAAGAACCATACCGCGAAGGATTTGAACCCTCAAGGAATTACCATTAGAATTTCTGCCAATGAGAGATAATGAGATATCCAGCATGCCACTTTTTTGGTGAATGAAGCCAGACTCCTGAATTTATCAGCTTACAATATGAGCCACATTAAGCATGCCAAATTGCAGTGTCAAGTAAACGAAGTACTTCAAAAGGGATAAAGTCTGACTCCATGTGCAGTTCCTGGCTTCCTGCTCTCCTGAGTCCTGACACTAAAGGAAGGTGGGAATCGGAGGGTGTATGTCAACAGCCAGGCGATCAACAAGATCACCATTAAGTATCATCTCCTGATCTCCCGGCTTGATGACATGTTGGACATAATGGCCGGATCGTTGTCTTTTCAAAGATATCTCTATAACGGGCACCATTAAATATGAATCCAGCATGAAGATGAATGGAAAACGGCGATCAAAACCAAAGAAGGCCCTAATCAACACCTGCCATGGAAGCCCACGCTCAACCATTATGGCAAGTGCAGCAGGCCCATGCAAGGATCCATCCAGCATTTATTCTTGTGTTTCAAATATATGGCCAGATTTAACGCACCAAATGACAAAACGATGTCCAAATGGAACGAAATTTTGGATCCGCTGGATGGGACACCGAGTCAGCTTTCCAACAAGCCTAAATTTGTGTAATTCTGACTTAGTTGAGGAAGTAATGGCCCATTTTATGATAGCATGTAAATTAGTGACGATTATTTTAGCCTTTTTATATTTTATTATCCTTTCCAAGATCTTTATCTTTCTCTCTCCTTTTTTTATTGGTTTTTTTTTCCCTTCATCTCTTCCCTATGTTGTTCTCTTTCTAATTTTCTTTGCCTTCCTAGTTTATTGATCCTCCATTCATTTCTTTCCTTTCCTATAAGTTCTCTCATCATTATCATTGTCATTATCATTATTATTTTCATTGGTAATACGACTCAAGTCCACAACCTCGAGCTTGCAATAGCGAGCACCTTACTATGT
This sequence comes from Umbellularia californica, assembly GCA_028538565.1. Classification (NCBI taxonomy): domain Eukaryota; kingdom Viridiplantae; phylum Streptophyta; class Magnoliopsida; order Laurales; family Lauraceae; genus Umbellularia; species Umbellularia californica. The sequence goes on along the minus strand of JAPQWN010000001.1, from coordinate 8,585,207 downwards.
GCCACGGGCTTAGAAATCCTCCCATCGTTCCTTTCCTTTTCCTATAAATCTTCCCAATACTTTTGTCTGTTTTTCCAGTTTTCAGTTTTCTTCTCGAGTAGATTTCTTTTCCTTTTAGGCATTTCCTGTTATATTTTTATAGATGGCTCAAAAGTCTAGCCATAGTGATGGATGGATGAGATTAAGAAACAACCTTTATAAAATAACAATGTAATGAGATTGAGAGGAAGCTTTTTTTTTTTTTTTTTAATTGAAGATTGATTTAAAATAAACAGGGTTGGAAGTCTCACCCTTTAATGGACCATTATTCACCCCGTCAAGTTCTCAAATGTGGAGTCCCATGTATGGTTGGTTTTACATGTGATTTAAAAGTGGTTTTTTTCTTTCTTTTAGTTGATTGAACAAATAGAGCGTGATACTTGTAACACACCAATCATTAATAGGTTGAACCTACATCAACTTGGTATCAGAGCAAATCGATCTACATCAACACACCAAGTACATTCATATGGGTAATGACTCTAATATGTGGCCTCTCCAAGGAAAATTTAAATTAGTGGTTATCAATTTCAACTACAATCAAACATGCAAAGAGCAAATGAGCATCTACAACACATCATGAGACCTCTCTGAAGGGAGAAAATCTATATGAACATGAAAAAAAGGATTTTTCACGACATAGTGTATTTTCTTTTTGGGATTTATCATATCATCCTGAGGAGTCAAAGTCGATCCTAAGTGAAGGCACTCATCGATTGGCCAACCTTACTACATTACATAAAGTAGGAAATTTGTAGAGGTTAGCAACTTTTATTGATGGTTCATCAGTAATTTAAATTCCGCTGTGGCACAAATTACAGATTGTATTGGTTGGGGGGGGGGGGGAGGGGCGGGGGGGAGGTGTTCCAGTGGATAAAAGCAATCACTAAAGAATTTGAAGCCATCAAAATCAAAATGATTGAAGTGCTGATTTATGACCACCAGACTTTGACAGGGTGTTTGAAGTCATGTCCACTGCTTCACATATATGTATCAAAGGAGTCTTAAGTCAAAAAGGACACTTGGCAACATGTTTTAGTGAGAAATCAAGTCAGGCTTGTAAGAGGTGGTCAACATATGATGTTGAATTCTACAATAGTACATGCACTCTGATATTAATGGCATTATATTGTTGGTAAGGAGTTTGTACTATAGTCGGACCACAAAGCTCTCAAGTACCTTAATTCATAGAAGAAACTTAACGTATGCCATGCAAATGAAGTGCATATCAACAAGAGTTCTCCTTCATGTTGTGCATCAGGCAGGAACAGAAAACAAAGAAGCAGACACACTAAGTAGAACACCACATGTCGATGACACTCTCAACATCTGCCTGTGTTTTGAATAGATTAAGTGAGACTATGCAGGAGATAAGGACTTCAACTGTGATTTATGCCAACCTATTAAATGGAGAGCTTGAGAAAGCACATTTGCTTAGCATCCATGATGGGTACTTATTCCAAGGCACACAGTTGTGCCTTCCATCTAGATATATTCAAGAATCTGTTTTACAAGAGTTATGAGGTGGACATGGCAAACACTTCGGAAGGGATAAGACCAATGCGCTATCAGAAGATTGTTTCTTTTGGTCAAAGATGAAAACTGATGTTGCTTGAACCTGCCAGATTTCCTTATAGTGCCAATCAGCAAAAGCCAAAAGTAGAACACAGGTACCTTTTCTTTACGAAATACCAACCTCCACTTGCTTACATGAGCCTTGTTGAGACATTAGAACAAATTTTATCCCACAACTACCAAAGACGATACAAAAGGTCAACTCTGTACTGATAGTGGTGGATTGATTTTCCAAAATAGCAGACCATCCTAGCTCAGCCACAGTAGATGCACTAAAAGTGGCTCTTCTTTTTTTACATTGATGTGCTTACAAGGACTACTGAAGACAATTGTTTCTGACCATGATTCGAAATTCATGATTCAAAAGTGTCAAAGATGATGAGATCTAAAGTGTGCATGCTTGGATGCACAAAATGCAAAAGTAAAATAAATAAGAGAGAATATAATCTTCCATTTTCTAAACTCAAAGAACCTGCTTGTTTGGAAAACTAAGAAAAGTTAAAAAAAAAATATTTCTTTTTCTTTCAAAATTTTCAATGACTCAGCCTTGATTTGTATGAGCAGCACCAAGCGCAGTTCTTGCTAGAGTCAAGTTATCTCAATCCAGGGAAAGCTGATGCAGGCTAAGCCCATGGCCAAGTCCATATCCCTACAGCCCACAAGCATCATGGGTCTCAAGCCAGCAGCCCCGGTAGGTCCATGAACTGCCTGGACACAAGTATTTATTCAAGAGGAAGGACCAATAGGTCCACGACCTCCCATAAGGTCCAGCCGGTTGTGTTGAGCAAGTGACATCCACTTTCTGTTTGTACTAACTTTCATGGGGCGCACTTGTATTTATTTAGGAACTTTATGATTTTATTTATTGTAACTCCGCCTATGTTGGGGTATCCTTGACATAGCCGATCCCAAGCCCGGACAAAGGAGGAGGGTTGTGCGTTAGGTAGCCGACTCAGTCGGATTTCTTTATGGATTTGAGACCTAATGAAATTTCGTGGGGGCGTCCCCTACTTAGCGACACATTGTATGGTCCGAGTACAGTGATAAGTGAGCAAGGACCGTTGCATCGGCGCCCGGGTGTAGTACTAAATAGGCAAGGGTCCTCACACTTTATTGGACGAGTGTGGGGGGTAAGGAAGCTAGTCCAAAATAGAAGGCTGAGATTAGGTACTTAGAATATTGGGAGCCTAACTGGGAAACTTATGGAAGTGGTGGATACAATGGAAAGGAGACGAATCACAATTGCTTGCTTGCAAGAGACAAGGTGGGTGGGACAAAAAGCTAAAGAGATTGAGAGGACTGGGTATAAGCTATGGTATACGGGACTTAATAAATCAAAGAATGGGGTCGGCATGGTAGCAAGCAAGGACTTAAAGGAAGGTATAGTTAATGTAAAGCGCTGTGGAGATAGGATTATTGCAATTAAGTTAGTGTTAGGAGAAGAGATAACGAACGTAATTAGTGCTTATGCCCCCCCAGGTGGGCTTAGGAGGTGGACATAAGGAGAAGTTTTGGGAAGACTTGGAAGGAGTGCTACTAGAAATACCCCAAGGCAAGATGGTCTTCATAGGAGGAGATTTGAACGGTCATGTAGGACGTGACGTAGATGGATACATAGGAGTATATGGGGGACTTGGATACGGTAATAGAAATGAAGAAGGGAAGGATATTTTGGAGTTTTCAGTGGCTTATGATCTCATGGTGACTAACACCTTTTTTAGGAAGAGAGATGAGCATTTGGTGACTTATAAGAGTGGCTCCTCAAGGACACAGATTGACTTCTTCTTAACTAGGAAAAGAGACCGCTTAGCTTGTAAAGATTGCAAGGTTATACCGGGGGAGAGCTTGACTTCCAAACATAGGTTGTTGATCATAGATGTGCAGCTACAAAGGTGGACTAGAAAAAAGCTGTATAGATGCTCAAGGACTAAATGGTGGAACTTGAAAGGTGATAAGCAACTAGCATTTAAAGAAAGAGTACTAGAGGAAGCCGTTTGGGCAGCAAATGAGAGTGCAAATAATATGTAGGATAAGGTAGCAGAGTGTATTAGGAGGGTAGGGAAAGAAGTCTTAGGAGAATCCAACGGGGGTGCTCTGGCACAGAAGGAGACATGGTGGTGGAGCGAGGCCGTCCAAGACAAGATAAGAGTTAAAAGAGAGTGCTTTAAAACTTGGCAAAAGGATCGAAATGCAGCGAACTTGGAGAGGTATAAAAAAGCAAAAAGAGAAACCAAAAAGGCAGTTAGTGAGGCCAAGGCAAAGGCATTTGAGGAGCTATATAGGCGACTTGACACTAAGGAAGGCGAAAGAGAGATATTCAAGCTTGCGAAAGCCAGAGATAGGTGGACCAAGGACTTAAACCAAGTTAAATGCATTAAGGATAAGGATGAAAATGTATTAGTAAAGGAAGAGGATATAAAGGAGCGTTGGAAGAACTACTTCTACAAGTTATTTAACGAAAGCAGTAGTAGTGACATACAATTGGGGCAGCTTACCATTTCTAGGGAAGAATCGAATCATATGTTCTATAGGAGAATCAGTAGGGAAGAAGTTATAGAAGTATTGAAAATGAAAAAGAATGAGAAAGCGGTTGGGCTAGATGGTATCCCTATTGAGGTCTGGAGGTGCTTGGGGGAGAATGGCATAAGTTGGTTGACAAAGCTTTTTAATGTAGTGCTAAAGAGCAAGATGTCTGATGCATGGAGGAAAAGTATTCTTATACCCATATATAAGAACAAAGGAGATATTCAGAACTGTGCGAACTACCGCGGGATTAAATTGATGGGCCATACGATGAAATTATAGGAGAGAGTTATTGAGAGAAGACTAAGAAGAACAATAAACGTTTCAGAAAATCAATTTGGTTTCATGCCTGAAAGATCAACCATGGAGGCTATCTTTCTCCTGAGGAGGTTAATGGAACAGTATAAAGAAGCTCAGAGAGATTTACATATGGTGTTCATTGACTTGGAGAAGGCCTATGACCGAGTTCCTAGGGAGATTCTATGGGGAGTACTGGAAAAGAAAAGAGTGTGTGTCGCATATATTGAGGTGATAAAAGATATGTATGATAGAGTCGTGACATCTATAAGGACAACTGGCGGAGAGACTAAGGAGTTTCCTATTACGATTGGTCTACACTTAGGCTCAGCGTTAAGCCCGTACCTGTTTGCCCTAGTTATCGATGAGATTACAAGACATATTCAGGATGAGGTGCCGTAGTGTATGCTATTTGCAGATGACATTGTTTTAGTGGATGAGACGAGAGAAGAAGTGAATGCTAAGCTAAAAGTGTGGCGGAAAACGTTAGAGACAAAAGGGTTTAGGCTAAGTCGATGCAAGACGGAATATATGGAATGCAAGTTTAGTCAAAGTAGGACACTTGGTAACATAGAAGTAAGTTTGAGCACACAAAAGATTGTAGGGAAAGAAAACTTTAGGTACCTTGGATCGATAGTGCAACAGAATGGATGGAGTGATACTGATGTAAGTCACAGGATTCAAGCCGGGTGGACCAAATGGAGGAGTACTTCGGGGGTCTTGTGTGATCGGAAAGTCCCCCTCAAGGTTAAAAGAAAGTATTATAAGGTGACGGTAAGACCAGCGTTGTTATACGGATCAGAGTGTTAGGCAGTAAAGCATAATCATGTTAAAAAGATGGAAGTTGCGGAGATGAGAATGCTAGGATGGATGTGCGGAATTACAAGGAGAGATAGGATTATGAATGAGGAGATTAGGGGTAAAGTAGGAATAGCACCGATTGAAGATAAATTGAGAGAAAATCGACTAAGATGATTCGGCCATGTTAGAAGGCGTCCAACGGAGGCACCCGTTAAAAGGTGTGAAAGCATGGAGATTGCCAGGAGTAGGAGAGGGAGAGGGAGACCCAAGAGAAGTTGGAAAGAAACTATTAAACATGACCTTGCCTACATGGATGTAATGAAGGACATGGCCCTAAACAGATTTGATTGGCGTCGTCAAATCCATATAGCCGACTCCACCTAGTGGGAAAAGGCTTGGTTTGGTTTGGTTTATGATTTTATTTATTGTAGCTTATTTCTTTTTAAAAGAATTACAACTTCCTTTTTTAAGAGTTATAGTTAGAGGGAAACTAACCCAAGAAGTATCCTTCCACAAGATAGAGATTGGATGCCTTCTATATTGTGATGGTAGAGTGACTCTTCACTATAAGTAGGCATGTATTCACCTGTCTACAACTAATTGCCAGATTCAATTATGAATAAAGCTTTGCGAGGTTCTCTTTTCTTGTGGTTGAAAATTGAACACTTCTTCCATATTTAGGTGACAAATCCAGATCAACATTGAGCTTGGCTGGAGCATATCTTCATAGTGTTTCCATAAAAAAGGTCAGGTTTGGTATGGGTCCATGGTAGACCTGGAATCCTGGATTCGGACCCAATCTATTTTATATATGGGTCTTGCATCAAGGGAGAGACTTAACCTCTTATTGTTATGTGCATGAAAGAGTAGCAGTTATGAGAATGAAAGACCCATGCTCTCTCTCTCTCTCTCTCTCTCTCTCTCTCTTTTGAATAAGTCATGGCTCTAAAAGAGTCTTGAGTCTAGAGTCATATCGTATCGCTAGTTCGTTGGAGGAGTTGCTACTCCTTAGGATTAGTTTTTCTTCCAACATCTTTTACCGTTGTAAAGAGCATATAAAAGGTTGTAATTTGCATTAAATAAAATTATCAAATTAAAGACTCAATTCGTTGGAAGGTTTGTTTTCCCTCGAAGCAAAGCCACTGCTATCATTTCTTGTTTATTCATATCACAACCCATTTCCATTCCTTTTCTTTCAAATATTGCTGGAAGAAGATGATGGGGCAAGGAACCTACTCTGCCAATGCTATTGACGATCACATCAGTTTGGTATCAAAGCCGGTTATAGCTGATCAATGAATTAAGCGGCTTGAAATCAGGTGGGCTCCTTGTCTTATGGGCAAGAGCATATCTCGAAAGAAATAATGCACAAGATGTTTTCTGCCATGAACATCCACCTTGACCAGCTCACATTCAGTAAAGGATTTGAGAGGGATGATGGTTTTCTCGATCAAAATGGGAAAAGTGGGAGGGTTCAGGTGGACCATCTCATACTTTCGCCCTGAATTGCCAAACTCGATTTCCCTCAATTCAATGGGGACGATGACCTGACAAGTTGTATACGTCGCACCAAGCAATTTTTCGAGTTTCAGGGCACACCACCTGAGGAACACATACCATCGGCTACCTATCTATGGTATTAGTTGTTGAGAGAAGAAGGGCTAGTTTCTTGGCAAATCCTAAAAGATGGCTTACATGCTCAGTATGGTCCCACTCAATTTGAGGACTACTTCGCATATCTCACAAAGCTCAAGCAAACAAGACCGATTAAGGATTATCAAAGCCATTTTGAAAAACTGCTTACTTGAGCGGGAAAATTAACACTAGCACAAGAAGTAGACTTTTGTTTTTTCAAGTAAAATTCATTAAAAAGAAGCTAACGGTACAAGAGAACTATACTAACAACCTAACAGCCAGCACCCGAGACCCAACAACTAAGACCAACAGAAAGAACACAAGAAACAAAAAAAAAAAAAAAAAATGAAAAGGGAAAGAACTAATAAGACACAGCAACATCCTTCCAGTTTAACATAATTTGTTCTAGCGAAATCCCATGAAAAAGAGGACTTGCTGACACCCAAAAAGCAATGGAAAGCGTTATCTTATCAGACACTAAGTTCACACTCGAAACAATCCCTTGAAAGAACTTGCATTTCTATCCTTCCAAACAGTCCATATAATGGCAAGGAATGACATTTTCCACATTTCTCTTCCACTAGGAGCCATATATCGGACACGGAGGATATTCAAGTGCATCCATCTCTCACCATTGTGGTGAGGGACACCCCCTTTTTGGGAAGTTTCAAGTACAAAAGAGAAACTTCCCATTGTACTTGAAACTTCCCAAAAAGGGGGTGTCCCTCACCACAATGGTGAGGGATGGATGCACTTGAATATCCTCCTATCAGACACTAACCACATTTCTCTTCCAAACAGTCCATATATCGGACACTAACAAGTAGGTTGTTTTATCAGTGGCGTTCAAAATAACCTACGAGCTGATATCCAAGCCATGAAACCAGCCACCCTCTTTGCTACTGTGGGGTTAGATCAGCTATATGAAGCCAGGAACCTATCGCAATGACGCATAGCTTCACCTAATCTGAGGCGGGTCACTCCTCCACCAGCCAGTTCATCATTTGCCCCCTCCATCCCGACCATCAAGAAGCTTACTCCTGATGAAATGAAGGAGCGACAAGAAAAGGGCTTGTGCTTCAATTGTGACAAAAATTTTTGTCCGGGCTACTGCTGCAAGAGGCTATTTTATCTTGAAGGATGTTGCCCTCAGGAAGACAAAGAAGAGCACACCAATGATGATGGGGCGACTGAACCCCATGTAGAAATGGGTGGTAATATGAGTAAACAATAGAGGATAGCAATTGTTTTGCTTCAAGGGAAAACAAACCTTTTAAGATTCCAAGGAATTAAGTCTTTACTTTGATAATTTTATTTAATGCAAGTTACAACCTTTAATAGGCTCTTTACAAGAGTAAAAGATGCGGGAAGCAAAACTATTCCTAAGGAGTAGCACCTCTTCCAACAAACTAGCAATAGATTATGACTCTAGACTCAAGTTTCTACACTCTTTCAGAGCCATGACTTATTCAAAAGAAAGAAATAACATGGGCCTTTCATGTTAACAATTGTTCCTCTTTCATAAACATAACACTTGGCTCCTTACCATGGTTCAAAATAGCAGCCGCTACGCTATTTTGAAAATAGCGGCACGAGCACTACAGTCTAAAACCTAATAGAGTCTATCAATTTTAATTTTAAACATCGTTTTTCCTATTTCTTCTCCTCAAAAGCCTTTTCTAAAGTTGTCTCTACTCTTATATGATTTGAAATCACTAAAAAAACACAAGATTGGTTGTTATACAAGATTCAAAAAATTTTGACCACTTAAGAAATTCACACCGCTACATCTCATCGTAACCACTACATATTGCTCGCTATATAGCGTTTTGTCCACTGGCCATTGCACCAGCCGCAACTGCTATTTTGATCCTTGCTCCTTCCACTGATTATAGATTGGTTAACAACTCATATTCAAGAGAAGACACCTAAGTGCATGTTAGTTTACAGATGATATAGTGATGGTGGATGAATAGAGAGATGGTGTGAATGCTAAACTTGAGAGATGGGGAGCCTTAAGAATCCAAGGGCTTTAAAATAAGTCATACAAAGACAAAATATATGGAGTGCAACTTTAGTGGGCACGTACAAGGAGTCGAAACTACTATGAGAATTGAACCTCAAAAGACACCACATGAAGAGATCCATTCTGATACCCTGGCTTGATAATTAGTAAAGATGACAAGATTGAGGAAAATGTCGAACATAGGATAAGAGTGGGATAGTTGAAGTGGAGACACGCTTCTAGAACATAGTCGTCAACTTCGTTTCAGTCTGGCATCCAAAATGAAATATTTCGGCATTCCAGAATTCTGGCAAAACTGTTTGAAGTAACTTTTCGAAAAATATAAAAATAAAAATATATGTGTAAAAAATAAATAATAAAAAATTATTTCTAGAAAAAACCTAGAGTTCCAAATATTATTTCCTAATATGAAAATTTCCCAAGAATGATTTACCCCAAATTTTGTAATCGGCCAAATTTAACTAGGGATGACTACTTAACAGGCAGAACTTGGACAAGCTCGGTCCAACAAATGCTTTGAGCATTTTCAGCATAGATAGGCTACGCCTACCGTCCTTTCTTTTTCTTTTTCTTCTTTTTTTTTTTTTTTTTTTTGTCTTCGAGACTTTAACTAACCCTTTAAAAAGGAAATTTAAGAGAGAGAGCGACAGAGAGAAGGTCAGAGAAAATTTGACATCAGGCATCGACCATGTGGGTCCATGTGATGACCATGTAACCACGTTATGTCTTTAGATCTTTAGATAGGGTTTTTCCCCGAACCAAAAGTTCCATAGGGTTTTTCTTAAATTGAAAAAGAAGAAGGAGAGAGAGAGAGAGAGAGAGAGAGAGAGAGATGGGGAAGAGGAAACACTCTGAGCGGGGTTGACGAGCAGTGAACTGAAAGAAGCAAACAGGGAGGGACCACAACAAGCAGGTACCTCCCCCCTCACTCTCTCCCTCCTTCATTTCTTCATTTTTCCCCCTTGCAACCACTCCCTTAAAAAAACTTCTGAAAAACAGCCTCTTTAATTTTTTTGGCTGTTCATATGGAGCGAAATTAGCCATTTCAGGTGAAATACCGCATTTCGGCTGTAAAAGGAATTTTTGGACAAAATTTGGTGCCCTATTTCGTTTTGGCTGAATTTGGCTGAAACGTAACAGAATTGACAACATTGTTCTCGAATACTTTGTAATAGGTGCATGCCAACAAGAATGAAAGGGAGATTTTACAGGACAATGATTAGACCAACTATGACCTATGGAGCAAAATGTTAGCCAATCAAGGAGCAACACGTGCACAAAAAGAGAAGCAAAGATTAGAATGTTGAGGTGGATGTATGGTAAAACTAAGAAGGATAGAATAGAAAATGAGCACTTTAGAGATCAATTAGAGGTAGCATCAATAGGTAATAAAATAAGAAAAAACCTGTCTCGGATGGTTTGGACATGTCCAATGAATAACAGCAATAGTGTCTTGTTGAGGAATTTTTTTTTTTTTTTGGTGCAAATTGATTGCTTGCCATCGGGATGGGGTACACTGAAGAGGACATAGATGGAAGTGATAACAATAGATCTAACAATGTGCAACCTATCCGAGGATTTGGCTCAGGATATATCGGAATGGATAAACAAAATTCATGTAGTCAACCCCAACATAGTTGGTACAAGGCTTTGATGATAATGATACCTAGGCCCACACTTGAATAGACGCAAACGCAACTCAAATCCCAATTCAACAATTAAAAGCTACTAAAACTTTTAAAGCATATGATGAGGCATTCTTCAATGCTATATAGACTAGTGCAGGGAGAATGGATAGTAATTAGTCCATCAATGCGTGTCACGAATAAGAAGATGAGGCATTCTTCAATACTATATAGAGTTTCCAAACAAAATTAATATCTATATCACCATCAGTAACCAAAATGGGGAAACGACAATTCAATAAAAAGCATTCATCCACCAATAAATCTGTAAGAACAAACAACTTAAATCATTCTAATATTTATTTAAATTCATCAAATGGAATAAAAATCAAAATCTATGATTCAAGAAAATTACAAATAGAAGAAGATGATGAAGAAGATACGTCAACCAAAACATATTCAAACAAACGCAAAGGATTCTGTGAGTAGCATGTGACCAATCAACCAAAATGGCACCCAAAGTCGGTGCAAAACCATATTGTTATCAGATAACCCAAATCCAATACTCAACTATCAATTCCTAATCTTCCTCGAATCAAACGAAGAGACAATCATGGAATTCACCAAATATCATTCGCATGAAAATAATCCCATTACCCTCTAACAGGAAATGAGAGATCAATCAAAACAGTCATAAGATGTGAATATAACGAAAGCGGCATCATCAAATCAAAACAAAAATGAAATTGTTGAATCTTTCGATTCATATCGAAACCAATCAACAACGAGAATCTCTCAGGAAAAAAAAAACATCTCTAACGAAGAATCATATCAGTCAAAGATTAGCAAAATAAACAAAAGGAACAAAATAGAAACCCTAGCTCCATAAATAATCAACAGATTCGAGACGAAATCGAAAGCTGAGAGGAAACTCTAACCTCTGATGGCATCATGAAGCAGAGATTGGGAGACGAATCCGAAGCGGGCGTCGGTCCGGGCCGAAGAATCTTCGCATCCATTGAGAGGATTTCTGGAGAGGAAGGTAGAAGCAGTCGGACTCGACCGCCATGAAAGAGAAGAAGAGAATCTTCTTCCTGTAACCCTCAGCATCCTTTCCTCGTTCAAGTTCACCTCCTTCGTTTCAGCAGAGGAACAAATGAACGAATGTCACCACGTTCTAATCCCTCACACCGCACACAAAGAAAAGGAGCCCAGCATAAAAAGAAATTGCATTTGCAAATGAAATATGAATAAGTGAATCAAGCATTCAGCTGATTCTTCCAGAGACAGACCCAATTGAAGAAAGGGGACAAGCCAAGGGTCCAATTTACTAGGCCCGTGCTGTTTAACTTGGACTCCAATGGGTAGATGATATGTAATCCTAGTTATTAGTTTCATATTGTTTCGGCCATTCTCCTTAGATTTTTCGTTTCTATCAAGTTGCCGAAATGAAATCTCACATAAAATCTTTATATTTTACTTTGTTAGATATTTTTTATTTTTATAGTTTTTATACATATTATTCTTTGTATTTCTTATATTTCTCCAAAATATAATTAATTTTTTTTTACTAGAATGGATTAAATCTATATTTATTTTTTATTTTTACTTATATATATTATTCTTATGGTTTTTCGAAATTTATTTCCGAAAAGTTTCTCCAAATTCCCCAATTTGTTCAAAATTTTCAGTTTAGAGGTCAGACTAAAATGAGGTCCGAAACGATATTGATAACTATGTATGTAATATGTAATTTCTACTAATGACATCGTTACATGATTTGATGAATCCCAACTTGCAGTTTGCCTCCTGTCAATGATCTTGTATGGAAGATATTAGTTCTTGGCACAGCAAATCTGTTTAAGTTACAAGTGATATAATGGGCCCAAATGCTATATCATTGTGATTCGGATTGGAGATATGTAGGGGTAGCAGTCGATAGAACACTGAGTTGCATGAGAACCACGTGCAAGGCGATTAGTGACAAGTTAACTGGAAATAGTAATGGTTTAGTTTGTATTTAGCAATGATCGCAATGGATCTAAAAACTTTATGTTAGGGCTGTTTATTTGGAGGTATTCATGATGAGAATTATGAGTGTTGGGGATTTCTGATATTAGTGTTAAAAGCATCTCCCCCAAGCAGTGGCGGACTCAGGATTTTTATTTAAGGGGTGCGGAACGATGGCAATTGAAATAGTCCAAAAATATTATTTTGTGATACTTTCTTCACATTAATAATGATAAAAGAGAAAATATATTGCATTTAAATAATTACAAAATTTAGTTAAGTTTTTTTCACATTAATACATTCTTCACATAAATCCCATCATTTGTTTCATAGAGAATACTAAGAAGATCTCAGACTTTAGAAAGTTAGTTTTTATTTTTTTTTTCTCTTCCATAAATTTAGTTTATACTCTTAAAGAAGCAGTTAATGTACAGAAAGTTGATTCCTTGAGTGATTGCATAAATATTAGGACCCATTAGCGGATGACGAACGCAGTACTCCCAATAACAAAGATCTCAAAATATTAGCATCAGCCACATTTTACAATTCTGATTTCTAAAGGGCTTGTTTCTGGGTTAATATAACATTACCAAACAACAATCAGCCCCATCAACAAACAGATTACTCAAAATCAACTGCATTTGAAATCAAAATGCCTCTACACTATGGACATCTGAAATTCAAACCACTTTTCACATAATCCAAAACAAAGCTTTAAAAAGAAAGTAAGGAAACACATGAAAACTCATAAGTTTCAAAAAAAAAAAAAAAATGAAGCTTAATCCATTCCAAATCCATTGTTTTAAGGGGAAAAATCAGAAAAAATTATTTTTAACTCGACAGCGATTGCATCAAATAAATAGTAAAATAAAAAAATACAAAGCATGGAGTATTACTTGGAGTTGGCTCTATCTTCTCCTCTTCTATGTCTCTACATCTGTAAGATTGCGAGTTTTGAGCCTCGTCAATCGTTGACTTAAAACCGCGCGCAAGAGAAACAGGGAGGGAGAAGAACGGTTGATTTGGTGCGTTAATGAAGAGTTTTCAATAGACATTGGAGAGGGAAAAGGGCTGGAGAGATATAAGAGTTTTCGATTTGAGGGAACCGAGAGTGAGAGGATTTCTCGATTGTTGATGTGGGTGGGTGCATTTTAAGGATGGGCTTTAAATGGGGGGTGCAAGATGGATTTTTAAGTGGGGCAGGGTGCATGACCCATACCCCTCTAAAAGGATTTTCAAAATTTACCGAGTACACCTACATGGGTCCGCCCCTGCCCCCAAGCATTTCAAATGTTATGTTTGACTGCTGAAATTCATCCTCTGTACTAGAGGGTAAAGTTATTCTTATTTTTCATACACCCTATTGTTCCATTGTTTCGGGAAATACATTTTTCTTATATAAAAAATTGATTTTTTTTAGAAGAAGACTTCAGTTTTTTATGGAAGATGTATGAATGTAGGATTTCTATTTCCCCATGTAGGCAAGAATGGTTAGAGAATAGAATTCTCCCATTACTAATATAAGTTCTTAGAATGGCTGAAGTATAGAACATTGAACTGAAAAAATTTATGAAGTATGTAGGTGTCCTTTCCAACTTGCTGACACTGTCAAAAAATAAAAAATAAAAATGTAAGTACACCACCAAACTAAGAAGCGAATGGGCCGTAGGGCAGAGGCTGTGGGCCTTCCGGATTTTGGCCTTTCAGTTTCTACAGGTCCTGCATTTGTGCTCTTGGTTTTATGGGGTCTTCCTAATTGTGCTTTGTTTTCAGTTTTTCATTTTGAATGATTTTCTTTATGAAGAGTCACCAGCAAAGACAGGTGTCTCTTCTTCCTCATCCCCCGCAAAACTAACATCCAAAGAGGCATTTTCAATGAACCCTATTCATCTTCCACAAACGCACACATACTCTCTCTCTCTCTCTCTCTCTCTCTCTCTCTCTCTCATCCTGGATTTAAACACTACCCAAGTTTTCAAAGAAAAAGAAAAGGGAAAATTACTGTGCCTGAGATGGAGCTTGAGGATCTACGGTCGGATTTGAATGCGTTGAAAAAATTGTATGGCCTACTCCAATCTAAAGGGAATATTCTACAAGTTGCAGGCTCTGAAAATGTGAGTTTACACTTCTTGGAAGTTGCATTCATTTCCCTTCTTTGGTCCCATCTTCTTCCACTTCCTTCAAGCATTTACACCATATAACTTTAATATAGTCCATTTTCATTTCACCCACCCAAAAAGACAATGCAGAGATACTTGTCTGCCACACTCTTCCTTGTTCCCACACACTCATCTCATACACATGGCAAATGGTCAAATGTGGACGACTTTAGGGCCTTGGAATCTTATCAAACAGGCGATCCTGAGTCCCATGACATAAAAATAAAATAAAATGAGGACCCACCAAAAACATGCCATGTGGCTCATTGCCAACGACTAGAAAATAGTGGATGTATTGTGGCCTGGGCCGCACAATGCAGATGTCCCAAACACTGTTTATAATGAATCTCGTAATAGGCCAAATGTGTTTGGGATGTGATGGGCCATTTAGTGATGTGGCCACTGTATAGACGGTTCAGATGATCACATGTAACTAGTTTCTTATAAGCATTTTAGAGTGATGATCCCCTGCTGCTGCATTGCATGGAGGAGAGTCTGCAGCGTTGTCTAATCAACGTGCTTCTATGATCAATCTCATGTTGTTTCAAATTTTCTTTTTAGCAGTTGGATGACACATCAAGACAGCTGCTGGATGGCGCCACTAAACAAGCTTTCCAATCTCATTCAAAGGTAAACCTCCTCATGATCTAATTAATTATTAAGCCAGTGTTCTGAAATCCAAAATTCAGTCTTTTGTTTTCACATCTCTTTCATTTGTTGTTGCTGTTGTTGCAGATCACAACAGAGAAATCGTCTGCCTCTTTTTTACCTGATTCCCCTCAAAAACTACCAACATCAAATACAAATCCTTCCATGGATAAAGAAACCCCAGAGTCTGCTCAAGCTCCAGAAGAAAGAGATGAGTCTCAAAGCCACCAGGGACCCTCTGCTGCAGAGCGGCAGAAGAAGCTGAAGAGAGAAACCAGAAAGGAACGGAGTTTCTGCAGGATTTGTGAGAAAAGTGATGCCAAAGGGCAAATACTATCAACCAAAGAGAAGAAGATATCATCGGATTCTAATGAGAAAACACAAGTGATGAATAAAAACCATGTCCATCGACCTGGTCACGGTCGGTTTAAGACCCAAGACCATTTATCAAAGACAGAGCAAGGAAAGGAGTTAGAATCGAGAGAGGAAGAAACCCAAGGGCCTGTAGCCAAAATTCACAAGAACCCGAGTATAGTCGGATTGGGACCCGACTCTACAATTTCTCTTCAGGTGCCTCATAACGGATCCGAAAATGGGCCTTTGGAGTCGAGCAAGAAGAAAGAGAAGAAGTCCCAAATCACCATCTCGGACGAAGCAGCGATGACGATCCGTCGTATTGATGACCATCTCCCTGTGAAAAAGGAGCCAGAGAATTCAGTAATAGTGCCTGGTCAGATGTTGATTCAGCATCCTTTTCAAGTTAAAGAGCTGCAGATTCATCATCAACATTTCAAGGCTCCAAACCTGCAGACAAATGAATTCAAAACCAGTGGGTCCACTATGAAGGCCAATGATTTGCTGCCAAGTCAGCACGAGTGCCGTCGGACAGACCAGATGGACCCACCAACAGACCACACTCCCAACGAGAGCAGCTTGTTGATGGGGAGGAAGAGTACAAGTCAGATGAATGGGAAAGCACTGGAAGATCAACGGTCAAGGTGTACAGTTCGATTGGTGGGACCCACACTAGAAAGGACACTGACGCCGCGCAAGAAAGATGCCAACGTGAGTGAATTTAGCGGTCCAGATCAGAAGCGGAAACAGCAAACCACAGATCGAAAGATCAATCCTTGTGCCCTCCACAAAACCGATACAAAACGGAAGATATCGGCATCATCCTCAATTAAGACTCCTACCGATTTGAATCGGCACAGAGTCCAAGAGACAAACCATAAGAAAGAACGTGACTCGACGGATCGGATGATGAGTCGGATCACTGGTCCTGGTCCCAGTCGTCTAGAACGGGTTCTGACTACTCGGAACGTTCCACCAAATCAGAAGCAGAAGCAGAAGCAGAGGAGCAGGCAGTCACACAATCAAGATCCAGCCAAACAGGCACCAAAGGTGGGCCCCACTTTGGAGAAATACATGACCCGGATCATATCAAGTAGTGGGCCAGTCAAAGCCCTCCATGGCGAGATGATGGACGGCCAGGATTCCCACCAGCAGAAGAAGCGCATGCGGCATCAGCTGACGTGGAAAGAGACGCCTCGTGGGACGAACCGCAAGCCGATTCAAGAGAAGAGCACGAGCAGCTGCACGAGTTGCTCCTCTGCCAGTCGCACGAGTGACTCGTCTTCGACCCCGAGTCGACGAGTCGCACTTGCGGATAGCAGGGAGAGGAAGCTGCCGAATCGGATGCTGACTCACCGAGCCCTGTCAGCTGAGATGAGGCCGCCACGTCGGACAATGACCCACCATGCGGGTCCCACTCCAACTGCTCGAAAGCTACCTCTCCCACCACCTCCACGTGAGAAGATGAAGAGGAGCCTCACGAAGCCGAAGATTCACGGGAAAGCACTTCCACACAAGGAGGAATCTTCAGATCGGATGGTGGGCCCACTGAGTCACGTGGGTCCCACCACTTCAGCCAACGTGACTCACCAGGTCGTAGAGAAGCGCACTGAGGGGCGGTTGAGGAGATTCAGGAACAAGCTTGGCATCATATTTCACCACCATCACCACCACCACCATCACCATCATCTTGGGGGCCATCAAAGCGGGCTGAACGGCGAGGATGATGACAGATCAGAGTCCTCTGAGGTGGGCCATCACCACCACCGGTCGTTGTGGAGATATCTCCGCGACATGATGCACCACACGGCCAAAGATGGGCACGTAAAGCTTGTTGAGGGGGAAAGAGCGGCGGGGACCGTTGGGAAATCAGTGGTGAGGAGAGCGACAGGTAAGCAGCAGAAGGGGCATCTCCACGCGCTCGTGGAGCGGCTGCTGAGGCATCTGTGGCATTCAAAAAAGCAGCAAAAGCGGTTGGCGAAGAGTGGGAGCAGGAAGATACATAGTAATAATAATAATAAGAAGAAGAAGAAGAAGAAGAAGAAGAAGGTGAAGCGGCATTGGTGGCAGAGGTTACACGGGCGCAGGGGAGTAAAGCTGGCAAATCATAAGAATGCTCGTCTCACATTAAGCTTTCGGAGACCCAAAGATAAGAAGACAGTATAAGTCATATTATCAGATTCAGAAACCATGCTGTTGAGTAATGGGTTGCATTGTAACATTGTATTTTACTCTATCCAGTTTTTACCTGTTCATTTTTTTATTTTTTTTTATCGGTAATGGTAACTTTTATTGAAAAGATAAGAGATTAAAGATGTTCTGGCTAAATATGAGTCCCCCATTATCAACACGTTTTGAGCCACTCTCCCAGGGCCCGTCCAAGATGACTACATTCTGGAGTAGAAGGCAGACTACCGCTTTGGCCGTATAGCACTGGCACTTCTCAAACTGCCGTTCTTATATCCGATGACTTGGAGGGCTCTTCAGGGGGTGGGGCTGGCCTTTCTCAACCTCTTCCGTCATACTAAGACCATATCCTGTGGGGCTTTTGGTCCGATGAGGGGTGTTTTGGAGTAGTCTAGTTGGGTGCATGATCTGCTTGTTCTGTGTTGTTTCACTTTCTTTTGGATCTTGCTTCCCTTTCGCAACTCTATTAACAGAGTCATGTGAGCTAAATCCTCCCATTTTAAAAAGAAAATTCCATCAAAAGCATTTTAATTTGAAGTTTCCGCCATATTTTTTTAATAAAAAGAAAAAAGGCAACCTCTTTACTTCACTAAATAACAAAAAAAAAACCCTCATATTTTCCATACCAAACAAGTAAAAATAAAATATCATAACCCACTTATATTTTGTCCTTTCTTCCAAAGTAATCTTTACTTCACTCCACTCTATTAGAAACTTTCCTAAACACCCCAAACTTTAGAATGAAGTGAGGTAAAGCATCAAATGAAAAGATAATCAAATATAAAGGGGTTATCATGATTTTATATTTTTAGTAGCTTGATAGGGAATTTTTTTCACTTTTTGTACAAAAGTGAATGTTTGTTTTGTCGGTTGGAGGATGAAAGATGTTTTTTTTTCTTTTACTTTTCTTTGAAAAGAAATGGGTAATTTCTGAATTGTATACTTATGATACTACCCCAGTCTTTTTTTGGATTTAAAATGGAGGCTTTATTCACTTTTACTTTCCTAGTAAATTCCCAAATGCGCTTGGCAAAAAAAAAAAAAAAAAAAAAAAACCACCACCAACAACAAGAAGCTAAATACAGTAATGTTCAGATATAAGAGCTATGTATGGGAACCTAATACCAAGCAAGAAATGCATACAAATTACAAAATCAATCTACCCATTGCTTTGCTAGAGAGTCCGCTGTGTAATTGACAAGTCTACCAACATGAACTGAAGAAACCTGCGGTCGTAAATGAGGCCAACAGAGGTATCCCTGGATCTTGCACTAGCAAAAATTCAGGGGCAAGCAAAATAAATGTCCTTGCATATATTAGTTGCTCTGCACTATATATTATACTTAGTAGAAGTTGGAGCTACTCTTTAGATTGATGACGCGTAAAAAAGTGATTATACTCATTTGATTTGTATATTCTGCTTACTTTTTTATACATGACAGATGTATTGCTGAAATTTGGTCGATGATATGCGAGCTCCATTTGCTGAAAGTGGAGGCCGGCCTATTTCTATGTGAGCTCCATGGCCTGGAAGCACTGCAACTCAAATCACAACTTAAAAGGGTTTGATGTGCTAAGTTGACATGCATCTCCTTATTTCAGTCTCTTTAATTTATTTAACCTAAAACATATTGCTTTATAAGTAGATATTTTAATCTGTATTTAGTAATATGTGGATGAGATAAAATTATCTACAATTCTCTTGCTATTATATTAAAGGGCTTGATTTGGTTTAGGTTATTATTATAACCAGGTTATTTTGGATGTAGAAAGTTCAGGCAAGTGATCCTTTCCTCTCAAGTTCTTTGGAATAGATCTACACCAATTGTTTGTCACCATTTCTTACATGGCCAGCTGCAAGTGTGAATGAATAAGTTGTTGAATAAAACCACCAGGAAGTTTGCCTCCGGGGCAGTATTGAAAAGAAAAAAAAAAAAAAAAAAAAAAAAAAAAACACCATAAGATTTACCCAAAATAGGGACTTTTTATGAAAGTGGATTCGAATGCTTATCCTATATCAGCCAAGATTGTCATGCTCTCTCTCTCTCTCTCTCTCTCTCTCATTCATATAAAGAAACTGGCCTTGGAAATGCTCAAAAAGATGACATCCAAGGTTTGGATTTTGATTATTTGGAGAACACTTTTTTATAAGCTTTTCCTATATAATAAAACTGTTGAAAATTCTATGAAAATTAGCCCTTTTGAGAAACTTACTTTCTTTCCAGTTGATGGTTGCTTACTGTTTTTCTACTGTACCTTTTCTTCCTGTTAGTGGCTATGCCACAGTTTCTGTTATCTTCCTTTTTAATTAATGAAACTTCAGTTTAGCGAAAAAAAAAAAAAGGACAAACAGAGAGAAAACTTACTTTCTTTTATATAGAGTCTTACACCAGGTATATGTTGAGGAGAAAGTTAGCAGGAAGTAAGCATTTATAACTGATCCCTTTATTAACCATGTTAGTCTATCAATAGACTTGGACCCTAAGTTATGGGCTTGGTTTTGGAGTTTTGTTGGGCTTCACCCAGACTGACCTAGTCTCTTATTTTGCAGTTTAACGTGACCTAAATCTTGATCTTTAGGCCATCTGAACCTGATTTCTCATACTATTATTATATATGAAGCGAAGTGGATTCGATTTCCAATTTCACTGTAAATTTCAAATTTAATTTTGACTTTTCTCATGTTGACCTCTTACTAATATTAGCCCTATTAATAACGTTCTTTTTACTAATCCAATGTTAACTCTTTCATCTTCTCTTTGTGTTTCTATTCACGTCTTTACATTTCCCACCTTTAAATGCCAAAAGTCCTTTCCTCTTCTCCATCATCTCTAATGAATAACTCATTGATTTTTTTTATTAAGGTTACACTCTAAACTATTTCTATCAATTTTTTTTAGACCTTTACATTATAACTACCACTAATTACATTGCCCGCGCTCAGCATGGGGTGCTTTAGCTAGTTAATATATGAAGCGAAGTGGATTTGATTTCCAATTTTACTGTCAATTTCAAATTTGATTTTGACTCCTCATGTTGACTTCCTACTAATATCACTCATTAATCTTCCTACTAATATTAGCCCTATTAATAGCGTTCTTTTTACTAATCCAATGTTACAGAAACTCTTTCATCTTCTCTCTGTGTTTCTATTAACGTCTCTACATTTCCCACCTTTAAACGCCACAAGTCCTTTCCTCTTCTACATCCTCTCTAATAAATAACTCACTGATTTTTCTATTAGGGTTACACTCTAAACTATTTCTATCGATTTTTTATTTTAGACCTTTACATTATAACTACTACTAATTACATTGTCCGTGCTCAGTACGAGGGGCTTTTGCTAGTCAAAATGAACATGACGTATATATACATGCCTTCATCTATCATCCAAGTCCCACACACCATACATGGATATTTCTAATTCAACTCAACTACAAATACAACTACATAAAAGACTCGACTCAACCTCCCAAGTGAATTGAGTATAAATCTCCAAAAACTCTGATCAAACTCTCTTGAGTCACTTAGAGAGAGTTAGACTCAATGTCTTAAATTCTATCAAGTTGGGCAAATCTAGTTTTAAACTTATGATTATACAGAAATATTGGATGACTACAAGAAGAAAAGTCCATCCCTCACCATGTTACATAGTAGGGTTGATTTTATAGTACATCCGAGCCATCCTCACACATGAAAAGGCCCCCCCCCCCCCCCCCCCCCCCCCCCAAAAAAAAAAAAAAAAAAAAAAAAAAAAAACACTAGATCCATTGAAATTTCACCTATCAAAGTTGGGCAAATCTAGTTCCCCCCTCCATTGAAATTTCACCTATCAAAGTTGGGCAAATCTAGTTTTAAATTTATAATTATACAGAAATATCGGATGACTACAGGAAGAAAAGTTAAAAAAATATTTATGTGTATCCATCCCTCACCATGTTACATAGTAGGGTTGATTTTATAATACATCCGAGCCATCCACACACATGAAACCCCCCCACCCAATAACACTAGATCCATTGAAATTTCACCTATCAAAATTGATAGAGCATTGGATTGACGGTCAATTTTTTTTCCTTTAATACAAAGTCGTTAAATTTGTAGGCCATGGATGAAGGGGTTAGAGGCATGGGATTGACCCCAAATTTGATATATGAGCTCATCCAAGATGTCACTTTCCATTCCCCACAAGCCCCATGATCAGTGGGCCCCTAGGTTGGCCCCATTAAGTTTGTCCCTCACCATATGGTGAGAGAAGGATGTACAGGAATACCCATAAAAGAGATATTTGTTCACCTCTAGAGTTTTGACACATTGGTTCATCTCAAACTTTGTTTTCCCAATTTCATTACTCAAATTTACATAATCTCACTAGAGTCGTTTGACTCTGATCAACACTATTTTTTTAACTTTTTTCCACCATATCCCATGATATTAGGGATTTATCAATTACTGTATCATATATATTTTTTGCAACTGGTGAACAAGTTTATTTTGTATAAAATACAAAATCTGACATTTTGTAAAAAGTAAATACACATTTAATCACCATTTTTCAAGTTTTATCATTTGAAAAAAAATCTCTTTAAGATGCTACATAAAAGCCATGATATCATGGGATTCGGAGTAAAAAAAGTTTTAAAAAAAAGTTGAGCAGAGTCGTTTGACTCTGGTGACATTACCTAAAGTTCGGCCATGAAATTGGAACATCTAAAATTAAAGGGGACTAATATGTCAAAACCCCTTAAATATTTTCATTCTTCTTTCTACCAAAGCATAGTGGATCCAGTCCTCTAGAGCTCAGCATCACATGGTGTCATGGTCTCTCCTTTACTTACATTTCTATTATTAGGAAATAAACATATCCTAACCAGACTATTGTGAATGGGTACATGCTTTGTACCTTTCTTTTTGTAGTTTTCCTCTTCTTTTGTTCTCTTCTTTTTTGATCTCCTTTTCATTTAACGATAATTTTAGTTAGGGATTTTTTCTTTATGGTAACCCAAAGTCTTCGATTTCTCCCCATCGTCACCAAAGATGGCTATTTTACTCAGACATTCTCTGTACAGTCCGTACCACTATTCTGGCCAAAAGGTGTTTTTTTATTTGCGATATCACAACAAATATTACGATATCACAATTTCTGCTGCGATATCGCAAGTTATTAAGTTGTGACACTGCAAGTTATGTTATGATATCGCAAAAAGCGTTACATTAAAAGTCAATGAATGCATTTCTGTTTATAATTTCTTTCCATTCCATTGCTTTCGTCTCTAGACTGGGTTCTCTGCTTCCATTATCTCACAGTTGAGCTAGGATGCACTGGCATATATAACAAGTGATCTTCTGCCACATTCTCTGCAAGTCGATCAACCTTAGGCCATTGTCATATATAGAAAAGTGAATATCCTGCCACATCTTTGTCTATGGTATTCATTCCATGTTTCCCACCTTGTATGTAGATAATGGGGACGATGATGCTTCGTTGACGTCAAACGGATGTTGGGTGCCTTGCATATTTGCAAATAGGTTAGCGAGAGAGGAGGATGGAAAAAACAGTTAGCGGAGAGTGTTATCACAGGTGAAAATGATGCATAATCGAAACTGGGAGGGATAAAGGATGTAAAGGGTTTTTCGAGTTATGATGTTGCAATATAAATTACAGTATCGTAACTTAATAACTTGCGGTATCGCAACATAAATTGTGATATCGCAAATAAAAAAAATACATTTTGGCCAGCGCAGAGTACGGACAGTATGGAGAATGTCTGGGTAAAATAGCCAACTTTGGTGACAGTGGTGGAATTAATGACTTTAGGATACTAAACAGAAAAAATCCCTTTTAGTTACTGATCTAAAAAAACATTGTGCATTTCCTACCCATAGGCCGATGAGAATCGTATAACACATGGTGGGATCCCCATCATAGGGCTGAGCAGTCCACACTTGATGGAATATCCATCATGGGGCCCACTTAGAGATAATTAAAATCATTTAAGAGGAATTTCATCCCTTCAGTGACATATTCTTACACTTCACTGTAATAGGAGTGGGTCCTATCGTAAGATTGAGTATACAATTGAAAACATGACTAGGAACAAACATGGCACCCAGCCCATGTGGGGCTGATAACAAAGGGATTCGGGCTCCTACTAGGTCCTACTTGGCATGTCAAACAGGCCGTGCCGGGCGTGCTCGGCGTACCTCTTTGATTTTTTTTCCGAT
Source organism: Umbellularia californica (assembly GCA_028538565.1). NCBI lineage: Eukaryota > Viridiplantae > Streptophyta > Magnoliopsida > Laurales > Lauraceae > Umbellularia > Umbellularia californica. The sequence goes on along the minus strand of JAPQWN010000001.1, from coordinate 8,561,103 downwards.
TAATTTTTTTCGTCTTTTTGGTATTAAGATTAAAAATTAGAACACAAGCATGGAGAATAACAAATATATTTAAGTGGTTCGGTCAAACTCATGTTCAAATAATTAATATTAATTCAACGAAAAAACCTTTTAAAAAGCCTTATTCTCTCTTATGGATAGGGCTGTATATATATGGGTTGGTTGGAACCTAATATCTAATTGGACACATTCCAAAGAGACACCTGTGAGTCCAAGACGAGACCCATTGTCTGAGGCATAATTGAAGAGACTAAACTATACTTAGAGCTGTTGAAATCAAAAAAAGTCACATTGCCTCTTCAGCATCAAGAAGCCACATGAAGCTACATCCTACTACAAACAGGTAATGTTACTTCAAACATCAGATCTTGGAAGAATCAGACAAAAACTGCAAAATCCTTCAAAACAGCCAAATGAGGGGTACACATGCAGTTTTGGGCTATTTCAACATCATTTCTCTTAACTTTACTCCTCCGGCAACTAAACAGGCACTTCCTGCAGTGACATTGTAGAACACATCAAAACTTCGATCGGAGCCTACGGATGGTTCCAAAATACCTCTAAAAGGCTCCATATCAAATTTCAAGTCAAACTGACAACATTTGACCCTCCATCAACCCTTGAGAAGTAAAATCAAGCCTCTCGACGGTGAAAATCACCAAGGCTATCACTCATCAAACAGAGCACATGGGTGGCTTCAACATGCTTCCAAAGGGTTGCACGTCAAATTTCAAATCATTCCGACGACGTTTGACCCGACTTTGATGCTTCGAAACAAAATCAAGCCTACTAGCGATGGGACCCCACACGGCTTCAAAACTCAAACAAAAGCCCATAGTTGGTCCTATCTACTACTCAGCAGGCTTCACCTCAGATTTCAAGTCATTCTGACATCGTTTGACCTAGTTTTAACTCTTGACAAAAAATTGGCAATAAAGTTTGCTGCTTTCCCTGAAAATCGGAAAATTTGCTATCCGATATGCAAGGCTTCTCGTCAAGTTTTCTGCAGGGAAATCAAGCCAAAATATGTAAAAAATGTCAGAAAAAATATCGAAGAAGAAAAGAATCGAAAAATAGGAAAAATGGCCGAAAGATGGCGACCAAAAGGGGAAAATCCCCCACGGTCGCCAGCGACCCTGGGTGCATGGTTGCCGGCGACATTGGGAATCCGGGTCGCCAAATTTCCGCCAGAAGTCCAGTTTTCGACCCTTTTCGCGTTTCAGGAATTCCAGTTCCCGTGGTCCAAAAATCTGATTCTTAATGCTTGAAATCAACTGATCTTCATCAACATTTCGGATCCGCCGTTAAGAGCATGAAATCATCATTGATCGCTCCAAGATCGCCAACCGACTGACCAAGAAAGTACACTTTCTGTTAGACCGATCGAGAAATCGACAACGCAGATGTTACCGACCCACTGGCACCAATTAATGTCTAAAGTTGCATCGCCATCCAACATCAAACAACATGTGGATCCATAGGCAATCATTGCAAGAAGAATTCCAAAAGACGAGGTACGGCCCGCGACTTTTCAAATGCCCTCGCGATACCTTAATGATGTTAATTGACCTGTTTTATGACAACTTAATGCGGTCATTAACCCATTATTTTGGACGGCCCAATCAGAATCAAGCAAATGGGAGTTACAAATCAAATTAATCATGGCATTAAAACTATGAAACTCCTTTCATCATAGAGATTAAAGGCGATTAAAAGTCCATCATTCTCCATCGGCCAATCACAAACCAAGAAAAAAGAGTTATAAAATAAGAGAATTAAAACTTGTAACTCCTCCCATTATGGAGTATCAATGCCACCGATGCTCATAAACATACCCTATGACTACCAAAAGCCTATAAAAAAGGGGTCATTCCAAGAAAAGAAAGGGGCGGAATCTAATAGCCATACACACAGAGAGAGAAATCCCGAAAAAGCTTCGTTGCAGCAAACACCACAAGGTGGTCAAAGTCCCTTGGGGGGCCACCCCCCAGACAAGGCTCTCTCTTCTTCTATCCAACATGGCCTAGACGTGGCTTTTCAGCCCGTCTACTTAGTTTTTTATTGGATATAGGACTTCCTCTTGGTCTTTATCCTTTAAAAAACTGAAGTCCAAGCCAAGCCAAAAGAAATCAAAGCATCATATGTTCTCATTTGAAGGACGATGGCGAAGTCCATACATGATTGCGACCGTTGATTTGAACGAGTCCCCGTAGTCTCCTAAGAAGTCAAATTCCTTTTCTTACTTTTTTATTGTATTTTATATTTTTCCAAAGAGATAAAAAAATCGCAACTCTTGTCTTTCATTATCGATGAGATTTGTAAATCGCCTTCCAAGACAAAAATCGCCTTTCACGGTAAAAAAATCGCCTTTCACGGCAAAAAACTGCTTTTCACGGTAAAACAAAGAAAAATCGCCTCCTACGGCATTCAAAAAATCTTGTCTTTTTTTTAAATATATGCACAATTTGGAAAGTTAGAAAAAAAATTGATTTCCTTTTTACTTGTGAAGGTGAATCTTCGGATCACCATATCTAAGTTACAAGTAGAATAAAAAATCTGGTATACCCGTACAAAAAATGTTGATGCTCGCTTTCCCTTTCCACTACGCCGGCCTCTAGGTGGCCCCGGGACGGAGGCGATGGTGGAAAACACAAAAAGCCGGGTCCATCAAGAGTTGATTATGTTTTAATGGGATAATATAATCATAATAAAAGTAACATTATATATATTTTGGATTACTATTATAAGTTTATAACTATTGACAGGGCCAGAGAAGAATATTAGAAAGGAATGTAATTTAGGTCAATAAATTTAGGCTTGGTTTCAATTAGTCCCAAGTTCCCAACCTATTTTCCAAGTTTATCTGGCCAAACAAAGCCATCTAGTGATGTTTGGTAGGTGTCAAAATAAAAAATGCACAGAAGAAGTTTGTGTTATATGTGGGCCCAATTTCCATAGTGATTTTGTCACAATGGGCCCACCTGTTATATAATGATTGACATCCTTTGTATTTTTTTTTTTTGGTAAATAAAGCTTTCATTAAAAGAAAAAGAATAGGAGGGTTAGAGTATTTATAGACTTTGTAAAATAGAAAAGAACACAAAATACCCCTTATATGACTGTTTTATGGTTGCTGGGGGTTAAAATAAACAATTTTTTTTAAAAAAATAGCCATTTTTGAGCGGGTCATGCCTGTTGTGCATGGCCGGCCGATCCTTGCGGGCCGCAGGAGCCAGCCCACGTGACTGGCGGGCCTGGCGGGCAATGCCAAAAGGGCCTAGGCTCCTCGGCGTAGCATGGCCCATGTCACCGGACGTGCCCTGTGGGCCGTGGGCCGTTAAGTGGCGCGGCTCGGCCCATTTGACATGCCTAGTCCTACTTGACAAGGCATGAGAGAGATTTTTGGTAGAGCACATGGCACACGTGACATGTGCAAACACACCGTAGGACTATTGTTTTTTGCTGTCCATGAAAGGACACACAGGGAGGACTTGGCGATGGAATGGTAATGTAAATCGTAGAAGACGTTGAGACAGTCAAACAGTGGCCGGATCCCACAGCTATTACGACGGTGCTGTATAAGACATGCTCGGATCGTTTGATGAATCCATATTCCTCCATATGCATATAATCAATTTTGAGTTCAATAAGAATTAGTCCCACTGTAGTTGTACCATGGTTCAAAATCGCGGTCCTCAATAATCGTGTTGTGGTTCTCAGATACTGTGGGGCGAATTTTTATTTGACCTAAAAAAATTCAAAATATTATAAAATGATAAAAAAACAACATTTTTTTCCAATTAGTATACACTTTAAAGAAAATATATGGTCCGCTCAAGTTATAACATCCTGTATAAGGCTGTATCGCCGTATATACTGAAATAAGCCAAATTTTACATAATGAAACCATACTTTTGGCAAACTAATAGTGTTAAAACATTTAAAGTCTATAATCTAGCAATAATACTAATAGAGTCAGTGAATGTGCAGTACTCAACTCAATAACTTAGTTATCAAGGTGAACTCACCTTCAAGTTTTAAGGTTAAAGTAACATTCACCACATCAAAATGAATTAACTTGCTAACTTAAAGTAGTGGAGTTTGGACACTTATAACTTACCTTTGCTTGATTTTTAGGACAATAAAAGTATTTAACTTAATAAAAGACTTAGATAGACATATTTTATACAAACTTTCATACAAAAAAAATATACGGATTTAAATAAAAAAAATTAAAAAAAAACCCAAAAGTGCTAAAATCTACAAATGGTGCTCCAAAACTCTAGACCTAACAAACCTCAAGCATTTCTAAGCTATTTTGAGGTCTAATCTTGGAAAAAACTCAAAAGTCGCAAAAAAATCTTGCTAAATAATATCTCTTGACTTCCTTGTTTTTTCTTGCGGATAAATCCATCAAAATCTTGAGAAAAGTCTTGAGTTTTGGAGTTTGGAGAGGTCACACACGGTGAGAGGAAGCCTTAGGCTCGATTTGCAGAAGAAATAAATGAAAAATGAGTGAAAACACAACCTTTTAAGAAAAAAGAATTTGTCGGCCAATATTGAAAATATCAGTTATAACGGGTGTTATTTTGGACATATTTTGCCTATAACGCTAATGTTAGCGTTTTGGGATAAATATCGTCGCGGTCATTATCTAATGGTAATAACCGTTATTTTCAACCATGTATTAAACACAAATGGAAAAAAGCCCAATCATGTTTTCAATCTTACACACGTAGAACTCACTCGTATTAAAGTGAAATATGATTATTTGTATGTAACTTGTGGGGAAGAGAGGATTATCTCCGTTGGGTGCCATATGATAGTTGGACATTCTTGTCCACACGGGTCTCACGTTTCATTTTAGTTACGAATGAATACAAAAACAAACACCATAAATGTCAAACCACATTTATGGTTTGACATCCAGCATGTCTTCACAACGGAAGCGGATCCCCTGTTTGGTCCAAACAAGAAATCTGTTCGGACCACTCAGGGGTGCCATATGTGGGGGAGATGTCATGTCATATCAATGACATCTCATCTCCTTCATCCCATCATATTCTTAGGAAGACATGCTGGATGTTTCGAAATGAGTGCATATCCATCCCATCATCTTAGTAAGATTTCTTCCCAAAAGAATGAATAAAAGTACTTATAACTTACTGGAAAATTGGCACATGGATTAATCATTTTAAATTGAGCAATGATATCATATTGCCATTAATTTTGTATTTGGTGTCAACAAAAACGTAATTCTTTCTCTTGGAATGTGCAAAACACTTGGTGTAGTTGAGACATTTTTTATTAGTTTTTTTTAGTCTAAATCTATCTACAATTAGCTACATCAGCAAATGGAAGTGGGACCCAATTAGTACATCTCAATTTTGAATTAAAAAATAAAAACTACTTAATCTAGAAATGACTCATTAAATGGACGTGTCTCTCCTTTCTCTCCATCTAACCTCCTCTTTATGTCTCTCTCCTTTCTTAACCTCCTCTCTCTCTCTCTCTCTCTCTCTCTCTCTCTCTCTCGTATTTCTTTCTCACCCTTTCTAATCTTTAGTGCCCTCTCTGAATCTGAAATATTTGGTCATAATTGTGATCTCTGATTTCAGTAAGTATAAAAGCAACTAAATGGGTACTTGAGATTCAAATTTTTCTTCAAAATTGAGAAATTATTATTACAAATATGACAGTTCTGTTTTGAATTGTCAATGGATCAACAAAGATTTAACCCGTATGTAGCACGGTATTTAATGCTAGTTTTTGTTATGTGAGGAAAACGTGATCATCTCTCTTTATATTTATCTCATATGAGCCATTTACAGGGAGACTGTTTTGGTATTTGGTGGCAGCAAAAATCTCATTTATGTTTTGTCGTGTGTGGGAAACGTCAGCATATCTCTTTATATTTATCTCATACAAGCCCTCTACAGGGAGACCTGTCTCAATTCACTTAAAATCTGAGTGTCATTTATTCCAAAAGCTCAATTCATTTTGATTGAAGTGAGATTCAAGCTAATTCACATGCATAAGTAATTATAATGCGAGAAAGTTTAATTACACTAATCTGGGGCCATATATGGTAAATTAAGTTCTATTTATTGTTGACACCATATTGTTGAGAGCATGGGATCATTTCTTCACAAATTTTTGCAAGCAAGAACTGTTTACTTGGATCTTTTTTATGATAATCTTATGATTATACCAAACAGGGAAATCCAGGTAAGAAGAGTTGCAAAAGTGGTCATTCATGAACTCCTGTATTGGGCTTGTCTAGATGCATTTCAATTATTGCGATAAGATGTGATGGAAAAGATTTATCAAGGATTGGAGGTGGAACATGTATTAGTACAATTTGATAATTGCACCATCTATTTAAAGGGCAAGGAATCAAATTTGGTAGGCTTTAATTACTCTAATAAGAGTCAAATCATCGTCACACATAGTTTACCTTTAATCAATATGTTAAAAGTCATTCCATTTCACCTTATCAATGTAATTGGCATGTGTTGACACCGGCGGCATTGATAAGTTCACAAAACATAATTATGTGATGACTTTGGGACATTTTTACTATCCACCGAGAAAAGGAAAGACTGAGAATCAAATACACATTTTTTAAGTGAGTGTTTCAAGTGATGGAGGGTGGGGAAGGCATGCATCTGTTTTTTTTTGTTTTGTTTTGTTTGGATGATGTCACTTTCCTTAACTACACTACTATAAATGCAAGGTGGAACTATGCCCACGAGATGCATGTGGGTGAGCTCCTAGTACCAAATTAATAACTAGCATGAAGGCCTGCGCGATGCACAAATTAAATTTGATGTAACATGAAAATATAATATATGAAAATTAATATTTCTTTCATATAAGTCCATTTATACGGAACACATAAATGAAGTTGCTTCTTTTTCGGGTTTGTTGTCTTTTTGTAAAGATATTACGATATTGTGCCTTCTAGATTCTACAATGCATTTGCCTCATCTAGGTCTTTTCCGTCTTTAAGTTAGAATAAAGGGACACAGAGAATGAGGTTGGGTGGGAGATGTGTGGAAAAGAAATGTCTAGAGGTGGTGTGATAGAGAGTTTTAGAGGATAAATGGTTTAAAATTATGAAATGGGTGTTTCCTTTTTTTAAGAGATGCAACCATTAATTCAAAGAGATAAAAAGTTCAATCATGCTACATGGACAAACTTTTTGTCCAGAATTTGAGACAAACTACCATGTGGCATAATCCTAGAGGTGCCTTTTCCCTCTCTCTCAAAAGTCGAATGCATTGTTCACCTCTAGGATTTTGCCACATGGTAGTTTGTCCTAAATTCTGGACAAAAAGTTTGTCCATTTAGACTTTTTGTAAAAAGTTGGCATGTCCTTTGGACATGTCTTTTGAAGTAATAAATGGGGCCCAATTGCTGATGTGGTTCAAGAAAATAGAGATTTGAGCTTTTTTTTTTTTTGTAACGGCTTTCTAACCACTGTCCATCTTAAAAGAGAAAGAATATGCGCCCCTTCACTTTGACTTGGTCAATGGAATCTTCATTTTGAAGTTAAATCCTATTTTCTCTAATATAAGTTTTCTAAGTAGTTGAAGAAATCTCTCTTAAGTTTAGTCCCTGAAAAAACAAAGTAGTTATAAAACATAGTGGAAGAATAAGAGAAAGAATGAAAAACCAAGGAAATCATCCATCCTGGTCTCCAAACCACCAACTCTAGACAAGGGAGATAGAGTCCTTAGTTGATCATTTAATGGATCTAAAAGTATTTGCAGCAATTTTGCAAAATATATCTCACATTGGAATGCACAAAGATAGCAGGGAGTTCGGTATTAACAACCATTTGAGATCAAGAGTATCTCTATGCGACCAATGATTAACAACTGGTTTGATACTTAAAATTTGACGGGTCCATCCGTGATCCTACTCAGCAAATCAAAAAAAAAAAAGAAGGAAGAAAGGAAAAAAACCATAAGTTACTGGTTCTTACCAAAAACAAAAGCAAGCTATTTGTTTATTTCGTGTGGTGATAGGAGAAATGGAAACAAGGAAGAAAGGACGATACAGTGGGTCACAAGCAAAATGCACCTTTTGCAACAGACATGGACGACTCGGCCCGACGAGTCACATCTGGTGCTACCGACAGATGAATTCATTTGCCAAATTGAGTCCTGTTCCTTTCCCCTGGCTATTACACGGAATCATATAAGAAATTCTTCCAAGTCTATCATGGGTCCATGAATAGATGATCTAGACCCTTGAACATGAAGTTTTATCGCACACAGTGGTATAACCAAAATTGGCAGTTCAATAGGATTAGATCTCACCACAAGATTGATCACATGATGAAAACTTTAGCAGAGATTTCATGCCGACGGCAGCCGTTTTTTCATCACGTGTTCAATCAGACGGTGCCACCTACTCCATTTGAGCTGATATTGAATATTCATTATTCCATAGGATGATGAAATTCATCTCGAATGGCTAGATCGTCTATACGTAATAACGGTCAAAAGATGGAATTTCATGAATCTTTTACAGGGTTCAGCAGCACGGAGGATTGGACTCTTTTTCAATTTTCATTACATTATTGTATCTAATAAGTACGGCATAAGTAAAGGTTAATATTTGTACTAGTACATAGGATTCGTCCTTTTATTGTACTCCACCGCATGGTTGTGTAATGTGATATGTTGTGCTCATGAGTGACAACTGGCAACCTGAGAAAACGAGAGTGCAAACTTCATTTTCAGATATTATTATTGAACTAGGATTCTTGAAGAAAACCCCATGAGATTTCTAACATTTCTGAATACACACTTGACCTTTCAAGAACTCTAATAAACACCCCCATCTCTTGGGAAAAAAATAAAATGGGTTTCAAGAAGTCATTGCTAACGGGCTCTACACGGTTTGACCTTTTCGCTTGGGCCTAGTTGGTCCGAAGTTGGTCCGAACCTTTAAAGGATCCAAGGTGGTCTCAGGCTCGAATCGGGACACCTAAAGAAACTGGACTTGGGCACAAACAAGGGTGGACCTAGGTACAAGGGTCAGGGCTGAAGCCCCACTCATATTTAAAAAAGATTTAATGTTTTTAAGAGAACCCCTATAAATTTTGAGAACTTATATGTTCTTTTTCTCCTTTTTCAATATTTTTCCTTCTTCTAATATTTCTTTTACATGAAGTCCCCAGGCTTACTTTCGGGCGTCCTCAAGTGGGCACAAATGAGTTTTTTTTTCGGGGGTGGGGGTTAGTGTACACTTAAAGAGGTGCAGAATCATCTCATTAGTTCTCTTTAGAAATGATCTTAATGGCCCATGGGACCTATGTAAATACAAATACACAAGAAAGAGGGGAGGAGGACAAAGGAGAAAGTAGAAGGGAGGACAAAGTAACATCACAAGAAGCTCCATTAATTAATGTTGATAGTTGATCTGCGTACAAAATAGAGAACAGTGACGTTGATATGCGCACAAAAACTATAGAAAAGAGGCCTCCCTTATATATATATATATATATATATCTCTCTCTCTCTCTCTCTCTCCATGTGCGTCGGATAGGAAAATTTTTAAATAAGATCTTACATTTTTTTTTCTTATTTAAATAAGATCTTACATTTTTTTTTCTTATTTAAAAAAGGGACACAAGTTTTAAAACTTTTTAAATTAGCAATTCCTAAAATTTTCAGTAAGTTTTCAATTAAGGACATCCAGCTATTTAGTGGTATTTTTTTTTTATGACTTTCTCCCTCAATTTTTAAGATATTTAAAGTACTCTTCATTTAAAATTATAACATGGTTCTAGCAGCCACTACATTTAGCCGATCGTTGTGAAGATGCTAATTGTCCTCGATCGCTTTGAGGATGCGGTGAAGAAAAGGAGGAGAATATAGAGGAAGTGAAGGAGGATTTTATTTCAATGAAATGTGATTTGGGTAATTTAGAAATTTTGAGGGGAAAAGCTGCCGGAAAATAGCTTTAAATGGCAGAATGTCCTCAATAAAAAAACTTCCTTAAAAAGTTAGGGACTAATTTGAAAAGTTTTAAAACTTAAGTCTTTTTTTTAATAAGGAAAAAACTTAAGGCCTTATTTGAAATCCTCCATATAAAATATTGGCAGTTTATAAATGAGAGTTTACCAATCGATCCAAACTTTAAATAATGATCATATAACATCGTCAAATTGGGTGGATGAAAATTAATGAGGGATAGATGTGCCAAAAATTGAACTGTTGGAGTACAGTCATCAATCTTAAGCATATATCAATCCACTTGTGGTAAAATTTTGGTTAGCAAGTAACATGGGAGGACCTGAATTGTGAGTCGGAAAAGTGGGTCTCAAGTTTTCATCAATTTTTGTCCATCATCAATTTATCATCATAGGATATATGATATTACGTGATTATGTGTTAAGTATTTTCATGAACAAGTTGTTCGGTATGATTAAGAGAGAATCAACAAAGAACATAAAAAATATGAAGAACAGCATATTCTTTTAATTGATGAGAGAAATTAACTGTGGTGGCCAGGATCTTTCATTCCTGAGATTTCATTTTTCTTGGCATTGTCCAACACCTTGAGCCCCATCATTCCAATGATCTAGATCATCCAAGGAGAGTACAAATCCTTTCTTGAGGATCATATCATTCTTCCTAAACCCGTTTTCTTGAAACCCATTTCCATTCAAATTAACCATTGGCTAAAATCAGATCATGTGAAAAATCAAAGCAAAAAATATCAATAAAAGCTACAAAATTAAATGGACCCATTACGCCTAACTTCTAACAACTGAATTTCATAGCCGATTTTTCAAACATCATAAATCGCAGACTAGTGAATATATATATATATAAACTACTGAATATATATATATATATATAATTGGCTATTAGATAGGGGCATAAACTCCCCTTTTGAGATAAGGGAGTTTTTAAAAAAATTTCATATTTATATATTATAGAGAAATTCTCAAAAACTCCTCTATCTCAAAAGAAGAGTTTCTGCCCCATCTAATAGCCAATGATTTGTTAGTATTTTAAGAGATCCACCTTTATAGGAGAATGTTTAGGAGAGACAATTGGATATGTGTATCACTGATGACCCGTGTCATACTTTCATTGGCTAAAAGATGGGCATTTTTTTGTGACTTTTTGAGAAAGAAGGAGAGAGAGACCGAGACAGAGACAGTTAAGGATTTGAAGAATAGGATTCTTTTGAGTTTGGGAAAGTGGGAGAGGGGGTTCAATTGGGTTTTTTAAGTGCGGGATGCGCCAGACGGGCCTTATATCCCATATGGGCTTTTTTCAGGTTGGGTGGGGGCTAAAGTCCCCAGACCCTTACATGTGGGCCTACCCCTGTGTACTTATGTAGCTGAATAACAGTCGTGTGAGTTGAGGCAGAATGTAAAGAAAAAATGTATTTTGACATATTAATTCCCCTTAAATCCAACTTATTCAATTTCCTGACCGAAACTCATAAAATGTTATCAAAGTTGCTTGACTTTGGCTAACATTTTTTTAAACTTTTTTGCCGTAGATTCCATGATATATAGAATTTATTTGTTTCTCTGTAATAAACTTTCTGCAACCAAGAATCAAATTTATTTTTATAGAATATGAGGAATGACATTTCGTGAAAAGTAAACGGACATTTGACCACCATTTCTCAATATCTATCATTCCAAGAATTGTCTCCTTAATATGCTGCATAAAATCCAAGATATTATAAGACAATCCCGTGATATCATAAGATTTATCAGTTTCTATAACATACACCGTTATCATGATATCATGAGATTTGAGGCAAAAAAAGTTCATAAAAAAAAATGTTGGCTAGAGTCAAGTGATTGTTATTAGCATTATTTGAATTTTAATTATAAAACTGAAAAATTAATTGTAAAGAGAATTAATATGTCAAAACCCCAAGGAAAAAGAAAGGAATATGGGAATGAGATTAAGCTGGTTTGATACGGGTCATGGTAAACTGATACACACATCATGATAGCTATGGCCTTATGGGTCCAATTGGGTTTAATATGGGCTTGTAGGCACGTATTATCATAATAAAACGTTTCAGATTGATAATTTGTAGGCCTAGATCCAAATAAAAGATGAGGGCAACAACTCATGTGATGTTGTCGCCGGCCAAATCATTCCATTTCCACTGTACAAGGAGCAGTGACGTCGTCGAAACGTGATACACGAGCTGGCTCATTCGATCTTTATATTTTTTTTAATTTGTACGGATGTGTGACGTGTACGTCCTCCTCACCTTTTGAAGGGTTTCTAGGGTGGAGGAAGAATGGTAGTGAGAGGTCTATACAAAAAAGGATGTTTGTTCCCTCACGGCATCGTCAAAGATATCGACTCTCTTTTTGAAAATATTGCAATACTGTTTGACCTATGCACCTAAGAAAAATATGTTTTTTTTTTTTTTTTTCAATAGCGCTGTGATATTTTCGAAGAAAAATGTTTGAGTAAGAACTAGTTCTCATCTATCATATGAGAATTTTTTTGTAGGACCTAACTAGCAACCCATCCAAATTTAGCGACTAATAAGGAACCCTCGATAGTCCCAAATTCTAAGGATTGGCACACATTCGAATGCATTGAACCGTTAGATTGAGGGTTTAATATTTTTTTGAATATGAAGCTATTAAACTTGTGGGCCTCGGATGACGGGATTAGGGGCATGGATTTGAAGTCAAACTTGATATTTGAGGTGGTCTCAGATAGATCTTACATCCCATCCCCAAATACGGCCTACAATTGGGCCACACAAAAATGTTATTACATAATATGCGAGAACATTTCCCACCTAAATATTACCCATAAAATAGTAGAAAAAATTGGTGGCCACAATAAAATAGTGATAAGGTCAAAATAAAAATAAAAATGAGACAAAGGCTAAAAATATTGCCATGGTATATATATTTTTAATAATCTCATTCATTGTTTTTAATTACATAAAAATTAGTTCATTTGTGATTTCCATTGCGGGGCCCACTTCATGATATTTCCATCATTGGATGAATGGCAGGCAATACACAGCTCTCGTCATATATTTGAAATGGCCGGAAAGTTTATTCCATGATTCAATGGACCTTTTCCCGTTAACTGCGTCCAGGGGTCTAAAGTTGTTTCATGGGATTTATTAGTGATATGAACGGATTGGTTTTTCTTGGGATTACGGTCACGGTACAATATAAATCAGCAATCATGGTTTCTCTCCGAAGATGTTAGAACATCAAAAGCAAAAACTAGGGTTAGGGATTAGGTGTGGTGATGATTACATGCATGAATGTTGATAATCACATGCAGATATGGTAATAAAAGATTTCCAATTATGAATTTTGATAAGGTGACATGAGTAAGACATGTAAAAGGTTTCTTGACAGCAACATCTCTTCTTATGCTTACATTAACCATGCAAAGGGTGCTCAGACATGTTTTTAAGGAAATTTTTCACATGGGCGGTGTAGGATTTTCAGTCCCCGTGCACCATCCCTTAAGAAAACACCACAATAAAGTTGGCGGCTGATTTTTCCACATAGCAGAGAACAATATATTTTGATCATCATCATCATTTTTGTCAAAGCCTTATGCACTCTAGTCCATTAAATGAATCTGTTTTGTCATTTTAGTCTATCATGGGCCAAGTCATTTGATAGCCAGCACCTATTCCTATCTACTTCACTACTTCCATCCATGTTTTTTGTTTTTCTAGCCAAAATTCCTTTTCCCTTTTAAGAGGTCACTAACCCATTCCCAGATGAGCTCATTTCTACCAAAAAATGAGCCATTTCTTAATCTATCAGTTTCTAATTTTCCTACGCCCATTTAGTAGTTTTACATGTAAAATAAAAAAGGATCGAGAAATTAAAATATAATAGATCATGATGGTATTTTATTTTTAGTTATTTATTATAAAATTATTTTAACTTTTTATAAAAAGAAGTAAAGATTTTTTATCTTTGGGTGGAACATTTAGCAATCAAGCTCTTTTGTTCGGCTTTATAAAAAATCTGAATCCGTGGGCCTCACAAGGAACATCCTCTTCTTCCTAAAAAAAAAAAAAAAAAAAATCAAATTGATATATTCCAGCTATCTGGATCTTTCATTAATTGGAAAAAGCCAAACGGCTTGATTTTCTATTTCACTCTCCTCCCCTGCTTTCCTTTCCTCTCTATTTAAAGGCTCCCCTGCTAGACCCTCCCTCCTCCACCAATGCCATCCCTTCCAACGTCATCCTTTCAGATTTCCAAAATCACCTTCCCTTCATACCCAAACCCCTCCTCCTTCATCAAGAAGGAAAAAACCAGTAGCATTTCCGCTTTTTACCACTCCCATAGTTTCGGATCCGTTACGCATTACAATCCGCTAAAATAAAGGCTAATCCTCCGAAAGAAGCTTTAGCCTTCAGGTATATCTGATATCTTTGATATTTCAAAGAATCTTTCTTTAATGTTTCAATTTTCAAAGCTAACAGAGATTTCCAAGGAATCTGGTAGTCCTTTCTCCTCAAAAATCTCCTTTTCCTTGAAATGCAGCTGACTCAGTCAAGAATTTCATCCCTTCCAGCTTTGTGATCGTGATCATGTCTTCGAATGGGATCTCCAAACAAAACGGTACGGTTCGAGCAGACGAAATCCGATCCGCACATGCGAACGGAAACGGAAAGCAGTCCGATACGTTCAAGATCTTCATCGGCTACGATCCTCGCGAGGACCTCGCCTACGAGGTATGCAAATACTCCATCTTGAAGCGATCTTCGATTCCAGTCGAAGTGCACCCGATCAAGCAGCCCGATCTAAGGGAGAAAGGGCTCTACTGGCGCGAGCGTGGCTCGACCGAGAGCACCGAGTTCTCCTTCACTCGCTTCCTCACTCCATTCCTCGCAGATTTCCGCGGCTGGGCAATGTTCGTCGACTGCGATTTCCTCTACACAGCAGACATCAAGGAGCTGACCGATCTGATTGATGATCGCTACGCTCTCATGTGCGTCCACCACGATTACGCGCCCAAGGACACCACCAAGATGGATGGAGTCGTCCAGACCGTCTATCCGAGGAAGAACTGGTCTTCGATGGTGCTCTACAACTGCGGCCACCCGAAAAATCGGATCTTGATGCCCGAGCTGGTGAGTTCTCAGACGGGTGCGTTTCTGCACAGGTTCATGTGGCTGGAGGATGATGAAATCGGGTCGGTGCCTTTTGCTTGGAATTTCTTGGTCGGGCACAATCGGGTCGATGAGGATGATCCGTCTACCAAGCCAAAGGCCATACATTATACCAGTGGAGGGCCTTGGTTTGATGGGTGGAAGAGCTGTGATTTTGCTGATGTGTGGATAAAGGAGATGGAGGAGTACAAAAAGGAGGCTGGATTTGTCTCAGATTTGTAGAGAATGAGATTTCTGTGTAATCCACTCACTTTCCCTTGTTCATGGGCTGTTTGTTTATTTTTCTCCCTGGTAGTTGAAATGGGAAGAAAAGCATGCTTCGGGGTTATGTGTAGGTAGTAGTTAAATGGGGTTTTTATTATGTCTTTTGATTCTTCAGATTCTAGAGGATGCATCATTATTCATGCATTGTGATGTAAGGTTGGGTGTTGATCTGGGGTTTGATTAATTTGTTTGGCTATGTAAAGTGAGGAGCTTTCTGTGTTTTATAAGAACTTCTGGTTGGTGATTGCTGCATCTGATACTTTGATTTCCTTTACTGTATAAAAGTTTGGGGACTATTTATTTTCTCTAGTGCTTGCATAGCATTAAAGCATCATTCTAAATTGCAATGGGAATATCCATATCGCGTTTCTGCTATGAGTCTGAGAGGGGCAGTGAGTTTTCTGTCTTTAAGTATTGGATGATATATCTGTTTGGATGAAGGGAAAGGTGGAGAAAAAAGAGCTCCCACCTTTTTTTTTGTCCACATCCAAACTACAAGTTGATATTATTGATAGGTTATCGATAAGTGGAAGTTTAAGATCCAGCTTGCTGGTTTGTCGGTGTTCCATTTGTATGGATGAAAAACTCCCTTGAATGGGACATGGTTTGCAATAACACCATGGGTGGGTGCTAATTTGGGTTTGATTTTTCACTTTGGTGCAGTACAGTGGCTGTTCACATTTATCATGATTGTGGTTTTCAAATTAGTAGATATAGATATAGGCATATGGGAGAAGACTGAAAATGCCAACACAATTTAAGCTTTTGACTAAACATTAACTGATATCAGCCAAGTTCCAAAACCATGACTCAGATTGCATGAGAATATGGGTGCATAGCCAGTTGAGTCCAGACCTGGAAACTCATCTCATCAACCAAAACACTTCACTGACAAATTGGTTATGGATCTGGACCATATAGACCAAGCAGTCTTTTTGATGAGCCTAGCCCACGATTGTACGGCCACAAGGTTCCAAATTTGGGCTGGTGAAGAGTAGTTTGATACAACCTTTGATATGCTAAAGCCTCCTTTTTTTTTTTTTTTCCTCACTTCCTGGGTGGGTTTGATTATGCTACTTCTGTCAAGTAGACTCAAGATTTGGTGGTTAAGTAGATGTCTATGGCTCATTGGATGTCTGGCTGCCAACCCCTCTCCTTTTTGCAAGCTGACAAAAATAGAAGAAATTTCGATGGTAAAGAAGTTATATATCTATGAAACCAATAGCCAAATTCTATATAAAAAAAAAAAAAGATAGAAGAGGAAGAAAAGATGGAAAACAAACCAATTGCCAAATTCTTCTACCCATGTCGCATTTATGCAATAGCCCACCAGTTGGCTGGATCTGGGAACATCCAATCCCACCCAGTCAGGAACTGAATCCAATAGAAGTATCCATGCCCCCATTTTTAATTTTATTTACCTGGGTTCAGATTCTTTCGGAAATCGAGTAAATCAATATCCATTGGCAGGGTGTGAATTTCCCGTCAATGTGGCTCAAACAACCCCTTTCCTGTGAATAGGTATGTTGTATGCTTCCAACTAATTAAACCAATGTTCACTCATCATCATCTTTAAAGCCTTTACCCAACTAATGTTGGGTTGGTTACATGAATTCTATTTCTCCATTCCAATTTATCTTGAGCCAACCCCTTAGATAATTTTGTACTTCTTCATATCTATTTTTATTACTTCCATCCAAGCCTTTTTTGGCCTACCCATTCCCCTTACTAATTATCAATATAAGGTAATGGAATGAATCTTCTTGTCGTATCTCCAAGTTCCATCTCTCGAGTTTTGCATTCATACTATCTCTTGATTTATCCACCAATATTATATCATCTGCAAACAACACATATTAAGGCACCTCCTCCTGAATATGAGCAGTTAACTCATCTAAAATTAATGCAAAGAGATAAGGGCTTAAGGCCGACCACTTATTCAAACTTATGGTCACTATGAACTTACTTTCTCTCCACTATAAATTATTTGGGTCAGTTAGACTAAATGTTCACTGTTGGATTGAATTTCCCTAATTTTACACCGCTAAATCCTTTGGGTCCTTAAATTGATAATAAACACTGTTAAAACAAAATAGGCCACACTCAATCATGACTAGACTCTCGTTCCCAACCACCCCTTTTAGCAGCTCTTATCATTGGCAGGACTAGTCACAAGCGGCCCTTTCAAAACTACACCAGGGCCATGTAAAGGCCTTCTTAACTGAGTTGTCACCCTGCAAGTCTCCTTTCTAACTGTAAGCGCACAAAAATTCACAGACCCGGGGAGAGTGATTTTGCGGCCCACTGGAGGAGGATGGATACTATTGCTCCTCGATGATGATGAAGAACCGTTGCATCAAGCCTGAAAAGAGGACAAGAAGAAGGTCAGAGGACCCTGGCTTGGGCAGCGCAGGGCTCTCCGATGCCTTTGTTAGTTGCACGTGCAGGACTAGAACAGAGGTAGGAGATGAAGTTTGAGAGGAAATGGCATACCAGTGAGTGTGGTATTCGTTGGCCATCCTGCTTCTGGAGTTGTTGCTGTGTATACATAGAGGAAGAGAGGAGACAAGAGGGAGGCTCTGTCAGAGCCTGATCCCATCACAGCCCACTCTTCAGTCCCATCGGGCCTGACTTCTGGGCCCAGTCCCATCAGGCCATTCTGAACCATGCACTTGGCAGGGGTGGATATGGGGGGAGAAAATATCCCCACACAAAGCCCCCCAGCTTTTAACTTCTTAGGGTGCTGCAACCTCTTGGAAGTTTGAAAGCTAAATAGCTTGATGGTTTATCCGAGCTTGAGCAACACGACCTACTGGCTCGTCACCAGAGGTGCAGTCCTTCGCCGTGTAGGCGGAAACTGGCGCGTGGCCGAAATGAGGGACGTAACTAACTGGCTGGTACTGTTATCGGAGCCAGTGTAGTTGGTCGCTGCGTAGGCGGAATCTGGCACGTAGCCGAGATGAGGGACGTAACTGGCTGGTACTGTTACCGAGGCCAGTGTGATTTTTTCGAAGCTGGTGCCATCACCGAGCTTGAGTTTTTTTCGACGCTGGTTCCATTACCGAGCGTGATTTTTCCGAAATCGAGACGTAACTGGCTGGTACTTTTACCGAGGCCAGTGTGATTTTTTCGAAGCTGGTGCCATCACCGAGCTTGAGTTTTTTTCGACGCTGGTGCCATTACCGAGCGTGATTTTTCCGAAATCGGGACGTAACTGGCTGGTACTTTTACCGAAGCCAGTGTGATTTTTTCGAAGCTGGTGCCATCACCGAGCTTGAGTTTTTTTCGACGCTGGTGCCATTACCGAGCGTGATTTTTCCGAAATCGGGACGTAACTGGCTGGTACTTTTACCGAGGCCAGTGTGATTTTTTCGAAGCTGGTGCCATCACCGAGCTTGAGTTTTTTTCGACGCTGGTGCCATTACCGAGCGTGATTTTTCCGAAATCGGGACGTAACTGGCTGGTACTTTTACCGAGGCCAGTGTGATTTTTTCGAAGCTGGTGCCATCACCGAGCTTGAGTTTTTTTCGACGCTGGTGCCATTACCGAGCGTGATTTTTCCGAAATCGGGACGTAACTGGCTGGTACTTTTACCGAGGCCAGTGCAATTTTTTCGAAGCTGGTGCCATCGCCGAGCTTGAGTTGTTTTCGACGCTGGTGCCATTATCGAGCGTGATTTTTCCGAAATCGGGACGTAACTGGCTGGTACTTTTACCGAAGCCAGTGTGATTTTTTCGAAGCTGGTGCCATCACCGAGCTTGAGTTTTTTTCGACGCTGGTGCCATTACCGAGCATGATTTTTCCGAAATCGGGACGTAACTGGCTGGTACTTTTACCGAGGCCAGTGTGATTTTTTCGAAGCTGGTGCCATCACCGAGCTTGAGTTTTTTTCGACGCTGGTGCCATCACCGAGTGTGATTTTTCCGAAATCGGGACGTATCGCTGAAGATGGTGGTGTCACCAAAGCTTGAGGTAGCATCGAAGCCGATGGTAGAGGAACGTGCCGCATGACGGCAGAGGATCGTGCCATCAAAGCTGATGGGCCATCGAAGCTGAGTGTCGGTGGGAGACATCTAGCAACCCCCCCTAGTGGGAGGAGACTTTTGTCGAGTTAGTGAAGACCGACCTGGTGACCTGGCCGAAGTCAAGACATGGTGCCAAGGCGGGAGCTCCCGGCAATGCCGAGATGAAAAGCTGGAAGCGAGACCGAGGCTGAGACCAATTGGCACATTTGCCGAAGTGGACTTTTTGCCGAGGCCAAGAGCTAAGGTCAGTCGTCTTGGGGAATATCCCATACACCGTCAATAAAGAAGGAGATGCTTCAATCTTGTGATGGTTTTTATCTCTGGGTCTTCCTCCATCAGTAGTCGTAGTACCATTGGCCTTTATTAATATTATCTGAGTACGGATTACGCGAGTCCCCCGGCCTCCCGACACGTGGACGGGTCTGACCTCCTCCGCCCCACTTTTCGTGATGCTAGACAACATGAATTCCGTGCGGATTATGCGAGCCTCCCGGCTTCCCGACACGTGGACGGGTCTGACCTCCTCCGCCCCACTTTTCGTGATGCTCGACAACATGAATCCCGTGCGGATTCCTATTCGGGATGGCCGACATGTGGCAAGTGACGCCGGAAAAGCGAGAGTCGAAGGGGATTCTTATTTCTGAACTCGTTGTGCGCAGAGAAGCAGTAGTAGTGAAGAAGATCTGCTACCACTACGCGACACTGCTGCTTTCGCCGACTGCAGCCATCGCCAGAGAAGACCTTTTGTGTCGTCGGAGAGGGTGGATCGCCGAGCCGTGCCGCAGACGAAGGAGAAACAACAGTGCTGCTCTCTGTTCTGCCAGAAACGGAAAGGGGAAAACCGTCACTGCAGTAGAGCTGCGAATGAAAAAGACTCACAGTATAGGCGCAGGGGTTTTCGGCTGAATCGCCGATTTGCGTCTCCATCACTGCTGATCTGTAGGTCTGCTGACTTATCTGAAGCCGCTGAACTGGGAGTCTTCCGAGCTGCAGCTCTCTGCCGAACTGGAAGTCCTCCGAGCTGGGAGACGACCGAGCTGAAATGGAGCTCTGTCGAGATGAATCTGCTGCTGACGGTGCCGAAATGACGACCTGCCAAGATGAGACAAGATGCAGAAGAGGTGGGGGTTGCTGAGGTCGTCCTGCTGAGCTGGGCTGCTGCCGAGCTGTCTGTGGATCTCTGCCGAGATGGGAAAGCTGCAAGATGGAGATCTCAGCCGAGCTGAACGAGTAGTCCTCTGCCAAGATGTAGTCTACCGAAGCCAATCTGGGACTTGACGTAGCCCCCTGCCGAGCTGAAATGCGTGCTGTCTGATCTGGGACTTGACGCAGCCCCTGCCGAGCTGAAATGCGTGCTGTCCGATCTGGGACTTGACGCAGCCCCTTGCCGAGCTGAAATGCGTGCTGTCCAATCTTGGACTTGACGCAGCCCCCTGCCGAGTTAAAATGCGTGCTGTCCGAGATGAGACGAGATGGGGGCTTTTGGCCGAAATGGGATGCTGCCGGGATCCTTCTGCCGAGCCGGGACCACCGAGGTCACTGTGCTGAGCTGGAGATCGTCGTGCTGAGCTGGCTGCCGAGATGGGAAGTCTGCCAGCCAGAGACAGGCCGAACTGGGAGAGTTCTGCTGGGATGCAGTTTTCTGCCGAGGTGGGCCTGCCGAGCTGGAGTCTGCCCAGCTAGAGATAAGCCGAACTGGGAGGTCCGCCGAGCTGGAGATATCAGTCGAGCTGGAGTGTCTGCTTCAGTCTCTCGGCTCTTTTGCCCCTTGAAGAGGCCATGGATGATATGGAGAAGGAGATGGAAATGGCTTCACAGCCACAGACTTCTCTAGCTGAAGAAGAGAAAAAGAGAGAAAGAACTGCTGACGAAATCAACTCGTCCCACTCTGGCTCTTCGAGGCATGGTGTTTGGGAAGATGACTTTTCCATCGTCCTCACAGACGGCGCCATTTGTAAGCGCACAAAAATTCACAGACCCGGGGGGAGTGATTTTGCGGCCCACTGGAGGAGGATGGATACTACTGCTCCTCGATGATGATGATGAACCGTTGCCTCAAGCCTGAAAAGGGGACAAGAAGAAGGTCAGAGGACCCTAGCTTGGGCAGCGCAGGGCTCTCCGATGCCTTTGTTAGTTGCAGGTGCAGGACTAGAACAGAGGTAGGAGATGGAGTTTGAGAGGAAATGGCATACTAGTGAGTGTGGTATTCGTTGGCCATCCTGCTTCTGGAGCTGTTGCTGTGTATACATAAAGGAAGAGAGGAGACAAGAGGGAGGTTCTGTCAGAGCCTGATCCCATCACAGCCCACTCTTCAGTCCCATCGGGCCTGACTTCTGGGCCCAGTCCCATCAGGCCATTCTGAACCATGCACTTGGCAGGGGTGGATATGGGGGGAGAAAATATCCCCACACACTAACCTATTCTTATAAAGAAGGCTTCAAGCATACCTTTCTCCCTTTTTTTTAAAATTGGAAGGAGCTTCTAAAGGCTTTTGGCGATCTTTTACACAGATTTTAAAAGATTCAAAACATTTTATGGAAGATCTAAGCATTCAAAACTCTGACGTATTGTTCATCTGATTGCATGAGAATATGGGTGCATAGCCAGTTGAGTCCAGACCTGAAAGCTTTATCTCATCAACCAAAACACTTGACTGACAAATTGGTTATGGATCTGGACCATATAGACCAAGCAGTCTTTTTGATGAGCCTAGCCCACGATTGTACAGCCAGAAGGTTCCAAATTTGGGCTGGTGAAGAGTAGTTTGATACAACCTTTCATATGCTAAAGCCTTTTTTTTTTTCCTGGGTGGGTTTGATCATGCTACTTCTGTCAAGTAGACTCAAGATTAAGTTAAGTTGATGTCTATGGCTCAATGGATGTCTGGCTGCCAACCCCTCTCCTTTTTGGAAGCTGAAAAACATAGAAGAAATTTCGATGGTAAAGAAGTTCTATACAATGTACATAACGTTTAATGTATATCAAATCAATAGCCAAATTCTATATTAAAAAAAAGAGAGGATTTTACCGGCAAATTTCCGGTATACGAATGTTGCACGAAAAGGTTCCCCATAGTTGGGGCTTTACGAAAGGGTTCCTTCATCCGACGCTAGTGTCACTCGTCTGTGACTGCAACGACGCTGGTGTCGCTCATTCTTTCCATTCTTTCTTTTCTCTTCTTCCTCCTCCTTCTCCTCCCCTAGTCGCTGCACCCACCTGCACTGCATTCCACCCTCGCTTGCCTCCATCACACACACACCCGTGCAGCCGAGCCCCTTCTTCCCCTCCTTTTTCTTTCTTTCTCTTCTTCTTCCTCCCCTGTCTCCCTCCACAGCACTTGCACACACCTTCCACTGCCCGCACCCACATCACTGTCCATCTCACCTGCACACACCACCTGCACACCCCCCACCTTCTTCTTCCCTTCTTTTCTTTTTCTTTCTTTCTTTCTTATTCTCCTCCCTCTCACAGCCCCTGCCTTCACCACCTGCACTCCCCCCACTTTCTTCTTCCCCTCTTTTCTTTTTCTTACTTTCTCTTCTTCCTCCTCCTCCTTCTCTTCCTCCCCACTTGCGCACATCACCCTACGTCATTGCCCATCTCACCTGCGCACACCACCAGCATGCCCCCCACCTTTTCATCCCCTCTTTTCCTTTTCTTTCTTTCTCTTCTTCCTCCTCCTATTTCTCTTCCTCCCCCCGCTGCTGCACTCTCCCTGCGCACACTGCACCCTCTCTGTTCTCTTCCGCCATATTCATCTCTCCACATTACAATCAGAATCTGCATTCAAGCATCAACCATTACCTTGATCGCTTTCTGAAAAATTTGTTTGCTCTCGTAAGAAAGGTGGAGCGACGCTAGTGTCGCCCCAGTCAGAGAAAAGTGACGCTAGCATTGCTCTAGTTAGAGTAAGAAAAAAAAAAAAAAAGGGATGACGGAACCATTTCGTAAGGCCCCAACTACGGAGAACCTTTTCGTGCAACATTCGTGTACCGGGAATTTTCCGGTAAAATCCTCTAAAAAAGATAGATAGAAGAGGAAGAAAAGATGGAAAACAAACCAATTGCCAAATTCTTCTACCCATGTCCAATCCATGCAATAGCCCACCAGTTGGCTGGATCTGGGTACATCCAATCCCACCCCAGTCAGGAACTGAATCCAATAGAAGTATCCATGCCCCCATTTTTAATTTTCTTTACCTGGGCTGATTCTTTCGGAAATTGAGTAAATCAATATCCATTGGCAGGGTGTGAATTTCCGTTGTCGATGTGGCTCAAACAATCCCTTTCCTGTGAATAGGTATGTTGTATGCTTCCAACTAATTAAACCAATGTTCACTCATCACCATCTTTAAAGCCTTGTCCCAATTAATGTTGGGTTGGCTACATGAATTCTATTTCTCCATTCCAATTTATCATGAGCCAACCCCTTCGATAATTTTGTACTTCTTCAGATCTATTTTTATTACTTCCATCTGGGCCTTCTTTGGCCTACCCATTCCCCTTACTAATTATCGATACAAGGTAATGGAATGAATCTTCTTGTGGTATCTCCTAGTTTTCAATTCTTGCTAATAGTCTTAATTCTTTATATGCCCACTGAAGTTGCACTCCATATATTATGTCTTTGTATGACTTACTTTAAAATCTTTGGACTCTAAAGCCCCTACCATTTTTTGAGTTTTGTATTCATACTATCTCTTGATTCATCCACTAATATTATATCATCCGCAAACAACACACACCGAGGAATCTCCTCCTGAATATGAGCAGTTAACTCATTTATAATTAATGTAAAGAGATAAGGGCTTAAGGCCGACCACTGATTCAAATTTATGGTCACTAGGAACTTACTTGTCTCTCCACTATAAGTTATTTGGGTCAGTTAGACTAAATGTTCACTGTTGGATTGAATTTCCCTAACCTTACACCGCTAAATCCTTTGGGTCCTTAAATTGATAATAAACACTGTTAAAACAAAATAGGCCACACTTAATCATGACTGGACTCTCCTTCCCAACCACCCTTTTTACAGCTCTTATCATTGGCAGGACTGGTCACAAGCGGCCCTTTCAAAACTACACCAGGGCCATGTAAAGGCCTTTTTAACTGAGTTGTCACCCTGCAAGTCTCCTTTCTAACCTATTCTTATAAAGAAGGCTGCAAGCATACCTTTCTCCCCCTTTTTTTTTTTTAATTGGAAGGAGCTTCTAAAGGCTTTTGGCGATCTTTCACACTGATTTTGGAAGATTAAAAACATTTTATGGAAGATCTAAGCATTCAAAACTCCGATGCATTGTTCATCTGATTGAGTGAAAAACAAATGAAAACACTTACATATAATGTAATTCGTTCAAACTCACTAAAGCAGGATGAATCTTAAAATCTATATTTAGAGACACTAATTTTCAATCTTTTTAGCTTTTTAAATCATATGTTTCAAGACTTTTTAAAGGCTTTTGGACTTCAGGGGTCAACTGGGTCAACTCAACTCAAGGGGAACCAAGTTGCTCCTGGGTTTTGGGGGGAGATGTTCCCTACGACCCATTGTTCTATCCAACTGTTCCACCTATGTCTCCACTAACCTTAAACCCTAGCAACTAGCTTCTGGATAAATCAGGAAGCGGATCCCTTGTTTGGTCCAAACAGGGAAATCCTGTTTGGACCACCGGGGGGGCGCTACATGTGGAGGAGATGTCATATAAATGACATCTCATCTCCTCCACTTACAAAAAAAAAAAAATTTGCTTCCCATGTGGCACCCCTTCATTGGTCAAAACATGGGATCCTCTTCGATAAATCAAGCTTCAAATCACCATATTACTGCCTTAAAATTCAAGATCTACTCTCTCCTCCGTGCCGGGAAGAACTACATCATATCATTCACAAACAGTAAATGGGTTACCTAAGCGAGTGCCTAACCTAATAACCTATAGATCAAATTGGCTCCCTTAGCGACCTCAATCATCCAGCTTAGAGCCTCACTGGCCAATACAACTAGGGAGAGAGTGGGTCAACTTGCCAAAGGCCCCTTGGATCCTCCAAAGAAATCTTTGAACACCATTTATCACCACATACTATAATGCTGAGCTAACAAACACATTCTTCAATCCAGTTGCGTTCCAATCCCCATTCTCCTCATCACATACAGAAGAAAGCTCCATTCCCGTCGTATGCATTTTCCAAGCCTAACTAGACATACATATCAAACATAGACTTTTTGCTTGTGGCAAAAATCTGGGTGCTCATTTGAAATGTGAGCTCAAATTATAGAAGCTTACCACTCTGAACTACTATGGAGGTTGTTTTAAAAAAAAAAGAAAAAAACACTACTGTAGAGTTTTACAGTAAGTACCATTTCCAAAAAGAGGGAAAAAAAAAAAAAAAAAAACAAATCAAGGGACACCCTGCTGCCAACATGCAGTTTATGCACCAGGACCACCACTGCAATGATTAACTTCAGATTATTTAAATGAAATCCTATTCGAGGTCTCACATCATTTGTTCTTATATAAGTAGCAAAAGCAATCCGACCCTCAGCAGCTGTGAGATGCATAATACTTTATACAACCTTTGTTGGTAAATAGGCTACAGAATTGTAGTAAAAGTAAAAATTGAAACAATAATACCAATCTGCAGTTTTGTAGAAAAAGTTGTATCGGCGGAAATCGACCAAAATAGTTAGCAAGGTGGGATGCCATGTTTTTAAAATGGCCTACACTACCCACATAAAGTAAAAGAACAAAAAGGAGAAAACATCTTTTTTAGTCACAAACAACTTTTGAAAATTTGAAAACAACTAAAAACCCAACAACCTTGGTGCCCCGCAAAGAGAAGTTATAATCTCTCAAAAGATAACAAAAACATTCCACAAGTAAATGACAGACTTAAAAAGAAGTTACCAATGTAAACAATACTCATTGGAAAGCATGGAGAGAAGAAGCCAGAAGGATTACCAAGTTTCACTTGCAAGAATGAGTCATCAGCTGCCTCTAGTCCTCAGTTTGAGCATGTTAGATGCTAAGAAGAATACGTAATTGACAAGATCCTGTAGCACAATTGGAAGGTGCTTAGTGTCACAACCACAAGTTTATGGGTTTAAGTCGTGTTACCACTCAAATAAAAAAGTAAGAAAGAAATAAAAAAGAACATGTGATTACTTATTTCAAGAACTTTTAAAATCATAAGAAATTAGCATCTTAAGTAATTTCTGAACAATTAAGTTGTATGGGATCTAACTAAAATCCATCTCATGCACGGGATATTTTTATAGTGAAGAAATTTTTTAATGCAACTTGAATACATTTGCCTTGCGCTTAGGTTGGCTAAAGTCAAAAGAGGTGAGGATGGTTGCCGCCCAAGCTTTGGATGTTCTGTTTATATGGTTCATCAACCAACTAACCCATAGTAGGGAATTATCAAATCATTATATTGTTTACAAACTTCATTCATCTAAACAACTTGAGTATAATTCTTGTAAAAATGTCCTGTGTGCAGGTTATTATATACTGTTTGGAAAATAATTTGTGCTTTGCACATCCGGGACAAGGAATGGGGGACATGGAAAATGACCCTCTGCATCTAATTTTATTAGGGTTGTCTTAAATACTTTGTGGACTGTAGTGTCAACTGTCAAATGTATTATGACTTTATTTTCCACATCTCTCATTGAACTTCTTGTATTTTTCTAATCGACTACACAATTGTCACGACCCGGGCTCGAGACCGGACAAACGGGGCCTAACCTCAGGTCGCGAATCCAACATACTTACTCCCGTAAATCCTGAATTAACCGAAGTTAAGATAAGAGTCACAAGGGATCTAACACGCGTACCTGTCAAATATACATTTTTGCGAAAATATATACATACATTGACAATAATTAACTTTACGTCAAAAGTAAAGTCCACGTATACAAAATTACAGTATAATAAAGTCCACCACTGCATATTCAAAATACGATGCGGGTGACATTTAGTTACATCTCAAAATGATTTATAATAAAAGTATTTATTAAAATAGTTCCAAAAACATTCACTCATAGGCACTCCGACTCAAGTCCATTCGGCTAGACCTCCTGGAGGTATCGGATGGGCCCCCTCCGCTGGCGGGATGGCCTCTGCAAGGCCGGGACGGACAACTGGGCCTGTAATGCTATCAATAACACTATGAACACGACGGTTCAGCAATGTGTAAACAAATCTATGATAATTCATGCTAAATCTGTCCATTTCCCATGTAACAATTCTAGACAATTAAATCTAGGACAGTACAATATCCTGTACAGTGTAGCCAATTAATAATCAATGACTAAATTACAAATACAATAGTATTACTATCATTCAATTCAGTTTCTTCCCAAGGGAAGTGTTAGTCAGTTCATTTCACTCATTTCATGTCATTCGGATTACATTGAGCATTTATTATATGGCTTATGGGACACTTTAGTCCAATTTCATTTTTCATTCAATAGTAATTTCATTATATGGCTTATATATGGCTTTTCAGTCTATGTGTGGGATCTACCAGTGTCTTAATCAGAGATCACTGGTATCACCACGGAGCTCCGGAACACCCCATCCATCTACTGCAGTAAGATTAATCATTGTATTGTTACCTTTAGTAACTGCTCATTAGTTCACTGTATTTATTAAATATTATTCCATACGAGTTAGATTAATTCCAGACGGGTTAGAAAACTTCTTACTCATTTCCGTTTCTACTCAATTCTCTCTCACATTTAAACGACTATTTAGGTGTGAATATTTGTTACCAAATGCACGTGTTATTCTCGATGGATATCACATTTATATACTTAATGTGTGCATTTGGTTCATAAAAATTTTCACCCACAATTTCAAAATACACTGAACGGTCCGATCGATTGGCCAAATTTTCACTCACAATTAATATTTGGCTAGTATCAGGTTCGCTCGGCAGTTAGCCGTAACTTGGTCGGCGGCTAGCCGAAATGCAGCTAACTGAAATTTGGCTGACGGCTAACCGAAATATCAATTTCGGCTAACCGCCATTCAGCGGTCAGCTTTCCAGAAGCTGACATTTTTTACAGGAATTTTGACTCAATTTCGATTACCTCACGGTTACCTTACGGCTAGTCGAAATTTGAATTTCGGCTAACCGAAATTTGGGGTTTAGCTTTCCAGAAGCTCGCCCATTCTATGGATTTTGATGGTGGGCTTCACGGCTAGCCGAAATTTACCTAGAATGACTTTTTTAGAGCTTCACGTTTCTGAAGCAACCTTTGAAACTGAGTTCCTGGAACTCAAAACTCTTCAATATTCTATAGAATCCAAGAAAACTCATACATTTGGAATGACATTAATAATTTCCACTCAATCCATAACAATCTCTATTTTATAACAAGGAAAGGGTTTGGGAACCCATTTCTTACAATTCAAGAAAACTTGTAAGCTAGCATTCAATCATAGATGAGCATTTATACTTGCCTCTAATGAAGATTGATTAACAAAAACTCCTTGTTTAGCTTGGATTTGAGAAAGAACTTCTCAACTTGAGTGTCTTTCTTCAAGAGAATTCAAAGAAGAAGATGAAGAAGGTGGAGAAGATGAAGTTCTCCTCACTAGAATCACTTCAAAATCCCCCCTCTTGCGCTTGATGGAGTTGAAACGGAAGAAAGAATAGGAAAAAGGAAGAAGGAGAGGTGTCTAGGGCTTCGTTTGAGATGGAGATAAGATGAATGATTTCATTGAAGGCTATTTTAGCTTATATAAGCTGCTTTATTGCATTTAAGCCCATTAATCTCACTAAATTACAATTCGAGTCAAATGAAGGCTTACTTGGCCAATTCCTTGTCAAATGATTTCGAGCTTATTACGAAAGTTAACGTACTCGTCGAGATATGCGTATTGGTATCAAGAGTTTCCGTATTCGATAAAATACGCGTAAATCCGTATTTACGAGAAAGTCATTGCTCTCTTAACTTAGGCTTAAAACTCATTCAATTCACTTAATCTCTTTCATTAACATTTCCTTAAATTCAACTGAGACTAATCTCATCGAGTTTGGTCATCAACGATCATTAGTCTAATTAAACACTATTAACTAGCATTAATTCCAATTAATTAGAGTTAATCTCGATTAACTCGGGACGGGGCCTTACAGCAATTGAGAGCAACACAAGTATGCACTCTGTCAAGGGCCTTCTCTCTCTCTCTCTAATGTATTATGACTTTA
This sequence comes from Umbellularia californica, assembly GCA_028538565.1. Taxonomy (NCBI): domain Eukaryota; kingdom Viridiplantae; phylum Streptophyta; class Magnoliopsida; order Laurales; family Lauraceae; genus Umbellularia; species Umbellularia californica. The sequence goes on along the minus strand of JAPQWN010000001.1, from coordinate 8,531,405 downwards.
TTTTCCACATCTCTCATTGAACATCCTGTATTTTTCTAATCGACTGCACAATTGAGAGCGACACAAGTATGCACTCTGTCAGGGGCCTTCTCTCTCTCTCTCTCTCTCTGACTGGTTCTATCAAGGCCATTTGAATCATGATTTTGGTCATTGAAAAGAACTCTCTCTCTCTCTCTCTCTCTCTCTCTCTCTCACACACACACACACACACACACACACATATCTTGCTAAGAATATATCCTCGGGGTTTTGACATATTGGTTTACCTTAGATTTTATTTTTTCAATTTTATGACTCAAATTTACATAATGTCACCAGAGTTATTTGACTCTAGTCAACACTATTTTTTAAACTTTTTTTCACCATATCCCATGATATAATGAGATTTATCATTTTTTGTATCATATATTTTTTACAACTGGTGACCAAATTCATTTTTTATAAAATAAAAAAATTTGACATTTTGTGAAAAGTAAATATACATTTGATCACCATTTCTTAGGTTCTATCATTTGAAAAAAATCTCTCTAAAATGCTACATAAAAGCAATGATATCATTGGATCCGGAGCAAAAAAGTTGACAAGAGTCAACATTACCTGAAGTTTGGTAATGAAATTAGAACATCTGAGATTAAGGGGGACTAATATGAAAAAACCCCTATATCCTAACACCCTTCCTCAAATTCAAAGATGCATCAAAACTTGAGTTTGAATAACAATAATCTAACAAATCCAGCGGTTCAAATGCAGCTTGTAGTTGATAAAATCAGCAGTTGGAATGTCACTTTGACTTTTAGCTAAAAAACTAAAAAAAATTGAAACCATGGGCCATAAGTTGAGCACTTAAGGTATCACCTAACAACATGACAACAAGGGTAGCACAAACTAATAATGAATATTTTTAAGCCACTTGATTGACACTACTGAAATTGTTCACATGTCTTCAAGAAACTCTTCTTTATCATATGAACAATGTGGGGGCTCTAGTCTCTAGGGTAGCACAAACTAATAAGGGGATTTGACATATTTGCCCCTCTTAAATAATATTATTCCAAATCCATGACTGAGGATAGGATAATGTCAGTACAGTCGTTTGACTCTGGTCCTCTTTTGTTTTCTTACGTTTTTGCCCAGGATCCCATGCTATCATGGGATCCCAATGTAAAAAGTCAAAAGACCCAAACATAAATAAAAAAAAAACCCTACATCTCTGTTTCACTTTTCACCTTTCCCTTTCACCCATTTCGTTTTTTCACTTGTGACTGGAGTTTGAAACCCCTGCTTCTGCTAACCAGAACCAGAGCTATTGTAACGTGTTTTGTTTTTCCTTGTGCTTTCTTCTGGGTTGGGTGTACAAAAAGGGTTTTCTCATTGTGTTTTGGATGAGAGAAAGATGGGTTCGAACTCTTGGATGATGTCAGAGATGGGCTTTCTATTAAAATGTGTTCATTTGATTATGGAAGATGAGAGATCTTTTTTATTTCAGGGTGATGTTTGGTTTTGTGATTCTTTATCTGGAAAATGTTTGCTTTGTTTTGATCAATGCATACAAACCCTTCTTGTGTAAAGGGAGCTTAGCATTGGGGAGAAACCCAGTCCTGGATAGGATTAGAAGAGGAAAAAAAAAGGTTTAGTGTCCGATGTCCGGTTCTGTTGTTCCAATTTCTTTTTGTCTCCTCTCCTGAGTGTCCGGTGGCCTTTGACCACCAGAAGACCTTAGGCGGGCCTGTTCAAGTCTTGCAAGTAAATTCGCTTACCCATTTGTACACATTGCAAGTAAGAATTGCCTAATTTTACTCCATAATATTCTAATAATGCCTACTAATTATTTGAAACAGATTTGGGCCATCAGTTTCATCTAAGATCTTTGCACACATTTGTAATATAGAAATCTTTGTAACGCATGTTATTTTTCAGACCACTTTTGTTGCATCCCGGCTTCGTGACGGTGGCTGGCCCAATCCCTCAACTTGGAGGTTAGTGAGGATACCGAACCTTGGGTGAGCAAGCATTTGTTGATTAATATTGTCGATTTCATTACTATTGCATAAAAATGTAATAGCATGAAATTGACGTGTGCAGCCATGATTGTGGGTTTTTCACTTTGGCGTATGTAGAGCACATTGTCACAGGCCGGTCTATGAATTTCAACCAACATGACATGTGGTATTATAGAGCGAAGGTCGTACATGACATGTATCTGCATCAAATGGTAACACATCAACTCAGTTTATTCAAGGGCACTGAAGTTTGTGTTTTTTTGTGAATGCAAGTATTTTTTGGCGATGTAAATGGATACCTGTCAGTAACTTGTACGTGGATATGTGTCAAAACAAGTCAATGTTGTGGTCATGTGTCAATTTAACACGCTCTATCGTTATTGATCTTCCAATAAAATTCAAGCATTTTACAAGATTTTGACATGTTTGTAATATAGAAACTGAAAATCCATGATATCATGGGATTATCCCATGATGTCATGGTTTTCTAGTAATGCATTTGGGCAAAATGTTGGTCCAACGACAAAACATTAAATATGGTGTTCATGTGGCCTTCATATTGGTCCTCATGTATCAATTTAACACGCTTTGTCATTATTGATCTCTAAATAAAACTTATGTGTGCTTAAAAGATTTTGATAGTCCTTAATATAGAAACTGAAAAGCCATGATATAATGGGATAATCCCATGATAGCATGGCATTTCTGCAATGTATTTGCTTAAAATGTTGGTCCAACGTTAAAACATTAAGAATGATACTCATGTGGCCTTCATATTTGTGGTCATGTATTAATTTAACACGCTCTATCATTATTGATCTTAAAAAAAAAATTCATGTGTACTCAAAAGAATTTGACAGTTCTTAATATAGAAATTGAAAAGCCATGATATCATAGGATAATCCCATGATATCATGGCATTTCTGCAATGTATTTGCTTAAAATGTTGGTCCAATATTAAAACATTAAGAATGATACTCATGTGGCCTTCCCATTTGTGGTCAAGTATGAATTTAACACGCTCTATCATTATTGATCTCTAATTAAATTTAGACTGGAAAGTTGACTTCCCATCTACAGTTCCATATTTTATCCTTCACTCTAGTACTCTTTAATAGTCCTTTGTTCTAACCCAGTTTACCATATTTTTTCTAAAAAATCCATTCCATTCAAATAAACTGGCCACACAGGATTGTCTTCCAGTGACCATTCATTAAGCCATTGATCTCCTGCTTAAGTGACTCATTAAACTGTTTGTTAAGAGTATCAAAGAGGGCTCAATTTGTAGTGTGGGACCCAGCTTTTTTATATTGTCGAACCGTTGGATCTCAACCTCCCCCATCTGGAAGATTATTTTGACATGAATGATATTTTTGATATTGGATTTAATGGGTGGGAGGTAAGGTAAATGGGTGGGTTCGGGTCAAGTCGACGCGACCCAAATGTAGATCTGATCAGGGTCCTATAATAATTTCCCTATACCACTCTATATCAAGATTGTTTTTGTATCAACGAAGATAAGAAGAATTTTATAGGTTAAAGCTTGGCCCCAGTCAAATGGTTAGGATTGATTGCCATAAACCTCTTAGGTGGGCCACTATTTAGCCAGTTCAGATAAATGCCTACATTGCCGGTTTACAACACGTTTTCGCGAGATTTGGGTAGGCATATATTTGAGTTTGAAGATGTGGGCCACGCTCTAGCGTCATTCCAGAGATATCAGTTTGAAGATTTGAGTTTAACGTGCCAGCGTCATTCCCAGTTTGAAGACTTGAGTTTACAACACGTTTTACAAATTGTTTTCCCAGCGTCATTCCAGAGATATAGCGAGACCTCTGCCCTGTGAGTCTCGCTATAGCGAGACCTCCGTGAACGTTTTTTTTTTTATGTATGGGTCTTCGGACATTTTACATTGGAATCCCATGATAGCATGGGATCCTGGGCAAAAACGTAAAAAAACAAAAGAGGATTAGAGTCAAACGACTGTACTGACATTATCCTATCATCAGTCATAGATTTGGCAAAATATTGTTTAAGAAGGGCAAATATGTCAAATCCCCCTAATAATGAATAAGTTGAGCACTTAAGGTATCACCTAACAACATGAAAACAAGGGTAGTACAAACTAATAATGAATATTTTTAAGCCACTTGGCTGACACTACTGAAATTGTTCACATGTCTTCAAGAAACTCTTCTTTATCATCTGAACAATGTGGGGGCTCTAGCCTCTAGGGTCAGATTGCAGGGCCAATGCAGGACACATCCAAGTCACCATCAATGGGTGGTCCCCCAAGGGCTAAGGCCTATCTTAGATATATTTAAAGTGAGGGCCCCACCTCACCCAAGGTTTACTTTCCTCGCCGGAGGGCCCCTCTCCGGAGGACTAGCCTCCTGAAAATAAAACTTTCATATGGAAAGTAGACTTCCGCAACACAACAACAACTAGAGAAGTAAAGTGGGAGGCCTGACACGCTGACTGGCACCACACAGGCTAGCCCGTCCCAGGCATGGGTCGGGCTGGGGCAGTAGGGTCCTGGCCTATGGCACTGCCCATGCCTAGCACGAGTCGGCCTGGGCACAGCACGACCCGTCAGAACCTTAGTTAATGGTAACCTTGAATTTTGGTGGTTTTGACATTTCCAAAAACCTCTCTTAGCTGATGGATGGGTTTTGACCTTTCCAACAGATGATCCCTTGTATTTTGCTAAGCAAATAGTAACCCCTTAATTACAGCTTTGGGTGGGTTTTCACCTTTCCAAAAACAGTCTTTCCAATATAAGATAAGATTCCAAGGGAAATGTTAAGATAATAATGAAATGGGCTAGGTATGCATCCACAAATTTATTTCCACAACAAAAGTATTAAACAATGGAAGGTTGTATGGTTATGGGCACGAGCGTGCCGCTGGGCCCAGGCCCTGCCGACCTTGGAACGGCACATCACGGCTGGGCTGGCGACCGCGGCAATGCCCATTTTACACATCTATGGCCACCCGGCTAGTTTGGCACTTTACTAATATAAATGTCACATCAAAAGCATTTTAATTCAAAACTTCCTCCATCTTAAAAAAAAAAAAAAAAGTAAAAAAGCAACTACCTTTATCCGCCAAAATACAAAAAACTCACTTTCCCATACAAAAAGTAAAAAAGATTCTATAATAAACAACTAAAAATAAAATACCATCATAACCCACTTATATTTTATTATTTCATCAAAATCAACTTTACTTCAGTTCACTATATTAGTAGAGTTTCCAAACTGACCCTTTTAGGGCCTGTTTGGATGGACCAAAAATAGAGTAGAGTGAAGTTAAATGGACCATAACAATCTAAAATTTCAAGTCTATCCCGTTTAGATGAGTCTGGCCCAATAAATGAAGTAATGTTGTGAGGAACATGTAATCCATTTCACTTCAACTCTAAATACTTCCATTTTCTTAAGTAAAAGTGGACTTTACTCCAAATCTTCAACTTCAAAATAAGCATCCAAATGGAGTAAAGTGAAGCGCTATACTTTAACTTCAACATACTTTTCTTCACTCCACTCTACATGTGAAGTCCACTTCATTTCACTCCACTCCTCATTTATCCAAACAGGCCCGGAGGGTCTGTTTGGAAATTTACGACGTTAGTATAAGTAAAGCCTTCAATTTTCAACAAGGGATCATATCAAAAGTACACCTCTTCAAAATTCTCTTTTGTTAAAAAAAAAAAAAAAGTCAATTCGACTATCAATATTATCACCTTAATAGATCCATATGGGGGCCAAGCCTATTTCAAGTGATGGGGCCACAGAAATCAGGGATGCCATGTGTCCATCTATCGGTACAAAACCTAAAACGTTTGAAATTCACTGTTCTTCCATGTTCCAGGGCTCAGCCAAAGTTCGCCAATAAGATTTTGTCACCGTCAAGAGTGACCAGGTGTAAATACATTATTCCACTCTCTTTCTTTTATAAAGAGAGAGAGAGAGAGAGAGAGAGAGAGGGAGGAGGAAGTTACTCTAATCACATGTTTTACATGTGATCATCTTGACTGAATACTATCAATCCACTGGTAGCCTAATTGGTGAGGCACATTTCATAAAAATAATCAAGAATCAAGCATCAATCCTTGCACTAAGGGTAAAAGGGACTCGACCGAGTGTGAGTTTTTACCCCACTATTAATAAAATAGGAGACCATTCTGTTGAAGCTAGATGCATCAAGAACCCCCCGACCCTACGCTAGATGGGTGAGTGGAACACGACCCATCGAGACAACCTACCTACCCATAATTATATCCATAGTTGTGAAATTCATTTTGTATGGACGAAATTTTTGGGAGATTTCGTTTGATCTACATACTAAAACGAACCAACCCAAAACAACTTTCGGTTAAAATCTTGGTCAGTTTCGAAAATTTCGATCCATTTTGATGAACTTCATAAATTCATGCCAAAATGATTTAAAAAGGGACTTGTTGCAATTCTTTTCCTTAAAAGCCTCAACTCCTATCCTATCCTAAGCTCTCTTTCGAACAAAAACAAAGGAATAATAATAATAATAATAAATAATAAATAATTTCCATTAAGATAAATTTTCTAATCAAGTTTCACTTAAAACAATTCACTAATCAAGTTTCTACAAGTGTGTGTGTATATATATATATTTAAATTTATATTTTCTCGAAACATAAATTCGAAAAACTTCACCAAAGTTTCTGAATGGGAAGAAAATCTTCATTTGGAGGTCAAACCGAAATGAAATGAAATTTACCACTATGATTATATCCATTGGCAACTGTGTTGTTGTAGATTCAATCAATCAAAAGCTGGAATTGGTAAGCAATCTAAGGGGTCATTTGTTTACAGCCATTTACATATGTAAATAGTTTGCAAGCATAATGGTTATGCACAATCATGTTTGTTTAGGCAGATTTATGCATGAGATGTGTAAAGTACATGTAAAAATATTGTGGTAAATGGCTGCTTTTGAGCCCGGAATTTTCACACTGTATTGTCGAGAGGTGGTGCTACAGTGCTCACATGAGCAGTTCGCCCGGGGCGGAACCAGGATACGGACATTGGGGGGGCCATTGTGAACAAAATTTTTCTTGGGGGGCCTTGTAAAAAATTACTTTAAATTTTAAGTAATCTAAAGGGCATTTTTGTTTTTTTTTTTTTGGTGGCGGGGGGCGCCTCCCTAGTTCCGCCCTTGTAGTCCGCTTTTTTTAATTTTTCGCTTTTGTGGGACCCATTTTGATAATTAGGACCGTTAATCTTGTTCAGAAGCTCAAATACGGCTAGGAGTCCAATTTTCAACCATTGACTTTTGCGATATTTATAGAAAAGTACAGGGCAGAGTTATGAGATTCTAGACTTTTATGGGCCCCATTTTGGTGATTTGAGCCTTGAATTCTCTTCAGAAGGCAAATTACGGCTAAGGGGTCAAATCTTACATCATAACTCATATCTTCAAAAAAACATGCAACTGTTGGATTAATCTAATGTTAATTGACATTCTTATAATGTCCCACAATTCCATTCCGTTTTTTAAATTTTTATAATTATGGGCCCCGAAATCCTAATCTGAATCATCCATCCTCTTTATAAGGTAAAAGACGGCCACTAGACCAAATTCCAACCGATGATGTTGCATGAATTTCGAGATATTTGTAAAAATAATCAGACCTAAGATCTACCATACGAGGGTTCTGAGGGGACCATTTTTACGATATGAATTGTCGATTCTCTTTAGAAGGCCACAATTGATTACGACAATAGATTTAAGCTCTTAGGTCATCTTAGATTTCGAGAAAATTGAAAAATCCATTCAACCTGCGGATTGTTCATAAATGCCAATGTGAAATGCTATGAAAATAACAAACAATAGAATCCGAACCATATGTGAGTCAATTGCACATGAAAGCGACTCGCATGTGGATCATTTATGAATACGATGCATTTTCACATCACATGTGAAAGTTAGAAACGACCCCATGTGAGTCATTTGCATCGTATTTAAGTGGATTTGAGTCTTGAGAGAGCCACGAACGACTCGATGAGAGTTTTTGCCCCCCATTATAATGGTCGTCTACACCTGCATAACGTTTCTTCAGTCTTGGATAGTCTTAATTACAATCTCAGTTCTAGAAGACGTAGAATTACTTGTCATTTTCCTTTTCCTTAACCTTTTCCCAGTATGAACCCACCAATTATGGGGCCGTCCCACTATCTAATATTCAGTTTTTGATTCAGTAACTGCATGATTAGAAAGGGCCCACTGACACGTGGAAATCAACCATTGGCTAAAAACCATAAATTGAGAATCAGGATTAGCATTTGCATCACTAGTCAAAAGGAAAGTCGCTTATCACGTTCACACACACACACGAAACGATTTCTTCACGCGCTTCCAAGCTTTTTCAATACGCGCTTTGAGGATAGATAGCTTCACGAAAGGGAAAAGCCCCCCCGGTCGACCACATCACCAAATCTAAGCCCCCCCCGGGTCCACCACATCACCAAATCTGTCGCCGTACAAATAAAACTGATCTACCAAAAATGCCCATGCTGTTTGAGCAAAAGTATCAACCCTACATCAAATTGCCAAAGCAGTGGCTCACTTGATTTGCATATCTTAGGGCCCGTGGTCAAAAGTCGAAAGGCTGGGCTTGCGAGGGATACCCTAGGTAAATAAAAAATAAAAATAAAAATCAAGGGTCAGTTACTGCAGACCCTAAGCTTATAGAATTATAGGAAAAGGACAGGCTTCATAATGCGTCACCAATTTAAGATGGAGCATTATTGCATGATTTTAATGCCTTTTATCACTCCGAACGGCATCAGACAATTTGTACATTTATATACCCTGAACGGCACCACCCATTTTACATCTGTATTGCTGACAAACTACAGTTTTCTACTTCCAGAATCTAGCACAAGATAGAGGATGCAGCTGCGCACTTTGGATATGGGTCTATTTGAGACCAATGGTTCCATGCAGACCCAAATAGAACTATCAGAGTTTTAAGAGATGCCAAGAATCAGTCCTTCAATTTTTAATAACATGATTCAATAGAGGTCAAAAATGAATTTGCATTCATAAAGGATAAAGCTACAGCCCTAGCTTAGAAATCGAAGATTCTCTATCGAAATTTTTACCACACAAAAGCAACCGAAAGGAATGAAGCAACGTTCCTCCCATATGGCCCACGGTACGACTACAAGGCAATCAACACGTGCTGCTGGATAACTTTATACACAGCCCAGCATTCAGTTCAGTTGCATGCACGGCAAAAAGTAAAACATTACTTAGTTACCTTTACCATATTTTTCCTTGCTATTTGACCCGACAAGACTAATTCTAAACCCCCGAGTACACACATGACATTAGAACACACGTGCAGGTAATTTTTTTGGTGTCGAGCACAGGATATGGATGAGCAAACCCATACATTATACCAATAAACCAACCAACACCCACAAATTTACACTATTATACTACACTCGGTAAAAATAGAAATGACTAGCCAAACGGTGCAGTTTCAACTTTCAACAAGCCAATGGCATATTTGTAATTATCTCAAGAGTCATATGCATTTCCATCTGATGCTAGCTATAAGATTGACTTCGCAATGTGAAAGAGACCGAATGGAAGGGCTGAGAAAATAGCCTCTGTTTGGTTGGTGACAGCATCAGATCGAGAAGGAGCGAGAGGAGCAAAAAGGGATCGAGAGAGAGAAAGAGATTGGGAAAAGGAAAAGATGATGTTTGGGAGCGGAGACAATGAAAGCCCAGTAGGAGTAGGAGGGCAGATGGGTATGATACCAGGGCTACCGCTGCAACTGAATCCGACAGGCATGGTGTCTGGTGGTGGTGGGTCATCAACGCACAAGGAGGAAAGGGTACCTCAATGGAGCCACCAAGAGACGAGGGATTTCATCGCCATAAGAGCAGAACTCGAAAGGGACTTCACCCTCGCCAAGCGAAACAAGACGCTCTGGGAGGCCGTCGCTGCTAAGATGAAGGAGATGGGCTACCGAAGGAGCCCTGAGCAGTGCAAATGCAAGTGGAAGAACCTCGTCAATCGATACAAGGTATCCCATCTCTCTCTCTCTCTCTCTCTAATATATTTTTTTTCCTCTTCCTGATTTGGTCCATTGTTTGGCTAACCCAACCCCGAATTGATTGGATTGGATTTGCAAAAACTCATGATTTTGATTTCTATTGAAATAGCTTATAGCTTCTGGGGGTTTTGTACTTTTTGGTTTTTGCATTAATTTTTCTGTAAAATAGATCTAATTATTATTTGAATCGGAAATCATTTGAAATGATAATGAACTTGGGTGGTTGTTTTTGCAGAGAGTTTACCAATACAGTCATTGATTCTGATTTTGGAATATATTCAAGGACTAGGTTTTGATTCAATTGTTGGATTGATCAAGGTCTTCTCTCATATCCCAGCAGGATGGAAGAGGCCTAAGACGATGATGATTTAGGGACATCTCACTACTAGAGATTTTTTTTTTTTTTTGAAACCTATAATCTTCAGATTTCCTGGGAGAAAGATTAATTACAATACAGTTAAAGAAAGACACTTGTATTAGTATGAATGAAAATTTTTTTTTTTTTCACTTGATGATAGTAAGATTTAATTAATATTCCTTTTAATGCACAGGGGAAGGAGACCTCTGATCCTGATAATGGTAGGCAATGTCCATTCTTTGATGAACTGCACGCTATTTTCACAGAGCGTGCAAAGAACATGCAAAGAATGCTGAGAGAATCAGAAGCAGGGGGAGGTGGTACTACTACTACTACTCAGGCAAAGAAGAAAATGAAGAGGCCGAGTGGAGAGAGGTCCTCTGAGGATTTATCAGAGGAAGACAATGATGATGAGGATGAAAGCGAAGAGGAGAGAAGCAGCAGCCTTGCAAGGAGTGGGAAGAGGAAGGCATATAGAGAGAGGCAGCTGCGTACAACAGTAACAGCTGAGAGGTCAAGGACCAGTGGCAATGGCATCCTGGAAGTCCTCCAGGACTGGTTCCGGCAGCAGCAGCACATGGAGATGCAGTGGCAGGACACGATGGATAAGAGGGCGCGAGAGCGGCAATTGTTCGAACAGGAATGGCGCATGTCCATGGAGAAACTCGAGAGGGAGAGGCTTCTGCTAGAGCAGGCGTGGCGGGAGAGAGAGGAGCAGAGAAGGATGAGAGAAGATAGCCGGGCCGAGAAGAGGGATGCCCTTTTAACTACTCTGTTGAATAAGCTCATCCATGAAGACTTCTGAACAGGAGAGGACAAACAGAGATATCTGCCCTATATTTTCTGAGACTAGATTGGCATCCATACTGTTTTTCTAGATTGAAACCCACCTGGTCAGTCAGCATACATTGTCAACAAAGCAAAATGAAAACAAAAGTATACTACCTTGCATGTACAGACATTTAAGTTTTTTCAATTATTATAGAAGTGATTTTGCAAACCATATCCATTCCACAATTCCAGCCATGCCTGTCCAGGAGAGGCAAATGTTGGGTTGAGTCACAGATTGATGTTTTAGGTATTTAGTACATAAGAAGTAACGAAAGGGAGAGCTTTTGTTGCTTCAATCATCAGCCAGAGTCGCTGGGGGGTTTTTCCTTGGGATGTTTGGATGCATAATGATCGACCAGCTGATTCTGGTTTGCTAGCTGCACCTAAACAATCAAAACCCATCACTAAATGAAATGCTGTGCACAATATTTGCTGCTGATGATATCAGTAAGTGGAAGGCAAAAACATAATTGGTATAAAAATGAAAAAAAAGCAAGCAAGAGATCTATGTTAAAAGTTTAAAAAAGAAAATACTAGGCAGCCACACAAACCGAAATTTGATTTTGGAACATTCATATGCTGTCAATGATTGTATTTGTGAGCATATTCCTCAGGCACACATCACCTGTGGTAAGACATTAGGCAAGTGTCTTCTCTTACTCACTATGTTTCCAGATTTAATAGCTAAAGATCCAACTTATCAGCCACTGCTAACCAACATTTTAACCTCAATTGAAGCAAGGATAGATGCTGACATTAAAATGGACAGGTGACAGAAAAAAAAATTGCAGAACTAATCTTTAATTGAAGCGAGCCTTACCTCTATATCCATTTCATCTCCAACCAAAACAAGTGCTTGTTGGTCTTGTCCATAAAAGAAAAGGATTGCTCTGGCGCCAAAAAGGAGTTTAGATGAATTGAAAAGCTAAGCAATTTCTTTTGTCCAAAAGAGGAAACTCTAGTTGGAGAAAATGGACAACACCAAGGGCGCAGTCATAGAAATTTTAGTTCATTTTTGTGCTTCATACTAGAAAAGCGGCCACACCAAACGTAGATTTTACTGTTGTGTGGAGAAGTCCTTCTACAACCTCACTTTTTCTGCAGAACTGGCCACGCAAATGTGCCCTAAAGTACACCAGTGCCAGCTCCTCCCACAGGCACAATCTCCTCTTAGAACTAACAAAACACAAAGCAAAACCAGAGCCCTCTCTCCAGTTATGCGCCATGGGAATACCGTGGAAGTGGGCAGGAGAAGAATTGAAAGCAGAGAGGGGAGGTAAAGAATTGAAAGAAGAGGCCACTGCAAATGGGCTGGAAATGGGTATTCTTCTTTAAGAATATGAAGATCTGAGGATTCCAATCTGTGGTTCTCCATGTTCTTGAAGTATTCAAAAATTGGGAGAGAAAACAAAGTTTTCAGAGGGAGGTCATGTACTAAGAGAAGGTGAAATGGAGATTGACATTCATAATGGAGGGTTCTGAAATTGAGTCAAAGAGGAAACAAAGGCTTGGGCTGAGTTTTGTGCTGGTTTTTTTGGTTATACATAAAGCATAAAGGTCTTGCTTGACCATTGAGTTTAATGCAATGTTTAAATGCTGGCTAATGACATGGGCCATTGGATATCAAGCAGCCAACTTTAGCAAGCAAAACAAAATGACCTCCCTTGCCAAAAGCTTTATAGAAGCAAGCCTGATAATTACCGTGTGGTTTGAATGATGCAAATGTAAATTAATCTGGACTCTGGAGCCATTGCCACCAATATTGGCAGGCACCAATTTGACACCAATTTTGAGAATCTGAAAATAGTCTAACATAGTGAATGTTCTTGACAATACTGCTAGATCTAAAAAATGAGAATGTCATAATATTTTAGTGAGAAATCACACAAAGACTAATAAAGCTCAACATATTCATTAGGTTAAATATGTTGAGTTCTGAGTTGACCGTACCAAATGCTTATTCATCTAGCCAGGATTGGCCTTTTCAGCTCGAATAATCATTTACTTGGGCTAAGTTCTCCTGTCCCGTAACAGTTTCAAAGGTAATCGTTAAACGTGTTGGTGTGATAAAAGTTAGTACTGAAACATCGTCAAGACTATTTTCAGCCCATTATATTCATTTTCAAGTTTTCTATGCTGAAAACACCCTAAAACCCATTAATAATGAAGCTTTAGAAGGAATGGGAGACTGCTCCACTCTGATATTTTTCATTAGTAGCACAAAAAAGAAAAAACAAAAAAAGAAATTCATTATGACCATTATATCAATTGTAATGTATAATATCAAAATTCCATTATAACACCAAAAACAGTTCTTAAACCAAGTTAACACATCTCTGCTAGCTAATTTCTTTAGCTTCTATTCTCCACCTCTTACTACCTTGTACTTTCAACCTCAGTTCTTTGTAATATAGTTGTTTACAGGTCATTCTAAGCACGTGCCAAAGCCATTCCATATATCCTTCCATTATTTCTTGTACCGGGCATGCTCTTAATCTTAGATATCCTCTTATATAATCAAAGCCCGACCTTTCTTGTCACTCCATACATCCAATTTAGCATTCACATCTTGGCCACATGTATTTTTTGTTGTTTCTTTGTTGCCTGATATTCAACTTCATATAGTAATGCATGTCTAATCAATGTCTTCTAAAAATGCCTATTTTAATGTGACATTCGACAGAATCACATAATACTCCACCAGCTTGTCTCAACCTGGCCAACCTGCACTAGTCCTATTTATAATATCTGACAAGGCACATCATATTCCCTCTTCAAGCTACCCACCTTGGAGATGACTGCGAACAAGAAAGTCGGAACCATGCAATAGATCCCTGTCTCCTTGCAAAAGGCTCCATGATATCGTATTGAAAGTTCAAACTCTACCAATCACTAGGGGTTACTTAATGTAAGTGTAGCTCCTTTATTTGATTTTTGCAATGAAGCAGATAATGCTACTTTGCTCTTGCCAATAAAGTTAAACTTCTTTTTCTTCGTCTTCACCATCATCATCCCATCGCCCATCCGGGTCGACTTTGTGAATTATACTTTTCAACTCATCCTTATTTAGATCCTTTTTCTCCAATAAGATGTAATTAATAAAAGAATCACGAATTTCATTTGCATGATGTGGGAAAGGTATTTCCCCCCCTTTCCTGATAGTTGTTGGAACTTGGAAATGGCATCCTCAGTTCCTCACACCTGTGATTGGCATAATAGGTGAAATGTTTGTACTGAAGCAGATAGCCAAGGGGGTGCCGTGCCCATCTCCCCTATCCACCCGACACCCACAAAACAAGATGTTGAATAGTAGAAACAAAGAGGATTTACTTAACAAATATTCTGTAATATCTTATTTAAAAAACCTTAAGATGCCTAATCCTCATAGTCTGAAATAAGAACGTAAACAAAATGGGAGCCAAGGTAGTACTTAACATACAATTATTTTTTCTATTTAATATGTATTCATATTATAGAATTAAAAAAAAAAAAAAAAAAAACCAATTGCCTTAGGGGTGAACACAGGCCATGTTCAAGTCAGACCCATAGTGGACCTATACTCAAACTAGAATTAATAAAAAGGGAAGGGAGCACAACAAGAGTCCAGGATATAAGACTCAAATTCTACCAGTATCTAGATCCATACCAGAGAAGAGGTTACGTTTCCCCAAATAATTGTATGTGTATATAATATATTTAATATATACTTAATATAATGTCCGATAGTGGCATTCAAATGCCCCCTAGAACAGAACCTGGGCCCATACTAAAAATGGGTTTAAGATAGCACCCTTCTATAAGCCTTAACTGAAACCTCCACAGATGTCGCTGACTTATTTTGAAAAACCTTTTTTTTTTTCTAACCAAATGGAGCATAACACCTTGCGTCACATACATGGAAAATCAAGATGACACTGTTCCTACTACCTTGTACTTTCAACACATGAATTAGAGGGAACTTAAAAAAAACAAAAAAAGAAAGAAAAACTGAAACAATAATTTTAAAGCTTCAAAAAGATATAAGTTACAGCTTTCAAAAATAAAATTGTTAAGTCTTTTGCTAAAATTTGAAATAAAAAAAACTAAAAACTTCTACAATTTCAAAACCAATCAAAAGTACAGAAACCATAAAATGATTCACTTAATTTGTCCTATACTCCTATTCCTATTGAATATCAATATCTTTTTTCTCTCCTCTTCAGTTTCCTTTCATCCCATCTCAGAAACACTAAGGTGATGTTTGGTTGCATTAAAATACATAGGAATTGAATACATAGGGTAGTTAAAAATGAAGATCGAAGGTGAATTTCCAAAGATAAGCATCAAATAGCATCTTCTTTTGATTCTATCTCCCTAAAAGAAAATGTTATTTGATGATCATTTTTTTGGAAATTCACCTTTAATCTTCATTTTTAACCACCCATGTATTCAATTCTTATATATTCTAATGCAAACAAACATGCCCTAAAAGTTGATATGATGAGAAAAATCCAGATCCATCCATGGAAAGCATAAGAACACAAAAACTCAAGAGGATGAGGAAAACTGATATCCATCCATGAGAAGCATAATTGCATAAGCCCCACTCTCTCGCATCGACCGACTGTATGAAAAAATAGATAAATAAATAAACGCATGTTCCGCTCATATATGACATACCCCCTACTGACCACTAAACATGTTCGATAGTGTGATGAATCAACCTACATGCTGTGGTTTTATTGTGTCAATGATACACAAATATTCTGTATTGCCCAAAACACCAATATCCGATGCCCAATAGAATGTTTATCGACCAATAACTCAAACCATGGTGATAGGTTGCTTCTCTTCTTCTATTAAAGCAGATCAAGATGACCCACATAGCTTACGCAGAAACAGAAATGGAATAAGCATTCTTCACAGTTTCCAATGTATTAAGAATTGACAATTTGTCATGTTTCAAATGCAATAGAAAATACCACAAACAAAGTTGCAACATAAATAAAATCCTAAAGTTAGAAAAATAGAATGATGAAAAGCATGAATTTATTACATAAAGTTAGAAAAATAGAATGATGAAAAGCATGAATTTATTACTTTGAAAAAATGACAAGAATCTAATTAAGCAAGCATGAACAAAGCACAATAAACCAATGATCAAGATTCTGTGGAAATAATATAATGGAAATGAAAATGCATGGACTGCGCGTTTGGTAGACCAAAGAAAACAACTTAGTGACACAATGCAATAGATCTCCATAACTGCGAGCTTCTATCACGAAATCAAGTACCAGTTAGTACTACTTGATTGAGTCATACCAGTTTTGACACTGTTTGAGTTGAATGCCAATAATGAGATTGAAAGCCACGACATCTATAATAAAACAGAGGGCTTGAGAAGGACATTGCAAAGGGATCTGTAAAGGAGGGTAAAGTGGAGACAAGCTAGTGGAGTAGAGTGCAGTAGTCAAATGCCACTTCATTTGAAAAAGGAGCATTTAGAAGACAGTTGGACCTCCGTTCTTCTTTTTCTTTTTCTTTTTCTTTTTTCCCCTTTTTTATGGAGTTGAATGCTGAGAAATGAAAACATGGCATGACAAAGAACTTTTTGCCCAAATGCGCACGCTAAAGTGGATGTCTGGAGTAACTAGCAAGTAAAGAACCAGGATGAGGACTAGTAGTGATACACATGTCCTTATCGATGTATGATAAGGTTGAGCAATCAGTAGAATAACCTCACTATTATTTATTTATTTTTGAATGGTAATGGCCCCAATATTTGAAGAGAACAAATCTTGGAATCTCAACTTACCCCATGAAAGTCAATTGTATAGGAAGTTACATTCACAATTGATTGAACCATGCATCAGGCAAGGTCAGCTCCATTGATTGTTCCTGCTTTAATGCAGCGGTAGAACTGGGGTGTGGGGGCAAGCCTCCTGTTTTGGAAAACCCCTGCCCCACCAAGGCAAACACTCCTCTTTGGGTGATTTTCAAGCTCATCCTCAATCATGCCCAGAGGTTGAGATCCAAGAGTTTGTCATGATAATCATAAAAGTGGGTCTATGATGCATGGACCAGACTTGACCATATCGTAAAGTCGAGTGCATTTAATCATTTCCCAATTACAACAATTGCACACGAAGAAAATTAGGGTTGCTCCAGCAAAAGTGGATCAAATATTATATTAGATGGGTCAGACATGCACAGAGAACTGAAAAAAACTCCATGTACAAACCAGTAAAAGAGCTATAAGCCTAAGGAGCAAAACAACAAGGGACTGGAATGGAATAGTGTGAAGTTACATTTCAGATTATTGATCAACAAAACTTAACAGTAAACATGTATAAATGGGGGAGTAGAATTCACAAGGCCAATCCCAAATACATGGTTAATACTTGAACAATGGAGATAATGATAAGGATAAGGAGGAAAAGGAGGAGACACGTTGGGAGGATTCTCTCAACTTTCGGTGACACTTCTCTTAATCTATTTGCTTTCCCCCAAAAGCAACATGCTGGGAGGACTCTTTTGTTTTAGAAAAGGAACCATCAACTTTGGGCTACACCTTAATTATCTCTCTCTCTCTCTCAAAAGTAGCCATCAAATGGCGTCAACTTTCACACAATGTCTCATCAGCTCAGCCAACTCTATGAGGATATACAATGGTGTCAACTTTCACACAATCTCTCTCTCTCTCTCTCTCTCTCTCTCTCAAAAGTAGCTATCAAATGGTGTCAACTTTCACACAATGTCTCATCAGCTCAGCCACCTCTATAAGGATATACAGTCACTGATAAGATAATGTAAACAAATAAAGATGACCAGCACTACATCTTTTCTTTAATTATAGATTACAGATTATAAATAATTCAATCAATCAACATGCAAATGTTGTTGGTTGCTTGCCCTTGATCATCATGAGAATCCTTTGCTAGTTATATCTGAAACTAAAAGCGCGGGCCGGAGAATAGCGAAATTCGACCAGAAGACAAGATAATTTATGAGAAAAAACATGTATTATGAACCAGTCAGAGAAAGATAAAGTCTGAAAAAGGAGGAGGGAGAATATGAATTATGGCTAACCTAAATTTGCCAGTGATACAAACAAGAGAAGAGATCCAGAGCTAGGGTTTGTAATGTGAAAGGTTCATTTCTAAATAAACAGTGTTATCATAGATCAAGGGAGAAATACAAACAGTAAAGAAGGGATCAGATCCAACATGAATATGAACATGAATATGAATCAAGAGAGGTACCTTGCAGATTGGGCAGGTGATTTTAAGGGCAACCGCTCTGGCTTCGAACTGAGATCCTTTTTGCTTCTGATTCTTCTCAGCATTTCGTCTCTGCGCTTCGATCTTCTGCTTTCCTCTCGTCATTTCTCCTCCCACTTCTCGCTTCAATCGCTAATTGTTATTTTTTCCAAACTGCGATGCGATGTTTTTACTTTAGGAGGGTAGTCGGTAGTTATATTAACCACAGCCACATATATATTACGGGGCTGCGGGACCCATTTGAGCAAATCATCGTTAATAGGGATGTTAACGGACATCTGATTTTTGGAACTGGTTTTAGATTTTGATTTATAAATGGGTTCGAGTCGGGAATTCAAATCAAATTAGGTTCTGATTGATAAATAAGTCTGGCTCTACTCCATACAAGTTGCGGGTGGTAGACATAAAACCCGATATATAAACTTTTAATGTTGCAGATTATAGTTTAAAATCAATTTTTATTAGACCATTTTTATATTTAATTCTAGGAGTAGTAAACTCGATGTATTTTAATAAGTTGAATGTTATCCTCATTTTAAGAAAAAAAAAAATTAGAACTAATTTTCGAACTAGATTCTAATCCATTAGTTAGACCTAGTTTTGGAACCGGATCCGGATCATTGGAACTGAGTCTAGAACCAATAAAACAAAGTTTTGATATGAAATCAAAATCATTATTTAGAAATGAATTTGGATCCGAGTCAAACCATCATTTGCTGAAATTAAACTAAAACAGACAATGAACGTTAAGGTTACAATACCATCATTAATTTTTTGAATTTTTATGAAATAATCAAGTTTAAACTTTGATTAAATGATTTTATGAAACATATCATGAAAGGAAGGATGGCAGAGTTGTTCGTATTTCATGACTCCCACGTAATGTGAGTATAAAGAGCTGGATCTTTAGCTTTTTAGTTGATGCAAATCCAGATTCCCCTCATAGGATATGTGTCATATCCAAAGCCGGATCCATCATCTCCCCCCACCTTTTTTTTCCTCCAATGAAAAAGGATCCGACCTAAATACAGGATCGTTTCCATCCATCTTCATCCCCAGTTTCAGCCTCGTTTTGATCCTTCCTCCAAAAATGCATAAAAAGACAGCCTTTCTGTTTCCAACCCACACAAGACTTATAATAAACCTCTACCACATAAGGCTCAACAAGCTCTGCAAAACCCCTCATCCAAGAGAGCTCAACTCCACCCACCAATCAACAGAAAAACTGCTGTAAAAATAACCCAAGCACAAAGAATTACTAATTTTAGAGGAGAAAAGATTCACTTTAATTATTGAAGCACTGCACCATAGTCATATTTCCTCATACCATTCAAAAATAAATTGAAAAAAAAAGTCAAATTTCCATGTTGCACTAAATTATTGAATAACAGCTTGTATTTTAGCCAGTGCCTTAATATGTTTCCAACATAAAAAAGTTGGATTTCATAGAAAAATCTTGGCTACAAAATGCCTACAGTGAGCCCATTTCTGATCAAACAGTTGGTACACTTATTCAACAGCCTTAGCTCATCCACGGTGTCCAAAGCTATACTCTTGCATGGGCACTCATGTAAACAAGCTGCATGAAAACCAAAATTGGCACTCAGTTTTCTGTCCATATGCCACATTCTGAGTCTGTAGAAGAAATTACCAAACAAATTACCAACCAACCACCCACAGGTTAAAAAAAACCAGCTTCAGTTCTCCAAATCTAAAATCTCATTTAAGAGTAAACTGAGCCATTTTGTTTTTACCTCTTGGGCAACAAAGGTTAACTCTTTTTTTCCCCCCATTTTGCTACCTTGCATTGCATTTTCTATGTTTCTAAATTAGCAAAACGAAAGAGCTGAAACCCTTGGCTGGTCCATCGATTAATCCTTAATGTTGGCAATGACCCAAAATTGCATCAAATAAATATTCTCAGCTATTCAATGAAAAGCCCACAAATGGATAGCAAAAAGTAATGCACATTTTCAACAATTCACATTCACAGTCAGCAGGAACAACCTCATTTTAACTCGTAACTGCAAGATTGACAGAAATGAACAGTGCCTTGAGCACAAAGTTAAGAGTGAGAGCTAGCCCAACTGTTACTCCTTAGTCCAGCCAACAAAGCTGGGAGGGCACAAACTGAAAGCAAATTAGTATGATTTGTATCGGGACAATCAATACATAATATACCTGGAAGTCATTAAAAACCTTACACCACGCCTATTATTAATCAGGCAAAGCAGTTCCTCGCTCGAGATTGTTCTTGATCTCTAGTGTGTATTTGCCAAATGCTCTTTCAATCTTCTTATTGAAATGCTCATTCCTATCATTGATTGAATCAATATCCTTCTCTTCATGATATCTACGCCTCCTGCTAAATGACCTGCGTTTTTCGTCCCTCTCTTGGAGCTCCTTAACCATCTTGTCTATTTTCTCCTCAGAAACCTTCGGTGCCTACAATGGACAAGAAAAAAAATAAGGGAAGGAATAAATGCTCCCGGTTTTGACGCATACATACAAAAGGAAGTAGAGTTCCTTAAACACAATTACCTTCCCATATTGAAGGCTGGAAGCACTGCGATAGAACTCAGGGTCAGATTCTTTCAATTTATTATACTCTTCCACATCACATTCTATGTTCTTAGTACGCTTCTTGTATGCATTATACAATGCCTTTGGATTGAAAACTGATCAGAAGCAAATGGCATTTGTCAGGTTCCCAAATCTAAATGAAAGATCTGAAATAAACAAAGACATTCTGTGAAAGAAGCAGCATTCAATTAGGCTAATCTGGTTCCTAAATTATAGGATGAACAAAACTACCTGCAAAAAAGGAGAGACCACTTTTCCCCTATCAGTTATTCTACGAGTGGCATATAACAATGATGAGTGTAAACTAGTCTGCAGTACAGCTCACAGGGCCCACGTATATGCATACTTATCAGTGGGTGGGGGGATGGAAAGGTCTCTGGTCAGGCAAAAGATTCAGCCCCATTAGATCATCTTATTCCTTGATTTAACAGGCCTAAATTTAAGAGTCTTTTGACTATCGATTCTTTTTTTTCTTCTTTTTTATATTCAAAGCAATGATGAGCAAAGGTCAGATGAGTGTCAATCAAATTCGTAGTTGTCAAACTGTTCTGGTCCTTATTCTGGTTTGGCCCTGTAGTGGTACATTCTGGCAATCCAATTCTGCTGTTCCTTTCCGGAAAAGAAGCATGAAAATTGAAAGAACTAAAAGAAAACCTAAAACTGAAAAAAAAAAAAATAGCAGAATGCAAGAATTATACAAAAAAATGCATACTCGCATCATTTAAATTAGCTACATTTTAAATTTGACTAGGTATGAATGAAAAAATAAAACTTTTGAGGGGCATCTCGTTCCTTCCAGAATGGGCCAGAACTGGAGCCGATATTGGGCCCTGCAATGACTGGAATGGGATGGAAGCGGAACCAGAATCTTTGAGGGCATTGCGTTCTGCCCCAGGCCAGTTTTGAAACATTGTGGCAATTCCAATCAGAACGGAACGGAATTGACAACTATGGGTGCTTGGTTACTAGCTGTGAACGGGGTTGATGGGTTTGTACTTTACATTGTAAATCATGAAAAGGTGCGGTGCATGAACTAGATGCTCATTCAAACAAGTGAAATGCTAGCAATAGTGCAATAATAAATTCATGTTCAACAAAATCTGATAAGCCTGAGGATTAGTAAAGGCTCCAGTATATCTAATAGGGGGCACACGCTGCATGAGATGGTTGTTGAATCTGAGAATTGCATAAGTAAATAGTGGCACGGAAACTAAATAAAAATTTAACGGGGCAAAATACAAATTATGTAGCGATATAGGCTTTCTTCTAATGATAATGATGATATAAGCTTACCATCCCAACCAAAAGGAGCAGGATCCTTTTCCCATTTCTTGTATTTAGACTCTGCCATCTCCTGTGTATCAAGCATATATGCCTTCTTCATATCCAAACCATTTGCATCAAGCAGTTTCCCAATTTTTTTCTGCCTATCTTCAAACCATTTCTCTTTGGAAATTCCTCTTGATTCACTTGGAGCTTCTAGTCTTTTTTTCTCTGCCACCATAGCCATTTGATTGGCTTTTCTTGCCTCATTCTGCAACCAAAAATCACAAACCATGGAAATTGAGACAGGGAGGACAAATGAACCATGGTAAATTTTTTGGTCATTTAGGTATGGTAATATTCATCCAAGGATGAAAAGATGAAATGCTCTTCTAATTCTATAAAAACAACACATGAGAACCAGGGCGGGGCCAACCATTTTTTGCTATAAGGACTTTAATGCAAACACCTTATGAGCCTGAGTCCCTAACCAACTGAGCTAAAGCCAGGGACCAAGGCAAATTATTTTATTCGGTTCCAGTTATGATGAGTTTACAGCCCCCTTCATTATTTTGAGCATGTGATTTATAAAGAATAAAGCACAGGTTGTAGCATGTGGGTGGAGAAGGCATGTTCTCATAACCAAAATTCCATTCAACTAATTAGTCCCTTTCAAAGTAAACACTTGTACCAGAAAAAGTGAAGGATAGAGAGAGGGGAGGGGGTATGCTCCTATGAGACTAACTCTTACGGTATTATGAGAGTAAGGGTGGGGGCCACATGACACAAAAAAAAAAGAGGGGCGTAAAAAGGGGCGTCTTTGAGAATTTCCCATATACATATATATATATATAGGTTTACTTATGAAGCCATGTGGGAATTACCATCTTAAGCCTTAACTCAAACAATCTCTTCTGCCTTCCTGTGAGATTTGAGAAATCTTCAATATTTTGCTCACCAAGATGGTCCCCATCACCATTAACATGTTCTTCATCATCAGCATGTTCGTCTGGACCTGGTCTTGATTCAGGACCTTCAGTCTGATCCACTGCACCTAATGACAACCACCCACCACCTTTTTCAAAAAGAAAACATGTAGCAGTAGATCATGTATAAAAGAAAATAATTGCAATTGATTATGCAAAACAGTGTTATAATATACATGCAGCATTTCTAAGGGAGAACATGTATCTTTGGAATCACCACAGAATCTAAGGAAGTTAAGCATGCAATATTTCTGCCCATTAACACTTGTCTCTCACAAAGGCGAGGAGGACCGTCACACGAGAGCGTAAAGCATGAAGCTCCAGCATATATATGTTTTCTGATTGGGGATTTGGGAGTTTTCCAAGTATATAACCTCTAGATAATTTCACTGCAAAGGTGTCCAGGGCCCACAGCCAATTTTCCAGTCAAGATTATTTTGAATCTAGGTTTTGGAGTAGATGAGACATTAGGCCCCATTTTGAAGAGGTCCACAGTCCTAACTCCCAACCCCCTATGAGGACACCCATAGACCATCAAAATTTCAGGGATAGGAGCTTCCAAAGAGCCACAAGCAATTTCAGGGGGATCAAACCCAGGCCGCTCTAGCTAATGCCAGCTGGGCATTAGCAAACCCCTAGACAGACATCCTAGGCCAACGACTTCGGAAGATGTCCAACTCGGCTGGCATGCTAAAGACATTTCTAGAGCCTATTCCCTAGCCTAAGCTATGGTCATTTAAGTAAAGAACAAAGGCTTGCCAACTCGGCTGGCATGCTAAAGACATTTCTAGAGCCTATTCCCTAGCCTAAGCTATGGTCATTTAAGTAAAGAACAAAGGCTTGAGGGGTCTTCGGTCACTCAGTAGTCAGTAGATGGGATTCTGGGGTTTCCCCCTTCTAGGCATCACTTTCTTGTTATAAAGGAACATCAACTATCATCTTCTCGGATCAACAGATCATACAAAGCCATTGTACCTGCACCGGAAAGATATTAAAATATCCTCCTTCCTTTGATCGCTCTTTGTTTTCTTTCTTTCCCGTTCTTAAATCCATGTTTACAATTGATAGATAGGATCCATCTTATACTAGAAAAACCCATTGTTTCTGAAAGTTGCAAGTAAACACAAATTTGCACTATACAGATTATATATTCCATAATTCAAGTTTACACATGGACAGCCTGAAGCATTTACTTATGTATCTTCATCCCTGTAGTTTTTTTAATAGTAAGGGCTCGTTGCGTGTGCACACACGCCCACACGTGTACGTGAGAGAAAGAGAGCTGGATTGGGAATGTTGTTATTTACGGACAATTAAAATTAAGTTAAAAGTCCAATCAATCTTTGTTCCCCTCTTTGGCAATGAACTTCAAAACAAACCAATTTTTTTTTTCAAGCATTGGAAGATGAAGGCACCTGATTTCTCTCTCTCAAATTGTTCTCTCTCAAGCCGTTCCTTCTCTTTGGCAATCCTTATAAAGCAAAATTCAACACATTCATGATATGGGTTGGATGCATTTATGCAATCAGGGTGTGCTCTCCCTTCTTCAGACATGATTAGCTGCGTAGAGGATTTGCTCTTATGTGAGAAAAGAACTAGAAGCCTCTCTCTCCCTTTCTGTTACCTAATAAAATAAAGAGAAGAATTTATGTTACACTACAATCAGGATGAGTGCAAACCTCAAAAACTAATACAAATTCGTAACAGCAAGTACTTTGATCAACTGTTAGAAACGAAAAACACCAAAACAATGTTTATAACATCAATTCATCATATCTTACAACTCCAAATTCGCATCTTACAATTCCAAATCCGTAACAGCAAGTATTCTGATGAACTTTTATGATAAAAATAAGAGAGTTTCCAGTTCTGGGACTGGAAGCAGAGGGCAGTAGGAAAGCCCCCAAATCTGTCGTCCAAGCTGGAATCCGAAATAGGTTTTTTTAGCTTGAAAAAACAATACAGACGTCAAGATTTAAGATTTTCCATTCAAGATCATGCCCAATTGAAAGAAGATAAGAAATTAAAACTAGGTATCCTTTAAGCATATCAACAACCAGAGAGAGAAAAGAAAAACCCCAAATCCGTCGTCCCAATTGGAATCCAAACTAGGGTTTTAAGTTTGACAAAAGCACTCAACATACAAGCATCGGGATTCAACAAAAAAAACCCCAAAATAACCAACCATAGGGTTTAACAGAGCCCCCAATACATATCAAGTTTCTCTAAAAAAGCGATTTTTTCCGTTACCTAAACGCATGGAGTTTCCGCCTCATGTAATTGAAACGGAAATTAGGGCAAGATGAAGCTAGAATTTACATAGAAGAGGGAGAAGAGATTAAAAATCCGTGTGAGGATGATAGAAATCAAAACGGGATTGTTCTTGTTTTTGACGAGAGATACGATCATAGTTCATGCGTACCTGAGATTTGTCGAATAGAAGATATGGTTGGAAGCAAAAGGCATCTATCTATAAAACACAGGCAAGTCTGATATATATGAATTTAACAATGGGCGAGTAATTTAGGTTAGTCCCTCTTTAGCCAAATCAGGAAAAAAAAAAAAAATCCAAAACTTCTCTAGGAAAATTTTTGATCTCCCTGGTAAAAAAAACTGACGAGAAGGTACGCGGGGATGTCCCACCGTCAATCAATCTAATCCTTTCACACGCACTATTTTCACGAATGAGTATAAATCTAAAATTTATACTTTTGTCCGACAATATTCAACATTAAATCTCACCGCAAGAAAACTACCTAATTTATAGTCATGCATTTAGGTTAAAAGACTTGAAATTGAGAGTTTGGATCATCTAATTGAGTTGATGTTTTATGTTCTTCTCATTGCATTTAAAGCTTTACATGTAGTGGTATCCCTTGATTTTCATGTATCCATATTAGCCCCATTGAGAGAAACATTATTATTTATAAAAAAAGAATTAGATGGAATGTGGTGTGCGCGATGAACCTATCTTGGGTCAACTTGGTTATGTGATATTCTTGGTGGATGCGAGGGTTGAAAGATCTAAATGAGATCCATAAGAGTGCAAAAGATCAACTTAATTAGATCACATCTAATCTATTGATCTATGACGTTAAGTTTAATGACTTCAAAATGCATAATTTTTGTTTTAACTTTAATTTAATGGTACAATGATGATAGATGAGTATCAAATTTGGGCTAAGAAGTGTTAACTTGATCATAGGACACCCTGGGTGGGGCCAAAGGATCCACCAGAATTGCTGGATGAAAATATTTGGCTGTAGTTATTAGCCCAATCATAGTCCTTAGTTTTTAAGTCCTTAGACTTACATTGTGCAATTTTTATGTGACAAAATCAATGTTGAATAACCTATGAAAACTGTTTACGGTTTGAAAACTTCACTTTCAACGATTTATTGAATCCTATTATATATATATCACCTTAAACGGACCCTAACTCTAATGCCTCCCATGATTATTTGTAACTCTTCAGGCGCCTAATCACCTTAATGGCCCTCCCGTAAGTTTTTCTTTTAGTTCTCCTCTTCAAGCATTTTGCAAATGAAGGCTTTCGTAACTAACCGTTTCTCCAGGCTTTTCGAATGATCTTCCTATAAAAGGATCAATTTAGAGGATGCCGTTTCATCGATTGAGTTAACTCCTCTCCTCATTATTTCTGCTATAACGCTCGGAAGTTTCTCACTGCGATTCGGAGGAATCATGGAGAGCTCGATTGCTGAAACGCAACCCCTCTTTTATATTTCTCTCACTTCAAGGTCTTCTTCTTCTGCAATCATCTCTAAAGTCTGCTTGCAAAGGCTTCACTACATTTTGGTTTTTGCTTCAAAGGTAATGAATTTTTCTTCTTTGAACCACTTTTCATTTCTGTTATTATTCTTCATCTTTCCATTTTGTATCGATTTTCATTTTTTTCTCCCTTATCATGTACCTTGTTTTGGATACACACATGGTGTTTGGAAAAATGCCTATAAAGATGTTCACAGGTTAATGGAAATGAATGTGAATGTTGTATAACCAATTCTGTTAAGCCCATCACATTTTCAAGCACCTTCATATCTTCTTTTAGTTTACGGGTTTCACATTTTTCAAAATTGAAAGATAGTGGTCAAAATTGAATTAAAAACATTTAGTTATAATATATAGTAATAATTTAACGTGGGGTGTAAAGGAATTGGAGGTGAAGGTGGTGATTTTTGAGGAGGGGGAGGAGAAATTCACCTCTATAGGTAAGCTACCAATAAAAACCTCTTATCTAGAACATGTTCCAAAAGTTTATGCAAAGTAATGAACCTAAATCCAACCCTTCAATTGATGGCAAGTGATTTGAAGAGTAATTAAGGATATTATACCAAGGGTCCAAAAGCGACAAAAAAAAAGAGGCTGACTGACCCTGCTTGGTCCAAAAACCTGCTTGTTTGGACAAGGTTGTATGCAATACCATTATTTTCTTCGAATACTTAAGAACAAGGGCTACAAGTGAAGCAAATGAATATACAACCCAAGGCATTTATCTGAAGGATCTCCTCATCATTTGGAACCCAACCCATTTATCTGATGATCTGATCATAATAGTACTCATCATATAGACCATCTTCCAAAAGTTTCAGCAGATTAGCGTACCTAATACCAACCCTTCAATTGATGGCCAGCAAATTAAGAGTTAACAAGGATCATATACAAAGGGTCTAAATGCAACAAGAGAGGGCTGGCTCTTGGGAGGATAAGATCTTCAATTGCGGCAATGGTATACCCACAACATTAAGATCACATCAATAGTTTGGATCATCAGCACCAAAAAATCATAAATACCCTGCAAGTGAAAAGATTAGATTTGTAAGAACAAAGTGAAATTACTGAAAGTATATATCAATTATCTTACTTGAATTGGGTGGAGCTGCCATGAACAGGTTCTTCTCTTGGTTCATAATCAATAAGGAGAGGACTGTTCTTATCTGTGGTGGAAGATGGGCCTCGCCCATTGCGTGCTGCTGCAACAATCACTTCAAGAATGCTCATAAAAGGGTTCTTTTCCTTCATTAAACAATAGCGATATGTCTTGGATCCAAGCAAGAAAACAACCATTGCGACCATCATTGGAATGCATGGAACTCCAAATCCTAGTCCCCAGCTATGGTTATCTTGGATATAGTTGACAATACAAAGTGAAACGACATTACTAAAACATAGTCCAAAGTACCACCAATTAAAGAATGAGCTCTTGGACTTGCTCTCTTTAGGATCACGTGGGTCGAACTGATCTGCCCCGAAAGCCTGCGCACATGGCTTGAGCCCGCCCAAGGCTAGTGCTGCCACATACAGTGACAGGAAGAAGAAGACAACTTGGAATTGAATTGGAGAAGGGCAAGATGATGTGCTTAAGGTTTTGATAATGCAATCAGGTGGTCGGAGAGAACGAAGTGTAGCTGATAGAGTTAGCATGCCTAACCCCTGTTTGCACCTCCAATCAAGTTGAAATTAGTATCAGCAAGAACCCAAGGTCCAACCGTTCACCCAAAAAACAAAAAAAAGTTCCAGAGGGCCTTCGGAAATAAATTTAACAAGATGAGGAAGCCAGAGCGGAACAAACCAGGATATAAAGAAGGAAAGAAAAGAGGATGGTCCAATAGCGGCCCAAATAGAGATCTGCCACAAAAGCTCCTAGGAGGCTAAACATCCAGCCTGCACCAGCCCATGTGTTTACATTGGCAGCTGCAGCTGCTGTTGGTTCTTGGAGGGGCCCAGTAAGATAGCTTATCAGATTAGAAGCAATTGCATTGTAGACAAACCTCTCAGCCATCTCCACTCCTGGCCCAAGAAGAGAGGAAAAAAAAAAAAAAGGGAAAGAAGGCAATTACAACTTAATATTGTGTGGCCATTACATCTCTCTTGTCCCTAAGCAACCCCAAATTTTCAATATTTCATCTGTGGGGGTCAATCTTGTGATCAGGCTGTTTTTTTTTTTTTTTTAATTACAAATCAACAGGTCTCCTCACGGATGTGCCCATGGTAACAACAGTTGGCTATTGGATGTTTATAACTAATGATCAATTCTGAAAACAGAATTACGGACTGTTGCTTTGAGTTTCTTTCAACTTCTCATTAAATGGTGATGGATCTGGTAATTATGAACATCTAATTTTGCAACTTTTTGGCCATAATACATTTGGTCTGAGCTGGGCCCACATTTTGGTCCTGTTTATTTCATGTAATTGAATTCTTAGAAATAAGTAGTTAAAAATGAAAAATTAAAGGTGAATATCCAAATGCAACCATAAAAAAGATTAAGGAAAGATTAGAAATGAATACCCAACTATCACTCTTGTAACTCAAGTATTTGGAAAGTCTATGTTCCTTCTCCATTGGTACCTTGCATCCTTCGCCCCTCACCTCATATTAATAATCCTTTGGTAGAGCTCATCTTCCCAAGAGCTCATTC
This sequence comes from Umbellularia californica, assembly GCA_028538565.1. NCBI lineage: Eukaryota > Viridiplantae > Streptophyta > Magnoliopsida > Laurales > Lauraceae > Umbellularia > Umbellularia californica. The sequence goes on along the minus strand of JAPQWN010000001.1, from coordinate 8,501,576 downwards.
TATTGGCTACAGTGGCCAGAGCAAGTGTTTTTAAAGCTCTAAGTGAGAGATTGTAAATTTAAACTTTTACAAGCTACATATTTTAGCATTTTAGTTAGCCTGACCCTATTAAATTCGACCCATTGCTATCATGATAGTGGGCTCCTCAAATTTGTGTGTGTAGACTTGGATTTAGCCTGACCGGCACCAAATTCACCCGTTGTTGTCTTGATTGGTGTAGGCTCCTCAAATTTGTGCCGGCTTCAAAATTAAAGTTAGAGTAGTCAAAATTGAAATTAAGCTGGTCACAATCAGCAGCTTTCAATGGGATATACTGATTTACATAAAAAATAGTAACATGCAGGTCTTTAGTATTTCCTGACTTTGGATGAATATTTGGCCATATATTACCTATGCTTGAAACTAATGTAGACGCTGTTGGAGTTAAAAACTCCGGTCATTAGATTGTTAGAAAAACAGGTGCATGTAATGGGTGTTAAGTGTTGGGAAGTCCTACGCCCCACATTGCCTAAGTAATAGGCTTGGTATATCTTAATATACTTGTATAGGCATTCCACCTATCAACTTGAACTTTTGAGTTGGTATATAATTTATTACATGGTATCAGACCATTGCTTTACAAACCGTTAATAATGGATCTTGTAATTCTTTTTCCTATTGTTGTCTTGTACTTTTCTTTGCTTTTAATGAATTCTTTTTTTTTTTTAAAGAAAGATAAAAGAAAACCAGATTGATCATTTGGTGTATATATATATTTATTTTTTACAAAGAAGGATAACATAAGGTTTGGATTTTTTTTTCAAAGTTACTCTCTCCCGATTTTCAGGCCCGTAAAATTTTGGTGCACTCAAACTCTCCCAATTTCACATTGGTGATGATTTTGCAAGTGAGAAAGGAAGTAGAAATAAAAAGGGAAAAGTGAGGTAACCCCCAATTTCACATTAGTGATGATTTTGCAAGTGAAGAAGAAAGGAGAGCTAAAAAGGAAAAGCGACCCAAAAGAATAAAATATGATTTATTATCATTATTGTTGCTTATAGTGGAATCCCCTGGTATCATGAAATCTCAGATGACATTATTTAAATTTCAGTCGTAAAATTGAAAACCTGTGTCCAAGGAGAATCAAGAGGATTTTACGGGAAAAATCCCGAAATATAGCCATATGTCCCGAAGGGTCCTGGCAAAATTGAGCATTGATTAGGTCCTTCAGTACTAATTTGGTTTTTTTTTTTTTTTTTTTCCAACTTTGATAGGAGCGACGCTAGCGTCGCTCGTGTCTGACGAGGGTGACGCTAGCATCGCTCGTCAATGTCTAGCGTCGCTCGTCAGCGCATCTTTCAATGTCTAGCGTCGCTTGTCAGCTCATCAACCATGGTGCTTTAACATGATGCTTCTCATAAGGGTATAACAGAAGTGGAGCATGATCTGAGATACTTGCCAACATGATATCTCCTTTGAGTGGGCTGCATTGAAGAAATTCTGCATTAGCCAAAACTCTATCAAGTTTGCTTTCAATTCTTGATTCTCCAATGCTGCAGTTCGACCAAGTAAAGGGAGGCCTTTTTAACTGTAGGTCCATCAATCTTGCTTCTTGAATACAATCATTGAAATCAATAAGGCCATTAGCTCTTGGAGTAGCACCCCCAGACTTCTCATGAGGCCATCGAATGGTGTTAAAGTCACCGGCCACAATCCATGGAATGGTAATACTCTTGGATTTCTGAATAACAGTGTTCCATAATTCCTTCCGTTGGATGTAGTTGTTAAACCCATAACAAGCAGATAGAAAAAAGGCCATATCTTTATACTTTATGTCACAATGCATACATTGGGCTGTTTTAGAAGTGACAGTGACTTGAGTCATTCTAGGATTCCAAAGAACCCATATTCTAGCAGAAGAACCATCATTCATATTTGATGACTCCATCCATCCATTTGGAAGAATTGAGCTTGCAACAATATGGTAGGAAGCTTGTTTAACTCTAGTCTCCAGTAAGATAACCAGAACAAGTTTCAATTTCTGAATTTTATTTCTAATCTCTGATTGCATTGAGAGTCTATTCAGACCTCTCACATTCCAAAGGAGGATTGTCATGAGGAACGAATTTTATTGGCAGGCCTCTCCTTAATGATGACCCCAGAAGACCCTGTCTTTTGCTTTACGCTTTTACTCGGTAATCTTGCAAGTAAACTTTTATCTAATTGATGGATGGAAGATAAATGTTTATGTTGAGATGCTGGCATATCTGAAATTTAATGACTTAGTCTTGCTACAGTGTCTCTCAAAACCAAAGAAGTAGTGGCAGATATATCTTCTGCAGAGGCATTAGTGTCACCATCCAGATTTGAGAGGCTCATAAATTTGTTGGAGGTGGCTTGAACTAGAGAAGTACCTGAAGGTGAAATTTGTTTAGGGCTGGATGAATTTTCTTTTGCAAGAGATGTTGGCCTTTCTGAGCTTTTTTTCCCTTCGACTATGTTCCATCCTGCCTCCTTTTCCTTCGTATTATGATCCTCTTCATGACCTTGAGGATGTTCAGTCACTTGGTTTAGTTCCATAGGAGTTGCAGCAACTGTTTTAGGTATCCACACTTTCTTTGGTTTATTTGTATCAACCTTTAATGGACAAGATTTATCCCCATGGTTGAATGTTCTGCATGTTTTGCAAGGGTTTGGTTTCCAAGCATACTCCACCTTTTGAATGATTGTTTTCTCTTTGTATTTCATACGCAGTTCAGATGGGAGTTCAGCATCAACATCTATTTCAACACAAATTCGAGCAAATGCATATTTAGTTCCCGCTGTTGTAGCATGGTCCATACATATTGGGTTGGCAAGGACACTAGCAATTTTGCTACGAGCATAGTTTGATCTAAAACAGAAATTCAAGTTAGGTAGTCGAACCCAGATTGGAATTGATTCAAAGTTCTGTCTACACATAGTGACGTTTTCATTAAAAGTTTTGCATTAAAAGATGCGCTGACGAACAACGCTAAACATTGACGAGCGACGCTAGCGTCACCCTCGTCAGACACGAATGACGCTAGGGCGATGCTAGCATCGCTCCTATCAAAGTTGAAAAAAAAAAAACCAAATTAGTACTGAAGGACCTAATCAGTGCTATATATTTTGCCAGGATCCTTGGGGATATATGGCTATATTTCGGGATTTTTCCTGTAAAATCCTCGAGAATCAATATCTAAAATCCCCTAGGTAATAAAACACGACCTTTTTTTTTTCAAAGTTTCTAAAACACAACTTATCTAGCTTTGCGTCACATCCACATCCAAAGCTCAAGGCATGAACTTTTGAGGCTGTAATAATGTTAGACATCTATGCATGAATTTGTTTTTTCCCATTCTCTTTTTCTTTGTCAGACAAAATCGTTCCGCTGGTGGGTTTAAGATTTGTTTCACCAAGATTGCATTCTCATATCTTACACTTGACTGGTTTGGATCTGAGTATGAGTTCTAACTCTTCACTATTCATGTTTGATCTGGAATTTTGGGTCGGCACCTGTAGGAAAGAATTGGGGGCAGAAGGAACTGTAGAAGATTTTGTTCATTTGGGTTTTGTACGTTTTAGGGTAGCTTTAATGGTGATGAAGCTTCTTGTTCTAAAGGCTTCCAACTTAAAAGAAAACCAACTTCGTTTTTCAAAGTTGTTTTTGTTTTTCGAGTCTATTCTTTCAGGATATCCGAATCTAATACCCGATGGTTGATTTTAGGCCTTGCCCAGTGCCGAGTCTTAAGATTTTCCTCTGGATATCTTGTGGGGAGATCGAATAATCTGATATGATAATTTGATACACCTGTCATTATCTCTGTTATTCCACCAGCCACCTTCCTTATGATTACATGCTAATTAGGAGGATTCTTTACAACTTTTTGGTAAAAATCCCAAAATAGAAAGAAAAACAATGTTACAATGAGGGGTGATTCTGGCACATATATCATCACAACATGGTAAATCAGATCGTTGGGAAATGCTAACAAGGCTTGCAACTTATTTTATTACATCCACCTTGTGCCACGTCCATGTGTAGATAATAGACCCATTTATCTAGCAACACAATTAATGTAGTGGGTCATGTGTAAAAGATCACACTCATGGGAGAAACAAACAGTCCATGCTGTTCACCCCACAAGGATAATCGACACCAGGTGGCCTTTTCGACACATCTGCATGGCATCATGACTGCTGACTGACATTGGAATCGAGTATTTCCATCAATGCAATATTCTTTTGCATTTAGCCAGATGAATGGTTCAGACACCCACATGACATAGCCTAATTTGCAATCCTTGCCAACAGTTCTCTCCCTCACATGGAGTAGGGATTCTTCCTCTTATTCTTATAGATGAAAGAATTGGAAAAATAGAGGTAGATGCCCAGTTCAATGGCACCGAGTCCTGCAAGCAGCCAATAGAAGTAATCTAGATGGGCCCGGTTGAGATTGTTCGAAAACCAGCCCTCTCCATTGTTTCCACTAGTCACCTTTGCGATGACTGAAATGAGAAAGCCACCAATGAAGTTCCCTGTGCCAAAAATGCTCAAGAGCGGGGACATCCCCACACTCCTCATTGCGTCTGGCACCTGGTCATAGAAAAATTCCTGTAAACCAACCAAGGAAAACACTTCGACCACCCCAAACAGAACATACTGAGGAATCAGCCACCAAACACTCATTGGAACAGTTCCTGCTGGATTATCCATCAGGCCAGCATCTCTAGCCACTTTTAGTCTTTGTGCCTCTACCACTGCTGCCACCACCATTGAGACCACTGATAGAAATATCCCAATGCCAAACCTCTGAAGCACTGTTATGCCAGATGGTAGGCCTGTAATAAATCTTGTCGCAGGAACGAGTACTCGGTCGTAGATGGGGATCACAGCGACGACCGTAAGGTGGATAAATGTCTGGAGGGTTGCAGGTGATATATGGAATCCAAAACCAATTCCTCTCTCCATGGTACTGCCCTGCTTTGTGAAGAATGTGGATTGCTGTGCGACAATGACCCCACTTATCAAACACGAAGCCCAGATGGGGGGCAGCCCCAACACCATTTTAGCATCTTCCACTTGAGTCATGGTGCATACGCTCCAACCCAGCTTCAGCGAATCCAAGTTTTCTGTAGCAACAGCTCGTTCTGAAAACCTGTTTGTTTAAACAAGGTTGCATGCAATATTTGTTATTTTCTTCAAATGCTTAGAATACGGGCAACAAGTGAAGCAAAAGAATCTACAACCCAGGCCATTTATCTGAATGATCTCATCATCATCTGCAAACCCGAGCCATTTATCAGATGATCACGTCATAATATTCATCATATAGACCATGTCCCAAAAGTTTCTTTGAAGCGTAGCGAACCTAATGCCGACCCTTCAATTGAGGGCCAGCAAATTAAGAGTTAACAAGGATCATATACTAAGGGTCTAAATGCAACAAAAGAGGGCCGGCTCTTGGGAGGCTAAGATTTTCATTTGCAGCAATGGTATATCCACAACATAAAGATCACATCAATTATCAATAGTTTGGATCATCAACCATGAACACCTATGGACGAGCTTGTGACCCAAAAACTCATAAATACCCTGCAAGTGAAAAGACTAGATTTGTGAGAACAAAGTGAAATTGCTGAAAGCATATGTTAATTATCTTACTTGAATTGGTTGGAGCTTCCATGAAGTGGTTCTTTTTTTGGTTCATAATCAATAGGGAGAGGACTCTTTTTATCTGTGGAGGAAGATGGGCCTCGCCCATTGCGTCTTGCTGCAACAAGCACTTCAAGAAGGCTCATATAAGGGTTCTTTTCCTCCATTAAACAATAGCGATATGTCTTGGATCCAAGCAGGAAAACAACCATTGCGACCATCATTGGAATACATGGAACTCCAAATCCTAGTCCCCAGCTAAGGTTGTCTTGGATATAGTTGACAATACAAAGTGAAACGACATTACTAAAACATAGTCCAAAGTACCACCAATTAAAGAATGAGCTCTTGGACTTGCTCTCTTTAGGATCACGTGGGTCGAACTGATCTGCCCCGAAAGCCTGCGCACATGGCTTGTTCCCGCCCACAGCTAGTGCTGCCACATACAGTGACATGAAGAAGAGTACAATTTGGAATCGAGTTGGAGAAGGGCAAGATGATGTGCTTGAGGTTTTGATATCGCAATCAGGTGGTCGTAGAGAACTAAGTGTGGCTGATAGAGTTAGCCTGCCTGACCCCTGTTTGCACCTCCATTCAAGTTGAAAGTATCAGCAAGCACTAAAACAAATCTTAGGATTTTGCACCCGCAGCAAATGTATTAGAGAACAATCTTAGTTGGCAGTTTTGATTTGATAGGACCGAGCGCCCCACAATCTAGGAGGACTTTAGATTGGAAGTTCTAGTTCATCAAGTAGTGGTCTCCAAAAGGATGATTCATAATAGAATACAAAAGCAGTGTAGAGAGAGAGAGAGAGAGAGAGCATTGATCTTCCAATCTGGTAGTTTTCCATCTGCTGTGAAGGTCATCACTCACATGTACAAGATAGGGAGGTGCTACAATTTTCAAAAATGTACATGTACTTGTGAAGGGGCCTGTAAATAGCCTCCTGACAGCGGATAAAGTTCACCCCAGAAGTTAGATATATAGTGTTTAGCCACCCCTTTGTTGGTGACAAATCTTTCTTTAAAATTTCCTAACATGTACTGAAGTCTAACTATTATTAGGGCACAATTGGATCCATGAAACTCAGAGGAATCAGGGGCCTCCTAAACCAGAGTAGAAATCTAACAGTAGAAATCCCTCCATAGGAATAACCCAAGGTCTAACAGTTCACCAAAAAAAAAAAAAAAAGTATGTTCCAAGGGGTCAAGTGTCTTTGGAAATAAATTTACAAGAGAGAGCCACAGGGGAACAAACCAGGATATACAGGAGGAAAGAAAAGAGGATGGTCCGATAGCGACCCCAATAGGAATCAGCAACAAAAGCTCCTAAGAGGGGAAGCATCCAGGCTGCACCAGCCCATGTGTTTACATTGGCAGCTGCAGCTGCTGTAGGTTGTTGAAGGGGTCCAGTAAGATAGCTTATCAGATTAGAAGCAATGGAATGGTAGACAAACCTCTCAGCCATCTCCACTCCTGGTCCACAAAGAAAAGAAGAAAAGAAAAAAGACAATTACAACTAAACATTGTATGGCCATTCCTGTGAACATAGTTTATTGGTTTAAATTACAAACCAACAGGTCACCTCATGGATGTGCCCATGGCAACAAAACTTTACTATTGGATGTTTATAACGAATGATCAGATCAGAAAACATTCGTGGACTGTTGCTTTGAGTTTCTTTCAACTTCCCACTAAACGGTGATGGATCTGGTAGTTATGAACATCTAATTATGCAACTTTTGGGCCATGGCACCCCCAATGAGAATCTGCCTACCATTGACTTCCCAATACTGCAAGAAAGAGTTCTACTCTTTCACCTTTAATTTTCTTCCGGTTTTAATTCAAATAACCTTTTTTTTTTATGCAAATAGAATAAAGAGATGAAGAGAAATGAATAGCCAACCGTCACTCCACTAATTTAAATCATAGAAGTCGAGGTCGCATCGCTATCACTATCTTAGATCCTTCACCCTTTACATCGTAACCTTAAATTTCTGTACGTATTCCATGTAAACTAACAAGCCTTTACACTATGTTTGGGAAGGGGGGAGGGGAGGGAAAATTTGAGGGTGAAGGAAAATGAAGAGGAGGGGAGGGGAGGAAAAATTAATTTTACCTCCTCTTGTTTGGAAAGTGTGAAAAAGTAGGATTTTGTTTGTTTGTGAGGTAGAGAAAAAATTACCCATTTGTCCTTACTTTGTAAAAAAGTGAAAAAGTGTAAAGGGCTAGTAAAATGATACATTTTCCCCTCTTTCCCTCATATTTCCCCCCATTTTTGAGGGAAAAGTTTTAAGGTGGGCCCCACATGAATTTTCCCCACAAAATCCCCTCCCCCTCCCCCCACCCATTTTCCCTCCCACACCCATTTTCCCTCCCCCCTTCCCAAGCACCCTTCCTTGTCATTTCCCCCCCCCCCCCCCCCCCATTTTACCCCCTTCCCAAACGGTACCTTACACTATGTTTGGGAAGGGGGGAGGGGAGGGGAGGGAAGGGAAAATTAATTTTACCTCCTCTTGTTTGGAAAGTAAAAAAGTAGGGGGAAGAAAAGTGAAAAAGTATAATTTTGTTTGTTTGTGAGGTAAAGAGACAGAGACCATTTTACCCTTGCTTTTGCAAAAGCTTCAAAATTATATTTTACAAATAAAAAAAAAATGATCTATACTTACCTGTGCATATGTTGAGTGTTAAAAATTTCCATTAACTCATTTTCCTTCTTACCAAATATTATCAAATTAAATTTGACTTGTTTAAGAACATGTGAAGGGCCCAAGCCATTCGAGCACTTTCAACAGCAATTCCAGAGAACTAGAAAAGGTCAAGATAAATAAGAGAGATGAATATTGCAAAAGCCATAAAGCCCTATATTGTTCAAGTTGTTTCTTCTAGCACTTGGGGTTGGGTAATTGAGCAATTCATCTTGTACTTGGGTTGGGTTTTATTGTGCTTGAATTTATCATGGAATCCAATGCCTCTCAATAGAACTCCAAATTAGATTCAGATCAGTATCTGTCTGCAATTTGACATAATCTGAACTATAAAACCCAATCTTACATATGAGATCTGCATTTAGTTTCATGTACAAGATCTGGATCTTATGATCAGCAGGGGCAGAAAATGAAGAATAGAACAAAATCTCTTTGAACTATCTAATAACGTGGGCTCTGCCACAGATGATTAATTTTAGTGTTTGCGATGAGAAAGAATCCCTGCCTTTGCCGATTAGAACAATGTTCACTATAGCATTTGACAGCTGTTTTGAATTTATAGAGGTGGGACTCATCTGATTGGCTGAGAGGGGTATTCTTCTATATAATATATAGGTATTATATACTATAATATAATAATAGAATGGTGTGCAGTGGATTCTAGAGTTGAGAAAAGCAGCACAGCCAAGGACAAAACAATTACAAGAAAAGAACCAAAGGGCATTTAAGTAATTTCATCAAAATTTCCCTCTTTGCCCTCATTCTCCCCTTTGTTTTGAGGGGAAAATGTCTCAGTGGGGCCCACTCATTTATTCCCCCCAATTTTCCCTCCCTCATTCCACCCCCACCCCCACCCCCATTTTACCCCCTTCCCAAATAGGCTGTTAGGGTCAGCCTAGTTTCATTGGGTTACTTGTGGACTGTGGTTATAGCCTATTAACATACAAATGTTGTAAAAATATCCTAGGATGATAACACATATTAAAAAACAATCTGAAGTAAGTGTACCTTATAGCAGAGCATGGTGTGGCATAGAGGTGTAGGACCATTCGTTCAACTTTGGGTTGACAGTCAAACCTGAACATGCCCTGCACAACCCGACCAATGATTACATTTGGGTTGGGCTTGTTCATGTTTGGGTCAACCTTGCGCTTGTATTTTTGAACATCCAGGTCAGTTCGTCAGGTTTGGGCCTGAGTAGTGCTCATCCCAGACAAGACCCATGCAAGTTGCATCCCTAGCTTGGACAGGGTCATGACTCAATGACTTGTGAGTTAGACAGTGGGGCCAGTTTTTGTGATGCCCCGGAGTCCCACATCGACTATAAAGAGGAAAGTGAATGCGGTTATGTGTAGAGCTTACATCCTTACTTTGCATGAGGCTTTTTGATGGGTTGATGCCCATCATAATCAAAACCGTGAGGCCCGTGGGCCAAAGCGGACAATATCATGCATAGGTAAGGGGTGGGGCGTTACAAATGGTATCAGAGAGACGACTAGTTCGAGTGTGGGTCTCCTGACGTGGCCTAGTGCAAGTGGGAGGGTCTCTATGTGAGCGGGCTAAGAAGGCTGGTAGGCTACATTCATGAGGCCTTTTGATGGGTTGAGGCTAATCATAGGAAAAACCGCAAACGGGTTAAAATGAAAGGAAGAAATGAATAACTATGTAGGAGAAATAAAGATTTGGTTTTTTCACATTTCCAAATTGATAAAACTGAAGGACCTTCTTTCTTTCATTTTTTGCCCCCCAACCTACCGATGATTAAGGAGGCTGATCTCCATCCTCCGGTAGTAGATCTTCTGACTGGGCATCCTTTGTAATCCACAGCACCATAAACAGTATCTCCAAGTAGAGCTTCTCTCTCAGAAACCGCCATCGTCCTCCTCTCCTGCTAACAAACAGACAAACAACCAAGAAAACACCCTATAGATCAACTTGATAGAACATGCTCTAATTCTCTGAAGAGAAAGAAGAAAGTACAACAAAAGAGTAAATAGAGTAGAGATTGGTTTCCCTTATTAAGGAGAGGTGAGAGAATGCAAACATTATTGCTTTGGACTGAGAATCTTTTGTATTATTTTCATTTGGCTGTCTGTCTGTTGGGGATGCAGAGGAATAAGATAATAGAGTGTGATGACTGCAAAATATATATTTCTTTCATTCTGCTATTCTAAAAAGATGCCATTACCCGGAGTTTTCAAATGTAGACATATGGATTGTAGAGGTGGAGTCATATGCCAGACATCTCCCACGAGATTCTTCTCTACCATGATTATATGTTGTTTAAGCCATTATATTCAGAAACGGTTTGATGCTAATCATTTCGGTAGATGATCATGAAACGGCCCCACTCTGTGAGGCCCACCTGAGAGACTGATATATTCATGAAAATCAAGGGCTTGAAAGGAAGAACTTATAATGGACCTTTGTAAAAGAAAATGAAAGTATATATTGGGATGAATATCAAAATTGGTAGAATTAGCCCGACAGTACTCCAATGGAATGACCCATCATAGGGGACCTGGTCTCGTAGGCCTCCTCTTCGACTGTACTGTTCTTTACATTGGACTGGCTGCACCATCCCCAAAATATTAATGTATTCATATGGGAGAGATTAACCACAGTTGAATCATGAATTTATTGTTATTGTTATTGTTTTTGGTAAAAAAAATTTATCCAGCTTAGTAGGGCCGGGACCCAACTCTCAGGTGAGGGAAGGAGACCTCGGGTGAGGTAAGTTAGCCTTCAGGCGAGGGAAGGTGGCATGTTCCGGATTCAAACCTAGGCACTCAAGTAAGAAGCTATTTTGATTTCTAATAAGTTGAGTCGGTGGTACAGTACATGCAAACCTATCTGTCCACACGGATGGATCCGCCGTGAGGCGTCCCTTTCTACTGAGGCATCCGAATTTCTCACAAATTTACTTTTGTTATGCTGACCACTTAGATTTCTCCCACACATATTCGTATGAAGTTTTAGTCAAGGAAAATTTATATTATAATTTAACAAAACTTTGCACATGCGTTCCATTCAACAGTCAATCTTACTTATTTACCAAAAAAAAAAAAAAATCTTACTTTGATGCGGATAGAAATTGGAGCATGTAATGAGGCATGGTGAATGAATTGAATTCCTGTTACATGAGCCCCACATTCAATGAAAAAAAATTGTGATTAATATGTGCTTAAATCACAATTTATTTTAAAAGATTTTCTCCAATCATGGAGGTTTGTAACCACAAGTAGCACCTCTTTTTATTGGCTTGAGTCTTCACAAGTAAAATTTCACACGTGTATAATTAATTTGATCTTTACTTAATCATATGTAGCACTTGACTTGCGATAGATTTATATAACCACTCCTCTTTTTTACATTGATTATTCATTTATCATCATATAGTGCCAAATGTATTTTCTGTGTCTAATCAATTAATATATTTTGTCGTGGCTGAATATAGTATCTTGAGGTAAATTATATATTTGCTAGTGTGGGCACCAGGTTCAGTCACGAATCAAGTCGGCTCAGGAGTAGGCATGGGCTGGCCTTTTGTGCAAGGCGCCTGCTCCCATATCACCCATCAGGTTTCGAATCAGGCCCTTTACCTCCTATGTCTTGGCATTGGGCAAGCAGATTGACAAGATGGAATCCACACTTCCACTACAATTAGCTGGGGCAAGGATTCCCTCTGGAGGGCTCCTTTTTCGAAGTAATCTTGTTAAGATTTCTGTCTATCCTGTTGCAGTTACCGGTCTTGTTTGGTCCCCCATAATGGGCCCCACACATGGACGTGGGTACGTGAGTGGGAACATAATATGGGTGAGGAGAAATTATTTGATAATCATTTATGAATTTTAACTTTTATTTTATCAGATTTAAATTAATTATTTTTTAAAATATAATTTTAAAATTTTTAAAAATTCAATTCCATGCAAATAAAGAGATCGACCCTATAATGTTTCTTGTGCCATTATAGTTTATGTTTAGATAACACTTTCTAGCTCAAATAGCTGATGAGAAAGGCTGAAATTGACGTGAAAGACCACATGCGGCCTTCTTCATATCACGTCCAGCAACAGGTTTAGTGGGCCATAGATAAAAGATTCAACTGATGGTAGAAACCCACACTCCATGCTATCCACACCACAAAAATAACAACCAACAGGCGTTCATTTCAACGACGTTAGGAAATCGTGTGGCCCGCATGTTATGTATTCTACATCAAATCAAGTAGGGCAGATGCCAACAGAGAATACAATCCCACTTAATATTGGTCTGGTCCACTAATAAGACTCTCAATAAGATTAGTGGATGTGAATTTCTTGATGAAGAAGTCTTAGTAAGTGTGACTTTTGGGATTTGTCTATATAAGATAAGAGAGCCCTGGAATTGATATTATTCCATCTCATAGGAAAGACAAGTGGTAAAGAGATCCGCGGAGCTTCCCAATTATCGGAACGCATATAAATCTCTAGCCGCATGTCGGAATCTCTACATCCGAATTCATTAATTGGTATCAGAGTTTGGTAACGTGTGTTTGCACGGTTTGAATTGCGAAATCACGCTTTAGCTCGGAGTAGATGTAAGGCTATCGTCGGACCGGCATTCGTTTTTTATTTATTTATTTATTTATTTATTTTGGCAAGACGAAGACGAAGTTGTGTTGTTTCGCGTTCAGCGCGTCATCGGGAAAAGAGAAGACAATCACGTGCATGATACCATTCTTTTGGTGGAAATCAAGACCACCAAAGCACTTGAATCCGTACACTCACGCCTCGGGTTCTGGCTGCAAGCGCACACTTCTTTGTATTGTCTCGTCAATCGCGCCAAACCCATACTACTTCGCCCACTATTCTCGGTTTTGGCGCATCTCTTTTCTCTCTGAAGTCGTCTTGATACAGTGGGCCGACGCAAGCCCAACCAGCCTCGACACCCGTGTGACGTCAGCAACGACGTAGAGACCGTACGGCTGCCGCAGGAAGGGTATTTTTAACCACCAAAACTTCGTATTGCGATATCAATTCCGATCGATGAATGGTTTGGTTCTACGGAATTCTTGTGAGCAGAGTAGCAGCAAAAAAAAAGACGATCTAACAGTTCAAAAAAAAGGGTGATTTTTCTCCTTTAACGGTAAGTGGTATATGAACTTTTTTTTTTCTTTTTCTTTTTTTAATTCAGCAAATATATCTTCCAAATCAGCATTGCATGATCTTGCTAAGGCTGATATTTTTAATGGCAAGAATTTAGCCGTGTGAAAGCGTCGGATGAACGCATTGCTGTACTTTGACGGATTAACGTATGTGATCGAATCCGATTCGATCTCTAAACCCACTGATGATGGCCCTAAGGAAGATCTCTCAGCGTCGGATGGACGCATTGCTATAATAATCTTCAATTATTTTCTCCTATTTAGAGGAGGCAAAAAGTTGAGAAGGGGCAATTGTGGCTCTCCACTGATTGTTGAAAAAAAAAACAACAAATAAGTGATGATGAAAGGTATTGGGTGATGTAGATGGACCCCTCACTTTTCTAAAATTTAATTTACCAGTGTGATGGACAAATATTTATTTATCATCTTCTCTTATTTCAATCTCAGTTGAAATGAGAGATTATTTGATGATCATCCAATAATATTCAGTTTTGCTCGATCAAAATTAACCACTTTTAGAATACATTTATTAGGATTATAAAGAACTCAATTCCATGCCAACAGCCCTTAATGTTAGTTGCACCCTTTAGTTTATGTTTAGAAAACACTTCCTATATCAAAGAGCTAATGTCCTCTGGGAGTAATTTAACTCTGATTTTCCTCCTTGGCCTCAATGGTGCCTCCAAAGGTTGTTATTGCAGTCAGGTAAGTAGAGTCAGACATCCTTTGTATTTTCCTCAATCTTTGGGAGTTCCATCTCTGCTGACCCTCTAAAGTCATCTTTCTTTACATTTGACAGTTCTCTTTATTGTAATTCTCTGTTCTTTTTTCTGTCCAGGCCTGCCCTGTATAGTTGTCTTTAACGTGTTTTTTGGGCTTTGTTCAGCCCATGTATCTTCTTTCCTCTTATTCATATCATCTTCACCTTTACGCAAAAAAAAAAAAAAAGTAAGAGCTGATGACAAAAGCTGAAATTGGGTGAGAGACCACATGCGGCTTTCTTGTGATGGCCTCCAGCGAAAAGTATAGTGGGCCATATATAAAAGACTCCACTGATGGCAGAAACAAACGGTCCATATATAGAATCAACACAAATATATAGAATCAACAGAAGGCGTCCATTTCAATACATCTGCATGGCATGCATTACTATGGAAAATGGAATTGGATATCTTACATCAATGGGATATTCTTTTCCATGCAGCCATTCATTTAAATGGTTCAGATAGCCAATTGGTATGCCATATGCAATCCTTGCAAACATCTATCTCCCTCACATGGATATGACATCTCTCTTATTCTTATAGACGTAAGATTTAGCAAAACAAAGGTAGATGCCCAGTTCGATGGCACCGAGTCCTGCAAGCAGCCAATAGAAGTAATCTAGATGGGCACGGTTGAGATTGTTCGAAAACCAGCTCTCTCCATTGCCACTGGTGGTCACCTTCTCAATCACTGAGATGAGAAAGCCACTTATGAAGTTCCCTATGCCAAAAATGCTCAAGTGGAGGGCCATCCCCACACTCCTGATGTCGTCTGGCACCTGATCATAAAACAATTCTTGTAAACCGACCATCACAAACACTTCGGACACTCCAAACAGGACATACTGAGGGAGCAGCCACCACACACTCATTGGAACAGTTGTTGCTGGCTTATCAGTCAAACCTGCATCTCTTGCCACGGAGAGTCTCTGTGTCTCTACCAGGGCTGCAACCACCATGGAGACCACTGACAGAAACATCCCAATGCCAATCCTTTGAAGCAATGTTATGCCAGATGGTAGGCCTGTGATAGCTCTAGTTGAAGGAACGAAGACTCGGTCGTAAATGGGGATTACAGTGAGGACAGAAAGGCTGATAAATGTCTGGAGGGTTGCAGGTGGTATTTGGAATCCAGAACCAATTCCTCTTTCCATGGTGCTGCCCTGCTTTGTGAAGAATGTGGGTGACTGTGAGACAACGACCGCATATATCAAACATGTAGCCCATATGGGGACCAGCTGCAGGACCATTTTAGCATCTTCCACTTGACTTATGGTGCATATGGTCCAACCTTGCTTCAGAGAATCTGGATTTTCTGTAGCAACAGCTCGATCCAAAAACCTGCTTGTTTGGACAAGGTTGTATGCAATAATGTTATTTTCTTCATATGCTTAAAATAAGGACTACAACTCAAGCAAATGAAAGAAATAAGAAAATGGTTGGTTATATAGACCATGTTCCCAAAGTTTATGCAAAGGAACAACCTAATTCCAGTCCTTCAATTGATGACCAGCGAAATGAGAGTTATTAAGGATCATATAATGAGAGTGTAAGTAACTATTATTCCTTGGAGATTTCAATTTTACCTTAATGAGATTAGAGCTTTAGCATCATTGTTTCAAGTAAAGTTTCAACACATTGGGAGGTGGGCTAATGGTTTTGCTGATTCGTTAGCTAAGCAAGGGATGAATAGGTCTTCTAATTTGGTGGCTTTCAGTGAGTGATGTTTCTTTGTCTTTTGCTTTTCCTTTTCCTGGTATAATTCTTTTATACCATCGTGCTCTTTTTGTTTGTTCGTGTGGTTTCTTGTATCTGGCATTCTCTTTTAATATAATCTATCGTTACTGATAAAAAAAAAATATAATGAGAGTGTAAGTACAACAGAAAAGGATAGTCTCTTGGGTGGATAATATTATATCTTCAATTGGGGAAATGGTTAGTCCACAACATGGACATCAAATCAACAAATTGGATCATCAACCATGTGCCCCAAATATACAAGCTCGGTCACCTGCAAGTGAAAAGTCATAATTTGGAGCATAGAGTGCGATTACTTGATATAAATACTGATTCTCTTACTTGAACTGGGTGGAGCTGCCACGAACAGGTGCTTTTGTTGCTTCATAATCAACAGGGAGAAGACTGTTTCTATCTGTGGTGGATGATGAGCCTCGCCCGTTGCGTGCTGCTGCCATAAACACTTGAAGAATGCTCACAAAAGGGTTTTTTTCCTCAATCACACAATAGCGATAGGTCTTGTATCCAAGCAAGAAAACAACCAGAGCGACCATCATTGAAATGCATGGAACTCCAAATCCAAGTCCCCAGCTGACATTATCTTGGATATAGTTGACAACACAAAGTGAAACAACATTGCTGCAACTTATTCCAAAGTACCACCAATTAAAGAATGAGCTCTTGGACTTGCTCTCTTCAGGATCAGATGGGTCGAACTGATCTGCTCCGAAAGCCTGCACACATGGCTTGTGCCCGCCCAGGGCTAGTGCCACTACATACAGTGACAGGAAGAAGAAGATAACTTGAAATTGAGTTGGAGAGGGGCAAGGTGATGTACTTGAGGTTTTGATTTCACAATCGGGTGGTCGAAGAGACTGAAGCGAAGCTGAAAGTGTCAGCAAGCCTGACCCCTGTTTGCATCTCCATTCAACTTGAAAGTATTAGCAACCACTTAAACAAATCTTAGGATCTGGTACCCGCACCAAATGTATTAGAAAAAAAAAATATAGGAGGTTGGTAGTTTTGATTTGATAGGGTCGAGCGCCCACAGTTGTAGATGGAGTGGAGGCCTTTCTAGATTGGAAGATGCTAATTCATCAAGAAGTGGTCTGCAAATGGATGATTCATTTTAGAATACAAAAGCAGACTAGTAGAGAGAGAGAGAGAGAGAGAGAGAGAGAGGATGCATTGATCTTCCAATCAGGTAGGTCTCCATTTACTGTGAAGGCCATCACTCAACTTCCTGGGATTCAGAAACTCAAGTCTCACATGTACAAGATAGGAAGGTGCTAGAATTTATAAAGACACACATTGCTTCAGTGAAGGTCATGTAAATAGCCATCCTGACAGCAGATAAAGTCCACTCAAAAGTAAGAGATTGCCACCCCTTCATTAGCAAAAATTAGACAGAAAAAACATTTTAAAATTTCCTCACATGTACTGAAGTCTCAATATTAATAGGCCATAATTTTATCCTAAAATTTGGAGGAATCAGGGATGTCCTCAACCAGAGCAGAAATCTAATACAAGTCCCTCAATGCGAGTACTCAAAAGTCATTACTGTTCCAAAGTCTCCAGGTTATTGGCAAGGTCTCCAGGCTATTTGCAATGGATGTGCTTTTTGGAACAAGAACCGATCAGTAGATAGCCCAACATAAAAAATCGATGGAGTTTATCCATTTTCACAAGAAGTTAGGTCATTTGCATGCTTTCATGGAGGAAGTATTAACTTAAGTTCATTTTCTCAAGAAGGTGCTTGAGAACTAGTAAACAGAATAGAAGAATACTAAAAGAAATGTTTCAGTCTTGTTTTAAGACTTGTTAGGAAAGCCAATTGATTAGATGTAATACAGAATCATTCTGTTCTAAGTCCTAATGGTGATTTGTAGATTTAAAATTCAAGTAGAGTATGTAATTTGCAGACCAAAAGTAGAAATCTTTAAGGACACAAGCATTGAAAATATATAACTTGAGGAGGACAAAGGCGACCAACCAAGACATAAAGGAGGGAAGAATAGAAGATGGTCCGATAGCGACCCAAATAGGAGTCTGCAACAAAAGCTCCTAAGAGGCTAAACATGCAGCCTGCACCAGTCCATGTGTTTACATTCACAGCTGCATCCGCTGTTGATTGATGGAGTGGCCCAGTAAGGTAGCTTATCAGATTAGACCAAATCGCATAGAAGGTAAACCTCTCAGCCATCTCCACTCCTGCCCCCACCAAAAAAGAGAAGATAAATTTATAATGACTTAACATGATATGGACACTGAAACAGTCCTAAGGCTAGCCTCTAAGCAACCTCAAATTTTATTTGTCAACATTTTTTACATTGTTTATAATCATGAAGTTAGTCATTTGGGGCACTGCAAAATACAGAGTGTACTATGTTTGGGTATAATTTAGTTTGATCAGCATTAAAATAATAGTTATTCATTTAGGCAATAAAAATGATAATTCCAAAATTCAGATGCAGATGTATTTGGGTATAAAATGAGTTTGATTGAAAAGTTTTTGGTGAAAAAATTGATCCAGAGAAAGGGATTTTGTTTATTCTTATATGATAAATTATTGAGAGAAATGTTCCTATTATGGGGTAAGGTTAAGGCTTGGGCTCAAATATGGTAACCATGGAGAAATGGGAATAAGATTCTGGTTGGGTTCAGCCAGACCATACACAGGTCTGAGCTAGTCCCACACTGGTCAGCCTGATCTCATTGGGTTACATCTGGATTGTGATTATGGCCTATTAATATAAAAATGATTTAAAAATATCCTACAATATTTTAATATGCTTAGGTTTGGCCCATCGTTGTAGTTTGTCAGTCTTTGGCTCTATATCCACATTCAACCCTTCAACATTTACTTGGACGATTATACAGTATTTTTTAGGTAATATGGAGTTGAACCTAGGTATGAAAATGAGCTCCAGAAACCAGTATGCACAAAGGAACTGCCTCAAAAAAAATTTGGGTGAGGGTCCAATATTTGAACCCCTCTTAAATTTGGGTCCTGGTCTCAGTCCTGGTCCATTATACTGCACCTGAATAAATCTGGCTCTGGTTCAAGGTTCATGGGTTCCACACCCGAGAACAGTAATACCATATACTATCATCCCATATTATGTTATGTATGTATGTATATCAGCATATTTAAGTGTAACATGTATGTATGAGAGCATTTGGGACACAATTTAAGCTCTGGTCTAGTCCTCTATTCAGGTATGAATTCCAGGTTAAGGGCCTGATTGTTAGCATTTGATTTCATAGAAATTCATGGTCAAATGAGCTCCACCAATGGGCCAGTAAAGTGGTGAGGTGTGAATGATACAAGGTGAACGGTAAAGGATATAAATAGGGTTGTAGGTGCACAAAAATTCACAGACTCGAGGGGGGGGGGGGGGGGGGGGGGGGTTGTGATTTTGCGGCCCACTTTGGAGGAAGACGGAGATTGCAGCTCCTTGATTGTGGTTGTGATAGAAGAACCGGTGCCTCGAGCCTGAAAGGGGAGGAAGAAGAAGGTCAGAGGACCCTGGCTTGGGCAGCGCAGGGCTCTCCGATGCCTAAGTTAGTTGCAGTTGCAGTTGCAGGACTAAGCAGAGGTAGGAGATGGAGTTAGGAGGAGATGGCGTACCAGCGTGTGGATAGCCATCTGCTATCCTTTTACCTGTTTGAAGGCTTCTGTATTTATAGAGGAGGAGAGTGGACTTTGGGGTAAGCACTTGAGAGGCTGTCCCATCGTAGCCCACTCTGTCCCATCGGGCCGTACCCTGATGGATGGGCGGTGCAGCTGTGTCAAGGATTTGGGCGGTGCCCTTATCCTGTTGCCGTGGCATGACAGCTGTCCATGGTCATCCCGATCAGCAGTCTGACCGAGATCGAGATGGAGCATGGCCGAGGCTGAACTCCTGGTCTCATGCTTATACCGAAGCCGAAGCCAAAGGGGCATGTTACCGAAATGGAGCACCTGGCCGAGGGCTGAGGTTGGCATTCATGCCTTTGCCGAGGCCGGGACCTAAGGTCGGTCGCCTTGGGGAATACCCCCACACAAGGGTAATGGTAGAGATGGGACCTTGCCTTTCCTAACTTTTTTGTTAGGCTTCCATTAAAGGGAGGTTATTTGATGGTCATTTGTTTGTGTGTGTGTTCATTCACTTTTAATTTTCATTTTAAACCGCTTATAGCATGATGCATTCTATAGAAACAAACACGCCCTAAACCTTAAGTTAAAATTGGGCTTGTTTATGTTTGGGTTGGCCTTATGATTTGATTTTGAAACATTAATGTCATTCAGGTTTGGGTCTAGGACTTGGTACCCGAATTCAACCAAGGTACCCGTCTCATCTAAGAGCCAAAGTATACATACATTTAGGTCGGGCATACTGCATACATATCCAAATTTCAGTTGTGCTGGTTCAGGGTCAAGTTTATCTAGTGTGGGCTGAGCTCGAGTTCCCGCTTCCACCAAACCAGACCCATGCAAGTTGCATCCCAAGCTTGGACTGGGTCTTGTGAGTTAGAAAGTGGGGGTCATTTTTAGTCTACAAGAGGTTAAAATGATTGGAAAAAAAAAAACCCGACTTTAGAAAGAAAAATCCATATTTCCAACTTATAATTAAAACTAAAAAGGATTTTACCTACCGATGATGAAGGAGGCCGATCTCCATCCTCCAGTTGTAGATCTGGTGACAGGGCATCCTTTGTAGTCCACAGCACCATAAACAGTATCTCCAAGCAAAGCTTCTGTTGCAGAAATGGCCATCTTTCTTCTTCTCCTCCTCTGAACAAACAAACACACAAACAACCCTATAAAAACCCACATTCTGGTACATTTTTTCCTCTACTTCTCTGAAGAGAAAAAAGCAACTGCAACAAAAAAAGCAAAAGGAGCAGAGATTGTTCCCTCTGTTACCTCTAAACCAAAGAATCTTGGAGAGGTGAGAGTGAAACATAATTGCTTTGGACGGAGAAACTTTGATTTGTAGTTTGGATGGGGCCCACTGCTGCAAGACATTGGGTGGGCCCCATTGAATAGCTGTCATTCTAGGAAGCAAGGAGAGAGAAGGAAAGTCCTGGTCATCAATGATTAGTACAGTATAAAAAATTCATGCAGATGTAACCATCCTAAAATTACGGCTCTACTGAATATTATGTTTTTTCTCCCTTAGAAAAAACTTCTTCATCCATCACAAGTCAAATATGTGGTACTGTACATGTGTAACTCGCTGTCCCACAAATTTTTTTTGGGTACCCCAGCCAAGCCCATGTACACACAAAAAGTTAGCCCACTTACGTGGAAAAGAAAACCTGTATAAATGGAAAGAATGCCATAAAAGTGAAAAAAGAGCCGATACAAATAGAAAGATGTGACATGACCTGAGTTCGACTCCAGACATCTAAGTAAGAACCGACATTCCTTATCACTTGGATAAGGAGAATTGAGTGGCAGTTTGAGATGAGACCCGCTTTTCACTCGTAAAATTACACCTAGTGAAATTGGAGCGGACTGCCATGTCAACAAATATGACCCCAATAATTAAAAGGAGCGAAACACCCTTCACTAATTAATCACACATCTGAAATTAATTTGATCTTTATATAGTCAAATGTAGCACTTGATGTGTGATAGGTTTATTAGATAACCAGTCTTCCCTATTCTATTAAGTATTCATTTTATTATCATCATATAGTACCAAATGTCTTTTTCTAGACTTAATCAAATGTAGGACTTGACGCGTGATAGGTTTATTATAACCCCCCCTCTTTATTATTAAACTATTCATTTTATCATCATCATATAGTACTAAATGTCATTTTCTATGCCTACTTAATTAGTATATATTTTGTTGGGGCTGAATATAGTATCTTGAGGCGATTATATTTGCGATTGTGGACACCAGGCTCAGCAATCTCAACCGTTCATTATCAGGAGCTGAGCCGGCTTTAGGAGAAAAAGTATAAGATAGAGAAAGGAGACGGCGCTAAAGTGTACAGGAGTCAGACAAAATGTAGGGTCCACTATAACCTCTTGCCTTTTTAAATAACTAATCTAGTAACCACCCAACAACACTTATGTCCAATTATTTATAAAAAAAAAAAATGTAAAAACTAATTAGAAGGAGTGTGGACTCTAGCTACGTGGGTCATGCTAATGCTTAGCACGGGTTATTGTGTTAGTTTCAATGGAAGGAAAAATTATATAATGACTATTCATGAATCTTCACTTCTATTTTATTAAATTTAAACACTTTTAAAATACATTTCTTGGAATTCCTAAAATCTCAATTCCATACAAACAAAGGGGCTGTTATGATTGTTTGAACCCTTAGAGCATGTTTGGTAACAGGCTAGGAATTTATAGATCTGATGATTCTTCATTACCACTGGAACAAGAATTTCTAGCTGGGGATTTGTATGGTTGATGATTTCACATTGATATTGGTGTGTATCGATACATATAGCTGAGAAAAATAGGACTGAGGGTGCAAATCCACTTAAGTGGGGGGTTCTCAAAATCTTATGGGGGGAGGTTGGATCTGAAAATCATAACAAATAAATATTTTGATTCGTCCAAATCCTCGAAAATTTACAATTGTTAGACATGGATTTACCACAACATGAGGGAAAACAAAAATCTTTTCCCTAAAGATTTAGTTGCCAAACATGACCTTAACGTTTAAATAACATTGCCCGGCTCAAAGAGCTGATGAAAAAACCTGAAATTGACATTGAGAACATCCAGCCTTTTTTATACTGCTCATTCCCCCTGATTTTTTTATCAAAGGTCTTGGGTGAAGATTAAATAGACTTGATAAACTGGTTTGCCTATTTTTAGAAAAGTTAGTAGAATCCATGTCTTTCATTTTTTTTTGACAATTTGGATAAATACTTAAGGATAGGGTTTGTTGCATACCATTGTAGGGGTTGGGATTATTTGAAAATATTATAATAAGTATACTTATGGCCCTTCAGTTTATTATTATTATTATTTGCATAGTGAGCTCTAATGGAAAATATCCTGGGCTCGCCACTGTCCTTGCTCATTACGTTGTTAAGACTTCAAGTGTGTAATGGAAGGTACGAACCATATGATCCAAGGCCCATAGTTATCTAATTCGTAGTTCTATTAATTCGCATTCAATGGAGTAGATTCATTTGATTCGATTCTCAATTCAGTCAATTCGAAGTTCAAATTCGACAAGCTTGCTAAACTAATTCAGGTGTGCCCATTTTGTACATTCAACACTAAAGGTCATTGTCTAAAACTCAAACCACTCAAAATAACTATTATGTTCATTTACCAAATAGGCAAAATTGTGCTTCAATTATAGTTTGGGCCACAATTAGATTGACTACATATAAAACATAGTTAAGATATAAAAAACCAAAATTAAAATTCTATATTTTACTGGTGAACAGTTTTTATGTGGGGCCAAGTCTGATCGGAGTTAGATATGGCTTAGCGCTAATACATAGGGGTGCAGTGCTTTTGAGCGCCTTGTGTTTTTAGGCAAGCACCGCAATAGAATTATATGATTCAACCTAGAGAACTATGTGAAATTAATTCGCGAGTTGTTTGCACATTGAATTGTGAATTATTTGAAATGAACTATTCGCAGTTTGAAGCCTTCTTGACCGAACTTGGTAACTATTCCAAGCCACTCAAGAGGCAGACCAACCCTTTGCGACAGTTAAATGAAGGATCAAATACATACATATATATATATATGAAAAATATTTATGTGCATCCATCCCTCACCATGTTGTAATTAGAGACAACATAATAGGGCTGACTTTAATTATAACACATCCGAACCATCCACACACATGGAACCCCTTTAAGTACACCGACCCATTCAATTTTAACATATCCAAATGGATTGGACCGTTGGATTGAGGGTCAAATATTTTTCTTTTAAAATAAAGTCATTAGATTTGTGGGCCATAGATGAAGGGGTTAGAGGCATGAGAATGACTTCAAATTTGATATATGGTCTCATCCAAAATGTCTTTTCCCATCAACACAAGTCCCATGATCGGTGGATCCCATTAAGTTTGTCTGGTGAGGAAATGATGCACAGGAATATCCCATATATATATATATATATATATATATAGGGAGGGAGATGCTCTTATAAGAGATATCTCTCACCTTACATGAGAGATAGGGGTGGGGGCCCTCACATATAAGTTGTTGGCATTGGATATGGATGTGAGGGCCCCCACCTTTATCTCTCATGTAAAGTGAGAGATATTTCTCATAGGATCTTCTCCCTATATATATATATATATATATATATATATATAGGGATGGGCTCTCATAAGCTGCAATTGAGGCTATTATTAGCTGTGTGGATTGTGTGAGCGGAATGGATCGTGTGAGTTGTAATCAGGGTGAGTTTTTTGCTGTGCCCGCTCATTCTTCATTTCCCCCCTTCTTAGACCTAACTTGACCTCTATGTCTCGCCTCTAACTCTTCTCTCTCTCTCTCTCTCTCTCGATTACTGCCTCTTTCTCTTCACTGTATATAGGGCACCATTAGCTGAGACGTGCAAAACTAGAGCGCGCGCGCGTGTGTGTGTTGGGGGCGGGGGGGGGGAGGGGGGGTGTGTGTGTGTGAGAACGGAAGCTTCAGCCAATTTCTCTCATCCAGACTTCTCTCCCTCTCTCGTCTCTCTCTCCAACGTGCTCTCCCGCTCTCGTCTCTCGGCTTAGGACCCGTCTCTCAGTTGGACGAAAATTTCAGACTAAGATTTGTTCGATCCCAGCCATTTCTACACTCTTCCTCTTTGTCCAAATCGCTCCCTGCCCTCTATCTTCATCCTCTCTTTGCCAATCAATCTAAGGAGAATATAGCATGACCGTCTTCTCTTTTCCTTATCCCTTTCTATAGTGAGGCACACGTGTATGAGGAGATCCTTTTTCTATTTAAATGCATTACACATTAAATTGAAATGTTAATGGGGGTATTGGAGTTCTTTCTCAGTTTTTATTTGAATCGTTCCCTTTCTTTTTAATACATACCTGCACACACCATGGATTTGGGATTTTCTCCATTTGCCAAGAAACCAGTTATCTCTCTCACTTGAAAACTTGCTATGTTTTGTGTGATTCTACATTTTCTTTTGCAATTTTGGCCTTAGGTTTTCTTTTTATTTTTTATTTTTTATTTTTTATGATATGGGCTTCCTTTGTTTTCCTGTCTTGTTTTCATTCATTTTGGAGATCTGGATTTGAGTTTTAATGGGGTTTGCCCCGGTATTCTCCACTTCTCAATTTGTGTCTCTTACTTTTATTATCTTAAATCTGTTGTGTTTCCTTCCAAGTTTTGGGTTTGATTTGTTCATTTTTTCTCTGAGATTTATTTTTTAATGGGTGGTTAGCTTCAAACAACAACTCTGGAACAATTGAATGTGGGCTGATGTTAATTTCTCTCATCGTAGTTTCTTTTTCTGTGATGTGGTTTTCATGTAATAAGAATGGATTTTTATTTTCTAATTGTTTGTGTTGAATTTTCTTTTCTTTTTCTATGCTATGCAGAGTGAAAATCTTCCTCCACCTCTGAGAGCTCAAAGAGGACTTCAGCTCATGTAGGTTACTTGGAGAGTGCGCCTTAGAGCATTTTGAGTGGAGTCCAACTTAGAAGACACGGTGGATGATAAATGATTAATTGATGATTTTTTAAAAATCTTGGGTGAGTAACCATTATCGGCTGACTTAATTTATTCAACAAAGTCGAACTTGGAAGACACTATGGATGATGAATGATGAATTGACAAACTTTTTAAATCTTGGTCATTACCCATTATTGTCTAACTTACTGTTGTATTCAATGCTCTTTTGTTAGGCATCTCCCTCTCCACAGAAGGAGAAATAAAGATTTGGTTTTTTCACCTCTCCAACTGATAAAAAACTGAAGGAGCTTCTTTCTTTCTTTCATTCTTTTTTTTTTTTCCCAACCCACCGATGATGGAGGCTGATCTCCATCCTCTGGTAGTAAATCTGCTGACTGGGCATCCTTTGTAATCCACAGGACCATAAACTGTATCTCCAAGCAAAGCTTCTCTAGCAGAAACCGCCATCTTCTTCCTCTCCTCCTAACAAACAAACCAAAACAACTCACCCTATAAACCTACTTTATAGAAAACGCTCCTCTAATTCTATGAAGAGAGAAGAAACTACAACAAAAGAGTAAAAACAGTAGTGAGAGATTGCAAAAATAATTGCTTTGGACGGAGAATCTTTGTATTTCGATTCGGCTTTGTGTGTGGGGGATGCCAAAGAATAAGATAATATAGAGTATGATGAATGCAAAATATATTTTTCTTCCAGTATGTATGTGCTCTAAAATGATGCCCTTACCCAGCGTTTTGACGTGGAGTCATATATTCCAGACATCTCCCATAAGATTCTACTCTACCATGATTATATGTTCCCTAGACTCTAATCGATTATATTAAGAAACTGTTTGATGCTAATCATTTCGGTAGATGAAAAGGCAGACTCTGTGAGGCCCACCTAAGAGGTTTGAAAGGAAGAACTTTATACTACTTGTTGAAGTAAATAATGGAGGTATGTTACCACAAGTGGCACCTCTTTTCATTAATTGGTTTGAGTCTTCACAAGTAAAATCTCACACGTGTAGAATTAATTTGATCTTTACTTAATCAAATGTAGCACTTGACTTTAATTTGTGATATATTTATAAAACCCACTCCTCTTTCTTATTATTCATTTTATTATCATCATATAGTACCAAAATGTCTATGTGAGTGGGTTCAGTGGCGGAGCCAGGATTCTCTTTTAGGAGGGGCAAAGAGTTTCTTTTGGCAAGAAACTTGAGAAAGAATTAACATAATAACCTTATATCAGAAAGTTGAAATTATGTGTTCACCCCAATTTAACTCGTGAACTAGCTTTTAGATTCTACCCCACAAATGATAGAAGTTATTAATTTGTATTGCTCTCAATATCCAACAACATTCAATAATAGGTCCAAAAGACTATATGCATAATTTTAGCATATTTACTTGTGAGTACCAGTTTATAGTTTAAAAAATCAAATTAAATAATTTTCTTGAACATCATAATATGGGGTTGATGTTGACAAAGGGCCTTGATCTTTGGTCCATCGTTTAAAGCTCGAATCCTTCTATTACTTTAACGAAACTGTCAAGGTTGATGGAACATTTAGGGATGTAATTAGTGTAAAGAGCTTTTAAGCAACTCTATTTATAGGCATATGAAATCTCTTATTTAAAAATTAGATTTGGTCTAATTTAATTTAAATTTTGAATTATAATTTCAAAAACTCAAAATTTGATAATAATTAAAAAGACAAATGTTCCAAATATGTTGATTATAAGTGTTAAACTTGATAGGATTTGAATTCTAAGATCACTAAAGGGTGAAGGAAAAAAAAAAAAAGAAGAAGAAGAAGAATCAAGCAACATAGGTACCTTCTTTGAGCAATAAGAAGGTCATAGAAAAGGAGATGGAATGCGATATTCGGGTTGTCTTTTAGATAAAAGTAAAAGATGAAACTGTCCTCATGTGTTTTAAAAAGTTCTATTCTTTATTAAGAGGGAAAAAAAAATATATAAAAGGGGCGAAGAAGAAAAAAAGAAAAGAAAAGATGAGATGGAGAAAAGTGCTAAAATGCCATAATAATTTTCAATTATTTTCTCCTATTATAGAGGAGGCAAAAAGTTGATGAGGGGCAATTGTGGCTCTCCACTAATTGTTGAAATTAAAAAAAAAAAAAAAAACAAAAAACAAATAAGTGAGCATGAAGGATATTGGGTGATGTAGATGGACCCCTCACTCTTCTAAAATTTAATTTACCAGTGTGATGGACAAATATTTATTTATCATCTTCTCTTAATTTGATCTCAATCGAAATGAGAGATTATTTGATGATCATCCAATAATATTCACTTTTGCTCGATCAAAATTAACCACTTTTAGAATACATTTATTAAGATTCCAAAGAACTCAATTCCATGCCAACAGCCCTTAATGTTAGTTGCACCCTTTAGTTTATGTTTAGAAAACACTTCCTACATCAAAGAGCTAATGTCCTCTGGGAGTAATTTAACTCTGATTTTCCTCCTTGGCCTCAATGGTGCCTCCAAAGGTTGTTATTGCAGTCAGGTAAGTATAGTCAGACATCGTTTGTATTTTACTCAATCTTTGGGAGTTCCATCTTTGCTGACCCTCTAAAGTCATCTTTCTTTACATTTGACAGTTCTCTTTATTGTAATTCTCTGTTCTTTTCTGTCCAGGCCTGCCTTGTATAGTTGTCTTTAGCGTGTTTTTTGGGTTTTGTTCAGCCCATGTATCTTCTTTCCTCCTATTCATATCATCTTCACTCTTCACCTTAAGCAAAAAAAAAAAAAAAAGTAAGAGTTGATGACAAAAGCTGAAATTGGGTGAGAGAACACATGCGGTTTTCTTGTGACAGCCTCCAGCGAAAAGTATAGTGGGCCATATATAAAAGACTCCACTGATGGCAGAAACAAACGGTCCATATATAGAATCACCACAAATATATATAATCAACAGAAGGCGTCCATTTCAATACATCTGCATGGCATGCATTACTATGGGAAATGGAATTGAATGTCTTCCATCAATGAGATATTCTTTTCCATGTAGCCATTCATTTAAATGGTTCAGATAGCCAAATGGTATGCCATATGCAATCCTTGCAAACATTTGTCTCCCTCACATGGATATGACATCTCTCTTATTCTTATAGACGTAAGATTTAGCAAAACAAAGGTAGATGCCCAGCTCGATGGCACTGAGTCCTGCGAGCAGCCAATAGAAGTAATCTAGATGGGCACGGTTGAGATTGTTCGAAAACCAGCTCTCCCCATTGCCACTGGTGGTCACCTTCTCAATCACTGAGATGAGAAAGCCACTTAAGAAGTTCCCTATGCCAAAAATGCTCAAGTTGAGGGCCATCCCCACACTCCTGATGTCGTCTGGCACCTGATCATAAAACAATTCTTGTAAACCGACCATCACAAACACGTCGGACACTCCAAACAGGACATACTGAGGGAGCAGCCACCACACACTCATTGGAACAGTTGCTGCTGGCTTATCAGTCAAACCTGCATCTCTTGCCACTGAGAGTCTCTGTGTCTCTACCAGGGCTGCAACCACCATGGCGACCACTGACAGAAACATCCCAATGCCAATCCTCTGAAGCAATGTTATGCCAGTTTGTAGGCCTGTAATAGCTCTAGTTGAAGGAACGAAGACTCGGTCGTAAATGGGGATTACAGTGAGGACAGAAAGGCTGATAAATGTCTGGAGGGTTGCAGGTGGTATTTGGAATCCAGAACCAATTCCTCTTTCCATGGTGCTGCCCTGCTTTGTGAAGAATGTGGGTGACTGTGAGAAAACGACCGCATATATCAAACATGTAGCCCATATGGGGACCACCTGCAACACCATTTTAGCATCTTCCACTTGACTTATGGTGCATATGGTCCAATCTTGCTTCAGTGAATCTGGATTTTCTGTAGCAACAGCTCGATCCAAAAACCTTCTTGTTTGGACAAGGTTGTATGCAATAATGTTATTGTCTTCATATGCTTAAAATAAGGACTACAACTCAAGCAAATGAAAGAAATAAGAAAATGGTTGGTTATATACACCATGTTCCAAAAGTTTATGCAAAGGAACAACCTAATTCCAATCCTTCAATTGATGACCAGCGAAATGAGAGTTATTAAGGATCATATAATGAGAGTATAATGAGAGTGTATGTAACTGTTATTCCTTGGAGATTTCAATTTTACCTTAATGAGATTAGAGCTTTAGCATCATTGTTTCAAGTAAAGTTTCAACACATTGGGAGGTCGGCTAATGGTTTTGCTGATTCATTAGCTAAGCAAGGGATGGATAGGTCTTTTAATTTGGTGGCTTTCACTGAGTGATGTTTCTTTGTCTTTTGCTTTTCCTTTTCATGGTATAATTCTTTTATACCATCGTGCTTTTTTTGTTTGTTTGTATGGTTTCTTATATCTGGCTTTCTCTTTTAATATAATTTATCGTTACCGATCAAAAAAATATATAATGAGAATGTAAGTACAGCAAAAAAGGATAGTCTCTTGGGTGGATAATATCTTCAATTGGGGAAATGGTTAGTCCACAACATGGATATCAAATCAACAAATTGGAACATCAACCATGGGCCCCAAATATACAAGCTCGGTCACCTGCAAGTGAAAAGTCATAATTTGGAGCATAGAGTGCGATTACTTGATATAAATATTGATTCTCTTACTTGAACTGGGTGGAGCTGCTACAAACAGGTGCTTTTGTTGCTTCATAATCAACAGGGAGAAGACTGTTTCTATCTGTGGTGGATGATGAGCCTCGCCCATTGCGTGCTGCTGCCATAAACACTTGAAGAATGCTCACAAAAGGGTTCTTTTCCTCAATCACACAATAGCGATAGGTCTTGTATCCAAGCAAGAAAACAACCAGCGCGACTATCATTGAAATGCATGGAACTCCAAATCCAAGTCCCCAGCTGACGTTATCTTGGATATAGTTGACAATACAAAGTGAAACAACATTGCTGCAACTTATTCCAAAGTTCCACCAATTAAAGAATGAGCTCTTGGACTTGCTCTCTTCAGGATCACATGGGTCGAACTGATCTGCTCCGAAAGCCTGCACACATGGCTTGTGCCCGCCCAGGGCTAGTGCCACTACGTACAGTGACAAGAAGAAGAAGATAACTTGAAATTGAGTTGGAGAGGGGCAAGGCGATGTACTTGAGGTTTTGATTTCACAATCGGGTGGTCGAAGAGACTGAAGCGAAGCTGAAAGTGTCAGCAAGCCTGACCCCTGTTTGCATCTCCATTCAACTTGAAAGTATTAGCAACCACTTAAACAAATCTTAGGATCTGGTACCCGCACCAAATGTATTAGAAAAAAAAATTATAGAAGGTTGGTAGTTTTGATTTGATAGGGTCGAGCGCCCACAGTTGTAGATGGAGCGGAGGCCTTTCTAGATTGGAAGATGCTAATTCATCAAGAAGTGGTCTGCAAATGGATGATTCATTTTAGAATACAAAAGCAGACTAGTGTATATATATATATATATATATATATATATAGAGAGAGAGAGAGAGAGAGAGAGAGAGCATTGATCTTCCAATCAGGTAGGTCTCCATTTGCTGCAAAGGCCATCACTCAACTTCCTGGGATTCAGAAACTCAAGTCTCACATGTACAAGATAAGGAAGGTGCTACAATTTATAAAGATATACATTGCTTCAGTGAAGGGTCATGTAAATAGCCATCCTGACAGCAGATAAAGTTCACTCAAAAGTAAGAGATTGCCACCCCTTCATTAGCAAAAATTAGACAGAAAAAACATTTTAAAATTTCCTCACATGTACTGAAGTCTCAATATTAATAGGCCATAATTTTATCCTAAAATTTGGAGGGATCAGGGATGTCCTCAACCAAAAGCATAAATCTAATGCAAGTACCTCAATGTGAGTACTCAAAAGTCATTACTGTTCCAAAGTCTCCAGGTTATTGGCAAGGTCTCCAGGCTATTTGCAATGGATGTGCTTTTTGCAACAAGAACGGATCAGTAGATAGCCCAACATAAAAAATCGATGGAGTTTATCCATTTTCACAAGAAGTTAGGTCATTTTCATGCTTTCATGGAGGAAGTATTAACTCAAGTACATTTTCTCAAGAAGGTGCTTGAGAACAGTCTTGTTTTAGTATTAACTCAAGAACATTTTCTCCAAAACAGAATGGAAGAATACTAAAAGAAATGTTTCAGTCTTGTTTTAAGACATGTTAGGAAAACCAATTGATCAGATGTAATACAGAATCATTCTGTTCTAAGTCCTAATGGTGATTTGTAGATTTAAAATTCAAGTAGAGTATGTAACTTGCAGACCAAAAGTAGAAAGCTTTAAGGACACAAGCATTGAAAATATATAACAAGAGGAGGACAAAGGCGACCAACCAAGACATAAAGGAGGGAAGAATAGAAGATGGTCCGATAGCGACCCAAATAGGAGTCTGCAACAAAAGCTCCTAAGAGGGTAAGCATGTAGCTTGCTCCAGTCCATATGTTTACATTCGCAGCTGCATCCGCTGTTGATTGATGGAGTGGCCCAGTAAGGTAGCTTATCAGATTAGACCAAATCGCATAGAAGGTAAACCTCTCAGCCATCTCCACTCCTGCCCCCACCAAAAAAAAAAAAAAAAAAAAAAAAGAGAAGATAAATTTATAATGACTTAACAGGATATGGACATTGAAACAGTCCTAAGGCTAGCCTCTAAGCAACCTCAAATTTTATTTCTCAACATTTTTTACATTGTTTATAATCATGAAGTTAGTCATTTGGGGCACTGCAAAATACAGAGTGTACTATGTGTGGGTATAATTTAGTTTGATCAGCATTAAAATAATAGTTAGTCATTTAGGCAATAAAAATGATAATTCCAAAATTCAGATGCAGATGTATTTGGGTATAAAATGAGTTTGATTGAAAAGTTTGTGGTAAAAAAATTGATCCAGAGAAAGGGTTTTTGTTTATTCTTATATGATAAATTATTGAGAGAAATGTTCCTATTATGGGGTAAGGTTAAGGCTTGGGCTCAAATATGGTAACCATGGAGAAATGGGAATGAGATTCAGGTTGGGTTCAGCCAGACCATACACATGTCTGACCTAGTCCCACACTTATGGTCAGCCTGATCTCATTGGGTTACATCCGGATTGTGATTATGGCCTATTAATATAAAAATGATTTAAAAATATCCTACAATATTTTCATATGCTTAGGTTTGGCCTATCATTGTAGTTTGTCAGTCTTTGGCCCTAGATCCACATTCAACCCTTCAACATTTACTTGGACGATTATACAGTATTTTTTAGGTAATATGGAGTTGAACCTAGGTATGAAAATGGGCTCCAGAAACCAGTATACACAAAGGAACTGCCTCCAAAAAAAATTGGGTGAGGGTTCAATATTTGAACCCCTCTTAAAATTGGGTCCTGGTCTCAGTCCTGGTCCATCATACTGCACCTGAATAAATCTGGCTCTGGTTCAAGGTTCATGGGTTCCACACCCGAGTACAGAAATACCATATACTATCATCCCATATTATGTTATGTATGTATGTATATCAGCATATTTAAGTGTACCATGTATGTATGAGAGCATTTGGGACACAATTTAAGCTCTGGTCTAGTCCTCTATTCAGGTATGAATTCCAGGTTAAGGGCCAGTTTGTTTGCATTTGATTTCATAGAAATTCAAGGTCAAATGAGCTCCACCAATGGGCTAGTAAAGTGGTGAGGTGTGAATGATACAAGGTGAATGGTAAAGGATATACATAAGGTAATGGTATAGATGGGACCTTGCCTTTCCTAACCTTTTAATTAAGTTTCCATTAAAGGGAGGTTATTTCATGGTCGTTTGTGTGTGTTTATTCGCCTTTAATTTTCATTTTTAACCGCTTATAGCATGATGCATTCAATACAAACAAACACGCCCTAAACCTTATGTCAAAATTGGGCTTGTTTATGTTTGGGTTGGCCTTATGATTTGATTTTGAAACATTAAAGTCATTCAGGTTTGGGGTCTAGGACTTGGTACCCGAATTCAACCAAGGTACCCGTCTCATCTAAGAACCAAAGTATATATATACATTTAGGTCGGGCATACATATCCAATTTCATTTGTGCTGGTTCAGGGTCAAATTTATCTAGTTTGGGCCGAGCTTGAGTTAAGCTACCACGAAACCAGACCCATGCAAGTTGCATCCCTAGCTTGGACAGGGTCATGTGAGTTAGAAAGTGGGTTCATTTTTAGTCTACAAGAGGTTAAAATGATTGGAAAGAAAACACACAACTTCAGAAAGAAAAATCCATATTTCCAACTGATCATAATTAAAACTATAAGGGATTTTCTTCTTCTTCTTCTTCTTCTTCTTTTGTTACATACCGATGATGAAGGAGGCCGATCTCCATCCTCCAGTTGTAGATCTGGTGACAGGGCATCCTTTGTAGTCCACAGCACCATAAACAGTATCTCCAAGCAAAGCTTCTGTTGCAGAAATGGCCATCTTTCTTCTTCTCCTCCTCTGAACAAACAAACACACAAACAACCCTATAAAAACCCACATTCTGGAACGTTTTTTCCTCTACTACTCTGAATAGAAAGAAGCAACTGCAACAAAAAAAGCAAAAAGAGCAGAGATAGTTCTCTCTGTTACCTCTAAACCAAAGAATCTTGGAGAGGTGAGAGTGAAACATAATTGCTTTGGACGGAGAAACTTCGATTTGTAGTTTGGATGGGACCTGTACGAAGAAAGACCGAAAAGAAGTAGTGATCCGGCGTTTTCTGCTGCAATACATGAGGTGGGCCCCATTGAATAGTTGCCGTTCTAGGAAGCAGGAGAGAGAAGGAAAGTCCTGGTCATCAATGATTAGTCCAATATACAAAATTCAGGGACTTCTAACCATCCTAAAATTACGGCTCTACTGAATATAATGTTTTTTCTCCCTTGGATATTTTTTTTTTGAGGTAATTAGCGAAAGGTCCCTAGAATTGAATGTATCCAGCCACCGGTCCAGGCAAATTTTTTTTAAGGGCTCTGGTCCAAACAATTAGACTGTTTGCAGTCAGAGGTCCGTAGATACAATTTACATGACTGATTTACCCTTTTAACCATTTTAGGTATAAAATTTTGAAATTTTAAATTTCAAATTTTGAATTCATCTGAGATTAATACCGGGGAAGAGATCATCGGGATCTCTTGATTTCACAGCACAGCAGATCCATCGACGGAAGAGAACCCATCGGAGAAGGGTTCTGGCTGAGATTCATCGGACTTGGTGGGCCATCACTGTACACGATCGAGTTGCAGAACCAAGTTGCAGCGAAACAGAGAATCCAAGCCAGACTTGGGTTTTTGGATCGCACGGTTCCGAAGAAGAAGATTGGACTTCCGTCGCCGCCTTGTCACCTGCGCCGGAGAAAGGGATAGTCCTGCTGCTCCCGCCGCCCGTCGCTTGCTAGTCCTTGTAGTAGGAGAACCCGAAATCGCCACACAGTCGCCCATCGCTGCGCGATCGTCGTCACGCCTATCACCACCGCAGCCGTAGCCAGAGTTCCGCCGGAGTTGTCGCCTGGCCGCCCGCCCATCGTCGCCGCGGAAGACAACCCCAGAAGAAGTCTGGGCGTTGCAGTCTCTCTGTTGCAGAAACAGAGAAGATTGAAGAAGACGAACCAAGTTGTGTCCATTGCGGGTCAGTCCCAGGTCAGGTCCGACCCGCCCACTCTAGGAAAGCCCAGCAGGATTCAGAAGCTCTGGACCAGCGCAGTTTAGTTCAGGTTCTGGATTCTGCAACGACAACTGGTTCTAAATTCCAGCCACGTGCCAGTTCAGGTCATGTTCCTTGCGTTGCTGCGCCTTGCCAGTCCTGGATTCCGGAAGTAGTGCCTTGCTGCACCCAGATCCAAAACCCAAATCGAGAAGCAGTGCCTTGCAGCAACAAGTTTTGTCAAATTTATTTGTGTTTTGGACAAAATCTATCTGAGTTTTTGGCTTTTTATCTGACTTTTGGAACAAATTTATCTGAGTTATGCATAAATTTATCTAAGTTCTGGATAAATTTGTCTGAGTTTTTGGCTATTTATCTGACTTCTGGAACAAATTTATCTGAGTTATGGACAAATTTATCTGAGTTCTGGATAAATTTATTCAAGTTTTAGGCTATTTATCTGAGTTATTGAACAAATATATCTGAGTTATAAACAAATCTATATGAGTTTTTGGCAGATTTATTTGTGTTTTTGAATTGTATTTATGTCTTTTGAAATTTATTTGTATTTTTTGAAATAAATTTAACTGAGTTTTTGACAAAAAGACTTGAGTTTTTTGCCACATGGTTCGCTAATTTGAAAAATTGGGTTATCTTAGTTTTGGCAAATGTATTTGCGTTTTTTTTTTAATTTATTTGAGTTTTTAAATTTTATTTACCTCTTTTGAAATTTATTTGTGTCTTTTGAAATTTATTTATACATTTTTTAAATTTATTTGGATCTTTTGAAATTGATTTTCTTCTTTTGAGATTTATTTATATTTTTTGAAATTTATTTGTGTCTTTTTAAATTTATCTGCGTTCTTTTGAAATTTATTGTGTTTTTTTAAATTTATTTCATTTTTTGAAATTTATTTGCTTTCTTTTAAAATTTATTTGAGTTTTTTAAATTTATTTTATTTTTTGAAATTTATTTGCTTTCTTTTGAATTTTATTTGCATTTTTTAAATTTATTTCATTTTTAGAAATTTATTTGAAATTTGTTTCATGTTTTTTGAAACATATTTGTGTTTTTTTGTAATTGATTTGAAAATCTCATTAGTGGAATTGCATTAATCATGGCTAATTTAATAGTAGTTAACCATTATTAATGGCTTATCCCACTAATCATGGGATATGATTTGAAGAAAGGGTAAATTAGACATTATAGGCCTCCAAATTTGGAAAAAGGACCTCTCACACTATAAAAAAAGATTGTGGACTTAAGCCACCAAAGTCAAATTTATCAGAGCTCGGCGACACCAAAAGTTAGAATACGGAAAATCAGATTCTAATAAAAATCAAAATCCAAAACAAAAACACTTGATGACCACAATCCAATCGAGAAAAGAGAGGGAGAAAACAAGAAAAAATGCAAAATGCTCTCTTTCAAATCAGTTGTAGAGAGAAAGAGAGATTTGGAAGAGACTTCAGATGAAAGAGCAAGATAAAGTAAAACCGTATCTATCTTTGAAGAAATGAAAGAGAGAATCGGAAGTCATGGTGGCGACGGAAGGTGCTCTGCAACGATATTCTGCAACTATGGAAAGAAATGGAAAATGGAAAATGAGAGAAGAAGAAGGAAGGAGTTTTCTGGCACAGTTGAATAGGGCAAAGTAGTCATGAAAATACATGACGTGGCATATTAGGGACCTCTCACTAAAGTATCTCCAGCTGTCTGGACTATAGACATCAGAGAAAAAGTAATTGTCCTTGATGCCTTAGAAGACCGTGCTCAAGGACTTTTGGCTAATTTACCCTTTTTTTCATCCATCACAGTGCATGTGGAACTCCTTAACCCACAAATATTTTTGGGTACCGGGACCCAAGAGAGAGCCGGCGTATACATGAAAAGTCAGCTTACTTAAGTGGAAAGTAGGTTTGGAAAGAAGACTCAGAAAATAGTGGAAAGAGAGGTTCTCTACCTGAACTTTAAACCCCACATCTTGGTGAGAACTGACGTTTTTCCACTCGTGAAATTAGACCTAGTGAATTTGGAGCTCACTCCCATGCAAACAAATATGACCCCAATCATTAAAAGGAGCGAAAATCCCTTTACTAATTAATCACACATCCAAGTAAGAGCCGGCATACACATGGAAAGTCAGCTTACTCAAGTGAAAAATAGGCTCGTGAAGAAGACCCAAAAAAGTGCGGAAAGAGGTAATCTACCCCCAACTTTAACCCCCACATCCAAGTGAGCGCTGACATATTTCCACTCGTGAAATTAGACCCAGTGAAATTGGAGCGCACTGCCGTGTCAACAAATATGACCCCAATCATTAAAAGGAGCGAAACACCCTACACTAATTAATCACACATCTGAAATTAATTTGATCTTTATATAGTCAAATGTAGCACTCGATGTGTGATAGGTTTATTATATAACCAGTCGTCCCTTTTCTATTAAGTATCCATTTTATTATCATCATATAGTACCAAATGTCTTTTTCTAGACTTAATCAAATGTAGGACTTGACGCGTGATAGGTTTATTATAAGGGTAAATTAGCCAAAAGTCCTTGAGCACGGTCTTCTAAGGCATCAAGGACAATTACTTTTTCTCTGATGTCTATAGTCCAGACAGCTGGAGATACTTTAGTGAGAGGTCCCTAATATGCCACGTCATGTATTTTCATGACTACTTTGCCCTATTCAACTGTGCCAGAAAACTCCTTCCTTCTTCTTCTCTCATTTTCCATTTTCCATTCCTTTCCATAGTTGCAGAATATCGTTGCAGAGCACCTTCCGTCGCCACCATGACTTCCGATTCTCTCTCTTTCATTTCTTCAAAGATAGATACGGTTTTACTTTATCTTGCTCTTTCATCTGAAGTCTCTTCCAAATCTCTCTTTCTCTCTACAACTGATTTGAAAGAGAGCATTTTGCATTTTTTCTTGTTTTCTCCCTCTCTTTTCTCGATTGGATTGTGGTCATCAAGTGTTTTTGTTTTGGATTTTGATTTTTATTAGAATCTGATTTTCCGTATTCTAACTTTTGGTGTCGCCGAGCTCAGATAAATTTCTCAGAATCTCTGATAAACTGGATAGAAACTCAGATAAATTTGTCGAAGTTCTGCCAGAAACTCAGATAAATTTATCTGAGTTTGTGGCAGAACTCAGATAAATTTGCCAAATTTATCTGAGTTTTTGGCAGAACTCAGATAAATTTGCCAAATTTATCTGAGTTTTGGCAAATTTATCTGAGCTTCTGGCACAACTCAGATAAATTTATCTGAGTTTCTGACAGAACTCAGACAAATTTATCTGAGTTTTGAAGAACTTTTCTGAGTTTCAAACAAAGAGCTATGTGAAGTGGTGCCATCCGACGACCCACATCCATCTCTCCTTTCTTATTGCAGTGGTTGTGATTTATGATTCGCGTTTTCTTTCTCTATCAGCAGACAGAAGGAGAAGAAGGAGCAGGAGCAGGGAACTATGGGAGAAACCAAACATGTTCTGGTTGTTGTATTCACAAGGTATCCTATGTCCTAATTTCAAGATAGCCTAAGTTAGTCAATCTGTAAGTGGTTTTAACATGTGAAATGATGGTCCAGGACCACAGTCCACAGGCTACATATCTGATCATAACCATGGTTTAACTGCCTTAGAAGACTGATAAATTTATCTGAGTTTTATCTGAGTTTTGAAAACTCAGATAAATTTGTTTGAGTTTTGCTTTTGCTGACATGTAGAAGGGCGTTTTTGTCCTTTTCAGTTACAAGAGGACTGCTGTCAGTATAATAAAGTATTGTGGACCGCTTGCAATAAAAATCACGGTTGAGGGACCTTCGCCCAAATGCCCCTTATTATAACCACCACTCTCTTTTCTATTAAACTATTCATTTTATCATCATATAGTACTAAATGTCATTTTCTATGCCTACTTAATTAGTATATATTTTGTTGTGGCTGAATATAGTATCTTGAGGCGATGATATTTGCTATTGTGGACACCATGCTCAGCAATCTCAACCGTTCATTATGTGCAATTATTTATAAAAAAAAATGTAAAATCCAAATAGATGGAGCGTGGACTCTAGCTACTTGGGTCATGCCCTTGCTTAGCACAGGTTATTGTGCTAGTGTCAATTGAAGGAGAAATTATTTAATGACTATTCATGAATCTTCACTTTTATTTTATTAAATTTAACCACTTTTAAAATACATTTCTTAGAATTCCTAAAATCTCAATTCCATGCAAACAAAGGGACTGTTATGATTGTTTGAACCCTTAGAGCATGTTTGGTAACAAGCAAGGAATTTATAAATCTGATGATTCTTCACCACCATTGGAACAAGGATTCCTCACTGGTGATTTGTATGGTTGAGGATTTCACATTGATATTGGTGTGTATCGATACATATAGCTGAGAAAAATAGGGTTGGAGGTGCAAATCCACTTAAGTGATGATTTTCAAATCTTATGGGGGGGGGGGGGGGGGGGTCGGATCTGAAAATCCTAACAAATAAAGATTTTGATTCGTCCAAATCCTCGAGAATTTACAATTGCCAAACATAGTTTTACCACAATATGAGGGAAACCAAAAATCTTTTTCTTAAAAATTTAGTTGCCAAACATGACCTTAACGTTTAAATAACATTTCCCGGCTCAAAGAGCTGATGACAAAAGCTGAAATTGACAGTGAGAACATCCAGCCTTCTTTATACTGCTCATTCCCCTTGATTTTTTTATCAAAGGTCTGGGGTGAAGATTAAATAGGCTTGATAAGCTGGTTTGCCTATTTTCAGAAAAGTTAGTAGAATCCATGTCTTTCCTTTTTTGACAATTTGGATAAATACTTAAGGATAGGGTTTGTTGCGTGCCAATGTAGGGGTTGGGATTATTTGAAAATCTTATAATAAGTATACTTGTGGCCCCTCAGTTTATTATTATTATTATTATTTGCATAGTGAGCTCTAATGGAAAATATCCTGGGCTCATCACTGTCCTTACTCATTACGTTGTTAAGACTTCAAGTGTGTAATGGAAGGTACGAACCATATGATCCAAGGCCCATAGTTATCTAATTCATAGTTCGATTAATTCGCATTCAATGGAGTAGATTTGTTTGATTCGATTCTCAATTCAGTCAATTCGAAGTTCAAATTCGACAAGTTCGCTAAACTAATTCAGGTGTGCCCATTTTGTACATTCAACACTAAAGGTCATTGTCTAAAATTCAAACCACTAAAAATAACTATTATGTTCATTTACCGAATAGGCAAAATTGTGCTTCAATTATAGTTTGGGCCACAATTAGATCAACTACATATAAAACATAGTTAAGATATAAAAAACCAAAGTAAAATTCTATATTTTACCGGTGAACAGTTTTTATGTGGGGCCAAGTCTGATTGGAGTTAGATATGGCTTAGCGCTAATACATAGGGGTGCAGTGCTTTTGAGTGCCTCGTGTTTTTAGGCAAGCACCGCAATAGAATTATATGATTCAACCTAGAGAACTATGTGAAATTAATTCGCTAGTGGTTTGCGAATTGAATTGTGAATTATTTGAAATGAACTATTCGCAGTTCGAAGCCTTCATGGCCGAACTTGGTAACTATTCCAAGCAACTCAAGAGGCAGACCAACCCCTTGCGACAGTTAAATAAAGGATCGAATACATACATATATATATATATATATATATATATATATATGGAAAATATTCATGTGCATCAATCCCTCACTATGTTGTAGTTAGAGACAACACAATGGGGCTGACTTTATAACACATCCGAACCATCCACACACATGGAACCCCTTTAAGTACACTAGACCCATCCAATTTTTACATATCCAAATGGATTGGACCGTTGGATTGAGGGTCAAATATTTTTTCTTTAATATAAAGTCATTAAATTTGTGGGCAACGGATGAAGGGGTTAGAGGCATGAGATTAACTTCAAATTTGATATATGGTCTCATCTAAAATGTCTCTTCCCATCCCCACAAGTCCCATGATCAGTGGATCCCATTAAATTTGCCCTTCACCATATAGTGAAGGAATGATCCACAGGAATATCCCATATATATAGGGAGGAGATGCTCTCCTATGAGAGATATCTCTCACCTTACATGAGAGATAGGGGTGGGGGCCCTCACCCCAACCTTATCTCTCATGTAAGGTGAGAGATATTTCTCATAGGAGTATCTCCATATATATATATATATATATATATATATATATAGGGATAAGCCGCAGTTGAGGCTATTATCAACTGTGTGGATTGTGTGGGCGGAATGGATCGTGTAGGCTGCAATCAGGGTGAGTTTTTCGCTGGGCCCGGTCATTTTTCATTTCCCCCCTTCTTAGACCTAAATTGACCTCTGTCTCTCTTCTCTCTCTCTCTCTCTCTCTCTCGCGCTAGTCTCTCTTCTCTCTCTCAACGAAGCTCTCTCTCTCTCTCTCTCTCTCTCTCTCTCTCTCTCTCTCTCGCTAGTCTCTCTCAGCGAAGCTCTCTGTCTCTCTCGCCTCTCTCTCTGCGAAGCTCTCTGTCTCTCTCGCCTCTCTCTCGATTGCTACCTTCTTTTTCTTCACTGTATATAGGGAACCATTAGCTAAGACGTGCGAAACCAGCGTGTGTGGGGGTGGGGGGGGTGGGGGGGGGGGGGAACGGAAGCTTCAGCCAATTTCTCTCATCCAGATGTCTCTCCCTCTCTCCAACGTGCTCTCCTGCACTAAGGAAGTCTTACTTAAGCTCATTTTCTTATGAAGATGCCAGAGTTATACTAACAGAACTGTTTGGGTTCTTGGTTTAAGTTCTATAACCAATTTTTTATTTATTTTCCTTTCTTTTTTTTTTTTAATGAGAGTATTTCCATGGCATTTGATCCTACTGGACCAATCCCCAAGGTGCATGCACGACCCCGCAACATGTGTGCACTAGAAAAATCAGAGGGGTGTCGAACACCCGACGTGAGCAGCAAACCCATGCCTAATGCTAACAAACCAACAACCAGGCAATTAAATCACCTAAACCAATTTATTAGACATAATATGAATTTCCAATCCTTTATCAATTTTAACCATCAAATTGAATGACAACATCAAGGATACGGACATGGGTACAAACCAAGACATAAAGGATGGAAGAAAAGAGGATGGTCCGATAGCGTCCCAAATAGGAATCTGTCACAAAAGCTCCTAACAGGGGAAGCATGGAGATTGCACCAAGCCATGCGTTTACATTCTCAGCTGTAGCTGCTGTAGATTGATGGAGCGACCCAGTAAGGTAGCTTATCAGATTAGAAGAAATCCCATACTTAGAAGAAATCCCATAGTAGGCAAACCTCTCTGGCATCTCCACTCCTGACCCCAAAAGAAAAAAACAGTGAAAATGACAAGGTATTAAGTTACAGGATATATATACGGCCATTCCAATTGTCTGTCTAATACAGTGTCAGATTTTCAGTAATTCAACTAAACAGGGGTCAGTTCTGTGATCAGGCTGTTGGTTTGGTAGAATTTTCTGCAAATGGACCACTTATTATAGAACCTAAAATGATAATAACAAAAGGAATTTTTTTTTTTTTTTTTTCACCAACAGATGATGAAAGAGGCAGATCTCCATCCTCCTGTTGCGGATCTTGTGACAGGGCTTCCTTCGTAGTCCACAGCACCATAAACGGTATCTCCAAGCAGAGCTTCACTTGCAGAAACAG
Organism: Umbellularia californica; assembly: GCA_028538565.1. NCBI lineage: Eukaryota > Viridiplantae > Streptophyta > Magnoliopsida > Laurales > Lauraceae > Umbellularia > Umbellularia californica. The sequence goes on along the minus strand of JAPQWN010000001.1, from coordinate 8,458,538 downwards.
CCATCTTCTTCCTCTCCTCCCAACAAACAAACAAACTAAAAAAATTTACTCTATAGATGGTAGATTCTTCTCTTAATTCTCTGTATCAGGAAATAAAATAACATATCAGGAAACATTTTTCCTTTTCTTCTACTAATTCACACCAGCACCTACTGGACATGACCCCTGCCTCTCGCTGTCCGCAGAGAGTCAGTAGGGGAGTGGGGACCCACTAGTTATTCAAGGGAGTGGGAGAGATCAGCAGTTCCTCGTGACGAAGAAGAAGGAAAAAAAAAAAAAAAAAGAATGGGCCATCATCTCCTTGGACAAATTGCCTGCACCTTAATTCGACAAAACTCCCCATGGCGGAGTGGGAGAAATTGGTCCAGAAGTGTTTGTAGTTTAATGAAATTCGACATTGTCCTGTACAATTCACTAAAAGAGCGGGCTCGCGCCTGGCATGTTTGAGGACTGTTTTTGGGCCAGGCATTTAGGGCCGGCCTGTCTCTGGCTCAGGCCAGATATAGGCATAGGTTTATATATTCAGTTGGGCCAGGATATGCCTCCGTCCAGTTCAACCTGGTCCATGAAAATCGCTGTCAGTGGATACTTTTAAGTAATCCAGTGGCCCTGGTTGGAACTTCATTTGGAAGCCCAAACATGCACGCTTCCATTTTGATGTGGAATGTATTATCAGATTGGTCTTACCATATGGATGGTCACTTTTGAATTAAATCATTGCTAATGGTAGGCCCAATGCCCAGAAGTCATGCCGAATTTGTCAATAGGTGTCAATTAGGCTTCACAGGTCCCACCATATCAAGATGAACAATCTGGGATCACCAATCAGTCACAAAAGATTTGGACATGGTTTTGTATTTTAAAATTATGTCAACTACGCAGAGATATGGGCTAAATATGCGCTGGTTTATTTATTTATTTATTTAGGTTCGGGTACAACCTGTACCAGTTTGATCTTGCTTTAGTTTATTATTAACTACAGCTAATGACTACAGAACCATAAAATAGTTTACCAAGTGGGATCTAATTATCAAAATAGAGGTTCATTTTGCATGACCCAAGTTTACAGGAGGGACCAGCTTTCCATTATCTAGAACAAATTACTCCTCCATCAGACCCAGTAGAAAATGGGATCAACCCCCAGTGTGAAGGCTGTTGGATGGGACTGGGCCACCATGTTTGCCAGGAAACCTCAGTCATCTTCCTAGAATGATGCTAAAATCCCTATCTTGGTAGCTGGAACCTGCAAAGTGGATAGCTGGACCAACTTTAAGTGGGAGTTTTGATTTACATGCTCCAGTTGTTCAGCTGGGATTGGTTTTTTTTTTCCAAACAAAGCAATGAAACTAGAGGCCAAACTGTTAATTTAGTGGAAAAGCATCTCCTTTTCTGCAGGGGGGTGGGGGGTTGTGGAGCTTGTTTTAGGACTTGTGTGGTGTGTGACTGCATGCCTGAGTATTCACCAGGAAAAAAACATGAAATAAAAAAAAAAAGGAATGGAAAGCTCATACCACATATGATGGGATCTGATCAATTTCCAGTCTCAGTTTCGATATCTAACCATAAAAACAGAACATGACCTGAAGCAGTATGCCTAAATGTCTCGATCATTATCTTTTGATTCTTGCAAACTGGGCTAAAACGGCAAACTACTGTAAAGAATTTGCCTATGTTACGAATTCCTTTGTCTTGGCTCACATCATCATTTGACCTGGTCTTGCCTCAAGGGATTACCCGGGCGGATTGGGGTCTCACAAGGGGTGCAGCCCTAGGCTCATGACTCACTTGGAGGCAGAGAAAATTGGGCTTAGGTTGGGACTAAAATTAGAGATGAACTTGCCATGATTGTACTGCTTTGAGTAATTTTTACATAAAATTCCCTTTTTGAAAATAAAAGTTGTACAATACTTTTCTATATGGATTTAAAACTATTGACCCCTTTATCTTTCATTTTCAGACAAATTAATCATTTCACAGTCTACCAAATGCAATTCTTAGAATATTTTTCAAGCTCAACTTTCATGCCAAACTTTATCTCACTTGGCCCCATACACAAAGAAGCTTGGATTTACATGCATGTATGCTACATCTGCTCATGCCTCTAGTACTCCAAAACCATGTGGAAAGTGAGCAATTGGAGAGCAAAGAGGATGGTCTGTGCAAGATTTCTCAAATTCAACAAAGGTTGCCAATCTAACAGCTTTTCTTCTTGTATCTTATAATGATACTCAATGCAAAAGCTACAAACGTGGGCCTCCAGTGCATGATAGGTAGGATCATTTTGAGCAGAAGAGCCAGGACGGCACATCCTAAGTACTTATTAGACAACAGTCAACTGTTTTAAAATTTACTCTAGTTTTTGTTTTTGACCTCCACGTGAGGGGAGAACCCGCACATACAAGGAGTGAGGCTCACACATGCAAAGAGGGAGAACCCGAATTCACACATATGAGGAGAGATTACTTGCACATGCGGGGAGTGAGAACTCACATGTAAACGCCAGGTTTCAGTGGCCTAGATTCAGAGGTTGATATATTTCTCTTTCAGCATTTTACTTCAGATCTTGGTGTCGGTTTGCTTAGTAAAAGTTGAAGCAGTTATTGTATGTCATGGGAATTAGGACTTTCCCATGGTTTGGTCATATGGAACCTCTAGATTTTTGCTTCATGGATTTTTATACTCAATTGCTTTTGTATAAGTTGTCCTTGTTTTGATGCTGAATCTTGCATATATATGCTACTTTGTTCGCTTTGAATTTTAATTGTTGCAGTTATAGTAGCTTCTTAAGTTTCTGGAGGGAGACTTCACTTAACTCTATGAATAGTATGATTGTATCAAAAGCATTTTATTAAAGCTTATTGCGAGTGTAATGCTTCTGTTTCCAGTCTTACATTGTAGCTTCCCAAGTTTGGATGTATTTGGATTGCTTAACTTGTTATCTGGATGCTTCTAAACAAAGCCTATTTATTATCTTATATACATAAATATATACACACATGTATATTATGTCATGTTCAGAGTAAAGAGAAGCTTTTACTAGATAACCTGTCCGTTGTTAACTTATTGAATGGCTAGAACACAATTTCTGATCAGCCAATTGAAAGTATAGGGTGAGTTTTGCTTACGTATTCTATGTTAATGCAATCGCAGATACGTATGGTACTGGCTATTGAGTGTGGATTTGGGAGCTTTGGGGCACATTTGTCTTCACTAAACCTAATGACTGTTTGTATAGCAACTTATGAGATATTTGGGAGTCAAGTGCAGCTTTCCCTTGAAAGGGGTCTTCCTGCCATGATTGGCAACTTTATGTCAAGGCAATTTCCATATCCGTCTGCCTATAAGCCCCATGGGCTGGTTGTCGCTTATAAAAGTTTTACTGGCCCAGACCTGGAGTTGGGGTTCAACACTTGTTAAACTCAGCACTTTTTCTGACTTGGGCCTTTCCAGGGCTTTATAATATGTGAGTAGATTCAGGCCTCCATAACCCTCATTTGGCAGCTTGAATCCGGGCTTCGTGTTCCAGGTTGGACCCGGACTTCCATGTGGGCTTTGAAATCCAATTCAACCCTAAACCTGGGTCTCTATGAGTCCACCCTCAATCCAGCCCAGTCGAGCAGACTACTACCAATGTTTCCATGTTAGCAACCCACCCACCAGACGATTGAAAACCAGGTTTGTGTCTGCATGACTTCTTCTGGGACACAACAGGGCTTCATACTTGGGCTACCAATCATGCCCAGTGGTGTAGTGCGGCCCAGTTCTGGCATCCATATTTCTTAGGCTTGACCTAGACACCCAGTACAGATCCATTTTGATTTCAATGTAACAGGAGCTGTGGCATATGTGTGAATGCATCTACTACAGACAACTATAGATAAAATTATAGATGGAGTTAATCAACTGGGTGAGTTGATATAAGTGACAAGGTGACTTTGGTTGGCAATCCTGTGAGGCCGGCTGGATGATCAATCAAGATGAGCAAAGGAATGAAGAGGTCTTTGCATAGATGAAGGATGGACCTAAAAGTGGCCCAACTGGATTAGATATGGTGTAGATGTTAAGGCCTCAAGACCAATGATGACAAAGTGATAAAATCCAGTGAAGAACAGAGCCTGCTTGAGTGCCAAATTAGGTTTGGTGCCAATGCACAGGCAGGGGCTGGGATTAAATGTGGGCCTCAAATCATTATCACCAGGGCCGTAACATTGCCAATGTAATCAACCAGTTATGCACACATACACAGAAAACAGTCCTATAAGAATTAATGGAAACTCTAGTTATTTTCTGAGTGTTATTATTATTATCTGACATTCAGTAGTAATCTCTCTTTCTCAGGAGTGCCTATGTCCATGCCAAGGCTACTGGACTTTTTACAGTGTGAGAGTCACTTTCCCAGATCACATGCCCAAAGGCTGTATCGTTTGAACTAGCAGTATTCCCAGTAGTAGTGTTGAAGCTCAAGAATTCTACACTGTAACTTTGCTTCTCATACATCTTGTTGAACACCAACCTCTCTGGCTTCACTGTGATCACTGCCTTATCTGGTCTGTAATTCACCACTCTAACACTGTAATTCTCAGGTAGCTCAGAAACGCTCATCAGGGTCCTATTTAAGATTTGAACCCCGCCACATCCCTTCTTACAATTGAACACCACAGAGAAAGATGGATAGTTGAGCGCCCCAGGTCCGCCCTCCAATTTTGAACAAGAAAAGGGCCCCTGTATGATGCTCCTCAATTGGCTTTCAGTGTAATTGAAAGTGCACAGGAAGTCGATATAGTCTTGAATGTGGACATCATACACCAGTCCTGGATCATTAGCCACTTGTGGGTGCACATGGCCCGCGCCAAAATCAAGCGGTGTGGCCGGTCTCTCCATGTTGAAGTTGTCAGCAATGGGACGGTGATTGCTGTCGAATTGCATGGCTGTTGTCATCAGAGCTGAGCGAATAGCAGCAGGTGACCAGGAAGGGTGGGCCTTGCGGAGCAATGCAGCTATGCCTGCGATGTGTGGGCATGACATTGACGTTCCAGATAAAATATTGAACTTTACCCGCCTCACATCTTTATTGGAGGAGCTGGGAGCACTCTCAGATGGCCATGCGGCTAGGATGTTGAAACCTGGAGCAATCAGGTCTGGCTTAAGAATCTCTGGAACTTTGGGATTTGGGCCTCGAGAAGAGAAGGCGGCCACCATGGGTGCTCTAATCTCGCCCACAACTGTTTGAACTTGGGACATGATGTTCACAGTGGGATTCTTGGTTGTGTTAATGTAAGACTCTATTTCCAAGCCTGCTCTGTAGCCGACCGTGAGCGCAGGCAAAGTGAAGGCATGGGCGAAAATACCATCTCCAGTCTCCTTCGAATTCAACCCGACTAGCCCCACGCCGCCGGCTTCTTGAACGAGAAATCCATCATCCACACCAGCACTTGTGCATACTACAATCTTTCCCATTACATTGCTGGGAGTAAGCAGAGAGTTGTCACAATCTTCCAGGTAAAAAACTGGGAACATTTGGGCCACATTCACCTCCTCATTGTAGAGAGAATCTCCCATGTAAACGTGGCCGTTCCCCAGCCGGAGCTGCCCCGGGAAAGTGCGGTCCAAAGACCCCGCACCAACTGTGGTGATCCAGGGAGCTGTATTAATGATGTAAGAGGGTGAGGGACCCCCATTCCCAGCAGAGCATGCTACGAAGATGCCTCTGTCGGCTGCTGCGAAGGCCCCAATTGCGATGGGGTCACTGTAGTAGGGAGTGTAGATATTGGAGGAGCCGAGTGAAAGTGAAAGGATGTCAACTCCATCTTCAATTGCTTTCTCCATGGCTGCAGTGATGTCGGAGAGAGCGCACCCACTGTCCCAACAGGCCTTGTACATTGCAATCTTTGCCTTGCTCGCCATCCCACTGGCAGTCCCATTGGCAAAACCCAATATGGAGGCATTGGAAACCTGAGAGCCCGCTGCTGTTGAAGCCGTGTGCGTGCCATGGCCAACCCAATCTCTGGGTGACCTAAATTCATTACCGTCACCCGGCACAAAGCCAATGGCTTCAATTCCTTTAAGGAAGAATCGGGCGCCAACAAGCTTGTTGTTACACATGCTTGAGTTGAAGCGGGTCCCATTCTCGCACACCCCTTTCCAATCTTTGCGGACCGGTTCAAGGCCGTCATCGCTGAAGCTCTCGCTCTCAGGCCAAATCCCAGAGTCTACAAGCCCAATGATGATCCCCTCGCCCATGTTAGTGTCCGGCCAAATGCCAAACTCTGTGTTCAGCCCCATAAAACTCGGCGACCTAGTGGTATGAAGCTCTGCTTTGCTGTCATTGTAGAGGCCGATAACACCTGGGATCTTTGTGATGTTTTGGGCTTCTTGGGCAGTCAATTTGGCGGCGAAGCCATGAAAGACGTTTTTGTAAGTGTACAGGATACGATTAGGAGGGTCAGGGTTGGATTTGGAGCTGACTGAAACAGATTTGAGCATGGAAGCATACCACTCATCTTGAGTGGCCAAGTGGGGTGGTCTGGTGAAGTTGTCTGTGTGGACGATAAATGTCGAGGTTTTGGATTCAGATGCATCAGCAGAACAAGCTTGGGAAAGTAAGAAGACAAGGAGGGAGAAGAAGATAATGAAAGTGAACGAGGCCATGATAGTAAGTTAGAATCAGAGAGAGAGAGAGAGAGAGAGAGAGGAGATGAAATGGATGGAGAGGGAGGGAGAGAGCGAGCTGCTCTTATAAGGAGAAAAAGGTGAGAAGGCCTCACAAATGGCTTGAAAGAAAATGGAATTTCGCCGAAGTGGAAGAGCGAGAGTGGAAAGTTGGAAGTCCTCCGGCTTCATGTTTTAAAAAGCGGTTGGAATTTGAAAAGGCCGTTTATAGTGATTCTGCCACTTGGGAAGTCTGCCCGAGTCTGCCCGAGTCACAGTTCTATTTGAAGGCCCATGGGTCGTAACTGGGCCTTATTTTCTGGTCCGATTGTTAAACGGGCTTTACTAGAGACCTTTTATACTAAAAAGCCCGGATTAGACTGGCATATTAACACAACGATGGGGCCTGACTTTAAGGCCCATGTACTCCACCCTAACCTGAATTCTAGGCCTAATAAGTAAATTTACTGGGCTTGGATAAGCTCCAGACTGGCCCAACCTGGCCTATGAGCACTTCTACTCACTTTCTCAACAAGCCCACCTGACTTTATTAATTAACAAAACAAAGAAGTACTACGAATAAATAAATTTGATGGAGCTATCAAGCAAATTTATGATGTTTGTCATTCTCATGGTTGGATCAAAGTTAGGGTTTCAAAATAGTATCTTAAATAAGCCGTAGTAATGTTTAGTTTTGCTCAAGACTAACATGATGTTCATAACTTCTTATAATTAGTAGAAGAATTTTCAAAACCTAATTTCTTATGTTATTGTGTCATTCATCATAATACTGCACATTGAATCATCAATGAGATCCCAATTCTAGACTTGGACTGGTATTGATTGGTATATAGAGTTGAGTTATTCGAGTTAACTAGGTGCCAAATGAAATTTCAAATCACAATCAAAACCAGACATTCATGAGGCCGACCATGGTTTTCAAAACCTGTTTCTGTCATTATAATGGAATATTGTTCTCTAGTAGAACACATACAAATTGATCAGTGGTTTTGATTACCTTTTTTATTTTTAAAATGTTAAAAATATTAAGGTGTTCCATCTAATTGGTCATTCTCAATGTATTTTTGGATGAAAAAACCATTATAAACCACAATAACTGGCTGAAAACAGCCTTCATTGCAAACTATTACGACCTAATATCATAATATTCCCTCTAAAATGAACTTACACATAGCCATCCATCACTCAATGGCCATTTTTTTAAAGCCAAGTTGTCGTATTGTTAGCAAGTAATAGTGAAAGCCAACTCAATCATAGTTTTATTTGGCCTTGTCCAGAGGGAGAGTCTAATGCTGAAGTTTCTTCATCCTGAGTGAAGTGATCCACAAACTGCAATTTGGTGGTTACTTTCATGCATCAACAAGGTCAAGAATAAAAACAGGCTCGTTAGAAAGTGTACATGGACCATCATTCCTTCCATTTCAGGACCCGAGCTTCCCACTCAACATTCACATTCACTTGGCTAGGCCATCGGTTACGGGTCACACTCACATCACCTCTCACACACTAATTTTCTTTTTTCTTCTAAATGCCTTCCCCCTCAAAATCTTTCCTAGAATAACATAATACAAGAACAGATTCAAGGCTGGTAAACAATGTTGTTGGTGGGGGTGGGTCCGTGGGTGAATAATGGTGCTCATGACCCAGCCCAGGGAGATTGGGGCTTGGTTTGGGCTTAAGATTTTAGTATTTAGGCCAGACATAGATCAAGAATCTGGGCTCATTTAATATTTGGGCCGAGCTTTGATTAATTGACAAAAGCTCAACGCTCGGCCCAGCCAGATGAACAAAATTGGTCCAGCATTTGGTGCTTGTAGCTTAGTGTAGTTTACTGAAATTAAACTCGGCATGGCCCAGTATTGGGCCAGGTATGTGCATGAATTTATGAACTCGGGTGGACCTGGATATTAGTAGCGACCAAAATCAGAAATAGTTGAAATTTATCCATCTCCACAACAAATTACCTCATTTTCATGCTTGGTTGAGGGGCAATTAATTTTAAGCTTATTTTCTTATGAAGATGACTGTAATACTATAACATTTTGGCTCCTAAAAGAAATGTTTGGGTTCTTGGTTAAAGATATATTAACTAAACCAATTGATTAGACATAATATGAATTTCCAATCTTTCATCAATTTTAACCATCAAATTGAATGCAAAGAATGAGGGATGAAGAACAGAGAAACTAATTAAGACATAAAATAGTTAGAAAAGAGGATGGTCAGATCAAGTCCCAAATAGGAATCTGCAACAAAAGCTCCCTAAGAGGGGAAGCATAAAGATTAGAAGATATCCCATGGTACGCAAAACTCTCTGCCATCTCCACTCCTGGCCCACCAAAAAAATTGAAAAGCATAAGGTAACAGGATATGACCAATCCAATTTCCAACAGTCTTGTCCTCTAATCAACCTCAGGTTTTCAGTAAATCTTCTCAACAGGGTCAGTAATCACTTCAGTGTGATCAGAATGTTGGTTCTTCATAACATGGGGCTTAGATTTCTTCTACCTACAGACGATGAAATTATTTTACATGTAGGCCAATCCTGGTGTTGTCAGTGCCAGAAATTGTATTGAAGGGGCACCAATTAAATCACTGATTATAGGACCTAGGTAAGCCCCATTGACAGCACTGTTCTTTACACTAGAAAGACTAGATCATCCTTGAGGGCATGTTGGTGCAACACATTTATGTGGAAAAGGAAAGAAGCCTTTCGGTTTCTACAGATTTTATTTTCCATTGTTTTATGTGAAATTATTCCGCTAGTTGTTTGCGAATCCAACTGTGAATTATTCGAAATGAACTTTTCGTAGTTCGAAGCCTTCTTGACCGAACTGGGTAACTATTCCAAGCCACTCAAAGAGGCAGACCAACCCTTTGCGACAGTTAAATAAGGGATCAAATACATTCATACATCTATATTATATTTGCGCTACGAAAGAGGTCAAAGGTTAACCAATGACCATAACATAAAAAGGGAAAAAGGAACAAATTCTCAAGTTATTTGTAGAACCAATAAGAGATTTATCATTTCTATAAATTTACACAAATATCAAAAAGAAATAATCTTACAATAAGGGGTGCTGCCGGCACATATTCCATCGCAGCGTGGTCAATCAGATAACTGAGAGATGCTAACAAGCCTGCAACTTCTTTTGTATCCACCTGGATGTAGAGAGAATGGAGCCATTTTGATTTACTTACCGACAGAAATACACAATGTGGTGGGCAAAATAAACACTTCATGCTGTTCTACACATTTCCAGAGTATGACTATGGACATTGCAATAGATTGTCTTCCATCATAGGGATATTCATTTTTACATTTAGCCATATGAATGGTTCAGATCACCGCATCACACAGACTAAGAAGCAATCCTTGCCAACATTTCTCTCCCTCACATGGAAGGGACATTTCTCATTTTCTTCTAGATGTATGATTTGGCATAGTATAGGTAGATGCAAAGGCCAATGGCATTGAGCCCTGCAAGCAGCCAACAGAAGTAATCTATATGGGCCCGGTTGAGATTGTTGGAAAACCAGCTATCTCCATTGTCTGTGGCAGTCACCTTCTGAATCACTGAGATGAGAAAGCCACTAATGAAGCTCCCTATGCCGAAAATGCTCAAGAAAATGGACATCCCCATACTCTTCATCCCATCTGGCACCTGATCATAGAAGAATTCTTGTAAACCAATCATCGCAAACACTTCAACCACTCCAAACAGAACATACTGAGGAAGAAGCCACCACACACTCATTGGAACAATTGATGTTGGCTTATCAATTAGACCTGCATCTCTAGCCACAGCAAGTCTCTGTGCCTCTACCAGGGCTGCAACCACCATGGAGATCACAGATAGAAACATCCCAATGCCAATCCTCTGAAGCAGTGTTATGCCAGATGGTATGCCTGTAATAGCTCTGGTCACAGGAACGAATGCTCGGTCATAGATGGGGATCAAAATGACGACAGAGAGGCAGATAAATGTCTGTAGAGTTGCAGGTGGTAACTGGAATCCGGAAACAATTCCTCTCTCCATTGTGCTCCCCTGCTTTGTGAAGAATGTGTATGACTGTGCGAATACCACCCCATATATCAAACAGGTAGCCCAAATTGGAACAGTTCTCAGCACCAATTTAGCATCTTCCACCTGATTCATGGTGCATACACTCCAGCCTTCTTTTAGAGAATCTGGGTTCTCTACAGCAGTGGCAGCTCGGTCCAAAAACCTGCTTGTTTGGACAAGGATGCATGCATTGCTGTTATTTTCTTCAAATGCTTGGAACAAGGGCTACAAGTGAAGCAAATGACTCCTCAATCCAAGCCATTTATCTGAAGGATCTCATCATTATTTGCAACCAAAGTCATTTATCTAATGGATGTCAAAGTAATATTCATCATATAGACAAAGTCCCAAAACTTTCTGCAGAATAGTGAACCTAATACCAACCCTTCAATTGATGGCCAGAAATTAAGATTTAGCAAGGATCATATGCCAAGGGTTTAAACTAAATGCAACAAAATAGGGCCGACACTTGGGAAGATAAGATCTTCAGTTGGAGCAATGGTATATCCACAACAAAAGCATAAAAATCAATAGTTTGGATCATCAACCATGAGCCCCTATGGACAAACTTGTGACCCAACAAATCATAATACCCTGCAAGTGAGAAGATTAGATTTGTGAGAACAAAGTGAAATTTCCGAAAGTAATGCTGATTCTCTTACTTGAATTGGGTGGAGCTGCTGTTAAAAGGTGCTTTTGTTGCCTCATAATCAATAGGGAGAAGACTCCTTCCATCTGTGGAGGAAGATGGGCCTCCCCGATTGCGTGCTGCTGCAACAAGCACTACAAGAATGCTCATAAAAGGGTTCTTTTCCTCCTTCATGTAATTCCGATACGTCTTGGTTCCAAGCAAGAAAACTACCAGTCCCAACATCATTGAAATGCATGGAACTCCAAATCCAAGTCCCCAGCTGAGGTTATCTTGGATATAGTTGAGAATCCATAGTGAAACAACATTACTGCAACATGATCCGAAGTACCACCAATTAAAGAATGAGCTTTTGGACTTGCTCTCTTCAGGATTATGCGGGTCGAACTGATCTGCTCCAAAAGCCTCCGCACATGGCTTGAACCCGCCCTCAGCTAGTGCCACAAAATACAGAGATAGGAAGACGAAGACAACTTGAAATTGAGTAGGAGAAGGGCAAGATGATGGATTTAAGGTTTCGATTACACACTCTGGTGGTTGAAGGGAGCGAAGTGCAGCTGATAGAGTCAGCAAGCCTAACCCCTGTATTCATCACCATTCAACTTGAAAGCATTACAAAGCACTTAAATTGGAAATCTTACGCTGTTTGGTAACTTCACAAGTAAATTGAAGTGAGGTGAAAGGTCAAATTAAAAGACAAGAAAATAAGATGGTCAAATAAAAAATTGATGGCCTTTTGACATTTAGTGAAATGAGAATGTAGATGTTTGACTATTCTTTTAAAAGATGATTTTTAGTCATTTAATAGAATGGAAAAATAATTTTTTGACTATTTTATTAGCAGTGGAGGTGTTTTCTGAAATATGGTACTTTGACCTCTTTCTTTTTTATTCCCTTTTTTTTTTTTTTTTTTTTTTTGATCGGTAACAATAACTTATATTGAAAGAGAATAGAATACAAACATAGAATACAAGAAGAAAATAAAAAAAGGGGGAAGGAAACACAAAGGTACAAGAGTAATGTACCCCCTCACACCACAACTACATAATAAAACCTTTTTCTTTTGTTGTCTATTGAAATGACCATTCACCTCACTTTACTAATAAAGTGGTCTTGTACTGCTGCAATTGTATTAGGAAACATTATTAGATGGTTATTAGTTTTTATTTGATAGGGTCCAAGTGGCCGACAACAGGGGAAGGACTTCCTAAATAGTTAGATGGTAATTTATCAACAGTGGTCTGCAAATGGATGATTGATAATAGAATACAAAAGCAGTTCAGGGGAGAGAGGATGCATTGATCTTCCAATCTGGTAGCTCTCCATTAGCAGATTTTAGAAAATAAGATTTCACATGAACATGATAGGGAGGTTAACTTTACAAGTTGTGCATCTGCTTCACTGAAGGGGCCTGTTTTACCCAAAAGTGAGTCCAAACGCTCTCATGAGGATCTCGGTCCTGAGCTCACATGATCTCCTGCACGAGACAAATTGGACTTGACAATGAGGCTTATTTATTGAAAATTTAAATCGCTCAAAATGAATGGCCTCTTCTTATATAGAATACTGACAAAAACAAATTCATCCCACCATAGTAACAGAAACCAAGAGGTGAATATTCCGAGGCCTTAGATGTTCATTGTTACACCCCGACCCAAATTTAACCCTGATTAGTGCTGATAAATGGTGATTTAGCTAAATTAATTGCACTTAGTCGTTAATTATGCTAATTAGTGTCCATTAGCCTCTATAGACTGAGTTAGTTAGGCCTTGAGCTTTTGATTGGTGAGTTTGAACCGATTTGACTCAGTTAGGTAGAGTCAAGGGCTTTTTCATAATTATTGATTTTCGCATTTTGCATCATCACGTCATCTCGGCGTCATCACGTGTATTTTGTCGAGCACATCGATTTTCGTATTAGACCCTACTTCATTTGACCAAATATTAAGTGAGTGGGCCATCGTTTGACTTAAATTGGAAATACACAACCTTGGTGGACCTTTTTGCAAAAAGAGACATCCTTATCCCTTTATACACAACTTAAGCTTTCCTTTCATCCCCTTCTCATTTCCTTTCCATTTCCTCTTCTCCTTCATTTCTTCATTCTTTCTTCCTCAATCATCAAGAGGCCTTGGCATGTGCACTTGGGAGCTAAGAGAGGACTCCTCTTCATCTTCTTCACCTTCCTCTCTTCCTTGTGACAAGAAATCACCTCCACCATCTCCTACCTTTTTCCAATTCGAATTCCTTGTGAAGGTAAGAGCCAAAACCCTTTTGTTTGTGTTTTTGAGTTGTGATAAGAGTCAAGGAACTCTAGGAAAAACATGCATGCATATTCATTGCCATTTTCCATGTGTATTTGTGATTTGGGGTTTTGGGTTCTTTTGAGCCAAGAGTATCAAGAAAGGTTGGAAAGCTTTTATTAGAGGCAAGTATAAGCTTAATTTGGATTTACATTTTGTTTAATTTCCATTTGATTCAAATGAGACTCTCTTCTTAATAATTCTATCTCTCTATCCCTTATGCATGATTGGGTTGGAGTGTGTATGATTTTAGTTGATGATTTTAATGGAGGGATTGTATACTATGTAAATGGGAGCAAGGAGGCTCCATTTTTGCAGGTCTTTGTGGTGGAAGAAGTTTGGGAAATGGATGGGGAAAGAAAATATGAGAATCCGGAATCAGGAATTCTGGAGCGTTCGCTCGAGTAAACTTGGGTCCGCTCAAGCGAACCTCCTCCTGAAGCAACCAGTCGAGCGATAAAAAAGATCGCTTGAGCAACCAGCTCTCTGGACGGGGTCCACTCGAGTGAATTTCGGTCCGCTCAAGCGAACATCCTTCTAAAACCATCGCTCAAGCGATCGATAGGGGTTGCTCAAGCGATCAAACTTTTGGATGGGGTCCACTCGAGCAAACCTGAAGTTGAAGCTTGGGTCCTTTCTGACCCAATTCTTAGGGTGAGTTACAGCCTTTAACCTATCATAACTCACCCTAATCATCCCTAATAGATAATTAAGGTGCATACCCTTGTTTCCATAGGATTTAGGATCCTTGAGACCCTTATGACCTTAAAATTGAACCATTCACTTCACTAATTGGACCACTGGGCAATCCTTGGTCTAGCACTATGCCATGATAGTTGATTCGGGAAATTCAACGCTTTTCTCTTAATAAGGACACATAAACAAGACAGTAGTACGTTGACTTCCTGAACCTACTTTGTATTGGACGGTCTAGTATTGGATAGTAAAAATACCTTGATTCCTTTAAATTATTGCATTCCATATTGAAGTCAAATCTCGTTATTGATATCAATTCCTAATTCATATATAGTGGTGGCATTATTAGTATTCAATGTGGTTCGATTTTCTAATTTCACTTCGTGGCTTCATTATCGTATATCCGGTTTGGTATTCGTCGGTAATGTGGACTGAGTAAGTATTCGAGTATATGTGATTACTATTCGATTCAATTATGAACAAGTGAATACAGACTTACTCAAATTCGATTTATTATTTGAATCGATCGAGTTGGCACAACTTAGCTTCAACTCGGGGATACCCGACGAGGTTGCACTTGGTTTAGTTATTCGAGACTACTGCAGTAAGTCATCTGAAGCACCGGAACTCCAGAACCGGGTAGCCAGCTAGCCTTTGGCTGGGCCGCTGGCGACATCCCAACTAGATTCACTCTCTTTTTGAGAAGATGAGCTCAATGTAGTAGCCAACTAGTATGTTTCCATACTATTTGATTCACAAGCATAATTTATTTGATTTTCGCACAATTTGTTTAGTTAATACTTATCATTGACATCTATTAATTTAATCGTCTTTAATTCAATTTGACGCATTATGTATTTCTTTATTATTGCTTATACTTGCTAGATCGTCGTATTGAAATACTACTCTTTGTGTCACAGTCGCAGGTGCAACTCTCGACCTTGAAAAGGCCAAGGAGGGAGAGGAAGTTACCCAAGAGATTCCTCCAGGATTAGAGGAGTGGCCAGAGCTAGGGCCAGCGTATATCTACCATCCTCGGAGTGCACGGTGTTCTTTTGAGAGCTTCTATAGTGTGTAGCTAGCCCATTTTTGTGTGGTTCACACTTAGATGTGTAGTTATTCTTTTGATTATATCTTTGGTAGTGTTGTATAGGGTTCTTTTATACATCCTCTCTTGTAATTAATGTTTATACATGTATAATTCTTTTGTATTTAACTTGATCAGTTAATTGGACTGAAGGGAAAATGGTACCCTTTTGCATATGAATTACAGCTTCCGCTATGAGTTAAATGTTACTGACAGGTTTTTAGTGAGCTTGACTCACGTGTGGAACAATTATTTTTTTTTTCTCTCCTTCGTGCGTTGTATTTGGCTCGAGATAGGTACAGCATTACGGGAGTACGTGTGTCTCACCTCGGAGATTACCCTAGGCCAGGGTGATTCGGGACCAGGATGTGACATTCATGAAAACAGTATAGGTTACATGGTCTTCAGGCCCTTTGTAATGAATTTTTCTTTCTTTTCACTTTTTAATAAGAACTTATCAGAATAGACCAAAATCAGAAACATTTGGAATCTAGTCATTTCCAAAACAAATTAGCTCATGTTCATGCTTGGGTGGAGGCACTAAGGAAGTATTACTTAAAGCTCATTTTCTTATGAAGATGCCAGAGTCATCCTAACAGAACTGTTTGGGTTCTTGGTTCAACTTCAATAACCAAATTTTTTATTTTTCTTTCTTTTCTTTTAATGAGAGTATTTCCACGGTATTTGATCCTACTGGACCAATCCCCAAGGTGCATGCACTACCCCACAACATGTGTGCACTAGGAAAATCCGAGGGGTGTCGAACACCCGACGTGAGCAGCAAACCCATGCCTCATGCTAACAAATCAACAACCAGGCAATTAAATCACCTAAACCAATTGATTAGACATAATATGAACTTCCAATCCTATATCAATTTTAACACCCGACGTGAGCAGCAAACCCATGCCTCATGCTAACAAATCAACAACCAGGCAATTAAATCACCTAAACCAATTGATTAGACATAATATGAACTTCCAATCCTTTATCAATTTTAACCATCAAATTCAATGACAACATGAAGGATGAGGACAGGGGAACAAACCAAGACATAAAGGATGGAAGAAAAGAGGATGGTCCGATAGCGTCCCAAATAGGATGCCACAAAAGCTCCTAACAAGGGAAGCAGGGAGATTGCACCAAGCCATGCGTTTACATTCTCAGCTGCAGCTGCTGTAGATTGATGGAGCGACCCAGTAAGGTAGCTTATCAGATTAGAAGAAATCCCATAGTAGGCAAACCTCTCTGCCATCTCCACTCCTGACCCCAAAAGAAAAAAAAAAACAGTGAAAATGACAAGGTATTAGGTTGCAGGATATATATAAATACGGCCATTCCAATTGTGTGTCTAAGCAATGTCAGATTTTCAGTAATTCAGCCAAACAGGGGTCAGTTCAGAGATCAGGCTGTTGGTTTGGTAGAATTTTCTGCAAATGGACCACACATTATAAAACCTCAAATGATAATAACAAAAGGGTTTTTTTTTTTTATTTTTTATTTTACCAACCGATGATGAAAGAGGCCGATCTCCATCCTCCTGTTGTGGATCTTGTGACAGGGTTTCCTTTGTAGTCAACAGCACCATAAACGGTATCTCCAAGCAAAGCTTCACTTGCAGAAACAGCCATCTTCTTCCTCTCCTCCCAACAAACAAACAAACCAAAAAAAAAAAAAAAAAAAACTACTTTATAGATAGTAGATTCTTCTCTTAATTCTCTGGGAGAAAAAGAAAAACTACAATAAAAGAGATTTTCCTCTTGCCTCTAAGTGAAAGACGAAGAAGGAAAGGTGAGAGAAACAAACGTCCATGGAGAAACTTCCCTCTTCTTGGGACATAGCAGGAAATAAAATAACAGGAAACATTTTTCGTTTTCTTCTACTAATTCACACTAGCACCTACCTAAAAAGTGAGGTGTCCGTTCAGTATAGAGTGGACATGACCCCTGCCTCTCTCTGTCCGCAGAGAGCCAGTGGGGGAGTGGGGGAAACCTAATAAGAAATCATAAATCAACTCTTTTATGATTTAAGAGGTGCAGTGAAGGAGAAATTGAAGTGATCCATTTATTGATGTGAACTCTTAACCCTCGTATTCATATTTGTTTTGACCATGTGGCATTATCATAATCTTTTGCAGAATTCATGAAATATCTTGATGGCTCATATTTTACCACTTCTCAGAGCAAATCAGGTGATGATATAATTTTATGACAAGATAAGTTATACTCTTGATTTTAGAACTTTGTTCATGTAAGATAGTTTAATATTATCTCAGTTCTACTAATCTTTCAAACAAAGGGAACTTATGCAAAATTTAAGCAGTAAATTATGTTAAACAATCATCTGAGTTACCATACAAAAGTAAAGACTAATTTATGGGTCCCATCACATAGATAAAGCATTAGGTAATATATAATATAGTTTTTTTTTTTGTTGTTTTTGGGACGGATTAATGATTCATGAGGAGAATTGTTGCCCTTTTTTATTTTATTTTTTAAAGAACCAAAACATTTCACTCATTTTAGTAATGGGAATTGTGAAGAATAAAGTTGAATAAACTTGTTTAGCTTATATTCAAGATCGTACTTAATAATTGCTTTGATGGTACAATATTCACAATTATTGATAGCTACTGCAACTTCTTTCGTATCCGTCAATACCTAAACAGCAGAGACCTTTACCTTTCGCCCTTAGCGGTGCAACGAGAAGTTGAAAACTGCTTTACCATTACTGCAAATCCACCTAGATCATTATTTCTATTTATTTCTCCATTGCCTTTATTACCTAATAAGACTTAATTTGTGGGTGTTTTTTATTTAAAATTTTTGGGCTTTATATTAGACCCAAATTTACGCATCCACACATGCTATTTTAGTAATATTGCTAAATCAAAATTTTTCATTATTTTTTTATTACAGTAAAATTTATTAATAAGAGGGAAAACCCAAAAGAATAAAATACATGAGGAAACTCATAACAAACTATACATCAAAGGATAAAGTAGGACGAAGCACTCCTTCCTTAGCGAGGATATCAGCCGACTCATTTGCCTTACATAACACATGATAAAGGACAACATCCAAGTGACTCAAGATATCTTACACTTCCTCTACCACATCAGCCAACCTCCAAGGATAAGAACAATTGTCTAAGCTCCACTGAATGGTAGAAAATGAATCTCTCTTCACTGATAATTTTAGAAACTTGCATCTTACGCAGCTCACTGCAACCAACTAAAAGAGCATTCATTAGCATTTAGATAATCTACCGGCCCAGAAAATTTCCTTACAGTAATGGCATTCCAATCTCTAATGCCACCTCTAATCCCACCTCTTCCAATGGCTTGAACTTAACTTGCATCAAAGTTTAATTTAAGAAAACCCTCAGGAGGATATTCCCAAGGAACACTATTTAAAAATTTAGAGACCCACCCACCTTGAAAATGAGCTGCCCGGGATCTACTTAAATCCTCCATACACACCTCTTTAAACTCTTTTCTTAAAAACGCCCACTCTAAAACAGACCAGATAATAGATGCAACAACATCCTCCAGCGAGTTACTCTTATTCTTGAAAACACGATTATTCCTGGTGATAAATAAATTATTTACAACAACAGCCCGTTGTCTCTTGTCTATCAAGTAAAGGTTAGGAAAAAGAGTAAGAAATGGCGACTTCCCACACCATTCATCATGCTAAAACCGAACCCGATGCCTATCACGCACTCTAAAGCGAATCCATGGGAAAAAATCATCCTTCACAGATAGAATTGATTTTAAAAAACCAAAGGCCTTGAGCATTTGGCTTGGAACACATCACCCATCATTATCTAACTTATACTTAAAAATAAGGATTTGTCTCCACAACCCTTGATTCGAGTCCCCAATCCTCCACAACCACTTTCCCAAAAGAGCTTTATTAACTTTCTCAATAGATCGGATCCCCAGCCCTCCTTGCTCAATAGGCTTGCAAACAAAATCCCAGCTAACCAAGTAATACTTTCTTTTGTCAACTTTATCATTCCGAAGAAAATCTTGTTGGAGCTTTTCAATCCGACGCAGCACACTTTTAGGGCACTTGAAGAAAGAGAGATGATAAATAGGAATGCTATGCATGATAGACTTAATCAAAGTGATTCCCAATTTTTCATTATTGTAATCATCATTCCCTACTTTTTTTTTTATAATTATGTATACCAATATTACAGCCATATAACATTAGTGTTTAAAATCTAAGTTTTATATATACATTAGTTTAGTTTAGACCCAAGCTTAGCACGGGCCTGTTTTTTCCTATATAATATATTGTTTGTTTTTAATTTAACTTCATCAATATTATTTCATTGAAAGCAGTAAACTTGAATGTATTTTTATTTTGTACTAAGGGTTAGCAATTGCCTTTGGTGAAGAGCATTATTTTTATTTCAATAAATACCAAAATTCTTTTAATTTTATTAAATAAAAACTACTTTCTGATTATTACAGTTCGGGCTGGGCTGGGTACATGCCTGCTCTATTGTAGATATAGACCCAATTTCCAAACCCTACTGATGGGCACAATCCGTTGGCTTGAACGCAACCTTCATGTTCTGGAGATCGTACCCAATCTTGATGTTCTGCTGCGCGAGGTTGCCAAAGATACCGACAGGGTCCGAACGGTAAAATGCGAAACAAGACACAGTCTCATTGGTCTGAGCGATAGTGCTTAATGACCCTAAAACCACTTCACCCCCATCAAATTCAAAGGTGATGTCAGGAACCTTGAAATCCTTTCCGAACTCATAGCATAATTCAAAGCTCTTAGCCGGGTCTGGAACCGGTTGGAGATGGATGGCACCCTTCAACACTCTCAAAAGCGTTCTGTAGGCCCAAGTAGGAAGAAAGGTGGAAGTCGTACCCGAGTCGAGCATGATGTTGCCATTCAAATAGGTCGGAAAAGAAATGATCTCATCTCCTACACTGATCTTTTTCAGGTTGACATAGTAGAAGGATTCTTTCCAACCTGGTTTGGAGATTAAAGGGGTGTAGAAAGTTCCATTGCCAGAGACTACAGCACTGTCGCCAAAATCCAAGCGGCTGGTGCTCGTGTTCTCATGAACATGCGGCACCAAGCAATAAGCGAACTTCTTAACCATTGAAGAACTCAATTGAGAGATCAATGAAAAAGACCCTTTTCCGAGGCCGATGACACCAGCTGCTTCGCCGAAGAAGGTCCCATGATTGTATTGACCGCACCCAAAAGTTATATTGGGGATACTCAGGCGGCCGCTAGCACTACCAGATGAGTTCATCCTAAACGTCTCTCTTGCGAGGACTCCGTGGGTATAGGTATCGAGGTCTCCATACGAATACAGTTACTTACAGCTCCCATTGCTGGTGCAGTCGTGAGAAATATTCCCGCATATTGATGAATCGCACGAGATCTCTTTGTAAGTAGATGATTTGGATGGGTTAAAAAGAGGCACGAGCTGTTTATAGCAAGATTTGCAGGGAAGACACTGAGTCCATACGAGATCACTTCCTATATCCATGATGGCAAGGATGTCCAAAGGTGGGGTACCGAGGGAGATGATCATGAGATAGGACCAACTGTTGGACACCACTGTGGAGAACACGTCTCTGCGAGTGGCTGCAGAAGTAGAGGGGATGAAATAGTTAACGTGAGAGTTGGATCGATGAATGGCTCTCGACACACGATCGAAGAGGCTTTCAGAGTGGTTGTAAAATGGCGACTTGGGGGAGTCACGGTGGATGAGATCCACACTGAAACCAGCTGCGTCAAGACTGTTGGGTAGATTCAATTAGAAGAAGAAGGTGGCGATGGGTAAAAGAATAGCAAAAGCGGCCATGGCTAAACAAGGGGAGGAAAGAGGAAGATGGATTTGGAGAGGTCTTTTATTTGTTATTATTGTAAGGAAATTACCTTTAAGTCCATTACTTGGACCACAAGTCCTTTCCTTTCCCGAATTATGGTCATTATAGGAAATCCGTTTTCATAAGATATATGCTATTAATTACTCAAAAAGGTTTCTTAATGAGATGTATTCCATAATATTCTCTACCTTGATGGATGGTTGAGATTAAGTCTAAGGAAACCCTAATTGGAGATTCAGTCCTCTTTCCACCTATAAAACAAACTCTTTAGTCCATCACAAAGGTGTTCACAAAAATCAACACATTAGGTTTTATAGGCAAGGAAAGAGAAATCGAAACCATTCACCTAGCCTCTTCCTCAACGGATCACAACATCAATCAGAAACAGTACCGGACTGCAGGATCAGAAAGCTCTCTGCGTCAGGATGTCTGGAGGTACTCTTTAATTTATTTAAGATTAAATCCTACACGTGATTATAATGCTGTTCACGATCTTAGGGTTCATGTTAATAATAGTATAACAATTATTTATAGAGGATGAGGATTAGTAGAGATGGTGTGAGTTTTTGAGATGTATGAATAGATGCTCTGTACATCCTAAAAAAGGCACCTGCAGTACACGAGGAGGTCTCAGGTATTTGGGAGGTGGATGTTAGCTATATATGTGAAGTTTGCAATTCCTAAATTCCGTGTGAAAAGGATCTTGGTCAGATTTTTGGTCGTGTAATTTAGGAAAATGATAAGATTTTATTTATTCACAAGGACTGCCATTCATTGAATTTGCAAGTTTTTTATTGTCCATTGGCATGCATGTATGAGATTCAAATTTGTGTTTAAAGAGAGATGTTTCTATAAGAGATATATATCAACTTATTATGAGAGATAAGGTGAGGGCCCTCACATTTAAATTGTTGGATGTTAGGGCCCCACCTTATTTCTCATAATAAGGTGAGAGATATCTCTCATAAGAGCAACTCCTGTGTTTAAATACCATTACATATGTGAATGTCAACATAAAATAGTATTAATGAGGTACCTTAATCAAGCATTGGATTTAGAGGATTCCGGATCCCCCAATTTGAAATACACATAGAAAAGAATGTATGTTTCAGACAGCAATGGAGATGGGCAGATTTGACGTAGAGGTTGAATTTGAAGTGCAAAGACTTGCAAAGCTACAGTAATTTTGACATTTCACAGAGCATCCCCTTTTTCTCTTTTTTTATTTTTAATTGCGTGCCTCCAAATGAGAAAAAGATCCCCTGTTTGGACGAATCAAGGGGTGCCACATGGAGAATGAAAAAAAAAAATTTCTTGGAGGAGATGAGGTGTCATTTGATATCTCTCCCCCATGTGGCACCCCCGAGTGGTCCAAACAGGGGATTCGTATCCCTTTAAATCAAGATCCAACGAACCAAAAAAATTTACTCTATAGATAGTAGATTCTTCTCTTAATTCTCTGTATCAGAAAATAAAATAACATATCAGGAAACATTTTTACTTTTCTTCTACTAATTCACACTAGCACCTACTGGAATGACCCCTCCTCTCGCTGTCCGCAGAGAGTCAGTGGGGGAGTGGGGACCCACTAGTTATTCAAGGGAGTGGGAGAGATCAGTTCCTCCTGACGAAGAAGAAGAAGAAAAAAATGAATGGGCCATCTCCTTAGACAAAACTCCGTTGCCTGCACCCTTAAAATTGGAGATGATTTGAGGGACAAAATACGTCTGATTCCTCCGGAACAGGGAAAACTTTGCCAAAAAACTTGGTTCTTTATTCATCATCAGACATTTGGGAATTCCCATCAGCATTTCTTGATTCATTCCCATCAAACTTGGTTCTTTCTTTGCCCTCCCAAATTCCAGCACGGGCATCTGTTCAGTGTCCTTATCGGGCCATGTGCACCCAGGCCTTTCCATTGCTCGCGATCGTCTGCTACATAGAAGGCTTGGAAATATCCTCCTACACCAACACAACCAACAACTCCACTGCAAACATCATGTCCCAAGCTAAAACAGTTTTGGGGAAACTTCGTGCGCCAATGGTCCTGGGGATGTTGAGACCTCGAGAAGAGAAGGCCACGGCCATTGGCGCACGAAGTTACCCAAAAACTGTTTGAGCTTGGGACATGATGTTTGCAGTGGAGTTGTTGGTTGTGTTGATGTAGGAGGATATGTCCGAGCCTTCCCTGGGGAGAGGTTCCCTCTCCGATCTCCTTCGAATTCAACATAACTAGCCCCACGCCACCCCGGCTTCCTGAATGAGAAATCCATCATCCACACCTGCACCTCTCCTCTGCATACTACAATCTTTCCCATCACATTGCTGGGTGTAAGAAGAGATTTGTTACAATCTTCCAGATGAAAAATTGGGAACATTTGGGTCACATTCACCTCCTCATTGTAGAGAGAATCTCCCAAGTAAACCTGGCTGTTCCCCAGCCGGAGCAGCACAGGAAAAGTGCGGTCCACAGACCCCGCAGCACCGACTGTAGTGATCCAGGGCGCTGTATTAACGACCTGAGAGGGTGAGGGACCATCATTCCCAGCAGAGCATGCTACGAAGATGCCTCTGCCGGCAGCTGCAAAGGCCGCAATTGTGATTGGTTCGCTGTAGTAAGGAGTTTGGAAATCGGGGGAGCCGATTGAAACCGAAAGGATTTCGGACTCCATCTTCAATTGCTTTCTCCATGGCCGCAGCTATGTCCGACTTAGCGCACCCATGAGACCCAACAGGCCTTGTATATTGCAATCTTTGCCTTGCTGGCCATCCCTCGGACTTGGCGTAACCAAATAGGGACGCATCCAAAACCTGAGAGCCTGCTGCCGATGAAGCGGTGTGCGTGGCGTGGCCATCCAAATCTCTGGGTGACCATTCCTCGTTCGGTGGTACTAAGCCTGGCGGCTTCGATTCTTCTAAGGGAGTATCGAGCGCCAACAAGCTTGTTGTTACACATGCTTGAGTTGAAGCTGGTCCCATTCTCGCACTCCCCTTTCCACTCTTTGCGGACCGGTTCAAGGCCTTCATCGCTGGCTCTCAGGCCAGATTCCAGTGTCTACGAGCCCACTGATGATCCCGTCGCCCATGTTGGTGTCTGGCCAAAGGCCAGATTCTGTGTTCAGCCCCAAAAAATCCGGCGTCCTAGTGATATGAAGTTGTGCTATGCTGTCCTTGTAGAGGCCGATAACACCTGGGATCTTGGTGATGTATTGGGCTTCTTGGGCAGTCAATTTGGACGCGAAGCCATGAAAGATGTTTTTGGAAGCGTACAGGATACAATCTTCGGGAGGGTTAGGATTGGATTTGGAGCTGGCTGGAACAGATTTGAGCATGGAAGAATACCACTCATCTTGAGTGGCCAAGTGGGAGGGTCTAGTGAAGTTTTTGTTTGGACGATAAATGTCGAGATTTTGGATTCAGATGCATCAGAATAAGCTTGGGAAAATAAGAAGACAAGGAGGGAGAAGAAGAGAATGAAGGTGAAGAAGGCCATGTGGGTAAGTTAGAATCTGAGAGAGAGGAGATGAAATGGACGGAGAGGGAGAGAGAGAGAGAGAGAGAGAGAGCTGCTCTTATAAGGAGAAAAAGGTGAGAAGGCCTCATAAATGGCTTGAAAGAAAATGGAATTTCGCTGAAGTGGAAGAACGAGAGTGGAAAGTTGGAAGTCCTACGGCTTCACGTTTTAAAAAGCGGTTGGAATTTGAAAAGGCCGTTTATAGTGATTCTGCCACTCGGGAAGTCTCCCCGAGTCTGCCCGAGTCACAGTTCTATTTGAAGGCCCATGGGTCGTAACTGGGCCTTATTTTCTGGTCCGATTTTTAAACGGGCTTTGCTTGAGACCTTTTATACTTAAAACCCCGGATTAGACTGGCATATTAACACAACGACGGGGCCTGACTTTAAGGCCCATGTACTCCAACCTAACATGAATTCTAGGCCGAATAAGTGAATTTACTGGGCTTGGATAAGCTCCAGACTGGCCCAACCTGGGCTAGGAGCACTTCTACTCACTTTCTCAACAAGCCCACCTGACGTTATTAATTAACAAAACAAAGAAGTACTAAGAATAAAAAAATTTGATGGAGCTATCAAGCAAATTTATGATGTTTGTCATTAATTCTCATGGTTGGATCAAAATTAGGGTTTCAAAATACTATCTTAAATAAGCCGTAGAAATGTTTAGTTTTGCTCAAGACTAACATGATGTTCATAACTTCTTATAATTAGTAGAAGAATTTTCAAAACCTAATTTCTTATGTTATTGTGTCATTCATCATAATACTGCACATTGAATCGGCAGTGAGATCCCAATTCTAGACTTGGACTGGTATTGATTGGTATATAGAGTTGAGTTATTCGAGTTAACTAGGTGCCAAATGAAATTTCAAATCACAATCAAAACCAGACATTCATGAGGCCGACCATGGTTTTCAAAACCTGTTTCTGTCATTATAATGGATTATATTGTTCTCTATTAGAACACATACAAATTGATCAATGGTTTTGGTTACCTTTTTTATTTTTAAAATGATAAAAATATTAGGGTGTTCCATCTAATTGGTCATTCTTAATGCATTTTTGGATGAAAAACCCATTCTAAACCACAATAACAGGCTGAGAACAGCCTTCATTACAAACTATTACAACCTAATATCATAATATTCCCTCTAAAATTAACTTAACACATAGCCATCCATCACTCAATGGCCATTATTTAAAGCGAAGTTGACGTATTGTGAGCAATGTAATAGTGAAAGCCAACTCAATCATAGTTTTATTTGGCCTTGTCCAGAGAGAGAAAGTCTAATGCTGAAGTTTCTTCATCCTCCACAAACTGCAATTTGGTGGTTACTTGCATGCATCAACAAGGTCAAGAATAAAATCAGGCTCGTTATAAAGTGTACTTGGACCATCATTCCTTCCATTTCAGGACCCGAGCTTCCCACTCAACATTCACATGGCTAGGCCATCGGTTACGGGTCACACTCACAGCACATCTCTCACACACTAATTTTCCTTTTTCTTCTAAATGCCTTCCCCCTCAAGATCTTTCCTAGAATAACATAATACAACAGATTCAAGGCTGGTAAACAATGTTGTTGGTGGGGGTGGGTCCGTGGGTGAATATTGGTACTCATGACCCAGCCCAAGGAAATTAAAGAACTGTTTCGGTTTTGCTGATTTTATTTTCCATTGTTTGATGTAAACAGTGGTCTTTAAAAGGAAAAGTGCAAATTGCTTTTGGTAAGGAAAAGCAACTTCCTGTGCGTGATTTTTTGAAAATTTGCGCAAAAGCCTTTTCCCAGGAGAGGGGAGGTGACTCTATAGGAAACCTGGCCTGAAAGTTTCCTGGATTTACATGGAAGTGATTCCCTAGGTTAACCACAGTTGGAATGAAGACAGTATAAATTTGATTAAGTACTAATAAATAAAGATTTATCACACCTCTAGATTTACCTTATTCATGCCTTACCGTGACGTGCATTTCACCTTTACTCTCCAACAAATATAAACAAAAATGCCCTCATCTTCCACTTGCCTTCCCTGAGTAGAAGGGGTGGAACCCACAGTGGGATCACTTAGAAAATCAAAGCTGCTCAAAACGAATACCCCACTGTTCATGAGATGTCCTCAAATTCTACTGCATAAACCAAAACTTGACCCCAATAGGACATCCCATGAATAGGGTGCACACTTATTATGAGTGACTCGGATTCTCCTTAGGTGTGCCCCACTATGGGTTCCACTCCTTCACTTATGGGAAGTGTGGTAGAGATAAGTTAGGAGATCCAGACGTCACCTAGAGAATTCCTATCCACCACAGTAGGCCTATCTATTGTACAAAAATTTGGGGAACATCTCATGCGCGTTGACAAAATTCATTTTGAACAACTTAGATTTTGAAAGGTGGGCCTGATGACTAGGAGACACACCATGCACAATGAGAGTTTATTTTGAGCGGCTTGATGACTGTGGAGCTTCACTATTGAGAAATTTTCAAAATCAAGAATCAGAGGATGTAGACTCACTTGAGACCTTGTCTGTGTTGCTCGACTGCTGTTGTCTACTTGCATCGTTGGAGCTACGAGTCTCCGTTATCTCATGGATGATCAGCTTCTCGAACCCATATGCGAGCCTCAGTTACTAGGAATTTCTACACATCTGCATAGAATGACAACAGTGGAATTGATGTCATCCATCTATGGGATATTGGGATGCATATTTTTTTGCGTGTAAGGGTTCAAATCACCACATAAATCACAGCTTAAGATGCAATCCTTGCCAACATCTCTCTCCCTCATATGGAGGGGACATTTCTCCTCTTGTTCTTATACGTGTAAGAATTGGCAAAATACAGGTAGATGCCAAGGCCAATGGCATTGAGCCCGGCAAGCAGCCAATAGAAGTAATCTACATGGGCACGGTTGAGATTGTTCGAAAACCAGCTATCTCCATTGTCTGTTGTGGTCACCTTCTCAATCACTGAGATGAGAAAGCCACTAATGAAGCTCCCTAAACCGAAAATGCTCAAGTAGAGGGACAGTCCCACACTCCTCATCCCATCTGGCACCTGATCATAGAAGAATTCTTGCAAACCAATCATTGCAAACATTTCAACCACTCCAAAAAGAACATATTGAGGAAGAAGCCACCACACACTCATTGGAACAGTTGTTGTTGGCTTATCAATTAGACCTGCATCTCTAGCCACAGCGAGTCTTTGTGCCTCTACAAGGGCAGCAACCACCATGGAGACCACTGATAGAAACATCCCAATGCCAATCCTCTGAAGCAATGTTATGCCAGATGGTAGACCTGTAATAGCTCTGGTAACAGGAACGAACGCTTGGTCATAGAAGGGGATCAGAGTGACGACAGAAAGACAGATAAATGTCTGGAAGGTTGCAGGTGGCATCTGGAATCCAGAAACTATTCCTCGTTCCATTGTGCTTCCCTGCTTTGTGAAGAATGTGGATGACTGAGCGACAACCACTCCATAAATCAGACAGGTAGCCCAGATTGGAAACAACCTCAGCAACAATTTAGCATCTTCCACCTGACTCATGCTGCATACACTCCAACCTTCTTTCAGAGAATCTGAGTTCTCTTTAGCAGCAGCATCTCGGTCCAAAAGGCTGCTTGTTTGGACAAGTTTAAATGCAATACTGTTATTTACTTCAAATGGTTAGAAAATGGCTACAAATGAAGCAAATAAATCTTCAACCAAAGCCACTTAGCTAAAGGATCTCATCATCATTTGCACCCCAAGCCATTTATCTGATAATTTCATCAAAATATTTATCACATAGACGACCATATCCCACAAGTTTCAGCAAAGTAACGAACTTAATACCAACCTTCAATTGATGGCCAGCAAATTGAGAGTTAACAAAAGGATCATATGCTAATGGTCTAAATGCAAAAAAACAGGTTTGACACTTGAGAGGATAAGATTCTCAGTTGGGGCAATGGTATATCCACAACATAAACATCAAAATCAATACTTTTGGATCAACCATGAGTCCCTAGGAGGAACTTGTGACCCAATAAATCATAAATATCCTGGAAGTGAAAAGATTAGATTTGTGGGAACAAAGTGAAATTACTAAGAGTAATACTAATTCTCTTACTTGAATGGTGTGGAGCTGCTGTGAAAAGGTACTTTTCTTGCCTCATAATCAATAGGGAGAAGACTCCTTCTATCTGTGGAGGAAGATGGGCGTTGCCACTTGCGTGCTGCTGCAACAAACACTACAAGAATGCTCATAAAAGGGTCCTTTTTCTCCTTCACATAATACCGATACGTCTTAGTTCCAAGCAAGAAAACTGCCAGTGCAACCATCATTGAAATGCATGGAACTCCAAACCCAAGTCCCCAGCTAAGGTTATCTTGAATGTAGTTGAGAATCCAAAGTGAAATAACATTACCCGAACATACTCCAAAATACCACCAATTAAAGAATGAGCTTTTGGACTTGCTCTCTTCAGGATTATGCGGGTTGAACTGGTCTGCTCCAAAAGCCTGCACACATGGCTTGTGGCCACCCTCAGCTAGTGCCACTACATATAGAGAAAAGAAGAAGAAGACAACTGGAAATCGAGTACGGGAAGGGCAAGATGATGTACTTAAGTTTTCAATTTCACAAGCTGCCGGTTGAAGGGAAGGAAGTGCAGCTGATAGAGTCAGCAAGCCTAATCCCTATATTCATCACCATTGAAAGTTTTAGGGTCCGCGATCTCTAAATTGGTTTACCCAAACAATCAACCCAAAAGTACAAAAATAAACAATATGCAACAGAAAATAAATCAAAAAACACGCACCATAAGGACACCAAATTTAAGGTGGAAAACCTAAACCGGATGAAAAACCACCGATCCGAACTAGATCAAATCAAACACTATGAATCTCGCAATTACAAGAAACTCAGATCTCTTCCCCAGATATCCCCTACCCAAGGATTGAAGTTACCTTATGTCGCTTCAATGACTTCACACCGTTGATTGCAACAGATTCAACCCAGTGCTTGACTCCTCAAATTTTCTCACAAGAAGACAATCTACTACAAAGGATGCAGAAGAATTGGCTCTAAAGAACTTGGCAGCACAACTTCATAAAAATCTCTAGAGAAGAATTTTCTCAATAATAATCTTTAACTCAGAACTTTGAGAGGTGAGGGTCTTGTTGTTAAAATAGCCCTTGAGACCTTTAAATAGCCCTTAGGACGTGCTTAAGGTTGCGTAATATGATTAGGACTAAAACAAACAGTTTGGGCACAATTAGAAATCAGTTTCTAAATAAATTAGGACTCTGCCGCCTTGTCTGCTCAAGCGGACCCACCATCCGCTCGAACGAATGAGGTTCTGTTTCAGCACTGGGCCATTCTGACTCTGTCCGCTCTAGCGGATGATGTGATCGCTCGAGCGGACCCCATTCTGGTTGATCCAAAATTTCAACTTTCTTCTTCTAATTCTTTCAGACTTTCTTTTTCTGAGTCCTTCCAATCTTCCATCTTCAGAGTCATTTTCTAAATAAAATTACAATTCAAAAGACTCAGAGTTTTGTCCAACTCATGAATTTAGCCAACACTAAAATTCTAACAACCATTTAACTAGATGGTATCAGCAAGCGCTTAAAGAAAGATGGTATTAGCAAGCACTTAAAGAAATCCTACCATCTTAGGATCTTGTTATGCTGGAATCGCATTAGGAAACAATATCAGATGGTTGCTAGTTTTGATTTGATAGGGTCCAGTGGCCTACAACAGCATTGATCTTCCAATCCAGTAGCTCTCCATTAGCTGTGAAGGCCATCATTCAACACTAGTGGATTTTAAAAGCCTTTGGTTTCACATGAACATGATAGGGAGGTGTTAACTTTATAAGTTGTGCATCTGCTTCACTGAAGGGGCCTGTTTCACTCAAAAGTGAGTCCAAACCCTCTTATGAGGATCACACTCACAAGCTCGCATGATCTCCTTAGTGTAACAAATTGAACTCCATAATGGGGCCTATTTAGTGAAAATCTTAATCGCTAAAAAGGAATGTCCTCTACTAATATAGAATACAGCCAAACTTTACTCTAATATGAGTTTGTCCAGCATAGTAGTAGAAATCTAATAGGCTAATTGAGGTTTCACTGTTCATGAAAAAAGTATGGCTTCTAAGGTCTTCAGTCTCCTCGCAGTGGATTTTTTTCTTTTTCTTCTTTTAATAAAAACTTATCAGTATAGACCCAATCCAGAAATGGTTGAAATTCATCCATTTCCACAACAAATTAGCTCATTTTCATGCTTGGTTGGAGGGGCTATTATTCAAGCTTATTTTCTTATGAAGATGACAAGAAATGTTTGGGCTCTTGGTTTAAGATATATTAACTAAACCAATTGATTAGACATAATATGAATTTCTAACCTTTCATCAATTTAATTTAACCATCAAATTGAATGCAAACAAAGAGGGATGGAGAACAGAGAAACAAACCAAGACATAAAGTATGGAAGAAAAGAGGATGGTCCGATAACGTCCCAAATAGGAATCTGCAACAAAAGCTCCCAAGAGGGGAAACATGGCGACTGCACCAATCCATGCGTTTACATTCTCAGCTGCAACTGCTGTAGATTGATGGAGCGGCCCACTAAGATAGCTCATCAGATTAGAAGATATACCATAGTACGCAAACCTCTCAGCCATCTCCACTCCTGGACACAGGGTCAGTAATCACTACAGTGTGATCAGACTGTTGGTTCTTAATAATTAATAAGATTGTGTGGGTGGGTGGGTGGGTGGATAGGGGGTTAAATTTTTTCAACCAACCGATGATGAAAGAGGCCGCTCTCCATCCTCCTGTTGTGGATCTGGTGACAGGGTTTCCTTTGTAGTCCACAGCACCATAAACAGAGTCTCCAAGGAGAGCTTCAGTTGTAGAAACAGCCATCTTCTTCCTCTCCTCCTAACAAGCAAACAAAATTACTAGTTTCATAGAAAATCCTTTCTCTAGCTCTCTGAAGAAAAAGCAGATACTGGGAGAGATTTTCCTCTTACTTCCTTCTTCTTCGGGGACACCAAGGAATAAGATATCACAAGAAAGTGACGACTGGAAAACATTTTTTTCTCTGTTTCTTGTCTCGCCATTGGAATCCACTCCAGCACGCTTCTGACTTTCTACAATTGGGAATTTGGTGCGAGTGGGGGGGGGCCACAGACAAGCCACTTGGATAATAATGGAGATGGAAAACCGGATAAGAGATGATTGGGTCTGAAAATATTCCTGATGCAAAAAACTTAAATGATTTAAAAGTTGAATATAGTTTTCTAAATACAATTTACTTTTATCGGTAAAATAGCATCTAAACTTCAAAAAAGTAATACCAACCAAACGTGAGAAAAATGAAAATAATTTATTGAAAGACTAAATGCCAAAAATTGTATTAAAGGGGCTGCACCAATTGAAGGATCCCAGGTAATCCCTACTAATTTATGGTGTATTAATAGATCTACCATGTGTAAATATATACTAAAGTATAGAAAGAATTCTCAAGATGGGTCCTAGGTTCTTTCTTGTATATGTAACTTGTAAGTAGCAATTTAAAACTTAATTATTGAAAAACTCAAAGATAATCAATGAGAGTGTCCCATATCTAAAATCTAAACCATTCAAAAGTATGATCCCACTATTTTTTTCATTTTCTTAAAATAACTTTCTTCAAACAGATTTATTCTGACATGGACAATAATAATCAAAGCATAAAGATACAAAACTATATTCCTTTACCCACGATGGATAAAACTCTAATTGGGTTTAAAAAAATTATATAATAGTAGAACACAAAGCGAAATTAATTTTGTGCCGATTAGATTCCAATATGAGCCCCAAAAGATGAAACCAACCTCCAAATACCATCTTTAATGGAAAGGAGATCTTCTTTGATGAATGCAAAATCAATTTTTAGCATACCATAGTTTTGAGGTTTTTTACAACAGATGTTCTTACTTTATATTTAATGGCCCCTCAATTGTTTCTACTTTTATATTTTATTTGTCACATGGTGAAGTCCTAAAAGGAAAATTTATTAGGTCTGCCACTGTCCTTACTCGTTACCTAGTGTGGAATACAGGTGAGATTAAAACCATATGATCCAACCCATTCAAGATTCGGACCATCCCTTTGCGGCTGTGAACAAGAGATCAATCAAATTCTCAAGCTATTTGTAAAACCCAATAACAAGATTAATCGTTTCTCTAAACTTACACAAATATATCAAAAGGAACTAATCCTACAAAAAAGGGTTGTTTCTGGCACATATTCCATCACAGCATGGTCAATAAGATCACTGAAAAATGATATAACAAGGCCAGTAACTTCTAGTTTGGGCTAAAGAAGGGATTATATTAGAGCCAAAAACAACTTACAGACATCAGAGATTATATTAGAGCCAAAAACAACTTACAGACATCACAAAAACAACAGAAGAAAGAGCCATATCTATACAGGATATGTAGAGATAATAGACCTAATCACATGGCAATACAATGTGGTGGTCCATGTGTAAAAGATTCCATTGATGAGAGGAGGACTATGCAGTCCATGCTGCTCAACACATTTGCATAGGCATGGCATTGAAATCGAAAGTCTTCCATCGATGGGATATTCTTTTGCATGTAGCCTGATGAATGGTTCAGATCACCACATGGCACACAGCCTTTGATGAAGTCCTTGTTAACATTTCTCTCTCTCACATGGAAGGGACGTCTCTTATTTCTATAGAGGTAGGATTCGGCAAAATACATGTAGATGCCAAGGCCGATGGTGTTGAGCCCTGCAAGCAACCAATAGAAGTAATCTACATGGGCCCGGTTGAGATTGCTCGAAAACCAGCTCTCCATAGTTTCTAGTGGTCACCTTCTCATTCACTGAGATGAGAAAGCCACTAAAGAAGCTCCCTAAGCCGAAAATGCTCAAACAGAGGGACAGCCCCACACTCCTCATCCTGTCTGGCACCTGATCATAGAAGTATTCTTGTAGACCAACCAACGAAAACACTTCAACCACTCCAAACAGATCATACTGATGAAGAAGCCACCACACACTCATTGGAATAAGTATTAGTAGCTGCTGGCTCATCAATCAAACCTGCATCTCTAGCCACAGCGAGTCTCTGTGACTCTACCACAGCTGCCACAACCATGGAGACTACCGATATAAAAATCCCAATGCCAATCCTCTGAAGCAATGTAATGCCAGATGGTAGGCCTGCAATTGCTCTGGTTGCAGGAACAAATACTCGGTCGTAGATGGGAATCGCAAGGACGGGATGGAAAGGCAAATAAATGTCTGGAAAGCGGCAGGTGGTATTTGGAATTCAGAACCAATTCCTCTCTCCATGGTGCTGCCCTGCTTCGTGAAGAATGTGGATGACTATGCGACAATGACCCCATATATCAAACATGTAGCCCACATGGAAAACAACTACAGCACCATTTTAGCATCTTCCACTTGACTCGTGGTGCATACGCTCCAACCTTGCTTCAGAGAATCTGGGTTCTCTGTAGCAGCAGCTCGGTCCAAAAACCAGCTTGTTTGGACAAGGTTGCATGCAATTCTGTTATTTTCTACAAAGCTTAAACTAAGGGTTACAAGTGAAGCAAATGAATCTGTAACAAAGCCATTGATCCGATTGATCTCATCATCAATTGCAACCCAACCCACTTCTCTGATGGGTCGGTCTCATTGTAATATTTATTATATCGACCATATCCCATAGGTTTATGCAAAGACAGACTGAATATCAACCCTTCATTTGATGGCCAGCAAATTGAGAGTAGTTAGGGATCATATTCTAAGCATTTAAAGGCAACAAAAGTAGGGCTGACTCTTCAGGGGATAGATTGGAAATGAATACCAGGCCATCACACCATCACCCTCGTAATTCAAATCCTAGGAAAGTCAAGGTCCCATGCCTTATACCCTTCACCCTCACCTCATATACTTCATCCTTCACCTTCGTAATAATCCTTTCGTGGAGCTAATTTGACCATGAATTCTTATACATTCAATTCCTATGTATTCTCTACAAACAAACAAGCCCTAAAAGTAAATACAGAATCTCTTACTTGAATTGGGTGGAGCTACCATGAACAGGTGCTTTTGTTGCTTCATAATCAATAGGGAGAAGACTGTTTCTGTCTGTGGTGGAAGATGGCCGTTCTGGTTACATGCTGCTGCAACAAACACTACAAGAATGCTCTGAAAAGAGTTCTTTTCCTCCTTCAGACAATACCGATACCTCTTGGTTCTAAGCAAGAAAACAACCAGTGCCACAATCATTGAAATGCACGGAACTCCAAATCCAAGTCCCCAGCCAAGGTTATCTTGAATATGGTTGAGGATCCATAGTGAAATAACATTACCGCAACATAGCCCAAAGTACCACCAATTAAAGAATGAACTTTTGGACTTGCTCTCTTTAGGATCACATGGGTCAAACTGATCTGCTCCAAAGGCTTGCACACATGGCTTGTGCCCTCCCTCAGCTAGGGCCACTACATACAGAGACAAGAAGAAGACAACTGGAAACCGAGCTGGAGAAGGGCAAGATGATGTACTTAATGTCTCTATTTCTCAATCTGGTGGTCAAAGAGAACGAAGTGCAGCAGATAGAGTCAGCAAGCCTAAACCTTATATTCATCAGCATTCAACTTGAAAGTATCAGCAAGGACCTAAATACATCCTGTGATCCTGTACTGCTGCAATTGTATTAGGAAACAATTTTAGATGGTTGTTAGTTTTGATATGATAGGGTCCAGGAGCCCACAACAGATGGTAACTTATCCAGTAGTGGTAACAATAGAATACAAAAGTTGGTTGATGTGGAGCAGGGGGAGAGATTGTGGGGCGGGTAGGGGATGATGGAAGAACTAGGGTATAGGTCAGACCTCATGCCTAAAGTGGATACACCTCATTCCTATGGCTTCACGCCAAGTCTTTTGAGAAATTTGTGTGAAAATACCTTATAATAACTCAATTCAATGTATGACTAAGTTTATTGCCAATGTAAACACTAATAGAGTTAAAATCCTCAATTTCGTTATGATCTTAGGAATACGCCTGTGCACTTGTAATGGGTGATCAGAGAACCATACAATTCAACAAAAGTATAGATGATCCGAGCCATTCATGAGGTGGACCATTGCTTTGTCAAAGTTAAGGGAACAAATGGTTTACAATAAAGAGAATAATTAAAATAATAATAATAATAATAAAGACAATCAAATTCTCAATCCATTTGTAAAACACATTAACACATTGAATGTTTCAAACTTTTCACAAAACGCAAAAGAACATAATCTTACAATAGTGGGTGTTTCTGACGCACCCTCCATCAGATTGATAGGATGGATTACCAAACCTTAGGTAACATGTATAGAATAGAGAGCTGCAGTATGCAGTACATGTTCTGCTTGCTGCCCCACAATATCCTGTAATAGAATTGCTTACAAGGCCTGCCACTTAATTTAGAGATGATGGACCCATTCATCTAGCAACAGAATGTGGTAGGTCATCCGTACGAGATTTCCAATGATGAGAGAAATACACGGTTCATGCTGTAAACACTAAAAAGGGCGATCAGCAACAGGCGGTCAATTATACACATCTGCATAGCATGACTATGGATGTTGAAACTAAATGTCTTCCATAAATGGGATATGCTTTTGCATGTGACTGACCACATGAATGGTTCAGATCACCACATGATGCAATCCTCGCCAACATTTGTCCCCCTCACAGGACATTTCTCCTCTGGTTCTTATAGATGTGAGATTTGGAAAAATACAGGAAGAGGCCCAGTTCGATGGCGCTGAGTCCTGCAAGCAGCCAGTAGAAGTAATCGAAATGGGCACGGTTGAGATTGTTTGAAAACCAGCTCTCTCCATTGTCTTTGGTGGTCACCATCTCGATCACTGAGATGAGAAAGCCACTGATGAAGCTCCCTACGCCGAAAATGCTCAAGTAGAGGGCTAGCCCCACACTTCTCATCGCATCCGGCACCTGATCATAGAAGAATTCTTGTAAACCGACCATCGCAAAAACGTCGGACAGTCCAAACAGGATATACTGAGGAAGCAGCCACCACACACTCATTGGAACAGTTTCTGTTGGCTTATCAATCAGACCTGCATCTCTTGCGACAACTAGTCTCTGTGCCTCTACTATGGCTGCAACCACCATGGAGATGGCTGATAGAAACAAACCAATGCCAATCCTCTGAAGCAATGTTACACCAGATGGTAGGCCTGTAAAAGCTCTGGTCACAGGAACGAATATCCGATCATAGATGGGGATGACAGCAACAACAGAAAGGCTGATAAATGTCTGGAGAGTTGCAGGTGGTATCTGGAATCCAAAACCCATTCCTCTCTCCATGGTGCTGCCTTGCTTTGTGAAGAATGTGGTTGACTGTGCAAAAACAACCCCATATATCAAACAGGTAACCCATACTGGAACCAACTGCAGCACCATTTTAGCATCTTCCACCTGACTCATGCTGCACACACTCCAACTATTCTTTGGAGAATCTAGATTTTTTGGAGCAGCAGCTCGGTCCAAGAACCTGCTTGTTTGGACAAGTTGCATGCAATACTGTCATTTTCCTCAAATGCTTAAAATAAGGGGTACAAGTTGTCAGGTCTCGTCCCGAGTTAATCAAGATTAACTCTAGTTAATTGAAATTAGTGCTAGTTAACCATGTTTAACTAGTTTAATGGTAATTAATGACTAAGCTCGATGAGTTAGTCCCAAATGAATAGAATGAACGGATAATGAAAAGATTAAGTGAATTGATTGTATTTAAGGCTAATTAACTGAGGTTAATTGAGCTATTAATGGTTTATGACCAAATGATATGAAATAAGCCTCAAATGAATGAATTAGGCTTAATGGAATAGTAGATAATAGAATTGCATGGTTTAAATGGAGTTTTAGACTCAAACATTGAAATGAGGGACTTTTATGTAAATACGAATTTTCGCGTATTTCGTCGAATACGGAAACTCTTGATACCAACGCGTGTATCTCGACGAGTACGTCAACTTTCATAATAGATTCGAAGTCGTTTGACGAGAATCTGGTCAAATGACCCTTCATTTGACTCGAATTGTAATTTAGTGAAGTAGATGGGCTTGAATGCAATTTATTAGCTTATATAAGCTAAGGTCACTTAATTGAGATGAATCATCTCATTTCCAAGCATTTCAAACCCTAGACTCATTTCTTTCTTGCTTTTTCCTTTTCTTTTCTTCCAATCTCACTCAATCAAGTAGCGAACAAGGACTT
This sequence comes from Umbellularia californica, assembly GCA_028538565.1. NCBI lineage: Eukaryota > Viridiplantae > Streptophyta > Magnoliopsida > Laurales > Lauraceae > Umbellularia > Umbellularia californica. The sequence goes on along the minus strand of JAPQWN010000001.1, from coordinate 8,420,361 downwards.
CCAAGTGTTTTCAAGAAGCCTTCATCCTTCTCTTCATCTTCCCCAAGTTTGTTTTCAAATTGTGGAAGTGTGAAGTTTGAACTCAAGGTTTTCTTCTTGGAACTACAAGCTAAGGAAGGTTATTCTCCATTCAACCTTCACAAAAGGCAAGTACTTATGCATCTTTGTGATTTATAGTGTTTTAGAGAGATTGGAGTTCATTTGACTCAAATCCTGAAGTTTCACTTCAGAAAATCTGAAGCTCAGAACTGAGCTTCTGGGTCAGTGTCGGTTGACCGACGGTCAACCGACGAGTGAACCGACGGCTCTGGGAGTTGTCTCGGAGAGTTTCAGCTCTCTGGAATTCTGACCGACATTGTGTCGGTCAGCCTACATGGAAGTGTCGGTCGACCGACAGGTCAACCGACGGATTAACCGACAGATCTGAAATCTGTCTCAGTGAATTCCAGCTCTCTGGAATTCAAACCGACAATATGTCGGTTAACCGATGTGGTATCTTCGGTCAGCCGACACCTGACCGATACCTGACCGACGAATGTATCAGAGAATGGACTGTAAATCCAGCTTCTGGAACTTGAACCGACAAAGTGTCGGTTAACCGATAGGGCAACCGACGTTGTATGGTCGGTCAGCCGACATGCCAACCGACAGCTGAGATGAACTCAGAAAAGATTATGGAAATGAAGCCTAATTTGTACAGGCTATTCCATGCTGATGTCTAAGCCTACATAGGTGTTAGCGAAGGTCGTCTCAATGTACAAATCAAATACATAAAGTGATATTCATCAAAAATAACATGTACATTGGATAACTAACGCTTCACTCGTTTGTCTGGCTTAGAAGTATGAATAGAATTGATAAGAAATGAATAGAATCCATGAAGTGACACAGAGGTGAACTTCATTGACATAGTGAACGTCATTGACATAATGCACGAAATGACAGAATACATGAATTGAATTAATGAAATGAAATGAAATGAATAGTCACTAAAGGTGACAGTAACTTGAATGAATGAATAATTCCTGCTGCAGTAGATGTGAGGGGCGTTCCGGAGCCTCGTGGAATGCCAGTGCTCTCTGATCAAGACACTGGAAAATTTCCACCATTGTGAAAAGTCATGTAATGAAAAGTGAAACAATCTTGAAGCCTCGGCCATGAATGGTTTGCCCTTCCGCCTTGTGCTTAATTAATGTGACTAAATGAAAATTGAATAATCTTGAAGCCTAGGCCATGAATGGTTTGCCCTTCCGCCTTGTGCTTACACTGCTTCCGTTGGAAGACACGAAATGAACGAAATGAACGAAATGAACGAAATGAACGAAATAAATGAAATGAAAGGATATGATTGACATAGATATTTGTTATGGAATTGAAATAGGTTATATAGAACTGTTAAGTTCTTTTATTGTAGAACTGTTTAAGTTCTTACCTTATTGAATTCTTGTATAGAATTGTTAAAGAATTGTTAAATAACATGAAGAATCATGAAAATGCATGTATCTTGTTGAACCTTCGTGTTCACGTGTTATTGATGATATCACAGGCCCAGATGCCCGTGCCGGTCCTGCCGAGGCCGCGCCGCCTGCGGAGGAGGCCCGTCCGTTACCTCCAGGAGGTTTAGCGGAGTGGGCGTAGTCGGAGGGCGATTGTAAATGAATATTTTTGTAATAGAAAATTTTGGATTGTGATTAAATACCAACTGCATTGTATTTTAAGTGTGCAGTGTTGGTTTTAGTGGGCTGTAAATTTGTATAAGGGAACTTTACTTTTGTGTAAAGTTAATTGTAGTCAATGTATATATACATGTTTTCCGCACATTGTACATTGACAGGTATTGTGATTTGATATCCCTTGTGAGTCTTGTCTTAACTTCGGTTAATTCAGGATTTACGGGAGTAAGTATGGTTCCGCGACTCGGGGGTCCGTCCGAAGTAATCAGATCTCGGGCCCGGGTCGTGACATACTTATTGTATGGTATCAGAGCCTAGGTTGAGAACTAGGTTAAGGAATTTTTAAAAGCCTTAGTACAACTAAGAACGAAGTGAGGAACGATATCGATAGGACGAATCCAATCTTGGATTTGTATTTATTGCTTTCACTATATGTGATATAAAGGTCATGGAAGTGTATAGATGTTTATCTTACCTTCCCTATTGTTTACAGTATGGCTTCTGGATCAGGGAGTGATAACTTCGTAGAAGTTACTGTCAATGACGGTACTACACCACCTCCCCCAGCATCGGATAATGATGCTCGGTTTACTGCTATTCTGGAACAGTTAGCCAGAACTAACGAGCAGATTGCGAAAAGTCATGAAGCTCAGTTAGGTTTGCAAACCCAAATGACTTCGATGTTGCAAGTCATGCAAGCCCCGTCTGTTCCACTACAGCCTCATGTTGAGACTCAGCTAGTATTGCAGCACAAAGAGACGGACCCTCATGCTGTTTATGAGCGGTTTCGTAAAAGAGGAGCTACAGAGTTCCATGGTACTGAAAATGTCATACAAGCTGATGAGTGGCTGGAACACATTGAAGATGTGTTAGAAACGGTTGTCTGCACTCGCAAGCAGAGAGTGTTGCTCACCTCTACGATGTTTAGAGGGGGAGCAAATACTTGGTGGAAGAGTGTCAAGGACACATTCAAAGTCATGACCGCACCGGACGTTTGGGAGACTTTCAAGAAACAGTTCCAAAGAAAGTTTATCCCCGAGCATGTGCAGCAGCAAAAGGAATCGGAATTCCTACACTTGAAGCAAGGTCAAATGACCGTAGCTGCCTATGTTCATACCTTCTTACAGTTGTCCAAGTATGCTATAGACTTGGTGGATACTGAGGAGAAGAAGGTTAAGAGATTCCTCATTGGGTTGAACCCCGATTACAAAGCGGTCGTAATGGCTGGACAGAAGCCTACGACGTTTGATGATGCCGTAGACAGGGCATACACAGCTGAGGAAATTCAGAGAGAAAGAGAAAGAGATAGAGAGACTGTGAACATCAAGAGAAGTGGTGACTCCTGGTTTAAGAAAGGAGGACAGTCTAGAAATAAGAAGCAAAAGCAGAGATTCATTCCTAGGAATGAGAGAAGAGAGAATTTGCCAGTCTGTGAGACTTGTGGCAAGAGTCACCGGACTGAGCTATGTTGGAGGAATACTGGAGCCTGCTTCGTCTGTGGTTCTTTGGAACACAGAATGGCACAGTGTCCAAGAGCTAGGAGAGATGATAGAGCTCCGTACCAGTATCCTGCGCAGGGTCAAGCAGCACTTCCTGCTCCCCCGCAGAGATTAGCTTTACCAGCTCCTCCTCCTAGACCACAGCAACAACAGCAACCACAGCCACAACGTCAGGGCCAGCAGCGTCAGTGGCAGAGACAGCAACCGAGACAGCAGCAGCAGCCAAACAGGCCACAGATGGCTGGGATGGCTTATGCTGTCAACAGAGAACAAGCTGATGTTGCCACGAATGTGGTTGAAGGTACAATTTTTGTAGATAATAGACTTGCAATTGCATTGTTTGATCCCGGTTCCACACACTCATTTGTAGCACCCGCATTTGCTGGTGGCATGCAAGACCGGATCATGCAATTGTCTTATGATTTTACTGTATCTACTCCTTTAGGGAGTAAAGTAGTGTGTGAATTATATATTCCACAATGCACTATTAGAATTGGAGATGTATCAATGCCAGCTGATCTGGTGATACTACCTATGACTGATTTCGATGTGATCTTCGGCATGGATTGGCTTGCGAAGTACAGGGCTTGTCTAGACTGTTTTCGCAAAGTCATTACCTTCAGGGTTAATGAAGCCAATGCCAGTGTATTGTTTGAAGGAGTGCAGAAGAAGTATGACACCAGGCTCGTTTCAGCACTTAAGGCTGAACGTATGATGCGTAGTGGTTGTGAAGGCTACATCGCATTCGTTTCAGAGAAGAAGCCTGTACAGGAATTGCGAAACATTCCTGTAGTCTGTGAATTTCCAGACGTGTTTCCGGATGAAGTGCCAGGTCTACCTCCAGCTAGGGAAGTGGACTTTACAATTGAACTTGTGCCCGGTACTGCACCAATATCGAAGGCACCATATCGAATGGCACCATCAGAGTTGTATGAATTGAAGAAGCAGATACAGGATTTGCTGGACAAAGGTTTTATCAGACCTAGTGTCTCACCATGGGGAGCACCTGTATTGTTTGTAAAGAAGAAAGATGGTACCCTGCGAATGTGTATCGATTATAGGCAGATAAATCAGATGACAATCAAGAACAAGTATCCTCTGCCTAGAATTGACGAGTTGTTTGATCAACTCGTGGGTGCATCATATTTCTCCAAGATTGATCTCCGATCTGGTTATCATCAGATTCGGGTTAAGGATCAAGATGTGCAGAAGACTGCATTCAGGACTCGTTACGGTCACTACGAGTTTTTAGTTATGCCTTTTGGTCTAACCAATGCACCTGCAGTGTTTATGGCTTTAATGAATAGGGTGTTTGCTCCCTTCCTAGACCAGTTCGTGGTAATCTTCATTGATGACATCCTGGTCTATTCAGAGTCAGAGGTCGAGCATTCACGTCATTTGAGGACAGCCTTGCAGATACTGAGAGAGAATCAGTTGTATGCAAAACTCGAAAAGTGCGACTTTTGGTTGCAGCAGGTTGCATTTCTGGGTCATATCATTTCCGGAGATGGATTAGCAGTTGACCCAGCTAAGATTGAAGCAGTTACCAATTGGCAGAGCCCGAAGAATGTGCCAGAAGTAAGAAGTTTCTTGGGATTGGCAGGCTATTATAGGAGGTTCGTCAAGGACTTCGCAAGGATAGCATCGCCATTAACGAAACTGACTCGCAAGAGCTCTTCCTTTGAATGGAATGATGCATGTGAGTCTAGTTTTCGAACCTTGAAGCAAAAGTTGATTTCAGCCCCAATCTTGTCTTTACCGGACGGGAGAGGAGGATTTGAGATATACTCAGATGCCTCGGGTATTGGCTTGGGACGTGTATTGATGCAGAATGGTAGGGTGATTGCCTACGGTTCGCGTCAGTTAAAGGAACATGAAAAGAATTATGCCACACATGATTTAGAGCTCGCGGCGGTTGTGTTTGCATTGAAGCAATGGAGACATTATCTGTATGGAGAGACTTTTGAAGTCCATTGCGATCACAGGAGCCTTCAGTATCTATTCACTCAGAAAGATATTAATTCAAGGCAACGTCGTTGGTTAGAGCTAATCAAGGACTACGACTTTCCATTCAAATATGTACCTGGAAAGGGTAATGTGGTGGCTGATGCTTTGAGTCGGAAATCAGCTGACTTGGCATCGTTAGTTGGTGAGTGGGACATGATCGAAGAATTCAGAGATCTGGATGTGGCTATTGAAATGATAGACAGTAAAGTAATGCTTGCAGCAATGTCTGTCTTTGAACCAATGCTTATCACGGAGATCAAGGCTAGGCAATTTCAAGACCTTGATTTGGTAAGGATTAGAGATAACCTTGCCACGAAGCCAGATTTCGTGTTAGTAGAAGGAGTTCTGTATTTTAGAGACAGATTATGTGTCCCAGCTCAAGAGTATCTTAAACAAGCTATCATGTTTGAAGCTCATCACACCAGGTATTCTATGCATCCTGGAAGTACGAAGATGTACAGAAATCTGAAGGATAGATTCTGGTGGAATAACATGAAGCGAGAGATAGCAGGTTATGTATCATCCTGCTTAACTTGCCAGCGTGTAAAAGTTGAGCACCGGAAACCACCGGGATTGCTTCATCCACTGAAAATTCCTAAATGGAAGTGGGAGCACATTACGATGGACTTTGTATCGGGTTTACCGAGGACGAGGAAGCAGCACGATGCCGTATGGGTGATCGTTGATCGTCTTACAAAGTCTGCACACTTCATTCCCATCAGAAAGGATATAGGATTCAGTGAGATGTCTAAACTGTTTGTCAAAGAAGTGACTCGATTGCATGGAACACCGGTCTCGATTGTCTCCGATCGGGATAGCAGGTTTGTGTCCACATTCTGGAAGTCATTTCAGAATTCGTTTGGCACTAGACTTCAGTTTAGTACTGCTTACCATCCACAGACAGATGGGCAGTCAGAAAGGACTATACAGACTCTGGAAGATTTGCTCCGTGCCAGTGTGATTGATTTCGGGAGTGATTGGGATGACCATTTAGCTTTGTGCGAATTTGCGTACAACAATAGCTATCACTCCAGCATTGAGATGGCACCATTTGAGGCATTGTATGGTCGGAAGTGTAGGACCCCAGTTAGCTGGGAAGAAGTTGGAACTCGGAGTTTCCATGGTCCTACGATTATTGCAGAAACAGCAGAGAAAGTCCAGAGGATACAGGAAAGGCTAAAAGTTGCTAGGTCACGGCAAAAGAGCTATGCTGACAATCGTCGGCGTGATCTAGAGTTTGCAGTTAATGATTTAGTCTTTTTGAAGACTTCTCCAATGAAAGGTACTGTTCGATTCGGACAGAAAGGGAAGCTTTCCCCGAGATTTATTGGACCTTTCAAGGTCACGAGTCGAATTGGAAATGTGGCTTATCGCCTAGACCTCCCATCAGAACTCTCCGGTATTCATAATGTATTTCATGTTTCTATGCTTCGGAAGTATGTGCATGATCCTTCACATGTCATTCGTCATGAAGAGATCGAAGTGTTACCAAACACCACATATGTTGAGAAGCCAGTTCAGATCATAGATACAAAGGAGGCAGTTCTGCGTACTAGAACGATCAAGTGGGTCAAGGTCCTTTGGGATCATCATGAACCTAATGAAGCTACATGGGAACTTGAGGAGCAATTGGCTCAGAAGTATCCCGAGCTATTTGTTCAGGTAATTTTGAATTGAATTGTTTATTTTCCTTGTAATTGGATTGCATTGATTTGAATTGCATTCGGAGGACCGAATGGTTCAAAAAGTTGTGATAGTTGTCAGGTCTCGTCCCGAGTTAATCAAGATTAACTCTAGTTAATTGAAATTAGTGCTAGTTAACCATGTTTAACTAGTTTAATGGTAATTAATGACTAAGCTCGATGAGTTAGTCCCAAATGAATAGAATGAACGGATAATGAAAAGATTAAGTGAATTGATTGTATTTAAGGCTAATTAACTGAGGTTAATTGAGCTATTAATGGTTTATGACCAAATGATATGAAATAAGCCTCAAATGAATGAATTAGGCTTAATGGAATAGTAGATAATAGAATTGCATGGTTTAAATGGAGTTTTAGACTCAAACATTGAAATGAGGGACTTTTATGTAAATACGAATTTTCGCGTATTTCGTCGAATACGGAAACTCTTGATACCAACGCGTGTATCTCGACGAGTACGTCAACTTTCATAATAGATTCGAAGTCGTTTGACGAGAATCTGGTCAAATGACCCTTCATTTGACTCGAATTGTAATTTAGTGAAGTAGATGGGCTTGAATGCAATTTATTAGCTTATATAAGCTAAGGTCACTTAATTGAGATGAATCATCTCATTTCCAAGCATTTCAAACCCTAGACTCATTTCTTTCTTGCTTTTTCCTTTTCTTTTCTTCCAATCTCACTCAATCAAGTAGCGAACAAGGACTTCCAAGTGTTTTCAAGAAGCCTTCATCCTTCTCTTCATCTTCCCCAAGTTTGTTTTCAAATTGTGGAAGTGTGAAGTTTGAACTCAAGGTTTTCTTCTTGGAACTACAAGCTAAGGAAGGTTATTCTCCATTCAACCTTCACAAAAGGCAAGTACTTATGCATCTTTGTGATTTATAGTGTTTTAGAGAGATTGGAGTTCATTTGACTCAAATCCTGAAGTTTCACTTCAGAAAATCTGAAGCTCAGAACTGAGCTTCTGGGTCAGTGTCGGTTGACCGACGGTCAACCGACGAGTGAACCGACGGCTCTGGGAGTTGTCTCGGAGAGTTTCAGCTCTCTGGAATTCTGACCGACATTGTGTCGGTCAGCCTACATGGAAGTGTCGGTCGACCGACAGGTCAACCGACGGATTAACCGACAGATCTGAAATCTGTCTCAGTGAATTCCAGCTCTCTGGAATTCAAACCGACAATATGTCGGTTAACCGATGTGGTATCTTCGGTCAGCCGACACCTGACCGATACCTGACCGACGAATGTATCAGAGAATGGACTGTAAATCCAGCTTCTGGAACTTGAACCGACAAAGTGTCGGTTAACCGATAGGGCAACCGACGTTGTATGGTCGGTCAGCCGACATGCCAACCGACAGCTGAGATGAACTCAGAAAAGATTATGGAAATGAAGCCTAATTTGTACAGGCTATTCCATGCTGATGTCTAAGCCTACATAGGTGTTAGCGAAGGTCGTCTCAATGTACAAATCAAATACATAAAGTGATATTCATCAAAAATAACATGTACATTGGATAACTAACGCTTCACTCGTTTGTCTGGCTTAGAAGTATGAATAGAATTGATAAGAAATGAATAGAATCCATGAAGTGACACAGAGGTGAACTTCATTGACATAGTGAACGTCATTGACATAATGCACGAAATGACAGAATACATGAATTGAATTAATGAAATGAAATGAAATGAATAGTCACTAAAGGTGACAGTAACTTGAATGAATGAATAATTCCTGCTGCAGTAGATGTGAGGGGCGTTCCGGAGCCTCGTGGAATGCCAGTGCTCTCTGATCAAGACACTGGAAAATTTCCACCATTGTGAAAAGTCATGTAATGAAAAGTGAAACAATCTTGAAGCCTCGGCCATGAATGGTTTGCCCTTCCGCCTTGTGCTTAATTAATGTGACTAAATGAAAATTGAATAATCTTGAAGCCTAGGCCATGAATGGTTTGCCCTTCCGCCTTGTGCTTACACTGCTTCCGTTGGAAGACACGAAATGAACGAAATGAACGAAATAAATGAAATGAAAGGATATGATTGACATAGATATTTGTTATGGAATTGAAATAGGTTATATAGAACTGTTAAGTTCTTTTATTGTAGAACTGTTTAAGTTCTTACCTTATTGAATTCTTGTATAGAATTGTTAAAGAATTGTTAAATAACATGAAGAATCATGAAAATGCATGTATCTTGTTGAACCTTCGTGTTCACGTGTTATTGATGATATCACAGGCCCAGATGCCCGTGCCGGTCCTGCCGAGGCCGCGCCGCCTGCGGAGGAGGCCCGTCCGTTACCTCCAGGAGGTTTAGCGGAGTGGGCGTAGTCGGAGGGCGATTGTAAATGAATATTTTTGTAATAGAAAATTTTGGATTGTGATTAAATACCAACTGCATTGTATTTTAAGTGTGCAGTGTTGGTTTTAGTGGGCTGTAAATTTGTATAAGGGAACTTTACTTTTGTGTAAAGTTAATTGTAGTCAATGTATATATACATGTTTTCCGCACATTGTACATTGACAGGTATTGTGATTTGATATCCCTTGTGAGTCTTGTCTTAACTTCGGTTAATTCAGGATTTACGGGAGTAAGTATGGTTCCGCGACTCGGGGGTCCGTCCGAAGTAATCAGATCTCGGGCCCGGGTCGTGACACAAGTACAACTGAAGCAAATGAATTTATAAACCCAATTGTTTATTTGATGGGTCCTGTTGTAATATTCATTATATAGACCATGTCCCAAAGTTTTTGCAAAGTAGCAAACCTTATTCCAACCCTTCAATTGATGGCCAGCATATTAAGAGTAAGGATAATATAATAATAGGATTATAAAACTTTCAACAAAAAAGGACCAACTCATGGTTGGATAAGAACTCTGGTTGGGGCAGTGGTATATCCACAACATAAACACCAAATCCACAGTTTAGATCATCAACCATAAGTGCCTCATGTACAAACTTAAGACCCAATAAATTACATGTATCCTGCAAGTAGAAAGATTTGATTTGGAGAACAAAGTAAAGTTACTAAAAATTTAATACTGATTCTCTTACTTAAATTGGGTGGAGCTTCCATGAACAGGTACTTCTGTTGCTTCATAATCAGTAGGAAAAAGACTGTTTTTATCTGTGGTGGATGATGGGCCTTGCCGATTGCGTGCTGCTGCAACAAAGACTTCAAGAATGCTCACGAAAGGGTTCTTTCCCTTCTTTACAAAATACCGATATGTCTTGGTTCCAAGCAAGAAAACAACCAGTGCACCCATCATTGAAATGGATGGAACTCCAAATCCAAGACCCCAGCTAAGGTTATCTTGAATGTAGTTGAGAAGCCATAGTGAAATAACAGTTCCCCCACACATTCCAAAGTACCACCAATTAAAGAACGAGCTTTTGGATTTGTTCTCTTCAGGATCACTTGGGTCAAACTGATCTGCTCCAAAAGCCTGCACATTTGGCTTGTGCCCACCTTGGGCTAGGGCCACTAAATAAAGAGACAAGAAGAAGAAGCCAACTTGGAATTGAGTTGGAGAAGGGCAAACTGATGTACTATTTTCACAATCAGGAGGTCGGAGAGAAGGGAGTGTCGCAGATAGAGTCAGCAAGCCTAGTCCCTGCATGCATCTCCATTGAACTTAAAAGGATTAGGAAACAGTTAAAGAAATCTTAGGACTTTGTAAGTTTGTATGCAGAAAAAATAAATTAGGGAACAATTTTAGATGGTTGGCATTATTTTATGGTACAATGGTCCACAGTGGATGGAAAACTTCCAAGATTGGAAGATGGTAAGCAGTGGTCTAGGAAATGGATGATTTATAATAGAAGAAAAAACTAGTGAGAGAGAGAGAGAGAGAGAGAGAGAGAGAGGATGCATTGATCTTCCAAATAGGTAGGTCTCCATTTGCTATGAAGGCCATCATTCAACATTCTGGATTTCAGAAACTTTGGACTCACTATGTACAATATAGTTGAGGTTTTAGTTTACAAAGCTTTACATATGAAGGCCATCATTTAACTTTCGGGATTTCAGAAACTTTGGTCTCACATGGAACATACAATATGGTAAGGTTTTAGTTTACAAAGCTTTACATCTGCTTCAGTGAAGGGGCCTGTAAAAAGCCCTCATGACAGTAGATAAAGTTGACCCAAAAGTGAGATACAGCCACATCTTTCGTGAAAATAAGACAACATAATTTTTTTCTTACAAATTTCCTCATATGTATTCTTATGTTATACAATAAATAGGCATAACTGGATCACTGAAACTCAAAGGAGGAATCAGGAATGTCCTAAACCTGACTAGAAACCAAATGTCACGGAACTCTCTCCACGTCGATATTCCACTCCCACTGTTTATGAAAAAAAAAATATATTCCAAGTTCTACAGGCTCTTTGCAATGGATTCTCTATTAACAAAAATTGATTAGTATATACAACAAAATCAGAAAGAGTTCAAATATATCCATTTCCACAACAAATCAGCTCATTTTCATGCTTGGTTGTGGGAAGTTTTAACGAAGCTCATTTTCTCAAGAAGAGGTTTGAGAACGGCTAACAAAATAGAAGATTTTCTAAAAGAAATGTTTGGGTTCTTGGTTTTAAGAAACACTACCTAAACCAATTGATTAGATATTATATGAATTTCCAATTCTATATCAATTTTAACAATCAAATTGAACGACAAAAATGAGGGATAACAATGGAGAGGAGCTGGATTTAGGCCAGACAGGGAAGACCTGTTTAATAGTCAGGCCTAAAATTGTGCACAGGCCTGATCTAGAGTCATAAATCGGCATGGATCTAGTCTTAAATCAGGCATCACTAAATGATAAAATTTGGGACATAGTTGGGTCTGGATATTAGCTGATCCATGTGTAAAAAATGCAGGACTACAATCAGCCAATAGGGGTTGGGCCAGAAAAACAGACGGCCAGTTCAGCTTATTGCCCACCTTATTGATATAGTACTGCTTTGTTCTAAATCATAATGGTGATTGGTAGATTTAAAATTCAAGCAGCATGTGTAATTTGCAGACTATAGGTAAAAAGTTAAAGATCCAAAGTATTGAGAAAGTATAACAAAAGGAGGCCAGAGGGAACAAACCAAGACATAAAGGAGGGAAGAAAAGAAGATGGTCCGATAGCGTCCCAAATAGGAATCTGCAACAAAAGCTCCTAACAGAGGAAGCATGGAGGCTACACCAAGCCATGTGTTTACATTTATAGCTGCAGCTGCCGTAGACTGATGGAGCGGCCCAGTGAGATAGGTTATCATATTAGAAGAAATTCCATAGTATGCAAACCTCTCAGCAATCTCTACTCCTGGCTCACCAAAGAAAAAATTATCACAATCATTAGAGAATGAAAAGTGCAATGCCAACATTTGGATACGGATATGTTTGTCTAAAAAACAAGTTTGCTTGAAAAGTTCATGGAAAAACACTTTGATTAGGATAAAAGCTCTGCTTTTAAAATGAAGAAGAGGGTGTAGCCATCCTTGAACCCTTTACCTCTTTTTGCATGCTTCTATTCATGCAACCATAGATGTACAAGGAAGATTGGGGAAACAACCTTTGTTTACTCTATATGACAAATACTCTATATGATGAACAATAGAGAAAATCCTATCCGGGAAACAGCTTAGGATTTTGACCTAAAAAAGTTTAACCGTAAACACATGGGAGTGAGATTTGGGTCCATCTATAATTACCCTAGCCCACTATGCACCTAATATTGTCCGCTTTGCTTCGTGGTATTTCAACCCAATCTTGCCGCACGACTTTGAAAGGCCTCGCATGGATTTTAAGCCAGGTCACATGCATATATACCCAAAATGTGAGTTTTTCGACTTGTGCACCACTACATACCCGGTCATTTGGAATTTCCCCCACCCTCTCACTCTAATCGGATTCGGCTCTCAATCTAGTCCGATGCTCACGGAATCCAACGCACTTCTATAGGGAGGCCACGGGCGTGATATTTGGTCCAGCAAGACATGGACTACACAACGTCAAAGCAAGCCCAAAATTAGGGTCAGAGTGATATTAGGGTGTTATATCTGGATTATGTTAATAGCCTTTAAACATAAAAATTGTTGTAAAAAAACATATCCCATTATTTTTATTGAAAATGCTGCGGTTTGGTCAATCATAGTAGTATTTGGGTTAGTTGGTCTAGGCCCTTGACCCAATTCAACCCAACCCCATGAACCAGAATTTCTTAAAACCAGGAGGGGTGGGGTTGTCAGAGACAACATACCGATGATGAAGGAGGCCGATCTCCATCCTCCCGTTGTAGATCTGGTGACAGGGTTTCCTATGTAGTCCACAGCACCATCTACGGTATCATCTTCAAGCAGAGGTTCACTTGCAGAAATAGCCATCTTCTTCCTCTCCTCCTACAACCAAACAAACACAAAAAAAACCCTAAAAACCAAACTTACAATAGAGAATTCTCATCCAATTCTCAACGAAACAGAAGTAATTACCATGAAAGAGTGAAGAGAGAGAGAAGATATTTTTCCCCTTACCTCAAAATGGAAGATCTAAGGAGAAACCTGATTAACCTAACATAAATTGATTTGGAAGGAGAAACTTGCTTCCTATGTTGTTGGACTCTTGTTTATCAATGTTGATGCATATAAAAGTCATTACAAAGCGACAGAATTTTTTGTACTCCAACTTGCCAGACTAGTTTTTAATATTCCATCATCACGGCGTTTTGTGCAGGTTTGATGGGGGGCATTTGGCCGTTATCTTTTATTGGAGAGTCAGTGGGGCCCACAGTTCTAAGTTCGACTGCTCTGGGGGCTTTTCTTTCTTCTTCTGTTTTTTTTTTTTTTTTTTTCCAAAGTTTCTGAGAATTTATGTTCCATAATTTTAACTTCTGTCCCTCCAACATTTTGACCAGCAAAGGGGATTGCAATTTTAGATTTCTAGGTGGGTTGGAATTCAAAATCTCAACTACAAAATATAGCATTTCAAAATGTAATTGAGATAATCATCTCTTCATTGTCAGAAATTTTATTAAAAATTATTATCACAAATACTTTAAAATTAAACAATCTCTAGTGTTGAAGACTCGGGGATAGATCCATAGATATGCATGTGATAGTAATATGTCAAACACAGCTCAACCCCAATTGTTGGCAAAGGGCATATTTGAATAATTTATTGAAATAGAAATATAAATATCAAAGGGAGAAAAGTTGTGCGGCTTGTTTGCTTGATAAAAAAAGAGTTTGTTTGCCCAATAGTATTTTAGTTGATATGAGAAGTTAACTTAATGGTATCGACTAATAGTTTCTCCTTCTTTAGGAATCAAAGGTTGAGTCCACTAATGCTCCTACCTGGAGATCTAGGGATTTTACTCGGCTTCTCTATGGACCCAAAGGGATTAGTCCAACCTTAGGAAAAAGAAAACACAGACGTGAGTGGTATATTTGTTACTTTATTTGAGTTATATAGAGTAATTGCTTTCGCCATCGTCAGATGGGGTCACGCTTGAGCTGACCTGGCCCATAAATAATCCACTTTAGACTTTATTGCATTTATATGGGAGTGATCCATAAAGTAAATTATTGTTGAACTAATGAATAAAGATTTATTGAACCATGGGTCCAACCGATTGGAAATCAGGCCAAACGGCCGTCCACTAGATGCCCAATTTTCTCCCACACACATTAGTATGAAATTTCAGTCAAATCGACTCATTCAATGTTGGACTTAATAAAAAATACTTAACAAAGTTTTTCACAGGTGTCTAATTCATTTAATCAATCATACACCGACTGACCTAATACAGATTGGACAGTCTAAATGATGCACAGAGAGGGTGAATGAATTCACGGTTCATGTTATGCTAGCCTTGTTCTATAGAAATTTTAACGACTACGTGCTTAAATCACCCTTTTTTTTAAAGAAAGACTGTCCTAACCAAACACTGATGATTGAAGTGAATCACATAGGCATGTATATACAAGTGGCACAACTTTTAATTGGTTTGAATCTCAAAAAAGGGCCTTTTGCGGTAAGGTATATAGAAATTGAATACATATAAATTTATGGTAAAAAGAATTCTAACAAAGAATTATAAAAAAATACAAAGGATGATGAATGTAAGGTGGAGATGTTAATATATAAGACCTTCACTTTCTTATATAGTGAATTACTAGGGTAATCACCCGGTATGCATTTCCCTTTTTTTAGTTTTTTTAATAACTCAGGGTATCTTTCGCCGAGTTAAGCCCGGCCTTTGGCCCGAAGTCCGAGGGACACTTGACTCTGGACAATCATGAACTAATCCATAGGAAACATGTAAACTCCTCTATCCATGTGCACCGGATAAAATTATGGAAGGTGGCCAACGAAGGTAGATGTCGAACACATGACCTTTGCTTCCTGAGGCGTAGAGTCTACATTTTTTAAATTTCAAATTTAGGCTACAATTTTTTAATCGTGAGTCAGACAGCATCTACATGAGTCTGGGATCCTGCCATCTCCACATGCTTCCCATGGGTGGGGATATGTGAAACTCCACCGTAGGCCTACTTATTGATGATTCAGATTGCTAGTGATGTACTTACAAATTTTACTTAATTGGAGTTGGTGCTACCTTAAAACTGAGTTCAATGTAACTAATGCATATAATCAATAATGTATAAGATTGTGCTAATCACATTCTCACTCGTGTGCTCAATCATGCGATGGAACCAACTCTATTGAAGTAGAATCAGAGTGGGGTGGAAAAATGTTTATTTTGTATATTTATTCGTTTATTGGTAACCAGTTGTAGGGGTTGGGACGCCGCCCTCAGGTGATGCTAGTAGGCATCGGGTAAAGTGATAGAGCCCTTGGGGAAGGGAAATAGACCTCGGTGGGGGTGAGAGAGCCCTTGGGTGAAGAAAGGTTGCATGTCGCAGTGAGAACTGACACGTCGTAAAATGACAAAAAGATGTGGTAGAGTTATTTTTGAACGATCCACATAGTGTTATTAACTATTAAGTTGGGCCATGGTGGAGTTCCACACATGTCACTCAATGGGAAGCTTGTGGAAACACTATTGGGTCGGGACTCGTATGATCTGTAGATCGATTCCAACCCAGCTGTAGAGACAACCATTCAATCTGTGGGCTGATTTATATCTTGTCAGGCTTCTTTTTAACTGTCCATTTACATGGCCAAAATACTCCCTTCCCTTTGCTCATCCAGAGTGGGTCCCACAAGAAGAACCCTCTTTTTCCAGTTGAATGGTTGTACTTGGTGGGAATCACATCAATTCGAATTATTGGAAGGGTAAGGATAAAAGAGCTGATGTTATGTTAGAATTTTTTAAGGGGCACACCCCTTGTGGCCCCCTGATATCAACATAACGTAGCAGTACTTACAAATAAAAATCAGTGTGTCAAACAGCTATTCATTGTTATTAATTATTTTTGCACTTTTGGTAAGATCTCATTTGTCAGACACCTAAAGTCCAGATTCCCTGGCTTCAGATAAATCCAGAGATAACATATTGGAACTCAGACATGATTAAGACAAACTAATGCATTTTTATCAATTGCATTTTTTAATACCAAATGATCAATTTTACAATGTATCAACTCCCATTGAAACAACATTTGAAGATACCTATTATACTGAAAGAGCATTTATCTTGAGTCATTTGGCTTTCATTTGGTGAGCACCAATGTGAAGTTCCATTCTTCAAACTAGGATTCTTCTAAGTTAAAGCCTCCTAAACTCAAATGAGAACAGTTGATTCATTGCTAGGTCACTGTCCCCTTCTTGTTTTATGATTCTTAGCTCTTTTTTTTTTTTTTTTTTTTCCTGGAGTATCATAAGAAGGTATTACCATTAAAGTATCCAACTAATTAATTATTGGTTTTTGATTTATGCATACTCTAAAATTCTTATTTTTTTCACACTTCTTGGCTTTAGAAAAAATAGGCACAATAGTGGCATCCTTTCCTTCACTTTTTTCTTCTGTTTTTGTTTTGCCGATTTGGGCAAGTGGTACAGTTCATGTGGTATAATCTACTCACCTTGATATTGATACTAGGACAACTCGGTGAGAGGACACACCCATCCACAGGGTTGTCTTGTGTTTCTCATCCATATCTTCACTATTTATGCTAAATTTGCATGATTCAAATCAAAGGCCGCTTGTACTTGCTTGGTGTCAAACTTTGGAGAGGAGTGTTGAGTGATTTAGAATGCTAGTAGGCCAGATAGGTCAGCCTCATTCTTTGGACAATAATAAGAATTTCAGAGTTACTAGCTTCTTATATTAAGACTAGCCCAATAACCTATGCTCAGCACAATATCTCCCTATACTGTAAAATAAATAATCACATATTAAAAAAGTTTACCTTTTACCATAAGACAAGTTGGATAAAATAGAAATAAAGAAATTATAGCAAAAATGGTATAGTCACATAGGAATAACTGAAACATAAGTGGTTTGATAGAAAAATGAGTGGATGATAGCGTGAGTAGTTACATGACCGTCGGTCGAAATTATTTGAAGCCAAAACCTCCTAACTTAATATATTATAATGTGAATAGACTCTACCATGTGACCTACAGTGTAATGTGAATAGAACTACAATTCCATCAAGAGTAATGCTACTTGTCCCGGGACATGGCCCGACTCCATAGGAGGAGGGCACCTATGGAGTCGGGCCAGTCCCGGGACATGAGTCCCGGGACAAGTAGACTTTTTGTTCCATCAATTTTAAAATTGTGGTCATGCCTGCACAAATATATAACAAGAAATATGCAAGACCCAATATTTTATAGAAAATAGATGATTTTATCCAAAAAAGAATATATAATTTTGTCATTATAATAAAAAGAAGAAGAAAAAAAATAAAATCAGCAGATGTAACCCTTTTAATGGACGGCCATTAATTGTCAAGTGCATCCACTTACATTGAGATGTTGCGAAAATGATATCAAAAGCAATAGTTAGAACAACAGGAGCTATCTATGACTCTACAAACATAGTTGTCTCTTTCATTGAATTAACCAGTTGATATTGACACTGGGATGTTGATATGATGAGCCCAAGTTAGATGGTCCTGCACCACTCCCTATTGTTAAACTACAACGTACCAGTAGTCATCTGAACCTTTTTCATACCCAAAGATTCTAATTGATTCGATTCTGACCAAGCATTCTGATAGAAACTGATTGTGCATGATAGGATCACTGTTGATGAGAGAAGGTAACTGCAATAAGGTAACAATGGGCATGCAAACAGATGGTTAAATAGAAATCCAACGAGGGTGGCTTAGTTGGTTGGCAACCCGTGTCTCACCGAAATGGCCACGGATCGATTTCCGGTCTCCCCCGTTGTGTAGGAGTTGTCACTCCATGTGTATGTGAGTCTCTCTCATTGTATGTATAGGTGCTATTATGGTGCCTTTGTGCACAAGCCCCGGAAAAGGGCAGCATTCGTTTCCATCCTGGTATGTAAGAATTCTAGATCCCCTCCGACGCAGAAAATTCAGCTAAAAAGTCTTTTTTTTTTTTCTCTCTCTCTTTTGTATCATCATTGCACCAAATGCCTTACTTGAATTTTTTTTTTTTTTTTTTATTTCTGTAAATGTATAGCTCTCCTGGGTTGAGCCGTCGTGGGTAGCGGGAACTCAAGCAGTAGACAGATTATCACTAGACGTGCCATGGCCCAAAAGTTGCATAATTAGATGTTCTTAACTATCAGATCCATCATCCATTATTTGGGCTGTTGAAAGAAACTCAAAGCAACAGTCCAGGACTGTCTTCATTACGAATCATTATAAAGTATGAACTCCCAAATTCCAATAGCCAAGCGTTTTTTACTGTTGGCGTCCATAAAATCGACTCGTTATTATTCTCCATTTTTAACTATTTGTAGAAATACAAAGTTTTAGGATTCCTAGGAATTCAATTACATGTAACAAACAGGTTTGTGAATAATACAGCAAACTGCTTCCCTAACCAAACCACTTGTGCAGAGTGTTCAATTGGAGTGGTTTCTCAGTATTCCAAGTCACAAGAGTTTTTGATACTGCAAACTATGTTCACATTTGCAATTTTTAATATCCCAAACAGGAGAGTATTTCTGCGATTGTTAAATATCATAGGACTTATGTTTTAATGATCTAAACTAATCAGGTTGTGGCCCCACCGTGCTCACCCCTAGTAGGCTCAAGATCTACCCGAAAGAAAGCTATATCAACCGTTCGATTAAAGAAGAAATGTGATTAAAACACTAATTAACAATGTCATTAACAAATTTCTTTTATGCACATAATTAGGTGCACATTTAGCTATCCAAACTGTCCATCAGATGTGTAGGTTTCTCCTGACTGTGTAGAGTCCATTAAAAGCTACATTGAGCATCAATCATATTGATAAGAACACAATTTAGTTACTGTTTCACTTGTCCAATTCTACAGTCCATTTTTACTTATCAACTTTATTTTTTTGGTAAAAGGAAATATTCATTAGAAACAACATAAGGAACAAGAAGCTGGGAAAAGGAGAGACAACATCATTTTGAAACTTGTATGATTGGATAAAAGAACCTCAAAATATCTGGTGAGGGTATCAGTGGAGCTCTTAAAACAGCAAAATAATTCCAGCCTTTTCGTCTCTGAACAGAAATATGATCTGACCCAGGTAGACTTAAAATGTATTTTTATTAATACATAACAGGAGGACCAGGATTCACATCTTAAATCTTCTGGATTCAAAGACAGGTTCAGTGCCCATTTTCTCCTCTGAACCCCCTCTGTATATGATCAGCCTCGGAAGAATTTTCATGGACCAACCACAAATGGAGTATCCATCCCTGTTAAAGAAGCATAGCCCTTAAGCAGCTGTATGAGCAACACAGCATCTGGGAGTGCTACAAGATCTCAATGAAGCTTCTCTTGTTCAGTGACTGAAGTTTGAGAAACAACCTATTGTCAACATGTTGCTGTGGAAACAAAAGAAAAAGGTGTGCATTTTTGGAACGGAAGAAAATTAGGATTTCTTCCATGGCTCTCTCATTTTGACGTCACTGTTGGGTTCAGGTCATCAATCGGGGAAAAAAAATTCGAGATCATGCTTTTAACTGTTGCCATGGTGGTTTGGGGTGGAATCCCATAAGTCCATAACACATGTAGTCACCTGTGAATGTTGCAACAAAATAGACAGCAGTGGATGTCAAATGTATACATTCATTGTTTCTCTAATACAATAGAATTAGCCGTGCTGGCATCATGGAGAAGTGATTAGGCACAAACACATATCGTCGTCGTTATTGTCACCACCACCACCACCACCACCACCACCATGGCCTTATCCCATAAATCAGAGCTCAGCTTGAAGAGTTCTACTGTATAACTTTCTGCGTGAGTGTATGTAGCTCATACCCATACCATAGCATAGAAATACTGAAATGGGAGTCTTTCCAACAGAACATAAATAAATTTAAAGCTAACCCTTGGTATCTCCTATATGAATTTATTTGATGGACAGATTCCATAGCAAAAGGATGTCCAGTGGTTCTTAAATCCCCACCAAGGTTGATATCCATGCTTTTCAATCTCCATGGATTTCTTTTCCTGTTTGAACAGTAGAAAATGAATGCTGCATTGTAAAATGATACCTGACCAATTCATTCAGTAATGTGATTTCAAGATTATTATTCTGGTGTAGTGTTTATGTTCCCTTGCGTATGCATGGACCAACAGTGGGAAGAGATGACTATGGAAATGCAGATGGCATGTGGCTCAAATCTACTTTCTACCCAGCTGCACGTCTTCAAAGTCTAAAGGCTACCGAAATCACAGCAAAAACATGCAAACTCGACCCTGATTCAGCATTTTTCATTATGGCAAACTTCTGCAGTCAGTATTCTTGGTAGAGTCCACTCCTAAAATGGAAAGCAGAGCCACCTTTAAGAAGCATTATAACCAGTATGGTAGGAAAAATGCAGGTAACTGTGCAGTATGTTGGGAATAAAGTGAGCAAGATTGCATTACTGCTACAACTACCCCCTGTGAATATCAATTGCCCTGGACAACATTTAAATCAGAGTGATTTTCACAGTTAAATTGAAGAGAACTGCACCCCAAGATAAAATGTGAGATCACTACGGGAGGAACCTTGACTGTGAAATCAGTTTAATCTAAATGGAATTTGGGCCAGATGCGATTCATGGTTTTAATCCAATGGGCTATCTGGACAATGAGCCTCACAATGCAGATTTTGCTTCCTAAACCACTTGAAATCAAGGGATTGCCAGTTAGGTGCACCGATGGGACTCACTTCAAATCAAGGTACCCTTACATCAAGCCCTTCCCCTCTGATTGGGACACTCCCAAGTCCCAAATATCCTTTGATCAGATAAATATTTCACAGCTGCAAAGCAGGGCAGACTGCAGAACCAAATCATCTCTTCTGGAGTGAGCGCATTCTGTTGCAAGTGGCGGACAAGATCCCACAATCAGCCATCCTTATGGAAGAGGTCCTTCATCTCGAAGGCACTTTTCAGAAAAGGGGTCAGATCCCCTGGAAGGAAACTTTGGTGGCAAGGAGCAAAGATCTCAGGTGTGCCATGATTGTACAAAATCACTGACTATTTTGATAAAGGCAATCAGGTAAAATTGTCAAGTAGGCCTTTCCCATAAAAGGAAACTTGTGAAATGTATTCATTTTATCAGAAGTTCAGTCTTGTTCCTTGGAAGGGGGGATGTGAAGGTGAGGTAGGGTCCACCAAGAGAGGTTGGCCACCCGTCAAGAGGAACCCTGATGTACTCAGAATAGGTGAGATTCTACACGGGTTTCGCTATTTTGGATTTCTCAGATGCTGGAAGGGAAAAAAAATGAGGAAACAAATATTTTAGCAATTGAGTAAGCCTTTCACCTGTCTTAGGATGGTGATAAAAGATTTTCGTCGACTGGCTAAAAGAAAGAGCAACCATGGAGATCATCTCATCCTTGATGATTGTTTGGCCCGAACACTATCTTCACACACATGTCAGCTGTGGGGCTTTCATTACAAATCAGTGAATATGAGATGGAATGGTTCTAATTCTTGCCTCACAAATGAAAAAATCCACATGGTTGCGGTTAGGACAGAATGCCAAAACCCAGCTATTGGAAAGTGTAAGGACTAATAGGGTAATGCATACTATAAAATGACGTGCATAATAGGAAGGGCAAGGAGGTGATACTGTTTTCTTTTTCCTTTTTCTTTTTCTTTTCAGAAATTGATTTTCTTAAATAATTTGAATTCTCATCAATTAATATCTATTCACTATTTGTTAATAAGTTTTGGAAAACCTAGAACCAACAGTAACATTTGGCGTTTACTGGGGGAAATAAAAAACAGTAACATTGGCAACACATAATTTATCACACTAGAAAGATTATGCACTGTATACCTTGTATCTCAATGCAGCAGTGGTTGTAGTGTATTCGGATCCTTCTATAAACCAGAGTACCTGTACCAGATGCTCGGACAAGAGTGAAACCATATCACACAAATCAATATTCTATGCATAGTGCAGCAGCACTTCCTGGCAAAGCCATTTTCTTTTATAGTTTTTAACAATCATTATGAAAATATACAGAAGATTATCTAATTACAGTGTATCAATCACTCTAGCTTATTGATGAAGCCAATGTACTCAGATGAGAAAAATCTGATAAAATAAGCATGCCAAAACTATATATAAAATGTTCTCATCAAATATCAGAATAGAAGTTGTTCTCCATATATAATCGCTTAAGTTTGTAAATCTCACTTTCTGTCTTTAATTTGTACTTTTAGCAGAATGAATTGAACCTTCCAGAAAACTAGTGGGTTCAAACTTGTATGTTTTAAATAGTCTAGCAGTAGATAGAGGAAAGACAATTTTCGTTCATAATATTTGCTCTTTTGAGTGAAACAGTTAAGAAAGGCATGGAAATTGATGATTTGAATCGGTCCAGATAATATGATCTACTCAGGTAATCTGATTTAACTTGGGCAAAATCAATCAAACATTAAGCCCCGGTCTGATGTAAGTGATACTGGGGCTCACCACCATACATGCAGGACCAAGGATTCAACTTGATAAGAAGTGGATGCCACAGCTGTAGATTTTCCTTATAGTACACAATTTAAAATACTACCATTGTCATTCTTTCTTTTCCCATTTATGTCAACATAATTCATGTTATTCAGACCTGTATATTCTATTCTACAGTTCTTCAGAAAACCTTTACATTACCCACCCAAAAGAATAAATTATCAGCATCAAATTGTGAAATGAACCACTTAGTAACCACTGAGTAATAATATTAATAATACCAAATTTTGAAAGATGGCCTTGGTCAGACCACTATACAGATGACGAACTTCAGACAAGCATAACCGTGTCTCAGATTTAATAACTAATCTTACTCATAACCTTCTTGATGTAGTCTAAGTACCCTCCAATATCGGTGTGATTTAAGAGTTCATCAGATAGGAGCTTGGACAAAGTGGATAGGTGGTCAGTTAGCTATGTTATTGTTGACTTGCTGTAAGCATCAAAAGAAACCAACCAAATTTGAACCTGAAATCAGCTGTCTTCAGCATCCAAACACAATCAGGATTGACGCACACCCCAGCCCCACCACTACAAAAGCTGTTAGATCTGGTTTACACATGATGCCCCACATCAGCTTCTACACTTTTAACTACTGGATGACTTGATGTCTGCTCATGACGAACAGTGAGACATAAAATCAACTTTTCCATTCTCTAACAAGATCATGTTTACAGAGTGTCATTTCATATTTGAAATGGAAACAATATTAACCAGGCTAATAGGAATGGTTTTCAGGCTAATAGGTATGGTTTTGTAGCACAGAATGAACTCTGATGTAGTCATGGTTTAGACCTGAAGCAAGCAGAAAAATGATAACACCTGGGATTGTGTTACCTGCCTCCAAATTAATGTGAAACAGCCCTTAAGGGGTACTGAATCGCACGTAGATCTTAGAACCCCACCAAGATCAACGAATGGGGATCACCCCTTTGCAAGACCTTGAGATTCAGGGTTCAAGAAGCTCTGCAAAGTTGATGCCCCAAGGAGAAAACTCTCACATGTTCTTTCTATTATTATATATATATATATATATATATATAGGAAGTGCTCCTATGAGAGACACTCTCACCAACTTTATGAGAATATCCAATCACCCAAGCATTTAGGCCTGTTGGCTGGACTCGGCCTGCTAGTAGATATGGCTGCCAAATCAGCCCCCAGCCCCTCCACATGTAGATTCCGCCTTTTCTTTGGCCCCTGCACCCCTAGCCCCTCCACATGTGTTCTAAGGAGAACTTACAGTTGAATGAATTGGACCTATGGATTGGTTGCCTCTCTATGAAATTAATGCAAATAGTGATTACTCAAATGCTTTCTCTCTTCATACCTTTGTGTATGAGAGGAAGGTGTATTTTTATAACTGATTGCTGTGTCTATATATGGTATTACATTTAGTTGAGAATCTTTGATTTACAATCAATTTGAATAGAGAAAGGAACGAGTCCATGATTAATGGGATGCCAACCCAATTCCACATGTGCTTGAAGACACCTTTCCATATGTGCTTGAAGACACCTTTCCATGTTCACTGGAATGATCAACTCAATGAGATATGATTTGATTTGGGTCAGATATCACATGTGTTTGACATGCCCCCTCAAACTCAACGGCTGGTGATGGTGAGTTTGCGTCGCAGAACATTGAATCTGACCGTTGATAGTCCTTTTGTTAGGATGTCTGCAAGTTGATCCTTGGTTGAGATGAATTTAACTTGAAGATCTTGTTTAGCAACTTTATCTCGAACAAAGTGAAAATCAATTTCAACATGCTTAGTACGGGCATGAAAAACTGGATTTGATGTTAGATATGTAGCACCAATGTTATCACACCATAAGATGGGTGCATTTGGAAGGAAAACACCAAGCTCGCAAAGAAGAGACTGAAGCCATGTAAGTTCCGAAGCAGCACACGCAAGAGATCGGTATTCACTTTCAGTGCTAGATCGAGCAACAGTTTGTTGCTTAGGAGATTGCCAGGAGATAAGATTGGGGCCCAAGTAGATTAAATATCCTCCCTGAGATTTTCGATCATCTGGACAGCCAGCCCAATCAGCATCAGAGAATGCTGCCAAGTGAAGATAAGGTGATCTTTGAAAATGAAGGCCATAATTAATTGTGTGCTTGAGATACCGGAGAATTCGCTTAACAAGTGCCCAATGATCATCTATGGGATGTTGCATAAACTGACACGCTTTATTAACCGCAAAAGATATATCTGGCCTAGTGAGAGTGACATATTGAAGGGCCCCCACAGTGCTTCGATATAGAGTGGGGTCAATCATAGGTTGACCAGAGAATCGAGACATCTTGGTATTAGATGCAATTGGTGTGGAAACTAGTTTGGCCCCAGTCATTTTTGTTCGATGAAGAAGCTCTAACACATATTTTTGCTGAGAAAGATGAAGCCCAGAGGTTGTGGCAGCAACTTCAATTCCAAGAAAAAAATGTAGATGACCCAAATCCTTTATGGCAAACTCCTTGCCTAGGCAAGAAAGTAAGGATGTAAGAGCTGTGGGTTGGTTACCCGTGACAATAATATCATCGACATAAATAAGAATGTAAATGGTAAGGCCAGTTTTGCGAAAAATGAAAAGAGATGTGTCAGTTTTTGAGCCAACAAAACCAATTTCTAAAAGAAAAGTGCTCAACCGCTGATACCAGGCTCTTGGTGCTTGTTTAAGGCCATAGATAGATCTTCGGAGTTGACACACATGATGTGGGTAGCATTCATCAATAAAACCTGGTGGTTGAGCCATATAAACCTCCTCTGTCAATTGACCATGAAGAAAGGCATTGTGAACATCTAGTTGGCGAATGGGCCATCCTTTTGAGACTGCTATAGAGAGTACTGTCCGAATAGTGGCAGGTTTGACAACTGGACTAAAAGTCTCTGTATAGTCAATTCCTTCTTCTTGAGTGTACCCTTTTGCAACAAGCCGAGCTTTATAGCGTTCAATTGATCCATCTGCATGTCTTTTGATTTTAAATATCCATTTGCATCCTATTATTTTCCGATCTGAGGGTGGAGATGTAAGTCTCCAGGTACCATGTCTGATGAGCGCATTAAATTCTGTAGCCATAGCATCACGCCAATGTGAGACTTTGTTTGCTTGAGAGAAGCATGTGGGCTCAATATCGGTTGGTCCAGTCATAAGAAGTGCCTCTGGGATTGGGTGTTTTGTAGCTAAGTATGTTTTGACTTTGCGGGTCCCATCTTACAGTCGAGTGACCATGTGGTGGGTTTTGGTTCCTTGGATTTGATTTGGGTCAATGGGATCATGACTCGATGAGGAAGGTGGGTTGGTAATAGGACTGGGATGGTCATGTGGTGGGGATAATATGTTCATTGGCTGAGGTTGTAATGTGCTGGGCATGGGATTGACATGTGTATTGTCTTGGACAGGTGTAGTGGGTGAGACATGTGTAGTTGGAGATGTGTTTGATTGGAGTGGCAAAGAAGGGACATGTGTAGTTGGATGGGGTGGTAGTGGCATGAGGAGAGGCATAGATACAACATTTGGCTCAGATGAAGGATTAGAAGGTTGGGCCAATTGAATGTGATGAAAAGGAAAAAGACTTTCATCAAAAACCACATGACGGGTTGTAATGAGCTTATTAGTGATGGGATTGAAACACTTATAGCCACGATGCATTGAGCTATATCCAAGGAAGACAAACTGGTTAGACCGATATTGAAGCTTATGAGAGTTGTATGGCCTTAAAAATGGATAGCATGCACACCCAAATGTGCGTAAGAAAGAATAATCTGGTGCATTGCCAAACAGTCGCTCAAATGGAGATATATTTCCAAGATTTGGTGTAGGCAATCGGTTGATTAAGTAAACCGCAGCTTCAAATGCATGGTTCCAAAATTTGATGGGAACCGAGCTATGTGCTAATAATGCTAGGCCTGTTTCAACGATGTGCCGATGCTTTCGTTCAGCGGCACCATTTTGCTCATGGGTATGGGGGCATGAAACCCGATGCCCAATTCCACATTTTCCAAGATATGTTGATAACGAGCGATATTCACCAACCCCACCCCCCCCCCCCCCCCCCCCCAATCAGATTGAAGATGTTTTATCTTGTGCCCAAAAGTATTTTCTACTAAAGCTTTGAATTTTTCAAAAACTGATAAAACATCTGATTTATGGAATAAAGGAAATATCCATGTAAACTTGGTAAAATCATCAAGAAAATGAACATAGTACTGATGTCCATCAATAGATGGCACAGGAGAGCGACCCCAAACATCAGAGTAGATGAGATCCAATGGTCCTGTGCTATTGGATGTAGATCTTGAGAAAGGAAGCTTGTGTGACTTTCCCATTTGGCAGGCAGGACAGACACCATGAGTTTTATTTGAGAGTACCGGAAGAGCAAATCTGGAAAGAACTTTGTAAACTGTGTGAAAAGCTGGATGACCAAGACGATTGTGCCATTCTTGGACAGACACTCGTTCGCCCAGAAGCACCTTTTTATGAGTTGCATCATGATGAAGTGCCTTCTTATTTGTTGCATCATGCTGTTGGACTAGTTGATATAGTCCTGCATTACTCGTTCCTTGCAGAAGGAGCTTCCCCGAAAGACGGTCCTTGATAAAAAAATGATTTGGATGAAATTCAAAGAAGACATTATTATCATGAGCAAACCGATTGACAGATAGTAAATTCTTTGTAATAGATGGAACATGTAAAATATCACAAAGTTGAAATTTCATGGACCCATTTTTAAAAGAAGAATGTCCAATGTGAGAGATCTTCAAACCTGCTCCATTACCGACTTTAACAGTGTCATTGCCGTTGTAGTCAGAGGGCATTGAGAGATTGGCTAGATCAGGGGTGATGTGATTTGTAGCTCCGGAGTCAGGATACCATATCTCATTAGGATATGACGGAGAGGCGTAAGACTGTGATGCATAAAAAGCATTCGGAGATGGACCATTGTCTGCTACAAAGGCATGATTAAATCGATGATGACATTGAAGAGCTGTGTGACCCACTCGATTACAAACTTGGCAGGGAGTTCTGCTGGTCCCTTGATTGAACTGATTTTGGAAATTTGAAGGGCCACGATTATATGATTGATTGCGACCTCGTCCACGGTTGTGGTTGTTTTGTTGATGTCGTCCACGACCTCGAGACTCAGATTTGCCACGGGTTGAGGTGCTGGATGTTTTTGTAGCAACATTAACTGAAATATTGTGCTGTTCCAATGCAGTATCGGAGACTCGGATCTCTTCACTTAAAAGGAGGCCATGGAAATCAGAGAGCCTGAAGTGTGTGTCACGTGTAGTGATAGAAGTGACAAAGGGACCATATTCTAGACCCAATCCTCCAAGAATATAAAGTATAAGATCATCATCATCAATAGGTTTTGATGCCATTGCGAGTTGATCGGCTATGGTTTTTGCTTTAAGAAGATAGTCAGACATGTTGTCCGGCCCTTTCTTCATTTGATGAAGTTGGAGTCGCAATTGCATAATTCGGGCCTTGGAGTGTCCAGCATAAGTTGCAGAGCAAGATGACTCCACACATCATGTGATGTGGATAAGCCAACGACTTGGGCATGAACTCCTTCAGTTAGAGAGGAGATCATCCAGCTGAGAAGAAGTTGATCTTGGCGGTGCCATGTTTTATATTCTGGATTAATTTCAGGAGTTCCATCTTTTGCAGAGATGGCTTGAGGTGGTGGCAAAGATGAGCCATCTACATATCCCATGAGATCATAACCATTAAGAATGGGCAGAAATTGAGAACGCCATGCCAAATAATTACTCGGAGAAAGTTTGATTGGAAGATAATGATGAATATTCGACGTGAGGGAAGAAGATGATGAAGCGGATGATGCAGAGGACGCCATTGATTGAGTCGGAAGCACGTAGTGCTCTGATAACATATGAAATTAATGCAAATAGTGATTACTCAAATGCTTTCTCTCTTCATACCTTTGTGTATGAGAGGAAGGTGTATTTTTATAACTGATTGCTGTGTCTATATATGGTATTACATTTAGTTGAGAATCTTTGATTTACAATCAATTTGAATACAGAAAGGAACGAGTCCATGATTAATGGGATGCCAACCCAATTCCATATGTGCTTGAAGACACCTTTCCATATGTGCTTGAAGACACCTTTCCATGTTCACTGGAATGATCAACTCAATGAGATATGATTTGATTTGGGTGAGATATCACATGTGTTTGACACTCTCAATGTCAAAAACACATGGCACTAACTTGCATCACATACAAAATGAGAGATAACAATCGTGCAGTCACTAATACAAGAACATAAAATCATTACTTCTAAAGATTAGCCTTTCCTTCAACAAGATCAAATTATCATTTCTAGATAAAAGACAAACATCCTTTATAATTAAATTCGCATATTTACGGTTGTCAATTAAAATCTACCATCAGCTCTAGTACATGACATCCTAACATGAATAGAAAAAAAAAAAAAAAAAAAAACAGAGAACACATGAAAAGTGTTAAGAGGATTGATAAATACAAAGAAGAAGACAAAACAACCAAAACCTTCCACACCCATTTCCTTCAACAACTCACTTGCGTTCATTGGATTTAGATTTTATTGAATTCTCTTCCAGAAAGACATGTTGGCGCTGTTCTACCAATGAGTAACCTTAAAACAGGGCAACCCCCATGATCAGTTCTTCTTTCCACTTCCATCCTTCTTCCCTTTCCTCGCAATTGTAGCCTGTGAATACAAGAAAGTCCCAAAGATCGCAATTGCAGATCCTAACGCATTCAAAGGCCGGACGGGGTTCCTGAAAACCAGAATTGTAGCCACAATGACAACCACCCTCTTCATTGTATTTCCAACCGAGAATGTCAGAGGGCTAATCTCATCAAGCGCCTGGTAAGATGACTGGTTATAGAGATGATAAAATATCCCAGACAGAAGTACCCAAAGGTAGAAAGTCGACGGTTTGCCGACCACTGTGATCGCCTGCCGATACCCTTCAATCCACTGAGATCCCTCAACAAAAACGGCGACAGGAAATAAGTAAAACAACGACACTACACTAATCAATCCATACAAATTCAGCCCATTAACTTCCTTGAAACTCTGTAAACTCTTCTTGGAGTATATGTTCCTCAGAACAAAACCCACATTGCTGATGAGAGCACCCCACAATCCCAGTGGATTGAAGGAAACTTCAGTAACTGTGGCAAGAGAGCACCCCAGAACAATAGGGAGGATAGAGAGCCAGACAGTTATTGGGTAGGAGTAGCCAAGAAAGGATGAAAAGACCACAGAGAAGACAGGTTCTGAGGATTTGATGACATGGGTGAAGGAGACTGCAACCTTAGATAATGAAACACAGGCAGAGATGTGGCCTATGCTGTGGAAGAGAGCAGGGCCAAGAAGAGCTAAGATGAGGTCCTTGGAGATCTTTGGATAGGGTTGAAGATTGAAAGACCACAGGAAAAACATCCAGATAGACCCTGTAAGCAATTGAAATGAAGAAAGAAGCCATGGATAGGGGAAGATGTTTAAGGCCTTCTTGTTATAAATGTTGAAGACGACGTTCTGGAAGTACCATAGACCAAAAATAACAGCTAGTTGAAGGGTCTTAGGCTTGGAACCTGCATCTTTATCTGGACTGGTGTGTTGGGGAGCACCGTCTGCAGCTGCTCTGAGAGTCTGGGATCTGGGTTTGTTGGAGAAATGAGATTTCAGAAGTGGATCAAAAGGAGGGGAAGGTGTGGGGAATCTGTGGTAGGATTTGAGGAAAGTGATGGGTAGGTTCTGATTGAGATTAAGGGGGAATCCATTGATGGATTTGGAGTAGGAACTGAAGTTGCTTCTGTTGCTTTGGAGAGAAATTGGAAAGGTGTGAAGATTCAAAGGAAGCATTTTTTGTGGTTCTGGAAATGAGAAGTGTAACAGGATCCAAAAGAGAGGAAATGGGAATCTGATATTTTTACTCTGTAATGACTTGTATGTAAGGGTTTTTGTCATAATGGCCCCTGCTTTTCAGTAAATCTCAAAAAAGCCGCTTATGTTTCTCATTTTCCCGGCCAATTAGAGAAATACTTTGTATTGTAAATGTAAATCACTATTTTGCAATAATGTAATGTTTATATGTTTTGTGATAAATAATAAATTCATCTTCTTGCTTTACTAAGCATGTGTAGATCATGTCAATGAATTTTAAATCATACATCTTCATCGAATATATATTTTAATATCTAATTTGGATTTTTCATGCAATATATGTGAATTTAGCAGTTTTAATTGATTTTTACCTAACTTGAAGAGTAAATAAATATAAAGTTAAGGTTTATGAGCACTGAACCTCATTTGTTATAAAAGTGGGGTTATATATTTTTGTGTGCTAGGTATCATTATGAGATTAGTGGCTTTGATCTCTTTTTAAACTTGGTAAGTAGATTGACATTTTCATTATTTGAGAAGAGTAAGAGCTTCATTTGTCGGGGCTTTTTGGATTTTTTTTTAAAGCTTAGGAGCTTGTAAAAAATCAAGAGTTTTATTTATTTATTTACTTATTTATATACCACCTAATGTTTTTCGGGTTTAAAGTTAATAGCTTGTGTTATCTTGTGATACTTCCATGCCTTTTATTCTCCAATTCATGCACGATTACTCTATCCACCACCAAATGCACCATTATTTTATAATTAACTCGAGGAAAGTAGACGATAACAATTAATGAGTTATAACTATGCCAATGATGAAGGAGATGAATTTTACAAACTTGTGAGAAAATCAAGTCCAACTAAGAACCACTAATCCATATAGCTCATTTATCCAATCCATACCTGCTATAATATTTTTTTAATGACGATGAATCCTGCAAATCCTCTTGCAGTTGATCAATAAAACCTCACCCACTATCACTGTAAATTAGATAAGGCTCGGTAGGGTAACAATTTAAGTACGATAATAATTTAAGTGTGGGTCATTTTAATAATTTTACTAAAGAAAAAAGTGTAAATAGTACACAAGCAAAGGTGTCATTCCACGCTCAAAATTAACTAACCTGGTTTCCATTTTCATCAGTCCGGATGTATTACTAAATCTTAAAAATCACAGGGGACTACTTTTAAATCTATGAAATGTAAAGGTGTTACATAAAAAACACTCAAAATCCCTGTGCATGGGAGATTCGTTGGATGAGTTGGGGAAGCAGAGCGGCATATTCGGCATTATTCAACTACTTTAAGTTATGGCGCCATATTTTGTTGCCGCTTAAATCGTGATACTTCTCTTCAACTATTAACATACAAAGTGGGCCAACGCCCAAAGGTGGTGTGTGTGTATTCACTGTTGAGCCCTGACTTGTGGGAAATCCTGTGCTTTCATTAGAAAAAAGGCCAATCTTTCTGGCGTGTTCAACTGTAGTCAACTAGAGATGCCTTTTTAAAATTAAGTTCACTACCAATAGTTAAAGGAGGAAGAAGATTGTGAGGCTTAAGACATGAAGGTAACAAGGGAGATGGCGGTGATGGTCTTGATCTTTCTGGCCTGTTCAACTACATGGTTCGAGCCAGTACTTGCACGCATACAACCCAACACAATCAACAGTTATATCAACTGCAGATAGCGCCACAACAAGGAACTAGGAATGGTGCTCCACTAGCTGGCGGAGAAAGCAAAGCATGTTTGTTAGCTAAGAGAAAAGGATGGTTCTGCGTTAATCTGACTGCGAACAACGGAAGGTCGACCATTAATCCGAGCCCTACTTGTTGCAAACTCTTGAAAAGAATAAGAGATAACTCCGAGGATGATAGGTCTAACAAGTTCATCTTCAATTGTGGATCATCAGAGAAAGGACCTTCACTTGCACCTGCATCTGCTGCTGACTATATATACTAGATACAAATAGAAACAAGAGTTTGGATACTTGATGTTTCTCACTAAAATAAAAACAAAGGTTTTCAATGGTATTCATGGGGTCGGATCTCTGTCTATTATTTTGAATCCGTGTGAAAGCTCTCCCCCTTCTTTAAGAGACTCTGATTATTATACTATGTGCACTGATCAGCAGCTTCCTCGATCTTCTCTTTTTTCTGTTCTTATGAATCTCATTTTTCTAGATATATGTCTATGTAGCCATGATGGGTATCATACTGTGTGAGGTAAACTGTTCAAAATAGAGAGTAAAACAATTGTAATCAACCAGACACCATAGCCTTAATTTCTTTATCCACTAGAACAATAGTGATGATTTCTGACTTTTCTTGGTCTGTTAAGATTTCTACATCGTCCAATGAATAACCATACAGCAATATATATCCACCTAGCACCGGATGGGTCCAATATTGCACAAATTTGAATCTCATGGTATACTGCGAGGTGGGTGGAATTGTCTTCTATAATAAGTATCTGATTAGATGTAACCGA
The DNA here is from genome assembly GCA_028538565.1 of Umbellularia californica. NCBI lineage: Eukaryota > Viridiplantae > Streptophyta > Magnoliopsida > Laurales > Lauraceae > Umbellularia > Umbellularia californica. The sequence goes on along the minus strand of JAPQWN010000001.1, from coordinate 8,386,972 downwards.
TATTAGCCATAAAGCTGAACACATTTGAAACGGAGAAGTAGTAAGTAGGGGTGTTAATGAAAACCAAAAAACAGTCTAACCAAACCAAACCGCGGTTAATAACCTTGTTTCACGGTTCGATTACGATTAAAGTTACAATATTGAAATCGGAAAACCGTGTTTCACGGTTCGGTTACGGTTTTTGTGGCAACTCACGTTTATTAACCGAACTGAACCGTTAACCGCGGTTCGGTTAACCGTGTTCTTAAAACACATAGTTAACCGAACAATTTCGCTAATAAATAAAAAAACCTAAGGGCATTAATGAAAATTACTTTTTTTAACTGTAAAATATTATGCCATTCTCCAACTATGTGGTTTTTTTTTTTTTTTTTTTGCACCATAATTTTGATTGGTAAATGCCAAAATTTCCATAAACCTAACCAAATCGTTAACCGCGGATAACCGTTGTTCGGTTTTTAACTATTTTTCACGGTTTAATTATGGTTACGGTTTTCAAAAGCAAAAAACAGTGAAATACGGTTTGGTTAACGGTTTTCCTATAACAAGCGGTTAACCGAACCGTTACACCCATGGTAGCAAGCATTCTAGTGAGGTGATGATGCAGTGACAAATGGTTTTTTTTTTCCGGATACACTTGTAAAGTGAATTTAAGTAAAAGGTACAGACTAAAAAGAAGAATTATCTTATCAAAAAGTGTAAAATTTTAAATCATACCTTGAGTTTGACTTTTTGTTGTTTTGTAATATGTGAAGGAACTTTTGACTTTTTTGGGAAAAAAGGACGGTCCTTTTGTCTTTTAGTGAGACTGAGAGATTCACTTTTTGAAAAAAAAAAAAAAAAAAGGAAGTGGATTTTGAAAATTTGTATTTTTTCATAAGACCCATTTTCTTGTCTCTCAATTGAATTCACTTGTGAAGTGAATGGCCCAAAGGGGCCCGATTCTAAGGAAATTAGCTATCTATTTCCAATGGCAAATAGAAACCAAACAATCCATAAATAAAACAAGGCATTTCGTCTTCATAAACCACAGCTCTTAGAAGAGGCTGCCAACTATTTTATTCTCCCCACATCATGCATCATAAAAACTAAAAGGCGAAATCAGAACCTAAACCATACCAAGAACAACCTCGCTAATGAAATAGGAAACATGTTCCCAAACTCTACTGATTGGCACAATCCGTTGGCTGGAATGCCACCTTCATGTTCTGAAGATCGTATCCGATCTTGAAATTCTGTTGCCCGATATTTCCAAAGATAGATTGAGATTCCGTAGCCTTGAAAGCAGCACAAGCCACATTTTGATCCACCTTTATGAAGGTATTCAACGCCCCTAGAACCACTTCAGCACCATCGAATCCAAACTTCACTTCAGGAACGTTGGCACCCGTTCCAAACTGGTAGCAGAGCTCAAGTTCCCCTGACGGGTCCTGGGCTGATGGGAGATTGATGGCAGCCTTCAGCACAGATAAAAGCTCTTGATAGACCGAGGTGGGAAGGTAAGTGAGAGTCGAGCCCGAGTCGATGACGATGTTGCCTCTTTCTATCTGAGGAAGAGAGACGATCTTGTCTCCTACACTGATCTTTTCGAGGGTGAGATAGAAGAAGGTTTCTTGGCCTTGTTTGGAGATGAGAGGAGTGGAGACTGCTCCATTGCCAGAGACAACAGCACTGTCACCAAAATCAATGCGGCTGCTGGCCTTATTCTCATCAAGAGGCACCAAGCAGTAGGCAAACTTCCCATCTACGGAAGAACTCAACTGAGAGATCAAGGAAAGGGGCCCACCTCCAAGGCCCACCAGACCAGCTCCATGGCTGTTGAAGGTCCCACGATTGTTGTGCCCGCACCCAAACGCTACCTTTGGGAATTCTACGCTGGACCCACTTCCACTAGCTGAAGTACTCAACCTAAGCGTCTCCGACGCAAGAGTTCCTATGGTGAAGGACTTGTCCCCGTAGTCGTATAAGTACTGACAGGTATTATCACTGTTGCAGGAGTGCTTAGGAAGGGCCGAGCATGGGCTGGAATTGCACGAGAGGTCGACATAAGTAGAAGAGTTGGTTGGGTCGAAGAGAGGGGCGTCCTGGGCGTAGCAAGACTCGCAGGGACTGCACTGAGTCCAGATGAGATCACTTCCCGTGTCGGCAATGGCAAGGATTTGAACGGGTGGGGTGCCCAGAGATATTGTCATGAGATAGCTTCCGCTGCTGGGCAGCACTTTAGAAGATATGTCTGTGGAAGTGGTGGAAATAGTAGAATGGAAGTAGTCAATGCGAGAATTCGATCGACGAATGGCTCTCGACATGCGATCGGAGAGAGTATCAGATGGGTTGTAAAATGGGGAACGTGGAGAGTCACGGTGGATGAGGTCAATGCTGAAACCAGTAGCGTCGAGGCTGTTGGGCAGAAGAAAGCAGCAGAAGAAGAAGAACATGGAAAGGGGGAGAAGAAGAGCACTTGAAGTCATGGGTGGACAAGGAGGGGAAGTCTTAAGTGTTCAAATGAATGTGAAGAAAGTGGAGAGGGTTCTTCTCATTTATAGAGAAAGAAACATTTAAAGATCATATACACATGATAAGAAATGATCATGAGATCATGTGCTGATGTAAGTAAGGTGATGAAAAACAGAGATGGGCCACCTAATTTGCATGTTCTAGCTCTCTCGTTCCCATTATTTCCTACTAGCCCAAACGTACATTACATACTTAGGTTTCCTCAGTATATCAATCTTTATTAAATATTAAAACAGAGGATTTTTATAACTCTCATGAACAAAAAAAAAAAACACTCAACTACAAAAATCAAGATTTAATTCGACTAAATGCTCTCATTTTTATGTAGTTAGGACATTAAACTTTGATTAATTTTAGCCATAACCTTCCTATCAACAAGCTTCTACAGTAAAGCAAACTCCAATTCTAATTCCTATCTTGTGAAAAGAAAGAAGATCACATTGACTTGGATCTCTTCATATAAGGATAAGATGGTCGTATCACCGGGACTCGCGGTGAAAAGTGATCATATTTGCAGTTTTTTGGAATCCAAAAGGTGGGCCCAATTGTTTGATTTTTAGGTAGAGGAATTTCTGTATGCCGTCTGGTGTATGGTCCAAGAGGTTGTTTTCCTTTCAGATAAAAGAGCAAAGGGAACTGGTTTTCCTCGAACCCTGAATGGGAAGTCAAAATGTCCACACATGCAGACGTTCCCACAGGAGAAATTTCTTGCACTAAACACTATATGGGTTCGGGAAATTTTCTCCCTATTGGATGGTGCCTTTAAGCCCTACATTTCTGTTGTTGTTTTTATTAATTGTCCAAAGCTAAAACAGGAGCCCAGACACTTCTTCTTGGAGACCATTTTTAAGTCAACACTGTTCATGAAGGAGAGGATGGTTGGGATGGACGCCCAGTTCTCTAATATGTTCAACTGTCAAACATGGATGGATGGGATTTGTTTCATTGAACGTTCGGCTGTGCTGCATGTCCTCCATCTACACGTAAAGTGAGCCTTGAATCAGGAATTTCTCCTTGAGCCCTTAACAATTCCTCTGAGGCCTCATCTGTTTGATGATCTAGATGACTACGTACTCTGAGGCCCACTGCATAGAGGGACGCCCCAAAAACAGTAAGAAAAAAGACAATGTAATTAACTTAACAAAACGTCCACACTGTGACACTCAATGTGGACAGGTTTCAGCCGAACCAGAAAGTGGCACAGATCAGGACAATAAACAATCAATCAGTGCCTGCTAACGGGACTTTTATAAAGTGGTATAGGTCAACACCTGTGACGGGTATTTACAATAAAATTCCATCGTTTGTCACATTTATGAAATTTTTTTTTAAATATATATATATGGGGATCTTCAAGTGCATCCATTACTCACCATTTTTGGTGAGGGACACCCCTTTTGGGGAGGTTTCAAGTACAAAAGGTCAACACCTTTTGTACTTGAAACCTCCCCAAAAGGGGTGGTGAGGGATAGATGCACTTGAATATTATCCATATATATATATATATATATATATATATGCACATCAGGAATACCTTCTTATTGGATTGGTGAAAAATTATACAGCTTTTGATAATTATCTTCACAAAACATATTTGTATCAAATAAAAAAGAAGACTTTTCACAGGAAATCATCCCATTTTCCTTCATCTTTGTGGAAAATTAGTCACACAAATATGCCCTTAGTGCTAATTTGATAGCATGCATGAAATGTGCTTATACGACTTCTATTGAGAATTTTCAAAATATAAAATCCAATATTGAGCTTTTGTGTTTTAGGAAATTCATTTTTCATAACAATGTAGTTCTAATATGGTAGAAAAAGTGTTGAAAACCCTATTGAAGACTGCCCTTTTTAGAGTCTTGCATCGGTTAAGTTGGGAAGAAGTATGCATTTATAAGAGATTTGTTAACTATGTTATAGTCTGGTTAGGCTTGTCAACTGGGCGGGGAAAACCCGCCGACCCGGTTGACCCGACCCGGTTGGGTCATAAATTACCTGTCCTGTTCGGGTCAACGAGGCGGGTTGATCCGGACCCGGTCAAAGAGCTGACCGGGTCAGGGGCGGGTATGGGGATGGCCGACCCGCCCCATACCCGCCCCGGATATATATATATATATAATATTATATATCATTTGATTATTAATGCATACTGAATATTCGATTCAGCCGTTCAGATTAGCTCAACTACATGAAATTACTTACCATGAGTGAGAGCAGTCAAAAAATTAATTGCGCTTTGATGGGCAAGTTGGTGGAAAATAAAAATTGGGTTGGGCCTTCCAGAATCCTTCTTTCGTTTGGTTTTGTTCTTCTTTTTCCCAAACAGGCATGTGGCACACATTCCTTGCTGCTTTACACCATATGGGCCCTAGACCCTATACCGAGAATTCAAAGGTAGAAACAAGGCAGTGGTGTTGGTGGCCCAGTCCAGTCCCAATTCAGGTTCTAAACATCCGAATGGCCGGCAGGGCGCCTATGGATAAAACATATCTAGCTAAGAGGGGCTCGAAATCAGGTGTCACTATGCAAATATTTTTAGGACTAAGGTCAACCCATTTACTAACCATTTAAACTTTCGGGTTAGCGGGGCGGGTCGGGTTTCCCCGTGACCCGACTGGGGCGGGGATGGGGATTCATCCCCATACCCGCCCGGGTTATGGGGCAGGTATGGGGATGGAGAATTTCTTACCGGGGCGGGTATGAGGCATGGCGACCTGCCCCATTGACAAGCCTAAGTCTGGTAGATTTAGACCTTAAATGGCGGGGCTTGGGCTTGAAGCTTTAAGCTACAATGAGGATAAGTTGGGAAGAAGTATGTATTTATAAGAGATTTATGTTAGTCTGGTAGGCTTCGACCTTAATTGGCAGGGGATTTGATTTGAGGCTTTAAGCTAAAATGAGGAGGCGTTTCTTCTGCAATTTATTGATCCGGACCGGGATTCCAAATCCCTTTTTGGGTTGAGTGGGACTGCTTTTTAGCCAAGTTGACCTAGTCCCTTATTGGGTTGAGTCAGATGGCTTCGGGGTTGGGTAGGACTTTGTGATCCTGAAGGTAGTTTTCAGTAGTTATGAAATATCAATGATAGTTATTGTCCGAAGGATCTTATCGTAACCATCCTATGTGGGTTGTACCTGATTGATATATATAAATACTGTGCTCATCACATTAGGGTTGATGGCCATCTCTTGCTTGCATTCTAACAACGTCATTTAGATTTCGTTATTGGGTCCTTAACGGGGCTGTTAGGTTTAGGGTTGATTTTTGGCTCAATAATCATCGAACAAAATCAATTTTAGCTGAGCTTAATTGTATTCCAGGGACTGCTCACCTATTAACCCATTGTTGACTAATCTGTTAACTCATTGCTAACTTCGTTCAACCCAGTAGTCAAAAACCTTTTATTCATTCATTTGTTCTCTCTTTTCAAAATCAGGTTCCACCAACTCCAAAAGCTTTTGCACTCAACAGTTGAGCTAACCATAAACTGATAACTTGTAAAACATGACAAGAAAACAATGTTTTATTTTTATTATTTTTTTGCTATCAAAGGGTTTCTCCAAAGAGGAAAACCGGATAAACTTCCTTATAGCCCCAGTGTGATAGTATAGTTTCGAACTTACGACTTCCGAGTACAAGCCATGGTCCTAAGCCAATTGAGTTACCCTTGGGGTTGTTTGGTCCTAATCTTCAAGGGGCCTTTTTAAAAGTCCATGTTAGAGATTCTTATGATCACTCTATATGCCTGAAGGCCGCTTGACCTGTCCATGAGCACCCCTAATTTGAATCCTACCCTTTAGTGGCTCTCCCTGCACCTTCGTAGAATAGAACGCATGACATTGTTGTCCAATCCCTTGGTACAAAAGGATTGCAGGATATATTCCCCTGGTTGGATGAAGCCATATTGTGAGAAAAGCAAGAAATAAATAAATAAAGTCGTGACAAATGAAAACTTGGGCAAAGTTTCTAATTCTAGATCCATTTCCGATATTTGAGAGCCATAAATATCAGTTAAAATTCATTTCTTCAGATCTTAAACTCTTTCGAATTGGCAGGGCAAAAATAGAATTCGAATACTTCATCTCACACTAAGCAGAATATTGATTCCTATCTTTTTCAACATGCCTAGTTTTCAGCTTGAGTGACATGATTCGATAATGGACAGCCAATAATTAATCCCTAAAGGGTACATGCACACCCTTCTATCCACATACACTGGATAAAACTATAGGAGGTGATCAATGAAAGTAGGTGTCGAACACAAGACTTCTTTGCTTCTTGAGGCACATAATCCTTAGCCAACTGAGCTCTTACATGGTCATGACTCTAAAATTATACAAACTAGGTCTTATCAGAGAACTTATGGGGTAAGATTGAAAATATATAGAAGTCCCAAACTTGCAACCTTAATTAAGGAAGGTACGTAAGTCCAGCCAGAAGCAACTTACACAACCAAGGCACGTTGAACACAGGTCAAAGGACTTATTACACAACCAAGGCACACAAATAATGTGCTAAGTTTGGTTTTCTTTTTTCTTTTTAAAAGTAGACCTCTTCTAGGTTCTAGCCCTGATCCTATATTGATAAGATAAGACGAGGATAATGATGAATGCAATGGCGAAAACAAGATTCACCATCAATTTACTAATTATAAGTAAAGGAATTCTTTTATTCAACTGCAATGCAAGAAAATAAAATATTTTATCCAATTCTTAGGGTTGTTTGCCTTTAATGCATGTCATAAGAAAATAGGTTTTGCTTATGTAACATTTATATATGAAATTGTTATAAAGGCGAAACCTATTACTATGGTTGTCAAAATCACCATTTTTACATGTAAATGAGTATAACCAATGTTTTAATAAATGTATCATGAATTTCTTTTTTGAGGTTTTCACAAAATTTTCAAGATTATGAAGAATTAAGATAAGAGATTTTACCTCATTGCCTTTTATATCAATATAAAGAAGATGAACAATTTGGATTATGAATTGGAGGCCAACACCAATGCAAAAATTATAACTTTACTCATTGTGTGGGAGTAATTATCTAGTATCGAGGTGATCCCCGACCTGGACAATAATACCAATTAGGGGTTACACCGACCTCATTCATCCAGCTCGGCAACATACCAGCTGGTACCGAGTTGGAGTTGGACCCGGTAGGTATACCGGCCACGCTCTTTCTGGACTCTACCTTGAGCGTCTCGGTAACAGTACCCGACCTCAAGCAAGCCTGACCTCGGTAACATCCACTTCGGTCCACTTGACTGAGATGGACATTGGGCGTCTAATCTCTATTATGAGATGGGACGGCTACATTACAGGGAGCCCCTGACAGATAGGGTGGCCGCCGGTCATCGATAAGAGCTCCTTCTTATCAGCAGATCACATCCACATTTATGTGAGGGATTTGAGGGGATATCCGATGGGACAAGTATCCTCACCTACCCCCACTAAGGATCTTAGATGTGGACTGATGAGACATGTATCCTCACCTACCTCCACTATAGAACTTTCCATTCTCCTCTATATATACTTGCATGGTAAGCCATGAACAGGTACGCAAGATACTGCATACACTCTGCTATTTTGCTCAAACCCTCTTCCCCATTTCACCTTAGTTCAGTGACTATACTAACTCAGGCGTTGGAGTGCCTTCAGCTGGCAGCAGCCCGGGGCCCTGACATCTATTTCTTCTCCCTTTTAGGTTTCAAGCCATCAACGACGTTCCCGATCAGTTAAACAGCATCTCCATAATCTTCATCACCCCCCTAAACCAAGTCCGTAATTTTTAGTCACGCACAATTTGGCGCCGTCTGTGGGGAATGATTTGAAAAATCCATATTTTCATCTTAACAGCCATGCCTCCAAAGGCTAGGAAGGGAAAGAGCATTACTGGACCATCCAGGTCCAAGCAGCCAGAGACATTTCTGTCCCTCATGCCGCCTCCACTGGTGACGAACCAGGCGGGAGCATTGGTGACGAACTAGGAACGACCAACCAGACAAACACCGCCTAACCCTCAGCAGAGGAGGGTTGGCGGAGAACCTGGAATGAGGAGCATGGGATCGCCTGTCACTCAGACGCCATCTTCGAGGGGTGCAGCAGCACTCCCTCATCACGGACCCGTGCTGGAACGGGTTAGGCTAACTACCTCTTCAGCAGAGCGTCCACGACTGGAGGTTGTCCTCACGGAACTTCCTCGTAAGGATGTTCCTCAGGGACAATCCCAACGGGGCAAGACTCCGGTGCAGTCTAATCCACGGCAGTCTCGTCACCAGGACCACATGGAAGAGGATCACGTGCACCTCGACGATGAGGGCGACGACGACTTGGTCCTGGAGGACGACGAGGCGCACGACGAAGCAATCAGGGCTCAAAACCGTCATATTCAAGAGAAAAAAGAGCAGATCCTCCACCTCCAGCGACAGTTCGAGGCAAAGGACAGAGCCCCGGCCTGGACCTCTCACGCACTTCCACCTCGGCAGCGAGCTCGGAAGGGTTCCGAAGCTCAGCCGGACTTGAGGCAAATCATAAACAAAAGGCTTGACCGAGCTTACGAAGAGGGCTTGAGTAGTACGCACGCCAGCGCTGACCAGCAGCAGCGCCAGAGACAAAGGAAAGATGCCGACCCCGACATGGCGGATTATATTAATCAGCAGATCAAGCTGGCTGTGCAGGAGAATATGGAGTTTGCGGGCCTCACCCGAGGTCGGCTAGCCACCAGGGACAACGACAACCACGGCGCGTCCCCATTTACTCGGGAAATCAGAGATTACCCCCTCCCCTACAAGTTCAGCGTCCCGAGGTTCAACCTTTATGACGGAACCTCGGCCCTCGAGGCGCATCTCCGCCACTTCACCCAGAGGATGACGGTGTGGGGCGGCGACGGCAGCCTGGATTGCAAGGTCTTCTCCTCTAGTCTAGGAGACCTCCCACTTCGGTGGTTTGACGCGCTCTCCGAGGGATCGATTTCGAGCTGGCAACAGCTCTAAAATTCCTTCGTCGAGAAGTTTCAAGCTCATCGGGTTATCCCGAAGACAGATGCAGACCTGATGGCTATCAAAATGAGGCCGACTGAAAATATCACCCGGTTCGCCAAGAGATTCTGGACTATCTACAGCCAGGTCGAAGACACCAGTGACGAACTCGCCATTAAATCCTTCCGACATGCTCTGTTGCCAGGCAACGAGCTCCGGAGGGACCTAGTGTGGTTCCCCGTGGTCTCGGTGAAAGCACTGATGGCCCGGGTGAATCAGTTCATTGAGCAGGAGAAAGATGAAGTCCGAGCTCGGGAGAGCCACAGCCACTGGCACGTGGATCGACCCTCCAAGAAGGAAAAGAAACTGGCCAAGAGGGAGGCGGACCGAAACATAGAGCCATCCAGCTCAGCAGGACGCTCCGCTCCCATCTCGGGGGGCAACGTGAAGCCGAAGTCAGGTGGCGCTTCTTACAAGGCCGTCAACACCATATTCAAGAAGCCCATTTAAAAGCTCCTCGGCAAGATCCAAAACCAACCCTTCTTCAAATGGCCCCAGCCTATGAAGGGCGACGACTCCACCCAAGATCAGAAAAAGTTTTGTGGCTACCATAAACAAAATCGACACAGAACCGAGGATTGTCATGCCTTCAAGGCACACCTCGAGAGGCTTGTGAAGGACGGGCACCTGAAAGATCTCGTCAAAGAGGAGGGCAGAGTGAACCATACTCAACAACGCCAACCCGATGACCGGGATAGCGATGAGTTGGTAGGGTCCATCGACGTCATCCACCTAGCTCCCATCCCTAAGGGAAGTGGCCAGGCCCGTACCGAGGCTAGAAAGGCCCAGTACGACAAGCAAGTAATGACGGCCGAGCTCGATCCCTCAGCAAAGAAGGCACGCGTAGAAAGACCGAAGATTTGGTCTCTGACAAAGACTTGGCCGGGGTCCAGCTACCCCACAATGATCCTCTGCTCCTGATTATGAGGTTGCAAAACTTCAATGTCAAAAGGATCCTAGTGGACCCCGAGAGCTCCTCAAAAATACTCTATTTCGACTGCTTCAAAAAAATGGGTCTGAAAGAGGAGGACCTGTAGGAAGCTCGCACCCCATTGGTGGGTTTCAGCTCCAAGTCCGTGTACCCCAAGGGGAAGATCTCCCTCAAGGTCGAAGTGGGAGGAGCCTCCATGACAGCAGACTTCCTGGTGGTAGATGCACCGTCCCCATACAATGCCATCATGGGAAGGACCTGGCTGCATAATATTTTAGCTGTGCCCTCCACCCATCACCAGAAGCTCAAATTCCCATTACAAAACGGAGATGGAGACTTCGAAGTAATCATAGTCCGCGGTGACCAACATATGGCCAAAGAATGCCTCATGGCCGTGGTCCCCGGAGAAGCAAAGCCGCAGCAAGTCCATATGACCGAGCTCCCTAGCAAAAGAGTGTAGAGGACCTCACCGAGGTCAAGATAGACCCCAGCAATCCGGAAAGATACTTCCTGCTTGGGAGTCAGCTCGCAGAGGAAGAGAAGTCCGAGCTACTTGACTTCCTGTTACAGAACAAAGAAGTCTTTGCTTGGACCCATACGAAATGCCCGGCATCGACCCCGAGGTCATGTGCCATAGGCTCAATGTGGATCCTGAGCACAAGCCTGTAGTCCAGAAGACTCGCAGGGCTGGAATCCAGCAAGCAGAGGCTGTAACCGAGGAGGTCAAGAAACTATTAGAGGCTGAAGCTATCAGGGAGGTCCACTACCCTGTCTGGTTAGCCAATACAGTCGTCGTCAAGAAGAAAAATGGAAGTTGGAGGGTCTGCGTGGACTTCATCGACCTCAACAAAGCCTGTCCCAAGGACAGCTTTCCCCTTCCAAAGATCGACCAGCTAATCGACGCCACAGCCGGGCATGATAGGATGAGTTTCCTCGATACTTACCGAGGTTACTATCAGATTCCGAGGCATGAGCCTGATGAAGAGAAGACCGCGTTCATAACACCCAGAGGCATTTACTGTTACAAGATGATGCCCTTCGGGTTAAAAAACGCCGGTGCCAGTTACCAGAGACTGGTGACAAAAATGTTTCAGGCTCAGCTCGGCAAGACGGTCGAGGTGTACATTGACGACATGGTTGTCAAGTCTAAAAGGTCACAAGACCACTTGACCGACCTGCATCAAACCTTCACCGTCCTCAAAAAGTTTAAGCTCAAACTGAACACCTCCAAATGTGCATTCGGCGTCGGCTCGGGCAAATTCCTAGGCAGCCTGGTCACAAGACGCGGAATAGAGGCCAATCCCGAGCAAATCTCGGCGATCAAGGCCCTTCACAGTCCGACCACAGCAAAACAAGTCCAGAGGCTTACAGGGATGGCAGCAACACTCAACCGCTTTATCAGCAAAGCCTCTGACAAATGTCGTCCCTTCTTTCAACTCTTGAAGAAAAGTTTGAGGTTCCAATGGACTCCGGAATGCGAAAGTGCCCTTCAGGAGCTCAAATGGTACCTTTCTTCACCTCCCCTACTGTCCACCCCGGCACAGGGTGAGGTCTTGTATCTGTACCTGGCAGTTTCGGACCATGCAGTGAGCTCGGTACTCGTAAGAGAAGATGACAGGCAGCAAAAACTCATCTATTACGCAAGCAAAATTCTGCTGGATGCCGAGACGAGATACCTGCCATTGGAGAAGCTCGCTTTTGCGCTCGTCAGTGCCTCCCGCAAGCTCTCCCACTACTTCCAGACATACTCCATTGTGGTTGTAACAGAACACCCACTCAAGTCTCTCTTCAGAAAAGCAGACTTCTCTGGAAAAGTCTCCAAATTGGCTGTCGAACTGGGGCAGTGCGATATCCAATATCATCCCAGAACGGCAATCAAAGCCCAGGTGCTGGCAGACTTCATTGTGGAGTTCACCTCTCCGAGTTCGGCACCGAGCTAGCTCGACACCGAACTAGGGGGCAAGGAGGTGGGGGCATCCACCGAGACCGAGACAGAACAGGAGCGGTCCTGGAAACAGTTCCTCGATTCATCTTGGAAGGTCTTCGTTGATGGATCCTCAACCTCCAAAAGGGCTGGCGCTGGCATAGTCCTCCAATCTCCGGAGAGCCTTGTCATCGAGCAAGCCCTGACTCTCGACTTCAAAGCATCAAACAACGAAGCTGAGTACGAAGCAATGATTGCAGGGCTGGGAAGTGCAAAAATTCTGGGGGCGCAGCAACTGGTGGTTTTCAGCGATTCACAGCTAGTGACGAGCCAACTGAATGAAGACTACCAGGCCCGTGACGATAGGGTGGCAACCTATCTAGCCCACGCAAAGCAGCTTCTATCTCAGTTCCAAAAAGCTAAGGTCAGGCAGATCGGCAGAGATTCCAACTCTCATGCCGACGCACTTGCAAACTTGGCCTCTGCTGTCGAGGCAGGAAGGAAAAGGACTGTCAAAGTGGAGGCACTGGACAGACCAAGTATAGAACTCCACCCACATCGGCAGATCCTATGTGCTGACCTCGGTCCGAGCTGGATGGACGATTTCATTTCCTACCTCAGGAATGACCAGCTCCCCGAGGACAAAAATCAGGCCCACAAAATCAGGCTAAAAGCAGCTCGGTTCTGGCTACTCCAGATGGCAAGCTCTACAAAAAGTCCTACAATGGCCCTTACCTCCAGTGCGTTCACCCGAGTAAGGTCGAGGATTTCCTTTATGAAATCCATGAAGGGATCTGCGGCGTATTGGACGTCGGTCACTGGCTTACTGAGCTATCAGTCATGGCTACTGGTGGCCCTACATGTAGAAGGACGCACAGGTCTATGCCAGGAAATGTGAGAAGTGCCAAAAGTTCTCTCACTCTCTCCATCAACCAGCATATGACCTAAGTCCTCTTTCCAGTCCTTGGCCTTTTGCCCAATGGGGACTGGACCTGGTGGGACCTCTCCACCGAGCTCCGGGGAATAAAAGATGGTTGGTAGTAGCCACGGACTATTTTACTAAGTGGACAGAAGCTGAAGCATTGTCCTCCATCACTGACAAGGATACTAAAAAATTCATGTGCAGGAACATTGTGACAAGATGTGGAGTGCCTCGAGCCTTGATCTCGGACAACGGGACTCAGTTCGACTCCAACTTCTTCAAAAACTTCTGTCAGGAGCTTGGCATCAGGAACTACTACTCCACTCCAGCATACCCCCAGAGCAATGGACATGCTGAGATCTTTAATAAGGTAGTGCTCGACGGGCTCAAGAAGAGATTGGACCGAGCCAAAGGAAGATGGGTAGAGGAGCTCCTAAGTGTCCTTTGGGCGTATAGAACTACCCCAAGGCGCTCGACCTCGGCTACACCCTTCTCCGTAGCCTACGGGATGGAAGCCGTGATTCCACTTGAGGTCGGTCTACCGACCCTCAGGTCGGAACTATTCGATCAAGCCCGAAACGATATAAACCTCGCCACAGAGCTCGACTTAGCTGAAGAGCGAAAGGAGGCAGCAGCCATTCGCCTCGCCTCTTATCAGTAACAATTGGCCAGGGGTTATAATCTAAAGGTCAAAGAAAGGAAGTTCTCACCTGGAGAACTGGTCTTGAAAAAGACACTTCCAGCGGACAAAAACCCCACCGAAGGAAAACTAGCACCGAATTGGCACGGGCCATTCAAGGTGACCTCAGTAGCTGGGCAGTCTGCATACAAACTTGAGGACATGGAGGGTAGAGAGCTACCACGCCTATGGAATGCCACGCACCTCAAGAAGTACTATTTTTGAATTGTACTCAATTTTGAAAGTTAATGAAATCAGTTCTCTTGAAAGAATGTGTTTTGTTACTTTTAAATTTCGCAAAGTTATGGAACTCGGCATATGCACACAGCTCGGTTACGCAACCAGTTAACGACTGGCACGGTCACAGGACTAGCCATTCTCAGCTCGGTTACGAGACCAGTTTGCATTTTTGACGCCGTCACAAGACTCGTCACTCAGTTCGGTTACCAAAGTCAACTACTTCGGCCTGGTCCTTGAACCAGCCGCAAGTTTTGATTACGAAACTGAATTCCGCTACGGTCATAGGACCGAGCACACCCAGTTCTACCGAGATCGTTGCTTTGTTATGGTTACAGAACCTAACTAAAACTCATCTCGGGTTACGAACTTGATATATTACTAAGTTCGGCTATAGAGCCGAGCTCAACTACTTGCCTTAATTCCTGTTACTTATTCTTGGTTACGAAGCCAAACACAAGAAACAGAAAAAGGCGTTCATCACCCATTGTAGACAAATGGGATAAACATTCAAAAGACACAGAAATTGGTGTAAAAGAAAATTTCATTCATAAAAAACTGTGTGTTTACATATACAGCTTGAAAAAGAAAAAAGTATAGCAAGTGTCTCCCCCAGGTACAGAAAAGTAAAACAAAAACACAACATCAAGATAGCTGGTCGACGTCAATCACAGAAACATCGCCAGTCTCGCCATCGTCACCACCACAAGCAGGAGCAGAAGGAGGGACCTCCGCGTTATCGGCCCCGAGATCGGCAGTTCTGGTCTTGGCAGCTGGAACTTGAGGAATCTCTTTAGGAGTTTCAGGGATCTGGGGCTCGCCAGCTGGAGGATCAAGAGAGGCCTCGGTGAATGAGGGGGCAGGCGACTCGGGCTCGGCACGAGGGAGCTTGGGTAGATCCTGGTATATGGGGTGATCCTCGGGGACCCCCATTTCTCTGAGCACCGCCAGACAGCCCATTTCAAATATCTCCTCTCCCAGCCCTACCAGTTGATCTTCATATCGTTTAGTCGCCCGGGCCACCCCATCCCGAAAAGAGGCGTCGATCTCTGCCTGCCGAGAAGCCTCAAACTCGGCTCTCAATTTAGCTGAGGCTTCCTGCTCGGCCTGCAGCGAAGCATCGATCTCGGCTTTTTCCTTCCTCAAGGCCTCCATCTGTTTCACCTTCTTCTCTATCTCGTACGCCGCAGCCTGGAGCCCATAGTTCTCAGCACTTTTCTTGGTGATCTCCTCCATGGCTGCCTCATTTTCTGCATTCAGCTTGGCGTATTCTTCACGAGACCTCCTCAGTTCCTCCGAGCTCCCTTCCAGAGCTGCTGTGAGCTTTTGTTTATCAGCCTGCAGAGATTGAATCACAACACAGCTCTGGCGGGATTTTTCCAACGCCACTTGGGATCTCTACACGATCTGCACGAAAAAAAGAAATAAGGGTTAGCATAACATGAGGCACATCTACAAAATCAGAAAAATTGGTTGAATGCTACTCACCAACAGGGCCGACGAAAGGTTAGCCTGGTGCAGTGCGCCCTCTTCCATTCTCCTGAACCGGTCAATGTCTCTCGGAAGCGCACAGGCACCAGCTAACGTGGCCGCAACTGCCAGACAATCGTGTAACCGATGTCCGGAGATCAGCGGCGTCCCTGGCCCGAGGAGGAAAGACGACCTCCATGGTTCAGCCTCTGGGACGTGGGGCACCAAGGGCTGGACAGGGTCCTGCCGAGACGAACCCTCCCCTCTGGGCATCGCCGGCACCCTCTCCTCCTGCCTTCCTCGGCGGACCAACGACCGCTCCTCCGCCCCACTCCTCCCCTGCTCCTCCTCGTCTCCCCGCCTCGGCTCCCTCCTCTCCTCTGTCGAGATTGTACAGATGGCCCTTTCCTTCCGGGGCTTGGTTTGGCGTGGCTCTTCGCCTCTCGCCCTCTTCGTCTGCCTCTCCTCTTCCCTCACCTCAGTAGAGTGCTGGCGGGAAGAGTTGGAAGGGGGATCCCTATGGCTGTCCCGGGAGGAAGAGTCGGCGGACCTCAAGGAAGAAGAGGCCCGCTTGCCCAGCAGCTTCTCCCTGAGGTTGACGGTGGCGAAATCTTGACGACCCCTCCCCATCTCGGGGCTAGACTGATGTTCCTCGGTCGCCTCGTCCGGGTCGGTAACAGGTGAGATCGGCCGCTGCTGCCCGACCGCCTCTGGCGTGTAGCTAGGCCCGACCTCAAGGTACTCAGCCCCTTGTCTTTTGTAGAAGTGTTTGTACCTCGGCAGATACCCTATGAGGCACCAAGCAGACCTGCCTTTGTGCCCCTGGTAGCGTTGGACGGCGTCAAACCAAGCACCGTTCTTCTTCCAGCCTTCACGTGAGGCCGCCTGTCTCCTCTCACTAAGCTCTGCACAACAGACCAATATACATCAGTTCGGCAGATAAATAAAGAGATGAAAAGTCAAGCTATTTGAGCTCGGTGTTTACTTGGAAGGCGCCCGAAGTGACGAGGTACCTTGTACCTCCTATCTGCCTCGTATCTTCCACGCCGAACTCCCAGTTGCTGGCAACGAACAACCTGTCGCTCCCGGCGTGGCGCATTGAGTCCTCAAGGGCAGTAACGAAGGGGACCATCTTTGGTTTTCCCTGGAGGTAATAACAGTTGTCGGGTTCCCCGGTCGACTTGCAAATGTCGTACGCTTCCTCGATGTCATGGACACCGAGGTGGATACCTAAGATCCTATTCAACTCTACTACCCCCATTATGATTTTATAGCTGTTCGGCATTAACTGACAGGGGCAAGGTGCCAAGTCGCCAGACATCGCCTAAGCAGTGGGTGGACGGGGAACTTTACCCCTCCCTCAACTACCGAGACCAGTGGGAATGGCATCCACCCATCTCGGTAGGAGAAAGCGTCCCACGAGTCCTTCATATCGTCCAGCCTGATCCGGATATCGTCCGGAATGCTGTATGTTTCCCTGAATCTAAGCATGGCCCCCGGGGTGTCAACTAGGCAACGGTAAACCCCTATGCCCATGTTTTAAGGTCTGGGAGATAGCTGACGAGAAAAAACCCAAACTGGGAGGAACTAGAAAGAAATTTTGAAGAGGGAGACGAAGGAAGAAGAAGACTTACAGAGGACAAGAAGCAGAAGAGCAGAAGGAAACGGATGACACGGAGATGGTCTGGAACTCGCTCGAAGCAGAGTCTCCCCTAAGTTCAAAATGCCAAAGTAGACGAAGGAAGAAGGAGAGTGCTACTTTTATAACCAACATGCCGCCTTTTCGAATTCCGAGGGCACGCCCTCATCACTTCGCCTCAAAAGGCGCGCGCGTCGCTTCGGGACAGCAGTACTGCGAACCAGGCAATGCCACGTGGCGAAAGCAATATGGTTTCCGCAGTAAACGCCGTCAGAATGATTGATTGCCTCGGGTAGGCGCAGCGATTTCGGCGCCTTCTGGCAGACAGGCTGGCAACGGAGTAATGAAGCCCTTAATTGAATAGTCATAATGAGATCCCGACATCAACAGCCGAATCCAAAAAATAATGCTGCGAGCTCGGCACTCATAAAGCTCCCACGTTTTTTAGCTCCCGACCTCAATCAAGTTCCAAGACTTTCATAAGGTCAGCAGCTAGGGGGCAATTGTGTGGGAGTAATTATCTAGTACCGAGGTGATCCCCGACCTGGACAATAATACTAATTAGGGGTTACACCGACCTCATTCATCCAGCTCGGCAACAGTACCCGATAGGGTGGCCGCCGGTCATCGATAAGAGCTCCTTCCTATCAGCAGATCACATCCACATTTTTGTGAGGGATTTGAGGGGATATCCGATGGGACAAATATCCTCACCTACCCCCACTAAGGATCCTAGATGTGGATTGATGGGACAAGTATCCTCACCTACCTCCACTATGGAACTTTCCATTCTCCTCTATATATACTTGCATGGTAGGCCATGAACAGGTACGCAAGATACTGCATACACTCTGCTATTTTGCTCAAACCCTCTTCCCCACTTCACCCTAGTTCAGTGACTGCACTAACTCAGGCGTCGGAGTGCCTTCGGCTGGCAGCAGCCCGGGGCCCTGACATCTGTTTCTTCTCCCTTTCAGGTTTCAGGCCATCAGCGAAGTTCCCGATCAGTTAAACATCATCTCCATAATCTTCATCACCCCCCTAAACCAAGTCCGTAATTTTTAGGCACGCACACTCATGAAAATTTTCAAACATCATTTTAATAATTTTCTTGAAATTCCCACAAAAATAAAATAAATAAATGTTTGTTGGTAAAGTTTGAACCCCCAACCTATTTAGCACCATGCAGAGTAGAGTGCATTGCTAATTTAATTGCCTTTCTAAATGTGTATAAACTTTATGTGAGAATGGTGTTATTTACACACCATTTTTACACCTCATTTACATATTACAGCACAAACAAATATAACCATAAGCAACAATTATGCATGTGAATCATTTACACACATAAATGATTTCAAACAAACGATCACTTTGAGACATGCCAACATAATCAAAATATGTTATATCAACCTTTTTAGTTAGTGTACATGGGGAATGTAGAAATGGGGTGTCAGTTGAATAATTGAATCTGTCTTTTAGTTCTTGAACTTCTTGCATCTCATCAATGGGCATGATAGGGCTATCATTCGGGCTGGAGGTGAAAATCTGGACCGTGCCGGCACTGAAGAAGGGCCCGGCCCGGGCCCGGGGGACTTGGCCTGTGCTGGGCCTGGGCCGTCCGCCCAGATTTTCACCTCTAATTCGGGCCTTCGTATGAGGATGCCAACTTGGTTCGGCCTTCAAAAAAGCATGAAAAATAAAGATTTTCTTCCTTAAAATGCCTGAGAGTGAGGTACCGGCCTATTTTGTAGCCCTCTAATTTGAGGGCTAGGATAGAGCAATGCGAGTGGGGTTGTAAACGCGTAGCCAATTTTTCAGAAGTTTCGACTTCCAAAAAACTGGGTCTATAACCCATTTTAGGTTCCGATTCATAAATGAGTCCTGGTCTGGAATCCAATTTACGTTTCGATTTATAAACGAGTCCAGTTCCAGGTTCATATAGGTTCCAAGCCGTGGACCCGAGACCTGGCATTTTTTTTTACATTTTTATGTATAATATTGGAGGTATTAGACTTGATGCACTGTTATAAGTTGCATGATATGCTCAACTTAAGAAAAAAAATGAAGAATAAAGAGAAATTAGAATCGATTTTAGAACTAGATTTTAGTCCTCTAGGTGGGTCTGGTTCCGGAACCGGATCCGGGTTTTCCTATTGAAATCGGGTCTAGAACCAGTAAAATAAATTTCGAGTCAAAACCGAATCCAGAACTGTTATTTAGAAATGGGTCCATGTCCGGATCCACTATGGTTCTGATCAGGAACGGTCTCATTTGCAACCATAAATGCAAGGCCCTGCCGGGTAAGAACGTCCTCTTACCCTAGTGGAAAGAGGTGTCCGTTCTTACCTAACACCTTCCCCCACTCGAGAGTGTGCTGCCTCACCAAAGGGTCCCCTTACCTTACTCAAGGTTTACTCCCCTCAATTGAGGCTCTCTCGCCAAAGGGCTAGGGTCACAACCCATCTAAGCTGGGATACCAGAAAAAAGGCCCTGCCTGGTGCAATCCTCACATATTTCTTATTATATTATATAACAATATATCATTATGGAAAGCTCGTCGTTGTCATCATGAAATTCTTATCCCATATCTAGGAGTGGGGATCGGGTGCACACCAGGTGCACATCACACACTTGCTGGTGGAGGCCATTGTGGGTCCATCCAAATGGATCAAATACAGGGGGGCCTGAATAACACCAGATCCATGGGGTTTCCACCCATCCAAATGGCCTGTGCCTACATATGGACCTTTTTTATTTATAAATCAATGAAACTTCTGTGGCCCAGTTGAAAGTGATAGGATGATCAAGTGAGCCCAAACTTGGTAGGGAGATAGGGCGCACTCAGATGTTTCAATCCCCATCAATGCCCCAGGTGGGCCCCATAGCATGGTGCATGCATTGATCCCATGCACGACGCATTGGAACACTGTTGTTCCATCTATATATTTATAAGTTTATCTTTCTTATATGTGGGGTGGGGTGGTTTGTTTTAACAAAGAAGCAGCCAAATTCTGATGGCTTTCATCCAAACCTTGCCTAGATTGGTGTCTTGTTGTCTCACACATGCTAGGTATTTCCTTTTGGAGAAACAAATATACATTTAAGTCTGCCTTTTTTTAAACAAAAACTCATTTCTTTGACATTCATAAATAGTTCTAAAGTTGATTTGGGATTAATTTGCAAACCTATAAAGTAAGAACCTTACTCTGTCTAAGAAATTGTTGTCTACGTTAAAGAGATAAAATTAACCATCTACTAATGAAAGGACTTTGTTCTTTTATTCTTTATTAGTTCTCCTTTCTTCTTTTATTTTAGGAGTCCTTACAGACTATAGTTTAGTAGTTCATTGTTCATTTTAATGCCTTGGTCAAGGTCGGGCCAGGCCAATGATTGTGAAAAGGCCCTCTTATTTTTATGTAAGGCCTAAGATTAAGAGCCAAATCTACTACATGTGCTTGGAGTCGGGTCTTGGCCCACCCAAAATGCTAAATTTGTCGGGTGGAGTCGAGCCTTTGTATATATAGGCCAGCCTATTTAGCAATCGGGCCAAAATTAGGGCCAGGTATGGTCCAAGGGCCTAAGATTTGCCCAAATCCAACCCAGCATAGGTTGAGCTCAAGTCGAGCTCCAGCTGGCAGGCCGATGAATGCTGCTAATGGTAGAGGAAGAAAAAGGAAAATTGAATAATTTTAATCCTTTTGTTTTTTTATTTGTCTTCTCTTACTTGGCCCGCAGGGGTAGGGGAGGTGTAAGGGTGCAGGCACTCCCAAGGACTTTTCAGCTCGCCCTTTGCGCAACATATGAGTGGGTCAAGTGGTCAGGACCACGGTTACTCTCTCTTTCAGAGCTAGAGGTCTTAGTATCGCCCTCAGTTCCCCACTCTTAAAGAACCAAAGGTTGAGTCCACTTGTGCTATCTCCTGGGGGCCACAAGGGTTTTACGTGGCTTCTTTCTTAGCCTGAGGGGATGAGTCCAGCCCAAAGGGTTGGGAACGCTCCATTAGCCAAAAAAAAAAAAAAAAAGAACATACGAGCCATGTATTGGTTAAGTAGGTAGGTCATAATGCAATTAATTGGGCAGGCTTGGGTTGGGTTTAGATTTGGATTAAGTGGTAGGTCATAATATAATCAAGCAAGCTGGGTTGGGTTGGGTCGGGTTTAGGCTTTGCTTAAGTGGGCAGGTCATAATACAATTAATTAGGCTGGGTTGGATCAGGTTGAGGCCAAGTTGTGCAGTAAGAGTAATGGTGAAGTGGGAATGCACGCACAGAACAATTTGTACGGTTTGTAATGTAACAAGCAACCCAGCACCAACCGACACAGAATTTTGAAGCCGCCCATAGAATTATGTTGCCCCCAGAAAAAAAGTTGTAAACTACAACTAGATAGATCATTTATAAAACGTTTCCTTTTATTACCAAAGATCAAGCATCTGCCAAGCCACAGATGCTTCAGTGTCAAGGCAAAAGTATCACTCACCCGGCCACAGTTCCAACCTAGACGAAAAAAAAACGTATCAAGCATCTAAAGGGACGCTGGCAAAGCAAAGTCAAAAGGAAGAAAGAGACAGCAACCACAGTGATTTGATGAAACGTCTTGGGTGTGAAGAAATAACTCAAACCAGATACAAACACTTACACTGGAGGGAGATGCTCTTCCTATTGTAGATGCATTACAGGAAGGAGGGTCATTCTCTTAAAACTTACGACTATCTGGAAGCATATGATCCCCTCCGGCCATCAAAGGAATACATTGAGAAGTCAGCATTCTTTTGTGTGTAAGATCAGGAAATGGCAGCTGCAAGAGGAAGGCAGCTGCATACTACAATCAACTGAAGTGGGAGGACCAATTGGATTTGAGTTTTGTTTAGTCGGCATAATGTACATGCATGTTGCATCCTTTACAGCTAAATAAATAAATAAAACTAAACCAAACCATGGCTGTGCCCTGCGTGCGTGCACGTCAAGAATTTTGTTTAGTGGAACCTTCATATATTAGTTACTTCTGTGATCCTCCATCCTCAATCCAACCCTTCGCACTCACAAATTACAATTACCTGTGATGGGTTTCACTCCAATTTCACACTCATAACGCCTACACTCACGTCCGATTCAATTTTAGGGGGAAATGTTGCTTTAAAAGCTCTTAAAGTTAGTCTTAATGACATCATTCTATATTGGGAAGCGTGCATGGGCTGCAGATTGAGTAAAGTAAGCAGAGTTGTTCTTTGGTCTCCATCCTCTTCTGGTGTGTTGAAGTTTAATGTGGATGGAGCTACGAAAGGTAAATCGGGGTTGGTAGGAATTAGTTGTGTTCTTCGGAATAGTAAAGGGGAGGTCTTGTTTATGTTTTTAAAGCATGTGAGTGTTTGTGATTCTAATGAAGTAGAGGTTTTGGCCATGTTGAAAGCATTCCAATGCTTTTCAAGACGCTTCCAAGGTGATCTTGTGGTGGAGAGTGATTCTTCTAATGCAATTGCTTGGGTGTCTAATAGGAAGCATTTTCCTTAGAAATTTCAATTCCTATTTAACGAAATTCGATCTTTCACTATTACTATTAATGTTGTCTTTTATCATGAGATTAGAACAGCCAACAGTACGGCTGATGCTTTAGCCAAGCAAGGAGTGGAGAGAAGCTATCATTGGGAGGGTTTTATTATGTAATTGGGGTTGGGGTACAATGCTCTCGTATCCTTTAGTTTGATTTTCTTTTCTATTTCTTTTCTTATATTCCTGCCTCATTGTTGTTTGTCCTTTTGTATTCTCTCATTCTCTTAATGAAAGTTTCAGTTACCCATAAGGCGATAAAATATATATTTATATATATAAAAGCTGTTAAAGTTGGGGATCTTAAATCAAAGATTGGGATGACATAATTGTGATTGTGCCGAGGTTCTTTTTTTTTTTTTAAACCTAATCTATAATAGACCACAAAAGGGGCTCAAGTTGAAAACGACCTCATGATGCAAGGCTGGCTCTATCTTCTCTCTCTCTCTACAAATGATCATGGGCCGATCCTCTGCATCATAGCCAAATGATTTCAACTGATTCAAAAAAAAAAGAAAAAAAAAAAAAAAAAAAACCACCTCTGGTTTACAACCATCCATTACTTGGAACCGTTAATTATTATTATTTTGTTGGTTTCCATTTTTTTTTTTTTTTTTTTTGTTCA
The DNA here is from genome assembly GCA_028538565.1 of Umbellularia californica. Classification (NCBI taxonomy): domain Eukaryota; kingdom Viridiplantae; phylum Streptophyta; class Magnoliopsida; order Laurales; family Lauraceae; genus Umbellularia; species Umbellularia californica. The sequence continues at coordinate 8,363,440 of JAPQWN010000001.1, read as the reverse complement.
TGCAGAGGCATCAACTGGATACCTATCTTGTCTTGATCAACGGAATCAATTCCTTTCCTTTGTCTTTTGCCTTTTGTCACTTTTTGCCTCAAGAAGATGTATGTTTTACTTTTCAGCTCCTACAAATACAGGGAGGTCCAGACAACATAACCATCATTTGTGGATTTAGATCTCCAGTCAGGTGGTGGTGTTGGCTTTTTCATTTTCAGGTCTTACCTTTGGATTCTTGAGGGTCCAGTTCACTGATATCTCAAGACATTTCACTTACAATGGAAAATCAGCCAACCCCCACCGTCCGACCAACTCCTAGGTTCCGATTTTCTCAGCCGCAAGCACCTCCACCACCTCAGGCCCAACCTCAACCACCACCACCTCAATTTCAACCAAGGCTCCCCATCCGTCCTGCTCCGCGACTTCCTCTTCAGCAGCTGCTGCGTCCCACCGCAGCCGCTACACCACAGCCACAGCCAGCAGCTCCTACTCCACCACCTCCACAGCAACCACAGTTTTCGGCGGCTGCTCCTACTCGACCACCTCCACAGCAACCACAGTTTTCGGCGGCAGTGCCTCGTCTGCCCCAACAACAACCACTACGTCCGGATGTGGCGCCGCCGCCGCAAATTCAACAAGTACAGACAGCTCCATCATCCGCTGATGCTCCCACACTGCTTGAGATTGAGCCCATGAAAAAACCACCACCACCACCCAGAGCGGCTTCTCGAGAGCCCACCCCTCCACAGTCCCCCAAGACCATCAAAACCTCGACGTCGCCAGTGCAGTCTCCGCAGACAAAACCTTACCCACCCCCTCCTCCTCCTCCGTCACTTCCACTGCCGCCATCTCAGCTGAAGCCCGAACCAGAACCTGAGCTTTCCAAGACAATGCTTGTCCAAGACGTGAAGAAGATGTCTGAATCAATGCCACGAGCTGCACTGGCAACTCATAAGAGCGAGTTCTCCTCCAATACACATCCTAGGCATAGCGTGGCTGATGTTGAGGTTCCAATGAGGCTGATAACCCTCGCTGGAGAGAACAAAGGTGCCTGGATGGAATTTGGGTCTCCTTCTTCTCTTCTTCAGAACAAGAAGAAGCTTGAGACCATTGGCACCGCTCGCCTTCGTCAGCAACAGGTTGCAGAGGATGATGCCCAAGGAAATGGCAAGAAGATAGAGAAAAAGAATGGCAAGGGCGCAAATTCAACAAAGGCACCCCCAGTGGCTCCTGCTTTCGTAAACAGTAATGTTCAGAGTGTCAACAACTCCATCGTCTTGCATGCCTCATGCACTCACGGCGACCCTGGCGTTCACCTTGCTTTCTCCAGGAAGCCCGCTCCTGCCAATGGGTATCATCGCAAAGACCACCCAATTGGCCATCAAACTTGAGAAAGCTTTCAGCTCCTCCATCTTTGGTAACACATTTCTATACCGTTGTTATTGTAGTACTTATTCCGTGGCAATCCTTACCTTGGTAATACTATGTATTTATGTTGAGATGTGAGTGAGGGTGTCGTTGCATTGCTAGGTGCCTGAGAGACCCTTTCATCTCCATTTCCTAGTCCAAATTTGAATGTTTATTCTCAATGTCCTTTTCTCTAAACTTTAAATAAAAGCTTCTCTTTAAAATAGATTCTGGTTCCTGTGGCTGTTGCTGATGGGTTGGATGTGCTTGAAAAAGATGATTCCGTGTCCGGTGTGTTGCGCAATAAAGCAATGTGTAACCATCAAGACAAGGTATTTGCAACGCGTTCATTACAGGAGAACAAGGACATTCATATCATATCATCACAGGTAGTCTGAGTTGCTAGGATACATAAATTTAAATGGTTGACATGGATCACCCAAATGCCACCACACAGGTTATGTCTCTGTAATCAGGTTACCAGTAAGTTTTCCTCCAAGAAAAAAATAGGGTCAGATCCTCTGTATTGGACTGTTGGTTTTACTTAGTGAAGACCAACCTCGTGTGATCATTATTGTTAAGAGGAATTTGTATATTATGTCTATATTCATGAATACAGAGCATTAAAGATATGACTACAAGAGAGACTATATAGACAATGATGGGGTTTTTCTGGAAGACTTCTTTAGCGGTCGGAAGAGTCCTTTCCTGTTAGGACTAGGGAGTAGGGATCCTTGTAGCAATCCAATTGTATTAGGCTTAGGGAAATCTTTTGACTGACCCAGATTGATGGGATAAGGCTATGGTAATGAAGACAGAACAATGGCGAAATCAAGATTCACCATCAATTCACTATCAGTGAGCAAGAGTCCATTAATTTTGATCAATGGTGAGTGCCACCTTTTAGGTGGTCAATTTGTGACAGTGCTCATCAGATGGCGATGTGAAAGTGTGAAACTACTATCCCCAGCTGATGCATAAAGCAGAACAGGGTATGAGAGAGAAAGAACAGTAGTTTAGCACAGAGAAAGGTTTTCATAGTATAAAATGTCGCATCTTTACTAGCATCTTCCAAAACACACTCATACGCCCATACTTTATACTTAAAACACGCACATGCAAGAGATTTTCCTCTGTTTTGCCTTTGTATATGCTTCAATTTACAGTCCTTCACATCTTCCAATGCATTCTTTGAGAGGATGTTCAGTTTACCCTGGTAGTTTGAACAGTGGCCGAGGTCTTACAGTGACCACCTTGATTAATATGCCTCCTACCTTTGACACTAACACCATTCCTGGCCGATCTTGGAGTCACAGGCCATGCATCTGAGTTCACTGGCATATCTTTTAAGCATTGAAGACCTTCAAGAGTCTCGACAATGACTGGCATCTGTGGCTGGTCTTTTGGGTTTGAGCTCACGCATTGTAAGGCCAGAGAGGCAACCTCTCGAACCCCCTTGACTGAATACTCACTGACAAGTTTTGGGTCCAGGACGGAACGCAATTTCTGACTACTTGTTGAGTAGGCCTTTGCCCAATGCACTAGACTTTGCTCGCTCTTAGGCCTTGATTTGTCTATTAATCCTCTTCCTGTTAACAATTCCAGCAATACAACTCCAAAGCTATAAACATCGCTTTTAGTTGTCAATTGCCCTGCACAAGTTAAAAAGTTCTTTATTTTTTCAATGAAAGAAACACACTATCGATGAATGAAATCGCCATAAATTAAGATGATTCATGGATTAATACTGGTAAATCCCTCCTCTGCATGTTGGACATTTGCTGGATTATATAATAGATGGTGTTAGAGAGCCAATTACCCTCCTGATGCTTGTTAGATGAACCCATATAGCTTGACTTTGTCCCTAAAGTAAGATTTATCTCTAAATGGTGGAAGCCACTACCTGTCTTGGCATATTCAGGTAACTAAATACAGGAATTTATCTTGTTGAAAGATCTAAAATAACTTTTGTCTAAGAATGCAGAGCCTTGGAGGTCTAATTGTGAAATGGTATTACAAAAAAAAAGAAGGATCCGAGCCTAACTAATAGAAGATTGAGTGAATTTAAATTACCAACAGAATCAAGCAGGATGTTGGACGTCTTGAAGTCACGGTATATAATTGGTGTATCGGCACCATGTAAGAAGGCAAGACCCTTAGCTGCTCCTATGGAAATCTTCAACCTAGTCTCCCATGTCAAGGATAGTGAGATTCCTGTAATAAGCAACCACACAAAGCAAGATCAATACAATTTAGCATTCTTCAATGAGAAATTAGATAAAAAATGGATTTCGGTAATACCTTCATAGGTGATTAGTGAAATGCTTGTGCTTACTTTTGAATAGATGATTTTCTAAGCTTGCACGAGGCATAAACTCATAGACAAGAAGCCACTCTTCTTCCTCACAGCAGTAGCCAATCAACTTCACTAAATTTGGGTGTCTGAACTGCCCCAGGAAGATTGCCTCAGCCTTCAGGCAATGAGATTATATCAACAAATGTATGAATTTCACATCCAAATTATTATGCAGGGGAATCACTAGTTGTCAATACTGACAGTCTTTATAAACATCAAGTATGCAGTACTGGATAACCACCTCCAACTTGCAAATAAAGAATCAAGAAAAATATGATTTGTGGGATCATGATACAGCAAATAGGAGTTGTAAATGGATCATTTCTCTTTACTAGGACATAGATAATAGTGTTAAAGTTACTATTGTTCATGGTTATTGCGAGTGTTCGATCAGCAAGAACTATGTCCCTTGCATTTTCTTGGTAACAATTATCTCCTCACGGAAAGAAAGAAAGTTAATTACCAGCCATTCGCAGTGCCCCTGAAGACCATCATTGTCAAGAAGCTTAACAGCAACTGCTTGAGCCTTCAATCCTTGCAGTAACTAATCATTGATGTAGCCTTTGTGCACTGTCCCAAACCCTCCCTCACCTAGTAAGAAATTCCTGGAGAAGTTCTTAGTTGTTGCTCTTAGCTCATTCAATGGAATGCATACAGACCTGGCCCAAAAGAGTGTGCCAGGTCCTCAGTAATTCGCATGGAAGATGAACTACTAGGACCAGAAAATGATAGTCGGCGGAAAGATGATATTTGGGAGACCTTTTCTGATAACTCTGTTTGTGTTGGCCTGAACCGACTGAAATCACCAAAAATTGTCTGGTCTTCTACTGTACAGCAATTCCCCGCAAAATGGTCTCCAGGGTTTCGACATTGCTAGGAAAGCAGGCCAAGGATTTGCTACCCTTTGTCATCTACAGGACTCCGCAGGGGCGGACCCACATTGTAAGTACCCAGGGCGGTCTGCATCACCCCCATAATCTCAATGGATATCTTCAATATTTGATGAGGCAGATTAGAAAATGCCCCGGGTGCTTTGTTGAAAAAATCACCCTCTTTCTAATTTGCTAATTCACATTCTACAATATCCAATATGATCTCCTCAATTCTCTCTCATCTTACCAATCTTCTCCTAAAATCTCTCTCATCTTACCAATCTAATCTTCTCCTAAAACTTCTCTCATCTTACCTCTTCCTACAATTGCTCTCTAAATTTTTATCACATTCCATTCTACAATCCGTGTGTGGGGATATTTCTTCCCCCTTATCCACCCCTGCCAAGTGCATGGCTCAAAATGGCCTGATGGGACTGGGCCCAGAAGTCAGGCCCGATGGGATTGCAGAGTGGGCTGTGATGGGATCAGGCTCTGACAGAGCCTCCCTCTTGTCTCCTCTCTTCCTCTATATATACACTGCAACAGCTCCAGAAGCAGGATGGCCAACGAACACCACACTCACTGGTATGCCATTTCTTCTCCAACTACATCTCCTACCTCTGTTCTAGTTCTGCACCTGCAACTAACAAAGGCATCGGAGAGCCCTACGCTGCCCAAGCCAGGGTCCTCTGACCTTCTCCTTTTTCCCTTTTCAGGCTCGAGGCGGCGGTTTTTTTATCACAACCACTACCAAGGAGCAGCAACCTCCATCCTTCTCAAGTGGGCCGCAAAATCACTCCCCCTGGGTCGGTGAGTTTTTGTGCGCTTACAATCCCAATTAAGACAAAATACCTATTAAGGTCAGAATGAAACTAATGCAGGTGCAACTATTCACTATTTTGAGGGACTGTTTATATAAATTATTTTACCCATCCACCCATATAAATAAGTATATTGTGGGACACAATTGATGAAGATCCTATCACTTTGCATTACCTTAAGTTAAAGGATAAATAGTCATTGCTACATCTTTGAGGTAGTTAAAAAGCTTTTACGAGAATTGAGTTATTTATCCTTAATTTGCCAAAAAATTTTAAAAAATCAAAATTATGTCTTCGAACCATACAATCATTGGAGATTATTTGTCATCGGCGTTGATGATTGGTAGTTGCGATGATTTTAACTTTGATAATTGAACATCCTCCGCCCCACCCAAACAAAAATCATGGATCCACCACTAAGACTCTGCATATTCTTTCTAACTGCTGCAACTAGGGGTGTACACAGATCTGATTGGTGCGGATTGGGCCAAATCCGTCACCAATCTGTTACCTACAGATTGACAGATTTGGAATCCGTCACCAATCCGTAGTTGTTGAAACCCGATCCGATTCGATCCGTGGAGGACCGTATCGGATCGGATTAATCCGTTCAATCCGTTCAATCAAATGTTTTAAAAAAATCAAATATATTGTAAAAAATTACATTTTGACCCCTTAATTTTTTTTCTTATTTTAAATTAAGACATCTTAATTTATATTTAGACCCCTTATATATATCTTTTATATTTAATGTCAACGGATCGGATCGGATTGAATCCGCAGATTGAGGGTGAAATCCGCCACCGATCCGTTGGTAACGGATTATAAAAATTTTAATCCATCACCAATCCGTTTACCTTCGGATCGGATAAAAATCCACGGATCGTATCGGATCGGATCGGATTGACGGATCGACGGATTTTTTGTATACCCCTAGCTGCAACTGCTGCACCAAGTCACCAACTCTATACTAAAAACTTGTTAATTTGCTTACTTTGAGTACGTATATTAATGTTATCTTTATTCCTTTTTGTTTGTTTTGTGTGGAATGTCTTCCAGTGTGGGAAATCAACCATTTGATTGGATGATGAACACTCAAATTCGTTCATCACATCCATGATGTATTGAATGACATTGACTCTCTCTCTCTGGGTGATGGAGATGGCATGGCTCAGGCTTGGAAGGGCCAACTATTGTTTACATGGTTGTTTGATTATTATTTTTTAACCAAGATCAGTTGATTTGACCTGGCTCAATTAGATTTTGAGTGATTCGGTAGATTTGGACAAGACTGTTAACATGAGTTTCACTCTGGTCAATGCGTTGGACTTCTATAGATATATGCATGTAGGGTTTTCTTCTTCTTAAGTCTCCCCTGGCGTGAAAGGCAGATGTCTAAGCTCCCTGTGGGACCCATTTAGATGGATACCAATAACGGTCTGTCTCTGCGTGGGGATGGTGCGATGGAAAGTTAAGGTTTTTTAAGTTTAATTTTAAGTTAAATTTTTTTTATATGAAATTAAATCTATAGTGATAGCTTAGATTAGTGTACATTTAGGTGAGTGTCATTTCACAGGGGCTTAGTTTTGACGGGTGGGCTCTACACAAGGGGAGTATTCAAAATTACTTATGTTGATTTTATCAACACCTTGAATTGTTAGTTAATGAAACTTAATATGTTTTCATAGCCAACTAGTTGTGAATTCGAATTCCAAAAAGAATGGTTCAATGCTAAAAAAAAATGCCTTTACATACGGTTCAAAAAATGCCTCTACATACACTTCGAGGTATTGGCAAGAGGAAGAGGGGGATGGGGTGTTGGGTTTGGTGGGTCTTACATAGTGTTAAAATCGTTACCTCTCATACAAGCCTTGATATGTATTTGTCACCATTCAGAGAAGGATACAAATTGTATGTATGCATGTATATAACAAAAAGATATAGATATATGTATATAAAAAGTAATCATAGCAGAATCATTCCTATCCTATTTCGCTGCGTCATTATTCTTACCTATGATTAAGTCAAACCCCTGACGAATAGGCTATCCCCATGAATTGCTACCATCCCAGACTCAATACCCATTCAACAAAAATCCCCCCAAAATTTTTTTTTGATGGCTTCTAAAGAAATTAAACTTGAGAGTCATTGGTCAGGGGCCGCTAATAAGATGATTTAATGAGATTGATAGGGTTCATGCCCTTTGGTTTCATTTAGATATTTTCATCCCGCACCTCTCGTGATTTGCATGGCCCAAGTGTGCCCCACGAGAAAGCTTGCATGGTGCTATGTGCTAATGGTTATCGCTGGAACAAATCTATGCACATACATATTGAGATTCTCTCGATAACCCACTTATCTAATGCCCCCTTCCGAGTATTCATTTTTGGCCCTCTCCATTATTTAATTCAATCCATTCACACATTCCAATCTCCCTAGAATTGACATTGATTTAACTTTTACAACTATTCTAGATATTATTCACAATTGGATCTTATCACAACAAATTTGCATAATATATAGTGGAAAGAAAATGTTTAATTAATGCGTCCACTTTTCTACGAGAAAAAGTAAGAAAGTAAATAAAATTTTCCACGATTCTATTAAAAACCAATTCCTATGAGGAGAAGGTAGAACTGGTTTTCCTAAAATGTGGAAAACCTTCTCCACATAAGCGATTTTCACAGCTTTAAACAAATGTGCCATAATAGAAACAAAATCTAGAGTTTTCATTTTTCTAATTATTGTAAACATTTTTTTCTTCATTTCTTCTAACTTTGGCCAACAATAGTTACAAATATAAATGAAACTTATAAGAGGACTTTACCAAAAAAATTCTCTTAGACTTAGTGAAGACAAGAAAAACCCTTAAATTTTAATATCGACCAAATATGTTTTTAGCGGGGATATCGCTGTTCATTTTTCTTCTTTTTTTTGTTGTTTTACTGAGTGGTGATATTACAGCTCGTGATAGCGTGAGTTGTGATATCGTTGCTCAACAAAATAACAAAAAGAAGAAGAAGAAGAAACGAGCAACAATATCACTGTTCAGAGCTTTTTTAGATGATATTGAAATTTAAAGGCCTTTTTTTGTTTTCACTAAGTCCGAGAGGAGTTTTTTATTATTATAAAATCCTCAAGTTTTAAAATAACTTGATATATTATTGAAGCATTTACTTGAAATGGCATTCTCTCGATAATACTGTGATATTATGAAACATCATCAAAATTGAAAATACTTCAAGAAATTTACCATACAAATGTAACAAAATTGAAAAAAACATGAATGATTCTATTAAGATAAATTTATATTATTATATATTTATTTATCTTTATTTATATTTTTTGAGATATATGTTTTTTCCTATTTTCAATTATATAAAAAAATAGTTCATTTTCTATGGCACTTTTCATAATATCCTAAGAAATCCCCTAAATTTGAAAATATATTTCTAACATTGGTCAATACATATATCACTGAACTACCAAAAAACTGTAAACTGGATACGGTTCCTTCCCCTTTACCGACACTCGAATCCTTGCCCTAATCGAAGAGCCTTTCAAATAGAGCGGTTGAGTTGAACATGGCAATACAGTTTCGGGTAGAATCAATTTGCTCAGTTAGGCCCGCAAGCTCCAAACGCAGCCCAAATTTCAAACTCAAAAAAAAAAAAAAAAAAAAAGTTGTGCACGGACATACCAATAACTAGATCTGACCTGGCTGGGACGTACCCTTTCATTTATTTATACTATGATTCCCAATGGTCCGAGTCGGGTTAGGTCTAGATCAAGTTTTAACTATATACAGGCTTATTCAAAATCCAATCCAAATACGGATCAATTTAGGAATTTCTATCTCAAACTCAATTTGAAAGTTAAAAGAGTAAACCTAAGCCATAATTTAACAATTTTGGTTAGGACCCAAACTAAATCTATTTTTAATCAAGTAAGAAATGCCAGGTGTCAATGAACGAGTAGTAGGTCAGTTAGCCAACAGCTCCGTCTAAGAAAATGGAGAGGTTTTGTATTTGATATCTATCTTCATTGGTTATTTTTTATAGTTTTACTCAATGCGCGTGGATACCAGATGTCCCTATGCTTATAGCCAAAGGTTTTTGAACTTGGCGGGCGGGATAGACCCTGAGTAATCAAATGAAAAAAGAGAATTGTCGAGGGTCAACCAAACCCAAAGAACCCGGACCCATGAACATATTGGTCTGATGTTGTCAAAGGGCCGGGGCCACTAAATAGACTTTCTATATGGGGCATTTGAATTTTGGGCACAATTCTATGCCCTAGAGCTCCATAAAAGGGTCCTTTGGTTTTCAAAAAGCGCCGTTTCGTTCTCACAGGCGAAGAAAGAGAGTTTGTGAGAGAGGGAAAAAAGAGACATGTCGAGGGTTTTTGGAGGATGCAGAGCTCTCATGGCGGCCGCAAAGGCAGCGGCCAAGGGTGCTGTGGCGGAGAGCCCAAACCCTAGACGGTCGGCGGCTGCAGCAGCCAAGGAGAAGACGGCCCCTACTCGCAGCACCGGCATTCTGAAGGTGGTGCCTGTCTCACCCGCCATGCGCAGCTTCCTTGGTGTTCCAGAGATCTCACGAACTGAGGCTATTAAGAAGATCTGGGAGTACATCAAGCTTAATGACCTTCAGGTGGGTTCTTCTTCTTTTCATCTGGGTTTTACAGTATTGGTACTTTTTTTTCTGTTTTGAGAGTTGGGTTGTATTTTAACATGTCATTGCTCACAGTATTTTGTTTGTTTCATGCTTTCTTTGATCTTAGTGCTTCTGGCCAAGGTGCGGGCTTCTTTTATTTTAGTTCCTTGTTGGGTTTTTGGTTTTCTTTGTTTTGCAGTCTTGGGTTAGTTCATTTCTAAATTGGGGGATTCTATCTTTGTGTGCATTCATGTGGGTCTTTTCCATTTCCCCTAAAAAAAGAAAGAACATAAAAAGAACCCCTTGTTGGGTTTTTGAAAACCCCTATGTTTGATTTGGGATATTGGATGCTCTGTTTCATCCTTTGTAACTTTTTTCTCTGATGATAGTTTATGTCATTTTTTATGTTTAGCTGTTATTTGATTCTTATGTTTAGCTGTTATATGACCTTTTTAGATTTACTTTGGACTGTCTGATCTCACTGTGTTGAGTAGGGAAAAGAAGAAATTATGATAAGATCTATAGGAACAAGAAGGGGGAAGCCAGCAAAGACATGGAATGTAATGTATCAGTGAGATAAATGTAGGGCTTATGCCATTAAAAAAAATGTCGGGCTTACGGTTACAGATCAAAGAAACAAGATGGAAACCTCAAGGTTTCTCTGAAAATATTATTTGGATCATCCTTGTTGCTGTCGCCATTATCTTTTTCATGAGAGCCTACTTCCTTGTTACTGTTAATCGTGACTAGCTCTTGAATAATCTGAACGAGGATATCTTGTTACTTCTAATGCAATATATGACGTTGATATTGATTTCTCTGCTGTGGGTAGACATGCTGAGGGGCGTGCGGGGACAATAATAAGACTGAACTGGGTGCTGCTTTGAATGGAAAATGGGACTGCTCAGCAGTGGAGGTTGCTGTATGAACGGTAGAGGGTACTGGTTCTCGTTTGGTGGTTGTTTCAGGTGCAGGAGGTCAACAGTCAAGTGTGTGTTTGCTGTTTGGTGTGATTTGGGTGTTGTAAGGAATGGTAACATCTTTTACCAAAAAAATAAAATGGTAACATCAAGTGATGGTCATTGTGCAGATGAGTTCTTGGGGTAACCATTCAAGGGAAGGTTTTGATTTTAGGTGTGCTGTGTACAACAGAAATTAAAGTGCCCATTGTGAGTTTTTTGGGTTCAAATTTGGTTTATAGACTGTTTCTGATTTTTGAACTTCTTTTGAGATCAGAATCTTGGATGAAATGAGGACCAGGAACTCGGGCGAATCAGGGTTGTTCAAGGGTGATTCTCAACCGAATTGTGATCTGAATTAGGGACTGCTAGAATGAACTTTCATGGAAAACAGAGTGATAATTTGGTGGTGAAAGGTGAGAAATCAACAATTACATATGCATACGTAAAACTGGAATTTAAAGATTTTGGGATGAATATAGGTGTTTTGGGTTATGGATCGGAGTTTGGAGTTTTGGTCAAGTTTCAGGCCTAGATCATTGGGATGAGGAGGGAAAAATTTAAGGGATCATTATAGCTATCAATCGGAGTTAATTTTAGGCCAAAATGATAGGATCTTGAAGGAAAACTAAGGTAGCGTTTGGTTCGATGTAATGAAGGTCGGAATGGAATGGTCATTCCAACGTAATGATCATTACCGCATTTGGTTTGCAAAAAAGTGGCGGAATGACCATTGCTTCAGGACTCATCATTCCTTTATGTAAGGGAATGGTCATTGCACTGGGGAGGTAGAGGATGGTCATTCCATTACTTTATAAAATTTTCTTGAGACCAAAATGCCCCTTTATCACATCAACACCTCCACCCTCCTCCTCCTCATCCCTGTCGCTAGCTGGGAAGGAGACTAGTTGGAAGGCCCCCCCCCAGTCTTTGTCACTCATCTCTCCATCATGGTCGTCCAAACCCCATCTCCTGTTACAATCATTAGCAGCGTGCCACCTTCGTGGAAGGAGCGAAGATGAAATGGGTGAGAGAGCATGGCCTCGACCACGCAGTGGAGAAAGAGAAGCACCTGAGACCCCAATTCCAAACAGAAAGCCCAACCTTCGGCGGAATCAGAAAGCCCCAATTCCAAACAGAAAGCCCCATCTTCGGTGGCAGGAAGAGAGGACTCAGAGATGGAGGCATGAGATGATGGAGGGGAGAACCTCTGGGCAGTGGGCGATGGGGGTTCTGTGCCTATGTAATGAGGGAGAAGATAGCGATGAGTTCTGGGGGCATTCGCGCTGGGTGGTGACGGAGGTGTTGGTTGAGAGAGATGGCCGGAGGTGGAAGGAGATGATGATTGTGAGATGGGTGTTTGAAAGACTGGATGGGCATTGCACTGCGCATGGGAGGTAGCGAGGTGGATGTGAGGCGTGAGGGGACGACGGAGATGGAGATGGTGATTATGGAGATCTGCGCATGGAGTAGATATGTGTGTGTGTGTGTGTGAGAGAGAGAGAGAGAGAGAGAGAGAGAGAGAGAGAGAGAGAGAGAGAGGTTGGTGAAGGGATCGCTAGGATGGAGGGGTCGTGAGGGAGAAGGTGATGGGATTTTTGGGATTGGCGCCTGGGAGATGGAGGAGAGGGGGTTTTGCACAGGGTTGGAGAACGAGAGAGAGGTTGGTGAAGGGGAGCAATGAGAGGATCGAGAGGCGAGAGAAGTATGCGCATGGGTCCTTGATGGCGACCGGGAGGGGGGGAGGTGGAGGAGGAGGAGGAAAGAGAGAAAGGAAGGAAGAATAAGATGTGTAGGGAGATGCATGTGAATGGCCTAGCTGGCGACTGGGAGGTGGAGGAGGGTATTTTAGTCAGTTTTATGTAAATTTTATTTCATTTCGGGCATCATTCTAGCGTACCAAATGCAAGAACAGGAATAAGAATTCTATTACTGTATTGATTCTTTAGTAAAACTAGACGTTGGAATGGGAATCACCATTCCTGCCTTATTCCATTCCAGATTCATTCCACTCCATTCCATTTTTGCCTAAAACCATTCCAGCAAAACCAAAAAATACCTAATGGAAAAAAGGGTCTCGGAGGATGATGGGCTTGGGACAAATTAAAATTGGATGGCCCTGTTGGAAAACAAATATTGCCAAATAAAATCAGTGGATCAGGGAAAACTATCCTAATAATTGCATAATCCAATCTCTTTAGAAGGCCTCAAATGGCTATTAGTTGAAATTTGGCAGTCCGATTCATCATAAATCACGAGAAATTGGCCAAAAACTCCTGATTATTGATTTCACACGGTACATAAAAGTGATGAAAATGCAGTCCCTTTTTTTTTTGTTCTTGTGGGGCCTGAAATCATGACCTAAACAATGAATTATTTCCGAAATGTCAAACACGGCTAGGATGAACTTTGGGTTAAGCGATCGAACAGGTGATTAGTGAAGAATAAGCATACAATATCCAGTTTTATTATCGGATAAAAGATTATTATGATATTTAAGTATAAAAATTAAGACATAGTCCTAACTTTGGGAAGGGATGGATCATGATGTTGTTTTGAGACACATTAGGTTTGAAACGGTTGGGATCGCTTGTTAATAGAGAGTGTGCCAGCTGGCAATATCTGTTGGTGGGTCCCATTTCTTGCGAGAGACCCCATGTGACTGTGGTTAGCCGCCGGTGTACGGATAGATGTGTGGAGTAGCGACTTTTATAACCTATCACATGACATTTTGGATGAGATTAGGATTTCGTACTGCTCGATCCCCAACTTATGGTCTGGATTTAAAAAAAGATTACCATTTCATCAGACATATTGCGTCACAAGTATAAATGTAATGTGACATGGAGAGTACAAGCTAATCTTGAAATATGAGTTAAATCAAATTTGATTCCACCTAGTTCCACCTAGTCTGGTGTTGTTTTCAGAGAATTTGGAAAGCAGGAGGCCCATGTGGTTTTGTGAACATTTAGGGGTCTTTTTGTACAGAATTTCTTAATGTTTTATAAAAAAAAAGAGATTTTCAATGTTTTTAAGACGGTTTGGGCCTTCCATTTGAATTTTGAAAAATGGATGAAGGGTTTAGATCAATGTCTTCAATCAAGACACTTCCTCTTCAAAAAGACCCCCAAATGTTCACAAAACCTCAAAAAGTTCCCTGTATTTTAGGTTTTTACTAAACATCTCTTGACTAATAGTCAAACAGTATTATGAATATAGAGGGACCTTTTTGAAAAAAAAAAACAGAGAAAAATCAAACATTAAAGAAGGCACTTGTTCCAAGAAATGGCAATCAAGAAAATATGGGCCTCATTTGCATTCCAAATTCTCTGATAACAACATCAGCAGACTACGTGGAACTAGGTGGAGTCAAATCGGATTTAACTCATTTTTCATGATTAGCCTGTACTCTCGAGGTCACATTACATTTATACTTGTAACGCCATAAGTCCGATGAAATGATAATCTTTTTTAAAATCCTGACCATACGTTGGGGATCAAGTAGTGCGAAATCCTAGTCCCATCCAAATGTCATGTGATAGGTAATAAGAGTCGCTACTCCACACATCAATCCATACGCCGGCGGCTAATCACAGTCACATGGGGTCTCGCAAGAAATGAGACTCACCAACAGATATTGCCAGAATGCCAGTTGCCCCACTCTCTCTATTAACGAGTGATCCCAGCCGTTCAAGACCTAATGTGTCTGGAAACAACATCCTAATCTATCCCTTCCCAAAGCTAGGGTTATGTAATAATTTTTATACTTAAATATCATAATAATATTTTATCCGATAATAAAACTGGAGATTGCATGCTTCTTCGTTCGCTTGGTACCCACAAGTTCATCTTAGTCGTGTTTGACATTTCGGAAATAATTCATTGTTAATTGAAAAAAGGGACTGCTTTTTATTCCGTTTTGGATACCATGTGAAATCAATGATCATGAGTTTTTGGCCAATTTCTCGTGATTCATGATGAATTAGGCTGCCAAATTTCAACTAATAGCCGTTTGAGGCCTTCCGATTAGCCTTCTGAAGAGATTTGACTCCTTCTGAAGAGATTATTTTATCCTGATAATTGCCATCCTTATATGGATGGCCCTATTGGAAATTTGCTTGGATCAGGGTCTATTAAGGTCCCAGTAAGAGGAAACAGGATGAAGAAGTTAGGGTGGATCAGGGATTGTTGGTCATTGTTCATTACTAATCTTGCTTCAGAGGTGACAATTAAGGATCTTTTTGTAGTTTGCCAGGAAGCAGGACCAGTTTTTGATGATTTCATACCGAAAGATAATCTGGTAGAGGTAGAGGAGTTGGTTTTGTGCGATTTTAAACAGAATGGGATGCAAATCGAGCCATTCAGAAATTGAATGGTAAAGTGGTGAAAGGTAAGACAATCGGAGTACAGAAGGCTAAATATTTTGAAAGAAGTGTCAAGAAATCCGGCCAGATTGTCCCAGCCACTGTTTTCAAACAAGATGCATCTATTTTCTCTGAGAAGAAAGGAGGATCAAATATTAAGGCAGTGCAACAGGGAGAGAAAAATGTTGGTAATGAGGAGGTTTGGATTGAGGAAGATGGTGATTATAAGGTTGTAAAATTGGCAACTTCATTGGTTAGATCCTTGAAGGAGGAGGTTTGTAACACTTTCGTTGCAAAAGTTGGGCGCTTTGAAACCACTGATCGTGATATTCAACACTGGCTTTTTTCAGAGAATGGGATTACTGCTGAGGTGAGGCGTCTAACAAATATGCTTTATTGGATCAAACCTTTGTCTCGATAAGATTATTCTAAGATTGTCCAACTAGGTGTTGTCCTTTATGGTCTATTGTTCGAAGGATAGATCGTTGGACAGAAGTTCTGGGGCCTGTGTTACACCCATACTGGATTCATCTAGAAGGAATCCCCTTGCATGCTTGGGATGAGAGGGTTTTTCTCCGTCTGGGTGAATGTATGGGGGTGGTTATGGAAGTTGATGAAGAAGTGAAACAAAGAAGAATATTAGATATGGTTCGTATGCTAATATTGAGAGATCCTCTTTGCCGTTTGCCTTAGTCTCTTGCTTTGGAGGTTGAAGGGGTCATAATTCACTGTTTTGATTAGTGATGTGGGGGGGTGGTGTGGGGGGGGGGGGGGGGTGGGATCAACGATGAGAATCGGAATCCAGATTCAGGTCGCCTGGCGTCTGCTTCTGCGAGGAGGACCAGGTCGATTACGGATGCCGTCGGCAAGATTTCCGGTGATTTAGGTTTCAAAATCCCGTTGAAGATGAGGTAACGTCTCCTATGATTAATTGTATGTTGAAAGAGGGAGAGAAGAATCCGGATATTGCAGTTGCTTTGGCAAAAAATCAGGGGCAGATGGAGTTCCGTCGCACGCCAGGGAGAGATACAGATCGAGGCTTTTCTAGTTGCCCATCTTTAAAGAATATTTTTGGAAAATTGCGCAATGACCTATTTGCCCCTGCTACTAAATCATTGTTACATAGTACCCTTGTTGGGCCTTCTGAAGTGCAGATTGCTACCCAGCCAGTCTGTCCGACAGGGGACTTTGGGCTTTTACACCAATCCAAGTGTAAGGCCCATCCAGAATTCAGTGTCGACCCTATGGATATGGTTTCCAATCAAAGAGAGAACAAAGGCAAGATTGGTGATATTACATTAATGGATTCACGTACTCAGTTAGCATGGCGGTGGGGGGATCGCTGTTCTAGTAGCGATGGCGATTTGGCTGAAAATGATCAGTTACATGACTTATATCAGAATCATGATCAAGCAATAGTTGTTGTGGATAATGATGCCTCAGATAAAGTCTTTGCGATGGAAGGTCCCTTAGACAATGGTGGTGAAGACGAAGCTAATAGGGCTATTGAAGATAAACTTTTTGAGATTAGCCGGTCTTCTGGGTATAACCATGTAGGGAAATGTAGGGGAACTTAGGAAGTTCATTTATGATATGTTGGTTCAGGATAAGGCAGTAGGGAAGCAGCAAGAGGTTTGCAGAAGTCATAAGAAGTCCAGAACTCAGAGAGTAAGAAAAGTTGGCGTCTTCAATAAATTATGATCGACCAACTGGTGATGAAGACGATGGTGTGAAATTATTAGGTTTATGAAGCTGATTTCCTGGAATGTTTGTGGCATGAATTCAATTTCAGAGCGAGCAGTGATGAAAGGAGTGGTCCACTATTTTAAAGGTGAGTGTTTGTTTATCCAGGAGACTAAAATGGAGAATATAGATGATTAAGGAGTTTTTTTTTGGATGATCTTAACAGGTCATGGGATGCTGTGATGAAAGGGGGATGGCATGTTGATTCGTCTCGTCCAATCAGTTGGATGCCTCCTCCTAGTGGTATTCTAAAGCTTAATTTTGATGGGAGCTTTCACACATCATCTAGGCGAGGTGGAATAGGGGTGTTATAAGGGATCATTCTGGTAATATTGTTGGGAGTTTTTCTGGGCCAGTGGAAGCTTCGAATGCTAATGAAGCTGAAGTGTTTGCTATGTTAGTTGGTTGTCGGGAATTATTAAAGCAGGATGGTTATTTCTCTCTTATTGAAGGAGATTCCTTTTCTGCTATTCAATGGGGTTCAGGTAAGACCTTGTATCCTTAGAAATTGACAGATTGGGTGGAAGAGGTGCTGGATATTTCCAATTAGCTTCAAGCTTCATTTCATCCATTCTTAGAGAGGCCAATGTGATAGCTGATGGTTTTGCAAAGGAAGGACTTACTCGAGAAACTATCTTTTTTGATATCTAACGTTGTTTTTTTGTTGTTTGTCTCTTGACTCTTATGTAGTTTGTCCTTTTGTCTTTGTATCTTCCCTTTGCGTTGAAATAAAATTTTATTGTTATAAAAAAAAATTAAGGTTTTATGTTGGATTAGGTCTATACTTTTCTTGGGGCTTAGGGTTTTTAGGGTATGGGCTGAGGGAAAGTTATTTGTGCACCCAACGGGAATTGGGCCACACACAATGCGTGGGCCCATGGGCTGGCCATGAACTTTCGATGCTACCAGCTGTGTCAACAGTGTACTATAATATATAAAAAATGCTTTCATTAAATATAGTATGTCAAAATTATAAATCTCATGCATTTATGAAATTATTTTATAGTTACTGATGTCTTATGTCATCTAAACAAAAGATATAAGTTCTGATGGAGATGTAATGGATTTATCATAAACTGAATTTTAAAAGACAACTGAAAGAGCCATGATAATGCAGAACGGAAGGGAAATGCGGGGTGGGCGATGAAAGAGGGTGGAGAGATAAGGGAAGATTGGGCTCTCATCAAACTCCGAATGAGGAGGCATTAGGGATCTCGAGGAGAGGTCAAGAAACCACTCATCAACCATTCTAATTAGCCAAAGAGGCTTTACATCATTATATAGGAAAAGAAATAACCCCGGGACTAATTTGGATCATCCAAACACATTGATGGCCAGGATTAAAACATCCTACTAAAATCATAATTAAAATCTGTAAATAATATAAAAATAAGATAAAATGAATGGACTGGGCCCATTGGCTGCTCGACCTATGGGGACCATGTGTTTGTCCTGCATCACATGATAGTTGACATAAAAAAAAAACCATCTTGGATCTTCAAAATACCATTTGCACCTTAGACTTCCATTTTTTGAGAGTAGGGTTGTGCATAACCTGGGCAGGGGGCGAGATTTTGAACTGATTAGACTGCCCTTTTGGGTTGGGTCTATTCAAATTCAAGTTCTTCAGAATTTTGAAGGCAAATCATCCACCACTGCAGAATCGCAGATGCTTTGAAGGCAAATCATCATCCACTACGGATGCCATTGCTAGGATGAGATTCAGTGTTGCAGCATCGGTCTTCATCATTACTGAGTTATGGAGCATGCCTATCAATGTCATCTAGTTCAAGTGGAGGGAGGTGGCCTTTCGCTAATCCTGCCTTATGTTTCTGCTGGGGCCTTCTTTTTTTTTTTTTTTTGGGGGTGGGGGGGGGTCCTCTTGCTTTGATAGCCTTGTAGCTGTTTTTGTATTTTTCCTTGCTGCTTTTGTCTGGATGGTTGCTTTAGATGTTTTGGTGTTTCTTCCATGCTTTTCAATATATTCATTTTGTACTGCTAACCTGCTGATTAATATAGAAGTTACCATTCAAATAAATAAAAAAAAAAAAAAAAAACTCCAGGCCCAAGCCAGGCCATGTAGAAGTAGAATCTTATCCAGGGGGCAATTTTGTGCATGTATGTCCATTATTATTATGATTACATTTTAATAGCTTATTGCCAATGGTGGTTTTGAGATCTAAAACAGCTATATCTGCAAGTTTTGTAAGGCTTCCTCATCTTCAATGGCGGACCCAGGGTTTTTATTTGGGTTGTGCGGACAATGGTCAAGTGAATAAGTCAAATAATAAAAATAGAACTTTTAATATATAATTAAAGAAGTTTCTCGAATTATGCGGGTGCGACCACTTGGGTCCACCTCTGCTCATCTTTAAAATGTTGGTCATTTATCAATGGAAAATATACTGATGAATATTGGGGTTTTAGCGGTACTTAAGGTATTTTTAAGAATTTAATATTTAGGATTCTTTGGTACTTTAGGAATTTTCTTTATACTGGAGTCTTACCTAAGTACAATTGTATTTAGGAAGTTCTAGCTGTATAATAAGATGAGATTGAAGCGTTTGAGGATTAGAAAGTATAGTTTAAAATGGCGATGAGAGAGTTGAAAATTTTGAAAACTGTTAATGACATAAAATTAGTGAAATTCTTAATGTTATTTTTCTTCTATATGAAGTTTTTTGCCCTCCCTTTTTATCCTTCTCCTCTTCTTATTATGCTTCATTTCCATTGTCACTTGTATTCTTCTAAGTTTTCTTCCATTATCCATCTCCTATAATACACACCTGTAATACTGATAATAATAACAACAAATATCAGAAGCTAAAAGGTGGTTGGATGGATGGTGGCTTCTCTTGATTTTTGGGTTGAAATGGACCAATATGCTGGGCATCTGGGGGATTTTGGAATGTGCAGCTAGATGTATCATTCCATATAATCTTTTAGAGAAACCTCAATATGGCACGAAGGTAGCTGAAATCATTCAATATAAATCTTATTACAGGGTAGGGTAAACTTCCACCACTACGCCCCGAACCCCACCCTCAACTCACCCCTAATATCATATATTACCTCCTTGGTATACTGTGTTTGGTGGTTGTTTATTGAAATAAAATCCTGATATTGCAGAAAGAGAAATATCAGGATATGCATAACGTCTTTATTGCTTTAGGTTTTTACAAGTGAGGCTATGTTTTGAATTGTTTATTTAATGATTCTCACCATATATAGACTGTACCCTCGAAATCTCCTTGATATTCAATCTCCGATGGATTCAATTTCCATAGGGAGCGTTTATCTGATGGTCAGTTTTTGGATATTCACCTTTGATTCTTCATTTTTAACTTTATTGGAATGCAGTCTTCAAATTCCTTGGAAATCAATTACATGAAACAAACAGGTCCTTTGTGATGAACTTTTCTAAGTTACCATTTAGAGGGTAGAGTATCTTGCGCGAGAATTAAGGTAGTGAACTAAAGTCCAATGTGAACATGCCTGAATTTTGGACAACACATTTGGATCTCCCTTTGTTTTCACAGCTCATTTCGTATGTAACATTTATGTTTGCCTGAAAGCGTAGTGGTAACATCAAGGAATTAGAGCTGTCTTTAAAGTAGTGAGTGCATCTACTTCAGGGATTCTCAGGTAGTGTGCGTGGTAGATCCTACCAAAACTCTGGAATCTAAATAGCTACATCATATTTCTGTCTCAGAATGCAAGATGGGGAACATCTCACATCGATGTTACCCTTCCTTCTCAAGTTCGTAAAATATGTGTGTAAATCAGTAAATGTATGATTCAGCGACTGGGATAGCAACTAGGGCTGCCAATGGACCTCTGATTTACCCAGTTACTCGAAGAACCAAATCTGATATGAAAAATCCAGTCCTGGATCCTCTTTTTAGACTTGATTGTTAATCAGGTTTGTGTATGGGTCCACTCGGTTCCTTACCCAAATAATCATGCACCTAAGTGATGTTTATAAAATATTATTGATATTTTTTTACAAAATATCATGATCCTCTTTTTAGACTTGATTGTTAATCAGGTTTGTGTATGGGTCCACTCGGTTCCTTACCCAAATAATCATGCACCTAAGTGATGTTTATAAAATATTATAGATATTTTTTACAAAATATGTTAATTAATAATGTATTAATAGTATATGTAAAATTAAAGCTTATAAGAGCTTACAGTGCAGCTGGTAGCTTCTTATATCCTCAAACCTGAGACCTCTAGTTATATTCTTGCCACAGGCCAGTAATATATTAATACTTTTAGTATCTTTTAGTTGTTGTGTCAGGTCTGGGTCCACTCAGTTGCATCAAGTGGGGTGTGGTCCAATGTAACTGGATTCGGTTCAAGGCCAAGCATGGACCCATCCTGATCTGATCCACTTATATCCTCTGATGCCTAGGTATGGATACGGGTATGGGCACAAACACGGGATTAGAGATACAACTCTGCACTTAAAAGAAAATTTAGGACATGGATACGGATATGATTGTCCTAATTTCTTCTTTAAGTCACTTCTGAATTAATGAAATTATCATTGTTTATGTTCCTTTTTATCATTTCCCCCCATGTCATATCTCTCTCTCTCTCTCTCTCTCTCTCTCTCTCACACACACACACACACACACACACACACACCCACACACCCCCCCATCCACCCACACACACCTTCTTCTTCTTCTTCTCTGTTGTGGGGTAACATGTCTCTTTTGTTGATGCCAGTTTCCTTTATTTTATTGTCCTACATGGATGTACATTTTGCTTTGCTGACTTCATAGTTTGTTTGCTGGAAATGATCCCTTTGATGTGAACTTTGTTTTCTTATACCAGTTAGATGGAAGAAACTGTCTCTACCACAATTTTACTTTTCTTCAGTTCTGCCAAAGGCAGCAGGCTGTTTTTCATGGAAGCTAATAGAGGGTCAATACTGAATGGACTTCTTACCAATTGTCCAACACTTGAATTGCTCGTCCTATGGGGCTACCTTTGGACAGTTGTACCTCTAAGGTTGTGAAGTCTCTAAGAATTGGGTGGTTGCTAATGATTAATTAGCAGTAGTAGTTGCCGTTGGTGCTACTTTGTTTATATTTAATAATGATGATTGATGATGATGGTTGTCTGAGTACATTCACACGAGCCAACTAAAATTTTGTTTGCCAGGAAGCATGATTTGTATTTTGTTTGATATTTTTGTGCATGTAGAATCCAGCCAATAAAAGGGAGATTAACTGTGATGCAAAGCTGAAATCAATATTTGATGGGAGAGACAAGGTTGGGATGCTGGAAATTGCAAGGTTGCTGTCCCCTCATTTCATCAAGACTAATTGACCAGCCTGAATTTTGGAAGTACTGGCCTTCTGTGACTTTGATGTGCCCCTTGCATGCCATTTAGTTTAGATATTTATGCCAAAATGTTAGTTTCTGAAAATGGACATGATGAGTATGGACTACTTTAGATTTCTGTACAAAATAGTTGGGGAGAGGACTGGCCCTCCTTTTCGTTGTTCCCCACTGTTTACAACATCTTTTGTAGGCGAAAAAATTGGGCCATGAGACCTGAGTCATTTGTTCCTTTTCATTGATATTGTGTTCAGATGGTGTGGATCAATGTGCTTTAAATGTTCTAGCTCTTCTCGTATAACAGGTTTTGAGGGTAAGAGTCATGAGAGGAGGCAGGCGGGTTTACCCCCTTTTTTTTCACTTCCTAGATGTATTTCTCCGAGTTGCAGGACTTTGATTGTAGCATTGAGTAAATGCTGGATATTCTCCTGCGGGCTTTGACAGGATTTGCTATCCAGGAAAGTGCATCACGCCTGCAGCAGAACATTGCTATTATTTTTCTGTTCGTCACGTTGACCTCAAAATCCATTAGTAGCTCGGTGGTGTGGCACCTCATCTCTGAAGTCTAATCTCTAGGGTGCAGCGCTGTTAGCAAGAGACATAGGTAAGGTGTGTGTGTGGAGTATTTACCATAGGCAAAAGGAAAATGAAAGGAGAAAAACATCAGAATCATTCAGCAGAAAGGCAATTCAAAGCAACGCTAGTTTTTAGCCTACAGAAAAATTCTCCTATGATTTCAAAGGCATAATCCAAGGTTCTACTAGGTAGGATAATTCTTCTTTTCGCATTATTTTTTCAGGTCCTGGTTTGGAGGCTTTGTTTCCCACTTTTTAGGTTCTTCAGCCTTGGATTTGCTTGCCTCATGCTCTGCAGGTGTGGGTAGGCTTCTGTGAGATGGTGTCTCTAGTTCTAAGTAATCCACTCTTTTGCCTATTTTTCCTTTTGATAGTCCACTTGATATCTTTTCAGTCCCAAAATTAAGCAAATATAAGCTGTGAGGTGGAAACTAGATGGGTTTGTCTTGGTTACTTTTAAACAGTGTAGGCCCTGTAGATTAGCCATCTCGTTTTAAGCCTGTGTCTTTGAAGAAAGAAATATTCGGGCAGATGACACTTTTGATCAAAGTTTAGCTGCTGTTTTAAGAAAAATATCTTAATTAGAAAGTAAGGATTAATGGTTGACCATAAATAAAAGAAAGAAGAAGAACCACTCTATATAGGTTTACTAAGGATTAATGGTTGACCATAAAGAGAGAGAGAGAGAGAGAGAGAGAGAGAGAGAGAGAGAACACACTATATAGGTTTACATGGGGAACTTAGAGATGGACCCAATAGGTAATTAATGCATTAAGGACCCAGCACCTACTTCTTTTCACCTGTCTCAAAACCCAACTAATAATTTTATAATATAATTGCATGTAGATTCACTGTCAACAAAGTCCCAATGGTGGGCCCCTTATGATCAATCAAACCCCGTCACCTACAACCACAGCCTTAAAATGTCATGTCATGGATTCTATTCATTTTATTTGCACCGATTTGAATGGGACTGAGCGTTGTATTGTAATGGAAAAAGAAATGATGTGTTCTAAGATTGTTAATCTTGTGCACAAACACACTCTTATAGGGTTTTCAACTTAGAAATAGTTTAGAGAACTATAAAAAGAGAGAGAACTTAAAGAGAGTATAGATGCGTGTTGACAAATGAGGGGAGAGAGGGTATTTATCTAATTTAAGGGCAAGTTTGGCAATTGGAGAGGAATCAGCATGATTTAGGATTATTCTCTTCTAAGGGAGAAGTAAATTTTTTTTCAAGGATTTTCATAGCCAATGATTCCCTGCATTCCACGTTTGGTTGTAAGTGTGAAGACACCAAGGATTTCATCGATCCATATTTGGTGTTGAACATCAGAATCCGTGGATAATAAGTAACCCACCTATTCATTTCAACCTTATAGTCAATATTTTCTAAAGTAATTCTAATAGTAACGGTAGTTTGTCTATTTTCAGGGCGTCTATACTCATAGTTCTTCTCCTTTTTGGATTTTTCTCAACTTGTGAATTTTTAAGTGCTATAAAATGTGTTGTTTATCACTTACGTAGCTTAAAATAATTTCAAACCGGAATCCTGATATTAAATTTTAATAAATCTTGAGAATTTTTATCTTATATTTTCATTTTTACTTTGATCCCTTTATCTCTCCAAATATCCAATCTACCATAGTAATATGTGAGTTTACCGGAGAGGTAGAGACGGTAGGAAGTGGATGTAGGATTTTGGCTTTTATACCCACTCCTTCTTGCATGCAGGATTTGCATATTCGATGGAGGGAGATCAGATCCCAAAATCGTATTAATCGTAGATTTTAGGTGAAAAAATCGGCGATGATTTGCTGCTGCCAAATTTGGATATAGCATACAATAGTTGAAAGAGAAAATCTTTTCCATATAGATTTTGTCACCAAACGTGCCGTAAAGTGTTGCAATGATGGAAAACACTTCTCAAATTGACTATCCGATATCCGTTTTTAACCATTAGGGCCGGGCTGGGCCATGTTGTGATGTGCTTGGGCCGCGGTGCCCTAGCCCATCACGGCCCATCCATTGGCGAGGCCGAGCTGATCAACATGCTGAGCCGGGCCATAGAACGTTGACCGGCTTGCCGCGTTGTGCCAGACTGCCCACCCCTACTGTCAATGCATGATCCAAGTCCAAGGGCACAAGGCATTCACACAATAGTATGCATTTAAAGACATCTAAATCTCAAACAAATACACCCATGCAAATGTACATTTATAAGTTGATACACAAATGGCCCTCCATTCTGTCAAACATCTTCAAAATTGCAAATCCAACAAATGGCATTACCTATGGGTGAATAAAATCTAATTAATAATTTCCTAAACTACATGACAAAATATTATCTCCAAGATCCTTTTCTCACTGCAATTTTTTGGTAAATGCATTTAGGAACTGTCAACTTCACATGGCTAACATCCACCGTCCAAATACCAAATACCATATTCATACCTCCTTACCTATCAATCTTTCTATTTATAGTGAATGTTTATAAATTTGATAGCGAGGGAATCTCGACAGCCGTTTTTAGTAAAAAAAAGTTTCTACTCATGATTCATTGCCAGAATCACTCCATCTCCATTAATCCTCTCTCTATAAATAACAAAGATACCACCCCTCTCTATGTCCAAGACTCGTCTTCCTCCCTTTGTTTAACCATGGCTGCTTCTGCTCTTCTTCTTCTTCTTCCCATCACCATCTTCTTCTTCTTGAATCTACCCAACAGCCTCGACGCTGCTGGTTTCAGCGTCGATCTGATCCATCGCGACTCCCCCAAATCCCCATTTTACAACTCCTCTGAAAGTCTCTTTGATCGCATGTCGAGAGCCATTCGTCGATCGAATTCTCGCATCAACTACATCCTTTCTTCTACTTCCGGTGTTTCTTCTACTTCTGGTGCAACGCTCACAGATGTGTCCTCCGCAGTGATCCCCGACAGCGGAAGCTATCTCATGACCATATCTCTCGGCACCCCACCTGTTAAAATCCTCGCCATTGCCGATACAGGAAGCGATCTCATCTGGACTCAGTGCAGTCCCTGCAAGTCCTGCTATAAACAAGACGCGCCTCTGTTTGACCCGTCGAAATCGTCTACGTACAGAGACCTCTCGTGCAGTTCCAATCCGTGCTCGGAACTTCCCGAGTACAGTTGCACAACGAATAATAGCTGTTCGTACTCGTACAGTTATGGAGACCAGTCCTACACTATAGGAGTCCTTGCAGCCGAGACTGTTACGATGACTTCATCTGGTAGCCGCAGCGTGAAACTCCCCAAGATAGCTTTTGGGTGTGGTCATAACAATGGTGGGTCCTTCAGCAGCCATGGAGCTGGGCTTGTAGGCCTCGGAGGTGGCCCTCTTTCATTGATCTCTCAGCTGTCTCCTTCCATAGATAAGAAGTTTGCCTACTGCTTGGTGCCTTACGGTCAGAATGATTCCAGCCACTTGTATTTTGGCGACTCTGCTGTAGTCTCTGGTAGGGGAACTGTCTCCACCCCTTTAATCACCCAACCAGGCTCTGAAACCTTCTTCTTTCTCGCTCTCGAAAAGATCAGTGTCGGAAGGACGAGTATTTCTCTTTCGAACTCTGAAGAAGGAAACATCATCATTGACTCGGGCACGACTCTCACCTATCTTCCTACTGAAGCCTACCAAAGCCTATTGTCTGCGTTGAATAGTGCCATTGATCTTCCATCGGCCCAAGACCCGTCCAATATGCTTGAGCTCTGCTACGAGGTTGGGAGGAATTCCAAGTTTCCTGACTTGACATTTGTGTTTGATGGGGCTGAATTGGTTCTGGGGTCGTTGAATACCTTCGTTGAGGTGGCTGAGAATGTGGTTTGTGCTGCTTTCTTGGCTTCGGACTCTCTAGCTATCTTTGGCAATGTCGCACAGCAGAACTTCAAGATCGGGCATGATTTAATTAACAAGAAGGTGGCATTCCAGAAAACGGTTTGTGCCAATCAGTAGGGTTTAGGAGCTAGGTTTATATGTACTAGGGTTTTATTCACATGGTTCAAGTTCTGGTTTGGCATTTTGTGTTTTAATGGTATATGATATGAGAAGATGGCTGGTCAATATTTGCTGTGTGTGTTTAAGAGAAGGGAATATTTTGTTATAGATTGTTAGTTCCTATTTCGGGTTGGAAAATATGGCTTGTTTGATTCGGGTCTCAATTCTCAAAGGAACATCTCTGTGTTAAAATCTAAATAAATCATCACCAGTCCTAAAATTGTGTGTTTGCTCCTTTTCAATCTCAAAAGAGTTAAGCTTTGGTCCTGTGGGCTCACTTGTTTACAGTTGTGGGCTGACTGCTAGTGAGCTGCTGGCTGCTGCAAATAACATCAACTGGGAACATGGACACACAATTATGCAACTAGTACTCAACCGTAAAAAATATAAGAGAGTCTCACTTTGAATATTCTTCTCTACCTTTCATGATATCTAACTCAATTCAAAAGAATTCTTTAAATTGAATTTCAACTATTTTTGCACACATCTGTATCTCATTTATGCATGATATGAGTAAATGAAATCTAATCATTTCCTAAATTACACTGAAAAATAATCGTCCATATGGAATTTTGGAATTTCAGACTATACATTGCTAACATCCACCGACCAAATACCAAATAGCAAAAACCATACCTTCTCACTTATATCCATATCACTATTTATGAAGATTCTTCATTTCTTGGTTTTGATTCTTGATTTCTTTTAAACATAATAATAAATTGTTGCACTCTAAAAACGGGTGGTTTTGAACATATTGGATGGATAGTGAGAATTTTTTTTATGGGTTCTATCTAGATCAGCTTGGTTCTTACAACATGAGGAATGCTGCTGTCAAATTAATGCTAGTACATGTCATCACTTAAATATATAATTAATGACAATCCAAAGATCGAATAGGATACCATAGAGAGGGTAAGGATGTTCATGGGCCTGGCTGAGGAAGATCCAGGCCGTGTATTCGGCCATAACTGGCAGCCTGAGCCCGCCCCACCTGAAGGTCCAACCAAGCCCAGCCTAAGTTCACATTACAATGAGATGTCATGTGTTCAAGTTCTGCCTCCCTCTCTTTTCCCACAATTATTTTTATAGTCGGTCTGGCCTGAACAAGAAGATTTAAGGGCCAAGCCCGGGCAAATGCAGGCTAGGTCGGATTAGGGCTCGGGCTGGCATGGTCTAGAACAACCCTAGGAGATGGTTGGGGTGTTCAAGGGCTGGGGCAATGAAGATCCAGGCCTGGCCCAACTTATGAGCTCTTGGACCCAGCCAGACCCGAGCCTGAATTGGGCCATAACTCAATGGCCAGAGCCCATCCCGTCTGAAACATATTAAGCCTGAGCCCAGCTTGAGTTGATATTAATACAGAAAAATAAAAATAAAATAAAATAGACCCCTTATTCTTATTCTTGGCCCAGGTGTCCCTCACCAAAAATGGTGAGGGATGGATGCATATGAATATTATCCTATATATATATATATCTCAGTTGCTTTGAGTACTAATGCTTCAATGAGATGTCATGTGTTCAAGTCCTGCTTCCCCACTCCTTTTCCCACAATTAATTTTACAGTCGGGCTCAGCCGGGCTTGGGCACTCTACCAGTCAATCCAACCCTGACCCATCTATGAAACATGCCCAATTAAATAATCCGAGCCGGGCCTGAGTCTTAAAATTTAAGGTGCAAGCCCGGACCAAAGCGAGCTGGGCTAGATTTGGGCTCAGGCTGGCCTGGTCCATGAAAACCCCTAAGCAAGGTTACAAAGAACTACAAATGAGCATGAAGCTTAATTTAAAAATTATTTCCATGATAATTAACAAATGCTATGAAGCAATTCCAATCGGTTGCAAAACATAAATCTCATAAATAGGCCTTAAGTTTTTACCTTATTTCAAAAAGGGATACAAGTTTTTTTTTTTTTACCTTATTTCAAAAAGGGATACAAGTTTTAAAACTTTTCAAATTAGTCCATGAGTTTTTTAGGAAATTTTCAATTAAGGACATTGGTCGCTTTTTTTTTTTTTTGCAACTTTTTCCCTCAAAAATTTTAAACTACCCAAATCACCCTTCATTGAAATAAAAACCTCATTCACTTCCTCTACTTTCTCTTCCTTTTCTTTACCGGCATCCTCCTAATGTCGAGGACAACTAGCATCTCTACAACGATTAGCTTAGTGTACTGTATGCTGGAATCATGCCAAGGCTTTAAATGAAGGGTACTTTGAGTATTTTAGAAAAAATAAATGATGGGAAAAGTCATAAAAAACACTATTAAATGGTTGTATGTTCTTAATTAAAAATTTACCGAAAAACTTAGGAACTAATTTGAAAAGCTTTGAAACTTGTGTTCTTTTTTTAATAAAAGGCAAAAGCTTAAGGTCTTATGAAGTTTTCCTATGATATCTTTCTTTTTGGGACTTTAAAAAATAATTATAAATACTATAAATCCACTAAAACATCTTATCCCTCGTTTTCTTGGTTGTCTATTAGAATTAATCTATTCATCTATTTAGATATATATAGGGCTATTACAGGCCGGGTGAAGTATCATCTCATTCAAATGATTCCTACCTTCTAATTATCATGAAGCGAAGCTATCATCTTTATGAACCATTAAATTACTCCCCTTTCTAATATTAATGCATGCACGATCCAGTTACAAAGATACAACCATGCAGGTTCATTAAGACTAACTTATCTTTATATCCATACGTAATGATATTTATAGACACATTTGAATCTCATTCATGCATGCATGCACCACGCAAATGGTCAATTAACAACTCTAGAAATCCGGACTCACCAAAACCCTTCATACGAAATCTTAGGAATTGCTTACTTCACATAGCTAACTAACATCCACCGTCCAAATAACAAACAGCAGTACTATTTATTGTGTATTTTTACGAAGATTGCCCAGGACGGACTTTTGAGCGAGTAGACAGTATCTGGTCAAAGATTACACAAACTCACTTCTTCTCCACTAATCATCTGATCTCCCACTATAAATAACAACCAATCCACCCCTCCAAACTTGTCTTCCTCCTCTTGCTTAGCCATGGTTGCTTCTCCTGCCCCTCTTTCTATTGCCATCATCATCATCTTCTTCTTCTTCGTGAATCTACCCAACAAACTCGACGCTGCTGGTTTCAGCTTTGATCTCATCCACCGCGACTCACCCAAATCCCCATTTTACAACCCCTCTGAAAGCCACCTCGAACGCGCGTCGAGAGCCATTCGCAGATCGGATTCTTGAGTCAACTATTTCATTTCTTCTAGTTCTGCAGTCACTAGCAGAGACGTGTCCTCCACAGTGTTGCCCAACAATGGAAACTATCTCATGAGCATTTCTCTCGGCACCCCACCTTTTCTAATCCTTGCCATCGCCGATACAGGAAGCGATCTCATCTGGATTCAGTGCCTTCCCTGTGAATCTTGCTATAAACAGGAAGCCCCTCTTTTCAACCGGTCGACTTCGTCTACTTATGTAGATCTCTCGTGCGATTCCGACACGTGCTCGAACCTTTCACGGCATGACTGCGCCGACAATGGGAACTGCAGGTACTCTTATAGCTATGGCGACCGGTCCTACACCAATGGAGTCCTTGCAGCCGAGATGCTTACTATGAATTCACCTGATAGGGGCAGTGAAAGGCTCCAATATATAACTTTTGGGTGTGGTCACGACAATGGTGGGGTCTTCAGGGGCAAGGAAGCCGGTGTCGTTGGCCTAGGAGGTGGGCCACTTTCATTGGTGTCTCAGTTGAGTCCTTCTGTAGATAAGAAGTTTGCCTACTGCTTGATGCCGTTGGATCATAAAGAAATTAGCAGCCGCATGGACTTTGGCGACAGTGCCGTAGTCTCTGGCAATGGAGTTGTCCACACCCCTTTAATCTCCAAACCAGGTCAAGAAACTTTCTTCTATGTCAACCTTCAAAAGATCGGTGTAGGAAACAAGAGCATTTCTCTTGGGGACCTTGTAGAAGGCAACATCATCCTCGACTCGGGCACGACTTTGACATATCTTCCTTCCAAAGCGTACCAAGACCTTTTGTCTGTGTTGAAGGATGCAATCGATCTCCAACCGGTCCAAGCCCCGTCCAATGTCAACCTTGACCTCTGCTACGAGCCTGGAGAGAATTTGAAGCTTCCTCAGTTGACGTTTGAATTTGATGGGGCTGAAGTGGTACTGTGGGCGTTGAATACCTGCATTAAGGTGGCTGATAATGTGGTCTGTTTTGCTTTTAAGAGTACAAAGTCTTTAAACATGAATCTCGCTGTCATTGGCAGTGTCGCGCAGCAGAACTTCAAGATTGGATACGATTTAAGTGACATGAAGGTGGCCTTCCAGCGGACGGATTGTACCCATCAGTAGGGTTTGGGAATTTGGCTCTGCTTATATGGTTTAAGAACTGGGTTCGAATTTTAATCTTTTTAATAATATATGATGTGGTAAGATGGTTGGGACTGCCTTTTTGTACTTGTTGTCTATTAGAACTAATCTATTCATCTATTTAGATATAGGGCTGTTACACGCCGGGTGAAGTATCAGTACCCCTTTCAAATGACACCCACCTTCTAATTATCATCAAACGAAGCTATCATTTTGTAAACCATTAAATTGATCTCCTTGATCACTCTCGTTTAGAACAAAGGAGCCTATACGATTTGAGTTGAAAACGCACCCATGCCTTTCATACCATTTTATCCACTCCTCAACTTTTTCTTGTGGGGCCACTTGCTATCACACACACAATATCCAACTATGCCAAATACATAGAAGTATGCAAAAGAAAGATATCATAATTCTCTTATTTTTGCGGTCTCACAAGTTTAGTTATTATTTGCATAATTACTACATCAAGAAAGAAAAGATATTTGTAAAACAAAAAAATATCACCATGAAATTGAGGTTACTAAATAAATAGTAGTGGAAGTTTTCTAATAAGGTAGATATCAAAATGATGTGAGAAGCAGAAGCATAACTATATGAAGATAATGGTGCTAGAAAAGGAAGGTAATTACATTAATAGAGAAACTAATGGATAGAATTGTGGAGAAAAATTAAAAAAAAAAAAAACTGTACATTGATAAAACGTGTGCACAGAGATATATATAGAAATATATAAGGATTAAATGTATGTAGAAAGGAAAGGGGGTATATCTAACAGATACATCCAAATTTTTGGAGGGGCAACCAAATATATCTAATGTAGATTTTCCAAATCTTGGAGGGACCATGGCCCCTAGACTCCGACCAAGACCATGTAATTAAGACAAGAACTCACTCCCAAATATCAAGAAGAAAAAAAATGGAAGTGGAGAAGGAAGCAACCGATCACTCAAACGGGAAGTTGACTTGACAAACTGAAAAAAGTTTCTCTTCTTTTTGACTGGCCATAGCTAAGATATAGTTTTAACAGTGTAAATTCAATAAAGGAGGGAAAGTTTCTCAAACAAATAAAAAAGGAGACTTTTTTTTACACTGGAGTTGGAACTCCCAAAAAATACAGAATTGACTGAAGGGTTTGACCACAGAACTGTTTAGTGATTTTAGACAGGGGGATGTAATCTGATGGAGCAAAACCGCATAGTGCTTCGCATAGATGGAGAGATGCATAAATAATGACTTCGTATCTTATCTTCTAGAGGGAGTAGATCGTGGAGAAGAAAATGAGCAAATTCCTCTCCTAGCAAAGAGGTTGCAGTCCCAAAAGAGAGCAGTCCAGAGGATGGTTGGAGAGAACCCAGCCTTCGATTTTAGAAAATCATCTTTGATCTTCATTTTTAACCATCCCATGCATTCAATTCCTATGTTTTTAGGGCCTTGATATTAAACTGCCAATAGAGTGGCATGTACATATTTTGAGTCCACCTATTGAAAATCTGGAGTTTGGATACCAGGCTTTAACCTAGAGAACTCTTGAATTGAATGAGTGAAACTCCAATCAGAATTCTTGAAACCATTGGATTGGCTATTTGGTAAGTACCCTCATTGAGGATCGAATAGTCAATTATTGGAGTCCATTGACATCTCTAAGTCAAGCCTGGTTCCTCTTCGGTTGGCTCTCAAGAAAAATTCATGAGATTACCAAGTGCGTCCAAAATAATTATCCAAACCGTTCAAAAATAAATTAATTACCTCCTCTATTGTCCCTCCAAGAGAGTTCGCACAAATAGAATCCGTGTAATTCAAAAGCTCACTTTTAAATCATATAAATAAAATGATATAAAAAATTCAATTATTTTATAGAGATCAATCTAGTAGTAGGCACAAATTGCATTGGAGTAAAGTTTTTAATAAATAAAAACTTGTATAAAATGTAGCATTTCCTTCAAGTGGTTAAGATCTTCCTTAAATAGCTCCACTATGGACCACACCAATTACTCTGTGCGTGGGAGCCTAAGAGGATTCATACTCCTTTAATATCAATGCATGCATGGTCCATGTACGAAGATACAACCATGCAGGCTCATTAAGACTAACTTATCTTGATATCCATATACCCAATGGTATTTATTTATAGGCTAAATTAGTGATAGGTCCATGAAGTGGAATGTTTGGAGGCTCTGGTCCACGCAATTTCTGTTTAAGGGCTCTAGTCCACGCAGCTAGACATTTTGCTGCTAGAGGTCTATACGTTTGCACGATCATATATTTCGTGACTGATTTGCCCTTTCAAACATTTTAGGCATAAAATTTTGAAATAATAAAATTTTGGGTAACCGATATGCCTCCTCCCTCCTTCCTAAATCCTCTCGATTTTCTCCACCCAAAAGAACCCCTTCTCATTCTTCTTTTCTCAGCATCAAAACCAGAGAAGCAGCCAAAGATCGTCTAGACGCCTTGGAAAACCTAGATCTCGGGCATTTCCTACTGAAGATGGCACGAGACACGATTGCATTGGGGGAAAGTTCTCGTTTCCTGCAACAGGAAGAAGAACATGCTGCCTCCTTCCTTTTGTCTCTGGCCAACAGAACTGGCAATCAAAAGCGGCATCGAACTCCGGCGATATCTATAGGAGTGACAGCCTCGATCCTTTGCGCACGGAGAACTTGTGCGCTGCAGATATTTGAACCAACGGTCTGTTACCGTTGTTTTCTCCAGTAGAGGCGAACCGGCAGACCTTCTCCTCTGTCTACCGGCATTGTGTGGCGCACTGATGATCAAAATTGATCCTTTAAACAGCACCAGAAATCTAACAGAAGCACCGAGAGCCCCCTCTGTTTCTTCTTTGATTCAGGTTGACTGCGTAGAACACCAATAATCAACCGCTCTCTGTCTCCCCTACAACGCAGGACTTGAGTCTACATCTGTTGTTTTTCTCCGATTAAGATGAATCGGCTGGATCCTCCATAAACTATACCAGCAATTCGAACCCAGGTGCAATCCTTCTTTGTTTCGAGTTTCTGCCTGAGACCCTATCAGCGTGGGCCTTTCTTGCTGAATATGGCGCAAGACATGATCGCTTCGGGGGAGAGCGCGAACAAGGGGTTGAATTTCGCGATTCGGGTGTCGAAGTCGTTTGAGAGGGAAGCCAAGTTTGGTGATGTCTGAGGTTTTACAAAGTTTATCTGAATTTTTGTGAGATTTATTTGAGTTTTTGTTAAATTGCTAAGTGTTTTTGACAAATTTATCTAAGTTTTTAAAAAAATTATCTGAGTTTTTTTAGCAAATTTACGTTTTTTGAAATCTATTTGCGTTATTTTATTTTATTTGCTTTTTAAAAAATTTATTTGCGTTTTTTAAAATTTAACTGAGTTTTGGCAAAAATACTTGAGTTTTTGGCAAAATATTCAGAAATTTGAAAAATCAATTTATCATAGTTTTGGCAAATGTGTTTGCATTTTTTAATTTTATTTGATTATTTTGAAATTCATTTGTGTCTTTTGAAATTTATTTAAATTTTTTGAATTTTCTTTGGATCTTTTGAGATTTATTTGAGTTTTTTGAAATTTATTTATATTTTTTGAAATTTATTTGGATATTCTAAAATTTTATTTTCATTTTTAAATTTATCTGCATTCTTTTGAAATTTATTACATTTTTTTTAAAGTTATTGTGTTTTTTGAAATTATTGCATTTTTTAACAAATTTATTTACGTTATTTTCAAATTTATTTGTGTGTTTTTAGAGCTTAGTTTCAAAATCTCACTAATGGGATTCCATTAATCATGGCCAATTAAATGGTGGTTGACCATTATTAATGGATATCCCACCAATCATTATGATTTAAAGATTGGGTAAATTAGATATTTTAAATCGTTTGGAAAAAAGACCATTCACACTATAAAAAAAAGATTGCATGGTTGACTGTTAGTAATCGATATCCCACCAATCATCTTGGGTTATGATTTAAAGATTGGGTAAATTAGATATTTTAAATTATTTGAAGAAAAAGACCATTCACACTATAAAAACAAGATGGTGGATCTAATATCATAAAGTGAAATCTCATTCATGATCACGCATGCATTCAAATGGTCAAATAGCAGCTCAGGAAATTCGGACTCTCAACTGACAACTCTCTCAATTAACTTCAAAATGGCAAGTCCGATGATTGACACTCCCTGTGAGTAAATGAGATCTAATTATTTTCCTAAAATACAAGGCCAAAAATCTCACCAAGATCCTTTTCATACGGAATTTAGGAATTGCTTACTTCACATAGCTAACATCCACCGTCCAAATAACAAATGTCACTATTTATTGTGTATTTTTATGTAGACTGCCGAGAGATATTCACATTCATCAGGAATGGCTTTTTAGCAAGTGGACAGGAGCTGGTCATACAATCCAAAAACTCACTTAATCTCCTCTCATCCACTCCCTCTATAAATAACACAACCATTTCACCTCTCCAAACTTGTCTTCCTCCCCTTGCTTAGCCATGGCTGCTTCTCCCAGCCCTCTTTCTATTGCCCTCATTTTCTTCTTCTTCGTGAATCTACCCAACAATCTCGACGCTGCTGGTTTCAGTTTTGAGCTCATCCACCGCGACTCCCACAAATCCCCACTTTACAACCCCTCTGAAAGCCACTTTGATCGCGTGTCGAGAGCCATTCGTAGATCGAATTCTCGCGTCAACGATTTCATTTCAACTGCTTCTACAACCACTGGCAAAGACGTGTCCTCCACAGTGTTTCCCAACAGTGGAAGCTATCTCATGAGCATTTCTCTCGGCACTCCACCTTTTCAAATCCTTGCCATCGCCGATACAGGAAGCGATCTCATCTGGACCCAGTGCCTTCCGTGTGAATCCTGCTTTAAACAGGACGCTCCTATTTTTAATCCGTCAAGATCGTCTTCTTATCTAGACCTCTCATGCGATTCCCACATGTGCTCGGAACTTTCCCAGTCTGAATGCGACAGCAATGAGAGATGCAGCTACTCTTACAGCTATGGAGACCGGTCCTACACCGATGGAATCCTTGCAGCCGAGACTCTTACTATGAATTCATCAGCTAGCGGCAGCGTGAAGCTCCCCAATATAACTTTCGGGTGCGGTCATGACAATGGTGGAACCTTCAGCCACCGCGAAGCTGGGCTCGTAGGCCTCGGAGGTGGGCCTCTTTCATTGGTCTCTCAGTTGAGTCCTTCCGTAGATAAGAAGTTCGCCTACTGCTTGGTGCCGTTTGATGATAAGAACGCCAGTAGCCGTATCGATTTTGGCGACAGTGCCGTAGTCGCTGGCAATGGTACTCTCTACATCCCTTTAATCTCCGAACCAGGTCAAAAAACTTTCTTCTATGTCAATCTTCAAAAGATCACTGTGGGAAACAAGAGCATTTCTCTTGGGGATCTAGAAGAAGGCAACATCATCCTTGACTCAGGCACGACTCTCACATATCTTCCTACCGAATCCTACAAGAACCTTTTGTCTTTGTTAAAGGATGCCATCGATCTCCAGCCTGTCACACCCCCGTCTAATGAAGGCCTTGACCTCTGCTACGAGCTTGGAGAGGATCTCAAGGTTCCTGACTTGACGTTTGTATATGATGGGGCTGAAGTAGTACTGGGGTCGTTGAATACCTTCATTCAGGTGGCTGATAATGTGGGTTGTTTCGCTATCGCGGGTTCAGACACTTTCGCTATCCTTGGCAATGTCGCGCAGCAGAACTTCAAGATTGGATACGATTTGAGCGATATGAAGGTGGCGTTCCAGCCGACGGATTGTACCCGTCAATAGGGTTTGGAAATTTGGCTTTATTCAGTACTGGTTTAGG
Source organism: Umbellularia californica (assembly GCA_028538565.1). Lineage (NCBI taxonomy): Eukaryota > Viridiplantae > Streptophyta > Magnoliopsida > Laurales > Lauraceae > Umbellularia > Umbellularia californica. The sequence continues at coordinate 8,326,106 of JAPQWN010000001.1, read as the reverse complement.
CTTTTGATTTTTACTCTTTTTAATAATAATATATGATGTGGTAAGATGCCATGTGATCTTTCTTTTATAACGAGCCAGAATGAAAAGAAGATGTCATGTGATGCTCATTTTTTAAAATTCACCTTTAATTTTCACTTTAATCTCATCCCCTCCCCCATCTTAATGTATTCATTTATTATTAATGGAAATAAGCGGGGCATAGAATATAAGTCGATTGAAATGAGTTCGGATCCTCTTAGAGGAGTTCTGTGTTGAAGGAGTTGAACGCGCTTTAACTTAGAGAACTCCTCAATTAAAGCAAGGAGTGGAACTCCACAATGGGCCCCACTACTGAAATTTGAATGAGTCAAAATAAGTACAGTCTAGAGAATGAGATATCCTCAAATTTTACAACAATTCGAGTTTTTTAAACCATTGAATTGACTTTAGGGTAAGTATCCTCATCGAGAATCGATTACCTGGTCCATTGGCATCTCTAAATTTGGGCCCGTTTGGTAACTCTACTCATTAAGTCAAGTGAAGTAAAGTTAATTTTAAAGAAAGAATAAAATATAAGTGGGTTATGACGGTCTTTTATTTTTAGTTGTTTGTTATTGAATCTTTTTGACTTTTTGTATGGAAAAGTAGAGTATTTTTGTCTTTTAATGAGTAAAGGTAGTTGCTTTTTTTCTTTTTTGGGAAAAGATGGAGGGAATTTTGGTAAAATGTGCTTTTGATGGGATGTTTAAATTGACTTAACTTTACTTGACTTTATAAGTAAAATTACCAAACAAGTGAAGCTTATATCCAACTCTTAACTCTCATAAGAAATTCATGAGACAACATAGTGAATCCATAAGAAAAAGCTAATCCATTTAAACTAAATTGCCTTATCTGATTTTGTCTCTCAAAGAGAGTTCACACAAATAGAAAGTTGGATAAAAAAAAAAAAAAAAAACTTTTGAATCACATAAATAAAATAATAGAAAAATAAATGTTCTGTAGAGATCAATCCAACATTAGGCCCCAAAACTCGTCCCTTCCTGTAGTATATATATAATCTTTGTCAAATTTCATTGAAATAGCTCACTGTGAATGGTATTGTTCAAAATATTTAAACAAAACAATATAAAAAAATCAGTTTTAAAATACATAAATAGGCTCCAATGACACAATATTGGAATGCCATTGTAAGGATAAGCTATAGTAAAATGCCATTGTAATAGTCATTTGTTAGTAATAAAATGGAGGAATGAATGCAATTTCATACCCCATAACCGTTATATAACACAATATCGGAATCTAGTTTCAAAATCGGTATTAATTTCTCTTCATTTTTTAATTTCTTCTTAAAATAAGCAAATCATTCAACTTATAACAGCGCATCAATTCTACTACCTCCAGGATTATACATAAAAAATGTAAAATGAAAAGGCTGATTCTAAGCTGTATTTTGCAATATCAAAGACTCATATTCCGGGTCTTAGTTCCACGGATCGAAACCTATTTGGACATAGAACCAGACCCTTTTATCAATCAGAACCTAAAATAAGCTCCAAACCTGATTTTTTTGTGAGTCGGAACTTTCGGATAATTAGAGAATCAAATACCTGTTTGTGACCTTACAATAGATGTTAGACAAGATAATGTTCGGTCAACACTTGATACTTTAGTAGTAATGTAAAAAAAAATAAAAATAATAATTCTCTTGTTTTGAGGCCATTAGCCCGGCCTTGCAATGACCTTAACCCTCAAGGGTAGGGTATGGGCCTAGGTAGTGTAGGACCTCATAGGGCTTTGGCACTCCTAGGCCTGCCCCTGTATATATTAAGGGTAAGACGAGGGCAACCCTAGGCCCGGCCGGACCCTTTGGCAGCCCTAGTTGGAAGACTCAAGCATCCACTCAGAAGGGTGTTCATGGAACAGGTTGAGGTGGGGTAAGGCATATCCAGGCCAATCCTGGATTTATAAACATATGCATATATTCGGCCTAAGCCCCGACTTGTGCCCTAAATGCCTAGCCCAAACCAAGCCTGCCTCAAACATCTCAGGCCCGAACCTGGTCATTCAATTAATCATACTGGACCTGGCCGAGTTTCATTTAACTACAATCACTAAGTTTTCGTTTGGCATCTCTATATTTTCGGGCTCTATACGTCAAAGTGGTTTGATACAGATGTTTTTGAGATTTAGACTGACAATAGACATTTTTACACTACTTTGTATGGGCTGAAAATTGGTGCTTTTTTTTTTTTTGATAACATGGGAACCCGCCGGCCCTCCTTTGGTTGATCTTTGGTAAACCCACGGATATATAGAACCACCCACTAGCCCTATGTATCGGATAAGGCCTTAAGGGATTCAAAGGCAGGGCCTTTAGGTTAAAACTAGACTTCCGAGCCACACGAACATTTTAAGTGTGGGTACACGAAAATTGGTGCTTTTGATGTAGATGAGTGTCTAAAGCAGATCGAACCTAGCTACTACAGTTAATTTCCTATTAATTCATTATTTCTTTATTTTTTAAATCCGTGCCCTATATGATGATCCGAACTGTTTAAAGTCTTCATATCACTAAGAATGGCTAGGGGGCCAAAATTGAACCGTTGATTCTTCACGGATCTCAAGATATATATGATATTGTTTTAAACCATTTGATCTACATTTCTGTTCTTTTGTGAGATGCTCTATCAAGATCGAACCCTTGATCCTCTCTGGAATGCCAAGAATGATTATTGGGTCAAATCCCAGACTTCCATTTGATGTGGATCTCGATAAATTATTGAAAATCAATGAACCGTAGATGTGCTCGTGTAAGTGACTGGGTTTCATGTGATGCACAAGCAGTCCAGTTTTTCCATTTTTCCTTTAATTTTATGGCCATTAGTGTTGTGCGTGCCTAAAATTTACGGACTTGGTTTAGGAGGTAACGATGATGATGTTTAACTGATCAGGAACATTGCTGATGGCCGGAGACCTGAAAGGAAGAAGAAACAGATGTCAGGGGCCCCGGGCTGCTGTCAGCGAAAGGCACTCCGACGCCTGAGTCAGTGCAGCCACTGAACTAAAGTGAAGTGGGGAAGGAGGCTGTTAGCAAAAATAGCAGAGTATAGGTTGTATCTTGAGTATCTGTTCATGGCTTACCATGCAAGTATATGTAGAGGAGAATGGAAGGTTCCATAGTGGAGGTAGGTGGGGATACTTGTCCCATCAGCCCACTCCTAGCATCCTTAGTGGGGGTACGTGAGGGTACTGTCCCATAGGATCTCTCCTCAAATCCCTCACATAAATGTGGACGTGATAGGGAAGACCCCTTATCAGTATTCGGCGGCTACCCTATCTGTCAGGGTGCTTTGTATGCAGCTGTCCCATCCCATAATGGAGATTAGAAGCCCAGCGTCCACCTCGGTCAAGTAGGCCGAGGTGGATTTCACCAAGGTCAGGCCTGCTTAAAGTTGGATACCGTTACCGAGACGCTCGAGGCAGAGCCCAGAAATTGCGTGACCGATACACTTACCGGGTCCAGCTCCAACTTGGTGCCAGCTGGCATGCTGCCAAGCTGGGTGAATGAGGTCGATGTAACCTTTAAGCAGTATCACTGTCCAAGCCGTGGATCACCTCGGTATTAGATAATCACTCCCACACAAGTGTAAATCCAAACCGCTGATCCTCTTTACAATTTTAAGAATGGCCAATTTGTACCGTTGATCATTGACAGATCTTTAGATATTTGTGAAAATTGTGGACCATTAGATCCAAACCGTTCATCCTCTTAAGAAGCCTAAAAATGGTAATAATGTACAAAATAACCTCTTAACTCCTTTTGGATCTCGAACTATTCAAGAGAAACCGTGGAGCATTGATCCTCTTATGTTTAAATGGTTGGAATTGCATGTGATGACAGGTCGTCTGGTTTTTTCTCATTTTTTCTTCAATTATTGGGCATAAACCAGTAATCCAAACCGTTACGTCTCTTTAGAATGTTCAATACGGCCATAGGTTCAAATATCAGCCGTTGATGCTGTACCTTTATTGAGATATTTGTGGTAAAATGTAAACCATTAAATATGAATTCTCGATTTTGTGTGGGTTCCTTAAGCAAGATCATCTTTTGAATGATAAAAGGCCTTGATTCTTCGTATTTTTTTATGAGATTTGTGAAGAATACGAACCGTCGAATTAGTAAAATGTCGAGTTCAAACAATTTATTTGTTTTTCCAAACGGTCTATTTATAAAATACCTATTCCACACAAATCTATTCTACACAGATCTATTTGATACCGATAAGATCTGCCAAACAAGTTGATACAACCACTAAAATCTGGGCCAATTTTGTTGTGGCTGGGTTGAGCTTCGAGATTTCTTCAATTAATCATAGCCCTGTTCAAATATTAAAAGGGCCAGATCTCCCTCCCTATCTCCCCCTTCTTGTCTCTTTGCCTCTTTCTCTCCCCCCCTCTCCTTGTCTCTCTCCCTCCCACTCCGAGGGTGTTGCATATCCTTTTAGGTAATTTAAAACATGGTCATAAAAAAGTATGTGTAGAGAACAAAAGGGTCATTCTACTCTACTGCCACAAAAAAAAAAAAAAAAAAAAAAAATTCACACACAATTTTTGAAAATTTTAATTTTGCCTAAACTACTCTCCCCCTTCCACGCTTCACAACTCGCCCCCCCCCCCCCCCCCCCCCCGTCGGCCCGCCCGCCCGCCCGCCTAGTCACCCCACCCCCTCCATATACCCAGCCCTTCCCCTTCCACCCTCCTCCCCCTACCCAACCCGGTCACCCCACCCTCCCGTGGAGAAGAAGGAGGAGGAGGGGAAAGAGAAAAAAGAAGAAGGGAAGAAAGAAGAGGGGCGAGACAGAGAGAATGAGATGGCTAAGGAGATGGGAGAGAGAGGGAAATTAAATGGGGGAAATAGAGAGAGAAGAGGAGAGCTTGGTGGTAGCTAGCAGTAGTGTTGGTGGTCGCCGATGGTGACGGTGAAGGCGTGGTGACATGGGACAGCAAGAGGGAGTGAGAGGAAGAGAAGGGAAGTGGAGAGGAAGAGGGGGGAGGCGGGGAGTCGGTGGTGGTAGTCGACGGTGAGGGTGTCCGGTGGCAGCATGAGGCATGAGGGAGAAGAAGAAGAACAAGGGAGAGGGAGAGAAAATAGGGGAAGGGTGGAAGGGGCCGGTCTCCCTCACTTTATTTAGAACACGTGATGAACTTACGTTACCTCTCTTGTTTTAGAATAGAACTAGCATGAAGCCCCTGTGTGATGCACGGGTTATGTCTTGTGTGACCTTAGTAATATATTCAAACTAATATTCCTTTCATATAAATCCATTTATAACAAAATAAAAAAATTCAAATCAATCAAAAAATTATGAAAATCAAAGCTATATTCCTTTAAACCATTTTATCATAGACGCTTCACCTTTAAAAAAAAAAAATGATTCGGATGTATTTCTGCTCATTTTGAATACTATATAAAAACTTTAAAAATCCCCTTAGTTTATAAGGTTGGAAGGCATCCATTTGAATTAGGTCACATCCACACAAATGGGCCCAAGAGACATATTTTATTGAAAAGTTACATATATATACATTTTTAAAAAGACACATTCACAATTGGGCCCAAAAAAAAGGCACATTTTATTAAAAAGGTATGTATGCATTTTTGGAAAGACACATTCACAAATGGACCCCAAGAAGCTGACATGGCTTCTCCTAACGTCAGTATTGAGTTTATTTTTTCCCAACCGCAAGGCATTCCATTGCATTGGGTCACATCCAAACAAATGGGCACAAGAGATATATTTTATTGAAAAAGCACACATATATTTTTAAAAATACACATTCACAAATGGGCTCCAAGAAGCTGACGTGGCTTCTCCTAAGGTGAGTATTGAATTTTTTTTTTCCAACCGCTATAAAGCTTTAAAGAGAAAGAATTGAAAGGAATTGCTGCATTATAGCACTACCCATTTATATAAAAAAATGGGTATACATAGATGGAATGGGGAGTCACACGTAAGAATCTCACATGTATGGAAATGGACAACTACGCAGGGGATCCGGGACGTGAAATATATTGCAGCCAATCAACTCTTATCAAATATCTTCAAAATTGCAAATCCAATAAATGGCACTCCCTGTGAGTAAATAAAATTTAATAATTTTCCTGTATTACAAGGCCAACCATGATCCATCTCACACTGAATTTATATAGTGCCAATTTCACACAGCTAACATCCACCGTCCAAATACAACAAAAAAAAAGGCCTATTTATTGTCCATATATATGAAGATTTCTGAGAGATTAAAAACAGGCGTTTAAAGTAGGTAATAGTATCTGGTCAAAAACTCACTCCCCTCTCCATTACTTCTCTCTCTATAAATAACAAAGAATCCACCACTCCAAACTCGTCTTCCTCCTCTTGTTTAGCCATGGCTGCTTCTGCTCCTCTTCTTCCTATTGCCATCTTCTTCTTCTTGTTCTTCGTTCTACCCAACAGCCTCAACGCTGCTGGTTTCAGCGTTGAACTTATCCACCTTGACTCCCCCAAATCCCCATTTTACAATGCCTCCGATAGCCCATTCGATCGCGTGTGGAGAGCCATTGATAGATCGAATTCTCGCATCAACTACTTCATTTCCTCTACATCTGCACCGAGAGGCAATGGCACGTCCTCCACAGTGGTTCCCAGAGCTGCAAGCTATCTCATGAACATTTCTCTCGGCACCCCACCTTTGGAAATCGTCGCCATTGCGGATACAGGAAGCGATCTCATCTGGAGTCAGTGCCTTCCCTGCAAGACCTGCTATAAACAGGTCGCGCCAATTTTCGATCCGTCCAAATCATCTACTTACACTGATGTCTCGTGCAATTCCCACACGTGCTCGGAAATTCGCAAGTTGGGCTGCACCAGTAATGGAGGCTGCATGTACGGGTATTCATATGGAGGCGGGTCCTATACCAATGGAGTCCTTGGAGAGGAGACGCTTACAATGACTTCATCAGATGGTGGCAGCGTGAATTTCCCTAATATAACTTTTGGGTGCGGTCATGAAAATGTAGGAGGCTTCGACAGCCATGGAGCTGGTATCATCGGCCTTGGAGGTGGGCCTCTTTCATTGGTCTCTCAGTTGGGTCCTTCAGTAGGTAAGAAGTTCGCCTACTGCTTGGTGCCGTATGCTCAGAATACGACCAGCAGCCGGATGGATTTTGGTGACAATGCTGTAGTCTCTGGCAATGGGACTGTGATCACCCCTTTAATCTCCAAAACAGTTGGTGACACCTTCTTCTATGTTGCCCTCGAAAAGATCAGTGTAGGAGAGAATAGCGTCTCTGTTCCCAGCCCTGAAAAAGGCAACATCTTCATTGACTCAGGCACTACTCTCACCTTACTTCCTGCCTCCGTTCACAAAAGCCTTTTGTCTGTGTTGAAGGGTGCCATCAACCACCAACCGGTGCCAGACCCTTCAAAGTATTTTGGCCTCTGCTACGAGTTTCGGAAGGATCTCAAGATTCCTGACTTGACGTTTGGATTTGATGGGGGTGAATTGGTTCTTGGGCCTATGAATACCTTCCTTCAGGTGAGCGAGAATTTGACTTGTTTTTCTTTCATAAGTTCAGACTCTGTCGCTATCATTGGCAATATCGCGCAACAGAACTTCAAGATTGGGTACGATTTAAGTGACATGAAGGTGGCATTCCAGCCAACGGATTGTACCCATCAATAGAGTTTTGAAATTGATATTTTTATTTATATGGTTTATTCTGGTTTCACTTCTTTTTAAAATATGATTTATGATGTGGGAAGATTGTTGGGACTGCATTTCACATTAGCCTCTTCTAAAACTGTGTATTTAACTGAAGGAAATAATTTGTCTATGGATTGTTTGTTCCTATTTGGGGTTGGAAAGAATGTGTCAGTAAATCATCTGCCATCCTGAAATCTTTTTTATGTTTGCTACATTTCCTTCTTAAAGGTGTTGAGCTTATTTACGACTGTGGGCCGACTGGTTTGTGTTCAGTGAGTGGGCCGCTGGCTGCTGCAGATAACACTAATCCGTGGAATGATACACACAGAGACGTCGACTATTCATATCATGACTCGATTAGAAAGAACACTCTGAGTTAAAATTTAGAGCCGGCAAAGCCTAACGCGACCTGCATTTAGGTTCAACAAACCTAATCTTTGTTATCCGCAATTAATCCCTTATATTTTTCCATCCAACACATATATTTATGAATCACACGGTTAATAATTACTCATCCTTGTTGTATGGTATCAAAAAAAATGGCCCGTGTTGATTTGGTCCTATTTGAATGAGCCAAACAATTATTACTATTATTATTATTATTATTATTATTGCTACTGCTACAAATAAAGTTTACGACTCAATTTTGTAGAGTGTGTCTTTGTATTTTGATATAATCTTTTATTTCTACTTGTTTGGGTATTTTATTTTTATAGTCATTATTTAAAATATATATACAATACTCAAGTTATGTATATTTCCTAGTTTCTTTTTTATATTTTCTCAAGCACGCCCTTTGTTAGCTTGCTCAAATACTATTTACCCTTCCCTCTTAGTATGTGAATTGTGGATATAAAGAAATATACAATGGACATGACAAACTATAGAATTGCTAAAATAGAATGGATTGTTTAAATGTCTGGGCAATATGAGGATAAATAGACCTTGGCCTATTGGACTCCACAAGATAAGGATGTGGAAAGCATGTTTGGTATGTGTAAATCACTGTTCCAAATTTTTATTTTACAGGAAGAAATCTCAAAATCTTAACATGCTGGCATAAGAAAGTTCAACAAAAAGACAAAATTTTTTTTAAAGAAAAACTTGATGGCATGCACAATTATTTCTTACTTATCTCGTCTTTTAAATAATGCTATTTAAAGACTCCAAATTCTCTCACTTATCCTAAAGATAGGCCCCATGTTCATAATCTCAAAGAAGGTGACCCAACTTTATAATTTCTAAGGTGGGTCACATGGTCACAATCACAAAAGGTGAGCCTATATTAAAATTTTATAATGTTGTAATCACATTATAAATTTTATGAATATGGGTCATATCTTCTAATTTATAAAGGTGAACATCACATTATAATTTCTAAATGTGGGTCCCATGTCCAAAATCACATAAAGGTAGCCCAACTTTATAACAATCACAAAAGGTGGAGCCACATTGTAAATCCTATGAATGTGGGCCCACATTGTAAATCTTATGAATGAAGCCGCCCCATGTTCGTGTTTCTAAATGTGCGCACCAAATTGTAATATTTTAAATGTGGGTCTCGTGTTTCTAATTAACAAAAAAAGATGGCCCCACATTATAATTCCCATAAAGATGGGCCTACATTGTAAACCTTATGAATGTGCTCCCCCCATGTTCTATTTACAATTAACAAAAAAAGATGCCCCACGTTATAATTCCCATAAAGATGGGCCTACATTTTAAACCCTATGAATGTGCTCCCCCCATGTTCTACTTTTTAAATGTAGGCACCACAGAATAATTTCTAAAGGTGGGTCCAGGGTCCCAGATCACAAAAATTGCGGCTCCACTTTGAATTTCTTAAATGTGGGTCACATGCATGGTCACGATCACAAAAGATGGAGCCAGATTGTGAGTCCTATGAATGTGCATGGGCCCCATTTTCTAATTTATGAAGGTGGTGCCATGTTGTGAGTTCTAAAGGTGGTGCCATGTTGTGAGTTCTAAAGGTGGGTGCCATATTTATATTAAAAAAAATGTGACCCCACATTATAATTCATATAAAGGTGGACTGACATTGTAAATCCTATGAATAAGGATTTCATGTTCTAATTTTGAAAGGTAGGTACTTCGTTGTAATTTATACAGGTGGGTCCCATGTACGATAATAATAGTGTCGCAAACAATAAAAGGTGGGTCCCAAATTATAAATCCTATGCCCGCTCCTTGGAGCAACACTTTTATAATGTTACCAAATAAGTTCTGTACAAGATACCCTCACTAGAGTAATTTGATATAATGTTGCCAAACAAGTTGCGCAGAATATAATTTTAGCACAGCCTGATCTGAGCACACAATTAAAAATTGCAGAAAAACATGGCAAATGGCCGGGTCCTAAGTAATCCGCCTCATATGGTCTTGAAATTCGGTTGGGCTTATCAAAGAATTCACAAATGGGCTAGCAAGTAAAACATGCATTTGAATAAGAATTTTTTTTAAGACTCTCCCCCTATTCAAATTCCTTCATTGCTGTTGTTTGGTTCTCTGCTTCTTACCTTTGCTGCTCCCTTTGGGTTGTAGTGCAGTTTTGAGCAGCTGCTGTTGCTGTCTGGAATTGTTTCCAAGCTTCTTGTTTTTTTTCAGGTTTTTGTTTCTTCTTCTTTTGTTTCCTGGTTTTAGCCTTCCTGTTTTGAGGCTTCCCTTTGTGTTTGCTTTCTTTTGGCTGTATTTTTTCTTCTCTTTGTCCTAGCTAGGGCTTTGCCCTTCTTTCTCTTTCAATTCAAATTTACCATTTAGCAAATAAATAAATAAATAAATAAAAATGCCTTCATCAATACCGAGCAACCGTCGACCTTCGTGGAAATGTCCATAATAATATTTCTTCATTTTAATTGTAGATTTGTCGTCACAATACACAGCTTGCCAAGGGATGTTCGGAGGCCATCTCAAGTTGCCCTTCTCCATTTTCTGGAGATATTTCTCCACTAATAACCTGTCAAGTATTTCTCTTTTACTTTAATAAATTGTTTCCTCTCATTTGGGGGCGTCGCCACATGTTTCCTTTGTTTCTGCAATACAAAATTTACCTTCGAGCCGCCCCCCAACCCCCTAAAAAAAAACCTTGTTGTGACATATATAACAAGACCATAGCTTATCTTGCTTCTCATTTAAAACAGATTAGATTCTCCTCACTCAGTGGCGGAGCCACATGGAATTGATCCTCGACTTTTAGCCTCCTTTAAAATAGGAGGAAAAGAAACGAAAGTTGATATGTTCATTGCTGTCATTTTGTTCCTTCTCATATTTTCCTTTTTTTTTTTTTTTTTTTTTTGCCCATTTGACAACTTTTTTTCCCTTTCGGTATTTTATGGTCTTTCTTTCTTTCATTCTTTTTTCCCCCTTCTCAATTTCTTTTTTCCTTTTCCTCACCCTTTGTTGATTTCAGATCTCAAACCCTCTCATAATTAGCATATTTGAAATATTCTTTTGTTAAGTTATTATCAAAATTCAAATATTTAGAATCTTAATTCAAGTTTTGAATTAAATTAGATCAAATTCAATTCTTAAGCATGATATTTCATATGCTTATAAATAGAAGTGCTTAAAAGTTCTCTATGCTAATTACTTGTCCTGGTTCCATCAACCTTATTGTTTTTATTAAAGTAATTATAAAAGGATTTAAGGCTTTAAACAATGAGCCAAATTTCAAGACTTTTTTGTCAACAATGACCCCATATTATTTTTTTTTGCTAAATGGCAAATTGAAATAAGAAGAGGAAAAGGCCAAAGGCCCCCAAAGAAACACAGAGAGAGATCCACAAGAGGAGGCAAACAGAAAAAACCACTCCAGCAGCACCAAGAAACAAAAGAAAAAATACAGGGAAAGAGGACAAAAGAAAAATAAATAACAACCAAAAGCTCAACCAAAGCAGAAGAGAAGAGCAGCACCAATAATGGACCAAAATGAGGCCTGAGGAGGAACAGGAGCTCGAGAGGAGGAGAAGAAACTCAACAGAAGCAAAACGGAAAACCAGGCACAGCCCTGAACAGCGACTGAAGCATGAAAACGACAGAGCTGCACTAAGAAAAAACCAGACCCAAACAGCGCAGCAGCTGGGCAAAATTGCAACTCAGCAAATGCTGGACCAAACCACAGCAACAGCTCTCAGATGAAAGCAGCAAGCAGCAGTGAAGCACGAAGCAGCTACTGCTGAACTGCAACACAGCACAACAGCCACCACAAACAGTACAAAGCAGACTGCAGGGACAGCTGCTCCCAAGAACAGCAGAGGATAGGAGAGCTCAGCGAAAACCAAGAGCACATCAAGCAAAGAAAAGAGGAAGAGACCAGCAACTCCAGCTCAAACAGCACCCTCCAGAAAGCTCCGCACAGAACAGCACCTGCAGAGACACTCAGGACGGCAGAACTCCCCAGCACAACCAGCAGGCGCAATAGAAGCCCAGAACAGCAAGGACAAGATCACCCACTTGAAAGGATCGAAACTGAGGCCTGAGGAGGAACCCGAACTCGGGGGGAAGAAGAAGAAACACTTCAGAAACCCAAATGGAAACCAAAGCACAAACAGCAGCAGAACCAGCACCAAGCAACTACTACTGAACAAGAAAAACAATGAAGCTCCTACACTCTCAGCACTACTTCAACAAGAACAGAACTAAAGACTCCAGGAACATAGAGAGTTGCAAACAGAGGGGCTTATGATGTTCAAAAAAATTAGAGAGTGCCATGGTGATTTTTGTGGACAGAATTAGAGGTATGATCATATCCCTCAATTCTGTTAAGGTGGATTTCTATCTTCATCCCATCTTGAAATTCTTGGAAATGGCTAATTTATAGTAATTTTCTGTTGGAGCTTTTCTCTTTATAGTTTTTTGGAGTTTCTTCTGTAGCCTTTTGGCTTTGGGGGTTTTTTGCCCATGTCTCCCTCCCCCTTTTCTCAATACAAATTTTACCCTTAAGCAAAAAAAAAAAAAAAAAAAAAAAAGATGTTCAAAAAAATTATGTAATTTTATTTTTTAAACTATAAACACACATTCACAAGTAAATATCCTAAAATCATGCAGTTTGTGATTCTTCTTTAATCTTTTGGACCTATGGTTGAATGTTATTAGATATGGAGAGTAATACAAATTAGTCATTTTAATAATTTTTGGGGTATAATTTAATAGCTATATACGAGTTAAACTGGGTTGAACACATTTATAATTTAATAGCTATTTACGAGTTAATTAAACTGGGTTGAACACATTTTCAACCTTTTGATATATATTAATATTTTAATTCTTTCTCAAATTTCTTGATAAAAGAGATTATTCCCCTCTAAGAGAGAATTCTGGCTGCACCACTTATGTAAAAAACCTTTACTTATTCAGAGTTTATTTTTTCTTTTGTCATAACATGAAAGGATTCCACAGGATTGCTAATAATGGATTAGAAAGATGGAAAGCAATCCACAAGATTGGTGATTATGGATTATAAAGATGGATTGATAATTATTGATATAGACATTTTTTTGGCTAAGATCTAGTGAAATTTTAGGGTCAAAATCATGATTATCTTGATTTATCTATAAATGGGCACATTTATATGATTTAGACATGAAAATATAAGTTTTTTTAAATTTATTGCCCATCTGTTCGCAATTTTTTTTTTTTTTGTTTTTTTGTTTTTTGCTGGGGGGAGGGGGGGACCAAAACAACCACTATACAAGTAAAAGAAAAGGAGAGAGCAGAGAGACTGAACCCCTAATTAATGGGGATCATACAAAAGTTTACAGAAAACTCGAAGAGGTCTACGAGAAAAAGGTTTGGCTATTTTGAGCGAGGTTGAGAGAAGCTCGGTCAGATAGTGTTTAGCCTTCGTCTGAGAGACACACACAATATCTTTTTTTTTTTTATTGCTTATTGGTAAATTTGTATTGAAAGGAGAAAAGGAGGGCAAGCCCCCAGGAGATAGAGAAGAAAAAATACATCCAGAAGCAAACTAACATACAAAAAGGCCACCTCTTAAAAAGGAGGGGCTCAAAACAGCAACAGCCAAAAAATGCTGGAAGCAAAACAAGAAGGAAAAGAAGCCAAACAGATGAAGACTAGATTAAAAATAATCCTTGATAGGGGCAGTAGCAAAAGGCATCAGAAATTCCCTTAACAAGGAAAGCTCTAGGTAGAATCAGCTGGAATTGAAGGGCTGAACACTGAGATGAAAACTTAAGGGAAGCCATAAATAAAAACTCCAAGCTAAGCACACACTGCAAAGAAGAGACATCGTACATTCTGAATCTCAGCACTGCACCACCCTTCAAAACCGCAACCCCACACACAGCACATGACTCTGTAGCATTGACAGAGGGCCAACATCAATGCCCCTACAAGCTACTACACCAGCAGCAACACAGGCTTCAAAGAGCAAAGGATTTACCAAGAGAGGAGAAGGCACTGCACAAGGAGACAACCAAACTCCCCCAACTGATGAAGACAAAGAACAACATATGTAGAAGGCACTGCAAGATACCTCCTAGCACAGAAGAACAGATGATTCCTGTCCAGAGCAGCAGAAGGAGCTACAAAGCAGAATCACTTAACAGGTTGCAGCAATAAACTAAAAGCACCACTCTTTCTAAAACCTGAGAACTATCTTTCAGTACCAATTTAACTTCTTTAAACTTCACCTCTGTAGGAACAACTCCTAAACTTTGAACAGAGTTGACAACTTTCATTTGAGAAAATAAAACCTTCTAACTGCTGCACAACCTACTTTCCAACAGCTCCCATATGGATGCTAAGCAGATTCAGCAGGATTATGAGGCTGACAATAGCCCAGAGAAGCACCCCGAGAAGAGAGACTAGGAGGTTTGCCTGCACATAACTAGCCCCTCGCATAGAACAACAGACCTCTCCTGAACTAAAGGGCCACATTCTTACTCACACCAAACCAACTTTGCACAGGGACAACAGAGCAGATGCAACTCTGGGACAGCAAGAAGAGAGCCGAACCTCTAGCAGTGGAAGGAAAAAGATAGCTGCTAACCACTCTGCTCTATAAACAACTTGGCAGAGCACATGGATCCTAGCAGATCACTACATTGTAAAGGAACAGGATGTGCACAACTAAAAGCCTACTCCCCAAAACAGAGCAGAAATGGAAGTTACTGGACATGGCTGAAGAACAGGCTGCCAATGAGAACCAAAAAGCAGTTCTAAATCTGAACTGAAGAACAAACATAATTGATGACCGATGACTCTGGATCTTTCTCTGGGTAAAGAAAACGGCAACTGCACTGTAGGGGGGGTGGGTGTGGTTACTCTCTAAGCTAGAAGAAGGACGGAGCTGGAGAGCACTTAAAAATCTCCACTCTCTAGAGCTCTCAGAATAGGATTAGATGAGATAGCCTAACGCTGGGGGAGGGGCTGAATATGTGTCTACATCTATCAATGTGAAACATCTTAGCCAACTTCAAGGAAGGACGTTTACAGCGGTGCTTGGCTTCGTTTTGGAGGAACCAGAGAGTGTTGACTATTTGGAAAAAGATTGCTGCAGCAAGCTTTCTCCCTGGGCCATCAACATCCTTGGATAAAGCAGCCCGGATAGAGGATGCAGAGAGATGAGTGGCCATGTGGATGCCAGAGAAGCTGAGAAGCCAATTCCAAAGTTGCTTGGCTAGGGCGCAAGAGAAAAAGAGATGAAGGTCAGATTCTTCTTCACTGTGACGGGAATAAAACCTGGAGGCCAAGGAACGGCCAATAAGCTTTGCCCAAGAATCTGTTGGCATTTTCCGGAGAAGAAGACGCCAACTAAAACAGGAAAGTCTCGGGTTGATCACTTTGTTCCAAACTAAACTGTGCCAAGCCACTTGATCTCCTCTGGTCCTCAGAGAATTCCAGGCTGATTTAAGGGAAAGGTCCCCTGAAGCTTGGTCTTTCCAGGAAAGCTGATCTGGAACTGGGGGAAAAGGCAGCTGAATAAGGTTGGTCTTCTGGATCAGGAAGCTCTGAACTTCTGCTGGCAAGGAAGCTGGAATGGACTAGAGTTCCCTTGAATAATATCTACGACTTGGTCATTTTGGGATAAGAGGAGGAGAGGAAATCTTGTAGAAATTGGATCATGATCAATCCAGTTGTCTAACCAAAGAAAGATAGAAATACCATTCCCTAGAATCCAACGGCTGCCAAGCTGGATTAAGGTTGCTAAGGATCTAATTCTTTTCCAAATGCAGGACCCTGCCTTTGGATTGCCTACATACCAGATTGGAGAGGATCTGAAATATCTTCTGCGGAACCAAGAAGCCCAAAGGGAATTGGAGGTGGCTGCAGACCAGCCCAGCTTAATTAGGCACTCTTCATTGAACTCCTTCACCCTTCTGATGCCCAATCCTCCCTCTGCCTTTGGCAGACACACCTTAGCCCAGTTCACATATGGCTCTTCTTCTTATCCTGGCTAGAAGACCATAGAAAGTTTCTTAGGAGCCTTTCGATTTGGTGACAGGTTTTAATAGGCAGGGGAATAACCATGGAGATATGAGGGGGGATGGAGGAAAGAACATGCTTGACCAGAGTTAGCCTTCCTACAAAGGAAAGACATTTGGCCTTCCAACCATCCAATCTAGCCTAGATGGAGTCTATAATCCGAATGAATTGGCAGTGTATGGGAGCTCCGAAGAAAATAGGGACATCGAGATATACTGCCGGGAGGTAGGCTCTGGATATTGGGATCATATTAGAGATCATCAGGGCTCTAGAAGCTGAGCATTTCCCCAAGTAGAGATTACTCTTCAAGAGGTTAAAACATTGGCCTGAAGATTTCTGGTACTTTAAGAGTAACTCTTTGATGATTCTCAACCCTAGCTTTGAGGAAAATTAGGATGTCATCAGCATAGAGAAGGTGACATGGAGTATTAGGCACTGGAGAGAGAGGCTTGATTTTCCCTGAAGATCTTAGCTGCTCTATTTGAAGGCTGAGGACCTCCTCTGCTAAAATGAACAAATATGGTGACAAAGGGTCTCCTTGACGCAGACCACATGAAGAGGAGAAGAAGCCACTTGGACTGTTATTAATTAGAACGGAGCCTCTACTTGTATAGATCATCTCCCTGATAAGGTTAATCCAAGCTGAAGAAAAGTTAAAAAATTTGAGGGCTCTGAAGAGGAAGTTCCACTGGAGCTTGTCAAAGGCCTTGGAAATGTCTAGCTTCAAGCACACTGAGCCACCACTAATCTTGGAATTTAGCTTTTGAATCAGGTCGTGAGCTAAGGCCACATTATGGTGGATGGTCCGCCCTTTAACAAAGGCAGATTGATTGTGGGAAATGAGGAGAGGAAGGATGGTTGATAGCCTTGAAGCTAAAATCTTAGAGGAGGTTTTATAAGTAAAATTTAGGAGACTAATTGGCCTGAAATCTACGAAGGTGTCCGGCGAGGAGACCTTGGGAATAAGGGAGATGAAGAAAGCATTGGATTCTCTTAACAGACGACCGGATTTGAAGAAGTGGATGACTGCTTCACAGACTTCTTTGCTCACTATATGCCAGCAATTAGTGAAAAAGGCCCTTGAGAATCCGTCCAGACCTGGGGAACTGCTCTTCTTGAGGTGGAAAACTGCCTTCCGAATTTCTTTCGGAGAAGGAATTTCGACTAGAACCTGATTTTGAGCCTCAGAAAGAGAAGGGCCAGCCATTTGAAATAGGCCTTCTTCGATAATAACTGAGTTAGCTTGGAACTTCTTGGAGAAGAAATAAACAACTTTCTCTTGGATCTGATGGGCTTCTTCGAAGAGAGTACCATCTACAAAAATTTTATCGATGCGGTTACGGATGCCTTTGGCTTTAGCAGATAGGTGGAAGAATTTAGTGTTTCTATCCCCCTTTTGAAGCCATTTCACCTTGGCCCTCTGCTTCCAGTGAGTAGACTCTGCATTGAGCCAATTGTGGAGGGAGGCTTTGGCTAGATTCAGATCCCTAAGGAGGGAATCACTAGGCTGAGCTTCGAAAGCTATTTCATTGGCCATAACTTGGGATTCTGCCTCTGCTATATGGTTCTTGAAATGACCATATATATCTTTGCTCCAAGTCTTAAGATTGAGCTTAAGCAACTTTAATTTGAAAGCCAAAATGAACTGGGGAGAACCAAAACAGGGAGCTGCCCAGCTGTCTCCGACGACCTTTGCGAAGGAGTCATGAGAGAGCCATTTTTCTTCAAATCTAAAAGGCCTATTTTTAGAAGAATGGCTTTTCCTGTGGGAGAGGATAATAGGGCTGTGATCTGAGGAAATCCTGGGAAGGTGATTTACCATTGGATCCTCAAAAGTGTCAATCCAAGAAGCATTTGCTAAAGCTCTGTCTAGCGTGGCTGCCACAAATGCCTGGCCTTTCCTGTTATTGGCTCAGGTGAAGTTATTACCTCTGTAACCCATATCTTTCAAGCCAGCTGCCATGGCTATATCATTGAAATCTTTGAGCGAAGCAGGTGTGGGAGGACGAATGTTGAGCTTTTCTTTAGCCAGAAGGATTGCGTTGAAGTCTCCTACTACACACCAGGGCTTAGTGGAGATAGAGCTTCTGAAAAGGTATTCCCAGAGGATTCTTCTATGCCTATAATCCGTGGAGCCGTAGACACCAGTAATTATACTGTGGGAGGAAGATGGAGCTCCAGAAATGGAAATGAATATATGCTGGGAAGAGTGATCTATTAAGGAGAAATTTAGATTGGAAGATTAATTACAGAGGCACCACAAGGAATTGTCTGTATTAGAGAAGGAAGGAGAGAGCCCAAAGGGAGAAGGTCCATTGGAAAAGGAGTCCAAAGAAGACTTGGGCTCAGAGAGGAATATGGCATCAGGAGAATGAACAGTTAAAAGATGGGAAACCATGGATTTTGTTAGGGAGTTACAAATTCCCCTGCAGTTCCAATAGATTATTTTAACCATTAAGAAGCTTTTTGGTGGAAGAGCCATGAGGAATAGGAGCTGAGGATGAGAGGGCTGAAACTTTTGGTTTTCTTTTGGCTTTCATCTTAAAAGAGGATAAATCAACTACTAGGGGGCTATCTTTGACTGTGTCAGGGTTGGGAAGGGAAGGAGATGCCGAGATTGATATATGCTCAGGGACGATCCTTTTCAATTTTGGAGGGTCAGCTTGCATTCTTTGAGGTTGGCAGTGGAAAGGGTTGGGTCTGCATAAGAGCAGTTTTCCAAAATGGAGAGGGGATTGGAACAGTCCACTGTAGGTGCCTGAATTCTCTCCAAAATTTCGAGAGCTACATCCGAAGGAAGAGTTGATAGTGGGTTGTCGAATGATAGGGGGCCAGGGAATGTAAATGGTGGGGCCTCTTTGGCCAAATTGGATTGGAAGGAGACTGCTGAGTCTAATGGGAGATGGTCAAAAGAAGAGGGTAATAGGGGGGATGACAGGTGAAGGAAATACCAGAGTTACCTGAATTGGAAGAGAGGCGGAGTCTGAATTGGTGCTGGCTGCTAATTCTGAGTCCTCTGCAACCTCTGTAATCTCTGTATCCTCTTCAACCTCTGAGTCCACTACTATCTCTGTGTCATCAGCTACCCCTGACCCTGGGTCTGAAGATAAGTTAGGAACAATCAGAATTGGAGGTTGAACTGGGGACTTCAGCAATCATGGCTTCATTTGAAATGGACACTTTGATGAAGGATGACCGGCCGAGACACACTGAGCAAGGGATGGACTCATAGTGCACTTCCACTTCCACCGGATCTTCTCCTTCCAGATCGACATGGATGGATCTTGGAAAGGGTCTGGCAACGTCCAATTGAATTTGAACTCTGGCAAAGGAAAACATTCTGTCAAGCTGTGATTTCATCCAATCTTGTAGGCTTCTCTATGGATGCCGCAATCGAGAGAAGAATGTCACTACTCCAGCAGTGGAAGGGGATACCTTTAAGCTTGATCCAGATAGGAGCTTCCGAAAGCCAAGATAATTTGTCTTGACCTGGCATCTAGGGTTGGAGGAGGAATGTTTTTTCCATTAGGAGGGGGCTACAGCCTACCAGGGCATCTCTGTCTTCCATAGAATGAAATCTGAAAATAAAGTTCCCTTTAGATGTTAGAGAAATCAGGCACGGTCTTGACAGTCTCCAAGAGGAAGCAACCCATTTTTCCAAGGCCTCCAGCGTAGGTCTTCGGCCTACGAATTTTCTAATAGCTGAATGGGAGAAAGATTGTTTGCTAGAATTAATCATCTGAAGAGGAATCTTGAGAGAAAATTTTCCATTAAGTAAAACCGGAGGTGGGATTGGGGGAGGGGGTGGGGGAGAAGATTGGGGGAGAGAGCCAACTGGTGTAAGATTTGGGAGGGGAAGGGGAGGGAACCTTAATGGGGTTGCCAGGTTGGTTATGAAGAAGAAGCTGAAAATGGTTTTGGAGGAGAAGAAGCTGGTCCAGTTTCCAGGGTGGGAGAGTGGTTCAACTGGTTGGCGAAGGGGTGGGTGGGAGAGAGGTTGAACTGGTTGGGGGAGGTGTGAGGGGCAGAGGAGGAAGGACAGAGGATGGTCGTAGCCAAGGGTATGATAGAGACGGTTCCGCTGGGTTAGGGCTAGAAAGGGGGCTGGTAACTGGAGGTGGTGGCGAGGCTTGAAGAGATGTATTGGAAAGGGTGGGGGGGGGGGGGGGGGGATAGAACGATTTTTCTGTGCTCCGAACAAAAGGGAGGTGGAGGGGCAAGGTGGGAGCTGGATAGGGGAAGAGAGATTGGCACTGACTCGCCAACTGGATTAGAGGGAGATCAACTATTGGATTTTGAGGGAAGATTGTGGAGGGGATGATGGCGAAGGGAGGGCATTCTGCTCTGCTAGGTCGGACTGGTTGAATATAAAAAGGGAGGAGGGGTCGAAAATGTCACATACACAATATCCAACTATGCCAAATGCATAGAAGTATGCAAAAGAAAGATATCATAATTCTCTTATTTTTGCGGTCTCACAAGTTTACTTATTATTTGCATAATTATTACATCAAGAAAGAAAAAGATATTTGTAAAACAAAAAAATATCACCATGAAATTGAGGTTACTAAATAAATATATAGTAGCGGAAGTTTTCTAATAAGGTAGATATCAAAATGATGTGAGAAGCAGAAGCATAACTATATGAAGATAATGGTGCTAGAAAAGGAAGGTAATTACATTAATAGAGAAACTAATGGATAGAATTGTGGAGGAAAAAAAAAACTGTACAATGATAAAACGTGTGCACAGAGATATATATAGAAATATATAAGGATTAAATGATGTATGTAGAGAGGAAAGGGGGTATATCTAACAGATATATCCAAATTTTTGGAGGGGCAACCAAATATATCTACTGTAGATTTTCCAAATCTTGGAGGAACCATGGCCCCTAGACTCCGACCAAGACCATGTAAGACAAGAACTCACACCCAAATATCAAGAAGAAAAAAAAATGGAAGTGGAGAAGGAAGCAACCGATAACTCAAACGGGAAGTTGACTTGACAAACTTAAAAAGGTTTAGCTTCTTTTTGACTGGCCATAGCTAAGATAGTTTTAACAGTGTAAGTTCCATAAAGGAGGGAAAGTGTCAAACAAATAAAAAAGGAGACTTTTTTTTACACTGGAGTTGGAACTCCCAAAAAAATGCAGAATTGACTGAAGGGTTTGACCACAGAACTGTTTAGTGATTTTAGACAGTAGGATGTAATCTGATGGAGCAAAAACGCATAGTGCTTCGCATAGATGGAGAGATGCATAAAAAAATGACTTTGTATCTTATCTTCTAGAGGGAGTAGATCGTGGAGAAGAAAATGATCAAATTCCTCTCCTAGCAAAGAGGTTGCAGTCCCAAAAGAGACCAGTCCACAGGATGGTTGGAGAGAACCCAGCCTTCGATTTTAGAAAATCATCTTTGATCTTCATTTTTAACCATCCCATGCATTCAATTCCTATGTTATTAGGGCCTTGATATTGAACTGCCAATAGAGTGGCATGTACATATTTTGAGTCCACCTATTGAAAATCTGGAGTTTGGATACCAGGCTTTAACCTAGAGAACTCTTGAGTTGAATGAGTGAAACTCCAATCAGAATTCTTGAAACCATTGGATTGGCTTTTTGGTAAGTACCCTCATTGAGGATCAAATAATCAATTATTGGAGTGCATTGACATCTCTAAGTCAAGCCTGGATCCTCTTCAGTTGGCTCTCAAGAGAAATTCATGAGATTACCAAGTGCGTCCAAAATAATTATCTAAACCGTTCAAAAATAAATGAATTACCTCCTCTATTGTCCCACCAAGAGAGTTCGCACAAATAAAATCCGTGTAATTCAAAAGCTCACTTTTAAATCATATAAATAAAATAATATAATTTTTTTTATTATTTTATAGAGATCAATCTAGTAGTAGGCACAAATTGCTTTATAGAGATCAATCTAGTAGTAGGCACAAATTGCATTGGAGTAAAGTTTTTAATAAATAAAAACTTGTAGAAAATGTAGCATTTCTTTCAAGTGGTAAAAATCTTCCTTAAATAGCTCCACTGAGGACCACACCAATTACTCTATGCGTGGGAGCCTAAGAGGATTCAGACTCCTCTAATAGCAATGCATGCATGGTCCATGTACAAAGATACAACCATGCAGGCTCATTAAGACTAACTTATCTTGATATCCATATACCTAATGGTATTTATTTATAGGCTAAATTAGTGATAGGTCCCTGAAGTGGAACGTTTAGAGGCTCTGGTCCACGGAATTTCTGTTTAAGGGCCCTGGTCTACGCAGCTAGACATTTTGCTGCCAAAGGTCTATATGTCCGCACAATCACATATTTCGTGACTGATTTGCCCTTTCAACTATTTTAGGCATAAAATTTTGAAATAATAAAATTTTGGGTAACCGATATGCCTCTTTCCTCCTTTCTAAATCCTCTCGATCTTCGCTATCCAAAAGAACCCCTTCTCATTCTTCTTTTTTCAGCATCAAAACCAGAGAAGCAGCCGAAGATTGTCTAGACCCCTTGGAAAACCCAGATCTCGGGCATTTCCTATTGAAGATGGCACGAGACACAATTGCATTGGGGGAGAGTTCTCATTTCCTGCAACAGGAAGAAGAACATGCTGCCTCCTTCCTTTCGTCTCTGGCCAATAGAACTGGCGATCAAAAGCGGCATCGAACTTCGGAGATATATACAGGAGTGACAGCCTCGATCCTTTGCGCACGGAGAACTTGTGCGCTGCAGAAATTTGAACGAACGGTTTGTTACCGTTGTTTTCTCCAGTTGAGGCGAACTGGCAGCCCTTCTCCTCTGTCTACCAGCATTGTGTGGCGCACTGATGATCAAAATCGATCCTTTAAACAGCACCAGAAATCTAACTGAGGCACTGAGAACCCCCTCTCTTTCTTCTCTGATTTAGGTCGACTGCGTAGAACACCAATAATCAACCCCTCTCTGTCTCCCCTACAACGCAGAACCTGAGTCCACATTTGTTGTTTTTCTTCGATTAAGATGAATCGTCTGGATCCTCCGTAAACTTCACCAACAATTTGAACCCAGGTACAATCCTTCTTTGTTTCGAGTTTTTGCCTGAAACCCTATCAGTGTGGGCCTTTGCAGCTTAATATGGCGCAAGACACGATCGCGTTGGGGGAGACCTCGCACAAGGGGTTGGGTTTTGCAATTAGGGTGTCGAAGTCATTTGAGAGGGAAGCCAAGTTTGGTTATGTCTGAGGTTTTGCAAAGTTTATCTGAGTTTTTGTGAGATTTATTTGAGTTTTTGTCAAATTGCTAAGTGTTTTTGGCAAATTTATCTAAGGTTTTTAAAAAATTTATCTGAGTTTTTTGGCAAATTTACGTTTTTTGAAATCTATTTGCGTTTTTTAATTTTTTTTGCGTATTTTGAAATTTATTTGCTTTTTTTTAAATAAATTTAACTGAGTTTTGGCAAAAATACTTGAGTTTTTGGCAAAATTTTCAGAAATTTGAAAAATTAATTTATCATAGTTTTGGAAAATGTGTTTGCATTTTTTAATTTTATTTGCTTCTTTTGAAATTCATTTGTGTCTTTTGAAATTTATTAAAAATTTTTGAATTTTCTTTGGATCTTTTGAGATTTATTTGAGTCTTTTGAAATTTATTTACATTTTTTGAAATTTATTTGTGTGTGGACTGCTTCTACCGAAACCGATGTTGTAATCCTTTGGTAACAGCGCCAATCAGGAAGGGCCTTAACCCCCTTCTCCGACATAAGCAGCGTCTCAGCCTTTGTCGAGGTGGGACTGGTCCCGGTAGAAGTACCGACCATGTCCTACCGAACTCGACCTCACGCTGGCATCCCAGTCCGATCTCGGGTATAGCTGACCCCGGCGCCTTCTCCAGTTCGGCCCCTCTGCCGAGGTGAACACCGGGCTTCCAGTTCCCATTATGAGATGGGACGGGTACTTTGTAGGGAGTCCCTGTCAGGTAGGGCGGCCACCGGCCAAGGATAAGGGCTCGTTCCTATCAACAGATCACATCCACATTTATGTGAGGGATTTGAGGGGAGGTTTGATGGGACAAGTATCCTCACCTACCCCCACTAAAGATCCCAGGTGTGGGCTGATGGGACAAGTATCCTCACCTACCTCCACTATGGAACCTTCCACTCTCCTCTATATATGCCTGCATGAAGAGTCATGAACAGGTACATGCAAGATACAGCTCGCACTGTTACTCTGCTAAAACATCTCTTCTTCTCCACTTCACCCTAGTTCAGTGACTGCACTAACTCAGGCGTCGGAGTGCCTTTGGCTGATAGCAGCCTCGGGCCCTGACTGCTGTTTTCTCTTCCCTTTCAGGTTTCAGATCAGCAGAGACACTTGTTCAGCTAAACAACCTCTCTGTAAACCCTCATCATCAGTTAAACCTAAGTCCGTAATAATTAGGCACGCACAATTTGGATCGTTTGAAATCTATTTGCATCTTTTTAAATTTATTTGCTTTCTTTTGAAATTTATTACTTTTTTTAAATTTATTGTGTTTTTTTTGAAATTATTGCATTTTTAAAAAAAATTATTTACGTTATTTTGAAATTTATTTGTGTGTTTTTAGAACTTAGTTTCAAAATCTCATTAATGGGATTCCATTAATCATGGCCGATTAAATGGTGGTTGACCATTATTAATGGGTATCTCACCAGTCATGTATAGTTATGATTTAAAGATTGGGTAAAATTAGATATTTTAAATCATTTGAAAAAAGACCATTCACACTATAAAAAAAAATTGTGTGGTTGACTGTTATTAATGGATATTCCACCAATCATCTTGGGTTATGATTTAAAGATTGGGTAAATTAGACATTTTAAATCATTTAAAAAAGAAGACCATTCATACTGCAAAAACTAGATTGTGGATCTAATGTCATAAAGTGAAATGTTCCAAGGCGGTGTCCGTTATTTATACACACACATTTGAATCTCATTCATGATCACGCATGCGTTCAAATGGTCAAATAACAACTCAGGAAATTCGGACTCTCAACCGACAACTCTCTCAAATAACTTTGGAATGGCAAGTCCAATGAATGACACTCCCTTTGAGTAAATGAGATCTAATCATTTTCCTAAAATACAAGGCCAAAAATCTCACCAAGATCCTTTTTACAGGGAATTTAGGGGTTCCTTACTTCACATAGCTAACATCCACCGTCCAAATAACAAATGTCACTATTTATTGTGTATTTTTATGAAGACTGCCGAGAGATATTTATATTCATCAGGAATGGCTTTTTAGCAAGTGGACAGGAGCTGGTCATACAATCCAAAGACTCACTTAATCTCCTCTCATCCTCTCCCTCTAATGACACAAATAGTGGAATGCCATTGTAAGGATAAGCTATAGTAAAATGCCATTGTAATAGTCATTTGTTAGTAATAAAATGGAGGAATGAATGCAATTTCATACCCCATAACCGTTATAAAATGCCCTAAAAATCCACGCACACACACATACTTGGTTAATTCCATCTCTATTTAATTATTTAAATTATTATTATTATATTTAATGCATAAGAAATAAGTGTTTTCCGGTTGCTTCCAATCCCTTTCTTTTAGTTTAATTGCTTCTCATTTAGTCTTTTATATTATTTCTTTGTATTCTTAATCACGCACGGGGGATAAGGATACACTTTTTCTCCTATAGATTGACTTGGATCCCAAACCAGTTCATAAAAGTAGTTTGTATGTACATGAACTTAAAGGATATGGGGTGATCCAAAGATCCATTTAATTAGACAATTACAACTCTCAATTTTTTAAACACTCTAACTCTTGGTTTTTTTAAAGCCTAAACAAATAATGATTTTTAAGTGCAATTTTTTTGTGTGTTTGGAATCCAACAAAGCTTAGTAGTAAGATCAATGTTAAATTGAAAATAATGTCAATCCATAAAGGGTAAGCAAAATTAATGTAAATGGTTTAAATTTCTCAAGACTTAGACTTGTTGGAATGGTTTGGTACGTTGAAACTCCTAAGAAAGGTGTGAGATATAACAAGCTCTCTAACCATTTCCGTTCTTTGACAATATAAAAAATCGTATGTCTAGAATCCAGTCGCTAAAGTACGTATTACTCTTATAAATCAAAATTTTTAAAGATAACTCTTAGTGGGCCCTTCATAATAGAGTAGGGTTGCAAACGTGATAGTTCCAGGTAGGAATCATATTGGACCAGACTCAGACATGTTTTTGAATAACGGTTCTTGTTCTAGGACAAGTTCTGACTCGTAACTTATTCTATTGGTTACAGACCCGAATCTACTAGGAAAACCTGTTCCAATAGGAAAATATGGGTCTGCTTCTAGAACTGAATTCACTTAGAAAATAGGAATCTAGTTTCAAAATCAGTATTAATTTCTCTTCATGTTTTAATTTCTTTTTTTAAAATAAGTATATCATTTAACTTATAACAGTGCATCAATTCTACTACCTCTAGGATTATACGTAAAAAAATGTAAAATGAAAAGGCCGATTTTGAGCTATAGTTTGCAATATCAAAGACTCATATTATGGGTCTCAGTTCCACGGATCAAAACTTATTTGGACATAGAACCAGATCCTTTTATCAATCAGAACCTAAAAATCTCCAAACCTGATTTTTTGTGGGTTGGAACTTTCGGATAATTTGAGAATCAAATACCCGTTTGTGACCTTACATTAGAGGTTAGACAAGATAATGCTTGGTCAACACTTGATACTTTAGTAGTAATGTAAAAAAAAAATTAAATAATAATTCTCTTGTTTTGAGGCCATTAGCCTGGCCTTAAAATGACCTTGACCCTCAAGGATAGGGTAAGGGCCTAGGTAGTGTAGGACCTTGTAGGGCTTTGGCACTCCTAGGCCTGCCCCTGTATATATAAAGGGTAAGACGAGGGCAACCCTAGGCCCTGCCTGACCCTTTGGCAGCCCTAGTTGGAAGACTCAAGCATCCACTCATAAGGGTGTTCATGGAACAGGTTGAGGTGGGGTAAGGCATATCCAGGCCAAACCTGGATTTATAAACATATGCATATATTCGGCCTAAGCCCCGACATGTGCCCTAAATGCCTAGCCCGAACCAAGCCTGCCTCAAACATCTCATGCTCGAACCTGGTCATTCAATTAATCATACTGGACCTGGCTGAGTTTCATTTAACTACAATCACTAAGTTTTCGTTTGGCATCTCTATTTTCGGGGTATATATGTCAAAGTGGTTTTATACAGATGTTTTTTGAGATTTAGACATTTTGGATGGGGAACATAACATGTCTGTTTAAACCAGACAATAGACATTTTTACACTACTTTGTATCAGCTGAAAATTGATGGTTTTTTTTTTTTTTTTAATAACATGGGAACCCGCCGATCCCCCTTTAGTTGATCATTGGTAAACTCACGAATACATAGAACTACCCACTATCCCTATGTATCGGGTAAGGCCTTAAGGGATTCGAAAGTAGGACCTTTATGTTAAAATTGGGCTTCTTAACCACACGAACATTTTAAGTATGAGTACACAAAAATTGGTGCTTTTTACATAGATGAGTGTCTAAAGCAGACTGAACTCAGGTACTACAGTTAATTTCCTATTAATTCATTATTTATTTATTTTTTAAATCCGTGCCCTATATGATGATCCGAACTGTTTAAAGTCTTCATTTCACTAAGAATGGCTAGGGGGCCCAAAATTGAACCGTTGATTCTTCATGGATCTCAAGATATATATGATATTGTTTTAAACCATTTGATCTGCATTTCTAATCTTTTGTGAGATGCTCTATCAAGATCTGAACCCTTGATCCTCTTTGGAATGCTAAGAATGACTACTGGGTCAAATCCCAGACCTCCATTTGATGTGGATCTCGATAAATTATTGAAAATCTATGAACCGTAGATGTGCTCGTGTAAGTGTCGACTGGGTTTCATGTGATGCACAAGCAGTCCAGTTTTGCCATTTTTCCTTTAATTTTATGGCCATAAGTGTAAATCCAAACCGCTGATCCTCTTTCCAATTTTAAGAATGGTCAATTTGTAGAGTTGATCATTGACAGATTTCTAGATATTTGTGAAAATTGTGGACCATTAGATCTAAATTTCCAGACTTTATGTGCCCTTAGATGAAGATCCAAACCGTTCATCCTCTTAAGAAGCCTAAGAATAGTAATAATGTACAAAATAACCTCTTAACTCCTTTTAGATCTCGAACTATTCAAGAGAAACAGTGGAGCATTGATCCTCTTATGTTTAAATGGTTGGATTTGCATGTAGGCTTGTCAACCAGGCGGGGAAAACCCGCCGACCCGGTTGACCCGACCCGGTTGGGTCATAAATTACCCGCCTCGTTCGGGTCAGGGGCGGGTATGGGGATGGCCGACCCGCCCCATATCCGCCCTGGATATATATATATATATATAATATTATATATAAATTTAAGCATTATGCATTAAGTGCCACTGATGAGTCCCAAATGGATCAGTCAGGTCATCTACATAGGGTCCATTTAATGAAAGTTTCATGCAATTATCTACCTGTCATCTTAATCAAAACCATTGACTCATATTAATTGCTCATTAGATCCATACAATTCAATCCATCCATCCTTCTATTTAAATGGGTCCCAATTTAAAAAAAAAATTCAACCCATCCCACCCGTCAATTGCCCATCAACTCATCCGCATCAGGCCCACTTGATATCTATTTAAGTCATAGTAACCATCATGGCCTCTACAACACATCCAATTAAATACAATCCATCCATCCATCTGAGACCAACTAATTTCAATTTTTTGACTGAATATCTGACTCTTTTATCAGTATATTCGACTCATGACTACCCCTGCAATTGGAAATTCTCTATTAGTTAAGAGAAAATTAGTCGGGTCAGCGGGGCGGGTCGGGTTTCCCCGTGACCCGACTGGGGCGGGGATGGGGATTCATCCCCATACCTGTCTGGGTTATGGGGTGGGTATGGGGATGGGGAATTTCTTACCGGGGCAGGTATGGGGCATGGCGACCCGCCCCATTGACAAGCCTATTTGCATGTGATGACAGGTCGTCTGGTTTTTTCTCATTTTTTCTTCAATTATTGGGCATAAACCGGTAATCCAAACCTTTGAGTCTCTTTAGAATGTCCAACACGGCCATCGGTTCAAATATCAGCCGTTGATGCTGTACCCTTATTGAGACATTTGTGGTAAAAACATAAACCATTTAATATGAATTCTTGATTTTGTGTGGGTCCCTTAAGTAAGATCATCATTTGAATGCTAAAAGGCCTTGATTCTTTGTATTTCTTATGCGATTTGTGAAGAAAGCGAACCGTCGAATTAGTAAAATGTCTAGTTCAAACAATTTATTTGTTTTTCCAAACGGTCTATTTATAAAATACCTTACTATTCCACACAAATCTATTCTACACAGATCTATTTGATATCGATAAGATCTGCCAAACAAGTTAATATATACAACCACTAAAATCTGGGCCAATGTTGTTGTGGCCGGGTTGAGCTTCTAGCTTTCTTCAATTAATCATAGCTCTGTTCAAATATTAAATGGGCCAAATTCTCTTATTTAGAACTGGCCCAATACTAAAATCTAAGTCCCCAACAAGCCACAACAAGCTGGACCGGGATGGGCCCGGGCCAAGAACACTCCCTATGCAGTCAGCCACTATGTTGAAAGTTGTGAATCTAGGGATGTAAATGGGTCCCAATTCTTCGATTACCCGGAGGTTCCGACCCGTTAAAAACGGGGTTGGGTCCTTATTTAGGACCTGCCGAGTAAATGGGTCCGGGTTTTTTTTTTTTTTGGGACCCTAATCTAAGCGAGTGTTGTTCCAGTTCCACATTGATTTAGACCAGTGGATTCGGGACCCCACAGATTATTTCAATTTTCAGAAATCTCTCCTTAAAATTACACTTTTTTCCTATACCATTCTCTACCTAAACCTGAACCCAGACCCACCCCATATATGGTCTCGGTTCCGGGTCCGGTTCCGCTTTCTCCTTTATAGTTCTAGGTCCGGAACTAAGAAACTGGTCTCAATACGGGTCTGGGTCCACCTTCTCTTTAACGGTTCCGGGTCCAGGTCCACTGTGGACCTGAACCAGAACCAACCCATTTATGTCCCTACGTGAAACTGATTTTTCCGGTATCTTTTTTTAGGAGAGAATTGAATGAGGCTAGATCTAAAAATAAAAAAATTACACTTTCAATCTAAATTGCTTGCTTGAAAGATGTCAATCCACGAATTAGTGGCAAGTCATTTAGCCGATAGCGTTGGAGGGATGTGATTCCCTCAAACCGATAGCTACAGTATGAAGCTGGGGTCCGATAACTACACGTGAAACTAACCGACTGCAATTTGTGGACCTCACGCGGGATGAAGAGCTCTCTCTCTCTCTCTCTCTCTCTCTCTCTCTCTCACACACACACACACAATGGTCACAAGGCCGAATAATTGGGTTGGCTTTTGCTATTATGGGATAATGGGACCATGGTTTTTAAAGCAATGGCCGTTGCTTGATGGTCTCTGTAAGTTAATTTTAGAGGGAATATTATGATATTAGGTGGTCTTCGTAACAAAGGCTGTTAATTTTTGGCCTGTTATAGTGGTTTAGAATGGTTGTTTTCGTCCAAAAATGCACCGAGAATGACCAATTAGATGGAACACCTTAGTATTTTTAACATTTCAAAAATAAAAAGTCAACCAAAACCATTGATCAATTTGTATGTGTTGTAATAGAGAATATTCCATTGTAATGCCAGAAGCAGGTCTTGAAGACCATGTTTGGCCTCATGAATGTCTATGGTTTGATCGTGATTTGAAATTTCATCTGGCTCAGAGTTAACTCGAACTAGTCAACTCATGACCAATCTATTCCAGTCCAAGTCTAGAGTTGGGATCTCACTGCCGATTTAATCGAGGCAGGGTGCAGTACTGCAACAAATAACACAATAACATAAGAAATCAAGTTTTGGAAATTCTTCTACTAATTATAAGAAGTGATGAACATCATGTTAGTCTTCAGCAAAACTAACCATTTCTGTAGCTCACTTAAGATAACTATTTTACCATTTTCATTTTTTTCTTGATTTTTTTGAAAAATATTCTTGTGATTCGGACGTGGACAGGCACAAGTATGGGGATTTTGAAACCCTAATTTTGATCAGACGGTGTGAATTAATGACAGATTCCATAAATTCGCTTGATAGCTCTATTTGTTCTCAGTACTTCTTTGTTTTGTTAACTAATAAAGTCAGGTGGCCTTGTTGAGATAGTGAGTAGAAGTGTTCATAGGCCATGTTGGGCTAGTCTGGAGCTTGTCCAAGCCCAGTAAGCTTACTTATTAGGCCTGAAATTCAGGCTAGGATGGAGAACATGGGCCTTAAAGTCCGGCACCATCCTAGCCCATTTGAAAAATGCATACAGCCCGTTGTTTTAATATGCCAGTCCAATCCGGGCCTTTAAGTATAAAATGTCACTAGACGAACCCATTT
This sequence comes from Umbellularia californica, assembly GCA_028538565.1. Classification (NCBI taxonomy): domain Eukaryota; kingdom Viridiplantae; phylum Streptophyta; class Magnoliopsida; order Laurales; family Lauraceae; genus Umbellularia; species Umbellularia californica. The sequence continues at coordinate 8,294,396 of JAPQWN010000001.1, read as the reverse complement.
AACAATCAGACCAGAAAATTAGGCCCAGTTATGACCCATGGGCCTTCACTTAGAGCCAGCCCTGCCCATAATCACTAAACGGCCTTTTAAAACTCCAACCAGTTTTTGAAACATGAATTCGGAAGACTTCCTACTTTCCACTCTCTGTTCTTCTTCCACTTCAACCATTCTTATTCCATTTGAGTCCGGATCCTCTGTCGTTGGTATTATTGGCAGACCCTTCATTTGTCTTCTCTTCCAAACCCCTCTTACATTAAATCAAATAAGAACTTACCAAATAGTATATACCTTTTAACAAACTGAAAAAATCACACTTTGCTGAACAGTTCATGGTTGCATCATAAAATAGAGGAATAGAAATGCTCATTATCAAGTGGTTGTGACTTGTGAGGAAGAACAATAAAACAAAGAAAAGAAAAGAAGGAATATAGCAGAAACAGTAAATTTGTACTTGACATTGATGATTTCATGAACAAATATTTAATTGAGTCTCTGCCAAGATAAGCGTTCAAACCTTAATTAATGAAAATTACAACAAAGTTTAAATAGTTAATGAAACCAGGAGATATTGATAATGAACAGTTAATGAAACCAGGAGAAGACACTGAATTTAGGTCACCCAGAGATTCGGATGGGCATGGCACGCACACCGCTTCAATGGCAGCAGGCTCTCAGGTTTCCTAAGCGTCCATATTTGGTTTCGCCAAGAGGAGCATCCGAGGGACGGCCAGAAAGGGAAATATTGCAATGTACAAGGCCTGCTGGGTGCTCTCTCGGACATAACTGCGGCCAGAAAGCAATTGAAGATGGAGTCGACGTCCTTTCGCTTTCAATCGACTCCAACAAAATCCAGATTCCCTACTACAGGGTTCTAGATAAAATGTTGAACAGTACCCTTGCGGAGCAGCTATGCCTGCAATGTGTGGGCATGACATGGACGTTCCTTTTCAACATTTTATCTGGAACATCCATGTCATGCCCACACATTGCAGGCATAGCTGCATAGCTCCGCAGGGCCCACCCTTCCTGGTCACCGGTTGCTATTCGCTCTGCCCTTCCCCATTGCTAACAACTTCAACACGGACAGACCAGCCACACCGCTTGATTTTGGGGCGGGCCATGTGCACCCACAAATGGCTAAGGATCCAGGACTGGTCTATGATGTCCGCACTCAAGACTATATCAACTTCCTGTGCACTTTCAATTACACTGAAAGCCAATTGAGGAGCATCATCCAGGGGCCCTTTTCTTGTTCAAAATTGGAGGGCGGACCTGGGGCACTCAGCTATCCATCTCTGCCTGTGGTGTTCCATTGTAACAACGGATGCGGCGGTCCGTTTAAATCTTAAATAGGACCTGATGAGCGTTTTCGAGTTGCCCAGAGAATTACAGTGATGCCCAAAGTCCCACATCGACTATAGAAAGAAAAGTGAATGTGATTACATGTGGAGCTTACAAGGCATTTTGATGGGTTGAGGCCTACCAGAAGCAAAACCGTGAGGCCCGGGCCTCACGGACAATATCTTAATACTATAGTTATGAATAATAACGATAAGATCACTTGGTGAATAACACTACAATTTCCATTAATTCTTGTAGGATTATTTTTGTGTGTAGTATTGGAGATGTTAGGACCCAGTTGATAATGATTTGAGGCCCACATTTGATCCCCCTGCCTGTGAATTGGCAGCAAACCTAATTTTGGCACTCATGTAGACTCTGTTCTTCACTGGATGCCATCACTTCATCATCAGTGATCTTGAGGCGTTAGCATTTACACGACATGTAATTCAGTAGCAGTCAACACAGGGCTGAAATTTTAGGAACAAAAAACATGCAGAAGGAGGGGTGGGGTCTGGGGCGGGAGGGATCTTTGCATTCAATGGAGAGAAAACAGAAACATGAAAATGAGAGAGGAGAGATCAGAGATAGGGGTACCTGCCGGCGCCGGCGCCGTTAGAGATCCTTCACACACACACACACACACACACACCACGTCCCGGCCGTTTGTGAAAATCCCTTTAAAAGCATGAATGGTAGGCCCTCCAGTTAAACCCCAAATTTTCTTATAATACATTGCATTCAATTTAGCCTAGCATTTTGAGTTTTTGTTATAGGTGGGCCCTCAACTAATTTCAATGGTATATGGTTGTCAATCTAACAATGGGTTTTGCCACTTATCTATCTAAAGTAGTTTAATGGATGGCATGGCACACTTAGCTCTACTCTAGGCTATTTCTTTTCTCTTTGTAATCAGCTTTCTTCTGCTAAGAGATAGGTTGAGCATTGTTCTTACTCTGTTGTTCCCTTTTTTTCTAGTTGCTTTCTTTTGTTGTTTCTCCTTTCCCCCTTCTAAATTCAATTTGCAACTTAGCAAAGAAAAATGGGTGGCATGGCATACTCAATATATTTGATAGGTCAACGATCTCATACACAATATATTTGATAGGTCAACGATTCCAATTATGTGGCTTGGTTAAATTGAGGAAGTTCCCAACTCTCATTCAAGTGAATAAATTTATATAAGACAATATAAAGTTATTTAATTATTTTGAGTGATTTGGATTGTTAAATATGGACAACAATTATTGATTTATTAATTAAGAAGATGAGCTAAATGTCAAACATCAAGCATAACATATTTAATAGTAAAAAAAAAATCAATATAATGTAATGACTTAGCTAGGGGGACCGATATTTTATTTTATAATGTGTAATAATGAAAGAAAATATTTTTTCAGCATTTTTCAATATTCTAAATTTTTTGGATATTCCAACAAACCAAATTTGACGCTCATGTAGACTCTGTCCTTCTCTGGATGCTGTCACATTATCATCACTGATCTTGAGGCCTTAACATCTACACCATATGTAATCCAGTTGGGCCAATTTCTGGTCCACCCTTTATCCATGTACATACCTTTTCAATTGTCCAGCGGGTGGGTTGCTAAATTAAATTAAAAAATATTTTTATTTATCAAGATTCCCTTCAAAAACACTTTGTGCTATTATGTAATTATAATCTAATAGAAAAATTGTAATTATCCCGATCGATGTTTGCTTATAGGACGCTTTGCTTGTCTGCCTGCTTTCTTAATTTCTTCGCCTGTTTCCATTCTGTGGAACCTGATAGTATTGTGGATCAGATGACACAAGAATAATCAACTTTGGTTCTTCGCTGTTAACTTAATACCTAAAAGAAGGGGATATTTGGCAATGGGCTTGTTTGCCAGTCTTAAATTATATAGGAATTGATGTTCAAATGAGCTTCAACCAAGGGATTATTAAAAATGGGTGAGTGATTAAGGATATCATGTGAGGAGGGAAGGAAATAAGATAGAGATTAAGTAAGCATTATTCATAATGGTTCGGATCAGGAAAAAAGAGGCCCACAGAAACTAGAGTTGAACATCAAAAGTTTTTTTTTTTTTTTTTTTTTTTTTTTTTACAAATATCTGATAATCTATTAAGGATCAACGGTTGAAATTTGAGCTACTAGCCGTCTATGGTCTTCTGAAGAGGGTCTACGGTTCCGATCTTGCATTAGAGGCCTAGAGATCTGAGCTTGCATCCAATAGTTGATATATCTTTTAGAAGATACACCAAGATCTATATTGAGTCAACACTTGACTTGACCTCCACGTTGAAAATAACCTTTTAAAGAGAACTAACGGACCCAATTGCGAAAATGGAGCCCACGGAAGTCTAGAAATGAAAGACAATGGTTGGGCTTTTTCATAAATATCTCAGACATGTATACAATTCCAAATGGAGTGAAATAGTCTGGCAATAGTCTAATGGATCGAGTTATGCAGAGGCCCTGCTTTGATATGAGGCCTGGACACTTCATTTGATATATTATTGGAAGCATTTGTTAGCGATGAATCTGAAAGTAGGCCCCACGTGCAAATCTTAAAACAAATGTAAAAGTTTACTAATTCTTGAGGTCATTTTAGTCAAAATAGAAGTTATATAAATGCAGAGGATATATCGGACCTAATTTTTATATAACCATGAGATGCACATGAGGGAAAAATAGATGAGTTCATTTTTTAAGAGAGATTTTGGGGAGGAGATTAGAGACGTCAGAGGCAATGGCGTGGCACTACAAGGAGGTTATAAGATGAGTTGGATAACTTAAATTTTCTTTTAAGCAAGTAACAAAAAATAAAATTTTGATAAGTGTGGATTTCTAGACTCCTTTATGTCCAAAAGGAACAGTAAGAGTTTGGATTTATATACTCTTTACTTAAAATCCCTATAAATTAAATCTCTCTCTCTCTCCCCCAAAGTCAGATACTATCCGGACTCCTCTAATTTCAATGCATGATTCAGGTACCTCATTAATACTAGTTTATCTTGATATCCATATAATGGTATTTAAAGACACATGTGACTCTCAAACATACGTGCGTGCATGCAAATGGACAACAAAACATTGCAAATCCAATGAATGGCACTCCCTCTGAGTAGATAAGATGCAATCATTTTTCCTAAATTATACGGCCAAAGATCTCACCAAGATCCTTTTGACACGGAATTTTTAGGGATTGCAAAGTAGCTAACATATCCACTGTCAAAATACCAGAAACCAGACCTCCACACTTGTCCATATCAATATTTATGAAGATTTCCAAGATGACATTTTTACCAAGTAAAGAGTCTCTAGTCAAACGTTTCAAAATGAAGCACACACACCATCTCTATCACACCTCTCCCTCCATAAATAAATAACATAGAAGCGACCTATCCAAACCAGACTTCCTCCTCTTGTCTAGCCATGGCTGCTTCTGCTCTTCTTCTTCCCATTGCCACTTTCTTTTTCTTCTCGTTGAATCTACCCAACAGTCTTGACGCCGCTGGTTTCAGTGTTGATATCATCCACCGTGACTCCCCCAAGTCACCATTTTACAACCGCTCCGAAAGCCTCTTCGATCGTGTGTCGAGAGCCATTCAACGATCGAATTCTCGCGTCAAATATTTCAATTCCTCTACTTCTGCAGCCACTCCCAAAGACATGTCCTCCGTAGTGGGGCCCGACGTTTGGACGTACCACATGAACATTTCCATCGGCACCCCACCTTTGGAAATCCTCGCCATCGTCGATACAGGAAGCGATCTCATATGGACTCAGTGCCTTCCCTGCAAATCCTGCTATAAACAGGACGGGCCTCTTTTCGATCCGTCGAAATCATCTACTTACAAAGACCATTTATGCAATTCAAGCATTTGCTGGGAAGTTCCCGGGAATCACTGCTCCGATAATGGGAGCTGCGAGTACCACTACGTGTATGGAGACGATTCCCACACCGACGGAATCCTCGCATTGGAGACGCTTGCGATGAAGTCATCTGGTAGCTCTAGCGGCCGTGTGAATCTCCCTAATATAACTTTTGGGTGCGGCCACGACAATGGTGGGATCTTCGACAGCCAAGTAGCCGGTATCGTTGGCCTAGGAAAAGGGCCTCTTTCATTGATCTCTCAGTTGGGTCCTTCAATAGGTAAGAAGTTCGCCTACTGCTTGGTGCCGCGTGATCAGAAGACGAGCACCAGCCGGATTGATTTTGGTGACAGTGCTGTAGTCTCCGGCAATGGAACTTTCTACACCCCATTAATCTCCAAACCAGATTTTAAAAAAACCTTCTACTATGTCAACCTCAAAAACATCAGCGTAGGAGATAAGATCATTTCTTTTCCGAGCTATTTAAATGGCAACATCAAGCTCGACTCGGGTACGACTCTTACCTATCTTCCTACTTGGGCCTACAGAAAGCTTTTGGAAGTGTTGAAGGATGCCATCCATCTCCAACCGGTTCCAGACCCGTCTAAGAACCTGCTTGAACTCTGCTATGAGTTTGGAAAGGATTTCAAGGCTCCTGACATGACCTTTGGATTTGATGGGGGTGAAGTGGTTCTAGGGTCGTCGAATACTCTCATCCAGACCAATGAGAATGTGTCATGTTTTGCTTTTTGGAAATCAGACCCCGTCGGTATCTTTGGCAACGTCGCGCAACAGAACATCAAGATTGGGTACGATCTTCAGAACATGAAGGTTGCGTTCAAGCCAACGGATTGTGCCCATCAGTAGCGTTTGGGAATTGGGCTTATACGTAGCAATCCAGCAGGCATGTGCATAGCCTGAGATGTAATAATAGGAGTAATAGTAATGCTCTTCAACAAAGGCCTGTGCTAACCCTCCAAGCAAAATAAAAAATAAATTCAAATTTAGTGCATTCTCTGATATAATATTAACGATGTTAAATTACAAACAAACAAATATATTATATAGGAAAACTTAGATTAAACACTAATGTCATCTAGTTGTAACATTATTATAAGTAATTATAACATAGGAAATATTGATTATGATAATTGAAAATCTTATTTAAAATATTACTAAAAAAGCATGTGTGGATGCGTAAATTTGGGTCTACTATAAAACCCATAAAATTAAAAAATGAAAAATACCCACAAATTTAGCCTTCTTAGAAAAAACAACAATGGACATATAAATAAAGATTATGGTCAAGGTGGATATGTGGTAATGGTTAAGCAGTTCTCGACTTCTCGTCGCACTGCTAAGGGCAGAGGGAAAATGTCTCTGTTGTTCATGTGTTGACGGATCCGAAACAAGTTGTATTAGCTATCAGTATAATAGTGAAGATTGTACCATCAAACCGATCAATAAGGACATTAAAGCTAGTGCTGTCTTTTTTGACTCAGCTTATTTTGATTTTATTCCAAGGGGACTGAATGAAGCAGCCCATGGGCTTGCTAAACTATATGCCACTGTAGGAATTCTGGTATTGTCTGAGATGGGTGTTTTGGGGGCTAAAGGTTGTATCCCAAAATCAATTTGTGATAGGAAACGGTATAACAACGATTTTATGGTGAGGGCGAGGGTTCGACTACAATTATAACTGCTCAGGAGTGAGGGTGGACGTCGACTTCAGCGCAACTCGCAAAATGCGTATCCCGTGACTCAAACACCCAACCTACTAGGTTTTGATACCACTTGTACGATCTTACACCCCATTGAACTACCATTTATCCCAAAACCAATTAGTAATAGAAAACGGCACAACAATGGTTTTATGGTGAGGGCGAGGGTTCATCTACAATTATGATCGCTCAGGAGCGAGGGTGGACGTCGACCTCAACAGCAGTTTTGTCTTATATTGTTCTCTTCCTCTTTCTCTCTCCCTCTCCCTATCTCACTCCCTCTCCCTCCCTCTCCTTGCCCACCCCGCTGCTGCCCGCTCTCCCTCTTCCTCTTTCCCTCCCTCCTTATCTCCCCCTTCTTGTCTCTTTGCCTCTTTCTCTCTCCCCCCTCCTTGTCTCTCTCCCTCCCACTCCGAGGGTGCTGCATATCCTTTTAGGTAATTTAAAACATGGTCATAAAAAAGTATGTGTAGAGAACAAAAGGGTCATTCTACTCTACTGCCACAAAAAAAAAAATCACACACAAAATTTTTGAAAATTTTAATCTTGCCTAAACTACTCTCCCCCTTCCACGCTTCTCTCTCTCTCTCTCTCTCTCTCTCCCCTCCTCCCACCCCACCCCCTCCATATACCCAGCCCTTCCCCTTCCACCCTCCTCCCCCTACCCAGCCCGGTCACCCTAACCTCCCGTGGAGAAGAAGGAGGAGGGGAAAGAGAAAAAAGAAGAAGGGAAGAAAGAAGAGGGGCGAGATAGAGAGAATGAGATGGCTAAGGAGATGGGAGAGAGAGAGAGAGAAAGAGAGAGAGGGAAACTAAATGGGGGAAATAGAGAGAGAAGAGGAGAGCTTGGTGGTAGCTGGCAGTAGTGTTGGTGGTCGCCGATGGTGACGGTGAAGGCGTGGTGACATGGGACAGCAAGAGGGAGTGAGAGGAAGAGAAGGGAAGTGGAGAGGAAGAGGGAGGAGGCGGGGAGTCGGTGGTGGTAGTCGACGGTGAGGGTGTCCGGTGGCAGCATGAGGCATGAGGGAGAAGAAGAAGAACAAGGGAGCGGGAGAGAAAATAGGGGAAGGGTGGAAGGGGCCGGTCTCCCTCACTTTATTTAAAACACGTGATGAATTTACGTTACCTCTCTCTTGTTTTAGAATAGAACTAGCATGAAGCCCCTGTGTGATGCACGGGTTATGTCTTGTGTGACCTTAGTAATATATTAAAACAAGTATTCCTTTCATATAAATCCATTTATAACAAAATAAAAAAAATTCAAATCAATCAAAAAATTATGAAAATCAAAGCTATATTCCTTGAAACCATTTCAGCATAGACGTTTCACCTTTAAAATAAAAAAATGATTCGTATGTATTTCTGCTCATTCTAAATACTATATAAAAACTTTAAAAATCACCTTAGTTTATAAAGTTGGAAGGCATCCATTTGAATTAGGTCATATCACACAAATGGGCCCAAGAGATATATTTTATTGAAAATGTACATATATATACATTTTTAAAAAGACACATTCACAATTGGGCCCTAAAAAGGGGCACATTTTATTGAAAAGGTATATATGTGTTTTTGGAAAAAACACATTCACAAATGAACCCCAAGAAACTGACATGACTTCTCCTAACGTCAGTATTGAGTTTATTTTTTCCCAACCGCAAGGCATTCCTTTGAATTGGGTCACATCCAAACAAATGGGCACAAGAGATATATTTTATTGATAAAGCACATATATTTTTAAAAATACACATTCACAAATGGGCCCCAAAAAGCTGACGTGGCTTCTCGTAAGGCGAGTGTTGATTCTTTTTTTTCCAACCGCCATCAAGCTTTAAAGAGAAAGAATTGAAAGGAATCGCTGCATTAGAGCGCTACCCATTTGTTTAAAAAAATGGGTATACATAGATGGAATGGGGAGTCACATGTAAGAATCTCACATGTATGGAAATGGACAACTACTCGGGATCCGGGATGTGAAATATATTGCAGCCAATCAACTCTTATCAAATATCTTCAAAATTGCAAATCCAATAAATGGCACTCCCTGTGAGTAAATAAAATTTAATAATTTTCCTGTATTACAAGGCCAACCATGATCCATCTCACACTGAATTTATATACTGCCGATTTCACACAGCTAACATCCACCGTCCAGATTCAACAAAAAAAAAGGCCTATTTATTGTCCATATATATGAAGATTTCTGAGAGATTAAAAACAGGCGTTTAGAGTAGGTAATAGTATCTGGTCAAAAACTCACTCCCCTCTCCATTACTTCTCTCTTTATAAATAACAAAGAATCCACCACTCCCAACTCGTCAACCTCCTGTTGTTTAGCCATGGCTGCTTCTGCTCCTCTTCTTCCTATCGCCATCTTCTTCTTCTTGTTCTTCGTTCTACCCAACAGCCTCAACGCTGCTGGTTTCAGCGTTGAACTTATCCACCTTGACTCCCCCAAATCCCCATTTTACAATGCCTCCGATAGCCCATTCGATCGCGTGTGGAGAGCCATTGATAGATCGAATTCTCGCATCAACTACATCATTTCCTCCACATATGCAGCGAGAGGCAATGGCACGTCCTCCACAGTGGTGCCCAGAGCTGCAAGCTATCTCATGAACATTTCTCTCGGCACCCCACCTTTGGAAATCGTCGCCATTGCGGATACAGGAAGCGATCTCATCTGGAGTCAGTGCCTTCCCTGCAAGAACTGCTATAAACAGGTCGCGCCTATTTTCGATCCGTCCAAATCATCTACTTACACTGATGTCTCGTGCAATTCCGACACGTGCTCGGAAATTCGCAAGTTGGGCTGCACCAGTAATGGAGGCTGCATGTACGGATATTCATATGAAGACGGGTCCTATACCAATGGAGTCCTTGGAGAGGAGACGCTTACAATGACTTCATCAGATGGTGGCAGCGTGAATTTCCCTAATATAACTTTTGGGTGCGCTCATGATAATGGAGGAGGCTTCGACAGCCATGGAGCTGGTATCATCGGCCTTGGAGGTGGGCCTCTTTCACTGGTTTCTCAGTTGGGTCCTTCAGTAGGTAAGAAGTTCGCCTACTGCTTGGTGCCGTATGCCCAGAATACGACCAGCAGCCGGATGGATTTTGGTGACAATGCTGTAGTCTCTGGCAATGGGACTGTGATCACCCCTTTAATCTCCAAAACAGTTGGTGACACCAATTTCAATGTTGCCCTCGAAAAGATCAGTGTAGGAGAGAATATCGTCTCTGTTCCCAGCCCTGAAAAAGGCAACATCTTGATTGACTCAGGCACCACTCTCACCATCCTTCCTTCCTCCGCTCACAAAAGCCTTCTGTCTGTGTTGAAGGGTGCCATCAACCACCAACCGGTGCCAGACCCTTCAAAGTATTTTAGCCTCTGCTACGAGTTTCGGAAGGATCTCAAGATTCCTGACTTGACGTTTGGATTTGATGGGGGTGAAATTGTTCTTGGGCCTATGAATACCTTCCTTCAGGTGAGTGAGAATTTGACTTGTTTTACTTTCTTGGGTTCAGACTCTGAAGCTATCATTGGCAATATCGCGCAACAGAACTTCAAGATCGGATACGATTTAATTAACATGAAGGTGGCATTCCAGCCAACGGATTGTACCCATCAATAGAGTTTGGAAATTGATATTTTTATTTATATGGTTGATTGTGGTTTCACTTTTTTTTTTAAATATGATTTATGATGTGGGAAGATTGCTGGGACTGCATTTCACATTAGCCTCTTCTAAAACTGTGTATTTGTCTATGGATCGTTTGTTCCTATTTGGGGTTGGAAAGAATGGCTAATTTCATTGGGCTCTTTAAAGGGATCATCACTGTCAGTAAATCATCTCCCATCCTGAATTCTTTTTTATGTTTGCTGCAATTCCTTCTCAAAGTGTTGAGCTTATTTACGACTGTGGGCCGACTGGCTTGTGTTCAGTGAGTGGGCCGCTGGCTGCTGCAGATAACACTAATGCGTGGAATGATGCACACAGAGACGAAGACTATTCATATCTGACTCGATTACAAAGAACACTCCGAGTAAAAATTTAGAGCCGGCAAAGCCTAACCCGACCCGCATTTAGGTTCAACCAACCTAATCTTTGTTATCCGCAATTAATCCCTTATATTTTTCCATCCAAAACATAAATTTATGAATCACACTGTTAATAATTACTCGATCATCCTAGTTGTATGGTATCAAAAAATTGGCCTGTGTTGATTTGGTCCTATTTGAATGAGCCAAACAAGTATTATTATTATTATTATTATTACTACTACTACTACTACTACAAATAAAGTTTATGACTCAATTTTGTAGAGTGTGTAATCTTTTCTTACACCTAGGAGTTGGTGGAGTGCATGAGGGTTTGCTCCCCACATATTGTGTTGGAAACCGCCCTAGATTTCCCAGTATGTTTTCGTTTGGGTTTAATGGGTACCACCCTTGAAATTATATCTGTCGGGTCAAAGGCCTCAAGTATTCCCACATCATAAAGAAAGAAAGAAAAATGATGTGATGTTTTCTTATTTTGTATGAATATTTTATTTTATTTCTACTTGTTTGGGTATTTTATTTTTGTAGTCATTATTTAAAATATATATACAATACTCAAGTTATGTATATTTCCTAGTTTTTTTTTTTCTTTTCTCAAGCACGCCTTTTGTTAGCTTGCTCAAAAACTATTTACACTTCCCTCTTAGTATGTTGATTATGGATATAAAGAAATATACAATGGACATGACATAAACTATAGAATTGCTAAAATAGAATGGATTGTTTAAATGCCTGGGCAATATGAGGATAAATAGACCTTGGCCAATTGGACTCCACGAGATAAGGATGTGGAAATCATGTTTGGTATGTGTAAATCACTGTACCGAATTTTTATTTCACAGGAAGGAATCTCAAAATTTTAACATGCTGGCATAAGAAAGTTCAACAAAAAGAAAAAAAAATTAAAGAAAAACTTGATGGCACAATTGTTTCTTACTTATCTCTTGTCTTTTAAATAATACTATTTAAAGACTCCAAATTCTCTCACTTATCCTAAAGATAGGCCCCATGTTCATAACCTCAAAGAAGGTGACCCAACTTTATAATTCCTAAGGTGGGTCACATGGTCACAATCACAAAAAGTGAGCCTATATTAAAATTCTAATTTATAAAGGTAAACATCACATTATAATTTCTAAATGTGAGTCCCATGTCCAAAATCACAGTAAGGTAGCCCAACTTTATAACAATCACAAAAGGTGGAGCCACATTGTATATCCTATGAATGTGGGCCCACATTGTATATCTTATGAATGAAGCCGCCCCATGTTCGGGTTTCTAAATGTGCGCACCAAATTGTAATATTTTAAATGTGGGTCTCGTGTTTGTAATTAACAAAAAAAGATGGCCCCACATTATAATTCCCATAAAGATGGGCCTACATTGTAAACCTTATGAATGTGCTCCCCCCATAAAGAATTCTGTGATTAGGCCATTGCCTGCCAGGTGCTTGACTTCAATTTTTCCAGAGTACTTAGTCGACCGGCTAGGCCAGGAGGTCGACTGAGTACACTGCGTAGAGGGTCGACCTATGAGTCAACATCCTGACAGTCTAATGTACTCGGTCGACCGAAGACACTATATTATGTGATTTCCTATTTTTCATATTCTGAGGTTGTGATCGTTTGTGGGGCTGATTGATCATCGAAATTGACTTCCATTGATGTGCCAAGTACGAGTCAATGGTGCGGCTCAACCTTAACTCGTGGGGACCAGCAAGTAGGGTCTATGTTGTGGATTCAACGATGATTCGATCCTTAAACGTCGTCGAAGATGTCCGTAACTTCGGGAGCACCAAACATAGTACTCATTGGCATCTGAGACTTCATTTACAGATCAAATGAGCTGAGATAGACCTGGACCTGAAAGTGTACCATTACTTAGGATGGACTTTCGATATTTCCCGTTGATTTTCTTACCTTAGAGGTTTATTACACGTAATCCATCACTGTCATTCTTTTATCCTTACTGTTGCTTATAAATGTTAATTAAATGAAAAATAGAGAACCTAAACCTAGGATTACTTAGAGGTGACTTGGTGATGTGATTGGGTGAACATTGACCCGTGTCTGTGGCTATGAGGGTCCTTATATGGCCTAAGTTTGAATGTGTATACCCTAGGATGGAGAGGTTGGATAGTATTGGACTTATTATGGATGAGAATAGACTGATTATTATTGGAAATGGACTTGTTACTTTATTTGGACAGTTTTAGACCAGGCCATGGATTTGGTGGGCCTTGGTATGGATCCAATGATTGGATTTAGACCTGGACTGTTTTCCATGGATTGAATTAGTACTTGGACCTCTTAGGGCCAGTTTGGTAACTCTACTAATAGAGTCAAGTGAAGTAAAGGGGATTTGGTGGGCCTTCTGTTAGGACCTTGCTCACGCAAGGCAAAGCCTAGACAAACATAGACCTATATAGTTTCCTTGAGTTGACATTAACATTAACTCAATTGTTCTAAGTTCGGCCTGTTGACTGATCACCAATGGTAGGAACTATTGGTGAGTTATGAGTGTTGAGTGGGCAATCATGATGAGCTATGTTTTAGACGAACGGTGTGATACCGGGTTTAGTCTTCTGAGTGTTGAGTGATGCTGGATGAGTAATGAGTGATGAGAGGTTTGAGTGTTATTTTCCGGGGCTTGTCATTCCCCTACACTAGTTACCCAATCGCAACTGTGTACAGTGTGGGAGGGTTGCGGCATAATATCCCGATGTAGTCCGGCTTGTGTGAATGTTCCACTTTGATGTCATTAGGCTAAATTACTTAATTATCCTTATTCTAATTTCTTATCATCCTCAGCTGCCTAAATTATGTATCATTGTTATTCTCATGGATTATATGCCCGTCTCTACTCTTCTGATGCATACATCCTATGTTACTTGTATATTGTGACTTGCCAGATCATTGGATCTGACCCATTCTTGGTGCTTAGGTTTCAACCTCTACTATGAGGACGACACGCTCGTCGAAGCGCCTGTAGTTGGTGACTATGGTTGGGGACCAGCTGACCCGGAGGTCGAGCTGGGGGATAGAGCGCCTACACCGGGGGTTCGATAGTACCCCTTTATTTGGGATTTTAGTGATTCTGTTGTGAGTAGGGGGAGAGTCCAATTTGTATAAACATTTGATATTCATACTTTGATATATGAGGCTGGACTTCAGCCTTGCTACATTAGCTATAGTTCATATGATACTTTGAAGTTGCTTCCGCTATTGTTACATTTGCTTCCGCTATATCTTACATGCTTCCACAATTTAACCATTGTTATTATATTTTTCAAAAAGTTTTAAATTGGACCTCATTTCGGACCTACGATCTTAGAAGTTCTTGAATTTTCAAGGAAGTAGCGCGTCAACTTCAGGTACCTTAATGGTTTTTTCGGAATTCAGACTTGGGGTGTTACATTTTATCGTATTAGAGCGGGCAAATCTCTAGGAAATAAAACACACTAGAAACTTTAGGACGTGGTGAGGACTTCAGTGTTGGGACATGTGTAAGGACGATGGATTGGGTGGAGTCAGTGTAGTCCTAAGTGTCGGATTTAAATTAACACAATTTCCTTCTCTTGGAAGATGTCTAGAGGAGAGGCGCTAGGCAGTCGGAGGGCATCCTGACTATGAGTAGCGATTTTAGAGGTTCTTTCAGGCTTTCCTTGCCTCGCAAGAAGGCCAGGCTTTAGCACACCAGCAGCAGGCTGAGGACTTTGCATAGTTTCAGTCGTAGGTCTTGGACATCATTGAGAGGGTAGTATAGCTAGCCCCGGCAGATGTACCTACTAGGGAGGTGGACCTGAACGTCATATTTGAGAGTTTCCTCAAGAGCAGAGCACCGAAGTTCTCATGCGCAGAAGATACCCTAGTTGCTGACGATTGGATAGTGCAGATGGAGAAGATCTTCGGGGTCTTCAAGTGTACCTGCCGTTAGAGAGTGCAGTTAGCAGCTTATATGTTCGGTGGTGTGGCAGAAGAATGGTGGCGGACCATTTAGTGTCCTTATAAGGTGATTGGAAATGAAATAGCTTGGATAGCCTTCAGGATAGACTTCCTTCCAAAGTTCATTCCGGCGCACTTTTCGGCCTCTGTACTCTGTCAAATATCTTCAAGATTGGGAATCCAATGAATGACGCCCATTAATACTAATATATCTCAATTTTCATATACAGAATGGTATTCATACACATACATCTGAATCTCAAACAAATAAAAATGCATGCAGAAGGACAATAGCTCTGGGGATCCGGAATCAAACATGAGTCAATACATTTCGGCCTCTGTATTCTGTCAAATATCTTCAAGATTGGAAATCCAATGAATGACACTCATTAATACTAATTTAGTTCAATTTCCATAAACAAAATGATATTCATACACATACATTTGAATCTCACACAAATATAAATGCATGCAGATGAACAACAGCTCAAGGGATCCAGAGTCGGACATGAGTTGATAAATTGTGGCCTCTCTACTCTGTCAAATATCTTCAAGATTGGAAATCCAATGAATGACACCTACTAATATAAATTTATCTCAATTTCCATATACATAATGGTATTCATACACATACATCTAAATCTCACACAAAAATAAATGCTTGCAGAAGGACAATAGCTCAGGGGATCTAGAATCGGACATGAGTCGATACATTTCAGCCTCTCTACACTGTCAAATATCTTCTAGATTGGAAATCCAATGAATGGCGCTCATTACTACTAATTTATCTAAATTTCCCTATACAGAATGGTATTGATACACATACATTTGAATCTCACACAAACACAAATGCATGCAAATGGACAACAGCTCAAGGGATTCGGAATTGGACATGAGTCGATACATTTCGGCCCCTCTACTTTGTCAAATATCTTCAAGATTGAAAATCCAATGAATGACACTCATTAATACTAATTTATCTCAATTTTCATATACAGAATGGTATTCATACATATACATCTAAATCTAAGACAAATATAAATGCATGCAGATGGACAACAACTCAGGGGATCCATAATCGGACATTAGTCGATACATTTCGGCCTCTCTACTCTGTCAAATATCTTTAAGATTGGAAATCCAATGAATGGCACTCATTAATACTGATTTGTTTCAACATATACAAATTGGTATTATACAGATATATATCTGAATCTCACACAAACATAAATGCATGCAGATGGACAATAGCTCAGGGGATCCGGAATCGGAAATGAGCGATACATTTCGGCCTCTCTACTTTGCCTAATACCTTCAAGGTTAAAAATCCAATGAATGGCGCTTATTAATACTAATTTATCTCAATTTCCATGTAAAGAATAGTATTCATACACATATTTCTGAATCTCACACAAACATAAATGCATTCAGATGGACAACAACAGCTCATGAGATCCGGAATAGGACATGAGTCGATACATTTCGGCATCTCTACTCTGTCAAATATTTTCAAGATTGGAAATCCAATGAGTGACACTTATTAATACTAATTTATCTCAATTTCCATATACAAAATGGTATTCATACATATACATCTGAATCTCTCACAAACATAAATACATGTAGATACAACAGCTCAGGAGATCCAAAATAGGAGATGAGTCGATACATTTCGGTCCCTCTACTCAGTCAAATATCTTCTAAATTGAAAATCCAATGAATGGCACTCATTATTACTAATTTATCTCAATTTCCATATACAAAATGGTATTCATACACATACATCTTAATCTCACACAAATAAATGTATGCAGATCGACCGTAGCTCAAGGGATCCGGAATCGGACATGAGTGGATTCATTTCGGCCTCTCTACTCGGTCAAATATCTTCAAGATTGGAAATTCAATGAATGTCACTCATTACTACTAATTTATCTCAATTTCCATGTATAGAATGGTATTCATACAGATACATCTGAATCTCACACAAACATAAATGCATGCAGATGGGCAGGGGATTTGGAATCGGATAGTAGTCGATTCATTTCGGCCTCTCTATTCTGTAAAACATATTCAAGATTGGAAATCCAATAAATGGCACTCATTAATACTAATTTGTTTCTATTTCCATATACAGATTGGTATTATTCATATATATCTGAATCTCACACAAACAATAATGCATGTAGATCGACAACAGCTCAAGGGATCCGGAATCGGAAATGAGTCGATACATTTCGGCCTCTCTACTCTGCCAAATATCTTCAAGATTGAAAATCCAATGAATGGTCCTTATTAATACTAATTTATCTCAATTTCCATATAAAGAATGGTATTCGTACACATGCATCTGAATCTCACACAAACATAAATGCATGCAGATGGAAAACAACTCATGGGATCCTGAATAGGACATGAGTCGATACATTTTTGCTTCTTTACTCTGTCAAATATCTTCAAGATTGGAAATCCAATGAATGTCACTTATTAATACTAATTTATCTCAATTTCCATATACAGAATGATATTCATACACATACATTTGAATCTCACACAAACATTAATACATGTAGATGGACATCAGCTCAGGAGATCCGGAATCAGACATGAGTCAATACATTTCGGTCCCTCTACTCTGTCAAATATCTTCTAGATTGGAAATCCACTGATTGGCACTCATTAATACTAATTAATCTAAATTTCCATATACAGAATGGTTTTCATACGCATACATCTAAATCTCACACAAAAATAAATGCATGCAGATGGACAACAGCTTAGGGGATCCGGAATCGGAAATGAGTCGATACATTTCGGCCTCTCTACTCTGTCAATTATCTTCAAGATTGAAAATCCAATGAATGACACTCATTAATACTAATTTATCTCAATTTTTATATACAGAATGGTATTCATACACATACACCTAAATCTCACACAAATATAAATGCATGCAGATGGACAACAGCTCAGGGGATCTAGAATCAGACATGAGTCGATACATTTCGGCCTCTCTACTCTGTCAAATATCTTTAAGATTGGAAATTCATTGAATGGCACTCATTAATACTAATTTGTCTCAATTTCCATATATACATTGGTATTATACACATTTATCTGAATCTCACACAAACATAAATGCATGCAGATGGACAACAGCTCAGGGGATCCGGAATCGGAAATGAGTCGATACATTTCGGCCTCTTTACTTTGCCTAATATGTTCAAGATTGAAAATCCAATGAATGTCGCTTATTAATACTAATTTATCTCAATTTCCATGTAAAGAATGGTTTTCATACACATATATGTGAATCTCACACAAACATAAATGCGTGCAGATGGACAACAGCTCATGGGATCCAGAATAGGACATGAGTCGATACATTTCGGCCTCTCTAATCTGTCAAATATCTTCAAGATTGAAAATCCAATGAATGGCACTTATTAATACTAATTTATTTCAATTTCCATATATAGAATGGTATTCATACACATAAATTTATCTGAATCTCACACAAACATAAATACATGCAGATGGACAACAGCTTAGGAGATCCAAAATAGAACATGAGTCAGATACATTTCGTTCTCTCTCCTCTAAATCTCTTCAAAATTTGAAATCCAATGAATGGCACCCCTGTGAATAAATACATAAAATCTATTCATTTCCTATGATCGTCAGGCCAGAAGTCTCACCGAGATCCTTTTCGCACGGAATTTAAGAGTGTCAGCGTCACAGGGCTAACATCCACCGTCCAAATAGTACCAAAACTTAGAACTCCTCACGGATCCATATCAATTTTTTTAATTATAGTGCATGCTTGTGAGCATTGCCAAGAGAATCACAATGGGAATTTTTAGTGGATGAACAGTATCTAGTCATACAATTCAAAAACTCACTCTCATGATCTCCATATTTTACTCCCCTCTTCCTCTCTATAAAAAAGGGACTCGCACCTCCATATATTACACTGCCAAAATCGTCTTCCTCCGCTTGCATCTTTAGCTATGGCTGCTTCTGCTGCACCTATTCCAATCGCCATCTTCTTCTTGTTGTTCTTGATTCTACCAAACAGCCTCAACGCTGCTGGTTTCAGCGTCGAACTTATCCACCGTGACTCCCCTAAATCCCCATTTTACAATGCCTCTGACAGCCCCTTCGATCGCGTGCGAAGAGCCATTCGACGTTCGAATTCTCGCATCAACTACTTAATTTCTTCTACTTCTGCTACCACTCTCACAGACGTTTCCTCCACAGTTGTGGCCAACAGTGGAAGCTATCTCATGAGAATTTCTCTCGGCACCCCACCTTTGGAAATTCTCGCCATCATCGATACTGGAAGCAATCTCATCTGGACTCAGTGCTTACCCTGCAAATCTTGCTATGAACAAGTCGCGCCTATTTTCGACCCGTCCAAATCTCCTACTTACAGACGCATATCATGCCATTCCAACACCTGCTCAAAACTTTACAAGTCGGGCTGCAGCAGCCATGGGGGGTGCAAGTACGAAATTAGATATGGAGACAGGTCCCATACCATCGGAGTCCTCGCTAATGAGACGCTTACCATGACTTCATCTGGGAACAGCAGCATGAGTTTCCCTAATGTTACTTTTGGGTGTGGTAACCGCAATGAAGGGACCTTCGACAGCCACGGAGCTGGTTTGGTGGGCCTTGGAGGTGGGCCTCTTTCATTGGTCTCTCAGTTGGGTTCTTCCATAGGCAGGAAGTTCGCCTACTGTTTGGTGCCACAAGATCAAAATACAACTAGCAGCCGTATGGATTTTGGTGACAGTGCTGGAGTCTCTGGCAATGGAACTGTATTCACTCCTTTAATCTCCAAACCAGGTGCTACAAGGCCCTTCTTCAATATCACCCTAGAAAAGATCAGTGTAGGAGAGAAGAGCGTCTCTCTTCCTAGCCTTGAAAAGGGCAACATTGTCATTGACTCGGGATCGACTCTCAACTATCTTCCTACCCAAACCTACGAAAACCTTTTGTCTATGTTGAAGGGTGCCATCGATCTCACACCGGTTGAGAACCCATCACCATTTGGCCCTGAGCTCTGCTACGAGTTTGGAAAGGATTTCAAGGTTCCTGACATGACCTTTGGATTTGATGGGGCTGATGTGGTTTTGGGCTCATCGAATTACTTCGTTAAGATAAATGAAACTGTCTCATGTGCTGCTTTCATTGGTTCGGGTGAGGACTCGGACGCTCTCGCTCTCTTTGGCAATGTCGCGCAACAGAACTTCAAGATTGGGTTCGATTTGGATGACATGAAGGTGTCATTCAAGCCGATGGATTGTGCCCATGAATAGGGTGATGGTTTATGGGTTCTTAAAACAATTGCCTTATGTTCTTTATTTGTCCCAAACAAATCTCAATCAAATTGGAGATGGCTCCACTTTTGATGATCAATATGATAGTTACCCCATATCCAATTAGAAATTTTTTTTGGCTCAGATACATGCAAGACATGGAAAGTTGTTTTGAGCTGTTCGGGTTTTTATTTGGTGGGCTTCATTTTATGGATACGATGCAGACTTTTATTCTTTTTAATTGCAACTATCTAATGGATTTTTATTATTTTTAATAGGACTTGGGACCTGCTATTAAATTGATCACTTACATACTAGCAAAAAGGCGGCTGTGCTTAACGCGGACAATATAATTCATATTAAAAAAAAGGTATAGAATATTTTTAAGACTTTATAAGGAGTATCTTCTACTTTACTATGACAGATATGGTGGGTACCCTTACATCCATATCCAATGCCAACAACTTAAATGTGAGGGCCCTTATAAGAAATATAATTTTTTTTTTTTGAACTTTTTAAACTTTTATCCAATTGAGAATGTTGCTTTTCTACTTTTTTTAAGGGGGGTATTTTGGATTTTTGTAATTTTGATATGATCCCCCTCATCTTTTTATGTCTCCTTAACTGAGGTTTCACCTTACTTCGCTTTAATAGTGAAGTTACCAAACAGGCTTAGATTATTAAATTGATCATGGTTAGTTTGATTGATATATATTTAATAATTTATTTTCTTTTTTAATATTCCTATGCATTGTGCAAATTTTATTCACCAAGAAATGTTGGTTAGTTCCCTGGGCCTAATGAAAAGAGTAAATAAAGATAAAATTCAAGCGAGAAAAATAAAATAAAATCCAATATAAATAGAAGACAAATGAAATAAACTCATTTAACTACTATGCAAAAATCGGTGAATTGGGAGCAGAAATGGGTATACTAGTACCTCATCATGTCAGAGAAAAAGTTTAGTTTTTCCAAAGACTTCTTTTAGACTAATATATTTGCATCTTACAGCAACCGACGATTTGCATCTTATATACCAATCAGTTTAAGTGTTGTTTATTGTAAATTTGAGTGAGGAATATGTTGTCTTGATTGGAAGATGTATCTCAGATTTTAATTAAAGTATGCAATTTATTATTCTTTGATTTGTTGCCTCTCTATTGCATTGCTTTGGATTATGAAAGCACTAGAACTTTTAAATTTCCAGGTGTGCTCAATGTTCCTGGAAATATGGGACTATCACTATAAAGGAATTTTCTTTTATTCCTCAACTGCTCAAGGTGATTTTAGACTGAAATGGATTTTTATTTGTTCCACATGACGCAGAGTTAGGTTGGTCTGGTTTTCTCCCCCAAAATAATTTTCAATGCACTTTAAGTAATATCCAGCATTGAAATGCTTGGTGACTAATTTTAATATGTTCCCAAGATGCATCCATGCGGATACTTAGCCAAGATGCATCCATGCAGACAGATGGGATTGTGTCACATCCCGGTCCCGAATCACCCTGGCCTAGGGTAATCCCCGAGGTGTGTCACACGTACTCCCGCGTGCTATACCGGTCTCGAGCCAAGTTCAACACACGAAGGAGAGGAAACCAACTATCCATATATGTGAGTTAAAACTCACAAAACGCATTAAATCAATTAAACATAGCGGAAGCTGTATTTCATTTGTGTGAGGTATCAAATTCCTTCAGTCTATATAACAGTTCAAGTTTTACTACAAGAGAATTATACAATTAATTACATTGTTATACAAGAGAGGGTAACCAAAGAACCCTATACATCAATACCAAAATATAATAGAAAAGAATTTTTATAGTCTAAGTGTCGCCCACACAAAAAGGGGCTAGCCACACCACAAAAGAGTCCCCAAAAAGTGTTGACGCTCTCCTCGGGAGATAAGCTCAATGGGCCTCAGGCTCGGGCCACTCCACTAAACCCGAAGGTATCTCATGGGTAGCCTTCTCTCTCTCCTCGGCCTCTGGAGGGCCGGAGACTGCACCTGAGACTGTGACACCAAATGTAGTATCATTAATACAACGATTAAGCAAGCAAAGGCAAAATAAGGAAGTACATAAGGTTTCAATTGAATTTAAAACGGTTAAATTGATAGAAATCAACAATAATCACCAACTGGAAAATTTGGGTTCAATGTATAATTTATGCATGATGGATCAAGTAGAAAGAAAACACACAACTTGGCTACTACCTCAAGCTCATCCTCTCTAAAGAGAGCAAATTTAGTTGGGATGTCACCAGCGGCCCGGCCAAAGGCTAGCTGGCTACCCGGGTCTGGAGTTCCGGAGCTTCATATGACTTACTGCAATAGTCTCAATTTATAAACCGAGTGTAACCCCGTCGGGTATCACTGGATCGAAGCTAAGTAGTGCCGACTCGATAGAATCAATAATACTCGGAATAAAAGTAGAATTGTGTAAACTCATTTTCATTATTCGTAATCAAATCAAATGGTAAACACATCTTTTCAATTTCTTACTCAATCCTCATTTCTACCAAACATCAATTTGGAAGTATTCAAATGGAATTACGAGTTGAATATAAAGGTAAAATATAAGGAATTAGTAAGAATTATCGATCTATTAAGTAGGATTCTGAGATTCGAAGGAAATTCATACACCAATATGAAATGCAATTAATTAGAATTCAAGCTATTTTGTTTTACAAATTAACTCTAGGTTTTTATATTTCTAGTCCTCTACCGTCCATTTCAAAATAGGTTGGGAAAATCAACGAATTACTACATTTATTTGGTATCACCAGTTACAGGGAATACGTTGAATTTCCTAACGAATTTTCATGGCATAGCCTTAGACTAGGAATCATCCATTGGCCCCATTATATGGTTAAAGTTACTATTCTATGGTCATAAGATTAAAAAATTCCTTAAGTTCCTACGGAAGTGAGGGTGTACTCCAAAACCTACTAAATGAGTGATTAAGTAGGGTCAAAATACCCCAGGAGGGTCAACACACTTTTATTTGGGCTGAAAAGGCCCAACAAACTAGGTCAGGTCCGTCTACCGGTAGTACTTTCGGTAGAAGCATCTTTACCGGTAGTACTTCCGGTTTAAGCAACTGAATCTCCCTTTCCAGGCTCTCTGCCACATTTTTTACTTTTTCTACCGGTAGAACTTCCGGTAGAACTAAGGGTTCTCAATTTCTTAGCTCTCTGTCAAATTTCGAGTCACTTCTACCGGTAGTACTTCCGGTAGAACTTACGAAGTTCAATTTTCCTTCTTTAATCCTTGCAAAATGAGCCTCCTTGCTCCCCATAACACATACACAAGACTTCCATACATTCCAAAACAACCCACATGAAGGAATCCAACTCATTTATCATCTATCAACATAAAAACCCAAAATTTTTTGAGAGAGAAAGAGAAATACTAGAATCAATCGAAAATGCACAAAATGCAAACCCAAATTATGCTTATACTTGCCTTCAATATGAGCTTTCCAAAGCTTCTCACACACTTGATTCAAAGAAAATCTCAAAAGCCCCAAATGAGCAAACCCTAACAACAATAAACACATGAAAGTATATGAACATGCATGTTTGCTCAACCAAGAGTCTTTTTGACTCAAATGCAACTCTAAAATTCCACCAAAAGTTCTTGAAGCCTACCTCTTCTAAGTATTTCGAATTTGGAAGGATTGAAGGAGGGTGGAGATCATCTCTAGCCAACTAATGAAGAGGAGGAGGTGAAGAAGATGGTGATGAAGGTGTAGTAGAGTTCACTCTCTAGCTCTCCAAGTCTTCAAAGCACAAGCACAACTCCTCCTTGATCGTTTGAGGAAGAGAGAAAAGAAGGAGGAGGAGAATAGGAGTTAGAAAGGAAGGAAGGAATGGAAAAAGGAGGCTACAGGTCATATATATATCTAAAGGTAAAAGTGCTAAATTGCAGGAACGTCCATTCCATTGATTTATTTCCATTTCGAGTCAAATGAGGGTCCATCAGTACAACTGTTGGTCAAATGAAGAAATGTCTAATATGAAAATCGATGTACTCATAAAAATACACGCGATGAAGTCAAAGTGATGCGCAAAGCACGAAAAATACCAAAACCTACATTTTACGAAAAAGTCCTTGACTCAACTCAAGTGAGTCAACTCCACTATAACTCACCTATACAAGGTGTAAAACTCATCTAACTCAGTAGATAGAGACTAATAGACATTAATTACTATAGCTCAATAGTTAAACACAATTAATTAGTACTAATTATGGTTAAATCGGGCCGGGGTGTAACATTTCTCCCCCACTAGGACTCATTCGGCCCTCCGAATGATCATACCTGGGCGAAGAGTTCTGGGTAATGTCGTGCAACCTGTTCCTCGAGTTCCCATGTGGCTTCCTCGGGACCATGATGATCCCAAAGAAGTTTCACTCATCGAATCGTCCTCGTCCGTAACACTTGCTCTTTCTTATCGATAATACGAAGTGGACGTTTAACGTACGTGGAGTCTGGCTTGATCTGTATTTCTTTATATTGAATGACATGAGACGGATCACAGACGTACTTACGAAGCATAGAAACATGGAACACGTCATGTACTCCTGCGAATTTGGGAGGAAGCTTCAATCTGTAGGCTACATCACATATTCGGCTCTTGATCTCAAATGGTCCCACATATCTTGGTGTGAGTTTACCCTTCTGTCCAAATCGAATCGTGCATTTCATCGGGGATGTCTTCAAAAACACCCAATCTCCAACTTGGAATTCTAGCTTCCTTCTTCTATTATCTGCGTAGCTTTTCTGCCGAGATTGCGCCGTTTTCAATCTTTCTCTAACCTGAAGAACCTTCTCAGCCGTATCCGCAATGATAGTCGGTCCATGAAAACTCCTTGTGCCGACCTCTTCCCAACAAACCGGAGTCCTACAACTCCGTGCGTAAAGAGCTTCAAAAGGCGACATTCCAATAGTCGAATGGAAACTATTATTATACGCAAATTCGCACAAGGCCAAATGCTCGTCCCACTCGCCACCAAAGTCAAGGACACTAGCTCGAAGCATATCTTCTAAGGTTTGTATAGTGCGTTCGGACTGTCCGTCTGTCTGTGGGTGATAAGCAGTGCTTAAACTGAGTTTTGTGCCCATGGACTGCTGAAAGGATTTCCAAAACGAGGAAACGAACCTCGTATCTCTGTCGGAAACTATTGAGGCTGGGGTGCAGTGCAAACGAACTATCTCGTTGACAAAAAGCCTTGCCATCTCATTAAACTTCATGCCTTTCTTGAATGGTAGGAAATGAGCGGATTTCATCAATCGATCAACTATTACCCAAATCACGTTGTTCTTCCGTCTAGTCAACGGTAGGCCTGAAACGAAGTCCATTGATATATGCTCCCATTTCCACTGAGGAATCGGTAAAGGATGTAGCAGGCCTGGAGGTTTTCTGTGTTCAAAATTCACCCTCTGATAGGTGTAACACTTTGATACAAATTCTGCTATTTCTCTCTTCATATTGTTCCACCAAAATCGCTTTTTGAGGTCTCTGTACATCTTCGTACTTCCAGGGTGCATCGCATATCTGGCATGGTGTGCCTCAGTCAGGATTGGATCTATCAGTTGCTTAATCTTCAGTACACATAGTCGACCCCGAAAATATAAAACCCCGTCCACTAACTGGAAATCAGGTTTTTCCGCAATATGATCTTTGATTTTAGCTAAATTTGGATCTTCAAATTATTCATTCTTAACCCGATCCATCAATTCTGGTTCATACACTGACATCGCTGCTAACAACACTGAGTCACCAAGTGGTAGGACCGTAACGTCCAGTTCTTCAAAAACATCAAACTTGTTCTCTTGAGTGTCCATAACTGCAACTAAAGAAGATTTCATACTCAAAGCATCAGCGACGACATTTCCTTTCCCCAGAATGTATTTAATCGGAAAATCATAATCCTTTATGAATTCTAGCCACCGTCTTTGTCTCATGTTGAGATCTTGTTGGGAGAAGAGATATTGCAGACTACGATGATCTGAGTGTACTTCAAATTGTTCTCCATACAGGTAGTGTCTCTAAAGTTTCAGCGCAAACACTATGGCGGCCAACTCTAGATCATGGGTGGCATCATTCTTCTCATGGTTCTTCAACTGTCGCGACCCATAGGCTATGGCTTTTCCATTCTGCATAAGGACACACCCCAAACCAACTCTGGATGCATCTGAATATATCACAAATCCTCCTGAACCTTCTGGTAATGACAAAACGGGGGCGGTCGTCAATTTCTCCTTTAGGGTCTGGAAGCTGGCCTCACACTCTTCAGTCCACAAGAACGGTACATCCTTCCTAGTCAACTTTGTCAACGGAGCTGAGATCTTGGCAAAATCTTTAACAAATCTACGGTAATATCCTGCTAGGCCTAGAAAATTTCGGATTTCTGCTACTGATTTCGGACTCTACCAATTTATAACAGCCTCTACCTTCGCTGGATCTACTCTTAGGCCTTCTCTCGAAATGATATGCCCCAAAAAGGCCACTTGATCAATCCAAAAATCACACTTCTCAAGCTTAGCATATAACTGATGAATTCTCAAAAGCTGAAGTGAAGTTCTGAGGTGGTCTGCATGTTCTTCTATTGACTTCGAGTAGACTAAGATGTCATCAATGAACACCACAATAAATTGATCGAATAAGGGGCGAAGATCCTATTCATCAATGCCATAAACACCGCTGGCGCGTTCGTCAAGCCGAAGGGCATCACGAGAAATTCATAATGGCCGTATCTCGTCCTGAAAGCTGTCTTCTCTACGTCCTGTCCTCGAACTCTTAACTGATGGTATCCCGATCTGAGGTCGATCTTCGAGAAGTAAGCTGCTCCCTGAAGTTGATCGAACAATTCGTCAATGCGAGGCAACGGATATTTATTCTTTATAGTTACCTGATTGATCTGCCTGTAGTCGATACACATTCGGAGAGAGCCGTCTTTCTTCCTCATGAACAATACTGGAGCTCTCCAAGGCGAAACACTAGGACGTATGAGTCCTTTATCTAGCAAATCTTGTAATTGCTCCTTCAATTCTCTAAGTTCTGCGGGGGCCATTCTATACGGTGCTTTCAAAATCGGAGCCGTGCCCGGTATGAAATCTATGGAGAAGTCCACCTCTCGAGACGAAGGTAGTCCTGGAACTTCGTCTGGAAACACATCTGGGAATTCGCACACCACTGGGATGTCTTCTAGTTTTGAACGCGGTTTCTTCTCGGAGACAAAAGCGAAGTAGCCTTCACGGCCATTCTCTAAAAGCTTGACAGCGTCCAACGCCGACACGAATCCGGACTTAGGTCTCTCTCTCCGTACACCTTCGAAGATCACATACGACTTAGGCTCCCCCACTTTAAACGTGATGGTCTTATGGAAACAATCTATGCAAGCTCTATATCTCGCGAGCCAATCCATCCCAAGGATGATGTCGAAATCTTGCATCGCCAAGATAACCAAATCTACTGGCATCAGCAAATCTCCGATCTGCACGCTGCATTCGGGGTAGTAGTAATCGCAAACTACTCTCTTACCCACTAGGGTAGACACCACTAATACAAACAGAAGCAACTCAGGTGGTTGCTGAAAGCCATTGGCAAAATGAGGTGCTACAAACGAATGTGTGGACCCCGAATCAAATAATGTCCTAGCATCCCTTGCACATATTAGAACAATACCTTCCACCACGTTGCCCGACGCTTCAGCATGCTCGAGGTTCGTGGCAAACAATCTCCCCGTCTGTTGTGGTACTTGGTGGATCTGTTGTTGTTGCCTAGGCCTCTTGGCTGTTGCCTTTGCTGTTGTTGTTGAGATCTCTGAGGTGGTGCTAGGAGTGCCAACTACTGGGGTGGAGCTGGAAGTGCTGGCCTAACTGGCTGCTGAAAGGGTTGCTGCGATGCTCCATAATTGGCTCGGTTCCTGGGACAAGTAGCTGCTCGGTGCTCCATAGATCCACATAAAACGCAAGCACCGGTGTTCCTCCAGCATCTCTCGGTAGGGTGTCCTTTGCCACATGTCTTGTACTTGGGGTTATTAGCACCAGGCACAGTACCTTTTTGCTTCTTGGACTGAAAATTCTTCCCTTCGTACATGCTCCGCTTTGGATCAACACTTCTCTTCTTCGTAGCCATCTCTTCTGCAACATAAGCTCTGTCCACTGCCTCCTGAAAAGTTTCAGGTCTTCGGTACATTGTCACTTGCTCTTCATACGCCGGATGGAGCCCACGACGAATCTCTTCACTTTCTTCTCTTCCGTATCAACCAAATCTTTGGCAAATTTAGATAACTGAGTGAAGGTGTGCACGTAGGTCACCACTGTCATATTATTTTGCTTAAGGGTGATGAATTCTTCTTCTGTCTTCCGATGTACATGAGGTGGTATGAATTTGCGGCGGAAATGCTCTTGGAAAGTCTCCCATATGGTAGCATTAGGCATGACTCTGTAGGGATCTCGAACACTCTTCCACCAATCTTTAGCAACTCCTCTAAACATCGAGGTTGTGAGAGTTACACGCTGTCTGTTATCGCAGATCACCATCTCAAATACATCGTTGATATGCTCTAACCATTCATCAGCCTGAATGGCATCTTCCTTTCCTTGAAATTCGGTAGCTCCTTTTATTCTAAATTTATCGTACAGAGCATTTGGGTCATTCTCTCTAGGTTGAATCACCACTGGCGGTCCCGGGTTTGGCTGCATTGGACCTTGTCTGGCCATCAGCGCTGCTAGAAATTCATTAGTCTTTGTCATTTGTTCCATCATCGCCATTATCCTATCATCCATAGGAGGTGGTTCATTGTTCAATTCAACAAACAAGCCAGCAGTCTGAAATTCATTGTTTCCACCATTGTGCCCATTTCCGGAACCAGATGCCATTGACCTGCAAAACAATTAGAGAATCAATACTATTTCCTAACTATTATCACACAATACTACCTAGAATACAAAACTAATAACAATCTCACAATAAGAACTAACTAGCCCTGTCTAAATTATACTCATAAACGATTTTAACGCATCATCACAACGTCTCTAATAAGGTTTGTAAGCCTTTTAGAAAGACTTGAAGGCTCTGATACCATACTTACGTATGTCACATCCTGGTCCCGAATCACCCTGGCCTAGGGTAATCCCCGAGGTGTGTCACACGTACTCCCGCGTGCTATACCTGTCTCGAGCCAAGTTCAACACACGAAGGAGAGGAAACCAACTATCCATATATGTGAGTTAAAACTCACAAAACACATTAAAGCAATTAAACATAGTGGAAGCTGTATTTCATTTGTGTGAGGTATCAAATTCCTTCAGTCTATATAACAGTTCAAGTTTTACTACAAGAGAATTATACAATTAATTACATTGTTATACAAGAGAGGGTAACCAAAGAACCCTATACATCAATACCAAAATATAATAGAAAAGAATTTTAATAGTCTAAGTGTGGCCCATACAAAAAGGGGCTAGCCACACCACAAAAGAGTCCCCAAAAAGTGTTGACGCTCTCCTCGGGAGATAAGCTCAATGGGCCTCAGGCTCAGGCCACTCCACTAAACCCGAAGGTATCTCATGGGTAGCCTTCTCTCTCTCCTCGGCCTCTGGAGGGCCGGAGACTGCACCTGAGATGTGACACCAAATGTAGTATCATTAATACAACGATTAAGCAAGCAAAGGCAAAATAAGGAAGTACATAAGGTTTCAATTGAATTTAAAACGGTTAAATTGATAGAAATCAACAATAATCACCAACTGGAAAATTTGGGTTCAATGTATAATTTATGCATGATGGATCAAGTAGAAAGAAAACACACAACTTGGCTACTACCTCAAACTCATCCTCTCTAAAGAGAGCAAATTTAGTTGGGATGTCACCAGCGGCCCGGCCAAAGGCTAGCTGGCTACCCGGGTCTGGAGTTCCGGAGCTGCATATGACTTACTGCAATAGTCTCAATTTATAAACCGAGTGTAACCCCGTCGGGTATCACTGGCTCGAAGCTAAGTACACTACTAGAAAAAGGACTTTTAGCGGCCGCCAAACGCCGTCGCTAAAAGTCCACTGGCGGTCGCTAATAGTCTTTAGCGACCGCCTAGCAACCGCGAAGGAGGGGCCGCGGAAACTTCGTCGCTAATAGTATTAGCGACCGCCAGCGTCGACAGTCAAAAAAAAAATTTTTTTTAATTTTTTTTAGTTTTTAAATGTATTAGCGACCGCCATTAGCGGTCGCTAATAGTGGATTAGCGGTCGCTAAATCCACATTAGCGACCGCCAATGGTGGTCTCTAATAATTTAATTTTTTTAAAAAATTGACCATTAGCGACCGCCAGTGGCGGTCGCTAATAGTATTTTTTTTTTAAACATATTTGAAAATATATTTTTTTTTTCCTGCTTTTTATACCTGTACATGAATGTATACCTGTATATGAATATATTATATCAAACCACGAAAATCAATTAAAAATACTAATACCAAAACAAAGTCTTATATTAATGATATTCAAAACATTACAAAAGGTCCAAATATTACAAAAGTTTCCACAAATTATATTCATTACAAAAATAAACAAATTGTCTGAGGAGGCTGACGAGATCGATCCGATGCTCTCAAACCTGAAGAGAAAAAGGAAAATAAATATTAATTGGCAATTATAAAAATTGGCAATATAAAGTAAAAACGAAAAAAATGAAAAAATAAAATTAAAATTTTGAAAGTTAAACCTACGTTTCAAGTCTACGGGCAATCCGGGAGTCGGAATCTCAAGCCGTCAGTTCCAGCAAGTCATGAATGACTATAGGCCCGTGACCGTCGAGTTTTACGGGCACCGGAGCCCGTTTGCCCGTTTTGGGTGCTCGGAGGTCGATTTACTAAATTTTAAGTTAACATTTTAACTTAAAACATACGTTTCGACACTATGGGCAATCCGGGAGTCGGAATCCCGAACCGTCAGTTACAGTAGGTCATGAATGACTATGGACCCGTGCCCATCCAGTTTCACGGGCACCGAAGCCCGTTTGCCCAGTTTGGGTGCTCGCAGGCCAATTTACTAAGTTTTAACTTAAACATACGTTTCGACAGTACGGGCAATCCGGGAGTCGGAATCCCGAGCCGTCAGTTCCAGCAGGTCATGGATGACTATGGACCAGTGCCCGTCTAGTTTCACGGGCACCGGAGCCCGTTTGCCCGTATTGGGCGCTCAGAGGCCAATTTACTAAGTTTTAACTTAACGTTTTAACTTAAACCTACGTTTCGACACTACGAGCAATCCGAGAGTCGGAATCCCGAGCCGTCAGTTCCAGCAAGTCCTGAATAACTATGAGCCCGTGCCCGTCCAGTTTTAAGGGCACCGGAGCCCGTTTGCCCGGTTTGGGTGCTCGGACGCCAATTTACTAAGTTTTAACTTAACGTTTTAACTTAAACCTACGTTTCGACACTACGGGCAATTGAGGAGTCCAAATCCCGAGCCGTCAGTTCCAGCAGGTCATGAATCACTATGGGCCCGTGCCCGTCCATTTTCACGGGCACTGGAGCCCGTTTGCCCATTTTGGACGCTCGGAGGCCAATTTACTAAGTTTTAACTTAAACCTACATTTCGACAGTACGGGCAATCCGGGAGTCGGAATCCCGAGCCGTCAGTTCCAGCAGGTCATGAATGACTATGGGCCCATGCCCGTCCCGTTTCATGGGCACCGGAGCCCGTTTGCCCGGTTTGGGTGCTCGGAGGCCAATTTATTAAGTTTTAACTTAACGTTTTAGCTTAAACCTACGTTTCGACACTACGGGCAATCCGGGAGTCGGAATCCGGAGCCGTCAGTTCCAGCAGGTCATGAATGACTATGGGCCCGTGCCCGTCCATTTTCACGGGCACCGGAGCCCGTTTACCCATTTTGGACGCTCGAAGGCTAATTTACTAAGTTTTAACTTAAACCTACGTTTCGACACTACGAGCAATCCGGGAGTCGGAATCCCGAGCCATCAGTTCCAGCAGGTCATGAATAATTATGGGCCCGTGCCCGTCCAGTTTCACGGGTACCGGAGCCCGTTTGCCCTGTATGGGCGCTCGGAGGCCCATTTACTAAGTTTTAACTTAACGTTTTAACTTAAACTTACGTTTCGACACTACGGGCAATTCGGGAGTCGGAATCCCGAGCCGTCAGTTCCAGCAGGTCATGGATGGCTATGGGCCCGTGCCCGTCCAGTTTCACGAGCACCGGAGCCCGTTTGCCCGGTATGGGCGCTCGGAGGCCCATTTACTAAGTTTTAACTTAACGTTTTAACTTAAACCTACGTTTCGACACTACGAGTAATCCGGGAGTCGGAATCCCGAACCGTCAGTTCCAGCAGGTCATGGATTGCTATGGGCCCGTGCCCGTCTATTTTCATGGGCACCGGAGCCCGTTTGCCCATTTTGGACGCTCGGAGGCAAATTTACTAAGTTTTAACTTAACGTTTTAATTTAAACTTACGTTTTGACACTACGAGCAATCCGGGAGTCGGAATCCCGAACCGTCAGTTCCAGCAGGTCATGGAAGGCTATGGGCCCGTGCCCGTCCATTTTCACGGGCACCGAAGCCCGTTTGCCCATTTTGGACGCTCGGAGGCCAATTTACTAGGTTTTAACTTAAACCTACGTTTCGACACTACGAGCAATCCGGGAGTCGGAATCCCGGTTTGGGCGCTCGGAGGCCAATTTACTAAGTTTTAACTTAACGTTTTAACTTAAACTTACGTTTCGACACTACGAGCAATCCGGGTGTCGGAATCCCGAACCGTCAGTTCCAGCAGGTCATGGATGGCTATGGGCCCGTGCCCGTCCAGTTTCACGGGCACCGGAGCCTGTTTGCCCATTTTGGACGCTCGAAGGCCAATTTACTAAGTTTTAACTTAAACCTATGTTTCGACACTACGAGCAATCCGGGAGTCGGAATCCCGGTTTGGGCGCTCGGAGGCCAATTTACTAAGTTTTAATTTAACGTTTTAACTTAAACCTACGTTTCGACACTACTAGCAATCCGGGAGTCGGAATCCCGAACCGTCAGTTCCAGCAGGTCATGGATGGCTATGGGCCCGTGCCCGTCCAGTTTCACGGGTACCGGAGCCCGTTTGCCCGGTATGTGCGCTTGGAGGCCCATTTACTAAGTTTTAACTTAACGTTTTAACTTAGACTTACGTTTCGATACTACGGGCAATCCGGGAGTTGGAATCCCGAGCCGTCAGTTCCAGCAGGTCATGGATGGCTATGGGCCCGTGCCCGTCTAGTTTCACGGGCACCGGAGCCCGTTTGCCCGTTTTGGGCGCTCGGAGGCCAATTTACTAAGTTTTAACTTAACGTTTTAACTTAAACCTACGTTTCGACACTACAAGCAATCCGGGAGTCGGAATCCCAAGCCGTCAGTTCCAGCAGGTCATGAATGACTATGGGCCCGTGCCCGTCCAGTTTCACAGGCACCGGAGCCCGTTTGCCCTGTATGGGCGCTCGGAGGCCCATTTACTAAGTTTTAACTTAACGTTTTAACTTAAACTTACGTTTCGACACTACGGGCAATTCGGGAGTCGGAATCCCGAGCCGTCAGTTCCAGCAGGTCATGGATGGCTATGGACCCGTGCCCGTCCAGTTTCACGAGCACCGGCGCCCGTTTGCCCGGTATGGGCGCTCGGAGGCCCATTTACTAAGTTTTAACTTAACGTTTTAACTTAAACATATGTTTCGACACTACGAGCAATCCGGGAGTCGGAATCCCGAACCGTCAGTTCCAGCAGGTCATGGATGGCTATGGGCCCGTGCCCGTCCATTTTCACGGGCACCGGAGCCCGTTTGCCCATTTTGGACGCTCGGAGGCCAATTTACTAAGTTTTAACTTAAACCTACGTTTCGACACTACGAGCAATCCGGGAGTCGGAATCCCGGTTTGGGCACTCGGAGGCCAATTTACTAAGTTTTAACTTAACGTTTTAACTTAAACCTACGTTTCGACACTACGAGCAATCCGGGAGTCGGAATCCCGAACCGTCAGTTCCAGCAGGTCATGGATGGCTATGGGCCCGTGCCCGTCCAGTTTCACGGGCACCGGAGCCCGTTTGCCCGGTATGTGCGCTTGGAGGCCCATTTACTAAATTTTAACTTAACGTTTTAACTTAGACTTACGTTTCGATACTACGGGCAATCCGGGAGTCGGAATCCCGAGCCGTCAGTTCCAGCAGGTCATGGATGGCTATGGGCCCGTGCCCGTCCAGTTTCACGGGCAACAGAGCCCGTTTGCCCATTTTGGGCGCTCGGAGGCCAATTTACTAAGTTTTAACTTAACGTTTTAACTTAAACCTACGTTTCGACAGTACGAGCAATCCGGGAGTCGGAATCCCAAGCCGTCAGTTCCAGCAGGTCATGAATGACTATGGACCCGTGCCCGTCCAGTTTCACGGGCACCGGAGCCCGTTTGCCCGGTATGGGCGCTCGGAGGCCCATCTACTAAGTTTTAGCTTAACGTTTTAACTTAGACTTACGTTTCGACACTACGGGCAATCCGGGAGTCGGAATCCCGAGCCGTCAGTTCCAGCAGGTCATGGATGGCATGGGCCCGTGCCCGTCCAGTTTCACGGACACCGGAGCCCATTTGCCCGTTTTGGGCGCTCGGAGGCCAATTTACTAAGTTTTAACTTAACGTTTTAACTTAAAACTACGTTTTGACAGTACAGGCAATCCGAGAGTCGGAATCCCAAGCCGTCAGTTCCAGCAGGTCATGAATGACTATGGGCCCGTGCCCGTCCAGTTTCACAGGCACTGGAGCCCGTTTGCCCGGTTTGGGCGCTCGGAGGCCAATTTATTAAGTTTTAACTTAACGTTTTAACTTAAACCTACGTTTTGACAGTACGGGTAATCCGGGAGTCGGAATCCCAAGCCGTCAGTTCCAGCAGGTCATGAATGACTATGGGCCCGTGCCCGTCCAGTTTCATGGGCACCGGAGCCCGTTTGCCCGGTTTGGGCGCTCGGAGGCCAATTTATTAATATTTAACTTAACGTTTTAACTTAAACCTACGTTTCGACACTACGGGCAATCCGGGAGTCGGAATCTCGAGCCGTCCGTTCCGGAAGTACTTTCTAAATTTCTACGTTTATAAGTTTCCAGCTTTTTAAGTTTCAAAATCTATAAGTTTCTAAAACTGTTTAGAAGATTTCTATACATGTTGAAATCTGGAATTAAAAAAATAATTATACCTGGTCAGGATCAGTCGAGGATGCTGGATCATGACTGCCGTATCCAGCCGAGTCATGTCTCCCCCTGTGGCCGCTGCCAGCGTCAGGTGCCTGCGATTATTTATTATACAGCAAAAAATAATTAAAAAAACATAAATATTGAAACAATCAGTGACATAATTGACAATTTAAACATACAAAATTTTTTCTGACTAACCTGAGTAGTAGGTGGCGGGTCTGATGCGAGCGGGTCGCGACTCTGTGATAGACGAGTCTCCAGCTCTGCTATATCAGATCTCCACTCGGCCCTCATCTCTGCCCTGACCCGCGCCTCAGTGGACTGCAGCAATTGCTCGACCTCCTCACATGTATAATGGCGTCGGCCCTGGGAGGAGCTAGCACCGGATGACTCCGCTCGCGCGATGTGCGAGCGTGGAATGCCCGTCCCATATGTGAGCGTGTATCCGTGCCCGTCCCTACCAATGACATCGTGGAATATCTCATCCCTCCGAGATGGCAAACTGCGCTCCTCCTCGGGCAAGTCCTCCAGACGTGACTGAAACTGGGCCTGCGTAATTGATTCATTTAATATACTATCATACATAACAAGACATAGTAATAGACAAATAATATAAGCGGTTCAATATAAAAACTTAGGATGATAGCTGCAACCTCTGGGTGGCGAGGATCTCGAGAACGCATCCAGACAGACATCCTGTCGACCGGACCGCCCTCGGTCCGCAACTGTTTGGTAGAGTCATATTATTAGTATAATATCATACAAAATGACAAAAATATAAATTACATGTACTATTTAACTTTTTACCTGGTGGCGGACCTGTGTGATGTGTCGAGTCCCCAACCTGTGTGCGGGACCCTGCATTGCGCGGTTCCGCGCATTCGTATCGGCCTCTCT
Source organism: Umbellularia californica (assembly GCA_028538565.1). Classification (NCBI taxonomy): domain Eukaryota; kingdom Viridiplantae; phylum Streptophyta; class Magnoliopsida; order Laurales; family Lauraceae; genus Umbellularia; species Umbellularia californica. The sequence goes on along the minus strand of JAPQWN010000001.1, from coordinate 8,258,008 downwards.
CTGTTTTCAACATTTATCAATGAATTTTTGTTAGTTACGTTATCATTAGTAAATTGTTAGAATTAAAATAAAAAAATTATAAGTTTCTCACCCGAGCCTCCTCACTCGTCCAGTACCGGACGAGCTGAGTCCACTGATCCGAAAGAACACCCCTCGGAACTCGCGATAGTATGTCTGGGGCATCCTGGTGTGGCTTCCAGTGCTGCATCTTTATTTTATTTTTATGATCTTTCCACAATTTTTTGCACTTAGACATGCACACTGGCCGGAACAGCTCAGGACATGCCCTCACATTGTCCTGAAAAGGACAAATAATTTTTCATTAGGTTATGATTTAAATTGACACATCCTGTTGAGAAATGTTAACTTATTACCTTAATCTGCTGCCAAACACGGTCTAGTGTATCCACCGGGAATGCCTCCCAGTCGAGTGTAGTCAAAGGGAATGCATATGGATCCCGGACCATATGTCCCAACTGACTGATGAGCTGTCTAGCATGCGGACCCACCGGATGCCAGGTCTCATCGAACTCCACATCAATGGGATTACCAGAATTCCACGTCCGGATCCCTCTGGCAACGCCTCTCCCCCTGCTGGAAGATGGGCCTGTGCTCATAGAATCTATTCAAATTAGAGATAATCTAATTGAATTGAAATAAATTAATTTGCTAGAATTAAAATGTCTAACTATATAAACATGTACCTGTCTGTGAAGCTGATGTCTCACTAGGCTGGGACGTCGATGGCCTACTCGGTGGGGCCATCTCACTAGGCTAGGAGGTCGATGGCCTAGAGGGTGGGGCCATCTCACTAGGCTGGGCGACACCCTGTGCAGGAGTAGGGTCCCCAGATGGCCCACTGGCCTGGGCCTGACGCAGCAACTCGTCGATGGTCCGCGGACGATCTCTCTTCTTTCGTCCTGACATATCTGTTCAAATGTTTGTAAGATAAATTAATTTAACGAGATAAATGATATTAACATTTAAAAAGAAATTACACTGAATGATAACATTGGTGAATTAGTTCCCAACCGTTTACTGGACATGTAAGTCAACTGTATCTCCTTCAATAGTTTCCCGAACCCAATTAATATCTTCATCACGTTGAACAAGTGCATTCTGATCAAGAACTTGTTGAGCGAATGCATCAATATCTAGCTCATCACATTCAATCTAATACACTCCCCTCCTTGACATTTTAACTGCAACCTGCCAGTTAGGATCTTTCGGATCTCTGACATAGTAAACTTGCTCCGCCATTGAGGACAGTATGTAGGGTTCGGCACTTATTCGATCATCCCGATATAACAAATTGTTAAAATTTACCAATGTAAACTGGTAATTATCTGTTTTCACCCCTCGGATGGGATCCACCCAGTCACACTTAAACAATAGAAATTTTAACCCATGGCTGTATACAACTTCAACAATATCCTTCAACCGGCCGTAGTAATAACCAGCATCGACAGATGGACAGCCGAGCCCACTATTTTGCGTGGCTCGTTTCTCATCTACATCCTTGATGCGAAATCGAAAACCGTTGACGTCACAAGTTGTGTAACGTCGGGCCGTTCTGAAGGGACCATCAGCTAACTGATTCATTTCATCGGTCAAATTAAGATCGTTAGTTCTTCGTAAATTACACACCTACGCAATGCATGTAATCACTGAATATCACTACCTGAAAGTAATATGACAGGAACAAGTTAAATTTGTCCTAGTGATTGAATACGTACGTGACTCTTGAACCATTCGTGAAATGACCGATAATGGGACTGATGAATTTCAGGAGCTGTAGCATGAGGCATGTCCCGTTTGAGCTCATCGATATGTGTCCTGCGATGCATAACACGTGTTAATGACAACTACGATAATTTAGACAAGAAATTGACAAGTTACAGTTATGAATGAGTGATAACTTACTGAGTCAAAGCCACAACAGATGGGGTGTTGAACAACACCCATCGGTGAGCTTGAATCCACTCAATATTGTTGAGCTCAAATGGCGTGCCCTCCCCAACTGGACCATCATTAATCCGCGAGGGCCTGCTTAACTTTGTTTCAATATTATCATTGAGATATGTTGCGCAGAAATTTGTGCACTCATCCATCAAATACCCCTTAGCTATGGATGCCTCTGGACGAGCTCTATTACGAACATACCTCTTCAATGTGTTCATGTACCTCTCGATCGGATACATCCATCTGAATTGGACGGGGCCCCCAAGCAGGGCTTCACTGGTTAAGTGTATGGTCAAGTGAACCATGACATCGAAAAATGCAGGTGGAAAGATTTGTTCTAGATGACACAATGTTACAGCAATCCTCTCTTGCAGACCATTCAACTCATCAATTCGGTGAACTCTAGAACAGAGTTGTCTGAAGAAGTTGCTAACTTCAATCAACGGCGCTACAACATTCTTAGGCAAACAGTTCCGTATGGAGATAGGCAACAACTGTTGAATGAGAATATGATTGTCATGACTCTTCAGACCCTGTAATGTTCTTTCTTTCATGTTCACACGCTTAGCGATATTCGAACAGTACCCGTCAGGAACCTTGACACCCTTCAGAACAGAGAGGAAGACATCTTTCTCATCTTTACTCATCGTGTACTGCGCAGGAGGCATGTACGCCTTGTTGGACTCTCTCATCTGCAAGTGCAACGATTTTCTCAAGCCCATTTCTTCCAAGTCACGACGTGCATTGACACCATCCTTCGACTTTCCCTGAACACTGAGAATGGTCCACAATATATTATCGCATACGTTCTTCTCGATGTGCATAACATCTAAGTTGTGCCTCAGTAAGTTATCTTTCCAATATGGTAGATCGTAGAAAATACTTTTTTTCTTCCAATTATGACTTCGCCTTCTATTTGCACCGGTAATCGAAGGAAGCGGGAGGGCCAGTAAATCTTGAAAATCATACACGGTGCGTACTTGCTCCTGCTCCAGCTGTGCCAACAAATCAACTCCCGTCATTTTTCGAGGTGCTGGATCATATTCTCGAGTGCCGTCAAATGACACTCTGTCCTTCCTGAACCTGTGCAATGGAGGTAGAAAACGTCTATGACCCGTGTATGCCCATTTTCTGCCGTGCTTCAACCAAGTTGACTTCTTTTCCTGATTGCAGCAAGGACATGCAAACTCTCCCTTTGTGCTCCAGCCCGACAAGTTAGCGTAAGCAGGGAAGTCATTGATTGTCCACAATAATGCGGCGCGGAGTTTAAACATTTCATTGCTTTCGGCATCAAATGTCATCAGACCATCAACCCATAATTCCTTCAATTCATCAATCAAAGGTTGCATATATACATCAATCTTGTCCCCTGGTCCTCGTGGTCCATCTATAAGTGTGGATAGGATCAGAAAAGGTTGCTTCATACACATCCATGGCGGGAGATTATAAGGCACCAAAACAACTGGCCACGTACTATGATTTGCCCCAGTCATGGATCGGAATGGACTAAAACCATCTGCAGCCAAACCAAGCCGCACATTGCGACAATCCAAGGCAAAGTCTGTGTTCCTCCGATCGAAGTCTTTCCACGCTGGGGAATCTGCTGGATGGATTAACTTACCATCTTCCCTGGTATTCTCGGCATGCCATCTCATCAGTTTAGAAATCTTTCATGACATAAAAAGCCGCTTCAGCCTGGGCTTAAGTGGGAAATATCTCACTTGCTTTGCTGCCACATGTTTGCCATGATTGATAACACTTGTAGAAGTATTTTGACGATTGTGACCAACCCCGTCCTCTTTCCATCTCGATGACTGACAGACAATGCACGTATCAAGATGGGCATTCTCATTCCTAAACAACATACAATTGTTTGGACATGCATCAAAAGTCTCATACGTGAAGCCTAAATTTTCAGTTAACTTGCGAGCCTGATAGTAGGACTCAGCAAGTTTTGCACTGGACGGGAGCGCTCGATGCAACAACTGGAGGAGCATATCAAAGGACGTGTCAGACCATTGATTCAATGCCTTCAAATGCAACAACTCAACAATAAAGGACAATTTATTGAAGTCCTTGCATTCGGGATACAATTCTGTCTGTGCATCGTCTAGAATTTCAAAATATCTCATGGCTTCTTCATCGGCACCGGAGCGAAGATTACTCCCACCCGCGCCGTCAATCTCACAGCTTGTGTATTCAGGTGCCAACCCGCTGGCGATATCATTTAGCATCGCGATCATCGGATCAGTCTCTGACATATCATCCACTACAATTTCATCTCTAGCCCGTTTGCGACATGAAACATACTCTTCTCCATGTCTTATCCAATTCTTGTACTGCTTCAAGAATCCGTTCAGAATCAGATGCTCTCGGACAAGCTCTCTTCTGTAATAATAACGATTCGCACATTTTCTACATGGACAACTGATGAACTCATTGTCAAACCCATTGGTAAATTCCATGAACTGGTTAATCCCCTCCATGTATTCCCTGGACATCCTATTCGGTAAATCAATCCAGCTCTTGTCCATCTCGGTAACTATTTCTGTGGAAATCTAAAATGATTGCAGTACAATTAGCCCAAGGTACCGTGCATCATGCAAATCACCTATCCAAAAACTACAAACTCATTACTACAGGGTGGTTGGTCCTATCCCATTCGAGAATGCACAATCCAACTTGCACTCAATAGCTCGAATGCTTCGTCCCCTAGTCAGACAAAATTTAGGCAGCATGTCCGCGTGGTTCTCCAAGTACACGACACAGATACAACATCAGTCGTACCTATGTATGTACCCAAAGAACAATGGGACGTCAACCGAAACTCTATCTAACATCGGACTTGCATAAGCCATTGAGTCTAAAATGGATAATTGCATTTCCAAACTGTCCGAACTGGACAATTCAAGTATCGCATACGACAAAGTTCGAATGTACATCACAAGAACAACGAATCTAGTCAAAGACCCAATCCGTCGCGTCAAGGATTACCGAACAGATGTCGTACACAATTCTCGAACGGGTCTAAGTTTCACTAATGCATGCAAATGAATAAAAGTTTAACATCAGGCCATATCAAACCAAATTAATCGATACCATCAAAACCAGATACATCCAGTTTAACACAAATCGAAAGAAAAAAAAATTCATTTTAGCTCATACATTCAATTGACATCAGGCCATATCAAACCAAAATCCACAACAGAACGTAACAAAAGAGAGAGATCAAATACAATGCCACATGAAAACCAAATTAGATCCAAATCAGATCCAAAATCCACTCTTCGTCTTTCTCTTCACTCATTTTTTTTTCTCGTACTCTCTCCCTCTCTTTGTTCTTGTATATAGGTACTACAACACTTCTTCTCCATTCGTTTGGATTTTTTTTTATCTTTAATGTTTTATTAAAAAGCTTATTAAAAATCAATTTAAAGCTGCAAATTTTCTCCTTCGCATGCACTCTTGGGAGAGCGCACACCCGGACCATCATCAAAGGTGGGACCCCTGAATTTCACTGGGTCCCTCATGAAGATTGACACGATGTTAGAGGAGAAAATCATCCCTCATTGAGAGGAGTCGGTGTGTAAACTATAAATTGAGAGGGGTTGGTTGATCATTCAAAGCTGGGCCCCTCTGATTAAATTAATACACCTTGTTAGAAAATTGCCAGACATCCCAGTAGAATTTTTGCAGATCTCTCCTTTATTTTTTGAATTTTGAACATATCCTATGTCAGAAGTTGAAACATGGGACGCATTTGCATTTTGCCTTTTCAACGAATCAAAGGAAACAAAGGCAGACAAGCTGCAAATTCTAAGGTCCGGATATGCTGTTGCCAGATCACAATGTCCCCATCACGCAACACGACCTTCTCGGAAGATTGCTGTTAGCCGAAAGTAAGACATTTCCTGTCGCCAGCTAGAAGAACTCAACTCTCTCAATAGAATTAATCAAAGCAGGAAAACCGGGTGAGTTGACTCTTGAACTCTTCCCAATCACTTTATTATGATGAAGGACCGAGTCAAATATTGTCCATTAGAGCTTGGTACTAGGTGGGTCTCCTGGTCTGACCTTTACTGCCTTGTGATTGGCTGTTACGGTTGAGGAGACCAATGGTGGTGAACAATGAACCATCCAACGGTCTGGATGGGTTTCCTCTGGTTCAACTCTTTGGGACGTGCGTTTCAATGATGGCTCCTGATGGCCAAAATTCCTCACAAATATTTTCGAGTTAAGATGGAAGTGGTGATTTGCCGAAAATATACGGCATTGGCTACGTTTAGTGTGGGGAGAGAAGTTGAGTCCTCTGAAACCAATTTTGGTCACCTTGACTACTGATATTAATATATACCTGGCGGGGTTGGTTTTGTCGTCAAATCTATTGCCACTTCCCTGGGATCTCGTTGTATCTTTGAGTTTAATAAATTGTTCCAGGAGCGACTGGACCACTATATCACGCATGGTCTTTAACTTTCAAATCTTGAAGTTTTGGAAAGTCCTCATGCATGGTTTTATGACTTTTAGTCTTAATTCTTCATGCATTTTTATGATCTCGTTTTCATATCTTTATAAGCATCTTAGGATCATGATTTAAAAATTATTGTTATCATCGTATTAATTTTAAGATGTGTTGTTATCATCGTATTAATTTTAAGATGTGTGAATCTCTTTGGAGCGGCCATTTTTGTAAAATCATTTTTTTTATGCTACGGTACCATTGCTACAGTAACTTTGAAATGTTTTTTTATAAATTGAAAGCTAGTTTCAAGGGTTTGGGTGATTTTTTGGTGAACAAATGAAGGAGAAGAGCAAAGGAAGATTAGAAGATTAGTGGAGTAGGGAAATCTAAAGCTTGTATTTCAACCTTAGATAACTAAGTCTTGGATTTCAACCTTAGATTCATATCAAGTTAGTGCCTTTTCCTTTACTAAAATCTCATGCTTGGCCAAAATCTTTGATTTTCTTTTATAGCATGATTTGTGTAATGAATTGATGCCGTTTTCAAATGTTGTTTTTCATAACATGATTTACACCTACAACATGCTTATCATTCTAGATTCGACATTATCCTTTTTACACATCTTATGTTTTTCATTCTATGATCAAACTTGCCAGTCTTTGATTTTCATTTTTCAAATATCAAGTTTGTTTCTTCTTCAAACATGTGTTCAACATTTTATTCCTCTATCTCATTATCATGGATTATCACTTTAGAAGGTTTTCTTATTTGACTCATCTTTCACGAATCATCATTTTAAAATGATTAGAGGTATCATGCATACATATATTCATTGAGTTTCAATCTTTGAAATCATCTTCATGTGTATGCATTGAGTGAAAAATCACTTTCACATCAGCCTATGTAAGAGGCACACTATTGTACTCCATTGTATCTCTCCGAGTGTATTGTTAGGCACAGACCATGGGTTTTATGTATCTAAATGTTATATATATGAAACATATTGCTATGTTTAACAAAATCGCCATTTTCACATGAGCAAAATGAGTACATTCAACGGTCTTAAATGTTTTTGGACTTATTTGATGTTTTCCAGAAATATGTCAAAATCTATTAATATTTAAGATATGAAATTCAACGTTTTAATAATTATCATCAATATGAGGATATTGAACAGCTCGGATCACGAAGTGAGGGTCCAGGACAGTGTAGAAAACTAGATCTATATGTCGGTATTTTTTTGGGTCTTTTCCACAGATTTCTCAAAATCTGTAAAGTTAAATATTTTAGGGTTTCTTAATCACATAAAGAATATGGATGGCTCATATCATGAACTTGGGTCCCACAAAAGTGGAAAGCAAAAGTAGTTGATGAGGTTCAAACTCACAACCTGTCTTCATGTATGCAAAAGAGAGTAAAAGCCTCATTTACATTCGCTTTTCACACCTCATTTACACATTACATGCATAAAAGTACACAAACAAACAGAATGATGTGTAACCGTTTCTCATGTGCATCATTTACCTATGCAAATGAGTGCAAACCAACGACCTCTTAATACCAAAAGTGAGAATAGTCAGGATTATACAAGTGACAAATTTGACTCAAACTGTTACTTTAATTTACTAATGCAATTTCTGTTCCATTTCAGGGAAAACCGTATGAACCATCACTAAAATGGTTACTCCCTTGTATGATGGAAGTGCTTATTGGATAAAATTTCATATGGTAACCAAAAGAAAAGCTATGATGGAAGTGCTTATTGGATAAAATTTCATATGGAAACCAAAAGAAAAGCTATACCATATACCTTGAGGAATATAGGAAGTGGAACATCATTCCTTGTTTGGGGGAGATTCTCAACATCAATTTCTGAATATCTAGTTATCATGTTGCATGGATGAGACATGAATTCTATCCTGTGGTCTAAGCGATTCCTCCCAGCAATTTGCATTATACCAGTTGTTGGGAGGGTCGATGCCATCTCTTGCAGTTCTTCATGCTCTTCTCTATTCTCTCGAGATAATATTTTTTTTATTCTAAATAAAGAAGTTGGTTGGTGGGTCATAAGCTTGTTGTGCCCATGGCTGGCTATCTTCTCTCGAGAATGCAATAACTAAGGGGAAATCTGATCCTATGCCAAGACAATGGATTTGCTTTATCTATCATGACAAACGCATGGACCAATCTTTTTCCTGCTTGAATGTACCCATCTTATGTCAAAACCCAATTTCAAACAATATTAATAAGAAGCATGGTCCAATGTTTATGTTAATTTATGTGAGGTAGGCCATCCAGTGAATAGGTATTGACCAGAATTTTGACCAAATTTTCACTCTAATGAACATGATAAATCTATTAGATGAATCAATGCATGGAGAATAGATAAAAAGCAGGTCTGGCAAGCCTGATCTGATTGAAATAGAACTGATACAATTACATATGTTTGAAATAGAACTGTTCCTATTAGACCTGATAGTAAATAGACCATTTGGTATGTCGCATTTAATTAACAAATACAAACTTATCATATTATTAAAATTATATAAACGAATCATCATATAGTAGTGTAAGCAGGCTCATCATACTGTAAAAGGAGCACTACAAAATACTTGGCCTTTTTCTAAAGTTAAAACACCCCCTCTTTCAACAAATAAAACATGCAGTTGTCATACATGACATTTAAATGTGTTTCACCCGATGGTCGGACCCAGTCCCATGGGACTGAATTCCGGCCTCCAAATCAGCAGAATCCGGCACCTGCCGCTCCAACTTGGTGAGAGATGAAAAGGAAGGGCAATTAAAAAAAAAAAACTCCCATCATCCTACTCCTAACTATGTCAGGCTTCTTTGGAGCTAGTTTAAGAACTGTATGAAAATTAGCTTTAAGGCTTGTTTGCCTTAACATCTCCATCTCTCAACATCTCCAATCATCAGGAATAGATTTGTTTTTTCTGAATATGTAATTTTGAATGACCCACAAATGCCAAAATAGAATCCCAGACTTCTTATCTATATATACATAAATCAAATGAAAAAGCAAATGAAAAAAAAAATTACATACCAACAGCTAGGGTTTCGGCGGTGGCGGCTCCGGCGTAGAGATGGGAGAGAGAGTTCAGGTGGCGGCTCCGGCGCGCGGGAGGGCCGTGCAGAGCGAGAACAGAGGGAGGGGGAGAGAGAGAGAGAGAGAGAGAGAGAGAGAGAGAGAGAGAGAGGGAGGGAGAGAGAGAGAACAGCAATCCGACGCAGGGAGGGAGAGAGACAATCGACGCAGGGAGGGAGAGAGACTACCGGCGCAGGGAGGGAGAGAGAACCGCCGTGATGCGCGGGATGTGCAGAGTCAGAGCGAGAGGGAGAGGGAGGGAGGGAGGGAGGGAGGGAGGGAGATAGAGAAATAGAGAGAGGGAGAGAGATGACCAGTGGCTGGCAGCTCCGGCGGAGGAGGGCTCCGGCGGAAAGTCGCTGGTGCGGCAGGAGCAAGGGCGCGGGAGAGGAAAAAAAAGGTGGGAACGAAAAGTAGAAAAGAAGGAAGGGAAGGAAAAGAGGGAAGGAAAAGAGGGAAATATAGTGGGATTTAGCGACCGCCAATGGCGGCCGCAATGGCGGTCGCTAATGGTCGCATTGGGCGGTCGCCCGCGTTTTTACTGCGCCAATGCTAAGTTTTCTAGTAGTGGTAGTGCCGACTCGATAGAATCAATAATACTCGGAATAAAAGTAGAATTGTGTAAACTCATTTTCATTATTCGTAATCAAATCAAATGGTAAACACATCTTTTCAATTTCTTACTCAATCCTCATTTCTACCAAACATCAATTTGGAAGTATTCAAATGGAATTACGAGTTGAATATAAAGGTAAAATATAAGGAATTAGTAAGAATTATCGATCTATTAAGTAGGATTCTGAGATTCAAAGGGAAATTCATACACCAATATGAAATGCAATTAATTAGAATTCAAGCTATTTTGTTTTACAAATTAACTCTAGGTTTTTATATTTCTAGTCCTCTACCGTCCATTTCAAAATAGGTTGGGAAAATCAACGAATTACTACATTTATTTGGTGTCACCAGTTACAGGGAATACGTTGAATTTCCTAACGAATTTTTATGGCATAGCCTTAGACTAGGAATCATCCATTGGCCCCATTATATGGTTAAAGTTACCATTCTATGGTCATAAGATTCAAAAATTCCTTAAGTTCCTACGGAAGTGAGGGTGTACTCCAAAACCCACTAAATGAGTGATTAAGGAGGGTTAAAATACCCCAGGAGGGTCAACACACTTTTATTTGGGCCGAAAAAGGCCCAACAAACTGGGTCAGGTCCGTTTACCGATAGTACTTCCGGTAGAAGCAGTTCTACCGGTAGTACTTCCGGTAGAAGCATCTCTACCGGTAGTACTTCCGGTTTAAGCAACTGAATCTCCCTTTCCAGGCACTCTGCCACATTTTTTACTATTTCTACCGGTAGAACTTCCGGTAGAACTAAGGGTTCTCAATTTCTTAGCTCTCTGTCAAGTTTCGAGTCACTTCTACCGGTAGTACTTCCGGTAGAACTTACGAAGTTCAATTTTCCTTCTTTAATCCTTGAAAAATGAGCCTGCTTGCTCCCCATAACACATACACAAGACTTCCATACATTCCAAAACAAACCACATGAAGGAATCCAACTCATTTATCATCTATCAACATAAAAACCCAAAATTTTTTGGGAGAGAAAGATAAATACTAGAATCAATCGAAAATGCACAAAATGCAAACCCAAATTATGCTTATACTTGCCTTCAATATGAGCTTTCCAAAGCTTCTCACACACTTGATTCAAAGAAAATCTCAAAAGCCCCAAATGAGCAAACCCTAACAACAATAAACACATGAAAGTATATGAACATGCATGTTTGCTCAACCAAGAGTCTTTTTGACTCAAATGCAACTCTAAAATTCCACCAAAAGTTCTTGAAGCCTACCTCTTCTAAGTATTTCGAATTTGGAAGGATTGAAGGAGGGTGGAGATCGTCTCTAGCCAACTAATGAAGAGGAGGAGGTGAAGAAGATGGTGATGAAGGTGTAGTAGAGTTCACTCTCTAGCTCTCCAAGTCTTCAAAGCACAAGCACAACTCCTCCTTGATCGTTTGAGGAAGAGAGAAAAGAAGGAGGAGGAGAATAGTAGTGAGAAAGGAAGGAAGGAATGGAAAAAGGAGGCTGCAGGTCATATATATATATATATATATATATATATATATATATATATATATATCTAAAGGTAAAAGTGCTAAATTGCAGGAACGTCCATTCCATTGATTTATTTCCATTTCGAGTCAAATGAGGGTCCATCGGTACAACTGTTGGTCAAATGAAGAAATGTCTAATATGAAAATCGATGTACTAATCAAAATACACACGATGATGTCAAAGTGATGTGCAAAGCACGAAAAATATGAAAACCTACATTTTACGAAAAAGTCCTTAACTCAACTCAAGTGAGTCAACTCCACTATAACTCACCTATACAAGGTGTAAAGCTCATCTAACTCAGTAGATAGAGACTAATAGACATTAATTACTATAGCTCAATAGTTAAACACAATTAATTAGTACTAATTAGGGTTAAATCGGGTCGGGGTGTAACAGATTGGTTGTCGCTTGTACTAAATTCGTGGAAATATGTTTCAAGATCTCAATTATATAACTTAGCTAAGTCCATCTCTGATTGAATTATATGTAAATAAAGAATCATGCTTGACAAGGAAATGACCCACCTCCATGTGAACCAGCCAACTGTTTATTCCCGAGTCGAAACACCTGTCAAGATGGTATGGGCTTCCGTCCAAGCAAACTGCAAGAGATATTTCAAATTCCAGACTCAAAAAAATCCTAATATATGATTTAAGAAAGAGCAATCTTGGAGCTAGTTTTCATGCATGTAAATAGATCAATCAGATGCTTCAATTAATGAAAATCATTTGAAAAGGAAGGCAGAGAAAGCAGTAAGCAATAAAAGACACTACACCTGCTCCTGCTTTAACAGCATCATGAATAATTGTAATTGGCACATCAGGGGAGGCATCTGCTCTCAGGAATGTCAGCAGGTAGACTGGAAAATAAAGCCATTGACGTCCTCTTATAACATCTAACATTCTGCAGATAGAACATCAAAACATCAAAACAATTGGAGGGCCTCTTATAACATCTAACATTCTGCAGATAGAACATCAAAACATCAAAACAATTGGAGGGGAGGGGGGGGGGGGAGGGTGGGGTGGGGGTGGGGTGGGGTGGGTTGTTGGGGGGGGGGCTTAAATACTTCTCCATTATATCCAAATTCATTGACTTGCTTCAACATGTTTACAAAGGAGATAATACTATATATTTATGTTTACGTGCCACTTAAATATCTCTCCATCCTACTTCTCAAGCTCCAGAAATAGTATTAACAGCAATAATTCCCGCAACTGAGACCAACCCATTTGGAATTAACAGATCTTTGTTTTTCAAATATCTGTCTGTTTCTCTACAATTTGATCAGATCACTGAATACATGAAATTCCAACTGTTTACTAACAAATCTTCTAAAGCCATGAAAACTTGTAAGATAAAGATCAGGACAAAGTTAACAGGTTTCCTTTCCAAACCAACTGATTTCTTCTTCCAAAGTATCCAAAATCATTCTCAAAAGCCATTTTTAGAACTCAGAACCTGATGATTCTTTCCAGTACCAACATAAAGTCACAACAATCTTTCTTCTTAACTAATCACAACTTCAAAAAAATTAAAATAAAAACCACCATCTATATAAATTATTTCTACACACTTTTCACATGAAATTTGTGTGGGGGTATTCCCCAAGGCGACCGACCTCAAGTCCCAGATTTGGCAAAAGCATGAATACCGGCCTCAGCCCTCGGCTAGGCGCTCCATTTCGGTAACATGCCCCTTGGCTTCGGCCTCGGTACAAGCATGAGACCAGGAGTTCAGCCTCGGCTATGCTCCATCTCGGTCTCGGTCAGTCTGCTGATCGGGATGACCATGGACAGCTGTCATGCCACGGCAACAGGATAAGGGCACCGCCCAAAATCCCTGACACAGCTGCACCGCCCATCCATCAGGGTATGGCCCGATGGGACAGAGTGGGCTACGATGGGATAGAGTGAGCTACGATGGGACAGCCTCTCAAGTGCTTACCCCAAAGTCCACTCTCCTTCTCTATAAATACAGAAGCCTTCAACAGGTAAACAGGAGGGCTATCCACATGCTGTTGGTACGCCGTCTCCTCCCACACTTCATCTCCTACCTCTGTTTAGTCCTGCACTTGCAACTAACAAAGGCATCGGAGAGCCCTGCGCTGCCCAAGCCAGGGTCCTCTGACCTTCTTCTTCCTCTCCTTTCAGGCTCGAGGCATCGGTTTTTCTATCATCTACAAGGAGCTCCAGCCTCCGTCCTCTTCCAGTGGGCAGCAAATTCACCCCCCCGGGTCTGTGAGTTTTTGTGCACTTACAAAATTCAAATATACACACAGTGACAACATGTGTGAGTTAGTTTAAGATTCTATTCATCATCATTCATCATTGATTCATTTCCAACACACTTTTCATGTAAATTTTAAATTTTCAGTGAAAACATGGCTGAGTTTGTTTAAAACTCTAATCATGCATCATTACCGACTCATTTCCAACCAAAAAAGAAAAGAAAAAAAAAAAAAAAGAATCAAAACGTGCAACAAAAATAAAAAAAATAAAAAAAAAATCCTTTTCTTCTCTGAAAAATCCAAAAAAAAACCCACTACATTAAAAACGGAACATATCATCAAAAGGCACCACCAAAACCATGGATTCTCTAAACCCACCTGAAATTGGTCTGAACAGCACCAGCTTCTTTGACCAAAACGTACTCCAATTCCACAGACTACTCACCTGTGAATCTATCACACATATAGATAAGGGAAATATTCAAGTGAGAATATGAGAACTTTTTTGCGGGCCCCAACTAGCAATCCATCCAAACTTAGCAATTAATAGGGAACCCCCTGATAGTCACTAATCCCAATGATTGGCACACATCCAAATGGACTGAATCCTTAGATCGAGGGTTGAATATTTTTTTGAATATGAAGCAATTGAACTTGTGGGCCAGGGATGAAGGGGTTAAGGGCATGGGTTTGGGGTCAAACTTGATACCTGGGGTGGTCTCATATAGATCTTTCTATCTCCCTTGGTCCCATCTCCAAATGGGGTCCACAATTGGCCCCATAAAAAAGTTCTCAAATAATATGTGAGAACTAGTTCTCACCTTAATATTACCCGATAGGTAAATGCATAGTGCTATTATGGCAAATACAATTAAAGCGAGCATAAGACTTATGAAGTCAGCGTCCAGATCATTTCAATAAAAGAAATAATCCAAATAAGGAATCAAAATGAAACAGCAGGAGAGACATTCAGGTCAGTTTCAACATCATTGTTATCATTATTTAATTCACCCATATAAATATCATTCGTAGTTAAATTATGGGGCATTAAACGAGAGGTCCCTGAACATTTCACTTTATTGTCTTAGATCCATAATCTTTTTCATAGTGTGATAGGTCTTTTTTCCAAATTTGAAGACCTAAGATGTCTAATTTACCCTTTCTTTATATCATATCCCGTGATTTGTTGGATATGCTATTAATAATGGTCATCTACCATTTAATTGGCCACGATTAACGATACCCCATTAGTGAGATTTTCAAATCAATTCTAAAAAAACAGAAACAAATTTCAAAAAAAAGAAAATAAATTAAAAAAAATGAAAATAAATTTCAAAAAAACGCAATAATTTAAAAAAAAAACGCAATAAATCTCAAAAGAACATAGAGAAATTTAAAAAGAGGCAAATAAACTTTAAAAGATCCAAATAAATTTCAGAAAATGTAAATAAATTTCAAAGGACACAAATAAAATTCAAAAACACAAATAGATTTCAAGAAACACAAATAAAATTTCCGAAAAAATCAGGTAGATTTTCCAAAATTCAGATAAAATTTTAAAAAAAAGTTAGATAAAATTTTCAAAAACACAGAAAGATTTGCTCAAAAACTTGGTGAAATTTTCCAAAAACTCAGATAAATTTGCCAAGAATTTAGTTAAGTTTGTCAGAAACTAAGATAAATTTGAAAAAAACTCTGATAAATTTGACAAAAACTCAGATAAATTTGACTAAACTCAGATGAATTTGAAAAGAATTGAGATAAACCCCAAGCGCACGTTTCAGATATAGGACCGCATTGCGTTGGGCTGGGCTGGGCGGGTCAGGCCTAGCCCAAATCGAACCTGACCTTGGAACAAACTCAACTGGGCGTTCTTTCTTTGATTTGGATTCTGCTCCAAAACCTACTCAACACTTACCAGACCCTCTCAGATAAATTTACCAAAAACTAAGATAAATTCACAAAAAACACAGATAAATTTGCCAAACACACGAGGATTTGTTCAGAAACTCAGATAATTAATTTACCAAAAACTAAGATAAATTTGTTAGAAACTCAACTACATTGCCAAAAGCTCTGATAAATTTCCCAAGAACTCAGGTCAGAAGAACCTGCAGAGAGAAACCCCTTTTGCTGGCTTACGGACCAAGGGTATGCCGGGCATCACAGGCGATCACATGTAAAAACTCAACTGTCCTCTTCCCATTTTTCTATCTTTGTCTGGTAGCTTTGCTTGATTCAAGCAAACTTCTCTCTTATCTCTTTCCCTATCTGGCACTTGTCAAGATCATAGGAGAAAAGGCCATGTGCTTTTGATCATGCAAACCGAGACAAGAGAGATGCGATGGAACTCTACAACCCTTGATATTAGCACTTGGAACTCTACAAAACAGAGAACTTGGACTTCTTCTCTCTTATCCAACTCCAACGAGTCTATGTGGCCCACCAGAGATCTCCTCTGCAACTCTTCTCGTCTTCTCCGGAGAGTTATTGCACAGATCGAAACCGAGAAGCACCGAGTCGAACCAGTTTCTCTCCAATCGATCGAAGAAGACTTTAGGGTTTTATGCCCCAGAATGTGGGAGAATGGAAGATTCGAAATTTTGAAATTCAAATTTTTATGCCTAAATAGTTAATAGGGCAAATCAATTATGAAAATGTCTGATGTGGCGTATCTAGGGACCTCTCATCAAATTATATCCAGTTGTATAAAGCATAGGTGTTAAAGGAAAAGTTGTTGGACTGGTGGCTTTACAAGACCAGCCTGAGGGACTTTTGGCTAATTTATCGGTTATGGATTCTGCACTGGGTATTTTTATGAATAGGTGATGGGTCTAGCATTCTATGACAATTTGATTTGCTGTTTGGTGGAAGGTGGTGGGCATGATTGGTATAATTGGGTTTGGGCTTTGGACGTTTGAGCTGTTACTCATGTGATACCTGGGCCTTGACAAGGATGTATTTAATTCCTTTCACTCTCTTAGTCTTTCATTAGTTGCATTTGATGGGCTGGACTGTGTTCGCCTTCAATTATTCTGACAATGGGCCTGATGTTGGTAGATGGGCTTGACTGAGCTCAACTTCGATTATTCTGACAATGGGCCTGATGCTTCTGTTTATCATTCCCACTAAGCTTTTGGAAGCGGACGTAGAACACCCAGCCTGACCCACGGTGCGTGAAAGTGGCCATTTGCCAGGGGCTTTATAAAGATGTCTTGCAACTTGGTCCCGGGTGGAAACAAATTGAGTGACAAGTAACCCATCGCAACTTTCTCACAAACAAAGTGATAGTCAATTTCCATGTGCTCTTTCCGTGCATGGAAAATAGGATTTATTATGAGATAGATGGCACTTAAATTATCACAGAAAAAGAACGTGGGGTTTGTGCAATTGTAGGCCCATATCGCGACAAATATAAGTGATCCAAGTCAATTTCGCAGCAGTGGAAGCAAAAGCGCAATATTCTGCCTCAGCAATAGATCGGGCAATGGTTGGTTGTTTTTTAGCAACCCAGGAAATGCAATCTGAGCCGTGGAAGATACAATAACCTGTAGTGGATCGCAGAGTGAGAGCACACCCAGCTCAATCCACATAAGGAAAACCATATAGGTTGAGGGACGATTGAGAGAGGATGCGTAACCAATATTGCAAAGTCCCTTTGAAATATTTGAGAATTCACTTGACCGTCTGATAATGAGCATGAGTAGGTGTATTCATAAACTGATCGACATGCCAAGTTGACTCGGTCGGGTCGGGTCGCGGTTCCTGCACATGCGAGGGAACAGTTGGGGGCAATGAAGTAGGTGAAGTGATTGGATTTTGCGAGCTGTTCCAACCACTGCTGGATGTGATTCCATCTATAATCGTATCCATCACGCTAAAATACAGGCATTTGCTTGGGCATTTCCCAACAATCAAATGAGCACCAACCCAAAGAGAACAACATCATTGCAATGACATACGAAAAGTGGTTGCTTTTTTCCTTGACTTACGAAATTTTTTTTCTTTTTATAACGTAAGGTTCCCAATCTTTTGGGTCAGAATAATTCCTACAGATCCAAAAGAGACCAGGTAAAATTCCCATGTGTCCCGGTGTGGTAGTGCAGTTTCGACCCAACAACCTCCGGGTGCAAATTGTGGTCCTAGGCCAACCGAGCTACCCCTTTGGGGTTATATATCCCCTGACATATGTGGATTCCGAACACTGCAAAGAAAATGTTCCACCAATATAGCTAGCCTATTTTCTTTTCTATGCCATAGCGATGATGCAAATGGACCGTCTCTGTGAATCTACATCATATGTTGGAATGTATGACACTGGTTGGAACATGGGTTCCTTGTATGTATAATAGTCCTACAAAATGCGGGCGGCAGTTTGGAGTCCTACTCTCGCCGCAGTTTGTATTCAACCCATTCCTTCTATTCAACTGCCAACGAAAATGTTCCACCAATAATAGCTCCTTGCAGTTTTCCTTCTCCCTCCCCTCTGGTTTGCTGTTCTGCACTTTTGTTCCTGCTGCAGCTGCTTGGAGCTTTCTCTGTTCAACTTGGTTGCCTTCTCAGTAATGCCTTTGCTATTGTCATCCTGGGATGGTGCCTCTTTTTTGCTGCTGCTGTCGTGTTTTGGAGAAGAGTATTTCTCCTTTCTTTCTTCTATTTGGTTTCTTGCTTTTGTTGCTTTTCCTGTTTTGTTTCCATCTGTTTTTGTTCTTGCTGGGTTTAGCCCCTCCTATTTTTGAGGTGGCCTTTTTGTTTTGGTCATTTGCTTTTGGTTGTTTTCTTTCTTCTCCTTCTCCTTCTCCTGGGGGCTTTGCCCTTCCTTTCTCCTTTCAATACAATTTACCAATTAGAAAAAAACAAAAAACTGCCAACCCAACGAGTTCCACTATAAACTACGAACCCAACCTGAACCACTAATTAAGGAACAAGTTGGCCCTTCTAATTTCCATCCGCATCTTGCTTCTACACCCCAATTAGGTCGGTTGAGCTTCTACATGTTACTTTAGTTCTCAACCCAACCCATTGCCACCCTAGAATTATAATCTTCACAACTAGGACATCAAAGTCACACATCCATATGTATAGAAACAGCTGTTGGATATCACAATTATAATATATATATATATATATATATATATATTATAGGCCTATGATTCAATTTTTCCAATTGGAGTCAGGTTTCGCAATTGATTGAGAAATTAGCTTTCAATTTTACAACTTATTTTGTCTGATTGAGATGTTTTGATCAATTTAAAGAGTCCCATGTAAATAAAATTCTTTTCAAAGAGTTCGATTTAAATATGAGAGATTCTATCTCATCAAGTTAATCTAAGGAGAACTCTTTTGAAAAATTTCCAAATCCTTATGCTATCCTAAAATCTCTCTACCTTATCTATTGATTCCATGAAATCTCTTCCCATATATTATAGAGTGTTTATATATATATATATATATATGGGGGGTCTTCCTATACATCTATCCCTCACCAAAAATGGTGAGAGACACCCCTTTTGGGGAAAAAGCAAGTACAAAGGTGGGGAAAAGGCAAAGTACAAAAGTACACTTTGTACTTGCTTTTTCCCCAAAAGGGGTGTCCCTCACCAAAAAGTGGTGAGGGAAGGATGCACTTGAAGATCCCCCTATATATATATATATATATATATATATATATCACCTAAGGTTTTCATGATTTGTAAATAGGCCCTTGTGGTTTCAGTATTTGTAAATAAGCCCCTACCTTTTAATTTCAATACCTTTCATGTCCCCGAAATCAGTATTTATATTGAAAATGAGAACTCACCATGAGATGTGTATTAAACTTTTATAAAAATGACACATTTGCCCCTAATATCCATTAAACAAAAATGAGTCTATTATTATCTACAAAAATATCATTATTTATCACAAGCCCCAACGGTCTCTCTCAATAACTCTTGAACGCACATGAAGCCTAATCTTATATTTTAAAACTTTCATCAATTTAACGGTGGGTCGTGCATGGATTGAATCAATTATAACCAATTATAAGCATAGGCGTTGATTATCATTATGATCTATTTGGATTTAATGAAATAGACTGTGTATTGATAAAAAAAAAAATGATTTATATATGGTTATTCTCTCCCATTAAATGTGATTATTAATATTACAAATTTGGCAAAAAATAGGTCCAAACTTTTGAATCTATGTACATGGGGATAAAGAAATGGGCAGAAGTGTCATTTCACTCTAAGAGCCTATTTGAATGTATGGTGAATTGAAGTATGGTGAGGTGAAGCATCAAATCAAGAGAGAATAAAATATAAGGTGTTATGATGGTGTTTTGTTTTTAGTTGTTTGGTATGAAGTCTTTTTGACTTTTTGTATAAAAAAGTGGAGCTTTTTTGTCTTTTAGTGGAAAAAGGATGGTGCTTTTTTTACTTTTTTTAAAAAGATGGAGGGAATTTTGAAATTGTGTACTTTTGATATGACTCATTGTCTTTTCTTGTCTGGATAATGAAGGCTTTACCTCACCTCACTTCACCACATATCCAAACACGCCCTAAAGACTTTTTGGTGGTTGGAGGGTAGGACACGAAAGGTATTAAAATGTAAAGGAAGGGGCCTATTTACAAATACTAAAATCATAGGAGCCTATTTACAAACCATAGAAATCTTAGGGGGGTATATGCAAAAGGCTCTATATTAAATAGGTAATTCCCTAATTTTTTCAATTTCAATTGATTCCTAAAACCTCTCTACCCTAAACTCAAATCATATCTCCACATTAAAAATCAAGCAACATGTATCTTTTATTTTATATTCATGTTTTTACCTGTGAAATTGTTTAGGTAGGACTTAGGTAAGGTATAATCATCTAAGGGCTTTTGTTTCTTTTTTTTTTTTTTTTTAAGCTTTCGTGGACTTTGTTGTTATTTTTCTGTGGTCTTTTTTTTTTTTCTTTTTTTTTTTTTTTTTTCAATTTCATGGTGTTCGTTTACTTTTTCTGGGTAATGAGCTTTAATAGATTTGTAGCTTTTCTCCCTTTTTCTTTCAATTTTTGGTTTTTAGGTATTGGGTTCTATGCGTTTGTTCGTTTCTTTTAAATTGCTTAGATTATGAGATTTTCGATTATTCTCATTGGTTCATTTATTTATTTCAAATTGCTTTTCTTATTAGTGTCTATGAATTTTTGTTTGTATTTTATTTTTTGTAGTATTATTTTGAATGTTGTTGCCTTTTATTTTGGGTTTGTGAGAGACAGAGAGGATGAGATGTGTGGTCCTGTACACAGAGGCTGGATGATGTTTCAACTCTATCCATGAATATAAGAAACAAAGGAAGGGAAAAAAAAAAAAAAAAAAAAAAAAAAAAAACAGTCTGGTTGCCAAATAGTCAAACATTGGAACAGGGGTGACTTGTGAAATTGTTGAAAGTTTGGCTAATTTTCTGTACGAAAAAATTTTCTGTACATGGGAGCCCATTGGTTTATCGAATCGTGCTTTAATATCAAACCATCTATTATAAATCAGGTTTATTGGGCCTGACAGTTGTGTTCATGAGCTAACACAAGAAAAAACAGATAGCCTGACATGAATACTCAGGTATCCTTAAAATGGAATACCTGTGTCTCTCTCTCTGTGTCAAAGCTCTTTTGAATATGTTAGGCTGGTGGGCCCTACAAATTTTATCACGGGTCATGCTCTAATTAATATCCGAGTCTAGATACATGTTGCCAAATGAAATACTTGATCACTGCAACAGTTTCCCCAAAAACTTTTAAAATATTGTCGACTTTCATCGCCCACAATCTTAAAGGGCAGAAGTTATTCATTGTGCTGAATTTCCGTTTTGTTTTTAGGCCTGTGAGCGGCAGCTGGCTGCACCAAAACCTAATTTTCTACACTGATTGTTAACTGGTTCAGCCCTGGTATCCTTAGAAATCTGGTCCAACCTGAGAAACTTAATCCAAAGATTGTATACTTTTATAATAATCTAGACCTTGAGCCTGACTTTCAAGCCCGATAACTGAATTTGGGTAAGACCAATAAATTAAATAAAAAGCCCAGCAACTTCTTCAATCAACAAATCTCTCTCTCTCTCTCTCTCTCTCTCTCTCTCTCTCTCTCAGTAATTCATTGTTGCTAGAACATAGCTTACATGGTAGTCCACAAGATTCCAGCTAATATAATCATCATTTCATAAAGCATCTCCCATGGTGTAGTCATGGACTAAGGGCAAAGCAATGGGATGAGTCTTTCGCAAAATATTTAACCCCATCATATATTATAGCCTTTTAATCTAAAGTATTGATTGCAAACTGTTCACTGTTATTTAATTTATACATACAAGAACTCTTTATCAGGTTGATTCTATGGAAAAAAATCACCCTCATTTTCTAATTCTTATAGTTCATTTATTCATTTTTGCTTTGGTCCCCACAAGTGGCAACTGGCAAACCATAGATGGAACTCAAACCTTTCCATAAAAGTGGATATGGGTGTCCCTAATCAGCTGAGCTCCAGCTCAGGTCCTTCTAATTATATCCCTCTATCTTTACTATCTATCACCCTTTCAAATTTTTATATGTAATTTTCAGATGATTAAAGGGGACATGGCCAACTGGCCAGGGGCAAACCATCGTGGATAAAAAATCCAATTGCCCAGCGATTGAGATCGGAAGCAAGGAAGGTAGGGGGAGAGATGTCTAATCAAGCAGTTTCTAGAGACTGCGCATCACATGCAGGTACTTGAGATTATGTGCTTACCGGAGCTGAATGAAAAAGTCATGAGGTGGTGGGCTCCTAAGACCATTTGACATTACTTTCATGGGTGTTCCTTCTGCATGAAGCTAGTCCACATGAGGTTGTCTGGTCTTTGTACGTTTAAAACCCACCTTCAACCGCCCTTCTATTTTTGGTTATTGTGCATCTTACGTGTTTTTTTTTCTGCCAGCAGTAGAGCGTATTCCAATAATGGTATGGGAGCGTATTCCCATCTCACATTCATTATTATTATTATTATTATTATAAAAATCTTACATTCAGTTATTTTATAAGAAGAAGCATTTTTGCAGCTTTGATTTTTTTTTTTTTTTTTTTGAGCATATTTCATGAGGTACTTTGTGTCTATTATATTTTGGAGGGAACATTATAGAGATTTCTGGAAAAATGGTATGGGAGAGCAAAGTTGTAAGATGCCCAATGTCAGACTTTTGTGGTGGTGCAAGGTGAAATATTGGATTCATATAAATCATCATCACAATCAGTTGGATAGTGGACACTGATTAGGGTTGTAAATGGATACCCGGTTAACCGAAGGTTCCAACCCGTTAGGAACCGGGTTTGAGTTCTTATTTAGGTCTCGATAAGTAAATGCATGGTCCGGTTCCGAATCCACGCTGGGTTATACCCGTGGACCCGGAACTAGACCCAGGATTCAGTAGGCACTGGGTAGCATGCACGGGCCCTTTTTTATATTGGGCCCTCCAAAGGTGATCATTCCCCAATGTATAAAAAAATAAGGGGCATTCGGCGACGAGTCCCTGAACATTTAACTTTATTGCCTTAAATCCACAATATTTTTTCATAGTGTGATAGGTCATTTTCTTAAATTTGAAGACCTAAAATGTCTAATTTACCCTTTCTCCAAAGTCATATCCCATGATTAGTGGGATATTCCATTAATAATGGTCAACTGCCATTTAATTGACCACGATTAATGAAATCACATTAATGAGATTTTCAAATAAATTAAAAAAAAAAACAAATAAATCTCAAAAGATAGCAAATAACTTTAAAAAAATACAATAATTTCAAAAAATACAATAAATTTCAAAAAAACGCAAATAAATTTAACAAGATGTAAATAAATTTCAAAACACACAAATAAATTTCAAAAGGTCCAAATAAAATTCAAAAATATATAAATAAATTTGAAAAGATGCAAATAAATTTCAAATAATGTAAATAAAATTTAAAAAAATATACAATATTTTCAAAAAATGCAATAAATTTAAAAAGAATGAAGATAATTTAAAAAATACGCAAAAAAATTTCAAAAGATCCAAATAGATTTCAAAAACTGGAAATAAATTTCAAAAGAAGCAAATAAATTTCAAAAGATCCAAATAAAATTCAAAAAATGTAAATAAATCTCAAAAGATGCAAATAAATTTCAAAAGACATAAATAAAATTAACAAGCACAAATAAAATTCAAAAAGTGCAATTACATTTGCCCAAACTATGATTAACCAAATTTTCAAAAGACACAAATAAAATTAATAAATGGGAATAGATTTCAAAAAATATAAATAAATTGTCCAAAAAAACTAGATAGATTTCCCATAAATTCAGATGGATTTGTAAAAAAAACTTAGATAAATTTGACAAAAATAAAGAAAGATTTGCCAGAAACTCAGATAAATTTGTTAGAAACTCAGATATTTTTGCAAAAAACTCAGATAAATTTTTCAAAAACTAAGTTAAATTTATCAAAGACTCAGATAAATTTCCAAAAACCAACCTCCAACAATGGGAACATTTAATGTCCGACAATGAACGGTGACAAACAACGGTGGGAGCGGCTTTAAATCAAAACCCCAATGAGTCCCACCTCCATAACCACCACAAATTAACAAAAACCAATGAAGAAGAAGATGAATAAATTCGCAGAAAACCCCCAGTTTTTATCTTCTTCCTCCTAAAAAAACCCCTCAAAAGCCGAAGAAGAAAAGCAAGAAAAGGAAGGCAAAGGAGAAGTTGCATTCACCGATAAGAAATGAGGCTACACTTAAAAATTTGAAGACCCTTTCCTACTTTTTGAATTCACTCACACTAATCCAAATAGAAATAAATCATATTTCATTCAATCAATGTCTTTGGTGGCAGAGACTACTAGGACTTAGTAAGCAGTGGGAGTTCAAGGTCGCCATCACCACCACCGACTAGTAGCAAACCCAGCCAAGCCAGCCAATAATAGCATCCCAACAGTTTCCAAGGGAAGAACTCTTTTCATCTACTTCCTACTTAAAAAACGCCTCAAAACCAGAAGAAGAAAAACAAGAAAGGGAAGACAAAATTGAAGTTGAAGTGAGACAGAAAGAGATGGGTAAAAGCGGAAAAACTAGGCTCAAATCTCCTTCCATCTCGCACTAATCCCGAAGCATAATCAGCCTCTCTCCTCGCGCGAATCACGAGGCAGAACCATCACGCAGATGGTGCAGTTGCCTATCTGCTGGCACTGACCCCCTCTTGCAACAATTGCTGCTGTCTAGACTTTTTCATCTCAGACTCTGTGCCCGAGGAGAAGAACTGAGTCTTCTTCCTTTTCGCTTTTGTTGCAGAGAACCAATGAGGAGAAACTCACAAAGAACCATGCTTAGATCCCGTTGATCCGCAGCCTATTACAAGATCCAAACCGTCAAACGTACAAAGACAATGCCAATTGAAAGAACTAGCTGGTCCCAAAAGAATAGGGATAATACAAGATTTGAAATTTAAAAATTCAAAAATTTATGCTTAAAATGGTTGAAATGGTAAATCAATCGTGAGAATTATATTCAGGGACCTCTCGCCAAAACATGTCTAACAGTATGGACTACAGGCTTTAGAGGAAAAGTTGATGGACTTTAGGCATTACAAGACCTCTACTAGGGACCTTTCGCTAATTTACTCATAAAATTAAAAGAAGTTCTTTGGTGGGAAAACCATGATTATCACGCAACCTCTTCATCCCAGATTAGTTTTTCTTTTTTATAAAATGGTCTGCATGCCAGATTAGTTGTAACAGAGATTGGGAGTAATGAATGCCATAAATAAAAAGTCTTAAAGTTGATCAACACATTCTCTATGTACCCGTTACAACCCTTGTTCCTTGTAAAATAGATAACCAAAAAAGAACAGGCCGAAAGATACCGTCTTTATGACACATTAAAATAATAAGAGGTAATTAGCGAAAAGTCCCTCATATAGTACTTGTAAGGCCTCTAGTCCATCAACTTTTTCTCTAAGGCCTCTAGTCCATACAACTGGACATATTTCGGCGAGAGGTCCCTGGATACAATTCTCATGACTGATATACCCTTTCAACCATTTTAGGCATAAAATTTTGAAATTTTAAATTTTAAATTTTGGATTATCCCTCCTTTTCATTTTGCATTATCACTCTTCTTCTGGTCCTCTTCCAATCTGCGTGTCCCACCTTCTGCAGGAAACCTGCGTAGTAGCAGCTCTATTTCCGAGTTTGCAAAGGAGATCGTTGACCATCGTGTTCTCTTGATTTTGCTACAAAGTAGATCGGAGTTCTGATCGGGGCTGGAAGAAGTCGTACATTGAAACAGATCCATCGCATGTGGGACCCGCTTGAAGACAAACAGGATTTTCGAATCCTGGTCTGATCTCAGTCGCAATCGATTTCAGAGGATTTGATCTCATCGGAGCCGACAGGGACAACCAGATTCATCGCCTGCGTCGGAGAAGGGGAGAGTTCTGATGCTCCCGCCTTCCGCCGCCCGTCGCTCGTCGCAGCTGCCAATCCCTGTAGCAGTTGAAACCGCTGCAGCCGTTACGCCCATCGTCGTCGCCGTAGCTTTGCCGGAGATTGCCTTCTCCGCCACCGACGTCTCGCCAATCCGGCCGCCTGACCAGCGTCGTCGGAGAAGACGACCTCAAGAACTTGACTGCGCTGTAGTCTCTGTTCTGTTCCAGGAACAGAGAAAACGAAGAAGAAGACTCCTTGGGCCTCTCCCAGGTCTTGGGTCAGTTCCAGGTTAGGTCTAGTCTGCCCGCTCCAGAAGCCCAGCACAGTTGCAAGTCAGATCCAGGTCAGTTCGACCTGACCTGTTTAGGTTCCAGGTCAGTTCTGACTTGACCTGCTACAGAAGCCCAGTCAGAGCCTAGACCAAGTCAAATTTATCTTTTTTTTTGTTCAAATTTATCTGTGTTTTTTGTCAAATTTATCTTTTTCTTTTTTAAATTTATCTTAGTGTTGTTCAAATTTATCTGTTTTCTGTCATATTTCTTTGAGTTTTTAGTAAATTTATCTGTTTTTTGTTAAATTTATCTGAGTGTTATTCAAATCTATCTGTTCTGTTCAAACTTATCTGTTTTCTGTTTTCTATTCAAATTTATCTGTTTTCTGTTTTCTATTCAAATTTATCTGTTTTCTATTTTCTATTCAAATTTATCTGTTTTCTGTCATATTTATTTATGTTTTTTGAAATCTATATGCGTTTTTTAAATTTATTTGCGTCTTTTGAAATTTATTTGTGTCTTTTCAAATTTATTGCGTTTTTTGAAATTATTGCATCTTTTTAAAATTTATTTTTGTTATTTTGAATTTATTTGCATTTTTTAAATTTTCGTTGAATCTTTTGAGAATTATTTGAGTCTTTTGAAATTTATTTACATTTTCTGAAATTTATTTGGTTCTTTTGAAACTTATTTGCATCTTTTTAATTTATCTGCGTTATTTGATTATATATTACTTTTTTTTTAATTTTTTTTTTAAATTATTATATTTTTTAAATTTTATTTTTGTTATTTTAAGTTTATTTTCATTTTTTGAAATTTTCTTTGGATCTTTTGAGATTTATTTCAGTCTTTTGAAATTTATTTATATTTTCTAAAATTTATTTGGATATTTTGAAACTTATTTGCATCTTTTTAAATTTATTTGCGTTATTTGATTATATATTATTTTTTTTAATTTATTGTATTTTTTGAAATTATTTCATTTTTTAAAATTTATTTTCGTTATTTTGAAATTTATTTGTGCTTTTAGAATTTATTTGAAAATCTTGGGATTCCATTAATCGTGGGCAATTAAATGTTAGTTGGCCATTATTAATGGGATATCCCTCCAATCATGGGTTATGATCTAAAGAAAGGGTAAATTAGACATTTTAGGTATGAGAAAGTGTGAGAGGGACCTTTAGCTCTATGACTTTTTTTTGTGGATCTAAGGCCATAAAGTGTAATGTTCAGGGACCTATCGCCGAATGCCCCAAATAATAATATTCCCCCTGAAACATACACGCAATGTCCCCTAAAACTCCGGTCCCATTGTGCTGAAACTGCTCTCTCTCTCTCACTCTATAAATAACAGACAAGCCACCCCTCACAAATCATTAGTCATACCTCGTCTTTCTCCCCTTGTTTCGTTAGCCATGGTTGCTTACCTAATCCTCTTGTTGTTTTTCTTC
Organism: Umbellularia californica; assembly: GCA_028538565.1. NCBI lineage: Eukaryota > Viridiplantae > Streptophyta > Magnoliopsida > Laurales > Lauraceae > Umbellularia > Umbellularia californica. The sequence continues at coordinate 8,229,933 of JAPQWN010000001.1, read as the reverse complement.
TTCTTGATACTACTACCCAATGGCCTCTCTTCTAGTTTCACAATCGATCTCATCCATTATGATTCCTCCTAATCTCCGTTCTTCAACTCGTCCAAAACAATTCTTAGTTTTATAACTCAAGTGCTTATTAGTTGGTGTAGGACCACGATTTGCAATCCAACTAGGGCCTATTTGATGTCTATATCTTTGGGCACCCCACCTGTACAATTCTTGGCGATTCTTGATACGGGTAGTCATCTGATGTGGAATATTCTGTGCAACTCGGCCATTGGCTCATACGATCCATTGACATCATCAACGTACAGAGCGGTACCCTACAATTCCGAAATGTGCCAGCAGGTTACACCGTGCAGTGTGCGTCCTAGCAGCACTGGTATGTGCATTTATTCCTACATATATTCAAAAGGGGCCTACACAAACAGGACCCTATCAATGGATACGCTGACACTGTCTTCAGCCACCAGCAACCGTGGCACCGTCGTATTCCCAAATGTAATATTTAGATGCAACTTCAACATTAAAGGCAACTTTGGGCCTCTATCAGCTGGGCCTCTATCATTACTCAATCAATCAGTTGCCTCCGTCTGTACCAAAGAGGTTCTCCTATTGCTTGGTCCCAAGAACGTTGGTTGGCAAAAGCAGCAAGATGGATTTTGGCCACGAAGCCATCGTATTGGGGGAAGGGACTGTAAATATCCATTTGATTTCCAATCCAAATCCGAAAGCCTACTACTCTCGTTCTGTAACCCTCAAAGATATCGCGGTGGGAAATAAGATCGTTTGGAGTAACACAGAAATAGCCAACTCCCTCATCGACTCAGGCTTAACTCTCACCTACGTTGCTGCCTCGGCCTACGATCACCTTGAATCTGAGGTGAAGAGTGCCATTAATCTCACACCAGTCAAGTTCAATGCTAAAGGACTTGACCTCTGCTATGAGTTTCCCAGGGACTTTTTCTTTTTGCCATAAGAGGGTTCCTGATGAGAGCCTAAAATATAAATTTAAGGCCCCTCAATGATGACTTTGTTACACTTTGTAGTGGTAGTATAGATCCTTGCTTATGTTATTTTATTATTTGCAGGTATTTTAGGTGAAGAACCAGAATATGGAGCCAAATGGAGATAAACTGGAACGACCCAAGGCTCATTGCCTCCGGGCGTCCGGACACCCAGTGTATGGCGTCGGGGCTAGTGTCCGGACGCCAGACCCAAATCAAACCTTCGTGGCGTCCGGACGCCTGGACTGAGTGAGGACCACTCGCCTCCGCGTTTTAAAGAGATTATTGACCAAAAACCTATAAATAAAGTGTTAATTAGTATGACTCAATAGAAATTAGTAAGGCTCAATAGAAATTAGTAAGTCTTGGTTAACCGAGCCCCTTGGATTGCTCAAGTTGTACTGTGATTAGAAGTAGAGTTTAGGTGTAACAGGGTTCGAGGCTGATATTATAAATAGAGACCTAAAGTCACCAACCCGGATATTAGAGCATGATCTATCCTCATATAGTCTATCTCTGACAGATGTGATAGACTTACATCCCTGACATGCTCTCTTTGCTTTTCCGTCAAGACCCATATCTTTTTGTCTGGATTGGTATTGATGCATCTATAAGTTTCCGATTCCACTCCTTTTAATATGGCTTTTGAAACATGTGAGTCTTAATCGTACAATAATTCTCCCTCATCATCACCCTCAATGTCTTTCACCATCTGTTCAGTTTCACACAATTGTAATATGAAGCATGTGCAAGTATAAGTTCACCAACCCACTTGGAAATATATTTCTATTTCCATGGTATACAATGTTTTTTCTAGCAATGTTAAGATACGATAAGACATTTTCATCCAATTCATGAGAATGGTATAGATTTTCAAGTGATGTGAATTGTGAACCAATAAGTGAAACCAGTGAAAATAGAACAATATTAAAAGTCCTTGTGTTCAAGATGAAAGGGGCTTTAGTGTTGATTACAAGTTGATGGCAGTCAATGTAGAATAGTTTGAAGGACCTTCTTCTTACAAGTTGATGGCATTCTTTTATTCCATTGGCATCATTTGTGGCTGATCATGGGTGTTATACTATCAAAAAAAATTTGAAAGTAATGCATTTAGTTCTCTTTTTGATTAGGGTCAAAAGTTTTAAAATTTTCTATTGTTCAAGTTGAACCTTCACTCAATCAATCGCTTTGAAAGAAAAAAGAATATTGGCCTGGCAATATCTGCATTTGCAATGCGTCATGCCTTTGAAGGGAACATTCCTCATGGTCCAAATTTGGCTGAGGTGACATTGACTATTGCAGGTAATTGAAATTGGTTGAGATCATTGTTCTACTCACTATGTTTTGTTTTGTTTTGTTTTTTTTCTTTTATATATCATTTTTCATTCTAATGGGTAATATAGTAGTTTGCTTTATTGCCTATAGCATTATTTTTGGGATAAGGATTTGATGATGTTGATAAGTGCATTATAGTAGTCTGCTTATATTTATAGATGAGATTTGAGATTACTTGTAAATGCCCTCATGTATGAGGATTGGTGTGCTTACTTTTTGTAATATTTGCATTATTGATGCAGTTAATAAATGTGAGTAGGGAGGAAATGTGAAACAAGCAGTAGAAAATGTGACAAGTACTAGTATTCTGATGGATTGTGTGGATCAAACCTAGAGCTTAGAAGGGTCTCATCACAGAACTAATCTCATAAAAATAGGAATGCTACAGTTTATTTCCTTGTGTTCTTGTATAAGTGAAACCAGATGAAATAGTCTTTTTTCTAACAATGTTAAGATGCGATATGACATTTTCATCCAATTCATGAGTATGGTATAGATTTTCAAGTGATTTGAATTGTGAACCAAGAAATGGTAGAAGATAGTAAGTCTTTTGCCATGATAATGAGGGATGACCTCAAATGTCACATTTCATCGAACAAGTAGCGTGCGTGAGGGCAAACAATGTGAAAATGACAAAATGAGAGAATAAAATGAACATAATAGGTTACAAAGTGAAACAAAATGAAGAACTCACACTCCAAACATACATAATGCTGCGAAAATACAGAATGCACATTTCATACCTCTCACGATGCATCAAGAACTCCAAACCAACCATAATGTCTGAAAAAATTTGCAAAAACGTGGCTAGTGTCACATACCTTCGCGTTTATGTGTGATATCGGATAAAGGTTGATAGATTATAGAGAAGGAAGAAAGTAGATGTAGCGGCGTCGTCGCTCTGGAGAAGAAAGAGAAGTTACAGTTTTGAAAATGGTCAAAATAAGAAGGGTTTGCGCATATATAGGCTAGCGAACAACGACGCTAGCGTCACTTGCATTAGAGACGCAGTGACGCTAGCGTCACTTAGCCTAGATTAAAAAAAAAAAAAAACCGAAAGTGGTACTAATGGACCACGTTAGTCACTCAAATTTGGCCAGGACCCTTCTGGATAAATGGCTATATTTTGGGATTTTTTAAGTAAAATCCTCTTTAATAATCATGGTCCCATTGTCCCTTGAGGTTCACCATGTTTGGCCTTGTGTCCAGAGAGAGAGAGAGAGCTATCTGTTACGGGTAACATCCGCAACGCACTATTTTTTCTCATTTGAGGTGATATAATCTATGAACCTTGATCAATTTTTATACCTAAAATAAAAGGGGACTGCATGAGTGCAGTTGTACTCATCACCATTGAACTGGATGGTTGGTATCAGCAAGCAATTGAAGAAACCATACTCTCCCAGGACCATGTCAATGTTCTACTAGAATTGTATTAGAAAACAATTAGGGAGGTAAATGGGTACCCGATTCTCGGATTATCCGAAGGTTACGACCCGTTAAAAACCGGGTCTGGGTCTTTATTTAAGCCCCGATAAGTAAATGGGTCTGGGTCCGGTTCCACCTTGGTTCGGACCCATGGACCCGAGACCCGACATATTACCTCAATTTTTGAAAATCTCTCCTAAAAATCATGTTGTTTTAATACCATTCTCTACTTAGACCCAGACCCGGATCCAGACCCGTCCCATATATGGTTCTGATTCCGGTTCAGGAGCCAAGAAATCAGTTCCAAAATGGTTCCGGGTCCGGATCCAGTTCCGGTTCCACCTTCCCCTTAATGGTTCCGGTCCGGGTCCATGGTCCGTTTACAACCCAAGAAACAATTTTAGATAGTTGTTAGTTTTGATTTGATAGGGTCCGGTGGCCCACAAGCCACAACAGATGAAGGACTTCCTATATCGAAAGATGGAATTTGGTTAAACTGGAAGGACTTCCTAACGGCTTCTTGTTTCTGACTGTTCTCTAAACGTTGTTCAAAATTTCAGCACCATACTTTTACCTGTGTATATGCCTAGGGATTGATTCTCAGGTCCTCAAGTTAAAAGAATTACTCCAAATCATAAGTCCAACAAAGAGGAAAGGAAAAGGAAAATAACAAATCAAGGTCATCAACATTGTCGGTGACTGTGTGCGAAGGTGGATGAGTATGGCCCGGTCCTGCCTGATTGGGACTGACTTTGGGCCATGGATTTTAGTATTTGGGCCAGAATGGATCCAAATTTGAGCCCTTTAATATTTGGGCCGGGCTTTGATTACTTGAAACAACGAAATTGGTCCAGAAGTTTTTGTAGCTTAATGAAACTCGACATAGTCCTGTACAATTCACTAAAAGAGCGGGCTCACGCCTGGCATTTTTGAGGACTGTTTTTGGGCCAGGCATTTAGGGCCTGTCTCTGGCTCAGGCCGGATATAGGCATAGGTTTATATATTCAGTTGGGCCAGGATATGCCTCCGCGCAGTTCAACCTGGTCCATGAAAATTACTGTCAATGGATACTTTTAAGTAATCCAGTGGCCCTGGTTGGAACTTCATTTGGAAGCCCAAACATGCACGCTTCCATTTTGATGTGGAATGTATTATCAAATTGGTCTTACCATATGGATGGTCACTTTTGAATTAAATCATTGCTAATGGTAGGCCCAATGCCCAGAAGTCATGCCGAATTTGTCAATAGGTGTCAATTAGGCATCAGGTCCCACCAGATCAAGATGAACAATTTAGGATCACCAATCAGTCAGAAAAGATTTGGACGTGGTTTTATTTTTTAAAATTATGTCAACCATGCAGAGATATAGGCTAAATATGCGCTGGTTTATTCAATTATTTCTTTAGGTTTGGGTACAACCTGTACCAGTTTGATCTTGCTTTAGTTTATTATTAACTACAGCTAATGACTACAGATCCATAAAATAGTTTATCTAAGTGTGATCTAATTAACAAAATAGAGGTTCATTTTGTATAGCTGGATATCTGCAAAGTGGATAGCTGGACCAACTTTAAGTAGGAGTTTTGATTTACATGCCCCAGTGGTTCAGCCGGAATTGGTTTTTTTTTTTTTTTTGTTTTTTTTTTTTTTTCAAACAAAGCAATGAAACTAGAGGCCAACTGCTAATTCAATGGAAAAGCATCTCCTTTTCCGCAGGTACTGGGAGGGAAAAATCCCCAGTTGTTATAACCCTGCTGTTTAAGGACTTGTATGGTGTGGGAGTATCACCAGAAAAAAAAAAAATGAAGAAAAGAAAATGGAATAGAGAGCTCATACCACATATGATGAGATCTGATCAATCTCCAGTCTCAGTTTTGATACCTTACCATGAAAACGGAAAATGACCATCAGCAGTATGCCTAAATGTCTCAATCATTATCATTTAATTCTTGCCAACTAGACTAGAACAGCAGACTGTTGCAAAGAATTTCAAGCTCGATTAGTTCATGGACTACTTCCTTGTAAAAACAGATAATAAAAAAATAACAGGCTGAAAGAAACCGTCTTTACGACAAATTAAAATAATAATATTCCCACTAAAACTACACGCAATGTCCCCTAAAACTCCGTTCCCGTTGTGCTGAACTGCTCGCTCTCTCTCACTCTATAAATAACAGACAAGCCACACTTTACAAGTCATTCCTGATGATACCTCGTCTTTCTCCCCTTGTTTTGTTAGCCATGGCTGCTTATGCAATCCTCTTGTTGTTTTCCTTCTTCTCGATTCTACTACCCAATGGCCTCGCCTCTAGTTTCACAATCGATCTCATCCATGCTTATGATTCCTCCAAGTCTCCGTTCTTCAACTCGTCCGAAACAATCCCTATTTTTTTTTTTTAATTCCAAGGACCACAGTTTGCAATCCAAAGGGGGGATATTTGATGTCTAAATCTCTCGCGCCCCAACTGTCCAATTCCTGGCGATTCTTGATACGGGTAGTCATCTGACGTGGAATATTCCGTTCAACTGGGCCACTGGCTCATACAACCTATCGAGATCATCGGCGTACGGAGCAGAGCAGTACCCTACAATTTCGGAATGCGCCAGCAGGTTAAACCACGCAGCGTGCGTCCCAGCAGCACTGGTATGTGCATTTATTCCTGCACATATGCAAAAGGGGCCTACACGAACGGGACCCTATCAATGGATACGCTGACACTGGCTTCATCCACCAGCAACCGTGGCACCGTCGCATTCCCAAATGTAATATTTGGATGCGGCTTGAACATTAAAGGAAACTTTGGGCCTCTATCATTACTCAATCGTTGCCTCTGTCTGTACCAAAGAGGTTCGCCTACTGCTTGGTCCCAAGAACGTTGGTTGGCAAACGCAGCAAGATGGATTTTGGCGACGAAGCCATCGTATCGGGGGAAGGGACTGTAAATATCCATTTGATTTCCAATCCAAATCTTAAAGCCTACTACTCTCGATCTGTTACCCTCAAAGCTATCGCGGTGGGAAATAAGATCGTTTGGAGTAACACAGAAACAACCAACGTCCTCATCGACTCAGGCTTCACTCTCACCTACATTGCTGCCTCCGCCTACGATCACCTTGAATCTAAGGTGAAGAGTGCAATTAATCTCACACCAGTCAAGTTCAATGCTAAAGGGCTTGACCTCTATTATGAGTTTCCCAGGGACTTTTTTTTTCTTTTTCTTCTCTCAGAGGTTCTCCACCCTTTGGATTGGACCAATCCTTTCGGGCCGAAAGGGAAGCCAGATAAACACTCTTGTGGCCTCTAGGTGGTAGCACTAGTAGACTCAATGTTCGATTTCCGAAGAATGGGAACCGAGTTTCCGAAGGACTCGAGGTTCTTGACATCGAGTTTGCATTTGACTGGGGTGAGGTGGTTCTGAGGGTGATGGATACGTTTTGTCGAGCCAAGAATAAGAAGACTTTCTCTTAATTGACATTTCGGAACATAGAAGCCTTTAACCACCCAATTAAGATTAATGCCGTCGTTGGCAATATAGCCCAGCAGAATTTCAGAGTTGGATATGACCTCGTGAAAATGAAACTAGCAATGAAGCCCACGGACTGTGCCCTGCAGTAGGATTTGATCATCGCGTTTTTATACTTATGGTTTGACATGTGGAAAGATTGTTGGTTTCTCAATGAGATTGAATAATCTTTGTGTTTTTATATCTATTAATGGGGTTTTTATTTATGTGGCATATTGAGTTTCTGGGATCATTTTATTTGTTTATTTTTCTTTGCCCACATTTGTGTAGGCTGGGTAAGGGCTTATCCGACCTTGCCCGGGTCCAGTCCCTTTGGGTCGGTTCTCATGCTCCAGTTTGGTCTCGGGTCAGGCTGACGTTGGAGGCTGACGTCAGCCGAAGTTAGTAATACAGTTAACAAATTTTTGTTAAATTTATTTGAATTCTTATCAAATTTATTAGACTTTTTTTTTAAATCTATTTGAGTTTTTAGTGGATTTATCTTAATTTTTTATAAATATAACTGATTTTTTGAAAATTTTATTTAAGTTTTTGACAAATCTATTTGATTTATATGCAAATTTATCTGATTTTCTGGAAAATATATCTCTATTTTGGAAAACTTAATTAATTTTTGGAACAAATCTTTATTTGTTTTTGGAAAATTTATATGAGTTTTTTAAAAATATCTAACTGAGCTTTTTATGAAATTTATTTTCATTTTTTGAATTCTATTTTTTGAATTTTATTTGTATCTTTTGAAAATCTTTGCGTCTTCTTAAATTTATTTGCATTTTTTGAAAATAAATTTAATAGAGTCTTTGAAAAAAAACACTTGACTTTTTGGAAAAGAATTCTGAAATTTTGAAAATTGGTTTATATTAGCTGCGGCAAATGTATTTGCGTTTTTTAATTTTTTTTCACGTCTTTGGATATCCCAGTACTAATGGTAGTTGAAAATTATTAATGAGATTTTCATTTATCGTGGCCAATTAAATGGTAGTTGACCATTATTAATGGTATAACCCACTAATCATGGGATATAATTTATCTTTAAATAAATAAGAACTTTTGAAGAAAGGGTAATAACTTGGACAATTTAGGTCTTCAAATTTGGAAAAATGACCAACCACACTGTGAAAAAAGATTATGGATCTAAGGCTAAGAAGTGAAATATTCAGGGACAATTAGCCGAATGCAAAAAAAAAAAAAAAAAAAAAAAAAAAAAAAAAAGAAATAGAGTAACAATAAAAAAAAAGAGAAAAAAAAAAAAAACACAAGTTGAATTAGTCTTTGCGACACATTGCTTTAAAATAATAATATTCTAGACCCCATGAAACATACACGCAATGTCCATTATTTTAAAACTCCAATCCCATTTCCCTCCGGAAATAGTTAGCAATGTAACCGTGGAAGCCAGTCTTGTGACCCTTTTTTAGAGTGGGAGAGAGTGCTGTGGTGGATATAAGATCCACTAATAATGTCAGTTCAGTGAGTTTGGGGCATGCGAAGACCAGAATAAGGCGGATACTGCTTCCATGTCATGTTCAAAAATAGCACAAAAAAAAAAAATTATGAAAAAAATTTCTAGCAATAAGTAATATCTCCCCTAAAACTCCGTTCTCGTTGTGCTGAAACTGGTCGCGCTCTCTCTCACTCTATAAATAACAGACAAGCCACCCTTTACCAGTCATTCTTGATCATACCTCGTCTTTCTCCCCTTGTTTTGTTAGCCATGGCTGCTTAAGCAATCCTCTTGTTGTTTTTCTTCTTCTCGATTCTACTACCCAATGGCCTCTCCTCTAGTTTCACAATCGATCTCATCCATTATGATTCCACCAAGTCTCCGTTCTTCAACTCGTCCGAAACAATCCTTATTTTTTTTTTTAATTCCGAGGACCACAGTTTGCAATCCAAAGGGGGATATTTGATGTCTATATCTCTCGCACCCCACCTGTCCAATTCCTGGCGATTCTTGATACGGGTAGTCATCTGACGTGGAATATTCCGTGCAACTGGGCCACTGGCTCATACAACCCATCGAGATCATCGGCGTACGGAGCAGAGCAGTACCCTACAATTCCGGAATGTGCCAGCAGGTTACACCACGCAGCGTGCTTCCCAGCAGCACTGGTATGTGCATTTATTCCTGCACATATGCAAAAGGGGCCTACACAAACGGGACCCTGTCAATGGATACGCTGACGCTGGCTTCATCCACCAGCAACCGTGGCACCGTCGCATTCCCAAATTTAATATTTGGATGCAGCTTGAACATTAAAGGAAACTTTGGGCCTCTATCATTACTCAATCATTGCCTCTGTCTGTACCAAAGAGGTTCGCCTACTGCTTGGTCCCAAGAACGTTGGTTGGCAAACGCAGCAAGATGGATTTTGGCGACGAAGCCATCGTATCGGGGGAAGGGACTCTAAATATCCATTTGATTCCCAATCCAAATCTTAAAGCCTACTACTCTCGATCTGTTACCCTCAAAGCTATCGCGGTGGGAAATAAGATCGTTTGGAGTAACACAGAAACAACCAACGTCCTCATCGACTCAGGCTTCACTCTCACCTACGTTGCTGCCTCCGCCTACGATCACCTTGAATCTGAGGTAAAGAGTGCAATTAATCTCACACCAGTCAAGTTCAATGCTAAAGGGCTTGACCTCTATTATGAGTTTCCCAGGGACTTTTTTTTTCTTTTTCTTCTCTCAGAGGTTCTCCACCCATTGGACTGGACCAATCCTTTCGGGCCCAAAGGGAAGCCGGATAAACACTCATGTGGCCTCTAGGGGGTAGCACTAGTAGACTGAATGTTCGATTTCCGAAGAATGGGAACCGAGTTTCCCAAGGACTCGAGGTTCCTGACATCGAGTTTGCATTTGACTGGGGTGAGGTGGTTCTGAGGGTGATGGATCCGTTTTGTCGAGCCAAGAATAAGAAGACTTTCTCTTGTTTGACATTTTGGAACATAGAAGCCTTTAACCACCCAATTAAGATTAATGCCGTCATTGGCAATATAGCCCAGTAGAATTTCAGAGTTTGATACGACCTCGTGAAAATGAAACCGGCAATGAAGCCCACGGACCATGCCCTGCAGTAGGATTTGATCATCGCGTTTTTATACTTATGGTTTGACATGTGGAAAGATTGTTGGTTTCTCAATGAGATTGAATAATCTTTGTGTTTTTATATCTATTAATGGGGTTTTTATTTATGTGGCATATTGAGTTTCTGGGATCATTTTATTTGTTTATTTTTCTTTGCCCTCATTTGTGTAGGCTGGGTAAGGGCTTATCCGACCTTGCCCGGGTCCAGCCCCTTTGGGTCGGTTCTCATGCTCCAGTTTGGTCTTGGGTCAGGCTGACGTCGGAGGCTAACGTCAGCCGATGTTAGTAATACAGTTAACAAATTTTTGTCAAATTTATTTGAATTCTTATCAAATTTTTTAGACTTTTTTTTAAAAAATCTATTTGAGTTTTTAGTGAATTTATCTTAATTTTTGATAAATATAACTGAGTTTTTGAAAATTTTATTTAAGTTTTTGACAAATCTATTTGATTTTTATGCAAATTTATCTGATTTTCTGGAAAATATATCTCTATGTTGGAAAACTTAATTAAGTTTTGGAACAAATCTTTATTTTTTTTGGGCAAATTTATATGAGTTTTTTAAAATATCTAACTGAGCTTTTTAGCAAATTTATTTTCATTTTTTGAAATCTATATTTTTAATTTTATTTGTATCTTTTGAAAAATTTTGCATCTTCTTAAATTTATTTGCATTTTTTTAAAATAAATTTAATAGAGTTTTGAAAAAAAAAAACACTTGACTTTTTGGAAAAGAATTCTGAAATTTGGAAAATTGGTTTATATTAGTCGAACTATGAATTGAGCTGAGCGGGGCATATCCAGTCTCACCCGAGTTCATAAATTCATGCACATACCTGGCCCAATACTGGGCCATGCCGAGTTTAATTTCAGTAAACTACACTAAGCTACAAGCACCAAATGCTGGACCAATATTTTTGATCTGGCTAGGCCGAGCGTTGAGCTTTTTTTTAATTAATCAAAGCTCGGCCCAAATATTAAATGGGCCCAAATCCTTGATCCATGTCTGGCCTAAATACTAAAATCTTAAGCCCAAACCAAGCCCCAATCTCCCTGGGCTGGGTCATGAGCACCAATATTCACCCACGGACCTACCCCCACCAACAATATTGTTTACCAGCCTTGAAACTGTTATTTTTTTTTTGCTAATTTGCAAATTGAATTAAGAAGAGGGGAAAAGGCCAAAGCCCCCGAAAGAAACAAAGAGAGAGCCACAAATGGAGGCAAAAGAAAAAAGCACCCCAGCAACAAACAGAGGAGGGGACAAGAGAAAAAAGAACAACCAAAGACACCAACAAGAATTGCACAACAAGCAAAGCCAGCAACACAGCCACCAAGAACAGCACAACAAAACGCCGACTCCAGGAAGAGCAGCACCCAAGAAAGTGGAGGGGAGGAGAGCACAGCGGAAAAGAAGGGCACTGCAGACTCAAAAGAGAGGAAGAGGCTAGCAGCAGCAGCACAAAAGCACCCACCAGAAGGCACAAAAGAGAGCAGGACCTGCAGGGAGACGAAGGACAGCAGCAGAAAGCACCAGAAGACAGCCCCAATACAGCAAGAAGGCGAAACAGAGACCTGCCCAGGGAAGCAGAGCCAACCAAGCCCAGCAGCAAACCACCCAGAACTGGAAAAAAGCACCAAGGCAAAGCTCACAGCCAAACCCCCAACAACCGAGCAAAACTGCAGCAAAGTCCACAGCAAGACAAAGCAGTACCACAAGCGCAGAAACTGCACACTCTGCAAGGAGAACAACGCAGCCAATGCAGGGAAGAAGAACACTGCAGAACCCAGCAAAGAGGCTGAAAACACCTCGGCAGCAGAGCAGCACAAGGCATAGCCAAACCCAGAGGACAGAGCTGAAGAATTCAACAAGCCCACTACAAGGACTGCCCAGCAACACAACAGAGCCCACAACGAGGACTACCCGGCAACACAACCTCGACAGCCACACCCACAGAGCACCAAACATAGGCCAGAAAGCACAAACTTAAAGCTGATTGTGCTGATTACATAAGATAGAGAAAGAGTGTAAAGAAGTGCTAGAAAAAGAGGAGGACATAATCCTAAGAGAAATAGAGGCTTCCTGTAAGAAATAATTTATAGCTGAATCTAAGGAATGGGATCTGTTGCTGAAGACCACTTGATTCTTGACCTTCCAAATGCTGAAGAAGGCAATGATAAATAGGGCTCCCAGTCCCTTCTTAGCTTTGAGACAAGAGTTGGCAGAGAGGGAATCCCACATGGATGAAACAAAGCTGGAAGGAAGAAACTGAAAATTACCTTTTTCCTCAAACCACTTCCAAAAAGACTTAGATAAAGGGCATTGGAAGAACAAGGAGTAAGAAGTTTCTTGGTGAGAGCCACAGAGATAACAGCAAGACTCCAATTGAACACCAATGGATTGAGCCCAGCCGTTGGTGGGGAGTTTGTTATGGAACAGTTTCCAAGCGAAGCAAGCGGTTGTAGGCCTTAGGAGGCTGTTCCAGGCAAACTTGGACCAAATGTTGATGGGGCATCTGATTCTAATAGAGTTCCAGGCTTCTGCAAAGGAGAGATTGGTGGAGTTGGAGCTTGACCAGCAAAGAACATCTGGCTCCTCAACTAGGGAGAAAGAGGCCAGGCCTTGAATCTGTTCTTGTATTATATTATTCTAGGAAAGATTTTGAGGGGGAAGGCATTTAGAAGAAAAAGGAAAATTAGTGTGTGAGAGATGTGATGTGAGTGTGACCCGTAACCGATGGCCTAGCCATGTGAATGTGAATGTTGAGTGGGAAGGTCGGGTCCTAAAATGGATGGAATGATGGTCCAAGTACGCTTTCTAACGAGCCTGTTTTTATTCTTGACCTTGTTGATGCATGGAAGTAACCACCAAATTGCAGTTTGTGGAGGATGAAGAAACTTCAGTATTAGACTCTCCATCTGGACAAGGCCAAATAAAACTATGATTGAGTTGGTTTTCACTATTACATTGCTCACAATACGTCAACTTGGCTTTAAAATAATGGCTGCCCATTGAGTGATGGATGGCTATGTGTAAGTTAATTTTAGAGGGAATATTATGATATTAGGTTGTAATAGTTTGCAATGAAGGCTGTTTTCAGCCTGTTGTTGTGGTTTAGAATGGTTTTTTCATCCAAAAATGCATTGAGAATGACCAATTAGATGGAACACCTTAATATTTTGAACATTTTAAAAATAAAAAAGGTAACCAAAACCATTGATCAATTTGTATGTGTTCTACTAGAGAACAATATTCCATTATAATGACAGAAACAGGTTTTGAAAACCATGGTCGGCCTCATGAATGTCTGGTTTTGATTGTGATTTGAAATTTCATTTGGCACCAAGTTAACTCGAATAACTAAACTCTATATATTTATACCAATCAATACCAGTCCAAGTCTAGAATTGGGATCTCACTGCTGATTCAGGCCTTGTTTGGTATCTCTACTCTTAATTCGAAAGAGACATCCAAAATAGAGCAATGAAAAATAGAGCCATGAGAAAAAGAGGTTAAAATTTGAAAACATGTTTGGTATTACATGGATCTATTTTAAATAGACTGTTTGGTATGCCCTCTTTTTGTCACTTGTCAAAGGGTCATGCCTCTTATTAGAGGGGTAGTTTATGTCATTATTTAAAAAAGGAACATGGTGGAGGATATGTCTAAAATCTAAACTATACATTATGATGGACATATCTTTTAAAACTTTTATCAAACATTTGGAATGCAAATTTAAAATAATTAAAGACACATGTCGACAGATACACACACAAAACTCCTTCAAACACATCATACACACCACAAAATCCAAGCACCCAAATAACACCTCTAAAGCATAGACATGTATCAATGATCTAAAATTTCATAAATTATTCATCTCAACAATCTACCTCTTCATCATCTCATAACCATCACCCATCTAATACATTCTAATTCACAGCCTCACTCCAACATAGAAGTTGGCAAATACACATTGATGCACAGATGATTAGAGGAAAAAAAATTGACAAATTCTCAGGCTTTGGGCACCCTTTGTGAATACAACAATCCGATTCAATTATTAAAAAACAATCCTGTGTGATGAAGATGGCTAAGGTTCTGGCTCTCATCTTTGCAGCATGGACAGCCTCACATCTTGCAACACAGACAACCTACCTTCAAGCTTAGAGTTTCTGGATTCCAAATCCTTAATCTTCACCTCAAGATTATGTCATCTAAGTAGGCCTTCATCTCTCATCTAAGAGAAGAACCAACAGCCATTCTTCCTCCCCAACCTTACTTTGCATAAGAGTTCTTGGGTCCCAACAGGATTAATATGTGGGCGCAACAAAACTATTGATTATAGAGGTTTGCAAACGATTATCACGTCCATATATCTTTTCTTTTTGCATTCAAATGTAATTCATTCAATTTTGCTCCTTCTATCCTCACATTACTGGGATCACTTTGATATAAACTCTCTCTCTCTCATTGGAAACACTGTCAACAGAGAAGGAGAAATAAAAGTTGGATTAGATTTTTCACAAATTGCAAAAGTTGCAGTTGTGTTCTTTTGCCTGAATGATTTTGATCCTAATTATTTCCAATGAGAGATCCATGAAACTGCATATAGAAAAGAAGGGGAAAAAAGGGAAAAACAATCAATAATATCAAATAAAAACAGAATAAAAATCAGTTGCAACCTTGTTCAAATGCCATTCCTCTTAACTCCATTTATCACACGGTCTCCCAAATCAACAAAAATCTAAAGAACCCATCTGGCGTTTGGAATGGGTGTGAAGATGAGAACGGACTTTTGCAGTTGCTAAATTAACAAACAGGCCCTTTGGGTTTCGGTAGCTATTAGGGCTTTCGATTGATAGAGAAATAGGGATTAGGGTCATCAGTGAGAGAGATGGAGAGGATTAGGGATTAGAGATTGGGGAAGGATATCTAATATTTTGGTTGAGAAAGAGAGAAGAATAACACCTGCTAAGTAAGGATGCTGTATAATCTCTGCTTTTGTAAAGAGAAGAGGGAGAGTTCGAGTGTTTCAGAAAGAGGGAGAGTTCGAGTTGGAAGAAAGCTCTATTCAACGAAAAAAGGGGTTTTGTTGAATGGATTTTCGTTGCCAATAAAACACCGTCCAGGGCTATTTTTGTACTAAAAAATATTCTCCGCCTCTATGCATTTTAGAGGATTTGGCTCTAATTTTCATCTGGCCATTTTTGGGGCATTTCAATTTTAGAGGATCTGGCTCTACTTCTCTAAAGCGGATAGAGGGTAAAATTAGATACCAAACACTCTAATTTTTCCAATCTCTGTCTGATTTAGACATTTAGACAAATAGAGGTAAGAAATAGAGATGCCAAACATGCACTCAATGTCCATGTCTAGAATTAGGTTTTGTTGATCTGGCTGGGCCGAGCGTTGAGCCTTTTTCAATTAGTCAAAGCTTGGCCCAAATATTAAATGGGCCCAAGTTTTCGATCCAGGTCTGGCCTAAATACTAAAATCTTAAGCCCAAACCAAGCCCCAATCGACCTGTGGGCCGATTCATGAGCACCAATATCCACCCATGGACCCCCTCCCACCAACATTAATGTTTACCATCCTTGAATCTGTTGTTGTATTGTATTATATTATAGTAGGAAGGGTTTTGAAGGGGAAGGCATTTAGAAAAAACCAAAAAAGTTTAGTGTGTGAGAAATGTGATGTGAGTGTGACCCATAACGGATGGCCTAGCCGTGTGAATGTGAATGTTTGAGTGGGAAGCTCGGGTCCTGAAATGGAAGGAATGATTGGTGGTCCAAGTACACTTTCTACGTCCCTGTTTTATTTGTGACATTAATTGTTGATGCATGAAAGTAAGCACCACAAACAGTTTGTGGTGCTCTCTTTCTCTCTCTCTCTTAAAACGGTCACAGGGCTGGTTGGCTTCCACTGTAACATCGCAAAGTATGTCTGTATGTTGACAAGTCACTGGAACCATACGATGCTTCGAGGGGCAATGGGACCGGGGACCACATGATCAGACTGCTTGGTGTCATTATTTTAGTCCATAGTAATGTGTTGTAAAGACTGTATCAGACTGCTCTTTTTTTTGGTAATCTGTTTCAGCCTGTCCATCCCAACCATCCTACTGTCCCCCCTGTGGACCACATGATCAGACTCTTGATTGATTTTGACAGACAGATGGGAAATCCATTTTTATCCTCAAAGAAAAAATTAGGATACTAAATCTTAATCATATTTGTGAATATGACTGCGGCAATCAAGTGATTAACCTGTGTGAGGCCCACCTTTGGCCAAAATAGACCATTTTCTTAGGAACTAATGAGTGACTCTCTTCACTTGTAGTTATATGCACAATTAGGTTGGTAGTGTCTAAATAAATTAATTACACATTTCATGTGGATTAATTCTACAAATATCCCAAATTTTAAATGCCCCCTTTTAATTTTTCATACTTTAACTTTTGCCTTTAATCAATCCAATTATTTCATACATACCACACTCCTTGAATTCCTGCAGCCCAAAACTTTTATGGTTCCAAGCACTGCAGAATTTTCATAAAAAAAAAAAAAAAGTTTTCAGTGTATATGGCTAGTATCATTTGATCAACTTAATATCTTATAATCCTCTCGTCAGCATCCACACCTTTTCGTCACTATGCCTCTTAATTACCATGCATCTAAGTAGCCCAATTGGAATGGGCATCCTTTTGTAGTCCAACTCATATTTTGCACAGAAACAAATTTAGCATTCCATATCACTTCAATTAGAGTGAAGTTAGGGCAAGTACCATCATAGGAATGAAAAAGCACTAGAAACCTGGTTTTTAAAGGGAGGATTGGGGAGATATTTACAAGCACAAATGGGTTTCATCCCATCAGTGTAGCATATCATTTGGAAGGAGCTAGCATGACTATCATCCTAATCATCATTGTTGCCACAATATTAAAATAAGACCATCTCTTAAAATTACTGAGACTGATTGGTTATGGTGAATCCAGATTGTTCATCTGGTTCTGGTGGTACCTGATGGCTAATTTGACACCTATTCAGACATTCGGCTGTGCATACATAAAAAATAATATATAATTCAAAAGTGAACATCCTTGGTGAGGCCAACCTTAGACATTCCAGATCCATGTGGACTTGTAAATCAGGTAACTACCACGGCCGCTTAATGACTCAAGTATCCACTTTATTCGTGTCTATGGCCATGGCACCACCGAATGAATTGAACCATTGGATGAAGTGATCACTCATCTTTTTTTATTAGTGAAAACTTCTTGGCCGTAGATCAAGTGGGGCCGGTGATGATGGAAATCTCCATCACCATACACCGGCCATGTTGGGGGGAGATGCTTAGGTGGGGCCCGAGGTTAATAAAAAAGAGTAATTAAAGATAAAACTCAAGAAGATTGCAGAGCATACTGCCAAAACTCACTCAATCTCCATTAATCCTCTCTCTCTCTCTCTCTCTCTCTCTCTCTCTCTATAAATAACAGACAATCCACTCCCTCCAAACTCGTCTTCCTCTTCTTGTTTAGGGTTTAGCGTTTAGCCATGGCTGCTTCTGTTCCTTTTCTTCCTATCCCCATCTTCTTATTGTTATTGGTTCTACCCAACAGCCAACAGCCTCAATGCTGCTGGTTTCAGCATCCATCTCATCCACCGTGACTCCCCAAAATCCCTTTTTACAACTCCTCCGAAAGCCTTTCTGATCGCGTGTTGAGAGCCATTCGTCGATCGAATTCTCAAATGGAATACATCCTTTCTTCTACTTCTGCTGCCACCATCACAGACGTGTCCTCCATAGTGTTCCCCAACAGCGGAAGCTATCTCATGACATTGTCTCTCGGCACCCCACCTGTTAAATTCCTCGACATTGCCGACACAGGAAGTGATCTCATCTGGACCCAGTCCAGTCCCTGTGAATCCTGCTTCTTTGAACAGGACACACCTCTTTTCGACCCGTCAAAATCGTCCACTTACAAAGAGCTACCTTGCAAGTCCAACACTTGCTCGGAACTTCTGTGAGAGTAGCAGCAGCAGCAGAAGTAAGGATGGCGGATGTGAGAGTGGCAGCAGCAGAAGTAGAAGAAAGGATGTAGTCGATGCGTGAATCGAATTGTCGGATTGCGACGCCCTGGAGTCCCACATCGACTATACAGAGGAAAGTGAATGGAGTTATATGTATAGGTTATGTCAAGTCTCCCAAAATAAGAAATGGGGAAAAACGTGAAAAATTAAAACAAATTCAAATTTCATGTGTTTAATATAACACAAGCTTCCAAAAGTGGACCCACAAAAAATTTCAACATGTGGTGAGTCAAAATAAATTTCATTAAATGCAGCGGAAGCTTTATTCAGTTGGTATTTAAGATTCATAAATGAAACCCAACATAAAAATCGAATAAACATTAATAATTAAAGCTGCATGATGAATTCAATAATTTCTTAAAGGGTCTCAATACAAAAAGAAAGTTTATTCAAAGAGAATTTCTAAGATGACGTTCTCTCGTTTGCTGCCTCAGACGGCTCCAAAGCCATGTCCGGCATCCCACTCGGGTTCGTCAGTTGGCTCAAACGTTTGAAACGCTTCATCCTCCTCTGTTTCCCGGGTAAAATAGGGCTCGGTACCTATGCACCAATTATTACAAAGTAAATACCAAGAACATAATCATAATTCGAAATTTAATACGATAACGAGAAAATATAGACAAGTGTGATCATATCGAAGTAATGACAATGACAATGACAAAAGAACGTATATAATAATTCAAATAAAGCAAATAGAGCAATATGATTCACACGAAGACAAGTGTCCCCGTTTCGGGTGGTCAGCCCTAAATAAATAGGGAAAGCCCGTCCATAACGTCGGTGGTCATAAACCGATCAAACAAAAATATCAGGATAACATGTTCATATTCATAGCGGATTATAAGTAATCCGGTCACATCGGTGATCAACCGTCCATATATCGACCTGCAGTCGTCCATAAATAACCCACATAAACATAAACATATAAATATAATAGACCCGAATAATAAAGCTCCGACACAAGAATCCTAAGTTAAAGTAAAGTGCTGGCCATTCCACATTTCATATCATAATAGAATGGTCATACAAAATTGGCCAAGCCACTCTATAATGCATCTAACGGAATACACATCATGAACCAACATATATATGCATGCGAAGGTTAAGACATAGATACGAATCGATCATAAGGTCGAACATAAAATCTCGTACCCATCAACCACAGGAATATCTAATCGATAAAAGATCAACGCATCCCTTCTCCATCAATGGTGCATAGACCCAATTAAGGGTTTTCCAATAGAAATGGATTGAACTTGAATCACTAGAATTTCCCCGAAGTTATACGGAATACTAAACCCCACGTTAGTAAGATACCGTTTACCCGGACGGTATTTACTCGATCTAATGATTCGATTAATAAAGTCCAAAATTATAATTTTGGACACATTTAAAATCAAAGATGACATTTAATATTTAATTTGCAAATTTATATTGATAAATGGCCTTAGTTTATAATTTTAGAAAACTCGAGGACCCTATCAAATATTTTCCACATTTAAAATAATCCAAGGGATTTAATTTGTATTTATAAAACAACCAAGGCCCTTTTCTTCAAATTCTAAAAACTAATGGGGTGTATGGGAAAACTACGACAAGAGATAAAGTTATGTCATAGGAATTCTTTTTCAAAAAGAATTCCAACTCAACACTCATGCACATACACAGCACTCTTGTTTTTTTTTTTTTAATTCAAGTGATGTCAGACTCACATTATAATATCTTATTTAATTCATATGATTCTTTTTCAACTCATGTGATGTCAATGTAAATTGTAACATCTATCACCAAGTGGTCTCTCTCTCCTCAAGTCACTCTCTCCTCATGAACATCCAGATCACCACCGTCCCTTCTTTACATGACAGTGCATTTACAGAACTTCAACTCCATTTGCAGAACTTCAACTCCACGCCTGAAGTGGAATGGATGTTAAAATAGTGGGCCCCACCGGTCAAAAACCCAGATTACCTCCACAACTAATGTCGCCCAGCCATGTACGGCTAGATGCAAGGGTTGGATCTATGATCAAATGATCCAGTGGGCCCCGCCACCATCTAATGTTCAAAACAAAAAACCCTTTTTCAAAGGACGCCTAGGCTATGTGAACCCTTAGATGAGAGCTGAGATGGGACCCAATCCCCATGGGTCCACCACCATCAGCTTCGCCTCTGTGTCCCCTATCAGATGTGGGGACCCGATATACAAGCGGTGGCCCACATGGGTCCCACAGTCCCAAAAACAGAAACAACCCAAAACCACCATCAACCCTCTGTTAAAAACGTGTCCAGCCCCTTCTTTTTTTTATTTTAATACCACCCAAGTCAAAACCGTCCTGCTCCCCAATTCATTACAGAACCCAGTCTCCAGGTGAGGAAGTTTCACGCCTTTACATCAGACTTCTCTGAGCAATGGGCCCAACGATCAAGATCTCAAGATGGGTGTAGTCTCTAAGCTCTCGGTTCCCACCACACTAATTATATAATAGAAAATACTGCACAATGACTCACGCCCGGATTCTTGAAACAAACAAATGATAGCAGTCCATATGCAAAGCCTCGTCACAATCGACAAAATCAAACATAGAGGGCGTAAAAAGGGGTTTCTACATGCACAACAATGGAATCAACGATTGCCTTTTATCGGGGTTGGAGAAGAATGCGAAAGATCCTAACCAATACCCAATCCGAGATTACCACGGCGCTCGATCACAATCCCAACACCAATCTGACATAAGAGATGGGAAAGAAATACCCAGGTGATCAGATCTATGGTTATCTCAACCAGATCTCCCATTGGAAAGAAAAGAAGATAAAACCCAAGAATATAGATCTAATCCTAATGGTTTGAGGAGAGGGTTACCTGAGATAAGAAAGTTTAACCAATAATGGTGGTGTCCTTTGATCTTGGTTCTGATGGCTGGATCCTAAAGCTGGAATGGTTTGAGAAGCTGAAGGAGAAAGAAGTCAAGGTTAACCGGGAGAAGTTGCAGACGGAAGAGGGGAGATAAGAATGTGCAGTTCTTTAAAATAGGGATTAAGTTAAAAAGGGAATCTCTTATGGGCTTAAGTTATTGGGTCAAACTACGGGTCAGGTCATCTACCCATTAACTATACTCACCGATCTAAGCAATCTAATCTATCGTGTGGCCCAATTAATCCTACCCACTTAAATAACTAGAATACATTTAATTAGAATAATAATAATATTCTAATTAAAATTTAATAAAATATTATAGCGGGACTGGGATCTTACAGTTTACACCCTTACCTTGCATGAAGCCTTTTGATGGGTTGAGGCCCATCAGAAGCAAAACCGTAAGCCCCGTGGGCCATAGCGGATAATATTATGCATGCGTGAAGGGTAGGACGTGACAAATGGTATCAGAGCCAGGTTTTCGACTAGTTCGAGTGTGGGTCTCCATGTGGGCGGGCCAAGAGGGCTGGCAGGCGACTGCACAGGGACGTGCCCCCTTAAGGGGGTTGGAATGTGATGCCCCGGAGTCCCACATCGACTATAGAGAGGAAAGTGAATGGGGTTATATGTAGAGCTTACACCCTTACCTTGCATGAGGCCTTTTGATGGGTTGAGGCCCATCAGAAGCAAAACCGTGAGGCCCGCGGGCCAAAGCAGACAATATCATGCATGCGTAAAGGGTGGGGTGTGACACGGATGGCTCTCAACACGTGATCAGAAAGGCTTTCAGAGGAGTTGTAAAAAGGGGATTTTGGGGAGTCGCGGTGGATGAGATCGATGCTGAGCAGCGCTGAGGCTGCTCGGTAGAACCAAGAAGAAGATGAAGATGGCGATAGGAAGAAAAGGAAGAGAAGCAACCATGGCTAAAAGCTGAACCCTTATCAATGGGAGGAAGAGGTGTTTGGAGGGAGTGGATTGTTTGTTATTTAGAGAGAGAGAGAGAGTGAAAATATTTAGGGTCCGTTATATCTAGATTGGTCTACTCAAACAATCAACCCAAAAGTGTGTAGAAATAAATAATATGCAGCGGAAATAAAATCAATAAGCACACACCACAAGGACACCAAATTTAAGGTGGAAAACCATAACCGAGTGAAAAACCACGATACGAGCTGGATCAAATCAAACACTATGAATCTCGTAATCACAAGAAACTCAGATCTCTTCCCCAAATATCATGTACCCAAGGACTAAAGTTACCTTGTGTCGCTTCACGTTTCAACGACTTCACACCGTTGATTGCAACAGATTCAATCCAGCATTTGACGCCTCAAGTCTTCTCGCAGGAAGATAATCTTCTACAAAGAATGCAGAAGAACTGGCTCTAGAGAACTTGGCAACACAACTTCATAAAAATCTCTAGAGAAGAATTCTCTTAATAATAATCTCTAACTCAAAACTTTGAAAGGTGAGGATCTGGTGTTTGAAATAGCACTTGAGTCCTTTAAATAGTTCTTAGAACATGTTTAAAGTTGCCTAAGTTAATTAGGATTAAAACAAGCAGTTTGAGCACAATTAGAAAAGCAGTTTCTAATTTTCCTAGGACTCTGCCGCCTTTTCCGCTCGAGCGGACCCATCATTCGCTCAAGCAAATGAGATTCTATTTCAACGCTGGGTCATTCTGAGTCTGTCCGCTTGAGCGGATGATATGGTCACTCGAGCGGACCCCATTCTAATTTATCCAGAATTTCAGCTCTTTTTCTCTAGCTTTCTTCTTCTAATTCTTTCAGACTTTCTTCTTCTAAGTCTTTCCAATCTTCTATCATCAGAGTCCTTTTCTAGATAAAAAATACAACTCAAAAGACCAAAAGTTTTGTCCAGCCCATGAATTTAGCCAACACTCAAAAACCTAACGGAGGGAGAGAAGATTAATGGAGATGGAGTGAATTTTGGCAGTATATGACTACTTAACACGCCTGTTGTGATTCTCTCTGCAATCTTCTTGAGTTTTAGCTTTTGATTACTCTTTTTATTAAGCCCACAAACTAACCAACCTTTCTTGGTGAATGAAATCTGCTACATGCATAGGAATATTAAACAAAAGGAAACAAATTATTAAACATCAATCAAACAACCATTGCCATATGCTTCTGTTCTCCATTGTTGATTGTAGCCAGTTTGAATGATATTAAAGAGTCCTTAAACGGTTCCGGTGGTATACAGTTCGGAATTCGGATATACGACTTATGCAATCACATACATTTAGTGCTACAGGTCAGCACCACATTTATAAGAAGGGAACCCCTTATGGGGTCCACCTCGGGTCCCATGCTCAGAAGATCTCCCCCCTAACATGGCCAGTGTATGGTGATGGAGATTCCGATCATCACCGGCCCCATTTGATCTACGCCTAAGAAGTTTTCGCTATTCAAAAGTACAAGTGATCACTCCATCCAACAGTTAAGTTGATTCGGTGGTGCCATGGCCCATAAACACGAATAAAGTGGATACTTAATTCATCAAACGGCTGTGGCAGTAACCTGATTTACAAGTCCACGTACAAAGGCATCTGCCCATCGATCTGGAATGTCTAAGGTTGGCCTCACCATGGATGTTCACTTTTGAATTATACATTGTTTTTTATGGTCTGCCCAATGCACAGCTGAATGTCTGAATAGGTGTCAATTAGTGTAACAATTAGCCATCAGGTACCACCAAGCTCATTTGCAAGATTACTTGTCCCAATTCGTTCTGAATATGTGTCAATTAGCCATCAGGTACCACCAGAATCTTGCAAGATTAATTGTCCCAAGTTGTAAACAGTGAAAGAGCTTCGAATATCATCTGATGTAAGTAATCAGAAAAATCTTTTGCACGATTATAGGTTTCCCACTCGTGAAAAACTCAAGACCATTAATAATACAACTCTCTCCTAAATCGGGTTTGGGCCAAATTGTCACGACCCGAGCCCGAGATCGGGACTAATCCGGATCGCGATGACTTCATACTTACTGCCGCGAATCCTGAATTAACCGAAGCTAAGACAAGACTCACAAGGGATCTAACCTGCATACCTGTCAAATGTACATTTTTGCGGAAATACATATATACATTGACAATAAATAACTTTACATTAAAAGTAAAGTTCACATATACAAAATTACAGTCAACAAAGACCAACACTGCACATTTAAAATACAATGCAGGTGGTATCTAATTACATCTCAAAATGATTTACTACAAAAATATTGATCAAAATATCCAAGTTCAATCGCCCTCCGAACTATGCCCACTCCGCTAATCCTTCTGGAGGAATCGGATGGGCCTCCTCCGCAGGCGGAGCGGACCCTGCAAGGCCGGTACGGGCAACTGGACCTGTAATGCCATCAATGACACTATGAACATGACAGTTCAGTAATGTATAAACAATCTATGATAAATCATGCGAAATCTGTTCATTTATCAATGCAATAACTCTAGACAATTAAATCTAGAACAACACTAAGTTCTGTACCGTATAGTCAATTCATAATCAATGACTAATTTCAACTACAATGGTAGTATTATCATTCAATTCAGTTTCTTCCCAAAGGAAGTGCCAGTTATTTCATTTCATTTAGTATTCATTCATTTCATTCATTTCGTTCATTTTATTCATTTCGTTCATTTCATTCATTAAGTGGCTTATGGGACTCTTCAATCCAATGTATTTCACTTTTCATTACATGGCTTATCAATTCATTGACTTTGCAGTCTAATATGTGGGATCTACCAGTGTCTTGATCAGAGATCATTGGCATCACCACAGAGCTCCAGAAGACCCCATTCATCTGCTGCAACAGGATTAATCATTAATTCATTGCATTTATTCATTACATTATTACCTTTAGTAACTGTTCATTGCATCGTTAATCAGTACATTGTTACCTTTAGTAACTGTTCATTATTTCATTGTATCATTAATCATTACATCGTATGCAGTCAATGTTATTCCATACGAGTTAGAATTCCCTATCTATTTCTGTTTCTACTCAACTTTCTTTCACTTCTAGACAATTAATTAGGTGGAAATATTGGTTATCAAATGCACGTGTTATTCTCGATGGACATCACATTTATATGCTTAATGAGTACGTTGGTTCCCAAAACTTTCACCCATGATTTCAAAATTCACTGGACTCAAACTGAGTCCCCCGATTGATCAGACCGTTAGCTTACGGTCAGCTTTCCAGAAGCTGGCATTTTTTACAGAAATTCTGACTAGATTTCAGTTACCTCGCGGCTAGCCGAAATTCAAATTTCGGCTAATCGAAAATTGGCGGTTAGCTTTCCAGAAGCTCGCCATTTTACAGATTTTGACGGTTGGCTTCACGGCTAGCCGAAATTCGCCCAGAACTCTGTTTTTGGGCTTCAGAACTTCTGAAGCAATATCTGAAGCTGAGTTTCAGGAACTCAAACCTCTACTATAACCTACAAAATCCAAGGAAAAGTATACACTTGGAATAACTACTAATCACCTCAACAATCCATAACAATCTCTATTCTACAAGAAAGAAAGGGTTTGAGAACCCAACTCTTACAACTTAAGAAAACTTGTAGACTAGCATTTCAATCATAAATAGACATTTATACTTGCCTCCAATGACGATTGATGAAGAAAAACCCCCCTTCTTTAGTTTAGGTTGATTGGAAACTTCTCAACTTAAATGCCTCACTCCAAGAAAGTCCAAGAAGAAGATGGAGAAGGTGGAGAAGATGAAGTTCTCTTCACTTGAATCACTTCAAAATCCCACTTTTGTGCTTGGTGGAGTTGAAACGGAAGAAAGAAGAAGAAAAAGGAAGAAGGAGATGAGCCTAGGGTTAGAATGAGCTGGAGATGAGATGAATGATCTCATTGAAGGCTATTTTAACTTATATAAGCTGCTTAATTGCATTTAAGCCCACTATTTCTCACCTATTCTCAAATCAAGTCAAATGAAGGGTCATTTGACCAGATTCTTGTCAAACGACTTCGAGTTTATTATGAAAGTTAACGTACTCGTCGAGATACACGCGTTGGTATCATGAGTTTCCGTATTCGACAAGATACGTATAAATCCGTATTTAGGAAAAATGTCTTGTTTCCTTTGTTTAGGTCTAAATCTCATTCAATTTATTCAATCTCTTCATTATAACTTCATTAAGTTCATTTGAGACTAATCTCATTGGGCTTAATCATTAACCATCATTAGTCTAGTTAAACATGATTAACTAGTATTAACTTCAATTAATTAGAGTTAACCTTGATTAACTCGGGATGGGGCCTTACACAAATTAACCTTCTAATATAACCTGTTAACAATTTATTTATATATATGAAAGAGGCTGATTCCAATTGAGAAATCAGCCCAATTTATTCAATTGATTTTGACCAACTTTAATATTTGATTTTGACCAACCATTTTCTTTCGTCTCCCCCATTTAACGGCTCTTTTCAGCAATGATCTCTTCAATCTTCTTTAAGGCAATAAAATAAAACCCCTGAACATCTCACTCAACTTGTCTCAACATTGATGGGAAACATGAAACGCCCATTTAATCTCTCACATTGATGCAAAATCCACCAGATCCTCTAAGTGTTAAAAGACCGAGTGTCACCGTCTCAACTCAAAACGATCTCTCCTCTCTAGTAGTTATGCCCCCATCCTTCAAGTAGTAAAGTACTTTTATTATTTTATGTTTTCTGACGGGGATCGCTTTAGAGGTTCTCTCTGCCTCTCTCTTTTATTTAGTTATTTATTTCGCATTTTTTCCAATTGATAATTTATTTTTCTTATCTTTTACTAGGGTCATGGACTCATGGTTATCTAGACATTTGTATCGTTCCTAATTGAGAAATCAACATCAAGTAAATTCCAATTGACATCAATTGAGTTTGATGCTCCCTAAATAATTGACTCCCAAAATGTGTCCTCAGTCCTCAACCTCCCCACATTAATTATAATTTAAAATTTTGACTTGTAGAATGTCTCTTCAAGCGCCCCCCCCCAACCCAACCCAACCCAACCCAACCCAACCCAATAACCTAATTAAAATTAGGTTCTTCAAAACGGTTATTAAATCTTCCTCTCTCTCTATCTACTTACCATCCTCTCAGACGTTTATAATATTTTAAATTTACTATAAAAACTTCCTTCTTAGTATAAGAGATATAATATCATATGTTTAATTTCATTTAAAATTTTTAACTTTTTACAATTTTTTATATATTGTAAATTGTATTTTTTTATACATGATTCGATGGCTTGCTCCCAACATTTACAAAGCTCAGCCACCCAAATGGTTTCTTTTTTGCTTTGTCATGATTTTGGATTTTCAGTCCCTTTGTTTTTTCATAAAATTTTTGGATACTCAAAAACAAAAATATATTTAGAAATTCCACTATTTCTGAGAATTTAGATATTATCTAGATAAAAATTTCCTAAATTCAAGCACGGTAACAGCCCCAGGGACGTTCCGACCCTGTCACGGTGGGTGACATAAATATCTGAACTTTACCATGGGAAAAATTCCACAAACAAATGTAAATGCTTCACTTGAAATTAAGAAGGATGTTTACTCGCTTAATTCTACAAGGTGCAGGACGGATATCATTGTATAGATTTTGTTTTGAGTTGGAGTTGACCCTACTTACCCTCTTTATAACTACTTTGGCTAAAGTTTAGCCCAAACCAGGATCATTGACTCTACTCATGATCCGGGTAACCTTGGCCCTACTATAATAAATAGACGGCCAGCAACCCACACCTTCCTTCCCTAGGATTTGGTTGGACTTCGTCTCTGTTCTTGAATTAATGGGTGGCCCGCATTGGTGTCCAGCTCTTATTGGGTAAAATTAAAAAGGACAAGAAGAATTGGTGCCGACTACAGCATAATGAGAACAGTTGGGTCCGAGAATTGAAGACCCCCTATTGGCCAAGCAGTCCGGATCTCTGGTGTCAGAGACAATTCATCCAAGTGAAGGGATTTTTTTTTTTTTTTTGCCGAAGGGGCTGCGACCCAAGAGATTGTCCACATACACACCCATGGATTTGTAGGTCTGTCAATAAAATTTCTCATGTTTCTTGCATTAGCAGATTAGGATTCCGAAGAAAGCCCATGTAATTTAAGGGTTCTCAAAGATGAAAAGGATGATAGCTATAACTACACCAAAAACAGCAAATAGGAACGGCCCAGAACCGTTCCTAACAAAAATAGGAACGGTCCTAAACCGTTACAAATGTCCATGTTCCTAAGACATTGGAACGGGCCAAAACCGTTCCAAATTGAATTTTTTGGATCTGTTGAAAACCGTTCCAATTGTTTTAGAACTGTTCCAAATTATAAATTTTGGAACGGTTCTAGACACTGCCAGATTTTTCTTGACCGTTCTAAATTCAAATATTTGGAACGCTTCGTATTCCTTTTTGGAACGGTTCTAAACACTTTTATATTTTCTAAAACTGTTCCAAATTTATAATTTTGATACGGTTACAAACACTACCTGATTTTCTAGAACCGTTCCAATTTTAAGCGTCCTTATAATTAGTAGTTTGTTTTGGAACGGTTTTAAACACTTTCAAAAATTTTAAAATCGTTCCAAATTCTAATTTTTAGAACAATTACAGGAAGGATTTAAAACCGTTCCATAATTCATTTTTTCTTAAAATCAGAAAAAAAAAATTAAAACCCATAAATTGTAGCATTCTCATCTACACCACATTAATATCACACATCATCAGTTTATTTAAAAAATCAATATACTAGCTTGAATTTAAATGTACAATTTACAATATTTAGAAATACATAAATATATAACACAAAAACCAAAAGCAAACACAAATAGGGGTTGTTTTGCATGTTAACCCTACGTTACATGTATGTGACCTTCATGACTAATAAAAAACATTCATCCGCACTCTGACGCTTTGAACTCCTGTTAATCTGGATTGTATACATGAAGTTTAAAGGGTGGGTCCCGCTTTTGGGACTGGATTAGGAGGTTCATGTTTGCCAAGCTGGTTGAAATTCCCCTTTGCCTTGAAGAGCTAAGAGTGATGGTGCTTGCAATGCAGACTTCCTTCATGTGCAACATGATTTGATGGGCTGATCACACAGCCTCCATGAGAACATTTGAAACAAGGGCTGTGGTATGAGGTGCCCGTCAACTGCCACCTGAAATTCAAAATTTATACAAAACCAAACTGTCTCTTAGTTGTTTGCCAAAGGAAAATATTCATAAATTAACTCCTGTTGACATGATTTGAGTAATATCAGAAAAGAGGTGAGTATTCTAAAGAAGAAAAACATCATCCTTGACAAGTTTCTTGCAAGTTTTTCAATTCTGTAACCTTAAAATATAACCCAAAAAAAAAAAAAAAAAGGGTTGGATGCCAAAAACCAGGTCTAGCATAATTCAATTCTCAATAATGCTCAACTTACCATAAAGTACTTTTGCCCTTCAGTCTAATTCTTTTTATGTGTCTTGTAATCAACCATCTATAATAGAATACTGACATTAAATTTAAGTACATGCAAAATTTGGAGCATGAGGAGAGAGCATACTGACATATTGTTACAAAGTGTGGAAAATGAAAAACAGCAAGTAAACTAAACATTTTATTATTGCACAAAAGTCCCAAACCAAGTCTAGAAAAAACACTCACCAATTATATTATGGCTGGAATAGCAAAAATGTAAACATTAATATTGTTCCTTTTATCTACTAGAATACTGTTAAGTAATAGGCTTCCAACTAATCATAATTACAAAGAATCGGCTGACACACCTTAAACTTGGTAGAAAGTAATACGTGTTCTTCTGAAAGTGCTCCCCTTGCAGTAATGCCATAGTAATAAACTAGAAGCTGCAAAGCATAGTGAAAAGGTAAAAAGTGAAAGAGTTTATAGCAACTGAGCCATTAAACAGACAGCATAGTGAAAAGGTAAAAAGTAAAAAGGGTTCTAAAAAATTCCTCCTCTTCCACCACCTGCACACACCCACCAGCTGCACCACCCTGCACACACCCACTGTCTCCTCCTCTTCTTTATTTCTTCAGTTTGTCTATATGGACAAACTCATGGACAGAATTTGGGACAAACTGTCCACATGGCGCAATGTGATTGGGACAATGCATTTCAACTTTTGAGAGAGCCCAATCACGTTGCGCCACGTGGATACTTTGTCCCAAATTTTGTCCATAGAGTTTGTCCAAATAGACTTTTTGTTATTTCTTCCCCCCTTCTCTTCTCTCCTTCTTCTCCTCCCCTGCACCCATGCATGTGCACGTCCCTCTCCCTTTCCTTTTCTTTTCTTCCTTCCCCCACTTCTCTCCTTCCTTTCTTCCTCCCCCTACCAGCTGTACCCGCTGCACCTCCATTGCCGACACCATCACCATCTCCTTCTCCATTCTTTTCTTTCCCCTCTCTTTCTCGTCCTTTCTTCCTCTCCCTCACAACCACCCACTGCACTCCCATCACCACCCAGCTTGCATAGCCACTGTCCCAGCCCCCTGAACCCCACCTGCGCTTCATCTCCCTACCAAATCCCCTTGCACACCTTCCCTGCATGCACCCACCTTGGAGCAAAAACAATAAATTTTCATACACTATATTTTGATCCCCAGCATAACAGTATTGTACGGAGAAATATCTACAAAGGACAGGTTCTTTTTTCTTTTTCTTTTTAAGTAACTTTTTTTTGAACCCACATGGGTTGATGCCAATAACAGGGGAAGGAGATGGCTAGGTCTACCTCTGGATTAGGGTAGACCAAATATGGTCCCAACCAATCCTAGCCCTTGACTTAGAGGGGCTCAAATTTTCAGCCCATAGATAAACTGACTTTCTTTAAATACAACAGTTAATAATTGCTTGATGAGTACCAAATTGGGGTCAGTGCCGATCATGAAGGGGTAAGGGTATGTGAACGTTTGGACTCATCAGGTAAGACTGGTAATAAAAAGAAAATTCTGTCACAGATCAAGATCATCACCATATACACAAAGCCAGACTGACATTTACTCCAAAGTCAAACAACTACCAAATGCCTATTGATAAGGATACTCAAAAGTACACTCTGTAACACTGCATACCTTACAAAGTGTTCTATATTCCTTTTGAAGGCACTTGACACAAGCACTCTCTGCCATCGACCCTTGCAATAAAACAGTGAGGTCTTGAAACTGAAAAACCTCAAACAATTCTTTATTCCTTCAACCAATTAGAATGTTTCAACAACTGTCATAAAAAGAACTAACATTAGTACAAACTCAATGGAATGAATACAGAAGCCAAAAAAGAAAGAAGAAAACCCTGAAAATGAAGTCATACAACAATCTACACCTTTATCCGGCATAAAAAAGGAAACTGATAAAAATTATACTAATGAAAAGAAACAGTTTCCTCTTCAGGTAAAATAGAGTATGATCTGTTGCTGTAAAAATGGCATTGGGAGGTAGGTTAAAATGGAAGCTTAAAATTCTAAACTCATAGTATGCTTTTGGGGAAAAAAATTCTCGTGAATCATGGTAGCTCTCTTTTATTTTCATCTTTGTAACCCATTTGTTAAGGGCATTTTAGACTCTTCTAGTCTTCCTCGTAGTGATAACAAACAGTCAGCCACAAGTCATCATTTAATACTCAATAAAGTATAGACGAAGTATAAGCCACAATTTAGAACCATGATTCCTAAACTTATACTTCCTCTCATACAACTCGATTCATGTGCACTGCTAAACTCACAACTCATCATATAGTACTCGATAATGTATAGATGAAGCATTAGCCACAATTTAGAACCGTGAATAAATGAAGTATTAGCCACAATTTAGAACCATGATTCCTAAACTTATACTTCCTCTCATACAACTGGATCCATGTGCACTGCTAAAATCACAATTCATCATATAGTACTCGATAATGTATAGATGAAGCATTAGCCACAATTTAGAATCATGATTTCTAAACTTGTACTTCCTCATACAACTTCAGGTACATCACCTTACGAATCATATTTGATGATGAGGATATACCTTGATCAATTCTTGTGCACCACTAAACTCATCTCCATAGAAAATACCTATGTGGCTATGCCCTTTGGTTCCTGTCTCATGCTTTCACATCTATATTATAAAAGCAATAAGTCAAGTGAAATCTGTACCATGCTGGAGTTTCCCCATCTGCCCTACCAACCTGATTGATCCAGCACCAAAATCTGTACACTAATTCTCTGTTTACAAGAAAATTACACAAAACAGAGAGTCCAATCCTGGAATTTTCTGGGCAGTCCACACTAGCATTTCATGATTAGAACAATGAATATGACATTAGAAATGGGACAAAGGTTACAGTGTATTGCTGCCTCCTAAACAGGAGTTGACAAATGAAAGAAGAAAAGAAATAAATGAAATAAAAAGGAACAGAAAAGAAGAAAAATGGGATGAATAAACAATACAATACCTCAAATTGACATCAACATAGATGAATCATGTGCTGGTATAACTTCTGTATGCAGTTCCCAACCACATGCATCTTTCTATCTGAACAATTGTTTGGAGCCAAAAGGCTGAAGTTGGTGAGTCATTGACCAATTTGGAGGCGGCACTGGCAAAACAATATTTTAATCAGTTTCAGTATCTTTCCCATCCTTTTCAATAAGAAGATTGCACTTTCCAGCCCCACAAGAGCAGGTTGGGTATGAAGACTCAACAACATTAGGAACCCCATTACAAGTAACTGTGTCACACCACTTGAAGATTGCAACTGCTGGTACCCTATAGACATTTTACAAATTATTAACAGAAAACTAGGACTCAATCAATATACAGATATCTAACTACATGTAATGAAATGTGTATGGAAATTCATTCAGAATAAAAAAAAAGAAAAGAAATGCTGAAAAAATAGTCCAAATTTGAGTCAATTCAATTCAATTCAATAGCTGTATATGAATTGCATCATCTTTGTCATCCTCATCCATGTATGACGATGATGCAACCGGCATGTCAGGCGACATCGTTTCATACACTACAACAAACTGCACTTTCAGGTGGTGAAGGCATCCTTCTTACAAAGAAATCCTTTAACTCACATTTCCTATCCAAGTTGACAACATCTTGAATAGAATCAAAGACTGATAAATCCTCCATTTCTTCCCAAGCATGCTAGTCCGCAATCAGTTCTGCCCAAATTACTAACAACTCTTCCATTTTCAGATCTAAAGTTGCATCTGTTTCAGTAATGTATCTCATAATGCACCCAAGCAATGCCGAAGCCTCATTTATACACGACGTAGGGGGCAATGAATTAGACTCCTCTCCTTCCGGGCATGGTCATATTTATAAGTTTAAATGACAGATATCTGACATATAAGTGGCAAAGGTAGAAACAAACAAGTGACAGCATATGCTGGGAAAAAAAAGAAAAAAAATTGACACATTGAAACCACATGCACAATTGAAAATAATACAATCCAAAATAAAAGCACTAGCCCATTAACAAGAGTTAGCATATTATATACAGGCCCATGAAAGACAACAAAACCATGAGTTACCCATAAGATGCAACAATTGGGCCCACCTAGGAAATGTTGGCATTACTCAGAAGTCAGATCATCTTAAAGACCCAACCATGAAGATGCCATGGCCCAATCATCACTTGACAAACTGTCCTATCATCTTATCTGAAAACATTTGCCAACTAAACCAAACCCATTTGCTTTCATTACTAATTAAGGACTATTCAGTAAACCCCAATCAGCATGTTTCTATCTTAGAAATTATCAGAAACCAATAGCACCTTCATCCTGAGGCTAATAAATGTCCGGATCTAGTCTGTCATGTGATTAGTCCAAAACAGAGCATTTCATTGGGAGTTTTCAGATAGTGTCATTCTTCTACAAATTGAATATCATAGTCAATAAATTAATGATAAAGTATCTACATCAAACCACATTATAATATGAAATTGAATGATTGCCTGATAACTCATACTGAATGATTTTTTTTAAAAAAAAAGGATGTACCATTAACTGCACAGGTGGGAGCATAAAGTGTATGCTTCAGTCTGCCATGCACCCAGATAAAGTGTACGCTTCAGTCATGCTCCATATTAAGGAGCATAAGCCTCATTAGCATATCTTTTTTTTAAGAAAATGGGAGGGGCAGTTCATTATTTTAATAAGTTAATTTTTTAATTTAAGTCCATTTTAATTCCACCCTAATTAATTCATTAGAAATCTTAAAAACTGTCAAGCTAATACTGTGTTTTAATAACATATTATTCTGATGTAATTATTTATTTATTAGAATGGTGAGATCATGAGGCATATCACATACCTTGAGGCTTACACTCCACTCTTTGGGCAATGGATGCCTCGCCTCACACATCAACATTTTAAAACATTACTACAAGATCACCAAGGGGCAAGATTTCATAATCCCATATTCGGTCAATTAAAACCCGTCTATGCTACCATACAACAAAAATATTAGCCTTGTGATGTTGAAGAAGAAGAAGCAGTCAACCATTTGTTACATACTGCAAAGAAAGTCAAAATAATAAAAAGATTCACTGGACATGACAATCACTTTATGGTAAGGGATCTTGCAAGAAGAATGTATAAGAGACATCTCACCTGAGGGAGACAGGATGCAAGCTCTCCAAGGACCCAGTTGGCAGTGGCAACCAAGTAAGGCTGAGAGGAACATAACAAATATAACGGTAGCACCCGACTCCGAACCAAAGATGTTGTGTACTCAGGATTCTGGTCTTTTAAAAACTGTCCATCCACATCAGTTTTATCACATGATTAATTTTTTATATATATATATATATATATATATATATATAGATATAGACATCTTCAATCACTTGATTAATGTAGCCAACCACAACATAGTTGGGACAAGATGATTGTAAGGGGTGAACACCCCCCACAGGGAGATAGGCGGGGCCCAGAGCCCCGGGCCTATTGTATACACTTCAGGCGATCAGGGAGTAGCCCCTAGCCCTAATCATGCGTTTGTCCCTCGATCCCGCATGGCGGGAGAGGGGGCCTCCCCGGGACTCGAACTCGAAACCTCTCGGTTGAGTGAGGCACCCGGTACCACTTGGGCTAGCCCAAGTGGTACCGGGTGCCTCACTCAACCGAGAGGTTTCGAGTTCGAGTCCCGGGGAGGCCCCCTCTCCCGCCATGCGGGATCGAGGGACAAACGCATGATTAGGGCTAGGGGCTACTCCCTGATCGCCTGAAGTGTATACAATAGGCCCGGGGCTCTGGGCCCCGCCTATCTCCCTGTGGGGGGTGTTCACCCCTTACAAAAAGGCCGGCTTTTAATGCAGGGGGGTCGCCCCCACAGCCAATTGTATACACTTCAGGCGATCGAAGGCGCATGGCCCCTAGCCCTAATCATGCGTTTGTCCCTCGATCCCGCATGGCGGGAGAGGGGGCCTCCCCGGGACTCGAACTCGAAACCTCTCGGTTGAGTGAGGAACCCGGTACCACTCGGCTAGTAGCTCAAGTGGTACCGGGTGCCTCACTCAACCGAGAGGTTTCGAGTTCGAGTCCCGGGGAGGCCCCCTCTCCCGCCATGCGGGATCGAGGGACAAACGCATGATTAGGGCTAGGGGCTACTCCCTGATCGCCTGAAGTGTATACAATTGGCTGTGGGGGCGACCCCCCTGCATTAAAAGCCGGCCTTTTTGTAAGGGGTGAACACCCCCCACAGGGAGATAGGCGGGGCCCAGAGCCCCGGGCCTATTGTATACACTTCAGGCGTCAGGGAGTAGCCCCTAGCCCTATTCATGCATTTGTCCCCAGCTGCTGTCAGCCAGGGGGCCTCCCCAGGACTCGAACCCGGAACCTCTTGTATAAGAGAATTCCGGGGAGGCTCCTGGTACCACTTGAGCTAGTAGCCCAAGTGGTACCAGGAGCCTCCCCGGAATTCTCTTATACAAGAGGTTCCGGGTTCGAGTCCTGGGGAGGCCCCCTGGCTGACAGCAGCTGGGGACAAATGCATGAATAGGGCTAGGGGCTACTCCCTGACGCCTGAAGTGTATACAATAGGCCCGGGGCTCTGGGCCCCGCCTATCTCCCTGTGGGGGGTGTTCACCCCTTACAATGATGATCTTAAATCACTGAACCAAATAAGATCAAATCTGCTTACATCTACAAGGGCTCCATAGGCCATTAGAACACCATAATAACTGCCATGATAAAAGCTGAAGTTCAATGAATGATGAAAGACTTTACAGAAGGAAGAGGCAGAAATCTCATGTTAGTTTTGGATAATCAATATATCCTCTGTAAATTGAAATAAAACTTAATTACCTGTAATCCTAAGGAAAACAGAACTCAAGATTAGATTCAACTTTCCTTTATAACTGGTAAGGTTATATTCAATTTTCAATGTAACATTTAAATATTTTCCTGCATAATCTCCCATTTATAGGCCAATCAATCTAAGCCTCGCAACTCACTTGTTCGAAGTGCTGGATTGGGTTATAGCAACATCTGAGGGAATGGGAAATTTAGACAAAAACGGGATCACCAATAACTCTCCCATAGAACAAGTCTAACTTTGGTCATCACCACAAAAGGACCATAAACAAAAGAACTGAATAAAATCTAAAAACAGTCTGCTCAATCCCATCATACTCTTTGACTATAAACACACCAGCACACTGCCTTAAGCATTAAGAGTTAAAGAAAACAAAAAAACAAACACATTTAAGACTTAAGGGAAAAATCCAAATTAAAAACAAAATCCATTAATGATACAAGAACAAAACTAGCAAATGAATCAAAATGATGCATACATCTCACTAATAGTGCATTCTACAATTTCCTGAAACATTAGTGTAAATGAAGTTATAAACTTTGAGAAAAGGTAACATTATCTGAAAGTAATCATACCAACTTATATGGCCAATTTAGAACAATACTCTAGATCACTATCAACAACTTGCATTAGATATGAAGTGCATGTCCAAATGGTAAGATGACTTAATAATACCCCTCCGCTACTTTTTGCAATATGTTCTTCTTAATAATGCAACTCCTTTCTAAAGGGAATGATTGGTCTTTCCTTGTTTCATTGGTGCCTCTCATGCCTAATTCAACTGCTTGGAAAGCAAATCCACCTCCTTTTATTCTAAACGAAAAGGGGGGTCTCAAAGATGCAATCCCTTTGGGTGCAAGAAGCTACAAAAACCTTCTGGGGTCTCAATGTTCCGAGCAATTTTTGTTTATGTTGCTTAAAGTTTTGACCCTGATGACATGAATATCATATGTGGGATGAGCACCCACATTGGTGGTGGCTTACACTAGTGAAAAGGCCTGGACCCTCGTGTGTCATGATTTTCCATCAATTGAGCACTTGGGCCAGCTGCTCTAAGCTGAAGGGGTCCTTGGCCTTTTGGAGCTTTCTTTCTTGTTCAGCGATATCATGAGATTTATTGAGGCCCGGGCAAGACCCTTCCAGTTGGTTCATACAAAAAGTAAAGCATGTTTTTTTTTCCCCTTTGAACCTCTGTTCTTCAATCCTGTTTCTATTTCTTTCTAGCTAAAGAAATAGAGAGTGTGGGAGAATTTACTTTCATTTCACTCACTTCTTTTTCTTGAATATGTACCATGTTATCATATAATACATCATTACATTTATAGGAAAATTATAGGAAGCCAAACATAACAATGAAATTCAATGGAATAAAGTTTGTAAAGCAAAATCTTTTCTACTCACACTATTATTGAATTGCCTTGAACGTGGAGAAAGCCCCCTGCCCCCAGTAGTTTTGTTCCACTCCAGAGTGTAATGGAGCTGCTTTCATCCATGGAAATGCTCCAAACCTTATATTGGTGTCTGTTTTTTTTTTTTTTTTTCTTAAGCTCCTTTACAAGAGTGCATCTCTCACCTTACTATGAGAGATAGGGTGGGGGCTCTCATATCAATATCCAATGCCAACAACTTAAATGTGAGGGCCTCTACCCTATCTCTCATACTAAGATGAGAGATATCTCTCATAGGAGCATCTCCCACATTGAACCCATATGAAGTCTTACCGTGAGCGGATTGTATCCATTGGGCAAATATGGGTTCGATCAAGATGTGTTTCTCCGGAGTGCCAAAAGCGAGCATGACGTCGTTATGAACATAGAGTCCTAAGGTATGGAACCCTAGAAAGAGACTGGCCCAACTTAAATGAGATTTGATAGCTTGTTTATGGTCTAACATTCTTGCCAATACATTATCCTCATTCTGTTCCAGATTGTAATCTCGAATGAAGAATATTCAAGTGAGAATTAGTTCTCACCTATTATATGAGAACTTTTTTGCGAGGCCCAACTAGCAACCCATCCAAACCTAGCAACCAATAGGGAACCCCTTGATAGTCACTAATCCCAAGGATTGGCACACATCTGAATGAACTGAACCGTTGAATCGAGGGTTGAATACTTTTTTGAATATGAAGCCATTAAACTTGTGGGCCATGGATGAAGCGATTAGGGGCATGGGTTTGGAGTCAAACTTGATACTTGGGGTGGTCTCACGTATATCTTTCCATCCCCCTGCTCCCATCCCTAAATGGGACCTGCAATTGTGCCCCACAAAAACATTCTTACATAATATGTGATAACAGTTCCCACCTAAATATCATATATATGGGAGATGCTCCTATGAGAGATATCTCTCACCTTAAATGAGTGATAGGTGTGGGGGCCCTCATATTTAAGTTGTTGGCATTGGATATGGATATGAGGGCCCCCACCTTATCTCTTATAGTAAGGTGAGAGCATCTCTATATATAGGGAGATGCTCCTATGAGAGATGCTCTCACCTTACCATGAGAGATAAAAGTGGGGCCCCTCACATTTAAGTTGTTGACATTGGATATGGATGTAAGGGCCCCCACCGTATCTCTCATAATAAGGTGAGAGCATCTTTCATAGGAGCATCTCCCATATATATATATCCATCCCTCACCATTTGTGATGATGGACACCCCTTTTGGGGAAGTTTCAAGTACAAAAGAGATGTGTACTTCTCCTTTGTATTTGTACTTGAAACTTCCCCAAAAGGGGTGTCCCTCACCACAAATGGTGAGGGATGAATGCACTTGAATATCCCCCTTATATGGGAAAAGCTCCTATGAGAGACACTCTCACCAACTTGGTGAGAGGTGGGTGGGGGCCCTCACTTCCATATCCACTCTCACCAACTTAAATGCAAGGATCCCCGACTTAAATGTGAGGCCCCCCACCCATCTCTCGCCAAGTTGGTGAGAGTGTATCTCATAAGAGCACTTCCCTATATATATATATTATATATATATATAAAGAATGTACTCTGATAAATGATAGTTTATAGTTTATACTCCTTGCACCAAACTTCCTGCACTTTCATGCGTTCTTAGTCCAATGGTGCACCTGTTGCACTTCAATCTTCATTGAAAAATATCAAATGAACTACAC
Organism: Umbellularia californica; assembly: GCA_028538565.1. Taxonomy (NCBI): domain Eukaryota; kingdom Viridiplantae; phylum Streptophyta; class Magnoliopsida; order Laurales; family Lauraceae; genus Umbellularia; species Umbellularia californica. Next base: position 8,190,059 of record JAPQWN010000001.1, on the reverse strand, counting down.
ATTGGGTTGCCTATGGTGATTGGGGTTCACAGGATTAGAATGGGGGTGAAGCCACTTTACTGAAGGTGATTCAGAACCTCTGTTTAGAAGAAGATTGGCGCAAAGGGAATAACAAGATAAAAAGGGCACGCTTTAGAAGAATGGCGCGAAGGGAATAGAAGAGAGCGGGAATGATTCTTGATACTAAACGAAAGGTTTTTTTTTTCAATTGAAACGGCCCTTTTCATTTTGAGCGGTGTGAGACCGCGTCAAAATAGAAACGGCTTAAGGCCATTTCAAACCTCCGTTTCTAATTTCAACTTTTGGTGTAGTGTAGGGAAAGCAATTATTAAATGAGTAAAATATAAAAATTAAATTCTAGTATTTTAGAAATAGATTTGGGGAAAAAGTTCAATTGATAATAGAAAAAACACTACATAATAAATGAGCAATTCTAATAATAAAATGAACTTAAAATAAAGAGGATTTAACCAGAAAAATCCCCTTAGACTTGTCAAAGCCAAAAAACACTATCAACGTCTTATAAAGACCATAGTGATCACTGGAGCTAGCTCTGTTTGGTATTATTTTATTTTATTTTCCCTCTGAGCAGGGATGTCCCTGCTCCTTTTACTTTAAAAAGTCTCAAAACCCATTTTCCCCTTTTCATTCTTCTCTCATCTTCTTCTCCGTTCCACAACATTCAAGCTCGACCACCTCTTGGTTCAAAACCTTAATCCTTCTTCTGCCATTACCAACACCAATGAAGAGGAAGAGGCAGAAATTTGTCTTAGCTTGATCAGAAAAAGGTAGCAAACCTTCTCCCTACGCAAACCTCAGCACTAAAACAGAGTGCTCAACTAAAAAGATGGTCCAGATCCATCATCCAAGCGCACCAGTCAGCAATTTGTACTCCATAGGGGGGGTGGTTTAATTTGTACACCACCCCCACCATTTTCCCTCTTTCTTCTCAATGTATATGTACTATTTATATATATGAAAGAGGCTGATTCCAATTGAGAAATCAACCCCAATTTATTCAATTGATTTTGACCAACTTTAATATTTGATTTTGACCAACTATTTTCTTTTGTCTCCCCCACTTAACGGCTCTCTTCAGCAATGATCTCTTTAATCTTCTTTAAGGCAATAAAATAAAACCCCTGAATATCTCACTCAACGCCTCTCAGCATTGATGGGAAACATGAAACGCTCATTTAATCTCTCACATTGATGCAAAATCCACCGGATCCTCCAAGTGTTAAAAGACCGAGTGTCACCCTCTAAACTCAAACGATCTCTCTCTGGTAGTTATGCCCCCATCCTTCAAGTAGTAAAGTACTTTTATTATTTTATGTTTTCTGACGGGGATCGCTTTAGAGGTTCTCTCTGCCTCTCTCTTTTATTTATTTATTTCGTATTTTTTTCAATTGATACTTGATTTTTCTTATCTTTTACTAGGGTCATGGACTCATGGTTATCTAGACATATATGTCGTTCCTAATTGAGAAATCAACATCAATTCAATTCCAATTGACATCAATTGATTTTGATGCTCCCTAAATAATTGACTCCCAAAATGTCTCCACACATCCTTAACCTCCTCACATTAATTATAATTTAAAATTTTAACTCGTGGCATGTCTCTTCAAGCCCACTCCCCCCAAGGACTAATCCTAATTTAGAAATCAACATCAATTCAATTCCAATTGACATCAATTGATTTTGACGCTCCCTAACTAATTGACTCCCAAAATGTCTCCTCACGTCCTTAACCTCCCCACATTAATTATAATTTAAAATTTTAACTCGTGGCATGTCTCTTCAAGCCCCCCCAGGGACTAATCCTAATTGAGAAATCAACATCAATTCAATTCCAATTGACATCAATTGATTTTGACGCTCCCTAAATAATTGACTCCCAAAATATCTCCTCACATCCTCAACCTCCCCACATTAAAAGGGACTAATCCTAATTGAGAAATCAACATCAAGTCAATTCCAATTGACACCAATTGAGTTTGACGCCCCCTAAATATATAATTGACTCCCAAAATGTCTCATCACGTCCTCAACCTCCCCGCATTAATTATAATTTAAAATTTAGACTTGTGGAATGTCTCTTCAAGCACCCCCCCCCACCCCCTCGCAAAAAAAAAAAAAAAAACCTAATTAAAACTAAGTTAATTGATATTAATGTATTAATGGTAAGTTAATAGAGGCAAAATGAATTGATGTTAGTTTCATAATTATTCAAAACGGTTATTAAATCTTCCTCTCTCTCTATCTATTTACCATCCTCTCAAACATTTATAATATTTTAAATTTACTATAAAATTTTCCTTCTCAGTATAAGAGATATAATATCATATTTTTAATTTCATTTAAAATTTTAAACTTCTTACAATTTTTTATATATTGTAAATTATATTAGCACGGGCGTGTTTTGCTAGTGCCTTTGAATGGCACTGATTACTTGATTGGTTGGAACGTGTTGGTCAGAAAAACTTCTGGCTAGCTTGGAACCCTTCCACATGGGTAAATTTTAGATACATGGTCCAATTTCTTACATTTTTGGGATGTCCCCACATGCTGATTAGTCGTCTGGATCCTTGGACAAGTAAAACAACGTTGCCCTTTATGTATTGTTCAATTATCATGGCACAAGAAGATAACATGTAGATGGAGACAGAGGATCCAAATGTACAACGAAGTGAATCTTAACCATCTATTTTTATTCGTCCATACATTGACAGTTGAAGAAATTAGGGAACTGGATGTCCATCCCAACCATCCTACTGTCCTCCTTGTGGACAACATGATCAGACTCTTGATTGCTTTTGACAAACAACTTGAAAGTTCATTTTTTTCTAAAAGAAAAAATTAAGATGTTAAATCTTAATCTTATGTGTGAATATGACTGTGGCAATCAAGTGATTAACCTGTGAGGCCCCCCCTTTATTTGGTCAAAATAGACCATTTTCTGATTTTAATAGGAACTAATGAGTGTGAATTTCTCCACTTGTAGTTATATGCACAATTAGGTTGATAGTGCCTAAATAAATTAAATACACATTTCATGTGGAATTCTACAAATAGCCCAAAGTTGGAATGGCCCCTATTGAGCGCCCCCCACTCCGAAAACAAAGAAAAAAAAAACCACCCACAATATGGTATGGTTCCGACCATTATTCACCACCGGATTTTTAAAAATGTTTACATAATGTATAAGGCAAGGCAAGTATCATTTGATCGACTTTGATATCTTATAATTCCCACATCAACGTCCACACCTTCTCATCACTATGCCTCTTAATTATCATGCATCAAAGTGGGCCCAGTTGGAGGGGGCATCATTTTTTAGTCCAACCCATATTTTACACCAACTAAGTTAAAAAAAAAAAAGATACTAGGAACAACGGTTATTGACGGTGTTTTTTTTTTTTCTTAAGGGAGGACGGGGAAGGTAGTTGCAAACACAAATTGGTTTCATCTCATCAGGTAGCATCAGTTGGAAGAATTATGTATTTACATATGTGCGTGTATGATATATATATATATATATATATATATTAAAAAGTAAGACTTCTTTTCTTTTTGTAGTCGCCTGACCTTCGTCCTTGAGGGTAGAGTAAGGGCCTAGAAATTGTAGGCCCATGGACATGCCCAAGGCGCAAAGGGCTTTTTCTAGACCCAGGCCTCCCCACATATGCGAGGGTTGGGTAAGGGCTTACCCAAGACTAGCCCGGCCCCAGTCTTTTGATAGCCCTAGATTAGACCGGTTATGACCTATGGAGAAATATATTGGCCAATGAGGTAGCAAGACATGCACAAAATGAGTATATGAGAACGCGGTGATGGATGTGTATTAAAACTAACTACTCATAAAACTAGAAATGAGAGCATTATAATATCATTATATGATAAATTTAGAGATACTCATTTGAGATAGTTTTGATTTATCCAACGCAAGCTTGCAACAAAGTCTTGGGAATTTCACTTTTTACATGGATTAATGACCTGTATATCCAGAGTTTTACAATAGTAGGCCCACTTAAAATATCTAAATCATTGATAAAATGGCCTTCCGATGCAGTAAATAATCCGCATCGAACTTTACTCAACTGAACCACTTTCAGATTAATATCTCATATAAAATAATATAAGCAATTTAAATATTTCATATAAATTAATTTGAAATTTGGCCCAAAATTTATTGAGTCAAAATATTCAAAGAAGAAAAAAAACATTTTTTTTAAATTTAGTTTTTCACTAAGGGCCTCACTAAAGAGATCGATTCTAGAGGATCCACATTTTGACTCTTTTCATTTTTTTAAGTGGACCCTACTCAAAGTAATAAAACTCTCTTTGAATGAAGTCTGTATGTGAAAAACTTGCCTTAAAATGCAATGAAAATAACAAACAAGCTATCTCCAGAAAGTAAAGGGGATGGGATAATCTATTTCCTTTTAATCTCGCAAAGAAAGAAAAAGACAAGAATAACCTTACTATTTGCTAAAATTCTCTTCTTTCAAAGAGCAAAAGAACATTTGAGGAGGGGCAGAAGGGCATAAAATTAAAATGCACACACTATAATTTTTAGAATTTCTCTTCTTTATACAACGTGGAGAGAAAATTGAGGTAGGGCAACTGCCCCTCCTCGACCTCCCCTCCCTCCGCCACTGGCAACGGGCGTATTCAGTATAGGATCAGCATGAACACCTGAGCAACCCTACATTTAGCTTATCGAATCCTGCCCTGCACGCCCCACCTTACATTTACTATATCTAAATCCAACTCACCCTACGGCGGGTCGCATGTATTTCATACCAGACCCAACTTGTGATGGGTATGAACTGGGTAGAGTCATGTTTAGTTTAAAATGAATATATTAAGGTGTCATTTGCCTTTTGCGCATGATAGAGGAGAATGGGTTTTACATCTTTAACATTTATATATACAGAAATTACACGTGAAACAAATTACTATGTCCCTAAAAAATCATAGGTTTCACTTTATCCAACGGGTTTAGATGAACCCCAAGGGGTTGGCCAAGTGGTAAGGACCACGGTTCCTCCCTCTTCCGGAGCTAGAGGTCTTGGTATCGACCCCCGGTTCCCCTCTCTTTAGGAATTAAAGGTAGAGTTCACTTGTGATACCACCTATGGGCCACAGGGGTTTTATCCGGCTTCTCTCTGGGCTCGGAGGGAGTAGTCCAGCCCAAAGGGTTGGGAACCCTCCGTTAGCAAAAAAAAAACAAAAAACAAAGGGGGTTTAGATGTGTTTGAATTTTTTGAACTATTGCACACATTTCTCAAAGTCAATGAAGAACTAAGATATAACTAACATGTCTTAATGTTTAATGCAAGAATATTATCGAATGGTTCGGATTATAAATTGGAGCCCCCCAAAAGTCTAGAAAATCAGATCTATAGATTGGGAGTATTTAATCGAATCTATGAAAATTTAAGATAACCAATTTCACGGTCTTCAACTTTATTAAGTCAATGAACAAATTAAATGACCTGGATTATAGATTTTGGGACCACAGGAATGAAAAATAAAAGAGGTTGATGGAATTTGAATTTGTGAGGATTTGCATAACCAAATGAAATCAATGTCTGAAGATTCTCACCAGTGTCTTTTTCCCAGTGTGAGTGTTTCACACCTCATTAATTTACGCATTGCAATAATAAATGAGCCCGAAAAAACGTGATGATGTGTAACCATTTCTGATGTGAATCATTTACATACATAAACAAGTGCAAATGATGGACCATTAAGAATCATTTAACAAGAACTTATATAAGGGGCTGCATGTAAAATCCAAATTAACCATTCATAAGACTGACCAAATTACAATCCCACTATAGGACCGATTATATTTTATTCACGTGTTTTACAAGTTATTATTGAGGGTGGCTGGACCCTAATTTGAACACAAATTACAGAAGCCACGTAAGTAGATAATTCCTTGCATGCGATATAGCGAGCTCTTATAATTCTCCATGAATGTGAACAAACGACTGGTTTTTATTTCAAATATCTGGTTGACAGACATTGATTGATTGGTTAGCTAGGTGTTCTTGATTAGTACCACTTTATAAAAATCCAGTTAACAAGCAGTGATTGATTGTTTATATTGTCTTGATCTGTACCACTTTCTAGCTGGATTGCAACTAGTCCACATTGAGTGCCGTATTGTGGAAGGTTTGTTGAGTTCCATCGTCCTCTTCCCTACTGTTTTTTTTTGGATGTTCACACGGGCAGTGGGCCTCAGAGTAGCCATCTGAATTACTGGACAAATGAGGTGATGATGTTAGCTCTTCATGCAAAATGCAACTATTAGGGGCTCAAGAAGAGATAATACCTGATTAGCAAGGGCCACTTTATGTACTGTAGATGGAGGATAGAAGAACCGAACGTCCAATGAAACAAATCCCATCCATCCATTTTGACAGTTAAACAAAATAGGGGACTGGGTGTCTATCCCAGCCATCCTCTTCTTTGAAGAAGTGTTGACTAGCAAGGTCTCCCAGTAGAAGTTTGGGGCTTCTATCATAACATAGACAAATCAAATCAACAATAACACGGATCCCCCGGAGCACATTTGTCTAACCATCTTTCTTCATATTGTTGTGGAAAAGAACTTTCATTGTTTGATGTAAATGCTTTTTACGAGGAAAAGCAAAATTAGTTCAATTTTTGCAATTCTGCACTAAAGTGTTTCCAGGGCAGGTAGAAAATATTATTCAGCAGAATAGTAGATGTCCACTGACATAATTGAAATGTGCCCTAAGGGTACATTTGTGTACATGCTTAGGAAAATTTCCTCCCCTGGAAATTTTTTTTTCTGAGCATTTATTATGGAAAGTAGCTATACCAAAAATGATTTTACCGTAGCACGGAATTTAATTTCTGTAATCCTTATGTTTATTATTTTTTTTTTTAGAAAACTGGCTACACAAAAGTAATGTAACATAAGAGACGATCTGATCTGGTTAAAATAAAATCCCTCATTGTTCGGTGGGGCTGGCTATTACAGATGATCTGATCTGCTTAACATGAAATCACTCGTTGTCTACTATGTGTCTCCAAATTTTACCCTCAATAGAAGTCGATCCGGCTATAAATTTAAGCATACAATTCTTTTCTTTTAAGATTATGAAGAACATAATTATATTCTAGAGATGGGCCCCACTGTGACTATAACGACCTCCACTTGTAGAAAGTGGTTAAAAGTGATCCGAATTCGAGACCCATAGAAAATCCTCCAAACTCAGTGTTTCTGGGCTAGAAATTCTCCACGGTTTTTAATGGGTTCTAGTTCGGACGTCAACAGACCTTTCTCCACCCAAGTTCCCATTCAAATGGGTTCCGGAACCCAATTCCCTTCCTCATTCTTTCCCATTCAAATGGGTTCCGGAACCCAATTCCATTCAAATGGGTTCCGGAACCCAATTCCCTTCCTCATTCTTTCCCATTCAAATGGGTTCCGGAACCCAATTCCCTTCCTCATTCTTTCTCTTGAAAGCTGAATATTGATTGCAAAAAAAAAAAAAAAAAAAAAAAAAAATCTCAATTATGGCCTTAGGAGAAGCCACATCAGCATATTGGGATCCATTTGTGGATGTGCCTTTTCAATAAAATGTTTTTTGTGCCTATTTGTGTGGATGTAACCCAATTCAAAGGGATGCCTTCCAACTTTATAAATTAAGGTTATTTTTAAAATTTTTATATAGTATTCAAAATGAGCATAAATGCATATGAATCATTTATTTTGTGTATGCTGATGTGGATTCAGCGGTGAAAGTTTTGGTATGTTTAAAATTTTTAATTAGTTTGTTATAACTATATTTAAATGAATGGGATATTAGTTTTAATGTATTATTCATGATGCTAGTTCTTTTGAAAGGTACCTGCCCTCTTTAGAAGGGCATGCAAAGATTCTTTTTAGGCTCTACAAAAAAAAAGAAAAATAATTGGGCCCACCTTTTTATTCCAAACAATTTTGAGTATCACTATCCACCCCCCTCCCCTACCCGGTGATTCAACCATTTATATCCTTATATGAAGAGACCCAAAGTCACTTGAATCTTTCTAATTGAAGTTTCTTTCAATGTAGAAGCTCGATCATGACAGGAGACTCACGCAGTCGATTCTTGCTAAATTTTCTCATAATTAAATGTTATTTGAGAGTATTTTAGTTAAGAATTTTAAACTAGACAAATTAGGAGTCTTCATTATTTTTAGTTTAGTTTTTCACAAAAGTAAAAAAGTAACCTCATTTCTCCACTAAAAGACAAAAAAAAAAAAATCCACAATCAATACAAAAAGTAAAAAAAAATCATATAATAAACAACTAAAAATAAAATACCATCGTAACCCACTTATATTTTCTTATTTTTTCAAAATAATCTTTACCTCACTCAGCTCCATTACTAAAGGCCCCAAAAATAGCCCCTTACGGTTAATCATTGGTAAAATCTCGAATACACAACACCACCCAATAGCACTGTGTATAGAATAAGACCCCGGCCAAACGTTTCGAACCTAGGACCTCCAGCTTAGTTCATCACTGGACTTCCTAACAACCAGAAAGTGTAGGTACAATTTAGGAACTAAGTGTTAGTTTTACTATAACTCTACAAATCATTAGATTAATAATGTGCAGGAAATCAAATTTAAATTTTGGGGTTTTAACGGGAAAAACCCTTGTAAATGGGCATTTCTTAAATCTAGACCCAATAAAACCGGACAGACAGAAGTGGTCCCATGGGCCACTTTCGTTTTTTTTTAAGCTTTTGTTTGCAATAGTCGATATCGACTATCCAGTCTTCATACAAAAGGGCAAAACGCCCCTTTTTTTCACCGTCTTCTTCACCTTTTCACTTTCTCACTGTCTTCATCACCTTTCCCTTTCACCTTTTCCCTTTCATCCTCTTGACGGTGGTCCCAGGCGGTGGTCCCAGAGAAAGATTCGCGCCAACTCTTCAAACATTCGCCACATTTGACGCACATGGAGGTATTTTATTTTTCTTCTCGTTTTTGTGCCCTAAATTTAGAAGGGAGTTAGCTTTTTTTGATGGTTTTGATCGTTTGGAAGGGAAAGACTTGCAATCAAGATCTTCAGGGCTCTGAAGAAAATCATATAGCTTGACCCAGTTCCAAGCAAACTCAATCCCTTCAAACTCATCAAAGGCTCTGTACTTGCATCACAATCCACCATTTTAATCGACCCATTTAAGAGATGAAAAGGGGCAGGTGGGCAATTTGGAGAAAAATCCCATACACCGTCTTTGAAGAACCTTTGCCAAGGATTTTCATTGTACTGCATGAAGGAAAGAAAAAAAAATCAACCCAACTATCAAAACTCAAGCAAAGCAAAACCCATTAAAAAAAAGGAAAAAAAATGATTTTTTTTTGTTAATACCCTTTCGGTTTCAATATCTTTATCAACATTCAGGAATCAAAAACCCAAAACCATAAGCACTTACCAACACGCTCTTTTGGAGCATCTCCGCTGACTGTTGAGTCAGATATAGTGAATGCATGTCTTGGGGTAGACCGAAATGCATCCTTAGGTGTACTCGAAGGTGTTAGATTGCTTGTTTGTGATTCAGAAACTTTTATGGTTTCTAAATTTCATCTACGCTGCCTCTTTGAAGGCTTATTGTTCACAGCTGGTTCAAGATTTGTGAACACAACATAAATTACAAAAGATCATAACTGCAAGCTTTGTAAAATTTTAGGACCTCATGCCTTGCAAGAGCAAGCTATAAAATTCTCTCAATCCAATACTACCTTGCAAGTTTGATGGCTTTGAAAGCTACAAATTTGGATCTTAAAGCTTTAGCGATGACGATGTAGAGATTGCAAAGGATAAATAGAAAGCAAAGAACAGAAGAAACAAAGGGAAAGACACTAAATCTGGTACACTTTGAGGAGGCTAAGGCCCCAATTGGCACTATTCCTGGTATGAAAATTATTCCAAACCAACAATGAATCATACTGGAAATATTCTTTTCTAAGATGAGTCAAAGAAGAACCTTTCTAATAATGTTCCGCAGAAATATTATTAAATAGCAGAATTACCAGAATGATATTTGTTAGCATTCTTGAATTTGCATAATTTTGTGAAATACCCACACATCCATATATTCATTAAAAAGGGTCCCCCTTTGCTGAGAACCGGTCCTTGTGGGGCCCACCTGGGGGGGGGGGGTGGGGGGGGGGGGGGGGGGGGTGTGGGGGGTTTTCTCCCACTCACGGCCCTGTGTATGGTGACAAAGGATCGACTTCTACAAACTCAAAGTAATCTAGTTCAGAAGGCTTAAAACCCATCATTCTATTTACTGATTCTTTTTGAAACTTTCTAAGTTTAGAAATGGCATGAACTTTGTAATTACAAGAAAAAGAGACAGATGCTATAAATCTACAGAAGTTTGCCCATTTAGAAGGGATTATTCGACTATGAGCACTGCCGTTTGTGGAAGTTATTGTATCATCCTGTTTATGACATTAACCAAGTTACATGTTCGTGCAAATGTTATGGGTTTTCTGAAATCACAGTAAATTGGTCTTGAAGTACGGTAACAATTTCATGAAATTACCGACAAGATCCCCAACAACAAACTAGAAGTGGATCCCCTCTCTTTGGTCTGAGGATGAAATTTTGCTTGTTTGATTCATAGGATTAATGCTTTTTATTTTTAGTGATTTATCCTCCTTTAAGAAGCAAATGTAGCAAGTGCAGTTTACTCATCTAAAGAAACTGCTAATTGGACACAATCACGATCATCTAAACTACACATCACTTCTCTAAACATGCATTGGATATATGTTTTGGTGGTTTACTCTTTGTCACTAATGTTCTGTGCCCAAACAAGCAAGTTACATACAGTTGTTCAATTGTTGTCTTTATTTGCTTTTGTGTATGTGAGCACTCCAGTTAGATGTGGTGGTTTGTTAATGATCACTCCATAGAGACAGATGTAATGTGGTATTATAATATGTGGGCACTCCAGAGAAAGTAATATGTGGGCATTCTAGAGAGAGTATTATATTGTGGTATGGAAAGGGAAAGGAGAGCATCTTTCCAACAGTTGTCCCTAAATTAAAAAAGAGGTAGACATCTTCAGAAGGCTTCAAATTAGATCCCGAATCCTTTTGAATAATTGCAATCCAACGTAAATAGTAAACACCTGTACACTTTCGTCTTCCCATGCACACCTCAAGGGTTGATAATCTTTCAAATACAAAGAGGAAGTATATGACCCTTCACCCAAGGGCAAACAAACTTGCATTGGCTGGAAGATATATAAGTGCAGTCCACTATTTGGTGATACAAACAGTTGATGCAATGTGGCCCCACATGGATATATTATCATTCAAAACTACTAGTGATTAGGTGGTTTTAAACCTTTGACCGACAACTTGATAAGATGCTGTTAAAAGAAAATAAATTGTCAATTCATTTTCAAACTAAAAGGAATGCAAAACTATTGGATGCCTCCAGTAATAACTATGCAGATAGGTCCATACATTCCCTACACTTTTTTGTGAGAGTCCAAATTCAGGTGCTACAACAAAATGGGCTCCATTGGCAAATCTGTTAACCTATCTATTGGTCTGCCGCAACTTTTTATCATCGCCAATATTAAAGCTGTAGGTTCTAGAGTTCAAGAGTGGGATTATCCATTGTTAATTTTTTTTTTTCATAATTGAACCTTTGGAATCCTTATGACCTGAACCTCTTATGTACTGCGTTCAATGCAACCCACATTCTTGTAGAACTGCAAAGCAATATGATTTCATCTTTCTTTTGTATGTGTGTAACCAATTATGTGCATGCATGTATATTAGGCGAATAGGGAGGTAGGGAGGAAGGGAGATGCACAAAAATAGAGGGAGAGGCACAAAATTATGGAACATGGCTATAGTTAGGTAGGGAGGGTAAAGGAGGTCATGTATGTAATTGGCAAATGCTATAAATACCTTGTTATCATGGATGTCCCTTGTTAGCTAACTGATCTACATTATGGTATTGATCATGGAATGTAGGAAAAGAGAAAACCTGATGTAGTGGACTATAACTTGAATTAGAAAGCCTTTGTCTTATTAGAATGGCCCTTATAAGGGGTGAATTATGGAATCGACAACAGGATGCATAGTTATTATGATTCCAGATAATCTCACCAACACCTGTAATTCCTTATTGTGCACACACACTGCCATGAAAATCAAGTTTTTCCTCACCTAGTGAAATCAATGATCTTCAATGCTGCCAAGTCCAGATTAATTGTCTAAAAAACTTGTTGATATTTTGCAGGTCAATGAAGAGAAACCCGTTGAAGTTCCAAACATACTCCTCTTTAACCAAAACAATCATATCTCGGAGGGTATCAGTCACGGAGAGGTATACCGAAAACTAAATTCAATTTTGTATTTAAAATTGCAATTTCTTAGTTTTGTTCTATTGTTCATGGGGTCACCTTAATAGTTGTTGTTTTTACAAGGATTTCGGACGAATGAGATGCATCCCGACAAACCCCGATAAACATATATGGGTGCTTACAGATGTCCAAAAGCAATATGTACGGCAGACGGGTCTACACCACTTGGCTGGCATAGATCGTATGGTCATAGACCATGCCTTAATAACAGCTTTGATTGAGAGGTGGCGCCCAGAAACAAATTCATTCCATTTGCCATCTGGGGAAGCAACTATAACACTTGAAGATGTTGCTTATATTTATGGCTTGCCAGTCGATGGCCCAGTGGTAACTGGACGAACTTTCCCCGGTAAATTTGTACAACCGGTTTGTCATGAGTTGCTTGGGATCACGCCACGGCAGAAGTTAGACTATGTTGGAATAACAATAAAATTTAAATGGCTTGAAGACAACTTCAAACCTGAAGCCTGGCAGGATGATGAAGAGAAGAATACCAAAGATTATGAGATAAGAGCCACCCGAGCATATTTGTTCTTTTTGGTGGCCGGGCAGATCTTCACACAAACTTCTGGTGCGAGGGGGCCTGCTTATCTGCTTGAATTGTTTAAAGAATTCAAGCCTTATGCATGGGCCCCTGCATGCCTTGCAAATATTTATAGAATGTTGGCAAAGGCAACTTGGTGGGGCCACCAGACGAAAACGGCTGAAGGAAAAGGGAAAGATCAACAAGATGAGGAGGTAGAGTTCTGCAGGACACCCACAGGGCCTTTGCAGCTACTACAGGTGGATAATTCTCAAACTTAACATTTTTGGGTGTATTATTTAATATCCAACTAACACTTGCATTTTGATGTTTTCCATCGCAGATATGGGCTTACTCAAGAATGTCTATCGGACGGATTCCTCGGCCAGATCCTAGTTAGAAAAAGGACATAAAATTTCCACTTTTCAAGACATGGCATAAGAGGTTGCAGGATCACCCCCAAGCCCTCGCAACAGTCAAGGAAGTCAGACACCAACTAAACAGCTTGCTGACTGATGGGGTAATTTATACATGTGTTATCCAAGTAAATTTTATGATGTTTAAACTTAGGTTACCCATTGCTTTTGTTTTAATGTCTTCTTATATGTGCCTGTATGCAGTTCACTTGGCAGCCGTATTCTGGCTATAGCAAAAAATTCAAGACGAGCGTACCCAAACGGGATCGCGATCTGTTTTCGTCATCAACCGTCTTAGTGTGGTACTGGATTGTTGAGCAGCATAATACATGGAGAGTCATGAAGCAGTTTGGCCTAAAGCAATTGGTCCCCCCACCTTTCAGTATGCCATACGTCCGTAGAGATCGTATAGAGAGGTTGGTGATTGATTACAGCTTGCGTATGGATGAAGAGGTAACATCGCTGTGGGCTGCAAGAAAGCAGCTGGGATTACGCGGGGAGAAGTGCACAAGATCGACTCATTCAGAAGAGTACCTGCTATGGTATGGTGCCAACACATTCAGACACATCGGCATGGTTGACCATGCGGAGAGGCCTGAGGCAGAAGGCCCCGCTCAGCAAGCCGAGCCATCTGTCCCACAAAAATATGTAAGCATTGAATGCTAATTAGTCCAAATTTTCATTTATATTTCTGTCGTAGTAACGTTACTTATTTTGGGTTAATTGCTTGTCTGTTGTTTTCAGGTTGATGAACTTATTGCTCGCTTAGAGCAGTCGTGTGATCGGGCAGATAGGAGGAAAAAAAACGTGTCCAAACTTGCGGAGTCGATTCGGAAAAAACTAAAGACCTTTAAGGCAGCTATTGGGATGACATTTGAAAAATTCTCTATGGAAGACTGCAATAGCTCACAATCCGATGAGGATGTAGAAAGGTAAACCGTCCCACCCTCCGTTAGTTTTTATCTTGTGCGATCTGACTATGTCTTACGTTAAATTTTTTTTTGTGCAATCTGACTGTGTCCTTTATGTTTTACATCAGACAAGTAGTGTTCCCTCTCAAACTGGTCCATCTCACACAATTCCTGATACTCATAATGCTTTGAGCCTCATTGGACCCTCTTACACGAGAGTAAAGAAAGCTGCTATTAAAAGTCCAAGGGCGAAAAGGTTAAAAAAGGCAGCTCCAATACTGAAACAAGAATCACCAAGCAAAGAGCATACTATTGACTCAACCGAAGAAGTGCTCTCAACCCCACCAATTGCCAGGACATTGTTTGACACTCCTGTGACAGTTACTAGTAGTTCTGCGATTGTTGCTGCAGCACCTATGGCTACCATTGTCTCTTTGATTTGGAGAATCAAGCGCTTACCTCGTATGCGTAAAGTGCCCGTAAAGTTCTCTGATTATTCTATTCTATGGTGCATTCGGGATATGTATTAAATGATCAGGAGCAATTCTTTCTCAGGGGTTTCAAGGAATACTACGAGTCAAAGTAAGCATACTAATGTTTTCTCCCATTACTTTTAATTTGTACCCGCCTTCATTAATATCTTGTGCATTGTGTTTTTTATTAACAAACATCTATTTCATGTAGAGAGGATGAACTAGCCAATATTTGTACCATGATATCCAGCCATGATTTAAGGAAAGCACTAGATGAGGGAAATTGGCTGGACACCAATCTAATGTATTATTACTTTGAGATCATGAGAGAAGGATGTCCAACCGCTTTCATTGCCGACCCTAGTATTTGTGTAAGTCTGCGCTGAGCTGTGACATCTTAGCTTATAATAATGCCGATGAGTCATCTTTATTTGTTAACTAACCACTTATAATGTGGTGACATTACTATTTGTAGAGTTGGTGGCAAGATGGTTCTGATGCCAGTGTTGAAGCTGCCTTTGGTAAGCACGGCCACAGAGTCTGGGAAGCAAGGGAGGCACATACACTAGTGTTTGTTGTCCACTACAGGAACCATTTCACGCTGGTTGTGGGATACGTTGATGAAAAAAGGTGGGAGTTCTATAATAGTTTGGCTGGTGATCGTCTGACACAGAATAAAGCGGAGAAGTTTGTAAGTATGGTTTGGGAGCCTAAATTGCAATCTGAGTATATAGTTTGAGATGTAACTTATGATAACAGTTGCCCCCCATCTATTTTCCATGTTTTGCAGATCGGCTGGTTGAACAAGATGTATATGCATTTTGGATGGACGGATCCATTTTTATGGACTATCGTGTTCAAGGAAGACATTCCTCATCAAGACAATGGTAATGACTGTGGAGTCTTCGCAGTGGCATTCGCAGAGCATTGTGTTCACCGCCGTCCTATCACATTTACCCAAAAGGATATCCCTTACTTCCGCTCGAGAATTGTCATTGAGTTATTCAAGAAAAGTTGGCAAGTGAATGCTAATCGGTTGAATCTTCCTGAGTTGTTAAGCCTACCGAGTTGATGTCATTTTATTAGCTTGTTAATAGAAGTTTTGGGAAGGTTTTGGGCAGTAGACGGAGAGGCCAAACATAAATACTTACTTTTTTGGATTCATAGTTGGCAGTATGGATGGAACTTTTGTAAGAAGTAGTGGTTGTGGAACTGTTCTTTTATAATTTTGATATAGTGTTGACCTTCATTTCATATTATTGAAATTTCTTAGATATGAAACTTTATTTGAATGTGGTTGTCAGTGTATACTTTTTGCTGAATGTGTGCTTGAATGGAGAATCACCAATGTATATAATTTGGATCATGTACACAAACTAAACTTGGGTAAAAAACAGATTCACTATAGTCGATATTGACTATTTAACTGAGACATAAAAAACACAGTCATAGTCGATATTGACTATTTAACTGAGACATAAAAAAACACAGTCATAGTCGATATCGACTATAGTCATAGTCGATATCGACTATTTAACTGAGACATTAAAAACACAGTCATAGTCGATATCGACTATATTCATAGTCGAATATCGACTATTTAACTGAGACATTAAAAACACAGTCATAGTCGATATCGACTATAGTCATAGTCGATATCGACTATTTAACTGAGACATTAAATACACAGTCATAGACTAAAAACCATTAGATGAATCATAAAAAACACAACTGTTTTTTTTTTTTTTTTGTAAAGCTCGACTAGTTGTGTATCTAGATGGGTCATGCCAGTAGTAAGGCTGGAAAAATAAAAACGCCAATAACAGTCGGACATCCCCAAGAAATTAATAGTTATATAACCCCAAAAGGGAGTTCGTCTTTACAAAAAAAGGTACCAATATAACACATATACAGTATTCCAAAAAATGCTTCAACAAAATGTACAAGCCCATCACAGCAACATCTTCTATCACATGTACGCCAACAAAAAAAGGAGTTCACATCTTCTATCACATGTACACCAACAAAAAAGAGTCACATGGACTCTTGCATCCCGCTTCCAAAAAATGCTTCAGTAGACTGTACACTGTCCAGACGGCTGCATCTTCTATCACATGTACACCAGCTACTAACTGAAACAAAAAGGAGTTGACATCTTCTATCACATGTACACCAACAAAAAGGAGTTCACATCTTCTATCACATGTACACCAACAAAAAGGAGTTCACATTGACTCTTGCATCCCGCTTCCAAAAAATGTTTCAGTACACTGTACACTGTCCAGACGGCTGCATCTTCTATCACATGTACACCAGCTACTAACTGAAACAAAAAAGAGTTCACATTGACTCTTGCATCCCGCTTCCAAAAAATGCTTCAGTACACTGTACACTGTCCAGACGGCTGCATCTTCTATCACATGTACACCAGCTACTAACTGAAATAAAAAGGAGTTCACATTGACTCTTGCATCCCCCTTCCAAAAAATGCATCAGTAGACTGTACACTGTCCAGATGTATGCATCTTCTATCACATTTGCACTAAATACTAACACCAACCAAAAAGGAGTTCACATATAGTCTTGCATCCCCCTTTCCAAAAAATATAAACAAGAACCAAAAAGGAGTTCACATTAACTCGTGCATCCCCCATCCATCTTCAAGTTTGCGCCGGTGGATTGCGGCAACTTTGTCGATTGTGCCCCCTCTCATGACAATTACCACAGGTGACTATCCTCCGTTGGCGGCCACGTTCCTCAGTCCGAATCCTATTCTTCTTCGGCCGCCCTGGCTGTTTAGTAGCAAGTGGTGGCAAAACTCGTTCATCAGATGTGTGCTCCCATTGTTTATTGTCACGGATAGCATGCAACACTTCACTATACGTCGTACGATATACACTTGATAGATACCAATGTTCGCAGAATTCATATGGATCATAGTTTCTAACTCTCATTGAAGCCAATGCATGAGAACACGGGATCCCCAAATTCTCCCATTTTCGACATGTGCACGTCCTGCGTTCAAGATCGACGACATCGACGTACTCCGCAGATTGTACCTGAAACTCAACTAGACCAGCCACACGAACATGCAATCGTCGAGCTTCTTCACTTTCTTTTTCCAAAACTTTCTCCGCATAAGGTGTTAGACGGCTTGTAACTGCTTCCGATTCAAGATGGCGCTTCTGGTAAAATTCCATTAGCTTGGCCCGTATTTCCTCGACCTGTTTTGTAATAGGAAGGACCCTCGTGTCCTTTAAGAGGCCATTTGTGCATTCTGCAGCGTTACTAGTGAGCATGTCATACCGTCGTCCTTCTACATATGCATCAGCCCAACGTTGCCTTCCAATTGAATCAATGTAGGTGAATGCCTCTTGGTTGACTGCCCGTATATCAGTCATATATGCATCATACTCACACGGCCTATTTGCTTTGGCGGCACGCCAAAATTTCATAACAATTGCCGCATCACTGAAAGCTACCCTAATATTCTCGGCAATGTGACGGCAACAATAACAATGCCTTGCAGAGGGTATGGTGTTCAAGAGTGCCGGAATAAGACCCTTTTGACGGTCCGACACAATAGTCAAATTGTTAGGCTCACCCAGCGCTATATGTAGGTTTGCAAGGAACCACTCCCAACTATCACGTCGTTCTGCTTCCGCAAAGGCAAAAGCGATGGGGAGGAGCTTATGATTGGCATCGTGTGTAACAGCAACGAGCAAGACACCGGGATACTTCCCTCGAAGATGTGTCCCATCTATAGCAATCATTGGTCTGCACGTACTAATGAAAGACCTTAGACAAACTCCAAATGCCCAAAAAAATCTTCTGAAACGGTCCTCGCCTGTGGTGTTTATGTTTGTTATTGTACCTGGATTGGTCCTCTGCAGTTCAATACAGTAGCTAGGCAGCATTTGAAAGGACTCCTCGTAAGATCCTCGCACTGCACGCAGAGCTATCTCCTTTGCTATATGTGCCTTCCTGTAACTAATAGTTGTCCCAAATTCCATTTGATAGTCGTTCATGATCTCTTTTGGTTTCAGATTGACATTTTGTCGGACTCTGTCCATGATGAACTCCGCAATTAGCAATGCTGACGCCTGTTTATGTGCCATCCCCATCATTGGCTTCGAGCATCTATGGACAGGATTATAAGTACGCACTTTGAATTGTGGTCCTGATTCCACGATAGAGGCATGAATACGCCAAGGGCAATTCTGATCTTTACAGCATGCTGTCACTTTGTACATGTTTGTCTTCAAGTGCTTAAGAGTAAAGTTTCCATAAATTGCAAACTTAGCCACAGTCTTCCGAAATGTGTCTCGATCAGGGAATTCACGGCCTACCCACATTTCACGTGCTGAATTGTTTCCAATGTCTGCATTAGATTCTTCAGGTACCATGTTGTCGATTAAATTAACACCTGAATGTTCACTTGAAGGACGTGCATTCTTGACTGGATTTGCATCGGCAACGTTGCTTCTGTTCGAGCCCATCACAATCATTGGAATTTTTCCGGTGAAATTATTTTCATCAAAATGATTTTCATCACCATACTCTGCCCCATCCTCTATATTATCAATATCAATTTCTTGACCTAAGGTGGCATGCGGACTTGTAATGTTTCGAACAGTTGAAAAATGTATGTCATTATCTTCTTGGAGATCGACTGTAGGAAGCTCTTGAATTACTGTCCTACCTTTCACTTCTTTTCCCTTGCAATTTATCAATACACTCCTCGATTTTTTAAGTAAACATCGATGCTTGTCATTCCTCTGAAACCTACAGTGCATCAACATATAACAAAATGCAAGGGATTGGGATTAATATTTGATAAAGCATAATTTAGAATACAACAAATTGACAAAGTATAATTTAAAATACAACAAATTGACATACCCATATTGTTCTCCTCCTTTACATTGTCCATTGTTCCAACTTTTAGAAACATATAAGTAGATCCCGTTTGTATCCCGACCCGCTGCTTTGATCATTCTGTTCACATCGTTATCATCTTCAATGCTAGCCAGTGAAAATGCACGTCCATTGTGATGAAGATATTGTATGCTTAAACTTTCAGTAGATGAATCCCAATTAGATGCTTCAATTGCTTCGGCAACCAATGACTCATATGTTATGTCGATTGATAAATACCTCATCTTCTGCTTTCCTCCGTTATAGACAGGACGCATAATATCAAATTCAATGTTTCCATCGTAGTGGAATATGATTAGAACCTCGCACTCTAACATTCTGTTTATAAAAAAAAAAAAAAATAGTTTTTAATAGTGATAGGAACAAAGGTAAATATGTAGCAAAAACAACGCCCATGGTGAAAGGCCAAATGTATGTTTAAGGCAAATGCATTGTCATATTCCAAGGGTTGTACTAATTGTATTGTTAAAAAATACTATACAGAGACCGTGCACATTTTAGACCCTCAACCAAAAAAAGGATTATGAATACTAAATAAGATAGTATAGCTGTAGGAACATTTCCACCTTTTATAACAATTTCATTGGACAAGGCAACTATGCTGTTAAAATTTCTAGATCTTGTCAAGGAAATAGATGAAAAGGAATTAACATGGGGCATGAATATTGTGTTTTAGTTTAGGTTAGGGTAAATAATACAGTGAAGAAGAGAAGTGATGTCTTTTTTGTCAAATACATGCACATTTAATACCCTAAACCCAAAAATGTATGCCAAAATTAAAGATGGTAGTGTCACTTTAGGAGCAAATATCCACCGTTCAAAACTCTAGATGTGGTGTGATTGCTCACCAGAATTTAATTCATAAAGTTATCACTTCAGGTTACAGACAAAAAGTAAAGTCATAGCATAATGTGAGCATAATTTTCCATCCACAGTTTGGAACCCTGCCTCAATTGCCACAGAAATGTCTCCAATTCCTCCATTAACTGCTGGTAGAATTGCCTAGTGAAAGGATAAGATGATTATCACTTTATGGTGCATGGACATAGCAATAGATGTTCAGAAAGATGAACCTCCTAAAACCACATATACTATAGATAAGGACGTTGAGCGCTAAAAAAAAGTGGATAAAGCTAATTGGCTAGCCTTCATGATCATCAAGGATTTGATTCCTCTAGAATTACATGGGACCATCCCATCTAAAGATTAAGCTAAGGAGTACTTACAGGCAATAGAGGAACATTTAAGAGGTTTTTAAAGGTTCTTATTAGCTTACTGCTATTTGAGTTCACTTCACTTCGATATGGTGAGGCTAGTGGTGTACGAGAATACATCACTAAGATGAGGCGTATAATCACTAAGCTAAATGATTTGAAGCTAAACATTAGTGACTCCTTGGTCCATTATGCGATAAACTCCATGCCCGACCAGTTTGAAATCTTTGAAGGTTAGCTACATCACAAGAAAGAATGAGTGGACCATAGATGAAGTGTTAGCCATGTGTGAGGAGGAGAGTAGGCACAGGAAAAATAAGGTTGAAAGTGTGCCATTTTCTGGGACAGTAAAAAAGTGCACATTTAAAACCCTAAACCCAAAAACATATGGAAAATCAAAGATGATAGTGTTTTTTTAGGAGCAAATATCCATCGTTCACAACTCTAGAAGCACTTGGGTGCCATTTTCTTGGACAGAGCAAGGCCATTCATTACTTGTCTAGGGCTGGTAACATATAAAAAGAAGAATATGAATCAGCAAGTTGGGTGGATGCCAAGTTTTTGGGAAACTATAGAACTAATAATAAAGATTCAAGTGTGTACGTACCTCTTAAAGGAGTGCAACCACCACCCTTAAAGGAGTGAACAAAAAGCAGCAGCTCTTGTTCGTCGCCAGGCTGTGTTGCAGACGTGAGACGAACGATGAAGAGGGGAAAAGAAGACGCAAAACTGGGTATTTAACTTATGAATGAGCGTCGATATCGACTATAGCGTTAAAAGACAAAAAAAAAAGAGAAACGGAACTTTCGGACCTCTTCTGTCTGCCGGGTTTTATTGGGTCTAAATTTATAAAATGCCCATTTACGAGGGTTTTTCCCGTTAAAACCCCTTAAATTTTACATATGATCAATATATCCTATGGTAATAGGAGATAAGATGTAGGAAACAAGAAGTGACGGAATTGAGCGACCCAGAGCATGGTGGAACAGCGCTGTTTTTCAGTACCTTACTTGCATCAGCAGATGACGTCATGATCAGTGCTCAATCATGTGCCCATGGTCTTTAAAATCTCTCTCTCTCTCTCTCTCTCTCTCTCTCTCTCTCTTACGAAGAATCCTCTCCTCTTTCCTCACTTTCATTTGAGCACTTGTCTTACCCACCTTGTCTAACTCTAACCATGGCTTCAACTTCTCTTCCTCTCCCCCTTGCCATCATCTTCTTCTTCTTTCTTCTACCCAACAGCCTCCATGCCATTAGTTTCAGCATCGATCTCATCCATCGCGACTCCCCTCGTTCTCCATTCTATAACCTATCTGATAGTCTCTCCAATCGCATGTCGAGAGCCATTCGTCGATCGAATTCTCGCATGGACTACTTCCATTCTACAATTTCCACCTATCCCACAGACATATCATCTAACGTGTTACCCAGCAGAGGAGACTATCTCATGACAATATCCCTAGGCACCCCACCCGTTCAATTACTGGCTATTGCCGACACTGGAAGTGATCTCATCTGGACACAGTGCAGTCCTTGTGAGTCTTGCTACCACCAGGATGCCCCTCTCTTCGACCCAACCAAGTCGTCTACTTACGTCGACCTATCGTGCGATTCCAGCCCGTGCTCAACCCTTTATCGGCCCTCCTGCATCGACGGCAGCTGCCATTACTCATACAGATACGGAGACCAGTCCTACACCGAAGGAGTTCTTGCATCGGAGACACTTGGGTTGTCTAGCTCAGAATTCCCAAAGATAGCATTTGGGTGCGGTTACAACAATAGTGGGATCTTCAACAGCCGCGGATCTGGGATCGTGGGCCTTGGAGGTGGGTCCCTTTCCTTGATCTCTCAGCTGAGTTCTTCCATAGGCGGGAAGTTTGCCTACTGCTTCTTGCCGTTTACTATGAATACCGCCAGCAGCCGCATGGATTTTGGCGACAGTGCTGTAGTATCTGGTAATGGAGTTGTCTCCACTCCTCTCATCTCCCGACAAGGACGCGAAACCTACTTCTTTCTCACCCTCCAAAAGATCACTGTAGGAACCAATAGCATTTCTCTTCCACAGGCCGCGCAAGGCAACATCATCATCGATTCTGGCACGACTCTCACCTATCTTCCCACCTCGGTCTATCAACAGCTTTTATCTGCGTTGAAGAATTCCATCAATCTCCAACCCGTCCAGGACCCGTCTCAGAGTGGCCTTGAGCTCTGCTACCAGTCTGGAACGGGCTCCAATATTCCTGAATTGAAGTTTGGATTCGATGGTGCTGAAGTGGTTCTGGGGTTCTTGAATACCTTCATTCAGGTGGATCAGAACGTGGCTTGTGCTGCTTTTAGGCCTTCACAATCTCTGTCTATCTATGGGAATGTTGCGCAACAGAACTTCAAGATTGGCTACGATCTTCCAAACATGAAGGTCGCATTCCAGCCAACGGATTGTACTAAAAACTAGTGTCTTGGAATTGGGTCTTATTTGGGTGAGGTGGTTGGTTATCCATATGGTATAGGTTCTGATTTCACTTTTGGTTTTATGATGAATGATCTGTAGTAATGGTTGGTTCTGCTTGCTTTGTTTGATTCTTCTAAAGTGCTGGGTTTGTCCTGTTTGCTTAGTATTTGATAACAGATACTTCGTCTAGAAGACAATACCATCAAGCTCCAAGGTAGTACGATGAGATTCCAATTTGCACATGCACTGGGCCCAGATGCTACATGGATATATGGTTGTAATCCATTAAACGATCGACGTTGTTCTGCACTAGAAAATTCAACGGGGATACATGGTTGCCTTTTTTTTTAGAACTATTGTATGTAGTTGGATTACAAAAAAATTATATACTCTGTTTAGAACTTTCAAATGAGTTCTGACAATCATTTGTTGTTAATCTTTTATGAGGATTTATATACCATGGAAGGGGCACACTAAAACACAATATTGAAAAATAATGAGGAGGAATTTCATAGGAAGATGAATTTGGTTCCAATCGGAAACTTACGTGAAGAGGAAAGCCTAGTTATATGAGGAGTGGACTCAACTGTTCTTCCTCAGAGGGGCCACTATGTAGTAAAAATTTCTTAAATATATAGGGGATTTTCTGAAAGTTTTGGGAGAGCTATATGTAAAATGTTATTAAAACACCCCCACCACCCGGATTAACAAAGCATAGGAGGAATTGTATTGATCAAAGGTAGTCCGATGTGGGCTCCATAGACCTGGTCTTCACGTGAGGTTTGCTGTTAGGAGAATTTATCATGTGCAAAAGTGATTCATTCCTCTCATATTGTGTATTTTATTCTTCTTTTACAAGCGATTAAAATAACAATAACCCAATCTTTATTGGAATAAACAATCCACTTTTTTTTTAGAAATAAAATGATATCATTCATAAAGAACATCTATGCTCAAAACATTACATCAGAAAGAAGGGAGTATAGTTTCCCAATAACTAAGACCAGACAAAGAATTCGCCACTCTAGCCAACAAATTGGCAGCTTAATTCGCTGATCTTCTCACGAACATTACCTTACAGTCTACTATCTCTTTAAACAATCCACTTAGGATTGGGCAGATGTCACATTCTCTGATGCCACCCCAAAAGCGGACAGGATATTGATTGGTATAGCAAAAAATTATCTGACTGCAAATGGACAACTTATACTACTTTATTTAACGAGGCACTCTCTGAATGGCCGGATTGTCTTGATTGGCATCACTTTCTTACTAATGAAACTATTCCCTTTTAAACTAAGATAAGATCCTAAATCAATCTATAGCCTTGTTGATGGCCGACCATGTTACAACATGTGTTGCCCCATGTTAATGGGGACCCTTTGTTAATAATGCAATGCGACACTTCAACCACGTAGCAAACATTACGAAGGCCATCAATAGATTATATTGATACTTCTATATTTGGCATCAAGCGTTCATGTCATTTTGTGGGTAGGCAATAGATATACACACATGTATACGTACCAATTGGATGGTAGGTTCATATAGATGACCTATGACCCGTGATCATCATACAATGGGCCCACAATTACAAAATCAATTCAAATCACATATATTGTTCCTCTTTAACACGATAGACCAATTCATGGAATGAGTTTGAAAAGTGTTTAACAAAATTTAGGATGCTAGGATTTCATTTAGAGTTGGATTTCAAAAAGGAATTTTAGTCCTGACTCTTTAATCTCTTGACCATAACAGATATATTAAAATATTAAATTCTCTTAAAGAAGTTTAATAAAAGTGGACTCTCTATCAAGCAAACTTAAAATTTCTTTTCAATCAAAATGGAATTGAAATTAAGCTCCAATTTCTCAATTAATTTCGAGATTGGACTCCAATTTCAAAATCAAATCCTATCCCTATAATATATTAAATAAAATTAACAAAACGTGCATGCGCTAATCACGAGCAACGAGCAGCAAAAAAAAAAAAAAAAAAAAAAACGTCCGCAGTCTAACTGAAAAAGTAAATAGACAATAATGACTTCAATAATGTAAAACATATAAAAATATAAAAATAAAAAAGTGTGCATGAATAGCTCCATCCCTTTAGTTTCCATTCTCTGTAGCCATCAGCAATTCAAGATGGCAGTTGTTCATGTACCCACGTCCATCATTACTCGACCGTCTTCACATTCACTGTTCTTACCTCAAAAAATGGAAAATTCCTCCTTAGTATACTGTATACATAATAATGTATATTATGAAGAGCACAAAGAATCTCCGAATAAGCAGAAACGATACCTCGTTTCGTTGTTTGAGCACTTTGACAGTCGTCTTTAGTAAACTGTATCCAGCCACAGAGCTCCCTACATTGTCTTTTTAACTTTCTTTCTTCATTTCCTGGTCTATAAGGATGAAGAACCCACCACTCCTATTCTTCATCTTCCTTGAAAATAGGGGTGAAAGTGGGCCGAGCCGCCCGCGGACAGCCAGTTATAAGCTCGGCCCTAGCTTGGCTCAAAAGACAAAAGAGCCGAGGTAGGCCCTAGTAGGAGGCCCGTTTGCTTAAACGGGCCGAGCTCGGGCTTGATGAAGCCCAGCCCTTTAGCCCTAGTGCCTACATGTATTAATATATGTATTATATATATGTACACTATACAGTATATAATACATATATGATATAACATAATCCATAAATCCTAAACCTTAATTTTTATCCAATATAAATAATCCCTAAACCCTAAACACTAAACCCTAAGCACTAAATAATCTATAAACCCTAAACCTAAGCACTAAACCTTAAACCCTAATTTTAATCCAATATAAATAATCCATAAACCCTAAGCACTAAATAATCCATGAACCCTAAACCCCAAATCTAAGCACTAAATAATCCATGAACCATAAACCCTAAATCTAAGAACTAAATAATCCATAAACCCTAAACCTTTATTTTATGATGCTAGCCGAATACTTTATTTTATTCTATGATGCTATTGGAGTTTAATTTGATTTGTATTATTGTTGGAGTTTGATAATGCTCATCTACATTAATATTGAACTATTATGGAGTGTTAGAACTGGGCTCCCTTTGCTTTTATAGAGTCTTTCCTATTTTAGTTAATTTTATTGCTGCAATCCAAATTATGGGAATGGGAATATGGGATGAATGCATGCATTTAACTATTTTTTGTTCTGGTTTGTATATACAGATTTCGTTAAATTCCTACAAGATTTTTTTTCCTGAAAATATTTTCTTTCAGCTAGTACTATATCATTATAAAACAGGCCGGGCTCATGAGCCGAGCCAAGGGCCTCAATCGAGTCGAGCTCAAAGGGCCGACCCTAGGGCCTCATGACTTAATAAAAGCCGAGCCCGAGCCAAGGTTTTTAAGGCCCTATCGAGCTCGGGCAGAGCTAGGGCCTACTGAAGAATACTAGGACCGAGCCTAGGGCCTCTCAAAGCCCGGCTCGGCTCGGCCCGGCCCACTTTCATCCCTACTTGAACACTTCTCTCTCCCATCCTTTCTTTCCACGGCTGCCACATTCCTCTCTACTCTTCTTCTCTCTATTGCCATCTTCTTCCATCAATCCAACACTCTTGAAGCTGTCGGTGGCTTCGGTCGACCTCATCCACCGTGACACCCCACTTTCGCCCCGCTACGACTCTTCTGAAACACTCTCCGATCGCATGTTGAGATCTTTTCGCCACTCAAGTTCTCGCATCAACTACTTCCTCGGTACTAACAATTCTATTACTCTCAATGGACTGGCATCGAAGGTGATTCCCAATGTGGCCGATTATTTCATGACAATCTCCCTTGGCACGCCGCCTGTGCAAATCCTAGCCGTTGCTGACACAGGGAGGGATCTCATCTGGACACAATTCGAGCCTTGCAAGTCCTGCTACGATCAGGATGCACCCTACTTCAACCCAAAGAAATCTTCTACTTATCGAGTGCTCCCGTGCCCTTCCAACTTTTGCTCGACCATTCCTCAGGCCTCCTGCAGCACCAACAACTGCCGGCCCTAGGCCTAGGCCACTTAGTTGGCTGCCTAGGGCCTCTAATTTTTACAAATTTTTGGGGCCCCCTGTTAAGAATTTTAGTTATGGGTATATATATTTTGGATAGGCTGGTTTGAGACTTGAGAGGGCCCAGATTTTATTGATAGGTCCATTTTATTGATAGGCCCAAATTTAGACTTTTTGATGAACTTATAAATGTAATTAAAAAACTTGGACTTGATGTAAATGATGTAAGAAGACAAGGATATGATAATGGATCTAATATGAAAGGAAAACACCAAGGTGTACAAAAAAGACTACTAAATATAAATCCAAGAGCGTTTTACACAGCATGTGGATGTCATAATCTTAACCTCGTACTTTGTGATATAGCTAACTCTTGTCCTAAAGCCATATCTTTTTTTGGGGTATTACAACGTATATACTCATTATTTTCTTCTTCAACTAAACGATGGAAAATTTTACAAGATAATATATCTATGTTAACTCTTAAATCATTATCTCAAACGCGATGAAAAAGTCGTATCGAAAGTGTTAAAGTAATCAAGTATCAGACTCCGAAAATACGAGATGCTTTAATTCAATTAGCAAAAATTAGTGAAGATCCTAAAACAAGGAGTGAAGCCACATGCTTAGCTACTTATGAGATTGAAAACTTTGAATTTTTATTGGGTGTGAATATTTGGTATGATATATTATTTGCTGTTAACACAGTTAGTAAAAATTTACAATCCAAAGACATGCATATTGATGTTGCTATTGATCAATTAAAAGGACTTATTTCTTTTCTGGAATCACATAGAGAAAATGAATTTTACTCTGCTTTGATTTCATCAAAAAGAGATTGCACTTGAAATGGAAATAGAACCAGTATTTCGAGAAAAACGTAAAATTTTTAGGAAAAAACAATTTGATGATACAATTGAGAATGCAGTAACACTATTAGTTAGAGAGTCTTTTAGAGTTGAGTATTTTTTATTTATAGTTGATCTAGCTATTTCTTCGATCAAGAGTAGATTTGAACAATTCAAAATATATGACAATATTTTTGGTTTTCTATTTTGTTTTAAAAAATTAAAGTCCTTATATGATGATAGTTTGAAAAGTTATTGTCTTAACCTTAAAACTTTTTTGAAGCATGACTGATTTTCTGATATTGATGGTTTAGATTTATTTCAAGAATTGGCTATATTAAGAAAAGTTCTACAATCTGAAATTAATACTCCATCTGAAACCCTAACTTATATAAAACGATTAGATTGTTTTCCAAATGCATGTATAGCTTTTAGAATATTGTTAACAATACCAGTAACAGTTGCTTCAGCGAAGAGAAGTTTTTCGAAACTTAAATTAATAAAATCTTATCTCCGATCAACTATGCCATAAGAAAGATTAAATGGATTAGCTATATTATCTAATGAAAAAGATATATTAACAAAACTTGAATATAAAATTTTAATCAATATTTTTGCATCTCAAAAAGCTAGAAAAATATCTTTTAAACGAATATATTTTAATAATTATTGCCTATTAATAGGGCCCACTTTCATATTCTCGCCTAGGGCCTCCGGATTTGTTGAGCCTCTTCTGCAAGCAGAA
Source organism: Umbellularia californica (assembly GCA_028538565.1). Lineage (NCBI taxonomy): Eukaryota > Viridiplantae > Streptophyta > Magnoliopsida > Laurales > Lauraceae > Umbellularia > Umbellularia californica. The sequence continues at coordinate 8,161,070 of JAPQWN010000001.1, read as the reverse complement.
GAAGGAAACATCATCATCGACTCGGGCACCACTTGCAGCTTTCTTCCTACTTCGGTCTATGAAGAGCTTTTGTCTCTGCTGAAGAATGCCATCAATCTCACAACGGCCAAGGACCCGACTGAGACCCTTGATCTCTGCTATGAGCTAGGAAAGGACGTCAAGGTTCCTGACTTGAACTTCGATTTCGATGGGGCCCAATTGGTTCTCGGCTTGTTGAATACCTTTATTTCGATAAATGACAAAGTGACGTGCCTTGCTTTCATGGCTTCGTACTCTCTTTCCATCTTCGTAATGTTGCACAGCAGAACTTCAAAGTCGGGTATGATCTTCAAAGCAAGAAGTTGTCCTTTCAGCCAACGGATTGTACCAAGCACTATAGTTTTGGAGTTGGGTCTTTTCTCTATTTTTACTATATTTACAGTGTGATTGGAGAGTTTGGTTTTCATGTGGGCCTTTATCTTTTGATACGTAACATGGATTTTTGTAATATGATGTTGTAACTTGTAAGTATTGTGTTCTATCAACGGCTATGGACTGTTTGTGTCTCTTTTTACCAATTTTGTTTTCTTCTTTGTTAATGTTTTCATTCAAATTCTTGTTTAAGAGCTTACCCCTCCCCCCCCCCCCCCCCCCCCCCCAAAAAAAAAAAAAAAAATCTTGTTTTAAGAGAAGTTCATTATTCATTTCTCACACAATTAAAATAAAAAAACGCAATTGTAATTATATCAATCTAGTTACAATTTACAGTAGTTTGTTTCAAACAAAAAGAGAAGGTAGTTTCATTTACCAACAAAGAAAAGGGGAAAAAAATTCAAACAGTAATTTCAACTTTTTGTGTGGGGCAACACTATTCTTGATGATAGGTCACCAAAGTATATTTTGGTTAGCCTCATGCTTCGTTGTATGATGGTGTTGCTATTTATTGCTTACCAAGAGTTCAAAGACAGATAGTCATCCTCTCCAGAAAAAAAAAAAAAAAGAAGTGTGAACTAGATTGATTTTAGGGGCCTATTTGGTAAGTAGTATTGGTGACTGGGTATATTGGAGAATTTCTTACTATTAGCCTACATGAAAAGTCCTTTTTAACATTTTGAATTCTCACAATTCTCCCAATTCCATCATTTTGAATGCAGGAGCAGGGTAGAATGTTTAAAATCTTACTTATGGTGACAACATCCAAAGAATTTGAAATTCTCCTATACAAGTCCTTTGAACCCTTGCCAACCAAGCAGGCTCTACATAACAACCATTCTTCTAATCTGTACTGATGGTTTCGAAACCGACTTGTTATTTGGGGCCACCCCTGTTTCTAAATTCTATTTTTTATTCGGTCAATCACTATACTGGTGCACACATGCAAGACGCCCATCATCGTTGCAGCTAGATTACACGCGAAACTGTGTAATAAATCCCATAATTCTTTTTAGAAAAATATATCTCCAACTTTCAGCTAAATAAGATTGGCTCCCACTGAAAGATTGAGCATACGACAGATAGAATCACATCAAAAGGAGACACCCACTATATGTTTTCAATCACGTGGTTGAAACTTTTGGTGAGTCCAACCCCTATTAACGTGGAATTGTATGGATATATAATTGGAGATGAGATTCATCTTGAACAGTCTTGATTATCTCCGTCTATGGTATATTACGCGTAGTTTTCATATGGTAGACTCCTTAGATTGGTACACAAGCGAACATCTAAACATCTTTTTTCCAACCTTGCCTAGTCCTTACTGAGGTGATAGGTCAAACATTGACAAGGCTTTGATGATGATAATGATGATGATAAAGATAAGGTTTCTTTCTCTTCAATCGTTCCTCCTCTCAATCCATATCTCTGCAATTGACTCAGGTCAGTTCAAGGTATTCGTAGTTTTCTTTCGAGTTGAACTTCTCTCCATTTTCTCATAATTTCTGTAGTTCTTTGTTCCAGATCCAAGCAGAATCGTGAAAATACGGAGAATCTTTGATCATTTGGGTGTTTGTTTGCTGATTTTAAGTTTCTAGCTTCGACTTGTTCATGCATTGTCATTTTTCATTTGTAGTTTGTGACATTGTGATGTTGAAGCTATTATAGACCGCATAATGTGCAGTTTACTGGTAGAATTGTCGGGTATTGTTCTATCAGTTGTTGTTGGTGTTTCTTCTCAATGAATTGTGGTTTTTTGCTAAGACTTAGTTAGACATGGGGATAGAAGTTAATTACCTAGTTTGGTCAAGAGGCCTTCAAACTGCAAATAGTTCATTTCGAACAATTTGCAGTTCCATTCGCGAACCATTAGCGAGTTAATTTCACATAGTTCTCTAAGTTGAATAATCTATTCTATTGCGGTGCTTTCCTAAAAACACAAGGTGCTCAAAAGCACTACACCTCGATATATTAGTGCTAAGCCATACGTAACTCCGATCAGACTTGGCCCCATGCAAACATGCATGAATCAGCAGTAAAATATAGAATTTTACTTTGGTTTTTATCATAACCTTGTTTTACATGTTTTCAATTTAATTGTGGCCGAAACTATAATTGAAGTAAAATTTCGCCTTTAGGGTAAATGAACTTTACAATTTTTTTTTGAATTGTTTGGATTTTAGGCAATGACCTTTAGTGATGGCCTTACAAAATGGGGACACGTAAAGTAGTTCATCGAACTTGAACTTCGAATTAGCTGAATTTAGAAGCAAATCAAATGAACCTACTCCATCGAATTTTATGATCAAGCTAAGTCTCGAATTGTAAATTGTGAATTGCAAACTCGAATGCTAATTAGTCGAACTATGAATTGAGCCGAGTGGAGCATGTCCAGTATCACCCGAGTTTATAAATGCATGCGCATACCTGGCCCAATACTGGGCCATCCCGAGTCTAATTTCAGTAAACTACACTAAGCTACAAGCACCAAATGCTGGACCAATTTTGTTGATCTGGCTGGGCCAAGCGTTAAGCCTTTTTCAATTTGTCAAAGCTAGGCCCAAATATTAAATGGGCCCAAGTTTTTGATCCAGGTCTGGCCTAAATACTAAAATCTTAAGCCCAAACCAAGCCCCAATCGACCTGGGCCGATTCATGAGCACCAATATCCACCCATATGAACCACCCCCTCCCCCCAAGCCCCAATCGACCTGGGCTGATTCATGAGCACCAATATCCACCCATATGGAATGAACCCCACCCCCACCCCCCCCCCCCCCCCCCCCCCCCCCGCGCACGCAATTAATGTTTACCATCCTTGAATCTGTTTTTGTATTCTATTATAATAGGAAGGATTTTGAGGGGGAAGGCATTTATAAAAAAAAAAAAAAAAAAGGTTTAGTGTGTGAGAGATGTGATGTGAGTGTGACCCGTAACTAGAGGTGAAAATCTAGGCCGTGCCGTGCCTGGCCCAGGTCCACTGGGGTCAGCCCAGCACGGCTCTGGTCGTGCCGTGCTGGGCCGGGCCCTACTCGGGCCTGGGCCGTGCAGCCCGTGGGCGGCCCACATATCCCCCTCCCTTTTTTTAAATTTTTTTTTTTAGTTCTTTTTATGGAAAAAAATTGAGCATTTTGTGGGCTCAACATTCAAGTATTCATGGTCAAGACCTGGTCCCTATTAATTGAACTCGGCCCGACTATCAATTGGACTCATATCATATGCAAGCCCAGTTGCAATTATCTCATCAATCGGGTTTGAAAAAACATGAAGGAATTTTCAAGTTGAACAAATTCGGGTCATTGACACCCACAGGCCAAAGGCACAGTTTTTTTTCCCCTTCTATTTCTGGTGTTTTCTGTGATTTGAAACTTTTGTTCACTCTCCACAATTTTCCACAAACAGATATCTTTCCCACTTGCTTCTCTCTCTTTACAATTTTCCACAAGCAACATCCAAGAACTTGCAATGAAGGGATTGAATTAGGTAATCCGTTCCATGCTGTGTTTGCTTCCCCACAAAGTCAAAGAAACGCGTCATAAACCCCAAAACAAAGCTGTATCATTCCATTGCAATTTGATTGAAGTTAGATTGTATGGACTCAATCATCAGTTGATGTCATAAATTGATTAATTTCTTTATTTATCAATAAAATCATGCTTTTCTTTCATGAGATGAATGTTGTTTTATTACTTTATGCACATGACCAATACATATGACATAATGGTTCTTGAGTTGAACTAGGTCCCAATAGTATATTAGATGTGATATATGTGTATGGATGAGATCCACACACGGGAGATATATGTTACAAATCTTATACTTAAAATATCTTCACAACCAGTGATGAGACTGGGCATCTCATCTGATAAGGTTGCAACACTTTGATCACTATGAGATAGTGTGATTTGTCTCGATATCAGAATGGAAGATTCTGGATCAATGTGCCGGTACATTGGATGTATTGAAGGACCATGAGAAGCACCTTATGGGATTCTGTTTTTACTTTAAGGTCTGCTCTCATAATTCCCTAGCAATAAGCTCTCAATCCTGAGATATTAATGAACTCAAGTTTCTATCTATTCATTTGTTTTGAGTCACCAATGAGTGAGGCCAATTGTAGGTCAACACCTCGGTGATTTGGGTGAATGGTAGTAGAGCTGTGAGAACATTCAATGGTCAAGATGGAATCTATCCTGATTATCCCCTTGTGCCAATTAATGGATTTATCATTGGTAAGTGCGCACCCATTCCGATTAAGAGTTCATTGGATAGGTACCAATCGATCATTATAATTAATTGGGGCTCAAGGATAATAAGATATGGATCTAATTCGGTGGACAGGTCCAATTGATCCATGGATATAGATAGAGGGGCCTACTTGTGGTCATAGGGAAGTTTAGGGTCTTCTATGTAATTTATTCCTAAGACTGGAGTTCAATTGCATTTATCTAGTGGAGTTATTTGCAATTAACTGTGGGCCCGGATTGCACATGAAATGTGGGGTCGTGTGTCCCAGTTGGAGCCAGCTTTCTAAGGAATCCCTAGTGGTCCCCACACTAGCCCAAGTATTGGATAGATACTAATTCTAGTAGAACTCTAGATAGAAAGGAATTAGAGAATTACTATTTCTATTTGAAGTGAGACTTCTAATAGTGGTAATAGTAAGCTACTAATTATTAATGGAAGTAGGACTTCTATTTTAATTAGAAAGAGAAGGTTACTAATTAATGGAAGTAAGACTTCTATGGGAATTAGTATTAGAGGAGTTGCAAGAGGCTATAAAAGAGGAGCAAACCCCTTTGGACGTCCTAAGCATTATTGTGCAAGGCTAGCCCTCTCTCTCTTCTCCTCTCTTGTGCAAGTTGTTGCACATCTCTTCTAGTTGTTCTCTATTAGTTTTCTTTAGGAGATCCCACCCATCTCCTTGAGAAAAGAAATCTGATAAGGGACATAGTGTGGAAGATAATTGGGTCTTGGAGATCTTGATTTGATTTGCAAAAGAGTTCGACATCAAATAAAGTAGCAACTTCTCCATTAGAGCACAACCGAGCTCCGAAGGTATAATCTACTTTATTGCATATTGTAGATTTATTTGAAGCTTTTATGTTGCTGATTCTATCTTCTAGATAGATGTTTTTACTGATCTTGATATGTGAGATTGAGGGTTTGCATCCTGGATTGAGTTTTTGGCCTTGTGGATACTTGATCCCTGAGTTAAGTGGGTCAAAAGTTTTGAAACACTATCCACGAGGCCCACCTACTTCCAACAGAATGAATGGTCAAAATTCAAATGGCATGTTCATTGTTAATATTATTAGTACATGGAATGAAAATGAGAAGCATTAGTAGATAGATAAATTGATACAAGTTAGAGAAAGGTTAATTCTAGTTCTGGGGGGTAATTGGATAACCAATCCCATGCCTTCTGGTGGGAAAAATCACAAACAAGCAGCTGCTCTCAGGAAATCCTTCCCCCAGACCAACCCCCTGTTCAGACATCGTCTCTCCCATTTCAGCCAAAGAACAACCCTCCAGGAACTGCAGCCTTAGTTTCTCCCCCCTGCGAACTGGGACACCAACCAGCTGGAGCTATTGATGCATCACCTAGCTGGTATTCTTCGCTCGGCAAAGGTAAGCCCCCAGATCTCCCTCCGGACCCACTTCAGTACTACCCCTCCTCAGTCATCCCATCCAACATCCTTCATCCCCAGGTTCCCCCTTTCAGTCTTCACCCCCAGGTCAGCCACCTCCACCAGGCCCCCACTACCAGTCAGCACCGGGACCCAGAGTATAAACCCTAGCTAAACTATTTCCTGATTCCGCCCCTTTATCCCCTTCGGAGTATCCCTCTTCATCCATCATAGATGGTCATCTAACAATGACAATCCCTACCTCCCTGATCGAACCAAGCAAATCCTCTTTCTCCAATGCAGCCATTGGAAAATTCTTTGGCAAACGTCCAACTGTAGGATGGCTATCAGGCCAGGCTAACTCCAAGTGGAACTTATCCAAGCCTTGCCTCATCTCTCTTACGGATAAAGGTCTCTTCTTATTTAGATTTGCTACCAAGGAAGACAGAGACATGACCCTCTCCAACGGTCCTACCCTCCTGCAAAGCAAGAAATTCCAAATCCTCCCCTGGTCGCCTGGCCAGGACCTCTCCACCTGGCCTTCCCTCCACCCAGTCTGGATTCGAATCCATGTTATCCCTTATCACTGCTGGAGCTCTAACATCCTCTTCTCCATAGCCAGCTCCATAGGTACCCCCCTCCAACTGGATGACATCAGAGCCTCTCAAAAACTCCTTACTTTTGCTAGGATTCTGGTGAGGCTAGACCTCTCAGGACCAAAACCCTCAGAGATCAAAGTGGTTTTAGAAGGAGAACCTGGTATCCTCCTTTCAGTTTCTTATGAAAACCTCCCCTGTTCCAAATGCCTCCTCCTGGGACACTTAGAAAACTTTTGCAAAGCTGCCCAATACCCCCTCTCTGCTAAGCCTCCCAAGCCAATTCTTCATCTCAGTGAAGGAATTCTAGGGAAACCCCCTTCTGGCCCATCCTCATCAGAAACTCTTAACCATATAGAACCCCAGCCTGGCCCTCTTCTGGGCTTCCAAGCCCCTCCTGAGGTTTCCTCCTCTCAGGATCCCCCTCCTGAGGTTTCCTCCCCTCAGGATCCCCCTCCTGAGGTTTCCTCCCCTCAGGATCCCCCTCATCCTAGCCTTCATACCTTTCAGCCTTCAAACAGTGATCCCCCTGTTTCCTTACCCTTCTCCCAGCAGATCCTTGCCCCCTCCATTCCATCCAACCCAGCAAGCTTCTGCAATGCAGGTCCTCCCCAAGACTTTCCAGGCCCTATTCTAGATACCTCAAACTCTTTTTCCATCCTGGAAAATTGCATTCTCAGTGACCCTTTCTCTATCTCTTACCCAAATCCCAGGAATTCTGATCTAAGCAAGGACCTTACCACCTTTGATAATGCAGGAATTTCCCTGGTAGTGGACCTCACTCCTTTTTCTAAGAAAAAGAAAGCAAAAATCAAAGGTAAAAATGCTGTCCCAAACTCCAGGCCAACAACTAGGAGCTTGAAAGGTACCCTCTCCCCTCTCACCAGTTCCAAATGATTAAAATTCTCTACTGGAACTATAGGGACATTTAAAATGCCCCAACCATTAGATCCTTAAACCACCTGGCTTCCTCTAATTCCCCTGATGTTATCTTCATTTCTGAACCTAAGACTTCTGACCCTCCTTCTTCTCTGCTTTCTTCCTTAGGTTATGATGGTTTCTTATCCAATAATCCTTCCTCTTCTACCTCTATATGGTGCTTTTTCAGATCCAACTCCAATTTAAGCATCAACCTTATTGACTTCTCCCCCCAGTTCCTTACAATCTCTTTCACCATCCCCTCCACTGCCACCAATTGTCTTCTCACAGGGATCTATGCCTCCACCAATTACATCCAAAGAAGAGACCTGTGGAGCTATCTATCCTCTCAATCAAATTCTGATTGCCCCTGCTGTGCTTTGGGCGATTTCAATTCCATCATCTCAGCTTCTGAGAAACTAAGCCTTAGACCTTCTCGCCTCAATCTGGATTTCCAGCAGATGATCCTCTCCTCTCATCTGCAAGACATGGGCTTCTCAGGCAATAAATTCACCTGGTCCAACAACCGCAGAGGGACTGATTATGTAGCAGCTAGGCTGGATAGGGCCCTTTGTAATCACCTTTGGCACTCTAGCTTTAATGACCCTCTGCTCACCCATTTGCCCAAATTTTCCTCTGACCATTGTCCCTTGCTTTTCTCCCACAAGCGTCAACAAGCTCTTAGAGCTCCTTTTAAGTTTGAAGCTATGTGGATTGCTCACCCAGATTTCCTCCCTCTAGTGGCGAATTCTTGGATCAAACCCTCAGCTGGTAACTTCCAAAAGGACCTGGCTTTAAACCTGAAAATTTTAAAGCAAGTCCTTAAAGAGTGGAATTTCAATGTCTTTGGTGATATCAAGCAGAAGGTTACTGCGGTAGAAAATCTTGTTCTGGAGACCCAACATCTTCTTGATGAGAATCCTTCCCCCTCTCTTCATCTTGCTCTATCTAAAGCTAAGGCCTCTCTCCACAATTGCCTCCAGCTTCAAGAAATCCATTGGCGGCAGAAGTCCAGAATTAGATGGCTGAAAGAGGGAGACAGAAACATTGCCTTCTTCCATGCCTCTGCAAAATCCAGAGGGGTTGTGAATCGCATTGACAGAATCAAATCTAATGGCTCTTGGGTGGAAGATCAGAAGGACATCCAGTCCCTTACAGTGGAACACTTCTCTTCAATAGCAAATTCTTCTCACTTAGCTCCCTCTGATCTCCTTTTTGGGTTAGGCAGCAACAAGGTCACTGAAGACATGAACACCCTTCTCTCCTCTACTCCGGATGCAGAAGAAATCAGAATCGCAGTTTCTGCTCTTAAAAAAGACAGTGCACCTGGCCCGGATTGCTTCTCTGGTTATTTTTTCACAGCTACTTGGGACATCATTGGCTTCTCTGCGGTCAAAGCTGTTCAACAGTTCTTCATCTCAGGAAAGCTTTACAAACCTTCCAATAGCTACTTCATCTCCCTCATTCCTAAATCAGATTCCCCTTCCACCTTTGCAGATTATAGGCCAATTAGCCTTCTCAACTTTACCTACAAAATTATATCCAAAATCTTGGCCAGTAAACTCTCCAAGACCAATGGCCACCTAGTTTCTCCGAACCAGGCAGCTTTTGTCCAAGATAGATCAATCCATCAACACATAGCCTTAGCCCATGAGCTGTTTCAAAAAATTCACTCCAAGCTGAAAGGTGGTTCTCTTTGTATGCAATTAGACATCTCCAAGGCTTTTGACAAGCTTAGTTGGCTTTTCCTCTTCAAATCCCTTCACTTCTTTGACTTCTCTGATAGATGGATCAACCTCATCAGAGAATGTGTTTGCACTGCCAAAGGGTCAGTCCTCATCAACAGATCTCCAGTTGGTTTCTTCTCCTCCTCCTGTGGTCTAAGGCAAGGGGACCCCCTCTCCCCTTACCTTTTTATCCTTGCTGAAGAGATATTAAGCCTCAACATCCAAAATTTGGTCTCCAATAAATCAATTTTACCTCTATCCTCAGCCCCAAATACTCCTTGCCACTTATTGTATGCTGATGACATTCTCCTGTTCCTCAGAGCCCAGAAAAGCAGCCTCTTGGCTTTGAAGGAGGTCATTTCCTGCTACCAATCCAGTGCTGGCCAGTATTTCAACTTGGAAAAGAGTAAGCTTTTCATTGGAAATTGCACTCCCAGAAAGAGAACCCAGATCCCTGCCATTACTAACATCAAGGATAAGCCTCCAAACTCTTTCTACCTTGGAGCCCCCCTCATCATTGGCACCCCAAAAAGGCAGCATTTCACTACCATTCTTGACAGACTCCGTTGTAAGCTTTCAGGTTGGAAGTCGAAAATCCTGTCTTTTGCTGGCCGCAGGATTTTGGTGAGGCATGTGCTTAGCAGCCTTCCAATTCACATTGCTATGATCCTTCCAATTCCCAACTCGGTTTCCAACCACATGGAGTCCATAATGAGGAACTTCCTTTGGTCTGGTGGAGCTGTCAAGCAGAAAAGGAATCAGATCAATTGGGCCACTTGCACCCTTCCAACCAAAGAAGGTGGCCTGGGCATCAGGCATGTTAGTGAGCAGAATGAGGCTTCTTTCATCAAGCTGGGCTGGATAGCCATGACTTCCAATTCCCTCTGGGCTTCTTGGATGGCTGGTAGATACTTCCCCAATTCCTTTATCTGGAACTCTTCCAACTCCAAGTCTGGGTCTTGCATTTGGCGTAAAATCAGGAAATTGGCCCACCATATCCATTATGGCAGTCAGTGGAAAATTGGAGATGGCAAGAAAATCGATATCTAGTTCGATCACTAGATACAATCTAGAACTTTAGCTGCAATGTTTCCTTCAATTAGCTTCCCTCCAAATCGTATGCTTCTCTCTCTCTGGGAAGAAGGTCACTGGATTTTTCCCCCTCAAATCCCTGAAGCTGCAACTGACACCTTGAGGCAAGCTACCCTTCATCTTACTTTGGACTCTTCAGTCAATGACACTATCCTCTGGAGCTCTCACAAGGACAAAGGCCCTTCTCTCCAGGAAGCTTGGCAGCTCATTAGATCTAGCAATCCCTCTTATCATTGGAATTTCTGGGCTCCGCTGATCTGGAACAAGCTCCAGCCCCCTGAGGTGTCTTTCTTTGCTTGGAGGTTGCTTCACGGTAAAACCCCTTCCCAAGCTTGGGCTCAGAAATCTGGTATTAGCTTAGCTTCAAGATGCAGTCTCTGTCACAGTGATCTTGAGTCCACTCTGTACCTCCTTTTTCTTTGCTCCTTCTCCTCTGCAATTTGGCAATGGATTTTCTCTGCAGCTGGCCTGTCTGTGCCTGGTCCTCTGTCCCGATCGAAAATATGGCATGCTCTTTCAAACCATAGTGATCGCCTGGCTTGCAAAGGAGTTGCAACAATCTTCTTCTCAACAGTCTATGCAATCTGGATCTGCAGGAATAATGCTCACTTCTCCACCTCTGCAGCTTCTCAGCAGAAGGTAATATCTTATCTGACTGAGCTACTCTCAGGTTCCCTCAAGAGCATTTCGAAGCCCTTCACTGGCAGACCTCTCCAATCATTTTGTAATTTCCTTTTTTCTTAACTCTTCAGCTTAGTTTCTTTTCTAGCTTCTGGTTTTCCTCCCTTTTGGCCTCTGTTTTGGCCCGGCTTCTTTTTTCTCTTTTCTTTTTTTGTTGTAGGTCTCTCAGCTTTCTTGGCCTCTGTTTTGGTCCTGGTTTTCCTCTTTCTTTCCTCTGTTGTTGTTGCTCTTTGAGCTTTCTCTTTCCTAGGCTCTCTGCCTTGCTCTCTTCTCTTTAATTAATTCATTTGCCATTTAGCAAAAAAAAAAAAAAATTATAAGAGGTTATGAACATCATGTTAGTCTTGAGCGAAACTAAACATTTCTACGGCTTATTTAAGATACTATTCTGAAACCCTAATTTTGATCCAACCATGAGAATTAATGACAAACATCATAAATTTGCTTGATAGCTCCATCAAATTTATTTATTCTTAGTACTTATTTGTTTTGTTAATTAATAAAGTCAGGTGGGCTTGTTGAGAAAGTGAGTAGAAGTGCTCATGGGCCAGGTTGGGCCAGTCCGGAGCTTATCCAAGCCCAGTAAATTTACTTATTAGGCCTAGAATTCAGGTTAGGGTGGAGTACATGGGCCTTAAAGTCACGCCCCACCGTTGTGCAAATCATTTAACAAGAACTTATATAAGGGGTTGCATGTAAAATCCAAATTAACCATTCATAGGGCTGACCAAATTACAATCCCACTATAGGACCGATTATACTTTATTCACGTGTTTTACAAGTTATTATTGAGGGTGGCTGGACCCTAATTTGAACACAAATTACAGAAGCCACGTAAGCAGATTCCTTGCATGCGATCTAGCGAGCTCTTATAATTCTCCATGAATGTGAACAAATGACTGATTTTTATTTCAAATATTTGGTGGACAGACATTGATTGATTGGTTAGGTTTTCTTGATTAGTACCACTTTATAAAAATCCAGTTAACAAGCAGTGATTGATTGTTTATATTGTCTTGATCTGTACCACTTTCTAGCTGGATTGCAAGTTGCAATAGTCCACATTGAGTGCCGTATTGTGGAAGGTTTGTTGAGTTACATCGTCCTCTTCCCTACTTTTTTTTTTTTTTTTTCTTTTTTTGGTGGATGTTCACGTACACGGGTAGTGGGCCTCAGAGTAGCCATCTGAATTACTGGACAAATGAGGTGATGATGTTTGCTCTTCATGTAAAATGCAACTATTAGGGGCTCAAGAAGAGATAATACCTGATTAGCAAGGCCCACTTTATGTACTGTAGATGGAGGATAGAAGAACCGAACGTCCAATGAAACAAATCCCATCCATCCATTTTGACAGTTAAACAAAATATGGGACTGGGTGTCTATCCCAGCCATCCTCTTCTTTGAAGAAGTGTTGACTAGCAAGGTCTCCCAGAAGAAGTTTGGGGCTTCTATTATAACATAGACGAATAAAATCAACAATAACACGGATCCCCCGGAGCACATTTGTCTAACCATCTTTCTGCATATTGCTGTGAAAAAGAACTTTCATTGTTTGATGTAAATTCTTTCTAGGAGAAAAAGCAAAATTAGATCAGCTTTTGCAATTCTGCACTAAAGTGTTTCGAGGGTGGGTAGAAAATAATATTCAGCAGAATAGTAGATGTTCACTGACATGACTGAAATGTGCCATAAGGGCACATTTGTGTACATGCTCAGGAAAATCTCCTCCCCTGTAAATTTTTTCCGAGCATTTATTATGGAAAAGTAGCTATACCAAAAATGATTTTACCGTAGTACGGAATTTAATTTCTGTAATCCTTATGTCTATTTTTATTTTTTTTAGAAAACTGGCTACACAAAGGTAATGTAACATAAGAGACGATCTGATCTGCTTTAAATAAAATCCCTCATTTTCCGGTGGGCCTGGCTATTACAGATGATCTGATCTGCTTAAAATGAAATCACTCGTTGTCTACTATTTGTCTCCAAATTTTACCCTCAATAGAAGTTGATCCGGCTATAAATTTGAGCATACAATTTTTTTTTTTTTGAAGATTATTAAGAGCATAATTATATTCTAGAGATGGGCCCCACTGTGACTATAACAACCTCCACTCGCAGAAAGTGGTTAAAAGTGATCCAAAATCGAGACCCATAGAAAATCCTCCAAACTCAGTGTTTCTGGGCTAGAAATTCTCCACGGTTTTTAATGGGTTCCAGTTCGGACGTCAACAGACCTTTCTCCACCCAAGTTCCCATTCAAACGGGTTCCGGAATCCAGTTCCCTTCCTCATTCTTTCTCTTGAAAGCTGAATATTGATTGCAAAAAAAAAAAAAAATCTCAATTCTGATCTTAGAAAAAGCCAGATCAGCTTTTTGGGACCCATTTGTGGATGTACCTTTTCAATAAAATGTCTCTTGTGCCCATTTGTATGGATGTAACCCAATTAAAAGGGATGCTTTCCAACTTTATAAATTAAGGTTATTTTTAAAATTTTTATGTAGTATTCAAAATGAGCATAAATGCATATGAATCATTTATTTTGTGTATGTTGATGTGGATTCAACGGTGAAAGGTTTGGTATGTTAAATTTTTTTAATTATTTTGTTATAAATATATTTAAATGAATGGGATATTAGTTTTAATATATTATTCAAGATGCTAGTTCTTTTGAAAGGTACTTGCCCTCTTTAGAAGGGCATGCAAAGATTCTTTTTAGGCTCTACAAAAAAATTTTGAATATCAGTATCCACCCCCGTCCCCTACCTGGTGATTCAACCATTTATATCCTTATATGAAGAGACCCAAAGTCACTTGAATCTTTCTAATTTAAGTTTCTTTCAATGTAGAAGCTCGATCATGACAGGAGACTCAAGCGGTAGATTCTTGCGAAAGTTGCTCATAATTAATTATTTGAGAGTATTTTAGTTAAGAATCTTAAACTAGACAAATTAGGAGTCTTCATTATTTTTAGTTTAGTTTTTCAAAAAAAAAAAAGTCAAAAAGTAACCTCATTTCTCCACTAAAGGACAAAAAAAAATCCCCAATCAATAAAAAAAGTAAAAAAAATTACATAATAAACAACTAAAAATAAAATACCATCATAACTCACTTATATTTTCTTATTTCTTTAAAATAATCTTTTACTTCACTCAACTCCATTAGTAAAGCCCCAAAAATAGCCCCTTACGGTTAATCATTGATAAAATATTGGTAAAATCTCGGATACACAACACCACCCATTAGCACTGCGTATCGAATAAGACCCTCAAAAGTTTCGAACCTAGGACCTCCAGCTTAATTCATCACTGGACTTCCTAACCACAAGAACAATTTAAGTGCGGGTACAATTTAGGAATTATGTGTTAGTTTTACTATCACTCTACAAATCATTAGATTAATAATGTGCAGGAAATCAAATTTAAATTTTACATATGATCAATATATCCGATGGTAATAGCAGATAAGATGTAGGAAACAAGAAGGCACGGAATTGAGCGACCCAGAGCATGGTGGAACATCGCTGTTTTTCAGTACCGTACTTGCATCAGCAGATGACGTCATAATCTCTCTCTCTCTCTCTCTCTCTCTCTCTCTGTGAGTATATAAATACGAAGCATCCTCTCCTCTTTCCTCACATTCATTTGAGCACTTGTCTCACCCACTTTGTCTAACTCTAACCATGGCTTCAACTTCTCTTCCTCTCCCCCTTGCCATCATCTTCTTCTTCTTTCTTCTACCCAACAACCTCCATGCCATTAGTTTCAGCATCGATCTCATCCATCGCGACTCCCCTCGTTCTCCATTCTTTAACCTATCTGATAGTCTCTCCAATCGCATGTCCAGAGCCATTCGGCGATCGAATTCTCGCATGGACTACTTCCATTCTACAATTTCCACCTATCCCACAGACATATCATCTAACGTGTTACCCAACAGCGGAAACTATCTCATGACAATATCCCTAGGCACCCCACCCGTTCAATTACTGGCTATTGCCGACACTGGAAGTGATCTCATCTGGACACAGTGCAGTCCTTGTGAGTCTTGCTACCACCAGGATGCCCCTCTCTTCGATCCAACCAAGTCGTCTACTTACGGCGACCTATCGTGCGATTCCAGCCCGTGCTCAGCCCTTCAGCGGCCCTCCTGCATCAATGGCAGCTGCCATTACTCATACAGATACGGAGACCAGTCCTACACCGAAGGAGTTCTTGCATCGGAGACACTTGGGTTGTCTAGCTCAGAATTCCCGAAGATAGCATTTGGGTGCGGTTACAACAATGGTGGGACCTTCAACAGCCGCGGATCTGGCATCGTGGGCCTTGGAGGTGGGTCCCTTTCCTTGATCTCTCAGCTGAGTTCTTCCATAGGCGGGAAGTTCGCCTACTGCTTGGTGCCGTTTAATATGAATACTGCCAGCAGCCGCATAGATTTTGGAGACAGTGCTGTAGTCTCTGGCAATGGAGTTGTCTCCACTCCTCTCATCTCCCGACAAGGACGCAAAACCTACTTCTTTCTCACCCTTCAAAAGATCACTGTAGGAACCAATAGCATTTCTCTTCCACAGGCGGCGGCGCAAGGCAACATCATCATTGACTCTGGCACGACTCTCACCTACCTTCCCACCTCGGTCTATCAAGAGCTTTTATCCGCGTTGAAGAATGCCATCAATCTCCAACCTGTCCAGGACCCGTCTCAGAGTGGCCTTGAGCTCTGCTACCAGTCTGGAACAGGCTCCAACATTCCTGACTTGAAGTTTGGATTCGATGGTCCTGAAGTGGTTCTGGGGTTCTTGAATACCTTCATTCAGGTGGATCAGAACGTGGCTTGTGCTGCTTTTGGGCCTTCACAATCTCTGTCTATCTATGGGAATGTTGCGCAACAGAACTTCAAGATCGGCTACGATCTTCCAAACATGAAGGTGGCATTCCAGCCAACGGATTGTACTAAAAACTAGTTTCTTGGAATTGGGTGTCATTTGGGTGAGGTGGTTGGTTATCCATATGGTATAGGTTCTGATTTCACTTTTGGTTTTTATGATGAATGATCTGTAGTAATGGTTGGTTCTGCTTGCTATGTTTGATTCTTCTAAAGTGCTGGGTTTGTCCTGTTTGCTTAGTATTTGATATCAGATACTTCTTCTAGAAGACAATACCATCAAGCTCCAAGGTAGTACGATGAGATTCCAATTTGCACATGCACTGGGCCCAGATGCTACATGGATACATGGTTGTAATCCATTAAACGATCAACGTTGATCTGCACTAGAAAATTGAACGGGTATACATGGTTGCCTCTCTATTTAGAACTATCGTATGTAGTTGGATTACAAAAAAATTAGGGGATTTGACAATTCAATGCCTTTTAGATACTCAATTTCCAAATTCATGATTCAAAGATACTAAATGTCACCATAGTCGTTTGACCTTAGATCCCATGATATCATGGGTTTTTAAAAACCCATGATATCATGGGATCCAAGTAGCTTTTCAACTTTTAACATGTAGATCCCATGATATCATGGGTTTTTAAACCCATGATATCATGGGATCCAAGGCAAAAAAAAAAAAAAAAAAAAAGGGAAGACCGGAGTCAAAGGACTCTAGTGACATTAGCTTACTTTGAGTCATGAATTTGGAAATTAGGTATCTAAGAGGTACTGAATTGTCAAATCCCCAAAAAATTATATACTCTGTTTAGAACTTTCAAATGAGTTCTGACAATCATTTGTTGTTAATCTTTTATGAGGATTTATATACCATAGAAGGGGCACACTAAAACACAATATTGTAAAATAATGAGGAGGAATTTCATAGGAAGATGAATTTGGTTCCACTCGGAAACTCACGTGAAGAGGAAAACCTAGTTATATTAGGGGTGGACTCAACTGCTCTTCCTCTGAGGGGCCACTATGTCGTAAAAATTTCTTAAATATATAGGGGTTTTTCTGAAAGTTTTGGGAGAGCCATATATAAAAAGTTATTAAAATGCCTCCTATGTAGTAAAAACTTCTTAAATATAAAGGGATTTTCTGTAAGTTTGGGGGAGCTATATGTAAAAAGTTATTAAAACGCCCCCACCACCCGGATTAATAAAGCATAGGAGGAATTGTATTGATCAAAGGTTGTCCGAAGTGGACTCCATAGAGCTGGTCTTCACGTGAGGTTTGCTGCTAGGAGAATTTTTCATGTGCAAAAGTGATTCATTCCTCTCATATTGTGCATTTTATTCTTTTTTTACAAGCGATTAAAATAACAATAGCCCAATCTTTATTGGAATAAACTATCCATTTAGGATTGGGCAGATGTCACATTCTCTGATGCCACCCAAAAGCGGATATGATATTGATGGGCATAGCAAAAAATTATCTGACGACAAATGGACAACTTATTCTACTTTATATAACGAGGCACTCTCTGAATGGTTGGATTGTCTTGATTGGCATCACTTTCTTACTAATGAAACTATAATCTCTTAAACTAAGATAAGATCCTAAATCAATCTATAGCCTTGTTGATGGCCGACCATGTTGCAACATGTGTTGCCCATGTTAATGAGGACCCTTTGTTAATAATGCAATGCAACACTTCAACCGCGTAGCAAACATTACGAAGGCCATCAATAGATTATATTGATACTTCTATATTTGGCATCAAGCGTTCATGTCATTTTGTGGGTAGGCAATACATATACACACATGTATACGTACCAATTGGATGGTGGGTTCACATAGATGACCTATGACCCGTGATCATCATACAATGGGCCCACAATTACAAAATCAATTCAAATCACATATATTGTTCCTCTTTAACACGATAGACCAATTCATGAAATGAGTTTGAAAAGTGTTTAACAAAATTTAGGATGCTAGGATTTCATTTAGAGTTGGATTTCAAAAAGGAGTTTTAGTCCTGACTCTTTAATCTCTTGACCATAACAGATATATTAAAATATTAAATTCTCTTAAAGAAGTTTAATAAAAGTGGATTCTCTATCAAGCAAACTTAAAATTTCTCTTCAATCAAAATGGAATTGAAATTAAGCTCCAATTTCTCAATTAATTTCGAGATTGGACTCCAATTTCAAAATCAAATCCTATCCCTATAATATATAAAATAAAACTAACAAAACGTGCATGCGCTAATCACGAGCAACGAGCAGCAAAAAAAAAAACGTCTGCAGTCTAACTGAAAAAGTAAATAGACAATAATGACTTCAATAATGTAAAACATATAAAAATATAAAAATAAAAAAGTGTGCATGAATAGCTCCCCATCCCTTTAGTTTCCATTCTCTGTAGCCATCAGCAATTCAAGATGGCAGTTGTTCATGTACCCACGTCCATCATTACTCGACCGTCTTCACATTCACTGTTCTTACCTCAAAAAATGGAAAATTCCTCCTTAGTATACATAATAATGTATATTATGAAGAGCACAAAGAATCTCCGAATAAGCAGAAACGATACCTCGTTTCGTTGTTTGAGCACTTTGACAGTCGTCTTTAGTAAACTGTATCCAGCCACAGAGCTCCCTACATTGTCTTTTTAACTTTCTTTCTTCATTTCCTGGTCTATAAGTATGAAGAACCCACCACTCCTATTCTTCATCTTCCTTGAAAATAGGGGTGAAAGTGGGCCGAGCCGCCCGCGGACAGCCAGTTATAAGCTCGGCTCAAAAGACAAAAGAGCCGAGCTAGGGCCTTTGCTTAAACGGGCCGAGCTCGGGCTTGATGAAGCCCGGCTCGTGAACCCTAGAGCCTACATGTATTAATATATATATATTAAATATATATACACTATATAGTATATAATACATATATGATATAACATAATCCATAAATCCTAAACCTTAATTTTAATCCAATATAAATAATCCATAAACCCTAAATACTAAACCCTAAGCACTAAATAATCCATAAACCCTAAACCTAAGTACTAAACCTTAAACCCTAATTTTAATCCAATATAAATAATCCCTAAACCCTAAGCACTAAATAATCCATGAACCCTAAACCCTAAATCTAAGAACTAAATAATCCATAAACCCTAAACCCTAAACCTTTATTTTATGATGCTAGCCGAATACTTTATTTTATTCTATGATGCTATTGGAGTTTAATTTGATTTGTATTATTGTTGGAGTTTGATAATGCTCATCTACATTAATATTGAACTATTATGGAGTGTTGGAACTGGGCTCCCTTTGCTTTTATAGAGTCTTTCTTATTTTAGTTAATTTTATTGCTGCAATCCAAATTATGGGAATGGGAATATGGGATGAATGCATGCATTTGACCATTTTTTGTTCTGGTTTGCATATGCAGATTTCGTTAAATTCCTACAAGATTTTTTTTCCTGAAAATATTTTCTTTCAGCTAGTGCTATATCATTATAAAACAGGCTGGACTCACGAGCCAAGCCAAGGGCCTCAATCGAGTCTGGCTCAAAGGGCCGACCCTAGGGCCTCATAACTTAATAAAAGCTGAGCCCGAGCCACGGTTTTTGAGGACCAATCGAGCTCGGGCAGAGCTAAGGCCTACTGAAGAATACTAGGACCGAGCCTAGGGCCTCTCAAAGCCCGGCTCGGCCCGGCCCACTTTCATCCCTACTTGAACACTTCTCTCTGCCATCCTTTCTTTCCATGGCTGCCACATTCCTCTCTACTCTTCTTCTCTCTATTGCCATCTTCTTCCATCAATCCAACACTCTTGAAGCTGCCGGTGGCTTCAGTCGACCTCATCCACCGTGGCTCCCCACTTTCTCCCCTCTACGACTCTTCTGAAACACTCTCCGATCGCATGTTGAGATCTTTTCGCCACTCAAGTTCTCGCATCAACTACTTCCTCGGTACTAACAATTCTATTACTCTCAATGGAGTGGCATCGAAGGTGATTCCCAATGTGGCCGATTATTTGATGACAATCTCCCTTGGCACGCCGCCTGTGCAAATCCTAGCCGTTGCTGACACGGGGAGCGATCTCATCTGGACACAATGCGAGCCTTGCAAGTCCTGCTACGATCAGGATGCACCCTACTTCAACCCAAAGAAATCTTCTACTTATCGAGTGCTCCCGTGCCCTTCCAACGTTTGCTCGGCCATTCCTCAGGCCTCCTGCAGCACCAACAAGACCTGTGATTATGCCTACAGCTATGGGGTCATGTCCTACACCTACGACATACTTGCAGCAGAGACGCTTACCATGGGTTCCACCACCAGCTCGAGTGTCAAGATACCCAAAGTGGCATTTGGGTGCGGTCACACCCTTCACCAGCCACGGAGCTGGTCTTGTGGGACTCGGAGGTGGGCCCCTTTCTTTGATCTCTCAGTGAGGTTCTTCCATAGATGGAAAATTTGCCTATTGCTTGGTGTCCCTGCATCAGAACACAGCCAGCAGCCGCATGGACTTTGGCGACAGTGCCATAGTTACTGGCAGTGGAGCAATCTTGTCACGACCCGGCCCGAGATCTGATTACTTCGGACAGACCTCGAGTCGCGATACCATATTTACTCCCGTAAATCCTGAATTAACCGAAGTTAAGACAAGACTCACAAGGGATATCAAATCACAAAACCTGTCAATGTACAAAGTGCGGAAAACATGTATATATACATTGACTACAAGTAACTTTACATTAACAGTAAAGTTCCCATATACAAAATAACAGTCCAGTAAAACCAACACTGCACATTCAATATATAATGCAGTTGGTATCTAATTACAATTCAAAACTATCTATTACAACAGTATTCATTTACATCGCCCTCCGAACTACGCCCACTCCGCTAAACCTCCTGGAGGTAACGGACGGGCCTCCTCAGCAGGAGGCGCGGCCTCGGCTGGATCGGCACGAGCATCTGGGCCTGTGACATCATCAATAACACGTGAACACGACGGTTCAACAAGACATATGCATTTGTATGAATTTCCATGTTATCTACCAATTCTATACAAGAATTTATCAATACAAGAACTTAACAGTTCTATATAACCTAATTCAGTTTCATAACAAATATCTATGTCAATTCATAGCTTTTCATTTCGTATCTTCCAACGGAAGAAGTTTAAGCACAAGGCGGAAGGGCAAACCATTCATGGCCTAGGCTTTATTTCATTTTCCTTTAATCAATTTAATTAAGCACAAGGCGGAAGGGCAAACCATTCAGGGCCGAGGCTTCAAGATTGTTTCACTTTTCATTACATGACTTATCACATATGGTGGAAATTTTCCAGTGTCTTGATCAGAGAGCACTGACATTCCACGAGGCTCCGGAACGCCCCAACATCTACTGCGGTAGGAATTATTCATTTATTCACTTTACTGTCACCTTTAGTGACTATTCATTTCATTACATTACATTGATTCAATTCGTGCATTATGTCAAGTCGTGCATATGTCAGTTCGTACATTTTTTCAGTGAAGTTCATCTCTATCCAATCCTATTCATACTTCTAAGCCAAACAAATGAGTGAAGCGTCCGTTATCCAATGTACGTGTTATTTTCGATGAATATCACGTTTTGTATTTGATTCGTACATTAGGACGACTTTCGCTAACACTTATATAGGCTTAGACATCACAAGAAACGACCTGCATAAAGTAGACTTCACCCGAAAAATTCTCTCTGAGTTCATCTCAGCTGTCGGTTGGCCTGTCGGCTGACCGACAATACAACGTCAGTTAACACGTCGCTTAACCGACACTTTGTCGGTTCAAATTCCAGAAGCTGGATTTTCAATCCATTTTCTGACACTGTTGTCGGTCCAGTCTCGGTCAGGTGTCGGCTGACCGACAATACCACGTCGGTTGACCGACATCTTGTCGGTTTAAGTTCCAGAGAGCTGGAATTCACTGAGACAGATTTCCAGATCTGTCGGTTAGTCCGTCGGTTGACCTGTCGGTCGACCGACACTTCCATGTCGGCTGACCGACCCAATGTCGGTCAGAATTCCAGAGAGCAGAAAACTCTCTGAGACAACTCCCAGAGCTGTCGGTTAGTCTGTCGGTCAGGTGTCGGCTGACCGACACATGCCCAGAAGTTCAGTTCTGAACTTCGGATTTTCTGAAGTAAAACTTCAAGGAATTGAGCCAAATGGACTCCAACCTCTCCAAAATATTATAAATCATAAGAATACACATATACTTGCCTTTTGTGAAGATCAATGAAGAATAAACCTTCTCTAGCTTGTAGTTCCAAGAAGAAAACCTTGAATCCAAACTTCACACTTTCTCAAATTGAAAACAAAGTTGGGGAAGATGAAGTGAAGGATGTAAGTTCATTGAAAACACTTACAAACTCCTTGTTTGACACTTGATTGAGTGAGATTGGAAGGAAAGAAAAGGAAAAGGAAGAAGGAAATGAGCCTAGGGTTTGGAATGATTTGGGAAATGAGATGAATGATCTCATTGGGCTCATTTAGCTTATATAAGCTAGTTAATTGCATCTAAGTCCATTAATCTCACTAAATTACAATTCAAGTCAAATGAAGGGTCATTTGACCGGATTCTCGTCAAACGACTTCGAGCCCATTATGAAAGTTGACGTACTCGTCGAGATACACGTGTTGGTACTAAGAGTTTCCGTATTCGACGAAATACGCGAAAATTCGTATTTACATAAAAGTCCTTCATTTCCATGTTTGAGTTTAAAACTCCATTTAAACCATGCAATTCCATTCCATTAAGTCCAATTTATTCATTTGAAGTTAATTCCATACCATTTGGGTATAAACCATCATTAATTCAATTAACCATAGTTAATTAGCCTTAAACACAATCAATTCACTTAATCTCTTAATCTAAGTTCAAAATCCATTCAATTCAGTCAACCTTCATTTTATCAATCCATTACATTCATTTGGGACCAATTTCAGTGAGTTTAGTCATTAATCACCATTAGTCTAGTTAAACATGATTAACTAGCACTAAACTCAATTAACTAGAGTTAATCTTGATTAACACGGGACGGAACCTTATAAATATCCCAACTTTTTGAACCATTCGGTCCTCCGAATGCAATTCAAATCAATGTAAATCAATTAAATAACTCAATTCAAAATTACCTGAATGAATAGCTCGAGATACTTTTGAGTCATTTGCTCCTCAAGCTCCCATGTAGCTTCATTAGGTTCATGGTGATCCCAAAGGACCTTGACCCATTTGATCATTCTAGTACGCAGAACTGCCTCCTTTGTATCTATGATCTGAATTGGCTTCTCAACATATGTGGTGTTAGGCAACACTTCGATCTCTTCATGACGAATGATATGTGAATGATCATACACATATTCCGAAGCATAGAAACATGAAATACATTGTGAATACCGGAGAGTTCTGACTGAAGGTCTAGGCGATAAGCCACATTTCCAATTCGACTCGTGACCTTGAAAGGTCCAATGAATCTCGGGGAAAGCTTCCCTTTCTGCCCGAATCGAATAGTACCCTTCATTGGAGAAGTCTTCAAAAAGACTAAGTCACCAACTGCAAACTCTAGATCACGCCGACGATTGTCAACATAGCTCTTCTGCCTTGATCAGCAACCTTCAGTCTGTCATGTATTCTCTGGACTCTTTCTGCAGTTTCAGCAATGATCGTAGGACCGTGGAAACTCCGAGATCCAACTTCTTCCCAGCTAACTGGGGTCCTACACTTTCGACCATACAACGCCTCAAACGGTGCCATTTCAATGCTGGAGTGATAGCTGTTGTTGTACGCAAATTCGTACAACGCTAAGTGGTCATCCCAATCACTCCCAAAATCAATCACACTTGCACGGAGCAAATCTTCCAGGGTTTGTATAGTCCTTTCCGACTGCCCATCTGTCTGTGGATGGTAAGCAGTACTAAACTGAAGTCTAGTGCCAAAGGAATTCTGAAATTACTTCCAGAATGTGGACACAAACCTACTGTCTCGATCGGAGACAATCGAGACCGGTGTGTCATGCAATCGAATCGCTTCTTTGACAAACAGCTTGGACATCTCATTGAATCCTATATCCTTTCTGATTGGAATGAAGTGTGCAGACTTTGTAAGACGATCAACGACTACCCATACGGCATCGTGCTGCCTTTTCGTCCTCGGTAAACCCGATACAAAGTCCATCGTAATGTGCTCCCACTTCCATTTAGGGATTTTCAATGGATGAAGAAATCCCGGTGGTTTCCGGTGCTCAACTTTTATACGCTGGCAAGTCAAGCAGGAAGATACATAACCTGCTATTTCTCGCTTCATGTTATTCCACCAGAATCTATCCTTCAGATTTCTGTACATCTTTGTACTTCCAGGATGCATAGAATATCGAGTGTGATGAGCTTCAAACATTACAGTTTGCTTTAGATCCTCTTGAGCTGGGACACATAGTCTGTCTCTAAAGTACATAACTCCTTCTACTAACACGAATTCTGGCCTACTGGAAAGGTTGTCCTTGACCTTTGCCAACTCAAGGTCTTGAAACTGCCTATCCTTAATTTCCTTGATAAGCATTGGTTCAAAGACAAACATTGTTGCAAGCATCACTTTACTGTCTATCATTTCAACAGCCGCATCCAGATCTCTGAACTCTTCGATCATGTCCCACTTACCAGAATGAAAAGTCATAGTCCTTGATCAGCTCTAACCAACGGCGTTGTCTCGAATTAATATCTTTCTAAGTAAATAGATACTGAAGGCTTCTATGATCGCAATGGACTCCAAAAGTCTCTCCATACAGATAATGCCTCCATTGTTTCAGTGCAAATACAACCGCCGCGAGCTCTAAATCATGTGTGGCATAGTTCTTCTCATGTTCTTTCAACTGATGCGAACCGTAAGCAATTACCCTACCATTCTGCATCAATACACATCCCAATCCAATACCCGAGGCATCTGAGTAAATCTCAAATCCTCCTCTTCCATCGGGTAATGACAAGATTGGGGCTGTAATCAACTTCTATTTCAAGGTTTGAAAACTAGACTCACATGCATCATTCCATTCAAAGGAAGTGCTTTTACGAGTCAGTTTCGTTAATGGCGATGCTATCCTTGCAAAGTCTTTGACGAACCTCATATAATAGCCTGCCAATCCCAAGAAACTTCTTACTTCCGGCACATTCTTCGAACTCTGCCAATTGGTAACTGCTTCAATTTTAGTTGGGTCAATTGCTAATCCCTCTCCGGAAATGATATGACCCAAAAATGCAACCTGTTGCAACCAGAAGTCGCACTTTTCTAGTTTTGCATACAACTGATTCTCTCTCAGTATCTGCAAAGCTGTCTTCAAATGACGTGAATGCTCAACCTCTGACTCTGAATAGACCAGGTTGTCATCAATGAAGATTACAACAAACTGGTCCAGGAAGGGAGCAAACACCCTATTCATTAGAGTTATAAACATTGCAGGTGCATTGGTTAAACCAAAAGGCATAACTAAAAACTCATAGTGTCCATAACGAGTCCTGAATGCCGTCTTCTGCACATCTTGATCCTTAACCCGAATCTGATGATAACCAGATCGGAGATCAATCTTGGAGAAATACGATGCACCCTCGAGTTGATCAAACAACTCATCAATCCTAGGCAGAGGATACTTGTTCTTGATAGTCACTTGATTTATCTGCCTATAATCGATGCACATTCGCAGGATGCCATCCTTCTTCTTCACGAACAATACAGGTGCTCCCCATGGTGAGACACTAGGTCTGATAAAACCCTTGTCAAGCAAATCTTATATCTGTTTCTTCAACTCATACAACTCCGATGGTGCCATTCGATACGGTGCCTTTGATATCGGTGCAGTACCGGGCACAAGTTTGATTGTAAAGTCCACTTCCCTAGCTGGAGGTAGACCTGACACTTCATCCGGGAACACATCTGGAAATTCACAGACTACAGGAATGTTTCGCAATTCCTGTACAGGCTTCTTCTCTGAGACGAAGGCAATGTATCCTTCCCAACCATTACGCATCATTCGTTCAGCTATAAGTGCTGATACAAGCCTGGTATCATACTTCTTTTGAACTCCTTCAAATAATACACTGGCATTGGTGTTGACACCGAAAATGTCACTTTGCCTCTTCAACATCAAGAAAGCTACATGAAGTCGCAACCTGCCATAAATAGGCAATGCAACTTCTCCAAAAAATCAAATCTTGTCAGAATCAAACAAAAACTGCAAGATCCTTCAAGACAGCCAAGGGAGGAGTACACAAGGAGTTTCGGGCCATTTCAGAATCATTTGGCCTAACTTCGCTTCTCCGACAGCTAAATTGGCGCTCCCGGCGGCGACATCATCGAAGACGTCAAAACTTTGATCAGAGCCTACAGATGACTCCAGCATGCCTCAAAAGGGCTCTATGCCAAATTTCAAGTCAAACCGACAACGTTTGACCCTCCATCAATGCTCGAGCAGCAAAATCAAGCCTCCCAGCGGCGGGAACCACCGAAGCCTTCGCTCATCAAACCAAGTGCATGAGTGGCTTCAACATGCTTCCAAAAGGCTGCACGTCGAATTTCAGGTAATTCCGACAACGTTTGACCAGGTTTCGACGCTCTGAAAGAAAATCAAGCCTACCGGCGGCGGAGCTCCCCGGGACCATGGTTTCCAAGACAGAGCCTGTGGATCATCTCAAAATGACTCCAATAGGTTCCTTGTCAAATTTCAGGTCAATAGGACATCGTTTGACCGCACATCAACGCGCGGCATCTCCCTCGCGGCAAAATCAAGTCTACTGGCGACGGGACCCCAAACGGCTTCAAAACTCAAACAAAAGCCTATGGTTGGTCTTATTTATTGCTCAGGAGGCTTCATCTCAACTTTCAGGTCATTCGGACATCGTTTGACCCAGTTTCAGCTTCTGACGGAAAATCGGCAACCCTGCGCGACGAAGTCTTCGGCTTTCCTGGAAAATTGGAAACTTTGCAACCCAAATTGCAAGGATTCTCATCAATTTTTCTACAAGGGAATAAGGCCAACAAATGAGCAAAAATGTCAAAGAAAAATACAGAAGAAAAAACAAAAGAAAAAGACCTCAAAACGACCGCAAAACGGGCTCCGAAAGGGAAAATTCCCCCAGGGTCGCAGACCCCCGCGACCCTGGCCCAAGGTCGCCCGCGACTCTGGAAACCCGGAATCTCCGGTTTCGTCCCGGGAGCTCCGTTTTCCGTCGTTTTTCGCGATTCGAAGCTTCCAACCCCTGGGACTTTCCAAAATTCATACTTTTGAGGCGCCAAATCCTCCGACATCCGTCAAAATCACGGGTCAACCTCCAAAAGTATCAAAATCAACATTGATCGCCAACCGGTCGACCAAAAAAGTGTGTTTTCCGCCCGATAGATCGAAAAATCGACAGGACAGATGTCACCGGCCCGCTGCTAGCTATCAATGTCTGAAATTACACGGTCATCCGATGTCGATCAGCATGTAGATCCATCGGTGATCATCTCCAAAAGAATCCCAAAAGACGCGGCGCGCGACTCTTCAACTGCTCGGCGACCATTTAATGCAGTTAACTGACTAGCTTTATTGCAGTCATTAATTCATTTATTTGAACAGCCCAATCAGAAGCAAGCATCCAAGAGTTACAAATCAATTAAGTCATGGCATTCAAGCCATGAAACTCCTCCCATTATGGTAATTAAGTTGATTAAAAGCCCTTAATCTCCATCGGCCAATTAGATTCAAGGAAAAAGGAGTTACAAAATCAAGAAATAAATCTTGTAACTCCTCCCATTAAAGCCATTAAAGCCCATAAACTCTCCTAATGGCTACCAAGAGCCTATAAATAAGAGAGCTTTCCAAGAAGAAAGGGATGGGGAAAAGGACGAACGGAAAACCGAAGATCGAAAATCAAAAGGTGCAGAGAATCCCGAATTCCAGACAGACAGAGTCTAGAGAAAGAGAGAAAATTCTGCAGAAATTCTACATCAAGCACCACTACAAGGTGACAAAAAGTCCCTTGGGGGGTACTCCCCCCCAAGGTCCTTGCCTTCTCCCGCTGCCTCCAATGGCTTAGACGTGGCTTTTCAGCCCGTCTACTTAGCTTTTTATTGGACATAGGACCTTCTCTTGGTCTTTGTCCTCTAAAAACCTGAGGTTATAGCCAAGCCAAGCGAATCAAGAGCATCCTATGTTCTCATCTGCATTGATGATGGCGAAGCCCATACATGGCTTGCGACCGTCAATCTGAACGAGTCCCCCACAATCTCCTGAAAAGCTAGATCCTCCTTTTCTTGCTTTTCATTGTAGTTTGTATTTTTCTAAAAGAGACAAAAATCACAACTCTTGTCTTTCATTATTGATGAGAATTGTAAATCGGCTATAAACGCCAAAATCGGCTATAAATGCCAAACAAAATCGCCTTTCACGGCAAACCAAGAAAATGTCTCTTTTCTTAAATATTTGTGCAATGGAAAACTTGAAAGAAGTTGATTTCCTTTTTACTTGCGAAGGTTGATCTCCGGATTACCACTTGCAATTCCAAGTAAAATAGAAAATCTGGCACACCCACACAAAGAAATGTTGATGCACGCTTCAGCCCTCCAAGCGTGAAAAGGCAGGACCCGACGGACTCCCACGTCCGCCGACCCCGGTAGCACCCTCGGCAGGAGCGCGTTCCATCAATTGGCTTCATTAACTTTGAAGGTAATAACCTTGCGGAAACAGTCTAAACAAGCCCTGTACTTCTTAAGCCAATCCATGCCGAAGATCACATCAAAGTCATTCATAGTTAGTATCACCAGATCAGCTGGCATTGATATATCTCCAATTTTAACAGTACATTGTGGAATATACAATTCACACACTACTTTGCTCCCTAAAGGAGTAGATACACGGCCAAGGACCCGACTGAGACCCTTGATCTCTGCTATGAGCTAGGAAAGGACTTCAAGGTTCCTGACTTGAACTTCGATTTCGATGGGGCCCAATTGGTTCTCGGCTTGTTGAATACCTTTATTTCGATAAATGACAAAGTGACGTGCCTTGCTTTCATGGCTTCGGACTCTCTTTCCATCTTTGTAATGTTGCACAGCAGAACTTCAAAGTCGGGTATGATCTTCAAAGCAAGAACTTGTCCTTTCAGCCAACGGATTGTACCAAGCACTATAGTTTTGGAGTTGGGTCTTTTCTCTATTTTTATTATATTTACAGTGTGATTGGAGAGTTTGGTTTTCATGTGGGCCTTTATCTTTTGATACGTAACATGGATTTTTGTAATATGATGTTGTAACTTGTAAGTATTGTGTTCTATCAATGGCTATGGACTGTGTCTCTTTTTACCAATTTTGTTTTCTTCTTTGTTAATGTTTTCATTCAAATTCTTGTTTAAGAGCTTACCAAAACATCCCCACCCCCCCCCCCCCCCCCCCCCCCCCCCAAACCCCCAAAAACAAATTTCTTGTTTTAAGAGAAGTTCATTATTCATTTCTCACACAATTAAAATAAAAAAACGCAATTGTAATTATATCAATCTAGTTACAATTTACAGTAGTTTGTTTCAAACAAAAAGAGAAGGTAGTTTCATTTACCAACAAAGAAAAGGGGAAAAAAATTCAAACAGTAATTTCAACTTTTTGTGTGGGGCAACACTATTCTTGATGATAGGTCACCAAAGTATATTTTGGTTAGCCTCATGCTTCGTTGTATGATGGTGTTGCTATTTATTGCTTACCAAGAGTTCAAAGATAGATAGTCATCCTCTCCAGAAAAAAAGTGTGAACATAGATTGATTTTAGGGGCCTATTTGGTAAGTAGTATTGGTGACTGATAATTGGGTATATTGGAGAATTTCTTAATATTAGCCTACATGAAAAGTCCTTTTTAACATTTTGAATTCTCACAATTCTCGCAATTCCATCATTTTGAATGCAGGAGCAGGGTAGAATGTTTAAAATCTTACTTATGGTGACAACATCCAAAGAATTTGAAATTCTCCTATACAAGACCTTTCAACCCTTGCCAACCATGCAGGCTCTATATAACAACCATTCTTCTAATCTGTACTGCTGGTTTCGAAACCGACTTGTTATTTGGGGCCACCCCTGTTTCTAAATTCTATTTTTTATTCGGTCAATCACTATACTTGTGCACACACGCAAGACACCCATCATCGTTGCAGCTAGATTACAGGCGAAACTGTGTAATGAATCCCATAATTCTTTTTAGAAAAATATATCTCCAACTTTCAGCTAAATAAGATTGGCTCCCACTGAAAGATTGAGCATTAGATAGATAGAACCACATCAAATGGAGACACCCACTATATGTTTTCAATCATGTGGTTGAAACTTTTGGTGGGTCCAACCCCTATTAACGTGGAGTTGTATGGATATATAATTGGAGATGAGATTCATCTTGAACGGTCTTGATTATCTCGGTCAATGGTATATTATGCGTAGTTTTCATATGGTAGACTCCTTATATTGGTACACACGCGAACATCTAAACATCTTTTTTCCAACCTTGCCTAGTCCTTACTGAGGTGATAGGTCAGACATTGACAAGGCTTTGATGATGATAATGATGATGATAAACATAAGGTTTCTTTCTCTTCAATCGTTCCTCCTCTCAATCCATATCTCTGCAATTGACTCGGGTCAGTTCAAGGTATTCGTAGTTTTCTTTCGAGTTGAACTTCTCTCCATTTTCTCATAATTTCTGTAGTTCTTTGTTCCAGATCCAAGCAGAATCGTGAAAATACGGAGAATCTTTGATCATTTGGGTGTTTGTTTGCTGATTTTAAGTTTCTAGCTTCGACTTGTTCATGCATTGTCATTTTTCATTTGTAGTTTGTGAAATTGTGATGTTGAAGCTATTATAGACAGCATAATGTGCAGTTTACTGGTAGAATTGTCGGGTATTGTTCTATCAGTTGTTGGTGTTTCTTCTCAATGAATTGTGGTTTTTTTTGCTAAGACTTAGTTAGACATGGGGATAGAAGTTAATTACCTAGTTTGGTAAAGAGGCCTTCAAACTGCAAATAGTTCATTTTGAACAATTTGCAGTTCGATTCGCGAACTATTAGCGAATTAATTTCACATAGTTCTCTAAGTTGAATAATCTATTCTATTGCGGTGCTTTCCTAAAAACACAAGGCGCTCAAAAGCACTACACCTCGATATATTAGTGCTAAGCCATACGTAACTCCGATCAGACTTGGCCCCATGTAAACATGCATTAATCAGCAGTAAAATATAGAATTTTACTTTGGTTTTTATCATAACCTTGTTTTACATGTTTTCAATTTAATTGTGGCTGAAACTATAATTGAAGTAAAATTTCGCCTTTAGGGTAAATGAACTTTACAATTTTTTTTTTGAATTGTTTGGATTTTAGGCAATGACCTTTAGTGATGGACTTACAAAATGGGGACACGTAAAGTAGTTCATCGAACTTGAACTTCGAATTAGCTGAATTTAGAAGCGAATCAAATGAACCTACTCCATCGAATTTTATGATCAAGCTAAGTCTCGAATTGCAAATTGTGAATTGCAAACTCGAATGCTAATTAGTCGAACTATGAATTGAGCCGAGTGGGGCATATCCAGTCTCACCCGAGTTTATAAATGCATGCACATACCTGGCCCAATACTGGGCCATCCCGAGTCTAATTTCAGTAAACTACACTAAGCTACAAGCACCAAATGCTGGACCAATTTTGTTGATCTGGCTGGGCCAAGCGTTAAGCCAAGCGTTAAGCCTTTTTCAATTTGTCAAAGCTAGGCCCAAATATTAAATGGGCCCAAGTTTTTGATCCAGGTCTGGCCTAAATACTAAAATCTTAAGCCCAAACCAAGCCCCAATCGACCTGGGCCGATTCATGAGCACCAATATCCACCCATATGGACCCCCCCCCCCGCAATTAATGTTTACCATCCTTGAATCTGTTTTTGTATTCTATTATAGTAGGAAGGATTTTGAGGGGGAAGGCATTTATAAAAAAAAAAAAAAAAAAAGTTTAGTGTGTGAGAGATGTGATGTGAGTGTGACCCGTAACTAGAGGTGAAAATCTGGCACTGCACGGCCCACTGAAGAAGGGCCTGGCCGGCATGGCCCATGTAATTATGCGAGCCATGCCGTGCCTGGCCCAGGTCCACTGGGGTCAGCCCAGCACGGCTCTGGTCATGCCGTGCTGGGCCAGGCCCTATTCGGGCCTGGGCCGTGCAACCCGTGGGCGGCCCACATATCCCCTTCCCTTTTTAAAATTTTTTTTTTTTTTTAAGTTCTTTTTATGGAAAAAAATTGAGCATTTTGTGGGCTCGGCGTTCAAGTATTCATGGTCAAGACCTGGTCCCTATTAATTGAACTCGGCCCGACTATCAATTGGACTCATATCATATGCAGGCCCAGTTGCAATTATCTCATCAATCGGGTTTGAAAAAACATGAAGGATTTTTCAAGTTGAACAAATTCGGGTCATTGACACCCACAGGCCAAAGGCACTTTTTTTTTTTCCCCTTCTATTTCTGGTGTTTTCTGTGATTTGAAACTTTCTTTCACTCTCCACAATTTTCCACAAACAGATATCTTTCCCACTTGCTTCTCTCTCTTTACAATTTTCCACAAGCAACATCCAAGAACTTGCAATGAAGGGATTGAATTAGGTAATCCGTTCCATGCTGTGTTTGCTTCCCCACAAAGTCAAAGAAACGCGTCATAAACCCCAAAACAAAGCTGTATCATTCCATTGCAATTTGATTGAATGGTCAAAATTCAAATGGGATGTTCATTGTTAATATTATTACTACATGGAATGAAAATGAGAAGCATTAGCAGATAGATAAATTGATACAAGTTAGAGAAAGGTTAATTCTAGTTCTGGGGGGTAACTGGATAACCAATCCCATGCCTTCTTGTGGGAAAAATTACAAACAAGCAGCTGCTGATGAGGCCAATTCCAAAAGGGCCTGGGCCGGGCCGGGCCGGGCCGAGCCTGGCCATGCCTGTCTGTTCCTCGTGCTGGGCCGGGCCGCCCGTGGGCCTTGGGGACCTGGCCCAGCACGACCCAGTGGGATTGGCCGGCCCGCTGACCAAGTCAACGGGCCCAAGCACGGCCCAGGCACGTTTTTTTCGTGCCGGGCCCGTGCTGGGCCGGGGCCGCCCGCCCATATTTTCACCTCTACCCGTAACCGATGGCCTAGCCGTGTGAATGTGAATGTTGAGTGGGAAGCTCGGGTCCTGAAATGGAAGGAATGATTGGTGGTCCAAGTACACTTTCTACGAGCCTGTTTTATTCTTGACCTTGTTGATGCATGAAAGTAACCACCAAATTGCAGTTTGTGGATCACTTCACTCAGGATGAAGAAACTTAAGCATTAGACTCTCCCTCTGGACAAGGCCAAATAAAACTATGATTGAGTTGGCTTTCACTATTACATTGCTAACAATACGTCAACTTGGCTTTAAAATAATGGCCATTGAGTGATGGATGGCTATGTGTAAGTTAATTTTAGAGGGAATATTATGATATTAGGTCGTAATAGTTTGCAATGAAGGCTGTTTTCAGCCTGTTATTGTGGTTTATAATGGTTTTTTCATCCATATATGCATTGAGAATGACCAATTAGATGGCACACCTTAATATTTTTAACATTTTAAAAATGAAAAAGCTAACCGAAACCATTGATCAATTTGTATGTGTTCTACTAGAGAACAATATTCCATTATAATGACAGAAACAGGTTTTGAAAACCATGGTCGGCCTCATGAATGTCTGGTTTTGATTGTGCTTTGAAATTTCATTTGGCACCAAATCACCTCGAATAACTCAACTCTATATACCAATCAATACCAGTCCAAGTCTAGAATTGGGGTCTCACTGCTGAAGTATTATAATGAATGACACAATAACATAAGAAATTATGTTTTGAAGATTCTTCTACTAATTATAAGCGGTTATAAGGTGAAATGAGCCAAATCCCTCCTCCCCTCTCGTTCCTTCCCTCCGATTTCCCCCCTCTTCGCCACACTCAACCCCGCAGTGATCCAGCCCCCCGCCCTGCTGGGACTAGCTCTTCTTCCCCTTCAGGCGATCTCCTTTCCCCAACCCAAGCCCCCTGCTCTCAGGAAATCCTTCCCCCAGACCAACCCCCTGTTCAGACACCGTCTCTCCCATTTCAGCCAGAGGACAACCCTCCAGGAACTGCAGCCTTAGTTTCTCCTCCTCCCCCGCCCCTGCGAACTGGGACACCAACCAGCTGGAGCTATTGATGCATCACCTAGTTGGTATTCTTCGCTCGGCAAAAGGTAAGCCCCTAGATCTCCCTCCGGACCCACTTCAGTACTGCCCCTCCTCAGTCTGCCCCTCCTCCCCTCTCGTTCCTTCCCTCCGATTTCCCCCCTCTTCGCCACACTCAACCCCGCAGTGATCCAGCCCCCCGCCCTGCTGGGACTAGCTCTTCTTCCCCTTCAGGCGATCTCCTTTCCCCAACCCAAGCCCCCTGCTCTCAGGAAATCCTTCCCCCAGACCAACCCCCTGTTCAGACACCGTCTCTCCCATTTCAGCCAGAGGACAACCCTCCAGGAACTGCAGCCTTAGTTTCTCCTCCTCCCCCGCCCCTGCGAACTGGGACACCAACCAGCTGGAGCTATTGATGCATCACCTAGTTGGTATTCTTCGCTCGGCAAAAGGTAAGCCCCTAGATCTCCCTCCGGACCCACTTCAGTACTGCCCCTCCTCAGTCATCCCATCCAACATCCTTCATCCCAGGTTCCCCCTTTCAGTCTTCACCCCCAGGTCAGCCTCCTCCACCAGGCCCCCACTACCAGTCAGCACCGGGACCCAGAGTATAAACCCTGGCTAAACCTATTTCCTAATTCCGCCCCTTTATCCCCTTCGGAGTATCCCTCTTCATCCATCATAGATGGTCATCTAACAATGACAATCCCTACCTCCCTGATCGAACCAAGCAAATCCTCTTTCTCCAATGCAGCCATTGGAAAATTCTTTGGCAAACATCCAACTGTAGAATAGCTATCAGGCCAGGCTAACTCCAAGTGGAACTTATCCAAGCCTTGCCTCATCTCTCTTACGGATAAAGGTCTCTTCTTATTTAGATTTGCTACCAAGGAAGACAGAGACATGGCCCTCTCCAACGGTCCTACCCTCCAGCAAAGCAGGAAATTCCAAATCCTCCCCTAGTCGCCTGGCCAGGACCTCTCCACCTGGCCTTCCCTCCACCCAGTCTGGATTCAAATCCATGTTATCCCTTATCACTGCTGGAGCTCTAACATCCTCTTCTCCATAGCCAGCTCCATAGGTACCCCCCTCCAACTGGATGACATCACAGCCTCTCAAAAAATCCTTACTTTTGCTAGGATTCTGGTGAGGCTAGACCTCTCAGGACCAAAACCCTCAGAGATCAAAGTGGTTTTAGAAGGAGAACCTGGTATCCTCCTTTTAGTTTCTTATGAAAACCTCCCATGTTCCAAATGCCTCCTCCTGGGACACTCAGAAAACTTTTGCAAAGCTGCCCAATACTCCCTCTCTTCTAAGCCTCCCAAGCCAAATCTTCATCTCAGTGAAGGAATTCTAGGGAAACCCCCTTCTGGCCCATCCTCGTCAGAAACTCTTAACCATATAGAACCCCAGCCTGGCCCTCTTCTGGGCTCCCAAGCCCCTCCTGAGGTTTCCTCCTCTCAGGATCCCCCTCCTGAGGTTTCCTCCCCTCAGGATCCCCCTCATCTTGGCCTTCATACCTTTCAGCCTTCAAACAGTGATCCCCCTCTTTCCTTACCCTTCTCCCAGCAGATCCTTGCCCTCTCCATTCCAGCCAACCCAGCAAGCTTCTGCAATGCAGATCCTCCCCAAGACTTTCCAGGCCCTATTCTAGATACCTTAAACTCTTTTTCCATCCTGGAAAATTGCACTCTCAGTGACCCTTTCTTTATCTCTTACCCAAATCCCAGGAATTCTGATCTAAGCAGGGACCTTACCACCTCTGATAATGCAGGAATTTCCCTGGTAGTGGACCTCACTCCTTTTTCTAAGAAAAAGCAAGCAAAAATCAAAGGTAAAAATGTTGTCCCAAACTCCAAGCCAACAACTAGGAGCTTGAAAGGTACCCTCTCCCCTCTCACCAATTCCAAATGATTAAAATTCTCTACTGGAACTGTAGGGGCATTTCAAATGCCCCAACCATTAGATCCTTAAACCACCTGGCTTCCTCTAATTCCCCTGATGTTATCTTCATTTCTGAACCTAAGACTTTTGACCCTCCTTCTTCTCTGCTTTCTTCCTTAGGTTATGATGGTTTCTTATCCAATAATCCTTCCTCTTCTGCCTCAATATGGTGCTTTTTCAGATCCAACTCCAATTTAAGCATCAACCTTATTGACTTCTCCCCCTAGTTCCTTACAATCTCTTTCACCATCCCCTCCACTGCCACCAATTGTCTTCTTACAGGGATCTCTGCCTCCACCAATTACATCCAAAGAAGATACCTGTGGAGCTATCTATCCTCTCAATCAAATTCTAATTGCCCCTGGTGTGCTTTAGGCGATTTCAACTCCATCATCTCAGCTTCTGAGAAACTAAGCCTTAGACCTTCTCGCCTCAATCTGGATTTCCAGCAGATGATCCTCTCCTCTCATCTGCAAGACATGGGCTTCTCAGGCAATAAATTCACCTGGTCCAACAACCGCAAAGGGACTGATTATGTAGCAGCTAGGCTGGATAGGGCCCTTTGTAATCACCTTTGGCACTCTAGCTTTAATGACCCTCTCCTCACCCATTTGCCCAAATTTTCCTCTGACCATTGTCCCTTGCTTCTCTCCCACAAGCGTCAACAAGCTCTTAGAGCTCCTTTTAAGTTTGAAGCTATGTGGATTGCTCACCCAGATTTCCTCTCTCTGGTGGCGAATTCTTGGATCCAACCCTCAGCTGGTAACTTCCAGAAGGACCTGGCTTTAAACCTGAAAATTTTAAAGCAAGTCCTTAAAGAGTGGAATTTCAATGTCTTTGGTGATATCAAGCAGAAGGTTACTTCGGCAGAAAATCTTGTTCTGGGGACCCAACATCTTCTTGATGAGAATCCTTCCCCCTCTCTTCATCTTGCTCTATCTGAAGCTAAGGCCTCTCTCCACAATTGCCTCCAGCTTCAAGAAATCCATTGGCGGCAGAAGTCCAGAATTAGATGGCTGAAAGAGGGAGATAGAAACACTGCCTTCTTCCATGCCTCTGCAAAATCCAGAGGGGTTGTGAATCACATTGACAGAATCAAATCTAATGGCTCTTGGGTGGAAGATCAGAAGGACATCCAGTCCCTTGCAGTGGAACACTTCTCTTCAATAGCAAATTCTTCTCACTTAGCTCCCTCCGATCTCCTTTTTGGGTTAGGCAGCAACAAGGTCACTGAAGACATGAACACCCTTCTCTCCTCTACTCCGGATGCAGAAGAAATCAGAATCGCAGTTTTTGCTCTTAAAAAAGACAGTGCACCTGGCCCGGATGGCTTCTCTGGTTATTTTTTCACAGCTACTTGGGACATCATTGGCTTCTCTGTGGTCAAAGCTGTTCAACAGTTCTTCATCTCAGGAAAGCTTTACAAACCTTCCAATAGCTACTTCATCTCCCTCATTCCTAAATCAGATTCCCCTTCCACCTTTGCAGATTATAGGCCAATTAGCCTTCTCAACTTTACCTACAAAATTATATCCAAAATCTTGGCCACTAAACTCTCCAAGACCATTGGCCACCAAGTTTCTCCTAACCAGGCAGCTTTTGTCCAAGATAGATCAACCCATCAACACATAGCCTTAGCCCATGAGCTGTTTCAAAAAATTCACTCCAAGCTGAAAGGTGGTTCTCTTTGTATGCAATTGGACATCTCCAAGGCTTCTGACAAGCTTAGTTGGCTTTTCCTCTTCAAATCCCTTCACTTCTTTGGCTTCTCTGACAGATGGATCAACCTCATCAGAGAATGTGTCTGCACTGCCAAAGGGTCAGTCCTCATCAACAGATCTCCAGTTGGTTTCTTCTCCTCCTCCTGTGGTCTAAGGCAAGGGGACCCCCTCTCCCTTTACCTTTTTATCCTTGCTCAAGAGATATTAAGCCTCAACATCCATAATTTGGTCTCCAATAAATCAATTTTACCTCTATCCTCAGCCCCAAATACTCCCTGCCACTTATTGTATGCTGATGACATTCTCCTGTTCCTTAGAGCCCAGAAAAGCAGCCTCTTGGCTTTGAACGAGGTCATTTCCTGCTACCAATCCAGTGCTGGCCAGTATTTCAACTTGGAAAAGAGTAAGCTTTTCATTGGAAATTGCACTCCCAGAAAGAGAACCCAGATCCTTGCCATTACTAACATCAAGGATAAGCCTCCAAACTCTTTCTACCTTGGAGCCCCCCTCATCATTGGCACCCCAAAAAGGCAGCATTTCACTACCATTCTTGACAGATTCCGTTGTAAGCTTTCAGGTTGGAAGTCAAAAATCCTGTCTTTTGCTGGCCGCAGG
Source organism: Umbellularia californica (assembly GCA_028538565.1). Taxonomy (NCBI): domain Eukaryota; kingdom Viridiplantae; phylum Streptophyta; class Magnoliopsida; order Laurales; family Lauraceae; genus Umbellularia; species Umbellularia californica. Next base: position 8,122,571 of record JAPQWN010000001.1, on the reverse strand, counting down.
ATTCCGGTGAGGCATGTGCTTAGCAGCCTTCCAATTCACATTGCTATGATCCTTCCAATTCCCAAGTCGGTTTCCAACCACATGGAGTCCATAATGAGGAACTTCCTTTGGTCTGGTGGGGCTGTCAAGCAGAAAAGGAATCAGATCAATTGGGTCACTTGCACTCTTCCAACCAAAGAAGGTGGCCTGGGCATCAGGCATGTTAGTGAGCAGAATGAGGCTTCTTTCATCAAGCTGGGCTGGATAGCCATGACTTCCAATTCCCTCTGGGCTTCTTGGATGGCTGGTAGATACTTCCCCAATTCCTCTATCTGGAACTCTTCCAACTCCAAGTCTGGGTCCTGCATTTGGTGTAAAATCAGGAAATTGGCCCACCATATCCATTATGGCAATCAGTGGAAAATTGGAGATGGCAAGAAAATCGATATCTGGTTCGATCACCAGATACAATCTGGAACTTTAGCTGCAATGTTTCCTTCAATTAGCTTTCCTCCAAATCGTATGCTTCTCTCTCTCTCTGGGAAGAAGGTTACTGGATTTTTCCCCCTCAAACCCCTGAAGTTGCAACTGACACCTTGAGGCAAGCTACCCTTCATCTTACTTTGGACTCTTCAGTCAATGACACTATCCTCTGGAGCTCTCACAAGGACAAAGGCCCTTCTCTCCAGGAAGCTTGGCAGCTCATTAGATCTAGCAATCCCTCTTCTGATTGGAATTTCTGGGCTCCGCTGATCTGGAACAAGCTCCAGCCCCCTGAGGTGTCTTTCTTTGCTTGGAGGTTGCTTCATAGTAAAACCCCTTCCCAAGCTTGGGCTCAGAAATCTGGTATTAGCTTAGCTTCAAGATGCAGTCTCTGTCACAGTGATCTTGAGTCCACTCTGTACCTCCTTTTTCTTTGCTCCTTCTCCTCTCCAATTTGGCAATGGATTTTCTCTGCAGCTGGCCTGTCTGTGCCTGGTCCTCTGTCCCCATCGAAAATATGGCATGCTCTTTCAAACCATAGTGATCGCCTGGCTTGCAAAGGAGTTGCAACAATCTTCTTCTCAACAGTCTATGCAATCTGGATCTGCAGGAATAATGCTCACTTCTCCACCTCTGCAGCTTCTCAGCAGAAGGTAATATCTTATCTGACTGAGCTTCTCTCAGGTTCCCTCAAGAGCATTTCGAAGCCCTTCACTGGCAAACCTCTCCAATCATTTTGTAATTTCCTTTTTTCTTAACTCTTCAGCTTAGTTTCTTTTCTAGCTTCTGGTTTTCCTCCCTTTTGGCCTCTGTTTTGGCCCGGCTTCTTTTTTCTCTTTTCTTTTTTTGTTGTAGCTCTCTCAGCTTTTTTGGCCTCTGTTTTGGTCCTGGTTTTCCTCTTTCTTTCCTGTGTTGTTGTTGCTCTTTGAGCTTTCTCTTTCCTAGGCTCTCTGCCTTGCTCTCTTCTCTTTAATTAATTCATTTGCCATTTAGCAAAAAAAAAAAAATAAATTATAAGAGGTTATGAACATCATGTTAGTCTTGATTGAAACTAAACAATTCTACGGCTTATTTAAGATACTATTTTGAAACCCTAATTTTGATCCAACCATGAGAATTAATGACAAACATCATAAATTTGCTTGATAGCTCCATCAAATTTATTTATTCTTAGTACTTATTTGTTTTGTTAATTAATAAAGTCAGGTGGGCTTGTTGAGAAAGTGAGTAGAAGTGCTCATGGGCCAGGTTGGGCCAGTCCGGAGCTCATCCAAACCCAGTAAATTTACTTATTAGGCCTAGAATTCAGGTTAGGGTGGAGTACATGGGCCTTAAAGTCACGCCCCACCGTTGTGCAAATCATTTAACAAGAACTTATATAAGGGGTTGCATGTAAAATCCAAATTAACCATTCATAGGACTGACCAAATTACAATCCCACTATAGGACCCATTATACTTTATTCACGTGTTTTACAAGTTATTATTGAGGGTGGCTGGACCCTAATTTGAACACAAATTACAGAAGCCACGTAAGCAGATTCCTTGCATGCGATCTAGCGAGCTCTTATAATTCTCCATGAATGTGAACAAATGACTGATTTTTATTTCAAATATTTGGTGGACAGACATTGATTGATTGGTTAGGTTTTCTTGATTAGTACCACTTTATAAAAATCCAGTTAACAAGCAGTGATTGATTGTTTATATTGTCTTGATCTGTACCACTTTCTAGCTGGATTGCAAGTTGCAACTAGTCCACATTAAGTGCCGTATTGTGGAAGGTTTGTTGAGTTACATCGTCCTTTTCCCTACTTTTTTTTTTTTTTTTCTTTTTTTGGTGGATGTTCACGTACACGGGTAGTGGGCCTCAGAGTAGCCATCTGAATTACTGGACAAATGAGGTGATGATGTTTGCTCTTCATGTAAAATGCAACTATTAGGGGCTCAAGAAGAGATAATACCTGATTAGCAAGGCCCACTTTATGTACTGTAGATGGAGGATAGAAGAACCGAACGTCCAATGAAACAAATCCCATCCATCCATTTTGACAGTTAAACAAAATATGGGACTAGGTGTCTATCCCAGCCATCCTCTTCTTTGAAGAAGTGTTGACTAGCAAGGTCTCCCAGAAGAAGTTTGGGGCTTCTATTATAACATAGACGAATAAAATCAACAATAACACGGATCCCCCGGAGCACATTAATTGTCTAACCATCTTTCTGCATATTGCTGTGAAAAAGAACTTTCATTGTTTGATGTAAATTCTTTCTAGGAGAAAAAGCAAAATTAGTTCAGCTTTTGCAATTCTGCACTAAAGTGTTTCGAGGGTGGGTAGAAAATAATATTCAGCAGAATAGTAGATGTTCATTGACATGACTGAAATGTGCCCTAAGGGCACATTTGTGTACATGCTCAGGAAAATTTCCTCCCCTGTAAATTTTTTTTTCCGAGCACTTATTATGGAAAAGTAGCTATACCAAAAATGATTTTACCGTAGTACGGAATTTAATTTCTGTAATCCTTATGTTTATTTTTATTTTTTTTACAAAACTGGTTACACAAAAGTAATGTAACATAAGAGACAATCTGATCTGCTTAAAATAAAATCCCTCATTGTCTAGTGGGCCTGGCTATTACAGATGATCTGATCTGCTTAAAATGAAATCACTCGTTGTCTACTATTTGTCTCCAAATTTTACCCTCAATAGAAGTTGTTCTGGCTATAAATTTGAGCATACAATTATTTTTTTTTTTTGAAGATTATTAAGAACATAATTATATTCTAGAGATGGGCCCCACTGTGACTATAACAACCTCCACTCGCAAAAAGTGGTTAAAAGTGATCCGAAATCGAGACCCATAGAAAATCCTCCAAACTCAGTGTTTCTCGGCTAGAAATTCTCCACGGTTTTTAATGGGTTCCAGTTCGGACGTCAACAGACATTTCTCCACCCAAGTTCCCATTTAAACGGGTTCCGGAATCCAGTTCCCTTCCTCATTCTTTCTCTTGAAAGCTGAATATTGATTGCAAAAAAAAAAAAAAAAAAAAATTCTCAATTCTGGCCTTAGGAGAAGCCACATCAGTTTATTGGGACCCATTTGTGGATGTACCTTTTCAATAAAATGTCTCTTGTGCCCATTTGTGTGGATGTAACCCAATTAAAAGGGATGCCTTCCAACTTTATAAATTAAGGCTATTTTTAAAAATTTTATATAATATTCAAAATAAGCATAAATGCATATGAATCATTTATTTTGTGTATGTTATTTGAGACCCATCAGCTTATTGTAGAAGCTCGATAATGACAGCTAGACTCACCCGGTAGATTCTTGCTAAAGTTGCTCATAATTAAATGTTATTTGAGAGTATTTTAGTGAAGAATCTTAAACTAGATAAATTAGGAGTCTTCATTATTTTTAGTTTAGTTTTTCAAAAAAAAAAGTCAAAAAGTAACCCCATTTCTCCACTAAAAGACAAAAAAAAAAAAAAAATCCACAATCAATTCAAAAAGTCAAAAAATTACATAACAAACAACTAAAAATAAAATACCACCATAACCCACTTATATTTTCTTATTTCTTCAAAATAACCTTTACTTCACTCAACTCCATTAGTAAAGTCCCTAAAATAGCCCCTTACGGTTAATCATTGGTAAAATATTGGTAAAATCTTGGATATACAACACCACCTACTAGCCCTGTGTATTGAATAAGACGTCCAAACGTTTCGAAGCTAGGACCTCCAGCTCAGTTCATCACTGGACTTCCTAACCACCGGAACAATTTAAGTGTGGGTAAAATTTAGGAATTAAGTGTTAGTTTTATTATAACTCTACAAATCATTAGATTAATAATGTGCAGGAAATCAAATTTAAATTTTACATATGATCAATATATCCGATGGTAATAGCAGATAACACATAGGAAACAAGAAGGCACGGAATTGAGCGACCCAGAGCATGGTGGAACATCGCTGTTTTTCAGTACCTTGCATCCGCAGATGATGTCATGATCAGTGCTCAATCATGTGATGTGCCTACGATCTTTAAAATCTCTCTCTCTCTCTCTCTCTCTCTCTCTCTCTCATGATCAGTGCTCAATCATGTGATGTGCCTATGATCTTTAAAATCTCTATCTCTCTCTCTCTCTCTGTCTCTCATGATCAGTGCTCAATCATGTGATGTGCCTATGATCTTTAAAATCTCTCTCTCTCTCTCTCTCTCTCTCTCTCTCTCTCTCTCTCTCTCTGCAGGCTTCTGTTGCGCCTTCTGGCTGTGCTGGGGAAGTCTTCTGCTGCTGTCCTATGAGTCCTTGCAGGTGCTGCTCCGTGCAGAGCTTTCTGGTGGGTGCTATTTGTGCTGGAGTTGCTGGTCTCTTCCTCTTTTCTCTGCTTGCAGAGCTTTTGTTTCAGCAGTGCTCTCCTCCCCTCTGTTGTTCTTGGGAGCAGCTGTTGCTTTGTGCTGTTTGTGGTGGCTGCGGTGTTGGAAGTTCTTGTTGGGCTTTTGGTGGAGTCTTTCGGTTGTTTTATTTTTCTCTTGTCCTCTTCCTTTGTATTTTTTCTTCTGGCTCCTTTTGCTGCTGGGGGTGGTTTTTTCTGTTTGCCTCCTTTTGTGGCTCTCTCTCTCTCTCTCTCTTTTTGGGGGCCTTTAGCCTTTTCCCTCTTCTTAATTCAATTTGCTATTTAGCAAAAAAAAAGTACATAAATACGAAGAATCCTCTCCTGTTTCCTTACGTTCATTTGAACACTTGTCTTACCCACCTTGTCTAACTCTAACCATGGCTTCAACTTCTCTTTCTCTCCCCCTTGCCATCATCTTCTTCTTCTTTCTTCTACCCAACAGCCTCCATGCCATTAGTTTCAGCATTGATCTCATCCATCGCGACTCCCCTCGTTCTCCATTCTATAACCTATCTGATAGTCTCTCCAATCGCATGTCGAGAGCCATTCGTCGATCGAATTCTCGCATGGACTACTTCCATTCTACAATTTCCACCTATCCCACAGACATATCATCTAACGTGTTACCCAACAGAGGAGACTATCTCATGACAATATCCCTAGGCACCCCACCCGTTCAATTACTGGCTATTGCCGACACAGGAAGTGATCTCATCTGGACACAGTGCAGTCCCTGTGAGTCTTGCTACGACCAGGACGCCCCTCTCTTCGACCCAACCAAGTCGTCTACTTATGGCGACCTATCGTGCGATTCCAGCCCGTGCTCAGCCCTTCCTCGGTCCTCCTGCATCGATGGCAGCTGCCATTACTCATACAGTTACGGAGACCAGTCCTACACCGAAGGAGTTCTTGCATCGGAGACACTTGGGTTGTCTAGCTCAGAATTCCCAAAGATAGCATTTGGGTGCGGTCACAATAATGATGGGACGTTCAACAGCCGCACAGCTGGGCTCGTGGGCCTTGGAGGTGGGTCCCTTTCTTTGATCTCTCAGCTGAGTTCTTCCATAGGCGGGAAGTTTGCCTACTGCTTGGTGCCGCTTGCTATGAATACTGCCAGCAGCCGCATGAATTTTGGCGACACTGCTGTAGTCTCTGGTAATGGAGTTGTCTCCACTCCTCTCATCTCCCGACAAGGACGCGAAACCTACTTCTTTCTCACCCTCCAAAAGATCACTGTAGGAACCAATAGCATTTCTCTTCCACAGGCCGCGCAAGGCAACATCATCATCGATTCTGGCACGACTCTCACCTATCTTCCCACCTCGGTCTATCAACAGCTTTTATCTGCGTTGAAGAATTCCATCAATCTCCAACCCGTCCAGGACCCGTCTCAGAGTGGCCTTGAGCTCTGCTACCAGTCTGGAACGGGCTCCAACATTCCTGAATTGAAGTTTGGATTCGATGGTGCTGAAGTGGTTCTGGGGTTCTTGAATACCTTCATTCAGGTGGATCAGAACGTGGCTTGTGCTGCTTTTAGGCCTTCACAATCTCTGTCTATCTATGGGAATGTTGCGCAACAGAACTTCAAGATTGGCTACGATCTTCCAAACATGAAGGTGGCATTCCAGCCAACGGATTGTACTAATAACTAGTGTCTTGGAATTGGGTCTTATTTGGGTGAGGTGGTTGGTTATCCATGTATAGGTTCTGATTTCACATTTTGTTTTTATGATGAATAATCTGTAGTAATGGTTGGTTCTGCTTGCTATGTTTGATTCTTCTAATGTGCTGGGTCTGTGACAGCCAAATGCTTTCGTTGTTTTTTTTTTTTTTTAATTGTATGGTTAGTATTTGATATCAGATACTTCTTATAGAAGTCCTAGTACGATGAGATTCCAATTTGCACGTGCACTGGACCCAGATGCTACATGGATATATGGTTGTAATCCATTTAAATGATGTTGTTCTGCACTAGAAAATTCCAACGGGCATACATGGTTGCCTCTCCATTTAGAACTTTCAAATGAGTTCTGACACTCATTTGTTTTATTTTATTTTTTTTTTATGAGGGTTTTTATACCATAGAAGGGGCCCACTAAAACACACTATTGGAAAATAAAGAGGAAGAATTTCATAGGAAGATGAAGTTGGTTCCACTCGGAAACGTATAGAGGAAACCCTAGTAATATGAGCGGCGGACCCAAGAATTCTTCCTTGGAGAGGCCACTATGTAGAAGAAATTTTTGGGAGGGCCACATAGAAAAAATACATATAAATTTCAAAATATATCGGGGCTTTTCTGAAAATTTTAGGGCCTCCCCCCTCTCCCAGTGAAAATATGTAATTTATATTAAAAGAATTTTCAACGAGGAATGCCTAAAATGGCTATGGAAATAAGAATTTTACAAATTAGAAAATTTTTTCAGCTTTTGGACTTCTGTGAAACATCTCTTGATGTTTATCACTCGCTTCTAAAATAAAAGTCTAATAGGAGATATTATCCTACGAGTAGACTCATATTGTTGATATGTTGATATGCAGTCCTGTTTGTGGGGCCAATATTATTAGATTTTTGTATATTCATAAGATGTGGGAGGATTAATTGATGGATGAGGTCATCCGAAACACTCGCCTCATCATTAGATTACCGTAGCTCTTGATTTAACACCCTTAGATCTTAATGGCTTTTTTACCTATATGTATATATGTATGTACGTATGTATAGATTCAATCCAATGACGAAAAATGATCTGATGAGAGAAAATGATCTTAATGGCCTTGTACCAGATGATGGAACAAATAAAATATAAAAAGAGTTGCATTGATAAAAAAAAATGGGTCCAAGTGGAATCCATAGAGCTGGACTTTGCGTGAAGTTTGCTGGTTGGAGAACATTCTTCTCGTAATGATACTCATGGTGTATTGGCTTTGAGCCAAATTGCAATCCAATAAGTAGATGACGGACAGATTTATCATGTACAAACGTGATTCATTAATATTGCTCTCATATTGTGCATTTTATTCTTCTTTCACAAGTGACTAAAATAACAGTAGCCCAATCTCTATTGAAATTAACAATCCACACTTAGGATTGGGCAGATGTCACATTCCCATAGATGCCAACCAAAAGCGAACACATATGTTGGATACAACAAAAACTTCTCTGATTGCCAATCTACGTTATTTAACAAGGCACTATTTGTGGTTGGTTGGATTGTCTTGATCGGCATCACTTTCTTACTAAGTTGCTGCCCAAGTGCCTTTGAGTCCGGATCTCTGTGTCTCTTTAAACTTACATAATTTTGAGTCCTTTTTTTTTTTTTTTTTTTTTCTTTGGCTAATAGGTAAATTTATATTGAAAAGAGAAAAAAAGGGCAAAGCCCCCAGGAGAAGAAGAAAAAATACAACCAAAAGCATACAAACAAAACAAAAGGGCCACCTCATGAAAAAAAAAATAGAAGGGGTTAAACCCAACAAGAAACAAAAACGTTAACAGCTAGAGCCAAAACAGGAATAGCATGAAACCAAACATTAGAAAGAAGAAAAGAGATACTCTTCACCAAAACAAAACAGCAGCAGCAAAAAAGAGGCACCACCCCAGGATGACAACAGCAAAAGGCATTACAGAGAAGGCATCATAGCTGAACAGAGAAAGCTCCAAGCAGCTGCAACAGGAACAAAAGTGCAGAACAGCAAACCAAAGGGGAGGGAGGAGGAAAACTGCAGGGGAGCTTTTATATATATATATATATATATATATATATATATATATATATATATATATATATATATCTCCATGCACAGCATACACTACAATGATGAAAACAAACAGCATTCTAATTAAAGCTTAGCACTGCACCACCCTACACATCCTCAACGCCGAACACAACATTACAGTCCACTCCTATTCAAAAGGACTTTGCTGCAGGGCAACAGAACCAACACAGCACAACACCATCATCAAAATAGACTTCAAGGAGCAAAGCATAACCAAAGAGTGAAAGCCTACTTTGAGACAGAACCAAAACTCCCCCAGCAGTAAAAAACAGAGAACAGCTCAAAGAGAATGCACTGCACCACCAAGCAGAGAAGCACAGCACTCAACCTTAAAGCACTGCAAATCGAAAATAACTGTCTGAGAAAAGAAGACAACCCAGCAGCTAGATGGGCGCTACTTACTCATGACTGCTGTGAGCAGATGGGACCAAAGCAGGGCAAAGCACAACACAGCAAGGCACTGCCCAAGAGCTGAACCAGAACAAACACCAGCTAAAGCATAGCCGGACTATAAATCATAGCAAAGAGAGAAGTAGAGAAGAAAAGAGAAAGGAATCTCCCCTTAATTTTCCAAACTGAGAGCCCTCACTAAAGGATGAGAAGGGGATCTCGATCCTTTAAAGGAGCTTAACATGCCACTTAGACTGTCTAAGAAGATCAAGTGGGTTATCATCAGAGTAGGGACCTTACTTCGATGCTTCGCTTCTTTCCCGGAGAACCAAAGGGCATAAATGGCTTGGAAGAAAATTGCAGCAACAGGCTTTCTTCCATGGACATCTACACCCTTTGCTAAGGCAAACCGGACATACTTTTCTGAGTTGAAGCCTTGAAGGAGTGGAACCCCACAACATGGCCCACCCGTTGTCGCTCAAAACCCAACACCCTTGCAATGTGGGGGATGTCTCCAAAACTTTACTCTTAGCAGTAGTTTACCTACCTTTTAAGATTGACCATATAATTAAATAACGTGGTAAACAGAAAATAGTCAATGCTACAGTGTTTGAATTCTCTACAGCCTATACTTCCACTATGTTTCTGCCCCGTCCCTGAGAGTTGAACTAAATATAGACTGGGTGTCCATCTCGACCATCCTATACTATTCCCTGTTGGACTTGGACGGCATGATTCGAAGTAATGATTGGTTTTGAGATACAAATGATACCATTACGTACCTCTTAAAGTAAGGTAACATACCAAGTCAATCTCTCTCTCAAGGGCGCGTTGTGGCATCAGTTTGGATAACTTTCATTTAGAGTATAATGAAAAGCTTATTCGGCAGGTGTAAGAGCACAAAAAACTCACAGACCCGGGGGGGAGTGATTTTGCGGCCCACTAGAGAAGGATGGAGGATACTGCTCATTGGTTGTGGTTGTGATGATAGAAAAAACGATGCCTCGAACCTGAAATGGGAAGAAGAAGAAGGTCAGAGGACCCTGGGTTGGGCAGCGCAGGGCTCTCCGATGCCTTTGTTAGCTGCAGGTGCAGGACTAGGACAGAGGTAGAAGATGTAGTTTGAGAGGAAATGGCATACCAGGAGTGTGGTGTTGTTGGCCATCCAGCTTCTGGAGCCGTTGTTGTGCTCATATAGAGGAAGAGAGGGGACAAGAGGGAGACTCTATCAGAGTCTGATCCCATCATAGCCCACCTTGCAGTCCCATCGGGCCTGACTCCTGGGCCCAGTCCCATCAGGACATTCTGGGCCATACACTTGGCAGGGGTGGATGGGGGAAGAAATATCCCCACACAAAGCCCCCCAGCTTTTAACTTCCTTAGGGTGCTCCAACCTCTTGGAAGTTTGAAAGCTAAATAGCCTGATGTTGTATCCGAGTTTGAGCAACACGACCTGCTGGCTCGTCACTAGATGTACAGTCCGTCGCCGTGTAGGCAGAAACTGACGTGTAGCAGAGATGAGGGACGTAACTGGCTGGTACTGTTACCGGAGCCAATGTAGTCTGTCGCCGCGTAGGCGGAATCTGGCGCGTAGCCGAGATGAGGAACATAACTGGCTGGTACTGTTACCGGAGCCAGTGTGATTTTTTCGAAGCTGGTGCCACCACCGAACTCGAAGTTTTTCGACGCTGGTGCCATCACCGAGCGTGATTTTTCCGAAAGCTGGTGCTACTACCGAGCTTGATTTATTTCGACGCTGGTGCCATCACCGAGCGTGATTTTTTCGAAAGCTGGTGCCACCACCGAGCTTGATTTTTTCGAAATTGGGACGGAACTGGCTGGTACTTTTACCGAGGCCAGTGTAATTTTTTCGAAGCTGGTGCCATCACCGAGCTTGAAGTTTTTCGACGCTGGTGCCATCACCGAGCATGATTTTTTCGAAAGCTGGTGCCACCACCGAGCTTGGAGTTTTTCGACGCTGGTGCCATCACCGAGCGTGATTTTTTCGATCGAAAGCTGGTGCCACCACCGAGCTTGATTTTTTCGAAAGCTGGACGTAACTGGCTGGTACTTTTACCGAGGCCAGTGTAATATTTTTATCGAGGCTGGTGGCATTACCGAGCCTGATTTTTTTCGACGCTGGTGCCATCACCGAGCGTGTTTTTTCCGAAGCTGGTTCCATCACCGAGCTTGATTTTTCCGAAAGCGGGACGGAACTGGCTGGTACTTTTACCGAGGCCAGTGTAATATTTTTATCGAGGCTGGTAGCATTACCGAGCCTGATTTTTTTCGACGCTGGAGAGTAGCATTGCAGTCAGGCTGGCGTATGATCGAAATAAATATGTACAAAATTTATTAGTACATGATATTATCCAAAGTATACATGGACGTTATCCAAAGTAGTACTGGTTATGACAACTCAAAAGTTCTGATGATCCACAGTAGCACATGATATTATCCAAAGTAATATATGGACGTGACAACTCAAAAGCTTTGAATGACAACTCAAAAAGCTTTGATGAAAAGTCAAACAATGGCCTGATTGTGCAAAAGGTTCTAACAACACTGCACATGCGATTTATGAGAGAACTCCTTGATCTCGTAAATCCCACCAACAAAGTTGCTAAGCCCCAGAAAGAGAGATTGCTGGAGATCTGGGGAGGAGACCAGAGGGCAGAAAAAAAAATCGAAGCCGAGAGAGAGAGATCAGAGAGGGCAAGATGAACACAGATACCATGGCGATGTCGATGCCGGAATATCCGGTGATGGATCGGAATCCTCTGTTCACAAAGATGGTCGCCAACGTCAACTTCCGCGACTACTGTCACCTCCTCTGCTCCCCTGGCTTCTTCCTCAAGGTCTCCGACTCCCTCCACTCCACCTTTGTCTCTGTCACCGGCGAGGACGCCGACCTCATCTTCGCAGACAAGATACAGCTTGGCCAGCTACGTCTCCTGCCTCGACCCTGCCTCCTCCGTCCCCGTCCTCCGCGGTGTCCGGCCGCTCCCCCGCTGCCGCCCATGCATTGGCAGTCCAAGGGATCTCGTCACCGGAGATCTTCTGGACACCAGAGATGAGAGGAGGCCGCCGGAGGTGAGGACATCAAGGCGGCTGTCGCTGGGAGGAGACGGCGGAAGGAAGGAAGCGGAATGACAAACCCACACCATCGGAATCTGACTGGGGTAAGGGACTGAGCTGGGGTGTCTGCGACCGAGCTGGAAGTCTTCCGAGCTGGGAGACGTCTGCCAACCTGGGATACTGTCCCTTGCCGAGCTGGGATGCGATGCACTCGCTGCCGAGCTGAACTGTTTGCCATGCTGGGAAGTATGCCAGACAGGGGGTCTGCCGAGTTGAAACGCACGCTGCTGAGACGAAACGCACGCTGCCGAGATGGAACGCAGGCTGCTGAGCCGAAACGTACGCTGCCGAGATGGAACGCAGGCTGCTGAGCTGATGTGCATGCTGCCGAGCTGATATGCATGCTGCCGAGCTGAAACGCACGCTGTCGGGCTGAAACGCACGCTGCTGAGACGAAACGCACGCTGCCTAGCTGAAACGCACGCTGCCGAGATGGAACGCAGGCTGCTGAGCTGATGTGCATGCTGCCGAGCTGATATGCATGCTGCCGAGCTGAAACGCACGCTGCCGGGCTAAAACGCACGCTGCTGAGACGAAACGCACGCTGCCTAGCTGAAACGCACGCTGCCGAGATGAAATGCATGCTGCCACGATGAGATGCATGCTGCCACGTCTGCCAGCAATTTTCTGCCAAGGTGGGGGCTGCTGATGACGTCGGCCAGCCCGGGACCGCTGCCGAGATCATCGTGTGGCTGGGAAGGTCTGCCGAGGTGGGGCGACCGAGCTGGGACCTGACGCAGGGATGCTGCCGAGGACGTCATGCCGGCGCTGGGATCCTGCAGGGATGCCTGCAGTGTTGGGCAATCTGAGCTGGGGTGCTGCCGTGGAGGCCTGCCGAGCTGTGGGCAACCGAGCTGGAACTGGACCGAGTGGGGAAGCCTGCTGCGTTGGTGTCCAGCCAGCTGGGGGCACCGACCGAACTGGGGAGTGGCATCAGCTGAGCTGCAGGTCAGCGATCGAGCTGGGGTGCTGACTGGTCTGCTGAAATGGTATTGCCGAGCTCGGCGCAGTGACTTCAGACATCACCGAACTGGGAGGCCTCTTCCGAAATGTGGTGCTGACGAGACGGGTACGCTGAAACGGAGTCTGCTGCCATCTTAGAGACCAATGCCGAGATGAGGGACGTCTGCGGTGACGTCTGCTGAACCTGCTGAACAGGGGGTCTCCTGGGATGGGAGACTTCTGCGCTGGGACCGGAGATGTCAGCGAGCTGGGGCATGCCGAGCTGGTGACCTCGGGCCGAAATGGCATGTCTGCCGAGCTGGGAGCTGTGACATCTGTCGAACTGAAATGCTCCTGAACTGGGAGACTTGCCGGACAGGAAGTCTGCTAAGCTGGAGAGATCTGCCAGCTGGAGTGTTTGCCAAGATGTTGCTGCTCTAATTCGGTGAGCTCCCTCACCAAAAGGTTTGACAGAAGCGATGGCGGAGAATAGCTAAACACATCACCCAGGCCGTCACGATGGTGGAACGGGGACCGTCTTTGAAAATGGCAGCTCCAGCACTTTAACAGAACAGAAAACCCAAGTTCAAACCAACTCGTTCCTCTCAGGCTCCTCGAGGCATGGTGTTTTGGAAGATGGCTTGTTCTCCAGATTCCCACAGACGGCGCCAATTGTAAGAGCACAAAAAACTCACAGACCCGGGGGGGAGTGATTTTGCGGCCCACTAGAGAAGGATGGAGGATGCTGCTCCTTGGTTGTGGTTGTGATGATAGAAAAACCGATGCCTCGAGCCTGAAATGGGAAGAAGAAGAAGGTCAGAGGACCCTGGCTTGGGCAGCGCAGGGCTCTCCGATGCCTTTGTTAGCTGCAGGTGCAGGACTAGGACAGAGGTAGGAGATGTAGTTTGAGAGGAAATGGCATACCAGGAGTGTGGTGTTGTTGGCCATCCAGCTTCTGGAGCCGTTGCTGTGCTCATATAGAGGAAGAGAGGGGACAAGAGGGAGACTCTATCAGAGTCTGATCCCATCATAGCCCACCCTGCAGTCCCATCGGGCCTGACTTCTGGGCCCAGTCCCATCAGGACATTCTGGGCCATACACTTGGCAGGGGTGGATGGGGGAAGAAATATCCCCACACAGCAGGTATTTTGTGAATGAGAATATAGAGATATAGACATAGGAGGTGAAGAGGGAGAGAGAGAGAGAGAGAGGGGGGTTTTATGGATACAAAGAAATGTAGAGAAAATGCATGTCAAGCAAATTTTTATTCATTCATTCAAAGAATAAGACATTTCTTGAATGAAGCCAAACATACTGAATCTTAATCACACATATATGCAATACTGCACGGACCATTGATAACTTGTCAGCCAGCCTTTCTTTGGTCAAAGTTGACCCATTTTTCAGGAACAAGTGTGAATTTCATTTTATCTTCGGATGGATAACGTATCCATATAATAACCCACATGCTTAATTCAACATTGGATATCACTCCAATTAGAGTGAGATTTAAGCTTATATAGTTTAGGGTTTGTTTGGGAACTTCACTAATAGAGTGGAGTGGAGTGAAGTAAAGCCTCCAATTTTCAAACAAAGGGTCACGTCAAAAGCAGATATTTTTAAAATTCTCTCATTCTTTTTATAAAAAAATTTAAAAAAACAACTCCCTTTCTCATCTAAAAAAAAAGCCCACTTTTTAAATAAAAAGTCAAAAAGATTCCCTACCAAACAAGTAAAGATAACCCACTTATATTTTATTATTTCACTATTTGAGGCTTTACTTCTTCACTTCATTCTTTCACCATAGAGGAGTATACAACGAGTTCCATTATGTCAAAAGTGAGCCCTTATTGTTTTGTTTCACGGTTCTTGCATCATCAAATGATGTCATGATTACTTCTCATTGGGTACTTATGCAATGGGATCCTTGGAGGCTCTCACTTGCAGGATGCGTGAGAAAAGGGAACCAGCCTATCTCAATACCTCAATTTATAGTGGAACAAAATATGGTAAGAAATCATTAATCATTTAAATTAAACTTTATCATCTCTAACCATAACTACTTCCGTTACTCCGTAGCAAACCTAATCTCAAAAATTTCTAATTATTCGTGCAATTGGTAATAAAAAAGAGATAAAATCTAACGATCATCATAATTTGTCGGCGATCACCATCAATCTATAGTCCATTTGAATTTTTCGATGTTGGTGGCCTACTAGTAGGGGTGGACCTGCGATGAAGGGGCTGGGGACTTCAGCCCCCACCGTCCAAAGAAAAAAATCCTTAGTCGCTATATAGCTCATCTGGGCCAGCCCCATTTAAAAACTCCTATCAATCCCACATTTTCATTATCTTTGCCGCTATTCCAACCTTTTTGGTGAGGCACTCTTTTGTCCACTTCTTCTACACTAATATAGGAGTTCGATGAGTTTGTTTCATATTGTGTAGGCTGATAGGTGTCATAATCAATTAACAGAGAGCAAATAACTTAATATGGTGTTGGCCCTTTATCACATATTAGCTTAATTAACTACTATGTTTTTTGTGTAATAAAAAACTATTATGATTTCTTTGTTATCAAAAACTATTATGACTTTTGTAATAGCTCTTAAAACTTATCCAATATGAATAAGTTTGGCTACCACCAAAATTCATCTTTCAAAGTATCATTTTGAAAAAGGGAGAAAACTGTCCTGTTAAATTAATCATCGTCAGCCCTTGTAAAATAAAAATTTTGGGTCCGCCTCTACCTACTGGCTCATATTTGGTGTGATCTCTTTCAGAAGCTTTCACTCAGAGCTAGATAAAAATGACGAGATCATAAGACTTGGATAAACGCATGAATAGAAGAGGATGTTTGGGTTTTATTGAATAGAGAGAATCTGATGGTGAAATTATTGCACAAACATAGAAAGTAGGTAAATCACCACCGGTCTATGGGTCTAATACCATATAAACTCTCAAAGTAAGGAATGCATTCGATAGAATTTCATTGTACCGAAGCCATCTCAATTTATACATTAACAAAATATATATGATAATGTGAATTCTTAACAACTTAAATTCAACCTTATCAGCTCTAACCTGTCCATAACTCCTAAAAAACCTCTGATGTTTTGAGAGAGAGAGAGAGAGCAGCGCAGCTAAATCACCATTTGTGCACTCATACATCTAAAGTGCTACGCATGCATGTAATCTATCTAAGCGGCACACTTAAATCACGTACCATTCGTGAACTTATACTTACATCCATCTAAATTAAAGTGCTATGCATGCATACAATCTATCTAAGCTTTACTTGATTTTCCTCTTTATATTTGATTTCCGGCATGGCAACGACATGGAGGAGCAATGGTGTCCCAAATGATCATAGCTGTCCATCGTTACATACCCAATCACTATTTTCGTTGCTCAGGATGTATTGCGAGGCTTGCAGTTACATGCAAACCTCATTAAGAATCATACATGCATATTCCCACGCTATTAGACATTCAAGAACACACGTAGCTTACATACATACATGAACACAATAAAAAGTGTGCATGAATAGATCCATCCCTCTAGTTTCCATTCTCTATAGCCATCAACAGTTCCCACGTTCGTCTTCACGTTCACTGTTCTAACTTCAAAAAATGGGAAACTCCTCCTTAATTAGTACACATAATAATGTTTATTATGAAGAGCACAAAGAATGTCTGAATAAGAAACGATGCATCGTTTCGTTGTTTGAGTGCACTTTGACATTTCCTGGTCTATAAGTATGAAGAACCCACCACTCCTCTTCTTCATCTTCCTTCAACACTTCTCTCTTCCATCCTTCTTTAATTAGAATTGAATTCTACTCTCACCATCCATGGCTTCCACATTCCTCTCTGCTCTTCTTCTCTTTATTGCCATCTTCTTCCATCAACCCAACACTCTCAAAGCTGCCGGTGGCTTCAGCGTCGACCTCATCCACCGTGACTCCCCACTTTCCCCCTTCTACAACTCTTCTGAGACACTCTCCGGTCGCATGTTGAAAGCCTTTCGCCACTCAAGTTCTCGCATCAACTACTTCATTGGTACTAATAATTCTATAACTCTCAATGGAGTGGCATCGAAGGTGATTCCCAATGTGGCCGATTATTTGATGACAATCTCCCTTGGCACGCCGCCTGTGCAAATCATGGCCGTTGCTGACACGGGGAGCGATCTCATATGGACACAATGCGAGCCTTGCAAGTCCTGCTACGATCAGGATGCACCCTACTTCAACCCAAAGAAGTCTTCTACTTATCGAGTGCTCCCGTGCCCTTCCAACTTTTGCTCGGCCATTCCTCAGGCCTACTGCAACACCAACAAGGCCTGTGATTACGCCTACAGCTATGGCGACATGTCCTACACCTACGGCATACTTGCAGCAGAGACGCTTACCATGGGTTCCACCACCAGCTCGAGTGTCAAGATACCCAAAGTGGCGTTTGGGTGTGGTCACACCAATGGTGGGACCTTCACCAGCCACGGAGCTGGTCTTGTGGGACTCGGAGGTGGTCCCCTTTCTTTGATCTCTCAGTTAGGTCCTTCCATAGATGGAAAGTTTGCCTATTGCTTGGTGCCCCTGCATCAGAACACGGCCAGCAGCCGCATGGACTTTGGCGACAGTGCCATAGTTACTGGCAGTGGAGCAATCTCCACCCCTCTCATCTCCAAACAAGGTTTCGAAACCTTCTTTTTTCTCAACCTCCAAAAGATCAGTGTAGGAGGAAAGACCATTTCTCTTCCGCAAGCAGAAAAAGGAAACATCATCATCGACTCGGGCACGACTTTCAGCTTTCTTCCTACTTCGGTCTACGAAGAGCTTTTGTCTCTGCTGAAGAATGCCATCAATCTCACAATGGCCAAGGACCCGACTGAGACCCTTGATCTCTGCTATGAGCTGGGAAAGGACTTCAAGGTTCCTGACTTGAAGTTCGATTTCGATGGGGCCCAATTGGTTCTCGGCTCGTTGAATACCTTTATTTCGATAAATGACAAAGTGACGTGCCTTGCTTTCATGGCTTCAGACTCTCTTTCCATCTTTGGTAATGTTGCACAGCAGAACTTCAAAGTAGGGTATGATCTTCAAAGCAAGAAGGTGTCCTTTCAGCCAACGGATTGTACCAAGCACTAGAGTTTTGGAGTTGGGTCTTTTCTCTATTTTTACCATATTTAATTACAGTGTGATTGGAGAGTTTGGTTTTCATGCGTGCCTTTATCTTTTGATATGTAACATGGATTTATGTAATATGATGTTGTAACTTGTAAGTATTGTGTTCTATCAATGGCTATGGACTGTTTGTGTCTCTTTTTACCAAGTTTTGTTTTCTTCTTTGCCAATGTTTTCATTCAAATTCTTGTATAAGAGCTTACCCAAAAAAAAAATCTTGTTTTAAGAGAAGTTCATTATTCATTTCTCACACAATTAAAATAAAAAAGCAAGTGCAATTATATCAATCTAATTACAATTTACAGTAGTTTGTTTCAAACAAAAAGAGTAGGTAGTTTCATTTACCAACAAAGAAAAGCAAAAAAAAAAAAAAAAAAAAATTCCAACAGTAATTTCTACATTTTGTGTGGGGCAACACTATTCTTGATGATAGGCCACCAAATTAAAGTATACTTCGGTTAGCCTGACCAAGAGTTCAAAGATAGATAGTCATCCATTCCAAAGAAAAAAAAAAGTGTGAATATAGATTGATTTTAGGGGCCTATTTGGTAAGTAGTATCGGTGACTGATGATTGGGTAGATTGGAATTTCTTAATATTTGTCCGCATGAAAAATCATTTTTAGCATTTTGAATTCTCACAATTCTCACCACTCCATCATTTTGAATGCAGAGTAGGGTAGAACGTCTAAGATTTTACTCATGGGGACAACATCCAAAGAATTTGAATTGAAATTTTCCAATATAAGACCTTTGAAGTTTGAACTCTTGCCAACCAAGCACGCCCTACATTACAACCATTTTTCACGAGGTCTTTTCACGTAGATAGGGTGCCACAATCGATCCCTGAAATAGGATTGAAACAGGGTAGAAGTTAGACTATGCTAAAAATATATATAAATAATCTCAGGTGCACTTGCGCCATCATCTCTTCTAATCTGTAATGATGGGTTGGAAACCAACTTGTGATTTGGGGGCACCCCTGTTTCTAAATTCTATTTTTTATTGGGTCACATGCAATTAACAGACGCCCCATCATCGTTGCGGCTACATTATAGATAGGAAACATTACAATAAATCTTGCTCACCATTGTGGGGTCCTACATGGTGATCAATAAGACTTTCAAGATAAATCTCATTCTCTTCCAAGGATATATCCTCAGCATTCAGCTAAATAGGATTAGTTCTGGCCGACCGATTGAGCACATGATAGACAGTGCCCACCATTTTCAATCACGTGGACCAATCTTTTGGTGCGTTCCACGCCTATTAAAGTAGAGTGTAAGGATGTATGATTGAAAATGAGATTCATCTTGAACGGTTTATATTACTCAATTGGTACACATGCGAACATCTAACCATCTTCTTCCAACCGTTGGCTAGACCAACATGGGTGACAGGTCAGACATAAACAGGCCCCAGGAATCTTCCAAAGAATTTGTCATTTTCAGCTTTAAAGAGGGAAAATTAGGTCAATTGACGTTTATGCCCATGCTCTAAACGTCGGCCCCAATCTCGCGTCGTCGCACGTGCGGGACCTCACGTTCTCACGTGAGGAACTTCTGTCCTTCCATTGGTGGAAGAAATCCCCTTTAAATTCCCCTTGTTCTTCTCTCTCGAGTCTCGAACGCTCGCTCACACACTCTTTCAATTGCCAAATAATATGTTGGATGGATGGAAGGATTTGATGACGACGACGACGAAAAGTATAGGGTTTCACCTTCTTCAATCGTTCCTCCTCTCAATCCATATCTCTGCAATTGACTCGGATCAGTTCAAGGTATTCGTAGTTTTCTTTCGAGTTGAGATTCTCTCCATTTTCTCGTAATTTCTTTAGTTCTTTGTTGCAGATCCAAGCAGAATCGTGAAAATACGGAGAATCTTTGATCATTTGGGTGTTTGTTTGCTGATTTTAATTTTCTAGCTTCGATTTTTTCATGCATTGTCATTTATCATTTGTAGATTGTGATATTGTGATGTTGAAGCTATTAGACTGCATGATGTGGAGTTTACTGGTAGAATTGCCGGGCATTGTTCTATCAGTTGTTGCTGGTGTTTCTTCTCAGTGAATTGCGTTTTTTTTTTTTTTTTCCTAAGACTCTAGTTGGAGATAGGGATAGAAGTTAGTTACCTAGTTCGGTCAAGAGGCCTTCGAACTGGAAATAGTTCATTTCGAACAATTCACAGTTCGATTCGCGAACTACTAGTGAGTTAATTTCACATAGTTCTCTAAGTTGAATCATATAGTTCTATTGCGTTGCTTACCTAAAAACACAAGGCACTCAAAAGCACTACACCCTTACGTATTAGTGCTAAGCTCTACCTAACTCCTATTAGAGTTGGCCCCACGTAAACATCGATCACCAGTAAAATATAGAATTTTACTTAGGTTTTTTTTTTCTTAACCTTGTTTTACATGTAGTCAATCTAATTGTGGCCGAAACTATAATTGAAGCAAAACTTCGCCTATAGGGTAAATGAACATAACAATTATTTTGAATTGTTTGGGTTTTAGACAAGGACCTTTAGTGATGGACTTACAAAATGGGCACACATAAAGTAGTTCATCTAACCTGTCGAACTCGAACTTTGAATTAGCCGAATTAAGAAGTGAATCAAACGAACCTACTCCATGTAATTTTATGATCAAGCTAAGTCTCAAATTGCAAGTTGCGAATTGTGAACTCGAATGCGAATTAGTTGAACTAGAAATTAGGTAACTTTGGACTTCATTTAACTGTTGTTGCCAGGTTAATTTTTCATTGTACTAGGATTGGAACTTTGTGTGAATAAGAAACGATGCTTTTAGAGTAGCTAAATCTTAAAATTTTGAGTTCTGGCTACGAAGTTGCTGTGTGTTGCTTTGAAGATTGTGTTACAACTTACAAAATATGGGAGGAAGAATTTTTGGGAAGGAGCAGGTGCAATGATAGTATGAAGTTGGGGCATAAGGTTGCTCATCTTGCCATGCCATCAAGAAGAAAGAATCAAGTGTGTGACTTAATAATGAAATGAATGGACACTAATAGACTTCCATGTGTTCCCTTGGATTGCCTTCCCCTATTCCTCTTCTCCTTGATTGTTGGATCCAGGCCTTTGTGAAAGGCAATCTACAGCGGCCTTTTCAATATGAGATATGAGATATGAGATGCTCTCATATTTAATAGTGGTCTAGTGAGATGGTGAGATGAAATTTGTGTTTCACCTGGGTGCATACCAAATAGTAGTGGTGCATTGACTGGAGGGGAACTAGTGGATAAATTTCATTCCTATCCAAACATCTTCACTATGTGATTTGGGCCTCCAAAATGAGAGAGAAAGCATCCCGATTATTCTGTTGAATTCGAGTAATACTTACAAAATGGATCAGTCAGAGTGATAACTGGATTAGATCCGATTCATTTGGGGGGGGGGGGGGGGGGGGGGGGGGGGGGGCGGGGGAGGGATGGATTGTATCTGTATGGTCTACCATCATGAGAAGTGGGCCCCATAATGCTAGCAATATCAGGAGAGATGTTAGGAATTATGTTCAATTTGAATTTGTTTGAATAAGTTTGAATTTTGACTAGGTTTGAGTTTTAGTTTCTAGCTTCTTCACACTTCTTCTCTTGCATAAATTGGAGTGTTTTCTTGTAAAGAAGTTACAATGAATTTTACCCAAATATAGTAATCAAAATACTGATATTAAATTTTGTTTCAGTAGTGAGCCCCTCTGATGGATGAAGTATTAGTATCCTAACTGTTTGATTTCCACCTGCTGGCTGCTGACCTGTTGGCTGCTTTTTTTTCATGGATGTAGGCATGTAGATCAAATCAGCAGGTCCCGCACATTAAATGGATTTATTAGTGGGCCCCACCAATGGATGAAATATCCCAACTGTTTCTACAGCTTGTTGTTGGCCTTTTCCTTTTGATCTTCTGTGATGCTTCAATTGTTTACTTTACCCCTTTTTTTCCTTCTTTTTATGTGAATAATATTGATGTGGATATGGATGTGGGCGATTTTGGGGATAAGGATTAATAAGAATTTTGTCAATTATTTTACTGTCCAATAATATAGCTTAATCATTTTCAGCGATTCAGGTGGTAGTATATTGAGATGTTAATATTTGTCATGTATTGATGTCAAATGGATGGAAAATATATAGATGTGAGACCTTCTTACTCTTTGTTGTGTTTTTTTTTTTTTTTAATTCAAGTTGCATCTTATAAAAGAACCATTTAGGATTTCAGCTGTACAACCATGTGACACATGTATGCTTGGGTTAGTGAAGTTTCATGGTAGAAAACCTTTCTTCTTAGTCTTAGAAGCTTCTTAATCATACTTTCTTTTATTATCTTAATTTTTGTGAAGTTTATAATTGTAAGGTCTCCCATTGTTGTGACCTGGGCTGAGTCAGACAGTTGCAAGCTGCAGAAGCAATTCATTGTTAGTCTTAGAAGCTTCTTAATCATACTTTCTTTTATTATCTGAATTTTTGTGGAGTTTATAATCCTAAGGCCCCCCATTGTTATGGGAAATTTTGGAAAGCCCCCTTTTGTAATGGGAGATTTTTTACAATACCCCCCCCCCCCAAAAAAAATAAATAAATAAATAAATAATAATAATAATAAAAAAAATAAAATTAAGATAAAAAACGATTTTTCTTCATAGTGGCCTGTTCCCCAGGGTGAATTTCCTTTTTCTAGGGTTGACTAGATGAGTTTTATTTTGGCGCTCTCTATCTATCTATTAATTTTTCGTTTTACAGTACTAACAATGATGTCCTGTTTTTCTATCTTGCTTTGTAGCTCAATGGACTAGATGAGTTTTATTTTGGCGCTCTCTATCTATCTATTAATTATTCGTTTTACAGTACTAACGATGATGTCCCGTTTTCCTTTATTGCTTTGCAGCTCAATGGCATCTTTTGCTAGTTAGCAATATGTTCAAGAGCAACATTTCAATTGTTTGGCCCATCAGATGATTTACAAAAGTATTTATTATGCTTGGTGAATATCACAATGGTCCCCCTTCTGATGAAACAAGAAGGGCTACTACTTTTTTCCATTCTTTTGGTTTTTGTTCTGAAGAATACCAGCAGTGCTCTCAGTCCTGATGGTATGATATGTAATTTATAAATTCAGTGCAATCTTTTTCACTATATAAATAGCTTTATTCTGAATCTGAATGTTTTACCCCAGGTGAGGCACTTCTCAGTTTTAAGATGGAAATTGTTAGTTCAGATGGAGTTTTTTTGCAATGGAGACAAGAGGATCCAGACCCTTGTGGCTGGAAAGGTGTGACATGCGACAACCAAACGAAGACAGTGATTTACCTGTGAGTCTCAAAAGTAACCTCAAAACTTTCAAAGAGGTCCACAATTGACATGATCTTTTGCCTATTGTAAATGTTTAATATATTCTATGCATTCTGTTCTTATTGCACCAAAGTTATTGTGTAAAGATGTTTTTGTTTTTTTTTTCATGCAGTTTACTCTATGTATTGGATATTTAACATTGAAAGTGGTAAATAAAGTGGAGGCAGCCATCTAGATGAGGCTGGTACACTAGCTGAGTCCTATGTGGCCAAATAGAACATAGATGAAGGGGTGGGGAACCCTCACTAACTGCAATACAACACCGTGGGGGAATCTAGAGGCAATACCAGGTCCATAGGCCTCAAGGCCATCCTATCCTGGCTCAACCAGTCATAATTGGGCTCGGACAAAGCCAGACACGTCACGCCCAGTATCGGGCCTTGACATGCAACCTATGATGCACGGATACTTTAAAATGGGCCACGTATTATGTCGTATCGTATCCGATACTTCACTTTTTATATGTAAAACCTGTGTCCCTGCCGTTTCCGTGACGTATATGGGCATCATAGCATGCAGCCCTAATTCATAGTTGTTAATATCGTTTCAGACCTCATTTCGCTCTTGCCTGCAAAAGAAAAAGTTTCGGCCGATTTGGGATTTCGGCGAAACTTTTCAGAATTATATTTCGGGGAAAATATAATATAATATATGTACATATATAAGTAAAAAAATAGAAAAAGTAATAAATATAGATTTAATCCATTATAGTAATTTTTTTAGAATTATATTTTGTGAAAATATAAGAAATACAAAATATATGTGTAAAAAAGTAAAAAAAAATAATTATGTAAAATTCCATTTTGGCAGAAAAGTCACATTTTGGCCAAAATCCCGAATTTCGGCCGAGATTGACCGAAATTCAAACCAAAAAAGTTTTGGCCACTTGACCAAAACGAAAAATTGCGGCCATTTCGGCCAAAACGAAACGAAATTAATAACTATGAGCCCTATACACATGTAATTTCTTTTATTTATCTAATTTCTCTTTAGTGTTACTTGAGGTAAATGTTGTCTTATTTTTTAATAAATGGTTGAGATTAAGACATCTAAGGACCTTTTTTTGGGGGGTGTAATGTACAAACTACATGCCCAAAAAATGCTCCTTATGGTGCAGTTGACCAGCATTATTGACTGGTTCTGTTCAATTTCCAACTTGGTGCAATTACTCTTTGGGTTTCTTGGCTGTATTGGGTTGGGCATGGCTTATCATGTGAATTTCGTCTCAAGCTAAGATTTTTTTATGTTGGCTTTTCCTTTTTCCTTGCTTTGAGTTACTGCATGGATTGCTTTTGGAGAATAATTAAATATATCAAGTTCTGTCTGAGGTTTGGAAGTTGGAACAACCCTCATCTTGTTGTGGTTCTCTCTCTGAATTGATTGGGGCTACATAAAACTATAGAAAAGGTAATCAGTAAATATCTTTAATGACTGTTTCAAAAAAAAAAAAAAAAGAGGAGAAAACTTTAATGGTTGCAGAATGCTGTACCAGTTGGATGTTAAAATGTGACGTATTTTATTGCTTGGTCGACCATGACAATATTATTGATGTTCCATCTATTAGGAAGAGAAATGAGTTTACATATTTTTTTTTCTTTTAATATTTGAAATGGTAAAATTTTTATTATTTAACTCAAAACCAAGGAACAAGCGCTACAACCAAGTACACCGCCACCACAAGACACCTGAAACAACAAAAAAAAAAAAAAAAAAACTCAAGGACGTGAGCCACCTGCACCCTACAGGACACCTATATGCATTGAGATATTTAGGGAATGCTTGTGATTAATCCAAGCAGCTTTGGCAGGAAGCTTTCAATGCAAAGTGGGGCTACTTTCCATCCAATACTTAGATTACCTATTGGGGCCAATCCAAGGTCTAAGGCTATTTGGGACCCTGCTGTAAAAAAGTTGGAGAAAAAGTTGTCTTCGTGGGAGAGACAATATCTATCTATGGGGAGCAGGGTTATTCTTATAAAATCCACCCTTTCCAATTTGCAAGTTTATTATGTCTCTTTACAAAATGCCAATGTCAGTTGTTAAGAAGCTGGATTGCATTCGAGGGAATTTCTATGGGATCACAATGATGGGAAAAAGAAGTTGCATCTTCTGAGGTGAAGTGTCAAGCTAGAGGAGAGGGGGTTGGGTATAGGTACTATGGTGATTGAGAACTAGGTGTTGCTTGTTAAATGGTGGTGGAGGTTTGCAAATGAGAAGGATGAATTGTGGAGTAGAATTATTGCTTCTAAATGGTTAGGATAGCTAGTATGAGTTCCTAATGTAGGCCCTTGAAAAGTTGAAAGGGCTCACTCTGATTCCAAAATCTGAAGCAACAGTGAAACCAAGCTCCGATCACAGTTTGTCTCTTTAGAACTCAACTGCTTTGAGTTACTTGGAGTCTGCTGGCCAGATTGGGCTTGAATTATTTACAGAACAGTTTTCTAATTGAACAAACAGAACTGTTTTATGCAGAATTACAGCAGATGACACATGGATAGAATAGATTCAATTAATTCAGAGAATATGGTTCCAATAAATTCAATGTAGCTCATGAAAACACACCTCTAAATCTCAGTAAGTAATCTGATCAAAACTAAATAACTATGCCCAACCAACTGGTTTTTAATTTATGTAAAAACGCTACTTAAAAAAAGAAACCCTTTATAGTCATGAATCCTGGACAAGTAAAAGTCCTATTAGATATACTTGGATAATAGCAAAGCAGGATTATAATGTTATAATATATGGAAGAAGAGAAAGAAGAAGAAGAAGAGAGTTGGAGAGAAGGTCGTGCAATTACAGAGCATCGACTGTCATATTTATATTAATGTAATGCCTTAATCAAGGCTCTAATTTAGTAAAGATTACAAATGAGTTACAAATTAGAATCACAAAAGAAAGGAAAGAATCAATCATATCCTATACATAGAAGGAGAGAAAAGTTAGGAACTAAATCCTATCCTATCTGTATATCCCACGTATGGGCTTTGTACATGAACTGGGCCTGCGGGCCTGCTGGGCCTGCTATCTTCTACACTCCCCCTCAAATTGATGTGGTAAGATTGAAAACATCAATTTGCGAGTGAGATCATGATGACGCTGTCGGGGAAGGGCTTTGGTGAAGATATCCGCTAACTGGTTAAAAGAAGAGACATGAGGCAAAGTTATCTTCTCAGTAACGATATGTTGACGGATGAAGTGACAGTCAATCTCAATGTGTTTTGTTCTTTCATGGAAGACCGGGTTGTTGGCAATTCTAGTAGCACTGGTATTGTCCCCATGGAGAGGTGTAGAGCTACCAACAAGAACACCCAATTCACACAGAAGGCGGCGGAGCCAGATAATTTCAGCACTAGCAGAGGACATCGCCCGATATTCTGCCTCAGCAGAAGACTTTGAGACAGTGGTCTGTTTCTTGCACTTCCATGAAATGAGAGATTTTCCAAGAAACATACACCAGCTAGTGGTAGACCGCCGAGAGTCCGGACAGCCAGCCCAGTCAGCATCCGCATAAGCTGATAATTGCAGAGAAGTATCAGAAGGGAAGAAGAGACCATGATGTAGTGTTCCTTTAATATAGCGGAGGATGCGTAATGCAGCAGCAAGGTGTGGTTTGTGAGGATTGCTAACAAACTGACTGACCGTATGAACGGCATGTGAAATATCCGGCCGAGTCATAGTTAAGTAGAGCAAACTACCAACTATCCGCCGGAAAACAGAGGGATCATCCAGGGGAGTGCCATCATCGCAACTAATTTTGCTGTTCAATTCCAGAGGCGTATCAAAAGTGGGAGCATCATCAAGCCTGGCTGACGTGATCAAGTCTGTCGCATATTTGAGCTGAAGGACCCGAATGCCGGATTTGTTACGCACAAACTCCAGCCCCAGAAAATAGGTGAGAGGACCAAGATCCTTCATCCGGAAGTGGCGAATAAGGTGGTGTTTGAGATCCGTAATGCCGGCAGTATCATTTCCACTGATAATCATATCATCAACATAGACCAAGATGAATGTGTAGTCCTTCGATGTCCATCTGAGGAAGAGGGAACTATCAGAGTGACTCTGACGAAACCCTGCTTGAAGGATTGCTGCCCGAAATTTATCAAACCAAGCCCGGGGAGCTTGTTTAAGCCCATAAAGAGCTTTCCTCAATTTGCACACATGCTTTGGAGGACAAGCATATCCTGGTGGAGGTTTTAAATAAACAGTCTCGCGCAAGTCCCCATGTAGAAAAGCATTTTTTACGTCCATTT
Organism: Umbellularia californica; assembly: GCA_028538565.1. NCBI lineage: Eukaryota > Viridiplantae > Streptophyta > Magnoliopsida > Laurales > Lauraceae > Umbellularia > Umbellularia californica. The sequence goes on along the minus strand of JAPQWN010000001.1, from coordinate 8,094,665 downwards.
GCCATAGAGGCCAGTTGCGAGCTGCAGCGATACGAAGGAGAGTGCGAGCAGTGGTCATTTTAGCCACAGGTGCGAAGGTCTCCTCATAGTCAATCCCATACTCCTGCTTATAACCCTATGCGACTAATCTGGCTTTATAACGGTCAAGACTCCCATCAGAGTGAACTTTTATGGAATAGACCCATTTACTGCCAATAACAAATGCATCAGCTGGGGTCGGTACCAATTCCCATGTGTCGTTTGCTTCAAGAGAAAGCAACTCCTCAGTCATAGCATCCTGCCAGTAGGCGATCTTCGAAGCCTGTGAATAAGAGGTGGGTATAGGAGCACTATCCAAAGAAGTGAAAAGAGCAGAAAAGCCATATCTATCAGGAGCAACAGAAGGGCAACTAGAGTGTCGCAGGGGTATGACATTATCAGTAGAGGAAGGAGTAATACCTGAGGGAGCAGGAGGCAGCATAGGGATAGGATCAGGAGAAGGAGGCCCCACAGGTGGAACCGTAGTATGCCGGACATAGACGTTAGTAATAGGTGGTGGGGGAGAAGTAGTGGGAGGGAATTGTGGCAGATAAGACACAGCAACAGGATGAGTGTCTAAACGCAAGGAAAAAAACGGAATGTGTTCCAGGAAGATCACATTGCGAGATATTCGCATGCGTTTCTCGGATGGGGCATAACACAGAAATCCCTTGTGTTCAGTACTGTAACCGAGGAAAAGACATTTGGCAGCCTGAGGTGACAACTTAGTGCGCTCTGTAGGTGGAAGATGGACAAAGCATAAACAACCAAAAACACTCAAGTGAGAATAGGAAGGGGTATGACCAAAGAGAGCTTCATATGGAGTAGTCTTTCCTAGAATGGAGCTAGGATGACGATTGAGAAGATGTACAGCCGTCTGTGCAGCATCGCACCAAAAATTTGGAGGGACTAAGGATGCAAGTAGGAGAGTACGAACAGTTTCAAGGAGATGCCTGTTTTTCCTTTCCGCAACACCATTTTGCTGTGGAGTATGTGGGCAGGATTTTTGGTGTAGAATGCCTTTATCAGACAGGAAGGCAGAAAAATCATGGGACATGTATTCTCCGCCGGAGTCAGACCTAAGAATTTTTATATCCTTCTGAAATTGTGTGTGAACCATATTGTAAAACTTTTGGAAATGAGAAAAGACTTCAGATTTGAAGCGTATGAAATAAATCCAAGTGAATCGAGAATGATCATCAATAAAAGTCACATAATACTTAAACCCTGTCCTACTCAAAGTGGGTGCAATTCCCCAAACATCAGTGTGAATGATATCAAAAGATGATAATGCACGAGAACGGTGTATAGGAAATGGCAAAATATGACTCTTACTCAAACAACATGTTTCACACTTTGATTGAAGTAAAGAGGACATCATTTTATTATCAACAGTGGGTTCTAAACAACCAATTTTAAACAGAGAAAGTAAAGAAGCATTGTTCACATGACCAAGACGACTATGCCAAATAGTCCACAATTTATTGAAACTAGAAGAAGAAGAAAATAGGGAATGATGTCTAATGTCCAGCAGGAACAGTCGACCATGTTTACTCCCCTTCGCGATCACCTTCCCAGTTTGCCGCTCCTGTATGACACAGCCAGTGGAAGAAAAGTTAATATGATACCCATCATCAATAAGTTGGCCGACAAAAAGTAAATTGGCTGATAATTTGGAAACAAAGTAGACATTGGATAGGTGGAGGGACTGGCCCGAAACACTAGAGAAAGTAATGGCACCAACTCCAGAGATGATTAATTGGTCTCCATTAGCAGTGGTGATTTTATCTTTACCAAGGTAAGGGTGTGATGCTGTAAAGCTGGTTTCCACAAAAGTCATGTGGTTTGATGCTCCGGAATCTAAAAACCAGGTAGATGGGGTGATGAAGGAAGACAGAGAGACTGAATAATGAAAAGCAGGAAATGCTAGAGGAGAATGAGTTTGATACCGACCACCATTGAAACCCATGGAAGCATATGCGGAGGTCACCATGTTCTGAATCAGTTCTTGAATCTGGGCTGGAGTCATGGAGACAACTCCAGAAGAAGTGCTTTCCGTATCGGGGAGATGGGCCTGAACTTGGAACGTAGCTGGAGTATTTTGTCTGGGCATGGTGGAGGAATGTTGCTTCTGCTGAGGTCCATTCTTTCGCTGTAAGCTACGACAGTCATCAATAATATGACCAGAGCGTTTGCAATATCTGCAAACCAATTTCTTCCGACAATTCTTGGCCAGATGACCGAAGCCTTTGCACTCATAGCATTGAGTAGGCTTGGGATTGGGGGCTGCCAGAAGAGCAGACTCAGTCTGAAGAGGAGCGAGATAGGCCTTTGGTTCTTCAAGAATGCTACGCTGAGAATTGAGGCGAAGTTCTTCTCGAAGGACTTCTTGGAAGCATGTATCCAAGTTCACTGTGACTTCTCTATTCATGAGTGCCGACCGAACAGATTCGAATTCGGGTCTGAGATTCATAAGGAACTGGCTGATGTGGGTTTCCTCTTGTAATTTAAGAGCCTCAGATAGAAACCCAGCAGACACAGACTGAATAATCATAGCATCCCTCTCAGTTCATAAGGTGAGAAATCCATTGAAGTACGCCTGTACAGATTTATCACCCTGACTGAATTTTGCAATCTCATTATCAAGTTGGAATTTGCGGGCTTTATTTGTTTGATGATAAACATTTTTGAGATGACCCCACATATCAGATGCAGTAGTATATGCTTGAAGAGCAATGGCAAGAGAAGGGTCGATGGAGTTAAGAATCCAAGTGATGACCATAGCATTTTCTTTAGACCAGTTGGCTAATGCTTTTGTGTCAGTAGTTGCAGTAGGCTTAGCTATCGAACCATCAAGATAACCAAACAGTCCTTGGCCTTCGACAAAATTCCTCAGATGAAAAGACCAAGCCATATAATTATTTCCATTAAATTTAACAAGAATAACATCATATTTGTCCATAATAGCAACCAGTACTAATCAGTAATTAATCCGTAACAAGTAGCTTCCACAGCATATACCAGCAATCAGAATGATCAATAGAAGAAGACAACAGAGGACAGCACAACAGTGTAATTTTTGTTTCAAACAGAGCCAGACGAACTGGAAAAGTGGACCTGGATTTGTGCGTGGGCCCCACGGGGTTGTCTAATCACAGATCAGGTTTGATCTCTGTAAAGTGGATCAAATTCACTTCCTGCAGTCCAAATTTGATGAGATTTGGAAAAAGATCCACAAATCTGGACGGTGGTGATGAAAACCTTCAGAGAAAACCGTCAGATGATGAAGAGGTTGGAAACTACCTCAAAGGTGATGGAAAAAATCCAGAAAAATCACCATAATTCCCAGAAAATCCAGTCGACCATTCCTGTATGGAGGGATGGAGGCTTCTTGATGATCGTCAGTAGTCCACAGTTGCAAAGCATGAAGCAGACGTCAGACGACAATGTCATCAATGGATCGAATTCCACGTGGGGTCCATTAGAGGATCAGTGACCAGATCTGAGGTTGGGGATGAAAGGACAAAGTATTTTCGCAACTCCAGGCCAAAGTCTTACTCAAAACGGATCAAAATCCACAAATTTGAACGGCTGTGATGAAAATTGTTGCACAAAACTGAAATATCACAAAATCAGGTGGATATCCAACCTCTGATGATCCAAAAATCTTGAAAAAATATTCATAAATAAGAGAACCAGTCGATCAACATGGGCTGCTTCCGCTGCTATGATGATGATGATCGCTGGTGGGCCACTTTTGTTCTGAGATGATCAGGCTCTATTAGAGAGAAGATTTTCACTCCGGGAAGAAGATCCAAGCCAGGATTAATGATTGGATCAATGAGAGAAGATTTTCCGCTGCTCTGATACCATGTTATAATATATGAAAGAAGAGAAAGAAGAAGAAGAAGAGAGTTGGAGAGAAGGTCGTGCAATTACAGAGCATCGACTGTCATATTTATATTAATTTAATGCCTTAATCAAGGCTCTAATTTAGTAAAGATTACAAATGAGTTACAAATTAGAATCACAAAAGAAAGGAAAGAATCAATCATATCCTATACATAGAAGGAGAGAAAAGTTAGGAACTAAATCCTATCCTATCTGTATATCCCACGTATGGGCTTTGTACATGAACTGGGCCTGCGGGCCTGCTGGGCCTGCTATCTTCTACATATAAGTCCTAATGATCTCTTGAAAAAGAACTTAGATAAGAAAATTAGAAACTTGCTCATCGATAGTCCTATATGGTCTGTTGGGCCAGGTTAGGACTTGGGTCCTTAGTTGTAAAATTACTCTTTGTGGTATGTTGGAGTGGGATGGTATGTTGGAGTGGGTTCTCTGTGTTATGTTCTAGGTTGTTTAGAGTGGTATCTAACAAAGAGTCCTCATTCAGAGAGTTCCATGTGTTTAGTGGAATAATGTTTCTTGGGGGGTTGGCTTTAGAGGAGTCCATCCATCGGAGTTAAGGGAGAATGAGTCCATGTTGAGTCTTTTATTTTTTTTACTCTCCTAATGTGTTTATTTCCAGGGATGACATGGATTCTCACATTCTGAAGCAATGTTCTTCGGGGTTCTCTAGAAAGTCTTTTTTTATTAGGAGAGTTGTTTGAGGCTTGAAGATTGGCTCCTTTTCAGGGGCATAGCTTTATTATAGAAAAGATGTTATGCTAGCCATTATTTTAGAGGTTCGGTGATGCAGATGGAAGAGGTGATTCATATGATGTTTGTTGAAGTTAGCTAAGTTGGTCATATACAAGAATGAATTTAAGGATCTAAGATTAGATAATCTCATGTGTAATTTGGACACTTGCTCGAAACCCAGGCCACCAAATGTGAAGAAATTTGATGCTTGGGCATCTCCTTCACACGGGTGCTTAAAATTTAGCATGGATGGGGCAGCTAGCACCTAGCGGGAAGCTGGGGCCAACAGGTATTGGGTGTTCTTTGTAATGAAAAAGGAAATGTGTTATTTATGTTCTCTAAACATTTGAGTGTCAAAGATTCTAGTGAGGCGGTGGAGGTGCTAGTGATTATGGAAGCTATTTGCATTTTTCCTCATGGATTCCTTCATAGCTTGATTATTGAGAGACTCATCCAATGCTATCTCTGGATGAAGTCTATAGATGGCTGCTCTTGAAGATTCTTCTATTACTTTCAGGATATCAGTGTGCTTTCTTCATCTATCCAAGTTAGTTTTCAGAGCTTGGGTAAGTCAGCAAATGGGGTGGCAGATACTTTAACTAAGAAAGGTGTGGAGTGGGTTACAACTTTTTGTGCTGTGGGAGGTAATTGTGTTGTGTTATTATATGGTATAATATAAACCTATGCATTTCTTGGTTGTAGCCTTGTAGGCTCTGTTGTGCCATGTTTTGTACTTCTCTGTCTTAATAAAAGTTTACTTGTTACCAATTAAAAATAAAAAATAAAAAATAAAAAAAACAGATCATGATTAATAGAATATGAAAGATTCTGAAGTTCTTTCTTCCCTGTTACTACTTCAAATTTCTTCTTAGAAAGCTCTCTCCCTTTTTGGGCTTGACTTATTTATCAAAAAAACCCTTGACAAATACTGCATCCTTTATTGTCCCCGAGCTTTTACTATGTTCAACATCTGGTCCTCAAATCTTCTCAATGTTGACGCAAACATGTAACACATTAGCTGTAACCTATGATGCCCAGATATGGCATAGGTTTGGTGGGACATGCCTTGGAGGTGGAAGGGGCACATATTTTATACATTAGAAGTGAAGTATTCGATCCGATACAACACGATATTTTGACTATTTTGAACTATCCATGCATCATAGGCTGTGCCATTTGAAGTTCTGAACCCCTTGGGCAGAGCTGTCACTGATTTGATCAGCCCAAGGGAGATGCAAATTGGAGGAGTGCCACAACTTTTGTCCTTTGCAATCATCCAATTGGAGACCAGAACCAACTGCAAACCAAGGTTACTCACTGTTGCGGACACAATTTGATTGTCTTTAACCAGCTAGCGCCAAGGATCCAAATAGTGGTTGTAGTGGGCATAACGGCCAATGGTCAAATCACTACATAGCGGGTGATACATAATGGTTGTTGTGATACATAGCGGCATAGTGGTTTGAGTTTTTTAAGTGGTAAAAAAAATTGAATCTTATGTAGCAACCTATCTTGTGTTTTTTTTTTTTTTTAGTGATTTGGAACCATATAAGGGTAGAGACAACTTTAGGAAGGGCTATTGAGGAGAAGAAATAGACAAAACAATGTTTTAAATGAAAGTTTCTTGGTTCTACTAGATCTTAGACCATAGCACCGCTATTTTCAAAATAGCATAGTAGCATCAACCTCCACGGCTGATAATGCAGCCGCTACGTAGCCTCAACCGCTACAGCTGAGCCGTAGTGGCCGCCGCTATTTCGGACCATAGCTGGTGCAGTACCACTTCAGTTGCCTCCACTTTATCAGTCCAGGAGAACCCTAAAATGCAACCGATTTAAAAAATCCTCTCCTCTGCTATGGACTGAAGAATATGGGCAATGGCACTCCTATCACCTATGCCTTATGAAGATTGAAGAACAATAGCACGGATGGTGTAGTTTTCATGGCATCTATGTGGCTCAGTTTGGGCCATGTAAATGCAGACAAGGATGAGGCTTTAAAGAAAATTGGTTTTATGCAACACCGATTCCTTTTTGTATTGCAAGAAATTGGGAATAGGATATAGTTCTGGAGATCTGATGATGATGAGTCCAATATCTCCTCAGCTGATGAGTTGCAGTCCATTTTTTGGAGGAATCATGTGTAAATATAATTTCCAGCATCAGACACTCGTCTATGGGAGAAAATTAGTGGTAATGAGTTGGGGATACGTTCAGGTAATCATCTATTTAACAGGGTTAGTTCCTGCGAGGCGTGGCATAATCTTAAAGTCAAGCCAGATACATATCAACAAACAGATTAATGATAAGATCATTGGACCTTTGGGATTGTTAACCCTTGCTTTCTATTTTAGAATTTAATATTTGTCTTCTCTTGTTCTTTTCTGAGTCTTCTGTCATCTCTATAGTAGTTATTCGTGTTCACTATGGGCATTCTTATTGGAAATGATAGTCCGACAAAGCAAAGGGTGGTCAGAAAGGAAAATCTTCCATTGGTCTGACCCATTCTTGACAATTCAGACCAACTGACCATTCAAGATTTCTATTTGGGTTGCGTTTTTTCTTACTTTGGTGTATATAATACTAAATTTGTGTATGATTTATCTTTCAGCACTCTTCCAAAGCACAAATTGAGTGGATCTATATCACCTGACATTGGGAAGCTGCGTAACTTAAAGATTCTGTATGTTCTTCATGGACTTGCTTCTAGGAATATTGGGTTTTGGATCTTATGTTAATTCTCTTTATATAATTTGTATGTCACAGAGCCCTTCATGGGAACAACCTCTATGGAGCGATTCCTTCAGAGTTGGGCAATTGCACCAATTTACAAACTTTGTACGTGTTGACATCAGTTTCCTATAACAGAATATGTATTTGTTAATTTTTTTGAGTATTGTGATCTCCTTTTTGTTTGTCTGGAAATTTAGGATTGTAGGGAATGGCTTCCATAGAACCACATTTAATGTGTTCCTTTGTTGAAACCTTTTTCTGTAACTTCTCTCTTTTGCATCCATCATAGATGATGAATTTGAATAAAATATGGGAGCTTCTTTTATCTGTATAATGCTCGACATGGGGACTTCTTTTTGTGTGTGCACCTTCTGTTTCTGCATTTTCTGTTCACTGATTTTTATGTGGTTCATCATACCAAAGTTTGTCTCTGGTGTGATTTACTGATTTACATATTCAATTGCTTGTTGTGGATGGCTTACTTACTGGAAATGTCATAGGTCAATACTACGAAGATAGATTTTTGAGGACGTCTGATTGAATTGCTTTGTAAAATGATTCAATTAATTATGCATTCATGAATTCTGAATATAAAGCATAATATTGAGAATCTCATGGGTCCCTACAATTATTAATGTAAAATCTAGTTTTTTCTTAGCATGTTCACTAGGTCAGAATCCATCACTCAAAGCTGTCTATAAGACAGTTTACAAAAAAGGAACACAAAGAAGAATCCTAATTACAAGAGTCTTGTCAAGTCCCACGTGTGAACAATCATATCCTGCAAGAATACCACTTCTTTCAAATGGTTTCTTCTTCCTCACTTTAATCCCCTGGAATGCGAGCAAAGGAAATCTCAGGATGGAATTGCCCTCACAATGTTAACAATTGGCAACATTCTTCAAGGAGAAGTAACACTTCCTCGTACCCACTTTAAAGCATTAACTGAATCAGCTTTGATAAGCAAGGGAACCTGTAACATGAATTTAAGAAAGTATTACCCACCCTTCTCTACTTGATAAAATCTCAGCTCCAGCAGCCCCCAGCCTTAACATGGCTTGAAAAGGCTAGGATAATGTTCCTCCTAAGTCTTATATGGTTCACCCAATTCCTGAAGGATTAGACTTCACAATCAGACTACATTTGTGTTAAGGTGTTCAACCACAACCCTCATCCAACATGCTTGGATCCAAGTTCCAGAGTTGAAACAGACCCATTTTTTTAGGCAGGCTTATGTGAGTTTGGCCCAAATCTGTCCCATTGACAACCACCGCACCCCCCTCCCCCACCAAACACTCCTTCTTTCTCTCTCTTCACATGTTTTTGCCTGTATGTTTGCACTATCTATTAGGAATATCTTTTGTACTTGCATGGGGACATTTATATCACATGTGTTATGCAGATACTTGCAAAGCAACTATTTAAGTGGATTGATCCCTGCAGAGCTTGGAAACCTTTTAGAGCTAGAGATACTGTGAGTAATTCATTCTAGAAATATATGTAGACTTTTTGTGTATGAATTTACTTTTTTTTTAGTGACATGTTGATACCGCTTACATCGTATATTTTAACTGTCCAGAAAACTTCTATTAATAAAAATGGTTTTATTTTTTTTTTAAAAAGGACTACAACCCAGGGTAGAGATTGCCCTCAAGCAAAAGGAAAAAATACCAGAATAAGTACAACACCTGAAAGAAAGTGAATATCACAATCAACAAAGATGGATTGCAAAACCATCCATACCAACAAAAGATGCTATTAAGATTCGCAATACACATATGGGTGTTGACATTGCAAGTTTCTAAGAACTTTGGACCTCAATGTCCTCGGCTGTGTATCGACCGATAAATATTGGTGTGTATCAGCTGATAGCCCGATACACCAATAAATCAGTTGTTGCACCCTGATAACTTTGTGAATGATGATTATTTGGTTCTATCTGAGTGGTGGCGGTCAATATATCTGATTTATTGGCCGATACAATACATGTAGCCACCTTTTTGAACCATCCTATGTAGCGAGTTGAAATTTTTTAAAGAAGTTACACAGATTCAATTTTTAAATAAAAGCAAAATTTTCTTTTTTATGATAATATTTTCTTTGTTCAAGTTCTTCTGAAATCATTATGTTCATCTAGAGTTCCAGATTACTTCCCTAGTTCCATTTTATTCTTTTGACACAACGCTGATTGCTCAGGGATCTCTCCAGCAACTCTATAAGTGGATCAATTCCTCCCTCACTTGAGAAGTTGACTAAACTTAAGTTATTGTGAGTGCCTAGTTTTGCTTGAAATGAATGTAGGATTTAACTGATTTTCTAGGTAAACATTGAATTTTCCTGTTATATTTTGAAGCAATGCATCAACCAACTTTTTGGTCGGAAGGATACCATCTCAGGGTGCTTTTCTCAAATTTACTGAAAAGTCGTAAGTACTGTCTTGCTAAATGCTTTCTATTTATTTATTTTAAGTGTTCTCTGTTGGAAACTAATTATGTTTTGTGCACCTTAAAAGTAGTACTCGATAAATGAGTACCATTTTCTATTTGTGCTTCTCCTACCAATTTGCTATTGTATGGATTCTGCAGCTAAGGATGGACTGGACGATGCAGTGCTTAGAAATAAACCTCTGACAGTCATAGTTTTACACTTGATTCTGTGGGGGAAAAAAGCATCTGCAGATGTATTATATTGTTATATTATGTTGATGATGTCTTTCCTCTGGTTCTGAAACATGCACCTAGCACCTACTCAGACTTAATGGAGCTAATTTGGAAACTTGGATGATCTCTGATCAACCAATAAGAAAAATTAACAATTTGGTGTTTTGTTTTGCGGCATGTATATAATACATACGTTCATGCATACTGAATCATGCTGCATGGCACATTTTTAAGAGTAGGCGCTGGTATTGTCTAATCATTGTGTTGCCATCTTCCTGTTTCATTATTGTTTTAAGTTTTCTAACCAATTACAGTATTACAATAGTGTTTTTTTTTTTTTTTTTTTTTTTTTTTAAAGGTGACTGAATTAAATTTAAAGAAAGCTATACAGTATAGGAGAGGTATACTGTAACAAAAGAAGGGAAGACACTAGGACCCAAAAAAGCTATGGACCCAAGCCCCAGCCAAAAGAAAAAAAAAAGTAAAAAAACCACAACTACAAGGGAAACACTATAACCCGCAAATCATCACGAGAAGCTCCCTTGTTGGAGTTTGTTACTGTCCTTGTTAGATTAGAACCCTTTATGTGCCCTTTTTTTTTCTAAGTTGTTTAATGAGCGTTTTGTGTTTTAATAGAAAGAGGAAACTTTCTTTACTAGAAATAGGAATCTTCAGTGTAAGTGAAATAAGTCAAATAACTTATTTTTGTTGAAATAAGAACAACAAGTTTCTCTTGTTCCTTTGGGGAGTACATGAATTGCAAGAAAGATTTTTGCTCCTTTCCTCTTGTGTTTCTGTAGGTTATTTTGCTTTTACACTACAGAAAATATTTTTCTCTTTTTCCTCTTTTTTGAGTGAGATTGTGATTCCTTTACTCTTCTATGCGACACAAGATTTGTGGTGGTGTAATTTTTCAATCGATCTTGGGCATCTCACTAATCCCTCCAGCTTGGAGTTAGTGAAATTTTAAATTGGAGATGGCCATTGTGGATCTTTGACAGCCATTGTGGATCTTTGACTTGATTTTCATTCTACTAAATAATTAACAAATACGTTGAAACTAAGGTTGATGTTTTCTTCACCTTACTGAATATGAATGAAAGAAGGGGAAAAGCATGAGCACAATAACATCAACAAAAATGTTCAAATTAAGGTGGACCTTTTCATATGTTTTCCAAAACTAACCATAAGCATACTGGGTTTTTTTTTTTTTTTTTTTTTTTCTTTCTTGACTTCTTGACATGATTGACAGAGTGCGATTGGACTTAATTTTATTAGTAATTACTTCAGGGAAATCATCCAGTGGATTGGGTCCACTATAACTGACTGTGCACTCAGTTGTATTTAGACACTCGGACTGTACATATCATGAAACAGGACCTCCTTTTCCTTTGACCTATTTTATAAGCTAATAAAGATTCCATCAATCAGAAGGTCCAAAGGATCTGGATATTGGCATATTTTAAAGTAACCATTTAGTTAAGCAATCCATGGTGAGCCCTAGTAGGTGAATTAATATAATGATTGGACCTTATTCATTGAAATTAGTCTAAGCATTCCATTTTGTCAGGCATTGCTCATGTGGTTATTTCATCTGATTTTGTCCTTTTGCTAGTTGGCCTATGAAATGTACAGTTCTAGCAGGTGATATGGAGTTATGGACTTATAATGGACTGGACTATTTCCAAATTCTTAAAATTATACTGTAAATGATGTGGCTGATTCAGACATTTATAATCCAGTTTTTATTTCATTACTATGTTTACATGATTGGCTTATCTGCAGCTTTCTTGGGAACCGTGACTTGTGTGGTAAGAAAACGAGTATAGCATGCAAAGATGAATCTGGAGGGCCTTCAAATTCCCCACCTCCTTTATCAGGTACATGGATATATGGAAAACAAAGATGGTCATTATTGGTTAATGTTTCTGTATCATACCACTGAATGGTACATTTCCTTAAAGCGTTTTAGGGTTTCCAGAAATTTTTACGAACTGAGTCATCGTCAGTGATACTATGATACTTTTCGGACAGTACTTTAATCTCTGATTTCATTATCTGCAAGTAGGATGCAGTATGAATCAACATAACATGTCATGTATTCCTTTGTTTAAAGGGTAAGAAATTGAATAACTGGGGTACAGTGAACATGAGAAGGAAAAAGGAAAACAGGATTTTGGAAGCTTACTTTCAAAAGAAAAAAGGATTTTAGAAGCTTGACTCAATCTGATCTCCTAAGATAAAGGTGAGGTTGTTAAAGATGGATAACATCTAGTATGCTATGCCACAGGTCTATATAGTACACGTAAGCCTTCAGCTTTGACATCAACAGTCTTAAATATGGATTCTGAGGACCAGGGTCATGCTCTCTAGATCGTTCATTGTGTGGGGAGGCAGAGGCATACAAAATACAGTTAAGTTGAAAGTTGGGGTGATGAAAATTGGCTTGTAGTGTAGGTAAATTAGAAATGTCGATTGCACTATAAAACTTATCTTTCATAGAGGATGCCAATCAGATTGATGAGATAACTTACCCTCATGTTTGGTTTTTGGCCGAAATAGTCAAACAGGAGCAGCATACACATTTGTATTGAAGTTATATTTGTGTTATATGATTTCACATTTTACCCTGGGATGATGAACGTCTTTCTGTTGGTGTAACTGCATCTCATTCCAACCTTATTGATACTTGGCCCAGTGCCAATATGTAAGTGCTGGTTCTGATTAATGATATGCCTTCAGGAGAAGTGGGCCCCACTGTGCTGATTTTGTTCAATGCTATTACATTAGGATGGTGTTGACAAAAGTTTAAATGTGTATGTATGCATGTCTTGCTGAGTTGTGAACCGGTTGATGTCATAATACTTGAATCTAATAACTCTTCTGTTGAATAAATAAATTTCTGCTTAGACTGAAATATGCTTGTTTCTGGAACTCTATTCCTTAGATTACTTAGATAAGAATTCCACATGAATTTATTTATAAAACTACTTATATCTCAATTGTGATTTGAATATCATGCACCAGAAAATCAAGACAGAAGGGAAAAGTCTGGAAGGTACTCTACTAGGCTCCTTATAAGTGCTTTGGCGACAGTGGGCTTTTTGCTTTTAGTGGCCCTGATGTGTTTCTGGGGCTGCTTTCTTTACAAAAAGTTTAGCAGAAGTGACAGCAATGGCCTTGCAATGGATGTCGGTGGAGGTACTTCCTCTCATTATTGGATGTAGCAAACCTATGCTTGGAATCACTTGCTTGCACTTCTTTTTCGCGTTTTCTTTTCTTTTTATGTTATTGTTATTTGTGTTTTTGGGTCACTTAGCAATTAGATGTCAGCACTATGCTCAGAATACTTGTTAGAACAGACTTAGTTTGTTATTGCTTATGCATATAAACATTTGCTCCTGTGCATTTACCTCTCACCATCTTACGGTGAGAGATAGCATGCTAGGGCCCGCCTATCACCAATCCAAACCACCCACACACACAGGACTAAGGGGTGTTCGTGGGCCGGGTTGGGCCAGGCTGAGCAATATCCAGGCCTATCCCAACTTCCAAAATACAGGCCCAAACCCGAATCGGGCCTTAAGTGGCTGGCCCGAGCCTAGGTCCTCTGAAAATGAGTAAGCCCAGCCCAGCACGAATTTGTTTATAATTAGAAAAATGGCTAGATTGTATAGTTCCAGATTGTAGCTCAGCTGATTTTGTCACTCATGTATGTGTGAGACGAACATGTTCAAGTCTCCTCTGTGTCACTCCCTACTAAATCTAGGCCTGACCCATCTATTAAACAAGCCTAAATAAAAGGCCTGAGCCTGGCCCAAGTAAAAAAACACTTGGGCCCAATCCCAGCCCAAAGTGGGTTGGGCCCCGGGTCGGGCTTAGGCCGGCCCGGTCCATGAATACCCCTACATGGGACCCCTTGAATCTAAAGCTAATGGGTTTGCACCCATCCGAACGGATTAGACCATTTGATTGAGGGTCAATTTCTATTTAATATAAAGTCATTAAACTTGTGGACCATGGATCAAGGAGTTAGAGAAATGTGATTGAGCCAAAATTTGATATCTGGGACCTTCCCAAATGGGTCTGTCCACCTCTGATCCCGTGATCATTGGGGCCCAGGTGGGCTCCATCAAGCTACCTCTCACCGTCTTATGGGGCGAACAGATTAAACCATTTGATTGAGGGTCAATTTTTTTAATATAAAGTCGTTAATCTTGTGGAGCATTGATCAAGGGGTTAGAGAAATGCGATTGAGCCAAAATCTGATATCTGGGACCTTCCAAAATGGATCTTTCCACCCTGGTCCCATGATCAATGGGGCCCCTGGTGGGCTCCATCATGCTACCTCGCACCATAAGACGGTGAGAGGTAAATGCACAAGAGCAAAGCTCATATAAATAAATCAATATACACACACGCCACCCACAACTTCAAATAGTAGTGGGACCCACCTATATACGGTGATGGAGGCTAAAATGATGATCCTAAGTCCTAACAACTTGATCAATGGTTCCAAGTTTCCATTGTCCAAAATGAGTGCACAGTTAATCCATCGGTCCAGTCCATTTGAATGGGTGCCAAATCCTGGATCGGTGATTGTCAGGGGTCCCTATTTCATGTCCCACTCGGATGGATCATCAGGCGGGCCCCACTAGGTGTTTCCGCATGTGAACTAATGAGTGCATGAATTTAGAAGAGGAAAACCCTATCTATTTAAGATGTATGAGCAGATTGTTCATTTGACACGTATCACAACAAAAGCTCCATTTCTGACATAGGTATCTAGATCAATCTAATTGTGTTTTTATTGTTTCAGGTGCATCCATTATAATGTTTCATGGAGACTTGCCCTACTCTTCAAAAGATATCATTAAAAAACTACAGACCTTGAATGAGGAACATATTATAGGTTCTGGTGGCTTTGGAACAGTATACAGGCTTGCAATGGATGATGGTAATGTCTTTGCATTAAAAAGAATTATGAAGACAAATGATGGATTAGATCGATTCTTTGAAAGCGAGCTGGAAATTCTTGGGAGCATAAAACATCGGTATTTGGTGAATTTACGTGGATATTGCAATTCTCCTTCTTCTAAGTTGTTAATTTATGATTACTTACCAAGTGGAAGCCTAGATGAAGTACTGCACGGTGAGTGCTCCAAGTTTCCAATTCTCTATTATTGGTAGAATCTCATACCCAGAGACACTTTGATTAATGAAAACACTGGTTTTAGTTAACAGATAAACCATTATGGAGGCCAAAGTTTATCATGGTACACGTTTCATCCTAAAAAAAGGGAAAAAATAGAGAAGAGAAAAATTTCTTACTCTTAAATTGCCATGACTCGAACCAGGGTTTTTCGGGAAGCAAAGATTATTATGTTTTTTTTTTTTTTTTCTTTTTCCTGGATCTGTTTGGCTTGCTGAAAGGTTATAATGAAACACCTGATTTCCAGGTATATTTCACTGAAACAATTTCATTCAAGAAACTGCTGATTTCATAGATGGAGGCAAAGGCTTTTTTGCAATTAAATGGGCTACAGAAGGGTGATAGGGAAAATGTACCTCCTGATTAAAAGCTGATCCAAACAAATTTACTATTGAATTTTGCTCAAACATTTGATTTCAGCATCTCCAAACTGTAGAAGATAGCAGGCCCAGCTCATGTACAAAGCCCATACATGGGATATAAAGATAGGATAGGATTTAGTTCCTAATTTTTCTCTCCTTCTATGTATAGGATATGATTGATTCTTTCCCTTCTTTTGTGATTCTAATTTGTAACTACCTTGTAATCTTTACTAAATTAGAGCCTTGATTAAGGCATTACATTAATATAAATATGACAGTCGATGCTCTGGAATGGCATGACCTTCTCTCCAACTCTCTTCTTCGTCTTATTTCTCTTCTTCCATATATTATAACATGGTATCAGAGACACGGAAAATCTTCTCTCATTGATCCAGTCATTAATCCGGTTGGATCTTCTTCCCGGAGTGAAAATCTTCTCTCTAATAGAGCCTGATCATCTCAGAACAAAAGTGGCCCGCCAGCGATCATCATCATCATAGCAGCGGAAGCAGCCCATGTTGATCGACTGGTTCTCCTCTTATTTATGAGTATTTTTTCAAGATTTTTGGATCATCAGAGGTAGGATATCCACCTGATTTTGTGATTTTTCAGTTTTGTGCAACAATTTTCATCACAGCCGTTCAAATTTGTGGATTTTGATCCGTTTTGAGTAAGACTTTGGCCTGGAGTTGCGAAAATACTTTGTCCTTTCATCCCCAACCTCAGATCTGGTCACTGATCCCCTAAAGGACCCCACGTGGAATTCGATCCACTGACGACATGGTCGTCTGACGTCGTCTGCTTCATGCTTTGCAACTGTGGACTACTGACGATCATCAAGAAGCCTCCATCCCTCCATACAGGAATGGTCGACTGGATTTTCTGGGAATTATGGTGATTTTTCTGGATTTTTTCCATCACCTTTGAGGTCGTTTCCAACCTCTTCATCATCTGACGGTTTTCTCCGAAGGTTTTCATCACCACCGTCCAGATTTGTGGATCTTTCTCCAAATCTCATCAGATTTGGACTGCAGGAAGTGAATTTGATCCACTTTACAGAGATCAAACTTGATCTGTGATTAGACAACACCGTGGGGCCCACGCACAAATCCAGGTCCACTTTTCAGTTCGTCTGGCTCTGTTTTACACAAAACTTACACTGTTCTGCTGTCTTCTTCTCTTTTCTTCTTCTATTGATCAGTCTGATTGCTGGTATATGCTGTGGAAACTAATTGTTACGGATTAATTACTGATTCGCGCTGGTTGCTATTAT
The DNA here is from genome assembly GCA_028538565.1 of Umbellularia californica. Taxonomy (NCBI): domain Eukaryota; kingdom Viridiplantae; phylum Streptophyta; class Magnoliopsida; order Laurales; family Lauraceae; genus Umbellularia; species Umbellularia californica. Next base: position 8,077,764 of record JAPQWN010000001.1, on the reverse strand, counting down.
GGACAAATATGATGTTATTCCTGTTAAATTTAATGGAAATAATTATATGGCTTGGTCTTTTCATCTGAGGAATTTTGTCGAAGGCCAAGGACTGTTTGGTTATCTTGATGGTTCGATAGCTAAACCTACTGCAACTACTGACACAAAAGCATTAGCCAACTGGTCTAAAGAAAATGCTAAGGTCATCACTTGGATTCTTAACTCCATCGACCCTTCTCTTGCCATTGCTCTTCAAGCATATACTACTGCATCTGATATGTGGGGTCATCTCAAAAATGTTTATCATCAAACAAATAAAGCCCGCAAATTCCAACTCGATAGTGAGATTGCCAAATTCAGTCAAGGTGATAAATCTGTACAGGCGTACTTCAATGGATTTCTCACCTTATGGACTGAGAGGGATGCTATGATTATTCAGTCTGTGTCTGCTGGGTTTCTATCTGAGGCTCTTAAATTACAAGAGGAAACCCACATCAGCCAGTTCCTTATGAATCTCAGACCCGAATTCGAATCTGTTCGGTCGGCACTCATGAATAGAGAAGTCACAGCGAACCTGGATACATGCTTCCAAGAAGTCCTTCGAGAAGAACTTCGCCTCAATTCTCAGCGTAGCATTCTTGAAGAACCAAAGGCCTATCTCGCTCCTCTTCAGACTGAGTCTGCTCTTCTGGCAGCCCCCAATCCCAAGCCTACTCAATGCTATGAGTGCAAAGGCTTCGGTCATCTGGCCAAGAATTGTCGGAAGAAATTGGTTTGCAGATATTGCAAACGCTCTGGTCATATTATTGATGACTGTCGTAGCTTACAGCGAAAGAATGGACCTCAGCAGAAGCAACATTCCTCCACCATGCCCAGACAACATACTCCAGCTGCATTCCAAGTTCAGGCCCATCTCCCCGATACGGAAAGCACTTCTTCTGGAGTTGTCTCCATGACTCCAGCCCAGATTCAAGAACTGATTCAGAACACGGTGACCTCCGCATATGCTTCCATGGGTTTCAATGGTGGTCGGTATCAAACTCATTCTCCTCTAGCATTTCCTGCTTTTCATTCTTCAGTCTCTCTGTCTTCCTTCATCACCCCCTCTACCTGGTTTTTAGATTCCGGAGCATCAAACCACATGACTTCTGTGGAAACCAGCTTTACAGCCTCACACCCTTACCTTGGTAAAGATAAAATCACCACTGCTAATGGAGACCAATTACTCATCTCTGGAGTTGGTGCCATTACTCTCTCTAGTGTTTCGGGCCAGTCCCTCCACCTATCCAATGTCTACTTTGTTCCCAAATTATCAGCCAATTTACTTTCTGTCGGCCAACTTATTGATGATGGGTATCATATTAACTTTTCTTCCACTGGCTGTGTCATACAGGAGCGGCAAACTGGGAAGGTGATCGCGAAGGGGAGTAAACATGGTCGACTGTTCCTGCTGGACATTGGACATCATTCCCTATTTTCTTCTTCTTCTAGTTTCAATAAATTGTGGACCATTTGGCATAGTCGTCTTGGTCATGTGAACAATGCTTCTTTACTTTCTCTGTTTAAAATTGGTTGTTTAGAACCCACTGTTGATAATAAAATGATGTCCTCCTTACTTCAATCAAAGTGTGAAACATGTTGTTTGAGTAAGAGTCATATTTTGCCATTTCCTATACACTGTTCTCGTGCATTATCTTCTTTTGATATCATTCACACTGATGTTTGGGGAATTGCACCCACTTTGAGTAGGACAGGGTTTAAGTATTATGTGACTTTTATTGATGATCATTCTCGATTCACGTGGATTTATTTCATGCGCTTCAAATCTGAAGTCTTTTCTCATTTCCAAAAGTTTTACAATATGGTTCACACACAATTTCAGAAGGATATAAAACTTCTTAGGTCTGACTCCGGCGGAGAATACATGTCCCATGATTTTTCTGCTTTCCTGTCTGATAAAGGCATTCTACACCAAAAATCCTGCCCACATACTCCACAGCAAAATGGTGTTGCGGAGAGGAAAAACATGCATCTCCTTGAAACTGTTCGTACTCTCCTACTTGCATCCTTAGTCCCTCCAAATTTTTGGTGCGATGCTGCACAGACAGCTGTACATCTTCTCAATCGTCATCCTAGCTCCATTCTAGGAAAGACTACTCCATATGAAGCTCTCTTTGGTCATACCCCTTCCTATTCTCACTTGCGTGTTTTTGGTTGTTTATGCTTTGTCCATCTTCCACCTACAGAGCGCACTAAGTTGTCACCTCAGGCTGCCAAATGTCTTTTCCTCGGTTACAGTACTGAACACAAGGGATTTCTGTGTTATGCCCCATCCGAGAAACGCATGCGAATATCTCGCAATGTGATCTTCCTGGAACACATTCCATTTTTTTCCTTGCGTTTAGACACTCATCCTGTTGCTGTGTCTTATCTGCCACAATTCCCTCCCACTACTTCTCCCCCACCACCTATTACTAATGTCTATGTCCGGCGTACTACGGTTCCACCTGTGGGGCCTCCTTCTCCTGATCCTATCCCTATGCTGCCTCTTGCTCCCTCAGGTATTACTCCTTCCTCTACTAATAATGTCATACTCCTGCGACGCTCTAGTCGCCCTTCTGTTGCTCCTGACAGATATGGCTTTCCTGCTCTTTTCACTTCTTTGGATAGTGCTCCTATACCCACCTCTTATTCACAGGCTTCGAAGATTGCCTACTGGCAGGATGCTATGACTGAGGAGTTGCTTGCTCTTGAAGCAAACGACACATGGGAATTGGTACCGACCCCAGCTGATGCATCTGTTATTGGCAGTAAATGGGTCTATTCCATAAAAGTTCACTCTGATGGGAGTCTTGACCGTTATAAAGCCAGATTAGTCGCACAGGGTTATAAGCAGGAGTATGGGATTGACTATGAGGAGACCTTCGCACCTGTGGCTAAAATGACCACTGTTCGCACTCTCCTTTGTGTTGCTGCAGCTCGCAACTGGCCTCTATGGCAAATGGACGTCAAAAATGCTTTTCTACATGGGGACTTGCGCAAGACTGTTTATTTAAAACCTCCACCAGGATATGCTTGTCCTCCAAAGCATGTGTGCAAATTGAGGAAAGCTCTTTATGGGCTTAAACAAGCTCCCCGGGCTTGGTTTGATAAATTCCGGGCAGCAATCCTTCAAGCAGGGTTTCGTCAGAGTCACTCTGATAGTTCCCTCTTCCTCAGATGGACATCGAAGGGCTACACATTCCTCTTGGTCTATGTTGATGATATGATTATCAGTGGAAACGATACTGCCGGCATTACGGATCTCAAACACCACCTTACTCGCCACTTCCGGATGAAGGATCTTGGTCCTCTCACCTATTTTCTGGGGCTGGAGTTTGTGCGTAACAAATCCGGCATTAGGGTCCTTCAGCGCAAATATGCGACAGACTTGATCACGTCAGCCAGGCTTGATGATGCTCCCTCTTTTGATACGCCTCTGGAATTGAACAGCAAAATCAGTTGCGATGATGGCACTCCCCTGGATGATCCCTCTGTTTTCCGGCGGATAGTTGGTAGTTTGCTCTACTTAACTATGACTCGGCCGGATATTTCTCATGCCGTTTATACGGTTAGTCAGTTTGTTAGCAATCCCCACAAACCACACCTTGCTGCTGCGTTACGCATTCTCCGCTATGTTAAGGGAACACTACATCATGGTCTCTTCTTCCCTTCTGATACTTCTCTGCAATTATCAGCTTATGCGGATGCTGACTGGGCTGGTTGTCCGGACTCTCGGCGGTCTACCACTGGCTGGTGTATGTTTCTTGGAAAATCTCTCATTTCATGGAAGTGCAAGAAACAGACCACTGTCTCAAAGTCTTCTGCTGAAGCAGAATATCGGGCGATGTCCTCTGCCAGTGCTGAAATTATCTGGCTCCGCCGCCTTCTGTGTGAATTTGGTGTTCTTGTTGGTAGCTCCACACCTCTCCATGGGGACAATACCATTGCGACTAGAATTGCCAACAACCCGGTCTTCCATGAAAGAACAAAACACATTGAGATTGACTGTCACTTCATCCGCCAACATATCGTTACTGAGAAGATCACTCTGCCTCATGTCTCTTCTTTTAACCAGTTAGCGGATATCTTCACCAAAGCCCTTCCCCGGCAGCGTCATCATGATCTCACTCGCAAATTGATGTTTTCAATCTTACCACATCAATTTGAGGGGGAGTGTAGAAGATAGCAGGCCCAGCAGGCCTAGCTCATGTACAAAGCCCATACATGGGATATACAGATAGGATAGGATTTAGTTCCTAATTTTTCTCTCCTTCTATGTATAGGATATGATTGATTCTTTCCCTTCTTTTGTGATTCTAATTTGTAACTACCTTGTAATCTTTACTAAATTAGAGCCTTGATTAAGGCATTACATTAATATAAATATGACAGTCGATGCTCTGGAATGGCATGACCTTCTCTCCAACTCTCTTCTTCGTCTTATTTCTCTTCTTCCATATATTATAACACAAACAGGCTCTAGCATATACATATATATAAGTTTAATGGGACAAGCTGTGTGCTTCTGTTAAGTTTCAATGGTATCTTATCCTAGTGTTGGAAAAATATTCTCTACTAGAGATATACCATGTTTAAATGGTTTGTTTTCATTATTGGTTCCAAGATTTATATCATTTGATAAAACATTTGATGTGTTGAACAGAACGATCTGAGCAATTAGACTGGGATGCTCGTTTAAATATCATCATGGGAGCTGCAAAAGGACTCGCATACTTGCATCATGATTGTTCCCCTCGAATTATACATCGAGACATAAAGTCAAGCAACATATTACTTGATGGAAATTTGGAAGCCCGTGTTTCAGATTTTGGACTTGCCAGACTCTTGAAAGATGAAGAATCTCATATCACAACCATTGTTGCTGGAACGTTTGGTTATCTTGCTCCAGGTATTTGCTGTAAAATGTGACAAAAAGTCAATTTTTTATTATGAAAAGCTGCATAATTAGCCCAATTGTCGATCATATCTATGAAGTTTTCCAAATTTTGAGACATGATATCCCCCTCACAAGCATATGTTACACATGTCAATGCTTAGATTTTAAATGCATTCATCTAGATACTTGAGCTCATGGGTAAAGGAAAATACCATCAGAGTAACTTTCTTAATGAGACTAGCTTTCAGTCCTTCCAGATGTTTCACTGGGGAATCAAATAGCATTTTTATGTAAGGGGAAGGTATAGTAGTAAGGAATTTGAGCATTTCAATATCTCATAGAGGTGGGAGGAATTACATCAGCAGGCAGGCTGACATAGTGGAGAGTCTTCTGTTGTCACTGTATTAGCTGATTCCAGTTTTGGACTCTTATGTTCAATACCATGTCTCCAGCTAAATCTTTTCAACTTTTTGATCCATTTCCCTTTATCTCCTTGTATAGCTGTTCTGTTCCTTGTTTATTCCTCAGAGCAACCTCAGCCTTACTGCTAAAATGAGAAACTTGATCTCAGTAGCTTTTTTGATTGACATATAGACTTTAACTAGATATGTGAATGCCATTGAGCATATATATAGGGAGATGCTCCTATGAGAGCATCTCTCACCTTACTATGAGAGATAGGGTAGGGGCCCTCACATCAATATCCAATGCCAACAACTTAAACGTGAGGGCCTCTACCCTATCTCTCATAGTAAGGTGAGAGATATCTCTCATAGGAGCATCTCCCACATCGAACCCATATGAAGTCTTACCGTGAGCGGACTGTATCCATTGGGCAAATATGGGTTCAATCAAGATGTGTTTCTCAGGAGTACCAAAAGCAAGCATGACGTCGTTATGAACATAGATTCCTAAGGTATGGAACCCTAGAAAGAGACTGGCCCAACTTAAATGAAATTTGATAGCTTCTTTATGGTCTAACATTCTTGTCAATACATTATCCTCATTCTATTCCGGATTGTAATATCGAATGAAGAATATTCAAGTGAAAACTAGTTCTCACCTATTATATGAGAACTTTTTTGCGGGGCCCAACTATCAACCCATCCGAACCTAGCAACCATTAGGGAACCCCTTGATAGTCACTAATCGCAAGGATTGGTTCACATCCGAATGGACTGAACCGTTGGATCAAGGTTTGAATATTTTTTTGAATATGAAGCCATTAAACTTGTGGGCCACGGATGAAGCCGTTAGGGGCATGGGTTTGGAGTCAAACTTGATACTTGGGGTGGTCTCACGGAGATCTTTCCATCCCCCTGGTCCCATCCCCAAATGGGGCCTACAATTGGGCCCCACAAAAACATTCTCACATAATATGTGAGAACAGTTCCCACCTGAATATCATATATATGGGAGATGCTTCTATGAGGATATCTCTCACCTTAAATGAGAGATAGGAGTGGGGGCCCTCACATTTAAGTTGTTGGCATTGGATATGGATGTGAGGGCCCCCACCTTATCTCTTATAGTAAGGTGAGAGCATCTCTCATAGAAGCATCTCCCTATATATATATATATATATATATATATATATATATAAAGAATGTACTCTGATAAATGATAGTTTATAGTTTATACCCCTTGCACCAAACTTCCCGCACTTTCATGCGTTCTAAGTCCAATGGTGCACCTGTTGCACTTCAATCTTCATCGAAAAATATCAAATGAACTACACACTGGGTTGCCTATGGTGAGAATGGGGGTGAAGCCACTTTACTGAAGGTGATTCATCCTGTGTGGAGGATTGGCAGTGGACAGATATAGGACGGTGAACATTCTTGAAGGGAATGATCCCTTTAGATTCCTTCAATAACACTCTTGCATCTACTGTGACCAAAGTGTTATAAATTAATAAAGCAAATGATCCCTTTATAGATCCCTCGTTGCCAAAGTCGTGTAAATGGTATTAGACTAAGTACTATTTATAGTTTCTCAAGAAACTTAGCCCTTCTATAAAGTACTTCTATTTTATTTTAACTTCGACAATCTACATCTCTGTATTCTATATGTTCCTATGTTTTAATTTAGAAAGTCTAAAATCATGCTCAAAGTCTTTTTTTTTTTTCCCACAATATGAATTCTATTGCTAGTGATAATACTGTGACGTTTTTCCCCCTTTTTTTTGATAAAACCACCATATGAATTATATTGCTATGGAAGATCTTCACAAAGCAGATTTACATTATGGAAATAGGTGTATTTCCCTTGATGTAAACATTACACAACAGAAGCAGGAACTAGCACTTTATATTAAATAAGAATGTTTCGCTATGCCCCCATTCCATCGCTTAGGAATTGTTATCTTTTCCCTTAATGAAAGTAACTTTGGACCCAGACTTAAGAAGATTTATTTCATGCAATTATTGTTGTTTTTGTTTTTCTACACCTGCTCTAATCCTTTTTTTTTTTTTTTTATGAATGGTATCTGCTCTAATCCTTGTTTAGCCGAGAATCATCTATACCCTGTGTATTTTCTAGTTTCTCCTATAAAGATAACTTTGTTGGTTGTTGTTGTTGAGGGTGGTCATTTTGAATTTCTTGTCCCCTGTTTTCAGTGTAATATGAATGTTTATATTTATCTTATTTCTGTTGTAAAAGTTCACTTTGTGTTGTAAAATTCAAGATTTTGAAAGTATTTCTGGTTTCCTGATTTTATGTTTATTTAAAATTCCTTGGAATCTACTAGAAAAATAATTATTCCTCATTGGTCTTGGCCCTCAGGTTATTACACAGTTTCAACTAATTTCCACCTGATGCAGCCACAAAAGTCTAGAAAACTAGCTGGAAACACTAGGATCCATAGGGACTGCTGTAACAGCAGATCCCATTCTGGTTCTCTTAAGAAGGGCAACAAGAAAGATGATTTACGAGAAATACAGCAAGCTTTAATCACTCACAAAGTAAAAAAACCCAATCTAGAATACCATAAACTCAGATTAATTCAATAGACACAGCCCTCAAGGATTGTTCACAGCAATCGAAACTTTTATCAGTAAAGTAGACTGAAAACAAAAGGGGTCAATGAACTGTTGGCCCTTCATGTGATATATAGTGCCAGAAATCCCATAAACCATCCTAAAATAGTTCTGGAGGGATTTGTGAAATTTTCTAAGATCACTATTGCTAATTACATTAAGCTGGCTAGAGAAGAAAAAGGAAATTCTGACCTGTCTGGATGTTTCCATGTGTGGGTCCCACATGGCCCACCTTTTCTTACTAGAATTTGTATGGGCTGAAAATAAACCCATGGGAGACCCTACTTGAAGTGGTTTGTTTAGATTCTGGGTCCATTAAGACCCAGTTATTTTAGTTCCAAAATCAGCCCGTTTGTCCAAAAACATCCCTGTAGTTACAGAATTTTTAAACAGCCCCACCATTTATGCATTATATTTAGATTTCATGGAGCTGTTATGGCTTCCCCGCTGAACTGAACCTTTCATACATGGCTTTTGAGTTTGGACCCCATGTGCACGATCAAAGGCCTCCAGAAACAAGAGTGCTTGGCCCACTGTGTGATCTTCATCGCTATCCGCATCACCACCTATATCTCATCATGCATAATTTTTCCACTATGAAAAACAAATGCAAGGTGTATGGGTTTTCTATGTGATATATATTGAGATTTAGCACTTTAATATGGTTCAAACCAAGATAAACTGGACCCAGTAAATTGCATTACATTTACATGACTCATTCCTTCATCATTTCTCATAATTGCAACATTTTTTATGTGAAGTACTGTTTTTGAATAATTACATATGCAGAGTACATGCAGAGTGGGAGAGCAACAGAAAAGACTGATGTGTATAGTTTTGGAGTTCTGGTACTAGAAGTACTAAGTGGAAAGCGGCCCACTCATTCAGCTTTTATTGAAAAAGGACTAAATATAGTTGGTTGGGTATGTCTTCTTTTCATCTACAGATTCTGACCTTTAGTTGGAATTCTCCAAAATGCTATTGCTGTCATCTTTTTCCCTTTTAATTTAGGAGTTCTTCATGTTGGCAGATCAGGAAAATGCAGTGGGAATAAAATATAAAAAAAAAAAAAAAAAACTACTATCCAGCATAGTTTCTCTGCATGTATTTAGGGACACCAAATGCTTATATGCACGTAATTTCATCAATAAGCATAGTTTTTTTCTTTCTTTCTTTCTTTCTTTTGAATGGGCTACTTGAGAGCTACCCTTTGTGTCTGGTTTACTCCTTATGTAAAATTTACTTAATGTGGGTTCTTATGGTGTTGCTTACTACTATGCCCAGATATGGATATGGATATGGATATGGATATGGGGATCAAGGACCCAACAACACTTTTGGAAATTTAGGACCCAGATATGAAGATGGTTGTCCTAACTTATTCTTTAGAACATTTGACTTAATAAAAATATCACTGTTTACATTCCTTATTAGCATTTTTATGTTGAAAATAAGAGAACTAAAAGTACTATATGAAATTATGGACTTGGTAAGTAGGATACGCTAAACTTGTATCCTAGAAGTATCAGTGCACTCTTAAAGAACTGTTACAGTGTTGTATCAGTTTGACACAGATACGCTAGGCATCTACTAAGTATCAAGGTATCATAGGTTGCATAAATTCAACTGCACCGCTGAAAATAACTATTTTATGGTTCATGTCTGATGCAGTCTGATGCAGTCCTCTGTGATAGATTGCACAAAAAGATGTTCTATGGGCCCCTTGAGTCGAACTTAATCATATATAGTTAGGAACATACTAATCCACCCCAAGAGCTATTCCAACTAATAGCAAAAGACAATATCCAAGAAAATATCCAGTTGTAAAATTCATTAGAATGGAGTGCATAGATCACATGCCCAACTATGAACTTGTGTTTTGCTCCATGCACAAGAGCTTAAGTTGGGCGTCATTTCATGAAGACATCTCTCTCTCATATATATATATATATATATATATATATATATATATATATATAGGTAACAATAATTATATTCAAAAAGGAAAGATGTTTCAACCAACCATCAAAGAAAACAAAATATATGAGTACTGGTATAAGAGATATATACCAGACCCCAACCAAACTCTATGAGATATACGCACTCAAATTACACTTGCTTGGCTAGAGAGTCCGCCATGCCATTGGCAGACCTACTAACATGTACGAGACTGCATCATAGATGCTAGAGCATGAATCTCGTTGAAGTAAAATTGCATCTTCCAAGGACCTCTAAAAGATTTCACACATGAGTCGACATTAAAAGAATCACTCTTCACTAATCTTTGAGGGCCGTAGACTAAGAGGTTAAGATGATTTGATGAGTTGATCTTTTCCCAAACCAAGCCACGATGAGATCATTACTTCCCCAAACTCACATGATAGTCATCCTTTTAGGTTTGCATGTTACACATTTCGGTGAAAATAGCCATAATAGTTATGTTTTGGCAGAAAGCTGTTTAACTCACAAAGCTGGGCCTTCCCTCCCCCCACACCACGCCACACACACACTGACACACACACACACACACACACACACACACACACACACACACACGCCAACCAATTTCCCACACACCAAAAAAGAAAAGAAAAAAAAAAAAGGAAAATTTGGAAAGTGCAATTAGCACCTCTCTTTTTAATTACAAAGGGCCTACCTATACATGCCAGCCTGGACTACCCCATCCGCACTGAGTTTTAAGGAGCATTCCATAGGTGGACGCCATCGTCTTTTCTTTTTTCTTTTTTCTTTTTTATCTTAATATGAATTCACTTTATGGTACAACACTTTCCTCATTAGGACGCTTATTGTAGATTGAAGCATTATACAAAATCATATGGTAAGCCCATACCATATAGCTCATATTGCAGAATGCAGCCATGGAAGGGATAGACACTATCAATTTCTACCAACCGTTGAGACTGTATTCATGGCCTGGAAGTCCATATCTTACAGCGAATTAAGTCCACAAGTTGCACAAGGGCTTCAACTTGCCTTTCAAAAGTCGGTACCTTCACATCTATTAAATTAACCTTTCTAGTGTGTGACTGGCTTGTGGAACCCTCTTGTCATACATCACTGAGGGTGGCATCTCCACCCTTGTATGAAGGGTAAAAGAAAATACCAACATTGGATCATTTTTTAACTCATACCAAATTGATCCGAGTTCACTATGCCAGTCATACAAAGGGATGCTGTGGGACCCTTTATGCAAATCAAGTCAGAAAAAAACTCTTCCATGCCAAGAGATAATAACTAGTGTGTAAAAATCAGTAGAAAGAGTGAACCCCGACGAGAGTACCTGGATTTTTCTCCATGTACAAGCATTCAAGTAATGAATTTACTATTTTATGCTCATCCAAGTATTAATATATTATGCACGGTTACTTCAAAATGGTCCACGTATCACGTCATATCATATCCGATACTTCACTTTTTATGTGTAAAATCCGTGTCCTTGCCATGTCCATGGTGTGTCCTTGTTATATCCATCTCGTATCTGGCATCATAGGTATTAATATGCCAAAAGTATACTTTCAGATGTTATTCCAAATGGATATCTATTCTCAATACAAAACGAACAAGGGATGCTATCTAACCCTGACTTTCCATCCATTCCTATCCATGTTTAGAATTTAAAGGCAACTAAAACAAAGACTCCAAATTGTGCACATTCCTTTCCACAGGAGGGGTTGCAATATGGAAGGGAAAAACAATAAAACAACACAGTAATTCAAGGTCCAATGTAATAAAAGCCCATTTGTTTACCTTGTTTTAGGATATTATGGTGGTTTTACTTGCAAATTTTCTAAACTCTTCTGATTGTTGACCTTAATCCCTTTCTTATCCCACCATTTATATGTGGGTCACTTAAGCCATTTGTGTTTTGCAGTTGAATTACTTGGTGGTAGAGAACAGAAAAAGGGACATCATCGATCCACACTGTGAAGGAGTGAAATTGGAAAGTCTGGATGCTTTGCTCTCAGTTGCCATTCAGTGTGTATTATCAACCCCAGAGGATCGGCCCACAATGCACAGGGTGGTGCAAGTTCTTGAATCCGAGGTTATGACTACATGTCCTAGTGATATCTATGACTCAAGCTCGGAGTAACATCAGATTACAGGGACATGAGCATGTTGTGTTACTGCCCTTTCTTGCGAGGATGAAGAAAATGGACCGAGCCTGCAAGGTTTGAACTATCTTCTCCCATTTTTCTCTGTCATTCTTTCATTCATTTTTGCAGATTATGATTTCTCAATTTTGCTGTCATCCATCGTCGGCACCAAGTTTTCAAGCCAAGCATTTCTTGTCCTCAAAGGGAGAATGAGGATGTAAATGTAAATGTAAATGTTGGGAATTTTGTCTACCTGTAGTATCCATGCTCGACATGTGTGCATGTTTGCATTGTATGTACATTCATGCTTGCTTCATTATGAAGAAAAATGGACTTATTTTATTTCATTTTTTTCCTGTCTACCCTTCTTCTTTGGCCATCATGTAAGTATGTATCATTTGCTGAGAGTAGTCCTTACTCATGGATGAGATCTTGGATAGAAATCTGTTACTTAAAGAATTTCTGAAAAAAAATGCATTTCACAATCCATCACAGGTAATTTATCGTAATTTCTAAATTCCCCCTAAAAAGAACCTCCAGCACTACAGGAAGATTGCCTACTAGCACATGCAGGTAGCACTGGCAGTCTGGTAATCAGTTGGCCTCCTTGTCTGAGCGAGCAAGCGACATGTGGCTGCTGAAAGTTTTAGCTTCTCTCTTTGATCAAGTTGCAAGTCAGCATATGCTGCATCCTCTCAGCATATCACCAAAGACGCAGATATAATATGCTCTGCATTGTTCTTTGAAGCTAAGGTGGAAATGGAACTTGTTACTCTGGAAGATGCCATTTTTATGAAATTCATGAATTTATGATCGTTGGCTGCTCGGTTACCTGGTTCACAAATTCGGTTAATTTTACATTATATTCTGAGTTTGCAGTTTGCAATTTGGCACTTGTCATTGTTTGTGTTGCTTAAATTTGAGTAGGTTCATACATATTGTTTTCCTTATTTGTGTATGAAGTACTCTAATGATTGGTTTAGCATACTAGCTCTATATAATCTGATCCAGTTTGCGAGGTTATTAGGTCCGAATCAACTAATTTATATGTATATCATTTATTCATTTGTGTACTCTTATCACTATATGTCAAAAACCGTAGGATGTGAAATTTATTCAACTCTTGCTGAATAGCCCTTGAAAGAAAGCCTTTTATGAGAGAATTATTTCAAAATAAGGGTACACCACATTCAAAACATTCAATATGGAAAAAAGTAGAATAATTAGGGATGTAAACGAGTCGGTTCTGGTCTGGGTCAACCGGTTCGGAGCCAGTTTCTGAACCGGAACCATTAATGAGAAGATGGAACTAGAACCGGTTTCGTATATGGTTCGGGTTTAGGAAAAAAAAAAATAGCTTTTAGAAGCGATTCTTGAAACTTAAAGTAATATGTCGGGTCCACAAGTGGGAACCAAGGTGGAACCAGACCCATTTGCTTATCAGGGCCTAAATAATAATCCAAATGTGGTTTTTAACGGGTCGGAACGTTCGGGTAATCGAAGAATCGGGAATCCATTTACTTCCCTAAGAATAATGGGTCTCTAATGAAGTTGGAACAATTTTGATTTATTTCACGGACTAAACCGAATCAAAGCCATGAAAGACCATGTCAATCTCCGTTGTCGTGCCCGTCTATCGGGGGAGAGAGAAGAAGGAGAAGAAGAAGAAGAAGAAGAAGAGAGACGGAGGGGGAGGGTAAAAGTTGATTAGGGTTCGGGTGCGGTAATGAAATGCTGGGCATTTTTTTTTTTTTTAGGGCCGTCGGTAGTCTTATTAATCCGTCGAAAAATTAGAGACGATCCATGTCCGTCGGGGTTTTTGACGTAATGATCTGGTATTTGGACGGTGGATGTTAACCATATGAAGTTTGGGCTCTGGCATTTTGTCGAGTCTGCGGACATCTACTTTTCTGTATTTCCCCCCTCTCCCCCTTCCCGTTGGAAACAATTTTTTATGAGCACAGAATTGCAAAATTTGCACTGGTTTTGCTTTTCCTCATGGAAAGCATTTACACTAGAAAGATGGTTAGACCAACGCGCCCTGCCCTTAAGGGCCTGTTTGTATGGACACCCAGTACCCTATTTTATTTTTTTAAACTGTCAAAATGGATGGATGAGATTTTTTTCATTTGACGTTCCCGGTTCTTCAATCCTCCATCTACAGTACTTGATAAAGTGGGCCTTGATAATCAGGTATTTCTTCTTGAGCCCCTAATAATTGCATTTTACATGAAGAGCTAACATCATCACCTCATTTGTCCAGTAATTCAGATTGATACTCTGAGGCCCACTGCCCTGTGAACATCCAAAAGAAAAAGTAGTAAAGAGGACGATGTAACTCAACAAACCTTCCACAATGTGGGACTAGTTGCTGTCACGGACTGCAAGTTTCACTGCACACCGTGTGGCCTTAGGCTTGATTTTCTTATCTAGAGACACGGACTGTCAAGCTACTTGTTAGAGAACCGTGACATTACAACCCAACTAGAAAGTGGTACAGATCAAGACAATATAAACAATCAATCACCGCTTGTTAACTGGATTTTTATAAAGTGGTACTAATCAAGAAAACCTAGCTAACCAATCAATCAATGTCTGTCAACCAGATATTTGAAATAAAAATCAGTCATTAAATTGTTCACATAATATATATAGTACTCAATCCTACCCATCACAGGGTGGGTCTGGTATCAAATACATTCGACCTGCCATAGGGTGAGTTGGATTTAGATATAATAAATGAAAGGTGGGGCGGGCAGGGCAGATTTTCATAAGGAAAATGTAGGCTGGTCAGGTCCGGGCTCATGCTGATCCTTTACTAAATCGGCTCATTGCCGGTGGCCGGGAGGAGAGGTTGATGAGGGGCAATTACCCTCTTCAATTCTCTCTCCACTTTGTAAAGAGGAGATTTTTGAGGAATTATAGTGGGCATTGTAATTTTATACCCGTTTGCCCCTCCTGATATGTTCTTTTGCTCTTTTCAAAGAAGGGAGAATTTTAGCAAATAGTCAGGTTATTTTTGTCTTTCCCTTTCTTTGAGTGATCTAAAAGGACCTAGATTATCCACTTTTCTTTTGTGAGGTAGTTTGTTTGTTATTTTCCTTGCATTTTAAGGCAGACTTCTCACATTCAGACTTCATTCAAGTGGACTTTTATTAGACTCTTCTAGTAGGTCCCACTTAAAAAATGAAAAGAGTCAAAATGTGGATCCTCTAGAGTTGATCGGCGGAGTGGGGCCCTTAGTGAAAAACTAAACTTTACAAACAAGAAATGCTCTATTTTCTATGAATGTTTTGACTCAATACAGTTTGAGCCCAATGTCAAATTAATTTATATGAAATATTTGAATTGCTTACATATGAGATATTAATCTAAAAGTGGGTTAGTTGAGTGAAGTTTGATGGGGATTATATACTGCATGGGGAGGCCATTTTATCAATGATTTAGATGTTTTAAGTGGTCCTATTGTTGTAGAACTCTGGATATACATGTCATGAATCTATGTAAAACAAAGTTTCCCAAGACTTTTTTTGCAAGCTTGCGTTGGATAAATCCAAACTATCTCAAATGAGTATCTCTTAATTTATCATATAATGATGTTATAATGCCCTCATTTCTAATTCTCTAATTTTAATTAATTTTAATACGCATACATGGTCACGTTCTCGTATACTTATTTTGTTCATATCTTGCTTTCTAATTGGCCAATATATTTGTCTGTAGGTCATAATTGGTCTAATATAGGGCAATTAAAGGACTGGACCCGGGCCAAGTCGGGTAAGCCCTTACCCAGCCTTCACAAATGCGGGCAAAGAAAAAAAAAACAAATAAAATTATCCCAGAAACTCAATATTCCAAATAAATAAAAACCCCATTAATAGATATAAAAACACAAAGATTATTCAATCTCATTGAGAAACCAACCATCTTTCCACATGTGAAACCATAACTATAAAAACGCAATGATCAAATGAAACTGTCAATGAAGCCCCCGGAATGTGCCCTGCAGTAGGATTTTTTTTTTTTTTTTTTTATCATATATATTCCGAAATGTCAAAGAAGATAAAGTCTTCTTATTCTCGCCCGTAATGGGACGAAAGGTATCCATCGCCCTCAGAGCCACCTCACCCCCATCAAATACAAACTTGATGTCAGGAACTTGAAGTCCCTGGAAACTCGGTTTCCATGTTCGTTTCTAAATTCCTAAACTAATTCTAATAGAAAAGAAAGTGTTAGATTGTTAAACTAATTCTAATAGAAAACGAAGTGTTGGTTTGATGGGTTTGATTCCTAAATTAACAGATTAAAAGAGAAAGTTTTGATCCAATCAGAAAAAAGATCTCAGAATTACAAACCTTCAGAGTCAACAAATAAGAGATGTGGATGTAAATCGGGACATAACCTATCTCTATAGTATAGAGATCTAACAACACATTCATTCAAGGATCGTTATATGACTTAGTATTAAAATCTACAAAATTAAAATAACAAAGAAAGAGATATTGTATTAAAGAAATAAAATCCAATCAATGGATAATATCTTGTCATATAACCAAAAGCATTTTAAGTAAAACCCTATAACCTATACATCACCATAAACACAAGATTAGGGCTTCATTGAAACCCTAAGATAGAGATTTACTTGCGCATGGCGAGAGAGCGACGAAGAATCTCTGACGAAATCCCCATTGACGCTCTTCCAAAGCTCCCAAACCAGCCTCCAAATCTTCTCCCAAGATGTGAATCCTCTTAAAATTGAATTTGGATGATTTATGTTGTGATCTAGGGCTATGAGAAGATACCAAGCACACAAAAAGAACACAGAGATTTATGTGGTTCAGCTTTTGGCCTACATCCACAGGGAAGACGGGAGAAGTCACTATACAATCAGAAGAGGTTGTACATCCTAGAGACTGTGGGTCTCTATTTATAGTATCAGCTCTAAACCCTGTTACACCCAAACCCTACTTCTAATCACAATACAACTTGGGCAATCCAGGGGGCCCGGTTAACCAAGACTTACTAATTTCTATTGAGTCATACTAATTAACACTTTATTTGTAGGTTTTTGGTCAATAATCTCTTCAAAACACGGAGGCGAGCGGTCCTCACCCGGTCCGGGCGACCGAACGCCACGGAGGTTTGATTTGGGGTCTAGCATCTGAACGCTAGCCCCGACGCCATATGCTGGGCGTCCGGACACCCGGAGGCAGTAAGCCTTGGGTCATTCCGGTTTATCTCCATTTGGCTCCATATTCTGGTTTATCACCTAAAATACCTGTAAATAATAAAATAACATAAGTAAGGATCTATAGTACCGTTCCAAGGTGTAACAAAGTCATCATTGAGGGGCCTTAAATTTATATTTTAGGCTCTCATCAGGAACCCTCTGATAGAAAGAAGAAGAGAAAAAAAGAGGTCCCTGGGAAACTCATAGCAGAGGTCAGGTCCTTTAGCATTGAAATTGACTGGTGTGAGATTAATGGCACTCTTCACCTCAGATTCAAGGTGATCGTAGGCAGAGGCAGCAACGTAGGTGAGAGTGAAGCCTGAGTCGATGAGGGCGTTGGCTGTTTCTGTGTTACTCCAAACGATCTTATTTCCCACCGCGATAGCTTTGAGGGTTATAGATCGAGAGTAGTAGGCTTTCGGATTTGGATTGGAAATCAAATCGATATTTACAGTCCCTTCCCCCGATACGATGGCTTCGTCGCCAAAATCCATCTTGCTGTTTCTGCCAGCCAACCTTTCTTGGCTTGGGACCAAGCAGTAGGCGAACCTCTTTGGTACAAAGGGAGGCAACTAATTGATTGAGTAATGATAGAGGCCCAAACTTGCCTTTAATGTTGAAGCTGCATCCAAATATTACATTTGGGAATGCGACGGTGCCACGGTTGCTGGTGGATGAAGACAGTGTCAGCATATCCATTAACAAAAAGTCTATTTGGACAAACTCTATGGACAAAATTTTGGACAAACTGTCCACGTGGCGCAACGTAATTGGGCTCTCTCAAAAGTTGAAAAGCATTGTCCCAATCACGTTGCTCCACGTGGACGGTTTGTCCCAAATTCTGTCCATGAGTTTGTCCATATAGACAAACTGATCCATTAATAGGGTCCCGTTTGTGTAGGGCCCCTTTTGCATATGTGCAGGAATAAATGCACATACCAGTGCTGCTGGGACGCACACTGCATGGTGTAACCTGTTGGCACATTCCGGAATTGTAGGTAAGGTACTGCTCTGCTCTGTTCGTGATGATCTCGATGGGTCATATGAGCCAGTGGCCGAGTTGCACGGAATATTCCACGTCAGATGACTACTCGTATCAAGAATCACCAGGAATTGGACAGGTGGTGTGCCAGAGATATAGACATCAAATAACCCCCATTTGGATTGCAAACTGTGGTCTTTAGGTCGACTGAGCTACCTCTTGTAGTTAAAAATAAAAAGAAAATTATTTTGGATGAGTTGAAGAACGGAGATTTGGAGGAATCATAATGGATGAGATTGATTGTAAAACTAGAGGTGGGGCCATTGGGTAGTAGAATCGAGAAGAAGAAAAACAAAAAGAGGATTGCATAAGCAGCCATGGCTAACGAAACAAGGAGAGAAAGATGAGGCATGATCAGTAATGACTTGTGAAGGGTGGCTTGTCTGTTATTTATATATATATATATATATATATATATATAGGGGGATCTTCAAGTGCATCCATCCCTCACCATTTGTGGTGAGGGACACCCCTTTTGGGGAAGTTTCAAGTACAAAAAAGAGGTACAAAAGAGAAGTACACCTCTCTTTTGTACTTGAAACTTCCCCAAAACGGGTGTCCCTCACCACAAATGGTGAGGGATGGATGCACTTGAATATTATCCATATATATATATATATATATATATATATATATATAGAGAGAGAGAGCAAGCAGTTTCAACAAAATGGGACCGGAGTTTTAGGGGACATTGCGTGTATGTTTTAGGGGGAATATTATTATTTTAATGTGTCATAAAGACGGTTTCTTTTAGCCTGTTCTTTTTTGGTTATCTATTTTACAAGGAAGTAGCCCATGAACTAAGGGGTCGTTCGTCTTTTACATGTGGGATATGTAAATACAATTTATACATGTAAATGATGAATATTCAAAGTTTAAGTATGTAACGTGTACACATGCGTTTCTTTTTACAATGTTTGTCTAATAACACAATTTCGCATCATTTACACATGTGATTCATTTTTTCACATTTGTTTCATGATATGTATATATATATTAAACGATTTTGTAAATGATACTTATTAATTATTAAATCATATTCTACTATAATGATATGAAAATGAGACAAAAGAAGGTCTAATTTATATCAAAGTTTTCATTTGCATTTTAGATCCTTAAAAAAGAAGGGTAAATTAGCCTCAAGTCCCTAATCACGGTCTTCTAAGGCAGCCAGTCCAACAACTTTTTCTTTAATGTCTATAGTACATACAGCGGGAGATATTTTGGTGAGAGGTCCCTAATATGCCACATTATATGTTTTCATGACTAATTTGCCCATTTCAACAGTTTGAGCATAAAAGTTTGAATTTTAAAAGTTCAAATCGTCCATTCTCCCTCATTCCTAGGCCACTCTCTCATTCTCTGTTATCCCGGAAAACTCATTCCGTCTTCTTCTCTAGGAACGAGGGACTTCACTGGAGAGCTCTGCAAATCGAAATTGGCCATCTTCGACTACACCAGCAACGATGGCGACGGCCCAGCGATGGAAACACGACCAGTCCTAGCCTTCTCCTCAACGGGTTCTTTATCACACAAAAACCCGTTGCTGTCTTTGCCTTTTCTTTCCTTTTTCCATTTCGTGTAGTCTAACTCTTGCAATCATAACAACAAAAAATGGGGACTCTTTTTTGCAAGAAAATTATTGCTATTCATCTGAGTTTATTTGAGTTCTAGAACAAATTTATCTGAATTCTGAACAAATCTAGCTGAATTTTTATTAAATTTATCTAAGTTTTGAGTTTTTTTCAAATTTATTTGTGTTTTATACAAATTTTTTTGAGTTTTGGACAAATCTAGCTAAGTTTTTATCAAATTTATCTAAATGTTGAGTTTTTGTCAAATTTATTAGTATTTTATACGAATTTATCTGAGTTTTGAACAGATTTATTTGAGTTCTAGAAAAAATTTATCTGAGTTCTGGACAAATCTAATTCAGTTTTTATCAAATTTACCTCAGTTTTGAGTTTTTGTCAAATTTATTTGTGCTTTATAAGAATTTATCTGAGTTTTGGATAGATTTATTTGAATTCCAGAACAAATTTATCTGAGTTCTGAATAAATCTAGCTCAGTTTTTATCAAATTTACCTAAGTTTTGAGTTTTTGTCAAATTTATTTGTGTTTTATATGAATTTATCTGAATTCTGGACAGATTTATTTGAATTCCAAAACAAATTTATCTTAGTTCTGGACAAATTTAGCTGAGTTTTTATCAAATTTATCTCAGTTTTGAGTTTCTATCAAATTTATTAGTGTTTTATACGAATTTATCTGAGTTCTTGACAGATTTATTCAAAATTTTGAATTCTTGAAATCTATTTCTGTTTTTGAATTTTATTTGTCTTTTTAAATGGTAGTTAACCATTATTAATGGCATATCCCACTAATCATGGGATATGATTTATATTTAAAGAAAGGGTAACTTAGACATTTTAAGTCTTCAAATTGGAAAAAAGGACCTACCACATTATGAAAAGAGATGGTGGATCTAAGGCCATAAAATCAAATGTTGAGGGACCTGTCGCTAAATGCCCCAAAAAAGAACATGTCTTTCCACATAGAAAATATACATTTCTATCAATGATCACCTTAAAAAAATGCATTCCAACATGTTTGGTTAAGAAAATATGAGCTGATGGTTAAGAAAATAGAATTATTACTAATATTTTTATAAATTTATATTTAATTCAATATTATCTTAATTCATTATTCAATTTGCATAAAACTTAACCCATTCATCTCACCGGCTTTATGTTAATATTAATCAATTATAAAAATAGATTTTATAAAGTTTTTTTTTCTTTTGAAAAGCAAGGCAAGAGAGAGAAATAGAGATGTTACTTTTATAAAAGGGGATGAGATGCAGGAAGGGTTTTCATTCATAAGTTTCATCGGTCTTGACGCATCTTTTATTGTTATTTTGTAAATGCGTTGGGGATCTTTCAAACCCAGAATCTCTTTGATGGGAATGCCTCTTTTATTATTGTTTTTCTATAAGCATTGGAGGGGGTTTCAAACTCAGAACCTCTTTAATGAAAATTGCCCAAAAACCAAACCATCCCCTTCCAACGGATATTCTTTGAAATCACGTGTGGCTTAGTATTCTCTTTTCCCACTTGAATAGGTGTTCAAATTTTAGTGTGAAAATGGGCTCATTTTCACACCATTTACACATCTTATTTACACACAAGATGCATAAATACTTGTAGACAAAAGTGACTGATGTGTAAATATTAGGTATATTCACCATTTACATACGTAAATAGGTGTAGACAAACAATCCCTAGTAGAGCTTGAAATTCTCTGCAACAGTCTGCTGTTCTAGCCTAGTTGGCAAGAATTAAATGATAATGATTGAGACATTTAGGCATACTGCTGCAGGTCATATTCTGTTTTTATGGTAAGGTAGCAAAACTGAGACTGGAGATTGATCAGACCCCATCATATGTGGTATGAGCTCTCTTTTCCATTTTCTTTTTTTTTTTTTTTTTTCTGGTGATACTCACACACCATACAAGTCCTTAAACAACAGGGTTGTAACAACTGGGGATTTTTCCCTCCCTGTGCCTGCGGAAAAGGAGATGCTTTTCCATTGAATTAGCAGTTGGCCTCTAGTTTCAATGCTTTGTTTGGAAAACAAAAACCCCAATTCCGGCTGAACAACTGGGGCATGTAAATCAAAACTCCTACTTAAAGTTGGTCCAGCTATCCACTTTGCAGATTCCAGCTACCAAGATAGGAATTTTAGCATCATTCTAGGAAGATGACTGAGGTTTCCCGGAAAACATGGTGGCCCATTCCCATCCAACAGCCTTCATGCACTTGGGGTGGATCCCATTTTCCACTAGTGTCTGATGGAGGGGTAATTTGTTCTAGATAATGGAAAGCTGGTCCCTCCTGTAAACTTGGGTCATGCAAATTGAACCTCTATTTTGTTAATTAGATGTGTAAACTATTTTATGGATCTGTTGTCATTAGCTGTAGTTAATAAGAAACTAAAGCAAGATCAAGCTGGTACTAATTGGTAGTACCCAAACCTAAATAAATAAATAAACTAGCGCATATTTAGCCCATATCTCTGCATGGTTGCCATAATATTAAAATATAAAACCATGTCTCAAATTTCTAAATACTGATTGGTGAACCCAGTTGTTCATCTGGATCTGGTGGGACCTGATGCCTAATTGACACCTATTGACAAATTCCGCCTGACTTCTGGGCATTGGGCCTTCCATTAACAATGATTTAATTCAAATTTGACCATCCATTTTGAGACCAATCTGATAAGACATTCCTCATCAAAATGGAAGCGTGCATGAGTGGGCTTGCAAATAAAGTTACAGCCACAGCCACTGGATGACTTAAATGTATCCACTGACAGCGGTTTTCATGGACAAGGTTGAGATGGGCCAAGGCATATCCTGGCCCAACTTGAATGTATAAACATATGCCTATATCCGGCCTAAGCCCAAGACAATGCCTGGCCCAAAAGCAGCCTCCAAATATGTCAGCCCCAACCCCGCTCGTTTAGCCAAATTGTACAGGACTATGTCGAATTTCATTAAACTACAAGCACTTTTGGACCAATTTCGTTCTGGACAGGCCAAGCTTCAAGTTTTCTTTCAATTAATCAAAACCAGCCCAAATATTAAAGGGCTCTAATTTGGATCCATTCTGGCCCAAATATAAAATCAAAGGCCCAAAGTCAGTCCCAGTCAGGCTGGAACGGGCCATGCACATCCCCCTACACAGTCACCTACAATGTTGACCCCCTTGATTTATTATTTCCTCTTTCCTTTCCTCTTTCCTAGACTACTGAATAGGAGTGATAGATTTAACTTGAGGACCCGGGAATCAATCCCTAGGCATACATGTGAAAGTATGGTGCAAAGAATTCGAATCTATCACTACTGAATAGGAGTGATAGATTTAACTTGACCCGGGAATCAATCCCTAGGCATACATGTGAAAGTATGGTGCAAAGAATTCGAACAATGTTTAGAGATTACATAAACCCCAAAAAAAATTACACTTGTGCATTTGTAGTTTGAACTGCTTGAGGGATGTCAATCTACGGATAGTTGAGTAGTAAGGCATTTAGCAGAAAAAAAATATGTAGTGCTTCAGAGATGTGACTCTTAAATCCATGATTCTTCAGTGGGAAGCTCGTGTCTAAAATGCAAGGAATGATGTTTCAAGTATCCCTTCTACGTCCTTATTTTATTTGTATTCATCGATCTTGAGTGAAAAGCTTGGGACTAGATTGGAAGGGATGATGTACAAGTATCCTTTTTACGTCTCTGTTTTATGAGATTGTTGATGCATGAATGTAGCTGAATGCAATTTATGTACTTCATGCGGGATGAAGAAACTTCAGCATTAAGACTGTTTTGATCTCTCTCTCTCTCTCTCTCTCTCTCTCTCTCTCTCTCTAAATGGTCACATGCAAGGCCAAATAAAACTATGATTGGGTTGGCTTTCACTATTACATTGCTAAACTATGCGTCAACTTGGCTAGTCACTGCCAGCTTCATGGGACAATTGGACCATGGTTTTTAAAATAATGACCATTGCGTGATGGATGGATGTTGTGTAAGTTAATTTTGGAGGGAATATTATGATATTAGGTCATAATAGTTTGTAATAAAGACTGTTTTCAGCCTGTTATAGTGGTTTATGATGGGTTTTTTTCATCCAAAAATGCATTGAGAATGACCAATTAGATGGAACACGGGGATATTTTTAACATTTCAAAAATAACAAAGTTAACCAAAACCATTGATTAATTTGTATGTGCTGTACTAGAGAATATTCGATTATAATACCAGAAACAGGTTTTGAGAACCATGGTCGGCCTCATGAATGTCTATAGTTTTGATTGTGATTTGAAATTTCATTTGACACCGAGTCAACTCGAACAAGTCAACTCAATACCAATCAATACCAGTCCGAGTCTAGAATTGGGATCTTACGGCCGATTCAATTGAGTCAGGGTGGATCGTATTATAACATAAGAAATTATGTTTGAAGCTTCTTTTACTAATTATAAGAATGATGAACATCATGTTTAATGATGAACATCATGTTTAGTCTTTTGCAAAACTAAACATTTCTATGGCTTATTTAAGATACTATCTTCCTGTTTTTATTCTTTTTCGAAAAATATTCTTGTGATTCCAACATGGACAGGCACAGGAACAAGCGCGCAAAGATGGGCACCAGATTTTTGAAACCCTAACTCTGATTCAACGATGTGAATTAATGTCAGACACCAAAAATTTGCTTGGTATAGCTCCATCAAATTTATTTGTTCTTAGTATTTCTTTGTTTTGTTAATTAATAAAGTCGTTGGGCTTGTTGAGAAAGTGAGTACAAGTGTTCATAGGCCAAGTTGGGCCAGTCCGAAGCTTGTCCAGGCCCAGTAAACTTTCTTATTACTTATTCGACCAAAAAACGCAGGCTAGGATGGAGCACATGGGCCTTAAAGTCAGGCCCCATCCTAGCCCATTTGAAAAATGCATATAGCCTGTTGTGTTAATATGCCAGTACTCTAATCCAGGCCTTTTAAGTATAAAAGATCACTTGACCAGCCCATTTAAAAACCGGACCAGAAAACTAGGCCCAGTTACGAACCATGGGCCTTAAAATATAGGTCAATCCAGTTCAATGTGGGCTGGGCTTGGGCCGAACCTGCCCATGAGCACCTCTGGACTCTATCCATCTAGGGTGCAGCACTCCACCGCTTCGCCTAGCAGCACGACACTTGTATTGCTCTCCCACAACCTCGTTTTCACGGTTTAGGCTGCTCCCATTTCGCTCGCCGCTACTACGGAAATCGTTTTTGCTTTC
The DNA here is from genome assembly GCA_028538565.1 of Umbellularia californica. NCBI lineage: Eukaryota > Viridiplantae > Streptophyta > Magnoliopsida > Laurales > Lauraceae > Umbellularia > Umbellularia californica. The sequence continues at coordinate 8,052,574 of JAPQWN010000001.1, read as the reverse complement.
TTTTCCTCTGGCTACTAAGATGTTTCAGTTCGCCAGATTGTCTCTTGCCTGCCCATGGATTCAGCAGCAGTTCGAAAGGTTGACCTATTCGGGAATCTCCGGATCTATGCTTATTTTCAACTTCCACTAGAAGCGAGTAAGTGTGACTCGGGCAGAGTTCCCGAGTGGCAGAATCACTAAACGGCTTTTTCAAATTCCAACCGCTTTTTAAAACATGAAGCCGTAGGACTTCCAACTTTCCACTCTCGTTCTTCCACTTCAGCCAAATTCCATTTTCTTTCAAGCCATTTATGAGGCCTTCTCACCTTCATCTCCTTATAAGGGCAGCTCTCTCTCTCTCTCTCTCCCTCCCTCTCCATCCAACTCCATCCATTTCATCTCTCTCTCTCTCTCTCTCTCTCTCTCTCTCTCTCTCAGATTCTAACTTACTCTCATGGCCTTCTTCACCTTCATTCTCTTCTTCTCCCTCCTTGTCTTCTCATTTTCCCAAGCTCGTTCTGCTGATGTATCTGAGTCCAAAACCTCAACATTTATCGTCCACACAAACAACTTCACCAGACCACCCCACTTGGCCACTCAAGATGAGTGGTATGCTTCATGCGCAAATCTGTTTCAGTCAGCCCCAAATCCAGCCCTGACCCTCCTAATCGTATCATGTACACTTACAAAACCGTCTTTCATGGCTTCGCGGCCAAATTGATTGCCCAAGAAGCCCAAAACATCACAAAGATTCCAGGTGTTATCGGCCTCTACAATGACAGCATAGCAGAGCTTCATACCACTAGGTCGCGGAGTTTTATGGGGCTGAACACAGAGTTTGGCATTTGGCCGGACACTAACATGTGCGAGGGGATCTATTCATTGGGCTTGTAGACACTGGGATTTGGCCTGAGAGCGAGAGCTTCGGCAATGAAGGCCTTGAACCGGTCCGCAAAGATTGGAAAGGGGAGTGCGAGAATGGGACCCGCTTCAACTCAAGCAGGTGTAACAAGAAGCTTGTTGGAGCTCGATTCTTCCTTAAAGGAATTGAAGCCATTGGCTTTGTGCCGGGAGATGCATGGTAATGAATTTAGGTCACCCAGAGATTGGGTTGGCCATGGCACGCACACGGCTTCAACAGCAGCGGGCTCTCAGGTTTCCAATGCGTCCATATTGGGTTTTGCCAATAAGACCGCCAGAGGGATGGCGAGCAAGGCAAAGATTGCAATGTACAAGGCCTGTTGGGACGGTGGGTGCACTCTCTCGGACATAACTGCGGCCATGGAGAAAGCAATTGAAGCTGGAGTCGACGTCCTGTGGCTTTCAATCGGCTCCAACAGTAACCAGGTTCCCTACTACAGCGAACCCATCGCAATTGGGGCCTTTGCAGCAGCCGACAGAGGCATCATTGTAGCATGCTCTGCTGGGAATGATGGTCCCTCACCCTCTCAGGTCGTTAATACAGCGCCCTGGATCACTACAGTCGGTGCTGCGGGGTCTGTGGACCGCACTTTTCCTGTGCGGCTCCGGCTGGGGAACAGCCAGGTTTACTTGGGAGATTCTCTCTACAATGAGGAGGTGAATGTGACCCAAAATTTTCATCTGGAAGATTGTAACAAATCTCTTCTTACTCCCAGCAATGTCATGGGAAAGATTGTAGTATGCAGAGGAGAGGTGCAGGTGTGGATGATGGATTTCTCATTCAAGAAGCCGGGGTGGCGTGGGTCTAGTTAGGTTGAATTCGAAGGAGGTTGGAGACGGTACTTTGGCACAGGCCTTCACATTACCTGCACTCACGGTCGGCTACAGAGCAGGCATGGAAATAGTCTTACATTAACACAACCAAAAATTCCACTGCAAACATCATGTCCCAAGTTCAAACAGTTGTGGGTGAGGTTAGAGCCCCAACGGTGGCTGCCTTCTCTTCTCGAGCACCAACGGTAGAGCACCAATGATTTGAATCCCACATTTAATCCCAGCCCCTGCCTGTGCATTGGCACCAAACCTAATTTGGCACTCAAGCAGACTCTGTTCTTCACTGGATTTTATCACGTTGTCATCATTGATCTTGAGGCCTTAACATCTACACCATATCTAATCCAGTTGGGCCAATTTTAGGTCCATCCTTCATCTATGCACAGACGTCTTCATTCCTTCACTCTTGATCTTGATTGATCATCCAGTAGGCCCCACAGGATTCGCAACCAAAGTCACCTTGTCACTTATATGAGCTCACCCAGTAGATTAACTCCCATCTGTATTTTTTATCTATAGTTGTCTGCAGTGGATACATTTCACACGCACATGCATGGCACACAACTCCTGTTAGATTGAAATTAAAATGGATCTGTACTGGGCGTCTAGGTCAAGCCTAAGAAATGTGAATGCGAAAACTGGGCTGCGCCACACCACTGGGCATGAGCACTAGTATGAAGCCCCGATGTGTCACAGAAGAAGTGCTGCTGACACAAACCTGGTTTTCAATTGTCCGGTGGGTGGGTTGCTAACCTGGAAATATTGGTAATAGCCTGCTCGACAGGGCTGGATTGGGGGATGGGGTGGACTCATAGAGGCCCAGATCTAGGGTTGAAATAGATTTCAAAAGACCCACATGGAAGTCCGGGTCCAACTTGGGCAATGAAGCCTAGATTCAGGACTGCCAAATGAGAGTTATGGAGGCCTGAAGCTACTCAACAAATTAAAAAGCCCAGGAAAGGGCCAACTCAGAGGAAAGTCCTGAGTTCAGCAAGGGTTGAACCCAAAGTCCAGGTTGGGCCAGTGAAATTTTTTTAAGATACACAATGGTATCTATTGAGCCGAGGGGAAATATTGAAAAGTATTTCCTCTGCCTCTACTAATGCCTTGAGGTTTTGGTAGTAATGACTAGCTGAAGAAATTCAAGATGGTATAAGAGCCAATCGGTCGTGAGTTTGAATTCCAGGAGGAACGACTTGACGCAAAAAATAAAAAATAAAAAAAAAAAACGTGTCGCCAAAAGTGCGCAACCGGATTCCACCTGAGGGGGAGTATTGAGGAGTGGGCTTCGTCTGAAGGGGAATATTGAAAAGTATTTCTGCTGCCTCTACTAATGCCTTGAGGTTTTGGTAGCAATGGCTAGCTAAAGAAATTCAAGAGTATCAACCAGCCCATGGGGCTTATATGCAGATGATAGATGATGACGATGAAGACAATGATAATGATGGTATAAGATGGAGATGTACTCCATGCACATGCTGTCCTTGGAGCACATCTTTGTAAACACAACATTCCATTGAAAGATCCCCCTCTGACCCCAACAGGGACTAGCCCAAGCAGATATTCAGGGGTTTCTGGCTACTGATTTTGCATTGCCTGTATCTCAATTATGATACTTTTTTTTAATATCTTTGTTCTGTGAAGCATAAGTTTGCCACTGTAAATCAACAAAAGAAAATGTCATTTCCATGCTTTCACAAATTTCCAACTCCCTCCTATGAAAAAAGCGTTACTGTGGAAGAGGAAAACCATATGTGCCGTTAGGGTCCCAAAAAATTAGGGTCCTAAGTCCCAACTACATGTCCATATATTTTGCTATATTTTCAGTTTTTCTTTTAAAATTATTTTAATTTAACAAAACTTCTTTCAAAAACACCTTGTGCTATTATGTAACTAGTTATGTTCTAATAGAAAATTTGTAATTATCAAGATTGATATTTACAACATTGGTTTATAGCACGCTTTGCCTGTCTGCCTGCTTTCCTGTGGTTGAACCTGATGGTATTGTGGATCAGATGACACAAGATTAATCAGATTTGGTTCTTAACCGTCAATTTAATACCTAAAAGGAGGGAATATTTGACACTAGGCTTGTTTGTTTGCCTCAAATTACTTAGGAATTGATGTTTAAATGAGCTTCAACCAAGGGATCATTAAAGGGGTGAGTGATTAAGGTTATGATGTGAGGAGGGAAGGAAATAAGATGGATGGGATGTTGACTTTCCTATGTATTGAAATACTAGGGCGATGACCGGGTATTCAATATTTCCCATGTTCCCTTCATTGTATTTCCATTAAAAAGAAGTTATATAATGGTATTTTGGATATTCATGTTCGTTCTTTATTTTTTTACCACTTGACATGAATTATATCTATTCTTATGTATTCTAATACAAATAAACAGACCATTAATTTATAGGTGATCCAATCAAGCAGCGAATATCACTTACCATAGACTGGAAAGGCCGGTGCATAATTCACCAACTGAGGTTCTAATCCAACTCTCTCTCTCTACTATTGTGGCTAGCTTCTACGCTTGAATGCATACCTCTTTTATTTGAGAATTTTAAAATGTTTGCACATAGTAATTTGGCTCATGTCACCTAAGAACTCTGTATGTAAGTATGTATTCTCACATGTGCAAATTGGGCAGCCATAAGTTGAAGTTGATAAGCATTTAGGGCTGCAACCTGTGGTGGGCTAAGCTTGAGCCCAAATGTACATCTTGGGTCATATGAAAATGCAATTTGGATTAGGTTTGTTCAGGCCTGCAACTTGGGGATGGGCTTATCCATCGATTGGGTCTTCGGTCTTCCCCATTGTGGATGGGCCAAAGTCCAAAAGCCTCTGCTCCATATGACCCATGTCATTATGCCTTATAGACTAATAATAGATGTAAACATGTAATCTCTTCATATTCATTGTAGTAGAAGATTAATGTACTAGTTTGCTCTTAAACAAATGGAGGGGAGATTTGAAAAAATTACTTGGATTTGGATTCTTCTTTTCTACTCTCCAGTTCACAGAAACACATAGCAGTAGAAATACCATGTCTACATTTATGGCCTAAAGTTTTCTTGGGTACAAAATGGGGCCACCAAGACCACAATGTACGGAGATTTAATAAAATTTTCAAATTAATTGACACCCATTGAGACAAGTCTCAGTGGGACCTCTTTTCCATCACCGTCCACTATCCAACTGATTGTGATGAAGATTTATATGAATCCAATATTTCACCTTGCACATTGGGCACCTTACACCTTTGCTCTCTCATACCATTTCTCCAGAAATCTCTATAATGTTCCCTCCAAAATATAATATACACAAAATACCTCATGAAATATGCTCAAAACAATCAAAGCTGCACAAATGCTTCTTCTTCTAAAATAACTGAATGTGAGACTTAAAAAAAAAACTGAATGTGAGATGAGAGAAGAGTCAAAAGTTAATATAGAACTACCTTATGAAAAAGAAGATTAAAAGAAATTAAATTTAAATATCTCTCTATTGTACCTATTTATGGTTTGGTAGCCACCAAGACATCTCCCTTTTTACAAACACTGCTCCACATACAATATCGCCCAAGAGAAATACTTAAACTTTGACCTCTTAAAATGCGAATCTCATGTACAAAGGCAGGTAATATCCTATACATGATCGTTGTCATGTTTTCATTATTTGAATACCCTCTATTGCTGGCAGAAAAAGAAAAACACGTAAGATGCATATTAACCAAAAATTGATGGGCGGTTGAAGGTGGGTTTTGAAAGTACCAAGACCAGACAACCTGTGGACTAGCTTAATGCAGAAGGAACACCCATGAAAGTAATGTCAAATGGTTCCAGGAGCCCACCACCTCATGACTTTTTCTTTCAGGTCCGGTAAGTACAGAATCTCATGTACCTGCATCTGATGCGCAGTCTCTAGAAACTACTTGATTAGACATCTTCCCCCCTCGGCAAAACCCCAAACTACCTTCCTTGCTTCCAATCTCAATCCCTGGTAATTGGATTTTTTATCCACGATGATTTGCCACTGACCAGTAGGGTTGTACAAAAAAACCGTCCATCTGTAAATCAAATCCGATTCATGGATTTTTATCCTATCCTAAGGTCAACGGATTGATGACAGATTGAAAATTTTATAATCCGTTAGCAATAGATCAGTAGCGGATTTCACCCTCAATCCGTGGATTCAATCCAATCCGATCTATTGACATTAAATATATAAAAATATATAAGGGGTCTAAATATAAATTAAGATGTCTAAATTTAAAATAAAAAAAAATATTAAGGGGTCAAAATGTAATTTTTTGACAACCTGTTTGATATTTTTCTTATAACATTAGATTGAACAGATTGAATGGATTAATCCGATCCGATTCAGTCTTCCACGGATCGGATCAAATTTTAACAGCCACGGATTGGTTACGAATTTAGCCCAATCCGCACCAATCCAATCCATGTACACGCCTACAGGCCAGTTGGCCATGTCTATGAAAGTTACATAAATCAAACAAAAATTAGAAGGGTGATGGACAGTAAAGATAGATGGATATTGGAAGGCACTCTGCTGGAGCTAAGCTAATTAGGGACACCCATATCTCCACTTTTATGCGAAGATCCGAGTTCCATTTATGGTTTGCAAGTTGCCACTGGTGGGGACGAAAGCAAAAATGAATAAATAAACTATAAGAATTAGAAATGGAGGGTGATTGTTTTCCATAGAATCAACCTGCTAAAGAGTTCTTGTATGTATAAATTAAATAACAGTAAACAGTTTGCACTCAACACTTTAGATTAACAGGCTATAATATAAGGAGTTAAATGTTTTGCGAAAATTAAGACTAATCCCATTCCTTTGCCATTAGTTCATGACTACACCATGGGAGGTGCTTTATGAAATGATGATTATATTAGCTGAAATCTTGTGGACAAAACTTTAATACATATTGGCACAGAGGCAAATTACAAATCTGGCCAGGTCAAGTTTATATTGTTGAGTGGGTTGTTCTACAGCTAATTTACCATGCAAGCTATGTTCTAGCAACAATGAATTGTTGAGAGAGAGAGAGAGAGAGAGAGAGAGAGAGAGAGAGAGAGATTCTGTTGATTGTGGATCTTTTGGGGTCTTCCTTTCTGAATGAAAAGGACCAAGCATTTCAATAGGGTCTGCCTTTCTGAATTATTGGCAAGTTGGGGTCTGCCTTTCTGAATGAAAAATGACCAAGCCTTTCAATAGGGTTGTGACGTTGTGTCATGGGGTGGGCGGACCAGGACAAAGCTTATTTAAGTCCGGGGCTTTTTATTTATTGGTCTTGCCCAAATTCAGTTCTCGGGCTTGAAAGTCAGGCTCAAGGTCTAGCTCATGATTATGCAAGTATACAATCTTTGGATTAAGTATGTCAGGTTGGTCCAGACTTCTAAGGATACCAGGCCTGAACCAGTTAACAATCAGGCTAGAAAATTAGGTTCAGGTACAGCAGGCTACACCTCTGCCTTAAGATTGTGGGCAATGAAAGTCGACGATATTTTGAAAGTTTTTGGGGAAATTGTTGCAGTGCTCAAGTATTTCATTAGGCATGTCTAGATTTGGATATCAATTAGAACATGACACATAATAAAGTTTGTAGGGTCCACTGGCCTAACATATTCAAAAGTGCTTCGAGAGAGAGGTATTCCATTTTAAGGATACCTGCATAATCATGTAATTCATGGATAGAGTTGAAACATCATACAGCCTGTGTGTACAGGACCACACATCTCATCCTCTCTCTGTCTCTCACATGTAAGGTCCCCAATAGGATCTCTTACCTAGGCCTCATTTTGTGCACTCTGTTCTTTTTTTCATTTTTTCTCCATCTTAAAAGATGTCATGGCTTTGAGGAACTAGTTGACCTTTACCAACTCATTGCCATGAACATTTGCCAATCAGTCATTTCTGTGTCATCTAACAGAACTTGCAATGGGCAATCTGTCCATTATATTCAACGGAAGTTAAGATGCAGCCATATATAATAACAAATATTTTTAACTGTCCAATGTAAGGCTATTATATAGACGGTCAAAATCAAAACTATGCTTACGATCAATTTTATTGCTTACATCAGACAGCGGACCATAGAGCTTGTAGATAGCTAGATGTTTAAGTTTTTTTGTATAAGGAAGCCATGTGAGCCATAAAATCTGTATTATATTCATTCTTGATAAACTAAGAAGCTTTTTTAACAAAGAGAATTGTATAATTGGATCTGTGCATCATTCCAGTGGTGAAAGCTCAAGTGGATTCAGATCATTTGTCATGGAGTCTCCTCGCTTAAAATCAAAGTTCTGCCTTTTTATCATTTAGGAAAACTTAACTCCAATCAAAGATATGTCTGCTTTCAAATTGATCAATCTAAAACGCATTGACATGATGAATTTGATGTGGGCTTAATTACGGCCAGAGTTAAATTATTCTTGATTATAAAATAAAGTGGGACGCTCGTTGGCCTTTATCACTTCTTCAATTGAATCTGAAATAGTAGTTTGAGTAAAACAAATTCGTCCTATCCATTGTGCGTTCATCTGGGTTTAGCGGGTGGCAGCCGGGGGATTAGTCCGATTGTATCAAAGACTTCAAAGCATTGTGGAACTCAGACTATGAAGGTTCTGGACCATGGACCATTTTGCCTAGATTACATGGAAACCCAACGTCTTTTACCTGTCAAGCAGACAAGACAACCTAACAAATACAATTATACTATGTTGAGAGTGGGGACCTGAAGAACCGAATGCTTTGATCAGTTTTGATGGGCCAAGCCCAAGGGCCCAACTCATGTTATAAGACCCGGTTAGCCCAATAAGGTCCAAGCCCAAAGAAGTCCATAGGCCTGACCACGTCATCAAGAGAGCATCCGGGAGCCTCGCCCTCACCGCCTTAGAAACAGTCAACCCTCATCTCATCATCTCATCTTTTACCAAGTCTCGTGGAGAGCACCTCAACTACCTCACCCGTTGAGAAGAATCCGTGATCTCCACCGAAATGGTTACTGAGTTGTTGTAAAGTCGCCTCAACCTGTGAGGGAGCGACTATAAATTGTAAGCCCCACCAACACTTGGGGGGCATGAGACAGACACCTGAACACAACTCTCATCTCCCTCTCAAAGCTTGTACTCTCTGCTTTCCCTGCACACTTGAAATAATCAAATATCCGGCGACCTCAGCCATTCAGAAGTGGACGTAGGTCATCCTGACCGAACCACTATAATTTGTGTCTCTCTCTCTCTTCTTTAATTACTGCATTAATTACCAATCACTTGACGGGTGGTGTGCAAAGCCAATTTGTGCATCATCAAGTTTCATGGACCAACCTAATCTTTATCAAACGTATGTGTGCAAGCAATTATGCACGTTTGTACCTAAATTCAGAAAGATAGAAGCACGCGCCACACGTAAAGGTGGAATGAACACAGTAACTCCTTGCCCCCTCTTCCATTTGATTGAATTGAATTAAAACCAATGATGGATTTCATTGTAAAAAGCAAAAAAGTTAATGTGCATGTCAACCTACTGATAGCTCAATGATGAGGCAATTCCCTTGCCATAAAAGCAACCAGGAATTCCCGGTTGTGCTGGCGAGGGACTTGGTTATTGTGTGAGTATTTCCTAGAAATGACGACGATGATAATAACGAACTGTTAATTGGAGGCTATTAAATCAAGGATTAGGTAATTTATTCGGGCTAGTTTCTCCATAACCCTAATACATTGTGAGCATTTCCATTTCTCCAACCATAAAAGTCGACATGCATCCAAGTGGGCTGCATGAGTTGGACTGCTTGTAAGAACTGGACAATTTTCACCCACAAGCATTATGTGGTCCAGCTTGCAGGGCTCCACTTGGATGCATTCCTACCAGTGGGGCTAAGATGGAAAGGTCTCCTTACTGAAAATGGTCTTTTAACCATAGAAAGTTTTGATCCAACAAGGAGGAGCAAAGTTTCAATGAGCATAAAATTGGGCAGTCCCATGGAGGCTAAAAGTGTGAAAGAAAATGCACTGATCAAAGATGGGCCCAAGTGATGTGTATCCAGTCTGCACATAGGAGAATATTCTCCAAGGTTCCCCTGCGCAATACATGACAAAATATTGACAATGGCCCAATACACACCATTCGTTCCTCTGATGTGAACCCAGTCGTGTGGTCCACCTGGCATGACAATTATGTGGTTTGCAGAAGATCTCATTGACATTTTAGTGGGGCATAAAATCAGCCCCACGCATCTTATAATAAACCATTGATATTTGTCCCACAAAGTTCAAGGCTTAAAAGGCACCAATATATTTTCACTGAACAATAGGCTTCATATTTTGGATTTTCTAATCTATGGTCAGCTACTATAAAGTATCACAAGAAGTTTGAAATGAGGGTGTGAGGGAGGTTGATAGATCGTAAATAGGCCAAAAAAAAAAAAAAAAAAAAGGCAAATGGAAGGACCAGGACATAGGCACCGAATCATTTCTATTCGTGTGTGCATGGGAGTCAACTGATTCTCTAAAATAGTATAAGATAAGATGGAGATATGGGAGGGAAGTAAATGAGTAACACACATCTGACACTCTAATTAAAAAAAGATATAATATATTCATTCAATCAATAAATATCAGTGATTTACGAGTATCAGATTACATGATCAGAGGATAGGGGGATGTGCAGTTACAGACTCCCCACAACACAAAACTTGCAGCCTAGCGAGTGGCCATAACAGGCACTACAGGGACAGAGAAATACGGTTCAACACACTCCATTTCCCTTCCATCTCGGCCTACTCTAAAAACACTGTTAGGAAGTTGAACCTGCAGTACTGTCTTAGCCTTATTTAGGATGCAGGACACAGCAGACTTCAAGTTGAAGACCTTCGACCTCTTTCCATATTGGCTCAACTTTCCTGACAACTGCTTCTTCTTCTTCTTTATCATCTTCTTCTTCTCATTTATATCATTTGGGTGACCAAGATGATAAATGGGTGGTGACTGAGATTTCCCTCCATTTGCAATGATAGAATGGCAGTGAGGGTGTGTAGTCACCACAACATTGTAGGAGATGGATGGATCCATGGATGATTTGAGGGTGACCATTGGCCTGAGTGATGGGTGTCTTAGTTTTTGGGTGGCCATGAAATGGGGCTGGCTAATTTTTTCAAAAAATGATAATATAGAACTTGAGGAAGAGAAGTGAAGTAAAGTGAAGGGAAGGGCAGGAAGAAAGTGAGAATCCAGTGCATGGTGGGAGTGTTGAGGTGCAGGTCTTTATATAGAGGTGGATCGAGTTGTGAGGGGAATGGAAAGGACGGTTGAGGCCAATCAGATTTTGTTGGGTTGCAGCAGCTAGCACGTGATGGGTGGGACCCTGATGTTGATGAGGGGCAGTTATGTCAGTTTCAGATGATAGGCCCTTTTCGTCATTTAGCAGGAAAGAAAGAAGGAATAGGATTGGCTGTTTCGTAGGGTCAGGGGCATTTTGGGAGTTATGGAAACATGCAACCACCACAAGTGAAAGTGCTGATTGGTGGTGTACGCACTCCGGAGGAGAAGGAATTCATTCATGAATAATATTTGTCATGTAGATTTTTTTTTTTTTTTTTTTTATAGGTACCAGAGAACTATGAAGAAAGAAGAGAGGGTTGAGACAGTACAAAAAGAGAAAGAACAAAAGAGCAGAAAATTGAACATGGTGAGGCAAAGTGGTAAAAGAAAAGAGGAAGGGATTTTATTTTATTTTTTTTTATAACCCAGTGTATCTTCGGCAAACCAAGTTAAGGAGACACTCGATTTTATTTTATAGAGCCGAGAACTAATACCTACAGGCACATACAAATTCTTTTATCCACATGCACCCGGTAAACCCATGAGAGGTGGCCAACAAAAAAGAGGAAGGGAACTTTACTTGGAAAAAGAGAAAAACACTCAAAGCAAATGAAAGCACAGAGTAAACAGGGAGCTGGAGGAGGCCATCCCCCTAGGTGAGCCCCCTATCCTCCTAAGAAATAACCGATTCTTCTCTTCTTTTTTTTTTTTTTTTTTGCTGTTTTTTGCTTTTGTTTATTATTTGTTATTTTTCTTTATTAATTTTTTTTAGTGATGTAAGTACTTACACACACTCAAGTCGCTTATCATCAACCCTATAGTCGGGAATTTGATAATAGAAAGATGGAAATATCTGAAGATCTGATATGGGCACTCACACGCACTCACCAAAGTCCCACGCCATCAACAGTACAGCCAGGTATTGATGATTGGAAAATTAAAGTTTTTGAACATCTAAAATGGTGTTAGTGAAATTAGGGCATGAATCCAAATAAAATGGATTATTCAAACGTAATGATCTTTCTATGTTAACGCTCTATATTTTAATCTAAACCAATATTTCAAACTAAGTTGATTCTCATCCGTCTGTGACAAAATATAGCCAGTTTCATCAGACCGTGGAAAATCAGCCTTAATGGCCAATAAAAGTGGTTGAGCAAGATTCTTGGATCAATAGATGTAGTTATTTATTATTAGTAACGCCAAGTCTGGAACCTTTGATGAAGGGGAAACAGAGATAACCTATGGCCAAGCCAATCCACCAGTAAAATCCAAGCCACAGAAAATAAAATTCTCCCAATGAATTGGCATTGGGCTACACTTCAATCCTATAAGAGATGATTTCAACATCAGACTAATCACAAATAAATCATGCAATTTCACTCCCTTTCTTTTGTGTGTTTTATTTCTGAAGTGGGCCCAATCTCTGTTGGAGCAATATTTGGCCCAAATAAAATACCCTGAGATAGTTCATTATCAACAGTTTTGATTTTGTAAAAGTGAGACCCACAAACAAATTTATCCACTTGGCATAGAATTTCTTCTGTATCTTGACATTAGGTAAAAAGTCTGTATTCTGTGAATCTTCCCAAAAGGAAAATGTAGAAACAAGCAAGCAGCACATTTTGGAAAACAATTCCTTGGGGTAGGTTCCAGACATTTTGAAGTGAAAAGGTGGAACGTTCCATTGGCCTTTCCCTTCCTGTGGTTAAAAGAGATATTTTGAAGCAACAGGAACAAATAAATTGAGAAGAGGCCTGTGGTACTAACCAAAAGCCAGAGCTCGAGAAAGACCTGTGGGCCTTCCCAGCTATCAGCCTCTCATGTGAATGGCTGAAACCGAGCTGTCCTGATTACCTTTATTGTAGGTTCATACAAGATCGTTCAATGTTGTCACAATCACTGTTGCATCTTCTGGAACTGTACTCCCTTTGGCAGCAAAATTATAGTTAGTTAATCCAATTATACACTTGATGCTCTTTCCTAATTACACTGAGCTCAATTTTCTTTTCCTTACTTTTTCTTTTTCTACATTTTATTCGAATGGTCAAGCATAAGCGATTTATTTGAAAACGACAAGGCGGAAGAGGACATTAATGGACACAGTATTGATAGGTATGAAAAAGTATAACATATCCGAGGATTTCGCCAAGATAGATTGGACAAGAGAAATTGAATTCTTATTTCTGACCCCAAAATAGTTGGGACAAAGCTTTGATGATGATGATGACAAGGACGACGACGTATAACTATTAATGAACAAGAAATTCACAAGGGCCACACGGTTGAAGTCGTAGCAAAAGATCACAAAGGCACCTTTGGTTAACAAGTATTAAAATCCTAGAATTTCTAAGGACTTGAAGGGGTTTGAAAGCGATGCTTTTCAATCAGATGGTTGGGTCAGCCATCCTGTTGATGCAGCCGACCACAGAATGGCCTGCTGCAAGATCCAGGATTGTCCCCTATGAAAATTATGCTTTTAAAAAAAAATAATAATAATGCATTTGCCAAGTGAAGATGTCACTGTAGTGTCCATATTCTCTAGCAGAATAATTCATCAAACAAAAGTTTAGAAAAAAGGGGGCGGGTAAGTTCAGAAAAAAGGAAAGGGGGGAACGGGGGTTCGTTGCTGAAGATATATTAAGAAACAAACGCAATGCAAATTCCCATGAAGAAAGTCTTTAACTATATCAGATCAGTTGATTATGAAAGTTTACCCTAGGGCATTAGCAATTTTAAAATTGTGATTGTTTTTTTAACTCAATCAAATTGGCTGCTTTTACAAACCGCTCCATCAGTGTCTACTACAGACATATTTCAGCACAAGGTCAATCAAATAAATAGCGCTGTACAACCAGTTCCTTTTCCTTTTCTTTGCCTCCACAGTTAAATCAAGGTTAGCATCAACCCATGTAAATAAATTAGAGATAATTTTGTGAATTCATCTAACGATGACCTCAAAATCGGTGCCTATGGGCAAATGATCACTTGGGTGGTGGTAGTTGGGCAATCCACCAACAACATCAGGAGATTCTGGCCCTGGGAGTTCAAGGAAACTGACAGTCTTCAGGTAGCCGGAATCCGAAAAGAATATATAGTCGAGAGTTCCAGTGAAACCTGGAGTGCAGTTTGTGAAAGGTGGCTCCCCGCCAATGAATGCATAGAGACTGCACAATGGTATTGCTCTTTCTTCGCCATTTTCAGCAACTGACAACGCAGATGAGTTTCCTGATACAAGGTACTGGTAGACCTGAAATAACAAGACCAGACTATTGTAAGACCAAAACCTTCCAACTATAAAGATACCTTGATATCTTGGCCCTTGCTTTACGGTATAATTCTGTTGTACTGTTAAGCCTTTTCTAACTCAAGTTACCATTCAAAAAAAATATTGCCATTTTTAACATATAATAATTCATCCAATAATTATAAATAAAAAAAAAAAGGCACTCATGTTGGAGCAGAGCAAAAGAAGCTAAACATCCTTAATAAGGCCACCAAAAGGACTTAAACACCCCTTCAAAGTACATAGGCAAAGGTGAGATCAGGGCATGCAGCCATTTGTGCCAAGGGTGTAGTTGGTTCAAGGAAATTGGAGAGGCACTCATGATTTTCACAATTTCACCAGTATAGCTTAAAGATCTATTAGGAACAGTTTGAAGGAACTTATAATGATATGTGGTCATGGCATGTCCTTCAGTAGGGCCACGAAGTGGTCACATGATGAAGCATGAGAAGGGGATGAAAATCCCAACCTGGTAGAGATGATACCAATCAAATTCGCTATGCTTCAGACTCTTATAGTGGGTCTGAAGCAATTTTGATCATTGCTGACCAGTAAATAGCTCAGAAAGCAAATGTTTTATACAAGCAAACAAGAATTATATATATATATAGAGATAAATAGATAGATAGATATATATATAGAGAGAGAGAGAGGAGTTATAGAAGCCATTGGAATGTCTGCAAGACTAATATCTACAATATAAGTCCAGTCAGATTCCAAGAATAGCTAAGGAACTTCAACGGGGCAAAGATGGGGTTTTGTCCTTGAGGGGCCATCATGTAATAAATAGAAAAAAAGAAATATACATATAATTTTCTTTTGAAAAGAATTATATTATCCTTATCAGCAGTATGACAAATATTAAAAAAAATTATTTTTATCACGAGTTTGATGAAAATGTTGTTTCACTATATTATCACAGTAAATTCAATTTGTCTCCAAATCCATCACAATAATATTGCGATGATCAACCATTAAAAAATAATATTCCGACGATTACGATATTATCATGGTAATATTGGTGTAAAGAAACACCATTAGAAAAGGATAAGATTATTAGTAACTATTTTTTTGGGAAATGTTAATGGGTAGTTTGTTTGCAATTATTTACATATGTAAATGATTCACATTAACAATGGTTATGCATCATTACATTTGTTGCGCTCATTTGTGCGTGTGATGCATAAATGAGGTGTGAAAATGGTGTAACAAGGCCATTTACACCCCAAAATTTTCACACCAAAAGGTGTGAAAATCACTTTCACGCCCCTCTTGCAAGAGGTGCCAGTATAGTCCTACACGGTGATTGGATTCACGTAGGTGCTATCAATCGCCCTTATTTTTTTAATCCTGTGGGCCCCATATATGTGATAGAAACCATTCAATTTGTTTAATGAATTAATAAACCTCGAGCCCTTGAAGCTAATTATCTTAAATCTGCATAAATTTAGAGTAATTTGTGAAACAGTTCCAACCGATGGATATAATTTTCTGCACTTTTGTGGGCTCCCAATTCATGATCCAAATCGTTCAATATTCTTGTATTAAGATAGAAATCAAGACATATAGTTTCATCTCTTAAATCTTCATGGATTTTGAGAAATCTATGAAAAACATACAAATACATCTAAAACTGTTGGGTGTACTCATTTACTCATGTAATAGCGAGTTTGACAAACATGTAAAGTGTTTCAAATGTGTAACATTTGCATTTGTAATATTTACATATGTAAAATCCATTTTCCTATCCCATGCGAAAAAGGCAAAAAACCCGTGAGGGTTTATTTGGAATAACATCAAATACTCCTCACTAAGGAGATATTTTCTACTATTAATATGGCTAATTAATAAGAGTCTCGATCCTTTAGTGGCTAAAAAACAGTGCATGGTAAAGAATATGCCTTTGATTTCAAACAGCTAAGACAAAAACACTTAGGAAACTACACTAGATTCCATGTAAAAGCATAGTTTGTGGGCCCACAAGCTTATTATAATGTGAATTTATATTCTGATGACTACATATATGGGTTTACAATACAACAAATTCATGTAAATTTTTTATTTAATGTTTAATTTGGATATTAATTTTAATTTATTATTAAATTTGCATGAGACTTAACCCGTGCATCTCACAAGCTCTATGGTAGTCTTTATTTATAAAAAGAAATATATCTTTAGCAATGTTTTCCAATATTATTGTATTTAAAACCAAAGTTTAAAAATATCTTCATATCATCTCACAGATATTATCCCAATAACAATAATTGTAACATTATGTATCAGAAAATGTTGCCAAAAGTAATAATAACTAAAAACAGTACAAATAATTTAATAAAGTTTATTTCTATTTAGAAATATAGAGAATTAAGGTAAAACACCTAAAAATCATCAATATCAAAGTGTTTAGACAAATTATTGTTTCACCACTTCCGCTGCTAATAGTTTGAGGAACAGTCGACTCTTACTACCATTAATTTGTTACATCACATGTTATTCGGCTTTGATTGTAACAGATAAAAAGCATTGTGCGAATTTTTCTACCATCAAGAAGTAGACACTAATTGGATAGAATTCCCAAGAAACTTGCAATGTAGCAGTCTTGCAAGTTCTAAACGAACTCTAAAACTGTCCTAAAATAGGCAAAAGTGATTTAAAAAAATGAAACAAACCTCATCTCCGGGGGTAGAATTGAAGTCACCAGCAACAATGACCGAAGGTGTACGGTTGAATTTGTTTGAAATCATTGCTTTAAACTGAGCAAGGCGATACTGAAGATATTTCACTTGTGCAAGCTTAACATCAGCCCATTCTGGGTCCCTGTGGAGCCAAAATGCATCCCCAGTCCATGATCAAATAAAATGAGATAAAGTTAAAATTCCAAACTGGAACATAGTGAATAATATGGAAAAGAAAAGGGTTAGAAGAAGTTACTAAGAAGAACCCAGTTATAACTATAAAAGTATAAGAAACTAGTGAATCTTTGACATTTCAGGAGAGAACAGACATCGAGACATGATAATGTGCACCAAAAACACTCAATTCTGCCACGTACCAGTATATATGTGTATTTGCCACAATTACAAGATGATGAGAAGGATCATTAAGCTTAAATGCTGCCATTAAACCAACACAGTCACGTTTCAATCTTACACGAGGATCATTACGATCTCCACGGTCATCTGAAAAATTCCTTTGTGGTAAACCTGAAATAGTTAATCGCACATTATGCTACCAGTCTAACGTCACATTGAATATCAAAAAGTAGACAGAAAGCTAAAACAAATATTTCACTTGGATTGATCAAATATCCAAATAAACCCGTTAGACCAGTGGATTTCAGGAAGTATTAATTAATGGCAAGAGGATTTATTAATTACTGGCAAGAGGATGTTGACCACATATATTACCTTCCACTGCCTCCTGATTTTCAGTATCCACCGCAACATCAGATTGATGATTGCACAGATCTGTTCCATCTTCAATAGATTTTACAAGATCATTGTATTCTATTTCCTCCTTCAGCAGCAATTCTGCGCTGAAGAAATGGGAATAAATGAGCTAAGAATAATTCACTATAAAGTAAATGCATTAGCTGAAATATCAATTTCAAGTAGAAATGCACGCTTACCAACCCAAAAAATATGGAAATGTGCATTCATTTGCAAATAAGGCAAGTGAGGAAGTAAACAAAACATAATTATAAAACATTTCAACCTTTCAAAGTTGCTTGGTTGTACCAAAAGGTATGAAAACTTTCTACACTTGCAAGTGGAACAGTCAACAAAGTAGCTAATTGATTAGTCAATTTGATTGAAAAATATTTTAAATAAACCAAGAGCCTGGCAGTATATTTCTCCTATACTGTAACCTTCCTCTTTTTAATAAAGTTAAAGAGCGCCTCCCAATTGTCTGGTTCAATGCCAAATGCTCTCTCACTTACCCAAAGAGGAAACCATGTCTCCCCTTGCTTAATCTTCTTCATGCTATTGACTACAGGCATTAAAATCTCATAGGCTCAAAATCAAAAGTCACTCATCTCGTGAGACTCAAAATCTTAGATATTCAAGAGAACTGTGAAATCTCAATTCATCATTTTCTTAAGCTCAAAAGCATCACAATGGTCAACAATAGTTAGAAAGGTTTTAATAGATCAATAAGATTTTAACCATATAAATGTGCACAAGTAATGCAATGCATAAGAAAGGTCATTCCACATCATCATTCAAAAACAAATAATAATTTATATAACAATATGACTTATATAGTATCATTTATAAGATTACACAATAGTACAGCATACACAAGTACAGCATAGCAATTAATCAACATTGCGAATTCTAATCAATACAGGGTGTGGATAGACAGCTATGTGCCTATGCCACTTGTAATTTGGGCGGTCTATCAAAGTTTTCTTTCTCTTTCCACATTTGGAATATTCGCTTTACCACTTTACAATTTATCTAGAAGAGCAACTTATCCGAGGATTTTGCTCAGTTTAGAACATAATGGATAAACAAAATTCACGTAGCCAACCCCAACATAGATGGGACACAAGGCATTGACGATGATGAAAACCACTTCACAATTTATCAATCTGCCTGTACATTATATCTATTCCCTCTTTGAAATTTAACTTTAAAAAACAATTAACTCATATGTGCATAGGATTCCAGTTTTGAGAAATGTTTCTAAACTTATTCCACTATCTCTTGTAATAATTCTTTCAACATCAAAATTTTGTTGTGTTCCAGAAGATCCCTATCTTCCTTTTTCTTTTTTCCCTTTATTTGTTCCAGAAGATCTCTATCATCCTTTTCTTTTACTCTTTATTTTAGATGTTAGGATTTCTAATTTTGGAAATGTTTCTCACTATTTCCTCTTATTAATCATCAATATCTTTCAGTATTTCACTTTATGTCCTAATTATCTATTTGTTAAATTAAGAGGATTTCACGGGAGAATTCCCGGTAAATGGCCGTCACACGAAAAGGTTCCCCGTAGTTGGGGCCTTACGAAAAGGTTCCATCATCCCATTTTTATTTTTATTTTTTTTATGAACTTTAAGAGGAGCGACGCTAGACTCAGGCGACGCTAGCGTCGCTCTTGCAAACCAAGTTCTCAAGTTGACCTCATCACACCTGTTAAAGCAGATGTGCCAAGTGGGGGAATCTCTATTGCTCATGAGCTTTAAGGGCTGGTTGAAGAGTCATCCTCTGCAGGCTTCTTTCCCTTGTCTTTTCTACGTGTGCTGAAAACCGAGTGTGTTTGTGTGTTGCAGTGTCTGGAAAGATGGAAAGTGTGGTTGGAACCTCTCTTTCCATCAGAACTTTATTGATATTGACGCATATCAGTTGGAAGCTCTGCTAAAATTTGTCCAGCCGATCTACATCCCAAATGGTGGGCAGGGTAGGGGGATTTGGATAATTCATAGTGACAGAACTTCATTTATAAAATTTCCATTATAATATTGTATGGTGAGGGAGGCAATTTGAGAGCGGCTCTCTTCCTTTGGTGACTGACTGGGTGGACCTCCAGGGCAATGTTTTAAGAATGGATAATCTTTGCAGGCAACAAAGTATTGTTGGTAACCTTTCCCTGTAGTTCGTCCATCTCTTCCTCGGTGATTGGTTTTTGCAGGAAGTTTTAGTAAACAGAGGTCTGATTTGCCTTGGGTACGTTGTGGCCGAGAAGATGAAACAGAGAATCCGGTTTGGATTCTCACACCCACCGCTTCCGTTCAATGTAATCCCCACAGCCTCGTGACAGACACCTTATCAAGTGTAGCTAAGGTGATCCTGTTGGAGAGTGATGGCTACCCTCCTTAGTAAGGGATATTCTTCCAATTTACCCAGACTCTTCGAATGAGAAGACATAGAACCCAAACGGCTGCTTCATTTTTCACTGTGCAATAGAGGATCTCTGACTTGCAGACGGCCATCAACCATCAGTGTAACTAGTTGAACCATTTTGTAAAGCTCCTGCATGCGCCATGGCAGAGGCCAGCGGCTTGTTAGAAAATGTCGTGATGAGTGACGCTAGCGTCGCCCCCGTCAGAGACGAGTGCCGCTAGCGTCGCTCCTCTTAAGATTCTAAAAAAACTGAAAAATGGGCTAACGGAATCCGTTTCTGTTGCCGGAACTACGAGGCACCTTTTCATGCAACGTCCATATATGGGGAATTTTTCTGTAAAATCCTCTTAAATTAATTACTGATGGCACAGCCCAGAGGTCATGATGAAGATCTACACCTCCGACAGTGAGATCGAGCCCTAAGATCACTTAGGGGAAATACCCCAAATGGGAACTCACAAGAACAATTCTAAAATCTTATTAAAAATATAAGGTAAGCATTACAAGCAAGCATCCCTCCCTATTGATATTAGAGGAATGGTCTAAATAAAGAATCTACCATTATCAGTGATTCCTAAAATCTCTTACTAAAATCTCTAAGTAAATCAAATCACTAAAATCTCTCTGATCAGAGATTACATCAAATTACTAAACTATTTAAAGAAAGTAAATCATCCTTGGTGGGGCCCATAAGTGGGCCCTATTCTTCTTGGATCTCACTACATCAATTATCTCTGACTATTGTTTTTTTCCAATCTCAATGAATCAAATTGTCAAGATATCCAGCTAACAAAAGTGCACAAATTGGAACTCGAGCCAAGTTTAGAATCTTCCATTTCTACTAGATACGGATGCCAAACACAAGCCTGGTGCAAGTTATCTAAAAGTCAAATTCAGCTCCCAAGAACTAGCCCAAGCAAGGATCCACATCCTAAACAGAAAGCTTCACAAGGGTCATACTCAAATTGGAGGAAAGAATTCTATATACCTGTTGCGCTTGTAAAATATCCCACATCCATCACGTTTCTGTCCACTTCTCTGAATATATAAGCTTGAATACCCATAGCTATCCATATTTCCTTTATAAAAGCTATCATACTCGTCCAATTCCTGGGGGAAATTATCAATATCTTCTTAAATAAAAAGGAAATATGAACTGCAAAAACCATATTTAGAAGGCATAAAGTATAAAAAGATTAGATTGCAAATATTTAAGAAAAAGTTCAAAATATCTAAAGAATCATATATTCTTCGGATAAACATATGCACACACAAAGGATTCACATTCTCAGCCAATTTCAATATGAATTAGATAACAATAAAAAGAAGAACAATGATGCAGTTTGGGCCCATCATAGCGGGCTCAATGTCATGGACCAGGCCCAACTGGGCCTTGTGTATAAACTATGAGGCCCAAGGGCTCGACCGTACGAAACCATAATATTATATGGGTTTAATAAAGCCGACAAGGGATCCACCTTCTATAACACATCTACAACTTGTGGGCCCACAAAGAAATATTCTATTGGGCCTGTTTGTTTCCATTAGAATACATGGGAATTGAATGCGAGATTAAAGGTGAATTTCCAAAAATGAACATCAAATAACATTTTCTTTTAGGGAAATAGTATTCAAAGAAGATGCTATTTGATGCTCATTTTGGAAATTCAACTTTGATCTTCATTTTTAACTACCCTATGTATTCAATTCATGTATTTTGATGCAAACAAACATGGCCTACGGAATTGGCAACCCCCCCCCCCCCCCCCCCCCCTTAAAAAAAAAAAAAAAAACAAACACTCTGTCCTTTTTTTTTTTAGTAACTGCAATATACATGCAAATTACAACGCTACCTCTTTTGACCGGGTTAAGAGTGATTAGAATGCTTCAACTAGTTGCGAAATTTTATTAACTATTTTTGCACAAATTTGGGAGGAAGTTTCTCCCTTCATACAGCCATATAGCCTTATATGGGAAGATTATTTTTACGTTTGGATATATTATCATCATTAATAAAAGGAAAAAGTTTCTTCTCCTTTGACACACAACCTCTAACATGACATTTTTATTTGTTTCATTCCAAATAGGCATTCCCTTTCTCTTAGTGCCTACTAGCAACACTCAATTCTTCATCAAGTGGTTGTTTCTAGTCTAAAGAACAAACCCAGACCATCCAAGACAGCGTTCCTTTATCTCTTGAAATGAAGTCACATGTACATTTCATTCAATGTACTGATTCCTAAACCTAATTCTATCAATTCTTGTTACTCAGATATATCCTACCAAATCACCTTTATAATGTGACATTCATTGATAAATGGGATTGGGATTTTTTTTTCCCTGATTGGTTAGGAAGGATAAAACGAAGATACCATTATATGTACATTGTAGCGCAATGTTCTACTAGAAGAAGACTGCATACACTCGTGGGGCTCACTTAAGATGCCCTCTCATTAGTGGGATTGGGTACATGGAAAGGTCTCCTTGCAGATAAGGGCCAACATAAAAAAAAAAATCAGCCTTGTATAATAATCCTAGCCCCTGATTTAAAAGCCAAAAACTTTAGTGGTCTTTTAACCATAGATTTCTTTGAGATTCAATCCAACGATTGATAAAGGTTTGATGATAGTGAACCCGGGCATGGTACCAGATCATGAGGGGATGAGAGTGTGAAAGGACCTACACTAATCCAAGATGGGCCCCACATAGATGCACTGCATATGCAGCAGCTCGTAGGAGAACATTTCTCGTACATTGTATCAGTTTTGATATGTTCTTATGAAAATTTACTTTTTGATAACAAGGAGAAGATAAAAACATGGATTGTTCTTATGGAAATTTATCATTGACACCATTAGATTTTATCGACTAGTATCGCTAACATATCGGCAACAAGGGTGATGAACAAGTCAAACACAAGCCAGCAACAGCCCCCAAGAGGACCTAGATAGATGTCGCAAGGATGGATCTGAATCAGTGCAACCTATCCGACGTTTTGGCCCATGATAGACTAGAATAGAGAAACAGAATTCATGTAGCTAAACACGACATAGTTGGGACAAAGCTTTGAT
Source organism: Umbellularia californica (assembly GCA_028538565.1). Taxonomy (NCBI): domain Eukaryota; kingdom Viridiplantae; phylum Streptophyta; class Magnoliopsida; order Laurales; family Lauraceae; genus Umbellularia; species Umbellularia californica. Next base: position 8,029,284 of record JAPQWN010000001.1, on the reverse strand, counting down.
GACGATGATAATTTATTTATGTTCATTGGTAGATCTTCTGCATCTTAAACACCTTGATTGTCACTTATATCATTAAATATCCTGAAGTGAAATAACTTCAAAGATGAATCCTGAATTTCTCTAGTATCGTACCACATCTATCACATTATATTGCAATATGTATAATTCATAAGCCTGGAATGGTATGATACAATAAATTGTCATTTTATATGAAGGTGAAAGGCTAACTTTCTAAATTATGCAATCAATAATCTATTGCAACTTCCTATTATTTGAACAGAACTTTTCCGTAATTCTTCAATATTTTTAAAACTTAAACTGGTGATCCTTGTTCATTTAGATGAAAATTCTATAAGAAGCAACAGTTGAATTCTTCATCAAGATAATGGAGATGGCCACTAAACAATTAGGAAGCAATTTAAACCTGTATGCAGAGGAAGTCAGCCTCAAAGCTTTTAAGAACTGTCAAAATAGCCTGGGAACGAGCTTTCCACCTATGAAAACATACACAAGTACACAAACAAAGATTACCAAAATGTGACAAAAATCTGGCTGTTCAAAAAGTATAAACAAAGTCCAACATCAGATTTTTAGTTCTGAAACTTTTTATTATTTTCCAACCTTTATTTTGGGGGACTAAAGTATAGCCTTTTGAAATTCATTCAGCCTAAACCTAATTATTTGTTCACCCCTTAACCATGTATAGAACTTTCCATCCCATGCTGCACCGAATCACACCCCTGACTGGTCGGCCAGGTGGGCCACATAGGGCTGCTGCCCAGAGGTCTCTTAGGAGATAGTTTTTCCATTACGTAGATGTGTGTCAGCATATTCAGGTGCGTTGACTATTTTATGGTGTGAACTTATTGTAGGGCCCACCTAGATGCATGTCAACAATTTTAGGTACCGGGGTATCGAGGTGGAAAGATCTCAATGAGACCTAGGGTTTTCAAAATTTCAACCCCATCACATACATGTCGCCTTCAGATTTCAAAGGCATTGTGTTCTCTGTTTTTTCCGAATTTTCAATCCGACAATGGGTAACAGTTAGATGAATGCCAAAATGGGGTAACTGACAATCATTGCTGTTGTTTTGGGTCGCAGGAGGAGGGGAGTGGGTGTGAAATGGTAACTTGAACATGGGTCAGTAAAGTGGCCCAAAAATGAGATGGTTCTCAAGGTAATGGACAGTTCTAATTAATGTTTTTTACACACATGCGAGGGGGGGGGGGGGGAGGAGAGAGAGAGAGAGATTTATACTTTTCTTCACTTGGTCAATTTAAGAATAAACTCAGCCAAAGAAAAGAAATTTACCCATACCCACATGCAATTTCAAAGCCAAAGCATAATTCTAGCATTAAGATAGCTTAAATTCCAGGCCCCAGGGTATGATAAATAAAATTGAGGAAATCAAATCACAGATAAAAGGAGATAGCTTTATGGAAAATCAGATAATATGTGATATTAATGATCATGGAATTTCCGTTTCTATTCCTCCTACACTTAATAAAATCAAGAGCTTAGCATTTATATAACAATGGCTCCACTGAATAAAGAGAACTCAAAAATTTACTTGAGACAAGGTGATGGAGAATGTGGAAATAGAGAACTCTTCACATACACCTGCATAAATCAAAAAACAAGAGCCTTATTTTGTCTTATGCATCACATAATTGGTTTTTCTCTTTTCTTAAAAAAATCATATAATTGACCGTTGAAATTTTAAAAAAAAAGGTATTTCATATTTAAATTTAATTTGATGAATCAAGTACATAGTGTTGAATATTGAAAATCACACAACAACTTTTTTTTTTCTTTTTTTGCTGTGGTAAATACTCGCACCATATGGCAACAGCCAGGGATTAATCCCCGGTTGTCCCACTGGAAGGGAGATCCCTCACCACTGAACCATCAATGGATTGATTCAAAAAGAATAAAATAAAAAATAATATAATATTTTGATTCAAAAGTATAAAAGCAGTAAAGAAACCTGCTCCATAGAAAGGATGCAATGATTAATCCGCTAATGGTACAACACCCAATTTTCTGTTTAAAGGTTGCACAATGCAAGTGAGGGGTGGTGACAATTATGGTAGTTAACATAGAAAGGCAACCAGATCTTCTTCAGGCAGTCGAGAAGAATATAAGACCCAATCGGTTCAGAATATATCAAGTTTCCGTTTCCCTTGCTTCTAATGGCTGATGTAGGATAACTAACTGCATGCAAGAGGTACCTCTTCCCTCATTGCTCCATATATTATTCACACTAGTAAGTCATTGATTTGGAGTTTGTCCAGCTAATGAAACTTGTCATTTTCTAGGATTTACCCAAACAGATTCCAGTTCAAACTGCAGCTTCATGTGTTGTATGCCATATTGCCATCTCTTCAAGATATTAGCCAGTAGGCAAACAACTATCTTCTTGAATTGCTGAACGTTGAGTGAATATAGAAATAGCATAAATCTAATTAATCATGTAATAAAATGCACCATTAACTGCTTAAGTAACAAGAAGATGTTCCCAGTGATGCTCCAACTCACATGAGCAGTTTGAGCTCAGCAGTGAGATGCAGACAAGGCATGAAAAAGACTCCATGTGCACTACTCAAATAAACCTCAAGCTTTAGAAAAGGAAATCCAATTCAGTAATTAATGAACAAGGAAAGTGGGATCAGTGTTACTTCCAAAAGGGCGTTCCAATTTCAGAGCATGGTTTAAAATTACAGCCATTGCATAAAAGTTTCACTCACTATGTACCATTTCCAGAACTCACAGGTACTGTAATATGAATACAAAGTTCCCAACCATAAAATATATAAAACACAAAGGAAATAAATGCACACTTCTACACTTGGTTTTTATATTTATTCACATCTAAAACAATTTGAGAAAGCCCTATAAATTTGCAATCTTCAAATTTCCCATGACATAATTTTCAAAATAAAAATTAAACAAAACACAAAGCACAAAATCATTTTGAGACATTCTATCACTTGGTACGCAACGTCCTCGGCCACCGTCGTTACGGGTACAACTACAAACCCCATAGCCAAAAACAGTATTCTCTAACCATGTTCCATATATAAGAAAACAATACTCAATTCACCAACTTTGAACAAGTAATTTAACTTTTCTTTCGATAAGAATGGCGTACCTGCGCTAAAATGTTATATGAAACAACACGAAATCTGAAGCCTGGTGCATAAGATTTGACAACATATTCTCAGGCAATGAATCGCAATTCACAAAAGATAAGTATGCTAATTATTTCTAGAATACCAAGGGTCTTCCAAGGTAGAGATGTAGATGATACCATCACTTTCATAGGGTCTAATCAACCATTATGATTTTTAACAACCAAGAAAGATTATTCTGCGACGGCCTCATCTCGATTTCCACCTTTAATCCTTCGCTATCAACCCGTATGATATTGAAATGCATTGGATCAAAAATCCAACAAACCCAATACCTGATTCTACAAACAGACAACAATCAGATTGCCAAATGAATAATACGCGTACCATTAGAGATTGTGGTTGAAGTGGTTCCAGGGTCTTCTAGGGGAATGAATTTGGGGAGAGAAGGCTGTGTTGCTACGCTCATTTCCATCTTGCAGATCCTGTAGATTTGCAGTATAGTAAAGATTAAGGAGTAAAGTAATGTAGAGAAGATTTGATGAGATGATGTGGAAGTGAAGTTATTGAATGGGGAAAGGAAAGACCTTTGCACGGCAGAAACGGGAAGACGAGGAAGCCGTGAAAAACCCTTGAGCATGATGATGATGATGATAATCCGAGGTGGCAGCAGAAGAAGAAAAGAGAGGTGGGTAATTACATTATTCATTCACTTTGAATTCCTAGGTTGGCTTTGAATTCATCTTTGTATAGATGGGACCCATCACATGAGACTCATCCATCCTTTTATGCAAGATGTCTGCTCACATGTTTCACCAATGGTTCTTCACTTCTTCTAGGTTGGGAGATTAATAGGATGTAATGTCATGGGTATTACGTGGGTCTACCATATTCTAAGAGAGACTAAAAAATGATTATATTGTTTACATGACACCATATAATCAAATATTATGTCTTTTAGGTTGGCAATTTAATATTTAACTACGATATAAATGTTCTACCTGGACCCAATCCAAAGTTAGGAGAAACCCAAACACAAATCCAAATCCAAATTAGTAAGTTGGGTTTGAGTCGAACTGATAGGTCGCATGGTGAAATGATTTGCTTGAGTTGGGTTGGTTGGTCAGCTCGTGAGTGTGGACCCAATGGAACCTGACCAATTTATTAATCACGTTCAAAATGTCAACAGAATGATACAATACCGGTTCAAGGTAGCCAAAAACTGAACTTGTCACAGCAGCAACTCAAAGAATTAAAAAATAAAATAAAAATAGGTGCGGTATGTAGGAGAGCAACAAATGCAATTTTTCCTCCTCTCTTAGAGGAGGAAAAGTTGCATATGCATCTTCACTTGTAAATGAAGCTTTACCGCCTTATTAGTTGAGGTAAAGCAGCAAATGGAGGTTTTCCTCTTCTTTTAGAAGAGGAAAAGTTGCATATGCATCTTTACTTGTAAATGAAGCTTTACTGCTGTATTTATATAAGGGAAAGCAGAAAATGCAAGTTTTCCTCCTTTCTCGGTGGAGGAAAAGTTGCAAATGAAGCAAATTTAGATTTTCCTAGTTGTCAGCAGAGGAAAAGTTACAAATAGAGCTTTTCCTCCATTCTTATTAGAGGTAAAGTTGTAAATTATGTGTGGGTGTCGAGATCTGACCTCGCCAGGCCCAAGCCTTCCCATCGAAGAGCTTGAATCGCAAAAGGACCCTCGATCGAAAAAAGGTTGAATCCTTGCTTTAAATTTGTATTGATATAGGCTTTCCACCTTTACTTGACCTTGGTACATTACCCAAATGAATTGTGTTGACTTTAGCATTGTTGAATTTGGAAAGATGTGGACTCAGATTGATTGGGGCAGGATTAAGCCCATTCATATCTCTAGAAAATGACTTGCGACTAGGGCTGTCAACTAGAGTTTTCAATGAACCCTCATTATCGGGCATGGATTTTGGGCTAGATTCATAATCGGGTCTTGGTCCATTGTTTAGGTCTAGTTGACAATGGGTCCAAGTCGGATGGATCCCCAACTGAACCTTGTACATATTATACAAAAAATTGTTCCATACCCTCCACCTTTTAGCTTAATTCCTATAAATACCCATAGTTTTGAGAATTACTTTTAAGTCCTTAACTTCTTTAATTTATAAAAGTGGAGTTTTTTTTTTTTATCTCTTAAAAACCTGATTCCTAATTACAACTACTATAAAATGGTTTGGTAGGCTAATTAGGAGGTGCCAACTCCTAGCGTGATGTGCCAGCCTGACCCAAATTTGATCCGACAAATCAAGCTTTGGGTTGACAGCAATGAGTCCATTAGCAAATTGGTTTTTTTTTTTTTTTTTTCCTGGAGTAAAAAGAATATTAGAAAATTAATGGGTTGGCATTGATGTTGAGTCCATTCTTAGTAATCAATATGCCTACCTACGCCAATATGAATAAAGCTCGACAGGAACCTTGCCCATTTTATTAATAGAAGTAGCGCCGTAGCCTGTGTTGAGCACGGTCATTTTTCTGCACCAAAAATTAAAATAAATAAATAAATAATAGGCATAATACTACTGATAGGGGTTCAAGTTTTAGATAAAGTAAAATAACTTTGAAACTCTATGTAGGAAAAATCCTCTCCTACACACCTACTCCTTCAAGAATATATATCAAGTCGGCCGTCACCAGAGGTAGGAACTCTAAATTTTATCGGGTCCCACCTCACAAGCAACACTAATATGCGGTATTTGGACATCATCCCTCCAAGCAATGTTAAATTCCTAGAAAAAAAAAAAATTGTAATATTTTCCATGGGACATTAAGTTGCCCATAAATAAAATGGTAACAGTCCTCTCTCCAATTTAAATTATATAATTGTCATTTAACATCCTATCATACTGACCCTTGATCTTCAACTCTATATTAAAATTTTCAATTGTCATTTATTAACCTTAAGTGCCCTTTTTACTCTTCATTTTATACCGTTCTTCCTCCACCACGGAATTTTCGATTCCCTCTCTAAAGAACCTGGAGAACCCAGTGAGAAATCAGAAGCGCACACTCTTGAAATCCCCGTTTTGGACTTCTAGTTCGTACCACGAAAAGATATATTATTCAATTGAGATCAGAGTGCAATGTAGTTGACAGCAGAGGTGAGGTGGTGTTAATAAAACCAGAGGGCCGATTCATCCGCACGAGATTGGTTATAGACTATAGAGACCATTTGATCATTGTGAAGGAACTACTTGACTACAAGACAAGAAGGTTGTATGTTGATGGAGTGGGATGATTCGAGCAACCTGGAAGGGTTTTGCTACTGTTGCTATAATGCTTTTACATGCATGGTATTATTTTGAGTGTTAAGCCCTCTATTGCCGACTACAGGCCCAATGCGCCGAGATGGTTAGGTGGCTGTGAGGTAACCCACAGGCAAATTATTATCCACAGGCAAAATAGGTTGAGGAAGTACTTAGAAACAATGAATTGGTATTTTTTTTAGCTGGCATTTGTTCCAGGAGCTCAGCTTGCAAGGCAGCTAAGGATTGGATCATCAAGACATATATGAGTTTTTATGTTTCTTCCTTTTCTCTTTTTTTTTAAGGTTTTTGTCTTATTTGGGTTTCTGGATTTTGTATTCTTTTTCAAAAAATCATTTTAGCTTTTGGGTTACTTTTTGAATAACACTTTATGATTAAATGATTGTCTTTTTTTTTATTCTTTGGAAATTTTTTTGGTAGATCAGTACCTACTAGGGGTTTCTAGATTAAGTTTTTTTTTTTTTTTTTTCATTTTAAAAACATTAATTTTAGTGTTGGGTTCTTTGATACTAGCCATGTGGAAGATATGGGCAGTTCTATGATTTTTTGGTAATCAGATTTTTCCCTTTTTCGGGACATCTGGGTTTTTCATTTTTTTTAAATTAATTTTGGTCTAGGGTTCTTTTTGAGATGATATTTGCTTTTCTTTTAAGATATAGTGGTTATAGATAGATTTTTCTCCATTGCAATGGGTTTGGTTTGGATAAGGTTTTCAGAAAATAAGTTGGGTACAAGGTAGGAAAACTCTGTTAAGCCACCTTGTTATGATGAGTAGCCAGTTTTATATTTTATGTTCTTTATCAAATAAAAAAGTTAACTTACCATTATAAAAAAGCGTACTGAGTCAAATAAAGTGAAAACAATGGCCAAGTCGCCTCCTTTTGATGAGGTGATGCATTTTGGACCATTTGCTACGTTGATTCGATTTTAACCAATTGATGTTTATGTTTAAGTAATTGTACTAGAGGTTTGCAGTTAGCAATTTAAAAATGATGATTACAATATAATTGGAGACCTATATTTGATCTTTTACCATCAATGTTTGCACCTAAAAATTATGTAGTATGCAACTCCGTTTTTCTTATTATAGTATTTTTCTTGTACATAAAAATTATTAATTTGAATTGATTATCATAAGTAAATATAAAAAAAAGTATATTAGGAATATTTGGTTTTTTTTTTTTGTATAATTAGATATTTTAAAGTTTTTTAGTATACACTAATGTTCATACAAACTAAATTATTTTTGTAAAATTTCACAATTCTATATTATCTTCACAAGCAATAGGACACGTATCTTAATCTTATGATAATAATAATGATAATTGATCATAATATCATTATCATCTTTTAGTAAGTTAGGAAAAACCTCAAGTGTGGGTACACTTAGGAGCCACCTGATGCTTGTATGGGTGATGTGGGCTTTCCATCCAGCCATCAGGTGGCTCATGAGAGGGGCCCATTAAGTTATAGATTGTATTTTGTATAATATCATATATACATTTAGGGATGAAAGTGGGCCGGGCCGAGCCGGGCTTTGAGAGGCCCTAGTATTTTTTAGTAGGCCCTAGCTCGGCCCGAGCTCGAGAGGGCTTCAAAAACCCTAGCTCAGGCTCAGCTCTTATTAAGTTATGAGGCCCTAGGGCGGGCCCTTTGAGCCCGGCTCGATTAAGGCCCTACGCACGGCTCGTGAGCCCGGCCCGTTTTATAAAGATATAGCACTAGCTGAAAGAAAATATTTTCAGGAAAAAAAATCCCGTCGGAATTCAAAGAAATTTGCATATACAAACCAGAATAAAAAATGGTCAAATACATGCATTCATCCCATATTCCCCTTCCCATAATTTGGATTGCATCAATAAAATTAACTAAAATAAGAAAGACTCCATGAAAGCAAAGGGAGCCCAGTTCCAATACTCCATAATAGTTCAATGTTAATGTAGATGAGCATTATCAAACTCCAACAATAATACAAATAAAATTAAACTCCAATACCATCATAGAATAAAATAAAGTATTCGACTAGCATCATAAAATAAAGGTTTAGGGTTTAGGGTTGATGGATTATTTAGTGCTTAGATTTAGGGTTTAGGGTTCATGGATTATTTAGTGTTTAGGGTTTAGGGATTATTTATTTATATTGGATTAAAACTAAGGTTTAGGATTTATGGATTATGATATATCATATATGTATTATATACTGTATAGTGTGTATATATATATATAATATATATTAATATATGTAGGCCCTAGGGCTTACGAGCCGGGCTTCATCAAGCCCGAGCTCGGCCCTTTTAAGCAAACGGGCCTTTTATTAGGCCTTAGCCGGCTCTTTTGTCTTTTGAGCCGAGCTTGGGCCGAGCCTATAACGGGCCATCCGCGGGCGGCCCGGCCCACTTTCACCCCTATATACATTATATCTTGTTCCACTTTAATATGTTCATACACAAAATATAATATTTTTAAATTTCCTATAAATCTGTAAAAGTTGGTAGACTTTTTATAATATGAATCATATTGCCCGGGCATATACCAGGGTAAAGCCTCAACTGCAGCTTTTCGGAAGGCAGTGGTGTAAATTAAGTTCAATCTGCAGGATTTCCGCCGATGTAGACAGTGGTAAAGTCCAAGTTGCTACTTTTTTGCACTGTATTCCAGCGGTAATGTTATTAAATTAGGATTTCCTCCACTCTAAGCGGACGAAATCTTGCAAACCGTAAACTCCAAGTTGCAACTTTTCCATAGATGATTACGGCGGTAATGTTGCACTTGCAGGATTTCCTCCACTCTAAGCGGAGGAAAAGTTACAAACCGATTGAGTAGGGTTTTTACACCAAAAGGTGATTTTTTTTTTACTAAGAATTGTGGGTTGCTAACAAATGACCTATTTGTATTGCTAACTACAATAGTAATCAACATGCTTTACAATACTCTTATTTAAAAGATAAATAAACCAAGAAACTCACTAGTTTTTAACTAAGGCATTTCATCAAACACTTTACCTCATATACAACCTGCCCTTAAATCCACTAAAATAAAATTAAAAAACAGTAATAAAACTTCCATGTTACATTAGTTCCCTAAACATTAGCAATACTTGTTGTTCCTGTTCCCCATACCTGCACAAGGCTTTCTTCTTTGGAGGGTCAAGGAAATGTGGATCTGTCAAGAGAGATAGGACATTCCTCAAATTTTCTACCGTTGTAGAGGGTGTCAGTTCTCTAACGGCATTTTATTTTATTTTATTTATTTTTTATTTGGGAGATGGCTCCAACGGTCATGAGATCAAGTTTTTAAGTAGTTTGTATTATTAGGCTCTGCAAATTGTGCAATGAATTGCCATGGGAATAGGGCCTAACCCATCCATGGGCAAACTCAACAGTTTCAACCCTGTTTTGGCTGCCATACAGCAGACTGTAGTATTTTGTAAGAAATCTGACGCCATCCAGCACCTTATTCAATTCTCATTCAGGTTCATAAATCTTTTGTCTTTCATTTCATCAGTTTCAAAAGGAAAAAAAAAAAAAAAAGAAACCAGAGACAGTTGGTCGAGATTTTTGATAGGAAATGGAGAAGGAAAAAAAAAAAAAAAAAAAACAAATCTGGTTCTGGTTGTTGGATCTAGTTTTTGACAGGAAATGGAGCAAGAAAAAAAAAAAACTAAGATCTGGTTTTGGCCTCTCCAAAAAAAAAAAACCTTGAGGATTTGGTTTTCCATTGCCATCTCCATCTCCAAAAAATCCAAAACCCTCTCAAAACAAATACCATAAACAGATGACCAAAAGAAGAAAAACATCATACTAATAATCTACAGGTGTTGAAGAAGCATCATCTAACCTCCTTTCTCCTTGCCGTGGCCAGATGATCAAGATGCAAGGTAACCGTTGGGTGCCAGAGCTATGGTGCAAGAGACCCCGGAATTCCTACCATCAGAGGTTTTTTGGAATACCCGATGGAGGTGTGGGATTTGAGAATACCAGGGTTTTAGGATTTGTAGATGCTGAAATTTCTAGATGCCAAGAATTCCATTAAAAAAATATGAAATTTCTGACAGAAATTCCAAAATTCTCATACAAGTGGAATTCCTAGCACAAATTCCAGGAAAGAAACACCCCCTAATTGCCAACTCACCCCCCACAAACTTTTCTAGTGAAAAATGAAAAAGACGGTGACTCGGTCTCAACACTCGTGACGCTCAAGTCATTAATTTTAGGCGTGAAGACAAGCGGCTCCTCCTATCCCATCAATTGACAGAGATCCTTCCCGACCACTGGCCTTGCCTATTCCATTGATATCTTTCGTGTGCATATATTCATGTTTCATAATATTTTTCTTCTTATGCCTCTGCTTCCTCAGCATTCCCAGCAGCACTTTTCCAACCATCCTCTCTCTTCATTTCAGTTCTCATTTCATACGATCAGATGCGCCAATAATTGCAAGTTGAGTTCATCTGGGATTTATATAGTCTGCCCACTTCTCCAACTATCTGCTCTCCTTGACAATTTGAATTTTGAAGCAATTTATCCTTTGTCATTGAATCTCCATATCCAATCAGGTATTTGATGATGAGGAACCATATATTTTGAAGTTTAAAATGGATTTTCTCCATAATACATTTAGTCATTTCTTCACAGTTTCCATCCCTGTTCTAATCTCTCATACCAAAATACATTATCCATCTTTATCCGGGTCATCTGAAAAACTTAATTTATATCAATCAATTAATCCTGCTGACTACAAGAATTTTTAGTTCTGCAACTTCAGATACACCCAAACATCACATTATTATTTTTTTAATTTTTAACATGAATCTCCTAGCAGTTGGCCCACTCAAACCCCACAATCCCACATCGCTTATGAGGCTCCCTGAGCTTAATGGACTCCGAAAACAAAACCTTGAGGCAAGATTGGGCCAAAGATATTATACTCGGAGATCTGGGTCGTTACATTAAGCCTGCTTGTTTGGTGGAATTGAAAACATGGGATCGAATTGCTAGACTTAAAATTGAGGAAATAAAGTGAATTTAAAAAAAAAATGTCTATCAAAATAAAAAAAACAAAAGTGAGGGTTGCATTTGCGCCTCCACCTTGCATACTTCAACTCACCTTTTTTTATAATCTTTGTTGGAGCCTGTTTGATCATGAATTCTCGTGAATTCAATTCACACATGTCCATCTTAACATGCTCCAAATTCACCTCTAGCTTATATTAACTGGATTAGAACTTGGAAAGAAAAGAAAGACGATACAAGAAAAAGTTGTAGCTTGGCTGATTAGGAGTACCAACACCCACCTTCAAGAGACAGGTGTGAGATCTGACTATCTTCTCGGGAAGGAAAATAAAAAATAAAAAAGGACTAAATATAAAGATGTTAACAACTGCTAAAGAATGAAATTAAGATATCTTAACATTAAAAGAATTCCGAGATGCTGTATAATAATTAACTTTGAAATAAAGAGGACAATTAAAACTTATATTGACCAAAAATCTTAAAAAGAAATCATATTAAAGGGAGAAAATCAGTCAAGGAAGTTTAAATTGTTGGAGATAATGCTACTTTTGACTTGAATTATAATTTTATTTACCGAGATTTAGCATTAGAGATTTAAATTTTTATCAAAATGGAGGATTTCCTATTTTATTATTTAACGAGGGTGTAAAAGAACACATCTTATACTCTAATGCTTTCTCATGAATTCTCTAATTGTCTCCATGAATAATGAAATTATCTACACTAATAGATTGATTGTCCCAAAGCATGAGGTGCGCATGTTATTGAATAAGATGTAAAGGAAGATCATAGGGCACTCGCCAATAATTGACATGGAATCAGAGGTTAATCTACACCTTTTATTTATTTATTTTTTGCAACAGCTTAATGTACACTTCATTTGAGTAGCCCATAGGAAAATCAGGCAGATTTCTTGTAATTGTTAATTTTCACTGGTCCATATAGAAATTATGCATAAGCCTCCTAATTGTTCCTCTTTTTCCATTGATGAAGTTACTTGAATTCACAGTCTCAAGGTTGCAATAGTGAGCATTTTTATTGTGCCACTGGCTAGCACCATGTAATTGTCAATGAGAATAGTTTTCAATATTGGCTGGTTTTTTCTAAAAAATTTATCATAATTAAATTAAATATATATTTGATGACAAGAATAAACAACAACATATACATTTGATATTAATGGATTAAAAAGATCAAATAGCCGTGATTCTTTCACCAATGTAATTTTTGGATTAATTATTTATCTATAAGTATAAACTCCACATTAGGGTAACTCAGTTGGCCTAGGACCACAGTTTGCTCGAAAACGTTTGAGGGTTTGAAACTGATGTGAGGACCATGGTTTACCACACTAGGGCCTGGATAGCTTGTCGGGTTGGACTAGGCATCTGATGTGAAGTTTTTTTGTTCTTTTTTGGAAAGTTAAGAGTATTCATTTCCAAAGAGAGATTACAAAATACAAAATAACGAGAGATAGCTCCAAAATTATTTACTTTCTCTCAACAGAGAAAAGCAAAATAGAAGAGCCAATAAAAAAAAAAAGGTAAAAACCAAACTGGCTATGAGAGTGAGACCACCCAGAAGCACGCACTAGAAAACCAGAGTCTAATTCACCATGATCCAAGGGCACGGACAGACACCCTAATTGTAGAATGTAGATTGAGATGATAGACATCTTGGATCGGTTAGATTGAATCCAGATCCGAGAAAGATCTCTCTTTTTCCCACTATGATATGATATCACTTGAACAAATCAAACCAAATTTGGATTGGAACACCTTGATTCAAACCAGATCTCGACTGTGATCAAGAATCATATATAGTCCTCCATCCATCATATTTCAAAAGATCCACTCCCAGCTTGATCAAGATGAGATCTGTGTATCCATAACTAGTGCTTGTGGAGTGGATTTTGATAGACAAAAGCTGGGCCATGATTAGAACAACCCATCTATTCATCAAAGACATCCATCCATCCATCCCCTTTTGCAACTTTCCATATCTTAACAACTCTGATCTTAAAAAAGCATAGCAGATTCCAAAAGGGATTTCCTACAAAATAACTCTTTGGGGGGTATTATTAACTCAAATGCTAACTCATGAAAGAATAAGAGAGTGAAGGGAATTAAATTCATCCTTGTCATGCCCCCCAGGTATCACATGAGTGACAGCTCAAACGTCCAAAGCCCAAACCCAATTATACCAATCATGGCCCACCACCTTCCACCAACACAGCAAATCAAATCCAAACAGGTGTCACAGAATGCTGGACCCATCACCTATTCATAAAAAGACCCAGTTCAGATTCTTCAGAAACCATAACCGATACCTATTTAATTTGACTACTAATGATATTTATATGGGTGAATTAATTAATGATAACAATGACCTGAAACCGACCCGAATGTCTCTCCTCCTGTTTCATTTTGATTCCTTATTTGGATTGTTTCTTTCATTGAATTGTCTGGACGGTGACTTCATAAGGCTCATGCAGTCATGCTAGCTTTAATTGTATTTACCATAACAGCACTATGCATTTATCTATATATATGGTAGATACACAGTATACAGGTGAGTAGTCTGTGGAATTGGAGTCTGTTTTGGTCAAAGAAGCAGGTGTTGTTCAGACCAATTTCAGGTGGGTTTTAGAGAATCCATGGTTTTGGTGGTGACTTTTGATGATATGTTCCATTTTTCAAATGTGGTGGGTGTTTTTTGGATTTTTCAGATAAGACAAGGATTTTTTTTTTTTTTTTGTTGGAAATGAATTGGTAATGATGCATGATTAGAGTTTTAAACAACCTCAGCCATGTTTTTACTGTGTAAATTTAAATTTTACATGAAAAGTGTGTTGGGAATGAATCAATGATGATGAATAGAATTTTAAACTAACTCACACATGTTGTCACTGTGTGTATATTTGAATTTCATGTGAAAAGTGTGTAGAGATGATTTATATAGATGGTGGGTTTTATTTTAATCTTTTTGAAGTTGTGATTAGTTAAGAAGAAAGATTGTTGTGACTTTATGTTGGTACTGGAAAGAATCAGGTTCTGAGTTCTAAAAATGACTTTTGAGAATGATCTTGGATACTTTGGAAGGAGAAATCAATTGGTTTGGAAAGGAAACCTGTTAACTTTGTCATGATCTTTATCTTACAAGTTTTCATGGCATAATCATCTAGAAGATTTTTTAGTAAACAGTTGGAATTTCATGTATTCAGTGACCTGATCAAATAGTAGAGAAACAGATAGATATTTGAAAAACAAAGATCTGTTAATGCCAAAGGATCTGCCTCTTATATTGAATTGGAAATCAGCAAAATGGGTTGGTCTCAATTGCAGGAATTATTGTTGTTATTACTACTTCTAAAGCTTGAGAAGTAGAAAGGAGAGAGATATTTAAGTGGCACATAAACAGAAATATATAGTGTTATCTCCTTTGTAAACATGTTGAAGCAAGTCAACGAATTTGGATATAATGGAGAAGTATTTAAGCACCCCCCCTGTTTTGATGTTCTATCTGCAGAATGTTAGACGTAAGAGGACATCAATGGGTTTATTTTCTAGTCTACCTGCTGACATTCCTGAGAGCAGATGCCTCCCCTGAAGTACCAATTACAATTATTCACGATGCTGTTAAAGCAGGAGCAGGTGTGTCTTTTATTGCTTACCGCTTTCTCTGTCTTCCTTATCAAATGATTTTCCTCACATTGAAGCATCTGTTTGTTCTCTTTGCATGCATGGAAACTAGCTCCAAGATTATTCTTTCTCAAATCATATATTTGGATTGTTTTGAGTCTGGAATTTGAAATATCTCTTGCAGTTTGCTTGGACGGAAGTCCGCCAGCTTACCATCTTGACAGGGGTTTTGGCTTGGGAATAAACAGTTGGCTGGTTCACATGGAGGTGGGTCATTTCCTTGTCAAGCATGATTCTTTATTTACATGTAATTTAATCAGAAGATGAACTTAGCTAAGTCATATGCTCATAGAAATTTTTACGTTAATGTAGAATTTCTACGTCGGTTTTGGATTGACAATATAAATCGAATAGATCTCTTCATTGGTTATGGGTGTTTTTTGCTCTCTGCAAAATTCTGCTTTATTAATGTGATGGTTTTGTGAAAGAAATCTAATAAATCTCTTCATGGGTTATGGGTGGTTTTTGCTCTCTGCAAAATTCTGTTTTATTAACTTGATGGTTTTGGGGATGAAATGTCTGTTTTCATATGCAATTTAAGGACTCCAACCTCACCAAATGCACAGTTTTTTGGATGGTTATGAGCTGCCATGGGGGAAATCTGAACTCATGCTTACTTGGATACCTCTTACATTCAGTAGACACCATATTCAATAATCCCCTTATCTAGCACATATATGGTTCCTAAAAATCAGGTAGTTTCTTCTTCATTTTCTTTTATCCTTTCCATCTCAGGGGGGTGGTTGGTGCAATGATCTAGCAACTTGCCTCAGACGCAAAACCAACAGATTAGGTTCTTCTACAGTAATGGAACGAGAATTAAGATTTACTGGCATTCTAAGCCACAGGGGGCAATCTAATCCAGGTATAACGATTTCTTGTCTTATAGGATGCTCGGATATACAACTTAGTCATGGTGTTTGGCGTCCAAATACCATAGCTGCCCATGTTAAAGAAACCAGATACATGTTAAATTATCTGCAAATACACAACATGTGTTGAGAAGATTTGAAGAAGGCCTTTTGTAGCTTATTCTAGTAGTTCACTTTCCAGCACTGCGAATTGGTACTTCAATTTTAATTTGACATTGCAGTAATCACAACAATATGTACTGTTGTTATGTTTGACAGAAATATCTTGAGGCATCAAAACTTTAGTAGCTGGTTTTCATTGCATGATTAGATTTCAAAAAAACAGTGTCAGGAAATTATAGTGCCTATGACACTTTTAGCACCGAAAGCAGCACCTGAAAAGTGATGTAGCTTAAGTGCATTATTATATCCATGTTGGATACTTCATTGCTCTGCAGCGGCCATATCATGCCCTGTATGATAATTATAGACCCTTGTCCAACCTTTCTGTCTTGCTTAATCAGATAAATGCATAAAAAACAACCTACTCAAGATGACTGTTGAAACTAAAACTATAATTTTGGACCTATTAATTGATGGTTGTCTTGAAAAAGTCCTCATCTTGATTCCAATGTCCAGACTTCCACAACTGGAATAGAGTCAAGATTCGATACTGCGATGGGTCATCATTTACTGGAGATGTGGAGGAAGTAAATACTGTGAGTTGATGTTTGTTACTTCAGCATTTACAATAGGATGTGTTTGGGTCTCTGGAGAATATGGGCAGATTCATTCTCCACCCGAAACCTACGGCATGCAAATTTCAGATCCCAGAGGTGTGCAAAGTATCAGTTTCAACAGGGAAAGACCAAAAAGTGGAAACCAGATTTTTGCAAGGCCTCCACTTTCCTCTTGCCCCCAAACACATTACAGAATCAATTATCCAGCTAAATTCTACTTCTGGGTGTACATCCAAATGTAACTTTAGCTTTCATTTAGCATAAGTGCTGGACTGGGATAACTAACATTCATTGAGCTCTCTACTGGGTGTATGATCAGACTACAAATCTTCATTTCCGAGGTGCAAGGGTTTGGCTCGCTGTCATGGATGATCTGTTAAAACAAGGGTTGAATAATGCAGAAAATGTATGCCCTTCATTGATTCATTTACACTTCTTCTTTTCCTTTCTTCTTTTACCTGGGAAACATTCCTTTAATAACTTGAAAATGGTTATAGGCACTTTTATCAGGCTGTTCCTCTGCTGGGTTGGCAAGCATGCTTCATTGTGACAGTTTTCATGCACTTCTACCAATGGGTACAAAAGTGAAGTGCCTATCAGATGGAGGATATTTTATCAATGTGTAATACTTTAGCTGTTGCTTTTCTGTGGAATTCAAAAATGTTATGATGATTCCCCAAAATAAATAAATAAATAAACCCCTTTAGAAACTACAAGAAGAATTTCAACTTCATTTTGTTATTTGCATAGCTAACGTTGATAATTCACAACAGGAAAGATATTTCTGGAGCACCACAAATACAAAACTACTTTGATGAAGTGGTTACTTTACATGTATGTTTTTCCTTCTTTTTTTTCTTAAAGAATACTGAAAGTAGCATATGGTTCCTTTCCATAATTTAACTCAGGGATGCACTGTAAACACATCTGATAAACTCCTTGTTGTTGCCACACTTTTTCCAGGGGTCAGCAAAGAACTTGCCTTCATCTTGCACTTCGAGGATGCAGCCGAGTTTGGTCTCTCTCTCTCTCTCTCTCTCTCTCTCTCTCTCTCTCTCTCTCTCTCACACACACACACACACACACACACACACACACTGTGTTATACATGGGCATAGATGTCTATTCGCTAACATCATATGAGTATGAATGCAGTGTTTCTTCCCACAGAATATAGAAGGCCCAATTCGGACACCTCTCTTCATACTAAATTCAGCTATTGATTCATGGCAGGTAATTATATTTCATGAATGTCATCTCAACCAGTATGGATTCCTTTTCTTCTTCAAATACAAGATTAACCTGCCTCAGTTGTCAAATGCTTAAAAAAGGAATTTTACAGGACTAGGAATGTGAAGGTGGTTGCTGTGGCATAAACTTTCTATATGCTTTCTATAGTATCAATGTTTTGGAAACTAATATTTATAGCCAAATTAGACCAGACTTATTTGTTGCTACTGTTGCACAAGATAATGGTCTAAGAGAATCTCTCTTGTTTACCAACTGATTTTTTTTTTTTTTTTTGCCAAGTTGGCCTAGTGGCCAAAGGAGAGTGAGGAAAACCCATCCACACAGGGATCGATCCCTGAGTGGGACTGTTGGGAGTGGGTGTGCTGTACACAGCATCCACCCTGTGATTCCCAACCAAAATGCTTTTTGACTAACTATCAAAACAAGAACGATTTGAAGTACAGTTTCAGGCTATAAGTTCTTTTCCAATTAGAATTCCCGAAGAAAAATAAATAACTCTTCATTTGGAGATTGCTTCTCCATTTGGATGTTTTTATAAGGTAGGTAGTCACTGGATCTCTGCTTATGAATAACTGAATTTCAAATTCCCAATGTCCATAATGATCCTTATTTATTCCCTCCCTCCCATAGTTAAACTATATAGAAAAAATTATTGATGCTTTTCAAATAAAGATGAAATTGTATGAGACCCCATATTGAAAAAAAAAAAAAAAAAGAAGGAGAATCTCATTACCTATGAGACCTCCTGAGTCCTGACTGAAGAATGGTTGCACTTTGATGCATTCTACCTTGCATTCTCTCCTCAAAGTCATCTGTAATTCTTATTTTGTATAACTTCTGAGGTCATCCCTGCTGTTGACTTTCTGCAATCTTTTTCTGTTTATTCTCATAATAGAAGTTTACTATAATTAACCTATGTAATTGCCTCATGGAGAAGAAAGAACACCTTAGCAGTTTCTAATCTTGAATCTTGTACATGTCCAGATAAGGAGCGTTTTGGCACCTGCTGATAATGATCCTCTTGGCACTTGGAAAGCCTGCAAGACTGATATAAAGAACTGTTCAACTAATCAACTTCAGATTATCCAAGGTTTGCTGCTCTTGAATGCTTTAGGGGACCGTTTTCTTACCTTGAATGATGATCTTTTAACATTTTATGAAAAGTTTTCATGATGAAATTTCATTTGGTAGTTTTGACATAAAATGAGAGTGATGATCATGGAATTTCATTCCTCTTTCTTTATGAAGTTATTTGACATTCTTATATGGCAATTAAAGAATTTGAAGAATCACTTCTCCCCCATAATATCACCGTAAGATTCAATTGAGAAATAATCTTAATTTATACAATGAAGAGCAACCTTAATCAATAATTATTCAAAATTCAAACTACCTAAAATCTCTAGCAACCAAACTAATTTTTATCTAACATACTAATCTCTAACAGCAATAATGTTTACTATATATTTTCAAGAGATCAAGCTTAAGCTACTGCTAACAAAATCCAACTAATTTGATGAGAATAAAACATTTGTATTTGACTCCACTCCTATTGGAATACATTAAAATTGATGAAAACAATAAATTGGTTTTTGACTTCTTTTTTGGCTTGATAAATTGGTTTTTGACTTCCCCCACTCCCCCACCAAAAAAAGTAAAAAAAAATAAAAATAATCCTACATTGGACATGAACTACAATGCATACTCAACCAAATTGATATACACCATCTATCAAGCCATGCAAAATCATATGATAATCAGATTATCCTGTATATTAACCTTGACTGTCTTTCGAATTGTCTTCTGCTTTCCAAGCCATGGATGAGATGGTTGGGATTAGAAAATTCCTCCGAGTCCTCTGCAAACCAAGGTAGATAGTGCAAATGCATAATTAAAAGATTATTTCACTTCTTTTTTTTTTTTTTTTTTTAGATCTTGAATTTTCCATTTTATAGTGTATTGATTTGATGACACAGTTAGAGTCATCCCATCTATATCTTCATTGAAACTCAAGAATTTTGTGATGGACATGAGGGACAATTTAGATCATTGGTTATCTGTGTCCATATGTGAGTAATACCATTCAAACTTATAATGTTATGAGAACATTGGAGCATTTTTCTTCAAGAAAATTACGTTAAAACCTTGCTAAGACTTTCTAGAATATGAATATGTACACCTTTTTATCACAATAAAACATGTATTAATCTTTTGTTACCTTGTTTAAAATTGCTACAATAAAAAAAAAAAAAAAGTGTATTCACAAAGGAAAGAAAATGATCTTTTTTCTTCTTCTATATACATGGACTCGAACCCACAGCCTCATGGTTGTAGTCATTAGCACCTTCCAATTATGCCAGTTTAACCTTCCAATTATGCCAGTTTATCCTTGTATGAGCCTTTTTGTCCCTTCTCTGAAATGTAAGAGGACTTGAAGCTGCACCCCTTACGCGGCAATGAACTTCTACCTGCAGCAATTTTTTTCCCATCTTTTTCCTTAACTCTACTGATTACATAGGCTATTGACATTACAGGTTTCAGATTAGATTTTCTGGAGGCACTGAAACCTTTATCCTCTCCGGCTAGAGGCTACTTCATAAACTCATGTTACGCTCATTGTCAAGCAGAGTTGACAGAAACATGGTTAAACAATCCCTCTCCTCTACTTGACAACACTGTAAGCTCATAACTCCTACTCTTTTGATTTCTTATCGGTATCAATAGAATTAGAAATGCAAGAACTATACTTGGGGCCTATTTGATTACTTCATACTTTTGGAAATTCATAGTAATTTTGGTTTTATTGGAGGAGTATTTAAAAGGCGAGGGGTAAAAGGTCTAAGGTGGAGAGCTAAATGAGGCCATGACTTTCTAAAGATACAATCTACTATGTTGATGAGTAGAAAATCATTTCCCATCAAAGGAAAGATATGATGGCCCGTGGATCATCACCTTTCATCCTTCATGCGGATAGTCACGTTTCATCCTTTAACTTTTAGCCCCCTGAGACAGAAAGACATTGCTTAGAAATCTTATGAATTCAATGTCAATAGACAAGTGTGCCCTTAGAGGAGTTAGGTAAACAGCCCAAGTATTCATTCTGGTTGATATTTGGACATGAGTTTTAAAAAAAATGATGAGAAAATTACAAATATGTCTTCTTATATAAAATATAAGCCAAATTCATATTACTCAACAAAACATCAGTAATATAGTGATGACAAAGACATGCTTGGGTAAAACTGAATTTCTACAAAGGCCTTGGAAAAAAAAATGGTAAGAGTGGCCGTCCAGGATCGAGTGTCCCTCGGCTCAGGGGCCAAAGGCTCCTGAGATGGGCTGGGCGAGAGATACCCGACATTTTAAAAAATAAAAATAAAAAAATGATAAGAGTGAAGGATAGAAGGTGAGAATGTACAAGTGAACATCAAAGTATCCAGTCCTTTGTATATCTCCACCCTTGGCTCTTCACTTCACTCTTCACCCTTTGAATTCATAGGAATCTAGTATGAATTCAACAAAAGGAGACCCAAAAAGGAAAGTAGCATTGATCCTAGGGAATGAAGAATGGAAGGTCAGCGATGAACACATGTAAGTAACCATCAATTTTTCTACCTCTGATGGTAAATAGCTTTTCATCATCATTCCTAATAATTACATAGCACAACATTTGAAAAGTTTTGAAGGTCTTCAATGTGGGCCATACCCCTCTGCTTATTTTTTTCTACCTGTCAACTCTCTTCAACCCCTCCATTCTCTTGAAGAGAACTGATTCAAGTCACACTTCATATTTGATGTGCTATTGTAATTTCCACCAATATAATTAAAATGGTGTTCGAATTCACACCATCCATGAAAATGTCCTCTTGTTTTTTTTTTGCAGACAATTGCAAAGGCTGTTGGAGATTGGTTTTATGACCGGAGACCCTTCCAAGAGATTGGTTTCCCTTATCCAAGTGATTCAACGTGTGTAAACTTTATCTACCCATAATAACATCATAGAGCATGGAAAATTATTCCTTGCAAACAGTTACTTGTACCCATCACAAAGAAGCCAAGAGCAACCCCACCACCAATGCCAATGGCATATATTGTATTGCACTATTGTTTGACTAAAAAATCATTCAGATAATAAATTTGAGGGTTCTGTGAAGGGTTTTGCCATCTTCTTGATTGATTGTTAAGACATTCACCAAGGTTTGGGCCAATGTCAGGTCTTTCCATTGCAGTTGTTCAAATTGCAACAGATGAAGCATACAATTAAGACCTAGCAGTTCAAGTTTTCCTTTCTCTTTTGCTTGTTATTAGTGATCAAAGATTATAATTCATTAAACCCCAAGAGGTAACTCACTGGGCCTAGGACCACGGTTTGCACCTGGAGGTTATGAGTTCGATACTGCACTACTACACTCATGCCACAGTGAAATTTTACCTAGCTTTCTCTCCTGGGCCCGTAGGGATTATTCCAGCCCAAAGGGCTGGGAACCTACATTATCAAAAATAAAAAAAGATTATTACTCATTAAATAAATTAAAAAAAGATTTCACAAGTACTTTGGCCGTGTAAAACCAAGCTTAAAAGAGACATCTTTAACTACATTTCAGATTCTACATACATAGAAGCAAATTAGGCATAATATAATCCAGCAAACACCATCACCAAAGACATACGGCCAATAGGAAAAAAAAAGGAGGAGAAGGTTAGGGAGGCAATTAAATAGGAAAAATAAAGAACTGGAGCACTTAAGGCCCGTTTGGATTTAAAGAAAATGGCTAGTGAAGAATCCCCACTAGGTGGAGAAATGAAAAGGGAAAATTGAGATGGAGAATACCAGCTGGTAGTAATTCTCCATGGTGTTTGGATTACGGAGAAGAATACGTAGGAGAATCATTTTTAGAACCATTTTAATATTCTCCACCTAGTAAGTTTTTTTTTTACAAGGGTATTCTCCACCCCTAGTTTTCTCTTCATTTGTGAAACACATCATCCACTTTTTGAAAAGTATACCATGTTAGAGATCTTGAACCAAGCCAAAAGCATACAAGAGAGATCACAGAAGCATATAAGAAAAAGACAAGTTGCAAGAGAATTGCATATCTTTGTATTGACGATGGATCCATATATAACACAGTATCCGAGATTAGTGGATCTAATTACGTGATTACAGGTATTGTTAAGGAAACTACTATCTATCTAATATCTATTGACAACTCATACAATGTTGACTTGTGGGCTGACCCAATACATGGGTTGTGGGCTGACCCATTAGGTCGAGCTGACCTGATGACGTATTTCTTTACAATTTGAAGGGAGGCAGTAAAAATAGTGCAACACATTCTCCACTTATCGGAAAATTGCGTAGAATAGTAAAAATATATACAAAGATGTGCAACTTATCTAAATACTTGGCTTTGAACGAAAAAAATAGAATTCATGTACCCGACCCAATATAGTTGCTACAAGGGGATATGATGATGATTCTCTCTCCATCAAGTGGAAACCGGAAAGTAAACCATGAAGGCAAAACGCATTTCACAACAGAAAAACAAGACCCTACAATTTCCAAATTGTAACTCATACGCGCTTTGTAATGAGAAGTAAAATAAAAAAATAAAAATAAAAAAGGAGGGAAGATGATGGGATGCATGAGAGAGTGCACGGCATACTTCCTCTGTGGCCCACCTATACAACTTTTTTTTTTTTTTTTGGATTGGAGGGTTCCTAACCCTTTGGGCTGGACTAATCTCTCCAGGCCCAGAGGGAAGTCGGGTAACTCCCCTGTAGCCCCAGTACAGTAGTGTAGTTTCGAACCTACAACCTCTCGGTGCAAAAGAGAGTCTGGGCGATTGCAGGGTGATAACATGATTTGAGCCCTTCATTTATAGTGCAAAGTTTTTTCTTACAAAATCCAACGGTGTGATTGATGTCAAATTTAGACCATTTTCCATCCTCACGAGGAGAGAATCTTCTAACCAACATTTTACAAAATTTTAACTACTTTTTCTCCTAAAACTAGATCCAAAAAACGAAAATGTATTTCACTAGAGAAAAATTCTTTCATCCCCACTTCTCCGTGTCAAAACAAGCCTTAAGATTGTGTTAATCCAAACCATTTGCATGGTCCCAGTTGCAGCCAGCAGAGGGACATACATGTGCATGAGTCATATAGTTGTTAATATCGTTTCGGACTTCATTTCGCTCAGGCCTGTAAAATGAAAAGTTTTGGCCGATTCGGGATTTCGGCGAAACTTTTCAGAATTACATTTCAGGAAAACTATAACATAATATATATACATATATAAGTAAAAAAATAGAAAAAGTAATAAATATAGATTTAATCCATTATAGTAATTTTTTTGGAATTATATTTTGTGAAAATATAAGAAATACAAAATATATGTGTAAAAAAAGTATAAAAAAAATTAATTATATAAAATTTCATTTCGACCGAAAAGTCACATTTCGGCCGAAATCCCGAATTTCAGCCGAATTTAACCAAAATTCAAACCGAAAAGTTTGGTTCGGCCACTTGACCGAAACAAATTTCGGTCATTTCGGCCGAAATGAAACGAAATTAATAACTATAGCATGAGTGCGTGAGTTCAAAAAACAAGAAATAAAAAAGAAAGAGAGGTTGGCAGCTAGCACAAGCCACAGAGGCTCAGTTTTCTCCAACTTACATTCACCATTGGTTCAACCACAAGTTCGGTGTCATACTTGCATCCAATAACGAATAATTGGGATTAAAGACCTGTTCAGAACCCTTTTGCTTTTTTTTTTTTTTTTGATAACACAAGGGTTCCAGCCCTTTGGGCCAGAATAATCCCTATGGGTCAAGGAGAGAAAGCCGGATAAAATTCCCTTGTAGCTCCAGTGTGGTAGTGTAGTTTGAAACCCACAACCTCTGGGTGCAAACCGTAGTCCTGGTCAACTGAAGAAAGGGTTTGACTTCCTCCATTTGTCTTGCCTTCAAGGATCCAACCATTTCTTTTATGTCTGTATGGTGTCTTTATCTTTGATATTTCAACCACGCCGTCTCAAATCTCTCAACTCTTTCTATTTTGTAATTCATATTTATTCGTCTACCATGTACTTTGAAAATCCCTCTTGACCAACAGAAGCATTATAGAAAAGTTATAATTAGTGCACCAAGACAAAAAAACCTGCTGGGTTTCCTCAAAAAGAAAACATATGATGCAAGTAGCTTCTGCAAAAAGGAATTTTATGGTGTACTATTCAACATATGGTGGATTTTAGTCTGTGCACATCCACCATTCAAAATGAGAAAATGTTCTTAATCCAAACCATCTAGTTTGTGATTCACAATGGTGGGTAGGACAGGGCCCAAGAATCACCACTGACAAAATAATTGCCTCATCTATGGTGGCACCCACAATGCAGCATGACAGAATGCACCAAGGTATAGCACATGAATAACAAACATGTTCAGAAATCCAGCATTTTCAGTGAGAAATTGTAGAATGGTTCTTTTCTCATTAATCACCAACAGAAATAAAGATAATTCATTAATTCAATAAATAGAGCTCTTCTTTATCCAAAAATAAATAAACAGATCTCTTTTTTTTCTAAAATCTTCATTATCATTTAAAGATGTGGAGTTTGTAGCAGTCCCATCCCCAAAGTTTATTTAGAGCATCTCTTCCTAAGAAAAGTTGCAAGAAATGAAATTTACATCACCTCCAGATATAAGAGTTTCCCTTTACATCATACACCAAAATTTTCAGCTTACAAGAACTCAAGAACTTTGACTACCTAAAGTTCCAGGTTCCAATTCCAGCCTACTATGTGCTCTTGTGTATTTATTTCCAATAATAAATAAATTGGCGCCCGGTACAGATTTTTCCCATTCTCTATATACGTTCATAAAGTCTACAGATACAGATGCATACTATATTTCCCAAATCAATGTTTTACCAGCATGGCTTCTAATCCTTTCTTCCTTGCTGCATGTTTCAGTTTCTCCAATGCAACAAGCCCAACTTGCCGGACCCTTTCTCTTGACAAGCCAATCCTGAAGATAATTCATATCTCATAGTCAAATATCTTAAAAAAAAAACTAATGTAAAATTACATGATGAAAAATAGTTTTCTAGTAACAATTGCCCACTCGTGAATGCACTTATTGGGATGCATGCACAATGTACACATGTAAATGTACATGTGAATTGACTACTGCTTAGCAGCCTCACATCAATGTGGATTACCTTCTTCCTTTCTATATTTACCACTGCAAAGTAAACAAATATGAGAAGTTTTACAACCAAAAACTCGATTTGGGTTTGATGCTGAGATAGAGAACACAATCAAGGTTTGAGTTCAACAACTATCAGCCGTAGCTGAGTTCCCAATCGCTAATCAAAACTTTCACATATGAGGTCAAAATTTTCAACTTTTGTTATGACAAGGGTATCCCCCATGGTATATGAACCAACGGGACTAATACCCCAGGCGCATGCACAAACCTACAACACGCGCACTAAGTAAATCTTGGGGGGGCACTAAAACCCACACACCTTATGCCAATTAACAGACAACCAGGCAGATCAGGTCTTAGAAAACCCAATAACCAATGCATACTGACATTTTCCTGAGCATGTCTTTGATTCATATGCTCTTTCAATTACCAAGACAAGTATCTGGAAAAAAAATTGGGATAGAGATTTATGAAAATATATGAGGCTAATCCACCATGGGCTATTCACACACCATAATAGCTAACAGTGTACAGTCTACAGCCTCAACTGACAAGTACCAGAAGACAACAAATTAACAAAAGCAAGCCTACCAGTTATAAAAGTGAACAGAGAATGTGCAATCCACTTACTGTTTACTGATGTCCTCCCAAGTAAGACTTTCTTTATCCAAACCATAGTAAAGGCGTATTATATCCCTCTCCCGTTCACCAAGTGTGGTACTGATAAGCTTGTTCACTTCATCCTGTAAATAAAGGCATTTGGAATTCTGTTAGTGAAAGGAGGTTTAGAATTTAGGGTGGTCTAGGTCTAGCTATCTTATCTGACCTCACCAATAAGTACCGTGCATAATACCAAATAAATTCCCACAATAGAGCTGCCTCTTACTCAAGCTATACTGTTAGATTAATTCCTCTCCTATGATCGTGGCATGCCTGAATATCACATTCAGAACACTAATTACTGTTTGGTTGAAACAGTAAATCACTCTGATTGACATGGTCTAATCAGATAACTAAGCCAACGTGCATTTTGAGCATGCCACCAATCATGGCCAGAAGATTAGATATACTGGCCCAAACAGTAATTAGTGGGCACCCAGTCACCCCCAACAATCATAGGTTCACACAACACATGCACCAAACTTCATTCAAGCACTCATCTCACCTTGAGCAACCATTTATCTACTCCATGCCATGGGTTGTTTTCCAAATTATTATCTGCAATGTACTGCAAATTTAAGGATGTTAGAGGTAACAATGTAAAGCACCAGAGGAACATTTGAATGGAGCATAGTTTTGAATTTAGAAGTAAAGTTTCTGTACATACACTATGAAGAGTTTCTCCTGGAAGGCCACCCAGTGAGGGGAAGGCATCCCTATCGAGTGAGAAGACCTTACTAACTGCCTGCATTTGTCACATTTCAGAAAAAGGAATTGAGGTATTAACGGCATCGTACATGGTGAGCAATGTTATTTGCACAAACATTTTAAAAATAGGTACCTCTGTGGCATTCCTGACTTTCTTTTGCGACATATTCAGGCTCTCGGCAATTCTCTGAAAATTAATACAAAAGAATTATGCCAGGCAATTAGACTCAGTTTCATTTTCAGTTTCTTTTATGCTTGGATCAAAAGACACGCCATCCAAGTCACGCAACCCAGTTTTCTTGAAAAGAGCTACTAAAACTAACCAGATGCAGTAAAATCAACAAATCCAATTACGGTCAAGAGTGGCAGCTTCCATTTGAACCTGGCCCACCCTCTGATCATAATAAACCCCTCCCACTCACTACCCTCTAGTGAGTTAGCAAACCCAAATTTGGCACTAATCCAATTCTGGCAAGCCCTTGAACTGATCACGCAAATATGACACCCATCCAACTTTATAAAATACTAAGATTTAGACAACTTTGAGGCCCACAAAACACTATGTCCCATGATCAGATGTTTCCTTCTTTTTTTCACAGAGATGGGTCAAGGAAAGACCTTTCAACAATCACACCCCCCCCCCCCCCCCCCCCCCCAAAACAAAAAACCACATCCATTTCTGAAAATGACTCTCTCTCTCTCTCTCACACACACACACACACACAAACATCCACACCCACCATTAGATTGTGCTTCCCTGTTCTCTAGATACTAGATGTTAGATAACGTAGGATGGTTGAGAAATTTTACAGGATCAATTGTAGGGACCACACAACTCACCCAAGTGTCAAATTTGTGTCAATGATAGATTTTTTATTACTATTATTTGGGTGGGGAAGAGGATTGATCATAGTGGAGCAGGTGGGCCACACATGCCAGGCCATTCCAAGCTTTAAGGTTGGACAAGCCATCCCTAAAAATTCGCTTGTGCTGTGTTGTGTGTCTGCGCATGAGAGAGAGAGAGAGAGAGAGAGAGAGAGAGAGAGAGAACATTTCCTTATTTTAAAATAAGGAACACTTGTGGGGTCCTATAATGCCCAGATACGGCATGGATACGGCTAGGATACGCCATAGACACGGAAAGGACATGGATTTTACACATAAAAAGTGAAGTATCGGATACGATACAACACGATAACTTGCCCATTTCAAAGTATCCGTGCATCATATGTGGGGTCTAGATGGATGCATGCCAATGATGGGAGAAGGGAGAATGGGTAGGGCACGTTAGGGGTACAGAAAAATGGTCTCTTAATGAGGGAGTCTTGAAGTTTCAACCCATGTATAAAAGTGGATTTTTATCCTTTTTAATCATATTATTTAGAGGCACTGGGGGGAGTGGGTAGTATGTAAGAGTATGGCTTCATCATAGGCAGGTGCCCTTAAAAGTACTTTCAGTAAGGAACAGGTTATCCCTTGAAAATTCTCATAAATACCCATAGACATTCTCCATGCAAAAACAGGAGAGGGAAAGAAAAGGAGGACAGAAAATCACAGAGGTAGGGGAAAAACATGGCAAGTGAATGCATCTTGCAATGCACAATTAAATTGCCAAAGTTTACACAACTGCAACATAAGCATGATCCTTACCTCAAAAGAGAAATAAAGTATGAAGGAAAATATGTAGTAGTCATTAAATGGTAGTATTCTTGTGTTAACTTACATCTATAGAAGGTGTTATCCCCTTCTCTTCCAATCGAATCTTTGCATTGTGAATTAAGCATAATCTTTCATGCAAATGTGCAGGTAGTCTCAGCATTCTGGAATTCTCAACCAATGCTCTTGAAACACCCTGAGAACAAAGAGAAACCACACATCATGCAAGCTTTAAAAATCCGAATGCAATAAATCTATAACCAATGATCATCGAACATATTCAATGGACTTAAATATGCACAAAATAAAAAGGATAGATTGAAACAAAATGGATGCTTGTCCTCAACTAGCATCAAGGTTTAAACGCTTTGCATTCACAACACAAATATTAAGCCCCTGTAGTTGTATTTGGGAGAAAGAAATGTCTCCCCATCGGCATAGACATAAAGTACACATTTATTGATTGACTACAGAGGTTGTGTTTGAGCAACTTTAATATTTACAGATAGAAAAAGGGTGAAAAAGAGTTTGCGAGAAAAAAAGGGAACTATACATTTTATATTGGCATGCAATGGGCTATACAGCTTCATAACTACGAAAATATGGGAACTAAGTTGCATCAGCCATACTAAAGTTTTCATGCAGAAAAAGTAAGAAGACATCAGTATTCAGTACCCGGATATAAGTTGTCCATATTTATGGGATAATGGATTGTGAAGATGAAAAAGCAAACTTGCCAAAAATATATCATGGGATGAATCTTTGGAAAAAAAATATGTCATACTGAATTGAAAATTGAGAACAACTGCCAGGAATTGTGGAATAGCAATGTGTTTGACCAGTGGATAAAAGAGACACTAACTCTGAATTTACTAAACCCAAATATCTAGGACATTCATACATGGAATTCCAACGCCTATATAACTAATGGCTTAAGGATAGACCTTCCATAGTGTTTTATGATCTTTAAAATTATTACATAGCACAACCTTACTACTTTAGTATGACAACGTAAAGGAAACATATATATTGCCTCACCTGACGTATCCACCAATAGACATAGGTTGAAATCTTGAACCCCTTTGACGAATCAAATTTCTCTATCCCACGCAGTAATCCTATCAGGCCTCCCTGCACACAAAGAGAAGTTGCACATGAGATGGACACAGGTACAGTCATCCAAGAGTTTTAGAATAGCATAATAACTCAATGACACTTTAGAATGAAATCCTAATTCAAAACTTGGATAGGAGATGGGTCCACTGGAAATGGGAATCACCTGAACAAGATCTGCCATTTCAGCCCCCAGGTTATCGTATTTTTGAGCAATAGACATTACTAGACGAACATTACTCATTGCTAGCTTCTCTCTTGCCAAGGAGCATTCAATCATTTTCAAATGCAGTTCAGCACAAGACATCCTCAAGGAAGATGCAAGCTGTTCATCAGATGGATCACACCCTAATCTTACCTTCAACCTGAATTTCCATTTATTCCACTTCAGAAAAATTTCCAAAATATTATCATGCATGCTTTTAGGATTAAGCCTCCTACTCAGACAACATTTATCAATACACATGAAGGAAGTACTTTCAATGACTGAGTCCACATTGAAGCATCATACTCATACAACAAGTTCACTGGGCTCCACAAATGGTCTGGATGGCAAATATCCCATGGCTGAATATTCCAGAACATTGATATGATAGGCTCCATAGTGCTGGAGGATGCCAAGAAACCTTTGAGATTGGAAGATCAATTCCTGACTCTCCATTAAATGGACTCTCCCTTAAATGGCCAACAAATACAAGGTTAAGAGCCAATTACAGCAACAATCTAGAAAACTGTCCAGATAATGGAAGGGGAGACTTTTTTTTGCCCCAAATGGTAGAGCTTTGGCCCACTGACCTCACGGTTTTGCTTCTGATGGGCCTCAACCCATCAAAAGGCCTCATGCAAGATAAGGGTGTAAGCTCTACACATAACCCCATTCACTTTCCTCTCTATAGTCGATGTGGGACTCCGGGGCTTCACAGATAGCTTGGCCATTAGAGGACTGCCTGTAAGGCTATAACACTGACCCATGGACCCCACATATATGGCCCTAGGTGGTGCAGTGAACCATACATGTGCTGCAATTGTAGGACCGTACAATTTCAAAAAATACATTGCTTCCCTAGCATACAAATAATTTTTTCGGCACAAACATTCCAAAGAAAAGATATCCACTGATATCAAGATACTTATAAACAAGATTAGAGAATGATAATTGGGTACACGCTAATTAAAAGTCAATTTATTGAAGAAATAGAATCCCACCATCCTATCTAACTTGGACATGGATACAGGGCTCGGGATAGAAATTCGAGGTTCCAAAATAGCAACTTCAGCAAGCATGATATAGCACCTATAACCCATCCCCTCCCCTGAACACACTACACACTTTGCTTTTATTTCCCACACAAATGAGTTCTCCTGTGCCCAAATTTGATCCTGGTTGGATTTACACTAACCACTGGATTTTCAACCGGACCATAAATAAATAATGATGAGGATGATTTCTTTTTTTGCTAGTTGGCCCAATGGCCAGGAACAGTGAAAGAAACCTGCCCCCTGGGAGGAGCTATGGGAGTGAGTGTGCTTACCACTGCTACACTCTGGGATTCCTGATGAGGATGGTTTCTAGGTCATTAAATATCTTCTTCTTTTTAGTCATCATTAATTGCAACATCTTGTATGAAGAAACTGTGTTCATAAGGATATAAGTGCAATATATTATAACCTGCTATTATAATGTATGAAGAAAATGGAGTATTGGAGTATTAGACTAAAAGTTATTAGCTTCTTAAGGAGTATTGAGGTGTCTCCATGCATCCAATACAAGGTATAGAATTAGATATGGCAAATTGGCAACTTGGGAGAATACATGTTCTAAAGGTGACCAGACCATCCTCTCCAGACTAGAACAAACTTACCTCGATCTATGTTTCTCCAATGAAAGACCAGCTTTTATTCTCTTTGACAGGTGTATGACTTCAGAATGGGAAAGCAAATCTTTGCTTGTTACACCCTTCACATAACCCTTCAATTGGCCTTGCAACAGTTCCAGATTGACAATAGAGCCAAGATACTTCCTTTTACCTTGTTGTATCATGGGTGGTGTAGTTTGAATGAGAGCTCTCCTTGAATTTGATCTCCGTTGCCGAGCAGAAATCCCAGATCGAATAACTTCAATCTTCTTTTCGGCACCTCTGGCATCTAACTTTCTTGTCTGATTGCAAGAAAGGTTCCACAGATTCTCTAGCATAGACTTTTGCAATAAAATCAGTACCTCTAAGGAGGACTCAAAATCATCATCATTCTTGTCTAAGAGGTCAGGGCTCCTATGCCAGGTTTCTGCTGTTGAAGGAGTAGATGAAGTATTCACATGTTCTCTGAGAGCCTTTACAGACTGTGTATGTCTATTTAATGGAAAACCAGGGCCAAAATTGGTGGATTTTTTTGCAGTTATCACATTCTTTGTCCAAGTTGCCGAAAACTGTGGCACTCCAAGATCGTGGACAGAGAAGAGCTTATCATTGAGGTCAGATGAATAAAATGAAGAACTCAACAGCCTCTTCCCTGCAGTTAGCCCAATTACTGCAGCTGTTGCCATCATATGGCCTTCCACAGATTTGTAAGACCATTACACTTTCCAAGGAGGCTTAGTGAGATGAAACCATGATATATGTTTCAAGCTGCTGCAAGTGTACCTCTTGAAATATAACTAAAAAAATTCTCTCTGTTTCTTCACAAGATAGTTCTACAAGGCTGTTTGATCAAGCACCTGGTCAAGATGAAGAAAAGGATAATCAGGATTAGTATTAAAAATGAGTACAACCTTTGAAAAATTCATTGAGAGTACGTATTCAGCAGGATTTGTATTTATCAAATTGGATCCGGTTTGTGTTATTAGGAAACTGGGTAGGTAGTCATTGCCAATATTAATCTGGGACTGCAAAATTTGAGAAACAACATCCCATTGTACTTGCATTTAGCAAGAACTAAACAATATTCAAACTGACTGCATTTTAACTTCCAAGGTACATCCAAATGCATTAAAAAAAGGTAAGTTATGTATTTCCTGATTCCTAATTATCCCCAAAGCATTAAAAAAAATGTTGTAGAAAGAGAGGATGCTATATTTCCACATAACACCATCTACTACAAAAACAATTCAGGAGTGATGGGGATATGACTTTGAGAAATCAGAATTCTAATATTACAATATCCTCCTCCCTATCCTGAAAATTACCAATTTGGCCAGGACAAATGCAATTTTCATACTTGCACACAGAATTAACATCAAATCTCATTCTTGGGCATCTAAGAATTGGAAAGAATATATAAACCATTGGGCACATAATCATGTAGAAAGCATTGAGTTTCATACAAAGAACAAAACTAAAAATAATTCAAATGACCAAGTATTTTAACTGTAGCTTTGATCTTCACCTTACCAAGAAAGAATCCATGCAGAGAGAGAGATGATGGGTTTGGTTGATGGATAGGTGTACCTGACTGTTGAAAATGCAGAGCAGTTTATAGTTGGAGAAGAGGTGCGAGTTTCAAGGAAGCCTCGGTTTGATCGAAGGAAAGTAACAATAAAAAATTGGTGTGTGTATACGTATATATGTACAAAAAGATATGGTAGTAGGAGAGGTGGAACAAGGCTATTGGTTGGAAATGATATCTGGAGCGTGGTGAGTGGTGCACAAGCACAGCGACGGCTCTAGTGGGTCCTATCATATGAATTTGTCTCATTTCTTCTTTTCTTTTCTTTTCTTCATTGTATAATAATGGAGTCTCTCGGCTCACTTATTACTCAAACTTTCAATTAGTTTAAAATGAATGCTTTTGATATTTTCCAAAGATTTTACTCAATAGTAGCTGGCCCATTGTAAAATTTTACCATATGATAGAATAAAATAATGCAGTCAATAATATCTGAAATCAAATTAATCTCATTTTCCTGTGTCACTTTTACGGTGAGGTCAACTCCTACTGGAATAAAAGCTTTGGAATCATCCCACCGTTTGAGCTGATTTTCAATTTGTGGGCCTCACTCCTTCAACTCCTGAATTATCTTATTCACGGACTTAGAGGGTCCCGACTTGTCTCTGTGCTGTGCTGCCACGCAAGGGCGAACCTAAGTGTTAACACGCTGGTGTGGTCACACCCACATGATTTGAGAAACTCCTTCATAAGATGTTAAAAGATTTGATTTTATTACTTAACATCTTCACTTGACCATATGCACCACCAAACAGAAATCATGGGTCCGCCATTGCAGCCACGTGTATAAAAAGATGTGACTAGCATTCGGTACCCCAACTAAGCCTGAGGATCCATCGAACCCATGCAAGTGGGAGAGCCCTTGGATGAGGGGTGGAAACTGTCACTTGTATGGTGTACGCAGTCGTGGTGAAAATTGGGTCTTAGGACAATGGTGGAGCCATTCCGAAAACTGAATTTAGTAATAAAGATGTGTACCCAGA
The DNA here is from genome assembly GCA_028538565.1 of Umbellularia californica. Classification (NCBI taxonomy): domain Eukaryota; kingdom Viridiplantae; phylum Streptophyta; class Magnoliopsida; order Laurales; family Lauraceae; genus Umbellularia; species Umbellularia californica. The sequence goes on along the minus strand of JAPQWN010000001.1, from coordinate 7,994,520 downwards.
CAAGACCATGCCAACCTTGGGCCCAGGTTGCATGAATGGAACCAATGGCGGAATTGGTTCGAACGGATTTTACCTAAACTCAGATCAGATTAAAGGGCGATCCTCTTGAGTATCTGACAAAGCACAGGCCCAATTTGAGGCCTGAATACTGTTATTTCAAAAAGTCTATTTGGACAAACTCTATGGATAGAATTTGGGACAAACTGTCCACGTGGCACAACGTGATTGGACTCTCTCAAAAGTTGAAACGCATTGTCCCAATCACGTTGCGTCACGTGAAAAGTTTGTCCCAAATTCTGTCCATGAGTTTGTCCATGTAGACAAACTGCTGTTATTTTGTCTTTAGAAAGCATTGTCCCATGGCTAAAAGAGCTGTACTTCAAATCGAAGTAGTATATGGCCATGCACCAGGCTTTGGTTCCTAGAGTATGTACGAATCTCAAGCTATGTTTTATTTGGATCCGTACAATATACCATATATAGACCGATCACCAGATTAATCATATAGTCATTTTTTTTGTTTTTTTGTTTTACCAAATTTCCTATTAAAGTGAAATTTGGCAACAGCAGGTGCAAGAGGCACCATTAGTGGCCATTTGAAAAACCAACCCCTTCTACCGCCATTAAAATTGAGAGTTGAGAGCCACATATCAACGGACTAGAATGAGGTAATGAGATTGATTCAAATCCATGTATTCGGGCATTACCTTTCAAAGATCCAAACCGTTCAATGTATGGCCCTACCATTATCACCTCTATCAAGCCTGAGCTCATTCACAATGAGATAGAAGAAAACATTGCAAAAAAAAAAAAAAAAAAACTAATTAATAATGAATTATTCATGAATTTATTATTAATTGGCATTTACCCTGGATTGAGTTTTAAGAAAAAGAAAGGTATAATTAAAGGGCCATAGACGTTGAGGCCACTACCTTCTATGTTGGGCTATTAACCAGGAGTTTAGTGTAACTTTTTACCTAACCAAAATCCATAATGAGACCTTTCCATCTCCACATCATCAAAAAGTTAATATCTTTCTAGGGTATTCCTTTGCTTCTCGGTATAAGATTTTGATTAATACATATTACTGCTAAAAGGAGGAACTCATCAAAGTGTTGAAAAGGTTGAAAGGTCTGTCCATTCATTGAATCACCATTTGTGTGTAAAGAATGGATTCTCTACTTCTTTTGAACCTGAACATATAATTATAAATACAGATATAACAAAAATGACAGACACTAAAACCAACACGTACATCAAAATCACAGGCATCTCTGTTTTATGCTAATTTCAATTACATGCTTCTAACCCTTTCATCCATGGCCCACAAGTTTAACAACTTCATATTGAAGAAAAAAAATTGACCCTTGATCCAATAGTCAAATCCATTCGGATAAGTGAAAACTCAATGGATCCAATGTAATTAAGGGGGTCCCATGTGTGTAGATGCTTCACATAGATCATAAAGTCGGCCCCACTATGTTGTCCCTCACCGTAATATGGCAAGGGACACATGCACATGAATATTTCCCATATATATATAAAATTAGAATTAATCACATTTACACTTACTTCAAAGAAACATTTCATTAAAACCATGGCCAAAATAACAGCCTAAAAAACACTGCCCACCTAGCACAAGTATGACCAACGATTCCATCCATCTTTAAAGACATCAAAATACAGGAGATTAAATATTTGAAGATGGAGAAGCATTCGGGTCAAAGAACTTTGGATGGAGTTAATAGGCAAGAATCATGATCTGCATTTGATACAATATATCCACTAAACGCATCCGTATACCACCACTATGGAAAGGTAGACTCGCAAACAAAGTTGGCTACTGATACATCTGTGAAGCCTTAATATTTCAATGGACATACAGACATTTCAAGTCATGGGGAGAGTTAAATATATTGCTACCTTTTCAAGGAATCCAGTTAGTTGGCCTTCACTGGGGCCATCCACCTTCTCCAGCCCAGCAGCAAGATAAACCTCAGCAAAAAATAAAAAAATCAGATACTTTGAGATCACGAAAAACTCAGAACAGAGGCAGAGAATCTGAATTTTCGGGGTTTCACTCTGGATTGAGAGACAAGACTAAAGCCCTTGAATGATAAATAGGTTGATGACGTGACACTGAAAGAACCCTTCATGCCATACTTATAGCATTACATTGATGAATCATAATAGATGGCCGAAAGCCAAAGAAACATTTTCCAGAGACAGCATAAACAGAGGCGAATGGAATTTTGAGCACAAATGTCATTGCCAACTATGAATGCTGCAGTCCCCCGAGGCATGTAGGAGCCAGCCTTCCATTTCAAGTTATACTTCCATAGTCCTTGCGAGCATGGGATGTTGGTGGAATGGTGGTAATGGGATGACCAGCTCTTCGTCCTGCAGCACAAGTCAAAACTGTTACTTGACAATGGATGGGCTGAAGACAAATGCTATGGGCCACAAAACCATGCTTTTAAACAGATCATTTTCAAAAAAGAGAGCCATTTTATACAGAACACCACCACTTGTGGCCTATATATCACTTGATTATGGTCAAGTATCACGTGCATCAAAGATCAGATTTGAAAGCTCCTAGGAACCCCCAAGTTCCCAGTGTATGGGCATGGCAATGATTGACTGCAACTCACATTAATGTTAAAAATATACCAAAAACTATATCTGAAGTTGCCTTCATCACACATTTGGTAATTGGTATGATTACTTTCTCAATTCTTAACCATTCGTATGTGTAGAGTTCAAATTATGGGCATGTTAAAAGTTTTCGAGCCAAAAGGAAGGGGATCCTCTAACTTCACATTCCTTTGATTACACAAGACCCTTCAACTTACTAGTATCCCAGTATCCAATTTGACTGTTTCAGTTTTACGAAGGACCTGAGTATCATAACTTCTGGCCTTCACCCAGTAAAATCTAGGTTCACATTGAATTAGTACAGGGACACATCCAAGTCCAGTCTCATCAGTACACATTAGAAATACATGCAGGCTAGTAGTCACCAATGAATAGACACCAATCCACTGGTTTTTGGCTAGAAGTCATCCAGTAAACTGAGTAATCTTCCACAAATGTGCAAGATAGACAAGTCTCAACTCGCAGTGTCATGTTTCAGTACACATTTAGACTGGTATGTGGGTCAAGATGAAGTCATGCAACATAGTGCTCAAGAATATCCTCACTCAAACAATACTTGGTGACTTCTTTGGGAAGAATCAGTATTCATGTGAACAACATGTATACAGATAATTAGTTTTAACATGAATGCTCAAGGTACAAGGTAAAATGTTAAATGAAGAAATTATATCACCCTGAAATTAATTAAATGCAATGACAAGAATAAAATCACTATGGGCTCATTTGGATGCATGGAATCATGCCATACAATCCATGGAAGTAGGTTAACTAAATGAATGGAAAAGAAGCAATTCGGTATTCTATGTTGCATAGGGCCACTGAATACAACAATTCCACAGAATTCTCAGCAAGTTCAGGTTCCTCCCCTCCATATAAAAGTGGTAGTTCTCTAGAATTTGCATATACAATAGGGGATATAATGGACATCAGAATTTCATGCATCCAAACAAAGATTCAGGAATATTATTATGGCCCTAAATAATATACTTCTGCTAAGGATGAAGCAATGTCGAGTAGGTTAGTACCCCATGGTATTCCATTTGCAAATGTACTTGTGCCACGAGAATGTGGACCGGCAGTGATACAGCTAGCGTGAGATGCCTGTCCCTTCAGATTATTACGCTCACCATGGCCAGATGTTGACTGCACATAGTTCAACCGCTGAACTGGTTGATGACCAAAACGACTGGGATAGTTTTGTGACGATTGAGGAATATGATGCAAAGGCTTTGACAATGTGCGGGCATAGCCAGCATGCATATCATGCACTGAAGTGGGGCTCCCCTCCGGATGTGAAAATGCTTGAGCCGGCCCATTTGTTCTGTCAGCACACAAAATCATCATGAAATTTAAGCCTTCCAAGATAAGCAAGCTATAAACTTCTATTAGTTTTCTTTTCTTAAATAGTCTACATCAAAGTATAACTAATTAAATTGTCACCAGGATTTAAAAAAAAAAAGCAGCAAAATACACTTGAGCCAATATTACTTCTCACTCTCTGTTTGGAAAAACACGTCACAAGTCGCAACAAGTATGCACCTCAGGATCTATCAGCTAATATTAGCAAATCCAGTTCTACAAACTACACATGGTTCTTGTAAATTGTAAGAAATCTATTCATATACAGTAAGTTTCATTTTATTGCTAAAATGTGGAACTCCCCCAGTTAAATGTACTCAAATCATACCAAACTAAACCGCGCCCCCCCAACCCAAGAAATATTTTTATCACCTAACAATCATTTTCAAAAGTTCAACCCAAGAAATATTTTTATCACCTAACTAAGAGAGTAATACAAATTAAGTGTGCCTTCAGATGTAGTTTGAAAATTTGTATTTTGCAGATAATAAATAGAAAAGGTGCCATACAACTAAAACAGTGGTGAACTTATTGTTAGTTTGTGGTCATGGCTCACAATTTCAAGTTAAAGAGTTGAGAACTGCAAAAGGATTTAAAACATTGTTAGTTCAAACCTAATAGACAAGCCCATAAAGGTCCCACCATAGGCTCACTTACGAATTTGATGCAGTTGCACTTGCACGATTCATGAGTACCACTTTCTAATTTGCACGAGAGCAATGACAATCCTTGTAATGACCCAGCCCACTACCAGTATAATATTGCTCGCTTTGGCCCATGGGCCTCATGGCTTTAAAATGAGTTATACTGGGTTGAGTCCGGTCGCCCTTTTAAAGCCTAGGGTTAGGATGCTCCCTTTCCGATGTGGGACTCTCATTCCTCAACCCCTTTTGGGAGTCAAGGAGGAAGTGCAGCCCAGCTTGGGGTTCCAAACCCTTGAGGTCTCACACCCTCCCACACTAGGAGACAGACCCATCCTTGGCTGTGATACCATTTGTAACAACCTAACCCACTAACAATATAATATGGCCCACTTTGGCCCATAGGCCTCATGGCTTTAAAACACATTAAATTGGGTTAAGGCTAGGTCGCCCTTATATAGCCCAGGTTCAGGATGCTCCCTTTCTGATGTGGGATCTCATTCCTCACCCCGTTTTGGGAGTCAAGGCAGAAGTGCAGCCCAGCTTGGGGTACCAAACCCTTGAGGTCTCACAATCCCCAAATCCTAGGTTCAACAGTATGCGTTGCAATTTCTTTTAATGCCTCATTATTTGTATGATCAGAAGACTGTTAGTTAAATAGGTATCCAAATTACACCCTTAACAGTTGGCAGTTTCCATCACTTCATATTTAACGACTTACATGTTCTTTCTTTGATTAGGATTTCTGTATTACCAGTTATTATAATAAAAGTATGAACCGTGATTTATCAGTTAAGAGATTAATTACTAGAAGTTAGTTTAAAAATAGCTTTGAAGAAACTACTACCTATAAAATAGCTTTGATGAAACTGCTATTCATGCATGTAAGGCTGTGGATGTAGAGAATATTGATAATTTTGAGTTATTTTAAGATAGATGAAACTCGATTCTTGCCGGGATTCCCAAGTACTTTCCAATGTGAAATAACAGACTTTCTGTGAAAGCCTGGCCATGAGGTCTACTTTTGAACATTAATTGTATGAGACCTGGCATTGCTTGGTGTCAGCTGCTGCTTGATAATTTATGTGAGATTTTTGCAACAGCCATCATTATTAATTTATTATTATCTCAAACTCTACTCTCAAGATAGTTTCTAATCAAGCTTCTAGTTGTCACAGGGTATTTTTATACAGCACCCTTTTCCTGCTTGGATTTCTAAAACTAGCTTCAGTTCTACAAAGTACACATGGTTTCAATAGAATCCCCATTTTATCCATCAAAAGAAAAAAAGAAATGATGCTTGCACTGGTCATTCAAAATCAAAGTCATCTATGTAGACTATAGTAACTGAATGGCAGCAAATCAACCCTAATTTTATTTTGCATTGCATACGCAGTCTTCTGTTGCTTTGAGTTCTAACTGGCATACAAATCTGAGTTCAACACGTCTGACTATTGATTAGACTCTAGTAACTTCAGACACTGTTTTTTTTTTTTTTTTTTTGGGAGGATTCTGTAACAATTTGTGAGAATTCAATGCTGAATGAGTCAGACCTAAAATCCTTTCTCTTTAGTTGAATGAGATATCTAAGATTTAATGCTTACTTCCCATATCAGAATTGTCTGAATTGAAAAGGGCTAAAATCAACATGTTTCAGACCCCAACTGGATGACAACTAGCTATAGAAATTGACATGAATTTATGGAACTATTAGTCTATCAAATGATGTTTGAGTTTGATATAAGCCAGAAAGTATAAAAAGATGTTTTTTAGATTTTTATTTACATAGGAGTTGCTCATACAGGCCCATTTTTTCATTCCATCAGTCCTCCCATTAAGCAAGTATCAACCAAATCATCACTAGCTTAAAATTAAGTCATTCAAGAAAGAAAATACTTCAAAGCGCAAAAGCAGTATACCTTTGGTTGTTTGACATACAACTTGCACCTGAATGCGACAAATTGCAACTACGGCTAAATCTTCTGACTTCACCCATTACACTTGCAGAATCCAATGCATGATTAGGCTGCATACCATTTGTAACTCCAGAGGTATTGGAGCTAACATCAGAAGTGTCTTCTTCGAAAAGAAGTTCATCACTGTAACAAAAGTGGCACGCAAGTAAACACCCAAACTAACTAAATACTAGCAATATTCAGCAGCAGCACATACTGTTTTCACATTGAACATCTCATTATGACCAATTATTTCACCAAAGAATCCCATTGAGGAACTAAACAGTGCAGATGAATAGAGTACACAACAAAAAGCAACAATATCATAAATGTCTATCTAAAAACAAAATATTAGGAGTGAATTTGAAATATCCATCACCATTATTTTTAATATTACAATACGGCAGTCATCACAGGGCTTCCAAATGCAATGAGCCCGAACTGCGCAGAAGTCAACTTTGGTTTTTTGAAAACATTAAATTTAAAAACTCAGGTGAATTTGTAGTCCCCCTTCCACTCATAATGATGATCAAATTGACAACACAAGAAATAGGTAGAGCAGTCCAAAAAAGACTAGAAACAAGGAGTTGAGTTCTTAGCATGAAGGGGAGAGTTTTGCCTCCTTAAGGAACCCATTATCCACATGGGACCACACGTGAACCAACTGGAGTGCCACATTGGTCATCCAAGCCTTTTGGACACCCCATGCCTAGTTTTCTTTAGTTACTTTCTTGTTCTTTACAACACTTAAGTGAGGGGCCATCAATAATTAAGTTATAATGGCTAGGATCAAAACATCTAATGTTTGATCCTACGACTAGTTGCATTTAGGACAACATTTTTGTGTACGAAACTAGGATCAAATAATCCCAATGCAGGAGATTTAACATTTATATCCACAGTTGGACAGATCTAAGAAGAGTTTCCTTACATAGGATTTTTCTTGTGCTCAAGGATCCACAAGTATATACTTTTTCAGTCTGTATGCACAACAGCTCTTCTTCACCAAACTCCATCTTGTTTAAGATTAAATCCAAGAAATTCCTATCAACCATGTCAAAGGCTGTTCCAAATCAAGCTTACATAAACTCCCAGCTTGTTCTCTTTATGTCTTGAGCTCAAATACTCAAGAACAATTAAAACAGTACTTTGATTAGTCAGCCTTCCACAAAAGCTCCTCGCAACTCACAAATGATTAGTGGAATGCTTTCTTCAGACAGTTTGGTAACAGTTTAGCTAGAATCTTTAACACACTGCCCATTGGAGTGATAAGCATAAATCTCTTAAAGAAATATTCCCTCATTCAAACAACTTTTTGTTCAATTTTCATGTATAAGTAATTAATAAGATGGTTGTTGACTATTGCTTTTGCTGAAACGGAATCTTATACTTTCTTTTTGAAACCTAGGGTTGGACATGCCACCTTATTGAGAGAAAAGATAGAAGGTGTGAATCAACACTTAATGGTGGATATCTGGATGTGACTATGTGAGATCATTCTGTTTTATTTGTTTGGGGTATTTGAGTACCAATTCAGTTGACTACACAGAGATGCATTGTGTCAGATAGCCTTAATCAGTAAAACTATGCTACATAATCAGTAAAACTATGCTACATGGCATTATAGGAAACAAAACACTGGGATGCAGTATGTATTCTGCAGTATACAAAACAACAAAGATAAGAAGTAGCATTTAATTTCATTTAGAAACCCGAACACACGAGACATTTGAGGAATTCCTAGCAGAAGGGAACCTAAACCTTCCTGGAAAAAATTGCATACCACAACACAGACATAGCCACAAAGTTATGTATCATGACTTTTCATCATGAGTGATTTTTTTGTTCGCACTCCTTGCAAATACCATTATTTAATCATGAACGTGACTTAGCCTCTTATTATAATTATCAAATTTGCCTGTGAATACTACAAAACAACTGGAAATATTGTTCCAACATTATGAGAGCAAGAGTTCTGGTTTCAGTCTTTTAGAAAAGAATCAGACAGCAGTTCTTTCTGAAATACAGATCTATCAACCAAGTACTTAATCTAAATTAGGGAACATTGTCTTTCAAGAAATTCAACCGAGGATCCAAGAGAATCCCTAAGCTACATGGACATTTTCTAACATGTATAGAACTTGGTGGCTCATATGTTTAGTAGAATAATATAAGCACTTCAGTTGAGAAAGAGTTTCCAGAGCCCTTTGCAATAGTGTTACCGCACACATTCTATAACAGCGAAGGGATAAAAATTAACCTGAATGGGATGAGATGCAACTTTTAACTTGAGAGTAAAAACATATGATCATGTAATACGCAATGATAGATACTTTATAGACTTACCTATAATCAGGAACCCAATCTCCAGGGTCAAGCGGTGATGTACTGCATTCAGGCTTATCATAAGGTTCTGAGGTAGGTGCTAACCCAACTTGGAAACCATGTGCAGAGGATAGATGAACATTTTGATGCGAAGACAGCCCCGAAGAGAATACATTTCCAACCCTTTGAAGCCTCCAGGTTGGAACGTTAGAAGCTGATTGCACAGTATGAGAAGAATCAACATACCCTCGAGAATTCCCCTCAGGTTGACTATGGCTGATGACATCAATATGAGGCCCTTGCCAATGTTGAGATAATGGAATCTCTTGAGGCTTTCCAGTGTATCCCAAACTTCTTCTCCTGTTAGATTGAACACCTGTTGCCGATTTCCCTAGAGGGGATGCATGAGCATTGCCTCTTGCTGGAGATGATGGGCCATATATTACAGGAGAACCAGCTGAGGCATGAATTTGAGAGCTCGGAGGGGTAAATTGTGAGGGACTAACTCCAAGGGACATTGGCCCAAAACTACCAGTGGATGGACTCACACCAAACCCATGTCCATGAGATAGTTGAGAATTTCTCCACCTTGCATCTGGACATGCGCCAATGACTAATCCTCCTCCCTGGCCCTGGGAGTTCAACCCAGATGTTCTGGCAGGAGAGTAATGCATATACATACTGTTACTATCCCCATAGCTTCCGTAGCTGCCTCCAAAACCAGCACCATCACTATAGCTTCCATGGCTTCCCAAGCTAACATAGCTACTGGCAAGAGAGAAAGGTGCAACCTGAAAGTGGGGGCTGTTCTGAAAGTGACCTTTGACATTTGCAACCTACCAAACAGAATTTACAACCCTTACATGCACAAACTGGAAAGTTGGAAGTAACACCACTTAAAGTTACTAGAGAAGTTAAATGTCGTAGTCTTTGGTATCAGAACCACTAGACAATTGTAATAAGGATAGGAACAACAAGGACTAAGACAACAAAGATTTCCACTATTCAGTTTCGATAAGTTTGAAAATAGCAATCTGTAAAGGGATGAGACAATGACCTGAGGGGAAAGACCAGCAGCAAACCAATGCCCTCCTCCTGGATTGTGGTCCACTGAAATATTCTGGCCACCAAACTAAAAAAAAAATGCCGTTAGTTACCAGAATTTTATCCACCCAAACTGGTGCCAAGGGCAGTGTGAAACAGAAGTGGGTTTTCTTAGGGTTCCCTCTGAAAGATACATTCATGGGCTGTACAAGTTCAGTCACACTGCAGTGAGGCAGAGGGTTCATACTGCGTGCACATGTAGCACAAAGTATCTACCTATTCAGCTCTTAGAACCCTTTGCAAGAAAGAAAGCACATCCTACACCCATCAAGTGCTTCAAAACAAGCATATGAAAAATAATATAAACAACGAGATAAGGTGCAGGAGAAAAAAAAAAAACCTTGCATAATAAATATTCATATATGCATAAGGAATACACTTACATTGCGAGGTTTCTCTGGGAGAGGTTTATAAGGGCATGTGAAATGTTCCCCAGTTACGAAAGGATGCTGTACAGCCTACAAACAAAATGTTTACCAACATCAAATCCACCACTTTAAAAAGTTGCTAAAGTTGCTAACAGAAACTTCTAAATGAAAAATATCCTAGAGGAAGTTTCATAACCTGCAAAGGAGACCATCGCTTAACAGGATCAAACTCCAGAAGACCCCTCAAAAAATCAATCAGTGCCGAGCGGGTTAGATTTTCTGCACATGATGGAGAAACATTAAACATGATTTAGTAAATATTTATCATATGATCACAGAACCCGGATGGATCACTACAACACTAATGCTTTCTTAAATTTTTAAATAAGAATAGAGCAGCTAACCTTTGGAGATCTCTTCATCAGGCAAGTTTTTTCGATGAGGGTAATTTGCAACAATGTCTTCAAGCTTCACATAATTGAAATACCTCTTCCCTATTACTGGTTTTTTTGACTCATTCTGAAAGGAAAAACCAGAAAAAATGAAATACAAAAGAGAGATGAGAAGAAAGTCCACAATGCCACAATGTAAGCATTTCATATATCATAAGGAGATTACACTTACAGCTTCGTATTCCTCTTCACTTCGAATTTGAAAAACACTTCTACCTCCACTGTAGACTTCACCATCCTCCAAGCTGTGGACACTTCCAACGCACTTAAAGAACTTGGGTGTATTTTTTGCTGACCTTAGTATATGATCAGGGGGCTGTCCTCTGCTCAAGTAAGAACATGTAAAAAAGGCTCAACCATGACAATACTTCAATTCAGTAAATGGTATCTCAAAAGATGATAACAAAAACTTGAATTGAGTATGGATATAACAGTGATTAAGACTACATTGAGTTCAGGTCCAAATGTTTCCTAAAAGGTGGAAGTATAAAGGAGAGATGTAATAAGATCTTAACATGCACACATATATAGAAACATCAAAAGAATTAACTATGGAAGGGAAGTTTACATTAACATTTTTTTCTTCTAAAAGGGTTACTGTATTTAATGACTACCTCAAAACGCACCACAATTTCTCCTTTTCCCTATCTTTGACTCACAGTCAAACCGCCAAAAAGTTGATTTATGCCTTCAGTCTCTACTCCAAGTTGGAAAAATTAATTGGTGTTGCCATTTTAACCTTAAAATTGTAGGCCAGTATCCATGAGCAATCTTCTCGAAATGCAAAAGGGCAAGTAATGATTTTTCCCACAGTTGCAAATCACCCTCAAATAGTGAGGGATGCAGTCCACGCAGCATTCTGGTCAGCTAGTACATATAATAGTTGGTTTTCAATTGCTGACCATTTTCTCAAATGTCGATTTCTTCAAATAAAAGTGATTTTCTTAGAAATACTCAGGGGCTCGTGATTTATACTTGTACTGATGTACATGTGCACAACGTGTGCCTGGCCAGTGATTATACACAAACCGTTGTTTTAAAAGCCAGACTGGAGCGGCTGATTGAACCAGCTTTGACCAGACCTGGTACCTTCACCAATCCAGTTGGATCATGGATGAAATCCAGTGTATTGGTCCACAACCTATCAAAACATGTCAAAACAGGCAGTTGAACCAATCGGACCGACCCACCATTACTTCATTTAAAATCATGTTTGACTTTTTATTACTTTTCATTGCAAGTTGCAACGTTGAGCTGCAAATTGTAAACACTGTAGCTTCGTAAGCATTCAGTATATGGGCATAAGTTGGGTGTCAAAGGAGCAAGGAAAAAAATAAAAATACAATTCCATGGCACTTCGACCCCAAATCAGTTTCAATTTTTTCCTAAACATCAATAAGCAGTCACTGCCCCCAGCCCAATACATACAGTAGCAATCTCTTAACTGCAATGACATTCAAGTGCTCTAAGCGTCTCAATGTCATCCCTTATGGGTTCACTTTGCTAATTTGTGCTCTTTTCAGCCTTGTGATGCTACACTCTACAAACATCCCTAGAGGTTGATTTTCTTTTTTATCCCGGTAATATGTAGACATCCAGTCTTAGCTCTACTCATACTTCTTCAGGGACCATGTGTTTTTGAGAACCACCAAATTTTAAAAGAAAGATGGATACAGGCATCTTGCGATTGGACAAATGCAGTTGAAGACGACTCATGATGGTACATGATTAAGTCTGCTACAGAAAAATAAAGCTTAAGGGAGTTGCTTTAATATGCTGGTGCAAATAGAAGGTACGACCCCCTATATGAGAGCGTATGAGCCCAACATTGTTTACAAGTATTTGCATGATGACAATCCATTTTGGCCACCAAAAGCCAAATTGGAGCCGACTACGAGGTACACCAGTCTTCTAACCAGGAAGTCCAGTCAAAAAAGAGTGACCCATGTTCCTTAACCAAAGGCATTCTCTTCTACATCACCAAATCACTAAGAGAATCCTCATCCAAGTAAAATGTCAATAAATGACAAGTTATTTCTTTTTTAAACTTAATTTTTCTTCTTTGTTTTTCTTTTTTGCAGCTAGGACTGGCTACAGTGAAGCTCTACAAAAACACTCAATGAAACAAAATATTAATAATAAATAAACATGAAAAAGACATTTACCCAAGAATTTCTATCATTCGCTTGAGAAGATCATATTCCGAAGCTCCAGGAAATAATGGCAATCCTAAGAACAACTCAGCAACGATACACCCAAAAGACCACATATCGATGGCTGTAGTATATCTAAAGATAAGGTCAAGAATCAACAACCAACCTCCATGTCATTTGTGAAAATAATACTACATAATAGGCAAATAGATGGAATAAGCACTCAATGAAGATGATAACCAGACATCACCACTTGTTGTTCCCTTTTTTTTATGCTTAGACAGTTTAAGTTTTAACAAAGCACAACATTTTGAGAATAAATGCAACTCAAACAATTTATGAATTCATCTATTAACATAAAGATTCTTATAAGTTTCATTTCTTTTTATGTCTCTCTCCTTGCTTTTCAGTATATTCCTTTTGTACTGCAAAAGCTTTGATTAATACATCTTACCATTCAAAAAAAAGGTTCATTTTTTTATATACTCAACATGTAAACTTGTCTTTTTTCTATCTTATTCAGATGCATTTTTCAGTGACTCAAGGACAGTACTGTAACTTGAAATTGTAAGAGGGTAGATTGAGCCTCTCACATGCTACTTCATTTTTCTCCATTTGCACATTGATGCTCATGCTCTAAAATAAATTTAAATTTGGAAAAATGGCTTTAAAAGAAACTGCTACCAATGCATCTAAGATTCTGCCATGCCTGGTCCAATCCTCAAACAACATTGTTTTGGGGACAAAACTCCATTTAAACCACTGCAGTATGGCCTGCTATAAAAATGGCAACATTATATAAATGTACAACCATTCAAAAGTAGTACAAAAACCATTAGCTTGGAGTTTTCCACTTAAGGGATTACACGACCGCAATCTATTTCCAACATTCAAATCCACACCATTAAAAACAAAATAACAACAGTTGACGGCTGCATCGATAAGACAGTTACTGCATCAACTGTCAAAGATGCTGAAAAGCCTATATAAAATCATATAAATCAGTAATGAAAGGAAAGGCGGAAAAAGCAAAACCAGATAAAAATAAATAATGCATAACTACTGACTTAACATTGTGGTTGAAAAGATGAGCACCTTCCAACTGTGCTACAGATCTAGTCAAGATAGGCCGAAATTTGTTTGAACTGACATTAATCAAAACAGATGTCCCTATAAAATTTGAATTTTCATTTAAAAGGATACGAATACCCAAGAACAACTTCCGGCGACCTGTAGTAACGGCTCTACAGCAGAAAGAGAAAATATATTAAAATATAAACAGCCATCACTACCGTGGAAATCTCTAATAAATCCAATCCAAGGGCATTACATCAATCCCATCAACATGATAAGTTCTGCCAGGAAAAAAACCTGTATGTAGGAGTATACAGTCCTATCTTCCATACAGGCTGATCCAAAATCAATAACTTTGATTTCTCGTGGTTTCACACTGCAAGTTCAAGGCACTACATTAAAAAAAAAAAGTCAAATCAAATAGAAAAATGTCTAAGTTTATTTAATATAAAGTATAGCTCACCTCGCAGATAAAAGAATATTTTCTGGCTTCAAGTCGCAATGTATGATACCAGCTTGTTTCATGACAATCAATGCATGCAAGATCTATGTAACCAAATAAAGGCACAATATAAGGGAACATTAAATATATGTATATAACATGTATGAAAAATATGGAAAATATTCTCCTGCGCACGGTGTGCATAAGCACTGTGCATCCACACTTGTATTGCGGGTGAATTTCAGGGGTGGATCCCGCCTCTGCGACTGTCCAGATGGGAGATGAGCCAGCAAACCATGAGCAGGAGAAAGTTTTCCTAAGATATATATATATATATATATATATATGTACATGATATGTATTATAAATAATGTCTATGGATATCTATCGGAACGCAGACCCAGATATCTTTGGACCAACTCAGTAGACCAAAACCCAGAACCAAACATTGAATAATTACAAACTAAGTGCCCAATGTTGGGAAGTCCCACATCGCCTAAGCTATGATGCACGGATACAATGTATCGTGTCGTATCATATCTGATACTTCACTTTTTATGTGTAAAACCCATGTCCTTGTCGTGTCTATGGTGCATACGCCATATCCATGCCGTATCTGGGCATCATAGCGCCTAAGTAATAGGCTTGACGTGTCTTAATATACCTATATGGGCCTTCCACCTATGAGCTTAAGCCTTTGGGTTGGTATATGGTTTCTTACATGGTATTAGAGCAGGTTCCGATCCCGTTGTTCTTGTGTAGACCACATGACAGGCCCCCGTCCATGAAATCTGTTGGGCCTGCACGTGAGGGGGAGTGTTGGGAAGTCCCATATCGCCTAAGTAATAGGCTTAACATGTCTTAATATACCTGTATGGGCCTTCCACCTATGAGCTTAAGCTTTTGGGTTGGTATATGGTATCTTACACCCAAACCCTTTTTCCATTGGTCAGGTTTGGGTAAAAGGTAGCCAGTGCCACCTCTATTTCTTATGGGAGCTACTCATGCTGCAGACACCTCAAAGAATGGTGTATGGCATTCTAATATGTTATTTGAGAACAAAATTTCATTTATCTTTATAATGTGGGCAGGTCTCACCAATGTCTTCATCTCAGTGCCATTGTTTGTCCAGAGATAAGCCTCACTATGTTTGTTGTTGTTCCATATTATTTTTCATTAATAAATCTCAGTGATCTTTCAAAAGAAAAGGAAAGTTGCTAGGAGCACCTGTTTTGAGAACAACTGTACAATGTCCAGAGGCAGCCCTCTAAAGCTATTAATCCTGATGAGCTCAAATCTGGATAGTTGGGAAAAAAGTAATTGGCATGCACCACAAATGTAAACTTAGTAAAGAAAAAAATAGACTCTCTCTCTCTCTCTCTCTCTCTCTCTCTCTCTCTCTCTCTCTCTCTCTCTCTAAAGTATTTTCTTTCACAAACTGCATTTACCAGTGCAATGGACAATCATTTAACAGATCTATGAAGGTAACTTACAAATTTGTACCGAGCATTTCAAATGAAATACACAAATGGCGATAATAGACAAATTTCTCTCTCTCTCTCTCTCTCTCTCTCTCTCTCTCTCTCTCTCTCTCTCTCTCTCTCTAAAGTACTTTCGTTCACAAACTGCATTTACCAGAGAAATGGAAAATCATTCAACAGAACTATGAAAGGTAACTTACAAATTTGTACCGAGCATTTCAAATGAAATGCACAAATGGCGATGATAGACAAATTTATCGAGAATACGAACTATGTGATGCTCATCAGGATCAAACTTCTGATTTAGCTGCACAAAGTGAAGCAAACTTAGCCAGCACAAAGGAATGCCATAGAGCAATCTCCATATACAAATTTAGAAAACCCAGAATTTTGAGTTACCGCTGTCAAAATAGCAACTTCAACAAGTGCTTGTTGATAGTAAGCAGGTTGGTTTTTAATGATCTTAACAGCAACATAACTACTAGTTTCTGAAACCCAGCATTTTGCCACTTGTCCAAAAGTCCCCTGACCGAGAATATCTTTAACAACATACCTAAGATATAAGAGCACAACCAAAGCCCGCACCTTCAGCTAGGAGGATTATATTATACAGTAGACATGTGAAAACAAAAAAGTATGCGTTACTACAGAAAACTAAGCACACAACATGACCATCTTTATGTGTCTCCTAAAATACAAAACCCACTTATTTCATGGTATGACTCACTTACCTGCCTATTCTGTTAATTATTCAGGTGGGTGCATGTAGAAGGAGATGACAATCGATGAAGAAGATGTCAAAGGCATAGCAATTAAAGAAGGTAATGCTTCCTAAGAATATAAAATTTCAAATAGCTTGCAAATTTTCCCAACCAGATGATGATGTTCAAATTTGAATTAAAAACCTCAGTAATTCTATCCAAATTGTCTGGTCAAACAAAAAGGATCCTTTTTACAGTTCCCTGGTTTGAAGGATTAGTTCCAAGATTTTGGATATCAGTAACCACATGTTCTAATCTCTCCACTATGCATATAATCATGGATGTACGTCAGCTTCAGAACAATCGCTTTTAAGAACCAATGAAATTGATTTTTCTTTCCTTGGATAGGACAAAGGAATAGCTAGTTATACCAGATTATATGATTTTATAAATGGTGAACTTCAGCAAACATGGCTGATTGGATTCTATGGTACATAAGTCCACTTCTCAATCACATTACCAAATTCATCATGTGATGCAAGCCTGGTCCATTGCCCAAGTTGACATCGTAGCAGTAAGCCCCTCAGTGTTAGCCATGTTAAGAAATTTTACACGTGTCTAACTAGAAATGAGGGGCCCTGATCTCTTTGCACTTATTATGAACAAGTTTAATTGCTCATATCAAGAGGAGGTACCTTATTGTATGTTATTTGTAGATAATATAGTGTTAGTGGATGAATCAAGAGACGATGTGAATACGAGACTTGAGAGATGGCAGGAGGCTTTAAAATCCAAGGGCTTTAAATTAGGTCTTACAAAGATATAATATATGAAGTGAACTTCAATGGGGACGTGCAAGGAGCTTAAACTCATATGAGAATTGAAGCTTAAGAGATACCACAGAGAGATTCATTTTGATACCTTAGCTTGATAAATTAGTAACGATGGAGAGATTGAGGAAGATGTCTAACATAGGATAAGATGGTTGCGCTGGAGACTTGCTTCTAGAGTGCTTTGTGATCGGCACATACCCATAAGAATAAAGGAAAAACTTTATAAGACAACGGTTAGACCAGCTATGACCTATGGAGCAAAATATTGGCTAATCAAGAAGAAACACGTGCACAAAATGGGTGTAGCAGAAATAAGAATATAGAGATGGATGGGTGGTAAAACTATAATTAGAAATGAACACTTCTGGAGCATTTATGGATAGCATCAATAGGTGATAAATTAAGAGACTCGTTTGAAATGTCAAACGTAGGTCAACAGTGCCGCCATTGAGTATGGAGGTTAATGACCTATTAAGGAAAAGGTGTAGTAGGCTGATGAGTGATGAGAACATGACTGGAAGTAAAAAGGATAGATCAAAATAAGTGCAACCTATCAAGGATTTTCTCTTGGGATAGATCGGAATGGAGAAACAGAATCCATGTAGCCAACCCCAACATAAGACAAGGCTTTAATGATGATGATGATGATGATGTTTACATTGCTCTCTAAGCTCCTAGGAGTCCTATTATAAAAAGCTTATACATAAAATTTTATGTTTAGCAAGAGTTGAGAGTTGTAGTTAGAACTTAGAAGTAAATAGGAGAAGTCAATGCATCCAGGAAGCAAGTTACTGGAAATGGACAGCCATGAGCCAACATAATAGTCATTAAACACTCAATTTCTTATATATTTGTTACATTTCTTTCATCCATCCATTTTCTTTTTCTAACTGACAACATCACTTAAACCCATAACCATAAAGTTGAGGTAGCATGCACCTTCCATTGTGCCATGGGCTTGCCTCTTCCTTCTTCCACACTCTTTCAATTACAAAGGTTGTGTTTGGTAAAGGCCGCGGAAGAGGAAACCGGGCATTTCCTCTTCCGCAACATCGGTTTCCTACCATCCCAAATAGGAAGTCCGGATCCTCTCCATTGCGGAAATGCCGCACAAAAATGAGGTTTCCTCCCTCGATTTCTCACCGCACTAAACATCTACAAGGAAGGCACCCAGGGGAACCCAGCTAAGTGGAGCATCTTATACTAGGTCAAATCACAAGAGGAACCCAGCTATGTCCAGACTGGACAGATTTCTAGTCTCTACAGTTTGGATGGACATATATCTAGAGGTTTTACAGTTGGCCCTACCAAAGCCTGTATCAAACCATTGCCCTATTCTGGTTGATTCAGAATGTGAAAGATGGGGACCTTCTCCTTTCCACTTCGAATTAATGTGGCTTGAGGAAAAGCAATTTCCAAGCCTCATTCAAGAGTGGTGGGAAGAGATTAAGGTGGAGGAATGGGCCAGGCCACAGATTGGTCACTAAACTGAAAGTGTTGAAGACTAAGATTAAGGAATGGCTTAGGGTGAATGTTGGGGATGTACAGATCCAAAAATCTAACATTTTGGCAAAAATTCAGGCGTTGGACAAGGAGGAGGAAGGCGATCAGCTGTCAATAGAAGAGGGGAATAGAATAGTTGATCTTAAAGAAGAGCTCCAACGGAAGCTGAGGGAGGAGGAAGTGGAAACAGAGGTCTAGATGTCAGTGGTTGAAGGAAGGAGATAAAAACATTAGATTCTTCCATGGGGTGGCTTCCTCACGAAGAAGGGCTAATAGAATTTCGTCCATCTTGGATGGGCAAATAAGGTTGGAGAAGAAAGAGGAGATCATTGATCGCATAGAGGGATACTTTGCCTCTCTTCATGCGGACAAGGGGTTGGAGAGGCCAACCCTGGATAACATGGCATTCGATGGAATTGGGGATCAAGGGGCCCAAGGGCAGGAGTGGAAGTTTGAAGAAGAAGTCTGTTAGGCAATCTTCAACCTTGCAAGTGATAAGGCTCCAGGTCCGCATGTATTCCCATTAGCCTTGTTTCAAAGATTCTGGCCAATGCTAAAAAAGGATGTTCTAGCCTTCATGGATGGATTCCACCAAAGGGGAAAGCTGTCTAAAGGGATGGGGGCTTCCTTCATTGTGCTTATTCAGAAGAAGTCAAGGGCATTTGTTATCAGGGACTACAGGCCTATAAGTCTCCTCGGAAGCATTTACAAAATCCTTGCCTAAGTTCAAGCAAGGAGACTTCAGAAGGTCTTGCCAGGCATTATCTCCAA
This sequence comes from Umbellularia californica, assembly GCA_028538565.1. NCBI lineage: Eukaryota > Viridiplantae > Streptophyta > Magnoliopsida > Laurales > Lauraceae > Umbellularia > Umbellularia californica. The sequence continues at coordinate 7,974,703 of JAPQWN010000001.1, read as the reverse complement.
AGAGCACGGAGCCTTTATTAAAGGGAGGCAGATTTTAGATGACATTTTGGTGGCCAATAAGTGCATGCACTCAAGATACAAGGACAGACTTCCGGGGATCATTTGCAAGCTAGATTTGGAGAAGGCATTTGATAGAGTGGACTGGAAGTTTCTTTAATATAGGCTCAGAAGAATGGGGTTTGGAGAAAAATGGAGAAAGTGGATTCGCAAATGTGTGTGAGAGTGTCTTCAGCCTGGATTTCAATTATGATCAATGGATCTCCGAAAGGTTTTTTCCCTGCCGAAAGGGGACTGAGACAAGGGGATCCGCTTTCACCCTTCCTTTTCCTTCTTGTGGAAGAGGCACCGGGTAGAATGATAAAGGCAGTGGTGGATGCCAAATTATTCGAAGGTTTTAGCGTGGCCAGAAATACCCTTACAATCAGGCACCTGCAATTTGCTTACGACACCCTCATCTTCTGCGGAGTAGTTGAAGATCAGATTAGAAATGTTAAAGCCACTCTTCTATGTGTCGAAGCAGTGTTTGGTCTCAGAATCAACTTCTCCAAAAGTGAGCTGATAGGGATAAGGGTGGAGGAACCTTCGCTCTACAAATTTGCAAAACTTCTAGGGTGCAAGGTGGGAGAGTTGCCAATTACTTATTTGGGTCTGCCTTTGTGCATGGGATCGGCCTCCAAATCGTTGTGGAACTTGGTGGTGGAAAGGGTTGAGCAAAGACTATCCTCCTTGAAAGCAAACTACCTATCCATTGGAGGAAGGGTTACCCTCATCAAGTCAGTCCTGTTTAATCTACTAGTTTATTACTTCTCCCTCTTCAAATGCCCGGCTTCAGTTATTAAAAGAATTGAAAAGCTGCAAAGAGAATTCTTATGGTATGGTAACAACCCGCAGAAGAAGTACCACTTAGTGGACTAGGAAACCATTTGTAGGCCTAAGCAAGAAGGGGGGCTTGGGAATTAGACCACTCAAGCAAATGAACCTAGCACTCATTGGCAAGTGGCTTTGGAGAATAGGGGACTGATCATATGGTCGATCAAGACAGGTTCTGGAAAATAAGTATACTCTCCCTAGAAATAGGTGGGAAGTCCAGAAAGCTTCAAAACAATCATCAGCGCTTTGGAAAGGAATCCTTTCAGCTAAAAGGCACTTCATGGATAATATTAACTACCATATTGGGTCAGGGGAGAGGATTCTCTTTTGGAAAGACCGATGGGTAGGAGACAAGGCTCTAGCTGTCCAATTTTCGAACCTCTTCAATTGCACTGTGGATAAGAATGCTAAGGTTAAAATTCTTATTTGTCAAGAAATGGATATAGGATGGTTTGGAGCCCCACTCTAAGGAGGAATTTAAAGGACCATGAGGTACCCCAACTCCTTTCTCTCCTCAACATTCTTAATGGCGTGCATATCCCGAATGAAGGGGAGGATTCTAGGGTATGGTCTGCCTCTAAAGATGGGTTCTTCTAAGTCACTTCTTTCTTCTTTGCTATTCATAATAAGCCGGTGGAGAGGATTGCGATGTGCAGCATCTGGAAAATTAAGGCCCCTCCAAGGGTTGTTATCTTGGGATGGATGGCCATTCGGAAAAGAATCCTAACTTTGGACAACCTAAGGAGGAGGGGGAGGACACTGGTTAACGGCTATCCCATGTGCCTTCGAGATGGGGAGTCGGTGGACCACCTGATGCTGACAAGTAAATATGCTCAGTATATTTGGTGCTCGATGGTTGAATGGTTTGATTACAACTTGGGTTCCCAAAGTCCCTCATAGAGCTCTTCCACGCTTGGAAGACTCCAATCAGGGCCCCAAGAGGCAAGGAACTTTGGAGACTATCCTTTCTAGCAGTTTTCTGGACATTTTGGAAACAAAGGAATTCAAAATGCTTTGAAGGGGTTACTACCAGTGACAACTGTCTAGCGGAGAAAGTAAAGCTCTTAGTTGAGCTTTGGGTGTCCATCAGTCTGTCCTTTCAAAAATACTCTATAGTTTAGATTATGTTGCACTGGAAGGAGCTAGCTTTTTCATCTGCAGGCCACCTTAGTTTCTGTTAAGGGCGCTCTCTTGTATCTTTCAAGTACTTTGTTTTCTTTTAGCTTGTCAGTATACTTCTCTTGTATTGTTTGCTTCTATTAATGAAAGTGACCATTAAAAAAATCAAAGAGGAAGGCACCAAAAAATAAGCACCTTGTCTCCTCTCCTTTCCGTAGAAAACCCCCAAACAAAATTGCACCCTAAAAGTTCTCATAATTTGATTCCATTACGGACATGCATGCTCTTGATCGTAAACGAAGAATCCTTGAGCTTCTTCAAGCTTCAACATAGGATTTGATCTTTGAAGCCCAATTTATTAGAAACCAATTCCAATTCCTAACCTGAAACGAAAGTAATGCAGGCTAGACAATAAGTCGGCCAACCCATTGGGTACAGTCCATAGGCCCAATGAGACATCTATTTAGTTAAGGAGTATTATTTAGTAATTTGGTATCGTTCAAGATTGGCAGCTATGAGGACGAAATTTGGTGTGATGTGTGTGATCCATTTTAATATTACTTATATTATTTTTGGACGTCCACGGCTTTTTTATCTGAAAGTGCACAATGATAAAGATGAGAACACATATACTTTTTTGTGGAATGAAAAAAGGATTACTCATTTCACTAACTTCAACAGCCCCGTCTTCGTCTATATCATCACCTCCCACAGAAAAGTCACAAAACGAACAAACAGTTGAAACTAAAGTCATGCTTACACCACTAGTGAAACCAGAAGACATCATGAAGGACGACATCAAAGTGCACGTTCATGACCAAGATGATTTCGTAAGTACAAACAATATTGATCAAGGCAATGTCAATCAAAAGCTGCCAAAGGTTGAGGAAGAGCAACAACAAGCATACATTGAATACTCTGATCAAGTTAGCAAGAAGATTGAACATCCGATGGATCCAATTGTCATGTCACTTTCAGAAAATCCAATTAGGTCATCAGATATCAAGTCCATTGTTCCAGTCGTTTTACAAGAAGATCAAGTTATTGAAGTTCCTCACATTGACTTTGGCCAACCCACCCATTGGGTCCGGTCTATAGGCCCAATGAGTTGGCCAACCTATTATCTGGCCTGCATCAGAAAGAAACTCAAGTAATCGATTAAAAAAAAAATAGTAGAAAGTAAACCCTTAATATCGCACCCAAATATCACAGATCACCACTTGAATAATTTTATCTTTAGAAGAACACTCTCAAACCAATGGAGAAGAGGATTTGCAAATAATGCAAACGTTTATTGAAATCTAAAAATAAATAAGGTATAGCCTTGGACGTTGCATGCTAGGGCACATATATAATGTTTTCCAATAAAAAAATCCAAAAATTACTTTCTAATATTAATGTAATTAGAATCCCAAGTACTAATAAAAGAAATCTAACTTTAACAGGTCCTTATTACAATACATATAATAAACTTTCTGGAAAAAAGAAAGAAACAAAATCATTGAAGATTCTCTGCACGGGTGTCCTTATTTGGTAAATTCTCGTTCCCCTGTTCCTCCTTTGCCTTACCAAATGTATTTTCCTTTATAGCCAACTTCCACTAAGAAAGATTCTCATTCCACTTTTATTAAGAGCACATTTGTGTGACCACTTTTCTGGAAAAAAAAAAAAAAAAAAGGCGTGGAAAGAGGAAATGGTTTTTGGCAATGCTAGAAAGTTCCATACTTAGTGCGGCCACTTTTCCGCAAGGAAATGCGGAAAAATGAACTGATTTTCCACAATTTCGCGGAAAACCATTTCCAGGGGGGTCAAACTTGGTTCTCCACACATTGCAAAAAAGGTTTCCATAGAACCAATTTTGCACGTCGCCACAAAAACATGCCATAAATCTCCAAATAAGAAGGAAACTATATGATGGGAATTGCTTCCTCTCCGAGCAAAATTGAACGTCCTTTTAGGGGGGTTGTGGAACCCCACTAGTTGTACTTATAGGACCAGCCACATAGCTCGTTTTGTGTTTTGGGTCATGATCTACAAGTCCAATCTATCACATTTTTGCCCATTAAACTGTGCATTATTGGGTCCTTTTGATTCAAATTAAGAATGATGGATCGAATCAATTGATCCACTAAATTTTTTTATTTGAATCCCCGAATAATTCAGAATATTTGGATTTAATTTGGAATTAGATTGGCATCCATCTTGGCCCTTCATCCAATGCATTGACCTAAATTTGTTGATCTTGCCCTGATCAACATGGATCTTGAATCCCTTCGACCAATCAAGTCAATGTAAGCAGTCGAGGACTAGATCAACAACCATAGGACCGATGAAATCTTGGCCATCCGCTCCTGCATGATCATCAATCCAGATTCTAACTACAATTATAAGGGAAACGGCATGACAAACATCTCCCTTTGTATTCACTGTAGGGACAAAGCAATAACCAACTTAAAATAAAAAGCTCATTACTCAAATTAATTTACAATAATTGGTTGAAAGAGCTCAATCGTATCAACAAGTTCAAGGTACATAAGAAGCACAGATCGCAATGGTACATTGACTGTTCCTTTTCGATGAAGATGGTAGGAAATCAAATTAACGGAACACCAAGTGTTCAGCAAGGGTGTTGAACATAATGGTGATCACAACTCACAATACCTGAGTCCAGGTGTATATGGATCAAAAACCCTTCTAATGTCTTGCCATACACCACATGTTTAGCAAGTCTAAAGGTTTGAACCCAACATCAGGGACATCCATATAGACATAAAAAAGAAACCATTTTATGAGATAATCCAAAATATTATATGATGATACTGGCTGATGACATTATATTGAGTTGGTTAGGTACATTGAAATGAAAGGTATACCAAACACAATAAAGATAATCTGAAATGCCAAATTTAAGTTTCAACATCAATCCCAAATTTTCTGAAAGAACATATTTTTATGCAGTATCTTAGAAATAGAATGAAAGAACACTATAAGTTGCAAAAGATGAAGTACGATGATCACAGAGCTGCAAGAACCAAACCTTTGTTTTGTATCGCTGTTCAGCAAGACAAAGTTCACAGTCAAAATAAGATCTGAGTTTGCATTATCACAGCCATCATTGAGAACTCCAACGGATGGGTTTGTAAGGAACCGTTTTCGATATAATGCTTCCGAATACTTGAACGCTGGGTTACATATTTGGTATGTCTCAACTATGTCCTTGGTTAGTCTTGCAACTAACTGCATCGATTGAAAAAGAAAAATTGCAAGTATGAATTCTTCTTACTTATTGTTCAAAAGAAGGTTCTTCAATGTTTTATTTTGATAAATTATCAGGACTACATAGTCTGATTTCTTCATAACATTTAAGCAGGAAAAAAGGCACAGCCAAATTGGTACACATCTAAAGAAGTTATCCCCAATCTCCATGAAGTAATTAATGGAAGCATTTTTATGATTACACTAGTATTAACCATACATAACAAAAAGGAAGCCCATTCAAATGTTTATACGATAAGAAATCAAAATTATAATTACAATGATATTTCTTAAAAATTGCATAATGAGAACACATGAATACTTGGTGACTGCTGCATCTTACATCTTACAATAGGAAAAACAAGCTAATTAACAGGAATAATCTTACACAATTGAACTTAATTAACTTCTGTAAAGATGTGTGGGAAATAGTTATTTACAAATAAAGGAGCCGTCCATTATTCTCCTTTTTTTCTTTGAGTTTCAACCTTGAAAATAAAATTTTCTAATAATCTGGAAGGGTAGCATACTGAGAATGAGGATACTTCTTCAAATCAAAACACCAGAGGGTATTGATATTCAAAGTATTTGACTGGTGCACAACAACAAAAGATATAAATCTTCAGTTTTCTACTAGTCAGCAAGTACTAGGAGTTGAAGAAGAAACTTAGTCGACGATCAATAATGATGAATATGTTGATCATACATGTCAATTATGTCTCGGCGGTCATTTCAGTTTTCATAGGTCATGTATGTGTAACACCATTGCAGGGGAAAAAGAATCCATTTCCTGCACATATCGCTTTTCCACGATTTGTTGCAGCACCACTTCCACAAGGAAAAAAGAAAAAAACCAACTGTTTTTCTGCAATGCCGCAGAAACGTGGAATTGCCTTCCTGCAGAAGAGGAAAAATGAAAATCCACAGAAATGGTTGTTAAATGTGCCCTTAGCTTTTGGTTCAACCTATGGACATTTTTTCCCCTGAGAGATTCTTTGTCCTTTTTTGGTAAAGAGATTCTTTTTCTTAGGACAAACAAAAAAAAATCCTTGGAAAAGGTGCTTTTACCAATACTTTTTGTGCATTTTTTCTCGAGAAAAATGTTTCCGTCCACCTTGGTTTTCACTATGACAATTGAAGGCTTCTTTTCCCGCTTTTTTCTTGTTATACCTTGGGACACCGTGGGGACTGATTTTGTAATACAGGCAGAAGGCACCATCCAGTGCCACTCTCATCCCTGAACTGATTGAGTATCATGTGCCATCTTCAAGCTGCATATACTAGGTTTTATTCACCTTCAAACCTTCACTGCTAGTTTCCACCCTCTCTGATAGCTGACAATTATCAACTTGACCTGAGGCCGAGCTTGGATGTTTTATCTCCAAACCAAATGAACTTGTGCTACCACTTCAAGATCGCTATTAGTGTTATGACCCACTTCACCGTTTCTTCGCTAGCTTCGGCCCCTCTACAACATTTCTTTACTAGGATTTAGGCTAAGTAAAGCCATCTGAGATGAGCTTTCAGTTTATGAAAATAAATTGAGGCATGTAGGGAGAACTGAGCTCACAGTTGCTTTTTTTTCTCATTTCTTTGTTCCATGATCTTGTTTCCTCTTATTTGGATGGAAACAAGGACCTTAATGATGTGGTATTTTCACCAGCAGGAGTCCTGGGCAAAGGTGGCAGAGGATTCTCAATCCTTGCAATGAACAAAGCGAGGACCACCTGAATTGAAGGTGGAGGCCAGAAATCCTGCACGGTGTTGAGCGGGGCTCCTGTAGGAGACCAAAACCCTCTATTCAACTATCTAAATAATCTAATCACAGTAACAATGCTTACTGTCGTTGTCTCAAGATCAGAAAGAGTCTAAAAGCGAGGACCCTCTATTCACCATTTTTTTTTTTTTTGGAACTCAAAAAATACACTCTTCTTTTGTGATTTAGAGCTTATTTACATATTAGAGCATTGGGTAAGCCTCTAATTCTTTTTTTTTTTTTTTTTTACTTTAGTTCTTATTTACGGATTAGAGCTGCTGCCAAAAAAAAAAGCGCTAGGGGGGATTTTTTTTTTTTTTTTTTTTTTTGGAGCTTTTTTAGCTAAAGCAGATGAAGGTGAACAATGTGCAAGTGTTTTGGATGAAAATAACCTCATCAAATTTTCAAAATGACGCAAATGGCAGGTTCTTCATGGTAATCTTTAAAAGGTGGGCCCCAAATACCATAATTCCTATAGGTGGGCCCCAATTATCACATGAAATAAGAGCTTTTCATAATTTCATCAAACACAGTAATTGTAAATTAGAAATTAAAAATTAGAGGTTTTATTTTACACCTTAAAATAATTAGCTCTTATTAATTAGACTAGAGCTTCCAAACAGCCCCTTAGACTCTTCATTGATAGAACATGAATAGCTATGCCTGATGATCTAAGGTGTTCATGTCTTGGGTCCATCAAAGAAACATGTTAGGGTCTTGATGGTAACCAGCGTGTCTAATTCAAGCCTCAATATCAATAGGCAATGCAGAGCCATCGGTGGTCTCAATTGTTCATTAGTAGGGAAGGGCCCCATCACGGAAAAATCATTAGGGCTGCCATGTTTGGCCGCACAGTACCATGGGGTAGGCTGTTTATTTGTTGGACTCCATGATGGATAGACTGCACGAGCATCTCACTTCTCATACTTTTGTTGACTTATCCTCTGGGCTCCATCATGGATAAACAATGTACACCAACAACTTTTCTCAGATTGTTCATCTATTAATTAGAGACCATTTATTTGGCATTTGACTAGTAATGGGTAAGTTGACTGGGATTTGGAATTTGATTAGGGGATTCCATTAAGCATTTGAAGGAGGACTAACAAAAGATAATTGCGTGATTTCAAATCTCAATGAAGAAAGGTTGACAAAGGAAACATCCCCAGTGTCGAGTATTCAATGTAAGCCTGGGAGATTATACTTGGGTGGACATAGAATGGACTTACACGTCTATAAGAGATTTCATTCACACTGATTGGTTATGATCAATGTTTTTTTTTTTTTTTTTAAAAAGAGCCAACGAACTCTGCATACTACTAAGCAAATCACCGTCGTCGTTGTCATAAAGCCTTGTCCCAACTATGTTGGGTCAGCTACGCGAATTCTGTTTCTCCATTCCGATTTATTTTGAGACAAATCCTCAGATAAGCTACACTTCTTCAAATCTATTTATACTACTTCTATCCACATCCTCCTTAGCCTACCCATTTCCCTTGGTGGGCCATCAACTTTTGTAGCCAAACTTTTCCTAACCAGTGCCATTGCCGGCCTATGTCGGATATGCCCAAATCATCTCAAATGGGTTTCACTAATTTTATCCCCTATTGTTGCTACCCTCAAATGCTCTCGAAAATTCTCATTTCTAATTTTATCCTTCCTACTTTTACCACACATCCAAATCAACATTCTCATATCTGGTACATCCATTTTGTTCATATGTTGCTTCTTGATTGGCCAACATTCTGCTCCATAGGTCATAACTGGTCTAATCGAAATTTTTCCCTTCAATTTTGTTGGCATTCGTCGGTCACAAAACACTCCGAAAGGAAGTATCCACTTCAACCATCCCGCTTTTATCCTATGTTAGACATATTCATCAATCTCCTCATCCTTACTAATTTTATGGTATCTCATGGTCTTCAATTATCACAGTAGTTTCAGCTCTCTTGATGCCTACTGAAGTTGCAATCCATATATTCCATCTCTGTATGGCTTATTTTAAAGCCTTTGGATTCTAAAGCCTCCCACCATCTCTCGAGTTTTACATTCACACCATCCCTTGATTCATCTACGAACACTATATCATATGTAAATAATATATACCAAGGTGTTATGATCTCTTGGAACATTCCTTTTATTTAAAACCCATCAAATTAAATTTCTAGGTACCATGTCATAGGCTTTTTCTAGATCGATTGAGATCATGTGCAAATTTTTCCTCTTCGCTCGATATTTTTTCATTAATTGCCTAAGTGAGAAGATAGCTTCCACCATTGACTTCCCTGGCATGAAACCAAATTAATTTTCGGATATCTTGGTCTTCTGTCTAACTTTCATAAGTTTGCATACTACTAACCAAATCAATGCACTTATTTGATGAGGATGCCATTTATTTCTATCAAACTAAGCATGAGGGGCAATAATCCCAAACATAAACTAAGGCTGCGTCTGGATTAATCATCTTAATCGACAATTTCACAGCTTGACTCATTTGGGTCATTCAGTTGTCCATAGTTCATAGATTCTTGATTAATCCAAATCCTTTGATTCCTACCTCAATTCACTAATTTCTTAGGCTGAAGTTTTGTAACTGTTTAGTCTTTTCAATGAATGTTAATATTAAAAAAAAATTAATTGGCAACTCATTCAGGTTAATAATATATATATATATATATATAAAAGAAACAAAATCTAGCACTAGCAAGTAGCAGTAAGTTGGGGATGAGAAAATGTCGAACAATATCCTACCTGATTGTACTTTACAACCCAGAAGCAAAACCACCCACTCTACAGATTATTCAAAACTCAAACCATCTGTACTTGGGTTCCTGTCATAAGTGAAGCAGCAACTTCTAACCAGACTAGCCTGCCTCTCTGCCCTCTTACTTGTACTGCTCCAACAGTTCCAAAAACAGTTTCAAAACGAGGACCAAAACATCTTTATCTCCAATAACCATATTCAAAATTCCAAGGAAGCCGAACCTGTTCAAATCCATCTTTATCTCCAATGGCCTGCCCTCTTTACTTTCTCATGGTGAAATACAAGCTCAAATTAAATGGGGTATCATCTCGTTTTAGAGGTGAAAGACACCTCTTTTGCCGCCTTTCTTTGCAGTAATGATCCTAAACAAAGCTCCTTTTTTTTTCATGTTTCTCAATGAATAACAATAGTTTCTCAATGCCCTTATCAATAGGTTACCCATCAATATTATCAAATCAGCTTTTTTTCTCCTACATGTTATCAATAGGGATTCTTTGCATTCTTTTCCAATGGAACTCCTTACAGAGCTACATTCCCAGCATATTCTAAACTCAAAACCAATTACACAACAAGATACCAAAATCAGAGGACAATGAACGCCCTTATCAAAGACAATTCATTCTGACAAGCAATTTGCAATAATCACCATCAGCACATTACCATAGTGAAATGATGGTAGTGAGATACATACTGATCTTTTCACGATAACCTGCAGGGAACTCGATCTCTGGGCAGCCGCTGTAGAAGAAGGGGATGGGGGCAAGTAAGGGCGGAAATTGTTGCAGGACGGATTCCACGTCGACCGCGAGATGGCCGCCGATCGTCGACGGGCTTCGTCTTCCAATCCAGCAACGTCCATGTCCGAGCCGATCAGCCTCCCATCGAAAAAGATTAAAGTAATCTTTATCGATCAAACCCTAAAAAGATCGAGAATTCACCTAGGGTTTTGATCAATTGAGGCAATAGATGATTTTCCAGAAGAATCCAATCCCATCTTCTCATGGGGAAGACGTGATTTTATGGAGTGATTCCGATTGATTCAGTTATTACAAACCCAATGAACAAAGAGAAGAAGGAATCGGAGAGATTTAGAGAATGTTGAGAGATTTTGAAGACGTTGAAGGAGGTGTCGAATGTGGACGGAATCACGGCCCTCGTCTTTCCGAATGGTTTTTGGTTTTCAGCGGCCGTAATGCCGAACTTGGTAATTTATATCTGTCGTTACCATGGTTTAGATTGAGTTTACTTAACCGTACATGGTCAACTACTGTAGCGGATGCTTCTTTTTGTTTAATAACAGGAAATTGAAATGGGAGTACAAATCACTCCTTAAGTAAGTGGATGGGCCCACATGTAAAAATAATATATATATAGGGCCACCTTTAGATTTTTTTTTTTTTTTTTGGTTTTTGCCCCGACCTTGTCTCTTTGTTTGGAAGAATTGTTAGAATTTTTGTATAGAAGAATTATGAGAATTACAAATACTGCTTTCAAAGTAGAATTTCAAATGCTCAACCCCCTTAGCATTTGAAATGCTAAAATTCTGAGAATTGATAAGGCTAAAGGTGTCTTTTCATATTGCTTGGAATTTTGAATTCTTGCCTCAGACAGAGCATTTGGAATGCCTTGGTGACAAGATGTCACGTCATGTTAGAAATTCCTAGTAAAACCAGATCCTTATCATAAATGCCTTTGACCAAATAGGCATTCTATTTCTTTACTAGAATTCCTCACATGAATTCACCATGTTGGGGATTTTTTGGCATGATGTGTCCCCTTGTCCTTAATATTTACAAATGTCATGTTTCTTCACAAGCATTTTTAAATTTCAACCACATGAAATAACTCAAATGACTTTTAGAAATTCAAATATTCCAGCTCATTTGCCTTTTGGTAGAACTTGTAAATGCTCAATTATATACAATAGAGCATGTAACGCCCCACCCTATACTCATGCATGATATTGTCCGCTTAGGCCCACGAGCCTCACGGTTTTGCTTCTAATGGGCCTCATCCCATTAAAAGGCCTCATGCAAGGTAAGGGTATAAGCTCTACATATAACCTCATTCATTTTCCTCTCTATAGTCGATGTGGGACTCCGGGGCGTCACAATCCACCCCTTTAAGGCTGCACGTCTCTGTACAGTAGCCTGCTAGCCCTCTTAGCCCGCCCACAGGTAGGGGACCCACACTCGAACTAGTCGAGAGTCGGCTCTGATACCATTTGTAACGCCCCACCCTTCACACATGCATGATATTGTCCGCTCTGGCCCACAGGCCTCACGATTTTGCTTCTGATGGGCCTCATCCTATCAAAAGGCATCATGTAAGGTAAGGGTGTAAGCTCTACATATAACCCCATTCACTTTCCTCTCTATAGTCGATGTGGGACTCCGGGGCGTCACAGAGCATCCAAGAATTCCACTGTGTCTAGGGATTTATGAATTTGCCATATAGAAATTAATTGAATTCTAGCAAAGGAATAGGCCCTTTCAGAGATGACTTTTCCCTCCCTCTTTCCCAAAAACTCTAATTTTACCGAAAACTTCTCCATATTAGGGAAAATGACAAAAAAATTCAGACCCTCTTTTCTTTAGTCTCCTGCATTCCTTGTCTTTTACTTCTTTCTCCTTTTTTCTGATTTCTCCTTTTCTCTTCCTTTACCAAACATTTGGTCATTGCGACTCGTGTGACACATCTTTATGTGAACAATTCACATTTATATATTGAACTAAAATCTTATACAATGAATATATTTGAATATATTGGGAATGGTTATTCCTATGACCAACTTTGAATAATGGAAGTGGGCCTCAAATATGGTAAATTAATTATTTTTTCATTTATTTAAAAAAAGGCCGGTCTTTTTGTCCATTATCCAAAATGTACATTTTTTTAGGTCTTAACACCATTTTTTTAGGTCTTAACACCAAAAGTCACATTGATTGATAGATGGTGAGGATAAAAGACTTATGAAATTTTACTTACTTGTCTTACTTATGGCTAATTTAATTGTATTAAAATATTTCTTAAGAATTATAAGAAATCGCTTTACCACTAATTTCTTATCTTGAATATATAACATGGCATGTTTATTTTCACGGAATTGAGTTCTCAGGGATTTAAAGAATGAATTCATTATCGTTAAAATATGATTGGGCAGTTAATTATCATGGATTTGAATTTCTAAGAATTCAAAGGAACCCATTATACCATGAAAGATAGAACGATATGTTCAAATGAAATTGAATTCCTACAAATTCAAAGAAAATCATTTTACCATGAATTCCCTTGTCTTGAAGATTTATAAATGTTTGTTTACATAAATAGAGTTCTCAGGAAATAAAAAACACACTTTGCCTTGAGTTCTTTATCTTGAATATATAATTGGATATTTTTTTTATTTTTATGGAATTGAAGTCCTAGGAAATATTCTCGTTGTCTTGTCGTTTAAAAAAAACATTAAAACAAAGTCATAAAGTTATTGTCCATTTCTTTGATTTGAAAATTGAGGTCAATCTTGAACTTAATGTATATTATAATATGGTATAAGTAGCAAACAACTTACATTCAAAACCTATTGAATTTTGTGGAAACTGCTAAACAACAACAATACTGTAATATTGTACTATTTTATTATGTAATATCTTATTTTTTCTTATATTTAAAATTAAAAATATCTTATTATGTACATATCCAAACATGTCCTAAGATTCAAAATAATATAAAAAAATACATGTCAAATCACCACTCCTCACTTACATAGTAACGTTATACATATTTATCCAGACTTATTTACGTACGTATGCATTTCAGCATAGAAAATGCAACAATATAAATTTGCCAAAATTCCAAACCCATTCACAAAATACATTTTCTTATGCTACATCCCACACTATGGGTATTTGAGTACAACACTATGGGCATTTTAGCCCAAAAATATTGTAATTGTAGCTGTATAGAAATATTCGAACTTTGGGAAATGAGAGGGAAAAGTCATCTCTATAGGTAAGTTATAAGAAAAAATTTCTTTTTTTTTTTCTTCTTCCAAATACAAGTATCATGGCATTTGACCTCAAAATACTGATCTGATCCCTAGAATACATGCACGACCCCAAAGCACACATGTACCAGATTATGTGCGTGTAACCGGGGAGCAAACCCTTGCTTTAGTCAACAACTTAGGCATGATGTCCAGTAATGCCCACTTGTAGAAATTAAGAAAAAAAATTTGTTCATACTTAAGAAAGAGCCTGAATGTAGGTCCCATATTGTGTAAGTATGTGGTAAATTTTTTTTAGAATAGCCAGTATTATCAACATGAATATAATCAAAGGGGGCGCACGCGCGGCGGACACATATATTTATGAAGAATTTTCAAAAGCTCCCCCATTTTAATAACTTCATTTTTGCTCTCCTATATTTTTTGTGGTGTGGAGCCCACCTTTAGCCAATCTAATCATTTCACACGTACTATATTGTGCTTTGGTATAAAGTTAAAAAATACATCAAACTTTTACTCACCGTTGGATTGAAAACACTAGACACCGATGTGACGTCTCGGAGTCCCACATTAATTATAAAGAGGAAAGTGAATAGGGTTATATGTAGAGCTTACACCTTTACCTTGCATGAGGCCTTTTGATGAGTTGAGCCCACTTGCACCAAACCACGGCAGGGAACTCAGAGTCGGCTCTAATACCATTTGTAACGCGCCACCTTATACCCATGCATGATATTGTCTGCTTTGGCCCACGGGCATCACAGTTTTGCTTCTGATGGGGCCTCAACCCATCAAAAGGCCTCTACATGGTGGGCCGGTTTTGCTTCTGATGAACCTCAACCCAACCATTAAACTTCTTTTTTTTTTTTTTTTGGGGGGGGGGGGGGGGGGTGTGTTGCACCCATTAGACCTCAATCCACTTCTATATCCACAATGAAAATTCCAACTCACTTTTGAAAATTCACATAAAACCATGTGTCTGTCCCTAAGTCCAATATAAAATCTAGATTTGTTTCCAAAATCCAATTGCCTGTTTGGAACTACACCCCCTCGAGCACAAATCCCAGGTCCGCCAATAAACGGGGGGCCATGCATCGATGTCATGTGGCAGTGATAAATTGTGTGCTCAATCAATGGTGAAAAACTAGGCATGAAGAGAGTAGAATGAATCGTGGGCAGGAGGAAGATGAGAGGAATTCAAGAGGATGGGAGATTCCCGCTGCTTGCATTATTTGCAGAGAACCTCACAGTCAGCATCCCCCAATAACTCATCTTCTCCATAATCCTTGGTATGGAATGTTGAGGAAATTATGCAAAAATGTAGAGAAACGTGGTGAAAATCACAGTTCAAGGACAGGGAATTTACTAAGGTGATGGGAGCTTTGAAAGAAGCTTTGTGACTTGTGAAAAAAACCGGATAACAGCAAAAATAGCATACTATGGTTGGAATCAGAGAAAGGCCCTGAAAGGAAAGGAATGAAGTGACAGAGACCATTCAAATAAGAGGAACATGACTTTCAGGAGTAACCCAGGTTTCATTCATTCAATACCGGCAAAAATAAGAGGCTGGGAGGTCAATGAACACAGGGGCAAGTAGAGAAATCAGGAGTAACCACTTGAAATGTACAGGAAGAGCAACAGGCTCCTACCAAAGTTCAAAGAAGCTCCAGGAATGGAGTTGAATTGAAGGGAGAGAAATTGATTTTTTTTAGTTTAGAGGGGCAAGGAGATGTGCACCACACTACCACAATACAAATTACGAAGGCTGTAAGACAGTGGGGAGAAAGGGAGTATCATCATCCAATTGGGATATTTTGGCCCACTATCATTTGGATGAAGTATCATCCAAATGATACTTCATCTCCAGATTGTAATGGCGATGAGTAGCTGCGTCCATAGCCCTCTATAGCTCTGCTGCCCATAGGCGAAATTTCTATGCCCCTACCTTTCTTAAACTAGTCAAATGGTTAGGATAGCTAATTATTGTTTCTTCATTGGACAGCATCTCCTGCTTCATCATGATAGAACCTTCCTTCCAACCATTTGATTCAGCCGTCTAAAGTGAAGCCCTATAAGTTCACTCAACATTAGATAATGCGTGTATTTTACAAGATAACTTTATATAAGGTTTTGGAGTTAAGGGGGTGTTTGGAAAGCATATATTTCTAAAGATTTTGGTATATTATCTCCACTAAAGGGCTTTCTTCCAATGGTAAATATCACGTGGCCAAATTGATAATATAGTTTACTTCGGGCTTGAATTTAGATGATCGAGCCAAAGGTGGGACCATCAAAAAATCGAAACACAACTAAGGAAGCCCAATGAAAAATATATCTCATTTCATCATTATAATTATCATCGTCAGAGCCTTGTTTCACCGTTCTGGTCTATTCTTAGCTAAATACTTATATAGGTTGTAATGCAGAAATTCTATTAATATTTAAATTGAACAAAAGAAAAGAAAACAGTGATTTTGATTGTTCATGCTGAAATTTTGTCCATTACCACAGGATGAGCAATAGTCTACCCCTTGATAAGGAATGCATTACCGATAGGGGTGCTTATGCGCTGGGCCAGCCCACTTTTGGGCCAGGCTTGAATTAAATGATAGAAAGGCCAAAGTCCGGCCCGGCCCATGTGAGAAATGCATGTAATTTAATTTAACTACTCCAAACAATTGATCGAATTCCCACAAAAGTGATAAAAGCCCGATTTATCCCGCCCTGATTGATTAAAAGGGTGGGGATCGGACCTAACTTTTATGCCCCATGTCGGGCTTGGGATGGGCCTGGATATGCCTTAGCCCAGCCCAGTCCGACCATGAACACCCCTAATTACCGTTGATTGATACTATAGTGGATTAATAGTCCATTTTTAAAGGTGCTTATATGAAGGACAGTCTACACATCAAAAAGTGAATTTGAGCATCCATGCCCACGTTGGCAAGCTACGAATGGGGGAGGCTTTGAGTTTGCCGCTTTCGTAAGTGGTAAGCCCATTGCTAGTCACAAACTCACGGGCGAGAAGAATTCATAAGCATGATCAAGATTAGGCCTGTGAATGGGATGGGCCGGGCCTGGGCTAGGGTTGTCCAATCCCGTCCCGAAAATGAGATGGGCCTGCTAGGTGTTACCCAATCCCGGCCCTAAATTGAATGGGCCTACATCTAATCCCGTCTCGTACGGGCCAGGGCTGGGACAGGGCGGGGCCTGGGATTAGCCCGATCTTGGAGATAAGCAAAACATTCTCCAATTGGGACCTTCAGGTTTGTAAGCAAAATCCATTCTATGCTTCACTAGTTTGTAACATTCTATGGGTCCATCATCCAGACTTTTCTACATTCAGGTCAGCTGTAATGGTATATGGTAGCCACATTTGGGAGATTTTTTAGAGGTTGTCCTACAAGCAATCTGCATCATAAACTCAAGGCCCTAGTGGTAAACACCCTCTTCGGGACACTTGAACAGAGAGATGGTATAGTTGGGACCTTCAGGTGTTTTTGAGTTGATGCCTCAAGTAGCTATTTTATACCAAGAGAAATATCATCTATCATAATAGGCTTTGCTTTTGATAATCCTAATTCTTTAATCTACCGATTTTTTCTTATTCAACGATTGTTGTCTGTAGCATTAGCACCCTCCATGGATGAGAGATTTAGTTCACAATGCTAGTTCAGTATTATTTTCCTTTCAATTGGATGTAGGAAATGGTGTCTATCAACCATATATGTTAATTGGTAGCTTATGTGATCATTATTTAAGTTCTGGGTTGGTTGGTTGGATCGAAAAATACTTCCAGGCTTCAGGTGGATAAAGAATGGTGCCTTTGAAAAAGAGGGTATTGGCATGTGAGCCACAATGGACACAAGAGCAGTTGAGGCTCCGCTCTATTGGCCATATACCAGTGAACACCATAGTTGTTCCTCAATATTCTCCTCCTTCCCTATTGTATTTTTGTAAGAACGACCTCTAGAGCTGTTCCTAAATATATATATATAATTATTGTTAAAGGGCTTTGTAGCGGGCCGGGCCGGGCCTGAACGGGCTGGGTTGTTTCTGCCCGGTCCCAGTCCCATTTTGGCCGGGCTTTAAAATTTATTATCCAAACCCAGTCCCATTGGGCTCAAATTTTTTTAAAAGCCCTGTATTTTTGGGCTTGGGCCATGCCAGGCCGGGCTTTTTACCGGTTTCATCCCATCCCATTGACGGGCCTAATCAAGATCAAACAAGGAGAGGATACAAATGTGGAAAATCTCGTTTTCTGATCTTATTTGGCTATCGTGAAAGGAGAGGAACGCCACGTGTTTTGAAGGACTTCAATCAAGTGTTCATACTGTGATGGAGAAAATAAGATTTATAGCGGCCTATGGGGTGTCAATCAGCCCTCCCTTTATGACATTTGGATGGACCAAATTTTGTTGAATTGGAAGAAGGTTGCCTACTCATGATGGATTTGAAGTTTTCTTGTTGTATTTGGGTAGTCGGTGAGCTTTCTTGTTCTTTGGTGTTTGAGGTCTTCTTTGCTCTTTTTTTTTTTTTTTTTTTTCACTTTTGGGTGCTTGAAGGCTTGTCAGTATAGCCCTTTTGCACTGCTAGTTTTTTCAATGAATTTAATCATTAAAAAAGGATAATTACGTATGAGTTTAAGCTTTGTATGTAGCAAGCTGGTTAGTCAAAAGAATCCCATAAAAGTCATCAGTCTGCCACAGCATTGTGAATAAAGTATCTTGAACCCTTCGACAATCGCATCAAAAAAGGCCAACTCGAACCAGCCTTGAACTTAAAAAGGTTGACCTAGCCCTTAATTATCATGTTGGGTTTGAATTAGGAGGTTGGTGGGCTGTGGTGATAGTCAGGTTGGATGAGGATCAGGTTCTTACAAGAATAAACCCATTTGTGTTTTCGATAAAAAAACATGACATATCAAATGATACCATATTTCATGAAAATTGTCCAGTCAAAGCCATTCTGGAGAATCTTTGTAAATAAAATGATGTAAAGAGGTACTAATAAGTGGGTAGGATTCACACATTCACTTATGTAATTAAGCTCCCACCACTATAGGTGGAGGTAACCTGAAAATCTCTCCAAGGGAAATTCCTAATCGATTCTTGAATGGCCATTAAAGAGAAGAATGTGGCAAACTACATGAATTGAAGAAAATATGGGGTGTTTGTTTGCATTCATTTACATATGTAAATGATTGCATACATAATGGCCAGGGG
This sequence comes from Umbellularia californica, assembly GCA_028538565.1. Classification (NCBI taxonomy): domain Eukaryota; kingdom Viridiplantae; phylum Streptophyta; class Magnoliopsida; order Laurales; family Lauraceae; genus Umbellularia; species Umbellularia californica. The sequence continues at coordinate 7,955,711 of JAPQWN010000001.1, read as the reverse complement.
CTGAACTAGAAAATTCCTCTTTGGGGAAAAAAAAAACACTTGTGGGGTATATATATAACCCATAAACCTTCCTCCATTGTAATGGGAGGGTTTTCAAAATTTCGAGAGGGAGGTCATGGACTCCCCTGCTCGCATACTTTTACCCATGGTAATGATTAGGCATCATCACATATGTTTCGCTCATTTATACATTATATGCATAATGAGGTATGAAAATGATGTATAAATTAGGGCATTTACACGCCGAAGTTTTCACACCTAAATGGGTATGAAAATCATTTCACATCTCTCTGCAACAGACACCAACGCAAATGGTAATTGCATTCTTGTGGGCCCATCAAACATACTTTGTTCCATTCCTGTGGACCCCATATTTATCGTCCAAACCGTTCAGTTCATTTGTTAGACTAATAGATGCCAAGAAATTGAAGTTGATTATCTAATCATATATTTTTGAGTAACTTATGAAAAGCTTCCAACCTACATATCTGATTTTCTTCACTTTTGTGAGCCCTCAAATCATGATTTGAAACTCATTCAATATTCGTTTATTAATGGTAAATATCAAAATTTTAGTTTCATCTTACTTCTTCATTGTTTTTAATTTCATCTTACTTATTCTTTGATTTTTAAGAAATTGTGAAAAACTTTCAAAAATCTAAAATGCATCTAAAACTTTTGGATGTTCTTATTTAGTTATATTAAAAAGGTGATTATGACAAATAGGGGTACTCATGGGCATGGCCGGGCCCAGTCCGATCTAGGCCCCGTCCGCTTTGGGCCGGGCTTAGATATGTAAGTAGGGTCAGATTAATAATTGGGATGGGTTTGGATTAAGTGATAGAAAGCCCATAGCCTAGCCCAGCCTGTCCCATTTAAGAAATGCATATAATTTAATTTAATTAGTGCTCAAATGCCCACAAAAGTGATAAAAGCCATGTTCGATCAGGCCCAATTGATTAAATGGGCGGGCTCGGGCCTAACTTTTATGGCCCGTGTCAGCCTGGGGCTAGACCTTTGCCAGTGTTTCTATAGCCAGGCTTGGATAAGCCTTAGCCTAACCCTGCCTGGGCCATGAACAAACCTGACAAACGTGGTAAAAATAACATTTATATATTGTAAAATCCATTTTTATTTATCACATGAAAAGGGTGGTGGCCCTTAATAAAGAAGGGGTGAAAAACACCTGCCAATTTGGGAGATTTTTTTGGAGAGCAATATTCTCATAGGGCATAACATAGTACTATGAATCGGGATTCTAAAAGTGGGTCTACGTAAGGTGATCGTGAGTGGACCACTTAGGCCCCTGCCCGGATGCATGGCAGGCCGTGAATGGTCCACTCACTGTCACCGTGGGGTTTTACCTCACCAGATTCCGGACCCCAATACTATGGATTAAAGAAGACCATTTTGTTTGGGTTCAAGGTTAGATTGTTTGAGTTTAAGGTTAAAGTTGGTATTTTTTTTATAGAAAGGAGACTTGAATCTACAAAACTCACCAAGGCCATCGTTTGAAGAATAATTTTGCGAGTTGAACCAAATCCAAAATCCAAAGGATGTATGATAAATCAATTAAAAAAATAAAAAATTTATAGGTCTTTCCCACAAAAATGGGGAAATAAAACTGTGATGATCCACGATGCTACTGGGCTTGAGATTGTGTGATGGTCCTAAATGATTATAAGACTTAATTTGACGCATTCCATCAATCGTGGGGCTTTTAGTGTATTGGTTAGGCACATAACATCTGGTATTAGAGCCGACGTCATGGAGTAAAGGCGTTACCAGAGATGTTAGTATGTTACCATCTATTGAGCTAACCTGTTTATGATGTGAGAGACCTTTTATATATGGTTTTTAAAGAGCAATTGGTGTTGTATTATTTCAGTTTGAAAGAAATAGATGATCAAAACAATATATTGGCACATAAAAAACATTACAAACAGAAATAAAATAAATAAAACACCAAACATGCCAGGTTTGGTTACAATTTTGTATGGTTTTTATTTTTTATTTTGAAGAAAATAAATGTTTGGGTAGAGAGAGGAAAAGCAAGCCAACCCATCAAAAAAATCCTCTCTTGCACACATTCCTTCTCTCAACCTCCCCATTGAATTTTGCAAATCCGCATAGTTACAAGGAGTGACTCCTTATGGGTGTTTCCCAAACAATAAGTCTACTTGTCCTGGGTGTCATGTCCCGGGACTGGCCCGACTCCATAGGGGGAGGGCATTCCAAATGCCCTCCCCCTATGGAGTCGGGCCAGTCCCGGGACATGACACCCAGGACAAGTAGCATGGCTCGTTTCCCAAATCTGGAATGCAGAATGACTCCTCCCCTTACAAATTCTAAGAGAGGATAGCATGATTTTAAAAGAAGGAAAGAATATCATAAATTGCTCATAAATAGCTAAAACAAAGGCCAGATAGGTTCATTAGTCAAATCAAACACCACAGGAATCGAGAAAATAAAGGCACATCAGTTAAATAATTACCAACGAAGATCTAATCGGAACCGCTGCGATGTAGAATTCGTAAGCAACCTTCACACCCGTCTCCAATTCAGTTGATGCAAGGCGAGAATGAAGTCACGCTCCCAAAACTATCGCATTCCCGACCTGCACCAAGCGAATCAGAGACGGCAGTAACCAAATCCTCCACTGACAGATCTGCAAATTATTCAAAATCTCTCTCTCTTCTATTCACTTCACCATAGGGGAAAAACAAAAACCCTATCCCCTCTCTCTCTCTCTCTTCCTCCAAGTGAAAGGAATATAAGAGTAGTTGCGTTATTTATATTGGGAGGTTTGAGAAGCAGAGACTCGCGCTTCACGCGACGGTGGACTTTGGGAGCGCTTGCTGGTGAAATTTTCCCAGCAGATGCCCCCACCGACTATTCCTCGTGGAAATCTAAGGCGTTGTTTCTCGGTACTAGTGCAAGTGAAACTTGCTTTTACCACATTAACAGAGGCAGCAAACTTTCTGCCGTGAAATTTTTTTTTTCTTGTGGGCTAATGCCATGTGAAATTCAGTTCTAATCATGTACACTTGGGCTCTCACAAGTCGCAATTTCCCTCGTAATCTCTCAAGAATCTTGATATCCCAATTAAATTGAATTTCAAGAAGAATTTAACATGAGAAAACCAATCAACTTTGATTAAGAGACCATTTCATGATATTCTATCGTGATATTGACCGTACGGCTGTTCTTACATCTGATATTTGCCTCACAACGGCTAAATTTTATATAATTCCTACATAATCGTTCGTACAATAATAGTACGTTATCGCATAGCCTTAGAAGATTGCACAGAATGATGCATGCAATATCGCACGGCCCTTAAATATCACACGGGAAAATACTTAAATCTTGAACTCTCATAATAAATATCCTCCTGAAATGCCTTACGGGTCGTTTTTCAATTTCACATGTGATAGGAAAATGGTCCACATGTGTAAATGATTCACATATGAATTATTTTCATATGCAAACGAGTCACATGTGAAACACATTCTATTGTTTGTCATTTTCACACATCTTTGAATGAGTATCTAAGTGCATCCAATGGTCCATACGTTTCTCAAAGTTTTTTTAAGATTATTGATGAATCAACATCTTAAATTTGAACCCATGGCCATATTTGATCATATAGAGAGGATTAACTGTTCAGATCGTAAAAGTGGGGCCCACAAAAATCTGAAAAAATAGTTCTAATGGTCTGGTTTTTTTGTGAATTCCTCACAATCTATATTGATCCAACGGCTAAAATTTTGCATAATAGCCTTTTTTGGCCTTACTGAGATGATTAGCGGTCTAGATCAAGATTTAGGGCCCACTTTGATAAAGAAACATTGAAAACATCGATGATGGTGTTTCAACGTCGTGGTTAATGTAGCTCTGCACCTTTTGAGGATGGTGTGATTCGGTTTCACACCTATTGAGGTGTAAAAAGTTGTGCCAAATTTTGCACACCTGTTTCACATGATTTTCTCACCTACTTTTTCACACTTGGTGTGTAAATATCATAAACAAACAAGGTGATGTGAAAGAGTTACACATGGAGACCCATTTACACACGAAAATGTAAGGAAACAAATGACCCCTTAGAGTCATCCATAACGCGTTTTTAACAATGTATAGGCTATTGATTGAAAGAAATACAAATTTCATTAAAAAACAGCTCCGAACCCCGTGAGATTAGTTCTCAAGCTCGAATTTGCCTGAATCTCATCTTAAAAGAAAAAGGATTCCCAGAACTTCGTAGAGAGCTTTTTTCACCGGTGGACTTCATGAAACGCGATTTGGAGCCAATGTTTTCCTAAACCAACCTAGAACGTGGTTTTATAAAGTCTAACGACAACTCCATGGAATCCAAGGGGTTGGCCCAGTGGTCAGGACCATGGTTTCTCTCTCTTCAAGAGATAGAGTCTTGGTATAGACCACCGGTACTCCTTTCTTCAGGAATCAAAGGTTGAGTCCACTAGTGTTACCACTTTAGAACCACAGGGGTGTTTATCCGGCTTTCCTCTTAGCCCGAAGAGATGAGTCTAATCTAAAAGGTTGAAAATCTCCCTAAGAAGAAGGAAAAAAAAAAAAAAAAAAAAACCGACAACTCCATGGGTAATATGCCTATTCCATTCCATCTTAAAAGAATATACATTTCCAATCATTCTACATCTAACGATAGGATAGCAACTAGGCCCGGGCGAGCTATGCCTGTCAAGTCTTCTGGAAGGTGACAATTTTCTTGAAAAAGAAGATGCTCGCGTGAACGATGATGGTAGAGGATATGGAAAAGTCTGCCCACCGCAAGACTGAAGGTCACCCATGATATGGGTGTTTTCTTTTCTTGCTGACCAAGTAGAAAGAAAGTAGCTGACTAAGGATATTATTTCTTATTCGACGGGCTCATTTATTTGGTATAGTTTGGGAAGGAGTTGAAATATGGGAAGGAATAAAAATAGGAAAAAAATGGAGAAAACATTGAAATTGAGGGTGTTTAGGAAGGGGGGAGGGCAAGTAGGGGAGGAAATTTGGGGGTAAAATTAGTGTTGGAGAGGCTCCAAAATTTTCCGTTCAAAGCTGGAGAAAAATAAGAGGTAAAGAGGGAATTTTTTAGAAAATTACTGAACTGTTCTTTTGTCAAATTGAAGCTTTTGCAAAAATAAGGATAAAATGGTAATTGTCTCTCTACCTTACAAACAAACAAAATTATACTTTTTCACTTTTCTTTTCCTATTTTTTGACAGTCCAAATAAGAGGATGTAAAATTAATTTTCCCTCCTCACCCCTCCCGACTTCCCAAACATAGTGTTAGATAGCAAGAGATTGATAATAATGAGAGGGGCATGGGATTTTTCATCAATGCACCTAAAAGTAGGGTTGTCAGGATGCCATAATACCCGTTAACACGACACGAACTCATACGAGATTAACGGATTCGGGTGGGCTCTTAATGGGTTTGGATCGTCTCAAAAGAAGAAATTGAGATTTATTATTTTATAGTGAGGTTTTAGGTGGGATCCACTCTAGATTCTCACTTACAGTTTCGTGTGCCTTATATTTTTTTCTCCTTATATATATTTTTGTACGGACTTTTTTTTTTAATTTTCGAAATGACTTAATTACTTAACGGGTTTACGGGTTGGGTCATATAACCCATTAAATTAAAGGGTTGTGTTCGGGTTGGATTTTTTGACCTGCTACGTAAACGGGTTGTGTACGGATTGAGGTGATTTTAACACAAAATTGTCAACCTGTAATCCGAATTCGTTAACATAACACGATTGACAGCCCTACTTAAAACAGAATGGTAAAACCATTTACACACTTCTCATGCAAAAGGTGTTGGTGGGCATTTCACACCGTCTATATTTTTTGTTCTAGGCCCTGTCAAAGGCCTTTATTTTTGTTTCTGTGGGCTCTATGTTTTTAATCTAAACCGTTCATTTTGTTTCTTAAAATAAAAAATGTTAAGACCTTGAAGCCGATTATTTTAATTCTTTATAGATTTTAGTGATTTGTGAAGAGTGCTAACCAATAAATTTAGTTTTATGCACTTCTGTGAGCATCCAATTCATCATCTAAATCACTTAAAATATTTTTATATTTATTTTATAAAATAATATTTTTTATTAACAACAAATATCAAGACGTGTAGTTTCATATCTTTATTCGCAATGGATTTTGAATAATTTGTGAAAAACATCAAAAGAATCCAAATACATCAAAATAATAATGATTTTGACAAACATGATAACGTGTTTCATAAATATAATATTTTTATTCCTACCATTTTCACATGTAAATCTCATTTTTTGCCAATAAAATAAAATGTAAACAGGGGACAACTTCTAAATCTCATAATCAATTATTGGTGGGCACGTTCAAATCTACCTAAAAGTCAAAATTAGGAGGCAACTGTGCAAACAGTTAAGAAACTTAAAAAGGAGGTTGTTCCTCAAATAAATTTGGGAGGAAGGCTGCACTTATAACACCTACCCTCCTAGTGTAAGTTCTCCCATTGGTGGGGCTCACTTGGAACAATGCTATGAAGTTATTGCCCTACTCTACTATAGAACCCATTGGCATCCTTAAATTTCTGACAGCCTACTCTACAACCTAGACCAAGAAAGGAAAATAAAGGTCCCACTATTAAATGAAATGAGATGAATACAGATAAGACAGATTAGGCAGTGGTAACTATTGTCAAGACTTTCTCTTCTCCAGTCAGAAAGAGAAAGTAACCATCTATTGTCATGGCTGGTAAGGTGTAAGATGACTTAGGAGAGCTGCTGTTATTCAAATTTAGATGGATTGTTGTTTGTTTTGTACAAGACAGTGAGCTCAGGCATCATGACTTTGAATTGAGGTTGGATGGAAAAGTCCAAGGAGTAATCAAATGCTATACAGGTTAGATTCGAACTGCCTAACTTGGATGGCACATGGACAACAAAATGGTCGGAAGAGGACATTTGAAAAGTAGAAGCCAGTAGGTCACATTCACAGGCCCGACATGCTTTTGCCGTAACTTTTGATTTTGCCATGAATACAAGAAAGATGCCAATGTGAGGTCTGGTTTCTTCCACATATGGAGTCCATTTGCCCTGCTGCAGCTAGTACACTAGAACCGTATAAAATATGTCGGCATCGACGGGAGGGTGTTTTCTATCTATCAGCATTTATTGGATCCTTTCTTGTTCACCTGCCATCTTTTTGGGTTGTTTCCGGTAAAATCCTCTTTATTTTTTCTTTAGAACTAACTTGGAGGCGAGTTGTTCTCGGAAACAGATGTTGATATGGGTCTTCTTCCAAATTGATTTTGGGATGATATTTTTTACATGGATTCTTCTTCTAAACTGATCTATCGACAATTTTGTCATTTTAAAGCCCCCTTGACTTGGAACATCTCTCTTCGGTAATTATTAAATTTCTACTTCACTTTTCGGTAAAGCTCCCTATTCTAGGGTGGAAATTTTCACTCTCAAACGTCATCTCCACCATTTTTTCTACGCCATTTTTTCCTCATTCAAATAGTCTTATGTCACCTCAAATTTTAAGTCATCTCATTCAGCTATTCAACACGCAAAGATGAGTCTTCCCATCAACTCTTCTACACTCCCATATAAACATGAAAAAAAAAAAAAAGTTTAACAATTCCATTAACAGTGAACTGGGAGAAGACAATTTCATCTGGTCTGCCGACACCTTTAATTCAGGAGATCATCTCTCTTCTTTTTCTTCTTTTTAATTATTTTTGGCATCCGAACTTACACGCATGGGAAGAGTGACATACATAGAGTTCGAACCAAAAAGATAGAAAAAGAGCACGAGATATTGGAACCAATAATTTTTTATATGGGCCTCTTCAAATTGTTAATCATACATCTAAGGTCACCAAATGCAAAGTGAAAATTTACATATTTTAGCCAACCCATGATGCCCTTTCATAGACCGCCTGTCCTGCCATTGGTATACATCAACAGCATCCACAAAGTGGGTCACTGCTCCGACCATAAGTCACTCTTTCTACATTCGTTTCTCACCTCTTTTTTAACATATTAAACTTTCACTAGTATTAGAAGCCCAATGTATGGATTAATTATCGTGCAAATTAGATGGTTAATTAAAATTAATCTAATAAAAAGTGATTACAATTATACAATTAATACTTCTTTTTTTTTTTCAATGTATCTGATGAAAGTAAATGTTGGAGGTCACAAAGTATGTGCATACATTCACTCCTTCAAATTTCTTTTCTATTGACTTTCTTGTGCAGGTTGGAGGTCACCAACGAAAGTGAAAGGACAAAGAGGACACGAATGGCAATAATAAGGAGATATATATGAAGAAATGCAATTTATTTGAGGGTTTGCCTCGAGATAAAATGTAATGGAGAAATAAAAAGGAACAAACATTATATTGTTGGCCCAGCATAATTGGGACATGACTTTGATGATGATGATGATTTACTATCTGCATACCTGAGCATTTTTCACCAACTAACATTCAACATTATCTTTCTACCTAAAAAACATTCAGCATAAAGGTATAGAATTGCAAGGAAATAAACAAAACCCACAAGCTCAATAAGTAAAATATATTGCAGATTTCATAATCAGGATGAGTCTAGTACAAAATCAATCCTTGCTATGACACTAACAGGCTCCAGTTACAAACCCCCACTCCCAGAGAAGAAAAAAATTACGGTCTGAGTATTCCATCACCCAGTTGATAAGAGTACGCAGAAACTCCATTTGACATGCCACTCATTGCAGAAAAAGGCTCAGGTTTCAGTACTACATTGCAAGAGCATATAGCATACACAAGGATTGTACATAACTGACAAAATCTTCCCAAGAGAATTGCCATATTAGAACTTCATATCACCAACCACAAAGGATGTCATGCTCTGGATACGGACACATTCAGCTTTGCCAAAAGAGGAGAAAACAAGCTAGTGGACCATCCTGTAGGCAAGCCTCAAAGCTGGAGGTGACAACATGTGGGCAACAGTTGGAAAGGATGGGGAGGTGAGGGTGCCAAGAATGAAACAGTTAAAACTTAACAATGCAACCGCTTCAGATGCTGGCTTGTTCCTTATGGTTGAGAAGAACTGGACCACACTCTTCAGAGATATCCCTACCACAGTAAAAAGTGCTATAACCAATGGCATGCATGGGTCTTCAGCCTCCCAGATGATCATGCCAACCACAAGCGATAATATAGTACTAAAGAGAGACTGAGAAAGTGCAACGCCCCTTCGCTGATCCAATACTTCACTGACTACTAGATTGCTGGAGATGATCCCGGGATGAAATGGATGTGAGTGGGCAGCTTCTGAGCTGAGTTTCAACATAGCAGGCTCTCTGGATTTACCTTTGTTTTCATCCTTCCAACCATCTTTGTCCATTAGAAGGTCTTGTAGCATCACTCCGCTTCCATTAAGGCCAGATTTCCTTGGTGGGACAGTGCTGTCTGCGATCAGGGGGATGCCATAATCACCATCATGAGCTAGTTTGATTCCCATCTCTTCTTTAGACTCAATAGTCCAGAGCCCTTTCCCCTGAATATGCTTTAGTCGAAGGTTTTCATCTTTCAGAACCTGCAACTGTAGGAACAAGCAAAGGGCATCTAATATAAATGTAATGGTGTGATACAGGTTATCAGCAGTAATGAGCAAAGAACAAGGCATGACTTGTCCAATATCTTCTGCACAGAGTCATGCGTAAACAGAACAGCATCAGATTTTAGAACCCCACATACTTGCCAAATGCCAAGCCCATCATTTCATACTATATTCTAAAATGAGACCATCTCAAACTACAGATTTCTTTATACACACCCTCATTATTTTTCAGCAGACACAAAACAACAGTATCTCCCCTTCCCTGTTGACCTGTTGTGAGGACTCTTAGCTACCCCACCTTTCCTCTTTTGACCTGTTGCAAGAACTTTCAGAATCTTTAGTGACTTTCGGCCCTTGCGGGCTTTGGTTCTTTCATTGCTCAGTCACCATTGAACTAGATCTAAAGAGGAAAATATGTGCAGAGGGGGAAAATACAACAAGAACTAGACTTCCCTCTCTGATTGCATAATTAAGTAATAAAGAAAGAAGAAATAAGAGAGGTTAGAAAAGTGAAGGTGCCAACCGATCCTTTTTATATTATTTAGTTTCCAGATACATTACCATGATTGCAGAATTACAAATCTTTTAGATCTAGAATTCATCTTTATAAATCAAGCAAATCATCCAATCATCTCAGTGGGGGATAAAGCCAATATCCAATATTGTGATCCTCATCACACCCAAATTAATGGTCCCTCACTAGTGTGGTACACTACATGTGCACGTAATTCTCAACAGGTCTCAGTTACAAGCAGGTCCAAGACATTTGTTAAGGTCTAGGTTTCAGTCTAGGTCACTAATAGTAATTTAGGTTTGACCAAGGATCCATCATGAATCTATCCCACTCCATCTTTATCCCTTTGCAAATCTGATTACGAGTAGGGGATTCCTACCCTTTGGAAAAATTCTGTGTACCTCCCAATCATCATCATCATTAAAGCATTGTCCCAACTAAGTTGTCTATCTTAAGCCAAATCCTCACATAGGTTGCACTTCTTTAGATATATCCTTACTACTTCCATCCATTCCCTCTTTGGCCCACCCCTTTTTCATCGTGGGCCATCAACTTGCATATAAAAGCTTTTCTTCAATAGTGTTGTCGTTGCGTTGGACATGTCCAAACCATCTCAATTGAGTCTCTCTTAATTTATCACCTATTGATGCTACCCCTAAATGCTCCTAAAAGTGCTCTTTTTTATTCTATCTTTTCTAGTTTTACCACACATCCATCTCAACATTCTCATCTTTGCTGCACTCATTTTGTTGATCTGTTACTTCTTGATTGGCTAACATTCTTCATAGGCCATAAATGGTAATCGTTGTCCAGTAAAAAATTTCCTTCGATCTTGTTATGCGCCGATCACATATCACTCCAGTAGCAAGACTTTACTTCAACCATCCCGCTTTTATACTGTGTTCAGCATCTTCCTCAATCTCTCCAACTGTACTAATTATCGAGTCAAGATAGCAGAACAGATCTCATTGTGGCATCTCGAGCTTCAATTCTCTTAGAAGTTTCAACTTTTTACATATCCCCACCATAAGTTGCAATTCATATATTTGTACAACTTACTATAAAGCTCTCGGATTCTAAAGCCTCCCACCATCCCTCAAGTTTCACACTCACACCAATCTCTCGATTCATCCATCAAGACCATATCAAATGTAAACAATTTACACCAAGAAATCTCCTCTTGAATATGAGCAGTTATGGGCCTAAAGCTAACTCCTGATGCAAACCTATGGTTCACTAGAAACTCACTTGTCTCTCCAAGTCTCCACAGGTGTTTCTCACACTTGTAATAGCTCCCTCATAAATGTATTTAATGATCTCAAAATAACTTATTAGGACACTCCCTTTATCTAAAATCTACGAAATCGTCTCTCTAGGTACCCTGTAGTAGGCTTTTTTTTAGATCAATAAAGACCATATGGAGATTTTTCATTTTCCTTTGATATCTTATTGACTACTTAAGTGAGAAGATCGCTTCCATAGTTGACCTCCATGTCATGAAACAAATCTGATTGTTCGATATCTTGATCTTTTGTCTAAATCTTTACTCCATTACTCTTCACATAGTGTCATAGTGTTATTCAAAAGTTTTTCTCTAGAGTCTAGGTACCTCATCTAACTTTTTAATATTCAACTACAACTCCCCACTCCTTAAATTAAGTTTAAGTAACCTTCTTTCCTATTTTATTGCATATTGTGTTGATGAGCATTGAAAATTTAGTCTATAACACTGTTGATCAAAGGAAAGAAGGAAAAAAGGTGAATATTCAAAAGACAAACTTCCCTCATCACAACCAAGGGATGGCTGAAGTTTGATCCTTGTTAGGTCCTAAAGGCTTTTTTTTACTAATTGGGTCAGACTCTTCATATCCAAAGCATTCTGACCTAAACTCATCCCAATTAACCGTTATATCTCTTCATATGTGTGCATGCATTTTTTTACTATTTTTTTGTGTTTCTTTGTGCGTGCATGCATGTTGGAGTCAGGGACCAAAAGAAAACAAAGGGCTCAACCATCCTTTTCCCTTCTTCCTCCTTCCTGATGCAGTCATGGGTATAAACTGAAACCAGTGATGCGTTCACAATATCTGATACTACTGTTACCACAGTATTTAGAGATTGCCGTACTTCTTTCAGACTAAACAATGCAAGATGATAGTGATGGATTTCCTCTGGAGGATCAAACCACCAACACAAACACACCAATAGACAAATGATGCTGACAAAAACTCCACACAAGAAAAGAAAACAGAAATAAAGACTTCAACTGTGCCTTATTCCAAAATTATAAAAATATCGTCTCCAAGCTGAACTACAGTCAACCTTTACAATGCATATATTGCCCAAGACACCTAATTTCAGCAAGAATATCCCATGATTTTTTCAGTAGGCACTAATTAGCAACTACTAGTAACACACTGGAAGGAAATCAACAACTGATAATACATGGCCCATCTTATGGAGAAGTGGACCCTGCCTGCTGGACGTACACTCATGGGCAACCATGGGTGTGCTGGTTACAGCTGGGTTTGGGCCGATCTGGACCTTCAACTGTCCAGCCCACACAACCCACACAAGACCCCTTTCGTGCACTGTTATGAAGTGCAGTTTTTATTCATATTTGCATATCCAGCCCCGTAGTTTGTGCTTATATAAACAGCCCTTGTAGGTGTATAACTTAGAAACCGTAGGCCGTTTTAGCTCCATAATGCAGTTGGGACCTCTGCACATGGGTTCAGACCCATGTGTTTGGTCAAATGCTTCCATGAATGTCAAAGCCTGCTCAACCACTTTATCATCAAATCCATCCACATCACTTCCCTTCTACTCTTTTCTTTCATGAAATAGCTAATGGAAAAGGATTGTGAATGGGTTGAAAGGTTTTCAAGTTACTCTTCAACAAGCTGAGACGAAAAATGAAAGAAGGGTTTAGGTTCAATTACAATGGAATTCAAAAAGAAACCTCATGGGCTGCTCCATTTTCTAAGGCTGTTGAGATGAAATCAAGCTCGTTTTGAGTTGTGATGATGATGATGATGATGATGAGTGGCAGTGATGTAGTGTGGGCGATTTTGATAAAGTTATTCAGGTTTGATGGAGGTCAATGGATGAACTTCCTAAAATACCAAAATCATTAACTTTAGGGGTCTTCATTTTTATTTTTGTTAAAACTGGACATTGTGGCCAACCAAAGATGGAAACAATGAATAGAGGGTAGGGCAATACCCATGGGGCTCATTTGAGGGATTTCAAGGGTTGGTTTTGAGACAACTAGGGAAAAAATGGAACTCCATCATTATTTTATTTTATTTTTTGTTGGACGGTGGGTGGGCTGGGGTCCATTTCAAGGCCAAAAAAGGTTAATCATATGTGTTTGGTGGGTAGTATAGAGTTGGACAGTCCCGCCTGATAGGAAATCAAGGGTTGGATTAATAAAGATTGAATCAATTTACCAAGAGAAAAAAAAAAAGATTGCATGTGACTATTTGACTACTTTAAGGCTACAATTTGGTCGATCGCCAAAGACGGGGCATGGGAATGTTTGACAATGCTCATGAAGTTATTAGGGGGCTAAGAGTTGTATTTATTATTTAGAAGGAAAACAACAAAAATATAAAAACAATTTTCACTATCTTTACGATTAAAAAAAAAAAGAAAAGAAAAGAAAAAAGAAACACAAAATCTGAGCTTACAAAAGCATGAGACATTCCTCTTTCTTCTTGGTTTCATTTTCTTGGCATAAGCTACAGCTTTGGTAGCTGAAAATCTCGCTGGAGCATGGGAAGAAGAGAGCATGGCGCGCGCGCGTGTGTGTGTGTGTGAGAGAGAGAGAGAGAGAGAGAGAGAGAGAGAGAGAGAGAGAGGAAAAGGAAAAAAATATAGGGCCCATTTGTTTGCATGGAACTGAATACATAGGAATTCATGGTCAAATGAGTTCAAACAAAGGATTATTAAAGAGGCGAAGGGTGACGGATATAAGGTAGGAATGTAGACAGGGTCCTTATTTTCCTAGGATTTGATTCACTAGGGTGATGGCTGGGTATTCATTTCCCACCTCCCCATGTTTCATTTTCCATCAAGGGGAGACTATTAGATGGTCATTTTTGGCTATTCACCTTTGTTTGTTTCATCTTAACCACCTCTATAAATAAAGATCTTAGAATTCCTGGGAATTCCATTACATGAAACAAACAGGGCCAAAAAAAAGTAATATCAACCAATTCAAGCATGAAGGAATAAAAGCTCACTAGCGACTAAACTCAAGGTAGGGACAGGTCTACAATGTCACATACATTAACCTGCATATAGTCTCCACATTCCCCTTCAAAAGAACAACCCCTGTGCTAGGTAGTTCAAAATAATTTACACGCAAAGAGGGAAGGAAAACAGAGAAATAGAAGGCGTATAGACCATAATTGTTTCATCCAAGGAAACATTACAACTAAGCTTACATTGAGCAAGACATGCTTGACAACATTGTGGCCTAACAATAACACCTAATACACAAGAAAATTAGCCAGCATCACATTCATCTAATTCTTATCTTTTTAAGTTGAAAGACAGCCAAATTTTCTTCTACAAGGACATAATCATTAGATATCAGCTTGAGCGTTATTTATATAAAGAATAGATTGACGCACACATGTTTTTGATTTAAAAATTCCTGAAGACGAACTAATGAAGATATAAGATGGAAATTTGTTAATAGAATCTTTTCATTGCAGAATTGTAGAAAACAACAACAGAAAAAAACTTCAGGTTACAGGAAAAACACAACTTCTTAACTCTGGGTTGGTAAACAATACAAAAACTACCTCATTCTTCAAAAGCTCAATTTTCGCAATAGCTTTATCATGCTCCTCTTCAATCTCTATTAATATTGTCTCCACGAATCTAAGGTCTTTAATAGCTATTTGTAGCTGTCTGTAAACTTCTCTCTTTTCCCATATTAGATTTTGCAGCTTAATTTCCATCTCATGCAGATGAAATTCCAGCTGTAATCATCGCGATTGAAAACAAAAACAAATTAAAAAAAAAAAAACCCATCACATAAGTTAACAGATTATAAAGTTTAAACTAGAAGAGATTAACAAATGAGAGATCAACTTAATCAATGAATCCGCTATTAGATCACCCCACCAGAATGGACTCATAATTGGGACTAGTAGTGTCCATGTGGCATCAAAATGGCACCAATCTTTCAAAACCAATAATCAACTCAAAGGGTAGTCTAATACCCTTCTTATGGCTAAGATACTTACAATTTACCACAAAAGTATGGGATTTTCTTCTTGCATTTTTCTATGGGACACTACCAAGAGTATTTGAATGAACACATTTCACCAATGTGTAGAGGGAATATAAATACAATGACTTCACATAACTTATTTAAAGAAAAGAACCAGTCAGGACTAACCACTTTCTCCTTTTGGAAAGCATTCAAAATTCGAAAGGGGAGCGATGCAAGAGCAATTGTCCAATGAATGATACCCAAGCACACGTTTACAGGGAAACAGATGATGGCCTTCAGCAGCCGCAACCATGCGAGAGTGACAAAAACAGCCGTTCTTACACCAAGGAGGAAGACATCTTTGATCAGCTTGCAAAACAATACAATACTATTTGCCGATGTCTCTATCAACAACCCCATCAGATCTGCCATTATTGAACAACCCAAATTTCTCTTCTATGCTCCTATCCAGTTCCAGGTGCCAACCCCACAACATACCTACCAAAACTGCATATGTTACAATCAATCAGAGAAGAAAAAAAATTTTTGATCAATGACCCTTTGATCAACCACCCAAATCCAACGGAATAGTCTATTCGAACAGAACCCTAAATCAGACAAAACCCGCCTAAATCAGCATTCAAAATGTGGCTCCCAAAAACCCTAATCCAATCGAGATAACATGCCAGAAAGAGAAGAGCCAAAAAAACGTGAGAATAACAAGCTCAGATAGAGGGAAGAGGATTACCGATTGGGATGGTATCGAGAGAATGGGAAGAGATGGATGAAGAGATAGAAACGGGTAAGGTCGGTGACGAGGCATTGGGAAGATGCAATGGACACGTGGAAGGGGAAGGAGACACGTTTGTGGAGAGATATGGAGGGAGATGTTGTGGGCATTTTGCCGCCGCATTCAGCTTCGCGCCAATACATACAAACTCAAAACCCAATGCCTTTCCTCTTTTTCTATTGATATTGAAGTTGCATGCCTGACATTTATTTGCCATTTGTTTTCAAGTGCCATGCTTCCTGTCAAGAAAAATGGTTGGAAGATTCTAGTTATTGTGTCGTCTAATATTAGTATGTAAAGGGCTAAATAAGGGCTTAAGTAGTGTAAGGCCCTTGGAGGCCTGGGCCCACCCTAAGCCCAGTCCTGCATTTAGTGTTCGGGATCTTCTCTTAGCCTTTTTTATTCTGCTCTGAAAACACGGATCGGCGCTTTCGGAGCGGATCCGTCTTTGGAGCACGTTTCGATCATTTTTAGAGCACGGTTCGACCATCCTCGGAGTGCGGTTCCACCGAATTTGGAGCGAACCGTGCAAAATTTTGATTTTTTGTACATTTTCTCTTTTTGTAAGCTTGATATTTATCTTTTGAATGAAGAAATTTTTTTTTTGACTTATTAATTATTCTCTATTTTATGTGATTGACTTATTAATTATTCTCTATTTTATGTGATCAAGTTGCAAAGTTATTTTTTCCTCTATTTTTGATACTTGAATATATGGTTAAGATATATTTGTGCTCATTCGTTAATTGTTTATAAACCCATAAATACTATATTGTATAAGTGCTCTGGAGGCGCTCCGAAGATATAATTATTTTAAAATTTAGCATTTTGACGCTCCCGCTCCCATTCTCATTCCCACCCCGCTCTGCTCTGGGCACTTAGGTCCTGCTTATGTTCAGAGTAGGGCTTGGACAACTCTGGGCCCGGCCCTTTAACAGGGGAGACTCTCAGGCAATCCGGACTCAAAGCTCCATCCCTTATTGCTTTCTTGGAATTTGGAGATCGATCTGCGAGGAAACAATTTTTCCTTGGATTTTGCCACAGAAAGGCTTTTTTTCAGAAAAATGTGGAATTCTCATTTCCTTTTCTCCCTCCCATCTCCCGACTTGTCTACAGAAAGCTTTCTTTGGGGGGGTGGGGACGGGGGGATTTCAAGCTTCAAAAGCTCTTCGTTTCCATGGAAATTCTCCATTCAAGTTTTTTTTTTTCTCCTTTCCTCCTTTTCTTTTCTTTCTCTGCAGCAATATATCTGCTTTCCCTTGTGCTATTTTGCGCCAGGTGTAAATGTAAATGTAATAGGAGAGACTGAAAGCATATAAGTAGTGTGATCTTTTTCCTTTTTCTCATGTGTTCCGTTTCCTTTCTTTCTTTCCCTACCTTTCTTGTCAAAATCTTCTTTTGTAAATTTATATTGGCAACTAGACTTATACCTTGCTTCTTATCCGTCTCTTGTATAAAAACTAATGATCAAATATTGAACTTTAGTATAGATTTTGGCTTATTTGAAATTTTATATGTGAATGGATGTTATAAAAAAAAAGGCCCAAGGGTATCCCAAGGGTAGCGCATTCGGCTAGGACCACGGCTAGGAACCGGAGGATGTAGTTTTAAACTCACGCTCTATAGAATGCCAAATAACTTTTACGGCGTTTAAATTAAAGGTTAAGATCATTTGATTTGATGAGACCGATAATGGGCCTACTTGACAACGACATTCAAATCTACTGATCCATCTACTTCTCTTAGTTGAGCCCCACTTCATAATCCGTCTCCTTGTTTAGATATTGAATGGAAATTAATTTGTGTTGCATTTGAATTCAGTCATGATCTTATCAAAATTCATCTGATAACATGGCGCCATTATTGCTCAACACATTATCATGTGCCATGGAAACAAACCAAAAAAACACTTTTGCTGCTGCTTTTATTATCTAAAGATGATAGCCTTACAACATTTTGCTATGAACAGAATAAACTTCCATTCCCAATTTGAAACCAAGAACTAGGAGAAAGAAAAGATAATATCATGATTCTAAGAGGGGGACTAATCAGACTTGGAGCTGCAGTGGGGTGAGTCTATGCTGGTTCCATTGTTAGAGAAATTGAGCTGGCAGTACAAGTGTGTCCAGAACTTGACGGACCCAATTATCCCCACCTTCCATCTGGTCCTCGCGTCCCCTGCGAGACTGAATGATATCTTATTCCTCTTCAACGAAGCATCAATCTCGTCCATTCCTGTTTTTGCTAACACAATGGATGAAGTTTCGACAACGTAGGCGAGGGTGTAGGTGCTATTCTTCTCCACATCAAATGGTTCAGCTACTAAATTAGCTATGGTGACCCCTTGGAAATTGAGTGCAAGCTTGAGATCAGAAAATGTAGCATGGACCTTGGCATTATCGTTCACAGCGGTGATGTGGATGGTGATCTTTGCGTCCATATTTCCATATTGGTCGTAGTTTAGGCTTTCCAGATGAGCATAGGAGGTGCGCACGTAGGGGAGCTTGGGACGTAGGATCATATAGCCTGTGAATATGGTGATGCCTGCAAAGACTACCGCAATGGCGATGATTGTGCACACAATGGCAACCAACCAGATCAAAGGATGAGTTGATCTTGATTGAAGTTTGGGGTTTTGTTTGGATGGCATTGAGAGCTAGTGGTTGATATCCAGTCAAGGAAAACATTAAGAGTTGTGTTGTGGCCTTTTGATCTTGTGCTGCACTGAAGGTCTTTTGATCTGGTTATCATCACAGGAGAAAGAGTCATCTAAGATGCTAATGGGGTAGTGAGGCTTGGTATCTTCCTTGCCTTGTGGTAAAGCGATTGATGTTTTGTTGTATAAGAAAAGTTTGTCTCTGTCACTTTTCCCCTGGGAAAGAAAATACCAAACTTGCAATGCCAATTAATTCCCAGATCTTTTCCTTCCCTTCCACATTAATCTTGGGTCTTTCTGTTACATTTACATGCTCTTGGATAAGTTTATTTTCCTTTCTTGCATTTGACCCATATAGCTTGTAAAATCAATTTTCCTGCTCTCTTGGGGTGCAGGAGATACTGGTGATACTGCTACTAAAGGTTTGAGCTTGCCGCTATCCTTTATCAAGTATACTAGTTAATCTTATGGCTGATAGTTGAAATCTCCACAATCTTTGCCTTGCATTTGTCTATCTGGATAGGAAAGGTTCTTGGATTATATTTCTCTTCATGAATTGGTGGCCTAGTTGGCTCCTGCCATTTCAAAACTTTTAAAGGAAACTCATTCAAATTAATGGGTAGTTAACTCGCGGTGGAATTTCCTTGAAGTCTCAAGAAACAGAAGGCAATTTTATTTTTCTATGTACTAAAATTGAAATTCACCCAAAAGATCCAGCCCAGATGAGTATCTGGCACAATTCAGACATCCCTTTGACATGATCTAGGACAGCATTCAGACAGCTTGTAGGGCTGGAACACATTGCAGATTAACCGTTAATGATTGGCAGATGGGGAGCTGCATCTCCAAATGCTCCACAGCTTTTTTGTTGTTGACATTTTCTTTGTTGATGGGGGTACTTGGAAAAATAAATATGCTAAATTGGGATGGTTGGACAAGTAGAATTCACAAGTCCCACCCCAGATAAATGTTATAAATCTTCAACATCTATGATACATTTTAATACTATTATGGGATTTGGTATTGTTCAAATCAATTCATGCAAACAAAGCTTAAGGGCTATCCCCATTTCCTAGGTTTTATCAGCTTGCTACAAGTGAGTGAGTAGAACATGTTACATAAAATACTCAAATGTAGTTTTTCAGTGTGCTATATCAGTGTCCATATAGTCTTGTACATAAAGTGCCTAACATGTTTTACTTATTCCATCCAAATCCTTGCTTATGTGAAACAGCAGGGTTCTTTATGCAGATGAGTCTCAGTACTTTAAATGGAGAAAAGGTTGTAACTAGTTGATCTGTAAGCTTTTGTCAGGTTGTCAATTGGATATCCGGGCACTGAGAATTGCTATTGCAGCTTCACAGGCCACTAGAGGCAGAGCCCAAATCCATTCATTATCTCAATGCTGGCGTGGGATTAAATTCTCCGTGAACCAACCCCACATCCTCAAAGGCTTGCCTCAGGCTTTTATTTTGAAGAATCTGATCTGAAAGCACATTTGTCTCTGGGCTTTTTCCACTTTATATCTTAGTTACTGTTTTCAAAGGCAGTCAAGGTTCTCATAGTGGTGTATGTAGAAACCAAGAGCTGGGGTCACTTGGTTCTGGGTTGGGAGAAGGAAAGTCAGTGCTGCTTCCAAAAGGTTGAATAGGCATTGGAAACAACTGGCAGGATGGTGAAAACCAGGTCCAAAGCTGCTTCTGTGAATTAAACTGGATACTAGTCTGAGATGTGTCTTCTACTTTGAAAGTTAAAATGCACCTAGTCCCCAAATAGTTCAGCTTTAAGACTCTATGATGCAGCCTATTTTCAGAAGCTACTTGTAAGTTTAGTTGTGACAAGTGGTATTTTTTTTAGCTATTGGTAATGTGTCTGGACTCTTATTGTTATTATTATTATGTACTGTATTTTGGGATTTTATTTTCTTGCCTATAGAATTACTCCTCCCAACAGTCATCTGCTCTTATGTGGACATTCTTTGCTTCTTTATCAGAACTTGGGAACAAACTTAAAAGAAAACAGTAACAAATGAAGGACCTGATTTCAATTGTTACCCTGATGGTTTCAGGGCTTCTAGACTTGGGATGTGTCCTACTCATGTAAATTTTAGCATTCGTCTGATGGTTAGGATAAGGAGGAAAGCAGTAACACCCTTAGATTGGATGGTTTCCATTTTTCGCACACAATTAGATTATCGGAGTTTTACCAAAAAAAAAAAAAAAAGTAGGTCATGGGAGACCTTTGAAATCCTTATTCCCTCCAGACATTGTCCTGCTTCCAGGTGGGCCTCACAGGCCATTCTACTCCGAGCTTAAAAAAATTGGCTCATTGCATTGATGGATAGATGGCAACAAAAACCTACTCCATGGACCTTTGGATGGTCCTTGTTCCGGGTGCAGATGACTGCTATGGTTATCCATTCAGGTTCCAAGAGTTCTAGGCATTTGACAACAATGAGACAACCTCTACAAGCCCAGTTTTGCCAGAGCCCAAATTCTGTAACACCAAATTTGAACGTCTAACAGGACAGATCCAAACCTTAATTCAGGTCCGAAATACTTACTGGGCCCAAAATGGGCTGCGAAATCAATGCTTGTAGCAATCAGGCCTCCCATAACCTTCAGTGGGTGAGGATGAATCAGAGGTCTTTTTTGGACTGGGACCCCTTCAGTCTTTCTTGGCCCCAGACTTGGGCCCATGTGAGTGTTGCTGAAACCTGCCCCTTGAATCTTGAAGGCATATTCTATCCTGCTACACTGCCCTGTGCATGAGGATTCCTAATGATTAGATAACTCTTAACATGTGTGTTTTGGAGGATTGTTTATGGTGGATGGTCTGTAGAGAGTTCATTGAAATTGGATACTCTGAAGCCTTGGCTTGTTTGCAGATCATGTTTTGCTGCCAAACAGCACTTGTGGCCAATACAGAGATAGCATAGGAGGCAAGTCGGATGAGAGGCCACTTGTGAATGGGTGGATTTTATTAATTGTTGGCATGTGGCATGCTTTGAGCAAGCCATGCAAACCAGGGCTGGCTGTGCTGGGTATTGACCTACCCCAAGTGATCCTGAGTTGAATGAGTGGAACCCACAAACACGCCCACCCTATTGAAAATCGGAGCTGGTCAAAATGAATTTCCTCACTGTTCGTAGGATATCTCAAGATTTT
The DNA here is from genome assembly GCA_028538565.1 of Umbellularia californica. Classification (NCBI taxonomy): domain Eukaryota; kingdom Viridiplantae; phylum Streptophyta; class Magnoliopsida; order Laurales; family Lauraceae; genus Umbellularia; species Umbellularia californica. Next base: position 7,933,726 of record JAPQWN010000001.1, on the reverse strand, counting down.
ACTGTAATAGGAGTTGACCCTATCATAGCATTGAGCAAATGATGAATAGAGTAACGTATTCATCATGTGGTCAATCTCACAGTGGGATCAACTACTATTAGAGTAAAATTTTAGAACTTCACAAGAATGGTGATGGCATTCATTCTGAATGGCTCGGATTTTCAATAGGGTGGGCCCTACTATATGTCTTTATATGCCTTTTAGATGAGATCAAGGGTGGGCCCTGCTATGGTTTCACACTCTCTCCTTAAACTCAGGATTTCTCTGAGTCGGAGGCCCGAGAGGATCGGGATTCTGGCTGCGGCTCGGCCCTGAGCGTGTCCGTGCTGACGTGTCTATCAAGATGAAATTTGAATTGCCAGAATCGAGTGGGCCTAGCCCAAACTAAAAACTGCCAAACCGAGCCCAAGCCCGGCTGATGTTATAATTATATGATATATGATAAACATGTTATATTTGTAACACGTGTTTATATTACCATAACAATTACTTAATGATCTAGTTAGGGGTATGGCGAGCATGCCCTGAATTCAAGCAGGGCTGGCTTAAAAATCCAGGCTCAAGTCTAAAGATGTCAAATGGGCCGGGCTGGACCGTTTTGGCATGGCATGGCCTGTGCTGCGCTGAGGGAATGGGGCACGACTAGCCCGTTTTGGCATGGCCCGTTTCGACACTGCCCATTCATAAGGCACGACCCACTTGGCCCGTAGGCACTTCCTCTTTTATAATATAAATTTTCACAATTCAGTTGAGTAATGTACCAATAGACATCCTACAAAATTTTTATCTTTTTATTCCATTCATCCTAAATCCCAATTTATACAGAGGAAACTAAAAGAGAAACTTAAAACTAAAAAATCTCACCTAATATATGTCTCCTAGAGTCCATCACTGTCACTTGATGAACATTGATGTAGATGATGAGATCGTGAAGTCTGTATGATGCATGAACAATGTATATGGCCTGCCTGGCCGACATCCCTACTCAAGCCTGAGCAAATGAAACCTCAATGAGTTTTGGCATGGGCAGAACCTGAGACATGCATTCATGAGCCTCGCCCAACCCAAGTTACTCTCCTTCACTGCGAAACCACATTTATATTTTTGTCTCCTCCTAAAGTACTATTTCCTTTAATAAGTGAAAAAAATGTCAAAGAAGTCTTGGGGCCTTTTTTTCCGAAAATACAAACGAAATGCATACATAGAAATTCATGATGAGGGGCCAACGATAAAAGGTTAGATGATGAGACCTTGACTTTCTATGACATTGAATTCACAGTGCGATAGCTAGGTATTCATTTCCCACTTTCCTTAAATTTAATTTTCATTAAAAGGGAGGTTATTTGATATATCATTTTAACCAATTATAGAAAACAATCATATGTATTCAATTCCAAGAAACAAATAACTCCTTGGTTGATTTTTTTCTCAAATTTTCACTTTAATTTTCTGCTACATTGAATCATTGGCACAGTAGTGTGAATCTAACCTAGCTAAGATAACAGTGATCCACTGTATCATCCGTGAGAGAGTGGGGTGCCCTCTACCACCGACTATAAATGGGTTCGGCAATCTATCACTTTAATCACACATGCTATGACTAATGATTCTTTGAGAAGTCTTGATCCTCAGGCAGGAATAAATGAAATCTTTGTTCAAAAGCAAATAACTTTATCAGTTGTGTCCGGATAAAATTCAATCTGCCCAAAATAGTTGTCTTGTTGTCAATTAGATGCCCAAAATAGTTGTCTTGTTGTCAACTAGTTGTGTGCCAAATTTGACTTCAGTAGAAGTTCGGCTCTCTCACATTGATTACATGTAAAAAATACGTGCAAATGATCAATTTGATGATGAACCCAACACTAATTGGAGTTAAATTTGGTCTCGAGCAACTAAGCGGGTGAGATTTTATTTTGAGAAATTCACAAGTTATAGCTGCAACCATAAGATTTTCTGATGCCCGCAGGATCTGAAAATGGCCATTCTTCCTTTAAAATGCGACTTTTTGTAGGGTTTACCTGGATGCGTAAGATTCAAAAGAGGCAAGGCGATGGATAGGTTTGGATATGACTTAGGGGTACACTCTAGCCCTTAATTTCATATCCTCAATTTTTAATGGCCACACATTGCAACAATTTATTCTGATAAAAATCAAAAGTGAGTAACGTCTAGATCACTGTCTAATTACAACCCATCCGGTTATGTGTTTTAAGGGATTGAATTTATCATAGGTTGGCTCCCCATATGTAAATTAAAAAAAAAAAAAAAAAGGAAAATAGTAAAATAGATATTACTGGGAAAAGTAGGAGCACTTATATTAGAGATGGATAGACTTCTCTACTACCTTTCCCTGAACCTATTGAAATTTCCAGGGTATCTCATCCAGAATCTAGTATACTGTAATGGTGTAAGCATTAAGCTATACTCATATGTCATGTCCCACTTCAAAGTTCAAACACACTCCTTCTATACTTTGAATCTCTTTTTATTTTATTTTTATTTTAAAATCCAGTTACGGAACCGAGTTGGGACCCCAAGAGAACCCGTATATATGGAGAGTGAAAACTTACACATACAAGGTGTGGGGAAACACCAGAGATCGATCCCTGATCATCGGGATGAGAGGCTGCCTGCCAACCAACTAGGCACCCCCTCCTCTAATCCTTTGAATCTTACCATGGCCATTTGCTGGTCAAGTGATCTAGATGTCATGTTGTGGCTAACAAAGCTTTTGCGGGGTTCAAATTATCCATGTAATTCCATTTAGTTCACTTCATTACTTACTATTGTATGATGTAGAAATTCTGCTTTGTCTGGTGGAGTAAGATGGACAACACAACCATGCGTGGTTGTCTAACAACAGGGCTCCTCATCATTCAGAGCACCATCTTGGAACATTGACTGGAATGGGGAAGGAGTATCTTTAGTTGCTTCTCTGAAAATAGTCAATACAGATTACAGACCGACCGATGGGAAATTGTTTGAAGAGTGTAGGTTGCAATGGCAAACTCCTTGACATGAGGGGTGCACTTCAACCAAATGAAAGAAGTGATTGATTGGGACTCTAGATATTCTCAAAGGTGGAATCCAGCTCTAAAATGGTTGGTCTTATATCATTCATCACATCCATATTATAATTCCATTAGAGGGGTCTTCTCTAAAAATCCAAATGGATCGAAATAACTATCTTAAATTATATCAGCTCTGCATCAAATTTTTTTCTATTTGAAGTTATGATGAACACCATCAGACTGACCATGTGTAAACATTTGTGTTTATAACTCTAATTGGACTGAAACTTGACCCAATTTGATACAAAAGGAAGGTAATTAATGACCATGAGTGGCTTGGATCATGGAGATGAAACACATGGAACAATTTAGCGATGGAATCTTTGAGGATTATAAGTAGGAGGATCTGGATCCCTCAAAAGTACTAAGCATTCCACTACAAGTATCTTTTTTTGGTAAGAACACTACAGGTATCTTAGAGGAAGAACATGATGAATTTCCGAGGTGAGCCTGAGCCATCTATAGTGGCATGACTCCTAGGCACACGGCTCTGTTTTGGTAACATGCATTAGAAAAATGAACTTTGAATGTATTGATCCATTGACTAATCTTCAGTTCTGCTACATCACCTCCCGGTTGTAGATAAAATTCACCTGCGACCGAATGATTACAGATACACTGCTATCGGTCATGTGCTTAACACTGTGGGTTCAATGGTCCGGTATGCTAGTATATGATTTGTTGGATTTTTAGTGTTGGTTGATTCATGGGTTGGACACGGCTCTGTTGTGGTAACATGCATTAGAAAGATGAACTTTGAATGCATTGATCCATTGACTAATCTTCAGTTCTGCTACATCACCTCCCGGTTGTAGATAAAATTCACCTGCAACCGAATGATTACAGATACACTGCTATCGGTCACGTGCTTAACAATGTGGGTCAATGGTCCGGTATGCTAGTATATGATTTGTTGGATTTTTAGTGTTAGTTAATTCATGGGTTGGATAAAACTTTAGATTGTTTAGTTGTATTTTATTATTTTTAGAAAAATGACTGTGTTTCTGCTCTGAAGATAGAAGACTGAAATGACTCAATGAAGAAAGTCGCAGAATTAGAAGTGAAAAATCAAACATAATTAGAAGTATGCTAAAGGGAGAAAATGAAGTCTGGAAGTTTTAAAAGTAGAAAAAGGTAGAATTAAAAGTGCTGAATTTCCGAATCAACCAGAATATGAGCCCGCTCGAGTGCCCATTATCTCGCTCGAGCGGATGTAGTCAGGAAACAGCCAGTCACTGAGAAAGAACCTTGATCGCTCGAGCGCACCTTTATCCACTTGAATGGGTGACGCAACCGAGGTCTGACGAAAATTAGAAAAACTTTTTCTAATTGTGCCCAAACTGCTTGTTTTAGTCCCGATCAAGTTAGGTAACATTTAGCACGTCTCTAAGCCTATTTAAAGGACTCATTGGCTACCCAAAAGAGGCACCTCACCTCTCAAAGTTCTGAGTTAGAGATCACAGTTAAGAGAAATCTTCTCTAGAAAGTTATTTAAAGAGTTATACTGTAGAGATCATCTATAGAGAGCCAAATTCTTCTGCTTCCTTTGTAAAAGATCATCTTCTTCCGTAGAAGATTTGAGGAGTTCAGCATGAATGGATCTGTTGCAATCAACGGTGCGAAGTCGTCGAAGCGTGAAGCTACACAAGAGGTAGCTGCAATCCTTAGGTGGGGATTATTTGGGGAGATATCAATGAGTGTCTTCTAATTACGAGATTTATAGTATTTAATTGTTGATCCGGTTCGGATCCATGGTTTTTCACCCAGTTAAGGTTTTTTACGTTATATTTGGTGTCCCTTGTGGTATGTGCTTTTGCTATTTATTTCTACTGCATAAGGTTTTTTTTTTTTTTTTGCACACTATTAGGCTGTTAAGTTGACTAATCTAGAGATCTCCAAGTACTTTCATGGTCCAAACCACCTACATAGGGAACATTACCCATTCATGAATGGGACCATAGCTAGGGTTGTCAAAAAATCCAGATCTCTTGTTGAAATGGGGAAACACTGTTTGGCTGAAACAATATTTCTTTGTTTCAACGAAACAAGGGATCCAGACTTGGCTGTCAAAGGGGTGTGCGGTGTTGGGTCCATTGTTGTTCTTACGCTATAGCCTACACTCAAGACATACAAGTTAGGCCCAAAGTAGGCCAAATCCATTGGAGGGCCAACATTATGTAGGCCTTTACCCTACCCTTGTCGGCCAGGAAAGATGACTAGAAAATCATTTTTTATTTTTATTTTTATACAATGCCACCTAGCATTGATTGTTAACATCTGCCTCCTTCATTCGGGCTTGGGTCTAGTAGTGCAATACAATAAGCAACATGACAGAGTTGTATTATCATATTTTTTTAAAAATATTTTTATCCAGTTGGCCGATGGTGGAGTAGAAAATATTTATTATGCCAAAAATGGGTAATAAATGTTTTTATACAAAATAATACAATCATACAAAGCTTTTAACAGAAATGCAGGCTAAGACACACCCACAAAAATGGACATTTGTCTTGAAACTTTGAATTAATCCTTCACAGAGGAAAAAAAACAAAACAAAACGCGATTTAATCCATTCATATCAACACCTAATCAGCAGTGACTTAGGTAAGGGCAAAAGAGCAGATGGATGATCATCAGAGCTCAAGTTTCTTTCAGGTGTCCATGTTTTTTTCTAACAATCTAGATCAGCCAAACATGAAAATAGATGGGCCCACCTGCTCAACTCTAAGAACGTCACTGACTCACTGCTCCTTCTCATAGAGTTGTCAATTTTATCACTCACAAAAACTAATTGAGTAAAATTCTTTGTTATCAAAAAAAAAAAAAAACAAAACCTGAGTAAGATTCTTTATCAGGATTCATTGTCAACAATGAATCTAGTTGATCAGTTTATATCAGGTTGATGTGAAAGATAAACATGGATATGGATGATTGGGACAATCCAGCTCAGATGAAAATTGGAATGAGCATTGGGAAATGAATGGTAGAGAGGAGAAAATGAATAGATTTGAAACAAAGCTCGTTGTCGTTGACATATGTAGTTGGATAGGATCAAAGTAACCTTGCCTACTAGTAGTTATGAAACGTTGAACATTTCCACTTTTATCCACCATGGGAAGGAGAGTTCCTGAAATACATCAATGAGGAACTTAAGCAGCAGTCAGCACCACTGACTTGAAACCGTAGTACAATATAATAATTAAAAAATATAATATATTAATATATAATTACCGAATAGAATATACTAATATTTCTCATTGCCTACGTGCTTATTTCTCACGCATTTCATTAGTTGTGCAAATATAGGCTTTTTTTAAATTATTATTATTATAACGGAGTGTGTTTCAGCCCTTTAGACCAGATTAATCCCTGGGTCTAGAGGAAGTAGGATAAATCTCTTGTGTGGTAGTGTAGTTTCAAACCGTCAACCTCCGGATGCAAACTATGGTTCTAGGTCAACTGAGCTACCCTTTGAGATTTAAATAAAGGCTATTTGAGCATGTGCTCAATTAAAAATTCATTAAATATATAATAAAAAAAATATGTGGGTTGAGCTGGGTTGGGCCTGCTAATGTCCTAACCCTTACTTCGGGAAGAAAATTACAGACATTTTCCCACACCAATGCTTATGTAGGAGGGCCAGATTGACAGCCCTAGTCATTGCCTGTAATTCTCCTAACCATTTGATTTGCTATGTTTATGTTCTGATTTTGAAGTACAATCTGTACAAATAAGAATCCCCTCGACCACAAATTGTAGGATGGATCTTGAGAAATATGAAAGATCTCTTACCAAGCGTACATTTGGATTGTGTCATTGATTTGACAACAGTTTGTAGTACCAATATTCCCCGTGTCTCACATCTGCCTACCTCGGCCCATACCCAGCCCTCCTTTTATAGTAGGTAGAATTCACTTTGATTTTCATTTTTAACCGCTTACATCATGTATCATATCTATTTAATTCGTATGTATCATGATTTAAACAAACATACACTTAAAATAAATGATATGTAGTTTTGTTTTTGTGGTAAAAATAAATTGGTAAAAAAATGGAGAGGAATGTGAGGAAAACAAAACTCGAACTCACGTCCAACGGAACCTAGGTCAATATCTATAAATCTACTTTTGCACGCAACTTATCAAGGCAACTACCAAACCCAACCCTAGCAGGAGTTATTCGCTTTGGTCACCGTTTCGACCTCGGCCATTGCTAAACCCAACCCTAATAGGGTCATATTGATGGGTCACCGTTTCAACCTGATACAGTTGTGATCCATACAGTGGGCTCATCATCTAATCGTTCAGATATTTTGTTGTCACCTATTGAATTACACAAATCAGGTTGGAAGATGACTCAACTCTTCTTTTCAGGAAAGAAAGAAACACAAAGAAAAGCTGCCATGCCGTGTAAAAGCAAGAAAGGGAGGAGAAGTTCCCTCTTGATTCATGAGACATGTGTCGTTTTTAAATTTCGGAATGACTGGACTTGGGTGGATTAAATGGACATTTGGGGCAAACACATTATTCTCCTTAAAATGGTCAATGATGCTATGCTCAACATGAGGAGAGTGTCCACCAAGGGTTGAGAGGATAAGAAATGATGATCTAACTTCAACTAGATGTTTCTACCCAATACCCAAAAAAAAAAAATAAAGTACTGAATGATGATGTCTTGTTTTACCAAAAAAAGGTTACGACATGTTGATGGAAGAAGCAAAGCTTTTCTCCATGTGGGTTCACCCCTTCTTCCTAAACAATTCATTTGTGTCGTTGACCCTCCAGTGAAGTGCTTTACATCATTGGATTGAATGATGATGTGGAGAATACATATGCATATCTAATGCAGGATCAGTTCATATTAGGGTTGCACAAAAAAATCCATCTATCCGTAAATCCGATTCGATCTGATCCGATCCGTAGATTTTTATCCGATCCTAAGGTAAATGGATTGATGATGGATTGAAAATTTTATAATCCGTCAGCAATGGATCGGTGGCGGATTTCACCCACAATCCACGGATTCAATCCGATCCTATCTATTGACATTAAATATAAAAAAAAATATAAGGGGTCTAAATATAAATTAAGATGTCTAAATTTAAAATAAGAAAAAAAAAATTAAGGGGTCAAAATGTAATTTTGTTACAACTTGTTTGATATTTTTTTAAACATTAGATTGAACGGATTAATCCGATCTGATCCGGCCTCCACGGATCGAATCGGATCGGATTTTAACAGCACGGATTGGTAATGGATTCCAAATCCGTCAATCCGTAGATAATGGATTGGTGACGGATTTGGCCCAATTCGCACAAATCTTATCCGTGTACACCCCTAGTTCATATCACTTTAATTAAAGTGAGAATTTAGATAATTCTCGTACAAATAGATCCACCTAATTTGAATGATTTGACCTTGAGGAAGTACAACCCACAAAATAAAAAAAAATATACGATATGAGCCATGGCTAGCACTGGGACTGTAGCATGGGACTATTTCTTGGAAAAGATATGCAAGATTCTTTTTAAATTGAGCAGGGCTCTCCTAAGCTGTAGCTTAACTTATCCTAAGCTGAAATAGTGTTGATCCCACAAATTAAAGTTGATTATATCAGTTTTTTGGATGATGGAACTGAAAAATCCAGTTTTGATTGGATTTATCTTGATTTTGGAGACGATCATTACGCCAAAAATAGCATAATTGACTTTCATTTGTAAGACCAGCCCTATTTCAGCTTAGGATAAGCTAAGTTGCAGCTTAGGAGAGCTGGCCCCATTTAAATTATATTTCTTTTTGGTTTTTTTTTAAGAAAAATATTCGTATATCTCTATACCTCCAAAAGCATCCTCAAATACATATAATGCCCAAAAGAATCTTATATCGTAAACTTTGTTTATTTCTCGACCAAAATAGCCCTTCACTTTATCTTTCATGACACCTAGGCTCAACCATGTTTGATAATTGAAGCATTTTTCGAGTCGTTATTTTTGTTTCAACTCTCGAGCTTGCTAGTCTATTCCGGATATTATGAGTAGTTAATGTTGATTTCAAATTCGCATTCTAAAGAAAAAACCGTGAAACAAAATATTCTCAAACTTTGTAGCTAATCTTCCATAGACTGCAGTAAAAGTAGGGGCTAATTATGAATAGAGAATGAAGAGAAGCACTGTGGTTTTATTTTTATTTTTTTTTTCTAAAAATGAAATGGTAGATTTTTTAGGAAAATCTCCATAGATTGTACTAAGAGGGAGGTCACAGTGAGTACACTATTGAACAAACTTACTATGGAACGGTTCAACTTATACATTCATAGAAATCATTGATACAGCTTCAAAATTGTTAGTCAAATCCAATGCCAATGTATGTATCCTATTTGAATAAACTTTAACTATTGAACTCGCGGGTCTTTTATCGATATCACAAGTTGATAGTTGACATCACGAATTGATTCTCGACGTCGCGACTTAATTATGTTAATATTCAATTCATACTCGAAAGTGAGAAAAGTGGATGAGAGCATTTTAGAATTTAGAGCAAATTCTCCACATGTTGTACTAAAAGTAGGGTCAAAATGAGTACATTAATGGTCAGACAAAGTCACAATGGAGATATTCAACCCTAACTTAATAGATTCTTAAACTCGGTATAATAGTCATTTACCTTGTAAAGTTTTCAGTGATGCTATGCTGGATTCCTATAGCTTTGAGCTAATTTTCCAGTAATTGTAGTAAGACTACATTCAAAATGAATACATTATTTGAGTTTATAAAAAATATAAATTAATCAAACATGATAGAAAAAACTAATGAATGATTGGGGGACATTGGTGAATGGAATTGAACAGAAGTAGTTAACCTAAACATGGACACATATATGAACAATAAAGCCTGAACTCACGAGTGTTATGTACTTCTCTAACTCGCGAGGCATGTCTCGAACTCGCGAATGCCATGTCTTGAACTCCCGAGAGATAAAGTGAATGACAATTTAACTTGGAGAAAATGAAGTCTACCGTATAAAATGCTTTTGGTCATTATATGTATTTGAGAATGCTTTTGGTCATTATATGTATTTGAGAATGCTTTGCTTTTAATGGTATGGGAATATTTAAGACTTTTTTCATAAGAATCCATTATTTTCTTAACTTACATTGTCTTGGCAAGATGATTGTAGTTATATCTCAAATAACTACATTCACAATTGAAAAGTCGGAATTGTTTTTTTTTTTTTATTCTAAGAAATGTGAAATTAAGCATGATTTGTGATAATGCCTAGATTGATATATGAATTATGTGATGATATGCATGTATTATTGTTTGTGTGCCATTTCATCCACAACCACAACTCATGATGAATTATTGGTTTGATCTGCCTAACTAAAGAAGAAGAAACCAAAAGGCAAAAACCATGGTGTCCTTTCTGAACAAGCAACAAGGGTTTTTCGTACGCAGTAGGGATCATCAGGCAGCCAGTGAAGGCACCTTCAATCACTTCAAGGAAAGTGCATGAAAAGTGTTGAAAGCAAGACCGGTATCCAATAGTTTGTCAAAGACCCCATTCTCTATCCATAACCTGAGAAATGGTTCTCTTGGTTTGTTCTTTTCTAAAAATAACACAAAGTAGTTTTAATCATGGCCAAGACAAAGAAACTTGTCAGAGCCTTTTTGTTTCAGGTAATTAAATACACTGTAATTTAGAACTCTTATTTCTAAAAAAATGGCTAAAAATGAAAGAACCAAATATAGTTGGTCAAATATGACCATCAAATTATTACCCTTTTAATAAAGAATGAATCAAGGAGAGTTGAAAAATAGAATACCCAGCCACAGCCCTCGTAGTTCAAATCTTAGAAAAATGAGGGTTTAACCACATCGATATCATTTCGTACACCATCGGATATCCTTCACTCCTCACCTCTAAAAAAATTCATTTGTTAGAGCTCATTTGACTTCGGTCAATATTTTTCTATTGTTCTCACGAACAACTTGCGAACCAATTGCCCTTTCACTAACTAGTGAAATTCATACGAATGAATTATTTTTTGTCCCTTTTGTTGACACCTAAAGTAGACGTCTGTAGACCCTTTTGTTTATAAGCTAGAAGGAACTGTGGACGCGTCAAATCGTTTGTGATGTGTCTTTTAAAATGATCAAACACAGATAAATGTGCCGAAATCGGATAACGCGCAATCAAGGGGGCTTGATGAGATCCAGCATAATCAACCCACATGTCTTTCCCTACAGGTAACAGGACAAAGGATGACATTATTTATGTTGGGAAAGGGCTTCTATTCTCTTGGTGGCATTGGGCTGAGTTTCTTTCTTTTGCTATTCCTTTTTTTTTTTTCTTGTATCTTTGCTCTTTCTCTCTTTAAATGAATTGCCTGCTTTACCAAAAAAAAAAAAAAAAGCCCAAAGGATGGATTCCTGATTGCCAAGCCCAGAAATGGGAAGCTTAAATCTAAAGGACACAATAATTGATTCTTCTTCATCACAAAAAGAGGCCCAATATTGATAAATAATGGTTGGAGAACTTTTCTTGCTGATTTTTACCCTCCCAAGTCACCTTATTTTAACGAAGGAACGAGACTCAAATATAAGGGGGACTCAGCTGGGTCATCTCATTTTAATAAGTTGCTTGTATTCCAAATCACTTTGATAGGTATAGAAACAAAATTTTTATTTTTTTACTAGAATTGGAATTTTATATTAAACGAGACTTGAAACCATGGGACAACTTGGAGTGACAAAAGATCCCAACCATGGGTCCAAAATAGAGAAAACATTAAGACAAAGGAAAGAGGGGGTTCATTGTTGTCGATCCTGCTCCAAAATGTGGTATTCCTGAAGATGATGCACATTACTCCCTCTCTGCATATCCTGCACATAAATTTTCGTAGAGTATATAAACAATTAATGTTCATTTTTAAGTAAGGCTTAGATTATGCACAAGATTTGAAGTTAGCAATTTAAAAATCATAATTTGAATGTAATTTGAACTTCATATTTGATCTTTTACATTCGATAGTTGGACTAACAAATTATGTAATATGCAATACTTTATCTTTTATTTTCCTTATTGTAGTACTTTTCTTGCTAATTTGAATTGATTATCATGAATGCATGTAATATATATATATATATTCTAATTAATGGATTCATTTTTAAGCATCTTTAAAATCATTTGAAAAATTATGACTCTTTTGAGTCTCCACATTGACTCTTCTTTTTATATAAGATGAGTTGAATTCGAATAAATAGTTTTCCAATCTTGAGATAAACCAAAGATTCAGTAATTTAGATACAAAGAATGGACAATGTGAATACAAATATGAGATTTCTGTTTCTATACGCCTCTTAGGTGGTATCTCATGAGCCACAGGCCCACAACACAAAAGAAGAGGGTCCCCTGGTGAGAAGAGCTGAAGAGACATCATCACCAAAAAAATCCTTTGGCCTACCAAACCATGAAGTGAATTCACCACAGGCTCACATTGGGACGGTAAATTAATTAAGTCGGAATTGAACAAAGACCTACACAATCCGCTTTTATTAGTAGCAGGTTTGGTAGTAATTAATTGGTTCATTCTAGCGGGCATATATGGGTTTCAAGATTTTAATTTGAGTTAGAATGACGATGGGTTTGAGTTTTGGTTATTTCTAACCTGCCCCACCTGCTTTCCTTTAATTTACATCGAGTTGTGGGTTCAAATCTCACCAAGGTAAAGCCGTTTCGTTGAAACAGAAAGATACTGTTTCACCCTATCAACTGTATGAAAAAAAGAAATTTTATATAGTTGGCAAATTTTTTATAGGATGAAATAGTATCTTTATGTTTCAACGAAACAAGAGATCAGACTCATAGGGGTAGAGAGTTGAATCACATTGGGCAAATATTGAGCAACCATTATAGGTTGGTCCTTTTGTGTGTCGTATTTTATCCTCCCACTGAGTAATAACAATTTGGGTGTTTTCGCTCACTAAATATTTTGAGGTAAGATTAATTACATGCTCAATCGTTGATCTTTAGGCCGACATTTCCAGGGATTGATTGACTGGTGATTGTGAGATCTGGGGCTGATCTTTAGGCTGATAATCTTGCTGGATAATATGCCTAACTTGGACAAGTGAAGTCCCTCACTAGTTGCCAATATAAGCATTTGCCAATCTCAAGCAAGAAAAAGGAGAATTATGAAGTTCAATGCAACAAAGAGAGTCAACCAGAAAACATGCCAAGTCAAGTTTTAGTCTACTCTTCCACGCCGCCTAACCCACTTAATTGGCTAAAAAAGATTCTAGCCAATGAATGTTAAGCTTGTTTTCGACTGCATCTGCTAGCGTGGGCCCTTGCCATGAACATGAAGAAACCATTTTAAATAGCACCCACTACAACTCAAGACTCACTGCACTTCACCCCCACTGCCCTTCTCTCTTCTCTTCATCCATGGCTTCATCTCTCAAGCTCCCTCTCAAGGCAACTCTAGTTCTTCTCTTCCTCCTTTCTCTTGTGTCTCAACAAACTTACTTGGCCACTGCCACAAAACTTGAGAGGGCTGGATCCATAACCCCACAGGTCCCTGCAGGCAGGCCTTATGCACGAGGAAGGCTAATGTTGCGAAACAAGAAAATGGAAACAGAAGCGTTCCGACCAACATCCCCTGGCCATAGCCCTGGCATGGGCCATGACGCCCCACCAGAAAGGCTAATGTTGCGAAACAAGAAAATGGAAACAGAAGCGTTCCGACCAACATCCCCTGGCCATAGCCCTGGCATGGGCCATGAAACCCCACCAGAGAGTCGTAAATGAAAGAAAGAAGCATGACTTCGGTCAATATTATCTTAACTCTAGTACTGTGTTTATTTTTATGAAATAAAATGCCAACAACTGCTTTGGCCACCCCACACAACAACCCCCCCAACGTCTTTCTTCTATTCTCTTCATGTAATTGTAGCTAGGATGATGATAAAGGGCTTTGGTGGGGGAGCCAAAGCATGACAAGGAAGTGGCAGGAAAATAACCTCGTATGCTATTGCTTGTACTACGTTGTTTAAGTGGAATAAACAAAAATTCTATTACTGGTTTCTATTCTTGCAACTTAATTATTTTGCATGTGGGTAAGGATGACCAATATTGCCTTTGCTTTGTTGGGTCTCCTGTTTGGAGGGTTTATTTTTATGGAGTGAGCCTTGAATAGCCTTACTAGTTACTACTTACTAGGTGGGTTGCAACTTGGACAGAGAAAAGCGCAGTGGGCCTGTCACAGAATAATTCAATCTTGGCTGGGTCGGTTTGGGCTTGTGTTGAATTTTTAAGATTGAGTGATGTTTGTGCCAAGCTTGGATACAGGCCTTGTAATGTGAAATGGGCCTGAGTAACCCAACCCAAAATCCATCAAAGTCACAACAAAACTGCCTTTTTTGGTAGCAAGTTGGGGGAGGATCACCCTTTGAATGCCACCGGCCGTTGACATTAGTAAGTAAAGAATTATATTGCTTGGGCTTGGGCCCAGGATCAACCTCGTATTTCGAGTCTTAACTCAGGCTGAATCTCAGATTTAACCACATTCAATTTGTGCGTACTTGTGCTCTAAGGATATCTAGCCGGCCCAACTGATTATATAGTACCCCCATCTTCCATTCACACAATGGTGTTGTTTGTGGTCTGTTGAGGTGACAATGGATCAGGTCAGGTCAAGCTCAGAACACTGGGTAACGGGTGTCGTATTTGACCCATTTATTAATTAGTTTGCGATGTGAAACCAAACCAAGCTTGGAATTTACAGGGGCCAAGGTCAACCAAAACCCTTAATTAACAAGTAGGGCTTGGGTTGGCTTGGTGGGTCATAGTGCGCCTGGTCGGGTTGAATCATGTTGGTGGGTCAAAATGCAAGATTGGATTTTGTCTGAACCCAACCCAACCCAACCCCAAACCCAACACAAAAATAAAAGTGGCCAATCAGAATCCTGAACTATCTGGCTGGGTTCATGGGCCAGGATAGGAATTGCACTCCTAGTCTGGTCTGATTCTGCTTGTGTTAAGTGTGCGAACACAGCCCCTTGTTGAACCATTTGGAAAGGAAGACGTTCCCTTCTCGCTGAAAATGGAAACTAGTGAACTCACCAGTCTGGAGCAGCCCACACCCCATTTAGAGCTGGGCCTGGTATTTAACTCAGTTCTAGCCCACATGTCTGAGAGTCGAGCTCCGTAACAACACTTCTTACAATAACAATAAATCTCTCACTCATGTAAGAAATTTAAGGCACAACTGATTGATGTGGATTAGCTAGTTAAAAGGCAGAAGTTGTAAAGCTTACGGTTAATTAAAAAAAAGTTACTTGTGGCATAGTTGGTGACTTTGAACCTATCGAATATATAAAAAAAACTTTGGGATCTAACCTTCTAAAAAATGCGCATCTTCTATTCAAGTAATTTTATATTTCAATTACATATTCCAACTATGCATATTTGTTAAGTTTTCTTGACAACCATTCATACCAAAACGTTAGTAGAGGCAATATAAATACTTTTCCAGGTCGGTGCACTTTTGGTGAGAAGCACTATTTTATTTTTGTTCGCGCTGACTCGTGACTGGTTGATTCCGATACCATATTAAGTTTTCACTAGTGTACTTTTCAATAATATTATTCTGGTTGGCATAAAAATTTGATTGAATTTATATATAAAGAGTGGGGTGTGATACTCACACAAGCAAATTTGATGGGGTAGAAGCATGCCAAACATGGGTTAAATCAAGTTGTCTACCGATTTGTTATGCTCCACACCATTTATTATAGGCTGCGACCAGATTCACCCAGGATTATAGATTGCGACCCAACACCCAAGTTCGATTTGGAGCGGGTATTAACTTTAGGCGATTTGTTATGCTCCACTCCATTTATTACTAATTTACATATGTAAAATATTTAAGTAAGAACTAGTTCTCACCTATTATATGAGAACATTTTTACGGGGTCCAACTAGCAATCCATCCAAATCTAGCAACTAATAGGTAACCTCCTGATAGTCACTAATCCCAATGATTGACACACATCCGAATGGACTGAACCGTTGGATCGATGGTTGAATATTTTTTTGAATATGAAGCTATTAAACTTGTGGGCCACGAATGAAAGGGTTAGGGGCTTGGGTTTGGATTCAAAGTTGATAGTTTGGGTGGTTTCACATAGATCTTTCCACCCCCCCAGGTCCCATCCCCAAATGGACTGAACGGTTGGATCGAGGGTTGAATATTACCCTTTACATATTTATTAATACCTGCTGCTATAAGGGGCACACTTGAGAGGTGAGAGTTATGGATTTGCAAGTTGAAGGTCTTTGGTAATCACAGGTTGGGTTTGATATCACATGCCATAAGCCCATCCAGAGTATTTCACAATGGAAATCATGGTATTTGATCATACAACCCATGGATGGTATTTGATCATTCTGCCATTAGCAGAACTGAGAAACTCTGGCTAGAAGGATAAAAATGAGGGCTACAATTTAGGTCTGCCCCAATCCTAGCCCGACCTGATCTTTGGTCATTTGAGCAGGTTCAAACCATGTTAAGTTTAGCTCGGCTGAAAAATATGGAAACCCAAGGAGACTTTTCAGTGGGCTGCATTTGAGGCCACAGGAAACCCAATCCGACCCAACACTGGTCCCATCCACTTAAGTAACAAGAAGACAAAAATTAGTCTGTGATGCCTGCAACTTAGTGTTGAAAGGCAACTAAAACTTGATTTAACATGCGTTGGTCCTATATTTTCACAATTTTGCATCTATGCAATTGTTTGAAATTCAAGCTAACAGTGTGGATTAGTTAGATAATGTCAAATCGTGCCTAAGGAGAGTGGAACAAGAGGGCCAAAGTAGGCCCCACAAGCGGGCTCGATATATGAACAGTAAAAGGCAACCTCTTCCACACAGTAAAATTTTCACACCCAAGGCTTAGTAAAATTGTGTTGAAATTTTCACACCTAAGATTAAAGTGAAAATGATTTACATTTGTAAGGCATATATAATCATTATACATTTGTAGGGCACCAAAGTGGTATAGAGCACTTCTGTCTCGCATGTAGATAATTCTGCAATAGTATTATTTTCCTTTTTCATCTATGCATTCAAATGGGCCTTATTAGGCTTAGGTTCAGTTTGACATCTCTACTTTCCCCCTCATGTTGTCTTAAAATTGATTGAATCCGGTTTTAGCATGTTTGGTATGAGCTTTTACTGTGTCCATTTCATATGGCATTAAGACAAAATGTGTCTATTTCATGAAGTCCCAAAAAGTAGCAGAATCCAATCTGCCAAAGTGGTCTGAAGCGGGTAGACAGATGTTGCTACAGTATTATGGACGTCTTCCTAGGACAGTCTGGTTTTTCAATTTTTTTTTTAAATTTATGGGACACACAATCATGATCCAAGCCGTTAGAAATATTCAAAAGGTCAAACATGGCCACGTATCAAAATTTCAGTCGTTGATCTATCTCGAATCTCTAGATATTTGCAAAAAAAATGTGAGCCCTTTGATCTAATATTATGGACATTATGCGCCCCATAATCATGATCTGATCTGTTGATTCTCTTTGGATGGCCAAAAACGGCCACAGGTCCAAGAATGAGCATCTAAATCCAAGTGGATCTTGAGATATTTATAAAAATGTTTTTGACGGTTGATGTACCATGATTTTTTTACTGAGTTATGAAATTGTACACAAGCAGTGTGGTTTTTCTTTTTTATTTTTTGTAAATTCAACCACCAAAAGTCATGATCCAAACCATTGGATATATTCAGAAGATCATGCACGATGATGGGTCCAAAGTTTAGCCGTTGGATCATCATAGATTTACAAAAAACCACAAACATTTATATGTACCTTTTTTAAAACTATGGCCCCTAAATGCAAGATCCAAACCATTAATTCTCTTTTGTAACGCTAAACACAACTACGACATCAAATTCAATACTTGAATTCTCATGGATCTTGAGATATTTATGAAAAAATTTCAACCATTGTTTTAAAAATATCCATTTCAATCATTTTTTCTATGTAACCAAACAAACTATTTCCACACCATCTATTTCAAATAGGGTCGTTTGAAACAGATCTATTTTATACAGATTTGTCTCATATAGATAAGTGACGCCAAACAGGGCCTTATATATTGAAGCATCCAAGCCAAAGAAAGAAAGAAAAAAAAAGACCTGAATATTGAAGTGGGCTCATTTGTTTGCATGGAATAAGATACATGCGAGTTTATTGTCAAATAGGCACGTTTATTTGTATGGAATTGGAATATATAGGAATCTATCATCAAATGGGCATGTCTATTGCATGGAATTGCAGGCCTATTTGTTTACATGGAATTGGAATACATGAGAATTCACTAATGAAATGGGCTTATTTGTTTACACAAAATTGGAGCTCGTAGGAAGTAACTCATTGAAATGGGGATGCTTGTTTGCATGAAATTCGAATTGGAATGCATATGAATTCATTGTCAAATGGTCTCTTTGTTTGCATAGAATTGAATAAACATGTAGATAAAAAAAACCTCTATGTTTATTATATAGTATAAAAACTAGAGGATTTTATAAAATAATAATAATAAAAAAAAAAACACTTTAGATGCAACATATACCAAAACTGTCATTTTAGTTTCCTCATTACTTAAGTGGTTTTCTTGCCCCAAAAATCTTTTCTTTTTACCGACCCTCCGCCTATCCCATGATCTATGGGGAACCTGTCATCTTCCTTTTACGTTTTTTTTTTCCAAACTCAATCCACCAGGGAAGACCCAAATGCTCACTTCCACACCAAACAATCAGATCAATAGACTAAATTTCATATATGGGGTGGTCCTACCCGAATCTTTTTTATCCCGTCTCTCCCATGATCTATGGGGCCCCAAGTGGGCCCTGCCAGTTGTCTCATACAGTGTCTCGCACGGGAATATCTATGGGCCGAGCCAAACTTTCTTTTTCCCAGCCCAACCCTAAAGGTTGGTCTTAAAAGATCAACCCCTACCCTAGCCTCTAACTTTAGGATATGCAAAAAGGCCCTTATTTTCGCGGGCTTCGGCGGGCCAGGGGTTCGAACTCACAATTCTAGTAAAAGACAGGCCCACTAAAGAGAGGGTCAGATTGACAAGCCTAGTAATAAGATGGGCCTCACTTAAGCAAGCCTGGTAATATGAATTATGAACAGAAGGCATTCGCCCCAGGTATATAATTACTGTGGTTGGGGTTTCCAGAGAATTATTGTGGTTAGATTGTATAGAAAACTATAAAAAAAAATGACCCTAGATGGCAACTAACCAAAAAACATGCCACTAGTCAATATTGTACGTAAGTGGTTCCCTATGACCACTTCCGTTTATTATTATTATTATTATTATTAAAGATTTAAACGTGTGACGACATCGTCGCTTAATATAGAGAGTTAGTGACGACGTCGTCCCTAATTCATCAAATCTGCATCTTCTCCGACCTTCATCGTTTGCAACTGCTGGTTTTCTGTACCAAAATGAACCAGAACACAATTCTCCCCAAACATTGAATATTCCTTGTAGAGGTTGTTGATTTCCATTAACGAGGTAGGCATAACACGGTTTGACCTTCTTTCATGCATTATCTAGTATCTACATAAAGTCTGAGTTTCATGTTTACTTTTAGAGAAAAGTTCATTAGGGTTTTGACATATAGTTTATTCTATTCATTATCTTTGTTGTATAGTTATTTTTGGGTGGCTAAATTATAAATGTAAGGACCTTTTGGGGAAGGAGGAAAGGAAACAACCAGAGAAAGGGAGAAAACAATGGAAGAAAGAAGGGGAAAATGGGGAAATGGGTTTTCAGATGATTTGTATGAAATATTAAGCAACAACGTCGTCTCACATTTAAATCTTTAATAAAAAAACGGAAGCGGTCACAAGGAACCGCTTTCGTGCAATATTAACTAGTGGCATGTTTTTCGATTAGTAGCCATATAGGATTTTTTTTTTTTTTTTGAAGTTTTATTGTTGAACAAGGTGCGTCTAGGCATGTGCATGAAAGTAGGGATGTCAAATGGGCCGGGCCATGCCGCCAGTCAACGGCACAACCCACAATGCACGGCCTGTGGCATGGGCCGTGCTAGGCCGAGGCGTCTGGGCCGGTTGGCCCGGCCCGCCAGGCACACCGGCATGTGGGCTGGCACCTATGGCCTGCTAGGCACAACCCGCCTGGTCCGCCCAAAAGCGGCTGTTTTTTAAAAAATTATCTATTTTACCCCCCCAAACAACCATAAACTGGTAATATAAGGGGTATTTTGTGTCATCTTCAATTTTACAAAGTCTATAATACTCTAACCCTCTTATTCTTTTTCTAAATTTATTTATTTATTTATTATTATTATTTTTTTGGAAACGTGGGAACCCGCCGACCCCCTCCCCCCCCCCCCCCCCCCGGTTGATCATTGGTAAACCCACGGATATATAGAATCACCCACTAGCCCTATGTATAGAATAAGGCCTTGACCTCCAGGTTAAAATTGGACTTTCTTACCACACGAACATTTTAAGTGTCGGCCGTTTTGCTGTCCTTCATTCTCTCAATGTAATGTTAGAGCGGGTTGCTCATGGACCAGGTAAGCAAGAGCCTGGGCGTAGTCCGCATTGGGCTGGATTTGGATTCTGTTTTGGCCTAGATATTTGTATGTTTTATGGCCTGGCCAAATCTGACTTTTATTAGCACAAAAACTGTTGTATTAGCTAAATGGGCTGGGCATGGAACTAACTTCCAAGCCCATGGTTTTGGTCTGTGCCTGAATAATAGGCTCATTAAGTGAACAGGCCGGACTTCCACACGCGTCATCTTGGTCCAATATTCCGGCCATGAATGCCCCTATTTTGGAAACTTTTGTAGTATGGATGTAAATGGATATCCAACTATTTGAGATACTCATATCTTCTAAAAGAATAGATATGAAAACTATAATCAAGATTTGAAACTATTTGTGTCCCACTTGAGCTTCTAGATACAAATCAATCACAGTCCAAGTATAAATGACTTGAGAATTCAACTCGTAACTGCCATGGGACAAGCCATCATATCATGTCCAAAAAATCTCAATATCTCGAATTCTTGTCAGAAATATAGCAAAGAAACACGCCCAAAAGATCTCTTTTTAGTAGGGCTGTTCATGGTCTTTGTTGGGAAAGGTAGGTGAATTTCCAGGCCCAAGCCCACTTTAGAAACACAAAACCACATTTGGCCCAGTCCTGATACGAGCACCAATAGGATCATAGCTACCAGGTATGAGCCTAGCCCATCCATTTACTCAGTAGGATGCAAGCCCAATTAAACTCCTATTAATACCAAAAATTGAAAAAAAAAAAAAAGATGAAGGAGGCCCTCCCAGCACGACCCGGTTGACATGTCTACTTGAAAGTAGAGGTGACAAAACATAACCCGACCCCCCAAACCGACCTGACCCAACCCGCACATTACACGTTTAACCTGACCCGTTTGATAGGCGAGTTGGTCACGGGTCAAGTATTCATCACCCACAATTAAGCAAGTCGGGCTAGGGTTGACTCGCTTGACCCGTAGAACCCACTTATTTAAGCTAAAATTGAATTTGATTGTTTTAATGCAAATGCTAAAAAAGAATGAATGGATCTTAACCAATTCAACCGCATCCTTTTTATTAATAGAAAGCAAGGTAATGCACATCAAATGGTTGTTGAAATGAGATTAAACCAAATTTGAGTTTAAAAGTCAGTTTTGGTCAGGCAGAGAACCATGGTTGAGTCGATTGATTTACTAGATGGATGTGGGTTATGCGGGTTGACCTGACCTGTATAACATGCAATGGTTACGTGGGTTTAAGTGGGTTGGATCGGATTGACCCGTGGTGGGTACGGATTAGGGGTTTCTGACACGTTTAATATACGGGTCCGACACGTTTAGCACAACTTGCCACCTCTACTCGAAAGTGGTGTTTTTAAGGATGGAGCCATCCTCTGTCCGATCCTAAATATCGTCAATTGTTCCTGACAACCCCACCAAAGATTAGATGTTTTTTTTTTTTTTTTTGGTAAACACCAAAGATTAGATTAGAGTCATCATCTTATATCTAACGGAAAAGAGCCCCCCCACCCTCGACAATCCCTCCTTGCTGTCCTTTTTTAACCTTATTAAATTAGGTGTTGCCGTGTTTGCAAATCGCCACAGCAGAGCAGAGCAGAATGGGTCGACCTCCTCACAGCGGAGGCCCTGCCTTCCGCTTCACCCCCAGTGAGGTAACAACAATAAGAAGAATAAATCACAATCACCCCAATATCTGTTTTGATCTCTCTCTCTCTCTTTTTCTGGGTTTTTGTTTTTTTAAAAAGCCCCATGTCCTTTTTGTTGATGATTAAATCCTGTAGCTTCTCATATGCTCTTTGGATTGGTTTCTAATAATATTGGCATTCATCAGTTGAGGATATATGGAAATTATTTTTGAAGTATTTTTTTTTTTTTTTTAATTTAAATGTTGGGTTTCTCAGTTGTTCTTTTGATTCATGGATTTTGCTCACATTAGAACTGTTGTTGGATTACCTGCATGCAGAAAGTTCTATGCATGGATTATAGATGCCTTGAAAATCAAAGGGATTGGATGATTATTGATTTGGGTTTTGAGGCGCCAAAAAACAATGGAAAAATAATGAAAAAAAATGGGTGTTTTAACTTTTAATTCAGCTGTGAATAGCAGTCAGATGAACACCGAATTGGGGTCTCGGTCAGTGCCGATCCAATGGGTGGTGGGTGGTGAGTGTGAGGGTTTTATGGATTCCCCGGAAACCAACGCAATTTGATTATTTAGATATGGACTTTGAGGCCCCAAAGAACAATGATATATATTTTTTTAAAGTTTTTAAATGTGGTGTTTCGAGTTTAAATCCATCAGTGAGTAACAATAGGATGAATGCCAAATTGCATTGAGTGCCTATTTATTGAGGGAGGTGTGGTGAGTATTAGTTGATTACTTGATCATATTTGGGCCATGTTGGTTCCACAAGCTGTTTCTTATATACCTTATATATGATGGTTCTCATATGAAAAATGGATGCTTTTGGCTGCTTTAAGTAAATTGGTCGTGCATCGTTTCAATCCAAGATTATTAATGGCTGCTTATTGATCTCCACTCTTAATCCTTCTCCCATTGCCCACTTTTGATAAAGTCCTCTTTTTTTCTTTTATAAGGATGAGTGAATTCATTTCATATCACTATGGAACTTTACAGTATAAGAGCAGTATACTGATAACCAAAAAGGCCCAAAAAACCCAAGGGCAAAATTCTTAATCCCCAAAAGGAAAGGGTTGTCCACCCCCAAAAAATCGGGCGTGAACCTAAAGGCCAAAAATATTAACAGTCAGTTACAATGCACAAAGACGGTCTGGATACTTCCTATTTGGCTAGTCTGTCTGCTTCCGAGTTTGCAGAGCTCTTAATGAGGTTATATGAAATTTTGATATTCTTAGCAATCTCTGCCACCTCTTCTACTACATCTGTAAGGTACCAAGGAGCCATAGAAGCTTGAGAAGCACACTTTATCACGCATGAAGAATCCCCTTCTACAATCAACAACTGAGGATTGAATCTCACCGCTTCTCGTAATCCAATTTTTAGAGATAATATCTCAGTTTTGTTACATGAGCATAGACCAGCTGCACCTGAGTACGATAACAGGGTGACTCCTTGATCATTGGGAACTACCCCCCCTATGCCCGCCATTCCTGGATTCCCTATTGCACTTCTGTCAAAGTTCAGTGTCGACCCACCATTTGCTAGAGTTGTCCATTTGTAGATTATGCAAGGTTTATGTGGATGCGAGAATGATATTTCCGTCCAATTTTGAAAGATAGTATCTGCTGCAATTCCTTTGAAGAGTGTTAATGAAAAAGCCCAAATAGCGACCAAATGTTTAATTCTCTCTCCTAGTTGATTATCAGTAGAAGATAATCCTTCAAAGCATCTTTTGTTTCTTTCTTTCCATATGCACCACAAAACCGCCAAGAACAAAAGATCCCAATCGTCTTTCCTCTTTTTGACCCCACTCCCATTTTCCAATATTCAAACAAGGCTGGTAGGGATTGAAGAAGAGGCCCACAACAGCGAAAGCAGCCCAATGTAACCTTCCATATGAATTGTGCTGTTTTGCAATTGAGCAGAAGGTGATCGATGATTTCGTCATCCGATAGACACATTGGACATGCATTTACAACCAGCATTCTCCTTCGCCATAGGTTATCCATTGTTAGAATACCACCAAGTAGAGCGGACCGCCCAAACGGAATGACTCTAGGTGGGGCTTTCATCCTTCATAGGCTGGCAATATGTGGGTGTGATGTCATTGCATCTTTAGTCATGGCTGAGAAGAATGGCGCCACCAAAAATATGCCATTTGTGGAGGCTGTCCAGATCCTTTTATCTTTCCTGTTTTTTGGAATAAAAACATTACCAATAAGCAGCATCATAGCTTGGAATTGAGCCGCTGCCTCCTCCTTCAGATTTCTTCTAAACCTTGGCCCCCACACTACTCGATCATCAATCCATTCCAAGTAATCATTAACTTTGGCTCTTTGATTAGTGGCACAATTGAATAGATTTGGAAAGGAAGTTGCTAACGGTGTGCCCCCCACCCAAAGGTCTGTCCAAAAAAAGACTTCTGTCGCCCTTGCCAACACAATATCTGATATTCTTAGAGAGCATCTTTTTTGAAGCAAGAATACCTTTGCATATGGCTGAGTACCGCGGCCTAGGATCTCAGACTTCCCACCCATCCCTTGAAGTTCCATATTTTGAGAATTGTAACTGTTTCCATAAGGCTTCTGATCCAATCCTCCATAACCATTTGCCAAGTAGCGCTAGATTGGTCTCTTCTACAGTTCTAATTCCCAAACCCCCATCTTCTTTAGACTTGCAAACTTGAGACCACTTTATCAAATGAACATTCTTTTTCTTCTGATTACCGTGCCATAGGAAATCCCTTTGCAATTTCTCAATTCTTTTGATAAAGCCCTCTTCCCAAGAAACAATATACTTTCCCTAGGAAAATGCCAAAGGGGCTCTAAATAAACTATGAATTCCCAATAAATGAAAGCGGACTACCGACCCACTGTTGGATCAATGGTAATCACCTTCCCTTTTATAGGGCAAACTAGAGTTTGATTCAATCCCTGATAATTGAAGAAAAAGCTGGCAATTGGCTATGATACCCAGATACGGCATGGATACGGTAAGGACAATGGATTTTACACACAAAAAGTGAAGTGTCGGATACGGCACGATACGTTTCTATTTTTGAAATATCCGTGCATCACAGGCAATGAGTGTCAAGCAGTGCAACAAGCAATAAATAAATAAACTAAAGCATATCTTTTAGCTCCCAGAACATCAAGGTTCCAAATAAGACTAAGTTGGGAAGTGCATCACTTAGAATAGTAGGGTAATCTGTGTCTGAGTGATGAACTTGAGGTTAAAGCAATCAAGTTTGGTCTTTTCAGCAGCGCCCACACCCCTTCTCTCTCTCTCTCTCTCTCTCTCTTTGTTAAATAAGAGAAAATATAGGGATAGACTTGGGGATTTTTATCTTATGCCCTCTTGCTCCTCCTATATTTTCTTTGCTCTTTGAGAATTTTAGAAAGTAAGAAAGTCTTTTTTTGTCTCTCTATTTGCTTGGGATGGAATTTTTGAAAACAATAAGGGCATGATTGCTTTTACTTTCTTCTAGAAGATATAAAAGGAACTTACGGTTTATATCCCCATCCTTCGACGAAAAGGTTATAATGCCTTCCTCCTTGATCGCCAAGTGAATCCCACATTGAATCTGAAGCCTTCATCTTTTAAATAGAGGGTATTTAGTGAAGCACTTGATGAGGCCCATTTAGGAAAAATATAAACTCATTAAAGAAATGCCCTATTCTCTATGAAAAAAATTTAACTCATTATGATCTAGTCCCAAGTCATATTGATTTGTATGGAAAACTCGAATTGTTTATGACATTTTATTGTAGTATTTTAAAAAGTTATCAATATGAAGCTGGATCATTCAAGTGAAATCCAAGAATGACTAGACACTACATTAGGAGGCTGTTTTCCAACGATTTAGATATTTATAAGTGGATTTCATGGAACTCTTCTGTGATTCTTTCGTTTCTTTTCTCTTTTCTCATATCTCTACTGTGTAGATAACATCCGTGGGCCTTTCAAATATTAGTGCACCAAAAGAATTTCTCTCTTTTCTATGAGAAATTTCACTTCAAAATGATATAGGTATACTATCAGATTGATTTCTATAAAATAATAGTATTTTTAATCATATTTTATCTAACTGTTCTAAATTTCTAAAAAGTTATCATTTAAACTATGGACAATTTAAGCAAAGGAAAATCTTCACCTACGAGTAGATCACATACTGTGTTTGCGGTCCAAATTGTGGGGCTCACATGGATGCAATTGTATTATTGGGAGTGGATATGATGGAAAGGTCTCTTTATGGATAAGGGTCATGCAAAAAAATCAACCCGATCAAATTATCGGAGCTCTTGATTAAACAACCTTAAAGTTTAATGCTAATTTAACCATAAATATTTTTGAGATTCAGCCCAATGACGGTTCAAGGTTTGATGGGTATCAAATTGGGCATTGTGCCAGATCAAGGTGGGGATAAGAGTGTGAAGGGAGCTACAATGATCAAAGATGGGTCCAAGTGGGCATAATAGAGTTGGAATTTACATGTAGTCTACTCCAAGAGAAAATTCTTCTTCAAGCAAATCTTACGTAGATTATAAGGGAAGGGGCCATCTTTTGAATGGTTTTCATTTTTCATAAGTGGGCCCTTAAATTATTGGGACCATTCTTGCCCCCCATCAGTTGGTGTCCGAGTGATAAATTTGAGGTCAAAGTATAAAGTCTAGTCTCTAGTTTTTAGAATGTGGTACTCCGAGTGATAAATCTAGAAAGAGAAAGCTGTTGGTGTTGCAGTTGGATTTAAGTAAGATAAAGACACACTTCTCCTGTCAAAATGTGCCTATCTGCAAATTTGGTTTTATTTTTTTGTTGCATTATTTTTTGGTTGATTGTATTATGTTGTGAGAACTTATTTGCATTCAACACTTACTATTGTTAGGACTCAGAGATCACATTTAATGGAGTCAGCTAATTGACCTTTTATTGATCTTTTTAAGGTGGCGGAGATGGAAGCATGTTTGCGAGAATCCAATAATGCGGTACCTACCCGTGAGATTATTGCCTCTCTTGCAGACAAGTTCAGGTATATGATCATGCAACTTTCTCTGAAAACATTGAGTACTACAATGCTTATAGAACTTTCATATTGTCATTTTGGAAATTGTATAATGTTGTTGTCTCTTGTTGAAGTGCATCTGCGGAACGAGCAGGAAAGATAGTCGTGCAACCTAAGCAGGTAATAATACATCACTCTTCCTGTTTTATTTGTCTCTAGGATTGGAAATATAAAACTCTACTGATATGTAGTTTTATTCTAGGTGTGGAACTGGTTCCAAAATAGGAGGTATGCTCAAAGAGCGAAATTAGTAAAGACTCCTGGGAAGTCAGCTGTTCCAACCTCAACTCCAGACGATTCAGTTCCTGTAAGAAATGTGCCTATTCCAGCTCCGATCCCTTCAGGTAGCTTTTTCGAACATTATTATTTTTATTGCTTTTCCTTTAAGCCATCCCTTTCGCTTGTGGTGTTCTTTTTTGGTGAACATGTGAGATATTCGAGGGTTTAATCTCTGCCACCAATCTTATTCCCACGAATGGTAAATCTTAGCTACCTTTAGGTCACGTTTGGCCACCAAATCTTTAGGGAAAAGATTTTTGGTTTCCATAAAGTTGTGGTAAATCCATGTTTGGCAATTGTAAATTCATGAGGATTTGGACGAATGAAAATCTTCACTTGTTAGAATTTTCAGATCTGACCACCCCCCATAAAATTTGAAAATCCTTACTCAAATGGATTTGCACACCGAACCTTATTTTTTTCAGTTATATGATTGATACACACCAATATCAATGTGAAATCCTCAACTATACAAATCCCCAGTGATAAATCTTTGTTCTAGTGGTAGTGAAGAATCATCGGATCTATGGATTCCTCCCCTGTTACCAAACATTCTCTTACTGTTGCCAAAGTCTATACCTTTCTAAATCAACTCATGACGAGTCCAACTTCACTTGGCATAGATGGTGGCTTTAACTGATTGCAAAACTCAATGACACGACTCTATTACCTTGGAACAACAGCCAAAGGGGGACTTGCCTAGAGGCAAACAATGGCTGAGTTCCTAACACCTTTCACCTCCTTTATCGTCATTTAAGATCAGGAAAGCTAAAACACTAAAAATTGACTTCTTGTGTCACCAGCTGAACTCTGCTCACGACAACAGCTAGTTGCATTGCACACTCGCTTGGGATTTTTGGAGTGATAAAAATCATGTAAAACTAGTAGACATGTTGCTATTTTTCGCCATGCCTAAAACTTCATTATATATAGCCTAAAATCAATAATCAAAATTTATTTATTTTTATCATAGGCAGTCAATAATATTTGCTACCAACTTGACAAAAACAGTGTAATGATTGCAGTGATATTTTGAAAAGATTGCAATATTATCATGATGTTTTACATGAAACAATATTTTCCTGATAATATAAAAATATTTTCGGAATATTGATAACAGTGAAAATATTGCAAGGTCCTGGGTTCCACGTCTGTGAGAACCACTTACTTTACTTGCCTATTTGCTTCTCATAATAATAATAAAAAAATAAAATAAAATAAAAAAAACGTCTCAAGAAAATTACAGTACAATTGCAATAAAAATGGCTAAAGTCCATTAAAATTATTTAATTTTCCTGATGAGGCTATGGGTTCAAGTCATGTTACCTATTAAAATTATTATCTCCTTGCATGGACTTTAAAAATTGAGTTCATAAAGAATTTTAAATGTGGCTGACATTGAAATTAGCTTTTGCGAGGCCTCTCTTGGATGGAAATGAGGTTTTAGTGTTTAGAAATGCGTGTGGCTAGGACAGCTATTTATGTGGATGCGAAGGGGATGATCCATGGCTTTGGTTATCAATTTGAGCAGAATATAAAAAATAAAGAGAATATTTGGGGAATTTCCGTGTCCCCCTTTGAGGGTCAACACATCTATATATATTGCTTTGTGTGCCATTTGAGGCATATTACAATCAATTAGACTAAGTATGGAAAGATACAAGTGATATTACAGCCAATGTAATCTTCCAATTGTGAAACTTATCATTATCCATATGAGGATATGACACATTAATGACTTAGCAGATCTCCACTAGCTGGGCCTTGGGCCCATTTTATGTACGTGCACACCAAACCCCCCCCCCTCCCCCCCACCCTCTCAAAATGATTTGGAGTGGAGCGGAGCATCAATTTGGTTGTGAGAAAGTCATGCTGAGATTTTGTCTTAGCTTTTGTGAAAAGGTCTGCCAACTGAAGATGAGAGGAAACATGAGGTAGATGAAGAGCCTTAGACATAATCCTCTCTTGAATAAAATGACAATCCATTTCTATATGTCTGGTCTGCTCATGAAATACTGGATTATTAGTAATTCGAATAGCACTTGTGTTATCAGCATAAAGTGGTGTAGGCCCTTGAGAAAGACAACAAATACAAATTCACTGACTAACCGACGAAGCCAAGCAATTTCGCTTATAGCTGATGACAGCCTGGTATTCAGCCTCAGTTGATGACTTTGAAAAAGTAGACTGCCTTTTGCATTTCCAAGAGATAGCAAATGTTCCCAAGAACATACACAGTTGAGCGACGAGTATCCGAGCAACCAACCTAATCAGCATCCGCATAGCCCTAAAGATGAAATGGAGAGGAAGATGAATAGAATAATCCTTTATGAGTGGTCCCACAGATGTAATGAAGAATGTGATGAACCGCTGTGAGATAATTTTTGAGAGGATTACTGACAAACTGACTCCGAACTTGTACAACATAAGCAATGTTAGGACGAGTCATTCTAAGGTAAATCAAACTTCCAACTAATCGATGATGTGGCATTTGAAAGAGTACTCCCATCTTCCTAACTTTAACATTGATCTCCAATGGTGTGTCTGCAGTTCTTCCATCAGTGAATCCAGCCAAGGATAGTAAATCTTTGGCAAGGATAGTAAATCTTTGGCATACTTGTGTTGATGGATGTAGATGCTAAATGTAGTATGTTTTCATTTCCAGGATGAAAGAGACAAATGTTGGCCATTGGCAACTGTAATATGCTCAATTCCAGCATAAGGGGTTTTGTTATGCAGATTTAGTGCAACTGATGTCATATAATTGGATGGCCTAGAACCATTAAACCAAAAAGGGGAAATAGAAGACATATGCATGGGTATAGAAAGACTGACCAGAGATACCCATGACACAGAAGGTGAACGTTATAGAAGCATTAACCGAACATTGTACTGAGGTTTGGACTGAACTTTGAATCATATCTCAGATTTGTTTTGGCGCAAGTGTCATGCCAGTGGAGGATGTGGCATCATCAGTGGCCTAGTGCACTTAGGCCTGAAGTGCTGTCTGATGCAGCCGAGGTTGCTGCTGTAAATGTTCACTCGTGAGGGGGACAATGAGTGCACTCAGAGATGAGTTGTCCTGTCCTTTTGCAATAGTTGCATAAATTTTTCTTCTTGCAATTACAAGCAACATGACCATAATCTTTGCATTCAAAACATTGGACCCTTTGGCCCTGTAGAGCGAGAAAGTTGCCTCTTCAGTTTTAGGGACAACAAAAGCTTTGGTGTCATTACTAATGTTATGTTGAGATTGTAGCCTGGTTTCTTCTCGAAGAACTTCCTAAACACATGTTTTTAAGGTCAGAGAAACTTCCTTGTTCATGAGTGCCGTGCGAACAGACTCGAATTCAGGTTGCATGTTCATAAGGAATTGGCTTATATGTGACTCTTCTTTGACTTTAAGAACTTTGGGTTGGGATTCCTTTTTAACAATAGAAAGGATCATTGAGTCCTCAGTCCATAAAGTCAGAAAGCCATTAGGTACAATCTTATCACCTTGACTATATTTTGCAATTTCAGTATCAAGGAGAAATTTCATAGCTTTGTTCACTTGATGATATATAGACTGCAAATGTGACCACATCTCAGCTGCTGTGGTGAATGATTGTAGGGAAATGGCAACTGATGTGTCAATGGAGTTTAGAATCCAACTCACCACTTTAGAGTTTTTTCCTTTTTCTTTTTTTTGATCGGTAACAAACTAATTCATTAAAAGGAGAAAACAATACAAAGAGGAAAAACAAGAAAGAATAACAAGGTACAAGAGGATTGTACCTTCCCAAACCTCAATTACAAAACCATGCCCTCCCAAGGAGAAGTCCTATCAATCCCTTGTTTGGCAAGCGCGTTTGCCATGTGGTTTGCCGATCTAAGCTCATGACAAAATACCAGATTAATGGAAGAGGATAAAGCTCGAATTTCATTGAAGAGGAATTGGAATTTCCATGGATTTGCTTTCCAATTTGACACCCAAGCAATGGCGTTGGAAGAGTCACTCTCTACAATAAGGCTGCCCCGAAACATTCTTGAAAAACACCGCAGAGCTTCTAAAATAGCTAACACTTCTGCTTCATTAGAATCACGAACCCCAACATACTTAGAAAACATGAACAAAACCTCACTTTTACTGGTACAAAGGACACCTCCAATCCCCGCCGGCCCTGGCTTACACCTTACGGCACCATCAACGTTGAACTTTTAAGACATTAAGAGGGAGGGGAGACCAAAACACAGATCTACTTCCCTTTGTAGGGCCGCATCCGATACAACTTTCCCAATTTACAAGGATATCCGTAAGAGAAAAATTAGAGAACTCCTTTCTGAGTAATGCTCACTTTGCAATTCTTAAGGTGATACTAGCAATCAACTCGGCTGCAAAAGATGATGCGCCCCTGAAACTTCAGTCATTTCTTTCCTTCCAAATAGACCACATGATAGCAAAGAGAATTAACCTCCAATGTAATCTTCTAAGTATAAAAAGTTGACTCATCATTATCCATTTGAGGATATGAAATGTTGAATGACTTAACAGATCTCCACTAGCTGGGCCTTCTACATTGGTTTTGTTAAGATTGTTTATGCTCATTGTGCTAATTAAGGGCACCATGCAAGACTAGCTTCTACTCCCTGTTGAAAGATCAAATTTAGAGAGATTTGTAGAATGCACACCCAAAAACAATTATACATTGCCATGGCACGTTTGTGTGTGCTCATTGTGCTAATTAAGGGCACCATGCAAGACTAGGTTCTACTCCCTGTTGAAAGATCCTATATCTAAATTTGACCTGAGAGATTTGTTGAATGCGCACACAAAAACAATTGCACACAGCTGTGGCACGTTTCGTTCTTGATATCATTCTTTGTTCCAGCCCTCTATTTGTAGTTTTTTGTCATAATGGATCTCAGTCTTATTTGCTATATTTAATGATTGCATGCATTTGAATGTCTTCTCATCCTGGGCATTGCACGAAAATGTAATAAAGTATTTCACTTTTATTAAATGCTTCTGCATGCAGACAAGAATTCTGTAATAGAAAGCACTCAGATGGAATTTGAAGCCAAATCAGCTAGGGATGGGGCATGGTTAGTCTCTTTCCTTTTTCCTTCTAAATGCTTATACTTAGTCCTGCATATAATTTCATATTGCTGGTTTTTTTATGGTGTTTGTTCTATCTAATTTAATTTAATTCGGTAAAGATTCATTTGTATATCAAATAATTAATGTGCCCTGCTGTATTCAATTATGCTTATAATGCCCACTTCTTCAATTAACTGCTGCCCAAGCATTGTGATGCAAACCCAATAGCCGAGAGGCCTTTGTCCTCAAAACCCTTTTCCCAATTCATAAAGAGAACGAGAACTTTAACTAGCGGTTTACTGATACTGCATGAGAGATATTAAGAAGTACTCAAACTTAATCAGCCATCTAAAACTGAAGCATACATCATAGATTGATTAGCTCTTTTTAGTGGTTGCATGACCACGCTGAGTATTAAATACATTCATATAATGAAGAGGGATAATAAAGCCACAAAAAAGGGGAAAATGAACAGTATAGTCGGGGGCCTCAATTTCTAAAGAAAAAAAATAAATAAGAAAAAACCTGCTCATGTAGGACATTGGACCCTATGGACCCCACCATCTTGTTGAATGGGTTCTGTCCCACGTGGCAAGCCTGATTGATCCTGCCAACCTGCCTTGCACTCTGAGGTGGGCCCGGCTGGGCTTGGTAGGGACTTGGTTGGGCAGGGTCGTCCTCCTAGACAGCTGATAGGGCCTGCTTTCCTCCTATGAACCTATTTCGGCCTGGGTTTCCCTCTGTTGGAAAAGGATCAGATCTGATGAGTTTTGGCCCTCCGTGTAAGCTTCAAGACTGTAATTTTCCACTTCGTGCCTGTCCTTTAGTGATAAATGTTCGTTCCAATTTAGACTTTCCTCTCCACTTGACTGAGTATCGTCTTTGTAGGAGAACCAATACACCCTGAAACTCTGCATTTTCTTACTCCGACCTGATACTCAAATAGATCACACTCATTAAATGTCACAGATATGTTCAATCCAAGAGGTACTCTACTTCATAAGTGCTTCAGTATTTTGCATAGCCAAATTTTCCTTGCCTTCGCAAAAGTCTGTGGTTCAGTGGAAGGTGCTCCCTGGTGCAACCTTGACGTGGCAAGATTCAAGTCATCTCACCAATGAAAGAAAGAAGGAAAAAAAATTTCTTGCCTTAAGCTTGTTGTATGTTCCCATTGGAAAGTGCTCCTTCCACAAATGAACCATCAACTTATCTCCTACTGCAAAAACCCTCCTCTGTGTATCTTCATTATCCTTGTACTGGGCATTGCTAGTTTTAATATCTGCTTCACTTGCTCATGGAGTTGTTGTACGTGATTTGCAATCTTCTAGATCGTGATGACCTCCTTTGCTTTTAGGGATAGGAGTGTGTGTTCTCAAGCATCCACTCATTCTGTGTTTGCACCCATATGCCATTGATATAGAGAGAAATCTTTTGTTCCGATTCTTAGGAAATTTAGCCCATAGCATCAGCTAATGGAACTCCTTGGTGTAACTAGTCATTTAGTGCAACGGCTGACATGTCTTCAACTTAATCTTTTCCTGTCTTGATTTTTCTCCTTCCTGTGGTAAGATGATCAGCTTGGACATCATCCCAACAAGCTAAGGCTAATCGGATAATCTAGTTATCATTGTTTAAACTCTCCGGCCATTGGAACCTTTTTTTTTTTTTTTTTTTTTTAATTTAAGGGAGCTGTCCAACTTTACTAATCCAATATAGTCATGCGGATGGAACTTCCACCTAACGCAATCTTGATGCCTTGTCTTTTTGTTGGTTTTCTTTGAAAAGGTGAAGTAGCCTTTCCATAATATGATCTTGAACCACCCTTATTTGGATGCGAGGATTGGGAGAGTTTGGACACATACCACTGTTTGCTAATGTCCAAGTATTGTTGCACTCTAGGTCCTCGGTCCTTCGGATAGGTTGATTTATGTCCCAACCTTTGTTGGATGCTTTATGATATCATTTGCCCTATAGCATTAGACACATTGGTGACATATTTGGAGAAGGTAAGAATCGCTCCATTTAATTGATCCATTTCCTCAGTTGAGAAGTTTTTGATGCCATGGTTAACTTCCAATCCCTAAATTAAGCATGAAAATTGAAACTTTTTCTGATACCAAAATTGATGTAAACCCGATATCAAGAGGCCTTAATCATCAAAATTCCTTTTTCCCAATTCCTAAAAATAATGAAAACTTGGAAGGGTTCTAAGGTTACATTTGGGAATAGCTATGGATTCCACAAGTTGCAAAACTTATGTTGTACCTTTTCTTTCCGTGGATATCTTCAGGTGTGGATTCCACACATGTGGAATGTGCAAATTTTTTTGTCTGTGTTGATTGAGAGGAGGGAGAAAAAAACATTTTCCGCAGAAAGAGTTACAAGCCCAACCCTCCCTCTCAGACTAAAATCCTCAAAATCGTGGGTTTTGTCAAAACTTTTCCTTAGAAATTTTCTGCTCCAAATGTCGAATTTGCACTTATCTGCTGAAAACTTCAATGGGTTTTTGCAGAAATGTCTGCAAATGTGCCCTCAAGGGAAGATGAAAAAAGATGCCTCCAACAACAACAGCAACAATAAATAAATAAATAAAGAAATTAGCAAAATTTTTTTGATACTTCGAAGAATCAAATCCAGATTAGGTGGAACTAAGAGCACCTCAAATAATTCTTGACTCAGGAGGCAGGAACCCCTAACAACCAGAAATTTACTTGTACCCCATAAGAGATATGAAGAAGAAATACTTCAAACTTTTAATCATCATCATCATCATCAAAGCCCTGTCCCAACTATGTTGGGGTAGGCTACCTGAATTTCTTTTCTCCATTCTAATCTATCCGGATCCAAATTCTTGGATAGATTGCATTTCGGCCTGCCCGTTTTCCTTGGTGTGCATCAACCTTGCATGGAAAGTTTTTTCCTCCATGGCGTTGTTGTTGGCTTGCAATTGACATGTTGAAACCATCTCAAACGAATTTCTCTTAATTTTTAACCTATTGATGCAATCCCTAAATGCTCCCGGAAGCACGCATCTCTAATTCTATCTATTCTAGTTTTAGCACACCTCCATCTTAACATCCTCATAGTTGCTACACTCATTTTGTGTAAGTGTTGCTTCTTGATTGGCCAACATTATGCTCCGCAAGTTATAGCTAATCTAATCATTATTTGTAATATTTTCCCTTCAATCTTGCTAGTATGCACTGATTACAAACTTTATTATTAAGTTGTTTAAAATTGAAAACAAGAATCATATATGGTTGACTAGCCTTGTATAATGGTTGTATGACCACTTTTAAGGCCTAAGTAAATTCAAATGATGAATGAAAAACAAAGTGAAAAAATCCTTTAGCTGGCAGTCTTAAGTTCTAAACGAAAGAAGACTCTTGTAGGGACAGTGGTTTTTGTGAACTCTAGCATCTGGTCGGCTGGGCCCTGTTCCAGGCTTTGGGCTTGGCTGGGCCTGGCAACCTTATGGCAGGGTCAGCTGGGGCTGGTTGTCCTATAGAAGGTTGATAGGGCCTGTCTTCCTCCTGTACACCTGCATGGGCCCGGGCCCATCACATTGTAACTTATGCATCTGCTAGATTATATATATGCTTAATGCCTAAAACTGTCATTAGGTGTTAAAACTACTCAAGGGTCATTTTCTTATTCCCTTCTCTTTTTAATTTTATGAAGATCATGGTGAGTACTTGATATTGTCTAGTTTTCCTGATAATTGCCTACTAATTTGACCACACATCTGTTTCTCGTGCATTGGGTATGACTTGTTTTTTTCATTTCCCAGGTATGATGTTGCAACATTTATTTCTCATAGAATGTTTGAGACGGGCGAACCGGTAATGCTGCTAAATTCAAATTTTCCTATACAAATAAATTTCTGGAATGAGATTAATTACGTAGCCAATTAATAGTTCTCATGTGTAATATGATAAGTAGTTAAGTACAACAAAAAAATTTAAAAAGAAAACAATGGTCAAGGTGTGACACAGCCCCCAGCCATGGCCCACATGGGGCCCACCAAATGATCGAGCGACCCATGTCCACCAACATTCACACACCAAAGTAGGATATTCACTTCCCCATATGATACCCTGTTTAGTTGATTTAGTTTTCTTTTCTGTTATCAGAGATAGTTTAGGCTTATTAGGATTCTATTAATCTACCATGCCAAAAAAAAAAAAAAGGATTATCTTAATCTTTCTATTTGTGTTTTTATGTGTGATAATTGTTTCCTTTTGTTTTTCTTATTCTTTGATATTATGCTATGTGTGCATTTCAGGAAGTTCGGGTTCGGTTTGCAGGGTTTGGCACAGAGGAGGATGAGTGGGTTAATGTGCGCAGGTCTTTGAGGCAGCGATCTCTTCCATGTGAAGCAGCAGAATGTGTGGCAGTAATTCCTGGGGATCTTGTTCTCTGTTTTCAGGTGCTTTCATTTTATATAAATCCTATTCTAAGATTGCATGGCCTTGCTTTTTGGCTTTTGCTTGGTATGTTAATGCTGCCTTTCCTTTGAAAATGTTCAGGAAGGTAAAGAGCAGGCTCTTTACTTTGATGCCCATATCCTTGATGCACAAAGACGGAGACATGATGTACGGGGATGCCGATGTAGGTTTCTAGTTCGTTATGATCATGATCAGTCAGAGGTACATACCCGTCTTTCAGTTACTGCTTCATATTCAATTAGTAAAACTTCTTGTTGTTGGGTGTAAAATATATTTTCATGTCAGTATCCAATGATGTTAAAAAATAGATGATTTAGTTCCTTGTCCAAATCTACATTTTCTCAAAAAAGTTTTTTTACTATATTACATCCATATGATTTTTTCCAATCATCTACTTTCATTATAGATCTACAGTTCAAAGATTGAAACAAGGGATGAGTATCATTTGAGGAATTGAAAAAGGAAAGAGAATGAAAGGAATGAAGGTTTAATTTCGGCAATGATGCCTGCTGATAACATCAGAAGATTCAAAATTCTTCCAATGATTTTGTAACTTAAGTTAGTTGAGCCCTTAATGTTATGGTTTTCTCTTTCATTGTAGGAAATAGTCCCACTGAGAAAAATTTGCCGTCGGCCAGAAACTGATCACCGGTTGCAACAATTGCAAACTTTGAAGGACCATACAGCTCCGAGTCAGGTGAATGTTATGAAAGACCCTTCTGCGGCCGGCCCCTCCAGGGATATAAATGCAGCAACTCAGAAGGCAGAAGAGCTGGTTACTACACCATCAGTTCAAGCTAATGAACCTCCAAGTGTTGAAACTACTCCATCAATGACAGTTGAGAAAAACGATACAGCAGTTACAGATGGTCATGGAGGTAATGCTGCATTGACAGTGAATGTCACTGTTGATAAAGGTACATAGTCTGGCCATGTGCAATCCATGCCTCAATACTATTTATTGGGACTCGAAAGTTAGAAAGATTTCTTGAAACTGATATATTTTTTAATTTCAAAGAAGTGTGCAAATTGATCATACAGGGGCACTGTAATCTTAATTCGTGTGCCCTGAAAATAGCAGTTTATAAACTACTAGCACCTTCTTTGACCCATATTAGCTCACCTTCATTCAACCTGTGGCCTGACATCTTTGGAAATCCTTGGCAGTGCCAAATATGGAGAGTTTTGGAAACTTTTAATAGAAGGGGTGGGTATTGTTATTTCAGCCCATGCTTCTTTTTATAGTTCTACCTGCTTTTGTTCAAAACTATATATTGTGGCTGTCATGTTCAACGCATGGACCTCCATAATGCTTTATAAAGCTTTTTATCTCTAGTTTATTTATAGAACTCTTCAAGCATATTGGAAATGGAATGAAACTCTTCACCGAACCATCTCCACCTCTATTTTTTTTTTTTTTACTGTATCATGATTGTATTTGTATTGCAAAGAAAAAAATTATATTAGGTGGGCCCCATCTATATAACATTGTGGGTTTAATATCAGTTTTGGGTTACTGGTTTGGTCTTATGCAACTGTGCCAATTGTACATGCATGGTCTCTATTTCCTCTCTTGGAGGTAGTATTTGCCTTGATAATGATCTTAGCTGTCCACTGATTAGTCAATTGGCAACATTTTCGAAACAGACCTGCTAGCCATCTCCTATCTGTTGTGTGGTTGGGGTCCTCCATTCCAACCCAGACCCGGACCCCAATAGACTATATTTTGCATGCTCATGATACATAGGATTAGGATGCAATCATTTGTGATGTTATATCCATTGTCATTTTTTGAAAAGTTGTAAATCATATATTGTGTTCCCAAATCCCCAATTGAATTTTTTTTTTTTTTTACAAAAAAAAAAAGTATTTTATACTTTTGTATTTAATGTATCACACAGAGTTAGATTGTTGTCCTTGACAACTTGAGCTTGACCCAATCCCTGTCAAGCCTCTCAACAAGTCATCTGCTGAGCCAACAAGGTTGGCTCTAGCTTGAGCTCTCAAGCCAAGAAGAGATATCAAGCCGACCAAGTGATCTTGGCGGTGTGCTCCAATGTTAATAGCCTGGCATCATCCAAAACTATTGTGATAAAATCAAACAGTGATAATACCTGGATTAGTATGAAGTTGAGACTGGTGCCAACTCAAGGGAGATTGGTGCATGTGAAGGGATTGGATTAATCAAAGGTGGGCCCTCTTGTGCAAAATCCCCAAAAGAGAGCGGTAAAAAGGTAGACAATTGGTATGATGAGCCATTTTAAGTAGAGGGTTGTCTATGCAAATCTACCCCAGAAAACAAACTTTTACTGTTGGCTTTTGTACATATCTGCATTCATTCTCTCAAACTACCACCCACCAACGTGAGGCCTTGGCTCTGTATGGTTGGGGTTCATTAAAACCAGTGATATGTCGAAGGTCATCTTTCTTCAACCAACTTGTCATTTCACCTTAAAAAAAGAGGCTTGCAAGTACCCAACAGTTCACAGGTAAGCTTTTGGTATGGTTGGCGTCAATTAAATCACATAGAATGTGTTGTGTGATTTGCCACCAGGACAGATTTGAGACTCGTCCAATTTTTATAAGCCCCAAATTTACTGCTAATAAGATGGAAAGAGGTTGAGTGGCACGAGTGGGGCTAAGCTCACACCTTTACGGTCTAACTTTGTTATATCAAATCAGCTGCGTGACGGGTGTCTAGTCTCGTCTCTTTTAGGTTCTTTACTTTTTTCCAGAGCTTTGAAATACCTTCAATTTGTATAGGTTCTTAGCGCTTGCACGCAATTCATCAATATCTTACTATTGAATTGATCATTCATAGAAAAGTAATGTAGTTCATTGGAGTTAATCAAATATCAAT
The DNA here is from genome assembly GCA_028538565.1 of Umbellularia californica. Classification (NCBI taxonomy): domain Eukaryota; kingdom Viridiplantae; phylum Streptophyta; class Magnoliopsida; order Laurales; family Lauraceae; genus Umbellularia; species Umbellularia californica. The sequence goes on along the minus strand of JAPQWN010000001.1, from coordinate 7,893,648 downwards.
TCATAGAAAAGCAATGTAGTTCGTTGGAGTTAATCAAATATTTTAAATTTGATCAATCTAACAATGGTCGACGTATATTCAAAAGGATCTCTCTCTAATAAAAAGGATGTATGTGTGTTAGAAAGCCAAAACAGGAATAAAGGGTGAACCGGGTGGAGGGATTATCACGTAAAAAGACAACAGCCTCCCCCGATTTCTTCATGCAATTGTACTTTATTTAAGTGTTCTACACGTGATCAATTTCATAGGGTAAGTTGATTGATTCTTTATGCAAAAGAAAAACTTGATGAATTAATTATCACATTTATAAAGATCTGTCTTATATATTAGACATTTTTGCCTTTTTTTTTCCGCAATTGAGTAAAGATGACAATTGCTATGATTTTTTTTTTTTTTTTTTTTTGCTAACAGTGGGTTCCCAACCCTTTGTGTTGGATTAATCCCTCCGGGCCCAGAGGGAAGCCGGATAAAACTCTTATGCCCCCAGGTGGTAGCACAAGTGGATTCAACCTTCGGCTCAACTGGGGGTCGATACCAAGACCCCTAACTCCGCAAGAGGAAGGAACCGTGGTCCTAATCACGTGGACGACCCTTTAGTTATACCCCACCTTTTATTGCTCATGACAAGATACTTGAAAATATCAAGTGAGGCTGACTTATTTATGTGTGTCTATAAATACCTGATCTCCTATTTGTATTTTATATGATGGGAACTGGGGCACATCGCCAACCTGTGATTATGAGGTGTCCCTGGTGGAACTTTTTGTTCTCAGCTTATTGTACACATAGCGTTAAATACGCACTGGTATGGAGATTATTTGAAAAAAGGTTTCATCTGGGAAAGAAATAAAAAAAAAGAACTTCCGTTCCATTTCTATATATGCCTGGTACGGTTTGTAACAATGGACATGTTGGGGTTTTTTTGATAGCATTTGCAAATCCTATTTTTCTTGCCTTGCTTTCGAGAATTTCAGCAACCTGATCTTGTGGGAATTCAAGAATTCCATCCTCTTTGTATTTTAGTGGAATTCTTGGATGCTCGGAGCATCCAGGAATTCCATCGTGTCAAGAATTCCTTGAATTTTAGAAAATAAACAAGCCTTTGGAGGAATTCAGAATGCTCTTTTGCACTCGAGCATTTGAAAATTCCACCAAAAAGCAAAGGAGTTAAAATCTCAAAAATCTTTTTAGGGGGTTGGGATCTTAAAATTTTGGTAAAGAGACGACGCATTTGCAAATGTCTAGAGACAAGCCATAACATCATATTAAAAAAAAATTGACGCACCTTTAAGTTCTTAGAAATTCTAGCAAAGAAGCAGGTAGTTTAATGTTATGTAACCCACTTTCTCCATCAGTTTAATGGCCAGGCCAATAGTCCAATGGTCTATTTGGAGCTGAAAGTATCAAAAAAATAAAAGCCCTGACGGGCCAAAGCATCCTAGGATAGGAATGCAACTCGGACCGATGCCTATACTTCAGTGTTGTGGGGTTTTTGAAAGTCAAGGTCCAAATTTGAGCTAGAGACATGCACCAAGGAGGTGATTTTTTCGCCTGCACTATAGACTCCAAACCAATCTCGTGCTTTATGCAGGGGGCACAACTTTGCATTAACCTATCAGACGATATTGGGTTTCACGTGGACCTAGGAAATTTCCTTTTTGGGGGAAGGGTCAAATATAAAAAAAAACACTACGAATTTTCAGAGTCTTTGAGAGAGTGTTTTTTTGTACCTTTTTCAGATTTGATGAGGGTGTTTGATATAGAAAGTTTGAATTTGTGAGAACTAGGCCCACCTGATTATACCATGTGTGTGGTTTTGTTTTTGGTAAGTTAAACCATATGGTTGGCTCTCATAATCATTATTTCCATTCCCATCTATTTTTGCTAAAAAGCGAGTGTAGTTACTTTCTCATGTGCTATTATTAACTAAGTATGTAAACAATTCAACGAACTTATTTTTTTTTTTTTTTTTTTTTTTTTTTTTTTTTTCTATTTGTGGGTGTCCGCATATACAGGAGAACTGACTATTCATCCGTGCACCTATAGTTCCTACCTCCCCCACGCAACGGGTAAGACGTCAGGCAAGTGGCTCCATGGAAAGAGCGCGAGTTCAAAACTGCAACTTTCGGCTCTTGAGCGGTGGTCATCCTGATCAATTGCACTACCCCTCGGGGATTGGTGTGGACATTAAACGAGTTCGAGGTTCACTCGTTCATGAACAACCTTGAGCTTTACTTGAGCTAATATATTTTAAAGCATATACTTATAAAACAATAATATTAAAAATATATAATAATTCTGTTCCAATCGCCATTTACATGAGTACTATCAAAGCACAACTCCATGTACCCTTCAAGCCTAGTCTTGGTCCTTTGAGGCACTGACTTGGAGAAATTTTGAGTTAAAAAGTGAAACTATGGAGTTGACACTTTTTGAAAATCGGATCAATTCAAAATAAAGGCTTTGCTCGGTGAATGGAGTACTCCCAATATTTTAGCCCAATCGAATTAGGTCCTACCATAAGATTGACCCTTCAATAAATAAGATAAAAAACGTGAGAATGAATGATGCATGAGATTGTGTTGATGACGTTTGTATCAAATGCTCAGTCTTATAGTGAGACAAACTCCTATAAGAGTAAAATCTGAGAAAATACAATAAAATAGGAGGCCATTATTCTAAGCCGCTCTGATTTTCCAAAGGTGGACTCCATTATGGAGTTCCTCTTCTTTAATTAAAGATTTCTTGTCGCTGTCCACCGCCAATCAAGAGAATGACAAGGATCCAAGGACAATGATGCCATTGAGTTTAATTTTTTTTTAATAAACAACTTGCAAATAAATTAGGTTTATTAATTATGGATTGAACATACCAACAATTCTACCCAATTAAACTTTTTTTTTTTCAAAAAAGAATTTGAAAACAAACATATGCAGTGACAAACACATACATATATAGGCCTACCATAAAACCTCAGACTCAATCAATCCAAGCTCAAGCTGCGTATCATATGAACCAATTTGGCTTATTTAAGGCCCTAACAATAACATTTATTGACCATACAACTGCCCACTGATGCGACAGTCCAGATTCACTACCATACAAACACAAATCCAATCCAACTTCTCAAAATACAAGGGGCTGTACAGTGTACACTCACACAAGGACTACCTTTACCGGTATCCGAATTTATAGCAGCTGTGCAGTTGGACGTAGCATCCATGCATTTAAAATGGGCAGATTAGAGGCAAATCTATCACTCTCTCTCCAAGGTAGAATTAATCAAGTAGTTGTAACTTTTTTAACAGGGAAGGAATCTCGGCTCTCTACTAGCTAGAGTCCTCTATATTTTCTTTCTTGGAGTGTTTCTAGCCAGCAGTGATGGATCACAGTAAGACGAAGGTCATGTCCAACGGCAATGGTGGACTCCATGAACATCATCTTCATAATCAGAGATCAACACCCCACAGGCTTCTGAGGGGAGGGAAGTTTCCTTACGTGAATAAACTCTCTGCTCGCGAAATGATCTCTCTCACTGCCATTTGTGATACCTTTCTGCCTTCCATGGACATCTCTGGCACTGAAGATGAGTCTCTCGCCACCTTCTACGCGACCTCCGCATCCATGGCTGGAATTCCAGAAAGCGTATGTTGGTTATCCTCCTCAGTTCTCCCTCTTTCCTTCCGCGTAAAAATTTCTTTTCAGCTTTGCATTGCTTGTTGGGTCTCTTGGTATTCACAACTTAGAAAGGTTTTGATTTAGAGAGGATTTTCTTCTGCTCTCTTCCGCTCTGTTGTTTATTTAGAATCGTTCTTATTGTCCTAGCACTACCTTTAGGGACGGTCTGGATGAGCGCTTCTGCAGTGCAAAACACGAAGTAGAAACCTTTTCTTATTTCATAATGTGAATTTTATTAAAAGAAATTGAAACTGTCTGCCAACATGGGCAAGAAATCTAAAAAAATATTGTAGAAGTCAGAAATTTACCTTTGATTTATTTATTTTATCTCATTTTATTTGATCCAATTGCGGATGGTAGTAATTGAATGAAGGCTCCACAGGAAATTGTCAGTTTCATAGAATAATGGGTTCCATTTCATTTTAAGCCAACCCATTAACAGGCCATAAAAAGCTTGTTGAGCTGAATTTTCAAACTAGGAGTGCTATAGTTTTTTTTCAGGAGCTGAGTCAGCAGGTGAATTATATGTCCCTTCTAGGCTTGGGCTGAAGTTCAACTAATGAGCTAACCCAGCCAAAGGCAATGTAGGTAACGTCCGTTTAGCTCGGCTTGATGAAGCCATTAAGGGCATGGCTGGAGGTCGGCTCAATCAAGCTGCCGTACATAAATGTACATACAAGCTCAATAAAAGCTTTTCTCCTAAAGCTTGACTTGTGCTTGACCTCCTCAGGTGCTCTTTGCTCAAGTGCAAGTAGGGGTGGCAATTTTGCCCCGCCCCGCCCCGGCTTGTCCGCTCCGCCCCGCGCGAGTTTTCCCCGCCCCGATTCTTAGGTGTGGGGGGGACGGGGAATAAAACTGTGCCCTGGAGGCGGGGCGGGGATGAGTTTGCTCTTTTCCCCGCCCCGTCCCGCCCCGTGTCCCGCCCCACACCCCGCCCCGCCATTAAATAAGTTTATATATATGTATATATATGTATATGTGTGTATATATATGTATATGTATGTGTGTGTATATATAAATGTATATGTGTGTAACAATCTAGAATATATTAATATATTTTAAATAAGGTAAAACATTACAAGAAATGGAGTTTGGTCTAGTGGTAAGGCAAACCTCTAGTTACTCCCCCACCTAAGTTTGAATCCCATGCCTTGCACATTTAAGATTTTTACAATTGAAAGGCGGGGCGGGGCGGGGTACCGGCGGGGAAATCAGGGTATGGCGAGACGGGGATGGGGCATATCAATTACTCCGAAGGGCGAGGCGGGGTAAAAGAGGGGTGGGGCGGGGGCAGGAAACCCCAATTCCGTCTCCGATCCGCCCCGTTGCCATCCCTAAGTGCAAGCTCTAAAAGTAGCATTCGCCTATCCAGACAACAAGGTTACACCATCTCTTTACCAATTAAGGGAAAAAAAAGAAGCAAGGTTGCACCATCTGACAATGACCATGGAACCTTTTGAGGTATGTCTGTGCAATTAGAGAATTTCGCAATAGAGAGAAAATCTTTTAATTTTCAAACAGCCCACTCTTCTATCTTTTGATCAACATAAATAACAGATATGAATTTGCCATGGATCAAGAGTTAATGGTGTGAAATAACAATTTCTTGGTCATTAATATAGATGACAAAGAATCCAGAGCCTTATCTTACAAAACTTCCCATGGACGGTCTATGTCCCTGAAAGCATTTATCTAAGAATCTCAACCTTTCGTATAGAGAGTATTTTAGGGGGCAAAAGAGGCTGCTCTCTCTCTCTCTCTCTCTCTCTCTCTCTCAACTGTCAATTAACTTTTTTAGTGTCTCTCTCAACTGTCAATTAACTTTTTTAGTGCAAGCTTAATTAGGTTGGGGCCATGTCTTCTGGAATTTGGACAAAAGGCGCCACAACAACTGTCAATTAACTTTTTTAGTGTCTCTCTCAACTGTCAATTAACTTTTTTAGTGCAAGCTTAATTAGGTTGGGGCCATGTCTTCTGGAATTTGGACAAAAGGCGCCACAAGAGACTATATTATTGCAAAATTGGGACCCCACATATTAATTCATATTAATGGTTTTAGTTGCAAGAAGACTTTTCTTTGTATTATTAGTATTGCTGCTAAGTTGGGCTATTGGTTAGGCATGATACTTTCAACTAGAAGATCTAAGGATAATCCCCGAGCATGTGTGTATGATGCTAATTGCCAAAACCCACTCAACCATAAGTGTGTTGGCCACCACAACACTGATGTTACAGCAACTATAGAAGAAGGGGTTGTGTTATGACTCCTCAATAGTAAAGGAAATCCGACAAACAACTACTCACATGTTTTCTGTACTACATAAAAACCAAACTGACTTTTATTAATTTTTATGAATCAACCATCCCTATTAATGTAAAAATCTCAGTCAATCACCCAAGCTGGCAGTCAGATGCCAGTTCTTTACTTGTATTTTGTCCTAATGAGAACTCTTTGAGAGCTCACTTGGTCTGATTAACGCAAACAGACCCATTAGAATTGATTCAATTTAACAATGATTAACACTCTCCATTAGATCCCAATGAAGCTCGACCTGAGAAAATGAAGCTTGACTATTGGTTAAAGTGGTTGACTGAGAGATTTCAGAGTATTAAGCTGAATATTTGTAAAAATTATGAGGATAGGTTAGAAAATACATGAGAATATTATACTTTCAAAAGAACTTAGTTATTTGTATTCTTTATTTAAGTGACTGTGTTTATTGAAATGCCAATGCAGTTGGGAGGGTTTCTAAGTGGCCGTTTGGAACACCCAGCAATTGGTCTGCTCCGTGTGGGGCTGTGGTTCCTGTCTACATGGTATGGAACCTTTGTGATGTGCGGATTTGCCAGCCTCTCTTCTCACTTCCCATATTTCCAAAGCTTCCCTCAGCTGCCTCTGAAGACGCGTGAGAAGATCCTTCAGTCATGGTTTTTTAGCTACTTCTCCCTCCTCTCCATGTTCTCCAAGTGCCTGAAGTATCTCACTCTCCGCATCTTCTTCTCTCAGGTTCCTACAAACAACATAATCTCTCTACTAATTACACATCTCGCATGCATAATCAAAATATTTGTTGTTTGTTGAATAGCATCTTTTTAAGTTGACTCCAAATTAATGGAAAAAGATAAAATGATAAAAAAGCACGAAGGTAGATTGACTCGAGCCAATGGGCCAACCCAAGCCGACCAGCTTCGGTCATTGATAATGACGGCATTTGTTGCACAATGCAGCAAATGAACACCCAACCCAAGTCACCAGCACTCCATACCATAATAGTAACCAGCACTCCATACCATAATGTTCGGACAGAATGAAATGAAAGGTATGGCCATAATTGAATCCTTTATGTCATTGAATTAGGATCACATTTGTGGGACTGGTGCCTCACCTGCAAAAAAAAAAAACCACATTTACTAACTTACTCTATTTGAGGTCTCACAAAGAGTCCAAGTTGGGCAAGTGACGCTTTTGGGCCTGACAAACCATGTGTTTGGTGAGATCATGGCATCTGTCCACTGGGGTTGAATGGCTTACAGACCTATATTGCATTGATTGGATGATTTCTAAAGGGGGCAATGGGCCAGGTTCCTGTCGCACCCGTGGTTTTGAGATGGGTCTCTCACCCATCTTGATTTGGGAATTGGGACAGCTTTTTAATCAAGTTGGTAGTTGTGTTGCCTTGACCAAATCTTAGACCATCCAACACTGTTGATACATTTAAACGTGAACAGAACATGTGAGCAAACTGTCTATAGAAGAAATATTTGTCATAAAAGGATCATTGATCCGATATTGGCCCAATTCAAGCCCAACTAAATTCCATTTGGGTGAACTCAAACTTGAACCCGACTTGAATGAAACCCAGAAGAGAACATTCTGACTGAGCCCAACCTGCATGACAAATTCCCCACTAAGTGAAATCCTGGTTGAGTTGGGCTGACTCGGTTCAGGTTGGAAATCAAAATTGTCTGGATTCGATTTTTTTTAAAGGGTACAGAATTTTAAATTTTAAAGCAATATATATAATTTATACATGTATGGTATATACACTATACATTATAATAAAATATATTATTTCAAATGGGTCCAAAATCAGAGTCCATATATGATTTTTCATGGATCAGATTAGTCCCTTGTCATCCTACATCATCCTTTTCCCTCTAAAAACTGGGTCCCAACTTTGATTATATGTAGAACTATTGTCCTCATTCAGGCATTCTAAAATGACCCAAGGCCACCCAGATGAAGACCCAACGCCCTTGGGTCCTTCACTGTAGACCACCCTCAGCAAACAAACTCAAAAACTTGGACATTCTACCCGACAGAGTCTACCCAAATTGCACTCAGGTAGAGAATTGACATTTTGGGTCGGGGTGTTTTTTGCTTTCTTCATGTTTGGGTTTTAGTTTGAGGTTACCTGCAAAAAATTCAGGTTGAACTTCGGTTAAGTACCCGACCTGATCTGACCCACTTAAGTTCCATCCCTAACCTTCAACACTTTGTCTAACATTATTGACGATCCTAGCCACATGTGAGGTGAGCCCCCACATTGATATCATATTCTCTCAAAAATGAAGTTGATCTAACATTCCATACAAACATGAACAAGAAGACAACTTCTTCTCATATCATGCACTAATGCCTGTCTAATTAATTTAATCCTGGTTATCGTCCTATCCATTATGGTCCCACCAAATTAGAGGTTGGAACTTGATACATGTGTTTGATTGCCCTTATGATTAAGGTTAGCTTCATAATTTTAGTTGTTTGTTTAATAACTTAATCATACTTAGTGAGAATGGATCTAATTAATTAGAAAAAATAATATTCACAATTAAAATAAATATATACTGTTGTCATTTTTTTTTCATTAAACCTACCTAATAGATCTGTAATGGTTGAATAGCAATTGAAATCCCTTTGACCTATTGTGGATGCCAGAAAAATTGAGGGTTGTCCTTGCTATTTTCAAAAACTCAGGGTTATATTTGCAATTGTTAGATAAGAGTGGGGCATATTTGCAAAATTCCCTTAAATTGAATAACATCTGCATCACCCATCATGGCTTGTTATGTGCCTTTGTTTTGTTTGCCTAATAGCATGCTTATAGGCCTATAGCTAGACCCTACATATTCAACATTAAGGGCCATGAAATTTTGTGCCTGGACAGAGCTTTGGCTTAATTTTCATGCCTTGTAATTTGGTGTGTGCTAGATTGAGTATTGATAACCAAACATGATTGACTTTGGACAATGGGCTAGCCCCACCTGACAATAGCTTCAGAATGGAGATCATCCAAATACTCATTTTTCAAGGTCTTTTACAAATGAGTTTTTCAGACAACAAATCATTAGATGAACCACAAAGTGCAATTTTCCCAAAGAGAGGTCTCCATTTTTTTTCCATTTTCAGGATCCAGCTGTTTGAAGCAAGGGACAAGAAGAAAAGAGTTGCAGTGAATGAGGAGGGAAAAAAAAAATTTCACTTCTTTTTCTCCTTTTCCAGATATGAAGAGGAAAGGAAGAAAGAATTTTGAAGTGATGGAGTGATGTTCACTATTGAACTAAATGCACATGACATGATTGACTTACTCATGTAATCTTTCTCATCTGAACTGTTAGAATTAACAGTTAAATTCACTCTAATCAAAGTGATATTTGGACATCTCTTTTTATGCGAGAGAGATTTCAGCAAAGTATGTCTTCTACAAGATTTATTGGGGATACAGTGCCCTTCGAGGGCTTGTTCTTACACTGGGGCCGGTTTGTTTGCATATAAATACATAGGAATTGAATATATATGGTGGTTAGAAATAAAGATGAAAGGTGAATTTCCAAAAATATACATCAAATAGTATTTTTTTTAATTTTTATTTTCCCTAAAATGTTATTTGCTGTTCATTTTTTTAATTTCACCTTTAATCTTCATTTTAAACCACCCTATGTATTCGTTTCCTATGTATTCTAATGCAAACGAATGGCCCTTGATCATTTCTCAAAACAAAGCAGTCTTCAAATGCTTTCATGCACAAAGTTTTAATTACATGAAAAAATGGAGATCTTTCTTATGATTTGATTTTACTATGTGTGTATATAATGAAATCATAATCTCAGGTGGACGAGAACAATTATAACCCTTCTTGGAAAGCTCTTGGCTACTGTGGACCTGATCCAGATTTCACAAATCAAACACAAGAAGAAGAAGCATCGGCTACAGAAGAAGAGCTATTTGGTCCCCTTTGCAAAGCTCTTGTAGACCTTCAAAATCCAAAACAAGTACTCTTACAAACTTTCCAGAAAGCAGGCTTTCCTGTCTCAGTCCCCAGCAATTTGAGAAGAACAATCCTCTCTCCACAACCTCCTTGTCTAACCATCAGCTGCGATGCAGTCGTCGTTGGCTCAGGTGCAGGTGGTGGCGTGGTCGCTGGTGTCCTGGCCAAGGCAGGCTACAAAGTGCTGGTCTTGGAGAAGGGTGACTACATGGCGAGGCGCAACCTCTCTCTTTTGGAAGGTCCAAGTGCTGATCAGATGTATGAAGGTGGGGGACTACTGGCATCAGACAATCTCAGTGCTCTATTCCTTGCAGGCTCCACAGTTGGAGGCGGCTCCTCTATAAACTGGTCTGCTTCCTTTCGCACCCCTCCTCATGTGACCCGAGAATGGTGCAGCGAGCACGGTCTCCAGCTCTTCGAAACCAAAGCCTATGATCATGCACTTGATGTGGTCTGCGAGCGAATGGGAGTGCAACCAGATGTTGTCAATGAGGGGTTTAACAGTGCTGTGTTGAGGAGAGGATGCTTGGAATTGGGGTACCCCGTGAACAACGTTCCACGCAATTCACCGCCTGATCACTCCTGCGGTTGGTGTCATTTGGGATGCAAGGATGGCAAGAAGAAGGGCACCCATGAGACGTGGCTCATCGATTTACTGCAGTCTGGAAATGGCCTAATTCTCCCAAGAAGCAATGCCTTGAAGGTTTTACACCAGAAGGATGAGGGTGGTAAGAAGGTAGCAACTGGAGTGGTTTTCGAATTCAAGAACTGGCGGGAAATCAAGGAGACCTACATTGTGGAGTCGAAGGTCACCGTGGTTGCCTGTGGCGCATTGATGACACCAAGCTTGCTAAGAAGAAGCGGTTTGAAGAACGCAAACATTGGTAAACACCTTCATATCCACCCCACAGTCATGGCATGGGGCTACTTTCCAGAGACATCATGCGAGTGGCCAGCGGAGATGAAGAGCTACAATGGTGGCATCATGACAGCCATGTCGACTGTCGTGGCAAATTCGGACACTTCTGGCTATGGTGCAGTAATACAGACCCCGGCGCTGCACCCGGGGATGTTTTCAGTGGTTATGCCATGGATTTCTGCCTTGGACATTAAACAAAGGATGAGCAGGTTCTCGCGGACAGTCCATCTATTTGAATTGGCCAGAGACAAAGGATCAGGTTGGGTGGGTAATTATCCAAAATCCCTGACTTACAGCCTGGATGCTGTGGATGAAGAGAATTTGCAGAGGGGATTGGAGAAGATGCTGAGGATATTGGCAGCTGCAGGAGCAGAGGAGATTGGAACGCATCACCAGACGGGGATGAAATTGAGGGTGAAGGATGCAGCCCCAGAAGACTTTGAGAGGTTTGTGAAGGAGGCAAGTACAATGAAACTGAAGGATCTATTGACGCCTGTTAGCTCAGCACATCAAATGGGGAGCTGCAGGATGGGAGTTGATCCAAAGCGGTCAGCTGTGAATGAGAGAGGGGAGACTTGGGAGGTGAAGGGACTGTTTGTTGCAGATACCAGTGTCTTTCCAACTGCTCTTGGTGTCAATCCAATGGTCACTGCTCAAGCCATTGCATACTGTACTGCACAGTCCATCCTTGAAGTCCTCCAGAAGAAAGTAAAGGGAGACTGAGTACACCAGTAGATAATTTACTCATTTGAACTTCTGAAAGTTTAATAAGTTAAAAGAGTCAAAATCCTGAATACCCTGTTCATGAGGTAGCACAGATGATCTCTTTCAGTGAGTTCTACAGCGATGCATGTTCTTTTACGGTTTTCAAGTTGGGTGGGGATGTGTTTAGGGAAATCATCAGTTGATTTAGATGTAATACATGGTCATTTCAAAAGATTGAATTGAGCACAAGTTTGTGGTTGGTAAAAGACCGGTATTTGTCTTGATTGCTTCTCTGTTCCACAAATTTATAGGCATGTCTATGCAATTTTTTATATCAGAGATGGTTACCTTTTTGCGAAAAAAACAGATGTGCACCATCCCATTTACGAAAACAAAAATTGAACCATGTAGATCTTCACCAACCATTGATTTTTCGGTGGGGATAGACAAGGAGAGGATAAAGAAGAAGATATGGGGGACGGTGAGAAGACTAAGCAACTTCCAAGGAAGCTACCATCCCTTTTCAAAAGTTCAAATCATTGATTCATTTAACTTAATAAATTGGTTTTCAGCAATCAGCACCTACAATTGATTGTTTCAGCTATGAAATGCAAAACCAAAAGGTCTCTTCTATTGGGACAGTTCTTGATTAATCATATCTTAATCCAGAGGGGTCCATTAACATCCACCCAACAATAATACCATTATCCTGATTCCACTTGCTTAGCATATTTTATATGAAAGCAGCCTTCAGGCTGTTGGTTGACCTTATCTCTTGATGGAACAACCCCAAACTCAATACATCTCACCTTCCCCAGATGCAGTTGGGAAGTATCTGTCTGTCTAAGCAATGTCATCCTCCATGACAGGGAAGTCTCAACAACCACAGGGGGTCATCCTTCTCCTTGTAAGCCTCTGCAAGTTCAATTCTCAGGCACCAATGGAAAGACCCATATGTGGAATGGCCATGATCTGCATAACTGTACTGTTCTTCAGCCTCATAGCGGTCTTGGCATGTGTAGCAGCTGAATTTAAGAGAACAAAGGTGAGTTTGAGAGAGGGACATGCTTCCACCTTGAGGTACTCCTGATACATGTTCTATCAATGACCTTATTCATGTGGACAAGTATATCTGATTTGTAGAATTGGTTTCTTGAAGGTAGAGGATGTCAAATTGGACAGTAAGCTGTGTCGATTGCCAGGGAGCCCGTCGTTTGGGCTGGGGATAGTGGCATCAATCAGCCTTTTGATCACTCAGATCATTGGAAGCTGTGCTTTTAGCTGCCAATTCTGCTGCAGACAGAAAGAACTTGGTATTCATGCGAAGAGAAAAACAACGGCGATTGCATTTTTCCTTCTTTCTTGGTAAACAATCAGCACAATGTTCTTCAACACATCTTGTTCTGAATCCCACAACTTATGTCATCTATATTTTGCTTATGCACCTTCCATTTACCGTCATGGACGCATTTACATATAATACATGATGCATATGCATACTAGTCAATTTGCTGTGGAGAAACTGTAAGTGGTACAAATCTGCACTGCCTGCCAACAGTTTTCTCCACCTTGTTCAGTTGTTCTTATGAAAATGGAACCAAAGACTTGTGTCGATGGCATGAAGTGGTGTGGCAAGGTTCTAATTGGCCTTTTTTTATATTCCTTGTCTCTCTAATTATGACACCAATGGTTGGAGAATAGGACTAATGGTCACATCTGTGCTTGGTTAGAATGCATTTAGTCGACCCCAGATCCAGGGATAAGGACTTAATGATGAAGATGATGATTTGTATTACAGCCTAATCCTTTCTAGTTTTATTTTTATTTTTTTGGGTGGTGGTGATCTTGTAGGATCACATTTGGATTTGCTGTTCTATTAGCGGGCGTGGGGGCAAGTATGAACAAGAGGCAATACTATGGAGATGGATGGTTAAATGGAGAGTGCTATGTTGTGAGAAAAGGGGTGTTCATTGGATCAGCCGCTTTGGGGGTGGTAACATTATGTTTTCTGCTGGGATCCATTATCCTCATGGCCACCACACACTGTACAAGACAAGAAGACAAGTGGAGAGTAACTGCTTCCTCACAAACACAGCCAAGATGATCTGGAATCAACTCTTTTTTTTTTCTTTTCAAATTGCATTTGCAGCACTCTTGAGTTAATCCATTGCAGAACAGATAACTGCACAGATTACAGAAACTACTCATTAGATAACAGCACACATGGAAGAATCCGCAAAGAAATAAAGAGCAGTCTATTCTATATATTTATTTGAAAGGTTGTCTTTGGTCCCCATGCTACATCTAGAAATGCAAAAGTAAAACAACCAACCAATAGCCATGGGAGACAACAGGCATCTTTATTGCGTAATGCATTCCCTTAATCATAGATGTGGGCCACCTCACAGGGAAATGAGTTCCTCTTTTTCATATCTGTAAATTTATTGTAGCTACCAAAGGGCATCAGATCTATGGGCAATAATCTATATGGTTCTTTTTCAGCAATAAAGAAGTAAATAAAATTTTATGTGGTTCTTTCTTATCTTTATGTTTTCTACTTTGGTAAACATTCAAGCAATTTGCAGATAGATAGAGAAAAGAAAGCCTTGGGAATTTCAATCCTTTTGCTCACTCAAAACATATACACCGCAATCTCAGTTGCAACTTTCAAGACATGGAAAGATCACAGGATTGTCCAAGCATATATGGCAGATTAATTGGACTGTAGCAACTAACAAGTCCAATGGAAAACCCACCCTTCATTCACCTTATGAAATTAGAGCATAGAATATTTATCACCCACTCTAGATCTATAATGTTGTCCGGTTGTCCCTTCAATCTCCACCCATAAATGCCCCATCCATAAAGGCTTAAGTCTTTAAGCTACTAAGAATACAGAGGAATTAACCAAATGAGCTCTAAATCAGAAAATGTTCACTGTGGGCCCCATAACTGTCCTAAATAGTAGATAACTTTGGAATCTAGCCATCTGCTATAGATAAAGTCCATTAGAAATATGTCATGTAAGACCATGAAAAAGATTGTCAAATGTCAATAGATGAAGGAAGATTTTATATTTTGACTGTCCATTTTGCGATCTTATATTTAGAAGTTATCAATTTTCATTCACCAGGAAACCCCAAGGGGTTAGCCGAGTGGTAAGGACCATGATTCCTCTCTCTTCCGGAGCTAGAGGTCTTGGTTCCCCCCTCTTCAGGAACCGAATGTTGAGTCCACTTGTGCTACTACCTAAGGGCCACAAGGGTTTACCCGGCTTCTCTCTGGCCAGGAGGGAATAGTCTAGCCCAACTTTGGCCAGGAGGGAATAGTCTAGCCTAAAGGGTTGGGAACCCTCCGTTATAACAAAAAAAAAAAATCACCAGAAGTGTATATAGATTGTTAATTCAGAAAGCCTCTTGTTTCAGGTTGGTCAATGGGAGATGAAAATTGTTTTGTATTACGTAAATAAAGGAAAAGAGAGAAAAATAGTAAAATAGGCATTTTTTTGTCTTGGGTTTACTTTACCTTATATTAACTCAATTTTATGAGATTAAAAAAGTGACGGCCTGGAAAGCTTATGGAAAAGTGGGTGGAAGCTGGAGATTACCACTCACCTTTACCATATGTAAACAAACATGCCGGCTTATTGGATATTGGTGGGTGTTCAATTAAATGTAATGATTTCAAACCATCCGATGTTCTAATATTTATCAACCCTTTTCATTTCTTTTGATCAACAATTAAAAATTTGAGCGAGCTCACATAGATAGCTGATTCAACAAATCCTTTTTCCTTTAATGACATGGTGGCTATATATAGGCGACATCTCATGACATTTGTTGTATCTTGAATGGCTGCCATGTTAACAATAAAGTCCCATTGTGAACTAGCAGAACTCCATGTAACATAGCTCTTCATCCAAATGCATTTGATTTAAATAAATAATATAAAAAATGAAAGAGAGAACAAAGAGGAGGAAAGAAACACTCACTATAGTATCCAAACCTAAGAGACTATGGATGACATGTCAGTAAAAACCCATGATCATCATCAATTAAGAAACACAAATATACCCAACAACATCCACTAAAAATATAAATTCTACTCCACTACAAAACCCAATCTTAATCTTCACCTATTCATCACAATAAAAGTAAAAAAGGAAAAAAAAAAAAGAAATTTACAATGACTGTTGTTCTCCAAGTAATTATACTCAACTCCGCTTTTTAAAATAAATATTGTCTAACAATGAAAAAGATTGTCATCTCATATTGATGAATAAGACTTCAATTGAATGCTCTTATCATTGAGCCATCTATGTTTCCATCCAAAACAAATTCCCATTGGAGGACCTACAAAGAAAGAGATGATCGATTTTTAATTTCTATTAACCTTAGTGAGAATTGAGTAGATAAGAGTGAATAGTGAAAGAGAAGTTGAGACTTCAAAGTATTTAACACTATGGTTGAGAAAAAAATAGGGGATTTTGGCCATAGGTCCCGCATCATTTGATTTTAAAGCCTAAGGTTTTGGACAACTTTTCGTAATGGCGACAGTCCTCTCGTGATAATGACGTGCTAAGAAAGACGAAAATGCCCTGTACACATCGGCCCCTGTACACGTCGGCAACAACGCTCCTCTTCTACTTCTTCCATTCCTAAAAAGAAGATGTACAATACAACTTCTTCTGAACAAAACTAAAAGCCCAATTTCATTTCGTTTTAATCTGATTTTATCTATTCTTTATGTTCAAATCTATGTAGACAATGGCTAGAACAAAGTCCTCACTTACCTCAAACCAAGGGAAAAAGCAATCAACGGTACAACCAAAGCAAGAGCAAGGTCAATCAAGAAACAGATAGGGTTTTCTCAGTTTTAAACCATTTTATCTCACTTTCAAATCTATCAAATAAAAAAGGACTTCAAATCAGTTTATTTCTTTCAAACTCAGTCCAGACTCAGATAAATTTGTTCGCAACTCAAAGAAGTTCTTCAAAACTCAGATAAATTTATCTGAGTTTTGCAAGAGGTTAAGATAAGTTTTCATAAAACTCAGATAAATTTAATATTTCTCTGAGTTTGCTGTTAATTTATCTGCTTGGACAAATTTGCTTTGGTCCAGGCTTAGATAAATTTGTTCGCAACAAAGAGAGGTTCTTCAAAACTCAGATAAGTTTGTCTAAGTTTTCTGAGAGGTTAAGATAAGTTTCAGAATACTCAGATAAATTCTGAGTTTGTTGTTACTTTATCTGCTCGGACAAATTTGTATTGGTCCAGACTCAGATACATTTGTTCGCAACTCAGTGAAGTTCTTCAAAACTCAGATAAATTTGTCTGAGTTTTGCTAGAGGTTAAGATAAGTTTTCAGAAAACTCAGAAAAATTTGATATTTCTCTGAGTTTGCTGTTAATTTATCTGACCGGACAAATTTACTTTGGTCTAGACTCAGATAAATTGTTTGCAATTCAGAGAGGTTGTTTAAAACTCAGATAAATTTGTCTGAGTTTTCTGAGAGGTTAAGATAAGTTTCAGAAAACTCAGATAAATTTGCTGTTTTTCTGAGTTTACTGTTATTTTATCTGAGTTTTTATAGATGCTATTTAATTTTGGCATGAAGTTATCTGACTTTAAAATAAAGTTATCTCTGTATTTATATGAATTTATCTGTCTTTTTGTGTTTATCTGTGCTTTGTAGCAACGTCAGAACAAGAAGAAGAAAAAGAACTATACAAACGGCTAGAAGGGCAAATCAGTCATAAAAAAAGTATGACGTGTCACGCAAGGGACCACCACTTGAATAAATCCCATGCGCAAGGGACCTTAGCCATTAAACAATTCTTGTCTGTACTGGAGACTTTATAGCCCAATAATCAGGGATGTATCGCTAATTTACCCAAAAAAATATAAAATTCGCTATCCAATTAGATATAGAAGTTTTTCCCCTTCCCAATAGGCTCCACTTTCCTACTCTAAATAGTGCATAAAATTCTCATCCCCTATAGAAAAATATTACTTATCCTAAATGTACATAATAATAATAATAATTAAAAAAAAAAAAAACACACACACACACAACCTAGCTAGATTTCAGCCATGCCCAACGCCCATGACAAGGCTTACCTCGATTATTAGGTTGGTTGGCATATGTCACCCCAAACTCTTTGGTTTCATAGCACAATTGCATCTCTTAGAAGAGGGATGTGAATCTTGTTCAAACCATACAATGGATGAATATGGGTCCATTAGCAACACATCCCATGCTTGCTAATTTTATCCTTTCCAAGTCGTCCATGGTTGTAACACCACCGGCATCCTCCACCATTTTTGCCTTTTGCATTGGAGGATAGAATTTGAGAAACAAGGGAAGGTATTTTTATGGAATTTAGCGTATTATTTTTTAATGATTTATAATTTTTAACAGTTCTTTATTAAGGCAGCAAGTAGAAGCTCCGAGTTTGGTAGAGAATCAGCCACGGGAGGATCCACAAAGTCTAGATTTTCTCTAGGCTAAACACCAAGAAATACTTATGTTAGGTTTTTGAGTGCTGGCCAAATCATGAGTTTGACAAAACTTTGGGTCCATTGACTTGATATTTTTTAGATGTGAACTATGATGAGGCTTCACACTGAAGATACAAGGGAGGAATACAAAGTCAGGAAGAATTAGAAGTATGCTGAAGAAAGGAAAAAGAAGTCAGAAAGAATTAGAAGTGAGTTGAAATTTTCGGAACTAGAATATTAGTCCACTCGACTGAGAGACCATCCGCTCGAGCGAGCGCTTCAGAAAGCTACCACTAGACAGAATATTGGTCCGCTCGAGTGGACGATGTGATAGTGACTTGCACAAATTAGAACTAATATTTCTAATTTTTGTCAAACTGCTTGTTTGAGTCCTAATTATCTTAGGTAACCCTAAGCTCGTCCCTAAGCCTATTTGAAGGACTTTATGGTTGCCCTAAAGGATATACACACCACTCCTCTCTCATTGTTCTGAGTTAGAGACCCTAATTAAGAGAATTTTTTTTTTAAACTTCATTGAAGACTTGTGCTGCAGAGTTCATCTAGAGAGCAGTTTCCACATCTCTTCTAGAAGATATATTCTTTCGTAAAAAAATTGAAGAGTCAAGCAGGTTTAAATTTATTGAAATCAATGGTGTGAAGTCATTGAGGCGTGAAGCTATACAAGAGGTAATTGCAGTCCTTAAATAATCAATTGTGAGATTCATAGTACTTGATTATTGATCTAGTTTAGATCCGTGGTTTTTTACCCGGTTTGGTTTTCCACGTTATAACTTGTGTCTCCTGTGGCGTATGCTTTTGCTATTTATTTCCCCTGCATATCATATTGTGTCTGCACGTTTTATTTGGGTTGTTTAGTTGACCAATCTAGAGATCAGATTAGAACCTTCAACTTTGATATCTTCCTCGTCGGTGTCTATAAATGGTACTGATCTTGGTCCTAGATATGGCTGGTTTTAAAATCCCCCTCTCTATGTGGATGGATGGCTTTTATTACTCTACTATCCTAAATACCTATATGGTAAGAAGGGCTAAGTGAGAAGATCAATGAAAGAATGAAGGTCCTCTAAAATCTCCTGCCAGTTTGCAACAAGGTATTAGAAGAATGTTGAATTCTCAATTTATATTATTTTCAAATATGTGAAGGTTGTGTAAGATGCATGTGAAAATGCAGTTGGTTTGAATTGTGTTGGAGTTGGGGTCATTTGTTATGCTATATGTGTGGTACACTATTGGAAATTGGAATTGAAATGAGCATTTAGGATGCAAATTACAATCTAATCTGACAGAATTATTCAAACCACATAGCAAAATGGGTTACATGCAAAGCTCCTATAAGAAAATAGAAATGATTAACGGTTTTAAATTTAAATCTTAATTTTGTCATAGGTCACTCGAAAGGTTAGTTACGCTGGATGAAAGCTTAAACTATGTAAGTCATTGCAGCCTTTGTCGAGGTAAACTAATGTATATTTTTTTAATGCTACCTACCATTGAAGCACGTGCAAATTTTGCTTGTTGCATGTCAGGTCTGATTTTTACAGCTACCTTCTACACAACTAATGAGTTGAGCATTCTAAGGGGTTGGTCGAGTGGTCAGGACCACGGTTCCCCCTCTTTTGGAGCTAGAGGTTTGGGTATCAACCCCCGGTTCCCCCTTTTATGAAGCTAGAGGTCTTGGTATCGTCCCCTGGTTCCCCTTCTTCAGGAATCGAAAGTTGAATCCACTGGTGCTACCACCTGGGGCTAGGGGCAGACCTACACATAGGGGATTGGGGGCTTCAGCCCCACCCAACTGGAAAAAAGCCAATGGGCTCTCTAAAGCCCATTGAGCCAAGCCCCCATTTAAAAATTTGTCCAGCCCCTATCCGTTTTCCCAAACTCTCTCTCTCTCTCTCTCTCTCTCTCTCTCTCTCTCTCAAAACACCAAATTGGATGAGACCTTCAAATCATACTCCGTATCTAGCATTGGCACTCCATCGTTGTCCCTCTCTAAGTAGGCGGTGTTCCTTACAGCGAACCGCCGCCGCTTCCCATTTCTCATTTTGTTCTTAAAAACTCATCTTATTTGTTAAGTTTCTTTGCTTTTGTGTATTGATTGGCAATTTGCTTATCTTTTGTTAGATTATTATCCTCTTAACACCATCTCTTGTCACCACACAGACAAAGAGTCTTTGGGGAACATTTGCCTAACATGAGGAAAATCATATGGATTTTCTATGTGGCTCATTTTCCAACGATCAATACAATAACATTTTGCACAAAAAAAGGCTTTTTAAAAAAATGATTTTCTACAATAGAAAGCAAATAATTGCAGATGAGAACAAATTGGGTGGCTCACTTCGAGATCTGCAAAACATCTCTCTAATTCACTATAAGACCCAACCGAACTAGGGCTTTTTTTCCGTTTTCTTCTTTTAAAACCAAAATTGTAATTATGAATTTGAGATCATTCAACACTTTATTGTCTTTATCAAAATTATCATTTTCACTTTTCAAATGAGTAAAGTATATTAATCGGCTTAAATGTATTTGGATTTTTCTGGATGTATTTCACAAAATTCTCAAATTAAAATGTAAAAGATATGAAATTTTGGCCATTTTCTTTATTTTTATTGACTTATATTCAATGGCTAAGAAGAACGAGCCAATGGTTATTTTGCGTTCATTCATTTCAAGAAATGAGTTTCGATTTAGAAGGATAGGAGAAGGATAATAGAGAATTTGATATAGTGTTAACTCTTTATCTTATATAGTGTTATAAAAAAAAATATTATAACTTTTTAATAGCTCTTAAAACTCAACCGATACGTATCAGTTTGGCCGTCACTAAAACTCATAAACTCATCTTTCAAGTTATCGTTTTAAATAAAATAAATATTTTTTAAGCCCCCCTCAATTGAAAATCCTGGGTCCGCCACTGCTTGGGGCCAAAGGGGCATTTACCGGCTTCGCTCTGGCCCTGAGGGATTAGTCCAGCTTAAAGGATTGAGAATCCGATAGCAAAAAAAAAATCTTGGACCATCGGTGACTTTTATTTCATCTAATGCAAATTCATCAACCAATAATGCTTTTGACGAACGTCCGAATGCAACAATAACTTATAGCAATTCCATCTAATGCATGGTCATCCCCTGTCGGTCATATATACCACTCCAACTTCACCAATCAATTCCCACAAGTGCTCTACTTCAACTTCACCAATTGAACGCAATAATTTTATATGTATGACTAATTTATATTATTCTTTAATAATTTTATATGCTTTTGTTTTAAGTAAAAGTTATAATTGTAACTATTTTTTTTTTCTTTTCCAAATTTGGGACACCTAACCACAAAAGGTTGTCAAAGTTTTTATTAATACATTTTAATGTTTATACCACTTATGTTCAAAACGGTGGAGTCAAAGCACTGAATTCATTGCAGTCTTATAGTTTTAAGTTTTTTGGGGTGTGAGGAGGGGTGCACTTATAACTATGCATTTGTGATGCCATTTTGGTCTCCGTACATGGTGGATCCGAAACCGAAACCGAAATCGTTAAGAAGAAGGTGGAACCGGATCCGGACCCGAAACCGATTCGGAATTGGTTTCTTGGCTCCGGAATCGGGAACAGAACCATATATGGGACAGGTCAGGATCTGGGTCCGGGTCTAAGTAGAGAATGATATTAGAAAAAAGAAAAAACACACATAGTTTTTTAAAGAGAGATTCTAAAAATTGAAGTAATATGTCGGGTCTCGGGTCCATGGGTCTGAACCAAGGTAGAACCAGACCCAGACCCATTTACTCATCGGGTCCTAAATAGGGATCCAAACCCAATTTTAATGAGTCGAAACCTCCGAGTAATCGAAAAATCGAGAACCCATTTACATCCCTAGTGACAAATCTCTAGTCCCTATATCTGATATTCAAACCAAACATCCTCCTGAGTGTAGACTTCTCTAAAAGATCAAACCAAACGTAACCCAACTAGGGCTGTCCATGGGCCGGGCTAAGGAATGTCTAGGTCTGGCCAGAATTCTAAATTGTAGGCCCAAGAGCAAATCGGGCCCAAGTCCCCTAAACCCAACCTTATAGAAAGAAAAACCCTATAAAAAGTTCAATTCAACCGTAAACGGTTTCTCTACAGTAGGGTTCGTACCGTCCATTTCTAATGAAAGGGTTTTTATTTTTTGCCCTCTTTCCCCTCTTCTTCTGTGTTTGATTTGGAGCCTTTCGAGCGATATGTGGAGATTGGGGGCGTCAATCGATCAAAACCGAGTAAGCATTATCTGCTTCTTTTGGTTCTTGTTCTCTCTAATATCTCTTTTGTTAGTATAAATTGATAGATATATTGAACGTTCAGTGGATGGATAGATCAGATCTTCTTTCATTTCTAAAGTTTCTCTTTTCCTGTACTAGATCTTTAAGCTTCAAATGTAAAGTGCTGGAAATGGAAGAAGTTCGGATAGAGGGGGTGTCAAATCATGAAAGGTATCTGTAAGCGCACAAAAACTCACGGACCCGGGGGGGAGTGAATTTGTGGCCCACTTGAAAAGGATGGAGGATGCTGCTCCTTGGTGATGATGGAAAACCGCTGCCTCGAGCCTGAAAGGGGAAAAAGGAGAAGGTCAGAGGACCCTCACTTGGGCAGCACAGGGCTCTCCGATGCCTTTGTTAGCTGCAGGTGCAGGACTAAAACAGAGGTAAGAGATGAAGTGGGAGGAGAAATGGCATACCAGTGAGTGGTGTTCGTTGGCCATCTAGCTTCTGGAGCTGTTGCTGTGTATACATAGAGGAAGAGAGGGGACAAGAGGGAGGCTCTATCAGAGTCTGATCCCATCACAGCCCACTCTGCAGTCCCATCAGGCCTGACTTCTGGGCCCAGTCCCATCAGGCCATTCTGGGCCATACACTTGGCAAGGGAGGATAAGAGGGAAGAAATATCCCCACACAAAGCCCCCCAGCTTTTAACTTCTTTAGGGTGATTCAACCCTTTGGAAGTTTGAAAGCTAAATAGCCTGATAGTTTATCCGTATCCAAGTTTGAGCAACACGACCTGCTGGCTCGTCACCAGAGGTGCAGTCCTTCGCCATGTAGACGGAAACTAGCGCGTAGCCGAGATGAGGGACGTAACTGGCTGGTACTGTTACCGGAGCCAGTGTAATATTTTTATCGAGGCTGGTGGCATCACCGAGCCTGATTTTCCGAAATCGGGACGTAACTGGCTGGTACTTTTACCGGAGCCAGTGTAATATTTTTATCGAGGCTGGTGGCATCACCGAGCCTGATTTTCCGAAATCGGGATGTAACTGGCTGGTACTGTTACCGGAGCCAGTGTAATATTTTTATCGAGGCTGGTGGCATCACCGAGCCTGATTTTCCGAAATCGGGACGTAACTGGCTGGTACTTTTACCGGAGCCAGTGTAATATTTTTATCGAGGCTGGTGGCATCACCGAGCCTGATTTTCCGAAATCGGGACGTAACTGGCTGGTACTTTTACCGGAGCCAGTGTAATATTTTTATCGAGGCTGGTGGCATCACCGAGCCTGATTTTTCGAAATCGGGGCGTAACTGGCTGGTACTGTTACCGGAGCCAGTGTAATATTTTTATCGAGGCTGGTGGCATCACCGAGCCTGATTTTCCGAAATCGGGACGTAAGTGGCTGGTACTTTTACCGGAGCCAGTGTAATATTTTTATTGAGGCTGGTGGCATCACCGAGCCTGATTTTCCGAAATCGGGACGTAACTGGCTGGTACTTTTACCGAGGCCAGTGTAATATTTTTATCAAGGCTGGTGGCATCACCGAGCCTGATTTTTTCCGACGCTGGTGCCATCACCGAGCGTGTTTTTTCCGAAATATGTGCATGACATCTCTCATATACCCATGACACGTTACATATACGTGTGGTATAAGGTGGTGGCCCATGTTGACTGTTGCAGGTGCATGTGTTACAAGTGTAGTAAAACATTGGAACTCAGGGAAGTGGATAATAAGATCACCAATTGGGGTGGTCACTAGGATCACCAAACCCATGAATTGATGTCAGGGGAGTGGATAATAAGATCACCAATTGTGGTGGTCACTAGGATCACCAAACCCATGAAGTGGTGTTAGGAAACACAACCCAAATCCCAACGCCCTTTTAAGCACCAATCTCTAAAGTCAAACTTGGTTTCTTTTGGGGGCCTTTAGTGAAAAGGAATTCATCCCCTTGGACTGTCCCATCAAGGGCACAGTTTTCATGACCCACGGCTATGGATCCGCCACGGGCCTTTATCACTGAGGCGGGCAGCAGTGGAGACTTCACTGCAGAAGTCCATGTGGCCAGGAGAGTCGATGAGGTTGATGGAGTAGTCATTATAGTGAAGAGCAATGGAAGAGCTCTTCATTGTAATTGCTTGCCGCTGTTCTTCATCGAGGTAATCCACGAAGCGAAGTCGCCCCGCTCGCTTGGGGTGGAGGATTCCACCCCCGAACGATGCGATCAGATGGTCACAAAGCGTCGTCTTGCCATGGTCAACATGGGCTAGAATGCAAATGTTTCGAATTCTCTGGCAACAATTGAAATCAGATTCCTCCATCTCTGTTCAGCATGAGACTGCAATCGAAAGCAGGTTCCTGCAATATCCAGCAGTGGAGAGTTGAGAGAGGGAGCCGAACCGAGCTGGAGACCTCTGCCGAGACGGGGGCATCTCCCCAGATGGTCTGGAGACGTCTGCCGAAATGGGAGACGATCCGAAATCATTGTAGTGACTCTGGGCGAGACAGAGACCAGCCTCCGCCAGGCTCTGCCGAAGCGCAAGCTTGACTCTTTCGTCAAGCCCTGCTGAGCTAGTTGGGGCTGCCGAACTGGGAGTCTGCCGAGATGGGTATCTCTCCCGAGCTAGCTCAGCTTGCCGAACTGGGAGCTGAGACGAGGTGATCGTGCTGAAACGGACCTGCTGGTGACGTCCGCCGAGATCATCCTGCTGAGCTGGGACCGAGCAGGGGTGGTGACCAGCTGGTGTGTCTGTAACCGAGCTGGGGATCAAGCAGGGAAGCTGCCGAGATCGTTGTCGC
Source organism: Umbellularia californica (assembly GCA_028538565.1). Taxonomy (NCBI): domain Eukaryota; kingdom Viridiplantae; phylum Streptophyta; class Magnoliopsida; order Laurales; family Lauraceae; genus Umbellularia; species Umbellularia californica. Next base: position 7,868,511 of record JAPQWN010000001.1, on the reverse strand, counting down.
TGAGCTGGGGTGCTGCCGATCTGGAGTTATGTCGAACTGGTGATGCCTGCCAGATGGAAAGCAGCCTTCTGCCAAGCTGAAAGTCAAGACTTGCCGAGCTTGGAGACGTGCTGGACCTGCTGGTGACGTCTGCCGAAATGACGGTTTTCCTAATATAATAAATCATTCCACTTCCACATCTCATATGTCATGATGGAATGGTAGGTATTTGACTTTTTGGGCCCTGCCGAGCTAGGAGTGTCTAAATGGTGGAGCTGCCGAGATCGGATATCAGGACGAAATCAATGTCTGAATTGCTCCCGTCGGCGCTCTAGATCACGGAGCCCTCGCTTTCACGTCGACCGTCTTTGAAAATGGCAGCTCCAGCACCTTAACAGAAAACCCAAGTTCAAACCAACTCGTCCCTCTCAGGCTCTTCGAGGCATGGTGTTTGGGAAGATGGCTTTTTGATCGATTTCCCACAGACGGCGCCAATTGTAAGCGCACAAAAACTCACGGACCCGGGGGGGGAGTGAATTTGTGGCCCATTTGAAAAGGATGGAGGATGCTGCTCCTTGGTGATGATGGAAAACCGCTGCCTCGAGCCTGAAAGGGGAAAAAGGAGAAGGTCAGAGGACCCTGGCTTGGGCAGCGCAGGGCTCTCCGATGCCTTTGTTAGCTGCAGGTGCAGGACTAGAACAGAGGTAGGAGATGAAGTGGGAGGAGAAATGGCATACCAGTGAGTGGTGTTCGTTGGCCATCTAGCTTCTGGAGCTGTTGCTGTGTATACATAGAGGAAGAGAGGGGACAAGAGGGAGGCTCTATCAGAGTCTGATCCCATCACAGCCCACTCTGCAGTCCCATCGGGCCTGACTTCTGGGCCCAGTCTCATCAGGCCATTCTGGGCCATACACTTGGCAAGGGAGGATAAGAGGGAAGAAATATCCCCACACAAAGCCCCCCAGCTTTTAACTTCTTTAGGGTGATTCAACCCTTTGGAAGTTTGAAAGCTAAATAGCCTGATGGTTTATCCGTATCCAAGTTTGAGCAACACGACCTGCTGACTCGTCACCAGAGGTGCAGTCCTTCGCCATGTAGACGGAAACTGGCGCGTAGCCGAGATGAGGGACGTAACTGGCTGGTACTGTTACCGGAGCCAGTGTAATATTTTTATCAAGGCTGGTGGCATCACCGAGCCTGATTTTCCGAAATCGGGACGTAACTGGCTGGTACTGTTACTGGAGCCAGTGTAATATTTTTATCGAAGCTGGTGGCATTACCGAGCCTGATTTTCCGAAATCGGGACGTAACTGGCTGGTACTTTTACCGGAGCCAGTGTAATATTTTTATCGAGGCTAGTGGCATCACCGAGCCTGATTTTCCGAAATCAGGACGTAACTGGCTGGTACTGTTACCGGAACCAGTGTAATATTTTTATCGAGGCTGGTGGCATCACCGGGCCTGATTTTTCGAAATCGGGACGTAATTGGCTGGTACTGTTACCGGAGCAAGTGTAATATTTTTATCGAGGCTGGTGGCATCACCGAGCCTGATTTTCCGAAATCGGGACGTAACTGGCTGGTACTTTTATCGGAGCCAGTGTAATATTTTTATCGAGGCTGGTGGCATCACCGAGCCTGATTTTCCGAAATCGGGACGTAACTGGCTGGTACTGTTACCGGAGCCAGTGTAATATTTTTATCGAGGCTGGTGGCATCACCGAGCCTGATTTTCCGAAATCGGGACGTAACTGGCTGGTACTTTTACCGGAGCCAGTGTAATATTTTTATCGAGGCTGGTGGCATCACCGAGCCTGATTTTCCGAAATCGGGACGTAACTGGCTGGTACTTTTACCGAGGCCAGTGTAATATTTTTATCAAGGCTGGTGGCATCACCGAGCCTGATTTTTTCCGACGCTGGTGCCATCACCGAGCGTGTTTTTTCCGAAATATGTGCATGACATCTCTCATATACCCATGACACGTTACATATACGTGTGGTATAAGGTGGTGGCCCATGTTGACTGTTGCAGGTGCATGTGTTACAAGTGTAGTAAAACATTGGAACTCAGGGGAGTGGATAATAAGATCACCAATTGGGGTGGTCACTAGGATCACCAAACCCATGAAGTGATGTCAGGGGGCCCAAGTGGTACCAGGATGCTTCCCAACTGACTCTTAAGTGAGAGGTCACGGGTTCGAGTCCTGGGGAGGCCCCCTGGTGACGAGCCAGGGACAAACGCATGATTAGGGAGCCCGTCTCCTGAAGTGTATACAATAGGCCCGGGGCTCTGGGTCCCGCCTATCTCCTGTGGGGGGTGTTCACCTCTTACAGTATCTTTGTCAAAAATAAGCTCTATATGATTTGATTAACCATCAATCTAGGTCTTCAAATTTTGTGATAAAAAAGAGCTTTAAGTTTAGTGGATTGCTTACTGTTATTGTTTAAGATTTGATTGTTAACAATGTTCAAAATTGATTTTGAGTGGGTGACTCATGTACAACACACCCTAAATTGCAAAGGGAATAGGTCAATCAACTTGTTCCTAACTTGATGTTGAGATCTATATCAAACCCCACCCTTCCCTTCGATTAAAGAACACTCTAGGAAGCTTGTGAGTTATAATAATAAACCCGTCCTTCCCCTTGATAAAACATAACTCTAGGATAGTTTGCAAGTAATATGTGATTATTTACCTAATATTGAATTAAATAGGATGTTTATGGATTAGTCTGAACCCTGTTAGTCAAAGAACCTCTTCTATGAGTGTTATATGTGAAGTTAAAGCAGCTCGAAGTAAATGTCTCGATTCTAACTTGTACTTATCAAGCATCACTTCAAAAGAAATTAATCCCACCATTGGATTGGTCACTGTATACGGTTAAACTTTAAATAATGCTTTATATGTTATTTGAATGTTTTCATTAGTGATCGGTCTGAAGGTCGGATCGAATCTATTGAGTGAAGTATAGCAATGACCTATTAAATAAGAATTTATTTATTTTTAGCACTTAGGTTTTTCATAAGTAGGCCTCATGAAATAATCCCAGAATTTTTAGTGGCCGTATTTCATAGAATCGGAGTCCTATGAGTTCTGCAGTGGCTTTCCACCAAACGTAAACATTTTTTTTTTTTTTTTCTTGTTTGAATGGAGTAGATTTATCATAAACAGAAAAATGAAGGTGCTGGTTCGAACCTTTCATTAATTCAGCTTTTCATCATGCTGATTTTAATGGATTATTAGCAGTCGACAAGTTCCCTCCTACTTTATGACCAGCCGGATCCTATGACCAATACAAGGCGAAGAATCCCATGGCACTCCCCTGATAAGTAGATTTAAGTTGCTTGTCTATGGCATCTGATAAGCAGATAAGTTGTGGATTACGTTACACTGATAAGTATGCAACATCTTCCATCTTAGCTTGCCTGAAGTGTCGTCCCCTCTGACATGTCATATCTCCTGTGTTTCAATGTCACATTCTCTTTCGTAACTAATGATGCATATGCATTCTAGACATCTTATCTAGTATAGTATAGAAATTGGCTATTTATTTGAAGGTGGGAGAGTTATAATGTAGCAAGGCAGGCTCTGGCCAATCATTCAAATAGATGGTATAGAAGAATAGGCTATATAGTATATACCCTCTATATTGCTGCTGTGAGCTGTGATAAACAAGATCATTTGGAGATTGATAACTGATCAATTGGCAGACACTGCATCTTTTGGCATCATGTGCCTGAACGCTCTTAGCCCGAACATGGACCCAGCAGCTCCAATTCTATATCTAGGAATGAAAATGAGTATACAGTATCAACACCCAAACCCAAATCACTAAGACAGACCCATTTCTGAGCCCCAACTTGAATTGGGAATATGTCTCAGGATTCATAATCCATACCCATACTTGAATTAAAGACCCAAATCCAGATCCATACTTAAATAAATGATCTGGATCCAGGCCCAATTATTTATTTACTAGTATAATATGCCCACATATATTTAATAAACAATATATATGTATATTGTGAGGCTCTGTCATTATGTTTGCTGGTGTATCAAATCCATGGACCCGAACCCAGATCTTTTATTTGGGACTATGCAGTGGACCCAAATCAGAAATTTGTCCAAAACTGTAGACTCTCATGCCCAATTTTTTCAATTCAGGTCCCTCGGGTATTGAGTGATCCCTTTCATCTCTACCATAATCAAAACCCACTTGAAAATTTATTCAGATTAGGTCGGGTCATATTTTATAATATATTACAGGTCCCGTTAGGTTGACTTGAGGCCTCACTCTGCTTGAACTGAATTCATATTGTATCGGCATTTTCTAACCATCCCCTGCCCTGCCCGACCAAAGTAAGGTTGTGTATATCACATATGGCTTAAGTGCCTAACCAAAGTTGCAACCATGAGACGGCCTGAAGATTATCCAATTCCAGCCTGTTTAATTATCAGGCATATTATAAAAGTTTAAGTTCTCAAGTTAACCTACACAAGGGAATGATTGCTGGCAATTCGCTGTTATTATTTTAAGGGTCCATTTTACTGCCTTAATCTCATGGAAAATAATGACAATGGAAAGTGTTTTTTGATAGATGACAACTGATTCTGTCTTGTAGGGCCTGCGGGCCTCACCATCATATCATGTCATGGGTCCAGTAGTAAAAGAATTTGCAGTTACATCATGAACAAATATAAGATGGTAGAGGAGGGATTTACATGTGAATTTCAGTAGATAATATTTAATGAAGTTCCTTGAATTAAAATAGAGACGGCAGCTTACCACAATAATAAAAACCCACCAGGCTACCATAACGATTTAGAGACCAAATACATGAGGGAAAGAATATATATATATATATATATATATATATAGGAATTCTCAAAAACTCCCCTATCTCAAAAGGGGAGTTTCTTCCCCTATCTAATGGCCAATGAATTAAGAGAATCTATAAAAGAGCCACATTTTTAGGAGAATATTTAGGAGAGAGCATGGATAATTGTATCCTTGATGACACGTGTCACACTTTCATTGGCTAGCAGAGGGGCGTTTTTTTTGTGAAAAATGCCCGGGGAGTGTTGTAGCGTAAGTGCGTAACTCATATATATATATATATATATATATATATATATATATCAAGAACTTAATTTATGAAACACAAAAGATCAGTGGTGTTAAAGAATGTGCTAAGTAATTTCTAATATACTCATAGTTTATTTCTCAAATATTTTCCATTTGTTTCTCACTTCATAATTCATTTCCCAAACATTATCACTCAAACCATAAAGGAAACTATCGCTACCCTGCTTCTCATTATATATATATATATATTCAATACTTTATTTTTGCTTCAGATTTTTGCCTCTTCTCGATTTCATTTCTGCCTTGGTAAGTATTGATGTGCACCAATCTGCTACAATACACAGATCACTACAAGATACATCAAGTTTGTCCCACTCAAGGGAACATGTAGCATCATGTAGATATATTACGGCTGCAGATGGTCTGAGCCAACTTGGGGCTCCTCTTGGCACAGCCCATATTAGGTTGGATTTGGACTACATTTCTGCTTTGTAGATTAGGTTCCTTAGGTGGACCAGACCTGACAGAAGAACTGACCAGGTCTTGATGTATTTATGTATTAAGGCCCAACTAGATAGATCCGGGAACAAATTACTACATGGGCTCAGCTTGAACATCTTCAAATGAGCAGCCCCAATATCATAATTGTAACAATCAAGAGGTAGAACTGCACAGTTCCATGAAAAACCACTAGCACAGAAATGCACCCCATGTTTTTGTGACCCAGGGGCTGGAATAATCCTGCTCGTGAACAGTTTAACACCCAGAAAGACATTGGAGATGGAATGATAACAAATATATTCAATTCAATCACAGATGGAAGAGTGACCCTCCCCTATGATTGGCATCCATCCAGGTGGACCACATGGTGGGAGCTGTTTTATATTGCAAATTATGTCCATCTGCATTTCCCCACGTACAATGAGGCCACATTTTGGATGGCATGGATTAATGCACATTTATACAACCACAGTGGGGTCCATCATAACAGTCTGGATCAATGAAAAAAATGGTGACTGTAAATATTCTGCAAACAAGAAACTAAACTTCTTTATTATGTAATTGAGAATATACATGCTAGTCTATGAATAAGAACATACTTTAAATCCAGAGCAACAGAGAGTTACAACTATCTTTCTTTATTAAGAAACAGTTTTTTGGGCAAAGAAGCATTATATTTATAAAGAAACAGTTGGAAGCATAAACAGATAGAGCAACATGCAACAGCCAATCCTGTCATCCCAAAGATTGCTGCAACAGTAAGTAGACCTCCGAGGGGGAAGAAATAATGTGCGGTTTGCGACTCTACCTACCATGATTACCTTCCATTACACATATTAGGAGCCATTGCATCCCATTTTCCTCATAATGACACCATACAATATATCATTAGTTTTATACTTACTTTTCTACTATAGTTCTTGATATACATGGTGATGTTTTTATTATTACTGTTACTAAACAATTTTGTCTGCATGGACACTTCTTATGGCAGTCTGAATATCCTGATTAGGAACGGGGCAAAAAATGAAAAAAATATAGGCATCAGATTCACACCCCTCCAAACAGAAAAAAAAAAAAAAAATCTAATGATGAACAAATATTGGATTAGTGTTAAATCAAGGGATTAGTATCAACATTTAACAGATGGGGTGGGGAGTATAATTGCTGAATTGATTATCCGCAGGTCCATCTAGTAGAATATTGTGATACTGCAAAGACCATTCATGATTCAACCCAAGTGGATGTTGGTTTTTTTTTTTTTTTTTTAACCTTTATCTTTTCTAGCCGGAAAGGGGCAATATTTGACAGTTAAAAGCGACCCAATTTCCCCATGTTCTAATAAGACTATTAGAGGACCGTAGTTAGGATTGCAACTTGCAACAAGTTATGATTAAGTAGGCCAGAATTACAGTTGTCGGTAGAATAATCACATTCACTGTTTGGAGCTTGTTATGTAACCCCCATTGTATAAAGAAAAAATTGATTAGTATGTGATTTAACCAATTTATTTAAAAGTCGAGTCTAAATGATGACTGGTAGTGAATCACATACCGATATACACAAACATGGACGCATGCATCTTTCTAGTGGTTTTTATTTTCAGCCTAATCGAAGAACTTCGAACTTCCTTTGACATGCACACCCTAGGGCCTCTCTGTTTGCATAGAAAACATAGGAATTCAATTGCAAAAAGAGAGTACCCTTTTTCTCAGCTCTTGCTATTTTCTCTCGATTCAGATCTTTACTTTCTCAGCTCTTGCTATTTCCTCTCTTCCTGCATTTCGTTATCGTGGGGAGGAGCCTCCATCTCCTTTTCTCCACTGCTCCGCCTCCTCGTCGCCGAAAACCACCCTAAACGCCGCGTATATCTCTTCCTCCATTTCGTTATCAGACATACTAACCAAACTTTTCTTACAGAAGAAGATTCTAGCTCATTTTGTTTGGTTACATTACGTATTTATGCATTCTGCACGCATACACCGAGGCTGCATACCTACTCATTTCCATTGTTTGGATTCCACTGCCGGGCCCCACTGATGAGCTTAACCTGTGGGGCCCATCTTTAAAAGACCCATATAAATGTTTCATTTTAGGGAAATTCTATATGCACCCCTATTTTTGCTGAACACACTCACCTTTAGAAAAAAAAAAATTAATGTGGGTGTGCTTGGGTGCATATAGAATTTCCCTAAAATGAAACATATATATGGGTCTTTTAAAGATGGGCCCCATTGGTTAAGCTCATCAGTGGGGCCCGACAGTGGAATTCAAACAATGGAAATGAGTAGGTATGCAGCTTCGGTGAATGCGCGCAGAATGTATAAATATGTAATGAAACCAAACAAAACGAGCTAGAATCTTCTTCTACAAGAAAAGCACGATCGATATGTCTGATAACGAAATGGAGTAAGAGATATATGCGGCGTTTAGGGCGGTTTTTGGTGACGAGGAGGCGGAGCAGCCTTCCTGCGGAGCTGATGGAGAAAAAGAGATGGAGGCTCCTCCCCACGATAACGAAATGGAAGAAGAGAGGAAATAGCAAGAGCTGAGAAAGTAAAGATCTGAATCGAGAGGAAATAGCAAGAGCTGAGAAAGTGATGATTGATGAAGGGAGAAAAAGGGTACTCTTTTTCTGCAATTGAATTCCTATGTTTTATATGCAAACAGAGAGGCCCTAAGGTGTGCATGTCAAAGGAAGTTCGAAGTTCTTCGATTAGGCTGAAAATAAAAACCACTAGAAAGATGCATGCATCCATGTTTGTGTACATCGGTATGTGATTCACTACCAGTCATCATTTAGACTCGACTTTTAAATAAATTGGTTAAATCACATACTAATCCAATTTTTTCCTTATACAATGGGGTTACATAACAAGCTCAGTGAATGTGATTATTCTACCCACAACTGTAATTCTGGCCTACTTAATCATAACTTGTTGAAAGTTGCAATGCTAACTACGGTCCTCTAATAGTCTTATTAGAACATGGGGAAATTGGGTCGCTTTTAACTGTCAAATATTGCCCCTTCCCGGCCAGAAAAGATAAAGGTTTTAAAAAAAAAAAAAAAAAAAAAAAAAAAAAAAACAACATCCACTTGGGTTGAATCATGAATGGTCTTTGCAGTATCACATTATTCTACTAGATGGACCTGCGGATAATCAATTCAGCAATTATACAATGAGGAAGAGATATATGCCGTTTAGGGCAATTTTCAACGATGAGGAGGCGAACCGCGCAACAGAGGGAGATGATGGTGTGTGTGCCTCTGGATGGCGGAGATGGGAGATTGAAGAAGAAAATGACATCACGAATGCAATTGTGAAAGTGGGAAACATCTCTTGGGTGGAAATCATGAAAGAGCTCGTAGGTATGGGAGCACAGTGATAGCAAAGAAGAGAAGTCAGACAGCCGTCTCTAAACATTGGAACATGATCAAGGAAAAGTACATTGACGACGGCAGAAACATAAGAGGAAATGCGACCCGGACGGCGACTGCTACCGCAACCCGCATGGCGATGGCGACTGCTACCGTGACCCCACGGTGTCGGCGACGGGTCATGGTATCCGTTTAGGGGGAAGGCTGAAACTTCCAGCGAGGAGGCGCCGGCTGGAGAAGAAATCTTCTCTTCAGCAAAAGACAGAGGCACTGAAAGACGCTGCGAGGGTGCTCTGGAGCCGTTTGGATGACTACTTGACTGCAAAGATAGTGGCAGCGCGTAGAAACGACGAATCAGATGAATGAGGATTAGGAGATGAGGAATTAGGTGTTATCTTGATGAGGGGCTGATTTTGTGTTTAGATTTTGTGCAGGATAGTTAGTTTGAACATCTTGGTAGATCAGAAGATTTAACGAACAATAGACTCGTAATAGACTTGTTCTTGTTAGATCAATGAAAACAATTACATACATTTGACATTTTTCTTTATCGTATTTCAAATGGTTATGCATGTCTTTTGAGGTGAGAGCAGTTCTAACTTGCACACTTAAGAGAATTTTACTGTCTTGAGTTAGATGATATGATGCCTTTAACCTTCCTTCTATTCTATCCTGTATTTCATAATCATAATCTGGCTTTATTGTCGGTGATGGGATCTACAGCTAAACTTAATCCAACACTGATAAGGGGGAAGCTATTGCATTCAATTAATGGATTTCGATGATACTATGACATTCATTGTAGATTTCCCTGTATGCTTTAATTATTATGCTATTGCTCTTCATCATAATCATTACATGATAGCCGGACTTGCATGGCTACAAATATTTTGTCAGAAAATGACAATCTGATAAGTAATGAAATATTTTTCCTTAAATGACACTTACAAAAAATCATCAATATGCTTATATACAATAATTGTTGTATTACGTTTTCTAGTTGCTGTATTCATATAAAATAGTTTTTTCTAAATGGCTAAATTTCCAGCTTGGATTGCTTCTAAATTATTTAAGCTATTATCTGATATCTCCACTATTCGGCTGTTTAAACTAGATTAGGTTTTGTTCCTGTTTGACATAGTTGTTTCATAGCTTTCTCAATGTAGCTCTAGGATATCTGTTGCAACTATTTGGCTGCCGGCTGGTCTGACATGAAAGGAGCATGCTGGATTTTGCATGTGTTACAAACATGTGGTAGGTGTCCTTGCAGCAACATGTTCAGCATGGATTCACAATGGTACTTAATTTGAAAAATGTGCTGCAAGCTTTGTTATTTGTAGCTGTTGAAGATGAAGCACTTATGTCTTTCAATCTAAACATGGATGCACGTTCAATTCTAAATGAAAGGTGAGATACTCCATTTACATTTGACACTAATTCAGAAAGGAATTGTAACACCACGGGCTTTACCCACCACAAAAGCTAGCTATTGAAGTGGAGATAACCATGGTACTTAACCCTAGGCTTTGGACTTGATGTTTCCCATGTGGGACTTGTAGAGTCCCTTGTATCCCGGGTATTCTTTGGCGGGTGATTTGCACACCAGATTTCAACTGGATCTACCACGTTGGCCCAGGCCCGTCGGATCTCACCCCTTGGGAGAGCGTCTTTTTTGTGGTATGTGTTTGAAGAAGTCAACATTGATGGTAATCAGAAGTTTTTCATGAGAGATGATTACGATACATTGATCAGGTCATGCATATGGTAGAAGCATACTCTGATGAGGTAGAGAGTGCCGAGAGTGCCAAACAGTTGAACATGGTAGAAGCATACCCTGATGAGGTAGAGAGTGCCAAACAGTTGAAAAGGTGAATGGGCTTAGGAGGTTACCCCTAGTTTTGCTTGCATATATAAGATTCCCATGGCACCAACTGAAGTAGCTTAGGGTAGGGGGGAGAGTAGCCAACGGGCTAATCTCCAAGCCAAAGGCTTAGAGATAGGGATCCATGGGATCTAAAACGTCTTGGTCTCACACCACAGACAAATAATTGAGAGAAAATTCTCTGTGAAGAAATTTTATTGATCACCGAACTTGTCCCTAAAGAGGGATTACAATCCTTTATATAGACTCATACTTAAACCTATTCTTGGAAATAAATCAAATTGAAATAAACTCTATTGCAGACTTTCTTAGTAAATTCATAAATATCTTTAACTAATAACTATTACTAAAATTAAATAGAAATTTGGGTTGCATGGTTATGGAAGTCTTCTCTTTATGGGCTATTAGTGGACTTGGGCCCAATGGGTTGGCAACCATGGATCTGGCCTGCATCACCAACATAACAAGAAGTAAAACATGTACTAGTCCTACCATATCCAATGATATGGCTGATCCTTAGCACATTCTTTTACATGTAAGTTTATCCATTTTCCCTTCTTTCATGCATTATTTGTTATTCGGGTGCTGTAGTACTAGTTCCGGGCAATTTTTTAATTCATAATATCTGTTTTTATTGATACTGTAATCAAGAATAGCACACGAGAGGTTTTTCCTTCTTTGGTGGTGTCTCTTGTTTGCCTGTTTTCCTGGTTTCCTTTGGTGGTGGTCTCTTGTCAGTATAGTTCTCTTGTAGTGCTTGCTTTTCTTTAATGAACGTAGCCGTTAAAAAAAAAAAAAAAAAGGAATAGCGCACAACAGATTGTGTCAAATGAGTTCATTCAAGTTTGGTAACAATACAAAGCAAACTTAATGAACGAACCGAAATAATTCAGATATTCATCTGAAACAGATTTCGCTACTATGGACAGTAGATCTTGGGTCTCTAGATTGCCTCCACTTTACCAACTTTGTGTGATAACTATTGTCTGCCATCATGAGACTGCAAGATGGACACTTCTATAAAAAACTAGAGCAGTGCCACAGTTAAGTTTTCAAGCTCTTGATGGTTTATTAGGACCATCTAAATAAATTGATAGAGTGGAAGCCTAAAGATCCATGATGGGATCTCAAATGTGAAAGGAGGCAGGACCACCTTATGCCCACTACACAATATAACAGCTTTTATACGATAAAAGTTAATACCAAATTGTTTTTTATATATAAAAAAAAGTTATATATTGGATAATTCTTCTAATAACAAACTGTAAACCAACAAAATGCATCATCATTACCTGTAGAGAACAACCCTTCAATGCAAGTCTTTCTACTCGATATGAATACTTTGTAAACTGGACCAAACTGCAAGTGTTACGTTGGTCACGAATGTCCCAAACGGAGGGGTCTACGATCGAAAACATAGACACATTAGTCAAAAGTGGACTATTTCCAATTTTAAGATCTCTAAATTGTCCACTAAATTCAAAGTAGCGGAGGTTTGGAGCATGGATGTTGAGACACTGATACAAGTCTTCAGTGTTCAATTTCAGTCTCTCTAGAAGCGGGCATTTCGAAATCAGAAAAGCAACAGCATCTTCAGAAATCCTGACACAAAGATTCAGGACCAAGAGATTGTGGAAGCCTCTGAATGTGGAAGGTACTTTCAACGTGCCATAGAACAACTCCAAATGAGTCAGCTCTTGACAATAGAAGATACTAGAAGGCACATCAATGGCATCAGCTTTGATCCTTAGGGTGAGTTTCTTAATCCCATTCCTTGATAGGAACACGATCCATCGATCAATATCACTAGAGCTTGGGACACGAAACATGCATGAAAACTTGCAAATCGGGCCAACATGACGCTTGAGAACTTGATCCACCACATAAGCATGCTCCATTTCTGAAGCACCTTCCATCAAGCACTTATCAAAAACTAGATCAGAGATAGAAATCCACTTGTACCTCCATTTTTTTGACAATATGCTTGTCCTAACCACATCTCTTATTGGCAAGCGCACGAGGATCAAATTCAAAACATCCTCAGATAGATCGCTGATCAAATCTACACTTCCTGGCGCAGATTGACATGCTTGTTTCTTCTTCTTCAATCCACATGCTTGTTTCTTCTTCTTCAATCCAAAAATAACAAGTTTCAATCAAAATATAAATTGGAAATTGGATGGATATAAAACAATTGGGAGATCGGAGCCTTTCATCATTGTTCACGTCAGTACCATCATGATTTGTTAATCAGGTGGTGTATTGGTCATGTAAATTGAACACTGACCAATTGGTCGTTTCTTTTCATCTCAAATCATCCATTGTCAAACACACACATGCTCATCTGCAACTTGATGAGTTGGATTGGACCAGCCACGTTAACTTTAGGCGGGGCCATCTTTCACTTCTAACTTTGCTGAAACAAGTACAATTGTAGAGATATACCTTCATGGTGACCATTATCAGATGATCTTGGAAATTCAGTTTCCAGTGATCAAATGCTAGCGGCTACCCCAATGCCTCTTTCAGTTTTATCCCGCTATCTGTATATAAAAATGGGGACGATTTAGTCAAATGTCAAAATTACATATGATGGTTCAAAATCACGATTGCGTGCCATTGGTTGAGGTTGAGGTCGAACGTAAAATTGAAGACATGGAAAAAACCCAAAAAAAACATTTTTTCCATTAATACATAATGCCTCTCTTGACTAGGGGATAAAAAAACCCTAACAGCAAAGGAGAAAGATAGATTTGGCAGAAAAAAAGCCTCCCCTTAATAGCAAATGAGAACCCAAATCACCATATCTAACCCCTTTCAATCTCCAACGACTCGAAGCCTGAACCCTACCTCTGTAAAACTAAAACCCCTTTCACCCACACCCCATCTGAGACCCCAGCCGAAAACCCCACCCAACCCTCCACCCCATGCAGAGGACGACCGAGAGAGATAGAGAAGACGGCGTACCTGAAGGGAGGACGGCGTACCCGCTCCTCCCCGCTCCTCCACACTGTTTATATAAGCAAGAGAGCCCTTGTCCATATATTAAAAGTAAGAAGGTTTTGAATCCCACTTTGAGTGTAGTTTCTATTTTGATTGGAATTTACACACCGTATTTACAAGTGGTCACATATTCTTCCCCCAATCTCTACTATATACTTCTCCAATTATGAACATCCATCTCTCCGTTTCCAATGCACACGACTGATTAGCATGGGTAGTGCTTGTGCTAGTGAATAAATTATGTGAATCAGCCTAATGTGAAAGCTGAGCGTTTTTTTTTTTTTTTTTAGATCGAGATGACTACACAAATTGTTTAACCATTCATTACTAATTAATATTAAATTTAGTTATTAATTTTATTTGTTATTTAATTCTCCATTAGACCTAATCTTTATGCTAGTCTTTTAAGTTTTGAGCATTCTTTCTCTTTAAAGCTAAATGTTGGTGAAAAAAAAATCTAAAAATCCTCAATTCTGGGTGCCCTTTAAAAAACACATAATATGTGCATTTTCAATATAATGTCTTTTTTTTTTTTATAACATAGGGTTCCCAGCCTTTTGGGCTAGAATAATCCCTACGGGCCCAGGAGAGAAAGTCGGGTAAAATTCCCCTGTACCCCAGTGTGGTAGTGCAGTTTCGAACCCACAACCTCCGGGTGCAAACCGTGGTCCTAGGCCAACCGAGCTACCCCTCGGGGTTAATGTCTATTGAGCCCATTTGTGTGGATGTAATCCAATTTACAAAGGGATACCTTCCACCTCTATAAATTAAAGTTATTTTTAAAGTTTTTATATAGTATTCAAAATGAGCATAAATGCATATGAATCATTTATTTTATGTATGCTAGCATGAAACCCCTGAGCATTCTATACCTTAAAGCTGGGTGTTAGTTGGAAGAAAAAATTCCAAAATATCTCCTTTTCTGGAGCCACTCCAAGGAGCTTTTATTTCATCCCAAACGTCACCTTTCTTTAGTAACTGTTATGAATTAATGAAATTAACTTTTCCTCCATGTCCCTCTCCTCCTTTCTCGTGAGATTTTTAGAGGCTTATTCTTACTCAGAGATGAATATAACCCTGGTGAAGCAATCACACAGAATCTGTGAGCCACAGGATAGGAATATATAGGTTCATAACCTTGGCATCTAAAGAGTTCGTTTACAAGAAGACCACAGAGATGGCAAAAAAGGTGATCTCCAAGAGTGTATGTATCTCTAAGAGTGTATGTATTTTCTTTTTCTTAACTTTTACGATGGCTTTGAATGATCTGATGATTATATAGACAAGGTGTCCAATTAGTTTTTCTGTGTAATCGTTTTCCAGGTGGGCTTAATGTATTTTACTGCATGGAGAAAAAGCTAAGAACAGACATCCCTTGTTTCTTATTTATGGTTGCTGTTGGGAGTTCTTGCTACTTGATCCTATTTAATGAAATGCTCCATAATTCCACTTTGAGATGTCTTTCCTCTCTTATCTCCGGTGTCTTAATTGATTTTTTTTTCCTTCTGTTTGTCCTTTGAACTAGCAATCGTTTGAGTTATTGAACACACTATTTTAAAACTCGGTTTGCACTAGCTTGATGTAGTGGAACCCAAACTGCTCGGTGTTGGGGTTTTGTCCAAGTAGAACTATTTGAAAATAGTCCAGTGCAAAATGCTACAGCACTGGCCGATGCTGGAGAAACCTGGAATTTTAACATCTTAGCTTCATTGGCACAGAAGTATAAAAAATCTGATGAACCTCAACCATATAAATGCGAATGCCGTCACAAAATCAGTTGGGGGAATGCACTAGTGAAGGGAATTCTCCAGCATACCACGTTGAGACAGTGATACCCAAAACTTGAGACTCCACTCATGCTAAGGACTTGCCTGATGCAGAAAAACAAACTGAGACACAGCTGGAACTGGCTCGTCTATCATTTCAGTGCTCTGCGCCCTGCTCATTTATACAAGGGCTTGAAGTTCAGACCTGGATCAGCCCAACAGCTTTAAATTCAGGGCCAGAAACTAATAAGGATTTGATATATCCTTGGCTAAGCCAAGCCCACTCATTAAAATCTGAATCAGTCAAAACAAAAGCGCCTCATGCAGTAGGTCCGGCCAAATTTCACTCCAATGAGTTGTGCGTACTGAAATGTTAATCACAGTCAAAATACATGATTTCAGTCCTAATTTTATGTATTTTTGCAGTTTATTTACATGCCATACGCGCGATCAAGCTATCTGCTCATGAAATTTGGCAAGAGGGAAGACACATTTAAGGACATCCATTTTAAGCAGGTTGGAGTTTCATAAGTGAGCCCCACAGACGAGACGATTTATTAAAGCCTTAGATACAAAATCTCTTTGACCAATGGACTCCAATTTGATGTTTTACCCATGCAGTCCAGCTCATGAGGCCAATTTTAATACCTACTATTTCATGGGGATGGGCACATGAAAGGGTCTTCTTATAGATAAGGGTCAACAAAAAAATTTTCAGAACCATCAGATGATCTGAGTACTTGATTTAATAGCTATAATGTTTAGTGGTCTTTGATCCATAGATTTCTTGGAGATTCAATCCAATGGTGTATAAAGGTTTGATGGGAGAAGATTTGGGCCTGCATTGAGGAAAAAGTGTACCATATATGAGGGAACATTTTCTACTGCGCGCACACACTCTGCCCCTCAGTTTCACCTGATCTCCCGTGATAGGCACTAATGCTTATGGACTAATTTGGTAATTATAGGTGAAATACGTTCAGTTCAACAAAAAGAAAATGTGCAAATCGCCTACTGACGTTTGCAATTATCAGGCCTCAAGAAAAGGGAAGTGAGATAAAAACCAAAACGAAAATTTGACTTGAAAGGGGTGTAATTGTGTCAAAGCTACAGCTACATAGCAGCCACTTTGTAGTCCAAAAGACGACGATGATCCAATTTAGAATCTGGGTTAATCATGTTATAAGAGTCTGACCTCAACTGATCCAGATATGGCCCATTCAACCCCAATTGCATCTTAATTAAGACCCAAATCTAGTGAGACCTGGGTTGGACTCAGGTCTAATAATGAAGATAACCTGGAATATTCTTCTACTTTTTTAACAGTTTTCAAGTTTTTTTTTTTTTTGGGCTCAATGAAAATACAAAGAAACCAATCATACATCATAACATCTACAAATATTTGATACCATGTGCATATTTTACCACTATTTGAAACCTTGGGCATATCTGATCATAAAATATGTAAATACATCATTTGCAAATTAATGTATCTGATATTATTTCTCAACCTGCAAAATTCACAGATCAACAACATTCGAAGAGAAACCCAACTATCACCTCAAATCAGCAAAACCTCAGTGTTCGCTCCAGCTCCTTCTCATCAGCGCAGTTGTACCCCAGCAGGTAGGCCCGTGCTGTCAAAAAAAAAAAAAAGAAGGTATATTAGTTAATAATCATTTGCAAATTAATGTATATCTGATATTATTTCTCAACCTGCAAAATTCACAGATCAACAACATTCGAAGAGAAACCCAACTATCACCTCAAATCAGCAAAACCTCAATGTTCGCTCCAGCTCCTTCTCATCAGCGCAGTTGTACCCCAGCAGGTAGGCCCGTGCTATCAAAAAAAAAAAAAAAGAAGGTATATTAGTTAATAAAAAAGATTGCTTTCCTACTTTCCAGTCATAATCAGACTCTTTGCTAAGGAATTTTCATGAAATAGGATTTAGTGATGGCTTACAAGAACAGCAGTGGGGTCCACAGTCCTAGTAAATCCAGCGCCCAAGTAGACTAAGAGATTCATGCATAGTATTCTATTTCATTTGGCAGTCTTGGGTTGTGTGTTCTTTCCTTTACTTGTCGATATTAGGACTATTGACAGATTGTGATCTGATATGTTTGGAATTAAATCAATGTAGAGATTTATTATAGGTTTTAAGTCTTTTAAACATTATTTAAGCCTTTTAAACTATGATGCACGGATACTTCAAAATGGATATTGTATCGTTTCGTATCATATCTGATACTTCGCTTTTTATATGTAAAATCCGTGTCTCAACCATGTCCATAATGCCTCCATGTCATATCCATCCTGTATTTGGGCATTATAGCTTCTAAAAGGGATGTTTCGTTAGACTTCTATTATACAGTTTATTTCAATAAAAGGTGGTGGTTGTGTACTTTTTATCTTTTCTTCTCCTTGATTTGAGCAAGCTCCTAACGAATTTAACGTGAACTGTTGATTAGAGCACTGCTCAGTAAGTGAAATCTACTATTTCTCCTTGTGATTAGGTAGGATTCACTGTTGATTTTGTGACTTTGGATTTTAGGTACACGAACGATGGATTTGACTTCCCACAACTGCGCCAACGACTTAATAGCAAAATTCAAGACAGTTTAGTTAGCTTGCCAAAGATGTGGTACTCACTATCATACAAAAGGCAAGTAAACAATAAGCTACAATCCTCGAGAACGACTTGGGAGTCAAATGAGTTGAAAATCAAAAGATCAAAGGCAATATATAAAGTGCAAGATCATAAATTTGAGAGTAGGAAAAATGAGTTGGTAAAAATTAAAAATAATTTAGTGCCAGTGTGATAGATTTCCATATCTATTTGGAATCATAGAAGAAAATAGAAAGTTAACTTACATATTGGGAATAGAATAAACATGAAATGAAAATTGAAGAGAAGCTAATAGAATGTTAGATGATCATTGAGTGGCACTAAAATTAAAGGGAGTTTTGGTAAGAAGATGACCAAACCTTAGAACATGGATGCGTGATGTGTCCCCTCTCCATTTCAAGAGGTTTAAGGTGTGTTGCATGAAACCCATGGTATTAAGTGCATTTCTCTATTACACCTTATGCAACTCATGTAATTGTCTTGTTTAAGTGTACAAAATGGTCGAATACACACAATTCTCTCCCTACACCTCTCATTGGCTCCCATCATGTCAGAAAAGTGCAACCAGGGTGGACATATATTGCGTATTCTAAGAAACTGAGCATCGTAAAATATCAAGATCACTGATTGATAATGTTGACCTTGGATTAGGATGTCTTAATCCCTACAATGAGTTCATTCATAGCGGTCCTACCATATGAATGGCCCTAATTGAAAATATAAATCACTTGCATAGACTCAATGGCTGGAATACATATTATTCATAGTAGTTTTTCCCAAATTAAATCATGTAAAGAAAAAAAAGTGGAAACATGGCCATAAATAAGAGATTCTGTCAACACCCCCTACAAATAGATTCCAGACATTAGAATCTAAAGTAGCCAATCTTTGAGTTAATGGTATTTAGGTCTTCACAAACATATCCCTAAGTGATATTAAAATGATATTTCCCTTTTCTCTCATGATTGCTTGATGCTTTTAGAAGTAAAAAAAAAAAAGTTTTAACAGATAGCAGTTTAAGCTCTTACCAAATTGGCCAGATCCCATTAGGGATATTAAAATGATATTTCCCTTTTCTCTCATGATTGTTTGATGCTTTTAGAAGTAAAAAAAAAAAAAAAAAAGAGTTTCAAAAGATAGCAGTTTAAGCTCTTACCAAATCGGCCAGATCCCATGAAAGGCTCTGCTTCATCCCCTACACCACCTTGTTGTTGTTCCTAAAAAATTTGAGAAATCGAGCATCAGAATGAACAGTAAAGAAATAAAAAAGAAAAAAATCTTAAAAATAAAATTTGCAATGTAAGAGTTACAGTAGAAAAAGGTAATCAATATTCAGTAAAATGGTATGGCGGCTCACAGGTCCTGTCTTCTCCTTGGATGATTGCTGATGCTCATGGACCCATGTATGTGTGTCTAGAACTAGTCAAAATACCAAATTTGTAAACAATATTTACTTTTTAAGAGGTATATACAAAAGAATGTTTTCGCCTTTTAACAAGACTGTAGCATTTTTTTCTTCTTTACAGAACAAGCTCTGAGGAGAACCAAAGGGACACTGTTGAGAAGAAAACGAACATAACAGAAAATACAAACTTAATTGTAAGACTAAAAGATAAGTCTATTGTTTGATTAAGGAATCACTCAAATTCTCCATCACAAAAATGTCCGATACTTGTTGATAATGTGCTTATGAAAACAACCCTTCAAGTTTTATCGATTTATGTTTTCATCTTAATTTCATCTTAATATCGATTTGTGTTTTATCGATGGTGTAGATCATTAGGTCATAGGTTCGAGACACAGCACCAACAGAGGGGGGGTTTTGTGTTTTCATCTTTTTACACCTTGAACCTTTAATGAAAATCATAATCACCTATAGTTCTGAGATCGAGTTCTTCAAGCCAAAACCTGGATAGATGGGGAAAGGCTATGATAAAGGAGTTTTTAGCTCTACCTTGTCTTTTGATGTTTAGTTATCTTTTCTTCTTTGTTTGATGTTTTTCTCTCGTTGTGCCTTGTTCCTTATTTTTTTTGGCGAAACAAAATTTTACTGTTACAAAAAAAATGGTGGTGGTGGTGGTGGTCATTGTCAAAGCTTCGTCCCAATCCCATCTATCTAGGATCATTTTTGTGAGTCTCAGTAACTCTACAGTCCATGTCTTTCGTCACTACTCTATTCATGGGCATCACCAGTCTCCACCCTTCTCCTAGTTACTTGAACTTTTGACCCTTCAGTACAACATAAGATGTTTCTAATCTTTTGTGCACGTGCCTAAACCATCTCAAATTCTAATTCCTGGTTTTTCTTCTCCTGGAGCTACCCACAAATTAGCTCTTCTATGCCCATTCCCAACTCTATCCTCCTTGTAACTCCACACATCCATCTTGGTGTCTGCATTACTTACCTCAGCTTCTTCTCAATTCTTTGTTGCCCAACATTCAACTCCATATAATAAAGCAGGTTGGACGGTCTCGTAAAAATAATCCTTTATAGTAGAAGTGCCACTCAATGATCGCATCACAATTCACAAGCCTATCTCTGTTTTGCCCACCCTGTGTTTATCCTATTTTCTCTGTCCAACTCAAACCCTCCCTTTTGCTACTCTATATGGAAATCTACCATACAATGGCACCTAGTTCTTTTCAGTCTTTACCTACTCATCTTCCATACTTTTAGATAACTAATATGCTTTCCAAATATTATGTTTTTTATCTACCAATTTCCAACTAACTTTACTCAAAAGCCTTTCTCCAATGTTCTATAACACTATTCATTAGCTTTCTTGTTTAACCAATGGATACCACACCATCTATAGAGAACATGCGCCAAGCAACTTCATCCTTAGTTGCTCATAACAAAGGTGAATATATCAGGCCTCTAAGAGGACCCTTATAATAACTTAGATGTTCCTCAGCACACTTCTCACATGAACATTCATCAGTGTCCTTCTTTTTTTCTTTTTCTTTTCTTTTTTTTTTTTTTTTTCCTGCTTGAAATCAGTGTCTCTTCATACATGTCTTGTATAATTTTGATCTGACCATTAGGGACGTACATTCTCTTGAATGTTCGCAAAATTAAAGTACCTCAACAACTCTATCATATGCCTACTCTAAAACAATAGAAACCATATGTAATTTTTATTCCCCTCTCTAACATTTTCCATAGTTGTGTTACTAGGAAAATTACTTCTAGAGTAACTACTTGGCTAAACCCAAAGAGGTTCTCTGAAATATTTGAAGAAATGAACTATTAAAATGTATTCATTGAGCAGGGAAGCTTCCATACACAATGACAAATCGCCGCCACCCTTATGTCCAAGGTGCCACTGATCTAGGGTTCAAATACATAAGCTAATGAAATGATTTAAAAATAGTCAACTCGTCATGAATATAGTTAAAAAAAAAAAAAAAAATGAGAGATACTCCACAGACTACAGAATTTGATAAATCTGTTATGGAACTTTCCTGTTATCCAGGGTTCAATAAATATCACAAACTCTCCTGCATCGTAGGTACCTTTCTCAAGAGAATAAGTCATTCCAATTTTCATAGTGAGTCAATTGGATTAGGTGAAAATCATGATTATGATGAATTTTCACAGTAAAAAGAAAAAAAAAAAAAAAACCTATTACAACTTTGTATAATAGGGCAGAATCAAGGTTTTTATGTCGTCAATTAAGGTTGCTTTATGTCAGCTAAAAGAAACCATAAAGAACTGTGACACTTCACTTGAGAAAATAGGTATATACTTTATTTCCGTTTTTAGAAAATGAATAAATCTTATCAAGCAAAAGATCTCAGCCATCTGAAAAGTCAACTTGGGAGACAAAAGGCATAGTGGTCCCCAGTTCATGAAGAAGAAAAAAAAAGTGGAAATGATTTTACTCACCGGATCTGCTTCCTCTTCTTCAGATGGTAGGAGCCATCTATCAAAACAGTGTCCTGAAATCGGGCAAACCAAAAGCCCATTGGAGGGATCCAAAACACTTTCCCGGCACGAATCATCACAAGCTGAACAAAAAAAAAAAAAAATCACATACTACAAAGATGCATACTAAAAGTCAAGGAAAAGTTAGACTCATAGTTTCGTGGCAAGGACTGATTCCTACCATGAACTCGTCCAGTCTTCTCACAAAGAAACATCTCTCCAATTTGAGAGTAGGAACATGTGCTTCCAGAGCAAGCATGATCGGCAACCACTGCATCGGTCAAGCCTCTGCTGCTTTTCCACATAGACACTTGATCAGCGACTGTTTTGTCAAGAACTATGTAATCGTCATTCACCTTCACATGTCAAAAAGATGATTATGGGTGATTATCCAGGATACAACATAACCATCAAATCCATGCAACAAGGAACCTCCATTTCTTTTACTTGGGAAGGAAGAGGAGCTTGGCTTCTCTTGGCTGCCTGCATTTGGATATAGTACTCCTTGAACTCGGAGGGAGTGTTCTTGACAAACTCAATCATGTCCTCTTCATCACGCTGTAACAAAAGTACTAATCAGGACTAAGGAACTTTACTGACTCAGCTACAGCCCTCTGATACATCGATACAGACCATGAATGTGTAACCATAAAAGAAAGATGCCAACCCAGAGACCTCCTCACATCTTTTTGTTGGTAGAAAATCCTAATGGTTACTGACCTTTAAGCGAACTCAGTATGGACAAGAATGCAAAATCAACACCAGCTTACCTATCCCTCAAGCCCCCTATCCCTTCCCTTACCCACCCCACTCAAAACCATGAATTCAGAAATGGAAAAGTCAAGAATGCATGTACACTCTAAAGAAGCTACAATGTAAAACAGGAGACATAACATTTTCCTGTCCATTGTTTCAAGAGAAAATAACAGAATGACCATGGTGAAGAAATCAAGAAACCCAGCAGCCTGAGACCTAGACAAAGTCACAGAAATACCTGAATATAAAGCTTTTTCCATGCACATGCACGTAACTTCCCAGCAGGTGATGACAGACCCCATCTCAAACAATACCTGCACAATATGACCATTGGATGTATGTATAGATTAATAAAGTAATGATGTAGGCACATCATACATAGAAGAAAATGCATGCAAATATGATGAACTCTTGTGTGCAATAGTAGGCTCTAGTGCCTAACCAGGATGTTATAATTATTATTGAAATTAAGACATGATTGTAGGAGCATCAATCATCATCCATGGTGGACCATGATCAATGCTGACTGAAGCTAATGCATCCAATCAACTTGCAGCTGTCAGTCAAATGGTCATGTTTTGGGAGAAAATATATAGGCCAACCACCTTAGCAAAAAGCCCTGTCTGGGTCCTTTAAATATGACACCCTGCACTCAGGTTACGTTTAACTTCAGTTATCGACCTGAAGTTGGTTATGGAAAAGAAAAAATAACTGCAGACTTAAGTGTAACTCTGGTTATCCAAGTGCAATAACTGTAGGCATACATGTAACTCAAGTTACAGAGATCCAAAAAGGCCATAAGTTCTTGCCAAATTCATGGAAGAATTCATGTGCAGACTATGGAGAGGTGGAAAGGCATCCATAGTCCACTCCAACCAAAGAGATTATAAAAGTACCATGATTCTATGCATACTTGTGCAGCATTTGTGGATATGGTTATGAATACATGTTACATGTGTGGCACCTATATGCGATGAACGCAGATGGCATCACATATACATCACTCATCAATATTCACACAAATATATACATTTATTTAGAGTACAAAAGCTAAAGAAAAGAAAGGTGCAATATCAA
Organism: Umbellularia californica; assembly: GCA_028538565.1. NCBI lineage: Eukaryota > Viridiplantae > Streptophyta > Magnoliopsida > Laurales > Lauraceae > Umbellularia > Umbellularia californica. The sequence goes on along the minus strand of JAPQWN010000001.1, from coordinate 7,844,523 downwards.
TTTCAAGAACAGCGAGACCATACAGCCATGGGGCACACCTATCCCTGTCCGATGATCAATCTAAACCCTTCACAAAAAACCAAAAAAAAAAAAAAAAAAGCCAACACACCACACACACGCACATGTCCCAATGAGGGAGAAATTCCTTATTGTTTGTCCCTTTTTTAAGTAGACTAAGAACGCTTGAAAGGGATATCCTTGGGATGATAGAAGTGCACGCGCACGCGCACACACAAAAGAAAAAAACCAACCATGTGCATTCCTGGGAAGTGATTTGTGCCAAGATAGATGGATATTTGGTCCTTGGCAAAAATACTTGCCTATTCTCATCAAATGGTGCAAATGTAATGTGTAGAAGAGCTATGAAAACAAAAGCTATGGCGAGACTTTTAATGGTATCTAAATTCAAATTGCATCCAATTCCATCCTCTTGGATATGGAAGCAAGATGCTAAAGTGAGGCACTTCCAAATCTAAATAAAAAGACTCTAAACAGTTTCAGTACAAAGAAATCGCGGTATGATAAGGTAAATTTTGGAATAAAAGTAGTGGCAAATGAATGAATATCAGATCGCATGGTAACATAAAATAACCCTGGGAGACAGATACACTCACAGCCGGCGCCAGAGGAATTCGTCGGAAGCTGCAAAGTTGAGAAAACTACAGACAAGCGAGCACGAAACAAGATCCTGCAATCAGACCATATGACTAAATTAGAAACCCTAATCCTTCTACAACCTAAAAATAATAATAAGCTTGCTTCAATCGAGTTCTAAAATCTTCTACCTCAGATGAGAGGAATTTGAGGATGTGGTGAAAGAGCTCGGGAGGGATCTTGCTGAAGAATCCGCTCTCGATCCGTTTGGGACATTCGCAGCTGCAATCGACAACTTGAGAAGTCCCTTCGTCCTCCACGCGTTGCCTCTTCGAAGGCCTCGTCGTTATCATCGTTGTTTTTGTGTCTTCCTGCAACAAATTCCCATTTTTAGGGATGATGAAAAGGAGAGATTAAGGAGGAGGAGGAGAAGAAGAGGGAGAGAGATGGATGTAACCTGGTCGGAGACATGGGAGAGAACCTCGGACTCGAGGAACTGAGCGAGAGATTCGTCCTCGTCGTCGAGAGATGCAGTAGTCATGGAGGTACAAGGGATTCCGAGGCTCACAGCCGCTGCTGCAGAGAGAGCACTCGGTTCTTCTTTCCTGCACGCGTTCGCGGCCACAGCGGCCACCGCAAAATTCGGGTCGGTTTGCGTTGGAATGGGTTGGGCTAGGTCTGCTGGGATGGCCCTTGAAGCCTAGTGACAATTGGGTCCATATTCTCTGCTCGTGGTGAAAGGCCGGCAGCCAGGCCATGTGTTTGTAATTAGGTTGGGAATATTTTTAACAACATTTCAAAATTATTGGGCCAATTTTTTTTTTTTTTTTTTATAACACGGGGTTTCTAGTCCTTTGTGCCAGAATAATCCCTACGGCCTAAGAAAGAAAGCCGGATAAAACTTCCCTGTGACCCCAGTATAGTAGTACAGTTTCAAACTCACAAACCTCCGAGTGCAAACCGTAGTCTTGGGACAACCGAACTACCCCTTTGGGTTTTCAAATTCTTGGCCCATTTAGTAATTTTAGTTTTAAAATAAAGTGAAATGAAGTAAAGTAAAGCATCAAATCTAGAGGAAATAAGTGGGTTATTATGGTATTTTATTTTTAGTTGTTTGATGTGGAATCTTTTTTTACTTTTTGTATAGAAAAGTGGAGTTTTTTTTATCTTTTAGTAGATAAAATTTATTACTTTTTGACTATTATTGGAAAAGATAGGAGAAAATTTTGAATTAAAGAGTTTTTGATGTGACATCTTGTTTGGAAAATAGAGGCTTTACTTAACTTTTAATTTATGGTTAAAAAAAAGTAAATAATAATAGCGTAGTTGGTGGTTGTGAACCCCTCACTAATTTAGGCATCATATTCGGTCTCAAGGAGTAACTCAGTTGGCCTAAGATTACGATTTGCATCCGGAGGTTGTAAGCTCGAAACTACATTACCACATTGGGGTTATAGAGGAGTTTATCCGGCTTCCTTTTAGGCCCGAAGGAATTAGTCCAATAAAAAAAAACAGAAGAAAATAAAATCTAGGCATCCTAGGCGTGTGATGGAACTTTATCTCACCTCCTAATATGTAAAAATTCACCCATAATTTGACAATTGAGTAACGCAAATAAATAATGGACCAGATGATTGGATCCTTATTTGGAAATTGAAACTCACGGACTCACTCATTGTCATTTGCCAGCCGAGCTGTGACCTAAAATCTTTCCATCATCTTCCACTCGACTATTTCTGGCGATCCGGAGCGTCCCTCCAATATATAAAGCTTTGTATAAGTGCACCTAGGGCACGAAAATGTGAACAGATAGGTCGGTTGAATGGAGGAGCACCGAAACTTAGGTGGTGCTCACTGTCAGATGCAAAAACCAAAACCCCAACCCTCTTATCTTCTTCTCCAACGCAGTTCTGTGCAAACTTTTACCTTCTCTTCCCAAAACATCACCGTAGATCGAAAACTACCATAATGACTTCCAATTCCCCAGAGAGACTCCCGCAGGAGAAAATATATATCCCTCATTAGATACCATACCAGAAAGAACCCCATTGGTTTATCGGCCATCGTATCGGCATTATAACCGATACATCATTCGAATCGGGGAGTTTTCACATCAAAGCTCGGTTCTGCTACTTATCGGGTTCCGACCGAATTTCAAAACCATGGGACTTGGTGCATTTCCAAGCTCTCACATGACCCACTCTCTAGTTCCTGCTCCATTCCAGCTGCAGGTCCAGCTTTCATCTCCCTTGTTGTATGTGTGGAAAGGGAGGATTAAAAGAGCGTTTCCCCATTTTTCTTCTCTCTGTATCCATCACAGAGCAATCAATCGCCATAAGAGACACTGTAAGTAAGTGAAGCTCTATCCTTTTTTCACTTTTATCACTCCATAGTCCAATTGCCCATATCATTATCATCTCTTTTTCTTTGCCCTTTGGACTTTCCTCTGTTACTATGTGTTTTTGCTTTATTTTTAGTTCCATATGTAAAGGGAGTGATGGGTTTTCTTTAAGCGCGATTGAAAGCCACCTTAAAATTTTGTCACAACTCAAACATGAATTTTGAGATAACAGCATGCTTAGAATAAATTGGAATGGAGAAACGGAATTCATGTAGTCGACCCAACGTAATTGGGGCTTGGAGATGATGATGATGATATTATAATTCTAATGTATGTTGTTTTGTAATATAGAGAACAAACCGTAGGATTGCAAATCCGGGCTTGTGAAAGTACGGCTATTTGTTAATTGCCGGATTCTTTCAGTGTTTGTTCGATAAAAGAAGGGATCATATTAGCTATCAAGGCCAAAAGAAACCATATTCTATTTATCCTTCTCCCTTATTGACAGGCCTGTTGTGAATCTATGTGTGTTTTAGTTATCATGTAGAATAATCTATCAATTTGTTCACTTACCCCCCAGCTTCTATTACCAAATCTGCTGTTGAACATAAGCTGTCTGTTGCCCCTCAGCTGTAACAGTCAACTGTTGCATGGTTCTTCTGCACTTCTGTTTGGTCACGCACAGAGTAAACTAGAAATTTTTTAATGATATAAAATTATTACTATGAAAAAGATAAAATTAGAACAGGAGATACACTCCACAAAGATTGCATGGATAAAAACTCAAAAAGACAAGAAAACTATGATGTTTGAAGCTATGATGCCCGGATACGGACACGGGTACGGATACGGGACACGGGAACGAGCGTCCGATACGTCAACTTCAAAATTTTAGGATACGGATACGGGTACGGCATTCCTAGAAATATATAAATATAAGTATTGGTTACGGATTTATTTTGGGTGGAATGCTTAATTTATCTCAATTTAGAGTTCAAATATTACAAGGCCCACTGTTTCTTTCAAATTTTCAATGAGGTGGGTCTCCTCCTCCTCTCCTCCTCCTCCTCCTCCTCCTTCTTTTTTGTTTTCCCTTTTGATCAAACTAAGATAGAGATAGAAATTGGCCAAAATGGAAAATCTGCTGAAATATTAGGCGAAAAATAATACAAGCCGTATCCTGAAATTGGCCCCCCGTATCCCAGCCGTATCTTGCGGTATTCCGTACCGGTATCCATATCGGACCGTATTGGTACGGATACCACTAGTAATTTGCAGTATCCGGGTATCATAGGTTTGAAGCACCAATGAGTCCATTGAATCAAACAATACTGCATTATGCTCAACTCCCAATTGGTAACCTGCCACGGAAGATGAATGAGTGGCATTTGAAGCGTACTGCTCAAACTTTGATTTCTTCTTAGCATTCGTCAAGGTTGTGTTCTTGTTAACATCAGATGCATGGCTGGTGCAAATTATGCAGACATTTTGTTTTTTGTTTTTCAGAAACTCATATTTCTTCTGCTATAGTGACAACTACATGTTATGTAATTTACACTTCGGTTCTTTTCTTCGATTACTTACATCCCTGGTCTGACTGTTGGTTGAAGTTTTACTTGATTAGTTGATCATATATGCTCTTTCATGCTTTAAATGATCAATGAAACTAGAGAGCCTATTTGCTTCACAGGGTACTGTGTTTCATCCTTAGCAACAACATTCATTGATGTGGAGAAGCTGCGGATCCCATCTTTGGAAGATCATTCAACATCAGCAGCAACTGCTGGATCTTTGACATATACAGGATCCATCGGTCCACCTGTGCAGGTTAGATTTCATTAATGTTGGTGTACTCTTTTTTTTTTTTTTTTTTTTTTGAATGGATTTATTTTGGTGTACATCAGCAACCTTCATATTATTGTTAATTTTTAAATGAAACCCTTAGTTTAATGTTTGTAAATTTGTAACCACTGCCATTGGTTATCAGATAACACCCAACCGTCCCACCCAACCACTCATGCACACATGAAAATCCATTTAAAACTAGGATTTGGGCTTTACATAAATATTAAATGACAGTTTACATGTTTTGTTTCAATCTATGATGCTCAGATATGGATATGGCATGGACACCCCTTAGACACCGTAGGGACACAGATTTTGCCCATAAAAAGTGAAGTATTGGATATGATACGGCACAATACTTTGCCCATTTTAAAGTATCCGTGCATCATAAGTTTCAATCTCTTAGCTTCACGATTACAATTTTGCTACTTAGCTAACACTTACATATGGAGAACCAAGTTCATGAGACATTGATATGCTGAAATTGTGATGGCTTTACTATTTTGCAACTTCCACCATTAACATTTTCATTTGAAGTTATTTTCATTTCATGCATATGAAAAGAAAACGAAGGCAAAGACAAGAGCAAGAGGATTATGGTAAATTACATCCTTATCTAAAATTACATAACCATGGTAAGAATAATACAGAGCAAACCAATATTCGTCCTCATCAAAGCCTAGTCCTAACCATGTCAGGGTCGGCTACATGAATTATGTTTCTTCATCCCGTTGCCTCCTTGTATAGTTTCCTCTTCTTTTGGGTGGTGGCTGTTTTTTTTTTGGGATTCATCCCGAACCGCTTCTCAGTATACTCTTTTATACTATAAAGCTTTTGATCAATACAAGTTACCATTTCAAAAAAAAAAATCTATTTTTACTACCTCTATCCAAGTCCTCTTCAACCTACCATCAACATAGGAGCAAACCAATATTATGGGTTCTAAATTACATTACATAACCATGGAAAGAATAATATGGAGCAAACATGGTAAGAATAATATGGAGCAAACCAATATTACGGGTTCTTTCGGATATATTTTGCTATTTAAGGGCGTTGACCATAAACAATGAATGTGTTAGGTGGGTGGGGGTAATTTCAAAATTTTCCCTTTATGTCCAAGATGGCATGGTGTAATGTTGTTGTCCAAAAATGCATGCAGTCTTCAAATTAATTCAAATGAAATTGCAAAACCATAGTTACACCTTTTTTTTTTTTTGTGTGTGTTAAAGGAGTGGGCCTAAAATGTGCGGAGTTTCCATGAATTGAATTGGAGAGAGAGGTCATGAAACTGTCATGAAACTAAGAAGTTGTTGATTACTTGATTGTTTTGAATGACTATCATTTTACTTGATGTAGACAAGTTTTGGAGCAACCTTGGCAACGGAATCATTTCTCACAGGCAAAGAGGCCCTAATATCTGTCGCTGCAGCTGAAGCAGTTTCTCTTGCTAAAGCTGCTGTTGAAGCTGCCAAAAATGCGGCTATGATGTCTTTTGGTGACACATTTGCAAAACTAGATGATGCCGATGATTTTCCATTCGAAGGTGACATTCTCCTGCTTGAGAGGGCGAGGCCAATTGAAGTTCAGCCTGAAGAAGAAAATACTTCCGATCATTCCACTAAAGATACTGAAAATTCTAATGGAAGAGAGAGTGAAATTGAGCTTCTGCAGGTGCAGCTCTCGAAAAGCATAGCTGCCAGATCTGGGCGTCGAACTGAGAGAAAGGCTAAAAGAGAAAAGGCAGCTGAGAAGGCTATTTCAGATGTTTTCTCTGTGAAGTCTGGATCATCTAGTAGGAAAAAACATTTTTCTGCACCAGAAATAGATTATTCTGATCCCTTACACTACTTGAGGAGCACTACAATCACTACAAAGCTTCTCACAGCTACTGAAGAGATAGAATTGTCAGAAGGAATACAGGTAAGACTAAGTCACTTACTATTCTAGTCATTTTTAAATTGTGTTTAAGGTCAAATGTAACAACTTTGCAGGCTTTGGGCATACAATAGTCCTTTAGTGTGACAGTAGTTTGCATCTGGGAGTGTTCCTATATTGTTTTATTATAGTATATGTTCTAAAGAAGATTTTTTTTGCTTATCTATAGTCTCTATTTTTCTTGGGTTATTTGGGTTGTTTGCAAGTCAAATTTGAGCCACTAACCATCAAAGGAATCTCTACTTGGGAATCGATGGGTCAAAGTCGAACCCATATCTATCCCTACATTTTTTTTTTAATAATAACTGAAAAATTACCACCCCTACATGAAACATCTATTTTCTTGTTTGAGCATACCCTATTTTTGGGGTTCGTTTAAAGAGTTCTAATTTTTAACTAGGGCTGTGTCATCACATGCTCTTAACTTTCTGAGGTTCATGAACCCAACCCATCTTTAACAAGTTGGAAATTTAAACCTAAACCCGGTCCAAAAGTTCAAGAAAAGGTCAAACCTTGAATTCTTATGTTAAGGTCTTTTTTCTTTTTTCGTTTTTTTGATAGCACGAATTACTGCCTTTAAGTTGGTAGGTTAAGTCAGGGCCCACCCCTACTTTTTTTTTTATATATATAATGATAAGATGGTTGCTTTGGTTCTTTCTCCATAACCTCTACAAAGTTCTATGGGTGTTTTTTTGGCAAAGTGTAGGGGCTCTTCGTTGGATTGGTAGGTAGCATAAGGGGTTTAGTTCCTTGGAGCACTGAGCACTTTCCTTGGATCATTAGAGATGAAGCATTTTGATACCAAAATTGGTGGACGTTATAAGTCAATTGTCACTCATGGAGATTATGTGGAAAAAAGAGTTCTCTTTGTACACACATTTATGAGTCCATGTAGCTTGCTTTCACTTTCGAAAATCTGTGCAATGAATTCATGAATCAAAGCCACTTAGATCACATGAACATGAATATAAAAATTCATTTCAATTGCAGCGAGAACCATTGTTGGATTTACCAAATCTAAAATATGTGATTAATTTCCAATGGAGTAAATCATGTTTTTACATGTGATCAATTCAAAGATGGGAATTGGGATGCATTCCGGTCAGTGCCAACTGCCAATTCCTAGCACATTTATGTCAATGCAATCAAGCAAGGAGAAAACTTGGTGTTTTTACATGAAACTCGAGTTTGCTAAATTTTGCTCAAATTTGGAATTGTAAACAAATAATTAAAATGAAAACTAAAGAGGAGAGATGAGGGTTGGGGTTTCCGGTATTTTGAAGCATAAGACAAGGGTTTGAACTTTGGTTGGGGACAGGAGCTGGGAATGATGAGTCACTGGTAATGTAATAGTACTGCTCCTGATACTTTGATAGTATTTCGTAAGCTTTTATAGTCTCCTGAGAACTTCTGATATACAGTTAGAGTTTCCTTCAAAATTTTCTGATAGACAGCATGTATAGATATTAAAGAAGAATAACTTATATTTTCATGCCTGATTTGTGAAATCTTTTGTGTCACAAATATGATGCAGGGCCTGTTAAAGCTTGAGAAGCTTCATGAGGAGCTTGCACAACATGGTGGTCAACCTACAATTGCTCAATGGGCATCAGTAGCTGGACTGGATCGGAAGACCCTGAGGGAACGCTTAAATTATGGTATCCATTGTAAAGAAAGAATGATAAAAAGCAACATACGGCTTGTTATTTCTATAGCCAAAAACTATCAGGGTGTTGGGATGAACCTTGAGGATCTTGTTCAGGTTATTCTTGTGCCTTTTTATTTATTTATTTTTTAAGAAAAAAAAAGAGGTGAACTAACTCATACCTTGCCCTCGTGTTGTGGCAATGAGCACCTTCCAGTCTCATAATTGCCTACGGTTATAATCAGACTGGACTAGTCAGCATTTTCCCCCTTTAATATTGGTTCTGTTTCACAGGAAGGATGTCGAGGCTTGGTAAAGGGTTGTAAAAAATTTGATGCTTCAAAAGGGTTCAAGTTCTCGACGTATGCACACTGGTGGATTAAACAATCAATTCGCAAGTCTCTTTCTGAGCAGTCCCGGACCATCCGTTTACCTGTAAGCTTTTGCTCAAAAATGAATTATATATTTCTTTATAGTGCCTGCAAGTGGATTGTAGTCCTTTTGACTACTTTAACAAATGATGGATTACGTTAAGTAACCCTAGAATAGTTATCCTCAGGTGCACAGTTGCTGTATTGCAAAAGTTACATGGTGTTGCATTTTCTGTTTCCCTTTTATATTTTACTTGTAAAAATATCTTACGGATTATGTGGCCTTTGTAAATCTGATCTTAAGAGATTGTAATTATCCCTTGGGGATCTGATTAAGACAATCTATATATATATATATATATATATATATCTTCTTAAAGATGGGGTACAGGTGAAATTCATTTGTTTGATTGGCAGTAGAATGTTCCGAGGGCTGTTTATAGCGCTAGGATGACTTTCTTTTGAAAATTGTACAGAATTAAACATAGAGGATACAACTGCAACTTTCAATTTTGCATTAGTTTTATGTGAAGCATAACTGAAAAAAAAAAAAAAAGGTTTTGAAGCTCCAAAATCCTGTTATATGTGTAACTGGGCTTTCATAAATCAAGTCGGTCAGTGCCATTCATGGATTGAAATTTTATATACGGAATTGGTAGCTCAAAAATGTTAATTGTTATATGAGATCTGCATTAATCATTCATGTTTTTTTTTTTTTTAAAAGGATATTGTTTGTTAATTTGATTAGCAAGATGATGAGGTATGGTATGGATTTTTTTTTTTTTGGTTTATTTCCCAGTTTTAGGGGGGAAACTATACTATAGCAAGCTACTTTGCCATCTAAGAGGAGAGTTTGAAGAGGAGAGTTTGATTTGAATATCTTACGACACTCTTCTTAATAATTATTCACGTGAATGCTGAATAGTCTTAAGGTAGATCCCAAGACGACGAAATTTCAGTGTTGAAGTTTTTGGTACATACTCCTAGTTAATGGTCTGCTATCCTGCTGGCCAGTGTATACATCCTCCACCATCATATTAAAAGAGCAGCAGGGTTATTGCTGAAGTTTTTTCTGTTCTATGTCTATCTATCTGTTCTTGGAAATCTGGGTTTTTCCCATCTTTTTTACTACCATGGTAACTCACCTACCACACATTCAAGACCTGCTTGAGTTCAATGGTATATACAGGCCATTTGCCCCCAAGGATTCAAGAATTCATTTATCGTGTCTCACATGAATGCAGCAGCTCATCCAATGGCTGCCTGTCTGGTGGCTGATGTTTCTATGGAAATCGGTAGTTTGCTTATAAAATTGATGGCTGAAGTTTGGTTTTTGGCTTATGATGATGTTTGCAGTTTTAAGTTTTGTTGTTGTAATCGTGGGATTGAAAGCTGTTGTATATACTTTATACTTTCCATTGATGAATGAATGAATGAAGTCGAAAAACAACCCCCACCTCCCCCCCCCCCCCCCCCCCCCCAACCTTCTCTCCACCCAACATGACAAAAAAAAAGTAAGAGCAGGCTTTCTAGCTATTTTTTCTCGCCTTCCCTTTATGCACTGGTAATTGTTGGTAGAGGTGGATATGTTGGCCAAGAAAAGGGCTGCACAGTAGTTTATTTCTTTTTTGCACCATCTCCTTGTAAATCTGCTGATTTTCTTTGTTTTGGGTGGGGGTATTAGCTCATTGACACACCCATCCACCCACCCAAACCCCCAAAAAAAATGCCTTATTTGTAATTTTCAATTTGTGGTCCCCGTTTGTATCTTTTTCTATTCTTAATATATTTTTTGTTACTATTCGGAAATAAAAAAGGCTGCCAGCTGATTCTCTAGTTTTGGAATTTGAGAGTTCTCCAGCCCCCTGCTGACTTAAACCCAATTCAAGTGGGGAATAGCAAATAATCATAAGAAAGTGCTTCTCTTTGCTGTTTTTTATGATGAATTAGAGTGTCACTATGAAAGTTTTATTTATATCTGCCGAGCAGAGTGTTGGTTCAATTTTTAAGTTGCAAATTCTACTCTTTGTTTTAGCCTGCCTTGGATTTCGCCTAACAGTTCTATCTCAATATGCTGGACCTGAACAGAATCACATCGCTGATGCCGCGTATCGAGTAAAGGAGGCTAGAAAACAATTATATAGCAAGAACGGAAGACACCCTGATAATGATGAAATTGCAGAGGCAACTGGTTTGTCATTGAAGAGGCTAATGACAATACTACTAACCCCCAAAGCTCCAAGATCTTTCGATCAGAAAACAGGAATTGATCAGACTCTCAAACCTTCGGTCTGTCTTCTGCTCCTGTGCAACACACATATTTCCGAATCCAAGTGCTTGGCTTGCAATAAATTTATTTGACAATTGGTGATTTGTTTTCAGGAAGTAACAGCAGATCCTGAAGCAGAAACACCTGAAGATGTGCTGACGAAGCAATTAATGAAGAAAGATCTGGAAAAGGTACTGGACAGTCTAAATTCAAGGGAGAAGCAGGTAATTAGATCGAGGTTCGGTTTAGATGATGGAAGGATGAAAACTTTGCAAGAGATTGGAGAATCAATGGGTGTGACCAGAGAGAGAATTCGGCAGATTGAGTCCTGTGCCTTTAGAAAATTGAAGAATAAGAAGAGAATAGAGAATTTAAAGCAGTACTTGATTTCTTAACTCACAAGAGATTTTCGGAGATCAGTGTTGATGAGAGTGGGTATCTTCAAGCCTTCTCTCTCTACCTCTAAAAGAGAAACACACATTTGTTGGTTCCTCACCTTTCTGTATGGCACATTTATTTTATTTTTTTGAACCTGTGAAAATAGTTGTGCAGATAAATCTTTTTTCTTTTCATAAATTTTAAGTGTAGCTAGTCATGATCCAATTCAATTTTTTTTCCCTGCTACTTGGGTTAGTGGTACACAATTGTGAGATGATACACCTTTACCAGTGGGGTGTCTCAAGTTTCTCCTGATCCAATTCAAGTTGGTATTCCCATGACTCTTTATCTATTTTTTTTAGTATCAGCCTTCAGTTGGGTGAGATTGGGGCTCCGTATATTCACCTTTGGTATGAACAATATGATGGAGGCGTATATGTGTATATCCATGAGGAGATTCTGGTGTAAGTGGTGTTTGTGAATGACATGGTTCACTGCATGATTTACTGCGACGTTCAGTTTTGTGGACAATTATCATAAGACAGCTGACTCACATATTAATTGCATTGTTAATAATGATCTTTTTTTTTACAATGCAAAGGTCGTAGGACATAAATCCAAGATTCAATTAATATATATTTCGAAATTGGAGTCCGATTTGCCAATCGATTGCAAAATTGGACTCTAATCTCAAATCAATTTGAGAAATTGGATCTCAAATCAATTTTCAAGAGAAAAGTTCTATCAATCAATTCAGAGTTCACTTTTGTTAAGCTTCTTTATGTGAATTCAAATTTTAATATATATCTATTATGGATAGGTGTTTAAAGAGTCCAGATGAAAAAATTCACCTTGCTCAATAACTCTATCCAACCAAGATAAAATGAGTCAGGTGGATTTAGAATTTTAATATATTCTATTATGGTTAGAAAATCCTAAATGTTTGTGATTTTTAAAAGTGGATCATTGATAGTGATTTATACATATGGGCTCCACATACAATAAACTTTTTTGAAGTGGGCCTCATATTCTAATTCTTAAAGACGGGGCCACATGCAATTTTGCAAATATTAATTTACATAAGACTTGAGTTTCATACTCATTTATATAAAAAGTAATATTTACTTTGTATAAAGGTTGGGCTGGGCTATGCTTCGAACCGTAAAAAATGGTATATATATTTGTTTTATATTTATTTTCATATTTTTTGTTTTATATTTATTTTCTCATTAATTAATATCTCATAAAATAGCCACAAATTGGACGTGTTTTTATTTCTGGCCCGGGCTAAACACGAGCATGCTTTGCGAGTTCTGTATTGATTGGTACATGACTGATTTGTACTTGCCTAATTTAACTACAATTTAACAATTAATATAACCGTGATTGGCTAAGATTTCCTATGGATATGGATGAGGAAATTTAGCATCAAGTGGACCGTTGGGATCACAAAAAGTAGACCCTATTGTACAAAATAATCACAGTTTTCTTCAATCTATATCACCTTTTGGGGAATCAAGCCCTTTAATAAGTAAAGAACATGGGTCACAACTTGAATGGCTTGGATCTTTAGAAGATAGATCCCACATGTATTTGGTTTTTTTTTTTTTTTTATTCACATCTATTTGGTTTTAGGGAACTCAAACATTATAATATTTGAAGCAATTGATTGCTCAATTGAATCACAATTTTGACTTAATTTTAACTTTATCTTCTCAAATACGAAGAGTTATGTACAAAATAGATGTCTTGCACCATCTAGATTCCTTAAACCTTATCTGGTAGCAGCTTTATCTACTCTAGATTTAAGTTTCAAAGGCTCATTTATGATTAATTTTACATTCTTTTTCATTTTTCCTTGTTTATTACTATAGAGAATTTTCTTTCATTCCTAAAACTTCTAGAAAATTATTATTTACTAAATAATTAATAAAAATAAGAAATACTATATTAGATTAAGTTAAGGTATAATTCTTAAATAAAAAGATCTCTAACATATCTTTTTCCTATGCCACCCATTCCCGATAAAGATATTATGACTGCAATTGAGAAAAATAAATTCATAAATAATTTTATAATGGGATTTTTATGAGAAATAGGCCTCAAATATCCCTCTGCCTCGAAATTGGTCATCAAATACACGTATTCCCTAAATCAATCCTCTCCCGTATTGCCCCATTTTTCTAAGACCAAATTGCCCATCACTTACTTTTTTGTGAGTTCGTGATTAATGTCTTGAGCTCACTACCATTGACAAATTTATCATTCACTAGTTTTTTCGCTAGTAATATCTCAAGCTCGCAATTAGGTCCATGCAGCAATTAGGATTGTGCCTATAGTTTCTTAACATGTTTTTCCCCTTACTTCTTTTGAGGTCCATGCTGGGCTTCCTCTTTTTATTTTTCAAACTTGTAGGCCTTCAATTTGATGAGAATTAGCTCCAAAGCTGTGGGTTTTTCTATTAATTTTCTCAACTTAAAATATTGAAATAAGTGATATAATTCAATCGTGAGCTTGAGAGTATACTCGAGAGTTCAAGAGTTAACCTTTCACCAAATAAGACGGCCTAAGTTGCATAGTGTTGGATATATTTTTCCAAAATTAAGCTTCAGTTTATATGACCGTATTGTTGAAGATACTCTCTGTGTTCATTGAGCAGTTTGATGGAAGGAAATGGACTGTGCACTTTTTAGGCGATCTAAGATGTGTTGTCATTCACAGCCAGAGTTATTGGCATTTACATAAGTGTGTAGGATTTAAAGATTTAGAAAGGGAAAATCCATCATAGCCTCACTTGAAAAATTTTTCAAGGGTCAGTACTCGCGAGTTCGATAATGGCACTTGCAAGCTCAAGCCATAACTCGCAAAAATACAAGTAAATGGCAATATTGTCGAAGCTCACAAGCTTCAGACGTTACTTGGGAACTCGTGAAAAAACAACCGAAGGAATTTTGTCTAACACACATGCTCGAGACATTAGTCGTGAACTCGTGAAAAAAATAAGTGAAAGACAATTTGGTCAAAAAAAAAAGTGATGTTTACTGTATAAGACCTTCTTGGGCATTACATATATTTGAGGACTGTTTTGATGTTATAAGGATATTTGAGGGGTTTTTTTTTTTTTTGTAAATGTTCATTTGCAATTTGCCTCAAAAAATGAGCTCATTATAGTTATTGAGAATGTTCACGAACACAAGATATGAACTCAAAATAGTATTAGTGAAAATCCAAAAGAAAATTAAGCATAAAATAAACAAATATATAATCAAATAATTTTCTATACCTAAAAAATTTTCCACAGATTTTATTGTCTTCCAAAAACATATTCCATTTATGAGCTAAACTCAGGCCTCATTTGTGTCATTATTCAACTTTTAATTTACTTTTTTGGTGAATGGAGAGGTATAAGTCCCTCTTGTTTAAGAAAAGTAACATGCTTTGACTTAAATTTAAATTATATAACTAGCTAAATTGATTTAAAAAGTATGATAAAATCATAAAAAATCTTTTTATGTATTAAACTATGTACTATTTTGTTAGTATATGTACATAATTTAACACATACAAAAAAAGTATAAGTAAAAATTAAATCTTTGAAATGAAAATTGTCAACATGGACTTAGGCACCACTAGTTTAGTCAGCTCAATTTGCAATGGCAATACAACAATAATAACTTTTTTAAAATAAAATAAAATGTAGGCGAGCGTGTGAGTCTAGTACTTAAAAAAACAAATAGGAGAGGGTGGAAGAACGTATCTTATTTATAAAAAAAGTCATAGATAATTGAAAAATGTCGCTCATCTAATCACATAAAAAAACCACAAGTGTCATCATATAAAATGATAGTTTAAAGATAGAAAGTCATAAATGATTGAGAAATGTCACTCATCTAAATTGTCACGGCAAAAGGGATGATAACAAAGTGTTAATAGATCATATTCAAGCTAAGTTGTTTGAGGGTCAGAGAATAAGGTATGTTAAATTAGGTTGAAAGGTCAAATATCATATGTATTTCTTAACTCTAACCCAATCTATTCATTAATTAATTTAAAAACATTAACTCAAATCTACAATAAATCAAGAAATATCAACCCTAGCTTTGAATAACTAAATAAAGTTCAAGTTAGGTGGTCGATTGGGTCAAGAATTCTGTTATCACTAATATATTTCAAAACTTTCTCCAATTAAAGGATTACATTTATTTTATCAATGACCTTATGCAAAGTTCTTACTAATTGTTGTTACTTAAAAGAGTTTGTAAAATTCTTTCACTTTAGTTTAAATGGAAGGTGACCTACACCTGACACAAACTTAACCTGATGTTATCGACCCAATTATATATATATATATAATATGGGAAGTGTTCCTATGAGGACCACCTAGTGGGGCCCACCTTAGGACCCGCCTCATAGGATCACTTGGTGGTCCGGATGAAACCGACTTGGATCCAATCCATTGCAACTGACCTAGTTGTGTTTAAAACATATTTGTTGTTTAATGCATTTATTACTACTTGATTGACCACACATAAATAATATCCCTAATTGCATGATTCTGGTCTTCAAATTAATTGTTTTTTTAATAAATTTGAGTGATTTTAATCATTTCTTTCTCAACCATTGTATTATATATTAAAGTTGTTGATTTTGACTGAAAGAACTTCAATTTTGACTTACATTGTTAGTCCATTTTTCTCCAATTATTCAGTTATTTAAGGGTAGTTTTAGTCGTGTTTGTTTATTAAATATGGTTAAGATATCTGTCTCATTTGTTTTTGAATCCCGTTGATCAAAATGGATGGAAAGGAAAAACTCCACTTCCTTGATAAAATGTCCATATCTGCATCACTCAGTAATTTAAGATTGTGATTGGTAAGATTATGATTGGTATACTCTATATAATTATATAACTAGATTATTTTGGCCAAAACAATCTTGAGAATTATGAACTTTACATTTTGTTTTTTATTTTCTTGTTTGTAAATGGGGTCTACTTTTAGATTCATACCCAATAAATCTAATTATATCACTCCACTTTGAATTAAACCCATCTATATAGGATGGGTCACTCTTAAAATATTTGATATAAATTAAAAGAAAAAGTAAAATACTTGACGTGCAGCGAATAATATTCAATATGACATAAAAATTGTACAAATTTCTTACTTCTCATAAAATCTTATAGTTTTATAACCTTTTAATTTTTTATCATTGAAGCTAATAAAATCTTAATTATAACTAATTAGCATGTCTAAAATTGACCCCATCAATACTACTATGACATTTTTTTGAACATTTACATGTGAGTGCTTTAAGCATGAGTGGTCATGCTAGTATGTAATTATTTCTATTACCATATGCATGCAGCATGCTCCCACTTTTATAGTAAGAGATGCATATGGCTTCCCCCTCTCTAGATAGAAATGTTAATTTGTAAATTTGAATGGATATGTTGTACTCCCTCATGGAGTGGATTGGCTTAATTTGTTCTATACGGTATAAGCAAAGTGGGGTATTTGGAAACAAGATATTTCAAAAGATTTTATCATATCATCTACTAGTTTAGAATATAATCTATGCATAAAAAAAAGAAGGTGTTTGGATAACTTAGAAAGTATATTGCAACATCTCACTTTCTTCCAAAAACCCTCACATTATATTATTCAAGGATATGCTGTATAAGATAATCTTTTGTTACAAAATCTTTTCTATATATGAAAGAACTCATGGGCAACCATTAATTATAGTGGCCCACTATAAGTTTTAACATTAATGATCCTTATTGCAATCATGACTCCCAATATTAGATTGGCCTCACAATGCTTACAAATTTAATGCGGGCTCCTATAACCATATCATAATTACATAGCCCTTCTTAATTATCAATCTCTGGAGGGTCTTATTAATGTCACACTAGGGACCCTTCTTTGTGATTACCAATATTAGGTGGGTCCCTTACTGCCAAGATTAACTGGGTTCTTATTAATTACCAAGATTTAATTATGTGATTGCAGTTAGAAGTTTGTCATCATTAAATGGGTCCCGCTATTTGATAGCTCCCCTTGTGTCAATATGACTACCAATATTAAATGGGTCCCACAATGATTTCTCACAGATAGATTCATCAATGATGCTTGACATCAGATAAAGTTTTACCAAAAAAGAAATAAAAAATAGATAGGCCCATTTGTGATAATCACCATTAGATGTATTACACTATGGCTATCAACATTTGGTGGACCTTTCTTAATCAAACAGTATTGCTTGGATGTCAAGGTTTTAACATTTCATTTTGTGATTTTTTTTAACAATAGTGGGTTCTACCATGATTATTAACACATGTGATTACAAATTAGTGGGTCCTGCATTGGGTCAATTGATTACTTTCATTCCATTTCTTATTTAACATATCATCTTATAAGTTTTTTTTTTATTTTTTTTTATTTTTATAAATTGCCAAACACTTGAAATGTATATTGAAATTTGTAAAAATTGCCAAACACCATAAGTGACACAAAATAATAATATGACACTATTTTATTCTATGATAATGAAATCTTACAATATTTATACTTGTTAATATTATATCATGTAGTTATCCAAACCAGCCCTGCTATTTTTCCCGAATGGGTGTCCCAAAATTGGGACCGAACCCATGTGGAGGATATAAAAAAGTGCCTTATGACTTTCTCAAAGTGGAGGAGATTCAAAGATGGTCCAATGATGGTCTTCCACATGGGATCAGTCCCAAAATCGGGACGTCCCATTCAGGACAAATAGACTTTTTCTATCCAAACACCCCTTTAAGCCTTTTCCTTTCTATTTACTTATAACTAGTGTATCCCTTTGGTATTTGACTCAAAAGGACTAATCCTAGCAAACCCTCGCCTTATGCTAATGAGCCAACACCTAGGTGGTCTCTTCATCTACATTTTAATCTAACTGTGAATAATTTACACTTGTAACCAATGAACCCACATTTATCCTTCAGTGTGGCCCCACATGACCAATGAACTCACATTTATTTACCACTTAATGTGGGGCCTACCACCTATATCCATTCCAATTATAATATGTTAAGCTAGAAGATTTTGGATCTAGTTTTGAAAGTTTGTTACAATTTTGTTGGTAAGTTATCCCCTTCTTTGTCAAATACTTCACATTCTCGTAGTATGCAAATAGTTACTTTTAACCTTTTATTTTCTTTCTAAGATTTAGGAATAATATTAGCAAGTGATGATTATTTGGAGGTTCTCCTTAGAAGGTAAGGAATCTATGAGTTGGTTTTCTTTTATTTTCATGTCCCTTTTTAATTCAATTTGATCTTGTTCTGCAATTGTTTAGTCTTTTTATATACAAATATTTAGTTTGCAATATTTGGACCTATCTGTACTCAACACGGTTTACTGTGCTAGTTATTATATATTAAAGCCAAAGGTTTTGACTTTAATATTGATCGCTAGTTCTAATTTTGACCGACAATTATGCCTTTTTGTTCAAATGTTGCACGTTGTTTTTCCACTACTTATCTCTCCAACTACCCGCGAATATATATTTTCTCATCAAACCACTTATGTTCACTCCCCACTTTTTGAAGTACTCTCTTCCACCCCATCTCTCATGGGCGGACCCAAGTATGGCCATGTGGGTGCGATAAATTGTGGTGATCTTCCAAAATCTATATAAAAATCGTAGGCCCACTTACAAAAATTCAATAAAAATCGTGGGACCACCTTCAAAAGCCACATGGAAATCCTCAGTTTGCCACCAAAACCAAACTTACCATTAGGGTCCGCACTCCTCAAACAAAAAATCTCAGGTCCACCACTACCATCTCTTCTATTCCCATTTTGCCCCCATTTTTCTATTTTCATTTTATGCAACTTGCTCTTAAGAAAATGATACTTTCATGACCTTTTTACATGTATGATTATTTATTTTGCAATAGATGGATTTGGAGATAACGTGCTGAGCAAGGGTTATTGTATTTGTTATCAGATTAACATTGATATACCACCAGAATCTCCTTTTTTTTTTTTTTTTTTTTTGATAGGATATATCACCACAGTCTATTAAATTTTCATTTTACCTAAAATGATAAAATGACAGGATTATAACATTGCAAATGGATTGGCTTAGAAGCAAGCCCTTCTCTCACACCAGTCACTAGCCGGCCCCACAATCAACAACCTGAAGAAAGCGGACTCCACTAAGAATTAGACATCCAAGCCCACCACCATGGCCCCGCCCATTCGTAGAAAGTAGAAACGGCCAAAGAGTAGGACGTGCGAACAACTTCCTCCGTCTGCTTCCCGTTCCATTTCTTTTCTACACGCTCATTTCATCGAACACATGGTCTTCACAACTCGGTTTCCTTCTCCAGGAAATCTGGGATCAGTCTTTCTACTTTCCTTCAATTCATCTCGCTCCTTCCTTCTTTGGGAATCTGATTGTTACTAGACTAGTATCGCTACTGCCACTCCTTTTTTTTGCCTTTTTTGAGATCGGATCGGATCCGATTTCGAGAGCGAGTAAGAGATTGTAACGGGCATGGCAGCTTCTGTGGGAGAGGCTTGGAAGGCTCATGCGTCTCTGGCTCTGGTGCAGTTTTGTTATGGGGGTTATCATGTGATAACGAAGGTGGCTCTCGACGTGGGCGTAAATCAGGTTGTCTTCTGCGTCTACCGCGACCTCCTAGCCCTCTCAATTCTCGCCCCCGTCGCCTTCTTCAGAGAAAAGTGAGTGATTACTAAGAATTCTGTTATCAGTCATTCAAAATCAAGTCTTTGAATAATTATTTTTTTTTGAGATCCGTTCATGGCCACAAGGTTAGGGGATCATCATCATCATCATGCTTTCTAGATTGAAATATAGAATTTTGGGGCTATATGCAGATACTAGTCCCATCAATATGGTTTATAGAATGATGGGGGTTGTAGAGTTACTGAGAAGAAGATGAATTTAAATGGGTTTCAGTGGGTTTATAGAATGACGGGGGTTGTAGAGTTACTGAGAAGAAGGTGAACTTAAATGGGTTTCAGTGGGTTTATAGAATGATGGGGGTTGTAGAGTTACTGAGAAGAACATGAATTTAAATGGGTTTCAGTGGGTTTATAGAATGATGGGGGTTGTAGAGTTACTGAGAAGAAGATGAATTTAAATGGGTTTCAGTGGAAAAGTAGAATTTAACCAAACCCAAGATTATGATGACGATGACGATGATATGATCCATAGGAATTTATTTCTCAAATGAATTGAAATTGGTGAAAAAAAAAAACACCACTGAGGGAATTCATTTGTGTTGTAGCGAATTTGTACCAATTTCAAGGATTTTATAGTTATCAGGTGAATTGTCACGGCATTTAGGGTTCACTTATGCTTACCATTTGATGCTTTCTTACTTTGACAGGAGGACACGCCTTCCAATATCGCGCCGCTTACTTCTGTCATTTTTCTTTCTTGGGTTAACCGGGTAAGATGCCTGCAGTCTGATTATTAGGGCATAGAAGGTATCTTATTGATTATGGTTGGCCAGCCTATGTGGTTTTAGTGCTTAACAGTTGTGTTGCTGTATATAGGATATTTGGCAACCAGCTTTTATTTCTTATTGGCCTTGGCTACACAAATCCGACTTATGCTGCAGCCATACAGCCTTCCATACCAGTCTTCACGTTTCTGTTGTCTGTGATAATGGGGTGAGAATTACAAGTGTGTATTCATCTAAATTCAATGTAGATAGTTGAATTTATCTCTGTTCGGCTCTACCTGGTCTTAGTCGGTAAATTTTGATCATGCAGAACCGAGAAATTGATTTTGCATAGGCATGAAGGACAGGCGAAAGTTGGAGGCACACTCCTGTGTGTTCTTGGAGCCTTGCTAATGGTTCTCTACCGAGGTCCAGCTCTGATTGGGAGCGTTGATGCACTCCTTGTAGCTCAAAGTGAGATAAGTGCAAAACCTCAACCAGAACCAGCAGGATGGATGGCATCTGGTTTGATGGACTTTGGGTTAGAAACTTGGCACATTGGTGTGTTGTGTTTAATAGGGAACTGTATGTGCATGGCAGCCTATCTGTCACTACAGGTAACAGAGCTTAATTCCCTGTTGTTTATGCAAAGCAATTTTGAAGTAGTAGAACTAATTTATGGATATAGATATTCATAGGTTATTAAATATTGGAGGGTGTGGCCATTGCAGTGCACTTAACATTCGTTCTATTTTCAAAATCTGACTCTGATAAAGTTCAAATTGAAACATCAGATGTTACTAAAGGGTTTCTGCCTTTGCAATGCTCCATATTACAAGCAGTTGTGGAGACTGGAATTTCTTGTAGAGGAGGCAAGCGATGTTCCACCCTATATGTGGGCTACGCATGTGCAAAAATGGGCAGTGGAAAAGTAATGGAAATCTGTGAAAATCAATGCATGTGTAGTCTTTCTGATGATGATCACCCTACATTGATGTTATAAAAGCTAAGATGACAATGACATGTGGTCTGTGTAAAAAGTTGACCAGCCCCATATTTCTGCTAGAATCTAATTTACATTGGCCTCATCACTACATGAGAAACATTGGCAATTGGTCCCGTCGGATGTGGCTTTGGGTCGGATTGAGCATTGAAGGTAACATGTATAGGCTCAACTTGAATCCTAATCAGGATAGAAATCTCATCCACAACCATTAATCAACTGGTGGTGGTCGGGTTGAGTTGATAGGTCATGATACTGCAACTAGTCTGGTTGGGTTGGGTTTAGGTCATACTTGTGGCCTGTGGGCCAAACAGAAAGAGTGTAGTACTCTGTACAAATACAACCCATTTATTGATCAAGTGAGAAATTTCAACCTGAACCATCAATTTCCAAGTTAGGTTTAAGTAGAGTTGGCGGGTCAGGTAAGGAAGTTCCAAGTTCCACCACACATGGCACAAGTTACCCACATTGCTAGCAAGACTGTTGGTTTAACAGTAGAAAACTAAAAATAATTTTTCAAACCACATAAAGTTTAACCACTCTATAGAGAAACAGCAAGGAGAGCACTAGACAAAGGAGGCTTGGAACCGAACCCTTCTTGATTCCTTGGGCCATCTCAACCACTATAACTTAATAGAGTGGATTGGTTGCTTGGTTGGTAGGGTAGGGTGTTGGTTTGTTACTGTTGCTCTCTTGCTTTCCTTAATCCATCATAACTACATATGAACAATGTATTGAGGGAGGGAGGGAGGGAGGGATTTGCTTCTCCTCGACCCGAATCTTGTGGTTTGAAAATAAAATAAAGTGAAGCTTGGAAAAGGACATAATCTTGATTGACAGAGTACCATATATTTAGCAAACCACATACTCGTGTAGTTGTTTAGAGCACCGGAGATAACATACCTTGCTATATCTTGTAGTTAACTGATATTGGTCGTGTAACATTCATCAATGTCACTTGTTTCTTCATCTCAAAGCATATGCACATACTGATTAGGTTGATTTTCATGATACTTGTGAGTCCACATTGTGATGGTGCATTTCATTTGCAACTGTCTTGTCTCTTGGAAGTAAAAAAAGCAAGATCGACTTTCTAAGTTGTCTATAAGGCTAAGTAAAGATCAATGTCTTCTACATGCTTTGAAATTGTATGGCATATTGGCCTCCTATGAGAATTTGGGTTTATTTATATTCCTTTGGTTCTTCTTCATGTTGATAATACCTGTGTAATCCAGTTCTCTTTAGATCCAACTTTTTCATGAGCAAACATATTGAAGCTGATTGTCACTATATTAGGGAACAAGTTGAGGCTGAAGTTATTTTCTTTCATATATCCCTGTTCTTTAGGGACTAGATATCTTTATCAAAGCCATTTCATGAAATCAGCATAGAGTTTTGAGTAGAAAATTGATGCTTTTGACACACATCTATTTCATGGGTAGTGTGGAAGGACTTAATTTTGTATAGTACAGTAGTTGAGAATTTGGGAGCAACTATATCAATGCAAGTTGAGGATTTGGGAGTAGTGAGGATGAGTTGATCAAAATTGAAAGTCACTTAGCCCCAATGTGATAGATTTTAATTACATGGGAGCAAATACAAGAAATGAGGGCTTGGGGAGAATAACACAAGAAAGATCAGTGTAGGGTGACGCTGATCGGGCAAATTAAGACAAGCTAGTGGTGCCTTGTGTGATCGTTCAATGGTGCCTGATTGAAGATACACTTTTATCAATATATAGAAACAATCATTCAGGGCTAGTGCATCGGGGGTCCATACCTATTCCCATATTGAACTGCATGTCTTTCCCCGTACCCAACAATGTGTGAGACCCACACCCTGTACCCAATGTACGGTTGGAATATCGAATCGGAATACCTTAGTTTCCTTTCTCTTTCAACCCTAGTCTCCCTATTGGTGTAGCCAATCACCCTTTCTCTTTCTCAAACTGTAGATCCCTTTCAGATAAAAGGGAAATTTTATATTAAAGAAATTGAACCCCAAATTCCTTCTTACCCCTACCTAAACCACCGTCCCCATTCAGAATATAGTAAAAGGATTCTAGAAAAAAGATAGAGACCTGAAAATGGAGCCACTCGAAGATGTGTAGGGAGGAAGGCACTTATATCCTCACTCCGTAGTCCATAATGGTGGTCTTCTAGATTCCTAGTCCATGATGGTGGTCTCCTTGCTACTTAAAGAGAGAGGTTCTAGTCCATAATGGTGGTCTTCTTGCTGCTCAGAGAGTAGGGGAGAGGGAAAGAATAGGGTTTCTCACTCTGTAGAAAGACAATAGATTGAAAAAAAATGGAAATACCTATGATTTTATGGGAATGTTATGTGTATGCCTTTGATGCCTTGAGAGTCCTTGAATATTAACCTTACAGGCCAGGAACCAGACCTCTTCCTGAAACTGAATTTAAAGCAGATCCAATTTTTCAGACCCATACCTGAATTTTTCGGGTCTAGTTTTTGAGCGTCCGGGTATTTAGGGTCCCATTTCATCCCCTATGAGATGCACATGTTAAATGTGTGGAATAGCAACAAATACTAGAATTAGGAACGAGTAAATAAATGGGAATTTATGTCTTGTTCCGATAAAGGAAAAAATTATTGAACATCTAAGATTGTTTGGGTGTGTAAATGTAAGATTGAAAATAGCTCTAGTATAAAGAATTGAACTTTTAGAAGTACAATGAACTAGGAGAAAGGGTAGACAAATAAAGACTTGAAATGTAGTCAGAAATGGACTTGTTTACAACTTTTCCTTGATCACATTCAACCTCGAACTCTTTCCTGTGTTAAGGATCAATCATTTTGATAGCTAAGCTAATGGTATAGTTCTATTTTCAAGAAAAGCTAGAGATATATTTTACCGGCATATGTGCAATGAAAACTATTTTGATTATCTGATGAAAACTTGTTTGGTGTTCAATTAGATGTTTGATATAGCATTGTTTAACATTTGCAGGCTCCACTTTTGACAAAGTATCCTTCCAGTTTATCATTGACAGCTTACTCATATTTTTTTGGTGCATTATTGATGGTACTGACGGGGTTATTTGCAACTAACGACTCCATAGATTGGAACTTGACGCAGTCTGAGGTAGTTGCTGTTTTATATGCTGTAAGCTTCTGAACTCTGTCTTGTCTGAGATAAGCTGAATTCAACTGAATTTGATGGATGCCTCAAGTTCTTCTTCTCTTTTTTTTTTTTTTTCCTAAATTATTTTTATTTGTGTTTGTACGTGGGTGTGGTGGCAGCGGCTGGTGGGTTGCGGTGTTATATATTAGCTCACTATCAAAGTTGTAATGCTCTTTTATAGCAAGGAAGTCTACTTGCCTCAATTGAGATACCATCTTCATTGGATGATTATCTTGACTTGCGTAGATCCTCAAATAGGTGCCAAATGATGCTGATGCCGCAATGTTCATTGATAGTAGAAACATAATTAAAGGAGAGTTATAAAGGAAGAATAATTTGAATAGGGATGTAAAGAGGTTGGGTTCATGGTGGACCCTAACCTGGACCCAATTAAGGTCTTTGTTCATGGACCCGGATCGGGATATGAGTCTAATGTGTAGGACCCAGCTTGGACTCCAATGGACCAAACTGGAGTTGGACCCAACTTCAGGCCTGACTCAAAATGGAAGTTATAGTATATATTATGCTTTTTTTTTTTATCAGTAGTTTTATCTTTTCGGTATTTCTATATATAATCAGATTATTGTATTTCATTTTTACCAGTACATTAGGTAAAATATAAAAAATATCATATCACCATACATGTTATATATAATTACACTCGGCTACATGGGCATTCGAGTGTGAACTGTACTAGGCCATGCCAATCATCCTAAAAAAGGGTTGATACTTAGATTTTTTGTGGTTGGGTCCTTTAGGTAGCTGAGTCTACCTTGGAGAAAGGGAAGAAAGTGTGTAAGAGACAAGGCACTGTGAAGAAGAAAGGAAAGTTGAGCATGCGAGTTGTAAAGACTTTCCATCTTTTATCAAGATTCTTCTTTCTTCATCTTTAATGCATGCTGCATGATCAAATCTCTTGCTTTTCTCCTTCTCTGTTCTCAGCCAGCTTATAAATATCTCTCTCCTCATCCATAGTTCCTTAACTATGGATAATCCATATTGATTATACACTGTCATTGTCAATCGAGGCCCATCCATTTAGGCCCATTTATTGTACCCATTTGTTACATTGTAATTAGTCAAAGGTTGTTACTTAATTTGTTGCTTTAGTTTAGGATCTGAGATTTGTAATTGATTGTAATTAGGGACTTAAACCCTTATATAAACAACAGTCGATCCTCAAAGGATGGAGGACATTCATCTCTCTCTCTCTTGTGTTCTGTATTTCATCTCTCTCTAAAATGACATGGTATCAGAGCACGATCGATCATCTGTGATCTGTGATCTTCTCATAAATCATCTTCCAAACATTGGAAGCCAGTATATGATCATCTGTGATCATTCTCTTCAGCCAAATCATCCTGATCATCTCAGATCAGACGTGGCCCACTTGTGATCATCACCAACTCATCAGCGGAACCCTACCATCTTGGTCGCCTGAAGATTCCAGGATTTATGAAGAATTTTTTCTGATTTATTGATCATCAGAGTCCTCTTCCAAGATCTGGAAGCCCTGATCGTCTGTGCTTATCCTTGTTCATCTTAGATCTGAAGTGGCCCACCTGCGATCATCATCGCTACTCAGCTGGAACAGCCCATCTTGGTCGTCTGCATTTATACATCTTTTTGAAGATTTTTTCACAATTTATGGATCATCAGAGGTAGGCCATCTGCAATTTTTTGTAGAAACTCAGTTTTATCCATTTCTTTTCATCTCAGCCGTCCAAAAGTTTGGATTTGGATTCGTTATGCCTGAGACCACTTCCAATAGTTGCGGAAATTTGTTGTGAACCCATCCTCATCCTCAGATCTGACAGCAGATCCTTTGGTGGGACCCACGTGCAGATCAACACAGTGACGACAGGGTTGTCTGTGTCCATCTGTGCACTGTGTTAGTGCAATTTTAGTTGTATGCCTTCTGGGACTGTTCTGGGCTATTTTTCTGTGCACTACTTTTGTCCACTATTTATCCTTTGGATTCTGGGCACTGGTCTGGACCTCTTCACACGTCAGATTTAGTTCACTTGTGACTGTGGTCTAAAATTGCCCAAAATTGGACTATATCAGTGCTGCTGCTCCATTTCCACTATTTGACAGTATCTTTTCCGGACTGCTTTGTGCGTTCCTGATTTGTGTGTGCTTCTTCCTTGTCTTTGGTCATGGAAAAACATGAGATTGCCTTGACTCGCTTTGATGGAACAAATTATACCTCCTGGGCCTTCCAATTTCAAATTTATTTGGAAGGAAAAGAGCTTTGGGGACACATTGATGAATCTGAACCTCAACCTGAGGAAGATGATAAGAAAATCTTAGCTTGGAAGACAAAGGATGCTAAAATCAAGACCTGGTTGCTGGGCTCAGTTGAGTCACATTTTATTCTCAACCTCAAACCCTGCAAAAATGCCCGTGAAATGTGGGAGTATCTTAAGAAAATTTACCAACAGGGCAATGCTGCTTGTCAGTTTCAATTAGAACTTGAAATATCTCAATTCACTCAAAGCTCCCGGTCTATTCAGGAGTATTATAATGGCTTCCGCAGACTATGGTCCGAATATGATGAGATTAAGTTTGCCACGATTTCTGCAGCTCTTCTACCAGAATTACTTCCATTACAGCAATGTAGTCATCGGGATCAGTTTCTTATGAAACTTCGTCTGGAGTTTGAGACAGTGAGATCTAACTTAATGAGCAGGGCTTCTCTTCCTAGCTTGGATGATTGTCTTCAGGAACTTCTACGGGAAGAACAACGTCGGGTCACTACAACTACTCTGGAACAACAGAGATCTGTTGAGGCTCCCCTTGCCTATGTTGCTACAACCAGACCACCTCCTAGGGACATCAGTAAAGTTCAGTGCCATACTTGCAAGAAATATGGTCACTATGCAAATCAATGTAAGGCAAAAATCTGCCGATATTGTAAGGCCACTGGTCATGTTATTGAAGAGTGCCGGAAGAAGAATCGCAATTCTACTTCCCGCAACCATGTGCAGTCAACCCCTGGTACTTACAGCGTGCCGTCAGCTCCTAGTGCTTACACTGTGACCAATTCACCATATGCTTCATCTGACTTCAGTGGTTCTCTGCAGTCTGATTCTTCCTCCCACCCTGGTTCCTCACAATCTGTGTCACCAGCTCCTCTCACCCCTGAGATGGTAAACCAAATGATCATCAACGCCTTAGCTTCCATGAACATCGCAGGTACTGCTTCCTCTCTTTCCAATACCTGGTACTTAGATTCTGGTGCAAGTAACCATATGACCACTTCAGCCCTAAAATTACACAATGTTGTTCCTTACACTGGTCATCTTACTGTCCAAGCTGCCAACGGAGATCATCTTCCAATCACCTCTGTTGGTGATACCCCTAGCCCCTTACCATTAACCAATGTTTTAGTTTCTCCTCATCTTGCTATCAATTTGGTTTCTGTGGGTCAACTTGTTGAAAATAACTGCAATGTCTCTTTTTCTCCTTCTGGTTGTGTTGTGCAGGACCAGGAGTCGGGGGCAGTGATCGCGAGGGGGCCTAAGCGTGGAAGGCTTTTTTCATTACCAGTGTCTTCATTTATTCCGAATAACTCCTTACATCAGTTATTTTGTTTTTTCATTAAGAATAATTCTCGGTTGTGGCATAATAGACTTGGTCATCCGAATGCCTCTACAATGTCTAATTTATTTCAATCTGGATTATTACATAAACCTATTGATTCTGCTTCGTTTGACTGTGATGCTTGTAAATTAGGAAAGAGTAAAACTTTACCTTTTCCACACTCTAACACACGGAGCACTGCATGTTTTGACTTAATTCATAGTGATGTTTGGGACATTGCTCCAACTCTTTCTCATAGTCATTTTAAGTACTTTGTCACCTTCATTGATGACTACAGCAGATTTACTTGGCTTTATTTATTACATTCAAAGTCTGATGTTCTTCATGCTTTTAAAATTTTTTTTAGCTATGTTGAAACTCAATTCTCCACATGCATTAAGGTTTTGCGATCCGACTCAGGGGGGGAGTATGTGTCCAATGATTTTCAATCTTTTCTGACAATTAAAGGAATCATTTCTCAACGTACATGTCCGTATACTCCCCAACAAAATGGAGTCGCGGAACGGAAAAACAGACATCTCCTTGATGTAACTAGAACACTTCTAATTGAATCTTCCGTTCCCCCTCGTTTTTGGACTGAAGCTCTCACCACGGCAGTTTATCTCATAAATCGCCTTCCATCACCTACCATTGCTCATTTCACACCTCATTTTAAACTGTTTGGACATCAACCTGTATTTGATCACCTTCATACTTTTGGATGTGTTTGTTTTGTTCATCTACCTCTCACGGAACGAACAAAACTAACCGCACAATCTCGCAGGTGTGCGTTTTTGGGTTATGCCACTAATCAAAAAGGTTTTGTTTGTTATGATCCCATTGGACGTCGTATCAGGGTTTCTCGGAATGTTATTTTCTTTGAAAATCACTATTTCTTCCAAACTCACATAGACTGTCCTCAACCATCTTCACCCGCTCTCTTACCTGGTTTCTCGGATCCAACAACTGTTACTAGGTTTAATCCTGATTTTGTGTATCACCGACGGGAAAAACCTACCACTGCAGATGGCCATCCTCCTGATCCTCCACCGACCAATGGTTCTGTGCCTACTCAAGCCTTGCGTCGCTCCTCCAGATATTCTAGACCGCCTGAGAGGTATGGATTTACCCATACTTCTTTGATGACAACCCTATCTTCTGTCCCTATTCCAAGTTCTTATTTGCAGGCTGTACAAAAAGATTGTTGGAACCAGGCCATGAAGGAGGAATTGGATGCATTGGATCAGAATCACACTTGGGATTTTGTGGAGTGTCCTTCAACAGTTAAACCCATTGGTTGCAAATGGATCTACTCGATCAAACTTAAATCTGATGGGTCCTTGGATAGACACAAAGCTAGACCTGTGGCACTCGGCAACAGACAGGAGTATGGAATTGACTATGAGGAAACGTTCGCACCTGTGGCAAAAATGACATCTGTTCGGGTACTTCTCGCCATTGCTGCCTCTAAATCTTTGCCTTTATACCAAATGGATGTCAAAAATGCATTTCTCCATGGGGATCTGCAAGAAGAAGTCTATATGCGGATACCACAAGGCGTCCCCTCTCCCTCAAAGAGGACTGTTTGTCGCCTGCGCAAATCGCTTTATGGTCTAAAGCAAGCTCCTCGGGCATGGTTTGAAACCTTCAAGAGTCGCTTATGCAAGAGTGGTTTTACCCAAAGTCCTTATGATCCGTCTCTCTTTCTATGCCACACATCTACTGGTGTTACTGTGCTTCTCGTATATGTTGACGATATTATTATCACCGGCACAGATGCTGGTATGATCAAATCTCTCCAAGCTTCTCTCGGGGATTCCTTCTGTATGAAGGATTTGGGCCCATTGCATTATTTTTTGGGCTTAGAGGTGCATCACTCTCCCAAAGGTCTATTTGTTAATCAACACAAATACACATCGGATCTTATCGAGTTGGCTGACCTCCATGATTCTTCACCTGTTGATACGCCTGTCGAGGTAAATCTCAAGTTAAGTAAAGATGATGGCGATCTTCTTCCTGATCCTCATACCTACCGGCGTCTGGTGGGCAGTCTTGTCTATCTCACTATCACTAGACCTGACATATCCTATGCTGTTAATCTTGTAAGCCAGTTCATGACCGCTCCTCGACACCTTCATTTGACAGCTGTGAAGCGGATTATTCGCTATCTGCTGCGAAATGTCCTTCGTGGTTTATATTATCCGAAGGATAATCCTCTTCATCTGACCGCTTATGCGGATGCTGACTGGGCCGGCTGTCAAGACACACGCCGTTCTACTACTGGTTGGTGTCTGTACCTTGGAAATTCTCTCATCTCTTGGAAATGCAAGAAACAAGATCGGGTGTCTCGATCTTCCACGGAAGCCGAATATAGGGCAATGTCTTCTTCTTGTTCTGAGATTTTATGGCTACGGGGACTTCTTTCGGAACTTGGGTTCGCTCAAACCTCTCCTACTCCCTTGCATGCCGATAATACTGGGGCTATACGCATTACTGAAAATCCCGTCTTCCATGAACGCACTAAACATATCGAAGTTGACTGCCACTTTATTCGAGATGAATATAAGCGTGATGTCATTCGTCTACCGCATGTCCCTACAGAACTTCAGTTTGCAGATATCTTCACGAAGGGACTTCCTCGGCCTCGACATCAATTTCTTGTATCCAAATTGCTGCTTTATGACTCCCCAGCATCAATTTGAGGGGGGTGTCAATCGAGGCCCATCCATTTAGGCCCATTTATTGTACCCATTTGTTACATTGTAATTAGTCAAAGGTTGTTACTTAATTTGTTGCTTTAGTTTAGGATCTGAGATTTTTAATTAATTGTAATTAGGGACTTAAACCCTTATATAAACAACAGTCGATCCTCAAAGGATGGAGGACATTCATCTCTCTCTCTCTTGTGTTCTGTATTTCATCTCTCTCTAAAATGACAGTCATCATGTTTTCCTTTATAATGGCTGATGAACCCACATAGTTGACAATGATGTGAAAGTACTTTGAAATTCAATCAACAACAAACATACTTTATCCATTGTAATTGATCAAAAGATGGAGTACTCAGATTCAGGAATGCGCAAGCAGCACAACTATGGTTAGACCTGTAAGTCCTAGTGCTCCCGAGCAAGAAGTCAAGAATATGTTTGTACAAACATTCAATTGTGAACTTAATTGATATTGAATAATGATACAATGAAAATTAAAAAGCACAATAAAAAAAGGGAATGTCAGTCAGACATAAGGTGCTTAGGTGCACATTCCCGAGTTTTAAGTTCAGGAGCATTTCTTCCAATTGAAGTTTGGCGATTGTGTCTCTCTGTACATGTTTCTACATAACACTGTTTGCAAATATGTTTTGAGTGTAATATTTACAATTTTCATTTTAGTGTTTGAGCTATCTCGTTATTGAAACGGTACTTGTTTTTGCAGGGTATTGTTGCATCTGCTTTAAACTATGGGCTCCTGACATGGTCGAATAAGATCTTAGGGCCTGCTTTGGTGGCACTATATAATCCACTTCAACCTGCAACATCTGCTATTTTGTCAACACTTTTCCTTGGAAGTGCTATATATCTTGGAAGGTTGCACAGCTTTGACACAGCATACATATGCTTCCATCATTACCATGCATCATTTTACTTGATTATTGGCTCGTCTTATCATATTAGTTAAACATTCATCCATAACACATCTGCATTTCTAGTTCACTTGAAAAAAGTCCCTAAAACAGGTATATATTGAAAGAAACTAATATTGTGTTGTTTCTGTGTAATCAGCATCATCGGTGGGTTTCTAATAATTGCTGGTTTATACCTGGTCACCTGGGCATGCTATAGAGAGAGACAAGCAGCTGTTGGTATTAATCATGTAAATCGAGACTCTGAACCTCCTATAGATGAAGAAGAACCACAACCACAACCCATCAAAACTTCATACCATAGAGGGCACATGTTCTCTGGGTCCTCCATTGTATTGCCAAGGCCTTGGGTTGAGGTGCATGAATCTTGACAATTGATTTTACCTATTGTTGCCTATCAATTTATTGAGAGAATGAATTTTTGTTAGGTAAGCTTCTTGCTGTTCGGATGCCACAGTTGTTACTTGTTAGTCCTCTTTTCAAAAGAAAAAGAAAGAAAAAATTGTCGTCCTCATCATCAAAGTCTTGTAGTACAAGAGGATTATACTGGTAAGCTAAGCACCCAAAAGAGAATCAATTCTCTTCAGTATTCCTATAATGTTTTCTGGTTTTTCTACCGACCAACTTTATTCATAACTCGACTTTTGCATGATTATCAAAGCCTCATTCCAACTATGCTGGTTTTTTTTTTTTTTTTTCCATTCCTATCTATCCTAAGCCAAATCCTCTGATATATTGCATTTCTTCAAATCTATTTATAATCCATACTACTTCCATCTATGTCTACTTCAAACTACCTCTTCTCTTTGGTGGGCCACCAACTTATATTTCGCACTTTAGTAAGATTACTTCCTGAACTGAAGCAGAGACAAGACTTTCCTATTTATCTGATGTAATATTTAAAATCTTATAGCATGCACTCCATCTAAGTATAGTTTGTGCATTTCCATGTGGCATCGATGCTAAAGGTTCGAACGTTTCCTTAAATGATTGTATCACTAGTCTTCTGGTGGGGTTTTTATTGGGAAGGTGTTACATATCAGGTTTCCACCAAAATCTGCATCTTTCCCTTTTCTGGTTGTGGGTGGGATATTTGCAACTCAAATTCATTCCACAAGAAAAGTCAGAATCATCTGTCATATTGGACAAAAAGGAAAAGGGATAAATGGAATGACATGTTAAAACACTGATACTCTTCCTTGTGTAAGCATATAAACTAGTTCATATAAAACATTCTCTTTGGTCTCGGGGTTAGGGGTTAGGGACTTGTGAAGTGTGTGTTGCTTGAGTCTTGTAAAGCCAACAAAGAAAATTAAAAGAATGAAATAATTGTCAATGTCAATACTTACAGAGTTGCTTATTTCTCATCTTCCTCTTATTTATTTCGTTTTATGTCAGTTGAGGCAGATTGAGACCTGCATTTATTTTTATTTTGCAACATGGAAAGTAGGGATGTGTTAATGTAGATCTTCTAATGGCATTACTTGTGAAGTGATTCTTCTTGCCAGAGGGGATGAGGAACTAGCTGGCGCGAAATTTTATCCTGCGGTCTGTAGGATAAAATCACTGACTGGCTGTATCCTACCATCTTTACGTGGAACAAATTGAAAATTATGCCTCATGAGGAAGAGGCCTGATTGTGAAAATTTTTTGGTCAAAGAACTTTTGAAGACACTTCTTTTATCTCTCTTTTGGATTAAATTCCAAACTTCTGAAGACCAGGACTGTCATGACATCATGACCACCTTAATCACGTGGACCCTCTCTGAACTCAGTGTGATGTGGAGTACACTGCTAACAGTTTGTGTACAAGAAAGGTTTCATACGGCAACTGACACTGCGATCAACTTTAAGTGGACCTGAGTCATGTCACTGATACTGCCAGTTTTTTGTAAAATACCGGGGTAACAATACTTGGGATTCCAATGTTTCTGTGTTTTTTTTTCTTTTTTCGAGGAGAAAGTCTACGTGTCCCTAATGTCCCTATTGATGGACCGATCCATTTAACTTTTTAACTTCTCGGTCCATGTTTTTACATAAGATCGGTCCATCAATCAGGACATGTAGGCTTTCTCTTTTTCAGTGGTGGGGTGGGAGTGTGTTTACGAAATGGATTCCAATGTTTAATATGTGAAATTGCAAGATACTGAAAATATTGCCCCAATTTAGTAACACTATTTTTCTTTTTCTTTTTTGTTATAACTGTCTTGGCTTAGTGGGTTGTTTGGCAACTCTACTAATAAAGTCAAGTAAAATAAAGTCTCCATTTTTCCAAAAAAAAAAAAAGTTTCATAAAAAACACTTTAATTCAAAATTTCCACCATATTTTTCAAAAAAATGTAAAAAAACAACCCCCTTTCTTTACTAAAAGACAATAAAACTCCACTTCCTAATATAAAAGTCAAAAATATTCCACCACAAGCAACTAAAAATAAAATATCCTCAATAAGCAATTAAAAATAAAACATCATCATAACTCACTTATATTTTATTTTTTATTCAAAATAATTTTTACTTCACTCAATTCCATTAATAAAGCCACCAAACAGGCCAGACTCATCAGGATCATGAAGAAGGAATGCACAGGTAGGGTAAAATGAAGTTGGGTGCGTAAAATATCATTTGGATTAGACAATACTATCATTAAAATTCCTTATATAATGATCTTTGAAGTGCATTTGTCAAATTGGTTAAAAGGGAAAGAGAAGACAGGAGTGGAGGAAGGTGCTCGTCCGGACATTTAAAGTGATTATAAATGACTTGAAAGGGGACCCAAATGAAAGTCGTAAGTTTTGAAAAAGTAATGCAAACACTGCAACATTACCGTTAGCATGAGAGACATATCCTCTCATGGGAAAAATCATACTTTTACATATGCCAGAGATGAGGATTCCACTCAACGCGGAAAAATTTGCTTTTCCCTTCTTAGGTGTGCAGGCAGTGGCAAAGCTTACGTTAAACAGCCCTCCCTCGAAGAGTTGCAAAAGAAGAAGAGAATAATCGAATCCCATCCCAAATTCCCCAAATCCTTCTCCGAAAGTCCAGTAAAGATTTGAGTTTTGGGATTCTAGTTCCCAACGGAAATTGGAAAAAAACCCATAAGAAGTACTTGTATAATCTTCATAAATAATTAAAGAAAACGACTGCAAAACAGGAAAAGGAAATCCATATCCACCCCTTCCGTTTCATCAGGATAACATACTTTATAGAAAAATACAAAAGCGCCTTCCCAAATACAATTCAAATATCCCAACCTTTTTTACCTACCCATATTAAACTTGTTAAAACCTAAAACCACACTCTAATTTCCAGTCAAACTGAACAAACTAGCAACTAGAATCAAGTTAACCCCAATCAATATGATGAATGGTCAAAATTGCCCTAAGGGTGACGATCATTACTCTTATGAATCCTCTAACAGTCGTCTCTAGTTAAAAACTGCTCAGTGGTAAGGAGTGTTAGTTCTTATCTGGCTACTTGAGATTAAAACGCAAAGTATGTCACATTTTCCTGTTTGTGCGGACTCCTTTTCCACTTGTGTGGGCTTTCTTTCCGCTTTTCGGGCTTCTTTCCTATTCCGTATGTTCACGGCTATGTGTTGGGTCCAAGCCCCCTTGGCAAGGTTACCAATGAAAAAAAACACACAGCTGTCTCCAGCTGTGCAATTTGTTGCTTAATAAAAATGCCTAACCAATAAAAGAACAAACTTAAACATGGTAAGAGAACCGCATTCAAAGTCCAAATGTTGCTTGTAAAGATACCATACCTAAAAAATGTTAAAACTGAAACACGGTAGAAGAAATGCATTGGAATCCAAATGTTGCTTAATAGAAATATCTAATCGATAAAAGATTGAACTGAACCATATATTTTAAACCCAAATGTCATTATTATTCTTCCCCTCTAAACTATCCAAATTAAAATTACCTAAAAGACAATCAAGCCCACACAATCTAAATATAGTACTTCAAAAATCCACATAAATTGCTAAGAGCCCATTTGCTTGCTTCATTATGAATGAATACCAAGGCATCCATAATAAAGTATGTTTTAATGGAGTAGTGCTGATGGATATAAGGTGGAGGGAGGTGTAACCGAGGCCCTGACTTAAGAAGATTTGACTTTCTGAATATATGGTTTACTGAAGTGATGGCTGATTAATCATTTACTACCCAAAGGAGAGGATATTTGATGGCCCTCCCTCACCTTCACTCTTTCAAATGGGCATGCATTGCTTGCAATACCTAGGAATTCAATACCAACCAGCCAAATAGGCCCTAAACAGAATAATGCTTAAATACAAAACTAGGAATTAAATATCAATCTAAAACTCATTTATCCCACCATGATCACCAGTATAGTAGATGAGTCCTGTCATGGACTGCTAGTGTTAAATGCATCCCAATGGGGGATTATCAACATCACATGGATCTTGTCATAATATTCAACTTTACTTCCTCTGATGATGTTTTATCACCTGCAATTCAAACAACTAAATTTTATACGAAAAAACCTACATTGAGAAAGAGGAAGGGTGAAAAGCTACATGGACCTCTGCAGAAAATTGACCATCCACTCCATGATTTAACTAGCTTCAGACATTAACATCTCACCCTCCCAGACCTCACCAACATGCCGTAGGCATATTCTGCTTCTCCAAGCCAGTTGGCCTCCACATATGGAACATAAAAGAGGGAGTGGGGTGGTGGTTTTAGAATTGTCCAATGGTGCAGTGCTCATTGCACCATTGCCCATTGAAGGTAGCTTGGTCATGCGATCGTTCCACATCAGTGCGGCATGCATGAAGCACTTCTTGCCAACTCCAGATTTGCTGAAGCCATGGTCTAAAGCAATACTTCCACCAGTAAAAATAGGTGGTCATGCATCCTCGATGATTTCCCTTTTAAGAGAACACAGAGTCACAAACCACAAACCAAGGATGCATTTCAAAATCTGATCTGGTCACATCATCAACAGCAGCAACCTGAAACTTACAGCTTTACCTTTCTACTTGACAAAACCCTGTACCTTCGTCTCGGCCCCAACATATTTGAGCAGTGACTCCTTTTCGGAAAAGTGAGTAGAGACCCAATGGTAGCTCAAGCTTAACAATGGTACAAGTACTGGTACAACTTCAACTCTAAGCAATGATTCTAAACCGCTCCTATTACAGAGGATCATTTCATCAGAATATGTATCTAAATTACGGTGGATGTACTCCTACAGTTTGAATTTAAAGGTTATGAGCAAACAAATCATGGGACAGCTAGTCGGCTACTTTTTTCCATTGACTTCCAGGATGATTCAAGACGCAGCAAATGCAATTTCTCAACAAATGGTTCCAGGACCTCTGCTTCCTCTACTGGAGCGAAGGCCATGCAAATGCTTAACTCTTGGACAGCTTCACCATACCTCCTGAAAAGCTCATACATTAATTATTTGAAAAAAAAAAAATCAATATCACACCATTGTTTAAGGAGTTCAAAGAGAAGTACCTGCTATAAAATAAAAGCATGCCATGGTCTTTTCTCAGAGCCCAGTTATGAGGCTGCAAAATCAACAGTCTTTCGCATGCCATAATAGCCAACCTATATTAAAAAAAGGGTATCCATAATATCATTTGCAGCAGAATTCAGAAACAATTTCTGATGCTTAACTAGTCTATTCACACTCCTTGTCTCCCCGATTAAAAGAAGAGAGAGAGAGAGAGAGAGAGAGAGAGAGAGAGAAAGAGAGAGAGCTAATCTAGTACATTAGAATGAAGTCTACATTAACTTGACAAAAGTTGTTAGCAGTTAGCTACCCGGTAACACATTATTTCGTTAACTGTAAGAAGTTTTAATCTAAGAATTTTCCTCCATGAGAGGTGGGTCACATGGTTCACTGTTTTGTAGGATATACAACTTGTGATAGCTCCGGACGAATATGATGAACTGCTTCTACTGAAGAGGAAAGAGATTCACAATAAACCAGATTATGTGTTTTCTATTGTAGAAATAGAAGAAGTTCCACCTTAATGGGGTTTCAGAGCAGCATCATCATCTTATCCTTACTTCACAAAGGTGAAGGCCATGTAAGAGTCTTCTGGAGCAGCAGATCAGATGACTGGCATGAACTTCTATTTTGGTTCTCATCTCTCAACACCTAACTGTAGTTGGGGGTTAAAATTGATGATGGCTACTATATCCAAGTTGATGGGACATGAAATATGGTCATCTTTCATTGTCCCCTTTCTTCTGTACCAAAGTTTTCCTCTAATCTGATACGTGTTAGCAATCTTAACAAGTCCCTTAATTGTGGTGTAACTATCTTCATTTCTCACTTCATCTATTCGGATCTGCCAACAGGATGAAAGATTGGTTATCAGCATTTGTGGTAGACTCTGTTTGATCAGCCAACAGATTATTTTTCTCCTTTATTTTCAGTCATCTGGTCAGAATAACATGAATAAGGATTGTGGAACGTAGAACTGTTGTCTGGGGCATGTACCCCTGTCTAGGAAGTATTACTTCATTCTCTGTTTTCCTCATGTTATTAAGTAATAATCAGTGTACACATGTAACCATATCTAGTTAGTTACGTGATATTTTTTTAATGGTTAGTTATTTAAGTGATATTCAGAGAGAAAGTGAAGGAAACAAAAAAGAGGAAACGGATAAAGGATAGAAGAGAGGTCATGTCCTCTCTAAGTCACATGATTCCTTTTATCAATCATCATATAAACGTATTTTTACTAACAACAGCCCTCAATCGTCCTCTAGGAATTCTAATTATAAAGAAGCTGTAGATCATTTGAATAGATGGTGTAAGTGGGGTGCATAGGGAATAATGTGTGATGAGCCATGCGACTCAAGCTAGTTGTACTAGAGCCAGTGGTGATGAAGTCAAACATCATCATAGGAATTTGGGTGAAACTTGACACACTAGCCAATCCACTTTCTCCCCTACATATCTCACCAGCCCCTGTGATTGGGCACTAGCTGAGGTGAGATCCACACTTTTCATCACAACATTGCACTAGATCATATAGTGATGCAGGACAAACCCATGGACCAGTCCTTTTGGGCCCAGACCACCTACCAGCCTATCTATTTTATTTTATTTAGAGTTTACTTATGTTTTAAGTTGTTTTTAAGTCTATGTTTTAATCCTGGCCATCAATGATGATTTTAGACCTTTGTCTATCCCTATTGTCTCAACAGTGACAATGCTATTGTATACACTCCAGACTCAATACGGCTGTGCGAAAAAGCTATGGCATATAAGGTAATAACATACAGAGAGTCAATGAAGTGTTAATTGAAAGGCACTCCTATGCTACAAAATAACAGATCAACGTCTCTTCCTCTTGGCATGCCAACCCTAAAGGAACTAAATTAATTCATGATTAAAAAAAAAAAAAAAAAAACCCTCAGATCTGTCATGTGATATATATATATATATATATATTCCATCCATGCAAACTGCAAGGTCTTGGTATGTGATTCAATCATCAATCTTAATTCACATAAAAGAAAGCAAGAAAATACCTCAAATCTTGTGGCCGTAACAGAGGAACCTTTGAACCATCCATATTACTAGATTTTTCATCCCCACAGAAAACAGGTCTCAGTGGTGAAGTCAACATCAATCCATGGTTCATCCTTGAAGCACGTTTCCAGTAAAGCCTCTATAAATGGAGAAGAGAGTGACACCAAGGGGAAAAAGATGAATAGTATTGAAAATAGAAAGTAATACAGTAAAATGTAATAATACTTGCATGGCTTTGAACGGTTGTTATCAAAACCACCCCCCCCCCCTCCCCCCCCTCCCCTCTTCTTTCTTCTCTTTTAGATGGGTAATTTGGAGTGATATGCCCATGTGTAATACACAGTGGGTGGCCCTTCTTATTCCCCCCCCCCCCCCCCCCCCCCCTCTCCCTTCTATATATTGCACATGCTTCTGACTGTGTA
Source organism: Umbellularia californica (assembly GCA_028538565.1). Classification (NCBI taxonomy): domain Eukaryota; kingdom Viridiplantae; phylum Streptophyta; class Magnoliopsida; order Laurales; family Lauraceae; genus Umbellularia; species Umbellularia californica. The sequence goes on along the minus strand of JAPQWN010000001.1, from coordinate 7,804,351 downwards.
AGTGATGTCATTATTTTTAGTTTATTAAATCTTTAAAAATGTACCTTATAACATCTAACTTACAATCAAATTAGCTAAAGTGATCCCAATGATATCTCTGTTAGTTGCAATATCAAGCCCTAAAAGTGATTCACTGTCTAGGTCGAAAGCTTTTGATCTTGGATCCTCTACACATCTTCCATTAACTGTGGCAAACAAGCTGTGCCCTGATGAGACTTTGAAAAGCTCCTGCAAAAGTGAAATGATGATAACCTTAACTCAATGTAGCAGGATTTGAGAACAATATTGCAACTTGAATAGACAAGAAGCAAGTGGTATAGTGGAAGGTGCTCACTATTGCAACCTTGAGGTTGTGGTTCAAGTCATGGTTGTGGGTCCAATCATATATATACATATATACATATGGAAGGAAAGGATAAGGATAAGGAGAATTGACAATGAATGAAACATCCTTTGCAAATAGAAGGAAAAGGATAAGAAGAACAATAATAGAAGAACAGCCAGTTTCTTGAACTCACAAATGCAAACAGTTACAGCCTACAATATCAGCATACCTCTAGGTTCCCTGTTTGGGGCCAAATCAAAAACTCTTCCCCAACTCGAGATCCTATGATGGTAATACCAAGCCTTCGACAAACTTCAATGTAAATGACACTGAGCATAATTGCTGTCACAGGATAGCCAGGTTGTAAGGTTACAGTATAATACTGAAGAATAAGCGTATAAAGTTCAAAAGCTCGCAACTAGTGGCATAATACGAACTGCACATGTATAAAGAAGGAATGAAGCATTACCACTGCCATTGCCAGAGCTTAGTACAGTGTGCAAGTATGAAAACTTTGAATCTACAAGTACAGGATGCCTTTTGAAGCCTCTTGATTGGAAAAGAACTACATTTACTGCCTCCAAAACTTCGGCTAAATGACAACCTATGTCTCTTGAAACTAACTCTGCTTCGACTTCTTTTGCTATCACATCTAGTTCTTTCAGCCACCAAGATATGCTCTTGCCAGCCAAAGGAATGGCTTCCAAACCATTCCTTTCTGAATTAGTGTCAAATGTAAATGGAGCATCTCTCCTTTCATTTAGAATTGAACGTGCATCCGTATTTCGATTGAAAGCCATAAAAGCTTCATCTTCAGCGGCTACAAATAGCAAAGCCTGCAGCACATGTTTCAAATTAAGTGCTACTGTGAATCCATGCTCAACATGTTGCTGCAAGGACACCTACCACATGTTTCTAACACATGCAAAATCCAGCATGGTCCTTTCATGTCAGACCAGCCAAATAGTTACAACTTACAACAGATATCCTAGAGCCACATTGAGAAAGCTATGATACAGCTGAGTCAAACAGGAACAAAACCCAATTTAGTTAAAATGGCCAAATAGTGGAGAGAATATCCTAAATAATTTAGAAGCAATCCAAGCTGGTGATTTAGCCAAACAGCAACCACTGCCAAGCACACTATTTTATAATGAGTACAGCAACTAGGAAACACATTTTAACAATTATAGTATATAAGCCTATTTTGTAAGTGTCACTTAGGGCAAAGTATTTCATAACTCATCAGATTATCATTTTCTAACAAAATATCTCTAGCTATTTTTATGTTTTTTCATGCAAGGCCCACTGTTCTGTAATGAAGATATAATAATTAAAGCATATAGGTTCTACAATGCCAGAGTATCATCAAAATATGTTAATTGAATGCATTAAGGTTAGCAGTAGATCTCATCATCATGCACAATAAAACCAGAATATGATTATGAAATAAAAGATAGAATAGGACTGTATAATCTCATCTAACTCAAGAGACAGAGCATAATTCTCTATGTGAGTAAATTTTCATATTTCTGAGCAGTGACGATGTAAAAGAAAATTTTCTGTCTGAGTAACGCTGATTCAGAAGCAGGGCACTGTCCCATATTTAAAATTTAGCTGCGAGGAACTCAGTACTCTTAGAGGAAACTGCTCTCACCTCAAAGACATGCATAAACCATTTGAAATGCCAAAGATATGCAACCGTTTGATCTTGCTTTCAATGTTCTATACAAGATCAACGAAATGACCTAAGGAGAACAAGTCTATTGCCAACCAAAAATTGTAGAAGCATTTCATTGTCTTCTCTGAAGATTGCCCCAACAAGTGAGATAGCATCACTAGCTGAAGCTCCATAAATGTACAGAGCCAGTTGAAGTGTCCCATTGTCATATTCATTTTTAGGCCCCTTCCCTTCTGCTCCATAAATGTACAGAGCCAGGTGAAGTGTCCCATATTCATATTCATTTTTAGGCCCCTTCCCTTCTACTGAGTTCTTCAGATAGTACGGACCGGGCGAAGAGGTTTGGCACTTGAATTAGGTTAACTTGGGACTAACCTCAGATAATCTCTTAGTTTCTGCCTGTGAATACTGTATCAACTCTAGGTTATTTGGCATTGCCATTTGAATTTGTGTTCTTTCTTCATTTATTTGGACTAGAATGATAATCCATTGTGAGTTAGGTTTCACACTTGTTTTTAATCCCATCTCATCTTGTGTTTCCTCAATTTGAATGTTAAAAGGACAAACTGCCAGTACACATTGTGAATTTCCTTGGATCCCTCAGGAAATGAATACCTTAGCAAGAGAGATGTCCTTATCCTTGGACCGGAAGGAGATCTCCCGCGTAAAATTCTCCCTGGCAAGCTTCATAACCTGCAATCAAGAAATCAAAAGAGAAAAGAGGATCAAACACAAAAACCCTACAAATGCGACATACAGATCAACCACCACTAACACTAATCATAAACTACTGATGATAAACATGAAAACAAACCTCCAGATCGAAATCGACACCGCAATCTCTCGTCTGACTGCTGCTAGAAGCCATCAGGGGAAGGCTCCTGTAAGCCTTCTTCTTCTTCTTCCCATTCCAACCAAGACGATCAAACCTGGTTAATCATAGCAAAAACATCAACATCAAACTCCGAATTCCACCAAAACATCATAAAAAAATAGAAAGACCAAACGAAACCACGAATCCAATCCTACTATTAGTACCAACCTAAGACGCAAAGAGGGACAATCGCAGGCGGCGAAAGAGGGGATTGGAAGATGGAATAAGGACTGCATGTTTTGAAGATCGAGATGAATCATAGAGGAGAGGTCAAGCGTCATGAAGAGGAATCGGCTGCAGTGGAGGAAGAGGGTTTCATGGAGGTTTCTTTCAAGGATGAAGAAGAATAAGAAGAAGTAGTAGTAGAAGAAGAAGAAGAGGAGAAGGCTAATGAAACGTGGAGGATGCGGTGATCGTCATCAGCAGCAGCAGCACCATCTACGCGAGGACAGAAGAGAACGAGAGGCTCACTCCACCACACCATTACTTCACAGTGCCAGCCACCTGCCCGCACACGCACGCACACGCAAGGAAGAGGAGGTTCGCGTGTTGCTGCACAGCTCAACCCTCTTCTTCTTCTTTCCTTCTATGAAGTCCCAATAAATGTGGGTGTGGTGTGGGAAATGGGAATTGAGAAAAGATGATGATGCATACATACATATATGCATGGAAGTGATGAAACTCCGGGAATGTGTAAGTGAATGTCCGGATGAGGGATCCCTTGGGGACGAGAGGTGGGGCCCACTTCCTTGATCTGATCCGAAATGCTGGTTTTTACGTACGGTGATGATTGTGCGGTCAACCAAAACTTTAGCCAATCGTTCCATCACGACGCTCTATTTTGTTAAGGGGAATCATGGGTAGGGCACAACTGGCTCTTGGGGTGTACCCTATTTGAGTCGAGACCAGATGTAAAATTTATGCCAATTTAATGTTCCCGGTGGACTTGGATGACTGATAGAGAGCTTCAAGCCAGCCGGCTAAACTTGGACCAGTAAAGCTTGTAATTTAGTGATTATTTCAATATGAGTGCGAGAAAGCATGGTCCAATTTGATTGATTGACTAAGAACACGTTGCGTAACACGCGATGAATCAATATATCTAATGATTCTTCACTACTATTATTATAATGGTTCCTTATTTGGGAATTTGTATGGTTGAGGATCTCACGTTCATATTGGTGCGTATCGACTTATATAGAAGATAAAAATAGGGTTCAGTATGCAAATCTACTTAAGTAAGAATTTTAAATTTTATGGGGGTGATCGGTTCTTAAAATCCAAACAGCTGAAAATTTTCATTGGTCTAAATCCTTAGGAACTTACAATTGCCAAACATGGATTTAATACAAGTTTAAGAAAACTCAGAATCTTTTCTCTAAAAATATGGTCGTCAAACGTGACCTTAATGAGCAAGCTTGGATGTTACATGTTTCAAGCGGATTGGTTGGGCCAGGCATTTAAAGCTCATGTTGAGCTTGGGCCAGATGTGAAACTGTGTCTCTCGAATGAGATAAGACCCTGAATGTGCCTCATCTAGCCCGATGCCCCGACCTGGCTCATCAACATTCAACACCCACGCTTATAATTCTCACGAACTTTCCCTCCATGAGGCCATGTGAGGGCTGGCTGTCTATGGGTCTCTTATAAATAGCATGCATTGAAAGTTGAAACACCCAGGCTAGCAATAGGTCTTAGCCAAAAGACCGAGAATATTGCCAGTATTACTCATTTAAAAAAGAAAAAGGGCAAAAGAGCGAAGCACATTGATATAGTGAGCCCCTCCAACACACAAAGCAAAGCTTCCAAGAATGGCAAGAAAGATACAGTTTGCACAAGTAGGGGTGGATCTACGTGTTTGCAATCAGGGGCGGTTCGACCATTGGACAAGAAAAGCTCTTGCTTTAGGCCCTCCAAATAATAAGACCCCATAAAAATCATCTTTTCAAATTCTAAAAAAGCATTCAAGCAACTATCATAGTTTTTTTTTCTCCGATGAAGGCCCCATAATAGTAATTAGTATCACATCTCATTAAAGCCATCTTTTCATATTTAAACAAAGCATTATCGCAAGTGTTATCATTTTTTTTCTCTACACAGTGTCTTTTTAAATCCCAACAAATCCCAACTCAACCTCGCCACCTTACCAGTGAGTTTTTCAAATGAACGATTCTCGACCAACGCTTTTCCATCTCATATACTCTTTACTCTCTTACCCTCTGTTTCTCTCATAAATTGCCTTTCTCTATAATTACTTTTTTCTAATTTCTAAAGCAATCTTTAAAGATTTAGTGATATGGTTTTGTCTTCTTTTTAATAATATATGTGAGTCTTTGTTATAATATATGTTAATCATAACCCACTAACTCAAATATAATCCATTTTTTCTCATAATGAAAAAGCTGGATCAAATTCAAAATTCATCCACATCTACAATCTTTATGGCCAATAATAATAAATCACTGAATCAGGTTCTATTGTTTTATGATTTTAAGATTTTTAAATTCCATGCTCGTATTGTATGTTTATTATTGTTAGTATTCGTTTTATTTATAAATATTATTAGTTATAATTTATAAATGATAAATGTATCTATTAGAAAATACAAATCCAAATGCTCAAAAAAAGAAAAAAAAAAGAAAAAAAAAAAAGAATAGATAATTTGAGGCATCATTTAGGATTCTCGCTTTAGTTCTCAAATTGTCTTGAGCCGGCCCTGTTTGCAATGTGCCGTGAGATTATTCGAAAAAAAATTTAAATAATATTTTAATTTTTTTATTTTATTATTTAACATTTTAACTTGATCATTTCCCACACCACCTAAATGAAAGTCCTTAATTAGCCATTGGGATGACTGAATGATTGACTTGTGCCAGCTGTCTCATTCTTGCAAATCTTGGGAGATTTGCTTTGTGTGTCAGTCTTCTTTGGAGGGGGGCCACAGCACACTCTATCACCCTTCTCCTCATTCTCATCTACCTCATGTGGTTTTTTTTTTTTTTTTTTTTTTTTTTTTTCATATTCAAAACTTCTGACAACTTGAGCTGCAACCCTGGATTGTATTCTAATTACAGCAAACCTATATAAGACGTGCCTTGTAACTTTTGGTGGCTGTGGCATCCATGGTTTAAAATCTCGGTCTCGGTCGCGGTATCGGCCGGGCCGAAAAACCGATATGATATCAGTATCGGTCCGTCGCGGTCGTCGCGGTGTGAATTTTTTTTTTAATCCAAAAAAATTTGCAAAAATATCCAAAAAATCCAGAATATTAGAAAATGCTGGAATACAATATTTTTTTCCATTAGTAACAACAATAAACCAAAATCTCGGTCACCTTAATTTATGAGTCCTATTTATGTCGCAGTTCGCTATCTTTTTTAGTATTTCATATAATGCAGTCATTATTGATGCTCATGATCAATTTATTAATGTAAAATATAAGAAATTAAAGATAACATATCAATCATCATTTAATGCTAACTCAATCATCAAATAAGTTGTGAAATTCAAGACCCTAAAGATGACACATTAAAATCAGAAACATAATAGTGAGATAGATAAATCATAAAGCACTTGGACATCAAAAGGTTCATGGTTCACCTGAAATTAGAGGGGACTAGTACTAGGGAGAGATTGATGAGTATGAGTGTATGACAGATTGACAGCCTAATTCCAAGTGGAATGTCGCCCTGGCTCAATATCATCATCATCATCATCATTTCTTCGGTATTGGCTAAAAAGATATGAGTAGATGTAGATCTATCATTTACACACTATTAATAAGCCTTTGGTATCACAAATATTCTAACTAGTTACAAGTAACAACAATTATTTTTAAGAATTTTTTTTTAATAAAATCATTTTCAAAATCCTAAATACATAGACCTAGTATAAAAGTTTGTAAATCAATCATTTATACACCATATAATGATCATGAATCATTAAAAGATTATAGTTATGATGAAATCCCCAAAAAATGATATATAATAATTTAAATATCAAAAAATCCGAAAATAAAAAAAATTTGGAAAAAAAAATTCAAAATCATGTGTATGAGTAGATCTAGCATGAAAGTATGTAGATGTAACTTCTAAATGAAGAACACAATACAAATGACAAACCTAATGATTTCTATACTTCATCTAAAAAATTAAAAAAAAAAAAAAAAAAAAAACCACATGATAAAATGCTTTGGGTTGATTTTCTCATACCTTAGATAATATTTTCTTCAAAAAATTAATGTGGGATTTGAAAATGTTGAAGAGGGAGTAAGGCTGGCTGAGCTGCTGCTATGGTTGGAGAAGAGAAGAGAAGAAGAGGAAGATGGGGAAAAAGTAGCAAAAAATAGGATTTTCAATCATTTTATATCATCTCGGCCGATATTTTCAAAATATCGGCCGAGATATCGGTTCACAACGAGTTCATCTCGTCTCGGCCAAGATATCGAGATTTTTTGAGAATATTTAACCGAATCCGATATCTCAGTGAGATATCGGTTCGGTATCGACCGATATTTTATACTATGGACTGGCATCCCTCAAGTAAGAAAAAGCAAAGGATCAATTCATGGACATGTCTATTAGATCCCACGCATTGCACTACTGATCCAAAGTAGCCAAAAGAAAGGAAAAAAAATCTTCCTATATCCACTACCATCCATTTGATCTGACTCAATTTATTCAAACCTTATCCAAGTCAGGCTCTTAATTTCCACCCACCTCCAATCTAGATGGTTCGTGGTCCTAAATGGGTCCAACAGTGAGCCCTGCACCTTATCATGTTGCAAGCATGTACCCCACTCTTTCATTCCATGACGGTTGTTATGCACATCATCTTCATCATTTAAGTCTAATCCATAGTTTTAGGGGCACCAGCTAAAGTATATCCGGACCAATATGGGATCCAGACCCATCACTTCTTTAATGATAGTATTAGATTAATCACTAGACCCTAGACATTTAATAATCAGCTAGAAGAAAGAAAAGAAGATTATATTAATAGATTAGAATATACAGGGAGCAGTTGTGACGCATCAGTGGACCATAGCCACTACTGTGGGAGAGAGAGGATAAGGTCCAAAAAACCAGAATGATTCCTGCTTTCTCCTGTTCTATTTATTGAGTCTCTGGACTAGTAGGATTATGTATGTTATCCTATCCAATCAATAGATATAAAGATAGAAAGAGATAGTGCCCCTGACGTTGGCAACTGCCCCCACGACCTTTTTCTTACTCTTCCCCACCAGTTGCCCTACTATATACTAATGTCTCCGTCACCCAAGGCATTTTATCAAAGTCTGTGTATACCATCTATATCTGAGGAGTTCAGGTAGTTTGAGGCCCCCAAAGTATACATGTGATTTGATATTTTTCTACTTCAGTATATTTATGGGTGAAAAAAAAAGTGGATTAGATAAGTAAATTTATGATATAATTAGCACTTGCCTTCTATTTTTTTAGTGAGCCCCCTTTCTACTGCTTGAAAAGTAAGATAAAATGTGGTGTACTAAGCTTGAGGGTAAAAAAGTGTAGGTTAATTTACACATCTTCTCTGACTTATGCTTTGCCTCATACTATTCAAATAAGAATTTTATTATACCTCTATCTTTGGCTTTAACCCACCGAGAACTTGACATTCACATGACCTTTACTCCAGCTCTGTAGTGAAGCTCAGTTAACAAAATCCAAGCTGCTCAACACTATTGTATGAAGAATCCTTATGTTTTATTTTAATAGGAGTTAATACCTCAGTAAGATTGATGTTGATTGATAAGATGAATGATAAACACAATTAACGATTATAAGATAACTTAAACTATATTATAAATCAAATAATTGATCTTATGGTGGTAGCAACTATTGTTATGATGAAACCTTGTGATATCCCATACATGGGGAGGGTGTACATTTTCAACATTTCAAATTGTTAATGGGTGAGCTCCCGCAAAGGATTTCTCCAAATCTGAGCCTCAAACAACCCAAACTCATATATTTATAGTGTTATTTTGGAGTGAGAGGAGATACCATAAAATTTTAGAGCCCCATGTTCTACATGAAATTGAAGTCCTAAAAATTTATGGTAGAATGGGTTAATCACGTTTAGAAGCAAGGGCCAATGTTATGGAGGAATTATTACGAGGGTAAAATTTGATGGGAGGGCACTTATTTTATGTGTCTCTTAACTGTGGACGTTTTTAATAATCCTTTCCACTACTTCAAAACAGGATTTCTCAAAGTTGGTGCGCGAGAGAAAGAGGATGACCACGACTAAAAGGCATTTTACCAAAAGTCCGTGCATGTATATACTTTGATTTTGAAGAGTTATTTTTCCTGTTGAAACGATGTCACCATCTCCTAAAATTATGGCACGTAGTGGGGTACCATCAAATTTTAGGACCCTTTTCCCACGTGAAATCGAAATCTTGGGAATCATGGAAGAATGGGTACAAGGAAGGAATATTAAATAGGACAAGAAGGTAAAGGACACAAGGTGTTAATTTAGTATATGATGGCTATGAATTTTTATTTTTATTGGAATGGCTAGAAATTTATTATCAGCCAAATAAAAGTAATTTGACATTTATTTGTGGATCTTCATTTTTTGCTCTTTGATTGAATACATTTATGAGAGCTCTCGAATTCGGTGTAAACAAATATGCTCTTAAGGGCCCGTATATTTATTAAAATTCAAGAAAAATCTCGACTTCCAAACTTTTAAATACCCTGGCATAGTAGATTTCTTGAATCCTTCTTTGTACTTGACTATTTGGAAATTTTCAAATGCCAGTGACAAGCCATCTGTCATGTAAAAGAATCCAATATCTCAAATTTTAGTAAAAAAACTCTAGCAAAGAAATATGCACTAAAGTTTTTCAGGGTATTAGGGTATTTTGAAAATTTGAGCTAATTATATATGATTCAAAATAACCACAAGGAGTAACTCAATTGGCCTAAGACCACAGTTTTTGCACCCAGAGGTTGTAGGTTCGAAACTGCACTACCACACTGGAGTTTACCCGGCTTCCATTTGGGCCCGGAGGGATTAGTCCAGCTCAAAGGGTTGGAAATCATTTGATAGCAAAATAAATAAATATATATATAGTAAGAGAAATGCTCCTATACAAGCTTCCCTTACGGTCTTACGGTACAAGCCACCTATTGGGGCCCAAAGGCCCACTGGAGACACGACAAATTATGAAGCAATGGGGGATAGAAAGATCCATGTGGGGCCAACCTAAATATCAAATTTAAAGTCAATATATTACCTCTAACTTATTCATCTGTGGTCTACAAGTTTAATGACTTTATATAATATAATAAAATCGACCATCAACAAACGGTTCACTCTAATCACAGATCTATCAAAACCCGGTGGTACCAATGTAAATAGGAGGAGTGTGTTTGAATGGTCCGCTCAGATGAACCAATAGTCTGCCCCACTAAATAGCTTGTATCGTAAAATCGTAAGAAATATAAAATGCTGTAGTGGAGCATTTCTCATATATATATATATATATATATATATATATATAGCTTGGCAACTGCCCCCACTACCTTTTTCTTACTCTTCCCCACCAGTTGCCCTACTATATACTAATGTCTCCGTCACCCAAGGCATTTTATCAAAGTCTGTGTATACCATCTATATCTGAGGAGTTCAGGTAGTTTGAGGCCCCCAAAGTATACATGTGATTTGATATTTTTCTACTTCAGTATATTTATGGGTGAAAAAAAAGTGGATTAGATAAGTAAATTTATGATATAATTAGCACTTGCCTTCTATTTTTTTAGTGAGCCCCCTTTCTACTGCTTGAAAAGTAAGATAAAATGTGGTGTACTAAGCTTGAGGGTAAAAAAGTGTAGGTTAATTTACACATCTTCTCTGACTTATGCTTTGCCTCATACTATTCAAATAAGAATTTTATTATACCTCTATCTTTGGCTTTAACCCACCAAGAACTTGACATTCACATGACCTTTACTCCAGCTCTGTAGTGAAGCCCAGTTAACAAAATCCAAGCTGCTCAACACTATTGTATGAAGAATCCTTATGTTTTATTTTAATAGGACTTAATACCTTAGTAAGATTGATGTTGATTGATAAGATGAATGATAAACACAATTAACGATTATAAGATAACTTAAACTATATTATAAATCAAATAATTGATCTTATGGTGGTAGCAACTATTGTTATGATGAAACCTTGTGATATCCCATACATGGGGAGGGTGTACATTTTCAACATTTCAAATTGTTAATGGGTGAGCTCCCGCAAAGGATTTCTCCAAATCTGAGCCTCAAACAACCCAAACTCATATATTTATAGTGTTATTTTGGAGTGAGAGGAGATACCATAAAATTTTAGAGCCCCATGTTCTACATGAAATTGAAGTCCTAAAAATTTATGGTAGAATGGGTTAATCACGTTTAGAAGCAAGGGCCAATGTTATGGAGGAATTATTACGAGGGTAAAATTTGATGGGAGGGCACTTATTTTATGTGTCTCTTAACTGTGGACGTTTTTAATAATCCTTTCCACTACTTCAAAACAGGATTTCTCAAAGTTGGTGCGCGAGAGAAAGAGGATGACCACGACTAAAAGGCATTTTACCAAAAGTCCGTGCATGTATATACTTTGATTTTGAAGAGTTATTTTTCCTGTTGAAACGATGTCACCATCTCCTAAAATTATGGCACGTAGTGGGGTACCATCAAATTTTAGGACCCTTTTCCCACGTGAAATCGAAATCTTGGGAATCATGGGAGAATGGGTACAAGGAAGGAATATTAAATAGGACAAGAGGGTAAAGGACACAAGGTGAACATTAGACATGACCTTGCTAGGATTTAATTTAGTATATGATGGCTATGAATTTTTATTTTTATTGGAATGGCTAGAAATTTATTATCAGCCAAATAAAAATAAGTTGACATTTATTTGTGGATCTTCATTTTTTGCTCTTTGATTGAATACATTTATGAGAGCTCTCGAATTCGGTGTAAACAAATATGCTCTTAAGGGCCCGTATATTTATTAAAATTCAAAAAAAATCTTGACTTCCAAACTTTTAAATACCCTGGCATAGTAGATTTCTTGAATCCTTCTTTGTACTTGACTATTTGGAAATTTTCAAATGCCAGTGACAAGCCATCTGTCATTTAAAAGAATCCAATATCTCAAATTCTAGTAAAAAACCTCTAGCAAAGAAATATGCACTAAAGTTCTTTCAGGGCATTAAGGTATTTTGAAAATTTTGAGCTAATTATATATGAATCAAAATAACCACAAGGAGTAGCTCAATTGGCCTAAAACCACAGTTTTTGCATTCAGAGGTTGTAGGTTCGAAACTGCACTACCACACTGAGGCTACAGAGGAGTTTACACGGCTTCCATCTGGGCCCGGAGGGATTAGTCCAGCTCAAAGGGTTGAGAATCCTTTGATAGCAAAATAAATAAATAAATATATAGATATATAGTAAGAGAAATGCTCCTATACAAGCTTCCCTTACGGTCTTACGGTACAAGCCACCTAGTGGGGCCCAATGGCCCACTAGAGACCCGACAAATCATGAAGCAAGGGGGGATAGAAAGATCCAAGTGGGGCCAACCTAGATATCAAATTTGAAGTCAATATATTACCTCTAACTCATTCATCTGTGGTCTATAATAAAATCGACTATCATCAAACGGTTCACTCTAATCATAGATCTATCAAAACCCAGTGGTACCAATGTAAATAGTAGGAGTGTTTTTGAATGGTCCGCTCGGATGAACCAATAGTCTGCCCCCACTAAATAGCTTGTATCATAAAACCATAAGAAATATAAAATGATGTATTGGAGCATTTCTCATATATATATATATATATATATGATTTAAATGATAAACAAATACGTGTGAAATATAAAATGCTGTAACAAACTATTTCCATAGGTTTTATACTCACTCTGGTAGTATCCTTTTTTTTCGTTTTCGTGATACCTTTTTCATTCTGGGGATATTCGGGGAGGATGGTCATATCATTAAGAAAATCTCACTCCAGGTAGATGTCGTGATATTATCACAATAACTTTATATAAAGTGTCACAGATATTTTATGACAAGGCAGCGTATAAGATGGGCTCTGAACAAAGTGGTCCACGTTTAGGTAGTGGGAGGCGGTTGGACTCAACCCATGGCAGCACGGAAGTTTTTTATACCGACACTTTCTGCAGACCGCGTCAAGCCATTCATGTCTCGTGTGCCAGCTCGCCTCCCCACTAGAAAGGGACTCGCCCATTTAACTCGGAAGTGAAATGTGATGTTGGATTGGGTCTTTAATGTAGGATCACCCTTAGCCGTCAAAATTCACTCTTGGTGGCCAAAGTTAAAAAAAATCATTCAGAGTAATCAAAATTCAAGTATGGTGACGAAAGTTGAGAAAATTTTATGATATCTCTTTGTACTCTACTTTTTATAAGATATTATAAAATTTTAATTAGATTATAAAATATCATATAAAATTGTCTTGTTAAAAAATCATTGGGTATCTTTTTATCCATATTTTAATGATGTTTCTAGAAATTTTCTTCTTGTCTCGCTACCTCCTCTCAGTCAATGAAAGCTAGTTTTGAAATATGGAGGAAAATGTGCTCTTTAATCAAGCAGTTTTATGCGATATCACATAATCCAATTAAAATTATGTGATATTGTAATACTGTAAAAAAAGTAGCCGTACAGAGAAAGTTTGAGGAATTTTCTCAACTATCATCACCAAGTAGGGATTTTGACGACTAATGGTGATTGTACAAGAAAAATCCCATGAAAGTAAAACGAGATAGCTTAGGTGATTTGACTATAGTTCATTATAATTGGAATAAACTCAGCTATGCATATCAATTGAACTTAAAAGTGAAATTTACTTAAATACTTATTTGATCTAGATGATGTGATATAAATGGCTTGCATCAAGCACAGACTGGAACTCCCATGTAGGTTGTCCCACGCACTTTTTTTTTTGCGCCGAGTCATTTTTCCTTGGATTCGAACTCAGTAGCGGTCGACTCTGATATCATTTTTAATTTCTTTATAGCCATTCCTACAAAAACCCCAATGCGTTAGTAGATGCAGCATAAATACTTTTCTATACTCTCCTTTGGATGGAGCCCACTCCTCAACAGGCTGCAACTGTCTTAGCAAAGGACTATTTCTCTACAACTGATGCTTATAAATCCATATATCAGCTTATGGATGCGAATTGGGTTAGACTCGACCCCCAACCATAACCCGAGCATGGGTTGGAGATGTTTAGGTTGAGGACGTGCTTGGGCTTGAATAATCTCATAAGCTGACTCATGATCAAGTCAGGTTTAGGTTGGTTTAAAGTCAATATTAGGTCAGGTACTTATAAAATGTAGCATTGATGATGGGTGCAACTGGTCAAGTTAGGTTTAAGAAATGCGAGACATTGACCTCACGCAGCTGCCCATCCCTGGGCAGGTAGGCTGTCTCATGGGTTGTGTACCCCTCGCCCATTTAGAGGGAGAAAAAAGGGGTAAATTAGCGATACATCCCTGATTATTGGGCTATAAAGTCTCCAGTACAAAGCATAATTGTTTAATGCCTAAGGTCCCTTGCGCATGGGATTAATTCGGGCGGTGGTCCCTTGCGTGATACGTCATACTTTTTTGATGATTGATTTGCCCTTCTAACCGTTTGTATAGTTGTCATGAAATCTTATCCTTGTTTATAGCTCGAGCTCATCGTCTTTCCCTGACTATTGACGAATTTAAATTTCGTCAAATGGGTTTTGGATCAAATTTCAAATCTCGAATAGGAGGGATTGACGATTGATGGAAAGTGGCATATGATTTATCGGTTTCTAGAGCAGGTCGTTTGTACTACGTGAGGATCCATCTTCTTCTTCTGACGTTGCTACAAAGCACATATAAACACAAAAGACAGATAAATTCATATAAATACAGAGATAACTTTATTTTAAAGTCAGATAACTTCATGCCAAAATTAGATAACATATACAAAAACTCAAATAAAATAACAGCAAACTCAGAAAAACAACAAATTTATCTGAGTTTTCCGAAACTTATCTTAACCTCTCAGAAAACTCAAACAAATTTATCTAAGTTTTGGACAACCTCTCTGAGTTGCAAACAAATTTATCTGAGTCTAGACCAAAGCAAATTTGTCCGGGCAGATAAATTAACAGCAAACTCAAAGAAATATCAAATTTATCTGAGTTTTCTGAAAACTTATCTTAACCTCTTGCAAAACTCAGACAAATTTATCTGAGTTTTGAAGAACTTCTTTGAGTTGCGAACAAATTTATCTGAGTCTGAACCAGCACAAATTTGTCCGAGCAGATAAAATTATAGCAAACTCAGAAAACAACAAATTTATCTGAGTTTTCTGAAACTTATCTTAACCTCTCAGAAAACTCAGACAAATTTATCTGAGTTTTGAAGAACCTCTCTTTGTTGCGAACAAATTTATCTGAGTCTAGACCAAAGTAAATTTGTCCGGGCAGATAAATTAACAGCAAACTCAGAGAAATATTAAATTTATCTGAGTTTTATGAAAACTTATCTTAACCTCTTGCAAAGCTCAGATAAATTTATCTGAGTTTTGAAGAACTTCTTTGAGTTGCGAATAAATTTATCTGAGTCTGGACCGAGTTTGAAAGAAATAAACTGATTTGAAGTCCTTTTTTATTCGATATATTTGTAAGTGAGATAAAATGGTTTAAAACTGAGAAAAACCTATCTGTTTCTTGATTGACCTTGTTCTTGCTTTGATTGTACTGTCGATTGCTTTTTCCCTTGGCTTGAGGTAAGTGAGGAAGAAGTAGAAGATGAGCGTTTTTGCCGACGTATATGCCGACGTGTACAGGGGCATTTTGGTCTTTGTTGCTGCGTCATTTTCATGGGAGGACTGTCGCCGTTACGAAAAGATGTCATGGACCTTAGCCTTTAAAATCAAATGACGAGGACCTAAGGCCAAAATCCCCAAAAAAAAAAGCCCATGCCAAGTCAAATTCAAGCTGGCCCTTTTAGAATTTCTGCCTGATTCAGTCCAAATTGGACAAAAGTCCAACTTCAACAACCCAAGTTGCATACTTGTATCCCTTGCGTTCAGGCAAATCAAAGAACAAATATTCATGCACTCAATGAGGTTATATTATTAACTGGATTTGAATCGTGTTAAGGAGTGTAAGAAAGTGCCAAATCTGATTTGTCTTCAATCAAGACCTAGATAGATTATTGTTATAAAATTCCTCTCATGCTGCATCAGCACGGAACATACTAACAGCATTTATCCATCTAACTTAGCGTATGTAGGACTTATCTAGGCTTGATTAAAGCTCTCATCAGTTATCACACAACCCACTCTATAAAAGGTATGCAAGAGAAACCTCTGTTTTTTTATCGGAATTTATGACTAGAATTTAGAAGGTTGGGGTTTTTTTTTCTGAGATGACATGACATATTGTCCTCTGGCATTTGAAATGCTGTGTTTCTTTCGTTAGATTTTTAAATTGTAACCACCCAAAAGAACTTATAAAATTCTTGGAATTCCGCTTTCTATACCATTTATTGGAATTTCAATTCCTCCGTCAAAAAGAGGGATTTGGAATTCCACCAAAGAAAATAAGTTTTGAAAAATTTAAAATCTTCTCGGATATAAATTCTTGAAATTCTGATAAACAAACCAGCCCAAGCCCCCCACCCATTGCTTAATTCATCAGTCATTACTCTAGCTTTCGTGTCCACACCTTACATGTGATAAAACTATAACTATTGGGAAAAGGTACTGGCATGAGGACAGCCCTACAGGAAGGATAAGGCCGCACACTAATTATTGGCTTTGGCCCACCTCGATATCTTTGGCATTTGTATAACAAAATTGTTACCAATATTCGATCTTAGCTTCTCCAGACAAAAACGGAAACGAATCCTGTTTGGACCACTCCGAGGTGCCACATGAAGAAGAAATGTCAAATCAATGACATCTCATCTCCTCCAAAAAAAATTTCTTTTCTTTTCCATGCGGCACCCCGTGATTGTTTCCCTGTTTGGACCAAACAATAGATTCTTTTCCTTAAAAAACACAATAAATTTACAGGGACATGCTACTTGTCCCGACTCCACATGGGAGGGGCAAAAATGTCATTTCCCCCCCCCCCTCCCTTGTGGAGCCCGAGACAAGTAGACTTTTTGAAATTTACAAACTTATGTTTCTGCTATTAACACCGTGGTACCATAATAACTCAACCTATCCTACCCGGAGACTATTTCAGATAACTGTGATCTCATTTTTATTTGAATAATTTTGTAACTCTGGACACAATAATAGTGTTGATTCGTTTGGGTTTGGTTTTGCCCGTGCTTTGGCTTAAAATAAAATTACTTTTCATCCAAGAAGATTTTTTTTTTATCGGGTATAACACACACTCACACACCCACCGAAGAAGAATTCAACCTATAACATACTGAAATTATCATTATAATATCATCAATAGAAGACAGATGAAAAAGAAAACAGAGGTTGGGACCAACAGCATTTTTTTTTATCAAATCATTTAGAGTCTGTTATTTGCATTAGAATAGGTAGGAACTAAACACATAGGGTGGATGAAAATGAAGATTATACGTGAATTTCAAAAAATGAATACCAAATAACATTTTCTTTTAGGTAAATAGAATAAAAAGAAGATGATATTTAATGCTCATTTTTACAAATTCGCATTTGATCTATATTTTTAGCCACCCTATATATTCAATTTTTATGTCCTGAGTAACTATTACCTCCATTTCCGACAATACTTATGATATAATACCAATTAGAAACCAAGATTAAGAATTATTCCAATTTTGTCTCCCACCAAATTTATCTGATAGATACAATTCTTATATAGGCTTGACTGCTAATGCCAATGAAGTAATGGTTAGAATCTTTTATTAAGGGCCAATGGTTATGGATGGAGAGTTTTCATTGATTTTGATTTGGGGATTGTGGGTCTTTTGAGCTTAACCTTTGCTCTCTGCGTGTAGAATGCATTTGATATCGTGTTGTTCATTGGGTTGGGGGAAGAGTGATATTTTTGAGGGTTGGCAGGTGGATGAGCCTGTGTACATTCTGCAGAAGTTTCAGGTTTCTGTCATCCATGTATCCTAAGGATATTACTATAAGATTTTCCCCAAAATGGATAGGTTTGTAATCTAAGGAAGTGAAAGATCCTGGTGTTAATACTGGGGCAATGGAACTTGGTAATTTGGAAATCAATGTGAAAGGGCCAGTTCTTATTCATGGTGAACCTTGGAGATTTAGAGAGAAACATGCCAAATCTTGATTATCTAATTTATTTTCCTTCTTTTATATAAGAATATGCTTCAAGAGGGTCCTACAATTGGTGTTTAGGCATGTTTTACATAGATGGAGATAGATATGAGGAGTGCCAGAAAACTCCCAAGGGCCTTTTTTTTTTTTGTTAAATAGCCTTCTTAGTGGAGCCCACTATTATACATGACAACCATGGAATGTCATTAGTTTTAAAGATATGGATAAGACCTACCTATATTTAATTTTTCAACTCCATTAGATCATTTTAACACCTTGATCCAAGGCCCTAAAGTTTAATGATTTTTAGAAGTATCATTTTCTTAGAGTTTCAATCCAACAATGAAAAAAAAAAAAAAAAAAAGTTAGATGAGTGTCAAATTTAGGCCCGTGACAATTCATGATGGCTCAATATAAGCTCTACCGCCTTAAAAGAGTAGGAGAGCAAAAATGAGAGTTATTAAAATAGAGAGTCCAAGAGAATTTGTATCTTCTATCTTTACCAAATAAGTTTTTTTTTTTTAGATAGTTCTAATTAAGTAAAATTGTACTACATGTTTTACATGAGTTCATTTGAAAGAGATTTATCCCAAACAGATGTATTTGAATCAAGTCTTTTTCAACCAGATATAATTTGCCAAACCATTTCTGTGTGGACTTTAGTAGATGGTGGTTGTAGAGAAATTGACAAAAGGCAGTCTACCTCAAACTTGAGTACAGGTGTCAAATGAGGCACCAGAAGAAAGTGTATACATATCTCTTCGATTGCAGCCTCCTTAATATCACATGGAATGCAATATTGATAATATAATATAATATAATATATAATACATACCACGACAAATATCACACAGCTGCACAGATTTCTCGTGAAAAAAAAAGCGAAAGAAGACACGAAGCCGTAAAGCAACGGTGTGTGACGAAGGATCGACCAATAAGTAGAAGGAAGTATCCCATAATATGAGAACAAATAACTGATTTAGTAATGAGAATAAAAAAATAATATTGAATAATCAGAAAAATACATGTAAAATATATGGACATAAGAGCCAAGAAAAACAGTAATACGCAAATCCAATTAAGAAAAAAAGTTGCTCAATTGGTTAGCAAGCTTGTCTCTCACCCGGTTACTCAGTGCATCTTTGGATAAATGAGGAGTGGAGTGAAATAAAGTGGATTTCACATGTGAAGTGAAGTAAAGAAATATAGATTGAAGTTAAAGTAGAATACTTCGCTCCACTCCATTTGGATGCTAATTTCGAAGTTAAGGTTTAGAGTAGAATCCACTTTTACTCAAGAAAATAGAAGTATTTAGAGCTGAAGTGAAATAGAATACATGTGGCTCACAAAATTACTTCATCTATCGGGCCAGACTCATCCGAACAGCATAGAGTTAAAATTTTAGATTGTTAAGGCCCATTTAACTTCACTATACTCTATTTTTTACCTATCCAAACAGGCCCAGGGTTTGCTCCCTAGATATACTCTTTATCCGAAGTGCGTGGGCAACATTTTCTCACTTGTGTACGCTGTCTCATGGATCCAGAAACTGACTCGGGTACAAGAATAAATATGAATAAAAATTGCAAGTCCAATTGTAGCAAGGTAGTGATCTCTGGATCCGTAGGATAGAGACTCGAGTGGGGTGTGTTGAGGGAGTGTGCCAGTAAAGGGGGTTCGTTGGACAGGTCGGGCCAAGGCATTAGGTATATCAGCGCCCAGGCCAAGCCCAATTCAGGCCACTTAGGCTTAGCCCAAGCCTGGCCCTACTAAAAAAATATCGAACCGTGTTATACCTCTCATTCGAAGCTAGCTGGGCCTGATCGGGCTTCGGCCAGCCCAGTCAATGAGCACCCCTATGTGTGAGCATGAACGAGAGCCCAAAAAGAAACAAGCCAACTTATCTGATGCCCTTAGGACCCTGAGAACAGTATCTAAGACTATCAACAGCAGCTCCCATTAAATAGTTCCATTTATGCAAATCTTCCAAGCCTGTACGCCAGTGATTGTCACGCTCCCAAAACGGCCCCACAAGCAAAGCAACTTCATGGAACTGACTACATCTAAAATCTAATAAATACAACCGAGGCGGCTTAAGAATTAAATTTTCTCAATAATTCAACACCTTCATAGAAAACCTTAATACCTGTATCATCAATACATACAGATGGCCATCGCCTGGTCAGTAGGTGCATTGAAACATCTAAAACATTGTGTTTTCTCCATAGATCATCATTCTCATAGAAATCTTTTTAAGTAGGCAAATATGTCCTATCAAATAAACTAATCAAAACTTCTAGCAAAAACAAAAGAAAAAGTCAACAAAATGACACATCCAACTCCCTTTATGCCACAAGACATGGTCATGATTCAGACCATCTAGACTGTTCATTTGACGTTTCAGCTCACCTTTCTTGAGAACGGCCACTTACCAGTGCTCACCTGGGGCTGCCTAGAGTTTAAACTCTAGGTACGCCACCACCTCTTCCTACTTATGCGGGCTGCCTTCCCGTATGTGTGCGGGCTCTCCTTTGGGTCCCAGCCCCCTGGCTGGGTTGGATGAGAAAAAACTCATGTTTGTAATGATTCGCATACTTTGTTTCCTTCATAGCAACTCAATTCTAATACTGAGGAGAACCCTTCAGATCCTTCTCAAAATTTAAAAATTCTAGCACTACAATGCCTCATCACAAGAGATGAGATTTAAGATGAGACTATTCCTTCCACTCGGATGTTCTGCCTCCTAAATAAGAATCCAGTAGCCATTACATTTTCAGTTTCAACCCATGGATTAAACGCTCTCTTACAGTTATTGCCTCACCCACGTTTTCCCCTTGAAAAACTTGCTTTCATCCCAATTGCACCCGACACAATGCAGTAGCAGCAACAATTACCAAGCAAATCAAAAAGCTTTTTTACAGTAGTAGAGAAATAGGAGACTTGATCAGCGACTCAACTACTGAATTGGAATTTCAAGCTGTAGATAGAGGATTGATGAAAAAACAGCCGTAGATAGAGGATTCATGTTTTCAGGAGTCTTAAGGGTACTTTGGGTACTCCAATGAAAATTTCGGATTCTCTTTGTTGTGGGATTATATATTTTTTCTAATGGAGGAGGAATCTTATACACAACAAAACAAACACATGCTTGATTGAATATAGATGTGGTTATGGTCATGTCTACTAATTTAAATGAAATTAAATCTCTAGCGAAAAAAGAGAGAACGGAGAGTAGCCTTCTTAGCGATAGACAAATACATTTTTACCTATTGGCAAGAGTTCCTTTTACAGTATATACAGTAGATGATAAGAGCAAATGAGCAAAATAAACTAGAAGATGATCTACTGCCTACTCCATAGCCCAACCGACACATGAAGCAAACATTTAAGATTAATATATAAAGAGTTCAGATTTTATAGAAAGTATCCATCGAACAAAAAACTTCAAGATCTTGAGCATAGTCCAAGGCTCTCTCTTTCTTTCTTTCTTTTTTTTTTTTTTTTTGTCCTTTTTTTGGAGAGAGAGATTGAGGATGCATGTTTCCTCTAATTGCAAGTTTTTATGTTTTGGGCCTATAATTATTATTATTTGTTTTGCTAACGGAGGAGGGTTCCCTACCCTTTGGGCTGGCCGGACTAATCCCTACTAGCCCAGAGAGAAGCTGGGTAAAACCCCTATGGCCCCTAGGTGGTAGCACAAGTGAACTCAACCTTCGGTTCAACCGGAAGAGGGAGGAACCGTGGTCGTAACCACTAGGCCTATAATTGAGTACTTCAAAGAGAAGGGCTTTATTTTTTTCCTTCTTTAATTAAACTTTTCCTATTTTAGGTGAGATGCATTTATGAGAGCTAATAGTTTCTCCTGCACAGGTGCACCGGTGGGAGTGCACATCCATACAATCACCATAGGCGGGACACCCCAGAATTTCACCGGCCCCCCATGATGAGCAGCACCAATGCACAGAGAAAATCATCCATATATTAGAGACTGGCAAAAAACGGAGTTTAAAGAAAAGGAAAGAGAATATAATGAGGGAAAAGTGCATAAAGGAATTAGAAAGGATCCAAACCTCAAATGTCCATTCACATTTCAAAATGTACATTTCCTTCTTTAGTTCAACAAAATTAAAACACGTTACTTCTCTTTTAAAAAGAAGTAACAGGTTTAACATTTTTTAAAGAACAGACTACAGAAACATAAATAGGTTATTAAGGAGATAAGACTGTTGGGTCATGAGAGGAAAGAGTAGTTAACACAGTTTCTTTTTCTGAGAAGTAGGTTCACAGTATCTTAAACCCTCAATTCCAAAAATTTATATTTTCAGCTGAAATGGATAATGCCCAATAGGCAGCAAGGATTTGCAGAAGAGTGTTTTTGGACAATTGCTGTGCACTGTTTAAACGATTTACATGCAGGCTGCCAATCTATATCCCAAACTAATCAATATGTAAACATTGACATTAATCAAAAATTAAATAAAACTACCAAAAACATATATATACACACACACACACACATGAGAACCCATTGCAGGTGAATTCCAAGGGGTAGGTCCCACCTTTGTGGTGATCCAAATGCACATTTCTCATGTGAACTATGTGCATATATGTCATGGTGAAAATTAAGAAAAGATAAAAGCCTGTTTGTTTGTGTAAATTACATAGGAATTAAATATATAAGAAGTCATGGCATAAGAGGTTAAAAATGAAGATATAAGATGAATATACAAAAATAACCATCAAATAATCTTAAATAACCTCCACTTTAATGGAAAGTTAATCAAGACTCAAGAGAAGATTGGAAATGAATACCCAGCCATCACACCCTAGTAATTCGAAAGTCGAGGTCTCGTCATCTACACAGCTACCTTATATCCTTTAGCCCTCAACTCATATCATTCACACCTCACATCTTTAAAAATCCTTAGGTGAAGCTCATTTGACAATGAATTCCTATGTATTCTAATGCAAACAAATAGACCATCAAAAATTTGTACTGCACTACAGCAAGCATTACTTTAAAAACCATGGTTGAAAAAATCGGCCGATATGAACCGGTATCGGCCCATACCGAGTTGATATGGCCCCGAGATATCGGTATAGGTATCTCGGGGCCAAATATCCCCAATATTGGCCGAGATATCCTTCATCTCGGTTTTTCCGAGATATCATAAAAAGTGCCAAAACCTTATTTTTTCTATCTTTTTCCCCACTTCATCTTCTTCTCCTCTCCTCTCATCTCCTTACTCCTTAGAGCAGCAACCATACTCCATCACACATCCCTCTTGTCTATTTTCAAATCCTACATCTATTTCTTAAAGAAAATATTATTCAAGGTAAGAGAAAATCAACTTAAAGCTTTTTTTTTTTTTTTTTGTCCACTTAAACATACCCCACATTAGGAAAGATCAAAATCAAGAAGTAGATAATATTTGAGAGGTTTCAAGAGTGGAGTTAAAGTTGAGTGAATGGACTTTGCATAATAGGAAAGGTGTATAGGATTTGTAGTGATTGGGTATTTTGAGATTTGTAGAGAATGAGAGAGATAATTATTTCTATTAGAGATTTTAGGAGTTGTTTGAGAGAAATTTTAGGGGAGGTGACATTTTAAATGAGAGAGATCTTAGGAGAGGAAGAATAGAAAAGTTGCATGGCACCTTAAATCACTATATGTTTCTTGTTCATATTATATATTATAAAGCAAACGGGGAGGAGGGCTATGAGGGGTGTCACGTCATCACCTATTCATTTTGGAACTAGTTGTGGTGATTCAGTGTGTGTATCTAGGCATTTGAGGTTCAATTTGTTTTCTGATGAGTCTCAGTTGGATTAAATGTGCTAGCGTGTCTTTCTTTTGATTCTTCAATATGCAATTAAATGGAAGTTTTCTGTTATCTTCACTTATAGCTAATGGAGTATTAGCTGTAAATTAGAATCGGGTATCAGGGCGCTTTCGTGGTTTTGGATATGTCACATTTTTGTCTTCAGAAGATGCAAAGGTATTGTATCATTTTTGTCTATATTAAATCTTTTAGGCTGTACAAATAACCTGTGTCATCCTTGTAATGTTTGATTGCTCTATTTTGCATGAGGAGGATAGAAAGTGCTTGGATCCCAACATACTTTCAAAGAAAGGACACTTGATGTTAAAGTAGCAACTTCAAAGGGAAGTGTGTTCGAAAGTAATGAATTCTGACCATAAGTTTATCTATTTAGGATATGTTTTTCTGATGTACTCTCATTCCCATCAACATTAAAATATTTACCAAAAAAAATGGATTAACAAATCTTTATTATGCATTTTTTTCTTATCATTTGTTGGCATTTTTAGTGTTTGTATTATTCTCCCTATTTCCTTTTTACTTGGGTCAAATCATGGCCTTTTATTAGTTTTGAATTGATTAAATTGAATGTTCAGGTGCTAGTTTTGTGTGTATATTTTACAATGAAATTGACTTGGAACATGGAAGACTTTGCAAATGGATTGACAAACAAAACTAGCATAATTGATCATTGATTTCATTCATTGTTCTTGATGCATTATAAAAATTACTTACAAACTACTTAAAAATCCATCTACCTTCACATTTGTAGATCGAGACAAAAACTTCATACAAATTGGTGGATTGACCTTAAAAAGTGCGAGTATGGTAGTTTCCATAAACCGTCACCACATATAAGCCCAACAGTTGATGCAACTGCTGTAATCAGCGAGTCTGCCTCGTTACCCTTATTCTTCTTCCATATGACTTTCAAAACGCTCCCCACACACATCTCAATAGCAAAATATGGCCATCATTCTCGGCATCCAACCATATATCCTCAATTTGTAATGCTTTACAACCTCTTTCAACCCACATACAAAGATGGAAGCGGAGAAGAACGCGATGCATAATACAAGATGATATTGAGGAAGAAATGACAGTCCTTTGACCCCAATAAGTGCAATACTACGGAACATGATAGGGTGGCGAAACTAAGCAGTCCAAACCAATTTCAATCGCTTCGCTAATTAACACAGACTGCGTGGATGTGTGGGTTAGATATGCTGTCTTGAAATTCTGCATTAAGTCAATTGACAAGTATACTATGCTTGTCATGATTCCACCTGAAGCCAGTCCTGCAATCACTCCTCCGCCACTCATTCCAACACATAGGCTGACGGCGAAAATGGTCAATCTACCATAAGTAGGAGCCAGTGACCAATCAGTTAGCCCACATCCATAAGCATTGGAAAATATTAGGATTGGCATGATCATGCATAAGACTAAGATGTGATACCATTTTAATTTAGGAATAATGAGCGGCACTATAATGACTGATATTGCAGTTAAGACAATGTAACCTATCAAGGCATACTTTTTTTTAGACTCAATCTATTAGAAATAATCTCTCAGTTTCACTCTCTGGTCGACAGACGGTTTGAGAAGCCGCGAATGGCTTTGATGAGGATTAAAATGAAGTAAAAGAGACCATATGCTAGTATCATGGAAATCCCAATGAAAACCTGAATACATAAAAAAGGAGTATAATGAAAAAATAAATTATTGCTTAAAGCAAGTTTCAATTGTACTCAATCTGTAGTAGAATAAAAGGGTTGATTTTTTAATACCTTGTATCCTTGTAGGCCGCTAAGATCGTTGTCAGTTAGTTTTTCACTGTACCAAAATCCCTTCTTACGCGTTATAAGCAGCCACATGATACCCCAAGACCCCACGAGTAAAAATACAGTGATAATGTAAGGACAAATCATTCCCACACCAATATATGTAGCCGAGAAATCAAAGTAAAACCTAAAGAAAAATAATATGAGAAGCATTTGATAAGAGCTGATTGCTTCCTGGAAAATTGCAAGATAGTCTTAAACCAGATGAAAGATAGTCTTAAACCAGATATAATCATTCCTCACGTTATCTTGCAATTTTCCAGGAAACAAGTCTCGCTTCTCATTTAACTTCGTCTGATCTATCTTCAAATGGTTCTATTATTTTGGAAATGACTGTGGATTTGAATCATTTCCAACTTTTGGGCTTCAAGCCTATGAGAACAAGTAATAACCAGGTTTCACTAATTACTCGGTATTATAGCATATTATATGTCATCTTTCATTATTCTCACCATATCTTTACTCATGGGGTCTATCCTTTCTTGGGGTATCATGTGGCCGCTTATAACGCACAAGAAGGGAATTTGGTACAGTGAAAAACTCGATGACAACGATGTTAGCAGCTTACAAGGATACAAGGTATTCAAAAATCAACCATTTTTTTTTTCTACTGCAGATTGATTACAACTGAAACTTCCTTTAAGCAATAATCTATTTTTCCATTGTACTCTTTTTTTATGTATTCAGGTATTTTTTAGGATTTCCATGATACTAGGAGATGACCTTTTTTACTTCATTTTAATCCTCATCAAAGCCCTTCGCGGTTTCTCAAAAGAGTATAGGAAAAAAAATTCATCATCTGTTGTTACTTATGGCCAAGAACCATCTGTTGATCAGAGTAAAACAGAGAGATTATTTCTAACATATCGAGTCTCAAAAAAGTATGCATTGATAGGTTACATGTCTTAACTGCAATATAGTCATTACAGTGCCGCTCATTATCCTTAAATTAAAATGGTATCACATCTTAATCTTATGCATGATCGCGCCAGTACTAATATTTTCCAATGCTTATGGATGTGGGCTAACTGATTGGTCACTGGCTACTACTTATAGTAGACTGACCATTTTCGCCGTCAGCCTGTGTTGGAATGGACGGGGGAGTGATTGCAGGACTAGCTTCAGGTGGGATCATGACAAGCATTGTATTTTTGTCAACTGACTTAATGCAGAATTTCAAGACAGCATATCTAACCCACACATCACCGCGATCTGTGTTAATTAGCGAAGCGATTGGAATTGGTTTGTGCTGCTTAATTTCTCCATGTGTGTTTTGGATATTTTACCGTGCAATTCCTCATGAGCGCTCCTATCCGAGCCAATATATCAACCCTATCATGTTCCGTAGTATTGCACTGATTGGGGTCAAAGGACTGTCATCTCTTCCTCAGTATCGTCTTATATTATGCATCGCGTTCTTCTTCGCTTCCATCTTTGTATGTGAGTTGAAAGAGGTTGCAAAGCATTACAAATTGAGGATAGATGGTTGGATGCCGAGAATTATGGCCATATTTTGCTATTGAGATGTGTGTGGGGAGCGTTTTGAAAGTCCTATGGAAGAAGAATAAGGGTAACAAGGCAGAGTCGCTAATTACAGCAGTTGCATCAACTGCTGGGCTTATATGTGGTGACGGTTTATGGAAACTACCATACTCTATACTCGCACTTTTTAAGGTCAATCCACCAATTTGTATAAAGTTTTTATCTCGATCTACAAATGTGAAGGTAGATGGATTTTTAGGTAGTTTGTAAGTAATTTTTATAATGCATCAAGAACAATGAATGAAATCAATGATCAACTATGCTAGTTTTGTGTGTCAATTCATTTGCAAGGTCTTCCATGACCCAAGTCAATTTCATTGTAAAATACACACACAAAACTAGCACCTCAACATTCAATTTAATAATCAATTCAAAACTAATAAAAGGCCATGATTTGACGCCCAAATAAAAAGGAAATAGGGAGAATAATCTACAAATACTAAAAATGCCAACAAATGATAAGAAAAATGCATAGTAAAGATTTGTTAATCCCTTTTTTTGGTAAATATCTTAATGTTGATAGGAAAGAGAGCACAATAGAAAAACATATCCTAAATAGATAAACTTATGGTTAGAAGTCATTACTATCGAACACACTTGCCTACATATCCAAAACCATGAGAGCGCCCTGATACCCGATCCTAATTTATAGCCAATACTGCATTAGCTATAAGTGAAGATAACAAAAAACTTCCATTTAATTGCATATTGAATAATCAAAAGAAAGGCACGCTTGCACATTTAATCCAACTGAGACATATCCTAAATAGATAAACATATCTTAATGAAGCACAACAGAAAAACATATCCAAAATAGATAAACTTATGGTCAGAATTCATTACCATTGAACACACTTGCCTTTGGAGTTGTTACTTTAACATCAAGTGTCCTTCTTATGACATATCCAAAACCACGAAAGCGCCCTGATACCCGATCCTAATTTACAGCCAATACTCCATTAGCTCTAAGTGAAGATAACAAAAAACTTCCATTTAATTGCATATTGAAGAATCAAAAGAAAGGCACGCTTGCACATTTAATCCAACTGAGACTCGTCAGAAAACAAATTGACCTCAAATGCCTAGATACACACAATTGACTTGTGATATTAACAAATTGAATCACCACAACTAGTTCCACAATGAACAGAAATGCAGAAAGCTTGTTAATATCTATATTTCCATAGAGCAGACATATTTAGCGAAAGCAAAAAGAATTTATTTTGACAAGAAAACAGCTCATTAATTGGAAGAGATCATTAGATTAAATGGTTCTTTTAAAAACTCCATTTCATCAACAATCACATGCAATGGGGAAGGCATCAACTCACTAAACCACGGTAAATAAACACTATAAATAGGGGCGTGACAACGCATCATATCAACACATAAATGGCAAAAACAACTATCAACGGTTCACTCGCTTTGCAGCTATGAGAAGAGATGATTTGGCAGATTTTAGCCCTCTAGCACACTTGTGGAAGTTCAAGGCTACTCTAGGGTTGTTGCTTTTGGATGGTTGGCGCTGCAAGGTGGTATTAATATTATAACCATAGACAATTTACAGCATAGAAAAAATATTATGGTGAGTGCTTGTCCAATGTGTGTGCCAACTGCAGAATCAATTGAACCTTTGCTCCTTAATTGTAGGTGCACTCAATTGCTTTGGAGGCCAATCTGGAAGCCATTTGATTGCAGTGGGCTGCTTCCAAATACCTTGGTGCAGCTATATGCGGCTTGGAAGATGGGTGTGGGCTGTCAAAGAGGGAGAAAAATGTGGAAGGTCTCATTCCTAGCTACCATTCGGAACATTTGGAATGAAAGAAACAGGCACTATACTGAAGGGAAATCAACTATTGAACTAATGCTAGCAGATAAAGTGAACTTCCATGTACCTTCATGGGTAGGTTCTACCTCGATTTCAAGATCTTCCTATTGCGACAATTCTGAGTAATTGGAAGGAAGTAGGTCTCCTATTCTCCCTACGTGGTCTCCACTGCCTCCGGCTACCTTGAAATTAAACTTTGATGGTAGCAGTTTAGGTAATCAAGGAATGGCAGATTTGGGTGGCATAATCTGCAATGATATGGACTCCAATCTGGACTCCAATCTACTATCTTTCTTCTGGTTCAGCAGGACATTGTTCGATTATACAAGCTGAATTGATGGTGCTCAATGCTGGCCTTCACGAAACCTGTAGGCTGCTAAACTTTCATGGTACTTTGGTAGAATGGGATTTCTTTAGCATCTTTCGACAAGCTTAAGGAGAAGAAAAGGGCCCCTTGGTATCTTGCGGACATTTTAGAAGAAGTTTTGGATCTAGTCAAGAGACCAGGTGCATCTCTCTATCTCATCAAGCAGAGCGCCAACATTAATGATACTTTTCATAAATTACAAAATAGTCCATGTAGTTCTAATTACAGAGGACAAAATCATACAGAAATTACAAAACAGTCCTTCAACTCTCAACAGTCTCCAATGGCCTACATCACCTTACAGTGGATCACACATGTACGCTTAATGGCTAATAACACTTAATCTTAATAGATGTGCCAACTTCTACAATGATATGAAATTCCGGTTCAAGGACTGAATTCATTAATGATAATTTTCATAATTTTCAAAACGATCCATGTGGTTCTAATTACAGAGGACAAAATCATACAGAAATTACAAAACAGTCCTTCAACTCTCTACAGTCTTTAATGGCCTGCATCACCTTACATTGGATCACACATGTACACTATAAAGGCTAGTAATACTCAATCTTAATAGATGTGCCAACTTCTACAATGATATGAAATTCCGTGTAGAGGATTGAATAATTCATGTTACAAGGTAAAGGTGTCATAGGTGACAAATATGCATATGATAGAACAAATAATTAAGTAACTTTGGCATTTGGTGACAAAAGCACTGGCACAATGGAAGGTGCTCATTATCGAAACATTCAGGTTCTTGTCAAGTCAAGTTACCCATTACTTATCAAAAAGAAAACTTTGGCATTTGTTTTTTTTTATAATAACTTTGGCATTTGGTTATAAGCAAATACGAGAACGAAAGACAAAATAGATGACATTAAATAAATAAATAATCAGTTACCATTTTCAATAAATAAATAAATAAATAAATAAATAATAGGTCACTTTACAGATGATAACACCTATGACATGAAAGCCTATGGAAGGAAATTCTGACCCCACTATCGGCATCATCAATGGTGAAGAAGATAGCTTGCTCAAAGTCCCTGTATGCTTCCCAGATCTTACTACCTTTGCCGCGACATGCAGCCCAGCAGCAGTAAGAGCACGTTCAAATAAATCTCTTATCTTCAAGATACCAGCTGGTGTGCATTGGGACACTTCTCAATCGTGTTCTTGGACAAAATTTATATAGTCACACCAGGGGCACTGACTGCATAGAAACGCAGACCTTGTGTCATCATACTCTTTAATAGGAAGTTCAGATATGCTTTGTAATCAAGAAAATCAGAACCTACCAAATACTCTTTCACTCCCTGTTCATAAAGTTCCACAATTACATCAAAGGCTTCACATCTGCACGATTACAGGGAGAAGAGAGGGAAAACACGTGAAAGATGGCTTTTTGATACAAGAGCAACATCACAAGTTGACAAAAATTGTATGTGTACACATGTGGATACCAACCAAAATTAGTTAAAAATGTTTCTGTCAAATAAGAACCACACCCCACCCCACTATTTGAAAGAGCGATAGTACCCGCAAACAATCAAACAGCTACAGATTACAATTCAACTGAATCAACAATCCAATACCCCCCAGATTCAATATATCATTAAAAACAAACTGCATTGGCCATCCAATATTTCCATGCACATTAAATTTCATGTTTCATAAATGAGGAAAAGAACAGATAAATTTAAAAATGAAGAAAGAGGGTCATACCAATCTTCATCTTTGCCCATTCCTGCCACATTTTAGGGCTAAGAGGAAACAACGGACTCATTGACTCCCAAGCCTTCCTCAGCTTCTCAATATCCCCCATCTTCCTTAGAACTCTAAATGTAATGCACAAACAATCACAAGAGATACAACACAAAAAAAATTCAACTAAATATCACCGCAATCAAGTGCTGTCATTTTCATCAACCAAAATCACTAAAACCCCATCCAAACAGCAACTCATCAAAACAAACCACGACCTCCTGAGAAGTTCCAGTCCCATCAAACAACGAAAAATATTCTGAGAATCGGATGATGAATTGCAACGGGAGTATACAGATCGGATCTTACCTGCACGTGAATGTCGTAACTGGAAGGATTCTCGTCGATTTCTTTCTCTAGGGTTTCGAGATTCAGATATGAGTTGTCTTCGTCCGAGTCCGAGTCGGAAGAGACAGTGGCTTTTGGAAGGTCTTGTTTGGACTCACCTTCGTTGTTGTCCGGGCCATTTAGGGTTTCTACTTCCATTTCTAGGGTTTCCGCCATTGAAAATGGAGCGAGCTTCTTTTGCTTTGTTGAAGGGGGTCATACTCGCAGCAGTGCAAAAACCCGGGAAATGAGTCCGTTGATTTCTCTTAGCCCTAAAATGTACATTGGTAATTTATTAAGGTAGTAAGATATTCCGGAAGAAGAGGAGTTACTTCTATGAGATTTCTTTATAATATTCTAAATAACCTTCTTTTTTCCTTTATATACTTAGGGAGGGCCTGTTAGGACAGTGAGTGCTATGGATCTACCTAATCGGGTAGCATAATTCAAATAAAGTGTTTCTAATTGTGTTTTAATTGTTGTAATGTCATTTTTATTAGTTGTATTCATATTAGAGTTTGTTTCATCAAGAAGGGTTTCTACACCTTGTAATTTCAATCTAGGGTCTAATGCAGCAGCTATACAAAATGTTAAAGGAGCTATTCTCCAATATGATGAAAACTTTGCCTCCATTTGTATACACATGAGTTGAAAAATTGGAAAATCTCTATACTTTTTAAAAGTAAGACTTATTTCATAAAAATGGGTTAAACCTTGATTTGATGTGGGATAATATACCCCAGAAAAAAACAATGTTGCATCATGAAAAACTTCTAAAAAATCTCTTATTATCTCAAGAAGGATCCATTTATCATCACTTATAAAAATATTTTCATGCTCCAAATAAAGTTGACAATATTGATTTAGTGCCATTTTATAGGCACATGATTCTTTTAACATTTTTAAAGTAAAATTCCATCTATGCTTTACATCATATGATATTTTCTTTGGTCTTAGATTCAAATTTGCACATATGTCCCTTCACCATTGTTTTCGCGAGGGAGAACAAAAAATGTATCATACAATCCATTTAATAGTCTCTAAATCATCTCTAATTAATTTCACCCATACTTTACAATAAGATTTATGATGTGGCATGCACATCTATTGTGAAATAGATCTCTATTTAAATCAAGTTGAATTGATTGTTTTATTAACTCTACTGCGACATTGTTAGTGCTTGCATTATCTAAAGTTATAGAAAATATTTTATTTTCAATTTCTATATTCTCTAAGTTTTTCAATGATGGTGGACTCTATCCTAGCACCGGTGTGTGGAAATTCTAGCATAGAAAACGAAATTATTCTTTTCTGCATCACCCAATCACTATCAATATAATGTGATGTG
Source organism: Umbellularia californica (assembly GCA_028538565.1). Lineage (NCBI taxonomy): Eukaryota > Viridiplantae > Streptophyta > Magnoliopsida > Laurales > Lauraceae > Umbellularia > Umbellularia californica. Next base: position 7,771,287 of record JAPQWN010000001.1, on the reverse strand, counting down.
ATTGCAATGTACCCCAGATTTTGTTTAGAGGTCCATAAATCTGAAGTTAAAGCTATTTTTGCAGGTAAATTTTCAAAAACATTTTTTAAATTCTTTTTTTATTTCAAAAAAGTTTTTATTGCATCATTTATAGCAGTAACTCTAGATATTTTTTGCCATGAAGGAACAAAGGCAGACCTAAAAAATCTTTCAAAACGTCGGTCTTCGGAAAGTACAAATGGATATTGACCACAAATTATATACTTAATAAGCTGATATCTAGCATTAGTAGGATCATAATTGAAAATTCCTAAACCGCCAAATGAATCTGTTTGAGAAAGTTGTGTTTGAACCATCCCACGGTTCCCACCTCTTCCCCCATCGTTAGCGGTATTCGTGTGTTTGAGCATAAACGATTTTATGTGTCTATTAAGGTGGCTAGTGCCACTTGATGATTTACCACTGAGGAGATCTTTGCAAAATTTACATTGTGCATTTTCCTCTATTCCTCCCGTGGGACATGTGACAGTAACTTCAGCAAAATAAGTCCATACAGGAGAAGTCAATCTTGATTTTCTCTTCTTTTTAGTTGTAGCAACCGAAAATGCAGGATTTTGGGGATTATTGCTATCTACTTTTATGTCTTGATTTTGATCTAAATGAATAAATCCAGGATCTTCCTCATTCAGAGAGAAGTCAAGGTTGAAAGGTTGTGATGGTCCAGCCATTTTTCTAAATAAAAGATAAATTTTTTTTAATAAATAATTATGTATAATGTGTTTTTTGTGATAATTTATATAAGAAATGGGAGAAGATGAGACTTAATATATAATATTACTATGTATATTATTACTAAGTAAAACTCAAAATTAAAGAAAATAAATACCTTTATGAGAAAGGGAGAGCTAATGAAGAAGTTCTTCTTAGTTGAATCCTCCACTTTAGAGAAGTCACCCTCACTCTTCACTTCTTAGAAAACTTTATATAGAGAGCTTAGACTTTAGAATGAGACTTAAGAAAGCTTAGAGCCTTAGAACTTTAGAGGGAGTGTGGGAAATGAGAGAGTAGATGAGTGTAGAGAAATGAGAGGAATGAGGGCTATTTATAGAATTCCTAAGTGATAAAATGACATAAAATACCCCCTCATATGACCGTTTTATAACAGTTGGGGGAGTATAATGGTAAAAAATGATCAAAAGACACTAATACCTCCCCATATGACTGTTTATAGCTGTTGGAGGGGGTTAAAAATGTAAAAAGACCATTTTTTGAGAAGTGGGGAGGATTTTTTAAAAAAAAGAGCCGTTGGGGGCTCTTTGCGGCCTCGTGCTGGGCCGGGCAGCCCGCAGGCCTGGCCGTGCCTCGTGCCGGGCCGGGCCGGGCCGCTCGCGGGCTCTGGGGCATTGGCTCAGCACGGCACGGATTTTAACCGTGCCATGCCGGGCCGTGCCTCGGGCCTGGTAACCCTGGCCCAACACGGCCTAGTAGGCTACCGGGCCGGCCCGTTGACCAGGCACGATTTTTTCTTATTGGGCCCGTGCTAGGCTTGGGCCGCCCGCCCAAATTTTCACCCCTACTCTCCCCCCACCCCCCTTCTCTTTTCCCCTCTCCCTCTCGCCCGCTGCCGGCACCTACCCAAAATCCCTCCCTTTCCCTCTCCGCCTCTTTCTCTCCCGCTCTCTACCTCTCGCCCTCTGCCCATAGGTGGCCTCTCCTCTCCTCTCCCTCTCTCTTCCTCTCCCTCTCCATCTTCCATCTTCCATTGCCAAACACTACCGCCGGCTGACAAATCCCCACAACTCCCCCACTCCTGTGCTTAATAAACAGCAGCGAATCACCTGAACAAAGCTTTTTCTGATAATGATTAACGAACTTGCTCCACCCGTGTACAGAAAAAGGGTGTATTGAGTTTCAGAGAGGTGCACGACGTTTCATACTAGTGCACATGAGACATACGGAATATGCACGAAATTTATGGATATTTTCGTCATATGCAAGTTTTATTTAAAAAGTGGGTGTGCTCAAAAAAACCAGTAGTGTGTCCAGAATCTCCCAAAACCCTACTTAGTGAGGGTTTTGGATTTATATTTCATTGAAAATCGGGAGAGCGAGCTTCTTATATAAGCATAGGGCGGTGGGGATTTTGGTAGCGAGAAAAATTGTGAAAGGGCACCTATATGTTGTCCTATAGTTTCAGAAAACCTTATAAAGGCCTCTGTGTTTTGGGTGTTTACTAAACCGTCATTAGTCTCTAAATTGCCTTTTGTTTAAGGTTAGTATACTGCAAACTCAATTCGGATTAAATAGGGCCAACATATTGTTTCTAATTCGTACTGAACATGGGTCGCTCAGATGACCCTTGGATCAAACTAAAGTTTCTGACTAGTTCTATCCTTTTCAGAACTCTTGGGTTTTTTTTTTTTTTTTCACCAATTGCAAATAAGGGAGGGAAATGAATGAAATAATAGGTAGTAGACAAGAGTCATCCCTTTCCATATTGGATGTTTCATAAATTTCACTGCAATTCTCTTAGATAATGTTCGGCAACCAAATCATGGATGAAAAGATATTTGTTTTTTAGTAAGTTGTAGAAAAGCCATGTTTGACAATTGCAAATTCTTGAAGACTTGAACCAAGGAAAATCTTCATTTTTTAAGACTTACCTCTTTTCCTAAGATTTGAAAATGCTCACTTTAGTTAATTCATGCATCAAAATTAATTTTCCTCGACTGTATACATATAGATTGACATGCACTGATATCAATGTGTAATGCTTAGCTCCATAAATCCTTGGTGAGGAATCCCAGTTCTAAATATAAGATCGGATCCTCAAAGATGCTCTTAATGCCCTTTTCATTCTTGTATAGATTTGAGATTCTCCGTCGTGATTTTTCTCAACGTAATTTTTTTCAACTACATACATATAGATTGAAATGTACTGATATCAATGTGTACTGCTTAGCTCTATAAATATTTAGTGAGGAATCCATATTCTAAATATAAGATGGAATCCTCAAAGATGCTATTAAGCGTCTTTTTCATTCTTATAAGGATTTGAGATTCTTGGATGCAACACTAGATCAACAAATGTTATTAATCTTGCTATCATTTCTACTATAAAATTAACTTTATATGACTTTTAAAAGGTTTTAAAAAACCCAAATTTTATCATTTAAATAGATTATGGGGGGTGCTTGTGCAGAGCGGCAATTTCTGCAGAAACAGTGTGGAGACGGGGCATTGGGTTTTCTGCGCCTTCTACTCGCATTTGGGTGCAACAATGATTCCTCTCTAATTTTCTTGCACATTTTGAAGGTCTCATTGTCTGCTCGAGAAGCGATTTAGGTTTTCCAACTCCCATATCAAGAAGGCAAGTTTCCTCTTATGCAGCGTTGTACAAATGTCTCCTATTTATCAATGCACTATGAGAATTATACCAAGAAATGCAATTATTCGAATGATGATCCAATGACGTCTTGTTTATCTCTACTTGAATTTTTAGCTTTCACATTTTTTACATGCATTTATAAACCTGCGGCGCGTTTATATAGTTTTCATGGAAACGTAAGTCACTCACTGATTAATGAAATTTTATTAGACTTAAATCGTTGATAGGCAAATTTCACATCCTAAAAAAGCCATAAATTATATATATATATATATAAAATAAAAGATCCGTGGCTCGTGAGAGAGAAGTACTCACTCATCTTGCATAATGTTTTTACCCCTTGTGAAAAGTGGTATCAAATCGCTTCAGGGTATCCAAAAACCCTTCTTGAAGAGAAGAAGAAATATGAGAACATACACATCTTTAATGGCCAAGATTGGATCGATCCATGCATATTATCCGTGACCAAAAGCTAGGACAGATTCGGCCCGTACAATTGTCAACAATTTGGGGCAGGATTATCTTTTTCTATTTTTTTTACAATTGTAAAATTATGTACATGCTTTGTGTTAAGTATGTCGGGCCGGCTGGACCTTTCGAGAACACAAAACCCCAGGCCTGGCTTATTTAACAATTGAGCCAGAAAAGTAGGCTGAGGCACAGCCCATAGGCCTAGACTTAGAGCCCAAATCCAGCCCAACGAAAGATGGGCTTGATTCAAGCTTGAGCACTTTTAACAACATTACCCAAGAGGCAGCAAGGATCTGCACATACTTTCAGCTGAAATGGATATGCCCAAGAGGCAGCAAAGATTTGCAGAAGAGTGTTTTTGGACAATTGCTGTGCACTGTTTTAACGATTTCTATGCAGGCTGCCAATCTATATCCCAAACCAATCAATATGTAAACATTGACATTAATCAAAAATTAAATAAAACTACCACACACACACACACACACACATATATATATACAATACACATGATAACCTTTAATACGCAGCCATTGCAGGTGAATTCCAAGGGGTAGGTCCCACCTTTTGTATGCATGTATGTCATAGTGAAAAATAAGAAAGGATAACACTTGGAGCCTGTTTGTTTGCATAAATTACATAGGAATTATATATATAGGAAGTCATGGCATAAGAGGCTAAAAATGAAGATATAAGATGAATATACAAAAATGACTATCAAATAATCTTAAATAACCTCCACTTTAATGGAAAGTTAATAAAGAGAAGATCGGAAATGAATATCCAGCCATCACACCCTAGTAATTCAAATCCCAACGAAGTCAAGGTCTCATCATCTACACAGCTACCTTATATCCTTTAGCCCTCAGCTGATATAAGATGTACATTTATGCTGATCACATGTGACCTGCATGTGTGTATGCATACGGATCCTAGCATTGACATCTACCACAGTATATATCGGCGGACACAAATGTAGGGGTTTGGGGGCTGAAGCCCCCACCCAATTAGCACAATGTCCATGAGGTCCCTAAACCCAACTAGTCTAGCCCCCATCTATTTCCCTGAACTCTCTCTCCCTCTCAAAAATCCCTAAAGTGATTAACATCTTCTTTTGACCATTTTTTTATTTTTACTTAGTTATTTACAATGGCCAAGAAGAGGGGGCCAGTGGTTGTCTTGGGTTCATTTATTTGGAAATGGGAGCTTTGTTTTATAAGGATGGAAGAACAAGAATATAGAACTTGACATAGTAATTAGTATTGACTCTTTATATTATATAGTGTTATAAAAAACTAGTATGATTTTTTTAATAGCTCTTAAAACTCAGGTAACATGTATCTGTTACTAAAATTCATCTTTCAAGTTATCGTTTTGAATAAAAATTTTTTTTTCAAGCCCCCCTCAAACAAAAATCCTGGATCCACCACTAGCAGTATATCTATCAAGTAATCAATCATTGACGTGTAGTGTGGATGCCCATGGTAAGAGAAAAATCACTGTGATCTACGAACAAGCAATTCTAGATGTCCATCAAACAACAAAGTGGAGCTTCTATGGATTACTACCCATTTGGTATCTTTTACTTGTCAGCATATTTTGTTATTTTGCATATGGATTTAGAAAAATTAATGGTACAATGCACATGGTCTGATGAACAGGTAAAATCATATTTGTCAGGCCAAAAGCTAGGTATATATATACTACTAACTAATGTAAGATAAGTTGACTATACGTACCCATAAAATTAAAAAATGTCGGTTGACTGATAATTAAGTCATGTTAACTAAGTATATATAAACAGTTATGCAACAATAAATAAATAAAGACAGTTGTATGTGATTATCAAGCAAAGGTCAGGTCATATAATGTCGGTTTCCTTTGCATTTATTTAGGCACAGGCCACCGCAAATGGTTAGAGAGACACTGATCAAAAAAGGCTGGGTCTAGTTGTGATCACAAACGACTAAACACGAGGGACTATCATTCATGTAAGCAGGCATAACACGTGATGCCATTAAACTATGATGAGCATATGAAGGTTCAGTTGTCGAGGAGTGGTCGACACTGTGGCTGCCAAAGGGCCGGGCCGGGGTTAGCCCTTGCCCTAACTTTGCATATTCGGGCTGAGTCTGGATCGAGCAAAAGCCCTCAATATTTTGAGCGAATTTATAATTTTCAGGCCCTTACTCTACCTTCAAACACTAATGTCCCGCTAGGGTTGAAAGAAAGGGAAAAGAAAAATACAAGTAGGAACAATTTTCTTATGCTTAGAAAGAGCACAAAAAAGGGGTTGGTTGTGTTGTAGCCCTTCTTTTGAGTTACATGTACCTCGGTGGAGGTATAAGATGTTGGCTTTATGGGGTATTGAAGAAAACAATTGTGCCATTGTTGTTTTTTTGTTAACCTAGCTAAAGGGGCTGAGACTTAAGTGAGAGCTCGCATATATACGGAAATATAGCCCACTCAAGTGGAAAAGGAGCCCACGTATGTGAGAAAAAAACCCACACAAGTGAGAAGGAAAGCCCGCACACGCGGGAAGAGTGCCATTGTTGTTAATCTGTTTATTTCTCCATGTGTTTAGTGTTAAAGTTAGGTTGTTGAGCTTTTTTATTAGGACAAGGTGGCTAATAGAAATTCTCTCGGTTCTTCTGTTGCAAAGATTGTTAATTAGCTAGAAGGGGTAATATCCCAATATGGCTTGAGGCTACTAAAAATTAATTAGGTCAAGGTTTTCAAGGAGTTGCTGGTGTTCGGGTCTCAGATCTTGCCCAGTTGGGAGACATCATGGTTGGATTTCATATTGATATATGATCAAGAAATAAATGTTGTTGTTGTTTCTAAATGTTTACTAAATGTTTCTTCTTTATTTTTTCAGTATCCAGTTTAGGAGAGTTGAGGACCCAGCCCTCTCCCTCCAATGAGGGAAGTAGACCTTGGGCTGGTGAAGTGAGGGAGCCTTCACTTGAGGTACGGTAGGAACGCCTTTTGATGAAGGAAGGTAGTTTTTCAAGTTCAAATTCTAAAAAGCTAGGTAAAAATTCAAATTCTAAAAAGCTAGGTTAAAAACTAACTCCTGTAACTAGAGGAGGAGGCCTCTTACGTGAAAATAGCAAAACTTAGTTTCTCATATATATACGTAAGTATCTAATCAGCTTCAACTTTCAATGCTCATTTAAGACACTATCCAATTAGTTTCACCTTTTCTTCACGCATTATAAAATGCATTACATATATACATGAATGCGATAATGCCCCTATCCTAACCCAACCAACCTCACTTGAATATCTGTCATTAACTGACCCCAGTTGAAACATCTTCTTGATAATAAATTAAAGACACCCACTCGAGAAAAAGAAGTTATTTTCTAGGGGCATTCGGCGATAGGTCCTTGAACATTACACTTTATGGCCTTAGATCCACAAAAAAAAGTCATAGAGCTAAAGGTCCCTCTCACACTTTCTCATACCCAAAATGTCTAATTTACCCTTTCTTTAGATTATAACCGATGATTGGAGGGATATCCCATTAATAATGGCCAACTAACATTTAATTGCCCACGATTAATGGAATCCCAAGATTTTCAAATAAATTCTAAAAGCACAAATAAATTTCAAAATAACGAAAATAAATTTTAAAAAATGAAATAATTTCAAAAAATACAATAAATTAAAAAAAAATAATATATAATCAAATAACGCAAATAAATTTAAAAAGATGCAAATAAGTTTCAAAATATCCAAATAAATTTTAGAAAATATAAATAAATTTCAAAAGACTGAAATAAATCTCAAAAGATCCAAAGAAAATTTCAAAAAATGCAAATAAACTTAAAATAACAAAAATAAATTTTAAAAAATATAATAATTAAAAAAAAATTAAAAAAAATAATATATAATCAAATAACGCAGATAAATTAAAAAGATGCAAATAAGTTTCAAAATATCCAAATAAATTTTAGAAAATATAAATAAATTTCAAAAGACTGAAATAAATCTCAAAAGATCCAAAGAAAATTTCAAAAAATGCAAATAAACTTAAAATAACAAAAATAAATTTTAAAAAATATAATAATTTAAAAAAAAATTAAAAAAAAGTAATATATAATCAAATAACGCAGATAAATTAAAAAGATGCAAATAAGTTTCAAAAGAACCAAATAAATTTCAGAAAATGTAAATAAATTTCAAAAGACTCAAATAATTCTCAAAAGATTCAACGAAAATTTAAAAAATTCAAATAAATTCAAAATAACAAAAATAAATTTTAAAAAGATGCAATAATTTCAAAAAACGCAATAAATTTGAAAAGACACAAATAAATTTCAAAAGACGCAAATAAATTTAAAAAACGCATATAGATTTCAAAAAACATAAATAAATATGACAGAAAACAGATAAATTTGAATAGAAAACAGAAAACAGATAAATTTGAATAGAAAACAGAAAACAGATAAATTTGAACAGAACAGATAGATTTGAACAACACTCAGATAAATTTAACAAAAAACAGATAAATTTACTAAAAACTCAAAGAAATATGACAGAAAACAGATAAATTTGAACAACACTAAGATAAATTTAAAAAAGAAAAAGATAAATTTGACAAAAAACACAGATAAATTTGAACAAAAAAACAGATAAATTTGACTTGGTCTAGTCTCTGACTGGGCTTCTGTAGCAGGTCAGGTCAGAACTGACCTGGAACCTAAACAGGTCAGGTCGAACTGACCTGGATCTGACTTGCAACTGTGCTGGGCTTCTGGAGCGGGCAGACTAGACCTAACCTGGAACTGACCCAAGACCTGGGAGAGGCCCAAGGAGTCTTCTTCTTCGTTTTCTCTGTTCCTGGAACAGAACAGAGACTACAGCGCGGTCAAGTTCTTGCGGTCGTCTTCTCCGACGACGCTGGTCAGGCGGCCGGATTGGCGAGACGTCGGTGGCGGAGAAGGCAATCTCCGGCAAAGCTACGGCGACGACGATGGGCGTAACGGCTGCAGCGGTTTCAACTGCTACAGGGATTGATGGAACGCGCTCCGAATGCCGTGGGTGCTACCGGGGTCGGCGGACGTGGGAGTCCGTCGGGTCCGGCCCTTTCGCGCCCGGGGGGCATGAAGCGTGCATCAACATTTCTTTTGTGTGGGTGTGCCAGATTTTCTATTTTACTTGGAATTGCAAGTGGTAATCCGGAGATCAACCTTCGCAAGTAAAAAGGAAATCAACTTCTTTCAAGTTTTTCATTGCACAAATATTTAAGAAAAGAGACATTTTCTTGGTTTGCAGTGAAAGGCGATTTTGTTTGGCATTTATAGCCGATTTTGGCGTTTATAGCCGATTTACAATTCTCATCAATAATGAAAGACAAGAGTTGTGATTTTTGTCTCTTTTAGAAAAATACAAACTACAATGAAAAGCAAGAAAAGGAGGATCTAACTTCTCAGGAGATTGTGGGGGACTCGTTCAGATTGACGGTCGCAAGCCATGTATGGGCTTCGCCATCATCCATGTAGATGAGAACAGAGGATGCTCTTGATTCGCTTGGCTTGGCTATAACCTCAGATTTTTAGAGGACAAAGACCAAGAGAAGGTCCTATGTCCAATAAAAAGCTAAGTAGACGGGCTGAAAAGCCACGTCTAAGTCATTAGAGGCAGCGGGAGAAGGCAAGGACCATGGGGGGGGGGGGGGGGTGCCCCCCAAGGGACTTTTGTCACCTTATAGTGGTGGCCGGTGCAGAACTTCAGCAGAGTTTTTCTCTCTTTTTCTTTCTCTGGATTCTTTCCGCTCTCTTCCGATCCGATCTCTTCTTTTTTCTCCTCCCTTTTTCTTTTTCAATGGAATGCTCTCCTATTTATAGGCTTTTGGTAGCTATTTAGGAGAGTTTATGAGCTTTAATTGCTTTAATGAAAGGAGTTATAAGATTTATTTCTTGATTTTGTAACTCCTTTTTCCTTGAATCTGATTGGCCGATGGAGATTGAGGGCATTTAATCACCTTAATTACCATAATGGGAGGAGTTTCATGGCTTGAATGCCATGAATCTCTTGATTTATAACTCCCGAATGCTTGCTTCTGATTGGGCCGTCTAATGGAATGAGTTAATGACTGCCATAAAGCTAGTCAATTAACCACATTAATTGGTCGCCGAGCAGTCGAAGAGTCGCGGGCCGTGCCGTGTCTTCTGGAATTCTTCTGGCGATGATCATCGATGGATCTTCATGCTGATCGACATCGGATGAACATATAACTTCAGACATTGATAGCTAAGAACGGGCCGGTGACATCTGTCTTGTCGATTTCTTGATCGGTCGGACAGAAAGAGCACTTTTTTGGTCGACCGGTTGGCGATCTTGGAGCGATCACTGATGATTTTATGCTTTTGACGGCGGATCTGAGATGTCGTCGGATATGAGTCAATTTCAAGCATTAAAAATCACAATTTCAGGGAACCACAGGGGCCAAAACGCGTAAAACGCGAAAAGGGACGGAAAAATGGGTCACCGGCGAAAAATCCGGTGACCCTGACTTCCATGGTCGCCGGCGACCATGGGCCGGCGACCCTAGGGTTTTTTCCCCCTTTTTTGGTCCGTTTTGCGGTCTTTTTCGTCGCCGTTTTCTTCTGTATTTTTCTTGACATTTCTTCTCATTTATTGGCTTGATTTCCCTGTAGAAAACCTGATGAGAATCCTTGCATTTTTAAAGTGCAAAGTTTCCAATTTTCCGGGAAAGCCGAAGACTTTGTCGCGTAGAGCTGCTGATTTTCCGCCAGAAGCTGAAACTTGGTCAAACGATGTCGGAATGACCTGAAATTTGAGGTGGAGCCTCCTGAGCAATAAATAAGACCAACCATTAGCTTTTGTTTGAGTTTTGAAGCCGTTTGGGGTCCCGTCGATGCTTCACTTGATTTTGCTGTGGGGAAAATGCCGAGCTTTGATATGTGGTCAAACGATGTCCGATTGACCTGAAATTTGACGGGGAGCCTATTGGAGTCATTTTGAGACGTTCCATGGGCTCCGTTTTGGATGTCATGGTCCCGGGTTGCTCCGCCGCTGGTAGGCTTGATTTTCTCTCGGAGCATCGAAACCTGGTCAAAGGTTGTCGGAATGACCTGAAATTTGACGTGCAGCCTTTTGGAAGCATGTTGAAGCCACTGATGCACTTGGTTTGATGAGCGAAGGCTTCGGTGGTTCCCGCCTCCGGGAGGCTTGATTTTGCTGCTCGAGCATTGATGGAGGGTCAAACGTTGTCGGTTTGACTTGAAATTTGGCATGGAGCCCTTTTGAGACATGCTGAAGTCATCCGTAGGCTTTGATCGAAGTTTTGACGTCTTCGATGATGTCGCCGCTGGGAGCGCCAATTTAGCTGTCGGAGAAGCGAAGTTAGGCCAAATGATTCTGAAATGGCCCGAAACTCCTTGTGTACTCCTCTCTTGGCTGTCTTGAAGGATCTTGCAGTTTTTGTTTGATTCTGACAAGATTTGATTTTTTGGAGAAGTTGCATTGCCTATTTATGGCAGGTTGCGACTTCATGCAGCTTTCTTGATGTTGAAAAGGCAAAGTGACATTTTTTTTTGTGTCAACAAATGCCCCATCGAGGTACAGCGACAAGTTGCTTGACTTTTGTAGTCGATGTGCCTTGAAGAGATTTTTGAAGGAGAGCTTGTGTCTTGACCAAGAGTCTTTGAGCAATCTTTCCTTTGGTAGAGTAGCCTTTGAGCTTCCAGGGGAATTTTATGTTAATGAAAGGAATCAAATACCATCTCGAGGCAAAGTTTTGAAGATGACATCAGGGATGTGGATTTGGGCTTTTGTTTTTGACCTTGTGACCTAACAAGCTGTATGTGGCAGGTTAGGGGGTCGGGTTTTGGTTTTGATCTTGTAGACCTAACAGGCTGTATGTGGCAAGTTAGGGGATCATGATTTGGTTTTTGGTTTTGTGACCTAACAAGCTGTATGTGGCAAGTTAGGGGACCAGGATTTGGTTTTTTGGTCACTCTTTGGGACTGTGTGGGTCCATTGGAGTGGTTTGGATTTGTGTGGAATGTTAATTTCAAGATTTTGGCTCAATTTGGTATATGAGGCTGTATGGTTTGATTCTTTGGAAGCTCATGGGGCTTGGAAATTTTTTGTATGGTTCAATCAACTCAAAAGAGGCATGGAACCATTTTTGTATGCTCTTGGTAAGAGGGATTTTTTTTTTCTGACTAAAAGCCCATTTTTTTTTTTTTTAGTGCCTAGGTGGTCAAACCTGGCTCATATGGGCTAGCCCATGGGACCTTAAGCTTTTTAGGATGGCTTAGATCTCATGTGGGGCCATTTTTGTAAAGAATATCTAAAGATATCTCATTTGGATAGAGAATATCTAAAAATATCTTTATGGGAGAGAATCTCTCATCTTCCCTTAATTTGGGAGAGAATATCTCAAGGTATCTTTCTTTTTGGGAAAGAATCTCCAATCTCCTATTTTGTTGGAGAGAATCTCTCATTGATTGATTTTGGGAGAAAATCTCTCAAAGACATCTTTCTTTTTGGGAAAGAATCTTTCTAATTCCTTCTCTTTTGGTAAGGTTACTAATTAGTAACACTTACCTTTCTTTTTTGTTTCCTTCTTTGATTTGCTCTCTTCTATAAAAGCAAGGAGGAGGCTAGATCTCTTGCTCTTATTGCTTTCTTTTGCAACAATCTCAAGAGAGCTCCAAGACCAAGAGTTCTTCTTCTTCAAGGATCTTCAAGCTTTTTCCTTCTTCTTCTCCATCAATGGCTTCAAGTAAGTTTTCTTTCTTTTTCTTTCAAGAAAACTCCATGTAGAGAATAGGATGGAAAAAAAAGTTTCTCTTCTTTTTTTTTTTTTTTCTTTCTTCTTTTTTTTTTCTTTTTTCTTTTTTTTTTCTTTCTATTCTTCTTCTCTTTTTTTTTTCACGTGATTTCCTTCCTTTTTTTCTTTTTTTTTTCCGTGCTTCTTTCTTTCTCTTTTTTTCTTTTTGCAAGTTTTCTTTCTCTTTTTTTTTTTTTTTTTAGAAAGTTTCTCTTTTTTTTAGTTATCATGAATAATGCGTTTTTATGCAAATCTAGATGTTCATGCATGTACTTTTTGTAGATTTGAATTTGAGAGCATGATAGCATACCTGAAAATCTTTGCAAATTTGGGAATTTGGAGCTCGCAGCGATGTTGAGCCCTTCTTGATTTTGCGGAGATTTTGAGGTTTCGAAAGTTTGGAGTTTCGGAGCTCGCAGCGATGTTGAGCCCATCTTCAAAACTTTCTATTTCTTTCGGGGTATTTCCCTTTTCTTCGGAATTGCCCCGGAACCATGCCAAAATTTCGCCGGATTTGCTTTTAGCGAAATTCTGTCATTTTGATGATGATCTTTTTTTTTTTTTTTTCTTTTCCAACCTTTGCAGGTGGTTCCTCCAGAACGAACAAGGGTAAAGAGCCTGCTACAAGCGTACCTCGTCGATCCGCCAGATCTTCTAATGTGGCCGTTCAGCAGGCCTGGGAGAAGGTCCAGTTTGTTGAGAAGAACTTGGAAGAGTGCGATTCCCTCAATCGCGATGAGATGAGACAGCGATTGATCGCTCTCAAGAATGAGGAGTTCTATAAGATCATGGTAAGCAACCGTCCTTGGGTTATGGACGATCTGAGGGTTTTACCCAAGCCTACCTTCTTCTTTGGAAATGCAGTCCCTGAAGACTTGACATACCAAAGGAGATGTTTTCAGTTCTCTTACACAGCAGATGGTGATGAGAGAACTATTTCTACCCGGTCGTCTTTTGATCGGACCATCTCGATCCTGAGCCTTTCTTCCACGTGCCCTAAGAGGGAAGATCCTCCAAGCTGGGTGAAAAGGACCAACGTGATCAAGACCGGGGTTTTTGTTGGCGGTCCCTCCGGATATGCGGAGAAGTCGCGTGCCCAAATGGACATGTTGATGCCAGCCAGCGGCTACCAGGGCTCTGATTATCCGTCGGTCGATTTGGGACCGGTGGGCCTTGGCGTTTTCAGCGGTGACGGCAGCAATTGGGTGAAGCCTTTTCGACTTCGTGGCCGTTTCAGTGTTGACTCCGATTGGAAGTCGTGGACTGATCGCGTCCTGCTGATTGGTGGCACCATTTTGAAGGAAGCCGGGATTTTTGACGCGGTCCGTGCTTTTAGGGAGACCGTGGCTTTTTCCGACGAGGCCTTCATGGCCATGTTGGAATCATTTCTCCCACAAACCAATACCTTCGTTGTAACGAATGGTGAGATTGGTTTTTCCTTGAAGGAGTTGAGCGCCATCACCGGATTGCCCATCCTTGGCAAACTCTACGAGGAGTTCATGCCGATTGACAGCGTCCTTGAGGAGCAGTCAGAGGAGTTCAGGCTCCTATACTTTCAGCTCGTCACCTTCTATGATTTTTTTAAGGAGGGTTCGAAAGTCAGGTCCAGCAGTTGGAAGAGTTATGGCTCTTCATTCTTCAACTTCTTTGACAGCAAAGAGTCTTCTGATAGCATGACCCGGGAAGACAGGAAGAAGACTTCGGCCATGCAGGAAGAGTTGAAGGGTTTCTTCGCGAGCACAGATGTCATTTGTTCTGACATTGCACTGCGGAGAGATCTTGCTGTTTACCTCACTTATTGGCTAGGTGAGGCTGTGTTTGCTGGTGGAGATGGGACGCACATCAGGCCGCATTGTATTTTTCCGGCTTGTCAGATGGCGTTTGGAGAGCGGCTTGCTTTGGTGCCTGCTCTTTACTCCTACTTGTGTACCGAACTGCAGGCTGCTGCTTTTTTGGTTCGGCTTGGGCTCCCTATGAATAGGGTATTTTCAGCCCATATCTTTTATTCGTGGTTTGAATACCACTGTCCTGGCTTCCACCAGCTGGGTGCTGCACAGGATGATGATCCTCTGATGATTCGATTGGCTAAGGGAAAAGCCGTATCCGAATCACTTTTGTTTGCCCGCATGAGGATCCGACGGTTCAGGGACGTCAAGATGGGGCAGTCTTTAGTTAAGCTTTCTCCGGAGTTGCGGAAGAAGGCTTTTGATTTTGGTGCCTCCGGAGACTCTACCAGAGCAGGGTCGGGAACGCATTACCCTTTGACCAATGCAGAGAAGGAGTGGCTTTTCAGCATACGAGTCGGCACGATGGTGTACCGCAGACATCTTTTCGTCGACATCCAGCCGTATGTACCTTCTCGCTTTGCGCTTCAGTTGGGCTTCTCTCAAGGCGTTGTTGGAGCGCCTTCGAGTATGGTGAAGCGTTTTGGGGGTTTGCAGGATGGCAGAAATGCATGGGCTTTTTATAGTGCTGAAGACACTTCTGCCACGATTTCTTATCCTGAGCCGTCGACTTTCCGAACTGCCGGCTTCACGAAGTGGTTCGCGGAGAGCTTTTTGGCATATCGGGGGCTTTCCAAGAAGGAGCTTGATGTAAAGCTGTCTTCGGGGAAAGGTACTGGAAAGTCGGATGGCGTCCGGCGAGAGGAAGTTTGGGCCTTCCTTTCTGGAGAGAAGCACAAGATAGGCTTTCTCGATGACCGGGGCGTCATTGGTTCTGAAGCTATTCGGGAAGTACCTGATGAGGCTTTGGAGCAGCTAGAACAGGAGGAAGCTGAGCTCGACGCTTGGATGCAAGCGGCACAGAGGCGAGCTTCCGCGGAGTCTACTGGCAAGAGCAGACCATCCAGTGAGGAGCCAAGTGAGAAACCTGACTCTGATAGTGGGGCGGGTTCTTCTAGGAAGCGAACCCGTAGAGGTAAGAAGAGGAGGAGTCATCATCACAGCGAGGGGCCACATGAGGACTCTCCTGACATGGAAATCCCTCTTACCATCAACGAGGAGGTGCCAGAGGCTGTCGACGAGCCTCCAGAGAAGAGGAGCCGTGGAGAAGAGACCATTGGTGAAGGTATGATTCTTCCTTTTTCTTTTTCTGCTTCTTTCATGGGGCTTTCCATGTTCTGATTTGTTTTCTCACCCTGCTGCTGCTTCTTTTTTTTTTTAGCAGAGGATGAAGACTTGGCGATGCCTGAGGTTCCGACCGATGAGGCGGTGATGGAGCCGGTTATGGCATCTGAAGAAGAACCGAGGGACTCTGGAATGACTCCGGAATCTCCAATTGGTATAACTTCTTTCGCTTTCTCTTTTCTTTTTTTTTTTGCCTGCGACTTGATTTGCTAACATTTCTCTTGTCAGCTGACTTGCCACAGGATTCCGATGACTTTGAACCATCAATGGACGCAAATGTTGATGATGCTTCTAATGAGTTCATGGAGGAAGAGAGTGTTCCGCCAGTCGTCGAAGAAGGTACTTTGTAGTGATGACCCTGATGATTTTTTTTTAACAGGATCATATTCATACCTTTTTGTGTTTCATTTGCAGGTTTTGAAGTGACAGAAGAGAGTCCATCGCCTTCTTCAGAACCAGAGCAAGGGATGCCAGAGGTCGATCCGGAGGTAGAGACTCCTACAACCAGTCCTGACGCGATAGAGGAGATACCTTGTGCTGAGGTTCCTTCTCCAGTGGCTCCAAGTGGAAAGAGTTCTTTTGTTACTCTTCCAATGGGACCTGACATGAGCAGCCGATCAACGGAGAAGGGTGAATCTTCATCCAGTTCGTCTCTTCAATTTACGAAAAAGGTGCTGGCTCGGGTTTTGAGTTCTTGGATCAAGACTCTCCTTTCTGGACACTTGGAGGCAGGATTTGGCATGATCCCACATGTACAGGAGATTCTCACTGATACCGAAGAGGTTGGTCTGGATGTCACAGGTGCCAGGGCGATCGTTGATAGGATCATTGCACTGGGTGACAAGTGGTTTGAGACCATGGATTTCCCTGACGACCAATTCTTCAAGGAGATGTTCTTGGACCCTGCTGATAAGGCTAAGTCCGACCTGAATGAGGCTACACAGAGCAGGAAGCAGGTAGTCCGAGAGAAGAATAAGGAAGAGCTAGTCATCCTTGGATTAAAGCGCGACCTTGACATCCTTGATGGAGAGGTCGAAATGGCCAGGAAGCATCTCGAGCATTTGAAGGCACAAGTTGATGCTAAGTGGACTGCTATAACAGAGGCTCGTGACAGGGAGAGTACTCTGATTCGCAGGGTTGCAGATGCCGGTCAAGTTCTTGAGAGGAGGACTCTAGAGAACGAGCAATGGCAAACTGCTGGGGAAAAGCTTCCCGGTGTAAAAGAAGGGTTACGGCATTCGCAAGCATCTCATGGCAAGTTCCTGAAGAAGCGTGCCTTAGAAACTCTGACGGCTGATGCCAAAAGTTTGCTTGAGGAGCGGAAGCTTTGGCTGGAGACCATTTTTGGCTGAGCTCCTGATTTTTTGTAGCAGAAACTATTCTTCTTTTTTTTGGTACCACATGTATATTTTTTGGTACTCTTTTTTTTTTTAGTGCTTGTGAACACTTTTCTTTTTTTTGGTACCACATGTATTTTTTTGGTACTTTTTTCTTTTTTTTTGTTTTCCCTACGCTCACTCAAATCTTTTTGTGATGAAAGCAATTGCTAAATGGGATTTGATCAAAAGCTTTGTCATTTTGTGAAAATCTTTTGTCAAATAATTGTTTTGGCATGGGAACCTGATTTTGGTTGTGGCGTGAAAGCCGATTTTGAGATGGCATGGAAGCCGAAATTTTATGGCGTAAAAGCCAAAATTTGGGTTGGCATGGAAGCCGAAATTTTGTGGCATTTACAGCCAGTTTGGTGGCATTGATAGCCAATTTGTGGCATTGATAGCCGGTTTGGTGGCATTGATAGCCGGGTTTTTTGAAAGCCAAGTTTTGGTTTGTCGGCGTGAAAGCCAATTTTTTGTGGCATTGATAGCCGGTTTGTGGCATTTATAGCCGGTTTTGGCGTTTATAGCCGAGTTTTGGCGTTTATAGCCAGATTTTGGCGTTTATAGCCGAGTTTTGGTTTTCAAAATGCAGGTATCGACCAAATGTCGCCTCCCCGCTGAATGGTCTTGCAAGTATCGATGGAATGTCGCTTCCTTGCTCATTCGATTTTACGAGTATTGATGGAATGTCACTTCCTCGCGGGTTAGGTTTTGCAAGAATCAATGGAATGTCGCTTCCTCGCGAATTGGGGTGCAAATATCGACTAAGCGTCGCTTCCCTGCTTTTCCCAAAACTTTTGGTTTCGCGGGTACTGACTTGATGTCGTTTCTCCGCGATTTTTGAAATTTGAGGTTTTCTCGAACCATTTGAAATTTGGGTTGTGGATAGCAACTGGTATGTTACATCTCTACGATTTTTGAAATTGGGTTGTGGATATCAACTGGTTTGTTGCTTCTCCACGATTTTAGGTTTTCTCGAACCTTTGAAATTTGGGTTGTGGATATCAACTGAAATGTTGTGTCTCCACGATTTTTAGGTTTTTTCGAACCTTTTTTGAAATTTGGGTTGGGGATATCAACTGATATGTTGCGTCTCCACGGTTTTTGGATTTTGCAAGTATTGACGAAATGTCGCTTCCCTGCGATTTTGGGTGTAAGTATCGATGGAATGTCGCATCCTTGCTTTTTTTCAAAAATTTTATTTTGCGGGTACTGACTTTGATGTCGTTTCCCCACGATTTTTGAAAAACCAATTTTTTTGTTTAAAGACACGAGGGTCGTAAATTTTGACCTAAAACCATTTGGCGGTAAAAGGTAAGGTGGACTATGTTGACACCAAAAATGTCACTTTGCCTCTTCAACATCAAGAAGGCTGCATGAAGTCGCAACCTGCCATAAATAGACAATGCAATTTCTCCAAAAAATCAAATCTTGTCAGAATCAAACAAAAACTGCAAGATCCTTCAAGATAGCCAAGAGAAGAGTACACATGAAGTTTCGGGCCATTTCGACAACATTTGGCCTAACTTCACTTCTCCGACAGCTAAAATGGCGCTCCCGGCGGCGACATCATCGGAGACGTCAAAACTTCGATCAGAGCCTACGGATGACTCCAGCATGTCTCAAAAGGGCTCCATGCCAAATTTCAAGTCAAACCGACAACGTTTGACCCTCCATCAATGCTCGAGCAGCAAAATCAAGCCTCCCGGCGGCGGAAACCACCGGAGCCTTCGCTCATCAAACCAAGTGCATGAGTGGCTTCAACATGCTTCCAAAAGGCTGCACGTCAAATTTCAGGTCATTCCGAAAACGTTTGACCAGGTTTCGATGCTCCGAGAGAAAATCAAGCCTACCGGCGGCAGAGCAACCCGGGACCATGACATCCAAAACGGAGCCCATGGAACGTCTCAAAATGACTCCAATAGGCTCCCCGTCAAATTTCAGGTCAATCGGACATCGTTTGACCGCACATCAAAGCTCGGCATTTTCCCCGCAGCAAAATCAAGTGAAGCATCGACGGGACCCCAAACGGCTTCAAAACTCAAACAAAAGCCTATGGTTGGTCTTATTTATTGCTCAGGAGGCTTCACCTCAAATTTCAGGTCATTCCGACATCGTTTGACCAAGTTTCGACTTCTGGCGGAAAATCAGCAGCTCTACGCGACAAAGTCTTCGGCTTTCCCGGAAAATTAGAAACTTTGCACTCTAAAAATGCAAGGATTCTCATCAAGTTTTCTACAGGGAAATCAAGCCAATAAATGAGAAGAAATGTCAAGAAAAATACAGAAGAAAACGGCGACGAAAAAGACCTCAAAACGACCGCAAAACGGGCTCCGAAGGGGAAAAATCCCCCAGGGTCGCAGACCCCTGCGACCATGGCCCATGGTCGCAGGCCCCTGCGACCATGGCCCATGGTCGCCGGTCCATGGTCGCCGGCGACCATGGCCCATGGTCGCCGGCGACCATGGAGGTCCGGGTCACCGGATTTTCTGCCGGTGACCCGTTTTTCCGTCTTTTTTCGCGTTTCGCGCACTTTGGCCCCTGTGGTTTCCTGAAAATGTGATTTTTAGTGCTTGAAATTGACTCATATCCGACGACATCCGTCAAAATCACGGGTCAACCTCCAAAAGCATAAAATCATCAGTGATCGCTCCAAGATCGCCAACCGGCTGACCAAGAAAGTGCACTTTCTGTCCTACCGATCGTGAAATCGACAAGACAGATGTCACCGGCCCGCTCTTAGCTATCAATGTCTGAAGTTACATGTTCATCCGATGTCGATCAGCATGTAGATCCATCGATGATCATCGCCAGAAGAATTCCAGAAGACACGGCATGGCCCGCGACTCTTCGACTGCTCGGCGACCAATTAATGTGGTTAATTGACTAGCTTTATTGCAGTCATTAATTCATTTCTTTGGACGGCCCAATCAGAAGCAAGCATTTGGGAGTTACAAGTCAATTGATTCATGGCATTTAAACCATGAAACTCCTCCCATTATGGTAATTAAGGTGATTAAAAGCCCTTAATCTCCATCGGCCAATCAGATTCAAGGAAAAAGGAGTTACAAAATCAAGAAATAAATCTTGTAACTCCTCCCATTAGAGCCATTAAGGCTCATAAACCCTCCTAAATGGCTACCAAAAGCCTATAAATAGGAGAGCATTCCATTGAAATGGAGATCGGAAAAAGATCGGGAAGAGATCGGAAAAAAGATCGGAAAAAAGAGGAGAAAATCAGAAGATCAGAAAAAAAGGGATCAGAAAGAATCCAGAGAAAGAAAAAAGAGAGAAAACTCTGCTGAAGTTCTGCACCGGCCACCACTACAAGGTGACAAAAGTCCCTTGGGGGGCACCCCCCCAAGGTCCTTGCCTTCTCCTGCTGCCTCCAATGGCTTAGACGTGGCTTTTCAGCCCGTCTACTTAGCTTTTTATTGGACATAGGACCTTCTCTTGGTCTTTGTCCTCTAAAAATCTGAGGTTATAGCCAAGCCAAGCGAATCAAGAGCATCTTCTGTTCTCATCTGCATGGATGATGGCGAAGCCCATACATGGCTTGCGACCGTCAATCTGAACGAGTCCCCCACAATCTCCTGAAAAGTTAGATCTTCCTTTTCTTGCTTTTCATTGTAGTTTGTATTTTTCTAAAAGAGACAAAAATCACAACTCTTGTCTTTCATTATTGATGAGAATTGTAAATCGGCTATAAACGCCAAAATCGGCTATAAATGCCAAACAAAATCGCCTTTCACGGCAAACCAAGAAAATGTCTCTTTTCTTAAATATTTGTGCAATGGAAAACTTGAAAGAAGTTGATTTCCTTTTTACTTGCGAAGGTTGATCTCCGGATTACCACTTGCAATTCCAAGTAAAATAGAAAATCTGGCACACCCACACAAAAGAAATGTTGATGCACGCTTCAGGGCCCGCCAGGGCGCGAAAGGGCCGGACCCGACGGACTCCCACGTTCCGCCGACCCCGGTAGCCGCCCCAGCGGGCGCCTCGGAGCGCGTTCCATCAAGCTGGCACACCCGGTGGGACTCGTTCATTTGAGAACACGGTGCTCGGAAATGAAATATTTGCATATCATACTTTTTGCTCTATGCTTATACTTCTTTTCCGGATTCCTTGGCTACTTTCTAGCTGGTAGCCTATGTTGGATTTTGCATCCTAAAAAAAAATGAGATGGGATTTTTTGGAAATTTCTATTTCTTTGAGTTTGTTTCCATTCTTTCTCTTTTCAAAAAACAAAAATCAGTTTTCTTAGTTTGAATTCAAAATTGAGAAACTTTGATCCTATCCTATCGTTCTTTGGCGCTTGCAGAAATGTTGAGCCCGTTCGACTAAGGTTTTGGACCATCGTTTCTCTTCGATGAGTTCATTAGAGATTTCAAAAAAAAAAATATTAAAAAAAAATAAAAATAAAAAAAAATCAGTTTTCTTAGTTTGAATTCAAAATTTAGAAACTTTGATCCTATCCTATCGTTCTTTGGCGCTTGCAGAAATGTTGAGCCCGTTCGACTAAGGTTTTGGGCCATCGTTTCTCTTCGATGAGTTCATTAGAGATAAAAAAAAATATAAAAAAAAAATAAAAAAAATAAAAAAAAAATCAGTTTTCTTAGTTTGAATTCAAAATTGAGAAACTTTGATCCTATCCTATCGTTCTTTGGCGCTTGCAGAAATGTTGAGCCCGTTCGACTAAGGTTTTGGGCCATCGTTTCTCTTCGATGAGTTCATTAGAGATTTCAAAAATAAATAAATAAAAAAAAAATCAAATCAGTTTTCTTAGTTTGGATTCAAAATTGAGAAACCTTGATCCTATCCTATCGTTCTTTGGTGCTTGCAGAAATGTTGAGCCCGTTCGACTAAGGTTTTGGACCATCGTTTCTCTTCGATGAGTTCATTAGAGATTTCAAAAAAATAAATAAATAAATAAATAAATAAAAAATCAAAAAATCAGTTTTCTTAGTTCTGATTCAAAATTGAGAAACTTTGTTCCTATCCTATTGTTCTTTGGTGCTTGCAGAAATGTTGAGCCCGTTCGACTAAGGTTTTGGGCCATCGTTTCTCTTCGATGAGTTTATTTGGGATTTTTTATAAAAAAAAAAAGGGACATAGACCACTAAGGTTAAACCAATTGCGTTCTTTGATCACGATTGATTCAAGAAAAGCCTTGTCCAGAGTGTGGAGACAGCTTGACTGTTCTAGGCAAGGGTCCTCCAAACGGGTTCATTAAGTAATCCTACCCTTACCTGGGGGCAATTCTATCAATTGAGGTTTCATAAGACCGGGTTAGGAGGCCTATGTGTACTCTCTCGTCTTTAAATCTTAAAAATAAAAAAAAATCAAAAATAAAAAAAAAAGATTTTCAAAAAAAAAAATCTTAAAAAAAAAAATAAAAAAAAAATCAAAAATAAAAAAAAGATCTTCAAAAAAAAAAATCTTAAACAAAAAAAAAAAGATTTTTTTAAAAAAAAAAAATGAAAATCTTAAAAAAAAAAATCTTCAAAAAAAAAAACTCTCGTCATTTTAGATTCAGATCCGAGAAATTGTGGTTCCTTCCCTTCTATGTACTGGTGCTCGCGGAAATCGTTGAGCCCGTATTCGGATCGGAATACCATCTGCTCTCTTTGATGAATCCAATCTTGACATTTCAAAAAAAAAGAGAATCCCATCTCGTGGATGCGATCTCCAACATTTGTGCATAGCAATACTGGTACGCCCTTTCAGGGTCTACTGTATCTGTGACCGGCACATTTGTAACTCCTACCTTATATTCTTCTTATCTCGAGCAAGCTCCGCTTCTCGATAAGTCGAATTTAGGTATACAATTGCTTCTAGCAGTCATTGGAACGCTCATTTCGAGCCTACCATGTTCGCTGTCAGAACAATTGTACCATCTATGGCTTTTTGCCTTCTTCATGTCGCTTGGGTCATATCCCTTGAGCGATTTGAAAAGACAACCATAGAAATTCCCATTTATGATCATCATATTCTTGTGATTACTAATGGATGTGGTCTTGTTTCAGAACTTTTTCGAAACTAACAATGGCAGCCTTAACCATTATCTTCGATGAGAACAAGCACCAACTCATGCTTCAACAGAAGCAAACCGAGCGCACTTACAAGCGCCCTGCCAGCTGCCGAAGCGTCAACTCCCTCGGCAACTCTCTGAACTCAGGGTCGACCTCGACTCCCCGAACCATCGTCTTCGGGACACTGGGACCATTCCCACTTCCCGAAGAACAAACTGCGCCTGCCAAAAGGCAGAAGATCGCCTCTCAACGTGTCACTCCCGTGACACCAAAGGCGAGCGCCCAAAAGCCTGAAGCCCGTGGCACCCCCGCGAAGCCTCGACCCACAAACAACCAGGTCTATCCCAAGACTTGGTCTCCAAGACCTTCCCCAAAACAAAGGAGGTCTCAAACATCCACCAAGCCAGCATACCTGGCCCCACTCAAGGAGAACCAGTTCTACCCTCTTGCCTACATGAAAGAGGAGAGACCCATCTCCAACTTGACTCCCAAGTCAACCCAGCATGAGCCGGCTTGTTCCTACAGGCCCAAAATCAGATCATGCATCACCAGGCCTCTCCAAGCACCTGCTAAGGCCTACACTCCTTCAGTTCGACCCTTCATCTCTACAGGGGCCGAACCCGAAAGGTTTAAAGCTTCGCTTCAACAGGCAAAGGACCGGGTCCGCATCCTGTCCTTGCCCAACCACAAAGAAGACAAGCTCGGCTGCTGCGCCCGAGGGAGCACATCCTTCATCGTCAGAGCCCAGCCGGAGCTGACCAAAGCTCAAATCGCTCGTCGAGCACTCCGCCGTGCGTCATATCGACAAAAGAGACTAGAGAAGCAAAGGACCCAGCCTCCTACACTTCAAGTCTCCCATAAATGGGTCGAAAAAGAAAGACCCGACCAAGTTGCTGCCGTCCATATGGTTGGAAAAACCAGAAGACGCCAAAAGTCAGCATCAAAAATCCATGTCCGACGTCCGGTGACCCGTAGCGTCACCGGGACACGAAGACATCCTGAAGAATCTCCTGACCCTTCAAGCCAAGGACGGGAGAGTAATCCTTCATCAAGCTCTTCATCAAAAAGAATGAGCCCCAGCTCGGTCACCAGGACGATTTCTTCGTTCGAATCCCGAGGGATGAACGTCTTGGCTACAAGTTCTGAGCCGCCACCTCAGAATCCACCTCGAGATGATGCGCTCGCACGCATCCAGCAGTTGGAACAAGGCCAGCAGAGGATTGAAACTCTGATGGAAAACATTCTCCTTGTCGTCCAAAATCAGGTGAACAATGAGCCTCCTCCGAATCATAACAATAACGAGGAGAATTGTGAAGAAAATGAGTCACGCGCCCTTACCAAAAAGGACGTAGACAGTATCCTCGCCAAAGCTAAAGAAGAGGATATACTCAAACAGCATGGGATCAAGCCACCATATCCTTTGTGGATGGACTCGGTCCCGTTCCCCACAAAATTCAAGCATCCTACTCTCCAAACATATACGGGGAAAGGATCGGCCAGACAGCACGTCATCCACTTCAAGATCTTGACGGGAGCTATCGCGGATCAAGATGCACTCAAGATTCGCCTCTTTGCAAGTACCCTAAAAGGTACGGCCTTCGATTGGTACTCCACTCTGCCGGAGAACTCCATTCAGAACTGGGCTATGCTGGAGACACACTTCCTGACCCACTTCCAAGGTGAGGATCATCCTGTTACTATGGCTCAGCTCTGCAGCCTAAAACAGGGAGAGAATGAGTCAACTTATGACTTCATTCACAAGTGGAAAGCAATGGCGTACAAATGCTCAGATGTACTGCCACAAGCGTCGCTAGTTGACATCTGCCGAAACAACATGAGAGCTAAAATCCGCTCCATGATCATCGGCAACAAATCAAAGAACCTGGGGGAGCTCCTCGAAGCTTCCATGGAAGCTGAAACGGTGATCAAAGACCTCAACAGTCAGAAATCATCAAAGAAAGAGCCGACTGCTGTTGCAACCTCTAAACCAAAGAAGAAAGAGGTCCTCAATGTGCAAACCAAGTCAGCTCCTCAGCAGCCAAAGAAAGCTGAAAACAAAACTGCAGGTAAAAGGCCTGAACTCTCTGATGCCTTCAAAGAGCGAGTAGAAAAGAAATATCCGTTCGATGAAGACGTCGAAGAAATCTTTGAGGCTCTCCTAGCAAATGGCAAACTCATTTTGCCAGAGCCCAAAAGACCGGGAGATGTTGGCAAAACCAATGATCCTCGGTACTGTCCATACCACCAGATGGTTTCGCATCCTCTCAATCAATGCTTTGTTGTGAGAGAGAAGATAAACGAGATGTGGAAAAACGGAGTCATCACCTTTGACAAAAACTATGGGACTGCCTCCGTCAACATGGTGTCATATGGACAAACACCAAAGTCACCGAAGAAGAAGATCACTACTTCCTTCAAGGTGATAAATAGAATTCAAACGTCCGAAGTGTTGGTTCCTTTCCCGACACCAGACGGACAACCTATATGGGTACATCCCGATCTCCTGGAAGATGAAAATTGGGAGATCGTCAAAACAAAGCCAACAGCTCAACAGCGAAGGCAGGCTAGGAAACATCTCCTCAGTCTCAAACGGCAAGAGAAGACCCAGCCAAAACAAGCAGTCCCTGAAAAGGCAGAGGTCTCCTCTACCACTTCACTCGGGGCAACAGAAACGTCCCTTCCAGAGACTTCAAAGGGGGTAAGAAAACTCACTCTCAGTGATTTCATGCCACCTCAATTCAGAGAAGAAGCCATGCAGGGGGCATCATACTCTTGCAACTCGGTAGTTGGATTCTCCATTGATGGATACGAGTCCAGCGACACCGACGATGGATTCGAGCCCAACTACACCGATGAGTGGGAGGAATCTCTTGAAACAGGAGAATATCTCTCCGATGAAGAATGGGTTCCTGAAACTCACCTTATACCAGTAATCTGGTATAACCCCTTGCAGCCACAAGGATCCTGGTCTGATGATGAAGAAGACCAAGAGGCTGCACAAGAAGATGCTGTTAACCCAGCACCTGTCATTGCTCCAGTGGAAATCAACTATGTTGAGCCACACGGAGAAGACGAAGAAGAGGATCTGGCTCCCATGCCTGATCTTGAAGAATATGCAAGGATCTTGCAGCGTCTCGCTCTAGAACAAGAGCAAGACCGCGTCAACGAGATTCCTCACAATCCAGAGCCGGAAGTCCCTGAAGCTCACCAGGTACCTCCACCCTTAACTCCTGAAAATGGAGAACATTACTGGATAGACGATCCTCTTACATCCGAGGACGAGTCTGACTCCGAGCAGGCAACATCTCCTATCAGAGCTTCCTGTAATGTAATATATCAGGACTATAGCTCTTCTGAAGCGTCGTCTGATGAGATTACCTACACTCCGACGACGCCTAGCAATGTATCCTCTGGAGCTACCTCGTCTCACGTGACTTTCACAGAGATGACACCCTCTCAGGTTTCTTCTCCTAAGACTGTGACTTCAGGATACACATTCTTCCCGACTCATCATCATGAAGAAAACCCAACTTGGGATGATGGATGGGTCAACGAAGAAGAAAAGCTGCTGGATGCTGTTCAGGACTTGCTCCCGGAAAATGCTCCGTGCAACACAATCACTGAGGATGGCAACTCTGTTGCAGATACATCCCCAGTAGATGAAAAACGACAGCCTCTTGATCCTGAAGACAATCTTCCAAACGAAGATCCTTCTCAAGAAGCTCTCGAAGTTGGTAGAGGCACCCGTTCGGGCCGGGACTACCACAAGAGTTACAACCAATCTTCCTTTACTTATGTAAATCCTTCGGGAAAAGATGTTGTAAGCGCCCCCAGTGGCAACAATGATGAACATGCAGGCCCTAAGGAGGCTTTCAAGTATGACTTGGTTGAGCACTTCAAACACATACCTGCACGTCTTCACATCCTGGATTTATTACGAATGTCTCCACGCACTCGTGATAATCTCATCTCAGAATTGCAAAAACTGAATGAGGATGTCGACAAACATGCCCCACAAGTCCTCCAAATTGAAATGGACTACCGGGTCAAAAACTCAGAAACCTCCTTAAAAGGAGAAAAAGAGAAAAGCGAGGGATCATGCATCCAATGCCTCTCGGTTCAAAAGGCAGCCTGTGCAACCATCGCCTTCACTAAGGAAGACCTCCTACTTGGCGAAGCAAGGCACAACCGACCCCTGTACTTCACAGGGTACATCAAAGAAATGCCAATACATAGAGTTCAGATCGACCCAGGTTCTGCACTCAACCTTATCTCCACTTCGGCTCTTGAAGAGTTGGGCATCCCACCCAGCAAGCTAAGCCACACATCTGTATCTATCTTTGGATACGATGGGAGCGCTCAAAGGCCTATCGGCAAAATCAGGTTCAAATTGCAAATCGGTGATCTTATCTCTGAGGTCACTGTGTATGCAATAAAAACCCCCTCATGCTACAACATTCTTCTCGGACGTCCTTGGATACACGAGAACGGTGTTGTCCCTTCAACTCTACATCAATGCATCAAGTTCGTCGGCGACGACGGCATGGTACATCGCGTCTTTGCGGACAGAAAACCCTTCAAAGGTAAAGAAGTCCACTTCGCAGACTCCCAGATGTATGAAGGAGAAAAAGAAGAAGAGGAAACAGCACCCCCTGCTGAAAATCTCCAGAAAGATAAAGGCAAGGCTCCTCAAAAATCACCGGAAGAAAACAAACCCTCCGGCAAATTAGAAGAGAGTAGTCAATCTCCCTTCCTCATCTCCCTCAAATCTTCAAAACCTTTGGTCATCACGACTAAAGTGAAGAAGGCGAAACAAAAGCCTGGGGGCAAATTTGTTGTCTCTCTCGTGTCTATCATGCAAGACACAGACTCGGACTCAGAGCCAGAAGACGATGCATCGTCAAGCCAAGCTGACACTCAGCAAGTTCAGCCTGCTCTCACTCCGATGGAGACACCTGCTGATGTAGAAGATCCTACGTCTGCTACCTTTGTTGTTCCGGCAACATCACCAAAGCAAAGACCGATCTTCTTTCATAGATCGGATGCTTCTTCATCAAGTTCTCTGCTTGAACCTTTTCAAAATGAAGGTATGCCTCAGCTATCTCTATATAGTCCTGTGGCACAAGCAATTATGAAGAAAATGGGCTTTGACGCTCAAAACCCAGTCGGTTTGGGAGAAAGACGCGGTATTCTCACGCCATTGGAGCCCGCCTTGACCAAAAGCCAGCTGGAAGATTGGAGACTCTATGGTCATGTAGAAAAGTCTTCATATGGGTTAGGATATGATCCCGACACTCCTCTGAGACAGTTGACACAAAAGCTTAAAAGTCGTTTTACCGACCAAGCCTCAACATCTCAAGTCCACGAAGACATCGATCTCCCTGGAAATCTCTTTAAAGAGTTACCTGACAAAGATCCAGGAAGCTCATCCAATTGGTATGATTTCTCTGATGATAAAGAGGAATCGTCCGATAATGCAGACTTGTGCTATTCTGACCCAGAAGAACCCTCGTCTCCAAAAGAAATACCAGACTCAACAGGCGATTGGGACTATCTCATAGCAAGCCTTGAGGAGATCACCAATCAAGAAAATCCATGGAAAGGAACAGAGCCTTGGTCTGGTAATGCAGTTGAAACTCCAGAAGGTTTCGTTGAGTTGGAAGCCTCCGAAAATATTGTGGAGGAACCACCTTCGAACCTTCCGACAGAAGATTCTGTTGAAAAGATAAACTTGGGAACACCTGATAACCCACGTCCTGTATTCATAAGCAAGAATATAAAGGATGATGAGTTACCCGAGTATATCGCTTTTCTTCGTGAGTTCGTTGATTGCTTTGCATGGTCCTATGCTGAAATGCCTGGTTTAGACCCCAAAATAGCAGTCCACAAACTCAATCTTCAAGAAGAAATCAAGCCTGTCAAACAAGGCCAAAGAAGATTCCGTCCAGATGTGATGGATAAAATTGAACAAGAAGTTCAAACAATGCTTATTTTTATCGTTTCATTGTTCAAAAACAAAAAAATCCAAGTTTAGGAGCCTCTCCCTGACTTGACCAAAGCTTTCGATCCTTGAACCAAAATTCATGGTTTGAAACAAAAATCCGGATTCAGGGATTTCCACCCTAGTCCACCTTACCTTTTACCGCCAAATGGTTCTAGGTCAAAATTTACGACCCTCGTGTCTTTAAACAAAAAAAAAATGGTTTTTCAAAAATCGTGGGGATATGACATCAAAGTCAGTACCCGCAAAACAAAAATTTTGAAAAAAAGCAAGGATGCGACATTCCATCGATACTTGCACCCTAAATCGCAGGGAAGCGACATTTCGTCGATACTTGCAAAATCCAAAAACCGTGGAGAAGCAACAAACCAGTTGATATCCACAACCCAATTCCAAAAATCGTGGAGATGCAACATACCAGTTGCTATCCACAACCCAAATTTCAAAGGTTCGAGAAAACCTCAAATTTCAAAAATCACGGGGAAACGACATCAAGTCAGTACCCGCAAAATCAAAAGTTTTGGGAAAAGCAGGGAAGCGACGCTTAGTCGATATTTGCACCCCAATTCGCGAGGAAGCGACATTCCATCGATACTTGCAAAACCTAACCCGCGAGGAATTGACATTCCATCAATACTCGCAAAACCGAATGAGCAAGGAAGCGACATTCCATCGATACTTGCAAGACCATTCAGCGGGGAGGCGACATTTAGTCGATACCTGCATTTTGAAAGCAAAAAAAAAAAATCTGGCTATAAACGCCAAAACCTGGCTCTTTTGCCCAAAAACCGGCTATCAATGCCACCAAACCGGCTATAAATGCCACAAACCGGCTATCAATGCCACAAAAAATTGGCTTTCACGCCGACAAACCAAAACTTGGCTTTCAAAAATGGCTATCAATGCCACCAAACCGGCTATAAATGCCACAAATTGGCTATCAATGCCACCAAACCGGCTATAAATGCCGCAAATTGGCTATCAATGCCACCAAACTGGCTATAAATGCCAACAAAACAAACACCGGCTTCCATGCCAACCCAAATTTTGGCTTTTACGCCATAAAATTTCGGCTTCCATGCCAACCCAAATTTTGGCTTTTACGTCATAAAATTTCGGCTTCCATGCCATCTCAAAATTGGCTCCCATGCCACGAACAAAATTTTTGGCTCTTATGCCATCTCAAAAATCGGCTATAAATGCCACACAAAAAAAACCTGACTCTCATGTCAAAACTGGCTGTAAATGCCACAAAAATCCGGCTTTCATGCCGAATTCGTTTCCCCTACCAAAACAATCATTTGACAAAAGATTTTCACAAAATGACAAAACTTTTGATCAAATCCCATTTAGCAATTGCTTTCATCACAAAAAGATTTGAGTGAGCGTAGGGAAAACAAAAAAAAAAGGTACCAAAAAAAATACATGTGGTACCAAAGCAAAAAAAAAAAAAAAAGAAAGTGTTCACAAGCACTACAAAAAAAAAAAAGAAAAGAAAAGTACCAAAAAATACATGTGGTACCAAAAAAAGAAGAAAGTGTTCACAAGCACTACAAAAAAAAAAGAAAAGAAAAGTACCAAAAAATACATGTGGTACCAAAAAAAAAGAAAGTGTTCACAAGCACTACAAAAAAAAAGAGTACCAAAAAATACATGTGGTACCAAAAAAAAGAAGAATGGTTTCTGCTATAAAAAATCAGGAGCTTAGCCAAAAATGGTCTCCAGCCAAAGCTTCAGCTCCTCAAGCAAACTCTTGGCCTCAGCCGTCAGAGTTTCCAAGGCACGCTTCTTCAGGAACTTGCCATGAGATGCTGGCGAATGCCGTAACCCTTCTTTTACACCGGGAAGCTCTTCCCCAGCAGTTTGCCATCGTTCGTTTTCTAGAGTCCTCCTCTCGAGAACTTGACCGGCATCTGCAACCCTGCGGATCAGAGTACTCTCCCTGTCACGAGCCTCTGTTATAGCAGCCCACTTCGCATCGACTTGTGCCTTCAAATGCTCAAGACGTTTCCTGGCCTCCTCAACTTCCCTATCAAGGACGTTAAGGTCATGCCTCAATCCGATGATGGCTAGCTCTTCCTTGTTCTTCTCCCGAACTAGCTGCTTCTTGCTTTGTGTAGCCTCATTCAGGTCAGACTTAGCCTTATCAGCAGGGTCCAAGAACATCTCCTTGAAGAATTGGTCGTCAGGGAAACCCATGGTCTCAAACCACTTGTCACCCAGTGCAATGATCCTATCAACGGTCGCCCTGGCACCTGTGACATCCAGACCAACCTCTTCGGTATCAGTGAGAATCTCCTGCACATGTGGGATCATGCCAAATCCTGCTTCCAAGTGTCCAGAAAGGAGAGTCTTGATCCAAGAACTCAAAACCCGAGCCAGCACCTTCTTCGCAAATTGAAGAGACGAACTGGATGAAGATTCACCCTTCTCCGCTGATCGGCTGCTCATGTCATGTCCCATTGGAAGAGTAACAAAAGAACTCTTTTCACTTGGAGCCACTGGAGAGGGAATCTCAACACGAGGCATCTCCTCAATCATGTCTGAACTGGTCTCTACCTCCGGATCGACCTCTGGCATCCCTTGCTCTGGTTCTGAAGAAAGCGATGGACTCTCTTCTGTCACTTCAAAACCTGCAAATGAAACACAAAAAGGTATGAATATGATCCTGTTCAAAAAAAAAAAAAAAATCATCAGGGTCATCACTACAAAGTACCTTCTTCGACGACTGGCGGAACACTCTCTTCCTCCATGAACTCATCAGAAGCATCATCGACATTTGCGTCCATTGATGGTTCAAAGTCATCGGAATCCTGTGACAAGTCAGCTGACAAGAAGAAATGTTAGCAAATCAAGTCGCAGGCAAAAAAAAAAAAAGAAACTTTCTCAAAAAAAAAAAAGGAGAAAGAAAAGAAAAAAAAAGGAACTTTCCCAAAAAAAAAAAAAAAAAAAAAAAAAAGAAAAGAAAAAAAAGAAAAGAAAGAAAAAAAAGAGAAGAGACACTTTTTTTTACCATCCTATTCTCTACATGGAGTTTTCTTGAAAGAAAAAGAGAGAAAACTTACTTGAAGCCATTGATGGAGAAGAAGAAGGAAAAAGCTTGAAGATCCTTGAAGAAGAAGCACTCTTGGTCTTGGAGCTCTCTTGAGATTGTTGCAAAAGAAAGCAATAAGAGCAAGAGATCCTACCTTCCTTTGCTTTTATAGGAGAGAGCAAATCAAAGAAGGAAACAAAGAAGAAAGGTAAGTGTTACTAATTAAGTAACCTTACCAAAAGAGAAGGAATTAGAAAGATTCTTTCCCAAAAAGAAAGATGTCTTTGAGAGATTTCCTCCCAAAATCAATCAAATGAGAGATTCTCTCCAACAAAAAAAGGATATTGGAGATTTCTTCCCAAAAAGAAAGATACCTTGAGATATTCTCTCCCAAATTAAGGGAATATGAGAGATTCTCTCCCATAAAGATATTTTTAGATATTCTCTATCCAAATGAGATATCTTTAGATATTCTTTACAAAAATGGCCCCACATGAGATCTAAGCCATCCTAAAAAGCTTAAGGTCCCATGGGCTAGCCCATATGAGCCAGGTTTGACCACCTAGGCACTAAAAAAAAAAAAAAAAAAAAAAAAAAAAAAAAAAAAAAAAAGGGCTTTTAGTCAGAAAAAAATCCCTCTTACCAAGAGCATACAATAATGGTTCCATGCCTCTTTTGAGTTGATTGAACCATACAAAAAATTCCAAGCCCCGTGAGCTTCCAAAAAATCAAACCATCCAGCCTCATATACCAAATTGAGCCAAAATCTTGAAATTGACATTCCACAAAAAAATCCAAACCACTCCAATGGACCCACACAGTCCCAAAGAGTGACCAAAAACCAAATCCTGGTCCCCTAACTTGCCACATACAGCTTGTTAGGTCACAAGACCAAAACCAAAAACCAAATCCTGATCCCCCAACTTGCCACATACAGCTTGTTGGGTCACAAGGTCAAAAACAAAAGCCCAAATCCACATCCCTGATGTCATCTTCAAAACTTTGCCTCGAGATGGTGTGTGATTCCTTTCACTACCATAAAATTCCCCTGGAAGCTCAAAGGCTACTTTACCAAAGGAAAGATTGCTCAAAGACTCTTGGTCAAGACACAAGCTCTCCTTCAGAAATCTCTTCGAGGCACATCGACTACAAAAGTCAAGCAACTCGTCGCTGTACCTCGAGGGGGCATTTGTTGACACCAAAAATGTCACTTTGCCTCTTCAACATCAAGAAGGCTGCATGAAGTCGCAACCTGCCATAAATAGACAATGCAATTTCTCCAAAAAATCAAATCTTGTCAGAATCAAACAAAAACTGCAAGATCCTTCAAGATAGCCAAGAGAAGAGTACACATGAAGTTTCGGGCCATTTCGACAACATTTGGCCTAACTTCACTTCTCCGACAGCTAAAATGGCGCTCCCGGCGGCGACATCATCGGAGACGTCAAAACTTCGATCAGAGCCTACGGATGACTCCAGCATGTCTCAAAAGGGCTCCATGCCAAATTTCAAGTCAAACCGACAACGTTTGACCCTCCATCAATGCTCGAGCAGCAAAATCAAGCCTCCCGGCGGCGGAAACCACCGGAGCCTTCGCTCATCAAACCAAGTGCATGAGTGGCTTCAACATGCTTCCAAAAGGCTGCACGTCAAATTTCAGGTCATTCCGAAAACGTTTGACCAGGTTTCGATGCTCCGAGAGAAAATCAAGCCTACCGGCGGCAGAGCAACCCGGGACCATGACATCCAAAACGGAGCCCATGGAACGTCTCAAAATGACTCCAATAGGCTCCCCGTCAAATTTCAGGTCAATCGGACATCGTTTGACCGCACATCAAAGCTCGGCATTTTCCCCGCAGCAAAATCAAGTGAAGCATCGACGGGACCCCAAACGGCTTCAAAACTCAAACAAAAGCCTATGGTTGGTCTTATTTATTGCTCAGGAGGCTTCACCTCAAATTTCAGGTCATTCCGACATCGTTTGACCAAGTTTCGACTTCTGGCGGAAAATCAGCAGCTCTACGCGACAAAGTCTTCGGCTTTCCCGGAAAATTAGAAACTTTGCACTCTAAAAATGCAAGGATTCTCATCAAGTTTTCTACAGGGAAATCAAGCCAATAAATGAGAAGAAATGTCAAGAAAAATACAGAAGAAAACGGCGACGAAAAAGACCTCAAAACGACCGCAAAACGGGCTCCGAAGGGGAAAAATCCCCCAGGGTCGCAGACCCCTGCGACCATGGCCCATGGTCGCAGGCCCCTGCGACCATGGCCCATGGTCGCCGGTCCATGGTCGCCGGCGACCATGGAGGTCCGGGTCACCGGATTTTCTGCCGGTGACCCGTTTTTCCGTCTTTTTTCGCGTTTCGCGCACTTTGGCCCCTGTGGTTTCCTGAAAATGTGATTTTTAGTGCTTGAAATTGACTCATATCCGACGACATCCGTCAAAATCACGGGTCAACCTCCAAAAGCATAAAATCATCAGTGATCGCTCCAAGATCGCCAACCGGCTGACCAAGAAAGTGCACTTTCTGTCCGACCGATCGTGAAATCGACAAGACAGATGTCACCGGCCCGCTCTTAGCTATCAATGTCTGAAGTTACATGTTCATCCGATGTCGATCAGCATGTAGATCCATCGATGATCATCGCCAGAAGAATTCCAGAAGACACGGCATGGCCCGCGACTCTTCGACTGCTCGGCGACCAATTAATGTGGTTAATTGACTAGCTTTATTGCAGTCATTAATTCATTTCTTTGGACGGCCCAATCAGAAGCAAGCATTTGGGAGTTACAAGTCAATTGATTCATGGCATTTAAACCATAAAACTCCTCCCATTATGGTAATTAAGGTGATTAAAAGCCCTTAATCTCCATCGGCCAATCAGATTCAAGGAAAAAGGAGTTACAAAATCAAGAAATAAATCTTGTAACTCCTCCCATTAGAGCCATTAAGGCTCATAAACCCTCCTAAATGGCTACCAAAAGCCTATAAATAGGAGAGCATTCCATTGAAATGGAGATCGGAAAAAGATCGGGAAGAGATCGGAAAAAAGATCGGAAAAAAGAGGAGAAAATCAGAAGATCAGAAAAAAAGGGATCAGAAAGAATCCAGAGAAAGAAAAAAGAGAGAAAACTCTGCTGAAGTTCTGCACCGGCCACCACTACAAGGTGACAAAAGTCCCTTGGGGGGCACCCCCCCAAGGTCCTTGCCTTCTCCTGCTGCCTCCAATGGCTTAGACGTGGCTTTTCAGCCCGTCTACTTAGCTTTTTATTGGACATAGGACCTTCTCTTGGTCTTTGTCCTCTAAAAATCTGAGGTTATAGCCAAGCCAAGCGAATCAAGAGCATCTTCTGTTCTCATCTGCATGGATGATGGCGAAGCCCATACATGGCTTGCGACCGTCAATCTGAACGAGTCCCCCACAATCTCCTGAAAAGTTAGATCTTCCTTTTCTTGCTTTTCATTGTAGTTTGTATTTTTCTAAAAGAGACAAAAATCACAACTCTTGTCTTTCATTATTGATGAGAATTGTAAATCGGCTATAAACGCCAAAATCGGCTATAAATGCCAAACAAAATCGCCTTTCACGGCAAACCAAGAAAATGTCTCTTTTCTTAAATATTTGTGCAATGGAAAACTTGAAAGAAGTTGATTTCCTTTTTACTTGCGAAGGTTGATCTCCGGATTACCACTTGCAATTCCAAGTAAAATAGAAAATCTGGCACACCCACACAAAAGAAATGTTGATGCACGCTTCAGGGCCCGCCAGGGCGCGAAAGGGCCGGACCCGACGGACTCCCACGTTCCGCCGACCCCGGTAGCCGCCCCAGCGGGCGCCTCGGAGCGCGTTCCATCAGACTAGAGTGGAAATCCCTGAATTCAGATTTTTGTTTCAAACCATGAATTTTGGTTCAAGGATCGAAAGTTTTGGTCAAGTCAGGGAGAGGCTCCTAAACTTGGATTTTTTTTTTTTTGCAATGAAACGATAAAAGTAAGCATTGTTTCTGAATCTCTAGAAATTTTGACATTTGATATGAAAATTCTGAAGAGAGTGGGTTTGACGAGCGAGTACCTGAGAACAGGTTTTGGCCATACATGCATTGCTCTTACCCAGTTAGGTAAGTCTTCAAGGGTAGTACCGCTTCAAGAACTTGCCGTTGATAGGCAGCATACATCTGTCGCCTTCCATGTTTAGGAGGGCATATGCGCCGTTGGAGAAGACTTTGTCGATGACGTAGGGTCCCTCCCATTTTGGTTCAAATTTGCCTTTGGATTTGTGTGCGAAGACCATTGGTCTTTTTACCGCAAGAACCAAGTCACCCTTTTTGTAGGCGCGTTGCCGGACCCTTTTGTCAAAAGATCCTGCCATGCGTGCTTGGTAAAGTTCAATGCTTTGTCGAGCTTCAAGCCGTCTCTCGTCGAGATTGTCCAGCTCATGGAGTCGCAATTTGACATTGCTTTCTTGAGTCATGTCATTTTGTAGAGATACCTTCAGAGAAGGAATTTGTACCTCTAGGGGCACGACAGCTTCGCATCCATAGATCAAGGAGAATGGTGTGCTATGGGTTGGTCCTCGAACGGTGGTTTGATAGGCCCACAAAGCTTCAGACAGTTTATCGCTCAAGTCTCTTTTGTGACTAGAGACCATTTTCTTGAGGATTTTGCAGAGTGTCTTGTTGAAGGCTTCTGCTAATCTGTTTGCTGCCGGATTGTATGGAGTCAAAGGACAGCTTTGAATTTTGTATTTGTCGCAGAACCTGTAGAATCGATGATCCCGGAATTGTGGTCCGTTATCATGGACGAATCTTTTGGGTATGCCGAAACGACAAATGATGTTGGTGCGTAGGAATTGAAGGACTGATGATGTCTTCATTTCGTTGAACGCAAATGCTTCTGACCACTTGGAAAAATAATCCGTTGCGGCGAAGATGAAGCGATGACCTTTGCTTGAAGGGGGAGAAATAGGACCTATGATGTCCATGCCCCATGCTTCAAAAGGCCACGAGATTGCTGTAGGGTGTAGCCATTCCGGAGGCATGTGAATGTAATCTCCGTGAACTTGGCATAGCTGGCAGCGTTTGGCAAATTGCATTGCGTCGGGTACCATGGTAGGCCAATAGTAACCTAACCTTTTTATCTGATCATAGAGCTTAGGACCTGCCTGATGGGCTCCACAAAGACCAACATGAACTTCTTTAAGTGTTTCTTCGGCCTCTTGTTGTGATAAGCAGCGTAGAAGTACTCCGTTGAAGGATTTCCTGTAGACGATTTTTGAAGGAATATCCAAATGAAAGTTTGGGGTTCGCCTTTGAATGCTTACCCGTTCTTTTGGATCTTCAGGTAGGATTCCGAACATAGTGTAATCAATGAACGGATCCCTCCAGTCGCCGATTGAAGGTTGAAGGATAGAGATCCGACTTCCAACCACTCGGTGGCATTCAGCAACTGCTTGGTGTGTGTTAAGAGGAGGGAGGATCCTTCTCTCGCACACTGTAATTTGTATGTTTTCCCCTTCCTGGATCGCCATTGATGCGGCAAGTCCGGCCAGGGCATCTGCACGGATGTTTTCACCTCTACGAATGTGGGTGATGTGACAGATGTCAAACTTTTGCAGAAGCGATTGTGCCTTGTTGTAGTAAGGCAGCAGATCAGGCTTCCTGACTTCATATTTCTGATTCATCTGGTTGACGATCAGTTGAGAGTCTCCAAAGACTTCCAGCATAGTGATACCGGATTCGATGGCGAGTTCCAATCCTAGGATCAAAGCTTGGTATTCAGCTGCATTGTTTGTGCATGGTTCCAGTAGCGAGAAAGCGTGTGGAATCATGTATCTGTTAGGGCTAACAAAGAGGATGCCAACTCCTGAGATCAGCTGTCTTTTTTCATTTGTCCTGGTTGCACCATCAAAGTACATGTCCCAGGAGGCATTTGGCGAGAAGGTCTCCACGTTGTAGACGGGTTCGTCTGGGAGATCATCTCTGAGTGGTGAATCTTTAGGCAATGGATGCTCTGCGAGGAAATCTGCTAGAGCTTGGCCTTTGATTGCTTTTTGTGGCACATACCTAATATCAAATTGTGATAGAAGGATGGACCATTTTGCCAGTCGGGCATTCAGAGAACCTGATTTTGTAACAAGGACCTTCAAGAGGTTGATCCTTGAGACGAGGTAGACTATGTTGGAAAGCAAGTAGTGACGTAGCTTTTGTACGACGAACATCACTGCATGGCATTCTTTTTCGACTGGAGAGTAACGATGCTCTGCACCTACTAGCATGCGGCTGAGGTAATATAGAGCAGCTTCCTTTCCCTCACCATTCTCTTGTGCAAGCAGAGCGCCTACAGAATGATCAAGAGCTCTTGTGTACAAGATGAATGGTTTTCCAGTGACAGGGGCAGCTAACACTGGAGGTTTGGTCAGGTATGACTTGATATCTTGAAATGCGGCTTCACAGTCGGCATCCCAGACAAAGTCTACACCCTTTTTCATCGATCGAGAGAATGGACGGCATTTCCCCGAAAGATTGGAGATGAACCGTTTGATGTAGGCCAATCTCCCTTGGAGCCCTTTTAATTCTCTCAAGGTTCTTGGAGAGGGCATTTCTAGAATAGCCTTGACTTTTATGGGGTCAAGTTCTATTCCAGCTTTCTGAACAAGGAATCCGAGAAACTTACCCGACGAGACGCCGAAGAAGCATTTTAGAGGATTCATCCGCAGTTTGTGTTTGCGGAGTCGGAGGAAGACTTCCCGAAGATCTTTGAGATGATCTTCTTTTCTTCTGCTTTTGACGGCGAGGTCATCAACGTAACATTCGACCGTCTTGTGCTGCATATCTTGGAATATTTTCATCATAGCCCTCTGATATGTGGCACCAGCATTTTTCAGACCAAATGGCATGACAGTGTAGCAATACACGCCAAATGGAGTCCGAAATGAAGTGTGTTTTTCATCTTCGGGATGAGTCTTTATCTGATTATAACCAGAGAAGCCATCCATGAATGTCATTCGCTCGAATTCGCAGGTATTGTCAATCATCACCTCCGGTATGGGGAGCGGGAATTCATCTTTAGGGCAAGCGCCATTCAAGTCTCTATAGTCAATACAGACTCTGATCTGCCCATTTTTCTTTGTCACGGGGACAATGTTGGCCAACCATTCTGGATGTTGTTCCTCACGGATGAAGCCGACGCTTTTGATCTTTTGAACTTCTTGATCAATTTTATCCATCACATCTGGACGGAATCTTCTTTGGCCTTGTTTGACAGGCTTGATTTCTTCTTGAAGATTGAGTTTGTGGACTGCTACTTTGGGGTCTAAACCAGGCATTTCAGCGTAGGACCATGCAAAGCAATCAACGAACTCACGAAGAAAAGCGATATACTCGGGTAACTCATCATCCTTTATATTCTTGCTTATGAATACAGGACGTGGGTTATCTGGTGTTCCCAAGTCTATCTTTTCAACAGGATCTTCTGTTAGAAGGTTCGAAGGTGGTTCCTCCACAATATTTTCGGAGGCTTCCAGCTCAACAAAACCTTCTGGGATTCCAAGGGCATTTGTAGACCGAGGGTTTGTTCCTTTCCACGGGTCTTCTTGATTGGTGATCTTTTCAAGGCTTGCTATGAGATGGTCCCAGTTGCCTGTTGAAACTGGGTCGAAGTAAGGTACTTCTTTTTGAGACGAGGGCTCTTCTGGGTCAGAGTAGCACAAGTCTGTATTATCGAACGATTCCTCTTTATCATCAGAGAAATCGTACCAATTGGATGAGCTTCCTGGATCTCTGTCAGGTAACTCTTTAAAGAGTTATCCAGGGAGATCGATGTCTTCATGGACTTGAGATGTTGAGGCTTGGTCGGTAAAACGACTTTTAAGCTTTTGTGTCAACTGTCTCAGAGGAGTGTCGGGATCATACCCTAACTCATATGAAGACTTTTCTACATGACCGTAGAGTCTCCAATCTTCCAGCTGGCTTTTGGTCAAGGCGGGCTCCAATGGCGTGAGAATACCGCGTCTTTCTCCCAAACCGACTGGGTTTTGAGCGTCATAGCCCATTTTCTTCATAATTGCTTGTGCCACAGGACTATATAGAGATAGCTGAGGCATACCTTCATTTTGGAAAGGTTCCAGCATGGAGTTTGATGAAGAAGCATCCGATCTATGGAAGAAGATCGGCTTTTGCTTTGGTGATGTTGTCGGAACAACAAAGGTAGCAGACGTAGGATCTTCTACATCAGCAGGTGTCTCCGTCGGAGTGAGAGCAGGCTGAACATGCTGAGCGTCAGCTTGGCTTGACGATGCATCGTCTTCTGGCTCTGAGTCCGAGTCTGTGTCTTGCATGATAGACACGAGAGAAACAACAAATTTGCCCCCAGGCTTTTGCTTTGCCTTCTTCACTCTGGTTGTGATGACGAAAGGTTTTGAAGATTTGAGGGAGATGACGAAGGGAGATTGACTACTCTCTTCTAATTTGCCAGAGGGTTTGTTTTCTTCCGGTGATTTTTGAGGAGCCTTGCCTTTATCTTTCTGGAGATTTTCAGCAGGAGGTGCTATTTCCTCTTCTTCTTTTTCTCCTTCATAAATCTGGGAGTCTGCGAAGTGGACTTCTTTACCTTTGAAAGGTTTTCTGTCCGCAAAGACACGATGTACCATGCCGTCGTCGCTGACGAACTTGATGCATTGATGTAGAGTTGAAGGGACAACACCATTCTCGTGTATCCAGGGGCGTCCGAGAAGGATGTTGTAGCATGAAGGGGTTTTTATTGCATATACAGTGACTTCAGAGATAAGATCACCGATCTGCAATTTGAACCTGATTTTGCCGATAGGCCTTTGAGTACTCACATCGTATCCAAAGATAGATACAGATGTGTGGCTTAGCTTGCTGGGTGGGATGCCCAACTCTTCGAGAGCCGAAGTGGAGA
The DNA here is from genome assembly GCA_028538565.1 of Umbellularia californica. Taxonomy (NCBI): domain Eukaryota; kingdom Viridiplantae; phylum Streptophyta; class Magnoliopsida; order Laurales; family Lauraceae; genus Umbellularia; species Umbellularia californica. Next base: position 7,730,140 of record JAPQWN010000001.1, on the reverse strand, counting down.
TGAGGTTGAGTGCAGAACCTGGGTCGACCTGAACCCTGTGTATAGGCATTTCCTTGATGTACCCTGTGAAGTACAGGGGTCGGTTGTGCCTTGCTTCGCCAAGTAGGAGGTCGTCCTTTGTGAAGGCGATGGTTGCACTGGCTGCTTTTTGCACCGAGAGGCATTCAATGCATGATCCCTCAGTTTTCTTTTCTCCCTTTGAGGAAGTTTCAGAGTTTTTGACCCGGTAGTCCATTTCAATTTGGAGGACTTGTGGGGCATGTTTGTCGACATCCTCATTCAGTTTTTGTAATTCTGAGATGAGATTATCACGAGTGCGTGGAGACATTCGTAATAAATCCAAGATGTGCAGTCGTGCAGGTATGTGTTTGAAGTGCTCGATCAAATCATACTTGAAAGCCTCCTTAGGGCCTGCATGTTCATTGTTTTTGCCACTGGGGGCGCTTACAACATCTTTTCCCGAAGGATTTACATAAGTAAAGGAAGATTGGTTGTAATTTTTGTGGTAGTCCCGGCCCGAGCGGGTGCCTCTACCAACTTCGAGAGTTTCTTGAGAAGGATCTTCGTTTGGAAGATTGTCTTCATAATCAAGAGGCTGTCGTTTTTCATTTACTGGGGATGCATCTGCAGCAGAGTTACCATCCTCAGTGATTGTGTTGCATGGAGCATTTTCCGGGAGCGAGTCCTGAACAGCATCCAGCAGCTTTTCTTCTTCGTTGACCCATCCATCACCCCAAGTTGGGTTTTCTTCATGATGATGGGTCGGGAAGAATGTGTATCCTAAAGTCACAGTCTCAGGAGAAGAAACCTGAGAGGGTGTCATCTCTGTGAAAGTCACGTGAGACGAGGTAGCCCCAGAAGATATGGTGCTAGGTGTCGCCGGTGTGTAAGTGATCTCATCAGATGATGCATCGGAAGAGCTATAATCCCGAATTATCACATTACAGGCAGCTCTTAAAGGAGACGTTGTCTGCTCGGAGTCAGACTCATCCTCAGATGTAAGAGGATCGTCTACCCAGCAATTTTCTCCATTTTCAGGAGTTGAGGGAGGAGGTACCTGGTGGGCTTCAGGGACTTCCGGCTCTGGATTGTGAGGAATCTCGTTGACGCGGTCTTGCTCTTGTTCTAGAGCGAGATGCTGCAAGATCCTCGCATATTCTTCAAGATCAGGCATGGGAGCCAAATCTTCTTCTTCGTCTGCTCTTTGTGGCTCAACATGGTTGATTTCCACTGGAGCAACGACGGGTGCTGGCTCAACAGCATTTTCTTGTACAGCCTCTTGGTCTTCCTCATCATCAGACCATGATCCTTGTGGCTGTAAGGGGTTATACCAGATTACTGGCATAAGGTGAGTTTCAGGAACCCATTCTTCGTCGGAGAGATACTCTCCTGTTTCAAGGGATTCTTCCCACTCATCGGTGTAGCCGGACTCGAATCCATCATCGGTGTCGCTGGACTCGTATCCATCAATGGAGAATCCAACTACCGAGTTGCAAGAGTATGATGCCCCTGCATGGCTTCTTTTTTGAATTGAGGTGGCATGAAATCACTGAGAGTGAAGTTTCTTACCGCCTTTGAAGTCTCTGGAAGGGACGTTTTTGTTGCCCCGAGTGAAGTGGTAGAGGAGGTCTCTGCCTTTTCATGGACTTCTTGTTTTGGCTGGGTCTTCTCTTGCCATTTGAGCCTGATGAGATGTTTCCTAGCCTGCCTTCGCTGTTGAGCTGTCGGCTTTGTTTTTACGATCTCCCAGTTTTCATCTTCTAGGAGATCGGGATGTACCCATATGGGTTGTCCGTCTGGTGTAGGGCAAGGAACCAACACTTCGGACGTTTGAATTCTTTTTATCACCTTGAAGGAAGTAGTGATCTTCTTCTTCGGTGATTTTGGTGTTTGTCCACATGACACCATGTTGACGGAGGCAGTCCCATAGTTTTTGTCAAAGGTGATGACTCCGTTTTTCCACATCTCGTTTATCTTCTCTCTCACAACAAAGTATTGATTGAGAGGATGCGAGACCATCTGGTGGTTGATGGAACGCGCTCCGAATGCCGTGGGTGCTACCGGGGTCGGCGGATGTGGGAGTCCGTCGGGTCCGGCCCTTTCGCGCTCGGGGGGCATGAAGCGTGCATCAACATTTCTTTTGTGTGGGTGTGCCAGATTTTCTATTTTACTTGGAATTGCAAGTGGTAATCTGGAGATCAACCTTCGCAAGTAAAAAGGAAATCAACTTCTTTCAAGTTTTTCATTGCACAAATATTTAAGAAAAGAGACATTTTCTTGGTTTGCCGTGAAAGGCGATTTTGTTTGGCATTTATAGCCGATTTTGGCGTTTATATCCGATTTACAATTCTCATCAATAATGAAAGACAAGAGTTGTGATTTTTGTCTCTTTTAGAAAAATACAAACTACAATGAAAAGCAAGAAAAGGAGGATCTAACTTCTCAGGAGATTGTGGGGGACTTGTTCAGATTGATGGTCGCAAGCCATGTATGGGCTTCGCCATCATCCATGCAGATGAGAACAGAGGATGCTCTTGATTCGCTTGGCTTGGCTATAACCTCAGACTTTTAGAGGACAAAGACCAAGAGAAGGTCCTATGTCCAATAAAAAGCTAAGTAGACGGGCTGAAAAGCCACGTCTAAGTCATTGGAGGCAGCGGGAGAAGGCAAAGACCTTGGGGGGGGGGGGGGGGTGCCCCCCAAGGGACTTTTGTCACCTTGTAGTGGTGGCCGGTGCAGAACTTCAGCAGAGTTTTTCTCTCTTTTTCTTTCTCTGGATTCTTTCCGCTCTCTTCCGATCCAATCTCTTCTTTTTTTCTCCTCCCTCTTTTCTTTTTCAATGGAATGCTCTCCTATTTATAGGCTTTTGGTAGCCATTTAGGAGAGTTTATGAGCTTTAATTGCTTTAATGAAAGGAGTTACAAGATTTATTTCTTGATTTTGTAACTCCTTTTTCTTTGAATCTGATTGGCCGATGGAGATTGAGGGCATTTAATCACCTTAATTACCATAATGGGAGGAGTTTCATGGCTTGAATGCCATGAATCTCTTGATTTGTAACTCCCGAATGCTTGCTTCTGATTGGGCAGTCTAATAGAATGAGTTAATGACTGCCATAAAGCTAGTCAAATAACCACATTAATTGGTCGCCGAGCAGTCGAAGAGTCGCGGGCCGTGCCGTGTCTTCTGGAATTCTTCTGGCGATGATCATTGATGGATCTTCATGCTGATCGACATCGAATGAACATGTAACTTCAGACATTTATAGCTAAGAGCGGGCCGGTGACATCTGTCTTGTCGATTTCTTGATCGGTCGGACAGAAAGAACACTTTTTTGGTCGACCGGTTGGCGATCTTGGAGCGATCACTGATGATTTTATGCTTTTGACGGCGGATCCGAGATGTCGTCGGATATGAGTCAATTTCAAGCATTAAAAATCACAATTTCAGGGAACCACAGGGGCCAAAACGCGTAAAACGCGAAAAGGGACGGGAAAACAGGTCACCGGCGAAAAATCCGGTGACCCGGACTTCCATGGTCGCCGGCGACCATGGGCCGGCGACCCTGGGGGTTTTTCCCCCTTTTTTGGTCCGTTTTGCGGTCTTTTTCGTCGCCGTTTTCTTCTGTATTTTTCTTGACATTTCTTCTCATTTATTGGCTTGATTTCCCTGTAGAAAACCTGATGAGAATCCCTGCTTTTTTAAAGTGCATAGTTTCCAATTTTCCGGGAAAGCCGAAGACTTTGTCGCGTAGAGCTGCTGATTTTCCGCCAAAAGCTGAGACTTGGTCAAACGATGTCGAAATGACCTGAAATTTGAGGTGGAGCCTCCTGAGCAATAAATAAGACCAACCATAGGCTTTTGTTTGAGTTTTGAAGCCGTTTGGGGTCCCGTCGATGCTTCACTTGATTTTGCTGTGGGGAAAATGCCGAGCTTTGATATGTGGTCAAACGATGTCCGATTGACCTGAAATTTGACGGGGAGCCTATTGGAGTCATTTTGAGACGTTCAATGGGCTCCGTTTTGGATGTCATGGTCCCGGGTTGCTCCGCCGCTGGTAGGCTTGATTTTCTCTCGGAGCATCGAAACCTGGTCAAACGTTGTCGGAATGACCTGAAATTTGACGTGCAGCCTTTTGGAAGCGTGTTGAAGCCACTCATGCACTTGGTTTGATGAGCGAAGGCTTCGGTGGTTCCCGCCGCCGAGAGGCTTGATTTTGCTGCTCGAGCATTGATGGAGGGTCAAACGTTGTCGGTTTGACTTGAAATTTGGCATGGAGCCCTTTTGAGACATGTTGGAGTCATCTGTAGGCTCTGATCGAAGTTTTGACGTCTTCGATGATGTCGCCGCCGGGAGCGCCAATTTAGCTGTCGGAGAAGCGAAATTAGGCCAAATGATTCTGAAATGGCCCGAAACTCCTTGTGTACTCCTCTCTTGGCTGTCTTGAAGGATCTTGCAGTTTTTGTTTGATTCTGACAAGATTTGATTTTTTGGAGAAGTTGCATTGCCTATTTATGGCAGGTTGCGACTTCATGCAGCTTTCTTGATGTTGAAGAGGCAAAGTGACTTTTTTTTTTTGTGTCAACAGGGATTGGCAGCTACGACGAGCGACGGGCGGCGGAAGGCGGGAGCATCAGAACTCTCCCCTTCTCCGACGCAGACGATGAATCTGGTTGTCCCTGTCGGCTCCGATGAGATCAAATCCTCTGAAATCGATTCCGACTGAGATCAGACCAGGATTCGAAAATCCTGTTTGTCTTCAAGCGTGTCCCACCTGCGATGGATCTGTTTCAATGTACGACTTCTTCCAGCCCCGATCAGAACTCCGATCTACTTTGTAGCAAAATCAAGAGAACACGATGGTCAACGATCTCCTTTGCAAACTCGGAAATAGAGCTGCTACTACGCAGGTTTCCTGCAGAAGGTGGGACACGCAGATTGGAAGAGGACCAGAAGAAGAGTGATAATGCAAAATGAAAAGGAGGGATAATCCAAAATTTAAAATTTAAAATTTCAAAATTTTATGCCTAAAATGGTTGAAAGGGTATATCAGTCATGAGAATTGTATCCAGGGACCTCTCGCCGAAATATGTCCAGTTGTATGGACTAGAGGCCTTAGAGAAAAAGTTGATGGACTAGAGGCCTTACAAGTACTATATGAGGGACTTTTCGCTAATTACCTCTATTTTCTATCACTAATAAATAGTGGGGCCACAATATCCAACAGAAAGTTCACCAAGCTTTATAACTTGTAATATCATGCGGTCAAATCTATCATTTATGTATAGACACCAGGGGTCAGGCCGGGCTTTTCAAGGCCAAGCCATAATTTGGCTCTCAAGTTTGCTGACATTTTAACATCGGGCCGTATCCTACCTCTGTCGTCTAGGACAAAAAGAAAATACCTTACTTTTGTAGGCCTTAGCAGACCAGCCCGAGCCCCCTCATTAAAGCGCAGGATTCACAGCCCCTAATTATGTAAAAAAAACATAAAATGCCCAGTGGGAAATAGTGTGGCCTGGGTCTTACGTTAGATTAAATAGGGCTGGTGTTAACAAACGATACAATTCCACTTAATATAAGACTTGATCTGGTCCCACTAATATGACTCTCAACAGGATTAATGGATGTGGGTTTCTTGGTGAATAAGTCTCTATTAAGTGTGACTCTTTGGAGCTTGTCTATATAAGATAAGGAAGCTCTAGGGTTGGTAATTATTCAATCTCATAGAAAAGACAAGAGGCCTAGGGTTGGTAATTATTCCATCTCATAGGAAAGACAAGAGGCGAAGAGATTTGTGGAGCTTCCCAATCGCCGGATCGCACATAGATCTCCGGCCGCGTGTCGGAGTCTCCGCATCCGAATCCATCTATTTGTATCAGAGCTTGGTTCCGTGCGTTTCGACGGTTTGGATCATGAAATTACTATTTAGATCGGAGTAGATCTAAGGTTTTCTTCGGACCCAAGCCTCCTTTGTGTTTCTCTGCAAACTCAACTTGAGGAAGACGACGACTGCATGGAAGTTATTATTTCTGTTTGTGTGCATCATCAGGAAATGCAACAAGCACTCAAAAGGGTTTCGTGCATTGATAAGGAAAAGGAATTTTTTTTCTTCACCTTGGGACACGCGCACAGTTGGAGAGACGCACTGTGCGTCATTGAAGGAATGTCTGCCTCAAGTTGCGCGCTCCATTGAAAATTTTTTGGAAAAAGAACAACTATGGATGTCAATTGTGTCGTGTTAACGAAATCGGGTTACGGCTTAATGAATTCGGGTTAAAATCACCTCAACCTGTACACGACCCGTTAACTTAACGGGTCAAAAAATCCAACCCGAACACGACTCATCAATTTAACCGGTTACATAACATAACCCATTAACCCGTTAAGTAATTAAGTCATTTTGAAAATTAAAAAAATTTATACAAAAATAAAAGGAGAAAAATATATAAGCCACATGAAACTGTAAGTGAGGATCTCGAGTGGATCCCACCTAAAAACCTACTTTGAAACAATAAATTTCAATTTATCTTTTATGAATATAAATTAATTCTAGTTACATTTAGGGAGTAAAAAAAATTTAACGGGTTAAGCAGGTTGTTAACAGATTACTAGTTTAATTCGTACAACACATTTTGACCCGTTAACTTAATGTGTTAACGGGTTTGACCGTTAACGACCTAAACCCATTAAGAGCGAACCCGAACCCGTTAATATTGTGTAGGTTCGTGTCGTGTTAACGGGTTGTGTGACATTTTGACATCCTTAACAACAACAGCACGTGCACCCTTCTTCTCTCCGGATGCGTGCCAGATCCTTGCCTTGGTACAATGGGCTGACACAAGCGCTGGTGCAGGTCAACACAGTGTGACGTCAGCAACGACGCAGAGACCGTAGGGCTAACGCAGTGAGAGTGATCTTCAACCGTCAAAATTTCGCACTGCGATATTTTGAGCATCCGGACTCGGATCGACAAACGGTTTGGTTCTGCGGAATCCTTGCGAGCAGATCTATGCAGTAGCAGCATAAGAAAGACGATCCAACGGTTCAGAAAAAAGGGTGATTTTTCTCCTTTAACGGTAAATGGTATCTGAACCTCTTTTTTATTATTTTTTTTTTAATTCAGCAAATATGTCTTTCAAATCAGCATTGCATGATCTGGCTAAGGCTGATATTTTCAACGGTAAATACTTAGCTGTGTGGAAGCGTCGAATGGATGCATTGTTGCACTTTGACGGATTAACACAGGTGATTGAATCCGATCCTATCTCCAAACCCTTTGATGATGCCCCTAAAGAAGGTCATGATGTGTATGAACAATGGGTATTTGATAACAAATCAGCGAGGCATCTTCTGGTCGGATTCATATCCAGCGATTTGGTAAAGCAGTTTGAGCACTTTAACACTGTTAAAGAAATTTATTACTATGCTATGGACAAATATGATGAAACCTCCAAATCTCACTTGATGGAGGCATTCAGCGCATATGTTAACTATAAGATGCCAGAGGGATCATCCATAAGGGATCACATTGATCAAATGGCGTTTCGATATAGTAACCTCGCAGGCTTGGGAAAGGAAATGGACGAAGATTTTCAAATCATGTACTTGCTGATGAATTTTTTACCTTCGTCGGAGAATGTGTCTCAGACCCTTAGCCTTCAAAAGGGTGTAACGCTCAGTGAGGTTGAAGCTAGATTGCTTGCTGGAGGATAAAGGTAGGCCACCCTCTATGTAACACCTACAAACTCTGCCATGATTGCTAAAACTAAGAGTAATAACGGTGCGTTAACCGTCAATATAAAAAATAAAAGGAAATTCAAAGGCAATAAAAAACGGAAAGGGCCTAAGAATGGTATTTGCTTTAACTACGAGAAGCCTGGACACTTTAGTTTTCAATGCAGAAAGAAAAGGGGTGAGAGTAGCCAGTAAAGTAAAGTGACCAAAAAACATGGTGATTATGTTGAGATGGTCACAGAGTCCTTGATAGTGGACACCAATGATAAAACTTGGTGGATTAATTCAGGAGCTACCAGGCACATATCAAGAACCAAGACTGGATTTGTCGAATTCAAAGAGATGAAACCGGGAGATCATAGTATTTACATGGGGAATGAAACATTTTGTGATGTGTTGGGTGTAGGGAAAGTCAAAATTCCCTTACCAACTGGAAAATCCCTATATCTCTCCGATGTTTTCTTTGCTCTAGCTATGAGGAGGAGCGTCTTCTCTGTGAACCAGTTGGCTATGAATGGATTTGAAATCAGATTTAAAGATAAAGAGGTTACAATTGGCATGCGTGATCAAGTTTTAGTCAATGGTTTTCTTTTTGATAAATTGTATTTGCTGGACACTCTTAATGATAAAATAAAATCTAGTTCTCATTATTCTGTGTGTGTGAATGTGTGTATAGATAGTTTGGCAATGTTGTGGCATATGAGATTAGGGCACATTGAATAAATAAAATGATTAGGGATGGACTCTTACCAGATTTAGGTAAAGTGGAGTATCCAATATGTGAACCATGTCTAAGTGGAAAAATGGTTAAGAAACCATTTCCAAAAGGAACTGGAAGTTCAGAAACATTGACCATAATTCATTCTAATATTTGTAGACCATTGAATGTCCAAAATAGAACGGGAGATGACTCTTTTATCACATTTATTGATGACTACAGCAGATATATTTTTGTGTACCTGATTAAACACAAACATGAGGCCTTAAAAATGTTTCAAATATACGCTGCTGAGGTCCAAAATCAAAAGGGTAAGAAAATAAAACGGATTACATCTGATAAGGGGAGTGAATATACCTCAGAACTGTTTAAAGAATACTATGCACATGAGGAAATCATTCATGAATATTCAATTCCATACACACCACAACAAAATGGCGTGGCTGAGAGGAGGAATAGAACCTTAATGGATATGGTAAGGTCAATGATCAGCCATGTGAGACTTCCGTTGTATTTGTGGGGAGAAGCATTAAACACGGCACAATATATCTTGAACAGAGTACCCTCCAAAAGTGTGCCCAAGACCCCGTATGAATTATGGACAGGTGCCAAACCGAGATTAGAACATGTGAGAGTTTAGGGCTGCCATGTATATGTCCTGCTACCACCACAGGAAAGATATAAACTGTAAGTAAAAACAAAGAAAAATTGTTCTTTCGTTGGCTACCCATTACATTTCAAAGGATATCGTGTGGATGATCACGATAACAGGATAATCATGGAATGACGAGATGTGTTTTTCTTTGAGGATCCGACGGTCAGACCTAGAGTGGAACCACAGTATGTGGAATTATATGAAATCTCTAAGGGTAAGGGGGTTTCAAACAAGTGGGGGTTCCGACGAAGAGGACGTTGGACATAGAGTTCTTGGCCAGGACCCACTTGAGGTGATTGAACAACCCTATGAGCCGATTGGCAAGCCAATTCGGGCGAGGAAACTACCGGCATATCGAGATGATTATTGCAGTTTATTGGAAACCGTGCAAGATTTGGATCCGGATTCCTACTCTCAAGCGATCAAAGCGCAGGATACACAATATTGGTTAGAGGCTATGAGAGAGGAGATAGAATAAATTGAAAAGAACCAAGTATGGCAATTGGTTGATCTTCCACAAGATCGAAAAGCCATTGGATGTAAATGGGTTCTTAAAAAGAAACTAAAGCCGGATGGATCCTTAGACAAATATAAAGCACGGCTAGTAGCTAAGGGATTCACACAAGTGGAATGAATAGATTACAAGGAGACATTTTCTCAGGTCATAAAATTCAAATCCAACGAACCTTAGCGGTATTGGTAGCATGTCGTGACCTTGAATTGTACCAAATGGATGTAAAAACCGCATTCTTAAACAGTGAATTAGAAGAAGAAATTTATATAAAAGAATCCGAGGAGTTTGTGGAGCTAGGTTACGAAGACAAAGTGTACAAACTTAATAGGGCATTGTATGGATTAAAACAGGCATCGAGACAATTGGTATAGACAAATGGTATACATGAAATCTATTTGAAATTTACAAAAATCAAGAAATGAAAACCCCACCTATGTTCTCCAATTCCCCTCCTCCAATATCTCCTAATAACCAAAATCAAGGAATGACAAACCCCACAATAGCAGCAGACTTCTTTTCCATGAGAAAAATAAGAGAAATGAGCGTGAAATCTCATTCTCCTTTCGCTTCGTCATTTCATTGAATACCTTCATAGAAACTACCCCAATATAGATTTGTGGCTCATTGCTTCTCCAAATTTCTTACAAGATTCTACTGGATTTCTCTTCTAGGTCTTCTCCAAATTTCTTACTTCTATCTCTCAAGGGCTTTATTTTAAAAACCCCTCCAGCTTGATATGGATACAGTTAAATGATCGGTTTAAGGGCTCCGAACTTGCATTCCATTACTCTTTCCACTTGATTCATTACATCTCTTTGTAATGGAAAAAATGCATCTCCACAAGCCTCTGAAAAAAAACAAGAGCCTTTCATTCTCAATAACTACATCCACGAAAAACGCTACTAGCTTAAATACTAGTAGCCCAAACTCAGCTACAGCCCAAAAGATGAAAACACATCTCCCAAAATCCCAACTTTCTAAGTAATGTCTATAAAAATCCTTACCTTTTACCCATCTTCGATTCAAACCCAACAAAATCCCATCGTTTCGACTTCCATCCACCCCCCAAAATCCCATGTCGCAATTCCAAACCCATCTTCCTCAACGCCCCTTCCAAAACAGCAGCTCTTCTTCTGGAACCCAATCTCCTTTTTCAAAAGCAATCATCTTCCTTTTCTAAACTGAAAAATCCAAGATTTAGCTTCTTTTAACTCATAAAAGAATGTCCCCATTGAATTCCAACCAACACTGATCGGGGATCAGGCGGGGTGTAGACAACGACAATGCGAAATAGAAAGGGAAAACGAGGGAAAAGAGAAAGAAGGCGAATGATGAATAAAGGGGTTTTGGTCTTTAGTAGACATGCAGGGATAGTCGATATCGACTATAGCGCTAAAAGACAAAAAAAGAAAGAGAAATGTAAATTTAGGGCCCATTCTGTCTACCTATTTTTATTGGGGACAAATTAAAGGAATGCCCATGTATGAGGGTTTTTCCCGTTTAATCCCCTAATAATAATAATAAAGAAAAAGATCCGTGCAGTCAAAATTCAAACCATGGTATGGGTCCCTTGGTCTCAACGATAAAGATAAGGTCTTATATTTGTTGAGGAAAGCAAAGGGCTCTTTGAAAATAAAAGGAGCTTCGGCCATCCTGCGTGGGACAGGTACTTCCCTCACACGATCATCCCGCCCTCTCTCTCCCTTGTCTGGATTTCTGTTGAGAATTGGAGAGTTGGGTATTGATTTGTTAGTGTCATGGTCCAAGTTTTGGGACTTTGGGTATATTGGTAAGGAGATTTGAGGTACTGATTTAGGATATTGATTTTAGATTTGGCTTTTCACTTGGCTGCTACTTGACACAATTCTCTCTCTTTCTCTCTATCTCTATATGCCCCATCAATCTCTGTTGTGACATGTGATTTCATCTTTATATTGGTTGATTAGTTGTTATTTGTTGGGGGTATGTTATATGTAATGTGAACTTAAGATATGCATGCTAGGTGTATGTTATAAAGCTTTGCAAAAACATTGGCTTTATCTAAGTGCATCTGTTACTATTATCTAATCCTTCTTTGACTGAAATACCCCTTAGGTAGTTCAAAGTAATTCCTGAACCCTTTTTAAATGATGCTGATGACAGTGAAGCCAAGATTAATCCTGTCATTGTGTTGTCTACTACCTGACCTTTGAAGAATGGGATGAACCTGATAAATAGTTCATGTCAATTGATTGGACAATCAAACACCCACTTTAGTCAATTCTGCACAGTACAAACACCTTGTTACCAATTGTGCGGAGAAGATCACATGAACTAAAATGTGAAATGCTAAATAGCATCTATTTCTGCCTTATAAGTACTTTTGTATGTATAAAATCCTGCTTGATAACTCAAACACCTGCTATAAAATGCAAACAAACCTAATAACAGGAAATGCTCTTGTTTATTCCCGTTGAATTATCAACGTAGACTCAAATATAAATTAAAAAAAAATGCTGCAATAAAACAAAAGGAATAATTATCTAAATCATTTTTCTTTTTGTAGTTCTATTGAAACAAATTGAGATTCGTGTTACTATAAAATTTATTTAGTTTTTTAATAATGCAGTGAATTTTATTAAAAAGAGAGAAAAATCAAATGGAAGAACATACAACAAGAACACAAACAAAAAAGAACCAAATGAAAATACAAGCAGCCAAGAAAATTAAACATCATAAAGGAATGTTTAACCGATGCACTTCTTCCCTACTCCGTAGTAAGACCATCCACCATATCATCTGCTTCTCGCAAAACATGATGAAAAGTAACATTCAATTCAGAAGAAATATCTCGCACTTCCTCCACCCAATTACGATGATTTGGATTGAAGAACTAGCTTTAAACTCCATTTTTCTGTTGGTGTTGTTTGGTGTTTGATTTGTTGGACGGGTTGAGAATGAAGTGTTTGATCAATGTATTTGATGGTTTTATTTTATTTTTTTATTGCATATTTTTTATTTGGGTTTGAGATGAGGTGATTTGATCGATGCATGTGATCTATTTTTCCTTTAGGGTGAGTTTGGTTGTCTTTTTCTGTCGATAGAATGATTGGCCATGTGTTCTATTGCACATCTGTGATGGTTCTAAACTGTAATAGTATGATTTCAGTTTCTTGATGTTTGTGTGGCTTCTTATCCTAGAGGAATTGTTGCTTCTTGTCCTGGAGAACTTGAATAGATGGGACTTTGGTATTTGTTGAAGTTGTGCTATGAAAGGAGCTGGATTTTATGAGACTAAACTCCATAAATTCGACTTTGACCATTTCTTCCTATTCCATTTAGTAGAAAGTTGTTTTTGCGTTTGGTGGGTTATTGGGTAGCGGTAGAAGTGGTTGAGTTAGTTTCTTATACTCCACAAATTCGATTTTGATCATTTCTCCCTATTCCGTTTAGTATAACAGTTTTGGACGAAATGCCTGGTGTGAATCATCCAAAGTGGCCATTTGATCAAGATAGGAGCATGTTTGCCAATGGATCTACCTGATCTCTATTTGATTCTGCTGTCTCCTTTGTCTTTTAAGCAAATGTGTCCATTTCCTGTATATAATGCTGATCGGAAGGTAATAAGAATTTTGATTCATTTACGCATGTACCCCAACCATGTGTGGTGATTTTGACCTTCACTGACCAAAGATATTTGCCATATATAAATCATAAAATTAAGCACGCATCATTCATGATTATCTTGGTTGGTATTATCATCCACTTGGATGATATAAGCATATTTTATATTTAATGTTCTTGACATAAGTGGGCCCCACTATCATCACTTTGTTAGGTGGGGGCCATGCACTTTAATTTTATCTGCTTCAGATGAGTAGGCATCACTTGTGGTAGGTTGTAGACGACCAAAGCAATATTTGCTGCAAAGAACCAATACAAACCCAAAAATCTGTCTTTGAAAGACTCCTCATCTACCACCTATCCTCCCAAGACACAAGGTCTATCACCAATCTCAAACTCATACTTTCCATTTATAGGCGACAGCCTAACTTTTTGACTTTTATACGAGGATATGGTGTTTTTTTATATTTTAGTGGATAAAAGTGGTTGTTTTTAGATTTTTTTTTAAAAGGACGGAGAAAATTTTAAATTAAAATACTTTTGATGCGACATCTGATTAAAAAAAATGAAGCCTTTACTTAACTTTTATTATATTAATAAAGTACCAAACTAGCCCTGCCAAACTTTACTTCACTTATTATTTAGTGCGGTAAATTGGGTGACGAGTGGTGTTGAAAATGATCCTTGGACTACCCTCATTAAGTCGCCATGTGGATGATGACGCAACTTCCAATCAAATCATTGCATCTGGCGATCTCAAGTCTGGTCCTAGTCAATCGTCATGATCCGTAATTATTTTTCCAAAAAGTCTATTTGGACAAAATTGTTGTCCAGATTTTGGGACAAACCACCACATGGCACTTTTTTATTGAACAATGGATTCAAATTTTTATAGAGAGGGAGAAAGGAAAAGTCTATTCTATACAGTTTGTCCCAAAATCGGGACAAACTGTGTGTCCAAATAGATTTTTTGTTATTTTTCTAGGTGAAAGTCTTTCAGGGCCCAATAAGTCTATATGGCCCGAATGAGAGTCTGAATTCGAGCCGGAGTCCAGCTGGCCCGCATAGTGGTCTAGTCCCCCCAACCCTCTCATGTCCAAAAGATACTCCTGCTTTCTGGTGGGTCGCACTTGAGATAAACAATGCTCCATGACGGTCCATAATGTCAAGATCCTTCAATGGTAGGGACTAGGGACACACCAATATATTGAAAACGGATGGTTATATAAGTAACTTTAACCGTTGATTCCAAAGACTCCAAAGGCTTTAATCCCTGTGTGGCACTGAAATCATGTCTTCCGTCTCCTCCGTTCCTGTGCTCCTTCCCCATCAAGTTCTTATGCTTCTTTGGTGTTCTCATCTGACTGAAGAACGTTTGTGCTTTCTTCTCTAAATGGGATTTGGGGGTTCTTCTCGCAGGCGAACAAATAGGTATTTCCTCGTCGAGGTTCCTCCATCAGTCCCCAGGCATTGATGATCTCTGGTTCTTCAAAACCCTTCTTTTGGAATTTGGGGAGAGTTGGTGATGGAGATCTCTTGAGTTCTTTGATGGGTTCTAGTTGCAGTACTCCATAGGCGCTTGAGGTGAGAGAGACGACATGATTTCTGGTGGGCTTCGAAAACAATCACGTGGGCTTTGAAAATATGCGGTCCAGCTGGACCTCCAGCTTGGATTCGGGCTCTCATTGGTGGAAGGGCTAGAGTCGTCGTTGCTGCTGCAAACCGTCCACGAACATCAAAGGATTCTTCAATGTTATAATTTTTCTTTTCTTTTTAACTTTTCACACCTACAAGTGCTGCTTTGCTAGGTGAAATGCTTTTGCATATGATAATAAAATAATTTTATTGGATTCCAAATAAACAAATTCCTAGCCAACTAATTTTGTCTAATTAGATTAATATTTTGTGTGAATGCTTTTCTGCACAACAATAAAATTCAAATTTAGTGCAGCCGTTTTTCAAAAAAAAATAGTAAAAATAATGAATAGGAATTTTCCCGATCATGGAAAAAAAACTGTCTCCATCCAATTCTCCACAATGCGCAAAAATGTACTTATGGATACACTTGTGTAAAATTATTTTCGAGGAAGCAAAACAGGATTTTTTCAATTTGTATGAAGGTACCATGTTCGGTCTAGAAAGAAAATGGGGTGTCTTGTCTATGACGTTATACAAACGGGTCTCAAGGGCAAGATTGTGTGGCTGCTTTTTGTGGAAAAACTGTGGAAAGAAAAAAAAAAAAAAAAAACTTTTCCCTATTTGGTCTGTTCAGCTAAGAAAAGTAAATTATGAATTGACCGTTTCACAATTCTGTGGAAACCATTTCCAACGGCAGATCAGACTCGGTTTTTCTGAGCACCGCACAAACTTGCCTATTGTAGACTCATGTGATCAGAATTGGTTCTCTGAGCACCGCACAGAGTTTTCCAATCTGTACGTATGTTTTCTCGCCTGCTGGTGTTAACTTTTTAGTCATCCACTTGTCCTGGCCAGGCTGCAGCTGAGCCCAAGCAGAGTCTTAACCCACATTGTGCTGAACTCGGGCTCTATTTTAGACATGTGATGTAGTCAGGCTTAACCTTTTGACTGGACTGCTAGATTGGCTAGACGTGGACACACATATACTTAAAAGGCCCAGCTCGAACTACACATTTAAACAAGGGGGTATATATTTTTAGGGGCCATGGCTGCACATAGCTTGCCAAACCAAATGCTGTCTGATGCAGCATCACTGGTTATATCTTTTTAAGGGTTTGGATCTTCACATAATGGACCGCACATGACGGATTTGGTTCATAATGGTTGACCAGGGAGGTATGGTCACACCATTTGTAATCACTGCCTTAAGTATTATGAAGTGTATTAGTGAGGTATTTGAATATATAATAGTAGAATAAAAGTATCTCAGTATGGGTCCGTGAGGCCTTTTATTTGTGTTCAGATCCAGCCTGGGTGGTGTATGAGCTGGTCGAGTTTCAATCTGCCCCTAGAAAGCATCATTTTAACAACCTGCCATGCAAAAGCAACAATGAAGGCTGCGAGAAAATCTTTAGCAGGACATGGTGCTAAATGTAACATTCTATTTAAATCAAGTTGGAATCGAGGACTCAGCTCAATGTTCCAAGTATGGGCAGAAGAGGAGATATAAATCACATTAGGCAGGCACTAATTTCTTCCATTTCCATCCCAATTTGTAGAGCAGTGGCTGCTATTATTATTTTCAAAGACACCACAGTGAGCGTTTCATGATTAATCTACATTGTCACAGTTGCACCCGCACAAGGTAGATGAAATTCATAAGTTGAAGTCAAATAAAACAACTTACTGCATAGGACGATGTATCTTATATCTAACAGCAGCATAGAGACACTAGGAAGAAAAAGGAAAGCATCTGATACGATATTGATATCCGAATCTGATCGCCAAAAGAGAGGACATAAACTCTCACATCCTCAAATCAAAAGCAAGCCTAGATAAGCAGTTCTCTGTAGAAAGACAATTCATGTGACCTAAAAAAACTTAATTACAGGGAGAAGAAAAAGGAAAGGCTCATCCATCCCAATTCATCTTTAAAAAAAAAAAAAACTAGTTGTTCTGTTTTAGAACCTCTGCTTCAGCTGCCGCCATGGGATCGTCTTTGTTTTCAGTTTCTTCCTCCTTCTCCCCTTCTCGGTCCTCGGCCAACTTCTTTCTGTGTAATTCCTCTGCTACTTGCATAGCAGCCTGATTCTCTGCCTGTAAACGCAGCATTTCCTCCTCTTGTTGCTGCCTCTCAAACCAAGTATCTGCATCGGCCCAAATGGGTTGTGCGGCCCACCCCTGCTCTCCACCCTTGATTCTTTCAGGGTGCGCATAATTGACAATGAGGGTCTTCCCATAGAGCTCAGCACCATCCATGTTGTCCATGGCAGCAGCGGCATCCTCCTTCTCAAGGAATGTCACAAACCCAAAAGAGCGGTGCTTCTGCGTTGCCTGATCGAGCGGAGTCTTCACATCCTTGATGTCCCCGAAGGGTATGAATGCCGAGTGCAGAGTCACCTCATTCACCTCCTCTGCAAGACCCCCTACATAGAGGGTGTTCTTCTGGACAGGCTGGGCCATTGCCGTTGCCTTCTCTTCTGCTATGTGTTACCTGTTGACCGTCCCGATATTAGAACGAGTTGACTTTCGTGTTATCAGTTATAACTTTGGGTTTCTAATACAATATGTTCGATAAGGACGGACTAAAAAAATGTGTCAGAGAGCTGTATATTTGAAGGAAATGTCGAATAAGTTTCTTTTTACTTTTTCTTTTTACAAAAAATACAGCAAGTGCAATGAAACTTGACACGAAGATGCTTAGATGGCATGTGGACTTGGATGACCCACTCTCTCTCTCTCTCTCTATATATATATATATATATATATATATATCTTAAGATATGAAGACAGTCATAAACATGCTTAGATGGCTTGTGGAAATGAATCCCACTATAACAATGGTTATGAACATGCTTGGTATGTGGATGAATTGTCATAATGCAGTTATGAACATGCTTGGCTTGTTGGAAACTTGTTAATTGAACTCTGAACTCATATCATAGAGCTCAGTCACGTGATAATACTATAAAATCTGCAATAAATTTTCACAAAAAACAATGATAACTGAAGCAATTGACCATGTTAGAGGGAGCCTAGACCAAATAGATTTATACTCATTTTCAGTATCTCTGATATTCTGTCATTGTCGAACTTTAAAATAAAATTCACCGTTAAGGGAAATTTTGGGAAAGTACAGGAAAATGCAAATTGATTTGTGAGCACGGCATCAAATCCCGTCGAGTCCATGTGACTTTCCATCAAACACTACCAAATTAGCAAAATTAGTACGACTCTGGCAAGTCGACATGTGACCTGGGTAAGTAGTAATGTACTACTGTTACCCAAAAATCTGTCTTTGAAAGACTCCTCATCTACCACCTATCCTCCCAAGACAAAAGGTCTATCACCAATCCCAAACTCATACTTCCCATTTATAGACGACAACCCAACTTTTTGACTTTTTATACGAGAATGTGGAGTTTTTTTGTATTTTAGTGGATAAAAGTGGTTGTTTTTAGACTGATCAACAACATCCCTTCTGGTTGATCATGGACTACAAACCACAAGCAAAATATTCTATGGATGTCCCAGTCTGGATGTTGAAGAGGTGAGGGCCCACCTATAAACTGGGACCTACCTGAATTTCACGGCTTCAACTGTGGGGCCTCACCCGTTTGTATGTGGGAAGGTCAGACCACAGATCCTGGTCCTCCTGGAAACACATGCTACCCACACAGCCGCACATATAGCTCCCAGGGCATTTGTTTTGTTTTTTTTTTTTTTCTTTTTGGGACCTACAAGTCTACCTATCTACGGCTACATGCTCTAGCTCAAAGCAACAAACTGCCTTTTCCATGTAGGGTAGATTGATATATAGTAATGTCAAACTGTATATGCCTCTCCTAATTAGCACATGTAGCGACAGTTATGGGACTCTGTTAATTTCAGGAAGAACATACTTCTTCCAGGGACCTTTGGATCTTGTTTGGAGAGTCTAATAGTGTTTTGGGTGATGGGGAAAAAATATGGCAGTTGCAGTTCAGACTCCTTTCATGCTGCCTCAAACATTTCTAGATTCCTCACATCTCACTGACATTGTGAGTCCTCCATACACATGAAATAATATGAATCAATTTCCATATAAAATGCTGGCAAGACGGAATAGATTTCTGGCAAATGACTGTTGGATTAGATTAACCAAGAAAAAGAATTAGGCAGTTCTGATATGGAAATATGTGGGAATTTGTTGATTCTTTCTTCAAATTCAATGCTCTGGACCTGACTCTGATTCTGAAAAAGGATGGAGACTCTATACCTTGAAAGACTTTCGACCTATAGGTCTGTGCACTGTCCAATAAAATCTTGTCACAAAAATCTTGGCTAAACACCTCAGATCCCTTCCAGCCAAAAACATTTCCAAGGAGCATTTCTCTCTGGTAGTAAAATAGGTCTTCTCCAATACACTGATGACATGTTGATCTTCTTCTCAGTCAATTCTCAACTTGCCAAAAACTTAAGCCAGGCTAATACATTGTTTGCAGATGAGGCAGGCCACAGATTATATTTTCAAAAGGATCTCCAGGTCAAGTCATAAATAACATCAAGGATGCTTTGCAAATTCAGAACCATTCTACTTCCATTGAGTAGTTAGGAAACGTCCTTTGAATTCTCTAAAGGAACTATTGGAATATTCATCTTGTGGTGTGACTGAGGTCCCAGTCCAGGCCAGTGGGCTGAATCTATGATGGGGCTGATCCATCCATGTCACAATGTGCCATATCTGTAAATTATCGCCAGCTACGATTTGCAAAATGTAATCTACCACTTGATCTATCTCAGTTGGAAAAGATCTCAAGATACCTAAAGGAATCTTCACACACATGTTATCCACATGGAGTCTCAGAATCAATTGACTTAGGTCAGGCTGTTTTGAGAGACACACAAGGAGTTCATGGTCACTTATAAACCTTAGAACTATATCTGTCATCCAGGATTTCCTGGTATGATTCAACTCAAATGAAACACCATGGAATCTGCAAGTAAACTATATAAAAAACTTGATAAGTTGGCAGATCATTTTCAACAGTGGCCTAAAGAAACTTTTGGTAACATTGTTCATCATCATCATCATCAAAGCCTAGTCCCAACTTTTGGTAATATCATTAAGGAAATTAAAATAGCATAGAGGTAGGTTGGCAGCCTTACAAGTCATTCATCCCTATCTAGTCTCTCTGTTTTTGCATAACCTTGAATGATTATGGTAAAGAGGATGGATATGGCTCTAGTGAAGGATTTCAGAAATCAGGCAGGCACAAAGGACCCAAGCTTCAGTTACTCAGTTTAATCACAACAAACCACTTAACTTCTCTTCAGCATAGACAGCGGCAGTTGAGTCACCCCACGAGCAGATTGAGGTTGGCACAAATCCCACTCTCTAAGTTACTTGTTTCTATGTTTATGGTTTTAGGCTTTACCGTTAATATGTCTCAGTTCTAGCTGTTTTCTCTTCTGTTTGTAACCTCTTCTATAACACTTCTTGCTTTTAATATATGTATCTTCTTCCATCATTAAAAAAAAAAAAAAGGACAGAGAGAGGATTGGTTAATACGAATCTCCAAGAAGTAGCTGAATTCTTTGATTATGGCAAATATTATAGGATTTGAAAATATTTTTAGTGTTTCGATAAACAAGTCTAGAAAATAACTATCAAATCAGATTAAGGAAAGCCCTCATGCATGTATAAAAATACAGCAGTAGCAATTCCAAATCTACTTGCAAATCTGGATTATCTGCTTTGATAATTACAATATAAAAGGTACAATGAGATAGCATCAGATTCAAGCAACTGAAGGAAAAACAATTTAAAACATAAATCTTGACCTCGCTCATATGAGAACTTGATCAAACAAAATATATCATTTGGAGAAGGGTACACCCCAAAACTATCATGCGCAACTACCCTCTTAACCAATGAAAGCAGGCCCCAATTAATGTAAACCCACCATTCCATGGCGAGAATTCCTAAACACATGAAAACCAAATGTCTAATTGCCGTTCTCTTAACTAAAAGTAGATTTTAAACATGCATTATTCTGCTTGCAAGTTTATTAGATTATCAAGGATTAGAACCTCTAAATAGACTATTGATACAGGACAACTATATGATTGATGATAATGTAATTCATTAAGTCAGAAAGTCCATTTCACAAGCACATTCCACCATAAGAAAAATGCCAGTTCACACAATAGAATGAAACAGTATCAGGAAAACGAATTTCTAAGCAATCAATAGCAGCCGGCTCTGGGGGAATTTAAGGGTAATGAAATGCATTTAGTCCCAACAGTTTAGAGTTTCCCCCAAAATTCAAGTTGACTGACAAATCCGGTTTGAGGGTTTCAAGGAGAGGCCAACATGGTCAATGAAGATGATAAACAAACAACCAGCCGCCCTTTTAAATCTGATGCATCATGAACAGTCCAAAAAATATTTATAAATGAAAGTCACGCCCAGATCTGGGCTTGCAACAGCTGTGAGGCTTGAATGGGGTAAGATTGATCTCCAAATCCCATACAAACCTGCAGAACTAGCCAATCCAGCCAGAATCAACATAACCCAGGTCTTGGGCAGCAAACAAAGGGCTGGAATCTATTAAATATGGGTCAAATAAGGACTGTTAAGTCCAGCAGGTTCAGCAGATCAGATCTGGCCCTAGATCTGATCCTTCTACAAGGATCGGCTGATGTGGTAGTCTCTTCTTAAAGGGTGCAAATGCTATGGCAGTCCCTTTTTGGCCCTTCAATCATATGATTAGGTAGTAGAGAAAATGAGAAAGGAAAATAAAGAAGGAAGAAGAAGAAGAAGAAGAAGAAGAAGAATCGGCTGGGTTCATAAAGAGGGGTTTGGATCCACTGTAGAAAAGATAGAGAATAGAAAATACCTTAGAAGAAGAAGGATGGTCTCACACCTGTCGTCAAAGAGGGAAGCACCAAAAGCACAGAGCCATGGCAACAATACTTTCTTCATTCATTCCATCGCCGTTGCCTTTTAGAACAATGACTTGAGAGAAGCCCAAAATGGGGCATGCAACATAAACCGGGCCTAGTGCCTTGTTGGCCCAAATGGGGTCCAATTTTTAAAATAAATAATGACTAATGACTGGTCCAATTAATTGATCCAATTTTTATTGGTTTGAATCAACTAATTGGTTACATGACTCAAAAGAAATTACTCAAAATTTTATTGACCCATCCTAATTAACTCTAAACAAAAGTGGAGCCCATCCTATCCACACCTTCCCAATGTGGGGCCTTCAATAGAAATTGTATGGATTGGACCCTCCAAGTGAGCTCCAGTCTTTTTCCAACCCATATAGACATCTCCCAACCACAATGAAGGTTGGGTGGGACCCTTCTTCTTGCTCCTGTGGTACACCCTGGTAGTATTATGCAAGATGTCCTCATCAACTATTTCTTCTTCAAAATCGTAATTTACTTGGATAACAAATATCCTATAGAAGGTTTTACTTTATACAGGTAAAAGAGCAGAGGTGGGTTCATACAAGGTTCATTTGGCTCTGCAAACAACACACATGTGCATTGGTTCAATTAGAACTCATTTGGGCTTTAAAATAATTGAAGACCGACTTGTTCAAGAACCTGGCTTGATACAAGGCCAACAAATGGACATATAAAAATGGAAGGAAATCAAATTGACTCGTTCTATTCATTGTATTTACGAAATCGAAAGACAAACCTCTATTCATTGAATTTTGCTTCACCATTACTGGTACCAAAGCAATCTGGACTCTGTCACTAGAAAGTGAGCTTGAGCTTCAGCTGTTGGAGCCGAACAGAGCCTTGCTCAAGCTCAGCTCCTTTCATAAACAAGCCTGTAAAAGAGTCTCTATTCATGTTAAAAACAATAACAAATGAGCTCTAGCTTGAGCCGACCTGGGCTTATATAAATCATGAGCTAGCTTGGCCCAAAATAGATACTTGTATGTTTGTCATCCAACCTCTACACTCTTATTTGTTTTTCTATCCTTTTTGAAGTGTCTATATGGATTTAGTTCTCTTTGCCTCTTTCCTTTTCTTTTATAAGATTTATTCAAATGACTCTCCGATGTAAACAAAATATGGATTGAGCCAAATGATGGTAACAATGCCTCAAGTGGACTAATCTGCGGTTGAAACTAAGATCTCAATGGAAAAGAATAAAACAACCACATGAATAAATAGGTAAAACCCTTTATCAGTATACATCTGCAGACCCTGTGTATTTATATGTTGATCAGTCATAGGATGAGCTGATGCATGCTCGAATTAGCTCAGATCTCAACTCACTCACTAGCTAAAGCTGGATACTTTTCAGGTCTTCTTCTAATGGAAAAATCCATCAACTGTGCATATACTGCTGTTTTTCAATAGCCATATGTTTAACTGGCAAATTACTTCAGAAACATGACGTGAGTGTCGACCGTTGGTGAGGGTAAGCAGTTGCGCAGTCAATATGTATGCTTCAACAATCCATATTAAAAATGCTGATCAAAGCAACTCTAATGTAATTCTAGATTAGATTAGGATTTATATTATTATGTATTAAAATAATCAAAGCACGATACCCTAAAACTAATTGAAACCCTGGATTTCAAATGATTTAATCATATTCATCTGCTAATTGCTAACTTAAAAGACTCCTATAAAAAAATAAGGAAATGGAAATCTACCCCCTAACTCATAGGAAACTGCTCCATGACTGGAGGAACTTGTCCAAGCGCACAAGTCTCCTTGGCCTTCACCTTGTGTGCATGACATCTGGGGATCCCACATGAGCCCCTCTTTACAATCACATACATATGTCACTCTCTATTCCTAATATAGTTCATGTGATGACCATTCAAATGTATTTATGATTTATGTTTTGTTTTCTGTTTCAGGTGGTAATCTTTGCAATTGTGGGAGATCTTTGCTGAAGTAGATTCAGCCAGGTACTCATTTTGAAAGAATAATAATAATAAAAAAAAAACCAGAAACTAGAGCTTATGTTTTAAATTTCTGTTCTAGATTTCTGGGACTGGGACATTTGAATCCCATGTGCTTATATATTTCAGTTATTTTTTAATCTTTTGGATATTGCTTCTAGATTGTTGTAGGTCCTATTTGACTTGGTCACTACAGGTAACAGTAGTACATTACTACTTACCCAGGTCACATGTCCACTTGCCAAAGTCTTACTAATTTTGCTAATTTGGTAGTGTTTGATGGAAAGTCACATGGACTCGACAGGATTTGATACCGTGCTCACAAATCAATTTGCATTTTCCTGTACTTTCCCAAAATTTCCCTTAACGTTGAATTTTATTTTAAAGTACGACAATGACAGAATATCAGAGATACTGAAAATGAGTATAAATCTATTTGGTCTAGGCTCCCTCTAACATGGTCAATTGCTTCAGTTATCATTGTTTTTTATGAAAATTTATTGCAGATTTTATAGTATTATCACGTGACTGAGCTCTATGATATGAGTTAGAGTTCAATTAACAAGTTTCCAACAAGCCAAGCATGTTCATAACTGCATTATGACAATTCATCCACATACCAAGCATGTTCATAACCATTGTTATAGTGGGATTCATTTCCACAAGCCATCTAAGCATGTTTGTGACTGTCTTCATATCTTAAGATATATATATATATATATATATAGAGAGAGAGAGAGAGAGAGAGAGAGAGAGCGGGTCATCCAAGTCCACATGCCATCTAAGCATCTTCGTGTCAAGTTTCATTGCACTTGTGTATTTTTTGTAAAAAGAAACTTATTTGACATTTCCTTCAAATATACAGCACTCTGACACATTTTTTTAGTCCGTCCTTATCGAACATATTGTATTAGAAACCCAAAGTTATAACTGAAAACACGAAAGTCAATTCGTTCTAATATCGGGACAGTCAACAGGTAACACATAGCAGAAGAGAAGGCAACGGCAATGGCCCAGCCTGTCCAGAAGAACACCCTCTATGGTCTTGCAGAGGAGGTGAATGAGGCGACTCTTCACTCGGCATTCATACCCTTCGGGGACATCAAGGATGTGAAGACTCCGCTCAATCAGGCAACGCAGAAGCACCGCTCTTTTGGGTTTGTGACATTCCTTGAGAAGGAGGATGCCGCTGCTGCCATGGACAACATGGATGGTGCTGAGCTCTATGGGAAGACCCTCATTGTCAATTATGCGCACCATGAAAGAATCAAGGGTGGAGAGCGGGGGTGGGCCGCGCAACCCATTTGGGCCGATGCAGATACTTGGTTTGAGAGGCAGCAACAAGAGGAGGAAATGCTGCGTTTACAGGCAGAGAATCAGGCTGCTATGCAAGTAGAAGAGGAATTACACAGAAAGAAACTGGCCGAGGACCGAGAAGGGGAGAAGGAGGAAGAAACTGAAAACAAAGACGATCCCATGGCGGCAGCTGAAGCAGAGGTTCTAAAACAGAATAACTATATTTTTTTTTTTTTTAAAAGATGAATTGAGATGGATGAGCTTTTCCTTTTTCTTCTCCCTGTAATTAAGTTTTTTTACGTCACATGAATTGTCTTTCTACAGAGAACTGCTTATCTAGGCTTGCTTTTGATTTTAGGATGTGAGAGTGTATGTCCTCTCTTTTGGCGATCAGATTTGGATATCAATATCGTATCAGATGCTTTCCTTTTTCTTCCTAGTGTCTCTCTGCTGCTGTTAGATATAAGATACATCGTCCTATGCAGTAAGTTGTTTTATTTGACTTCAACTTATGAATTTCATCTACCTTGTGCGGGTGCAACTGTGACAATGTAGATTAATCATGAAACACTCACTGTGGTGTCTTAGAAAATAATAGCAGCCACTGCTCTACAAATTGGGATGGAAATGGAAGAAATTAGTGCCTGCCTTATGTGATTTATATCTCCTCTTCTGCCCATACTTGGAACATTGAGCTGAGTCCTCAATTCCAACTTGATTTAAATAGAATGTTACATTTAGCACCATGTCCTGCTAAAGATTTTCTCGCAGCCTTCATTGCTGCTTTTGCATGGCAGGTTGTTAAAATGATGCTTTCTAGGGGCAGATTGAAACTCGACCAGCTCATACACCACCCAGGCTGGATCTGAACACAAATAAAAGGCCTCACGGACGCATACTGAGATACTTTTATTCTACTATTATATATTCAAATACCTCACTAATACACTTCATAATACTTAAGGCAGTGATTACAAATGGTGTGACCATACCTCCCTGGTCAACCATTATGAACCAAATCCGTCATGTGCGGTCCATTATGTGAAGATCCAAACCCTTAAAAAGATATAACCAGTGATGCTGCATCAGACAGCATTTCGTTTGGCAAGCTATGTGCAGCCATGGCCCCTAAAAAGATATACCCCCTTGTTTAAATGTGTAGCTCGAGCTGGGCCTTTTAAGTATATGTGTGTCCACGTCTAGCCAATCTAGCAGTCCAGTCAAAAGGTTAAGCCTGACTACATCACATGTCTAAAATAGAGCCCAAGTTCAGTCCAATGTGGGTTAAGACTCTGCTTGGGCTCAGCTGCAGCCTGGCTAGGACAAGTGGATAATTAAAAGTTAACACCAGCAGGCGAGAAAACCACGTACAGATTGGAAAACTTTGTGCGGTGCTCAGAGAACCAATTCTGATCACATGAGTCTACAATAGGCAAGTTTGTGCGGTGCTCAGAAAACCGAGTCTGATCTGCCTTTGGAAAAGGTTTCCACAGAATTGTGAAAAGGTCAATTCATAATTTACTTGTCTTAGCTGAACAGACCAAATGGGGAAAAGTTTTTTTTCTTTTTTTTACTTTCCACACTTTTTCGGCCACACAATCGTGCCCTTGAGACCCGTTTGTATAACATGGTACCTTCATACAAATTGGAAAAAATCCTGTTTTGCTTCCTCGAAAATAATTTTACACAAGTGTATCCATAAGTACATTTTTGCGCATTGTGGAGAATTGGATGGAGACGGTTTTTTTCCATGATCGGGAAAATTCATATTCATTATTTTTACTATGATAAGCACCTGCCCAAAATCCCTCCCTCTCTCTCTCCCCCTCTTTCTCTCTCGCTCTCTACCTCTCGCCTGCCGCCCACAGGTGGCCTCTCCTCTCCTCTCCCTCTCTCTTCCTCTCTCTCTCCCATCTTCCACCGCCCGCTGACGAATCCCCACAACTCCCTACTCCTGTGCTTAATAAACAGCAGCGAATCACCTAAACAAAGCTTCTTCTGATAATGATTAACAAACTTGCTCTACCCGTGCACAGAAAAAGGGTGCACGGAGTTTCAGAGAGGTGCACGGCGTTTCATACCCAGGCACATGAGATATACAAAATATGCACAAAATTTATGGGTATTTTCGTCATATGCAAGTTTTATTTAAAAAAGTGGGTGTGCTCAGAAAAACCGGTGTGTCCGAATCTCCCAAAACCCTACTTATTGAGAGTTTTGGATTTATATTTCATTGAAAATCGTGAGGGCGAGCTTCTTATATAGGCATAAGGCGGTGGAGATTTTGGTAGCGAGAAAATTTGTGAAAGGGCACTTGTTGTATATTTTCAGAAAACCTTATAAAGGCCTCTGTGTTTTGGGTATTTCCTAAACCCTCTTTAGTCTCTAAATTGCCTTTTGTTTAAGGTTAGTATACTGCAAACTCAACTCGGATTAAATAGGGCCCACATATTTTTTCTAATTCGTACTGAACATGGGTCGCGCTCAGATGACCCTTGGATCAAACTAAAGTTTCTGACTAGTTCTATCCTTTTCAGAACTCCTTTTTTTTTTTTTTTTTTTAAACCAATTGCAAATAAAGGAGGGAAATGAATGAAATAATAGGTAGTAGACAAGAGTCATCCCTTTTCATATTGGATGTTTCATAAATTTCACTGCAATTCTCTTGGATAATGTTCGGCAACCAAATCATGGATGAAAAGATATTTGTTTTTCATTAAGTTGTAGAAAAGTCATATTTGACAATTGCAAATTCTTAAAGACTTGAATCAAGTTCTTCATTTTTTAAGACTTACCTCTTTTCATAAGATTTGAAAATATACTCACTTTAGTTGATTCATACATCAAAATTAATTTTTCTCAACTGTATACATATAGATCGATATGCACTGATATCAGTGTGTAATGCTTAGCTCTATAAATCCTTGGTGAGGAATCCTGTTCTAAATATTAGACTAATGCCCTTTTCATTCTTGTATGGATTTGAGATTCTCCGTCGTAATTTTTCTCAACTACATACATAATGATTGATATGTAGTGATATCAATGTGTAATGCTTAGCTCTATAAATCTTTAGTGAGGAATCCCTATTCTAAATATAAGATGGAATCCTCAAAGATGCTCTTAAGGGCACGTTTGGCAACGATCCGTGCTAGGGGAGGAATCCTCTGTTTAGAGGATTCTCTCCATCTCCAAGGAATCAACACTTAAAAGGTTCCATATTTGGATGGAGGGAGGATTCCCAATAAGAGTTCCATATTATAGTGTATGAACGTTTTTACAAATATCTCAAGATATATTAAGGATCAACGGTTGAAAGTTGGTCACCTATTCGTGTTTGACCCTTCCGAACTAATGACCTGTTCCGATCTTGATTGTGGAGCCCACACAAACTAAAAAAATGGAAAACACGGATTGTTTTAATTCCTGATATACATTTAATAGTAATGACGTTTCTGCACATATCTCGAGATATAAGATGAATTAACACCTGAAATTTGGTCAGCTTGCCATGTCTGACCTTCCTGAAATAATGAACGGTTCCAATCTTGATTGTGGATCACACACAAACCATAAAACTGGAAAACATGGACTGTTTTAATTCCCGGTATACATTTTTGTGAACAGTAATGACATTTTGGCACATATATCGAGATATAAGATGAATCAACGGCTGAGATTTGGTGAGATTGCCGTTTTGGAGTTTTTAATGGTGACTAACGGTTTGGATCTTGATTATGGGATCTAAAAGGTACATTCCCAAAGAAAAAACTTATTAGGCCCACAATACTGCCCCAGTTACTGTATAATCACTGGTGCTCCACCTTTCTCTCCTTAAGTGGATTCTGCACATCCAAAGGGGGTTGGTCCGACGCTGAAAATATTTGCTTCCACAGCTTTCGGCCGTCCACCCTCTCCAAATCCACGCCCATCCAAACACATAAATTCCACGATCGCAAGGAAAAGGGCGAGGATTCCCCTTGCGTGGACGGTTACCAAACATCCCCTAAGTGTCTTTTTCATTCTTATAAGGAGTTGAGATTCTTGGACGCAACACTAGATCAACAAATGTTACTCATCTTGCTATCATTTAAATAGATTAAGGGGGTGTTTGTGCAAATCGGCAATTTCTGCATATTTAAATAGATTAAGGGCGTCCGGTTTTTAGCGCCTTTTGCTCGCATTTGGGGTGCAATAATGATTCCTCTCTAGTTTTCCTGCACATTTTGAAGGTCTTATTGTCTGCTTGAGAAGCAATTCAGGTTTTCCAACTCCCCCATCAAAAAGACAAGTTTCCTCTTACACGGCGTTGCACAAATGTCTTCTATTTATCAAAATGCAATTTTTCGAATGATGATCCAATGACGTCTTGTTTATCTCTACTTGCATTTTTAGCTTTCACAATTTTTACATGCATTTATAAACTTGCGGCACGTTTATATAATTTTCATGGAAACGTAAGTCACTCACTGATTAATGAAATTTTATTAGACTTCAACCGTTAATAGGCAAATGTCAGATCCTAAAAAAGCAATGAGAGAGAGAGAGAGAGAAGTACTTACTCATCTTGCATAATGTTTTTACCCTTTGTAAAAAGTGGTACCAAATCAGAGAGACATCCGTGAGAGAGAAGTACTTACTCATCTTGCATAATGTTTTTACCCCTTGTAAAAAGTGGTATCAAATCACTTCAGGGGATCCAAAACCCTTCTAGAAGAGAAGAAGAAATATGAGAACATACACACATTTTTAAAGGCCAAGATTGGATCGATCCATGCATTTTATCTATCACCAAAAGCTAGGACAGATTCGGCCCATACAATTGTCAACAATTTAGGGCAAGATTATCCTTTTCTATTTTTTTTTTCTGAAGTAGGATTACAATTGTAAAATTATGCACATGCTTTGTGTTAAAGTATGTTGGGCCGGCTGGACCTTTCGAGAACATAAAACCCCAGGCCTGGCTTATTTAACAATTGGGCCAGAAAAGTAGGCTGAGGCACGGCCTATGGGCCTAGACTTAGAGCCGAAATCCAGTCCAACGAAAGATGGGCTTGATTCAAGCTTGAGCACTTTTAACAACATTACCCAAGAGGCAGCAAGGATTTTGCACATATTTCAGCTGAAATGGATATGCCCAAGAGGCAGGAAAGATTTGCAGAAGAGTGTTTCGGACAATTGCTGTGTACTGTTTTAACGATTTCTATGCAGGCTGCCAATCTATATCCCAAACCAATCAATATATGTAAACATTGACATTAATAAAAAATTAAATAAAACTACCAAATAAACAAATAAATAAATATATATATATATATATATATATATGAAAATGCGCACAATACACATGAGAACCTTGCATACTTAGCCATTGCAGGTGAATTCCAAGGCGTAGGTCCCACCTTTGTGGCAGTCCAAATGCATAGTTCTCACGTGAACTGTGTGCATGTATGTCAATAGTGAAAAATAAGAAAAGATAACACTTAGGGCCTGTTTGTTTGCGTAAATTACGTAGTAGGAATTAAAGATATAGGAAGTCATGGCATAAGAGGCTAAAAATGAAGATATAAGATGAATACACAAAAATGACTATCAAATAATCTTAAATAACCTCCACTTTAATGGAAAGTTAATTAAGAGAAGATCGGAAATGAAAACTCAGCCATCACACCTTAGTAATTCAAATCCCAACGAAGTCAGGGTCTCATCATCTACACAGCTACCTTATATCCTCTAGCCCTTAGCTGATATTATTCACACCTCACCTCTTTAATAATCCTTAAGTGAAGCTTATTTGACAATGAATTCCTATGTATTCTAATGCAAACAATCGAACTCTAAAAAATTTGTACTGCACTACAGCAAGCATTCCTCTAAAAACCACAAGAAGATGTGAAGTATTCTATTCTCTTTATCCAAAGAATTGGTAAGCACTCATCAAACTTATCACTTGCTTATCGAAGGATCATCAATTCCTTGTGTCATTGTAGCCATCATCACCTCTCTTTTAAGGTGAAGTTAATGAGTTCTCTTTTCCACTCCGGCCCATCTGAAGCCATGTTCTTCACCATAACTTCACAATCCAACATGTCTTTCCTCACTACTTCATCTGAGGTATTTACACAAATTTGTGCAGCTGACATTCTCACAAAAACATACGAGTTTTCTGCAAATATGTGCAAGCACATCAAGATGTGAAGTGAAGTACTCTCTCTACCTAAAATATTTGTCAACCGCTGGTTATCTTACCCTCGGACTTGTCTGTTCACCATCAAAGAATCAAGAAGTACCCTGTCAACGAAGTCCTCATCCCATCTACTTAGTTAGGATCACCATACTGAGTTCTACTTTCCCACTTGGATACATCCAAAGTCATGTATCCTACAACTTCAAAATCCAACATGTGTTTCCTTACTACTACATTCAAGATTTTCAAAAGTGCATTCATGGAATGACAATTTTAAGAATAAAAACAGAAGTTTGTAGGTATGTGCAAATCCGATGTTTGGTGTGAAAATTTTTCCACCAAAAGCGTGAGCCAAAATCCACACTTTTGAGGATTTTGAGATCTAACGGGAAGGAAACAAACCAGTGAAAAAAAATTTTCAACAGAATTGTGCAATCCCTCCATCTACTCTTCATCACTACACCAAACAAAAATTGTGGGTTTCAAAGGTTGTGGAATCCATACCTAAAAATATCCAATGAAAAAGTGCATTGTGGATTCGACAAGCCGCAGAATCCAAGGTCGTTTCCAAACATGCCTGAAAGGTCTTCATTGGTTTCCCCTGCTCTATGAACTTGTGACTTTTCAATACATCATACAAGTAATTTATTTATTCAGCCTTTGGCACCGAATCTATCTCTATGGACGATTGCCCCATATTTCTCAAATGTAGGAAAAGACTTCTCATTTCAGGGGGAAAAGACTTCTCATTTCAGGGGTTGAAATGTGAAAAGGAAGAGACTAGTCCATGAAGGAGGCGGTGGGCTTGCATCAGTCCAGCTTTAGCCTCCCCAGTTATGTCCTTACAAGTCTGCTTTCTGAACATAGAACAAAATTTGTTTATAAGTCAAATGTGTAACATTAATAAAGTTAAGGAGACCAACAAGTGATTGACCATAGCTTGTATTCTTCTTCTTCTTCCCAACTCATGTCCTTTTAATTCTGAATTATTGCCTTACCCAAAGTAGCATTCTACACAAAATCCAATCGGTAACTTTGTCTCCCACAAATCAGTTTTCTCTTAGGGTTCATTTGGAAACAGTCATCAATTTAACGGTTTGTGAAGTTCACGACATACTTTTTCTGTGGACATTTCGAGTGTTGATTCCATAAGCTGTAGAATCCGCAATGTTTGCTTGATGTAATGATGGAGATAGGAGAGAGAGAGCACAAATTTGCTTTGAAAAAAAATTGCATGTCAACCTCTCCCCTTCAGACCTCAAAATCCTCCAAAAGATGGATTTTGGATAGCGCTTTTCTTGACATGTCCATGAAAAATTTTCACACCAAATATCGAATTTACATGTATCCACGAAAAACTTCCAGCACACAAAAAACTTCTTGCATGACTTGTAGCTAAGGAATTCATGAAGCTAAGTAGAATTATTGTCATTTTTGTCCTCCCTCCCCCCACAGCCTTGTGGTTGCAAGAATGAGCACCTTCCATTCCGCAAAGCACATTGAATATGGAATTTAGACCTTTTTTTTTTTTTTTTTTTCCAAACAGGGGACAATTAAGAAAAATGCTCATTGTCTATGTTAATGACATTATAGCTATAGTTTTACCACAAAAGAGAACAACATCCTTGTTTTTGAAACAAGGACGAGTACAACACTTGTTGTCTATCTTGTAGAACCTTATTGTCTATGTTGATGAATTCATGATATTATAACTATAGTTGATCAAACAAGAGATGGTTGAGGTGGAAGGAATATTTGAGCAGTATGTAAGACTGTTGAAGTACTAGCACATGAGGTTGTTAGTTCTAGACGAGATTGCCATATCCAGACACAAATATATGTTAGAATGGCTGCAAAAAAACACGAATATGTTGGAATGTAAGTCTGCACGCGCGCACAATATATATATATATATATATATTCCTATTTTCTGATTCTGCCCCCGATCCTGGTGCTACTTTTCTTGTCCTATTGGCTCTGTCCTCATTTCATGATGCCAATGTTCTAAGTTTTTTCCCCTAAAATATGCTGTGTGCCAGTCCTTATTTTTCCTAGGCCGTATTCTCCTTTCTTGAAAATATTTACCATTCCCTTCTCTACTAGTTGCTCTTCTGTGTTTTATTAGGTCTTTTTCTGACAATATTTGGTCAAGTTATGAGGAGCTTTGTCCGGGTGGGGGTGGGGGTGGGGGTGTTTAACATTGATTGAAAGTGTTTTTATTGTAATTTGGGTACCTATATTAAAATAGATTGTTATAGTTAGGTACAGAGAAGGACTGCAATTAGATTGGAGTAATCTCTCTATCATGGTGGAATATCGGTCTTCTCCTCATGTATTGTACTTTGAACCTCTACCTTCTTATGACTTAAAAAAGAACTACTATATCTGTGATTTGATGATTGATTGGATTTTCAAGAGAACGATGACATTATTCAAGGAATCACAAAAAAGATCAACTAAAACAGAGAGTAAAATTGTAGAAATTACCCTAGAAGACAGAATATTTGACAACATTCTCGCTAATATGCACAATGATGACAAGGCAAGGAAAGCCAATTCATAGATGCTTGTGAAATATAAAAGAAATATTTCAAGCAATGAATACATCAATCAAAAAGGAAAAATTGCAGACCTGATGAAGTAATGTACAGAGAATGAATTTAGATCAATATACTGAGAATGAGTTTAGATCAATTGATTGATACCAAAAACATCTCCAACCAGACAGGGGATTGATGTAGGAAAAAGGGGGAAACAGATAAGGAGAATAACAGGGACTGTAATGTTGATTACTTAAGACACTTTGGTTGGTTGGTAACTGTACTCTTAAGGGGGTGAAGGAAAAGAAAACAAGAATGAAGTGGATGATCAGGGTCAGCAAGGGTTGAAATTATGGAAGCGATGGAGAAGGTAATACAGCTTGATCTCCCTGAAAGCAGGGTGGGAGAAGAAATCCTTATGGGTCATAAGGTTTAAACATGTGAATGCTTACGGGCCTGTTTGTTCGCATAGAATACATAGGAATTCATGCCATAAGTGTCAAAATCCCATCTACACATCCACCTTATATCCTTCACCCCTCAGCTTAGGTCATTCACACTTCACCTCTTTAATAATCCTTCAGTGGACTTTTTCAAAAAAATAATCCTTCGGTGGAACTCATTTGACCATGAATTCCTGTATTTAATTCCTGCTTATTCTAATGCAAAAAAACAGGCCCTAAAATTATTCTCACATCTTGCTGGAGATTGATATAGATTGAAGATGCAGTTGAGTTCTCCTCGATCTCCAAAAGAGAGCAACTCAGCTCCAATCTAGTGGTGCACTCCTCAATAACTGCTTGTGGAATGCATGAGGCTCTAGCACGGGAGTTGGCTGCACAATGAACTCAAAAGGTGGTGGACAAACACAGGACCATCCAACATTTTTGTGTCGAGGAGCATGTAGTCTGGTGCGGAGCATGATATGGACCGGGCACATCAAACAGTCAAGTGGACAGCCTAGATTTCACGTAGGGTAATATGGACCATAACCAGTTCTAAAAGGAGGCCTTGGTGCAATTTTCAAAAATTAAAAGGAAGTTTCTCATAGACAATTGCATCAGTAGGGATGTAGATGGGGGATTGAATCATCTAATTTCAATATTCAAAAAGAGTAAGGAATAGAGCTGAAACAGGGGAAGAAAAGTCACCAGACATGAACAGTGTGGGAAACATTTGTTCAAAGTGTACTTTGTTGGAGGATGTATCAGCATGAGGTTCTAAAAATTTTGTGATGAGATGGAAATGATAAAACTCCACCATTTCAAGGACATGATGGGACTAACTTCTCTGGAAAAAGAGAGAGCACCATTTGAGGAGAATACACATATCAAGGTGAGCATTTTCCTGCTTTCAACTGTTATGCAAAGGATTGGCACACTGAAAAATGGACCTGATGTAGATTAAAAGGGTTGGTCCGGACTCTGGATCAATTAGCACAGAGGCCCCAGACCAACCATATTGAGCGCAAGTACTAATTTGCAAGCCCAGATTGCGACAAAACACCCAAAAGAAATTCCAGCATCCACACGTTTCATTCAATATGAGTATGGCCCAAAATATTTCAGGCACAGCACATCGTTAACCTATAGTTCATATGTTCTAGGACTGAAACGTGATTTAGCATCCCTTGATGGAATCAATAAATGAGCTGATCAGTTGGGCCACCTGAACTCATGACAGACTTTGCTGGCAAGAATATATCAACCACCGAATTTACTGTTTGGTTGAAATATAAACTCAACAACTGATTTTAAGGGAATTTAGAACCAATTTAGCAAGCACCCTGATTACAGGAAATTAAAAGCTTCCCAGGGCTCAAAAGTTTTAATGAAACTGTTGGAAAAATTCCTCTCAAAATGCTTAATTATATATGATTTCATATATAAAGCAAAAGCAAGATGAAAGAAGATTGAGGGAATCAAGAGAAAAAGCTCAGGCCTCACACAAACCTTTCTTAGCACCCAGCACAAGGGGAAGAAGCGTCTCACGTCCCTACATTCACATATGATACAAACAGGAAAATTTTTTACAAGATGCTCGCTCTCATCATCTTCATCAAATCTCCAATAATATGACCCAATGGCCTAAAATGCATATTCAATATCTTAGAAAAATAAATAAAAAAATCCTACCTATTTATGCATTAAAATATCAGCCGCTAAGGTATCACAATTAACTCGTAAATAAGGAATCCTAAGGGTTAGCAATACAGGAAACCTAAATCAATAAGATAATTAGTTCCCTACCAAATATGGAACCGCCAAGGGGAGCATTTGTGCGAGTAAGGACTTGCAGAATTCCTCCCCTTGGGATCCTGGCATCATCCAGCTGTGTCAGGACCTCTATTCAGTTGGATTCTGGAACTTCCAAACTATCTCGCATCTTCGTCTGAAGATGCTTAATTTGGAAATAATATTTGAATGTTATGGCACAAGGGTCTATGATAATATAACTACTATACTCATGTCTATCATTTCTAATTGTTCATACCCATAAATCAAATCGAATCGTGTATCATATCGCGAATAGTAAGATTTTTTATTTTCTAATAAAAATAAAAAATAATTTAAAAATAAGAAAAAATTAGTTATTCAAAACCATCCATTTTCCCATTTATTTATAGAAATATAAATGCAATGACAAATAAGTCCATCATACAATCATATCAACAACATCATGACATATAGTAATATATAGTGAATGATATGCTAACATTAAAATTTAAATTAACAAAAAAAAAAAAAAGAGAATGATATTGGAAATAAGTTGCAAATAACAGAATAAATAAGAAAGAGAGAAGCACCAAACCAATTACTTGAATTGGGTGTTTCCAACAAGTAGGGATTCAGTTCCAACTATCTTATAGGCAAGAAAGATAGATATATATATATTATGCATGATCGCCTAAGCATATAGATAGAAACACCCATACAGACATAGTAATACCACATTGCACATAGTAACTAGCAGAAACATTAAGTCTCCCACCAACCCATAGCTTAGAACTTATCTCTATTGTCCCACAGGAAGAAGAAGAAGAAGAGGGCAACAAAGAAGAAGGAGAAGAAGAAGTGAATACACTACCAAACCAAACTTCTCCTCACATGAGGCCTCCATCTCTCCCAGCGCCTCTATTTCTTGTAGCTTCCGCGCACACCCGGACGACCCTTGGAAGGTTCAGCTACGGGGGCGAGAACAGCGTGCAAATTGGTGATCTTGGTATCGTCAAAGGGGATCTTGGGGTGCTTGGAATCGTGGTGGATCTGCATCGACTTGACGTCAGGGGCGGTGATCTTGCAGTGAGGGCACTCGTACTTGGCGTGGCCACCTTTCTCCAGGCCGGTGCGGTCCGCCTGCCCGGCCTTCCCTCCGCCTCTGTTGGTGGTTGCCGCGTCGACCTTCGAGGCAATCTCTTTTGCTGTGTGCTTCTTCGGCTTCGCCTTTCCCGTCATGGCTTAAAGAGGAAGAACAACAACAAGAAGGAAGGGTAGGGTTTCCTGCCAATGATCGATCAAAACCACCTGAGTCAGATCAAACCCTAGCCCTAGCCCTAATCCTAACCCTAATCTATGTATTGTTTTTAGATAGATTCAGATGCAAAAATCTGATGGATGAGCAGAGGATGGATGCGATGGTGATGAATCCATCCATACATGTAAATCAAGAAAGAAAAAATCATCTTTCGAAACAAGTGATTGGAAAGAAAGACTGAGAGAGAACCCAAAAATAAAAAAATAAAAAGCGAAGGGGAGATGTTGACGAACCGAAAAGAGAGAAGAAGATTAGGGTTTTTGTTATTTGGCGTCGTAGAGCTCTGAAAGCAGACGCGTCTTTTATACTGTGTGCCTGACTGACCTAAATGGTAATGGGAGATGGATGGGTTTCGTTTTCTTTTATAGGAGGCTGCAATGATTCCTCTTTTGCTTTGGAGGTTGTATTGGATTTCTTATTTCCATTCTTTTTTGTGATGTGACTTGTTATCTATCGTGAATGCTTGTGTCCTCGTGGGGTGGGACCCATTTTAGGAATTTAACGAATGTGATAAGGGGAGCTCTTCATTGGGTCACGGACTCAGTAATAATAAAAATAAGGTAAATAAAAGTGAAGGTTCAATTTGCCTATATTTGGTAATCTATTTTTAATTTTCATTTGGCGAAATGTTTAAAGGGACTAAAGCTAAAGATAAGAGTCATTAGCATATGATTCGAGAAGTAAAGGCAAATCATCTTATAGAATAACCAGTTTGTCTATATGGAAAAACTCATGGACAGAATTTGGGACAAACTGTCCACGTGGCGCAACGTGATTGGGACAATGCATTTCAACTTTTGAGAACGCCGAATCACGTTGTGCCACATGAACAGTTTGTCCCAAATTTTATTCATAGATTTTGTCCAAATAGATTTTTTGTAGAATAACAGATCTCATTTTTCGACTTATAAAAATAAGAGATTTTTCTATTTTCTTATAACTCTATTTTGGACTACTACGTGAGAATAAGAGTAAATACACGGAAATTAAAAAAAAAAGGTTAAACAAAGAAATGCCAAATCTCAAAATCCACTTTATTCACTTTTTAATATCCAGGCATTAGAATATACCTTTTTGACAAAAAGTGAGGAGATTTTTTCTCTGTCACTTAGTGGAACGAGAGAATAATTTTTTTATATTTTCTTAAGAGAAAAAAGAGATCATTTTTTTTAAATTTGATATTTTTTATACGACCCTCTTCTTTCTCTCTTTGTCCTTTTAAAAGTTATTATTAACTTCAATTCACTTTACAAATAAATTACCCAAACAAGCTCGAGCACTAAAGCATATGAACTTTTGCGGGAATTTGCCAAAAAACAATTGGAAATTCCTACATCTTGTCTGATGGTTGTTTGAAGGAAACGGTTGAAAAGGCTACCATTCTTCCCCAGCAAGTATCCACTTTTCTTGCGGAGGAGATAAGAAAATAAAATAATGTTAAGGACGCCAGTGCACAAACACACGCTTTTTAATGAGGAGTCTAGATGTCTTTGCAACTATTACATCTGGAACCATGCAACACATGTCGAATCGGCTCCACATAATTATAATCCATACCATTTAAGATGAACCTCATCCCTCCATGGATATATCCTCAAATATCAGTTAATACGAGTGGGTTTCACCTTTCGATTGTGCAAATGTGATTAATCCCATGTCAGAAGTGATGCAGCATGGGCTCCCAACCATGTTTTCAATCATGTGTCGAATCTTACGGTGGGGGTTATACCTAGGTACATGTCACTAGAAGGGATGTGATTCATCTTAAATGGTCTAGGTTATCTCTATATGGGACATATGTTATATGTTCCCTATAATTATCTTTGACAAGGACCTGTGCCATGGGATCAATCCCTATGCCCTTAAGTTGAAAGTATCACTTAGGGCTAGGCCAACCCAGAAGGGGGAAAAAAAAAACAGAGACCGGGAACACCATGCTCTAAACTTCTAAGTTCTAACCAAAACAATACACAGATAAAAAAGAAAAAGAAAAAAAGTTTGTCCCTCCAGTGGCGGCATGGGCCGGGGAGGGCTGCAACTGAGTTAGGCGAGGCCGGCTACTTTTGTCATTGAGCATAAATTCCAGGCCTTTACCCTTCACAGTTCACACTGGCCTGAACCAGCAACATTTGCGAAATATATAGGCTTTTTGCGTGTGAATATGTGAGGCTAACCCTATAAGCATATACTGACCCAGGACCAGCCCATGTAATAATTGGGCCAAACCCCCCTACCCCACGAAATCCAAACCAACCATTCATCTAGTCTTTAGCGGGTCAACTTGCAGGGCCCAACTTCACAAATTCCCGATCAAGAAGGCATATATATAGTTTGATTCCCCGTCCCCAATCACACTAAGATTTCCGGGCACCTGTTGGGTCACCTACTAGATATGATTGTTCATGGGTCGGTCTAAGGAACATCCAGGCCGGGCCCCGGCTTTTAAACTATAGGCCCAACTCGGCCCAGGATTGAATCAGGCCTTAACTAGATGACTCAAGCCTAGCCCACCTGAACACGAAGTCTGAGCCCAGCCCGCATTAGATTTATAATTTAAAAATTGGATAGTTTAGATTGTCAAGGTGGCTTTATTGGTTTGGTCATGTATTTGTGGTCAACTTTCCGTGTAGATATACAATTTATAACTGATTTTTTTATGCGGTTGGTATTGACCCAATAAAATTTTCTCCGGATAGGTGTTTGGTACTGAATGCATTGTAAACCATTTGCATTTCATCCTTGGGCCTCCTAGATGGTTGAAATCTGGATCGGATCGGGACCACCCATTTGCTTCCTTCCACTTTATTATTATTATTATTTAGGTATAAAGCAATTTCATTAGAGAGGAAAGAAAACAAAATAAAACAAAGAGGAGCTTCCCAAACTACATAGGAGATCAATCCCTTGTTAGTCCCACACAAACCCTTTGTCGATATGAGTTCTTGGCAAGTTCATGAGCAAATTGATTGAGCCTCCTAGGAACATAGAAAAAGGAAATGTCTTCAAACTTGGACCTCCACTCACCACAAAATAGGTTGGATATCCCAATCCATCAACCCGTTGATTGCTCTAATCACTTCGAGGGCGTCCGACAAAAGATGGATCTTGCGAAATCCCCGTAACGTAGCCTCCTTCATTGCGAAAAAGACAGCTCTTGCCTCAGCTTCTTTTGAAGTGGAAACCTTGGATCGATTTGTTGATTCTGTATGAACCCAAGAACCGTCAAACCAAATAACAAAGCCAAAGCCTGCTTTTCCATCCACGGCTCTAAAAGATGCATCCGAGAACACCTGAGTCGTGCTTCTAGGGCTCCTCAGACTGAGATCCTAGAGATTATATGAAAGTCCTTTGAAGGCCTTTTCATTATAGGCCATTGAGGCAACAACCATTCTTCTAGTGCATATGATTGTGCTAATATGCTCAATTTTTATACCTCTAAATATAAAATCATTCCTGCTGTTCCATAAGGCCCACCAAAAATCGAGAACCCAGGATTTCGTTCGAGGACTAATTGGCGGATTCATCTTGCATCATTCCACTTTTGATAGCCAAACCGGCGAACATCACAAGAGTCAAGTGATTCTAGCTGTCGGATCAATAGGTTATAAAATGGGCGTCTTGGATCGTTTTATTTGACATGATCATCAACTTGATTCAGCCGGTTGATCTAACCTATTAATTTTAGGCATGGTGATTGAGTCGCACACTAGATGGCCGTGTGTACCTCGATGCGGGCCCACATGCTACCTTTGGACCTATTGGGATCCAAAGATCTTCCTACAACCCTCCTCTCTAATCATCCATTCATCCTCATCCCCATAACGATTATCTTGGATGAATTAATTGCAGTCCACCACGTCATTATTGGACACCTGCCTTGGATGGGGCCACCACTCACTGAGTGCCAGGATCTATCCCCATTCTTCTGGAGTGCTACTCAGGGTTTAAAATAACGGCCGTTATGTAACGGTAACGGCCGATACCATGCCGTTAAATAGCATATAACGCCCGCGATACGTTACGGGCCTAAATATCGTCAAAATATTGAATTATAATGGCCGTTATATTGAATATAATGGTCGTACCGTTATAACGGCCGTTATAGTCAATATAACGGCCGTTATATTGCTGACGGGTTTTTAAAAAAAAAAACGTGTCTGTTGCTGCCTTCTTTCACCCTTTTCATTCTTCTTCTTCCTGAGAGCTTCCTAAGACTACTTGAGGGCTGCTACAACTTCTAAGGCATGGAAAAGCTTAAATCTAAGCTACTTTTAGGTAGATTTGTTTGTGGCGAAAGTTAATCAAACTCAATGGACCTATTTCGTAAGCTTTTTTTTTTTTTTTTTTGGAGTTCTTTTCAAGATTCAACATCAAAATAACTTAGAGATGATTGAAATGTGTTAGATCTATACTTTTGGAGAAAAAAATTCAAGTTTTAACACCTTTTGTAATGTTTTTTATTTTTTCATTATTTTAATCCGAATTATTTTAGGTTTTTTTTTTTTTTAAAAGATTGTGTAATACATGGACCAAAGACTTTATATTGAGTTAGATATTTCAGCTTATTTTTAAATTTATGGTTGCATTATGTCAATTTTATGATATTTTAGCTTATTTTAGTATATAAATCGATACAGCAATGATACAGGATATTATAACTTGAGGGGACCATTATTTTACTTTAAAGTGTGCACTAATGGAAAAAAAAAACATTATTTTCTATCATTTTATAATATTCTGGGTTTTTTGGATATTTTTTCGGATTTTTTTGGGGTCAAATAAAAATTCGCTCCGCAATGAGCCGCGATGACTACGAACCGTGATGCGATGACTGCGAACCGCGATTTTGAACCATGGTGCTACTACAAACACACTTGCAAAAATCATTCCAAACATTGCATTTTTTAAAATAAAAAATAAAAAATAAAAGATCCCTAAACTACCCCTCCCTCTCCTTCCCTCTTTGCTCAGGCAACTCCACCTGCCGCCGCCCTACGCCGACCCATTTCCCTTTCCTTCTCCTTCCCTCTCTCCCTGTCCTTGCTCCCAGTTCTTTTTGCACCCACACTCCATCCCCAATCCACTCCTAGCCCCATCATCCCTTTAGTGCTGCAAAAGCGGAGGGAGGGAAAGGGAGGGAGAGGGAGAGAAACAGGAGGGGAGAGGGAAGGAGGGAGACCGGGCTGGGGAACAGGATAGTGATGAGGACGGGCTAGAGGGTAAAGTAGAGGGAGGAGGGATTTCGGGCAAGGGCTGGTGGTGAGCGAGGGGAGGGGGAGAGAGGAAGAGAGGGGAGAGAAAGGGGGAGATGGGAAATGGGAGAGAGAGAGGGCGTGTGGGGGCTGCCGGTGGTGGGGGAGAGAGATAGGGAAAGGAAGAAGGAGAGTGAGAGGGATCGGCATTGGGCGGAGGTAGTCGGAGTAGGGAGAGGGAAAGGGGAAGTTTAGGAATTTTTTTTTATTTTTAATTTTTTTTAAAATGCAGTGTGGTAAGTTGTGAGCAATGTGTAGGTAGCAGCATTTTTCTTCTGGTATGATATCCTACTAAAATGTCGGTACCAGCCAAGGGAATTTATTAGGTGTGCCCGGTCGGCATCTTGCGCATTGGGGTGGGGCCCACTTTATGATCCATCTAAAAGGACCACACACCCTTTAAACTTCACATGGGGCCCACTTTTGCACCCATCTGATGCACTAGACTACAATCCATATGAACAAATTTTACACCGCAAAATTTGTGGGCCAGATGGAGATGATAGAAGTCGGAAATGTAGATGACTCTTTTGCATAGACGAAGGCCAAGACAGATCTTTCGCTTCCCCTTTCCAAGTCCCACGTGGGCACCACGTTGTGACACACACTGATCCTGTGGTACTCACTAATAAGTAAGTAAATACATATAAAAGAAAAACCTAACCTACAATTGCTCTCTTTCTTCGTCTCTCTCTATTTATGCTCTCGATGCCGTGTCTCGCCTCTCGCTACGCTCTCCCTCGAGGGGGTTTAAAGCTCGC
Source organism: Umbellularia californica (assembly GCA_028538565.1). Classification (NCBI taxonomy): domain Eukaryota; kingdom Viridiplantae; phylum Streptophyta; class Magnoliopsida; order Laurales; family Lauraceae; genus Umbellularia; species Umbellularia californica. Next base: position 7,686,781 of record JAPQWN010000001.1, on the reverse strand, counting down.
CCTCTTTCTGCGACATCTCTCTTTCTTTAGGTATTTCTTCTTCCTCAATCAACGATTCTTTGTTTTCTTTTCTTGGTTACTGCTCCAGTTTGGATTGGAGTTGTTCAAATAGTCTTCTTCGCAATATACATACTATTACTAGAAATGGGATACAAGCAATTCCCGGCATCTAGCAGAAAAGAAGTATAAACAAAGCAAGACAAGGGGCTTTCCATATTTTCTTGGATCATACATAATGGCATTGATCAACAATAATCGGGCCCTTTTTAGATGAATCGGTGGGTCGGACAATTGAACCTTCTCAAACTATTTATTTTTGATAACCAAAAGCTGAAAAGTACACTTCAAGTGGTGGGGATGTTTGTAGTTACATTTGCAGTGGTGAAAGTTTAAGCGATAAGAACTGGGGGTAATGGCAGTGATTTCAATATTTGAAGAAGGTCTAATGATTTAGATTGAAATAAGAAAATACATGCATTTATGGGTTCAATGCAAAAATTGTTATGGATTAAATTATAAGAAGTTTTTTAAGTCAAAAATGAATATTGAATATTTGTTCAATGTGGTGAAGTGAAATGGGGGATTTACCATTCAGATGGGTGGTATGGAAAATGTTTTTTATTTTATTTTTTTTATGACCTATCAAAGTATATTGTTTGAAAAGGATTAATGATTTTGGGCATTTGGAAAGTACTAGTTCAGGCAGCAGCAAAATGGACCAGCTTGCCATCATGTTCTCTGTTTCTTTTTTTGTCTTTGTTTTTGTCAAGCACTTTCTCTTCTAATTATCTCTTTTGCATCTTAGCACACTTGTAGTGAGTAAATTCAGGTTCTTGTTCAAAAGGTTTGAAAATGTGCTCCATTTGATCAAACCGTCCTTCATTATTAATTTTTTTTTTAACTCTAGAAACCAACATTTTCTTGGCTTTTTTTAGTTTCCAATTGCAGAAATTGAGTTCAGCTTCCCTGGTATTCTAGTGTTTTTGCCTTTTGGATTGGTGGGTAATGAGTAGAAATGCTGGCAAGTGATGTTTGGCCTGTTTTATTTGGGCAGTTGGGTTTGAGAGAATTGGCTGTGAAATTGGTATTTTGTTTGAGAATGATGGCAACTGATGTTTGGCCTCTTTTAATTCCTGTCTTGAATTACAATTTACACACTCTGGTATAAACTATTTCATTGAATTTTATAGATACCTTTCCTGTATGCCTTGAATTTTATTGCAGGCAGCATTGACAACTACCTCCTCCAGGCACACCACCACAGATGTATCTCTTCCCTCGTCTTTTTGTTTTTTGTTTAATTTTATAGGAGAATGTTTTTGATACTAGTATAGTTCCAAATAAGAACCACAGCGCACTTAGTTAAATTCAGTCAACCTCATGGGGCCCCAGTTAAGACTTGGGACCACCATCAAAAAGGGGGATGAGAAGTGAGAAGATCCAAGTGTTGATTAGTGGTAGTGCAAAAATTATGTATCATTCTAGCCATTTCTTTTTGAAGCCTGAAAATTTCATGATGGAAAGCTACAGTGAATCAGTGATTCAATCTAACATCTAATATCAGTTCACTAAGGTCATTTATATATATATATATATATATATGTATGTATGTATGTATGTATATGTGTGTATGTAGAACAGTCTAAAACTCATGTTGAAATCTTTTATTAGATATGGAGCCATTAAATAAGTGTACTGTTTTGGCCATTGAGAAGTCATTGCCATAATGTCTTGTATCAGTTATGCTGCCAAAGCCACCAAAACTGTGGTTTGTAATCATTTAGACACAATTTAATGCATACCATGTAATTGGCAGTTGACACTGGAGAAGAATTGACTTAAACATTGAAAAGAGGACCATTCTATTTATCATGCTTGATTTTCACATACATCCATGCTGGCAGATAGTCAACTTGTAATAGGGAGTATCACATTTTGCAGTGTATATTTTGCAGCAGATGAGTAAGTACACAAATATCACATTTTTTCCAAAACGTTTTTATCTGCTGATAGGCAGTTAGATGGAAAATTTGTCAACAGTTGACGAGTCTGTATCACAGCGATGCTCAGTGTCGCAATCAAGAGGATTGTGAGTTCAATTAATATTATCTTTCAAAAAAAAAAAAAAACACCCCCACCCACCCCAGGTAGACCTATTAACCTGGTGGATGAACTAGATCTTTGTATAATACAGTCAAGTGCTTTCTTTCTAAAATTTGTGTGCAGCATAATTTGTTCACAAGGAGCGTGGGGATTGTGTTTGTTTTGTGGGGTATTGTTTAAAGTTGGACTGTTTTCAATGCATCAATTGCATTGCTTGGTTCCAGGTAACATTATCCTTTTTATTGGTTGTGGATTGATGTATGAGTTGGTTTGCTGATCGAAGTACTATTGGGTCTGCATTTACGACAAAGTTTTTAATTACCAAAATGAAAAGGCTGGTCATGATATTACCATCATCAAACCTCTCGCGTTCCCTTTTGTAGTTATTTATTCTGTACTATTTCATCCAATATATGTTGTCATGCTTGTCATCCATCCATGTGCTTGTTACTTGTAAGCTCAATTAGCAATCAATACTCAGCTCATCCCATGTTGAATTGGCATTTGTTTCGTTTATTTGGATTTGCTTCTGCTCCAACATCTGGTTTTCTATGTTTTGTCTTCTGTAATGTGAAGCTAATGATTAGAAAAATTGATGTCATCCCTCATCTGTGTTTTTCCTACATGGTTGATTTGTTCTCCATTCCCTGTTACTATTTAAGTTAGCGAATGGCCTTCCTTTTAGCTTTATCATAATGATATATTTTCTTCACAGTGTTTTTCTATCTTCACACATTGCAATCATCATTATTTTCTATTAGGCAGGTTGTAAGCAGCATCAAGAGACTATAATGGAAGCCAAATACTTTCGGTTTCTTAAGATTGTGGGAGTTGGGTTCAAGGCTAGAGCAGAAGCAGAAGGTCGCTTACTGTATCTGAAGCTGGGTTACAGTCATGAAGTCGAACTTACTGTCCCTCCGGCTGTTCGGGTGTTCTGTTTCAAACCCAATGTAGTTTGCTGCACTGGAATAGATAAGCAGAGGGTGACGCAGTTTGCTGCTGCCGTTCGTAGCTGTAAGTCCCCTGAAGTCTACAAAGGGAAAGGCATAATGTATATTGATGAAGTCATTAAGAAAAAGCAAGGAAAGAAGTCCAAATAATTGAAAGGAAACACAGGCAAGTCATCGAAGGAATTTATTGTGGGCTGCATTCAAGAGAGGAAAAAATGTTCCTGACAACGGCCGAGAGAGCCTGGAATTACAATGGTTATTGTCTCCTTTTTCAGGAAGTTTTTGTGAAATTTGAGCATTATGTTCAAACTTACCTGATCATTAAACTATTGTATCTGAATGATTATTCTTGACATTACAGGTCCTTGTTGAGAAGTGGGTGGTAATAAATTACTAGGTTGGGACTTCCGTTTACTTTGAATTTTACCTAGTGGGTGCCAAAAAAAAAAAACCCAGCAATCGAGCAGAAACATGAACATAATTAGTAATAGTAGTAGTCACTAGTCAGGCCTTTAGCTCTATATGTAAGCACAGACAGGCCCCATATTTTACTGGGGCCAGGCATGACATTTGCAGGTGACAGCTGAATTTGAGAACAGGCCCAATTACAAGACTTGGCCTGATCACAACTCTTGATCTAATAGCCTCAATGTTTATAAAGTGTACACGTTTTCTTCATAGATCCAATCCAATGGTGAGATAAGGTCAGATGTTAAATTGGGCCTGGTACCATTTCACGGGTACTGCGTGTAGTTAAGGTCAGACTTATGTCAAAGTGGGTATGCATCGAAGATGAAACCAGCCCCATAGAGCTGCACTGCATTTCTGCATATAAACAGTATGCAGCCTGCTATCAGATGAAAATTTCAATGAAAACTATCACTTGCACAGAGACGAAAATGCAGTCTGCTATCAGATGAAAATTTCAATAAAAACTAATCACTGGTCTGAGTTTCCTGTAATACCAAATCTTCAAAGAATGGCTATTGGTTCTGATATTTACTGATGTGGGCATGAATTCAATCCTCCCTAGCGAAAAAAGGAAAAAGTATAAAAATATGCATGGTTTTGAAGAAAGCATATTAGCAAAATACAAAAGGTGATATAACAAGTACAGAACTCTTATAATTATGCATAAACAAATTTTCACCATACGTGGTAGAGAAAAGTATTTTCATGACCTGTAGTCTCCTCATCTCCACCTTGGCGAAGATGAGGGCTTATTTTCATTGCTAATTTTTGCTCAAAGCTCTTTCAATAAAAAATATATATATATATATATATATTATTTTACAAGGAAACAAGAATACATATCGGGCACTAAAAGTTTTAGGCACAGGATCCAATACACTGGTGCTTAAGGATATTACCATTGTAGTTACCAAGAGAAATAATCCACAGATCAGGATGCAGCATGAAGTGCAGTGGATTCTTTATAGATCTAACTGATAGCCTTACACCTGATCAAAGTGGCATCTACTGCTGATTAATGTATCCAAGCTTATAGATATACTCACAGAAAAGAATTTAATTTACACCACTCTCCACATCTGATGACTTCCTCTAAATATACCCACCAAATGAAATGTAACCCTGTTTCTATCTTGAAATACTTTATGTTTAATCCAAGTTATTACAAAAATTGAATACATGGAGCATAAAACCGAATCAATGGTGCATAAAAAATAAAGAAAAAACAGAGAATGGTATGTACAAAGGTAATAAAATCACTCAAATCTTTTCAACTAAAAAAAATACAAGTTTGCGCAATTTCCAATGGCTGCTGCAAGACTTGGGAGTTCAGGACTTCCTTTCAGGAGGTGAACTTTGTACCTTGGAATATGGGAATTGAAAGCCGAAGCACCGACAACGGCCATGAGCATGATCAACGAAGAAGGGAACATGGTTCTGAAAAGCCACAATTGGCTACTGCAACTACACCTCAAGCATGATCAGCATGAGATTGCATCTACAACAACATAACTCACGGACACAGAAATCCATTCTATGGTTTACTTGAACTGACAACAGCAAAGGGCTTTCTCTTTTTTCATTATACAGATCCCAGTGACCGCTGCAAAATCACACAGTCCGCAGAAATCCACGAACATCAATCAAGAAATTGTGAAGGTTCTTTCTGAATTTCTGGTAATTCACCCGGTTGAGGGAGGAAGAAATTTGGTTTGCACCAGTGAGAGACTGAAGTGCATTTGCCAATCTCAACTGCAGTGCCGGATTTGCCTGCCTCTCTATAAGCTCATGCCCCAATCTCTGTCAGAAATATACAAGGGAAACCAAATAGAAAGATTATACGGCTAGAAATACCTGTAAACTTTATTCAAGATTATTGAACTACATCATTTTACATGAACTGAAGAAAAAAATGAAATCAAAGACGAGGTACACTGATTATCTCTGACAAAATCTGGGCCTGGACCTTCTCTACCAAACACAATTGATAACGGGATCTAGTTGTCAGTCCAGTCGGGGCGAACCCAAATATAAATTAATACTCCCGTTTACAAAAATTAAAAAAGAGTTCTGCTCTGGTAGTCCTGTATCTAGTGGCTGGAGGTTTGGCTCCCATGTTTATGTGTAATGTCTTTTTTAATCTCATCATGATTTTGAATAGTGTCTGAGTCCACTTGCGAGCCCAGGCACATGTTTCGTGTTTGGAATTGGATCCACCATGCACCCAACCTTTTTGCGGACTTCAAGGGAGGGTTACAGAAACCTGTCACCCCATTTCTCCCTTCTGTTGGATAATTTTATTAAAAATAGGTACACCATGTGTAGCTTAAAATATACAACCCAACCTGAATCCAACCATATGTATGAGTGTGTGTGGTGGGTAACCTTATAACTCATCTGAATGGGCCACACAAACCCTCCCCCTGATAGTCAGTGATACCATGGTTTTGCACTGAACCAAATGAACTGGACCATTGGATGAGGGTCAAATTTTATATTATATATATATGGGAGATGCTCCTATGAGAGACTCTCACCTTACTATGAGAGAAATGTGGGGGCCTTCACATTTAAGTAGTTGACATTGGATATGGATGTGAGGGCCCCTACCTTATCTCTCATAATAAGGTGAGAGTGTCTCTCACAAGAGCACCTCCCTACATATATATATATATATATATATATATATATAGGGGGGACATTCATGTGCATCCATCCCTCACCATAGGGTGAGAGACACTTACATGGCTTTCCCTGAACATTCTTTTTCTGCATATGACCATATATAGTTTTTCCTGTTTTGCACATGAATATTTCCAATTATGTAAGTGTCTCTCACCCTATGGCGAGGGATGGATGCACATGAATATTCTCCATATATATATGAGGAATTCTCAAAAACTCCCCATTAAAAAAAGGGGAGTTTTTACCCCTTTTGACTTGTCCAATGAGATTTTACCACCTCACATAGGAACATAGGAAAAACGGAGATTTTTGAAATTTTAAATTTCTTATCCCTATTTAACTTGATGATGATACGTGTCAGAGAAAAGGGGTGTCTTTTTTTTTTTTTTTTTTTTTTTTTTTTGTGAAAAGCGCCTGGGGAGTTTTGTAGCGCTCCTATATATATTTATATATATATATATATGGGAGAAGCTCCTATAAGAGATATCTCTCACCTTATATGAGAGAGGTGGGGGCCCTCACATTTAAGTTGTTGGCATTGGATATGAATGTGAGGGCCCCCACCCAATCTCTCACTTAAGGTGAGAGATATCTCTCATAGGAGCATCTCCCTATATATGCATTAAACTCTTGTGCATAGATGAAGGGGTTAGAGGCATCAGATTGACTTTAAGTTTGATATATGCAATGGCCCCACTATGATCTTTCAATTGCCCCCTATCCCATGATTTGTGGGTTCCTAGGTGGGCCCCAACAGCTGGTGTGTACCGTAAGGATGTAGGAACAAGGCCCAATGGAGAACGGTCTAGCACGTGGGGCCCACTTGGATGCAAGTTTATCAATGAATGAGTGCAGATGGAAAGGTCAGCTCATGTACAAGTGGGTTACAAAAAATCAACCCGACCAGATTATTCTAGCCCTTGATTAACAACCTTAAAGTTTAATGACATCGAGTGAAGGTTCAATGGGATGAAAAATTGGAACAAATGCGAAATCATGGGATGAAAATTTGATTAGGCCCACAGTGCTGAACTGTGTTCAAGCATTTCCCACACACACCGAGAGAGAGAGAGAGAGAGAGAGAGAGAGAGAACCTGGTATAAAGATTGTTCACAGAGGATTAAAGGAAAGAGGGCATCTGCTGCAGTCTCAACAAGGTCAGTGCTGAAACAGCAGTAAAAGATGTCAATATTGGCATATGCATCATTAGAAGCAGCAAATAAATCGCAAGAATGAAAGCAGTTTGTCTTTCTTTTGGATGATTCTGACACACAGCCTGTTCTGTATAAACAAGTTAAAATATCAACCAAGTACTCATGTCACATTTGAGGTGATCTTTTCCTTTTTCATATATTATTCTCTTTTCTTTTCTGCTTAAGCGCACGATTGGATGCATGGAGATTATTCCCACATTTCCTTCAACCATGGAAGTCTGAAAGGATTTAATGGAATCCTCGTTTGACACCTTTTCAGGAATTCCTGTCATAAAAAGTGGCCACCATAATTCCTGGAACCATATCTCATCTAGGTGGTGTTGATTGAGTGCTACTATTCTCAAAGTAGATTAGAGATTTGGTTTTGTGCAGTTTTGTTTTTTCTTTACAGCTGAGAACATAGGCAACACTCCTTTTCTCAGGTTTGGTATTACCATATGCTAAGGAACCACACAACTGGAGGAAAAACCAAAGTTGGCCTCATGGACAGAACTGATCATAAAAAGGTTTCAAGACAGGTTGTAATCGTCAAGAATTCCATGAATGCCAGGACTCAGAATATAGAATCGAGCCCTAAGCTAAACATACACAATTAAATACGTTTAGTTGATAAGCGCAATCAAATACTCAAATTACACCATAAGATAGTGTTCAAATTTGAACATTCAATGGAGTCAAGCACAAGTGGAGTATTCTAGTCCTTTTTCTTATCATTTAGTTTTAAGACGTGCGTTTTTCACTTCAACTTCCAATGAAAAGATAATTTCCAGACCTGTAATCCTCAAAGAGGAGTAATTGCAGCAATGACCTAAGGAAGCGGCTAAAAATGCCCTCCTCCAGTTTCCCATTCGGGTCTTCACAACCTGAAGCATGTGCGCCTAAACCCTCTTTACAGTCACTCTTCTCCTTGTAATGGTAAGAAGCAAGTGCTTTCAGAGCATCGAGGCACATGCTAACAATTTCACTATCCTGCAGCATAAAGGACAACCTTAGCACTGTTCTTTATCAACAAAGTTCTTCACAGCTAATGGTAAAAAGTATAAACGCATGAATGCAGCGTGCTAGCATGAGCACATGGATGCGAGAGTGTGTGCTTAACAGCCAGCCAAACAACATCAACACACAAACAACCTCCAAAACAAATATCATGTTTATGTCCAGACAAATATGAAATATATTAGACCAGGTAACATTTTTTGAATGACATAATAGGCATGAACTTATCCAATTCCAACTACTTATATGCTTGAGCTTCCTTCATAGGTTGCACAATATTTCTGAAGAACTCAAATGCCTGGCCACATCTACAGATTCAGTGTCTTCACTAACTTATCTTATAGCTGAAGACCTAGGTAGTCTGTTTTCATAGGCTTGGGACAAGGAGACCTGCTTTCTTCCCTTGTTATTTGGAAAAAAAATTGTACATGAAATGCATTAAAAAAAAAAAGAAGAAAGAAAACAATCTTATACTAAAAATTTTCTCCCTTAATATTCTTAGTCATTACATAAGGACAACATTGTCTATTTCATCACAAAGTGAATTATGTATTTGATTCAGGTTTAAAGGTTGCAACACACCTTTTTTTTTAAACATTTTACATGTGATTCCAATGTTCTCTGTGACATCTCCTTGGTGATGCGGCGCTTTGCCATGTTATCGGGGCTTAGGGTGAACATGGCCAAGAAAGCAAACTGGAGTGAAATCATGGGATGACTTGCTTAGTCATTTTGCCTCCTATATATGTGAAGAAAGATATGTTTCACAATGAACTATCTTGGCCCACTCTAGAAGCAACTCACACTCCGCCATTCACGTGGAATCTGTTCATAAAAAACTTACAAATTAGTTTCATTCTTAGAAAAAAAAATCTCATCTTTTTTCAAGTGGTCAGATTACACTCATTAGGCTCACCATTTTTTAAGTTTCAATTGGCCTCACCATGCAACATTCAAGAAAATTTGACTAAGCCAAAATTAAAATTATCGATTGGACATTATGAAGCGAGTGCATATAAAGCATTGGGTGTACTCAATCCACATACAAACTACAAGCAGAATGACAATCTATCATTCTAAATGAAGATGAACATTATACCTACACAGATAAATAAAACATTTTAAACTATAAAGATTCATACCATGCAAATGCCAATAAAGGGAAATTACGTGCCTGATGACAAATACCGAAGTCGAGTGTTCCAACTATATTTGCAAAGGCTTCAGCATTTAACTGTGCGATCTTTTCCGGATACACCTCCAACATATGTGATAGCAGTGAAAAATACTACAAATGGAAATGGACAATGAGTATCTCTTAACCACAACACAAGGAGTTTGGTTTATCAAGATGGCAGAGTGAGCTTACATCACGACACAGTTTAGGGTATTTCAGAAGCTCCAAAGATATCAAGGGGGTAACTATGTGCAAACCCAGGTAGACAACCTACATGACAAAGTGGTCAAAACATTTTCTGGCTGAACAATAGCATTCCTATAAAATAGGACATAAACTTACCTGACTGATATCCAATTTCTCAGTTTCATCAGAACCTGAAGAGAAATCAACCTGCATTTATTTCATTAAAGTTTCTTGGTCAGACTTTTCAGGAAGAGGTAATACTTCTGTTTCCCACTAGATAGTAAAGCATCATCAGTTACCAGATCTTTAGAACATAGATTTGTGAGGAGCTGAAGAAGCGCACGCAAATCCTTATACTTCTCAATCTTGGCCTCACTTACCAAGCTCTTTGAAAGACTCAAAGATATCTGCGAAGAAGAGCACTACACAATTTATTGATAGACGACGTCTTGGGAAGAATCAACATGAAATGAAACAAATCATCACATGTGAGGCCCAAGTAGAATTGAAATCACTTTCTCAAATTCCAAAACAAAAGGGACAATTTTTTTCGATATAGATGGAAGAAAAAAATCATTATCGATGGTCAAAGAGTGTCAATAGAGATAAATAACTCTAGAAACAATTTTTTTTTTTTTTTTTTTATCTTTTCTAGTTTTTTCACATTTAGCATAAATGTTAAAAAAAAGCAAAGTCATTTTCAGAAAAGAAGAGAAAGATCCATCCTCTTGGATCAGCAAATTGGCAGAGGCGAAACCAGACAATTATCCCCGGGTGTGGGGCAAAGGAAACACATTGACAAAAATTACAAATAGTCTACAAGAATATTATGAATAAAAAATGAAAGAAAAAAATATTAAAGACAATTGACAAGGCAAAGATAAACAGGATTAACAGTTTATTAATACATTGCTAAATTCCAATTCATTTATTCTGGGCCTAAAAGTTAGAAGAGCATCATGCTTCATTGCTGCTTGCCATGTATTTCCTCAATATAGTCTTGTTAGTCGCATTTGTAGCATTCCACTCAGTATTTCTCTTGGTTTGCATTTGAGAAAATGATATTCTGGAAAGAGACTACTTTACCTTTCCAATATTATGAGAAGAGTAGATTTGGAGCAGCTGCATGCAAAAGTTAATCAAGACCATAGTGTCTTTAGCCTCCAGAAACACTACTTGTCCATCCACCCAGTCAACAACAAATTTAAGGATCATGTAAACAACTGCAGACTAGACAGCAAGGGATGGCAGTAATGAGTCAAAAAAGTGGCAAACTATTGGCCAACTATAACTAAAAGAACATATTTGAAAATAAACAAGGGATGCAAAAAAAAGAAAGAAAAAAGGCGAAAAAATGGGGAAATTCATCATGAAACAAAGGGAAAAGATCACTGAATAAGAAAAAAAAAAAAGGGAAAAAGGACTGAAGATAAAATAAATACCTGATTTTTGTAAACTTCTAGAAGAGTCAAAAGAGGATTCATTACAACTACACCCACGTCAAACATAGCCTTTTGAATTCGAGGTTGAGTGGCTCTAGCTGCCCCTCTCATACGCTCCAACAAACAACAGACCTACAAAATATCAAAATGCCGGTATCAACTACTGCTCACTTATAGAAAATACGACCCAAAAAAAAAAAAAAAAAGCTTTGTAAACTATAAATCCTCTCCAGTCTTACAAAAAGAATAGCATCTGGTTGTTGTGCAACAGCTTTCAGGTCACTCTTAGTGGATACATCAACTAAATATGATGTTATTGGTCCCATGAGATCCCTCACATACCTACAAGACCCTCGGACCAGATGGGCACAATGTTAGTATCCACATTTTTTTAGTGAAAAAATAAAAACAAATTGCCATCTCTTTTCTTAGCCCAAATTTTGTCTTCATAATAATAACTCACTGATTGGATGCCTCCGAATTTTTCATTCCAGTAGCTGATCGGCATAGAGATTCTGCAACTGAGCGCTGCAAGCAACAATAAAAATAAGAAGAAAAGAATGCGGTTAGTGAAGTTGCAACAACAATAGCACCAAATCATCATCATCATCTTACCCTTATGGCCATCAATCTGGACCAGAAGAGTTATACTGAATAGCTTTAAGAGAGGAACAAAAGTACCAAAGTATCATTTCAAAAAAAAAGAATAACAAAGAAAATTTATACACAACTACTACTTACTTGCAGAGGAGCAGTTAGTGTAAACAAAGTCCTTTCATTTGCAAAAGCATTTGCAAAGTTGCGCCATGAATCCTGCAGCATGAGTGGAATTAACACGATAATAGAGAAAAATGACAGGAGAGGGGGATTTGTCTCCGCTACGCACTTAGCAGAAGCGCATGCGATGTCACATGCGACATTTCCAAGCCAAGATTGGCATCACTGCATGTCACTTTGTCTTTAAAAAAAAGGTCACAGTGCCACACAGGTATGTTGAAAATTTTGGAGAATCATTATTTTAACAAATGCATGACTTTGCAACGAAGAGAGAGAGAGAGAGAGAGAGAGAGAGAGAGAGAGAGAGAGAGAGAGATGTGATGATGATGTGTCATATAAATGTGAGTCCCACATGCAAACAACAGTAAGAAATACCCATGGCACTCCTTATTGACAAGTGCTTTTGACAAGAAAAAAATAAAAATCCCACTTATCAAAACTTAAGAAAAAGAAAACAATGTGTCGTTATCGCAAAATCAATCATCACTGGAAAGTTCTGCAACATCATACACTAATACCAGTATAGGTGTAAATTAACTCTCACCAAGGCAACAAGGTGAACACAAACATTTCTTCGACGAACAAGTGATGGAAGTAGCTGGTAGCAAGTGAGTGCCTGCACACAGAAAGAAAATGGCTTTCCATGAATCCAACAAAACATGCATTTTTAACACCATTTAGTTGAAAAACCACATGCAGCAATACCCAAACAAAAAGGGATAAGTAAAAATCAGGCCAGAGTTTTGGCACATTCTAATTGGAACAGGGCTCATCCCCGTCCATTCCACTTTGTTTTGGACAAAAGTCTTGCAATTTTTTCCACAGTTCATATTTTGATCTACGTTTAAGGCTGAAAAAGAATAGGCATAAGAGTCTATTAACCTTCATTAGATGAAAGGGCTTAACAATCTAATATGCTTCAATCATTTATACACACACATGTAGAGGAATTTTCAGGTGAGCTTGCGAGCAGATGCCTTAAATGCACCCAAGGGTTATGAACTGTCAGATTTGGAACCTCCTTTGATCAATCCGAACGGAAACCAAACCCCCCTGCCACCTACCACCACCCCCCCCCCCACCCCCCCCCCACCCCCCCCCCCCCCCCCCACAACCGTGTCCGCGTGGCAGAATGTCACCTATCCCATATTTTTTACGCTGATCTGAAGGGCCCGACAGTTCGATTGAAATGAGGAAAAAAAAAAAAACAATGCATTCTAAAATCATAAACTTATGCCATAGATCAAGGGGCTAGGATGATCATATGGACTTAAAAATTTTCACACTGGTGGGTCACATGACATGTCCAAATCTTTCAATCCTCACCTTCCCTTGAATTGATGTGGCCCCAGTGGGCCCCACAAGGCTGTGCACAAGTTGCTTAGATAAGCATGTGTGCACCTGAAAAGCCCTGTGTGTGTTTATCACTTTCAATGGCCAAAGTGAGACACGTCATTAGCAATAACTCATACTTTAAATGCCCTGTCGTTACACCCACTCTGATTTACTCACCATTTGAGAATGTGAGTGTGTGGAGAGGGAGAGAGAGAGAGAGAGAGAGAGAGAGAAAGGTAAATAAGGCATGTGCATGATATCAAGCTATAAAATAGGAGATTTGAATTTGAAAAACAAAAAAGATTCCTTCCTATGGACGTGTAATTATAGTAGGCCCAAGTTATGTCGCTATGAAATTTGGTTTGGATAAATCCAAGCCCTTAACACTCAATTTGGTGGCTATGTCCCGTCATTAGATTATAAAAAATGTCAATTTTTTTATGGTTATAGTGGGCCCAGGTTTTGTTTGTATGAAATTTGGCATGGATAAATCCAAGCCCGTAACACTCAATTTGATAGTTATGGCCCACCATTAAATTATGAAAATGTCAAGTTTTTAATAGTTATAGTGGGGCCAAGTTATGTTGGTATGAAATTAGGTTTCAATAAATCCAAGCCACGCAATTTGATACCAATTCTACCATCAATAGCCATTGAGTTTATGTAGGGCCCAGTCATGATTAATTTTATACCAATTCTACTATCAATAGCCGATTTGTGTATTATGTTAATTGGGAAACCATGAGTGCTAGTCATGACTTGTGAGAAGGAGGAGAAAAAGGAGGAGAAAATCTAGGTGTTTTTATTGCCTATCCATTATTTCTTTCATGAGAAGATAAGCATTCCAACTTCTCTCTTTAATGCCTATCCTCACTATTGGTCCAACGAAAGGGGAGAAAACTCCCGGGTGTTTTCTAGCGGTCCTTATATATGTATATATAAGGAATGTTTATGTGCATCCATCCCTCACCATAGGGTGAGGGACACTTACATAATTGGAAATATTTATGTGCAAAAGAGGGAAAGCAATGAATGTCCATATGCATAAGAGTAATGTTCATGTGCAAAGAGTGAAAGCCACATAAGTGTCCCTCGCCCTATGGTGAGGGATGGTGAGAGACTCAATGGTTTGGACATGTTCAATAGAGGCCAACTACGGAGCTAGTGAGGAAAAGTCTTTCTATGCAAGTTGATAGCCTGCCAAGGGGAAAGAGGACATGGATGGAAGTAGTAAGGCATAAGTGCAACATATCCGAGGATTTGTCCCAAGATAGACTGAAATGGACAAACAGAATTCATGTAGCCAACCCCAACATATTGCTTATTTGCTTGTTATATATATATATATATATATTTTTTTTTTTTTTGTTTAATTTGAGCCTTGTATGCATGACATTTGCAGTGTCATTTATACATGAATATAAATATATTTTTAAGTGTTCTTTTAGCTTTTGACAACTTTTATTTCTACTTTGTTTAACTTTTTTTTTTTAATTTGTTTTTCCATAACATTTTGCCTAGAATGGACCAGAATGGACAACTATGCTTTGCATCCATTAAGATTTACAAACAAAAACGATAGAAACTCACGATAACTGGAATTAATTTGAAGAAAGTATAACCTTACAATGAGGGACTTCTCTCTCTCTCTCTCTATATATATATATATATATATATAGAGAGAGAGAGAGAGAGTAGCATTGTTTCCAAATAACATAGATAATCTAAAATAAGAAACTGTCTAACTTTAATAAAAAAAAAATATGCAATTTAGAAAGCAAATCTATTAAGCAACTATACTAATTTAGAGATTAACTAAATTAAGGATAGGGATCTCAAATCAGAGATCATGTGGACCCCATCAGGGCCTGAGGGTCTTAGTCTTGGATTGGGCTGCCCTGGTCTTGGGTTGGGCTGCATCATTATATGTTTTTCCTTCAAGATAACAAATCTCATCAAGGATTTTCTGAGACAGATAGCTTCAGTTTAGTGGTCCAAAAAAATATTGAAAAAGAAAAGTAGACAGATGAGATCAATTTGTGAGGCATTCAGCACCTTGGAAGGAGCAAGAGGGACCCATATTTTATCACTTTACATTGTTCCCACCTAATCTAGAGTTTCCCTCCTCCAATCAAGTCTCAGTCAAGCACTCCCTATTTTTTCTAGTTTTCCCCCATTAGAAAGAGTCCAATGAATCATCATATATCCTATTACTTAGATCTAGTTGGCAGTCTTTCAAACTCCTAGTTGTCATTTTACGTTAAGATGACAAAAAAATCCATAGTCGTAGTAAGATTTAACACTTCTAGAAAAAAAACTGTTTGTTGAGCTGGTTAACTAATTAGCATAAACGGATTCCCACTCCCCTTTCATGCAATAAAAGCTTCTTGCATGTGTATTCAACCTAATGAAACGGTATAGTTACGTTCATGATATGGAATCACTTGTCCTTTACCAATAAATGAATTGAAAAACAAAGAAAGATTTCCCATTAACTTTTTCGTGATGAAGACCATAAAAGTGGCTTTGAGGATCCGGCACAGTTTTGGCATCAGAACAGTAACATCATTGAGCCTTTTTCATTCTTGTTATCAAACATGTGCCGTTTCAAGCTTTCTTGTTTCTTAAGAAATCCAAGATCCAGATTTTCTCAATCTACCAAGCCTTAGAACTGATACAAATATCCAGTCTTTCAGAACCCCATACAATCAACATCATACCCCTAAGATACAAAACTCTACAAGCCCAAACCTGCCAAGAACCCAAATCCAACCATCATTTTCAAGGAACACATAATTCATCCAATTTTTCCAAGTTGTTGTAACCAATTAAAACTACCCAGATTCCCATTCAGTTTTACAGATCCTGCATTCAACTCAAGTACAACGTCAAACCAAATTACAACCACAAAATCCTCCCAGTTACAGTCCTAGACTCCTAGTACCACCCACATTCCAAAACAATCAAAGTAAAAACATCCCGCTTTAAGCCAACAAACATTCCTAATTCACCCAAAATAATTTCTATTCCCAGCCCCACTCGACCTCTAGATCCCATCCAACTCAAGCTTATCAACTCCCTAATTATATGATTGTATGAGAACTAGTTCTCATGTTAAATTTCTGCCATAGATGGTCATGAGGTTCTGAGTTTTTTTTAGTAGAATTCTCTTATTCAACCCCAGATTGATGGAATAAGGGTGTAATTATATATAAATTGTTGAAATTATTTTGACAAAACTGGTTTTTTGGCAAGTTCTGGTCTCGAGTTCCCTTTATAGCCTCATTAACGCTTGCCCCATATTGGTTAGAACTTGGAAAGCAGCGGGGTTTAAGTTAACTTTTCCGTCTAATAACCTCGTTGAAGCAAAAGAAGTCCGGGCTTTGAATCCTTACACCCACAATGCGGTACAAAGCGAACCACATCATACACAGGCATGCACACACACATGCATGTGCAAGGGATGGGCTTGACACGTTGGTGCTTTAGGTGCACTTTGCACCACACATCATCACAAGAAGCAATGGGGAGCCCTTTTTCATTGCAACTTACTGGGCCTGACTGAGGCTGCCCTAGTTCCTACTTGGACTGAATCAGATTTTCTACTAAGACAAGTTAAACTGCCCATTTTGGGTCGAGAGGTGGTTACTGGTTACTAAAGGTTGAAGGTAGTTACTAGTTGTTGGGCAAAAGGGTCAGTTCCTTACCGTTAGGTCCAAATGATTTATGACTACTGCAAGCCCAAGGGATACTTAATACAACATATCATCCCAACAGATGCCTAAGGCAACCCCTCCCATCAGTCATTTTTGCTTAAGTTGTGGCCCAATTCAATCTATAAATTCAGGTCTTCTCTTCATTCCAGGCCATCATATTCTACTCCGAAACCAGCATTTTCTCTAAAGCCCATTTGACTTCTTTGTGGAGTTCAGGCATGGTCGTTTGGTATCTCAGGGTTGGTCTTTGACCTGCAATTTGCAGTCCACCATCCAAAGGATCTGGGCATGCTGCATCTTGCAGTCCAACTCTCCACCATGGCCTTGGACCACGGTTACTCCCGGAGGTTGAGGGTTCGAAACTGTGCTACCACACTAGGGCCACAGGGGATTTACCCGGCTCCCCTGGGCTTGAAGGGATTAGTCTGGCCCAAAGGACTAGGACGCCCTCCGATATATATATAAAAAAAAAAACTCTCCCCCATGGCCACAAACTAATAATCATGGCTCACATACTATCATAACCAGAAAATTGTATATGCCTAGTGTACTAGTATCCACAACATGCAAATACTGGTACTAAATACTAAATGGATAGTTTTAGGAGACTATTTTATTGTATGGTACTGTAATAGGTTCATTATTTGATTAAGATCCATGAACTTTCTTACCCTTTCAACATAAAAAGCAACATGGTAGCCAGATGAGTGCTGCTTATTGTATGGCAAAAAAATAAACAGGTGAGACACATGGCAATGTGATTGGGCTCTCTGATGCATAGTTGGTTTTAAGATCAAAGGTCTACCAAGAGTTGGCCTCATTGGACAGTTTTACCCATCTTATCTAAGTCAACTAAAAAGACGGCTGCAAAAGGTGTCAGTTAGCTTCATTTTGACTGTCAATTTCATGATCTCTTGTCAAATGCATAGAGACATCCATGGAGGTGTCATTTGGTAGAACACCCCTTATCCACAGACCACAACCCACTTATAAATCTGGTTGGGCAAATTGTCCCCTCTAAGATGCCATGCGTCATCGCTGGTCATTCATCTGGCATGTGACAACAACTTGTTCCATTTTATGATAAGAGAATAGCAATGCATTCATTACATAAAAGAAAGTTCAAAAGACAAAACGTAACCTAGGTCCTGCACAGTGTGAGCTTTTCCTGTAAAATTCATAACACTAAATCTGAAATGGTATGTGTCCTGCACATTGAGCACCTTCTAACTGTGTTACAGGCTCGTCTCAACATCAATGTTCTTTTAGTAAGTGAATTTTTTAGGAGACTGATTTGAAATAATAGAGCAAAAAACAACTTGGATTAGTCGCATCACTTGCCAGTAACTTCCTTCTATCAAGCTAATCTTGACATTAAGTGTGTGAAGCTTAGTCTCGAGTCTAGACCAAAATGTCCTTACAAGACTCCCTACTCTACCATTGGATTTGAGGTTCGGAGCATAAGTGTACTCAGTCTCTCTGTGTTAAAATTTCCAACTATATCATTCAATCATGACTTGACACTCAAGCTTGCCATCCTCACATAAATTATATGTCAGCTAGTTCCGCCATGTAATTATGAAACAATTGATGGAGAAGCATCTCGCAATAACTTTTCTCCCATCACATTTATCCAACATACTTTATGTCACTCGATCTAAAAGATTGAAAGTAAATTTTGGTAAATTTTGCTCATTGTATGTTTTTACCCCATAAGCTACAAAAAAACAGAATATAGCAATGAAAACAAGTAAAAGGTGGCAGATTATTTCCTTTCCACCCGCCTGAATGCATGCACTATAGAGAGGAGAAAAGCATATACCTGCAAGTCATTCTCCCCAGGATATGAAATGAGTGTGGTCATGGAAATGTGAACAATGACATCAAGCACTCGTTTTCCCTGATCATGCTCCCCACAGAAGCTAAGTAGAGCCTCTCTAGAAAACTGTGACTCATGCAACCCAATAGCGTCATGACCTGGGGTGCAGTTATGTCCTCTACCAGCTTCAGGTGGCATTAAATATGTATCAGCCCATCTTGCAAGGAACCACACCACAGCCTGTAGTACAAACCGAGATCTAAATAAGTGAAAATAGCTCAAATAAAAGGCCATATCAAAAAGCACCTAAATCAGAATTGCATGTGACTTCTAAACAAACCACGCTCGTTCATCTATTTATCTTTAACCATTTTGTTCACACAAGGAAACCTAATCACTAATCTGCAGGATTGTATTGTATGTAATGAAAAGATGAGGAGAAACTGCAGTTCATTCAGAGTACAGTGAAATTCATAAGCAAAGACTCTATCTATCTTAAATTCATAAAGAGAACTTAAAAAAACAAGTTCATTCTAAAAGCCCCAGAACAAATTATTCTTTACTATATTCAGGTTGAAAAAAAGTGATCACATATATAAGATGCTGAACGCATATGTTGCAATGAACAGCAGCTTATGAAATTAGTAAAAGTGTCCATGGCAGACACGCTGAGGAGAGGCTTCGTCTCGGAGGATATCTTCGATATAGCTAGTCAACTTTTCATCCATTGTGAGGTTGCTTCGTCCATTGGTGTGGGATAGTTTGGTGATTCAGGGTCTCCTGCAGATCTTGCAGCTTCTTTGTAGGATCATCCTGTTCACCATCTTGTGGTTGGTACGGAAAGAAAGGAACAACAGGATATTCAGGGGTGCTGCATCCTCTTCGACAGATCTCAATTCAGTGGTTTCTCCTAGGATTGCTAAGTGGCCTTCGGAAAGGAAGGAGTCATGATTTCTATGCTAATGACATTTCATTTAATTGGGAGGCATCTGTGTTGTGTGGGTTCAGACAGAAGAGAAGGGTTGTTACTTGGTTTCCTCCCTCACCTGGTGTGCCAAAATTTAATTTTGTTCATGCGGCAAGGGGAAAACCAGGCCCAGCAGGTATTGGAGGGGTGTTGCAACTTGCAAGATGACCAGGGAGTGGTTCTGTGTTTGTTCTCCGAAGGGGTGGGGATTAAAGATTCTAACAAAGAAGGGTTGTTGGCAACAGCACTGAGAATTTTCTCAAGATCTTTCCAAGGGTGTTTGATAGTGAAAAGCAACTCTTTCAATGCAATTACATGGGTCGGCCAAGATATTTGTAAGCCACGGAAGCTCCATTTTCGTTTTAATGAGATTAAAGTGTTGGTTTCTCATCGATATTAAAAAAAAAAAAGTGTTGGTTTCTCATCTTCATTTTGTGTTTCGCCATGTAGTTTGGTCCGCCATACAGTTGCAACAAGTATCCAGCAAGCCTACACTTAAAGTTGATGAACAATTACAGATATCAGTAATAAACATCAAAACTTAAAATTGAATGTGTGAAATGATTGTTCATTGCAGGGATGACTTCAGTGGTAAAGGGTGACTCTTTCAATGGGCTTCTAGGGTGTAGTTTGATTTCCATAGACTGGCCCAAAAATCTATAAATCATAAATGGCTCAGTTCGAGCTAAAGCTGTGCATTATTTAAGGTTGATTTGGTCTCATAAAAAAACTTCCAAAAATTCAAGTAGTGAAAGCTAGCCCAGATACAACAGGTACACGTCATAGATGCAACAAGAACAAGGATTTTACATAAAAAGATGAAGTATAGATTGGGTACGATATGGCATAGATATGTTGCCAATTTTGAAGGGTGTCACATCTTTCAAGATTCGTTTTACCCCAAATGAAAATATCCAATAAAATCTTCTAGTTGATCAGATGATTGAAGCCTGTAATCATGCTTTTTATGCCCAAATCTGACCTTGGAGTTGGACACCCTAGAGAAGAATTCCCCCTAAGTCTTCAGAAATCCATAAAAAACAAATTAAAAAGTGAATATTTTCACTATTTCTCAGCCATATTTATTTGTCTCAGCATATTACATTAATCTTTTGGCCCCACCGATTCCCCTTCATGCATCTATCAGGCAAGGGTCGAATTCTTCTCTTGGGTGTAAGTGAACCAGGCTTCAAATGGCTGGTACGCTACATGTCAGTCGATATATTAAACCTGGTGTACAGAAACATTGGCTTCAAATCTAACATCCCTAACTAATTATGCAGGCAAGGGTCTAGAGACAACTAAATCATACATCTAATAAACTTTAAACAACTAGATTACGCTCCATATTTACAAGATAATCAATTCACATACAACATCCCACTGAATATATGCCACTGCCAAGCTTGTTAAACAACTGGAACTTCCAAATGCTCACAAATGACGACCCAAGCATCCGACTTCCTGTCAAGTCACCCTTAAAATATGGATGCTGTTTTCAACATTCAACAACTATATCTGATATTGGTGATGCATTCAATGCCCTCTTCTATTTTTCATTCATGCTAATAATCAAATCAAAGCCTTAACAAAGCATCTGAAGGCTCCAGAGTTGCCACAAGGCCTTCTAGTTTGAAACAACAGACTTCCTTCTGGGTGATGGCTTTAGTGCCAATGAAAAAGTTGCATTAACTGTTACTCAAGGAAAGGGAATCGATTGCTAACAACAATGGGAGAAATCATTAAACTATACAAAGTGATGGTAGACTACTCAAGAACAAACTGCAAAGCTAGTATTTGCTAACATAAACTTATTTATTATTTTAAGATTTTATCAGCTAACACTTAAAACTGACACTAAAACAGAGTTGGTTCCCCACTGACTGCTGCATATTTCAAAAAAGAGGTCATATAGCAATCATACAGAGAATATAAATACCATAATACAGAGTTCTTTGTGCATCAATTTTACAAGGCAAAAAAAAAAAAGGGTCACTTGTGATGATTTAGAAACTGTCATGCATTTCTTTTGAAACGAAGACCTCAAAATGTCATTTTATAAGCAACTGATTGGAAATATTTAAAAAAAGAAGAAGAAATTGAGCTTTGTTAGATTACCTCCATTAATCGAGGACTAAAAAATACTCCTCTTATTTCTGGATCTAAACTCTGCTCAGCAAAATTTATGATTGAGCTGCATGGATCAACATAAAATAGAACTTATGAATATAAACATTAGAAGGAAGCAGTAACAGTACACACAAATTAACTGGCACATAACTGAGCTTTGTATGGATAATAATCATGCAGTCATGCGCCCGTAAATGATCAGGCGAGCAATGTAGCTCACAGTCAGATAGTGGCGTACGTCCCATGTGGACTGAACCTATGATCACCTTTCCCCCACCACTCATGGTTTTGGGTAAAGGGCACCCCATGGTCCATTTTTTTAGGAAGGAAAATCTGATTCAAGGTCTTGTGTGTACAAGAAGTAGAGAATACAAGCCCAAAGTAAATATATAGTAAAGATGGGTGACAAGATTAGGGTTTCTTAGTAATTTAAACAATAGATGGATCGAATTAGAATTAATTTGTCATTGGGATTAGATAAGGGTTTTGTTGGCTTTAAAAGTACAATATCAATATTTAAAGGACTTTCAGTAGAGTATTTGAAGAATTTTTTTTTTTTTTTTTTTTTTGGGTAGAAAAGTTTGGGTTAATTCCCTCATTCCTTTCTATTCTCTTTGGTGCTTCAATTTTCGTCATTTCTCTTGCCAGCCATTTCACCCACTGTGGAAGTAATCTTAGATCTCTTCTATATTTATAGAATCCAATATCTTCAAGATCTTTTTCTCTTCTTATCTACCATCTCAAGATCTACTCAAATCCTTTTTTATAACAGTAAATTTTATTTCAAAGAAAAAAAGGCTACAAGAATAGAAAACTGCGAACAAAAAACTAGGAAAAAAATAGACCACAGAAGAAAGCTAAACATCAAATGAAATGAATATACGATGCACTCCCTCCCTTGCTAGACCATCCGCCTCATAATTTGCTTCGCGAACAACATGATGAAAAGTAGCTACTAGCTGATCCGATATATCTATAATTTCCTCCACCAAATCCGCCAAAAGCCAAGTGCAAGAAGACTGTTCAGAACCCCATTATAACAGAAGTTTTATTATGAAAGATACAAATAGCCAATATCTACATTCTGCGTGCTGTTACTTGTTGCAGTATATCTCTCTTATACTGTTTCTTTTTTTTCTAATAAAGTTATCATTAAAAAAATCTGAATTCTAGTGCAGAACTCAAATTTCCATAGAGCTCATCTCAATGATTTGCTTAATTTCTCTAGCCAAAAAGCTAACCTCCGTATGTCATTTACATTTTCCAGTGTATTATGGGCTCTTGTCCGAAGTCATTTTCTTTCTGGAGTTGTTGCTTTTTTTTGTTCGCATTGTGCATTAGTTTTTGTACCACCGTGAATTGGAAATAACATAGGAAGGAAGAGGTACCATGTCTTACATCAAGCAGTAGGTCGATCTCTATGAGAGAGAGAGAGAGAGAGCCAAAACCAACAGTTGTCTACCAATCAGAGAGAGAGAGAGAGAAAAAACCAACAGTTGTCTACCAATCACACGATCTTAGAACCAATTAATTCGTCAAGCAGCAAACATGGTACCTCAACCACAGGAGCTTAGAACCAACTAATTGGGCTTTAAGTAGTTGATAAAATCCACCTTTTAATTGAGTAAGTGGCGAAACAGGAATCAAATAGTTGACGAAATCAACCAATCAATCGGGCAAGTGGTGGGACAGGGAATGAGTTATCTGAAGAAAGTCACAAATGTCACATAATGGTCAAGCAATTGAAGGAAGTGGCAAAACAGGGAATGAATTATCCACCTGTCTATAACTCACAGGAGCTTAGAACAATTAATTGGGCTTTAAGTAGCTGACATAGTCTAGGAAAATAAACAAGATCGGCAGGTAATTTCTGCAAGAGAAGAACAAAAATCATCCTTTGTTTGATGAACACTCTAGGAGATTCAGGATACAGATTTACTTTCGATAGAAGATAGCATTAACAGGCAACAGTTACTTAAAAAATCGCTCTATTTCTTTCTTTGCGCGCCGTTAAACCTATTGGTAGGGGTGTGATATTCCAAAACATTTGCCTCTTTGGGTACGGCACAACCCCCACCCATCTAAAACATTCCAAGAAAGAGACAAGAATTGAACAGTATCAGTAATGCAGCCAGGCAGGTGCATTACAATTTCCCAATATCTTCAACTTCAATTTGCTAGCCTTTTTTTCGTTTGATCTGTTTCTAGCCATTTTCTCTAATTGCTTGTTTGATGAACACTCTAGGAGATTCAGGATACAGATTTACTTTCGATAGAAGATAGCATTAACAGGCAACAGTTTGTACTTAAAAAATCGCTCTATTTCTTTCTTTCCACGCTGTCAAACCTATTGGTAGGGGTGTGATATTCCAAAACATTTGCCTCTTTGGGTACGGCACAACCCCCACCCATCTAAAACATTCCAAGAAAGAGACAAGAATTGAACAGTATCAGTAATGCAGCCAGGCAGGTGCATTACAATTTCCCAATATCTTCAACTTCAATTTGCTAGCCTTTTTTTCGTTTGATCTGTTTCTAGCCATTTTCTCTAATTGCTTCTCATATCTACTATGTTCCTTTTATGAGTGTTTGGTATCAATGGGGTTCTCCATCTTACATCATGTTTGGGTTGTGACAAAATTTTACACTGGCAATCCACCTACCTAAGGCAACCATCCTTCTTTATCCAGGCTTGGGACTGGCAGTAAAAACTGGCGAAGTTGTTATCCATCCTACATCAATAACACAATACACCTGCAATCTTGATATATAGTTTTTTCAACCAAAATGGTCCATACTTTACTACAAACAGTAGAATAAATTGCAATAGGGTGAACAGGAGAAGGTATACATTCCAAATTTGTTACGTAAGACCAACTCAAGCAGCACATAAAAAATAATCTTTGACAACAATGGACGGCATCTACCAAATTCTTGTTTTTGTTCTTAGTTAATAATCAAGATTAGATCAAATTTTACTTACCCAGAAAGTACAACCACAGGATGCTGAGATGGTTCCATGACATCCACAATTGGGACTTGTAGTGCCTCTGGAACCTGAATTTTACATGATTTAAGATATCAGTTAGCAAATTGCCTAAAGAAAATGACCACGGTTGTTATAGAAGAAAAAGTAACTAATGAATGTAAACCACTGCCCCTTTTTTTCTCTCTTCCTCTTCTTGCACCCACAAATCACCACAATGGCCAAGTCCTGTGGTTTTTCAGCCCCAAACTCGCATTTTTACTAATTTTCAATTGGAAGGAGCTAAGCATTCAAAGATTGGCAGTACTATTCATTCAAATGACTGAAATATAAATGTGGGTGCCTATTTCAACTTAAATTCATTAATAATAAGTAGACCCCACAAGTGTAAAAATTCTAGCTTCATATAATACAAATTTCTATTTCGTTATTATTCTTAGTACTACATATTGTAAAAATTTTTGGGTTGGGTTCCAGGGTGAGGATCAATCCAACTGACAAATCTCTAGTGAGTTGTCGGAGTCAACTTGACACGAGAGTGACTAGATCATTCCCAAGTCCTTTTTTTAAAAATCATGGCATTTGTAGTTGGCAAGTAATAGAATGATGCTTGGAGGAAAGGAATGTTGGAGCTCACCTAAGGTAAATTTTAGTAGGATAATAAGGGAAATGTGCCATGGAGAGGTTTAAACTAGAACTAAAATGAAACTGAAAATGGCAGCCACACATCAGTCTTGAATGCAAGATCATGAATGAAAACTCAGTTAGATATTACCAATGGTGTCTCTCCCTTGCCTGCATCTGCAAGAACATGTCCTGTTATCAGTAACAGCCAGTAGAGTTCTTCAAGAATGCGAGTGGGATCAGTTGTTCCCCTGCCCTGAGAAAAGGGACGAGGTGGATGGTAATTGTAGTTAGCATCAATGGGTACTATAAGTCTGCCATTCAAACAACCAAAATATTCCATATAAAAATAAAAACTAGGAAAGGCAAAAAATTAAAAAAAAAAAAAAAAAAAAAGGCAGCAATAACAAAATGAGGAGAAAAATCAAGAAATAGTGAAACGGAGGGTGTAACAAGGAAATTTTAAATAGGATTAATACATGGTCGCAAAGTGGAGACAACCTAGTAGATTATTAATGAAGATATAATCATGTGCCATTGCTACTTAAGTGGCATTTATACAAGAGAACAAACCTGCACTGTTACATGAAGCTTGAATGTTGGACAGCAAATAAAAAATAAAAAAAGAGCAGACAATATACATGGCAAAGATGAAGATAATAAGATCGATGTGTAGAGATAGAATCACGATTAGGAATATTTTTTTTTTAGAAGAAAAAGAATAGATTTAGAAATGAGACCACAACAGAAAAACTCATGCAACTCCAATACAAGACACACATGCTCTCATAAGATTCAAAACACTCCCTGTATGAAAAGCCAATGAATGAGCTACAGTCAACTAGGGGAAAGGGGAATCCAACAAAACCAGGGAAGGAAGTAATTATAAGTAGAACTGACATGTTATGTCAGGGTGTTAGAACTTAAACCATAAAAACTATATACATAAATTTATTACTAAAAATGGGAACCAAATACAACACAAGCCCATGGTGGAACCCCATTAAAACAAATATCCCTCATGTCCACCTGAAACAGGCTTTGACTGTGCTGTTCAGACTAATATTTTTGAACTTACAGAAACACGAATGTAGGAATTCCCCCAAAATCCAAAATTATTGGACCAGTTTACCAAAATATCTAAACATTTTCAGTGGGGAAGAAAACAACATAACTAAATAAAACATCTCTTAAACCTGGCAACGCTGTCATTTTTACACACAAGTATCCCTTCATAGCAATTATTTAACTAAAAATACTAACAATACAACAGAGATCCCATTTTGGTCTTATCTGAAGGTTTCATTGAAGAATATGAGCAGCGGAAGAAGAAGAGATGCTAGACGTGACCCAGCAGGGCTCCACAAACCCACCGAGAGTTCCAACAGGTCACATGCCCTGTTCGGCTAGGCCAGATGGGCACACCTAATTCTCAGTCCATTTACATTGTCTCTGTCTGTCTTTTGTGTCATTGTAGACCTACTTCAGGGTACTTTAGACTTCCTCTTTTTTTTAAATGGTTATTTTAGACTTCGTGTTTGCTAAGTTACATTTAACAGTCTTGATTAGAGTCCAGAGTTTGGATTCACTGGCTTAGACGTTGCCTGGGGTTTTAATCTTGTTAACAACATATTTAGGAATGAAAACCCTAGACATTCACTTTTGGGAAAAAACTGGAGTCTTGTGCAAGCATTAGGCAGGGACGACTGGGTTTCCACAAGAAACCAGTTCCATCATCTCTGTTTTTTGCATAGACACTGCAGTGCAGCAGTTGTTTGCAGTATTCTCTATTGTATTTCTTTCTTGTAGTGCTGTTTTGGAAGTTGGAGGTTGCGTGGATCACTGTGGGGACTTGTAGATGTACTGTTGATTGAAACCAGCCACTGGAGTCTGGACTGCACCTGGCAGCAACCTACTTTCTGTTTTGAAGGACTGTTGTGGTGCTGAAATAAATTTCAGCAAGTATTTGTTGCCTACAGATTGTTCAGTTGTTCCAACAATCTGCAGTGCATCACATAGCTTTTAACAAATTCTAGTTCGCTTCCTGAGAGGTAAAGGAAGCAGAAACATATTTAAGACGAGAACATGGCCAAAGAAAAGAATAGTATGGCCTTTTAACATGTCCCTTCGACAAAGAACATGACCAAAAAAGGAAGGAAAACGTATCAGGGAGACCCAACAAAGAAACCAATCAGTATCTAAAGAGAAGTGTGGAAATTTTCACAGGCCAAAATACCAGTTACCTGATGAAGCAACACAAAGCGTTCAGACAGCAGTCTAGTGAGCAAAGGAATGGTGAAAGCAGCTGCTGCTCGTGCAATAAGGGCATATGAGCTTAGCCTTTCATCCCTTGCTGCAAAGTACATATACAAGTTCAGAGATACATGAAATTTAAATTGAAACTTCTCATAATTATTAATCATAGAAATATAAACTGAGAATTTTTTTAGCTATTTATTAGTCATCTGATCCATCACAATCATCTGACAACATTATGGTGCAACAAGTGGAAAGATCACGCTGTATAAAAATCACTATACAAAAATTGGAAAGATGATACGGCATAAAACAAAAAGATACTATAGGAAAAGAAATGGAAAAAGGCAGTTAGTACTCATGAACATGGAAGGTCAACGTCATACATGAAATGGAGGCTTGAAAGTGATCAGAGTCGTCACCATCATCGAAAGCAGTATCCGCAGCAGCTATATCCCAAAAACCTCAATAGTCAATAGAGTGACTAAAATACAAATTCGGGAAAAAAAAAAAACGATGCAACAGACTCTTAAGAAAAAAAGATGCAACAAACACTTGGAAGAAGGATTAATGAAACCTAGTGTAACAATACTTCAGAAAATAAGTTTACATGGAAAAAATAATACAAGAAACAGGAATTACCCTTAAGCTCGGATTCCACGATCACATTAAATGCGGTGGCAGGCGCACTTATTCCTTCTGGGGAAAGTATGCTCTTGCCAAGTTCAGTTGACTGTGGACAAAATGTCGCAAGTTCTTGAATGCAATGGTGTGATAAGCCATAATAGAAACAGGAAATATAAGCATACATGCCAATTTCACTCAACCAGTACATTATACAATTCAGACAGAAAACTGTCGATAAACCATGCTGAATAGTATGACAGAACTGGCACAAACATATAGGTCAATAGTTCCATTAACATATTGATGTAGTCACTGGTTCCAAACAGCACACATAGCAGTATTCAAATTGTTAAATGCTGCTGTAACTACAATATTCAGTGGCCAATGCCCTCTAGACTTGAATGAGCAAGGAAAATATGGTGGATCAACTATGAATAGGGTGGATCTCAGTGCACAATCATTACTCACACAACTGAGACATACTGGAAATAAACAACGAGGAGTCAATTGAAAGGAAGAAAACTTCTTTATTATCAATACCCGCCTCGACTGTGTGTGGAAGGCACAGTTGACTGTTTAATATAGCCAAAATCCAAAAATCTTTACAAAATAGCAACTCTCATTAAGACCAGCTAACACTAATGAATAATTACCATCCTCAAGGATCCTAAATAAGAAATTATAGAAATCAATTGGAAGAAATAAATAAGAAAGAAATCTAAGTTTCCAAAGAACAGTCATTTACGCTCATCAGGATGTTATTGCAAATGGGGCCTACCTGGCCTGCTTAATCAAATGCAGAACCCAGCCAGTGGAATCTACACTCTTGGGCGGCGCAGTTGGTACTGGGCTCAATTCGGTCTGGGCCCAATTTTATTATCAGACCAAAAGAACCACACAAACAACCCCTTCACTGACTGCTTGTTTGAATTGAGTTTATAATTTGCTAAATACAACCTGTCATGTATTGAATTAATAAAGCAGCCCCTCAATTGGGAAAAACACAGGGAATTTGGGCTGTTTGAGCCTCTCTAATCTCGTGTGGGCTCTTCACACATGGGTCTGAACCCCACGCATTCGATCAAATGCCTCCATGAATGCTAAGGCTAGATTAATCACATCATCTTCATGACTGCCCACATCACATATATGACTTCCATTTCATGCTTAAAGAAGCCCACACAAACTAGATTACATATGCATGAGGAGGAGATGTGACACTGATCACCTCCAGAAGGACATTCCATATATCCAACAAAATTTCCAGAGCTCTTGAACTCCATGTTTCCTCTTCATTATAATTAGCAGCATTGGCTTTTACAACTTCACATGTCAAGGCAGATAACAGGCTAACAGTGCCAAAGGGACTGAAAAAAAAACGACAAAAGAGTCAGGGTATCAGCATTAAAAGCCAAATTATATAAATAATGCACTAGAACTTGTGATAAATAGACTGTAACAACAATTTTTGAAACATCCTCAACAACATATGATAACTAGAGAACAAAAAATGGTCAGGATGCACTTGAGCAATCAAAATGGAAAGCAACAAAATGCTAAGACGGAAGATTTTATATTTCACCTTATTGATTTCAGGAGCTTGTCGAACAACATTGGAGAGGCAATAGTTGCAATAGAAAGCAATGCACGGCAACCATCAAGCATCTCACTGAATCAAATTATAACTTCTTTTAAGATAGTACATTTAACATACAATTCAAATCATATAATATTAATTCCAAAGGGCCGAACCTTTCACTTCTTCCACTGTTGATGGCAGCTGATATGCCATCCGGGGGATCAATCCATTGGATAATTCCTGATAGCATTTGCAGAAGGTGTTCGTCTTGCATTTGCTCGTTCCCTAGAATTCATCATCCACAAAATAAGTCTGTTGTCCAAAATTATGAATGAAACCATCTGATTGCAGAAAGAAAAACTAAACATCAATGAAACAATAGCATCATAAAAAATAAAATAAAAAATCATCAGTGTGCTGCATGCACACATAAAACATGCATGGCATGACATTGTATTCCTGTCAGAATGATGCTAATGAACCCATCTCCATCCAAACATCTATTGTGGTACAGGCGTACAGCAACCCTTTTAGTATGTCACTCTGGAGATTATAACATCTGCCACAGGTAGACTTGTATCATCATATACAATACACATATGATCGGGAACCAGAGTATTTATAGGAGAATCTAACTGATCATCCAACAAAAAAGTCACCACTCAGTGTGGATGGCCCCCACCTTCCCAACAACAGAGATGAAATCTTCATAATCGCAACTCTAGAGAAGACTGCTGGGCAAATCCAGCTGATGCTGAGCATTCTAAGTTTCTAACAGTTCTACTTCCCAGTGCTGGTGTTCAACTTCGTTAACCCTAGAAATGGTACGATTCAACTGAATAACAAATGACCGAACCAAGTCTCATGCGACCCAATCATGTTATGCGTATTCAGTTACAGTAAACATATGACTCAACCAGGATTTCATTCTACATAATATCAGAGGAAACAACGATTGATGATCGCTCCAGGTTGACCACAAGCAACTCAAGAGTCATTTCTTCAAGTTGGGAAGAACAATGCATCAAGATATAGATTATTGATTCAAATGGGGACCACAACTCAATTCATAGGGTCTCATTTATCCCAAACTCTGGAAATTTCAAGTCCGCCACTTTTGGAATAAACTATTCAATCAAAAGGTTTTTTTTTTCTCAGTTAAGAGAAAAGCTTAGTTAGGAACAAGGATTAAAAACTTGAACTTGAGGGGCGACTCTTTTATGAACCTAACCAATACGCCAAAAGCCCCAGGAATGATGGAACGCGTCAAATCAAGTCATATAACTATTTAGGATTGTAACAAACCACCACACTTCCGCAGCCGATGTCCTTAGCGGCTCTCACGTTGGCGGTAGGTAGCCCTTTCCCCTCTTAGGACAGCTCAAACTCTGCTCCAGGTAGCCCTCTCCGCAGCAGCTTTCACTCTAGCAGTAGGTAGCCCTTTTCTCAATTTTTTTTAGACGGCTCTCACTCTACTCCAGGTAGCCCTTTCCGTGACTCGAACCCGAGACGTAGAGGTCAGCTTTGATACCAAATGTTATGGACCTAACCAATACGCCAAAAGCCCCATGACTGATGGAACGTGTCAAATCAAGTCTTATAACTATTTAGGACTGTAATAGACTCAAAGCCCTCGAGTCAAGTCAAATCAGCCACGTCACATGCAACACCGTTGTAGTCATCCCCGAGTCCCTGAAACACCCTAAGAGATTAAATAAAAAGATAAAATGGAGCGCATGTTGGCTTTCTTCAAAGGTTTGGAACTTTAAAGGCACGTTTGTGTACACACCCTTTCCGCGGAAAGGGCAAATTGCCACGTCAGCAAATTCCATAGAAATGGAAACCTTGGAAAAGGATTTCCGCGGGATTTAGAAATTCATGTTTGGTGCGAATTAATTTTTCTCACTAAATTGGTGCTAATGGTGTTCGGTGCGGCTGTGGATTCCTTATAGAAAATCAAATTTTCCTGTTTGGTGCAACAATTTTCCGAAGAAAAATAACATGTATATAATTTATTCAACATCAAATAATAATGTATTTAAAGAAATAAAAAAAATGAAAGAGTGTAGCGTTTTGGGTTGAAATGGAAAAGAGTGAGAAAATGAGATTATATAGGAGGGAGAAGTTTTATGAGAAAATCCATTTCCCATGCCCCCCATAGGAAACCCATTTCTAGCATTAGCAAGGAAAATGTTGACAAGGCAAGAAAGAGTTTCCATGGAATTATTCTGCACCAAACGCATGAAAAACGGGTTTTCCACAAAAAAACGGTCCACTTTTCTAACAAACATGCCCTACAAAAATAAAATCCATACAAGGTGGATCATGTTTTCAGGTGAATAGCGATCTCCAACTGGATGCTTGGGACGTTTCCTGAAGTGTAGCTGCTTTCTTTATTTGTCATACTTCCATTTCAGTCTTACTCACTAAGTTTTCAGTTTATATATGTAGGAGATGTTTCGGAAAGATTGACTCAGGTCCTAAAAACTCTGAATTGACGACTTCATTCCTAATGCAATTTGGACGAATCTCACATGAAGTTACAAAATTACCCTTGTCTTGTCTATGTCCGGCCTGGGATTCTCTTACAACAGTGGAAAGCTAGGGGACTAATGGAGGAAATGCAGTGGAATCTTGAAATTTAAGTGTATTCACTTAACTGTTTTTAACTTCAGATTGGCACACAATGACTGAATTGAGATAAATGGTTCCAGACTCAAAATCTGGGCCTATTCAATAGGATCCTTGGCAAATCATCAGCAAGGAATGCTCCGATCTCTCTAAGATGTTAGGTCCATGGTACAACCCTTGTGGTCCCGTATTGGGGCAAAGACCGGTACAGCTCGAATGCCTTCCTAACACAACCAAAAAGACCATAAAACCATTGATTCTACCCTTCTTAAGGTTTGGTATAAGTGGTAGCTCAGTGGGGTCTGAGATCCTACAAGAGGTATCAGAGCCTGGTGAGATTGAGGGTTCGAGTCCTTGCTCATGTGTGTAACCAGTGAGGAGGGGATTGTTAGGTCCCGGGTACAAGCCTCGTGGGCCGGTGTAGAAGCGAAGACTGGAATAGCTCGAATGCCTTTCTAACACAACCGAAAAGACCATAAAACCATTCATTCTACCCTATTTATCACCTTAAGGTTTTGGAATGAATGGTAGCTCAGTGGAGTCTAAGATACTACATAAGATTCATGGTAAACCCTGTATAAAAAATTGAGTCCTAATCGGCCCTAACCTAACCTAGTAAGGAACAAGTCCAAGTCAAATCTCAGCCAAGTTTCAATACCATGGTTGGGAAAGTGTTTCAATTAATTAAGTTACCATTCAAAAAAAAAAAAAAAGTGTTTCAATTAAATACATAGTCCAAGTTGTTTTAAGAGTTCATTTAGATAGACCATTTAAAGTTCTTTTTATTTAGTCAAAAATCCTAGGTGAGATAGTAGTTCAAGTCATTAAGTTACTCTTTTATGTACAAAAGCAACGACCAAGTCTAAAGAATCTTAGGTGTTCCTTAGATATATGTATATAATCCTCTCAGCTCAAGCCGACGAAGGAATCTCGTCCGCCCACACGTGTGGGGCCCACTGGTAGGTCACCCGAGTGGGACACACACACACACATACCCCCCCTAAATTTCACATGGGCCCCGGGTTTGGATAGATCCGAATGGATTGGACCGTTGGATAGTCGGCACACCCCATTCGAATGGAATGAACTTGTGGGCCCTGGATGATAAGGTTAGGATGATCTGATTGGGATGATGATTTTTTGTCCATAGGAGGGGCGCACACAGATCTTCAAATCCCCCTAGCCCCATCCCCATGTGGGCCCCACAAGCTTGAGCGGACGGATTCATCCGTCAGCTCGAGCTGAGGAGAGGAGGGCCCATATATATATATATATATATATATATATATATATAAGAAATTACACCTAACAGGTTGGATGAAATTGTATTTTGAAATTCTTTTCTATATCCTAAGTCGTGCGGCAGACACAAGAGTTCATATTTGTAAATATTCAACCACAGTGAGAAATTTGGATTCTTTATTTGCATGTATGCATTTTTCCCGCCCTGTGTGATAAACTCCATGCGCAGATTCAAGGAACCCCTAGGTGCAACTCCCAGGCCTACAATAGACAGCATAACAGGTCCAAAGCATGACTCCAAGGGCAGATCTCGCATCACAATTGATGCAAATCTTATTCATGTATCAACTTTTTCTTCCATTGGTTGTCTTGTACAGGATTGACGCCAAGTTGGCTAGTTATGGAATAAATATTTAGGCATTCAAAAAATACTCAGTTGCTCTTCCTCTATAGTTCTAGACAAATTTTTAATAACTATAATTTGGATAAGGAGATTGATGAAGATGTCGAATATAGGATAAAGGCAGGATGGTTGAAATGGAGACTTACTACTTGAGTGATTTGTGACCAACGAATGCCAGCTAAATTGAAGAGAAAGTTTTACAAAACAGTGATTAGACCAGCTTTGACCTATGGAGAAGAATGTTGGCCAATCAAGAAACAACATATATACAAAATAAATTTAGTAGAGAGATGAGAATGTTGAGGTGGATGTGTGGCAAAACTAGGAAGGATAAAATTAGAAATGAGCGATTGCGAGAGCATTTATGGGTAGCATCAATAGGGGATAAAATTAGGGAAACCCATTTGAAATGGTTTGGGCATGTACAACATGGGCTGGCAACGGCGCCAGTAAGGAAAAGTATGGCTATACAAGTTAATGGCCCACCAAGGGGAAGGGGTATGCCGAAGAAGACTTGGATGGAGGTAATAAAAATAGATCTGAAGAAGTGCAACTTATCTGAGGATTTGGCTCAGCATAAATCTGAATGGATAAATAGAATTCATATAGCCGAGCCTAACATGATGATAGATAATTCCTTGGTAGTGGAGAAACAGTTTCCCATATTACTTGGGTAAGAGCATTTACGTCCCCTTTTCCAGTTGAGTAAGTGCATCTCATGCTTCCGCACAATTCAATACTATTCATTTAGATGTTCGGTATCAGCAGCCGTCCTTAGTAGACTTCATATAAGTACCATTTAGCTTCTACGGATGATCATACTTAATATACATGAAATATTTCCTTCAGCATAGCTATGAAATCTCCACTGTCCACACATCATATTCAACTTGAATGAGGAATCAAAATCTAGTGGGTGACTCAAGGGAGAATACATATCTACTGAATTTTTACAGTTTTTGCAATCAGACCAACGAATCTTATCTCAAAGCTCATGTCCCAACACTACAAAACACATATTGTACTGTCAAACTGAAAGTAGTCACATTTTTTTGTAACGCCAAAACACCCTTTTCTTGTTAAAAATCCATAAGAACACTCCTAACTGAATCAAGTCTTCATCTGTTCCTTGTACCTTTTGGTTTCTAAGTTTCTAACACTTCATGATGCTACTTACCTCATAAATCAAGTCTTGCATAACAAATCATTGTTTGGACATCTCTACGCCGCTACCTTAATTATCCTCTCATTGTTTCATGAATGGGTAAATAGGCTGTTAAATGTGTCCACTTTTTATCAAATCAGCTGATCCAAATATTTGTCACGTCTTCTTCCAAATTGTCCAGATCCCTTTGTTTCCTTTACACCAGTGCAGAAGAAAATATGTACAGAGGAACAAGACATATCCATACCTAGTTCTATGGTACACTGGATCCACCTTCAACACCTCTATCCAAATCAACAAATATACAAGAATGTCTATCTAAATCAACAAATATCCTAGAATCTCTCTTTTACTAGTTAAAGAGAACAAATTCGCCTCACGTCGATATGACATCCTCAGTCACCTCAACTGAGTAGTCCTCGCGTCTCTGGACCACCTGAGCAATATGATCTGTTTTATCAGTAACAAAAAAGCATCTATTAATAGATGATAAGGTTCATACAAGAGAAAAAATAAAACAGTTATAAGAGCAATAAAAAATTACATGATAGAGGCTACAAATGGGTAAGTTTAAAAACCGTTTGTTAGCTAAGGCATCCGCCATCATTAGCATCTACTGATATGACGAAAGACCGCCTGCATTTAGCAGATCTACCAAAGTAATATGGATTATTATATCTTATCACAAGTCTAGATTCTGTTTCTGTTTACATATCTTACGAGCAAGGTCAAAAATATATATTGTGATACTGATAGGCATGCCAAAAGAAGGCTGTAAGTAACGCATACTTTCACCAAAGGCAACATACATATTTTGCAAAGAAAGTAATCAAACACTCGAGGATCAGATGTTACCAGAAGGAAATATGGTCCCAGTCAGGGAACATAATTGTACAATAAGTTGCCGAGCAGAAACTGCAAGAGGAGAATCGATCCAACTGCCATCATAAGAGAACTTATGCCGTAATGTCCCATAAAAACCCAAAATCCATCCAACATGGCCACCAGAAATCAAAACATCCCGCCATGTGGGCCCTGGCTACAGCATAAGAAGATAAGAAGAAGAAAAGGTTATTACACATTCGCATAGGAAAATCACTACATAAGACATGGGAAGATTAGCATAGCATTACCTGCACCAAGACACATTCAGACTTCTTGATCTCCATGGTTTCACGTCTACCTCCACATGGAAACAAATTTATTCTGTTCTTGGTACCCTCACCTACATTTGTGCTGTTTCGGAAATTCCAATTTAAAATATGGAACATGAGACGCAGTGCTACAGAACAAGCTTTAACTTCAGATACAGCTGTGCCACATTCTATAATTTTATCTGCAACTCTCACCGCAGCATCTTGGGCCCAACGGTAGAATGTCTGTCAAAGGATGGGGGAGAATTAGCATTTAGGATTCAAATATATGTGCATTATCGCCTCTACTCCAGAGAAGGATTTTTGACAGTACTAACAAGACGCGATTTGTTATTAATAGGAACAGAATGACAGCACTAAATGGAAAACCTTCAAATAACCCATCTCAAAAGAATAGCTGCACTGCTGGTGAAACTCGGCAGGAAGGCCCATGGCAGTCGAAGTAGATGGTGAAAACTCTGAAACCTGCAAAATATGAAAGCAAACAAATAAATAAACTAATGGCAAAACTGAATTCTCAAATGCCAAAAGTAGCAACAAGTATGGCAAAAGCATGATAACAGAAATCATATTACAAATCAATTGATGAATTCACAAAATGAGGTAATAATCATTATAAAAGAAAATACCAAGCATTCTAGGAAACTAATCCCTGTGGATTGTGCATCTACACCATGAATTCCAAGAACAGCATTCTTTATCTGCAATAGAAATAGTGTCAGATATTACCAGAAAACACACTGTAGCAGATGTGAT
Organism: Umbellularia californica; assembly: GCA_028538565.1. NCBI lineage: Eukaryota > Viridiplantae > Streptophyta > Magnoliopsida > Laurales > Lauraceae > Umbellularia > Umbellularia californica. Next base: position 7,649,390 of record JAPQWN010000001.1, on the reverse strand, counting down.
TATTTGATCTCAATGATACCATTTGAAAAAGGGCATTCAAATGACTAAAAGTTCTATTAAAAATATATCATTCCCTGGAAAAGCAGGGAACCAGTCAACAAAAAAAAATTTACTATTGAGTTTCACACTGTGTTTGCTCCCAAAACTAAGATGTAAATGTTTCTCAACCACAATTCCAAGTAAAAGAGTAGCATTAGGAACTTTCATGTTCTCACTGGAAGGGGAGGAGCATGGGAAGCAGCATAAGAAAAATGAAACTGAAGAAAGTTTGGAGGAAATCGTTCACTCTGTTCATCTCAAATCTTTCGAAAAATACCTCTAACACTTGAGGTGAAGACAATATGCTATGCCAAGCAGCCAGGATTATCGACTACAATGTGCCAAGGGGCAAACATTCTGATACAGAGGATTTGCACTCATGAAATTTGAGACAAAAGGGGGGTGGGCAAGGCTGTTAACATGACTGATAGTAGATCCGACGGTTGTAGAAGACTAGGCTACGATATAGTCCAGCCGAAAGGCATGCGCAAGAGTCCTAGTCCAGACTAAACTATATAGCAACCTGACTTCCCTCGGCTTTTGCATGACGAGAGGATGGAGGAATCCTTATCCACCATAGTTTATGTGCAGAGATTGCAGAATAGGGACGGGTGGGCACGGAAACATTCTGAGGCCCATGTCGTCCACACAAGAAAATAGGTTCAGAAGAAGCCTAATGAGGGCCTGCACACTGGCAGACCCAGGATTTTGGCGGACGAAGGCCAATATGTTAAGTTCTATACTATTTTGTCATTTGACAAGGGCAAAGGCTTATTTCTGATGGAGGCATGGGCTTTTCCTCCATGTTTCCGATGTTTTTCAGGTCCCCCTGGGTCTAGGGCCCCCAAAGCACAATACCTGGGTCTGCCGCTGGGACTGCATAGCAGTTTCCTGCATTACCTGAGTGAAGATGAGGGCTACTCAAGGTGGTGGAGTGACTGGACAGCATCTGACGCAAGATGCTTGTTCCCATGCAGAGACTAAAGGGTAGGGTATGGATCACTCTCGCTTCAGAAGAGATGGAACAAATCCTTGCTGCAGTTTCCATGCCCCTAAACCCCTTTCTCACCAAAATCCACTTAGCTACTCATCTTTTGATAGCCCTCATTTGCCACCAGTAGATTCCTGAAAAGAAGCTGACATTTCCTTTGGAATAAGACCCCTGCTACAGTTTCTTGTTAGAATGACCAATAGACTCCACGTACAATGGCCACATAAGTCCCTTTCCACCTCATGAGATGTACTGTTTCCTTGACCCCTAGGAAGCTAAGAGCTCATCCCATTCCAAAAGTTTTTTAAAGAGCATATATTAGTTGGCTTAGTAGCTTCAGACCCACCTCATGAGATGTATTGTTTCCTTGACCCCTTGTGTTGGAATGACCAATTCCTTGGCTTAGTTTCTCTCTCTCTCTCTCTCTCTCTCTCTCTCTCTCTCTCTCTCTCTCTCTCTCAGGTCACATGACTTGAACCACGAAAATGAGCATCTTTCCATCTGTGTTGCAGGCTATGGACAGCATCCTTAACTATTGGCATCCAAATAACCTGGGTGAAAATATGCATGAAATAGCAAGTTGAGAGAGCCTAGAGCTGTTTCTACTATGTTATCATAAATGAGATGATTTAGTTTGAACAGTCTAAAGTTTAAACACAATCTCAAAGGATATCAGATGTCGAAAGCCTCAATAAATAAGATCTCTCCAGCCTTTTAGAAACAGAATATTGGCAAATGAAACTACGAAAAAGTTGGCCCAGACTGTTAGCATCCCAAATCTCAGGAGAAAATATGCATGAAATGGCAAATTGCTAAAGCTGTTTCTACTATGCTGTCATAAATGAGATGATTAGTTTGAACAGTTTTAAGTTTAAACACAATCTCAAAGGATATCAGACGTCGAAAGCCTCAAGGTAACAATAAGCACATTCGCAAATGAAACTACTAAAAAGTTGGACCAGACTCTTGTACCTCAGAGAGAAAAACCTCCCGTTCTTCTGCAGTGAAATCTGGCCTACACAAAAATTAATAACATAAAAATGCTACACAGGGTTACACTTGTTTGTGATTGTGAGACATGCCACGTCCCAGAAAATAAAACTGACTATGTGCTGTCAATCTACCTAAACACACGGATTCTATGAAACAACTATATCAAAAGGACAATTAAGCACATGAAAGAAAAGTTCAAGAAAACGGTTGGACACAAATATGATTATAACAATGTTATACAGCTCATGAAATAGATGTATAAAATTAAATAATGTGATAAGTGGTCCAGTTCAGGATGCTCCAGACATGGAGGACCCCACATTTATGGAGCAGTATGATAGGAGTCAGGGTCTTCATGTTCACCTCACGGGCCCTAAGACACAATGCGACCTAGCCAACCAGGGCCTCATGACCACTTAATTTGGTGGAGTGCAACAATTATGGTACTTTTCATGTTTTTAATAAATGATTGGATTTGTTGTGCCAACAAAGTCCAAAATGACAAATTTAGCTCCGTAGGATGGGTTGTTCAATGACCTTCCCAGCAAGGCCCAAGTTCATGTCATTCGGACTTGTATTTGAAAGACATGACACATTTTCTGGCATGACAAGTTAATGACAAATTTATGAGGATTATTCTTATTATTTGCTTTTGCTTTCTTATTTCACTTATGTTAGCGAACAGTTTCATTTTTTCCCTTAATTATTGATTTAGTGGCTAGGATCCAAAATTAGAATATCAAATATTATTTATATGTAAGACTAGTGGTGAATATTATAATAGGGCTAAAATCATATAGAATTGATATAGATAAAACCTTTATACTAAAAAGAACCCGTAGCATAGTTGGAAGTTGCCCATTGCCACAACCATAAGTTTGCAGGTTCGACTCATAATACCATTCAATAGTAATACAAATAACAATTATTATTACTACTATTAAGCATATCCTAGATGTCCAACAATATTCGACAGATATCTCTTACGTTTGGTGATTCCTATGCAATTCCTTGCAAGGTTTTTCATGGTTTAGGGTTGAGACAGGTATTTTTTTGCAAAATATTGATTTTGGGGATTTCCTGAATTGTGTCAGTAAGTTGTGATTGCCCTTCTGTTGCTGTTTGGAGGTTATGAGGTTTTGCTTTGAGATGGAACTAGTGAGATCTATCCTATTAGTTTTACAAGATAGTTTGTGAAATCCTGCATCAGCAAGCAGGCAAACATGTTGCAAATCATCACACTAGGCTGTCAATGTCCCAACCCAGGCCTTGATCCACATCCTTCCTGAGTACACTTTTCTTCCTTCTTTCCACATTAGAGAGGTGATGATGCGGGACAGGCCCATGGTCCCCCTTGGGTCGACCATCTAGTGGGCCCAGCCTATCCATCTCGACCTATCATCTTGGGCCTGGCCCACATATTCTATCATATTTAGAGTTGTTGTATATATTTGAAGTTGTTTTTATATTAGATGTTTTAATCGGGATCATTCACCTCCATCTCTACCCCACACCTGATACCCCGCTCCGCATCAGGCAAACTCTAAAGTGGACCTCATCAATAAGCAAGGCACCTCTTCTCCACATCTTGTAGTTACCTCCGATTTGTTCTCTGTAGATTTTTCTCTGGTTCCTAATAATAGTCATCTTACCAATCAGAATATACAGAAATCCATCTAGTTCATTAGCGTAAGCTTACTTATGTTGCCTTCATACAGTCAGTTCCCAGCACAACTCGCTTTGCTCAAAGCAATTCATTTATCCAGATTTATTACATCATTAGCTCAATCCAATTCAGATTGTCAGTTCAGTTTGCCTATTTCAAGGATATCATAACTTTTTTTTAATCAGTTAATGCCGTAATGGGCATAGCAGCTTCAGTTAGCTAATTTGGCTTTCAATATTACCTCAATGCATACAGGACTCCTATGCTAGCTATTATATTTCTTGCTATCAACCAAAAATATATATATAGATAGATAGATAGATAGATAACACTAAATGTAAGTCGTGAATTAGGACCAATTTGTAAGGAGCAACCTTTTAAAAGGTGACAAAGCCTAAGAGTGTGTATGGTTCCGGCATGTTAAAAATCAAAAGTGTTTTCCTTAATGTAGCTTTTAAAAATCTACTTCTTCACAGCATTTTTTCAGCAAAAAAAGATTGTTTGGCTAACTTAAATTTTGTATGTACTTCTTAACATCAAAAGCATTCGAGGCTGTTTGGTTTGGACATAAGAACAACTTTTAGCATATGATATAACCTAATAAAAAATTAATTACACACTTGTAAGAAAATAAAAGAGATATTTACAAAACAATTAAGTTTAAATTCTTAATCAACAGTGCAATAAAGAAATCTTAGAAATTATCAATACAGTGCTTCGTACATTTTTTTTTTTACAAAAATGCCCTAATGCCGATATCGCTAGTGCAATAGTCAGCTCTTTCCTCATTCTTCTAAAACCTGCAACTCCTTTCAATTGATTCATTCTTCTCTAAGTCAATATGATATTTACTTAATATGAACAATCCATTTTCATCGGTAACGATTGGGTTGTTAAGAGTTGTGCTTAAAATAAAAATAATTTAAAAAAAAAAAGAGTGTGGATCACATCTTTTGCATTCATCAAATCCACAGTAGGCCCTAAAGGGGGCATGGGTGATTTGGATTTGAAAAGTGAATCCTTTCAAGATCCTCTTCATTGTGTAGATACTGATCTGGCCATGGCTTAGTTACTGAGTTGTAGGCTCTACAAGCTCATCCCCTATTTAAAGCACTGCAACTATTGGCCTTGGATACACCTTTCACCATCATTACTCCCACACTTGCAAGTAGGCCAATCTCAGAAGCACTTATCAGCTCACCAGACTTCATAACAGTGTTCACTGCGGCGGTCTGGATTATACCCATGGATGAGCCCATATCTAAATTTTCATTCATCTCGTTATCATCTGTAGATTATAGATAGTTATGCACATCCCTTTCAAGATATGGTTATTTCCTCGGATAAACAATGCTCGAGTTATTCACTTGCCCCGCATTCCAGACAACTACGGCTTTCTACTACGTCCCGCCAACTTCCCGCAAACACAAAAAGTAAATTGGGCAAAGCAAAGTGGGCAGTAACTTGCTTATTTGGAAAGCCCATGTTTCACTATTGCTTTTTAGGAAGTTCTTTTAACAATGCAATAATCAACAGCCAATTAAAGGCTTCTGCGATTTTAACAAGTCAAAAGCCCAATAAGCCTTTATAATAAGTCCAAGCAAACATGCCCTAAGTCAATTCACAGTTTAAACTACAGTACAGAGGTTTCCATGATTTTTCACGTCATGTGCTACCTTTTTATCATGAAAGATAATCTTTTAAAAAAAAATTGTAAGATATGATAAGGAAGCATGATCTGGAAAAGCCAACATTACAAAAGTTGTGATCTCGAGTTCTCAAAGAGCGCCTTGCAAAAATCATGGAAGATAAGAAATGTAATCACCAAATTAGCATGCATCTTTGCCTGATGCACTTGGTTGAGAGAAAAAAAAAAGAGAATGGGGAAGAAAAAGACCTTTTCTTCACACAACACGTTGTGAGTTATACATATCCATGCACAATTCTGGCACATGGAATTATCTGCCTGTTTATGAAAGCCTGGTAGTCTGAATTTTAAACATTGAAATTAAAATCAACTACACACAACTTACCAGCCTCTCTTCATTAGTTGAGCAGCAACAGCAGAAACCTTTGATTGCACGTAGGCATCAATTGAACTTGCATTTTTCATTACAAAGCACAGGCAAAAACTGAAATTAAATAAATACAAGTCATTCAAGTAATGTACAGTAAACAATCAGCTCATTCAATCAACCTTCTCTAATAATGTCAGGTTCTATGTTTATATGTTGTAACGAATCAAATAATTCTCACTGTAAACAGAAATCGTTCCATAAAATAATAGAAAGTGCTCACATACGCTATCAAGCTTCTCTTATCCTCAGCTGGAAGAAATCCCCATTCCCTTATTGCTGCATCTCGAATTGCTGAAGCGGCTTGAAACCTTGCATTTGCCATCTGAGAATTTTCTGAAACAAGTATGATATTTATTAGAATAAAATCAATTCAAATCCTCAATTAGCACCCAGGCTCAAGAGGATATGGATAAGATCTGGGTTCACTGATAGCCTAGTCGAGGGATCACGCTAAACGTATCTACTACCCAAAGCTTGAGGTGTAAGCCTTACACCTCAAAGCAAGGGGTGTAGGCCCTATGACCGAAGAAATACATCCAAGGAAATCTATAAGTAGCTCCAACCTCCAATACAAGAGAAACAAAATGGATTCATTTAAGATGGGTTGCTGTTAGAAGAGCAAAAACGGCTCCTCTGCAAAGAACTAGAGGGTAGTTAAAAGCAACATGTAAGGTTGTGATGTGACAAAGTACTTAGGCCTAAGAACGGACAAGTGGAAAAGTAGAACTCACAAAACTGAAGCAATTTGATGGGATAGGTTTTTGAAAATGATCATGGTTTATGATTGAAGGATCCCTACAAACATGTTAGTCTTAAACCACATAAATGGCTCTTTGAGAACTTAAATGACTTTCCAATGCAACTAAAATAGATAGATAGACAAATGAAACAATTACAAAATAAATAAAGCCACTACAGACACCAATATAAGAACATATAACAATTATCCACAAAAAACACACAATGATTTCCAAAATTTAAATGGCGTTGAAACTAACAAGCATCTACACTAGCATATATACTTGTTCACAACATTGGATGTGGCACTTTCTCTTTTGAAAATACATTTTCTTTCTGGCCAATGGTTATATTGCACTTTCCTTTCGTAAAAACTAACTGAAACCTTCATTAAGAAATTTGTGCTTCCTTAAAAGAAAAGGATACATCTCCATTTCATAGAGGGGTTATCTGATGCACATGTAACAGGCCCAAAGACTCAAATAAGATCAAACTAACTTCTGAAATCATATACAAGAACTTTGTGTTCACATACCAAGAATGAATTGGCATGACTGATATGGACGAGAAGCTTGCCGCAAAGCCATTATAGTCGCCTCAGCTGCTGCTGGATTCACATGCATCTGCTATAAACATTAGAATGCAGCGAGCCAATTAGTGAAAGAAGGGAGAAAAAGTGGATTTTCATTATGTAAAAATCAATGTGGGATCAAATATCCACAAACATGCACAGGGATTTCAAATCACACAGACTGATGCACAGACACACAGGCACATACATATAGAAGTTTTTTTTTTTGGGATCAGCTTACAACAAAATGATGTACTCAAAGAGGATACCACAAACAAAATTATTGCAAGGAGGCAAAGTGGAAACAAGATAGCAGAATGCTGGGCGATCGTGACGTAACACAGAAACCATAAGACTGCAACTAACTTTGCATTTTAGATTGATTGGAATACTGCAAGCAAAGAAGCAAGAAGAGAAAGTACATATGGCTGAGATGCATATGCGAAGATGGGTGCACAAAACAACAAGAAAATATGATATTGCAAAATGCCACATAACAGGAAATTTACTTGTGGATCCAATAGAAGGGGATCAATTGCTGTCATTTGAGAAGGTTGTGCATATGCCCAGGGATAGAAGACCAGAAACAACCTTTTCACAAAGAACTGAAGTGGTGTAGCTACAAGAAACTAGGAGAAAAGGATGCTAGGACGGCTTGGAATGAAGCTGTCTAAGTGACACATTAAGATTATAGAATAGAAAACATAGAACTCACGGAACCAACCAGACATAGAAGAAACAAAGTTTCTACTACTACTAAGACAACAACAATGGTTATGATGATGATGACGATGATGGTAAGGGTAAAAATTCTACAAACTGCCCATGTACGAATCTCATCTTTTTTATTTACTCATCCATGTCACTTCCCTAAAGTAAGATCCCAAATAATCATATCTTATCTTCTTCTTCTTCTTTTTTTTTCTTTTTTTTTTTTTTTTGCTATTAGAGGGTTCCAACCCTTTGGATTTGACTGATTCTTCCGGGCCCAAAGGGAAGCCGGGTAAACTCCCCTGTAGCCCCAGTGTGGTAGTGTAGTTTCGAACCCACAACCTCCGGGTGCAAACCGTGGTCCTAGGCCAACTAAGCTACCCCTTGGGGTTAATAATTATCTTATATTTAAACAGCGGCAAACAATTACTTCATTGACATATTTAATACTTTCGATCATCATCGCCCACTTATGTGTGGCATTGCTTCCTCACAACCCTAGTCCATAACTAGGATAGCTTGGATCAATTAACATACGAGTGACCAGCATTTTAAGTAATGGTGGATATTTCCCATGCATAACATTCACCTTCCCCATGAAAACAATGCTGAAAAGTAGCACCTTCAAGACTAAGTACCATATATTCTTAGTAGTTATGAGTATTGCGCAAGGCATTATTTGAATTCAAGTAGGTAGCTTTACCCAACTGAGTGAATACAGACTCAAAACAACACTCCGATGAATAATAAGCAAATACACAAAGAATCCGATCGAACAACTAAACAAATACTCTGCAACCAAAGATTTTCTAGGCTCGGCCAATCCGGACGGCCTAAGACAGAGATTCACATCTATTGCAATAAACATCAAACTGATTGTACACGAATTAAGCAAACGGAAAGAACTTCTTTGGTAGAAATCCATCCAAGTGCATGGCAGAATTCAGACGATCTAATGTTGGAATTGGGAATCGAGAGACAGAAGAGATGAGACCTGGATTGAAGTGCAAGCTTGCTCGATTGCTAGCATGGTGGATTGGAGCTGAGCGAGATCCATCGCTCCTGTATTGGAAGTCTGCTGCATCTTGTTCTTTGTAGTGTTTTTTAGGGTTTTGATTGTATTGCAGACATATATAAGTAGTAACTGTGAGGAAAACTAGAGAGAGTGGGATCTCTGAGATGATGATTAGGGGTATATATAGAAAGACAGCCGGAGCGAAAATCTAACGTGGGAACTTGAGAAATGGAAACTAAAATAACCCTTTTCTAAGAGGGAAATTACAAATATCTGTCCGTGATGGAGTGGAATTCCAGAGGGGTCGTACGTATTGAAATCTGAACTGTAAGTGCAAATTTTCTTTTTTATAACGCCGCTTTCCAGCCCTTTGCGCAACAATAATTCCTATAGGCCCGGGATAGAGAGTCGGGTAAAATTTTCCTGTAGCCCCATTGTGGTAGTGCAGTTTCGAACCCACAACTTTCGGGTGCAAACCGTGGTTCTAAGCCAACTGAGTTACCCAGGGGCGGACCCAGGATTTCATCGTAGGGGGGCCAAGCTTAAATAAATATATTTTAACAAATCAAGATAGCTAGTATTATTTTATATTTTTTCTGGACATACATCCAAGTTCAAGCATGATAAGTATATTAAAATCAAAGGCTGGAAGTTTACCTGCAGCAGCACAGCCACAGCCACCGACGCACACGGCACACAAACTAATCGTCTGATCTCTGATGACTTTGATTGGATCAGGCCGGCGGGCGGTGGAGCAGGGCGGTGGGCAGTTGTGTGAGCAAGGGCGATTTGTAGCTCTCTTCTTTAGTTCTTTCTTTCTTCCTATTAGAATGTTAGGGAATAGGGATATGGACTTTAGGGTTGATGCAGCAGAAGTCTTTCTTCTCAAGATTCATGACCCAAACCAAACGGTTGTCCATCTCAACCAAACAATGAGGAATTAAATGGCTTAAGTTATTCATTGACAAATCAGGGGCTGTTAACTTAATTGCATTACAATTTACAAAGGGATGAAGGACTTATGAGCTTCCCTTTCCTGGCTTTGGGACTTGGGACTTGAGACTTGAGGAAATGGATCAAGGCCCATTTTAATTTGGTATTTTCTTATATATATATATATATATATATATACTTTGTGCAAACAATTAAGAGGGGGCCAGTTGTTATAAAATTATTATATAAATTAATTAAAGCATATTAATCTTTAGGGGTTTGTGATTTGGGGGGGGGCATATTGGGTTCGCCCCTGGAGCTACCCCTCGGGGTTTAACTGTAAGTGCATTAAGTAATTCTAAGTTTTACATGAATCCGAGTTTGTTCCATGTTGGATTGACTGTTTTTGACAATTAAAAAGCATGATTAACACAATCTTATTAGCATTCATTAGCATGTTTTTTCAGCAAAGAGTTCAGCAGTAGAAATAACTTGGATTAATGTAAAATTTGAAGATACCCAATATAGTTGGATGAATTACCAGGGGACCCAAACTCGTAAAATAAAAGGTTGGGCTTTAAAGTTCCTCTTCACACTGACTTTGTTATTTCCCAATGAATTACAATGAAACAATCAAAGTTTTCATTGATATGAATAGATTGGACCATTGGTTGTTTTTTTTAAATATAAATTCATTTAATTTGTAGGCCACACTTGAAAGGATTAGAGGCATGAAATTGACCTCAAATTTGATATATAGGTGTCTAAGATTTTCCTATCCCCCACCCCCACGATCAGGTGTGCCCTATCAGATTTGTCCATCACTATATGGTGAGGAATGGATCCACGCAAATGTTCCTCATAGAACGGGAATGCTAAAACTGTTGGCACCCCACACATTGCTGTATCTTATTTATGCAAAACGTAGTATACTTATCATACTAGAGTGAAATACAATCTCATCAATATACAGGATGATCTTCTACCAAAAATAATACATAGGATGACCTTAAATCCCATGGATAAATAAGCTCATCATAGTATCTAATTCGCATTGTAAGTACATGGATGTCTTTCGCAAGGTTAAGAAAGAGAGACACCTGCTCTTAAAATATTTTTCATTTAATTTGTAGGAACAGGAGTATTGAAATTAATGGAAAAGGGAAAGATTAGAGGGAATAAAAACCTAAAACTTTCCTTTTTCGCTTTATTACACTTCCGCTTCACTTTAAAAAAAAAAAAAAAAGATAAAAATAAATACAGCAATGTTTACTTTTTCAAAAAAATAATAATAATAATTTTGCCATTTATTTCTTTAAAAGCCTTTTTTTTTCAAAAACTTCTGGACAAAGCCGAAGGCTGCTTTTAGAAGTCCAACCAAATACACCCACATTCGTGTCCGAAATAGATTCCTTTTAGAAAGATTAGATTAGTTCGTATGAGACCCACATGCACACATAGAAGACAAAGTTTACTGGTACATGCAATGCAACTTAGATGAGAAATAAAACTTTTCCGTTATAACTTGGGCAATTATTAAAGCTCATACGCCTAAACAAAGTCTGAAAGCCAAAAGAAAGCAGATTGACCGGAACTGCCCACCAGTTGCAACCCTGGCTGTGAAAACTAAGCACTAAATTTTGCTCGCATCACAATTCAATGAGAAAAGTATATGGTTTCCACTTCTCCACTACTTCAAAATAAGTAACATCAGAGATGAGGGTTTAAAAAAGGAGAAACTGTGACCTAACTTAAATCCCCTCAGAATGCTACATTGCAATAGTTTAAGTGGCTCCAGTAAAATTAACACATCACTCTTCACGGTTAACTTCTATTTACGCTGTGCAAAAGTTTTTAAAGATCTATAAGACAAAAGGAGCCTACAAAACTGGAATTTCAGACTAATTTGATGTCTTCAACACCCCTCTCAGGCAGATTTCACCTTTGCTGAAGTTGAAGCAAGGTAGGAGAGAGTCCTATGTCCCACAAACAATAGAAAGGTTCCAAGGAATCCAAGAGTCTTCAAAGTCGTAAATAGATCCAACTGCAGCAAAGAAAAGAAATAAGTTCGGAGTCAGAAAAACGTTGCTCGGCAGGAATTGGAAAAATAAAGGATGTTATCTATATTATGGAAAAGCCATTGCACATTATCGACCTCTTAAAAAGGGGGCTATTTTCAATGAACCCGAGGAAAGAATGGGTGGATAGGAAAAAACTATCAACAAAAATTCCATTGGATAACTACACAATACTAGTGTTAAAATTGTCTAATCAACCATCAGAATACAGCTGGAAGGATCCGCTGGATAAATTTTTGGATCTTACATACATGAACCATGTGTACGAGAATAAAGAAAAATATGGAGCACTTGAGTCCTAATTTATAAGTGTAGGAAAAGCTAACCTTCAACCAGAAAAGCACATATAGTAGAAGAACAGCTGCAATTCCAGCTTGGAAGAGAATAGCAAATGCAGCAGGTAATGCTAAGGTAGGAAAGTTCTTCAAGTTCACCCTCAGAAATATTAACTGCAAAAAAAAAAAAACATTCAGCAATGAAGATAAAACAAGCATGAAAATGAGGTGAAGAAACCATTATAGTAGTCCTCAACAGATGATGCAGTAAAAGAAATGAAAATTTCAAGGGAATAGATAGAGTCGAAGCTTTAAATCTCAATCTGTACTTAAAGTCAACAGTGTAATTCAATCAGGACTCGGATTTCAGTTGTGTACCAAGTATAGACAATATTTATTTTTATTTATTTTTTAAATACAATGTATCAAATAAAAAAACCAAGTCAACAAGATGAAATAGCAATGTGGGTTTCGTTGAAGGAAAAACTAAATATTAGAAATCAGAAAGCGCGATGGGGGAAGTACTAAGTGCAGTACTGGAAAAGCCTGAAAAAACAACCTATAACATCTGATTTTGTACATGTACATGAGTAAAGAAGAGTATCAAGCCAAGGCATTCAATAGGGCTTACTGACAAGAATCTGATACCTCAGAAGTGCATGAAATTGCAGAAACAAATCAAGATTTTACTCAGGTTTTTAAAACCATAGAATATTTACTTGCTTTTCAGTGAAGTCTCAAATCATATAGTTTGGGTCTTTAGTAAAGATTCTAACTCTTAAATTCTAACTAAAAAGAGTGAACACTAATGTCGTCAATGAAGGGAATGCAATATAGTAATAGAAGTAATATAAAACCAACGCACCCCTATTAGAAACCCAACAAATGGTAAGAGAGTGAGGACCAAGAAGCCAAGAGACAGCTCCTTGGGTGGAAGCTTCTCAGGTGCCCTGAAGATGTGTGAAATCTCTTGTTTGGGCCCAAATCTGGAGTAAGGGTCAACAGGTGGAGGAGGAGGCCGAGTTGCTTTCTCCGGAGGTTCTGGTAAATCTAACTCAACATGGCCTAGATCCTGTAAGAATGAGTTCTCCTGCAAATTTGGAGAAAAAATCCACCTAAGCCAACAATTACAGAATAAGAAGATAAAGGGTAAAATAAGATGATTACCATCACAGCATCCCCAATTGTCAGTTGAATATCATATCTTCCTGAAAGATAGTAAAACTTTTCTACAAGACCGAGAAAGTCCTACAGACAGAACAATCACCACCAATATTAGAAATTCTGAATCTGTAAAACCAGACGCACCATCCATAGATCGCAAAATTTGTGTACAGCAGAAACAATGGTGAGGTGTGCACCTTGAAAGGCACTATAATCTTTACAACATATATATTGCTTATTTTCCCCCTATTTTTCCTGATATAACATTTAAAAGCATGATGAATGATGAACATTTCAAAGGAGATTCTGTTGAGTTTCAGTACTCAGTAGGAAAACTGAGTACAAAAGATATTTAAAAACTTATCATTAAGAAGAAAAAAAAGGTCAATTTTAGAGGAAACGAGCAAGGTTTTTTCTTTTGCATCTGAACTAATCAACCGAAACACAGATTACTACATTAAGCTTAATTGTTTTTAAAGGGGTAAATGTGCAAATGTCTCAATCTTAGAGTGGACATGCTCATGCAGCATTCTAGATTGAACAAGACATAACTGCCCTTAATGTTAACATACTTGCCTTCCATGTCCATCCCAGTGGATCGGAGTTTGATATGGCAAATTTATAGGATAGGATAGAATAAACATATAAATTGGTTCATGCCAATTTCAAAGCCTTCTATAGTAATATTATCAGCATAAACACTAATTCAACATTCACTTATGGTCATGTTTTAAATTAATGATGGAGGCAGCATCCAGGAAGATCCGACCAGCACATCCATCTTGATCCTTGACCATGGACCATCAACACTGTTAGTTTGTCTTCTAGAGGTAGTGATTGTCCGCTGATGGATCCTTGATGCATAAGCAAGTGTGGATGATTGCTTGGAAAAGTCTGAACTTCTACATATTTACAAGGTTATCATGATCAGAACATCAAAGCTACTGGATAGCTTTGAAAGATTCTAGATGTATTGAGGACTTATTTTATATAAATTGAAGATATGCCCATGAACATAATCAATGTGAAACAATCCCATATTCCCTATTTTTTAGGATTTTATCCTATAAATTTTGAATTTTATCATACAGATGACAGAATATGGTTTCCATAGTAAAGGAAGATTTACACTTAGTTTTAAAGTTGGAACTTCACGCATATAAAAGGATGCGTGCATGAGCTGGGCTGTTTATTAATGGTTGAATGGTTTCCAACTTTGTTACGAGTTTATAAACGGTGCTGATCATTAGATTAGATCATTGATTGTAGAGTTGCAAATAGGTATACGATTATCCAAGTCTCCAAAGAAGTCTCTGGGTCCAAATAAAGCGAGTACAGAGCCTATTTTTGGATCCAGGAGAAATACGGATCCAGGTCTGAATCCATGCATATAAGATCCTAAACAATTGGATCTGGATCTTGAATGTTCTGACCAGGGATGATTAATTTACTAATATCATATATATTATATGCTTCAAGGGCCTAAATAGCTTGAGTTATATTCATATTGGGGCTACCCAGCTTTAATCATATACCATTTAATAGTACCACAAGTACATCTCCAAAAAAAAAAAAACCTTTTACCCAATTAAACTAATGCACTCAACATCTTATTTAGGATCCATGTCCAGAGCCGGATCTCCTTTTTTTCCCTTTCTTTCTTTTAAGCTAGGCCAGATCCAGATACAACAGATAGGTTCCATGTCAGATAGAGATACAGAACCGGATCCATAAATAATGGATCCGGGTCACCATGGTTCTGCCCCGGATCTGATGATACATTTCCATCCATAATTGGTTGGTAGTTGGATAAACAACTAGGTTTAGATGAGATCCTTTATTGCAAATTTGTGCATTGAATAAATTAAAGGCATTTTGCATGTAGGGGTGGCAAAGTTTGGCCCAACCCACCGATTTAAACATTTGGTGTTGTGCTTTGGACCTTTTTTCCCAACCAAATCCAAATAAAACCCTAAATACTTGCATGGATTGGGCTTAGGGCAAACTCCTACAAGATAGGTCAGACGAGCAAGTTAAATGGGTAGACCCACTGTGGAAGTAGGTAGGGTTGACCCACATCAGGTGCAAGTGGGTTACCTGCAGCGTTTTGAAATCAATACTGGTTGGGCTTCAACCTATAGATAACCTAGGTCAGTTAACCCATATTAACCTGATCCAACATGTTTGCCACCCCTAATTGCATGCAATGCTCTACAATTTTGCCAAATTTTTCCATGCATCTTGATGTTTGTTCGTCACACATGAACCTATTGAAGTTACAAAAACAGATGATAAATCATTAGATAAGACAGAAACTCTACCAAAATTATCTCAAATTGCTTTCCAGAGTTGCCTGATACAAAGATATGCTCAACTTTGGACTCATGTCTCAACTTGAGAAACACCTGAAATGGTAAAAAAAATATAGTAGTTAAATAAAATGTGACTAACCACATTAGAAAGTCTGACAAGAAAATCACCCACGAACCTGATGGGGGATAAAAGCATAGCCTAGAGGAGTGGCCAAATGGAAGGTTATACGCAATTTTTGAAGATGATTTGCTGACAAGGATACGGTGCTTTCACCCGACAAATCTAATCTGCATTAAAAAAATGAGGGAAGATTCATATTGTTTTTATGGTTGTGTGTCAACAAAAAGAAGTAACTTCATATTTATCTGTAACCTGTCAAATCTATAGAAAGTTTAAGATAAGTGTTGTTGAATATTGTACGAAAAGAGGTAGGACATTCGTTCCACTTAGATAAGTTGTTGCTCAAGCTTATAACGCATGCACTTCATACTACATATTTATCACTAGAATTCAAGCAGATAAAAAGCCTGAATTCTACCAACAAAAGCATGCCATCTGGATAAGACTTATCAATGTGGTCAATAACAAGAAAAAGTAGCAGAAATAGATCGCTGCACACACACATTCTATTGTAAAGAAAAGGGGCAAATGCCATGATCCCAAGACAGTGAAACAGAGCATGCCCCAAAAATAAAATAAAATAAAGACAAAGTTACAAAAATATAACAACAAAAAAAAGGCCTTACTTTTTCTTGGTCTCAACACTCCCAACATCACTATCCAATACTGAAATTTCTGCACCATCAATTGTTACAACTCCCGTGACAAAGATATTAGCTAGAGTCTGACCTCCAGATGTATAAATATTTTTATGTTCAGGATCATGAAGCAACACCTACAGATATATAAGCTGTCATCCTGGATCTCAAAAAAGCTGGTATGAAATTCCAAAGCAGGCAAAGCAAAGGCTTTAAGGCATGTTTAAATGGGTGGTGAAATGAATTGAGGTGAGGTAAAGCCTCCATTATCCAAACAAAAAAATACCAGGGGTCATATCAAAAGTACACAAATTCGAAATTGCCTCCTTTTAAAAAAAAAAAAAAGTCAAAAAGCCACCACCTTTCCTCTTTTGAATGTTAAAAAGCAACCTCCTTTCTCCACTAAATGACAAAAAAATCCTATTTTTACATAAAAAGTCAAAAAGATTCTCTATCAAGCCACTAAAATCAAAAGACCATCATAAACCCCTTATATTTTATTCTCTCTTGATTTGATGATTCACCTCACTTTACTTCAATTCACCATCCATCCAAACACGCCCTTAAGATTACCTCAAAAGCTAATGTGTACTTTCCAACATCTATGCTCTGAGACAGTAAGTCCAAAGAATGTATCGAACTTTCTGGGTCAAATTTAAGTTTCTGCATATCAAAAATGTCAAAAATTAACAACGCCAAATATTCAAGGCAGAAAAATAAATATACAGATCATTAGAAGGTCAAAATGTTCGATTGTTTGAAACAAGTTAGTGTACCATGAATCAGAAATACCAAAATAATAAGATAAAGTAACCAAGAAGCTAGCTTGCATGAAATAACACTAATTGATTCTTAATAAAAGAGCACCTGGCCCTGAAATGCATGGGTATCTTTTGAACCAGATTTGAAAGCTTGAACAAGTTCCACAGTCAAAGGAGGTGCATCCAATCCCAAAACCGTATTCACTTTAACCTGAAACAAGTACAAATAAATCAACACACACTCATCTGCAAAGTCAACAAGCAAATATATATAGGCTTATAAGCTCTTTTCTTATTAATCTTCAGAAAGTTAAAGAGTTTTTTTTTTTTTTTAAGTGACTGTATTTATAAAAGACTATACAGTATAGGAGAGGTATACTATAACAGAAAAGGCATGAAGCAAGGCCCCACCAAAACAAAGGACCCCAGCCCCAACCCATATACTAGAGTTAGAAAAGCCTTTGCAGCTTTGCAACATGGAAATGGAATTCACGGAATCATCTAAATGATAAAGAGGGTCTGTGGGTGTATTTACGAGTGTAAGAACATTCATTACATGATTCTACATCTTCTTTCTTAGGGCTGATTACACGATGTGATTAATAGCCCTATATCTGCACATCATCAATCATCAAAGCCTTGTCCCAATTATGTTGGCTTCAGCTACATGAATTATGTTATGTCATTCCAATCTATCATGTCCCAAGCCCATATAAAGGAGTAGTTTGTGTCAGATTGCCAGCCAGCGTAAATCCTTTGTCATATCATCTAAAACATGAATTCCGAGAAACTAATATGCCTGCTCTTTGTACTCGGTCCGTTAGCGATAAACACCATATTATTGTTTGAAGTAATGAGGATACCAGTCATGTTACAACTGTGGAGCATGATATCATTAGAAGATGGAAAGTGTCAGCTCATCTAGTGCATTTTCAGCCTCAAAACTCGAATGTACTAAGTGATGCCATGTGATACTTGGCTTCTGCAATAAAACGAGCAACAAATGGTGGCCTTTTAATCTTCCATGAACCTAAATTCCTCCTGATTAAAGTGCACTATACCCTGTAGTTAATCATCCATCTAATTTTGAACCAGCCCAGTAGTGCGCTCCAACCCAAAGATGACCACATAATTGGACTAAAGAATACAACAACTAGGAGAGCCTTCAAGATACTCCAGAATCCAATGAGCGCCATTAAAAGATGTTGTCCAGGGGGGAATGCAGTAATTAGTTGACCAAACTTATAGAAGAAATATATGGGCACATTATAGTTGGGTAAACAACTTTAACCCACAAACTTCAATTGGAAGCGCGGTCAGAAGATCACCACTGTCTACCTGAAACTGAAGATTTTGCTCAGCAGGCATTTCAACTGGTAGGGGTCTTTACTTTATTTGTTGATGTGTTCCCCTTACAAGATCAAGAGTAAAATTCCCGAGGTATCACAATTCCACTCCTGAACCTTAATACTTCTATATCCAAGATACTTCAGCAGACAAGGTCCTTAATATCATGGGATGTGAAATAAAATTTGCACAATTAATTGAGGGGCCCTACACAACACAAATGAATGTCAAATATGGGTCAATGCCTATTCATGCAGTACAGGAGGTTGGGCGGAAATAGGACCACAGGCAAGTCCTTCCAAGTTTAAAGACTGCTTGACAATCCCTGAAAGTTCGCCATATATGTTTGTACGTAAATCAAGGTACTCCTTTCACAACTTTGTTGATGGCAGTGTGTAGCTAATGCTAACAATGTGGCTGCATGATAAGTTGAATAAGTCAATGGGGTGGCATATGACATAACTCCATACAGAGAGTAATGCCAAATAGCAAGGAGAATGTTATCCTCATGAGTAAAGCACACTAAGATGCATGTTGCCCTGAAATTTTTTGTTCTTTCCATTGACCCTGCCAAGAGATTGCATATGATAATATTCACCAATTATTTGGCCCCATATATTGGAAGGGACTCAAAGAGCACATCCATCATCAACAAAAAAAGCCTTAACCCATCTGTTTAAGTTCGGGCTTCAAAGAGGACATCCTTGCGCAAAAGGAAGAAGGCCAAGAACTTTATATATATATATATATATATATATATATATAAAGAAACACTATAAGGAATGAACTGAGGGCCAATAAACAAAAAGCGGCATGGATTCTTCATCAGTGCAACAAACCAAAAGTATGGAAGGAACGATATTCAAGGATGAACATTTTAAACGAGGAGACACACCTTTAGCTGATCCTTTGAAGTCAATGAAAGCACTGTGGCAGGGAGTGATAAAATAAGGGGAATTGAAATCCTGGAGCAGGGAAACAGTTAGAAGTTTTGATGAGAAGCTAGAAACTACCATCCTACACACAATAATGATTACATGATATTCAGATTGTAACAAATGCATCCAAAAACTATTCTGATGAATGGAAGTCTTTCATTTGTTGGCTTCAAATAGTGTATACAATAGAATTTCATATGGCTAGAGGAGAAGATAAAGAATGTTAAACATGAAAAACATAGTAGCATGCATATAGGAAATGTAATCAATCCCATGATCTGCATTCACATCATCCATCTCACCATGAAAACAAGTTCATATAAAGAATACTTATTAGACAAATAGGAATTAGCCAGAGGTATGCACAGGGCAACTATGAATATTCACTACCATCACTAATTCATTATGATGTTAGAAAGAACCATCAGAAAAGGAAATTTTCTGGAAAAAAAAGGCATTAAACAAAAGGCAAGATTTTGGATTAAAAAACCAAATCATCAATTTAGTGAGATTGAGCTGGATGTTTATCATCACCATTCTATCACGTTTAAGCAACACAAAAGAAAACTTTTTATGTTTTTACAATAATTTACTTATTGTTCTCCAAGCAAGCTAGAGATTCTATCTGGTTGAATAGGTCTTTGGTGTTGCCAGGGACCCCAATGCCAAGGAAGAAATACGCCACGCCTAGAATTTTATCTCCCGGAATCTGCAGATATGATCCAAAGGGTAGTCTGAGAAATAAATCAAATGTCAACCCACAAACAATTGAGAACAGCATTTCCACATTTGTCAACTCACATTTAGCCTCCCAGAAGTAACTGCCGCAAATGCAGTGACTCCACGGACTACTGACGATGTAGTTGAAAGAGGGCCCTGATGCTCACTGGCATCGACAAGTTTCTCATCGAAAAACAGGGCACCATCATCTATGGTAAGACAAAATAACTTCATTAAATATAAAAATAAAAAATAAAATAAAAAACCAAAAGAAATGTGCATAGAGGCCATATACACTTGCATTTGAAGCAGATCAGTATCTTTATTCAAAAGTATTGTCAGGAGGTGAAACCAAGTAATTAAATATCTTTTTTTAAATGGTATCAAGTAGTTAAGTATCTGAAGCTACTTTATCATATATATTAAAGAAAAACGATTGCTTGATTTATTCAATGCCACTTACATCATGTGTGTGTGTGTGGCCTTCAATCAATCCCTATCTTCCTAAGATACTCGATTTCCAAATAAATTTTCAAAGATGACTCAATTTTCTAGCAAAGAAATTCTCAAATCAATCAAAATATAGCAAAAGACAAACATGGAGATTGAAATCCTAAACTATAGTTGGCATATAACCAATCAAAAAGGGAATAAAGGTTCCCTTCCTTGGAGCATGTTTGTGAAAAAAAAATAAATTCGAAAAGTCAAAGATAAATAACAAAGAAATCATGCACTAAATCACGCAAGAGCGCACGCACACAAAGATACATACATACACACACATGTGAGTCAAAAGAAAACTATTCTGCTACAATAACAGAAAGATAGGATATATGGTCTTTACCTTATTTCTTTTAGTTGAGTAGATCAACAAGATAAGACTAGGAAGATGATGCTGAATAGAAAAGACATACTGACAAAATATAAGACATAATGGTGAAGTAATGCTCGGGGCGCACCAGACTAAGATGTTTGGACTCAAAGATTAAGACAATGGCAGCCTAGAGGGGTCAAGCTTTCAAAGGATAAAACCATACTCAGGTCCAGACCTTGTGTTCAAACCTGCAAAGCTTAAAACAATATCCAAGAATTGGAATCAAGGTTGGTCAACAACTAAAAAAACCTGACGGCCTCAAACCAATCTGAGAATTGGCACTCCAAAGGAGAATTCGTACACAAAAGGACACTGGGGATTTATCCAAACAAACCAGGCTTTGTCTCCACCATTCTTTTATTGTTTAAATATTTCTTAAATTTCAAGGATCTAGACACAAGGAAGCATCTCTAGGTTTTATTTTATATGATCTTTTATTTGAACAGTGAGTTGTGTTAACAATAGCTTAACAGTACAATAAAATTACCAGAAAGCATAGGGCCGAACAAAATCCCCTCAAAACAAAAAGTACCACACACAATGCAAGAACTGAGAGCGCCAAACACCATCATAAGGATGGCGATAAAGCTAAGGCACCTCCCTCACATATCACATATCTGGGTAAATGATTAGGGTAAATTAAAAAATACATAATGTAAGAAATTAAAACACAAAAAAAAAAAAGGGTCACCAAGGAAATTCAAAAAAAAGGGCGCTGCATACCATAGCCCTCAAGACTGTCAAACAACTTCATTATGTCATTTTTTACTATGCCGATCTGCAATAATAGAACAAAATCATTAGAGTAACAGAATAATGGGGCATCAAATATTCAAAAGGGATTATCTGAGTAATAGTTTAGATACAAATTTGTGATACAATTTTTAAATGCAAATGAAAAGAAAAGGAATTTCTAGCAGAATACAGAGACTCTCAAATTTGAAAAATCAAAATGAAAAACTAGAAATCGGAACTCCATAACAGTAGAAACTTATAAGTATGAAACATGAAATGAATGCACCAACCAAACCCATAAATACACGTCTGTGCAAAGAATTAATCATATACATATCCTACAACAATCTCATCGAAATCTACCAACCACCAAAATGCTTCGTGTACTTGTTCTTTCAAAACAACACATAGGTAGAATACAATATGAAAAGCATGTACAACAAGCATATGAGTGTTACTTCAATAGTTGAAAGGATGCTTGCATGACTTACATGGTTGGAATACTAAAATGCGTGTGATATGTACCAAGGAAAAAAATCGGACTCGGGACCCAACTCGGTCAAGGCCAAGTCCAAGTCAAGTCGGCCTAGTCCCAATTTAAAATAAAAATAGCCGTATGACTCAGCCGAGTCCCATAGGACCCGCTTCGTTTAGGGCCAATCCAACAAGCATTTAAGTATTACTTCAATAGTTGAAGGATGCTTGCATGACTTTCATGGTTAGAGAAAAGGGAGATAGTGCAAACTTTTTTTTTTTTTGTCAATGGTGAGAATAAGTGCAAACTTCATCGATGTTTGAGATGAATAAGAACCACATACATGGTATGAATGCTTATCAATGTGATGTTATTGTAGAGAGGATTCTAATTGTTGAAATCAATTTGATTTAGCCTAATTATTCCTCTCACATGAGCCCCTCCACATGCAAACAGATTAAGAACAGTAGAAAGCTGCAACAAATCTATTTTGATTGTACTTTGTCAAGTGCTTTTTTTTTTTTTTGTTAGGGAAAAAAAAAAGAAGAAGATGAAGAAGAAGAAAAGTTGGTGTCAGATTGGCAGTCAGCAAAAAAAAATGCCAGACCATATTTTGAGTTCATTTTGAGAAACAGTCACTGAACGGGCTTTCTTTTTTTCTTTTTTTTTTTGGGTGGGGGGTGGGGGGCTGTTTAATTGGTAACATGACTCAACTTGCAACCTCGTGATTGCACAATGAGGTTAAAAGTTGTGAAATTGTTCAGACCCAGATCTGATTGCACATCAGACTAAAACGTTTCACTCGGTTAAGTGTTTCGATGTTCCATTCAGAGTTCTGCTCCAGTGACAGTTTAATAGATTAGTATTGTGTATTAAAAAAATTAAAAAGTGAAATTATCAAATATACACTATATGTTTAATTTATTCTACTGAAGCAACAGCTGATAGTCCATTTCAAGGTTGATTAGATTTGACATCTAGCAACATCCATTAGACCAAGTTCTTAGTAGCCTTTCTTACATATGGTAGGTGGTAGGAGCAGTGACCGCAATGAAAAAGTCACTACGTCTCCCTTTTAACTGGATCCTGCTGCAGATGTCGTCGAGCATATGGATCTCACACTGTAATAAAAAGGAAGAAAGAAAGGACTGCAAAAGGCTAAAAGTTAGGTTTGGCTTTTTGCAATTTCCCTTTCCAGTCAATGGCCAAATAGGTATGAGATACAGTCTGATCATTTTGACGGGCAATATAAATTAATGCTACCAAAGTTTATACATAATAGAGGGCCCTTTTTTCAAAAAAAAAAAAAAAAATGTCATTGACCCCGTTCAGCCAAACACAGAGACATTGACTGGAACAGCTGAAACAGTAGAACAGGAGCAAAATTTCTTTCCCTGCTGTAAAGTTCAGCCACTTCACTGACATTGACCAAACCGCTTCAGCTTGTTTGACTGAAACAAACTAAAATTGACTACCATCAATGATTTCCTTCCAACAGTGCAATGGGCTCTTATCTAAGGCTTTCATGAGATGATATGATATGAAAGGGATACAAAAAGGATCAAGACTATACAGTAGAGAGGAATATACTGTATGTATACACAAAAATACAAAATAAAATGCATAAAGAACCTTTAAAAAAAAAAAAGATCAAAGAATATATCCAGTTAGAGTTGATCCTATGAACACTGCTTCACCAATCACCATTAAACTACTCTTAGCTAGTGGGTTCACTATTGAGTTGGCTCATATTTTAGCAAGGCATAAAGTAAAATCTATGGTGGAT
Source organism: Umbellularia californica (assembly GCA_028538565.1). Lineage (NCBI taxonomy): Eukaryota > Viridiplantae > Streptophyta > Magnoliopsida > Laurales > Lauraceae > Umbellularia > Umbellularia californica. The sequence goes on along the minus strand of JAPQWN010000001.1, from coordinate 7,625,431 downwards.
ATCAGCTATATAATTTTTATGCTTGCATATGCATACTCTGCAGCGCCCTACAGAGACCGAAACTCATTAGATTGCTTTGCTGAGTCACGTCCAATAATGAAATGACCAATACCAGCTAAGAGTTCCTAAGGCTTCTCTAATTGCCGAAATGTCAGCCTCATTTGACTCCTCCATTCCCACTGGGCCACAAAGCAATATTATAATATTTCTTTGTCGCATCAAGTTTTATGATAATGCTGTTAAAAATTAAGGCCAAAATAATTGATGCTTCATAGTGTTGTAATCAAATGGCAGGTTATTTTAAGTTCTCTTTTCTTTTTAATAATAATTTGCCTGATTGGCACAGAAGAGAATTATAAAAATGCGACAAAGCAAATAACCTAATTGCTGTAATTGATTGCCAAACAAAGATTGATTCTAGTATTACATCCTGGCCAATGGTGTCCACTGCTTTTTCTTTCCTTTTCTTTTCTCTTTCAATGGCCTATGGTTGCATTCCTTTCCTCAAACATAAACAAGAAAACATCTTAACACAATAAAAAGCACCTAAAAAGATTGTCCATTTTAATGATAGTTAGGTGACAAAAGTTACAACAATGACAATTTGTTTCATGCAAAACCTTTGGAGAATCCATTCCATGAACCAAAACTAGCATTGAAGGTGTCTTACCATAGACTGATCCACTCCAGAACTTGCCAATGAAACAACTCCAGAAAGTGCTTCTAATGCAATCCCTGCATGGAGCACAATACCCCATCAGTGTGAGACACATATTGCAAAATAAACTATAGCTAAGAACATTCACTTAAGTTAATTTTATCAATTAAGAAAAACCTTCATCGACAAGGGAAAAAAGTAAAATCTATCAGTCAAGTTACAGGATTTGAGTAATTCTATAGCCACACATGGGGCTATTCACTTGAAAAGTAGTTAAATCTTCAGCCAACTTTCATAATTAACAATAGCATTAAAAGTTGACAAACTAATATGAAGAGCAAAATTTAGAAACAATTTAAAAACCATGGGGATACACTAAATTCACGTTGGGTTTAGAGAAAAAAATACCAGCAGCATAAGTACTAGACTCAGCACCATTTGAACTATAGCGCCATCTTCCATCACTTTGACTGAGTGACTGCAAAAGCAGTCGATTGATTATTACAAAAGCTTTGCTAAAGGATAGGAAATAGATGCAAAACAGTGGAAGGAAAGAAATGAAAATGAAAAATTATTGACCTTTATGGAATGAAAGATTCCATCAGCATCCTCGAGAAATACATTGCTCTCAGAACTCTGATCCTGCACAAGAAGTTATAAGTGAATAAAACATTGTGATACTTCTCCTCTTACTGACTGTGCCAAAAAATATTATTCCCTAAATCAAACAGAAAACGGTTTCAGACCAAAGAGACATCAAAATTAGAAGCACAAATCATATGCTTGGAATGAACTCAATATCCTATAATGAAATTTGAACAGATGTACGGTGAACAGTAAATAAAATAAAAAAGTAAAAACTACTCAAGCAATATTAAAAGACAATGCTTTTGAAGAGGGAAAATTTGCTATATAAGATACTGCTGCTAGCTAGAGAAAAAAAAATGGTAGGGCAATAAAAACAATGACAAATTTATATGGTGATTTAGTTAAGCACTTACCTTAATGAGAACCAAGCTTCCAATAGAGTAGTAAAAGTCAAGCAGCGAGGTTGCATCCTTCAAAACAGATTGGAGTTTGGAACCAGCGCCCTTCAAAGAAAGGGTATAATCAGAATTGCTACAGCAAACTGCCGACAAAGATTTATACTGTGCAAATGAATTGCAAGCTTCGCATGAATTGGTTACATGTCAAGTGAAAGGATACCTCAAAAGCTCCAGTGTCAATTGAACATCTCAGAATGCTATTGACTCTTAGAGCATGGAAGAGGTCCTTTGCTTTAGAAGATTGTGATGCAAGGGTCTCCACGACTAGTGGGCATGTTGCTGGACTTATATCAGCAACTTTATCTATTCCAAGTATCTGAAATGTTCTTAGTGCCTCGTAAGTTTCTTCCAAACTGGAATAAATAACACAAAATCAGAAAAATACAAATTAATTTCCTAAAGATATCAGTAGCCCAAGTTCAAGTATTAAGTCAACAGCCAAATCATTATGATATTTTGAAAAATGAAATCAACCCATAAAAGATGTGACATTCATTTATCAAATTTAATCAAAATTACTATAATTCCTAACTCCGTTCTTAAACTAGAATCAAGTCCATAGTCTTGAGGATCAAATCCATTCAAATTTCTATAAGTGTATAAATATATACTATATAGAAAAAAAATAGAGTCTAAAGAAAAAAATGGCGAATTGCTGCTGTAAATATGGTAGTGGCAGCAGCAAAAATGTGATTTAAACTGCAGCTTCAGTGCTTATTCGGTTCCACCCACTCATATCACATGCATCCATGGGTATAGTCACTGAGTCGTATTTCACACCAGTGGATTCACCATATTTGAAATATAGAGTTATATTTCTTTATGTGTGATCAACCCTGAGTGAAATTTGAGCAAGTTCCTAAACAAAAGGATGCTTGAAATATGAATGATTCATATCGAATGCCCGTGGGTCTAAATCACATCTTACCTGCAGCAGAACATGATCATTTCTCTAACCAAAAAAACATTTTTAGGTATCTGACTATGACGAACGAAAAAAGAAAAGTGAGAATAACAGATGCAATCATCGAATCCAGAAAAGAAAGATCACCGAAAAGATAATGTTCCAAACACAAAATCACATAGTGATAGTCAGATCTTAGACAGACTATTTTACATCTAGGCGCAATAGTGCATAGATAAAGCTCGGATTCAACAGTAATCCACTGGCCAAGGAGAAGAGAAAAGAAACCAAAGAATCAAAAATCAAAATTAGGGTTTTGATCGGGATCATCGAACCTTCCAAAGGATCCATCGACAGGAACAAACAGGTCTAATGCTGCGGATCGATGTCGATCCGATATCGGTTGAAAGATCGCAGCTTTACATGTGAAAACGGACAATGAGAGTAAAAACGCCAGAAACCATAGACTTCTGGCCATGCCTGCAAAATTAAAAGAAGAAGAAGAAGAAGAACAACAACAACAACAAATGAGGAGATTCGAGAAACAGAACTGAAGGATCTGAGATGCGATCTAGGGTTTAGGGGAGTTGAGAGCACAAATGTTGGGATCTAGGGTTTTTGCATGTGCGAGGAGACTGGTAATACCTTTGATTTTTGGAGGTGGTTTCTAGGGTTTTTGGTGAAGACTTTGGAAGAAATTAATCTGACTATATAAACAGGACAAATAGAAGGGAGAGAACGTCTACTGCTGAGTTTTGACCAGTGGAGATATAGTATCGGAAATATAGGACGATCGACTCGTGTGAACATCCTCTTATTTTAGCCCGTTTAATTGATGGGCCGGGCTTAGGCACAATCGTAGAGAGGCAAAAGCCCGGCCCGGACCGATTTAACAAAAAATTAGGAAAATGTAGGTATGGGGATTCAAACTGTGGCTCTTCCATCTTAATGGTCAGATCCAAACCAGCTGAACTACACTCCATTTTGTATAATTTTGTTCTTTTATTTAAATTATATATATATATATTAATCTCTGGCTGTGCTCGGGTTTATACATTTTCAAGCGGGCTGAGCTTGGGCAAGGTCCTTATAAGCCGATTCAAGCCTGATCCGGGCTTGGACAAGACGTTATGAGGCCAGGTTGGGCCTAAATATTTCTTAGATCGACCCAACTCGGCCCATTGACACCCCTAGACTGGTTAGACATGAGGCAAGTCGTGTGTTATAGTCCAGAACAGTTGGTGCACTCACTTGCGCCGTGCATACTTTCCAAGTCGTTGCATTTAGAAGGGCATTGTAGGGATTTTCAGACCATAAATGAGAGTGACTAAATACACACTACAAATTGATCACCGTACACAGCTACTGTCTATACTAACAATAGTTATTCTTAACATGCCATGTACCTTCCAAAACTTCTTAACTTCTAGTCTCTCAACTTCTCTCTACACTCTCTCTCCTAGCCGCATCCGCCTTCGCCTCCCCCTCTCTCTATCTCTCTTCCTCTCCCTCTTCTGGTCGCTCTCTCTCTCCCTGCGAGCCGCCTCCCTCCCTTGCTCTCCCCCTCTCCCTGTCTTCCCTTCCTCCCTGTCTTCTCCTTCTCTTGATCCATCTCCTCCTCCATCAGCGCTGCATGAGGGGGCGGAGATGGCTGGGGGTGGGGGTGTAAAAAGAAGTTAGGGATGTATAGATTTTAATAGATATCCTTTTAGATAATTTCCTCCATGGGTATTTTGGTCAAAAAGAATCCATGTGCAGAGATCAATTTTTAGTGTGTATTTAGCAGCTCTCATCGTAGATATAACACAAGCTTTCTTGTATTTGTGGGTATGGTGTTCATGGCCCGGGCTGGGCTAGGCTGAGGTCCAAGCCTGAATCAAGCCTTGAGAGGCTGGTCCAAGCTTGGCCCTTTTTAATATGAGTAAGCTTGGGCCCAACCCGAGTTTACTTTATAAAAATAAAATGATTTCTTTTATATGATTCCAAGTGGTAACTCAAGTGGCGGTGACACAACACCACATTGGAGTTGGAAATGTCTTTTTAGTGCCCTCTTCAACACTCTTCAGTAATGTTTTTTTATTTTTGGGTTCGGATCGGGCTCTCTGCCACTTAACCTAGGTCCGGCCTATCTATTAAACAGGCCTAATTAAAACATTCTAGCTAAGAGCCCGATCCATGAACACCCCTATGCCAACCATAAGCGTATTGGCAATGTAGCTCAAAGTTGGCCTATGTTTGACATCTATATCTTCATCGTCTATTTTTGTAAATATCCGAAGCAGGTAGAGGTTTGGATAAGGATGTAAACTGGGCCGGGCCGCACCCCAAGCCCGATAATGAATGAACCCAAACGATTACCTTCATTTTCCGGACCCAGCCCACAGCCCAACATCGACATGTCTCGTCTCAATTAGTGTAAAATCTCAACACGTATTCTAGTTGTAGTTTTAGAGGCCCTCAACGGACCACGCGTAAGCTCCGCTGATCGCATGTTACAGGAGGTTGGGTGGGGTTCTGGTGGGCAAATCCCTTATATAGGTAACGTCCTTCCAAAGTAAACTCCATTGGTCGCGCCAGGATCATAACATATTTAAAGCGTCCATCCGAATGTGTTGAGAGGAAGAAGAAATGGGGAAAGAGGCTCAGGAATCGGAGACGAGCAGCAGCAGCATTCAAGTGTCTGGTCTTCATTTTGCTTACGAAGAGCAGTGCCCTTTCATCGTCGATTTTAACCTCAACATCTCTTCCGGATCTCGATGTCTTCTCGTTGGAGCGAATGGATCTGGTGCGTTTCCATCAGTTTCTTTCTCCCAATTCCCCCCTTTTTTTCCATTACTTGCCGCCATTTCTTCATTATTTGGGTTATCTATCCCTCTCTCCAATTTAAATTCATCGTTCACTGTTGAAAAAACCCTAATGTTCGGTGTTCATGATGCGTTTTATGATTGGTTTACTATAATTACTGAACTGTAGTGGAAGCCCTTATAGTTTGGAGCATCTCTTGTAGTTTCCAATGTTAAAACCTAGCCTTTGCAGTTTTCTCTACTATGATTCCGGATGTTTCACAGTTGAAAAAAAAACCAACATCTAGTATTTGGATTTTTTTTTCGCATTCGCAGTTTATCTTTTTCACTGGTACGCGCGTGATCATTGAGTGCCACTCAATTAAATTATTGTTTGGAGTTATAATTGGCAATGAAGAAATGCAAATACGAGTCTGTTTGGATGGATGTGTAGGGGCAGCAAGAAATGGTAAATTAGGAATAAGCAGAGGAGGGAATTAGCAGGTGGCTGGCTCGACATAAAATCCAGAAAGTGAATAATAACTAATGGCATTCTTTTGAAGATTCGCCCGGTAGCATGAACTTCATTGAGATTAAGGTGAAGGGGGCCCTAAATTCATCCTTATGTCTCACAAGTTTCTAATGATGCAAAATAACAACAAAATAAAACATGATGCAAAGTATGCAATTTCTACTACTGCTTATACGTATGCAGTTTCTGATTGGGAGTATGGATTTGGAACTGGATATGCTCGGACCGGGCTGCGTCTGATTGCAACCAAATAATCTGAACATTCAAGAAGGAACCAAGAGAAGATTGAAAATAAAGGGCTTTTTGTAAAAAAATCCGACTTTTTGTAAAAAAATCCGAATGGGTTTCAAAGTGAATAAAAACTAATGGCTTTCTTTTGAAGATTCATCCCAGCATGAACTTTAACTAAGATTAATGCGAAGGGGGCCTAAAATCCTCTGTATGTCTTTTGCAAGCTTCTAATGATGCAAAACAACACCAAAAAATAAAAAAGAAGAAGATGTAAAGTGGTGTGATGGTGTTTTAAAAAATTTCTTTTGTAACTTTTAGGCTGGCCAACTCATGGCTACCCCAGCCTGTTTTCTCTATCGAGTCACAAGCTTGATAAGCACCAAGTTGAGTCAACTACAACTTAAATGATTTTGTTTCCTTGTTTTCAACGCATTATTATATTTGTATCATCATTTGTTTTCTGAAATGGTAAAAAATTGTCTATGTTTTTTTTTTTTTTTTTTTTTTTTAATCTTTTAAAGCAAAATGGACTGCTTCACCGAAATGGCCAACAGTATCTAAAAGTAAACTTCAAATGCTAGAATGGCACCTTGTATTAGGGTAGCCCATAATAAGGCTGCGCCTTGGTTGGAAATTGGAATACCATAATACTGTATGCAGAACCATCAGATTGTACAAATCTGTCAATTTCTCTCTAGGCATATTGATCACTAAACAACAACAAGAGTGCAACTCCATGAAAAGTATCCCTGTTCAAGAAGAATGTCCAAATTGCCAACTCTGAAAATAGCCTTAATTGATTTAAACTTCATCCAGTGCACACTACGACCACGGTAATTGTTAGATATCTCTAGCAAATAGGAAATATAAAATCAGATGAGGAAAATTTCCATGGAATAAAATATAGGCATTCGAAATTTGATCGCTGTTGTCCTAGGTTAATTAATGGCTAAAATCTTGTCCAACACTGCTGTCTAACTAAAAGCAAACACCGCCAGAGGAGCCTTTATCCTCCACAGAAAAACCAAACAATGTGACATTTGCCCTTTACTTGAGCATGGTCATATAAAGGCTTGATGAAAAAAAACCATCAGTTTTTATTAGATGCAATTCTTGGTGTTCCTCTCCGTTCTTTTGAATGTATACCATTTGAAGATTGGTCAATAGTACCCTCTAATGATGTTATCTCATCATTCGCAATATTCCGAAGAACGAGGGAAACCAAACACCTATGCTTTCCTGATGCTTCAAGTAGTTAGATGCCACTTGTGCATCAGTGCATGCTTAGAAGCAATAACATAAAAGGGGAGGATAGCGGCCACCAGCATTCTTTCCCCACACAACACATCATTCCAATATCTTTTTCATGTTCCCCTTGAATTAAAAAAGGAGGAGGAAAACCTTGCCCTAATAATATGTTCTTTTTGGCCCATAACAGACTGACCCTGACGTGGTTTTTTTTTTATTTATTATTTTTATAACAGTAACTTTTTTACTCTAAAAAATGTGATACATCATACATGTATATCCAACCACATCCTTTTATAGGTATTGGATGCTGGGATTGATCACGGACTGGCTGTTCTTAAACTGCACATGAAACACCCTTATGAGGATACTATCTTTCCATAAATCTATACATCAAAGATAACATTTAAACATAATATTCCTTCCTTTGCAAGACCATCCGCCATATCATTTGCCTCTCTCAAGATGTGATTAAACATAGCACCTAGTTATTTCGAGATATATTGCACCTCCTCCATCTGTTCCGCCATTTTCCAAGGATGCTTGACTTTCTTACTGTGAGCATCTGTGATGAGATGAGAGGAAGAAGAAGACAACAGTATTGGAGAGAAAACTCAATGATCTTTTGATCATCGATGGATCTGTTTTTATAAACAATAGTTACCTTAATCAAGGCACTAAGTATGTTAAGATTACAATGAAAGAATCAATCCTAATCAATCTTAATCTATACAAGGAAATCACAAAGAGAGAAATCAGCTAACTAATGAGAGAAATCAGCTATACACATAGATTTGATTAAATCCTACGTGAGACAGGCTTGTAATGGGCCTGGGCCCTTGGTGGGCTGGGCCTATCTTTTACACTTCCCCTCAAATTGATGTGGTAAGGCAGAAAACATCAATTTGCTAGTGAGATCATGATGACGCGTTTTGGGGAGAGCTTTTGTGAAGATATCTGCTAATTGGTTAAGAGTAGAGACATGAGGCAGAGTGATCTTCTCAGTAACAACATGCTGACGAATGAAGTGACAATCGATCTCAATATGCTTTGTTCGTTCATGAAAGACCGGATTGTTAGCAATTCTGGTAGCACTTGTATTGTCTTCATGAAGAGGGGTAGAACCACCAATAATGACACCAAATTCACAGAGAAGACGGCGTAGCCAGATGATTTCATCGCTAGCAGACGACATCGCCCGATATTCAGCCTCAGCAGAAGACTTGGAAACAGTGGTTTGCTTCTTGCATTTCCACGATATCAGAGAGTCTCCAAGAAACATACACCAGCCAATGGTAGATCGCCTAGAATCTGGGCAACCGGCCCAATCAGCATCCGCATAAGCTGATAAGTGCAGAGAAGCGCTCGAAGAGTAAAAGAGACCATGATTAAGGGTGCCTTTGACATAGCGGAGTATGCGCAAAGCAGCAGCAATGTGAGGTTTGTAAGGATTGCTCACAAACTGGCTAACCGTATGAACAACATGAGAGATATCCGGCCGAGTCATAGTTAAGTAGAGCAAACTACCAACGATCCGCCGGAAAACAAAGGGGTCATCCAAGGGAGGGCCATCATCCGCACTGATCTTGTTGTTCAACTCTATAGGTGTATCAAAAGTGTGAGCATCATCGAGTCTTACCGAAGTGATTAAATCTATAGCATATTTCCGTTGATGAACCCGAATGCCAGATTTGCTACGCAAGAACTCCAACCCCAGAAAGTAGGTGAGAGGACCAAGATCCTTCATTATGAAGTGGCGAGTGAGATGATGTTTGAGTTCCGTAATGCTAGCACTATCATTGCCACTGATAATCATATCATCAACATAGACTAACAGGAAAGTGTAGCCCTTCGATGTCCATCTAAGAAATAGTGAGCTATCCGAATGACTCTGACGAAATCCTGCTTGAAGAATGGCTGCCCGAAACTTATCGAACCAAGCCTTGGGAGCTTGCTTAAGCCCATACAAAGATTTTCGCAACTTACAAACATGCTTAGGAGGACAAGCATATCCTGGAGGAGGCTTTAAGTAGACAGTCTCTTGTAAATCCCCATGAAGAAAAGCATTTTTGACATCCATTTGCCACAGAGGCCAGTTGCGGGTTGCAGCGACACAGAGGAGAGTACGAACGATGGTCATTTTAGCCACTGGTGCAAATGTCTCCTCATTGTCGATTCCCTACTCCTGTTTATAACCCTGTGCAACCGATCGAGCTTTGTAGCGATCAAGACTCCCATCAGAGTGGACTTTGATGGAGAAGATCCATTTACTACCAATCACAGAGGCTTCTTCAGGAGCCGGTACCAAGTCCCATGTCTGATTTGCTTCGAGAGCGAGCAATTCCTCATTCATAGCATCCTGCCAGCAAGCAATCTTCGAGGCCTGTGAATATGAGGTGGGTATAGGAGCACTATCTAAGGATGAAAAGAGAGCAGAAAAGCCATAACGGTTAGGGGCAATTGAAAGACGATTAGATCGTCGCAGAGAAATGATATTATCAGAAGAAGCATGATTACCTGTAGTAGCAGTAGGCGGCACTGGGAGAGGATCAGGAGAGGGAGGCACCATAGGAGGAACCTTGTTACGCCGGACATAGACCTTGAGAGCCGGTGATGCAGAAGCAGATTCCGGAAATGTTGGCAAATAGCACACAGCAATAGGATGATGATCTAAACGCAATGAAAAGAAATGAATGTGTTCCAGGAAGATCACGTTTCGAGAGATTCGCATGCGTTTTTCAAACCGGTCATAACACAAGAACCCTTTGTGTTCAGAACTGTAGCCAAGAAAGATGCATTTGGCAGCCTGTGGAGATAGCTTAGTGCGTTCAGTCGGTAGAAGATGAACAAAACACAAACAACCAAACACACATAAGTGAGAGTATGAAGGAGGATGTTCAAAGAGAACTCCGTAAGGAGTAGTCTTACCTAGAACAGTATTAGGAAGACGATTTATCAGATATACCGCAGTCTGTGCAGCATCACACCAAAATTCAGGATGAACTAAAGATGCAAGTAAAAGGGTGCGAACAGTTTCAAGAATATGGCGGTTCTTTCTTTCCGCAATTTCATTCTACCGCGGAGTGTGTGGACAAGATCTTTGATGAAGAATTCCTTTATCAAAGAGGAAAACAGAGAATTCATGAGACATGTATTCTCCGCCAAAATCGGATCGAAGGATCTTGATATCTTTCTTAAATTGGGTGTGGACCATGTTATAAAATCTTTGAAAAATAGAAAACACCTCTGATTTGAAACGCATGAAATAAATCCAAGTATAACGGGAATGATCATCAATAAATGTCACGTAGTACTTAAATCCTGCCCTACTCAAGGTAGGAGCAATGCCCCAAACATCAGTGTGAATGATGTCAAAAGATTCTAATGCACGAGAATTATGAACAGAAAATGGCAAAATATGACTCTTACTTAAACAACAAGCTTCACATTTTGATTGAGATAAAGAAGACATCATTTTATTATCAATTGTAGAGTCCAAACAACCAAGTTTAAACAAAGAAATTAAATAGGCATTGTTCACATGACCAAGACGTTTATGCCAAACCGTCCACAAGTTTTTGAAATTATTAGAAGAAAAAGCAAAAAAGGAATGATGTCCAATTTCCAGCAAAAACAGGCGCCCATGTTTACTCCCCGTCGCGATCACCTTTCCAGTTTGTCGCCTCTGTATGACACAACCAGAGGAAGAAAAGTGAACAAGATAGCCATCATCAATAAGTTGTCCTACAGAAAGTAAATTGGCTGATAATTTTGGGACAAAGTAGACATTGGAAAGGGTGATGGACTGGCCAGTGACACTAGATAAAGTAATGGTACCAACTCCAGAAATGAGTAGTTGATCACCATTAGCAGTGGTAATTTTTTCTTTTCCAAGATAAGGGTGAGAATCTGTAAAGCTATGTTCTACAGATGTCATGTGATTGGAGGCTACTGAATCTAAAAACCATGTGGAAGAGGTGATAGAAGAAGAAAGAGATGCAGAAGAATGAAAGGCAGGAGATGCTATATGAGAATGAGGTTGATACCGACCACCAGAGAAGCCCATAGATGCATATGCAGAGGTGACTGTGCTCTGAATCAGTTCTTGAATCTGAGCAGGAGCCATGGATATAGCCCCGGAGGAAGTGCTGCCCATATCTGATATGGGGGCTTGAGCCTGAAATGCAGATGGAACATTCTGTCTTGGCATATTGAAGGGAGGCTTCTTAGGCGGTGTCTCATTCTGTCGCTGTAGGCTTCGACAGTCATCAATCACATGACCGGTCCGTTTGCAATATCTGCAAACCAATTTCTTGCGACAATTTTTAGCAATATGTCCGAAGCCTTTGCATTCATAACATTGAGTTGGCTTTGGAGTGGCCAGAAGAGCTGAGTCAGCAGGAAGAGGCTCAAGGAAGGCTTTGGGTACTTCAGGTGCTTCCAGAATATTGCGCTGTGAAGTGAGACGAAGCTCTTCGCGAAGTACTTCTTGGAAGCAAGTATCAAGATTAGCAGTATTCTCCCTATTCATGAGGGCAGGCCGAACAGATTCAAATTCAGGACGTAGATTCATAAGAAACTGGCTGATATGAGTTTCTTCTTGTAACTTGAGAGCTTCAAACAGAAATCCAGAAGAGACCGTTTGGATTAACATGGAATCCCTTTCAGTCCACAAAGTGAGGAAACCATTAAAGTATTCCTGCACAGTTTTATCCCCTTGACTATATTTGGCAATTTCGCTGTCCAAATGAAATTTCCGAGCTTTATTGGTTAGATGGTAGATTTTCTTCAGATGAGCCCACATATCAGCTGCTGTGGTGTAGGCTTGAAGAGCCACGGCAAGAGAGGGATCAATAGAGTTAAGAATCCAAGTGACGACTTTCGCATTTTCTTTGGACCAGGTGGTTAGGCCTTTTGAGTCGGTAGAACTTGTAATATGAGGCTTGGTTATCGATCCATCAAGATAACCAAAAAGGCCCTGTCCTTCGACAAAGTTCCGTAAGTAGAAGGACCAGGACATATAGTTTTGCCTATTAAATTTAATAGGGATGACGTCGTACTTGTCCATTAGCACGAATGTAGTAGATTAGAGACAACAGATCAGCAAAAGAAGAAAGGGAGCAGCACACAACCCAAGAAGGTGTTCTGATCTGCTAGAAAAAGGCAAAATTGGCAGTACGTTTACCAACAGTGCACTAACAGAGCAAGAACCAGCTCTGATCAGGATGTAATCAGCCTTAATCAGTCAGAAGCACCAATAACAACATACAGCAGCAATATTTAGAAGAGTTCAGAGAAGTAATAGAGGCTTCAAAGCAGAAACAGAACATGCAGAATAAAAAAAAACCACTAAACAGCCCAGACGACCTGAAAAAGTGAGGTGGGATCCTTGCATGGGGCCCACAGAGGGATCTGATTGGTGATCAGATCAGTAGCTAGAGACCAGTATGCAAATTCCTTTCTAACAGTTCAAGTTTCATCTAGATCGGATCAAAATTGAGGATTTTGTGCGGCTGCGATGAAAACTATTTAGAGAAACTCAGTTATCACAAGATGGATCAAATCGCCTACCTCTGATCTCTGAAAAATGCTGAAAAAATCTCCAAAATAACCAGGAGGGATGGTCGACCAGTGCTGGAAGGGAACTTAAGGATTTCGAGATGATCGTAGGTGGGCCACTATGATCACAGTAAAGAAACAGTCGACACAGAACCTTGTTCTGTGTTGCTCTGATGAAGTAGATGAGATCTCCAACGTATTATGGCTCTGATACCATGTGAGCATCTGTGATGAGATGAGAGGAAGAAGAAGTCAACAGTATTGGAGAGAAAACTCAATGATCTTTTGATCATCGATGGATCTGTTTTTATAAACAATAGTTACCTTAATCAAGGCACTAAGTATGTTAAGATTACAATGAAAGAATGGAAGAATCAATCCTAATCAATCTTAATCTATACAAGGAAATCACAAAGAGAGAAATCAGCTAACTAATGAGAGAAATCAGCTATACACATAGATTTGATTAAATCCTACGTGAGACAGGCTTGTAATGGGCCTGGGCCCTTGGTGGGCTGGGCCTATCTTTTACACTTACAGTGTATGACTGACCCCACCATAGTTGGGACAAGGCTCTGATTATGTTGGTGATTTTGTCCCTTTAGTATGTACATTATATTTTGTCATTGTAGATTGTAATATCAATCAGGTGGCACAGTTCTTCAAAAATCGAGTATTATGTGGGGGCAATCGTGAAAACAGCCAATCACATGAGAGAAAAATATTACTCTTTTTATTGGCTAGAGTATAGTAATAAGGAAAGGAGGCAAAACAGCACAGGATCAGCATCAGGTAAAAAGATTAGGAGTGCTCTTAATGGCTTTGATAACAAAATGTGCCAATCTGTTGTCCGACCTTTTTTTTTTCCATTGACTTGTAAACTTTTTTATGATAACAATGCCTTTTTTCTGGTGGGCTATATACAGAGAGAAATATTTAAGCCTGGCTGTTCCTTTTATACGCTTGCAGTTTTTATCAAATATTAACAGTGTAATTCTTTGTTAAGAGGCTTCTGGTTTGTCAAATGGTTTTTAGGGAAGACCACTTTGCTGAAGATTCTGGCAGGACAACACATGGTAGGAGGAAAAAATGTAGTGCGAGTTCTTAATTGTTCTGCCTTTCATGATACACAATTGGTCTGCAGTGGAGACCTTGCTTATCTAGGAGGTTCATGGAGTAAAAATGCTGGCTCAGTTGTAAGTCATCTTTTCTTTCATTCATCTTTTCACCCTTTCTTTCTTTCTTTTTCACTTATTTTATGTTTACACAGTCACCTCCATTGCTTGTGGCCTTTCTCTTTTAAAGAGAATGGAGGTAATGGTGTGTTGACAAAGGTAAATGTAGTCATGAGCAGGTGAAGATCTTTCAATTGTTTTGCAATGATTGATTTGTTATTTTGTTGTTTTTTTTTTTTTTTTAGTTAGTTACTACTTCCTAGCATTCTCAACAGAGATCGATCCCTTTTTTTTTTTTTTGTTATGGTGTGCATTATATGCTGCCCCACACCTAATGTGAGTTGAAATCTAGAAATCCGTGCTCGCTTTGAACCCATCAATACCACTACCAAAGGTGGTCACCTTTTTAACCCAAGTACCCAGCCTATTGCTATTTACCAGGGGAAATGATTGGACCCCTAATGATTACAATTAGCATGTTGATTTAATTTTAGCTTTTTGGTAGACCACCATATTTTGAATTGATCATATGTACTTGTTAAGGGTAAAACACAATGTTGAATGTTATAGGTGACACTCAATTTTTATATTTCTTTCAGGGGGATGTTCCACTCCAGGGAGATTTCTCTGCTGAGCATATGATTTTTGGAGGTGTGCTAGTTCTCCTACAATTGTTTGATGTAGTTTTTAGTACTCTATTTCGTTTCTTTGCTTTTTTTAACTTCGGTTCCTTTTTTTCTCCCTCCTATGGACATATTTTACCCATTAAAATAGTTGGGGACGAATTGGAAGTATCTTTTGTCAGTGGCAAGTCATTAGATCTTTCTTTGTTTTAAGACTCACAAATGAATATGCCGACTCTATGGCCAAGAGCAGGGTTTTCTGAGAGTCAGATTTCTATACCTTTTGTTTTGAGATTAGCGAAACAATGTTTTTTAACTGTTCTATTTTGCCTGTGTATATCATTTCCTCCGAGCAATATTTTTTTTTTTTTTTTTTTGGTTTACAAATCAGTGAGATAAAATAAAAATAAAATACTATAGTTGGTGCTTTAGAAGCGTACTTTTAAAAGTTTTAGTTTCTTGTAAAATTTTAAAAATTATACCAGTGATATATCTAGAGGAATAAATTCTACTCCATTTTTGTCAGTTTAATTTTTCTTATACTTGCTGAAATGTACAAGAATCATCAGATTGCAAAGTTAAATTTAGGTTTCTCTGTATTCATTTTCAAATTTGCAGTTGGAGGTGTGGACCCTGTTAGAAGAGATAAGCTGATAGAGCTGCTTGACATAGATCTACAATGGCGAATGCATAAGGTTTCTGATGGGCAGCGACGTCGAGTCCAAATCTGCATGGGACTTGTTCATCCATTCAAGGTATTTTGGCTTCATCTAGCTTATAATATGGCCCTTAATGGTCCGTGGATGTTACAAAGATGTGCATAACTCCAATTTGATGGAAATTTCACTTTGAGGTAGAACATGGTAGGATAATGATTTTGATTGATCTGGATTTCAAGGATGGGGCCCTACCAATGGATTTATAGCGATGGACTAAGAGTGATGTCCTTAAAAGGATCTGGACATGGACTCCGTATCTGCTTAAGTTGTGGGAAACCTAATACCATTTGTTTCGATTTGAGTTGGAGTGGTCTTCATTTTCAGTGTTGTTAAAGAGTGATGCAACTTGCACACAAACACCATAACTGTAGCTGTAAGGAATTTTGCTTGGCATCAAATTAAGTAGTACAAATGCCTTCTTGTGTCTAGATATTATGGGTCTCAATAGTACATCCAATCATTTTCATTACAGGCTAGTAGATGTCGTGCATGAGTTCCTCTTTGTGGTATTTTTTTTTTCTGCCTACAAAAGCTATATTAATTTATGGTACATGAACATATGAAGATGCATATCATCAGAGAAGGCAATGAAGTGGAAGTTACTTCGGTGATAGCTAAAGTGGACAGGGAAGATATTGTCAATTCTTAATGCTATAATTTCTTAAACTGCTTGTTTTGTTATAGCTTTCTTTGGTCTCTATCTTCTTCTTCTTTCTTTGGCCTCTATCTTCTTCTTCTTCTTCTTCTTTGGAACGGTTTGGTCTCTATCTTCTTAGTAGAGCCAGTATGTGTTAGTAAAGTTTCTTTGTCTTCTTTAAAATTTTAATTTTACCTCTCAGAAAGAAAAGGACATGCATAACTGCAAATTTGTGCTTTTAGTTTTGCCAACTACTGTTTACCCCTGAAACAACCACAGGTACTGTTGCTAGATGAGATTACAGTTGATCTGGATGTCGTTTCAAGGATGGATTTACTTGAATTCTTCTGTGAAGAATGTGACGAGGTAAACATTTCGTTGAATTACTTGAAACCTTTTATTATTGTTGTTGTTGTTGTTGTTGTTATTTTGAATGAACTGATCTTTTTGTTAATCAAACTTCCTTATTTTACTTTAGAGAGGAGCAACTATTGTGTATGCCACCCATATCTTTGATGGGTTGGAGACTTGGGCAACAGATATCGCATACATCCAAGACGGTGAGTTGAGGAGGGCTGAAAAGCTCTCTGAGGTCAACGAGCTGAAGAATGGCGCTAACCTACTCTCAGTTGTAGAGTCTTGGCTCCGTTCTGAAACCAAGTGTAAGAGCAAGAAAACTGCCAATCCTACTAACCAATTCAGCAGGGCCTCCCCCCTTGATACTTCTCCTTTCAGATCGTCCAGGCACATGGCCTACTACCGATAGTACCATCCATTTAAGTGTGAATAGTTAGTTGCTCAAGCTCCAAACCTTTATCGTCAACTGGTGTTGCTTTAAATGTCTTTTACGTGCTTTGGCCTACTTCAGTTTTTAGTTGCTTCATTTTTTTTTCTTTTGTTTTGGTAAATGAGTTTTTAGTTGCTTCTTACTGCCAAGCTTTGTTGCTTCTTCAACTTTCTGCATTCTACTAATGGTAATTGGGCTTGGCTCATGCCTACGATATTTTTTGTATAATTGTCTCCAACCTCAACTATCTTGTTGTCAGGGCTGTCCAATCATTTATACAGACTAGTTTGAACTTTGAATGCACAAGGAGGCGCTTTACAGTCATTTTTCTCCGAGTTGTATTATATGTCTCTCATTGTGATTTATGTCATTGGGAATGTTATGAATGTTAAATTTGGAGTGATTTAAATTTATTATTTAAGCAAAGGGGCAAAAAAATGTGTGAAGGTATCAAGGGGATGGAGGGATCCATTATGGTTGGATCTATCATATCTTCCTGCCAGGATTATATGCTTGAGGACTGTTTTACAAAGTAAATATTATGCTGCAGTGGAGAATAATGAAAGAATGGCATAGGTGGATCTTGAATAGAAGGCTTGTATGGAATTGGAAATATATGATTTAGTGACCAGCTCTTACGCTTTCATATTAGATGGTACACGTACGAAGGAATTGAGCCTTGTGACTAATCTTGTTATAGTGCTCGGTTTGAAATGATTTTTTGAGTAGGTTGAGATAGGCTAAAGTTATGATTTTTCCCCCTTGCATGTCTTTTTTCAAAGACTTTCTGTAGCTATTACTTGAGTTTTATTTTTTCCAAGGTTTCTCCTTTATCCTTTCTATGGTTATTGGATTCTGTGGCATTGCTATTTGTTTTTTATATTGATCAGTGTTTTCCGTTCATGTATTTTGAATGTTCCTTTTCTCTCATTTTCATGGTTTGTGACATGCACTTCTTTCAATATCTTCTCTAGAATTATTTATATATTTTTTTTAATAACCATTTCCACCAAACTAGGGGACCCTATTCTTTCTGGGAGGTCCAAACTGCCTATAAGGGCCTGCATCCTTTTGGAGAAAGGACATTTTTTTTTTAGGAACGATCGATGTTCGTAAAGATCGTTTCTTGGGTCGTGCTGTAGAAAACTGATGTCAAATATCTATCTACCCTTCTGAGTTCTGAGTAGGGGTGTTCATGCGTCTGGCCAGGTTGAGGAACATCCAGGCCTGACCCTACTCGAGAAATATAAGTGCCTGGCCCAAGCTGAGCCTGACATTTCAGACTCGAGCCTGCCCATTTAGTCAATGGTGTCCGGCCAGGCTGGGCTATCTGTCACCGGTTCGAGCTTCCAATCACTTCTTGCTTTACAGGTTTACTTGTTTGGGCTGTGCCAGGGCTTCAGGAAGTCACTTTCCCAGCTTGGCCCAGATTTTAGAACCAGTCCCAATCCGGATACCATAACCTAATAGGCTGGTCCAGCCCATGAGTACCCCTACTTCTGAAGGTTTTAAAGTTCAGCTGAGTGGGTTGGACCTGTGGTTTTTTTATTTTTCTTTTTCCAATCCCTGATTTACCTTCAAAAATAAATAAATAAATAAATGGACATAACGGATTCTATGGCTTGTGGAATCAAAACCTGAATTATCTAACGAAATCTGCAGCTGTTGCCAAACATGCCCTGAGAAACTTGAAATACAGAAAATTTTCTGTCTTTATCATAGCTGCAGCTTGTGTAATATGTTTTGAATTTTATCTATCCTGATCATATTTGTAGGTTGTGTAGAAAATTTTATCTGTCTTAATCATATTTGTAGCTTGTGTAAAATATATCTATCTTGATCATATTAGTAGCTTGTGTAGAAAATTTTATTTAAAGTAGCTTGTGTTTGCCATTGAGTAGAAATCTGCTACTAACTTTTAACACAACAACATTCATAATGTAAACCTCCTTCACATGAGATCTCATGCATGGTTAGAGCTTTATATGGCGACGATTTTGAGTTCTCAGAAATCAAGAGCCAAGGAAGTGCTAGAAAACAGTC
Organism: Umbellularia californica; assembly: GCA_028538565.1. Lineage (NCBI taxonomy): Eukaryota > Viridiplantae > Streptophyta > Magnoliopsida > Laurales > Lauraceae > Umbellularia > Umbellularia californica. The sequence continues at coordinate 7,606,486 of JAPQWN010000001.1, read as the reverse complement.
ATTTCTGAGTCCGGATTCTCTGAGTCCTTGTCTTTGGAGAATTTCTTGGTTGAAGGAGTGGAAACTTGTGAGCCAACCTATTGAAAACGTGGTTGGAAAATTCTCCGAGTTGATTCTTAACTCTTCCAAGTCATCTTATTTTGACAAAGATCAAGTCAAATTTAGGGGAGACTCGGCCGAGTCATCTCATCTTAGTAAGTTGTTTTCATTTTGAACCATTTGATAGGTAGATTTAATTTTCAACAATTAATGGTTATTTTTAAGTAATTATGTCAATAATTTAGAAATGATGATTGGAATGTAATTTGAAACTCATTTTTGTTGTTTTATATTCGATATTTGGACTGACAAATTATGTCCTTATTATAGTACTTTCTTGTGCATATAAATTTATTGATTTGAATTGATATCATTAATGCATGTAAATAAATTTATATCTATATTTTATAAGTAATGGATTCATTTTTAAATGTTTTTAAAATTATTTTAAAAGTATATTTCCTGCGTTGATTCTATACAAGTTTTTTTTTTTTTTTTTTGCATTGCATGAGTAGTGTCCAAGTCAGAGTTTCCAACCTTAATTGAAAACTCAGGTTGCTTAAAATGAATGTCCTCATTGTGTATGAAATGTCCCTAATTTTTACTCCAATAAAAATTGGCCCGAAGTAAGATTGGACCCATCCATGTCCTTATCCATATCTACGCACGCTCGATGTTTTTTAAGAGGAACTAGCGACAATTTCAACTGGGCATTGATGCCTTCATATCCTAACCTGTTTCTTTATGGCACTGATGTAACTCCTTTATTTCCCAAACTCTTATTATAACAGAAGCTTCTATGACTGTCACCATCTGATGGCAACATTTCTCTTCCCCAGCTTCATTAGGCATCCTCAATCCAATGCAAATGTCCGTTTGTTCTACAATTGCCTGCCACTGTCCATGTCATGATGTTACCTTCGTCTAAAATTACAGATAAGATATGGGACCCATGATGAACTCATCCAACAAAAGCCCAAGCCAAATTAGTATCAAATCTCACTGCTTGGCTGTACCAGAATAAAATACAAATCTAATTGGGATTAACAATCGGTAGCTTATTTCCTGATATTGATGTCGAAACTGTCAATGAGTTGTAAATAAAAACCCTAAAAATTTGCATGGAAAAAGACAGCTGGGCTAACCCTAAAATAAGTGATATAATGGTTTGTTTGTTTGCATAAATATGTATTCAATACATAAAAATTCATGGTCAAATGAGCCCCCCGCCAAATGATTATTAAAAAGATGAAGGGTGAAGGACATGGGGTAATGACATTGGTGCATCCCTCACTTTCCTAAACATTTGAATTAGGGTGGTGGGTATTCATTTCCCACCAAAGGTAATTTGATGGTGGTTTTTGGAAGTTCCAAGTTGTTTCTTTAATTTTACCATTTTTATAAATAAAAGTTTTACCATTCTAATCTATTTAATTACATGAAACAAATCGGCCGTAAAAGAAATATGACCCGAAGATCTAACCGAAGATTTCACTCACAAGAAGAAAAAAAAATTAAAGTGAATACAGGTCCATAGAATTTTATTATAAAAAGTGCAACCGGATAATGAGCTTGGTGGCCTCGCTTGGCTCAAAAATATAAACCATAGTATTGGGTCTTGGCCCTCTCCCAACTCATTTACAGGCTTATTATATACCATCAGTGGGAACATATGGGACCCAAAGCATAAATTAATCAGATCCATTGTCCCAAATCCCAAAACATGAAATGTGCCTCACTTCACTTTTATCCTCTTGCTTTTGGTGGTGTCGAAAAAGTTCATGTCTTGAGAGATTTGATGAGTTGGTTTAGCAAATGCTATACATATTTTTCAATGGAGATCACAACACGATATCCAACACTCCTTGATAACATACAATATTTTTCTCCTTTGACATTGAACAACTACTACTTTGTTATCGGCATCCAGCACTAGTGGAAACATATGGGTCCCAATGGAGAAGCCATGAAGAGGCCTAATCCCTCATTGGTTTTTGATTTCAATACCCAAAACAAGGATATGTGGTCCAAGAATGCCACATAGGTCACTATTTTTGTGTTAGCATTACAACTTACGAGTAATTAAATGGAATGAGACACAGCTCTGTATTTTGGGCTTTGTAGGCCCCACAATTTCACCTGTACAAATCAGAGTGAAATCCTCAATCATCTTCTTTCTTCTTCAATGGTTAAGTCCAACTGATTGCACAAAAATAGCTGTTGACCCATGTTGTGGGGACCATTTATGAACCCATGTAATCATGGGAGATGATTGGTTTTAGAAGGATCAAATGTTCATTTCAAAAGGCCTAACTTTTCAAGGTCAAATTTAGCCTTATATGCAAAAGTCCTAATCCAACCACCTGACGCACAAAGATGTTAGCTAAATTGGCCCCACAAAGAGGGAATGATTACCATTGCAGCTCAATTGGTTGCACTAGATTCATCTCTCTCTCTGTATTTGTTGCGATTTAGCAATCAAAATTTACAAACATCTTATTTGGTGGAGTTCAAATATTTAGAGTAGGGGTGTTCTGGTCGGTCAAAGCTGGGCTAGACTCGGCTGAAGATTAGTTATCGGGTCCTAACATTTTTGGTATGGGTCCAACCAACATGCCTAAAAGTTACCCCAGGCACAGCCAATGTGCAATATATGTTTTTATTTCCCCCTTTCAATTATGTCAGGGAGAGCAGGGCCTTTGAAAATAGGCTCTGACACGACCCATGAAATAAAAGCCCAGCCCAAACTAGTGTAATGTTGTCTAGGGCCATGTTTGGGGGTGCTCATGGGCTGGGCCAGCCTGACCTTGATCTTTGCCCTACTATATTTGGGATGGGCTTGGGTAAATAATCTGGGCCCATTTAGTAGCTGGGCTGGGCTTAAGTTAAGTGACAGGAAGCCAAAGCCCGGCCCGGACCAGCCAATTAGTACGTGTAATTTAGTGTATTTTTATCCAGCCAATTGGTAGAAAGGCTGGTTTGGCCTGGCCCAATTGACTAAATGGGTGAGCTTGAGTCTAACTTTTATAGCTTGTGTTGGGCTTGGGTGGGGCCTGGGCCTATGCTTCGAAAGGCAAGCAGGGCCTGGATAAGCCTCATCCCGGCCCGCCCATGAGCACCCCTAGCCAAGTTGGCTTTTATAGCTCCAATACTTGTTTTAACATCAACCCCCTTTTTAAAACCAATCTCAATGTGAGACAAATGTAAAAAAGAAAGAGAGATCGATATAGAATATGGATAACAAAAAATAGTCTCCATCAGATATACCATCCTAGCCTTTTAATTTATAAGCATGACAGCCTGACAAATCTCAATCCTTGGAAAATTTCCAATGTGGATATCAGTAGACAAATATCAAATTGCAGTGCAGTTTTGAGAGAGAGAGAGGTGTGATCATCAAATGTGCAACTTTGCAACTTGATTGAAAGACAATAAAGTGCAACTTGGCCAATGTCATTGCTTTCTTTGCATTGACAAACAAGAGAGGCCAAATGCACCAGGCACGCTAGATAGATGTCTACCCAGACACATTAAATTGATGGTCCCCATTACCCATGATGCCTTCCCCGCAAGGGAATTTCAAAGCCATCTCAAGTGGCATGTGTTGTGGTCCTTTCCTCTTTTGTACATGTTTTAACCTTTTTCCACCCACCAAAAATGGTATCCTTTCACATACTTAATGACATAATCACAGCCATTTATTTACACTATACAAGAAGATAAGGGTGGCACACTCCTGGGAGACACAAGAAACAAATAGACCTAGACTCTTACTCTTAAGCAAGGGTTGTGTTTGTACAGTGAGAGGATTTAATTCTTGGCGGATATCCTGTATTCATTCATCTCTTGTGAAGAAATTGAAATCCGCCCTATTAAGGGAAATCATTTTTTTTTACAAGAAAAATATTTCGCATCAAATAAAGGAAGCATGGGCAAAAGAAAAAATCACATTGATTTTCTTTTTATCATAGATTCCCCTCGTTGCTCAAACGCACCATTGAACACAATGGGACCAATGTCATCATTCCTGCAAGATTGTTGATGGGGTGAATGCCAATGTAGGGCCCCACTTTTTTGTTAATGGTCCATTTTATATGAATACAGCTCCATCCCAATTTCATTGCATTTTATTTTTTGGACAGGTCTTCGCAAGAGCAATGACACACTTCGCATGCAATAGGGATATTCTCTCATAAAGAGCACCAGCATTTAACCTTTGGTCACCTTCTAATGGTGTAGCCCAACAAAGATATGAGAATCACAGTCAATGGCTATTATTCAAGGAATAATTTTACAGGACAACAATTAAACTTAATGCAATCTACGGAGTAGAATGTTAGTTAATCAATAAGCAATACTGGCACCAAAATAAGTGCAGCAGATAAGAGAATGTCGAGATGAATGTATGGTAAAACTAAGAAAAATAAAATAAAAAATAAGGACTTTTATGATCATTTAAGAATAACGTCAATAGTAACAAATTAAGAGAGACTATTTTAAATGGTTCAGGCATGGCTAATGAAAGGTAACAACAGCAATGTTGAGGAAATTCTTTTTCATACAAGTTGATGGCCCACTAAAAAAAGATAGACCAATAATTTGGATAATATATATAAAGTGCAACTAATTTAAAAAATTGGCTTATGATAGATTGAAATGGAGAAATATAATTCATATATCCGACTCAACAGAGTCGGGTCAAGGCTTTGACAACGATGATGGTCAATGGATAGGATTGTGAGTACCTTTCCCACTCACTCTGTGTCCCACCAAATGATTGTTCCTGTCACTGTACTATATGGGTCCCCATCTACAAGATGGAAGTCTGAATGGGAAGCTCTGCTAGTTCAGGTTGATAAATCCCATTTACTCCTTGATGAGGCATAAAAGTAAACAGTGATAAATTACTTTCCCTTTCAACCTCAATAATTGCCTCAAATTTTAATCACATTTAAGGTTCTAAAGTATAACGGTTTGATAGCTGTCTAACAATTATTAACATTTGAACCCCTTAATATGCAAACGACTATAATTGGCAGATTGGGACAGACGGGGCCCACATCTAAGCTAGGATCAGATTTACAGCCAACTTTTCCTCTCTACCATTAGAAAAAAGGTGGTCAGGATTTCAACATTGACTCATGGATTTGGGAAAGCCCAGTGAATTAGTTTAAGTGAGTACTTGATGTGGACCCCGTAGTGAGTCCCTGTCCCCTGATTGAATGGCCAGGATTGGCTGTAGCGAGAAGTGTGTCTCTACAAAAGAGTAGCAGATGCTTGCTTCAGGCCCAGGAGTGGATGCTATTGAATTGCTGACGTCAGCTGGACGAGAGGATCTCTGTCAGGCGGAGGAGAATTTCTCACATTTGACACACACAAAAACAAAGTCAGGTAAGAAAATGTTTCTGGCCCGTGGGCCCCATTACGTTGAGGAGGGGCCACTTTGGAACAAAATCATGGGATAATCGTAACGAGGGATTGCTCCGTTGGATGGTAACCCCAAATCTCACCTGGCGGCCGACTCCTTAGCATTGGGTATGCGACCTCTTCTACATATGCGGACTTCTCTTTTCATATGTGGGCTTTAGTCCGAACGTGTTTGGGCTCTCTTGCGTTAGGACATAGACTTGGGTTTAAAAATAAAATAAAATAAAATAAATCAACGATATCATTTAAATGGTGTGCCCCATCTGACTACATTAAGGAAATTATTTATTTGATAACCCAAGGTATGACCTGCTCATCTCAACCTAGGAGCGTTCGGCCCCCTGCCCAAGGGACACTCGATTATGGACGGGAGAATTAATCCGGGACATGCAAACCTATCCACATGCATCCGATGAAACTATGGGAGGTGGTAGGGGTGTACTAGTTCAGTTAATCACTTATTTTGGGAAAATCGTTAACTGAATCGTGTTTCACGGTTTTTGGCATTTAAAAAGCGTAATCGTAATCGAATCGTGAAAAATAATTAAAAACAGAACCGCGGTTAACAGTTCGGTTACGGTTAATTGTCCTTTAAAAAAAATTGTGAAAATTTTGCTATTTACCAATCAAAATTATTGTGCAAAAAAAAAAAAAAGCTATAATTAGATAATGGCATAATATATTACTGTAAAATAAAGTAATTTTCATTAATACTCTTAGTTTTTTTTATTAGCGAAACGGTTCGGTTAACTTAGTGTTTTGGGAACACGGTTAACCGAATTGTAGTTAACAGTTCGGTTCGATTAATAACCATGAGTTGAGACAAAAATCATAATCGAACCATTTTTTCAATTTTAAAAACCGTAATCGTAATTGAACCGTAATACAGAATTATTAACCGTGGTTCGGTTGAATTCGATTACTGGTTTTTTCCATTTTCAGTTACACCCCAAGGAGGTGGTCACGGAAAAACTCTCTGCATTTGGTTAGCAGAGAATCCAGATTTCCTTATCAGCACCAAGTTGTATGCCCCACATGGAAAAAATTCTCTGCATTTGGTTAGATGAGAATCCAGATTTCCAAATCAGCACCAAGTTGTATACCCCACAAGGATAGAGCTGGAGTGTGAAGACTTCCTGGATCCTGGTCAGCACGAAGTTTCCTGCTGCACAAGAGAATCTGGAATATTACAAAACCAAAAGCAACAAAATCGACAGCTGTGATTGCGCCACGTTAGCCTCTTGACTGCCCGATCTCAGCCGGACATTTAGGCAATTAATGTATCAGTTCGTTGGCGCAATTATTCTTCGACAGGTTCATCTCAATAGCACTCTGGCCCACCTGAAACACGAGACGAGTTCTTCTTCTCTTTCTCTCGCTGTATTTTGATATTCTCGCAGCATCCGATATTCTCGGGAAACTTTAATGGTCCTCGGTCCTCGGTTCCTGCAGCCTTCTCGAGCCCTTTCTGCAACGTGTGGGTCCCATAATCACATTGCTCAGTAATTACGCAAACTGATCAAGACCCTTCAATGGGTGCGCCTAGATAGGACATACATTAATCTTAACCACACAGAAGCTGTCCGAGTTCAGTAAAATGTCATTGTTTGATGGGTCCCACAAGCCGGTGCTCGAGAACACATGGAAAAGCTCGATCGAAGATCTTATAGCTCTATGTACTACATCCGTTAATCACGGCGCACCGAATTTCAGGACCGATCGAGTGCACGATAGAAATTCCTCGGCAAATGCATGGTATGAGCTTGAGTTGATAATCACAATCATATGCTTGAAATTTATTTTGAAAACTCCTCCTAATTTAAAAATTCTAATCACAGCTATGTGCAAAGGGTTCTATCCAAGTTTAAGGGCTTGGGTAGGTATATGCTTTTTACCACGAGAGGATTTACTTACAAAATTCATCCTAAATGGAAGGGGATTCAAGACGTCAAAAGTGACTTTTCAAAATTTTAAATCTAAACCATTTGAATTGAAGTCTTTTTTCATAATTTCTAACATGAATTCTTGTAAAAAAAATGCCACCTAGAGTGAAATACTCATTTCCATAGAGGGGTTTTAAAAGATGATTTCATCCTCATTGAAAAGAGCTTCTAATGTCATTCTGATGTCGATGTCAGTGCATTATTTGAACTATGGGAGCGGCCCACCTATCACCCAATCCAAACCTTGCAACGCCCCTGACTTTGGCATAAATGCGAATGAATTAGACCGTTAGATCGACTACATACCCATATGAATGAACTGGGATTATCGGCCACGGATGGAAAGGGGTTACGGGCATGGAATTGAAGCCAAACTTGATATTTAGAGGGTTCCCATATAAATCTTTCAATCCCATCGATTCCATCCCAAAATGAGACTCCATGGGCCCACAAAAAAGTTTTGAGGGTGACTCCGTGGGAACTTTTTTTTATTGAATTAAATCCCATTGTGAATTTCCTCATTTGACCAACTCCTACTCACAACGTTTGTGTTTATTTTGAGCAGGTGCGCCCACGTAGACTTTAATAACAATTAACGTGGCACGTCACCTGACAAATCCGACCTACATTAGCTTAATTAGCGGTTGAGAATACTTTTACCAAAATCAAACGGCTGACAACTGTAAAATCTCGAGGATAAGATAAGCAGCCTGGACCCCTATATATTGAACTCATCTTTACTTAGAAGTTGAAAGTTAAAACCCTCTTTATTCGTTTATTCGCCTCCCCCACTTTTCTGACCCCTTTCACGATTCCAAATTCATCACAATTTATCGCGAGAATAACACGATAACATGATAAAGAAAGAAAGCTAAAAGTTTCTCGCAATCCGGTATTTTTGGGATAAAAATATCTCTTTTAAAATCGAGACCGTACTGATTGCTATCTGTGTTGCAGAGAGAAAAAGAAAGGAAGAGGATCTTCTTCTTCTTCTTCTTCTTCTTCTTCTTCTTCTTGGTCACTGCTCCTGCTTTCGGTTCCCAGCGGAAACGATGGCCTTTTCGATTCCCATGCCTTTTAGGGTTTTGGATCGACTTCTCTCTCGCAAATTCACTTGCTAATACGAGTTCCTTTCAACTTCCTCTCCGTTCCGTTCCTTTTTTTTTCTCCCGAATCTGTGCCCAATCGACTCCGGAATCGGGGATTTAGGGTTCGGGACAGGTTATATCACTTTCTCTGAGTTCTTTCGATGGTTGAATTCTCTCTAGGGTTTCAGATCGGTCGATTTTGTAATTGATCAGTTCGGTCTTTTTGTTTGGTGGAATTTTACTCGTTTGGATTTGGCGCAGCCGCTGCTGTTGTTGCAGGACTCAGGAGCTAGGGTTTTAGTCGGTGTGGAATTAGCTTTTCCGAAAATGAGATGGTTTTTCATAACTCAATTGATGGTCTCTACTCCTGACTCTGGTGTTTTGTTTCTCTAGACAGAATCGTATTTTTTTTTCTTTTGGCAGTTCTGTTCACGCAATTGGAATTACAGGTTTGAATGTGAAAGAGAAGATTTCTTTTTAGACAGTGAAAGGAACTGTTGTTGAGATGATTGATGCTGAATTGGGGTGAGAAATCTTGAGAATGTGGATTATGTTTATGTGTTCAAAGTCTTGATTTTTCTGGGGATGGATTCGGCAAGGAGTTGGTTTCGAAAGCTCCAGCATCGAGATAAATCGGAGTCGGGAAAGAAGAAAAAGGACGGGGCGAGGAACATGAAGGAAGTGGCAAAGCCGCCTGTAAGTGAAGAAGCACCATCGAATAGCACAAAGCTGAAGGTTGCAGCCGCGAAGCAGTATATAGAGAACCATTACAAAGAGCAGATGAAGAACTTGCAGGAGCGAAAGGAGCGGTATTGCCTCTTGACATCTTTTGTTTTTCTTGTTATGTATTTCTATTTGAAATGTTGCTCAATAGCTTTAATGGGTGATTTTCTTCGCGCAGCATTGAATCTGATTGTTTATCCTGGTCTACAAATATCTATTTGGCTTTCTTATTTGTTAAGGAACAATACTATGCCAGCACGTTTTAAAGTTTTGAAGTTGTTAAATGAAACTTTCCTCTTATTGTTTGCAGCAATCTTTTCTTGGTCTTAGTAACTATTTTGTATCTACTGCTTGCATGATTAAAAAGTGCATTCTGGTCTTTGGTGTCGAATAATAATTTATTCAGCTATCTGGAATGAAAGAAAACTGTGGATTTGATTAACGGGGCGACGAGGGAGTTGATGTCGCTAGAGTCTGATAATGTTAATGACTCTGTCTGTTGTGATAACTGATCAGAGTTCAACAAGATTGATTGACTGAAAATTTGTGACAATGCTCATTGGGATTGTTTTTGCCTTCTGATGATTATTCTGAAGGGGACGTGCTTTATCAATGGGCTAATGTCTTCTTTTTCCTAAATTAATGGTTCTTAATTTGTATAATATTGTGACTTGCTTAATATTTGGATTTCATCTCTTATTTAACACTGATCAAAAGAAAAGCTTTTCTCCATGATTTTTGTGTACTTGGTTGATTCCGGTGATATTGCAAGATCGAATGTTTTTTGTCTCTAGAATTTAGAGATCACTTAAAGGTACACTTCAAATTTTACTGCAACTAGTTTCTTCATAAGAGCGTATCTCCGGGGCTCGACTCTGGTGTGTAGTTTGCAGTTGGAGCTATGCCTCATTGTATGAGGCATATGCCTTGTGTGAAGCATGTGCTTCTGCGACAAATCATGCTCCATATTGGTGGGTACATCGAGCAAATTTGTATATTTTAAGAATTTGAATGATTTAATATTCGTTTCTATTCCATCTGTAGGTGAATCTTACGATATGTATCAAATCGTAAGATTTTTCTTGGAGAAAAATATTCTTATCTATTCCATCTGTAGGTGAGTCTTAGGATTCAGGTTTAAGTCTTGTAATAAGATTTTTTTAATTGAATCTTACAATTCAAGTGGTTCATCTAGGTGGCAATAGTTACAGGCAAATGACTAGTGTTAGTGATTTTTCACTTCCTCTCTCTCCCTTTTTATCTAGTGATTTTAATTAAGGAACATTTATGAGAAAATCCTCAAGCATCCTGATATGATAGCAGTCAGCCTTAAATTTTGCATATGCAAGCCATGGACTTGTTGTATGAGGTCTTTGTTATTGGTCTAAAATACTCTTGACCCATGACAACACGAGTCTCTCGTGTAATATAAGTCTTTGAAATGGCTTTTCATTATGCTTTTCTTCCTTATTTTCTTTCTTTCATTTCCTTTCTTTCTTTCTTGATTTATTGAAATGAGTTTTCTTAATCTCTTATATTGGGAGGCGGTTCTCTTGTGCAACTAGGAGTTGTTGAAATGGGATTTCATCATCACCATCTTCTTCCCTGTTTTTAAGGGCTTTTCTACTCTCTTGGATTGAGAATTGGTTTATTTTTTTATTTCTTGAAAATAAAAAAGAACTCTTATGCTATGAGAGATGATGTTTTGGAGGTGTGCTTCATCATCTTTGTCATTTTTTTTTCTTGATCTCTTTGAATGAGTTTTTATGATCTCATATATTGGAAATTTGTTATATTTGATTTTTGAAAGAAGCTTTGTATTGATTAAATATTATGAGAGATGGTGTTTTGGAGGTGGTTTCATATTTTTTTCTTCTTTCCCCACCCTTTATTTCTTGAAATAAGCTCTGTTCTCCTCTTGAAGGCTGTTAGAGAGATAGTGGGATGTAATGTAATGTAAGGCAATAAAAGATATCTAAATCTTGGAAAAGAAGTTATAGACTCGTGATTGCCCATGTCTGGAGAAGGTACTGACTGCGACTCCTAACTTATGCGATCATGAGTCTATGAATTTTTTTTTTTTGTGATATATGATGAGATTTATTTTCTTCCCTTTATCGTAAGATAGATTTGCATTTTTTTAAGTTTTAATTTTGACTATTTTTTTTGCTGGAGATTGGATTTCTTTTATTACCACACATTACATTACATCCCCTTGTCTTTCTCAACACCCTCCAAGAAAGCTCATTTTATGAAATATAAAAGAAAAGGAAAGAAAAAGAATATCAAACCACCTCCGAAACACTCTCATAGCATTTAGTCAATGCAACTCACCTTTTAAAAAAAGTTAAAGGTAACCAATTCCCAGTGATTTGAAGAAACCCATTTTAAGAATAAAAAAAAAGAAGAGGAAGAAGATGATGAAACCCGCCTCCAAAATCATCTCTCATAGCATTGGAGATCCTTTTCTATCAGTGCAAAACCCTTTTTTTTTTTCAAAAAATGAAAAAGAACCCAATTCCGAATTGAATAGATTAAGAAAGCCCATTTCAAGAATAAGGAAAAAAAAGTGAAGAAGGAGATGATGATAAAAACCCATATTAATGACTCGTAATTGCATAAGAAAATCAAGATTTAATTCCCAATCCCATTTCAAGAAATTAAGGAAAAGAAGGGAAGAAGAAGAAGAAGATGATGATGATGACGACAACGACGGCGGCGGCCGCGGCGACGAGGATGAAAACCCATTTCAAAGACTTGTGCTTGCACAAGAGACTCATTTGGTCGCGAGTCAATCGTATTTTTGACAAAAAAGGCCTTGTAGTACAAGGCCCACGGCTAGCATACGCAACATTTGAGGTTGATTGCTGGTATATCAGGGGATTGAGGGATTTTTTCCCATAAATGCCCCTTTATTTTAAAGAGGTTATCCAATGATCAACAGAACCTCTTGAGAGTCTTTGATATGGATATAAAATAGATGGATTATGAATAACTATGTTTTTCTTAGAGTTCAAATTTTTGTTACTTTTTTCATATTTTAGTATAAAAATAAAAAATCCCATGATTCGCGATATAATTCATGATATGATTCAATTTATCCTCTTGAGAAAATTGGGATACAATTTCAATTTTCAGAATGATGCTTGCAGACTGCATTAATTGTCCCCAATAGGCAATGCCTAAACCAGCATGCAAGCTGCTTGATTGGCTAACGTGCAACATCTTATTTTGCTCATATTGCTGCCATGCCATGAATCTCACATGCTTTGGCACTTGATGTTGGAGCGAGTCATTTGAGAAGAACAGCCCCACTCTCTTATGCACACAAACATAGTAAATGAAGCGTTGCGGCTGCCAACTTATTTTGATGTTTATAAATGCTAATATTTTCTAGATCGAATGTTTTTTTGGGTAACCCAGCAATTGTTATGTTGATTGTGCCATCATGCCATGGATCATGATTAGAACTTACTGTTTATGTGTCTTTAAAAAAAAAAAACTTACTGTTTATGTGAATACCAGCAAAGGATCTCTCATCTCTCTACCACATATGGATGAGAGAACCAAAAGAGTGGTAAAGTGAATTGTCCAAGTGAATTGTTAAAGTGAATTGTCCAAGTGAAAAACGCAAATGGGTGCATTGTAATTTTAACTGCACTAGATTATTCTTGTTTCATATTTTGTTCGGTATGTTCTTCCCTGGTGCACATCCCAAAATTTTTAGAGTTGTCCCCTAATAGGACAAAGTTTAAACCATGTGCTAGACGTGTGGTTGGTTGACAATTGACTTTTTGTTATGCTAATATTTATATCATGCCATGAATCGTACATTCTGTCACAATGAGAGCTAATATTTATATCATGCCATGATTCGTACATTCTGTCACAACGAGATTTCATCCTACAGCGGTTATATGAGTCTACCTCATGAATGTCCTAGACAAGCTCGAATTGGTAGACCTTGGCTCGACCAAAAACATGTGCAAAATTCTTTTTTTTTTCACTTTTTCTTTTGGATTGGTAGTAGAATGGACAAATCATCTGGTTCGTAGGTCACAACTACTAAACATAGTCAAACTCCTTGGATGAAGAGAGAATTGACAGCCAAAAATGGTAGTAGTTGTTCTGCTCTAATTAATCGTGGTGTCCTTGACCATGGGGACCAAGGTATTGCTCATCTTAATGAAGGTTAACCATAGACACCAAACGAGTTGGACGATAAATGGGCTACCTTTTGAAGATGAAGATGGGCACTTGAACTGAGATCCAAATTAGTCCACCTGCTTATGCTTATGCTCTCAAATCTCAATACGATGGACAATATGGATGCCTAAATCCAAATCCTTAGCAAGTATGGGACCTATGGGTGGTATTAGCATGGCAACGGACAAAACATGGTTGTTGATCAATGCCAACCACAAGATAGGAGTTACCAAGTGGGACAATAGAGCTGCCGGAATTGCTGGATAGGTTGACTTTTTTCATTGGGCGACCCAACTTATCTAATGAAGAGAGACCACATAACGATGATTAAAATTTAAATTAGACTTGAGCCGACTCAAAATTGAATATGTTATTAAAGAATTGGTTGCCTTCATGGCCCCGTGCCCTCACCCTTAAGTAATATTATGGTTTGTTGTTTGGTATTTTAACATTACTGTCAACTGCCAAGTGCCAACCTTTGAATAATTATGATATTTTTATGGTAATTTGAGTATTTGACTCATTTTGTGTCAAATGACATTTCAATTAGCTACATGATACGATCATTACCGTGATAGCTTCCCCCCCGCCCCCCGCCCCCCGCCCCCCCCACCAAAAAAAAAAAAAACCTAAAGCATCTCTATGATTGATTTTAGATATGATTACATCATATTTACATTCTTTTTCAGATTTTCCCCATCAATTCTTAGTTTTTTTTAAATCTGGCATGACCATATTGGTTCAACAAGGGCAGCACCAACTTGTCTTGGCATGAAGGTCAACATAGGAAATCTTTTTACTTGCTCATCAAATGCAAACCCCACCCACCACACACACACACACACACAAAAAAAAAAAAAAAAGAAAAAGAAAAAGAAAAAAAGTCATACGTGGACAAAACCAATTATGCATTGATTGTGCTTCCATGTTGTTACTCTTTGCCAGGTTGAATATTTTTTAATGGCCACAAACCCAATTTGACATTGATTGTGCCACCATGTCATGAATCATGATAAAACTTACTATTTACATAAATACCAGCAATGGAATCTCTCTATTGCTCTTGGACTCGTTTTTCAACTTATTTTTATGCTATTAAAGCACTAGTTTTTATTATATTGAATGCTTTCCATTATAACCTAATCTGTTCTCATTTCTAGGGTAAAGCATTTGATTAATGCCTCTCTCTCTCTATATATATATATAATACCTTTTACTTATGAATGCTTCATACTTTTTTGAAGCAGACGTTGGGTCTTAGAGAGGAAGTTGGCGGATGCTCATGTTTCTGAAGAAGAGCAAAACAATATTCTAAAGCGCTTAGAGAAGAAAGAAACCGAATATATGCGCCTTCAACGGCATAAGATGGGTGTCGATGATTTTGAGTTATTGACAATGATAGGGAAGGGTGCTTTTGGAGAGGTATGTTTTCCCATAAAAGATTGCATGGCAAGTACTTGTCAATGGTGGCCTAATGGCCATTTCAAATGGGATGCATGGCATGTTCTTGTGGTCCACCTGGCCCATTAGATAAAAGGGGAGTTTGTGGATCGGGCATCTGTTGAAATTAGACCTGTTAGGTATTGCTAGACACCCTAGCTAAGACAATAGTATTGTATGCCATACATTGGTTTTATATCTACTATCTATTTCATTGCCTTAGATGAGATTAGCTAAAAATGAATAATCAAGTTGCTACCTGGTTGATGTGCAATCTACAGTGTTCTCTTTTATTTGGTGGGGCCAAAGGACCCCCATTGGCCTGCCATGTCTCCCACTGGAAGATGGCTGTCAGTTCATGTACTAGTGGCTGACGGCTGTTGACCTGTTGTAATAGCAGATCTCTCTTCACATTATTGCTATTAATTTGTTTCCCAAAGGCAGTGGATTCAAATCTCATAGTTGCTTATATTGAAGCATTGTAGAGTGTGTGTGGTCGTGTATCTTTTTGTTGGTACTTTAGAAGTAATGGCATCATTTCCCTTAATTACATTGTTTGCAAGCTGAGCTCTTCATCTTTGGCCGGTAGATTTTTTTGAGACCATGTCAATGCTTACAAACAGTTAAGGGATAGTTGCAAATATTATATGTAAATTATTTTTTATTAATTTTTTTTGGGGTGGGGGTGGGGGTGGGGGGCTTAACTTGATTGGTAACTAAGAGGAGAGATAATTGTATAATAACGAGATATATACTCATTGACTACATGCTGAGTCATAGCTCTAGAAAAAAATGAAGCAAAACCTACAAAAAGAAAGGCTAAAATGAAGGAATCATGCCATCATTCACTATAATCAAATGATGCCTTGGGATTCCTTCGCCGATAAATCCGTAGCTGAATTAGCAGTTCAATTGACATGGGAGAACGAACATGAATATATCAAGCTAAATCCACTTCTTCTTCCATTACATAATGCAAATTCCCCATGGAGGCTTCCAAAGACTGGATTCCATTGAATGGCACGCAAGGAGTCCATTTCCACAACAATTTGCCAGAGGTTGAACCAATTTACTTTGCAAAGGCCAGCCCTAAGAGCCATGATCTCTACTTCATTGATTGGGTGAAAGCTGGCAAGGTCTAAAAGGAAATAATGGCTGTAGCGGCACTATCAAGGATAAGCCCAGCCATACCTGCTGCACCTGGATTGCCTATAGCATTCCTATCAAAATTAAGCTTAGAGTGACCCACCTGAGGGGGCATCCTCTGATGTGTTATTTTTGGCAAATATGGTGAGGAGAAAGCAACTTCATTCCGACCATCCTTTCTACAAAAATACTTGAAGGATAGTGATTCTGTGTACATCGTCAAACCATCTCAAATGGAATTCTTTGGTTTCTCTTGTTTTCGGACTTTATGGTGAAATCATCTCTAATGCATAATATTTGGCAAATAGCGATTCTTGTTGATGAGCTTATAGCACAGTTGGAAGATCCTCATTATTTCAATCATTAGGCTGCATGTTCCAGTTGTGTTTTTAATTAAAAAATTGTTTTCCTGTTCCACACATCTTTTGTAGAATACACATCTAAGCCACATGCACTGTTTTTATCATTTCTAAGTTGTTTAATTATATAAGTCCATTTATACAATGCAGGACTAACTGCCCACTTATATATATGTTTTGTATCCCACAATTTCCCAACGTTCCATTCAGCTTCTTTGTGGAAGGGATGATTCATTTAAAAAAAAAAAAAATAGCACTGTAAATATTTGCTCATATATAACTGAATTAATTGTTGGCCAATTGATTTTCACCAAAATTTTTATTTGTTTTTACACTTATTTTCATTTTCATGGCAGGTTAGAGTGTGCAGGGAGAAATCTACTGGTCATGTGTATGCAATGAAGAAGCTAAAGAAGTCAGAGATGCTACGTAGAGGGCAGGTATATCATTTGTCTACCATTCCCAAAAAATATTTTTAGATTTGTTATCCTTCATGCTTATCTTTAGTTTGCCTTTATTCAGGTTGAGCATGTCAAAGCTGAAAGAAATCTTCTTGCAGAGGTTGACAGCAATTGCATAGTCAAACTTTATTGTTCTTTCCAAGATGATGAATTCCTTTACCTCATTATGGAGTATTTACCTGGTGGGGACATGATGACTCTACTCATGCGGAAGGATACTTTGACAGAAGATGAGGCTAGATTTTATGTTGGTCAAACAGTTCTGGCCATTGAATCTATTCACAAACACAATTACATCCACAGGTTTGCTGATAACTATTAATTAACTGTTTTGGTTGAATTATCAATATATTCTGAAATGTTGTCTGCTTGAACTGAATCAACAAGTTTAAGCCTTTTGTTTGACTTTTCCCCAGAGATATCAAACCCGACAATTTGTTACTGGATAGATATGGTCACATGAAGCTGTCAGATTTTGGGCTATGCAAACCATTAGATTGCAGCAGTTTCCCTAATGAAAAAGATTATAAAATTGGAAACAATTATAGTGGTGCTCTACAAAGTGATGGACGGCCGGCTGCTCCAAAACGAACACAGCAAGAACAACTACAACATTGGCAAAGAAATAGACGGATGCTGGTAAGTTTTTTACATATTAAACTAATGGTGTTATCTTTCAAAAAAAAAAAAAAAAAAAAAACTAATGGTGTTGCTGTATCCATTGTTTTTTAATTTTGTAACGAAGGTATCATTAAAAAATATGGGGTCACAAAGGTCTCATGCATTGTTGTTAAAATCCTACTGTTTGTATCCTAAATCTTACAACTTGTATTGAATCCTAAGGAAAAAGATTCGTATCTATGCAATGAATCAGATTTGCTGGTGAATCTTACTATCCAATACTTGTTTTACCAAATCTTATGTTTTAGGCGATTTGTCTAAGGGGAAATAGCAATAGCCGAATGGCTATTATTAGTAATATTTTACTCTCCTTTTTTTTTTTTACTTTTTTCTATTTTTATGAGATCATCTAGTTATTGACAAAACCTCTTAGAATTTGTGTGATATTGGAGATTTTTTTTGAGAAAAATAGGAACAGGCATGTAGCTAGAGCAATGTATGGGTTTTGTCCTAAATTTTTGTTTTTCTTTATATGTATTTTTTTTATTATTTATGATTTATGATGCCCATATATGGCATGGATGTGGCTAGGACATGCCATAGACACGGATTTTACATATAAAAAGTGAAGTATCTGATACGATACAACACGATATGCTACCCATTGCGAAGTATTACCCGTGCATCATAGTTTATGATCACTTCTTTAACTTCAGGAAATAGCCTAAGCTATAATGTTGATGATTTGGGTTTTATTTTAATTTTTCGATTTAAAGAGAATAAAAAAATTGCAACTTGTTTATTCTCCCTAGTGACGTTGATAAGTTAAATATGTTCAACTATTCATATATATATTATGATATATTACTATATGTGGGTGATGTTCTTCATATGATTGTATCATAGCCTTATTTGTCACTGTATTGATGCTTTTGTGAATGGAAAATGGATGGATAATGAATAACCATTTTTCATTTTTCAATTTTTAACTTTTTTTAATTCTTTTATTTGAAAAACTAAAAAAACCCATGATTTGAAATAAGATTCAATACAACCCCTTGAACAATTTGTAATACACATTCAATTTTCCGAACAATACTCCCACGTAACAAAAAGAATAGATGATGCCCTTTTATTTGGGTATGTATATGGGTATCTTACTTCTGACATCATAATAAATTGAGGATATTTCTACAAAAAAAGTAATTTTAGGATAGGATTATATATTTTAGGATAGGATCACATGGATATATAGTTAACATAATTTATACTTTATCACTAAAAGGTTTTGACTATTTTATTAAGTTTTCATGTACATATTTGGGTATGCCGATTTTTATCGGCAATATAATAATATTACAATACGTTTGAGCCTCAGCCAACCTGGATTTCTAATCATTAGATGATTTGTAGTTCTCTTACACGAATATGTTAACAAGTTTACTGATTTACAATTGTTGGCACGGATTATGAGCTTTCCAGACTGCTTGGTGACTGCTCTTTCTTTTTGTCTCTCCATCAATACTCGAAAGTGCAGGCTTATTCTACTGTTGGCACACCAGACTATATTGCTCCTGAAGTTTTACTGAAGAAGGGTTATGGAATGGAATGCGATTGGTGAGCAATTTATATATGTTCCATCTTTGCACTAACATATTCTATTAAACTATTTTACTTTTTTTCTTTGTCAGGTGGTCGCTGGGGGCCATTATGTATGAAATGCTTGTTGGTTTCCCACCGTTTTATTCTGATGACCCAATGTCAACATGTAGGAAGGTAAGCATGAACTTCACTACAGGAATAATCTGCAGCATGTGACATTACATGTGCTGCTTTTTGGGCAATGGTGCAACTTTTAAAGCACATCAAATGTTCATACATATATATTTAAAACCAATATAAGGCTTCCATCATAATGCTGATGATTTTTTAATTATATTATATAAAATTCTCCCATTCTTATTCATGTTTCCTTTGCTTTTTTTAAGAAAGTAAAAACTACAATTAATAACATCAGAATTAATTTTAATTACTATTTTTATAAATGTAACTTTTATATTCAAAACTATTTTCAGGAGTGTAGACTTGTGTCCCTTCACTCCTTATTGATGTGGAGCACTATGTGACTGCCATTGACCCTTTTTCCTAGAAAACAAGCACATAAGAAGTATTTTTGAAGTGCCACATCTGGATCCTTCTCTAGTTTTTAATATGCTAAAACCATTCAGTTCTTATGATACTGCGAAATTAGTTCACCTCTATTGAAATGGCACCTGTATTACCTCATAGCTTGTTGTCTATACAGATAGTAAATTGGAGAAATCATTTGAAGTTTCCTGAAGAAGCAAAGCTATCTGCAGAAGCTAAAGATCTCATCAGTAAACTCTTATGCAATGTTGAGCAGAGGCTAGGAACGAAAGGCGCTGATGAAATAAAGGTGTTTTGTCGTGTGTGTTCTCCTACATTCTTTGTATTGGTTTGAAGACAATTGCGAATTTTTATCTCATTTTCTGCCAATTGTTCAGGCTCACCCATGGTTTAAAGGCATCCAATGGGATAGACTATACCAGATGGAAGCTGCATTTATTCCAGAGGTCAACGATGAACTGGATACTCAGAACTTTGAGAAATTTGAGGAGGTAGGGAATTCTCTTATATTTCAGCAGTGCTGCTGATCTGGGTTCTTTCTGGCATTTTTTGTTTTCCATAATAAATGTCCTTACACTACTTTGCTGGGTCTTCTCTGTAGTCTGAGGGAGAAATTCAGACTTCCTCAAAATCAGGTCCTTGGAGAAAGGTAAGCACATCCGTATCCAAATGTGGAGTTTCCACCTGTTTACATCTAAGCAGTCACAAATATTTTAGTATCTCCATTGCATTCTTATGTCTCATTAGTTTCACCTTTTTGGCTACTGAGCAGCACTTTTTTCTTTCTTTATTCCAAATTATCTAATTGTGTAAGTTGGCTTGCTTCGTTTGTCACTGAGCTGATAATAAGATCTGTTTCAGGATCCCATCAAAGGATTCCTCTCACGTAGGATGCCATGTTTTTGTAACATCCATGGAAAAGTGATCCCGCAAACTTATGCTTTTCCTCTATTGTGGAAAAGTGATTCTGACCTCCCTTCATGGGAATGGTTTTCTACCAGGCATGGTGGAAAATTAGTTGTTTTGGTCATTTTTCCTCTTGAAACTAGTGTTCACCAAACTGTGGAAAAGCAATGAGCGTGGAAAAGCAGTTCCTTTTTGGCAACTTTGATGAAGTTTCAGTAGTTGATCACATAATTCTACTTGCCAAAGAGCTTTTGGGCCAGTTTGAGAGCTCTTAAGTGGGCTTGCATGGGCTGGCTGAGGCGGTGATGGCTCCAAATTAGAGAATGAGCCCAAACAGTCCCAAATATTTGAAGAAATCTATGTGACTTTTTTTTTATTTAACAAAATAGAAGATTGTAGGGTTTTTTCTGCAAAATCTGCGAACTTCTGCAGAATTTCCAGCAAACTGGGAATTTCTGGGCCTTAGATAAATGGGTCTAAAGGGACCCAAGTCCATGCAAATTCTTTATCATCAGTTGCCCATCAGTCTACCATTGATGGGGCTCACTTATCCAAATAGTGGGCCACCTGGCCTCACAATCGCAGATGTACAGCAAGCACTGTTGTCAGATCGTAGGATTTGTGAATCCTACTAGTCTCTGCTCTCTGTTCGGTTGGAACTCGGCCGGAACGTAGTTCAAGAACCTCTCTCATATTATATATATCCCTTCGCCAAGTCATAGCCAGAAACTTGCTCTTATTCCTTGGTGGTATCGAATCTTAAGAAAAATGATTGGTATCTGTGCAATAAATCCTATTCGCACTGTTGAATCTTAGGGTTCAGGATTTTGTTTTATCAAATCTTATGATTCAAGCATTTCGTCTGATAGGGAATAAGCTAGTAATCTTTCCTTTCTTTCTTTCTTTTGTTAGTGTTTCTATCGCTTGAGAATTTATGTGATTTTGGAGAGATTTTAGAGATCAATAAGCAGCAGGCATGTAACTAGAGTATTTGATTTTGAATAAGGGTTTTGTCCTGCATTCAGTTCATATGACGTGAATTTATATAAAAAAATTTCCATCTTAACTTCCATCTTTTTATTTTATTTTGCCATATGACCTCAAAGTTTAATTTTAAAAACTTGGGACATTCCAAAATCAGAAGCCTGCAGCCATCCCTCTATGCATTAGTTTCCTATAGTGATATTGATCTATGATGCCCAGATATGGATATGGATATGGATACTGACGCTAATACGGGGATCGGGGATACGACTCATCACTTTTGAAAATATAGGACACAGATACGGATACGGGTGTCCTAATTTTTTCTTACATCACTTTTGAACCAATGAAATTATCATTGTTTTCGTCCCTTTCTAGTATTTTTATGGTGATAAGTAATAATATTAAAAGAACTATATGAAATAAAGGACTTTATAAGTAGGATATGTTAAACTTGTTCCCTATAAGTATCGGTGCAGTATTAGGTACCAATATAAGTGTCGGTATCAGTTTGATACCGTTACGTTGGGCTTGTACAGATATCCGGGTATCATACATATTGATTCATTCCATTCTAACCATTTAACTTTCAGCTCACCAATGTAGAAATGCAATCTTCTATTGCAAGTATTGAAGTCAGTGATTTATAAATTTACAATTGTTTGAAGGTCAGGACCAGAAAATTTCTCATTTGTCCGAGGGAAATTAGAATTAGCGTTTTTAGGAATATTTGGTAACATTTAAAATTGATTTCTGTAATTTGAATATATAGGATTATACAGACAAAAGTTTCCACTAAAAAGAACCGTGCCTATTTTGAACATGCAGCCAAGTGTTGCATACTAATTTTTCCCCCCATCAATATTATTACATCTTATATCATACACCTGTTTTGTGCACGCTTATGAAAGTAATTGGGGGAAGGGTTATACAGATGAGTGCAATGTTTTTTTTTTTTTTGATAATGTATTAGTGCAATCTTTTCTGTCCGTTTGTTTTTCTATCTTGCATTTCTGTTTTGGAGTCTAATTGGACTGTGAAGGGTGTATTTAAGCATGTTATTGTTTGAGGATGATGATTGTCTGAGGGTAATACATGTTGTTGTTCCGAATTTTCACATTTATTTTCCCTGTGTTATTCCACTTTAATTCTAAATTGGACTAGAAAGCTATTGATATCATTTCTTTGCCCCCCTTTTCTCATGTCCTATTTCTGTCTGCTTGGAGCCTTGGACTCAATGTTAGTATTCAGCGCCTCTCTTTTTCTTGCAGATGCTGTCATCAAAGGATATTAACTTT
The DNA here is from genome assembly GCA_028538565.1 of Umbellularia californica. Taxonomy (NCBI): domain Eukaryota; kingdom Viridiplantae; phylum Streptophyta; class Magnoliopsida; order Laurales; family Lauraceae; genus Umbellularia; species Umbellularia californica. The sequence continues at coordinate 7,583,697 of JAPQWN010000001.1, read as the reverse complement.
GTGGGTTACACATATAAAAATTTTGAAATCGTCAACGACCATCAAGTGCCTGGAATAGGTAACATCCATGCAGTTCCTTTTATCAGAAACTATCTCCATATTTGCACCACAATGATGGCATTTCCTATATGTATATCCATTGCCCTTGTCTTATTTTTATTTGAATGGATGAGTACAAAGCTTGGTTAAGGATGGGGACACGTGTCCCAGAAGCGAGATTTTGCCACAGACCCCCATTTATAGTGGTCAGCCTATCCAAATGATGTACAAGACACCTGATCAAGGCAAAAATAGGCAAAGGTTTCCACATCTTCAGATTTGAGTGAGGGTATATACATTTATTGACCAGGAAGAGTTTCTGAATTTGTGGAAGACTATAAAGAAGAGGATAAATGTAGCTCGCTTCCAAGAGATTTATTTAAGTGTTGGAGAAAGAAAGAAGGCTAGTTAGTATGTTGGGGTATTGAAGCTCTTCTGCTCAGAAAATAGTAACTCAAGAAGTGAGATAGATATTATAGTTGATAGAAACAAAGAAGGTTTGAATCCTTTGAAAATAATTATATTTTCTTTTAAAAAATATATATATTTCAGTAGTTAGAGATTTTTAAAAGAGAGAGTGTAGAGTTGAAGAGGTTAATTAATTGGTGTAGCAGGAGTTTGAGGGCTCAATGTCCGCAGCACATGAAAAATAGAATCCAAAACAGGGATTTCCACAAGCTTTGGAGTGCTCAAATCCCCAATCTAACAAGATCTCCAGTTTTCTTTTCTTCCATGTTACAAATCTCCTGTTTTTGAAATGTTAGCAACTTCAGGCAGGGTTTTCTTTAAGTTTAAATAGAAAGATTGGATTCATTGTCGGGTTAAATGCCTTGATGAATTGCTATATATATGGATGCAATGGCAGTCTTCTGGGTATTATCATGGATGGTTGATGTCATGAAGGTACTTTGTAAGTCTCAAAACCGTTGTTTTGGTGAGATATTCAAATTTCAAAAGCTTTCTATGTGAAAAGCCTGGACATGAGATCCAAGTTTTCTTGTGGCAGTGAATCCATCCAGATTCAAGACCATAAGACTTGTGTGAGATATGTGAGATTTTTTGCAACAGGTAGTGACTTCAAGTTCCCCTCCCAATCCTTCATGTCAATATTCATAGGGAGACCAACAAGTTGATATTTCATCTTGCCTAAGTTGCACATGACATTTACTGGTTGATCAACAATCGTCAACTTGTTATACTGGCATGACTGCACCAGATGGACCTCTAATTTATTTTAAATTTAATAATCAGGGTCTGTTTCTTTGCTTTTTACTTCGAACAGGGATTGTAATCTGAATTCATCCTTTGCCCTGAACTAGAGACTTGAATCAATTATTCTACATGCAGATTTGCCTTGCCCATCTTTCTGTGTGTATTTGTAAGAGAGTTCAGTATTGAATAATTCTAACAAGATTGCTTCTTTGCACCTATTGATATCAAATGTTGGACTTTGATGTCTATGTTATTCCAAGAAATTAAATCTTTGGCTGATTTTGAGAATTTTTGGTGATTGATGAATAAGCCAGTACATCTATGAAGGATAAACATGACGAAGGCAGGAAATCAGTGCAAGAAGATTCATACAGATTGTGGATCTAGAGTAAAAAAGTGAGATGTGGAAATAATCCTCAATTTCCAATGGTTTTTGATCTTTGCCCAGCTACTGCATGTAAGAAAACCTTGTGAGTTTTGAGTGACACATGTAGAATACTTTTTGAGGGCATGAGGAATGGTCAATACGCTAGGATTTTAAAGTCATTCCATGAGAAGTATTAATATTATAGCACAAATTAGAATTAGCAATTCTGTGGGTTTGGTTATTAGTGTTTTCAGCCTTTAAACCATCTTCACTTTGATTATCTTCTTTTCCACATTGAGTGGCCATACTCATGGACATGATGTCCACAATACCTTACGACTAGTTATCTACTGTGAGGGTTTGGTTATTAGTGTTTTCAGCCTTCAAACCATCTTCACTTTGATTATTTCTTTTCCACATTGAGTGGCCATACTCATGGACATGATGTCCACAATACCTTACGACTAGTTATCCACTGTGAGGGACTAGTTATCTAAGCACTTTTTCTTGAGATTTTGATCTCACCTGGTGCAACATGGCCGAAGAGAGCGAATTTTTTTGGCACATTTGGCATTTTCTTAGGGAAAAAAAGGGTTTCCTAGGGATAGGGCTTTTTATCAAAGGGGTAAAGGGTCCAAGATCTATAAGCTTCCATCAAGTTCTACCTCTTATACTTGGATTCTTTTTTTAAGATGAAGGGTGAAGAGCCATTATCCTAAGAAAATCTAATACCCACTCTTTCAATATGGCGTGGTCTACTAACAAGGCTCTACTTATCTCACCAAGGTTGTCCTCCTTTGTCGGATCCAACCAAGCATTAACAATTATTAAACAATTCCCAATGTTGCCATGCCTGATTCCTCAAATTCTATCCTTTTGGGCTAGAGTCCATTGAGAACCCTACCAAAGATGAAAGAGAAAAAAGCGAAGTTACACGTTAATTGCTGATTGACGACAAGTGATATAGCCTTAAATCATGATGAGTAGTGAAGTAGAACTTACACATTAATTCCAAACTCTGTTCTTTGAGACACGGGTCCATTTAAGGCCCTACTAAAGACTGAGGAAAACTAGTGACATGTCAGATTGCGGATTGACAAAGTATATAGTCTTAAATAATGATTTTTCGATGCTTAAAATTTCCAAGGTTGACCCCAAGTAGAGGCGACAAAAGCTTCAGTCTGATGATAATGATGATGACCTATGGACGGCATTGGAGCAAGGCAACATCTGAATATCATCAGGCCATCAACCACACCAAATTTTCATCCGAAGTTCTTGAAACCATATAATATAGCATACAAACCTTGAGTGGCTGTTGGATAATCTTTTTATCATGGGTTCTGAAATTAATGACATCCTTTATTTGACTTCATTTACAGCAATAGACTCCTGCTAGTAGCAAATGAATTGTCATATGTGACGTGGTCTATGAATTAGCAGTCTACAAAATATCAGCCTTGTGGAACATTTCTAGCTATCTGATTATGGAAATTATGCAGACAGTACAGACACAGTTGACGTTTGTTACACAACTAACTGTTTCTCTTTAAGTCGTCTGGATAGGAATGTCCAATGGGGACTCATTTTTGGTATACCCGTTATTCATAGTCCAGCTTTGCATCCGGCAGAGCTACTGGACCTACATCAATGCCATGTGTCACATATGACAATTTGTTTGTCATACACAAAAAGAATCTTTGTCGATTTTATATTTCTGTTTGGACATGGTTGACATTAAAAGAATAGATCTCTTGAATTCCTTTGCGGTCCTGTCTTGGAGGCAAAATTTTCCATGTGACGTGACTGGTATTGGTATTTTGTTTCTTGTGATCCTGTTTTGCAGCTGAGCTGAAGAAGACCACTGCAAAGACAAAGAGGCCAACAATCAAGTCCCTCTTTGGTATCCTTCTTCCCATAGTTCTGTAAAAATACCACTGTTTTTTATTTATTGAAAAAATATTAAATACATTGATTTTGCCTTTGAGTGGTATGGCTTTCTGCTTGTTTGAATAAAATGCCCTCGCCAATTATAAATCAAGAACCCAGTTCCTCTTGCTCTCGGCATATTTTTAACTATTTTGCTTGGATACTAATGTGGAAATGGGTAAGACATCGAAACATGGGTGACATGACTATTTAATGAAGAGGGATAATCAAATTGGAAAGAAATTAATTAACAAAAACAGTTATATCCAAACATAGATTTGTGAAACATTGAATCTCAATTAGGGACTGCTGTATGTTTTATTCATATATTTCAGCTGTATAACCATTCAAATATATATATATATATATATATTTCTGCTGTATATTACAGTGACATGTGAATATGGTATATAAAGTATTATTTATTTATTTATTTATTTTTTGAAAAGGTAACTGTTTTAATAAAGGAAAACTATACAGTATAAGAGAGGTATACTGTAACAAAAAGGCAAGGAGCCAAGACCCCAAGAAAAACAAAAGGACCCAATCCCCAGCCCAAAACAAACCAGCCAAACTAGAAGGGAAACATGATAACAGAAAGATTAGGAAGAGAGATTCGGAATTAACACTATTTTTTGAAGTATTATTCATCAAGCAAATATCTTCAATAGAAAAAGATACCATTCTGTGCCCCATCCATATCCATATCTTATCGGATACGGTTACTTGCAAATTGCTATATAAGGAACAAAGATTTTGGAATAAATTTTGATGTTCGAAGTTTCTACAGTATTCCCTAAATCTATTTATGGATGGTATGTTGGTCGTTTTCTTCAAGGGAACAAGCTTGTTGTATTTAAAAGTTACTTGGTTCCTGCGTGTCGTTGTTAAGTGGAATGTGTTTTTGCCTATTAGTAACACTGCCCCACTTCACATAATAAAAGGAAAACTTCCCAGTTTTGATTTCAATTCAATTAAACTTTTTTTCCTTATTGAGCTTTAGGGTTCATCTTCCTTTTTTTATTATTTTAAAGTTCATTAATTTATTCAAAACTACTAACTAAATCCAACAATAAAACCATGAGAACCTGATTAGAAAAAGAGAAATCACACATCAAACCAAGTAGAGCTTGGAAACACCCCTATTTATTAATTGACCAGCCTTCTTATTCCCTGCTGCAAAATATTACCGATAGAATGATAATTTCGGATACCAATGAACAGGTTTCATTTATTGAATCAGATATTTGGCACTTTTTTTTTATTATCAAATCACCTTCTAAAATTGCATTTATTGGCCCCCAATCTTGGCCATTTCCTTGCACCTATTGGGCAAAGAGAACACTTCCACTTTGTTAAGATCCCTATCCATTTAAATGCTCAAGTGGCGATTCTGCAAGTGATGCTTATTTCTAATTATGCTTTCTCCAAGGATTTGGGGAAGACAACTGAAACCATTTTGACAGCCCATGGTCCATCTTCAATTATTTACTTATTTGCAATGTTTAAAGTTCATTGTTGCCAGAATGACTCATCATTTCTTTTACTCTGAGCAATGGGAGTCTGTCCGACTTAAATTCCTCACAGCCTCATTGTCTATTGTTCTCAACAGAGTGACGGAATTTCCTTACTCCCAAGGCATTTGCACAAAAAGCTGAATATCCTAGGAACTTCAATAACTTTGCCTCAGAAAAACTTGATTTCTAGTGGGATGCAATTAAATATGTAATGCGGTTATGATATCACAACCTCCACCCTTTGCATTGGCTCAGACCCAGCTTTTGGCTTATTTATGCTTTAAGTTGGAACTGACCATGCCTAAAATTTATGGTAAATGAGGTTTTGTATATGATCAGTTCAAGTAGCCATCCATTCCCTGACACAGATAAAGCAAGTGTAAATGGTGGCACCAGTTGTTCTTGCTCATATATCTCTGATGGGATCTGTTTCAAATCCTTTCTTCCAAGGTCAACTATTTCATCCTCTTTTGTTTCATGTTACAGAAAACTCTGGTATGGCTGATCAACCAATTCAAGGGAGTTTCCTCAACCTCTTGCCCCCACAACTGGAAGTCTCGAGAAGCAAAAGCCCACCCCGTCCATGAAATCCTATTGATTTCCACCTCATTACATGGCCAAAGAAACTCAAAGCCAAAGACTCAAGACTAAAGTGGCTTGCACTGAGTCTTGAGGAAATGATATTTCCTTCAATTGTTCTATAATTTGTTTTCTGACTAAGCTATTTTTTGCAGGTTTAGAGTTTTTGTTGCTATGATGAAAGGAAATGCCCAATGTAGGTTTTTCTCTGTTTGTTAATTAGCCCTATTCCTCATAGGGTCAGGAACTTTGTAAAAACTTGTTATTGAAAGTATATAATCAATTCTTTTCCATTTTTATGTATTCTCTTGGTGAAGTTGAAAGCTCTCTCTTATACTGAGGACTTGTCATGCTTTTGTATAGGGTTTGTGAAATAAGAAATCTAATCAAATATATCTTACCCTCAACATTATATTGTTTAGTCAAATATCCTTTTGCTATTGAACGTTTCTAGATAGAATTCATAGATTCACCTTTTCCATGGCGTGATTGATAATGAGTTGAAGAACTGAAGAAGGCTACTGTAGAATCTTAGTCTATAAGATAAGATTCCAATGGAGAAGTCACAGATTGGGACTGAATGTTTCCTTATTTCATTAATACAAAATGAAAAGCAGTTACTGCATCCTCATAGCTTAAGGAAGCATGTTTTCAGCCCTGAAACCGAACTAAAGGACATCTTTTATACAACAGTTTTTGGTAGCATCTCTTTAATATGGTGTTTCCATTTCCTGTGGAAAATGAAAATGGAAGACTGCCCGTTTGGCATCATTCCCTAGTTGAAATTCTCTCTCCAATTAGAACTATTTGTTTTGGAAACGTTATGTTATCAAAATGAATAAGGAAGAATGCATTTGGCAGCATTTTGTGAAAATTGTTCCCTAAAAATTCAGATAACCGATTTTTTTTTCTACTTTTCAATCTTGATGATCTCTGTGCACCCAAATGGTGATCCCCGTCTTCCCCATGATCATGGTCTTCCAGTGACCAACCTCAAATCTGCAACTCACGTTGCTGATGAACAGGAGAAATTGGGCATATCCAGATGAGATGACATGGTTTTCCAACTTTCTTTGCCGATTAGTAGCTTTGGCAAAAACTGCAACCCATTTGGGAAATGTCCATCAAACCCTTTCTTTTGAACTCGAACGCCCTGAATATATTCAAGCAATTCCGAAAGGAGTCAGGCATCAAATGAGAACTGAGATTTTGTGTGGAGACTGACGTTTACAAGTCCTCTTACATGACAGATATCAGTATGTAATGACCCAGATATCCTGTTCAGATAAACATCGAAACCGACCATTTCACCCCGCCTGTGCAGCCGTTCTTGTCACTTCCTGTGTGTGTATGTGGGTCACTGTTTATAGAAATGTTTTCTTTTTAAAACATTTTGGTTCTTGCATCCAAACTTATTCCACAATCTTTTTTAGTTTTCAGAGTTGAAATTTCTGTGTTTAGAATAATGCCAAACAGGCCTGTTCACTTCCTGCGAATGGATCCTGTTGTTATGTTTCAGACTGGACACTGTTTCTACCTGTTGTGTGAGAACGGCTAACGAGGGATTCAATTCCCTGGTTTCTATAGAAGTTATGGAAAGTGTTTTGTCCTTCAAAGGTAAATAAGTAATCACAGGAGATGTTAATACATACAGTACAGTGAGATATTACTCTCCTTAGAAAACAATTTTTCTTTCCTGCTTAAAAAAATTCTCTAATTTAAATATACTTTCAAGCGCATGTTTTACGCAAAAAAATTTTTTTTTGAATTTTATAACGGACACTTGTTCTTTTGATATTTTCCAATAACACTAGCCAGTTTGGCCCTTTACTAGATTAGTAAAAGTCAAGTAAAGCCCCAATTTTTCAGACAATGAGTCACAGGTATTGTCATTTTAATTCAAAATTTCCTTCATCTTTAAAAAAAAAAAAAGTCAAAATCAGCCTCCTTTCTCCATTAAAGGACAAAAAATATCCAATTTTCTATACAAAAAGTCATAAAAATTCATACCAAACAACTAAAATCATAATACATCATAACCCCATTATATTTTATTATCTCTTAATTTAATCGTTTACTACACTTTATTTGATATGTGATAAAAAGAGATTAATAAGAATTATGAGCCATTGGACCAAGGGACATCGGTAATTAGGTAGGCCCCACAATCACCGTGCACGAGGTGTGAACACAATCATTCACTCATATTTTTTTATTTATTATCGATATCGTTATATAAAATTTAAAATTTATTTAATGACAAAAATGTACGCAGTATCCTTTTTTATTGTTCATTGAATTTTAATGCTTATCGGGCACGCTGGGTCCATGTCGGAACGACTTGGCCCCTTCACTTTTGTCGGGCTCTTATTCGGGCCCAGGTGGGTCCAACCCGAATCCGGGCCGATGTCAGCGCTATCGTCTATAAATAACGATATCCGCCGTTGAATCTCGCGCACTTTTCAAAAGGTACGACCAAGCAAAGATGCAGGTGCGTTTCGGATTCCCGCGAAAAACCCTAGCTTTCTGTTTATTTTCACTGCATTGCAATTGCAAACCCTAGATTTCTTTACGTGTTGAATATGCTTCTTTCTTCTTGGGACTTTACTGATTACTTGCTGTTGTTTGCATTTCTACATGAGAGTTTTGCTTAGGATTTCGGCATCTCGTTTCGGATTTGCTTTTGTTCGCATCATTTGAAAGAAAGATGAATGAAAGAGAAAACCTAATAGCTCATATTTGGTGAAGATCTTTTCTTCTTCTTTTTTCAATGTCTTCACAACCTAAACTTGTTGGCCTCTCATCTTTACAAAGTCAAATTGTCATGACTGTATTTTTAGTGGGTATGTGATGTAACATAAAATGATGGAGCTGTGTGTGATATGTAACAGTAATCCATGCAGTGGTCGCTCCAAAAATCTAAGTCAATGGGGTCAACAAAAGACTTAACTTCCACAAATTGAATAAATTTGATTTTACCTTTATCAACATCTATCGTATACTTTTGATAATATTAGGGTTTTTCCCTTCTAATACAGGAGAATACCGTATTTAGAGGTCAAGTTAGGGTAATTGAAGACTTACGACAAAATGTCTAAATAAGGGATTTTTTTTTTTTAAATAAAAATTGGGCCCATTAGGTTTTTTTTTTTTTTTTCTTTGTAGACAAATGGCCCGTTAACTTAGGCATTATTGAGTGGGGTCAAAAGCTTCCCATAACTTCAATTCATTAAAGAGTTTTTTTTTTTTTTTAATATTTTTCCAGATCTCAGTGGGGTCAATTGACCCACTAGGATCCATGTAGCGCCGCCCATGAATCCATGGGTTGTTCAGATAGAAGAGGGAATTAAGTAAGGCTATTTGAGTTGGTCTGGACATGTACATACGAGAGAACTGAAACAATCCCAATACAAAGAATTGAATGGTTAGATATACAACTGAGGGAGACTGATAAAGACTTCTAATGAAGTAATGAGATATAATGTGTGAGATTGTGGAGTCACAGCAAATGTAGACCTAAATATGGAAAGAGACAAACCTGATCCTGAAGAGATGGCATGTCTTTGATGATAATGATTGTAACAATGACGATGACGGCGATTTTGTTCTGTAATTTGTCTTCTTTGGAAAAACAAGAAAAAATAAACGCCACTTTATTGAAAGGATATGAATACAGCTCAATGTTTGTCTGAATACACTGTTCATTCAGGTGATGCATTCTGTATTGGCTGGGCCTTGTGGTGAGACATGCCATTCAGCTTGTAGACACGCTGCAATTTGTTGATGGAATAAAAGACATTTCTCCATTGAACAATCTCTATCATTCGAATTTGAATTTTGGTTGTGTTGAAGCTATTTGCGTTCAAAATTAGACATACACTATGTTGATATTTACAGGTTCACTTGTCTGTTGGTTGCCATCGCCATGGTGGGTCCCAACCCTATGCACAATCCAGATCACTGGATCACTGAAAGATGCACCCTACTTGTGCAGAATGCTTGACCAGATCAAATTGTAAATTCATTTGGGCTTTGTATTCTGCTTTCTATATATTTTACCCCCCGTTTTTCGGTTCTATTGCTCTTGGCATGGAATCTTGCGATTACTTGATTATTAATTTTCATGTATTTTCTAAGTTTCCTTATATTTAATGAACACCTTGAGACTTATATAAGTTTTCATGTAATTTCCAAGGTTTTGTCATGTAGGATATGTTTAATAAACCCCTTGAAAACTCCCTCCCTAATTTTAATTTTTGGCAACAAACTTGATCTATTGATGCAATTGACATTTTCTTCAAACACCTTGAGAAATAAATACAGACCATAGAGTTAATGGATAGATATGTTTCTCTTATTATAAATGGGTAAGTTCGTTATTTCTCTCGTTCCTTTTTGTGCTTCATGGTTGGTTTTTCAGTTAAGGACTCATTACTCTAAAATTTAATTCTTCATATGTTTTCTTTTTTATGCCTTGTATATTTTTTTAAATATATATTTTAATAACAAAAGAGCTATACCTGTAGCAGACTCTTGATTCTCATCGAGTCGGTGCAGAGTCTAGTTCTATTTTGCTGTTGTTTGGATTTTACATTCTCTTTTGCTGACAAAGCACTTTAATTTAATCCTAGTCATTTGCCACATATTCTTATTCAATTCATGAAGTATATTGTATTTTAGGTTGATTTGCATGTGTCAGTTTACATTTTTGTTCATTGTGAATTTGGCATTTCAAGGATGTTATTTATTTACCCTAAAATCTGTTTGATAATTTTCCTCATCTTTGATGCAGGCCAGCGACAGGTTTAACATCAATTCCCAACTTGAGCATCTCCAGGCTAAATATGTTGGAACAGGGCATGCTGATTTGAACCGATTGTAAGCTAAAAATCTAAATTTCAGTTTCAACGATTCCCATATTTTCCAGTTTTTTTTTTTTGTTACTGAAATGTGAAGGTTGTTATTTTGATACATTCCCTTCCTTATTTTCCTTCTTTTGAGGTACTTCAGTGAATGGGCAGTGAACATTCAACGTGACAGCTATGCATCCTACGTTGGTCACTACCCTATCTTGTCATACTTTGCTATTGCAGAAAATGAGTCAATTGGGAGAGAACGCTACAATTTCATGCAGGTTTGCTTCGGTGTTTGAGATTTTTGATAATATTAAGTTGGAATTACCTCTGTTCTATCAAAGTGTTATGTGCTTTGGAGTTTGAATGTGAATTGATGGGATAATTCTTGTTGGCCACACAACCTATCCTTCGATTGTTAGTTTAATGAAATGTACATCAAATTTCAAAATATATGTAAAATAAGGCACGGCCAATTAACATTATTTCAGTGCTATACGTCAATTTTTAGTCAAATTTTACATGCCTTGGGTATGTGTGATGTGTTAATGATGCCACAAATTTTACAAGCTTTAATGTTCTAATGTATTTGTGATAAATGAACAGCATTTGTGACATAGGATTTAAGTCAGATCAGCTATCATTTCCTATGCGGTGCTTGAAATTAGTTTTAACCATACCCTTTGCAGTATTTTAATCTGACACAGCTGGGAAACTATCTAATGAAGCTATGGGATTTCAGCCCTTCAGTTGCTATGTATGTTACTTGCATAAAAAGTAGCCATGACATTCTTAGTCATTTAAATCAACATAACGTGTTTTAATAGTTAACTCTTCAGTCTTCAAACTGAATACAAAATAGAAAGGCTCAAATACCTTTAAAACTTTTCACTAAGCTACATCTTATAAGAATTTTAACTATAACTTTATAAATGCTGGTTAGAATTTCATAAATTTGGGCTTTTTGGAATGGTAATTGAATAACCCATCTAACATATCAAATCTCACGCCATTTGGACATTGTTTGATTATCAAACATGGCAATTTATTAGAAACATAAAAATAAACTAATGGTGTTGTCATCCATTTGAATGCTTTTCTTTCTTTTTAGGGAAAAAAGCTTTTTGGAAGATATCATCCATGTGAATGTGAACCACCCATGCATGCATAATAACTGCAGTGGCAAAATAAACAAAGTGAGGCATGAATAACATGATTCATTTTTTCAATAGGAAAAAAAAAATTATTTTGAAGAAAATGTAGTGTGCAGGTTCAAAATGTTGGCATTAAAAAAAAAAAAAAAAGAGTAATACTATATAGGGAATATTTACTGTAAACCTATGATATGTAGCAAAAATCCCACGCATACTGAAGAAATAAAATTAAGAGTAGTGTATTTGCCATTAATATATTTTCCAAATCAACCCCCCTTTCTTTTTACAAAAATCAACAATTAATTGAGGATAATTACTGGTCGATGCAACAGACAGATGTATGGATTTCAAATATGACTGTGCGGGGAATGAAACAGATACTTATGATGGAAATTTCTGTGGTATTTTGTTTATTTTGACCATGCCATTTTAAATTCAGACAGTTCCTTTTAATTGAATTGCACTGTCTAACACAGATCTCAGTTATTGCCTACAATAAATGTTGCTAAATACTATGGTACAGGGTACAGCATTATGCTGTGCTGGTAGAGCAGGTATATGCTTATTTACAAGATACCTTGTTCCACATGGTGACACTACTCGGTTTTTCTTTTTATTCCTTTTTTCGAACAAAAATGTGTGGTTTACTAATATCTGAACTCTTTTATTGTCATGTCAGTTCGGCATTTAAATGGAATTTCCCGTATCTCAAATATCATTGAATATTTTGTATCTCCATGTTACTCACTGATCATATGTATTATTGAATATACTGATAAGTTCAATATTTTGGTCTATATTAATGTTTCATATTTTTTATTCTTGGTTTTTCTTACGAAAATGAAATTATGAAAAATGTGAATCAACATCTAAGATGCAAAGTGAAATGTTTATGAAACACTTTTAGTGATACTTGTTATCTGACATATAATTTGATCGAAATAAGTTAGGCATGGACAAAATGGTGAACAAAAGAATCACGGACTACATTTTTCTATACAAATGTTTCTGTATGGTATTCTTCAAAGAATTTATCATTAAAGTACAAATGTGGCAAGAGAAAGGATATTGGTTGCTCAGAAGTTGGCATGCATATTTGCTTGTTACAACTATCTACACTATAATTGTTGCAAATTGCTCCCCAAAGTAAAACGAAAGAAGATCTAATGCATTTGTTTATTTGTTGTCTTGCAGAAAATGTTGTTGCCTTGTGGTCTTCAGCCAGAAAGAGAAGATGACTGAGGGCCACAGACGTCAGATCCCTCTTCCAGCCCAATAGGATTTATGATTCTTTATTCGGATCCAGTTTGTTAAAAGGGCTATGAGGAACAGTTAGTTGCTTGTAATTTTGTTCTGTGGTAGGGTCCAAGGGGGTGAATGTAGAAGCATAATGTTCATTTCCTTACAAATACACTGTTACCAACCTGAGAATGCTCATTTCTCAGATTGTAAACTGTGAGATTTCGTGTGTTATGGTCTTCTATAATGGTAATAATGGTATGTACCATTCAAAAGTAAAAAAGATATTGAGGTATGAACCATTCAAAAGAAAAATATATATTGGAAAAACCCTCAATTGAGAACCATCCATGAGCACCTATTTCTACCTGCACAAGGGAGCTATTATGAACTCAACCCCTTACACTCACTATACCTCTATGAATTGCCTGAAGTCCAAATTTGACACTACTACAGTTGGATCAAAGTCCAAAAAATTGATGCTTTGAACCATTAAACTTGAGGGGCATAGGTCAAGAGGTTAGAATGATATAATGGGGTTGATATATTGTGTTCTTGTGTGTCATTCCGATCATTCCGATTTCCACCTCTCCCATGATTGTCATGGCCCCATTGGGCCTTAGAAAATGGTGTTCATGGGAGGTGTTCAGGTGGCCCATATATAACTGACTGCATATGAGGTATGTTTGGGTGTACCTGCTTAATCTAGATTTGCCATTTCACTGGGGATTTGAGGTGAATCTTAACAATGCTGCTTTGGAGGTTGTGGGAGGCCAATGGCGGTGAAGAAGTGGTGACCAGTGTCTCATCCAGTTTCATGGTGATTGCCAATCCTGAGATTGAAAGTGCAAATTGTCAGGGTAGCACTCAGAAAACTCTGCACTGTTTTGTTAAATCAGTAGGGCCCTGATAATCTCTTAAGTCCTTGCCTCCACTCAAGATAAACCACTTACCCCAGTCTATATTGGACTAAATTTACTCCTAAGCATGTCCCATTTTAATTTGATCATGTGTAAAACATGAGATTCACCATCTTTGCTCTTTTTTTAATTTACATCATGTGCTTGTGTCCAAACAGTCTAGCAGCAGGTCATTTTTTTTCAATTGGAGTGAAATTTGGCCCAGCGAGGATTGGAATTGATAAGTGGGCCATACTGATTGATACATATATTAGATGCAGGCATAAAGTTTTCTGAAACCTACCCACTGAGGATCTATATTCTACGTAAGAATACTGTATCCCTGCAAAGTGCCAACCAATTCTTCCAAAAACAAATAGAAATGGTCGTTTGTGTTAGACAGACTCGAACACAACTAGAAGAATATATTAATAAAGGGAACGCATCGATTACCCTCCGGGTTTTTTTTATTTTTTAAGCTATCGAAGGGTTTCCAATCCTTTGGGTTGGACTAATTCCTCCGGGCCCATAGGGAAGTCAGGTAAATTCCCCTGTAGTCCTAGTGTGGTGAGTGTGGTAGTGCAGTTTTGAACCTACAATCTCCGGATGCAAACCGTGGTCTTAAGCCAACTGAGCTATCCCTTGAGATTAACGCATCAATTACCTTAGCAACTTAGCAAAGCCAATCTTTTATGAGTTGGTCCCACATAGACCATTTGATTAAAATGTGTATCCGGACTCATGAGCATCCCAATCCAATCCAATTTGTACAATTTGTGAGTTTTATGAACGTTGTCACTGCAGCTGGGGCCTGGGAGATTTCAGCTCTGCCCTCAATTTAGGAGGGTTGGGTCTAACCATTTATTAGGATGGGCCAATGCTCTTTCAATATAACCTTCAATGTCCTAGGAGTAGGTGCCCATATTAAACATGGGATTGTAAATATTTGTTCGAAGAAGAATGTTTGGTATGGCTTGCTGCTTTAACTTTGTGCACGAGGCTCACCTTAATGTACATTAATTAGCAGGGTGTGATGGCCATATCATGGATTAATTGAGCAGCTATTGAATAAATATGAAAAGATGATTGCAACAATTTTATTAGGAAGCATTTGATATTACTTGTTGTAGTTGGAGTCTTTGATATTTCTTATTTATTTAGCCAAATTTAAAATATCTAGTCTTCTAAAATGCCACTTTTAAGTGTCTCGAATCCCAATATCTTCGATGCATTGAAGAAATTTGCTGTAACGCTTAGCATTTGAAAAATACAAAATCATTCCCATATGAAATTCTCACTATTCCTTCAAACACACAAAAATGACTTTTAACATTTATCAAATTCTCCTTACATGAATTCACAGTTAAATGAGCTCTATCTATGAGACAACGGATAAACGATTTAAAATAACAATGTATATGAGAACTCAACTTTTTTTTTTAATTTAAATTAAAATGTGATATCTCTCATCTTTCTTAAAAGAGAAAGGTAATTTTGCTCTTTGGAATAATGAAATATTCACCTTTAATTTTATTTTCAACCGCCTAATATATAAAATTTTACATGTCTATTCCAGGCAAACAAATTAATCTACCATGTGGCCATCACATGGAAAGTGGAGGTTTTACCGACACCACGCTGTGACCTCCTACTCTACTCTAAATCTATAATGAGACCATCACATCCACCTTTCCTTAATAATTTTAACTATTTCCCAATGGGTCCCACATGCAAGATACTCATCCAAAGGCTCCTCTTTACCCCTTTTCTTGGGTAGAAAGTCTCCTCTTCACTTGAAAAGGAGATAGACAACCATATTTTATTTTCCTACTGAAGGTCACAAAAGCTTAACTTACTCCGGGGGATGGTATGAATTTCATGTGCGAATTTTAAGAGGTAGTTTAATTGTTCTAAAACCAGGGTTTGTATCCGAAGGTTGTAAGTTCGAAACTGCAGTACTACATTGATGCGACAGGGGAATTTACTCGACTTTTTTTCTGGACCCAAAGGAATTAGTCGAGTCCAAATAGTTGGAAATCCTCCTCCGTTAGTCGGTTTTAAGATAAGTTGAGTACAGTATATTTAAGTAGGGCGATGATTTACACATGCATTAATCCTTTGAACAATAAAAATCAGAAGAAAAGGAAGTGCCGAGAGATCATGGCCGCTCATATTCCAAGTGGGACATATGTTCTTCTCATGTTTGTTTAGACGGACAGGATTGGGAGATGGCAGAGTTTGCCCCACGTGAAATTCAACATCGACATTGATAGATAGCCAAAAAAATTTGGGCCCCATCGACATTATCGCATCAAGTTCTCGTGGGGAATCCTAAGCAAAAAGAAGGAAAAACAGGAGCCGAGGATGGTACAAATCATCCATGTAAACGTGTGGGGGCCCGGACCTGGCAGCGTTTATGGAGAAGAGAAGGTATCGCTCCACCCCTCATTCGTCCCCAGTTCAGAAGGGGAAAATAACTCAGAACCAGATAGAAAAGCTCCAAAAGTGTCCTTGTTCTTGACCGACATAAAAAATTTATGCTCCCTCCCAGTTCAGTTCCCACTATCGTAATTTACTCCATCAAGATTGCAATCTGCCCCCCACAAAAATATACAGCAGCTGTTCTATCACAGGCTCACTGTTGAAAAAAAATAAAATAAAATAAGTGGCCAGTGGCAGAGGCAGACTAAGAAAATTTGGTTATTTATTTGATGTGAAAAAATTTTATATTTATTTGATTTTATGTTTAGCCCATGTTACTTTATTTCCAATATTTATTTGTCTGGTTTTTAAAGCAACTAGAGGTTTGATAAATAAAAGCAATTCTCAAAGGCTTCATATCTACTCTTTCAAAAATAAGAGTTTTAGATTCCTTTTTTTTCCGAGACTACTTTGGATGGCTCCACTATGAAGAGAATGGCTCCGTTACTAAGAGAGTAGAGCTGCTTTTTGTCCTAGGTCATGTTTGGCAACCAAATCTCTAGGGAAAAGAATTTTGGTTTTCCTAAAGCTGTAATAAATCCATGTTTAGCAATTGTAAATTTTTAAGGATTTTGACGAAAGGAAATCTTCATTTATTAGGATTTTCAAATCCAAAGTAAATCCATGTTTAGCAATTGTAAATTTATGAGGGTTTGGACAGAAAATCTTTATTTATTAGGATTTTCATATTCAACCACACTCTATAAGATTTGAAAATCATCACTTAAATGAATTTACATATCGAACCCTATTTTTCTAAGCTATATTCATCAATACACACCAATATCAATGTGAAATTCTCAACTATACAAATTCCCCGGCGAGAAATCCTTATTCCAATGGTAGTGAAGAATCATAAGATTTATGGATTCATCGCTTGTTACTAAATATGCTTTAAGTGAAATATAAAAAAATAGCTAAGATTTTAACGATTTGCAAAAACATGCTTTTGATGTTCACAAACAATGGATCATCCACAGCCCAAAAAATATATATATATAATCAAATTTTCGAAGACTATACAAACGTTACACTGAATTGCCAAATTTTACGTAATCAAATTTCCAAAGACGCTAAACAAACTCTACACTAAATTGCCAAAGATCCATACCAAATCAATCAAATATAATAGTCCAAAAGAGATCAAAGGAACGACGACTTTGTGGATCTACTCCATCATACATCAACACCATGACTCATTATTTGAATGGTTGGCAAGCTCTCAAAAGATGATGGTTGTTTGGTGGTTGGCCCTTTTTGGGGTAAAGGACACATACTTTCCGGTGTCACTCAAGAGCACATAAGATTTATGGATGATCAACTCCAACTCCAACGTACCAAATATGCTCTAAGTGAAATATAAAAATTAGCTAAGATTTTAACGATTTGCAAAAACATGCTTTTGATGTCCACGAATAATGGATCATCCACTGCCAAAAAAAAAAAAAAAAAAGGAAATAAGAATTACATAATCAAATTTTCGAAGACGCTATACAAACGTTACACTAAATTGCCAAAAATTACTTAATAAAGTTTTCGAAGACGCTAAACAAACGTTACACTAAATTGCCTAAGATCCAGACCAAATCAATCAAATATAATAGTCCAAAAGAGATCAAAGGAACGACGACTTTGTGGATCTACTCCATCAAACATCAACACATGACTCATTATTTGAATGGTTGGCAAGCTCTCAAAAGATGATGGTAGTTTGGTGGTTGGCCCTTTTTGGGGTGAAGGACACATACTTTCCGGTGTCACTCAAGAGCACATACATTTAAGCAAACACAAAAGAAATGTACAAAAGCAAAAGAAAAATCACCACCTGCTTTTACTTACACCTCTCTCTCCTTTTCCTTGAAATGAGCTTTTCCCTGAAACGTCTGAAATTTTCGTAGAATTCGAGATACGAAATCTTCTCTTTTCATCTTCAGATCGGAAGCGACAGAGATCGAATTGCTTCCATATTCTCTCAAAGAAATTCGTGGCATTTGCTTTGTTTTCACGGAATCAGTTGATTTTTTCTTTCTTTTTCATTCCAGATCGAAGAATCTCCATTCGAAATCGCGTTTCTTCCGCATTTAGACTTTTTGGCTCGTGCCTTTGTATTTTATGACAATTAGAGCTCTCGATTCGAAGGTATGGAGGATTAACGGTTTTGATTCGTTTGATCATGTAGATTTTACGCCATTGGAAAAGGAGGCTTGAGGATGAAGTGATTGCTGTGGAGAGCTTGAGTTTCGGACAAGGAGGAATGATATTTTGGAGAATTTGAGGTTGTTTTGACTTTTGGCGGGAAGATTTTGTGGTTTTAACGCGATTTTTTTGTTGGATTATTGAAGAAAGCTGCTGATATATCCATCCGAATGGTGGAATTTGATAGATCTGAGAGATTCTTCGTTCTTTTGTTGTTGGGAATTCAGGGATTTGTTGAGTTGGGAATCGAGAAGAAGCTCGTTTTGGATTCCTGTTGAATATTGTGTAATGGTGGATACGGTTGAAATCTGAAAAAGGAAAGTGTAAGGAAGTCTTATCTCATTTTTGTTGTTGTTAGATTGGATTTGATAGGATTGGGGGTTGTGTTTTGCAACACAAATACAAATAGATCAATGGAGCATGTTATTGGTGGAAAGTTTAAGCTTGGAAGGAAGATCGGAAGCGGATCTTTTGGCGAGCTTTATCTAGGTTTTTAATTGAAATCTTTCTTCTTCCATTATTTATGATGTGTTTTGGTTTCATCTATTTTCAATTCCATGGAAAGCTTTTTCTTATGTTTCTGTGGTTTGTTTGAATTAGGTGTCAACATACAAAGCGGAGAGGAAGTCGCTATTAAGTTGGTACGTTGTGTCGGTGGGAGTTCATTTTTGTTTGGTGAGGTTTTGGATGTTTTTGAATGGATTACTAGGCAAATTGATGAAGTAGGTGGTTTTTTTTTTTTTGCTTATTATTGATCTCTATAGCAAGTAGTGGATACTTCTGTTGTTAGGACCATTGTGGCCATGCCGACAGTGTTGATAATGCCATTAAGTAATAAGTTTTGATATGCAAACGCGGTTGAGTGTAAAAAGAGAAAAAAAAAAATCCATGTTTGCTGATAGTAACTTTTTGTTGAGAAATTATGCATAATCACTCATGGTTGATATCTTTATGGGCTTTTTTTTTGCCCTTTTGTGGTAAAATTTGTATTTTCATGAACATTTGTGCTCATGTCTATATCCTCTATAAACATGATTGATTTATTTCCACTATAAACATATGATCGGTAGCTCTCTGGTAGGCATCTCCATCTCCACAGTGACAACCAGGTACCCACCCCTTCTTGTGTTGTGGTGTGGGACTCGGGTGGTGCGGGTGGGTGGGCGGATATGTACAAGAGGAGAAAAAAAGTGTTGATGTATTGGTTTTCTGTTTCACATTTGATCTCCCCCAAAATATCTGGCTCCACCTATTTTGGGTTTTGGTCCAGCTCTCCGACAATGTAGCGTAATCAACTAGGAAGATCTCTACGGTGGTTGCTATATACTTCAGCAATTGTCTCCTTTTCCCAGGTTTCAGTCAATATATTAAGGATTTGAGGGAACTTTAGCCTGGAGAAATATCACAAGATAAGGGGCTTTGTTCTTGGGAGTTTTACAATCGATGACGGTATTGTAGAGACCTAGATTCACTGCTTGACCTTTACAAAATATTGCATCTCTTTATGTGGGATTACGGACACTTGACAGACACAAGCTGGTGCTGTTTGGATTGGCTTGCGGCTTTTGAAAGTCTTTGCATCAACCATTGTGCTTTCATGCCTGCTCTGAATATGAACTTCACTTATTTCTTTGACCATGAATCTCATTGTCATCACAATTCACAGGAATCTGTGAAGACCAAGCATCCTCAGCTTCATTATGAGTCAAAATTGTATATGCTTCTACAAGGAGGGAGTAAGTTTTTACCTGCAAATATTGCTCTTTTATTTTTATCACTCATTCTTGGTGTTGAATATAATGAAAATGGTTTCTAAATGAAGCGGGAGTTCCACATCTGAAGTGGTTCGGAGTTGAGGGTGAGTACAATGCCATGGTCATTGATCTTCTGGGTCCAAGCCTGGAAGATTTGTTTAACTACTGCAACCGGAAGCTTACATTGAAAACAGTGCTGATGCTAGCAGATCAGTTGGTAAGTACACCATTCAATGGTTACTCCTGGAATTTCTTTGTTCCAAATAAGAGCATCATTTATAAAGGAACATTCTTGGTATAGATTAATGTCTACTTATTGGTTTTTTGTTGGCTTTGTGATCTTGTTAATCTTTGATATGTTAGATCAACCGAGTCGAATATATGCACTCAAGGGGTTTTCTTCACCGTGATATAAAACCAGACAACTTCCTGATGGGTTTAGGGCGTAGAGCCAATCAGGTATATTTTGTTGCACAAGCATATTATCCCTCCCCCAGTTGTTATGGGATGTGCATCCACTGCATGTGTCTGAATCATACTTACATAAGAATCTGACATTTTATTTTCTTTATTTTTCCTGTTTTAGTTTATGTCAGTTAAATTCTTAAGCTTTAGGCCAGGGCCTCTTCATCTCCCAAGCCCCTCAAGAGTGAGCTAAGACCAAGAACCATTCATTTGTGGTTCTTATTGAACCATATTTTGTTTGCTAATTTCCAACTTTTCGTTCAGTTTTTTTTTTCTTTTTTTGTAAAAGTACTATAAAGATTATTTAGAAGGAAAAAAAAAAATTATCACTTGGAAAGATTTTTTTTTAGGGGGAAGTAATAGAAATTACTCTTTGATCAGCAAGTTCTTGGGACTATTTTACCCACCCAGATAAATGGGCTAAGTCGAGTTCAGTGAAAAAAAGACAAGATGTTAAATGTGCACTATTTACACCACTATGTGGTTCAGTGTGTGCATACTACCTTTTGAATCTCAATACTAAAACACCATGGGCACTTCCAATACTAAACCTTGAACCAAGACAAGATGAAAAAAAAGAAAAAGAAAAGGAATCACAGAGGGCTCTAGTAGTGGTTTTCCAGAGGATATGAGATGATTTTCTTTGTAGTGATGTAACCCTTTAATCTGTTGTACCCTAACCCTAAATCTTCTTTTAATTTGATGTTCCTTCAGGTGTATATTATTGATTATGGCCTTGCAAAAAAGTATAGGGACCTACAAACTCATAAGCACATACCATATAGGTACTTCGTTTGCATTATTGCTTCATGTTTACTTCTATTTTTTTGTGGCAACTGACAACATGTCATAAACGAGAAAGTGAAATGTACAAACTTCAATCTCATTTTATGCTCTTCTATTGATTGTATACGAGTTAACGTTGACCTTGTCATATTCTAAAAGGTTGCACATTTATTTCTTTCATTGTTGCAAAAAAATTTCTCATGTACTATATGAAGAATCATGCCTTCCTTACAGGGAAAACAAGAATCTCACTGGAACTGCTCGTTATGCTAGCGTTAATACTCACCTCGGAGTAGGTGAGTGAAGTGATTGGTTAAGTGTAAACCAGTAAAATTAGTATTTGATGCTGAGCTGCAACAAATTCGGTTTGTTTTTTTTTTTTCTTATTCTGATCAGCACTTTTATTCTTTATTCAGAACAAAGCAGAAGAGATGATCTAGAATCTCTTGGTTACGTTCTTATGTATTTCTTGAGAGGAAGGTCAAATTTTTATGCCAGATCTGTATTTGTAGTTCTTTTTTTTTTTTTTTTGGGTGATTTTTTTTCTCTCCTGTGGACCTTTCTATTTGTAGGCTTCCTTTTAACTGAACTTCTATGATTACTGTGTATCAGCCTTCCCTGGCAGGGTCTAAAAGCAGGCACTAAAAAGCAAAAGTATGACAAGATTAGCGAAAAGAAAATGCTGACTCCTGTAGAGGTATTGGCTCTTTCTACCTTATAGTGGTTCTTTTTATAAAATAGAATAAAGAACATGTTCCTCTTTTTTTTTTCTTTTTTTTTTGAATGAATATTCCTTATATTTTAAATCAAAATCATTTTAAGAACTATATTATGAATACTAAATTTGGTCAACAGGTGCTCTGCAAATCTTACCCATCAGAGTTCATATCATACTTCCACTATTGTCGATCCTTGCGGTTTGAGGACAAGCCAGATTACTCCTATTTGAAGAGGCTTTTCCGAGACCTCTTTATTCGTGAAGGTATGTGTGAGATATGTTGTTATTGTTTGTAAGTTAAGACTGAAACCCTCTCAGTTTTGTTATTCTTATGTCCTTAGGTTGGATATACTATTTTTTTTTTCTCTCTTTTTCTTTTTCCTTCAAAAGTGATGAAAACTCACTCTGT
Organism: Umbellularia californica; assembly: GCA_028538565.1. NCBI lineage: Eukaryota > Viridiplantae > Streptophyta > Magnoliopsida > Laurales > Lauraceae > Umbellularia > Umbellularia californica. The sequence goes on along the minus strand of JAPQWN010000001.1, from coordinate 7,561,100 downwards.
AGTGAACATATAATGTTCAGGTTAATTAATTAAAACACAACTCTTCTAATTCTTACTTTTTACAAAACTGCAGGTTATCAGTTTGACTATGTATTCGACTGGACTATATTGAAATATCCTCAGATTGGCAGCAATCCAAGAGCTCGAGTAAGAGTTTAAAGAACTCTTTTTTGGGTGGGACTTCAATTTATTCATGCATATACTTAGCATTGTAAGTAATAGACATGGACACAACGCGTGTGTTAAGACTTTGAGAAATAGGGAGACCCACTCTAAAGCACAGGTTTTCAACCCAGTGGTTTGACAAGACTCAATCCAGTTTTACCAGCTCAAGTTTAATAGGAAAACTGATAGGTTGACCAGGCAGGTTAAAATGCCTGTAAAGCGATCCATCTGACTTGGCCAAACCTAGACAAGTCAAGCCATGTCACAAGTTTGCCAGTTAGTCCAACCAGGTTTTTACCAAATTTGTTATATTCGGTTCAACCCAATCCAATCCCCACTGTTTGACTTGGTTGAGTCAACTCGACGGGGTTCACCACTAGATAAAAAAAATATGCACTAGAGAGCCCAACATAGATATCTCCTTCTTTCTAGCTCATCTCATCAATCTAGGGTGGGCTTAATGAGTCCTAGTATTTAACAATTAAGTACGACATGAGAAGATGTTAAAGTAAACTATATGAAATTGAAAGATATGATTACTGTTTATGAAAACGTCCAATGGTAGGAAGTGTACATAGAATATAGAAAGGCATGGTTATTATATAAAAGTCACAATGATAATTTCCACTAACAAGAGAGAGCTCTCTTTAGATTAGCTGCATAATTTTGTGTCTGATATTTCAATCATCTTTTCCTTTTTAATGGATTGCCCTCTTGCTGATACTCTAATTTCAGTTTGAGCTTAGTACAATCATGCATGTTCTATGTTCTATTTCTTTTGTCACTTTTCAGCAATCCAGTGGAAGAACAGGAGCAACTGCCGGCCCATCTGCAGAAAGGCCAGAGAGAACCTCAGGTCTGTTCTCTTCACAAAATCTCTCAGTTATCTAGATGCATTTTTTATTTCTAATAAATGCTTCAAGATGAATTGATTTACTTGTTTTGTTTAGTTGGACAAGAGATACGTGATCGATTCTCAGGTGCAGTTGAAGCTTTTACTAGAAGAAACAATTCAAGTTCCGGTTTGCATGCTGATCACTCCAAAAACAAGAGTCCAGAAGATGCAGCTGCATTACCCAAGGAAGGGGTAAGAAATTTTGATGATGCCATTCTTTGGGGTTGATATGCACCTAATCTTTGAATATGAATTGTGCAAGAGCATAGTAGATTTCAATATTTAGGAGCAACTATTGACCAAAGGTTTTAAGTTGAATGTCACAACTAGAGTTAGTACAGGGGGCAGAGTGGAGACAATCTAGTGTTGTGCTATGTGATTGTGGGGTGCCACATTGCTTGACAGGGTATTTTTAATAAACGGCCATTGGACCTACTTTGTTGCTATGGTGCTTAATGTAAAATAAAAAATTAGAAGAAGCTAAAGTATGCGTGGTCAAGATGTGCATGCTTAGATGGTTGTGAAATGTGATAGATTTGGAAATGAGTTAAAACTTAGTAGCTCCATTAGAAGAGAAAATCAAGGAATGTTGGGGAACACAAACAAAAGACAAAGGAAAAACCCTATACGATGAATTGAATGAAAGGTTACAACTTCAAGGAACTAGGAGAACATGGAGCAGTGATTCAAAATCCAGACTTGGCCCCCGACTCAGTCCCCTTTGGGTTGATTCAGCCAAGTTGGGTCAAGTCCAGGTTTAGGCCCAAAAGGATCCCCAAATTTTCAAAAGGAATCTTTAAGAATTGCAAGAGATTTCAAAACCTTTATCTTATACCAAATTTATTTTAACTACTCTTGATCCCATTTATCTCTGTCAATTATGCTAAGATTTCAACATTCAAGCTATTTATGCCAATCACCTATCAATCCCATCTCTTTCCATTATGACTTTCACCCCTTTTATGCTAATCACACTTCAGTCAATTCCTTCTCTCATATCTCCTCATTCCCATTAATTTCTTAATTCTTCATCTTTTCTTGTGAGTGAAAAGCCCTGTGGAAACCTCCACTTGCCATCCACAATACCTTGAAGTCGTTGAGTATGCCCAAACAGTAGAATGCCAAATCCTCTTACAATGATGCCCCTGCTCCTGATTACATGGACTCGTGGAGGAATGGAGTCTAGTCATACAATCGTGATTCACCAACCATACATTCGGGTCAATGACTAAAGGGCAAAGAAATAGAAATGGTTATCCACACAGCATTTTTTTTTTTTCCTTTACTATTTCTATAGTTTTGTTTCAAGAACATTTTGCATCACACTATTGTGGTAAGGTACTTTGAACACTACTGAAAGGTGTAGGTGTACTGGGAGGGGGAAAAAGAGTGAGTACACTTCATTTTATGATTACTTTTAGAAAGGTATATAAGTGGTGTTTGACTTCCAGTATAGTTCTTACATCTGGGAATGGGACAATGAACCATAAAGCCAAGTACGATATCTTTTCAACATTTTTTGGAATTATGTCCAGCTGCGAACAACAAATGCATTGCAGCATGATTCTCTGCCTAATCATATGGCACCCAGTATCCACTTATTGACCACCTTATACATTGAAATGTTCTCAGTTTACAGTGCAATTGTTTTATCCTTCTGACACCAAGTCTTGTGCTTAGTTCAGATCATAGGTTGTGCAGGCAGATAACCTAGGTTTCTTCAAGGATTCATTTAGTTCACACACCCACCCCCCCCAAAACACCAAAACCATGCACACACGGTTTGCCTGGTGTGTGCGCAACCATGGGGAATGGTCCTGTTGGGTCAAATACCTAAGGGATACTCTTGTCAACCAAAAAGAAAAAAAAAATGGTATTACGATGCTTAATTAACTAAAAAAAATTAGTCATGGGAGCTCCTGAATATTTAGTAAATTAATTTCTTCAAAAGAAGTCGTGATTTTGTACCAACTGTAATAAATGTAATTGACTTTTTTGTACTCTCCTTTATTTTTTTTTTTCCCAATTTTTATTTGAGGTTTTTTAGTTTAAATAATGTCATCTCCAACTTTGTGTTAAGCACTCATAAGAAGGATTATTTTGTATTGGTTGTAAACTAATTCAAATGTTAGAAGGTGAGCCAACAGAGCAAGTAGTGTGCCAGTCAGCCATCTATATGGGAGACCTAGGAGCAAGATCACGTTAGAGACCCCCAAATCCATAATTAGCATCTGCTGCATCTCAAAGAAAAAGAGCAAGAACTGCTCATAGTAATGATTTAGGTTTTTAGTATAGTATTAAAGAGTTTGACTTAAGATAGAAAAGGGAACAAGATTTTCTCATACCATCATTTTGGATTTGTATTATTATTACAGAAGTTTGTACATTGTTGGAAAATTTGAAAAAGCAATTATAATCTTAGTGTTTGTAATTTACAATTTTTGGACTCTCAGGGATCTGAATCCAATAGAGGCCATGGTTCCTCACGAAATGGCAGTGTGTCAAAGAGGGGTGTTGCTTCGAGCAGTCGGCCAAACACCTCTGGCGAGCCCAGTGAGCTGGCTAGTCGTACAACTCGTCTTTCAGGAAGTGGTCGCCCATCAAGTGCCCAGAGGATCCAACCTGGCTATGACAAGTCATCCCTCTCTCGTAGTGCAGCTGCTCGAAGCTCCCGCGACGACCCTGTACGGAGCTTGGAACTTCTCTCAATTAGTACAGAGAAGCGAAAGTGAAGAAAGATATAGTGGCAGTGGGACCAGAAGGAGCCTGGTGAGAAATTGCTTCTGTTGAGAGATGAAAGAAAAGTCCTTTGTTGTTACTTGTCTGAGTTTGTTTTTCTGAGCGTTAATTAACTTGCCTTGGATCCTCTCTGCCAATATTCTTTTCATTTAATTTTTTTTTTCCTGATGGTGGTAAACCGTAATCGATGTACAATGAAAATATCCTCTATGGTATTCTTCACGGGAAGTTATCATTCTCTTATTCCTGGTGGGGAGGAGTATCATGAACATTTCCCAGTCTCTTATTTCTTTTAGAGACTCTGGAAAGTATAATGTGTTATAAACTCATTCAAGGATGAAAATATTTCTTCACTTTGAGAGTTGTTAATATGTGACCCTTTTCTTACTAATGAATATATCTTACACGCTCTGCCCCGCGGGTGTTGTATTTTAGGATGCTTTTTCTTATATCCTATTGATTAGAGTGTCATGGAACCTGCTCCATTGATATTCACAGATTGTCAGCCTGTATACCACCTGGTGAAACTTCAATTTCAGGATCCAGTAATCATCATGCCTTAACTCTGTCCTTTTCTCTTTTTTTCTTATTCATTCGAGATTTTATCGTTCTCTCCCTTCACTTGGTTTGTAGAACTTCTAATCCATCAATACATTGTATGGTTCAATGTATTCAATTTGCATGTGATTTTCGATACTCATGAAACTGATCTTTGAACCCATGCTGTACCTGTTAGATGTTCAAATTTCTAACTGCTGTCCGAAATTGCCCTCAGGCAAGCTGTTGGAACGGCTTGTTTATTTTAGTTTCCTTTGTACACAAGTTATATGTTTGAGCGTTTATTTTGTGCACAGAACGAAAATGATGTCCAAGGGAGAATGATTCTCTTTTCTGCAGTTCTCACTTTCTGAGGTGAAGACACCTTTGCTACTTTTGCGGAAAGTAGATCTGGATCCAAGAAATCAAAAACCACTTGCTACAGTATGCATGAGGAAAATTACATTTCACCATGGAAAACTGTGCACAAACATGCCTCTGTTTATGCTAATAAAGTGTTTGGGTAAATCAGTACACTCATGGCTGAGCAGTGTTGGCACTCTTAGTATTACAGATATACCCAAGGATCGATCACTGGTCTTCAAGAGTAAAGTGTCTCTCCTATTCAGTAGTCCACCCTAGCCAAAAATGAAAAAAAGAGGAAATTACCTGTGTTAACTGTTTTGGGGGGTTTCTTCTTTTTTTATAATAAATATTTACGGTAAACATAGTTGCAGTTAATGTAAAAGTACAGAGTGCAGGGCTCGGTTGCCCCAACGACCTTATTGGAGGATCAGTCACATGAGCAGAAATCACAAGTTCTGAAGAGAGGCACATTCAATTACCTGGGTTGAAAACTCGTGACTTGGACTAGACTCGTTATAAAAAAAAAAAAAAAAAGATCATCGACTCAGATAGAGCCTAAGCTAATAAGACTCGGGAGAGTCGTGTTTTTTTAAAAAAAAATCAAGAATATTTTAAAAGAAATCTATTACTTATAAAATATAAAAGTATATTTATTTACATGCATTCATGATAATCAACTCAAATTAATAAATTTATATACGCAAGAAATCACTACAATAAGAAAAACAAAAGAAAAATATTGCATATTAAATAATTTATTAGTTCAAATATTGAATGTAAAAGATCAAAATAAAGTTTAAATTACTCTCCGGTCATCATATATCATATATAATAACTTATAAATAAATTTTAATTGTTTAAAATTAGAACCGCCTATGGTTTGGAATGCAAAAAAAAAAATTGTTAACATAAAATGACTTGGCTGAATCTCTCCTGTTTTTAACTCAGTCCTTCGTAAAAAGGAGATGATTCAGGGGAGTCAAGAGTCAGTATCCACACTATGCCCTCGTCTCACCTTTTTGGGATAATTAACACAAAATAAGAAACAATTGACAAAATGAGGCATGCTGCATACATACAGACGGTCAATGTAATGCCCACATTGAAGGAGGGCCTCGAATGTTGCCAGTATCATGTAAGCCTGGACCAGGGGACGGTATGGTATAAGCATTCTAATTTTGGAGCAAATCCAGTTTGTCCAACAAAGAATGTGTAGTGACATGCAGCAGAAAGCTCCCAAACGAGATACGTACTGGCCACCTGATGATAGCCTTGGGCAAATTAACAGTTCAATGAAAAATAGAGCATGCAATTCTCATTCAACTGCAAAACAGCGCATTCAACTGCAAAGCTGCCCATTCAGACTACTGAGCACATTTAACCCGTCGTGATCAGAATGGGCCATGCCAACCCTTTCTCAAGGGTGGAACAGCCCATGCATTGGAACCCACTTGGATGCATCTAAATTAATGATGTAGAAAGTACAATAGGTACAACAGGTCTCACTAAAACCTATGCGCAAAAAGATTCATCCAATCAAATTATGCAATCTACTATTTTGAAGGCCTCAAACTTTCCAAATTCTCACCTTTGAATCAGCATCAAATTTTGCACAATCGACTTTGTGGGCTAGTTTACAAATTTCAGCAAGGAGCCAATTCACAGCAGGAACGGGGCATGTGGGCACAATGGGTCAGGCTGTTCGTTGCTATTCAGATATGAACATCAATGTTGGACACAAGAAGATCAAACGTAGTTCCTTGAATTTTTAATTATTTATTTATTTTTTTAATCTTCACCCAAAAACATGTACAAGGAAATGATATTTCTTATGGAAAAAAAATGACTAATATCTACTGTCCTGCAAAACTCTGCTAAAATATTCTACCACCCGGTTCATCGGTCACATAGGCAACCAAATGCTCAGAGTCACCTCTCCAATAAAAAGATAAATCCAGTGTACTGTTTTGGGTACAAGCTAAAGAACACATTGGGACATAAAGGAGAGAAGGGAGTTCTCAGTCTTTAATCCACCATTTCTTACTTAACTTTTTTCTGATTGTATAGCACAATGCATTATAAAAACCTTAATCCCCTCCTGACTTGGATCGTATGATTTAAAATTGAGGTACTATCGTGATATGTAGAAATGATATTGGCACATATAAACATAAATGCAAGACAATACCATCCACACTGGTGAATATTCTTGAACAATTAAGAGGCTGCATTTCTCATATTAAAAGAAGACAGCAAACATGTACAACATTCATCTCAGGGATTTCTGAGTGCTGCCAGCCTCTTCTCAAGCTCATCCACATCCGAGCTGCATATAAGATAAAATGCATAAATAGATGAAGAAGATGAATGTTGTATGAATAAATGTATATCATGACAGACAGATGGTTCCAAAGGCAACTTAGAGAAAACTGTGGAACTGCATCAGATAAGCTATTATCACCTTGAGGCTAAATAAAATACAAATCATGACACAAGAATATCACAGGAAAGAAAAGGTGAGTAGAAAGGAGTATTGTATGAGTGACTTCGTAGGCCTTTTATCCAGTGATATTAGACCCAATGGCCTGCCTAGATAGGTAGGTGGAATATGGAGCATGTGGATGGGTGGTGAAGAAACCATCCAAGACCCACTGTCCGAGTGATATTGATACGATTAATTTCAACCATTGCAAATATTTGTGATTGGATCTAAACCCTGGGGTGATTTGATGGCATGAAACTCTGCCCACCCCCAACCCTCTGGTACCCGATGCATAGGGGACCATGCAGAATGCAGATGCTAGTTGGTGAACTTTGCACCACATGACTTGCCTAGTGAAATTCCCACTAGAGGAGAGATCTAGCATTTACTGATTACACAACTAAAAAAAAAAAATAGTCCATAAAAAATCTGTTATTATCTGGGCTTGACTTATTTCAGCCATTGCAAATATTTTTTGACCATTCAATGTGTGTGTACATATATATTAAAGTATTTTACCATTAATATATATATAAATATTTGAAAATAGACACATCTCTACCATGATTGCATTGAGTGGGAGTTGAAACTCTTTCAATAATTCTTTCAATATGTTTTCCAAAAACCAAAGACCCCTACTAAATAATAGCTTTTTAGCAAACTGGATAAAAAAAATAGAATACAAATTCATTATTTTCTACATAAAAATTATTTAAAAAATGTGTGGAAGATCCAAACGCAACCAAACTAGTTCATTCCAATTAGTGAAATAGACCTACCTGATAACAAACTGTTGAGTAAATTAAATTGTGATTATTCGACCAAACTATGATCCTGGTTGGAACCTAGTTCTTCTGGGTATTATGGACATACCTTCCAACATCCTGGCTCTTCTTTGCAGCAATTCTTCCTCTGGGAGCTGAAGACAACTGGTAGAAAGATGAGCAAGCAACCTTAGATGATAATATATCTATTAATAGGATAGAAGCTATCATATTACCTAGAGAAAGAGAACTAATATAGATAACCAAGATAAAGAGAACTAATATAGCTAACCTGTGAAGCGACATCGACACCAATTTCATCTAGGACCTGCAAGATGAGCCGTTAAATTAGAGATAAAATTAGAGCAGCCCTCAAAGTTCACATATATAGTGATCTGATAGTGCTTTGTGTGTGCGTGCGCACGCGCAGATGGGTTGATCCCTCAACCATGCATAGGCCTTCCCATTCTCCTACCCTCTGATGAATTACATACATCTAGATTAGGTAGGCTCTACAACGTAGTTCTCACATGAAAGGCTCCATATGTGTGTGAGCATGTGCAAGTGTGTGGATAACAGTTATCATCTTTCTTCTTTGAGAGAAGTATAAAGCATGATATAGGTAGATTAAAGGAATTGTTTTGGTGATAAAGAAAGGTAAATAGAACGTGCCTGATTAGTCAACTCCTCAGTTTCATCTTCAGCCTCATCATTGTCCAAGACATCATCAAGGGATTCTGACATCATCTCACTCTGCATAAAAGAAACCCCAAACCAAATCATATTAAAAACTCACAGGTTATGCGGTACCCTCTCTTCCATCATGTTCAAGCTACCGATATTACTCTGAAAAATAATATTATATCAAGATGAAGGAAAAGGCTGGTTCCAAAACATGCATACATTTATGCGGGTCAAAACAAAATAATGGTCAAGACAAAGAAGATAACCATATGGAAAGGCAAATATAAGCTCATGCAAGGCAAGCAAACATATAAATGCTAACTTCAACAGGAAACAAAAACATATAAATCCCTTAAAAAGTTATCAGCAATTCAAGCTCTCTAGAAGGAGCAACTCAAGTGTCTCTTCCAAAGGCCTGGAAGGAGCAACTCAGCATCACCTCCAAAGGCAATCATTGACTCAACAAAAACTTGGAATCTCGACCAAAGACATTGAGAAGCTTGCCACTCATTCCAGCTTGACAACCTCACTACGGAACTCTAAGAATGTCTAGATGTGGTCTTCACCTAAGTTCCAAACAAGTGTGTCTTGGATCAACCCGTAAACATTCGGACTGCCAAATTCCTTTTCCAGCAATAATTGAAGTGAAAATGTCACCAAGGACTTTTCAGCAATAGTCGAAACATCAAATACAACATTAGAGATGGAAATCCAGAACCCTAGAGTAATGGCGGGAGAAGTATCCTTTTGGACCCATTTGTTTGTATGGAATTAAACCCCTAGGAATTCTAAGAAATGTATTCCGATCAAAGTAGCTAAAATTGAAGAAACAACGTGAAGATCCATAAATGACCATCAACTAATCTCCCCTTTGGTGTAAACGATTGCCCAGTCATCATCCTAGTAAATCAAATCCTGGGAATACACATTTTAACATGGATTCCCAGGAATCTAATTCCATGCAAACAACCTTTGTGTTTGTTTAAATCATTAAGGACATGCTTAATAACAGGCAAGGAATTCGTGAGGAATCCACAGATTTGAGGATTTCTCACTGCCCTTGGAACAGGGATTCCTAAGTGAGGATATGTATATTTGAGGATTTCATATTGATATCGGTGCGTATCAATACATATAGCTAAGAAAAAATTGTATGGATGCATAAATCCTCAAAATTGAAGATTTCCAAATCTTGTGGAGGAGGCCAGACCTGAAAATCCTCAAAAATGAGAATTTTCACTGGCCCAAGTTCTCAAAGATTTACAATTGCCAAAAGTGGGTTTTCCGCGACTTTGTGGAAAACCGGTGAGGAATGCCAAGGATTTGAGTGCCAAAAGTGACCTAAATGACCTTTAAATTACTTTATAGTTTCTACCAAAAACATTCTTACTTTGCTTTACATAGAACTTTTGCCACGCACCAAAAAAGATAAACAAAAAAGAATGACAGCCCCACTGGAAGCATAGATGTCATCCTGTGCAGTGTAAATATTACAAAAGGCTAAACAAACTTCCTGGAACTTTATTACATAATAGCATTTTCACTTATAGTAGATATGCCACGATATAAACAAGATATAGAAATATTACTGTCATATCCATCTGTGCTGACTGCTTCTGAAATTCTTGCATCACCTTCATTTGCTTTGCAGGTGCCATTTCCTGAAAATGAAACCAAAATTATTTATTAAAAAAAAAAAAATCAGTGAAAGGGAAGACATGAGAACATTTGAAATGAGTTGCTAGTCTGATGCAATGAAAATGGTAATCCATGCACAGTTGCTGACAAACAATCCACTTAGGATGATCACACAATAAATGTATATTCTTTCAAGTTACAAGGCAAGACACAGAGAAGTAACTTAAGCAGATTATATTATTTTTCATCATATCCCAGACCTTATTCATAGCTGCCATTGCTTTGCTTGCACCTTTCATGCCATCTGCGACAGAAGTGTTGGCATGCATTGCCTGCAATGGGTGAAAAAGAGAAGCAAAAACTTTAGGAGACATAACAATGCTCGATAAAATCAAGTAAATCGACGGCAAACCCACTGATGGGGATGTATATGGGAATAGAGATAATAATAATAATAATAATGAATAGAGGTATAGAGTAGGGACCACCTGTGTGTGTGTTGCAATACCACGCATCTGAGCTCGGCCACCTTGTAAATTAGCAATTTGTTGTCTTAGTCTGACAAGCTGGCGAGCTAAAATTTTTGTTGCGGCCTGCAAAACATGAGGATGATAAGGGCCTGTTTGGATGCACAAGAAAACACAAGAAAATAATATTTTATAGAATATAATCTTTCATTTTCTAAAGAAGAGAATCTTGTGTGTTTGGTAATCCAAGAAAAATTTAAAGAAAAGAATATTTTCTTTCAAAAAACTCAATATTTTCTCCTATAGCTCCCCCTTGTAGAAAACATTCTACAAGACAAGAATCTTTCAAAATGACAATTAAAAAGTAGTAGAGTAAAGTAAAGACTTTAGTTCACCAAATCCATCATAATGTGTTTGTTTACATATAAGGTAAAGTAAACTAAAAGTAAATATCACGGCACGGTAAAGTTGGGGTAAAGTAAAGGTTGGCTAAAATATTTGGTAAAGCAAAGTAGGAAGGAATGGTAAAGTAGTTTCTTTTATTTGACTTGACTTTATCACATTTTATCATATTTTTATATGGTAAATAAGAAGTGATTTATTTATAGGTGTGGTAAAGTAAAATAAAGATTGATATTATATCATAGTAAATGTGAGGCAAAGTAAGGTGAGATGAAGTATGTGGTAAGGCGAAGTGGGAGAGAGAGTTGTAAAGTAGTGGTTTTGTATATTGACTTGATTTTACTATACTTTACCATGGTTTTATGTGATAAAAGAAAAGTAACTTAAGGTAAAAATATTGCAGTTGAACTTTACTTTACCACACTACTTTTTTATCCAGATTTGGTAAAATATATAGAAATTAAAATATTTAATAAAAAATTATTCTAATAATGTAATTTAATTTAATCACATCACCTTCCAAACAACTCAATTTAAAATTTGTGAGATTCTTCAAAAATTGCCAAACAACAAAAATATTGTAATATTATAATATTACATTATTCTATTCTATACTATCTTATTCTTGCAATATTTAAATCTGTAACTATTTTATTCTGTAAACATCCAAACGGGCCCTAAACCATCAGTTATAACTAATCCTACATTTTTTACAAGGAGCTGCCACAGTGCCACTAATCGTGCAATGACAGTAACTTTCCATCTGTACATACAATGCATACATAGAGAGAGAAAATGATTTTTATCCCTCATTTTTTCCAATCTGTGTAATGAGCCCAGTAATGATAAATACACCACCAACCCCAACACACACACAGAGAGAGATGGCCACTCATTCAAAATTCACTCCAATGGGAGTGGGAACCATCAATGGACTGATCACATGTAAAAAAGTGATTTTTTTATTGGAGTTAATAGAGTAATTTAGATGTGATCAATCCAATGGTTGGTTGTCACTCCCATACAAGTGGATTTTTATGGTGCCTATAGATTGCAATGGAGCATCCTCCCACTTTTGAGTGGAAGTAAGCTGCATGGACTCACGTATGTACGTAAATTGGCAAGGTAACATCAAAGAACCTACTTCATTTCCAGTTTTAGCCGTCCTCTTTATTTCCGCAACAAGCCTTTTCTCCTGTCACATGAATGTAGCTCAATATAAATGTTATACAATCAAGCTAACAATCTAGCCATAGATTGAACCATGTTAGAAACATAATAGTATATCATTTAGCATACTTCTAACTGCAATGTTGCAATCTCCCTCTCAATCCCTGAAAAGTTCAAAAAGTCATGATCAGACACTTTGGGGATAAGTTTTGACTTCACCTCACATCCAAATACCAAGAACAAATTGAAAAACAAATTTTTCAAGACAACAGAAATTCCTCAGCGGTTGAGTCCTGTAATTTGAGAAAGATAGAAGATAAAAAGGAACAATAACAAAACAACGAACTGCTAACAACAAGATAGATCAGGAGAGACAGAAATAGTAAAGCAACTAATGATACATGAGAGCTTCTAGAACAGCATATTGCATGGCAGATTATACTAATATGTAATGCATAGAACAATAATCAATATTTTCAGGGAGCGGTTGGGTTTATGCAAGGTAGATCAACTACAGAAGTCAATTTCCCATTATGGCTATTGACAACTCATGAAAAAAAATTTAATAGGAGAGAAAAACTTAAATAGTTTTTTTATTTAAAAAGACATGCAACAGAGCACAGAGGAAGTTGATGTGGACAACATTGAAGAGAAAAGCATCCCTAAAAAATAAATGAAGATTATACAAAACATTTAGCAATTGGTAATAACAACTGTGAAAAGTGCAGAGAGATGGCAGAACCTAGTTGTAGTAAGATAGCACTTGAGTCTGCAGTTAGCCCCCATCACTAGCCTTGGATACCCAAGATGATTAGTGCATGTTGTTTAGTAATGTTGTGTGGTACCAGAAGTTGAAGAAAGGTTTTTCGCTAAATGAGTTCAAAATTTATCTACAATAAATGTTTTCAAAAATATATATCTACAAGAAACTTTTGAACAAATCAAGGGTTTGGGCTAGTGGCAATCCATTGGGGGGAAGGTGCAGGGAAGCCCCCTAGACCAGGTCCTTCTTTGCTTGGGGACAGACTAGTCCTTCTTTGCTTGTGATAAATTAGATCAGTGCATAGGCAAAGTGAAGACAAATTAGTGGAGTTTCGTGCAATAACTTTAAAAAGGCATTTTCGAAATACAATGTTTAACCTCCTCAATTTATAGAGCTACATGTCAGGCAATCTAGAGACGAAAGAAGATAAAGTAGATGCGCCACACATGTGTTTAGCACATGAATTGTGAAGTTACAAGAAAAAATATATAAAAACAGAGCCAGGAGCGAGTACATAAGAAAATAGTGGTTGATGAGTGTCCTATCACCTATGGGCTTTGAAGATGCAAAAAAGTGGTGGCCTCACACTTTTTAATTGTAACATGGCTAGATAGGTATGGAATTTGACAGCACCTAGGTTTTGTACCGCCTGGCATGCTGGGGAAAACTGGTGATCACTTCAAGGCATGAAACTTTAACTTCCACAAAGCGAGGGAATGTTCTATGGATACTCTGTTCCATGCAGCCATTTGATCCTCATGGAAGAAGAGAAACAAAAAAAGATTCTTTGAGAATAGATCAATGGGTATGGCAAACTTGATCTCCCCTGTACAGAGCAAAGTATGAGCATTGTCAAATGTACAGGGGTTTCCTTTTCGCACAAGCTCCTTGAATGAAGCAATAGTTTGATAGAAAATAGCCATTGTCTGATTTAACCAATGAGGTGGTCTATTCTGCTACCAAGTTCAACAAAGCTAAACTTAGGGCTAGCGCTATCAGGAACCCACGCTTGGTTAGGTTGAAAGTCTAATTGGTGACTCCAGCGCCCTGGGATAGCACTATCAACTATACCCAGTTGCTGGCCTTAGCAACTGGAGCTCCCAAGCTCTTGTACTGTGTATTGGGTTGCAGGTAAAAGTTGGAGTTGATTATAGATTGGTGGCTAGTCTAATTAATTAGTGAATGTGATGAGCTTACTTCATAATTCAAGCATCTGATCCTTGTTGCAAGCCAAACTAAAAATGAATTCTATAATTTCATTCTTTTAAGAACAAACACTCAATACAAGACAAAAAAATTCCAGTAAATCAACAGAAGAAAACCCTAAAAGACAGATCTCAACACAAGGAAACCAATTAATACCTCTCGTCGCATTCGCCATTTCTCTCTTACTCGACCGAATTGCTTCTGAAACCAAAAAAAGATATACAATGATCAACAAAGTATGATATATAAAAAATTACAATCGAATATCAATGAATTCCAATGAAATTGGAAAAAATTAAACGAATTTGTTGATGAAACCCTAGAACTATAGGAAGGAAGCGTTGATTCAAAGAAAAAGAAACAGCTGTATGAAAAGAAGAAGAAGAAACCCTTGGAGAATTAGGGGTTCGGACCTTTTGCAGTGGGTTTTTTGGCGAAGATGTTCATCTTTCAACTTCAATTGCTCGATCTTATGAAGATTGATCGAATCTTCGGAATTCGATGAAGATAGAATCTCCGATGAATCAAACTACTACTTTGGAAGAGAGAGATTAGATTAGAATGATCATAGGATAGAAATGAAAGAGAATTGAATTAAATAATGGTAATCTAATACTGAGAATTGTCGGTTCCTTCGAAAATGGAAGGATGACGCGGTTTCTCTTCCTGACAGCTAACGCTCTCTCTGCTAGTCTTCCACCGCGTGGTAGAAACTTTTTATGGTGGGAAATGCCGTATGAGAGATACTCTCACCAACTTTATGAGAGATGGGTGGGAGCCCTCACTTCCATATCCACTATCTCTCATAGAAGCACTTCCCTTTTATGGTACCCTAATATATTCATGCAGTTCATGGGTCAAGAACAGCTTACTGACATCTAAATGGATAGGGTTGGGCTCGACCCGCATAACCTATTTAAAAATGTCACTAATGGTTAAGGTTGTAAATGGGCCGGTTCGGGTCCGAATCCATTGTGGACCTAGAACTGGAACCATTTGGGCGTGTTTGGCAATTAATTAGTTAAAGTGAAGTAAAGTGAATCCAGACAAAGGGTCATAACAGAAGTACACAATTTCAAAATTTCCTCCGAATTTTTCTTAAAAAGTCAAAAAAGCAATCTCTTTTCTCCACTGAAAGACAAATAAACTCCATTTTTCTAGACAAAAAGTCAAAAATATTCCTTACCAGACAACTAAAAACAAAACACCATTATAACACCTTCTATTTTATTCTCTCTTGATTTGATGCTTCACCTCACCATACTTCAATTCACCATACATTCAAACAGGCCTAAGGAGAAGGTGGAATTGGATACGGACCCGAAACCATTTCGGAATCGGTTTCTTGGTTCCGGAACCAGAACCATATATGGGACGGGTCCAGATTTGGGTCTAGGTAGAGAATGATATTTAAAAAATATAGATTTTATAGAAAGTTTTTGAAAATTGAGGTAATTGTCGGGTTTCGGGTCCACGGGTCCGAACCAAGGTTGATCCATAACTGGATTCATTTACTTATCGAGGCCTAAATAAGGATCCAGACCCGATTTTTAATGGGTAGAACCTCCGAGTTATGGGGCGTCAACCGTCAACACACAAATCTAACCTCATACAAATATGTTGTTTGGTGTTTTAATTTTTTTTTTTTATGCTTAAATTAATAGTTTAGGTAGAATCGGCCCAGCGTGTGTTGAGCTCTGTTAGCTTGAAACTAAACTCAAATATAAAACATGTTGGCCCACGTGGAAGCGGGCTAGGGTCGAGTTGACCTGCATAAAGGTTTGGACTAGGGTTACCTAACCCGTATCAAAAAACAGGTTGGATGTGTGGGGGGCTTCAATCATTGGCACCCTTGGTCTTCCTGACTAGGCCTACTCGACCCTCCTAAGTCCAGCCAGAGGGGCCCGCTTGGAATCTTGTCAATCATGGCTGGACAGAGGGTTCCAAAAGTCTCCTTGTGAGAAACTCTGTGAAAAATGTGTCTACTGGGGCACCTTGCCCACATATGATCAAGTTATTCTGGCATACATTACTCCTGTGAATTGGGATAAGCCCAAATTTGACATTTGTTAGATTGGAATGACGATGATGATGTCTTTTTAAGAGTGTTGCTACTGGCACACAGTTTTTTTCTTTTCCCACACAATTTCTCTCCACACACATTTGTAAAATTTTAAAAATACATTATTACTTTTCACACACAGTCAAACTTCCTAAACTACCCATCCCTCCATTTCCCTCTTTCTTCCCACACACATCTTCATCCCTTTATTCTCACACACAAATCCCTCTTTCTTCCACATCACCGGCGAGTGGATTTCTCCGGCGTTCCTCCAGCGATCTTCCGGCGTTGCCCGTTGTCTCCACCATCTCCTCTTTCTAAGGTAAATGCATCCCTAAAATACATTACCATTTATTCTTCTTCCCCATCCCTTTTTTACCTCCTTTTCCATCTTAGATTACCTTTCTTTCCATGAAAACTTGTTATGGGGATATATTCTAGTTCAATATATGTTTTTAGAAATAATGTGAGTGAAGATGGGTGCATTCCGGCTGCAAGGAGTGGATCTGGTCAAGGGTTCTTGAACCCATTTCCGTGAAGTGTTCGGTCACTGTGTGACCGAACAAAGTGCGTTTGTTCGAACCTGAGAGTCCGAACAAAATCACTTTGTTCGGACTTTCAAGTCCGAACAGTATAATAATGTTCGAACATTTGTGTTCGAACAAAGTGAATCCTCACTTGGTTTGTAGGCCCTTAGATATAATAAACTATATATACTTCCAAGCCCATAATAAATATATAAACTATCATATATATACTTCCAATCTCATAATGACTACCTGGCCTATTATCCCTACTTGGTCCAAAGGCAACAAACTCAAGTCAAATAGAAACTTGGTCAACCCGAGCTATGCAGGTTCAGTAAATAGAAAAATAGAAACTTGGTCAACACAAACAACCTGTTATATTTTTGCTTTTTTTTTTTTAATCCATATAGCTTTATTTATAGTTTTTTTTGTTATTCTTCAAAAAATTTATTTCTATATTTCAAATATGGACCAACCAGGCTCTTCTAGGGTGCGACCTACCGCTTCAAGTAGGAGGCGACGCCACCGGGTGGAAGAGATTGTAGAAGACCCGGTGGTCCCTGATGAGGAAGTTGAAGAACAACCTGAGATGAAAGAGCAACCAGCTCCGAAACAACCAACTCCGAAGCAACCAGCTCTGGGGCCACAAGATAGGTCCTTATTGACCAGCTTTGATACACATATAGCTGGGTACATTTGGATTCAACAGATGTATTTCACTTGTATCATATCAAGTTTGATTTATTTGTTAATTTCTTTAATAATGTCTCAATGGTTGAATGTAGGACCGAGGAGCATTGAAGTGTCTAAGCCATGGCCAGAAAGTGCCATTGTGGCAACTAAATGAGTCTGATAGGTTTAAAGAGTTGGTATCGAGATCCATATTGGCTTTGTTAGTGACTACATCATACCGCTCCGTCAATAAGATTATTGTATCGGGTTTTGTGGAAAGGTGGCAACCCGAGACTAACACCTTTCACATGTCATTTTGTGAAATGACCATCACGTTAGATGATGTTGCATCCATCCTAGGCATCCCAAATATGGGGCGGACTGTATCTTATAATGAAATAATGACATATGAAAAAGCTCAAGCACTCCTTGTTGATGCACTAGGAGTAGAAGCGACTGAGGCACATGAATAGCTGATGCAAGTACGGGGCCAATCTGTTAGATTTGAGTGGTTGCGAGAAAGGTTTGCCGGTGTATCTGAGGATGATGTGGATGAGATGGTTGATGTAGTATTCCCAAAAGAGTACCTGTTCGATTTAGTATTCCCAAAATGGACACAATTGTTTGTCCATGCCGAGACAAATCTCTCCTTGTAAGCATCCAACCAACTGCCTTTTACGTAATTGAGTGCATCGGGATACGTACTGAATTCTTGATTTAGCTTATTTAGTTGTTCACCAAACTCCTCTTCTATGGATGAAGATACCAACATATTCTAGTTCATAATAAACCTGTCCCATTTTTCTTTCGTTTCAAACAACTTTTTACATCTCGCCAATACGTTTCTATTAATGTGCCATTTGCATAATAAATGAGTAGCATCCGGGAATTCTCTGTTAATGGCGTTCATGAGTGACAATTCTCTGTTTGTCACAATGACAACGGGAAGAATTCCATCACCAATAATAGAACGCAATACACCCAATGCCCATGCATAATTTTCTTCACGTTCCGCATGAAGGTATTCAAAGCATACAGAAAAAGTCATGTTTGTGGATGTGACTCCAACAACCTCCAATAAAGGTATGCGATAACGGTTGGTCTTATGAGTACAGTCCATTATCAAAACATGTGGAAATACACGTAACAAATTTAAACTGCTTGGGTGCGCCCAAATCAAGTTAGTTACAGTCTTGCTATCCTCGCAATTCTTATGCCATTCGATGTAATTATGCTTTGCTAACTTCCCAAGCAGTTGTTGTATCTGACTTCTTCCACCTTGCTCATTAACTTTATATCTGTAGCCCGCATGGTATACTGTCTTCATTGTGGTTACGTTTAATTCACTTATTTGTTTCAACGTAACCAAAATTTCTTTTGGTCTAACCATGCTCTTGGATATATCAACCAGCAATTGAGTTTCCTTCGTTGATAATTTGCCTGCAAATGAACACCCCTCTAAATGTTCTGCTGTTGAATGATTATGCACGCCACATACGACCTCCAACATCCAATCATCATTCGAGTCTAGCTTTATGCCCTTTAATGCGAAAGGGCATCCACATTTTTTTGAACCGGTTTGTTTGATCCTTTTTTGCTTTTGGCCCTCTTCATGCTTATATTGTCCACTTTTCTCGCATGCAAGGAGTACTCTAGCTTTGACACCTATCCGAGCAGCATTTGAAACATTTATCACAATGACAGACCCGTTTTTCCTTCCTACAGCACGAGCCCAATTGATCAACGAATCGCGACTGTGAAATATCTACAATAAAAAAATTTAATACGGATTTAGTAACAAATAATTGTAATTTGAATAATAAATTCGTAGTTAGACTAACCTCTTGAGTTATAAACTAACTAGTGTAATCCATGACAAAGTCCGATCCAACCTGACTTTGCTGCGTAGAGACCTGCAAAAATAGAAATTGAATATCACTGTCCGGTCCTGAACATCCGAACATCCACCATATGCTCGGATGTTCAGGTCCGAGCATATGAGGTACGTTCGGACCTGAAAGTCTGAACACATCGCGATTCTGCAACTTATTCTGGGGGAGAAAAAAATTAAAAAATGAGGCATAAATACAAAGAAAACACAAACAAACAAAGGAACAGACCTTTCCACTACTACTTTGATTTAAAGGCACAATTTGATTGTTGTTTTCTTCCATCATTGCACTAGAAAATGGAGGAATGTAAGTGAATATGAGTTGCCCAAGAGGATGAAGGAAGTAGAGAGTGAGAAGTGGAGGGTGAGATAAGTTGCTTAGGAGAAAATGCTGATCTGTGAGTGAAGATGAGTTGCCCAAGGAAGATGGAGGAAGTAGAGAGTGAGAACTGGATAATGAAATGGGTGAGAGAAGAAGAAGAAGAAGAAGGGCTTGTATGTGAAAAGAGAATGGGTTTTGAGGTTTTATGGAATTTTGGATATTTTGGTCATTTCATGAAGGGGTAATAATGTAATAAAAAAATGATAAATTGGCTGTGTTTGAAAAGTAAAAATTGGTGTGCCAATAGTAGCACTCCTTTTTAAAGCTATGGATCAGAATGATGCAATGAAATTGATGGTTTGCATAATCCCATGAGATACCTCCATCCACAATCCCCTAATTAACATATCCCAAATTCGCACAATCCCCTAATTAACATATCCCAAATTCGCACATGAGTTCATAGAAATGGCTTCTAGGGCCTACCTGAGCCATGCTAATCATAAAGGGAGAGAGAATCCAAATCAGAAGAGATCGGCACATGCACCCTATTTTAGATCATGATAGTCCCTTAGATGGATAGCCCTCTTAATTTTTGGATTTGGTTTCGATTTTTGGTCAAATGTTAGATGTCTATTAATTACGACTTCATCAAAAGGCAACAGGAGCATCGAGCGAATTAAAGAGGGACCAACATCAAATCCTGTACTATGCACAAGTTAAATCAGAGCTTTTCTCTCAATGCCATCCTGAACTACCAGGAAGAGGAAGTGGTTTTAGAAATGTCCGTTTGAAAAGGGGTACCTTTGAAGAGATGAAGAATTGTACAAATGAGAGTCGTAGTGGTTGATAAATAAGTGATGCCCATATAAATTCTTTATTTTTAAGATGAAACGGATTCTGATAAAGAGGTGGGACCTTGGCTTCTTTTTCATTCCAATAGTTTTCCAAGTTTAAAAAAATTATATATGAGAGTGTGGATGTGGTGGGGCCAATTAGAGGAGAAGGTACAGGATGCGTAGAAGGCAGCAAGTGTAAATGAGCTTGGTGGGTGTGGGGACAATTTTATATATATATATATGTGTGTGTGAAAGAGATTGATTGCAATTGAGAAATCAACCTCAATTAATTTTGACCGTCCAAATTGATTTTGACATTCAAATGAATTTTGTAACTTTTGCATTTCTCTCTAAATTAATGTCTAATTATATTTGATTTGAACTCACAAAAATCCGGTGTGGAGTTTGTATGAGCCCTTTCATTTTCCTCTTCGTTTATTATCTCTTCCTAAAATATCTCCCTTAATAATCACCCACTTGACAAACATGTGATTCTCATCTCTTCCCAAAAGTCTCTCAAAATGTTACAGGTTTATTTCCCTTAAAACTATATAATTTCTACTAAAATAAAAATGTCACACAGTTTATTTCCCTAACTTAATGATGCATTTCAACATACTCCATCAATACGTGCTATAATTCTATAAAATATTTCTTACCTACCGTTTCTAATAGATGAAACTCTCAAATTGCAGTCACATGAAAGATTTGAAAGAATGAAAAGTAAAATGATAAGATAACTTGGTCGAGCACTCTACAGAACAAACCGTTGAAGCCATGATGCTCGATTTCCATGCCTCTGATCTGATCTATAGAGAATAAATTATGCAAAATTATTATGCCTAATCAAGCTTGCATTTCATTCATTTTCTCAATGCCTGAGTTTCTGATAAGGTTTTGGCCCGCTTCAGATGTTGGATTTGATATTGAGTAATTTGTTCTTTAGGTTTTAGTAATTCCTTTTTTTTTTTTTTTTTTTTTTTATAGTTTTGGTTAAGT
This sequence comes from Umbellularia californica, assembly GCA_028538565.1. Classification (NCBI taxonomy): domain Eukaryota; kingdom Viridiplantae; phylum Streptophyta; class Magnoliopsida; order Laurales; family Lauraceae; genus Umbellularia; species Umbellularia californica. The sequence continues at coordinate 7,539,510 of JAPQWN010000001.1, read as the reverse complement.
TTTATTGTGTTTTCCTATTTGTTGATGAAGTGTTTCTCTCTTTAAAAAAAAAAAGAAAAAGAAAAATGCCAATAGATTTGGTTAATCGAATTGGGAATTTATTTGGATAAAGATTTATGACATTTGATAGTTGAAACTTCTCGAGTCTCTAAATCACTCAAACATAGGTGCCATGGGAGAAAAAAAGTGTAAAATAAGCCATTTGCTTGTATGAATATTTTTTCTCCATGTATTGGCCTCGTACCAATCTCCAAGGGACATCACACCCAATATTAATTAAGAGAAGTCAATCATTGTCTTGTTCATGTTTTTGATGAATTCTCACCAATTTGATCATTTTAGAATTTGCTTTGATATGTGTACTTAATTGTTTGAATATATTAAATTATTCTTTTAATTGCTTTTCCTGCTTAATCCTTTTTTTGAGTAGTTGATTTTAAAATTTATTTACAGATTTTTTTTATTTGTGAAGAAGTTTTTGAGTTTTTAATCTCGAATTCTTTTCTACAATTACTTTTCACCATTTAGGTGAACTTATCTTTCTTTTACTTTATGGTTGTCTTTATTTATTTAGGCTTTAGGGAAAATCACTGATTCATGAAGAAGGTTCTATTATTTTTAAAGTTTAATTCTTTATGTGAAATAAAGTTTAATTGACTAATAGATATTCACTTTACGCAAATTAGAATCTTTTTTATGCATGAACTATAAATTTCAATTAATTGCATATTGTGATTGATAAAAATTGACCAGAAGATTTTCTTCTGTCGTAAAGATTTATAAATTTTCTTAAAATAATTTTCATTCACTTATTGAATCAACTCACATTTTACTTAATAAATTTTGAGAATGATAAAGAGTGTCTTTATTTACTATTGATTCATTCTCATTTTAATAATATTTCACATACAACTCTTGAGTTTTAATATATTTCTATTGTTGGGCCCGGGCTTAGCATGGACATTTATTGCTACTAACAATGAAGCAAAGAGGAAGACATAGAATCAGGTCCAAAGAGAGGCAATTACAGGAGATCAAGGAAGAGAGATAAATGAAAAAAAAAATTGATGGCGAGATAGATATACGCTGAAGCAACCGCAGCATTTGGTCAATATATCCCATACTTGTTTTAATGAATATCTGTCTTTTATACAATGTTGCAAATGGTTTTAGCTATGGATCCTTGAAACTTCCATGAACCTGACCATGCTCAATTTCTTGCTAGATCCAAAAATAAGTTTTGAATCTTAATCCGATTAATCATTGGAGCAGAAAATTGGTTCCATACTTTAATTTTTCTAAATTAAATATGTGGGGTAATTGAATAGTTGGATATCCATTTGCAACCCTATTTGTATCCTATGCCCCCTAGCCCATTAATGATGCTTTGGTGGCACTCATTTAGCCATAAATAAGCATGCTCTAAGTTTCCATGTAGTATTTTTGATTGCAAAAAGTTCACCAGTGGGAGTCTTGCACCTATGCGATGTAGGATTTCCAAACCTCAATTTATAAATAGTACCCACTTGCATCAATTGTAAGAAGAAAAAATCCTGCACAGCGGCCGTATAGATTTCTCATAGGAGAACTTCTCCCTTGATGGAACTCATCTATTCGGTTAAATTGCACCAATATCGTCGTAAAACTGCGATAAGAAAATATGAAAAATGACCTAAAAGCCATTGTACTTCCATGCACATACAAATTAAAAAGAATTTTAAAACTTCAATTCCCATTAAACCAATTGCACAGTTGGTTATTTCGACAATCTATTCCCTTTAAACGAACCACGTTAACTTTGCCCACTCGAGTAAGACCTATTCAATCCATATTCAATCCCATCTCCTGTGAAAATTGAGACCCGTGACAAATTGCATTAAAATAAAGTCACAAAGTCTCCTATGCCTGTATGAATTATTCTAGCCCAAAAAACTGGGAACCCTACGTTATAAAAAGAAAAAAATGTCAGAATATACGAGTCCCATGAAAGCTTGCACAAAAAAGCACCAAAACTTCGTTAATCATCCATCTGCAATCAATACTGACCTCATTTATTGATATTTGATCAATATAACTACGACCGGATCTACTTGAAATATGATATATTTGAATAGCACAAATATAATATTGAATCACAAATGCTTATCTAATTTCACGATGAACGTTTGATCTCTGCAATTATACGCTTATTTTCCATTGCAAAAAAAAAAAAAAAAAACCCACCTCAAATAATCATATATACACACCCTTATACAAGCCTCTCACCATCAGTACTACTGTAACAAGAAATTGGTCCCCTAGTTGTTGTTTTTTTTTTTTTTTTTTTTTTCCGAAAAAAGAAGATGCCTCCCCAATGGAGCTACGTATGGATTGACCAATGCAAAAGGAAAGTTATTTGAGGAAAAAAATATTTTTCACGATGAATGTTTGATCTCCACATTTATACACTTATTTCCCATTACAAAAACAATTAAATAATAAATTACTCATAAAATCACATATATACACCCTTATACAAGCCTCTCACCATCAACTGTAGCAAGCGATCGGTCTCTCTATTTGTCTTTTCAAAAAAAGAAGACACGACTTCTCACAAATGGAGTTGAATATCCCTGGGTTGTCTTTTCGGAAAAAGAAGACGCGACGCCTCACTAATGAAGCTACGTTTCTCTCAGTTGTATCTCCGAAAAAAGAAGGCCCCTCGCCAATAGAGCTACAGATGGATTGACCAATGCAAAAGAAAAGTTATTAGAGGAAAAAAAAATATTTTCATTTTCTCATGCAGATTGCGCAAGCCCACTATTTATGTAAGTTTTCCATACATAAACAGGTGATCTGAGGATCTGGACAACATTTCAAGCTCCCACTTCGACCCACTCATATTTTCGTAGCCCCGTGTGCACAGACATAAATAACTATCATAGTCACGCTCGGACATTTGATGCCGTTGATAACTGGCTGTGGGCGTCGCCAATTCGAGGGTCCCCGTGGTTTTCTGCTAGCTCCTTCTTTCTCTCTCCCGAGGGTTTCGACGCTCTCGACCACCTGCTAAAATCGCATGAACACCTGAAACTCGCCTCTCTCAACATCTCCCTCCACCCCTCTACAGAAGTCCCTCGTTCGAATCGAGATCTCCACATCGATTCCAATCCGACGGATCTGACGCGGGAAAAACCCATTCGATTTCGCACAACAGTGAGAAGATCTAGGGTTCGAACAGTCTTCGAGCTGAAAAGTAGGGTTTTTGCGGAAGTTTCAGTGTCTAGGGTAAAGGATCCGAGAAACGGATGGGACTGGTTTACTGGAGGGAGGAAAGAGAGATTAAATTAAGGACGAGCTGTGGAGATTTAGGGTTTTTGTTGTGTTAGTTGCTGAGATTGAGAGTTGAGAAGGATTTTTTTTTTTTGAGATCTAGGGTTTCTGCTTGCGGTTGCTTGTGTTGGTTGCATGAGTGATTGGAATTGGCTGCGATGGATATGGAGATCGTAGGGGACGTTGCGTCCCTTGACCCTGAATTGCTGCAGCTCCCGGAGGTTCCTCCGTTTGTGTTGAAATCAAATCCGCACATCGCAGATGAGCTGTTTTCGCAGTGGCTTTCACTTCCGGAAACTGCCAGATTGGTATGCACATTCATTGTCTTTGCTTCTTTTGTCGATTGATGAATTTGAGTTGATTTCATTTTTGTTCTTTGATTGATGATAACGAGATGAATCATAGGTAGTCTCGATTAGAGGAGAAAATACAGCTTGCCTAAGTTTGGATGTAGTTTGGTTTAGGCTTAGAGTTAAAAATGTTGGCCCAGAATCAAATGAAGCTGAAATTCTAGCCATCCTAGAAGCTTTAAGGATTTCTAGTGTTTTGTTTCGTCAGCCTCTGATCGTGGAAAGTGATTTTCTTAACCCTATATATTGGGTGTCTAATGAAACTAGAGGCATGTGGAGGTTCTACTTTTATCTCAATGAAATCAAGTGTTTATCTTCGGAGTTGGATGTGGAGTTTAGTCATATTTCACGCTCGGCGAATGAAGGGGCGGATACCTTCGCTAAGAGAGGAGTTCTGCAGTAGTCCTTTGTGGTTTTCTTTATTTCTTGTCTTTCTTATTAGCTCAATTGCCCCCTATTTGTTTTTTCCTTGTTTTTTTTTTTATTTTTATTTTTTTATTTTTTATGCTGTGTTTGTTTTGTTTTTTCTTTGAATGAAATTTGTTACCGTTCAAAAAAAAAAAAAATGTCGGCCTACAAATTTGAATATGCTTCATCCATGAGCTCTAAAAATTGCGGAGTGTTATTTTCTTTAAATTATGGTAAGTGCATATATAATACATGTTTTGGCCAATGTGATGGATTTACTTTAAGATTCTATGAAAAGGTTGATAAATAATACATCCGATATTGGTTCTGTGAATAGTTGAGAGAAGTTCAAGATGATCCTCCACTCCGAATCAAGGTTAGCTATACGTAGATATTACTGGATAGATAAGCACCTGTCATAAATACATATCATTAACAATTCTAATAAATATATATCATTTTCATTTAATGTTTTCCTTTGGTCGAAGTGAAAATTGATCAGTTGTGAAAATATACGATGGTCATACTTCTCAATGGTTTTGTATTAAGAAAAAGGAGCCATCTTTATGGTTTTTATGGGTTTGTTGTATACAATACCATCAATCTAATGGTACGTAATGCTACTGCTTTTAAAAAAGAAGCGACAACCTCTGACACTTGTTTTCTAAAGCAAGAGGCAGCTTGGTCCTACACATAATGGGAGAGAGCAGTAACATTTCTTTTGTCCATTTCTATCATCAATAGTTGTGCCAGAGTCTTGAAAAGCTAGGCATCCTCATAGATAAGATATGGCTGAAACTTCATTCCTGATGAATGACGAAGGGCATGAATGAGTAGGTCATAGACATTCAATGGTTTAAACTTCAAATCACGGTTCAAAAGCAGCAGCAGTCGCTACGGTCTAAGACCTAATAGAGCCAAGTAATTTAATTTTTAATACCATTTTTCCTATTTCTTATCCTCAATTGCCTTTCTTATGGTTGTTTGTACCCCTATATGGTTCCAAATCACTAAAAAACTCATGATCGGTTGCCACGGAAGATTCAAAACTTTTTTAACACTTAAAACGCTACGCCGCTACCGCTACGTAGCTTTCTGACTACTGGTCGCTATGCCCGCCGCAACCGCGAATTTTATCCTTGCTTCAAATTGTTTGATCCAGTGGTCAAATTCATTTCAATTCAGATCAAATTTGGCACAATGCTTAGCTATACAGCTTTATTTTTTGTTTTCTAGTGGCTTGGATGATATAATTTTGTCTTTTTACATTGATTTTCATGTCTATGTTGTAATTGAGGACCACACATTTAACTTTTCTAAGACGATTAGATCTTAAAGAGTCATGCTGTATTTGGAAGACAAGCTGCTGCATGTTGGTGGTTTTGTTTACTTTCCCGGAAATGATTTCAGTTCAACTATAGATTGGACCGTGTTTAGTGAGGCCCATTTGGAACTGACAATAATCACCAATCCTGTTGGGGTTTGGCATCCATCATAATGGACTGGACCGTTGGATCAACTGTGCACTCATTTTGTATGGTGAAAACTTCTGGGCCATTTATTGAGTGGTTAGGATCATCATCCGAGCCTCCATCACCCAAAAATAAATTAAACACACCCCTCCTTCACATCCCAAGCTGGGGCTCCAGGTCGGCCCCACAAGGCATTGAACTCATGAGCTTGGCGGAGGGTCCACTGATCTATGGACCTCAAGTAATGGTTGGGGAACTTTATTGTAGGCTTGCTCATACGTGTGTGAATAAATAAATAAATAACTTGACTTTGCGTGTAATAAAAAAAATGGACACCGTACACTTATGCTGTAATAATCTATTTTACCTCTAATACTCTTTCCAATTAAAACATGTCCCGGTCAGTATTTTCTGTAATCTACCTTGTCTCTAATACTCTTTCTAACTAAAACACTTCCTAAATTAGTTGACTTGAAATAGAAAGGCTAGGTAAACCAAAATGGAAGTTTTATAGAAGACAATGGCTGGACATGTGATTTTTTCTTGTGAATTAAACAAGTGCATATTATGAATTAAATACTTACTAAACTAATTGACTTGAAATAAAAGGCTAAGTAAACATAAAATAGAAAGTTTCTAGAAGACATTGATGCACATGTCATTTTTTCCTGTGAATCAAATAAAAGGCATCTTATGAATTTAGTTCATGGAAAATTAACACTTCAACGACTGTTGGGCCCCATACTGGTGGTCAGACACAGGCACCGAGCCTTCTTTTGTAATTGATAGTCTCTTGGGTTGCATTAACACTCCCTGGTTTGAGAGAAGCTCACTTTGACGAGTATAAAGCTTATTATTGTTCATACAAGTGGGATTAATGTGCTGAAAGAACTCGTTTGTAATTCATGTACTGTTTGAGAGATACCTTCGTTTTGATTGAACAATTTTTTTTTGGGCAACCATTCTTTGTCGATGTGAACTGTTTGCCAAGGACATCTTCATTCTCCTGGATGGGTTCAACATAATTAGGAGCTCAATTTAATAGCTTCTTCCCTGTAACCTTCATCATCATGATACCCATGTTTATTTTTTTTACAAAAGAAGCGGTGTTGTTCTAGTAAATAAAGGACATGCACTAGAATTAGTGTTTTTGATGATCTTATATGGTGCCCACACTTCTAGGACATACTTTCTCGTGACCTGTGAGTTCCTTTTAGGAATTGCTTGGATCTTACTCTCTCCACACTATATCTTTTTTGTTGAATTCGACAAAATCTAAGCTTAGCATCAATTTGTAGCTTGTACTCTTTTAGCCAACTGCTGTCTTCCTTTAAACTTCTTAACAATGCCACATATTCGTGCAAACTTCTTAACTTCCTTGCTCGGGTGTGACTGTTGAGGCAAAGGAATGAGGTCAATGGCTTGCTGTGGCTTGATTCTCATGACCACTCCAAAAGGTGATCTCCTTGTGGTATTGTTTACTAAATTGTTATTAGCAAACTCAACCATGGGCAATAACAGATCCTACAATGCACTGTGGCCTCCAACCATACATCATAATAGATTTCCAAGACTATGATTAACAACTGCTGGTTGGCCGCCATCTGAGGATGGTAACTCTTGAAATGTTTTAAACTCAATCTTCATCATCTCAAAGTCTTCCAAAAGTAAATTATAAATCTTGCATTTCATATTTCCATGTTCTTCTTTAAAACCTTGAGCACTAGTTGTACTCAAGGTTTTTGTTATGCATTTGGATTGTTACAATAGGGGTTAATTTTGGCTGCACTTTATTGTAAGGAAGGATAGAAGGATCCATTCAAATGTGGTTTGTAGTCTAGGACTTAATCTATCTAGTGTGCAAATAATGGAAAAATCTTCACAACAGATTTGAAACCAAATTGATTGACTGATGTCTTAGCAGTCCAACAGCGATAGAAGGTAACAGCTGCACATAAAAAGTGGTTTGATGATGACGAATGATGCAAATACAGCTCTTAAAATGATCTCAACTATTAGACTGTGGCGGAACCAGGAAGAGGGATGGAGGGAGGGGTGATGTACAAAAAAACTGCTGAAATTTCTATTAACATTGAGGGTTTTCTGAAATTTACCCCCCTGTTTTTCTGCCCCTGCTATTAGATCTATAATATGACCAGAATAAGATCTTTTATCTTAACCGTTGATAACCTAAATTAAAGTTGAAATGTCTAAAGTGCCCTGACCACTTATTGCTTGCCTTTTGTAATTAATGAACCAAGGCAAAATCTCCATAAGATCTGGTGGCTGGATGGTGAATTCATAAGGTTCAATGGACCCCAAACATGTGGATTATGGACCCATAGGGGCCATTGGTGCTCACCAGTGTTTTGTACCCCATTGATGTCAAACCTGGTCATGTGCTCCATTTCTACCACAGTCATGTGATCTTCAGTCTCTTGATTGTCTCAATCCATAACATCCTCCCAGGGTTGGAGATGGCTCAATCTCGAGTTTGCAGTTTCTCTGTTGCTGTTCTCATCTTTCAGTTGTTTCATATTGATTACCATCTTCCACATTGAACTTGTTGAAACTTGAAAGTGTTCTATGTTTGCAAGCATTGTCGATAATCTGTTTCGACACTTTGTAAAGTCCTATTTTCTTTTACTTCAATTTGTTATGAGGCGTTTTTGTGCATGAATGAAAAAAAGATTTTGATCAAAAGGACATTAAGGAAAATGTGGCATAAGAGAAATCAGAAAGTTTGCTAGGTTGGCTTGAATGTTGATCTTTTATCTGAATTTAAATCAAAACAAGTGCAGGGATTATTGTTTTCCAATGGGTGATAAAACAATCATTAATCATAAAGGGTGGTGGTCCAGTGTGGATATTTGGGAAGAATGTACCTTGTGAGAAAACTTGTGGGCCTCACCAATTATGGATTAGGTGAGAGATCGAAAGATCTGGATGTGACCCACCTATATGCAAAATTTCAAGTCCATTAGATAATCCCAACCCCTTAATCTATGTCCTAAAAGTTTTAGCAGTTATAGAATGCATCATCTTTTTCGATTTTAATGCAACAGTAGGAACTATTTGGGTTGGTGTCAGGAGTGAGGGGATTGGAATTGGATAGATCATAGGGGCCCCAGGTGGGCCCACAAGTTGTCTCGCATGGTAAGTTGTAGGCGTGACATCTGCACTGAAGCACCAACCAATAATAAATATGCACAAAAAGGGCTTTAATGGTAAGATAATGTACAACGCTTTAAATGAAAATTTACAACAATTTCAGTTTAGGAATAGAGACACTTGTAAACTAAAAAAATTTAATTATCCCCGTTTAATGCTTGGTTCATAATATTAATTGGTTAGTATGATATCTGCTGATATTTATGGGTCCTCCGTGGTCAGTATGACAAGTGGATATTAATGGATAATACTCGTAATAGCTTCAAAACATCTGTCCTCGCCAATAATTTGCCGATGGGTCTGAAAATTTACTGAGAACTGATAGCTTCAAACTTTTTTCATTTTTGATTTTTTTTTTTTCAAATTTTCTTCATAGATTGAACATATAACATGCATGCTATAGATATCTGAATCTATATGATTTTGGTCTGTAGTGACTTTGTCTATTTTTAAACTAGTTCTCATGTTGTCTATTCAATTTTTGGTTATATCTATAGTTATTGGGACGTGATTTTGTCATTCCTGTTAGCTACTCCATACATATATATATATATATATAAAAATTAGGCAGATCCCGTTGTAATTTGTCCATTATAGTATTAAGTTCAAGAATGATTTTCTCCTGTTCTCTGTAGTCCAGTCGGATCAGTGTTTGTTGTACCGGGGCATCCTGTGAAATTCAAGCGGGGTCCTGCCTTTGGGGATGGTCGAGCAATCCTGCAGGAGAGTTTTTCCAAGTTCAATTAGTTTTCTTACTTTCCAATAAAAAATGTTAGAATGGAACCCAATCACTGATAACTTAGTTTAGAAATGTTCCAGAATGCTCTAATGAAATGAGCTAGATGAACAGTAATAAAAGAATTACATACACCTGCATCTTACTTTAATTTGTATGAATTTTTGTGAATAGAACGATTGATATAATTGAACCTCAGTCCTCTATAGATTCAACAGTTTAGTTCCTATGCTGTGTCTGTGTTTGAGAACTGCATAAGTGTGAGATATATGCTCATGTATTTCTGGAGAATGCAAATAACATCAAAATCTAATCTGGTTTTTGTCGGGATATTTTCAGTTTTTTTTTTTTTTTGGTCTTTAAAAAGAACCTGCTTAGGCAACCAATATGTATTGCCTATAATTGATACATATGGCCGATGCATATAATCGTTAGGACTGGTTGATATGTGCTGGCGCAGTCTGGAGGCCACGGTGAAGATCTACACCTCCGACTGTGAGATCGAGCCCTAAGACTCAAAACCCTAAGATCACTTAGGGGAAACACCCCAAAGGTGAACTCACAAAAACAATTCTAAAATCTTATTAAAAATATAGCATGACCATTACAATAGGGGACTGCTCTATATATAGAGTAATAATACTGTTTATTAATAACCAAGACATTCTAAAATAACTCTCTAATATCTCTAAGTAAATCGAATCCTAAAATCTCAAATTACTAAAATTACTAAACTATTTAAAGAAAACAAATCATCCTTGGTGGGGTCCATTAGGGGCTCACTTCTTCTTGGATCTCAATGCATCAATATGCCTTCTAATGCTGATGTTTTGAATGCTGTAACAGCAATCTTATCTGCATATGCACTTGCTTTTCCTTGCTGCATGAACAAAAGACTCTTATACTCATTGATTCAAATTTTAAATTTGCCCAAAATAAAATGTGGCTCCTGCATCACTCTTTCACCCGATGCCCATAGATTGCATTTGAAGAGTTCCCTTAAATAATAACATGGAGAAATAGAGCTCTCCTTAGTCCACCTTAAAGGATCCATGAAGGTTCTGTCTAATCGCTAATTCATCACAGGAATGTATCATCTGCATTCTTGATGGTAGTTTGAATTCATCAACCAATCAGTTGGTTGGATCATCTCTGTCTTTTCAATTAATTTCCTAACTCCTGCTACTATTGGGAGCAAGAACAGAGAGGGAGAGGCAACTTGTCTTCCTGTTGGTGTTACATTTATTAAATACTGATATCCACCCTCCATTGGCATCCAAATCTCATTTGTATGAACATGTAATGAACAATTGCCCTTTTTACCTGATTTTAACCTTTTCCATTTCTGTTCTAAAGAGTATGTCCATTTTCTTATTCCTAATTTTATCTTTTATTTCCTCTGGAATCAAATCATTCGGTTGTAGTCAAAATCCAACACAAAATTTGGTTTCTTTATGCCATCCATTTCATTATTATTTTTTGAAAGGTTGTGGCAGCCCTTAGGGTTGTAAATGGATATCCTATTATCTAGCATGTCCAACTTGGAAAGAAGGGGTTTGTTGGAACCTAAGTTTGGTTCCAATAAAAAAATGGATCCAGGTCTGTAACCTATTTTCGAGTCTGGTTAGAAATCGGGTCCAATTCATGATTCATACATGTTTTGACCTGGAGACCGGGAACCCCAGACCCTTTTGCAACTACCATGCCCTCATTTCTCTTTTAACCCCTTCTCCACTTTCCACATATTTGTTTTAGTATTTTCTATGGCTACTGATGTACTCTGTACTCCCCTTTCCTTTGTTCCTGAATCCTCCAAACTTCTCCTGTCAAGACCCTAATCTCATTATCTATGTCTTCTTCTTCCTCTCACCAAAATCTCAAACGCTAGTAGATCTTCTGATCCCACCATGTGATAAATTGCCATCCCTAGCTGATTTCATTCGCCTTTGCTATTGCGATGAGTACTTGGTGGAGGTCGGATTGAAGAGGAAACTCCTCCCAAAACCTAAATGGATGAAGATACAATCTTCGATGGCTCCAAATACGCCATGGATCTCAACCTCCACACAAACGTTCTCAGTTTCTCCTCGGTGTTCTACATCAATCCATCAAAAGAGCAAAAAAAAGAGAATCTCTTTCAATTCTGACCTCATAAACCACCCAGCTCTTCTCTCTCCCTCTCTCTCTCTATATATATATATATCGATTGTTTGATGGTTGACATGCGATTTCCTCCGTTGAAAATCCTCTCCTTCCACAAAGCCTATGAAATTTCCACCAAAACCTCTTCATCCTAAACTGTTGATCCCTCTCTCCAAATCCTTCCAAATTGCATATCTATGCCCAATCGAGGATGGAACCGGCCAAAACTGGATCTGATCCGTTCGTTGGAACCAGATCTGGATCCATATGATAGGTTCTGCACAGATTCGGATACCTCCTGTAAAAAATGGATTGGGATCCCGACGCAGCATGGTTCTGTCTTGGATCGACCTGTTTGCACCTTTAATAACCCTCTAATGGACCCCAACAATGTTACACATCACCTAACCTTCCTTGATCTAGTTGCAATGACCTTTAAAGTAATCTTATACAAACTAGTTATGAGACCATCTGACCTGAAGTTTTTAACTTTGGTCAAGCCTTCCACTATAGGTACTAAAGCAATGATTACATGTACTCTCTGCTTATTCTTCCATTTGCATGTTGACATCCATTTTCAAGACATACGTACACTTCTCAAGTAGTCCAACAAGCTTTGGAAAAGGTTAAAAGTAAAAATCATCAGCTATTTGTAATCTTATCTCCTCCCTTTTCTTTTGTAAATTTCACCACTACCTGTTTTGGAAGTTTTCTTTTGGTGATTCCACTTGTTCTATTGATGTGGATTTGAACTTTGTAGACATTTTCTATTTAATTGAGGTCTTTTGGCCCTTTGAAGAGCTTGATATTTTATTTCAGTTTAATTCATTTGTTTTCTTAAGGTTTCTAGTCAACACATTCTGCCAAGTCAGTCTTCAAGTGAACTATTCTTACTGCATTTGCTATTATATGGAAAACACAATCAGGAATTAACCTAGCAAAAAAAAAAAAAAAAAAACCATGGTTCTTCTGACAGCATCGCATTAAATAGGGTCAAGTTGGTGAGCAGAAATAACCAAAGGGAACCCTAAGTAGAAAGGTTTCACATTGATGAAGATGCGTAGGCCTATCCTCATCTAGTTTTAGAATGACTGTTTTTATTTTAGCACATATCATATTTTTTTTCTCTCGATGGGAGCAACTAAATTATGTTTAGATAAGAGAATATAGTATAGTAGGGATAACACAAAGGCTATATATGCATAGTTTTTAAGCAAAGAAATTCTTTTTTAAAAAAATACTTTAAATTCCAATCAATATTCCATTCACAGTATGAGTTACCATTTATTTATTTATTTATTATTATTATGTGCAGTTTTCATTTTGTTAGGGAGGTAGGAAAAGGGGAGACAAGTAAAGACCTTAAATGAACTAGTGAGGAAAGACAAGGTAGATTGTAGAGTCAATGAAAGCATTGCTAAAAAAAAGATTGAGTGAAAAAGTAGAAGTTAGAAAGCTAACCCTGGATAAATTGGATAAGGCTTTGATGATGATGATGCTGTGCAGTTTGCATTTTAATTCTTTAACCATATTGTAGAGTAACAAGCAAGGCTAAGATTGATGGGATAACGTTGTGATGATGATGATGGACAAATTTACTTTCATGTATGACATAGAATCATCTTATAACATCTTTATCTCTAGTCTATTTTGCAGATTGTTATCTTTCCTGCTTACACAACTTTTTTGAATTCTAGTTTTTCACTCGCTGTTGTTGAAAATTAAAAAAAGATTATGGGAAATTTTCCTTGTACATATATCACTCTGCTTTTCTACCTCTATGGTCGATTTCACTTGCCGCGTACTTCTTGGCTATCCTTTCTTTCAAGTATTTCACTGAAAAGAATAACTTGGAAGCATTTTTATTGTTTCGATTTGCATGCAGGTAAAATCCTTACTTGATGACGCAAAGGCAGGTTTGTCGCTGAATGTTTCAGGGAATTCTAACAGTTCAAATGCTGCTGCAAGCAATTCTTTGCCTTCCATGTTTCCTGCTGGTGGCACTCCTCCACTGTCGCCAAGAAGTTCTTCTGGTTCCCCACGTGTTATGAAACGGATGGGGACTGGGCCTTCTTCTTTAGGTTCCCCCTTAAAATTAGTTAGTGAGCCAGTGAAAGAAGTCATACCTCAGGTAAAGAATTCTATTTATTTCTTTATTTATCCTTTTGTCCATCATTTATGTACTTTGAGCCCATTTTTGACATTTTATATGGACATGAGCTTTGATAGACTGCTTGAAATGCCTGCAGTTCTATTTTCAGAATGGCCGCCCACCTCCAATTGGACTGAAAGAACAATGCTTGTCTAGAATTGATGAACTTTTCTTTGGTCACTTAGATGGACTTCAAGTTCAAGGTGACATGCACATCTGACCTGTCTGTTCTTTTCACTTCGCTAAATGGTTTAGAGCTAAGCTTGTAATATTTTATCTTGTAATATTTTATACTTTTGTAATCTCAGAATTTAAATCTGTTACCAAGGAGATATGCAAGCTACCATCATTTTTCTCTAGCACCCTTTTCAGAAAGATTGATGTGGACTGCACTGGGATCATTACAAGGTACTCACATAATATTATTGAAAAGACCTGTTTCCGAAAAAGAAAGAAGGGTAAATCGGGTGGCGTTTTACCTAATTTTTTATTTTTTTATTTAAAAGAACCTTTTATAAAAGCTATTTGTCCTCTCGTGTGTTGGCTATCAGTAGTACCAATTGAATCTGTGTATATAATGCTCAATTCATAATTGCTATGATATGTTGAAGGTTGTTAACTCTTTTTTTTTTCGGTCAATGTTGTTATACTTGACTTTGCTTATTTTGTGTGCATTTTGGTAATTGTGCACTAAGCAGTTGCCTGTGGACAATTTGATTGATACAGAATTGGCGAGTCAAAGTGGAAATCAACTACTCATTTCTTAGTCTTGTTTAATGCTGTTTAGTTTTGCATTTAGGAAAGTTTTGTTCATATCTTGTTTCTCATGTTGGAATGATTCAAATTACTTCTATTTTTGGGAATGGTGTTTCAGATTACTTTTCACATGATCCAGAAATTTCAACGCTAACAAATATCTGTTCAACAGTAGCTTGACATCTTCATACGATATTATATCCCATTGATCTTGAGATTTGCTGGGTGGTACTTTTTTCAAAGTAGAATGTATGGTTCAAATACTGGACCACAAAGTGTTTGATTGTGGTTTTAACTTCTTTTTAGTAGGTTCAATTCAATCATGCTGCATTCATGTCATTCTAGAACATAACTTGGGTTGCATGATGGGTTATGTGATTTGTAGCGATTAACATTTATATCAATGATCAATATATTTTAGACCCCCACCATTCAATAAATAAATAAATAAAAATCTAGACCCCCAAATGCAATGTGGATCGTATATGTATTATTCAAATACTGTACCCTAAGGTGTTTGATTGTGGATTCAACTTGTTTTTAGTAGGTTTATTCCAATCATGCTGCTTTCATTTCATTCCAGCGTGTGTTCTGGATGTGTTGTGGAGCCATTGGGTATGGTTTTGCTGATGGCCATTTATGAATTATTATATGATTAAGACCTAAAAGAAATTAGGTTTTGACATTTTGTTGCTCGAGTTTTACTTTGAAGTGGTTTTGTGAATAGATTGCAAATGTTTTAGCATTTGTTTTTTCACTGATTGTAGCTAGTTGGTCTTCTCCTTTTTGCAGGGATGCATTTGTTGATTATTGGGCCAACAGCAACATGATGATGATGGATAATGCAACCCTAATATTTACAGTATTAAAGCAACCTGATCGCAAATACTTGACCCAGGTCTGTGTTTATGGAAGCAACTACCCATCCTTTGTATAATCAACATTCTATCTAGGTCTGGGTCAATGTAACTTGCCTTCTGGATTTGGGACTGTGTTTTAAATCACTGTGAGATAGTGGGTTGTGATGTTTGCAGTTCGTTCTTCTTTCTTTTTGGTTTTTTCTCCTGTTTCTTATTTCCTAACACTAAGCAATTGGTTGTAGGAGGACCTCAAACCAGTCCTTCGTGAACTTTTGGCGACGCATCCAGGGTTGGAGTTTCTACAGAGCACGCCTGAGTTTCAAGAACGATATGGTGCGTTCTAATTCTGTGAGCCGTTCTTATGATATGCCAAAAAGTATGAGCTACTGTTAAATCCGTGCCTATTAGTTTTGAAATAAATGATTCTAGATCCTACGTCCCATAGCATTTTTTTAGAGCTTGGGAAAGTGTGTTTTGCAACTTTTAGTGTCTATTTTGGCTAGTTTGCTTCAGTTGTGTTTGTTTCTAGCAATTGGGTTATGCTCGTTGTGGGCTCTTTTTATTAGTTTTTTTCCCTTCTCTTTTCCTTTTGTTTTTCTTTTCTTTATATTAATCATTTGTATGAGAAATCTAAGAATGTGTGTCGTTGAGAGAAATCATTTTGCCAGGTTTTGTTACTCTGCCATGTGCAGTCCCATGATTGGGCAAAGAAGTAGAATTTGCCACACTTATATGAGTTCTGTTTGAATGAAAGAGTAGAATTTAAATATTCAACCCCAGATAGCTTAATAACAAGAGATTTGTTGTGATCTAGGGCCAAAGAAAGCACACGAGAGATCAAACACACCACATAAAAGAAACTAGGACACAAAATTTATATGGTTCGGCTTTTGGCCTACGTCCACCGGAGAAGACGGAAAGAGTTTTTCACTATGCACTTAGATAATTACGAATCAAAGGCCTTGCTCGCTATTTATATTCTCAACCCCAAATCCCAACCAAATCACTGAGTAAATACTACTAGCTTCTATTGAGCCATATAAGTCAACAAATCTCTACATTGGCGAACATTGGAGCCGATCCTCAAAGCACAAAACACATCTAACTGCCATCGCCCCTTAATGCACTTTGGTACTGATTAGACCAATCAAGTCCAGGCAATGCTTGAACTTAACCGCTGGAATAGTTTAGTCAGCATATCTGCTAGGTTCTTTGTTGTCGCAATTTTCTTCATAGCAATAGTACCCTAGGAGATGACATCCCGAATGAAGTGTGCCCCGACATCAATGTGTTTGGTTCTTTCCTGATACTGGGGATTCTTTGTCAGATCGAGGGTACTCTGACTCTCACAAAGCACAGTAGTTAACTTCTGTTGCAATCCCAGATTACCAACTAAACCTCTCAGCCAAATAGCTTCTTTCACTGCCTCTATAGCTGTCATATATTATGCTTCAGTGGTAGACAAGGCAGCTGTAGATTGCAATATGACGCAGGCCAGACCCATGGTCTGTCAACTAATTAGGCCCGTTCCACAAGCCCAATACGACATCCATTTAGTTAGAGTTTTAATTAGTTAAGAGTCTTATTTAGAGAGTTGTTATTTATTTGAAAGTCATTTAAATTAGGAGTTTTATTTTATTTGGATTGGAACCAAGGTTAGTTTCCTTATTATTTAGGAAAACAGAGTCCTATGAGGAAAGGGGATGTCCAACCCTTCCTATAAATATGTAATCCCTCTATTAGAAGAGTAGTTCATGATTATTGAATAATAAAGATTGGTTGGTTTGTTTGGTTTTATCTTTCTCTTCAATGGTAGAGTCATATTGATTCCCATCTGCGGAGTTGGTCTTCACTGGAATTCGTCCAGGATTCGGCATCTCTCACATGGCTTGCCTACACTCGTTTCATCACCGCTTGCGGATCCAGCTTGCGTCAATTAATATCAGAGAGAAGATCCAATCCCGGATCGCGGTAACGTATGAACCCCGTTTCCTTCCATCTGTTATATCAGCATCCTCCAATCATCCATTCAGTCTCGAACTCATCATTGCCCAACCCACATCCATCGCCCGTCGACAGAACCCAGGCCTACATAAACCCAAAACCCAACCTTTCAAAAAAAAAAAAAAAAAAAAAAACTCCAACCCCCATTGATAGCCTCTGCTCCATTTCCAACTCACCCAAACTCCTAAACCCAAGCCCACCGAAGTGTCTGAACACTCTGAACCCAAATCTCCCCACATCCAGAAGCCTCCCATCTACGTCAGCCCTCTCGCTACCCCTAAATCCCAAAACTAAACCCCAACTATTGACAGCGCTAGCAAAAGTGAAGACATAACCTGTCAAGGATCTTCTTTTATCTAAATCTCCATCAACATCTGAAGCAACATATCAAATAACACTTCCGGAAGTGTCTGTCAAGGATCTTCTTCTATCTAAATCTCCATCAACATATGAAGTGACATCCAATAACACTTCTGGAAGTGTCGTTGTTTCTGTCATATACTATCTCAACATTAGTAGTACCTCTCAAGTAACGGAGTATCCATTTCACCGGTTTGTGAGAGACTTTGTTATGTACAGATTCTCCAACTTCTGCCATAACCTAGCATCGGCTTTCTCCTGAGCAAACCTTTTGCAATACCCCGTTGCTCAAACATATCAAAACTGCACCGTATGCCTTTTCCAGTAACTCCTTGCCTCCATCTGACATTTTCTCAGGAAGGGCATTCTTTCCCCTAAATGCTTTATGGAACCCATTCTGTAGCAAAGCATGCATCTTCATATGTTATAGACTAAAGTGGATACTCCGTTACTTAAGAGGTACTACTGATGTTGGGACAGTACATGACAGAAACGACGACACTTCCGGAAGTGTTATTAGATATGTCACTTTAGATTTTGATGGAGATTTAGATAGATGAATATCCTTAACAGGTTATGTCTTCACTTTTGCTAGCGTTGCCATTAGTTGGAAGGCAGTATTGCAATCTACAGCTGCCTTGTCTACCACTGAAGCAGAATATATGGCAGCTATAGAGGCAGTGAAAGAAGCTATTTGGCTGAGAGGTCTGGTTGGTGATCTGAGATTGCAACAGAAGTTAACTACTGTGTTTTGTGAGAGTCAGAGTGCCATCTATTTGATAGAATCCTCAGTATCAGGAAAGAACCAAACACATTAATGTCGAGGCACACTTCATTCGGGATGTCATTTCCCAGGGTGCTATTGAAGTGAAGAAAATTGCTACAGAAGAGAATCCAACAGATATGATTAAACTATTCCAGCGGTCAAGTTCAAGCAAGCATTGCTTGGACTTGATTGGTCTAATCAGTACCAGAGTCCCTTAAGGGACAGGTGAAGGCGGTTCCATGTATTTTGTGCTATGGGGATGGGCTCCAATGTTCACCAAGGTGGAGATTTGTTGACTTATATGGTTTAGTAGAAATGGGTAGTATTGAGTACATGAGTTGATAGTCTTGGTTGACCAGGCCCCATGCACTGCCCTTGGTATACTGTGTTAATTGTGGGTCTGAGATGAGTGTATCAGGGATATGGGGTTGAGAGTATAAATAGAGAGCTAAGGCCTTGTTCTGTAATCTTCTTAGTGCATAGTGAAGAAACCTTTTCCGTCTTCTCCAGTGGATGTAAGCCAAAAGCCGAACCACGTAAATCCTGTGTCTCGATCTCATCAGTGTGGTGTGCTTGATTTCTCTCGTGTGGTTGCTTTGGCTGTAGATCACAACAGTATTGCTTTGTCTCTTTTATAGATATGAGTCAGGTCAGGTTATTGTTTCAGTAAAACCATAAAACTATTATGTAATAATGAAGCATGTCAAATCTTGGTTAAGACTGTTAGATCCACTTACATATGTAGCATTTGGTCCTCTTTGGATTTGACGGCCTGGGTCTGAGACTCTGAGGCCTGTTAGACAATATATAGTATATATGGAATCCATATCTGACTACGAGCTCATATTCCGATTCCACCCAATTGCATCCTAATCTCACTCAGACGTGTCAAACTGTACCTAACCTATGTGCATGCATCTCTCTCTCTCTCTCTCTCTCTCTCTCTCAGAGTTCACACACACACCTGCAAATGTCTATACAAAAAAGGCTACTTCGATGCAGATTGGGTTAACCTGGACCATACTTAGTTTAGTCTATAGGTTGAATCAAACTACTCTGACTTGGTTTGTACTAGTTTGTGCTAGTTTGTGAAGCTTTTAAATCCAGGATTTCAATATTTTCCGCAACGGCAACTTTGTTATTTACTGCTACTGATACATCTTAACTTGAACCAGCTGAAACTGTCATATACAGAATATTTTACTACATGAATAGATCAGGAAATCGCCATCTTACCCTTAGGGAGCTTAAGCGTGGAAATTTAATTGCTGCAATGCAACATGCCGATGAGGAGGAGGATATTAACAAAGTCTTGAGGTATGTTTAATTGTATTGAAAATTTTGCATCTTCTATATTAAGGAATTCCATATGATGAGGCTTGCTGACTGTTTTTATCCATGGATATCTTTTAATTCTAATTATGAAAATGATTGGGGAATATTACTATTATTTGGGTGGGAAAGAGCGGTTTGGTCCCCAGTTCTCTGATGGAAACTTAGATTTGAAGAGATGGGAGCCCATTTTAGTTTATGTTTGTCTTTGTGTATATGTATTATTATCATAGAGTAGTAGATGTTTGGGCTTGGTGGATGGATCCTGGAGGTTTCTCTTAAGTCTTCTTTTGGGAGGTTACTGAGCAGGGGCAGACCCAGGAATTTTTCCTTGGGGGGGTCACTATGTATAATTTTTTTTGGGAGGGCCACATAAAAAGTGCATGTAATTTTATATGTAAAAAATATAAAATTTTCTTCAACTTTAGGGAGTTTTGGGTTGGGGATGGCCCTTGCTGCCCCCTTCTCTAGTTCCGCCGCTGTTACTGAGCATGCATGTGCAAGTGCAGAAAGTCTTATCAGCTTTCCCCTATCTTTGTAAAATAAGAGATCCAGCGAGTTATATATATATATATATATATATATGTTGATTGGTGGTTCCAGATGACATAACTATGGTTGATGGGTTTTATCTTCGTATTCTGCATAAAAGATTTGGTCAAGACGTGACTCATCTTCTCCGTTGTTCTGCAAAAAAAAACTCTACAGCTTATTTTTGTGCTCTGGGTGACTGCCCTAGCCCATTGTCTTAATGAACTTCTTGGTGAATGGAGTTCATTTTTCATTCTCAACGTGGGCACATCAGATAAAGCTTTTCTATTGTGCCTGTCCTTTGGTAATTAAGGGTTGAAAAGAAATTCATGTTCTTTCTGAATATGTCCGGGTGACGTAAACATAGTGGTTTATCTTGAAGGTAGGGGGATTATGTGCATCTACTTTGCGGATATGTTTGGAAGGAATGTTTTTTATTCTGGTCATATGGCATCAAGGAATCATGCATTTTCATCAATCCTTCGAGGTCGATTAAGTTGAATTTTAGTGTGAGATATGCCTGGGAGATTTTCAGGGCCAATGCTTTGGACTAAATCCAAAGAAGAGGAGGTAAATGACATTTTCTTTATAGATTGTGAAGCTTCTTGAGTGCAAACTAGTGCTGCTATTGAGGGCAATTTATTTTGATGCATATGTTGGGTTCCACAGAATGTTCACGTCTAGAGCAAGCAACAGATTGGATTGGTGAAATTAAATTGCTAGCTTGAGAGGGTTGGATGCTTAAAATGCCCTTAGGCCAGAAATCAGTAGGCTGATCAGCCAGCTAAAGGAGCAACTGATTGTTGTTTATGATGTCTAATATTTTCTTTGTAACTTTTCCATTTAAAATGTAAAAAAAGAAAATTCATCATATGTATCAATGACCATGGTACCAATGCTTCAAAAACGACACTTAACAATGCAAAGCTCATGGTGTTGAGGTTTCTTATAGAGAAACTGTGATATTATGCTTCTGACATAGAAGACACCCACAGCTTTCTTCTTTTTTCAAAATGATGCCCTGTATCTGTTTTGTGCCACTTTATCATTTGGCATCCAATTCCAGTTTCTTATTAAAGAGTACCTTTTGATTGTAATTGTAGGGACACTTTTCTAAGTTGTTTGCTGGGATATTATTATGAAATGTTGATTATGTCTGGAAAGGCATGTTGATGGTGAATTTCCCACTTTGAGTTGTACACGTGGAGAGTGATGGTAATAATTTCTGCCACTGTGTTATTTTTTTCATCACCACATGCGAGGCCCAAGCCCGGAAAAAGATGGGTTGGATTAGATCAGCAGATAGTTGCCTATAAAAAATTGGCATACTTCATCATAATTATCCCTGCCTGCTCCTCTGTTGGAGATGTGTGGTGTGCATGGGTAGAAGACTTGTATCTATTCCTAGGGTAGAGAGTTATGTACAAGTAATGCACCCAGATAGAACTGTGTTCCCCCTTTTGAGCCAGAAAAAAAAAAAAAAAAGAAGAGAACTTTGTTATGGTGTCAAGTGAGCAAGGGTACTAAGGATTACAATATAAGTACTATATAAGAGAGAAATAAGGAATGGAGTCCTGCACTAAGGGCTGGTTTGGTGGAATAGAAGGTAGACCACAACCTACAAGTGGCCTCTTGGAATGTGGATACTTTGACAGGGAAGAGCTCAGAGTTGGTAGTTTCATGAACACATCACTGAGTCCAAGATTTGGTGGATGGGTTGGCCATAGAAGTTTTATATAGTCCACAAGATATCTTATCTCTTCCTTCATGTCTCTGATATAGTGGTACTTCTCTTCGATGTGCTTGGACTTTTAATAGGCGCGTGGAGTTTTTGATAATTGCAAGGGATTGCCCTAAGGGTTTCCCTGTACCAGTTCTGCCTTCAGACATAAGTGGATACCCTTGCTCGGAGTATCTGCTTTATCTATATGTAGTACTTTTCTCTTGGAACCAATTCACATTGGTATAAGCGGTGGATATACATAAATTGTTTATAGGGGCCTAATTGGATGGGGCAGACAACTATACAACCTTGGGGAAGGATTTAGTCTTTCTATTGGGCAAAACATAGATTATGTATGTATTGCACTTGATAGAGATCTAAGAGAAACAGTGATACGGCCATAATGGTTTAGTTTTGCACTTGATACCAAAAAGAAGACTGATTATGTAGCTTTTCTAGTTAAATAGTAGAGCTCTTTAACTGAACCCCAAGTTGATGGGATGAGTCTAAAATGGTGATGAACACATTTCATGATCTCGGGAAGCACATGAAAATTGATTAAAAACTCCTTTATACCTGCTGTAAAATAAGGTGATCATTCTTGCTACACAATTTAGTGTTTACTCATTATTACAGTGGCACATGAGACTACTTCCACTAAATTCCTTTTCCCCCTCTCCTACAGGTATTTTTCTTATGAACACTTCTATGTGATATACTGCAAATTTTGGGAGCTGGATACAGATCATGATTTTTTTATCGATAAAGAGAACCTTATTAGATATGGTAACCACGCTCTCACTTACAGGATTGTTGATAGAATATTTTCGCAGGTTTGTACTTTATTTAATGCACACTGTGTAAACCAACTTCTCTTTTCTAGCAAAATCAAATATTCTGTTTGCTCCCCATTTCTTTTTTCTCTCTTTTTTTTCTAATATTGTTACTTTTTTTTCTTGTTATAGATTCCAAGGAAATTTACTAGCAAGGTTGATGGAAAGATGGGATATGAAGATTTTGTTTATTTCATGTTGTCAGAGGAGGATAAATCATCTGAGCCCAGTCTTGAATATTGGTATCTCTGCATTCCTTATTTTTATGATTTAGTAACATTCTGTGCATTGGTTGTCACTAAGCTTGCTATGATTCTGAATTTTTTTTAGCATATTAGATAATGATCTCAAGTATGCATCAGATTATCACAAAATAAGGCTACGTTTGGCCACATGGATTTCCAAGGAGATTACTTTACTTTCAGAAATTAAAACATCAGGATGTTTTGGATGGTGTATATTCACATAGCAGATTTCTTACTCCCTCGTCTCATTCCTATTTTCTTCATTTACTTCTTTGGCCTCATCAAGAAAAATTGAAGGAAATGAGTGAAATGTATTATTTCACCAAGTACCTTTGTACCTTTGTTTTATAGCAAGTGTACCTTATTTTCATGTAAGGTAAAAGGTACGTTTCAATGAAATCGATGTACACAGATGCAGCTTGAAAAGGGAAAATTTACTTCTATAGCTGGGAGAGGGCTAGCAAAAGCTATTTCGAAGAATATGCCATTATGAGTTGCACTCTTACATTGTAAATTGTTTGTCAATTAAATCAATAATGTGTTCTGTTATTGTAATTCAAAGTAATATTTTTCACATTCCAAAGAACTATATGTTTGTGAAAATTACATTGATGACTTGGCATTTTAGGAAGTAGTAATAATGTTGGTCAGGCATTGTAATTGAGAGGTATCATCCATAAGTTTGTGGAACTTCATTTAATCTCTATTATACATGCTCGAGCACAAGTGATTTTGATGCATACAAATTGTGAATGTGACGACCAATAAAAAAGTGATAAAATGGTCAATATGCCATTATTGTTTGGTTTTTACTTGTAGACTGTTTTTCAAATCTTTTTTGATCAAGCAACGAATGGTAAATGAATTTCTCATAGGTTTTGTATAAACAATTCATAGTACTGTTCCTCATTCAACCTTATGTAAAATCACATGATAAAAGACATAATCATCACCACCACCATCATTAATCAAAGCCTTATCCCTACTATGCTAGGGTCAGCTATATGAATCTGTTTGCCATTCCAATCTATTCTTGGCCAATCCCTGCTACATTTGTCCTTACTGTTTCCATCCATATCCTCTTTGGCCTATGTCTTTTCCTTGGGGGGCTATCAACCTGTATAAATTTTTTTTTTCTCACTGGTGGTGGTGTTGGCCTGCGTTGGACATGTTAAAACCATCTCAAATGAGTCTCTCTTAATTTATCACCCATTGATGATACCCCTAAATGCTTATGAATGTGCTCATTTCTTATTCTTTTTTAGTTTTACCACACATCACATCAACCCCAACTCTCACATCTTTGTTGCATGCATTTTTTGCATGTATTGTTTTTTAATTGGCCAACATTCTGCTCCATAAGTCATAGCCGGTCTAGTTATTGTCTTGTAAAAAAATTTCTTCAGTATTTGTTTGTCGGGTATGCACTAATTATAAAGCACTCCTGAAGTAAGTTTCTACTTTAACCATCCAGTTCTTATCTTATGTTTGACATCCTCAATTTCTCAATCCTTGCTAATTGTAGAGCGAAGGTATCAAAAGGAATCCTTTTGTAATATCTGTTGAGCTTCAATTCTCACAAGAGTTGCATCTCTTGCACATCTCCGCAGAAGTTACAGTTCATATATTCAATTTTTGTACGACTTATTTTAAAGCCCTTAAGAGTCTAAAGCCTGCCACCTTCTCTCAATTTTTGCATTCACATGATCTCTTGATTCATCTTTTAACACTATATCATCTGCAAACAACATACACCAAAATACCTCTTAAATAGGAGCAGTTAACTTGTTCATAATTAGGGCATAAAGATGAGGATTTAGAGTTGACCTTGTAGAAAACTTATTGTAACCGAAAACTTGTTTCTTCACACATTAGTTCTCATACCGGTTACAGCTCCCTCATATATGTCTTTAGTGATGTCAATGTAACCTCCTGGGACACTCCTTCCACCAATTTAGATCTCTAGATATTCTTTCGTAGGCTTTCTCTGGATTGATGAGGAACATATGTCTTCCTCCTCCCATATTTTTCTAATAACTGTCTATGTAAGAAGGTAGCTTCTATAGTTGACCTTGCTGGCATGAAACCAATTTGATATTTTGATATCTTAGTCTTTTGTTTGAGTCGTTCTGTTACTCTCTCCTAGTTTCATGATGTGTGAGCGTGTGACTCATAAGTTTAATCCCACGATAATTAGTGCAACTGTGTATGTTTCCTTTGTTCTTGTATATAGGCAGTACGATACTTAAATATTCATCCTACATTTTTGCTCTTCTTAATATCTTATGGAAGTGATATAAGCCCATCCAGTCTTTCCTAAGCATTTCCAAGCCTCTAGCAGAATGGGCTTTACCTTGTTGCCTTTCCAATCTTCATTTTTGTCCATTCTTTCTTCACTTTTGCTGCCCTAATTCTGTGGTAGACGGTATGTATTGTTGATAGTATATCATTTTTTGTTCCTAAGCCTTCTATAGAATCCTCATTTTAAAGTTAGTTAAAATATTCTCTCCACCTCTGATATCACTGTTCTTCACTAAGACTTTTTGGCTCTCTCTCTCTCTCTTTATACTTGACATGATTTGAGTCCCTACTTTTCTTCATTCTTGCAAGGTTGAAAAATCTCTCCTTTTATTCCCAACTTATAATGTGGGCATCATATGCTTTGACCTTTCTATCACTTACTTCTTTCTTAACTCGTAAGTGATAAAAAGTCCAAAGCATATGATGACCTATGTAATAAGTTAGGGACGAGAATGATTTGTAAAATATTAAATAATTATGCTTCGTCCTTTGTTCACTATTCAAAATAGGGTCTTGCTATTTTCATTGCTGAGTTGTTGTTGTTATTGTTATGATTATGATTATAACAGTAAAATTCGAAGGAGTTCATCAATTTGTGGTAGAACCTGGTGGCTAGCTTGCAGCTTTGTTGTTTCTTGAGTAAGAAAGTTATTTGTGTTGTTGTTGCTGTCATCATCAATCATCAATTCATCATCATCTTTTAATTTCAAAAGAAATGGTCCCTTTAAAGAACCATGGAGTGTTGATGTAGGATTGTAGATTGCTTATAAACTGTGTTTTATATCCAGCAGTTCCAACTTCCAAGTATTTTGGATCCTCTTTGTGATCATCTGATGGGAAAACTATGTTATTACCACTATAGTCTTAATGTGTATTGGAAAAGAAGAAATTAGAGCAGAAATTCTGATGATTGGTTTCTATTTTGTCATTTCCACACT
Source organism: Umbellularia californica (assembly GCA_028538565.1). NCBI lineage: Eukaryota > Viridiplantae > Streptophyta > Magnoliopsida > Laurales > Lauraceae > Umbellularia > Umbellularia californica. Next base: position 7,513,118 of record JAPQWN010000001.1, on the reverse strand, counting down.
AATCTTCTTAATGGTGGTTGTTTACAGTCAATTTCCTGCTTGGCTTGGGATTTTCTGAAGTTTAGTTTTATTCATTACAGTACAGGACGTGCATGGCATCATGTTATGACTATCTAATTTTCAGGTTCAAGTGTATAGATTTGGATGGAAATGGACTGCTTACACCTAATGAGATGCAGTTCTTCTATGAGGAACAGTTGCATCGCATGGAATGCATGGCCCAGGAACCTGTGCTCTTTGAAGATATTTTATGCCAGATGGTTGACATGATTGGACCAGAGGTAAATTTTTCCCACCGTCCTTGTGCTCTAGCTAGAAAATAATTTGACTAAAAATGACCTCTGAAACTTGCTTGCAGAGAGAATGCTGTTTTACTCTACGTGACTTAAAAAACTGCAAACTTTCGGGGAATGTTTTCAATATCCTTTTCAACCTGAATAAGTTCATGGCCTTTGAGACTCGCGATCCATTTCTTATTCGTCAGGTAACTGCAGTTATTCTGGCCTTTATTCTTGAACCTTGGCTATCAACCTGATTGATGGGTTAGCTAAAACTAGGTTATTGATTACATTTTTATGCTTTTAATGGCCTGTTTCAGGAACGAGAAGATCCTACTTTGACAGAGTGGGACCGCTTTGCTCGTAGAGAATATATTAGGCTTTCCATGGAAGAAGATGGTGAGGATGCCTCCAATGGAAGTGCGGAAGTTTGGGATGAATCACTGGAAGCTCCCTTTTGAATTCTTTCCCATGTATGTTTTCTATGCTTGGTTCTTTGTCTTGGCCTGTTCCATTGCTTTTTTATGCATTGTTGATTATTTATGCAGTTTTGAGTTTTATTTTTTTATTTTTATGGGTGCTGGTCCAAGAGCCCACAACTGAGGTGAATGCAGCATTAAATTGAGGGGAAGTGAATGCAAATCAATTGGCGGTAAAATTTTCATTATGTTCCATATGAAACTTGTGCACAACTTTGGGCCTGCTTCATGTAGATAATTTGGAGAATTCATGTTGAAAGAATTCAAAAACCCCACTGCTATCTCCTAAACTACTCGTCCTCGAATTCTCAAGCGAGCTTTCCAAATCGTGGGATTAAGAGAATTTCAAAAGGTTAAGAAATCCATTTTATTGTAGCTTATGAATTGCTTTTGGCATTTGCTCTTCAATCGTGGAATTCAATAAAATCTGCTTGGACTTTGGAATTTCCAAAGAGAAATCCCGTTAGAAGTTCCTTGTATCAAACAGGCTCTTAATATTTCATAAGCTAATAAGATTATGCTTTTATATGTGAAGTCAAATCAAGGGTGGAAAATCAATTTATTTGATTTGAAAGAAGTGAGTGCTTAGGGTTTGAATTTGACAGTTTTTCTTTCTTAAAAGACTAGATTCTGGTTCAGTTTATATTGTGTTTCCACGGGTGGCTTCACGGGATACTGAGATGATTCGGTCATGTACATAGAAAACTGGAAACAACCCCTTGACAAAGAATCAAAGTGTTCCTAGTGCAAAGAACTAGGAGGGGGCAGACCAATGAAAAACTTGGAATGAAGTAGCCCAGGAGTGACATGTTAGATTGTTGAGTTATGGGGAACATAGTTTTAAACAAGGTTGCTTTGAAGATATATGATATCTTTCAAAGCGGACCCCAGACTTGACGAGTCTCGTGATGATGATAATGATGACGACCACAATGACAACAACAATTATGGGGTGTTCCTCTAAATATGAATGAGAAGTGCATATTTTTTGACATTGGATTATTTGCAAATTATGCTATAGTCTAAAAAATCTGCAATATCATATACAGGTATTCCCATGCGCATCAATACATGTCTACATGTGTTGAGGTGGCACATGCATGAAGGGAAGCATAGGTGAGGTCCACAAAGTTGGATCTCTTTAGAGTAAATGTATATATGCATCAAGTGATTTCCTCATGTGATAGGATGGTCATGCTGGAGACATTGATTGAGTCTCACAATAAAGGGTACCAATAGTAATTGGAAGAGGATTTCTAGGAACATGTTCATACCAAACTGTGATGATGGTGATGGTGATATTTCATTATGCTACAGGTATCAAGAAACCATTAAATAATATAGTATATGATTAGTATGATGTCATGTGGAACCACATACATTCAATGGTTCTCTATGCTTCCTGTCAAATTTATGTGGAGTTTCAAAGGAAATTGGGGTAGGATTTTGTCATGACCTTGTATAGGTATCTGAATGGCATTGGTGTTAACAGTGGCCTCGTTAACAATGACATTCTCCAACAGCAGAAGACATGGATCTATTTTTAGCCGGAGCAGAAGATTTAGATACAGTGGTCTGCGTTTACATTTCTGTGATTTGACAGGAACCAAGAAGCATGCACCAGCCAGTTGCTGACCTTCATTTGTCTAATCATCCTACTTAATTTGCATTTGCGTAGGCAAAAGGTCAAAACAGATGGGAGTAGACTATAATCTAAGCATCCTTGGAGACAGGAAATAAATGTTTTTAAGATATTTTTACATTCTCTTAAAAACGTTTATTTTTTTAAAGATAATTTTACGTTTTTACTAAAAAAAAAGAGAGATAATTTTGCATTTGTTGGGCTGTGGTATGTGGTCTGAGATAAAGTGCAATATGAGAATTAACTGAACTTTATATCCAACTAATGATCTTTGGCATTGTTGTATTCCTTTGCTTTAGACTTTTAGTTCCGTAGGTTTGCTTTCAGTGCACTAACTGTTAAGGTTCTGTTGTTTGACACATTCTCTAAAAATCCCACCGGCAATGTCCGTCAGTGGAACAAACACATACATCTTTAGAAGTTGTCATTATAAATCAGCTCACCGTCAATGGAATGTAATCATTCCATAGAGCTGATCCAAATGAGCCTTAGTATGAAAAACAAAAAGAGACCGACAAAGGGGACTCCTGTGGTTAACTATTCAAATCAAGAGTGTACTCAGACAGCGGCCCCCGGAGGAAACAGAGTTGGCAGTCGACTGAACTGTCACAAGAATCCCGTAGATCTGCAATCTCCAGGCAGTGGTGCGATCCTTGTGGTTGGCTGAATATGAGTTTCAATTCCAAGAGTGTAGAGCAAAGCACCCCTTCCAGCAAGGATATTGTCGTAAATCACAAATAAAAATGTCAGAACTATGCTTGTAGAAGTATCAAACAATCCAAAGGAAGCAACAGAGTAGCCCAAGTCAGTTCCACAAATCACCAGAAGCAGAAAACAAAATTCAAACCAGTTTCATACAGTCCAGAACCAAGATTAAGATCTAAGGAGCTTTAACAAAAGAAATGACTGAGCTATTCATTTGCAACAGTTTGATGCAGGTTGCTTTTAGCTCATTGCCACTTGTGCTGCAGCAGAGAACGTGATATTTTTATTTTCATAAAGACTATTTTTGGGGGTTCTATTAGGTTTTTAGATTTTAATTTTATTTTTTATTTTCTCATCCAGGATCTCATTACTGGTTCTCATTTTATGATTCCCTTTTCTGCAGCCGCAAGAGAACCTTGGTTCCATGCGCAAATCCAGGCATTGAGAAGAAGACATTACTGCACATGAATACTCTTTGAAAGGCCTTCAGCAGCATCCAATATCTCATCAATGATATCTTCAGTTCTTTGCCATGAAATCCGTCACCAGCGCATCTCTTCTCGGGCAGGAAGTTTTTGGCCACTATGCAAGACGGTCTTCACTGAGAAAGGCCAGATACCTCGGCTAGGATGATTGCTTACCCCTGTTTAATTACCCACCAGAACCATTCAATCTAGTTTTTTAAAAAAAATATTAGTCATTTTTTATCAAGAAAATCAGTTCGTGTTTGGCTGTCTCCCCGTGTCCTAGGGCGATTCTTGGAAGTATGGGCAGGTGTTGTTTATCATAAGCTTTTACCGGCATGTGTTTTCTGGGTCGGATGGTATGTTTAATCAAATTGTTTGTTTCGTATACAGTCTTTTTTTCTCTTTCTTTCTTTCTTGATGATTGGATTTTTTCTTGTCAGGGATGGGAAAAGAATGTTCAATCATATGTTTTTACAGTTATTTCCTGGCAGTTGTTTCTTATAAGAACTGACAAGAAATTGCAGATGCCTGTGAATCACCAATTCAAAATTGACCATCCAGTATTGGATGAAAGCCTGCAAATCGCAACTTGTGTATATATATTATACATGTTTGGCTGCTGAAGGAACGATCATATAGAAATGGCTGTATGTATCCTAACCAACTTCAACGTTTGTTAGCTGATGTAAAGGACGTGACATTTCTGTATTATCCATTTGATGTGGTTGAATACATGGAAAAGTTGTGTTCTAATGTTTTATAAAATTTGTTTCCCAACATTTTTAGTTTGTGACTTCTAAATTCCAATGATGGAGGGGTGTTTGACGGTCGCACCGCCGAGCCGAACCTGCTTTGCTATGAAATGTGGCCCAAGTGAGCCTATTTCCCTATCTACAGGATCTCAGTCACTGGATGGTAATGAGGAAATCTATTTTCATTTAGTAACTAATCTTTTCATAAGGTTAGGTGTTTTAAAAATAGTCAGTGTTGAATGGAAGAAACTTTTAGATGTGTTTGGGACTTTGTGGTGTCTTTCGTGCCAAAAGTGTTTGTAAATCTCTGGTAGTAGACATTCGGTATTTACAACAGCAGTGCACGCAATCTTTTTACATCTCCATCTCATTATCTTAAGCGTCGTAGTTATTCGATGATCTTCTCAGCTTGAATTCACTGTGACCAACCAGTGTTTAAGTGTCCAGTGAACAAGATGTAACAATTATTAGGCTCATCAGACCATCACCATTTGCCAGTTTGACAACCATGAATCAAGCTCCTCGATTTATTGTAGAAACAGGATTGAGTTGGGTTAAATGGGTGGTCCCGCTGGCCTGATCCTCATTCACTTAACCCATAGCTACTGGAGATATGGGTTTGGTTGCAGGTTTGTCGGGTTCAGATTTGGACTGCCTTGGCCCCTCTGCTATGATGTATCAGAGTGGCTGGTGAGATGCTCAAGAGGTTAAAGGCAATGCTTCTCACCCATGGTGCCAAGGATCGACCCTGGCAATGGCCAACCATGACATGGGGAGTCTTCTCGGTGGAGCACAGCCGAGCCGACATAAGGATCGATTGCAAGGAATAATAGAATGAATATACAGGGATACCATATAGGCCCATTCTAAAACCATCACTGACATGAGAATGTAAAAGCTTCTCTTTTGAGTGGGCCTGGTAAAATAAGGGTGGGTGGTACGATCTTTCATACTTGAGGCCTGTTTGTTTATCTAGAACAACTAGGAATTGAATACACAGAGATTTATGGTCAGGTCAGCTCCAAATGATTATTATTAAAGAGTTAAGAGGTGAAGGGTGGACGTGAGGAATAGCTATGCAAATGCGACCTTGACTTTCTTGGGATTTGAATTACTAAGGTGATGTGACGGCTAGGTTACCTAGGTCTGCATGTATTTCTCATCTTCCCTTTGACCAATTTCCATTTAACCACTTTGGGGCATGGATTCGTATGTATTCTATCCAAACAAACAGACACTAAATGCTAATTACGCGATGATTCTTTCATATCACTAGGGTGTTACAACATTTCACACAGCTACATTAACGCCATTCCTTGATCAGGCTATAATATTTGTCATATCAGCTGTTCCATCATCAAAGCAGCAAAAGCACGATTTAATTTTACAATTTGCCTCTCTCTCTCTCTCTCTGATGCTAAACCCTTTTCCAATGATTTCACCCTGCCAACCTCCTCTTAATTAGATGTAAATCAAATCACGTCTATTTTGTTAAAATATTGGCCAGAACAAGGATTCCGGTACAAGAAACCAGTAGGAACATATAAAAAGAAGAAGAAGAAGAAGAAGAAGATTGGATCACCATCACCTACAAAGCAGATGATGATTAGGTGCGATATTCAGATGGTAGAGAAACACAAATAAACAAGATTTGGAGTTAATACTTTAGTGGGATGTGGTCTCCATTCTCTGTGTGCAGTTTGATCACTGGGAGCAGGACAGTTGAGCTCTCTCTTAAAAAACAAGGAAAAATATCAATGTGAAATCACATTCAATGGAGGATTCTTCTTTTTTCTCAATCTCTATAGTTATCTCTCCTATTAGGATTGCAACTATGACCGTATTCCGCTTCTATACATATTCATTCTCTAGCTATAGCACTAAGCAAATTTACCCCCTTCCGCTGTTAATAAAATTTGCTAACTTTCCAACAATAAGATGATGTAAACTAGCAGCCAAATGCATTTTAAAGCTTATGGGAGCTACACTCCCATCCCTCATTCTTTTTTGAATCCACTGAAGCAAGAAATGAGAAATCTACCACTGCTTTTCCACTCTCGAATCCGCCATCCACCCTACTCAGCTTTCTTCCATTTCTTAAATTGGGGCTTCTTTATTTTTGTTAGTTAGATGAATGTAGATTTTTTTTATTTTATTTTATATCAGATGGTTCCCAACCCTTTGGGCTAGACTAATCCCTCTGGGCCCAAACGGAAGCCAAGTAAACTCCCCTATAACCCCAGTGTGGTAGTGCAGTTTCGAATCTACAACCTCCAGGTGCAAACCGTGGTCCTAGGTCAACTGAGCTACCCATTGGGGTTTATTAAATGCACGTAGATGAACGGCTCTCTTCCGATTCTTATATTGGGGCTTTTTTGTTTTTTGGTCAGATGCATCCGGATGGAAATTTTACGCTCTAGGAGGATTGCAAACAAAAAGAATTTGGGGCTATTCTGTAGTTCGGTATTTAAATTGGAAAAGTCTTCAGCATGTTGTAACAGTTCAGCTCTCTCCAGAAAGCTTGGGAAAACATGAATGTGAAGTTACATTCAATGGAGGATTGTTTTGTCTTCTCAACTTCTATAGTTTTCTAAAGACAGTCAATGTATCATATGGAGGCCGGGTTCATTAAGGGGGTCACCTTTTGGTTTTAAAAAGGTAGTCTATCAATCTTTGATTCATATCCACAAGGGTCATTAATGTTTTTTAATTTCAAGTTCAAGATCTGAGACATGCAATAGTAAGATTGCCAGTATCGTCACTATCCCGCTTTCGTGGATCATTGCCCAGATGATAGCATTCAGAGTGATTTACCCCTTTCACAGTAAATAACACTTGCTTAACATCCCAAGAAAAGAACAATGTTGCTTAGTAATGCTGTCAACTAGTTAGAGTGACTAATAGCCAAATGCATTCTATAAAGGCCTAATAGCTCCAATTGGATGCTAGTCATCTTTTCTAAGAAGAGAAACCAAAACAGAAAGGGAGAAATTAGTTTGGCATCCAAGGTAACATCAGATTTCCACCACTAACTTTGCAGGATCATCACCACTAACTTTGCAGGATCATGGACATAAATATGTATCTCAGTTGGTGAGGCAACTCTCTTCAACAGAAACGACGACTGTAGCACTGATGGTGAGACTTGGGCGAGTGTGTGTAGGTTGGATGTGTGAGTCCTTACCTTACAAAAAAAATAATTCAATATATCTTCAAAGAATCGAACATAGATTATGAATATAATATTATATATGGAAAAGATGAAACATCGACCAAACCCTTTCCAAAAAGGGCTAACAAGAACAATAACATTAGAAACGGTTAAATATTAGCCATCTTTCATTCAAGGGCTGAAAAATGTTATTTGGCATTCCTCTTCTTTTTGTTCCCTGCTGAAGTTTTCTGGAGTACCCAACAATGTGGCTGCGTGCATTTAAGGTATCAAACTTGATTTCTGCGGGCATGTTTCCCACCCATAGAGTTAGTGAGACTGTATTTGGATATCTGTAACTAGGCCAAAAGAGAGAAGAGTACATGTTATGTAAAGAAATCAGCACCATAACTGGGTAATGGTTATGAAGCTTACCTGTAGAGTGTGGGAGCAACCTTCTGACCGGCTCACACAGAGCCAGAATCAGTCAGATCTCCTTTAGACTTCATGGTTTTCATTTTTAGGGCGTAGAAATTAAGCATCTCCTCTTCCATGGGATGGGTCTCACCTACAATTACAAGGCAATGCAGAGGTGCACCAAAATTGACTGCTTGTAATTCTTTCATTGAGCCAGCAACCACCTTCTGATCGTCACTACCAAGACGGGCAATACCAACACAGATCGTTTCCGCACTGTATGCTGCAGAGTTATGAAATGGCAACAGAACCCGCAGTTATCCCTAAAGGTCAAGTAAGTGGAAGAAAAAAACAGACCCAAAACAACAAAGCATGTTGTGACATGTTTAACAGTTTGCATATCTAAATGCACATCTATTATGAAAACACTACTGATTCTGGTTCAGCTTAAAACTGATCAGTTCTCTCCTCAAGTCATCAAGTGTTCTGATGCAATGATGGAATTGGCAATTATCACGAGGGAAGTTCAGAGAGAAAGCAATTATGGTTGACTCGAGATGCAGAACTTTCTCATACAAGTGTGCTATCAGAGAAATTTATATTGTACATAGCCAGATGAGATGATTTAGTCCCTGCTCCCAACACTTGATCTGCCAAGTGCTCAGCCTTGTTTTGCCACACTTCATCCCCACACATTCGCGTGGAAGATGCCATGGACAGTGCATCAAGGGAAGAAAGAATTACAGATTGTAATTGTGTTTAAGCATTCCAACATGAGAATGGCTTATAAGATGTGCATATTATGTGTGGTTCACAGAAAATGGCATACACCAATTTCTATTTCAGTAATGAAGGTTAGATTTCACGTACAAGGCAAAGCATTTGACATAAGAAATTAGTCATGTATGATGTATATGACGAGTTAAAAAGTTACTTGTCCACGAGCATGTTGACGAGAATTGCGAAAGTTAAGACCTATTTAATGATAGCCAGTATACAATAGTTGACCAAATTAAAGTAGTTTGGTCAGGATCATTGCTTTGGTGCAATGGTAAAAGTCTCGGGTGCCATGCGTGATAATGCAAGTTTGAGACTTGCGAGTAACCACTTTGTGCAAAATTCCTAAAGGTTAGGTCTGTCTCCAGTATGGAACCCCCATAGGACCCTGCTTCGGCGGGATCATTGCGTAATGACATTGTTTTAGTCATTCATCTAATTTTATTAAACTAGAAAGATAAACTTCCAAAGAAGGAAAGGATTGGATTAAGATTTATTTGGCTTCGTAATACTTTGTAACACGTTTTCTTTATAATGGTTGAACAAAGAATAGACTTCTGTTTTTCATAGGAATTCTCTCTCATGACACCTTAGTCTCTTTTGGAGCGTGTTACTTATTTTCTCCCACCTAAGCACCAACTAAAAATATTTACGACGATCTTCATGTTTCTCATCTCCATGCATCCGACCAGTACCAAACATTGAGACATTTAAGACACTAGATTCCATTGGTAAGTTCTAAGTATTGCTTGACAAAGTGCATTTCTTAAGGTAAAAGTGACTAGTTGCTTCACCTTACCCATAGAAAACTCAGACGAAGAGAAAGCAGAGGAAATGCAATCACATCCCTCGTTGTCCCACGCATAAAACAGAGTGAACAATATTAACGGTGGATAGCAGAAAGCTTATACTGCACTACTATATCCCAGTATTAAACATGCAACGCTAGGTTTTACAGAGGGGTCTTAGTATTACCCCCTTATTTTTTCTGCCAAAAAAATGTCATGTCATTGACTCATTGTGGAACTGGTAAGCACTGAGGATCATATTCATTTCATTTGGGGAAAAGGGAGGTACTTCCAAAGCATTCAAAAATTAATGGGCAGTAGTAGGCTCCATCAATCAAAAGTCAGCAACAACCGAACTGAGTAGAAAATTCATGTCTGCTTTAAAATGTCACTCAGTTTCAGTCAGGTTTTACTGGAACAACTACAAATCTTAAATCCTGTTGGTTTGGATATTGCCTAACCACACATGCACGCACGCACAAAAAAACAAGTTGCCCATCTGACTTACCTGATCAACGAGCTTAGTAATGATGATAAATAATAACAGTCAGAAAAGCAGAAAAAGGGGGTGCATCTAACATGGTTTCCAGTACCAATGTTTCCCTAAACACATGGCAGAACCCAAGTACCCAACCCACCATTCAGCCAAAAGTATTCATACAGCTTATAACGCAAAGTAATCCATATTCCAAGCTCATCTTTAGAAATTAGTTGTCATTTCTATATTCAGCATTAAGTTACATGTAACTTTATTTTTACTGTTTATTTCCCCATCCATATTGCCAAACTTAAATGTCAATACAAATACAAAAAGTTAATCAATAATGCAAAACCAGAAACCCAACAAAAAGACAGCAAGCAGATGATAATTACCAGATTCTCGACGTGTTTGTTCAACCTCCAAGAGCTGTTCAATGGCAATGTTGATTGTCATATACTTCGGTGGTTCATAACATTTTCTTCCTCTGGGAATATTCAATAGGTAGGGACCAGGCAGTGAATAAGTCTAATCAGTTGCAGAACTATTAAAAATGAACAAAAGAAAGTGATGATTTACAATATGAGCCAGCAAGTAGCTCCATATACATGTGTTTTCAATGCAAACCATTCAACCAAATCCAAGTGTCATGATATTACCTGGGATATTAGAGGTACATTTATAGACTGGAGTATCTATATCTGGGCGATATGATACACACATGGGTAAAAAATGGCAATATACAGCATGGACACAGCCGTAACCATTTTTGAAAATCCTAGTTTCTGGTAAAGTCATATCCATATTTATACAACTTAGTAGTCACTGGATCATAATATTTATTTATTAGATCAGATATTCCTCCCTTTAACATATCACCATGAGACATTGTCTTCCACAGGCTCTACCTTCAAATTTCAATCTTCTACATGACTAAAAACTAAAACTCAAACAAATCAAGCAATTGTGACTTAAGTCAATTCTATTGGTATAAAACTTAAATAAAACCATGTCCCCAACTTTTTTAAGGAATCGCAAGCTTTGAGTATTATAAGATTCAAACAATAGATGGTAAGATTCAATGAAAAAATAGATTCCGGTGATAAGAATGGTTCCAACTTCCAACTAACTTGAGTTATTAGCATTTTTTTACTGTGAGTTTTTACAATGGTATAAACAGCACCTAAGGTCATGCTTGAGGGACACCCATATCTGTAACCATAAGCCATTTTCTCATAAACAGTTGTCACTCAGGGACCTCCATATGCAAATTCACCTATTGGTATCAAGATGGGTTATGGCACATAACTAAAAGCAACATTCGTGTGTTATTTACACCATTTTACAATGGTACAAACAGCACCAGAGGTCATGTTTGAGGGACACCCATATCTGTAAGACTGTAACCATAACCCATTTTCATAAACAGTTGAGTAACTTTGGGACCTCCATATGCAAATTCACATATTGGTACCAAGATAGATTATGGCACATAACTAAAAGCATTATTCATATGTTATTCACACCATATGAAACAGCAAGAGAAACAGAGACCAAATCATTGCTTATGGAAATACCTGCACAAAGATTCTAAAGATGGCTCCTTGACACGTATATCTGTAGTTACAAATATTTTTCAGTGAGATCCAGAGCAACAAAAAAAAAAAAAAAAAAAAAAGAGAACCAGGAAAAGCAACCAATATAAAAATAAAAAATGAAAACCAAGGAAAAGCTCCTGGTTCTCACAAAGTAACCCAAAAAAAATTATGGAGAAAGCAAAATTTAAAAGAAAAAAGAAAAAGAATGAGAGAGAGAGAGAGAACAGTTTAGAGTGTTGCAATGAGGTAAATAAGAAGGCTTGTTAAGGTGCAGCTCTGTGTCTGGAGATTTCCGCATAACACATTGATGAGATTTGCAATGACCCACGTGATTACGTGAATCGCACAATGTCACATGAGGATATGGAACAAGAGATAGATCCTAGCAAGTGTTGGTTAGCAGGTGGGCCAGGACTACACATTCACTCAGCCGGTCAGCTACACGTGTACACTGAATGTCCATGCCATCCACATCTGCCCACCTGGTCAACAGAGTAGCCTAATGTGCTGCCAGGAACATAAATAACGGCAGGAACCTGATGGTTACGTTAGATATCACACACCACTGCCACAACAGCATGTGTGATCGTGCATGGGCTGAAACTACTATCTACACATGCATGGGCTTAGTGAAACTCGAGTATGAATATATGGATGGTGCCTCAAATATTAAAATACTCTTTCATTTACAGAATCAATCATTATGGAACACTAGTAAATGAAATAAATATGAAGCAAATGAAAACAAGATATAAAACAGTAAAAGAGATTCAGATTGTCCAAACCAACACATAGTGCAATGGACAGGCATATTCCCATCATGGGAGATGTCTAGGGATCGAGTCCACGAGGGCCAATACTTCAATGGTATCCCCAACAAAACAAAAAAGAAAAAGAAGGAAGAAGAAGAAGAAGAAGAACTGGAGTCCTAACAAAGAGGGAGAAAGTTACCTAACAAGCACCAAAGTTGTCATTTCTAATTTCTAAGAGATGAAGTTTTGAATAACTGGAGTCCTAACAAGAGTGAGAAATTTACCCAACAAGCAGAGTGTATGCAACCCAAGCTGGCGATTTCTTTGAATCTTTTCATAGAAACTGTCAGGCCGCCATGTTTCTGTAAAGAATGGTATAGAAACTGTCTCACCATAGCGGTAAAGCTGCAGACCACAAACTCCAACTGCATTCATCACTGATGCATTGTGTATGACCTTAACTTCCAAGCCCAAACTTTTCGCACGAACAACCAAGTCACTGTGTGTTGTCGCTCTACATTCATGAATTTAAGATGAGAATAAAAACAAACATGGAAGTGAAAACTGACCGCACAAAAACTTGTGCCGATCAATAAGAGTACTTTGAAAAAGAAATTACCAACTAGGAATTTATAATGTTACACCAAATTCTTTCCAACAAGATAGTTGACATGAACAAGTGGACATCCTTTCCTAAAAACAATAATCATCATCAAAGCCTTGTCCCAACTATGTTGGGGTCGGCTACACGAATTATGTTTCTCCATTCCGATCTATCTTGAGCCAAATTCTCTGATAAGTTACACTTCTTCATATCCATTTTTACTGCCTCCATCCACGTCCTCTTTGGCCTACCATTTCCCTAGGGATGTCAAATGGGCCGGCCGGGCCGGCCCGGCACGCTCCAGCCCGCCAGTCAACGGCCCGGTCAACGGCACGGCCCGCACATGGGCTGGGTGGGCCGAGGTGGCTGGGCCCGGGCCCGCCAGGCACGTGGGCTGGGGGCTGCAGCCCGCCGGCCCGCTGGGATCGGCCCGCCAAGCCCGGCCAAAAATGATTTTTTTTTTTACAAAATTCTTCATTTTAACCTCCCAACAGCCATAAAACGGTCATATAAGGGGTATTTTGTGTCCTTTTTCAATTTTACGAAGTCTATAAATACTCTAACCCTTCTATTCTTTTTCTTTTAATCAAAGTTTTATTTACCAAAAAAAATAAATATATATATATATACAAAGGATGAAATTTGACCCTTTTTTTTCACCCTTTCTTTCAATGTTTGATACAATATCTTTCATTACAGGAAGAAGAAAATGGAGTCATTTTCTTTGGTAGTGAGGATTTCAACTGCTTATTATAGAATATAAAATAATGAAAATTTCAGTCTAATAGAAAAGTGAGATTTACAAAGAGCAAAAGTCCATCTACAAACATGTTCTTAATGTTGAGAACAAGGGGTAGCTCAGTTGGTTGGCTCCCAATTTCTTATTGGTTTCATATCTTAGCTTCTTTTGTAATGAGTAGGCTCCCTTCATGTTATATACATGCTTCTTTCTTATGAACTAGCTGTTATATAAAAATAAATAGTCAAAATCATTTATTTTTAATAGTCATTTGTTTGTATGAAACCAAGTAACAAGAACTCATGATATAAAAGGCTCGCGTAAATGAATATTAAAATGGTAACTAAGCAGTAAAAGATATAAGATGGAGATATAGATGAGACCGTAAATTTTCTACATTTGAATTATTAGGGTATTAGTTGGATATACAATTTTCAATTTTCATTGATTTAAATTCCATTTGAATTATTAGGGTATTAGTTGGATATTCAATTTTTATATATCAAAGATAAATGGACCTTTCCCAGTTAAATATGAACCAATGGTTTATCTTACTCTCATCAACCATCTGCAGGCTCCTAAGAAGTTCAGGCTCCTAAGTAGTTAAGACATGGGAGTTTGGATGCTTCAATAGAAGCAAACTTATCCACTATTTATACGGTCTGGATTCTGCAAAAGGTGATGCTCACAAGTCAGTATTGCAAATTACCTCCTTCTAGAAGGAAGCTTCTGTTTTTTTTCCCCTCACTTTTGATGGTCCATGTGGAGGATTATAGATCGAACGGCCAGTAGCATGAAACAGTTACAGACTTGGAGATTCGTGCATGTGTCCCACGTGAAATAGATGGAAGTGTGTTCTATTCTTTTTTTTTTTTTTTACTGGAAAAAAAAAGAGGGACCCGGCCCGGCCCGTGGCGGGCCGTGCTGGGCCAGGGTTTTTCCCTGGCGGGCCGGCCACTAGCACGGCGGGCCGAGGCTGGAGCGGGTGGCGGCCCGGCCCGTTTGGCATCCCTACATTTCCCTTTGGTGGGCCATCAACCTTCATAGCCAAACTTTTCCTTACCGGAATCATTGCCAGCCTACATTGGACATGCCTAAATCATCTCAAACGAGCTTCTCTAATTTTATCCCCTATTGTTGCTACCCTTAAATGCTGTCGAAAGCGCTCATTTCTAATTTTATCCTTCCTCGTTTTACCATACATCAACCTCAACATTCTCATCTCTGCTACATCCATTTTGTGCATATGTTGCTTCTTGATTGGCCAATAATCTGCTCCATAAGTCAAAGCTGGTCTAATCGCTGTCCTATAAAATTTTTCCTTCAATCTTGTTGGCATTCGTTGGTCACAAAGCACTCAAGAAGCAAGTATCCACCACAAGTATAATTTGACTAGAAGTATAATTACTTGATACCCTCACCCTCACCACAAGTTAACAAAAATGAGTATGCAACTCTTCTTACACGTAACCAAAGACTCGTGTTGGTCAGTAATAGGTAAGGCACCTCTTTTAGTTTTGAAAAAAAAAAAAAAAAACTTGTTGTAGATAAGTATCTCAGATAAACTGGATTTACCTAATACAAGCTAGGAAGTCCACTCTTCCTCTTACCCAAACAGTACCTATTGGCTACAAGCAATTAATGTCTGTTCCTTTTGTTGTATCTAGCATGTTAAATGCTACATGAAATGTAAATGAATTGATTTTGGACTTGCAAATGAAGCATAATGCTTAGCAATGGATTTGGATATGGAAAAGATAGATGGCAGTGACACAGTTTCAGTTTCCTAAAACCATTGGCAAACATATGGATGAGTATATTGCAGCCATGCATCTAATGATCATATTTATGGTTAAAGACCCACCTTAATCACCAAACAGAGTTGAAATGTCACAAATTTGATACCATAATGTAGCCAAGTGAGTTAACATCCAATGAGGCCAAGACCGACAATTCAAACCAGAATTCAGCAAATTATATCTAAATGCTAACGTGGTACAGGTTAGCAACCAAAAGTAAGAGGCAACCAAAGTTACAGAGCTCAATTTACATGTCAACTTGAAACAATTCTATTTGACTTGACTCAGCTAAGTTTAGCGTCAAGTCACCGATGAGTAAAAGTAAACAATATACTCCCAGGACTGACTTTTCATTATTTCCCACTCTTACATACACATTCGAATTGCTAAAATATGCATAAAGAAGAAAGTTGGAAACTGAAGACAAAAAGTAGTTCACATACACAAAGGCCACATATCATACCCAAATGGGTCTCCAACAACCAGGAAAGCTACATCAGATCTGTGAGCTTCTGACAGTACAACATCAGCCCTTTCCTCTACCATCTCTCTATCCGCAAGGGTAACTGGCCTCCCATAGAGTTCCTCCTACAATATCAAATAATAGCATCATCAAGTTTGATATCTTTTTAGTCTCTTAAAATTTTTACCAATGAAAGAGACCACGATCCATACAGGTCATCATCATGATTTCCCATCTATCTGAGTCAGCACCATAATCTATACATGTATGACTTTTTTTCCGCTTCTTTTCCCTTTTGAGAAGTATGTTCAGCATATGCCATTCAGCAATGTGGCAAGAAAAAATGATAATCATGTTACGATATTATAACATATGAAAATGCAGATATAACCCATCCCGATGCATGGACACAAAACCTTAAAGAATGAGGAAACATTTAATGGTCTCAGGCCAACGTAAGACGTGGGCTGATGTCCAGCCTTAATCATTGAATGCCTGATTCTTTGTTTCTTATGCCCCGAACCAGAATAAAATCAAGAGGTTTTGACCTGTAGCTTACCTTTGGGCCTGTTTGGATGTATGGTGAATTGAAGTATAGTGAGGTGAAGCATCAAATCAAGAAAGAATAAATTATAAGGTGTTATGATTGTGTTTTGTTTTTAGTTGTTTGATATGAAATCTTTTTAACTTTTTATATAGAAAAGTGGAGTTTTTTTGTCTTTTAGTGGAAAAAGGAGGTTGCTTTTTTGACTTTTTTTGAAAAATTGGGAGGGAATTTTGTAGTTGTGTACTTTTGATATGACCCCTTGTCATTTCTTGCCTAGATTCACTTTACTTCACTTTAACCAGTTAAGTGCCAAACACGCCCTTTAGATATGGATTTTTCCTCTACCTTTCCAAATTTTAAATATTTTCCCACAGCTACAATTACACCAATTTTGGACTAAAATGCCCATATTCAGGGAAATCATCTCCGGGTTCTTTTCAAAACCATATCAAGGCCTCTTTTTACCTTTCTTTCTGTTATCCTCGACAGTAAGCATGGATGGGCACATGAGCCTGCCCACCAACTCCCTGCTTTCAGGACTCATCTAGTAGACAGACATTCCGGTCCTTTCCCTATTCCTAGGCCAGGCCCATTCTTATAACTCTTTATCTTGTTATAATTCTAAAGAGGAAAAGAACATCTCAAGTGGCATTGCCAACACCAACATCAAACCAAACCCCATCCATAAGCACTGTTATAGAGCTTTTCAGGAAATGGTATTGGCACTATACATATAAAATATCATGTCTAGACCTTTCATGAGGATGCAACACACAAACAACATAATCTTAGTTCATAAAAACATATTATCCAAGCTCGTATATTCTCTATCAACCATCTTGTGTTATTTTCACTTTTAATAATTTCACGTCACCAAGCGTTCTTAATAGTAGGAGAACTTCAAGGAAAATAAAACAAAATGAAAAGTTACACACTTGCATTCACCCCCAACTACTTCAAGCGCATATATTTACAATAGCAATAGGAAAAGATACAACCACACTTTTTGGGAATGGGTCTGAAATTTTGGTCAATGAATTTGGGCAATTTTGTCATTTCCTCTTAGCCGGAGAAGGTGTAGGGAAAATTATAACTTTTTGGAATGGCGAGGGAAAAGCCATATCTAGAGGCAAGCTACAGGTCAAAACCTCTAAAATCAATAAGAAGTTCTAGCACGTTGAAGCACCAAAACTCATCAGGATAAAAACATCCAATATTTTTTTGTAAATTAATAATTCTTTCTACATTTTTAAGTCCAGTGAATTAACATTCTTTTCTAAATGGTAGGGTCAATTTAGTACAGGTATAAAGACTCTTTGGCTATAGGAAGACATAAATACCTATATACGGGTATATTTAAGAATTCTTCACAACTCACTTCAATGAATTAAATCAATTATGTGTGCATTTGGAAGTAAGTAAGAAAACCTAGTTGGAGAACATATTCCATTCCCGAATATTGTATTTGAAAATCAATAGAAGTAGCAATCCTCTTTCCAGATATCAATGAAAGAATTAAAGAGACACCAACAGAATAACATGTACAGAAACTACAAAAAGGGATATCCCTGGGCCTTCTGCTGCATCAGGTAGAATGAAGCCATGTTGGGGTCTTTAATTACATATTTGTATATTATCACCATCAAAGCCTTGTCCCAACTCCCAACCATGTTGGGATCAGTTTCACGAATTCTGTTTCACCAAAAAATATAGGTATAGCGACATCTATAAAAACAAAACCCGCTTTAATTTAACCAAGCAGTGATTTTTGGGAAGGTTGTCAATGGGCTGGATTCCAGCTGGACTCAACTATGTCCAACCCTAATAAGTCCCATCTACAATTAAGGAGTCTAAGCCCGGGTCCAGGTCTGACACGGGCCCTGGTTCTCAAATCCAAGTCCAGCCATTTAAAAATTTTGGAAACCCAAGTTCGCCCATTTAAAGCCCATTTGTACATCCAAACATGGATCTTGGATTAGGTCGAGTTGAATTCATTATATAAAAAAAAAAAATGCGAGATATTTCTAAAACACCCTTTTTATATGTTGTTTCGCGTGTGTGCAAGATAAAATATAAACAGGCCTAATACAAGTCCAACAGGCTTTAGAATCCGTGTCTGAATCAGGCATGTTAAGAGTTTCAGACCTGAATCATATATACGGGTCTGGCCCGTTCATACCTAAAAGATTGCCAAGGCCCACAACAGACACCCAAGCCTGATTCAGGCTTCTTGAGCAGAAGTTTCAACTGTAGATGTGATCTACTGGAGTTCCAAAGTTTAGAGACTCATTGCAGATAACTGAATTAAAGATAATTCGTGGTACATCCAGACAGTATTTAAGCTTCCAGCCAAAGAAAACAAAAACCAAGAACCAAATCTAGTTTAAAAGCTAATCAATGCCGCAAACACTGTACATATCAACACATAAATTATCAAGCCCATTTAAATGATGAAGCAGACACAAGGCTCACAGTCATCTTAACATTAAACAAAAAACTGAAAAAAAAAAAATACAAGACAGAGGATTGATAGAAGCTTACCAGTTTCGAAAGACCATCCGAAGATATACCAAAAGAAAGAAGAGAAGTATAGGCCTCAATGTACACTTTGTCACATCTCCTTACAGCTTCAAGACCTTTCAATGTTATATCTTTCTCATCTCCCAACCCAAGTCCAATAATATACAGCATCCTACTCAGTTTACTAAGATGACCCACCAAAAAAGAAAAGCAATGTACATTCAGTAAATACAACATTCATCTCTATTCAAATGGAAGGAAACAAACTGAATGAAATACTGGGATTTTTAAGGCTTTTCCATTGAAATACCCACAAAATATTTCCAGGAAAAAAAAGGGTATTTCATTGGAACTCATGGAATTTCGAAAAAAAGTACTTCTCAGACAAACACCCAACTCAACAGAAGAGAAAGCAAAAAAAAAAAAAAAGCTTCAAGTTCTTGTATTTCAATCTATTTGGTCGGTCCCAAACAGACCCAAGATTCCACCTTTTAGGTTATTTGAAGTAAAACCCAGATTTTAAATGGCTCCAAACACTTGAGAACGCAGATTTAAGAAGGTGTTTCGATTGCAGTGATAGCAGAAGCAATTAAAAATAGATTGTATGCTTTAAAGGGATCTTGTAGATGACTGAAGAGAGAGTGTAGCGATTAATTGGAATAGGGTGAGAAGGAAGGGAAGATGTATTCGTACCTAAGAGGATCAAACACTGCAATTTCTTACTTCGAGCGAAGGAAGCAGGAGGCAGAGAGAGAGAGAGAGAGAGAGAGAGAGCGCGCAGGGAAAGAGGAGAGAACTGGCGGAAGAGACCATATAAAGTACAAGGAAGAGGAGTTATACTTTTTACTCGGCCGAGGACATTCCGAGACGGACCTTTCACAACCCTAGAGTGCAACTTGGGTCGGGTCTGATTCGGGTTAGGGGTATCCGGGCCCACCCCAATTCATGCGCTCCGTAACCAATTAATGTGTTTTTTTTTCTTTCTTTCTTTCCTTTTTTTTCTTTTTTTGAATTTTTGTTTTCTAATTTTTAACGGAGGGTGTCTCAACCCTTTGGGCTGGAATAATCCCTATGAGTCAAGGAAAGTCAGGTAAATCCTCTATTAAGATTGTAAAAGGGTCGGTTCCGATCCGGGTCCATGGTGAACCCGGAACCGAAACTGATAAGGAAAATGTGGAAGCGGACTCGGAACTATTTTGAAACTGGTTTCTTAACTCCGGAACCAAAACCATATATGGGACGGGTTTGGATCCCGGTCCGAATCTAAGTAGAGAATGATATTAAAAAAAATGATTTTTAGGAGAGATTTTTTAAAATTGAGGTAATATGTTGGGTCTCGGATTCACAAGTCTGAACCAAGGTGGAACCAAACCCGGACCCATTTACTTATCAGGGCCTAAATAAAGACCTAGACCTGGGTTTTAACGAGTAGGAACCTTCAGGTAATCGGGGACCCATTTACATCCCTACTCCTATGGCCCTAGTGTGGTATGACAGTTTCGAACCCTCAAACATCTGGGTGCAAAACGGTGGTCTTAAGCTAACTAAGCTACCCGTCTTTCTATGTTAAATTGGACTATTCGATCCAAAGTGATACTATAAACATGAAGACCTAGAAATAAAACCATTGGCATATGTGTGATATTAATGTACCAACAGTACTCAACCATGAAAGCGTGCACAATTCACCAGTGATTGATTTACAATATCTGGTAACAAAAACAACCTATAGCTGCCCAGGGTTGCCAGGTTTAAAACCACACCTCGCTCAATTAAGATAGTGGTGGGAAGGAACTTCTTCCTCTTCTTCTTCCCTTCTATTATTTTCCTATCTCGACTCCAATGAACAAATGGGGCAAATGCACGTTGTCCCAGGGTCCCAACCCCTTTGCTGGGTTATCAAAGGAGAAAAAAACTTCCAATTTTATCTTATAAACTCTAGCACTTCATCTCACCCGAGTTTATGGTTTTAGAGGTAGTGGTGGTGGTGATGATGATGATGATAAAAAATAAAATAAAATAAAAACCTGCACTAGTTGGAGTAAATGCCCCATCGTGTATGTGCCTTGACCAAATTTCACTATTAATATTAGGGGGTGCTCAAAGGACTTTCCACCCAAGCTCGCCATGGGCACAGCCTGATTTGGGCTGGCCCAATGTCTAAATTTTTTGCTCGTTTAAGATATAGGATGGGCTTGGACTAATTGATGGAAAACCCTAAACCCTAGTCCGGTATGAATAATTAATACATGTAATTTAGTGACTATTTACCTAAATGAGTAATTAATTAGCCCAAACAAGTGATAGGAAAAGTCTGGCTTAGCTCGATTGACTAAATAGGAGGGCTTGGGCTAGGCACTAAAGGCCCGAGTTGGGCTATGCCAGATATGGGCAAGATGGGCTGAGTGTGGATAAGCCTTGGCTTGGCCCGGCCTGACCCGTGAATTTCCCTAATTGAGGACCTACAAATATGATGAATATCAGTTCTATACGTAGGAATTTTTTCAGTGCTTTTTACAAATTTCTCATAATTTACGATGAATATCAGTCATGTACCTACAATTAATCTGATTTTTCCTTCTTTACATGTGGGTCAGGTCACGCGTCAGGGTTTAGGGATGGGCATTAATGGATGACGTTTGAATGCAATAACACCAAATCACAAGAAGTACGCAATACATCGCTTGTTTAGTAAATTTACTTTACTGATGAAGTGAAGTGAATGGTTAATACAAGAGATAACAAAAGTAAATATTTGGTGGAATCAAAAGGTGAAAGAGTATCTTTTTTTTATTTTTCTTTTAATAAGAAAAGTGCTTATTGTAAGGGTGCTCGTGGATCTAGCCCGGTCCGCTTTTGGTCGGACATGGAGTTTATGTTATAATAGATGGGCCGTGCTCAGATTTTACTTATTTGGAATCGGTGGTTGAGAGCCGGAATCCCCGCCCGGTCCAAATATATAAATAATTAGAAGAGAGGGAGTAATAATGTGGGGACTCAAACTATCCCTTCTCGCAAAAGGTGATATGACGTGACTAATTGAGCTGGCCGAAGATTGGGTGAGAAACTCTTTTTTTTTTTTATCTATAATTCTATCATGGGTCAGTCCTGGACTCTATTGTTAACATGCGGGCTAGGTTCAAGCCAGCAACTTCATGCATGGGGCTCGCTTAGGTTTCCAGTACTTGTAATTTGTTTGAGTGAACGCTCATACTGTATAACTCATGCCGTGTTCTTATTTACCCATGTAACCATTTATCACCTCTTCAAATTGGTGGGAGGCGAAAAATGCCCTTGTTTATATTGAACAAGCAGAAACAACATGTGGGGGCAACACAGATGACTCCAATGTGCTGTGATGCCGTACAAACTAGCAACATAGGCCGCTGCTTAGCCTGGGCCCACAAATAAAATAAAGCTTTTTTGAATTTAAGACTATCTTTTGAGACACACAATGTAAAATATATATATATTGATATATCATTTTTTCATTTTTAAAATTATATAAATAAAAAATTCATTGTTTATTTTTATATAATATTTAAGAACTTATATGAATATTATAATGTATGTTTAATTAGAGAATATTTTTAAAATAAAATATATATAGAATATATTAGAACTCAAATTTGAAAATTCAAATGAAAATATATTAAAATATACAGGAAAAAAACATATATCTCAATCTAAAAGCAATAACTGTACATATAAAAAAAAATATAAATAAAAAATATTAAAATATAAAAAATGATTTGTAGAGGAAGCAAGAGAAGGATAAAGATTTGGGTTTATTAGGTGGGCCCGTCTAACCAAAGCTATCATATATGATGATGATAATAATAGTAATAATAATAATCAATTCAGTGCAAGTATTCATCATGCCTACCCATTGTTCAATGGTCTCGATCATTGAAGTTTGGATAATAGATAAGTAAAGTAATATTTTCTATCTAACCATTTATTGTGTGAAAAAGTGGCTAAATGGGTCCCACAAAATTGGTTGGACTCTTATTGTAATGTACTTGTTTTTTACTTGCCTATCCATTAGCAACTATGACTTGATTAAATAGATTAAATTCAATTAAATTTCTTTAAATGATAGCTATTTCAATTAAAACCTAAAAAAGTAAATTTGCAAATATATAAATATGATATGGACAAATTTGTCATATAGTAAAAATTTATCAAGAAAATAAAAAATATATGCATGTTCATGGGGTGTTCCAAAAAGCCTCCATGGATGTCGTCTCCACAGCTAAGATACGGTCCTCCAAGCCTCGCAGATACATTCCTCAAGTGCGTTTTCCACCATCTTATTATTGTGAAGTAGACCCAACATGCGGCCCGCTTATTTAATGAATTTGTAAAGTCCGAGTTGATATATTTTTTTTGAGGTCCAGATGTTTTATGTGTGGGCCATGCTGTATAGTCTTACCAAATACCTATCTATATTATGCATATTTTTAAGCCTTACTGTAAACCCAACAAGGTCTTAGATTTTTTTTTGGCTTGTTCAAACACTCTAATGTTATGAAATTAGAGGGGCCACTTAAGAATACATGGGCTCTAATTAATATATTTTAGGTCTAGATTTTTCAAAAGGTAAGCCATACTGAGTACTTCATCTAGACAATTTGAAAATCAAGAGAGTAATTAATTGTTATGTTTTTTTTTTCTTTTTTCTTTTTCTTCTATTTATTTCTATACATTTTTGAGGTGATCTTCATTTAAATGACTTGCAGAAATATTTATCTTATTTCTTATTATACTTTATATTTGGAACTAAATTTAATAGTTATTAATTTTTCATTAGCTTAATCTAATTTAGTAATTATATTTCACTGCATCAATGTCTTTGACTCTCACTAGATGTCATATTTTTCTTTATAAGTTTGCTTTTCTTTGAGATTTATTTTATTTATGATAATACTCATCATCCGAATTTTAATATATTTTTATTTTTAGGACCGAGCTTAGCACAGAGCTTTATTGCTAGTTTTATGTTAAAGGAAAATGTAAGGTTCTCTTGCAAAAGAGATGTCTGCTTGCTTGTATAGGTAGAAATGTCAAATTTACAATTTTTTCTCCTCTCTAAGTGGAAGAAAGCTAGCAAGTAGCATTACCACCTCATACACAAGCAGTATAAATAGCATTTACAACTTTTCCTCCATTCCGAGGAGAGGAAAACTTGCATTAATACCCCATCCAAAGCAACCTACCGAAAGCATAACTTTAAAATATTGGCTTGCATCCGGAATGGCTATTTTATTTTATTTTTTCTTTGTTGGCCCAGCGACCAGAGGGGTCTACTAGGGATCAATCCCGAGTTGGCTATTCGGACGCATTCTATCGTAATAAAGTTGGGAATCCGGATCTCCTGTTTGGTCCAAAGGGGGCAATCAAAGGGTGGCACGTTATTTTTATACTTAAAAATATAGCTGGCTTAAAAAAAAAAAATAAATTTTTTTTTAAACTCAACATGTCACCCCTGTTTGTTTGGTGCAAACAGGGATCCGGATTATAAAATTGGAGATATCGTTCGTTCCTTTGAACCTCCGAGGACTCAAAAGCAGAGCGCCGATTCTTAAAATCTATACACTTCACATAAACAAACACGGTTTCCAATTTATTCTCTTTTGCTTCTGTAGTTCTCTTCTCTTCGAGCTTTTCTAAACCCTAAAAACCGAGATCGAAAGACACCGAGCGACAGAGAGAGAGAGAGAGATGAAGGTAGTGGGATTGGTGAGCGGAGGCAAAGACAGTTGCTATGCCATGATGAAATGCATCGAATACGGTCACGAGGTCCATTTCGTTTCCCCCACAACCACAATAATCCTTCTCATCTAAATCCCATCTACAGGCTAGGGTTTTGCTTTTGTTTATTCATCTTCCTTCTTCTCTTTTCTCCTGTGCTTGTGCAGATCGTTGCATTGGCGAACTTGATGCCCATGGACGATTCCATCGATGAATTGGATAGTTACATGTATCAGACGGTGATCAAATCAAATCCTTCCTTTTTAATCTTCTCCCCAAAATAACTTGACTCACTTCACTTACATGTATGTATTAGTTGAAGTTTCAATTCATTGTGTGAATTGGGTTTTCTAATTCTACATTGGTTTCTTGAAGAAAGCCAATGCGCAGCAGCTGATATAAAAAACCATGAGTTTCATTGACACTTTGTTTAATCTTGGACTGAAAAACCATTGATAGAAAGAAGAAGGATTTGTTATTTTGTGGTGCTCTAACTTCATTATTATTGCTGTTGCAAGATAGTTGATGCACCTGTTTGATTAAGGTTTTAATTAAATTGTTCCATTCCTGGAAATTTTGCTGGGGCATGTTCCTTTTAACAGATATAGCCATTATAAGGCAATGCTTTTTGACGTTTCGAGGCGTGACAGTGTTGATTTTATCTTGTAGGTTGGCCACCAAATTGTGGTTAGCTATGCTGAGTGCATGGGATTACCACTGTTTCGAAGGAGGATACGGGGTTCCGCTAGGCAAGTGATCTAATTGCTCTTATTATAGAAGAAGATTACATTCTCATTTTTGCATTACGTATTGCATATGCATATATTTCATACAATGTTAAATTATATGGATGAAAGTGGAAAGTTAGACCTGGTCATGGATTCACTTTTGGTTTTCAGCAGATCAGTGCAGACTTGTATGAGTAGTACCAGGCCTTCAACTCATGAGAGCCAAGTCTTCTCAAGTTAGGGAAAGATGATCTAGAGTATGGGTCAAAATGACCCTTGAGGTTTCTCATGTTAGGTCAAAATGTTTCAAGATGCGTGTGTAGACCCCATATTGATCCACCCTCTATCATGTTAAAAAACTCAGCTGTTTGTGTATCAAGGTCATGGCTCAACTTGTTAGGTGTCGATTTTTGAAAACCATCCATGAAAGGGTTGTCCAAGGATAAATTCCGAAGAATCCAACTTTATTACAGTGTGCAGTAAAATGTTATTATTGCGACATGGCGTAACTTTTTCACCTTAAAGGAAGGATACTAGTGCTCCATGTTTGTGATAAAGCTGATGCTGAAAAAATTGGAAATGAGATGAACAATTCATAACACTGTTAACTTTTCATAGTATCACTATCATCAGCTGAGACTGGCAGCATGTAATTTATTCCTTTACATACATGAATTTGTTATATGGAGCTGTATGTGATTTGATGTAATAGCGAAGTCCTATATTATCTGAAATGATGCTCAATTGATTTTTTTGGGGCCTTAGAGCTTTGCATAAATTACTGTAGTTGGGAACAAAGAAAACCATAAAATCCCCGTGCAGAAGCCTTCATCTCTCTCTCTCTCTCTCTCTCTCTCTCTACTGGTAGCCTTCATCTCCATTTGACTAACTGCCTCATACATATGTTCGGTTTACCACTAAGTTCCATATTTTATTATCCTCTGATTTAATTGTTTTTACCTGCTTATATCTGCTTGACTTTGCTGTTGCACAGGCATCACCATCTTAGCTACACAATGACTGCAGATGATGAAGTTGAAGATATGTTTATTTTACTCAATGAAGTAAAACAAAAGATTCCTTCTATCACTGCAGTGTCAACTGGTGCTATTGCTTCTGACTATCAACGACTCCGGGTGGAGAGCATTTGCTCAAGGCTAGGGCTTGTTTCTTTGGCATATTTATGGAAACAAGATCAATCATCGCTCCTAAACGAAATGGTAATTTCTTTTACTGTTTGTTTGTGTGACCGTTGCTGTTTTAGTTCTCTCTCTCTCTCTCTCTCTCTCTCTCTCTCTCTCTCTCATTTGTTGGCATTGCATTTATTTTGATGTCATATAACTTTGTACTTGTGGGTCTTAACAGATAACAAACGGAATTGTAGCTATTACTGTAAAGGTAAAACTTATTATTTTATAAGATCTTACAACTACTGTTTCTGTAATTTTTAATTGACTGCTGCCAGTATTCTCTTGATGTGCTGCGTATGTAGTTTGCATTTTGTTAAATTTTTTTAATTGTACAAATTTTATTTCACGAAAAATAAGAATGAAAACAAAAGAGCCGAAACACCCAACGGAACCAAGAAAGGAGCAACAGCAGAAAAAAGAAGCAGCTATACTTCAAAAGAAACAAAAGAGCAAAATACTCCTTCAACGGCGAGACCATCCGCTAAAACATTAGCCTCTCTTAGAATATGATGGAAAGAAGCATTCAACTGTCTCGAAAGGGCCTGCGCCAAAACATTAGCCTCTCTTAACATTAGCTTTTTGTTAAGGTTTCTCTAACAATACTACATCTGCACATGAATAGTTGTCAATTAATAACCAATAAACTCGAGCAAAAGACACTAACAAAGAAAGCATCCTCATCAAATTTGCAAAATTTCACTTAGCCAAAATCGCCAGTTAGACATTAAAAAAGGAAAAAAAAAATCAATCTTAGATATTTTCCTTTCTGAAGTTAATTCCCACAAAAAAATTTAGGATAATTACCTCTAAGAGTATATTATAACTTAAACTATTGCGATGATATTTAAAAAGCAAAAGAAGAAAGGTGTGTACCTTTTATCTAGGTTGAGTGTGCATCTGCAGAACTTGGTCAACTCTGTGCATCAGGATGGAACATGGGTAGGATCCGTCACACATGTTAACTGGTAGAATAATATATTGACCATTTCAGTTAACTTTGGAGTTTTTGTTTAATGTAAAAAATTGAAGCACATATATGCATGCACCAACATACTATGGAGTATATACTGTGATTTGCTATTTCAAATAGATGCAAGGCTAAAAAACAGAAAAAGATCACTTGGTTTTTCTTGATTGTGACATTGACATATCTAATATAACATGTTTTATTTTCTGACAAGTAGTTTTATTGAAAAAAAAAAAAATTCTAAGTCCACACTCTGGGTGGCCAAAAATGCATTGTTTAACTGTGTCATATACACGGATGACACCTTGCCTTGATTTGGCATGATTGTGGGCTTTGGTTATATAATGCTGAAAATTGTGTTACATGTGGCATGTGGAGTGTGGACACAAGCTCCCTCACATGAGTTTGTAAAGATTGTGGACTTTTTATATGTAAAATTGGATACTTTTTTCATATCTTGTTGTGTAAAAGACTGATGATGTTGTTGTCTTGTTGAGACATGGTCAGGGTCTTACCTTTAATTTAGTAAAAATCCAGGGACTGTTTTTTAATTTTAGAAACGTCAGGGACTTTTGTAATTTGTGAAAAGAATTAAGATTTTGAAAGCATAGTTTTGGTTGCCTTACCCTAGGGCTGAAAACCAGCAACTTTCTTTCTCCATAATTCTCTTCTTTCTTCTACCTTTACCTTTCTTTACTTTCAATACTTTTCACACACGCACACACACATATTTCGCATCTGACAGCAAATGCCTTTTGCATGTCAGGTTGCAGCAATGGGGTTGAATCCTGGAAAACACTTGGGCAAAGAGCTTGCAGTCTTGCAACCTCAACTGCTTCAATTAAATGAGTATGTAGGACATATCGTCTATGCTGTCTAGTCGTGCATCTTTTTCATTGCTTATTTTTTTCAGTTTCCTATTTGTTCCACCAAATTTCATTGAAGTCCATGAAACAATGAACTCTGCTTTTGAATAACCAGAATCTTAAGTTTGTTTATCTTGATTGATTGACCAGGTTCTGTATTCTATAGACACGCATAGGCATATAGGATAAAAAAGTAGCAACTGTACTTATATTTGCTTGTAAAGAATTCTGCATTCTGTGTTACGAATATGCCCCTCTCTCTCTCTCATTTATGTGCATTTCCCCCCTATTTCTTTTGGCAGGCTGTATGGAATTAATGTTTGTGGTGAGGGAGGAGAATATGAAACATTAACCCTTGATTGTCCTCTCTTTATTGTAAGTCTACAATTTCTTGATTCTTACAGATATCTTTCAATGTTCTCTCTCTTTACATTCCAAAAAGATCTTTTCCTCTCTCCCTTTTTTTTTCCTTTTTTCAAAATAAGCTTGTAGTGTGCTTTCCTAATATTACTAAAAGTTGGATTTATTTCATTTTCTGTGTTTTTGTTATTATTTAATAGATTGCTTTACTTTGCTTCATGGGCCTACTACTCTTCAATCTCAGTCAAGGGATTGTTAGGTTGTGGTTAGATGTCTCCCCTAATGTTAATGTTCACCCTCACTTTTATATTTTTTTGTGTGCGTGCGCATGCATGCACACATGTGCGCCTGTGGCTACATCAGGGATTCGAACTCACGCACACCACAACACACCCATGTCCCTAACCAGCTGATCTACAGCTGAGGGACAATTTTCAGTCTCACTTCAATAAATGAAAAACTGCATTATGCAGTTTCAAACTTTGCCAAAAACTGATTGGTTAGTTTTGGTAGCGGATCTGGGAAATTTTCCTTGAGGACACCGGACCCCTCCTCCCTCCCTCCCTTTGGTTCTTTTGTTTTACATCTTAACTGATGGGTATTGGTTCTCAGTTATTTGCGGGAAAGAACACAGTGCACATGTATCACTATAGATACCTAATCTAGCCGTGTTGTAACTCATGGTTGCCATTCTGATTTGGCCCTGTAACAGAACATTCTGGCATTCCAGCTATTCTTGGAATTCATTCCGAAAACTTAGGAAGGAAAAAAGAAAAAAAGGAAATAAAAGAAAGGTAAAACGGTAGATTGGAATGCGGGAACTGAATTCATGTAGCCAACCCCAACATAGTTGGTTAGGACAAGGCTTTGATGATGATGATGATGATGAAAGGTTAAATAGAAGGAAAATAGAACAACTCTTAAAAAAGTATATTTATATCATGTAACAATAACTGAACTTCAAACAGGTACTCCCCTACTTCTAAATACCAAATATGTCAATGAAATGCATCTAAAGTCACAAAGATCAATTAACAATTAATTAAGCACACGTACATGAATATAAAGTACATCTTTGACTGAAAGGGAAGAAAAGCTGATAGGAATAGTCCAGAATTCTGGCTTGAATTTTCTGGGCGGGCGTTCCATTCCAGGTACTCATTCCGCATGGAACATTCCGGCTGTTGCAGCCGGAATAGAAGAGAATTAACAACTACGATGGAACAATGACTTGGCTTTCACAAAACTGTTTTGTATATGAATTATAGAGAACATTTTCTAGTCATAAATGTTGCATCAGGCACTTAAACATCTAGAGTTTCCAGAATGCACGCATTGTTCTTGATGATTATCAAGTTGTTCTTCACTCGACGGATTCCATAGTAGCCCCAGTCGGAATCCTCCATCCCTCTGCTTTCCATCTGGAATACAAAATGAGCAGCTGTAATACCATGACTGGTTCCGATTCAGTAAAAATGGCCAATGTATATGAAGTTGAAGGAGATTCTATGCCAACATATGGAGTCAAGTCCCGTTCCTTGGATTTGGTCTCAGATCTATATGCTGCTGCAGACCAGAAGATTCACATGTCAAGTACCAAGAAGGATACATTTTCCATAGGTTGTTGGATCCAAGATTCTTCAGGAACATCTGAAGGTATGCAGTTTTAAACTTGTTGGTGCTATTTGTGTTGTATTTTTTTTTTATCCCTGATTGAGAAGAGCAGCATTTTTTGTTGGCCTGCAATCGCAGAAACAAACATGTTCAACCCAGCCTTTGCTAATCTAAGCCATTCATTTGTAGTCTGATTTTTGCAATGTATGATGCCATAATTTCTCTTTTGGTTAATCCAATTGGTGATGCAAAAGGACAATCACAGCCAGTGGTCCACATTTAACTCTGAAGAATCAGATGGTTGCAACCATCTGCAGTGATTTTGGGTGCATCACATGTCCACAGTGAGACCCCTAGTACGAACAGTTTAAATTGCCAGGAGGGCCCTGCATCTACATAAAATATGGAGAGCAGTAGTTAAATTGAACAGCGTATTTCTTCAAGTCTCTTGGCCATTCTGCAGTAATGTGATTTTGAATCTGCATTGGCAGGTCTGCAAAAAGATTTGACTGCTGTTCTCAAGAAAGTAGAGTTGCAACTTCACAAAGGTGGTTTTGATTGGGTGAATGTCTTGTACATTCATCTCTACATTGCCAACATGAATGATTTTGCTTTAGCAAATGAAACATATGTGAGCTTTATAACAGAAAGAAAGTGCAACTTGGGTGTTCCATCTCGCAGTACAATTGAACTGCCTCTGATGCAAGTGGGTCTAGGAAAAGCATATGTTGAAATTTTAGTGGCAAATGACCAAACTAAAAAAGTCTTGCATGTACAAAGTATTTCATGTTGGGCACCCAGTTGCATTGGACCATACAGTCAGGTAAATACCATCGCATCTTTCTCCATTATATTTTTCCCCTTCCCGTCTCTATTATCTGCCTATTATGCCGTTTTGTATCTTGAGATTTCCCAAATTCCTTTACATGTGTGTATAACTTGTATTCCTTTCTTATGAGGAGAAAGAATCCGCAGGATCGCAACCAAGAACTTGAAATTGGTTCCATATTTTAATATATATTCTGTGTGTGCATATGATGCCTATGTGGCATGTATGTTCACACTGCACATGTATGGCGTACACGTGTGGAATGACTTCTACTTTTTGCTGAATGGGAATTTTATTCTTTCCCAGAAGTGATTTGTAAGATAAATTCTGGCATCACATAACACACAGACACACATGTGCGTGTGCATGCTAACAAGGATGGTCCATTCTGGGGCACCTTGGGCCATGCCAATTAGGAAAATGCAGGGTGGGGGATGGAAAGATTTCAGTGAAACCTAGGGATGTACAAAATATCAACTCTATCAAATCATCCTGACCCCCCGATCTATGGTTGGTTTTGAAAGGCATCTTTTTTGGATTTTAATCCTATGGTCAGTAAAAATTGCTGGATGAGTGCCAAATTTGGCTTGTGGGAGTTCATGGGAGGATTTTTTGTTTGCATGTGCGGGTGTTTTTGGGGTGGGGGTGGGGGTGGGGGGAGATATTTGATCAGCAGGTGGGTTAAGGAGCCCCAAAAATAAGGCAGACCACGCATTGTCTGGGTGTGATTTCAATCTGATGGAGAGTAATTGCTAGATGAGTGCCAAATTTGGCCTGTTAAGTAGGCCCAAAATAAGGCAGACCATGCAGTGTCCAGATGCAGTTCTCACTTGAATTTGAATATGCGTTGTGCATGCGTGCATGTGGCTTTGTTTACATAAGAATGCTTCTCACATTTCTATGTGAAAACCATTACCCACCTGGATGCATGTTAATTATAGGGGGTAAGGCATTTCTATATGAGAACCATTGCTCACCTGGATGCATGTCAATTATAGGGGATAAGGGAGATGGAAAGGTCTATTCTTGGATTATGATGCCCGAAAAAACAACATGATTAAATCATTAAAGATATGGAATTGTAGGCTCTAAAGATCAATGGTGAAAACTTATGTGAAAAGAGGTGTTTCAACTCAAAGTTGAGTAGCAGTCGGATGAGTGTCAAAAATTGTGAATGTCAATTCATGGGGGGCTAGTGAATGTGAGGTGCTCTATTGATCTAAGGTTGGTCTGGTGGGCTCTAGATACTTATTTTGGACAGAATTTATTCAAGGACAGTTCTCATTATTAAATTTCCCTCCTTGTTTATACAATACACACACTCACCAAACTTCCTAATGTAAAATTAAAAATGGTTATGTATTAGATAGTTGTATTACTATTATTAGCTATAAGTTTAGAATGAATTAGATATGGAAATTTTCTATGAAAAAATAGAAATGTACAAGAATCTTATAAATAGTGTGTAAGAATAAATGTTATGCTGATGTGTCCCACATGACTGATGTGGATTTTTTTTAGTAAAACATGATTTCCTTTTTTGTAGCTAGGAAGGAAGAAATTTTTACATTTTATTCTTGTCACTGCAGAAAAGGATCCAACCATATAAAATTTAAAGTAATATCTCATCATACATCTTTCTAACACGGGCTTGTAGTTATTACCTAAACCTATGTTTGTTGGGCTAAGACTACATTTTCATCATAACATAAGCATTCATTCACACTTATGTTTCGTGTGTTTCTCTCAGGCAACTTTGCATAAAGAAATACTTCATATGGCTGGGCAGTTGGGGCTTGATCCACCTACAATGATGCTTTGTCCAGAAGGTCCCATTGCAGAACTGAAACAGGCATTAGAAAACTGTCAAGCAGTGGCCAGTTCCTTCAACTGTTCTTTATGCTCTGCGATTAGTTTTGTCATTTATTGTTCAGCATCTGTCACATCCTCCCAAAGAAATGAAATTTGGTGCAAGATGGAGAGCTTCCTTGGGCAAAAAACATCTTCTAATTTACAGAATGGGAGTGTGACTGATGTTTTGCATCCGCTTTTCCTTTTTGTTCTTGCGCCTGATCTACCAAAGAGGTGACACTATCAAATTAACTTAGGGTTTCAGTTATGTGCCATACAAGGGTCTTGACTCTTGAGGCATCTAAACAAAAGGAATTCTAGTGTCCTGTCCTGATGCCATTTCTGTTACTCTGTACATTCCGTGCTTCGAGGACAGAAAGTTAATTCTTTTATAATATTTCTGTATACTTATCTACTTGAATACTTCTTAGATAATTAATAATGAGTTTTCTGTGCAACCTGAGACTGAGTTTGACCGAGTCAAATCAACCTGGTGAATTTTCAAGTGGAGTTTTTGAATTATGGTGTTGGTGATTTCATACCCTCAAGCAAATAAATTGAAACTTGTTCATGCTTTTTGTTCTATGCTTTTTGTGCAACATGCCATCATTGTCAAACCATTAACATCTGCTAGGGTTTTGGGGTTTTGGTTTCTTATTCTTCTTCTCAGCTTGTCCCTTAGGGCCTGTTTGAATGTATGGTGAATTGAAGTATGGTGAGGTGAAGCATCAAATGAAGAGAGAATAAAATATAAGGTGTTATGATGGTGTTTTATTTTTAGTTGTTTGGTATGGAATCATTTTGACTTTTTGTATAAAAAAGTGGAGTTTTTTTTTTGTCTTTTAGTGGAGAAAAGATATTGTTTTTTTTTACTTTTTAAAAAAATTCGGAAGGAATTTTGAAATTGTGTGCTTTTGATATGACCCCTTATCATTTTTTGTCTGAATTCACTTGACTTCACTTTAACTAGTTAATTGTCAAACACGCCCTTAGGGTTATATGCAACAGTGAGTTCAAAGAGAATTTTTAAAAATGACTCAAATAAACTCAGGCATGAACATTTTGGTAACTGATGTCTTGCAGGGCACTCGTGGAAGTAAAGCCTGTCCTTTATGTTCCAGCAGACAAGGAAACCGTGACAGAAGTTGAAGTGAAGAGCCCTATTCGTGCAAAGCTACCAAATTATTGGGGCTTTGAATACTCAAAATGGCATTATTCATGCTGCCAGAAATATATTCTTCATGGAAAGATTTGTTCGACAATCATATCTGTCACAAATGAATTTGCTGCAAAGATTTGTTCAGAAACTGATCAGAACCATGTAGACTGTCAATATTTTGGTGCAGAAAAACACATGAAAAGAATTGCGAGATTCTGCATTTATCTTCTCAATGAAGTTCTTTTGGAGGGAAATTTCTCTTGGGGAGATCTCACGGTCAGTTTTGTTCCTGAACCTCCTCTTCTTTTTTTTTTT
Organism: Umbellularia californica; assembly: GCA_028538565.1. Taxonomy (NCBI): domain Eukaryota; kingdom Viridiplantae; phylum Streptophyta; class Magnoliopsida; order Laurales; family Lauraceae; genus Umbellularia; species Umbellularia californica. The sequence continues at coordinate 7,478,529 of JAPQWN010000001.1, read as the reverse complement.
ATTGGCTTTACCATACCACGAGGAAGATTTATAAGAACAATACAGTGTAGTTTATGTATTGTTTGGCATCTGACTTCCAAACATGGTGCATATCTCTTCTTAGTGCGATTTTGCAGATTTTTTATCCCAGCCCAAACATGTCATGACCAGCAAAACAGGGGAAATGCTTTCCTACGAGCAATTGCAAGTGCAGTCCATCACTGCAGGCCCACTGTTCGTCAGTGCAGCCCCTTTGATAGTCTTTTTGAGGGTTTTTTCCCTGCCCTTTGATAGTCTTTTCATCCCATGATCTGGCATGAGGCCTTATTCTTCCTCAAGAACCGAATCAATATCTCCAAAAAAAAAAAAAAAACTCAATTGCTTGTCTCACAAAGATAAGGATGCAGACAAGGAAATAAGGAGAAAATCTCGCTCATAAACTCGCTTACTTGACTTCAAAATAACTGTAAACTCATGAACAGCACTCGCACCGTTCACTTTCTAGCTGACTTCCTTATTGCTTACTTGCTTGGGTTGTACCTATTTTACACTCACTGGACCTTTACTCACCGTTGGATTGAATATCAAGAAAATCTACACTCAAGAGGCATTAAATTTTAAGGTTATTAACTCAAGGGCTGGGATGATCTGTTGGGGCTGATTTTTTGAATCCCCTTTGTCCATGAGAAGACCTTCGTTCCCATTAAAAAATCTTGGATCTAAATGGGCTTCATTAGCTAGACCGCATATAAGCTATATGCAGTCGGCTCGTTGGAGAACATTCTCTAGCAGAACAGAGCTTTGCTATTTTAGTTGTCTTTATTTTTGGTGGAATCAGATGCATACTTTTCACGTTCTGCTTCCCTTTTTTTGGGAACTACTATTCAACTTATTATTCTATTCCTGATTTTTAAACAAAATATTTTTTTATAACAAAAATTTTACTTTTCAAGAAAATAAAACAACAAAAGACAGACACAGCAGAAACACAGCCAAGCCTAACCAGGAAAGAAGAGACACAAACAAACCAATAAAAAAAATTAACATCAAAAGAAATTGAGCTTCGAAAAACTTCTTTGCCAAACCGTCCGCCATCTCGTTAGCCTCTCTGAAAATATGATGAAATGAAGCACCCAATTGACAACAAATATCCTGCACCTCCTCCACCCAATCCGCTAACCTCCAAGGAAAAGAAGACTTCCCCGAACACAATTGAACAGCCGAGAAATAATCCCCTTCCAGAATAAAATTATAACCACCTAATTTGAGCAATTCACGACACCCTATCGAAAGGACAAAAACTTCAGCTCCATTTGCATCTAAAGAATCCACAGGTCCAGAAAAACTCCTAATAACAGTACCATCCTTATTTGGAATTAAAGCAGTGAAAGAGGCACCTAACTCTCCTGCTATAACACCATTTTCATGTAATTCATTAAGGAACACTGACATATCATCCTGTATAAGATCCCAAAACTGTAGGAAAAAAAACTATAGGAAACCCATATGGACCCAGAGCATGATCTCCCCTACGCCAAAAAAGCTTGCGTAATCTATTCATGAAATCTCTCTTCCAAGGAAGAAGCACAAGAAACTGAAAGCTTCTTAAAAGAAATCCCATCCGAGGCTTGGATTTATTATCACCTTTATATAAATGCTTAAAAAACGAACAATTAATCTTTCATTGATCATCCTGGCTAATAGTAGTAATAGTAAGTTACAAATTATAATGGAAGCGAGACTTCTATTTTAATTAGAAAGAAGAGAGTTACTAATTGTTAGAGAAGTAAGACTTCTATTTCAATTAGATAACAAAGAAGAGGAACTTGCTTTTAGCAATAAATAGAGGAGATAAGAGTGCTTGGACGTCCCATGGAAATACCTACCTAGGGATTCACGCCCATGCCCTTTTGTGCAAGAGTTGCACATGCTTCGTAACCCAAGTTGATGAGATGAGATCTTGATTACAATCATCATGATGATTTTGTATGCATAAAACTGTTATTATTAGTACCCACCCGCCTGCCCTGTGGATAGTCATTGCATTCATGAATGTGGAAGATAAGGTTATCATGTTTGCAATTCCATTAAAATCCAAGTTATTCTTTAACCAGTCGTGGATACTCAGTTCTTTTATTCTTCATATTGCTTTTGCAGAATTTGAGATTTTATTTCACAACAAAACTTTGTTTAGCCGCGGATGTATTGTCTCTTATATTGTTGGAGGCATTTAATGAATTCTCAATGATCGATGATAGAGTCACGATTGGCGAGGAGCCTATCTTCAACCTCATCCCTGTCTTAGGCTCTGGTGGGTGTGCACTTGCTAATGATTTAATTACCTGTGAATTATTTGCTTCAAAACTTTGAACGATGTGCTTCTGTGTTATGTTATCAGTTTTGTTTGCATTGTGTAATCCATGAACTGCATTGTTTTATCAGGACTTTGTGGGCATTAGTTTTTGTTGTATTATAATAGCTTAAATATATACAATAAAAAAGAAGAAACTATGAAATACATTGTTTTATTAGAATTTTATGAGCATTCTTGTTCAATTTAGTGGTCTCTCATTTGGAACTTTGGAAGAATTTTTTTGTTCTTGATGCAATCTCCAATATTTCTGCAGAATGTCACTCGTTTTTTTCTTTTAAATCAATGTAACTTCATCGGGATGAACCGATGAAGTAATGATCCCCCACACTTTCTGGTCCGGAGTTGAGAAACCATAATTCCCCCCAAATCCTAGCAGCCTGATTTTTGGCTTTTGCAGGGTGGTTGAAATCAAAAGGGATCAGTGACCATTAAAAGAAAATTTCAGTAAGATAACTAGAATATAACCCAGTTGGAATTTACTGACTGACGCAACCATGAGGTGTGGGTTCAAGTCCGGCACTCATAGTTGGCATTTCAATGAGTCTTTGTTCCATCAAACTGTACAGCCATCAGTACTATAGAGGTGAGGCATGTGTCTAACCCAACATATGTTTGTTGGGACAGGCCCAAAACCTCTCATTTTGATAATGAATGCCTTCTCTTTCTTGAACAAGCTTCAATGACGAGGACATTGGAACCAGTTATATGTGGAGTTCACCACTTCACCTTCCTTTTGTCTTATCATTTGTTTCTTCTACCTTTTTGACCCTTGCACAGGATTTGTTGTTGCGATAAGTGCTCCTGAGTGGTTTCCAGACGTTAACTTTTGGCTAATTTGAGACGGAAATTCGAGAGGAAGAATGAACGGTCAAGACTCCACAGGACCAAATCTATGGGAGTTAAAGGATAATTAATGGAAGGGAATACAAAGAGATTAGAGAGAGAAAATTGAATCAAACAATCAGAGAAGATTAGTAGAATAACCCAGATCTCAATTGAACAATTTCTTAGAGAAAAAGATCTTAATGATTTTCGTAGGATGAGCACAAGTAATTGAGAATTATCTTAATATTCTGCATGATTTTAGCTTCATAATTTGGTTGGTCAGGGGTGGGTCTTAGGTTGTGGAGGAGTCAATGATACGCATGGAATCATTCTAACCTAATGGAAGGGTTGAATTTGTGTGGGTTTAGTAGGCGTCACCCGGGGAATAATCCTGTCTGGTCAAAAAAACCTCAGAGATACCCACACCACTGAAGAAGAAGAAACACATGGAATCATTCTAGCCTTACAAATGGGTTGAAATTGTTAACTTTCAATATAAAAGGTGCAAATTTTTATTTTTTTCAATTTTCTCTTAAGGAGATTGATTTGAAATCAAGGCTTGGAAATGGGTGGCCCCTCAGGTAGCTAATTATCTTCAGAACATTTTCCCTATGCATGCTCTTAGATTTTTGGGCCACCGCGGCAATTGCACTGAAAAATAATGACCATAGAAAAAGCCGTGCCAATCCATTAGTAGCTAATTGGTGAGGCACCTAAGCACCTTCCTTCGACATAAATATCATTGTCATTAGCACCTACGGTGAGGGACCTGGGTTAGTGGGTGCATGTGCGAATGCTTACCTTTCCCAAAAAAAAAAAAAAAAAAAATGCCTCTAATATTACAGTCTATCATTCAAAAAAGTATATTTTATATTACTCTGCAATCCTTACATTTTCTAGGAAACATTTCAATAGCCAACGTGATCTCATAAAACAGCCGGAGGTAGTTGTAAGGAATCCTATCCCGCTCGGCATGCTAAATGTAGTGGAAGGGTCTTTCTTCTTTTCCAACGACAGATTCATCTGATGGGCAATCAATTTGTATGACATCATTTAGATTTTAGTCTAGATCAATGGCTTTGCTTTTTAATTTGTACCAATTGTAGGCTTCTAAATTCTAATTGGATGAGTTGACAACTAAAAAGGGTAGCTCAGTTGGCCTAAGATCACGGTTTGTTATAGGTTCGAAATTGAACTACCACACTGGGGCTAAAGGGAGTTTGCCCGGCTTACCTTTGGGCCCGGAGGGATTAGTCCAGCCAAAAGGGTTGGGAATCCTCCGATAGCATAAAAAAAAGGATGATGAAAAAGTAATTATACAACATATATGAATATCATGACGTATATTTCATTATAAAACATATCAAAAGTGATTTTTCTTTTAGATTTCATATTAGAAAATTAAAGAGGGGTCGTGTGTAAGGATGTAAATGGGTCGGTTTTGAGAAGGTGGAACCGGACCCGGAACTAGAACCATATATGGGGTGGGTCCGGGTCTAGGTAGAGAATGGAATGGGAAAAATAATTTAATTTTAAAGAGATATTCTCGAAAACTAAGGTAATGTGTTGGGTCCCAGGTTCACGGGTCCGAACCAACATGGAATCCGAATAAGATGTGTTTGGGTCACGGGTCCAAAAACAGATCTAGACCAAGACCCATTTACTTAGCAGGGGCCTAAGGCCCTAAACAATGACCCAAACTCAGTTTTTAAGGGGTCGGAACCTCCAGATAATCAGAGAATCCAGAACCCATTAACATCCCCAGTCGTGTCTTCTTGTAAATCGCTGCTATTATTCCTTCAGTTCTGTGTGGACTAATTGTTTTCAATAGAGTAAAACACCCTTTAAATCCAGTTGTTTATATTTTCATAATCCTAATATGCCCACTTGGCTAAGCTACTGGCTATCCACCACATTCCACGAGAATTGGAAGGACCAAAACAACTTCATCTCAAACATGTAATAGTTGTAAGTTACTACATGCCAACAATAGAGCTTGCCTATGGCCATTCCTAGGAAGAAAGGCACCACCAGACCATGACCCACGTTGGCATGTTTAAAAATCACAAACATGCTCGGGGAACAATCCTGGGTCTACAGTTTAAAAAAGTATCACTCCCCATCAATGGTCCCAACTTAGCAAAATTAATAAGAAATAAAAAGCAACCACATTAGTAACAACCCATCTAATGCAGATTTCAAATTTAGTGCCTTTTCTATTCTACCAATCCCAATCCCAAAGAGGGAGTACCATTTATAGCACATATCAAAACCAAGAGTACACTAAGGATGTGCATTGGTATTGTGCGGTTAACCACTCAACCACCTGACAATTAGGGCTGCAAATGGGATGGATTTGGATCGGGGAAGCATAGTGGAACCGGGCCCAGACCTGTTTCTAAATAACAATTCCGGTACCGGTTTTGACTCAAGACCTGGTTCCGATAGGAAAACCCAGATCTGGTTCCGAAACCCGGTCCACCTAATGGACTAAAATCTAGTCCCAAAATCGATACTAAATTCTCTTTAAAATAACCATATCATTTAACTTATGATAGTGCATCAAGTTTACTACCTCCGGTATTATACATAAAAATGTCCAAAAAGAAGTTGATTTTGAGATACAATTTGCAATATCAAAGATTACGCCGGGCCCTGGGTCCACAGGTTGGAACCAATATGGACCCGGAACCAGACCCATTTATCAAGCAGAACCCAAATTGGGTTCCGGACTCGGGTATGTTTTATCAATCGAAACCTAAAATAGGTTCCAACCCCCACACCCCCCCCCCTTCCCCCCCCCCCCCCCCCTTTTTATTCCGGGTCGAAACTTCTGGGTAATCGGGCAATGTGACAATTATGATGTAGAACACTTCAGTAATTTGGTCTCAAACCACAAGGGCAAAAATCCCAACCACACATTATTACTAGCAAGCACATTCCAAATACATCTATTTTCAGCTATAACGTAATTTTTCCAGAGGTTGTGGCAACATAGAAATCAAAGGGAAGAATCATAATGCAAAAATTATGAATCGGAATGCAATTTCTGCATATTTGTACTCAACTAGTGATCTCAACAAGACTAACCTCTCAACTACTCAATCAAAATTTAGTTTATAAAAAGCACAAAGAAATATAAGTACTCAAATCACAAGATTGGAGACAACAGAAAACAGTTATAATTTCAAGATGGAAAAAAAAAAAAAAAAAAAAAAGAGATCGAATCTATCAAGATGTGGCGGCCTGCTTTTTCAGTTTGGCAAGCTCTTGCCTGATCGTGCCAGCCCTCTGCATACAAAAACAATGAAATTATTATAGGACGGGGAACTAGTTTTTGTAGTTGAATTTATACATTCAAGTCAAAATTTAAGACAAATATTAGGTCAAGGCATAACATTTAAATGACATAATCGGACTTTCAAAATCTATAACAGCAACAAAAGACAGCAAGTGGAAAAACAATTATAATCCATACAAGGTGAGGGAATAGATGCCCAAACAAAAGTTTAACAACAAAATTTAGTGATGGAAAGATACAAAAAAAAAAAAAAGACATAAAAATGGATAAATGAAGCCCTTAGCACATTCAGTTTATGTGTCATCAGACTTAACCAGCCTACACGAAAATACTCATCTTGCCTACTATATCCAGAGCGAAGCTGCACATTGTCTACAGTTCAATTCTCAAAAATGTTTTTGATAAACTGACTACATTAGCCAGTTTTAATCTTAATCCTAAACCAATTTAATTTCCCATCTGAATCGCCCCTCTACCAAACCAAGGAAAAACCTCCATTTTTCAGTGTTATTATTGCTACTACACATTCATTTCTCAGTTCTCACCCAATGCACACATCCCACTTTGGAGGAATATCTACAACTCTGCTCAACTAGTCGCAGTATGGTTTGGCCCTGCACATCCCTAAGCATTCAACACTGCATAGAACAATAAGCCCTCGGACAATTCCTCCACAAAGACCAAAAGTATAGTGCAAATGAAAGAGAGTTTCTAACAATATGTGGGGAATGCAGTGAAGGAACGGCCAGGCTTGTGGAGCCTAACTCCTACCTCCCATTAACCAGCACAAATTTCACTCATCCAAACTCCGTGGAAGCATTTGACCAACTTCAAGGCCCTCAAAACTATCTTTGTTGATTTATTATTATTTTTTTTCTTTTTGAATGGTGCTATTTTCCATTCTTTATGGTCAAGAGCAAACTTTCTCCTATGCAGACCATACTTTCATATGCAATCCAACTCCCGAGGCCCGCCTCAATGCATATACCTATCGGTGGGGGAAGGGCCAACAAAAAAAGGGCCCACCATATTCCAACATCAACTTTCCACCACATACGTTGAAGCCATTACCTCTCCATAAAGCCTCTCTTGCTACTCCATTTGGTAATAATTATGATTTTATCCTCCATTTTGAAGTAGAAAATTAATTCTCCAAATTTATCAATCAAGACATGTATTCTCATCTCACATGCCATTCCAGAGGAAATCCCCCATTAGACTTTATCATTTCTCAAGCTTTTTTCGAACAACAGTAGGAATTTAAAAAGAAAAAGAGAAAAAGGGAAAGATGATTAATGAGAAGCTTGAAAAAGAAGAATAAATGAGCAATATAATGACCAAATCAGAAATGTGATAAAGCAACAAAAGTAAATGCAAGGGACCCATACATGCAATCTAAAAAGAATCAATGCAGACAGTAAAAGATAACCGGTAAAGAAACCACAACCTCATTTTTCCTCTTTGGAGTGCAAAGCATAGAGAATGGCATAAGAAATGTCGAAAGTTTGGTAAGCGGTTTGTCAACAAAACAGTAGCGGCAACAACCGACCAGTTTCCTTCCACATTGATATAGCTACAGCCGCATTGGCAATGCAAGATATGGATAACTAAAAATACCCAGTTCTTGGTACATGTAGCACTTGTGTGGGTGTGGGTAAGTGGGTGGGAAACAATGAATTTTTGTTCCAGTGAAGTTCTAACTTTACATGCTTCACTATTTTGCTATCCTTTATATTATCCATCCCAACAGCTCCATTTCAAAGTGGAAACATCATAGCCATCTGTTTTAGCAAAAGAAATTTCTCATCATCCCTCCCTCTCTCCATTCCAAAGGAAACCACATTAGATTTTCACAATTTTTTTTTTGTTTTTTGCCACAACCGTAGAAATTATTTGCAATGAGGAAAGAAAATAATAACAAGTTTTTTTTTGTTTTTTGCCACAACCGTAGAAATTATTTGCAATGAGGAAAGAAAATAATAACAAGTTCCCCTTTTTTTTTTTTTTCCAAAACAGAAACTAAAACATTTCCATCAAATAGAATAAATATATAAACAAACAAAGCAAACAAAAGTGGAAATAAAATAAAGAAAAATTACAACATGGGTCCTACAAGCATTTCAAATATACCCATTCCTACTTTAGCGAAAAAAAATCTGCAACCTTGTCAGCTCTGCTCAAGTTGTTCAAAAGAAAATGAAATCACATCGGACTACAAGATTCTTTTGAAACCCAACTAAATAGGGATTCACATTTAACTACTAAACTCCCTAAGAAAGAGTAACTAAAGATTCTTTTTTTTTTTTTTTGGATAATGGATGGGTGTCCCAGCAGTGTAACTAAAGATTCTTACTGCTTCCCAAATAGATAATACTTGAGCAACATCGGAAAGCAATGTATTCATCTGAAATCATCCCGAGGCACTCCAATACTTGCCCCACACATGGCTTTTCCTTTTGAAGCACCAACAGGCAACAACATCTAATATGAGAAGTCCATCCACCTTATGACCTTGTCTATGACTACTCCCCCTAAAAGAATTTCCTAGTATATCATTCTACACAACTGCTGACGATCTTTAAGACCACAGGCATTAAGCGAGCATCGCTCTTTTCTCTATTAAGATTCTAACATTTCTCTCCATCCACAGTGACACCAAAATTGGGAGATGTGACTTCAAACGTAATTGGACTCTTTTCTGGAAAGGATATCACCAACACCTTAAGACATCGCATAATGACAAATAAAAAGATTGGACAATGTTGATGCAATAATACCGCCACCAAATAAGATAAGATTAAAAAGACCAGTACATGTAGACACCCATAGACGCAATCTCCAAAGGATCAGTAGAGATTGCCTGGAAGATGACTGGAAAAGTGAGAACCTCAGGTCCCATTTTTCCTCCATGTGCGAGAAGGTTTTCCTGAAAGGGCAAAACCAAAGCCATTCCTCTTTCTCCCCTTCTCATGTGTTTTGTGCATCTCATAGAAAATGATACAAGAAATGTCAGAAGCTTGGTAAGCAGGTTGTCTAGAAAACAATGGCAACAACCGACCAGTTTTCTTCTGTGATGATCCAATGATATGGCTACAGCCACATTGGCAATGCAAGATATGGGTAACCAAAAAATGCCCATTTCTTGGTACATGTAGCCTTCAAAAGAGGGAAAAAGGAGGGGAAAGTGTGTGCGCATGTGGTTTGTTGGGGGTGGGAATCATCCAGAACGCTGAGGAGAATCGCCAACATGCACATGCAAGAATATGCAGCACTCAAAGGATGCCTGATCAATAATATTTAAAGGCAGCAGATTTATTAGCAACCAACTTTTTTAAGTACTTGGACCAGATTTTTTTAAATTAACTTTTTATTGGCCAAGTGTTCTAGCACTTTTGACTTTACCCATGTCTGACTACGCAATCCCTTTAAGAGCATGCTTTTTATTGAGTTAAGATAGGAGGAGTTAACATGGTTAGTTTCAACTTCTGAGCCTGTGCTCTATCGTCAAAGTGGTCATCCAGGCAAGGGCTTTAACACTAAATGGAGCAAAAGAGCCTCCAAACTACTTTAAAAGGTACATGCAGACTTCATGGAGAAGAAAAAGAAAAACCACTCAAAAACAAAAACATAAAAAAAACAGAAAAAAAAAAAAGAGAAAAACCGACCCATTTCCTTACCAACATGTGCAAGATTATCAACACAAACATACTTGTAGTACTCAACTTTCTACTAGTCAGACCAGCTTTTCCAATACTTTTTTACTGGCCATGTTTTCTACTACTAAAAAAGGTATTTTCAGTGCTATATAATAATATTATTATCCATGATTGAGATGAGATGAGAGCAAATGAAATGGTGAATTCTGGTCATAGTGCCAGGGTCCTTCCTTTTTAAGGTTATCAAAAGCGAGGACTTAAATTCAAAGTGGCTATCCACACAAAGGCTTTAACACCAATGGAGTAAAATACCTCCAAATTGTGCTATAGAAGAAACATAGATATAAAAAATAATTAAGAAGGTTAAAGGGGTGGATCAAAAAAATAATTAAGAAGGTTAACAGGGCTTTTAAGCGAAAAAAAAACCTGAGGGGAAAACAGGATCCAAACTCAGACCAAGACCAGCAATCAGAGATGCCACCAATGCCAATGATTCAATGTCACACAAGTCCCTTCTTGAAGAGACTTTCCAAAGGCATTGGGGTGTAAAACATAAATGAGAAAAATTTAGCATTATGCATGAAAAGGTTAGAGAGAGGAAAGAGTGGTTTAATGGAACAAAGGGGTTTGGATACTGGGGGGAACCTAATTAAGACTAACTGATCGTCAGGGATGAAAATAGGGTAAGTTTTGGGGAGTTGTGTTAGCACCCCTGCTTTTGATCCTCCCTAACATTCCCAAAGAAGAATCATGTTGCACTTTCCCAAGCTTTTTTGCCACAATGAAATATAATAAATGAGAAGATAGAAGAAAGTAGGTTTAATGAGTGGTGCGGTCCGTGCGGATACCAAAGAAGATTAGAGAATGAAGAAACAAGGTAGTGTAGGCACCCATAGATGCAATCTGCAACGATGAAGCACATTGCCTTGTAAGATGACTGGAAAAAATATGAAGCCAAAATCCCCACTTTTCCTCCATGTTCGAGAAGGTTCTCTTAAAAGGGCAAAAACTAAAGCCACTTCTCTTTCTCCCCTTCTCATTTATTTTGTGCATATAACATAAAGAACTATGTAGGAAATGTCAGAAGTTTGGTAAGCGGTTTGTCGACAGAAAAAAGACAGCAACAACCGACCAGTTTCCTTCTTAGATGATACAATGATATTGCTACAGCCACATTGGCAATGCAAGGTATAGGAAACAAGAAAAACACCCATACCTTGGTACATATAGCCTCGTAGGAAATTTTTAAAAAAAAAAAGAGAAGAAACATTAAAACATATGAGAAGAAATATCTCATGTCGTTTCCAAAAAGCACATGAAAGATTAACTGCACTATGCATGCTTGATCAACAATCTTAAATACAAACACAATTTTGAGCATTCAACTTTTCTGTACTTGGAACTGAAATTCTGAGAATTTTCTACTGGTCTAAGTGTTCTAGACACGTGAACCGCATCCTTCCTAAGTGTTATAGAATTTTTTCGATGAACAGATTGGTTGTGATGAGATAAGTTGACTTGGTACATTTTTTTGCGTACAAGGGAACCAAAATGTAAACTACATATAACATGGGAAAATGAATAGGGTTGTAACACACCTTGATCTTTGCCAGCATGACCTTGAACCTGTCAAAATCATTGAGAGAAGATCTTCTTCTCTGCACAATCAGCTTTCTGCCCCATGAACTGTTCTCCCACTTGTTCTTCACATCTGCCATCCCACTGCTTCTTATTAGTAAATACACAAGAAAGGAAAAGCCAAAGTACAAAACTGAAATAGTTTCTTAGTGACAAGAACAACAACTTTTGCACACACTTGTGGGTTGGTACAAGAAATATTAGTGTTACCTGCAGCTTCCATTGCAGCAACCAGAGACTTCTTTTTTGGCACTCTGGGAATGTCAATCTTGATGTCTGTCAATGAAAGCCTCTTGAAATTCATCTGGCCTCTCACCATATCAGGGGCATCAACTAGAGCCTAGCAAGTTAAGATGAGAATTATATCCAATGTGTATTGGCCATAAGATGTCTCATTCTCTTCTATCCAAACTTCTTCCATTTCCAAGATTCTACATTTAAACTTTAAACTGTAAAGATCTAGAAGATCCCATCAATCCATACACTGATTGCTCAATATATCTAACAATCCATACTAAAAAAAAGAGAAACCAGAGAGAAAACAAGAAGTGAGAGAAGCAGAAAATGCTTAAAACAAGAAGTGAGAGAAGCAGATAATGCTTACTCGGTTCTGATCGATCACATCGACGATGACGACGAGCTTCCCATATTCTTTTCCATAGTTCACGAGAGCCACTCTCCCAATCTCCACATATCGCTTGAAGGGCTTCAAATCAAAGAAAGAAGAACAGGTAAACAATTAAAACCCTAGGGTTAGAAATGGCCGATTCAAATCCATTGAGAAAACGATATCTATCTGAATCGAAAGGAAGAAGAAGAGCTGATGATGCGATGATCTGAATCAAAAGTAGAAGAAGAGCTGAGAATGCGATGAAAGAGAGAAATGAGAAGAGATTTCTCTTACCATGGTTGGAGACTGGCGGCGGACGAGATGAGAAACGAATCGGGGTTCAGGGTTTTTCTTCTTCCCGTCCAAGGTTGGGTTCCTTTTAAAGGGCCTGCTCTCTCTGTGGTGGATGGTCGGTCTTGACCGTCCGATCTAGGGTTTAGAGGTTTACCGCTATACCAACAAATGAATCTGAGCCTTCAAAGTTCAAAGTAAACGCACACTTGTGCTGAAGGGCGTGTTTGGTTGTGTGGTAAAGTGAGGTGATATGAGATAAAGCCTCCATTATGTAGACAAGAAAAGACAATGGGTCATATCAAAAGTACATAATTTTAAAATTTCCCTCCATATTTTTCAAAAAAAGTCAAAAAAACAACCTCCTTTCTCCACTAAAAGACAAAAAAGATCTATTTTTCTATACAAAAAGTAAAAAAGATTTCATACCAGACAACTAAAAATAAAACACCATCATAACACTTTATATTTTATTCTCTCTTGATTTGATGCTTCACCTCACCATACTTCAATTCACCATACATCCAAACAGGCTCAAAGAGAAATGTTTTGCTACTCGCAACACTAATAAATTGCGGTCCAGCTATTGGTGTACACTTGGGCCCACTTTTAATTAGTGTAGATTATTTTACACCTTTGTCCCCTTTTGATCTAATACGGCGCCAATTTCATTCTCATCAAATCTTTATCCATCGTGGAATTGAATGTAAAAAAAATTTATAGATCAAAGCTCACTAAACTCTATCATTATTAATTCAAAGATATGCATATGAGATCCATCATTCAAGGATACCTGACCATTCAGGTTGTCCCACAATAGATTTCCACCATTGGCCAAAAAAGCTATATTAACCTTTTGAGAAGAGAACGATTCCTTACCAGAGTGGTAAGATGTGGCCGTTCTCACCTAGTTGCTCAGAGTTCGAAGTCCAAATACGTCATCTCTTTATGCGTGTGTGGGAAAAAAACATGGTCAAAGCACTAATTAATAATCACTCATTAATAAAATTATTATCTTCATGCAAAGCATACAACATTTTGGGGATGTGGATAGTCATTTAGATGTTCACCTTCCTCCCCTATGACTGTGAAATCTCATCAATTTTAGTGTTTTTAATCCTTAGTTTACTTTTATTTGTTGACCCATGCAATGGATGGAGTTTTCTATAAGTTCTTAAGCAATCAATCCAATAAACTGTGTAATATCACAAAGAGCATGGCTGAAATTCAACCAAATTAGAAGATCCTTTAATGTCATGTCCATTAATCTGTTCAAAGCAAATTTACTATGGATGTTACTAATTAAGGGTTAGTTTGTTTGAATAGAATTGAGCTCTTGGAAATTCTTGATAAAATGAGTTTTCAGGGATGAATGATAAACAGTGAAGGGGGTATATAGGACTTGAATTTCAAATGATTACTTTTATTAAGGTGATGACTGAGTATTTGTTTTCCATTTCTCCTTGACTCCTTTTCCATTAAAGAGAAGACTATTTGATGGCTATGAATCTTCAGTTTTTTTTTTCCTTTAATACGTTTTTTTTTAATGTGGAAGAATTCAGTTCGACGCAAACAAACGGGCCCTAAACAGTAATGCCAAAACTTGTTTTGGACGACTTTTACATGGTTGTGTCAAAGTTGAAACGAGTTACATACTACTTTTAAACAATTATGATTTTGGAAATATGTAGCTTATGACTGCTTTTTTCCATCTGACTTATATCTTGTTAGATCTTTCACTTCTATTTGTAAGCATTTATGTGAATTTGGTAGGCTATTATTATATATTATAGTGCTAGGATTTGATTTTGCCATTGGAGCTCAATTTGGTGATCGATTATAAAATTGGACTCTAATTTCGTAATTGATTGAGAAATTGGATCTCAAATCAATTTCGATTTCAATTTTTTTGAGAGAGATTTGAAGCGTAGTAGCAATAAAAACAAAGAGCCGACTTTTTTGAGTTCGTACATTTTGAGCGCCCTTTATTAGAGCCTTTTATTTGAATTATGAAGTTAGTTTTGGTCAATGAATGTAATGCTGTGGTCTTTTGAAGCTGAAAGTGTTGAGAGACCCCTCTTGCTTATAACAATATTTAATTTAGCATATTGCAAAGATTAAAGGACTGTTTGCCTGCATTTTATACATAAGAATCTATGGTCGAATGAGGTTTAGTGAAGTACCATTAAAGAGGTGAGTGATCAATGACAAAGGGTGGCTTGTAGATGGGGATTAGAATTATTAGGGAGGATTAATGGTTTCCCATCTTCCCTTTATTCAAATTGATGGCCATTTTTCGATTCACCTTATTCTTCAATTTAACCACTCTAAAGAAATACAGAGTCATAAATTCGTAGGGGCTCAATTACATGAAACAATCAAGCCCATTATATTCTTTGGGAATGTCCTCAAATGATGCTCAAATTTTGGATGCAACAATGGACAGACGGATAACTTGTTATTTTTCACTTGGAAGTGAAGAATACACATTTTTTATGTACTACCATAGTAGTGTTTTACACCACCTGTTTGTTTCAAGTAATCAGAATTTTAGGAATCATAAGACTTTGCATTTCTATAAGTCATTAAAAATGAAGAAGCAAAGGTGTATATCCAAAAACAACAATTGAATAACCTTCCCTTCAACGAAAATAAATCAAAGGAAGATGAAAAATGAATATTCATTAATTGCCTTGGTTATTCACAGCACATCTACATATCCACATCGTAGTCCTTTCACATCATACCCTTCACCCGTTTTAATAATCCTTAAATAGAGCTCATTTGGCCGTAAATCTCCATATATTCTGTACAAACAAATTGGCCCATAGTAACCAAAAAGTCCCTTGATCCAATCAATGGTAAGCTACACCAAACATGCAGATGAAATGACGCAATGTGCTTCTTCACAATATGAATGACATAAAATAAAATCTCACGAAACAAAGCATAAAGGGACGTGGAAGAATTACACAAATTAAAGCAATGTAGAAAAGAGAATATCTCTGAGCACATTGTCTGATTACCTTAATCAGGTGTCAGGTCTCATATATGTGCATATGCAAAGAGCAATAACCTTTACCTCTTTTATTCAATAACAAATAATATACTCCAAAAAACCAATCTTCCTTGTATCTCACTGGTTAAATGATTAGGAGTATATGCAAGAGGTTTACGGTTCAAGGATTGGTACCATCCTCTCTTTATCTTAATATACTCTAAAAAAATGCCTATTTTAAATTAGAAACCTAGGACGTGTTGGCTATGATGCCATCTCAATGTCGCTAGCCAGTATTCATAAAACCAATAAATGATAGGAAACTACACAAACAACTACTTAACAAATTCTAGCATAAAAACAGTATTAATTTCGAATACTTGTTTCATTTTGGGCCATTTGTTTATAAACAACATTTTACTAACTTTCTTCACATGAAAGCTATCTTGCTATGGATGAACTTAATTTGGTCGTGAATAGTTTTTGTAAAGTCCCACATCGCTCATATGAGTGTCCGGGGACTGGGCTATATGTGTGGACCTCTCCTTATCAAGTATAACGCATTTTGGGTACCCCAATGTGGGGCCAGAAATAAAGCCGTCCCACATCGCTCGTGTGAGTGTTCGGTTATATACTTATATGTGTGGACTCCTCTTTATCTAGTTTAACATGTTTTAGGTACGCCGCAATTGGAGCCTATAAGAGATTTATAAGGTGCCCCATGATATTTATAAGAGATTGGAAATCTTTTGTTAATTGTTCTTAAAATCGAATTCAGAGGAGAATGAGATTAATATTCATCTGAATCTAAAGTGATTTATTCATTTCAGGGAAACAGGGTATTTATCTTGCATTCTACAATTATTATATAGATTTAACAGGGTGCAGGTCAATTTCTCAAACATGTTTTATCTAGTTAGTGAATGATCTTCGAACTGCTTGGATACTTTCTATTGCCACCATGCATTGAAATTGGAAACAATCTTTTATCTTCCTTCTTGGTTCATGTACACAAAACTAAGCTTATACACGGAGATATTAGGAAAGAGTTTGATCTTTAAACTTCGAATTTGAAATGGGTAATTTGAATTTTAAACATATTCTCTTGATAAGATGCAAGGGAGAACTCTATGCAATATAACCTTTTGAGAATTTTTACATGGTATTAGAGTTACGGAGCATCCATGATACCGCTCCTTTCACTTGCACACTAGTTTTTCTCCTCTTAAATAAAAATCAGACATCCGTCCATGCATTCATCCAAGCCCCGCGATCCTATAATTCTAGAAGAGATAGGTTCTTGTGGGCTATAGGCACCGACAAACTCAACAAGTGCAAAATGCGACAGTGATGGACTGGATGATCACTAGTGGAGAATGAAAGGCATTTCGGCACGCCAGTAGCTTGATATGACTGCATCTTCTTTGTATAAATTGAGAAGTTTCTCTTAATAAGATGCAGAGGTGATTTGTATGAAAATATGCAGCATTTTAGAATTTTTATAGCTTCATCCCATAATCTGATGTGAGATTTAACCAATTCAGCTACTAGAATTATAGTTTGGGCAAGATGAAATCCAAATGCATCCAATGAATAGCTTCAGCCAAAAATAAATACAGGGATTGACTTGGCTGAATCATAGAATGGGCTTCAAAATTGATTGTTCAATATGCACCTTGTGAACATCTCCAACCATATAAAAGTAAAAAATAAAACACCTCAATTTTCTTTTGACCAACTGGGCTAAGAAAAGGTTTGTGAGTCCAGGTATGGCCAGCGAGGAGTCTCCAAACGAGGCCACTTTTGTTTTACAAATCAAGCCACTTCCTTCCGCAACTCAATTCATAACCACTACAGCCCAAAATCTAGCTCAAGAACCAGCCCCATATAGCCCACTAAAGAGATAATTAGTTGTGCTGAAGCAAAGCCAATATACTGTAGAAGTGGTAAAGCCCACAAGTAGGGGTGTAACGGTTCAGTTAACCGTTCATTTTGGAAAAACCGTTAATTGAATCGTATTTTACGGTTTTTGGTCTTTTAAAACCGTAACCGTAACCGAACCGTAAAAAATCGAACCTCGGTTAACGGTTCTGTTACAGTTAATTATCACTTAAAAAAATTGTGAATTTTTTTTTCATAATTGGAGAATTGCATAATATGTTACTATAAAAAAAGAAAAAGTAATTTTCATTCAAACCCTTAGGTTTTATTCTTATTAGCGAAATGGTTCGGTTAATCGTGTGTTTTGGGAACATAGTTAACATGATTAACCGAACCGCGGTTAACTGTTCGGTTCGGTTAATAACCGTGAGTCAAGAGAAAAACCGTAACCGAACCGTGAATCACGGTTTTCCAATTTCAATAACCGTAACCGTAACCGAACCGTGAAACACGGTTATTAACCGTGATTCGGTTCGGTTCAGTTCGGTTAGTCTGTTTCTTGGTTTTATTTTACACCCTTACCCACAAGGCCTGTCAGGCCCAATAAGCCATTCTAACATGTGATCATACATAGTTGAGGGACTGTGTAAATAACATATTAGGAGATTTTTTATTCTTCGTAATCCATGATTATAGCCCGGCAAGTTCGTATTATTAATACACAATCGATTCCTTAATAGAAAACACAATAGTTCTCTCCAAACTCTCTATTCCTTCTATTCCTTTGCTCTTGTTATATCCTGTCATGGTATCAGAGATAGAGATCTTGAGTTCAAAACCAAGCAGGGCAAAAATGCTCGATGCCGTGTTGTGTGTTTGTGCGGGCATAAGTGCACAGATCAAGAAGGCCCCATGCCGCGTTGTAGTCTTGTGCAGGCGTGTGCTTCGGATAGAGATGGTGTCCTGCCGCACGGGGGAGTTAAGTAGTTGTTTGTGCAGTTTATTATCAATTGATTTTAAGATTACTGGCCAGCAACTCTCTCGTATACATCCTCATTAACATATTCTACCAAATAGCACATCATGGACTTGCGTTGGGCTGCAAACAGAGAATGATAAAGGGCTGCATTTGAGGCCTAACCTGGGACATTTTTTTGGGTTGTTAGGCCTGTTATCGTTTTCACTTATGGCTTCTGTTTAGGAGTGAGAAGTTGCTACTTCTGCTTTTCATTTGGGATTAAAATGAGTTCGTAATTGGATTACATCTGATTGGTGTCTCCACTGCTCATAATTGTGTTTCTGCTGTAAATTTAGTGGATAGAATATAAGGTTAGTTCTTAGCATTTGACTCACATTTTTGTGACACTTGATAGTTGATATGTTATTTTTATGTGGCGTCTGAGAGGTTTTTTATTTTTATGTGCAGCTGAGAAGCTGCAAACTATGGAGATACTAGCTACAATGAGATCTAGGACATCTTCTTCGGAAAAGAGAATCGTAGAATAAGAAGCACAATCTCTTGGTAGCTTAGTGGTGACGCACCTCCTTAAAAAAAATTAAGAATCAATCTTTGGTTGTAGCCGTAACGGTGAGGAACTTAGGTTTAGTGTGTATAAGTAGGTTAGTGTAAGAAAAAAAGGGAAAGCAAAAACCAATGCACATGAGAACGGATTTGTTCTTCTATGGTTAAAAGAACCAACATTCTTTTGTTCATTGGGTTTTGGGAAGAAGGAACGTTGGATTTGGTTTCTGTGGAACCCACGTTCGATTTGGTTCCGGTAAAACCCAATCAGTTTTGTTTCTCAATGTTTTTTGGGATTTTTACCAAATAATTAAGCTTATATTGTAAATAATTGATTTTATGAAGAATAATAATAAAATCACCATTTAGTTGTTCGTACCTCTTTTTTTGACGAAATTGCCCTAGTTGACGATATCGTCAACTTCCTGTATAAGAATCAACGCATTTTCTTCTTCTTTTTTATGAAACAGTCTTCTCTCTTGCTCTGATTCATCCGTTTTCTGTCACTAACTTGTCGTTTTCTGATTTTTATTCATAAAATTGAATAATCAAAGTCTAAACTTAATTATTTCGTAAAAACCCCTTTTATTTTTCATCTTCTTTTGTTCATCTTAGTTGAGCGAGATGGAGAAAAAATGTGAAATGGGGTAAATGGTATTCAACGTGTTCGATGAAATGTTTGAACGAACCTTGAGTCATGGAGAGAGTTCAAATGAAGACATTGATGCCGTAGTGTGAAATGGGCACATATGGGATTCGTTTGGTGAGCATTGTATATTCTTGTTGAATTGAATTTGAGTGGGTGTTGGTTTGATGGTGATGAACATGATGATGAATGAATTGTGAAGATAGTGTGTGCAGACTTGGGTGAGTTTGGATGATGCAAGGTGCAGTGATTGATGGGTCTTATCTAATGAAGCAGACCGAGTGGTGAAGATGTGTTGGTTATTCGAATGGATCAGAGTTGCTATGTTGTGCATGTGACTGATGAGTCTTAGCTAGTAGCAACAAATTAAAATTGTCTAAGTAAAAATCAATTAAGAAACTACCACATGATGTTATTGAGTAATTATCCAACTACTAAATAGAAGGTAGGGCTTTTCGGCTATATATGAATGTTGAAATGTATCAGAATTTTGACATTTTGAGCTTGTCGAATTAAAAAATTATGTTAAATTTATTTGTAAATAAAGCATCAAAGCATCAAGTTCCTAAATATGTTTCTCCTCTCTCTCTCTCTAAGAATCATGTTTTTGGATTAAAACAAAGAATACCCTTTTTTAATACAAAATTAACTGAATGATAGATGAACTATACAAGGAAATGAAATGTGAATGAATGTTGAATGACGGTTAGTCCCAAAATTGATTGCATTGATTGCAAGAACATTGTGTGTATGAATTTTCACATTTATGTTCTAGTAACAAATCTGTATGGAATGATGTAATATGAAGACTCTACAATGTGAATGGCTTATAGAATATTGGAGTGAAGTGTATATCATTTTTTTTTTTTTGATAACGTAGGGTTCCTAGCCCTTTGGGCAAGTGTATATCATTCATTAAGTGTGTATGAAGTGTGTGGGATTGAGGTATTTGATATAAAAGTCTAAAACTTGTTGTTGAAGATTAATTTCATAAACTAGTTTTAAGAAATACCTATGAGAAATGGTAGTAGGGAACCCATAAAACGGATGAATGGGAGCCAGAGAGAAGACTGCTTCACAAAAAAGAAGAAGAAAATGTGTTGAGTCTTATACAAGAAGTTGACGATATAGCCAACTCAGTTGATGATATCTTCAACTCAGTTGGCGATATCGTCAACTAGGGCAATTTCGTAAAAAAAAAGAGGTACGAACAACTAAATGGTGATTTTGTTATTATTCTTTATAAAATCAATTATTTACAATATAAACTTAATTATTTGGTAAAAATCCCACGTTATTTTGGTTGAAAGGCTCACAAATCCACGTGTAATTTGGAATGCATTCAAACATACATGGCCTTCCCTCTGCTCAGCACTGTACTAAGGATAAGGTGAGCATCATTTGTTGTGGGGCCCACTTGGCAATCTCCTCCGCCCCACCAAGCTATGTATGGTGATGGAGGCTAAAATTATTATCCTAACCACTTGATCAATGGTCGATAAGTTTTCACTGTTCAAAATGAGTACGTAGTCTATCCAACAACTTAGTCCATTTGGATGAGTGCAAGCCCCTTGTCAGTGACTATAACAGGGGTTCCCTATTTTATGGTCCATTTGAATGGATCGTGAGGTGGGCCCCATCAGATACTTAGGCTCGCAATGCTCACCTTATGATGGGCACTGGTGTTTGGCGGAGGTTTCTCATATACAACACCCTACTCTTGAATTGGGATCCTCTGATGGGGGTTTACCCACATTGGCTGTGGAGCGGACCAACCATGGTCTCCCATGTCACCGTGGGACAGCGCTGCCTTGTACGCACACGGGCAGCCTGTCCCATGGTGATGTGGCGGACCTTGATTGGTCCACTCATGACCACAATGGGTAAAAACCTCGCCCGATTTGAACTCCCCACCCCCATCGGTTCAGTTGATTGCTGTGGTTTCTTTACAAGAAAAGAGAGCTTTGAATTTAGCATGGTATTCTTTTTATGATTTCTTGTTGGAATCTCAACCTACCTGTGTCCAGTTTAGTTTTACATCATAGACTAATTACTCGTTTACTCCAGCAGACATATTTGCAGTCTCTTAGAAGACATACTGATGAGTCAGGCCAAAGTGGCCCAGTCTGTGATGAGCCAAGGCTTAAGTTAGTGGAGATCCGTTGAGTCCATTGAGGTCTAGGCCCAGATCCATGAGGCCTGGCCACGTCACAGCAACCCACGTCTCTTCGGAAAGAGTCAGTCCACGTCCCAGATTTACCCGGTCGTTCGGATAACTGCCTCGCCAATCGAAGACACCTGCCACATCAGTTTGGCGGACACCTCGAACGCTCCTCGTGAACCGTGCTGAGAAGTCTCCCCATTTGTTAGGGGACGCTTATAAATACGAAAGCCCCTCGGTACTTGAGGGGCAAGCAATATTCTCCCTTCATCTCTCTTCTCCTACACTTGTAATCTCTGGACACTTGAGAAATGACATATCCGGCAACCTCTGCCTTTCCAAAAGTGGACGTAGGTCACTGACCGAACCACTATAAATCTCTCTCTCATTTATTTCCACATTTATTACTCATACTTGACCGGTGGTGTGCAAATCCATTTTTGTGCATCATCAGTTTGGCGCCGTCTGTGGGAACGACTAAAATTCTCACGTTAGAATCCTCTTTTTTCTGAAATTATGGTGATCACCACAAGATCCGCAAGACTACCAGAGGATAATCCCTCTAGAGAAGGCGAGAATGATCCTCCACCGACTAATCCTGCCCCAAATGCCCCTGCTCCCACTCCACAACAGATGTTGGAGACCATGCAGCAGCTGGTGACTCAAAACCGGCAAATTTTACAACTCATGCTGGCAGGGGGGCAAGGAGGAGCACAGTTTGGGGGAGTACCGCAAGGAGCACCACGCCCGGGGCATCCAAGACCTCCACGCCATGGAGCTCCTCCCCCGGGCGCCCGAGGAGTTCACCTGGGCGCCCATGGGCATGAGTTCCCCCTGGGCGCCCACCAGGGTGGTGCCCATCAACGAGGACCTCCTCCCCCTCCGGGTGGAGCCCAGTTTGGAGGACTCCCACCTCCGGGGGGAGCTAATCACGGAGGGCTTCCACCTCCTCCCTCTGCTTCTAATGGGGAGGACCCTCATTTCAATGAGGGGGAGAGTGAAAATCAAAGCGTAGAGGATGGGAGCTATTTTCATGATCCGTCCAGGGATGCCCCCAATCGCTGGGACGAGAAGATCAGAGAAATGCAGAACCAACTCGGTGATGTCTTCAACGCCATGAAGGCGCAAGCCCCACAAACGGTGGATTACCTAGTCGGGCGGACGGTTACACCGTTCAAACCCGACGTGGTAAACTACCCTCTTCCTCCAAGGTTCAAAATGCCATCCATAGAAACCTTCGATGGGACGAAGGATCCATTGGACCACTTGGAGACATACAAAACTATAATGCAACTACATAATATCCCTGACGAGGTTATGTGCAGGGCATTCCCAACTACCCTGAAGGGTTCCGCTCGGCAATGGTTTGCCAGTCTCACTCCGGCCTCCATAGGCTCCTTCGCCGAACTAAGCAGATCATTTGTAGCACAGTTTATTGGTGGACGCCGCCAACTAAAGCCTGCCACCCATCTGCTCAACATAAAACAGGATCGAGACGAGAGCTTGAGGAGTTACCTCACTCGTTTTAACGAGTAGGTCCTTCAAGTCGAGGAGCCCGATGATAAAGTCAGCATGACCGCCTTCCTAGGAGGCCTCCGGTCATCAAACTTTTTCTTTTCAGTAATGAAGCGACCACCAAAGAGCATGCCAGAACTATTGGTGAAAGCTCAAAAATATATGAATGCTGAGGAAATCAACAGGTCCAGGCGGCGAGGTGAATCATCTCACGGATCGCCAAAAGCTTGACCCGACTCTGCACTGCTCTCAAGCAGGCAGCCTATCTTCAGCTTAGCTACCCTCTCGCGGGTCGCCAAAAAGCTTGGACTCTGCACTGCTCTCAAGCAGGCAGCCTATCTCCAGCTTAGCTACCCTCTCGCGGGTCGCCAAAAAGCTTGGACTCTGCACTGCTCTCAAGCAGGCAGCCTATCTTCAGCTTATCGGCTCCCTCGCGGGTCGCCAAAAGCTCGATGTCAGAAGGTAGGTCATCTGCAACCCGAGGGACTACATTACATCACCGTGACCACTGCCTGGCCCCCCAAATCAACTTACTGGACAGCACACGAGCTGCTCGCCCACGCAGACAATGGCTAGCCCCTCAGCAGCGAAGCTCACGCCAGCAACAGCAGAGAAGTCCACGGACGCAGCAGCTAACCCCACACCATCAGGCGCCCAGATCAGGGGCGCCCAGACATCCCAGGCGCCCAGGCATCCCAGGGGCGCCCAGGACTCCCAGGCGCCCAACCCATGGGCGCCCAGCACTTCCCATGGGCGCCCAGACCCTATGGGCGCCCAAACCAGAGCATGGGCGCCCAGTGCTTGGACTAAAAAAAAAAAAAAAAAATTTGTGTGGATGAACGGGCGCCGACACCGCTGCGTCGCCCGCCTCGCCAGCGCCCGTCGCCCTGCGCGTGCTGCGCCCGGCGCCCAGACCAGACCATGGGCGCCCAGATCATCCACCATGGGCGCCCAGACCATGGGCGCCCAGACCATCCACCATGGGCGCCCACCCCATGGGCGCCCAGACCCATGGGCGCCCAGCCTCATGGGCGTCCAGACCTCCAGCATCCTCGCTGCGCTGTCCGTCGATGCACATTGCACAGAAGACCACAGACGCCCGGCACCTCATGCTCGCCCAGTTCCACCTGTTTGCCCCGAAACTGCCTGCTTGCTATTTTCACCGTAAGTTTTGGTCCATAACTCCGAATGAGGAGTATTATATATCAAATCGAAGCTCTCGGCGAGCCCTACAAGACTCACCGCCTACGACTGTGACTGATGTTGTCAGAAGTCCAAAAAAGGCCTTGAGACAGATGTTTTGGCCTCCCGAAGTTTTTGCAGTTGCGAACTCAGCCGAAAATTCGATCGAATGCCCTCCTCTCCAAGTTCCACTGGACACAGGGCATTGAGGGGCAAATGATGAGTCAGGCCAAAGTGGCCCAGTCTGTGATGAGCCAAGGCTTAAGTTAGTGGAGATTCGTTGAGTCCATTGAGGTCCAGGCCCAGATCCATAAGGCCTGGCCACGTCACAGCAACCCACGTCTCTTCGGAAAGAGTCAGTCCACGTCCCAGATTTACTCGGTCGTTCGGATAACTGCCTCGCCAATCGAAGACACCTGCCACATCAGTTTGGCGGACACCTCGAACGCTCCTCGTGAACCGTGCTGAGAAGTCTCCCCATCTGTTAGGGGACGCTTATAAATACGAAAGCCCCTCGGTACTTGAGGGGCAAGCAATATTCTCCCTTCATCTCTCTTCTCCTACACTTGTAATCTCTGGACACTTGAGAAATGACATATCCGGCAACCTCTGCCTTTCCAAAAGTGGACGTAGGTCACTGACCGAACCACTATAAATCTCTCTCTCATTTATTTCCACATTTATTACTCATACTTGACCGGTGGTGTGCAAATCCATTTTTGTGCATCATCACATACTTTTGAAGATTTAACTTCTAATCATGGGCAATGGAGACATACAAGTGAAGGCCCTTTTCATAATATCCTTTTCCCCTTCCATCAGATTTACTCAAGTTCTTCTTTCATTTATCTCATGTTGGAAAGCTGCAAACTGCATATATATTTGGCTATAGTCTTATTTTGCTCATGGTCAAAGAGAATTCTGGGTGTTCTTAGAGATTGGGATTGAAGCGATTCATATTATTGCTATGATCTGGGCTAAATTTCTCCTATGGGCAGATGGGGGCGTCCTGCAGGAGAAAATCACCTCATAATTTAATTTTAGGCAGAACTTAAGATTTCATTAAAACAAGAAAAAAAAAAAAAAAAAAAAACCTAAAAAGGACAAACCAAGTTAAACAATAATTGGAAAGTTTCTAACACATTCACAATTAACATCAATAAAAAAAAAAAAAAAAAAAAACCCTGAACTTAGCTAAACTATAAGCTAACTCATTACCTTCCTAAAAACCCAAAGTTGCTTCAACAATGTCCAAAAGAACAGGATTGATATTCTAGTCCTCTCCTCTTTAATAGCTCTCAATAACTTCACAAGTATCCAATAAGATCAGAATTTTGGAAAAGCCTTTATCCTTGGCTGTTATCAATGCAATCAAGATTGCTCTCACTCTAGCATCTTCAAAAGAGAAAGGATTCAGGCCTTTGAAAGCTCCCACACCAAGCTTTGCTCCATTAAATAATATAGTAAATCTAAAGGCAACCACGAAAATGATAACCACATCTTTAAAATTAATTCCACCAAAGCAATGATAATCCTTACCAGTACTAGCACTTTCTTCTAAAAAAGGGCAAGAGGTAATCATCATTCTATCAGCACATAAGATAATATTATCAATACTCTTTCACTTTTTCCCCTCAGACATAAGCATTGTTAGCCATCCAAATGGCCCATTATAGGGCTGACTATGATTATCTAGATGCATAGTAGATTGATTTGATTCAAGACATTACTTCCACCAATCCAGAATATCATTTTCTAGGATGCTATGAGATAATAATCTAAATTGTGGTTTAAACCAAACCACTTGGACAAAATTACACTGAAGGAGAGCTTGATCAGTTAACTCCACCTCATACTCACAACTACTCTATAAATCATGGATGCCGATTTTGTCAGCACTGTCTTCTGGAAGGTGTTTCCATAAATTAAAAAAAGAAAAATTCTTTTGAGGGCGGAAAGGCTTCCAAATAGATTTCCAACTCCTTTGGATTCGGTCCGATCTAAATAGTAACTACGCGATCCAAACTGTCAAAACGCACGACATCAAGATCTGATACCAATTGATGGATTTGGATGCGGAGACTCCAACACGCGGCAAGATCTATGTGCGTTTCGGCGATTGGGAAGCTCTGCGTATCTCTTCGCCTCTTGGCATTAGATGGAATCATACCAATCCTAGGCCCCCCTTATCTTATATAGACAAGTCCTAGGGAGTCACACTTACTATAAATTTTTTCGCCAAAAAGCCTACATCCGCTAATCCTATTGGGAGAATAGCGGGACCACATCAAATATTGCATTAAGTGAGATTGTATTTTTCTGTTGGTATTAGCCTTATTTAATCTGACGTGGAACCTGTGGCATGCGGGATTCAAAATGCCCCCACAATACTTGCCATTTGTAAGACTTTGTTTTAATTACTTAGGTTACTTGGGTGGAAATTTATTGTTTCTACGAGAGATTCAAGTTCCTCCACTTGGTTTGTACTCGTCGGGCTCGTAAGCTTACTTTATTGCTCCACATATCACAGATGTTATGATTAATATTATAAAGTTGTGGTTTCCATACACCAAGGGGTAGCACCTGTAGGGCCCATATATAATCTCAATCCAATCTCCTCAAACTAACTCAATCCAATGAATTGAAATGCATCCCAATGCAATAATCGTCTGAATTATACTCATTGTTGAATTTAATTTTAAAAAAAAGTAGTGAAAAGCTCATCAAATTTTGAAGCCCTTAAATTAATGATTACAATGATTTGATGGAATTCATCATTGACACAATATCAAACCCATAATGATGAGATATTTTATTAATGCTATCCTCTATTATTGGAATTCATTCAAGTAGGTCCCCATGACTTAGTTGGGAGGAGAGGAACCACATCCTAAGTTAATTTTAAGGATTATACAAACAAGATAGGTTGTCGGTCCACTAGTAGGTGGTAGGCTGGTGGCTCACTGAGTGAGGCATAAAAAGGGTTATGGTCTGATCTAGTTCTTAAGTTTTGTCCAGTTGTGGCATGGCCTAGCTGATAAATGCCAATCCAATCCACGTGCCATTATCCCAAACGCACACACCTGTCCAAAGCATCAATCAGTACCTATGCATAGAGGGGCATCATTAAGGTGGAACCTGAATGGTGTCACAAGTCACAGCAGCACAACCCTGACATGCTTTTCATCATCATCTCGTGCTTAGTGACACAGACCATGCTTTGCGTCCAGTGCTCGCTGACAAAACCATTACCAAGCCTGCCGCTCCCTAGTCCCTACCAGTACCAACATCTCTGCCACCGCCCGATTCAGATGTCCCTGATCTCTAGCACTGTGGGCTCTGACCTTAGCTGCAAATCTCATGGCATGTTTGAATGGATATCTTTTGGGCCGTTTTAGTAATTCACTTGTAAGGTATATTCATTTTAGTAATTCACTTGTAAGGTATATTTAAGTGAATCATTATTCTAAGAGATTATAAAAAAGGAGATATTTATAAAAAGTATAAAATTTTAAAATTTATCTTATTTTATAATATAAAAAATTAAAAGGTTACTCTCTCATTTCATTAAAAGACAAGGTTCCTTTTTATTCAAAAAAAAAACTTAAAAAAGTTACTTCAAATGTTACAAAATGATAAAAAGTCAAGAATGTGGATTTTGGGATTTTGTATTTTTTTATAAGACCCCTCGAAAATGATTACAAGTAAATTAGCCCAATGAGTAGAAGCTTATTTCTTTATTAGAATTTCAATGATTTATGGCAAAAAATATCAAATTCTCCGAAGGTTGTTCCTTATATCCCACCTCTCGGTGAAACATTTTAAATCTAAAAAAAAAAAAGAGAAAATAAATTAGAATTTCAGGGATTCTAAAAGATCACGAGAGACCTTTTAGGTGCATGAAATTTAAAGTTCCTGTAAAAAGAATATTTCAAATGTCATAAGAAAAGCCATAACATCATATATAAAAAATCCCAACATGTCAAATTCTTATAAAAAACTCTAGTTTTAGAGCATTGCATTAGCTAATATATATATATATATATATATATCCTCGAATG
Source organism: Umbellularia californica (assembly GCA_028538565.1). Taxonomy (NCBI): domain Eukaryota; kingdom Viridiplantae; phylum Streptophyta; class Magnoliopsida; order Laurales; family Lauraceae; genus Umbellularia; species Umbellularia californica. The sequence continues at coordinate 7,449,889 of JAPQWN010000001.1, read as the reverse complement.
AACATGTTGTACATAGAAAGAAAAAAAATGTTGTAAAAATCTTGGATGTTTTTTTTCAAGGGGTTGATATTTACCCTTCCCATCTCTTAATTGGACAATCCAGTTCTAAAGGCCAAACCCCAAAAATATTTAGAAAACTTCAAAAGTTTTAGAAAAATTATTATTTTTATATACGGTTCCCCTAAGATTTTTTTTACATGATGCCACTCCTCTCCCCTTAAAAAAGTTTCTTGTCCCATCACTATAATGTAGGAAAAATCACTGTATGCCACTATGCATCAATCGCCAGATTAATTAACCCTGGGCATGTTTGGATAAATGAGGAGTTGAGTAAAATGAAGTGGATTTCACTTGTGTAGTGGAGTGAAGAGAAATAGGTTAAAGTTAAAGTAGAGTACTTCACTTCACTCCATTTGGATGTTTATTTTGAAGTTAAGGTTTAAAGTATAACCCACTTTAATCCAAGGAAATGAAAGTGTTTAGAGTCGAAGTAAAATGGTGTACACGTGGCTCACAACGTTACTTCATCCATGGGGCTAGACTCATCCAAACGGAGTAGAGTTAAAATTTTAGACTGTTAGGGCCCATTTAACTTCACTCTACTCTATTTTTTGCCTCTCCAAACAAGCCTTTTTACAGAGAGTGGCTTTTGATTGATCTAAACTGCTAAATGCATATAGCCCCATCTTTATAAGGGCTGACTCAAATTTCACTTTCATTGCATGTCAGCATGTCCTTGATCTAATCACATTTATCACTTAACTCTTGTTTAAGTGAAATTTAGGCTAAGTTCTTCTAGATATTGTAATTACCTTAGATTAGAGGTGGGTTCCACATATCCACATAGATAAAATAGGTGGTAATTTATCATTAATGTCATTATTAAGATCGTTTCTTGTAAGAGACGTTCTGAGTTTGACTAAAAGCATTAGGGCCATTTGTTTACATTGCATAGGAATTGAATATATGAGAATTTATGTTTAAATGGTCTCTGACTCTCTATAGAGGATTATCAAAGAGGAGATGGGTGAAAGATATGAGTTGAGGGGTAAAAGACATAAGCTCATGATGTAGATGCAACCCTCACTTTTTAAGGATTTAAATTACAGGTGTGCTATCTAAAAATTCATTTCTCATATTCTCTTGATTCAGTTTCCATTAAAGGGAGGTTATTTGATTGACATTTTTGTATGTACACCATTGGTCTACATTTGTAACTACTAATGATATGAATTCCTATATATTTAGTTCCTATGTATTCAATCACACCCTTAGCATATCAACCATTCTACATTTGAACTTGTAATTGGCATTTATAGTTTGGTAATGTAGACAATTGACCTGAAGTTCTTTGCATGTTTATCAAGAAATTGGAAGTCTTGAAGGGACGATTATTGAACAATATACGGTATCATTAAAAAAACAGCTCAATCATATGTGCAATTCAGTCAACAATTATTAGGAAAGTCATCATGTGGCATTCTCGCTCATCTCACCATATAAAAGAGGAGTTGGCCAATTATTTTGAAAGGTCTAATTTGAACATTGATTTTATCGTGGTACTCGCTATAAGTATTGCTCGTGTAATTTCTAAGCGTGCGACTTTGATGGAGCCCAAACCTACTTGGCTCAATTCAAGCTTCGATTATAGTTACAAGGCTACAATGTCCTAACAGTTTGGATTAAACAGATGATCCAGCTCAGCCTAGCCCTAATAGTGGTAGGTTTTGGTAGTGGTTTTGTTGAGTTAGGAGGGATATTATATTTAGACATCTGACTCAAGTCAAGTTTGAAGTATGTTCAAATAGACCAATTATATATTAATCAACATAAGTAAAAATACATTTCCCTTTAAATGTTTAATCACCATTCTTATCATGAGAGCTTTATTCCATCACTCTCAAGATGACCAAATATCAAAACCAACCCAACTCACTACCATCATCACATGGCAGGTTTAGTGTCTCACATCCTAGACCTATCACAAGTGGGTGCAAGGTGGGCAGTTGTGGATTTGTGCCTGATAAGTACAGGACTCCACCAGACCAGTATGGTGCCTTTCCTACTTGCACCCAAAATAAACTGGCATCATTATGGCATCGGAAATGAGTACAGGCGCTAATGTAAACATGGGTGTTCATATCGTATGTGGCTTTTACTCAGTGAACTCCTACTTCAAAGAAGTTGATTTCTACTTTGCAGCCACCTATTAAAAATCCAAGCCGCTCAAAATAAAAATCATTCCAATGTATTTAAGATAACCTTAAATTTTACTCTAATAGACATTAATCCCACTCTCAGATTGACTTGTTGATAAAAAAAATGTCATTACCACAACCTCATGCATATTCATTAATTACTATTTTATAAACTGCTAAATCTTACGGATTGAAGTAAAATTTGATGATACCTTGCGCACTGGAAGAGCATTTATTTTGAACATCTCAAATTTTCAATAGAGAAGCCTCATTGAAGAGTTTTACTCGTTTAACCCCAGACTTCTTTAAGTTAAAGCCTCAAAGGATTCAGAATAAAAACATGGGGCATAAATATCATTATACCTAATGCTAGTGCTGCTTCTTCAACATCATAATCATCAACTTTTGGCTAGAAGCTTGCAGCTCTTGTTGGCGTGGCATGTGAGCAGTTACATTCCTCCTTGGAAGCTTCTTTCACCACAAGAATACAATAACTAGATTCCAAAACAGCGGCAGAGGCCAAAGCAAAACTTAAAACAGTGAATAATGCCAATGGGATTTTGGTTTTCACTAAGTGCTTGCTCAAGAAAGAGGGTCAGACACAAAAAGAAGAAGATATGAATTAAGGCAAGTTTAAATGAGTGCAATCTATTGGAACATTTGGCGTAGGAAAAGCAAAGTGGCAAAACAGAATTCATGTAGCTGATTGGGAGACAATGACTTCACAATTGGTTGCTTGCTTGGCTGTAAATGAGTGTCCAAGACATCAATGTATATTTTATAGTCACTATCAGCTTCTTTTTACCGCCCTTCATGGCTTTTTTACATCTAATTTTTTCTATTTCATTGAAACATAAGTAATTCAACTAATGATGACAAATTTTGACAAAAGAGTTTCCCATAAGTTTCTAATCTTATATTGATTCTCATGAATCCATGATTAAGTTTTTAGTACTTTCTATTATTTTTTAAGGTTTTCCCTTTTTTCTTATTTCTGATTCCCTTTCATTAAATTTTTTGAAGAATATACAATTTTTGTGATCCTCACTAATCCTTCCTCCATTGGAAGATAAACATGCGTGTCAAAAGGAACATTCCTTTCTTATATTGAGAGGGTGAAGTTGGCCATCTTGCATGGTGGGTGGTGGAATCTCATGCAGCAAACAGAGAATCTTAGCCATATCCACCTTATCTTGTGTTTATTTGCTATATCCTTGAAATGCATATATTCCCTCAAAATCTCAAACACCCCCTTTAAAAGCAAGATGTGCCTCCTCTCTTCTTTCCATAGCCTATCTATACTCTCCAGAGGGGAAAAAAAAGAGAGAAGGAAACCAACAATATGGGTAGACAACAAGGAGATGAGAGAGATGAAAGCGGAATGGATATAAGTCTTAAAGACCTCTCAAGGAAGCTTGAGGAGTTTGCCAAGGCAAGAGACTGGGAAAAATACCACAGCCCAAGGAATCTTCTTCTTGCTATGGTACTTCCCATACTACCCAATCATGAAACTAGCCTAGTTTTCACTAATACGCACGATTAGTACTTATTCCCAAGCTTTATATTCTCCATCATTGTCAAGAATGCCACCAATGTGAAAATACAGGGTTATGAACAGATTATAAAGAATTAAATCCATGGCTCACTTGGTCCACTTGGATGATGCTTTTTATGACAAATTCACAATCCTCTCTTGTTATGGGCTCTTACACTGTATTTTTCTGCAAATGATAAAAAATATTAAAAGTAGTGAATTGGGCCATTGGTATATTATTTTAGTTGGTACTGATGAACATTTCTATTCATACCAAACCTTTGATCATTCAATACTAGATCTAGATGCCACAAACTATGTTTCTTTTTTTGTTTCCTTACTATTTTTCCTCCTCTTTGATGAATAGGTGGGTGAAGTTGGTGAGCTCTCAGAGATATTCCAGTGGAAGGGAGAGGTGGCAAGAGGCTTGCCAAACTGGGAGGAATCTGATAAAGAGCATTTGGGAGAGGAGCTATCTGATGTGTTGCTGTATCTCATAAGATTGGCTGATATATGTGGGATTGATCTTGGGGATGCTGCCGCTAAAAAGATTGTCAAAAATGCCAGCAAATATCCAGCGAAGCTGTTTTAGATCACAATGACTGTTATGTTAGGTTTAGGGTGGATCTCAGTTTTGTATGGTTTGGTAGAGAGAGAGAGAGAGAGAGAGAGAGAGAGAGAAAGAGAGAGAGAGGTGCTGTTGGAAGACCATAGTAATAAATTTTTAGTTGGGCTAACTGATGTAGGTTATCTTAATGGTGTGAGAATTAGTGTAATATTTCAGAGTGAGATCCACTTCTATCTCTGTCCTTGAACTTGGTTAAATTCAAGATATCAACTTCCTTTATTCTCTGTTGCTCTCTGCATCTATATGCATTTGGCTTTCTACCGAATCATAGCTGACATCACACTATTGGAGTCAATAAAGACTATATAACCAAACGAGTCTTTGTTGGTGGGGTCGTCGCTGTCGCCAGTCCCGCTACATATAAAGAGAGGTACATAAACCTGAGGGGTAGCTCAGTTGGCCTAGGACCACGGTTTGCATCCGGAGGTTGTGGGTTCGAAACTGCACTACCACACTGGGGTACAGGGGAATTTTACCCGGCTTTCTCTCCTGGGCCTGTAGGGATTATTCTGGCCCAAAGGGCTAGAAACCCTGCATTAACAAAAAAAAAAAGACAGAGAGGTACATACATTAGGTATGTGCTAAAAATCAGCCCCATTAATTTTTCTACCCTGGCTAGGCGTTTTGTCAATCATCTATTAAATGCCTTGTTGGGAGAGGCCTGCCACAATGCTGCTTTCTTCGGCCACCCTAAAAACAGATGCCGGCCACAATGCCCCTCCCTATGACTGCAGCTTGCCATCTTTTCTTCAGGCCTTGCCAGGCCGTTCATTGGGGCCACTTGAAAGGGTGGACCTGGGTCTGGTTGGGCTCAGTTGGGTGAAGGTTGTTCAACCCCAGCACGTTTAGTAAGCCCAGACCCACGACCACGGCCCTGAAAATCAGGCACATGTCACATGACCTGACCATTCACAAAGGCAAATATCCATTTGTGTTAAAAATATCAGGTTCAATGGGGTCTACAATTGTGGATCCAAACGCTCAGAAAATGTGCACATGCCCAATTCTTGACCATAAAAGCATAGATGGTGCCCATATACAGCTCACACCTAATCCAAATTAAGACCTTTAGAGCCTCTCCTAGATGGGACCGGCATAATCTCGGGCTGGCCCATAGATTGGGCCAACTTTGAAGTTGGGGCCAGATCACACTCTGCAGCTGAACATTCCTCTTTCCTGTTGGCTGCTAGAACTGTTAAGAGGGACATGGAAATGGGTCCGTGGGTGTCGTTCTATTTTTGGCTTTGACATTGTCATTCTGGCAAGCTGAAGCATACTGCAAGCTTGGTAACAGGTAAATAGAAGGGGATTTTGGCTATAGGTCCCGCATCATTTGATTTTAAAGCCTAAGGTCCTGGATATCTTTTCGTAACGGCAGCGGTCCTCCATGAAAATGACTCAGCAACAAAGACCAAAATGCCCTTCCCTGTACACGTCGGCATATATGTCGGTAAAAACGCTCATCCTCTACTTCTTCCTCACTTACCTCAAGCCAAAGGAAAAAGCAATCGACAGTACAACCAAAGCAAGAACAAAGTCAATCAAGAAACAGATAGGGTTTTCTCAGTTTTAAACCATTTTATCTCACTTTCAAATCTATCAAATAAAAAAGGACTTCAAATCAGTTTATTTCTTTCAAACTCGGTCCAGACTCAGATAAATTTGTTTGCAACTCAAAGAAGTTCTTCAAAACTCAGATAAATTTATCTGAGCTTTGCAAGATGTTAAGATAAGTTTTCAGAAAACTCAGATAAATTTGATATTTCTTTGAGTTTGCTGTTAATTTATCTGCCCAGATAAATTTGCTTTGGTCCAGACTCAGATAAATTTTTTCGCAACAAAGAGAGGTTCTTCAAAACTCAGATAAATTTGTCTGAGTTTTCTGAGAGGTTAAGATAAGTTTCAGAAAACTCAGAAAAATTCTGAGTTTACTGTTATTTTATCTGCTCAGTCAATTTTGTGTTGGTCCAGACTCAGATAAATTTATTCGCAACAAAGAGAGGTTCTTCAAAACTCAGATAAATTTATCTGAGTTTTCTGAGAGGTTAAGCTAAGTTTCAGAAAACTCAGATAAATTCTGAGTTTGCTGTTATTTTATCTGCTCAGTCAATTTTGTGTTGGTCCAGACTCAGATAAATTTGTTTGCAACAAAAAGAGGTTCTTCAAAACTCAGATAAATTTGTCTGAGTTTTCTGAGAGGTTAAGATAAGTTTCAGAAAACTCAGATAAATTCTGAGTTTGCTGTTATTTTATCTGCTCAGTCAAATTTGTGTTAGTCCAGACTCAGATAAATTTATTCGCAACTCAAAGAAGTTCTTCAAAACTCAGATAAATTTGTCTGAGTTTTGCAAGACGTTAAGATAAGTTTTCAGAAAACTCAGATAAATTTGATATTTCTCGGAGTTTGCTGTTAATTTATCTGACCGGACAAATTTGCTTAGGTCTAGACTCAGATAAATTTGTTTACAACTCAGAGAGGTTGTTCAAAACTCAAATAAATTTGTCTGAGTTTTCTGAGAGGTTAAGATAAGTTTCAGAAAACTCAGATAAATTTGTTGTTTTTCTGAGTTTGCTATTATTTTATCTGAGTTTTTGTATATGTTATCTAATTTTGGTATGAAGTTATCTGACTTTAAAATAAAGTTATCTCTATATTTATATGAATTTATCTGTCTTTTTGTGTTTATCTGTACTTTGTAGCAACGTCAGAACAAGAAGAAGAAGAAGAGGAAGAAGAAGAAGACGACGATGAGCTGGAGCTATAAACAAGGAGAAGATTGCATGACAACTATACAAACACTTAGAAGGGCAGATCAGTCATAATAAAATATGACGTGTCACGCAAAGGACCACCGCCCAAACTAATCCCATGCGCAAGGGACCTTAGGCATTAAACAACTATACTCTGTAGTGGAGACTTTATAGCCCATTAATCAGGGATGTATCACTAATTTACCCTAAATAGAACGGTCAAATTCACCTCAGCCCAAATCCAATGAAATTAAATCTGAAGTGTTTAATGGGCCCAACAGGTCTGTTTCAGATCCAAGTTTAGAGGGTCTGCACTTCTTATCAGGATAGACCCAGGTGCAAGGGTCTGGGCTTATTGAACCTGAGAATTGATTGGATTTAGATTTTCATCCATTATCAGGCTGATTGAGCCTGCCAATAACTCTGATATATATGTGGGCTCTGGTGCAGATTATAAGTAAAGATTATATGTGGTAGTGATTGGGAGCATGCTGTGAGGTTGGTGATCCCAAACATCACCTACCGACTGCATCACACACATAAATGCACTCCAATTTGGATGATAGAAATCATAGGGTTGGGCTCCAATTTCCCTCTTTAGAGGACCTCTTCTTCTAATTGATCAGTTGGGGATGGAAATGGGTTGGTCTAGTACGATTTTGGCTGAATCTGAATTTGCCCAACCCACGCCTGTCAAGCCCAGTAGCTAACCTGCTTCATTCACATTGGCATGTTCTCTCTCTCCCTCTTACTACTGGTCTGGGAGTGATACTTCCACTTAAAGACTCGGGGATCAATCATTGGGCATGTACGTGAGACCAAGTTGTCAACATCACCGAACCATGAGTGTGTAGGCAGTGTTAAGCAGTTTCAACAACTCCCTATAGGGAACTGATTGTGCAAAACCGGGGATTCTTGAAAGCGTGAAAAACCTCCTTGGTTTGGACATAAATCTCATGTAACCAATCTCAATATTTCATTGACTTAGGTCAAAATTGAATAAAAAGAAGTGGTTCCGATGCGAATAGAATTGGATCGATGCGGCTTAAAAAGATTTGTGGAATGCAAGTCCAAGCTAATGCAAGCCCTTATTGTATCACATTTGGTTGAGGACCTCCAACAAATTGTACCAGTGCCAAATTAGTATCACACACATACCCTGGATGGAGTCCCCAGTCTTCAAGTTTAAATTTAAGAATCACTCTTGGGTCCTGCCGAATAGTCCAACTTAGGGGGAAAATACTACTTAACAACGCAGATAATCACATTCTAGCTTTTCTCAGTAAAAGGTGAAAACTGGTCACAATTAAGGGCACGTTGTGTGGTCATTTTTACATAGAAAATATGTGGAATGTAGAAATGTTTTTCTCCGTGAAAAGTTTCATGTTCCAATAGAGGCTTGGGCTTGATTTTTCGCAGAATACTAAAAAGCGTATATGCAAAAGTGATTTTCTGCAACGCCGCATAAAAATACCCTAGCAGCTTATTTCTTTAATAGAATTTCTGACAAGAATTCATCAGGTCAGGAATTTTTTTGACATAGTATTATATGTATGCTATTTATTCAACCTAACAATTAGGGTTGCAAACGAGTATCCGATTCTCCGATTATCCGAAAGTTCCAACCCCCAAAAAACTAGATCCGGAACCTATTTTTGGTTCCGATTCATAAACGGGTTTGGATATGGAACCCAATTTACGTTCCAATTGATAAACGGGTCTGGTTCCGGGTCCATATAGGTTCCGACCCGTGGACCTAAGATCCAGTATATTAGTCTTTAATATTGCAAATTCGTTCCTCAAAATAAGTTCTTTTTAAATATATTTTTATGTATAATAATAGAAGTAGTAGGCTTAATGCACTGTTATAAGTTGAACGATATGCTTATTTTAAGAAAAAATGAAAATAAAGAGAAATTATAATTGATTTTGAAACTAGATTCTAATCCTTTATATGGACTCAGTTCCGAAACTAGATCCAAATTTCCCATCAAAACCGGATCTGGAATCAACAAAATAAATTCTAAGTCAAAACCGGCTGCGGCTCCGGCTGCGGCTCCGCTCTCAACCCTACTGGCAATTTGAGTTGAATGACAGCTCTCAAATGGCCCTCCTAACATCTAACACCCAAAATTTACAATGTCCAAAAAGGCCCTCTTAGAAATAAGGTGGGCCCCTCATCCAAATGAACAGCCACTACAAATTGACAATTATCCCATCCTCCCGGTCCATGTGGGCCCCAACCGCAACTATCGGTTGGGACCCCCTGCCGTTAATTACGGTTCATATCCCATACTCGAATGCAAGGTGGGACCCACAAGACCGACCGCGTATACGAAACGCATGCAAAATCGTAACGCCTTTTCAATTTTCACTACAAGAATCGGATTCTCCGCATCTCACCGACCCGATATATATCTATTTAACATTTCCCATAGGAGTTCAATCTATCAACGCCCTTCAAGTTCAAGCCATCTTTCATTCGTCAGAATCGAATCGATCTCCCCCAAAATCGAACGCTATTTCGGTATGTTTAGTATCTATAGATCTCTATCAACTTCTGTGTTTTTTGCTCTTCATTTCGAATTCTAGACTGATTTTAGGGTTTTTGTTTTGTATTGTTTGTGTGTTTTGAGATTCCTCCTCCATTTTTGGGGGAAACAGAGATTCTTGATCTCAAATTCAAAACTCCTTTCATTCCCAATCCCTTCATCTTGGAAGATATGATGCTTTACTTACATTTTGGTTATTTGATTGCTTGTGTTGTTTACTTACTATCTCCTTCAGATCCATGCCATGTGGGGTATGTTAATATATCTCTGATGAATTTTGGTTTTCTGTTCATTGTTGATGGACTGTGGATTTGCCAAAGAATGCATTTTTATGTTGATGAACACTGGAGCAAGTAGAGCAAGTAGCTTTTTATAGGGCTTACTGTCTTTTGCTTTTGTTTTGACTCACTTTATCCAGTAAAGGGAGTGTTTGGCAGTGGAGAAATGAGGAGAAAATGATGGAGAGAACACTCTTATGCAGTTTAAAAATGATTGAGTGAATGCGATCCGAGTCGTAACTTGCCCTAAATCTTGATCTTGAGGATTTGCACCCTGAAAAGTATTTAGAGTTCTGGGATTTGTGCATTGTGATGGAATCAGATTAATTTCTTGCACATCCAAACACCCCTAAATTTCGCAGCTGAAAAGCTGCACTTTGGATGCTGTTTGAATTCTGAGAACTGTGGGTACTGAAGGAATCACCATGAGTTATTTTCCAATGAAACACTAACAAGAGAGCAATTGTATCTGCTTGATGTGCACGGATAGCTGAATGCATTTACTTATCTCCTTTCTCACAAACCAAACACCCCTCAAAATCTTGATTATGAGATTCTGTAATCTGAAAACCTGTTTGAATTATGGGAATTGTGAATTATGTGGGACTCTGCAAAGACTGATCCTTTGTGTTTACTTTGAAAGCAAAGCTCTTCAAATCCTTGTCATAATGTGGTGAAGTTGATTTCCGATGGTTGATATTCAATGTGTTTGTTTTGACAGAAACATCTGAGTGCAGAAAATGGAGGGGACTGTGTTCACCCCTTGTTTGGAAGGAATGAAGTGTGTGAAGTCTGATGAAGGGGAAATGCTAACCAAACCTTTCTTGGATGTCTGCAAGCTTGTGCTGCCTGTGATAGGTACCATCTTTATTTCTATAATTGAATAATATGCCTATTTATTACCATTAAAAAAAAATTAATATGAAAATTTATTGACTTTAAAAAAAAATAATTCTTACATGTTAGATCCGAAATCGGCAAGAAAGTATTCGCTCCTTTTAAATTGATTCATTGATTTTTGCTTCTTCTTTTTTTCATTGATAAGAAAATTTATTGGAAAAAGAACACATATACAATATTGCAATGCACTAACTGACAAGGTGACTGAGAGTTGCTAATGAGTGACACCTTGTATGGTCATCTTCTTTGATACTAGCACCACCTTGAATCAAATAAAATACAAAGTTGTGACTTTAATAGAATTTTCAGATTTGCTCCATCCGAAAATAACTCCACAAATCATCACTCCAGCCTTATGCTATTTGGTTGGGTCCTCTTTGTGAGTTAACTTCTTTACAGATTCCTTCTTTGGACCAATTTGTCTGTCACCTCATAACTTAGCATGTTGCTTCTAAATACTTCCTAATAATTCTTTATAGGCCTTGTCCTTCCCCTTCCTCTTCCCCTAGTTGTGACATCTTTGTGGTAACTAATGGATATTCCACTTTATTAGAAACCCATTTTTCCTGCATCACTCAAATGCATTTTCACAGTAAGGGGAATGACATGACCATAATGGCTATTAGGATTCCTTGCAATCGCCTGGATCTCCAACATTAACAATTCTGCTGCAACAATTGCACTAGCAGAAAACTTTCCAAACATCACTCTGTTGGTTTTCTGGGTTATTTCCACATATCTTTGGGCATTGGAGACATTTTTAGTAATATTCAATAATCTCAAGTGTGAAAATCCATCAGACAATTATCATGTAAAATTCATTGAAAAAAACTGAGAAGAGAACCCCAGTAGCAGTCAGTATCCCTCTATTTCTGTAAGAGGTCCATTTGAATCTGATCTTCACAGCACTGCCTCTTCTAGATTGTTTTTTTCCTTCTTTTGAAGAAGTTCTGAATGGATTAACTCATTCATTCTATGTTTTCCTCTCATTTCCTCTTCAAACTGTTTTATTCTCAGTTTTGGTATTGATTTAATGTACCTGTGACTTGTTCCGCCAGATAATTTTGGTACTGCCATGGCACTTGTAAAATCAGATATTGGGGGCAATATATCGGTAAGTTTTTGTGTAATTTTTGTGGCTCAGTGATTTATGTTTTCTAGTGTCTTGTGAAATAAGTCTCTTTCTATATTGAATTGAACTTTATCTAAAATATTAACTTTCAGCTAGCTAAAAGTTAATTTGGAATGGACCTTATTTTGCCTTTCTATAATACTTCTGATATGCACTATGTTTTATAAATATTGTTTCTGGCATTGATGACTTAGCAAGGCTGTTTCCCACAGCTTGATTGGTTGAAGTGATGGTTTTATTGTTCATAACGACCTTTGGTTCTTTAGTAAAATCGTCTTGTTGAGATATGTTCATACTATCATTCTGAAAAAAAAAATTCTTGTTGTAGAATAAATTATTAATTCACTTTTGAATGGTGAAATCTATTTTTAGATAGCAAAGTGAAAAAGGGTGACAAATGTATATTGATGTATAGAACATATTGATCTAATTACAATTATAAACGGCACTAAGAAAACAGGTAATTGTACATCTAGATGTTTTGTTCCCAGCATGTCATTAAGGATGTCAATTGGTAACGGATTATCTGAGGCCAATCTCTGAAAAAAGGGCATGGAAACTGTTTCTCTGTTCACTAGAAACTTGAATTCAGATTCATGTGCATAGGATTCAGAAGCTGTGACGCACAGACACGGTATGGATACGGCAAGGACATGGAAGGGACACGGATTTTACCAATAAAAATTGAAGTATTAGATATGATATGACACGATACATTGCCCATTTTGAAGTTTCTTTGCATCATAGTTCAGAAGCTTTTGGATCCGGATTCAGATTCTTGCGTTTTCTGGCCTGAGCATCTGAATCCAGAACCTCTCTGTGTATTAAAAAAGAAAGAGATGTTTTTAAGAGTCTATGCAGCTTGGATCATATTGCAATCTATATACAAAGCTTCAATCACATTGCCATTTCGAGAGCCCTAGTTGTGTACTCAACATTATTTGAGGCCTATTGATCCAGGTATATTAATATGAGCTCTGGTTCTCGTAAAAACCCATTCTCAAAAGCAGGTCCTCGGTCTTATTTACTTGATGCCAGATCTGGATCCAACAGATAGGGTTCATGTCAGATCCAGATCTAGATATGGGCCCATCCTATAAAAGATGCATCTGGATATACCTTGGTTCCTCCCCAGACCGAATCTATTTATATCCCTCCATATCATACATTTCCTGCATGCTTGTCTGTCATAACATTTCCTAAATATGGAGTGTTCTTGTTGAAGATGCATTGACTCCTCTTTTCTGGATTTTCTCTTGCAGAGACTGGAGTCTAAATATTCTTCTAATCCTTCAGAATTTAATCATTTGTATAATATGGTACGGGTTGAGATTGAAGCTAAAACTGCAAAGGGTTCTTCGAGCTGTACTAATGGTCTTCTGTGGCTAACGAGGTAATGAATATTTTCAGTAAGCATTAATCGGAACTTAGGCTTGCCCATATATGCTCCTTTTTTTTTCTCAAAAATAAATATCAATAATATGCTTGTGCATTGCATGTACATGCAATTCTTTCCCATTTTGTTTTATCATTATTATATTACCTTTTCTTGTTTGAAAATTCATGTGAATTTTATTCCTTCAGGGCCATGGACTTCTTGGTGGAACTGTTCCGCAACTTGCTGGTTCATCCAGATTGGACCATGTCACAAGTCTGCACTGATTCCTACAGCAAGACCTTGAAGAAATGGCATGGCTGGCTTGCTAGTTCTAGTTTCTCTGTAATGTCTCTTATCCCCATAGAAATTTATTTTATGTCATTCAGATGAAATAATTTGAGTAGTGTGTCAATGGACTAGGTTTGACCATTGTCATGGCATTTCATTTGTTGGACACTATCACTTTCTTAATCAGATCTAAAATTCAACCTATGACTGAAACCTTAGTTCTAAAGGGGCCTGGCCTCTGGCTAGGGCCAGGGGCCTCTTTGCATGAAATATAAAGCAATCATGCCAGTCAGTCATTTTTCCAGGAAAATGAGAGGGAGAACAACTTTCTAGGAAAAATTAAAATTTCCATGGAAGTTTTTCGATTCAGCCAAACTGCCCCGACATGGTAGTTCTGCGAGTATCTGCAGGACAAGGTTTGACCTGCTGACTGAAAAATCACCCAAGCCTGGTCTGTGCGGACATAATGTGCCAGTTTTTTATGAGTTGCTATTTTACCATCGTGGTTTTTTCTATTGCAACCAACTATGGTATTTAGCTGTAACTGCCCTAATCATCAGAACAATGGGAATGTATTATAACCATAGACGATGATTGGGTTTTGGTCTATCATACCAGTGTAATGCACCATTCCCATCATAACTCTTTCAATTAAGTGTGCTTGGGTGTAAGTAGTGCATAAGATGGATGACTTCCTGGGATGTCCTTGCACTGCACACCTCTCTCTCTCATATAGATAAAAAGTTGGTGTTTAATTTTAATAATTATTGGATTCTCAAAAATTTGAAACTTAAATTTTCCATGTCCCTTTTACCCCAATTTCCAAAATCTTCGCAGTTCGGTAGAATTCTGCTCTAACTTACTGTTCATCGGTTAAGGAAAATTTTTATTAGAAAACAATACAAAGTTACAGCAACAGCAAACACTAAAGAACTTAAAGCGTTACATGAGATGTGCCTTGTTCGTCTAGTGCGTCTGCCCTGCCCTAGAAGGAATGAGAAAATAAATGTTGCTAATTTTAATGATGTCCCCCAGTTGCTCCATTCGAAAGGTAATCACCTTCCAAATAAATCTTGAGCAGTAATGTCCCCAGAAAATACAATTAACATCTTCATACAATCCTGTCTAGCTTATCTGCATTTGGCTCATGAACATGTCTCCAGGAAAGACCTGAGAGTTGCTACTGTAAGTGATTGAGATTTTTTTCCATGCTGACTAGAGAGTTGCTACTGTAAGAGTTCCTGATTGTGAGTGACTATTGACAGAGCTTCAAGGAGAACAACAAAATTAGTGGGTGAAGATAGAGAATCTATATCCTCCTAGGAAAGGAGCAAGATAAGAAACAATAATGCAGAGACTCCCTCATACTCGTGAATACTATCACCAATTTGCTATTATTGAATTTTTTACTTTATTTTATGAATGATCAACTGTGACGACTTCTCTAACTGCACCATTCAAAAAAAAAAAAGATGACTTCTCTAACCGCCACTCACAAAATGCCAAAAAACAGGGCAAGACTTGAAGTCAAGAAATAAGAAATTGAGAGGACTTCTCTCCCGCACCATCCTTAGAGAAAAAAAGATCTATAGTCTCCTACATCTCTCTGCCCCAATTTTCTTTCCTCTTCAGAGTAAATGTACACTCGCTCCAAAGAGCCAATCAGCTCCTCAAACCTGTAATTTATCCATAAAACAAGAAAGGGGTCTGCACCTTCCTGCATCATAGAGAAGCGTTGCTGGAGTAGCACATCCTCTGCAGTCAGTATTCTGTAAATGTTTACAAATCAAACCAAGAGATGGCAGGCACGGAACCCAATTATCTTTTCCATTTTGTTTAGATGGGTAAAATACAAAATAATATGAAAACTAATTACCTTCTTTTCTTGTTTCCTTTTTCATTCTTCTTGTTGTGTGGAGAATGGGAACTGCTTTTAAGGGTTTTATTATCAAATGTTATCTGAAAAGCTTGGTTGTGGAGTTATAGTGTAGAACTATTTTATCCAAAAGGGTACTGCTTATATGGGTTTTGTTATCAAGTGCCATCTGAAAAGCTTGGTTGGAGTTATAGTGTAGAACTCTTTTATTAAACCCCATTTGAAGGGATAAGGCTTTGCTGATAATGATGATGGCCTGTCATGAAGAACTCTCTGAAGATAGCATGAACATTTCAAGAAATACTGTGATGCACATGCACCCCAGATTTTGTAATTATGAATAAAGACTAGAAAGCTATTATATCATGTATCACTTGTATCGCTCTTCTTGAACAGTACTGATGTATTCTTGAAATATATTGTTCTTTTCTCCTACTTCTATTAAATTAGTATTGGAATTGCAGATTGCTATGAAACTTGCTCCAGACAGGAAAAAATTCATGGATGTGATAGGGGGTACAGGTGACATCAATGCAGACATGGAGAAATTTTGTGCCACATTCTCTCCTCTGCTCGAAGAGAACCACAAGTTTTTGGTAAGGCTCCTATTCCATTGCTCAGGATATAGGTTCTACACAACTCAAATTCATCAGCAATCAGTGATGTGAAAAAACATTAATTTTAGTTCAGAATGAGCATCTAGCTAGCAGAACATTAGGGGTCATAAGAAAGTAAGATAAAAAGTAAAATGATCTGACTGTATACAGATGCAGGATGTATCCTCCTCAAACTTAGTGAATTTTTGATATGCGGAGCCTACTCATCATGTAGGCAAGCGAGGCTGAGACCCAACAGTTTGCTTCTATGGAAGGCGGATCCCACAGTCCATATTTAATAGAAAGGAATGTATCTGGATGTACTATTGTTTCTTTTAGATGGCTGGCATGAATGTGATGGTTAAATAAATGCCTGTAATGAGGCTTCAGAGTATCACAAGTATGAGAATCCTCTGTGGTCTTCATGGAAAACCCTTGCAACCTCTGAGTGTGGATCCATCATGACATCAGCTGGGAGTAAATTTTTTGCTCTCGGGTGCTCTTTGAAGCAATGCGACAGCTGACAAATATTGCCAACATTTTGATTTATCATGATAATTGTTGTAAAACTTTCTTGAAAATATCCTACAATGGTAATACTACGATAAATTCCACCTATCGTCGTCTGATTCCAATCCCAATACACTATTGTATTGGTGCCCGCAGTCCAATGTCACTGTATAAATTTACCTTAAATCTAATTTCTGGTACTAATTTATATGTTTTATTTTAATTTCTGGTACCAATCCATCAGCACCTGGCCATGGACGTAGACTGATTGGAAATAGGTAGTCAGTGATGCTTTCACTGCTTCTGATATTCAACAACAATTGTCCCCTTCGGATTATATGTGGCCAGTTGTTGAAGCTGTGGAAGTCTCATGCTTTCGTAATATCCACACACAGCTTAATCACAAAATATTCAAATTAGATAATGGAAGAAATGATTTTATGTCATATGACATTTATGCTATTTTCCTTTCCCATGCAGGCTAGTGTTGGCCTGGATGAACTGAAAGCTGCTTGATTTGAGCACTCTCCTTGAAGTCGGAGCTCTTTCCTCATGTTTATTTCTTGTGACAATTTTTTAGTGGGACTCCAACATTTATTAGATAATCACTTAAAGAACACATCAAATATCTGAAGTGTTTCAAATTTCAAGTTTGTAGTGAAGTGTTGGATATTTGTACTTTAAAAGTGCCTTACATGATCACTCTTCTGATTTTATTTGTATCTTTCAGATGTCCTTCCTTTTTGTTGCCGTTGTGTTTTGCAGAATGTAATGTAGTTGAGTCCAGGGAAGAGTTTCTTGGTGTGAAGCCTATGGATTGGGTAGACCATTTGGGATGAAGGCCCCCCTTGATCTATTGATTTCACCTAATCACCTTGATTGTAAAATTGTATGACTTCTCATTTATTAAGCTCCCACAAAATGGATAAAACCTACCCAATTTATTGTAACCATATATATAGCTGGCTTGTGATGGAGATTTGGGGTATATGACCAGGTTAATGGGTTATCCAATCTGTAGTTGCACATTGCAGAATGAAATGGGTAGCTCAATGTATTGTTTGTGAAGAACAGTCTAATTGTCGATTAATCCTAAAAGGATGATTAAAATGACATTTTGTTTTTTTAGCATGGGACATCTAAAAATGGACCAATATTTAGATGATATTGCGATGAGCACTTGTTCAATGATCACAGCTTTAATTCATTTATTTGGAGTTGGCTTTGTGGATTTTTTTTTTTTTTTTGGGTACCCTAGCCAAGGGGGCTGGGACCCAAGAGAGCCCAAAATACACACGGGAAGGTAGCCCACTCAAGTGAAAAGGAGGCCATCACAAGCGGGAAGAGGTGACGTACCCGAGGTTCAAACCCCGGCAGGAAGGTAAAAACTGACGCTCGGTTCTTAGTGGGCCTTTTGAGTTGTAGTTTTTCATCTATCCTATTTTCCTCCATGTTACCCTATTGATGTTAGATTTCACGAATGAGTACAAGTGGAAAAAAGGCAAGGGAACTAAACCAAGATCTGATTCTAGGTCCAGACCAATGAGAGGAGCAGGCCCCAACTCCTGGCATGACTAAACCAATGTCTGATTCTGGATGAAGTGTATAGATTCTGTTGTTGTACTTTCAGAACTATTTTTGGGTATATAACTATGTTTTTCTGATGATATCTTGATATTTTTTAGAATATTGCGAAAGTTGAAAATCATGAGCACATCGAAATAAAAATAGAAAAACTGGTAAAATCTATTGGAACAGACTTTAATAGTGGAATCTATGCACAATTTATTTATTTATTAGTTTCAATTATCAAAAGCTAATTTGCGTTCTATGACAATTTTCCAATTTGAAAATAGAGACAATGGTTTTAGGCCCAAATGGTAATTGTGTCCGGAAATTGCAGGTCGTAAAATTATTATTATTATTATTTTTTATGGTATCCCATCTTAAGGGGCTAGTCCCTGACTTGCACATGCAAGATAATATGAACTCGCACATGGAAGGAGCGGACAACTCACACTCAGACATTCAAGGGAGGGGGTGGCCAAGTTCAAAGTGACCTGTGAAAACTGGCTCGTCTTACGTGCAATTCTCAGGTCCGACATGTTTGTTAGCAAAAGGGTAAAGTAAAGGATAGTTGAAATAAATCCAAACGGTTGGATTTTTTTGCCCCATGATGTGTTTGTTTGCATTAACCCAGAAAGTAAAGTAAATAGGTATGTCTAGCTAGCAGTTACTCCAACTCTACCTTTTCTCTCCCACAGTTACTTGGAGATACCATAATGAAGTGGGGTTGAGTAACTCATTCTCTATTCTCTTTATCCTACCAAATACAAATTTAAATCCTTTTATTTTACATCAACCATCCAAACAAATAAAAAGTAATTCATCTATTAATTTATTTTAACCCACTACTCTTTAACTTTATCCTCTATCCTAATCTAACATCTTACTCCTCTTCTATTCCTTCCCTAATGCAAACAAAAGGGCCCTTGAAACCAAGATAATTGCCTTAACGGCCTATGTGACTGGGTCAAGGCATTCAATTTGATTACTTGGACTGAATCAACCCAGTAGAAACCCTGTCTTCTTACAAGGGTTGTTCATGGGCAGGTCAACCTGGGCCTTCCCCTGTGCCAGCCCACAATTGCCTTTGTAAGCTTACAGGCCCAACTATGGGCATAGCCTGGCTTGACATAAAACACACAAACCGTTTGGACGAGTGGATGAAAGATGCAGTGAGTGATCTTCTGTTTTCCTCTTTCTCTCGCAAATGCCTAGATCAGTGAGAACAAAAATAAGAAGCAAGATGTTCATGGTTTGTGAAGCTGGTGGTGAGGAGGAGTGGTGTTGTGAGGTAGAGGTGGTGGGCATTGGTAGCATTTGGCAAAGAGCCCAAAGGTGTCCACCTCATGAATGAAGTTGGCCACACTGGCCCACCAACCCAACAATAAAAACACACACCACAACAAACAAGTCGATCGTGTACATCCCTGCCCATTTCCCCACAAATGATGGTGGTCTCTCCAACGCATTCTGCAACAACCAAGAGTACAGCTCTACCTGTATAGGTGAAGTTGCATTTGCTAGTTTTCCTCCTGTATGAGAGGAGGAAATCTTGCATTTGCTGTTACGCCACTAATCCAAACGGCCGTAAGGTCTCATTTGCAAGTTTTTCTCCCGCCTGAGTAAAGAAAAGCATTTGCAGCATTTAAGGTGGTATACCTCCAAAATGATTCTTTTTTTTTTTTTTTTTTTCTTTTTTGACATATTGGTCGGGTCACGGGTTGGAGGTTTGGTCTACAGAATGATGGATGGGGCATGTATGATTAACGTTTAACTACAATAATATCAAATCACAAGAAATACATAGTGGATCACTCGTTTGGTAAACTTGTCTGATAAAATTTTTTTTACCGGTGAAGTGAAGTAAATAGTTAATGCAAGAGATAACAAAAGCAAAGGTTTGGTCCAATTGTGTGAAACTTTTTTTTCATTTGGTAGAAACATCTGGTTGATGCAAAAAAGAAAAAAAAAAGAAAAAAAAGGCCCATGTATTTCCAAACTATATTTCCAAAAAAAAAAAGGGATTGTGTGGAACTTAAACTTGCCTTGCAATGGATTTGCTACAAGCTATCATTATTTTAATTAACATTTTTCTTTTTTTACAAAGAAGGCCCCTGTATTTTCAAACAACCTCAAATGATACCCTTATTTGTATTTTTACTAAAATCTCCCTCTTCTCATGATGAAACAAATACCTGTAAATCTTCATAGAGATAAACAAATCTTGCTAACTCAATCAACTTAGATAGGTCTCACTTGGATGCATGATGGAATAGGGAGGCAAGGTGATGAAAGGCTTGGATGTGGATTAGGAATATGTAATGTTAAACCGAATAAATGATCCTAGCTCTGACTAGTTTAATGGCTATATATTGTATAAACTTCTTATGATATAATCCAATGGTAAATAATGTCTAGCATAAAACGAGATCAATCCCAATCAAAGGCCCCTATGTGTAGGTAGATTGGATTGGTCAAAGGTGAAGCCCCCAAAAAAGCGCCTTTGTAATAAGGTGCACTTTGCCAAATTCACCATTTGAGCTTTTCTTAGCAATACATCATACATCAAATATCTATATAACAACAACAATGATAATAATAATAAAATAGAGACTATAGCCACACTTTATATGTCTTGACTATTAGTCAAGTGGATGCTTAATAAAAACACAAAATATAGGGATTTTTTTCCGAACTTTTGTACGTAGGGCCCCTTTGCAAAACCCTCTATTAATTTACAACCGTTTCTTCCCTCTCTTTGAGCATAAGACTCGTTAAAACTACCAAATATATCCCCGGCTGTAAATTCGAATTCCCTTCTCTTTATTCGCTTGACCCTCCCTTTCTCAACCAAAACCCCAAAGAAATCTACCCCAAAGCCTCCTCTCTTCTTTTACTAACCAATCACAACGCACAAAAAACCATTGCCTTTGGAAGCTTGACTTTAAGCAATTTTCTTTCTTTCTTCTCATTACCTGTTGATTGATGATAGAGAAGAGATTCTGAGATTTCAATATTTCCTTCTTTTTCTATCTTTCTAGTCTCTCAAAGGAGGAATAGTTTAGAAATGACACCACGTTTGGTGAGTCAAATCATGTGGATTGCGAAATGATCAAGCTAATGATTCATACAATACTTGAGCCATCAATGTAGATTAGAGATTGTCCTCAAAGAGATTAGGAGAGTAATGTGGGAGCATACGACGATAAAAGAAAGGATCATCAGCCTTAAACTAAGATGATTATCTTTTGGCTGAAAAGTCACAGACTGTTTTTTATCAATCTGATGTAAAAAGACCCTGATCATTCATAACTCTTATTTTGGAGGTAACCATTTTTCTCTTATCAGGATAGCATCCTTCTAATATCAATTTATCACCTCTTTTTCCACATGATTGATATATTTTTTTATTTTATCGGATCGATGGTTATCCGATTGATTTTAGGACCATCATCAGATCATCAAGTCAGATGACCTTCTGGTTTATTTATTGGTCTTGATTGTGCCCATTTCAATGTCAAATTCCTAATCTAAATAGTGTGGATTATCTAATTTTCCAGATTTTCCATTTACATTCTAACATCAATAATTTGGACTTTTTTCCTTTTTATTGTTGGCTCTATATTTAATGTCATTAAACATGCAGGTTATGATTTACATGATAATATGTATTAAGCAACATACAATTATATGGCCCCTTCACACCATAAGACATTTCTAATTTTCTTGATAAAAAGAGGAAAAGTTGTACAATGCCCTCACTAATATGATTATTCTCTCAGTTGGTGAAGATTATATCTATAGCCAGTATATTAGTTATTTTCATTTTTTAAAATGTGGTCGTAGTATATATATATATATATATGTATTAGATAACTCGAACTTTGAATTCTCTAATCCCATTTTGTATTGAATTTTTGACATCTAGAATCGCAAAAGCATCTACAACAAAAATCCTGCACAGGCTATCTCGCACCAGAAATGAAGGGCATTTTAAAAGGCTTGAGAAATATTTCGCAAATGTTTGGTATGTGAAATTTTCAATTATTCTTCTGTGAGGCATGAAAGGAAAATGCTATGACAAATAAATAAATAAATAAATAAATCACTTTTTTCATATTTTATTTTTTAAATTCTAATTTCACAATGAGAAGGAAAGAACATCTTAAGATCTTTAAAATGCATTATCCATCCCTCTTCCTATGAGTTGGGAGTTTAATAAATTCCTCTTGGAAGGCAAGACAATGTATAGAGAGTAGGGTGATTGAGCTTTGGGTAATATTGACTGTTGTTTATATATAAATAATGCTGATTATTCAGATTGGAGTTAAGCAAATCATTTCTAACTACTTAGAAAAAAAAAACTCATTTAATATTGTGGCAGAACCCAATTGTAAGGAGCCAGAGATGCAGATTGGATTCCCCACAGATGTAAAACATGTGGCCCACATAGGATGGGATGGCCCATCTACAACTGCACCAACCTGGGTATGCCTTTTTTTCTTTTTTATTTTTTTCTGTATGGAAAATTTTTTATCAGGATGAAAACGGGTCGAATCTTACTGTGATCTTCCTGACCTGCCAAGTTGAAGACCTACCGCGCTCAGCCGAGTCATGAAGAAAAAAGGCCAGTGAATTGATCAATCTTAGCAGCACCCACTATTAGGTTGATCATAAGTTCCACATACCATTTCCTCAGGAAATAGTGGAAAGAAAAAATAAAACGGCTTAGACGCATCTAGCTCACATGTGATCAAAATAATGGTGGGGCCGATAATTTAATATGGGTAAAACTTCATCCTTGCCTGTATAAAGGTGGGACAAATCTTTTCAAAGGTTTGGATTTCCAAAACGTGGGCCATGCTCATGGGTATAGTGAGATGTGAAGGTGGTATGATGATGTGTTTTTTTTTTGTGATTACATAAGCAGATGAACGAGTTTAAGTCGACGCCTGATTTTTCAACCGCGTCCTCAAACAACAGTGGAGAAGGCAAAGAGCAGCATTCCTCTCCAACAAAACCCTCATCCTCTCAAGGTCTCCTTCTATATATAAATGCTCAAAACCTCCTCTTACTCTCGTAATAGTGCAAGAGTTACTCTGATAAGCATTTTCCATATAAAGAAATGCTGTTACTATGTGAGTAACTCTCACACCAACACCATTGTGAGAGGAAGGGGGACCCTCGTATCTAGGCTGTTGGTATTCGATATGGATCCAATGGGTCCCTCCTTACTCTCATAGGAGTTACTCTCATAAGAGCAATTTCAATATATAGGGAGATTCTTCTGTGAGAGTATCTCTCACCTTACCATGAGAGATAAATGTGGGGGTGCTCACATATGGGGCCAACTCTCCTAAGATAAGCTCAAGTGTGTGGTGGAGCCCACCTGGGGACCCACATGGGGATGGGGATGAGGGGATTTTAAGGACTCCCTGAGATCATTCTTTCTGAAAAAAATTAGTCCCAACCATGATTTTTATCATCTCCATATGGGCTCAAAAGTTTAATGGTCAATAATCCATTCGGATTGATACATAGTCGATCCAACGGTCCAGTAAATTCAGATCTAACCAAAAGTTGATGGACATATGCAATTTAGGGGGGTCATGCAAAGGAGGGGCCTATAAGCATGAGCTTACAAAATTTTATTTTGAGCTTACAAAATTTTATTCTAAGCTTACCCAGTTCGTGTTCGTTAATGCTAATGAATTTTTCTCACAGTTTAGCATGGGGCTTTCTAAAATGAAAAGAGAAAAAATTTGAACTAATTTTCCCGCACATATTAGACCAATGAATGTGAAGCAACACTCAACATCATAATTTGATGTTTTCGATATTCAGGTGGACTCCAAGAATCAAAGAGTCGAGACGTGCTGGAGTTGCCAAAGCCATCAAAGCGCAACCAAGACTCATCTAATCCATCATCAAAACAAGGCAGGCGACATAAGAAATCTAGCAGCGGCGCAGAATCACCTACAAAAGAATCATCATGTGGTGGCCAAAAGGAATCACGCAGGAAGAAAATGAGGGACTCATCGCATGGCGGATCAACAAGATCATCATCAAGATCCAAAGCACAGGATGCTTCTTGCTCTGATCAAGATATGAAGAGTGGGGATCAATTCCCAGAATTATTCTGAGAGAGGTGTGATGATGTTTCTTGAGAATTGACATCACATAGAAGATCAGAAAGATTGAATTCAAAGTGAATGATACAAACGTTTTTTCAGTAATTCCTTTGTCATATGTCATGCTTGCTTTGGCATGTGTTGGTGCAAGCCCGAAGAAAATGAAGAGGATTGGCTTCAGACTCAGTACTCAAGTCGTGGAAATTCGTCAAACTGAACATTGACTTAATTTTGTATTTTGTATGTAAGTAGCATTCGATCTACCCCACTCCACGTTTTTTTTCCAAAGAAGGTTATTCCATATGAAGATGAGATCCTTATATACTACATATATTTGTATGGCTAGATTGCTCAGAGGTCAACACAAAACATTCTTCTTTCTTTCTTCTTTTCATTTTTTGTCTGACCATTCAAAACGATGTTTGTTTGTCGTGGTTGTAAATTGATGACAAGCTTGTAGGTTCTATGGCCTGGTTTAATAAAAAATTTGTTGGCCTCTTGTTATGTTATCGTGTTCATGTAATATACATGTATGTAATTAAGATTACTCGAGAGTTGGTATCATTTTCATGCCCCCATTTTTATTTTGTGCACAATTGGCCAACCAAGGATCACTTTAGCCTCCTCACACTCACTATCTCCACAACCCCTCATTGGGAAAAATGATTAGGCAACATGATGGATGTGGATACTCTGACATATAGCCGTTACGGCAATTGAAAAGCCACATATCTCTATGCATTTGTCTTACCTATGGGAATGGAGATTATCCAATTCCAAGGCTCCCTCATCCTGATATGGACAAGTATCTAAGAGGCAAGAAACCCGCATATACGTTTGCGGAGATGACATGAGTTGGTAGTGGATGTGGTGATCAAAGAGATGGAGATTTTTTTTTTTTTTTTGCTATCGGAGGGTTCCCAACCCTTTGGGCTGGACTAATCCCTCCGGGCTCAGAGGGAAGCCGGGTAAATTTCCCTGTAGCCCCAGTGTAGTAGTGCAGTTTTAAACCCACAACCTCTGGGTGCAAACCGTGGTCCTAGGCCAACTGAGCTACCACTTGTGGGATTCGTCGTATGCAGGCCACATGATTCCCTACATAATCACACGCTTATTTTGCACTAATCTTACTTATGTCCACTGTTGGATTGAATTTGAAAATTAAAATGCATAGACAAACTAATTGAACTAATTGGAACTTAAACATGGGTTTGGATACGGGAATAGGAATACAATTGCGAGCTTCAAAAGCTGTTAGCTTGAACACTTTTTGTTGGATAAAGCTTAACAAGAAATTTACTTATGCCGCACTTGGTAAGGTGCTGACATCAATTATAACATAACTCAACGTCTCAACCAATGTGAGGCTCAGCTTTGTGTCATCTTTAGATTGAAAATTAATACAAATTATACTATATTATAGCCAAGGGATTTGGCTTGAATTTTGACCATGTCTTGTGATTTTGACAGATAGTTATCCCACTATCTAGAATGACCACACCTCTATTCCCATGTCATAGGTAATCGGTTATCCTTTATAACTATTACTAAGTTATGAATTCTCATCAACTCCGCTTCCCCCTTATAACTATATTACCCGGTTATTAGGTCTCATCAACTCCGCTTCCAACATCATTTTTTCTATACTCTCATAACACATTTCTCCCATTCTCTTTTTTCTGTACTTCCTTTTCATTTCCCAAAAAAAAAAATATATATATATATATATACATACACTTCTATATTATTTTCTTCTTTTATTTTTTCTATAATTTTTCTCTAAAATCCAATTTTTAAGTATTTGTTGGATTGAATGGGAATTTCACAAGTAAATGTTCATAGATTAAAACTCTCCAAATTTATAAATATTAGGTTTGTTAAATTTTCATTTAACCCGCCACTGAATTCCCATGAGAAATGTTTGTAAAGACACGGGCCCAAAGTACAAACACACCCAACAGAGTACAGTGAACCGACTCAGTAGCTATAAATTTGGCTTTTATTTATTTTGGTGAAAGAGCAGCCACATCTTCCAGGAATTAGGTATACCGATCTTGCTGCTAGTCTACTACTCAATACTTAGCTTAATAGGTAGAGATGATGATTAGCCTTTGGCATTCAGATGGAGTAAATGAGATGGATAGCTTTTCAGGGTCTGAGTAAGACATATCATAGCATAGGGTTGTCAAAAGTGGGTCAGGCGGGCTTGGCATTTTGGGAGTGGTCGTGGGCTGGGATAAATCACTTTCAAGCCTGGTCTGTTCAGCTATTGGAATAGAGCATGTCCTGCATTGAGCCACTAAGTTTACAGGACCAGGCCAGACCAGATTCCAGATTGTGTGAGATACAAGTGTAACAGCGAGCAGCATGAATTCTATCATTTCTCACGTTACAATTTATCATTGGCCATTGGCCAAATCCTATAATAGGTTAATTTTTTATTTGTACCTGTCCTTTCCACTTCGATCCTCAAACCTTGTATCCTTTTTGTCCCCGACTCCTTCATCCATTCACTGAACATGCCCCACTATTGGGTTCCAAAAAGCTAAACACCCAACCAGTTTTTTTTCTTCTTAGGACCCATGTTTTGATGTTCCAAATCCTTTGATCTAATGGGCCCAATTGGTAAAACTCAAATTGGATGATTCTAACCAATGTATGCCAGTGCTGTGTCTTGTTCCAATATTTGAATGGATGATCCAATTTCTAGGTAAAAACTCAATAACCTAAACCATTCACTTCCGGTGAACCCCACTATGATAAGGCAAGCCCATCAAATCTCCTCTGGCAAGATCTCAATCACAGCCGTTGGAGGGGTCAGCCAATTGTCCAAATTTCAAAGAAACTGGGAAAAAATCCACAATTGCTTTAAGCAATAGAATCCAATATAGCAAAAAAAAAAGAAAAAAACACATATATATATATTTCATATTTTGGTATTTCCATTTTCAAAAAAAAAAAAAAAAAAACAACTATCCATCCTTTCCTCAAGTAAACCCTCACTTGTTTTTACAAATATACCCCTCAAAAAACCCCCAAAACTCACTTCCTACCCTTGCCCCTACAACTGGAAAAAGAGGATCAAAACCCCAAGAACATGAAAAAAAGAAGCATGTAAAAGACACCCACCAGAGAAAAGAACCACTGCATCAGGCCTAGCAGCTTTCCTGCAAGTCCTCAAATCCCCAAAATGCCCCTCCATCTTTTCAGAAATTACACAAAGCCCCGGATTCCCTCCCAGCTTCATCTTCCTCGCAGTGAAATTAGCATGGAACACAATCTCACCACTCAACCGATTGTTCTCCAGATTCAACTCCTTCACATTCTCCAACTGCCCAAGCTCCACAGGCACTTCCCCTTCAAGCATGTTGTTATCCAACCCCAGATAACACAACTTCTCCAAAAACACCCCCATAGACTTGGGTATGTTCCCAACCAGCCCCACCCCAGAAAGCCCAATCCCCAAAACACCCCCCATCTTCCCCCATATTTCCGGAATCCTCCCTCCTAGAGGATTCCCACTCAAATACACCTCTCTCAGCCTCGGCATCTCCGCTAACACCACCGGAACGCCAGTATTGAAAAATCTGTTGTAGCTCAGATCGAGAAACTCGATTTTCTGCAACCCCACCAATCGGTCTGGGATTCCCCCGCCGATTTGATTGAAACCCAGATCGAGTTTTACGAGATTTGTGATTTCTCCGATTCCTGGAGGGAGATTCCCCTCCAGAAAGTTGTAGCTGAGATCGAGGATTTTCAGCTTCTGAAGCTTCTCCCATGACTCTGGGAGTTTCCCGCTCAATCGGCTTCTTGTAATCACCAGCTGCTCCAGCTCCCGTAATTCTCCAATCGAAGCAGGGGCATTTCCGGAAATTCCAGTCCCGGATATGACCAGCCTACGTAGATTGGTGAAATTACCGATTCTGCCATCGATGGACCCCACCAGAGATGGGTTCTCGACGAAGACGAGCTCCTCGAGGGAGGAGGTGAAATTCCAGAAATACCCCGGGAGGGGTGTCGGGTCGTTGATGAAGCATTTGTAGAAGAGGAGCTTGCGGAGGAAAGGGAAGGAGGAGATGCGAGGGGTAAAAGCGGGATTTCTCCCGCAGGGTGGGTTGGACGAGTAGTCGGAGACGTAGCCGAAGTTCAGCTCGGCGATGTGGGCCGTGGTGGAGTTCTCCTCGGCCGAGTAATCGCAGACGATGCCGTGGGGAGGGGACAGGCAGAGGTCGTCGGGGAAGAGGGACCGCCAATCGATCGCCGAGTTGATGGACTCCAGGACGAGGTAAGCCGATTCCTGCTCGTCGGGTGGGAGGAGAGGATCCGACGAGGAAATGGCGAGGAGGGAAAGGAGCAGAAGGAGACGAATCGGAGAAGAAGAAGAAGACGACGCCATGTTATTACGAGAATGCCACTGTCTTCTCTACATGGGAAAGGGACGAGGCAATGAGGATGAGACGTTGTGTGTGAGTTTTATAAGAGCGAGCGGAATGAAGGATGCAAATTACGAAAACGCCACGGATTTTCTGGAATGCCGAAAGTGCCCCTCCTTTGAACTTCTTCTAGAATGTGGCCATATTGGATTGATCGGTGATCCTGGCCGTTGATTATAGGGGTTCAAAAGTTGCTTTTGTTTTTGGTATGCATAGATGTCTGATCCAGTAGAAACGATGGGTGTAAAAGATAAGAGAAAGAGTATCAATTTATGCGCTGGGGGACTGAATGGTATGGATTGGATTGGATTGGATTGGACCCCACTTAGATGCATGGTTTGGAATCCTCATGTGGAACATCCCAAAACGTTTTGATATTATACACGTGGCATGTAGGTGGGGCCCGCTGAGTTCATTTTGACAGCCACTGCATGAAAGATAATGATTCTGTGTGGGCCATCTATTGGAGTTTCGTGTGATGGAGATGGGAGCTGAGAAACTGGGTGGAGGCGCATTCTTTCCACTTTTCAAGGAACGGTATCTCCTTTGAGAACTTGATGTACATATGGTTATTATAGCTAATACGGATTTCTCATCATGAATTTGTAGTCCCCGGAAAATGTTTCAAGTGTGGATTGTTTCTTGCCTTCTTGGAATATTATGGCAAAAATGATTGTGAGAACAAATTATTTCTAAATAATAAAATATAATGAGTGTATCAAATTATTAATTACTGAAAAATATTTATTTTTGTATTTCTTCTCATTTTTGCATTTTTATAATATTATTGTTATTATTTTTTTCATTTTTCACTATATTTACAATTTAACGATAGTACATAAATGTTACGATTATATCACTATACTTTCTTTGTGGATATTTGTAATTGTGTCATGTTAGCTCAGTTGGTCTAATACCACGGTTTGCACTTGAAGGTTGTGGGTTCGAAATTGCACTGAAAAAAAAATTAATGATACTTTAGCAAAATTGGATTGTAGACCTGTGCTTATTTATGAACTGTAATTTTAAGATGGTTTGAAATGAACAAAACTTTATATAATAAAAATATGAGATATCTGAGTTCATTAAAACAATTCATTAGAAAATTTCCTAGAAATGCTGAAGTAAGTTTGTTGGCATTCAATGTACTTTGATAGAATATTTCATTGATGTTTTAATTCAAAAGGTAGTTTAAAAATTAACCCCTGCATGCAACAGATAAGAAACTATCTCACATTATTAAAGATGTAGTCCTCTTGAATTAAATTATGTAAGGTCAGCCTTTATTTGATCAAAAGCTTGTTCATACCCTGCATTAGTCTCTTTATAGACAATTACTCAGGGCCCTCTAATTAAGGTAAGATTCATGTCAATTTTCAATCTAAAGGCAATATTCAAAATTACTGACCCAAACATAGGTGAGTCTCACATTGATTTAATCAGGTGATAATTGATGCCCATAAATTTATTTCTCCCAACAAGCTGTCCTAACAAATATTTGCTCCATCCTCCTTAACAAATCAGATGGCTGTAATTATGTCTATTTCATACAATACCTTCTAAAGAGATTCAACTCTTTTTTTAAAAAAAAAAAGAGAATAATTTTATTTCAGAAATCATATTATTAAGAGAATGTCTTTCCAAAATTACAAATAATAAACAAAAAAACAAGTATTTTTAAATCCTAAAAAAAAAAAAAACATATATCAATTCAAAGAGTAGCCATGGATGGCCCAGCAGCCTCCATTTTCTCCAAAGAAGAGGAAATATTCTGCATTGATTGCATAGTACAACTGGTTGTTGCCCGAACAAGTATACCCTGTTAGCAGTTAACCAACTGCATTAGTTGCTAATAGTAGAAATTCCCAATTACAGAACCGCCCTCAAATAGTCATGACTTCAATTCCAAGACCCAACCAGACGATTCTATGATGAGTAAAAGGTACTTATCAGACTACCCAAACCTCCAAAAGCAAGCTAATGAAAAGAAAGGACATTTTCGACATTTGATTGCAAGGCCGTTTTGCATGAAGGACTTCTGCCGGTCCTGCTTTTCCTTCCGACCCTTTTTGTGGCAGGGACTTGTGGGGACCCCGACAAATGATCAGCTTGGCAGAGGGGACAGAGAATACGGCTACTTAAAGGGCAAGCAACTCTCTGCAGGAGGACTTTTTTTAGGAAGGACAGTGGCATCTTTGGAGATGGACGGCTGTGATTTAGAGATGGCCCACAGGGATTTGGGATTTTATTTTATTTTATGGGCGACGGTGGCCTTTTTGAGTGTTTTGTTTCGGAGGCGTTGATGTGGCAAGAAGGTGGAGGCCGGCGGGAGCAGAAGAGAGAGAGAGCCTGCTCTGCATGGAGCCGCCAGCGCGTGCTGCAATGTAAGAATATAAAGGACAGCTGCCGGTGTGTTTTTTCTCGCTGGGTTCCGACACGAACCTGGAGGCTCTGATCTGTGGCGCCCGCTGCAGCGAAGATCGGGTTTTGTGGCTGAGATGAGCCTGGCAGATGCAGTCCGGCTCTTGGGCCCCACCTAGATAAAGGTTGGGTCGGTGGAAATTTCTCCTCAAAGGAGGACGTGAGATCTGTTGAGATTAGTTTCAGGTTGTTGGAAATTGAAAGGGGAGCAAGAGTTTGAAATTTTTTTTTCTTTTGCTATCGATTTGAATTTCAACCTATTATTTTATTAATGTATCTTTCTTATATAACAAAAAAGTGTAGATCTGGTTTACTGGACCAACGGTACCGAGAAATTCGAAAGGAGCGGATAGTCAATTTTTTTTTTTCTTTTTTTGATCACGCAGGGTTCTCAGTCCTTTAGGCCAGCATAATCCCTACGGGTCCAGGAGAGAAAGCCGGATAAAATTTCCATTTAGCCCCAGTGTGGTAGTACAGTTTCGAACCCACAACCTCCAGGTGCAAACCGTGGTCCTAGGCCAACTGAGCTACCTCTCGGGGTTAATATAGTCAATTAAAGATCCTTTTCAGAAATGACGGGAATGTTAAAGATTAGGTTTAGATTGTTAGACATTCTAGGGATGGAATAAGAGTTTGAATTTTAACTTATTATCCTCCCGGTGTATCTCTCTTGTATAAATTGAGGAGTGTAGATGTCAATGAATTATTCGGTGATTTTATGGAATGGGCATTGAAGTTTGTTTGGTAGTCTTTAAACCACACATTTCTTTGAGATTTCATTCAATGGTGGGTAAAATTGGGCCAGATCAGGAAGGAGATGAGAGAGTGAAAGTGCCAGTTTTGATCAAAGGTTGGCCCGAGTGGGGCCTTTGTTACTCACATGAAAATGATATCTCTTGAAGATATAGGGATGTTGATTAACACATCATCCATTTTTTGATGTCATCTTATTAAGTTCGTTTGAACTTCTAATTATGTCCAGAAATATTCATGGTCCTGGCTCCTTGGATGAATCTCGAAATTGCATGTAAATTAGCTTAGCTAGACCATGATTAAGTTCCAATTTAATTACTAATTAGCCATGCTATGGGGATCAAGATTTTTTCATGAAAAATAAAAATATTTGAAATGCAGGATTGATCTGTACTTAAGATCCTGCCTTTGATCTTCAGAGAAATTTACCAAAATGAAATATCCAGTTCTTCTTGATCTTGAGAGAGATCAATTAGATGGAGATCCTAATTCAGATAAAGTCATGGAGGAATTTTTCTTTTTTCTTTTTTTTTTTTCTAACGGAGGGTTCCCAACCCTTTAGGCTGGACTATTCCCTCCGGGCCCAGAGAGAAGCCAAATAAAACCTCTGTGGCCCTTAGGTGGTAACACAAGTAGACTCAATCTTCCGATTCCTGAAGAGGGGGCCTTTAGTTCCGAAAAAAGGAATAACTGTGGTCCTCACCACTCGGCCAACCCATTGGGGTTAGCCACATAGGACTGTATAAATGAGAATTTCCAGAAAGACATACCATTTCAACTACCGGTGATTGGGAATGACAATATAGCATTTAGGTGTGATGGTTTTAGATCATATTTAGATACAGGTTGCAGGTGAACTCAGTTTGACTGATGGATACATCTATTTATTCCAGTGATCGGATAGAGGAAAGGCTTGATTGTGTTTATTGTCAAACGTGTCCAGACATCGATACTTCATTTAGATTGTCAGCTCTGTTGGATACAGAGCAATGGAGATCCATGATAAAAGGCCATCCTCGATAGGCCCGTAATTAATGCAGGCATAAATAAATGAGTAATGCTACTTGTCCCGGGACTCATGTCTCGGGACTGGCCCGACTCCATAGGAGGAGGGCAAATGACCATAATGCCCTCCTCCTATGGAGTCGGGCCAGTCCCGGGACAAGTAAACTTTTTGTAAATAAATCCAGTGTGGATTGGCATTTATGTGAAATGTAAGAATATAGAACACAGACATGAAAGGATCTGCTGTAAGGTAGGTTATATGCAGTTTGTTTGCAGGAGACTATTGTCCGCCCGCATATGCTATACACGGAGTATAGCTGTAAAGATAGGGATTTAAATGGGTTTTCAATTTTTCGATTATCCATAGGTTTCGATCCGTTAAAAATCAAATTTAAGTCTTTATTTAAGCCCCAATAAGTAAATGGATCCGATTCTAGCTCTATCTTGGTTCAGACCCGTGAACTCGGGACCCGACATATTACCTTAATTTTGAAAAATCTCTCTGAAAAACCATTTTTTTTAATATAATTATCTACCTAAACCTGGACCCAGATCCATACCCGTTCCATATATGGTTCTGGTTCCGGTACCGGAGCAAAGAAATCGGTTCCCAAACGGTTCCGTGTTCGGATCCGGTTCCACCTTCTCCTTAATGATTCCAGTTCCGAGCCCACCATGGACCCGGACCGGAACCGACCCGTTTACAACCCCATGCACACATAGATAATTGTTACATGTGTAAGTGGATTCAAATAAGCAACCTATTGGAGCATGCAGGATGATGGGTCTAAATTTCTCTAAGTTGCTTGTGCCGCTCGCACAAACCCATTGAAGCATACAGGACGATGGGTCTAAATAGAATGGCAAATAGTCCAATTCAGAAGCAAACCAAGGTGGTCACTCAGGACATATGTTGTGATTCAATCAAACGGTGTAAAATTATTTTATGATTACCAAATTAGGTTGAGCGCCAGGGTTTTTTTTTTATTTTTTATTGGATGCAAGGTATTGCCATTTTAATTTCACCACTAGTTTGATTATCCCATTTTCAATTGCTACCATAATTTCACATGATTTGATGGGCATCACTAGTTTTTCAGAGTACATTATATTATTTATTTATTTTAACTTAGTAAAAGGGGGCTGCGACCTGAGACTCATGACACAACTCACAAATGTGATGTGATGGGCATTCACTCACACATGAGAGGAAAGATACACACTCGCACATGTTATTTATTTAGATTGAATATAATAGCAACGAGGACTTATCCACGGCATAGATTCCATGCGCACCTAGCTGTGGGACTCACTTGGGGATGGAGCCAATGAGATCTCTTCATCTAGTTGGAGCCCACCCATGTACAAAATATGAGTACCATCTAATCATCCTAACCTCTTCGTCAAAAACCCAACAAGATCTTCGTCAAAAACCAAACAAGGCTCACTTTTTAGAAAATTAACCCGTAGATCAAACGATGTAGTTCATTGAGATGGATGTAAAACAAGGGACCAGTGTATTGGGGGGATCCCATGCGGGTGGTCCATTCTGATTGATCATCAGGTGGCCCCACACTATGGGACGTGCATATTGTGCATAAATAAGGCATGCATGAAATAGTTTCATAAAGTTATATTCTCAAAACTATCACCAAAGTTAAAAATCCTTTTGAGAATGTGATATGAAAGTTTGTAAAAAAGTTCATTTCTCTAAGTAGTTTCCATTTTCGCTGCTGCTCTTATTTTTTAATATTTTACTTCAAAAACTACTTTCTTTTCACCTACTATCCCAACAAAAAGCTCTCAATTTTTTACAAAAATGCCAACATTATCAAAATGCTAAGATTTTTATATTGGAGGTATGCCATGACTTCGACATTAGGAAAGTATTGCCCACTTTTTTAAAGTAGATGGCAGAGTTTGAGTGGCTCACTGCCTTAAACACTTTGAAATGACCATCCATACAAAATTAAGTACATAAATATGGTCTTGACTGTAAAATACCTTGTAACTTTTTTTAAAGAAGAATAGAAAATCATTTAAATGAGAACTCTTCGATGCACGACAATCAAAGGAGACAGGAAAAGAAAAAGAAATTGGACTGATATAAGGAAAATGTGATATATAAGGCGGGTCAAATGATCCCATTCTTTAGTCATAAATCCTCATCAAGGTCTGAAATAATCTAAATAATGTAAACTAGGCTTCATTCTTAATCCAAAGGGTATGAATAGAATGGATTAAAGATGCTCTCTAAATATACAATTAATAAAAATGAGCATTTTAAATATTTGACATTGAAATAAAAAAAAAATTATACTCCATAGGGGTAGTGCAGTTGGCTAGGACAATAGTTTAACAGCCTGAAATTGCAATTTCGAACTTGTGCTCTATTGTTGGTGTCTCTTGCCTATGTATCGGGATAATTTATTCCGAAAGAGGCCGAGCACCCTCATTAACAATAACAATATTAATAATAATAATAATAAGTTTTTTGGAAAAATATTTGCAAAAATTTCGTGAACTTTATTTTATATGGCATAAGAAATTTTTTTCTTTAGCCAAACGGAGGGTTCCCAACTCTTTAGGTTGGATTATTCTCTTTGTGCCTAGAGAGAAGCTTGGTTTTAGTGATAGCACAAATGGACTCAACGTTTGATTGTTTAAAATGAAAAAATTTGAAGAGAAAGAAATAAGAGAAATCGGAGATCATTATCAAAATCTCTAGTTAATAAATAAAAAAAAAGAAAAAGGAAACCGTGATCTTGAACACACGGCATGGGGGCAATGCATTAGAATCAGAACGAACAGATATTGAATCGAGAGTTTGCCCCGCCAACTAAAACTACAAACTACGGTCCCGCGGTCACTTTCTAACCGACTTCTTTCAAAAGGTCGCTTTCCCGGCATATACTCCAAAGTCCAAACCCTAGTCAAGCCTTCCACTTTTTATGACATTTCCAGAGAACTAAAAATCACCACACAAATCAAGGAAGAAAGAAGAAGGGAGAGAGAAGAGGGAGGGACAAAAAAAAAATGGCATTGGCAGGTCTCTACAGGCGAATTCTTCCATCTCCTCCTGCAATCGAGTTTTCTTCTTCGGAAGGAAAGGTGTTTTCCTCATTTTCCTCACTTTCCCAATCTCTTTACCTTTCTCAATTCTGGTGGGCTTTCAATCTTAATTTCATGGATTCTCCATTCAGTCGCATTTTGCCTTTTAATTGATTGAGATTGACGGTTTTAGAATGCTGCATTGATTTGTTATTTCAAACTTCTTTTACAACTGCCGTTCAACTGCATTGAATCCCCCCCTCCCTCTTTCTGCTGGAGATGTTCTAAGTCAGCTGTTAGATCTTTAGATCTGACTGGAGTTTTAATGTGTATTATCACTTATTATGTGTTAGATCTTAGATCTTGATTATGGAACTTAATCATCACGGTAGTTTCAAAGGCCTGGACGCACAATCTGTTTGAATAAATGTGAAAAAGAGAACGTGTGTAGCCTTTTCACCTTGCGTGCGAGACATAAGCCTCTTTGCTGCATTATGGCTCAGCCGTTTGAAGCATACAATTCGACCATATTAACGCGTGCGATCCAGCTTTAAGTCTCAGTTAGAACATTCTTTTGAGACTTTGAGGTGAAAGTGAAACAGTCTTTCCATGGGACAGGACGTATGCCTCAGGCATCAATGTTTAAGCGTTCTACACATGTATCAAAGAAATGAATTGATGTAGAAAAAAGAAAGACTGTCCATAAGCATGTACCTGCAATAGGCATACATTAGATAGGGCGCTATGACAATTTAGACATTGTTTTGTAATTGAAAAAATATTGATGATGAGCCTTCTCCTCTTTTGGAATTTAAATATGGCATTGAAATGTTTATTACTTAGATTTTTTTGTAGTTATCAATTCGATTCTGGCCTTCTTTATGCTTTGACACTATAGGGGATCCTTTTGGCGTTCGGGTCAATTCTGGTGTTATGATCCGGAAAAGACACGGCTGGAAATTGAAACATATATAAAAGAATACCTAAAATTGATCCTAGTTGTCCTACAGTTGTTGGAATTTTGTATAATCTCTATCAGTATCATTGAAGAGAGCGTCCCAAGTCCCAGCCCCACGATAAAGACGCCTTATTTGTGTTCGCTAAAAACCAAAAGCAAAATCATGCATAACTTGAGCATCAGCGTAAAAAAAAAGTCTCCCTCCATGCATATTGGCAAGATGCAGCACATGCAATGTTATGGGCTGGTGGCGCATTCATGGCCTTGTTATTAAAGACTGGATGGGTTTTTGTGGTGCTGATCTTAAGCGCGAGGTTGCAACACAGGCACATTCTTGTCTTATCTATAATTCTAGCAATGAATTATAATTGGGAATGCTGACATACCCCATGTACTACATGCACTTGCTCAAGTTCATGCATGCTTCTTGTATAAATTCACTTTTTTATTTGGGTCACTTGTTCGCTTGTAATATCTTGTAATCCTAACTAAAATTGAATAGAATACAGTTATCCAATCCCAAAGTGATGCAATAAGGCTGAGATGATGATGTGATTTGTTATCAGTTGTCACATTTTCATGACATTTGTTTCTTTATCTTGGTTATTTTATCTGTTTTGCGGCTTACCTATGTTTCTGCACTCTGATCTCTGGATCCTTTTTTATCAAATAGTTTACAGCTGACTTGAGACGAAAAGGGCTGAACTTGATATTTCTGCTTTAAAATACCAACTATAGCAGTGGTGCGATTCTCAAAGTGAGAATATTTTTATTTTAGTTTAATTGGTTAGACTTGCCATCAACTAAAAATGATGGCATCTATCTATTTCCCTCATTTTATTCTTTTGGTTTTGACTTTATTGATGGACTAGTTCTAATTGTGAGAGACAATGGTGAAGTCTCAAGTTCTAGTATGTAGCTACCATTTCATTGAGGAAGATGAAAGATATTCGCTCAACTTATGATATTAGTATAGATTCCTTTTAGATAGTTGTTTGGATTGCAATAATCAGATTATTAAAAGAATACTGATGCTAGGATGGTTATGCTGGTGTCTATTTTCTGCCTTCTTCCTGTATGTATTTTTATGCTCAATGTTACAACCGCGCGGTTGCAGGTTCGAGTCATGTTACCATTCAAACACAAGAAAAAAACATGCTCCGTGATTCCTTCTTCCTTTACGTGTAGAATGTAGATGTATGTCTTTACACTGTTGCATTTGTTCAGTCTTTCTTTTGTTTTTCTCTTTCGGAATTTTGCAGCAACTCTTTTCTGAAGCCCTTCAAAGTGGAACCATGGAAGGCTTTTTCAAGTTAATTTCGTACTTCCAAACACAATCTGAGCCTGCATACTGTGGATTAGCCAGCCTTTCTGTTGTCTTGAATGCCCTTGCCATTGATCCAGGAAGAAAATGGAAGGGTAATTCTTTGATCTTCAAATTGTTTTTAATTTTTTTTCCCTCTTTTTTCTTTTGTGCCATTGATAACTGTTAATCTGGTTGCATCTCTTTCGATATAGTAATGCATTGTATGAACTAATGATTTAATTTCTAATTCTTCATCAACAATTACCGTATGATTAACATTATTTCTGGTGCAGGTCCTTGGAGATGGTTTGATGAATCTATGTTGGATTGTTGTGAACCTTTGGAAAAGGTTAAAGCTAAGGGTATTACATTTGCGAAAGTTGCATGTCTGGCAGAATGTTCTGGAGCTCAAGTTGAATCTTTTAGAACAAATGAAAGCACCATTGATGATTTTCGTCGACACATCATAAATTGCACAGCTTCTGAAGATTGTCATATCATCACATCATACCATAGAGCACTTTTTAAGCAGGTTGTTTTCATATACCTTTTGCTAGAGTGTTTTTCCTGTGTGTGTTTTTTGGAGTTTTAATTTTTTAAATTGTTGCATTTAGCATCTTGATCATAGACCGAGTTTTGTGTTACAATCCAAATTAAAAGGGGAAGATAAACAGGGAAAATTTGGTTCTGTTGAGGGAACCCTACGCCTCCAAGGTAATTTATTTATTGACGAAATTTCTAAATGCCTTATACAGTCTCTATAGCCTTCTTTCTACTGTTTACAATTGCAAAATGGGGAGCGAGAAATTCGGATCTGCTAAGGTTTGTTTCGAGATTTTAGGGATAGAGAGGAGATTGAAATTTGAACATAAATTTTGAATTTGAGTTCAAAGAGAGGGTTGTTTCATATTACTTAAACCTGGCCAATGGTAGCTTAATATTGATAGAAGATCCCTCATAAAATTTTGGCCATTGGTGTGTCAGGCATTTGTGAAAAATGATGAAGGAGAATAAGTGTGGGCCTTTCTCGGACCAATCTGTTTTGGGGAGCTTGACAGAGAAGTTTTTTTTTTTTTTTTAACATGTGCCATGAGAGCTCAATCAGGTGGTGGATGCCGTTGCTAATGTGGGAGTGTCATTTGTCTTCTTGAGAACTGCAAACCATTTTCCTTTATATTGTAAACAGGTCCACAATCTTTATTTACTATCACTGTTATCTCAATTTAGTTTTGTTCTCATTTTTTATCGTTCATTTTTTATGTGGTATTTTTCGTTGCTAAATTCTTTGTTTTTAAACTTAAAGAATACCCTTCCGACCACAGTATTAAGTGCTTCATTTTTGGTAATGGGCTTCAAATTTTTTTTTTTTTTTTTTCTTTCAGTGATGTACTAATTGACACAGCTATGGAGAAAGTTAGCCACCATCTGGAATTGTCGGTCTGTAGGTACCTGATAACTTTATAGAAGTTTCTAATGGTGAAGTAATATTGTTGATAGCTCCAACCTAAGTAGTAATTATAAGAAATAAATTCATCAATGTGGAATTTTATTCTTCTTTAGTAATTAGGATATGAATTGAATCTGAACAAATTGTATTTTATGCCTTTTTATTTGTTTGTAATCTATTCTTTTTTTGCATTGGACATCAATTGTTAGACATCTATTTAAGAAATATTGAAAGTTATTCTGCCTTAATATCAATAAAATGCTACTTTAATTTGTGTTACAAATGCAATCGAATCTATGCTATATTTTTTTTACTGGCTAATTCATATATCATCTCATATCAGTGTATGTAAAACACTAGCAATATCAGCCAGATTCGATCTAGCATGTCACTAATAACTTGTCCAAATTTTGATGAATGATGAGAAGATTTTATTCTATCTTGCTGCAGACAGGAACTGGCCATTTTTCACCTATTGGCGGGTATCATGCTGGAAGAGATATGGCACTTATCTTGGATGTCGCCCGCTTTAAATACCCTCCTCATTGGGTTCCACTTTCACTTCTCTGGGAAGCGATGGATACCATTGATGAGGCAACTGGACATCATCGAGGGTATAAATTTTCACTATGCTCTTGTTTACATGAATTGAATATTTTACCAAAATATTGAAAGTAATTTAGTACCTCAGTGTGATAAATTTTAATGCACAGCGACAATTATAGAACAAAAAAGATAATTTGAGTTAGATATGACGGGAAGGATTAACGCTAGTTGGGCAAAGTGGAGACAAGCTACTAAGTTCTATGACCAGTTCAATTTCAATTAAAGGGCATTTTGAGAAGACAATAGTTATGCCTGCCTTGTTGTATGGAGCTGATTGTTGGGTAAGGAAGAAATTAGAGGCTAATATGGATTGTGGCATTTTATAAGAAAGATATAATTAGAAATGAGTATATAAAAGGAAATGTACTCGCCGTTTCAAAAGAAAAATAAGTTTATGAGTGTCATTTGAGTTGGTTTGTGGGTATACACTAGAGGTCAAAACTAAAAAATAAACCATGTACGGCATGTTGAAGGGTTACACATTCGAGGAACTGGGAGGAAGGGGAGAACAATAAAGATATAAGGTGAAGTACTGATGAAAGACATGTTAATCTATGGAGTTATAAAGAGAATGGTTTTAAATAGGGTCAAATAGGAAACAGATCTGGCAATGGAAACTTTAAGTAGATGGGATAAGGTTATGATGACAAGAATGTTTTTTTGGTCTTTTGATTAAGATTAGTCTGAGGGTAGCATTACCAATGCTTAATAGACATATAAAGATTTGTTAGAGAGTTTACATCACATCTTGATATGCTTTTCTATATTAGTTGGAGGGATACCCCATAGCTTGATGTGCTTTGCAGGCCATATGCATTGTTGTGTCATTGTAATTCCTTATAGAGTGTTACCTTGGTGTCACTTAGAAGTTCTATGATTTTCTTTCAATATAATAACTAATCTCATTATGCCACTCAGTGATCAGATCACTAGCTGTATCAGACATCCTTTTTTTCAGGTTGTAAACATGTAATGGGAAAGCATTTGTTTTCTGCAACACTGAAAAGCTAATTCATTTTTCAGGTTCATGCTTATCTCAAGGCTTCGGAGGGCACCATCTCTGCTTTATACCCTGGTAATGGTTTTGAGTGGCTGCATTTTTTTTTTTTTTTTTTAATTCTTAAAACCTCTTGGTATCACGATTGGTCTACACCAAGGCTTGGCGTTAAGCCCGTACTTGTTTGCCCTCATTATTGATGAGATTACAAGACATATTCAGGATGAGGTGCCGTGGTGTATGCTATTTGCAGATGACATTGTTTTAGTGGATGAGACGAGAGAATGAGTGAATGCTAAACTAGAAGTGTGGCGGAAAACGTTAGAGACAAAAGGGTTTAGGCTAAGTCGTTGTAAGATGGAATATATGGAATGCAGGTTTAGCCAAAGTAGGACACTTGGTAACATAGAAGTAAGTTTGGGCACGCAAAATATTGTAGAGAAAGAAAACTTTAGGTACCTTGGATCGATGGTGCAACAGGATGGAGGGATTGATACTGATGTAAGTCACAGGATTCAGGCCGGGTGGACTAAATGGAGGAGTGTTTCGGGGGTCTTGTGTGATCGGAAAGTCCCCCTCAAGGTTAAAGGAAAGTATTATAAGGTTGCGGTAAATCCAGCATTGTTATACGGATCAGAGTGTTGGGCAGTAAAGCATAATCATGTTAAGAAGATGGAAGTTGCGGAAATGAGAATGCTAAGATGGATGTGCGGGATCACAAGGGGAGATAGGATTAGGAATGAGGAGATTAGGGGC
Organism: Umbellularia californica; assembly: GCA_028538565.1. Taxonomy (NCBI): domain Eukaryota; kingdom Viridiplantae; phylum Streptophyta; class Magnoliopsida; order Laurales; family Lauraceae; genus Umbellularia; species Umbellularia californica. The sequence goes on along the minus strand of JAPQWN010000001.1, from coordinate 7,407,838 downwards.
AAAGGAGGAATAGCACCGATTGAAGATAAAATGAGAGAAAATCGACTAAGATGGTTCGGCCATGTTAGAAGGCGTCCAACGGAGGCACTTGTTAAAAGGTGTGAAAGCATAGAGATTGCCAGGAGTAGGAGAGGGAGAGGGAGACCCAAGAGAAGTTGGAAAGAAACTATTAAACATGACCTTGCCTACATGGATCTAACGGAGGATATGGCCCTAAACAGATTTGATTGGTGTCGTCAAATCCATATAGCCGACCCCACCTAGTGGGAAAAGGCTTGGTTTGGTTTAAAACCTTTTGGTCGGTGCATATTTAACGGATGTCCTACCCATAGCTATTGCCTATTGGTTTATGCAGATGAATATAATCTAGTGAGTTCTTCTGTTTGGCTGAAATATAACTTTTCATTGTATGTTCTAGAGATGTGATGGATAACTGTCTGTTGGATGGAATTGGAATGGAATCTTACCGGTAGTCATTGCCTCTTTTGTATAAGAGTTGTGTTCTGTTGCCATTGGGCTTTGATTGGATTGTAAAGGAGAAACAAAACTGTGGCTAGCTAGGTCACTTCTCACAAACCTTTTTTTACGTGTAAGTGAACTACCTAGTTTATGCAGATCCAAATGGGCCCTTGCGGTGGAATATACTGAAACAGTAGTGATTTGGTAATCTAACCATCCCCACCATTCCAAGTTTTGCTAATTGAATCTAGACCATTTTTTTTTTTTTTTTGCTTGTTTGGTTTATTTTCTTGTCTATGCCAAGGCCATAATAGTCATAGCATACACATCACCAACTTCAAAATGGAACCCCTTTCTACGTGTACTAATAGATGGTCTCATTTCTTTGAAGGCGTCCTACATCATAAGGTATGGTACTCTAAGAACCAGTGGCGGATCCAGGATTTTCATTTGAGTGGGGTAGACATGGTTTGAAAAAGTCAAAATCAAAGAGATTAAAAAATACATAAGGCTAAAAATGACAGAAATCAAAGGAGCCTAAAAAAAGAAGGCTAAATTTTTTTTTTTCAAAGGACTTCAACATATCCTGGTTTAAAAAATTCTCCTTTGAACAAATCTAGGTACAAATCTGACAAGATAGAAACGAGTAATAAATACAGAAAGTAAATTAAAGCAAAGTGATTTGAAAGTAAATATCATAGTAAGGATATATGGTTGTTTTACAGAAAAGATCTCATACATAAATCAGCAAAAATCTAGGAAGGATTGGAAGAATCTCCAAACCCAACCCTTAAATCTCTGACAACTAAAAATAATAATGAGTTTCTGGAGGGTTTCAACTGGGACTATTGTTTTGATATAAGTGGGGACATGGGCAAAGGCACTATATGACTCTTTGTAGTTTCTGTATCTGATCTGGGGCGACCGCCCCAGGTCATCATAATGTGGGTCTGCCCCTACTAAGAACCATGCAAAACTAGGTGTAGGTCACTTAACACAACCTACTTTTACGTGTAAACCAAACTACCTAGTTTATGAAGATCCAAAAGGGCCCTTGGGGTGGAAAGTAAAGAAAAAATAGTGATTTGGTAATCTAACCATCCTCACAGTGTAACTTTTGCTCATTGAATCTAGACCATTACTCATTTGCTTGTTCAGTTTATTTTTCCTTGTCTATGTCAAGGCCATAAATAGTAGTAGTGTACGCTTCACCAACTTTGAAATGGAACCCCTTTCTTTGAAGGTGTCCTTCGAAATGGATAGTCTAATTTCTTTGAAGGTGTCCTCCATCATAAGGTATGGTACTCTAAGAACCATGCAAAACTAGGTGTCTAACCAGTTTTCACAGCCAAGACCAGGAAAAGGATATTAAAGAAGCATTTATATTTTTATCTTTAATATGTATACACTGACTCTTGGTCATACTACTCAACCAACACCTATCCACTACCCTTCAGAATGGACTTGGATTTTGAGTTTTTCCAACACTGAGTGAATTTGATATTTACTAATTTTAAGGTTTTCTTGCATAATCAGTTATTGAAATAATGAAATCTCTATTTATCAGACCAATGCCTTCGCTTGGCTCCTTGTTACTAATCTAGGTAGTTTATGGAAATATAAATTCCTTGACAGCTATCATAAACTACTTGAAGTTTTCGTTTTTGTTTTATAAATTTGTGCTTGATAATCAACTACTTGTCATCACTATATGAGAATCTGATGGTCATGGTTCTTGTAGCTAAACCATTGCATTTAAGTTTTCTGTAGAGCTGTAGACATGAAAGTTGGGTCAGGACCGCAAAGTACTTGATTGAAGATGTTCCCGTCCTCTTAAAGTCAGATGATATAAAAAGTGTTCAAGATATCCTTACTGTTTTGTTTACATCTCTACCCACCAACATTGGAGAGTTCGTCAAGTGGGTTGCAGAAGTTCGGAGACAAGAGGAAGGAGGATCTAAATTAAGTGAAGAGGAGAAAGCAAGGCTTGCTGTTAAGGTGTTTTCTAGCTCCTACCTGATCTCCCCTTTGTTCACTTTTTGGGGCCTTGTTTTTTGCCTTCTAGAACATCGAAAGTATTCTGGCCCTCATGGATTCGAGCCTGGAACACTCACATGAAAGGGCATATGCCTTGCCAATGTACAGCATGCTGGTTCAGCTTTACAGTCCATTTGGATGTACCAAGTTGTGAGTGATTTGAATTAATATGTTGGCAGAACCATTGGTCACCTGCTCAGCTATGCATCTGGGCTGGCACAGTTTCAAAACTGAATATTGTGGGATACTGTTTTTCTACTTCTGCATCTTCAATTGTTTCGAGTTAAATTAGTGATGTTAGTTGAGGATGTAGAAGTTGGAAAAACAGTGGCCTGTCCCTGGGCCTGGTAAAACCTGAATCTCGAATGGTCTTGGCTCGGTCAATGTAAGTCTGTGTTCCCAACTAGGCAGCTCAGGTGTCTAATCTTACTAGACGCTCAGCAGAATAGATAATGATTCTGCCTTAAACTTATATTTCTTATTTCTAAATTTCATCTTGATTTTCTGGGTTTCAGGAAGAGGTATTGAAGGAGGTACATGAAACTGAACTACATAAATGTGTGACAGAATGGCTGTCTTCTCCAAGCTCATGTTGCAGAAAAGTCTCATCTTTGCATGACAAAGTCAGTTTACCTGAAATTGCTGCCAGTGTTTGTTGCCAAGGTGCAGAGCTGTTGACAGGGATGCATGGAACGGCTGGAGGATTTTGCTGTAGTGCAACATGTGTGAAATGCTTAAAGGGTGATGGTGACCCGCCGAAGACAGTTGTCTCCGGGATGGTGACGAGTGGTGGTAGGGAGCAAGGGTTTGATATGCTGGTTCCCATGTCTCAGACAAAGCTTGGGAGTGACTGTGGTTGTGGTCCAACTTGCATTGGGACGCATCCGGCGAGCAATGATATCCTAACGGCATTGTTGCTGGCCTTGCCTCCACAAACATGGTCTAGTATCAAAGAAGAGAAGTTGTTGGCAAAAATCCAAGGTCTTGTGTCCACCGAAGATCTTCCACCCATTCTCCAAGAGGAGGCAAGTCTTTCTTTCTTAGTTTCCTTTTTTTTTTTTTCTTTCAATTTCTTCTGTTTCTTTCCATGTCATTCTTGTTGGAGATCAGCTTTTAAAGATGAGAGTCCCATTAATTGGAAAAATATCGAGTCTGCACAACTTTTATCTGATTGCAACCACCGTTTGGGATATAGTGTCTATAATTACTATAAGAACCATGCTTAAGTGACCACCCCAGTCACAATGGTGATTATGACCGAGGTTGGGTCAATGACACGTGGCAAGCTGATGGGTCCATTGACCACACATACTGAAGGAGGTGGGTGTGGATTGGCCATTGACCAAAACTTGGCTGCATTTGATATTCTGAGCTGTCATCCCCCAAGGGTTTGATATAGATGATTAAATAAAAATCACTGGATTCCTCAATCATTGCTTTCAATGGGACAACGAACAATCTACAACCCCTCTGTCATTGTGCTAGTTTTTGGTAGGTGGCCAATCTACAACCCCTCTTTGGCTATTGTCAGTGGATCCATCAACATGCTGCATGTTACCAGTTTGACCCTGGTCAAAATAACTGCTGTGACGTGTTGGTCGCTTTTCTATCTATTCTCATTTCTTTCGTTGATAAAGAAATGTCATCTTATATTTTACTAGGAGATTGACCTGTAAAGTTGATCGACATTTGGTGTGTGCTGCTGCTGTCACAAATATCACTGGTATTTTGAAACCACGGCGGTAATAACACGATTGTTTTTGGTAGTTGACTAGTGAATTTAGTGAGGTATTGAAATTTGAAAACACTAGCTTATCACAATATTTCCTAAACCTTTGCATTTTATGTAAACATCATAGCATTTAAAACATATTTTGACATATTTTAATTATTTTATTTTCCACAATATTTCTCATTAATCCATGAATATATATATATATATATATTGTAGTATACTCTTGATTCCTACTGCATCTTCTAATGTTTGCATGTAACATGAAAAACTTAGGGCTAATTTGGAGGAGAGATAAGGTGTAGTTTAATATGAGGATGATAAACAAAGCAATGTTTATGACTGTCCACCTCTAACCTAACTAGTGTGTTAGTTACTAATAGGCCTTCCTTGGAAGATCTAAAGAACCCAATTTGACAATTCCTCTACATGGCCATGGCAGGTGCTGCAATTGCGATGGCAGCTCAATTTCCTCAAGAGATGCCAAGATAACAAGGTCGATGATGATGTTCACTGATGTTCTTCTGTGATCAACTTCTCTCTATATGTAATCTTGGCTTATTGCTGATCATTCGTGGTTGTAACATATTTACGAGACCTGAGCCTAAGAACAATATATTTATTGTCCCTTGGTTGTTGCTCTGCTAATTAGGGACTTGGATAGTTTCTATGGGTGCATGAGTTTTGAGTCTCTTGTTAAAAAAAAGAAATAGAAATAAAGAACTTATTCAACAAGAGTTGAATAAAGATGTCAATCAAACAACAAGTGCTTCTATCAGAGGCCATGGCATCAACATGCTCCATTGTGCAGGTTTGCATTGGGCTTTCTTCAGTGTCTGGCTTTGTTCCTAGTCCACCAAAATGGTGTCTTTTTTTAATTTCCATTACATGTTCAATTAAAGATACTTCCAGTGGTGAAGAAATTGATTGGTCAATACGAAGGTTATGGCATATGTAACCTCCTGCCTGTTGCCTTGGGTAAGTGCGCTGCCGCTGCTGCAGCGTCATGGAGAGGATGATGGGTAATGCTTCTGAATTGATCATTTTGAGAACAGATCAAGAGTCCAATGATGCAGTTAAAAGGTCATTGCCATTAACTTAGCGGTGTTGACACATATTTCTAACCACCATCTCTTGCTGTCTAATCTGTAACTGGATTTGGATCAACTTTAACACATCCACTTTTATGTGTACTCCAAATCATTCAGGTTTCATTTCTATCCTTCTACAACAATGTCATCTAAGGGTAGGGCGGATTTGGTTTAAATTCTTATGTAGAAATTAGGCATGGGTGAAGATGATTTTGATTGGAAATGACTAATGAAGGTTGGGCATACAGGTATCTGAGTATCTGATTTCAAATAAAGTGGGTATGAAAACTGATATTTGGATCTGGATCTGGATCCAGACTCATGCTTGTGTGATCCAGAACATTTGGACCCGGACTGGATCCGGTTCATGTATGTTCTGACTTGAGGATTTCTGTGATGCTAAGTGGGGTTTTTGAATGTTTAAGGGGTTAGATTTGTTAGAGCTGAATGCTCTATGGAGTACAATGTCCACGAGAAACTGGGGTGAAATGGTGGAACATAAGTGGGCAATGAATTGTGATGGAGCAAACAGGACCGATTTGGTAGGGACCAGATGGATGGTTTGGGTGAATTTGAGGTGGATAGATTAAAAGTGAAAAAACTCAATTACCTGAAAGTTCCACTAGAAAAATCAAAGGGAAAAGGTGTTTTTCCATTTTGCCTCTATTCTTGCAGTCCAGATCCTGAAACTGAATTGGAAAATTCCTGAGTGGAAGGAGTATATAGATCTCTTGCTGCATGTCGGAGTCTCACACATCCAAATCTATCATGTCCTACAATCACGGCGCTGAGGCCAAAATAATATAATAATAAAAAGACGTCACTTCTTGAGCTATTATGCACTAAAATGTCACTCTAGTTTCCATCCATCACTCTACATCAAAGAAGAATTAGCTCGACAACTAAGCAAGTAACTAGATTAGACTTAGAGAAACTACCCAAACTGATGAGATTAACTAATCATGCATATGAATAGCATACAACTAATCCCAAGGGGTAGCTCAGTTGGCCTAGGACCACGGTTTGCACCCGGAGGTTGTGGGTTCGAAACTGCACTACCACACTGGGGCTACAGGGGAATTTACCCGGCTTCCCTCTGGGCTCGGAGGGATTAGTTCAGCCCAAAGGGTTGGGAACGCTCCAATAGCAAAAAAAAAAAAAAAAAAAAAAAAAGAATAGCATACAACTAATGATGAAGATTAAAAAAAATAATAACTGGATACAGTAGATGCCCAGGCTAACATGTCTAGACTCATTAGCAAATGATTCAATAACATTGGCCACCTTTTGAGATATTTCTTGATCAGGTCGCCCCTAGGGGCTAAGGTTGAAAAAGACGAAGGGTTTTGCACCGCAAGCAAGGCCATAGATTGGGCCAGAACTTCAGCATGCAGGATGTATGGATATTGTCATAGCGGATCCCCCTGCTGAAGGCCTCTCATAGGGCAAACGGTTCAGAAAGTGTAACCTTTAGAGTAGAGTTTTCCTTTTAGCAGCAACATCTGTTTGATAAAGGACCACGTATAGTTCCGGTTTTCCACCTCATTCCAAAATTTGCATACCTGGTATGTTTGGGTCTGGTATTCTGGGTTACAAGAAAAAGGATGTTGATAAGGAATATATTTGGTTTTGGATAAACAAAAAAATGCCTTAAAATGTATATGATATCGAGAATCAGAATAAATCCGACCATCTGATCGACTAGACTTTTTTTTTTTTAATAAAAATGTGGTTAACATAATCATATGTATATTTATCTCTATATTTGATCAAGCTATTAATACAACAACGAAAGTTAATTTTTAATTTTCTAGGCATAGATGCAAATACAACCGTGAGACTCACATAAGTTATCAGTGTTCATACTTGAATCCCAAAAGAGACTAATAAAATATTTATAATGATGTTTAAAATAAAAAAAACTATAAATCTAAGCACATTAGATTAAAATTTTTTTAAAAAAAATATTCTTAAAACAGAAAAATATATTATCTGTTATTATTAATATTTATTATATATTCTGATTAAGTCATCATCGGTGACTCAAGGAATTACATGTGGGCCATTAACTCTACTAACATTATTATAAAGATCTTCCAGAGATGGTTAGGAGTACTTTATCCCTCTACATTTATCAAGACATCATCTCTTCAATGGTAAAAATCACCAGAACATGGACCCACTAATCGCAACCCGAGGATTCGGTTTTCCAAGTTCCAACCACTGGAAAAATCTTGTGGGAATGAGAATGAAATAAGTCTTAAATAATAGAGAGGTAGATTTAAAATATAAAGATAGCCCAAAACCCAATTAAAAGATGGATCCCTTGGCCTTAATATTTCCTAACAAATGATTTAGATATTTGATTCATCTGCCAATCTTTGTTGCTTTCCCATCTGGTGTGGGCCTTAACCAACAAATGCTAGAGGTCATTTATTGATGAGCTCTACTTGGATGAAATACATTCAATTAGAAATGGGCCCCATAGACATCGAACGTGTGTGAGAATAAGGTTGAAAAGGAGATACGTGATATTAACTTAGACATAGTCACACGGGAAAGGTTTGTATGGGTTGCAGCTATACCGCCGTTATTAGGGGCGGTGAAGTCGCATTTGCCACTATTCCTCCTATTTGAGCAGAGGAAAAGTGGCGCTACGGTAGGTGGTAAAGTGGCATTTACCACTTTTCCTCCTCTTTGAGAGGAGGAAAAGTGGGGTGCATCTTTACTACTACTACAAGAGGCGGTAAAGCGGCATTTGCCACTTTTCCACCTCTCTAAGAGGAGAAAATCTTGCACTAAAACAGTCATGATGTTAAAACCGATTTTTTTCCTCTTTGTTTTTCTTTTTTTACGTCTTGATCTGGTCACATGTAGGGGCACAGGTCCAAACAATATATAATAGATGGCCATGTATAATTAACTTTTAAATGGAATAATATTAAATCACAACAAATACACAATATATTGCTTTTTTGGTAAATTTACTTTACTTGTGAAGTAAAGTTAATGGTTAATATAAGAGAGAAAAAAAGTAAAGGTTTGGTGAAACCACAAGGTGAGAGATCAGTTTTTTGAGATTCCCTTTTAGAAGGAAGAGCTTTTTTATTTATAAGGGTGCCCATTGATCGGGCCGGGGCCCTTTGGGTTGGGCATTGGGCTTAGGCTATAATAGATGGGTCGTGCTCAATTTTCTTTTATTTGAACTAAGTGGTTGAGAGTTGGAATACCAGGTCGGCCCAAATATACATATAATTATAAGGGAGGGAGTAGTGAGGGGGAGCTTCAAACCCGTGACCTCTCATATATGGTGATATGATCAAACCGGTTGAACTGGCCTAAGAGCCAGTAAGAAACTCATTTCTATGTTTCTATAAGTCTAACATGGGTAGGGCTCGGGCTTTATCATTTCCATGCGGGCTAGGCTCTGGCTAGCAACTTTAGGCCCGACCGAAGCTTTGGCCAGGCTTAGGCTTCTAGTTTAGAAGTCGGGCCGTATTGGGCATTCCTCAGCTTAGCCTAGCATGGTCCATGAAAACCTCCATTTTTTTTTATTTTTTTTTTCATTCAGAGGCTTGATAATATATCTTTTTACATGTTTTTGTTAAATGGACGAGGTGATTTTTGAAATTTAATATCTTTTGATTTGACCCACTCTCCTTTTATTTTCTCTTGAATTAAGCCTTCACTTTACTTCACTGGTAAAGTAAGTTTACCAAATATGAAGTAGATAACTAGTGAGAAGTGAACAAATAGGGTGGTGTTCACTCGTGATTAAATCCTATAGTAAAAAATCAATATCATCAGGGTTTTAATAATATATGAGAGACCCCGGTTTCCAATTCAATCTTGAAGTTGATTTTTTATTCAATTTTGATCATCTTCCTTATTTTGACCGTCTTAATGACAGATAAAGAGTTATTTAGCTGAAATGGGTTATACATGGAGCCCTCTTTCCTATTTTGACTCTCTTAATGATAAGAGAACTTTAACTGAAATAGGCTAAGGAGAAAATCCAAAAATGTACCTCGTATGTAGTTGGGTAACTTTTCCAGGTCCATTTAGGTTTTGACAAATGGTCTTGGGACCCATATGAGCCTTTAATATTGCAAATATTACCTCAAAAGCAACTTTTTTAGGGACATTTCTAGGTATAATACTTGATGCAGTAGACGTGATGCACCGTTAAAAGTTAAATAATTTGGTTATTTTAATAAAAAAGAAGAATAAAGGGAAATTAGAATCGATTTTGGAAATAAATTCATGTCCTTTAGGTGGACCCTGTTCCAAAATCGGATCTAGGTTTTTCTATCGGAACCGGGTCTAGAACCAACAAGACAGGTTCCGAGTCAAAACCAGAGCCATTATTTAGAAACCGGTCCGGGTCCACTATGGTTCCGATCCGGAGACGTCCTGTTTGCAACCCTATCCCTTTCTTTGAGACGGTGGCGGACCTAGGAATTTTATTTGGGCAGGACTAAAATTTTCTAGACTTTTCTAGACCTTTTTCCACATCAACAAATGGTGAAAGAGAAGATTTGTAGCACTTCAGAAAAAAGAAATAAGTAGTTAAAAATCAATTTCTATAATTTCTGTAATTTTATACGTGAAAGGCCTTTTGATATGATGAAAGAAATTGAATAACTAATACCATTTAATGTGGCTACGTGTATAGCATCCTAAACACCTTCTTCATTCTTATATGGGTCGTTTTTTTTTTTTTTTTTTTTTTTTTTTTTTTTTTGATATCTCAGGGTATCCCTACATTTGGTGGGATTGACAATGTCTTAACCGAGCCAACACCCTGTTGGGGTATACTAATTTATTTTAACTTGTCTTAGTTCGAGCAACATTGAGCTTTCCAAAGACCCTTGGGCATATATTGAGAAAAAAGAGTAGAACATTACAGTGGAACCAAATTACTGAAATCCGAGCCCCACAAAAAAAATACCATAAAATGTATATGAGATTGAAAATCAGAATTAATCTGATCGTCCGATGGACTTGACTTTTTTGTTTTGTATAAAAATATGGTTAACATAATCATATGTATATTTATCTTTATATTTGATCAAGTTATTAATACAATAGCTAAATTTAATTTTTAATTTTCTAGGCATAAATGAAAATACAACTGTGAGACTCACGTAAGTAAGTTTTTATCAGTGTTCGTACTTGAATTCCAAAAGAGACTAATAAATATTTATAATAATGTTTAAAATCAAAAACTATAAATCTAAGAACATTAATTTAATTTTTTTTAAATATTCTTAAAATAGACAAATATATTATCTCTCATTGTTAGTATTTATTATATACTCAGATTAAGTCATCCTGATGACTCAAGGAATTACATGTGGGCCACTAAATCTACTAACATTATTATAAGATCTTCCAGAGAAGATTAGGACTGCTTTATCCCTCTACAGTTATCAAGACATCATCTATTCAACGGTTCAAATCACCAGAACATGGACCCACTAATCCAAACCCAAGGATTCGGTTTTCCAACCACCAAAGCAATCTTGTAAGAATGAGAATAAAATAAATCTTAAATGATAGAGAGGTAGATTTAAAATCTAAAGATAGCCAAAACTAAGTGGTTGAGAGTCGGGATACCAGCCTGGTCCAAATATACATATAATTATAAGGGAGGCAGTAGTAGTGGGGGGGACCTCAAACTCGTGACCTCTCATAGATGGTGATACGATCAAACCGGTTGAGCTGGACTAGAAGCCGATAAGAAACTCATTTCTATGTTTCTATAAGTCTAACTAGGGCTTCATCATTTCCATGCGGGCTAGGCTCTGCTTAGCAATTTCGGGCCCGACCGAAGCTTTGGCCAGCCTTAGGCTTCTAGTTTAGAAGTCGGGCCGTTTTAGGCATTCCTCGACCTAGCCCAACATCGTCCATGAAAACCCCCAGCTTTTTTTTTATTCCGAGGCTTGAGAATATATCTTTTTATATTTTTGTTAAATGGACGAGGTGATTTTTTAAATCTACCATCTTTTGATTTGATCCGCACTCCTTTAGTTTTCTCTTGAATTAAGCCTTCACTTTACTTCACTGGTAAAGTAAGTTTACCAAATATGAAGTGGATAGCGAGTGAGAAGTGAACAAATATGGTGGTTTCCACTCGTGATTAAATCCTATGGTAAAAAATCAATATCATATGGGTTTTTATAATATATGTGAGAGACCGGTTTCCAATTCAATCTTGAAGGTGATTTTTTTATTCAGTTTTGACCATCTTCATTATCTTACTGTTAATGACGGATAAAGATTTCTGTAGCCGAAATGGGTGATACATGGAGGCCTTTTTCCTATTTTAACTCTCTTAGTCATAAGAGAACTTCAACTGAAACAGGCTAAGGAGAAAATCCATAAATGTCCCTCGTAGTTGGGTAACTCCTCCACATCTAGGGTTGCAATCAGGTATCCGACTCTCCGATTACTCGAAAGTTCGGAACTGAAAAAACCTAGGTGGGGCCGTTTTGGGCATTCCTCGGCCGGGCTCAGCGTGGTCCATGAAAACCCCCAGTTTTTTTTTATTTAATTCATAGGCTTGAGAATGAATCTTTTTCTATTTTTTTGTTAAATGGACGAGGTGATTTTTGAAATTTACTATCTTTTGATTTGACCCGCTCTCATTTTATTTTCTCTTGAATTAAGCCTTCACTTTACTTCACCGGCAAAGTAAGTTAACCAAATATGAAGTAGATATCGATTGAGAAGTGAACAAATAGGGTGTGTCCACTCGTGATTAAATCGTACAGTAAAAAATCAATATCATCTGGGTTTTTATAATACATGGGAGAGACCGGTTTCCAATTCAATCTTGAAGCTGATTTTTTATTCAATTTTCATCATCTTCCTTGTTTTGGCAGTCTTAATGACGGATAAAGTGTTTTGTAGCTAAAATGGGTGATACATGGAGCCCTCTTTCCTATTTTAACTCTCTTAGTGATAAAAAGAACTTTAACTGAAATAGGCTAAGGAGAAAATCATAAATGTCCCTCTTAGTTGGGTAACTCCTCCACTTCTAGGGTTGCAAATGGGTATCCGACTCTCCGATTACACAGAAGTTCGGAACTGCCAAAAAGGGGATCTGGAACCTATTTTAGACCCCGATTCAAGAAGAGGTCCGGGTCTGGAACCCAGTTTTGGTTCTGATTGATAAATGGGTACGGTTCCGGGTCCATTTAGGTTCCGACACGTGGACTTGGGACCCATATGAGCTTTTAATATTGCAAATAGTACCTCAAAATTAGCTTTTTCGGGGACATTTTTCGGTATAATACTTGATGTAGTGGACGTGATGCACCATTGAAGGTTGAATAATTTTCTTATTTTAATAAAAAAGAAGAATAAAGGGAGATTAGAATCGTTTTTTGGAAATTCCAATCATCTAGGTGGAACCGGTTCTGGAATCGGATCTGGGTTTTCCTATCGGAACCGGGTCTAGAATTAACAAAACAGGTTCCGAGTCAAAACCAGAGCCGGCCGTTATTTAGAAACGGGTCCGGGTCCACTATGGTTCCGATCCAGTGACGTCCCGTTTGCCACCCTATCTACATCTCTTTCTTTGAGACGGTTGCAAACCTAGGAATTTTATTTGGGCTGGGCTAAAATTTTCTAGACTTTGGTAGACCTTTTTCCACATCAACAAATGGTGAAAGAGAAGATTTGTTGCACATCAGAAAAAAGAAATAAGTAGTTAAAAATCAATTTCTGTAACTTTATACGTGAATGGCCTTTTGATATGATGAAAGAAATTGAATAGCTAATACCGTTTAATGGGGTTGCGTGTATAGCATCCTAAACAGCCTTTCATTCTTATATTGGGGTTTTTTTTTTTGATATCTCAGGGTATCCCTACATTTGGTGGGATTGACAGCGTCCTAACCGAGCCAACACCCGGTTGGGGTATTCTTATATATTTTAACTTGTCTTTGTTTGAGCAACATTGAGCTTTCCAAAGACCCTTGGGCATATATTGAGAAAGAAGAGTAGAACATTACAGTGGATACAAATTTCTAAAATCCGAGCCCTACGAAAAAATGCCTTCACTACTAGAAAAAGGACTTTTAGCGGCCGCCAAACGCCGTCGCTAAAAGTCCGCTGGCGGTCGCTAATAGTCTTTAGCGACCGCCTAGCGACCGCGAAGGAGGGGCCGCGGAAACCTCGTCGCTAATACTATTAGCGACCGCCAGCGACCGCCAGTCGAAAAAAAAATTTTTTAATTTTTTTTAATTTTTAAAGGTATTAGCGACCGCCATTAGCGGTTGCTAATAGTGGATTAGCGGTCGCTAAATCCACATTAGCGACCGCTAATGGCGGTCGCTAATAATTTAATTTTCTTAAAAAAAATTGACCATTAGCGACCGCCAGTGGCGGTCGCTAATAGTATTTTTTTTTTTAAATAATTTTGAAAAAATATATATTTTTTTCTAATTTTTCCTGCTTTTTATACCTGTACATGAATGTATACCTGTATATGAATATATTATATCAAATGAATATATTATATCAAACCACGAAAATCAATTAAAAATACTAATACCAAAACAAAGTCTTATATTAATGATATTCAAAACATTACAAAAGGTCCAAATATTACAAAAGTTTCCACAAATTATATTCATTACATAAATAAACAAATTGTCTGAGGAGGCTGACGAGATCGATCCGATGCTCTCAAACCTGAAGAGAAAAAGGAAAATAAATATTAATTGGCAATATAAAGTAAAAAGGAAAGAAATGAAAAAGTAAAATTAAAATTTTGAAAGTTAAACCTACGTTTCAAGTTTACGAGCAATCCGGGAGTCGGAATCTCAAGCCGTCAGTTCCAGCAAGTCATGAATGACTATAGGCCCGTGCCCGTCGAGTTTTACCGGCACCGGAGCCCGTTTGCCCGTTTTGGACGCTCGGAGGTCGATTTACTAAATTTTAAGTTAACATTTTAACTTAAAACATACGTTTTGACACTATGGGCAATCCGGGAGTCGGAATCCCGAACCGTCAGTTACAGCAGGTCATGAATGACTATGGGCCCGTGCCCGTCCATTTTCACGGGCACTGGAGCCCGTTTGCCCATTTTGGACGCTCGGAGGCCAATTTACTAAGTTTTAACTTAAACCTACGTTTGTACACTACGAGCAATCCGTGAGTCGGAATCCCGAGCCGTCAGTTCCAGCAGGTCATGAATGACTATGGGCCTGTGCCTAGGGGTGTAAATCTGGGCCGTGCCGTGCCGGCACGGCCCACTGAAGGAGGGCCCAGCCCGGGCCCGGGCCGGGCCAGCACGGCCCACGTAATTACACGGGCCGTGCCGTGCCTGGCCCAAGGGCTCAGGGGCCAGCCCAGCCCGGCCCAGGGCACGACTCTGGTCGTGCCGTGCTGGGCCGGGCCCTAGTCGGGCCTGGGCCGTGCAGCCCGTGGGCGGCCCACAATATTTTTTTTTTAAAATTTTTTTTTTTTTAGGTTCTTTATGTCTTTTTTTTAGGTTCTTTAAAAAATATGTCTTGGACCAATTTCACTAAAATAAAGAAATTAAGAGAAATAACAAGTAGAATAACACTAATGATGTTTTGAAAAAATACATCAAATAAATTGTATTTCCTTGAAATTTAAGTTACAAAAGTTCAAAAAAATTACAAGTTTGAACTTGGATCAATATATATAATGAAATTCAAACCTTCTAATAAATGAAAAAGAATTACAACTTTAAAAACCTATGATACATTCTAAAAAATAAATTACAACTTTATAAACCTATGATACATTCTAAAAAATAAATTACAACTTTAGAAACTTATGATACATTCTAAAAAATAAATTACAATTTTACAAACCTATGATACATTCTAAAAAATAAATTACAAGTTGAAAGCCTATTATACATTCTAAAAAAATTATACTATGATATATGTAACCCTGCTAGCTCGTCTTCTATCTCGATCTCATCATCATCGAGGTGTTGTTCCCTATCATGTGCTTGATACCAATCCCGTAAGCACATGCAGGTCTCAACGGTTTCTTCTGAGAGCATAGTCCTCCTAGGGTCAATAAGGCGCCCACTTGCACTAAATGCTTGCTCTGATGCAACTGTAGACGCTGGTATTGTTAGAATATCACGGGCTATGGCGGAAAGCACGGGAAACTTAGTTTCGAATGATTTCCACCATGCCAAAAGATCAAAATCATCTTCATCTTCATCCTCGACCACAATAGGATCGCTCCCCAAGTACATTGTTAATTCATTAAGGTTGTAAGATCCTCCGGAAGAAGAGGAGTTACTTCCATGAGATTTCTTCAAAATACTCCAAATAGCCTTCTTTTTTCCTTTATGTACTTGGGGAGGGCCTGTTGGGACCGTGGGTGCTATCGATCTACCTAATCGGGTGGCATAATCCAAATAAAGTGTTTCTAATTTTGTCTTAATTGTTGTAATGTCATTTATATTAGTTGTATTCATATTAGAGTTTATTTCATCAAGAATGGTTTCTACACCCTGTAATTTCAATCTAGGGTCTAATATAGCAGCTATACAAAATGTTAAAGGAGCTATTCTCCAATATGATGAAAACTTTGCCTCCATTTGTATACACATGAGTTGAAAAATTGGAAAATCTCTATACTTTTTAAAAGTAATACTTATTTCAAAAAAATGGGATAAAGCTTGATTTAATGTGGGATAATATACCCCAGAAAAAAACAATGTTGCATCATGAAAAACTTCTAAAAAATCTCTTATTATCTCAAGAAGGGTCCATTTATCATCACTTATAAAAATATTTTCATGCTCCAAATAAAGTTGACAATATTGATTTAGTGCCATTTTATAGGCACATGATTCTTTTAACATTTTATAGGTAAAATTCCATCTATGCTTTACATCATATGATATTTTCTTTGGTCTTAGATTCAAATTTACACATATGTCCCTCCACCATTGTTTTCGCGAGGGAGAACAAAAAATGTATCCTACAATCCATTTAATAGTCTCTAAATCATCTCTAATTAATTTCACCCCTACTTGTACAATAAGATTTATGATGTGGCATGCACATCTATTGTGAAATAGATCTCCATTTAAATCAAGTTGAATTGATTGTTTTATTAACTCTACTGCGACATTGTTAGTGCTTGCATTATCTAAAGTTATAGAAATTATTTTATTTTCAATTCTATATTCTCTAAGTTTTTCAAGGATGGTGGACCCTATCCTAGCACCAGTGTGTGGAAATTCTAGCATAGAAAACGAAATTATTCTTTTCTGCATCACCCAATCACTATCAATAAAATGTGATGTGATTGCAATGTACCCCAGATTTTGTTTGGAGGTCCATAAATCTGAAGTTAAAGCTATTTTTCCAGGTATATTTTCAAAAACATTTTTTAAATTCTCTTTTTCTTTCAAAAAAGTTTTTATTGCATCATTTCTAGCAGTAATTCTAGATATTCTTTGCCATGAAGGAACAAAGGCAGACCTCAAAAATCTTTCAAAACGTCGATCTTCGGAAAGTACAAATGGATAATGGGAAGAAACTATATACTTAATAAGTTGATATCTAGCATTAGTAGGGTCATAATTGAAAATTCCTAAACCGCCAGATGAATCTGTTTGAGAAAGTTGTGTTTGAACCATCCCACGGCTCCCACCTTTTCCCTCATCGTTAGCGTTTTTCGCTTGGTCGCTTAGACACTTTTTCATGTGTCTATTAAGGTGCCCAGTGCCACTTGATGATTTGGCACTGAGGAGATCTTTGCAAATTTTACATTGTGCCTTTTCCTCTGTTCCTCCCGTGGGACATGGGACAGTAACTTTAGTAAAACAATTCCATACATGAGAAGTCAATCTTGATTTTCTCTTCTTTTTAGTTGCAGCAACCGAAGACGATGCTGGATTTTGGGGATTATTGCTATCTACTTCTATGTCCTGATTTTGATCTAAATGAATAAATCCAGGATCTTCCTCATTTAGAGAGAAGTCAAGGTTGAAAGGTTGTGATGGTCCAGCCATTTTTCTAAATAAAAGATAAAAAAATTTTTGATAAATAATTATGTATAATGTGTTTTTTGTGATAATTTATATAAGAAAGGGGAGAAGATGTGACTTAATATATAATATTACTATGTATATTATTACTAAGTAAAACTCAAAATTAAAGAAAATAAATACCTTTATGAGAGAGGCTGAAACTTGAAAGGGAGAGCTAATGGAGAAGTTCTTCTTAGTTGAATCCTCCACTTTAGAGAAGTCACCCTCACTCTTCACTTCTTAGAAAACTTTGTATAGAGAGCTTAGACTTTAGAATGAGACTTAAGAGAGCTTAGAGCCTTAGAACTTTAGAGGGAGTGTGAGAAATGAGAGAGTAGATGAGTGTAGAGAAATGAGAGAGTAGATGAGTGTAGAGAAATGAGAGGAATAAGGGCTATTTATAGAATTCTTAAGTGATAAAATGACATAAAATACCCCCTCATATGACCGTTTTATAGCAGTTGGGGGGGTATAATGGTAAAAAATGATCAAAAGACACTAATACCCTCCCATATGACCGTTTATAGCTGTTGGAGGGGGTTAAAAATGTAAAAAGACCTTTTTTTGGGAAGTGGGGGGGATTTTTTGAAAAAAAGAGCCGTTGGGCTCTCTGCGGGCCGGGCCGCCCGTGGGCCTGGCCGTGCCTCGGGCCGGGCCGGGCCGCCCGGGGGCTCTGGGCACTGGCCCAGCACGGCACGGATTTTAGCCGTGCCGTGCCGGGCCGTGCCTCGGGCCTGGGGGACCTGGGCCCAGCACGGCCCATCAGGGCTTCCGGGCCGGGCCGGGCCGGCCCGTTGACCAAGTCAACGGGCCCAGGCACGGCCCAGGCACGGTTTTTTCGTGCTGGGCCCGTGCTGGGCCTGGGCCGCCCGCCCATATTTACACCTCTACCCGTGCCCGTCCAGTTTCACGGGTACCGGAGCCCGTTTGCCCGGTTTGGGCGCTCGGAGGCAAATTTACTAAGTTTTAACTTAAACCTACGTTTCGACACTACGGGCAATCCGGAAGTCGAAATCCCGAGCCGTCAGTTCGAGCAGGTCATGAATAACTATGGGCCCCTGCCCGTCCAGTTTCACGGGCACCAGAGCCCGTTTGCCCATTTTGGACGCTCGGAGGCCAATTTACTAAGTTTTAACTTAAACCTACGTTTCGACACTACGAGCAATCCGGGAGTCGGAATCCCGAGCCGTCAGTTCCAGCAGGTCATGAATAACTATGGACCCATGCCCGTCCAGTTTCACGGGTATCGGAGCCCGTTTCCTCGGTATGGGCGCTCGGAGACCCATTTACTAAGTTTTAACTTAACGTTTTAACTTAGACTTACGTTTCGACACTACGGGCAATCCGGGAGTCGGAATCCCGAGCCGTCAGTTCCAGCAGGTCATGGATGGCTATGGGCCCGTGCCCGTCCAGTTTCACGGGCACCGGAGCCCGTTTGCCCGGTTTGGGCGCTCGGAGGCCAATTTATTAAGTTTTAACTTAACGTTTTAACTTAAAGCTACGTTTCGACAGTACGGGCAATCCGGAAGTCGGAATCCCAAGCCGTCAGTTCCAGCAGGTCATGAATGACTATGGGCCCGTGCCCGTCCAGTTTCACGGGCACCGGAGCCCGTTTGCCCATTTTGGACGCTCGGAGGCCAATTTACTAAGTTTTAACTTAAACCTACGTTTCGACACTACGAGCAATCCGGGAGTCGGAATCCCGAGCCGTCAGTTCCAGTAGGTCATGAATAACTATGGACCCATGCCCGTCCAGTTTCACGGGCACCGGAGCCCGTTTGCCCGGTATGGGCGCTCGGAGGCCCATTTACTAAGTTTTAACTTAACGTTTTAACTTAGACTTACGTTTCGACACTACGGGCAATCCGGGAGTCGGAATCCCGAGCCGTCAGTTCCAGCAGGTCATGGATGGCTATGGGCCCTTGCCCGTCCAGTTTCACGGGCACCGGAGCCCGTTTGCCCGGTTTGGGCGCTCGGAGGCCAATTTATTAAGTTTTAACTTAACGTTTTAACTTAAACCTACGTTTCGACACTACGGGCAATCCGGGAGTCGGAATCCCGAGCCGTTAGTTCCAGCAGGTCATGAATGACTATGGGCCCGTGCCCGTCCAGTTTCACGAGCACCGGAGCCCGTTTGCCCATTTTGGACGCTCGGAGGCCAATTTACTAAGTTTTAACTTAAACCTACGTTTCGACACTACGAGCAATCCGGGAGTCGGAATCCCGAGCCGTCAGTTCCAGCAGGTCATGGATGGCTATGGGCCCGTGCCCGTCCAGTTTCACGGGCACCGGAGCCCGTTTACCCGGTTTGGGCGCTCGTAGGCCAATTTATTAAGTTTTAACTTAACGTTTTAACTTAAACCTACGTTTCGACACTACGGGCAATCCGGGAGTCGGAATCCCGAGCCGTCAGTTCCAGCAGGTCATGAATAACTATGGGCCCATGCCCGTCCAGTTTCACTGGCACCGGAGCCCGTTTGCCCGGTATGGGCGCTCGGAGGCCCATTTACTAAGTTTTAACTTAACGTTTTAACTTAGACTTACGTTTCGACACTACGGGCAATCCGGGAGTCGGAATCCAGAGCCGTCAGTTCCAGCAGGTCATGGATGGCTATGGGCCCGTGCCCGTCCAGTTTCACGGGCACCGGAGCCCGTTTGCCAGGTTTGGGCGCTCGGAGGCCAATTTATTAAGTTTTAACTTAACGTTTTAACTTAAACCTACGTTTCGACACTACGGGCAATCCGGGAGTCGGAATCCCGAGCCGTTAGTTCCAGCAGGTCATGAATGACTATGGGCCCGTGCCCGTCCAGTTTCACGAGCACTGGAGCCCGTTTGCCCATTTTGGACGCTCGGAGGCCAATTTACTAAGTTTTAACTTAAACCTACGTTTCGACACTACGAGCAATCCGGGAGTCGGAATCCCGAGCCGTCAGTTCCAGCAGGTCATGAATAACTATGGGCCCATGTCCGTCCAGTTTCACGGGCACCGGAGCCCGTTTGCCCGGTATGGGCGCTCGGAGGCCCATTTACTAAGTTTTAACTTAACGTTTTAACTTAGACTTACGTTTCGACACTACGGGCAATCCGGGAGTCGGAATCCCGAGCCGTCAGTTCCAGCAGGTCATGGATGGCTATGGGCCCGTGCCCGTCCAGTTTCAAGGGCACCGGAGCCCGTTTGCCCCGTTTGGGCGCTCGGAGGCCAATTTATTAAGTTTTAACTTAACGTTTTAACTTAAAGCTACGTTTCGACAGTACGGGCAATCCGGAAGTCGGAATCCCAAGCCGTCAGTTCCAGCAGGTCATGAATGACTATGGGCCCGTGCCCGTCCAGTTTCACGGGCACCGGAGCCCGTTTGCCCATTTTGGACGCTCGGAGGCCAATTTACTAAGTTTTAACTTAAACCTACGTTTCGACACTACGAGCAATCCGGGAGTCGGAATCCCGAGCCGTTAGTTCCAGCAGGTCATGAATGACTATGGGCCCGTGTCCGTCCAGTTTCACGGGCACCGGAGCCCGTTTGCCCATTTTGGACGCTCGGAGGCCAATTTACTAAGTTTTAACTTAAACCTACGTTTCGACACTACGAGCAATCCGGGAGTCGGAATCCCGAGCCGTCAGTTCCAGCAGGTCATGAATAACTATGGGCCCATGCCCGTCCAGTTTCACGGGCACCGGAGCCCGTTTGCCCGGTATGGGCGCTCGGAGGCCCATTTACTAAGTTTTAACTTAACGTTTTAACTTAGACTTACGTTTCGACACTACGGGCAATCCGGGAGTCGGAATCCCGAGCCGTCAGTTCCAGCAGGTCATGGATGGCTATGGGCCCGTGCCCGTCCAGTTTCACGGGCACCGGAGCCCGTTTGCCCAGTTTGGGCGCTCGGAGGCCAATTTATTAAGTTTTAACTTAACGTTTTAACTTAAACCTACGTTTCGACACTACGGGCAATCCGGGAGTCGGAATCCCGAGCCGTCAGTTCCAGCAGGTCATGAATAACTATGGGCCCATGCCCGTCCAGTTTCACGGGCACCGGAGCCCGTTTGCCCGGTATGGGCGCTCGGAGGCCCATTTACTAAGTTTTAACTTAACGTTTTAACTTAGACTTACGTTTCGACACTACGGGCAATCCGGGAGTCGGAATCCCGAGCCGTCAGTTCCAGCAGGTCATGGATTGCTACGGGCCCGTGCCCGTCCAGTTTCACGGGCACCGGAGCCCGTTTCCCGGTTTGGGCGCTCGGAGGCCAATTTATTAAGTTTTAACTTAACGTTTTAACTTAAAGCTACGTTTCGACAGTACGGGCAATCCGGAAGTCGGAATCCCAAGCCGTCAGTTCCAACAGGTCATGAATGACTATGGGCCCATGCCCGTCCAGTTTCACGGGCACCGGAGCCCGTTTGCCCATTTTGGACGCTCGGAGGCCAATTTACTAAGTTTTAACTTAAACCTACGTTTCGACACTACGAGCAATCCGGGAGTCGGAATCCTGAGCCGTCAGTTCCAGTAGGTCATGAATAACTATGGGCCCATGCCCGTCCAGTTTCACGGGCACCGGAGCCCGTTTGCCCGGTATGGGCGCTCGGAGGCCCATTTACTAAGTTTTAACTTAACGTTTTAACTTAGACTTACGTTTCGACACTACGGGCAATCCGGGAGTCGGAATCCCGAGCCGTCAGTTCCAGCAGGTCATGGATGGCTATGGGCCCGTGCCCGTCCAGTTTCACGGGCACCGGAGCCCGTTTGCCCGGTTTGGGCGCTCGGAGGCCAATTTATTAAGTTTTAACTTAACGTTTTAACTTAAACCTACGTTTCGACACTACGGGCAATCCGGGAGTCGGATTCCCGAGCCGTTAGTTCCAGCAGGTCATGAATAACTATGGGCCCGTGCCCGTCCTATTTCACGGGCACCGGAGCCCGTTTGCCCGGTTTGGGCGCTCGGAGACCCATTTACTAAGTTTTAACTTAACTTTTGAACTTAAACCTACATTTCGACAGTATGGGCAATCCGAGAGTCGAAATCCCGAGCCGTCAGTTCCGGAAGTACTTTCTAAATTTCTACATTTATAAGTTTCCAGCTTTTTAAGTTTCAAAATCTATAAGTTTCTAAAATTATTTAGAAGATTTCTATACATGTTGAAATCTGGAATTAAAAAAATAATTATACCTGGTCAGGATCAGTCGAGGATGCTGGATCATGACTGCCCTCTCCAGCCGAGTCATGTCTCCCCCTGTGGGCGCTGCCAGCGTCAGGTGCCTACGATTATTTATTATACAGCAAAAAGTAATTAAAAAAACATAAATATTGAAACAATCAGTGACATAATTGACAATTTAAACATACAAAATTTTTTCTGACTAACCTGAGTAGTGGGTGGCGTGTCTGATGCGAGCGGGTCGCGACTCTGTGATAGACGAGCCTCCAGCTCTGCTATATCAGATCTCCACTCGGCCCTCATCTCAGCCCTGACCCGCGCCTCCGTGGACTGCAGCAATCGCTCGACCTCCTCATATGTATAATGGCGTCGGCCCTGGGAGGAGCTAGCACCGGATGACTCCGCTCGCGCGATGTGCGAGCGTGGAATGCCCGTCCCATATGTGAGCGTGTATCCGTGCCCGTCCCTGCCAATGACGTCGTGGAATATCTCATCCCTCCGAGATGGCAAACTGCGCTCCTCCTCGGGCAAGTCCTCCAGACGTGACTGAAACTGGGCCTGCGTAATTGATTCATTTAATATACTATCATACATAACAAGACATAGTAATAGACAGATAATATAAGCGGTTCAATATAAAAACTTACGATGATAGCTGCAACCTCTGGGTGGCGAGGATCTCGAGAACGCATCCACACAGACATCCTGTCGACCGGACCGCCCTCGGTCCGCAACTGTTTGGTAGAGTCATATTATTAGTATAATATCATACAAAATGACAAAAATATAAATTACATGTATTATCTAACTTTTTACCTCGTGGCGGACCTGTGTGATGTGTCGAGTCCCCAACCTGTGTGCGGGACCCTGCATTGCGCGGTTCCGCGCATTCGTATCGGCCTCTCTCTGTTTTCAACATTTATCAATGAATTTTTGTTAGTTACGTTATCATTAGTAAATTGTTAGAATTAAAATAAAAAAATTATAAGTTTCTCACCCGAGCCTCCTCACTCGTCCAGTACCGGATGAGCTGAGTCCACTGATCCGAAAGAACACCCCTCGGAACTCGCGATAGTATGTCTGGGGCATCCTGGTGTGGCTTCCAGTGCTGCATCTTTATTTTATTTTTATGATCTTTCCACATTTTTCTGCACTTAGACATGCACACTGGCCGGAACAGCTCAGGACATGCCCTCACATTGTCCTGAAAAGGACAAATAATTTTTCATTAGGTTATGATTTAAATTGACACATCCTGTTGAGAAATGTTAACTTATTACCTTAATCTGCTGCCAAACACGGTCTAGTGTATCCACCGGGAATGCCTCCCAGTCGAGTGTAGTCAAAGGGAATGCATATGGATCCCGGACCATATGTCCCAACTGACTGATGAGCTGCCTAGCATGCGGACCCACCGGATGCCAGGTCTCATCAAACTCCACATCAATGGGATTACCGGAATTCCACGTCCGGATCCCTCTGGCAACGCCTCTCCCCCTGCTGGAAGATGGGCCTGTGCTCATAGAATCTATTCAAATTTGAGATAATCTAATTGAATTGAAATAAATTAATTTGCTAGAATTAAAATGTCTAACTATATAAACATGTACCTGTCTGTGAAGCTGATGTCTCACTAGGCTGGGACGTCGATGGCCTACTCGGTGGGGCCATCTCACTAGGCTGGGAGATCGATGGCCTAGAGGGTGGGGCCATCTCACTAGGCTGGGCGACACCCTGTGCAGGAGTAGGGTCCCCAGATGGCCCACTGGCCTGGGCCTGACGCAGCAACTCCTCGATGGTCCGAGGACGATCTCTCTTATTTCGTCCTGACATATCTGTTCAAATGTTTGCAAGATAAATTAATTTAACGAGATAATTGATATTAACATTTAAAAAGAAATTACACTGAATGATAACATTGGTGAATTAGGTCCCAACCGTTTACTGGACATGTAAGTCAACTGTATCTCCTTCAATAGTTTCCCGAACCCAATTAATATCTTCATCACGTTGAACAAGTGCATTCTGATCAAGAACTTGTTGAGCGAATGCATCAATATCTGGCTCATCACATTCAATCTGATACACTCCCCTCCTTAACATTTTAACTGCAACCTGCCAGTTAGGATCTTTCGGATCTCTGACATAGTAAACTTGCTCCGCCATTGAGGACAGTATGTAGGGTTCGGCACTTATTCGATCATCCCGGTATAACAAATTGTTAACATTTACCAATGTAAACTGGTAATTATCTGTTTTCACCCCTCGGATGGGATCCACCCAGTCACACTTAAACAATAGAAATTTTAACCCATGGCTGTATACAACTTCAACAATATCCTTCAACCGGCCGTAGTAATAACCAGCATCGACAGATGGACAACCGAGCCCACTATTTTGCGTGGCTCGTTTCTCATCTACATCCTTGATGCGAAATCGAAAACCGTTGACGTCACAAGTTGTGTAACGTCGGGCCGTTCTGAAGGGACCATCAGCTAACTGATTCATTTCACCGGTCAAATTAAGATCGTTGGTTCTTCGTAAATTACACACCTACGCAATGCATGTAATCAGTGAATATCACTACCTGAAAGTAATATGACAAGAACAAGTTAAATTTGTCCTAATGATTGAGTACGTACGTGACTCTTGAACCATTCGTGAAATGACCGATAATGGGACTGATGAATTTCAGGAGCTGTAGCACGAGGCATGTCCCGTTTGAGCTCATCGATATGTGCCCTGCGATGCATAACACGTGTTAATGACAACTACGATAATTTAGGCAAGAAATTGACAAGTTACAGTTATGAATGAGTGATAACTTACTGAGTCAAAGCCACAACAGATGGGGTGTTGAACAACACCCATCGGTGAGCTTGAATCCACTCAATATTGTTGAGCTCAAATGGCGTGCCCTCCCCAACTGGACCATCATTAATCCGCGAGGGCCTGGTTAACTTTGTTTCAATATTATCATTGAGATATGTTGCGCAGAAATTTGTGCACTCATCCATCAAATACCCCTTAGCTATGGATGCCTCTGGACGAGCTCTATTACGAACATACCTCTTCAATGTGTTCATGTACCTCTCGATCGGATACATCCATCTGAATTGGACGGGGCCCCCAAGCAGGGCTTCACTGGTTAAGTGTATGGTCAAGTGAACCATGACATCGAAAAATGCAGGTGGAAAGATTTTTTCTAGATGACACAATGTCACAGCAATCCTCTCTTGCAGACCATTCAACTCATCAATTCGGTGAACTCTAGAACAGAGTTGTCTGAAGAAGTTGCTAACTTCAATCAACGGCGCTACAACATTCTTAGGCAAACAGTTCCGTATGGAGATAGGCAACAACTGTTGAATGAGAATATGATTGTCATGACTCTTCAGACCCTGTAATGTTCTTTCTTTCATGTTCACACGCTTAGCGATATTCGAACAGTACCCGTCAGGAACCTTGACACCCTTCAGAACAGAGAGGAAGACATCTTTCTCATCTTTACTCATCGTGTACTGCGCAGGAGGCATGTACGCCTTGTTGGACTCTCTCATCTGCAAGTGCAACGATTTTCTCAAGCCCATTTCTTCCAAGTCACGACGTGCATTGACACCATCCTTCGACTTTCCCTGAACACCGAGAATGGTCCACAATATATTATCACATACGTTCTTCTCGATGTGCATAACATCTAAGTTGTGCCTCAGTAAGTTATCTTTCCAGTATGGTAGATCGTAGAAAATACTTTTTTTCTTCCAATTATGACTTCGCCTTCTATTTGCACCGGTAATCGAAGGAAGCGGGAGGGCCAGTAAATCTTGAAAATCATACACGGTGCGTACTTGCTCCTGCTCCAGCTGTGCCAACAAATCAACTCCCGTCATTTTTCGAGGTGCTGGACCATATTCTCGAGTGCCGTCAAATGACACTCTGTCCTTCCTGAACCTGTGCAATGGAGGTAGAAAACGTCTATGACCCGTGTATGCCCATTTTCTGCCGTGCTTCAACCAAGTTGACTTCTTCTCCTGATTGCAGCAAGGACATGCAAACTCTCCCTTTGTGCTCCAGCCCGACAAGTTAGCGTAAGCAGGGAAGTCATTGATTGTCCACAATAATGCGGCGCGGAGTTTAAACGTTTCATTGCTTTCGGCATCAAATGTCATCAGACCATCAACCCATAATTCCTTCAATTCATCAATCAAAGGTTGCATATATACATCAATCTTGTCCCCTGGTCCTCGTGGTCCATCTATAAGTGTGGATAGGATCAGAAAAGGTTGCTTCATACACATCCATGACGGGAGATTATAAGGCACCAAAACAACTGGCCACGTACTATGATTTGCCCCAGTCATGGATCGGAATGGACTAAAACCATCTGCAGCCA
Organism: Umbellularia californica; assembly: GCA_028538565.1. Classification (NCBI taxonomy): domain Eukaryota; kingdom Viridiplantae; phylum Streptophyta; class Magnoliopsida; order Laurales; family Lauraceae; genus Umbellularia; species Umbellularia californica. Next base: position 7,380,932 of record JAPQWN010000001.1, on the reverse strand, counting down.
AACCAAGCCGCACATTGCGACAATCCAAGGCAAAGTCTGGGTTCCTCCGATCGAAGTCTTTCCACGCTGGGGAATCTGCTGGATGGATTAACTTACCACCTTCCCTGCTATTCTCGACATGCCATCTCATCAGTTTAGAAATCTTTGATGACATAAAAAGCCGCTTCAGCCTGGGCTTAAGTGGGAAATATCTCACTTGCTTTGCTGCCACATGTTTGCCACGATTGATAACACTTGTAGAACTATTCTGACGATTGTGACCAACCCCGTCCTCTTTCCATCTCGATGACTGACAGATAATGCACGTATCAAGATGGGCATTCTCATTCCTAAACAACATACAATTGTTTGGACATGCATCAAAAGTCTCATACGTGAAGCCTAAATTTTCAGTTAACTTGCGGGCCTGATAGTAGGACTCAGCAAGTTTTGCACCGGACGGGAGCGCTCGATGCAACAACTGGAGGAGCATATCAAAGGACGTGTCAGACCATTGATTCAATGCCTTCAAATCCAACAACTCAACAATAAAGGACAATTTACTGAAGTCCTTGCATTCGGGATATAATTCTGTCTGTGCATCGTCTAGAATTTCAAAATATCTCATGGCTTCTTCATCGGCACCGGAGCGAGGATTACTCCCACCCGCGCCGTCAGTCTCACAGCTTGTGTATTCAGGTGCCAACCCGCATGCGATATCATTTAGCATCGAGATCATCGGATCAGTCTCTGACATATCATCCACCACAATTTCATCTCTAGCCCGTTTGCGACATGAAACATACTCTTCTCCATGTCTTATCCAATTCTTGTACTGCTTCAAGAATCCGTTCAGAATCAGATGCTCTCGGACAAGCTCTCTTCTGTAATAATAACGATTCGCACATTTTCTACATGGACAACTGATGAACTCATTGTCAAACCCATTGGTAAATTCCATGAACTGGTTAATCCCCTCCATGTATTCCCTGGACATCCTATTCGGTAAATCAATCCAGCTCTTGTCCATCTCGGTAACTATTTCTGTGGAAATCTAAAATGATTGCAGTACAATTAGCCCAAGGTACCGTGCATCATGCAAATTACCTATCCAAAAACTACAAACTCATTACTACAGGGTGGTTGGTCCTATCCCATTCGAGAATGCACAATCCAAATTGCACTCAACAACTCGAATGCTTCGTCCCCTAGTCAGACAAAATTTCGGCAGCATGTCCGCGTGGTTCTCCAAGTACACGAAACAGATACAACATCAGTCGTACCTATGCATGTACCCAAAGAACAATGGGACGTCAACCGAAACTCTATCTAACATCGGACTTGCATGAGCCATTGAGTATAAAATGGATAATTGCATTCCCAAACTGTCCGAACTGGACAATTCAAGTATCGCATACAACAAAGTTCGAATGTACATCACAAGAACAACGAATCTAGTCAAAGACCCAATCCGTCGCGTCAAGGATTACCGAACAAATGTCGTACACAATTCTCGAACGGGTCTAAGTTTCACTAATGCATGCAAATGAATAAAAGTTTAACATCAGGCCATATCAAACCAAATTAATCGATACCATCAAAACCAGATACATCCAGTTTAACACAAATCGAAAGAAAAAAAAATTCATTCTAGCTCATACATTCAATTGACATCAGGCCATATCAAACCAAAATCCACAACAGAACGTAACAAAAGAGAGACTTTCACACATTCTAGCTACTACTAGATATGTAGGAGTAGGAAGGCGGGGTGTGTGTGTTTTCTTATCTGAAGCCAGAGATTTAGGGTATAGTAATGTAATCCTTAATTTGCTATATATATATATAATATTATATCTATTGATGAAACGGGAATGGGGAGGGACTTCTGGTAAATTCCATGTACTTTACTTTACTCTACTTTATGCTAATTGTAAATTCCTGCTTTCAGTGCACCTCTTTTATTACATTACCCAAAACAAGGTCGATAAGCTCTCAAGACACGATTATGATATGTGATCTAAGATTGTACGATCTGCTCAGTGGGCCCCACATTGATCCACATTTTTTTTGTCTAATTGAGTGGTTAATGCAACCATTAAAAGGAGTTTTAACTATAAAAAGGCAGGGAATGGGAATGAGTTTACTTTGGCTGGATTGGATGACGTATGGATATTACATAGTCCTGTAAGTTAGGCCATTGGAATGGACCTAAGTACCTAACCCAAGGGTTCACATAAATGAGGGATTTATTTTTTAACCCTTTCACATCAGAGATGCCTGTCCTTGATGCTCACTCTTTCCCATAACAATGAAATAAAGGCCTTCTGTGAACCAAGTGGTCCCCTCATATCTTTATAATATTGCCAAACAGGCCCAGCAATAGGAATTTTTTTTTTCTTTTCTTTTTTTTAATAGAGGGGTGCAGACAAGTTATCTCAGGCTTGGCCAAGCCCAACTCACACAAGGATGAAATAACTTTTGAAACATTGCATCAGGTGGATCACAATATTAAATGAACTATTGGTTTCAATGGTAGACAGTTTTTTTTTTTTTACATTTACATTTTCTGCTCATCTAGACATTCTTTACTAGTCTAGTGTTTGAACGTAGTACTTTTGGTGTAATATTACATGATGATGAAGATAATGATGTTGGTGCAGGCTTGGAGCAACGGGAGGCTCCATCCTGTGAGACATAGAGTTGTGATGAGTGGAGTCAAGGAGAGGTTTTCTTGTGGATTGTTTTCCATACCAAATGAAGAGATGACCATAGAGGTGCCTCCAGAGCTCGTCGACAAAGACCATCCTCTTCTCTTCAAACCATTCAAGTACATGGATTATGTTTCCTTCGCTCATTCCGAAGATGGCATGAACACAGAGAATGCGCTTGAGATATATGCCGGCGTGTGAACTTCATGGCCCATTTGTTTGCTAAGCATTGAATTCTTAAGACTTCTCAACAATGTTTTCGCATCAAAGGAGCTAAAATTAAAAAAAAAAAAAAAGAAAAAAGAAGAAGATGAAGATCCACTTATGGGTATCAAATAGCCGGTCTTTAGGTAAGAAAAGTAAGGGTGTCACTGTCATCTACATCTTAACCTTATATTGTTCGCGCCAAGCCTTTAATAGTCCTTAGTTGGGACCACTTTACTACGAAGTCTTACGAATTCAATGCAAAGTGGGCAAACGAGCCTTAAAAGTTTGATGCCAATGCATGGAATAATGGATTTCTCTGTTTGTGGGTTTATGATATTAATAAAAAAACATAAAAGAATGTATTTAAACATGTGGAAGATAACTTGATTTGACAATGTCCACCTATATATTGCTTTTCAGTTGATTGATTTCAGAATCCACAGGTTTTATAATCACACAAACCTGCCGACTAAGAAAACACAAAAGAAGAAAGCAAAAGGCTGAAACCCCTTCTCTTTTTTCTAATTGAGCTGTGGAAAGTTGATGTTTTTGGATTACAATGAAACAACCATAGCTCAAAAATCACTTGCAGACAAACAAATGCAATCTTTATAAATCTTCCCTGGAAACAAGCAAAATAAGGAAAAAGAAGAAGACAAAAGTCTTTTTAGGGCATTTTCCTGTAGTGTAATTTTGAATGACCCACAAAGGCCAAAATAGAATCCCAGCCTTCTTATGGTGATTGCGCTGCCTATCATATGACATGGGTTACATTTAGGAATTTTTCCAGTTAAATGAACCATAACAGTAACCTTAATCAGGCAGTCATTCATCAATCATAGTTAAAATGCAAAACACCATTCCCAGGAAACTGAGATTAGTGCTAAGAAAGTGATACAAACTTTTTCTTCCAAATGGTAATAAGCATTTATACCATTAAAAAAGGATTATGAACTGCAAGTACATGTGAGGCAACATAGAAATGACACTAAAAAGAAAAAAAGAAAAAAACATCTTTATGTATTGCCTGCGTTGAATCGGTGAATAAGCCACATATAAACAGATTTAGGGCTTTCTCTGGCTAGATATTAAGCCACATATAAACAGATTTAGGGCATTCTAAGAGCCCCCACAAGGCCAAATCTGGAGTTTGCATATGAAATCAGAGAAAACTGCAATAGCAACCTACAACATAGTACAAAAACATGCAGTGGTCGATTCTTCATCGATTAGAAACAAGGAAATGCCATCTACCTAGACAGAAACCGATTCAGAATCCATTTCATATACCAAAAGTTGAAAAAGAAATCCATAGAAATAAGACACAGAGGCATGCGAAAAGATTGAGAGGAGATTGAGAGGAGATCTTACTCTGGAAACCAGAAATGTAGCGAAAGAGAGAGTGGAAGCGGCTACGGTTTTGACGGTGGCGTCTCTTGCGTAGAGAGGGGAAGAGAGATTTCAGGTGGCAGCTCCGGCTGGTGCAGAGTCAACCGGTGGTCGTGCAGGACGAGAACAGAGAGAGAGAGAACCGCAATCCGGCTCTGGCGCAGGGAGGGAGAGAGACAACCGGTGGTCGTGCCCGTGATGCGCGGGATGGCACAGTGCAGAGTCAGAGCGAGAGGGAGAGGGAGGGAGGGAGGGAGGGATGGAGAGAAATAGAGAAAGGGAGAGAGAGGCCCGGCTGGTGCGGCGAGGGAGGGAGGGAGGGAGGGATGGAGAGAAATAGAGAAAGGGAGAGAGAGGCCCGGCTGGTGCGGCGAGGGAGGGAGGGAGGGAGGGATGGAGAGAAATAGAGAAAGGGAGAGAGAGGCCCGGCTGGTGCGGCGGGAGCAGGGAAGCGGGAGCAGGGCGCGGGAGAGGAAAGGGGGAAAAAAAGGTGGGAAGGAAAAGGTGGGAAGGAAAAGTGGAAAAGAGGGAAGGGGGGAGGGAGCAGGGAAGCGGGAGCAGGGCGCGGGAGAGGAAAGGGGGAAAAAAAGGTGGGAAGGAAAAGGTGGGAAGGAAAAGTGGAAAAGAGGGAAGGGGGGAGGGGTTTAGAACGAGGGCTTTAGCGACCGCCAGTGGCGGCCGCAATGGCGGTCGCTAATGGTCGCATTAGCGACCGCCACTGGCGGTCGCCCGCGTTTTTACTGCGCCAATGCTCATTTTTCTAGTAGTGCTTAAAATGTACATGATATCGAGAATCAGAATTAATCCGACCGTCCGATCGACTTAACCTTTTTTTTATTATAAAAATTTGGTTAGCATAATCATATGTATATTTATCTCGATATTTGATCAAGCTATTTATACAACGGCGAAAGTTATTTTTTAATTTTCTGGGCATAGATGCAAATACACCCTTGAGACTCACGTAAGTAAGTTTTTATCGGTATTCATACTTAAATCCCAAAAGAGACTAATAAAATATTTATAATGATGTTTAAAATAAAAAACTACAAATCTAAGCACATTAAATTAAAATTTTTAAAAATATTCTTAAAGCAGAAAAATATATTATCTGCCATTATAATATTTATTACATATTCAGATTAAGTCATCCTCGATGACTCAAGGAATAACGTGTGAGCCACTAACTCTGCTATTAAGGGCGGTAAAGCTGCATTTGCCACTTTTCATCCTCTCTGAGCGGAGGAAAGGTGGCCATGCAGCTTTTCTACTTCTATTAGGGGCGGTAAAGTTGCATTTGCCACTTTTCCTCCTCTCTGAGAGGAGGAAATCTTGCACCGATGCAGTCATGATGTTAAAACTGACTTTTTCCTTTTTGTTTTTCATTTTTTACATCTTGATCTGGTCACGGCTAGGGGCACAGGTCCAAATAATATATAATGGATGGCCATGTATAATTAACTTTTAAATGGAATAATATTAAATCACAACAAAAACACAATATATTACTTGTTTGGTAAATTTACTTTACTTGTGAAGTGGAGTCAATGGTTAAAATAAGAGAGAAAAAAGTAATGGTTTGGTGAAACAAAAAATGTGAGAGATCAGTTTTTTACGATTTCCTTTTAGAAGGAAGAGCGTTTTTATTTGTAAGTGTGCTCGTGGATCGGGCCGGGCCCCTTTGGGTTGGGCATGGGGTTTAGGCTGTAATTGATGGGTCGTGCTCAATGTTCTTTTATTTCAACTAAGTGGTGGAGAGCCAGAATACCAGCCTGGCCCAAATATACATATAATTATAAGGGAGGGAGTAGAAAGGTATTTGAACTAAGTGGTTGAGAGCCGAAATACCAGCCCGGTCCAAATATACTTATAATTATAAGGGAGGCAGTAGTGAGGGGGGGACCTCAAACCCGTGACCTCTCATAGATGGTGATATGATCAAACCGGTAGAGCTGGCCTAGAAGCCGATAAGAAACTCATTTCTATGTTTCTATAAGTTTAACAAGGGCCGGGCTCGGGCTTCATCATTTCCATGCTGGCTAGGCTCTGGCTAGCAATTTCGGGCCCGACCGAAGCTTTGGCCAGCCTTAGGCTTCTAGTTTAGAAGTCGGGCCGTTTTAGGCATTCCTCGACCAAGCCCAACATCGTCCATGAAAACCCCCAGCTTTTTTTTTCTGTTTTTTTTTTTTATTCCGAGGCTTGAGAATATATCTTTTTATATTTTTGTTAAATGGACGAGGTGATTTTTGAAATCTACCATCTTTTGATTTGACCCGCTCTCCTTTAGTTTTCTCTTGAATTAAGCCTTCACTTTACTTCACTGGTAAAGTAAGTTTACCAAATATGAAGTGGATAGCGAGTGAGAAGTGAACAAATATGGTGGTTTCCACTCGTGATTAAATCCTATGGTAAAAAATCAATATCATATGGGTTTTTATAATATATGTGAGAGACCGGTTTCCAATTCAATCTTGAAGCTGATTTTTTTTCTTTAGTTTTAACCATCTTCATTATCTTACTGTTAATGACGGATAAAGAGTTCTGTAGCCGAAATGGGTGATACATGGAGGCCTTTTTCATATTTTAACTCTCTTAGTGATAAGAGAACTTCAACTGAAATAGGCTAGGGAGAAAATCCATAAATGTCCCTCGTAGTTGGGTAACTCCTCCACATCTAGGGTTGCAATCAGGTATCCGACTCTCCGATTACTCGAAAGTTCGGAACTGAAAAAAACTAGGTGGGGCCGTTTTGGGCATTCCTCGGCCTAGCTCAGCGTAGTCAATGAAAACCCCCAGTTTTTTTTATTTAATTCATAGGCTTGAGAATGTATCTTTTTATATTTTTTTGTTAATTGGACGAGGTGATTTTTGAAATTTACTATCTTTTGATTTGACCCGCTCTCATTTTATTTTCTCTTGAATTAAGCCTTCAGTTTACTTCACCAGCAAAGTAAGTTAACCAAATATGAAGTAGATATCGATTGAGAAGTGAACAAATAGGGTGTGTCCACTCGTGATTAAATCGTACAGTAAAAAATCAATATCATCTGGGTTTTTATAATACATGGGAGAGATCGGTTTCCAATTCAATCTTGAAGCTGATTTTTTATTCAATTTTCACCATCTTCCTTATTTTGGCAGTCTTAATGACGGATAAAGTTTTTTGTAGCCAAAATGGGTGATACATGAAGCCCTCTTTCCATTTTAACTCTCTTAGTGATAAAAGAACTTTAACTGAAATAGGCTAAGGAGAAAATCCATAAATGTCCCTCTTAGTTGGGTAACTCCTCCACTTCTAGGGTTGCAAATGGGTATCCGACTCTCCGATTACACAGAAGTTCGGAACTGCGAAAAAGGGGATCTGGAACCTATTTTAACCCCGATTCAAGAACAGGTCCGGGTCTAGAACCCACTTTTGGTTACGATTGATAAATGGGTCTGGTTATGGGTCCATTTAGGTTCCGACACGTGGACTTGGGACCCATATGAGCCTTTAATATTGCAAATAGTTCCTCAAAATTAGCTTTTTCGAGGACATTTTTCGGTATAATACTTGATGTAGTAGACGTGATGCACCATTAAAGGTTGAATAATTTTCTTATTTTAATAAAAAAGAAGAATAAAGGGAAATTTGAATCGTTTTTGGAACTAAATTCCAGTCATCTAGGTGGAACCGGTTCCGGAATCAGATATGGGTTTTCCTATCGGAACCGGGTCTAGAACCAACAAAACAGGTTCCCAGTCAAAACCAGAGCCGGCTGTTATTTAGAAACGGGTCCGGGTCCACTATGGTTCCGATCCAGAGACGTCCCGTTTGCAACCCTATCTACATCTCTTTCTTTGTGACTGTGGCGAACCTAGGAATTTTATTTGGGCGGGGCTAAGATTTTCTAGACTTTTCTAGTCCTTTTTCCACATCAACAAATGGTGAAAGAGAAGATTTGTTGCACTTCAGAAAAAAAAAAAAGTAGTTAAAAATCAATTTCTATAATTTCTGTAATTTTATCGGTGAATGGCCTTTTGATATGATGAAAGAAATTGAATATCTAATACCGTTTAATGGGGTTGCGTGTATAGCATCCTAAACAACCTTTCATTCTTATATTGGGGTTTTTTTTTTTTTTTTTTTTTTTGATATCTCAAGGTATCCCTACATTTGGTGGGATTGACAGTGTCCTAACCGAGCCAACACCCGGTTGGGGTATTCTTATATATTTTAACTTGTCTTTGTTTGAGCAACATTGAGCTTTCCAAAGACCCTTGGGCATATATTGAGAAAGAAGAGTAGAACATTACAGTGGATACAAATTTCTAAAATCCGAGCCCTACAAAAAAATGCCTTAAAATGTATATGATATCGAGAATCAGAATTAATCCGACCGTCCGATCGACTTAACCTTTTTTTTATTATAAAATTTGGTTAGCATAATCATATGTATATTTATCTCGATATTTGATCAAGCTATTTATACAACGGCAAAAGTTAATTTTTAATTTTCTGGGCATAGATGTAAATGCACCCTTGAAACTCACGTAAGTAAGTTTTTATCGGTGTTCATACTTAAATCCCAAAAGAGACTAATAAAATATTTATAATGATGTTTAAAATAAAAAACTAAAAATCTAAGCACATTAAATTAAAATTTTTAAAAATATTCTTAAAGCAGACAAATATATTATCTGCCATTATTAATATTTATTACATATTCAGATTAAGTCATCCTCGATGACTCAAGGAATTACATGTGAGTCACTAACTCTGCTAACATTATTATAAAGATCTTCCAGAGATGGTTAGGACTGCTTTATCCCTCTACAGTTATCAACACATCATCTCTTCAGCGGTTCAAATCACCAAAACGTGAGCCCACTAATCAAAACCCAAGGATTCGGTTTTCGAACCACAGAAACAATCTTGTTGGAATGAGAATAAAATAAAGCTTAAATGATAGAGAGGTAGATTTAAAATCTAAAGATAGCCCAAAACCCAATTAAAAGATGGGTCCCTTGGCCTTAATATTTCCTAACAAATGATTTAGATCTTTGATTCATGTGCCAATCTTTGTTGCTTTCCCATCTGGTGTGGGCTTTAACCGACAAATGCTAGAGGTTATTTATTGATGAGCTCCACTTGGATGAAATACATTTGATTAGAAATGGGCCACAAAGACATCGAACGTTTGTGAGAATGAGGTTGAAAAAGAGATACGTGATATTAACTTAGACACGGTTGCAGCTATACCGCTGCTATTCGGGGTGGTAAAGTCGTGAGTGCCACTTTTCCTCCTCTCTGAGCGGAGGAAAAGTGGCAGTGCAGCTTTACCGCTGCTATTAAGGGCGGTAAAGCTGCATTTTCCAATTTTCCTCCTCTCTGAGCGGAGGAAAAGTAGCAGTGCATCTTTACCGCTTTATTAAGGGCAGTAAAGCTGCATTTGCCACTTTTCCTCCTCTCTGAGCGGAGGAAAAGTGGCCATGCAGCTTTACCACTTCTATTAGGGGCGGTAAAGCTGCATTTGCCACTTTTCCTCCTCTCTGAGAGGAGGAAATCTTGCACCGATGCGGTCATGATGTTAAAACTGATTTTTTCCTTTTTGTTTTTCATTTTTTACATCTTGATCTGGTCACGACTAGGGGCACAGGTCCAAATAATATATAATGGATGGCCATGTATAATTAACTTTTAAATGGAATAATATTAATTCACAACAAAAACACAATATATTACTTGTTTGGTAAATTTACTTTACTTGTGAAGTGAAGTTAATGGTTAAAATAAGAGAGAAAAAAGTAAAGGTTTGGTGAAACAAAAAATGTGAGAGATCAGTTTTATGTGATTTCCTTTTAGAAGGAAGAGCTTTTTTATTTGTAAGTGTGCTCGTGGATCGGGCCGGGCCCCTTTGGGTTGGGCATGGGGTTTAGGCTGTAATTGATGGGTCGTGCTCAATGTTCTTTTATTTGAACTAAGTGGTTGAGAGCCAGAATACCAGCCCTTTTCCAAATACACATATAATTATAAGGGAGGGAGTAGTGAGGTATTTGAACTAAGTGGTTGAGAGCCGGAATACCAGCCCGGTCCAAATATACATATAATTATATGGGAGGCAGTAGTGAGGGGGGGACCTCAAACCCGTGACCTCTCACAGACGCTGATATGATCAAACCGGTTGAGCTGGCCTAGAAGCCGATAAGAAACTCATTTCTATGTTTCTATAAATCTAACATGGGTCGGGCTCGGGCTTCATCATTTCCATGCGGGCTAGGCTCTGGCTAGCAATTTCGGGCCCGACCGAAGATTTGGCCAGCCTTAGGCTTCTAGTTTAGAAGTCGAGCCGTTTTAAGCATTCCTCGACCTAGCCCAACGTCGTCAATGAAAACCCCCAGCTTTTTTTTTATTCCGAGGCTTGAGAATATATCTTTTTATATTTTTGTTAAATGGACGAGGCGGTTTTTGAAATTTACTATCTTTTGATTTGACCCGCTCTCCTTTAATTTTCTCTTGAATTAAGCCTTCACTTTACTTCACTGGTAAAGTAAGCTTACCAAATATGAAGTGGATAGCGAGTGAGAAGTGAACAAATATGGTGGTTTCCACTCGTGATTAAATCCTATGGTAAAAAATTAATATCATATGGGTTTTTATAATATATGTGAGAGACTGGTTTCCAATTCAATCTTGAAGCAGATTTTTTATTCAGTTTTGACCATCTTCCTGATTTTACTGTTAATGACGGATAAAGAATTTTGTAGCTGAAATGGGTGATACATGGAGGCCTTTTAACTGAAATAGGCTAAGGAGAAAATCCATAAATGTCCCTCGTAGTTGGGTAACTCCACCACATCTAGGGTTGCAATCAGGTATCCGACTCTCCGATTACTCGAAAGTTCGGAACTGAAAAAGTACTAGGTGGGGCCATTTTGGGCATTCCTCTCTGAGCGGAGGGAAAGTGGCCATGCAGCTTTACCACTGCTATTAGGGGCGGTAAAGTTGCATTTGCCACTTTTCTCTTAGAGGAGGAAATATTGCGCTAATACGCTCATGTTATTAAAACTGATTTTTTCCTTTTTGTTTTTCTTTTTTTACATCTTGATCTGGTCACGGCTAGGGGCATAGGTCCAAACAATATATAATGGATGGCCATGTATAATTAACTTTTAAATGGAATAATATTAAATCACAACAAAAACACAATATATTACTTATTTGGTAAATTTACTTGTGAAGTGAAGTTAATGATTAAAATAAGAGAAAAAAAAGTAAAGGTTTGGTGAAACCAAATTAGAGATCAGTTTTTTGAGATTTCCTTTTAGAAGGAAGAGCTTTTTCATTTATAAGGGTGCTCGTGGATCGGGCTGGGCCCCTTTGGGTTGGGCATGGGGTTTAGGCTGTAATTAATGAGTCGTGCTTAATTTTCTTTTATTTGAACTAAGTGGTTGAGAGCCGAAATATCAGCCCGGCCCAAATATACATATAATTATAAGGGAGGGAGTAGTGAGGGGGGGCCTCAAACCCTTGATCTCTCACAGATGGTGATATGATCAGACCAGTTAAGCTGGCCTAGGAGCCGGTAAGAAACTCATTTATATGTTTCTATAAGTCTAACATGGGTTACCCCAACCTATCACGCCCACAAACCGGAACTCAAATAACATCTCTGAATTTCGAGTCGCAATGGGTGTGGAGTCTGCAAGCCATGGAGAATCTACCCCACACTGGTGTTCTCACTGGATATCACGTGTAAGAACGTACATAGTTCCATTACATTCATAGCACATTTCATAATTCATTTTAAAGGAAGCAATATCAAGCATAGCATCAAGTATATATCATAACCATGCTATAAGAAATAGGATGTCGGAGCATAACCAGTTCATCAAAGAAGTAGAGTGCAGAAGTGTATATGTTCAACCATTATTACCTATTTTCATCAAAATAAAAGTCTCACAACTAACATCAACTGCCACTAGCACTCAAGAACACAATCTCCAAGACTGCAATGTATCGCCCTCACTCAAATGGATGTCTAGACAACATCATCCGGGGTCCACTACGCTAGCTCAACTGCCAAATCCTCTGGCGTCCAGACCTCTGGGATAACAGCCACGGTAAAGTCTCCTGCAACGCCAAGGGTAACAAGTGATCGCAAGTAAACAAATATAATAACAAGATATGTTGCATCAAATAGAATTGAAGACATAAAGATTATAAAGATGGCAAGAAATAGGATAACTAGGCATGATAGGCCAACATCAATGAATCATGTGAGACATCAGACATATCTAACAAGTACAAACTAGCAAATGGCAATCCACATGAGCTCATTCTTCCAACTACACGATATAAGCAAGAAGTCCGTGGTAAGAGCTAGATAATATAAGGAAGACAAGGGGTACCGCAAGCTTCATATAGGAATTAATATTGTGGCCAGCAAATAAAATAAGAATTTGGTAGCTGTACACTAACGGTTAGCTGTTTTGTAGCTTACAACTACCGGTTAGCTGTTCTATAGCTTAGGACTAGCCATAAATGGCATACGTTTAGAAGTAAATCTCCAGTTCTGAAACTCAAAATGGCGAATAAAATTACAATGGGGATCCCAATTCTAACATCAAAACTTGCAGATTTCCATTTTCAACATCACCTTACCAATCTAATCCACTGCATACAAGACCTAACTCTACCAATTTAACCATTAACCAGCCATAACATGTAATTAACCCTAAAAACCCCAGAAGAGCTTGAATTAGAGTATAGAGAGTATATAACTATCAATTCAAGGAAATCGAGCATGCATGTTATGAAATTATAGTTGTATATTTGCCTCAAGCCAAACCTAGTTGAATTCCCCCAAGATCCTCCAAGAATCCTCAAGATCTCTAGCAATTCCCCAAGAAAACCCAATCTAATCCCCCAACAAGAGATCATACACAAAAAAACAAGGGAATTGGGGCTAATAAATCATGCATGCAAGCAATAAAACCCTAGATCTAGACGAAAGAGAAGGTTTGGGAAGGAAATTGCTTACTAATTGAGATTCAACCAAGAGAATTGAGAAGCGAGAGAAGATCTTGATGAAGGAGATGATAATCAAGGGCTCTCGATGCTTGAATTGGCTCCTAACTTAGATTGATAAGATCTAGGTCTCCTTGCTTGAGAGAGAGAGAGAGAGAGAGAGAGAGAGAGAGAGAGAGAAATGAAATGAAATGACTTGAAAAGCTAAGTTATATAGGTTTAGTGAGTTTTTTGTATATACAAGAAAGTCCTCGGCTCTAGTGGTTCTAGCAAATGGATCCTTATGAAATTGAGTCCAACAAGAAGTGGTTTAAATGCAAGGACAAAGTAGTGGGGGTACAATTCCAAAGTCCAAAGTAGTGGGGGTACAATTCCAAAGTCCAAGGTGTCTAGGACCCAAAAAATCTAAAATTACAAATAACCCCCTATACTTAACTAGGTCCTTCTAGGTCCCCAACTTGGTCCAAACTCTCCAAAGACCTCCTTATTCCTATCCTAACCCCTAAAAACTAGTAATTACCCAACTAAACCTGACTAATTAGCCGAAAACACGAAATTAGGATACAAGGCCTTACATAACCCGACCCATTTTCATCCCCATCCAATCCCTTCGGTTGGAAACTGAAGTGATACAACTTACAAGACTTTTGTTCCTCCATTTGCAAGCAACAGTCAAGAGACTGCAGAGTAGTCTTGCGCAAGTTCCATTACCTGTTCCTCTCTTTGTTCAAGAAGGATAGGAAAGAAACCAGCCATGATCTCAGCCCTGGATGTGAAAAACAGACTGAACAATTACTAGGCAATCTGAGTTCACTTTTGCTCCACTAATTACTTGGTTTGGGCAATCTGTCCCATTGTACTATTTGTCACTTTTTAAGATTCTTGAAGAAGGAGTTTGGAGAAGCTAAAATGGGGCTTCTTCTGGAAATGAATGAGAAGGAAGTCAATGTACAACTCTTTAGGTCAAACTATCAATGCCAAAAGGACGTATTGTCTTAAGAAAATCATTGAGAAAACTTGGCTCTATTAAGTGGTGGTAGAGGTTTGGGGAAGAAAGAGAAGCATTACAAAGAAAAGTCACTTTGAAAATTTAAGGGAGAACTGAGGAGTTGGAACTTGGTAGTTTCCCTATGCGGCCCGCAGGGGGCGGGGTGTGAGATTGAGTGTTGGGGTGGGTGGGGGGGCGCTGGGGGTGTTTATGTTGGGGAAGAGCCGCTTAAATTGGATTTTCCTAAGTTGTATAGGGTTATGATTGAAAAAAGGTTGGTTTGTTAATTGCTGTCTTTCAGTTTTTGGGTGGAAACAGGCATGGTTGTGGTTGTGGTTGGGGTGGGGGGGGGTGCGGGCAGGCGCTGGGGGTGTTTATGTTGGGGAAGAGCCGCTTAAATTGAATTTTCCTAAGTCGTATAGGGTTATGATTGAAAAAAGGTTGGTTTGTTAATTGGTGTCTTTCAGTTTTTGGGTGGAAACGGGCATGGAGTCTAATTCTTAAGGTGCTTGTCTGAATCAATGTCGGTATAGTATGAGTCCCTAATGTTTCTTTTTCTGTCTCTCTCTCTATCAATTACACATGTTTAAAATTTTAATTTATGGTTCAATTTTTAGCATTAAGAGTATTTAGGATTTTTAAATTTTTAGAAATTCCTGTTTCTAACGTCTTATTTATTTATTTATTATACACATATATATTATTTTCAATAATAAAAGAATGATCAAGTACCAGTTAACACAACCCAACAGATATCAAGTTTTCTATTTTTTCACCAACATTTCTGCCAAAGATGGCAAACATGTTGAAAATAACAAGCTTCCAGTTTCATGAGCTGAAAGTAGCTCAAGGTCATTTATTTCATTACCACTCTAGTGATACCTAATATCTGTGAATTTTGGACTACACCAAGTACTATCCATGGAAATCATGTATTTTCTGTTACTGAAGTTTGTGGAGAACAGTGACTTGAACCTGTAACCTTGCAGTTGCAACAATTTTATTTTATTTTATTCGTTTGATTAGCAACATGACTTGACCCAGTAACCTCATGTTGCAACAATGAGCACCTTTCAACAGTGCTATGGGTTCAAACAATTATTCTATACATACATCAACATGGGCAAGTCCAAAAAGAGTAGAGTGTATAACTATATCTGGGGGTGGCAACAAGTCAGAGCAAACCTAAACCCACCCCAGATAAGACCTACCTCAACCCATAACTGCCCCAACCTGCCATGGGTTGATGGTATATGGCACCAATAACCAAACCCACCCCGTGAGGTACAGGTCGTGTCAGGTCAACTACCTTTTACTAGTCATTTATTTTTAATTTATTAAAATATAAAAGTATTAAATATATTTACATTTATCACCTGCACTGGGGGAGCTTAAACCTTCTATGTTAGCACTCCCACTTCTATAAATATCCAATACCGAGCTAGGAGGGCTGCAAATTTTTTTTTCTATATGAAAACTGATCATAAACAAGATGCATAGGGGTAGCCAAAACTTGAACCCCGCCCAAACCACACCCCAGTCAAAATTCATAGACCCATGTTTTCCTCAAACACAAGAAAATCACAATCAAACCTGTCCTTAATAAGGGTGGTTCAGGGACGATCACCAGTTTAACCCAACCCACTACCATCGCTAACTACACTTTAGCAGGTTATGTCTCCACATGTCATTTACAACTATATGTAACACAAGCAAATAGAAAATGATACTTGGTAAAAAAATAAACTGGCCAGATTCAATTGTGCTTTCCCAAAGTACGTAACGGCTCTTAAATTGCAAGTATAGAATCTACGATTTACTTAAATGAAGATGATAAAAAAAAGGACAAAAACAAGGATCTTCTACACTACGATGCCAACATATGGCAGGGACACACCATGGGTATAACAGAGACATGGATTTTATACATTAAAGTGAAGAATCAGATGCGATATGACATGATACGTTGCCTATTTAGAAGTATCCGTGCATCATAGCTTCTACATTGATATGTGCAATGATAATAACAGAAATGAACAATATCCAAATTACAGAAAGAGGCTTTCATTAGGCAACATTACTGTACAGTGTAGCGAATCATACAATCATATTTTATTTATAATGATAACACAATGCACATGTGAAGAGAAAATACTTGATGCGAAGAAAACCAAGATAGATCGTGTGCAAGTGTGTCATTTCTTCAAGTATATAGACAAATAGACAATTGAAAGATTATTATATGGATGGATTCTACAATTATAGAAGCTCCAATGAAGTTTAAATGTACCCCACATCTAAACCAGTCAGCAAACATTGATGCTGAATTGGGAGTTTGGACACTAAAGGCAGATAACCATCTACTTCACCACACTATTCAAACTGCTTGTGACTTGGGGTACAGCAAAGCCAGAGGGAAATTCAACTATCAACTGAGTGCAAATTAATAGCCATTTCATATCCGAATTTTCCTCATCAAAACCAACCCTGGTAAGTTAAAACTGCAACTGGAAGTTAATCTATTTTACTCTTCATTACCTTTTTTGATTTTTTTTCAGGAAGAACAAGAAGATGAAGTTCTGAACCCATCACAATCTTGTAATTTACCAAAGGACCCCAACCAAGCTCCTTTCCACAGAAAAGTAGCAGTTGTTTGTCTGTAGATATCCCAATCCTCTTATAGATCATTTCTTTGACATCATTGATGGTACTTGATATAGTCACAACAAGTGTGATGACATCGTTATTCGGTGCTCTGACATATATATGTCTCTTCGAGCTTGATGCCGACATGACCAACTGGATAGTGGATTCCTTCTGGATATTGTAGTTGACCAGAGACAGATGATTCTCGAGTCGTCTTCCAGAGAAAATGAGATGCTGATGACAGATAGACGATCCCAACTTCTTCTCAATCTTGGCCATGACATGACTGATAGTATCAGAGCTCTGGACTTCAAGTGTTATTGTTTTTCCCTCCCATGTCTTGACAAATATTTGCATCACAATAGGTGTCAGATGAAGAGTGGATCCTTGACCAATGTTGTAATCAATCAGAGTGCAACTGTCTATGAGAGTTTTTTCAGCATGGATGAGTTGTTGTGCATTTAGCGGGACACCCAAGATGCTCTCAATCATGACCTTGACATCTTCAATTGTATACCATATCTTTAAATCAAGCATAATGTTTTTCCCCTCTGGTGTATTGATGAATATTTGTAATTTATCCGTGGGACAAATGACCAAGTGAAGCGTTGAGGCTGCAAGGATGTTGTAAGCGGCCAAAGTCTGACTGTCCTCAAGTGTCCTTCCAGCATAGATGAGTCTTTGCTGTTCAGGTGCCACCCCCTCCTTTTCATGAATGATGGCCTTGATGTTCTGGATGGTATCCCAGGGCTTGACATCCAGTGTAACTAATTTATTGGTTGATGGTATCTTAATGAAAATTTGCATTCCAACCGTACTTTGGACAAACATATGGAGGGTAGAGTGCTTCTGGATGTTGCAATCAGCCAGTGTTTGATTGTCGTTAAGATGATTGCCTGCAAAAAACATCTCCTGAAGAGTTTCGGGAATGCCTTCCACATCCCGAAATCTGGCTTTGACATTTCTGATTGTGTCGGACTTCTTTATTTTCAAGGCAATGGTCTTCAGAACCTTCACAAAGATTTTCATCTACAACAAGGAAGAAAAGAAGGCACTGGTAAATTGCCATCATAGAGATAAGAGTCCAAATAAGCAAAATAAGAAAAACTAGAGTACACTTCTTTTTCTTTTTCTTTTTCTTTTTTTGGCTTTCCCTTGGCAGCAAATTAATCTTGCTAGTTGGTGCATGCAGCACATTGACAAGGATTAGAACTGATCATCTTATGGGACTGCATAAGGACTGCAATGATGCCTGTTTGAACAACCATAAACCTTCATATGGAATTTTTTTTTCAGGGAGAAAATGAAAGGCCTATGGTTCAGTTGACTTTTCATTAACCACTTTTTCACAACTTTCCATTCACTTTACCCAATAGGTACAAAAAAAAAAAAAAAAAAGGAATAGAAAAGGGAGGGGTGGGGTGGGGGGTTTCAGTTTGGGCAATCTATTGGGTGAGAATAGAAACATAAGTAATTTACAAGGGACTGTTTGACTAAATGGGGCAGAAGAACTTATTTATTCCTGAAATCCCATGGCAAAATGTTGGAGAATGGACATTATGGCCAGACATTTTTAGCTGAAATTGTAAATAGCAACTTCTGGAAAACTCTAGATTTTCTACTTCCGAAGTTACTGACTTGCAGGAAGAAACTAGCACAATGTACAATAGGACCACCAGCACCTCTATACTCCGTCCACAACCTAGATGGTATTGAATCCCATGTGAAAGCATATGAGACATCCTGATGAAACCCTTTCTTAGGATCCATTAAAACAATGGCATCCCAAACAACATGTGAGACCTATATGTCCCTCTTTGTAGATAAAACTTAAAATTCAGCAAAAGTAAAAGCTCTTGTCCATCTATCTTCATCAACCTCTTGTCCCTTCCATCTTTCTCCAAGGGCTCATTTGTTTCATGGAATCGAATTCTTACGGGTTCTAAGAAAAGTATTTCCAAAAGTGGATAAAGTCGAAGAAATAAAGATAAATTTCCAGAAATGGCTATCAAATAATCTCTTCTTTTCATGGAAAATGAATTAACGGGAGATTGAAAAAGAATACCCATCATCATACTAGTAAATCATTTCTCCACCTCCCCTTAATTTATTTTCCATTAAAGGGGAGATATTTGATAGCCATTCAAGGCCGGTTCATTTCATGTAAATAAATTCTTAGGAATCTTAAGACTTGTATTTCTAAAAGTGATTAAAATTGAAGAAAGAAGGGTGAATATCCAAAACTAAAAACTGGAGTAATCTCTCCCTTCAATGGAAAATTCACCAAGGGAGATCCAAACAACGAAATAATTAGTCAGTCATCACCCAAGCAATTCAAATTCTAGAAAAGCCAA
This sequence comes from Umbellularia californica, assembly GCA_028538565.1. Classification (NCBI taxonomy): domain Eukaryota; kingdom Viridiplantae; phylum Streptophyta; class Magnoliopsida; order Laurales; family Lauraceae; genus Umbellularia; species Umbellularia californica. The sequence continues at coordinate 7,361,648 of JAPQWN010000001.1, read as the reverse complement.
GTTCCTATCCACATCTCCACCCTATAGCCTTCACCTCTCAAGGTCTCACCTTTTCCATAATCCTTGGTTGGAGCCCATGTGACCAATAATTCCTATAAACCACTTTAGGAATTCCGATAGGAAAAACCACTTTTGGAAAACGATTTACCAGAAATTCCAAGAATCCAATTCCTCTAAAATGTTCCCACCCATTATCAAACCAAACCCTCCAACACACAACAAACAACAAACACCATGGATTGAATCATCATCAAATGAAACATATTCAAGGGATATTCAACCAAATACCCATCTCATCTCCCTTAATTCTTACTTCTGTGGCTGCCATGCACCCACAGGTGGCACCCATTCAAAGCATGGGGTGCTTGTAGAAACAACCCAATTGCAGCATAACCCATGTACAAGGCCCTCGTCAACATATGCATGGTGCATTTGTAGAGAAAAGAACACAAAGGGTGAAGTCTAAGAAAAGCAACAAGTCGATCAAAGGACAAAAAAAAAAAAGAGAGATGAGGATTTCATGCATACCTCGCCTTGATCGCGGGACTGCGACCCGTTATCAGCATCTTCAATGGAGGCTGGAGTTGATGCAGCGATTGATGGAGAAAAAGGCCTTTCGTCATTCTCCGCCATCTCTGGATCTATGGATTTGAGAGAGAAAAAGGGTTTTAAGGCTTCTATTCTAGAATCCAGAGGGAATGAAAGGTGTTGTTGCGTTTCAAGTTTCAATAGCTTTGTATTGAATGATTCATATTCTCAAGGACGGTTCTAACTTGAAGAAAGTGGATTCCGGCGGTAACTCTCTTGTTAAATGATTTTTTTTTTTTTTTTTTAATTTCCCAATGGCAAATCCCGTTCCAGCTGACAAATGTACGTGCAATATACAAGTTTTTTTTAGGGAAAGTTTCAAATAAGGCATTAATTCCTCCCTAAGTTTTTTTTTTTTTTGATAAGTTTTCAATTAACGACATCCAGCCATTTAAACGTATTTTTTAGTTACCTTTTTCCTCATTTTTTTTTTAAAAATATCCAAATTATCCTTCATTTAAAGCTACGATGTGGTTCCGATAGTCACTACATGCAGCCGATGATCGTGGGATGCTGGTTGTCATGGATTATCCCGAGGGCATCGGTGAAGGAAATGAGAAGAATATAAAGGAAGTGAAAGAAGATTTTTATTTCAATGAAGTGTAATTTGGGTATTTAATAAAAAAATGAGGGAAAAAATTGTTGAAAAATAGCTTTAAATTGATGGATGTCCTTAATTGAACTTCCCGGAAAACTTAATAACTAACGTGAAAAGTTTTTAAACTTGTGTCATTTTTGAAGTAAGACAAAATTTTAAGGCCTTATTTGAAAATATTCCTTTTTTTTTATGACACAAGTATCCCTGAAGTCATTGATACAGCCAGGCTAACCATCCAGGTAGTGCCCATTCAACCCACATAAACACAAACCTTTACATCATCATTTTGTTGTTGTTTTCTTAGGAGAACCCTTATTTTGTTGTTAGAGCATGGTTTCCACCTTCAACCAATTTAATTCTTTCTTTTGCATGAATTGGTAAATTCCTAATTATACATTGTTTATATTTTATTTATTCATCATCGTTGGGTTTCATCACAAAAAGAACTATGATGTATATACTCTTTAGACTTTAAGGACTTAAAAACTAAGAGTTATAATCATGTGATTAGGTTGATGTCTCATATTCTCATCATTTACGTCCAAACTTTGCCATTCTATAACCTTCACGGGGAGGCCCTGCATCCAGGTTGGCTCCACTGAGAGGGGCATTTTCTAGTGTCCTCCGTATATATATTATACTAGCACAAAAATCCGTGTTAATTACAGTTATGCATTAAAAATATAGGATTCTATGTATGTTAGAAATGAGGAAGATGAGAGTCCATAAATAGGGAGGAATATTAGTGGAAAGGGGAGGGAGAGGATGTTAGCGGTTATAGAAACTGAAAATAAGTGCTGGTCAAAATTAAAAAGTGAAGTCAAAATTAGATCTAAAACTCTCCAGCTTAATATATTATAATAGCACTGATTGATTGTGACGGAAAATATAGTGTGATGAATGGGATGCATTTTTAAAACCACGCGAGGCTCCTTTTCCCGGTCTCTCCACGTAACAAGAGAAAGATCTTTATTGCCGGCTAGGAACATAGATAGTGTGCGAGACCGTGTGAGCTTGAGGCTTTTGTAAGGTAAAAATACAAAAGAATGAGATATTAATTCAAACAGAGTGTCAAGAAAACCAGAATTCATGATATTTCCAGTGGTGAAGAAATTAGTCAATGGATATAGAGCCACTGGAATCTATAACCCTCAAATGTTGTATTTTAGAAGGTCATTCGATTTAAATTTGTAATTGCATTGTCCCACTACACCCAAAATGTAGCACATACCTAACCGTCTTCTCTGACTTATCTAATTTGTGATTGGATTTGTATCAGCTATAACACATCCACTTTTATTATGCATATTCCAAATCATTTCAAGTTCATCTCTATCCTTCTAGCAACAATGTCTCCAATGGTGAGTATGACTGATTCTTCTCTTATCTTCACATCTCCTTGTTCTCTTTTTTGCATATATATTTTTATTCTTTCATGGATGGAGGGGTAAAATGCATGGAGTAGATTTGATAAGATAGGGGGTTGGTTCAAGTGAAATAAATAAGTAATAGGTTAGGATGAAATTCTTTGGTAGAAGTTAAGCATGGATGGGGATGATTTTGACTGGTGATGACAACTGAAGATTGGGCGTGCTGGATGAAGTTCATTAAGTGTGACGCTGAGCGGAATTTTGGGTGTAGAAGGGTTAGATTTGTTGAAGCTGAAAACACTGCTCTTGAGTACAATATTCACAAGAAATTGGAGTCTGAATGGTTAAACCTAAGTGAAAAATGAATTGTATGGAGCTAATAGGGCCCATCTGATGGGGACTACATGGTTAGTTTGGGTGCATGTGAGGTTGATTGATTGCAAACCCAAAAACTCAGTTACTAGAGGTTTCCAATCAAAAATTCACATGGGGAAGAAGCTTTACCATTTTTCCTCCATTAAGGAGTCCAATCCTCTTAAGAATTTCTGATTTGGCGGGGCACTCTCTTCCACAGAATCCGACAATCCCTGGCTCTAGGGTTGATGGTAGAGACTTACGTGAGTGTGTGAGTAGTTACCTTTCAAAAAAAAAAATTTCTTGAGTTCGGTTTGTGTTCGGTTGGAATTCCATAATGATGCCCACCAGCCACCTATTGAAAATCTAAGCCATTCAAAATCGATGCCCTCACTGTGCATGTCATCTTCAAATTTTATTCCAATAGGAGTTGGCCCCATCACCGTAAGATTGACCATATATGATGAATAAGTGCATTAGATCGTATTAATCGCATCATTCATCATATAGGGCAAGGGCAATTACATTGAGTGGCTCAATTTTCCAATATATGGGCCCCACTGTAGGGTTCCACCTTATCAACTCAGGAGTTTTCTCAGGCTGCCCCTCAGAGGATCCATACTCATTATTTTGCAAACTAATGTAGCATATTGGGACAGTTAAAAGGCATATAGATGGTATACATTTCCATGCAGAACTAAGGTAATAATATTCATCAAGCATACAGATGGTATATATTTCCATGCAGAACTAAGGTAATAATATTCATCAAGCATACAGATGGTATATATTTCCATGCAGAACTAAGGTAATAATATTCATACAGCCAAGCAAAGAGAGGCACAGGAAAACCATATGTGAGGAATCAAAAAAATCAAAGCTAACCTTTGATGAGTAGCTTCTACTACATGCAATAAAAAGTTCAGAAAATAGAAGACCTGAAATTCTATCATGAAAGGAAGAAGAAAAACCCAACGTTGTGCACTTTCAGCCTACCCAACTTTTATTAACCAACACTTCTATATCAAACTTTGCCAAAGCATAAACATTTTTTTCCCATCTCCATGCTTCAGATTCACTATCTACATAACCTTTCAAAGAAAAGGTAAACTTTCATTAACCAACACTACTATATCAAACTCTGCCAAAGCATAAACATTTTTTTACCATCTCCAAGCTTCAGATTCACATCTACATAACCTTTCAAAGAAAAGGTAAGCCGTCTGCATATATGCAAGTTCTCAAGAAAGGGTTTTCAGGAGGGTCACGTTCCAAACAGGCTAAACGGCCATCAAATCGGAACAGGGAAAACATACTTCAACAAACCATTGTCAACTGCAAGGGGATTTTTTTTTCTTTTGTGTGTGTGTGTGTGTGTAAATCAATCAACTTGCAAGGAGTAAATAGAACTTAATCCAATGTGAGATTTTTCCCTTGAGGTGATGTCAACATTGCTGGGGAGCCATCACAAACTCGAACCCCCCTAAATTAAAGGCGCCTACGTGCACAAACATTTTGGAGGAGAAAATCCCATTGTAGCATATTACTATAGGTATAAAAGTTCTGCACTGTAACTGTCAAACTGGCCTTTACAGAAACAACTGGCAGATTGTTTCCTGTTCAATCAATCTATAGACTTCAAAAGTAACTATTACAATATGATTCACCCATAAACAAGTGAGATTTTAGTATGCGATTGAAACTCCCAGCAGCTAACTGACGATGTCTGGGGAGAGAGAGAGAGAGTCAGTCAGTCCGTCCGAAAAGACAACTATAGGTCAAAATAATGACCACAAAATATGGCTAAAAAGATCACAAAATATTAATTATAATTCTATAAACACTGCATGACATGTGCAATTACCAAATACCTGATCGGGAAATTTGAGATTTTCTTTTAACAGATTATTATGTCAGCAAACCACACAAAATATTGAAAAACAAAATATACAAGTATTTTTCAAGGTAAGAAACAATTTATCACTTAAAAGGGAGCGAAAGCCATAAAAATACAAATAAAAACAGCTACAAGGAGGAAAGGCAATTGCCCTACAGTGTTTTGAAACACTCCACTGCCGTGATTGTTGCTTAAGCATTAGGCAACACAGCTGGAGAATGGAAGCAGCAAGATGGTAGTCAAATAGAGAAGCAAAAGAGTGGACAATGAGCTGATAAACTGGTCCAAGGTAAACAGAGACCTTCACAAGTGAAAGCAGATGAAAGGGCTACAGAGGAGAAGAGAGAGACCTCTCTCTTCAGAAGAGGAAAGGAAAAAGAAAAAAGAAAAAGAAAGAAAGAAATAAAGAAAAGAAGAAAGGGGAACAGGGCAGGGGGGTGGGGAATTCATGGCTGTGGAGACAAAAGTTGTGAGCACTATGCAATGACATCCGGTTATGTTAAGGTCTATCATAGAAGGATGACCCAACTGGGTGCAACAAGCCAAAACCAAGTGTGCGAGGCCCACCAACACGGACAAAGAAGAAACTGCCTTGTAGGTCTCAGCCAGATTGTAGGGTCCTCAGATCGTATAAATGATAAATGGGGTCCACAGCCTCAAATGTGTCCACCAGGGGAACCAATGCAGTTTTGGTATTTTTAGAATTAGTTTTTATTTATTTTTTGCAATGTCTGGTGTAATTAGTGAACTGTCTGGACAATTAGAAGGCTTAAAGCTAATATAATGAAGTTGGTTTATTTTAATTAGGAATCAAATCAGCCGCTGAAGGCATCAAAGACATCGGGCTCATCAATCTAATCAGTTCCATACTTTCCATGTACCAAATTCTAGCTACACTGTGGGAGGGAAGACTTCAAAGGTGTTTTCATCCATTAGTCCCCCTGCCCAAGGAGATTTCACAGATGGAAGATTGATTTTAAATGGGGTCCTCATCACCAATGAGTGACTTGGTTTATTTTGCAAGCTCAACCTCAAAAGGGCCCTCAATAGAGTTGACTGGGGCTCTCTTCAGCATATGTTACTGGTGGAGATCTTCTTTTTTTGGCACTTATATGGGTCATTTGGAAAGAAAGAAACATGTGGCATTTTGAAGGAGAATTCTCTGATGTAGAGATGTTAGTGAGGCAACTCACAGGTATCCTCCGCCATCCTCCACCACCAAACTTATTACCTTCCTCCATTCCCTCAATTGATGAGACACCTCACAAAAATCCTCTTCAAATTCGCAAATATGTTGATCGTTATGACTTTATTGCTTCTCACCATTTTTCTCTAGCCTACAAATAGTTCCTTGCAGCCCTTCACTCTTATATTGAGCCTCAGTCATACACAGAAGGCCCCCACCTCTTCACACTAGCAAGCTGTTATGACGAAAGAACATGAAGCTTTGCACAAGACTCATACATGGGGTCTTGTACCACTCCCTGATGGCAGATGTGCTATTGGTTGCAAACGGATATATAAAATCAAGAACCAATCTGATGGCAACAACTAACGCTTCAAGGCCCACCTAGTTGCCAAGGGCTGCAAGCAAGAATATGACATTGATTGTGAAGAGACCTTTGCTCTATTTGTCAAAATGACCATTTTTCGCACTCTAATCTCTATGGTTGCCGCTTTTCATTGGCCCTTTTTTCAAATGGATGTCAAGAATGCCTTCTTAAATGACCTTCTCATAAAAGAAATTTACAGGACTCTGCCACCAAAGACTTTTCTTCGATCACATTATGTATGAGATTGCACCGAGCTTTGAATGGACTCAAACAAGCCCCTCAGCTTGGTTTGACCGATTCTGCAATGCCTTCCTCAGTATTGGTTATTCCCATAGCTTCCATAATTTCACATCGTTCTTCTTCTCTACCACCAGCGGTTACATGCTTTTTTTTTCTCAATGTTGATGATATATTTATCATAGATGATGATCAAGAAGGAATCTGATCTCTCAAGACCTTTCTCAACTCACAGTTTGACATGAAAGATCTTGGTCCTCTGTGCTGCTTCTTGGGCATAGAAGTTGCCTACTCACCATAAGTCTTATCTTATAAAACAAATGAAGTATCTTAGAGATATTCTTGAGTGAGCAGGGCTAACTTATTCCAAAACAGTTAGCACTCAACATAGCTTAACCAAAAGCGCTCTGGTTTTAATGGCACTACTTTCTCTAATTCCACTCGCAATCAGCAGCTTGTAGGCCATTGTCTACTTAACTATCTCTCGACTTGACAACACTTAGCCAATCGGAAGGGTAAGTCAGTTCGTCTTTGCTCCTAATTCTATTCATTGGGTTGTTGTTTTTAACTTGGCTTAGCTCCTATTTTTATTCATTGGGTGGGTTTTTAATTTTATTTTGCTCTATCTTCAAGGGACAATGAATCAAGTCCTTCTTTCTAATGATAGCTCTCTCCAACTCACTGCCAACTTTGACTCTAATTGAGCCTGATGTGTTGATAGTTGTCACTTTAGTATGGGTTCCTACATTTTCCTTGGCCCCCTTTTCTGATTTCCTAGAAGAGGAAGAAACAATCAGTTGTTTCCCATTCTTCCACGGAAGCCAAAGATTGTGCTTAGCTCATACTACTGCTAAGATTATTTGGCTTTGTGGGCTACTTGCTGATATGGGTGTTTTCCTACATACTCCAACTCCTCCATATTGTTGAACATGCAAGTGTTCTCCGGATTGTTCACAATGATGTCTTCCTTGACTGCACCAAACATATAGATATCGATTGACACTTTGCTCGGCATCATCTTCCCAAGCACACCATCCTTCTTCATGCCATCTCCATTAGCCATATGGTCCTCATGTGCCACCATAACCTCCAGAGGATCACCACTATTTGATAGTCTCTCATGTATCATACATTTTCCCGGATTCAAATAGTTAGCCAAAGTTCATTATATTTGTATAGATAAGCTCATCATTACCAATAATGTACATGAGACTCCATTATAAATAGAGTGGTTGGGAACATTGACACACCACAACTTCTTCAATCCCTAGGCTTCTTGAGTTGTTTTAGCGGTAGCCAAAACTCGAACCCAGCCTGAACTGCTCCCCGGTCAAAATTTATAGACCCGTATTTGCCTTAAACCTAAGAAAACCATTATCAAACCTGCCCATTATAGGGTTGGGTTGGAGAGGGTCACCATTTTAACCCTATCAACTACCATCCCTAACTATACTTTAGCAGATTATCCCTCCATGTATCATTTACAGCTATACGTAATACAAGTGAAGAAAAAGAATACTTGCTAAAAAACGAACTGGCCAGTGGCCAAATTCAATTGTGTTTCCAGAAGTCTATATAGATACTTAAATTGCATGTGTAGAACTTATGATGTGTTTAAATGATGAAGATAGAAAAAGGAGAAAAGCAAGAATCTACTACATTATAATGTACAATAATAATAATTAACAGACAGAACAATATCCAAATTACAAAAAGAGGCCTTCATTAGACAATGTCGCCATACAGGGTACAGTAATACAATCATATTATATTCATAACGATAACACAATGCACATGTGAAGAGAAAATACTTGATACAAAGAAAACCAAGACAGTTCATGTGCAAGTTGGTCGATTCTCCAAGTATATAGATGATTGAATGATCAAGTACATGGACAAATTCTACAATGTCCATATACAATTATAGGAGATCTGATGAAGTTTAAATGTACCCCAGATATTAAAACAGTATGCAAACAATGATGTTGACTTGGGAGTTGGAAAACTAAAGCGGTGGTCCACTCAAAAATTTTCCTGATTTAATGTCAGTGTAACACAGAGTAGAAAACCATCCACTTCACCACACTGTTTAAACTGCTTGTAGCTTGGGGTTCATCAAAATCAGAGGAAAATTTCACTGCGAACTGGCTGCAATTTTATAGCCATTTCATAGCCGAAGTTTACTCATCAAAACCAACCCTAATAAGTTAAAACTGAATCTGGAGGTTAATCTATTTTACACTTCATTACCTTTTGACTGCTGATTTGTTGTAGAGGAAACAGCAAGACAAAGTGTTGATCCCATCCCAATATTGCATTGTTCCAAAGAACGCTTACCACGAACCTCATCTCCAGAGTAATATAGGATTTGGTGATTGATAGGAATCCTGGTCCTCTGACAGACCATTTCTTTTACATCATTGATGGTACTTGAAAGGTTCACATCAAGTGTAAGAACACCATAATTCGATGTCTTGACATATATGTGTTTCACCAAGCTTGATACTGACATGACCAACTGGAGGGTGGATTCCTTCTGGATGTTGTAGTCGGCCAGAGACAGGTGATTCTTGAGCTGTCTTCCAGAGTAAACAAGATGCTGATGACAGGGAAATGTTCCCAACTTCTTCTCAATCTTGGCCATGACATGATTGATAGTGTCGGAGATGTGGACTTCAAGTGTTATAATTTTTCCCTCCCATGTCTTGACAAATATCTGCACAAGAGACATCAGATGAAGAGTGGATCCTTGACTGATGTTGTAATCAATCAGAGTGCAGCTGTCTGTGAGAGTTTTTTCAGCATGGATGAGTTGTTGTGCATTTAGCGGGACACCCAAGAAGCTCTCAATCATGACCTTGACATCTTCAATCGTATACCATATCTTTACATCAAGCATGATGTTTTCCCCATGTGGTGTATTAATGAATATTTGTAATTTATCTGTGGGACGAATAACCAAGTGAAGGGTTGAGGTCGCAAGGATGTTGTAAGCAGCTAGAGTTCGGCTGTCTTCAAGTGTCCTTCCAGCATAGATGAGTGTTTGCTGTTCAGGTGGGACCCTCTCCTTGTCATGAATAATGGCCTTGATGTTCTGGATGGTATCCCAGGGCTTGACATCCAGTGTAACTGATTCACCAGTTGATGGTATCTTAACAAAAATTTGCATTCCGGCCGAACTATGGACAAACATATGGAGGGTGGAGTACTTATGAATGTTACAGCCAGCCAGTGTTTGATTGTTGTTAAGGTGATTTCCTGCAAAAAATATCTCCTGAAGATTTTCGGGAACGCCCTCCTCATCCCGAAATCTGGCTTTGACATCTCTGATTGTGTCAGACCTCTTTATGTCCAAGGCTATGGTCTTTGTAACCTTCACAAAGAGTTTCATCTACACCAAAGAAGAAAAGAAGGCATTGATAAATTGCTATCATAGAGATAGAATAAAAAAAAAAAAAAACAAAAAAAAAAAAAGAGAAAATCTAGAGTGCACATGGAAGCAACTTTAGCTTGGAACATGCAGCACATTGACAAGGATTAGAACTGATCATCTTATGGGACTACAAAAGGACCCCAACAATGCCTGGTTCAACAATCATAAATCTTCATGTGGAGAAATTTTTTCAGGAAAAAATGAATAGTCAATGGTTCTGTTGACTTTTCATTAACCACTTTTATCTCAACCATTCATTTACTTCTCCAATAGGCACACAAAAAAAAAAGGGTTTTGGGCAATCCATTGGGTGAAAATGAGAAATTATAATTAATTACATGACTCTGTTTGACTAAACGGTAGAGAGCATCTTTTTTTTCCTGAAATCCCATGGCAAAAATGCGGGAGAATAGACATTACACAGACATGTTTAGTAAAAAAAAAAAAAAACAGTCACATGGTTCATTGAAAACAGCAACTTCCTGAAAACTCTAGTTTCCCTAGTTTCCAAAAGTGACTAACTTACTGGAAGAAACTAGCACAAATGAACAATAAGATCACAAGCACCTCTATACCCAAGTCCAAATCCTAGGTGGTATAGAATAGAATCCCCTCTGCAAGTATATGAAACATCTGGAAGAAACCCTTTTCTAGGATTCATTAAAACATTGGCATCCCATTCAATGTTTGGAAAGTATATGTCCCAGTTTGTAGGTAAGACTGGACATTCAGCGCCATATAAAAGGTCTTGTCCATCTATCTTTCATCAACCTCGTCACTTCCATTGTTCTCTAAGTGCTCATTTGTTTCATGAAATTGAACTCCTAGGAGTTCTAAGAAATGTGTTTCCAAAAGTGGCTAAACTTGAAGAAATAAAGTTGAATATTCACAAGTGTCTATTAATTAATCCCTCCTTTAAATGGAAAATGAACTAACAGATGGAAAAAAAACACACTCCATCACCCTAGTAAATCATTTTCCATATAGCCATTTAAGGCATGTTCGCCCGTACAATTGAATTCTTAGGACTATTAAGACTTGTATTTCTAAAAGTGGTTAAAATTGAAGAAACAATTATGAATATCCAAAAATGAGCATGAAATAATCCCCCTTCATTGTCAAATGAATCAAGGGGAGATGTGAAATCAATAGTCTGCCACCACCCTAGTAATTCAAATCCTAGAAGGCTCCCAACACCTTATATCCTTCACCCTCACCTATTCAATAGTCCTTTTTTGGAGCTCATCTGACCATGAATTCCTCCTATGAATCCAGTTTCACGCAAACATGCACTCCCTTGTGGATATTACCCACTATTAGAAAACCATTTCTTAGAAATCCAAGGAATCCAATTCCATGAAACAAATAAATATTAGGAATAACTAACCAATTTGACACTAACCCAACAATTATCCACTTCCAGAATGAGTCATGATCAGGTGAAACTTAATCTAGGGTGAGGATGATCTGTTCAAACCCATGTTCGACCAACCCCTAATTCACACAACACGCATCTCATCTCCCTTCGTCAGCATATGCAAAATCTAGTGGGTAAACAACCCAACAACTGTGTGAAGTCGATCCAAAGACAGTATAAGAGAAAAGAACGAGGGAGGTGGGCATGTATACCTCGTCTTGATCGTTGGACTGCGACCTATCAGTGGCATTTTCAATAGAGATTGGAGGTGGTGTTGAAGGAGAAAGAGGACTTTCGTTGTTCTCTGTCATCTCCTCTTCTGTCCCTGATTTTGATCTATTGATTTGGGAATTAGGGTTTAAGATTGCAGAGGAGATGTGTGGGGGCTTTTGTCTTTCGGCCTCTGATTCTCTAAGATAGATAGGAAAAGGCCATGTAAAAGGTGCATATGTATCAGCTTTATTCTAACTGGAAGATTCGAATGGAAGAAATCAAATTCCAAGGTTTGGGACCTTGAGGCTTGGAATATTCTTCAATTTGTGTAATTCAAATTCCTCTGTTCCTCATGAAGAGGAATTAGAATTCCACAATTGGGTGAGTTGTCCGGACAATAGTTCCTCCTTCTTCCAGAACTAGAGGTTTTGGTATCGACTCCGGTCCCCACCTTTTCAGGAAATGAATGTTGAGTCCACTTGTGCTACCACTTAAAGCCGTTTGGCACTTTATTAATACAATCAAAATTAAGTAAACCTCCATTTTCCAGACAAGATGTCATATCAAATATACTTTATTCAAAACTCCCCCATCTTTTTCATACAAAAAGTCAAAAGCAACTACATTTATCTAGTAAAATACAAAAAAAATCCACTTTTCCATAAAAAAAAGTCAAAAAGATTCTATAATAAACACCTAAAAACAAAATACCATCATAACCCACTTATATTTTATTATTTCTTCAAAATCAACTTTACTTGACTTGACTATATTAGTAGAGTTATCAAACTGGACAGGGGTTTTACCAGGCTTCTTTCTGGGCCCGGAGGAAATAATCCAGCCTCATGGGTTGGAAACCCTCCATTAGCAAAAAAAAAAAAAAAAAACTTCTATTCCATGTGCATCTCAGCATTTAAAAATTTCAGCAAAAATTAGAGGAGTAGGTGATAAAAATTTTAGAATATCCGTAATGCAAAGAGTGCCTCTTTGTTTGAAAGAATTCTGGAAATTCTTATTAGGAAAAATTCTTAGAATTCTAAATGTTGCCCTAGAATTTGAAATGTTGGAATTCTGAAAATTCATTAGGTTAAAGTGCCTTTTTCATCTGATATGAAATTCTGAATTCTTACATCAAACTGATTATTTGGAATGCCAGGAAATAAAATGTCACGTCATGTTACAAAATTTACGACAAATCAAATTCCTTATTAGTAACGCCCTTAACCAAACATGCCAAAGAAGAATGGCCTTTTGCAAATGTGATGACATGCTGTCCACAATATATGTAAATAATAATAATAATAATATACCCAATTCTAGTGGAAGAACGTGAGCATGCAATGCAATATATTTATACCGGGGATTTCTTTAAAAAATAAAAAAAAACCCTTTTTACACCCCTCATTTTTATAGCATGGCCCACCTTTGCACGTACATTCCCTGTGAATTGACATAAGCCTAAGTTTTATGCTGTTTCAAATATTATTCTCCATTGAATTTCATTAACAAAAAGGAATTATAGTGTATAACCATTAAACTTGAAACTATGATTTTTTTTTTCGGGTAAAAAAAAAAAAGAAAACTAAGAGTTAGACTCGTGTGATTAGGTTAATATCTCTTATTATTATAAATGAAAGTTCTTGATGATTTCTAAAACTTCTTTACTATGTCGCGGATTAAAAATCTCTAAATACTTTCTCTTTCCAATATAAAATAACTCAATCAACTATATATCAATTAATGTTGAATCATCATAGAAGTTTTTGATTTGTTTGTTTCTTTATTTTTGAAAGGCTTTCATTTTATATCCCGAGTACCTATTCGGTTTTGGATCAACCAACAATGGATTTAAAATAAGAAAAAGTCTACTTGTCCCGACTCCTGTCCCGGAGTTAGGACCGAATTACATGAGAGCGGCCCCCCACCCCGCCCCCGCCCCCGCCCCCGCCCCCCATGTAATTCGGTCCCGACTCCGGGACATGTAGCAGCTCTCTTAAAATAAACTCAAGAACAATGTATTTAAAAATAAATCCAAGAAATCTAAAAACCTTCCACTAATAAGCGATTGTCCAACCATTTTGTTATGTGCCATGGTCATTTGTCTTTTATGCATGAGATATAATTATTATATATACAAATCTTAAGCATGTGAAACATAGTAATATGTTTGTCAAAATCACGAGTTTTGGATGTGTAAATAAGTACATCCAATGGTCTTAGGTACATTTTGATGTCTTGGACATTTTCATAAATTTCTCAAAATTTATGAAGATTTAAGATATGAAACTTAAACATCTTGATGCTAACCGTTAATACCAAAATATTAAAAGGTGAGCACATGGTGATTTTTTTTATCTCAAAAATTTATAAAAACACCCAAAATTTTAATAATATAGTGTCATAGCTAAAAATAATATTTTTTTTATTAGTGACAACTATAATTCAAAACATTGGTCCCCTTAAATAATATCTTATATTGCAATCTTATATGAAACTATCTAAAATATGTTTAAGATAAAAGAGAGTTATATGTACATATTAAAAGAAGTAAAATAAAATAAATCGATACATAATTTAATCTTTTAACTATTTTCTCACATATTTTGTAAGTATAGTGTGGCAATGGGCCAACCCTCATGGTAATAAAAATTTATAAGGACACTCTATGCTATATATATTGAAACACGTTTTTAGTAGTTTAGAGTTTTCTTAAATGATAATTCTTAGTCGATATAATAAAAGGTCCCATTACCATCATCAATAAGATTTTGTGCAAACCATTATTTTCTCTAATCTCTCGGTGGAAACTGTAGTTCTATTAATAAATAACTCCAAAAATCACAAATTCATAGGTACCACAGTGTGGCTTACTAATTGACAATCTAAGCCGTTAAAAAAAATTGCCCCACTTTTATAGGAGTTTCTTTTAATATTACTGTAATTGGGATGGACCCATTGTCAAATTTATTAATAGCAATAAATCAAAATCCAGTGAATATGACAATGGCCCCATTTGCAGTTGGTGTAAAGTTTTACATGGGGTCATATAACAATGGCCATTCAATTAAACGGCTTTTAACCCCAAGGGATTGGCCAAGTGGTCAGAAACCGTAGTTATCGACTCCTGATTCCTTACTCTTCAAAATCGAAGGTGAGTCTACTTGTGCTACGACCTAGGAGCCACACGTGTTTTACCTGACTTTTTTATGGCCGCAAGGAATAGTCAAGCCGAAAAAGTTGGAAGTCAAAGGTTGTAAATGGGTCGGTTTCAGTCTAGGTCCAGGGTGGAACCGGAACCATTTTCTAAGAGGGGGAACCGGAACTGGACTAGGTTCGGAACCAGAAAACTGATTCCGGAACCGATAATATTAATGGGAACTAGAACCGGAACCGGAACCATTTGTGAGGCGGGTCTGATTCTGGTTCCGGTTTCCGGATATGAGATGTAGAAAAGTAGAAATCCCAATGTAGAAAAGTATAAAAGTAAAAAAGCTTCTATTTTCATATGCTAAAGTTACCTTATGTTAATGTATATTGGGTCGGGTCCGGGGTCCATGGATCCGAGCCACTGTGGATTCGGAATCGAAACCGTTTAAGTATTTGTTCAAAAAAAAAAGAATCTGGAATTGGAACCGGAACCATTTGGTTATTGGGACCAAAATAAGGATCCAGATCCGGAACCTAACGGGTCGGAACCTTCAGATAATCGGAGAATCGGAATCGGGAATCCATTTACAACCCTAGATGGACCCTATGTTTGGAAAAAAAAAAAAATTGGCTTTGATTGTTGACACGTGGGTCCTTACCATGGAGTCTTCCAAAGAAAAGGAGGAGGAGAAGAAGATGATGATGATTCGATAGCAAGCGAGTGAAGGAGAAGCAATCTTCAAGTCCTGGTACGCTCCTTTTTGTTGTTACCCTCCCTGAATAAGACTCGGATGCTCAGCGGCAATCAATCTTAATGGTATGGAGAAACCAAAAGCAGATGTGGGAAGCTTAGAATCGTCACTGTTGCAAATCATTGAAGAGCATAACCAAACTTACATCCGTATTCGAGATCAATCTGGTTAGTTCTACTCTCTCTTCCTCTCATCTAATCTGCCACCCCATACAATCAACAAAGGCATATTGGATGTTTCTTGTCCCTTGATTTTTCTATCCCATATCAGCATCTGTTGCATTTCATGATCAAATGATTTTAAGACTATATTTTTCCAATGTAAGGGGGGAGAAGCTACAAAACATTAGATATTCTCCCAACAAAGCAGCTATTAAGGTATTGAAGAACTGTAATAAGATGCTGAAGTCAGCATATTTATAAGACTCACATTTTGGAATGATCCTCACTCCTGTTTTGATTTCTCATCCTGTCACAATGGTTTGATGCTATGACTGATTAATAACAGAATCTTGGTGCTGGGGATGGGCTTTTGTGCTCCCAAAATTAGATAGACAATAATAATGTGGAGGACAGATGCTAACAAATATGTTCACAGCCACTTTGCACATGCAATATATACTATGATTGTGGGTCTTAGCCTATTAGCAGAGTTCCCTCATCAACCAAATTGTGTCTGGTACAAGTAAATGTAGGGAATTGGTTGGGACAGTAGTAGCCAGTCTTTGACATCTCTTTTGTCCAATCTCTATCAGTGATTCACTTTCTATGGTATGTTTGGACCTTTGAATGTCCATTGTTTGTTACATACGGATATGGGTCCGCAGGTTGTGGGCTGGGTGACCTAAAAGGTGAGTCTCTTTGGACTGTGCTCAAGGGAATGGGCATGAAGGAGCGACATGGGGTATTAGCAGGTGATTATGAGGAATTTGAGTAGGTTACACACTATAGATGCCCCACAGTATGTTTGGTAAATCCCAGATGGAAAGTTGAGATTGAGATGAATGGAAATGTTTCCTATTCAAAAGCTAGAGAAATCTGAATCCAAATCTATTGCTTGGTCCCCTGATCATCACTTTTGTTGTTCCTAAGGTATATTGCCTTGTATTTCTTGCATACAATGCGAAGAAGGATGCATTGAGAACTGCTGTGCGTGTTTCTGATCTGTTGGTTGATACTGTTAACAGTGGAGTTGAAGAATCCTTTATAAACGAGAAGCGAATTGAACTTGAGATCCGCACTTTAGTTAGTATTATCATGCGTTACACGAAGCAAACAAATCAATGGCTTGCTGCTTCACATTCTTTGAACTCTGCTATAAAGGTTTGTTTCTTTTCTTTTATCTATCTTGTTTTTTTTCTTAAAATAAATATTGAGAAGCAATACATTTTATTTATTGAATGAAACAAAGTAGTACCCATGTACAAATGCTAGACCATCAAATTGATCGAAGCATTTGAGTAAAAGACTCTGATAATATGCACACCACACATTTGAAGCTTCCCTAAAGATGTCTGATTTAGATAGAGATCTGGCTTCTTCGTTGGCTTCCTATAATTCATGATGGGACTGGTTGCTCCAAAACTAGTGACTTCATATCATTTACAACACGGTAATATTTTTTAGTTTCCGTTTTTCCTTTTTTTTTTTTTTTTCCCTGTTTGGTCCATGGGAGGGCATTTTTAGAGTCCCATTCCACAAATCTTATTGATTGTAAGAATCTGAATACACTTACAAATGCTGAACCACTAAATTGAGGGAGGCATTAGAGTAGATGACGCTATGGTAAGAAGCGCCCCACATATAAACCCACCCCACACATAAACCTTTCCTTGATACATTGATTTAGCTATGGAATCTACTTCTTCGTTGGCCTCCTTCATATATGAGCTGTACTCATCTGCCCCATGGGACTGGTGACCTGTTTTTTTTCTTTCTTTTAAATCCATGTGAGGACATTTATAGTCCCCTCCTGCAACGAACATGAAGAATGTGATTTGAAGCGCCCAAAGAATGCAACTCCAATTCCAACCTGGCTTAGAGTTCCCAAGAGCTATTTTCTAGATTGAGCTTTTCATAACTTTGTGAATGGGGAAATATTTTATTTTTCGCTCCAACATTGTCCCATCAATACCAGCAGACAAATCCTTGCCCAAATCAAAGAATAACACACCCTGAAATTCTTTAGCCTTGATTTCCCTGCTCATTAGGGTACTTCGGTTTTCTTGGCTACTGCTACTGGTGGAGCCGTGTAGGTTACCTTTTGTCATGTATTCTTCAATTCTTGTCCCCTAATATGCTACCATAGACTAGCCACACAACCATTCTCTAGAGGATTTGGCATCTTGGGTGAAAGGAGGGCAAATGAAGTTCCAGGGCACACAAGTTGTTGTTGAAGTATGAAGAGATGATATAAGATATCGTGGTGTTGGGTATGAATATATATTCAAAGGAGTTGATGAATCATGTATTCAGAGGAGGTACATATTGTCGCACAAAACGATAGCATGCAATTGGTTGCTTAGTGAGGCTGTTTTGATCTTCTGGGCTCACCTCCATGGGTATGAGTGCCCTATTAAGTATCTCAGATTGGAAAATCCCTCTCCCTTTGGTCTTATTCCTCACTGCAGATCAATGATAGTAAAACTTTTCCATGTTGAAAGATCCGGGACAAGCAATGTCTGATCTTCTGATTGCGGTGCTTGTCTGCGCGACTAGTTGGGTCATCCACCTTGGGGTGCACAAGCACTTTTCAGTCCTTCTAATTATATCAATTTGTCATTGATGCTCAAATTCTTCGACAAATGTAAACTTTTGTGCTGCAATTCTTAGTACTTGTAACATATAGTTATTATCATGCAAGTCAGAACCTTTTTATATTCACTAGCTCTGTGATGCAGGAGATTGGTGACTTCGAGAACTGGATGAAAACTATGGAATATGACTGTAAAAGCATAAATGCTGCACTCCGCAACATTCACCAATGATGAATGACTCAAGGATATCCGAGTATGTACTCATTTTAGTGTATCTATGCAGTGTCTACTTGCATTTTTTTCTTGAAGATGCACTGTTACAATTAATGTTATGGATTTGGGCAAACTCTGTTGTTGTAATTGATGGACACACTTACAAAAGAAAGAGCTGGAAGAATTTAAGAACAAGACGATGGTATCCTCATTTCTTTTAAAAGAACCCTATCTTCCACATCTATTATATCCACAGCTGGCTGGCTGTGAAGTGTCATGCCAGTGATTGCCATTCTCATCTCCTTGCTTATTTTCTGGACAAGAATGCTCCTCTTACAAAGCCTGAATGTTTAAACTAGAACTCTACTACTATGTAAGAACCTCTCATTTGAGTTGCAAATATCCATAAAAACTAGAATTTTGTTTCTTTTTAGAACATTCTGATAAAAAGATGCATGGCAGAAGGTTTTTTTTCCCTTTTGGAATTAAGATTTGTCATGAGCTTTTTTTTAGTTGGAGAAGAATCAACTTTTAAATTGTTGGATGGGTGAGAGAAGAGACAGTTGTTCTATACTTCTTTTGTCCCAGGTGCATCCTTAATATCAGGATTGAAGGGTCTCACTCTCAGGTGAGATGCAAGTTGGAAAAGTAAAAAGAAAAGGGTGGAGAAATCTGAGGCTTGGACTCCACAAATTTGTGAGGCTCCTCTTCGCGGCTCATCTAAAAATCTAAACTGCTCAAAGTAAGCCGCCCCTCTTTGGAAGGTCTTATCTGTGTAAAATATTATAGATAATGTGTTTTATGGTGATTAATCTAATGGTAAGTCCAAATCCTGCTGGAGGGACGTTTGCTAAGGCCATAATAACATTTATTTTGGGCGGTTAAGATTTTTAATTACCTGCCCAACTGTGGACCTTCATGAACTTCTTGTGGGCACGAGCAATAGAGAATCCGGATTCATCGTTACCAAGATTAGTGAGTGTCCCACAATCAATGATAGCTTTAAGTTGGGTGTCCAGGAATGTGAATTGCTGTTACAAGCCCCTCTTGCGCTTGACCTCGTAAGTCACCTGAGTCCCACCAACATGGCTCATGTTAAGGATACTTGGCATGTAGGTAAAAGGTGCTCATGGCCATGGGTCAGGGCTTGATGCCTGGCCCTATTAATCAGGCCTAGGCCTTGACCAGTCCGCAGCCTGAAGGTGAAGCCCAGACCCCTGGTTTTAAATGTGTGTCCGGGCCTTTCACCATATATAAGCCTGGCCTGTTTTTTAATAATGGGGCCATACAATAACCCACAATGGCTGAGTACATACAATGGGCCTAAAAATAGAGCCCAGATTCAGCCTAATATGGGATGGGCCCAGTGGGTCTGGCCCATTCGACTCTTCCAAATTTGAGAGAGTAGAGCATCTCCAATAGCACCTTTAAGGTACCGTTTGGGAAGTGGGGAAAATTGGGGAGGAAAAAAATAGGGGGAAAAGGGAAGGGAAATAGAAAATGAGGGTGTTTGGAAAAAAGAAGGGGGGGGGGGGGATGGAGGGAAAAAGCAAGTGGGGCCCACACAAAAATTTATCCCCAAAAGAGGGGAAATTGTGGGAAATGACTAAACTGCATTTTTTGTCAAATTCAAACTTTTACAAAAATAAGGGTAAAATGGTCTTTTTCTCTCTACCTCATAAACAAATAAAATTATATTTTTTTCACCTTTCTTCCCCCTACCTTTTAACTTCCCAAACAAGAGGAGGTAAAATTAATTTTTCCTTTCCCCCCTTCCCTTCATTTTCCTTTCCCCTTGAATTTCCTCTCTCCTCCCCTCCCTGCCCCCCTTCCCAAACATAGCATAACTCTCATTTGGACACCTCAACGACAGTATTTGGCCTTGAAAACGGTACATGTTAAATAAATTTTGGTATATTTTATTCTAAAAGTGGGGCCCATATGCTTAAAACTGTAATAATACAAAAGATTTTTTTTTCTTTTATGATTATATTTTAGAAGATGTTAAATCTTCAAATTCCCATGTAGATCCTCAATTCAAATTTGGCATCTCTAAATTGACGTATCTACACATGCTCTTGGCTACTTATGACAAATTAGTTTTATTGGACACTATTAAGTGTACGGGTCAAAATATGATTGCTTCTTTTGAGGGTACAGACAGCTAGCAGTATCCAACAAATGATTTTGACCGTTCGTTGCCTGTCTCTTTTGACTAGAGATGGGCGGTCAATTACTGGCCACTTTGGCTGTAGTTTTGATGACTCTAATCTAATGGCAAGCCTTTTGAAGATGTGGAATGCATTTATTAGTCTTAATCAAATACTTTCAACTTTGAAAGAATCCGTATAAAACTGGACCCCACATGCATTAAAGAGCTATGCTACTTGTCCCGGGTTTCATGTCCCGGGACAAGCCCGACTCCATCGGGGAGGGGTATTTTGGTCATTTGGCCAAATGACCAAAATACCCCTCCCCGATGGAGTCGGGCTTGTCCCGGGACATGAAACCCGGGACAAGTAGACTTTTTGTGCATTAAATCCATCAAGGAAAGAAAAGAGGGTTAGTTGGGAATTGGAATGTGCCATCATGATCGTCACGTAGGCCCATATGAATGCATTATTGTACGTCACGCAGGCCCATATGAATGCATTATTGTACGTCGACCTTCAATGAAACAAAAAATAACACCCCCCCCCCCCCCCCCCCCCACGTCGACCTTCAATGAAACAAAACCCACCCCCCCAACAAAAAAGTCTACATGTCTCAAATTCCTCTCCTGCCTTGAATTCCCACCCCCCCCCCCAAAAAAAAAAAAGTCTACATGTCTCCCCAACAAAAAGTCTACATGTCTCGAATTCCCCCCCTCTCCCCGACAAAAAGTCTACTTGTCTCGAATTCTGTATCGAATTGTATGCTCATATTTTTTTAATCTCTCGCTCTCTCAAAAAGTGTATGCTCTCATTGATGTGAACAATGCCACTTGGTGATTCGGTCCCGAATTCGGGACATGTATCTCGACTGTTTTTTTACACACCTGTGTTTTCACACAATCCAAAAAAAGCTCCTACATCTTGTGCATTTGCTAAAATCTCCCTCTAACAATAGTCAAACCATAAAAAAATGTAACTAGACCCTCCAATTTACCCTTTTACGTGTTTGGCACTTAATTAGTAAAGTTAAAGTGAAGTAAAGCCTTCATTATTTAAACAAGAAAAGACAATGGGTTATATTAAAAGTGCATAAATTCAAAGTTTCCTCCTCTTTTCTAAAAAAAAAGTAAAAAAAAAAAATCTCCTGTCTCCATCAAATAACAAATAAATATTCTCTTTTTACAAAAAAAGTTAAATAGATTTCCTATCTAACAACTAAAAACAAAAGACCATCATAACTTGTTATATTTTATTTTCTCTTAATTTGATACATCACCTCACTTTACTACAATTCACCCCACATCTAAACACGCCTAGTGTTAAAATACAAAAGGCTGAAATCCTAGATACAAGATGGTGCACTCAAACTTATACTTGTCCTTGTAAAGGAAAACGATTTTATTTTCACAGGAGCTAAGGTGTTTTCCCTTTGAGATGCCATAGAGGCTACCCTTTCTCTGTAAAAGTCTTTTCCTTTGAAACCACGAAAGAGATTTATCATGAAGTCCAAATTTGATTCTTTTCCATTTTCGGATCAGGTGTCTATCCTTCTCAATCTTGTACCCATGGTGGATTGTGTGCTTCAATCCAGGCCGTCAAGAGTGAGTCCATCTCATGCATGTCGTATGTTCCCACATTGAGGGAATCAAAACGGCTCATCACATGGTGGTCAGTGGCTACCAGGCTGGGCAATACATTAGTGCTGACTTTGTGGGAATTAAGTAGGGCCCTTGATCATAGGGTAGGTTGAATTGTTATTGCATAATGGGTAAGCTTGTCACATAGCTAACAGTGTCACGTGACCAGTTGCCACAGATAACTGTGAAATTTTCAGAAAATTAAAGAGGCTTTGTCCGAATTTCATAAACTACAGGGGCTATAATAGAATTAGAGTAAAAGTTAGGGGGCATGGTGAGCATTTCAGAAAATTGCATCCATTTATTAATTTAAGGATGTTTTCAGACCCCACAAATCAATGAGATACAAAAGTGGTTTTTGCACAGTCCATAAAAATACAAATACAATTGGTGTTGATTTCTTTTCTTGAATGCAATTGATGTTGATAAGGACCCAAAATGAGGGAGCAAATTAAGCTGTCAAAATAAAGTCTTCACCCTTCTAACTATATATGCTGTTATGTGGTTATAATTAACTAAATTCTAAGATTCTCTTTGTAACTTGTGAAATAGGGGCACCCAGCTTCACATGAGATATTTTAAAGGCATAAAAGATCAGTTTCAAAAGGGAAACTCGGGATAGCCAAGTGGTAAGGGCATCCAATCTCAGACATCTGTTAAGAAATTGATCGATCCTTGAACAAGTAGATAGTCTCACATCGTATCCACCACTCATCCAACTAGCAATAAATAAATAAATAAAAGAGCTTCAACCATTGAAGTTATAATAGATGGTATGAACAAAATAAGTTCTAAGGAATTCAAATGCTGCAACAACAATTGTGTTGGTTGTGATTATAATAAATGAATATAGGAACAGTCGGTTGTTAATAGATAAATATAGTAACAGTGGAATATAAGCTAGGCCTATTGCTCCTAATCCTTTTGGGGAGTTTATTTCTACATAAGCTGGCACTTAACATTGTGGCTATTTAATGAAGGACAGTGGCTTTTCAAGCTGCTCATTGCTTGTATGATTTTTTCTTCACTGTTATCTTTTTTTTTTCTTTGAGATAGTAACACTTTTATCTTTTTATTTTGGAGTTGGTAGCTAGTAATTTTCATTAACATTGATTTTCAATACACATAAATTGAATAAAACATTTTTCTTCCCTTCTTTACTTGCCCATTCACTCTTTTCTTCAATTCTCCTTCCTTCAAATTCTATAGGAGGGTGCCATTTCATAAATATCCTTCTCATAAGTCATTTTCTTCCAAAAAAGTTTGCTTAAATTTTGGGTTTTTCTCGAGATATTACTAGGAAATGTCATGTGGAATAACTTGATTTTTACCCACTGAAGTAACAGATAGCATGAAATAAATGCGAAATACCATCTGCTATGAACTTTAAAAAAAAAAAAAAAAAAAGACCATTAAAGAAGATAAGGATGCAGGATGCACCAAGAGACTTTTGTAAAGAAGAAAATAATTGCAATATCAAAACCCATGGGCATTTTCATCCAACGATAGACTTTAAACTCTCTCTTAATCATTTTTTGGCAAAAATTTGAATTTTTGTTACTACTTGGTGTTTAGTGGGATTTCTTTTTTTCTTTTTTTAATTAAAACTTTTTTTTTCTTATTAGTATTATTTATGGAATTTCCTCTCTCCCAACAGTGCACGTGAACTATGATAGGCCCACATGTCCAACTGCCCAAAACTCTTACTTTTGGGTTAACTATGGAATTAAAGCACTACATGGCTACACTTGTAGTATGTTGTTTGCACACCCATTTATTTGGTGGGGCCTTTGCCAGGGAGCCATATGTTCCTCTTAAAAGCAGATATAACTCTAAAAATCTACATTCTACCGACAATTACAAGCCAAGGTCGAAGACGTTAAATTCAGGACATTCTAAATGCTTGGGTAGTAAAGGACCCAAAGATGAAAAAATTAGGGTATGGGTACAGTATTTGGCACCACTCTTCAATGCGGTCCCTAGTTTAATTGCACGATCATGGATTTCATACTTAATGCGTGGGCTCCGCCATGATCCATCCAATCCTATCACACGCACTACCCTATCGTAATGTCATGGTCCCATGTTTTTCGCACTTGTCCGAATGAGATTGACCGTTTGAAATGCATATAAGACAACATACATTTTAAAACCATTAAACTTAAATGGCCATTGACATAAACGAAGGAATTAGGCTGATCAAAGGAACGTTAAATTTTGCATAATGTGGGTCCCACCTAGATCTTTTGATCCGCCGCCTATCCATGCTTGGTGGGGGCATCAAGTCGACCCCACTACGCAGTCCATATGGTATTCCGTGAGACACATCCGTACCATAGCAGAGGTTGAGAGGTCCCATTGTGAGTTTATAGCCCTTAATATAAATTTGAGTAGGGCACAGGTCCAAAACGTGGACCCTGTAGGACCCCTGTTTATATTGATATAGGATCAGGTCTTGGTACAATTTGTATTTGTTAGAGTTTAATTCTTTCTGGGTCTCTGTACGTATGGGACCCATCTTGATTGACTCAAGTAACTTGTAAAATTTCATTTTTCACGTTTCATGTGTAATAACAGATTACAAATGAATGGCCCTGACTAACCATAGAAGTTATTTACCTTTATACTAGCAACAAATGTCCGTGCTTAGAATTATATTTAGAATTAAAGTAAGAAAAAAGATATTATTTAATTGAAATAAATAGTATCATATAGAATTATAATTTATTAATATTTTCAATCTTCTTATTCGTGGAAAAAAAGAATAAAAAAAAATAACTGATGAAGTTTTTGCCACTAAACATTAATGATTATCAATGACAGTTGGGATTTAATATATATAACTCCAACTCCTTCTTAAATTCAGTCTGAAGGAGTGCATTTATTTTATTATAAAACCTAGCCACAGCTCAAAGAAAAATTAGCATGATCAATAATATGCATTAGCAAATGCATATTATTTTCTTTTTCGGTCTATTATTTTCTATGAATCAATAGCATGTGGTGGGCCACTTCAAGTATACTTCAAGCCTTTGTGAAGTAAAATCTCTCACGTGGGCTTAGGGTTATGAGTTTTTAATGTGATTAATGGCATACGGTTGGCCACTTCAATTAGGCTTCATGCGTTCATGAAGTAGCAATCTCATATGTGAGGCCTGCACTGCAAGACGTGTAGCCAATTAGAAACTAAAAGGTATGGAGACTAACAACAATTGTGCATACTGATAATTATGTGGGGCCCACCTTATGGATCTCAATTACATGTATGGTCCATATGCTCCTAGTGAATGCAGGCGTGCATCAGGGTGGGCCCTGATCTTAGTTCATTTTGTCAAGTAATAAATAGCTAACAACAATTACATACCAATAACTATGTGGGGCCCACCTTGTGGATATCAATCATGTATATGGTCTATATACTCCTAGTGAATGCAGGCGTGCATCAGCGTAGGCCCTGATCTGAACTCATTTTGTCAAGTAATAAATAGCATAGACTCAAGGGTTAAAATCATAATGATAAAGGGATTGGTTAGACGGATTTTTAGGATGTATTAAGATTAGAGAGTGATTTGAGGATTAAGATAAAGAAGATAAAATGGAAAAGTTAGGAGAAAATAGAGATTTTAGGGAAAGTTAGAGGATTTTAAAAATGTAAGTTTAGAAAACCATAATTTTAATTTAAATAGAGAGATTTAGGGACAAGATTTGGGAGGTATAGTGGCCCACATTAAATCAAAAGCTTTTGTATCACTTTCTAAGTGTTCTTCTTTAAAGCCGAACTCACATACTGATGACTAGCTTTATATGTTTTCATGCTACGCTTCCAATTTCTATGAATGTGGGGCCCAGTAATCAATGCCATATATTGTGCTGATCCCAACTCGGCATTAATTGTGGAACTTGCATCAAATCAGACCTGTATAGGATGGTAAATTGGATTCGTGGGGCACATTAAGATTTTAAATAATACCAGACGTAGGATTATCATATAGATATAGATATATACGCAGTCATGAAAAAAATGTACACTATCTAGAGTCTTTTGCTACTTTTGTTACTAATAAATCTACAATCCTAGAGTCTTTTGCTACTTTTGTTACTAATAAATAGGATTGCAAACGGGTATCTGATTTTTCCGACTACCCGAAAGTTCCGACCAGTAAAAAATCAGGTTTGGAACCTATTTTATGTTCCAATTCATAAACAAGTCTGGGTCCGGATCCTAATTTAGGTTCCAATTGATAAACGGGTCCGGGTCCTTATAGGTTCCGACCTGTGGACCAGGACGCGGCATATCAGCCTTTGATATTGCAAGATGTACTTCAAAATTAACTTTTTTGGATATTTTTAAGTACAATATTAGAGGTAGTAGACTTGATACGTTATTATAAGCTGAATGATATGCTTATTTTAAGAAAAATGAAGAATATAGATAAATTAAAATCGATTTTGGAACTAAATTCCAGTCCTTTAGGTGAACCCGGCTCCGAATCTGGGTTTCCCTATCGGAACCGGGTCTGGAATCAACCAAATAGGTTCCGAGTCAAAACCTGATTTGGAACCGTTATTTAGAAACGGGTCAAGATCCGGGTCCACTATGATTTCGATTCAGAACTGTTCCGTTTGCAATCCTACTAATAAAGCTTCGCATTTTACCAAATTCCTAAACTAGCCCTTAGAATTTAATTAATTCACTATCAAACCCACCCCTAAGAGGAGTGGATGGGACACTAGACCCAATCCGTTGCCATCCAAGCTCATCCTTTCTTGATAAAATACTATTTATATAGGTTTTTCCCCTGATTTTTGTACTTATTTATTGTACTGTTTTTACTTTCATGCTTTTTTTTTTTTTTAAAGCAGAGCAAGGACTTTTGGCACTAGTTTCTGAATTTTATTAAGTACACATGGATTGTAATGACTCACTTGTCAAACCACTAATTAGCTTGATTGCCAATTTGCCATGGACAAAAAGTATTTTTAACATTGAATTTCTTTTAAATTTTTATCATAACCAATGGATACCATTAGATTCAAAATTTCAAATCCAACTCATTGTAGCCACATTGGAACTCTTCTTACTTTCGGGTTAACTGTCGAAACTATTGTGAGTTCACACAGTTGAGACCTTAATTTAATTCGAGTAGGGTACGTAGCCATCCAACATCCTGTTATTTACACAGGTCCAGGACTTGTTACAATTTGCATTTGGTATGGATACGTTTTGGATCAATTGACTTATAGGTTACATGTAAATTTGACTTTTCACATATGTAACAATTCAATGGCCCTGGCTACTGGCCCCTGACATACAAAAGAAGTCATCAACCCTTGGATGTATTCATCCTTTAGACTTCTAATTTCTATCATGTGGGGCCCAGCAGTAATGCCATCATTGACTGTGTGGATCACAAAGTTGGCATTAATTGGAAACTTCTACCAAAGAGTTGGACGGTTCAAATCAGAACTGCAAAGGATGGTAGGTTGGGTTCCTGGGGTGCCTTGAATAATTCCATAGAGGGTAGGATTCTTATATGGATATAGATAGATACTGCTCTCAGGAGTCTGTATAATTTTTCACATGTAAGCAGAGACCTATAAAGCAAGAGAGCTAGAAGAAGCAGAGAAGGTAAGGATGAGGAAGACTAGGAGAGAAGCTCATCCTCTGCTGAGAGGGGGGAGAACAGAAGGCAGTTACAGTCATGGGTTCTCTTCATCTGAGATCCAGTCACTGTCTTCCATCTGTGGAACCTTCATACCCTCTGTTCCAATGGAAAGCAGCTACATTGCTGGTAAGGGGGACCCACCAAGCAAGACCCTTGAGTCCTACTACCTTGCTTCTGGCTCTCAGCATCCTATTCCAGATGAGGTAGTTTGGGTTACCCTTATTTTATTTGTTTTGAAGTTTGGTTTGGTCTTGTGGTGTTTTTCCCCTTAATTCTTGTTTGCCCTTTTTTTTTTTTTTTTGTTTCTTTATTTATTTTTAAATCTTTTGTTACTGATGGGTTGCTGAACAAGTCATCTGTGATCTAATATATTTTGTACTGATAAGAAAACAATAAGAATATTGCTGTTTTTGCCACTATTGCCATTTTAGGAGATGAAGAATGGTATGCCTAGCGGTATTGTACAGTTTCCTGATGCTACCAATTAAGTACAGTGCTGACCCCAGATTCAGTGGTCTAGTCATGAAAGCTCATAGTCATGTGTTTCTTATTAGTGTGTGTTGTGTGTTTGCAATTTACCAATTAAATGATTAAATCCTCCAATGAATAAGTCTTATTAAGGAATCTTCCACTAGGAAGCTGATCCAGGGATTGAGTTTCTGAGGATCTATGATGCACAGATACGGCATGGATACGCCGTAGATAAGGCAGTAACACAGATTTTACACATAAAAAGTGAAGTATCGGATACGATACACATGATACCTTGCCCATTTTGAAGTATCCCTGCATCATATCTGAGGATGTGATTCATTCTTTCCCATCCAGCAATGATCATGAAGAAGAAGAAAAAAGTCTAATTAATCATATCAATGGTATGGATTATCAAATAAAACACTCTGCATTTAGGTTTTCTTTGTATTGTATCGTTATTTGGATACAGGGTTTCTGTAATTACTTTGTGGGAGAGGGTGGAGATCTATTTTCTCAGAAAATTGGCCATCCAAAACAGTGATTTAACCATGGGATAGTTCTATTTCACTCTTTATTAGTTGAGAGATGTTGGAACACTTGGACCTGTAAAGTTATGAAAATGCTTTAGAAGGTTTTTGCAATTCCTCAAGAAAATAGGTCTTTACACCAATGGCCCCTTTTCCTGTTTTCCTTCTATATGAAAAATGAAAAGCCAGGAAATTAAGGACAAAGCTTCAGGGTGCCAAAAGATGAAAATATTTAGAACATTGTCACAGCAAATTATGGAAATGTGATAAGAAACGCAGTCGAATGCTACCTCTTCCCATTCAACATCCCCATGCCCACCTCTATTTTTTTTTTTCTGTGGTGGCCACTATTTTAGAACTCAACCTTCTAATTTATAATTGGCTCTAATTACTCCAACAAGAATACGCTGCACTGCATTAAAAATTTAACCCATTAAAAACTCATGAGGGTGAAGTAATTAAAGGGTTGAATTCAAGGACACTGATGACACATATAAATGTGCATTGTTTTGTAGGGCAGCATGGTAAGGGTAGCACAGGATCCTTACTCATACAATAGTAAGTAGAGCAATTGATTTCTAAATGCATAGGTAGGTAACTTCTGCATCATTGTGTGCGTGGCCAGAATCAGGACTTTTCATCCTGTGGAATATATTAGTGATGGACCACTGTACAAAACTCATACCATTTGATCACCATAATCCTTCCTCTGGGGATTTCTACGAAGACAGTGAAACATAAACTTTTATTTGTTCATTTATTTTATTGGTACAGACTTAATCCATTCCTAACTTAGGTTGACTTCTTTCTTAAACATGTGCTAAAAAATCATTGGGTTTGTGTAATCAGTGTTTATTTTGAATTCTGGCTTATCTAACTTAGAGCTTACTTGATAATTTGTATATTTCATATGTTCTTTCCATGTGTACTAAATCTAAGCATTGATATTAAAAAAGAGTTAAAAATATATTTGTCTCATAATTACTTTTGGCATTTTCTTTAGAGAAAGAAAATTGTTTTAAAAGGGGCCTTTTCTCATAGGGGTGAACAATAATAATGAGAGAAGTGGAAGAGTGGAACTAGGAAATGAATGGAAAATTTCCGTAAGGAAATGACTCTCTACTCATCATTGTCATTGTCGACGTAGTCATCATCATCATCATCATTTTAGCCTAATCCTATCGATCTGGGATTCTGGGTCAGGATAAATGTGTTCTACTCATAAAACCACATAAACTATGGCCATTTATCCTGTCTTTCTATGGTGCACAAGTGTGAGATTACTCTCTCTCTCCACCTTTTTATATGGAAATTGATCTGAATATATGAGATGGTATTGGATGTGCTTTCCCTTTTTCTTTTCAGAAAAAAAAAATCTGCACTAAAGATGAAAGAGCTCCCCTCCTGGGAAACTATTTCCTTTGTGTATGAAAAGGACAAAATTGCTTATAAGTCTTTCAAAATTGTAATTATTAGGAATTCATCCGCTTTTCCTTTGGAGATCATTGTGGGTTTCCAGCTACTGCTGTATCTGCAGAGGTGGTAGACATGTGCAAGATGCAAATAATTCTCCCGGCAGCTCCCATTGTGTAGATGCTCTAGCCCACTGATCAAGTTAGAATGTTCTTCAAATTGGACACAATGTAAAAAAAATAAACAATGGAAAAGAAATTTTGGCCAGCAGCCCTCATTAAATGTTCACACAGTCTATTAATTTAATACACTGGCCTGATTTTCAAGTAGCTGATCTATTTTTCGATTCTTTTGTATAGATTGTCACTATCTTGAAGTACTTTGTGGTCACCCCTGGATGCTTCACGTATATTTTGTGCTAGTGTGCTTTGTTGTCACATGCTACTGAATAGAAATGGAAGTATATTGTATCACACTAACTACTAATGATATGTACCACAATAAATTCTAATCAGATTAAGTTTATACATGATATGCTCATTTTTCTATTTAAATTGGAAGAAGTCCAGTTTCTTTACAGTGAAAAATAAAAAAAGAAAAGGAAAATAGATAATATTCATTTAGTGCATATCTTTCCAACTTGGTTTCTGCAGAAAGAATTGAAGAGGCGAAGACTTTGATGAAGTGGGGAAGGTTCATGATTCAAGGGTGGAGATTACATATTTCGGGTTTCATTTTCATAGGAGTTGGGTGGAGTTCTACTTTCTGCTGAAAATTGACTATCTACTCCATGAGCATAGCTCTATTTTGCTCACCTTAGTGCCTACCCTCCCCTTTTCATGGAAATAGTAAGGAAACACATGAAAGTAGGATTAATTTTTTTTTCAATAAACTTCATGGCTTATATCAAAAGATTAATAAAACCTATCAAAGATGTTCAAAATATAAAAGAAGCAATACTCTCTTTTAGAAACAATGCTTCTGTTCGTATTGCCTGGCTACTTCATTGTGAAACAAAAGCAATACTATGTGATAGAATATCAATATTCTAAAAACTGGCTGTTTCTAGTTTCTTAGTATAACTCACCACTTTTTGCTAGTGATATGAATATATGAGAAGTGTATCATGATTTCTCTCTCTCTCTCTCTCTCTCTCTCTCTCTCTCTCTCTCTCTCTCTCTCTCTCTCTCTCTCTCTCTCATATGTTGAGGCATGAATCATAATTTTGGTCCTTATGTTTCCATCTATCCATCAACTTGAGACAGGTGGCAGAGCTTTTGAGGAAGAGGGCTATTCCAGAGGCTGTCTCCTTAATTAGATGGGTCCTATGGATATTGGCTACCAGATTAGGGACACTGATTCTATGTGGGTTTGCTAGTTTTAGCTGGAAATATCCATTCATTTACAAGTTCTCAGAAATTCCTGCGGAGAAGAGAGAAGAGATTCTGAAGAGTTGGTCAAGGGAAAGGTCTCTAATTGCTTTGAAGTTGGCCTTTGTGGTGCTTAAGATCTTCTGCTTCTACATATTCTTTTCATTGGTAAGGTGTCCGTCATACATACTACCATGTCTACCATGTGTCGTTTCTCATCATGGGTTGGGTTGCATTTGGTTGCTATAACTATTTACTTAAATATTAAACATTGGTCTATTAATGAGAATGTTGAAAAGAAATAAGCACTGTCCTGCATGCAGTTCAAGTACATAACTGGATTTACGGATTCCACCAGTCTCCTGAAATGGCAGTCTTCAGTGAAGATTTTCAGATGTTTGCCCCTAGTTGTATTCACCCTCTTCTGGTACAGGCAGGGTATTTGATTTTTTTAATAGAAATTGAAATGGGAATCTCAACCATTTCCCAAATCCAAACAGCTTCGCTTCTGAAAATGGGAGAAAATCTACCTCAGGGTATTTCAACTGAAGCACCTGCAGCGTTTTATTCATTTCAATCATTTTCAGGATCTCATCCCTTTCTAGTCCTTGCTGCTCAGCTGTTACGATGACCTCCTCAACCCACATTTGCTGTGGGCCCTTCTTATAAAGGGGCTTAATTCTCATATCTCATGATTCCATATTTATAAGTTCCTAGACATACATGCTTGGATAAATTATGCATCTCTTGGTCTTGGGTGGTTTGTGCACACACGTGTGCAAGTGTCCTTACTATTTAGACGCACCATAATAGCAGCTTAGTTGCACCATATTAAGGTGCATATTACATGTATTTGGACCTGTGATGTGAACATCCAAAACATCCATCTGAACCATCTGATTTTGGTCTGTGCCTCAATGCAGCTAAAGCCAAACATGGTCGATTAGGAAGTCCATTCGGTTAGGAATTAGGATTGCCTGCTAAAGGTGATTCTTGAGATAAACATGGGCAATTTAAGATGGGAGTATCATTTTGCAAATATCAATTGCATATTATCATCTTTTTTTTTTTAGAAGCGTATTACCATCTTCATGATGTGATTTTGATGAAGTTCTATCTGGGGGGAAAATGTCTTAGGCAAGTGTACAGGCAAATGAAGACTCTCATGCCGCTGTACCATTTCAAGTTCCTGACTATTCTTTCTTCTCCTGCAGACTGATGAGAATTCAGAAAACCCCGTATTGAATGCAATTGGGTATAGGATAGACACTGGTGATGATGGTGATGATGAAACATTATCTAAAAACCAAAGTGAGAGGCCTCTCCAAAAGGGTATCATAGACACTGCCAATCTATCAGAAACATCTTTCCTTGACTCCCTTACTCAGAAAGGCTTACAAGTCACATTGGATCCTGTCCTTGACCTTTACAAACTCAAATGCGACGTTGTCGTTGTTGGCTCTGGTTCAGGTGGTGGAGTTGCAGCAGCAGTTCTTGCAAGTTCCGGCCGAAAGGTCATTGTTGTTGAGAAAGGAAACTACTTCACACCTGAAGATTATTCCAGTATAGAAGCCCCTTCCATGAATCAATTGTATGAATCAGGTGGAATTCTATCAACACTTGATGGGAAGACGATGATATTTGCTGGATCAACAGTCGGGGGTGGTTCAGCAGTAAACTGGTCAGCCTCAATAAAGACACCAAAAGGTGTCCTCAATGAATGGGCAGAAATCCAAAAGCTCTCTCTCTTTGCAAATGCAGAATATCATATGGCTATGGACGCTGTCTGCAAGAGGCTCGGAGTCACAGCGAATTGTCTGGAGGAAGGATTGCAAAATCAAGTTCTTCGGAAGGGGTGTGAGAATCTTGGTCTGAGGGTAGAATATGTTCCACGGAACTCCTCAGACAGGCATTACTGTGGTTCTTGCGGTTATGGTTGTAAAACAGGAGAGAAAAGAGGAACTGATTCAACATGGTTAGTTGACGCTGTAAATTCAGGTGCTGTGATCTTAACAGGATGCAAAGCAGAGAAATTTATACTGGAAAACAACAAATCAGGCCAAAAGAAGAGGAAGGAGTGCTTGGGAGTGATGGCACAGACTCTCAATGGTAACATTACGAAGAGATTACAAATTCAAGCAAAAATCACTATTTCAGCATGTGGGTCTCTCTTGACACCCCCTCTAATGATATCTAGTGGGCTACAGAACCCGAACATAGGCAAAAACCTTCATCTCCACCCTGTTACAATGGTATGGGGATATTTTCCCGACTCCGCATCACATCTCAAGGGTAAAATATTTGAAGGCGGGATAATTACATCGTTACACAAAGTGTTATCTGATGATTCAAATGTTCGGGCTGTCATAGAAGCGCCTGCGCTTGGGCCTTCTTCATTTTCTGCTCTGGTTCCTTGGGTATCTGGACTGGATATGAAGGAGAGGATGCTAAAATACGGGCGGACTGCACATTTATTTCCACTGATAAGAGATTGTGGGTCTGGAGAGGTGAAGAGAGAAGGGAGGATAACGTACAGGATGGCTAAATTAGACAAGGAGAATTTAAGAGCTGGAATGCAGAGGGCACTAAAGATTCTGGTTGCGGCTGGGGCGGTGGAGGTGGGTACCCATCGGAGTGACGGGCAGAGATTCAAGTGCAAAGGGATAAGACAAGAAGATTTGGATCAATTCTTGGATGAGGTAAATGTAGTGGGAGGGCCAAGGTCAAGGGAAGAGCACTGGACTCTCTACTGCTCTGCTCATCAGATGGGAAGTTGTAGAATGGGTGCCAGTGAGGAAGAGGGTGCAGTTGATGAGAATGGGGAGAGTTGGGAGGCAGAAGGGCTGTTTGTATGCGATGGGAGCATATTACCAAGTGCAGTTGGGGTGAATCCCATGATCACCATCCAATCCGTTGCTTACTGTATCTCCAAAAGAATGGCAGATTCTCTGAAGAACTGACTGGGGAAATTTATTTATTGATGCAGTTGCTAGTTTCTCACCTTTTTTTTTCCTGAATGGCAGTCTCTCTAAGCAATCCTAGTTTCTCACTTGCCAATTGTAGATTTCATAAATAACATGAAGTAGAAAATAAGGCAGAGGTATAGTTGTGTAGACCTAGTGTTCAAACTGCTTTATGCAGTCAATGATAGTGATTGATTATAATGAACTTTTCAGTAATTTTCCTTCACATTTCCTTACATTATGATGGCTCTTGAGTTTTACTGGTGTTACTTTTGGTACCTAGCCTGAGAAGTTCTGATAGAACCCTGGGCAGTTGAGGGAGAAACAGGCTATCCAACCATTTGGGCAATGCCTAGTTCTCTTTTAAGTTTTACTGGTGTGGATGTATCAACACAACAATGTTTTCCTGCATAACCAAAGAAACAGCAAAGCTTATTGTAACTCTTCACGAAGCACATTCCTTCTTGAAATTGTCATAATTCACCCTTTCTCGTTGTATCTTTCCAAATAAAACACTCTTTGGGCCTCAAACCAGCTAATGTTCTCTTCCTGTATTTAATCTTCTCACACTTTTACATCATAAGTCATACTCTCTCTCTCTCTCTCTCTCTCTCTCAGAGTTTAGACTTTAAAAGCGTCTCTTCACGCTATTCAGACAAAAATGCTCTCTCTGTTTGAACTTTTGTTTTTTTGTTAAAACCTTTCAGTTTAAACTTTAAAAGCATCTCTTCACACTATACAGACAGAAATTTCAGAAAAGAGGCCTCTTCAGTGTCAAACATTAAACAGAACCATCTCTCAATTCCTTCATTCATTCAGGGACCTGCTCAAAATCTCTATAGACTCGAGGGCGACCAAGGCCGGCAGTGGCAATGGGCTGGCTAGCCCGTAGGGTCCTGAAGTCTGGCCACCTTCATTCATGCTTGGACATGTTTTTAAGGCTAGTGTTAAGGTCAGGCCCTAAAAAGTAAGCCCAATAAACATAAGGGTCAGGCTTGAGCATCTACTTTAAAACCTGTCAGCTCAGCCTATATCATTTATGGCTCGATCTTATTTGTTCATTTATTTTGTTTAATCCCAAAAGAGCCCATACAAGTGGGAAGAGGAAGCTCACACCATAGAAGGAGAGCCACACAAGTGGGAAGAGAAGTCCACAAAGTAGGAAGGATAGCCCACACACGTGGTAAGAGAATACGCCATTATCTGTTAATGAATAGATTGCTTATGTCAAACCACATTTACTATGGTTGGGCCATTCATATATGATAAAGTATACTTTCTACTTTTCCTTCTCTCTATCTGACTCATATTTTGATGATCATGGGCTAATGAAATCCACAATTTATGTTAGTAAATTTGAACAAACGATTCATTGTTCTTTAATCTGAAAGGATATGACCTAACGATAACCTTACTTAGCCTTTGAAGAGTATTTTTATATAATACTTGGTAGTTCATTGTTAAAATTAAGAACTATGATGCATTTAAATGGAATACTAGATAAGACTTGGGAGCTGGGCAGGCTTGATTATTTTTGCAGTGACCATCCTTGGGCTTGACATGTAGGCATGTAGAGCTATGTTGGACCTCATTCTGAGACTCAAATAGAATTGGCCTGAGCTTGGATGGCTAATTACACCTGCCAGTGAGATGGTGTGGGGTGTGGTTGCAGCTGTGATTGGTGCAGGTTCTAGTCAAAATGGCACTACACACCCGACTTGAATTGAAAACTACTACACACCTGAGGATCCCCCCAGCTCCTTCCTTCTTTATCGGTGAATCAGGTGAAATCTTCTGTAATCGGTCGATGAGAAGATAAAATGGTGGGTGATGTATCAGCTAGGCCTGCATATGAATGAGCAGAAGTCCACAAACCTCTGCCGGGTGAGCTCACAATACTCACTTGGCTACGGACAGGCTGCCACAGGAGCAGGAACTCCAGATAAATTTCAAGGGCAAGGGTTTTAAAATCAAGTTCTCAGCCAAAGGTTAAGGAGTCTTGGTCTGAAGTAGAATTACAAATCTGGCTAAGAGTACAGGAAGAAACGCTTCAGCTAGTTTCTTAAATATAATCTAAGCTTCTTATTTCTGCTCTTGCCTCGTGCAGGCCATCTTGAAATGGCACATGCCAACTGGTACTGGAGTATGGAACAAGGCAAACAGCTACAGAGACTTCAGACTGCTTGATGTAGTCATAGG
Organism: Umbellularia californica; assembly: GCA_028538565.1. Taxonomy (NCBI): domain Eukaryota; kingdom Viridiplantae; phylum Streptophyta; class Magnoliopsida; order Laurales; family Lauraceae; genus Umbellularia; species Umbellularia californica. The sequence continues at coordinate 7,324,719 of JAPQWN010000001.1, read as the reverse complement.
TTACTTCTGAATATCAACTAGTCTAGCCTTCATTTTATTCGTCGGAAATTCTGAAAAATCTCTTCTGCAGTTTGCAATGGACTGATTATTGACTTTAGCAGCTATACCATAACATGTTAGTTTTAAATTAGAGTTAAAAAGGACGACAACAAAAAAATAATGGTAAAACTAGAATCTATAATAGAGTGATCAATGACAGAATGGAAGGAATATAAATGAGGTACAAGAAAAGAGCTCCGACTCATTTAACACCCTTATTTAGCAATTTATCTCAATCACAAATTCGATTGAGATCTTTGAAACAATTTTCAGTCTCGCATTGCACAAGGTACACAGCAAACAAGCGATTTATCAAAAATAAAAAAGCCGCAATCAGAAGAACTCCTAACTTGATGATGACTTCACCGCCTTCTCAGCCGCATCATCCAGATCTTCTGCTGTGATTAATGTCATCCCACTCTCCTACACATTTATACTCAAAGATATTATTCCACAACAACAAAGAAAGAGTGCTGTTTTCTCATCAGAACAATAAAGGAATAGTTCTAGTGCGCCAGATTCAGGACCAGTTGTATACCTTGAGAATTCTCTTCCCTTGGTCAACATTAGTGCCTTCCAGACGAACAACCACTGGTACTTTCAGTTGGACCTTACAAAGAGATCAAAATAGGTTTTACTCTCTCAAATCAATACTTGTGAAAAGAGCTTAACTCCTAAAAAGAAAAAAGAAAAAAAAGAAGGTAAACGAAAACAAAAAGAAGAGAGCTTCATTCGACACAGATCTAGGTGGGTGACTGTAAATTTTCAACAGATTACTTGAAAAATGATATAAAGACATCACATTAATTGTTCATCGACGGTTACAAGAGGCTATGGTGACAACTGACAAGTTTTAGGGTTATGAATCTTCTTTTTCAAGTCAATTTGAAAAAGAGAGTTAAGGTGAATATTGAAGTGCAGATGTGCTTCAAACAGGGTCTAAAATAGCAGCATGAGGGCGAGTATCAGGCCTTGTGTAGTGGGGCCCACCTGGGGATTGGGGGTGGGCCCCACATGGGGATTGTGGGGGGGGGGGGGGGGAGAATTTCAAGGACTCCCTGGGATCCTCTATGCAAAAAAACAGCCCCAACCGCGATTTCTATCATTTCCATGTGAGCCCAAAAGTTTAATGGTTAATAATCCATTCGGATCAATACATAGTCAATCCAACGGTCCAGTAAATTCGGATCTAACCGAAAGTTGGTAGACAAATGCAATTTAGGGGGGTCATGTGTTTGGTCCATTTGAATGGACCAAAGGTGGGCCCACAAGCATGAGCATACGAAGTTTTATCCTAAGCTTGAGCTTAGGAGAGCCTTGCTCATATATTTATTAAAAAAAATTCCAAGAAATTTCATAATAATATTTACTGTTCATTGATTAATAGATTTTGATTTTTTCCCTTTTTTTGTACATTCTGACACAGTATATGTGCATGCGTCAGACCTCAAAATATGATGTAGGTCAAATAACCACTACTTGATCCTAAACTGTTAAATTCTGATGAGGTCAGCTATTCTTTGATTGGCTAAAATACACTCTTTTAACTTAAACGCAAGTCATTAATTGTTATACATTTTTAAAAGGAAATTTCTCAAAAATGGCCCACTTTAAAAACGCCCCTTTTTCCACGCCTCTTATTTTTGGTCATGGGGCCCATGTTGAGTGAATTTAATCTTTTCACACACACTACCCCCATGAATAGTCACAAGTCCACATTTGACACTCATCCAACTTTTCCTCGCCGTTGCATTGAAATCATGATAAAATGTGCCTCTAAACCATTAAATCTTTTAGGGCGATTGACCAAAAGGTTAGGATGATCTTATGGACTTAAGATTTTGCATATTGGTGGGCCTCATATGGATCTTTCCATCCAATGGGCTCCCATAATTATCATGCATCCCAATGGGCCCAACTAAGAGGGGCGTTTTCTCCTAAAAAATGCCCGGGCACCGTGTAGCGCTCCCCTTTTTAAAATGTGCCAAAAGTAATATATGTTATTTTACTTTATTTATGAACTAAGGAATAAAACTCATACCATATGAAGATGAAGTACAAAACTTTTTTGAGTATGGACAACAAATGTGGCAACAAATGAAGCAGCATAATTAGACAAGGAATTAAGTAAGCAAACATATTTTTGTTTGTTTTTTCAAGGATCGGCAAATAGTCATATTACTTTAAAGAAATAGCAAAAGTTAGCTCAAAACACACAGATTTGGGAATCTGAACTTTTGGACATACTATAACCAAAATGTTGGCACTTCTAAATATATTTTTAAAATCAAATCTGACCTTGACTACCCAAACGCATCACACTTATTCATCCCCTAATCTCTCCGAAAAATAAAGAAAACCAAGTGAATAAGAAAAGGCAAACACTTCCAGTTTTACGTTGGTTGTATCAGTATGTATCAATGTGTACAGTCAGCATCATCCGTATTAGATGAGATCTGTGAATTTACCACCATGCAGCCTCAGTTAACCATGGCTCCAAACTCCAAACCAAGAGCTTTTCTAAAATTGAAATTTGATAGGTAGGGAGAGCAAACCTGGTAGATTGAGGATGTGTTATTGATAACTGGTGAGAAACTTAATTGATTTATTCCAGTCCTATTAGTGAGAAGAAACGTAAGTTTTCCCTAAAGGTTTTCGTAGTATTTAGCTTCACAATCCTACGCATAAAGGGCACTCAAATTCTACTCCTTGGGTTCTTGATAAATTTGGGTATGAAGCCATGCTGGTATCATTGATGAGATTGTGTGCTTAGGTAGAAGCTATGATATCCGGATACCTATAACAGCCCAACGTATCCGTATCAATACCGATACAATACTTGTATTGGTACCTGATATTGCACCGATACTTCTAGGGAACAAGTTTAACATATCTTAATTATAAAGTCCTTTATTTCATATAGTTCTTTTAATATTTTTACTCATCATAAAAAAATATACTAGAAAAGGACAAAAACAATGATAATTTCATTGATTCAAAAGTGATCTAAAGAAAAAATTAGGGCCCCCGTATCCGTATCCGTGTCCTAAATTTTCAAAAGTGAGTCATAGTATCCCCAATCCCTGTATCAGTGTCCGTATCCATATCTGTATCTGGGCATCATAGGGTAGAAGATATATAAGTGTCTTTTCGTCCGACTCTTAGGGCCTGTTTATTTGCATTAAAATACATAGCAATTGATGTTGGTATGAACTCAACTGGAGGACTATCAAAGAGGCGATGGGTGAAGGATATAAGGTGGAGGCGTAGATAGAATTTTCACTTTCTTGTACATTGAATTACTAGAATGGTGGCTGGTTATTCATCTCCCATCTTCTTTTTACTCTATTTCCCTAAAAGGAAAGGTTGTTTGATGCTCATTCTTGGAAATTCACCTTTGATCTTCATTTTTAATCACTTATTGTATGAATCATGTGTATTCAATTCCTACGCATTCTTATGCAAATAAAAAGGTTCTCAGTAAGGCAAACCCCATCATTAGCAGTAGGATTTTAAACTTATCAGGCCAAGCTATTGCATTGGGCCTATTTAAAATTCAGGTTCTCCCATGTCCATGCTCAGCCCATTGACACCCCTAATTTCAGATAGTCGTGATGTTTTATGCTTGTGATGCATTTGATCAATATCTCTAATACAGTATGCCAAATCTTACACACCTGTGAAGAAATACCGATAAAAAATAATACTAGCTTGAACACTCACATGTTTGGCAGCATTGACAATGCCACTTGCAATTATATCACATTTCATGATCCCTCCGAAAATGTTGACCAAGATCGCTTTCACCTTGTCATCAGATGTTAATATTTTGAATGCTTCCACCACCTGAGCAACATAGTCAAATGCAGATCAAAGCCAGTACATACCTTACAGAGAAGGTGGGCATCATAATGGGTGGCACATGTTAAAATGAGATTAGTTCTTCAAAAGAATCAGAGATGTGTAAATCAATGTCAGCAATATGGAAAAAGGCAATCATGCATAAAGCTACGGAAGATAGACAATATTTTAGATGAGAATGTTCCGCACAGTTTTTCCATTCAGTCCGTATTTTTTTGGGCCCCCGGGCACACCTATGGTCAGATTACCCACCTTTCACACACTAACTCCCATGAATTGATGCAAGCCCAAACCTTCTCTTGGGGTTGGGCCTGGCAATTTACGTTTCATCTGGGCTACGACTTAGGGTCCCTGAAATATAGGGTCCATGCAAAATGTCTAAAAGGGAAGTGACCATCACAAGGCATGAGCTATATAGCCCAGACTTTCCTGATTAAATCAAATGGTCATGCAAAAACATAAAATAAAATTAAAAAAAAAAAAACTACCATAAGCAATGCAGTAAGTTCAACCTCATTTGAATCAGAGCACTGCAAAAGACCCAGGAAAGTACAGCCCACCCGAACAGTTCAATAAAACCTAGAGAGACCCCTACTGACCCTCAGTTCCAGATAACTCCAGGTTTTAGAACACTGGTACAACTGAAAACCAGAGGAAACCATAACATTTTTTATTTTTAATTGTTCCGGTGTTGAGAACTCTAATTCCTCGGTCACAAATACCATGATCATCATATTCAGCACCCCCTACTGGCAGGACTTACATAACATCAATCATCACATCAATCTAGTGATTTATTTCCTTGGATGAAACATAGGCAATCAACTCGTAATACCTGGCCTTCCGATGCATTTCCACCAACATCTAGAAAATTGGCAGGCGTTCCACCATGTAACTTGATTATATCCATTGTAGCCATTGCCAAACCAGCACCATTCACCATGCATCCAATTTCTCCATCTAGACCAATATAGTTCAAATCTGCCTTTGCAGCAGCCACCTGTATAAGTAAAGAGAACATGAGAATCCTAAGAATGATATGGAAGAATACCATATTCTAATCTCTTGAATCAGACCTCTCTAGGGTCCTCCTGGGATGAATCACGGAGAGCAAATATCTCTTTCTGTCGAAAAGCAGCATTATCATCAAAGTTTAACTTTGCATCAGCAGCAACTAGCTGACCGTCAGAAGTCTCTGCAATTGGATTTATCTGACAAAGAAACATACATATCAACCAAATTACACACTAGAATAGGAAGCTAAATAGTCTAATTTACTTGGAATTTGGATTCTGGATATCTAGGACTTCCTTCACCTCCAACATTGTGCAGTCGCATTCACAAAAGAGCTTGTATAGCTTCTTCACTTGTTCTATGGAATCATTCCTGTCTGCTAGCTTAGGAGCCAAACCATCAACAACTTTAGCAGCATCTTCATCTGTTATACCTTTGAAAACATCAATAGGCACCTGATAATCAAAATAGAACATTCAATTGTAGGTTTACAATCGCAAGTTAGAAACACTGGAAAGACACAACTAATATGAGAGAGAACCTTAATGATCATGTCAGGAAACTTCTCTGCAAGGTCTTCAATGCTGGTTCCACCCTTTTTGCATGCTATTATGATCTGATGAACATAAAATGCAATTTAACACCCATATAGTCCAATTATAAACTTAAAATAACTAGATAGATAAGAAATAGACAAACACTATACATAATATATACACACAATATATATGGGCCCGGCTCTTGTACATCCATGTGATACATGACAGCTGTTGGGGCCCACCCGGGACCCACGGCTCATGGGATAGAGGAAGATCAAAAGATCCATGTGGGACCACCCCATATATCAAATTTGAAGTCAATCTGATGCCCTTACCCCCTTCATCCATGGCCAACAAGTTTAATGGCTTTATATATATAGACACATGTGCACACCCTTGACCCAATGGTCCAGTCCACCCAGATGGGTCAAAAGGTGGGCCCCACTAGGTAGTATATAGTATTAGTAAGACAGTACATAGGGAAAGGCTCTCCTAAGTCCTAAGGACATCTCTCATGAGAGACAATTTGCTCTGTGTGTGTTTGTGTGTGAGAGAGAGAGAGAGAGAGAGAGAGAGAGAGATTGGAAATTCCTTCAATTCATGCTAAGAAGTATGGGGGTTGGGGAAAGGTGGAGGAAGTGGAAATTCCTTCAATTCATGCTAAGAAGTATGGGGGTTGGGGAAAGGTGGAGGAAGTGGATCCAAGTGTGTGTCTCGTCAGCATGGTTCTCTATTTTGGTGAATGGGCCTCCAAAAGGCTTCTTTCCGGCTGGAAGGGGGCTAAAACAAGGGGATCCTCTCTCCCCTTTTCTCTTTCTAGTAGTGGGAGAAGCGCTGGGCAAAATGATTAAAGAGGATAGTGAGAGCGGGTTTGTTTGAAGGCTTTAAAGTGGCTAGAAATACCCCTGCATTCAACCGCTTGCAGTTTGTAGATGACACTCATATTTTGTGGAGCTGAAGAAGACGAGGTTAGAAAGTCAAAGCCACTATCCTATGTTTTGAAGTGGTATCAGGTCTAAAAGTTAAGTTCTTCTAGAGTGAGGTGATTGGGCTAAAAACTGAGCAGCCGATGCTTCTTAAATATTCATAAATATTGGGGTGTAAGGTTGGGAAGCTGCCAGCTATGTATTTAGGCATGCCTTTGTGCTCGGGGTGGGTAACTAAATCATTGTGGAACCCGGTAATAGAAAGGGTTGAGAGGAAGTTGTCTACATGGAAAGCAAATTACTTGTCTATTCGAGGAAGGGCCACCCTAATCAAATCAGTGTTATTGAATCTGCCAGTCTATTACTTCTCCATCTTTAAATGCCTGGCATCAGTTATTAAGAGACTAGAAAGGTTGTAGAGAGAATTATTCTACTGCGGAAATAGTACCCAAAAGAAGCTTCACTTGGTGGATTGGGCTTCCATCTGTAAACTAAAGGAGGTCTGGGAATCATGCCTCTTAAGCAGATGAATTAAGCCCTATTGGGCAAATGGTTGTGGAGGATAGGAGAGGGCACAGATGGCCTTTGGAGACAAGTGCTGGAAAGGAAATTTAATCTTCCGAGATAGGGATGGGAAGTCCAGGAAGCCCCAACGAACTTGTCTGCAATATGAAAATGAATCCTCTCGGTTAAGAAGCTTTTCAGGAAAGGAATCCTCTTGGTTAAGAAGCTTTTCATGGAGAACCATGAGATCCTCTTTTGGAAAGATCGGTGGGCTAGAGAAAGGACTATGAGTACTTAATTCCCGGATCTGTTTAGGTGTGCAAAGGTCAATTCTTGTATGAATAGAATTGAAGGGCAGGTGGTTTAGTGTCCTACATTTAGAAGGAACCTAGAGGACTATGAAGAATCTCAATTTATAGCACTCCTAAACTCCCTGAATGATATAAACATCCCGGATAGTGGGCAAGATGCCACAAGCCTCAAAAGACGAGACCTTTTCAATTTCCTCTTTCTTCAAGACTATTCTTAACAATCCGAGGGAAAAGAGTATAGTGTGCAGCATATGGAAGCCGAAGGCTCCCCCAAGGGTGATCGATTGTCTTAGGGTGGCTGGCTCTTCGGAAAAGAATTCCTGCCATGGATATCTTGAGGAGAGGGATGACTATAGTAAATAGATGCCCTCTGTGCTTGAGGTACGAGGAATCCGTGGACCATCTCATGTTGAATTGCAAAACAACTCAATCTATTTGGATGACAGTGGTAGGGTGGTTTGACTGTTGCTGGGTCCTCCCTAATTCTCTCCTCGAGCTTTTCCACGCTTGGAAGGCTTCCTTCGGGGATCCTAGAGGCAAGGAGATGTGGAGGTTGGCATTTATTGCGGTGATCTGGATGATATGGAAGGAAAGGAATTCAAGATGTTTTGAAGTAATAGCATCCAACGAAAGTAGTTTGGTGGAGAAAACCAAGCTTTTAGTGGCTCTCTAGGTGTCCATCAATCCGTCTTTTAAAAGATACTCCACAGATCAAATAGTGAATCCTGTGAAAGAGCTAGCCGTCTCTTAAGCGGGGCCTTAGTTGGATGGTTTTGGGTTTTTGCTTTTCTTTTGTTTTCATGCTTTCCTATCTTAAGCTTGTCATTACTCATCTCTTATACTATTTGCTTTTATTAATCAAAGTAACCATTATAGAATTACAACAGCGTACAAGCATGCATATCTTTTCCTACCAAGCAATTGAAGCATATACTGGTGAGAACTACAAAACAAGTCTACAAAGATAATATCAATCGTCAGCATCACCATCATCACCACTATCATCATTGTTGTCATCATCATATCCCATCTATCTGGGGTCAGCTTGTTAGTTCTGCACTTCTCCTCCACTCATCCCTCCATAGGACTAAGTTCTACAATAACCCACTACCTAATGGCTTCTTCTCTTTTTCCTTTATGAAATGTATTGTTATTGTCTTCTCATTCCAAGAAATCTATGTTTTTTCCTTCACATACTTATGCTTCAATACCCATTGAAACAGGAGTAAAGCTCCAGTGAACAACTGTGACTAAGTAGCTCAATCATTTACAGTTTTACATTGAATATTTAAAACCCAAAATTAAATCAGTATCATTCAATCCCAACTATCATTAGCATTTTATAAAAGTGTCTCAAAAAGCTAAATCAAATATTGCATCCAAAAATCTGCATGAGCTTTAGAAATGGGAAAGGACCCTTCAATTAGATATCATCTCACCGAGAAACTCATGAATTTACATTGTATGTGCTTTTCAGAATGTCAGTCATCAAGGATTGTTGATATTGGTTAAAACGAAACAGGTTGTAATTGTTTCAGCCCCCTGGCAAGTTTCATGCAAAATAGAGTTTACAACATTGCTCTCTTTTATTCACTTTCCTTTTAAATAAAAATAAAAACAATCATCTCTGATAGTTTTCAGGAAGGAATGGCGATTGGAAAGGGCAAACCACAGGCCCAACAGCAGAGCCCATTCTCATTGATTTCTGGAGGTAGTAAGATGACAAAAGAAAACCAAATAAGAAGTACCTTAAGAAGCCATCTCATTTTTCAGGGTGCTGCTTCAAGGCATTCATGGTTCCTATGCACATGGTGCAAGGTTCACCTAGGCACACGTCAAAGGCTATGATGCACACACATAAGATTCATACAACATGGACTCAGGGACACACTAGCGGCAAGGATTTCACATATATAAATGATGTATTGGATGTGATAACATATGAAGAAACTTAGCACAAGCATGCCATGCCTTATTGGCAAGTTACTGGCAAAAAGAAATAATGAAAGGTTAAGTGAAAGAATGCACAATTATTTAGATGTGAAAGATAAAATCAATTAGCAAAAAGGAAGCAAAAACCAAAACTTTATTCTAAAACATACCGGGCCAGCTGTCGTACGGTCAAGAGTGATGGCAAAGTACATTTCATTCGCAAGTGAAAGCTTTTCACACAAGTACACCTGTAAAAGTTATTGTTTTAGATTAAGATAATTAACAAAATAATGTTAAAACGAAAGCTTTCAAATTAAATGAGAAATTACTAATATTTCCAGCGATATCATGAGGAGTTTTCCATTGAGGCAAGACAGCTATTTGAAAAATAGCAACCCACCTTATAGGGCCCACTTGAATGCATCCCAATTATGGAGGGATGGGAAGGTCTAAATAAGGCCTAGAAATGCCTTTTTTATATATATTTTTGAATGATTAATCCAACAATGAGTAAAAGTTGGAAAGGTGCCAAATTGGGGGTGAGTGCCTGTGCCAATTCATGGAAATTAGTGATTGTAATGTGCAGGATTCATCATGTGCCTTGTATTTGGGGTTTTCAAAGAAGTGGGCAATAAATCATGAGGTGTGAGTAGAGGAACAAAAAAGGGTACCTGGGCACCCAATGGATCTGACCTAAAAAAATCACATATTGTGCCTAAGTTGGTACCCATTTTTAACCGAGCTCTGGGTGTAGATATGGTCCATGGTGTCCATACCCACAACCTAAATGCCCAATGTCATATGTCAAGTCATTTTATTTATATATTTATATAAGTACTTTTGCATAAGTAAAATCTTAAGCACACCTCCCTCTGTTGGCCACCTCCCACAGTTTTACCTGGTGCATGTGGATAGGAGGGTTTGCATGTACCCCTAGGGATTAATTCTCGGCTGTCCAGCATTAAGTATCCCTCGGGTACAGGGCCAAAGGATCCTGGGTTGGGCTGGGTGGGAGAGATAGCCTGGGTTATCAAAAAAATAAAATAAAATCTTAAGCACATTTAGTGTGTACTTAACAAAATATGGCTGGAGGAAAAGGATTGTGCTAAATTAGTTAGCTACTGGTGGACGGAGTATAGTGTTTAAAGGTGGCTAGGATTTCACATATGTGAGAAATGAAAAATGTTGAAGGCTGAATTGAAAAACTGATAGAAAGATACACGGTCAGATTGAAGATGTGAAGCTAATCTCTTTCATGACAATGCAAATGTTGGACATTGAGGGTGTTTTATCCCCCTTCTAACCTAAGGTGTTGATTTTTTTTATCATTTGGATTCTTTGGGAGGCATGAATATTTGGTTGACTATGTTCCATTGGAACCTCCAAGAAGATAGAGTAACTGGTTGACCTCTCATTGCTTCTTTAGAATGTTCATATGTTGGAACCAGGTACTGTTGTTTTTGGATCCATGCAAGAACAGTGAATTTTCTACTATATCTATCATTGAGGGTGTTTTTTCCCCTTCTAACCTAAGGTGTTGATTTTTTTATCATTTGGATTCTTTGGGAGGCATGAATATTTGGTTGACTATTTTCCATTGGAATCTCCAAGAAGATGAGATAGAGTAACTGGTTGACCTCTCATTGCTTTTTTAGAATGTTCATATGTTGGAACCAGGTACTGTTGTGTTTGAATCCACGCAAGATCATGAGAAGATGATAATCACTGGAATTCTTTTGAAAGTCATGGATATTGAATGAATGCATTTTATGCTTGCAGGAGGTGAAGAATGCTCAGTGTGTAGTCATTTTTTCAATTTGTTTGGTGTTTTAAGGGCTGTGCCTCAATCAGTGAAAGCTTTTACCGAAAGTAAGAGATCGAGCGATCGAGTTATTTGTCACAATTGTGAAATTGCATTATTTGTAGTTATCCTTTGGACCCACGAAAAGGCTCGAGAGAAATGGGACTTCTCAAAATATGGCTGCATATGAATGTAAGGCCACTCTAAGGACTTAATCAATGATTACCTCATGGGTGTACTCCATTAAAGAGTTTGCAAGAGATTTGATTGATGATCTTTGTAGAGATGTTTGGCAAGGTGATGTTAAAAGTATTCTAGCTTAATTCATCCCTGATGTTGGCCAACTGGGCTTCTGATTACCATATTTTAGTCAATAATAATTTTCAGTTACCATATAAAAAAAGGGCTATTCCTTGAATATATAAAATATTTTGCATTAAATATTGATGCAGCCCGACAGAAGACTAAGGCTCGCATGGACCATCTAATGGGGTCCACATGATCCCTGATTCAATCAGAGATCCATATCTATCTAAATTAGTAATATCAATTAGTTGCTGGAGTGTGGACCATCTAAAATAGTTTCTAAAATGCTAATTTGATTAGGAATAGGTATGTTACTATTTCCAATATCCATATCAGTTTAGAAACAGAATGTTCTATATAAACACTGAGACCTATTGTTTTTATCATGCTTATTCAATCAATAACACTATCATGAGTTATTCTGGAGTGTATGGTTTTGAGTACTATTTTGTGTGGAATCCCTTTGTTGGATTCGATCAACCTCATTTGAGAGGTTGGTCTACTCGATCGAACGTCCGGAGCTGCGCCAAAAATAGAACATGGCATAGTTGTGAGCCTAAATCAGGTAAGGCTATGGGTCTGGGCATACAAGGTGAAATCCGGTACATGGGCAGCTCTCGTACTGGATACCTATTGACTTACCAGTAAAGGTACTACAATGTACATGTATGTATGCATAAATTTGAGTCTAAGTCCAGGTCTGTGGACACCATGGACCAAACTGATATTGGTCACTAGGTTTGTTTTCAATCTGATATAGGCCAGACCAATGGGCCCTGTTTGAAAGTTTATTCCAGAAGGCCCAAAGTCCAAGCCCATCAGTAAAGAAATTGAAAGATTTCTATCGGCAGTTCCCTATTTTAATAGAGTTCTAGAATTAATAGATTAGGTAGTTTCTAATTTCCAAGATTCTTAGAATTAAGAAGTTTCTTAGTAGAGATTGATTACTAAAATTATGCTGAGACTCTATTATAATAGGTTGTAATCCCTTCTCTTGGGTTATACAGAAATTAATTGATAACTGAGTTTTCTCAATCGTGTGATGTTCTCTTTGTCTTTGGTGTGAGACCTAGACACCCTGTTTAAGCTGTTTGGCTTGAGGAATAGTCCGTTGGCTTTCCTCATTTTCCATGCGTTGCTCCACAATCCTAAGCGCAAGTCATGATGCTCTTGACAAGACTCCTGGATTATCTTCTTTTTGTTTTAATTGAAAGCTATGATAGCAAATCATAGATAAAAGAATCAATAAACAAGGAGAGAAAGTTGTACTTAAGAAAATATAGTTTAATTTTCTTACAAGTTACAACTACATGTTTGTGTGGTAAAACTTAGTGTTACACCTGAATATATAAAAATATCTTTACTAGTATTAGTTAACAAAAGTATCAAGACTCGAGTAATTTGAAAACCGAAACATGAATAAACTGTATTCACAACAAAAGTAAACATTAGAGTACTATATTTTAGAAATTTGAGAATGGACAATAGGCCCCATAACATTTTTTAATGGTTTTACTATAAAAAAAATATTACTAAAAAATATAGGGGAAAAAACATGTTTTCATATAAGGGGAACATTCATGTGCACCTATCCCTCACTATAGGGCGAGGGCACTTTCCCTTTTTGCACATGAAGACAAGGAAGTGTACCTCACCCTATGTACTTGAAAATTCACTTTTGTACTTAAAAATTCCCATTTATGGAAGTGTCCCTCCCCCTATGGTGAGGGATGGATGCACATGAATATTCTCCTTCATATAATATACTTTTTAACCTCACATTTTGGAACATTATTTGTCTGTTGCCCCTAATATTATATCCACATCTTCCAATCATCTTATGTTCCCCCTATCATACTAATGCCATGAATTCCAATCATTCGGATAATAGCAACATTATAAACCCAAAAGTGAGAAAGCATACCTAAAACGGAGAGCTACTAGAGATGCTGCAGTTATACATACACTGTGTGCGTACAATACTTGCCATCTATTCATTTGCATTAAATCAAGATCTGGCTCATGCCCTAAACTCAAGCCTTTAATAAAAGACTTTGATCTCCCACAACCCTTATCTGGAGGGCTCTGGAACCAGATTTCAGGATGCATGTGAGACCCAGACCTGGATTTGGACCTCCAATCCTAGGCCTGGACTAATGTAGGTATGCCCATTGGTAGCACTACTGCCACTTGGCCTTTTACCCAGATGGTCCTTAGTCTGGAGTTGGCACGAGGTCATTTTCACTTTTATACTTCAAAGAAAAAGGACTGAAGTTCTATTCAAAAAAAGAAAAAAAAGAAAAGAAAAAGGACTGAAGTTGAACAATGATGCCACACCAGTGGTGATTACCAATGCACTGAAAATATTGATTTAGGGACAATACAATGTCTCCCAAGAAGCCGACCCCAACATAGTTGGGAGTTGGGACAAGGCTTTGATGATGATGACAATGTCTCCCTAGAAGTGGGACTTCAAACAGGGAAATTACAAACCACCAAATTAGTTTTCATATAGAACTGCTTAAAATCTTCTGTAAAACAATTGCAAATGATCATTAGGCATCTATACAATTTCCAAAGTTTGAAGCTAACAGAAATGTCAAAATTTCTTAAATGTTATTTCAGGAGTCAAGTTTTACTTTTTCAGTTGTCACGATCCTATCACTACATCTACCGGATTCCAAAATATCAAAACCAATTATAGGTCCAAAACTACAGAAACAATCTGCCAAATGCTTGGGCATGAAAGAGAGGAAAAGAGGATATGGCAATTTAACGTAAATAGGTTTAATTTAATTCAAATGCCTGCAATATATATGAACCATTCTAAAAAAAAAGAAAAGAAAAGGTAAAGAGGCTTAACAGCACCTCTTCCGGCAACTTATAAAATGTACTATGACAATTCATAAACTACTCTCTTCATCTTTAGTCTAGCATTGGATCAATGTATTCTTAAATTAATTTCCATTAGCCATCATAAAAAAAAAAAAAATTATTTTCAAACTCCAACAATATTATTACATTTCAAATAAATTTAAACTCAATTTGTTCTCAGCTGTCAAAGTGTGGATGTGCGTGCACACTTAACCTTATGACAGTGACATTAGAAAACAAATGTATTCCATTTACAAAACAAAATTCTATGCAGTATAAATGGCAGCATTTTCATATGACGTAATTTTAACTCATCATAGTTGTGGAGTTGAGGAGAAGTTGAATATGCAAATACATTGATGGGGATAAAACTATAACAACTCAAATTGAACAGATGAAATAACAATTGCAGCCGCAGCAGCGACAGCAACAAGAACAATAATAATAGCATGCCTAACCTTGCTAACAACTTTTCCCTGGGGTCCAGTCTGTTTGGTAACAAGTATTTGCCCAAGCATCTTCCCTGGAAATGATAATGGCAACGAGTCAACAATTACTGCAGTATAATATATATGAGCAATTCTCAAAACCTCACCTTTTTGCTCCCCTACTTTTTTAGGCCATGGAGCCCATCTTGAACCAATACAATCTATTCACATTTACTTACCCCCACCCCAAAATAAAAAAAAGAATTGTCACAAGTCCAAATTTGACACTCATCCATCTTTTGCTCACCTTTTTTTTTTTTTTTTTTGAATGGTACTTTTGCTCACCATTCGATTGAAATCCTAAGAAAATTATGCCTCTAAAACCATTAAACTTCAGGGCCATAAATCACAGTGTTCGGATGATCCAATGGAGTTGAGATTTTAAATATAGAAAGATATTATCCTCTTTTCATTCCATGGTTGTAATATATAACAGTGGGCCCACTAGGAGGGGCGCTTTTTTTTTTTTTGAAAAAAAACTCCCTAGGAGTTTTCTAGCGCTCCTTTATATATATATATATATATATATATATATATATGGGTAATATTCATATGCATCTATCCCTCACCATTTTTGGTGAGGGACACCCCAAAAGGGAAAGTTTCAAGTACAAAAGTGTACTTGATGTGAGGTACAAAAGTACACTTTTGTACTTGAAACTTCCCTTTTTGGGGTGTCCCTCGCCAAAAATGGTGAGGGATGGATGCATATGAAGACCCCTATATATATATATATAGATTGGATTGGTAAGTACTGCAGTATTTCTAACATTACCAGATTAATAGGCTGTAACCATGATAGATTTCAAAAACATCGAACATCAGGGTCTTTAAGGAGTCATTCAATATTAGATATCACCTTAGCAAATTCAGTTAAGTAGGGAAGCAACAAATATTTTTGAGGCCCTTCTTTCTAGTATTCTAATGTCAACATCAATAGTCTAGTGCCAAACTACAGCTTGCATGTTACCGTATAGTTTTCGATCAAATACAAAATTTCAAATAAAGCCTTAAGTTTTTGCCTTATTTCAAAAAAGGACACAGGTTTTAAAACTCTTTTCAAATTAGTCCCTAGATTTTTCAGGAAGTTTTCAATCAAGGACATCGTCCATTTAACGCTATTTTCCGGCAACTTTTTCCTTCAAAAATTTTAAATTACCCAAATTACCCTTCATTGAAATAAAATCCTCCTTCGCTTTCTCTATATTATCTTCCTTTTCTTCACCGCATCCTTATAGTGATCGAGGACAGCTAGCATCTCCACGGCAATCGGCTAAATGGAGTGGCTACTAGAACCATGTCATGGCTTTAAATGAAGGGTACTTCGGATATCTTTAAAAAATTGAGGGAGAAAGTCATCAAAAAATACCACTAAATGGCTGGATGTCCTTAATTGAAAACTTACTAGAAAACTTAGGGACTAATTTGAAAAGTTCTAAAACTTGCGTCCTTTTTTGAAATAAGGCAAAAATTTAATGCCTTATTTGAAAATTTTCCCATATATAATAAATACCTCATGTTTAACTCCAACAATTTGGTGGAAATAACAAACATGATTTAGTGATTATAGAGTTTTAAAATTATTAATTCCAACTGGGAATGAAGCCTCCTTCGGGGCTTTTTTTTTTTTTTTGAAAGCTAAAAACAGTTTCAATATGGTGATGAGGAATAGCACATGTATACAGGGATGAAAAACATGGAACCATACTTGTCAGAGCATCACATGCCATAAAATGTGATGGATAGATGGCTGCCATGTACCTGAAATTGAATTAACTCCTTTCCATGTTTTGGGCTCAATGTCACATCAGAGAGAGAGAGAGAGAGAGAGAGAGAGAGAGAGAGATTTGTTTATTCTCAAAGAAGACTACAGCCATAACAAAGGCTAGAGACGAGAGCGGAGAAAAACGGACAAGAGGGTAAATAACCCACAAACAGAGGAAGTTGACTGGGCAGAGGAGGAAGGGGTCGGAGACGGAGATTGTGGCGGGAAGGATGGTGGGGAAGGTAAAGAAAAGCATGGCAGTGGTTAACGCAGTCAGAGGATCCGTACCAGGACTTGTGTGGAGATGATAAAGGAGAAGGAGATGTACATGAGGATGAGCTGGAAAAAACTGGAAAAGAAATGGGGAGAAATGGAGGAAAAAGAAGGGATTAAACCCTTTTGTCACAGTTCAAGCACGACTTGGGCGAGATGCATGTGTAGTGGCTCGGACTTGGAGTCAGCCGAGTCGACTCAAACTCAGCCCATTTTTTCATCCCTTCATGGTTCATCTCTCTCTCTCTCTCTCTCTCTCTCTCTCTCTCTCTCTCTCTCTCTCTCTCTCATGTGTGTGTTTTAAAACAGATGAAACTGGGCATAGAAAATGGTCATCATCCCAGGGTTAAAAACTTGATATAAAGTATCAGATGCAGCCTTCATGCCATAAAACAGACATAAGAATATTGAATGAAATTATATAAGAGAGATGTTTAGGTACACACTCATAAAATGGAACATTTACAATAGTGGGGCAACTCATTTTTACTTAGAAGGCAGTGCTGAGTAAACAGAAGTTAGTGATGCAAATGGGCTTTTGTTATGTCAATACAAGCCTATGGAAGGGATTTGTACTAGTCATCTGAATGGCAATGGATTTGGAGATAACTCAGCCATTCGTGTCATATGAGTCAAAGGATCAGTAGGGATCATGCACATTGATTATTGGAAACCAACGATGTTATGTTGATGATGAATTGTTATTCCATCACAATCTATAGAATTTTAGGAAATTTGAGGGTTTATAATATGCTGTGCTTCTTGTCCCTTACTTCTATGGTAATTGAGGTGGACTCTTGTAAAGAGCCCAACATGAACAAAGTAATGGCATGAACAAAGTAATGGCCAGATGGTGCTATGCAAATCCTCAGGCTAATAATCATATGGTTTCCCATCTTCTTCAATAATAAATTGTCTAACAATGAGACAATTAAATTAAAATTAGCCATGTCTCATTAATTCTGATCAAGTACATATACACAGATAAATATATTTTTAGAGTAGCTGGACCTTTTTTAAGCTAAAGTGGTCTGGCATCTAGGCCCTACCTATGATCAGTAACAACACCATCACCACTTACCATAAGTTGGCACTTGCCCCACATTGACATTCATCTAACAATTTCTCCATGCCGGATTGGGTCACAGAAAATGCACTTTATCAAGGGTGTAAAATTGTACAACTTAGAGGACATTAATCAAGGGTTTGGGTGATTACATAGTCTCCATTTTGTTGGTCACCCATCACCTGATGCAGACCTCATGGCCACAAGTGGGGCCCAAGTAGATTGTTATTTAATTGTTATTACTTAATAGTTTAATTTGAAGAGTTGTAATTAGGATTAGGTTTCCTATTTATTTGGTTTCCTATTTTAATTAGGTTTCTTAGGGCTTAAGTTGTGTTTTCCTATTTATATGGCATTGTAGAGAATTATTTCTTAGAGAGATGATTAATGAAATTGAGTTCTTCTATTGAGGTACGTCCTCGTTTATTGTCTCTTCGGAGATTGATTGTGTCTTCAAACACGTGCTTCGGTACCCATTGTGCTTTTAGCACTTCCCACGCAAACCCTAACCCTAGGTTTCCTATTTATTTGGCTTCTTATTTTAATTAGGTTTCTTATAGCTTAAGTTGTGTTTTCCTATTTATATGGCATTGTATAGAATTATTTCTTAGAGAGTTGATTAATGAAATTGGGTCCTTCCATTGAGGTATGTCCTCGTTTATTGTCTCTTCGGAGATTGATTGTGTCTTCAGACACGTGCTTCGGCACCCATTATGCTTTTAGCACTTCCCACGCAAACCCTAACCCTAGGGCCTACATCAATTGGTATCAGAGCTGAACGATCCCTCGATCGTCGGCGTGTTACCCCTATCCCCATCCCTACCTTCGTCCACCATTATCATTCCATACCCCTCTACCTGCCGAAATAAAAAAAAAAAAAAAAAAAAAAAAAACATCCCACATACCACCATCAACCATAGCCGAACCCTCAACCCATCCTGTACGCCTTTGACGAATCCAAAACCCAACCCTCCACTGCAAAAACCAAATCTCACAACCCATCTCCAGAACGATCATCACAATCAATCGGTGTTGGTTACCCTATCCGTCCATCCCCTCCTCACCATCCATTATATCCGTTCCCTACTCTGCATCCCACACCCGACCCTAGACCCACTCAGACACCTGATACCCGTCTCGCCAAACCATACCCAGACATCCAAAACCGTCACTGTCCCACCCCCTTCTCTTCCCAGACCTAGAGTCTTCGTAGCCCCACACCAGAAAGAAAAGGCAGAAAAAGAAGTAGCAGATGCATACCATGCACCACCATTGTCCAACAGCAAGCAGCGCTTGATCCCACTTCGACGTCGCCACCCAATCGGCATCATCTGTAGTAGTCGTCCTCTTCTTCTGCACACCTATAGCTCTCATCGCCGTCCCAACCCCAAAAAAACAGAAAGAAGAACAAAGAAGAAAGAGAATAAAAAACGAGGTTCGTACCTATCTTCAAGCAGTCCGCCATCGTCGTCGTCGTGTCCTTCGGCTAGTCTCTTCAAAGTCATCGGAGCTCTCCTCCTTCTGTCGAGCATCAACGGTGAAAAGGGTTTCAACCCTTTTACTCTTTTCCATCGATGCAGAGGCAGTAAACGTAAAAAGAAGAAAGAAGGGTTTTAGCCCTTTGTTTCTGCGCACAAAACACGAGGAGCAACAAAGGGCCCTCAATTGGGCCTGGTTTCTAGTCTGGGTCAGTTCAAGTCAGTTCCAACCCACTTCTAGTTCGGCCCAGCTAACACCACCTATAATATCAGCGGAGAAGTTAAGGACCCAGATTTGACCACGATTAACAGTCGAATCTTCTTTTCGCGATATCAAGCACATCCACCGTCAGATTTCAGATCCGTTTTCGCCATTATGATTGTGAAAAGCATATCAACAGTTAAGGTCAATCCATTGTCAAGTCAAGATGAAATTCTATGTCAATAGATTTTACAATAATCTTCAAAGACTCAAATATGTGACCAAATATGGAATATGGTATGCTGAGAATGAAGTCTATTTTCGGTCCTTTCTTGATTTGAGACAAGGGGAATTATCTGTTCTTGGCCATGGTGACATGTTTGCATGGCTCCAAGACAAGTGTGGATTAGAAGATGATGAAGAACATGATTTCATGAGTTTTGTAAGAGGCTTGAAACCAGACATAGTGGAGAGAATGTCTGACTAGAAGACCATCTATGAGGCATATTGGGAAGCAATTCGTGTGGAGCGCATGCTTAAAAGGTCTTGTTTAGTGGAAATTACGCCTCAAGAAGTTGAGGAACCAGTGCCGGCAGCTATGTAGACCGATCAGCCAGAACTAGACATAGAAGATTCCACATTTGAAATTTCTTGTGTGAATAGTAATAATCCCGAAGTGCAAACACCAAGTGACGAAGAGCAAGTTGTTGATTATCCCCACATAAACTCTGAAATTGATTTTGTCTTTGGGGATCAACAATTTCAACTGGGAGATGACCAGCGGATAGTTAGAAATTATGATTTGATAGTGCATGTTCTACAAGTAAGGCATCCAACAGCTCAATTGCGTATCACCACAAATTTCAACCATCAAAAGTAGTTATGCATGAAGCTGTATATGGAAGCTGCAGATGGACCAACGAATTGCACATTCGTTCGATTGATCTTTGATCTAGGTGGACATTTTCCGAACTTGAGGTCAAGTTCTTTTTCAAGTGGGGGAGAATGATGCAGACCTCATGGCCACATGTGTGGGGCCCAAGTAGATTTAGGACTTTTCCCATTTATTTAATTGTTATTACATAATAGTTTTATTTGAAAAGTTGTATTTATGATTAGGTTTCCTATTTATTTGGTTTCCTATTTTAATTAGGTTTCTTACGGCTTAAGTTGTGTTTTCCTATTTATATGGCATTGTAGAGAATTATTTCTTTTTCTTTTTCTTTTTTTTTTTGATAACCAAGAGAACTATTTCTTAGAGAGTTAATTAATGAAATTGGATTTTTCCATTGAAGTACGTCCTCGTTTATTATCCCTTCGGATATTGATTGTGTCTTCAAACACGTGCTTCGGCACCCATTGTGCTTTTAGCACTTACCAGGCAAGCCCTAACCCTAGGGCCTGTATCATCACCCCTAGCCAATACATAGCCCTTGTGATGCTCCTCTGGTTGTCATACAATATAGTGGACCCCAAAGGCTGCACCCCTTATGGTTTAGCTTAAAAAAAAAAAAGACAAGCCTCATTATATATATATATATATATATTCAATATATTACTCATTAAAAAGAGAAGTATTTCTTTAGTTTTTTAGTACATGATAGAAAGCTAGCCAATAATGCCGTTTCCAAATTCAGCATGCAATTTTTGAAGGAGAAAGGAACTGAATTTAAGAGTAGATATAAAATAACCACGGTACCTGCTATTGCTTCTACCTCATCAGCTTTAACAATATGTACTCCACCCTTAAGACCACTTTGGAAAGTTCCTAAGCCCCGTCCACCAGCAAGAATTTGGCTCTTAACCACCAACTGCATCAGAAACATAGGAAAAAGATATTCTAAACATTTCCATGCTACATTCAACTATGGGCTCTAGCTAAGTTGCCTCAGAAAATATGCTAGTAAAAACAGTTCACCAACACCGCAGACCATAATTAGTTGATAATCACAAACTATGAGCAGTTAATTGGAAATAGCCTATAATGCATACTAAAGTGTGTCAATGTGTTTTCTTTGCCATATACATGAAAAACACCACAGACATAAATAATTGAAAATCACCTATGACGCATCGACGCCTACTGAATACCATAGAATCATCACGTTGATCCATTGAGCGACAAGAATGGGATGGTCCTTCTGCATGTGATTTTTCTCTACTTAAGTATACTTCCATGAGGAGCTTACTAGAGCCTTTAACGTATTCATTTTATTAACACGAGTCCCATTGTGAGTTATTTTAGTAAGCCTAGGAAGGTCATCAACCAAAAGTTTGAAACGAGTAAGATGGATAAGGTGTAATTAGCTGTGGCACGTCTTGAACTTAGATAGGACTTGACAATATTAAAACCCCGTATATGAAGATTTTAGAGTTTCTTATCATTTTGAACTGAGAATTAAATGAATAATGGGTTTTCATCGAAACTTATTCCCACATGGGTTTGTTGGCTTTTACCTGTTTGTTCTCTGTGAACCTAAAGCCTTATCACATGTTATCCTATGTGATCTAGCCACTTTAAGCCAGATCTTGCACCCTTTTCTCCCCTTATTAAGCTTTCTACTTGATATTTAGGGCTAGTGTTAGATATATATGCCTGATGAATTCTTTGAAGTGTTGCTATGAATTTGAAGAGGTATATTTATAGATCCTGACTTGCTTAGTTTGTGGATGATGAATCTTACTATATCTCAGAGGTTGTGCGGTTTGAGAGCATCGTTGTGAGGTCCCACCATGGGCATGAAGCCTGATGGAACCTTTGAGCTAGAACTCGAAAAAACAAAAATAAAAATAAATGGATACAATAGAGAAGTGCCGACCTAAGATTGGGGCCATAAGAAGTTACTCAAATCGCTGTAACTGGTTTTTTTTCTTTTCTAAATGTTGATATTTTAAACTTATTCTACTATTCATACACACATCACACATGATATACACACATGTGTGTGTGTATTAATGATGCACTCCATGTGATCATATTCTGATTTGTCCCTGTATTGATACTGTTATAGACAGAAAATGGATGGACTGACAAGGCACCATTTTCTTTTTAAGAAAAAACTCAGTTGTTTTTCATTTTACGAAAAAAATCCTATGATTCACAATTCAATTCAATTTGACCCCTCAAAACATTTGAGGCATGGCTTTGATTTCTTGAATAACTGCGATCATCACCAACCACCAGCTAGCATCTGTCCAATGACTCAGCTGAACCTCCAAGAATGGCTTAAGAGGCAATCACCAAAGATAACATCGCATGCATAACTTACAAAATAAGGACATAAACTAGGACCAAGATAAATCACTTGTAGCACTTATAAAAGGAAAACTGATTGTTGTATTGATGAGGTTCTATTGGATGCCAAAAGATAGGTAAGATAGCTGAAGGGAAAAGAAGGATTGAATAAAGAGCCGTGCCCACACTGTACCAAATATTATGTTACCATATGCAAGTAATATGGGCATCTTGAATACTTTTTTGGTCAACTTAATGTCAGAATGACTCTCAAAAAGAATTAGCCAGAATAGTTCACACCTGAACCAAAGCAATATAGTAACCTATTTTGGATGGCAGGGAAAAGTTGGATCCTACATGCGTGCTGCATTTGCTGTTTTCCAATGTGAAAAATACAGTATCAACTACATAAATATCGATTTGCTATGAATCGCAGAGTTACCACTTTCTTGCCATGCTCTATGCAGCTAATAGTACTGTGATATTAATCTAAAAATGCAGGCATTCATTCTTTAACCCATCAATTCAAACTACAAACTGCATTTTCATCTTGCCGTCAGAACAGAACTGCATAAGCATCATAAATCAAGTCACATATTAACTACTCACCTCCTTCTCATTCGGGAAAACCTCTTGGATTGCCTTTTTCACCTCTCCAACAGAAGAAACAGTAACGCCTTTTGGAACATTAATGCCATGCTTGCCCATTAACTCAGCGCCCTGTTTGCAAGCCAAGATCAGATCAATTACTAACCCCAGGTTTTAACTTCTAACACACCAATTTCAAGCAACATTCAAAAACTCAAGCCAGAACCAAAAAAACAAAACACAATCCATATGCATTCAGATCTAAAAACAAAATGTAAACAACACAATATAACACATCAATTGGTAGCGCAGATAGATACCCATTGCAAAAAAAAAAAAAATGGGTTAGAGAAATCCACCATCCCAACCATTCATATGAGAGTTTGAAATGCATTTCACCATCTCCTACGAACGATAAAGATCACCAAATCATGGAAACGAAGGAGAAGTTTCTAGAATTTCCAACATTTCTCTCAAAATATCAGCACAGAAGGCGATCCATTTGAAACAACCAAACCCACATTTAGATATGTGTAGATTCAGTGAAAATGCATGCAATCATCGAACAAAAGAGACAAAAAACAATCAAATTCACAAGGACAAACAAAACCTCTATATCATTTCTCACCTCAATCTTCCTCTAATGACAGAAAAAAAAAACCCTAGAGTGAGAGAGAGATAGAAATGGAAACCTGATATTCATGGATATTGAGACGGCGGAGCTGCTGCTGCTGCCATTTCCCAGCGATTGAAATGGTTCGAGACACAAACTTGTTCATCAATCCTCTCGCCATTTCTCTCTCCCTGTGCTACTCTTATAATAAAATGAGATCGGATTTCGGAACCCTAGAGATTGATTCCTTTTGGTTGTGGAGGAACAAAACCCTAGTTCTTGCTTTTCATCAATATAAGAAGAAGGAGAAGAAGAGGAATATTTCAAGGCCTCTTTTTAGAAGAGCCTTCGATCCGCTGAGAAACCTTGACTGAAAGAGCAATTGCCAATGCTGCGCTAAAAGCAAAGGGGCGTTATCGTAACTTGGCAAGTGAGATGCCCGTCCTGACTTGACCTAAAAGCATG
Source organism: Umbellularia californica (assembly GCA_028538565.1). NCBI lineage: Eukaryota > Viridiplantae > Streptophyta > Magnoliopsida > Laurales > Lauraceae > Umbellularia > Umbellularia californica. Next base: position 7,300,439 of record JAPQWN010000001.1, on the reverse strand, counting down.
GGACGTGACTTGGAAAGGGAGATGGTGTTCTTTAGTTGATTGGAATGAGTGACACACAAAGCTGACTTTTATTATTAATAAGGGAAAATTTCTGACAAGTATAGAACTTTTTGGCTCATTTTTAAAAACAGTACATGAAAACTTGAATATTTAAAAAAAAAAAGGTATAAAAGTTCTCCACAATTCTCCTCATAGATTTTTTTAAGAAATGACAAAAATGTCGTTTTGACATATTTTGCCTTTTAAAATCCTTTTCCTCTCCAAAACTGATTTCGATGATCATGACGATTTAATGAGGTGATTTTTTAGTCATATGAAATCCCCTATAAAGGAAATTGAAGCGGGTCACACTAGGTTATTTGGGTTGGAATTGATCTTTTCTATTTTAAAGGGAAGATTTGAAAAGCGATATAAGAGTATTCTTGTTATTATGAAGAGGACTTGATTGAAAAAATTATAAAATAACTTGTATATTTTTTTTTTTTTAAACATTCACACCTTTATGTACTTTTTTGAAAATGAATTAAAAATTTTATAGATTTTTTTATTTTTTCCTATTAATAATAGTAAATGTGGATTTTTTTGGACTACAAAGTGAAAGAAAATAAATGAAATATCTCTCAATTGGACATTCATACCGGTGGTTGCTTTAACTTGAGATTAGAAAACTTGGGACTTAAACTCAAGTCAATCAACTCAAAAAAAAAAAAAAAAAAAAACTTGACTCGAAAAGTCAACATTATCACAAGGGAGAGTTAGTTTTTATTTATTAAGTATTTCTAAAATTAAAAATATATTAATTCACCTGCATTCATGATAATTATTCTAAAATAATAGATTTATGTTTATGATAACAAATATAAGAAGAAAACGATAAAAATCTGAACCATTTCTTCTTATAATCGAGGTGCCCTTGGATTCAACTTGGCCCTTGTCCAAGATGAGATGACTGCCAAGTCAAGAGTCCACTTGGTGAGTTTTTCATCCTCCCTAACCTATTGCATGACTTTGTGTTTATTAGGTGAGGCATATAGGTCTATACCAGCGGGTGTCCTTTTTTTTTTTTTTTTTGACATTTTTTATGTACTCTTATTAATGTAGCATAACCTAACTATCCTTCCAAATCATGTAGAATGTTGTTGGTCTTGGCCATCTCCAATTTTATTCATTGGTCTTTGCTAATCACTGTTCATCTTAATGATCATTGCCTTTGTTGATACAATAAGTCTACATGGACCGATTGTATGTACCAATTTATGGATCAATCCTATGTGGAAACATGAACTGGACTTTCATTATTGTTATTTATTTCCTCTATTCTGGCGGGAGTTGAAAAGTTGAATGGATCGGTCTTCAAATCGGTACATACAATCGGTCCATGTAGATTGTTGTTGATATATGTTAAGCCAGGCACATAGTGGCCCAAAATCTTCATGAATCAGGGCTCTCATTGTCCAGGTTAGGTTCCTCAAAGTAGTCTGGGCTCTAATTCGGTTGCATCTTGACCACTTTAAATGAATCAAAACTCCTATCTATCTATCTATCTATCTATATCTATCTATCTATATCTACTATTATAAAAAGGCAATGTGGCATAGTTTTTCACCACACCATTGTGGGGCCCACCCAAAATATTATAATAAAATATAATAATATATATAATAATAATAATAATAATATAATATCTATATCCTTATTATCTATCTATATCATACAAACTTTTTCACTATACCTTTGTGGGGTTCATCCCAAAATATTATAATGCAAACTTTTCACTACACTATTGTGGGGCCCATCCAAAATATTATAATGATATATTATTATATTATAATGATAATAATATAATATCTATACCCTTATTATCTATTTATCTCATACAAACTTTTTCACTACACCATTGTGGGGCCCACCCCCAAGTATTTTAATATAATATAATAATATATTATTTGGAGAAATTGCAAACTTTTTCACTACACCTTTGTGGGAGCCACCTCAAAATATTATAATGCAAACTTTTTCACTACACCATTGTGGGGCCCACCCAAAAAATATCTACTCTCTACTATCTACTTCTACTACTTATATATGTATATATATATATACCATTATAAAAGAGGGAAAGTTGCAAACTTTTTTTACTACAACATTGTGGGGCTCACCTACAAATATTATAATATAATATAATAATATATTATTATGAGAAATTGCAAACTTTTTTACTACACCTTTGTAGGGCCCAAGCCCAAATATTATAATGCAACCTTTTTCACTACACCATTGTGGGGCCCACCCCCAAATATTATAATATAATATAATAACATTTTATTTTTTGAAATTGCAAACTTTTTCACTGCACCTTTGTGGAGCCTACCTCAAGATATTATAATGCAAACTTTTTCACTACACCATTGTGGGGCCCACCCCCAAATATCTACTATCTACTATCTACTTTATCTATTACTACTACTATTATAAAAGGGGGAAAGTTGCAAACTTTTTTCACCACACCATTGTGGGGCCCACCCCCAAATATTATAATATAATATAATAATATATCTATTATTATGAGAAATTGCAAAATTTTGTACTACACCTTTGTGGGGCCCAACCCCAAATATTATAATGCAAACTTTTTCAATACACCATTGTGGGCCCACCCCCAAATAGTATAATATAATATAATAATATATTATTATGAGAAATTGCAAACCTTTTCACTACACCATTATGGGGCCCACCCCCAAATATTATAATATAATATAATAATATATTATTTTGAGAAATTTCAAACTTTTTCACTTCACCTTTGCAGGGCCCACCCCAAAATATTATAATGCAAACTTTTTCACTACACCATTGTGGGGCCCACCTTCAAATATCTACCATCTATGCTATCTACTAAATTATAAAAGAGGGAAAGTTGCAAACTGTTTTTCACTACACCATTGTGGGGCCCACCCCCAAATATTATAATATAATATAATAATATATTATTATGAGAAATTACAAACTTATTCGCTACACCTTTGTGGGGCCCAACCCCAAATATTATAACGCAAACTTTTTCACTACACTATTGTGTGGCCTACCCCCAAATAGTATAATATAATATAATAATATATTATTATGAGAAATTACAAACTTTTTCACTACACCTTTGTGGGGCCCACCCCCAAATATTATAATCTATCTACAATCTTATCTATATCTATATCTATATCTATACTATTATAAAAGAGAAGAAATTGCATACTTTTTCACTACACCTTTTTGGGGCACACCCCCAAATAATATAATATAATAATATATTATTATATTATAATAATAATAATAATATAAAATCTATATCTATACCCTTATTATAAAAGAGAAGAAAAGTTGCATACTTTTTTACTACACCTTTGTGGGCGCCCCAAATATTATAATATAATATAATATAATAATATATTATTATTATATGATAATAATAATCATATAATATCTATGCCCTTATTATAAAAGAAAAAAAAGTGTCATGCTTTTTCTCTACACATCTGTGGGCCTCATTTAGTATTATTATATTATATTATATATATAAAATAAAAAAGAACTGTACGTTTGTGGGCCCCACTTAGTAGAAGAATATGTCATGCTTTTTCTCTACATCTAGACATCTGTGGGCCCCACTTTGTATTATTATATTATATATATAATACAAGAGAACTACACATCTGTGGGCCTCACTTCGTATTATTATATTATATATATGTATAAAATAAAAGATAATTATACATCTGTGGGCCTCACTTCACATAAGAACTTGTCAAGCTTTTTCTCTACATCTACACATCTGTGGGCCCCATTAGTATTATTATATTATGCCACTAGTAGAAGAACTTGTCATGCCTTTTCTCTACACATTTGTGGGCCCTACTTAGTATTATTATAATATTTGTATGCCCCACTTAGTATTCTTACATTAGATATATATATATAAAATAAAACGAGAACTATACATCTATAGGCCCCACTTAGTAGAAGAACTTGTCATGCTTTTTACTCTACATCTATACATCTGTAGGTTCCACTTAGTATTATTATATTATATATATAAAATAAAAGAGAACTACACATTTGCGGACCCCACTTAATAAAAGAACTTGTCATACTTTTTCTCTACACATATGTGGGCCCCAACAGCTTTCAATATTCTTTCATATGTAAGGATTTCAAATCGTAAGGTGGTTGGTTCTTTTCTTTTTCTTCTTTCAAGAAGAGAAGCCGCCTCTTCTGGAATGGAAGTCATGGTCATATCATGCAAGCTACTGTCAAGGTAAAAGAGTCGTGTTGAGCATCTTAATAAAAACATGCAATGAGATAAGATGCTATCCCAGTGAGTCACTTTATAGTCCCATTGGCCTTCATTGATGGTGGACATTCTGTAGATCTGCACTAACCTCATTTTCTTCCACCGTTATCATTCAAAGGTATAAGTAATTGGTCTGTAGATCTGCACTAACCTCATTTTCTTCCACCGTTATCATTCAAAGGTATAAGTAATTGGCTCAATTAAATCATAAGCCTGCAGAAACTGCACATAGTGTTATCATGAAAAGGCATGTTATCAATTCGTACAAAGTGAGATGCCAATACTGTCAATGGTATATAGATCACCCAAAAATACGAGCCCATATGTACAAACTAGCTAGATGCGTATTGATATTGTGCATATTCTCATTGAGGATCACATAATTCTTCATTCAATCAAATTTTTGTTGGCCACGTTTGTATGTCATTCGTGGAAACGAAAGTCATTCGCTTTTCCCAACCCCAAGGAAAGTCTTTACAGTAGAAACACAGAAAATCAAGCTGTGGAAAAGCATTTGAACCAAGGATGGAAAAAGACTTTTTGCAACAAATTGTCTCACTTTTCTTTTCTGAGAAAAAAGTGATTGCATGAACATGCCCTTAAGTGTTTGAAGGGTGTCAATAGGCAGGGCCAAGGTCACCAAAATCCACACCTTTGGTTTTCAATGTCAGGCCCAAAGCCTAGCCTTCGAAGAAATAGGTAAGCCTCAGCTCTGCAATTTTAACCATTTGGGCAAAATGTGGATCATTGTTTACATTTATTTCTGAAGAAGTTGTTAGTAGTTAGTAGGCCTAATGGGCCATGCCTGTAATGGAGGCCTAGATCTGCACCTTTTACCACATGGGCTAGATTTTTACATCATGCAATGGCCCCTTAGGCCTCAAACTCTCTCCAAGCCTTCCCCATGCTGCACAGAGGGACTAGCCTGGCCCAAAGCAGCCACTTCATGTAGGGAACACTAAAAAAAGAGAGGATAAAGTTGCTTCGGTATTTCTTTTCAAATCCACTTTCAGCATTATGTTTTACTAATTAGCTTTAGTCTGTCACGCCTGAGATCTTTTAGTAGAGTCTACCGACATTGGCACGATTTAAAAGGGAATGTCTATTTCACTCCACACTACAAGATCATAATCATAAACAAAAGAAACAAGTAGGAAAGATATGTCAACAGTCCTCTCCAATCTGCTATAATAATACCATACAAGATAGAGTTTTCTCTCCTATCCTTTAAGCTCACTTGCAACTGCAGCAAAACCAAACTAGAGCTCATATGGCCATGGGAAAAGGCAGTGGCATGATGTCTGTGTTTGTTGCGTTGTTGCTCATCAATTGGTCGACTGACACCACCGCTTCGCACACCCCTTATACGCAGATCCATTATGTTGGGGACGAGGAAGGGTGGGCTTTAGGAGTCAACTATCAGGATTGGACAAACGGCAGGCAGTTTGCTGCTGGGGATACTCTTGGTAAGCCCCGCCAAAATATCGCACTATGTGATATCTTGCATCTTTAGGATATTATATCTTTTGCAGTACAAATAATTTTATCGTGAATATTTAAGCTTGGACCGTTGAGAGGCAAATCTCAAATCTAAAGAAGGTGAACCATCAAAATACCTAAAAAGAAAGGACATGGCTTATTTTATAATTATATAATAGACCTCTTTAAGGTGATCGTACCTAGATTTTGATGAGATAAGACTAAGTTGATGAAGGTTTTGATGATGGTTCTAACAAACCTCTTTTCTCAAAACACACACACACACACTCAAAAAAAAAACCTCTTTTCTTTTCTATTGTATAACACCACTAGCACTAGTAGGCTGCAGTAGCCCAGGCCCGCTAGGGCCCATTCCACATGGGCTATCTATTGACCTGTAAATTGGATCAGGTATCTATTTTAGGCCTAACGGCATATCCCAGGACTTCTAAACACAACACTTGGCTCTACAAGCGACCCATTGATCCAATCTTAAGTACCACTCACTGGGCTGAGACCAAAAATCGTCATCATCAAAGGCTTGTCCAAACTACCGTTGGGGTAAGTGACATTTATCATGTTTCTCAGTTCAAATTTACTGTGAGCCAAATCCTCGGATGGGATATACTTCTTCAGATATATCCTGCCAATCCCAAGCCCACATAAACAAGGGTTGTGTTGGGTAGGGTAATAGACAACTTGGCACAACCTAAACATGAATTATGAATCATGAAAGTATTTTTCTTACAATATTGAGTTGCCTAGGATTATGACACAATTCGCTGTGGCAGTTTTCAAATATCACCCTGGACATTACAATGTTGTACCGGTAAATGGGGCTTCATATAGTAGCTGCAAGCCCACAAGATATGATGCTTTAAAGGCAGTGTCGACTGGCGACGACAAGTTTAAGCTGAAGAAGGGAGCTAACTACTTCATTTGTAGTCTCCCCGGCGACTGTGAGGCAGGCATGAAACTCCTAGTGAATGCAAGCTAGAGCAAGTATGTGTCGATCTGGAATGAAGAGTAAGTTAATAGGTGTGTGTAATGCATATACAAGTGATCGTGAGCTGTAAGCCTGTGAGCTGTAATTGGGTGGTCTCTTTCCTGTAAAAGTTTTCAATAATGATCACTCATAATTTACTTAAGTTTAATAAAAATATGGGGTTTACTCAAGTTGCTAGAGATTGTGTGTGTGTGTGTGTGTGTGTGAGAGAGAGAGAGAGAGAGAGAGAGAGAGAGAGTAATGTGAGATCAAGAGTCGATGCAGCAAGATATCACTCTAATAAGTGGTGCTACCTTTTAAAAGAGGATCAAGAGTCGATGCAGCAAGATATCACTCTAATAAGTGGTGCTACCTTTTAAAAGAGGATCAATTGCTGATGAAACTGTGCTTTCTGCTCTTTCTTGCTTGATATCACCTCAATCAATAGTGCTACCTTTTAAAAGAGGATTTTTTGCTGATGAAATAGTGCTTTCTGTTGTTTCTTGCTTTGAATGGCCTGTTGGATCCTTCCAACTGAATTGCCCTCCACTCAGTTTACTTGTAAGTCCAATAACTTGGAAGTTGGAACCCTATTCTGCTGTAATAGGTTACAACAAAGAACAAACCAATTGTAGCTTCCAGGTAAATCAGGTTATCTAAATGCATCAACCACCATCTATGCATAAAGCAACTCACCTGCACCCAGTTTACAAAGATTCAAAAAGGCTCAATCAATTTAATGAGAAATTATTGGGAGCTGTCCGATTTGATGTAGTGAAGCCAAAGCGCAGTCCTCAGTCACGACTCACTACTCAGGGATCAACATCATATCCGTGGATGGTGCATTCTATCATCAATGACATGGGACTTCTGTTATCCACAACTATATTTCTTAGATCCTGTTCCAAGATAGTGGAACGAATGAGCTGATTCACTTGCAAAAGCTGGAATTTCTAGAATGGATACAGTGGTATAGAGTGCTCTACTCTTCTTTTTTTTTGAATGGTTACTTTCATTAAAAAAAACAAATAGTACAAGAGAGAAGTACTGAAAGCAAAAAAAAAAAAAAAAAAAAGGGAAACAAAAGAAGCCCTAAAAAACAGCCACCTAAGGCCCTGTCTTAGAGAAGGCCACCTCTTTCCAATGATACATAATTTGATCTATTGAATATCCTCTAAAAGAAGAAAGAATGGATACCTAAAAAGCTACTAAAAACTTCGATTTATCTACCAGGCTGCTCTCATTACAAGCAATTCCTTCAAAACATCTCCTATTTCTTTCCTTCCAAATCGTCCATATCACCGCTAAAAAAGACAGCCGCCACATCACTTTGCCTCTAGGGTCCCTAATTGGGATCTTCCAAGCGTGGAAAATCTCGGGAAGAGAATGAGGAAGAGCCTAATAGCAATCGAACCTTCCTATTATAGCCATCCAGATCGTCTGAGCTGATTTACAATTGAGCAAGAGATGATCCACGGATTCTTCGTCCCTCATGCACATTGGGCAACCATTCACTATCTGGATCCCTTTCCTCCTCAAAAGATCCATAGTGGGGATCCTCTTCCTAATAGCAAGCCACCCGAAAACAAGCACCCTAGGGGGAGCTTCCATCTTTCAAATACGATACAGCCTACTCCTTTCCCTAGTAGTGTTTAGAATAGTCTTGAAGAAAGAAGACATCGAGAATGATCCATTCTTAGATGAAATCCACATCCTATCATCTGCTCTGCCGTTTTGAATGGTTAAACTGTTTAGGGAATTAAGGAGATCAATGAACTGGGATTCTTCTTTGTCCTTCATTGCTTCTTCTAAAAGTAGGACACCAAACCACCTGGCCTCCAATCTTGCTAATGAGAGAGCTAACCGTTGCTTCTTTGTTTTGTGCACACTTAAACAGGTATGGGTATTGAGAACACAACGCTCTCTCACCTATCCACCTATCTTTCCAGAAAAGGATCCTCTCCCCCGATCCAATTTGGTACCTGATATTCTCCAAGAAAAGTCTCTTAACCGAGAGGATACCTTTCCAAATAGCAGATGAGTTCCAAGGGGGATCCATAACATCCCACCCATGCCTTGGTTTGTTGTATTTCCTTTCCAACACCTATCTCCAAGGGCCTTGTGAACCGTCTCCAATTCTCCACAGCCATTTGCCTAGAAGGGATTGATTCATCTTTTTTAGGGGTCTAACTCCTAGGCCTCCTTCTTTCTTCGGCTTACAAATGGACTTCCAATCTACCAAGTGAAGCTTCTTCTTAGGACTTGCACCATGCCATAAGAACTCTCTCTGCAGCCTTTCGATTCTCTTTATAATGGAGGTCGGACATCTAAAAATAGAGAAGTAATAGACTAGCAAATTGGAGAGAACAAATTTAATGAGGGTTACCCTTCCTCCTATAGATAGGTTATTAGCTTTCCATGTAGACAGCTTCCTCTCTAGTCTCTACCCTCTCCACAACTGGATTCCAAAGGGATTTAGTAATTCTTCCCGAGCACAGCGGCATGCCTAAGTATGAAATTGGAAGATCCCCAATTTTGCAACCCAGAATTTCTGAACATCTAAGGAGCATTTACTTTTCTGTACGTAGCCCAATCACCTCACTCTTGGAAAAGTTGACTTTTAGCCCTGACAACGCTTCAAAGCATAGGATAGTAGCTTTAACATTTCTAACCTGATCTTCTTCTGCTTCACATAAAAATAAGAGTATCATCAGCACAATGCAAATGGCTAATAGCTGGGGAATTTTTGGCTACTCTAAAGCCTTCAAACATTCCTACATTCACTGCCTTTTTTATTATTCTACATAGGGCTTCTGCTACAATTAGGAAGAGAAAAGGAGAGAGGGGATCCCCTTGTCGAAGTCCCCTTCCAGCCTTAAAGTAGCCCTTAAGGGACCCATTCACCAAAATAGAAAACCAAGCTGATGAAACACACTCTTGAATCCACCTCCACTTTTCCCCAAAGCTCTATTCTTCTCTCAACCAGTCTACTGTGTTCAAGAGACAATAGAACAGACAAAAAAAGGGTGTCTTCAAGAGACAACCAACTTCATGTAAAAGTTTTCATCAAATAAACTCTTATAGTTGTTTCTCAAAAAAAAGAGAATATCATAACACTATAATGTTTATTTGTAAGCTTATGAGTTGCACCTTCTGAACCGCATGACTTTCTTTTCCTGCTTGGTATTCAGGAAATGATCCTTGACACATATAACATGTGGCCTTAAAAGGGTTGGTTGAAATAATAATTTGATAATGATACACATTTTTAATGGAAACAGATAGAACAAAAAAAAGAGTTTAGAATGTCGGACTTAACATTTGCTGGACAGTTGGGCTCGAGCCTGACACTGAAGCATAAAATATTAGCGAGGCCTAAATTCAGGCTTGAATATAAATGAGCAGGGTTTAGGCTAACCTAGTCCTGGTCTGAGCTCTATTGACACTCCTATCACATCTGCTCCATCACTTCCCAGTTCTCAGGCATCTTATAACACCTTAAAATGTAGGCCCGTAGGTAGGGATGGAAGTGGGTCGGGCCGAGCCGGGCTTTGACAGGCCCTAGACTCGGCCCTAGTATTTTTTAGCAGGCCCTAGCCTGGCCCGAGCTTGAGAGGGCTTAAAAAATCCTGGCTCGGGCTCGGCTCTTATTTAGTAGGGCCGGCCCTCGAGCCAACCCTTGAGCCCGACTTGATTGAGGCCCTAGGCTCGGCTTGTGAGCCTGACCCGTTTTATAATGATATAGGTGAATGTTAATATAGATTTAGGGTTTAGGATTCATGGATTATTTAGTGCTTAGGGTTTAGGGATTATTTATATTGGATTAAAATTAGGGTTTAAGGTTTAGCGCTTAGGTTTAGGGTTTATGGATTATTTAGTGATTAGGGTTTAGTATTTAGGGATTATTTATATTAGATTAAAACTAAGGTTTAGGATTTATGGATTATGTTATATCATATATGTATTATCTACTGTATAGTGTACATATATATACATATATATAATATGTATATTAATATATGTAGGCCCTACGGCTTACGAGCCGGGCTTCATCAAGCCCGAGCTCGGCCCTTTTAAGCAAACGGGCCTCCTCCTAGGCCCTAGCTCGGCTCTTTTGTCTTTCGAGCCGAGCTCGGGCAGAGCCTATAACGGGCCGCCCGCGGACGGCCCGACCCACTTTCACCCCTACCCGTAGGGGCAATGGGATGAGCGAAGATTTCTCAACTCCCCAGTTTGAAAGCATCCACAAAAGGACCTAAGCAAACTCCAGCTTTCCAATAATTCACCATCACCACCAATGACTGCAATCTCCCATTTGGAGCTGACATCGGTTGTTTGTACATGAGCATGCCAATGCCCTCAATGGCAGCAACCACGACACCAGCTACCAGCACATCCCAGTCACCCGTCTGTCCTAATATTGTTGCCAGTGCATTGGCTGTGTAGAAACCAAAGAGCAAGAGAAATATCTTCATGGGGAAGTTTTTTCTAGCTGAATTCAGCTTATCCAATAGCTGCTTGCCACCAGCTTGAACTATCCTGCCCAACCGAGTACTGCCGAGTCCCGTGTTATCTCTATCAATGCCTTCCCGGCCACCATTATCAGGAGCTTCCCCACTGTCTAAAGCAAAAGCTATGCTCCAACCACGTCCTCTTGTCTGATAACTGTACATGACAGGAAAAAAGGAAATATACACAGAAAAACATGAATAAGCAAGCTACTCATTTCTGAGTGAATATATGAGAACGGGCATGCCATTTTCTACAAAATTGATTTTCTGATCATTTCACACCTACTACAGCAACCAAAAAACCAGTTTGAATTGGGGAAAGGAGAAGAAAAAACCCAGAAAAAGAAACACATACAGTGCAGTACTCTCTCTATTGGTTACAATGCAGCACTTGTAATGCAAAAAACACAATGTAGTACTTAATTCCTCTGAAAAACATACGAACTTTTGTTTTGTCTAGAAATGCGAATCACCTGCATTTTGGGTACATCCACGTGGAGTTAAACCGACATATAGATAACTAGTGCTGGTTTCCATTATGTAGTTTTAGTTCTGTTTTAATCAGGAAACCAAGGGGATCCTGTTTCTTTATAAAGCAGGGATATGCCATGTCAGATTCCTCTTGTCCCCCTGTTAGGTTTTGCCCAAAAAAACAAAAAAGGATGCACAGGGAATCTAGCAATCTTCTCTCCAACGAATAAGAACAAACAAGGTAAACATGCCTACTTAGTGAAAAGTGCAACTCATACAGGAACATGACTATATGCATCTTGGTAATCTCTTATCGGCAATGACAAATGATGGGTTAGACAAAATGTTGGAAATATAACATAATAGAAACTGCTGTCAAATCGAAAAATGAAACAATAGTACCCGACTCTGCAGCTGTGATTTGTTGGCGGAAGTCGGCGAGCAGCAACGGCAACAGATTTGTGACCGAGGCACGTCTGACGACGCTTTCTTTAGGACGAGTTCCGCCCCTTAGGATTAAATCCAGGTGCGAAGGTTCTCAGCAGAATCGTCCCCAGGGTACAACGGCCTTCTCTGATTCAGGTCTGGTCGCAACGCAGCCCGAAAGTGAAGACTCCGTTTGTAATGCTCAGTGCTCAGAGGGAAAAGCTCGTGAAAAAGAAGAAAAACTTGTGTGTTCTTTTTTTCACTAAGACGAACCTAATTTATAATCCGATTAGTGTCCGTTGGGCCATTAATCTCCATTAATGCACAACGTTAAAACACAATAAACAGTGATCAATCACGTTTTAAATCAGCGATTCAAAATTAGTTAACGTTATGGATTTACAAAACAACTAATGAAATACAAAAAAGGGCAAAAGGTTGCTGTGTCTATACGGGTCCCTCTAGGCCAGGATTTGCACCCCCCTGCGCGCAATATACACGCAGGATGCGCGTCGCGTACGCACGCCTGGTTAAACGTTTTCGGACCCAGGACCTCGGGTCAAGCCTGGCTCGCGTGCGCACATAGGATCCATGACAAAAGCCTACAAGAGTCTTTAAAGAGTAAAGGAATGAAAACACATATAAACCATCTTCAAAAGTTGAACTTTAGCAATGTGGGATGGGTTGTTTTTCAATAGCCTACACTGCCCATAAAGCAAAAGGTACTAAAGGACAAAACACCTTTTACAAAGAAAACCTTGAAAATGTTTTGAAACACCAAAAAACCCAACACAAAATTGTTGGGTTATATAATTAAGTAGAACTTGATCAGATCACGGATGAGATGGCGCCAATCAAAAGAAACGCTGAGGTGGCATGGGCTGGTAACAAAAGCAATGATAAAAAAAGATTCACAATTTCATTCTACAAAACAACTTTGTACCCCAGTACAGAATCCCACGCGTTTTGGATTTTATCATTGTATCTTGCTTTTAGAATGGCTGTGACAAAAGGGAGGGGTTTGAGACCTGAAAAGTTTTTGTTTAGAAAATTTTTTAAAAAAAACTTTCAAAAGAAAAATAGAGGCTGAAAAAAAATTCCCTCTCTCATCACTTCTATGGCAGTTTATGTCACATCCCGGTCGCAAATCACCCTGGCTTAGGGTAATCCCCGAGGTGGAACGCATGTACTCCCGTGTGATTGTACTTGTAGCGAGTCAAATATAAGCACACGAAGGAGAAAACCATTTCACTCGTGAGTCGAACTCACAGATAACCATCAATCAACAGTTAATGTAGCGGAAGCTTATATCAAATGATCATCATAACCCTGTACAATCCCATATACAACATTCAAGTTTAAAACAAAAGAATTTATACATTGATATACAATGTTTGTACAAAAGAAAGTTCAATACATCATTACTAAAATACATAACAAAATGAATTAAATTAAGTGTAACCCATACAAAAACACTAGTCACACTTCTACTATGTGCTCTCAAAAATCTTGACGCTCTCTGTACTGAGGAATCTCTACATGGGCCCTACTCCGGGCCACTCTTTTAATCCTGAAGGTACCTCTTGGGTAACCTTCTCTCCCTCTGTGGTCTCTGCTGGACCGGGAGCTGTCAAATGCTGTCACATGCTCCACATAAGCCTGGTTCATGCCTTCTATGAAGCGGTCCACTTTCTTCTTTTCGGTATTAATCAATCCCTCAGCATACTTGGACAATTGTAGGAGGGTGTGCACATACTCCGTCATACTCATCTGATTCTGAAGCAGAGTTAAGAACTCATTTTGCTTCTTCCTCCGAATGTGATCGGGTATGAACTTTCTGCGGAATTGCTTCTTGAATGAGTCCCACACAGTCTCTTCAGGTAACAACTTGAGGGGCTCACTGATACCTTTCCACCAGATGTTTGTTGTACCCCTGAACATCGAAGCTGTAAGTACAACCTTCTGTTTGTTATTACAAATGATAGTCTCGAAGATGTCGCCAACATGATCTAGCCACTCATCTGCTTTGATGGGGCCTTCATTTCCGTGAAATTCGATGGCTCCTCTCTTCCTAAATCTCTCATACAAGGAGCTCGGGTCATTGCCTCTCATTGGGTTTGCTGCTTGTTGGCCTTGGGGCTTCTTCTAAAAGTAGGACACCAAACCACCTGGCCTCCAATCTTGCTAATGAGAGAGCTAACCGTTGCTTCTTTGTTTTGTGCACACTTAAACAGGTATGGGTATTGAGAACACAACGCTCTCTCACCTATCCACCTATCTTTCCAGAAAAGGATCCTCTCCCCCGATCCAATTTGGTACCTGATATTCTCCAAGAAAAGTCTCTTAACCGAGAGGATACCTTTCCAAATAGCAGATGAGTTCCAAGGGGGATCCATAACATCCCACCCATGCCTTGGTTTGTTGTATTTCCTTTCCAACACCTATCTCCAAGGGCCTTGTGAACCGTCTCCAATTCTCCACAGCCATTTGCCTAGAAGGGATTGATTCATCTTTTTTAGGGGTCTAACTCCTAGGCCTCCTTCTTTCTTCGGCTTACAAATGGACTTCCAATCTACCAAGTGAAGCTTCTTCTTAGGACTTGCACCATGCCATAAGAACTCTCTCTGCAGCCTTTCGATTCTCTTTATAATGGAGGTCGGACATCTAAAAATAGAGAAGTAATAGACTAGCAAATTGGAGAGAACAAATTTAATGAGGGTTACCCTTCCTCCTATAGATAGGTTATTAGCTTTCCATGTAGACAGCTTCCTCTCTAGTCTCTACCCTCTCCACAACTGGATTCCAAAGGGATTTAGTAATTCTTCCCGAGCACAGCGGCATGCCTAAGTATGAAATTGGAAGATCCCCAATTTTGCAACCCAGAATTTCTGAACATCTAAGGAGCATTTACTTTTCTGTACGTAGCCCAATCACCTCACTCTTGGAAAAGTTGACTTTTAGCCCTGACAACGCTTCAAAGCATAGGATAGTAGCTTTAACATTTCTAACCTGATCTTCTTCTGCTTCACATAAAAATAAGAGTATCATCAGCACAATGCAAATGGCTAATAGCTGGGGAATTTTTGGCTACTCTAAAGCCTTCAAACATTCCTACATTCACTGCCTTTTTTATTATTCTACATAGGGCTTCTGCTACAATTAGGAAGAGAAAAGGAGAGAGGGGATCCCCTTGTCGAAGTCCCCTTCCAGCCTTAAAGTAGCCCTTAAGGGACCCATTCACCAAAATAGAAAACCAAGCTGATGAAACACACTCTTGAATCCACCTCCACTTTTCCCCAAAGCTCTATTCTTCTCTCAACCAGTCTACTGTGTTCAAGAGACAATAGAACAGACAAAAAAAGGGTGTCTTCAAGAGACAACCAACTTCATGTAAAAGTTTTCATCAAATAAACTCTTATAGTTGTTTCTCAAAAAAAAGAGAATATCATAACACTATAATGTTTATTTGTAAGCTTATGAGTTGCACCTTCTGAACCGCATGACTTTCTTTTCCTGCTTGGTATTCAGGAAATGATCCTTGACACATATAACATGTGGCCTTAAAAGGGTTGGTTGAAATAATAATTTGATAATGATACACATTTTTAATGGAAACAGATAGAACAAAAAAAAGAGTTTAGAATGTCGGACTTAACATTTGCTGGACAGTTGGGCTCGAGCCTGACACTGAAGCATAAAATATTAGCGAGGCCTAAATTCAGGCTTGAATATAAATGAGCAGGGTTTAGGCTAACCTAGTCCTGGTCTGAGCTCTATTGACACTCCTATCACATCTGCTCCATCACTTCCCAGTTCTCAGGCATCTTATAACACCTTAAAATGTAGGCCCGTAGGTAGGGATGGAAGTGGGTCGGGCCGAGCCGGGCTTTGACAGGCCCTAGACTCGGCCCTAGTATTTTTTAGCAGGCCCTAGCCTGGCCCGAGCTTGAGAGGGCTTAAAAAATCCTGGCTCGGGCTCGGCTCTTATTTAGTAGGGCCGGCCCTCGAGCCAACCCTTGAGCCCGACTTGATTGAGGCCCTAGGCTCGGCTTGTGAGCCTGACCCGTTTTATAATGATATAGGTGAATGTTAATATAGATTTAGGGTTTAGGATTCATGGATTATTTAGTGCTTAGGGTTTAGGGATTATTTATATTGGATTAAAATTAGGGTTTAAGGTTTAGCGCTTAGGTTTAGGGTTTATGGATTATTTAGTGATTAGGGTTTAGTATTTAGGGATTATTTATATTAGATTAAAACTAAGGTTTAGGATTTATGGATTATGTTATATCATATATGTATTATCTACTGTATAGTGTACATATATATACATATATATAATATGTATATTAATATATGTAGGCCCTACGGCTTACGAGCCGGGCTTCATCAAGCCCGAGCTCGGCCCTTTTAAGCAAACGGGCCTCCTCCTAGGCCCTAGCTCGGCTCTTTTGTCTTTCGAGCCGAGCTCGGGCAGAGCCTATAACGGGCCGCCCGCGGACGGCCCGACCCACTTTCACCCCTACCCGTAGGGGCAATGGGATGAGCGAAGATTTCTCAACTCCCCAGTTTGAAAGCATCCACAAAAGGACCTAAGCAAACTCCAGCTTTCCAATAATTCACCATCACCACCAATGACTGCAATCTCCCATTTGGAGCTGACATCGGTTGTTTGTACATGAGCATGCCAATGCCCTCAATGGCAGCAACCACGACACCAGCTACCAGCACATCCCAGTCACCCGTCTGTCCTAATATTGTTGCCAGTGCATTGGCTGTGTAGAAACCAAAGAGCAAGAGAAATATCTTCATGGGGAAGTTTTTTCTAGCTGAATTCAGCTTATCCAATAGCTGCTTGCCACCAGCTTGAACTATCCTGCCCAACCGAGTACTGCCGAGTCCCGTGTTATCTCTATCAATGCCTTCCCGGCCACCATTATCAGGAGCTTCCCCACTGTCTAAAGCAAAAGCTATGCTCCAACCACGTCCTCTTGTCTGATAACTGTACATGACAGGAAAAAAGGAAATATACACAGAAAAACATGAATAAGCAAGCTACTCATTTCTGAGTGAATATATGAGAACGGGCATGCCATTTTCTACAAAATTGATTTTCTGATCATTTCACACCTACTACAGCAACCAAAAAACCAGTTTGAATTGGGGAAAGGAGAAGAAAAAACCCAGAAAAAGAAACACATACAGTGCAGTACTCTCTCTATTGGTTACAATGCAGCACTTGTAATGCAAAAAACACAATGTAGTACTTAATTCCTCTGAAAAACATACGAACTTTTGTTTTGTCTAGAAATGCGAATCACCTGCATTTTGGGTACATCCACGTGGAGTTAAACCGACATATAGATAACTAGTGCTGGTTTCCATTATGTAGTTTTAGTTCTGTTTTAATCAGGAAACCAAGGGGATCCTGTTTCTTTATAAAGCAGGGATATGCCATGTCAGATTCCTCTTGTCCCCCTGTTAGGTTTTGCCCAAAAAAACAAAAAAGGATGCACAGGGAATCTAGCAATCTTCTCTCCAACGAATAAGAACAAACAAGGTAAACATGCCTACTTAGTGAAAAGTGCAACTCATACAGGAACATGACTATATGCATCTTGGTAATCTCTTATCGGCAATGACAAATGATGGGTTAGACAAAATGTTGGAAATATAACATAATAGAAACTGCTGTCAAATCGAAAAATGAAACAATAGTACCCGACTCTGCAGCTGTGATTTGTTGGCGGAAGTCGGCGAGCAGCAACGGCAACAGATTTGTGACCGAGGCACGTCTGACGACGCTTTCTTTAGGACGAGTTCCGCCCCTTAGGATTAAATCCAGGTGCGAAGGTTCTCAGCAGAATCGTCCCCAGGGTACAACGGCCTTCTCTGATTCAGGTCTGGTCGCAACGCAGCCCGAAAGTGAAGACTCCGTTTGTAATGCTCAGTGCTCAGAGGGAAAAGCTCGTGAAAAAGAAGAAAAACTTGTGTGTTCTTTTTTTCACTAAGACGAACCTAATTTATAATCCGATTAGTGTCCGTTGGGCCATTAATCTCCATTAATGCACAACGTTAAAACACAATAAACAGTGATCAATCACGTTTTAAATCAGCGATTCAAAATTAGTTAACGTTATGGATTTACAAAACAACTAATGAAATACAAAAAAGGGCAAAAGGTTGCTGTGTCTATACGGGTCCCTCTAGGCCAGGATTTGCACCCCCCTGCGCGCAATATACACGCAGGATGCGCGTCGCGTACGCACGCCTGGTTAAACGTTTTCGGACCCAGGACCTCGGGTCAAGCCTGGCTCGCGTGCGCACATAGGATCCATGACAAAAGCCTACAAGAGTCTTTAAAGAGTAAAGGAATGAAAACACATATAAACCATCTTCAAAAGTTGAACTTTAGCAATGTGGGATGGGTTGTTTTTCAATAGCCTACACTGCCCATAAAGCAAAAGGTACTAAAGGACAAAACACCTTTTACAAAGAAAACCTTGAAAATGTTTTGAAACACCAAAAAACCCAACACAAAATTGTTGGGTTATATAATTAAGTAGAACTTGATCAGATCACGGATGAGATGGCGCCAATCAAAAGAAACGCTGAGGTGGCATGGGCTGGTAACAAAAGCAATGATAAAAAAAGATTCACAATTTCATTCTACAAAACAACTTTGTACCCCAGTACAGAATCCCACGCGTTTTGGATTTTATCATTGTATCTTGCTTTTAGAATGGCTGTGACAAAAGGGAGGGGTTTGAGACCTGAAAAGTTTTTGTTTAGAAAATTTTTTAAAAAAAACTTTCAAAAGAAAAATAGAGGCTGAAAAAAAATTCCCTCTCTCATCACTTCTATGGCAGTTTATGTCACATCCCGGTCGCAAATCACCCTGGCTTAGGGTAATCCCCGAGGTGGAACGCATGTACTCCCGTGTGATTGTACTTGTAGCGAGTCAAATATAAGCACACGAAGGAGAAAACCATTTCACTCGTGAGTCGAACTCACAGATAACCATCAATCAACAGTTAATGTAGCGGAAGCTTATATCAAATGATCATCATAACCCTGTACAATCCCATATACAACATTCAAGTTTAAAACAAAAGAATTTATACATTGATATACAATGTTTGTACAAAAGAAAGTTCAATACATCATTACTAAAATACATAACAAAATGAATTAAATTAAGTGTAACCCATACAAAAACACTAGTCACACTTCTACTATGTGCTCTCAAAAATCTTGACGCTCTCTGTACTGAGGAATCTCTACATGGGCCCTACTCCGGGCCACTCTTTTAATCCTGAAGGTACCTCTTGGGTAACCTTCTCTCCCTCTGTGGTCTCTGCTGGACCGGGAGCTGTCAAATGCTGTCACATGCTCCACATAAGCCTGGTTCATGCCTTCTATGAAGCGGTCCACTTTCTTCTTTTCGGTATTAATCAATCCCTCAGCATACTTGGACAATTGTAGGAGGGTGTGCACATACTCCGTCATACTCATCTGATTCTGAAGCAGAGTTAAGAACTCATTTTGCTTCTTCCTCCGAATGTGATCGGGTATGAACTTTCTGCGGAATTGCTTCTTGAATGAGTCCCACACAGTCTCTTCAGGTAACAACTTGAGGGGCTCACTGATACCTTTCCACCAGATGTTTGTTGTACCCCTGAACATCGAAGCTGTAAGTACAACCTTCTGTTTGTTATTACAAATGATAGTCTCGAAGATGTCGCCAACATGATCTAGCCACTCATCTGCTTTGATGGGGCCTTCATTTCCGTGAAATTCGATGGCTCCTCTCTTCCTAAATCTCTCATACAAGGAGCTCGGGTCATTGCCTCTCATTGGGTTTGCTGCTTGTTGGCCTTGGTCAGCCATCAATAACGCTATTTGCTCATTAGTCTTCGCAACTTGTTCTATCAGCATCATTAAACATGCATCCACATTGGGTGGGTTGTCGCTGACTACCACGAACGAGTCGTCGTTACGGGATTCATTGTTCCCGTTGTTGTTTCCGCTCCCTGAGCCTGATGCCATTTACATGCAAAAGAGTTTTAAAAATCAGGTTACAACTACACTCCATCTCTCTCTTATGCACAACTACTAGTAGTAATACAATACCAATAGTAAATTGATCTCAACAAATCTGTACTACAAATCAATTCTATCGTATCCTCAACGATTTCTATTTGGTTTATAAGTCTTTTAGAAAGACTGACAGGACTCTGATACCATACTTACGTATGTCACATCCCGGTCCCAAATCACCCTGGCCTAGGGTAATCCCCGAGGTGGAACACACGTACTCCCGTGTGATTGTACCTGTCGCGAGTCAAATACAAGGACACGAAGGAGAAAACCATTCCACTCGTGAGTCGAACTCACTGATAACCATCAATCAACAGTTAATATAGCGGAAGCTTATATCAAATTATCATCATAACCCTCTACAATCCCATATACAACATTCAAGTTTAAAACAAAAGAATTTATATATTGATATACAAGGTTTGTACAAAAGAAAGTTCTATACATCATTACTAAAATACATAACAAAATGAATTAAATTAAGTGTGACCCATACAAAAACACTAGTCACACTTCTACTATGTGCTCTCAAAAATCTTGACGCTCTCCGTACGGAGGAGTCTCTACATGGGCCCTACTCCGGGCCACTCCTCTAATCCTGAAGGTACCTCTTGGGTAACCTTCTCTCCCTCCGTGGTCTCTACTGGACCGGGAGCTGCATCTGCGCCTGTGACACCAAGAGTAGTATCTTAATACAACGATTAGCAAGCATAAACAGTAAACAGGAAATATGATGAGCTTTTTGAAGACAATTATAATTTGAGAATAATAATGAGACGAGTAAAAGAGTAATCAAACAATCCATTTTCATGAGTAAATCATATATATATTTTCTTTTAAAATATTAAAAAGAAAATACGAATACAAATACAATACGAATTAACAACTACATAAAGGTCCACTGCGCTGGGATGGGATGTAACTAGGGGTCCGGCCAAAGATCCTCCTAGCTACCCGGGTCCTGGAGTTCCGGTGCTCCAGTTTGTCCACTGCGCTGCGACGTTCAAATTCTAAACCAAGATTTAACCTCGTCAGGTATCGTCCGGTCGAAACTAAGTAGTGCCGACTTAATCAAATCGAATATTAAATCGAATAACTTTTTCAAATATTTGGATATTCACTCAACTCAATTGCTTTATCCATATCAATATCAAATAATGTCTAACAAATGAATAACAATTTTGGAGGAACAAAAGGGTAATTAAATATATAAACATATATATTGTATCAATATGACGATTTATCGAATAAATTGATGCAAATAAAAATTCCCATTTTCAATATTCAATTCAAATATTTGATGACAATAAGCAATTAATACTAATTTATTATTCATATAACCTGCTATTATCCAATACAAGATTAATTTAAAGAATCAACACATTACTATCTACTTAGTGTCACTTACGATGATATTATGTTGAATCTCTAAATTAGTCTTCATGGCTTAATAATAGATTAATGATTTCCTTTGGGCTTAATTAGAAGGTTAATGGTTCCAATTTTAAGACATAAATTAAATGAAACCTAAGTTCCTATGGTAAGGAGGGCATACATCCTAATTATCCATATGGGAGTGATTAAGAGGGTTAATTATGGACTAGGAGTGATAATTTCACTCATTAAAGGGGTTTAAATGAGGAGAGTGAATGGAAGAGAAGGGTAAGGAGAGTTGTAGAGATAAGGGAAGTGAAATGAATGAAAGGAAAGAGGGGTTTTTATGCCTTATATATGAGATAAGAATGGACTTTTTGCAAATCAGCCCATTAGTTAAGAACATTTCCATATTAAGTCAATTGAGAGTCCACTTTCTTAATGAGCGGTCAAATGAGGTCAAGTCTATTATGAAAGTTGATGGGATCGACGAAATACTCGCGTTAGTGGTAAAATGACGTGTAAATGATGCAATTTATGAAAATCAAGAATTACGAAAAAGCCCTTAATTGCATTAAACCTAGTCAAATCGGTGTCAACTCACCTATTTAGGGTTCAAAACTCACCCAACTCAACTCAAATGCATTAATTAATACTAATTTATCATAATCAGAAGTCAAACATAATTAATTTGGCTAATACTCAATTAATTAGCAATAATCAAGGTTAATTAAGCTTGGGGTGTCACAGTCTAAAACCCAGTAAAAATCAAAAGGAAAATTGCGTCACCCTCTCGTCACAGGCACATGTCCTGCAACCAAGTGCTCAAAATGATCACTTCTCTATCTCTACATCTACCAAAAATCTACAAATGTATTAAAAGTGAGACACACCAGTAATTCTTAACAACTTTCAATATTCTTTCATATGTAAGGATTTCAAATCGTAAGGTGGTTGGTTCTCTTCTTTTTCTTCTTTCAAGAAGAGAAGCCGCCTCTTCTGGAATGGAAGTGGTCATATCATGCAAGCTACCGTCAAGGTAAAAGAGTCGTGTTGAGCATCTTAATAAAAAAATGCAATGAGATAAGATGCTATCCCAGTGAGTTACTTCATAGTCCCATTGGCCTTCATTGATGGTGGACATTCTGTAGATCTGTACTAACCTCATTTGCTTCCACCGTTATCATTCGAAGGTATAAGTAATTGGCTCAATTAAATAATAAGCCTGCAGAAACTGCACATAGTGTTATCCTGAAATGGCTCATTATCAATTCGTACAAAGTGAGATGCCAATACTTTCAATGGTATAGATCACCCAAAAATACGAGCCCGATGCGCAATGCTATTGTGCATATTCTCTTTGAGGATCACATGATTCTTCATTCCATCAAATTTTTGGAGGTCATGTTTGTATATTATTCGTGGATCTGAAACGAAAGTCATTCGCTTTTCCCAACCCCAGGGAAAGTCCTTACGGTAGAAACACAGAAAATCAAGCTGTGGAAACGCATTTGAACCAAGCGACGGAGAAAGACTTTTTGCAACAAACTGTCTCACTTTTCTTTTTTGGGAAAAAAGTGATTGCATGAACATGCCCTTAAGTGTTTGAAAGGGTGTCAACAGGCAGGGCCAAGGTCACCCAAATCCACACCTTTGGTTTTAATTGTCAGGCCCAAAGCCTAGCCTTTGTAGAAAGTGGTAAGCCTCAGCCCTGCAATTTTAACAAACTTTTATATTTGGGCAAAATGTGGATCATTGTTTACATTTATTTCTGAAGAAGTTGTTAGTAGTAAGTAGGCCTAATGGGTCATGCCTGTAATGGAGACCTAGATCTGCACCTTTTACCATATGGGCTAGATTTTTACATCATGCAATGGCCCCATAGGCCTCAAACTCTCTCCAAGCGTTCCCCATGCTGCACAGAGGGACTAGCCTGGCCCAAAGCAGCCACTTCATGTAGGGAACACTAAAAAAAGAGAGGATAAAGTTGCTTCGGTATTTCTTTTCAAATCCACTTTCAGTATTATGTTTTACTAATTAGCTTTAGTCTGTCACGCCTGAGATCTTTTAGTAGAGTCTACCGACATAATTGAAAAGGGGAAATGTCTATTTCACTCCACACTACAAGATCATAATCATAAACAAAAGAAACAAGTAGGAAAGATATGTCAACAGTCCTCTCCGATCTGCTATAATAATACCATACAAGATAGAGTTTTCTGTCCTACCCTTTAATCTCACTTGCAACTGCAGCAAAATCAAACTAGAGCTTATATGGCCATGGGAAGAGGCAGTGGCATGATGTCTGTGTTTGTTGCGTTGTTGCTCATCAATTGGTCGACTGACACCACCGCTTCGCACTCCCCTTATTCGTAGACCCATGATGTTGGGGACGAGGACGGGTGGGATTTAGGAGTCTCCTATGAGGATTGGACAAACGGCAGGCAGTTTGATGTTGGGGACACTCTTGGTAAGCCCAGCCAAAATATTGCACTATGTGATATCTTACATATGTAGGATATTATATCTTTTGCTGTACAAATAATTTTATGGTATATATTTAAACTAAGTCGGTTGAGAGGCAAATGTCAAGTCTAAAGAAGGCGAACCATCAAAATACCTAAAAAGAGAGGACATGGCTTATTTTATAATTATATAATAGACCTCTTTAAGATGATCGTACCTAGATCTTGATGAGATAAGATTAAGTTGATGAAGTTTTTGCCGATGGTTCTATACAAACACACACACACACACACAAAAAAAAAAAAAAAAAAAAACCCTCTTCTTTCCTATTGTATAACACCACTAGCACTCGTAGGCTGTAGTAGACCAGGCCCACTAGGGCCCACTCCACATGGGCTGTCTATTGACCTGTAAATTGGATTAGGTATATGTTTTAGGCCTAACGGCATATCCGATGACTTCTAAACACAATACTTGGCTTTACAAGCGACCCATTGATCTAATCTTAAGTAGCACTCACTTGGCTGAGGCCAAAAATCATCATCATCAAAGGCTTGTCCAAACTACCGTTGGGTTAGGTGACATTTATCATGTTTCTCCATTCAAATTTACTGGGAGCCAAATCGTCGAATGGGATATACTTCTTTAGATATATCCCGCCAATCCCAAGCCCACATAAACAAGGGTTGTGTTGGGTAGGGTAATAGACAACTTGGCACAACCTAAACATGAATTATGAATCATGAAAGCATATATTTTTCTTACAATATTGAGTTGCCTAGGATTAATTATGACACAATTCGCTGTGGCAGTTTTCAAATATGAGCCTGGAGAGCACAATGTTGTACCGGTAAATGGGGCTTCATACAGAAGCTGCAGGCCCACAAAATGGTCTGCTTCAAAGGCAGTGTCGACTGGCGACGACAAGTTTAAGCTGAAAAGGGGAGCTAGCTACTTCATTTGCAGTCTCCCCGGTCACTGTGAGGAAGGCATGAAACTCCTAGTGAAGGCAAACTAGAGCAAGTATGTGTTGATCTGGAATGAAGAGTAAGTTAATAGGTGTGTGTAATGTATATACAAGTGATCGTGAGCTATAAGCCTGTGTGCTATAATTAGGTGGTCTCTTTCCTGTAAAAGTTTTCAATAATGATCACTCATAATTTCCTTTTAAGTTTAATAAAAATATGGGGTTTACTCAAGTTGCTGGAGATTGTATGCGTGTTTGTGTGTGTTGTGTGTGTGTGTGTGTGTGTGTGAGAGAGAGAGAGAGAGAGAGAGAGAGAGAGAGTAATGTGAGATCAAGAGTCGATGCAGCAGGATATCACCTCAATCAGTAGTGCTACATTTTAAAAGAGGAATTTTTGCTGATGAAATAGTGGTTTCTGGCGTTTATTGCTTTGAATGGCCCGTTGGATCCTTCCAACTAAATTGCCCTGCACTTAGTTTACTTGTAAGTCCAATAACTTGGAAGTTGGAACCCTATTCTGCTATAATAGGTTACAACAAAGAACAAACCAACTGTAGCTTCCAGGTAATTCAGTTTATCTAAATGCATCAACCATCATCTATGCATAAAGCAACTCACCTGCACCGAGTTTACAAAGATTCAAAAAGGCTCAATCAATTAAATGAGAAATCAGTGGGACCTGTCCGATTTGATGTAGTGAAGCCAAAGCGCAGTCCTTAGTCACGACTCACTACTCAGGGATCAACATCACGTCCATGGATGGTGCATTCTATCATCAATGACATGGAACTTTGGTTATCCACAACTATATTTCTTAGATCCTGTTCCAAGATAGTCGAACGAATGAGCTGATTCACTTGCAAAAGTTGGGATTTCAAGAATGGATACAGTGGTACAGAGTGCTCTATTCTTCTTCTTCTTGTTTTTTTTTTTTTTTTTTGAATAGTTACTTTCATTAAAAAGAGCAAACAGTACAAGAGAGAAGTGTTGAAAGCAAAAAAAAGCAAAAAAGGGAAACAAAAGAAGCCCTAAAAAAAGCCACCTAAGGCCCTGTCTTAGAGAAGGCCACCTCTTTCCAGTGATACACAATTTGATCTATTGAATATCCTCTAAAAGAAGAAAGAATGGACACCTAAAAAGCTACTAAAAACTTCGATTTCTCTACCAAGCTGCTCTCATTACAAACATTTCCTTCAAAACATTTCCTATTTCTTTCCTTCCAAATCGTCCATATCACCGCTAAAAAAGACAGCCGCCACATCACTTATCCTCTAGGGTCCCTAATTGGGATCTTCCAAGCGTGGAAAATCTCGGGAAGAGAATGAGGAAGAGCCTAACAGCAATCGAACCTTCCTATTATAGCCATCCAGATCGTCTGAGCTGATTTACAATTGAGCAAGAGATGATCCACGGATTCTTCGTCCCTCATGCACATTGGGCAACCATTCACTATCTGGATCCCTTTCCTCCTCAAAAGATCCATAGTGGGGATCCTCTTCCTAATAGCAAGCCACCCGAAAACAAGCACCCTAGGGGGAGCTTCCATCTTTCAAATACGATACAGCCTACTCCTTTCCCTAGTAGTGTTTAGAATAGTCTTGAAGAAAGAAGACATCGAGAATGATCCATTCTTAGATGAAATCCACATCCTATCATCTGCTCTGCCGTTTTGAATGGTTAAACTGTTTAGGGAATTAAGGAGATCAATGAACTGGGATTCTTCTTTGTCCTTCATGCTTCTTCTAAAAGTAGGACACCAAACCACCTGGCCTCCAATCTTGCTAATGAGAGAGCTAACCGTTGCTTCTTTGTTTTGTGCACACTTAAACAGGTATGGGTATTGAGAACACAACGCTCTCTCACCTATCCACCTATCTTTCCAGAAAAGGATCCTCTCCCCCGATCCAATTTGGTACCTGATATTCTCCAAGAAAAGTCTCTTAACCGAGATGATACCTTTCCAAATAGCAGATGAGTTCCAAGGGGGATCCATAACATCCCACCCATGCCTTGGTTTGTTGTATTTCCTTTCCAACACCTATCTCCAAAGGCCTTGTGAACCGTCTCCAATTCTCCACAGCCATTTGCCTAGAAGGGATTGATTTATCTTTTTTAGGGGTCTAACTCCTAGGCCTCCTTCTTTCTTCGGCTTACAAATGGACTTCCAATCTACCAAGTGAAGCTTCTTCTTAGGACTTGCACCATGCTATAAGAACTCTCTCTGCAGCCTTTCGATTCTCTTTATAATGGAGGTCGGACATCTAAAAATAGAGAAGTAATAGACTGGCAAATTGGAGAGAACAAATTTAATGAGGGTTACCCTTCCTCCTATAGATAGGTTATTAGCTTTCCATGTAGACAGCTTCCTCTCTAGTCTCTACCCTCTCCACAACTGGATTCCAAAGGGATTTAGTAATTCTTCCCGAGCACAGCGGCATGCCTAAGTATGAAATTGGAAGATCCCCAATTTTGCAACCCAGAATTTCTGAACATCTAAGGAGCATTTACTTTTCTGTACGTAGCCCAATCACCTCACTCTTGGAAAAGTTGACTTTTAGCCCTGACAACGCTTCAAAGCATAGGATAGTAGCTTTAACATTTCTAACCTGATCTTCTTCTGCTTCACATAAAAATAAGAGTATCATCAGCACAATGCAAATGGCTAATAGCTGGGGAATTTTTGGCTACTCTAAAGCCTTCAAACATTCCTACATTCACTGCCTTTTTTATTATTCTACCTAGGGCTTCTGCTACAATTAGGAAGAGAAAAGGAGAGAGGGGATCCCCTTGTCGAAGTCCCCTTCCAGCCTTGAAGTAGCCCTTAAGGGACCCATTCACCAAAATAGAAAACCAAGCTGATGAAACACACTCTTGAATCCACCTCCACTTTTCCCCAAAGCTCTATTCTTCTCTCAACCAGTCTACTGTGTTCAAGAGACAATAGAACAGACAAAAAAAGGGTGTCTTCAAGAGACAACCAACTTCATGTAAAAGTTTTCGTCAAATAAACTCTTATAGTTGTTTCTCAAAAAAAAAAAAAAAAAAAAAACAGAATATCATAACACTATAATGTTTATTTGTAAGCTTATGAGTTGAACCTTCTGAACCGCATGACTTTCTTTTCCTGCTTGGTATTCACCTTCAGAAATGATCCTTGACACATATAACAAGTGGCCTTAAAAGGGTTGGTTGAAATAATAATAGATACTGCTTGGTATTCACCTTCAGAAATGATCCTTGACACATATAACAAGTGGCGTTAAAAGGGTTGGTTGAAATAATAATAGATAATGATACACATTTAATGGAAACAGATAGAACAAAAAAAAAAAAAAGGTTTAGAATGTCGGACTTAACATATCTTTGAAAGGGCTGGACAGTTGGGCTCGAGCCTGACACTGAAGCATAAAAAATTACCGAGGCCTAAATTCAGGCTTGAATATAAATTAGCAGGGTTTAGGCTAACCTAGTCCTGGTCTGAGTTCTCAGGCACCTTATAACACCTTCAAATGTAGGGCCCGTAGGGGCAATGGGATGAGCGAAGATTTCTCAACTCCCCAGTTTGAAAGCATCCACAAAAGGACCTAAGCAAACTCCAGCTTTCCAATAATTCACCATCACCACCAATGACTGCAATCTCCCATTTGGAGCTGACATCGGTTGTTTGTACATGAGCATGCCAATGCCCTCAATGGCAGCAACCACGACACCAGCTACCAGCAAATCCCAGTCACCCGTCTGTCCTAATATTGTTGCCAGTGCATTGGCCGTGTAGAAACCCAAGAGCAAGAGAAATATCTTCATGGGGAAGTTTTTTCTAGCTGAATTCAGCTTATCCAATAGCTGCTTGCCACCAGCTTGAACTATCCTGCCCAACCGAGTACTGCCGAGTCCTGTGTTATCTCTATCAATGCCTTCCTGGCCACCATTATCAGGAGCTTCCCCAGTGTCTATCTAAAGCAAAAGCTATGCTCCAACCCCGTCCTCTTGTCTGATAACTGTACATGACAGGAAAAAAGAAAATATACACAGAAAAACATGAATAAGCAAGCTACTCATTTCTGAGTGAATATATGAGAGAGGGCATGCGATTTTCTACAAAATTGATTTTCTGATCATTTCACACCTACTACAGCAACCAAAAAACCAGTTTGAGTTGGGGAAAGGAGAAGAAAAAACCCAGAAAAAGAAACACATACAGTGCAGTACTCTCTCTATTGGTTACAATGCAGCACTTGTAATGCAAAAACATAATGTAGTACTTAATTCCTCTGAAAAACATACGAACTTTTGCTTTGTCTAGAAATGCCAATCACCTGCACTTTGGGTACATCCATGTGGAGTTAAACCGACATATAGATAACTAGTGCTGGTTTCCATTATGTAGTTTTAGCTCTGTTTTAATCAGGAAACCAAGGGGATCCTGTTTCTTAATAAAGCAGGGATATGTGGCCACCATTGTTTCCATGTCAGATTCTTCTTGTCCTCCTGCCCAAAAACAAAAACAGATGCACAGGGAATCTAGCAATCTTCTCTCCAACGAATAAGAACAAACAAGGTAAACATGCCTACTTAGTGAAAAGTGCAACTCATACAGGAACATGACTATATGCATCTGGGTAATCTCTTATCGGCAATGACAAATGATGGGTTGGACAAAATTGTTGGGTTATATAATTAAGTAGAACTTGATTAGATCACGGATGAGATGGCGCCAATCAAAAGAAACGCTGAGGTGGCATGGGCTGGTAAAAAAAGCAATGATAAAAGAAGATTCACAATTTCGTACCCCAGTACAGAATCCCACGCGTTTTGGATTGTATCATTGTATCTTGCTTTTAGAATGGCTGTGTCAATTTTCAAAGTGGCAGGTTGCAGGTGGCTTTTTAGCAGCTAAAGACAAAAGGGAGGGAGAGAGAGAGAGAGAGAGAGAGAGCACATGATAAGATATGTAGCTGCCCATTTTTTGAAAAAAAAGTCCTTTTTACCCAACCCCCCCCCCCCCCCCCCCAACAGCTATAAAACGGTCATATAAGGGGTATTTTGTGTCATTTTTCATTTTACAAAGTCTATAAATACCCTAATCCTCCCATTCTCATTCCTCACCAATTTACACAACTCTCTCATTCTCTTTATACATTCTCTAGCTCTCTCTCAAAGCATTCAACTCTTTTACTCTCTCTAAGAAGTTTTTGGAGGGCCAAAGATCAAGTTATCAAGAGACAAGATTAAAGGGGCCTTCAAAGATTTAAAGGTATTTATATTATTTAAATTTGAGATTCCATATATATAAGTTTATATTATATTGTATTAACTCTCATTTTCTCCCCTTTCTTATATTAATTATCACAAAAGAAGGCTATTAGAGCCTATTACTGTTATTACTTATAAATTTTATATTTTGAAATATGGCTGGAAGATTTTCGACAGAATCATCTTCAGTTAATTTAGGGGAAGAAGAAAATTTTATTAAATTACAAGATAAAGTAGGTGATTTACCACCCTCCTTTCCTCAGAGTTCCCGTAAACCAACCAAGAGGAATAGAACTTCACCAGTTTGGGAAGCATTTACAAGGTTTGAGGTTGTTGAAAATGGAAAAACAATTGAAAAGGAAAAATGCAAATTTTGTAGTAAGATTTATGGTGCCCAGTCAAAAATGGGTACCGGCCATTTGGCAAGGCATATGCGTCTATTATGTCCAGGCATTAAAAAGGCAACGGATGCAGGGACAGAGAGGCCTGGATCACAGACCCAAATTTCTAGTACTGGTGGTGGTAGCAGTTGTAGCAGTTTGGGTCTTTTTTCTTTTAATGCATAAAGTTGTAGACAAAATCTTGTTAAAATGATTGTGTTATCCGAATTACCATTTTGTTTTTTTGAAAATGAGTTTTTTGAAGAATGGGTCCAGAAATACTGTCAACCACAATTTCACAGTATTTCAAGAAATACAGCCAGAAATGATGCTATTAGACTCTGGCAGGAAGAGAAAATAAATATAAAAAATTACCTTGCAGAAATTCCTGGTAGAATAGCCCTAACCACAGACATGTGGACATCTAAAGGGGGTGACAGTTATCTTTTTCTTACTGCACATAATAAAGATTCAAAATGGATTATTAATAAACGTATAATTAGTTTTAGCAGTCTTGAATGGCCACACAATGGCACTAGAATAAGTACATTTATTTTGGAAAAACTAGATGAATATAATATTAAAGAAAAATTTTTATCTATAACTTTAGATAATGCCAGTAATAATACAGTGGCTATTGAATTAATGAGAATGCAGATGCCACTTGCAACTCTGATAGATAGCTCTATCTTTCAAAATAGATGTGTATGTCACATCTTAAATCTCATTGCAAAGGTCGGTTTAAAGCATATTGTAAGTTACACAGATGCTATTAAAGACATTGCTAGATTTATTTTCACCTCCGCACAGAGAAGACAATTGTATGCTGGAATATGTGCTAGGCAAGGCGTATCAGCTATTAAATTGCCTAAGGAGGTAAAACATAGATGGAATTCTATGTATGATTTGTTAAACAAGGCATTTGATCGGAGAACTGTTTTGAATGAATTTTGTGCTTTTCATGCGTGACATTTGATGATTAGTGATGAACATTGGGAGTTATGTGCCCAAATAAGAGATTTATTAGAAGCTTTTTATACTTCAACATTATTTTTTTCTGAGATATATTATCCCACATCTAATGAAGCTTTAATGAAGCTTTTTAAAATTACTTTACAATTCAGTAGATATAGAGATCATTTTTTACTGAGTAGCACTATTAAAAACATGGAAGAAAAATTTAATACATATTGGAAAGAGGCTCCAATGACATTTTCTTTAGCTGCCGTATTTGATCCTAGGTTAAAATTAAGTGGTGTACAGTTTTTTATTGATGGAATAAATAAAAACATGAATTATATAGATTTAAATGTTTTTTCAAATATTAGGGCAAATTTACAAGCACTTGTTCAATTCTATTGTGAGCAAATGGGTACAACTGGGCTTAGTATGGGCCATTCAGAAGTCCAGCAAACAGGTGTTGGTGAGTGGGATGTGTGGTATTCTTTCTTGTCTACGGGCATGACATCCAGCTCAAGCTCAAGTAACACTGTGACGGAGTTATCATCGTATCTTGACGTCGGTGTAATACGGGTGCAGGATGCATCTAGTTTTGACCTTTTAGCTTGGTGGAAGCAACAAGAAAGCATTTATCCGGTGTTGGCCGCCATGACTCGTGATCTATTGACTATTCCAATGTCTTCTGTAGCATCAAAACAGGCTTTTAGTGCAGGTGGACGTGTGGTGGATGACAAAAGAACCAATCTTACTGAAGAAACGGTGGAATGTTGTGTTTGCCTACGAGACTGGTATTTGGCAGATAAGAGGAAGCAAGAGTTGACGTCAATGGAAGATTATGATCCAGCAGAATACATTAGTGGACTACACATCTGATTTTTTACTTTTTCCTTCATTGTAATTTTTAAATTTATAAGTTTTTCATTCTTTTTTATTTTTATTTTCTAAAAAGTTTGTAAGGTTTTGAAGGTAATCCTATTTAGAAACCTTCAAGAAGTTAAGATCCAAATGGTTCTCTCTTCTCAGTGGAGTAGGTCGAGTTTGACCGAACCACTTAAATATCTTTGTCATTCTCCGTGATTGTGTGATGTTAAAATTTTTTACTTATTTGATAATTCATTAGCCACTGTAAAGAAAATCCATAAATTTTTAACTGTTTCATTATTAAAAATACAGTGGCTATAATGCCAGTTAAAATCCAAATGGTTCTCTCTTACACTAACTGTGTCTTTGACTCTTTCTATATGAACTCAATTTCTATGTATTATATACGAACAAACATAAAGTATGGTAATTATAAACAAATAGTTCCACTAATGATTTTTATTTTTATTTTTTGTTACAATCACTGATGAATTTATAGTGTTGAGCTCATAAAATCCTTTTGAAGCCTTATTGTAGAGCATTACGAAGTATTAAAAATCTATAGTTAAATAATTTCAATCACCCGAATTTTTTTAGTGAACTATGTTTGATTGTTCACAACAAATGGAAAAACAAAGTTTTAGTAATAAAAAAGTTTACTTTTACTTTATCAGAACCTAAACATTTTACTTTCTAAAAGACAAGTAAAGTAATTACACTACCATTTGCCAACTTTTCACTTCACTTCTTGAAAGACATGTTAGTTTTTGCTTTATTCTTTTTTTTTTTTAATACTGAAAAAAAAAAAAAAGTACAGGCCCGCCTGGCCCTCTGGCCCGGCCCGGCCCGGCCCGTGGCGGGCCGGGCCAGCGGGCCGTGCTGGGCCAGGGTTTTTCCCTGGCCCGGCCCGCTAGCACGGAGGGCCGACTATGACCCAGCCCGTTTGACATCCCTACCCTGCAGATCACCATTCTTTTCATTGAACGCATGAAGATTGGGAATTAGAACTGGACAGGTTTGGTTGGGTCCATAGAGCGTGCAGACCATGGCCCAGATTACTTAAAAGAGATCCTGACCCTGGAGGTCAGGATAGGTTACAGCACCAAAACCTGCTTCGAAATTTAAATATTAGTCCCGAACCTGAGTAAAAGTTCTTGGACATGGAATCAAGACCCAAACATTTTTATAACAGACTTACCATACCTGATACTTAAATATGTATCTGATATACAGTTGTGTCATTGGATATTCGGTCATCGGGTATGAAACCGATGGATCTGAACATGTAACCAAATTTTATTAGGCTCCATGCAGGAAGCCCAATTGCGGACTCAAACTGAATCAAATATTGGCACCTTACTAGATTTTTTAAATTCAGGTCCTCTAGATATTCATACATCTAGACATATGTGGGCCCCACTTAATATTATTATATTATATATATAATACAAGAGAACTAGACATCCGTGGGCCCCACTTAATATTATTATATTATATATATAATACAAGAGAACTACACATCTGTGGGCCTTACTTCGTATAAGAACTTGTCAAGCTTTTTCTCTACATCTACACATCTGTGGGTCCCACTTAGTATTATTATATTATACCACTTAGTAGAAGAACTTGTCATGCCTTTTCTCTACACATCTGTGGGCCCCACTTAGTATTATTATATTAGATATATATATAAAATAAAACGAGAAATATACATCTATGGGCCCCACTTAGTAGAAGAACTTGTCATGCTTTTATTCTACATCTATACATCTGTAGGCCCCACTTAGTATTATTATATTATATATATAAAATAAAAGAGAATTACACATTTGTGGGCCCCACTTAGTAGAAGAACTTGTCATGCCTTTTCTCTACACATCTATGGGCCCCACTTAGTATTATTATAATATATGTATGCCCCACTTAGTATTATTATATTAGAGATATATATATAAAATAAAACGAGAACTATACATCTATGGGCCCCACTTAGTAGAAGAACTTGTCATGCTTTTACTCTACATCTATACATATGTAGGTCCTACTTAGTATTATTATATTATATATGTAAAACAAAAGGGAATTACACATTTGTGGGCCCCATTTAGTAGAAGAACTTGTCATGCTTTTTCTCTACACATATGTGGGCCCCACTTAGTATATTATATTATATATATAAAAAAATCGAAGAGAACTACACATCTGTGCGCCCCACTTAGTATTATTATATTTCGATGAAATTCTTAGCTTTAATGATCATGAAAAGGGTTGTGTTTAAAGAATTTGTTCATTCGCTGCAAGAACTCAAATGAGAAATTTCAGTTGGGATTTTCATGTGTAGAAAATTCCAACTTCGATCCCAATGCATGTAAAGACACGATTTGCTTGCCAGATGAAGAGATAAGAATGCCAAAAATTGTTTGGAATCCTTATGATTTGTTGTTGATTCGTTTAAAGCTATGAGTTGGGTACTGCTTTGGTTGGTTAGTATTTTGTTTAATTGAATTTGGTATGTATTTGGCGCTAGGTTTTAGACAAATTTTAATGGAAAATACCGAAATAGGCCGGACTATCGATCTATGTTAAAATTGGTGAGTGTTTTGCCTAATCATGTATGGCCAGAAAAGGTTGATTTTCAACTTTTTTTTAATTAGTTTCCTTCCATATATCTTGTTATTCAATCTTCTTCTTACTTTTTTTTTTATTGAAGCTTTTACTAAACTTCATAAGAATAATGAGTGATTGTAAATTACTTAATTTGTTACATGGTTATTCTCCATTGGGATAGTTAATATTTAGTTTTTCAATGACTTTATTTTTTCAGATTAAAATACTGAAAGAGTATGTTCCCTGCACGTGCATTGCACGTGCAGGGCTCCACTAGTAGTTCGCACAATCAACAACATTAGGGGGGGTTTAGAGATTACTGAATATTAAAAGATTAAATGAGAAGATAGATTATGAAGTGAAAGAAAAGATAGCCCTGTGCAAGAATTAGGAGAAAAGTAATCTTAGAAAAGGAATCCTAAATATGTTAGATAAAGATTCAGTAATAATATATGTGATTAGATCATGACTCCAAGGGGTAGCTCAGTTGGCCTAGGATTACGGTTTGCACCCGAAGGTTATAGGTTCGAAACTGTACTATCACTCTTGAGCTATAGGAGAATTTACCTGGCTTCCCTCTAGGCCTGAGGGATTAGTCCAACCCAAAGCGTTGGGAACCCTCGGATATCAAAAAAAAAAAAAAAAAAACACTCATCATAAAGGGTCTGCTGTGGATAGATCAGGACTACAGCTCTTACTAGATAAATTTAATGTTTTGTATGGACATTTTGGAAAAAAAAAAAGAAAATAGAAGGGAGTTCTCAATTGATTTTTCTTTTACCCAACCATTTTCTTTGCCAAAAGATTCCTCTATTCAATGGTTAGGATTGCTTCATTCATCCAATATTTTATTATTATTTTTTTTTATGTCTTGATTATGAAATAATGCCCGATTAAATAGTGGTTTTGTTTGATATGCACCAGTTTTGGTAGCCACCGATATAATTATGTGGGACATAAATATAACTACCTAAAACGTGATAACAAATACGATATAAAGGAGCTATATTATGTATCATGGTGTAGTTTAGTTGTAGAGCCCGTTTATTTGTATAGAGTACACTGGAACTCTAGGTCAAATGAATTCCAATACAAAGGGTTATTAAATAGGTGAGTAGTGAAGGATATAAACTATTCGTTCACCATCATCTCCCATCCGTCAAAGTTATTTGATAGTCATTTATGAATATTCACTTTTGATTCTTCATTTCTAATAGTTTATCGAAAAACAAAGTCATAAAATCCATACGATATAAAGTATATAAAAAATTTATATATATTGATTGACAACTAAAAGATACTTATTTTTTTTAAGATAACGGAGGGTGCCCCAGCCCTTTAGGCCAGAATAATCCCTGCAGGCCCAGGGAGAGCTGGGTAAATCCCATGTGGTCCCAGTGTGGTAGTATAGTTTTGAACTCTCAACCTCTGGTGCAAACTGTGGACCTAAGACAACTAAAAGACACTAAAAGCCCTTAAGAATGGAGATTTTTTAGGAGCGCTGCTACCTACACACTGCAAATAGCTCTCCACACATTACATTTAAAATAAAATAAAATAAAAAAGTTCCTAAACTACCTCTATCCCTCTCCCTATTCCAGCCACCTTCGCCCGACCCCGCCGCCGACCCCTCTCCCTCTCTCTCAATAGCCCTGCTCCCACTTCCCTGCACCCACCCACAACCCCACCCCCTCTATCCCCTCGGTGCTACTGAAGGGGAGGGAGCGACAAAGAGAAAGGGACATAGAGGGAGAGAGACAAGAGGGGGAGAGAGGGAGGGAGGGAGGGAGACTTAGTGGGTGGGCGGGTGGGAAACTAGGCGAGTGGAGGGAGAGGGCCGAGGGCGGGCGGGGAGAGGAAGGGAGAGGGAGAAAGGGAGAAAGAGGGAGAGGGTGGGTGGCGGCGGGCGAGAGGCAGAGAGTGGGAGAGAAAGAAGGGAAGAGGGAGAAGCAGAGGGCTTTGGGGTGGGGACGGGCGGAGGGTGAGAGGGAGAGGGGGAGAGAGGAACAGAGAGGGAGAGAAAGGAGGGAGAGGGACGGGGCTACTGGCAGCGGGCGAGAGAGGTATAAGAGGGATCAGCGGCGGTGGGGTTGGGCGGAGGTGGCCGGAGCAAGGAGCAAAAAGAGAGAAGGAGAGGGATAGGGTAGTTTAGGGATTTATTTATTTGTTTTTTAAATGCAGTGTGCTTGCAGTGTGTAGGTAGCCACTCTCATTTTTAATTCTTTCATTTTGTTTAGAAAATTTTTTAAAAACAACTTTCAAAAGAAAAATAGAGGCCGAAAAAAAAAATCCCTCTCTCATCACTTCTATGGCAGTCTAAAACCCAGTAAAAATCAAAACGAAAATTGCGTCACCCTCTCCTCACAGGCACATGTCCCGCAACCAAGTGCTAGAAATGATCACTTCTCTATCTCTACATCTACCAAAAACCTACAAATGTATTAAAAGTGAGACACATCAATAATTCTTAACAACTTTCAATATTCTTTCATATGTAAGGATTTCAAATCGTAAGGTGGCTGGTTCTTTTCTTTTTCTTCTTTCAAGAAGAGAAGCCGCCTCTTCTGGAATGGAAGTCATGGTCATATCATGCAAGCTAGCGTCAAGGTAAAAGAGTCGTGTTGAGCATCTTAATAAGAAAATGCAATGAGATAAGATGCTATCCCAGCTACCTCATTTGCTTCCATCGTTATCATTCAAAGGTATACGTAATTGGCTCAATCAAATCATAAGCCTGCAGAAACTGCACATAGTTTTATCATGAATAGGCCTGTTATCAATTCGTACAAAGTGAGATGCCAATACTGTCAATGGTATAGATCACCCAGAAATACGAGCCCATATGTACAAACTAGCGAGAGGTGCAATGATATTGTGCACATTCTCATTGAGGATCATATAATTCTTCATTCGATCAAATTTTTGGAGGCCACGTTTGTATAATATTCGTGGAAGCGAAAGTCCTTTGCGTTTCCCAACCCCAAGGAAAGTCTTTCTGGTAGAGACACGGATAATCAAGCTGTGGAAAAGCATTTGAACCAAGCGACGGAAAAAGACTTTTTGCAACAAACTGTCTCACTTTTCTTTTCTGGGAAAAAAGTGATTGCATGAACATGTCCTTTAGTGTTTGAAGGGTGTCAATTGGCAGGGCCAAGGTCACCCAAATCCACACCTTTGGTTTTCAATGTCAGGCCCAAAGCCTAGCCTTCGAAGAAATTGGTAAGCCTCAGCTCTGCAATTTTAACCATTTGGGCAAAATGTGGATCATTGTTTACATTTATTTCTGAAGAAGTTGTTAGTACGTAGTTAGTAGGCCTAATGGGCCATGCCTGTAATGGAGGCCTAGATCTTCACCTTCTACCATATGGGCTAGATTTTTACATCATGCAATGGCCCCATAGGCCTCAAACTCTCTCCAAGCCTTCCCCATGCTGCACAGAGGGACTAGCCTGGCCCAAAGCAGCCACTTCATGTAGGGAACACTAAAAAAAGAGAGGATAAAGTTGCTTCAGTATTTCTTTTCAAATCCACTTTCAGTATTATGTTTTACTAATTAGCTTTAGTCTGTCACGCCTGAGATCTTTTAGTAGAGTCCAACGACAATGGCATGATTTAAAAGGGGAATGTCTCTTTCACTCCACACTACAAGATCATAATCATAAACAAAAGAAACAAGTAGGAAAGATATGTCAACAGTCCTTTCCAATCTGCTATAATAATACCATACAAGATAGAGGTTTCTCTCCTACCCTTTAAGCTCTGCAGCAAAACCAAACTAGAGCTTATATGGCCATGGCCAGAGGCAGTGGCATGATGTCTGTGTTTGTTGCCTTGTTGTTCATTAATTGGTCGACTGACACCACCGCTTCGCACACCCCTTATTCGCAGACCCATTATGTTGGGGACAAGGAAGGGTGGGCTTTAGGAGTCTCCTATCAGGATTGGACAAACGGCAAGCATTTAGCTGTTGGGGATACACTTGGTAAGCCCCGCCAAAATATCGCACTATGTGATATCTTACATCTCTAGGATGTTATATCTTTTGCAGTACAAATAATTTTATGGTAAATATTTAAGCTTGGACAGTTGAGAGGCAAATGTCAAGTCTAAAGAAGGTGAACCATCAAAATACCTAAAAAGACAGGACATGGCTTATTTTTATAATTATATAATAGACCTCTTTAAGATGATCGTACCTAGATTTTGATGAGATAAGACTAAGTTGATGAAGGTTTTGATGATGGTTCTAACAAACCTCTTTTCTCAAAACACACACACACACACACAGATGAAGGTTTTGATGATGGTTCTAACAAACCTCTTTTCTCAAAATACACACACACACACACACACACAAAACAAAACAAAAAAAAAAAAAAACCCTCTTTTCTTTCCTATTGTATAACACCACTAGCACTAGTAGGCTGCAGTAGCCCAGGCCCACTAGGGCCCATTCCACATGGGCTGTCTATTGAACTGTAAATTGGATCAGGTATATGTTTTAGGCCTAACGGCATATCCCAAAACTTCTAAACACAACACTTGGCTTTACAAGCGACCCATTGATCCAATCTTAAGTACCATTCACTGGGTTGAGACCGAAAATCATCATCATCAAAGGCTTGTCCAAACTACCGTTGGGGTAGGCGACATTTATCATGTTTCTCCATTCAAATTTACTGTGAGCCAAATCCTCGGATGGGATATACTTCTTCAGATATATCCTGCCAATCCCAAGCCCACATAAACAAGGGTTGTGTTGGGTAGGTAATAGACAACTTGGCACGACCTAAACATGAATTATGAATCATGAAAGTATTTTTCTTACAATATTGAATTGCCT
The DNA here is from genome assembly GCA_028538565.1 of Umbellularia californica. Taxonomy (NCBI): domain Eukaryota; kingdom Viridiplantae; phylum Streptophyta; class Magnoliopsida; order Laurales; family Lauraceae; genus Umbellularia; species Umbellularia californica. The sequence continues at coordinate 7,260,408 of JAPQWN010000001.1, read as the reverse complement.
AGGATTATGACACAATTCGCTGTGGCAGTTTTCAAATATCAGCCTGGACAGCACAATGTTGTACCGGTAAATGGAGCTTCATACAGTAGCTGCAAGCCCACAAAAAGTGATGCTTTAAAGGCAGTGTCAACTGGCGACGACAAGTTTAAGCTGAAGAAGGGAGCTAACTACTTCATTTGCAGTCTCCCCGGCCACTGTGAGGCAGGCATGAGACTCCCAGTGAATGCAAACTAGAGCAAGTATGTGTCGATCCGGAATGAAGAGTAAGTTAATAGGTGTGTGTAATGCATATACAAGTGATCGTGAGCTGTAAGCCGGTGAGCTGTAATTGGGTGGTCTCTTTCCTGTAAAAATTTTCAATAATGATCACTCATAATTTCCTTTAAGTTTAATAAAAATATGGGGTTTACTCAAGTTGCTGGAGATTGTGTGCGTGTTAGTGTGTGTTGTGTGTGTGTGTGTGTGTGAGAGAGAGAGAGAGAGAGAGAGAGAGAGAGAGAGAGAGAGAGAGAGAGAGAGAGAGAGAGTGTAAGACCCCGTCCCGAATTAATCGAGATTAACTCTAATTAATTAAAATTAATGCTAATTAATCATGTTTAATTAGACTAATGATGGCTAGTGATCAAATTGGATGAGGTTAGTCTCAAAAGAGAGAGAGTGTAAGACCCCGCCCCGAATTAATCGAGATTAACTCTAATTAATTAAAATTAATGCTAATTAATCATGTTTAATTAGACTAACGATGGCTAGTGATCAAATTGGATGAGGTTAGTCTCAAAGGATTGATTTAGGCTTAATGAAATGACAATAAAGGAAATTGAATGGATTGAATGAGGGTTTAGACTCAAACTAAAAAAACAAGGCCTTTTTCGTAAATACGGATTTATGCGTATTTTATCGAATACGGAAACTCTTGATACCAATACGTGTACCTCGACGAGTACGTTAACTTTCATAATTGGCTCGAAGTCATTTGATAAAGAATTGGCTAAGTGGGCCTTCATTTGACTTGAAGTGAAGATAAGAGAAAAATGGAGGGTTTAAATGCAAAGGGTGGCTTATGTTATATGAGATAACTCCTTTGAGTTCATTTTACTTCACCCCATTGCAGAGCAAACCCTAGTCCCTCTCAATACTTCATTTCTCCTTCTATTCTTCTTCATCAAGAGTGACTTTTGGAGAGATTTAAGTAACTTTTGAAGAATTTCATCCTCTTCATCTTCTTCTTCAACTTGTCTTCTTCCTTGGAGTGTTGAAGCTTGGAAGAAAAGCCCAAGAATTCATTTCTCTTGGAGTTACAAGTAAGTAATTGGATTCTTTAAGAGCTTTGATGTTCCATTGAATTGTTTGAGGTAACATCTAGTACAAATAGCTTATAGAATGGTGTTTCTTATGTTTTTATGGGAATAGGGTTTGAAATTGGGGATTTCTCATCTCAAGTCAAGCTAAACAAAAGGGTTTCTTGCTAATAGACTTCAAAGGCAAGTATAAACACTTGTCTATGATTAAAAATGCTAGTTGCATGTTTCCTTTACATTGTAAGAGTTAGGTTCTCAAACCCTCCTTCTTTGTTGTAGAAATGGAGAATTTATGGATTTGCTTTAGTTGTATGGATTTTATGGTGGTTTAAATGATGGAATAGAAGTATTATGATGTATGTGGAGTGTTGATGGAGTAAGGAACAAGAGGTCCCATTGCTGATATGCAGGTTGTGAATAGAATGGATGAAAGGTGAGTGAGTGTTCAGAATTTCGGATTTGGAGTTCTGGATAGTTCGCTCTAGCGAACTAGTTTCTGTCTGATACGAGATGGCACCTATAAGTGTCCACTCAAGCGAACATTATATGCGCTCGAGCGATGAAGGTTCTGTCTGATGCGAACTGCAGCCTGTAGATATCCGCTCGAGCGAATGCACTGTCTGTTTGAGTCCGCTCGAACGAACTTGGATCTGCTCGAACGAATCTGATTCTGGCCAAACATTAACTGTGAGTGAAAAATTTGGCCAATCGATCAAACCTAGTAGTTGTCTAGATTTGAGATAGAGACAAGTATGACTATAAATGACTAATGGTTCTTCTAACTCAATTGGAACTATAATGACTGAATACGATGAATCGTTGAACAATGAATAAATACAATGGACTAATGAATAATCCTGCTGCAGCATATGATTGGGGTGTTCCGGAGCTCCATGGTGATGCCAGTGATCTCTGATCAAGACGTTGGTAGATCCCACACATATAGACTGAAAAATTACTGAAAAGCCATTTATAAGTCATATAATGAAAATACATATTGAATGTAAAATGATATTGGACTAAAGAGTCCCATAAGCCATCTAATAACTACTCAACGAAATCAATGAATGATATGAAATGAACTGACTAACCACTTCCCTTGCGAAAAAACTGAATTAAATGAGAATGATACTATTATAGATGTAATTTAATCATTATTTATCAATTGGCTATACTGTACAGGATATGGTACTGTTCTAGAATTAATTGTCTAGAATTGTTACGTGAGAAATGAACAAATTTAGCATGAATTATCATAATTTGTTTATACATTGCTGAACCGTCGTGTTCATAGTATTATTGATGGCATTACAAGCCCAGTTGCCTGTCCCGGCCTTGCAGAGGCCGCGCCTTATGCGGAGGAAGCCAATCCGATTCCTCCAGGAGGATTGATCGAATGGGTGTCGCATCGGAGGGCGAGTGAATAGAATATTTTGGAAATGTTTGGGAATTATTTTGATAAATATTTTTGTAGTAAATCATTTTGAGGTGTAAATAGATGCCACTTGTATTGTATTTTGAATATGCAGTGATTGACTTTATTGGACTATATTTTTGTACATGTGAACTTTACTTATAATACAAAGTCAATTATTGTCAATGAATATATGTATATTTCCGCAAAAATGTACATTTGACAGGTATGCAAGATAGATCCCTTATGAGTCTTGTCTTAACTTCGGTTAATTCAAGATTTAGGGGAGTAAGTATGTGGATTCGCGATCCGAGCTTAGCCCCTAGTAATCCGACCTCGGGCCCAGGGAGAGAGAGAGAGAGAGTAATGTGAGATCAAGAGTCGATGCAGCAGGATATCACCCGAAGAAGTGGTGCTACCTTCTAAAAAAGGATCAGTCTTTGCTGATGAAATTGTGCGTTCTGCTGTTTCTTGCTTGATATCACCTCAATTAGTAGTGCTACCTTTTAAAAGAGGATTTTTTGCTGATGAAATATTACTTTCTGCTGTTTCTTGCTTTGCATGGCCCGTTGGATCCTTCCAACTAAATTGCCCTGCACTCAGTTTACTTGTAAGTCCAATAACTTGGAAGTTGGAACCCTATTCTGCTGTAATAGGTTACAACAAAGAACAAACCAACTGTAGCTTCCAGGTAATTCAGGTTATCTAAATGCATCAACCATCATCTATGCATAAAGCAACTCACCTGCACCGAGTTTACAAATATTCAAAAAGGCTCAATCAATTTAATGAGAAATCAGTGGGAGCTGTCCGATTTGATGTAGTGAAGCCAACTCACCTGCACCTCATTTGCTTCCACCGTTATCATTCAAAGGTATAAGTAATTGGCTCAATTAAATCATAAGCCTGCAGAAACTGCAAATAGTGTTATCATGAAAACGATTGTTATCAGTTCGTACAAAGTGAGATGCCAATACTGTCGATGGTATATAGATCGCCCAAAAATACGAGCCCATATGTACAATCTAGCTAGATGCATATTGATATTGTGCATATTCTCATTGAGGATCACATAATTCTTCAATCCATCAAATTTTTGGAGGTCACATTTGCATGTCATTCGTGGAAACGAAAGTCATTCGCTTTTCCCAACCCCAAGGAAAGTCTTTACAGTAGAAACACAGAAAATCAAGCTGTGGAAAAGCATTTGAACCAAGCGACAGAGAAAGACTTTTTGCAACAAACTGTCTCACTTTTCTTTTTTGGGAAAAAAGTGATTGCATGAACATGCCTTTAAGTGTTTGAAGGGGTGTCAATAGGCAGGGCCAAGGTCACCCAAATCCACACCTTTGGTTTTCATTTTCAGGCCCAAAGCCTAGCCTTTGTAGAAAGCGGTAAGCCTCAGCCCTGCAATTTTAACAAACTTTTATATTTGGGCAAAATGTGGATCATTGTTTACATTTATTTCTGAAGAAGTTGTTAGTAGTTGGTAGGCCTAATGGGTCATGCCTGTAATGGAGGCCTAGATCTGCACCTTTTACCATATGGGCTAGATTTTTACATCATGCAATGGCCCCATAGGCCTCAAACTCTCTCCAAGCCTTCCCCATGCTGCACAGAGGGACTATCCTGGCCCAAAGCAGCCACTTTATGTAGGGAACACTAAAAAAAGAGAGGATAAAGTTGCTTCAGTATTTCTTTTAAAATCCACTATCAGTATTATGTTTTACTAATTAACTTTAGTCTGTCACGCCTGAGATCTACCGACATAATTGAAAAGGGGAAATGTCTATTTCACTCCACACTACAAGATCATAATCATAAACAAAAGAAACAAGTAGGAAAGATATGTCAACAGTCCCCTCCAATCTGCTATAATAATACCATACAAGATAGAGTTTTGCTATAATAATACCATACAAGATAGAGTTTTCTCTCCTACCCATTAAGCTCACTTGCAACTGCAGCAAAACCAAACTAGAGCTTATATGGCAATGGGAAGAGGCAGTGGCATGATGTCTCTGTTTGTTGCGTTGTTGCTCATTAATTGGTCGACTGACACCACCGCTTCGCACTCCCCTTATTCGGAGACCCATGATGTTGGGGACGAGGACCGGTGGGATTTAGGAGTCTCCTATGAGGATTGGACAAACGGCAGGCAGTTTGATGTTGGGGACACTCTCGGTAAGTCCCGCCAAAATATTGCACTATGTGATATCTTACATATATAGGACATTATATCTTTTGCTATATAAATAATTTTATGGTAAATATTTAAACTTAGTCGGTTGAGAGGCAAATGTCAAGTGTAAAGAAGGCGAACCATCAAAATACCTAAAAAGGAAGGACATGGCTTATTTTATAATTATATAATAGACCTCTTTAAGATGATCGTACCTAGATCTTGATGAGATAAGACTAAGTTGATGAAGTTTTTGCCGATGGCTCTACACAAACACACACACCAAAAAAAGAAAAAAAAAAGCTCTTTTCTTTCCTATTGTATAACACCACTAGCACTCGTAGGCTGCAGTAGCCCAGGCCCACTGGGGCCCACTCCACATGGGCTGTCTATTGACCTGTAAATTGGATCAGGTATATGTTTTAGGCCTAACGGCATATCCCAGGACTTCTAAAGTCTAAACACAATACTTGGCTTTACAAGCGACCCATTGATCCAATCTTAAGTACCACTCATTGGGCTGAGACCGAAAATCATCATCATCAAAGGCTTGTCCAAACTACCGTTAGGGTAGGTGACATTTATCATATTTCTCCATTCAAATTTACTGGGAGCCAAATCGTCGAATGGGATATACTTCTTCAGTTATATCCTGCCAATCCCAAGCCCACATTAACAAGGGTTGTGTTGGGTAGGGTAATAGACAACTTGGCACAACCTAAACATGAATTATGAATCATGAAAGTATTTTTCTTACAATATTGAGTTGCCTAGGATTATGACACAATTCGCTGTGGCAGTTTTCAAATATGAGCCTGGAGAGCACAATGTTGTACAGGTAAATGGGGCTTCATACAGAAGCTGCAGGCCCACAAAATATGCTGCTTCAAAGGCAGTGTCGACTGGCGACGACAAGTTTAAGCTGAAGAGGGGAGCTAACTACTTCATTTGCAGTCTCCCTGGCCATTGTGAGGAAGGCATGAAACTCCTAGCGAAGGCAAACTAGAGCAAGTATGTGTCGATCTGGAATGAAGAGTAAGGTAATAGGTGTGTGTAATGCATATACAAGTGATCGTGAGCTGCAAGCCTGTGAGCTGTAATTGAGTGGTCTCTTTCCTGTAAAAGTTTTCAATAATGTCACTCATAATTTCCTTTTAAGTTTAATAAAAATATGGGGTTTACTCAAGTTGCTGGAGATTGTGTGCGTGTTTGTGTGTGTGTGAGTGAGAGAGAGAGAGAGAGAGAGTAATGTGAGATCAAGAGTCGATGCAGCAGGATATCACCTCAATCTGTAGACGTGCTACCTTTTAAAAGATGATTTTTTGTTGATGAAATAGTTCTTTTTGCTGTTTCTTGCTTTGAATGGCCCGTTGGATCCTTCCAACTAAATTGCCCTGCACTCAGTTTACTTGTAAGTCCAATAACTTGGAAGTTGGAACCCTATTCTGCTGTAATAGGTTACAACAAAGAACAAACCAACTGTAGCTTCCAGGTAATTTAGGTTATCTAAATGCATCAACCATCATCTATGCATAAAGCAACTCACCTGCACCGAGTTTACAAAGATTCAAAAAGGCTCAATCATATTTAACGAGAAATCAGTGGGAGCTGTCCGATTTGATGTAGTGAAGCCAAAGCGCAGTCCTCAGTCACGACTCACTACTCAGGGATCAACATCATATCCATGGATGGTGCATTCTATCATCAATGACATGGGACTTCTGTTATCCGCAACTATATTTCTTAGATCCTGTTCCAAGATAGTGGAACGAATGAGCTGATTCACTTGCACAAGTTGGAATTTCTAGAATGGATACAGTGGTACAGAGTGCTCTATTCTTCTTCTTTTTATTTTTATTTATTTATTTATTTATTTTTTTGTGAATGGTTACCTTCGTTAAAAAGAGCAAACAGTACAAGAGAGAAGTATTGAAAGCAAAGAAAAGAAAAAAAGGAAAACAAAAGAAGCCCTAAAAAACAGCCACCTAAGGCCCTGTCTTAGAGAAGGCCACCTTTTTCCAGTGATACACAATTTGATCTATTGAATATCCTCTAAAAGAAGAAAGAATGGACACTTAAAAAGCTACTAAAAATTTTGATTTCTCTACCAAGCTGCTCTCATTACAAGCAATTCATTCAAAACATCTCCTATTTCTTTCCTTCCAAATTGTCCATATCACTGCTAAAAAAGACAGCTGCCACATCACATTGCCTCTAGGGTCCCTAATTGGGATCTTCCAAGCGTGGAAAAGCTCGGGAAGAGAATGAGGAAGGGCCCAACAGCAATCGAACCCTCCTATTATAGCCATCCAGATCGTCTGAGCTGATTTACAATTGAGCAAGAGATGATCCACGGATTCTTCGTTCCTCAAGCACATTGGGCAACCATTCACTATTTGGATCCCTCTCCTCCTCAAAAGATCCATAGTGGGGATCCTTTTCCTAAGAGCAAGCCACCAGAAAACAAGCACCCTAAGGGGAGCTTCCATCTTGCAAATACCATACAGCCTACTCCTTTCCCTCGTAGTGTTTAGAATAGTCTTGAAGAAAGAAGACGTTGAGAATGATCCATTCTTAGAGGAAATCCACCCCCTATCATCTGCTCTGCCGTTTTGAATGGTTAAACTGTTTAGGGAATTAAGGAGATCAATGAATTGGGATTCTTCGTTGTCCTTCATGCTTCTTCTAAAAGTAGGACACCAAACCACCTGGCCTCCAATCTTGCTAATGAGAGAGCTAACCGTTGCTTCTTTGTTTTGTGCACACTTAAACAGGTATGGGTATTGAGAACACAACGCTCTCTCACCTATCCACCTATCTTTCCAGAAAAGGATCCTCTCCCCCGATCCAATTTTGTACCTGATATTCTCCAAGAAAAGTCTCTTAACAGAGAGGATACCTTTCCAAATAGCAGATGAGTTCCAAGGGGAATCCTGAACATCCCACCCATGAGTCTCCAAAGGCCTTGTGAACCGTCTCCAATCCTCCACAGCCATTTGCCCAGAAAGGCTTGATTCATCTTCTTTAGGGGTCTAACTCCTAGACCTCCTTCCTTCGGCTTACAAATGGACTTCCAATCTACCAAGTGAAGCTTCTTCTTAGGACTTGCACCATGCCATAAGAACTCTCTCTGCAGCCTTTCGGTTCTCTTTATAATGAAAGTCGGACATCTAAAAATAGAGAAGTAATAGACTGGCAAATTGGAGAGAACAAATTTAATGAGGGTTATCCTTCCTCCTATAGATAGGTAATTAGCTTTCCATGTAGACAGCTTTCTCTCTACCCTCCCCACAACTGGATTCCAAAGGGATTTAGTAATCCGTCCCGAGCACAGCGGCATGCCTAAGTATGAAACTAGAAGATCCCCAATTTTGCAACCCAGACTTTCTGAACATTTAAGGAGCATTCACTTTTCTGTACGTAGCCCAATCAACTCACTCTTGGAAAAGCTGACTTTTAGCCCTGACACCGCTTCAAAGCATATGATAGTAATCTTCTTCTTCTCCACAGAAAATAAGAGTATCATCAGCATAATGCAGGTGGCTGATAGCTGGGGAATTTTTGGCCATTCTACAGCCTTCAAACATTCCTACGTTCACTGCCTTTTTTATCATTCTACCCAGGGCTTCTGCTACAATTAGGAAGAGAAAAGGAGAGAGGGGATCCCCTTGTCGAAGTCCCCTTCCAGCCTTGAAGTAGCCCTTAGGGGACCCATTCACCAAAATAGAAAACCAAGCTGATAAAACACACTCTTGAATCCACCTCCTCCACTTTTCCCCAAAGCTCTATTCTTCTCTCAACCAGTCTACTGTGTTCAAGAGACAATAAAACAGACAAAAAAAGGGTGTCTTCAAGAGACAACCAACTTCATGTAAAAGTTTTCATCAAAAAATCTCTTATAGTTGTTTCTAAAAAAAAACAGAGAATATCATAACACTATAATGTTTATTTGTAAGCTTATGAGTTGAACCTTCTGAACCGCATGACTTTCTTTTCCTGCTTGGTATTCACCTTCAGAAATGATCCTTGCCACATATAACAAGTGGCCTTAAAAGGGTTGGTTGAAATAATAATAGATAATGATACACATTTAATGGAAACAGAAGAACAGAAAAAAAAAAAAAAGAAAGTTTAGAATGTCGGACTTAACATATCTTTGTAAGGGCTGGACTGTTGGGCTCGAGCCTGACACTGAAGCATAAAATATTACCGAGGCCTAAATTCAGGCTTGAATATAAATGAGCAGGGTTTAGGCTAACCTAGTCCTGGTCTGAGCTCTATTGACACTCCTATCACATCTGCTCCATCACTTCCCAGTTCTCAGGCACCTTATTACACCTTAAAATGTAGGGCCTGTAGGGGCAATGGGATGAGCGAAGATTTCTCAACTCCCCAGTTTGAAAGCATCCACAGAAAGACCTAAGCAAACTCCAGCTTTCCAATAATTCACCATCACCACCAATGACTGCAATCTCCCATTTGGAGCTGACATCGGTTTTTTGTACATGAGCATGCCAATGCCCTCAATGGCAGCAACCACGACACCAGCTACCAGCACATCCCACAGTCACCCGTCTGTCCTAATATTGTTGCCAGTGCATTGGCCGTGTAGAAACCCAAGAGCAAGACAAATATCTTCATGGGGAAGTTTTTTCTAGCTGAATTCAGCTTATCCAATAGCTGCTTGCCACCAGCTTGAACTATCCTGCCCAACCGAGTACTGCCGAGTCCTGTGTTATCTCTATCAATGCCTTCCTGGCCACCATTATCAGGAGCTTCCCCAGTGTCTATCTAAAGCAAAAGCTATGCTCCAACCCCGTCCTCTTGTCTGATAACTGTACATGACAGGAAAAAAGAAAATATACACAGAAAAACATGAATAAGCAAGCTACTCATTTCTGAGTGAATATATGAGAGAGGGCATGCGATTTTCTACAAAATTGATTTTCTGATCATTTCACACCTACTACAGCAACCAAAAAACCAGTTTGAGTTGGGGAAAGGAGAAGAAAAAACCCAGAAAAAGAAACACATACAGTGCAGTACTCTCTCTATTGGTTACAATGCAGCACTTGTAATGCAAAAACATAATGTAGTACTTAATTCCTCTGAAAAACATATGAACTTTTGCTTTGTCTAGAAATGCCAATCACCTGCACTTTGGGTACATCCATGTGGAGTTAAACCGACATATAGATAACTAGTGCCGGTTTCCATTATGCAGTTTTAGCTCTGTTTTAATTAGGAAACCAAGGGGATCCTGTTTCTTTATAAAGCAGGGATATGTGGCCACCATTGTTTCCATGTCAGATTCCTCTTGTCCTCCTGTTAGGCTTTGCCCAAAAAACAAAAAAGGATGCACAGGGAATCTAGCAATCTTCTCTCCAACGAATAAGAACAAACAAGGTAAACATGCCTACTTAGTGAAAAGTGCAACTCATACGGGAACATGACTATATGCATCTTGGTAATGTCTTATCGGCAATGACAAATGATGGGTTGGACAAAATTGTTTGGTTATATAATTAAGTAGAACCTGATTAGATCACGGATGAGATGGCGCCAATCAAAAGAAACGCTGAGGTGGCATGGGCTAGTAAAAAAAGCAATGATAAAAGAAGATTCATAATTTCATTCTACAAAACAACTTTGTACCCCGGTACAGAATCCCACGCGTTTTGGATTTTATCATTGTATCTTGCTTTTAGAATGGCTGTGTCAATTTTCAAAGTGGCAGGTTGCAGGTGGCTTTTTAGCAGCTAAAGACAAAAGGGGGAGAGAGAGAGAGAGAGAGAGAGAGTACACGATAAGATATGTATGGAAAGTACTCACACAGCATTTCCAAAAAAAACATGTCTGGAAAGTACTCACACAGCATTTCCAAAAAAACAGTACTCACATAACTGTGCGCTACTGATCATATTCCCAGTGGGGAAAAAAACACTTTTGGATCGTCTAGTGGTTTACAAACAATAACCTTGCATTGAAATTGTCTGGTATGAAGACGTTTTGAAAATTTTATGACACTATCTTTAAAGGTTTTTCTCCCCAGACACATAAAGACGAGTGTAACATGACAACCATACAAATGGAGCACATACTTATGGTGACTTCGACCATCATTGACCTGATAGCAGTATTTTCTTCTAAACAATTAATTTCTAGGCCAGTGATCTGATTTTAAGGCCCAGGATCTTCCATCTGGAAGATTTCTATAGCATTCGTGATACACAGCGGAGAACCGTCAGATCATCACCCTGTCACACTAAAACATGGACAAACTATATGGAATGGGTCAGCAACCATCCAACCAGATTTAATTTGTCAACCATCTATTTAGATGGTCCCATTAGGAATGAGAGGTTTGAGACCTTAAAATGTTATGCAGTGCTTGGTGCATTTCCACTATTGCCGTTGATTAAAAAAAAAAAAAACTAGATTTCTGCTCTTCAAGCCATTTTGACAGTAGAAGGAAAACCTACAGAGTGGGCTCCATGCAAAACACACAAAAGGCTTTAGGCATGAGTAACCTGTTTGAATCTTTCAAAGAAAAAGGGCAACCTGTTTGAAAATTTCTTTGAGGTTCTGGACTGAAGAACAAGACTTTTTGTTGAGAAATCTATGAAGCGGAAGGGGCTGGGCAAGAAATGGCTGCAGATAAATCATTTCTATACGGAACTCTTTCTAGGCGTCCTTCCCCGTACAATAAAGGCTAAAAGCAAATTTCCTAAATTCAAGAAATAACTTTCTTAGAGGAAACGAGACAGCCACAATACTGGAATGAAAATGAGAGCAAACCTCTTTCCAAAAATGGGCAGTGCCTTTATGCAAAACCGTGCATATCTTCCACTCAAACTTGGTTTAAGGCAGCATGTCTGCATTGTACCAGCAGCAAAAGGTGTGTAAGACTTTTCAGAGCCTTCATTCTCCACTAATGGTATACTTGTCTGCACCAAAACTGCTCCCATGTCACAGGAACTGGACAGCAGAAACATGGATGATCAAAGTAATTAGAACAGTTATAGGCCGAACAAGACAATAAAATAAAAAAACAGAGAACTTTAACATACAAATTAATAAATGCCATTACTAGCGCACTCTTTCTGTCTCACCCAGTTCATAAATACACGAAAGAGACCACCTGACTAATCCTACTGTAGTGCCAGAAGCAAATTAGCAGCATCAATATTCATTAAGGAAAAAAAATAATCTTTATACAAGAAAATAGAGCATTGCAGAGAAAAAGCTCTTGATGAATACTTGAATCCTCAGCCAAATATCCGAAAAGAATAGAAAACAAAGCGAGTGCATCTTCACTACAATTTCAAACATAAACAAGACAGGAAGGAAAAGGAATAAGGCAGTGAAATGGGGAAAAGAAGAAACATACACACAGCAAATCAAATGCGACTGTGCTCAGTGCAATGGAGGGCACTAAATCAAACCAACCACATTATGAGTCTTCCCTCAGAGTACTTTTGAGAATTAAATGTATATTCTTGGGGGATAAAATTCGTGCGATTCATTAAACAACATTGCAACCATAAACTCAAGCACCACTGTGAATCCCTGCACCAAAATTTGGTGTCCAGTGTAGCCACAGATAAGACTCTACATTCAATTTTCTCACAAAATGAACAGTGCCATGCAACGCAATAAAATATACATGTGTACTTAAATTTGGAAATAAGTGATACTGTCATTTTGTTCTGATACCATATATATTTTCATTTAATCCATGAAACCAATGAAGAAACAAATGATTTCAAAATTGATAAACAATTCCTTCAACAAGATTTATTAAAAGATGAGTGCTCAAAATATATTCCTGAAAATTATATTTTTGGGTTATGGTATTTCAATTTTATTAACATATATGTTTAGGTATATGGGAATGTCTTGACATGAATTTTGATCTAAACTGCCTAGATAGAATTAATTGATTATTGTTACTAAAAAGAGTGATTTGGGTCCGAGGCCCCCTTGTCACGTAGTCTTTGTTGCCCGTTAGCCAGTAGAGCGTTTAGGGCTTTGTGGCGTAAACCGTTGACAGGCCACCAGTCATTCTGCTTAGCGACAATAATTAGTTAAAGATGTCTGGACTTTTGAGATCATTAAGCAAAAATACTATCATTTAGAGAGATGAAAAGAATACACAAAAAGATGTGCTGAATGCAGTCCCCATCTTGGTCGACTGTTCTTTCCTTATAAAGGGGCTGAATGCCCTGATTACATGTAAGTATTAACTTATCAGATCCTAAACATCTGTTTTACAAAGTATATCTCTTTGACTAAGTAAAATATGAAGTCCGGGCCCAAATTGGGCATGGGCTTGGATTGACAACACCCCCCCAACCCCCCCCACCCCGCCCCAAAATTGATGCTGGGGAGTCATAAAGCAGCAATTTGGAAACAAGACATTGATGTCGAGACCGAGGAAGTCCCTTTGTGAAGATATCTGCAAACTGAAACTCTGTAGGGACATGAGGTAGACTAATGACATCCCGCTTATATTCATCCCAAATAAAGTGACATTCAACTTCGATATGTTTAGTACTTCCATGGAAGACGGGATTTTCAGTGATTCGGATAGCTCCAATATTGTCGGCATGCAATGGAGTAGGAGAGGTTTGAAGGAACCCAAGTTCTGACAGAAGGCCCCATAGCCATAAGACTTCAGAACAAGCAGAAGACATTGCCCTATATTCAGCTTCCGTGGAAGATCTGGACACACGTTCTTGTTTCTTGCATTTCCAAGAAATGAGCGAATTTCCAAGGTACATGCACCAACCAGTAGTAGAATGACGTGTGTCTTGACAGCCTGCCCAGTCAGCATCCGCATAAGCAGTCAGATGAAAAGGATTATCCTTTGGATAATATAAACCACGAGGGACAGTTTTTAGCAGATAGCGGATAATGCGCTTTACAGTTGTCAAATGAAGGTGTCGAGGAGCGGTCATAAATTGGCTCACAAGATGAATAGCATAGGATATGTCAGGTCTAGTGATGGTGAGATAGACAAGACTGCCCACCAGACGTCGGTATGTATGAGGATCAAGAAGAAGGTCGCCATCATCTTTACTCAGCTTGAGATTTACCTCGACAGGTGTATCAACGGGCGAAGAATCATGGAGGTCAGCCAACTTGATAAGGTCTAATGTGTATTTGTGTTGATTAACAAAGAGACCTTTGGGAGATTGATGCACCTCTAAGCCCAAGAAATAATGCAAAGGACCCAAATCCTTCATATGAAAGTAATTCTGGAGGGAATCTTGGAGAGATTTGATCATACCATCATCCGTGCTAGTGATAATAATATCAACATACACCAGAAGCACAGTAACCCCTGTAGATGTGTGGCATAGAAAGAGAGATGGATCATAAGGGCTCTGAGTAAAGCCACTTTTGCATAAGCGACCTCTGAAGGTTTCGAACCATGCCCGAGGAGCTTGCTTTAGACCATAAAGCGATTTTCGCAGCCGACAGACAGACCTCTTGGAGGGAGAGGGGACGCCTTGTGGTATACGCATATAGACTTCTTCTTGCAAATTCCCATGGGGAAAGGCATTTTTGACATCTATTTGGTATAACGGCCAAGATTGAGATGCAGCAATGGCGAGAAGTAACCTAACAGATGTCATCTTTGCCACAGGTGCAAACGTCTCCTCGTATTCCATGCCATACTCCTGTCTGTTTCCGAGTGCCACAAGTCTAGCTTTGTGTCTATCCAAGGACCCATCAGATTTAAGTTTGATCGAGTAGATCCATTTGCAACCAATGGGCTTAACTGCTGAAGGACACTCCACAATATCCCAGGTGATTCAGATCCAATGCATCTAATTCCTCCTTCATGGCCTGGTTCCAGCAATCATGTTGGACAGCCTGCAAATAAGAGCTTGGGATAGAAATAGAAGATAGAGTCGTCATCAAAGAAGTATGGGTAAATCTATACCGATCAAGCAGTCTCGAATTTCTGGATGATCGACGTAAGGTAGGAGTAGGTGTGGAACCATTTGTCAGTGGAGGATCAGGGGGAGGGCCATCTGCAGTGGGAGGTTTCTCCCGTCGGTGGTATACAAAAGCAGGATTAAACCTAGTAACAGAGGTTTGATCCTAAAAACCTGGAAAGAGAGCTGGTGAAGAGGGATGAGGACAGCCTAGGTGTGTGTGGAAGAAATATTGATTTTCAAAGAAAATAAAATTTCGAGAGACCCTGATACGACGACCAATGGGATCATAACAAACAAAACCTTTTTGATTAGTGGCATAACCCAAAAAAGCACACCTGCGAGATTGTGCTGTTAGTTTCTTTCTTTCTGTGGGAGGTAGATGAACAAAGCAAACACAGCCAAAGGTATGTAGGTTATCAAATACAGGATGATGACCAAACAATTTAAAATGAGGCGTTAAATGAGCAATTGTAGGTGATGGAAGGCGGTTTATGAGATAGACAGCCGTGGTGAGAGCTTCAGTCCAAAAAGAGGGGGAACGGATGCTTCAATCAGAAGAGTTCTAGTTACATCAAGAAGATGTCTGTTTTTCCGTTCCTTAACTCCATTTTGTTGTGGAGTATACGGACGGTACGTTGAGAAATGATTCCTTTATTGTTTATAAAGGATTGAAAATCCTTGGAAACATACTCCCCCCTTGAGTCTGAGCGCAAAGTTTCAATGCATTTAGAGAATTAGTTTTCAACATTGTTAACAAAAAATTTAAATGCATTAAGAATATTAGACTTCGAATGTAATAAATAAATCCAAGTAAATCTGCTGTAGTCATCAATGAATGTTACAAAGTACTTGAAATGACTATGTGAAAGGGTCGGAGCAATGCCCCAAATGTCTCTGTGAATTAAGTCAAAACATGTAAAGGATAAAATATTACTCTTTCCTAATTTACAAGCATCACATTCAAAAGAAGCAGAATCAACAGGTTTATTTATTAATCCAGATTGAAATAAAGTAGACATTGTAGAAGCATTCGGATGACCAAGTCTATTATGCCACAATCGAGAATTATTCTGAATGAAAAAACAAAAAAACTGATGTAAAGTTTTATCATGAATAAATGAAGACACTGGTAAGGAAAAAAGTCTTCCACGCTTAGGCCCCCTCGCGATCACTTCCCTCGACTCCTGGTCCTGCACAACACAACCAGTAGAAGAAAAGGAGACATTGTAATTATTTTCAACAAGTTGACCTACAGAAACCAAATTGGTAGCAAGATGAGGAGAAACTAAAACATTGGTTAAGGGTAAGGGGCCAGGGGTATCACCAACAGAGGTGATGGGAAGATGATCTCCGTTGGCAGCTTGAACCGTAAGATGACCAGTGTAAGGAACGACATTTTGTAATTTTATGGGTGAAGAGGTCATATGGTTACTTGCACCAGAATCTAAGTACCATGTATTAGAAAGAGAGGACTCGGTACCTGCGATGTTCATGGATGCTAAAGCATTGATAATCATTTGGTTTACCATCTCAGGGGTGAGGAGCTGGGGATGCAGATTGTGTGGAGGAACCAGGTTGTGAGGAAGAATCAGACGGCATAGAACCACTGAAGTCAGATGATGCATATCGTGGAGTGGTCACCGTGTAAGCACTAGGAGCTGACAGCACTGTGTAAGGACTAGAGGCTGACGGCACATAGTTGCGGGAAGTAGAATTGCGCCTCTTCCGGCATTCATCAATAACATGACCAGTGGCTTTACAATATCTGCAGATCTTTGCCTTGCATTGATTTGCATAGTGACCATATTTCTTGCAGTTATGGCACTGAACTTTACTGATATCTCGGGGAGATGGTCTAGTGGTAGCAACATAGGCAAGCGGAGCCTCAGTAGATCCCTGTTGTTCCAGAGTAATTTTAGTGACCAAACGTTCTTCACGTAGAAGCTCCTGAAGACAGCCATCCAAGCTGGGAAGAGAAGCCCTACTCATTAAGTTAGATCTAACTGTCTCAAACTCCAGATGAAGTTTCATCAGAAACTGAACCCGATGGCTACTTTGCTGTAAGGGAAGTAGTTCAGGTAGGAGTGCGTCAGACATCGTAGCAAACTTAATCTCATCATATTGTGACCACAGTCTGCGAAAGCCATTGTAATACTCCTGAATAGACTGGGTGCCTTGATGAAATTGAGAAATGTCAAGTTCCTATTGAAATTGACGAGCAGCATTGCCTTGTTGATAAATCTTTTTAAGATAGTCCCACATTTCCCGGGCAGTTTTGCAAGGTCTAAGGTTGAGGATAAAATGTGGGTCAACCGAGCTCAGCAACCAGGCTTTGATTTTAGTATCTTTAGTTTTCCAAGCTAAAATCTTCTTGTCATCTTTTGCCGGTTTGGGTTTAGATCCATCAATATATGCCCAGAGCTCCTTTCCTTCTAAGTAAATTTGAAATTGGAAGGCCCAGGAGGTATAATTTGTGCCATCAAACTGAACCATTTTAATTTCCTATTTATCCATGATGAGCAAACGAAGAAACAGGAACTATAACCAGAACAAGCAAGTAACCCAGACAACAAGAAATAAATCAACAGCAGTAAGAATATGAAGATGAACTAAAGCAACAGCAGTAATTTGATGATGATGAAGTACAGTTAAACAGGAAGAACACTGTAGCAGAAAACAGCCAGAACAAAAAACAAAGTTCACAGACAGTGCATTGACGTCCCGGTCGTGCAGTGTATGGACTCCCACGTGGGCCCCCAGCAGATGATCAAGACCAGATCAAAGAGTGGGGATGAAAAGGTGGTGTATTTTCGCACCTTCTGGAAGTAGTCCAGGGCAGAACTGATCGAAATCCAAAGTTCTGGACGGCTGAGATGAAAACAATTTGATAAAACTGAATTTCCACAAAAATCAGTAAAAGGCCTACCTCTGATGATCCATAAATCTTGAAAGATTCTTCATAAATAAGAAGAGAACCAGGCGACCAAGATAGGCTGCTTCCGTTGATACAGTGATGATGATCGCAGGTGGGCCACGGCTGATCTGAGAAGATCAGGGATAATCACAAACGATCAAGTGGCAGAAATGGCTTCTAGTGAAGAAGATGTGTATGATAATGAAGAATATGCACAAAAGAGGGACTGTGCAATCGAGATAGTGCACAGAACTGCACTAAAAATCACTGACGACCATCTCGTCAGTGTGATTCCATAAACGTGGGCCCCACCAGATCATCATAGGACAGATCAGAGGTCGGGGATGAAGGCACGGCATATTTTCGCAAGTGACGGAAGAAGTTTCAGTAAAAAATAACCAAGATCCTAGATTTTGGACGGCCGAGATGAAATCAGAGGGAGAAAACTGATTTTCCACAAATGGTGATGGAAAACCTACGTCGGATGGGAAAAAAATTCCTGAAAAATCACCACAAATACCAGCAATTCCAGTCGACCAACATGGTCTGATTCCCCAGAGTTGTTGAAGAAGATCTCAGGTGGGCCACACATGATCTGAGATTGGATGATCTAGAGATCAAGGCTCTGATACCATATCATTTAGAGAGATGAAAAGAATACACAAAAAGATATGCTGAATGCAGTCCCCATCTTGGTCGACTGTTCTTTCCTTATAAAGGGGCTGAATGCCCTGATTACATGTAAGTATTAACTTATCATATCCTAAAAATCTATTTTACAAAGTATATCTCTTTGACTAAGTAAGATATGAAGTCTGGTCCTAAATTGGGCCTGGGCTTGGATTGACAAATACATCCTCAAATACAGGTTCTACTTCTTCTGGACAAATTGACCTTTATTTATACCCCTCATCAATGCTATCAACATCAAAGGGATAAAATATACTTCAATAAATGTCCTTTATAACCATGCATTTATGGAGCCAAGTCCATCACATCAAGCAAATACTTAATGGAAGACTTTGTCATACGTAGCATCCATTTATGAATAAATAATGTATATGGTACTCCACTATCCCATAATGAAGTCATGCAGCTTACAATACCTGCAAGAATACAGACATGTCAGATACGCAGTGGTCCTGAATGCAGCAGCTACAATAATAGAGTGATACTGTGTAAATGACGTCTACATTTTATCCCATTGAGGATCTCAAATCAATCTCAAATGTAATTCAGAAATATTGCCTATATATAGGGAATGTGAGCCCTTGTCTCACAACATCAAACAATCCATCAATATCATTTGTAATGTTCTCCCTCTTTCCCTTTCTTCCTTTCTTTCTTGTAATACAGCCTTAAAGAGAGTAGTTTGGTCGATCCCGGTCTCGTCCCTTCTGGTATCAGAGCCATTCCAGTCTCGTCTCTTTGTAAGGATAATTTATCAATGAAGTATCAATTTTTATATCCATAGCTTTTGAGCTTTCCATTTCCTTGTTATTTCTTTCATTTATTTCCAAATTTTGCATGCATCATATCCGTTTCTTTCTCTGTTTTTGTTGATTGCATAGCAGAAGTAAATCTATGTTGGTTATATTTCTGAATCTTGATCTAAGCTGCCCAGATAGAGTTGATTGATTGTTCTTCCTAAAAGGAGTGATTTGGGTTCGAGGCCCCCTTGTCAAGTAGCCTTTGTTGCTCGTTAGCCAGGAGAGCGTTTAGGACTTTGTGGCATAAACCGTTGACAGGCCACCAGTCATTCTGCTTAGAGACAATAATTAGTTAATGTTGTCCGGACTTTTGAGATCATTAAGCAGAAATACATCCTCTAATACAGGTTCTACTTCTTCTGCATCATCATCCATCATGCCCATAATAAATAAATTTTCAATTAAAAATCTCGAAGAAATAAGTTTCGATGATATAGAAAAATCAATCTAAGATTGGACAATCCCTAAAGTTTCTTTAAAAGAAATTTATAAAGAAGGATCTTTTATACCGAAATCCAATTATGTAATAAAGACCGTAGAAGAAACTCTTTCAATTCATCAAAATGAAGAAATTTTATATCTTATTCCTGCAGAAAAAATTGAAATGCATAAAACAAAATATAAATACATGCATATAGAACTTGTTCAAGTTGCAATCAAGCCATTAACCAGACTTGGTTTAAATACGTCCTGTCTCGCTTATGTTCGAGATAAAAGACATGTATCATTCAAAGATTCCCTTATAGGGATGGTCGAAGCCAGCCTTCATGATGGCCCTGCCTTTTTCAATTGTTTTCCCAATTTCACCGTATCACTTAATGATCCCGGTGCCCATAAAGCTATCACTCTAGGTATCCATACCAAAGGTTTCACATGGAGCCACAATCACAAAATGTTGCCATAATATACAGAATTTATTACAAAGCCATGAACACAATTGTCCCTAAAATTGCTTAATCATCCCAACTAGAAGGAGTAACAACTTTATTCCTTACAAATTTTAGAAATAAAGTCACTACGCCCAAATTCATCAAATGGGAAGACGTAAATCTTTCCGGACAATGGGAGATTGAAGACGCCCAACCAAAAATTCCTTTAATTCAAGATGATGTTGAATCAATTACTAAATATCCAGATGGAAAAGTAATAATAAATTTTGCAAATACACAAAGATCATACTTTTCATCTACAAAAAGATCAACCCCATCAGACGTTGAATCTTACAAATCAGCATCTACAACATTTCAAAATAAATCAATCCCGAAATCCCCTTCAATCCTTCCCTCAGGCATAGCCTTTCTAGTTTATTCAGAAGCAAAAGATGAAGATATACAATCCGTCAAATTATCCGAATCAGATTTTGACGTCTCAATAAATACAATCTCCTTAATCCATGAAACCAATGAAGAAACAAATGATTTCAAAATTGACAAACAATTCCTTCAACAAGATTTATTAAAACATCCGAAGACAAAATGTTTTTTTACCAAATTCTCTAAATTTGAAAGATCTCAAGTAAAATAATTATGGTATGAACAAATGAATCAAGAACGCAGAAATATCCCTTTCTTTGATTGGCTTTCGTAAAAAATAAAAGAAAAAGGAACCATAATGATGACAATTGATAAATCTACACAAACATGGGAAACAGAAAAGGGTATGAGTGAATCGGTTCTTCCTCCTTCAGAATCAATGAAACATAAAGAAATAAATGCTAGTACGTTTAATACTATTTCCTCCACTCCGATTAAACACTTACAAGCCACTACATTCAATACTTCTACATCCACATCCAACACTATTAACTTTGACAAACCAAGCCTTTCCTACAAAAAATAATAATAAACCACCATATTCAAACTCTTCTTATACACAAAAAGTCAACGAGAATACCGTTGACCAAATGGAAAAGCAACACACTCCTCCAGTATCACACCTAAATGTGTTAAGTACCCATAATACTTCTGATATAGTACGCAGTATAGCTTCTAAAGAATTACTAAAATATTTTCATGACAAAAAATCCTTTGGAAACATTTCTTCCTTTAATTATACACCTATACTTTCAAATCTTGAAAACATAAATCAAATTAATTTGCTTATCGCCCATAAAGAAGAATATATTACTAATCTTAAAAAGGACATTAATCTTTGTCGAATAGAAGATCAACTAAAATCAAACGAATTTGAATCCAAAATAAATAATTTCCTTTCTTAATAAAAGAATGTTGTTCCAAAATACCTTATGCCTTTTGACATCGAAAAAAAATTAGGTATCTTTACCATATATTTCTACATTCAACGAAAGAGATATTCCTACCAAAGACAGGCCATCTCAAATGAGTCCTCGACTTTTAGAATTATGTGACAAGGAAATAAAAGATTTACTCCAAAAGAAACTAATTCGAAAATCACATTCTCCTTGGAGTTGTGCAGCCTTTTATGTTGAAAATGATTCAGAAAAAGAACGAGGAGCTCCCCGCCTCGTAATCAATTATAAACCGCTAAATAAAGTTCTTCAATCAATTCGATATCCAATTCCCAATAAACAAGATCTTATCACTCGCCTATATGAAGCCTTCATTTTTTCAAAATTTGACCTCAAGTCAGGCTTTTGGCAAATGCAGGTAGAAGAAAAAGATCGCTATAAAACCGCATTTACTGTCCCTTTTGGACATTATGAATGGAATGTTATGCCCGTTGGGTTAAAAAATGCCCATTCAGCTTTTCAAGAAATGATAAATGAAATCTTTCATCCTTATAAAAATTTCTCAATTGTTTATATTGATGACATTTTAATCTTTTCTCGCTCCATTGATGACCATTGGAAACATTTAAAAACTTTCAAATGGATTATAAAGAAAAATGGTTTAGTTCTTTCTCAACGAAAAATAAAGCTTTTTTAGACGGAAATACAGTTTCTTGGTTATAAAATATCAAATAAAACAATAACTCCTGTTGAACGAGTAATCAAGTTTGCTGATAATTTTCCTGATGAAATTACAGATAAAAAACAGTTACAAAGATTTTTAGGATGTTTAAATTATGTATCTAACTTTTATCAAAATCTCTCTAACGAAAGAAATCTATTAAAAAAATGCTTAAAAAATTCAGCTGAACCATAGACTCCTCAACATACAGAAGCAATTCGCAAGATAAAACAAAAGGTTAAATCATTGCTATGCTTAAGTATTCCTAATCCAGATCTATTTAAAATTATACAAACAGATGCATCTGAAATAGGCTTTGGTGGAATTCTTCTTCAAAGAACCGCTCAAGGAAAAGAACAGATTGTTCGATTCTATTCTGGCACCTGGACCACAACTCAACAAAATTACTCTACAATAAAGAAAGAGTCCTTGCCATAGTCTCATGCATACTCAAATTTCAAAGTGACATTTTGAATCAAAAATTCCTTTTAAGAATTGATTGCAAATCTGAAAAAGAAGTTTTGGAGAATGATGTTAAAAATCTTGCATCAAAACAGATTTTTGCCGGATGGCAAGCTTTACTTGCTATTTTTGATTTTGACATTGAATTTATAAAAGGCTCTTCCAATTCTCTTCCAAATTTTTTATCTCGTGAATTTTTACAAGGTAGGAACAAGGTGACCCAAGATGCATCCAAATCCAAAAGGAAAAGGAAAGAATCCAGTCATTGATTCCATCAATATCCTATCCCACAATAAATTCAATACCTTAGCCTCTCTAATGCCTCAAGCACCCTATCAATCTACTCCGTACAAAAAATCTCAATAAATTAAGATTTTTGAACATGCCCTTTTCTTCCTTGATGAAAAAATTCATGCCAATCTCACAATTGATCAAATTCTCTCTAAACTTTTCAGAAAAAATCACCATTTTGTCCCTAAAGCACCCAATGTCTCTCATAAATACTATGAAGCCATTCTAGTTTAGTCAAAAAGTGCCATTATCACTCATGAAGACCGTGATGGAGAACATGCCTTTTCCAAAATGAAAATTATGCATATCTTGCCTCCTTCTGAATGGGCCGACAATTTATTCTCACAAAGAACTGTGCTCAATCCCAATGGGAGTTTATCGCCCTATGATTATTATGATTATATGAATGCTTGGGAGTATGCTTTGTTATATCAAAATTCCAAAAAATCTCATTCATGGTACATTAGCTTTTCATCCAAATGCAATTCGAATATTCCATGCTGGTTCTGGCATAATTGGTGGACTCGTTTTGAAGCTCAATCCTGCATTCTCCCAGAAACCTTATTAAGTCATTATCAAACATTTGAATCTCAAACCAGCTTTGAAATTACTGAATCCTCTTATTCCTTCTTTAAATACATTTCCTCTTCCACCATTCCTTGGATTCTCCGCTGGGAATATGGTAAATCCCAGGAAACAAAGCCTACATGTTTTGTCCGTAATGCATACATTAAATGGTGGGATAAATTTGATATCTCACAGTTTCTCAATAAATCTCATCATTCATCCCCTCAACCTGTTAGAATATATGGACTCAATCCATCAGTTGATGTGATAAATTGATTAGTTTCTTTATTTATCAATAATATCATGCTTTACTTTCATGAGATGAATGTTATTTTATTACTTCATGCACATGACCAATACATATGACATAATGGTTCATGAGTTGAACCGGGTCCCATTAGTATATTAGATGTGATATGTGTATGGATGAGATCCACACACGGGAGATATGTCACAAATCTTATACTTAAATATCTTCACAACCAGTGATGAGACTGGGCATCTCATTTGACAAGGTTGCAGCACTTTGATCACTATGAGATAGTGTGATTTGTCTCGATCATCAGAATGGAAGATTCTGGATCATGGTGCTGGTACATTGGATGTATTGAAGGACCATGAGAAGCACCTTATGGAACTGTCTCAATTATAAGGTCTGCTCTCATAATTCCCTAGCAATAGGCTCTCAATCCTGAGACATTAATGAACCCAAGTTTCTATCTATTTATTTGCTTTGAGTCACCAATGGGTGAGGCCAACTGTAGGTCAACACCTCGGTGTCTTGGGTATGTAATAATAAGACTGTGGGAATATTGAATGATCAAGATGGAATCTATCTCTATTATCCCCTTGTGCCAATTAATGGATTTGTCATTAGTAAGTGCGCACCCATCTCGATTAAGAGTTAATTAGATGGTACTGATGATCACTGTGATTAATTGGGGCTCAAGGATAATAAGATATGGAACTTGGATTGGAAGAGACAGATTCATTCCAATTGATCCATGGATATTGATAGAGGGGCCTACTTGTGGTAATAGGGATGTTTAGGGTTTTCTATGTAATTTATTCCTAAGACTGGAGTGCAATTGCATTTATATAGTGTTGTTATTTGCAATTAACTGTGGGCCCGGATTGCACATGAGATGTGGGGTCGCAGTGTCCCAGTTGGAGCCAGATAATTTAGTCAAAAAGTGCCATTATCACTCATGAAGACCGTGATGGAGAACATGCCTTTTCCAAAATGAAAATTATGCATATCCAGCCTCCTTCTGAATGGGCCGACAATTTATTCTCACAAAAGAACTGTGCTCAATTCCAATGGGAGTTTATGGCCCTATGATTATTATGATTATATGAATGCTTGGGAGTATGCTTTGTTATATCAAAATTCCAAAAAATCTCATTCATGGTACATTAGCTTTTCATCCAAATGCAATTAAAATATTCCATGCTGGTTCTGGCATAATTGGTGGACTCGTTTCGGAGCTCAATCTTGCATTCTCCCAGAAACCTTATTAAGTCATTATCAAACATTTGAATCTCAAACCAGCTTTGAAATTACTGAATCCTCTTATTCCTTCTTTAAATATATTTCCTCTTCCACCATTCCTTGGATTCTCCGCTGGGAATATGGTAAATCCCAGGAAACAAAGCCTACATGTTTTGTCCGTAATACATACATTAAATGGTGGGATAAATTTGATATCTCACAGTTTCTCACTAAATCTCATCATTCATCCCCTCAACCTTCTCTTATTACTCAACCAAATATAGCCAAACCTCAAGTCAAAAAGCAAGCAGCTCATCACCCTATTTTACCAAAAAGTTTCAAAGATGTAGTTCACGAAAAAGCATCCACTCCAATCAATACTCAGCAGCATATGGATCTTCTTCAAGAAATTCAGCGGATGAAAAATGAAATACGATTTCTCC
The DNA here is from genome assembly GCA_028538565.1 of Umbellularia californica. Lineage (NCBI taxonomy): Eukaryota > Viridiplantae > Streptophyta > Magnoliopsida > Laurales > Lauraceae > Umbellularia > Umbellularia californica. The sequence goes on along the minus strand of JAPQWN010000001.1, from coordinate 7,234,975 downwards.
GAAATCCTCTCATAAATAAATATAGGGGGTTCATTCAAGAAGTGTCCTCTTCTCATGGATCCGTCAACGATCAAGATGACACTGACGCTACAATGCCTCCATTTGGCGAATTTTAACTACTTCAACCTGTTGATCATCCATGCAGTTCACGCAGCAATTATTTAGCTATATACAGCTTTGCCAAATGTATCTCATGCAAATCTCAATGCGAATTTCGCCAGCAATTACAGCCTTCGCAACTTTCTATGCAGCAAATACTAAATGAAGATTTTGTATACAGAAGAGCCCATGCAGATGTATTATATGCAACCATCTCAACTGCAACTTTCAAAAGTTCCAATGCAGTAATATTCCTGATCTCCAATGCAGCAACCAACATAGATCAAAATTCTGAATTATAACCAACATAGATTTACTTCTGTTATGCAATCAACAAAAACAAAGAAAGAAATGGATATGATGCATGCAAAATTTGGAAATAAATGAAAGAAATAACAAGGAAACGGAAAGCTCAGAAGCTATGGATATAAAAATTGATACTTCATTGATAAATTATTCTTAGAAAGAGAGGAGACTGGAATGGCTCTGATACTAGAATGGACGAGACCGGGACCGACCAGACTACTCTCTCTAAGGCTGTATTACAAGAAAGAAAGGAAGAAAGGGAAAGAGGGAGAATATTACAAATGATATAGATGGATTGTCTGATGTTGTGAGACAAGGGCTCACATTCCCTATATATAGGCAATATTTCTAAATTACATTTGAGATTGATATGAGATCCGCAATGGGATAAGATGTAGACGTCATTTACACAGTATCACTGTATTACTGTTGTTACTGCATTTAGGACCGCTGCGTATCTGACATGCTGAATTCAGGACCGCTGCGTATCTGACATGTCTGTATTCTTGCAGGTATTGTAAGCTGCATGACTTCATTATGGGATAGTGGAGTACCATATACATTATCTATTCATAAATGGATGCTACGTATGACAAGTTCTCCATAAAGTAAATGCTTGATGTGAGGACCTCGGTTTCATAAATGCATGGGAGAAAGGACTCCATAAATGCATGGGTGTAAAGGACATTTATTGAAATATATTTTATCCCTTTGATGTTGACAGCATTGATGAGGGATTTAAATAAAGGTCATTTTGTCCATTTGAGACAATCTTGGCTTTATGTGAGGCTTTATTGTCGGACACATTGCTGCATTGGAAATCAGAAATATTGCTGCATTGGAACTCATGAAAGTTGCAGTAGGGATGGCTGCATGTAATACATCTGCATAGGCTCTTCTGTATACAAAGTCTTCATTTAGTATTCTGCATAGAAGTTGCGAAGGCTGTGTTTGCTGGCAAAATTCGCATTTGCATGAGATGCACTTGGCAGAGCTATATTTTTACAGAACAAATCTCCGTCTCTAAATTTATTTCTTTCTCCAACAGTGGAAGATATTATAATGAACAGGTCCAACAGTGGAAGATATTATCATGAACAAGTGCTGCTTGGTTATGCTGAGGCAACTAAGAGTATATGTGATAATTGCAGGCGACGGCCGATAAATTGCTAGATTATATCTGTCTGAGATTAGATGCTTGCTTGATTAAGCGCTCTATAATCTGGCAAGATAGAGCTTTTGCTCTAATTCTTGCAGCTATGTCATCCGGAAGAAGGATAATAATCCTTTCCAGGATTTGCTGTTGATATTCAATTGGAGAGATAGATAACGATGCACATTGTTGTCCAAGTACTTAAATTTTTGATAGAAGGGTGCTTTCGCATTAGGAAATATAAATTATAGGGCTAGTAAGGCATGCACTCCAAATATTAACAATAAGAGTTTGAGAAGCAGTAGATGGTGCGGGATAGGATGAGGAAAAAGGAATTTGACAGGAAGTTCTTCATTAGCAGGGGCAAAGCTGGGCTTCGATTTTGGATTGGACTCTATGGGTTGTTTTGCAGTGAAATTGATTTTTGAAATATGAATATGCATGAGATTAAATATTAAGTCCATTGATTCTTCCAAGTCTCGGACTTTCAATAAATTTAAACTGTATGGGTTTATCATCAATCAAGGTATGAATACCATCAGTATTTACAGAAAATGGCTGAATTTTTAATAAAAAGGGAGTGCCAAGGATGACATCATTTGTTAAAACTTTCCTGACAACAAAAGAAGTTTGGATGCATTTTCCGCTTTTACAAATATGAGCATTTGGAATTTTGTCATTAACAATTATATTTTTTTTCCATTTGCAGTACCTACAGTATAATTTTTTATTTTTTCATAATATCTTGGAGGAATTAATCCTTCTCTAATACAATTTACATGTGCTCCGTTATCGATTAAACAATCAACAGATAAATTAAATTCTTTAATTTTAAGAGTTACAGTTGTATACCATTTATGATAGTGATTTTAGTGATAGAATTTACGAATTCTTGAATTTCATCAAAATATTTTTCTAGATTAGAGTTAAACATGACCTTGCCTACATGGATCTAACGGAGGACATGGCCCTAAACAGACTTGATTGGCGTCGTCAAATCCATATAGCCGACCCCACCTAGTGGGAAAAGGCTTGGTTTGGTTTGGTTTGGTTTAGAGTCAACTTGATTGGTTGGGCTTAATTCTTTTCCTAATTCAAGAATTTCAAGTCTTCTTTTTAAGTTTCCATTTTCTTTAGTCACTTCTTCTTTTAATTTTGCAATTTCTCGTTTTGTTTCATTTACTTCATTATGAAGAACTTGAATGGTTAGTGATTTTGAAGAGCTTAGATTAGTAGAGAGAATGTCCTTCATTGAAATTGGTTGAAAATTCTTTATTTGTTTATTTGGCTTTTCAGTGGATTTATCTTCAAGCATTTTTCGATAATATTTTCGTTTTCCTTCTTCAAAGGAAATATTTTCAATTAATTCCAAAAGTAATTCATCTTGAGCACTCAATACATTTATTGAAAAATAGGAGGATGAAGAAGAGTCATAAGAGCTTTCATCACTTTTGCAAATCAAAACATGTCTTGATTATCTTCTGAATTATGAGAACGATAGTCTAATTCATTGATTTTCTTTTTAGAGTCTTTACTAAAACAGTTGTTTGCAAAATGTCCTTTACCACATTTATAACATGTACAATCAGATTTATTGGCCTTTTTCTTTGATTTTCTTTTCTTAGAATCATTTCGTTCATTTTTGCTTTTCTTATGGTATTTATATGATTTGTCTTTATTGAAATATCTTTCTTTTTGATAAGGTCTACGAGCTCAACGTGATGGGTTTTGTATGGGTTCATAGCCAAATTGATAGCAAAAATCGCCTAATTCTTGTTTACCAATTTTCTTTTGTTTATGTAAATCAGCTTTAATTTTCATATCACTGCATATAGATATACCAACGCGACAAATTTTTTGAATTAGATCACCATATGTGTAGTTGGCATAATTTAATCTCCCGTTGTTTTGTTTTCGTAAAACATTTTTAAATTTTTCAGCAAAATGAGTTGGAAGGCCAGAAATAAATTTTTCTTTCTAGAAATCTTCATTAGAATTGAATAATTGGAATACAAGAGAGGGAAATACATCTTTATATCATCTAAAATCAGATAAAGTTCTACATCGGAGATTGATTAATTGTTCTCTGTATTTTTCTATTTGATCACTAACATTTCCAGAAAAATTGATTAGAATATTATGAATTAATGTTTCGACGGCATTTGAAATTGGTTGGCCTTGAGCATTTAGAAGAGGTTTACCGTCTTCATTTAATTTGACTGAATTGAGGATATTTGCCTTTTGAATTGGTGTAAGATAATACTCCCACCAGCCATGAAGTTGGCCAGTAAATCCAATGATAATTGTTTTTATGATTTGAGCTTATGTATTGCCATAAATCAGACCGGCATTAGTATAAATTATCATATTACGCAGAATATTAAGAATGCCATATTCAGTAAGTCCATCAATATTCCATTCAACTAATGAACTGCCATCATATTTACAATTTGCGATATCGGGAATTTCTTCAAATTGGAGATTCATTGGGGTGGGTCTACTGTAATAATTTTTTGTTTTTTATGTATGAGTGGTAGGATTGAATATTCGATTGATTTGAGGAATGAATTGATCTTCAGATTCATAAGTGGAGGAGTCTGTAGCAGAGTCAGAAGGCATCATAATTGGGGGTCCTTCAATAACTGAATTTATTGATTTACCTTTATCAGGAGGATCAATTCTTAAAGAAATTTCATTTTGAAAGTCAGCAGGAAGTTTTAATGGTTTTTTGTCTAAAGTTAATTTTGTAATAAAATCTGAACATAGTGCTGGAACATCTCTTGATATGTGATATTGAGAGGATGAACTAGAATCTTGTTGAGATAATATAGTTTCAATTCTTTGCGTTTGAGATCCAATGGTTCGTAAATACAAATTTGTGAAATTGTTTTGTTCAATTAAATGGGATAAATGTTCAACGGTAAGAACTTTGGAAATTGAAGGTGTTGGAACATTTTTAAAGGGAATAGCAAGCAAATCCTTTAATTTTATTGTTTCTGCAGGAGGATGGATTGATTCAATCGTACCTTTTTCGGTTTCCCATGTTTGTGTAGATTTATCAATTGTCATCATTATGGTTCCTTTTTTGTTTATTTTTTACGAAAGCCAATCAAAGAAAGGGACATTTCTACGTTCTTGATTCATTTGTTCATACCATAATTCTTTTACTTGAGATCTTTCAAATTTAGAGAATTTGGTAAAAAACCATTTTTGTCTTCGGATGTTTTAATAAATCTTGTTGAAGGAATTATTTATCAATTTTGAAATCATTTGTTTCTTCCTTGGTTTTATGAATTAAGGAGATTGTATTTATTGAGACGTCAAAATCTGATTCGGATAATTTGACGGATTGTATATCTTCATCTTTTGCTTCTGAATAAACAAGAAAGGCTATGCCTGAGGGAAGGATTGAAGGGGATTTCGGGTTTGATAAACAAATCACTATCTATGCAGTAATATAACCAACATCGATTTAGGAAATGTATCAATCCCATCGCTTATGTAATTTATTTTGATCATATATTTTAGTCTGGTCGGTTACAGTCCGCACCGTTCGGAACGGCCACTAGGGCCCACCTTATGACCAATCCAAATTGACCACTCATTCATAACCCCTTTATAGGCACTGAATCCCATGAATTTGCATGGATTCGGATGAACTAAACCGTTAGATTGATGGTCAATTTTTCTCCTTTGATATAAAGCTATTAAACTTGTGGACCATGGATGAAGGGGTTAGAGGTATTAGATTGACTTCAAATTTGAATATGTAAGTTGGCCCCACTTGGATCTTTCAATCCCCCTTGTCCCATGACTAGCAGGGTCTCACGATGGGCCCCAATAGGTGGTCCGCACCGTAAACCGTAAGTACTGTCCTTACAGGACCGCCTCCCTATATATATATATTTATATATATTAGACATAAACAGGGTGGGCAAGTTACTGAACCAGCCTTGGGTCAAAATCTATAGACCCATGTACATATAAACTTGACAAAGCGCTACCATTACCAAGACTGTCCCTAATAGGGGCAGCACAGAGTGGGTCACCCTATTAAGCCGATCGTGCCATCCCCATACAATTACTGGACAACTTTACAGATATTTTTCTATAAGGTAATGTTATGGAGAGCGTGCTGCCACTGTAACAAAAGCAGTAAACATTTTCATTGAACCACGATAAAACAAACTAAGAAAATAGTATGAAGAACAAGTGGAATGTCATAGGAGAATGTGAATCAGATTTTCAAGTCATTGATAGATGGACCTGTCTGTAGTCCACACATGCGTGTCTGTGTGTGTACATTTTATGTTCATGCCTGTAATTTAGACTAAACAATGCATGTTGTGTGTTCCTGATGTGGGTGCCCGCATGCGTGCATTCTAGGGATGCATGCCTCTGCATGTGTGTGTGGAGAGAGAGAGAGAGAGATATTTTCCCTTCTATTTAGAACCATAATATCAATTTAGGCAAAAATATCAACAGTAACTAACAGGCAAGAAGCATGTTGGATGGTAACCTTCATCCCAGGCATTTGAACCCAGTCCACAGCGGTTCCAGTTGCCTTCGAAAGAAACTCTGTTAAAGTCTCCTCTGCAATAGACAAAAGTCTACAAGAAACACCACAAAACGTCCCCATAAGCAATCCATCATCAGCATGACAATAACAAAAATAATACTGATTATTATATAATATAATAATGTCATTTTTACCTACCCTGCAGGACTAGCATCCCTTGGCGGATGCTGCGGCGTCAAATGATGTTGACCATTCGTCACCACTGATTCACAGCTGGTATCTGTGGTAGCCAGCGTCGTCTGCAAGTCACAAAACCATTAAAACAGAAAACCCAAATCATCAACGAATGAAAACCAAAACAGCAACATAAAACCAAATCAATCCTCTTACATTCTGACTCTGTTGGCGAAAATAGCCATTTTCATAAACCAACTGAGACACCTGCTTCTGCAACCTGTGATTCTCCTCCATCAAGAGCTTATTCATTGCCGTCAGTTTTCTGTTTACACCATGAAGACGCGACGCGACGCCTCTTTCCGCTGCTTTTCTCTACATCTAAAAATCTCAAAGCAAAAGGCATTTTCAGTTGCAAAATATTATACACGTAAATTTTCAATGTTCATTTTTTCACAGTACCTTCGGTTCTGAAACCAGACTTTGATCTGCTTGGGCTCGATATTGGAGAGAATTGGGCACTCTCTGATAACTTGCTGCCGACGAAAAGAGCTTGGTTTTGGGCATTCGTGATAGAGCCTTTCAAGAGCTTCGACCTGTTCCGGTGTGTAGCGGACGTATTTTCCAGGATCCATACCAGATTTCACTTCCTTACATGAAGTTACCGCCATCACCCTCCCAAATCAGAGAAACCCAGATTCCGAGAAACCCTTTTCTTTCTTTTACCAATTCAAATCTCATCTTGCAGCAGCCGTGTTCGGAGTTTTAGCTCCATTACCATCAAAATAAAGCTCTCTCAGCTCAGAACGTGAAATCACAGAATCCAGGAAAATCCAAGTTGAAGATAACGTCAAAGGTAGCAATATTTATGAAGTTTCTAGCTACCACTTCAAAACCGGGCTTTCCCCCAATTTGAATGCATTTTTCCTTCCTCTCCCCCAATAAGAAGCGACAGCAGCAAACACCACAAGAACATTAACCAGTAGTCTGAGGCTATAGATGCAAAACACCTCAGATCTTAAGAAAAATGAGAAGTTAATCGAGAATCTTGTAGATTTGAAGCGTGACTTTCAACTCCTCCTTTCACTTTACTAAAGATTCCCGATTTCAGGCCTGAAACAGCAGAATCGGCAACTGTTTTCCTCCTTTTAACCACAAAAGCCGAAAAGCGAATCGGCCACTTGCAATTTCCCGAGTTCCGATGTCACGTAGAGATATAGAAGCCAGTAAACAAAGAGCAAAAGGAGAAAAAAGCAGCAGCAGCAACAGCGAATAGATAAGAGATTTTCCCCCTTTTCGTCATCCGATTTTTTCTCCAACTGAAGAACGAACGACATCAAATCAAATGGTGAGTTGGTGATGAAAATTCAAGGAACAAGCTCTCATTCAAACCCGAAGAGATTTACTTACGACTATTTGAGCTTTTACTGAGATCTGAAACAAGTTAGGGTTTGCAGAAACGGGAAATGAGAGTCTCGTGAGAGAGAGAGCGAGAGAGAGAGAGAGAAGATTGTGTTGGGTCTTTTTGGTGTTTCAAAAAATTTTCAGGTTTTATTTGTAAAAGGTGTTTTGTCCTTTAGTACCTTTTGCTTTATGGGTAGTGTAGGCTATTGAAAAACAACCCATCCCACATTGCTTAAGTTCAACTTTTGAAGGTGGTTTATATGTGTTTTCATTCCTTTACTCTTTAAAGACTTTGTAGGCTTTTGCCATGGGTCCTATGCGCGCACGCGAGCCAGGCTTGACCCGAGATCCTGGGTCCGGAAAACGTTTAACCGGGCGTGCGTCCGCGACGCGCATCCTGCGTGTATATCGCGACGCCATAACGTTAACTAATTTTGAATCGCTGATTTAATGTTTTTAAAACGCGTGAGGTCGCACCTGGATTTTATCCTAAGGGGCGGAACTCGTCCTAAAGAGAGCGTCATCAGACGTGCCTCGGTCGCAGATCTGTTACCGTTGCTGCTCGACGACATCCGCCAACAAATCATACTTGCAGAGCCGGGTACTATTGTTTCGCTTTTTCTGTTTGACAGCATTCGCTATTCTGTTCAATTTTCAACAATTTTAGGACGAAATCATGGCTACTTCCGCTGTCAAATTCATGCATCAGGACCTGGTTCGGTTGGACAATTTTGATGGATCCAATTTTCGAAGATGGCAGCAGAAAGTTTTATTTCTGCTGACATCTTTAAAACTTTCTTATGTCCTCACCGAACCATGCCCTGAACAAGAAGAAGGACCAGGTGGCTCTTATGCACGGAAGAAATGGAAAGAGCATGATTACCTGTGCAAAAGCCATATTCTGAACCTGGTAGCAGACAACATATACAATCTGTATTCTTAAGCCCGATCTGCTAAAGACCTCTGGAGAGCTCTTGATAAAAAATATAAAACAGAAGAGTCTGGGGCTAAGAAGTATGCGGTTGGTCGCTATCTGAATTTCAAAATGGTAGATGACAAGCCCATTCTTCCTCAAGTACATGATTTACAGACCATCGTTAATGAAATTGTTAAAGAAGGGATCCGAGTTGATGAACAGTTTCAAGTGGTTACAGTTATTGAAAAATTACCACCAACTTGAAAGGATATACAAAAGACCCTTCGACACAAAAGAAAGGATGATTCTTTAGAGCGCCTTCAGCGCTACTTGAGAATTGAGGAAGAAGCCCGGAAGAGTGATCAAAAAGATTTGGCTGAGAATGGTGATAAAATAAACTTGGCTGAATCAAAATCCCAAATTGATGCTGAAAAGAAAGGGAAGTTTGATCAACATCTTGGCAAGAATAAACAGTTTAATCCTTCCTTTAAGAGGAAGAATCCTAAGCAAAAGCAGAACAAAAAATTCAGTAAAAATCAAGGGACTGACAAGCCACAGGCTAAAGGCAGTTGTTTTGTTTGTGGCAAGCCGGGACACTTTGCAAGAGAATGTCGTCACCGAAAGAAAAATCCACAACAATCTCACACCACCAAGCCTCAAGCTAATGTTGCTGAAACAGAACAGTTCGTTGCCGTCATTTCTGAGGTAAATGCTGTCAGCACAGGAAAGAGCGAAGGATGGTGGATTGACACTGGTGCAACCACTCATGTCACTTATGACAGAGGTGTGTTTAAGACCTATGAGAAGGTCACAAATGAATGTAAGCTCACTCTGGGAACTACCGTTACTACTGATGTAATTGGTAAAGGGAAGGTTGAACTTCAGTTCACTTCCGGAAAGACAGTGACCTTGCTGAATGTGTTCCATGCATCAGAGTTGAGAAAGAACCTTGTGTCCGGTTATCTTCTGAATAAGGCCGGATTTAAACAGGTAATAGAATCCGACCAATTTGTAATCACCAAGAAAGGTGTATTTGTCGGTAAGGGTTATGCATGTGAGAATATGTTTAAATTGAATGTTGTCAATAATAATATTGCATCTTCTTCTGCTTATATCATTGCTTCAGTTGATGAATGGCATGGTAGATTAGGTCATATTAATTTCAGAACTATGAAAAATATGAGTAATGATGGACTAATTGATAAATATGACGATGATCATAAGAAATGTGTAATTTGTTCTCAATCAAAAATTACTCGTAAGCCCTTCAAACATGTAGAAAGAAAATCTACTTTACTACAATTGGTTCACTCTGATATATGTGATCTTAGTAATACTATGACTAGAGGTGGTAAATATTATTTTATTACTTTTATTGATGACTGTTCTAGATATACTTATGTATACTTATTAAGAACTAAAGATGAAGCATTATCTAAATTTCAACTATATGTGACTGAAGTTGAAAATAAATTGAATAGAAAGGTTGTGACATTCAGAAGTGATAGAGGTGGTGAATACACCTCAAAAGATTTTCTAGACTATTGTGAATCTAAAGGAATTAAGAGAACTTGTACCGCCCCTTATACACCCCAACAAAATGGAATAGCAGAAAGAAAAAATAGGACTTTGATTGAAATGGTTAACTCTATGTTAATAGCATCTGGTAGTCCTAAAAACTTATGGGGAGAAGCTCTGTTGACTGCATGTTACATTTTAAATAGAATTTTGCATTCTAAAACTAATCAAACACCCTTTGAAATTTGGGAAGGGAGAAAGCCTAACCTTCGATATTTTAAAGTTTGGGGATGTTTAGCATATGTTAGGATAGTAGATCCAAAAAGGCCTAAATTAGGACCTCACTCATGGGAGTGTATTTTCATTGGCTATGTACAAGACAGTGCTGCCTACAGATTCCTTAAATTAGAAGACCTAAGCCTAGTTGAGTCTAGAGATGCAGACTTCTTTGAAGACTTTTTTCCTTTTAAGACTAAGTTAACTACCGAACCTTCTTCATCCAAAAGGGTTCTAGGAACTCATGAAGAAGAAGAATTTCAACCTAGAAGGAGTAAGAGAGTAAGGACTGCTGCTAGTTTTGGTCTTGATTTTGAAACCTATTTAGTAGAGGAAGATCCATCTACTTTTCAGGAGGCTATGACTGCACATGATGCTGCATTTTGGAAGGAAGCATTAGATGATGAGATTGAATCCATTTTAGCCAATAATACTTGGAAATTAACTGACTTACCTTTAGGTACTAAACCTTTAGGGTGCAGGTGGGTTCTCAAGAAAAAACTTAGACCTGATGGGTCAATAGAAAAATATAAAGCCAGGCTTGTAGCCAAAGGCTTTAGACAAAAAGAGGGAATAGACTTCTTTGATACTTATTCACCTGTGTCTAGAATCAGTTCTATTAGAATTTTGATTGCTATTGCTGCTATTCATAATTTAATAATACATCAGATGGATGTAAAAACAGCTTTTCTAAATGGAGATTTGGAAGAGGAAATTTATATGGATCAACCTGAGGGTTATGTCATAAAAGGACAAGAACAAAAGGTGTGTAAATTAATAAAGTCCTTATATGGGCTAAAACAAGCACCTAAACAGTGGCATATGAAATTTGATGAAATTATTCTTTCTAATGGCTTCAAAATTAATGAAGCTGAAAAATGTATTTATTATAAATATGATGGTTGTTCAACAATTATAATATGCTTATATGTTGATGATTTACTAATATTTGGATCTAACTTGGAATGCATAGAAGAAACAGAAAGTCTTCTTTCAAAAAACTTTGATATGAAAGACTTGGGAGAAGCAAATGTTATATTGGGAATTAAAATCATAAGAGATGATTCTGGAATTAAATTATCCCAATCACATTACATTGAAAAAATATTGAGAAAATATAATCATTTTGATTGTAAACCTGTGTCTACTCCTTTTGATCCAAGTATTAAATTAGTGAAAAATAATGGTGGATGTGTATCTCAACTTGCTTATGCTAGTGTCATTGGTAGCTTAATGTATGCTATGAATTGTACTCGCCCTGATATAGCTTATGCAGTGAGTAAATTGAGTAGATATACTAGTAATCCTGATGTTACACATTGGAATGCTGCATATAGAGTACTTAAATATTTAAAGCATACCATAAATTATGCATTGTGTTATTCTAGTTATCCTGCTGTGGTTGAGTGTTACAGCGATGCTGACTGGAATTCAGACTTAGATGATTCTAAGTCTACAAGTGGATATATTTTCACTTTGGGAGGTGCTGCAGTATCCTGGAAATCAAAGAAACAAACTGTAATTTCTCATTCCACTAAGGATTCAGAATTCCTGGCTCTAGGAGCTGCTGCAATGGAATTTGAATGGATTAGAAATTTATTATTTGATATTCCTTTGTGGACTAAACCAATTCCTTCTATTATTATTCATTGTGATAACACTGCAGCAATTATTACTGCTAACAATGCCACGTACAATGGAAAGTCTAGACAAGTGAGATTACAACATAGCTATGTAAAACAATTACTCGGTGGAGGAGTAATTTCAATTGATTATGTGAGATCAAAGGATAATCTAGCAGATCCTTTGACAAAAGGCCTTGCAAGGGAAAAAATAAAAGAAACAACTAAAGGGATGGGTCTTAAGCCCATAAATCATCAATAGCGGGAACCCAACCTAATGACCGGAGATCCCGAAAAATAGGTTCAATGGGAAAAACAAGCTATCCCGATGATGTGAAGTACTAACGTAAAGAGTAAGTATACTCTGAACTCATCCCTGTTGTGTGAGATTAATTTGATGGTTGGTACATAACCTGTAGCGAATGAGGTTGGATTTAATCCTTAATGAGATCTATAGCCTATATGGTGGGGTGCATAGCTGCAGGAGCACCCTTGATAGACTCACCTATATGAGTGTGGAAGTGGGGCCGCTTCCTATGAGAATATGGGCAAATTCTCTAGAGCATTCATGAAATCCGGGATTAAGCACAAGGCCATAAAGTGCTAATTTCTGACTCCAAGATCAAACTTGACATAATTCTGAACTGATATAAAAAGTTGAAGTTCAAGACTTTGTTCACTCCAACTCCTAAAGGTTTGAAATTATGTCATGACGGTGAGGTTCAAGCTTTGTCACCTTACCAGTGAGATGCTCTTTGAATATTTTGAAATAGAGGGGAGATTGTTGGGTCTTTTTGGTGTTTCAAAAAATTTTCAGGTTTTCTTTGTAAAAGGTGTTTTGTCCTTTAGTACCTTTTGCTTTATGGGTAGTGTAGGCTATTGAAAAGCAACCCATCCCACATTGCTTAAGTTCAACTTTTGAAGGTGGTTTATATGTGTTTTCATTCCTTTACTCTTTAAAGACTTTGTAGGCTTTTGCCATGGGTCTTATGCGCGCACGCGAGCCAGGCTTGACCCGAGGTCCTGGGTCCGGAAAACGTTTAACCGGGCGTGCGTCCGCGACGCGCATCCTGCGTGTATATCGCGCGCAGGGGGGGTGCAAATCCAGGCCCCCTGGCCTAGAGGGAGGGACCTGTATAGATACAGCAACCTTTTGCCCTTTTTTGTATTTCATTTAAATTAGTTGTTTTGTAAATCCATAACGCCATAACGTTAACTAATTTTGAATCGCTGATTTAATGTTTTTAAAACGCGTGAGGTTTATTGTTTTTTAACGTTGTGCATTAATTGAGATTAATGGCCCAACGGACACTAATCTGCTTATAAATTAGGTTCGTCTTAGTGAAAAATTAGAGACAAGTTTTCCTACTTTTTCACGAGCTTTTCCCTCTGAGCACTGAGCATAACAAGATAGGAGTCTTTATTTTTCGGGCTGCGTTGCTACCAGACCTGAAACAGGGAAGGCCGTTGTATCTTGGGGGCGATTCTGCTGAGAACCTTCGCACCTGGATTTTATCCTAAGGGGCGGAACTCGTCCTAAAGAGAGCGTCATCAGACGTGCCTCGGTCGCAGATCTGTTACATCCGCCAACAAATCATACTTGCAGAGCCGGGTACTATTGTTTCGCTTTTTCTGTTTGACAGCATTCGCTATTCTGTTCAATTTTCAACAGATTGATCGAAGCGGAGGAATGCTTGGATCGAATGCTGAATTCAAGAGGAGATCTCGGTCGCGATGATTCGCAGCAGCTCGATTCGGTCGAACGTGAAGAAGTAAGACATTGCCAATAGAAAGAATCGAAGGGTTTTGGTTTTTGGAATGAAAAGAGAGAGGAGGAACAACTCCTGCGAGCTGAGTGAGTCCGAGGGAGGGTCTTGTTTAGAAATAAGATTAGGAGACGAAAATGCCCTCCTATGATTTCGTTATTACAATGCTGCCACTCCCCCCTTTCGGTTGCAAATATGGCTGGCACTGCCGAAGAAAGGGTTAATAATGATAAAAGGGATAGTGTACACCATGTGACCACGAATTCCGGTAGTATTTTGCAAAGCAAGCTTCATGTGGGTTGAAGTATGTGATTAATTCAACATGAATTGCAATATTTAATCTTCATTCGAATATAAGATGTGACAACCTAAGATGAAGCCCAAAGGGGCTTTTTTTTTTTTTAACAAGAATTTCTTGCTGAAGTTCAAGATGTTGGGAATTCATAAATTTGGAAACGTGATGACTTATACTTTGGCATTTAAAATGTCCCCATTTTTTTTATGCTCGACCAAAAGGAGGATTGCGTAATTCCATCCTATGGGATATTAATGAGGTTTTGATATATTAATTCTCCTTAAATTTATTTTTTTTCAATTTTTAGTCTGGTCGGTTATGGTATTTCAAGTCAATAAAATATATTATGGTATCAAGTTTTAACAAAATACTGAAAGGAAGTTTATTAAATACCGACAAGATTTGCTTCTGGTACCGACATTCCCATATATGCTCATGATAATATCGAATTTTCAATCCTACCACTCATACATCAAAAACAAAAAATTATTACAGTAGACCCACTCCAATGAATCTTCAATTTGAAGAAATTCCCAATATCGCAAATTGTAAATATGATGGCAGTTCATTAGTTGAATGGAATATTGATGGACTTATTGAATGCGGCATTCTTAATATTTTGCGTAATATGATAATTTATACTAATGCCGGTATGATCTATGGCAATTCACAAGCTCAAATCATAAAAACAACTATCATTGGATTTACTGGCCAACTTCATGGCTGGTGGGAGTATTATCTTATACCAATTCAAAAATCAAGTATCCTCAATTCAGTCAAATTAAATGAAGACGGTAAACCTCTTCAAAATGCCCAAGGCCAACCAATTTCAAATGCTGTCGAAACATTAATTCATGATATTCTAATAAAATTTTCTGGAAATGTTAGTGATCAAATAGAAAAATACAGAAAACAATTAATCAATCTCCGATGCAAAACTTTATCTAATTTTAGATGGTATAAAGATGTATTTCTCTCCCTTGTATTCCAATTATTCAATTCTAATGAAGATTTCTGGAAAGAAAATTTTATTTCTGGCCTTCCAACCCATTTTTCCGAAAAAGTTAAAAATGTTTTACGAGAACAAAATAACGGGAGATTAAATTATGCCAGCTACACATATGATGATTTAATTCAAAAAATATGTTGTGTTGGTATGTCTATATGCAGTGATATGAAAATTCAAGCCGATTTACATAAACAAAAGAAAATTGGTAAACAAGAATTAGGCCATTTTTGCTATCAATTTGGCTATGAACCCATACAAAACCCATCACGGCACCCATCACGTCGAGCTCGTAGACCTTATCAAAAAGAAAGATATTTTAATAAAGACAAGTCTTATAAAGACCATAAGAAAAACAAAAATGAACGAAATGATTCTAAGAAAAGAAAATCAAAGAAAAAGGCCAATAAATCTGATTGTACATGTTATAAATGTGGTAAAGAAGGACATTTTGCAAATAACTGGTTTAGTAAATACACAAAAAAGAAAATCAATGAATTAGACTATCATTCTCATAATTCAGAAGATGATCAAGACATATGTCGATGTTGCAAAAGTGATGAAAGCTCTTATGACTCTTCTTCATCCTCCTCCTATTTTTCAATAAATGTATTGAGTGCTCAAGATGAATTACTTTTGGAATTAATTGAAAATATTTCCTCTGAAGAAGAAAAAAAAATATTATCGAAAAATGCTTGAAGATAAATCCACTGAAAAGCTAAATAAACAAATAAAGAATTTTCAACCAATTTCAATGAAGGACATTCTCTCTACTAATCCAAGCTCTTCAAAATCACTGACCATTCAAGATCTTCATAATGAAGTAAATGAAACAAAACGAGAAATTGCAAAATTAAAAGAAGAAGCTAATAAAGAAATTGCAAAATTAAAAAGAAGAATTGAAATTCTTGAATTAGGAAAAGAATTAAACCCAACCAATCAAGATGACTCTAATCTAGAAAAAGATTTTAATAAAGAAATTCAAGAATTCGTAAATTCTATCACTAAATATCACTATTATAAATGGTATATAACTGTAACTCTTAAAATTAAAGAATTTAATTTATCTGTTGATTGTTTAATCGATTGTGGAGCAGATGTAAATTGTATTAGAGAAGGACTAATTCCTAGAAGATATTATGAAAAAATAAAAAATTATACTATAGGCACTGCAAATGGAAAAAATATCATTGTTAATTATAAAATTCCAAATGCTCATATTTGTAAAAGCGGAAAATGCATCCAAACTTCTTTTGCTGTCACAAAAGTTTTAACAAATGATGTCATCCTCGGCACCCCCTTTTTAATGAACATTCAGCCATTTTCTGTAAATACAGACGGTATTCATACCTTGATTGATGATAAACCAATACAGTTTAAATTTATTGAAAGTCCGAGACTTGGAAGAATCAATGGACTTAATATTTAATCTCATGCATATTCATATTTCAAAAATCAATTTTACTGCAAAACAACCCATAGAGTCCAATCCAAAATCGAAGCCCAGCTTTGCCACTTTGACAACAATGTGCATCGTTATCTATCTCCCCAATTAAATACAAACAACAAATCTTGGAAAGGGTTGATACCCTTCTTCCGGATGACATAGCTGCAAGAAGTAGAGCTAAAGCTCTATCTTGCCAGATTATAGAGCGCTTAATCAAGCAAGCATCTAATCTCAGACAAATATAGTCTAGCAATTTATCGACAATCGCCTGCAATTATCACATATACTCTTAGTTGCCTCAGCATCACCAAGCAGTACCTGTTCATGATAATATCTTCCACTGTTGAAGAAAGAGATAAAGTCAGAGACGGAGATTTGTTCTGTAAAAATACAGCGCTGCCAAGTGCATCTCATGCAAATGCGAATTTCGCCAGCAACTACAGCTTTCGCAACTTTCTATGCAGCAAATACTAAATGAAGACATTGTATATATATATAGAAGAGCCCATACAGATGTATTACATGCAGCCATCTCAACTGCAGCCCTCAAGATTTCCAATGCAATCATATTCGTGTCTTCCAATGTAGCAATAATGATTCACATACAGCGAAGTTGTCTCAAATAGACAAATTGACCTTTATTTATATCCCTCATCAATGCTATCAACATCAAAGGGATAAAATATACTTCAATAAATGTCTTTTACAACCATGCATTTATGGAGCCAAGCCAAGTCCATCACATCAAGCAAATACTTAATGGAAGACTTTGTCATACGTAGCATCCATTTATGAATAAATAATGTATATGGTACTCCACTATCCCATAATGAAGTCATGCAGCTTAATTACAATACTTGCAAGAATACAGACATGTCAGATATGTAGCGGTCCTGAATGCAGCAGCTACAGCAATAAAGTGATACTGTGTAAATGACGTCTACATCTTATCCCATTGCGGATCTCAAATCAATCTCAAATGTAATTCAGAAATATTGCCTATATATAAGGAATGTGAGCCCTTGTCTCACAACATCAAACAATCTATCAATATCATTTGTAATATTCTCCTTCTTTCCCTTTCTTCCTTTCTTTCTTGTAATACAGCCTTAGAGAGAGTAGTTTGGTCGGTCCCGGTCTCATCCATTCTGGTATCAGAGCCATTCCAGTCTCCTCTCTTTGTAAGAATAATTTATCAATGAAGTATCAATTTTTATATCCATAGCTTATGAGCTTTCCATTTCCTTGTTAGAATGGACGAGATAGGGACCGGCCAGACTACTCTCTCTAAGGCTGTATTACAAGAAAGAAAGGAAGAAAGGGAAAGAGGGAGAATATTACAAATGATATTGATGGATTGTTTGATGTTGTGAGACAAGGGCTCACATTCCCTATATATAGGCAATATTTTTTAATTATATTTGAGATTGATTTGAGATCCGCAATGGGATAAGATGTAGACGTCATTTACACAGTATCACTGTATTACTATAGCCGCCGCATTCAGGACCGCTGTATATCTGACATGTCTGTATTGTTGCAAGTATTGTAAGCTGCATGACTTCATTATGGGATAGTGGAGTACCATATACATTATTTATTCATAAATGGATGATACGTATGACAAAGTCTTCCATTAAGTATTTGCTTGATGTGATGGACTTGGCTCCATAAATGCATGGATAGATGTGATGGACTTGGCTCCATAAATGCATGGTTGTAAAGGACATTTATTGAAGTATATTTTATCCCTTTGATGTTGATAGCATTGTGAGGGATATAAATAAAGGTCAATTTGTCCATTTGAGACAACTTGGCTTTATGTGAGGCTTTATTGCAGGAAACAAATCCTATATTGCTGCATTGGAGATCAGGAATATTACTGCATTGGAACTTGTGAAAGTTGCAGTTGAGATGGCTCCATGTAATACATCTGCATGGGCTCTTCTGTATACAAAATCTTCATTTAGTATTTGCTACATAGAAAGTTGCGAAGGCTGTAATTGCTGGCGAAATTCGCATTGAGATTTACATGAGATACATTTGGCAAAGCTGTATATAGCTAAATAATTGCTATGTGAACTACATGGATGATCAACAGGTTGAAGTATTTAAAATTCGCCAGATGGAGGCATTGTAGCGTCAGAGTCATCTTGATCGTTGACGGATCCATGAGAAGAGGACACTTCTTGAATGAACCCGCTATATTTATTTATGAGAGGATTTCAGAGAAATTGTATTGCATTTTTCATCCGCTGAATTTCTTGAAGTAGATCCATATGCTGCTGAGTATTGATTGGAGTAGATGCTTCTCCGTGAACTGCATCTTTGAAACTTTTTGGTAAAATAGGGTGATGAGCTGCTTACTTTTTGACTTGAGGTTTGGCTATATTTGGTTGAGTAATAAGAGGAGGTTGGGGGGATGAATGATGAGATTTATTGAGAAACTGTGAGATATCAAATTTATCCCACCATTTAATGTAAGTATCACGGACAAAACATATAGCCTTTGTTTCCTGGGATTTACCATATTCCCAGCGGAGAATCCAAGGAATGGTGGAAGACGAAATGTATTTAAAGAAGGAATAAGAGGATTCAGTAATTTCAAAGCTGGTTTGAGATTCAAATGTTTGACAAAGACTTAATAAGGTTTCTGGGAGAATGCAGGATTGAGCTCCGAAACGAGTCCACCAATTATGCCAGAACCAGCATGGAATATTCGAATTGCATTTGGATGAAAAGCTAATGTACCATGAATGAGATTTTTTGGAATTTTGATATAACAAAGCATACTCCCAAGCATTCATATAATCATAATAATCACAGGGCCATAAACTCCCATTGGGATTGAGCATAGTTCTTTGTGAGAATAAATTGTCGGCCCATTCAGAAGGAGGCAGGATATGCATAATTTTCATTTTGGAAAAGGCATGTTCTCCATCACGGTCTTCATGAGTGATAATGACACTTTTTGACTGAACTAGAATGGCTTCATAGTATTTATGAGAGATGTTGGGTGCTTTAGGGACAGAATGGTGATTTTTTCTGAAAAGTTTAGAGAGAATTTGATCAATTGTGAGATTGGCATGAATTTCTTCATCAAGGAAGAAAAGGGCATATTCAAAAATCTTAATGTATTGAGATTTTTTGTACGGAGTAGATTGATAGGGTGCTTAAGGCATTAGAGAGGCTAAGGTATTGAATTTATTGTGGGACAGGATATTGATGGAATCAATGACTGGATTCTTTCCTTTTCCTTTTGGATTTGGATGCATCTTGGGTCACCTTGTTCCTACCCTGTAAAAATTCACGAGATAAAAAATCTAGAAGAGAATTGGAAGAGCCTTTTATAAATTCAATGTTAAAATAAAAAATAGCAAGTAAAGCTTGCCATCTGGCAAAAATCTGTTTTGATGCAAGATTCTTAACATCATTCTCCAAAACTTCTTTTGCAGATTTGCAATCAATTCTTAAAAGGAATTTTTGATTCAAAATGTCACTTTGAAATTTGAGTATGCATGAGACTATGGCAAGGACTTCTTTCTTTATTGTAGAGTAATTTTGTTGAGTTGTGGTCCAGGTGCCAGAATAGAATCGAACAATCTGTTCTTTTCCTTGAGCGGTTCTTTGAAGAAGAATTCCGCCAAACTCTATTTCAGATGCATCTGTTTGTATAATTTTAAATAGATCTGGATTAGGAATACTTAAGCATGGCAATGATTTAACCGTTTGTTTTATCTTGCGAATTGCTTCTGTATGTTGAGGAGTCCATGGTTCAGCTGAGTTTTTTAAGCATTTTTGTAATAGATTTCTTTCTTTAGAGAGATTTTGATAAAAGTCAGATACATAATTTAAACATCCTAAAAATCGTTGTAACTGTTTTTTATCTGTAATTTCATTAGGAAAATTATCAGCAAACTTGATTACTCGTTCAACAGGAATTATTGTTTTATTTGATATTTTATAACCAAGAAACTGTATTTCCGTCTGAAAAAGCTTTATTATTCATTGAGAAAGAACTAAACCATTTTTCTTTATAATCCATTTGAAAGTTTTTAAATGTTTCCAATGATCATCAATGGAGTGAGAAAAGATTAAAATGTTAACAATATAAACAATTGAGAAATTTTTATGAGGATGAAAGATTTCGTTCATCATTTCTTGAAAAGCTGAAGGGGCATTTTTTAACGCAAAGGGCATAACATTCCATTCATAATGTCCAAAGGGGACAGTAAATGCGGTTTTATAGCGATCTTTTTCTTCTACCTGTATTTGCCAAAAGCCAAACTTGAGGTCAAATTTTGAAAAAATGAAGGCTTCATATAGGCGAGTGACAAGATCTTGTTTATTGGGAATTGGATATCGAATTGATTGAAGAACATTATTTAGCAGTTTATAATTGATTACGGGGCGGGGAGCTCCTCGTTCTTTTTCTGAAACATTTTCAACATAAAAGGTTGCACAACTCCAAGGAGAATGTGATTTTCGAATTAGTTTCTTTTGGAGTAAATATTTTATTTCCTTGTCACATGATTCTAAAGGTCGATGATTGATTTGAGATGGCCTGGCTTTGGTGGGAATATCTCTTTCGTTGAATGTAGAAATATATGGTAAAGATACCTGGTGTTTCTTTCGATGTCAAAAGGCAGAAGGTATTTCGGAACAACATTCTTTTATTAATAAAGTTAGGAAATTATTTATTTTGGATTCAAATTCGTTTGATTTTAGTTGATCCTCTATTCGACAAAGATTAATGTCCTTTTTAAGATTATTAATATATTTTTCTTTATGGGCGATAAGCAAATTAATTTGATTTATGTTTTCAAGATTTGAAAGTATAGGTGTATAATTAAAGGTAGAAATGTTTCCAAAGGATTTTGTGTCACAAAAATATTTTAGTAATTCTTTAGAAGCTATACTGCGTAATATATCAGAAGTATTATGGGTACTTAACACATTTAGGTGTGATACTAGAGGAGTGTGTTGATTTTCCATTTGGTCAACGGTATTGTCGTTGACTTTTTGTGTATAAGAAGAGTTTGATTATGGTGGTTTATTATTATTTTTTGTAGGAAAGGCTTGGTCATTGTCAAAGTTAATAGTGTTGGATGTGGATGTAGAAGTATTGAATGTAGTGGCTTATAAGTATTTAATCGGAGTGGAGGAAATAGTATTAAACGTACTAGCATTTATTTCTTTATGTTTCATTGATTCTGAAGGAGGAAGAATTGATTCACTCGTACCCTTTTCGGTTTCCCATGTTTGTGTAGATTTGTCAATTGTTATCATTATGGTTCCTTTTTCGTTTATTTTTTATGAAAGCCAATCAAAGAAAGGGATATTTCTGCGCTCTTGATTCATTTGTTCATACCATAATTGCAATTAATTAGAGTTAATCTTGATTAACTCAGGGCGGGGTCTTACATCTCTCCCAACTTTTAGAACCATTCGGTGCTCCGAATGCAATACAATTCAATATAAGTCAGTTAAGTAATTCGAAATGTAAAATTACCTGAACAAATAGTTCGGGATACTTCTGGGCCACTTGCTCCTCAAGTTCCCAGGTAGCTTCATTCAGTCCATGGTGATCCCAACGAACCTTGACCCATTTGATTGTCCTAGTACGCAGAACTGCCTCCTTTGTATCTATGATCCGAATTGGCTTCTCAACATATGTGGTGTTAGGCAACACTTCGATCTCTTCATGACGAATGATATGTGAAGGATCATGCACATACTTCCGAAGCATAGAAACATGGAATACATTGTGAATACCGGAGAGTTCTGCTGGGAGATCGAGACGATAAGCCACATTCCCAATTCGGTTCGTGACCTTGAAAGGTCAAATGAATCTCGAGGATAGTTTCCCTTTTTGCCCGAATCGAATTGTACCCTTCATTGGAGAGGTCTTCAAAAAGACCAAATCATCAACTGCGAACTCTAGATCACGTCGACGATTGTCAGCATAACTCTTCTGTCTTGATCTAACAACCTTTAATCTGTCTTGTATCTTTTGGACTTTCTCTGCTGTTTCAGCAATGATAGTGGGACCGTGGAAACTTCGGGTTCCAACTTCTTCCCAACTAACTGGAGTTCGACATCTCCGACCATACAGTGCTTCAAACGGTGCCATCTCAATGCTGGAATGATAATTGTTATTGTACTCAAACTCGCACAACGCCAAATGTTCATCCCAATCACTCCCAAAATCAATCACGCTGGCACGAAGCAAGTCTTCTAGAGTCTGTATAGTCCTTTCTGATTGTCCACCTATCTGTGGATGATAGGCCGTGCTAAACTGAAGCTTAGTACCCATGGATTTCTAAAATGACTGCTAGAATGTAGATACAAACCTACTATTCCGATCGGAGACAATCGAGACCGGTGTTCCATGTAATCGAGTGACTTCATTGGTAAACAATCTGGACATATCCCTGAATCCTATATCTTTTCTGATCGGAAGGAAATGCGGAGATTTCGTAAGACGATCAACGATCACCCATATGGCATCGTGTTGCTTTCTCGTCCTCGGCAAACCAGATACAAAATCCATTGTAATGTGCTCCCATTTCCATTTAGGGATCTTCAGTGGATGAAGCAATCCCGGTGGCTTCCGGTGCTCAACTTTTACACGCTGGCAAGTCAAGCAGGAAGATACATAACTTGCTATCTCTCGCTTCATGTTATTCCACCAGAACCTGTCCTTGAGGTTTCTATACATCTTAGTACTTCTAGGATGCATAAAATACCGTGTATGATGAGCTTCAAACATTATAGCTTGTTTTAGATCTTCTTGAGCTGGGACACACAGTCTGTTTCTAAAGTACAGAACTCCTTCTACTAGCACGAAATCCGGTTTAGTGGCAAGGTTGTCCTTAATTTTCTCCAATTTAAGGTCTTGAAACTGCCTATCTTTAATTTCCTTGATAAGCATTGGTTCAAAGACGAACATTACCGCAAGCATCACCTTACTATCCACCATTTCAATGGCCACATCACAATCTTTGAATTTTTCAATTAAATTCCATTCACCCACCAATGATGCTAAATTAGCAGACTTCCGACTCAAGGCATCAGCCACGACGTTACCTTTTCCAGGTACATACTTGAATAGAAAGTCGTAGTCCTTGATCAGCTCTAACCAACGGCGTTGCCTCGAATTAATATCCTTCTGAGTGAACAAGTACTGAAGGCTTCTATGATCGCAATGGACTTCAAAAACTTCCCCGTACAGGTAATGCCTCCATTTCTTCAATGCAAATACAACCGCCGCGAGCTCTAAGTTATGAGTGGCATAGTTCTTCTCATGTTCCTTCAACTGCCGTGAACCATAGGCAATGACTCTACCATTCTGCATCAATACACATCCCAATCCAATACCTGAGGCATCTGAGTAAATTTCAAATCCTCCTCTTCCCTCAGGTAAAGACAAGATTGGGGTCGATATCAACTTCTGTTTCAGGCTTTGAAAACTAGACTCACATGCATCATTCCATTCAAAGGAAGTGTTCTTCCGAGTCAGTTTCGTTAATGGCGATGCTATCCTTGCGAAGTCCTTGACGAACCTCCTATAGTAGCCTGCTAATCCCAAGAAGCTTCTAACTTCGGGCACATTCTTTGGACTTTGCCAATTAGTAATTGCCTCAATCTTAGATGGATCAACTGCTAATCCATCTCCTGAGATGATATGGCCCAGAAATGCAACCCGCTGCAACCAGAAGTCGTACTTTTCGAGTTTTGCATACAACTGATTTTCTCTCAGGATCTGCAAGGCTGTTCTCAAATGACGTGAATGCTCCACCTCTGACTTTGAATATACCAGAATGTCATCGATGAAGATTACAACAAACTGGTCCAGGAAAGGAGCAAATACTCTGTTCATTAGAGCCATAAACACTGCAGGTGCATTCGTTAGACCAAAAGGCATCACTAAAAATTCATAGTGGCCATAACAAGTCCTGAACGCTGTCTTTTACACATCTTGATCCTTGACCCGAATCTGATGATACCCAGATCGGAGATCAATCTTGGAGAAATATGATGCACCCTCGAGTTGATCAAACAACTCATCAATCCTAGGCAGAGGGTACTTGTTCTTGATTGTCACTTGATTTATCTGCCTATAATCGATGCACATTCGAAGGGTGCCATCCTTCTTCTTCACAAACAATACAGGCGCTCCCCACGGTGAAACACTGGGTTTAATGAAACCCTTGTCGAGCAAATCTTGTATTTGTTTCATCAACTCGTATAATTCTGATGGTGCCATTCGATATGGTGCCTTTGATATCGGTGCAGTAC
The DNA here is from genome assembly GCA_028538565.1 of Umbellularia californica. Lineage (NCBI taxonomy): Eukaryota > Viridiplantae > Streptophyta > Magnoliopsida > Laurales > Lauraceae > Umbellularia > Umbellularia californica. The sequence goes on along the minus strand of JAPQWN010000001.1, from coordinate 7,210,173 downwards.
TGGGCACAAGTTCAATGGTAAAATCTACTTCCCTTGCTGGAGGTAGACCTGACACTTCATCCGGAAATACATCAGGAAATTCACAAACTATAGGAATATTCCTTAACTCTTGTACAGGCTTCTCTTCAGAGATGAACGCAATGTAGCCTTCACAACCATGGAGCATCATTCGTTCAGCCTTGAGTGCCGATACTAGTCTGGTGTCGTATTTCTTTTGGACTCCTTCAAAGAGTACACTAGCACTGGCTTCTTCAACTCTGAAGGTAATGATCTTGCGAAAACAGTCTAAACAAGCCCTGTACTTTGCAAGCCAGTCCATACCAAAAATTACATCGAAATCATTCATTTCTAATCTGACCAGATCAGCTGGCATTGACACTTCCCCAATTTTAACACCGCACTGGGGGATAAACAATTCACAAACTACTTTTGTCCCTAAAGGAGTAGATACAGTAAAGTCATATGGTAATTGCATTATTCGATCCCGCATATCATATGCAAATGGAGGTGCTACAAAAGAGTGTGTAGACCCGGGATTAAATAGTGCAATCGCAGATCTATTATGTACAAATATTGTACCTTCAACCACGTTAGTTGCAACATCAGCTTGCTCTCGGTTAGCTGCATAGAACAATCCAGCTCTTTGTTGTCTATTGGGTTGCTGCTGCTGTTGTTGCCTTGGCTGCTGTCTCTGCCACTGACGTGGCTGTCCTTGGGGTTGAGGCTGCTGCTGTTGTTGTCTAGGAGGAGGAGGAGCTAGTAAGGCTAGACGTGGAGGAGGAGCAGGTAGTGCTGCTTGCCCTTGTGCAGGCTGCTGATACGGAGCTCTATCCTCTCTTCTTGCTCTTGGACATTGTACCATCTTGTGCTCCATTAAGCCACATACTAAGCAAGCTCCGGAAGTCCTCCAACATAACTCAGTCCTGTGACCTTTACCACAAGTCCCACAGACTGGTTTATTTTCTCTCCTCTCATATCCAGGATGAAACCTCTGTTTCTGCTTCTTGTTCCTCGTTTGTCCCCCTTTCCTAAACCATGAGTCTCCACCCCTCTTGGTGTGCACAGACTCTGCTTCTTTTTCTTTCTCCTTTTCTCTTTAAATTCCTTCCGCCGTGTATGCCCTATCAACGGCATCATCAAAAGTCGCAGGCTTTTGACCAGCAAATACAATTGACTTGTATTTTGGATTTAGTCCCTGAAGGAACCTTTTGACCTTTTTCTCCTCAGTATCCACCAAGTCGGTAGTATACTTGGACAATTGCAAAAAGGTATGAACATAAGCAGCAACGGTCAGTTGACCTTGCTTCAAGTTCAGGAATTCTGATTCCTTCTGTTGCTGCACGTGTTCAGGGACAAACTTTCTCTGAAATTGTTTCTTGAACACTTCCCAAACATCGGGTGTGGTCATGGCCTTGAACACATCTTTAACACTCTTCCACCATGTATTAGCTCCCCCTCTAAACATAGTAGAGGTGAGCAATACTCTTTGTCTATGGGTGCAAACAACTATATCAAACACATCCTCGATGTCTTCCAGCCACTCATCTGCCTTCACCACATCCTCATGCCGTAGAACTCAGTGGCTCCCCTATTTCGGAATCTCTCATAAATGGCATGAGGATCCGCATCTTTGTGCTGTAATACCACCTGAGTCCCAACATGAGGTGGTTGGACCGGTGCTACAGGTGGAGCTTGCAATCGAGCTTGCAACTGAGCTTGTGTTTCTAACAATGTGGTAATTTGGGCTTGCATGCCCATTTGAGCCTCATGGCTCTTTGCCATCTGCTCTATGTGTTGGGCCTGCATGGCCACTTGCGCTTCATGACTCTTTACTAATTGTTCTAGTATGGCAGCCATCCTTGCATCTGTATTCGATGCTGGAGGAGGAGGTGTAGTACTATCATTGACAGGAATTTCGATAAAGCCATCATTCCCCGATCCAGAAGCCATTCTGTAAACAATACGGAACGTAAGATACATATCTCAACACTTCCATCACATATATATCTCATATAGTGAAAACGACAAACAAAATCCAAAGTTGGATTTGCCCTAATCGTAACGTTCCTCACTTCGTCTTAGTTTAAGTAAGTCTTTTAAAAGTTCTTAACCTAGTTCTCTAACTAAGCTCTGATACCATACAATAAGTTGTCACGACTCGGGCCCGAGATCGAACTAATCGGGGCCTAACCCCGGGTCGCGAATCCATCATACTTACTCCCGTAAATCTTGAATTAACCGAAGTTAAGACAAGACTCACAAGGGATCTAACCTGCATACTTGTCAAATGTACACTTTTGCGGAAATATATACATACATTGACAATAATTGACTTTACATTACCAGTAAAGTTCCCATATACAAAAATATAATCCAATGAAGTCCACCACTGCATATTCACAATACAATGCAGGGGACGTCTAATTACATTTCAAAATGATATACAAAAGTATCTATCAATGAATTCCCAAAATAATCTCAAAACATTAAAAATCAACGCCCTTCGAACTATGCCCATTCGGCTAAACCTCCTGGAGGTATCGGATGGGCCTCCTCCGCAAGCGGCGCGGCCTCTGCAAGGCCGGGATGGGCAACTGGGCCTGTAATGCCATCAATAACACAATAAACATGACGGTTCAACAATGTATAAACACATTTATGATAATACATGCTAAACTTGTCCATTATCAATATAACAACTCTAGACAATTACGTCTAGGTTAACGCAATATCCTGTACAGTATAGCCCATTGATACTCAATGACTAAATTTACAAATACAATAGTGTTACTATCATTCAGTTCAACGTCTCCCCAAAGGAAGCATTGTTCAATTCATTTTATTCATTTCATGTCATTTCGTTTCATTTCGTGTCTTCCAACGGAAGAAACTTAAGCACAAGGCGGAAGGGCAAACCGTTCATGGCCGAGGTTTCAATATTGTTTCAGTTTTCCTTACATGGCTTATCAATTCATTGACTTTTCAGTCTATATGTGTGGGATCTACCAGTGTCTTGATCAGAGATCACTGGCATCACCACGGAGCTCCGGAACACCCCAATCATCTGCTGCAACAGGATTATTCATTATTCATTGCATTTATTCATTATTTAATAGTTCATTGCATTTATTCATTATTCAATAGTTCATTGCATTTATTCATTGTTCAGTGGTTCATTGTGTGCAGTCACTATAGACTGAAGAGGATTAAATGAATCATTAATCATTCACGATCCTACTTGTCTCTACCCCAAATTTAGACAATTTCTAGGTGTAATAATTAGTTACTAAATGCACGTGTTATTTTCGATGGACATCACATTTGCATTTAATATGTGCATTTAGTCCCCAAAAATTTTCCACCCTCAATATCAAAATCCACCATGTTTGGCCAGCATCAGGTTCACTGGCGGTTAGCCGGAACTTGACCAACGGCTAACCGAAATGCAGTCGGCGGCTAGCTGAAATTTCAATTTCGGTTAACCGCCATTTCACGGTTAGCTCACGGTCAGCTTTCCAGAAGCTGTCATTTTTGACAGAAATCCTGACTAAATTCCGGTCATCTCACGGTTACCTCACGGCTAGCCGAAATTCAAATTTCGGCTAACCGAAAATTGGCGGTTAGCTTTCCAGAAGCTCGCCCATTTTTACAGATTTTGACAGTTGGCTTCACGGTTAAACTCGCGGCTAGCCGAAATTAGCCCAGAATGACACTTTCGAGCTTCAGAATTTCTGAAGCAAATTTCTGAGATTGAGTTCCTTGAACTCAAATCTCTTCAATAACCTAAAGAGTTCAAGAAAACCCACTCATTTGGAGTAGCCATCAACCATTCCATTCAATCCCTAACAATATACACTCTACAACAAGGAATGGGTTGAGAACCCATTCCTATAACTCAAGAAAACTTGTAATATAGCATTTCAATCATAAATAGACATTTATACTTGCCTCTTGAAGTCTATCTAGTAAGAACTTCTTCACTTGTAGCTCCAAGAAGGAAATCCTTGAGTTCCCCTACAAGCTTCACTACTCCGAAATGGAAACCGAGATGAGGAAGAAGATGAAGAAGGTGAAGCTCCACTCCAACCACTTTCCAAGCTTCCAATCCTCACTCAAGATGAAGAGAAATGGAAGGAGAAAGAAGAAAAAGGAAGAAAGAGTGGTGTCTAGGGTTTTGCCTGAGATGGGGTCGGTGGAAATGAACTCAAAGGAGTTCATTTTTCTATTCATAAGCTCTCATTTGCAATAAAGTCCATTTCACTAAGACTATTTACATCTTCAGTCAAATGGAGGGTCATCCGACCAGATTCTCGTCAAACGACTTCGAGCCTATGATGAAAGTTGACGTACTCGTCGAGATACACATGTTGGTATCAAGAGTTTCCGTATTCGACAAAATACGTATAAATCAGTATTTACGAAAAAGGTCTTGTTTTCTTAGTTTAGACTTAAAACTCACTCAATTCACTTAATCTCTTCATTATCACCTCATTAAGTTCATTTGAGACTAATCTCATTGAGTTGGGTCATTAACCATCATTAGTCTAATTAGACTTGATTAATTAGCATTAATTGCAATTAATTAGAGTTAATTTTGATTAACTCGGGGCGGGGTCTTACAATATTACAAATGATATTGATAGATTGTTTGATGTTGTGAGACAAGGGCTCACATTCAATATATATAGACAATATTTCTGAATTACATTTGATATTGATTTGAGATCCGCAATGGGATAAGACGTAGCCGTCATTTACACAGTATCACTGTATTACTGTAGCTGCTGCATTCAGGACCTCTGCGTATCTGACATGTCTGTATTCTTGCAGGTATTGTAAGCTGCATGACTTCATTATGGGATAGTGGAGTACCATATACATTATTTATTCATAAATGGATGCTACGTATGACAAAGTCTTCCATTAAGTATTTGCTTGATGTGATGGACCTGGCTCCATAAATGCATGGATAGATGTGATGGACTTGGCTCCATAAATGCATGGTTGTAAAGGACATTTATTGAAGTATATTTTATCCCTTTGATGTTGATAGCATTGATGAGGGATATAAATAAAGGTCAATTTGTCCATTTGAGACAACTTGGCTGTATGTGAATCTTTATTGCTACATTGGAAGACACGAATATGACTGCATTGGAAATCTTGAGGGCTGCAGTTGAGATGGCTGCATGTAATACATCTGTATGGGCTCTTCTATATACAATGTCTTCATTTAGTATTTGCTGCATAGAAAGTTGCGAAAGCTGTAGTTGCTGGCGAAATTCGCATTTGCATGAGATGCACTTGGCGTAGCTGTTTTTTTACAGAACAAATCTCCGTCTCTGACTTTATCTCTTTCTTCAACAGTGGAAGATATTATCATGAACAGGTGCTACTTGGTGATGCTGAGGCAACTAAGAGTATATGTGATAATTGCGGGCGATTGTCGATAAATTGCTAGATTATATTTGTCTGAGATTAGATGCTTGCTTGATTAAGCACTTTATAATCTGTCAAGATAGAGCTTTAGCTCTAATTCTTGCAGCTATGTCATCCGGAAGAAGGGTATCAACCCTTTCCAGGATTTGTTGTTTGTATTTAATTGGAGAGATAGATAACGATGCACATTGTTGTCAAAGTATTTGAATTTTTGATAAAAGGGTGCTTTCGCATTGGGAAATTATATTGGCCAGTAAGGCATGCACTCCAAATATGATTAATAAGATTTTGAGAAACAGTAGATGGTACAGGATAGGATGAGGAAAAGGAATTTGAAAGGAAGTTCTTTATTATCAGGGGCAAAGCTGGTCTTAGATTTTGGATTGGACTCTTTGGGTTGTTTTGTAGTAAAATTGATTTTTGAAATATGAATATGCATGAGATTAAATATTAAGTCCATTGATTCTTCCAAGTCTCGGACTTTCAATAAATTTAAACTGTATGGGTTTTTCATCAATCAAGGTATGAATACCATCAATATTTACAGAAAATGGTTGAATTTTTAATAAAAAGGGAGTGCCAAGGATGACATCATTTGTTAAAACTTTCGTGACAACAAAAGCAGTTTGGATGAATTTTCCGCTTTTACAAATATGAGCATTTGGAATTTTGTCATTCCCAATTATATTTTTTCCATTTGCAGTACCTATAGTATATTTTTTTGTTTTTTCATAATATCTTGGAGGAATTAATCCTTCTCTAATACAATTTACATGTGCTCCGCTATCGATTAAGCAATCAACAGATAAATTAAATTCTTTAATTTTAAGAGTTACAGTTGTATACCATTTATGATAGTGATATTTAGTGATAGAATTTATGAATTCTTGAATTTCTTCATCAAAATCTTTTCCTAGATTAGAGTCATCTTGATTGGTTGGGCTTAATTCTTTTCCTAATTCAAGAATTTCAAGTCTTCTTTTTAAATTTCCAATTTCTTTAGTCGCTTCTTCTTTTAATTTTACAATTTCTCGTTTTGTTTCATTTACTTCATTATGAAGATCTTGAATGGTTAGTGATTTTGAAGAGCTTAGGTTAGTAGAGAGAATGTCCTTCATTGAAATTGGTTGAAAATTCTTTATTTGTTTATTTGGCTTTTCAGAGGATTTATCTTCAAGTATTTTTCGATAATATTTTCGTTTTTCTTCTTCAGAGGAAATATTTTCAATTAATTCCAAAATTAATTCATCTTGAGCACTCAATACATTTATTGAAAAATAGGAGGAGGATGAAGAAGAGTCATAAGATCTTTCATCACTTTTGCAACATCGACATATGTCTTGATCATATTCTGAATTATGAGAATGATTTTCTAATTCATTGATTTTCTTTTTTGAGTCTTTACTAAAATAGTTATTTGCAAAATGTCCTTCTTTACCACATTTATAACATGTACAATCAGATTTATTGGCCTTTTTCTTTGATTTTCTTTTCTTAGAATCATTTCGTTCATTTTTTCTTTTCTTATGGTCTTTATAAGATTTGTCTTTATTGAAATATCTTTCTTTTTTATAAGGTCTACAAGCTCGGCGTGATGGGTGACGTGATGGGTTTTGTATGGGTTCATAGCCAAATTGATAGCAAAAATCACCTAATTCTTGTTTACCAATTTTCTTTTATTTATGTAAATCGGCTTTAATTTTCATATTACTGCATATAGACATACCAACGCGACAAATTCTTTGAATTAGATCACCATATGTGTAGTTGGCATAATTTAATCTCCTGTTGTTTTGTTCTCGTAAAACATTTTTAACTTTTTCGGCAAAATGAGTTGGAAGGCCGGAAATAAATTTTTCTTTCCAGAAATCTTCATTAGAATTGAATAATTGGAATACAAGGGAGAGAAATACATCTTTATACCATTTAAAATCAGATAAAGTTCTGCATCGGAGATTGATTAATTGTTCTCTGTATTTTTCTATTTGATCACTAACATTTCCAGAAAAATTTATTAGAATATTATGAATTAATGTTTCGACAGCATTTGAAATTGGTTGGCCTTGGGAGTTTAGAAAAGGTTTACCATCTTCGTTTAATTTGACTGAATTGAGGATACTTGATTTTTGAATTGGTGTAAGATAATACTCCCACCAGCCATGAAGTTGGCCAGTAAATCCAATGATAATTGTTTTTATGATTTGAGCTTGTGTATTGCCATAGATGAGACTGGCATTAGTATAAATTATCACATTACGCAAAATATTAAGAATGTCGTATTCAGTAAGTCCATCAATATTCCATTCAACTAATGAACTGCCATCATATTTACAATTTGCGATGTCGGGAATTTCTTCAAATTGGAGATTCATTGGAGTTGGTCTACTGTAATAATTTTTTGTTTTTGATGTATGAGTGGTAGGATTGAAAATTCGATTTTGTTATCTTCAAAATCCTAAATTTAAGGATTGAGTGCTCAATATCCTTATTTTATTTCTATTTAATAAATCTTGTTGAAGGAATCCTTTTTCAATTTTTAGTCTGGTCGGTTATGGTATTTCAAGTCAATAAAAATATATTATGGTATGAAGTTTTAACAAAATACTGAAAGGAAGTTTGTTGAATACCAACAAGATTTGCTTCTGGTACAGACATTCCCATATATATTTTTTAATAAAGGGAAAATTACAAAACGGGGCCTAAGTTTTTCTTAGATTTCAAAACAGAACAAAATTAAAACCACATTTCAAAATGGGCCTTAAGTTTTCCAAGTAGATTTCAATTCAGGACATCCGGTGGAATTGGGTACCCGTCGGCCAACTTTCCCCCTTTTTTTTTTCCTAAAACCCAAAAATGCCCTTTGGGCTTCACCTTTGCCTTCAGCAGCCCCGCCAATAGCTTCATTGGTAAGCACTACTTTGGCCTCAAGGGCATCATCTCCCCCTCTGCCGACTACAGCAACTTCCTTTAACAGTGGGCCTTCGCCATCGCCATCGCCATTGCCACCGCAGGCATCACTAGCGACTCCATCGCCGAGCGGACCCAGTTCGTCGCATACCTCATCTACTCCTCCTTCCTCACCGGCTTCGTCTACCCCGTCATCTCCCACTGGTTCTGGTCAGCGACGGGTGGGCCAGCCCGACGCAGAGTAGCCTCCTCTTCGGGAGCGGGGTCATCGACTTCACCGGGTCTGGCGTATGGTCGGTCGCATTGCCAGCCTCTGGAGGGCCCGCGCATCGATCGCTTTGACCACGCCTGCCTCCGGATCGCCCTCTGCAGCCACAGCGCCACCCTCGTCATCCTCGGGACCTTCCTCCTCTGGTTCGGATGGTGCGGCTCCAACCCCTGCTCCTTCCTTAACATCCTCAAGAGCTACAGTGACGGGGACGGGGGCTCTTACTACGGCTAGTGGAGCGCCGTAGGAAGGACCGCCATCAGGACGATCCGCCCTTAGCACGCTGTGCCCCCATTCAAGTCAGATTTTCCCACTTCAAAAGAAGGCCAGCTTGTTTGGGTAGCTGCACACATTACTAAAATGGGGCTTTTTTTAATCTTCCAGCTGTTTGCAGGCAAGCGCCCTCGCTTGCTGCTTTACCAGAGGTTGTTAGCATTACATCCAAAAAGCACCAAAAATCTCTACACACAAATATACCTCGAGGCTTAATGGAATCTGAAGCTGCAGTTGGAGCCATGAGAATACTCAAAACAGATCTGCACAGAGAACACTCAAAATAGATCTGCACATGATCGATCCATACAACTGTCAAAACCTGATAGTAACACCAAATGCAAAACTGTTCAAAAAAAAATCATGTGCCTTCAGAATCATGCAGAAAACCTGATCATGCTTTTTCTATCAAATTACCCAGAAATCATGAAAGATTTTTCCTTCAAAAATTAGAAATCTTTTTGCAGGGAATCTATCTAAAAACAGGAAATGCTCTAAAGAAGGTTCAAAAGTGAGATTTTTCACAAGATGAAGCTAAAATAAACAAAAAGAAAATTCATATGCAGAATTGAGATTGAGAAAAGAATGCAGATTGAGATCTAGTAGAAGAATGGATCGGAAAGATTTGAGCTTTCACAGGAGGCACTGGAATGTGATGGATGTCTGCAACAGGCTCCTAGGCGGCGTCGCGGCGATCACATCCTGGTGCTCCGTCGTGGAGTAGTTGGGAAAGCTATCTCTGTTGGAGATACGGCCGCCGAACCCATCCTCCTCTTCTTCTGCCTTTTTTTTTGCGATTCAGAATCCTAAGGGTAATTTTGGGTTTTAGAAAAAAAATTGGGGAAAGTTGGTCGGCGGGCATTCAATTTGGCCGAATGTTTTGAATTGAAATCTACATGGAAAACTTAATGCCCATTTTGAAATGTGGCTCTAATTTTGTCCTATTTTGAAATCTGAGAAAAACTTAGGCCCCGTTTTGTAATTTTTCCTTTAATAAATTCAATGCATCATAATCGTTCCTTCAACAAGATTTTGAATATCATGGTCAATAAAATACATTGTATTGAGTGCTCAATATTTTACTAATCGATTGATACACTTTCAAAATTTCTTGTAATATACATTTATTGAAAAATATATGAAGTAGGATAACCCAAAAATCTACAAATGTATTAAAAGTAAGACACACCAGCAACTCTTAACAACTTTCAATATTCACTCATATGTAAGGATTTCAAATCGTAAGGTGGTTGGTTCTTTTCTTTTTCTTCTTTCAAGAAGAGAAGCCGCCTCTTCTGGAATGGAAGTCATAGTCATATCATGCAAGCTACCGTCAAGGTAAAAGAGTCGTGTTGAGCATCTTAATAAAAACATGTATCCCATTGAGTTACTTTATAGTCCCATTGGCCTTCATTGATGGTGGACATTCTGTAGATCTGCACTAACCTCATTTGCTTCCACCGTTATCATTCAAAGGTATAAGTAATTGGCTCAATTAAATCATAAGCCTGAAGAAACTGCACATAGTGTTATCATGAAAAGGCTTGTTATCAATTCGTACAAAGTGAGATGCCAATATTGTCAATGGTATATAGATCACCCAAAAATACGAGCCCATATGTACAAACTAGCTAGATGCGCAATGATATTGTGCATATTCTCATTGAGGATCACATAATTCTTCATTCAATCAAATTTTTGTTGGCCACGTTTGTCTGTCATTCGTGGAAACGAAAGTCATTCGCTTTTCCCAACCCCAAGGAAAGTCTTTACAGTAGAAACACAGAAAATCAAGCTGTGGAAAAGCATTTGAACCAAGGATGGAAAAAGACTTTTTGCAACAAATTGTCTCACTTTTCTTTTATGAGAAAAAAGTGATTGCATGAACATGCCCTTAAGTGTTTGAAGGGTGTCAATAGGCAGGGCCAAGGTCACCCAAATCCACACCTTTGGTTTTCAATGTCAGGCCCAAAGCCTAGCCTTCGAAGAAATTGGTAAGCCTCAGCTCTGCAATTTTAACCATTTGGGCAAAATGTGGATCATTGTTTACATTTATTTCTGAAGAAGTTGTTAGTAGTTAGTAGGGCTAATGGGCCATGCCTGTAATGGAGGCCTAGATCTGCACCTTTTACCGTATGGGCTAGATTTTTACATCATGCAATGGCCCCATAGGCCTCAAACTCTCTCCAAGCCTTCCCCATGCTGCACAGAGGGACTAGCCTGGCCCAAAGCAGCCACTTCATGTAGGGAACACTAAAAAAAGAGAGGATAAAGTTGCATCAGTATTTCTTTTTTCAAATCCACTTTCAGTATTATGTTTTACTAATTAGCTTTAGTCTGTCATGCCTGAGACCTTTTAGTAGAGTCTACCGACATTGGCATGATTTAAAAGGGGAATGTCTATTTCACTCCACACTACAAGATCATAATCATAAACAAAAGAAACAAGTAGGAAAGATATGTCTACAGTCCTCTCCAATCTGCTATAATAATACCATACAAGATAGAGTTTTCTCTCCTACCCTTTAAGCTCACTTGCAACTGCAGCAAAACCAAACTAGAGCTTATATGGCCATGGGAAAAGGCAGTGGCATGATGTCTGTGTTTGTTGCGGTGTTGCTCATCAATTGGTCGACTGACACCACCGCTTCGCAGACCCATGATGTTGGGGACGAGGACGGGTGGGATTTAGGAGTTTCCTATGAGGATTGGACAAACGGCAGGTTGTTAGCTGTTGGGGACACTCTTGGTAAGCCCCGCCAAAATATTGCACTATGTGACATCTTACATCTATAGGATATTATATCTTTTGCTGTTCAAATAATTTTATGTTAAATATTTAAACTTAGTCGGTTGAGAGGCAAATGTCAAGTCTAAAGAAGGCGAACCATCGAAATACCTAAAAAGAAAGGACATGGCTTATTTTATAATTATATAATAGACCTTTTTAAGATGATCGTACCTAGATCTTGATAAGATAAGACTAAGTTGATGAAGTTTTTGCCGATGGTTCTACACGAACACACACACCAAAAAAAAAAAAAAAACTCTTTTCTTTCCTATTGTATAACACCACTAGCACTTGTAGGCTGCAGTAGCCCAGGTCCACTAGGGCCCACACTCCACATGGGCTGTCTATTGACTTGTAAATTGGATCAGGTATATGTTTTAGGCCTAACGGCATATCCTAGGACTTCTAAACACAATACTTGGCTTTACAAGCGACCCATTGATCTAATCTTAAGTTCCACTCACTTGGCTGAGACCGAAAATCATCATCATCAAAGGCTTGTCCAAACTACCGTTGGGGTAGGTGACATTTATCATGTTTCTCCATTCAAATTTACTGGGAGCCAAATCGTCGAATGGGATATACTTCTTCAGATATATCCTGCCAATCCCAATCCCACATAAACAAGGGTTGTGTTGGGTAGGGTAATAGACAACTTGGCACAACCTAAACATGAATTATGAATCATGAAAGTATTTTTCTTACAATATTGAGTTGCCTAGGATTATGACACAATTCGCTGTGGCAGTTTTCAAATATCAGCCTGGAGAGCACAATGTTGTACCGGTACATAGGGCTTCATACAGAAGCTGTAGGCCCAATAGAAGTTCTGCTTCAAAGGCAGTGTGGACTGGCAACGACAAGTTTAAGCTGAAGAAGGGAGCTAACTACTTCATTTGCAGTCTCCCCGGCCACTGTGAGGCAGGCATGAAACTCCAAGTGAATGCAAACTAGAGCAAGTATGTGTCGATCTGGAATGAAGAGTAAGTTAATAGGTGTGTGTAATGCATATACAAGTGATTGTGAGCTGTAATTGGGTGGTCTCTTTCCTGTAAAAGTTTTCAATAATGATCACTCATAATTTCCTTTAAGTTTAATAAAAATATGGGGTTTACTCAAGTTGCTGGAGATTGTGTGCGTGTTTGTGTGTGTGTTGTGTGTGTGTGTGTGTGAGAGAGAGAGAGACAGAGAGAGAGAGAGAGAGAGAGAGAGAGAGAGAGAGAGTAATGTGAGATCAAGAGTCGATGCAGCAGGATATCACCTCAATCAGTAGTGCTACCTTTTAAAAGAGGATTTTTTGCTGATGAAATGGTGCTCTCTGCTGTTTCGTGCTTTGAATGGCCCGTTGGATCCTTCCAACTAAATTGCCCTGCACTCAGTTTACTTGTGAGTCCAATAACTTGGAAGTTGGAACCCTATTCTGCTGTAATAGGTTAGAACAAAGAACAAACCAACTGTAGCTTCCAGGTAATTCAGGTTATCTAAATGTATCAACCATCATCGATGCATAAAGCAACTCACCTGCACCGAGTTTACAAAGATTCAAAAAGGCTCAATCAATTTAATGAGACATCAGTGGGAGCTGTCCGATTTGATGTAGTGAAGCCAAAGCGCAGTCCTCAGTCACGACTCACTACTCAGGGATCAACATCATATCCATGGATGGTGCCTTCTATCATCAATGACATGGGACTTCTGTTATCCAGAACTATATTTCTTAGATCCTATTCCAAGATAGTGGAACGAATAACCTGATTCCCTTGCAAAGGTTGGAATTTCTAGAATGGATACAGTGGTACAGACTGCTCTATTCTTCTCTCAACCAGTCTACTGTGTTCAAGAGACAATAGAACAGACAAAAAAAAAGGTGTCTTCAAGAGATAACCAACTTCATGTAAAAGTTTTCATCAAATAAACTCTTATAGTTGTTTCTCAAAAAAAAAGAGAACATCATAACACTATAATGTTAATTTGTAAGCTTATGAGTTGAACCTTCTGAACCGCATGACTTTCTTTTCCTGCTTGGTATTCACCTTCAGAAATGATCCTTGACACATATAACAAGTGGCCTTAAAAGGGTTGGTTGAAATAATAATAGATAATGATACACATTTAATGGAAACAGATAGAACAACAAAAAAAAAAAAAAAAAGAAAGTTTAGAATGTCGGACTTAACATATCTTTGAAAGGGCTGGACAGTTGGGCTCGAGCCTGACACTGACGCATAAAATATTACCGAGGCCTAAATTCAGGCTTGAATATAAATGAGCAGGGTTTAGGCTAACCTAGTCCTGGTCTGAGCTTTATTGACACTCCTATCACATCTGCTCCATCACTTCCCAGTTCTCAGGCACCTTATAACACCTTAAAATGTAGGGCCCTTAGGGGCAATGGGATGAGCGAAGATTTCTCAACTCCCCAGTTTGAAGGCATCCACAAAAAGACCTAAGCAAACTCCAGCTTTCCAATAATTCACCATCACCACCAATGACTGCAATCTCCCATTTGGAGCTGACATCGGTTTTTTGTACATGAGCATGCCAATGCCCTCAATGGCAGCAACCACGACACCAGCTACCAGCACATCCCAGTCACCCGTCTGTCCTAATATTGTTGCCAGTGCATTGGCTGTGTAGAAACCCAAGAGCAAGAGAAATATCTTCATGGGGAAGTTTTTCTAGCTGAATTCAGCTTATCCAATAGCTGCTTGCCACCAGCTTGAACTATCCTGCCCAACCGAGTACTGCCGAGTCCTGTGTTATCTCTATCAATGCCTTCCTGGCCACCATTATCAGGAGCTTCCCCAGTGTCTAAAGCAAAAGCTATGCTCCAACCACGTCCTCTTGTCTGATAACTGTACATGACAGGAAAAAAGAAAATATACACAGAAAAACATGAATAAGCAAGCTACTCATTTCTGAGTGAATATATGAGAAAGGGCATTCGATTTTCTACAAAATTGATTTTCTGATCATTTCACACCTACTGCAGCAACCAAAAAACCAGTTTGAATTGGGGAAAGGAGAAGAAAAAACCCAGAAAAAGAAACACATACAGTGCAGTACTCTCTCTATTGGTTACAATGCAGCACTTGTAATGCAAAAACATAATGTAGTACTTAATTCCTCTGAAAAACATACGAACTTTTGCTTTGTCTAGAAATGCCAATCACCTGCACTTTGGGTACATCCATGTGGAGTTAAACCGACATATAGATAACTAGTGCCGGTTTCCATTATGTAGTTTTAGCTCTGTTTTAATCAGGAAACCAAGGGGATCCTGTTTCTTTATAAAGCAGGGATATGTGGCCACCATTGTTTCCTTGTCAGATTCCTCTTGTCCTCCCGTTAGGTTTTGCCCAAAAAACAAAAAAGGATGCACAGGGAATCTAGCAATCTTCTCTCCAACGAATAAGAACAAACAAGGTAAACATGCCTACTTAGTGAAAAATGCAACTCATACAGGAACATGACTATATGCATCTTGGTAATCTCTTATCGGCAATGACAAATGATGGGTTGGACAAAATTGTTGGGTTATATAATTAAGTAGAACTTGATCAGATCACGGATGAGATGGCGCCAATCAGAAGAAATGCTGAGGTGGCATGGGCTGGTAACAAAAGCAATGATAAAAGAAGATTCACAATTTCATTCAACAAAACAAGTTTGTACCCCAGTACAGAATCCCACGCGTTTTGGATTTTATCATTGTATCTTGCTTTTAGAATGGCTGTGACAAAAGGGAGGGGTTTGAGACCTGAAAATTTTTTGTTTAGAATTTTTTTTAAAAACAACTTTCAAAAGAAAAATAGAGGCTGAAAAAAATTCCCTCTCTCATCACTTCTATGGCAGTCTATGTCACATCCCGGTCGCGAATCACCCTGGCTTAGGGTAATTCCCGAGGTGGAACACACGTACTCCTGTGTGATTGTACCTGTAGCGAGTCAAATACAAGCACACGAAGGAGAAAACCATTCCACTCGTGAGTCGAACTTACAGATAACCATCAATCAATAGTTAATATAGTAGAAGCTTATATCAAATGATCATTGATATACAATCCCATATACAACATTCAAGTTTAAAACAAAAGAATTTATACATTGATATACAATGTTTGTACAAAAGAAAGGTCAATACATCATTACTAAAATACATAGCAAAATGAATTAAATTAAGTGTGACCAATACAAAAACACTAGTCACACTTCTACTATGTGCTCTCAAAAATCTTGACGCTCTCCGTACTGAGGAGTCTCTACATGGGCCCTACTCCGGGCCACTCCTCTAATCCTGAAGGTACCTCTTGGGTAACCTTCTCTCCCTCTGTGGTCTTTGCTGGACTGGGAGCTGTCAAATGCTATCACATGCTCCACATAAGCCGGGTTCATGCCTTTTATGAAGCGGTCCACTTTCTTCTCTTCGGTATTAATCAAATTCTCAGCATACTTGGACAATTGTAGGAAGGTGTGCACATACTCCGTCATACTCATTTGATTCTGATGCAGAGTTAAGAACTCATTTTTCTTTTTCCTCCGAATGTGATCGGGTATGAACTTTCTGCGGATTTGCTTCTTGAATGAGTCCCACACAGTCTCTTCAGGTAACAACTTGAGGGGCTCATTGATACCTTTCCACCAGATGTTTGCTGTACCCCTAAACATCGAAGTTGTAAGTACAACCTTCTGTTTGTTATCACAAATGATAGTCTCGAAGATGTCTCCAACATGATCTAGCCACTCGTCTGCTTTGATGGCGCCTTCATTTCCGTGAAATTCGGTGGCTCCTCTCTTCCTAAATCTCTCGTACAAGGAGCTCAGGTCATTGCCTCTCATTGGGTTTGCTGCTTGTTGCCCTTGGTCAGCCATCAATAATGCTATTTGCTCATTAGTCTTCGCAACTTGCTCTATCAGCATCATTAAATGTGCATCCACATTGGGTGGGTTGTCGTTGACTACCACGAACGAGTCGTCGTTACGGGATTCATTGTTCCTGTTGTTGTTTCCGCTCCCTGAGCCTGATGCCATTTACCTGCAAAAGAGTTTTAAAAATCAGGTTACAACTACACTCTATCTCTCTCTTACGCACAACTACTAGTAGTAATACAATACCAATAGTAAACTGATCTCAACAAATCTGTACTACAAATCAATTCTATCGTATCCTCACAACAATTTCTATTTGGTTTCTAAGTCTTTTAGAAAGACTGACAGGGCTCTGATACCATACTTACGTATGTCACATCCCGGTCCCGAATCACCCTGGCCTAGGGTAATCCCCGAGGTGGAACACACGTACTCCCGTGTGATTGTACCTGTCGCGAGTCAAATACAAGGACACAAAGGAGAAAACCATTCCACTCGTGAGTCGAACTCACTGATAACCATCAATCAACAGTTAATATAGCGGAAGCTTATATCAAATGATCATCATAACCCTGTACAATCCCATATACAACATTCAAGTTTAAAACAAAAAAATTTATACATTGATATACAAGGTTTGTACAAAAGAAAGTTCTATACATCATTACTAAAATACATAACAAAATGAATTAAATTAAGTGTGACCCATACAAAAACACTAGTCACACTTCTACTATGTGCTCTCAAAAATTTTGACGCTCTCCGTATTGAAGAGTCTCTACATGGGCCCTACTCCGGTCCACTCCTCTAATCGTGAAGGTACCTCTTGGGTAACCTTCTCTCCCTCCGTGGTCTCTGCTGGACCGGGAGCTGCATCTGCACTTGTGAAACCAAGAGTAGTATCTTAATACAATGATTAGCAAGCATAAACAGTAAACAGGAAATACAATGAGGTTTTTGAAGACAATTATAATTTGAGAATAATAATGAGACGAGTAAAAGAGTAATCAAACAATCCATTTTCTTGAGTAAATCATATATATATATTTTCTTTTAAAATCATTTAAAAGAAAATACGAATACAAATACAATACGAATTGACAACTACATAAAGCTCATCCTCTCATTGAGAGCAAATCGTGTTGGGATGTCACTAGGGGTCCGGCCAAGGATCCTTCTAGCTACCCTGGTCCTGGAGTTCCGGTGCTCCAGTCTGTCCACTGCACAACGACGTTCAAATTCTAAACCAAGATTTAACCTCGTCGGGTATCGTCCGGTCGAAGCTAAGTAGTGCTGACTTAATCAAATTGAATAACTTTTTCAAATATTTGGATATTCACTCAACTCAATTGCTTTATCCATATCAATATCAAATAATGTCTAACAAATGAATCAAGGATGAAAATAGAGTCCGCCACGATAAAATGAAAAAAACACGTATCGCTCCGCTACATTAATGTAGTGGCCGATACGCAATGTAGCGGCCGCTACGCTTTTTTCCTGTTTAAAAGGGAAACACCCCCCCCCCCCCCCCCCCCCCCCAGCCGGCCCTAATGTCCATATGCAGTCTGTTTTTGCCTCCAAACACAGTGAAACACCATATTTTCAACTTTCCATCTCATTTTCACCTACAACACATTACAACTTGTGAGAAACATCAAATTAGAAAGAATCAAACACAAACAAGTGTAACAACAACAACAAGATTCAACTTTCAAGGCCTAAGATTCCATTCCAAGTCCAAGGTATGTTTTTCTTTTGGGTTTTTTTTCAACTTTTCCAAGATTCAACTACAACTACAAGATTCAACTTCCTTGTCTTCTAATATGATGAGATCCATGTTTCCCTTTCATCATGCACACATATTTTTATTTTTATTTTTATTTTATTTTTTCTCTATTTTTTATTTTCGGATTTATTTATTTTTTTAAAAAAAAAATTTGAATACTCATGGACAACCCATGAAACCACTTGGAAAATGCTTGTAAATGATAGATCTATGTTTCCCATAGATCAATCCATCACATTTTGAATGTTTATTGATTTTTCTTTAATTTTTATTTTCGGATTTATTTATTTTTAAAAAAAATGTGTATATTCATTGACAACCCATGAAACCATTTAGAAATTGCTTGTAAATGATAGATCTATGTTTCCCATAGATCAATCCATCACCACTTGAATGTTTCTTGATTTTTCTTTAATTTTTATTTTCGGATTTATTATTTTTTTGAAAAAAAAAATGTGTATATTCATTGACAACCAATGAAACAACTTGGAAATTGCTTGTAAATGATAGATCTATGTTTCCCATAGATCAATCCATCACCACTTGAATGTTTCTTGATTTTTCTTTAATTTTTATTTTCGGATTTATTTATTTTTTGAAAAAAAAATATGTATATTCATTGATAACCAATGAAACAACTTGGAAATTGCTTGTAAATGATAGATCTATGTTTCCCATAGATCAATCCATCACCACTTGAATGTTTCTTGATTTTTCTTTAATTTTTATTTTCGGATTTATTTATTTTTTGAAAAAAAAAATGTGTATATTCATTGACAACCAATGAAACAACTTGGAAATTGCTTGTAAATGATAGATCTATGTTTCCCATAGATCAATTCATCACTACTTGAATGTTTTTTGATTTTTCTTTAATTTTAATTTTCGGATTTATTTATTTTTTGAAAAAAATTGATACTTTAAGTAATGAAATACCAATTAAATGTCAAGAGAATAATTCCTAAGCATTATATATATGTTTCCTCTAACATATTTCTTTGTTTTTTTTTAATTTTTAACATACTACTTGTTCATTTGAATCATATTTATATCAAGAGACAGGTATTCAGTCTATTTGTCTTTGCAAATTGATAACTTAAAATGCCTCGTAATATTGATCCCGCATGGAGATATGGTGAGGCAGTTGAGGAAAATAGGTTGAAAATCAAACGCAAGTTTTGTTCGAAAGTGACTAATGGGGCATTACAAGATTCAAGCAGCACTTGGGCCACGTTTCTGGCAATGTTGCTGCCTGTTCCGAAGTACCAAGGGAAATCAGGGAAGAAATGAAAGCTTTGCTTGGCCAAAATAAAGCTAGAAAAGTAGAGATAAAAGAAAAGAAGCGGCAAGATATTGATGCTGCCCGTTATGATGTATTTGGGGATGAATACTTTGATGAGGAGGAAGATGAACAGATGGAGGCTGCACGCCGAGAGTCTTTGATGAGTCAACAAGAAGAACAAGAACGTCGTGCATTTGCAAGAAGCAGATATTATGATGTAGGGGGCTCATCTACATCTGTGCCAAGCAAGGGTAAGGGCATTGCGAGGTCCTTGCGTAGGGCATTTAGCACCCGAGAACGGGATGTTGATGTAGAAATTATCTCTACGGAAGAGCAGTTCCTCCCCCTGTTAATCCTCTAGCACATAGAAAAGAGGGAGATAAACAACCAAAAATATCTAGTGTTATGAAAGGGGTAATGAAGGCTGCAAGAGATAGATTGGCCAAAGCTACAGCAAAATGGCTAATTCACAAGAATATACCACCTACAGCAATAGATTCCCCATATTTCCAGACTATTCTTGATGTTGCCGCCGAAGCTGGGCGGGGTATACAGGCGCCCTCCGTATATGATGTGGGCACTAAATATCTTGAAGAAGAATTCAGAGAAATAAAGGGTTGGGTGGAAACGTTTAGGCCCATGTGGCAACAGAATGGTGTTACCATCATGTGTGACGGGTGGACCAGCGGCACCCAAACACAATTAATAAACTTTTTGGTGTATTCAGTTGCTGGGACCGTCTTTGTGAAGTCCATTGATGCAAGTGAACATAGACGGACAGCCACATATATATACAATCTTATGGATAAAGTTGTAGAGAGTGTGGGAGAGGAGTATATTGTACAGATTGTTACAGATAATGACGCCAATTTCAAGAAAGCAGGTTTGCAATTACAGGAGAAGAGGACCCGTTTATTCTGGACCCCATGTGCAGCACACTGCGTAGATCTCGTCTTGGAAGAGATTGGAAGGAAGACAAAAGTGGCTTCATTGATCAAGGCATGTAGAGGAATTACAAGATTTATATATGATCATTCATGGGTGTTAAGCTTGATGAAAAGATACACAAATAACCATGCTTGCTGCGTCCAGGAATAACTAGGTTTGCAACTCATTTTCTGGCTATGGAAAGCCTTGTAAAGTTTAGAACGGAGCTCATTCAGATGTTTGCATCAGAAGAATGGCTTTGTTCGAAATGGGGCAATGCAACTAGTGGTCCGGGGTTTGAAGTCCCAAACCTTATGAGGGACAATAAGTTTTGGAAGAAAGTGAGGAAGATATTACAGTTTTTTGAGCCTTTGGTTAAAGTGTTGTGGCTTGTAGATGGTGATGACAAGCCGACAATGGGCTTTATATATGAAGCAATGGATCGGGCAAAGCAATCCATTATAGAAAATGTTAGATATCACGATAAATATATAAAGATTATTGATGCCCGTTGGAACGATCAGTTGCACCATCCATTGCATGCTGCAGGTAATTAATATATATCTTTGAATTTGATACATTTTTGTTTTCCTAACTAATGTATCTATTATCTTATTTGCTCACAGTACATTCTACATATTTATAATGTAGGTTATTTTTTGAATCCCGAATTCTATTACCGCATGTCGAACTACACACCGAAGCAATAGATACGAACTTGCGGGTAGGATTACGGGAGGTATTAAAAAAATTGTTAAATGCAGATGATCAAATTGATGCAATACAAGAGGTGAGTGGGTGGTTACTTGAGAGAATTTAATTATGCTACCAAGTGCAAATTGCCATACTGCCATACATGCTTATATCTAATTTTCACATTGTAGATATCTATATATACACAAAGGAGAGGAATCTTTTCTGACCCTCTTGTGATACGATCGATTGGAAGGATGCCACCTGGTATGACGATGAACAGAAAACCCCACCCAATAGTCTTGAATCTTAATTTATTTATCTTAATTGATTAGAAGGACTTGAGGGTTACGAATATCTAATTTTCTTTATTTATTTTTTGCATTTCAGCTGATTGGTGGATGAATTATGGAGAGAGTGCTCCATATCTAAGGAAAGCGGCTGTTCGCATCCTTAGTCAAACTACAACATATTCCAATTGTGAAAGAAATTGGAGCACTTTCTCTTTGATCCACACGAAGGCCAGAATCGGCTTACCATGCAGAAACTCAACAAGCTTGTATATTGTCATTACAATTTGAAGTTGAGAAACAGAATTAGGGAGAGAAGGTCAAGGGATGATCCTGCTTATTGTCCTATTAATTTGGATCACATATTCAGAGAGGACGATCCCTTACTCCCATGGTTAGCCGAGATAGAAGATCCACTGCTAGATTCAGATCCGAAGTTTCAGGAAACAGTTCAAGAGTTGATAGATTCGGATATGGGTGAGGCACTTGCAGAAGGTCAGCCACCTCAGGGAGAAGGTACCAGTAGGACTAGGAGGAGTGGGAAAGAACCTTCTTCTGAGAAAGTTAGTTCCACCACCGTCTCTTCGAGTAGCCATGGTGGAGATGGAGGAGTAGGAGACAATGGGACAAGTGGTACTAGTGAATACTATCAACATGATGAAGACGATGACATTCCTATAGAGGAAGTACATGAGTTACCTCCATCTGGAAGATTTGATCTAAGCCGTGGTTATCAACGGCGCCAAAGAGATTCACCACCTGGGGCTGGAGATAGTAGTGAGCAAGGAAATATGGGTGGAGATGTTGGAGGACAACAAGCGGCATCATGGACTGATTCGTGGAACCCTAGTTATAGTGGACAAGGACCCTCACAATATTTTGACTATTTTCCATATGGTCAATTACAACAAGGAGAAGAACAGTCTTCAACTTCGGGGCCATACTCATATGGTGACTATGGTGAAACGCAATATGGTAGAAATCCACATGTACCACCTGGTCCACCTCCACCTCCTCCAAGTTCTTTTGATGCGGGTGCAGCTGCCTTCTTTGGATTTGTAGATCCCAATTCTCATCAATATCAAATCCAATATGGTGCCAGTGCCAGTGGATCAAATAATAACACTAATGGGGATGATGATGACCATAGCCCCTTGAATCTTGGTAGACATTCCTTTTGGTGGTGATTATTGATTAAGGTATTCCTATATCCTTCACTAACTCTCTATTCTTTGTCATTTTTAAATTGGTGTTGAATGTTGATTGTTGATCACTTCATAGTTCATTCACTTGATTGAATTTGAATCATGAATGTTGAAGTATTGATATTTGACTGTTCAATATTCACTAATGACTAATGGGTATTGTGTATTGTCACTATTGTGTAATGACCTAACTCTTAAGTCTTCTTATTTTTTAATTCTTAATTTCTTATGCTTTTATTTCATGAATTCATGTTCTATTTTTTTTATGAGCTTTCCATTACTTTTTAAGTTAGCATGACTAAGAAACATGAAAGCATGTGAAAAAACTAATTATTACTATTATTTTCTATTTATACAGCGATACAGGACCTCATGTATTGAGGGCACCACTACGCCCCCTTTTCTTACTTACTTTTGCAAAAGTACCACATTTTCTTTCATTTTACAATTTTCTGGATTTTCTGGAATTTTTTTTCAGATTTTTTTGGCGATTTTTTCAAATCGCACCGCTACGCCGCTACGTATCCCCGCTACGCTACGTATCGCCTGCTTCGTAGCGGTTTGGCAGCGGGCCGCTACGCCTGCCGCTACCGCTATTTTCATCCTTGAAATGAATAACAATTTTGGAGGAACAAAAGGGTAATTAAATATATAAACATATTGTATCAATATGACAATTTATCGAATAAATTTATGCAAATAAAAATTCCCATTTTCAATATTCAATTCAAATATTTGATGACAATAAGCAATTAATACTAATTTATTATTCATATAACCTGCTATTATCCAATACAAGATTAATTTAAAGAATCAACACATTACTATCTACTTAGTGTCACTTACGATGATATTATGTTGAA
Organism: Umbellularia californica; assembly: GCA_028538565.1. Lineage (NCBI taxonomy): Eukaryota > Viridiplantae > Streptophyta > Magnoliopsida > Laurales > Lauraceae > Umbellularia > Umbellularia californica. The sequence goes on along the minus strand of JAPQWN010000001.1, from coordinate 7,186,578 downwards.
TCTCTAAATTAGTCTTCATGGCTTAATAATAGATTAATGATTTCCTTTGGGCTTAATTAGAAGGTTAATGGTTCCAATTCTAAGACATAAATTAAATGAAACCTAAGTTCCTATGGTAAGGAGGGTATACATCCTAATTATCCATTTGGGAGTGATTAGGAGGGTTAATTATGGACTAGGAGTGATAATTTCACTCATTAAAGGGGTTTAAAGAAGCCTGAAAAACAACTTCAGGTTTGCTCGAGTAGACCCAAGTTCGCTCGAGCGGACCCCAAACGGAGAGTAAGTCGCTCGAGCGCACCCCTTTGGTCGCTCGAGCTGGGATCCAGCATCAGGTTCGCTCGAGCGAACTGTCCAGAAATCCTGTTTTTGGGATTTCTTCCTTTCTTCCCTTTCCATTCATTCCAACTCCTTTCTACCATTAATACCTGCGAATATGGGGCCTCCATGCTCCCTTACATATCCTTAAACTCTTCCATTCATTAACCCATAATTTCAACAAATAAAATCCAAGAATTACATGTAATAAATCATAAAAACTTGATAGATGTAAATCAACACATTTACACAACATGTATAGCATGTTTAGAGTCTATACTTGCCTCCAAGCAACCTTCCAAGCTTTTACTTCACAAATCTTAGCCCAAGTGATGAAAACCCCAAATATACAAACCCTAATCATGGAAAAACATAGAATATTGATGAGGATGTAATGCATGCATGAGGATGGGTCTATTTATCTCTAAGATACTCAAAATCATGGTTATAGGGTTTTGTTACTCACCTCTATTAGAGATTTCGAAATTGAGAGGAAATAGAGGGAGTTGGAGAATGCTTCTTGTCACAAGATGAAGGAAAATGGAGAAGATAAAGAAGAGGATGATGATTCACACTCAACTCTTAAAGCACATGCAACAATCCCTTGGGTGATTGAATGAGGAGAGTGAATGGAAGAGAAGGGTAAGGAGAGTTGTAGAGATAAGGGAAGTGAAATGAATGAAAGGAAAGAGGGGTTTTTATGCCTTATATATGAGATAAGAATGGACTTTTTGCAAATCAGCCCATTAGTTAAGAACATTTCCATATTAAGTCAATTGAGAGTCCACTTTCTCAATGAGCGGTCAAATGAGGTCAAGTCTATTATGAAAGTTGATGGGATCGACGAAATACATGCGTTAGTGGTAAAATGACGTGTAAATGATGCAATTTATGAAAGTCAAGAATTACAAAAAAGCCCTTAATTACATTAAACCGAGTCAAATCGGTGTCAACTCACCTATTTAGGGTTCAAAACTCACCCAACTCAACTCAAATGCATTAATCAATACTAATTTATCATAATCAGAAGTCAAGCATAATTAATTTGGCTAATAGTCAATTAATTAGCAATAATCAAGGTTAATTAAGCTTGGGGCGTAACAGTCTAAAACCCAGTAAAAATTAAAAGGAAAATTGCATCACCCTCTCGTCACAGGCACATGTCCTGCAACCAAGTGCTAAAAATGATCACTTCTCTATCTCTACATCTACCAAAAATCTACAAATGTATTAAAAGTGAGACACACCAGTAATTCTTAACAACTTTCAATATTCTTTCATATGTAAGGATTTCAAATTGTAAGGTAGTTGGTTCTTTTCTTTTTCTTCTTTCAAGAAGAGAAGCCGCCTCTTCTGGAATGGAAGTGGTCATATCATGCAAGCTACCGTCAAGGTAAAAGAGTCGTGCTGAGCATCTTAATAAAAAAATGCAATGAGATACGATGCTATCCCAGTGAGTTACTTCATAGTCCCATTGGCCTTCATTGATGGTGGACATTCTGTAGATCTGCACAAACCTCATTTGCTTCCACCGTTATCATTCGAAGGTATAAGTAATTGGCTCAATTAAATAATAAGCCTGCAGAAACTGCACAGTGTTATCATGAAAAGGCTTGTTATCAATTCGTACAAAGTGAGATGCCAATACTTTCAATGGTATAGATCACCCAAAAATACGAGCCCATATGTACAAACTAGCTAGATGCGCAATGATATTGTGCATATTCTCTTTGAGGATCACATGATTCTTCATTCCATCAAATGTTTGGAGGCCATGTTTGTATATCATTCGTGGATCCAAAACGGAAGTCATTCGCTTTCCCCAACCCCAAGGAAAGTCTTTACGGTAGAAACACAGAAAATCAAGCTGTGGAAACGCATTTGAACCAAGCGACGGAGAAAGACTTTTTGCAACAAACTGTCTCACTTTTCTTTTTTGGGAAAAAAGTGATTGCATGAACATGCCCTTAAGTGTTTGAAAGGGTGTCAATAGGCAGGGCCAAGGTCATCCAAATCCACACCTTTGGTTTTAATTGTCAGGCCCAAAGCCTAGCCTTTGTAGAAAGTGGTAAGCCTCAGCCCTGCAATTTTAAAAAACTTTTATATTTGGGCAAAATGTGGATCATTGTTTACATTTGTTTCTGAAGAAGTTGTTAGTAGTTAGTAGGCCTAATGGGTCATGCCTGTAATGGAGGCCTAGATCTGCACCTTTCACCATATGGGCTAGATTTTTACATCATGCAATGGCCCCATAGGCCTCAAACTCTCTCCAAGCCTTCCCCATGCTGCACAGAGGGACTAGCCTGGCCCAAAGCAGCCACTTCATGTAGGGAACACTAAAAAAAGAGAGGATAAAGTTGCTTCAGTATTTCTTTTCAAATCCACTTTCAGTATTATGTTTTACTAATTAGCTTTAGTCTGTCACGCCTGAGATCTTTTAGTAGAGTCTACCGACATGATTTCAAAGGGGAAATGTCTATTTCACTCCACACTACAAGATCATAAGCATAAACAAAAGAAACAAGTAGGAAAGATATGTCAACAGTCCTCTCCAATCTGCTATAATAATACCATACAAGATAGAGCTTTCTGTCCTACCCTTTAAGCTCGCTTGCAACTGCAGCAAAACCAAACTAGAGCTTATATGGCCATGGGAAGAGGCAGTGGCATTATGTCTGTGTTTGTTACGTTGTTGCTCATCAATTGGTCAACTGACACCACCGCTTCGCAGACCCATGATGTTGGGGACGAGGACGGGTGGGATTTAGGAGTCTCCTATGAGGATTGGACAAATGGCAGGCTGTTTGATGTTGGGGACACTCTTGGTAAGCCCCGCCAAAATATCGACTATGTGATATCTTACATCTTTAGGATATTATATCTTTTGCAGTACAAATAATTTTATCGTGAATATTTAAGCTTGGACCGTTGAGAGGCAAATGTCAAATCTAAAGAAGGTGAACCATCAAAATACCTAAAAAGAAAGGACATGGCTTATTTTATAATTATATAATAGACCTCTTTAAGATGATCGTACCTAGATCTTGATGAGATAAGACTAAGTTGATGAAGTTTTTGCCGATGGTTCTATACACACACACACACACACAAAAAAACCCCTCTTCTTTCCTATTGTATAACACCACTAGCACTCGTAGGCTGCAGTAGACCAGGCCCACTAGGGCCCACTCCACATGGGCTGTCTATTGACCTGTAAATTGGATCAGGTATATGTTTTAGGCCTAACGGCATATCCCAGGACTTCTAAACACAATACTTGGCTTTACAAGCGACCCATTGATCCAATCTTAAGTACCACTCACTGGGCTGAGACCGAAAATCATCATCATCAAAGGCTTGTCCAAACTACCGTTGGGGTAGGTGACATTTATCATGTTTCTCCATTCAAATTTACTGGGAGCCAAATCGTCGAATGGGATATACTTCTTCAGATATATCCTGCCAATCCCAAGCCCACATAAACAAGGGTTGTGTTGGGTAGGGTAATAGACAACTTGGCACAACCTAAACATGAATTATGAATCATGAAAGTATTTTTCTTACAATATTGAGTTGCCTAGGATTATGACACAATTCGCTGTGGCAGTTTTCAAATACGAGCCTGGAGAGCACAATGTTGTACCGGTAAATGGGGCTTCATACAAACGCTGCAAGCTCACAAAAAGTTCTGCTTCAAAGGCAGTGTCGACTGGCGACGACAAGTTTAAGCTGAAGAGGGGAGCTAACTACTTCATTTGCAGTCTCCCCGGCCACTGTGAGGAAGGCATGAAACTCCTAGTGAAGGCAAACTAGAGCAAGTATGTGTCGATCTGGAATGAAGAGTAAGTTAATAGGTGTGTGTAATGCATATACAAGTGATCGTGAGCTGTAAGCCTGTGAGCTGTAATTGGGTGGTCTCTTTCCTGTAAAAGTTTTCAATAATGATCACTCATAATTTCCTTTTAAGTTTAATAAAAATATGGGGTTTACTCAAGTTGCTGGAGATTGTGTGCGTGTTTGGGTGTGTGTGTGTGTGAGAGAGAGAGAGAGAGAGAGAGAGAGAGAGAGAGAGAGTAATGTGAGAACAAGAGTCGATGCAGCAGGATATCACCTCAATGAGTAGTGCTACCTTTTAAAAGAGGATTTTTTGCTGATGAAATAGTGCTTTCTGCTGTTTCTTGCTTTGAATGGCCCGTTGGATCCTTCCAACTAAATTGCCCTGCACACAGTTTACTTGTAAGTCCAATAACTTGGAAGTTGGAATACAACAAAGAACAAACCAACTGTAGCTTCCAACTAATTCAGGTTATCTAAATGCATCAACCATCATCTATGCATAAAGCAACTCACCTGCACCGAGTTTACAAAGATTCAAAAAGGCTCAATCAATTTAATGAGAAATCAGAGGGAGCTATCCGATTTGATGTAGTGAAGCCAAAGTGCAGTCCTCAGTCACGACTCACTACTCAGGAAGAGCTAACCGTTGCTTCTTTGTTTTGTGCACACTTAAACAGGCATGGGTATTGAGAACACAACGCTCTCTCACCTATCCACCTATCTTTCCAGAAAAGGATCCTCTCCCTCGATCCAATTTGGTACCTGATATTCTCCAAGAAAAGTCTCTTAACCGAGAGGATACCTTTCCAAATAGCAGATGAGTTCCAGGGGGGATCCTGAACATCCCACCCATGCCTTGGTATGTTGTATTTCCTTTCCAACACCTGTCTCCAAAGGCCTTGTGAGCTGTCTCCAATCCTCCACAGCCATTTGCCCAAAAGGGCTTGATTCATCTTCTTTAGGGGTCTAACTCCTAGGCCTCCTTCCTTCTGCTTACAAATGGACTTCCAATCTACCAAGTGAAGCTTCTTCTTAGGACTTGCACCATGCCATAAGAACTCTCTCTGCAGCCTTTCGATTCTCTTTATAATGGAGGTCGGACATCTAAAAATAGAGAAGTAATAGACTGGCAAATTGGAGAGAACATATTTAACTAGGGTTATCCTTCCTCCTATAGATAGGTAATTAGCTTTCCATGTAGACAGCTTCCTCTCTACCCTCTCCATAACTGGATTCCAAAGGGATTTAGTAATCCGTCCCGAGCACAGCGGCATGCCTATGTATGAAACTGGAAGATCCCCAATTTTGCAACCTAGAATTTCTGAACATTTAAAGAGCATTCACTTTTCTGCACGTAGCCCAATCACCTCACTCTTGGAAAAGTTGACTTTTAGCCCTGACACCGCTTCAAAGCATATGATAGTAATCTTCTTCTGCTCCACAGAAAATAAGAGAATCATCAGCATAATGCAAGTGGCTGATAGCTAGGGAATTTTTGGCCACTCTAAAGCCTTCAAACATTCCTACGTTCACTGCCTTTTTTATCATTCTACCCAGGGCTTCTGCTACAATTAGGAAGAGAAAAGGAGAGGGGATCCCCTTGTCGAAGTCCCCTTCCAGCCTTGAAGTAGCCCTTAGGGGACCCATTCACCAAAATAGAAAACCAAGCGGATGAAACACACTCTTGAATCCACCTCCTCCACTTTTCCCCAAAGCTATATTCTTCTCCCAACCAGTCTACTGTGTTCAAGAGACAATAGAACAGACAAAAAAAAGGTGTCTTCAAGAGACAACCAACTTCTTGTAAAAGTTTTCATCAAAAAAACTCTTATAGTTGTTTCACAAAAAAAAAAAAAGAGAATATCATAACACTATAATGTTTATTTGTAAGCTTATGAGTTGAACCTTCTGAACCGCATGACTTTCTTTTCCTGCTTGGTATTCACCTTCAGAAATGATCCTTGACACATATAACAAGTGGCCTTAAAAGGGTTGGTTGAAATAATAATAGATAATGATACACATTTAATGGAAACAGATAGAACAAAAAAAAAAAAAGAAACTTTAGAATGTCGGACTTAACATATCTTTGAAAGGGCTGGACAGCTGGGCTCGAGCCTGACACTGAAGCTAAAATATTACCGAGGCCTAAATTCAGGCTTGAATATAAATGAGCAGGGTTTAGGCTAACCTAGTCCTGGTCTGAGCTCTATTGACACTCTTATCACATCTGCTCCATCACTTCCCAGTTCTCAGGCACCTTATAACACCTTAAAATGTAGAGCCCGTAGGGGCAATGGGATGAGCAAAGATTTCTCAACTCCCCACGTTTGAAGGCATCCACAAAAAGACCTAAGCAAACTCCAGCTTTCCAATAATTCACCATCACCACCAATGACTGCAATCTCCCATTTGGAGCTGACATCGGTTTTTTGTACATGAGCATGCCAATGCCCTCAATGGCAGCAACCACGACACCAGCTACCAGCACATCCCAGTCACCCGTCTGTCCTAATATTGTTGCCAGTGCATTGGCTGTGTAGAAACCCAAGAGCAAGAGAAATATCTTCATGGGGAAGTTTTTTCTAGCTGAATTCAGCTTATCCAATAGCTGCTTGCCACCAGCTTGAACTATCCTGCCCAACCGAGTACTGCCGAGTCCTGTGTTATCTCTATCAATGCTTTCCTGGCCACCATTATCAGGAGCTTCCCGTGTCTAAAGCAAAAGCTATGCTCCAACCACGTCCTCTTGTCTGATAACTGTACATGACAGGAAAAAAGGAAATATACACAGAAAAACATGAATAAGCAAGCTACTCATTTCTGAGTGAATATATGAGAAAGGGCATGCGATTTTCTACAAAATTGATATCCTGATCATTTCACACCTACTGCAGCAACCAAAAAACCAGTTTGAATTGGGGAAAGGAGAAGAAAAAACGCAGAAAAAGAAACACATACAGTGCAGTACTCTCTCTATTGGTTACAATGCAGCACTTGTAATGCAAAAACATAATGTAGTATTTAATTCCTCTGAAAAACATACGAACTTTTGCTTTGTCTAGAAATGCCAATCACCTGCACTTTGGGTACATCCATGTGGAGTTAAACAGACATATAGATAACTAGTGTCGGTTTCCATTATGTAGTTTTAGCTCTGTTTTAATCAGGAAACCAAGGGGATCCTGTTTCTTTATAAAGCAGGGATATGTGGCCACCATTGTTTCCTTGTCAGATTCCTCTTGTCCTCCTGTTAGGTTTTGCCCAAAAAACAAAAAAGGATGCACAGGGAATCTAGCAATCTTCTCTCCAACGAATAAGAACAAACAAGGTAAACATGCGTACTTAGTGAAAAGTGCAACTCATACGGGAACATGACTATATGCATCTTGGTAATCTCTTATCGGCAATGACAAATGATGGGTTGGACAAAATTGTTGGGTTATATAATTAAGTAGAACCTGATTAGATCACGGATGGGATGGCGCCAATCAAAAGAAATGCTGAGGTGGCATGGGCTGGTAAAAAAAGCAATGATAAAAGAAGATTCACAATTTCATTCTACAAAACAACTTTGTACCCCAGTACAGAATCCCACGCGTTTTGGATTTTATCATTGTATCTTGCTTTTAGAATGGCTGTGTCAATTTTCAAAGTGGCAGGTTGCAGGTGGCTTTTTAGCAGCTAAAGACAAAAGAGAGAGAGAGAGAGAGAGAGTACACGATAAGATATGTATGGAAAGTACTCACACAGCATTTCCAAAAAAAAAGTACTCACATAACTGTGCGCTACTGATCATATTCCCAGTGGGGAAAAAAACACTTTTGGATCGTCTAGTGGTTTACAAACAATAACCTTGCATTGAAATTTTGTCTGGTATGAAGACGTTTTGAAAATTTTATGACACTATCTTTAAAGGTTTTTCTCCCCAGACACATAGAGACGAGTGTAACATGACAACCATACAAATGGAGCACATACTTATGGTGACTTCGACCATCATTGACCTGATAGCAGTATTTTCTTCTAAACAATTAATTTCTAGGCCAGTGATCTGATTTTAAGGCCCAGGATCTTCCATCTGGAAGATTTCTACAGCATTCCTGATACACAGTGGAGAACCGTCAGATCATCACCCTGTCACACTAAAACATGGACAAACTATATGGAATGGGCCAGCAAACATCCAACCAGATTTAATTTGTCAACCATCTATTTAGATGGTCCCATTAGGAATGAGAGGTTTGAGACCTTAAAATGTTATGCAGTGCTTGGTGCATTTCCACTATTGCCGTTGATTAAAAAAAAAAAAAACCTAGATTTCTGCTCTTCAAGCCATTTTGACAGTGGAAGGAAAACCTGCAGAGTGGGCTCCATGCAAAACACACAAAAGGCTGTAGGCATGAGTAACCTGTTTGAATCTTTCAAAGAAAAAGGGCAACCTGTTTGAAAATTTCTTTGAGGTTCTGGACTGAAGAACAAGATTTTTTGTTGAGAAATCTATGAAGCGGAAGGGGCTGGGCAAGAAATGGCTGCAGATAAATCATTTCTCTACGGAATTCTTTCTAGGCGTCCTTCCCCGTACAATAAAGGCTAAAAGCACATTTCCTAAATTCAGGAAATAACTTTCTTAGAGGAAACGAGACAGCCACAATCCTGAAATGAAAATGAGAGCAAACCTCTTTCCAAAAATGGGCAGCGCCTTTATGCGAAACCGTGCATATCTTCCACTCAAACTTGGTTTAAGGCAGCATGTCTGCATTGTACCAGCAGCAAAAGGTGTGTAAGACTTTTCAGAGCCTTCATTCTCCACTAATGGTTCCCATGTCACAGGAACTGGACAGCAGAAACATGGATCATCAAAGTAATTAGAACAGTGATAGGCCAAACAAGACAATAAAATAAAAAAACAGAGAACTTTAACATACAAATTAATAAATGCCATTACTAGCACACTCTTTCTGTCTCACCCAGTTAATAAATACACGAAAGAGACCACCTGACTAATCCTACTGTAGTGCCAGAAGCAAATTAGCAGCATCAATATTCATTAAGGAAAAAAAATAATCTTTATACAAGAAAATAGAGCATTGCAGAGAAAAAGCTCTTGATGAATACTTGAATCCTCAGCCAAATATCCGAAAAGAATAGAAAACAAAGCGAGTGCATCTTGACTACAATTTCAAACATAAACAAGACAGGAAGGAAGAGGAATAAGGCAGTGAAATGGGGAAAAGAAGAAACATACACACAGCAAATCAAATGCGACTGTGCTCAGTGCAATGGAGGGCACTAAATCAAACCAACCACATTATGAGTCTTCCCTCAGAGTACTTTTGAGAATTAAATGTATATTCTTGGGGGATAAAATTCGTGCGATTCATTAAACAACATTGCAACCATAAACTCAAGCACCACTGTGAATCCCTGCACCAAAATTTGGTGTCCAGTGTAGCCACAGATAAGACTCTACATTCAATTTTCTCACAAAATGAACAGTGCCATGCAACGCAATAAAATATACATGTGTGTACTTAAATTTGGAAATAAGTGATACTATCATTTTGTTCTGATACCATATATATTTTCATTTAATCCATGAAACCAATGAAGAAACAAATGATTTCAAAATTGATAAACAATTCCTTCAACAAGATTTATTAAAAGATAGAGTGCTCAAAATATATTTCTGAAAATTATATTTTTGGGTTATGGTATTTCAATTTTATTAACATATATATTTAGGTATATGGGAATGTCTTGACATGAATTTTGATCTAAACTGCCTAGATAGAATTAATTGATTATTGTTACTAAAAAGAGTGATTTGGGTTTGAGGCCCCCTTGCCGCGTAGCCTTTGTTGCCCGTTAGCCAGGAGAGCGTTTAGGGCTTTGTGGCGTAAACCGTTGACAAGCCACCAGTCATTCTGCTTAGCGACAATAATTAGTTAAAGATGTCTGGACTTTTGAGATCATTAAGCAGAAATACTATCATTTAGAGAGATGAAAAGAATACACAAAAAGATATGCTGAATGCAGTCCCCATCTTGGTCGACTGTTCTTTCCTTATAAAGGGGTTGAATGCCCTGATTACATGTAAGTATTAACTTATCAGATCCTAAAAATCTGTTTTACAAAGTATATCTCTTTGACTAAGTAAGATATGAAGTCTGGGCCCAAATTGGGCCTAGGCTTGGATTGACACCCCCCCTCAAATTGATGCTGGGGAGTCATAAAGCAGCAATTTGGAAACAAGAAATTGATGTCGAGGCCGAGGAAGTCCATTTGTGAAGATATCTGCAAACTGAAACTCTGTAGGGACATGAGGTAGACTAATGACATCCCGCTTATATTCATCCCAAACAAAGTGACAGTCAACTTCGATATGTTTAGTACGTTCATGGAAGACGGGATTTTCAGTGATTCGGATAGCTCCAGTATTGTCGGCATGCAATGGAGTAGGAGAGGTTCGAGGGAACCCAAGTTCTGGCAGAAGGCCCCGTAGCCATAAGACTTCAGAACAAGCAGAAGACATTGCCCTATATTCAGCTTCCGTGGAAGATCTGGACACACGTTCTTGTTTCTTACATTTCCAAGAAATGAGTGAATTTCCAAGGTACATGCACCAACCAGTAGTAGAACGACGTGTGTCTCGACAGCCTGCCCAGTCAGCATCTGCATAAGCAGTCAGATGAAGAGAATTATCCTTTGGATAATATAAACCACGAGGGACAGTTTTTAGCAGATAGCGGATAATGCGCTTTACAGCTGTCAAATGAAGGTGTCGAGGAGCGGTCATAAATTGGCTCAGATGAACAACATAGGATATGTCAGGTCCAGTGATGGTGAGATAGACAAGACTGCCCACCAGACGTCGGTATGTATGAGGATCAGGAAGAAGGTCGCCATCATCTTTACTCAGCTTGAGATTTAACTCGATAGGTGTATCAACAGGCGAAGAATCATAGAGGTCAGCCAACTTGATAAGGTCTAATGTGTATTTGTGTTGATTAACAAAGAGACCTTTGGGAGATTGATGCATCTCTAAGCCCAAGAAATAATGCAAAGGACCCAAATCCTTCATATGAAAGTAATTCCGGAGGGAATCTTGGAGAGATTTGATCATACCATCATCCGTGCCGGTGATAATAATATCGTCAATATACACCAGAAGCACAGTAACCCCTGTAGATGTGTGGCATAGAAAAAGAGATGGATCATAAGGGCTCTGAGTAAAGCTACTTTCGCATAAGCGACTCTTGAAGGTTTCGAACCATGCCCGAGGAGCTTGCTTTAGACCGTAAAGCGATTTTCGCAACCGACAGACAGACCTCTTGGAGGGAGAGGGGACGCCTTGTGGTATACGCATATAGACTTCCTCTTGCAAATTTCCATGGAGAAAGGCATTTTTGATATCCATTTGGTATAACGGCCAAGACTGAGATGCAGCAATGGCGAGAAGTAACCTAACAGATGTCATCTTTGCCACAGGTGCAAACGTCTCCTCGTAGTCCATGCCATACTCCTGTCTGTTTCCGAGTGCCACAAGTCTAGCTTTGTGTCTATCCAAGGACCCATCAGATTTAAGTTTGATCGAGTAGATCCATTTGCAACCAATGGGCTTAATTGTTGAAGGACACTCCACAATATCCCAAGTGTGATTAAGATCCAATGCATCTAATTCCTCCTTCATGGCCTGGTTCCAGCAATCATGTTGGACAGCCTGCAAATAAGAACTTGGGATGGAGATAGAAGATAGAGTGGTCATCAAAGAAGTATGGGTAAATCCATACCGATCAGGCGGTCTCGAATTTCTGGAAGAGCGACGTAAGGTAGGAGTAGGTGTGGAGCCATTTGTCGGTGGAGGATCAGGGGGAAGGCCATCTGCAGTGGGAGGTTTCTCCCGTCGGTGGTATACAAAAGCAGGATTAAACCTAGTAACAGAGGTTTGATCCGAAAAACCTGGTAAGAGAGTTGGTGAAGAGGGATGAGGACAGTCTAGGTGAGTGTGGAAGAAATATTGATTTTTAAAGAAAATAACATTTCGAGAAACCCTGATACGACGACCAATGGGATCATAACAAACAAAACCTTTTTGATTAGTGGCATAACCCAAAAAAGCACACCTGCGAGATTGTGCTGTTAGTTTCATTCTTTCTGTGGGAGGTAGATGAACAAAGCAAACACAGCCAAAGGTATGTAGGTTATCAAATACAGGATGATGACCAAACAATTTATTAAGTTAGATCTAACTTGTCTCAAACTCCAGACGAAGTTTCATGAGAAACTGATCCCGATGGCTACTTTGCTGTAAGGGAAGTAGTTCAGGTAGGAGTGCGTTAGACACCGTAGCAAACTTAATCTCATCATATTCTGACCACAGTTTGCGAAAGCCATTGTAATACTCCTGAATAGACTGGGTGCCTTCATGAAATTGAGAAATGTCAAGTTCCAATTGAAATTGACGAGCAGCATTGCCTTGTTGATAAATCTTTTTAAGATAGTCCCACATTTCCTGGGCAGTTTTGCAAGGTCTGAGGTTGAGGATAAAATGTGGGTCAACCGAGCCCAGCAACCAGGTTTTGATTTTAGCATCTTTAGTTTTCCAAGCTAAAATCTTCTTGTCATCTTCTGCCGGTTTGGGTTCAGATCCATCAATATATGCCCAGAGTTCCTTTCCTTCTAAGTAAATTTGAAATTGGAAGGCCCAGGAGGTACAATTTGTGCCATCAAACCGAACCATTTTAATTTCCGATTTATCCATTATGAGCAAACGAAGAAACAGGAACTACAACCAGAACAAGCAAGTAACCCAGATAGCAAGAACTAAATCAACAGCAGTAAGTATATGAAGATGAACTAGAGCAACATCAGTAATTTGATGATGATGAAGTACAGTTAAACAGGAAGAACACTGTAGCAGAAAACAGCCAGAACAAAAAACAAAGTTCACAGACAGTGCATTGACGTCACTGTCGTGCAGTGTATGGACTCCCACGTGGACCCCCAACAGATGATCAAGACCAGATCAAAGAGTGGGGATGAAAAGGTGGTGTATTTTCGCACCTTTTGGAAGCAGTCCAGGGCAGAACTGATCGAAATCCAAAATTCTGGACTGCTGAGATGAAAACAATTTGATAAAACTGAATTTCCACAAAAATCAGTAGAAGTCCTACCTCTGATGATCCATAAATCTTGAAAGATTCTTCATAAATAAGAAGAGAACCAGGCGACCAAGATAGGCTGCTTCCGCTGATACAGTGATGATGATCGCAGGTGGGCCACGGCTGATCTGAGAAGATCAGGGATGATCACAGACGATCAGGTGGCAGAAATGGCTTCCAGTGAAGAAGATGTGTTTGAGAATGAAGAATATGCACAAAAGAGGAACCGTGCAATCGAGATAGTGCACAGAACTGCACTAAAAATGACTGACGACCATCTCGTCAGTGTGATTCCATAAACGTGGGCCCCACCAGATCATCATAGGACAGATTAGAGGTCGGGGATGAAGGCACATCATATTTTCGCAAGTGACGGAAGAAGTTTCAGTAAAAAATAACCAAGATCCTAGATTTTGGACGGCCGAGATGAAATCAGAGGGAGAAAACTGATTTTCCACAAATGGTGATGGAAAACCTACGTCGGATGGGAAAAAAATTCCTGAAAAATCACCACAAATACCAGCAATTCCAGTCGACCAACATGGTCTGATTCCCCAGAGTTGTTGAAGAAGATCTCAGGTGGGCCACACTTGATCTGAGATTGGATGATCTAGAGATCAAGGCTCTGATACCATATCATTTCGAGAGATGAAAAGAATACACAAAAAGATATACTGAATGCAGTCCCCATCTTGGTCGACTGTTCTTTCCTTATAAAGGGGTTGAATGCCCTGATTACATGTAAGTATTAACTTATCAGATCCTAAAAATCTGTTTTACAAAGTATATCTCTTTGACTAAGTAAGATATGAAGTCTGGGCCAAAATTGGGCCTGGGCTTGGATTGACAAATACATCCTCAAATACAAGTTCTACTTCTTCTGGACCAATTGACCTTTATTTATATCCCTCATCAATGATATCAACATCAAAGGGATAAAATATACTTCAATAAATGTCCTTTACAACCATGCATTTATGGAGCCAAGTCCATCACATCTATCCATTCATTTATGGAGCCAAGTCCATCACATCAAGCAAATACTTAATGGAAGACTTTGTCATACGTAGCATCCATGTTGAGGTCAACGTCCACCCTCGCTCCTGAGCGGTCATAATTGTGGTCGAGCCCTCGCCCTCACCATAAAACCATTGTGCTGCCGTTTCCTATCACCAATTGGTTTTGCGATAAGTGGTAGTTCAATGGGGTGTAAGATCCTACAAGTGGTATCAGAGCCTGGTAGGTCGGGTGTTCGAGTCACGGGATACGTGTTTTGCGAGTTACGCAGCAGGAGTCGCGGCGGGTGTGCCTTTAAGGGAGGGATTGTTGAGGTCAACGTCCACCCTCGCTCCTGAGCGGTCATAATTGTGGTCGAGCCCTCGCCCTCACCATAAAACCATTGTGCTGCCGTTTCCTATCACCAATTGGTTTTGGGATAAGTGGTAGTTCAATGGGGTGTAAGATCCTACAATCCATTTATGAATAAATAATGTATATGGTACTCCACTATCCCATTATGAAGTCATGTAGCTTACAATACCTGCAAGAATACAGACATGTCAGATACGCAGCGATCCTGAATGCAGCAGCTACAGTAATAAAGTGATACTGTGTAAATGACGTCTACATCTTATCCCATTGAGGATCTCAAATCAATCTCAAATGTAATTCAGAAATATTGCCTATATATAGGGAATGTGAGCCCTTGTCTCACAACATCAAACAATCCATCAATATCATTTGTAATATTCTCCCCTTTCCCTTTCTTCCTTTCTTTCTTGTAATACAGCCTTAGAGAGAGTAGTTTGGTCGATCCCGGTCTCGTCCCTTCTGGTATCAGAGCCATTCCAGTCTCCTCTCTTTGTAAGGATAATTTATCAATGAAGTATCAATTTTTATATCCATAGCTTCTGAGCTTTCCATTTCCTAGTTATTTCTTTCATTTAGTTCCAAATTTTGCATGCATCATATCCGTTTCTTTCTTTGTTTTTGTTGATTGCATAGCAGAAGTAAATCTATGTTAGTTGGTTATATTTCTGAATCTTGATCTAAGCTGCCTAGATAGAGTTGATTGATTGTTGTTCCTAAAATGAGTGATTTGGGTCCGAGGCCCCTTTGTCGAGAAGCCTTTGTTGCCCGTTAGCCAGGAGAGCGTTTAGGGCTTTGTGGCGTAAACCGTTGACAGGCCACCAGTCATTCTGCTTAGAGACAATAATTAGTTAATGATGTTTGGACTTTTGAGATCATTAAGGAGAAATACATCCTCTATTACAGGTTCTACTTCTTCTTCTGCATCATCATCCATCATGCCCATAATAAATAAAATTTCAATTAAAAATCTCGAAGAAATAAGTTTCAATGATATAGAAAAATCAATCCAAGATTGGACAATCCCTAAAGTTTCTTTAAAATAAATTTATAAAGAAGGATCTTTTATACCGAAATCCGATTATGTAATAAAGACCGTAGAAGAAACTCTTTCAATTCATCAAAATGAAGAAAAT
Source organism: Umbellularia californica (assembly GCA_028538565.1). NCBI lineage: Eukaryota > Viridiplantae > Streptophyta > Magnoliopsida > Laurales > Lauraceae > Umbellularia > Umbellularia californica. Next base: position 7,170,755 of record JAPQWN010000001.1, on the reverse strand, counting down.
TTATATCTTATTCCTGCAGAAAAAATTGAAATGCATAAAACAAAATATAAATACATGCATATAGCACTTGTTCAAGTTGCAATCAAGCCATTAACCAGACTTGGTTTAAATACGTCCTGTCTCGCTTATGTTCGAGATAAGACATGTATCATTCAAAGATTCCCTTATAGGGATTGTCGAAGCAAGCCTTCATAATGGCCCTGCCTTTTTCAATTGTTTTCCCAATTTCACCGTATCACTTAATGATCCCGATGCCCATAAAGCTATCACTCTAGGTATCTATACCAAAGGTTTCACATGGAGCCTCAATCACAAAATGTTGCCATAATATACAGAATTTATTACAAAGCCATGAACACAATTGTCCCTGAAATTGCTTATTCATCCCAACTAAAAGGAGTAACAACTTTATTCCTTACAAATTTTAGAAATAAAGTCACTACACCCAAATTCATTAAATGGGAATACGTAAATCTTTCCGGACAATGGGAGATTGAAGACGCCCAACCAAAAATTCCTTTAATTCAAGATGATGTTGAATCAATTACTGAATATCCAGATGGAAAAGTAATAATAAATTTTGCAAATACACAAAGATCATGCTTTTTATCTAAAAAAAGATCAACCCCATCAGACGCTGAATCTTACAAATCAGCATCTACAACATTTCAAAATAAATGAATCCCGAAATCCCCTTCAATCCTTCCCTCAGGCATAGCCTTTCCTGTTTATTCAGAAGCAAAAGATGAAGATATACAATTCGTCAAATTATCCGAATAAGATTTTGACGTCTCAATAAATACAATCTCCTTAATCCATGAAACCAATGAAGAAACAAATGATTTCAAAATTGACAAACAATTCCTTCAACAAGATTTATTAAAACATCCGAAGACAAAATGGTTTTTTACCAAATTCTCTAAATTTGAAAGATCTCAAGTAAAATAATTATGGTATGAACAAATGAATCAAGAACGCAGAAATATCCCTTTCTTTGATTGGCTTTCGTAAAAAATAAACGAAAAAGAAACCATAATGATGACAATTGATAAATCTACACAAACATGGGAAACCGAAAAGGGTACGAGTGAATCAGTTCTTCCTCCTTCAGAATCAATGAAACATAAAGAAATAAATGCTAGTACGTTTAATACTATTTCCTCCACTCCGATTAAACACTTACAAGCCACTACATTCAATACTTCTACATCCACATCCAACACTATTAACTTTGACAATGACCAAGCCTTTCCTACAAAAAATAATAATAAACCACCTTATTCAAACTCTTCTTATACACAAAAAGTCAACGACAATACCGTTGACCAAATGGAAAATCAACACACTCCTCCAGTATCACACCTAAATGTGTTAAGTACCCATAATACTTCTGATATATTACGCAGTATAGCTTCTAAAGAATTACTAAAATATTTTCGTGACAAAAAATCCTTTGGATACATTTCTTCCTTTAATTATACACCTATACTTTCAAATCTTGAAAACATAAATCAAATTAATTTGCTTATCGCCCATAAAGAAGAATATATTAATAATCTTAAAAAGGACATTAATCTTTGTCGAATAGAGGATCAACTAAAATCAAACGAATTTGAATCCAAAATAAATAATTTCCTAACTTTCTTAATAAAAGAATGTTGTTCCGAAATACCTTTTGCCTTTTGACATCGAAAGAAACATCAGGTATCTTTACCATATATTTCTACATTCACCGAAAGAGATATTCCTACCAAAGACAGGCCATCTCAAATGAGTCCTCGACTTTTAGAATTATGTGATAAGGAAATAAAAGATTTACTCCAAAAGAAACTAATTCGAAAATCACATTCTCCTTGGAGTTATGCAGCCTTTTATGTTGAAAATGCTTCAGAAAAAGAACGAGGAGCTCCTCGCCTCGTAATCAATTATAAACCACTAAATAAAGTTCTTCAATCAATTCGATATCCAATTCCCAATAAACAAGATCTTATCACTCTCCTATATGAAGCCTTCATTTTTTCAAAATTTGACCTCAAGTCAGGCTTTTGGCAAATGCAGGTAGAAGAAAAAGATCGCTATAAAACCGCATTTACTGTCCCCTTTGGACATTATGAATGGAATGTTATGCCCTTTGGGTTAAAAAATGCCCCTTCAGCTTTTCAAGAAATGATGAATGGAATCTTTCATCCTTATAAAAATTTCTCAATTGTTTATATTGATGACATTTTAATCTTTTCTCGCTCCATTGATGATCATTGGAAACATTTAAAAACTTTCAAATGGATTATAAAGAAAAATGGTTTAGTTCTTTCTCAACGAAAAATAAAGCTTTTTCAGACGGAAATACAGTTTCTTGGTTATAAAATATCAAATAAAACAATAACTCTTGTTGAACGAGTAATCAAGTTTGCTGATAATTTTCCTGATGAAATTACAGATAAAAAACAGTTACAAAGATTTTTAGGATGTTTAAATTATGTATCTAACTTTTATCAAAATCTCTCTAAAGAAAGAAATCTATTACAAAAATGCTTAAAAATTTCAGCTGAACCATGGACTCCTCAACATACAGAAGCAATTCGCAAGATAAAACAAAAGGTTAAATCATTGTCATGCTTAAGTATTCCTAATCCAGATCTATTTAAAATTATACAAACAGATGCATCTGAAATAGGGTTTGGCGGAATTCTTCTTCAAAGAACCGCTCAAGGAAAAGAACAGATTATTCGATTCTATTCTGGCACCTGGACCACAACTCAACAAAATTACTCTACAATAAAGAAAGAAGTCCTTGCCATAGTCTCATGCATACTCAAATTTCAAAGTGACATTTTGAATCAAAAATTCATTTTAAGAATTGATTGCAAATCTGTAAAAGAAGTTTTGGAGAATGATGTTAAAAATCTTGCATCAAAACAGATTTTTGCCAGATGGCAAGCTTTACTTGCTATTTTTGATTTTGACATTGAATTTATAAAAGGCTCTTCCAATTCTCTTCCAGATTTTTTATCTTGTGAATTTTTAGAGGGTAGGAACAAGGTGACCCAAGATGCATCCAAATCCAAAAGGAAAAGGAAAGAATCCAGTCATTGATTCCATCAATATCCTGTCCCACAATAAATTCAATACCTTAGCCTCTCTAATGCCTCAAGCACCCTATCAATCTACTCCGTACAAAAAATCTCAATACATTAAGATTTTTGAATATGCCCTTTTCTTCCTTGATGAAAAAATTCATGCCAATCTCACAATTGATCAAATTCTCTCTAAACTTTTCAGAAAAAATCACCATTTTGTCCCTAAAGCACCCAACGTCTCTCATAAATACTATGAAGCCATTCTAGTTCTGTCAAAAAGTGCCATTATCACTCATGAAGACCGTAATGGAGAACATGCCTTTTCCAAAATGAAAATTATGCATATCCTGCCTCCTTCTGAATGGGCCGACAATTTATTTTCACAAAGAACTGTGCTCAATCCCAATGGGAGTTTATGGCCCTATGATTATTATGATTATATGAATGCTTGGGAGTATGCTTTGTTATATCAAAATTCCAAAAAATCTCATTCATGGTACATTAGCTTTTCATCCAAATGCAATTCGAATATTCCATACTGGTTCTGGCATAATTGGTGGACTCGTTTCGAAGCTCAATCTTGCATTCTCCCAGAAACCTTATTAAGTCATTATCAAACATTTGAATCTCAAACCAGCTTTGAAATTACTGAATCCCCTTATTCCTTCTTTAAATACATTTCCTCTTCCACCATTCCTTGGATTCTCCGCTGGGAATATGGTAAATCCCAGGAAACAAAGCCTACATGTTTTGTCCGTAATACATACATTAAATGGTGGGATAAATTTGATATCTCATAGTTTCTCAATAAATCTCATCATTCATCCCCTCAACCTGTTAGAATGTATGGACTCAATCCATCAGTTGATGTGATAAATTGATTAGTTTCTTTATTTATCAATAATATCATGCTTTACTTTCATGAGATGAATGTTATTTTATTACTTCATGCACATGACCAATACATATGACATAATGATTCATGAATTGAACCGGGTCCCATTAGTATATTAGATGTGTATGGATGAGATCCACACACGGGAGATATATGTCACAAATCTTATACTTAAATATCTTCACAACCAGTGATGAGACTGGGCATCTCATTTGACAAGGTTGCAACACTTTGATCACTATGAGATAGTGTGATTTGTCTCGATCATCAGAATGGAAGATTCTCGATCATGGTGCCGGTACATTGAATGTATTGAAGGACCGTGAGAAGCACCTTATGGAATTTTGTCTGGATTATAAGGTCTGCTCTCATAATTCCCTAGCAATAGGCTCTCAATCCTAAAACATTAATGAACCCAAGTTTCTATCTATTCATTTGCTTTGAGTCACCAATGGGTGAGGCCAACTGTAGGTCAACACCTTGGTGTCTTGGGTATGTGATAGTAGGACTGTGGGAACATTGAATGATTAAGATGGAATCTATCTTTATTATCTCCTTGTGCCAATTAATGGATTTGTCATTAGTAAGTGCGCACCCATCTCGATTAAGAGTTAATTGGACGGTACTGATGATCACTATGATTAATTGAGGCTCAAGGATAATAAGATATGGAACTTGGATTGGAAGAGACAGATTTATTCCAATTGATCCATGGATATTGATAGAGGGGCCTACTTGTGGTAATAGGGATGTTTAGGGTCTTCTATGTAATTTATTCCTAAGACTGGAGTGCAAATGCATTTATATAGTGGTGTTATTTGTAATTAACTGTGGGTCCGGATTACAAATGAGATGTGGGGTCGCAGTGTCCCAGTTGGAGCCAGCTAGTCTAGTCAAAAAGTGCCATTATCACTCATGAAGACCGTGATGGAGAACATGCCTTTTCCAAAATGAAAATTACGCATATCCTGCCTCCTTCTGAATGGGCCGACAATTTATTCACAAAGAACTGTGCTCAATCCCAATGGGAGTTTATGGCCCTATGATTATTATGATTATATGAATGCTTGGGAGTATGCTTTGTTATATCAAGATTCCAAAAAATCTCATTCATGGTACATTAGCTTTTCATCCAAATGCAATTCGAATATTCCATGCTGGTTCTGGCATAATTGGTGGACTCGTTTCGAAGCTCAATCCTGTATTCTCCCAGAAACCTTATTAAGTCATTATCAAACATTTGAATCTCAAACCAGCTTTGAAATTACTGAATCCCCTTATTCCTTCTTTAAATACATTTCCTCTTCCACATTCCTTGGATTCTCCGCTGGGAATATGGTAAATCTCAGGAAACAAAGCCTACATGTTTTGTCCGTAATACATACATTAAATGGTGGGAAAAATTTGATAACTCACAGTTTCTCAATAAATCTCATCATTCATCCCCTCAACCTTCTCTTATTACTCAACCAAATATAGCCAAACCTCAAGTAAAAAAGCAAGCAGCTCATCACCCTATTTTACCAAAAAGTTTCAAAGATGCAGTTCACGGAGAAGCATCTACTCCAATCAATACTCAGCAGCATATGGATCTTCTTCAAGAAATTCAGCGGATGAAAAATGAAATACAATTTCTCCGAAATCCTCTCATAAATAAATATAGCGGGTTCATTCAAGAAGTGTCCTCTTCTCATGGATCCGTCAACGATCAAGATGACACTGACGCTACAATGACTCCATCTGGCGAATTTTAACTACTTCAACCTGTTGATCATCCATGCACTTCACGCAGCAATTATTTAGCTATATACAGCTTTGCCAAATGTATCTCATGCAAATCTCAATGCGAATTTCGCCAGCAATTACAGCCTTCGCAACTTTCTATGCAGCAAATACTAAATGAAGATTTTGTATACAGAAGAGCCCATGGAGATGTATTACATGCAGCCATCTCAACTGCAACTTTCACAAGTTCCAATGCAGTAATATTCCTGATCTCCAATGCAGCAACCAACTAACATAGATCAAAATTCTGAATTATAACCAACTAACATAGATTTACTTTTGCTATGCAATCAACAAAAACAAAGAAAGAAACGGATATGATGCATGCAAAATTTGGAAATAAATGAAAGAAATAACAAGGAAATGGAAAGCTCAGAAACTATGGATATAAAAATTGATACTTCATTGATAAATTATTCTTACAAAGAGAGGAGACTGGAATGACTCTGATACCAGAATGGACGAGACCGGGACCGACCAAACTACTCTCTCTAAGGCTGTATTACAAGAAAGGAAGAAAGGGAAAGAGGGAGAATATTACAAATGATATAGATGGATTGTCTGATGTTGTGAGACAAGGGCTCACATTCCCTATATATAGGCAATATTTCTGAATTACATTTGAGATCCGCAATGGGATAAGATGTAGACGTCATTTACACCATATCACTGTATTACTGTTACTACTGCATTCAGGACCGCTGCATATCTGACATGCTGAATTCAGGACCGCTGCGTATCTGACATGTCTGTATTCTTACAGGTATTGTAAGCTGCATGACTTCATTACGGGATAGTGGAGTACCATATACATTATTTATTCATAAATGGATGCTACGTATGACAAGGTCTCCATAAAGTAAATTCTTGATGTGATGACCTTGGTTTCATAAATGCATGGGAGAAAGGACTCCATAAATGCATGGGTGTAAAGGACATTTATTGAAATATATTTTATCCCTTTGATGTTGACAGCATTGATGAGGGATTTAAATAAAGGTCATTTTGTCCATTTGAGACAATCTTGGCTTTATGTGAGGCTTTATTGTGGGAAACACATTGCTGCATTGGAAATCAGGAATATTGCTGCATTGGAACTCATGAAAGTTGCAGTTGGGATGGCTGCATGTAATACATCTGCATAGGCTCTTCTGTATACAAAGTCTTCATTTAGTATTTGCTGCATAGAAAGTTGCGAAGGCTGTGTTTGCTGGCAAAATTCGCATTTGCATGAGATGCACTTGGCAGAGCTGTATTTTTATAGAACAAATCTCCGTCTCTGAATTTATCTCTTTCTCCAAGAGTGGAAGATATTATAGTGAACAGGTCCAACAGTGGAAGATATTATCATGAACAGGTGTTGCTTGGTGATGCTGAGGCAACTAAGAGTATATGTGATAATTGCAGGCGACGGCCGATAAATTGCTAGATTATATTTGTTTGAGATTAGATGCTTGCTTGATTAAGCGCTCTATAATCTGGCAAGATAGAGCTTTTGCTCTAATTCTTGCAGCTATGTCATCCGGAAGAAGGGTAATAACCCTTTCCAGAATTTGTTGTTGATATTCAATTGGAGAGATAGATAATGATGCACATTGTTGTCCAAGTATTTAAATTTTTGATAGAAGGGAGCTTTTGCATTAGGAAATATAAATTATAGGGCTAGTAAGGCATGCACTCCAAATATTAGCAATAAGAGTTTGAGAAGCAGTAGATGGTGCAGGATAGGATGAGGAAAAAGGAATTTGAAAGGAAGTTCTTCATTAGCAGGGGCAAAGCTGGGCTTCGATTTTGGATTGGACTCTATGGGTTGTTTTGCAGTGAAATTGATTTTTGAAATATGAATATGCATGAGATTAAATATTAAGTCCATTGATTCTTCTAAGTCTCGGACTTTTAATAAATTTAAACTGTATGGGTTTATCATCAATCAATGTATGAATACCATCAATATTTACAGAAAATGGCTGAATTTTTAATAGAAAGGGAGTGCCAAGGATGACATCATTTGTTAAAACTTTCGTGACAGCAAAAGAAGTTTGGATGCATTTTCCGCTTTTACAAATATGAGCATTTGGAATTTTGTCATTCACAATTATATTTTTTCCATTTGCAGTACCTATAGTATAATTTTTTATTTTTTAATAATATCTTGGAGGAATTAATCCTTCTCTAAGACAATTTACATATGCTCCACTATCGATTAAACGATCAACAGATAAATTAAATTCTTTAATTTTAAGAGTTACAGTTGTATACCATTTATGATAGTGATATTTAGTGATAGAATTTACGAATTCTTGAATTTCTTCATCAAAAACTTTTTCTAGATTAGAGTCATCTTGATTGGTTGGGCTTAATTCTTTTCCTAATTCAAGAATTTCAAGTCTTCTTTTTAAGTTTCCAATTTCTTTAGTCGCTTCTTTTAATTTTGCAATTTCTCGTTTTGTTTCATTTACTTCATTATGAAGAACTTGAATGGTTAGTGATTTTGAAGAGCTTAGATTAGTAGAGAGAATGTCCTTCATTGAAATTGGTTGAAAATTCTATATTTGTTTATTTGGCTTTTCAGTGGATTTATCTTCAAGCATTTTTTGATAATATTTTCGTTTTTCTTCTTCAGAAGAAATATTTTCAATTAATTCCAAAAGTAATTCATCTTGAGCACTCAATACATTTATTGAAAAATAGGAGGATGAAGAAGAGTCATAAGAGCTTTCATCACTTTTGCAAATCAAGACATGTCTTGATCATCTTCTGAATTATGAGAACGATAGTCTAATTCATTGATTTTCTTTCTTGAATCTTTACTAAAACAGTTGTTTGCAAAATGTCCTTCTTTACCACATTTTTTACATGTACAATCAGATTTATTGGCCTTTTTCTTTGATTTTCTTTTCTTAGAATCATTTCTTTCATTTTTGCTTTTCTTATGGTATTTATATGATTTTTCTTTATTGAAATATCTTTCTTTTTGATAAGGTCTACGAGCTCGACGTGATGGGTGACGTGATGGGTTTTGTATGGGTTCATAGCCAAATTGATAGCGAAAATCGCCTAATTCTTGTTTACCAATTTTCTTCTGTCTATGTAAATCGGCTTTAATTTTCATATCACTGCATGTAGACATACCAACGCGACAAATTTTTTGAATTAGATCACCATATGTGTAGTTGGCATGATTTAATCTCCCGTTGTTTTGTTCTCGTAAAACATTTTTAACTTTTTCGGCAAAATGAGTTGGAAGGCCAAAAATAAACTTTTCTTTCCAGAAATCTTCATTAGAATTGAATAATTCGAATACAAGGGAGAGAAATACATCTTTATACCATCTAAAATCAGATAAAGTTCTACATCGGAGATTGATTAATTGTTCTCTGTATTTTTCTATTTGATCACTAACATTTCCAGAAAAATTGATTAGAATATTATGAATTAATTTTTTGACGGCATTTGAAATTGGTTAGCCTTGAGCATTTAGAAGAGGTTTACCGTCTTCATTTAATTTGACTGAATTGAGGATACTTGCTTTTTGAATTGGTGTAAGATAATACTCCCACCAGCCATGAAGTTGGCCAGTAAATCCAATGATAATTGTTTTTATGATTTGAGCTTGTGTATTGTCATAAATCAGACCGGCATTAGTATAAATTATCATATTACGCAGAATATGAAGAATGTCGTATTCAGTAAGTCCATCAATATTTCATTCAACTAATGAACTGCCATCATATTCACAATTTGCGATATCGGGAATTTCTTCAAATTAGAGATTCATTGGGGTGGGTCTACTATAATAATTTTTTTTTTTGATGTATGAGTGGTAGGATTGAATATTCGATTGATTTGAGGAATGAATTGATCTTTAGATTCATAAGTGGAGGAGTCTGTAGCAGAGTCAGAAGACATCAGAATTGGGGGTCCTTCAATAACTGCATTTATTGATTTACCTTTATCAAGAGGACCAATTCTTAAAGAAATTTCATTTTGAAAGTCAGCAGGAAGTTTTAATGGTTTTTTGTCTAAAGTTAATTTTGTAATAAAATCTGAACATAGTGCTGGAACATCTCTTGATATGTGATATTGAGAGGATGAACTTGAATCTTGTTGAGATAATATATTTTCAATTCTTTGCGTTTGAGATCCAATGGTTTGTAAATACAAATTTGTGAAATTGTTTTGTTCAATTAAATGGGATAAATGTTCAACAGTAAGAACTTTGGAAATTGAAGGTGTTGGAACATTTTTAAAGGGAGTAGCAAGCAAATCCTTTAATTTTATTGTTTCTGCAGGAGGATGAACTGATTCAATCGTACCCTTTTCGGTTTCCCATGTTTGTGTAGATTTATCAATTGTCATCATTATGGTTCCTTTTTTGTTTATTTTTGACGAAAGCCAATCAAAGAAAGGGATATTTCTGCGTTCTTGATTCATTTGTTCATACCATAAATCTTTTAGTTGAGATCTTTCAAATTTAGAGAATTTGGTAAAAAACCATTTTGTCTTCGGATGTTTTAATAAATCTTGTTGAAGGAATTGTTTATCAATTTTGAAATCATTTGTTTCTTCCTTGGTTTCATGAATTAAGGAGATTGTATTTATTGAGACGTCAAAATCTGATTCGGATAATTTGACGGATTGTATATCTTCATCTTTTGCTTCTGAATAAGCAGGAAAGGCTATGCCTGAGGGAAGGATTGAAGGGGATTTTGGGATTGATAAACAAATCACTATCTATGTAGTAATATAACCAACTAACATAGATTTAGGAAATGTATCAATCCCATCGCTTATGTAATTTATTTTGATCATATATTTTAGTCTGGTCGGTTATGGTCCGCACCGTTCGGAACGGCCACTGGGGCCCACCTTATGACCAATCCAAATTGACCACTCATTCATAACCTCTTTATAGGCACTAAATCCCATGAATTTGCATGGATTCGGATGAACTAGACCGGTAGATTGATGGTCAATTTTTCTCCTTTGATATAAAGCTATTAAACTTGTGGACCATGGATGAAGGGGTTAAAGGTATTAGATTGACTTCAAATTTGAATATGTAAGTTAGCCCCACTTGGATCTTTCAATCCCCCTTGTCCCATGACCAGCAGAGTCTCATGGCGGGCCCCAATAGGTGGTCCGCACCGTAAACTGTAAAGACTGTCCTTACAGGACCGCCTCCCTATATATATATTAGACATAAACAGGGTGGGCAAGTTACTGAACCAGCCTTGGGTCAAAATCTATAGACCCATGTACATCCCAAACTTGACAAAGCGCTACCATTACCAAGACGGTCCCTAATAGGGGCAGCACAGAGTGGGTCACCCTGTTAAGCCGATCGTGCCATCCCCATACAATTACTGGACAACTTTACAGAGATTTTTCTATAAGGTAATGTTATGGAGAGCGTGCTGCCACTGTAACAAAAGCAGTAAACATTTTCATTGAACCACGATAAAACAAACTAAGAAAATAGTATGAAGAACAAGTGGAATGTCATAGGAGAATGTGAATCAGATTTTCAAGTCATTAATAGATGGACCTGTCTGTAGTCCACACAAGCGTGTCTGTGTGTGTACATTTTATGTTCATGCCTGCAATTTAGACTAAACAATGCATGTTGTGTGTTCCTGATGTGGGTGCCCGCATGCGTGCATTCTAGGGATGCATGCCTCTGCATGTGAAGAACAAGTGGAATGTCATAGGAGAATGTGAATCAGATTTTCAAGTCATTGATAGATGGACCTGTCTGTAGTCCACACAAGCGTGTCTGTGTGTGTACATTTTAAGTTCATGCCTGTAATTTAGACTAAACAATGCATGTTGTGTGTTCCTGATGTGGGTGCCCGCATGCGTGCATTCTAGGGATGCATGCCTGTGCATGTGTGTGGAGAGAGAGAGAGAGATTTTCCCTTCTATTTAGAACCATAATATCAATTTAGGCAAAAATATCAACAGTAACTAACAGGCAAGAAACATGTTGGATGGTAACCTTCATCCCAGGCATTTGAACCCACTCCACAGCGGTTCCAGTTGCCTTCGAAAGAAACTCTGTTAAAGTCTCCTCTGCAATAGACGAAAGTCTACAAGAAACACCACAAAACGTCCCCATAAGCAACCCATCATCAGCATGACAATAACAAAAATAATACTGATTATTATATAATATAATAATGTCATTTTTACCTACCCTGCAGGACTAGCATCCCTTGGCGGATGCTGCGGCGTCAAATGATGTTGACCATTCGTCACCACTGATTCACAGCTGGTATCTGTGGCAGCCAGCGTCGTCTGCAAGTCACAAAACCTTTAAAACAGAAAACCCAAATCATCAACGGATGAAAAACAAATGAAAACCAAAAACAGCAACATAAAACCAAATCAATCCTCTTACATTCTGAGTCTGTTGGCGAAAATAGCCATTTTCATAAACCAACTGAGACACCTGCTTCTGCAACCTGTGATTCTCCTCCATCAAGAGCTTATTCATTGCCGTCAGTTTTCTGTTTACACCATGAAGACGCGACGCCTCTTTCCGCTGCTTTTCTCTGCATCTAAAAATCTCAAAGCAAAAGGCATTTTCAGTTGCAAAATATTATACACGTAAATTTTCAATGTTCATTTTTTCACAGTACCTTCGGTTCTGAAACCAGACTTTGATCTGCTTGGGCTCGATATTGGAGAGAATTGGGCACTCTCTGATAACTTGCTGCCGACGAACAGAGCTCGGTTTTGGGCATTCGTGATAGAGCCTTTCCAGAGCTTCGACCTGTTCCGGTGTGTAGCGGACGTATTTTCCAGGATCCATACCAGATTTCACTTCCTTACATGAAGTTACCGCCATCACCTTCCCAAATCAGAGAAACCCAGACTCCGAGAAACCCTTTTCTTTCTTTTACCAATTCAAATGACTCCGAGAAACCCTTTTCTTTCTTTTCCCAATTCAAATCTCATCTTGCAGCAGCCGTGTTCGGAGTTTTAGCTCCATTACCATCAAAATAAAGCTCTCTCAGCTCAGAATGTGAAATCACAGAATCCAGGAAAATCCAAGTTGAAGATAACGTCTGTGCGGGATATTTACGCTCCGTTGAGTTCAGCATCTCGTATTGCGCCCTTGGCCTCAGTGACTTCCCCTCATTGACTTCCCCAGCTACATTGCAGAGCACTCTGACAAATAGGGTGGGCGCCGAATCTTCCTTATCACATCCACATTTACGTGAGAGATTTAAGGAGAGATCCGATATTACAGTACCCTCACTTACCCCACCAAGAGTCGTAGATATGGGCTGATATGATAAGTATCCTCACCTACCTCCACTATGGAACCTTCTTATCTCCTCTATATATATACTTGCATGGTAAGCCATGAACAGGTACGCAAATACACTGCACCGTGCTGCACTAACTCAGACATCGGAGTGCCTATGGCTGGCAGCAGCCCTGGGCCCTGATCTCTGTTTCTTTTCCCTTTCAGGTTTTAGGCCATCGGTATACAGCATCATACTTTGTACCTCCCTTTCGTACTTGAAACACTCCAAAAGGGACACTACTTGAAACACTCCAAAAAGGGGTGTCCCACACCAAAAATAGCGAGGGATAGATGCATATGAATATTCCTATATATATATATATATATATATATATATATATATATGAAGTTTCTAACTACCACTTCAAAACCGGGTTTTCCCCAATTTGAGTGCATTTTTCCTTCCTCTCCCCCAATGAGAAGCGACAGCAGCAAACACCACAAGAACATTAACCAGTAGTCTGACGCTATAGATGCAAAACACCTCAGATCTTAAGAAAAATGAGAAGTTTATCGAGAATCTTGTAGATTTGAAGCGTGACTTTCAACTCCTCCTTTCACTTTACTAAAGATTCCCGATTTCAGGCCTGAAACAGCAGAATCGGCGACTGTTTTCCTCCTTTTTAACCACAAAAGCCGAAAAGCGAATCGACCACAAAAGCCGAAAAGCGAATCGGCCACTTGCAATTTCCCGAGTTCCGATGTCACGTAGAGATATAGAAGCCAGTAAACAAAGAGCAAAAGGAGAAAAAAGCAGCAGCAGCAACAGCGAATAGATAAGAGGTTTTCCCCCTTTTCGTCATCCGATTTTTTCTCCAACCGAAGAACGAACGACATCAAATCAAATGGTGAGTTGGTGATGAAAATCCAAGGAACAAGCTCTCATTCAAACCCGAAGAGATTTACTTACGACTATTTGAGCTTTTACTGAGATCTGAAACAAGTTAGGGTTTGCAGAAACGGGAAATGAGAGTCTCGTGAGAGAGAGAGAGAGAGAGAGAGAGAGAGAGAGAGAGAGAAGATTGATCGAAGCGGACGAATGCTTGGATCGAATGCTGAATTCAAGAGGAGATCTCGGTCGCGATGATCCGCAGCAGCTCGATTCGATCGAACGTGAAGAAGTAAGACATTGCCAATAGAAAGAATCGAAGGGTTTTGGTTTTTGGAATGAAAAGAGAGAGGAGGAACAACTCCTGCGAGTTGAGTGAGTCCGAGGGAGGGTCTTGTTTAGAAATAAGATTAGGACTTAGGAGACGAAAATGCCTTCCTATGACTTCGTTATTACAATGCTGCCACTCCCCCCTTTCGGTAGCAAATATGGCTGGCACAGCCGAAGAAAGGGTTAATAATGATAAAAGGGATAGTGTACACCATGTGACCACGAATTCCGGTAGTATTTCGCAAAGCAAGCTTCATGCGGGTTGAAGTATGTTATTAATTCAACATGAATTGCAATATTTAATCTTCATTCGAATATAAGATGTGACAACCTAAGATGAAAGCCCAAAGGGGCATTTTTTTGTTAACAAGAATTTCTTGCTGGAGTTCAAGATGTTGGGAATTCATAAATTTGGAAACGTGATGACTTATAATTTGGCATTTAAAATGTCCCCATTTTTTTTTTATGCTCGACCAAAAGGAGGATTGCGTAATTCCATCCTATGGGATATTAATGAGGTTTTGATATATTAATTCTCCTTAAATTTATTTTTTTCAATTTTTAGTCTGGTCGGTTATGGTATTTCAAGTCAATAAAATATATTATGGTATCAAGTTTTAACAAAATACTGAAAGGAAGTTTATTGAATACCGACAAGATTTGCTTCTGGTACAGACATTCCCATATATGTTCATGATAATATGAATTTTCAATTAAAAACAAAAAATTATTACAGTAGACCCACTCCAATGAATCTCCAATTTGAAGAAATTCCCAATATCGCAAATTGTAAATATGATGGCAGTTCATTAGTTGAATGGAATATTGATGGACTTACTGAATACGGCATTCTTAATATTTTGCGTAATATGATAATTTATACTAATGCCGGTCTGATCTATGGCAATACCCAAGCTCAAATCATAAAAACAATTATCATTGGATTTACTGGCCAACTTCATGGCTGGTGGGAGTATTATCTTACACCAATTCAAAAATCAAGTATCCTCAATTCAGTCAAATTAAATGAAGACGGTAAACCTTTTCTAAACGCCTAAGGCCAACCAATTTCAAATGCTGTCGAAACATTAATTCATAATATTCTAATAAATTTTTCTGGAAATGTTAGTGATCAAATAGAAAAATACAGAGAACAATTAATCAATCTCCGATGCAGAACTTTATCTGATTTTAGATGGTATAAAGATGTATTTCTCTCCCTTGTATTCCAATTATTCAATTCTAATGAAGATTTCTGGAAAGAAAAATTTATTTCTGGCCTTCCAACCCATTTTGCCGAAAAAGTTAACAATGTTTTACGAGAACAAAATAACGGGAGATTAAATTATGCCAACTACACATATGATGATTTAATTCAAAAAACATGTTGTGTTGGTATGTCTATATGCAGTGATATGAAAATTAAAGCCGATTTACATAAATAAAAGAAAATTGGTAAACAAGAATTAGGCCATTTTTGCTATCAATTTGGCTATGAACCCATACAAAATCCATCACGGCACCCATCACGTCGAGCTCGTAGACCTTATCAAAAAGAAAGATATTTTAATAAAGACAAGTCTTATAAAGACCATAAGAAAAGCAAAAATGAACGAAATGATTCTAAGAAAAGAAAATCAGAGAAAAAGGCCAATAAATCGATTGTACATGTTATAAATGTGGTAAAGAAGGACATTTTGCAAATAACTGTTTTAGTAAAGACTCAAAAAAGAAAATCAATGAATTAGACTATCATTCTCATAATTCAGAAGATGATCAAGACATATGTCGATGTTGCAAAAGTGATGAAAGCTCTTATGACTCTTCTTCATCCTCCTCCTATTTTTCAATAAATGTATTGAGTGCTCAAGATGAATTACTTTTGGAATTAATTGAAAATATTTCCTCTAAAGAAGAAAAACGAAAATATTATAAAAAAATGCTTGAAGATAAATCCACTGAAAAGCCAAATAAACAAATAAAGAATTTTCAACCAATTTCAATGAAGGACATTCTCTCTACTAATCCAAGCTCTTCAAAATCACTGACCATTCAAGATCTTCATAATGAAGTAAATGAAACAAAACAAGAAATTGCAAAATTAAAAGAAGAAGCGACTAAAGAAATTGGAAACTTAAAAAGAAGAATTGAAATTCTTGAATTAGGAAAAGAATTAAGCCAACCAATCAAGATGACTTTAATCTAGAAAAAGATTTTGATGAAGAAATTCAAGAATTCGTAAATTCTATCACTAAATATCACTATCATAAATGGTATACAACTGTAACTCTTAAAATTAAAGAATTTAATTTATCTGCTGATTGTTTAATCGATAGAGGAGCAGATGTAAATTGTATTAGAGAAGGACTAATTCCTAGAAAATATTAGAGAAAACTACTGGGAAAAGCCCCTAAGGGCCCCCATGGATCGCTGTAGACCCAGTGAAATGTTGGAGACCGGAGAGGTCTTCTGGGCCCATTTTTATTTATTTTTATTTGTTTAATGAAATGGTCGATATCGACCATTCAAGTGATTTTACATAAGTATTTGAACCCCATTTCTCCCTCATGTCGCGCTCGTCTCCTTTCCCTTTCTCCCCTTTTCCCTTTGTCTGTCGAAACCGACATTTGCCCTGTAAGCTCTGGTCCCAGCCAGTGGTCCCAAGAAGCTTTTGTAGTCCTCCCTCCTTTTCCATTCAAAGTCGCGATCTTCACATGGAGGTGCGTGTTTTACCATTTGTTTCGCTTTTACCCTAAGTTAGAAATGTTTTCGATGGTTCTTTGAATAGAACAAACCCCTTTCCGTGGGCATTAGCGTATTTTGATTGGGTTATTGAAATAGAAGCCATATTTGGAAGGTAGAACCAAACAGTTGCATGTGAAGATGCGAACGTAACCGTCTGCAGAGGCATCCTTTCCGTGCCTCGCAGTGGATATCGAAGTCCATTTTGGTGGTTAAAAAACGGATTAGCATTAACCTCAAATGCCTGGCACTGCATTCATTGAACTGAACCATCATTCATCATGTTAAAAGATCAAACCAAGTTCTATGTGCAGCATCTTTTGCTTGGGTTGTTGAACAAAAGCCAGGCAATTTTTGGAACCAAACATTTGCTTGCTTATTTCAAACCAATCATTTTTTGTTGAAATTCAATAGATAGTTGAAAGAAGTATTCTGGCCAATGTCTACATTGAAAATTCTTTGATAGGTCCCTGCAATGTATTGTAGTTAACAAACCTGACTTCATGCCATCTGTTAGAATGCGTATTACTTTTAACATTCCATTTTACAATGATTGGTGCGGTATCCATGGATGTCAAAATAAATTGTGATTTTACATTTTTCTTACTCACACTTTGGTGTACTAATTAGCTAGCTAAATGGGCAGACTGTGTCATGAATTATAAACTTTCACATTAGTTTGGTATAGCACTTGCCTGAACCTATCACAACCGTATTAGTCATTTTTAGTTTTGATCTACATATCTCTGCCCAAAAGATACTACAGTTTTGCTCCATATATTCTATTTTTTGACTTACTAATTTTTGATAAATTTGAAGAGAGTGGCTTTCACCTGTATTCTATTTTATCTATTATTTACTCTATGGTATGACTACTAGTGTGCTTCATCTTGGATATCTACTGTTAAAACTTAAAATTGCCTATGTCACAAATTTCTTATTTGTTGCTTGCTACTTCATGCATGTTTTATATGTAGTTCCCATGTGACATGCACATGATGCTGGCCCTTCTCATCAGAGAAACCTTTTATATGTAGTCCGGAGGGTACAGTTGTTTTCCTTGTGAGGTGAGAGTGAGATTATATATACTTTAGAGGAACTATCAAGTAAAGCTAGAAACCATTTTATGTTTAGAGTGATCCCCATTTCCCAAATATATATGTAGTTTTTATCATGTATCTAAAGAAAGAAAAATGCTGTTTTGCCTGTTCCCACTGCCCCAAGATCAATATGTCATGCAGGAAAGGATAAAAAGATGAGCAACTCTAATTTTGGCTATTTCATGTTGAAAAATAATGTTTTTATTAGTGCAAGTGCTCATTATGGGCCAAGGGTCCCTTCCTATAAGGAATTGTAGAAGTGTCCGCTATCCCCTTTCCATTAAAGAGGCTTTCGACGCAGTGCCATTAGAATTCACAAATTGGTGAGATGAGCTGACATGAAATATCCTGGAAGAGTCTGGTGAGGCATCCTGTTCATCTGGTGAGATCGAAGTCAAAGCTGATTGTCTCCAGTTCAAAGTGTCTGCATACATTGGCACTGATTTAACTTTGTCTAGATCAATTTGTACATTGGTTGCTTGAATGTCAGGTTGAAGCTCAATGCTCTTTTTGTTTCTTGAATCTCTATAGACCTCTTTCTACATGAAGAATGAGTGCACACATCAGTCAAGGTTTTAAAGGCTCTGGAAGTAAATACAGTCAAGAACAAATGCAAATGTGTGATACATGAAAGGTACATGACATTAACTTAGTGGTGTTAAGTACGAGCCATCGACGATGAGAAAACGTAGGCATGTCAATTTGTCTAAAGGGAATTCTTTTAATGGAAAAATAGGAACTAAAATGTGTAAAACTAATACCTTGGTCTACAATAGCAACTATGCATTAGCATCAGAATATTTCAATTATCAAAGGTCTAGATTCTGAAAAAGGGAGAAAGTAAAAACAAACACATCTTAATTATTTGGGCATGCAATTTTGCTGTGACTTTCAAATATAAGACCAAACTACAGCCCCAACTAAGAAAAATGTTCACAACTCATGTGAATGCTTTGAAACTCATGTATGCACATACATATGTTTTTTTTTTCGTTCAAGTATTTCACTGCTTATTCAAGTATATGCATAAACAGATCCTTTTTATTGGTTCAAATATACATATCTCGAAGGAAAAAAAGACACAAGCAAATAATAAAAAGCTAAAGTTCCAAATTTATTAGACTGAGTTGAAATTGTAGTTGATTTGAGAGAGGAAAATAGAGTAGTTTTAATAATAATAATAATAATAATAATAATAATAATAACAATAGCGAGGAAGAAGAAGAAGAATCCTATGCATATATCCTTGATGAAGTCCAATCCTGTGCATATTCAAGAAATCATAATTAAGAGCTCTGTACATATATCCCAGAAGAAGCATATATACTTTATGAAGTATAACCCTACGCACAGTCAATAAGTCAGGATTACCTTATCGGACCATTAGAACATCTAAGACTAAACCTTCTGGTGATAACATGGCAAGGAATCTCATAGAAATTATAGGAGAAGCAAAGGATTCGGATTCCCCACCCACACCCACACACCGCACACACAGTTGACTTCAAGTGTTGCGTGCACAAACACACTTTTAGAACGATGCTAATTTGAGAGAGCTCTTCAAACCATCGCGACAAAGTTATTCGTCAGTTTTTCTTTTTTGGAAACTCACATATATTTCTTCATTTTTAACCATTTTTTAGAAATAGAGATCTTAAAATTCATATGTCTTCTCATCATATTCAGTTTCCATTAAAAAGGAGATATGATGGTCAGTTTGTTTTTGGAAACTCTCATAAATATCTTGATTTTTAACCATTTTTAGAAATAATTATCTTAAAATCCCTATGTCTTCAAAAACATGAAACAAATAGTATGCAATTAATATCTGTCAAATCAAGAAGTTCAACACTTTGATCAATGTAAGTTACCATTTATTGATGTGACTCTTTGGTGCATTATCCATTGTAAAAATAAATGGTTTGTATATCCATATTTAATTAGCATTATTTTTCACTTTGTAGACGAATGAAGAAAAAGCCACTGATGCTCCAACAACTCTCCTTTACAACCAACGGTATCATATATCGGAGGGTATCCGCCAAGGAGAGGTATGAATCCTACAAGTTGCATTATGAAACTCAACTCCATACGTGCTGACGTTACTTCCTTTGTGTAACTTATACTAATATCATTCCGCGTATGGTATTATTACAGTTTTGGACTTTCTTTTGGAATACACATTTTAACAAGCATTTTCTTATTATTGCGATATGCAGGAGTCCGGTCGCCTTCGGTGCATACCAACAAATCCAGATAAACATATTTGGGAGCTGACAAAGCAACAGAAGAGCTATGTCAGGCCGGTTGGGCTACATCACTTCGCAGAAATTGATCGCATTGTCATCGATCATGCACTAATTACAGCACTAGTAGAGAGGTGGCGCCCTGAGACCAACTCTTTCCACTTCCTATCCGGCGAGGCAACTATCACCCTTGAAGATGTTGCGTACTTGTATGGGATGCCTATAAATGGCAATTTAGTGACTGGATGGACATCCCTGGGCAGGATGGTCCAAGCAATTTGTCAAGAGGTTCTTGGGTTAACCCCACAGCCAAAGTTGCACTATGTGGGGATAACGGTTAAATTTAAGTGGCTTAAAGATAATTTCAAGGTGGAGAAACTGGCGGAGAAAAAGAAGCTCAAGAAATACAAGGAGCATGAGATATTCGCCACTCGGGCCTATCTATTCTTCCTTGTCTCTGGCCAAATTATTACTCAAACTTCCGGTGCTCGCGGACCCACCTATTTACTGGAACTGTTTAAAGAGTTTAAGCCTTATGCATGGGCACCTGCTTGTCTGGCCAATCTTTATAGGATGTTGACGAATGCATCTCGATGGAGCCTTGAACAGATAGCTGGTGCTCAGGAAGTGGACGTTGAGCATGGCGAGACAGAGGGCCATCAACAATGGACACCAACTGGGCCGCTACAGCTGTTACAGGTCTGAATTTTCAATTATTTACATTAACTGGATTCATTTACTAAATTGACTGCAACATGCTGATTAAAAGTTTTTTAAATGGTGCAGCTGTGGGCTTATACTCGGATGTCTATTGGAAAGTGTCCCCAGCCAAAAGAGTTATGGAAAAAGGATATTAGATTCCCACTATTTAAAGCTTGGCAAAAGAGGCTGCCTAAAAACCCCGGCCTAGCAACTGTGAAAGAAGTAAGGAAGCAACTCAATGCTATGCATGCTGATGGGGTAATCAAGAGGAACAACATATTAAGTTTATCATTTCCTTTTCTCAATGATTGGAATTTTTAATTTCTCATAATTTCACATTTTAATGATGTTTTTTTGCAGTTCACCTGGCAGCCTTATTCGTGCCTCGGGAAGAAGTTTTTGAACAAGGTTTCAAAGGTTGATCGCAGTCTGATGTCGTCATCCACAGTCTTGATCTACTACTGGATTGTTGAACGACATAATACGCGGCGGGTTATGAAACAATTCGGACCGATGCAAGTAGTCTCACCGCCTTTCAACATCCCAATCACTAGACGAGAACGCAAGTCTCATCATGTGTATGCCTATAGCCAAAATATGGATAAGGAGGTGGAGGATATGTGGGATGCAAGAAGTGAACTCGGACTGCGCGGTGTGGAGGATACTACAGCCCAGCATACGGAGGAGTATATGTTGTGGTTCCGTGAGAACACGGTCCTGTATGTTGGAAGACAAGCTAATGCGGATCAACCCGCCGAGGGCGAGCAGACTGATGGACCCGATGTGCTTGATGCAGACGATGTTCCTACTGCACCGGCCGTCCCTCTTAAGGCGGTGAGATATACACTGTGATCTTATCCACACTAAGTAATTTTGTCCAAATTTTCATATTAATATCGATAGATTATCCGTCAATTGAGAGGAGCTATGTTGTTAATGTGTGCAGGTCCAGGATCTGGTGCTTTGGATAGAGCGCTCTCTTCAGCGAGCCTCGGGCAAGAACACTCGGATGGAGAAGTTGAATATGTCAATTGGCAAAAAGTTGGCTAAGTTCAAGCATTATCTTGGGACAAGTTGGGAAGACTTCTCAATGGATGGGTGCAGCAGCTCACAGTCTAAGGAGGATTTGGCAAAGAAGAAAATAACAATCACTTTTGTAAGCAAGAAGAAAGCTGCTGGGAAAAGTCCTGCGAAAAAGAGGAAGAGCAGTAGACGACATGCTGTTTCGGTGTAAGACACTCCTCCACAAAAGGCCGATGAATCAGGAACGATACCGCCTTCCCCTAGAAAACATGACATTGAAGCGGAACCGATGCAGCCTTCATCTCCATTGCACAACCCTGAAGTTGAGGGTATGCCACACATGCAAGTCCCCCCCGAATTTTAGGAAGTCCTATGCACACCACCAATCAGCAGATCATTGTTCGTCTCGCCTATTCCGGTCTCCAGCTCTTCTGCCTTAGTGGTTTTTGCCCCCTTGGCCAGTTTACATTCGTTAGTGTGGAGGATAAAATGACTGCCACGTATGCGCAAAGTCCCTGTGAAATTTGATGACTATGTCCATTTTATCGTTGAACATGATTATGTGCTATCTGAAGTGGACAAGTTCTTCCTCAAAGGCTTCAAGGAATACTTTGAGAAGAGGTACGCGTACTCTAATGGATATGACTTTCTACACAATATAGTCGTGGAGTCCATGAGTCTGTCTGACATTAAATTGTTATGCAGGAAGGATGAGTTGGACAGTATATGTACCATGGTAAAGGCCAATGACTTGCACAAGCTCCTTGACGAGGGAACGTGGATGGACGCAAACATCATGTACTATTATTTTGAACTACTCAGCTGATGGTATATTGTGTTTTTTACATTGGAATGTGCAGCTGATTATGATGGTTAATCTAATTTTGTACTGATGGTATATTGTGTTTAAATCCTGTAATTAACACTCTGAAATTGGACAGATGTTTTTTGATCAATTCCTCTATGTATAGGTATCCCCTCTCAATGTATGTCATTTTAGGCAGCTCATTCATTCACAGACATAGTATAAAAAGTGTTTATAAACATTGTCGATATCGACAACTTAACTAATTTATTGCAGAGATGAAATAGTCGATATCGACAACTTAACCGCAAGTTTATTTTCCTGCAGAGATTCTGATAACAGTTAAATAGTCGATATCGACCACTTAACTGCAACTTTATTTTTCTGCAGAGATTCTGAAATAGTCGATATCGACAACTTAACTGCAAGTTTATTTTCCTGCAGAGATTCTGATAATCGTTAAATAATCGATATCGACCATTTAACTGCAAGTTTATTTTTCTGCAGAGATTCTGAAATAGTCGATATCGACAACTTAACTGGAAGTTTACTTTCCTGCAGAGATATCTGATAACAGTTAAATTGTCGATATCGATTAGTTAACTGCAAGTTTATTTTTCTGCAGAGATTCTGAAACAGTCGATATCGACAACTTAACTGCAAGTTTATTTTCCTGTAGAGATTTCTGATAACAGTTAAATAGTCGATATCGGTTAGTTAATTGGATGTGCAGGAAAACTAAAAACCAGTTAAGTGGTCGATGTCGACTACTTTCATGTATAGCTGAAATCAATAAATTTGTTAATATCGACCATTTAACTGGACACTCCTTCCCTGCAGAGATTTTAGTAATCCAGTTAAATGGTCGATATTGACCATTTAACTGGATTATCTTCACATGCAGACATTTTTCATACCAGTTAATTGGTCGATATCGGCCATTTATAGTATCCTGAAATACTCGATATCGACCTGTTTAATTGCAGCAAGTCCCTCTTGATATCAGTTAAGTTAGTGATATGGACCAATCATATTGACCACCAATCATATGGATCTGAATATGTATTTTAAAGTGTAATATCTGACTTGGACAAAAAAATGCTCTAAATAAAATCATGCTTCATTTCACTTAAAATTTCATATTTTACAAAAAAGAGTCACAAAAGAACACTCCACTGTCATTAATTACAATGTGGCATCCTTGTTCTACATGTACAAGCTGACACTATTGCCAAAAAATTATTTGACCGTTTACAGATTGGTCTACAAGCGTCACATATAATACTACCTCAAAAAATAATGTATATATACATCACCAACACATGTACAACTATGAAGGCCTCAAAATGGAATAAAAAGCTAAGAAGGGTTCCTTCACCATTCAAGTCAAGCGTGGGTTGGAGGATTGCGGCACGTTCCACGGTTATATCCCCTTCCTCTACAGTTTGAGCATGTTACCACCTTCCGCTGACAATAACTGTCTTCGGTTCGAAGCCTTTTCTTACGAGGACGTCCTGGCTGTTTGGTAGCTATTGGTGGAAGGACCCTCACGTCTGATGTATGCTCCCACTGCTTGTTGTCTCGAGTGGCATGTATAACTTCATTATAAGTGGAACGATACACTGCTGACAGATACCAATGCTCGCAAAAATCGTACGGATCATAATTTCTGACTTTCATTGACGCCAGTGCGTGACAGCAAAGGATGCCCAATAACTGCCATTTCCGACACATGCAGCTTTTTCGTTCGAGATCAACCACATCGACGTATTCCACAGATTGAACTTGAAATTCAACGAGGCCAGCCACCCTAACATGAACTCGTCGAGCTTCCTCCATCTCTTGACTTAGCATTTTCTTTGCATACGGAGTAAGACGAGTGGACACCGCTTGGCACAAGAGATGACGCTTTTGAAAGAAATCCATTAACTTGGCACGTATCTCTTCTACCTGTTTAGTAATAGGAAGGACTCTTATGTCTCTTAAGAGACTGTTAGTGCATTCGGCCGCATTGCTAGTTAGCATTTCATACCAATGCCCTTGTACGTATGCATTCGCCCAACGCTCCCGTCCAATCGCGTCTGTGTAGTTGAACGCGTCCTGGCTGACTGCACGTATATCCGTCATGTAAGCCTCGTACTCACAGGACCTATATGATTTTGCCGCACGCCAAAATTTCATAACGATAGCCCCATCACTAAAAGCTGCCTTTTTGTTTTCTGCAATGTGCCGGCAACAATAACAATGTACAGCTGCAGGTATGGTGTTTTTGAGTGCTGGGACAAGACCCGTTTGACGGTCCGAAACAATAGTCAAATTGAAGGGCTCTCCCAAAGATATAAACAAGTTTGCGAGGAACCACTCCTAACTGTCACGCCGTTCCGCCTCAGCAAAGGCAAAGGCAATGGGGAGGAGCTTGTAGTTGGCATCATGTGTGACGGCTACAACCAAAACACCTGGATACTTGCCTCGGAGATGTGTGCTGTCAACAGCAATCACTCGCCTCATGGAGCACGTGAACGATCTTAAACATGGTCCGAATGCTCAGAAAAATCTCCTGAATCGGTCATCCACTGTGTCTATGTTTGTTACGGTCCCAGGGTTGGCCATTCGCAATTCAATACAATAGAGAGGCAATATCTTAAATGATTCTTCGTACGACCCCCGGACTACACGAAGTGCCATTTCCTTTGCAATAAGTGCCTTTCTGTAGCTAATTGTTGACCCAAATTCCGTCTGGTAGTCGTTCATTATCTCCTTTGGTTTCAGATCTGGGTTTTGCCTGACTCTATCCATGATGAACTCTGTAATAAGTGCTGACGTTGCCTGTCGATGCGCCATACCCATCATTGGTTTCGAACATCGGTGGATTGGATTGTACGCCCGGACCTTAAACTGCGGCCCCGACTCGACAATGGAAGCATGAATTCGCCAGGGACATTCTTGATCTTTGCAACGTGCCGTGACCTTGGTCTGGTTGGTCTTCAGGTGCTTGAGCGTGAAGTTTCCGTAAATTGCAAACTTAGCAAGAGTATTTCGAAAGTTCTGTCGATCAGGAAATTCACGACCGAGCCACATTTCCCTTGTAGAGTTGGAACCGACATCTGTGTTCACCTCTTCAGGCACCATATTGTCATCTAGATCTAAATGTGGGGCTTCAATGGAGACATTTACCATATTGGATGGATTCACTTTGTCAGTGTTGACTTCGCCATTGAACGTTGGGATTCCACGGATATTCTTGTTGGGACTCTGTTTTTCAATTTTTATTTTACCAAGACAATCTTTTCCAACGTCTGTATCATTAACAATTTCTTCGTGTCCGACCGACTGATGTGTACTCACATCGTTAGGTACAGTTTGAAAACACATTTCATCCATATAATCAAGAAATTCTTCTTGTCCGATTGGCTGATGTGGACTAAAATCATTATGTATAGTTTGAAAATGCATGTCTTCGTCCACATGTAGATCAA
The DNA here is from genome assembly GCA_028538565.1 of Umbellularia californica. Taxonomy (NCBI): domain Eukaryota; kingdom Viridiplantae; phylum Streptophyta; class Magnoliopsida; order Laurales; family Lauraceae; genus Umbellularia; species Umbellularia californica. Next base: position 7,144,430 of record JAPQWN010000001.1, on the reverse strand, counting down.
CAGTAGGCAGTTCATGAGATTGAAATGGCTTCATGACCTTTTTTTGATTGAAAACTCTTGACACGTTCCTCGTTCTATTCAAAGAAGGCCGATCTTTATAAGTCCCTTGAAACCTACAACAAGTCACTGAAAAGGTAAGCAAGAGTGGAAAGAAAGTAGTAGTTGTTAACTAACAAGCGCAGTGGTAAAATCAATACACGTACCTCTGTTGTTCGCCTCCTATATGTTGCCCATCGTTCTCGCATTTGAACACGTATAGATATATACCATTCACATCATTCCCTGATGCTTTCAACATTCTCCTTACGTCGTTATCATTGTCAATGCTGGCAAGTGAAAATGCTCATTTGTTGTGATGGAGGTATTGTAAGTTTAATTTCTGGATTGATGGGCCACAATTGGCTGCTTCGTTTGCTTCATTAACCAGAGGCGCATATGATATGTCCATCGGTAAATATCTCATCTTCTGTCTTCTTCCATTGTACACCGGACGAATTATATCGAATTCGAAGCGGCCATCGTAGTGGAATATGAACAACACCTCGCTGTCTGGCATCCTATCATTAAATAACAAAAAAAAAAACACTTTAGCTTGTGAGGAAGATGTGCTTAAATTAAGACAAACACCTACGTAGCAATGTGAGATAGTAGTGCAAATAATGAAATATTATAATTACTATCTTTGTTTATATACCATTCACAGGATGGAGAAACAAGATAGAATATAATATAAGCTTCCTTAGATGGAGAAGAATAGATATATTTTGGAATCCATCGACTATAATGAATGTATCTGGTCTGAATGGGCTACCTTTTTGAAACAAACTCTCCTTATGAAATGTTTGATCAGATTCATACTCTGTGGCACTTATAGATTGCAGAATATAGAAACAGTAGCCTTTTTAAGAGACTACACACAAAAACAACGACCATTACTACTAATTTATTCGATGATGTCTTGGGGACCATAATCATGTCGCTTAAAAGGGGACTTGTAGACAGAATGCATCCCAAAACCAGCAGCTGTTACATCTCCCGAAGGCAAAGCCAGGGACTGTATTTCGATTCTCTAGGGTTTCTCAAATTAGAAACAGAAAAATAAAACAGATTATGATTTTTCGGGGGGATCATTCAGTAAAAGAAGGTGTTTAAAAGTGTCTACCAACCTCTTAATGTAGGGAATCCGAGTTTGTCATGGACTCTGAGTGCTGGCCGGAAGGGATGATCGCAGGAAGTGGTAAACCCATCAAATGAAAGTGGCTTCTGCCTGATACAACATCGTGTAAACTATATAAGGGGTATGCCATATTGGTCGATATCGACCATTTCATTAAAAAAATAAAAATAAATAAAAATGGGCCCAGAGGACCTTTTCGGTCTCCAACATTTCACTGGGTCTACAACGATCCATGGGGGTCCTTAGGGGCTTTTTTCGGTAGTTTTCTCAAGGTATTATGAAAAAACAAAAAATTATACTATAGGCACTGCAAATGGAAAAAATATCATTGTTAATTATAAAATTCCAAATGCTCATATTTGTAAAAGCGGAAAATGCATCCAAACTTCTTTTGCTGTCACAAAGGTTTTAACAAATGATGTCATCCTCGGCACCCCCTTTTTCTTGAACATTCAGCCATTTTCTGTAAATACAGACGGTATTCATACCTTGATTGATGATAAACCAATACACTTTAAATTTATTGAAAGTCCGAGACTTGGAAGAATCAATGGACTTAATATTTAATCTCATGCATATTCATATTTCAAAAATCAATTTTACTGCAAAACAACCCATAGAGTCCAATCCAAAATCGAAGCCCAGCTTTGCCACTTTGACAACAATGTGCATCGTTATCTATCTCTCCAATTAAATACAAACAACAAATCCTGGAAAGGGTTGATACCCTTCTTCCGGATGACATTGCTGCAAGAATTAGAGCTAAAGCTCTATCTTGCCAGATTATAGAGCGCTTAATCAAGCAAGCATCTAATCTCAGACAGATATAATCTATCAATTTATCGACAATCGCCTGCAATTATCACATATACTCTTAGTTGCCTCAGCATCACCAAGCAGCACCTGTTCATGATAATATCTTCCACTGTTGAAGAAAGAGATAAAGTCAGAGACGCATATTTGTTCTGTAAAAATACAGCTATGCCAAGTGCATCTCATGCAAATGCGAATTTCGCTAGCAACTACAGCTTTCACAACTTTCTATGCAGCAAATACTAATTGAAGACATTGTATATAGAAGAGCCCATACAGATGTATTACATGCAGCCATCTCAACTGCAGCCCTCAAGATTTCCAATGCAGTCATATTCGTGTCTTCCAATGTAGCAATAAAGATTCACATACAACCAAGTTGTCTCAAATGATAAATTGACCTTTATTTATATCCCTCATCAATGCTATCAACATCAAAGGGATAAAATATACTTCAACAAATGTCCTTTACAACCATGCATTTATGGAGCCAAGTCCATCACATCAAGCAAATACTTAATGGAAGACTTTGTCATACGTAGCATCCATTTATGAATAAATAATGTATATGGTACTCCACTATCACATAATGAAGTCATGCAGCTTACAATACCTGCAAGAATACATACATGTCAGATACGCAGCGGTCCTGAATGCAGCAGCTACAGTAACAAAGTGATACTGTGTAAATGACGTCTACATCTTATCCCATTGCGGATCTCAAATCAATCTCAAATGTAATTCAGAAATATTGCCTATATATAGGGAATGTGAGCCCTTGTCTCACAACATCAAACAATCCATCAATATCAGTTGTAATATTCTACCTCTTTCCCTTTCTTCCTTTCTTTCTTGTAATACAGCCTTAGAGAGAGTAGTCTGGTCGGTCTCGGTCTCGTCCATTCTAGTATCAGAGCCATTCCAGGCTCCTCTCTTTGTAAGAATAATTTATCAATGAAGTATCAATTTTTAAATCCATATCTTCTGAGCTTTCCATTTCCTTGTTAGAATGGACGAGACTGGGACCGACCAGACTACTCTCTCTAAGGCTGTATTACAAGAAAGAAAGGAAGAAAAGGAAAGAGGGAGAATATTACAAATGATATTGATGGATTGTTTGATGTTGTGAGACAAGGGCACACATTCCCTATATATAGGCAATATTTTTGAATTACATTTGAGATTGATTTGAGATCTGCAATGGGATAAGATGTAGACGTCATTTACACAGTATCACTGTATTACTATAGTTGCTGCATTCAGGACCGCTGCGTATCTGACATGTCTGTATTCTTGCAGGTATTGTAAGCTGCATGACTTCATTATGGGATAGTGGAGTACCATATACATTATTTATTCATAAATGGATGCTACGCAATACAAAGTCTTCCATAAAGTATTTGCTTGATGTGATGGACTTGGCTCCATAAATGCATGGTTGTAAAGGACATTTATTGAAGTATATTTTACCCTTTGATGTTGATAGCATTGTGAGGGATATAAATAAAGGTCAATTTGTCCATTTGAGACAACTTGGCTTTATGTGAGGCTTTATTGCAGGAAACAAATCCTGTATTGCTGCATTGGAGATCAGGAATATTACTGCATTGGAACTTGTGCAAGTTGCAGTTGAGATGGCTCCATGTAATACATCTGCATGGGCTCTTCTGTATACAAAATCTTCATTTAGTATTTACTGCATAGAAAGTTGCGAAGGCTGTAATTGGTGGCGAAATTCGCATTGAGATTTCCATGAGTTACATTTGGCAAAGCTGTATATAGCCTATATAATTGTTGCGTGAACTGCATGGATGATCAATAGGTTGAAGTAGTTAAAATTCACCAGATGGAGGCATTGTAGCGTCAGAGTCATCTTGATCGTTGACGGATCCATGAGAAGAGGACACTTCTTGAATGAACCCGCTATATTTATTTATGAGAGGATTTCGGAGAAATTGTATTTCATTTTTCATCCGCTGAATTTCTTGAAGAAGATTCATATGCTGCTGAGTATTGATTGGAGTAGATGCTTCTCTGTGAACTGCATCTTTAAACCTTTTTGGTAAAATAGGGTGATGAGCTGCTTGCTTGTTGACTTGAGGTTTGGCTATATTTGGTTGAGTAATAAGAGAAGGTTGAGGGGATGAATGATGAGATTTATTGAGAAACTGCGAGATATCAAATTTATCCCACCATTTAATGTATGTATTACGGACAAAACATGTAGACTTTGTTTCCTGGGATTTACCATATTCTCAGCGGAGAATCCAAGGAATGGTGGAAGACGAAATGTATTTAAAGAAGGAATAAGAGGATTCAGTAATTTCAAAGCTGGTTTGAGATTCAAATGTTTGATAATGACTTAATAAGGTTTCTGGGAGAATGCAGGATTGAGCTCCAAAACAAGTCCACCAATTATGCCAGAACCAACATGGAATATTGGAATTGCATTTGGATGAAAAGCTAATGTACGATGAATGAGATTTTTTGGAATTTTGATATAACAAAGCATACTCCCAAGCATTCATATAATCATAATAATCATAGGGCCATAAACTCCCATTGGAATTGAGCACAGTTCTTTGTGAGAATAAATTGTTGGCCCATTCAGAAGGAGGGATGATATGCATAATTTTCATTTTGGAAAAGGCATGTTCTCCATCACGGTCTTCATGAGTGATAATGGCACTTTTTGACTGAACTAGAATGGCTTCATAGTATTTATGAGAGACGTTGGGTGCTTTAGGGACAAAATGGTGATTTTTTCTGAAAAGTTTAGAGAGAATTTGATCAATTGTGAGATTGGCATGAATTTTTTCATCAAGGAAGAAAAGGGCATATTCAAAAATCTTAATGTATTGAGATTTTTTGTACGGAGTAGATTGATAGGGTGCTTGAGGCATTAGAGAGGCTAAGGTATTGAATTTATTGTGGGACAGGATATTGATGGAATCAATGACTGAATTCTTTCCTTTTCCTTTTGGATTTGGATGCATCTTGGGTCACCTTGTTCCTACCCTGTAAAAATTCACGAGATAAAAAATCTGGAAGAGAATTGGAAGAGCCTTTTATAAATTCAATGTCAAAATAAAAAATAGCAAGTAAAGCTTGCCATCTAGCAAAAATCTGTTTTGATGCAAGATTTTTAACATCATTCTCCAAAACTTCTTTTGCAGATTTGCAGTCAATTATTAAAAGGAAATTTTGATTCAAAATGTCACTTTGAAATTTGAGTATGCATAAGACTATGGCAAGGACTTCTTTCCTTATTGTAGAGTAATTTTGTTGAGTTGTGGTCCAGATGCCAGAATAGAATCGAACAATCTGTTCTTTTCCTTGAGCGGTTCTTTGAAGAAGAATTCCGCCAAACCCTATTTCAGATGCATCTGTTTGTATAATTTTAAATAGATCTGGATTAGGAATACTTAAGCATGGCAATGATTTAACCTTTTGTTTTATCTTGCGAATTGCTTCTGTATGTTGAGGAGTCCATGGTTCAGCTGAATTTTTTAAGCATTTTTGTAATAGATTTATTTCTTTAGAGAGATTTTGATAAAAGTGAGATACATAATTTAAACATCCTAAAAATCCTTGTAACTGTTTTTTATCTGTAATTTCATCAGGAAAATTATCAGCAAACTTGATTACTCGTTCAACAAGAGTTATTGTTTTACTTGATATTTTATAACCAAGAAACTGTATTTCCGTCTGAAAAAGCTTTATTTTTCGTTGAGAAAGAACTAAACCATTTTTCTTTATAATCCATTTGAAAGTTTTTAAATGTTTCCAATGATCATCAATGGAGCGAGAAAAGATTAAAATGTCATCAATATAAACAATTGAGAAATTTTTATAAGGATGAAAGATTTCATTCATCATTTCTTGAAAAGCTGAAGGGGCATTTTTTAACGCAAATGGCATAACATTCCATTCATAATGTCCAAAGGGGACGACAGTAAATGCGGTTTTATAGTGATCTTTTTCTTCTACCTGTATTTGCCAAAAGCCTGACTTGAGGTCAAATTTTTAAAAAATGAAGGCTTCATATAGGCGAGTGATAAGATCTTGTTTATTGGGAATTGGATATCGAATTGATTGAAGAACTTTATTTAGCGGTTTATAATTGATTACGAGGCGGGGAGCTCCTCGTTCTTTTTCTGAAGCATTTTCAACATAAAAGGCTGCACAACTCCAAGGAGAATGTGATTTTCGAATTAGTTTCTTTTGAGTAAATCTTTTATTTCCTTGTCACATAATTCTAAAAGTCGAGGACTCATTTGAGATGGCCTAGCTTTGGTAGGAATATCTCTTTCGCTGAATGTAGAAATATATGGTAAAGATACCTGATGTTTCTTTTGATGTCAAAAGGCAGAAGGTATTTCGGAACAACATTCTTTTATTAAGAAAGTTAGGAAATTATTTATTTTGGATTCAAATTCGTTTGATTTTAGTTGATCCTCTATTCGACAAAGATTAATGTCCTTTTTAAGATTATTAATATATTCTTCTTTATGGGTGATAAGCAAATTAATTTGATTTATGTTTTCAAGATTTGGAATTATAGGTGTATAATTAAAGGTAGAAATGTTTCCAAAGGACTTTTTGTCACGAAAATATTTTAGTAATTCTTTAGAAGCTATACTGCGTAATATATCAGAAGTATTATGGGTACTTAACACATTTAGGTGTGATACTGGAGGAGTGTGTTGATTTTCCATTTGGTCAACGGTATTGTCGTTGACTTTTTGTGTATAAGAAGAGTTTGAATATGGTGGTTTATTATTATTTTTTGTAGGAAAGGCTTGGTCATTGTCAAAGTTAATAGTGTTGGATGTGGATGTAGAAGTATTGAATGTAGTGGCTTATAAGCATTTAATCGGAGTGGAGGAAATAGTATTAAACATACTAGCATTTATTTCTTTATGTTTCATTGATTCTGAAGGAGGAAGAACTGATTCACTCTTACACTTTTTGGTTTCCCATGTTTGTGTAGATTTGTCAATTGTCATCATTATGGTTCCTTTTTCGTTTATTTTTTATGAAAGCCAATCAAAGAAAGGGATATTTCTGCGTTCTTGATTCATTTGTTCATACCATAATTCTTTTACTTGAGATCTTTCAAATTTAGAGAATTTGGTAAAAAACCATTTTGTCTTCGGATGTTTTAATAAATCTTGTTGAAGGAATTGTTTCTCAATTTTGAAATAATTTGTTTCTTCATTGGTTTCATGGATTAAGGAGATTGTATTTATTGAGACGTCAAAATCTGATTCGGATAATTTGACGGATTGTATATCTTCATCTTTTGCTTCTGAATAAACAGGAAAGGCTATGCCTGAGGGAAGGATTGAAGGGGATTTCGGGATTGATTTATTTTGAAATGTTGTAGATGCTGATTTGTAAGATTCAGCGTCTGATGGGGTTGATCTTTTTTTAGATAAAAAGCATGATCTTTGTGTATTTGCAAAATTTATTATTACTTTTCCATCTGGATATTCAGTAATTGATTCAACATCATCTTGAATTAAAGGAATTTTTGGTTGGGCGTCTTCAATCTCCCATTATCCGGAAAGATTTACGTATTCCCATTTAATGAATTTGGGTGTAGTGACTTTATTTCTAAAATTTGTAAGGAATAAAGTTGTTACTCCTTTTAGTTGGGATGAATAAGCAATTTCAGGGAAAATTGTGTTCATGGCTTTGTAATAAATTCTGTATATTATGGCAACATTTTGTGATTAAGGCTCCATGTTGAAACCTTTGATATGGATACCTAGAGTGATAGCTTTATGGGCACTGGGATCATTAAGTGATACGGTGAAATTGGGAAAACAATTGAAAAAGGCAGGGCCGTCATGAAGGCTGGCTTTGACCATCCCTATAAGGGAATCTTTGAATGATACATGTCTTTTATCTCGAACATAAGCGAGACAGGACATATTTAAACCAAGTCTGGTTAATGGCTTGATTGCAACTTGAACAAGTGCTATATGCATGTATTTATATTTTGTTTTATGCATTTCAATTTTTTCTGCAGAAATAAGATATAAATTTTCTTCATTTTGATGAATTGAAAGAGTTTCTTCTACGGTCTTTATTACATAATTGGATTTCGGTATAAAAGATCCTTCTTTATAAATTTCTTTTAAAGAAACTTTAGGGATTGTCCAATCTTGGATTGATTTTTCTATATTATCGAAACTTATTTCTTCGAGATTTTTAATTGAAATTTTATTTATTATGGGCATGATGGATGATGATGCAGAAGAAGAAGTAGAACCTGTATTAGAGGATGTATTTCTGCTTAATGATCTCAAAAGTCCAGACATCATTAACTAATTATTGTCTCTAAGCAGAATGACTGGTGGCCTGTCAACGGTTTACGCCACAAAGCCCTAAACGCTCTCCTGGCTAATGGGCAACAAAGGCTATGCGACAAGGGGGCCTCGGACCCAAATCACTCCTTTTAGGAACAACAAATAATCAACTCTATCTAGGCAGTTTAGATCAAGATTCAAAAATATAACCAACTAACATAGATTTACTTCTGCTATGCAATCAACAAAAACAAAGAAAGAAACGGATATGATGCATGCAAAATTTGGAAATAAATGAAAGAAACAAGAAGGAAATGGAAAGCTCAGAAGGTATGGATATAAAAATTGATACTTCATTGATAAATTATCCTTACAAAGAGAGGAGAATGGAATGGCTCTGATACCAGAAGGGACGAGACCGGGACCGACCAGACTACTCTATCTAAGGCTGTATTACACTTGTTCATATATCAAAACCCTTCCATGTAATATGATGATATATTTCTTTCTGCTCTGATACCAGAATGGACGAGACCGGGACCGACCAGACTACTCTCTCTAAGGTTGTATTACAAGAAAGAAAGGAAAAAAGGGAAAGAGGGAGAATATTACAAATGATATTGATAGATTGTTTGATGTTGTGAGACAAGGGCACACATTCCCTATATATAGACAATATTTCTGAATTACATTTGAGATTGATTTGAGATCCGCAATGGGATAAGATGTAGACGTCATTTACACAGTATCAATGTATTACTGTAACTGCTGCATTCAGGACCGCTGGGTATCTGACATGTCTGTATTCTTGCAGGTATTGTAAGCTGCACGACTTCATTATGGGATAGTGGAGTACCATATACATTATTTATTCATAAATGGATGCTACGTATGACAAAGTCTTCCATTAAGTATTTGCTTGATGTGATGGACCTGGCTCCATAAATGCATGGATAGATGTGATGGACTTGGCTCCATAAATGCATGGTTGTAAAGGACATTTGTTGAAGTATATTTTATCCCTTTGATGTTGATAGCATTGATGAGGAATATAAATAAAGGTCAATTTGTCCATTTGAGACAACTTGGTTGTATGTGAATCTTTATTGCTACATTGGAAGACACGAATATGACTGCATTGGAAATCTTGAGGGCTGCAGTTGAGATGGCTGCATGTAATACATCTGTATGGGCTCTTCTATATACAATGTCTTCATTTAGTATTTGCTGCATAAAAAGTTGTGAAAGCTGTAGTTGCTGGCGAAATTCGCATTTGCATGAGATGCAGTTGGCATAGCTGTATTTTTACAGAACAAATCTCCGTCTCTGACTTTATCTCTTTCTTCAACAGTGGAAGATATTATCATGAACAGGTGCTGCTTGGTGATGCTGAGGCAACTAAGAGTATATGTGATAATTGCAGGCGATTGTCGATAAATTGCTTGATTATATCTGTCTGAGATTAGATGCTTGCTTGATTAAGCGCTCTATAATCTGGCAAGATAGAGCTTTAGCTCTAATTCTTGCAGCTATGTCATCTGGAAGAAGGGTATCAACCCTTTCCAGGATTTGTTGTTTGTATTTAATTGGAGAGATAGATAACGATGCACATTGTTGTCAAAGTATTTGAATTTTTTATAGAAGGGTGTTTTCGCATTGGGAAATTATATTGGCCAGTAAGGCATGCACTCCAAATATGATTAATAAGATTTTGAGAAACAGTAGATGGTGCAGGATAGGATGAGGAAAAGGAATTTGAAAGGAAGTTCTTTATTATCAGGGGCAAAGCTGGTCTTAGATTTTGGATTGGCCTCTATCGGTTGTTTTGTAGTAAAATTGATTTTTGAAATATGAATATGCATGAGGTTAAATATTAAGTCTATTGATTCTTCCAAGTCTGGGACTTTCAATAAATTTAAACTGTATGGGTTTATCATCAATCAAGTATGAATACCATCAATATTTACAGAAAATGGCTGAATTTTTAATAAAAAGGGAGTGCCAAGGATGACATCATTTGTTAAAACTCTCGTGACAACAAAAGAAGTTTGGATGCATTTTCCGCTTTTACAAATATGAGCATTTGGAATTTTGTCATTCACAATTATATTTTTTCCATTTGCAGTACCTATAGTATAATTTTTTATTTTTTCATAATATCTTGGAGGAATTAATCCTTCTCTAATACAATTTACATATGCTTTGCTATCGATTAAACAAGCAACAATTAAATTAAATTCTTTAATTTTAAGAGTTACAGTTGTATACCATTTATGATAGTGATATTTAGTGATAGAATTTACGAATTCTTGAATTTCTTCATCAAAATCTTTTTCTAGATTAGTGTCATCTTGATTGGTTGGGCTTAATTCTTTTCCTAATTCAAGAATTTCAAGTCTTCTTTTTAAGTTTCCAATTTCTTTAGTCGCTTCTTCTTTTAATTTTGCAATTTCTCGTTTTGTTTCATTTACTTCATTATAAAGATCTTGAATGGTTAGTGATTTTGAAGAGCTTAGATTAGTAGAGAGAATGTCCTTCATTGAAATTGGTTGAAAATTCTTTATTTGTTTATTTGGCTTTTCAGTGGATTTATCTTCAAGAATTTTTTGATAATATTTTCGTTTTTCTTCTTCAGAGGAAATATTTTCAATTAATTCCAAAAGTAATTGATCTTGAGCACTCAATACATTTATTGAAAAATAGGAGGAGGATGAAGAAGGGTCATAAGAGCTTTCATCACTTTTGCAACATCGACATATGTCTTGATCATCTTCTGAATTATGAGAATGATTGTCTAATTCATTGATTTTCTTTTTTGAATCTTTACTAAAACAGTTATTTGCAAAATTTCCTTCTTTACCACATTTATAACATGTACAATCATATTTATTGGCCTTTTTCTTTGATTTTCTTTTCTTAGAATCATTTCGTTCATTTTTGCTTTTCTTATGGTCTTTATAAGACTTGTCTTTATTAAAATATCTTTCTTTTTGATAAGGTCTACGAGCTCGACGTGATGGGTGACGTGATGGGTTTTGTATGGGTTCATAGCCAAATTGATAGCAAAAATGGCCTAATTCTTGTTTACCCATTTTCTTTTATTTATGTAAATTGAGTTTAATTTTCATATCACTGCATATAGACATACCAACACGACATATTTTTTGAATTAAATCATCATATGTGTAGTTGGCATAATTTAATCTCCCGTTGTTTTGTTCTCGTAAAACATTTTTAACTTTTTCGGCAAATGGGTTGGAAGGCTAGAAATAAAATTTTCTTTCCAGAAATTTCATTAGAATTGAATAATTGGAATACAAGAGAGAGAAATACATCTTTATAGCATCTAAAATCAGATTAAGTTATGCATCGGAGATTGATTAAATGTTCTCTGTATTTTTCTATTTGTTCACTAACATTTCCAGAAAAATTTATTAGAATATTATGAATTAATGTTTCGACAACATTTGAAATTGGTTGGCCTTGGGCGTTTAGAAGAGGTTTACCGTCTTCGTTTAATTTGACTGAATTGAGGATACTTGATTTTTGAATTGGTGTAAGATAATACTCCCACCAGCCACGAAGTTGGCCAGTAAATCCAATGATAATTGTTTTTATGATTTGAGCTTGTGTATTGCCACAGATCAGACCGGCATTAGTATAAATTATCATATTACGCAAAATATTAAGAATGCCGTATTCAGTAAGTCCATCAATATTCCATTCAACTAATGAACTGCCATCATATTTACAATTTGCGATATCGGGAATTTCTTCAAATTGGAGATTCATTGGAGTTGGTCTACAGTAATAATTTTTTGTTTTTGATGTATGAGTGGTAGGATTGAAAATTCGATTTTGTTATCTTCAAAATCATAAATTTAAGGATTGAGTGCTCAATATCCTTATTTTATTTCTATTTAATAAATCTTGTTGAAGGAATCCTTTTTCAATTTTTAGTCTGGTCGGTTATGGTATTTCAAGTCAAAAAAATATATTATGGTATGAAGTTTTAACAAAATACTGAAAGGAAGTTTGTTGATTACCAACAAGATTTGCTTCTAGTATAGACATTCCCATATATATTTCTGGTACAGACATTCCCATATATATTTTTTAATAAAGGGAAAATTACAAAACGGGGCCTAAGTTTTTCTCAGATTTGAAAATAGGACAAAATTAAAGCCACATTTCAAAATGGGCCTTAAGTTTTCCAAGTAGATTTCAATTTAGGACATCCGGTGGAATTGGGTGCCTGTCGGCCAACTTTCCCCTTTTTTTTTCCTAAAACCCAAAAATGCCCTTTTGGCATCACCTTCGCCTTCGGCAACCCCGCCAATAGCTTCATCGGTAAGCACTACTTTGGCCTCAAGGGCATCATCTCCCCCTCTGCCGACTACAGCAACTTCCTCTAACAGTGGGCCTTCGCTATAGCCACCGCAGGCATCACCAGCGACTCCATCGCCGTGCGGACCCAGTTCGTCGCATACCTCATCTACTCCTCCTTCCTCACCGGCTTTGTCTACCCCGTCATCTCCCACTGGTTCTGGTCCAACGATGGGTGGGCCAGCCTAACGCAGAGCAACCTCCTCTTCGGGAGCGGGGTCATCGACTTCACCGGGTCCGGCATCGTCCATATGGTCGGTCGCATTGCCGGCCTCTGGAGGGCCCGCGCATCGATCGCTTTGACCACGCCTGCCGCCGGATCGCCCTCTGCAGCCACAGTGCCACCCTCGTCGTCCTCGGGACCTTCCTCCTCTGGTTCGGATGGTACGGCTCCAACCCTGGCTCTTTCCTCAACATCCTCAAGAGCTACAACGACGGGGACGGGGGCTCCTACTACGGCCAGTGGAGCGCCGTAGGAAGGACCGTCGTCACGACGATCCACCCTCAGCACGCTGTGCCCCCATTCAAGCCGAATTTTCCCACTTCAAAAGAAGGCCAGCTTGTTTGGGTAGCTGCACACATTACTAAAATGGGGCTTTTTTTAATCTTCCAACTGTTTGCAGGCAAGTGCCCTCGCTTGCTGCTTTACCAGAGGTTGTTAGCATTACATCCAAAAAGCACCTAAAATCTCTACACACAAATATACCTCGAGGCTTAATGGAATCTGAAGCTGCAGCTGGAGCCATGAGAATACTCAAAACAGATATGCACAGAGAACACTCAAAACAGATCTGCACAAGATTGATCCATACAACTGTCAAAACCTGATAGTAACACCAAATGCAAAACTGTTCAAAAAAAAATCATATGCCTCCGGAATCATGCAGAAAACCTGATCATGCTTTTTCTATCAAATTACCCATAAATCATGAAAGATTTTTCCTTCAAAAAGTAGAAATATTTTTGCAAGGAATCTATCTATAAACATGAAATGCTCTAAAGAAGGTTCAAAAGTGAGATTTTTCACAAGATGAAGCTAAAATAAACAAAAGAAAATTCATATGCAGAATTGAGATTGAGAAAAGAATGCAGATTGAGATCTAGTAGAAGAATGGATCGGAAAGATTTGAGCTTTCACAGGAGGCATTGGAATGTGACGGATGTCTGCAACGGGCTCCTAGGCGGCGTCGCGGCGATCACATCCAGGTGCTCCGTCGTGGAGTAGTTGGGAAGGCTATCGCCGTTGGAGACACGGCCGCCGAACCCGTCCTCCTCTTCTTCTGCCTTTTTTTTGCGATTCAGAATCCTAAGGACAATTTTGGGTTTTAGAAAAAAAATTGGGGAAAGTTGGCCGGCGGGCATTCAATTTGGCCAGATGTCCTGAATTGAAATCTACATGGAAAACTTAAGGCCCATTTTGAAATGTGGCTCTAATTTTGTCCTATTTTGAAATCTGAGAAAAACTTAGGCCCCGTTTTGTAATTTTTCCTTTAATAAATTCAATGCATCATAATCGTTCCTTCAACAAGATTTTGAATATTATGGTCAATAAAATACATTGTATTGAGTGCTCAATATTTTACTAATCGATTGATACACTTTTAAAATTTCTTGTAATATACATTTATTGAAAATTATACGAAGTAGGATAACCCAAAAATCTACAAATGTATTAAAAGTAAAACACACCAGTAACTCTTAACAACTTTCAATATTCTCTCATATGTAAGGATTTCAAATCGTAAGGTGGTTGGTTCTTTTCTTTTTCTTCTTTCAAGAAGAGAAGCCGCCTCTTCTGGAATGGAAGTCATAGTCATATCATGCAAGCTACCGTCAAGGTAAAAGAGTCGTGTTGAGCATCTTAATAAAAACATGTATCCCATTGAGTTACTTTATAGTCCCATTGGCCTTCATTGATGGTGGACATTCTGTAGATCTGCACAAACCTCATTTGCCTCCACCGTTATCATTCGACGGTATAAGTAATTGGCTCAATTAAATAATAAGACTGCAGAAACTGCACAGTGTTATCATGAAAAGGCTTGTTATCAATTCGTACAAAGTGAGATGCCAATACTTTCAAAGGTATAGATCACCCAAAAATACGAGCCCATATGTACAAACTAGCTAGATGCGCAATGATATTGTGCATATTCTCATTCCATCAAATTTTTGGAGGCCACGTTTGTATATCATTCGTGGAAACGAAAGTCATTCGCTTTTCCCAACCCCAAGGAAAGTCTTTACGGTAGAAACACAGAAAATCAAGCTGTGGAAAAGCATTTGAACCAAGCGACGGAGAAAGAATTTTTGCAACAAACTGTCTCACTTTTCTTTTTTGGAAAAAAAGTGATTACATAAACATGCCCTTAAGTGTTTGAAAGGGTGTCAATAGGCAGGGCCAAGGTCACCCAAATCCACACCTTTGGTTTTCATTTTCAGGCCCAAAGCCTAGCCTTCGAAGAAATTGGTAAGCCTCAGCTCTGCAATTTTAACCATTTGGGCAAAATGTGGATCATTGTTTACATTTATTTCGGAAGAAGTTGTTAGTAGTTAGTAGGCCTAATGGGCCATGCCTGTAATGGAGGCCTAGATCTGCACCTTTTACCATATGGGCTAGATTTTTACATCATGCAATGGCCCCATAGGCCTCAAACTCTCTCCAAGCCTTCCCCATGCTGCACAGAGGGACTAGCCTGGCCCAAAACAGCCACTTCATGTAGGGAAGACTAAAAAAAGAGAGGATAACGTTGCTTCATTATTTCTTTTCAAATCCACTTTCAGTATTATGTTTTACAAATTATCTTTAGTCTGTCACGCCTGAGATCATTTAGTAGAGTCTACCGACATAATTTAAAAGGGGAAATGTCTATTTCACTCCACACTACAAGATCATAATCATAAACAAAAGAAACAAGTAGGAAAGATATGTCAACAGTCCTCTCCAATCTGCTATAATAATACCATAGAAGATAGAGTTTTCTCTCCTACCCTTTAAGCTCGCTTGCAACTGCAGCAAAACCAAACTAGAGCTTATATGGCCATGGGAAGAGGCAGTGGCATGATGTCTGTGTTTGTTGCGTTGTTGCTCATCAATTGGTCGACTGATTCCTCCGCTTCGCAGACCCATGTTGTTGGGGAAGAGAACGGATGGGAATTAGGAGTCTCCTATGAGGATTGGACAAACGGCAGGCAGTTTGATGTTGGGGACACTCTTGGTAAGCCCCGCCAAAATATTGCACTATGTGATATCTTACATCTGTAGGATATTATATCTTTTGCTGTACAAATAATTTTTTGGTACATATTTAAACTTAGTTGGTTGAGAGGCAAATGTCAATTCTAAAGAAGGCGAACAATCAAAATACCTAAAAAGAAAGGACATGGCTTATTTTATAATTATATAATAGACCTCTTTAAGATGATCATACCTAGATCTTGATGAGATAAG
This sequence comes from Umbellularia californica, assembly GCA_028538565.1. Lineage (NCBI taxonomy): Eukaryota > Viridiplantae > Streptophyta > Magnoliopsida > Laurales > Lauraceae > Umbellularia > Umbellularia californica. Next base: position 7,128,286 of record JAPQWN010000001.1, on the reverse strand, counting down.
ACTAAGTTGATAAAGTTTTTGCCGATGGTTCTACACAAACAAACACACCAAAAAAGAAAAAAAAAACCTCTTTTCTTTCCTATTTTATAACACCACTAGCACTCGTAGGCTGCAGTGGACTAGGCCCACTAGGGCCCACTCCAAATGGGCTGTGTATTGACCTGTAAATTGGATCAGGTATATGTTTTAGGCCTAACGGCATATCCCAGGACTTCTAAACACAATACTTAGCTTTACAAGCAACCCATTGATCCAATCTTAAGTACCACTCACTGGGCTGAGACTGAAAATCATCATCATCAAAGGCTTGTCCAAACTACCGTTGGGGTAGGTGACATTTATCATGTTTCTCCATTCAAATTTACTGGGAGCCAAATCGTCGAATGGGATATACTTCTTCAGATAAATCCTGCCAATCCCAAGCCCACATAAACAAGGGTTGTGTTGGGTAGGGTAATAGACAACTTGGCACAACCTAAACATGAATTATGAATCATGAAAGTATTTTTCTTACAATATTGAGTTGCCTAGGATTATGACACAATTCGCTGTGGCAGTTTTCAAATATGAGCCTGGAGAGCACAATGTTGTACCGGTAAATGGGGCTTCATACAGAAGCTGCAGGCCCACGAAATGGTCTGCTTCAAAGGCAGTGTCGACTGGCAATGACAAGTTTAAGCTGAAGAGGGGAGCTAACTACTTCATTTGCAGTCTCCCCGGCCACTGTGAGGAAGGCATGAAACTCCTAGTGAAGGCAGACTAGAGCAAGTATGTGTCGATGAAGAGTAAGTTAATAGGTGTGTGTAATGCATATACAAGTGATCGTGAGCTGTAATTGGGTGGTCTCTTTCCTGTAAAAGTTTTCAATAATGATCACTCATAATTTCCTTTTAAGTTTAATAAAAATATGGGTTTTATTCAAGTTGCTGGAGATTGTGTGCGTGTTTGTGTGTTGTGTGTGTGTGTGTGTGTGTGAGAGAGAGAGAGAGAGAGAGAGAGAGAGAGGGAGAGAGTAATGTGAGATCAAGAGTCGATGCAGCAGGATATCACATCAAGTTGCTGGAGATTGTGTGCGTGTTTGTGTGTTGTGTGTGTGTGTGTGTGTGAGAGAGAGAGAGAGAGAGAGAGAGAGGGAGAGAGTAATGTGAGATCAAGAGTCGATGCTGCAGGATATCACCTCAATCAGTAGTGCTCCCTTTTAAAAGAGGATTTTTTGCTGATGAAATAGTGCTTTTTGTTGTTTCTTGCTTTGAATGGCCCGTTGGATCCTTCCAACTAAATTGCCCTACACTCAGTTTACTTGTAAGTCCAATAACTTGGATGTTGGAACCCTATTCTGCTGTAATAGGTTACAACAAAGAACAAACCAACTGTAGCTTCCAGGTAATTCAGGTTATCTAAATGCATCAACCATCATCTATGCATAAAGCAACTCACCTGCACTGAGTTTAGAAAGATTCAAAAAGGCTCAATCAATTTAATGAGAAATCAGTGGGGCTGTCCGATTTGATGTAGTGAAGCCAAAGCGCAGTCCTCAGTCACGACTCACTACTCAGGGATCAACATCATATCCATGGATGGTGCATTCTATCATCAATGACATGGGACTTACGTTATCCGCAACTATATTTCTTAGATCCTGTTCCAAGATAGTGGAACGAATGAGCTGATTCACTTGCAAAAGCTGGAATTTCTAGAATGGATGCAGTGGTACAGAGTGCTCTATTCTTCTTGCTTTTTTTTTTGAATGGTTACTTTTATTTAAAAAAAAAACAAATAGTACAAGAGAGAAGTACTGAAAGCAAAAAAAAAAAAACAAAAAAGGGACACAAAAGAAGCCCTAAAAAACAACCACCTAAGGCCCTGTCTTAGAGAAGGCCACCTCTTTCTAGTGATACACAGTTTGATCTATTGAATATCCTCTAAAAGAAGAAAGAATGGACACCTAAAAAGCTACTAAAAACTTCGATTTATCTACCAAGCTGCTCTCATTACAAGCAATTCCTTCAAAACATCTCCTATTTCTTTCCTTCCAAACCGTCCATATCACCGCTAAAAAAGACAGCCGCCACATCACTTTGCCTCTAGGGTCCCTACTTGGGATCTTCCAAGCATGGAAAAGCTCGGGAAGAGAATGAGGAAGAGCCCAACAGCAATCGAACCCTCCTATTATAGCCATCCAGATCGTCTGAGCTGATTTACAATTGAGCAAGAGATGATCCACGGATTCTTCGTCCCTAAATGCATCAACCATCATCGATGCATAAAGCAACTCACCTGCACCGAGTTTACAAAGATTCAAAAAGGCTCAATCAATTTAATGAGAAATCAGTGGGAGCTGTCCAATTTGATGTAGTGAAGCCAAAGCGCAGTTCTCAGTCACGACTCACTACTCAGGGATCAACATCATATCCATGGATGGTGCCTTCTATCATCAATGACATGGGACTTCTGTTATCCACAACTATATTTCTTAGATCCTGTTCCAAGATAGTGGAACGAATAAGCTGATTCCCTTGCAAAAGCTGGAATTTCTAGAATGGATACAGTGGTACTGACTGCTCTATTCTTCTCTCAAGCAGTCTACTGTGTTCAAGAGACAATAGAACAGACAAAAAAAAAGGTGTCTTCAAGAGACAACCAACTTCATGTAAAAGTTTTTATCAAATAAATTCTTAAGGTTGTTTCTCAACAAAAGAGAACATCATAACACTATAATGTTAATTTGTAAGCTTATGAGTTGAACCTTCTGAACCGCATGACTTTCTTTTCCTGCTTGGTATTCACCTTCAGAAATGATCCTTGACTCATACAACAAGTGGCCTTAAAAGGGTTGGATGAAATAATAATAGATAATGATACACATTTAATGCTAACAGATAGAAAAAAAAAAGTTTAGAATGTCGGACTTGACATTTCTTTGAAAGGGCTGGACAGTTGGGCTAGAGCCTGACACTGAAGCATAAAATATTACCGAGGCCTAAATTCAGGCTTGAATATAAATGAGCAGGGTTTAGGCTAACCTAGTCCTGGTCTGAGCTCTATTGACACTCCTATCACATCTGCTCCATCACTTCCCAGTTCTCAGGCACCTTATAACACCTTAAAATGTAGGGCCCGTAGGGGCAATGGGATGAGCGAAGATTTCTCAACTCCCCAGTTTGAAGGCATCCACAAAAAGACCTAAGCAAACTCCAGCTTTCCAATAATTCACCATCACCACCAATGACTGCAATCTCCCATTTGGAGCTGACATCGGTTTTTTGTACATGAGCATGCCAATGCCCTCAATGGCAGCAACCACGACACCAGCTACCAGCACATCCCAGTCACCCGTCTGTCCTAATATTGTTGCCAGTGCATTGGCTGTGTAGAAACCCAAGAGCAAGAGAAATATCTTCATGGGGAAGTTTTTCCTAGCTGAATTCAGCTTATCCAATAGCTGCTTGCCACCAGCTTGAACTATCCTGCCCAACCGAGTACTGCCGAGTCCTGTGTTATCTCTATCAATGCCTTCCTGGCCACCATTATCAGGAGCTTCCCCAGTGTCTAAAGCAAAAGCTATGCTCGAACCACGTCCTCTTGTCTGATAACTGTACATGACAGGAAAAAATAAAATATACACAGAAAAACATGAATAAGCAAGCTACTCATTTCTGAGTGAATATATGAGAAAGGGCATGCGATTTTCTACAAAATTGATTTTCTGATCATTTCACACCTACTACAGCAACCAAAAAACCAGTTTGAATTGGGGAAAGGAGAAGAAAAAACCCAGAAAAAGAAACACATACAGTGCAGTACTCTCTCTATTGGTTACAATGCAGCACTTGTAATGCAAAAAACATAATGTAGTACTTAATTCCTCTGAAAAACATACGAACTTTTGCTTTGTCTAGAAATGCCAATCACCTGCACTTTGGGTACATCCATGTGGAGTTAAACCGACATATAGATAACTAGTGCCGGTTTCCATTATGTAGTTTTAGCTCTGTTTTAATCAGGAAACCAAGGGGATCCTGTTTCTTTATAAAGCAGGGATATGTGGCCACCATTGTTTCCTTGTCAGATTCCTCTTGTCCTCCTGTTAGGTTTTGCCCAAAAAACAAAAAGGATGCACAGGGAATCTAGCAATCTTCTCTCCAACGAATAAGAACAAACAAGGTAAACTTGCCTACTTAGTGAAAAGTGCAACTCATACAGGAACATGACTATATGCATCTTGGTAATCTCTTATCGGCAATGACAAATGATGGGTTGGACAAAATTGTTGGGTTATATAATTAAGTAGAACTTGATTAGATCACGGATGAGATGGCGCCAATCAAAAGAAACGCTGAGGTGGCATGGGCCGGTAAAAAAACCAATGATAAAAGAAGATTCACAATTTCATTTTACAAAACAACTTTCTACCCCAGTACAGAATCCCACGCGTTTTGGATTTTATCATCGTTTTGGATTTTATCATTGTATCTTGCTTTTAGAATGGCTGTGACAAAAGGGAGAGAGAGAGAGTACATGATAAGATATGTATGGAAAGTACTCACAGCGCATTTCCAAAAAAAAAAAAAAAAGTACTCACATAACTGTGCGCTACTGATCATATTCCCAGTGGGGAAAAAAACTCTTTTGAATCATCTAGTTGTTTACAAACAATAACCTTGCATTGAAATTTTGTCTGGTATGAAGACGTTTTTAAAATTTTATGACACTATCTTTAAAGGTTTTTCTCCCCAGACACATAAAGACGAGTGTAACATGACAACCATACAAATGGAGCACATATGGTGACTTCGACCATCATTGAACTGATAGCAGTATTTTCTTCTAAACAATTAATTTCTAGGCCAGTGATCTGATTTTAAGGCCCAGGATCTTCCATCTGGAAGATTTCTATCGCATTCCTGATACACGGTGGAGAACCGTCAGATCAGCACCCTGTAACACTAAAACATGGACAAACTATATGGAATGGGTCAGCAACCATCCAACCAGATTTAATTTGTCAACCATCTAATTAGATGGTCCCATTAGGAATGAGAGGTTTGAGACCTTAAAATGTTATGCAGTGCTTGGTGCATTTCCACTATTGCCGTTGATTAAAAAAAAAGGGGCATTTGGGCGGAGGTCCCTCAACTGTGATTTTTATTGCAAGCGGTCTACAATAGTTTATCGTACTGACAGCAGTCCTCTTGTAACTGAAAAGGACAAAAACGCCCTTGTACATGTCAGCAAAAGCAAAACTCAGATAAATTTATCAGTCTTCTAAGGCAGTCTTCTCACTGCTTAAACCATGGTTATGATCAGATATGTAGCCTGTGGACTGTGGTCCTGGACCATCCTTTCACATGTTAAAACCACTTACAGATTGACTGACTTGGGCTTTCTTGAAATTAGGACACATGATACCTTGTGAATACAACAACCAGAACATGTTTGGTTTCTCCCATAGTTCTCTACTCCTGCTCCTTCTCCTTCTGTCTGCTGGTAGAGAAAGAAAACGCGAATCATAAATCACAACCACTGCAATAAGAAAGGAGAGATGGATGTGGGTCGTCGGATGGCACCACTTCACATAGCTATTTGTTTGAAACTCAGAAAAGTTCTTCAAAACTCAGATAAATTTGTCTGAGTTCTGCCAGAAACTCAGATAAATTTATCTGAGTTGTACCAGAAACTCAGATAAATTTGCCAAAACTCAGATAAATTTATCTGAGTTTCTGGCAGAACTTCGACAAATTTATCTGAGTTTTTGTCCAGTTTATCAGAGATTTTGGGAAATTTATCTGAGCTCGGCGACACCAAAAGTTAGAATATGGAAAATCAGATTCTAATAAAAATTGAAATCCAAAACAAAAACACTTGATGACCACAATCCAATCGAGAAAAGAGAGGGGGGAAACAAGAAAAAGTGCAAAATGCTCTCTTTCAAATCAGTTGTAGAGAGAAAGAGAGATTTGGAGGAGACTTCAGATGAAAGAGCAAGATAAAGTAAAACTGTGTCTATCTTTGAAGAAATGAAAGAGAGAGAATCGGAAGTCATGGTGGCGACGGAAGGTGCTCTGCAACGATATTCTGCAACTATGGAAAGGAATGGAAAATGGAAAATGAGAGAAGAAGAAGGAAGGAGTTTTCTGGAACAGTTGAATGGGACAAATTAGTCATGAAAATACATGACGTGGCATATTAGAGACCTCTCACTAAAGTATCTCCAACTGTCTGGACTATAGACATTAGAGAAAAAGTAGTTGTCCTTGATGCCTTAGAAGACCGTGCTCAAGGACTTTTGGCTAATTTACCCAAAAAAGAAAAAAACCTAGAATTCGGCTCTTCAAGCCATTTTGATAGTGGAAGGAAAACCTGCAGAGTGGGCTCTATGCAAAACACACAAAAGGCTTTAGGCAAACTTTTTTCACTTCACCATTGTGGAGCCTACCCCCAAATATTATAATATAATATAATATAATAATATATCTATTATTATGAGAAATTTCAAAATTTTGCACTACACCTTTGTGGGGCCCAACCCCAAATATTATAATGCAAACTTTTTCACTACACCATTGTGGGCCCACCCCCAAATAGTATAATATAATATAATAAGATATTATTATGAGAAATTGCAAACCTTTTCACTACACCATTGTGGGGCCCACCCCCAAATATTATAATATAATATAATAATATATTATTTTGAGAAATTGCAAACTTTTTTACTACAACTTTGATGGGCCCACCCCAAAATATTATAATGCAAACTTTTTCACTACACCATTGTGGGGCCCACCTCCAAATATCTACTATCTATGCTATCTACTATCTACTATATTATAAAAGAGGGAAAGTTGCAAACTGTTTTTCACTACACCATTGTGGGGCCCACCCCCAAATATTATAATATAATATAATAATATATTATTATGAGAAATTACAAACTTATTCACTACACCTTTGTGGGGTCCAACCCCAAATATTATAACGCAAACTTTTTCACTACACTATTGTGGGGCCCACCCCCAAAATAGTATAATATAATATAATATAATAATATCTTATTATGAGAAACTACAAACTTTTTCACTACACCTTTGTGGGGCCCACTCCCAAATATTATAATATAATATAATAATAATGTATTATTATATTATAATAATAATAATATAAAATCTACATCTATACCCTTATTATAAAAGAGAAGAGAAGTTGTATACTTTTTCACTACACCTTTGTTGGCGTCCCAAATATTATAATATAATATAATATAATAATATATATTCTTATTATATGATAATAATAATCATATAATATCTATGCCCTTATTATAAAAGAGAAAAAAGTGTCATGCTTTTTCTCTACACATCTGTGGGCCCCACTTAGTATTATGATATTATATATTAAAATAAAAAAGAACTGCACATATGTGGGCCCCAATAAAAGAGAAGAACTTGTCATGCTTTTTCTCTACACATCTGTGAGCCTCACTTATTATTATTATATTATATTATATATATATATAAAATAAAAAAGAACTGTACGTCCGTGGGCCCCACTTAGTAGAAGAACATGTCATGCTTTTTCTCTACATCTAGACATCTGTGGGCCCCACTTAGTATTATTATATTATATATATAACACAAGAGAACTACACATATGTAGGCCCCACTTCGTATTATTATATTATATATATAAAATAAAAGAGAACTACACATCTGTGGGCCTCACTTCGTATAAGAACTTGTCAAGCTTTTTCTCTACATCTACACATTTGTGGGCTCCACTTAATATTATTATATTATACCATTTAGTAGAAGAGTTTGTCATGCCATTTCTCTACACATCTGTGGGCCCCACTTAGTATTATTATAATATCTGTATGCCCCACTTAGTATTATTACATTAGATATATATATAATAAAACGAGAACTATACATCTATGGGCCCCACTTAGTAGAAGAACTAGTTATGCTTTTTACTCTACATCTACACATCTGTAGGCCCCACTTGGTATTATTATATTATATATATAAAATAAAAGAGAACTACACATTTGTGGGCCCCACTTAGTAGAAGAATTTGTCATGCTTTTTCTCTACACATATGTGGGCCCCAACAACTTTCAATATTCTTTCATATGTAAGGATTTCAAATCGTAAGGTGGTTGGCTCTTTTCTTTTTCTTCTTTCAAGAAGAGAAGCCGCCTCTTCTGGAACGGAAGTGGTCATATCATGCAAGCTACCGTCAAGGTAAAAGAGTCGTGTTGAGCATCTTAATAAAAACATGCAATGAGATAAGATGCTATCCCAGTGAGTTACTTTATAGTCCCATTGGCCTTCGTTGATGGTGGACATTCTGTAGATCTGCACTAACCTCATTTGCTTCCACCGTTATCATTCAAAGGTATAAGTAATTGGCTCAATTAAATCATTAACCTGCAGAAACTGCACATAGTGTTATCATGAAAAGGCATGTTATCAATTCGTACAAAGTGAGATGCCAATACTGTCGATGGTATATAGATCGCCCAAAAATACGAGCCCATATGTACAAACTAGCTAGATGCGTATTGATATTGTGCATATTCTCATTGAGGATCACATAATTCTTCATTCAATCAAATTTCTGGAGGCCACGTTTGAATGTCATTTGTGGAAACGAAAGTCATTCACTTTTCCCAACCCTAAGGAAAGTCTTTACAGTAGAAACACAGAAAATCAAGCTGTGGAAAAGCATTTGAACCAAGCGATGGAAAAAGACTTTTTGCAACAAACTGTCTCACTTTTCTTTTCTGGGAAAAAAGTGATTGCATGAACATGCCCTTATGAAGGGTGTCAATAGGCAGGGCCAAGGTCACCCAAATCCACACCTTTGGTTTTCAATGTCAGGCCCAAAGCCTAGCCTTCGAAGAAATTGGTAAGCCTCAGCTCTAAAATTTTAACCATTTGGGCAAAATGTGGATCATTGTTTACGTTTATTTCTGAAGAAGTTGTTAGTAGTTAGTAGGCCTAATGGGTCATGCCTGTAATGGAGGCCTAGATCTGCACCTTTTACCATATGGGCTAGATTTTTACATCATGCAATGGCCCCATAGGCCTCAAAATCTATCCAAGCCTTCCCCATGCTGCACAGAGGGACTAGCCTGGCCCAAAGCAGCCACTTCATGTAGGGAACACTAAAAAAAGAGAGGATAACGTTGCTTCAGTATTTCTTTTCAAATCCACTTTCAGTATTATGTTTTACTAATTAGCTTTAGTCTGTCACGCCTGAGATCTTTTAGTAGAGTCTACCGACATAATTTAAAAGGGGAAATGTCTATTTCACTCCACACTACAAGATCATAATCATAAACAAAAGAAACAAGTAGGAATGATACGTCAACAGTCCTCTCCAATCTGCTATAATAATACCATACAAGATAGAGTTTTCTCTCCTACCCTTTAAGCTCACTTGCAACTGCAGCAAAACCAAACTAGAGCTTATATGGCAATGGGACGAGCCAGTGGCATGATGTCTGTGTTTGTTGCGTTGTTGCTCATCAATTGGTCGACTGACACCACCGCTTCGCACTCCCCTTATTCGCGGACCCATGATGTTGGGGACGAGGACGGGTGGGATTTAGGAGTCTCCTATGAGGATTGGACAGAAGGCAGGCAGTTTGATGCTGGGGACACTCTTGGTAAGCCCCGCCAAAATATTGCACTGTGTGATATCTTACATCTGTAGGGTATTATATCTTTTGCTGTACAAATAATTTTATGGTAAATATTTAAACTTAGTTGGTTGAGAGGCAAATGTCAAGTCTAAAGAAGGCGAACCATCAAAATACCTAAAAAGAAAGGACATGGCTTATTTTATAATTATATAATAGACCTCTTTAAGATGATCGTACCTAGATCTTGATGAGATAAGACTAAGTTGATGAAGTTTTTGCCGATGGTTCTACACAAACACACACACCAAAAAAAGAAAAAAAAAACCTCTTTTCTTTCCTATTTTATAACACCACTGGCACTCGTAGGCTGTAGTAGCCCAGGCCCACTAGGGCCCACTCCACACGGGCTGTGTATTGACCTGTAAATTGGATCAGGTATATGTTTTAGGCCTAACGGCATATCCCAAGACTTCTAAACACAATACTTGGCTTTACAAGCAACCTATTGATCCAATCTTAAGTACCACTCACTGGCTGAGACTGAAAATCATCATCATCAAAGGCTTGTCCAAACTACCGTTGGGGTACGTAGATGACATTTATCATGTTTCTCCATTCAAATTTACAGGTAGCCAAATCGTCGAATGAGATATACTTCTTCAGATATATCCTGCCAATCCCAAGCCCACATAAACAAGGGTTGTCTTGGTTGGGTAGGGTAATAGACAACTTGGCACAACCTAAACATGAATTATGAATCATGAAAGTATTTTTCTTACAATATTGAGTTGCCTAGGATTATGACACAATTCGCTGTGGCAGTTTTCAAATATGAGCCTGGAGAGCACAATGTTGTACCGGTAAATGGGGCTTCATACAGAAGCTGCAGGCCCACAAAATGGTCTGCTTCAAAGGCAGTGTCAACTGGCGACGACAAGTTTAAGCTGAATAGGGGAGCTAACTACTTCATTTGCAGTCTCCCCGACCACTGTGAGGAAGGCATGAAACTCCTAGTGAAGGCAGACTAGAGCAAGTATGTGTCGATCTGGAATGAAGAGTAAGTTAATAGGTGTGTGTAATGCATATACAAGTGATCGTGAGCTGTAAGCCTGTGAGCTGTAATTGGGTGGTCTCTTTCCTGTAAAAGTTTTCAATAATGATCACTCATAATTTCCTTTTAAGTTTAATAAAAATATGGGGTTTACTCAGTTGCTGGAGATTGTGTGCGTGTCTGTGTGTGTTGTGTGTGTGTGTGTGTGTGTGAGAGAGAGAGAGAGAGAGAGAGAGAGAGAGATATAGAGAGAGAGAGAGAGAGAGTAATGTGAGATCAAGAGTCGATGCAGCAGGATATCACCTCAATCAGTAGTGCTACCTTTTAAAAGAGGATTTTTTGCTGATGAAATAGTGCTTTCTGTTGTTTCTTGCTTTGAATGGCCCGTTGGATCCTTCCAAGTAAATTGCCCTGCACTTAGTTTACTTGTAAGTCCAATAACTTGGAAGTTGGAACCCTATTCTACTGTAATAGGTTACAACAAAGAACAAACCAACTGTAGCTTCCAGGTAATTCAGGTTATCTAAATGCATCAACCATCATCTATGCATAAAACAACTCACCTGCACCGAGTTTACAAAGATTCAAAAGGGCTCAATCAATTTAATGAGAAATCAGTGGGAGCTGTCCGATTTGATGTAGTGAAGCCAAAGCGTAGTCCTCAGTCACGACTCACTACTCAGGAAAAGCTAACCGTTGCTTCTTTGTTTTGTGCACACTTAAACATGTATGGGTATTGAGAACACAACGCTCTCTCACCTATCCACCTATCTTTCTAGAAAAGGATCCTCTCCCCCGATCCAATTCGGTACATGATATTCTCCAAGAAAAGTCTCTTAACCGAGAGGATACCTTTCCAAATAGCAGATGAGTTCCAAGGGGGATCCTGAACATCCCACCCATGCCTTGGTATGTTGTATTTCCTGTCCAACACCTGTCTCCAAAGGCTTTGTTAACCGTCTCCAATCCTCACAGCCATTTGCCCAGAAGGGCTTGATTCATCTTCTTTAGGGCTCTAACTCCAACGCCTCCTTCTTCCTTCGACTTACAAATGGACTTCCAATCTACCAAGTGAAGCTTCTTCTTAGGACTTGCACCATGCCATAAGAACTCTCTCTGCAGCCTTTCGATTCTCTTTATAATGGAGGTCGGACATCTAAAAATAGAGAAGTAATAGACTAGCAAATTGGAGAGAACATATTTAATGAGGGTTACCCTTCCTCCTATAGGTAGGTAATTAGCTTTCCATGTAGACAGCTTCCTCTCTACCCTCTCCACAACTGGATTCCAAAGGGATTTAGTAATCTGTCCCGAGCACAGCGGCATGCCTAAGTATGAAACTGGAAGATCCCCAATTTTACAACCCAGAATTTCTGAACATTTAAGGAGCATTCACTTTTTTGTACGTAGCCCAATCACCTCACTCTTGGAAAAGTTGACTTTTAGCCCTGACACCGCTTCAATGCATATGATAGTAATCTCTCTTCTGCTCCACAGAAAATAAGAGTATCATCAGCATAATGCAAGTGGCTGATAGCTGGGGAATTTTTGGCCACTCTAAAGCCTTCAAACATTCCTACGTTCACTGCCTTTTTTATCATTCTACCCAGGCCTTCTGCTACAATTAGGAAGAGAAAAGGAGCGGGGATCCCCTTGTCGAAGTCCCCTTCCAGCCTTGAAGTAGCCCTTAGGCGACCCATTCACCAAAATAGAAAACCAAGCTGATGAAACACACTCTTGAATCCACCTCCTCCACTTTTCCCCAAAGCTCTATTCTTCTCTCAACCAGTCTACTGTGTTCAAGAGACAATAGAACAGACAAAAAAAAGGTGTCTTCAAGAGACAACCAACTTCATGTAAAAGTTTTCATCAAATAAACTCTTATAGTTGTTTCTAAAAAAAAAAGAGAACATCATAACACTATTGTGTGGGGGCGTTCCTTGAACACCGAGATTGGGCCCACTCCGCCAGTAATGGAGAATTACGCGCCACTTCGGAACTGAACTTGTTAATATTCTTGGTCTCGGCATTAAAAGACCCTTCACAGTTCGGCAGAAATCCCTTCCCTGCCACGCAGCTCGGTAGACTTGTTTGCATTGCTCACTCACCTCCCTCAGTTCGGTCCTACTACAGTTCGGATGTATCTAACCTCGGACGTCCTCACCTCGGTCTGGGCCACCTATCTCGGACAAAGGGCATCGCCCATCATCCCCGATAGAGACGTGGCGTAACGACCGAGAGACGTGGCGGAATAGTTTATGAGACAGCGAACACCAAGGGGAATAGGCGACGTTACAACTGTAATTGAGGGATAGGCATTGACTGAGCAGTTATCTAAATTAAAGGAGCGGGATCGACTGAAACGGCTGCCCTGATTGAGGGGATCGCATAGATCACGCTGTGATACTTATCCACGATATTGGATCCTCACGACGGTATAAATTAGAGGACTTAGTCTCCTCTAAAGGTACGCAATATACAACTCACTACTGACAGAGTCGTTGTTTTGTCTATCTAAAAATCTCTACCCTACTGTCATGTTTTTACACTGACTTAGGCATCGGAGAGCCTTGTGCTGCCCACAGCCAGGGTCTTTGACTGCTCTTTTGTTCTTCCTCCTTTCAGGTTCTATCCAAGGCATCACATCTTCTCTTCTAGTGGGTCTCGAAATCTCCACCTCCGGGTTCGTGAAGTTTCGTGCACTTACAATTGGAGCCGTCTGTGGGAAACGATACAGTAATCTTTTCATTACTCAGAAATCTTTCCTTACACCATGCTTACAAGGAGCAAGAGAGGTGGCAAGACGAAATCTTCAGAAGTAAGGGAACTTCCTGGGCCATCCCGGGCAGTATCTCGACAAGAGAACATTGCCGAGCGTCCAGCAGTGGTGGAAAGTTACCATACTAGTTCTGTCTCACCTCTAATTGAGGAGACAAGGCCTCCTCCAACAAACAACCCTCCACTAAAGCAGCTTCAGAAGGGCAAAGGCCCGGTGGTGCACCAGGCGCACGATGATGACACCCCCTCATTCGCGGATATCAGGACCCAGAACCTGATCATCCAAGAAAAAGATAGGCTGATATGTCAGCTCCAGCAACAGCTCCAGGAAATGGAAAAGGTTTCCACGAACGACGTCGTACGTCCGATCGTCCATAATGATCTGCGGTAACACCTGAACCACAAAAGGCGCTCCCGAGATCATGTTGAAGGCTCGGGGGATAACTGTTCCTAGAGAAAACAAGAGCTCACATTCGACGACAAGGATGACATGAAGGAATGGCTTGCCCGAGAGGTCAAGCAGATGGTCTGGCGCAACATGGAGGCGGTTGGATTCGCCCGCGACCAGTTGGATGTAGGCGACGCAGAGAACCTAGGTACATCTCCCTTTTCTCAGGGGATAAGCGAGTTTACTCTCCCAAAAAAGTTCAGCGTCCCGCGGTTCGTCTTATACGACGGAACCTCGGATCCAGGGGCGCATCTTCGACATTTCACTCAGAGGATGTCGATCTGGGGTGACCTCGGTCACCTCAACTGCAGATTTTTTTCTTCCAGTCTTGGGGACCTCACCCTAAGATGGTTCTGTGCACTCCCAGAAGAGTCGATCATAAGCTGGCGACAGCTCCAAGGCTCCTTCTTGAAGAAATTCCAAGTACAAAAAATCATCCCCAAGACCGACGCCGACATCATGGCGCTCCGGATGAGGCAGAACGAGTCTATTACTCAATTTGCCAAGAGATTCTGGACGATCTACAGTCAAGTCGAGAACGCCACTGAAGAGGTGGCTATCACATCGTTCCAGCAATCTCTACTTCCCGGCAATGAGCTTCGTAAGTACCTGATTTGGAATCCTGTAACTTCCATGAAGGCTCTCATGGCCAGGGTAAATCGCTTCATAGAACAAGAAGAAGACGATGCCTGAGCTCGGGAAAGCTTTGGCTTCACCCGAGAAGCAAAACTCACCAAGAGGGAGAAATCGCCTCGAAGGGAGGATGTCGGCCACGATCGAAAACATTCAAGTTCGGTGACACCTTCATATACACCCTCCGGAGGTAGCAAGAAATTTAAGAAGGCTCCGCGAGCCAGAGAAGGACAGCAGCCCATCTCAACATTCACTGCTCTTAACACAATTTTCAAGGAGCCAATCTATAGGATCCTTGGAAAAATAAAGACGCGACCATACTTCCAGTGGCCGCAACTGATGAGGGGTGACCCGTCCACCCGCGATCAAAACAAATTCTGCTCCTATCATAAGCAAAATGGGCATATGACAGAAGATTGTTTGAGCCTCAAGTCACATCTGGAGAAGCTCATTAAAGACGGAAACCTTCAGGAGTACGTAAAGGAAGGTCAAGGAGTTAATCGAACTCAGCGCGAAGAGCGTGCTCCTCGCCGAAATGATGGTCAGGATAATGATGAGTCGGAAGGAATAATCAACGTCATTCATTTGGCATCTACTCCGAATGGGAGTGCTCCGAAAGGGAACGACCAACCTCGCGCTGAGGTGAGGAAGGCTTCCCATGGCAAGCAGGTCCTGTCAACCGAGCTCGAGCCAGCTACGAAAAGCGCTCGGAGGGACAGGCCGAAGATCTGGTTCGGAGAAAAGGACTTGGAAGACGTCCAACTCCCTCACAATGACCCACTCATTGTGACCTTGAAACTGAAGAACTTCAGAGTCCAGAGGATTCTTGTTGACCCGGGCAGTTCATCTGAGATCCTCTACTACAATTGCTTCAAAAGAATGGGTCTCAGAGCAGAAGATCTACTGGAAGCGCGAACTCCCCTCGTGGGTTTCAGCGCAAAACCAGTATACCCTAAGGGGAAGATTCCCCTGAAAGTCCAGATCGAAGGAGCCATCGTCATGGCAGAATTCATCGTGGTTGATGCACCGTCTCCTTACAATGCCATCGTAGGGAGGAAATTGCTGCATCAGATGGAGGCTGTACCCTCTACGTACCACAAAAAAATAAAGTTTCCCTTAGAAAATAAGGATGGCAAAATTGAGGTGGTGACGATCAGAGGTGACCAGCAAATGGCCAAGCAATGTTTGATGGCCGTGGTCCCGGGAGAACCAGAGCCCCAGCAGGTTAACATGGCCAAACTTGAAGAAGAGCTGGAAAAGGTTGGCCGAGCTCCCGAGCTAAAAAGCGTTGAGGATTTTACCTCGGTCAACGTCGATCCCAGCGATCCCGAGAGATACTTCTTGCTCGACACTGAGCTTGTTGAGCCTGAGAAGTCCGAACTCTTGAACTTCTTAATTGAAAATAAAGAAGTTTTTGCTTGGACCCCGAGCGAAATGCCCGGCATCGACCCCGAGGTCTTGTGCCATCATTTGAATGTGGATCCCAATCAGAAGCCGGTCGTGCAGAAAGTTCGAAGGACAGGGATCCCACAGACAGAAGCTGTGGCCGAAGAGGTCGATAAATTGCTGAAAGCCAAGGCGATCAGAGCAGTCCACTATCCGAAGTGGGTTGCCAACACAGTGGTGGTCAAGAAGAAAAATGGCAGCTGGCGAGTCTGTGTAGACTTCACCGACCTCAATAAGGCCTGTCCGACGGACTGCTTCCCGCTGCCAAAGATCGACCAGATGATAGACGCAACCGCAGGTCACGACAGGATGAGTTTTCTCGATGCTTATCGAGGATACCACCAGATCCCGATGTTCGGCCCTGATGAAGAAAAGACCGCTTTTATAACCCCAAGAGGAATTTACTGCTATAAAGTAATGCCTTTTGGGTTAAAGAATGCAGGTGCGACCTACCAGAGACTAGTCACCACGATGTTTCAAACTCTTCTTGGCAAAACGGTGGAGGTCTACATCGACGATATGGTCGTCAAATCCAAACAGTCTCAGAGTCACCTGGCAGACTTACGTCAGGTATTTGACATTCTGAGACGATATCGGCTCAAGCTGAATGCGGCCAAATGCGCGTTTGGGGTAGGCTCCGGCAAGTTTCTAGGGAGTCTAGTCACCAGACGAGGCATTGAGGCTAATCCAGACCAAATCGCGCCTATCCAAGCAGTGAAGGGTCCTACCACTGCGAAACAAGTCCAAAGATTGACAGGCATGGCAGCCGCACTCAACTGCTTCATCAGCCGATCTTCGGACAAATGCAGGCCTTTCTTTCGGCTCCTCAAGAAGAATGCCTCATTCCAATGGACTGAGGAATGCGACCGAGCTTTGCAAGAGTTCAAAATCTACCTCTCCTCACCACCCCTGCTTTCAATTGCGAAACAGGGAGAAAAACTTTACATATACCTTGCGGTCTCGGATCACGCGGTCAGTTCGGTACTGGTTAGAGAAGAGGACACGCAGCAAAAGCCTATTTACTACACCAGCAAAGTCCTTATTGATGCCGAGACCAGGTATTTGCAAATGGAGAAACTTGCGTTAGCTATTGTCAGTGCTTCGCGCAAGCTCTCCCACTACTTCCAGGCTCATACAATCATGGTTGTAACGGAATATCCGCTTCGAAAACTTTTCAACAAAGCGGACTTCTCTGGAAGGGTGTCCAAGTGGGCTGTCGAACTGGGCCAGTACGATATCCAATATCAGCCCAGAACGGCAATCAAAGCCCAAGTACTAGCTGACTTCATTGTGGAGTTCATCTCTCCTAGTTCGGCGCCGAGCCAACTCGAAACCGAACTGGGGGGCAGCAAGAGTACCGAAGAGATCACCGAAACCGACCTTGAAAAACAACAATCTGGGAAACAGTTCCTCAATTCGGCATGGAAGGTTTTCGTTGATGGATCTTCGACCTTTAAAAGGGCTGGCGCTGGCTTGGTCCTCCAATCTCCAGAAGGATTACTCATCGAGCAGGCCCTGACACTTGATTTCAAGGCTACCAACAATGAAACAGAGTACGAGGCGTTGATTGAGGGACTTGGTAGCGCTAAAACCTTGGGAGCACGGCATCTGGTCATCTTCTGCGACTCACAGCTGGTGACGAGCTAGTTGAGCGGAGAATATTAGGCCCGTGACGAGAGGATGGCGGCCTACCTTGCTCTTGCAAAACAACACCTCTCTCAGTTTGAAAGAGTAGAAGTCAAGCAGGTCGACAGAGAGTTGAATTCTCATGCTGACGCCTTGGCTAATCTGGCATCCGTCGTCGAAGCCGAACGAAAAAGAATCATTGAGATGGAATCTTTAGATAAACCCAGTATTCAGCTCCATCCACCTCGGCAAGTACTCTGCGTTGATTTCGGCCCGAGTTGGATGGATCCAATCATCTCGTACCTCAAAGATGATCAGCTTCCGGAAGACAGAGTTGCAGCTCATAAGATCCGGCTGAAATCTGCTAGGTTTTGGCTATCTCCAGAAGGCAAGCTCTACCAGAAGTCGTTTACAGGCCCCTACCTTCAATGCGTCCATCCAAGCAAAGTCGAGGATTTTCTCTACGAAATCCATGAAGGGATCTGTGGAAGCCACATTGGAGGTCGGTCACTAGCTTACCGGGCTATCAGCCACGGTTATTGGTGGCCATACATGCAGAAAGATGCTGAGGTATATGCAAGGAAATGCGAGAAGTGTCAGAAATTCTCACATTCCCTTCATCAACCAGCACAGGATTTGAGCCCGCTCTCCAGCCCTTGGCCCTTCGGCCAATGGGGATTGGACATTGTGGGACCTCTTCACCGAGCTCCGGGAAATAAGAAGTGGCTAATTGTAGCTACTGATTATTTTACAAAGTGGATAGAAGCAGAGCCACTCTCTTCCATCACTGAACGAGATACCAAAAAATTCATATGGAAGAACATCATCACCAGGTTCGGCATTCCTCGAATTTTGATCTCGGACAACGGGACCCAATTCGACTCCAACCTCTTCAAGAACTTCTGTAAGGAGCTCGGTATCAAAAATTGTTATTCCACTCCAGCCTACCCTCAGAGCAATGGTCAAGCCGAAATTTCTAATAAGGTGATCCTCGATGGCCTTAAGTAAAGACTCGACCGAGCTAAAGGAAGATGGGTGGAAGAACTTCCGAGTGTCCTTTGGGCATATCGGACGACTCCAAGGCGTTCCACTTCGGCGACACCTTTTTCCTTGGCCTATGGGACCGAAGTAGTGATACCTCTCGAAGTCGGGCTCCCGACATTGAGGTCGGAACTCTTCGACCAAGGCCAAAATGAAATCAATCTTGGACGAGAGCTTGATTTGGCCGAAAAGCGCAGAGAAGCTGCTGCCGTTCGCTTAGCAGCATACCAACAACAGTTGGCTAGTGGCTACAATCAAAAAGTCTGGGAAAGAAAGTTCTCCATTGGGGAACTTGTCTTGAAAAAGGCATTGCCGGCAGACAAGGATCCGAACATGGGCAAACTAACACCGACTTGGCTCGGACCGTTCAAAGTGATCTCTGTTGCGGGTCAATCAGCATACAGACTGGAGGACATGGATGGTAAACAGTTGCCTCGACCATGGAATGCCACACACCTCAAAAAGTTCTATTTCTGACTTGTAATCGACTTCTCAAGCATTAATAAAACTATTCTTTTGTTCCTTGACGTTTCGATTTTTGACAAGTCATAGAGCTCGGAAAAATCCTCTTCTAGTTCGGCAGAAGTGCCAATGTGGTATCCTAGTTTCGGTTTATACACCAACAGGATGTGCCACGACTCTGCCACAGAAGATCTCGGTACGCCTACCAGATCACAGGCATGATTCCATACCTCTGCCACAGAAGATCTCGGTACATATACCAGATCACTGGCAAGGTAATGACTACACCATTGGTGAAGAACCAGTTGGTCATGTCAGCAAAAATTTGGCCACAGACGAACTTGGTACTTATACCAGATCACTGGCAGATACGGACTACACTACCGGTAAGAACCGGCTAGTCATGTTCTAACTAAGTCGGAACTCGTGCTAAGACTAGCAAAAGCAGCACGGAGTTCGAACAAGATCTTTACCGAATTTGCTCTCTTGGGTTCTTGGTTCATGAGCTAAAGCTATTACGAGGGCATATTTGGTAAAAATATACATTTCGGCAAAAAGTTGCTAAAGATATTGAAGTTTAAGAATGAAATAGAGACAATTTGATTGCGAAGTCATTTTTCATTACTCTTCCAATATTAGATACATCAAACGAGCATGGCTCGAAAACAAAAGGGACATTCCCCAAAAAAGAAACTACAACGAAAGACATGAAGATAATCAGGAAGCAGGGGCACCAGATCCTTCGCCTTCTATCTGGATGACCTCAGTCTCAGACTGAAGGGGCTCAACAACTGCAGCTTTGGTCGCGGCAGGTGGCACCTCGGCAGTAGGGGTAAATCGAGCACAGGTGCCGAGCTTGAAAACTTGTCAGGATTCAGGAAAGCCAGATGGTCGTTGGGGATTCCAGCCTTTACTAAGGCGGCCTTCCAGCCCATCTCCCAGGAATCATCCCTGATGCCGGCCACTTGGGCCGCATACTCGGTTCCAGCTTCCTAGAATCCTTCCAGATATGCATTGTTGATATCAGACCGGATTCTGGATTCTGTCTCGGCCTTTTCCTTCTCAAGCTCGGCAGTTTTCTTTTGAAGCTCGGCCTCCCTCAACTTCCCTGCTTCAATCTCGGCCTTTGCCTTGTCAAGCTCAGAGAGAATGGTACGAGACGTTTCTTCGTACTCCTTTATTCTATCTCTGTTAGCCTCCAAGGACTTCTTATACTCTTCAGCCTTGGCCTTAGCGACAACCTGGTTCTTCTTGGCTCGCTGGATCCTTCGCACTGAAATGTGGCATTTTTGCACAATCTGTAAAGAAAACAAATCAGATGGTTGTTACCGAAGTCCGGCACAGAAATATGGCGAAAAAGATTAAACTTACGCTCAGAGCGGATTCCATCTGTGATACTAGAAGCATGACATCGTCAAGCTCATCATGCTTCTCTATGTCCTGGGGCAAAATGCAGGCATCACCTAGCGTAGCCACCACTAATGGACTCCCGCCAAGTCGATCTTCTACGGTCAACGACCTTCCTGGCTGAAGCAGAAAGCTCGGCTTCCAGGGCGCAGCTGTAGACCGTTGGCCTGCCGCTCCCGGGTCAGCTCCCCTCTGCACAGTCGTTAGGGATGACTGACCCTCAGTTCTGGCCCTCTTTTCCCGGTGAACCTCTTCTAGCACAGCCCCGTCGGTACTAACCACGGAAGTTCGGGCTGAGGAAGATGGAGGAGCAACAGTGCCAGGAGTGCCAGAAGGAGGCCTGGAAGAAGAAGCAGCAGCGCCTTGAGTCACACCTCCGAAGGCTGCAGTCCGAAGATTCTGCAAAGGAGGCTTCGGGCCGTTCTTGTTTTTGTCCATTGGCTCTTCTTCTCCCGAACAGCTTGTGGAAGAATTTTCCTTCTCGGGATCAGAACCGGAGGTGGATGTTTCAGCCCCAGATGCAACTCAGCCTTCAGTATCGTCTGCAGCCTGCCCTTGTTCTTCCTCCTCGATTCAGGCTCCTCAACGTCGGCTACGACAGCTTGACGATGGGCGAGGCTCTTCTTGTAAGAGCAGTATTTCGGCGCGTAATCTAAAAGGGCAAAAGCCGCCCTGTCCTCGTCGCCTCGGTAAGTCTCTACAGACCGAAACCAGGCTTCGTTTTTAACCCAGCCCACTCGCCTGGCCTCCTTTCTCCTTTCACGAGCGTCTGCAAAATTGAAGGACATCAGTTCGGCTGCACAGAGAACAAGATGCAATAGAAATCAAAACCGAATTCAAAAGCAACTATATTTACTTGGTGGTGTGCCGAGACGACGGGGGATCTGGTTGAACCTCTGCGACATCGGCTCGTCATCACCGAACTCCCAGTTACCTGAGACGAACAGGCGATCGTCCCCGGCGTATTTGTTCGAATCTTCTGAGGCACGAACAAATCCCGTTCGGCGCAATTTAACTCGGAGGTAAAAGCTACCTCTCGACTTACACAGCTCATAGGCGTCCTTGATATCATGGACGCCTAGATTAATCTTCAAGATATTATTGAGCGCGGCAGTGTCCATTATGATTTTGAAGCAGTTTGGCATCAACTGACACGGACAGAGGCGCCAAGCTCGGAGACACTCCCTGAGCAAGGGATTAAGGGGAAACCGGATCCCGCCCTTTATTATGGCTACTAAGGGGAATGGCATCCAGCCATCATAGATGCTACCATCAATATAGGCATTGGGTTCGGGAACCTTAAGGAAGACATCCTTAGGAATCTGATACCTAGCCCTAAGGTCTCTTAGCGCTCCCTCGGATTCTAACCAGTAACTATAGATGCCCATTTTTCTAGAGAAAGAAGGGGTAGAGGCGGAGAACAGAAGGAAGAATGGAACCCTAGATTCAGAAATAAGCAAGACAGGGAAAAGAAGACTTACAAAGACAGAAAGCAAGCAAGAGACTCGAAGAAGAAAATTCCTACAGCGCTTCTCGTCGATCGACAGTCTCCCTGTGAAACCCTCTACAAAGAAGTCTTCTCTTTCACAGCAAAATGCGGAGTAAAGAAGAAGAAGAAACGATAAGGGTGCTCCCCCATTTATAGTAAGAAGAAGGTACATTCAATAAAGGCAACCCATCATGGCATCGTTTCGAAAAACACAGCATCGTTTTGAATTTCGAAAAAGACCGTGTTTATTATTGATTAGCCGCCTTATGCGCCGTTTCGAAAAGATTACGCATCCCGTGGAGTAACGACACGTGGTACCGTCAGCCTTTTTCCCGCGCGCAGTCAAGGCGAGGCATTTAATATCGCGGATAGCGAAGCGACATCGGATGGACATTAAGGGACAGTGATCTGATCCGAAGTCAGATTCAAAAATTTTGTATCCAAGTAACACAGCTCGGATTCAATCTTCCGTAGTACAGCTTCCGACCTCTAAGAGTTGGGGACTCTCAGCGCTCTACCAGGGTCCTTGCATATTTTTTACACTGCACTTCTCAAAGAGCTCTCAGCTCGGTTGAAGCCACAGCTCGGCTGGAGCCACTGTTCGGCTTCTCAGTTCGGCAGATATTCATTTCGGCAAGGTTCTAGTCCTTATCCACATCATGAAGAAAAGATATTGTTGCTACAGGAATGATCAAGCAAAGCAAGCACACAGAGAAAGAGAATGGACGACGGAGAAAATTTGATTTTATATTAAGTCGTTTTCATTACATAAAGTCCAATACAATGGATCACTAGATTTCTCTCTTTCCTAACAAAATTTGTCTTTGAAGGATGTGTTCTTCCTCTCTTGAAAAGCGCGTTCTTCACAGAAGAGCGACACCACGAGACGAGGTACAAGGTCTCTTGCCCAGAATGAATCCGGCGTTATCTCCTGACATAGATGTCTTATCTCCTATCATCAAGAGATCAAGATCTATCTCAGGAGAGATAGCACAATTGGCCAGAAGCCTCAAGAGAGATAGCACAGGCGGAGGACAACCAGGGGCAATTTCCTCCCGCTGAAGAGGAACCAGCCATCGTAATTACACGGGACGAAGCTTCAAGCTCAGTTGGTTGGTAAAGGAGGACATTTTTCTCCCTGCCAACGAATATTAGCTCCATGGAGGCCAACCCTATCTTCTTCAGTTGAAAATTCCAAACTTCTACGATCAGGAGTGAGTCGTCCAGAAGAACAAATGCCCTATTTATAGGCTTGGGCTGCTTTTTCCAAGCACAGGAAATCTGCGCTCTTCCATTTACGAAGCATCGTTCTGCGCGCTAAACACGGGGAACGGATCTCTCTATTAACGAGCCACCATCCGAGCAGTGACAGAGGCATCATCGTCTTGTTTTCCTCCTCGATCGTACCATGGTACTTAATATCATTATAATATCTCGGGATGACGCGGAAGTATAGGGAAAGGGCAGGATGATGTTAGCACGGCGTCATGGAGAGACGAGCTCCAAAGAAGACGAATCAATCGGCCTTGGACATCTCTCTATTTATAGCTCCCGACCTCGGAGAGTTCTTTAACTCCCGAGGGACAAGATCTAGGGGGCAATTGTGTGGGGGCATTCCTTGAATACCGAGATTGGGCCCACTCCGCCAGTAATGGAGAATTACGCGCCACTTCGGAGCCGAACTTGTTAATATTCTTGGTCTCGGCATTAAAAGACCCTTCACAGTTCGGCAGAAATCCCTTCCCTGCCACGCAGCTCGGTAGACTTGTTTGTATTGCTCACTCACCTCCCTCAGTTCGGTCCTACTACAGTTCGGATGTATCTAACTTCAGACGTCCTCACCTCGGTCTGGGCCACGTATCTCGGACAAAGGGCATCGCCCATCATCCTCGATAGAGACGTGGCGTAACGACCGAGAGACGTGGCGGAATAGTTTATGAGACAGCGAACACCAAGGGTAATGGGCGACGTTACAACTGTAATTGAGGGATAGGCATTGACTGAGCAGTTATCTAAATTAAAGGAGCGGGATCGACAGAAACGGTTGCCCTAATTGAGGGGATCGCATAAATCACACTGTGATACTTATCCACGATATTGGATCCTCACGACGGTATAAATTAGAGGACTTAGTCTCCTCTAAAGGTACGCAATATACAACTCACTACTGACAGAGTCGTTGTTCTGTCAATCTAAAAATCTCTACCCTACTGTCACGTTTTTACACTGACTTAGGCATCGGAGAGCCTTGCGCTGCCCCACAGCCAGGGTCTTTGACTGCTCTTTTCTTCTTCCTCCTTTCAGGTTCTATCCAAGGCATCACATCTTCTCTTCTAGTGGGTCTCGAAATCTCCACCTCCGGGTTTGTGAAGTTTCGTGCACTTACAACTATAATGTTAATTTGTAAGCTTATGAGTTGAACCTTTTGAACCGCATGACTTTCTTTTCCTGCTTGGTATTCACCTTCAGAAATGATCCTTGACACATATAACAAGTGGCCTTAAAAGGATTGGTTGAAATAATAATAGCTAATGATACACATTTAATGGAAACAGATAGAACAAAAAAAAAAAAAAAAAAGAAAGTTTAGAATGTCGGACTTAACATATCTTTGAAAGGGCTGGACAGTTGGGCTGGAGCCTGACACTGAAGCATAAAATATTACCGAGCCCTAAATTCAGGCTTGAATATAAATGAGCAGGGTTTAGGCTAACCTAGTCCTGGTCTGAGCTCTATTGACACTCCTATCACATCTGCTCCATCACTTCCCAGTTCTCAGGCACCTTATAACACCTTAAAATGTAGGGCCCGTAGGGGCAATGGGACGAGCGAAGATTTCTCAACTCCCCAGTTTGAAGGCATCCACAAAAAGACCTAAGCAAACTCCAGCTTTCCAATAATTCACCATCACCACCAATGCCCTCAATGGCAGCAACAACGACACCAGCTACCAGCACATCCCAGTCACCCGTCTGTCCTAATATTGTTGCCAGTGCATTGGCTGTGTAGAAACCCAAGAGCAAGAGAAATATCTTTAGAAACCCAAGACCAAGAGAAATATCTTCATGGGGAAGTTTTTTCTAGCTGAATTCAGCTTATCCAATAGCTTCTTGCCACCAGCTTGAACTATCCTGCCCAACCGAGTACTGCCGAGTCCTGTGTTATCTCTATCAATGCCTTCCTGGCCACCATTATCAGGAGCTTCCCCAGTGTCTAAAGCAAAAGGTATGCTCGAACCACGTCCTCTTGTCTGATAACTGTACATGACAGGAAAAAATAAAATATACACAGAAAAACATGAATAAGCAAGCTACTCATTTCTGAGTGAATATATGAGAAAGGGCATGCGATTTTCTACAAAATTGATTTTCTGATCATTTCACACCTACTGCAGCAACCAAAAAACCAGTTTGAATTGGGGAAAGGAGAAGAAAAAACCCAGAAAAAGAAACACATACAGTGCAGTACTCTCTCTATTGGTTACAATGCAGCACTTGTAATGCAAAAAACATAATGTAGTACTTAATTCCTCTGAAAAACATACGAACTTTTGCTTTGTCTAGAAATGCCAATCACCTGCACTTTGGGTACATCCATGTGGAGTTAAACCGACATATAGATAACTAGTGCCGGTTTCCATTATGTAGTTTTAGCTCTGTTTTAATCAGGAAACCAAGGGGATCCTGTTTCTTTATAAAGCAGGGATATGTGGCCACCATTGTTTCCTTGTCAGATTCCTCTTGTCCTCCTGTTAGGTCTTGCCCAAAAAACAAAAAAGGATGCACAGGGAATCTAGCAATCTTCTCTCCAACGAATAAGAACAAAGAAGGTAAACATGCCTACTTAGTGAAAAGTGCAACTCATACAGGAACATGACTATATGCATCTTGGTAATCTCTTATCGGCAATGACAAATGATGGGTTGGACAAAATTGTTGGGTAGAACTTGATTAGATCACGGATGAGATGGCGCCAATCAAAAGAAACGCTGAGGTGGCATGGGCTGGTAACAAAAGCAATGATAAAAGAAGATTCACAATTTCATTCCACAAAACAACTTTGTACCCCAGTACAGAATCCCACGCGTTTTGGATTTTATCATTGTATCTTGCTTTTAGAATGGCTGTGTCAATTTTCAAAGTGGCAGGTTGCAGGTGGCTTTGTAGCTGCTAAAGACAAAAGGGAGAGAGAGAGAGAGAGAGTACATGATAAGATATGTATGGAAAGTACTCACACAGCATTTCCAAAAAAAAAAAAAAGTACTCACAACTGTGCGCTACTGATCATATTCCCAGCGGGAAAAAAACTCTTTTGAATCGTCTAGTGGTTTACAAACAATAACCTTGCATTGAAATTTTGTCTGGTATGAAGACGTTTTGAAAATTTTATGACACTATCTTTAAAGGTTTTTCCCCCCAGACACATAAAGACGTGTGTAACATGACAACCATACAAATGGAGCACATACTTAATGGTGACTTCGACCATCATTGATCTGATAGCAGTATTTTCTTCTAAACAATTAATTTCTAGGCCAGCGATCTGATTTTAAGGCCCAGGATCTTCCATCTGGAAGATTTCTATCGCATTCCTGATACACGGTGGAGAACCGTCAGATCATCACCCTGTAACACTAAAACATGGACAAACTATATGGAATGGGTCAGCAACCATCCAACCAGATTTAATTTGTCAACCATCTAATTAGATGGTCCCATTAGGAATGAGCGGTTTGAGACCTTAAAATGTTATGCAGTGCTTGGTGCATTTCCACTATTGCCGTTGATTAAAAAAAAAAACCTAGAATTCTGCTCTTCAAGCCATTTTGACAGTGGAAGGAAAACTTGCAGAGTGGGCTCCATTCAAAACACTCAAAAGGCTTAAGGCATGAGTAACCTGTTTGAATCTTTCAAAGAAAAAGGGCAACCTGTTTGAAAATTTCTTTGAGGTTCTGGACTGAAGAACAAGATTTTTTGTTGAGAAATCTATGAAGCGGAAGGGGGTGGGCAAGAAATGGCTGCTGATAAATCATTTCTCTACGGAACTCTTTTTAGGCGTCCTTCCCCCTACAATAAAGGCTAAAAGCACATTTCCTAAAGAGAAAGTCTATGTATCCCGGTTGAGGTCCCGATTTTGGAACCGGTCCACTTTTTACCCTCTCCCATGTGGATCGGTCCCAAAATCGGGACCTCATCCGGGGACACATAGACTTTCTCTTTCTTAAATTCGGGAAATAACTTTCTCAGAGTAAACGAGACAGCCACAATCCGGGAATGAAAATGAGAGCAAACCTCTTTTCAAAAATGGGCAGAGCCTTTATGCGAAACCGTGCATATCTACCACTCAAACTTGGTTTAAGGCAGCATGTCTGCATTGTACCAGCAGCAAAAGGTGTGTAAGACTTTTCAGAGCCTTCATTCTCCACTAATGGTATACTTGTCTGCACCAAAACTGCTCCCATGTCACAGGAACTTGACAGCAGAAACATGGATGATCAAAGTAACTAGAACAGTCATAGGCCGAACAAGACAATAAAATAAAAAAACAGAGAACTTTAACATACAAATTAATAAATTGCATTTCTAGCGCACTCTTTCTGTCTCACCCAGTTAATAAATACATGAAAGAGACCACCTGACTAATCCTACTGTAGTGCCAGTAGCAAATTAGCAGCATCAATGTTCATTAAGGAAAAAAAACCCAATAAGAAGGTACAAATCTCCTTGAAGGAGATTTTCAATATTCTTGAAAGAGACGTTTTTCTTTCACTCAAGAAAGTAAGTAAAGCAACTAAGTTCTCATTCCAGTTATAGCAGGGCCCTTTGCTACCAATACCTCAGTCATTGTGACTGAATTCCATAACCAAGGATGACAATACTCTCTACAAGACAAGTTATACAAGAAATGTATCCGTTTGCTACATAAATAATCTGGCAAATTTCAAGGGTACTCCCTATCAGACATTTCTTACCACTTCATGATAGTCAAACAATTTTCAATCCAGTTCAACAACAGACGTTGACAAATAAGCACCGAAACATGATATTTTGTATCTACAATGACTTCAAAAGAGTGATGGTATAATAGAGATTAGAAAAAGCTCTTGATGAATACTTGAATCCTCAGCCAAATATCCGAAAAGAATAGAAAACAAAGCGAGTGCATCTTGACTACAATTTCAAACATAAACAAGAGAGGAAGGAAGAGGAATAAGGCAGTGAAATGGGGAAAAGAAGAAACATGCACACAGCAAATCAAATGCGACTGTGCTCAGTGCAAATCAAACCAACCACATTATGAGTCTTCCCTCATAGTACTTTTGGGAATTAAATGTGTTGTGCTTAGAGCATCAATCAAGCCACACAGAACAGAGATCACACACAGAGAGATAACACAAGGTTTTACGTGGTTCGGCTTGAGCCTACATCCATGGGAGAATACAACAAGAATATCACTATGAGTAAAGATTACAATGGAGTTTTTCACACACAACCTCAATTCCAGGTACACCCACAGACACTCTCTCTCAAGTTGTATTAGCTTTCTCTGTTCTTCACTCTCTCTACTCAACACACAGAGGAATGCCTCTATTTATAGCCTCGGTCAAGAACCAGAGGGCTTACTGTTGCCCATGGTTTCCCAGCTTTGCACCATGCTTGATGTCAGCTGGCCCATGCTGCTAGTCCATGGTAAGGTCATATCAACAATGATAGTTCATGGTCCATGGTATGGTCAAGTCAGTAATGATAGCTCCTATTTCCTATTGAGCCATCATGCTAACAAATCTCCACCTTAGCGAACATAGGAGTTGATCCTCATTGCACAGAATACGTCTCACCGTCTCCATCTGCCCCTTAGGGCACTCAGGTACTGATCACACTGATCAAGTCCAAGCAATGCTTGAACTTGACTGCTAGAATAGTCTTTGTCATTATATCTGCTAGATTATCTACCGTAGCAATTTTAATCATTGTAATGGCACCCTCGGCGATGACATCTCGAATGAAGTGTGCCCTAACATCAATGTGTTTGGTCTTTTCATGATACTTAGGATTGTCTGTCAGATCGATTGCACTCTGACTGTCACAGAAAATAGTAGTCAGTTTCTGTTCCAGTCCTAGATCTCCAACCAAACCTGTCAACTAAATAGATTTCTTCACTGCCTCTGTAGCTACTATGTATTATGCTTCAGTGGTAGACAAGACAACTTTAGATTGTAATGCTGCCTTCCAACTAATGGCACCGCTAGCAAAAGTGAAGACATAACTTGTCAAGGATCTTCTTCTGTCCAAATCTCCAGCAAAATCTGAATCAACATATCCAATAACACTTCCAGAAGTGCTTTTGTTTCTATCATATACTATCCCAACATCAGTAGTACCTTTCAAGTAGCGGAGTATCCATTTCGCTGCCTGCCAATGGACCTTTTCTGGGTTATCCATGTATCTGCTAACTACACTAACCGCACGTAAAATGTCTGGTCTTGTACAAACCATGGCATACATGATACTCCCAACTGCATTAGCATAGGGAACACGTGACATGTGCTCCACCTCTTCCTCAGTTTGTGCTGATAAAGCAGCATAAATTTTAAAATGGGCTGCCAATGGAGTATTCACAGGTTTTGAACTTTGCATACCAAAGCGCTCCAGAACCTTCTCAAGGTACCCCTTTTGTGACAAGGACAGTTTGCCCGCTTTCCGGTCCCTTTGAATCTCCATCCCAAGAATTTTCTTTGCAGCACTTAAGCCTTTCATTTCAAATTCACCACTGAGCTGAGCTTTCAGCCTGTTGATCTCAAACATTTCCTTAGCAGCAATTAACATGTCATCAACATATAACAACAAATAAATAAAAAAATCATTTAGAAGCTTCTTGTGGTAGACAAAATTGTCATACCTGTAAAGATAAAAGTCAGCTCGACCTAATGGGTCAGCCCACAACCCATGAATTGGGTCAGCCCACAAATCAACAGATTGTATGAGTTGTAAATAGATACTGGTTACCTTAACAATACCTATAATCATGTAATTAGATCCACTAATCTAGGCAATATTGTGTTATATAAGGATCCATCGTCAATACAAAGATATAATTTCTCTTGCAGTACTTCTTTCTCTTGTATGCTTCTGGTTAGTTCTGGATATTCTTACAATACCCACTCCTGCAATAACCGTTTTCAACCATAAAGGTATCGAAACGCTTATACCACTATCTAGGTGATTGTTTTAGGCCATACAATGATTTCTCTAGTAAGCAAACATGATCTTCCTTACCTTGGATTTCAAACCCCTCTGGTTGATGCATATAAATTTGTTCTTCTAGCTCACCATGTAAAAACGTAGTCTTGACATCAAGCTGCTCCAGCTCTAAGTTCAATAGAGCAACCATAGCAAGTAGCACCTGGATAGAACTATGTTTCACCACAGGAGAGAACACTTCATTGAAGTCAACACCCTCCCTCTTCGTATAGCCTTTTGCAACCAGTCGTGCTTTGAACCTAGCATCCCCCGGAGTTCCTTCCTTTTTCTTGAAAACCCATTTGCAACCAACAATCTTCTGGCCTTTCGGCAGTTTCACCAGCTCCCAAGTATGATTCTTATGAAGAGACTCAACCTCCTCACTCATGGCAACAACCCATCTTGCTGTATCTTTGCTAGTGACAGCATCCCGATATGTAACCGGCTTTGACTCAATACTCTCTGTTGTATTAAGAGGATAGGCAACGATATCTTCATATCTATATCTTTGAGGTTGCTTAACTGTCTCCTCTCCCTGCCCTAGTAAGCATATATTTTTGTGGAATTTCATTCTCCACATTTGGGCCAGCATCCTGTTGATCTGGGACATTTTCTTGCAAATTCTCTTGCAAGCTTTCCGAAGCTTCCTTCTCAAGCTCCACCTGTTTACTAACACCGTTTTGCTCCTCTACCTGTTTACTGACACCATTGTCATTTCCAGCATCAATGCACTCCTTCGGTTTCAACATAGCAGACTCATCAAAGGTCACGTCTCTGCTGATAATGCATTTGGGTGATTTTCCATCTAGGCACCAAAGCCGATAGCCCTTCACCCCATGTGCATACCCTAGAGATATGCACTTTCTTGCCCTTGGTTCAAGCTTACCATCATTCACATGAGCATAAGCAGGACAACCAAATATTTCACTACTCCAAAATAGGATATTAGTAATGCCCAAGGTTTTTGGTAAGTAACGGCTTTTAAGTGTAACTAGTTTCCTAACGTTTTATATACGTTAACATTGGTTTTAAAATGTTACATTAATTTTACTCAATTTAATAATTATTTTGTAACGGTAATCTCAATTTTTGCTCCACCAGTAAGCGTTAATAAACCGTTAGTTTTAAGCATTGCTCCACCAGGTCGCTTTTTTTCCTTCCCACCTTTATTTTTTTTGCCCTCCCGCGCTCTACCCTCCCTCATTTCCCTCTTATCCCTCACTCATTTCTTTCTTTCCCTCCTCTCCTCTCCTCTCCTCTCATCTCCATCGTCGTCCTCTCATCTCCAGAACCCATCTCCTCTCATCCTTTTCTATCTCTCCCTCCCTCTCCAGACCTCTCCCAGGCGCACGACCCTCTCATCGCTAGCACTGCCAAGCGCGCGAAGGAGCCCCCGGACGCCAGCAGAGCCTTCATCTTCCTCCTTGAGGCGCCGGACACCTCCCCTGCACCAGGTACACTCCTCTCTTTCTTCTTTATTCTCTCTCTCTCTCCCCCTCGTTCCCCATCTCTCTGTTTCCTCTCTGTCTGCTCTCCTCCCTCCCTTCCTCTCTTCTTCTTCCTCCCCTGTCTCCCCTCGCCTGCGCACCTGTACACCACTCCCTCTCTCCCTTGGTTCTCTTTCTCTCTCTCCCTCTCTTCTCTTCATCCTCCCCTGTTCCTCTCCCTCTCCCCTGCTTCCTCCTCTGTTCCGCCCTGCACCCACCTGCACACCACTCCCTCTCTCACTTGGTTCTCTCTTTCTCTCTTCCTCTCTTCTCTTCTTCCTCCCCTGTCCCTCTCCTCTCCTCTGCCCTGCGCAGCCGCCTTTTCCTCCTCCCCCTCTTCTTTCTTTCTTCCTTATCCTTCTCCCTTATCTCCCTTTCCCCTTTCTCATTCCACGCTCTCAGCAGCCCCCTCTCTCATTTCCCTCTCCCTTCTCCACTGATTCATTTCTCTCTTTCTTCCTTTCTTTATTTCCTCCTCATTCACTCTTCCTACCAACGTGCCTGAGCACCCACCCATTTCACTCTCTCTCTCTCTCTCTCTCTCTCTCTCTCTCTCTCTTTCTTTCTCTCATTCTTTCTGATTTCTTTCCTCCCCTTCTTTGCCCAGTGGACCACCAAGCACCATCACCACCACTATTCCAGTGGGCCATCGGTCATGGTGGCCCCACGATCTTCATCATCTCTAATTTCAAGCTTGATTAGGTTTTGTTAATTGGAGGTTTTCCATTAATTAGTGTTAGATGAGTTTGTTAGCATGTTTGATTGTGCTTTGTATAGTTATTTATGTGGGTTTGTTTCTAATCCATAGGTTTTGGGCATTTTGAGCTAAGCTGTGGATTTGATCATTTTGGATTTCCTCACCCAAAGGCAAGTGAATATGTATTTATTTTTATGGATATGCATGTGTTTTTATGGAACTGTAGCTTTGAAATGATTTCATTATTGTTTTAGATTTAATTGTCAAATGGTTTTGATTTATGGAAAATAAATGGGATGAATTGTGATGATGGAGATGATGAATGAAGGGGAGATTTGATATAAATTATTATACTTTGGTTTCTTCATTTAAGTTTTACTTTCAGTTATAGTTATAGTGACCTGGGCTCATGAATTTGATGTAGAGGGTGAGAGATTTATGGTCAGTGATTTGATATAGAAGGCAAGGCCAAACTGAGCTGACTCATGTGATACAGCTTTTCTGCCTACTGTTTTACAGGGTTTCTTTTTTTATTTTTGGCTGAAATCTTGTTTTGCATGGTTGGTAGGCTTCTGGGATGGAAGGATCATGGTGGGTAGCTTTAGTACAGCTATTAGCATCTTTTTAATGAGCAGCGAGATCTGTAGACAACCCAAATGTGGTGATCAACTGAATCAAACCCAAATGTTGGAGGGTTTAGTGTGTTCTTGTTGCACCAAATTTGGTAATTAAAGAATTATAAGCATAGCCTATATTTTTCAAGTTAACAAGCCAACCAGAGGAGCATAAATCATAATGATGATATTTTAAAATACTTAGGTTTTATGATCCACTAACCTAAATATTTCATAGGTGGTGTTGGTGATAATCACTACTATAATGATGTTTGGGTTCTTGATTTGCATACTTGCTCATGGACTCAGCTTGACTGTTTGTTGTGATAACTTGGGAATGTACACTTTCATTATCTTGATTGGCATTTGAATGTTGGTACATGGTAGAATGTTAGCATGGATTTTTATTTTGCAATGGTAATGGTAAAGTGATTTTAATGTTGTAAGGATATTTGAATATTTAAATTTTCATTGGCATTTGAATTTTGGTATATAGTAGAATGTTAGCAAAGAAGTTCCCACATTTTTTGGAGAGGCAGAATTCATATGTTTCAAAGTCTATCCTTGGATCAATCTATGATATGTTTACAAAGAATTTTTTTTTTCAACCCAACAGATGGAAAATTTATAGCCTTTTACATTCAAAGAACCTTCAATCGCCTCCTTCTTCTTCTTCTTCTTGTTCTTCTTCTTCAATCCGGTTGCTATTTTCTTCATCTGATTTCTCTTTTTTCATTTATTCACACTATCACTAGGTGATTATTTCACAACTGAAATCAACTTGGGTGTTAGTTGCTCCAGTTATAACGAAAGGTACGAATTTTTTATATTGTGTTCTTCAATGAAAATTCGATCTTTGTTGTCTGATTGAGTTATTTATGTGAAATTAATGCTACTGTTAAAATCCATGTTTTAGTTATGTTCTGATTTCTATTTTATTGGGTTTATAGATTTTTTTCGTGGCTTTCAAATGAATGGATTGAAGTTTCTCGAGTCCAATTTTTGTGTGCAAGACCTAAGAATTTTTTTTTGTTGGTAGAATATATACATATGGGTTTTATTTACATTATGACCAGGGAATGTTATATCAGTAGATTTATTTTTTCCGGTGTCAATAAGATGCAATGTTGGTTATAAATGTTGTTATCAGTGCTGAGGTTCAGAGGTTGTATTGTAAATTCCATCGAGTATTTAAGATGTCAGGGACTTGGGGTCAGTATGTAACCTCATTTGCAAAAGACAGAAATTAGTGAGTTTCATTGTTTCACAGTTCACACAGTGAAAATAATTTCATTGAACTATTTTCAGTAAAGGTGATAATCTCGGTATTTAAGAGATTTACTTGTTTGTGTTTACTTGATGTGTTACCTACAGAATGTCTCAGCCGATTCTAAAAGAATGGATGAATGAAACAAATAGACTTGGGACTGTGTACAAGCAGGGGGTTTCGGATTTTATTCTATTTGCTAGTGGCAAAGACCAAACATCGACCACGTGTCCTTGCCCTTGTAAAAAATGCCGAAATGGAAAAAGGTTTGCGTATGATATATTTAGAAAACATTTGATTCTTTACGGTATAGAATCAACATATCGTGTATGGGCTTTACATGGCGAGAACCCATATAAGGATCGAATGGTAAACCAAGTTGAAAAAGAAAATAGTGAGGCAGAAGGACTGGGGATGGAGAATTTTGTTGATGTTGCTTATGGCATGCATGAAGAGTTAGCGGATGATTTGAATGAAGGTGATGGAAGTCAGGTCGAAGATGTTGAACACCCTGTTGTTCTAGAGCCTGATTTGGGTAAAAGGTACCATGAATATAAGAAACAAGCAGAAGAAAAATTATATCCTTCATGCGAGGCTCCTGTAACAACTCTTTCTGCAATTATAGACCTCCATAACTTGAAGAAGCAGTATAAATGGTCGGGAAATAGTGTGACGGCACTTTTGTCTCTGTTAAAAACATGGTTGCCAGACGGAAACACTCTGCCTTCTAAGTACCTTGTAATGAAGGCAATGTTAAAAGATCTGGGAATGAAAGCTGAGTGTATAGATGCCTGCGAAAATAACTGTATGTTATATTGGAAGACCAAAGCTGATTTAACGGTGTGTAGTCAATGTCAAACACCTAGATACAAAGTGAAGGAGGGGAAAATGGGGAAGAAAGAAACAAAAGAGGCGAGAAAAGTATTGAGACATTTTCCATTGATCCCAAGACTCAAAAGGTTGTACACAATACCATGGATAGCGCGTGAAATGACATGGCATGATAGAGCTACACCTTCTTGGAATTATATGCGGCATCCGATTGATTCGCTTCAGTGGAAGACAAGTAAAGATGATTGGCCAGATTTTGCTAAGGAAGGGCGTAATGTCTGGCTTGGAACTGCAACTGATGGATTCAATCCATGTGGAGTTCAATCCACTGGTTATAGTTGTTGGCCTGTTTACTTGGTGCCTTATAATCTCCCACCGTCTTTGTGCATGAAATCTGAGTTCCATATGATGTCATTGTTAATACCTGGGCCGAAAGCACTGAGTCAAAACATCGATGTATTCCTTCAACCGCTAGTTGAGGAGTTACAACAGTTATGGGAAGAAGGGGGTTGCAGCTTATGACATGCACAAAAGAGAGCATTTTACTTTAATGGCAATGTTGGTGTGGGGCATTCATGATTTTCCGGCATATGGCAACTTATCAGGCTGCGTAACACATGGTTACAAAGATTGTCCTATTTGTGGTGATGAAACTCCGTCTCTGCATCTTGGGAATGCAAGGAAGATCGTCTACACAAATTACCGCATGTTTCTTAAATATGATCACCCGTTTAGGCAAGGCAAATACTTAGGGCTGAAGACAAAGGAGTTAAAACCCCCTCCAACAAGGTTAAAGGGAGAAGTAATTGAGAAAAGGCTAAGCCGTGTCTACTATGTACCTGGTAAAGTCTTAAAAGGTACCAAACGGAGTACTGATAATGTGGATGTGGTTGATAATGGAGATGATGAAGATGATGAAGTTACTGAGGCATGGTATAAAAGGTCTATTCTTTTTTATTTGAAATACTGGCCGAAACATACAATTCGACATGTTATTGATGTGATGCACACTGAAAAGAATGTCGCAGAACACCTATTAAATGCGATTTTGGACAAGAAAGGAACAAATGATACAGTACAGGCGCGAGAGGATTTAAGGAAATTGGGGACTCATAGTGGCCAGTGGATGCAAACAGACCCAATTACTGGGAGATCTGTAAAACCAAAGGCCCCATTTGTCTTGAATAAAGATGAGAAGTTAGAGTTTTGCAAAATTTTGAAAGACTTGAAGCTTCCTTCAGGGTTTTCCTCGAACCTAAAAAACATTATCACTTTGAGTCCTCCTGGTTTGCTTACAATGAAATCACATGACTATCATGTGATTATGTGTTATTTGCTCCCGGTTTTGCTTCAACACGCTTATCCAAAACACCGTGACTTGCAAAGAGCTATTCACCAGATTAGCTTATTCTTTAATCTCCTTTGTTCGAAAGTCGTCATCGGACATGAAATTCAATCTGCAAAATACATGGTTGCAGAGGCATTGTGTGTGTTGGAAAAATATTTTCCAACCGCTTTTTTTGATATTAGCATCCACTCATGGTGCATTTGGCTGATGAAGGGTTAATTTGTGGACCTGTTTATCCATGTGGATGTTTCCGTTTGAACGGTATGTATAATTCCTTTATTTTTATTTGATTTTTAGCTGCAACTATGACGAAACAACGAAGTACAATTTTGTATTTTTTAATTTAATAGGGCAATGAAGGAGTGTAAAAATATTCCCAGCAATAAATGATATGTCAAAGGCTCCATTGCAGAGTCCTATATTGTTTCTGAATCCGTTAGGTATGCTATGGAGTACATGCCAAATTCACGAGATGGAAACCACAAAGCTACTCGTGAGGCATTTCTTGATGAAGATGGCGAGTATAGTGATGAAGGGCCAATACTTGAGGGTAAAATTGTGATCCTAGGCAAGGAACAATGGATACAAATATGTAGATGGGTCCTTTTTCGACTAGACGTAGAAAAGCTTGATGAATACTATAGGTTTGATTTCTTGACACATTTGGCTTAAAAACTTACTACTCTAGAAAGTTGTAAATACTTGTGTCAAACTGCATGAATAATTTGCAGTGAGTATCGTGCCTTGCAAGAAACTACTCGTGGTAAAAGAAAAGGAATAGCAAAGACAGAAGTGGAGATATAGACTGAGTTCATTGCCTGGTTATATGACAAGGTATTGTTATATATATTACACTTAATATGAATTTACATCTAGTAATTTTATCTTTCTAAATGGTGGTTTTTGTCATTTCACAGTTGTTGGCTGCAAAAGACATGGACTGTGACTTATGGCGATTTGTTGTGGGACCATTATTCAAAGCTAAAACGTATAAAAAGTACCGTGTTAATGGTTTTGTGTTCTCTACTAGGTCGCATGACGAAACAGTTGCCACACAAGACAGTGGTGTTTGTATGAATGCAATCACTGCATTTACATCAAGTAGGAAGGACAAAAATCCCATTAATGCATCAACCAAGTGGTATGGGGTTATTGAAGAGATAATAGTGTTGGACTATACGACCTTTCATCATGTTGTCTTTTACTGCAATTGGGTGAGGGTGGAGGACAAGACCAATGGTTGTAAACGTTGTCCAGATTCTAATTTGGTGATGGTTAATCTCAATAGGCTAAAGAGTATCAATAATTCTTTTGATGAGCCGGTGATTCTTGCATCTGAGGCTAGTCAAGTATTTTACTTGAAGGATTTGAGATATCCTAATTGGTGGGTAGTCATACATTCGCCTAGGCGATTGACATGTGAAGTGGATGATCTAGATGCACCAACTGTCTTCCAATCTATTCTTGACGACCAACCTAGTTTGGAGTCGTTGATGCAAAGTCTAACCTGATTGTAATAGTTGCACACTTTTATTCATGGTACGTAGAGTTACATGCAGAATTTCTCATTTTCTACATTTAGTGTATAAATATTCCTTTTAGTTCAATTTAGATATAAATTTCTCATGTAATAGTTTCTACTAACAATCCTTTGTCAAATAGGAGGCTATTCTACAATGGCATCAAGTCAATCACGCCTTATTGCTTCCCAACCTTCTAGTTCAGTGCCACTTCCATCTCATAAGCCAACTTCGGGAGCCTCACCAGCAATAGGAACCATTAGTAAGTTACCTATAGAGTTCAATGCGGACGGCATTGCCGTGGGTCCTAACCATGCCAAATGGAATTCTCGTGTTGGTTATTATGTTCGAGCTCGTATTCCAATTCATTACAAGGACTGGAGGAAAATAGATGGAAGCTTAAAAAATGATGTTTGGAATGAATTAATGGTAAGGTTTATATATACATTTGATGTTTTGGATACATGTATCTGACATTTGCTTATGACTGATCTTTTTTTACTGAAGATAAGTGCTGTAGATCTAATCTTTTTTACTTGTTGTATGAAGCAAGAATTTGAGCCTAATGTTCCCCAAGCAACCGCACGAAAAGCAGTAGAAAAGGACTTTTCCCAAAAGTTCAGATCAGCAAAGTATGCCTTACGGAAAGAGATTTTGAGTAAGTGCGGGGGTGTGGAAGAAGCTATTGCAGCATGTCCATTGGGTAAAGATCCAAATCATTGGGCAATGTTTGTTAGAAATGAGAGTACTGATGAAGTGAAAGCTAGAAATGCAAAGAATACAGAGAATGCGAAAAAGAATAAATATCGGCATACTAATGGACGGGGCACATATGCCCATATGTTGGATAAAATGGTAGGTGTCTATTCTTGCACCATTAAATTTTATTCTCTTTATCCCAACAACTAATGAAGATTGTTTTTATAGGATAAAGAAGATCCTAGCAGAAAATATGGACGGGTAGATAGTTGGAAAAAAGGACATGAGCGCCGTGATGGGACTATATTGGAGAGTGCTCGAATTACTACACTTGGAAAGAGATTTCCCACCAAAGAAAGATACAGTTGAATGTGAATTCTGGTTTAGCAATGGAAGTTACATTCAACACTAGTAGCCATCCTTTGAAGGTATACCTTTATTTGTAGATTTAGTAGCTGCTTGCGAGCTTTGCTATTATGATCCAACTTTGCAAAAAGTTCTAGTTTGGTGCTTGTTTTCTTTTGGACTCCAACTAGATGGATTGCTTGGTTTTGATCAAATGATATGGATATTTTCCAGGAAAAAAAGATGACAAATGGGGAAAATGGGTTTCTTGTATGAAGCAGATGCACTTAAATGGTCAACTACTGATTTTTGTTTTTCCTATACGGTGAGATTCCAATTGCAGTTGCTTTTTCTATTGTCACTTTACAAACATGTTTTTTGGCAAATGTGTGATTGTGATGAGCTTAACTGCTGGTCATTGGTTGTAATTTCAGTAAATATGTGGTATGATAATGAAAGCAACCAACTTTCATCTGTGCATGTACGTCGGAGTTCTGAGTATTGAAGGCTTAG
Organism: Umbellularia californica; assembly: GCA_028538565.1. Lineage (NCBI taxonomy): Eukaryota > Viridiplantae > Streptophyta > Magnoliopsida > Laurales > Lauraceae > Umbellularia > Umbellularia californica. The sequence continues at coordinate 7,088,695 of JAPQWN010000001.1, read as the reverse complement.
AAATCCGATGACTTTGAGGCATTATCCTCAATTCCACTTTTGTACTCCTTGGCATGGTAAAAGGTTGTTCTTTATTATTGTGGTGGTTATATGATCCTCATCACTGAAAAATGTTCTATTATGTTCTAAGTTGATTTCCATGATTTACCTTTTTACCATCTCCTTTCTTATTATCATCTGACCCACCTCTCTGACGAACCTTCTATTGTCCAATTATCAAGATTTTTGTTTACTCATTAATTTACATATCCATTTCTCTACTTTTCTATTTTATTCTTCATTATTTTTTTGTTCACTTATTAGCATATCTTTATTTATGTCAGTTGGGTGCAAGGCAGGAACCAGTTTTGAACTCCTCAAAGTATACTGATACTGATGTGCGCATAGTAAGTTTGATTTTATTAGGCTATAATCTTACTTATCATTATCATCTTTATTGGAACTATAATGCAGCTTATTATTTCCTAGTTTTTTTCTAAGGAAGTTTTATTGTTCTGCAATTTTTATATGTTTTTTCTCTTCCATATTTACCGGGATGTGTTCCCACCCACATTCAACTGATTTCAAGTTCAATCTCAAAGGAGTAGCAGTAAGTAAAATTGGAATCTTTTAGGTGCATTTGGCACAACTAATATTGCAATGTCTCATTACAACTATTTATTGATGTTGTTGTATTTGTGACTGTCCAAATGCAAAGACAGTTAAGTACCACATGATACCTTAATAAAGAAAGAAGTTCCACATGATGCAACTGAAAGAATTTAGTTCAATAGAATATTTCAATATTAAAATATTCTGCTCCAGTAGAGCTGCAGATCTGACTGGGGGAGAGTAGGAGCTGAATAATTCATATTGAAATACTCTGCAAAATGTGGAACAAAAAATACATGTAGCCTTCGGCCCAAATACCAAATATGGATGTAAGGAAACTTCTCTTCCTTTCATTCATAAATGTTCAGATTAATTAATGTATTGAATAGATGAGTGTTAAAATGCCCCTTTTTTGGATTTTTAGTTTTGTGTTTTTTCTCTTTGTTTTCATTTGTTTGAATAGATTGGAAATCCACTTCTCAAGCTCAACAATGATACTGCTGCAACTTATGATCTAAAGTTCAAAGTAACTATACCTTATGGAGCTTGGTTCTCCAAAGGCCTGGTACACTTCTATTTCTTTTATATTGAGACCTTTGCTAGCCACCACCTATTTTGTTGTGGTATGTGCCATACAATGGTGGATCCTGCTTGGTTTTACCTGGCTGGGGAATCAACCAAGTACATTCATTCTGTGGACTACACATGTACATTGAATTTGCACTTGTGAAGAAGTTTTTCCATTAATCCATTTATTGTAGATGTGTGGCCTACCTGGTGAATGGACTTGCTTGAATTTAGTGTCTGGATGTACCAATGTGGTCCAAATGCTTCAGCATCTCACACCCTGGAAAGCATAAAATATTTAGATTGAATCGATGCCGAGTGTTCAATCTCCATCTTCATTTAACATTCAAGTGTGGATACTAGTTATAATAACCACTTGAAATCTATTATGTATTATGTATAAATGATATGGCCCTCACTGTATTCTACACAAATGGTATATCAGGAAAGTTAGTTTCCAATCCCAAGGCACTGGTTATAAATGTGTTTTTTTTTTCCTCGGTAGAAGGTTATAGTATAGAGGCATATAGATGTAAAAGATGACAACACAAGAAATAATGAGTCCATCTTTACAAGTAGCTGGCTTTATTTTCCTCTTTTGATGATGGTGTGCAAGTAGCTGCAATAAGTTTATAACAAAAGTATCAAACAATTTTAGAAAATGTCAGAAGAAAAAGAAGTTATAGGGTTCAAAACAATATAACACACTTCATGCACAAGGAACTGGGAACTCATGATTCTCACAATTCTCATTGCTTATGAAAGAAACAGTCGTCACAATCATGGCATCAGGTATCTTGACACACCAGCCAACAGAGAGTCAGCTGCTCGATCCATAGCCAGAAAGCAGGCATGGGTCTTCTTTCTTTTTCTTTCATTCAAATCTGACTTGTTTTTGTTGAGGATCTCTATTACATAGAGTTTGGGTTTTCTTGTAACTTTTTTTGTAGTTAAAAGGGCATTTTATATATGCAGCAGGTTCGGTATTCAGGGGTGGTTTTTGGATAAATTTTTTTTACACATGAAAAAGTTTTGTAACGGTTATAAACCGTTACTAATTTGTGTGAATAGCAACACTTAAAAATGTTACAAAAGATTTCACAACCGTTAGGAATGTTATGAATCAATAACACAAATTTGGCACGAAAGAATGTTATAGAGTTTACAAAACCGTTACAAATATTTAAGTGTAAAATACCGTTACAAAACTTGCGAAACTGTTACTGTTTTATTAAAAATTATTAACACAAATGAGTATTAAAACCGTTAGAAACTAATTTCAGTAACGGAAATAAAGCGTTACAATTAATATGTTTGTAACGGTTTATAACCGTTAGGGATGTTTATAACAGATTAGAAACGCCCAAACTGTGAACTAAAAAAACCGTTACAAATTTTTTTAGTAACTGTTTTGGACCGTTAGGTATGTCCTGAAATGGTGTAGTGTTTTCAAATTGGTGTAATCAGTAGGACATCCAGACCATACCTCTTCAGGAGTTTTACACTCGATAGCTGTTGATGGAGACCGGTTGATCAGATAACAAACTGTGTTAACAGCTTTCGCCCAGAACTACCTAGGTAACCCCGCATTAGAGAGCATGCAGCGGGTCCTTTCTAGGATAGTTCAGTTCATCCGTTCTGCAACTCCATTCTGCTGTGGTGTATTTTTTACTGTGCGATGTCTCACAATACCTTCATTCTTGCAGAACTCATTAAAAGCACCTCCGCAGAATTCCAAGCCATTGTCAGTCCTCAAGCGCTTGATCTGTTTACCTGTCTGCTTCTCGATCATAGCCTTCCATTGCTTGGACTGTGCAAAGACTTCATTCTTGTGCTTTAAGATATATACCCAAACCTTCCGAGAATAATCATCAATGAAGGTTAACATATATCTGCCACCTCCCACGGATGGAACACGAGAGGTAGGGGTGTACACGGATCGGATTGGTGCGGATTGGGCCAAATCCGTCACCAATCTATTACCTACAGATTGACGGATTTGGAATCCGTCACCAATCCGTAGCTATTGAAATCCAATCCGATCCGATCCGTCGAGGACCGGATCCGATCGGATTAATCCCTTCAATCCGTTCAATCAAATGTTAAAAAAAAAATCAAATATGTTATAAAAAAATTACGTTTTGACCCCTTAATTTTTTTTCTTATTTTAAATTTAGACGTCTTAATTTATATTTAGACCCCTTATATATATATATTTTATATTTAATGTCAACGAATCGGATCAGATTGAATCCGCGGATTGAGGGTGAAATCCGCCATTGATCAGTTGGTAACGGATTCCAAAATTTTTAATCCGTCACCAATCCGTTTACCTTCGGATCGGATAAAAATCCGCGGATCGGATCAGATTGGATCGGATTAACGGATCGACGGATTTTTTGTGCACCCCTAACGAGAGGGACCCCAAAGATCAAAATGGATATAATCCAAAGTGCACTTGGTCCGATGAACTGCTGTGCTGAACTTGACTCTATATTGCTTTCTGAAGACACAATGCTCACAGAAGTCCAGCTTTCCTACTTTCTGGCTGCAGAGTAAACCTTGTTTGCTCAGCTCATCCATACCTCTCTCACTCATATGCCCAAGTCGCATATACCATAACTTGGTAGTTTCCAAATCTGAATCTGAGGACGTCACAGCAGCAGCACCTGTAACTGTGCTATCTTGAAGAAGGTAGAGGCCATTCTACTTATGTCCCTTCATCACTACAAGAGCACCTTTTGAGATTCTCATAACTTCACCTCCAACTTTGCAGGTACAGCCATTGGAGTTAAGCATACCCAAGGAAACCAGATTTTTTTTCTACTCTGGAATGTGCCTGACATCAGACAAAGTTCTTACAATGCCGTCATACATCTTAATTCGAATTGATCATATCCCAACAACCTTACAGGCTGCATTGTTCCCCATTAGAACTTTACCACCATCTATAGAATGATAAGTGGTAAACCAGTCCCTATTAGGACACATATGGTAGGAACAACCCGAATCAAGGATCCACTCATCACCTGAGCTACCAATGGTAACAGTGAGAACATTTGCACCATCAGAACTGTCTTCTGCAACACCGGCTACATTTCCAGAATCATGTGCTTTCTCCTTTCCTTTACGCTCTGGACAATCCTTTTTAAAGTGCCCTTCCTTATGACATTGGAAGCACTTTAATTTTCTAGTTTTTGATTTTGACCTAGAGCGACCTCTTCTGTTCTGCCACGCACTACCAAACCCTCACCAGAACTATCATTGTTTTCTGTAACAACCTTTTTCTTTAACGCCTTGGAGTTTAAGGCTGACTCAACATCCTCCTTGGATAGAGTTTCTCTACCATACATCATGGTATCAATAAAGTTCTCATACGAGGGTGGTAATGAACATAACAACATAATGGCTTGGTCCTCATCATCAATTTTAACATCTATATTTGCAAGATCAATAATAGCTTTTGTGAAAGAATCAAGGTGGTTTGAAACAGACATACCCTCCTGCATTTGTAAGGTGAACAACCGTTTCTTTAGGTACAAGCGATTTGTGAGAGACTTCGCGATGTACAAGTTCTCCAACTTCTGCCATATGCCAGCAGCAGTTTCTCCTGAGCAACTTTTCGCAGTACACCATCGCTTAAAAATAGCAAAATCTGACCGTATGCCTATTTCAATAACTCATCCTTCTCATCATCTGACAGTTTGTCAGACAAAGCATTCTTTCCCTTTAAAGTTTTATGCAAACCATTTTGAACCAGCAAAGCATGCATCTTCAAACGCCATAGACTAAAGTCATTGTTACCATTGAATTTTTCAATTTCAAATTTTGCAGCCATTTCACGAATCTTTTACCGCACCTGTATAGATCTGGTCACCACGAGCACGCTGGAAGAAACGGATCTGAAATCTGGATCCGAATGGCTAAGATATCGTAGAAATAAATTTCTACGCTATGATCAGTCAACCTTTTTTGTTGACCATTTGACAGCCAATCTTCTTCCACAACCGCGTATATCTGCTCGTAACGAGTCCGTAGGTTCAAACGGATCTCCGATCAGACTCCGAATCTCCAAGATACTGTACGGATCTGCTGACATCAGCAATGACGTCAACACTTTATGCTTTGCTTCTGGGTTTCCTGTGTGGACCAGGTCAACCTGACCCGAAACTGGCCTGGCCTACAACCAGGACTGAAGGATCACCAATTTATGTGGTGCTTCAGGGACCATAAATTCCCTTGGTACTTCAGACTACCAAGTCAACTTCTTAACTTAAACACGACAGAACATGGGTTCTGTTCTTCGTCTGGTTATGTTTTTCGCAGAACAAGAGAGGAGGTGGATCGGTTTTTTCTCCTTTGTCCACGGCACGGCCTGGCGACAACGATGGGTTTTCCGGCGACGACAGGACTGCAGCGGCGGTGGCGGATGTCCCTTCTCCGGTTCTTCCTCTTCTTCTCCTGGTTCTGCCCTGTTTCTCAAAAGGGACAGTCCCTGCCCCTTCTTCCGGTCTTCTTCTTCTTCCACAGAAACAGTGTGGCGGCGAAGGACCCCCATTCCCGGTGAGGTAGCAGCGGTTGCAGCGGCGGCGATTTCGGCGAACCTGGGTGCTGCGATCAAGCAGGCAGGTCCGTGGCCCACTTCAAGATCGTCTGATCTTCTGCAATCAATCTGCAAGATTCATGGCCCTCTCGAAATCCGATTCAACGGATCTCCTCCGATCCCTCAAAGCTCTGATACCAGTTTGTTGTGCTTAGAGCATCAATCAAGCCACACAGAACAGAGATCACACACAGAGAGATAACACAAGGTTTTACGTGGTTCGGCTTGAGCCTACATCCACGGGAGAAGACAACAAGAGTATCACTATGAATAAAGATTACAATGGAGTTTTTCACACACAACCCCAATCCCAGGTACACCCACAGACACTCTCTCTCAAGTTGTATTAGCTTTCTGTGTTCTTCACTCTCTCTACTCAACACACAGAGGAATGCCTCTATTTATAGCCTCAGTCAAGAACCAGAGGGCTTACTGTTGCCCATGGTTTCCCAGCTTTGCACCATGCTTGATGTCAGCTGGCCCATGCTGCTGGTCCATGGTAAGGTCATATCAACAATGATAGTTCATGGTCCATGGTATGGTCAAGTCAGTAATGATAGCTCCTATTTCCTATTGAGCCATCATGCTAACAAAATGTATATTCTTGGGGGATATAATTTTTGCGATTCATTAAACAACATTGCAACCATAAACTCAAGCACCACTGTGAATCCCTGCACCAAAATTTGGTGTCCAGTGTAGCCACAGATAAGGATCTACATTCAATTTTCTCATGAAATGAACAGTGCCATGCAACGCAATAAAATATACATATGTGATCTCTACACCTCCACATTGACATAAGCAATATACGGAAACTGGTTAACTAAAACTAAGGCAATTAGCTAAAAGGAATGATTAACATAGATAGTTGGAGTGCCATGCAATGCAATAAAAATAGGGATTTTTACCAAATAATTAAGCTTATATTGCAAATAATCGATTTTATGAAGAATAATAACATAATTACCATTTAGTTATTCGTACATTTTTTTTTGACGAAATTACCCTAGTTGACGATATCGCCAACTGAGTTGAAGATATCGCCAACTCAGTTGGCGATATCGTCAACTGAGTTGGAGATATCGTCAACTTTCTGTATAAGAATCCACAAATTTTCTTCTTCTTTTTTGTGAAATAGTCTTTTCTCTTTCTCCCATTTATTCTTTTTATGGGTTCCCTACTACCATTTCTTATAGATCTTTCATAAAAACTAGTTTATGAAATTAATCTTCAACAATAGGTACGTTCATTTTCATATTTTTCTTATTTTTTGTACTTTCCCCTATTCTTATTAGATAAAGGAGGGATTCTCAGGCAACAAGTTAAATTTATTCTTCTAAAATATTACTAGTGCATTGTTACTGATGCCCACTAGAACGGTGGCAAGTGCCATGTTAATTCAATGCAGAGGGCAGCCTTTGTTGAGGAATCAAATTGTTGAGCACTTAGGATTCTTATACATTAGTGCACTTATCATGATCTATTCATTTAGCAAGTGATCTTAGATGGAGAAGGCTAAAGGAGACTTGGAGTTGGGAGTTTATGAAATAGTGCTACAGTGCATGATTTTTTTATTTTTTATTTTTTTAAATGTACATGCTGCATTGCAGTTAAATGAATTTAAATAATTCTAATGTACATCCATGGACATACTATTCCAATATGTAGGAAGATGAAAGACCATTCTACTCCTAATCTTATTTCTTTCCATCTACAACTACCACCTTTGAAACCCTAATAAACATAAGAATAGAAAATCATAAAAAAAACCATAAAATTTAGAACTGTACTATGCAAATGGTAAAAAACTTTAGGGGAACTAGAAGTCTAGTAGTTTAAACAAGTAAAAATACGAAAATGAACTAGAAGTCTAGAAATTTAAGCAAAGTCAAAATACGAAAATGAACTAAAACATGCATCCAATTTATATATATGAAGCGAACTAAATCCAATTGAGAAATAAAAAAAATTGGATCCAATTGTTGGAAATGAACCCATTTTTTGGGCTGTTATAATATTTAATAGTACAACTCATTAGTTGGTTGCTTATGTGATACATATGCACACAATGACACTTGTATGTTTTGTTTATATGGTCATATGGATTATTTGTCCGTATGGGAATATATTAGCTCTTTGCTATGGATTTAGAGCTGCATTTTGTTGTTCAATTAATAGGTTATAGACAGCTATAGTTCGGAATTTTTTTTGAAAGATACTTCGAGATTTTTGGGTTGTATGATTGGATTTTTGAAATATATGGAGTATTGATTCTTGATTGGACTTGTTTTCCTCTAAAGCTTCAAACATTCAACTTCTGTATCATCAACTTAACTCATTGACAATTAGTATCAATTTTCTCATTGTTTTAATTGTCTATCAAGTAAAAATTCAAGCCCTTAACCAAACAGTTGATTGACTTGGGTTCAGCTTGCCTTCAAGCATTGGACATGTCAATTGAAAAACAACTTTTATTAGAAATTACAAGACAATTGTACAGAGAACCGTGAGAACTAACAAGCAAATAAAAGGTCTAAAACCCACCCCATTCAGAGCATATGTCACTATTCATGGATGCCTATTGTAGCATGGAATAAGTGGTGGTTTATGGCAACACAAAACTTAGGAAATTCAAGGAAAAAAGGTGTGGCAACTATTCAAACTTCCAAAATATAGTGCATTCCAAATTCACAATAAGCATTAGTATGAGCAAAGATATCATCCAACCTATTGACTAAAGATACTTTGTTAGGCTAAATTAGCAACAAAAGGAAATTATAGTCATTCTTTCCTACACAACTATTTTAGAGGCTTGAAAAGTGCACAAACACTTAAAAAAAAAAAAAAAACACACCTTGGCAAAGCTAGAGATGGAGATGAAGAGAGCCAATATGTGGCAATTAGCATTTGTTTTATAAGGGAAAGGAGAACTGATAATTAACTGCAATGCAGCATGCACATTTACAAAAATTAAAAAAAAAAATCACGTACAGTAGCACCATTTACAAAAATATACATACATGATCGAAACCCTCACATTGACATAAGCAACTTACGGAAACTGATTGACTAAAACTACGGCAATTAGCGAAGATGAATGGTTAAAATATATGGTTGAAGTGACCAAACTGTTCATTCTTTTCCCCCTGCAGATCACCATTCTTTTCATTGAACGCATGAAGATTGGGAATTAGAACTGGACAGGTTTGGTTGGGTCCATAGAGAGTGCAGATCACGGCCCAGATTACTTAAAAGAGATCCTGACCCTGGAGGTCAGGACAGGTTACAGCACCAAAACCTGCTCCCAAATTTAAATATTAGTCCCGAACCTGAATAAAAGTTCTTGGACATGGAATCAAGACCCAAACGTTTTTATTACAGACTTACCATACCTGATACTTAAATATGTATATGATATACAGTTGTGTCATTGGATATTCGGTCCTCGGGTATGAAACCTATGGATCTGAACATGTAACCAAATTTTATTAGGCTCCATGCAGGAAGCCCAAATGCGGACTCAAATTGAATCAAATATTGGAACCTTACCAGATTTTTTAAATTCAGGTCTTACATATATTCATACATCTAGACATCTGTGGGCCTCACTTAGTATTATTATATTATATATATAATACAAGAGAAATACACATTTGTGGGCCCCACTTCGTATTATTATATCATATATATGTATAAAATAAAAGAGAACTACACATCTGTGAGCCTTACTTCGTATAAGAACTTGTCATGCTTTTACTCTACATCTATACATCTGTAGGCCCCACTTAGTATTATTATATTATATGTATAAAATAAAAGAGAATTACACATTTGTGGGCCCCACTTAGTGGAAGAACTTGTCATGCTTTTTCTCTACACATATGTGGGCTCCAGTTAGTATTATTATATTATATATTTAAAAAATCAAAGAGAACTACACATCTGTGGGCCCCACTTAGTATTATTATATTTCGATGAAATTCTTAGCTCTAATGATCATGAAAAGGGTTGTGTTTAAAGAATTTGTTCATTCGCTGCAAGAACTCAAATGAGAAATTTCAGTTGGGATTTTCATGTGTAGAAAATTCTAACTTCGATCCCAATGTCTGTAAAGACACGATTTGCTTGTCAGATGAAGAGATGAGAATGCCAAAGATTGCTTGAAATCCTTATGATTTGTTGTTGATTCGTTTAAAGCTATGAGTTGGGCACTATTTTGGTTGGTTAGTATTTTGTTTAATTGAATTTGGTATGTATTTGGCGCTTGGTTTTAGATAAATTTTAATAGGAAATAGGCCGGACTATCGATCTATATTGAAATTAGTGAGTGTTTTGCCTAATCATGTATGGCCATAAAAGATTGGTTTTCAACTTTTTTTTAATTAGTTTCCTTCCATATATCTTGTTATTCCATCTTCTTCTTACTTTTTTTTATTGAAGCTTTTACTAAATCTCATAAGAACAATGAGTGATTGTAAATTACTTAATTTGTTACATGGTCATTCTCCATTGAGATAGTTAATATTGAGTTTTTTAATGAATTTATTTTTTCAGATTATCATACTGAAAGAGTATATTCCTTGCATGTGCAGGGCTCCACTAGTAGTTTGTACAATCAACAACATTAGGGGGGTTTAGAGATTACTGAATTTTAAAAGATTCAATGAGAAGTTAGTTTATGAAGTGAAAGAAAAGATAGCCCTGTGCAAGAATTTGGAGAAAAGTAATCTTAGAAAACGAATCCTAAATATGTTAGATACAGATTCAGTAATAATATATGTCTGATTAGAATCACTCATCATGACCCCAAGCGGTAGCTCAGTTGACCTAGGATCACGGTTTGCACCCGAAGGTTATAGGTTCGAAATTGCACTACCACACTGGAGCTACAGGGGAATTTACCTGGCTTCCCTCTAGGCTTGAGAGATTAGTCCAACCCAAAGGGTTGGGAAAACCCTAGGATAGCAAAAAAAAAAAAAAAAAAAAACACTCATCATAAAGGGTCTGCTGTGGATAGATCAGGACCACAGCTCTTACTAGATAAATTTAATGTTTTGTATGGACAGTTTGGAAAAAGAAGAAAATAGAAGGGAGTTCTCACTTGGTTTTTCTTTTACCCAACCATTTTCTTTGCCAAAAGATTCGTCTATTCAATGGTTAGCTAGGATTGCTCCATTCATTCAGTATTTTTTGTTTTTTGTTTTGGTAAAAGATTATGTTTTGATTATTAAATAATGCCCGATTAAATAGTGGTTTTGTTTGTTATGCACCAGTTCTGGTAGCCACCGATATAATTATGTGGGATATAAATATAACTACCTAAAACGTGATAACAAATATGTTATAAAGGAGCTATATTATGTATCATGGTGTAGTTTAGTTGTAGAGCCCGTTCATTTGTATAGAGTACATTGGAACTCTAGGTCAAATGAATTCCAATACAAAGGATTATTAAATAGGTGAGTAGTGAAGGATATAAACTATTCCTTCATCATCATCTCCCATCTTTCAAAGTTATTTGATAGTCATTTATGAATATTCACCTTTGATTCTTCATTTCTAATAGTTTATCGAAAGACAAAGTCTAAAAATCCATACGATATAAAGTATATAAAAAATTTATATATATTGATTGACAACTAAAAGATACTTTTTTTTTTTTTAAGATAACGGAGGGTGTTCCAGCCATTTAGGCCAGAATAATCCCTGCAGGCCCAGGGAGAGCTGGGTAAATCCAATGTGGTCCTAGTGTGGTATTATAGTTTCGAACCCTCAACCTCCATGTGCAAACTGTGGACCTAAGACAACTAAAAGATACTAAAAGCCCTTAAGAATGGAGTTTTTTTAAGAGTGCTGCTACCTACACACTGCAAATAGCTCTCCACATATTGAATTTAAAATAAAAAAAAATAAAAAAAAGTTCCTAAACTACCCCTATCCCTCTCCTTCCTTCTCTTTCCCTCTCCTTACTCCAGCCACCTTTGCCCGACCCCGCCGCCGACCCCTCTCCCTCTCTTTCCCTCTCTCTCAATAGCCTTGCTCCCACTTCCCTACAACCACCCACATCCCCACCCCCTCCATCCCCTCAGTGCTACCGAAGGGGAGGGAGCGACAAAGAGAAAGGGACAGAGAGGGAGAGAGATAAGAGGGGGAGAGAGGGAGGGAGGGAGGGAGAGAGGGAGACTTAGCGGGTGGGCGGGCGGGAAACTAGGCGAGTGGAGGGAGAGGGCCGAGGGCGGGTGGGGAGAGGAAGGGAAAGGGAGAAAGAGGGAGAGGGTGGGCGGCGGCGGGCGAGAGGCAGAGAGTGGGAGAGAGAGGGGGGAGAGGGAGAAGCAGAGGGCTTTGGGGCGTGGGCGGGTGAAGGGTGAGAGGGAGAGGGGGAGAGAGGAAGAGAGAGGGAGAGAAAGGAGGGAGAGGGACGGAGCTACTGGCGGCGGGCGAGAGAGGTAGAGGGATCAGCGGCGGTGGGTTTGGGCGGAGGTGGCCGGAGCAGAGAGCAAAAAGAGAGAAGGAGAGGGATACGGTAGTTTAGGGATTTATTTATTTGTTTTTTAAATGCAGTGTGCTTGCAGTGTGTAGGTAGCCACTCTCATTTTTAAATCTTTCATTTTGTTTAGAAAATTCTTTTAAAACAACTTTCAAAAGAAAAATAGAGGCTGAAAAAAAAAATTCCCTCTCTCATCACTCCTATGGCAGTCTAAAACCCAGTAAAAATCAAAAGGAAAATTGCGTCACCCTCTCCTCACAGGCACATGTCCTGCAACCAAGTGCTAGAAATGATCGCTTCTCTATCTCTACATCTACCAAAAATCTACAAATGTATTAAAAGTGAGACGCACCAGTAATTCTTAACAACTTTCAATATTCTTTCATTAGTAAGGATTTCAAATTGTAAGGTGGTTGGTTCTTTTCTTTTTCTTCTTTCAAGAAGAGAAGCCGCCTCTTCTGGAACGGAAGTGGTCATATCATGCAAGCTACCGTCAAGGTAAAAGAGTCGTGTTGAGCATCTTAATAAAAACATGCAATGAGATAAGATGCTATCCCAGTGAGTTACTTTATAGTCCCATTGGCCTTCATTGATGGTGGACATTCTGTAGATTTGTACTAACCTCATTTGCTTCCACCGTTATCATTCGAAGGTATAAATAATTGGCTCAATTAAATAATAGGCCTGCAGAAACTGCATATAGTGTTATCATGAAAAGGCTTGTTATCAATTCGTACAAAGTGAGATGCCAATACTTTCAATGGTATCGATCACCCAAAAATACGAGCCCATATGTAAAAACTAGCTAGATGCGCAATGATATTGTGCATATTCTCTTTGAGGATCACATAATTCTTCATTCCATCAAATTTTTGGAGGCCACGTTTGTATATCATTCGTGGATCCGAATCAAAAGTCATTCGCTTTTCCCAATCCCAAGGAAAGTCTTTACCTTAGAAACACAGAAAATCAAGCTGTGGAAACGCATTTGAACCAAGCGACGGAGAAAGACTTTTTGCAACAAACTGTCTCACTTTTCTTTTTTAGGAAAAAAGTGATTGCATGAACAAGCCCTTAAGTGTTTGAAAGGGTGTCAATAGGCAGGACCAAGGTCACCCAAATCCACACCTTTGGTTTTCATTGTCAGGCCCAAAGCCTAGCCTTTGTAGAAAGTGGTAAGCCTCAGCCCTGCAATTTTAACAAACTTTTATATTTGGGAAAAATGTGGATCATTGTTTACATTTATTTCTGAAGAAGTTGTTAGTAGTTAGTAGGCCTAATGGGTCATGCTTGTAATGGAGGCCTAGATCTGCACCTTTTACCATATGGGCTAGATTTTTACATCATGCAATGGCCCCATAGGCCTCGAACTCTCTCCAAGCCTTCCCCATGCTGCACAGAGGGACTAGCCTGGCCCAAAGCAGCCACTTCATGTAGGGAACACTAAAAAAAGAGAGGATAAAGTTGCATCAGTATTACTTTTCAAATCCATTTTCAGTATTATGTTTTACTAACTAGCTTTAGTCTGTCACGCCTGAGATCTTTTAGTAGAGTCTACCGACATTGGCATGATTTAAAAGGGGAATGTCTATTTCACTCCACACTACAAGATCATAATCATAAACAAAAGAAACAAGTAGGAAAGATATGTCAACAGTCCTCTCCAATCTGCTATAATAATACCATACAAGATAGAGTTTTCTCTCCAACCCTTTAAGCTCACTTGCAACTGCAGCAAAACCAAACTAGAGCTTATATGGCCATGGGAAGAGGCAGTGGCATGATGTCTGTGTTTGTTGCGTTGTTGCTCATCAATTGGTCGACTGACACCACCGCGACCCATGATGTAGGGGACGAGGACGGGTGGGATTTAGGAGTCTCCTATGAGGATTGGACAAACGGCAGGCAGTTTGATGTTGGGGACACTCTTGGTAAGCCCCGCCAAAATATTGCACTATGTGATATCTTACATCCGTAGGATATTATATCTTTTGCTGAACAAATAATTTTATGGTAAATATTTAAACTTAGTCGGTTGAGAGGCAAATGTCAAGTCTAAAGAAAGGCGAACCATCAAAATACCTAAAAGGAAAGGACATTGCTTATTTTATAACTATATAATAGACCACTTTAAGATGATCGTACCTAGATCTTGATGAGATAAGACTAAGTTGATGAAGTTTTTGCCGATGGTTCTACACAAACACACACCAAAAAAAGAAAAAAAAAAAAAAACCTCTTTTCTTTCCTATTGTATAACACCACTAGCACTCGTAGGCTGCAGTAGCCCAGGCCCACTAGGGCCCACTCCACATGGGCTGTCTATTGACCTGTAAATTGGATCAGGTATATGTTTTAGGCCTCACGGCATTTCCCAGGACTTCTAAACACAATACTTGGCTTTACAAGCAACCTATTGATCCAATCTTAAGTACCACTCACTGGGCTGAGACTGAAAATCATCATCATCAAAGGCTTGTCCAAACTACCGTTGGGGTAGGTGACATTTATCATGTTTCTCCATTCAAATTTACTGGGAGCCAAATCGTCGAATGGGATATACTTCTTCAGATATATCCTGCCAATCCCAAGCCCACATATACAAGGGTTGTGTTGGTTGGGTAGGGTAATAGACAACTTGGCACAACCTAAACATGAATTATGAATCATGAAAGTATTTTTCTTACAATATTGAGTTGCCTAGGATTATGACACAATTCGCTGTGGCAGTTTTCAAATATGAGCCTGGAGAGCACAATGTTGTACCGGTAAATGGGGCTTCATACAGAAGCTGCAGGCCCACAAAATGGTCTGCTTCAAAGGCAGTGTCGACTGGCGACGACAAGTTTAAGCTGAACAGGGGAGCTAACTACTTCATTTGCAGTCTCCCCGGCCACTGTGAGGAAGGCATGAAACTCCTAGTGAAGGCAGACTAGAGCAAGTATGTGTCGATCTGGAATGAAGAGTAAGTTAATAGGTATGTGTAATGCATATACAAGTGATCGTGAGCTGTAATTGGGTGGTCTCTTTCCTGTAAAAGTTTTCAATAATGATCACTCATAATTTCCTTTTAAGTTTAATACGAATATGGGGTTTACTCAAGTTGCTGGAGATTGTGTGCGTGTTTGTGTGTTGTTGTGTGTGTGTGTGTGTGTGAGAGAGAGAGAGAGAGAGAGAGTAATTGTAGATCAAGAGTCGATGCAGCAAGATATCACCTCAATCAGTAGTGCTACCTTTTAAAAGAGGATTTTTTGCTGATGAAATAGTACTTTTTGTTGTTTCTTGCTTTGAATGGCCCGTTGGATCCTTCCAACTAAATTGCCCTGCACTCAGTTTACTTGTAAGTCCAATAACTTGGAAGTTGGAACCCTATTCTGCTGTAATAGCTTACAACAAAGAACAAACCAACTGTAGCTTCCAGGTAATTCAGGTTATCTAAATGCATCAACCATCATCAATGCATAAAACAACTCACCTGCACCAAGTTTACAAAGATTCAAAAAGGCTCAATCAATTTAATGAGAAATCAGTGGGAGCTGTCCGATTTGATGTAGTGAAGCCTAAGCGCAGTCCTCAGTCACGACTCACTACTGAGGAAGAGCTAACCGTTGCTTCTTTGTTTTGTGCACACTTAAACAGGTATGGGTATTGAGAACACAACGCTCTCTCATCTATCCACCTATCTTTCCAGAAAAAGATCCTCTCCCCTGATCCAATTTGGTGCCAGATATTCTCCAAGAAAAGTCTCTTAACCGAGAGGATACTTTTCCAAATAGCAGATGAGTTCGAAGGGGGATCCTAAACATCCCACCCATGCCTTGGTATGTTGTATTTCCTTTCCAACACCTGTCCCCAAAGGCCTTGTTCACCGTCTCCAATCCTCCACAGCCATTTGCCCAGAAGGGCTTGATTAATCTTCTTTAGGGCTCTAACTCCTAGGCCTCCTTTCTTCGGCTTACAAGTGGACTTCCAATCTACCAAGTGAAGCTACTTCTTAGGACTTGCACCATGTCATAAGAACTCTCTTTGTAGCCTTTCGATTCTCTTTATAATGGAGGTCGGACATCTAAAAATAGAGAAGTAATAGACTGACAAATTGGAGAGAACAGATTTAATGAGGGTTACCCTTCCTCCTATAGATAGGTAATTAGCTTTCCATGTAGACAGCTTCCTCTCTACCCTCTCCACAACTGGATTCCAAAGGGATTTAGTAATCTGTCCCGAGCACAGCGGCATGCCTAAGTATGAAACTGGAAGATCCCCAATTTTCCAACCCAGAATTTCTGAACATTTAAGGAGCATTCACTTTTCTATACGTAGCCCAATCACCTCTCTCTTGGAAAAGTTGACTTTTAGCCTTGACACCGCTTCAAAGCATATGATAGTAGCTTTAACATTTCTAACCTAATCTTCTTCTGCTTCACAGAAAATAAGAGTATCATCAGCATAATGCAAGTGGCTAATAGCTGGGGAATTTTTGGCCACTCTAAAGCCTTCAAACATTCCTACGTTCACTCCCTTTTTAATCATTCTACCCAGGGCTTCTGCTACAATTAGGAAGAGAAAAGGAGAGAGGGGATCCCATTGTTGAAGTCCCCTTCCAGCCTTGAAGTAGCCCTTAGGGGACCAATTCACCAAAATAGAAAACCAAGCTGATGAAACACACTCTTGAATCCACCTCCTCCACTTTTTCCCCAAAGCTCTATTCTTCTCTCAACCAGTCTACAGTGTTCAAGAGACAATAGAACAGACAAAAAAAAAAGGTGTCTTCAAGAGACATCCAACTACATGTAAAAGTTTTTATCAAATAAATTCTTAAAGTTGTTTCTCAACAAAAGAGAACATCATAACACTATAATGTTAATTTGTAAGCTTATGAGTTGAACCTTCTGAACCGCATGACTTTCTTTTCCTGCTTGGTATTCACCTTCAGAAATGATCCTTGACTCATACAACAAGTGGCCTTAAAAGGGTTCGATGAAATAATAATAGATACTGATACACATTTAATGCAAACAGATAGAAAAAAAAAAGTTTAGAATGTCGGACTTAACATTTCTTTGAAAGGGCTGGACAGCTGGGCTAGAGCCTGACACTGAAGCATAAAATGTTAGCGAGGCCTAAATTCAGGCTTGAATATAAATGAGCAGGGTTTAGGCTAACCTAGTCCTGGTCTGAGCTCTATTGACACTCCTCCTATCACATCTGCTCCATCACTTCCCAGTTCTCAGGCACCTTATAACACCTTAAAATGTAGGGCCCGTAGGGGCAATGGGATGAGCGAAGATTTCTCAACTCCCCAGTTTGAAGGCATCCACAAAAAGACCTAAGCAAACTCCAGCTTTCCAATAATTCACCATCACCACCAAATCACCAATGACTGCAATCTCCCATTTGGAGCTGACATCGGTTTTTTGTACATGAGCATGCCAATGCCCTCAATGGCAGCAACCACGACACCAGCTACCAGCACATCCCAGTGCATTGGCTGTGTAGAAACCCAAGAGCAAGAGAAATATCTTCATGGGGAAGTTTTTTCTAGCTGAATTCAGCTTATCCAATAGCTTCTTGCCACCAGCTTGAACTATCCTGCCCAACTGAGTACTGCCGAGTCCTGTGTTATCTCTATCACTGCCTTCCTGGCCACCATTATCAGGAGCTTCCCCAGTGTCTAAAGCAAAAGCTATGCTCCAACCACGTCGTCTTGTCTGATAACTAACTGTACATGACAGGAAAAAAGAAAATATACACAGAAAAACATGAATAAGCAAGCTACTCATTTCTGAGTGAATATATGAGAAAGGGCATGCGATTTTCTACAAATTTGATATTCTGATCATTTCACACCTACTACAGCAACCAAAAAACCAGTTTGAATTGGGGAAAGGAGAAGAAAAAACCCAGAAAAAGAAACACATACAGTGCAGTACTCTCTCTATTGGTTACAATGCAGCACTTGTAATGCAAAAAACATAATGTAGTACTTAATTCCTCTGAAAAACATACGAACTTTTGCTTTGTCTAGAAATGCCAATCACCTGCACTTTGGGTACATCCATGTGGAGTTAAACCGACATATAGATAACTAGTGCCGGTTTCCATTATGTAGTTTTAGCTCTGTTTTAATCTGGAAACCAAGGGGATCCTGTTTCTTTATAAAGCAGGGATATGTGGCCACCATTGTTTCCTTGTCAGATTCCTCTTGTCCTCCTGTTAGGTTTTGCCCAAAAAACAAAAAAGGATGCACAGGGAATCTAGCGATCTTCTCTCCAACGAATAAGAACAAACAAGGTAAACATGCCTACTTAGTGAAAAGTGCAACTCATACAGGAACATGACTATATGCATCTTGGTAATCTCTTATCGGCAATGACAAATGATGGGTTGGACAAAATTGTTGGGTAGAACTTGATTAGATCACGGATGAGATGGCGCCAATCAAAAGAAACGCTGAGGTGGCATGGGCTGGTAACAAAAGCAATGATAAAAGAAGATTCACAATTTCATTCCACAAAACAACTTTGTACCCCAGTACAGAATCCCACGCGTTTTGGATTTTATCATTGTATCTTGCTTTTAGAATGGCTGTGTCAATTTTCAAAGTGGCAGGTTGCAGGTGGCTTTGTAGCTGCTAAAGACAAAAGGGAGAGAGAGAGAGAGAGAGAGTACATGATAAGATATGTATGGAAAGTACTCACACAGCATTTCCAAAAAAAAAAAAAAAGTACTCACAACTGTGCGCTACTGATTATATTCCCAGCGGGAAAAAAACTCTTTTGAATCGTCTAGTGGTTTACAAACAATAACCTTGCATTGAAATTTTGTCTGGTATGAAGACGTTTTGAAAATTTTATGACACTATCTTTAAAGGTTTTTCTCCCCAGACACATAAAGACGTGTGTAACATGACAACCATACAAATGGAGCACATACTTAATGGTGACTTCGACCATCATTGATCTGATAGCAGTATTTTCTTCTAAACAATTAATT
Source organism: Umbellularia californica (assembly GCA_028538565.1). Lineage (NCBI taxonomy): Eukaryota > Viridiplantae > Streptophyta > Magnoliopsida > Laurales > Lauraceae > Umbellularia > Umbellularia californica. The sequence continues at coordinate 7,069,451 of JAPQWN010000001.1, read as the reverse complement.
TCTAGGCCAGCGATCTGATTTTAAGGCCCAGGATCTTCCATCTGGAAGATTTCTATCGCATTCCTGATACACGGTGGAGAACCGTCAGATCATCACCCTGTAACACTAAAACATGGACAAACTATATGGAATGGGTCAGCAACCATCCAACCAGATTTAATTTGTCAACCATCTAATTAGATGGTCCCATTAGGAATGAGAGGTTTGAGACCTTAAAATGTTATGCAGTGCTTGGTGCATTTCCACTATTGCCGTTGATTAAAAAAAAAAACCTAGAATTCTGCTCTTCAAGCCATTTTGATAGTGGAAGGAAAACCTGCAGAGTGGGCTCCATGCAAAACACTCAAAAGGCTTAAGGCATGAGTACCTGTTTGAATCTTTCAAAGAAAAAGGGCAACCTGTTTGAAAATTTCTTTGAGGTTCTGGACTGAAGAACAAGATTTTTTGTTGAGAAATCTATGAAGCGGAAGGGGGTGGGCAAGAAATGGCTGCAGATAAATCATTTCTCTGCGGAACTCTTTCTAGGCGTCCTTCCCCCTACAATAAAGGCTAAAAGCACATTTCCTAAATTCAGGAAATAACTTTCTTTGAGGAAACGAGACAGCCACAATCCGGGAATGAAAATGAGAGCAAACCTCTTTCCAAAAATGGGGAGAGCCTTTATGCAAAGAGAAAGTCTACATGTTCTGACATAGGGACCGATGTCGGAACCAATTAACGTGGGAGCCTGCCTCTCTTTTTTCCCCTCCCACTTTAATCGGTCCAGACATCGGTCTCGATGTCGGGACATGTAGACTTTCTCTTATGCAAAACCGTGCATATCTTCCACTCAAACTTGGTTTAAGGCAGCATGTCTGCATTGTACCAGCAGCAAAAGGTGTGTAAGACTTTTCAGAGCCTTCATTCTCCACTAATGGTATACTTGTCTGCGCCAAAACTGCTCCCATGTCACAGGAACTGGACAGCAGAAACATGGATGATCAAAGTAATTACAACAGTCATAGGCCGAACAGGACAATAAAATAAAAAAACAGAGAACTTTAACATACAAATTAATAAATTGCATTTCTAGCGCACTCTTTCTGTCTCACCCAGTTAATAAATACATGAAAGAGACCACCTGACTAATCCTACTGTAGTGCCAGAAGCAAATTAGCAGCAACAATGTTCATTAAGGAAAAAAAACCCAATAAGAAGGTACAAATCTCCTTGAAGGAGATTTTCAATATTCTTGAAAGAGATGTTTTTCTTTCACTCAAGAAAGTAAGTAAAGCAACTAAGTTCTCATTCCAGTTATAGCAGGGCCCTTTGCTACCAATACCTCAGTCATTGTGACTTAATTCCATAACCAAGGATGACAATACTCTCTACAAGACAAGTTATACAAGAAATGTATCCGTTTGCTACGTAAATAATCTGGCAAATTTCAAGGGTACTCCCTATCAGACATTTCTTACCACTTCATGATAGTGAAACAATTTTCAATCCAGTTCAACAACAGACGTTGACAAATAAGCACCGAAACATGATATTTTGTATCTACAATGACTTCAAAAGAGCGATGGTATAATAGAGATTAGAAAAAGCTCTTGATGAATACTTGAATCCTCAGCCAAATATCCGAAAAGAATAGAAAACAAAGCGAGTGCATCTTGACTAAAATTTCAAACATAAACAAGACAGGAAGGAAGAGGAATAAGGCAGTGAAATGGGGAAAAGAAGAAACATACAAACAGCAAATCAAATGCGACTGTGCTCAGTGCAAATCAAACCAACCACATTATGAGTCTTCCCTCATAGTTACTTTTGGGAATTAAATGTGTTGTGCTTAGAGCATCAATCAAGCTACACAGAACAGAGATCACACACAGAGAGATAACACAAGGTTTTACGTGGTTCGGCTTGAGCCTACATCCACGGGAGAAGACAACAAGAGTATCACTATGAGTAAAGATTACAATGGAGTTTTTCACACACAACCTCAATTCCAGGTACACCCACAGACACTCTCTCTCAAGTTGTATTAGCTTTCTCTGTTCTTCACTCTCTCTACTCAACACACAGAGGAATGCCTCTATTTATAGCCTCGGTCAAGAACCAGAGGGCTTACTGTTGCCCATGGTTTCCCAGCTTTGCACCATGCTTGATGTCAGCTGGCCCATGCTGCTGGTCCATGGTAAGGTCATATCAACAATGATAGTTCATGGTCCATGGTATGGTCAAGTCAGTAATGATAGCTCCTATTTCCTATTGAGCCATCATGCTAACAAATCTCCACCTTGGCGAACATAGGAGTTGATCCTCGTTGCACAGAATACGTCTCACCGTCTCCATCTGCCCCTTAGGGCACTCAGGTACTGATCACACTGATCAAGTCCAAGCAAGGCTTGAACTTGACTGCTAGAATAGTCTTTGTCATTATATCTGCTAGATTATCTACCGTAGCAATCTTAATCATTGTAATGGCACTCTCGGCGATGACATCTCGAATGAAGTGTGCCCTAACATCAATGTGTTTGGTCTTTTCATGATACTTAGGATTGTCTGTCAGATCTATTGCACTCTGACTGTCACAGAAAATAGTAGTCAGTTTTTGTTCCAGTCCCAGATCTCCAACCAAACCTGTCAACTAAATAGCTTCCTTCACTGCCTCTGTAGCTACTATGTATTATGCTTCAGTGGTAGACAAGACAACTTTAGATTGTAATGCTGCCTTCCAATTAATGGCACCGCTAGTAAAAGTGAAGACATAACCTGTCAAGGATCTTCTTCTGTCCAAATCTCCAGCAAAATCTAAATCAACATAACCAATAACACTTCCAAAAGTGTTGTTGTTTCTATCATATACTATCTCAACATAAGTAGTACCTTTCAAGTAGCGGAGTATCCATTTTACTGCCTGTCAATGGACTTTTCCAGGGTTATCCATGTATCTGCTAACTACACTAACCGCATGTGAAATGTCTGGCCTTGTACAAACCATGGCATACATGATACTCCCAACTGCACTAGCATAGGGAACACGTGACATGTGCTCCACCTCTTCCTCAATTTGTGGTGATAAAGCATTTGAAAGTTTAAAATGGGCTGCCAATGGAGTATTCACAGGTTTCGAGCTTTGCATACCAAAGCGCTCCAGAACCTTCTCAAGGTACCCCTTTTGTGACAAGGACAGTTTGCCTGCTATCCGGTCCCTTCGAATCTCCATCCCAAGAATTTTCTTTGCAGCACCTAAGTCTTTCATTTCAAATTCACCATTAAGCTGAGCTTTCAGCCTGTTGATCTCAAACATGTCCTTAGCAACAATTAACATATCATCAACATATAACAACAAATAAATAAAGGAACCATTTAGAAGCTTCTTGTGGTAGACACAATTGTCAGACCCACTCCTGCAATAACCGTTTCCATCCATAAAGGTATCGAAATGCTTATACCACTATCTAGGTGATTGTTTTAGGCCATACAATGATTTCTTTAGTAAGCAAACATGATCTTCCTTACCTTGGATTTCAAACCCCTTTGGTTGATGCATATAAATTTGTTCTTCTAGCTCACCATGTAAAAACGCAGTCTTGACATCAAGTTGCTCCAGCTCTAAGTCCAATAGAGCAACCATAGCAAGTAGTACCCGTATAGAACTGTGTTTCACGATAGGAGAGAACACTTCATTGAAGTCAACACCCTCCCTCTTCGTATAGCCTTTTGCAACCAGTCGTGCTTTGAACCTAGCATCCCTCGGAGTTCCTTCCTTTTTCTTGAAAACCCATTTGCAACCAACAATCTTCTGGCCTTTCGGCAGTTTCACCAGCTCCCAAGTATGATTCTTATGAAGAGACTCAACCTCCTCACTCATGGCAACAGCCCATCTTGCTGTATCTTTGCTAGTGACAGCATCCCGATATGTAACCGGCTTTGACTCAATACTCTTAACTGTATTAAGAGCATAGCCAACGATATCTTCATATCCATATCTTTGAGGTTGCTTAATTTGTCTCCTCTCCTTGTCCCTAGTAAGCATGTATTTTTGCGGAATTTCATTCTCCACACTTGGGCCTGCATCCTGCTGATCTGGGACATTTTCTTGCAAATTCTCTTGCAAGCTTTCCGAAGCTTCCTTCTCAAGCTCCACCTATTTACTAACACCGTTTTGCTCCTCTACCTATTTACTAACACCATTGTCATTTCCAGCATCAATGCACTCCTTCGGTTTCAATATAGCAGACTCATCAAAGGTCACGTCTCTGCTAATAATGCATTTGGATGAATTTCCATCTAGGCACCAAAGCCTATATCCCTTCACCCCATGTGCATACCCTAGAAATATGCACTTTCTTGCCCTTGGTTCAAGCTTACCATCATTCACATGAGCATAAGCAGGACAACCAAATATTTTCAAATTGGTGTAATCAGCAGGACATCCAGACCATACCCCTTCAGGAGTTTTACACTCGATAGCTGTTGATGGAGACCGGTTGATTAGATAACAAGCTGTGTTAACAACTTCCGCCCAGAACTTCCTAGGTAACCCTGCATTAGAGAGCATGCATCGGGTCCTTTCTAGGATAGTTCTGTTTATCCGTTCTGCAACTCCATTCTGCTGTGGTGTATTTCTCACTGTGCGATATCTCATAATACCTTCATTCTTGCAGAACTCATTAAAAGCACCTCCGCAAAATTCCAAGCCATTGTCAGTCCTCAAGCGCTTGATCTGTTTACCTGTCTGCTTATCGATCATAGCCTTCCATTGCTTGAACTGTGCAAAGACTTCATTCTTGTGCTTTAAGATATATACCCAAACCTTCCGAGAATAATCATCAATGAAGGTTAACATATATCTGCCACCTCCGAGGGATGGAACACGAGAGGGACCCCAAAGGTCAGAATGGATATAATAGATAGTGCCCTTGATCCGATGAACTGCTGTGCTGAACTTGACTCTACATTGCATTCCGAAGACACAATGCTCACAAAAGTCAAGCTTCCCTATTTTCTGGCCGCAGAGTAAACCTTGTTTGCTCAGCTCAACCATACCTCTCTCACTCATATGCCCAAGTCGCATATGCCATAACTTGGTAGTTTTCAAATCTGAATCTGAGGACGTCACAGCAGCAACACCTGTAACTGTGCTACCTTGAAGAAGGTAGAGGCCATTCTGCTTCTGTCCCTTCATCACTACAAGAGCACCTTTTGAGATTCTCATAACTCCACCTCCAGCTTTGTAGGTACAGCCATTGGAGTCAAGCATACCCAAGGAAACCAGATTTTTTTTCAACTCTGGGATGTACCTGACATCAGACAAAGTTCTTACAATGCCGTCATACATCTTAATTCGAATTGATCCTATCCCAACAACCTTACAGGCTGCATTGTTCCCCATTAGAACTTTACCGCCATCTATAGAATGATAAGTGGCAAACCAGTCCCTATTAGGACACATATGGTAGGAACAACCCGAATCAAGGATCCACTCATCACCTGAGCTACCAATGGTAACAGTGAGAACATTTGCACCATCAGAACTGTCTTCTGCAACACCGGCTACATTTCCAGAATCATGTGCTTTCTCCTTTCCTTTACGCTCTGGACAATCCTTTTTAAAGTGCCCTTCCTTATGACATTGGAAGCACTTTAATTTTCTAGTTTTTTATTTTGACCTAGAGCGGCCTCTTCTGTTCTGTCATTTCTTCTCTGTTCTGCCACACAATACCAAACCCTCACCAGAACTACCATTGTTTTCTGTAGCAACCTTTTGCTTTAACTCCTTGGAGTTTAAGGCTGACTCAACATCCTCCTTGGATAGAGTTTCTCTACCATACATCATGGTATCAATAAAGTTCTCATACGAGGGTGGTAATGAACATAACAACATAATGGCTTGGTCCTCATCATCAATTTTAACATCTATATTTTCAAGATCCATAATAGCTTTTGTGAAAGAATCAAGGTGGTTTGAAACAGACATACCCTCCTGCATTTGTAAGGTGAACAATCGCTTCTTTAGGTACAAGCGATTTGTGAGAGACTTCGTGATGTACAAGTTCTCCAACTTCTGCCATATGCCAGCAGCAGTTTCTCCTGAGTAACTTTTCGAAGTACACCATCGCTTAAAAATAGCAGAATCTGACCGTATGCCTTTTTCAATAACTCATCATTCTCATCATCTGACAGTTTGTCAGACAAAGCATTCTTTCCCTTCAAAGTTTTATGCAAACCATTTTGAACCAGCAAAACATGCATCTTCAAACGCCATAGACTAAAGTCATTGTTACCATTGAATTTTTCAATTTCAAATTTTGCAGCCATTTCACAAATCTTTTACCGCACCTACGTAGATCTGGTCACCACGAGCACACGTTGGAAGAAACGGATCTGAAATCTGGATCCGGATGGCTAAGATATTGCAGAAATAAATTTCTACGCTCTGATCAGTCAACCTTTTTTGTTGACCATTTTACAGCCAATCTTCTTCCACAACCTCGTATATCTGCTCGTAACGAGTCCGTAGGTTCAAACGGATCTCCGATCACACTCCGAATCTCCAAGATATCGTAAAATTAATTTTCAGCCTTTGATGTGGTCAAATCAAGCTTTGACCGTACGAATCTGCTGCCATCAGCAATGACGTCAGCACTTTATGCTTTGCTTCTGGGCTTCCTGCGTGGACCAGGTCAACCTGACCCGAAACAGGCCTGGCCTACAACCAGGACTGAAGGATCACCAATTTATGTGGTGCTTCAGGGACCATAAATTCCCTTGGTACTTCAGACTACCAAGTTAACTTCATAACTTAAACACAACAGAACATGGGTTCTGTTCTTCGTCTGGTTATGTTTTTCGCAGAACAAGAGAGCAGGTGGATCTGTTTTTTCTCCTTCGTCCACGGCACAGCTCGGCGACAACGATGGGTTCCCCGGCGACGGTAGGGCTGCAGTGGCGGCGGCGTATGTCCCTTCTCCGGTTCTTCCTCTTCTTCTCCTGGTTCTGCCCTATTTCTCAACAGGGACAGTCCCTGCCCCTTCTTCCGATCTTCTTCTTCTTCCACGGCAACAGTGTGGTGGCGACGGACCCCCGTTCCCGGTGAGGTAGCAGCGGTTGTAGCGGCGGCGATTTCGGCGAACCTGGGTGCTGCGATCAAGCAGGCAGGTCCGTGGCCCACTTCAAGATCGTCTGATCTTCTGTAATCAATCTGTAAGATTCATGGCCCTCTCGAAATCCGATTCAATGGATCTCATCCGATCACTCAAAGCTCTGATACCAGTTTGTTGTGCTTAGAGCATCAATCAAGCCACACACAACAGAGATCACACACAAAGACATAACACAAGGTTTTACGTGGTTCGGCTTGAGCCTACATCCATGGGAGAAGACAGCAAGAGTATCACTATGAGTAAAGATTACAATGGAGTTTTTCACACACAACCCCAATCCCATGTACACCCACAGACACTCTCTCTCAAGTTGTATTAGCTTTCTGTGTTCTTCACTCTCTCTACTCAACACACAGAGGAATGCCTCTATTTATAGCCTCAGTCATGAACCAGAGGGCTTACTATTGCCCATGGTTTCCCAGCTTTGCACCTTGCTTGATGTCGCTGGCCCATGCTGCTGGTCCATGGTAAGGTCATATCAACAATGATAGTTCATGATCCATGGTATGGTTAAGTCAGTAATAATAGCTCCTATTTCCTATTGAGCCATCATGCTAACAAAATGTATATTCTTGGGGGATAAAATTTGTGCGATTCATTAAACAACATTGCAACCATAAACTCAAGCACCAGTGTGAATCCCTGCACCAAAATTTGGTGTCCAGTGTAGCCACAAATAAGGCTCTACATTCAATTTTCTCGTGAAATGAACAGTGCCATGCAACGCAATAAAATATAGGGTAAATTAGCCAAAAGCCCTTGTACACGGTCTTCTAAGGCATGAAGGACAACTACTTTTTCTCTAATGTCTATAGTCTAGACAGCTGGAGATATTTTAGTGAGAGGTCCCTAATATGCCACATCATATATTTTCATGACTAAGTTACCCCTTTCAACTATGCCAGAGAACTCCTTCATTCTTCTTCTCTCATTTTCCATTTTCCATTCATTTCCATAGTTGCAGAGTATCGTTGCAGAGCACCTCCCATCGCCACCATGACTTCCGATTCTCTCTCTTTCATTTCTTCAAAGATAGACACAGTTTTACTTTATCTTGCTCTTTCATCTGTAGTCTCTTCCAAATCTCTCTTTCTCTCTACAACTGATTTGAAAGAGAGCATTTTGCACTTTTTCTTGATTCCCCCCACTCCGATTGGATTGTGGTCATCAAGTGTTCTTGTTTTGGATTTCGATTTTTATTAGAATCTGATTTTCCGTATTCTGACTTTTGGTGTCGCCGAGCTCAGATAAATTTCCCAGAATCTCTGATAAACTAGATAGAAACTCAGATAAATTTGTCGAAGTTCTACCAGAAACTCAGATAAATTTACAAATTTATCTGAGTTTCTAGCAGAACTCAGATAAATTTATCTGAGTTTCTGGCAGAATTCAGACAAATTTATCTGAGTTTTGAAAAACTTTTCCGAGTTTCAAACAAATAGCTATGTGAAGTGGTGCCATCCGATGACCCACATCCATCTCTCCTTTCTTATTGCAGTGGTTGTGATTCGTGATTCGCATTTTCTTTCTCTACCAACTGACAGAAGGAGAAGAAGGAGCAGGGAACTATGAGAGAAACCAAACATATTCTGGTTTTGTGGAAGTGATAAAGCAGCGATTATCAGGTTTAAGCATTAGATAACACTTATTTTGATTTTTAATACTATAACCTATTAACCTTCATATCATACCTAAGCTATATCAACGGCCATGATGTCAGTTTGGCCACCTTGATAGAGAAACTTGATTGTCATGTAATGTGGGTTTCGGCTGTTCTCTTCTACTCTCACATGCAAGTTCTAGTGTTGTATTCACAAGGTATCCTGTGTCCTGATTTCAAGAAAGCCCAAGTCAGTCAATCTGTAAGTGGTTTTAACATGTGAAAGGATGGTCCATGACCACCGTCCACAGGCTACACATATGATCATAACCATAGTTTAAATAGTGAGAAGACTGCCTCAGAAGAATGATAAATTTATCTGAGTTTTATCTGAGTTTTCAAAACTCAGATAAATTTATTTGAGTTTTGCTTTTGCTGACATATACAAGGGCGTTTTTGTCTTTTTCAGTTACAAGAGGACTGTTGTTAGTAACACAAAGTATTGTGGACCGTTTACAATAAAAATCACTGTTGAGGAACCTCCGCCCAAATGCCCCTAAAATATACATCTGTGATCTCTACACCTCCACATTGACATAAGCAATATACGGAAACTGGTTAACTAAAACTAAGGCAATTAGCTAAAAGGAATGATTAACATAGATAGTTGGAGTGCCATGCAATGCAATAAAAATATACATACATGATCGAAACCCTCACATTGACATAAGCAACTTACGGAAACTGATTGACTAAAACTACGGCAATTAGCGAAGATGAATGATTAAAATATATGGTTGAAGTGACCAAACTGTTCATTCTTTTCCCCCTGCAGATCACCATTCTTTTCATTGAACGCATGAAGATTGGGAATTAGAACTGGACAGGTTTGGTTGGGTCCATAGAGAGTGCAGATCACGGCCCAGATTACTTAAAAGAGATCCTGACCCTGGAGGTCAGGACAGGTTACAGCACCAAAACCTGCTCCCAAATTTAAATATTAGTCCCGAACCTGAATAAAAGTTCTTGGACATGGAATCAAGACCCAAACATTTTTATTACAGACTTACCATACCTGATACTTAAATATGTATATGATATACAGTTGTGTCATTGGAAATTCGGTCCTCGGGTATGAAACCGATGGATCTGAACATGTAACCAAATTTTATTAGGCTCCATGCAGGAAGCCCAAATGCGGACTCAAATTGAATCAAATATTGGAACCTTACCAGATTTTTTAAATTCAGGTCTTACATATATTCATACATCTAGACATCTGTGGGCCTCACTTAGTATTATTATATTATATATATAATACAAGAGAAATACACATTTGTGGGCCCCACTTCGTATTATTATATCATATATATGTATAAAATAAAAGAGAACTACACATCTGTGAGCCTTACTTCGTATAAGAACTTGTCAAGCTTTTTCTCTACATCTACACATCTGTGGGCCCCACTTAGTATTATTATATTATACCCCCCACTTAGTATTATTATAATATCTGTATGCCCCTCTTAGTATTATTATTTTAGATATCTATATATATATAATAAAACGAGAACTATACATCTATGGGGCCCACTTAGTAGAAGAACTTGTCATGCTTTTACTCTACATCTATACATCTGTAGGCCCCACTTAGTATTATTATATTATATGTATAAAATAAAAGAGAATTACACATTTGTGGGCCCCACTTAGTGGAAGAACTTGTCATGCTTTTTCTCTACACATATGTGGGCTCCAGTTAGTATTATTATATTATATATTTAAAAAATCAAATAGAACTACACATCTGTGGGCCCCACTTAGTATTATTATATTTCGATGAAATTCTTAGCTCTAATGATCATGAAAAGGGTTGTGTTTAAAGAATTTGTTCATTCGCTGCAAGAACTCAAATGAGAAATTTCAGTTGGGATTTTCATGTGTAGAAAATTCTAACTTCGATCCCAATGTCTGTAAAGACACGATTTGCTTGTCAGATGAAGAGATGAGAATGCCAAAGATTGCTTGAAATCCTTATGATTTGTTGTTGATTCGTTTAAAGCTATGAGTTGGGTACTATTTTGGTTGGTTAGTATTTTGTTTAATTGAATTTGGTATGTATTTGGCGCTTGGTTTTAGATAAATTTTAATAGGAAATAGGCCGGACTATCGATCTATATTGAAATTAGTGAGTGTTTTGCCTAATCATGTATGGCCATAAAAGATTGGTTTTCAACTTTTTTTTAATTAGTTTCCTTCCATATATCTTGTTATTCCATCTTCTTCTTACTTTTTTTTATTGAAGCTTTTACTAAATCTCATAAGAACAATGAGTGATTGTAAATTACTTAATTTGTTACATGGTCATTCTCCATTGAGATAGTTAATATTGAGTTTTTTAATGAATTTATTTTTTCAGATTATCATACTGAAAGAGTATATTCCTTGCATGTGCAGGGCTCCACTAGTAGTTTGTACAATCAACAACATTAGGGGGGTTTAGAGATTACTGAATTTTAAAAGATTCAATGAGAAGTTAGTTTATGAAGTGAAAGAAAAGATAGCCCTGTGCAAGAATTTGGAGAAAAGTAATCTTAGAAAACGAATCCTAAATATGTTAGATACAGATTCAGTAATAATATATGTCTGATTAGAATCACTCATCATGACCCCAAGCGGTAACTCAGTTGACCTAGGATCACGGTTTGCACCCGAAGGTTATAGGTTCGAAACTGCACTACCACACTGGAGCTACAGGGGAATTTACCTGGCTTCCCTCTAGGCTTGAGAGATTAGTCCAACCCAAAGGGTTGGGAACCCTCAGATAGCCAAAAAAAAAAAAAAAAAAAACACTCATCATAAAGGGTCTGCTCTGGATAGATCAGGACCACAGCTCTTACTAGATAAATTTAATGTTTTGTATGGACATTTTGGGAAAAAAAAAGAAAATAGAAGGGAGTTCTCACTTGATTTTTCTTTTACCCAACCATTTTCTTTGCCAAAAGATTCCTCTATTCAATGGTTAGGATTGCTCCATTCATTCATTATTTTTTTTTATTTTTTTTTGTTTTGGTTAAAGATTATGTCTTGATTATGAAATAATGCCCGATTAAATAGTGGTTTTGTTTGATATGCACCAGTTTTGGTAGCCACCGATATAATTATGTGGGATATAAATATAACTACCTAAAACGTGATAACAAATACGATATACAGGAGCTATATTATGTATCATGGTGTAGTTTAGTTGTAGAGCCCGTTTATTTGTATAGAGTACACTAGAACTCTAGGTCAAATGAATTCCAATACAAAGGGTTATTAAATAGGTGAGTAGTGAAGGATATAAACTATTCGTTCACCATAATCTCCCATCCTTCAAAGTTATTTGATAGTCACTTATGAATATTCACCTTTGATTCTTCATTTCTAATAGTTTATCGAAAGACAAAGTCTTAAAATCCATACGATATAAAGTATATAAAAAATTTATATATATTGATTGACAACTAAAATATACTCTTTTTTTTTAAGATAACGGAGGGTGTGCCAGCCCTTTAGGCTAGAATAATCCCTGCAGGCCCAGGGAGAGCTGGGTAAATTCCATGTGGTCCCAGTATGGTAGTGTAGTTTCGAACCCTCTACCTCCAGGTGCAAACTGTGGACCTAGGACAACTAAAAGATACTAAAAGCCCTTCAGAATGGAGATTTTTTAAGAGTGCTGCTACCTACAGACTGCAAATAGCTCTCCACAAATTGCATTTAAAATAAAATAAAATAAAAAAGTTCCTAAACTACCCCTATCCCTCTCCCTACTCCAGCCACCTTCGCCTGACCCCGCCGCCGACCCCTCTCCCTCTCTTTCCCTCTCTCTCAATAGCCCTGCTCCCACTTTCCTGCACCCACCCACATCCCCACCCCCTCCATCCCCTTGGTGCTACCGAAGGGGAGGGAGCGACTGAGAGAAAGGGACAGAGAGGGAAAGAGACAAGAGGGGGAGAGAGGGAGGGAGAGAGGGAGACTTAGCGGGTGGGCGGGAGGGGCGGGAAACTAGGTGAGCGGAGGGAGAGGGCCGAGGGCGGGCGGGGAGAGGAAGGGAGTGCGAGAAAGAGGGAGAGGGTGGGCGGCGGCGGGTGAGAGGCAGAGAGTGGGAGAGAAAGAGGGGGAGAGGGAGAAGCAGAGGGCTTTGGGGCGGGGGCAAGCGAAGGGTGAGAGGGAGAGGGGGAGAGAGGAAGAGAGAGGGAGAGAAAGGAGGGAGAGGGACGGGGCTACTTGTGGCGGGCGAGAGAGGTAGAGGGATCAGCGGCGGTGTGGTTGGGTGGTGGTGGCCGTAGCAGGGAGCAAAAAGACTAGAGAAGGAGAGGGATAGGGTAGTTTAGGGATTTATTTATTTGTTTTTTAAATGCAGTGTGCTTGCAGTATGTAGGTAGCCACTCTTGTTTTTAAATCTTTCATTTTGTTTAGAAAATTTTTTAAAAACAACTTTCAAAAGAAAAATAGAGGCTGAAAAAAAATTCCCTCTCTCTCAACACTTCTATGGCATTCTAAAACCCAGTAAAAGTCAAAAGGAAAATTGCGTCACCCTCTCCTCACAGGCACATGTCCTGCAACCAAGTGCTAAAAATGATCACTTCTCTATCTCTACATCTACCAAAAATCTACAAATGTATTAAAAGTGAGACACACCAGTAATTCTTAACAACTTTCAATATTCTTTCATATGTAAGGTTTTCAAATCGTAAGGTGGTTGGTTCTTTTCTTTTTCTTCTTTCAAGAAGAGAAGCCGCCTCTTCTGGAATGGAAGTGGTCATATCATGCAAGCTACCGTCAAGGTAAAAGAGTCTTGTTGAGCATCTTAATAAAAACATGCAATGAGATAAGATGCTATCCCAGTGAGTTACTTCATAGTCCCATTGGCCTTCATTGATGGTGGACATTCTGTAGATCTGCACTAACCTCATTTGCTTCCACCGTTATCATTAAAAGGTATAAGTAATTGGCTCAATTATATCATAAGCCCGCAGAAACTACACATAGTGTTATCATGAAAAGGCTTGTTATCAGTTCGTACAAAGTGAGATGCCAATACTGTCGATGGTAAATAGATCGCCCAAAAATACGAGCCCATATTGTGCATATTCTCATTGAGGATCACATAATTCTTCATTCCATCAAATTTTTGGAGGCCACGTTTGTATGTCATTCGTGGAAACGAAAGTCATTCACTTTTTCCAACCACAAGGAAAGTCTTTCCAGTAGAAACACAGAAAATCAATTGGAAAAGCATTTGAACCAAGCGACGGAGAAAGACCTTTTGCAACAGACTGTCTCACTTTTCTTTTTTGGGAAAAAAGTGATTGCATGAACATGCCCTTAAGTGATTGAAGGGGTGTCAATAGGCAGGGCCAAGGTCACCCAAATCCACACCTTTGGTTTTCATTTTCAGGCCCAAAGCCTAGCCTTTGTAGAAAGTGGTGAGCCTCAGCCATGCAATTTTAACAAACTTTTATATTTGGGCAAAATGTGGATCATTGTTTACATTTATTTCTGAAGAAGTTGTTAGTAGTTAGTAGGCCTAATGGGTCATGGCTGTAATGGAGGCCTAGATCTGCACCTTTTACCATATGGGCTAGATTTGTACATCATGCAATGGCCCCATAGGCCTCAAACTCTCTCCAAGCCTTCCCCATGCTGCACAGAGGGACTAGCCTGGCCCAAAGCAGCCACTTCAGTATTTCTTTTAAAATCCACTTTCAGTATTATGTTTTACTAATTAGCTTTAGTCTGTCACGCCTGAGATCTTTTAGTAGAGTCTACCGACATAATTTAAAAGGGCAAACGTCTATTTCACTCCACACTACAAGATCATAATCATAAACAAAAGAAACAAGTAGGAAAGATATGTCAACAGTCCTCTCCAATCTGCTATAATAATACCATACAAGATAGAGTTTCCTCTCCTACCCTTTATGCTCACTTGCAACTGCAGCAAAACCAAACTAGAGCTTATATGGCCATGGGAAGAGGCAGTGGCATGATGTCTGTGTTTGTTGCGTTGTTGCTCATCAATTGGTCGACTGACACCACCGCTTCGTACTACCCTTATTCGCAGACCCATGATGTTGGGGACGAGGACGGGTGGGATTTAGGAGTCTCCTATGAGGATTGGACAGACGGCAGGCAGTTTGATGTTGGGGACACTCTTGGTAAGCCCCGCCAAAATATTGCACTATGTGATATCTTACATATGTAGGATATTATATCTTTTGCTGTACAAATAATTTTATGGTAAATATTTAAACTTAGTCGGTTGAGAAGCAAATGTCAAGTCTAAAGAAGGCGAACCATCAAAATACCTGAAAAGAAAGGACATGGCTTATTTTATAATTATATAATAGACTTCTTTAAGATGGTCGTACCTAGATCTTGATGAGATAAGACTAAGTTGATGAAGTTTTTGCCGATGGTTCTACACAAACACACCCACCAAAAAAAGAAAGAAAAAAAAAAACCTCTTTTCTTTCCTATTGTATAACACCACTAGCACTCGTAGGCTGCAGTAGACCAGGCCCACTGGGGCCCACTCCACATTGGCTGTCTATTGACCTGTAAATTGGATCAGGTATACGTTTTAGGCCTAAGGGTATATCCCAGGACTTCTAAACACAATACTTAGCTTTACAAGCAACCCATTGATCCAATCTTAAGTACCACTCACTGGGCTGAGACTAAAAATCATCATCATCAAAGGCTTGTCCAAACTACCATTGGGGTAGGTGACATTTATCATGTTTCTCCATTCAAATTTACTGGGAGCCAAATCGTCGAATGGGATATACTTCTTCAGATATATCCTGCCAATCCCAAGCCCACATAGACAAGGGTTGTGTTGGGTAGGGTAATAGACAACTTGGCACAACCTAAACATGAATTATGAATCATGAAAGTATTTTTCTTACAATATTGAGTTGCCTTGGATTATGACACAATTCGTTGTGGCAGTTTTCAAATATGAACCTGGAGAGCACAATGTTGTGCCGGTAAATGGGGATTCATACAGAAGCTGCAGGCCCACAAAATGGTCTGCTTCAAAGGCAGTGTCGACTGGCGACGACAAGTTTAAGCTGAAGAGGGGAGCTAACTACTTCATTTGCAGTCTCCCCGGCCACTGTGAGGAAGGCATGAAACTCCTAGTGAAGGCAGACTAGAGCAAGTATGTGTCGATCTGGAATGAAGAGTAAGTTAATAGGTGTGTGTAATGCATATACAAGTGATCGTGAGTTGTAAGCCCGTGAGCTGTAATTGGGTGGTCTCTTTCCTGTAAAAGTTTTCAATAATGATCACTCATAATTTCCTTTTAAGTTTAATAAAAATATGGGGTTTACTCAAGTTGCTGGAGATTGTGTGCGTGTTTGTGTGTGTGTGAGAGAGAGAGATAGAGAGAGAGAGAGAGTAATGTGAGATCAAGAGTCGATGCAGCAAGATATCACCTCAATCAGTAGTGCTACCTTTTAAAAGAGGATTTTTTGCTGATGAAATAGTGCTTTCTGCTGTTTCTTGCTTTGAATGGCCCGTTGGATCCTTCCAACTAAATTGCCTTGCACTCAGTTTACTTGTAAGTACAATAACTTGGAAGTTGGAACCCTATTCTGCTGTAATAGGTTACAACAAAGAACAAACCAACTGTAGCTTCCAGGTAATTCAGGTTATCTAAATGCATCAACCATCATCTATGCATAAAGCAACTCACCTGCACCGAGTTTACAAAGATTCAAAAAGGCTCAATCAATTTAATGAGAAATCAGTGGGAGCTGTCCGTCAAAGGCCTTGTGAACCGTCTCCAATCCTCCACAGCCATTTGCGCAGAAGGGCTTGATTCATCTTCTTTAGGGGTCTAACTCCTAGGC
Organism: Umbellularia californica; assembly: GCA_028538565.1. NCBI lineage: Eukaryota > Viridiplantae > Streptophyta > Magnoliopsida > Laurales > Lauraceae > Umbellularia > Umbellularia californica. The sequence goes on along the minus strand of JAPQWN010000001.1, from coordinate 7,052,796 downwards.
CTCCTTCTTCCTTCGGTTTACAAATATACTTCTAATCTACCAAGCACTACAACAAAAATCATTTTTCGCGACGCAAATATTTGTCGCAAAAAATCAAAAAATCGTCGCCCAATATATTCTGTGACGAAACCATTTTTGTCGCTAGTTCGTCGCCTATTTGGCGTCTGTGAATTTTTTTGCCGATGATTACAATTAATCGTCGCTAAATACCAATTTTCTGCGACAACACATTATCGTCGCTAAATATCAATTTTCTGCGACAACACATTATCGTCGCCAAATATCAATTTTTCTACGACAACACGTTATGTCGGCAAAAATGACATTTTTTGTCACCAAATATCCATAATTCATTGCAAGAAAATGGAAAAAATGTTGAAAAAGGAATTTGGCGACAAAATGGAGTCGTCGCTGAATAATAGATTTTACTGACAAAACTATATTGTCGCTAAATAGTGCATGAATATCCATAAGTTATAATAGGCGACGAATTAGTTTTGTTGCGCATAGTTTGTAGACATTAGGCGACCATCTTAATTTGTCGCCCAATATTTAACCTTGCCACAAATTCTCTTAGGCGACAAATTATATACGTTGGGAATAATATGCAAAGATATATTTATTCTTATTAGGCGACAAATAAAATTCGTCGCTAAAAATAATATATTTATTTTATAAATTACTGCCTGCCACCTCAAAAACCTCATTTACGCTGAATATGATAAAACCTGCTCATTCAACTAAAATAAAATGTATAATAAAACCTTCCCATTCAACAAAAATAAAATGTACAATAAAACATGCCCATTCAACTCAAACAAAATGTACAATAAAACCTGCTCATTCAACTCAAATAAAATGTCCAATAAAGTCTGCTCATTTAACTAATAGAAAATGTACGAGACCTGCTCCTTCAACATATTAGGAAACATATAACTATTAAATCCAACCCACAAGTTTAGCCATGTCGTCGTTACTAATTCAAGCAAAAATGTAGCATCCAAAATAGTGTAAGTACAATATTCTCATGAAAAGCAAAAAGATGTTCAAGCAATTGGCCTCTATTACATTGATCTTCATTCCCAACCTGTGGTACAAAAAAAAAGTATTAGGAATTAAACATGGGAATCAAAAGCAAAGTAAGTGAGACAAAATAAAAGCCTGGGAAAATTAAAAAATAAAAAGTGAACTTGAAGCAAAACAAGTTGATTCAAGATCACAAACCTGAATCACTATCCTAACAGCTAATATGAGTATGTGATGTCCATGGTGAAATGGAAGTTAGACAGATGCAATGCCCACAAAGTAAGAAGAACCCAAAAATTCAAACACCAAACAACACAACATAAAAAAAAAATAAAAAAAAAAGCCTCAAGAGAGTTTACTCTGATCTAACAACAGAAATCTCAGAGAAAATGATAGCCTCTCTACCAACCCATTTTACACAAAAGAAAAGGTAACTAAAACCACTCAATCTCTTAATGCAGGCGAAAATGCAAGAATGGTTCAGTAACTTAGAATCCAAAATACCAAATCCACTAAGAAAACGAGGCTTATGAAAAGCAGAAAATCCACCTTCAGTAACAGTAGCAACTGAGGACACTCACAAAAAGAGAAGAAAAGACCCATCAATTCCTTCATGCTTCAAGAGAAGAAAGCTGCGATCTGTAGATAGTATTGACACAGATGAGTGAGACCCAAGTAGTAAATGAAATCTGAACAATGGCAATGAGAAATTTCAAAGACAGAGGAAATGAAGAAGTAAGAGGACAGCAAGAAAAAAGGAAAGGGTATTGAGGAGTTCAAATATGTAAATGTTTCCATATTGGGAAGGTTTTGAGGAGTGCATTCAAGTTAACAAGGTAAGAATGCATTTCCATGTTTCCTCTTCTCTGTTTCTTTTCTAATACAATTTTCACCTTAAAGAAAGAAAAAAAAAAAAAAAAAAAAAACAGCACTACAGGGGAGCATCAACTGCAAAGCTCCTCCCTCCCTGCACTAACAAGACTCTGCCTAGCTAAACCCAACCCTGCACTGCAATTGGGCAGGCCTAGGATCAGCAGCAGAACAGAACCAAAGCTGCTCAACACTCCACTGCAGCTCTGAAACTCTGAACTAACAGCACTACCAAACCACTCTGCACAACACCGCACTGCACAACCAAGAAAAGGAGAAACAAGCAATTGAAATACTCACAGCCTGCACTGAGGGAAAAGTGAACACAACATATCACTCCTCACAGCTCTTCGGAACTCCTAACTGTTGCACTGGGGAGCAACAGAATTGGCAAACTGTGGCATTTAGCTTTCAACTGTGGCATTTCTATCACATCAGAACTTTCAGCTGTGGCATTTCTAACACATTAAAGCACCAATAGCTTCTCTAATGGTTGGTGAAGCTACCTCACCCAATCTCTGTTCGCCATTTCTAATGCTTAATACCAAACTAAATGTAAATCTATTGGGTTTCCTCCCATGCAAACAAAATAATCTCACCGTGTATCCAAAAACTAGTGCAGGAATTTTTTTACTTATGTATGCAACCTAGCACTAATGCACTTAAACTCAGATATCAGTTTTAAATGTTGCTTATTCAGTTAAATTTCATATCTGAATCTTCTCTGTTTAAGTGCAGAAAATCATTTTTACAACTAGTTCAAATAGCCCACGAAATTATCACACAGTTTTATACATGGTTCGGCCATGCTGTGTCTTGTTTGAAATCAGTTCTCTGCATTGTTTCCAACAAGATATTTCTTTACTTGTGTTAGAGATGAACACTGATGATTTTGTTGCCTAAATAAGGATTGAGCAAAAGAGAAATCTTCAAGGAAATCTTCAGGGAAAGGAAAGTGAGAGTTCAAAAATATCAGTAGTTCAATTAACTATGATAGATTTGTAGAAATGAAGGATAAGAGAGCTTTGGCAGTAGGCTAGTATGAGTTCTTATATGGTCCAGTTTGGAAGTAGGTTGGCATTGTGGGAGTAAGTTTATGAGCTTTGCACATTCAGGATTTGAACCATATTAGTTAACACAAAGACAAGTAATCAGTCAGAACATATTAGTTAGCGCAAGATTTGAACCATGCATGATCACCCTCGAGTTCAAATCATTTATTGGCAGCAGATATATCATGAGAAAAGATAAATTTACACACTAGATTTTTGTGACAATAGAACAACAGGCAATAAAAAGGAAGAATGGTATAAAGTTTTCCATTTGGTAAGATGTGAAAATGTAGTTAGTCTCCGAAAAGGAATAGTATATAATCATTGTTAAGGTCCAAAACCGAACCCTACATGCCACGGCCAGAAGGGTATACCATTGAATAATTGTGTTGTGCTAGATATGCTGATTGCCAAACTTTTGAAGCCAGTGGACCACATTACAACTCATCCTAGGAAGATCAAAGTTTGACTAGCAAAATAAAGGAAAAAAAGGTGTGAAACCGAAAGCAACAAAGTTGGTTTCCATGGCATTACAGATGTTATTGTCTCAACTTTATTTTCTAAAATGCAACTGGCAGAAACATGAAAAACCACTTTTAATTTCAGGGTTGGGAAGCTTCTCTTAAACAGTCCTACAGTGGTTCAAAATCTCTTAAACAGTCCTACTTGATCTTGTTGGCACATAGTTCCAAAATATTTGTTTAGGGTGATGCATGCAGTCAAGAACATCAAAACTTCTCGATGATTCAAAATGGAAATAGTTCTCTTTCCAACTCAAAATCGGACTTCATGACATTTATGGTAATGATCATAAAATTGACCATTTTTTTTTTATGTTTGCCTCTACAACTACCACTTCTTTTGTTGTGTTTAAGAAAAGAAATTCTTTTTTCTAATCATTAAGGAGTGAAAATCATGTAAAGAATTGTTTGGAAAGGCATGAAATATTAAGGTACACACAGCCTATAAACTCTAAACATATTGATTTGCTTATTCACTTGGTCCATTTGGACGTGGATATTGAAAATAAAAGGTTTTTTTGTTCTTGTAGCTCTGTAATGGTGTAATGGGTATTTGCAGGGTAAAATGCTCTCATAACCCTTTTTTGTCACCTTTCATGTCCCAGACAGTGAACTTTGTGGAATAGTTCCCCCTTCTTCTTATATTGGTAAACATGACACAAACTTGCAACTTTTATGGTTGCAACAATAACCACATATTCTCGTCCCATCCAATCCACCTAAAAGGTGAACACTAAAACAACCCCAAAAGTAATATCAAATGCTCCACGTCACTAGCCAGTGTGAACAGGAGGTTGTGCAGTTTTAGCATGGCTTATTGCTTTCTCAACCCAGACCTCCAGCACATTAACCAAATTTCAGAAACAGGGATCTGTTCTGTGAAGCTACCACAAAGCTGCATCATAGTACCAAGCTAAAACTTGTTCTGTGAACTTGTTCTGTGATGTACCAAGCTACCACTAAACAGATGTACCAAGCTAAAACTTCAGAACTTTAGTTCACAGAACAAATTTCAGAAACAGGGATTTGTTCTGTGAACCCATTGATGGACCCGAAAGGAATCTTCCGTCCTCTCCTTCCGCACCCTGGGGGCTGACCTGGGTTTCGGCGGAGGAGGGAAAATCTCGGTCATCAACATTTTTTGTACGGGTATGCCAGATTTACTTTCTACTTGGAATTTGGAATAGTGATAATCCGGGGATTCACCTTCACAAGTGGAAAGGAAATCAATCCTTTTTTCTAACTTTTCAAATTGCATTAATATTAAGAAAAGAGACAAGTTTGTTTTTTTTAAAATGCCGTAGGAGGCGTTTTTGTTTGTTTGCCGTAAAAGGCGATTTTGCCGTGAAAGGCGATTTTACAAAACTCATCAAATGTGAAAGACAAGAATTGTGATTTCTTTTTGTCTCTTTAGGAAATACAAACTACAATAGAAAAGTAAGAAAAGGGATCTAACTTCTCAGGAGATTGTGGGGACACGTTGAGATCGACCGTCACAAGTCATGTATGGGCTTCGCCATCGTCTTTCAAATGAGAACATGTGATGCTTTGATTCTTTGGCTTGGCTCCTAACCTCAGTTTTTTAAAGGACAAGGACCAAGAGAAGGTCCTATATCCAATGAAAAACCGAGTAAACGGGCTGACAAGCCACGTTTAGGCCATGTTGGAGAAGGAGGTGACCTTGGGGGGGTGGCCCCCCAAGGGACGTTGATCACCTTGTGGTGCTTCCGGGAGCAAAGTAGCAAGACTTCGTCTCTCTCTTGGATTTTCTGGATTTTCAGAGCTTGCACTTGGGATCTATTTTCATCATGCTTTCTTCTTGGAATGAACCTCCTTTTATAGGCTTTTGGTAGCCATAAGGTGTTTATTGGCATTGATGGCCATGATGAAAGAATTGATGAGGAGTTACAAATCGATTTTGTAACTCCTTTTTCATGGCTTGTGATTGGCCGATGAAGGTAGTGGGCTTTTAATTGCCTTTATGCTTCATGATGATGGGAGTTTCATGGGTTTAATGCCATGATTACTTGGATTTGTAACTCCCAAATGCTTGAATCTGATTGGGCCGTCCAAAATAATGAGTTAATGACCACATTAAGTTGTCATAAACGGGTCAATTAACGTCATTAAGTGGTCGCCCAGGCATGTGAAGAGTCGCGGGCCGCGCTGCGCCTTTTGAGATTCTTCTTGCGATCATCACAGGTGGATCCACGCATTGTTTGATGTCGGATTGCGATGCAATTTTAGACATTAGTTGATGTTGGTGGGCCGGTGACATCTGTCTTGTCAATTTCACGATCGGTCGGGCAGAAAGTGCACTTTCTTGGTCAGCCGGTTGGCGATCTTGAGGCGATCGGTGATGATTTCATGCTTTTGACGGCGGATCCGAGATGTCGACGAAGATCAGTGGTTTTCAAGCACCAAACATTGGATTTTCAGAAAATCACAGAGGCCGGAACACCCGAAATGAGAAAACCATCGAAAAACGGACGTTTTGGCGCAAAATCCGGCGACCCGGATTTGCAGGATCGCCGGGCGACCATGCACCCAGGGTCGCCGGCGACCTTAGGGTTTTTTGCCCTTTGGTCGCCGAGCTCCGTTTTCGACCAATTTTGCGTCTTTTTCGTTCCTTTTTTCTTCTGTATTTTTCTTGACATTTTTCCTCAATTATTGACTTCATTTTCTTGGAGAAAACTTGACGAGAACCCGAGCGAAATCGGAGCACAAAGTTTCCCATTTTTCGGGAAAGTCGAAGACTTTGTAGCCGATTTTCCGTCAAGAGTTGAAACTAGGTCAAACGATGTCGGAATGACCTGAAAATTGAGGTGAAGCTTCTTGAGCGGTGGATAGGACCAACCATGGGCTTTTATTTGAGTTTTGAAGCCGTTTGGGGTCCCATCGATGCTTCACTTGATTTTGCTGCGGGGAAAATACCGAGCTTTGATATGTGGTCAAACGATGTTCGATTGACCTGAAATTTGACGGGGAGCCTATTTGAGTCATTTTGAGACGTTCCATGGGCTCCGTTTTGGATGTCATGGTCCCGGGTTGCTCCGTCGCCGGTAGGCTTGATTTTCTCTCGGAGCATCGAAACCTGGTCAAACGTTGTCGGAATGCCTGAAAAACGACGTGCAGCCTTTTGGAAGCATGCTGAAGCCACTCATGTACTTTGTTTGATGAGTGATGGCTTCGGTGGTTTCCGTCGCCGGGAGGCTTGATTTTGCTGCTTGAGCATTGATGGAGGGTCAAACGTTGTCGGTTTGACTTGAAATTTGACATGGAGCCCTTTGGAGACATTCTGGAGTCATCCGTAGGCTCTGATCAAAGTTTTGGTGTCTTTGATGATGTCGTCGCCGGGAGCGCTTGTTTAGCTGTCGGAGCAGTGAAATGGGGCCAAATGATGTTGGAATGGCCCGAAACCTCAGGTGTACCCCTTTTTTAGCTGTCTTGAAGGATCTCTCAGTTTCTGTCTGATTCTGATAAGATCTGATGCTTGAAGTAGCCTTGCCTGTTTTATAGCAGGATGCAGCTTCACAAGGCTTCTTGATGTTGAGGAGACATAGTGACTTTTTTGGTGTCAACACCCATGATCTGTTCTGTGAAGCTACCACAAAGCTGCATCTGTTCTATGAGGCTAAAGTTCTAAACTGAATCATGGGTTCTTGAAGGTGAACTTGTTCTGTGATGTACCAAGCTACCACTAAACAGATGTACCAAGCTAAAACTTCAGAACTTTAGTTCACAGAACAAATTTCAGAAACAGGGAAATGTTCTGTGAACCCATGATCTGTTCTATGAAGCTACCACAAAGCTGCATCTGTTCTGTGAGGCTAAAGTTCTGAACTGAATCATGGGTTCTTGAAGGTGGTATTTACTTCTTCATGAGCAACTCAGGGGATTTATTCAGTCAGAAAAAAAACCCTTCATTGGCCCTTTTCTTGTAAGAGAAAGCTAATATTTTCACCAACCTAAGATCAAATTCATCCAAGATAACCATTAATCACACCTCAAATTGTAAACCCATGATTACAAATGACATTTCAGTTCAAGTAAAATAAAACCCAATCGATTTGATCAAATTAACAATTGCCACCTTAAACCCCACCCATTAGAAGATAATAACAAAAACCCAAACCCCACAACCCAATATCCCGAATGAATCCAAAAAGAGGAAGCCCATGATCTGCAACCGTCTACATATACAAATTGCACGATTGTGAATATAAAATGAAAAGGTAAAACTCAAATAAAATATGTAGTCTCATGTATGAAAGATCATTATCACCCACCATTGTGAAAGAACCGACGACCTTCGAATCTATTGAGATCCGAGATCAATCTTACAACATTAAACATCCCCCCAAATCTAATCTCTCATCCCAAAATCCAAAAAAAAAAAAAAAAAAAAACCCCAAATCCAAACCCCCACAAAAACAACAAAAAGAAAAACCCAAAATAAAAAATAAAAAATAAAAAAAACAGATTTCCTTCTTGGAGATTTGGAGATGCGATGGTGATGCAGAGAGTAGGGAGAGAGACTCTTACCTGTGAATGGGATGAGTTCTGCGCGTGGAGGGAGAAGAGGGAGAGATGATGGGGCTCTGCACTGCTGGTGGCGGTGCGGTCTGCGCGTGGAGGAAGAAGGGGTGACGGTCCGCGGGCGTGAGAGAGATGAAGAGCAGACAGACTGGAGATGGGGGCTGCGAGATGGGTCTGCGCAGGGGGTTGCGAGATGGAGAGAGAGAGAGAGAGAGAGAGAGAGAGAGAGGGCGAGATAGAGAGGGAGAGGAGGTGATGGTGCTGTGCCTTCGTTCTGGTGTGAGAGAAATGGAGAGGAGTCTTCGTTTCTATTATGTCATTACATTTCATCGCCAATAGTTCTCAAAAATAAACCGCGAAGCTCGATCGCGCACCCAAAAATTTATACATTCCGCGACGAAATAATTTCGTCGTGGATTATTTTTTAGGGATTCTGCGACATCGTATTTTTGTCGCGAAAATTATTTAATAAAATATGGTGTAATGATCTACCGACGAAAAAAACTCGTCGCAAAATAAAAAAATTTCGTCGAAGAAATTCTACAACTTCATGGCACCAACTCCATTTTTTGGCGCCAAACTTTTCGCGACAAGATTTAGCGTCAATTGAATAATATCGTCGTTAAATAATTTGTGTTTTCGTTTTAGGCGACGAAATTAATTTTTCGTCGCGAAAAACAATATTTGGTGACAAATTTTCAAAACGTCGCGGAATATTTGCCGCAAAAAATGATTTTTGTTGCAGTGAAGTGAAACTTCTTCTTAGGACTTGCACCATGCCATAAGAACTCTCTCTGCAGCCTTTCGATTCTCTTTATAATAGAGGTCGGACATCTAAAAATAGAGAAGTAATAGACTAGCAAATTGGAGAGAACAGATTTAATGAGGGTTACCCTTCCTCCTATAGGTAGGTAATTAGCTTTCCATGTAGACAGCTTCCTCTCTACCCTCTCCACAACTGGATTCCAAAGGGATTTAGTAATTCGTCCCGAGCACAGCGGCATGCCTAAGTATGAAACTCGAAGATCCCCAATTTTGCAACACAGAATTTCTGAACATTTAAGGAGCATTTACTTTTCTGTACGTAGCCCAATCACCTCACTCTTGGAAAAGTTGACTTTTAGCCCTGACACCGCTTCAAAGCATATGATAGTAATCTCTCTTCTGCTCTACAGAAAATAAGAGTATCATCAGTATAATGCAAGTGACTAATAGCTGGGGAATTTTTGGCCACTCTAAAGCCTTCAAACATTCCTACGTTCACTGCCTTTTTTTTATCATTCTACCCAGGGGTTCTGCTACAATTAGGAAGAGAAAAGGAGAGAGGGGATCCCCTTGTCGAAGGCCCCTTCCAGCCTTGAAGTAGCCCTTAGGGGACCCATTCACCAAAATAGAAAACCAAGCTAATGAAACACACTCTTGAATCCACCTCCTCCACTTTTCCCCAAAGCTCTATTCTTCTCTCAACCAGTCTACTGTGTTCAAGAGACAATAGAACAGACAAAAAAAAGGTGTCTTCAAGAGACAACCAACTTCATGTAAAAGTTTTCATCAAATAAACTCTTATAGTTATTTCTCAAAAAAAAAGAGAACATCATAACACTATAATGTTAATTTGTAAGCTTATGAGTTGAACCTTCTGAACCGCATGACTTTCTTTTCCTGCTTGGTATTCACCTTCAGAAATGATCCTTGACACATATAACAAGTGGCCTTAAAAGGGTTGGTTGAAATAATAATAGATAATGATACACATTTAATGGAAACAGATAGAACAAAAAAAAAAAAAAAAAAAAATGAAAGTTTAGAATTTCGGACTTAACATATCTTTGAAAGGGCTGGACAGTTGGGCTCGAGCCTGGCACTGAAGCATAAAATATTACCGAGGCCTAAATTCAGGCTTGAATATAAATGAGCAGGGTTTAGGCTAACCTAGTCCTGGTCTGAGCTCTATTGACACTCCTATCACATCTGCTCCATCACTTCCCAATTCTCAGGCACCTTATAACACCTTAAAATGTAGGGCCCGTAGGGGCAATGGGATGAGCGAAGATTTCTCAACTCCCCAGTTTGAAGGCATCAACAAAAAGACCTAAGCAAACTCCAGCTTTCCAATAATTCATCATCACCACCAATGACTGCAATCTCCCATTTGGAGCTGACATCGGTTTTTTGTACATGAGCATGCCAATGCCCTCAATGGCAGCAACCACGACACCAGCTACCAGCACATCCAAGTCACCCGTCAGCCCTAATATTGTTGTCAGTGCATTGGCTGTGTAGAAACCCAAGAGCAAGAGAATTTTGAAGACCAAAGCCTCTCTCTAAATTTCATCAGTCAGCAGTTCAAAGAGGTTTTCTCCTACTCTCTGCAATCCATCTCCAAGCCTTTCATTAGCCCACAGCTGAAGCATCTATGTAATTTTTTGAAAATTCAAACATAGAGGTAATCCCAGAAGTCTATAGCTTTCCTTTTGGTTTCTTTCTCCTTCTTTCTTTTTGGGCTCCTCTGTTTTGAGCTTTTTTGTTTTGTGCTTTCAGCAGCTGGGGATCCTATTTTGATCCACTGTATTTTTCTTTCCCTGTTTTTTCCTTGTTTTTGTCTTAATACAAATTACCCTTATAGCAAAAAAAAACAGAGAAATATATTCATGGGGAAGTTTTTTCTAGCTGAATTCAGCTTATCCAATAGCTGCTTGCCACCAGTTTGAACTATCCTGCCCAACCGAGTACTGCCGAGTCCCGTGTCATCTCTATCAATGCCTTCCTGGCCACCATTATCAGGAGCTTCCCCAGTGTCTAAAGCAAAAGCTATGCTCCAACCACGTCCTCTTGTCTGATAACTGTACATGACAGGAAAAAAGAAAATATACACAGAAAAACATGAATAAGCAAGCTACTCATTTCTGAGTGAATATATGAGAAAGGGCATGCGATTTTCTACAAAATTGATTTTCTGATCATTTCACACCTACTACAGCAACCAAGAAACCAGTTTGAACTGGGGAAAGGAGAAGAAAAATCCCAGAAAAAGAAACACATACAGTGCAGTACTCTCTATTGGTTACAATGCAGCACTTGTAATGCAAAAACATAATGTAGTACTTAATTCCTCTGAAAAACATACGAACTTTTGCTTTTTCTAGAAATGCCAATCACCTGCACTTTGGGTACATCCATGTGGAGTTAAACCGACATAGATAACGAGTGCTGGTTTCCATTATGTAGTTTTAGCTCTGTTTTAATCAGGAAACCAAGGGGATCCTGTTTCTTAATAAAGCAGGGATATGTGGCCACCATTGTTTCCATGTCAGATTCCTCTTGTCCTCCTGTTAGGTTTTGCCCAAAAAACAAAAAAGGATGCACAGGGAACTTAAAATAAAGAACAAACAAAATTGAAGCAGAAGAATTGCAGAGTTTCTATTAACTGAATAACACATTCAATTTCCAGATTGGATGCATCGACTGCTACAGAACATTTTATTTATAGACTCCTACAACTCATAAATAAATTAACAACTTCACCTACAAAGACTCCACTACTAACTGACTGAAGACACGTTCAAGACGCCTATACTAGACTCTGTTAACCTGCAGACCCAGTCTTCCTTGATTTGCTGAGAATGAGATAAGCAACTAAGCAATGATATCTCAACACCCCCTCTCATTGCTTACTTCTTCAGCATTCTTCATTCCTAACTTTTATTTGAACCTTGCAAACTGTCCTGAACTCAAGGCCTTGGTGAAAAAATATGCGACTTCATCCTTATTTGGAGTGTAAACCAAATCAATTTCCTTGTTAAGAATCTTCTCACGAATGAAGTGATAGTGAATTTCTATATGCTTCGTACGAGCATGAAATGTGGGATTGGATGCTAACATTATAGAACTGATGTTGTCACTTGCAATAGGAATGCCATAATCAACCTTTTCTCCAAGGTCTTCAAGCAACTGAGTTAACCATACACTTTCACATGTGGCTAGCATGGCTGCCCTGTATTCAGCTTCTATTGAAGATAGAGCTACAGTTGGCTGCTTCTTACTTGCCCATGTCACACTCCCAGATCCTAAGCTGAAACAAAATCCTAAAATTGATCTGCGAGTAGATGAATCTGTGGCCCAATCTGCATCGCAGTACCCTGATAGCTTGATCGGCACCCCCTTGTTGTAGAAAACTCCTTCACTAACTGTACCTTTCACATATCTTAGGATACGCTTAACTGCATCAACATGTGGCTTCCTTGGACTTTGCATGAACTGACTTACAATGCCTACAGAATAGGCCAAATCTGGACGAGAAATTGTTAAGTAGATAAGACAACCAACCATTGTTGACACCAAAAAAGTCACTATGTCTCCTCCACATCAAGAAGCCTCCTGAAGCTGCATCCTGCTACAAAACAGGCAAGGCTACTTCAAGCATCAAATCTTTTCAGAATCAGACAGAACCTGAGAGATCCTTCAAGACAGCTAAAAGAGGGGTACACCTGAGGTTTCGGGCCATTCCGACAGTGTTTGGCCTAACTTCACCGCTCCGACAGCTAAACAAGCGCTCCCGGCGGCGACATCATCAAAGACACCAAAACTTTGATCAAAGCCTACGGATGACTCAAGAATGTCTCCAAAGGGCTCCATACCAAATTTCAAGTCAAACCGACAACGTTTGACCCTCCATCAATGCTCGAGCAGCAAAATCAAGCCTCCCGGCGGCGGGAACCACCGAAGCCATCACTCATCAAACAAAATACATGAGTGGCTTCAACATGCTTCCAAAAGGCTGCACGTCAAATTTCAGGTCATTCCGACAACGTTTGACCAGGTTTCGATGCTCCGAGAGAAAATTAAGCCTACCGGCGGCGGAGCAACCCGGGACCATGACATCCAAAACGGAGCCCATGGAACGTCTCAAAATGACTCCAATAGGCTACTCGTCAAATTTCAGGTCAATCGGACATCGTTTGACCACATATCAAAGCTCGGCATTTTCCCCGCAGCAAAATCAAGTGAAGCATTGATGGGACCCCAAACGGCTTCAAAACTCAAATAAAAGCCCATGGTTGGTCCTATCCACTGCTCAAGAAGCTTCACCTCAATTTTCAGGTCATTCCGACATCGTTTGACCTAGTTTCGACGCTTGACGGAAAATCGGCTACAAAGTCTTTGACTTTCCCGAAAAATTGGAAACTTTGTGCTCCGATTTCGCGAGGGTTCTCGTCAAGATTTCTCCAAGAAAATCAAGTCAATAATTGAGGGAAAATGTCAATAAAAATACAGAAGAAAAAAGGAACGAAAAAGACAAAAAAACGGCCGAAAAAGACGCTCGGCGACCAAACGGGCCGAAGCCCTATGGTCGCCGGCGACCTTGGCCCAAGGTTGCCGGCGACCCTGGCCCAAGGTCACCAGGCAACCCTGGGTGCATGGTCGCCCGGCGACCCTGGAAATCCGGGTCGCCGGATTTTGCACCAAAGTGCCCGTTTTCGATGGTTTTCGCGTTTCGGGTGTTCCGGCCTCTGTGATTTTCGGAAAATGCAATGTTTGATGCTTGAAAACAACTGATCTTCGTCGACATCTCGGATCCGCCGTCAAAAGCATGAAATCATCACCGATCGCCTCAACATCGCCAACCGGCTGACCAAGAAAGCGCACTTTCTGTCCGACCGATCGTGAAATCGACAAGACAGGCGTCACCGGCCCGCCAACATCAATCAATGTCTGAAATTGTATCGCAATCTGACATCAAATAATGCGTGGATCCACCCGTGATGATCGCAAGAAGAATCTCAAAAGGCGCAGCACGGCCCGCGACTCTTCACATGCCTTGGCAACCACTTAATGTCGTTAATTGACCCATTAAAGCAGTCATTAACTCATTATTTTGGACGGCCCAATCAGAACCAAGCATTTGGGAGTTACAAATCCAAGCAATCATGGCATTAAACCCATGAAACTCCCATCATCATGAAGCATAAAGGTGATTAAATACCCACTACCTTCATCGGCCAATCACAAGCCTTGAAAAAGGAGTTACAAAATCGATTTGTAACTCCTCATCAATTCTTTCATCATGGCCATCAATGCCAATAAACACCTCATGGCTACCAAAAGCCTATAAAAGGAGGTCCATTCCAAGAAGGAAGCATGATGAAAAGAGATCCCAAGTGCAAGCTCTGAAAATTCAGAAAATCCAGGAGAGAGACGAAGTTCTGCTACTTTGCTCCCGGAAGCACCACAAGGTGATCAACGTCCCTTGAGGGGCCACCCCCCCCCCCCCCCCCCCCCCCAAGGTCACCTCCTTCTCCAACATGGCCTAAACGCGGCTTTTCAGCCCGTTTACTTGGTTTTTCATTGGATATAGGACCTTCTCTTGATCCTTGTCCTTTAAAAAACTGAGGTTAGGAGCCAAGCCAAAGAATCAAAGCATCACATGTTCTCATTTGAAGGACGATGGCGAAGCCCATACATGACTTGCGACCGTCGATCTCAACATGTCCCCACAATCTCCTGAGAAGTTAGATCCCTTTTCTTCCTTTTCTATTGTAGTTTGTATTTCTTAAAGAGACAAAAAGAAATCACAATTCTTGTCTTTCATATTTGATGAGTTTTGTAAAAAACGCCTTTCACGGCAAAATCCCTTTTCACGGCAAACAAACAAAAACGCCTCTTACGGCATTCTAAAAACTTGTCTCTTTTCTTAATATTTATGCAATTTGAAAAGTTAGAAAAAAGGATTGATTTCCTTTCCACTTGCGAAGGTGAATCTCCGGATTATCACCATTCCAAATTCCAAGTAGAAAGTAAATCTGGCATACCCGTACAAAAATGTTGATGCCCGAGATTTTCCCTCCTCCGCCGAGACCCAAGTCAGCCCCCGGGGTGCGGAAGGAGAGGACGGAAGATTTCTTTCGGGTCCATCAACCATCTCTCTATATGATTGTGGATCATCAATAAGTGTCCCTTCATCTTTTGATAATCTGTGATTGACTTCTAATGCTGTCAATCCTGATCTTGAGTTCAGCAGACCAAATTTCATTAGAAGTTCAAGAGCAAATTTCTTCTGCATAATCAATATGCCTTGATCACTCCTTAGAATTTCAATCCCAAGAAAGAATTGGAGTTCTCCCAAATCTGTCATCTCAAATCTTTGGAAGAGAGATTTCTTAATGTTTTCAACATATTCAGAATTGTTTCCCATGATGATTAGATCATCAACATATATTGCACATATAGTTATTGCTCGAGGAGAATGATTAACAAATATGCAAGAATCAGCATGAGAGGAAACAAACTTTTGTGAGTGAAAAAATTCTCTCACCTTATCGAACCAAGCTCTTGGTGCTTGTTTAAGCCCATATAGAGCTTTATTGAGCTTGTAAACATAGCTTGGTCTTTCAGCATCTTTAAACCCTTCAACTTGATCCATGTAAATTTCTTTATCAATTTCACCATTCAAAAACGCATTTTTCACGTCCATTTGATGTAGTTTCCAACCTTTTGCCGCTGCAATGGAGATGATGACATGAATACTAGCAATCTTTGCTACGGGACTGAACGTCTCATCATAATCTTCTCCATATATTTGAGAAAATCCTCTGGCCACCAATCGTGCTTTGTAGCGCTCCACTTCACCATTGGATTTACGTTTTATTTTGTAAACCCATTTGCAACTAATGGCTCTCTTTCCTTCTGGAAGTGATACAAGGTCCCATGTATCATTTTTCTTCAAAGCTTTCATTTCATCTTCCATAGCACGTTGCCACCCTGGTTCTTTTGTAGCTTCCTCATAACATTTTGGTTCATAAGAATTTATGACCTGTACCATGTATACCTCATGTATATTCGAAACATAATAATCAGCAAGTCGCTTAGGAGGATACCTTTCTCGTTCAGAAACCTGGCGTGTTCCTACAGGAGATTCAATTGATGTGTCAGAACTGGATGAAGTGATAGCAATCTCATTTGATGGAGAAGAAGGTGCTGGAATTTCAGATTCAGCTTCAGCTTCAGGTTCACCATCTTCTTCTTGAGATGACACAAATGGTAATATTTCCCCTCCAACTTCTTGAAGCCGTGGATACCACTGTGATTCTTCATTGAAGATGACATCTCTACTTTCATGTATTCGTCGTGACATAGGATCAAAACAGCGATATGCTTTTCTTTTAGAGGAGTATCCAAGCAAAATACATTTTATAGCCTTTTTATCAAGTTTATCTTGATCTTCATCAGTTCGCTTTACATAGGCTATACTCCCAAATACACGCAAGTGGCTCACATCTGGTTTCTTTCGAAAAAGAAGTTGATATGGTACCTTCATTCCTGCTCTTAATGGCATGCGATTGATCAGATATACTGCAGTGTTCATGGCTTCTGCGCAATAGAATTTTGGCATGTGCTTCCCATTTAACATGGCACGTGCAGCTTCAACTATGTGTCGATTCTTCCTCTCGGCGATACCATTCTGCTGTGGAGTTGCCACGCAAGTCAGTTGCCTTTTGATTCCATGCTCCTTAAGAAAATCACAGAATTCATGTGACATGAACTCCCCTCCATTATCAGTTCGCAACTTCTTTATTTTCCTGTTAAACTGGTTCTCAACAAGAGCTTTAAAGTCTTTAAAAAACCCAAACACTTCAGATTTAGCATGAAGAAAATAGATCCAAGTATAGCGGGAATACTCATCAATAAATGAAACATAATACTTATACCGATTGAGAGATTCCACTGGACTTGGTCCCCATACATCACTGTGAATGACTTCAAGTGGATAGCAGGCTATCGTTTTTGAAGTTGTGAATGAATGACGTCCTTCTTTTGCAAAGGCACATGCTTCACAAGTATGCTTCCCTTTGTAATTGATGATAGGCATGCCGGTTGCCAGTTTCCTCATGGAAATGTTTTTGACACGTTGAAGATTACAATGCCCCAACCTTTTATGCCACAGGTCAGCAGCATCAAGTGCAGAATTCCTCTTACAAGAGCACACTTTCATTGTTAAGGCAAATAGCCTTCCAACCTTTTTTTTTTCTGATGCTACAACACTACCATTTTCTTTCTTTGGAATTTCACACCCATTTATGCTGAAAACTACATCATAGCATTGATCTACTAGTTGCCCTACAGACATAAGATTTTTACAAAGTTTTGGAACAAGCAAAACATTAGCTAGATGTTTAATACCTCCATTCGCTTCTCCCATCATGATATCACCTCTTCCTTTGATCTCCAGCGTTGTGTTATCTCCAGTAATGAATCCGGATGCATTAGTAAATGGCTCTCTGGTGATGAAGATATCTTCCCTTGGAGTCATATGATTCGAACATGCTGAATCAATAAACCATTGATCCTTGTAAGTAGGCAGTTCGTGCATGACACAGAGAGCTTCTTCGATCTTACTTTCATCAGGCTTTTCCTCTGTCGCTTCTTCATCTGCATGCTCCTCTACCGCATTGTAGTTTCCTTCCCGGTGCCAGCAGTCTCTAGCAAAATGACCTTTCTTGCCACAATTGTAACAGGTAATAACCTGTTGATGATTCTGTGATCTTCTTGACCCACGAAACTTTCCTCTCCCACGAAATTTTCCACGAGTATCAGAAAACAGAGCTTCATTAGGTCCTTCTTTCTTTTCATTGTTTGATTCCAGCTTTCTTCTCTCAAGTAAAGCTTCTTCTTGCAAAAACAAGTTGACTGTTTTTTCCAAAGAAGGCTTAGACTTTTGAACTACCACCTAGGCTTGTCAACCGGGCGGGGAAAACCCGCCGACCCGGTTGACCCGACCCGTTCGGGTCATAAATTACCCGCCCCGTTCCGGTCAACGGGGCGGGTTGACCCGGACCCGGTCAAAGAGCTGACCGGGTCAGGAGCGGGTATGGGGATGGCCGACCCGCCCCATACCCGCCCCGGATATATATTTTTCCATTAATAAACCAAGAAAAAAAAATCAGGTTGGGCCTGGATTTGCACACCTTGGCCCAAGCCAGCCCACATCAATTGGGCTTTTGTAGACTTTCCAATCACAGTGGGATTTTCTCAAATGTTGATTAAAAAAAATGGTTCCCAATGGGAGATGAAGATAATCTTAAGGGATGGTAACAAATCTTTATGAATCAACACAGCTACTGAGGTGGGCCATCATATGTGGGCCACATGGTCCACATCAATAACCAAACTATGAAACTATGAGAACCTTCGTTTCCTATCAAGATGTCCCGGATCAGATGGACATCCACAATGTAGCCAAATAGCAAGATATTGGGCAGCCCACTTTGTACATCAATGTCGTTGCAGGGCATGGACCCAAAAACCTAAATTTTTCTGAATCCAAAAGCCCGGCCTAGTTAGATAAAATCCAGGGCGGATCCCAAGTCACACCACTGTCCAAAGACAAATGCAAAACCTTTGGTTCAGCGGGGGCGGGGCGGGTCGGGTTTCCCCGTGACCCGACTGGGGCGGGGATGGGGATTCATCCCCATACCCGCCCGGGTTATGGGGCGGGTATGGGGATGGGGAATTTCTTACCGGGGGGGTATGGGGCATGGCGACCCGCCCCATACCCGCCCCATTGACAAGCCTACTACCACCCGCATAGCATCAAATTCAGATCTGAGATTTTCTGAAATGATAGCAACTCGGGTGTTGTTCTCCATCTTAATGCATAAGCCCTCCATTTGGTCACATAAATCTTTTACTTTCCGAGAAAATTCAGAAACAGATTGATTACCTGTCTGCAAGCTCGAAGTTCTGCCTCCAAGAATGCTTTTCTAGCTCCACTTGCTTGTTCGTGCACAGTGGCTAGCCAATCCCAAGCTGCCTTTGCCGCATCTAACTCCCTCACATATGAGAGCATATCTGATCCACAGGAAATTTGAATTGCATGCTAGGCCTTGCCATTACTCTTCTTCCATGCATTGAGTCCAGCTTGATTACCCACTGGTTTGGCTTCAATACCATCAACGATGTCCCAGAGTCCTTGGCCTATCAGGTAACTTTTGAGCCAAACCTTCCAATTTCCATAGTTCATTTCTGTAAGAACTTCTGGAACAATTGCACTTGATGTTGACATTGAGTGGCTAAAAAAAAAAACATGTTTTCAACTCACCTTCCTTGCTTCAATAGCTGAGTCTAACCTGGCTCTGATACCAACTTAAAATAAAGAACAAACAAAATTGAAGCAAAAGAATTGCAGAGTTTCTATTAACTGAATAACACATTCAATTTCCAAATTGGATGCATCAACTGCTATAGAACATTTTATTTATAGACTCCTACAACTAATAAAAAAATTAACAACTTCACCTACAAAGACTCCACTACTAACTGACTGAAGACACGTTCAAGACACCTATACTAGACTCTGTTAACCTGCAGACCCAGTCTTCCTTGATTTGTTGAGAATGAGATAAGCAACTAAGCAATGATATCTCAACAAAATCTAGCAATCTTCTCTCCAACGAATAAGAACAAACAAGGTAAACATACCTACTTAGTGAAAAATGCAACTCATACAGGAACATGACTATATGCATCTTGGTAATCTCTTATCGGCAATGACAAATGATGGGTTGGACAAAATTGTTGGGTTATATAATTAAGTAGAATTTGATCAGATCACGGATGAGATGGCGCCAATCAGAAGAAATGCTGAGGTGGCATGGGCTGGTAACAAAAGCAATGATAAAAGAAGATTCACAATTTCATTCTACAAAACAACTTCGCGTTTTGGATTTTATCATTGTATCTTGCTTTTCGAATGGCTGTGACAAGAGGGAGGGGTTTGAGACCTGAAAATTTTTTGTTTAGAAAATTTTTTAAAAACAACTTTCAAAAGAAAAATAGAGGCTGAAAAAAAACTCCCTCTCTCTCATCACTTCTATGGCAGTCTAAAACCAAGTAAAAGTCAAAAGGAAAATTGCGTCACCCTCTCCTCACCTATGATGTCCGGATACGGACACGGGTACGGATACAGGACACGGGAACGAGCGTCCGATACGTCAACTTCAAAATTTTAGGATACGGATACGGGTATGGCATTCCTAGAAATATATAAATATAAGTATTTGGTTAGTGATTTATTTTGGGTGGAATGCTTAATTTATCTCAATTTAGAGCTCAAATATTACAAGGCCCACTGTTTGTTTCAAATTTTCAATGAGGTGGGTCTCCTCCTCCACCTCCTCTTTCTTCTTTTTTGTTTTCCCTTTTGATCAAAGTTAGAGAGAGACAGAAATTGGCCGAACTAGAAAATCCGCCGAAAAATGATAACTTCTCTATCTCTACATCTACCAAAAATCTACAAATGTAATAAAAGTGAGACACACCAGTAATTCTTAACAACTTTCAATATTCTTTCATATGTAAGGATTTCAAATCGTAAGGTGGTTGGTTCTTTTCTTTTTCTTCTTTCAAGAAGAAGAGAAGCCGCCTCTTCTGGAATGGAAGTGGTCATATCATGCAAGCTACCGTCAAGGAAAAAGAGTTTTGTTGAGCATCTTAATAAAAACATGCAATGAGATAAGATGCTATCCCAGTGAGTTACTTCATCGTCCCATTGGCCTTCATTGATGGTGGACATTCTGTAGATCTGCACTAACCTCATTTGCTTCCACCGTTATCATTCAAAGGTATAAGTAATTGGCTCAATTAAATCATAAGCCTGCAGAAACTGCACATAGTGTTACCATGAAAAGGCTTGTTATCAGTTCGTACAAAGTGAGATGCCAATACTGTCATTCAGGGGCGGAACCAAGAAATGGAACTTGGGGGGCCAAATGAAAATTATTAAAAGAAAATATTAACAATTTAGGGGTCAAAATAAAAAATTATAAAAAATTTAATGGTAAAAAATAAAATTTTGAAAACTTAAGGGGGGGCCATGGCCCCCCTAGGCCTACATGTAGGTCCGCCCCTGCTGTCGATGGTATATAGATCGCCCAAAAATACGAGCCCATATGTACAAACTAGCTAGATGCGTATTGATATTGTGCATATTCTCATTGAGGATCACATAATCCTTCATTCCATCAAATTTTTGGAGGCCCCGTTTGCATGTCATTCATGGAAACAAA
This sequence comes from Umbellularia californica, assembly GCA_028538565.1. Lineage (NCBI taxonomy): Eukaryota > Viridiplantae > Streptophyta > Magnoliopsida > Laurales > Lauraceae > Umbellularia > Umbellularia californica. Next base: position 7,031,727 of record JAPQWN010000001.1, on the reverse strand, counting down.
AGTCATTCACTTTTCCCCAACCCCAGGGAAAGTCTTTACAGTAGAAACACAGAAAATCAATTGGAAAAGCATTTGAACCAAGCGACGGAGAAAGACTTTTTGCAACAGACTGTCTCACTTTTCTTTTTTGGGAAAAATGTGATTGCATGAACATGCCCTTAGGGCGTGTTTGGACGTGTGGTGAAGTGACGTGAGGTGAGGTAAAGTCACCATTATCTAGACAAGAAAAGGCAATGAGTCATATCAAATGTACACAATTTCAAAACTCCCTCCATCTTGTTCAAAAAAAAGTAAAAAAAACAACCTCTTTTTTCCACTAAAAGACAAAAAAGCTCCACTTTTTTATATAAAAAGTAAAAAAAGATTCTATACCAAACAACTAAAAACAAAACACCATCATAACATATTATATTTTATTCTCTTTTGATTTGATGCTTCACCTCACCATACTTCAATTTTCCGAACAACCAAATAGGCCCTTGAGTGTTTGAAGGGGTGTCAATAGGCAAGGCCAAGGTCACCCAAATCCACACCTTTGGTTTTCATTTTCAGGCCCAAAGCCTAGCCTTTGTAGAAAGTGGTAAGCCTCAGCCCTGCAATTTTAAAAAACTTTTATATTTGGGCAAAATTTGGATCATTGTTTACATTTATTTCGGAAGAAGTTGTTAGTAGTTAGTAGGCCTAATGGGTCATGCCTGTAATGGAGGCCTAGATCTGCACCTTTCACCATATGGGATAGATTTTTACATCATGCAATGGCCCCATAGGCCTCAAACTCTCTCCAAGCCTTCCCCATGCTGCACAGAGGGACTAGCCTGGCCCAAAGCAGCCACTTCATGTAGGGAACACTAAAAAAAGAGAGGATAAAGTTGCTTCAGTATTTCTTTTCAAATCCACTTTCAGTATTATGTTTTACTAATTAGCTTTAGTCTGTCACGCCTGAGATCTTTTAGTAGAGTCTACCGACATCATTTAAAAGGGGAAATGTCTATTTCACTCCACACTACAAGATCATAATCATAAACAAAAGAAACAAGTAGGAATGATACGTCAACAGTCCTCTCCAATCTGCTATAATAATACCATACAAGATAGAGTTTTCTCTCCTACCCTTTAAGCTCACTTGCAACTGCAGCAAAACCAAACTAGAGCTTATATGGCTATGGGAAGAGGCAGTGGCATGATGTCTGTGTTTGTTGCGTTGTTGCTCATCAATTGGTCGACTGACACCACCGCTTCGCACTCCCCTTATTCGCGGACCCATGATGTTGGGGACGAGGACGGGTGGGACTTAGGAGTCTCCTATGAGGATTGGACAGACGGCAGGCAGTTTGATGCTGGGGACACTCTTGGTAAGCCCCGCCAAAATATTGCACTATGTGATATCTTACATCTGTAGGGTATTATATCTTTTGCTGTACAAATAATTTTATGGTAAATATTTAAACTTAGTTGGTTGAGAGGCAAATGTCAAGTCTAAAGAAGGCAAACCATCAAAATACCTAAAAAGAAAGGACATGGCTTATTTTATAATTATATAATAGACCTCTTTAAGATGATCGTACCTAGATCTTGATGAGATAAGACTAAGTTGATGAAGTTTTTGCCGATGGTTCAACACAAACACACACACCAAAAAAAGAAAAAAAAAAAAACCTCTTTTCTTTCCTATTGTATAACACCACTAGCACTCGTAGGCTGTAGTAGCCCAAGCCCACTAGGGCCCACTCCACATGGGCTGTCTATTGACCTGTAAATTGGATCAGGTATATGTTTTAGGCCTAACGGCATATCCCAGGACTTCTAAACACAATACTTGGCTTTACAAGCAACCTATTGATCCAATCTTAAGTACCACTCACTGGGCTGAGACTGAAAATCATCATCATCAAAGGCTTGTCCAAACTACCGTTGGGGTAGGTGACATTTATCATGTTTCTCCATTCAAATTTACTGGGAGCCAAATCGTCGAATGGGATATACTTCTTCAGATATATCCTGCCAATCCCAAGCCCACATAAACAAGGGTTGTGTTGGTTGGGTAGGGTAATAGACAACTTGGCACAACCTAAACATGAATTATGAATCATGAAAGTATTTTTCTTACAATATTGAGTTGCCTAGGATTATGACACAATTCGATGTGGCAGTTTTCAAATATGAGCCTGGAGAGCACAATGTTGTACCGGTAAATGGGGCTTCATACAGAAGTTGCAGGCCCACAAAATGGTCTGCTTCAAAGGCAGTGTCGACCGGCGACGACAAGTTTAAGCTGAACAGAGGAGCTAACTACTTCATTTGCAGTCTCCCCGGCCACTGTGAGGAAGGCATGAAACTCCTAGTGAAGGCAGACTAGAGCAAGTATGTGTCGATCTGGAATGAAGAGTAAGTTAATAGGTGTGTGTAATGCATATACAAGTGATCGTGAGCTGTAAGCCTGTGAGCTGTAATTGGGTGGCCTCTTTCCTGTAAAAGTTTTCAATAATGATCACTCATAATTTCCTTTTAAGTTTAATAATAATATGGGGTTTACTCAAGTTGCTGGAGATTGTGTGCGTGTTTGTGTGTGTTGTGTGTGTGTGTGTGTGAGAGAGAGAGAGAGAGAGAGAGAGAGAGAGAGTAATGTGAGATCAAGAGTCGATGCAGCAGGATATCACCTCAATCAGTAGTGCTACCTTTTAAAAGAGGAATTTTTGCTGATGAAATAGTGCTTTCTGCTGTTTCTTGCTTTGAATGGCCCGTTGGATCCTTCCAACTAAATTGCCCTGCACTCAGTTTACTTGTAAGTCCAATAACTTGGAAGTTGGAACCCTATTCTGCTGTAATAGGTTACAACAAAGAACAAACCAACTGTAGCTTCCAGGTAATTCAGGTTATCTAAATGCATCAACCATCATCTATGCATAAAACAATTCACCTGCACTGAGTTTACAAAGATTCAAAAAGGCTCAATCAATTTAATGAGAAATCAATGGGAGCTGTCCGATTTGATGTAGTGAAGCCAAAGCACAGTCCTCAGTCACGACTCACTACTCAGGAAGAGCTAACCGTTGCTTCTTTGTTTTGTGCACACTTAAACAAGTATGGGTATTGAGAACACAACGCTCTCTCACCTATCCACCTATCTTTCCAGAAAAGGATCCTCTCCCCCGATCCAATTTGGTACCAGATATTCTCCAAGAAAAGTCTCTTAACCGAGAGGATACCTTTCCAAATAGCAGATGAGTTCCAAGGGGGATCCTGAACATCCCACCCATGCCCTGGTATGTTGTATTTCCTTTCCAACACCTGTCTCTAAAGGCCTTGTGAACCGTCTCCAATCCTCCACAGCCATTTGCCCAGAAGGGCTTGATTCATCTTCTTTAGGGCTCTAACTCCTAGGCCTCCTTCCTTTGGCTTACAAATGGACTTCCAATCTACCAAGTGAAGCTTCTTCTTAGGACTTGCACCATGCCATAAGAAATCTCTCTGCAGCCTTTCGATTCTCTTTATAATGGAGGTCGGACATCTAAAAATAGAGAAGTAATAGACTGACAAATTGGAGAGAACAGATTTAATGAGGGTTACCCTTCCTCCTATAGATAGGTAATTAGCTTTCCATGTAGACAGCTTCCTCTCTACCCTCTCCACAACTGGATTCCAAAGGGATTTAGTAATTCATCCCGAGCACAGCGGCATGCCTAAGTACGAAACTGGAAGATCCCCAATTTTGCAACCCAGAATTTCTAAACATTTAAGGAGCATTCACTTTTCTGTACATAGCCCAATCACCTCACTCTTGGAAAAGTTGACTTTTAGCCCTGACACCGCTTCAAAGCATATGATAGTAATCTCTCTTCTGCTCCACAGAAAAAAAGAGTATCATCAGCATAATGCAAGTGGCTAATAGCTAGGGAATTTTTGGCCACTCTAAAGCCTTCAAACATTCCTACGTTCAATGCCTTTTTTTATCATTCTACCCAGGGCTTCTGCTACAATTAGGAAGAGAAAAGGAGAGAGTGGATCCCCTTGTCGAAGTCCCCTTCCAGCCTTGAAGTAGCCCTTAGGGGACCAATTCACCAAAATAGAAAACCAAGCTGATGAAACACACTCTTGAATCCACCTCCTCCACTTTTCCCCAAAGCTCTATTCTTCTCTCAACCAGTCTACTGTGTTCAAGAGACAATAGAACAGACAAAAAAAAGGTGTCTTCAAGAGACAACCAACTTCATGTAAAAGTTTTCATCAAATAAACTCTTATAGTTATTTCTCAAAAAAAAAGAGAACATCATAACACAATAATGTTAATTTGTAAGCTTATGAGTTGAACCTTCTGAACCGCATGACTTTCTTTTCCTGCTTGGTATTCACCTTCAGAAATGATCTTGACACATATAACAAGTGGCCTTAAAAGGGTTGGTTGAAATAATAATAGATAATGATACACATTTAATGGAAACAGATAGAACAACAAAAAAAAAAAAAAAAAAGTTTAGAATGTCGGACTTAACATATCTTTGAAAGGGCTGGACAGTTGGGCTCGAGCCTGACACTCAAGCATAAAATATTACCGAGGCCTAAATTCAGGCTTGAATATAAATGAGTAGGGTTTAGGCTAACCTAGTCCTGGTCTGAGCTTTATTGACACTCCTATCACATCTGCTCCATCACTTCCCAGTTCTCAGGCACCTTATAACACCTTAAAATGTAGGGCCCGTAGGGGCAATGGGATGAGCGAAGATTTCTCAACTCCCCAGTTTGAAGGCATCCACAAAAAGACCTAAGCAAACTCCAGCTTTCCAATAATTCATCATCACCACCAATGACTGCAATCTCCCATTTGGAGCTGACATCGGTTTTTTGTACATGAGCATGCCAATGCCCTCAATGGCAGCAACCACGACACCAGCTACCAGCACATCCCAGTCACCCGTCTGTCCTAATATTGTTGCCAGTGCATTGGCTGTGTAGAAACCCAAGAGCAAGAGAAATATCTTCATGGGGAAGTTTTTTCTAGCTGAATTCAGCTTATCCAATAGCTGCTTGCCACCAGCTTGAACTGTCCTGCCCAACCGAGTACTGCCGAGTCCTGTGTTATCTCTATCAATGCCTTCCTGGCCACCATTATCAGGAGCTTCCCCAGTGTCTAAAGCAAAAGCTATGCTCCAACCACGTCCTCTTGTCTGATAACTGTACATGACAGGAAAAAAGAAAATATACACAGAAAAACAAGAATAAGCAAGCTACTCATTTCTGAGTGAATATATGAGAAAGGGCATTCGATTTTCTACAAAATTGATTTTCTGATCATTTCACACCTACTGCAGCAACCAAAAAACCAGTTTGAATTGGGGAAAGGAGAAGAAAAAACCCAGAAAAAGAAACACATACAGTGCAGTACTCTCTCTATTGGTTACAATGCAGCACTTGTAATGCAAAAACATAATGTAGTACTTAATTCCTCTGAAAAACATACGAACTTTTGCTTTGTCTAGAAATGCCAATCACCTGCACTTTGGGTACATCCATGTGGAGTTGAACCGACAGATAGATAACTAGTGCCGGTTTCCATTATGTAGTTTTAGCTCTGTTTTAATCAGGAAACCAAGGGGATCCTGTTTCTTTATAAAGCAGGGATATGTGGCCACCATTGTTTCCTTGTCAGATTCCTCTTGTCCTCCTGTTAGGTTTTGCCCAAAAAAAAAAAAAGGATGCACAGGGAATCTAGCAATCTTCTCTCCAACGAATAAGAACAAACAAGGTAAACATGGCTACTTAGTGAAAAGTGCAACTCATACAGGAACATGACTATATGCATCTTGGTAATCTCTTATCGGCAATGACAAATGATGGGTTGGACAAAATTGTTGGGTTATATAATTAATTAGAACTTGATCAGATCACGGATGAGATGGCGCCAATCAAAAGAAACGCTGAGGTGGCATGGGCTGGTAAAAAAAGCAATGAAAAAAACAATTCTCTGTCTCTCATCACTTCTATGGCAGTCTAAAACCCAGTAAAAATCAAAAGGAAAATTGCGTCACCCTCTCCACACAGGCACATGTCCTGCTGCAACCAAGTGCTAGAAATGATCACTTCTCTATCTCTACATCTACCAAAAATCTACAACTGTATTAAAAGTGAGACACACCAGTAATTCTTAACAACTTTCAATATTCTTTCATAGGTAAGGATTTCAAATCATAAGGTGGTTGGTTCTTTTCATTTTCTTCTTTCAAGAAGAGAAGCCGCCTCTTCTGGAATGGAAGTGGTCATATCATGCAAGCTACCGTCAAGGTAAAAGAGTCGTTTGAGCATCTTAATAAAAACATGCAATGAGATAAGATCTTAGATGAAAATAGCGGCGGCTACGCTACATCGGCTGTAGTGGCCACCACCGCTACGCTACGGCCGATTTATCGGCCATCGCACCCGTAGCGGCCGCTACGGGGTGAGAAAAATTCATACTTTCCAATTTTTTTTAAAAATGCATAATAAGGCTTATATCTTTTTTTCTTTTCTCCAAATAACATTTTTACAAAACTCTTCTACCCTTTTATGTTAAAAGAACACAAAAAAGCATATGATCTCGCCAAATTACAATCCATACAGAGAGTTCTTCTTAATGAATCTTCTCTAAATATATCCTATTAGACACCCCCTTTGGTAGATGTATTTTTTTCTCTAGGTACTCGTAAGTCTTGACTTCATGACATGGATTTTTCTTTTATAAGCTTTTCATTAGTTTCTAAGTTAGTATAACTAAATAACATGAACACATGTGAAAAAAATGATCATTACAATTATTTTCTATTTATACAGCGATACAGGACCTCATACAGTGAGGGGACCGCTACTCCCCCTTACCTTAGTTACTTTTGCAAAAAAAAAAAAATACATTTTCTCTCATTTTCCAATATTCTAGATTTTCTAAAAAAATTTTATATTTTTTGAACGATTTTTCCAAATAGCATCGCTACGCCCCTGCGCCCGCCGCTACTGCTATTTTCATCTTTGGATAAGATGTTGTCACGGTGAGTTACTTTATAGTCCCATTGGCCTTCATTGATGGTGGACATTCTGTAGATCTGCACTAACCTCATTTGCTTCCACCGTTATCATTCAAAGGTACAAGTAATTGGCTCAATTAAATCATAAGCCTGCAGAAACTGCACATAGTGTTATCATGAAAAGGCTTCTTATCAGTTCGTACAAAGTGAGACGCCAATACTGTCGATGGCATATAGATCGCCAAAAAATACGAGCCCATATGTACAAACTAGCTAGATGCGTATTGATATTGTGCATATTCTCATTGAGGATCACATAATTCTTCATTCCATCAAATTTTTGGAGGCCACGTTTGTATGTCATTCGTGGGAACGAAAGTCATTCACTTCTCCCAACCCCAAGGAAAGACTTTCCAGCAGAAACACAGAAAATCAAGCTGTGGAAAAGCATTCGAACCAAGCGACAGAAGCAACAAACTGTCTCACTTTTCTTTTTTGGGAAAAAAGTGATTGCATAAACATGTCCTTAAGTGTTTGAAGGGGTGTCAATAGGCAGGGCCAAGGTCACCCAAATCCACACTCTTGGTTTTCATTTTCAGGCCCAAAGCCTAGCCTTTGTAGAAAGTGGTAAGCCTCAGCCCTGCAATTTTAACAAACTTTTATATTTGGGCAAAATGTGGATCATTGTTTACATTTATTTCTGAAGAAGTTGTTAGTAGTTAGTAGGCCTAATGGGTCATGCCTGTAATGGAGGCCTAGATCTGCACCTTTTACCATATGGGCTAGATTTTTACATCATGCAATGGCCCCATAGGCCTCAAAATCTATCCAAGCCTTCCCCATGCTGCACAGAGGGACTAGCCTGGCCCAAAGCAGCCACTTCATGTAGGGAACACTAAAAAAGAGAGGATAACGTTGCTTCAGTATTTCTTTTCAAATCCACTTTCAGTATTATGTTTTACTAATTAGCTTTAGTCTGTCACGCCAGAGATCATTTAGTAGAGTCTACCGACATAATTTAAAGGGGAAATGTCTATTTCACTCCACACTACAAGATCATAATCATAAACAAAAGAAACAAGTAGGAAAGATATGTCAACAGTCCTCTCCAATCTGCTATAATAATACCATACAAGATAGAGTTTTCTCTCCTACCCTTAAAGCTCACTTGCAACTGCAGCAAAACCAAACTAGAGCTTATATGGCCATGGGAAGAGGCAGTGGCATGATGTCTGTGTTTGTTGCGCTGTTGCTCATCAATTGGTCGACTGACTCCACCGCTTCGCAGACCCATGTTGTTGGGGAAGAGAACGGATGGGAATTAGGAGTCTCCTATGAGGATTGGACAAACGGCAGGCAGTTTGATGTTGGGGACACTCTTGGTAAGCCCCACCAAAATATTGCACTATGTGATATCTTACATCTGTAGGATATTATCTCCTTTGCTGTACAAATAATTTTTTGGTAAATATTTAAACTTGGTTGAGAGGCAAATGTCAAGTCTAAAGAAGGCGAACAATCAAAATACCTAAAAAGAAAGGACATGGCTTATTTTATAATTATATAATAGACCTCTTTAAGATGATCGTACCTAGATCTTGATGAGATAAGACTAAGTTGATAAAGTTTTTGCCGATGGTTCTACACAAACACACACACCAAAAAATGAAAAAAAAAAAACCTCTTTTCTTTCCTATTTTATAACACCACTAGCACTCGTAGGCTGCAGTGGACCAGGTCCACTAGGGCCCACTCCAAATGGGTTGTGTATTGACCTGTAAATTGGATCAGGTATATGTTTTAGGCCTAACGGCATATCCTAGGACTTCTAAACACAATACTTAGCTTTACAAGCAACCCATTGATCCAATCTTAAGTACCACTCACAAGGTTGAGACTGAAAATCATCATCATCAAAGGCTTGTCCAAACTACCGTTGGGGTAGGTGACATTTATCATGTTTCTCCATTCAAATTTACTGGGAGCCAAATCGTCGAATGGGATATACTTCTTCAGATAAATCCTGCCAATCCCAAGCCCACATAAACAAGGGTTGTGTTGGGTAGGGTAATAGACAACTTGGCACAACCTAAACATGAATTATGAATCATGAAAGTATTTTTCTTACAATATTGAGTTGCCTAGGATTATGACACAATTCGTTGTGGCAGTTTTCAAATATGAGCCTGGAGAGCACAATGTTGTACCGGTAAATGGGGCTTCATACAGAAGCTGCAAGCCCACAAAATGGTCTGCTTCAAAGGCAGTGTCGACTGGCAACGACAAGTTTAAGCTGAAGAGGGGAGCTAACTACTTCATTTGCAGTCTCCCCGGCCACTGTGAGGAAGGCATGAAACTCCTAGTGAAGGCAGACTAGAGCAAGTATGTGTCGATCTGGAATGAAGAGTAAGTTAATAGGTGTGTGTAATGCATATACAAGTGATCGTGAGCTGTAAGCCTGTGAGCTGTAATTGGGTGGTCTCTTTCCTGTAAAAGTTTTCAATAATCACCACTCATAATTTCCTTTTAAGTTTAATAAAAATATGGGGTTTACTCAAGTTGCTGGAGATTGTGTGCGTGTTTGTGTGTGTTTTGTGTGTGTGTGTGTGTGTGTGTGTGAGAGAGAGAGAGAGAGAGAGAGAGAGAGAGAGTAATGTGAGATCAAGAGTTGATGCAGCAGGATATCACCTCAATCAGTAGTGCTACCTTTTAAAAGAGGAATTTTTGCTGATGAAATAGTGCTTTCTGCCGTTTCTTGCTTTGAATGGCCCGCTGGATCCTTCCAACTAAATTGCCCTGCACTCAGTTTACTTGTAAGTCCAATACCTTGGAAGTTGGAACCCTACTCTGCTGTAATAGGTTACAAAAAAGAACAAACCAACTGTAGCTTCCAGGTAATTCAGGTTATCTAAATGCATCAACCATCATCGATGCATAAAGCAACTCACCTGCACCGAGTTTACAAAGATTCAAAAAGGCTCAATCAATTTAATGAGAAATCAGTGGGAGCTGTCCGATTTGATGTAGTGAAGCCAAAGCACAGTCCTCTGTCACGACTCACGACTCAGGGATCAACATCATATCCATGGATGGTGCCTTCTATCATCAATGACATGGGACTTCTGTTATCCACAACTATATTTCTTAGATCCTGTTCCAAGATAGTGGAACGAATAAGCTGATTCCCATGCAAAAGCTGGAATTTCTAGAATGGATACAGTGGTACTGACTGCTCTATTCTTCTCTCAAGCAGTCTACTGTGTTCAAGAGACAATAGAACAGACAAAAAACAGGTGTCTTCAAGAGACAACCAACTTCATGTAAAAGTTTTTATCAAATAAATTCTTAAAGTTGTTTCTCAACAAAAGAGAACATCATAACACTATAATGTTAATTTGTAAGCTTATGAGTTGAACCTTCTGAACCGCATGACTTTCTTTTCCTGCTTGGTATTCACCTTCAGAAATGATCCTTGACTCATACAACAAGCGGCCTTAAAAGGGTTGGATGAAATAATAATAGATGGTACACATTTAATGCTAACAGATAGAAAAAAAAAAAAGTTTAGAATGTCGGACTTAACATATCTTTGAAAGGGCTGGCCAGTTGGGCTCGAGCCTGACACTGAAGCATAAATTATTAGCGAGGCCTAAATTCAGGCTTGAATATAAATGAGCAGGGTTTAGGCTAACCTAGTCCTGGTCTGAGCTCTATTGACACTCCTATCACATCTGCTCCATCACTTCCCAGTTCTCAGGCACCTTATAACACCTTAAAATGTAGGGCCCGTAGGGGCAATGGGATGAGCGAAGATTTCTCAACTCCCCACGTTTGAAGGCATCCACCAAAAGACCTAAGCGAACTCCAGCTTTCCAATAATTCACCATCACCACCAATGACTGCAATCTCCCATTTGGAGCTGACATCGGTTTTTTGTAAATGAGCATGCCAATGCCCTCAATGGCAGCAACCACGACACCAGCTACCAGCACATCCCAGTCACCCATCTGTCCTAATATTGTTGCCAGTGCATTGGCTGTGTAGAAACCCAAGAGCAAGAGAAATTTCTTCATGGGGAAGTTTTTTCTAGCTGAATTCAGCTTATCCAATAGCTGCTTGCCACCAGCTTGAACTATCCTGCCCAACCGAGTTCTGCCGAGTCCCGTGTTATCTCTATCAATGCCTTCCTAGCCACCATTATCAGGAGCTTCCCCAGTGTCTAAAGCAAAAGCTATGCTCCAACCACGTCCTCTTGTCTGATAACTGTACATGACAGGAAAAAAGAAAATATACACAGAAAAACATGAATAAGCAAGCTACTCATTTCTGAGTGAATATATGAGAAAGGGCATGCGATTTTCTACAAAATTGATTTTCTGATCATTTCACACCTACTGCAGCAACCAAAAAACCAGGTCGAATTGGGGAAGGGAGAAGAAAAAACCCAGAAAAAGAAACACATACAGTGCAGTACTCTCTCTAATGGTTACAATGCAGCACTTGTAATGCAAAAACATAATGTAGTACTTAATTCCTCTGAAAAACATACGAACTTTTGCTTTGTCTAGAAATGCCAATCACCTGCACTTTGGGTACATCCATGTGGAGTTAAACCGACATATAGATAACTAGTGTCGGTTTCCATTATGTAGTTTTAGCTCTGTTTTAATCAGGAAACCAAGGGGATCCTGTTTCTTTATAAAGCAGGGATATGTGGCCACCATTGTTTCCATGTCAGATTCCTCTTGTCCTCCTGTTAGGTTTTGCCCGAAAAACAAAAAAGGATGCACAATCTTCTCTCCAACGAATAAGAACAAACAAGGTAAGATATGTATGGAAAGTACTCACAGCGCATTTCCAAAAAAAAAAAAAAATACTCACATAACTGTGCACTACTGATCATATTCCCAGTGGGGAAAAAAACTCTTTTGAATCGTCTAGTTGTTTACAAACAATAACCTTGCATTGAAATTTTGGCTGGTATGAAGACGTTTTGAAAATTTTATGACACTATCTTTAAAGGTTTTTCTCCCCAGACATAAAGACGAGTGCAACATGACAACCATACAAATGGAGCACATATGGTGACTTCGACCATCATTGACCTGATAGCAGTATTTTCTTCTAAACAATTAATTTCTAGGCCAGTGATCTGATTTTAAGGCCCAGGATCTTCCATCTGGAAGATTTCTATCGCATTCCTGATACACGGTGGAGAACCGTCAGATCATCACCCTGTAACACTAAAACATGGACAAACTATATGGAATGGGTCAGCAACCATCCAACCAGATTTAATTTGTCAACCATCTAATTAGATGGTCCCATTAGGAATGAGAGGTTTGAGACCTTAAAATGTTATGCAGTGCTTGGTGCATTTCCACTATTGCCGTTGATTAAAAAAAAAAACCTAGAATTCTGCTCTTCAAGCCATTTTGATAGTGGAAGGAAAACCTGCAGAGTGGGCTCCATGCAAAACACTCAAAAGGCTTAAGGCATGAGTAACCTGTTTGAATCTTTCAAAGAAAAAGGGCAACCTGTTTGAAAATTTCTTTGAGGTTCTGGACTGAAGAACAAGATTTTTTGTTGAGAAATCTATGAAGCGGAAGGGGGTGGGCAAGAAATGGCTGCAGATAAATCATTTCTCTGCGGAACTCTTTCTAGGCGTCCTTCCCCCTACAATAATGGCTAAAAGCACATTTCCTAAATTCAGGAAATAACTTTCTTAGAGGAAACGAGACAGCCACAATCCGGGAATGAAAATGAGAGCAAACCTCTTTCCAAAAATGGGGAGAGCCTTTATGCAAAGAGAAAGTCTACATGTTCTGACATAGGGACCGATGTCGGAACCAATTAACGTGGGAGCCTGCCTCTCTTTTTTCCCCTCCCACTTTAATCGGTCCCGACGGTCTCGATGTCGGGACATGTAGACTTTCTCTTATGCAAAACCGTGCATATCTTCCACTCAAACTTGGTTTAAGGCAGCATGTCTGCATTGTACCAGCAGCAAAAGGTGTGTAAGACTTTTCAGAGCCTTCATTCTCCACTAATGGTATACTTGTCTGCGCCAAAACTGCTCCCATGTCACAGGAACTGGACAGCAGAAACATGGATGATCAAAGTAATTACAACAGTCATAGGCCGAACAGGACAATAAAATAAAAAAACAGAGAACTTTAACATACAAATTAATAAATTGCATTTCTAGCGCACTCTTTCTGTCTCACCCAGTTAATAAATACATGAAAGAGACGACCTGACTAATCCTACTGTAGTGCCAGAAGCAAATTAGCAGCATCAATATTCATTAAGGAAAAAAAACCCAATAAGAAGGTACAAATCTCCTTGAAGGAGATTTTCAATATTCTTGAAAGAGATGTTTTTCTTTCACTCAAGAAAGTAAGTAAAGCAACTGAGTTCTCATTCCAGTTATAGCAGGGCCCTTTGCTACCAATACCTCAGTCATTGTGACTGAATTCCATAACCAAGGATGACAATACTCTCTACAAGACAAGTTATACAAGAAATGTATCCGTTTGCTACGTAAATAATCTGGCAAATTTCAAGGGTACTCCCTATCAGACATTTCTTACCACTTCATGATAGTCAAACAATTTTCAATCCAGTTCAACAACAGACGTTGACAAATAAGCACCGAAACATGATATTTTGTATCTACAATGACTTCAAAAGAGTGATGGTATAATAGAGATTAGAAAAAGCTCTTGATGAATACTTGAATCCTCAGCCAAATATCCGAAAAGAATAGAAAACAAAGCGAGTGCATCTTGACTACAATTTCAAACATAAACAAGACAAGAAGGAAGAGGAATAAGGCAGTGAAATGGGGAAAAGAAGAAACATACACACAGCAAATCAAATGCGACTGTGCTCAGTGCAAATCAAACCAACCACATTATGAGTCTTCTCTCATAGTACTTTTGGGAATTAAATGTGCTGTGCTTAGAGCATCAATCAAGCCACACAGAACAGAGATCACACACAGAGAGATAACAAAAGGTTTTACGTGGTTCGGCTTGAACCTACATCCACAGGAGAAGACAGCAAGAGTATCACTATGAGTAAAGATTACAATAGAGTTTTTCACACACAACCCCAATCCCAGGTACACCCACAGACACTCTCTCTCAAATTGTATTAGCTTTTTGTGTTCTTCACTCTCTCTACTCAACACACAGAGGAATGCCTCTATTTAAAGCCTCAGTCAAGAACCAGAGGGCTTACTGTTGCCCACGGTTTCCCAGCTTTGAACCATGCTTGATGTCAGCCGGCCCATGCTCCTGGTCCATGGTAAGGTCATATCAACAATGATAGTTCATGGTCCATGGTATGGTCAAGTCAGTAATGATAGCTCATATTTCCTATTGAGCCCTCATGCTAACAAATCTCCACCTTGTTGAACATAGGAGTTGATCCTCATAGCACAGAATACTTCTCACCGTCTCCATCTGCCCCTTAGGGCACTCAAGTACTGATCACACTAATCAAGTCCAAGCAATGCTTGAACTTGACTGCTGGAATAGTCTTTGCCATCATATATGCTGGATTATCTGTCGTAGCAATCGTAATCATTGCAATGGCACCCTCGGCGATGACATCTCGAATGAAGTGTGCCCTACCATCAATGTGTTTGGTCTTTTCATGATACTTAGGATTGTATGTCAGATCGATTGCACTCTGACTATCACAGAAAATAGTAGTCAGTTTCGGTTCCAATCCCAGATCTCCAACCAAACTAGTCAACTAAATAGCTTCCTTCACTGCCTCTGTAGCTGCTATGTATTCTGCTTTAATGGTAGACAAGCCAACTTTAGATTGTAATGCTGCCTTCCAACTAATGGCACCGCTAGCAAAAGTGAAGACATAACCTGTCAAAAATCTTCTTCTGTCCAAATCTCCAGCAAAATCTGAATCAACATATCCAATAACACTTCCAGAAGTGCTGTTGTTTCTATCATATACTATCCCAACATCAGTAGTACCTTTCAAGTAGCGGAGTATCCATTTCACTGCCTGCCAATGGACCTTTCCTCTGTTATCCATGTATCTGCTAACTACACTAACCGCACGTGAAATGTCTGGTCTTGTACAAACCATGGCATACATGATACTCCCAACTACACTAGCATAGGGAACACGTGGCATGTGCTCCACCTCTTCCTCAGTTTGTGGTGATAAAGCAGCAGAAAGTTTAAAATGGGCTGCCAATGGAGTATTCACAGGTTTTGAGCTTTGCATACCAAAGCGCTCCAGAACCTTCTCAGGTACCCCTTTTGTGACAAGGACAGTTTGCCCGCTTTCCGGTCCCTTCGTATCTCCATCCCAAGAATTTTCTTTGCAGCACCTAAGCCTTTCATTTCAAATTCACCACTGAGCTGAGCTTTCAGCCTGTTGATCTCAAACATTTCCTTAGCAGCAATTAACATATCATCAACATATAACAACAAATAAATAGAAAAACCATTTAGAAGCTTCTTGTGGTAGACACAATTGTCATACCCACCCACTCCTGCAATAACCGTTTTCAACCATAAAGGTATCGAAACGCTTATACCACTATCTAGGTGATTGTTTTAGGCCATACAATGATTTCTTTAGTAAGCAAACATGATCTTCCTTACCTTTGGATTTCAAACCCCTCTGGTTGATGCATATAAATTTGTTCTTCTAGCTCACCATGTAAAAACGCAGTCTTGACATCAAGCTGCTCCAGCTCTAAGTCCAATAGAGCAACCATAGCAAGTAGCACCCGGATAGAACTATGTTTCACCACAGGAGAGAACGCTTCATTGAAGTCAACACCCTCCCTCTGCGTATAGCCTTTTGCAACCAGTCGTGCTTTGAACCTAGCATCCCCTGGAGTTCCTTCCTTTTTCTTGAAAACATATTTGCAACCAACAATCTTTTGGCCTTTCGGCAGTTTCACCAGCTCCCAAGTTTGATTCTTATGAAGAGACTCAACCTCCTCACTCATGGCAACCACCCATCTTGCTGATTCTTTGCTAGTGACAGCATCCCGATATGTAACCGTCTCTGACTCAATACTCTCTACTGTATTAAGAGCATAGGTAACGATATCTTCATATCCATATCTTTGAGGTTGCTTAATCTGTCTCCTCTCCCTGTCCCTAGTAAGCATGTATTTTTGTGGAATTTCATTCTCCACATTTGGGCCAGAATCCTGCTGATCTGGGACATTTTCTTGCAAATTCTCTTGCAAGCTTTCTGAAGCTTCCTTCTTAAGCTCCACCCGTTTACTAACACCGTTTTGCTCCTCTACCTATTTACTGATACCATTGTCATTTCCAACATCAATGCACTCCTTCGGTTTCAACATAACAGACTCATCAAAGGTCACGTCTTTGCTGATAATGCATTTGGGTGATTTTCCATCTAGGCACCAAAGCCTATATCCCTTCACCCCATGTGCATACCCTAGAAATACGCACTTTCTTGGCCTTAGTTCAAGCTTACCGTCATTCACATGAGCATAAGCAAGACAACCAAATATTTTCAAATTGGTGTAATCAGGAGGACATCCAGACCATACCTCTTCAAGAGTTTTACACTCGATAGCTGTTGATGGAGACCTGTTGATCAGATAATAAGTTGTGTTAACAGCTTCCGCCCAGAACTTCCTAGGTAACCCTGCATTAGAGAGCATGCAGCGGGTCCTTTCTAGGATAGTTCAGTTATTTGTTCTGCAACTCCATTCTGTTGTGGTGTATTTCTGACTGTGCGATCTCTCACAATACCTTCATTCTTGCAGAACTCATTAAAAGCACCTCCGCAGAATTCAAAGCCATTGTCGGTCCTCAAGCGCTTGATCTGTTTACCTGTCTGCTTCTCGATCATAGCCTTCCATTGCTTGAATTGTGCAAAGACTTCATTCTTGTGCTTTAAGATATATACCCAAAACCTTCCGAGAATAATCATCAATGAAGGTTAACATATATCTGCCACCTCCCAGGGATGGAACACGAGAGGGACCCAAAATGTCAAAATGGATATAATCCAAAGTGCCCTTGGTCCGGTGAACTGTTGTGTTGAACTTGACTCTACATTGCTTTCTGAAGACACAATCCTCATAGAAGTCCAGCTTTCCTGTTTTCTGGCCGCAGAGTAAACCTTGTTTGCTCAGCTCATCCATACCTCTCTCACTTATATGCCCAAGTCGCATATGCCATAACTTGGTAGTTTCCAAATCTGAATCTGAGGACGTCACAGCAGCAGCACCTGTAACTGTGCTATCTTGAAGAAGGTAGAGGCCATTCTGCTTCTATCCCTTCATCACTACAAGAGCACCTTTTGAGATTCTCATAACTTCACCACCAGCTTTGTAGGTACAGCCATTGGAGTTAAGCATACCCAAAGAAACCAGATTTTTTTTCTACTCTGGAATGTGCCTGACATCACACAAAGTTCTTACAATGCCGTCATGCATCTTAATTCGAATTGATCATATCCCAACAACCTTACAGGCTGCATTGTTCCCCATTAGAATTTTACCACCATCTATAGAATGATAAGTGGCAAACCAGTCCCTATTAGGACACATATGTTAGGAACAACCCGAATCAAGGATCCACTCATCACCTGAGCTACCAATGGTAACAGTGAGAACATTTGCACCATCAGAACTGTCTTCTGCAACACCGGCTACATTTCCAGAATCATGTGCTTTCTCCTTTCCTTTACGCTCTGGACAATCCTTTTTAAAGTGCCCTTCCTTATGACATTGGAAGCACTTTAATTTTCTAGTTTTTTATTTTGACCTAGAGCGGCCTCTTCTGTTCTGCCATTTCTTCTTTGTTCTGCCACGCACTACCAAAGCCTCACCAAAACTATCATTGTTTTCTATAGCAACCTTTTTCTTTAACTCCTTGGAGTTTAAGGCTGACTCAACATCCTCCTTGGATAGAGTTTCTCTACCATACATCATGGTATCAATAAAGTTCTCATACGAGGGTGGTAATGAACATAACAACATAATAGCTTGGTCCTCATCATCAATTTTAACATCTATATTTTCAAGATCCATAATAGCTTTTGTGAAAGAATCAAGGTGGTTTGAAACAGACATACCCTCCTGTATTTGTAAGGTGAACAACCGCTTCTTTAGGTACAAGCGATTTGTGAGAGACTTCGTGATTTACAAGTTCTCCAACTTCTGCCATATGCCAGCAGCAGTTTCTCCTGAGCAACTTTTCGCAGTACACCATCGCTTAAAAATAGCAGAATCTGACCGTATGCCTTTTTCAATAACTCATCATCTGACAGTTTGTCAGACAAGGCATTCTTTCCCTTCAAAGTTTTATGCAAACCATTTTGAACCAGCAAAGCATGCATCTTCAAACGCCATAGACTAAAGTCATTGTTACCATTGAATTTTTCAATTTCAAATTTTACAGCCATTTCACGAGTCTTTTACCGCACCTGCGTAGATCTGGTCACCACGAGCACGCTGGAAGAAACGGATCTGAAATCTGGATTCAGATGGCTAAGATATCGTAGAAATAAATTTCTACGCTCTGATCAGTCAACCTTTTTTGTTGACCATTTGATAGCCAATCTTCTTCCACAACCGCGTATATCTGCTCATAACGAGTCCATAGGTTCAAACGGATCTCCGATCAGACTCCGAATCTCCAAGATACCGTACGGATCTGCTGACATCAGCAATGACGACAACACTTTATGCTTTGCTTCTAGGCTTCCTGCGTGGACCAGGTCAACCTGACCCGAAACTGGCCTGGCCTACAACCAGGACTGAAGGATCACCAATTTATGTGGTGCTTCAGGGACCATAAATTCCCTTGGTACTTCAGACTACCAAGTCAACTTCTTAACTTAAACACAACAAAACATGGGTTCTGTTCTTCGTCTGGTTATGTTTTTCGCAGAACAAGAGAGGAGGTGGATCGGTTTTTTCTCCTTCGTCCACGGCACGGCTCGACGACAAGGATGGGTTCTCCGGCGATGGCAGGGCTGCAGCGACGGCGGCGGATGTCCCTTCTCTTGTTCTTCCTCTTCTTCTCCTGGTTCTGCCCTGTTTCTCAATAGGGACAGTCCATGCCCCTTCTTCCGGTGTTCTTCTTCTTCCACAGCAACAGTGTGGCGGCGACGGACCCCCATTCCAGGTGAGGTAGCAGCGGTTGCAGCGGCGGCGATTTCGGCGAACCTGGGTGCTGCGATCAAGCAGGCAGGTCCGTAGCCCACTTCAAGATCGTCTGATCTTCTACAATCAATCTGCAAGATTCATGGCCCTCTCGAAATCCGATTCAACGGATCTCCTCCGATCCCTCAAAGCTCTGATACCAATTTGTTGTGCTTAGAGCATCAATCAAGCCACACAGAACAGTGATAACACAAGGTTTTACGTGGTTCGGCTTGAGCCTACATCCACGGGAGAAGACAGCAAGAGTATTATTATGAGTAAAGATTACAATGGAGTTTTTCACACACAACCCCAATCCCCGGTACACCCACAGACACTCTCTCTCAAGTTGTATTAGCTTTTTGTGTTCTTCACTCTCTCTACTCAACACACAGAGGAATGCCTCTATTTATAGCCTCAGTCAAGAACCAGAGGGCTTACTATTGCCCATGGTTTCCCAGCTTTGCACTATGCTTGATGTCAGCTGGCCCATGCTGCTGGTCCATGGTAAGGTCATATCAACAATGATAGTTCATGGTCCATGGTATGGTCAAGTCAGTAATGATAGCTCCTATTTCCTATTGAGCCATCATGCTAACAAAATGTATATTCTTGGGGATAAAATTTGTACGATTCATTAAACAACATTGCAACCATAAACTCAAGCACCACTGTGAATCCATGCACCAAAATTTGGTGTCCAGTGTAGCCACAGATAAGGCTCTACATTCAATTTTCTCACGAAATGAACAGTGCCATGCAACGCAATAAAATATACATCTATGATCTCTACACCTCCACATTGACATAAGCAATATACGGAAACTGGTTAACTAAAACTAAGGCAATTAGCTAAAAGGAATGATTAACATATACAGTTGGAGTGCAGGGGCGGAACCAGTACTAGGCCCATGGCCCCCCCACTCAAATCAGTAACCCCTTAGATTAATGTACTTTAATTAATTTATATAATACTTTATAACAACTGCCCCCCCCCCCCCCCCCCCCCCCTCCCTCCCCTAATTATTTGCACAAAGTATATATATATATATATATATATATATATATAAAAGAAAGACTCCACCGCCTGCCAACCTTCCAGTTCTTAAGAGTTAAGACTCCAAATCTCCAATACCAACCCAATACCCAAACATCTCCCCTCGGCTCGTCACCCGATCGTTCCCTTCGTCGGCAAGCCGCACGCCCAAGGTCGCCTACTCGCCTTCCTCTTCCTAGCTCGCAACAATCTCCCGCTGGAGTCTGGACCCTCTCGATTTCCTCTGGCTCTGGCAGAGCTTCTTCCAAGTAATAATGCCCTAAGTCTTCTCTTCCTCTTGAATCTCATCTCGTTTGGATTCTTTATGTTTTGAGTTTTGATGATGTTTTGACTTTTGAGGATTCTCTTCCTCTTCAATGGTCTGCATGTGTTTGCTAAATATTGTTGCCCACCTGTTTCTTTTTGTGGAGAAGCACTTCCCCATTTGTCCATTTATTAAACTTTATTCAATTATTTGTCTTCTTTATGAGGAGATGTCACACCCACTTTATTTTATTTATTTTATTTCTTTATTAATTTGTGCATTTATATGCTTGCGTTTTTTATTTTTTTTTATTATAATGTGTGCATTGTTGTTGGGTTTGTTGGGTTTGTCTCTTTACTTTTTTTCTCGTTAGTATGCTTGTGAACTATTTTTTTTTTAATTGTTTGCCTTCGCTTTTTTTTTTATATTATTAAATGAAGTGTTGAGCTGGGCTGATCTAGTTAGACTTTAACTTGAATATGAAATCTATAATAAATATGGTTTTTATTTGGGAAAAAAGCACTATACCTACCTGTACTTTGGTATTTTTGCAGAGTACACCCTGTACTTTGGTATTTCGGACTAAACCTACCTGTAGTTTTAGTTGACTTGCAAATACAAACGGCCGTGACGGAATATAGGAAATGGCGAATTTACCCTTCCATATATAAGGTCTCTATTCGCGTGTTTTGTTCATTTTTCCATTTTCATTTTGCTGTTAGGGTTTACTTGTCTGGCAATTTTGGGCGATTACATCATCCCCTCTCCATTTGATCATCCCCTCTCCATTTTGGGCGATTTTCATCTCCACCACCTGCAACCCATCTCCCTTAGCCTATCATCTCACCACTTCTCTACCACAACCTGTGCATAAAGATCAAGATGTCCATTATCCGTTCATCGCCGGACGCATACATCACCGCCTTCCTCCTCCTCGCGCCGCCGGACGCCTCGCCCTGCGCAGGTACACACCTTCATCCCCTACACACTGTTCGCGTCACCTCCGCCCCCTGCACTCCGCCTGCACACACGCACTGCCGCCACACCCTTCTTTCTTTCTTTCTTTCTCCCTTTCCTCTCTTCCTTCTCGTTCTTTTTCTTTTTCTTTCCTCACTTCCTCTTCGATTTCTCCGAAAGGAAACGAAAACTTTCTATGTGTATTGGTGTTGGAAGAGAAAGGGGAGGAAATGGCTAGCACTAAAAGAGAGGAGGAAGAAGCCTCTGGTGTGGTGTGGGATTTAAAGCAATTACAGGATTCCACGCGTCTGTTTCTCGTTCCATTTCCTTTATCGCATTAAATACATCGCTTCCGATTTCATGTGCACCCTTTTTTTCCTCTCTCTCTCTCTTCCCACTCACAAGGAGGGGTTGATGTGGGGCCCACCTTTTTAAATGAGGGTCAAAATTCTGGCGGCCACGTAAAAATGAGCATTTTTAAAATGTGACAAAGCTTTGGAAACAGTTGTGTAAAAGCATTTCTTTTGGATAGATGAAGTCTAGAGCAAGTGAGAAAAGTTGTGTGCAAGTTTTTTGTTTTTTATTTGGGCAGAAGTTGTGTCCAACTTGAAATTGATACTGTGCACAGTTTTTCTCATGTGCTCTTCATGTGCACTCTTTGAAATTTGCTTACATCCTTTCGTCTTTTTCTTTCAAATTATCCAAATTAGCGCTAATTCTGGGTATCATACATTTTACAATGGGAGAAATTAATGGTGAGAAAACAGGTATAGCCCACTTGATTGGATTTCCCATTTCTCACCCAACTATCACGCTCTCTTGTCTTTCTATTGGGTAAGTAACAATTGTTTTAGAATCTCAACTTGAATAAAAGTATCAAAGCAAGAAATCTCTCAACTAGCCTTCTCCTTTCAAATCCCCAACTCAGTAAACAAAAAGATGTACAAAGATGTTGATTCTTTCCCAGTTCTTAATTTTCTCCTTATAACATGTATCTCCCACTCATCACTTTCTATACCTCCAAACTCCAAATGGCCTTACAAGGCTCTTAAACATGGTCATTAATTTGAATGACCAAATCATCCCTAGCTGTAATTGAAAATGCAAAGTTGCATAGTCACCATTGACGATGGACTTGGGAATATGGTGGTATGTCCCTCCCTCCAGGATGCTGAGAGAGGTCCTTTGCTGTCCTCATCCATGCAAACCCTTTCAATCATGACTGTCTCGTTCCATTACCTTTATCGCATTAAATACATCGCTTTGGCCATGAGAACGATGGGTACATGAGTTCTGGGAGTTTTGAGAGGAAGCCATTTGATATGGCTGGAAAAGGAATGAAAGACCTGCTCTTATGCTTTCCATGTTTTATAGCCTTGTTCAGGGGCAAATATGTCTTTTTGGAAATCCAATTTGGCGCCAGTATGCACCAGAGGCGTTTTATACGGCCTACACCGTTACTACTAACAGTTTCCGTTCATTTTACAAGTCAACTAAAACTACATGTAGGTTTAGTTCGAAATACCAAAGTATATGGGGTACTTTGCAAAACAGCCAAAGTCCAGGTAGGTATAGTGCTTTTTTCCCTTTTTATTTGATTTGTAGATGGGAAAGTCATCTACAATTGATGGATTTTTCAAAAGAAAAAATCATACAAACTTAGATTCTGATGGGCCATCGCATACCTCTAACGTTGAAACTTCAATTGTTGAAAATCATCCTACAAAACTTCAAAGAACTAAAATCAATAATGATGATGGTGTTGGTTCTTTGGAGCGTGATACAGGATTGCGTCGCCAAATATGGGAGTATGATGTCAATCAACGCGATTAAATTCGACGAAAGTACATAAAGGTTGGTCCATACCAACCGAAGCTCTCAAAGTATCCGAAATCTGGATCAATGGCTCATCCTCGTAGCTTTCAAGAGTCTTGGTATAATTTATTTCCTTCGTGGTTGGAATATTCTCCAGAAAAAGATACAGCATTTTGTCTTCCATGTTATCTCTTTCATAAGCCAATCGGACATGCTGGGCAAATTGCATTCACTATTGACGGATTTCGAAATTGGAAGAAAGTTAAGGATGGAAGAAATTGTGCTTTCTTAAATCATATGGGAATGGTCCTAATACTTTTCTTAAAGATGCCGAGAGATCATGCGAGGACTTGATAAACCAACCTCAACACATACAAAAAGTGCTTGACAAGTTTACTTCTGAACAAATTGCAAACAATCGGTTACGACTTAAGGCCTCGATTGATACAGTCTGATGGCTTGCATTTCAAGCTTGTGCTTTTAGGGGACATGATGAAAGTCAGAGTTCAATCAACAGTGGAAATTTTTTGGAGATGTTAAAATTGTTGTGTTCTTATAATGAAAAGGTTTCAGAAGTTGTATTAGAGAAAGCTCCCAAAAATGCCTCATACACATCACCAAAAATCCAAAAAGAAATTTTGAATGTGCTTTCAACTAAAGTGAAGAAGGCAATTCGTGAAGAAATTGGAGGTGCAAAGTTTTGCTTGATTATTAATGAAGCTTCTGATGTGTCAAATAAGGAGCAAATGGCTATAGTTTTGAGATTTGTTGACAAAGATGGTTTTGTGCGTGCGCGTTTTTTTGGGCTTGTTCATATCTCCGACACTGCGGCATTGACCTTACAAAAAGATTTATATTCTGTGTTGTCTTATCATAATCTCGATATTCAAAATATCCGAGGACAAGGATATGATGGTGCAAGTAATATGCATGGTGGGTGGAAGGGATTACAAGCTTTGATTTCAAATGATTGTCCATATGCTTACTATATTCATTGTTTTGCGCATCACTTGCAATTGGCAGCAGCATCAAGAGAAGTTTTTCTTGTTCAGCACTTTCTAACTACATTGACTAGTGTTGTCAATATTATTGGTGCTTCATGCAAGCGTAATGAACAATTGAAAATTGCTCAAGCATCTAACATTGCACATATGATTGCTTTGGATGAGTTGGAGAGTGACAGAGGACTTAATCAAATTGGTACTTTACAATGTGCTGGAGATACTCGTTGGAGTTCTCACTTAAAATCAGTTTCTAGCTTAATGAAGATGTTCAGTTCAACATGTGCAGTTCTAATTAATATCATTGATGATGGAACTACTCATTCCCAGCGAGCAGAGGCAGACTTTGCTTACAAGGCATTGACTTCCTTTGAATTTGTTTTCATCTTGCATATGATGAAGGAAATTATGGAAATCACTGATTTACTTTGTCAAGCATTGCAACGCCAATCTCAAGATATTTTGAATGACGTGGATCTTGTTTCATCAACTAAAGCACTTATCCAAAATTTGAGAGATGTTGGATTTGATGCTTTACTTACCAAGGTGAAATCATTTTGTGATGCACGCAACATAGATATCCCGGATATGGATGCTCCTTATGTGATGAGACGAGGTCGAGCCTCTCAACAACAAGATGAGTTTACAATTAAGCATCATTTTCGAGTGAATATTTTTTTTGCTGCAATTGATTCTCAATTACAAGAATTAAATCGTCGGTTTAGTGAGAACGCAGTGGAGTTGCTTATTCTTAGTTCAGCTTTACATCCTCGACTTTCACATGAGTCTTTTAAAATTGATGACATTTGCCAGTTGGTAGAGAAGTTTTATCCCCAAGACTTCACAAATCATGAGAAAATACAGTTGAGAATACAACTGAACCATTATGAGCATAATGTAGTTCGACATAAAGACTTCAAAGATTTGTCAACTATTTCTGAACTGTGCCAATGGTTGGTAAGGACTGGAAGATTAGCAGTGTACCAACTTGTTTTTAGAGCTATCGTCCTTGTACTTACTCTTCCAATCTCCACTGCAACTACTGAACGATCATTTTCAGCCATGAGCCTTATTAAAACTAGACTTTGCAGCAAAATGGAGGATGAGTTTCTCACAGACTCTTGTCTTGTGTACATTGAGAGGGAAATTGCAGAGAAGTTTAGCACAAAATCAATCATTGAAGACTTTCAAGATTTAAAAGAACGTCGAGTTCCATTTTGATGGATTATGGAAGTTGATATGTATTAAAATACAATTATTTATATCAGCTAGATCCTTGTTTTATTTTTAATGTGAAATTTAGTCTTTGATTTTAATATATTTATTATTCTTCAACTTGGATGTATGTCCAGAAAAAATATTAAAAAAAATATTAGCTATCTTGATTTGTTAAAATATATTTATTTAAGCTTGCCACACCCCCCCACCCCCCCCCCCCCGATGAAATCCTAGGTCCGCCCTGTTGGAGTGCCATGCAATGCAATAAAAATATTCATACATGATAGAAACCCTCACATTGACATAAGCAACTTACCGAAACTGATTGACTAAAACTACGGCAATTAGCGAAAAGGAATGATTAAAATATATGGTTGAAGTGACCAAACTGTTCATTCTTACCCCCCTGCAGATCACCATTCTTTTCATTGAACGCATGAAGATTGGGAATTAGAACTGGATAGGTTCGGTTGGGTCCATAGAGCGTGCAGATCAGGGCCCAGATTACTTAAAAGAGATCCTGACCCTGGAGGTCAGGATAGGTTACAGCACCAAAACCTGCTTCGAAATTTAAATATTAGTCCCGAACCTGAATAAAAGTTCTTGGACATGGAATCAAGACCCAAACATTTTTATTACAGACTTACCATACCTGATACTTAAATATGTATATGATATACAGATGTGTCATTGGATATTCGGTCCTCGGGTATGAAACCGATGGATCTGAACATGTAACCAAATTTTATTAGGCTCCATGGAGGGGGCCCAAATGCAGACTCAAACTGAATCAAATATTGGAACCTTACCAGATTTTTTAAATTCAGGTCCTACAGATATTCATACATCTAGACATCTATGGGCCCCACTTAGTATTATTATATTATATATATAATACAAGAGAAATACACATTTGTGGGCCCCACTTCGTATTATTATATCATATATATGTATAAAATAAAAGAGAACTACACATCTGTGGGCCTTACTTCGTATAAGAACTTGTCAAGCTTTTTCTCTACATCTACACATCTGTGGGCCCCACTTAGTATTATTATATTATACCACTTAGTAGAAGAACTTGTCATTCATTTTCTCTACACAGCTGTGGGCCCCACTTAGTATTATTATAATATATGTATGCCCCACTTAGTATTATTATTTTAGATATATATATATAATAAAACGAGAACTATCATCTATGGGCCCACTTAGTAGAAGAACTTGTCATGCTTTTACTCTACATCTATACATCTGTAGGCCCCACTTAGTATTATTATATTATATGTATAAAATAAAAGAGAATTACACATTTGTGGGCCCCACTTAGTGGAAGAACTTGTCATGCTTTTTCTCTACACATATGTGGGCTCCACTTAGTATTATTATATTATATATATAAAAAATCAAAGAGAAATACACATCTGTGGGCCCCACTTAGTATTATTATATTTCGATGAAATTCTTAGCTTTAATGATCATGAAAAGGGTTGTGTTTAAAGAATTTATTCATTCGCTGCAAGAACTCAAATGTGAAATTTCAGTTAGGATTTTCATGTGTAGAAAATTTCAACTTCAACCCCAATGCCTGTAAAGACACGATTTGCTTGTCAGATAAAGATATGAGAATGCCAAAGATTGCTTGGAATCCTTATGATTTGTTGTTGATTCGTTTAAAGCTATGAGTTGGGTACTGTTTTGGTTAGTTAGTATTTTGTTTAATTGAATTTGGTATGTATTTGGCGCTAGGTTTTAGAAAAATTTTAACGAGAATTAGGCCGGACTATCGATCTATATTGAAATTAGTGAGTGTTTTGCCTAATCATGTATGGCCATAAAAGGTTGGTTTTCAACTTTTTTTTAATTAGTTTCCTTCCATATATCTTGTTATTCCATATTCTTCTTACTTTTTATTTATTGAAGCTTTTACTAAATCTCATAAGAACAATGAGTGATTGTAAATTACTTTATTTGTTACATGGTCATTCTCCATTGGGATAGTTAATATTGAGTTTTTCAATGACTTTATTTTTTCAGATTATCATACTAAAAGAGTATGTTCCTTGCACGTGCAGGGCTCCACTAGTAGTTTGTACAATCAACAACATTAGGGGGGTTTAGAGATTACTGAATATTAAAAGATTAAATGAGAAGTTAGATTATGAAGTGAAAGAAAAGATAGCCCTGTGCAAGAATTTGGAGAAAAGTAATCTTAGAAAACGAATCCTAAATATGTTAGATAAAGATTCAGTAATAATATATATCTAATTAGAATCACTCATCATGACCCCAAGGGGTAACTCAGTTGGCCTAGGACCACGGTTTGCACCCAAAGGTTATAGGTTCGAAACTGCACTACCACACTGGAGCTACAGGGGAATTTACCTGGCTTCCCTCTAGGCCTGAGGGATTAGTCCAACCCAAAGGGTTGGGAACCATCAGATACCAAAAAAAAAACACTCATCATAAAGGGTCTACTGTGGATAGTTCAGGACCACAGCTGTTACTAGATAAATTTAATGTTTTGTATGGACATTTTGGGAAAAAAAAGAAAATAGAAGGGAGTTCTCACTTGATTTTTCATTTACCCAACCATTTTCTTTGCCAAAAGATTCCTCTATTCAATGGTTAGGTTTGCCAAAAGAGTATGTCTTGATTATGAAATAATGCCCGATTAAATAGTGGTTTTGTTTGATATGCACCAGTTTTGGTAGCCACCGATATAATTATGTGGGATATAAATATAACTACCTAAAACGTGATAACAAATACGATATAAAGGAGCTATATTATGTATCATGGTGTAGTTTAGTTGTAGAGCCCGTTTATTTGTATAGAGTGCACTGGAACTCTAGGTCAAATGAATTCCAATACAAAGGGTTATTAAATAGGTGAGTAGTGAAGGATATAAACTATTCGTTCACCATCATCTCCAATCCTTCAAAGTTATTTGATAGTCATTTATGAATATTCACCTTTGATTCTTCATTTCTAATAGTTAATCGAAAGACAAAGTCTTAAAATCCATACGATATAAAGTATATAAAAAATTTATATATATATATATATTGATTGACAACTAAAAGATACATTTTTTTAAGATAACGGAGGGTGTTCCAGCCCTTTAGGCCAGAATAATCCATGCAGGCCCAGGGAGAGCTAGGTAAATCCCATGTGGTCCCAGTGTGGTAGTGTAGTTTCGAACCCTCAACCTCCATGTGCAAACTGTGGACCTAGGACAACTAAAAGATACTAAAAGCCCTTAAGAATGGAGATTTTTCAAGAGTGCTGCTCCTACACAGTGCAAATAGCTCTCCACACATTGCAATTAAAATAAAATAAAATAAAAAAGTTCCTAAACTACCCATATCCCTCTCCTTCCTTCTCTTTCCCTCTCCCTACTCCAGCCACCTTCACCCGACCCCGCCGCCGACCCCTCTCCCTCTCTTTCCCTCTCTCTCAATAGCCCTGCTCCCACTTCCCTGCACCTACCCACATCCCCACCCCCTCCATCCCCTCGATGCTACCGAAGGGGAGGGAGCGACAGAGAGAAAGGGAAAGAGAGGGAGAGAGACAAGAGGGGGAGAGAGGGAGACTTAGCGGGAGGGCGGGCGGGGCGAGAAACTAGGTGAGCGGAGGGAGAGGGCCGAGGGCGGGCGAGGAGAGGAAGGGAGAGGGAGAAAGGAAGAAAGAGGGAGAGGGTGGGCGGCGGCGGGTGAGAGGCAAAGAGTGGGAAAGAAAGAGGGGGAGAGGGAGAAGCAGAGGGCTTTGGGGCGGGGGCGGGGGCGGGGGCGGGGGCGGGGGCGGGCGGAGGGTGAGAGGGAGAGGGGGAGAGAGGAAGAGAGAGGGAGAGAGGAGGGAGTGGGACGGGGCTACTGGCGGAGGGTGAGAGAGTTAGAGGGATCAGCGGCGGTGTGGTTGGGCGGAGGTGGCCGGAGCAGGGAGCAAAAAGACTAGAGAAGGAGAGGGATAGGGTAGTTTAGGGATTTATTTATTTGTTTTTTAAATGCAGTGTGCTTGCGGTGTGTAGGTAGCCACTCTCATTTTTAAATTTTTCATTTTGTTTAGAAATTTTTTTAAAAAAAACTTTCAAAAGAAAAATAGAGGCTGAAAAAAAAATTCCCTCTCTCATCACTTCTATGGCAGTCTAAAACCCAGTAAAAATCAAAAGGAAAATTGCGTCACCCTCTCCTCACAGGCACATGTCCTGCAACCAAGTGCTAGAAATGATCACTTCTCTATCTCTACATCTACCAAAAATCTACAAATGTAATAAAAGTGAGACACACCAGTAATTCTTAACAACTTTCAATATTCTTTCATATGTAAGGATTTCAAATCGTAAGGTGGTTGGTTCTTTCTTTTTCTTCTTTCAAGAAGAGAAGCCGCCTCTTCTGGAATGGAAGTGGTCATATCATGCAAGCTACCGTCAAGGTAAAAGAGTCTTGTTGAGCATCTTAATAAAAACATGCAATGAGATAAGATGCTATCCCAGTGAGTTACTTCATAGTCCCATTGACCTTCATCGATGGTGGACATTCTGTAGATCTGCACTAACCTCATTTGCTTCCACCGTTATCATTAAAAGGTCTAAGTAATTGGCTCAATTAAATCATAAGCCTGCAGAAACTGCACATAGTGTTATCATGAAAAGGCTTGTTATCAGTTCGAACAAAGTGAGATGCCAATACTGTCGATGGTATATAGATCGCCCAAAAATACAAGCCCATATGTACAAACTAGCTAGATGCGTATTGATATTGTGCATATTCTCATTGAGGATCACATAATTCTTCATTCCATCAAATTTTTGTAGGCCACGTTTGTATGTCATTCGTCTCATTCACTTTTCCCAGCCCCAAGGAATGTCTTTACAGTAGAAACACAGAAAATCAATTGAAAAAGGATTTAAACCAACCGACGGAAAAAGACTTTTTGCAACAGACTGTCTCACTTTTCTTTTTTGGGAAAAAAGTGATTGCATGAACATGCCCTTAAGTGTTTGAAGGGGTGTCAATAGGCAGGGCCAAGGTCACCCAAATCCACACCTTTGGTTTTCATTTTCAGGCCCAAAGCCTAGCCTTTGTAGAAAGTGGTGAGCCTCAGCCCCGCAATTTTAACAAACTTTTATATTTGGGCAAAATGTGGATCATTGTTTACATTTATTTCTGAAGAAGTTGTTAGTAGTTAGTAGGCCTAATGGGTCATGCCTGTAATGGAGGCCTAGATCTGCACCTTTTACCATATGGGCTAGATTTTTACATCATGCAATGGCCCGATTGGCCTCAATCTCTCCCCAAGCCTTCCCCATGCTGCACAGAGGGACCGGCCTGGCCCAAAGCAGCCACTTCATGTAGGGAACACTAAAAAAAGAGAGGATAACGTTGCTTCAGTATTTCTTTTCAAATCCACTTTCAGTATTATGTTTTACTAATTAGCTTTTAGTCTGTCACGCCTGAGATCTTTTAGTAGAGTCTACCGACATAATTTCAAAGGGGAAATGTCTATTTCACTCCACACTACAAGATCATAATCATAAACACAAGAAACAAGTAGGAAAGATATGTCAACAGTCCTCTCCAATCTGCTATAATAATACCATACAAGATAGAGTTTTCTCTCCTACCCTTTAAGCTCACTTGCAACTGCAGCAAAACCAAACTAGAGCTTATATGGCCATGGGAAGAGGCAGTGGCATGATGTCTGTGTTTGTTGCGTTGTTGCTCATCAATTGGTCGACTGACACCACCGCTTTGCACACCCCTTATTCGCAGACCCATGATGTTGGGGACGAGGACGGGTGGGACTTGGGAGTCTCCTATGAGGATTGGGCACACGGCAAGCAGTTTGATGTTGGGGACATTCTTGGTAAGCCCCGCCAAAATATTGCACTATGTGATATCTTACATATGTAGGATATTATATCTTTTGCTGTACAAGTAATTTTATGGTAAATATTTAAACTTAGTCGGTTGAGAGGCAAATGTCAAGTCTAAAGAAGGCGAACCATCAAAATACCTAAAAAGAAAGGACATGGCTTATTTTATAATTATATAATAGACATCTTTAAGATGATCGTACCTAGATCTTGATGGGATAAGACTAAGTTGATGAAGTTTTTGCCGATGGTTCTATACAAATACACACACACAAAAAAAAAAACAAAACCTCTTCGTAGGCAAACAGACACCAAAAAAAAAAAAAAAAAAACCTCTTTTCTTTCCTATTGTATAACACCACTAGCACTCGTAGGCTGCAGTAGACCAGGCCCACTAGGGCCCACTCCACATGGGCTGTCTATTGACCTGTAAATTGGATCAGGTATATGTTTTAGGCCTAACGGCATATCCCAGGACTTCTAAACACAATACTTGGCTTTACAAGTGACCCATTGATCCAATCTTAAGTACCACTCACTGGGCTGAGACCGAAAATCATCATCATCAAAGGCTTCTCCAAACTACCGTTGGGGTAGGTGACATTTATCATGTTTCTCCATTCAAATTTACTGGGAGCCAAATCGTCGAATGGGATATACTTCTTCAGATATATCCTGCCAATCCCAGGCCCACATAAACAAGGGTGGTGTTGGATAGGGTAATAGACAACTTGGCACAACCTAAACATGAATTATGAATCATGAAAGTATTTTTCTTACAATATTGAGTTGCCTAGGATTATGACACAATACGCTGTGGCAGTTTTCAAATACGAGCCTGGAGAGCACAATGTTGTACCGGTAAATCGGGCTTCATACAGACACTGCAAGCTCACAAAAAGTTCTGCTACAAAGGCAGTGTCAACTGGCGACGACAAGTTTAAGCTGAAGAGGGGAGCTAACTACTTCATTTGCAGTCTCCCCGGCCACTGTGAGGAAGGCATGAAACTCCTAGTGAAGGCAGACTAGAGCAAGTATGTGTCGATCTGGAATGAAGAGTAAGTTAATAGGTGTGTGTAATGCATATACAAGTGATCGTGAGCTATAAGCCTGTGAGCTGTAATTGGGTGGTCTCTTTCCTGTAAAAGTTTTCAATAATGATCACTCATAATTTCCTTTTAAGTTTAATAAAAATATGGGGTTTACTCAAGTTGCTGGAGATTGTGTGCGTGTGTGTGTGTGTGTGTGTGTGTGTGTGTGTGTGTGTGTGTTTGTGAGAGAGAGAGAGAGAGAGAGAGAGAGTAATGTGAGATCAAGAGTCGATGCAGCAGGATATCACCTCAATCTGTAGACGTACTGCCTTTTAAAAGAGGATTTTTTGCTGATGAAATAGTGCTTTCTGCTGTTTCTTGCTTTGAATGGCCCGTTGGATCCTTCCAACTAAATTGCCCTGCACTCAGCTTACTTGTAAGTCCAATAACTTGGAAGTTGGAACCCTATTCTGTTGTAATAGGTTACAACAAAGAACAAACCAACTGTAGCTTCCAGGTAATTCAGGATATCTAAATGCATCAACCATCATCTATGCATAAAGCAACTCACCTGCACCGAGAAAACAAAGATTCAAAAAGGCTCAATCAATTTAATGAGAAATCAGTGGGAGCTATCCGATTTGATGTAGTGAAGCCAAAGCGCAGTCCTCAGTCACGACTCACTACTCAGGAAGAGCTAACCGTTGCTTCTTTGTTTTGTGCACACTT
This sequence comes from Umbellularia californica, assembly GCA_028538565.1. Classification (NCBI taxonomy): domain Eukaryota; kingdom Viridiplantae; phylum Streptophyta; class Magnoliopsida; order Laurales; family Lauraceae; genus Umbellularia; species Umbellularia californica. The sequence goes on along the minus strand of JAPQWN010000001.1, from coordinate 6,998,630 downwards.
AAATAGGTATGGGTATTGAGAACACAACGCTCTCACCTATCCACCTATCTTTCTAGAAAAGGATCCTCTCCCCCGATCCAATTTGGTACCTGATATTCTCCAAGAAAAGTCTCTTAACTGGGAGGATAACTTTCCAAATAGCAGATGAGTTCCAAGGGGGATCCTGAACATCCCACCCATGCCTTGGTTTGTTGTATTTCCTTTCCAACACCTGTCTCCAAAGGCCTTGTGAACCGTCTCCAATCCTCCACAGCCATTGCCCAGAAGGGCTTGATTCATCTTCTTTAGGGCTCCAACTCCTTGGCCTCCTTCTTTCGGCTTACAAATGGACTTCCAATCTACCAAGTGAAGCTTCTTCTTAGGACTTGCACCATGCCATAAGAACTCTCTCTGCAGCCTTTCGATTCTCTTTATAATGGAGGTCGGACATCTAAAAATAGAGAAGTAATAGACTGGCAAATTGGAGAGAACAGATTTAATGAGAGTTACCCTTCCTCCTATAGATAGGTAATTAGCTTTCCATGTAGACAACTTCCTCTCTACCCTCTCCACAACTGGATTCCAAAGGGATTTACTAATCCGTCCCGAGCACAGGGGCATGCCTAAGTATGAAACTGGAAGATCCCCAATTTTGCAACCCAGAATTTCTGAACATTTAAGGAGCATTCACTTTTCTGTATGTAGCCCAATCACCTCTCTTGGAAAAGTAGACTTTTAGCCCTGACACCGCTTCAAAGCATATGATACTAATCTTCTTCTCCTCCATAGAAAATAAGAGTATCATCAGCATAATGCAAGTGGCTGATAGCTGGGGAATTTTTGGCCACTCTAAAGCCTTCAAACATTCCTATGCTCACTGCCTTTTTTATCATTCTACCCAGGGCTTCTGCTACAATTAGGAAGAGAAAAGGAGAGAAGGGATCCCCTTGTCGAAGTCCCCTTCCAGCCTTGAAGTAGCCCTTAGGGGACCCATTCACCAAAATAGAAAACCAAGCTGATGAAACACACTTTTGAATCCACCTCCTCCACTTTCCCCCAAAGCTCTATTCTTCTCTCAACCAGTCTACTGTGTTCAAGAGACAAATAGAACAGACAAAAAAAAAGGTGTCTTCAAGAGACAACCAACTTCATGTAAAAGTTTTCATCAAATAAACTCTTATAGTTGTTTCTCAAAAAAAAAAAACAGAATATCATAACAACACTATAATGTTTATTTGTAAGCTTAGGAGTTGAACCGCATGACTTTCTTTTCCTGCTTGGTATTCACCTTCAGAAATGATCCTTGACACATATAACAAGTGGCCTTAAAAGGGTTGGTTGAAATAATAATAGATAATGATACACATTTAATGGAAACAGATAGAACAACAAAAAAAAAAAAAAAAAAAAAAGAAAGTTTAGAATGTCGGACTTAACATATCTTTGAAAGGGCTGGACAGTTCGGCTCGAGCCTGACACTGAAGCATAAAATATTACCGAGGCCTAAATTCAGGCTTGAATATAAATCAGCAGGGTTTAGGCTAACCTAGTCCTGATCTGAGCTCTATTGACACTCCTATCACATCTGCTCCGTCACTTCCCAGTTCTCAGGCACCTTATAACACCTTAAAATGTAGGGCCCGTAGGGGCAATGGGATGAGCGAAGATTTCTCAACTCCCCAGTTTGAAGGCATCCACAAAAAGACCTAAGCAAACTCCAGCTTTCCAATAATTCACCATCACCACCAATGACTGCAATCTCCCATTTGGAGCTGACTTCGGTTTTTTGTACATGAGCATGCCAATGCCCTCAATGGCAGCAACCACAACACCAGCTACCAGCACATCCCAGTCACCCGTCTGCCCTAATATTGTTGCCAGTGCATTGGCTGTGTAGAAACCCAAGAGCAAGAGAAATATCTTCATGGGGAAGTTTTTTCTAGCTGAATTCAGCTTATCCAATAGCTGCTTGCCACCAGCTTGAACTATCCTGCCCAACCGAGTACTGCCGAGTCCCGTGTTATCTCTATCAATGCCTTCCTGGCCACCATTATCAGGAGCTTCCCCAGTGTCTAAAGCAAAAGCTATGCTCCAACCACGTCCTCTTGTCTGATAACTGTACATGACAGGAAAAAAGAAAATATACACAGAAAAACATGAATAAGCAAGCTACTCATTTCTGAGTGAATATATGAGAAAGGGCATGCGATTTTCTACAAAATTGATTTTCTGATCATTTCACACCTACTACAGCAACCAAAAAACCAGTTTGAATTGGGGAAAGGAGAAGAAAAAACCCAGAAAAAGAAACACATGCAGTGCAGTACTCTCTCTATTGGTTACAATGCAGCACTTGTAATGCAAAAACATAATGTAGTACTTAATTCCTTTGAAAAACATACGAACTTTTGCTTTGTCTAGAAATGCCAATCGCCTGCACTTTGGGTACATCCATGTGGAGTTAAACCGACATATAGATAACTAGTGCCGGTTTCCATTATGTAGTTTTAGCTCTGTTTTAAACAGGAAACCAAGGGGATCCTGTTTCTTTATAAAGCAGGGATATGTGGCCACCATTGTTTCCATGTCAGATTCCTCTTGTCCTCCTGTTAGGTTTTGCCCAAAAAACAAAAAAGGATGCACAGGGAATCTAGCAATCTTCTCTCCAACGTATAAGAACAAACAAGGTAAACATACCTACTTAGTGAAAAGTGCACAGGAACATGACTATATGCATCTTGGTAATCTCTTATCGGCAATGACAAATGATGGGTTGGACAAAATTGTTGGGTTATATAATTAAGTAGAGCTTGATTAGATCACGGATGAGATGGCGCCAATCAAAAGAAACGCTGAGGTGGCATGGGCTGGTAAAAAAAGCAATGATAAAAGAAGATTCACAATTTCATTCTACAAAACAACTTTGTACCCCAGTACAGAATCCCACGCGTTTTGGATTTTATCATTGTATCTTGCTTTTAGAATGGCTGTGTCAATTTTCAAAGTGGCAGGTTGCAGGTGGCTTTGTAGCTGCTAAAGACAAAAGGGAGAGAGAGAGAGAGAGAGAGAGAGAGAGTACATGATAAGATATGTATGGAAAGTACTCACAGCATTTCCAAAAAATAAAAATAAAAGTACTCACAACTGTGCGCTACTGATCATATTCCCAGCGGGGCAAAAAACTCTTTTGAATCGTCTGGTGGTTTACAAACAATAACCTTGCATTGAAATTTTGTCTAGTATGAAGACGTTTTGAAAATTTTATGACACTATCTTTAAAGGTTTTTCTCCCCAGACACATAAAGACGAGTGTAACATGACAACCATACAAATGGAGCACATATGGTGACTTCGACCATCATTGAACTGATAGCAGTATTTTCTTCTAAACAATTAATTTCTAGGCCAGTGATCTGATTTTAAGGCCCAGGATCTTCCATCTGGAAGATTTCTATCGCATTCCTGATACACGGTGGAGAACCGTCAGATCATCACCCTGTAACACTAAAACATGGACAAACTATATAGAATGGGTCAGCAACCATCCAACCAGATTTAATTTGTCAACCATCTAATTAGATGGTCCCATTAGGAATGAGAGGTTTGAGACCTTAAAATGTTATGCAGTGCTTGGTGCATTTCCACTATTGCCGTTGATTAAAAAAAAACCTAGAATTCTGCTCTTCAAGCCATTTTGACAGTGGAAGGAAAACCTGCAGAGTGGGCTCCATGCAAAACACTCAAAAGGCTTAAGGCATGAGTAACCTGTTTGAATCTTTCAAAGAAAAAGGGCAACCTGTTTGAAAATTTCTTTGAGGTTCTGGACTGAAGAACAAGATTTTTTGTTGAGAAATCTATGAAGCGGAAGGGGGTGGGCAAGAAATGGCTGCAGATAAATCATTTCTCTACGGAACTCTTTCTAGGCGTCCTTCCCCCTACAATAAAGGCTAAAAGCACATTTCCTAAATTCAGGAAATAACTTTCTTAGAGGAAACGAGACAGCCACAATCCGGGAATGAAAATGAGAGCAAACCTCTTTTCAAAAATGGGCAGAGCCTTTATGCGAAACCATGCATATCTTCCACTCAAACTTGGTTTAAGGCAGCATGTCTGCATTGTACCAGCAGCAAAAGGTGTGTAAGACTTTTCAGAGCCTTCATTCTCCACTAATGGTATACTCATCTGCACCAAAACTGCTCCCATGTCACAGGAACTGGACAGCAGAAACATGGATGATCAAAGTAATTAGAACAGTCATAGGCCGAACAAAACAGTAAAATAAAAAAACAGAGAACTTTAACATACAAATTAATAAATTGCATTTCTAGCGCACTCTTTCTGTCTCACCCAGTTAATAAATACATGAAAGAGACCACCTGACTAATCCTACTGTAGTGCCAGAAGCAAATTAGCAGCATCAATATTCATTAAGGAAAAAAAACCCAATAAGAAGGTACAAATCTCCTTGAAGGAGATTTTCAATATTCTTGAAAGAGATGTTTTTCTTTCACTCAAGAAAGTAAGTAAAGCAACTAAGTTCCCATTCCAGTTATAGCAGGGCCCTTCGCTACCAATACCTCAGTCATTGTGACTGAATTCCATAACCAACGATGACAATACTCTCTACAAGACAAGTTATACAAGAAATGTATCTGTCTGCTATGTAAATAATCTGGCAAATTTCAAGGGTACTCCCTATCAGACATTTCTTACCACTTCATGATAGTCAAACAATTTTCAATCCAGTTCAACAACAGACGTTGACAAATAAGCACCAAAACATGATATTTTGTATCTACAATGACTTCAAAAGAGTGATTGTATAATAGAGATTAGAAAAAGCTCTTGATGAATACTTGAATCCTCAGCCAAATATCTGAAAAGATTAGAAAACAAAGCGAGTGCATCTTGACTACAATTTCAAACATAAACAAGACAGGAAGAAAGAGGAATAAGGCAGTGAAATGGGGAAAAGAAGAAACATACACACAGCAAATCAAATGCGACTGTGCTCAGTGCAAATCAAACCAACCACATTATGAGTCTTCCCTCAGAGTACTTTTGAGAATTAAATGTATATTCTTGGGGGATAAAATTTGTGCGATTCATTAAACAACATTGCAACCATAAACTCAAGCACCACTGTGAATCCCTGCACCAAAATTTGGTGTCCAGTGCAGCCACAGATAAGACTCTACATTCAATTTTCTCACGAAATGAACAGTGTCATGCAACGCAATAAAATATACATGTGTGATCTCTACACCTCCACATTGACACAAGCAATATACGGAAACTGGTCAACTAAAACTAAGGCAATTAGCTAAAAGGAATGATTAACATATATAGTTGGAGTGCCATGCAGTGCAATAAAATATACATACATGATCAAAACCTCCACACTGACATAAGCAACATACGGAAACTGATTGACTAAAACTACGGCAATTAGCGAAAAGGAATGATTAAAATATATGGTTGAAGTGACCAAACTGTTCATTCTTTTCCCCCTGCAGATCACCATTCTTTTCATTGAACGCATGAAGATTGGGAATTAGAACTGGACAGGTTTGGTTGGGTCCATAGAGAGTGCAGATCGGGGCCCAGATTACTTAAAAGAGATCCTGACCCTGGAGGTCAGGATAGGTTACAGCACCAAAACCTGCTTCGAAATTTAAATATTAGTCCCGAACCTGAATAAAAGTTCTTGGACATGGAATCAAGACCCAAACATTTTTATTACAGACTTACCATACCTGATACTTAAATATGTATATGATATACAGTTGTGTCATTGGATATTCCGTCCTCGGGTATGAAACCGATGGATCTGAACATGTAACCAAATTTTATTAGGCTCCATGCAGGGGGCCCAAATGCGGAATCAAACTGAATCAAATATTGGAACCTTACCAGATTTTTTAAATTCAGGCCCTACAGATAATCAAGAATCCAGGGACCTGTTTTCAACCTCAACGAAAATACAAATATAAGCTAATTTGTAATCAAAAAATAACAAAACCCACTAGAGGGAAAACAGTTGAAGAGGCATTTCAGCATACGCCCAACCCGCATTGTAATTTGTAAGCGGCAGCATCTGAACTTGAGTCATTGTACATGAGTTTTGTACAAGCATAATCATGCCCGATTGACCTTTCGGGTATTTGAGGACCCATTCATCCTAAAGAAAATACAAGGACAGTCATCTCTGTAAGAGCAAAATAACAAGATCCATTTAAGCAAAACAGCTGAATGTGCATTTCAGCATACACCTGATCCACATTGCATTCACAAACATTAGAATTCGAGACATTCCACATGTATTTGTCATGGAAAACCAGACCCATCTTGGAAAAACAGTGAAGGGGCATTTCAACATACACCTCACTCGCTTCTTATTCAGAAACTTAAGAATTCAAGTCATCCCACTCATTTTTAAGAGTGAAAATAACAAGCTCCATTCCAAATAAATCACTGAAGCGGCATTTCAACAAACACATGATTGAAATAGTATTAAGCAGCTGAAAATTTAGGGTCCATCAACAACACTACTACTAAAACCAACTCTAAAACTTCATACATTTCTATCTTCCACCAGTGCCCTATTTCGGTTAATCCTTATTTCCAACGAAATCTATCACCCATAACTGCGATTGCTAACAGATCCATGAGATATTCGAAGAAGAAGAAGAAGAAGAAGATGTGAAATATGAAAGTTGAAAAGCGTGCGAGGGATTTTACCTGTTCATTGGCAACTGAGAAGCCACCGTTCGTTGGCGTCGTTTGGAAGTTCCAACGAGGGATGGATCATTGGTCCTTTTGTTTGGAAGGAACAATCCTAGCCATTGAGCCAAACCAGACAGAAAAGGGAGAATTTACAGCCTTATTTGAAAAAAGGACACAAGTTTTAAAACTTTTTAAATTAGTCCCTAAGTGTCTCAGGAAGTTTTCAATTAAGAACATCCATTTATTTAAAGTTATTTTTTGGTAATTTTTTTTCTTTTTTTTAAATACCAAAATTACCCTTCATTATAATAAAACTCTCATTCACTTCCTCTATATTCTCCTTATTTCCCTCGCCGGTATCCTCACGATAATCAAGGATACATAGTATTCCCACAGTGATTGACGGCATGTAGTAGCCACCAAAACCATGTCATGGCTTTAAATGAAGGGTAATTTGGATATTTTCAAAATATTAAAGAAAAAAGTCACTGAAAATACCTTTAAATGGCCAGATGTCCTTAATTGATAATTTGCTAGAAAGCTTAAAGACTAAACTGAAAAATTTCAAAACTTATGTCCTTTTCTGAAATAAGGCAAAAACTTAAGGAGATATTTGAAAATTGCCCGAAAGAAAAGGAGAAAAACAGTTCACCTTATTCACTATCAGAAGGAAAAAAACAATATGACTTGGATCTTATCCATGGGCCTAAAAACACAATCCAAAATATGGGTTTTGAATGATGAGAGGATTTTATGGTCAGTGTGAAGTCTGCTCTAATTTATTATGTAACTTTTGGTCCTGATTTAAAAGATAAAAGCGAATTGGGTTTTTTTTTTTTTTTTTGCTATTGGATGGTTCTCAACTCTTTGGGCTAGACTAATCCCTTCGGGCCAAAGGAAAGCTGGGTAAACACCCCTATGGCCTCAAGGTGGTAGCACTAGTGGACTCAACCTTTGATTCCTGAAAAAGGGGGAATTAGAGGTCAATATTAAGACATCTAGCTTTGGAAGAGGAAGGAACTATGGTCCTGGCCACTCGGCCAACCCCTTGGGGTTTTCTTCGATAGAAAAGATTTTGATTTTCTATGAAAAATATAAGAATGCATGATTCTTTCCTCATGTGGAAACGAAACATGTGGAGCACAAAATCACAAATCTTGATAGAGAGAATTGAGTCAATTTAAGTCAACATGATGTGCTCCGTTTGGGTCACTATTGCAATCACGGTGGGGGCGTCTACATATAGCTCTAGTGGTTTTGAAGGTATAAGTTTGGACCGCAATTTGAAGAGAGGTTCTCAATGGGCCATCAAAATCTTTTTTTGGTGTAGTTGATTTTGTTTTTATATTCATCTTAGGGTATTATTATAACAAAAGAATTTTTAGGCTACTTCTTATATTTATATAGAGGAGTTCACATTGCAAAAGATCTTGTACCAATTGAGAAGAATGGGATAGCTCAATGGCAAGGGGCATCCCACTTCCCACCTCACCCAAGGGGGAGAGCTCAACAAGAACCAGTCCTATGGCAAAGAATATATGAAAAATAAAAAATAAAAAATTTCAAATGAAGCACTATGGCAAATTAACACGGGTGGGCCACAACAAAGGAATGAAGCATCCTAGGGCCAGGATGATACTAGGCTAATAGACTAGGATAGTTTATGATTATAATAGTTTAAAATTCCTCTCTTGTAATGATGAAAAAGAAAACTTGTACCCATTAGGTTGAGCAAGCTTTCTTAGGAGTCTTAGTTGGAGAAGCGCTTATTGTTTTATTGGCAAGCTGGTTCTTGGTGCCTCGTGGGATCTTCCAGGGGTCTTGCTTTGTGGACAGCATAAATTGTAAATTCATAAGATCTATGTGGGGGAATTCTGCGTGCAAGCAGTATCAGTTTCTTTTGGTGAAACCATCTTTGGATACAATGGACCGTTGGTATCCATTTCTTTTCTTTTTAATCTAAAAAGATTTTTTAATTTTGGATCTTAGATACAATCCATTTTCTATTCCTATAATATGTTATTGTCACACATGACTAGGGCATCTTCCCTATTGGCAATTATGACTTTAAGCCTGTAAAATTTTTGATTTTGAGAAAGGATGCAACCCTGAGTTTCTATTAATTCTAACATATGGAATTTAAATCACTCAAAATCAATTTTTATTTATATGTAACAACATTTAAACAATTATAAAAATGAATCCATTTTAGGAGTCATATTGTGAGTACTGAGCACGAGCATGCTTTGCTAGTTCTAAATTATTGCTGACGAGGCAGAAATTATTGAATGGGTGACACGATGAGGAGACTTTTTGGAAAAGCCATTGCGACCATGGATTATTTCATTTTCTGGCCAGCAAATTTGCTTTCTGAAACATGCAACTGTACAGAGGAGAGATTGGATCTCATCATCCAGCAAGGCTGAACAAGGAATCATGTGGTTCCTTTCTTTCATCAGATCCTTGGACGAGGAACAAAAGAGTGAGTGAGAGCACTGCCAGTAGGAACTAGTCCACTGGCATGAGTCTTGCCTTCTTTCACCCTGCAATTTCACTTGCTTCTTCGCAATTACAAGGAAGTAGAGCTTTTATAAGAGTAGATCATTTCCCTTCAGTCATCTGTGTCCGTCTCAAGGAAGGGTAATGGCACTGCCTTCACTGCCTTGAAGTTGCCAGCATTGGTCATTTGCTCGTTCTCCAACCTGATAAAACCATGGCCATTTCATGTCAGATTAATTTCTCCTTTTCTTATCAGATCAGTAAAAGGCTGTTCTTAGTCTACTTTAAATTGTTATGCGATCATCTATCCACCAACAATTCTAAATATCATATTTATGGTTTAGAAACTAGAAAGAGATTAAATACATATAAATGGGTACCATATAGGTGATTCTTGGACCCAAGAAGTTCCCTTTCGGGGGCTTTATGTAAAAAAAATAAAATTGGGGAAGGGGGAAATGTAAAATAAAAGCATATTAATTTTACGAATTTGAAGGGGTTTTTAAGAATTTTTATTTTTTTCTTAGGTTTGGGTGGGGGCTTCGGACCCAAAACCCTTGTGCGTGGTGTAGGAAATCGTGTGGCCTGCATGCCACGGGTCCCACGTCAGATCAAGCAGGGCTGATGGCAACAAAGAATACAAATGAAATTAATGTAAGATTACTTGATCTGGTCCCACTAATAAACTCCTAATAGAATTAGTAGATGTAGGTTTTTTGGCGAAGAAGTCTCTAGTAAGGGTTGGTATCATTCCATCTCATAGGAAAGACAAGAGGCGAAGAGATCCACGGAGCTTCCCAATCGCCAGAACGTACATAGATCTTCGGCCACACGTTGGAGTCTCCGCATTCAAATCCTTCATGTGGGCCCGCTCCGTCTGTATCATATCTTTTTTGTTTTTTTGTGAAGAAGAGGGTGGTACCGATCCTTGAACCCTTTACCTCTTGTATATACTCCTAATCAAGCAACCAGTGAGACACAAGGAAGACTGATGTCCGAATCATATCTTGTTTGGGACCTCATAACGTCGGTTCACATGAGGCTCAAAGTGGTGGCAATGGGTCAAATTGGGTGAAAACGGGTCGGCGGACTAGGGGTGTCTATGGGTTGAAGCTCCATAGATTGATGAAGGATTTGAAATTCCAACACACAGTATAGAAAGTGGAATTCCCGAGATTTGGAATTCCACCTAAGGAGGAATTCAACTCCCTATACCATTTGTTGGAATTCCAAATCCTAAAAAAAAAAAAGGGGGATTTGGATTTCCACTTAAGGAGACAATTTTTTGAGAATTCGAAATTCTCTAAGACATGAATTTTTGGAATTCTAATAAAGAAACGGGGCCTAAGTCAAAAGCATCAGAGGATGCATACTCTTTGGCACCCCTACTCGCAGATGTAATATATATACTACCATGACCACAAGAGGATGATGAGCATGCTGAGTTTTCCTCGGTATAGTGGTACCTGTAGAAATTCCAATGGCCGCGTCGGATTACCTCGAGCGAAGCCAAGAAAAAATCAAGCAACTGATTGTCAGCCGCTGTAATGTGAAAGTGCATCGTAGTTTCTACCCAAGTAAGTCGAAGAATAGCATTAAAAGCCTGCACCAATACAGACTTCTTTTATTAGATGTTTGGTCCTATAAATGAATAGAAATGATAGAAACTAAAACAGAATCAGTTGAAGCAGTGATCATTTACCATAGATGCATAGTAGATGCTGTTGTGTTTTAGAATCAGCTCATCTCTAAGCAATGTATTCTTGGATCTTCGGTTAAAAAGCCCCCAGTCCTTGACAAAGTCCCAGTATAACTGATAAACAAGTGCTAGGGAAGAAGTGAGTATGACTAAGGCCAACCTCAGAGGAGTTGGTTGCTTGGTGTACATCAGTCTGGCACCTGCTGCCAGCATGGCAGAAACGTACTTTCCTAAGTTGGCCACGTGGTTCATGTCACCATCCTCGAACCATTTCCTTGCACACTTGAAAGCACCAAGGTGTGTCATTCTCAGTTGGTTATGTAGATCATGGTGGGTTTAATAAACTTAATTTGAACCAAAAGTTTCTTGTATGTGCTGCAGACTACTAGTAAAAAAGTTCATGTAGATTAGCTGTACAATGGCATTGATTTGGTATAATACTCTTTCTCTTGCTAGTTTGGGCTACTAGTTCTGGAGTGATACTTTAAATTGAAGACTCAAGGATCCATCTCTTGACATGTGTGACACTAGGTGGCAACACCTCTCATTACTTTTTATGACATGAAGACCAAAAAAGTCGCTGCAAATTCTTTTGTATATGGATTATTCCAAGTGCTATACCAAGTGCTGCACTTTTTCAAATTGTACTTTGTAGATTTAATCGGTATAAATGTTTTGCAAATAACTGAATTTCCATTTGAAAGTTTCTTAGGGAAATGTCCTCTCATTTCTGCAACACCTAATTCTTGTTTGGAAATGCATTTCACTAATGCACTTCCTCTGGGGTGTGTTTGTATAAAGAGAGGAATTTATGGTATAGAAGAAAATTGTTGTGATTTTTCATGCAGCACCATTTTCGATTGTTTGGACACATTTTCCTCGCGGAAAAGGAAAAAATAACTGATTTTTTTTTTTTTTTGTAGGAAGGATCTCCATTTTGTATGCAAGTGATAGGAATACAGGTTTCATCTCTCTCTCACTTAAATGAGAGTACGCAAAGAGAAGAATTCTCTCGCTCCGCAAATACACCCTTTGTTTGTAAAGAGAGAGGACCTTTACGGCGGTGGGTCATTCCATCTTTTTGTGTTTTTTTTTTTTTTTTGGCCAAAGCAGAGAAACAGACACCAACACTTGATTATTTCATTCCTTTAAACAATTGAATGATTTGAAATTCTGTTTTTTAGGTAAGAAGTGAGAGAAGTTCAAGTAATCCCTGCCTCTTTCATTCCATTCCCTCTCTCTTTTGCTTTGCTAAAAACGACAAGCTGTTTTGAAACGTTTGTCTGCGTCCGAGCTCTTTCTGTTCTCTTTTATTAGTTAAGATAAAGCTCCAAACATTAGAAGTAACATGGTCTAAGAAGACTAAAGTGTTGACCGAATCTAATAGATGGGCATTCTTAAGAAAGAATGGAGCTACATGGCATGGGTTTGAGTACCGAACCATGCATGGATGAGTGAGATATACCAAGCCATGTCCTGCCAAATGCCAATGTCAGTATTTGCTTTATTTGTATGTATCTCAGTATCTTTGAGATTTCTTAGTTCAGTTGTGCAACTAGTGGTATGAGGGTGAATGATTAGATCATGAGAATGCCGCCTTCATGTTAATTATCCATCAGCAATGCCTGTACATAATTTTTTTAATCTATGCTGTGAATTTACCTGCATAGCACGCCAATAATAAGGCATAAATGAGATAACATAAGCAAACTCTTTGTATAGTTTGCCACTACTGCAAGTCTGGTATTGATGTGTTTTGAAGCATCCTGCAATAAAATAGCATGCTGTAAACTCCATGTGCCTCAGCAATGGAATCTGAAAGCAGCAGTTAAAAGGAACATTTCCCATCAGAAACTACAAAAAGTAAAGAAGAGATCAAAATTAAATATATTTTGCAAAGTTATTCCTCTGGGTTGTCTTAGTTTTGACTTTTGATTGCTGGTACTACTGCTACATGAATATTTTCTTTAATTTTGATTGCTTTGTAAATACTACTAGAAGATATGTCCGAGTGCCAATGAGAATGATCTTGAACTTTGAGGGAGCAGAAGCTCACCTGGCTAGTTAGCTGGTCAGCCATGAAAGAATCTACCAGTAATACCTGCAATGCACACAATGCCAACCACATGTGGGGTCAATCTACTTTCACATGTTATATGGCATCAAGTAATGAAAAACATGGAGAGCTATGAACTTGCCTGGTAAAATGGTGAGAATATTATTTTCTGTATCAACCGCAGGAAACTGTATCGGGTTGATTGGTAGAAAATGTTGAAAGGACAGATGAGGAAGCCTGTGCACAACTGAAGAGTATACATGGAGATCAGTCAATGGAAACTTATACATGGAGATCAGTCGTGCACCGAGAAGTCAATTGTCGAAGAACTTTCAGTTTTCTTTTCTCTGGACAAGCCATTCTATTCTTTAAGGAAGGTTTCTACTTTCACCTTCAAGCATAATTGGGAAGATACTATAATTATAATCAACTAGCTTATATCATTACAGTACTATATCTAATGTAGTTTATTTTGGGAATTTTCAAATATTTGCAAAATCTAGTGATTATGAACCATTTTCACTGGAGTTTCACATCATAGTAGTGTTGGAAAGAAAATGCCCTTTATTTCATTCACTCACCTTTAAGTTGCATGGATCCTTGATTGCATCTTATGTGTGTGAGGGCGTGGGCTTGGGCTTGAAGCATGTAGGATCTTAGACCTCATTGAGCTATTACTTATCCTAAAATCAATTGGTGATAGGAAATGACATAATAATGGTTTTATGGTCGGTTGGTTGTGTTAGGAAGGCATTTGAGCATCACTCCAACACAGGTGTACACGAGGGTTGTATCAGGGACTTAACAACTCCCCACTCATTGGTACCACCCGAGAGGAAACTCAAACAGCCAACCTTACCGGGCTATGATACCACTTGTAGGATCCCCTAGGATCCCCATTGAACTACCGCTTATCCCAAAATCCATTAGTGATGGAAATGGCACAACAATGGTTTTATGGTTTATTGGTTGTGTTAGGAAAGCATTCAAGCATCACTTCACTATGGGTGCACACGAGGGATGTACTAGGGACCTAACAAAGCTTTAAGCCATAATGAGGAGGCTATTGAGGTCAACGTCTACCCTCCCTCCTGAGAGATCATAATTGTGGTCGAGCCCTTACTTTCACCATAAAACAATTGTTGTGTCGTTTCCTATCACTAATTGGTTTTGGGATAAGTGGTAGTTCAATGGGGTGTAAGATCCTACAAATGGTATCAGAGCCTGGTAGGTCAGGTGTTCGAGTCACGGGATACGCATTTTGGGAGTTACGTAGCAAGAGTCGCGGCGGGTGTGCTGTTGAGGGAGGGATTGTTGAGGTCAACGTCCACCCTCACTCCTGAGCGGTCATAATTGTGGTCGAGCTCTCGCACTCACCATAAAACCATTGTTGTGCCGTTTCCTATCACCAATTGCTTTTAAGATAAGTAGTAGTTCATGGGGAGTAAGATCTTACAGAGGCCTTGGTTACCAACCACCAATGATAGTTAACTCCTCGCAATGGTCATGTTTCAATTCAAAACTCTCTTCTAATAGCATCTCCTCACAGTTGTCAAGCCGTTATATACTCAATGCAGTTCACTTGTACATTTAGGCATGCTTGAAAGCACCCCAATTTTCAGAAAGTTTGAATTTTATAATGGATGGCCTTTTCTTTCCACTGTTAGTTTAGAGTGGCAAGTAATCAGTATCAGATTAAGCGGAGTACTTTTTTCCTAATAGAAGTGATTGTATTGTACTGATCTCCATTTGGGAAATCCAAATGCATGTGGTTATAATTAGCTTTTTTTTAACAGATAACTAAACAAGAAGAATTTATTAGAGATCTCAGAAGATATTACCAGGAAGAGGAGCCCAGGGATGGCGTCGATGTAGCCTGGCAAGAATCCATTAGATCTTAAAAAGAGGTGAATGACCATGGCCCCCACAACCATGGTCATTAAGGTGGTGCAGACCAGAAAGGCATCTCTATATTTTAGGGCTGTGCTTGGACAGAACTCAAAAATGAAGTTGTAGTTGATCCTAGTGCTTCTCCACATGAAAAGGTTACACCCATACATAAAAATATGTAAACTAAGAAGGGCAAACATGCTGCAAAAAGACAGAACACATCGGTCATGTGCTATGTTAGTCGTATATTAAAACAATCTATATTCCCTTTTTCTTATGTTCTTTCCCTCTTGTATTCAAAACAGATGTGTGAAAATTAGAATAGCAATTGCAATGGACTTGGTTTATGTTTCTTTTGTTTAAGAAAATAGTACCTTAAAACAGGGTATACAGTTTCGATGTAACCTGCTTCTGCTGTGGATGAGAACATGCCAGAAAAGTGGGCCAATATGATATATGCGCTGAATAACGTTACAAAGCTACCTGTGAACAGACCTGCAAGAGAAACGTCCAAAAGAGAGGAATTCATATCATTAGACTGTGGAAAATCAAGGCAGAAAGTACGGTACGGTATACTGATGTGGTACTGTACGCTGTGACTCATCCATTTGGTTATAGAATCAACAGCGGATCAGTTGCAAATAGAGAAGCATTTAAGTTTCCATCCTGTCCTCTCCAAATCTGATAATGTGACATGGGCCTTCTTTCTACTGAGAAACACCTATGTTGGAGATATAAGTGGTTTGGATAGAAGAATGGTTTGGCCTCACAACTTGTGTTTTGAGATGCATGAAATATAAACCTGATCAACAGAGAATCTCTAATTTAATTGGTAGGGTTATGATTTTTAGGAATGACAAGCGGGTTGATAATTGTCATCTAATGGGTCCAGATTGAGTATAATCATTCAACAGAAAAACTGTAATGATTTGTCATCAACCTGGAAAATCACTCATCACACAGTTTTCATCAAAACATTGACACAACTATGTTGGGTTTCAGCTACATGAATTTTAGAAATTTCCATTTCAGTATGTCTTGGGGCTAAATTCACGGATATGTTACACTTATTTAGATCTATTCATACTATTTTCATTTATATTCTCTAGCCTACTCCTATTTTTAAACGAGTCATCAACCTGCATATAAAAAAATCTTTCATTGTTGCTGGCTTGCATTGAACATTTACATATCATCCCAAACAAGTCTCTACATGTTGCTCCTAAACATCTTATAGAACTTCATTTAAAAGTTTATTAAAAGACAAAATAAAATGAAGTAAAAAAGCCACTGCCTTAATTAAATAAAACGTAATAATATACATGGATAAAAGGTCAATGATTTTGAGTAACTTTAAAAAGAAGTAAACAATGGGAAATCTGTCCTTCATTCTCATGTAAATGTCATCTTATAAGATAAGAAGGTCGTGGATTTCTTCAAGGTCCATATGGTTGAGGAATTAGTGGAATTGAATAAAATGGAACTATTCCTTGTGGCAAGAAATTGACAATTTCTCATGGAATTAATTTTATGACATTATATAACTGATTTTAGAAATGAGACAAAAAGCAACCTAAGGGTACGTATGTTTGTTTGCATTAGAACACATACAAATTCATTGTGAAATAATCTTTATTAAAGGATTATTAAAGGAGTGAAGTGTGAATGGTATAAGGTGAGAAGTGAAAGATATAATGTAGTAATATAAATGAGACATTGACTTCTTAGGATTTGAATTACTGGGGTGTTGGCTCAGTAATCATTCCCAATTTTCCATTGATTAATTTTCTATTAAAAGTGAGGTTATTTGATGGTCGTTTTGTATTCATTATGGTTTTTCATTTTTAACTATCTATGGCATGATTTCCTATGTATTCAATTCAAATATATATTTAATTATATGAAAATAAATAGGCCCTAAAAGTCATTTATTGGAATAACCCACATTAATATTAGATACGGAAAATTCGCACCCGCTCGCAGCTCTAATTTAATGCCACATTGGAGAATTTCTTTTCATAATTTCACATAATCTTTTAACCTAAAAAAACCCTTGAGAGAGACATTTTTCTTTGCTACCTTTTCTCTTTTCAAGTAATTGTTCGTTTGCACATATGGAGAGATTGAGAGAAAGAGGTTACCTACTAAAAAAGTGATGAAATGTGAAGCCTTCCTCACTTGGGGTCTCAAAAATTTCATTGCTTTCTTCCTGTCGTTGTCAGCAAAGTGCTTTGTGAATATGGACTCCACCTCGTCAGTGAGCCTAACCACCTGAACATAACTCATACCATTATAACACAATCAAACCCAACTGACTCTTCGTGCGGTTAGACTGAGACAAACATCCAAATACAACTGCCAGCAGCCTCCACCCAACACAGATGCTGTGCTGCTTTTACTTTAAATAAAGGGAAAGAAAAAGGGAGGTAAAAGGAATATACAACTCGAGAGCACCTAAATGTCACTGCCCTCCTAGTGGGCCTGAGGCAAATATGGGCTTGTTCTTTTACTAGAATTATGATGGTTTGGGTTTTTGAGGCATGACTGGACATCATGTCCCCTTGGCATTTCCAAATTCCTTGTTTTTTGACAAGAACTTATGAATTCCAATACATGAAAGTCCCAATTGTCCCTTTAAGAATTCAGGAATTTCAACTTTTTTGCATTTTGGTGGAATTCTAAAATGCTCATCCCCTTAAGAGGATTTAAGAATTCCCCAGACAAGAATTCCTAGTATTTTAACAAGGTCCGAGTACAAGAGATAAAAATCCTTGGACCTGTTTACGAAAGAGATATAACAGGTAGGGACCAGGCCCCATGGAACAGATTATCTGATTATTTTTAAATAAATTATTACATATGATATAAGTATAGTGCTTGTTCTATGTACAAAAATTAGTGTATAATTTTATCAAATTGTATTTCATTATATATATATATATATATATATATACAGTATTCTAAACAATAAAGGGGTATTAGGTATGGTCCACCTAGACTTGAACTTGGATCCAATCTTTACTATGAACCATAAAATGTTGGCATCAAGGATTACCCAGTCGGGTTCATCAAGTAATCAGGTAGGCCCATTAAGTGCCGGTACAAGTCGACATACTAGTACATATTGGTAAGTCGAAAATATTGTGACATAATGGAAACATTAGCTGGCATTCATCCGCTTCTTCTACTTTGTTTTAATTTTGTTAAATGGCCAGTAGATGCTGCCCCTGATATGAGTGATCCAATTCATTTATATCACATTGTTTGTCCTGTACAAAATCTCAGATTGTAATGATTTAGAGAGTTGGGCTTATCAAGTTCAAAATAAATACACGATTGATCAACTTTTTGCTTGTGCTTGAAAAGCTGAAGGAGCACGTGGTCATGGAGTTTCTGCCGAGATTAGATAGATTCAAATGTTAGAACTCTATGATAATAATAACTTTGGACCAAGTCAAACCTTTAATCAGCTGGAGCTCACTAGGTGAGGAGTGTGGTAGGATTCTAGTACTTGGGAGTATATCTTTCTAGTGGAGCTCAATCAATGCTTTATACAAATTAGTAAAGAGCTTGCTAGTCTATTAGAAGCTAGTTGGTGGGTGCTTTTTAGAAGATGATGTGGGTAGGCTATTACGAAGAATCTCTTGAAGTCTTGCTATGATCCTAATATTTTCTTTATTGTTGGTCACCAGTTCTTCACTTTCGCACACAGATCACAGATAGACACTAAAGGAGAAATCTCATAATTTTAGTAAGGAAGTTGTAGCATAAAAAAGGCTTGATTTTTCTTTACTTTCACAGAAAAACTTCTCTCCGGACTAACATTAGATTTATGTAATAAGGCCGAGACGATGTCATCAAAAACAGCAATACTAATATTTTGCAAACTGCATGCGTAAGGGAACAACCACCTGAGCCACTATCTGTCTCATGGGTCAATGGTTCGTACCCCTACATATGCCCACATGTAATGCATGGATTGCTTTGCCCCACACGAGCCATTTTCATGACTCGCCCTGCAAGAACTCGCTTTTGTACTCTTTTTCGCACCTCTGCAAGGATGCCTTTGGCATATGCTCTGGGCGCAGTGCGCCACCATTGATTTTGTTCTGTTCTTGTGATTGAGAAAGAATCAAAAATGGAGTGACCCACCATATCAAGTTCGAGAATCATGACTTTGTGCCCGACAATGAAGGACAGAAATGAAAGGGTGCGCATCTATGCACCATGAGTGGCTTAGAAGATAGCATCTGGTGGACACTAAATCATGCATCTTATTACATACCTTATAGGAAGCTGCGAAATGCGATCTTTTCACTGCAGGCAAATAAGTTTCAGACGCTTGTTGTTTGGATACCTGCGAATCGCAGGAGCTCAAAAGGTTAGTACAGAAACAAATATGCTGATTGAGTGGATTGTTGAAATTGCTGTTGTCCATGGTACCCTTTTCATTTGAGGACAGCTACAGCCATGTATGCTAGTAGAGAATTATCCTACGTGCAATAGATACGCCATAAATTCATTGATTCATAATGTTTTCCATCGAACATATCTCGATCAGATAAACTAAGAGGGTGGGAAGTACAAGCGGCATAAAAAGGCCGGTTCCGGTCTTGGTTCCATGGTGGACACAAAAGAGAACTGTTAATGAGAGAATAGAATCGGTACTGGTTCCTTGGTTCTAGAACCGGAACTGTCCCACATATGGAACAGATTCTAGTACGGTAGAGAATGATATGAAAAAATACTTAATTTTTAGCAGGGATTCTTAAAAATTGAGGTAATATGTTGGGTTATGAGTCCATGGGTTGAGATTAAGGTGGAACTGGATCCGGACCCGGACCCGTTTCGATTACAAATCTATAAAAAGGATGGGAGCGGGGACCTGTTTACTTATTTGGGGCCTAAATAAGGAACCAGGCCCGATTTTTAATGGATCAAAATCTCTGGATAATCGAAGAATCATAGACTCATTTATATCCCTAGGCAGTACCATAAGCTAAGGGTAGCCGAGCAAAGCGGATTAGCTATGTACTAATGGTCACTGCCACAAATCAGTCAATTGAAAATGATGCAAGGATATAAAACATTTTTTAGACCCATGAATTAGAACCATTGGAAAAACAGGCTTGTAATCAATAATCACCTTGTCAAACTTCTTTAGGATCTTCCTAAAAGCAACCATATTCAGCGAGCTGAAAAGTATAGGAAAAGAAGGAAATAATAAGCACTAAGATCATTTTAGAGAGATTTTACCAAGTAAAGATAATATGAGAGAGAGACCTGTACGTTTTCAATGATCTAAGGCCTCTATAAAGTTCTACAAAAGCCCCTCTGATCATCTTTTCAGCGCATTGAATCCTCTTGCGAGTGATAAAATCCCCCGGATTTTCTTTCTTGGGGTTGTTTATCAAATCTTCCCACATGGATGCTGGCGTTGAAGCTGGAATATTTTCCATTCTCGTCCACATCTTCGGCTTCCCTTTCTTTGTCTTTGATCGCGCAGACCCAATGAAATTCAGGCCGTTCCTCTCCAACGCCCTGATCACCTCTTCTGCAGGAGAACTGTCTTGGGTCGTCAACTCGTTAGCTTCAGCTCTCCCTAAACATGAAAAAAAAAATAATAAAAATAAAAATAAAAATAAAAATAAAAAAAAAAAAACATTATAAAAATCGATAATTTGTATTTGCAGATATTATCTTGAAGTTTTACAAAATGAGCTTGATCAGATGATAGGATTTAAAAAATAGAAAAGAATGTAGTCTTGCATAGAATGTTAGAAGTTCACATTGAAAATTGTAAGGGTGTCCATCGCGGGGCGCTTGCAGAGTCTCTGATACGAGCTTGATTACGGGGCATGATTACATGTAGGCTCTGTGGTTGAAAAATTCTCCGATTTGACTCTTGACTCTCCTTAGTTATCTCATTTGGACAAAGGGCCAACTCAAATGCCCGGGAGACTTGGCCGAGTCATATCGTTTCAATAAGTTGTTTGCATTATGAACCATTTGATAGGTATATCTAATTTTAAATGAATTAAAATCTATCTATTTATAAGTAATTATGCATGAGGTTTAGAGTTTGCAATTTATAAATGATGGATCGAATGCAATTTGAAGCTTATATTTGATGTTTTACATTCTATATTTGGATTGAGAAATTATGTAATATGCAATGCGTTTTCTTTTATTTTCCATATTGTACTACTTTTCTTGCATATATAAATTTTTTTAATCAATTATCATGAATGTATGCACATAAATATATATATATAGTAGATTTATTTTTAAAGATTTAAAATTATTTAAAAAAAAAACATGACTCTTCCGAGTATCCATGTTGACTCTATCCGAGTCATTTTTTTCACATTGGACGAGTCGAACCCGAGTCACAAGTTTTCCAACCTTAGGATGCCTAGCTTCAGCTCAAGGGCCTTATGAGGGTAGAGCCAGGCCCCACATACATAATACCGCTAATTGAATATATGTCAGCCAGTGCCACACCAAACTTTTAAGAATATATTGGCCCAAAGTCCGGCCCCTTTAACAATCAGTCCAAAATGGTAAGCCTGATTGCAGCCCATGGGCTTAGAAATAGAGCCTGAATCAAGCAAAATACGAGTCAGGCTTGGAATCAGCATTGGCTGGTCCTCTTCCTGATCACCCGTAGAGAAATGATATAAAACAAATAATAGGAATACCCCAGAAATACCGATTATATATGCATGCATACAAAAGACACTCGTCCGGCTGCTCTAAGCATCTTACTTCGAAAATTCTTGAGTTGCAGGAGTAGACTCCAAAGTCAAAATGAGTGTTCTCACAGGTGTACAGGAATTTTACAAATTTTACTCCAGTAGAAATGACACATCATAATGGATAAAAGGAATTTGTCTCGCAGCTAGTTTATTAATTCAGTTTGATATAATTAATCTCAAGAGATAGGCCGGTTCCTCCCTCTTTTGGAGCTAGAAGTCTTGATATCAACCCTGGTTCTCCCTTCTTTATGAATTTAAGGTTGAGTCCATTAGTGCTACCACCTTGGGCCATAGTGGGCCATAGGGGTGTTTACCCGGCTTCTCTGGTCCAGAGGGATTAGTTCAGTTCAAAGGGTTGGGAACCCTCCGATAGCTAAAGAAGAAAAAAAGAAAAAATTTCAGCCAATCAATCAAATTTTTCAATCCAAAATTCGGACCTATTGGATCAAAACCTATGTTTCAATTTTGGATTCATTAATTCAAAAATGAGCCAAACTTTTCGATTTTGGTCGCCCTTTTCTTAAATTCAAATTTTAATTTGAACAAAAAATACCCTCATTGATGTAAAAACCTAAGTGTGGATTTTTTTTTTTTTTTTTTAATAACCCCTCTCATGGGTTCATATAATTTGCATTTTTATTCACATCACACTATTCTCATTTCTCTTTACCAACCATATAACAGAATCATCACAGCCAGAGCAAGAAACCGATATGGCAATGCAAAATTAGAGCAGAGACTCATACCTGAAAGATCAGAGCTCCTGATGGAAGAATTGGATTTTGCAGGCAAGCACTTCCGGTGACTTTCGTCGAGGAACTGCTTCCAATTGACGAGAATCTGGAGCTGTTTTTTGAGAGACTCTCCTTTCTCGAGAAATTCCCTTTCTCTGTTGATGTAGAACTGATCCACCTTGTTAAACTCCCCATCTAAAATATCGAAGAAGTCCTTTATCTCGTCTGCTTCAGAGAAGAATTGCACGAGATCGCTGCCGTTCAGATCTTCCTCATCTCCTCCTCCCTGTCCCTTCACCTGCAAGGAATAATCGCGATAAATTAGCACGGTCCGTTTTCTCGCGAGAGAATATCACGTCTTTTGTGTGTTGGGAGAAGCAGCTGACGCTTTTGGCCGTTCATCTGGGTGTTGGAAACAGGCGTGAATATGCTTGAAAAGGAAAGAAAACGAAACTAACAGGAAAACGCCGATACGAGAGTGAAGAAACGGGAGAAAGATATCGGAGGAAGATGAAAGTTTGTGACCGTACCGGCGAAACGTTAATGAAATCTGACACGGAGAATCCGAAATGTTGATTTTTCAGAGCAGAAGCCTCTCTTTTGTGCTCAATACCAAACTGGACAAAATCAGCACCAGATCTCGCTCAAAATGAAGACATTGACGGTTACAGAGAAACGTTACGAAATCCGACGCAAACGGCTGGAAATGATATTGTTTCGGATGCGTTAAAGACAAAAAAAATGTAAAAATTTTTGAGAAGATTTCTTCTCAATACCGCGACATAATAAATTGAAAAACGATAACGTTTGTGCCGGTTCCCGAGAAACGTTACAGATCGGACATGAGTACATGAGAGATGCTGGAAACTCGCGGTTTCCTCTGTTAAGCGAGATTTGAGTGGCAGATTCCGCGACAACATTTGTAACAGTTTTGATTCTTTCGGAGAAGATAATAGATCAGATATCCATAAACAGCAACCAAAAAATACAGGAAATCTACTTTACCTCTGGTTTCTCTTCGGTAGCACTTGTGAAATTGGGGATGATCTTTTTCTTGACGAAGCTCCTGATAGGGTCGAGAAGGGAGAATCCGAAATGTTGATTGTCTTTTGATTCGGGATTCATCGATCGACATATCTTGATGTTCTTGATGATCTTCTTCAGCTGCCAGTAATTCACAAAGGCTTCTTTCCATTCTGGAATCAGCTGAGCTTCCAGCTCCTTTGAGAATTTCACCATTTCCTTTTGCCTCTCCTCCACTAATCTTGCTTGCTTTTCAATGACGCGCAAAGGAGAAAGAGAGAGGTGCTTGATATAGTGAGGAGAGTGGGAGAGACAGGAGCACTGGATATATAGTTTTTGAGTTTGGATCGTCTCTGGCGCGACCACACGAAAAATGCGAGCTTTGTTCGTGTGGGCCCCTCTTCAATTCAGAGCTGTCAAAACATCATTTGAGCTTACTTGGAAGAATTGGAGATTCCCACCTTTCGAAGGAATTGATCTTGGGTCCCACCTGTTAAAAATTGAAGCCGCTCAAAATAAATGTCCCACTACAAAATTTATTTTATGATAAACGATATTAAATATAGATAAAGAATACATAATATTGTGTTAACCATCACCATGCATAAGCCCTAGCGGAGTTACAAACCACCATCAAACTGATCAAAGGTGAAACATGTGACTCAAAATATTATCTATTTATTAATTCTTTTAGATAAAGTTATTTATTTATTTATTTATATTTTATAATGAACAAAGTGGCTCGAGGGTAGAACCATGCATGGTGCATCTAGCTTCGAGTCTATTTTATATATGATGAGCCTATGTGGATTGACATGGATCCTATTTGTTGATTAAGATTGATGCGAGTTATTGGATCAAGATTCTAGAAAAGATATTCAAATTTCACCTTTTATAGAAAGAGAAATGCTCTCCTACAAGCTACTACATATGAAGTTCCACTAGCTATGTAAGGCCTACTTTTGATTAGTGTAGGTCCTTCACATTCCCTTACACCCATAATTTGGGAATCACGCCCAGTTTAACAATCATCAAACCTTTATTCAGTGTTGGTTTAAATCTCAAAAAAAATCTATGGTTTGAAAACGACTAAATGTCAAGGCTATTAAATCAAGCATCGGAATGATTTTATGGTGCTGATTTTCTTGTTGGCACTTATCCTTAGGGAGGCCTTTTATGTACCCCAACCCTAATAATAAGAATGCATTCTAAGTAGGTCCCACAAGCTGGAATATTGCCTCTCTTAAAAAGTAGATCCTATTTAGTATATAACTAGCACAAAGCCTTTCAAAATAAATAATCATAGATTAAAAAGATTATTAAAGTACCTTCTTTCATAGAGAAAGTTGAATAAAATAGAAATAGAAAAATTATGGCACAAATGGAATTCACGATATGGGGGGTAGAAGAGAGTTTGTATAGAAATGAAGAATTGAAATAAGAAAGTTTTTACAGAAATGAAGAACTAAAACTTTAAAGGGTGAAGAGTAGACATCAGTGATTTGGTGGAGAGTAGAGGTTAGTGGTTTAGTGGAAAAAAAAAAAAACATGAGTGGGCAGTTATGAGATAAGTTGTGGAGAGAGAACGTGGAACATTTGAATAAAAAGATATAACCGTCAGTCAAAATTGTAACCGCGGGTCAAAATTGAAGCCAAACCCCTTGGCTTTAATATATTACAATAGGGGTTCTCAAAAGGATAAAAGTTAAGCTCTTCCAACACTCAAACCAGAAATTATTATACAGTAAAAGGAATGAGTTGTCCACTAAATGAAACCCGAAGAATTTCTAAAGAATTAGATGGCCACTAACCTCTTTTTTTTTCCATCACAATGGCTGTAGTCAACAAATGATATCAAGGATTAATTGTTGGCAATTTTGGTAAATGGAAAAGAATTTGTGCTCTTTTTTTTTTTTTAATAGTGAGAAATGCTTCTATTTTGTTTATATAGTACCTTCAAATACGTATTTTAGAATTGCGACTTTTTACCGTGGTTTTATCAGTATATTTTGGTCTTTTTAAATTTTCATTACAGCTTGAGGCATCAATAATAATAATAATAATAATAATAATAATATATTCCAGTTCTTGCTTAATAGACTGCTGAACATCACGTGCCAACAAAAAAGTGACTTTTCGTAGTGGAAAAAGCCTGCTTTAAGCAGTGTTTTTTTTTTTTCTTAGAAATTATTTCCGTCACCAAAAGTGCTGACAGTTTTAGCAGTGAAAAATAACTTTCACTGCTAAAAATGACTTCTAGTTTACTTGAGAATCCTCAAAATGAAGATTTCCACTAGCAAAAGTCCTCCAACATCTATAATTGCGAAACATAGATTTCCCAAATTCTTAGGGAAAACCGTTGAGAAATCCCCAAGGATTTGGTTTCCAAATATAAACTTTAAAAGAAATACCTTGATCAAAAACATATATGGACTTGAATTCTAAAAAAAGAACTTAAAAAAAAATATATCAGTTTCGCATCTGATTTATTTTTTACTGGAGACTTCATATATTCAAATGATCAGATATCAATTAATACTTCCATTAGTTTTACATATATACAATTTTGAGACTCCACCAAATCTCCCCAGATGAAATTTGCTCTCTTTATTACTGACAGAGCTGCTATTTTCACTGAGGCCACATCAGGTACAAAAAGTTTCAATGACATAGAACACTTGACTTGTGTGCAGATCATCAAAAACCCAAACTCACAACTTACAAGAATTTTATGAGGCTTTTTAACAGAGCCCACTATTTAAAAAGAGCAATAGCCTTATCCTCTTTTTCATTTTTATCTGGGTAAAAATCACCTTATCATTGCTGGCTCGTATGATATATGGGGCCCAATTATCCCACACTTACATGGTGCAACTCATTTCACACTCTTATTCCCTATGACGTGGATTCATGTCCAATTTTGTACTCATCAAATCTTTACTCACAGTCATGTTGAATCTCAAATCATTCTATGGTTAACCATTAAACTTTAAAGCTGTTAAATCAAAAGTGAAGCTAATTTGAAGGCGTGATTTTTTGCATGATTCTTATCTATAAAACTACCTTTCCATCCTCCCTCTCTCAATATTAGATATGGATTCAAGTGGGTGAGGTCAAGAAGAATATGCGAGGTTATAAGCCAAGCCAACTCAATAGATTTTCCGACCACGCCTGAGACCGAGCGAGTGTTTGTGTGAAATCAGCACACTTGGAAAAGTTCTAGCATGGATCAGGGATTTGTGTGAAATCAGCACATTCACAATCAGATGATTGTGGGCATCAATTTTGAGTGCTTAGAGTTCAGCGCTACTAAAGTACAATGTAACTGTAGATTTTACAGCTAAAAGATGTTTCAGTCATCTGATCATGTACTTATTTACATTTTGCTTCCCTTTAATCTATGTTAATACTTTATGAAACCAAGTTTATACCAAGCAACGGTAGGCATTAAGGTCAGTCCCATAGAACTTTACCCAGAAAAAAAAGGGTTCGGTCCCATAGAAGGGGCTTCCAACTAGCTCTCTTTACTATCTGATATATGCATGATTGATGTATTTTTTGCATCAAATCTTATATAATCACTCTTCTATGTAAGTACATATATGAAATCTACCTTTTAAAGATCTATCTATCTGATCATTATAGTTGTGGGCCTACTCCGGTTACCTATAACATTTTTCAGCTCTTCTCTCAGGTATCGTTTGGGAAGGAGTTAAAATGAGGGGAGGGAAAAAAAAGAGGGGAAAATGGAGAAAATGTTGAAATTGAGGGTGTTTGGGAAGGGTGGTGGGAAAGTGGGGGTAAAATTAGTGTGGGGCCCACTCCAAAATTTCCCATTCAAAACTAGGGGAAAATGGGAGGCAAAGAGGGGATTTTAAAAAAGATTACTGAACTGCCCTTTTGTCAAATTAAAGCTTTTGCAAAAGTAAGGATAAAATGGTAATTATTTATCTACCTCACAAACAAACAAAATTATATTTTTTTACTTTTCTTCCCCCTACTTTTTGACTATCCAAACAAGAGGAGGCCAATCTCCCTCCATTAGAAAGAGCTGCTGCACCTTGCAATGATGGTTGGGTGAAAACTTTTCATCACCATTGAAGCAGAGTCCCCGGTCACGCCGCTCCTTCATTTCTGTAGGTGTGAGTTTCTTAATGGAAGGAATGGGTGACTTGCTTGAACCGGTGCCAACTGGTAGAGTCGTTTGTGTGCCCACCACACCATTTAGATGACACTTGGCTGCTAGTTTTTCTTCTTGTAGCCTTGTCAGTCCAATGGCGGCTGACAAGGAAGTGGGCTTGAACATCTACACGTCAAGCCTAATGTCTTCCTTGAGCCCACCCACGAAGCAGCTAATCACGAAGGCTTCATTAAGG
Organism: Umbellularia californica; assembly: GCA_028538565.1. NCBI lineage: Eukaryota > Viridiplantae > Streptophyta > Magnoliopsida > Laurales > Lauraceae > Umbellularia > Umbellularia californica. Next base: position 6,970,890 of record JAPQWN010000001.1, on the reverse strand, counting down.
TTTGTCGTTCGATTAGCCAAAGCTTCAAATTGAGCCTGGTAGTCTTGGACGCTAGATACCTAGTGTAGCTTAGATGAGGTGGGTATCGGATCTTCGAACTTAGTTGGTCCGAATCGCACCTCCAAAGCATGAACTAAGTCATTCCACTCTGTTAAAACACCTAATTTCTCCATCCAGCGATACCATTGTAAGGCCTTGCCTTTCAGGTGAAAAGATGCTATCACCATTCTCTAAGTAATTGGAGTTTGATGATAAGTAAAAAATTGCTCTGCTCAATAGATCCACCCAGATGGGTCTTAACCTTCGAATCGAGGGAAATCCAAACGGAGGGCTCTGGTTTAGATCGTCCCACCTTATCTTGGATGCGAATGATCGAACGAGGACTCTGCCTTGTGAGATAATTGCTCATACTTGGAATCAAGGATGAAAATAACGGCCGCCGCCAAACCGCTACAAAGCGGGTGATACGTAAAGTAACGGGGATACATAGTGGCGTAGCGGTGCGATTTGAAAAAATTATAAAAAAAAATTTTTAAAAATTCTAAAAAATCCAGAAAATTATAAAATGAAAGAAAATGTGGTTCTTTTGCAAAAGTAAGTAAGAAAATGGGGTATAGCGGTGCCCTCAATATATGAGGTCCTGTATCGCTATATAAATAGAAAATCATAGTAATTATTAGTTTTTTCACATGTATTCATGTTTCTTAGTCATGCTAACTTAAAAAATAATGGAAACCTAAAAGAAAAAAAAAAACTAGAACGTAAAACAAAGGTATTAGAATTAAGAAAACTTAAGAGTTAGGTCATTACTCAATACTCATTAGTGAACATTGAACAATCAAATATCAATAGTCAAGATTCAAATTCAATTAAGTGAATGAACTATGAAGTGATAAATAATCAACATTCAATACCAATTTAGAAATGATAAAGAGTAGAGAGTTAGTGAAGGAAGTAGGAATACCTTAATCACCACTAAAAGGAATGTCTACCAAGATTCAAGGCACTATGGTTATCCTCATCCCCATCAGTGTTATCATTTGTATTGGCACCATATTGAATTTGATATTGATGAGCATTGGAATCCACAAATCCAAAGAAGGCAGCCGCACCCACATCATAAAAACTTGGAGGAGGTGGAGGTGGATATCTACCATATTGTGTTTCACCATAGTCACCATATGAGCAGGACCCTGAAGCTGAAGACTGTTCTTCTCCTTTTTGTACTTGACCATATGGAAAATAGTCAAAATACTATGAGAGTCCTTGTCTACTGTACCTACGATTCCATGAGTCAGCCCATAATGCCGCTTGTTGTCCTCCAACACATCCACCCATATTTCCTTGTTCATTACTACCTCTAGGAGCATGTGGTGAGACTCTCTGACGCCGTTGATAACCACGGTTTCTTTCCATTCTTTCCGGAAAATCATGTACCTCCTCTACAGGAATGACATCTTCTTGATCATGTTGGTAGTATTCACTAGTAGCACCTGTCCCACTAGTGTCTCCTGCTCCATCTCCCTCACCATGGCTATTCGAAGAGACGGTGGTACTCGTCCTCTCAAAAGATGACACAACATGAGCAGATTCTTTCCCTTTAGGTTGTGATTGCGGGCCTTACGGCTGTGCACTTGAGCCTTCTCTTCCAAGTGGGCACCCTTTGCCTCGCCCATATCTCCATCAAGCAAATCTCTAACCTCCTCCTGAAAGTCCGGATTTGAATCTAGCAATGTATCCTCTATCTCGGCTATTCATGGGAGCAAGGGATCGTCCTCTCTGAATGTTTGATGCAAACTAATAGGACAATAGCTCGGATCATCCCTTGCCTTCATTTCTCTTGTTCTGTTTTTCAACTTCAAATTGTAATGGCAATATACAAGCTTGTTGAGTTTTTGCATTGTAAGCCGATTTCTGGACTTTGTGTCGATCAAAGAGAAAGTGCTCCAATTCCTTTCACAGTTTGATGAAGTTGTAACTTGACTAAGGATGCGAACATCTGCTTTCTTTAGAATTGGAGTATCCTCTCCAAAATCCATCCACCAATTAGCTGAAATTCAATGTAAACAAATAAAATTAGATATTCCTTAAGTCCTTTCAAGTTCCAATCAATTGAGAGATAAATAACAAAAGCTTAATATGTTGAGTGATTGGGTCTTTTGTTCATACCAGGTGGCATCTTTCCAATCGCCTTTGTTGCAAGAGGGTCAGCAAAGCCTCCTCTCCTTTGTGTGTATGTAGATATCTACAGTGTGAAAATTAGGAATAAATCAATAAACCATACATGTTTAAAACTTATCCCAAGCATATACATATGTCATCTCAAATCTCAATCACTAACTCACCTCTTGGATGGCTTCAATTGAATCATCAACTCCCAATAATTTCTTCAACACTTTCTTTAATCCTACCCTCAACTCCGTATCTATTGCATCACTGTGTTGTTGGGCATTCGGTTAGTAGAATTCGGATTAAGGAAATAACCTACATTGAAAATAAGTTGAAATGCAAAATGATTAAACATCAATCAAAGAGAGCTAGATTGTTTTAAAAGCATCAAATAGTGATATTGTTATTGGGTACCTGCAGCATGCAATGGATGGTGCAACTGGTTGTTTTACCGGGCATCGATAATCTTTATATATTCATCATGATATCTAACATTTTCCATGATACCTTGTTTAGCCCGATACATTGCTTTATATATATATATATATATATATATATATATCTCATTATTGGCTTGTCACCATCCACAAGCCGCAAGACTCTAACTAAAGGCTCATAAACCTTTAATAAATTAGACACTTTCTTCCAAAATTTATTGTCCCTCATCAAGTTAGGGATCTTAAATTCTGGACACTCGTTGCATTGCCCCATTTCTAACGAAGTCATTCCTCTGATGCAAACATCTGAATCAGCTCTGTTCTAAACATTACAAGGCTCTCCATCACAATGAAATGGGTAGCAAACCTAGTTGATCCCGGACGTATCAAGGCATGGTTATTTGTAAATCTTTTCATCGAGCTCAAAAGCCATGAATGATCATAAATATATCTGGTAATGCATCTACATGCTTTGATAACTTCAACAATTTTCTTCTTTCTTTCAATATCTTCCATAATGAGATCTATACAGTGTGCTGCACATGGAGTCCAAAACAGATGAGGCATTTTATTCTCCAACATCTTACCGGCTGCCTGGAAATTGGCGCCACTATCTGTAACAATCTGTACAATATTCTCTTCTCCCACGCTATCTACAACCTTTTCCATAAAAGTGTATATATATTTAGTTGTCCGTCTATGTTCAGATGCATCCACGAACTTCACAAAGACACACCCAGTGACTGATTGTATCAAAAAGTTATTAATTGTATTTGTGTCCCGCTGGGTGGACATAATGGTGACCCCATTCTGTTGCCACATGAGTCTAAAGTTCTCCATCCATGCCTTTATTTCTTTATATTCTTCTTCGAGACATTTAATGCCCACATCATAAACAGAGGGCGACTGTATTGCCCTGCTACTTTATGCGGCAACATCAAGAATTGTTTGGAAATAGTGGGAATCTATTGCTGTAGGTGATATGTTCTTGTGAATTAGCCATTTTGCTGTAGCTTTGGCTAACTTATCTCTTGCACTCTTCATGACCCATTTCATAACACTTGATATATTTGGTTATTTAGCCCCCTCTTTTCTAAGTGCTAGAGGATCAACGGGGGGAGAAACTGCTCTTTTAATAGAAATAACTTCTACATCAACATCCCGTTCTCGGGTGCTAAATGCCTTACGCATGGCCCCTGCAATACCCTTGCCCCTTGTTTGGCACAACAGATGAACCCCCTGCATCATAATATTTGCTGCTTCCAGCAAATGCACGACGTTCATATTCTTCTTTGTGACTCATGATAGACTTTCGGCGTGTAGCCTCCATCTGTGTATCTTCATCATCAAAACATTTATCCACAAATACATCATAATGGGCAGCATCAACATCTTACTGCCTCTTTTCTTTTATCTCTATTTTTCTAGCTTTGTTTTGACCAACCAAAGCTTTCATTTGTTCCCGTACTTCCCTTGGTACTTCGGTACAGCTAGCAACATTGTCAGAAATGCAGCACAAGTGGTGCTTGAATCTTGTAATGTCCCCATTGGTCACTTCCCCACAAAACTTACATTTGATTTTCAACCTGTTGTTCTCAACTGCCTCACCAAAGCTCCATGCAGGATCAATATCACGAGGCATTTTCAAAAATCAATTGGCAAACATAAATGCACAAAAGAAGACTGAATACCTATAAATATGAACAAGTAGTATGTTAGAAATTAAAAAATTAAAAAACATGTTAAAGGAAACATGTATCTAACACTTAAGCATCATTTTCTTAACATTTAATTGGTATTTCATTACTTAAGGTACAATTTTTTTCAAAAATTTAAAAAATCCGAAAATAAGTAAATAAAATAAAATTAGAAAAAGACAAATATATGTTGGATTAATCTATGCAAAACATAGATATCACATTTAGGGGCCTTATTTAAAACAATATAATGGGTAATGAATTAGTTAAGGCATTTTTTCCTTCAAAAAATAAATAAATTCGAAAAAAAAAAGAAACAAAAAAGGGAAAGACAAAGAAATGTTGGATTGATCTATGCCAAACATATTCAAAACATTTAGGAGCATTTTTCAAGACATTTGATTGGCATTCAATTACTAAAAATATTTTTTTTACAAAAATAAAAAAAATTGAAAATAAAAAAAGGAAAAAAAATGAAAAACAAGCAACATATGTTGGAATGATCTATGGGAAACATAAATCTAAAATCTAGGAGCCCTTTCCAAGACATTTGATTGGCATTCAATCACTAAAAATATTTTTTTTACAAAAATTAAAAAATCTGAAAATAAAAAAAGGAAAAAAATTTGAAAAACAAGCAATATATGTTGGAATGATCTATGGAAACATAGATCTAAAATCTAGGAGCCCTTTCCAAGACATTTGATTGGCATTCAATTACTAAATTTTTTTTTTACAAAAATTAAAAAAAAATCCGAAAATAAAAAAAGGAAAAAAAATGAAAAACAAGCAATATATGTTGGAATGATCTATGGGAAACATAGATCTAAAATCTATGAGCCCTTTTCAAGACATTTGATTAGCATTCAATTACTAAAAATAATTTTTTTACAAAAAGAATTTTCAAAAATAAAAAAAGGAAAAAATTTGAAAAACAAGCAATATATGTTGGAATGATCTATGGGAAACATAGATCTAACAAAATGAAGCTATTTTCAAGTTGTTTCATGAGTTTTCCATAAGTGATAATGGTTTTTTTTTTAAAATAACATAAATCCAAAAATAAAAATAACAATATATAAAAAAAACAAAAGATATGCATGTAAGATCAAAAGGAAGCATGGATCTACGATAAAACAAGACAATGATGCCATTATGTTATGATTCATAGTAGTTAGAGAGTGATAATCTCAAAAGTTAAAAAAAATCGTATACCTAGATGAAGAATCTTGTTTATAATCTTTAGAATTCTTTGAATAGTTGAATGTTGGTGATTTGGTGGCAAGAAACCTTGAAGAAATCCACTTGGGAGACACTTGGAACCACAAGGAGGAAGAAATCACAAAAGGAGAGAAGAGAGGGACAAGAGGGTTAAGAAACCTTAAAGTCGTCAAACCCCCCCCCCCCCCCCCCCCCCCCCCTCCTCGACACGGGCCGTGGCGGCCGATATTTATATCCATGCTGGCATCCATTGATGAAATTTTGTGAAGGAGCTCATTCAAGATCTAGTTCTGTTGATTGAAGTTTTCATGAAGTGCACTCAACATTTGTCTATGTTGATCAAAGGTTTCCCTTAGCTGGTGAACAGCTTCATCGAGTTTGGCTATCTGAGTGCCTTCGGCCATACCAGAACCGTTAGGCTCTGATACCAAAGATGTTGCGTGCAATTTCCTGCAACGAGGAATGATAAAATAATTGGATTGTTCGAGGCAGCCAACCACCTTAAGAAGATGAAGGAGAAATGTGTCTTCTTTTTTTCTGTCTCATTTATCTCTTTACATCACCATTAAATACATGACACATCCGCATTAAATACATGACACATCACCTAAACCACTACTTAGACATGCAAGTATCAAACAGCTTCTTACTCAGTAATAAGAGGTGTCGGTTCTACTTTTCCTCACCTGAGGGCTCTCTTACCTCACTCGAGGGCTCCATCACCTCACCAAAGGTCTACTACCCTCACCCGAGAGAGGGGTCCCAACCTGCTATAGTTGGGTACCCAGAAAAAAAAAAAAAGAAGCTAGCAATACTAACCAGTGTATCGAATAAAGTTGTGAATAATACTGATTAAAAATCATTTCTTAACAAAACCATTTTTTGGCACAGAAGGGGGTACATGTTTATGAATCTAGATTGTCCATTATGTGCAGTTTTCAACCCATAACTGTGAGTTAGACAAACACAAATTAACCATATATTTCACATGTATCCAATCTTACAGTTAATATTGTTTCAATTGACCTGGAATATGGGTTGTGTACAAATGCATGGAACTTGGATTGAATTAACTTTTTGGCTCGTAAAATTTTGTTTAATTTTATGATTGAGCTCCATCTTTTAGAAATTTATTGAAACTCAAATGGTGACTCTTGATTGGTACATATTTTAAATGATTTGATCTTCAGAAAGTGGACTAAACATATAAGGATTTGATTTAGCACTATACGAGTTTTATCTTACTGAGAATTATTCTCGTATTGTGCTTGAGAACTCGCCTACGGGCACCCTTTGGCCATGCCAATCATAGGGGAAGTGGGGGATATAGAATTATAGAAATATTTCAACGACATCTAAGGGCATGCAAAATATCAATTTCAATATTGGATCATCCTACTACGGCTTCAAGTTAGATGTTTTTAGAAGGCATCTCTTTAATTTTTAGATCTGAATCCAATAATGAGTAACAATGGAAACAGTGCCAAAAGTAGGCTAGCTTGTGACAAATTTGGGGGGTCTTGGGCAATTTGATCAATATGAGAGTCAGGTCTATACAATAATGTTAATTGAAATTATCCACACCCGATCACCCTGCGAATGAGCATCTCCCAAATTTGACACTCATCATGAAAAATGTATAATGACTTCATCTAATGGATAGAAATTATTATTATTATTATTATTATTATTATTATTATTTGCTATCGGATGGTTCCTAACCCTTTATGTTGAACTAATCCCTCATAGCACAGAGGGAAGCTGAGTAAACACCCATGTGACCCCAAGGTGATACCACTAGTGGACTTAACCTTCGATTCCTGAATAAGGGGGAACCAGGGGTCGATACCAAGACCTCTAACTCCGGTAGAGGGAGGAACCGTAGTCGTGTTCACTTGGCCAATCCTTGGGGGTTAATTGATAGAAATTATGAAGTTCGAGAATCTCAAAAGAAGTGCTTTCGTGATTACAGGCTTGTCATTTTTCACACACTTCAGAATCATCATTGAACTTTCCAATTTTTCTACATCCCTCTTCCCATGATTGGTATGGATTTAGGTGGGCTTCATAGGCTAAGCATTGCGTATACTCACCGCTAAAAGAACAGGGCCGTTTTCGAAAAACACTATATAATATGTGTGTGTAAGATATAATCTCATGCAGTCAAATGATTTGTTGGGATTTTACTCCATAATCATTTTCATATTTTACCAGGCTGGATCCAAGCTTTCTACTGCCCGACCGAGTTCAGGCCCATAAATTTAATGGGGATTTGGTTTCAACTCCTATGACCTAAACTTACTTTTGGGTTCAGGTTCGGGTCCAAATCCTATTTGTCAAAGGTCCTAATCCTGGCTCCTCATTGAGAAAAGGATTGCATTAACATATTATTTGGGTATGTTTCTGAAAAAGAAATCTCATAAAACCAACACACTCATGATTAAGTGATGTTTGCACCTAAGTGCTGCATACACTCAAGTAAAAATATAACTATTCACTTTTGGACCAATAATAGCCCAACGTGGCAAAGAGAGAAAAGGGATGTAACTCATAACTGACAAGCCTCCTAATCCAATGGGATACGCACAAAAATAGTCTTGTCTAAACTGGAAAGATTGGAAAGATCATGTAAGTACACTTTTGCAAGGATTTGAATTCCAAGTCCTCATAAATAATTGAAGAGAGCAAAGTGGGGAGGAAGAGCAAGAATAAGAAAAGGAAGAAAATAGATAGAGGAAGATCCTCTCACTTAACCATGAGTTGATGTCATTGCATGGAGTTTTCCACTTCCAACTTCCAAGGTCTTCAAACTTCAAACTAGGTTATTGCTCTCTTCACAAGAGTTTTGAATGTACGCACTTAAAATTTTTAACAAGCATGTTTGCTTGCAAAGAATTCATAAAAATTGAATACATAGGATATCATATTTAAATAGGACCCACCAAAAGATTATTAAAGCAGTGGAGGGTGAAGGATATGAGCTGATGGGCGAGGAATTATAGGAGGTAAACTAAGACTTTTTCTCTTTCTCATATTCTATTTTCTTTAAAGGGGATGTTATTTGATGTTCATTTTTTAACATTCACCTTTTGATTCTAATATTTAGTAAGTTAGAAAAATATGAAGTCTTAGAAATCCTTTGCCTGACCAAATGCTTTCTAAAATGTTATTTCTCAAAGAAGGATATTTGTTCACACCTTGTGTAGCCATAATTAGCCATTTGAAATATGGCAATACCACCTTAAAATTGGATATTCTTGATTAGACAATCATAACCTTCGATTCTAGCTTAATGGGAGTGGTATTGGTGATTGTGAATGGGTACAGTGACCAAAGGTGGGGCCTAAGTGCGCTTGTTGAGGTAGGAGATAGTATGCATATACTAAATGTAAAGTGGCTTTGATACAATTCAAAAGTGACTAACCATGGCTATCCGATCACATCATCTTCCATTTATACCTAGACCATTTTTACCAAAGCTCAATTTAAGAGGCCTTCAATTGCGTCCAATCTGCGACTAGAAGTGGAAGAAACGTGAGGTTCACCTTCCTGCCTTTTCAGCGATAGACGGATATAAAGGGTCCGGATCCCACACGATTCAGGTGACCAGGATCTGTGGAACTCTAACATAAGGTCCTTATTATTATTGATTATCCAAATCGTTCAAAATGAATTTAGCCCTATTGGCAGACGTATCCTCAAATCTTACTCGCACCCGCCTAGAATTAAGCACATGGCTGATAGCGTGCACAATCTCATACATAATGATTAATCATATATGTTTTAATCATGTAATTAGTCATGTTCTTAATTATTATATATATTAAAGCAAAGGGAGTAGTAGGCTGTGGAGGGTGCCACATCAACCCTAAGAAATCTCTCCTTTCAAAGAAATACAAACATATATATATATATATAGCCCAACAAATTTCCTTAAATCTTCTCCATTGAAATCTCAACCCATACAGATTTTCTTAAATCTCCTCCCTTAATCCTAGATTTAGTTTAATACTGTTTCTAATTCCTTTCCATCTTATGTCATTGTTCTCTAATCTAAATCTCCTCAAAACTCCTAAAATCTCTCCATCCCCTCCAATCTTTGCTAAAAAATCTCTTCACTTCTTCCTTTCTAAAAACCTAGAAAATACTCCAGTTTTGATTAAGAGGAACGACGAGATATGTGGATTATTCACCCAAGTTCAGCGTATGACCTCTCATGTCAATTGATCTGGGGTGGGCCACAGCTCAAAGTATTGATCATAGGACATATGTTGATAGATGGCTTTTTGAGATAAAATTTAGGATGCCCAAAACAAAAGATAGTCTTGAATCTGAAATAAAATTCATTGATACACGATGAGAATGAGATAGCCGTTGGATATCTTGGCCATGGACACATGGTAAAGGTGGCCCATAGCTTGGGATGAATGGGGGATGAATGGGATTATGTGGGCTGCACCAGTCCAACGGTTGAGGTGGTTTGGAGGTAGTATTGTCTTTGTGGGCTGCACCAACCATTTGTTAACAAATGGTCCAGTTTCATGTGATTCATGATCAACTGTTATTCATTCTCATCAGAGTATAATTCACACCTTATGACTCTCCCTTCATCTCTTTTAGTATTATTTTATTGACTAACCTTCCAGTTGTTGGACCCAGGGTTTAAAATCGCGGCTCGCGGTTATCGCGGTTCGCGGTCATCGAGGCCCATTGCGGAGCGAATTTTTATTTGACCCCAAAAAAATCCGAAAAAATATCCAAAAAATCCAGAATATTATAAAATGGTAGAAAATAATGTTTTTTTCCATTAGTGCACACTTTAAAGCAAAATAACAGTCCCCCTCAAGTTATAATATCCTGTATCACTGCTGTATCGATTTATATACTAAAATAAGCTGAAATATCATAAAATTGACATAATGCAACCATAATTTTGGACAAACTAATAGTGTTAAACATTTAAAGCCTACAAGCAAGCAATAAATACTAATAGAGTTAGTGCAGGTGTCTAATGCGGTAATGCCAGAACGAGTGGCAGCCTGGCTCGATATTATCACCTTAAAACACTAGATCTAGGGAAAAACTAGAGAGTAACATCATATCTAAGTATCTAACTCAATATAAAGCCTTTGGTAGTTTGGTTCATGTATTAGTGTATTACACAATCTTTTAAAAAAAAAAAAACCTATAATAATTCGGATTTAAATAATGAAGAAATAAAAAATACTACAAAAAGTGCTAATACTCACACTTTTTTGTTCCAAAAGTGTAGATATATTTTAAACTAACACATTATTAATGCATTTGAACACTAATTTGAAAAAATGTAAATGATATCAAGAAAAGCCCCAAATTTTTGAAATAAAAAAAATCTAGATCTACAACTTAAAACACTAAATCTAGGGAAAAATTAGTGAGTAACATCATATCTAACTCAATATAAAGCCTTTGGTCCATGTATTAGTGTATTACACAATCTTTTTAAAAAAAAAAAAAAAACCTAAAATAATTCGGATTAAAATAATAAAAAAATAATAAATATTACAAAAAGTGTTAAAACTTGAATTTTTTTGCTCTAAAAGTATAGATCTAACACATTTCAACCATCTCTAAGTTATTTTGATGTTGAATCTTGAAAAGAACTCCAAAAAACAAAAAAAATAAGCTTGCCAAAGAGGCCCCTTGAGTTTGATTAGCTTTCCCCACATACAAATCCACTCAAAAGTAGCTAAGATTTAAGTTTTTCCATGCATTAGAAGTTGTAAAAGCCCTCAAGTATGCTTAGGAAGCTCTCATGAAGAAGAAGAATGAAAAGGGAGAAAGAAGAAGGAAACCACACTCAGCACAGTGAAGAAAAAACACGGCAGAACGTATTTAAAAAAAAAAAAACAGCGTCAGCGATATAACCGTTATAACGTTACGGCCGTTATATTCAATATAACGGCCGTTACAGGCCGATATTTTGGCGATATTTTCCCTGATATCGTATCGGGGCCGTTATATATCAAATATCGGCACGTTAACGGCCGTTATGTAACGGTAACGGCCGTTATTTTAAACCCTGGTTGGACCTCATGCATCACTTCAATGTTCAAAAAACTAGACCAGATGCTGAACGACCTCATAAAACGGTTTGATCTTAATCAGTTAAGACTGTAAATAATTAATCCAACGTGACCATTAGGTTGTAGTCTAACAAACAAATTAGGTAATAATAGGATTTTCACTGTAAAATTTGGCTTTAAACCCTTCATTAAGCACACACAATGATGAAATTTTAAAAAACAACTACAGAGTGCTTTTTTAAAGAATGAAAATTATTATTATTGTTATTATTATACGAAAATGCTCATGACTCAATATTGAAATCATAAAGGCTGGTTGAAATTGCTGGGTTTTTACTAATTTAACATGTACTTGACCATTTTGAAAGGTTTAGTTTGGACTTACTAGTCAAGCACCAGGAGCTAACATTCTAAGGGACCAGGTTGAGCTGGCTGCCCAACCCAGTCGAGTCATTTTCACACTGCTAAAAAAATCTCTTCTGTGGAACCAAAGTGCCCTAAATGTCAAGAGGAGGACAGCTTGCTGATGATTCCCATGTTTGAATGGTTTAAGAGGTTGACTCAATGGGCCCCACCAGTAGATAGAGGATGCACCTGAGTGCCCAAGATTGTAAGATTGCAACCATTGATTCTTTGACCTTTTGCTTTTTATGAAAACTTTAGCTTATTGGTTATCCATTATTTTAATAAAACACAGTTTATTTCAGCCTCTTTTAGTAATATTAATTATAATTACATGTCTTCATTTTTTTTCAAATGAAATTTAAAGTAGTTTAGATGTAAATAGTTTTTTTATAAAATGGATGTACAAAGTTTTTTCAATTATCATATATTAAAGTGGAGGGTTTCTGATTTAATTTTAACCATGTTGTATGATACTCTTTATTTCATTTAAGTAATATCTTTTCTCTTACTTTAATTCTAAATATATTTGCACTTTTAGCCCGGGCCTTTGTTGCTAGTTTTATATTATGACTAACTCATATTAAAATAAAATTTGAGGATATATAACGGGAGGGGATGAAATTAATTCTTAACGCTTCAAATTATCAATAAGCGAAAAACGACATCTTACCCCACCAATGGCAGATCCAGAATTTTCATTTTGGTGGTGCAACCAAGGTCAAGTTAAAAAATTACATCAAAAAATAAAATATTCTAAGATATTATTTAAGTAATTTTCCGAATCTCGCGCATGCAGTTGCACCTGCGTGGAACACGTAGGTCCGCCCCTACAACCTACTGATTAGAGTCGATAACTCTCACTTGACTGCACAGATTTCGACTCCGGAAGAGTTTTGCACCACTTCGAATTTCTCGAAAACAATGTTGAACAAAACAATTACTTAATCTTGGGGGCGCTCAATATAATCATCTCATTTGCAATCCACCACACATCAAGGGTCTTTCCACGTGGCATGATGGCCTCAGAATTTGCAGGCTTTCAGCACATGTACACGTCGACAGAATCCGTGTCCAACTAGGATGGGAGCTTTTTTTATTGGGGTTTTTCAGTAGACTATTAACAGTGTGGGATTTTGTCAGGAAGGAAGATGGGCCCCACTTAGGCAAGTGCCGTCTCGACTCATATATACACGTTTGTGTGGCTGGCTCCAAATTCCTTTTTACGTGGTGTGTTCCCCACTAACACAAAACTTTATAGGTGATTATGAAATGTAATAGGATTATGTGGGGACCATTTTACAGCTTGCATTTCACATTTTCAAAGAGAGTAAAGTCATAGCTTATTCATTTTTTTATAGGTTGAATTTTTACAAAAAAAAATTAAGTTTAAAATCTTATTCTACACATATATAAATAAAAGCATGAAAACATCGGTTTAGGGTGCGTACATTTTTTTGGACGAAAATTCTCCTACTAACAATATTTTACCTAACTAACGATATCGTCACCCATTTCCCTTATGTGTAAACCTGCAACCCTAAGTCACTCTTCATTCCAACCCCTCAACATGTTGCCGATCTCCTCATCTAATTCATGTAGAATCTGAGAGGGAACCCACCGTAGAAATCTCTTCTTAGAAAGCATCGCCAGATTGATGAGCCTATTCTGACGGGTTGAATAGAAAGGCTATCTCCTTTTTCTTGAATATCTCCTTTTTCTTGAAAAAATCGATACCAAGCATTACTTTCTAGCGATATCGCCACTTAGGCATTTTCATCAAGAAAAATGTATGACACCCTCTCTCGATGTTTCTATGTTTTTCCTCACATATCCGGCAAATTAGAGCTTAACCTTAGTTTTTTTTGTTTTTTATAGAAATCCGAATAAATTTATAGCAGCCCTCTATTGGCTTATTGTGATAAAGGTATGAATAGATGCCGATATTCTTTAGAAATTTACTATATAGTAATATAGGCTGCCTTTTTTTTAACCCATGGGAGTCTTGTACAAGAACAGTGCAAAATTTTTAATTCTTACAATCTATAAAGTGGGGCCTCCTAGCTAAATTAAAGGTGAGGATTGAAAATAACATAGAACAGCCATTCGGGACTCCCCCATCAAGGGAGAAATACCCCGTGATACCGAGATATAATTAAATATATAAAAACATTTTTTGAGTGACCTAGAGGAGAGACTATGAACCCCATAAAAACATGTTTTTCCTTAGGTTTATTGAGAACAAAACAAAATTGGTGTCCATCTCAGGATGTGACTGAAATATGAGAAAAGTTGGTTTAGTGATTTGCCACCAATGGTGCAGGCTATTGGTTGGGGAAAAATCGACACTATCCAAGTGTATATATAATTTATTGAGGAGTCCATTTCAGTGTGTGTTGGGCCCACCTGTTCTTTTTTAATCTTGACCATTGATCTTACTGTGAATGGGAGATGCCCCACAAATCTCTCCATCTGACAATCCTAACCTGCCATTTTTTTTTTTTTTTTTTGTCAAAGGCAATCGATTAATGACAGGATATGTTCATCAAGGGGTCCATCTCATCAATGGTTTGGGTTACAAGATTATGAGGGAAATCATGTATTAATTGAATGCCTCAGGGCATTATAATCTTTCATTGCCTTAATACCACCCATTGGCTAGTATTTGTTGCAATAGAATTTCCCTCTTACCATTGTTGCTCTAGCATGAATGGCCACTTCTAACCAAAAGTAGTTAGCAGGATTTTTATACTTAAGACGTATGGCACTTTTTATGTCACCTCCCAGCTTCAGTGGATCATCCTTTCCATAAAAAAGTATAGTGCATGCACCATATGAATTATGAACTCTCATCAGCCTTTTTAGACGAAAGGGTTCTTGTTTTCTTCTTCTTCCTTCTTTTAGACCTTTTGAAAAGGAAATTGTCATATTTCTGTTATCATCTATGATTGGAGTTTCATTGGCCAATTGTTTGTGATTTCAGTGAATGTTGGTTCCTAGTGTTTGATTGGTGGGGCCCTCCACTAGATTTAGGTGCTAACTTTCTTGGGTCTCTCCTAACCTTCCATATTAAAGTTTACATGGCCCACACGCTAATTGTCTGATCAATGAATTGATGAATAGCAGGAAGGAGCATGTAGAACTGTATGAGGGTATACACTCGAAAAGGGAAAAAAGGAAAAAAAAAATCATGTTTGAGATAACATACTTTGTATAATCAGGCCTTAAGTTTGTGTTCATTGGGGCTGGCTCGATCAAACAAATCAGGCCATGGGGAAGTAGCCTGTTCCGACAAGAAGATAAGCCCTAACTGTAGGAAAGAAGTCTGCTCTCATAGAAAGAAAAAAAAAACCCTAAACACTTACGAGAGAAACCAGGTGTTCAACCAACTGGGCTAATCCTTGTTCTCCGAGCCATGGTACGAAGGCCTTGGGATGTAACCTAGCACGCCTTACATGGATGATTCATCCCTAAAAATAAGTCAGATCAGAAGATCCTAGCCATCCAACATTTGATCTTCTTTATGTGTGAATTGAAAATCCTACCTAACAGCTAATCACAGCCTCTTATGGGCATGGCCTATCCATTGTGGGTCCTGCATATTCAGCAGAACGAGTCATCAAAAGGCTGGTCCCACACTCCCACCTATTATTCTGGTCCAACCAAGGTATAACAAGATCCCAAGTAACACCACAGTTTCAGGCAGATGCAAATCCACTTACAATTGTACAGAATTCTTATGATTTTAGACATAAAACAGGGGTCATCTAGATCTCTACGCATCCCCATGATTCCATCAAGGACCCACCATATCCATACCTTTTAGATCTAGAAGATAGCCCGATGACATCACTTGGCTGTCATAATGCATTTTAGTAAACAGTAATGAATATGACTGATTTAGATCCGATTTCATCATTTACTGTTTTATTTTTTTATAAAAATTCAGCCATCGGAAAAGAAGCATTCTCCGAGCTCAACAATCGAATTCTGAACAATTAAGTGAAAAATGTGATACCCAACCAACTGCGCAACCCATGATCTCAACTTCATTATTAGTAGGTTCAAGTATATGGACCCGGACCTGAATTCATTTATTTCACAAACCCCAAATGGAAAAGTCATGACCCTTCCTTTTTTTTTTTTTTTTTTTTTTTGTGTGGGTTCTTGGAAATCCAAATAATGAGGTATATTGTGGATATCCAATATTTGACAGCCTTACAGAGAAAATACAGAGAAAGCATTGCCTTCTTTTCCTTCTTTATTACTTTCCTAGTTAACATAAGGACTTGGCCATGCCCTAATCAATAAACAAATGACACCATTGAAATGAATGGATATGGGTCTCTCAAAAGCAAATCCTTATCTACAATTTGTGTATATGGATCATGGCCAAAAAGGCCAATAATAACACATGGTGATGTTGCTGTTTTCCATGTATTTTATGTTTCTCAGTGGGAAGTGGGTTGTTGGAATTACTTTCACATCTTGCTTCCTCTGGGCAAAACTGGATTATCCTTGTCTTAAAAGCTTTTCATTCTCTGCATCATGAGGTTGAATATAAAAACATTCACAGATGCTGGGTTCCAAAACCATTACCAGACTGACCAGAATCTTCAGAGCCATCTTTCTTCAATATTGGTGAATCTACATTGAGGGTGAGATAGTGCTTAACTTAAATACGGCATTAGCACAAGATTAAACAATTTTTTAGAAATCTTAGAGCCAAGTTTATGTGATCTGCCAAACATGTTATAAGTGGCTCTGGGGATACTTTATTTTCTCACTCTCTCTCAAGGTGGTGGGAAATCCATTCATACCGATTCTGATCTGATCTGGACCACTGGTGGGATTGTATAATCGTATAAATTAGACTAGAAAGTTGCCCCATTTTGTTCTTTTTTAATTTCTGGGTGGTCCAGATCATCTTGCATTCCTTTGGGCCCATTTATATGGGTCAATCCTCATGCACAATGAACCCGGATCTTAGTCATGTTCTATTGATGATATGTATTTTCCTCATGTGGAGGTTGTATGACCTTTTTTTTATGAAATAACTAGGATTGCGATGCTGTTTGTTTGCTCGGTAATGATTCTAGGAATTTAATTTTAAGGCAAGCCTTCTTATCAAATAGTCACCCTTTTGGTAGGAAATGATTACCCGCCATTACCCAACTAAATTAAATCTTAGGGGGCATTTGTTCACAGGAGTTTTTGACTAAAATTCTTGTTACAGTAAGTTTCTAACTCCACGGCAATTGGTTCTCCACTAGCATTTGCAATCCCATTTTGTTGAGTCAGGATCCTTTGAGCAGGTCTACGCAAGGTGACCATGAGTGGACCACTTAGGGTCCATCACGTCATCGCTGAAAGCCCCTGCCCGCGATGACACGACGGACTATGAATGGTCTACTCATGGTCACCGTGGGGCTTTACCTCACTAGATCCGAACTCTATTTTGTTTCATCCATCATGGACCAAGATCCAAATGGATCGATCAATCTTGTTGGGAGGTACCGCCCAAGGAAAGGAAAAGGTGACTTCCGGATCAGGGATGATAAATAAAATAGGAACTGGATAAAATCGTATATCGAAACGACTTCTGGCATCACCGGGAGTATCAGAACCACATTCCTGGGCCGACAATTTTTCTGGATAGGTCGAACTATTGGAAGCAAATGGAAAAGGAAGACCAAGTGGGATGAAAGAAACTAGCGGACTGATCACTAAATAGATACAAATAGGTGCAAATGCCGACATCACCACAGCTCACTTTGTGCTCTTGCTCTGCTCGCGGCGCTCCTTGCTCGTGGAGCGGTAGACTTGCATAACTTCTTCGGTTGATGAGATTTTCCAAAATTCTCCAAACTCCATTTTCTAAATGGCACATTTCGCAACAGGTGAAAAGGAGACCGCTCACTGCCTTCGAAACTTCGAAACAAAGATTCCTCATTGAGGATTTATATAGGTTGGAATTTCACATCAATATTGATTTATTTCAATGTGTATAGCAGAGGAAAATCAGTACCCGTGTGAAATATGCGAAAAAAGGATTACCAAGTTCCAAAGAAGAGGAGCCGAATCTTAAAATCCTTAAACCGTGGATTCCCATAAGCGCAAATTCTCGGAAATTTACAATTACCAAACGTGTGGTTTTCGCGACTTTATGAAAAATCATCAAGAAATCCCTAGGATCGATTGCTAAACATGATTATCTAGCCAAATTTAAATGTCTCCTGAATTATTACTTTAACCAAACAAGCCCACAATAGAACCCACATTACTACAAGTTTTACTAATTCAATAAAATTTGGCCAACAGCCCTTTATATACAGAAGAATACCAAGTCGATACAATGGACTAATATGCTAGAAAAGGAAACAATGAACCAGTGGCAGACCTACATTGTATTGACCTGGGGCGGTCACCCCAGGTCAAAATTGAAACCTATATAGATTTCAATGGTGTCTTGGTGCAAGGGCGAAAAACTTGGGGCACGATCTAGGGCAATCGCCCCATGTCAAAATTGAAATTACCATAGAATTGAATGCCCCTTGGAGCATGCCCCACATGTCTAAACTTGTCACATATGTCTAAAGATAGCCCCATATATGTAAGAAAAGAAGACGTGTTGCAGCAATACATCACTCTCCCTCTCCTTCCACCTCTTCTTTTGAAACCTCTTCGCGCCAATTGTCGATCGAGCTCCTCATCGCCGGTCCCTATGTACTTTGTAGACTACTACATCTTTATCTGTCAAACATATCTAGTATAATCCTTTATAGTCACTCTATACCTAAATCAAAACACTTGATCTCGAAACCCTAATTCCAAAAACTGAACCCCCAAATCTTAATCCATACCCTTAGCCTTAAACCACCAAATCTGAGCATATTTACAAAAACCCAAAGATAACCAAATTCATTTATGTTATCATATCTTCTTACCCCACTATGATCCAAAGATAGAATTTCACTCCCATTATCCAAAGATTGGAGGCTTTGAGAAAGTGAAAAGGAAAAGGATGGGTGTCCTCAAAATGTTCTTATATTCAGTTTTTCTCATACACCCACTCACCTTGAATTTGTAATGACCCCCATTGGGCATTGATTTTGACATGTAAATTTAGTGAAACATGATAATATGAGTTTGAGTATCTGATATTAGGTTAGAATTATTTTTCATCAATCTAATACTTTTTGGTACTTCTAATTAACAACTTTTTCATTGCCCAATTTTCACTAACTCGATGCATCTATTTGAATTCCAAAAGCATATCACCTTCTCCCAATCAATGACATCTCCTTTTTTTACACTAACTTTATAAAGAAAAACGTATAAGTGCTATTTGGTAATGTAAAAAAAGTCACGCAAAAGTCAAGAAATTTTTTTTATTTTTTCAAATGCGAAGGCTAGCAAAATTTTAGCCCCATCCAAACGAAAACCCTGGATCTGCCACTGCAATGAACAAGTGCTAAACAATTGCTAAATCAGGGTGATGATGTCCTCTCAATCCACTCTTGCTCTTCATTATCTTTTCCTCTTGCATGACGTAAGCTTGCATTTATATATACTTTTGCTTGCCAGGCACTTTTTTTTCCTCTTCTTTCTGTCGATTGGACGCAGAAAAGAAAACATGGTTTCTTAGAGCTGCCACTTGACCGCACTATTTCCTTCAAGTAGTATTGATTATTGAACCATTAAGATGAGAGAAAACTTTTGACCCATACGTTAATAGCTAAAATCTCTATTTTGTTGGAGTCGGTCATACACACCATGGGGAGTGGAGACAACAATTTCTTTTAAAGGTAACCTGACTCGATCGCAACTTAAAATATTACAATAGTAAACACCTTCCATTGTATCACTGGATCTTGTCAATGAGAAAATAAGATCACCACGATGATCTTCATTTACACAACTTTTCCAAATAGTATGTGGAATTTTCTCCTGTTAAGTCGTCAGCTGTAACGCGAGACTTCCAACTGAGAAAATCGCGCATTATTGTGGAGGGACTTATTGGTTGTTTGGATAATTCACTTGTAGAGAGAATTGGAGTGAATGCTCAATTTAAGGGCATGAAAAGAAGAGGGAATATGTCAGAAGGTACCAAATCTCTACGTATAAAGATCTTCCTTGGGAATCTGCTTCTTAAATCTCTATTTATATCATAGTTTGTTGACATGAGGAACTTTTTTGTTTATAAAGCTCTCATTTGTTGAAACAATCAACCTTCAAATATTTTTGCTAGAATCAGGTACCAAATGGTGTCTTTTCCTTCAAATATTTCCATACTCTCTCTTTCCGTTTGGACACCCCCATCAAAATTTATCACAGAAGTGAATTTATCTTCTTAAGGCCATGAGCCCCAACAACACATTAGTGACAATAAATACTTTGGTAACACTCGCATGGTGTAAACCTAAGTAATCACAATGCAACGAATAAACAAGCAACACAGGTACATAGCAAGATTTCCATAGGACAGCATTGTGCCTTCGCTCACAATCCAAGAGGGTACTGCCTAATGGGGACTGGTGTACAATGAAATCCAGAATATTAGGTACCATATGATACAAGATATTTATCACAACACCAAAGAGGTAAAGAAAAGTTTAAGATCTAGTTCTTAGGGCCATGAGTGGAACATAAGAAGCAAATATTAGGGAGAGCAAAACTTCAGAATCTGAGTTCTTTGACTGTCAGTTTTATTTTTTCTTTTTTACTGGTGGCAGCCCAAATATGAACTATGCATGTCTAAATGAGTTACAACAGATGCAAAGAGAGAATTCATTTGCTAACGGAAGGTACCATTTGATTCTTTCACCCAAATTCTCACCTCCTGTAATTGCTCCATCTCCAGTTGAATAGTTCTCACACTCTATAAGATACAACTCATGATAAGTTCCTTCCACACTTCCTTTCCAATTATAATTAATTTCTTGAATACCAACAATCACTGGACAATCAAGAGCTTACGCAAGGGAGCACTCAATCAACCTCCATTAGAGAGAAGTATAGCTGGCTCTATATGATTCCATTGGTCATTTAATGGGGGTGGGTAATATCATAAATAGGATCCCTTTGACTCTCAACAGTTACTATGGATGCATTTCAACTTTTTAAGCCACCAATGGCAAGAAAAGTTATATTGATGATGCACAATAGTTTTCTCCTCATAATGCAGAACAGGCCATGATGGTCTAGAACAATCATTCCATTTGATTCAGTAAGGGATCTTCCTTTCTGTTTTCTGTTTTTTTTTTTTTTTTTTTTTTATAATGGATAATCTTTCCACTATAATTGAATTAGTGGGCACATATATTATGTTAATTAATCCCACTTTGGTGGCACAGTAAATGCTGTGATCATCTGATCTGTGTATCATTTTCCTTGTAATTTATTTCTGAGTGGAGACTGGCCTAAAGTGAAACAATAATCAATCATATGATATTTATGGGGATTTGTTTCTGTTAATAAATTGGAAACATGCACAAGAGTTTATTTATATGATTTTAAGCATCCCAAACCACATACATTCACAAACTAGGTGTGAATTCATCTTTTACTCAGACAGTAGCTAGTGCAATTTGGTTGTGATGGGTTTATGCTGAAAAGGACTGAATTTCATCTGAATAAAAATGTTTTTCCCTGGCATTATTAGAGAGAGAAGTAGTTGGATCATGGATGATGTAATGAGATGATGATGATTTTGGGTAATTGCTTCAGTTGTACTGGAATCTCATGATGATTCAATATAAATGGGGGCAAAACTATGAGTAGATGGAACTGTTCCATACACATGTAACGTCGGCAAGAACAGAACACTCCACTTCCTCTATAATTAGAATTATTTAGGTGAAATTATGTAACTTCTAGAGGCATCACCACACCAAATACTTGCAATTCACTTGGATGGTGCAAGGTGTCACGAAGTAATGGACATGGGCTGTTCTGACATGGTTGAATGCTGCCCTCATCCAGTCGGACAAATCAACATGGGCAATTTTGCTATGTGGATGAGGTAAACCATGGAAAGCTGATGTCCTTTCAATAGGATCTTGACCCTTTTCAAGTCACATCCTCATATGCACTCGACCAATTTTCCAAAAGGAGTATGCTAGTACACAAAAGAATGAGCCTGATCATGTATTTCCTGCAATATGATCTAAATTCAACTCAATCTTATTCACCATGTCTAAATGCCACTGCATCTTTTCCGCGATTCGCAGTCTTACAAACTCATGTCCCTTTGTCGGTACTGTTACATATTTTAGCACTAAATTTATGCAAGTTCTTTTTCGATATGCTCCATCCAGTTCCATCCTATGGCTCCAATAGAAGAGGAATTCAAGAAATGCTGCTTGAGATAGTTTCGACACGTACAGAAAAGATGAAAATAACAAACACAGTTCAAAAGAACTAAAAGAAGGGAGAAGTTAATAAAGTCCTTGAATGAAGTCATGAAAAGACACCATAGATTGCGGGATTACAATGAGAAATCAAAGTTTTAAACAGAGTTGAGTGAAACTCAAAAACCCGACCATAAATAGATGAGATAAGGCTTAGATGATAATATTAATGACGTATGTGGCAAACACATGCCCGTATTATGTGGAAACCAATATCACTAAATGAACTCTTTAAGCGTGCGAAGACGCAAAATGATCACTAGAGGCAAAGCAACTAGTCCACTCTAGGGAACCAACTAGGGAGTGTCACATAATACTAGTGGCACTGCTAATCATAAGGCTTCAGAAATTTCATGTTCCCTGGTAAGTGCAAATGGAGGTATCGCTGATGCCATGCACTCAACTACACTTGGTAATAATAGAAGGGCTCCCACTAGTATGTACTAGAACTCAGCATAGACCACACCTTGCTTGGTGGGAACATGTTGAAATACAGCAATCGCTTAAATCTAAAAACTAGAAAAGTTAAAACGCAATGACCACTCAACAGATACTTAGCCTTTCAGTGGTACTTTATTTACATAGATGGGGACAAATGTCACTCATTGCTCTTTGTTAGTGGGTATGTTGAAAGGAACTATTTGAGAATTGAGACCCCTTCTGGTGGGTCTATCCCCAAATTCAAAACTCTCAAGACCACCACATTGTCACAATACTAGTGGCGCTGTTTAAAGCGAATCTTCATCCCTGAATCAATGAATCTCTAGAGTTTTTTAATTAAAAAGGGCCTGTTTGGTTAAAAACATTTAAGGGCGGAATTTGAACTCCAAACAGAAATGCAGATGTTGTTTATGGAAATTCTGAATTCCCTATTTGGTTTACTTTCAAGGGTGAAAATTAGCAAAGCTAGCCATATGAATTGTCACTCCAAACCCTCTAGACAAGATATCCCCACGTGCTTGCAAAAAAATAGGCACTTAGAAATCGGTCATTTGCATGTGAAGTGAATCCAATCAGCAGCATGATCTTTTGAGCATGGATATTGGATTCTGAGAGAAACAAGAACTCCCTTGAGTACCAACATCAGAGTCCTTCACTTTTCATGGACCACATTGTGTTTGTCCTCTTGAGGAAATAACCAATGACCCATTTTTAGTGCATTGCAGCTCGAAAGGTACCCACTCTCGTTTAGTCAAATGGAATAGCCGAAAGGGCTTCAGAGGCATCACAGCTCTCCCAACTACCCTTTCCTAGTTTGGGAAAGGAAAAGAAATCCTATTTAGACATCATTCTTTCAATGGATAGATTCTTCAAGTAGCCATTTATGCATGAATGAGATACGTAAGAGACTTTAGAAAGTTTCATACATAAAAAAAAAGTTAGAAAACATGTAATAAAAGCTTTTCTCAGTCCCATGAAATTTGCAAATTATGGATTGTTATGAAAACCATTACTATATTTGCAACTTGCAACTTACAAAGTTCTCTCACTGTTGCCTGTTTGAAAAAGGGAAAAAAAAACATGGACTGAACCAACAATTCAGGGTTCAACCTGGGCCACCTGGGCCCACATGAAAACCGGATCTGGGCTGTGCATTGGGCTCGCGGTGGGACTGAATTTTAAAACCCAGTTGGCATTCAGATAGGATTCAGGTTTGGGCCTCGTACGTGCAACCTAGACTACTTATAATTATATTATTTAACTACCATATTGAATTTGGGCTCGGGCCGGCAATTCAGGTCTCATGCTGGCTTGGATTATCACACGTCATTCAGATTGGGCTTGGGCTTGGGCTTGGGCTTGGTCTTGGTCATAGTCGGCCCGGCCACCCGAGTTGCACGTGTACCAACAGTGTCTTATGTGCCCTACTGCGGTGCCATTGCCTATAATTCATCATCTGCTAGTAGCCAATTGGTAGCAGTAATGATCCGACTGATGAATGTAATGCGGGCCATCCCATAGAAGAAGAGATTATTACAAGCCCACTCGTGCGATTGCTTGCAAAAACATATATGATAAAAACTGTATAAACTTGTGAATTATGTATGCATAGAAATGAACATCTAGGGATGACAAACTGGTCTAGCCTGGGCCAGGGCCAATAACCATATATACCCAAAAAGCTCAAATGTCAGCAGATCTGAATCTGGGTCTGGGTCCAAGTGAGGTCCCCAATTTTAGGAATAATATCTAAAGCAGGTGAAAGTCTTCAAGTCTGGGTTCAGGTCTGGGTCCATGTTGGGTATTATCTTGGTGTGCGTCTCTGCGTGAGAGGGATCTAGATATGTAATTTCAAAAAGAAAAACTGAAATTATATTGTATTAAATTAAACAAAAAAGTAACATATATACAAGTATAGGTGGTACAATCTTGTGAAAGTTGCACCATGATCATTTGTTATTGTCAGGACTTGAGTATATTGATTTTAAGCGGTTTACCTCTTACACATGTGATAGTAAATGAGGTTTTACCTATGTAAATATATTTAAATATCATATATGCAAATTTTACACATGTGAACCACAGCACCATGTTCTAGACCCGCATTTAAAAAATCTACATTAGAGTTTACCTGGATAACCCATTTGACCTGCTTTTGCTCAATATTTTGAGTTTTTAGGGTTTGGGGTTTGGGGTTTGGGATTTAGGATTTAGATCCGTCAAGAACACCATTTCCACATGAATAAATAAATGCACCCAATGATTTTAGGCATGAAGTATCAACATATAAAGCTAAACCTTAAAATTTTTGTCATTAATACAAAAATATTGAACACTTCCTCTGACACCCAAACCCCTAATATTGGATTAATTATACTTAATTATATGTTAGCTAATTAAGTGTCTTTAGAGTCCCAATGAGTCGGGTTTGACTTGTCAGTCACGTGTGATTCCGAGCTCGTTTGGGTACAGTAGAGGGTTGGTTTGCAATTTGAGAAGTTTCAATGGTTTTTATAAAATTATGAGTTTTTGTGAATTTGGGTGCATTAGGTAAGTATCAACATTTCACCAACTTTAGTCTTCTGTAGCATTTCGATATCCAAATAACCACATTTGAGGACCGGAGGACTAAACTAATTTCCATTACCCTAGCCTAATATAAGCCAACGATCCCATCCCTTTTCTCTCTTTTCTCTCATTTTCCCCCTGGGTCTCCCATTCCTCACCTTCTCCTCACTGCCTCTTCACCGACGACGTCGCCGGAGCTCTGTCTTCACCGGCCTGACTTCGCCAAATCTCCCCCAAGTTTCACTCTCTTGGGACATTTCACTCACACCTATCTCATAGGTTAGCCTCCAAGCTTCTAGGTTTAGGTTTTCTTCTTTCTTTTCAGTGAGTTGGCGGATCCTCACCTTTGTTTCTTCAGTGCTTTTAGCCATTTAGACACACATTTCTTAAAATTCTAAGAAACCCAGTTCCATGTAGACAAATGAGCACTATAAGATTTGTTGTGATAAAATTTCTATCCATATTTTGGGATATCACCATTTTCAAAATTCAGATCAGAGATGATAGATAATGTAGGCTTAGAAAAAAAAAAAATGGGGACATGAAATATATAGTTTTTTGGGCTCAGGGTACGCGAATCTATGAGTTTGTTGACATCACACTTGTCCACATGGTGAGTGAGAGGTGAACTGAACTGTTCCAAACGTTTTCACCAGGGCCTATAAGCAGTTGGTTTCACTTGATAGTTGGATACGCATGGGCAACCAGAAAAATTCCCAAACCACATCAAGTACAGGTATTATGACCATTACGCTGCATCAATAATATGATAAAAAATTGTAATGCCTATCCAGGTTTCATGAGTCCTCAGAAAGCAAACCATCAATATATCTAAAATTTACACAAGGGGTGCCAAAAGATCCTAAAAAGAAAAGATCATTCAACAAAGCTGTTATGTGTGGAGTCTGGTTACACCCAAGTCAGATTGTTAACTCAGGCCCACTGTAAGGGTATTTTCATAATAATATTACCCTGAGTCTTTATGTAACCCTAGCATAGCCGCCAGAAATCTGGTATTTTCTATTCTCATTTTCTGCCTTTGACCATGGTGAAATCGGTGTGATCCGTGGACGTACCTCAATCTCGAGGGAACCACGTAAATCTGTGTATTCTGTGTAAATCTGTGCTGAAGAACAAAAAGTCTAAATGGACAAACTTTTTGTCCAGAATTTGGGACAAACTCCCATGTGGCACATTCCTAGAGGTGTTTTTTCCCCCTCTTTCAAAAGTTGTACCTCTAGGAATGTGCCACATGGGAGTTTGTCCCAAATTCTGGACAAAAAGTTTGTCCATTTAGACTTTTTGTTCTTTGTATTGTTTGGTTGCATCTTTGTTCTTACTTTCCTAACAAGAGCAATGACACAGCGTCCAACATGTAGGGAAGCTCAACCTCAACTATGGTGGACCCAAGACTCAAGACAACACGCTTATACAAAATATACCCTTGACTATTTATTAATACAAATTATACAAATGGGTGCATGGCATACATCATTCTTGGATATACACTACCCACATATCACAACACATCTCATATACATGGGCACTCACACCAACTACACTATGCTACACTCATCATACCACACTCACTACTTGCACTGTAGACACATTACACTCACTAGACACTTGCACTCTCTACGCGCGCGCACACACACACACCTTGCTTTCACTTCTCACTTGCACTCTTTACTAGCACTCTCTGCCTCCTTGTACACTCCAAATGAGGCAGCACTATCTATTTATAGGCAGCACTCAATTGTGCTGGTGGAGAGATTGAATGAAAGGGAGGTGTGCCACTTGGCACTCTGTACACCATACAAAGAGGAGGTCGGTTTGGGTGAAGGGGTGAGAAAGCTCTAGTAACCAAGCTTCTAGAAAAATGTGGATGAGGCTTCTGATCCTTTCCATGAGTTGGTTGGGATGGGTTTTTCTAGAAGCATGTAGAGAAATGAAAAGGCAAAAGACACCGCTAACACAACATTCCTAATAAAGATCAAATAAACAGTAAGGGGTCCCTTCTCATTGAGCAAAAGACTTTTGAAGGTCTTCCAATACAAATAAGGGCCACCCTGGTGCCCAAAGAACTTATGCTCACAACAAATATGCAATAATGGGAAAATCCTCCAACTCATGCAAATGATAACAAGTCTTACAACATGAACTGTTCTCAGATTATTAACAAGAGTACCACCAATCCCATAGCGCAGCTTTGGGAGTATGCACTGTTGACTCATAACCATTCAAATCTCAATTCCGTAGTCACACATAAATCAACATATTAAACCCCAAAGATTAGATGCTACAGGATCTTATTACACTAGATGGCCAGACCGAGAGATTCAATCCACACTCCACATTAAAGAAAGAAAGAAAGAAGACAAGGCAATGAGAATAGTTAGACTAGACCTAATATGACAAGAACAGACGCTACATAATCTTTTCCAAAAGGCCAAGAAAGATATAAGCAACATTGACCCAAATATAAGGTATTTAGCAACAACGGAGACCCAACCTTTACAGATATGCTTCCAAGAGAATGATATGTTGCTAGTTGAAAGACACACTGGTAAATGCTATTGATTGTAAACTAATAAAGTCAGTAGCTAATGTGCTGATCAATCTTGATAAACCAACTCATTGATCAGTTACTGGTGAAATATTTGGCAGATTCGATCTTTCCAATCTAAATCACTGCGATTAACCCTTTCTAATTATAAGTTCATTGCCACAACTATTCATTGTCCAAACATGAGTGATGAATTAAATAGTAATGAGTTACCAATTGAACAACTAACTTGACTGGTCCAAACGCTTCTGCAAAGAGTACAATATTTTAGGTCACAGGGTTAATACCATTTAATAAATAGTACTTCGTTTGCATCAGGTAGAAATGCATAGTTAGCCGTGGCAATCTCTACTTGCATTGATTTTCAAGACATGATTAATGTTAGGGAAATTATTTTGAGAGGTTTTACTTTATTTTATCTTAATTCTTTTTTATTTATAAGAAGCTCCTCGTAGAGGGGTGCATTTTAAAGAAATAAATAGTGCGGCTGCGGGAAATGCAATTTTTCTGGTTTTCCGCACATTGGACCTTTTCTGCCAACTGGACCCGTGAAAAACCCTATTTTTCTGGTTTTCGGCCGATTGGACATGCGGAAAATCGAATTTTTCTGGTTTTTCTTGTTTTCCGCCAATTGGACCTACGGAAAACCCAAAACCTAATTAATCTGTTTTTCCGCCGAATGGACCAGGAAAACCCACATTTTTCATTTTTTGCAGTATTGTTACAAAATAAAGTTTTTTTTTTGGTGGTTTGGTGATTCACACAATGATGCATGAGCAAGTATGATTAACATTTAAATAAACTAACATGAAATCAAAACGAATACACGACAGATCAAGGCGATTATTGAGTGAGAAGTGACCAAATGGAGGTGGTTTCGCATGTCATTACATTGAAAGATCTGACCAATTACATGCCGACGCACCTTGATTTAGGCTTGGTGTGGGTCAACCTCATTGATCGGATCCTAACTCGAGCACTTGCCATCTCTAGGATAGGCATGTATCTAGGCCAGTAATTGGGCACATGCCGCCCCTACCTCGATCATTCCTGATCCTAGGACTTCAATTCTCGAATGGTCTAATACTCATTTTTGTGCGACCCTACTTGATTCAGACCCAACTCCTAAGCACTGTTTCTAATATCCTTATCCAAGGCTTAACAACAAGTTCAGTCCATACCAATTCTTTAGCCAACAATTAAGTAGCCCAAATTACATGTGTACGTAATCGCGCCTGGGCCTTCAGTTAAAAATCCAAGCCCGCGCAGGGTCCAAGTGAGAGCTTGAGACCAATTCCAGGTGATATAGTACATATTTATATCTTAGCATTGTACATGCATGTAATTTGGGCACCTGAGGCCTTGTCCTGTTTGGATGTCACCTGGGCATGAGCTACACATGAGTTTTCATGTGTTTTCATGCTAGCAAAGACATATGGGCTTGCACTTGTCCCAGCTAAGTTGCGGACCTTCACTTTTCTAACTTCACCGGCCACAACAGTATCATGTGAGCATCTATCTTTTAACTGGTTAAGGATAATGTCATACCATGATGGGATAGTCCTCAATGGCAAACACCTCTTTGGTTGAGCCAAGACCCTCCATGGTTAACCGAGAAGGGCCCAGTGGTGGGTAGACAGGGATCTTAATGGTTTTGATCAAGCATACATGGACCACACATGGGTCGCCGGGGGCGGCATGACAAGAACTCATTTAGGGACCATTTCTTTTGATGATATATTCCCGGTTGCACTAAAAAAAATGACAGGCCGCGGATTGGAAGGAATTCATGAGACCTAATGGCCCCATTTGGATCCTATGAAACTCGGTTACCATGGAGACACAAGGCAGTCAATGGCTAGATTCTGCCAGACCTACATGGGCCTTAGTTTGAGCCCAACAAAGATTAAGAGTCCCATGTCAGACAAGGACTTTGAATCCCAGGCTCGGCCGGCCCTGGGGTGGGTCGACAAGGTGAACTGTGGGTACCTTCTAGGTAGGTCTTTTTTTGACCCAGTTTGGATGGACTTAGTTGGGATTTGGCTGACTTAGTTGGGATTTGGCTAACCTTTTGTGGACTCATTTGATTATAAGTGAGAATGTTTTGAGCCGACATTTCTCACGGTTATTCCTGTTGTTTCGGGATTCAACCTAGCTCAATTGTGGACAGTGTAGGAGGACGGGATACCCTCCTTTGTATCTATGTACAAAGAAGATTCGCTCGAGGTATCGCAAACCCTAATTCTTTTTGTTGACTAAGTAGGATTGTACGAAACTTCGGGAATGGGGATTGTACGGAACTTTGAAAATGACATTGTACTTAGGTTTGGGTTGTTTATCGCTTCTGATTCCGAATTGTATTGTCTGGTACCTTGTCTACATGTAACGAACATGTTCCTTAATTCTGTTTAATCTACTTTGTTTGAGATCATATGAAGAACTTAGATGATGGACTTAGGATCACCTTTGATGCTTGTTTGTTCCGATGTTTGACCTAGGTGTTTAGGCTAGGTGGCTTTGATTGTAAAGCTTTAAAGAGAACTACTTTTGAAGTTTAAAGTTATGTCTTGTTTGTTTGATATGATTATGATGCAGAGTAGTTTCTTTTTTGTTTTAACGAATCTTGTTTACACAAGAAAAGGCCTAGCCCTTCACTGTTGTAGGATTAGGACTCTTGTGTCAGGCACCACTCAGTTGTAATGTCCACACAGCTAGGGGGCACTATCATATGTGAGGGCTCTGATTCTGGCCATTTGCAATTCAGATTTTCTATGATGGATGTACACCATCGGATACCTAAGATGATGGGGGTTCTGACGTTTGTTTGTTTATATCACGGTATCCACTTCTGTCTGGCCGGGCTTTTCTCCCATGTATTCTCTCTACCACAACTCTATTTAAGTATAGAGGGCTATGATAATATCCCGTGGTGATTAGCATATGTAGACCGCTTATCTTGTTAAGATGTTTATGTTAGATTCCTTATGATTCAAATGCAATGCATTTCATATGATCCTGTCTATTCGTTTACTCTGTTTAGTATTGCATATCTACTAATGTTTTATATTTATATCTGCCTACCGACCGTCGTGTCTGATGATACTACTCTTGGTGCATAGGTACCCAACCCACACTTATCTTGAGGAGGAGGAAGTTTGGGCAAATCAGCCTGATGACCTACTAGATTACTGTACGGATGACATCTATAGTCATACTGACCCGTACATAGAGCCTTGACAATATATGTTGGTTTAGATTCATCTTTTGTTCTTTTGTCCTTTAGGTTGGCCCTGTTTTAGTTATGGCCTTTGTTGTAATTAATACTTTTGTTTAACTGTTAAACTTCAACTCTAGATAATATATTTCAGTATTTGCTCTTAACTATGCATTGTGAGATACCACTTGTTATATTATGAAGTTTCCGTTATTTTGTGTTCGTTCAAGAAAATATTTGTACCATGTAGCGGTCTTCGATCCATATGAGACACGATTGGGGGCCACTTTGTGTGGTTTAATGTTGAAAAGCTTTAATTAACCCCTAAGATGGGGGCGTGACAGTTCCGATCATGAATACGAGGGCCTACAAAATAATTAACTTTAAAATCATCGGGTTTATTAGTCTAATAACCAAAGTCGGAGTCCACGGAAATAAGAAAAAATAAGGATGGTTGATGGAGCCCATGGAAATGCAATCATCATGTCAAAGTTGTACTGGCATCTTTTGTGTAATTGTGTGCGAAAGTCATTTCCACACCACTTTAGATGTCAAAATTTTAGTATGTAAATGCCTTTATTTACACACTAATTTTAACTTTTACTCATGTGAATCATTTACGACCGAAAACAAATGACACCCAACAAATCCCTTTATCGTCGAGTCTAAAGTTTTTTTACATGCATGCGGAACTGTATTTAAAGCATCAACTCCAACCATTGGATATTTATAGTAAATACTGACAAGAAACAATCAAAGACCCTATTTAAAGAAAAGACAACTGTATCCTCTTTTTCATGACACAGGCAATGCCATGCAATTTAAAGAGATGAAAAGATCCAAAAGACCCACACAGCTTCAACAAAACTACAGAAATGCTCTTCCTAACCCTCTCACAAGAGTTTCTTTTTTCTTTTTGAGAGAAGAAAAAGATCCAAAGACAACATCAGAACACCTAATAAGTTTCAGTAAGGTTAAACTTGTTTAAATGAAGTTTTAGCTCATACAGAGAAATATTTATCCTCTAAGTGTTTATGGAGCCATCGTTTCGATGATTGAGACTGTGATTTCATGAACATGTATTGGACTGAACATGCCCAGCAGCCCATGATCATTGTTAAAAGGAATGGTTTGCAATTTGATGGATATGATTTTCTACTAAAGGATAATTTTAAGGGGATTTGACAATTCAATGCCTTTTAGATACTCAATTTCCAAATTCATGACTCAAAGATACTAAATGTCACCATAGTCGTTTGACCTTAGATCCCATGATATCATGGGTTTTTAAAAACCCATGATATCATGGGATCCAAGTAGCTTTTCAACTTTTAACATGTAGATCCCATGATATCATGGGTTTTTAAACCCATGATATCATGGGATCCAAGGCAAAAAAAAAAAAAAAAAAAAAGGGAAGACCGGAGTCAAAGGACTCTAGTGACATTAGCTTACTTTGAGTCATGAATTTGGGAATTAGGTATCTAAGAGGTACTGAATTGTCAAATCCCCTAATTTTAAATCAAGATCCTTTCATCATGTGGGTCCCGTCAGATTGACAGTCTGGATCAACGCCAATGATTTCGATCATCCAGCGACGCGCCCCACACGCATAACATGGAGGGCAAGTGATGCAATTCAATCTAGGGGGTGCAACTTTGCATGGGTGATGATTCAGTAATCTAACTCAAATACTTGGGATTTCATTGCCGGAGTGGGAGATTACCAGAAACTCTAATTAAGTTAGCCCCACTCACCTCGAATTGCACTTGGGCTCGGGCTTAGCCACATCGAATTTGAGCTGAGCTTGAGTTAGGTTAGCATGAACCCAGCCCACCTGAGCTGGGACCAACAATTATCTTTATCTTTTAATGGCCTCCACTTGAGGGACCCTAAGAAAGATGGCCTTTTTGTGATTCTTTCTCATACTAGAGGCAATTAAGAAGATTTCAAGTGAAATTATCTTGAAACTTTTATTTTTGGTAGTCTTTCCCTGAGAGACTCCTCCTGCCATGGAGAGCTAAACGATTAAGAACTTTCCAAAACCCTGATTCCTATAGCATAGATAGGAGGAAAAAACCATAAAAATTCTTAATCTCCAATCATTTCATATTGTTAATTGTGCATGAAATAAAGATCAAGATGAATGATCTTCTCACGGTAATCCTTTTCTGTTTTTTTCTTGTCCAATCCATGCTCTATCATTTCCATTAGATACATTTTTTTTCCATGAATCTCTGGTTTCAGAGCATGAAGAAATTATTTGAGTTTCTTGGATTTTAGTGTTTTGGGCCTTTCTTAAGGAATTGTTTGATATAGATCTTTCTTGGGTTTTGTTGGAATTTTTCATTTTTTTTTCCAGGAATTTAAGTTCTTTCTTGTTTTTTTTTTTTTTACAAAGGAAATCATTGTCTAATGGCATTGGAATGCATTCATGCAGTTGAAATCATGGCCTCTGGCAGAAGAACAAAGAGTTAATGATTGATGCATTAATTATGTGGTTGTCTGTTTTACATTTTAAATTTGTAATGTTTTTATTGAACTATAATTAATAATGATATTCTTAAGATACTTTTGTGCTAGATATAATTTTAGAACAAATATACAGGTATGGAAATTTTCTCCAGAGAGGTACCTTTCATAGTTTTAATGAGTTAAATATTTCAGCATCTTGGGGGACCCCACCTATTCCCAAACAAGAAGGTATTAGAAATACTAAGGTTATAGGAAATCAATTATTTCCAGATATCCAAGATTCATATATATTTTCTTTTCATATTTTTATATATTTATACAGCCAAATAAGCCATTATTATTTTAGAAAAATACGTTTCCATTGTATAACAAATCAGTTATCAGTACATAATTATTCCCTTGTCAAGACATAATTATATGGATTTATGTAAAATTCGTAGGTCCGTTAGTCTAATTAGAACTTGTAATAAAAAGCACTTTTAAATTTACTTCATTTGGAATTTAAGAAGTGGTGGTGGTTCTTTAGGGAGTGTCATGGACTACACTCATTTATGGCATTTGCATTTGATGGGCATTAATTTGCAATTGATCTTGTGCATGTGTTTCTTCTGATATAGTTTACTTGAATTCTGAAAGAACTATTTTAATGTTGGCTTTACAGTTTTGGTGATTGATTCGAGTACAATCATCAATACCAGGATTAAGGATAAGATTATTTAGAAATCATAAAAACTGCATGCGTAACTGAAGCAAATGGTGGGGCCATGCATGTGTTGCTTGTCATATAGTTTATTTGGTTTCTAAAAGAACCATTATAATGTAAGCTTTATAGTTTGGATGATTGGAGCTTTATAGTTTGGATGGTTGGATCAAGCCCAATCAATCAATACATGAATGTAAATCCTATAATAAGCATCATTTTTTTCATTGAATGATATGATTTGCAATGAACATGACTGCAGCGCTCCTTTGAAATGGATCGAATCCCCCCTCCCAGAGAGAGAGATATTGAATCTGGACCTGATCCAACAGATACAGGGATGGAAGGCTTCTTCACTCAGGTATGAATAACATATCCTAAAAACATCATAAAACAAAGCTAACCTGATCAGAATCTAAGATAAGCTCATCCTCATCTCAACATATCCAACCTTCTTAATATTCTCCTACTGTCTTCACTTGTATCCAACCAAGTTATTTTGGAACAATATACAATTTCTACATTGCTATTATGTCAGATTAAAATTACTATCAATGATTAAATTGGGATGTGAATTTTAGACCAAATAACGCATTCATGCGTGCACCCATAGCTAAAGGGTAGTGTAAGCTTTCATCAGTTGACATCACATGTTAGTTCAATTATTCAGATATCACTAGTATAGGTTAATGGTAAGCTTCAGAACCATATAACCATTCCAGTTCAAACCTTTTTTCATTTGTTCATTGATATTTTGTAATGGCAGGTGAGAGAAATAGAGAAACAAATTGAAAAGATCACAACACTTCTGCACAAACTTCAGGTATTTGAAATTCATCTACGTATTAGCTCATGGGATAGATTATGCTGTATATACTTCTTTCAAAACTCTCTTTGTTGAGGCCATGGCCTTCGTAGCAACTTCTAAATTACTACTGTAATTTAGGCTGCAAATGTGGAGTCCCACTCTGTAACAAGAGCCGCAGCTATGAAAGGTGCATTAAATGAAACGCTGTTCATATTCCACTCCGTTTAGTCTTATTCCTGTATTTTCTCAATCAAATTTCGCATTTCTTACAGAAATCAAAGCACGAATGGAGATGGACGTTGATGAAGTTGGAAAATTTGCTCTGAAGGTTAAAAAGGACCTTGAAGACCTTGACAGAGATGTAGGTTACTTGCACAGCTGAAATAAACAGATGTATGCTTCTTTTCATCATGAGTTTTAATAAACATGTACAAATACTATTACACCAAACTGCCTTATCTCCTCTATGAGAGAAAAGGAAATTGACAAGCCCGCAGATATACAAAAATAAAAACAACAATTATTACTGTGTCTGAGGTTTTGACAAGGAGCTTAGATGTTATTCTGAGTTATTTAATTAAAATGGTCTAAGATGTGCTTGGCCTTAGGAATCTATATACGTGTTTTTGTTACAAATAGATCACAATGTTTTTCAAACTTTGCAGAATTTGGTGAACAGAGATAAACCAGGATGTGGGAAAGGATCAGGCGTAGATCGATCGAGAATGGCGATGACAGTGTAAGTTAGTCGATGAGTGCCATTATCTAATTTTCTATGCAATATATGCTAAAAAATATGTGAATACAAATTACAGGGGTCTCAAAATTAAACAAACAACACTTGTTTAGATGTAACCCACATCACAGGTTAGGATGAATATTTTGGCACAATGCATCCCATCCCGGTCACTTTACTTTGCATTTGAAACAACATGGAAACCAATATCTAGTTATGTGATTTTTTTTTCATCTAATCAATTTCAGCATTCATCATGGCTTCTTGTGCATATGTGTATAAGCCACTTTAAAACATCTTCTATTGTAGCTTTGTCTTGTGCTCTTTCCTCTTGGTGGGCTTTGTTTTCCCTTCTGTTCTCATTTTGGCTTTTCGGTATACCCCTCTCGTACTGTTAAGTCTTTTCATCTATTGTAACTGTCTATTGATATCAACATGAAACTTTTTATCTAATTTTGAGCTCATATAATTGTCAAAGTGGTCATATCATGATATATGATCTGTTTTCTAAAGGGCATTAAAGAAGAAGTTGAAGGAACGAATGTCTGAATTTCAGGTATCCAACTTTTTAGTTATAAAAAAACAGAAGTCATTGTATTATTTGATACTGTGATAGGCTTTCTGAATTCCTTATATAATTTCAGATTCTGAGGCAAAACATCCAAGACGAATATCGAGAGGTTGTTGGGAGAAGAGTCTTTACAGGTTTTCTAAGCTCAATATGATAAAATATCAACTACAAGAATCTCAAACAGTTTTCATTATTATGCCTATGCATATTTTATTCAATTAGTGATAGGGTTGTAGCTGATATCTTGTAATTTTGTGTTTCTTGAGCAGTGACAGGAACTCATGCTGATGAAGAGGTAATAATAATCTATTGTGAAAAAAAAAAAAAAAAGCATGATCATCTCTTTTATTTCCAGCTCATTGATGAATTATTCTTTCACTGTTTAATTGGATTTCTTTTATTCAATAAGATACTATGGATGAAGGATGGTTATCCATTCTGCTTGTACTTCTATGCACCATAAAAATTGAAAATCCTTCTGCCTTTCTCCCAGAATCAGTATGCACTTTTTTGACTTGTAAACCAACAAAAAACTTTTTTTTTCAAATATTCTATTTAATGTGGTTTTTACCATTGCACCACAGCAATAACCCTATTCTATCAAATGTGGTTATGTAACTATTTTCAGACGATTGATCGATTGATAGAGACAGGAAATAGTGAACAAATCTTTGAGAAGGCAATTCAGGGGCATGGCAGAGGACAGGTGAATTTAGCTTCATAAAACCCAAAGCCACCCAATGTGGCCTTAGAATTATCTAACCAGCTACTACTTTTGCAGATCATGGACACACTAGCAGAGATTCAAGAGAGATGTGATACAGTCAAGGAAATAGAGAAAAAACTTTATGATTTGCAGCAGGTGTATTGCACTTAAAGATCTTCTCAAAATGTTTTATGTTTGTGAATCTCAGAGGCATTGGAATCTTATGAACTGTGTGTTTGTGGCAGATGTTCATGGATATGTCCGTGATGGTCGAAGCACAAGGAGACATGTTGGATGACATTGAAACTCAGGTAAGCACTAGAGTGTTTGTAACTATGGTTTCTCTAAGAATGTTGTTTCATTAGAATAAATTTGATTTCAGGTTTGGTATTTATATGGGTTTTCAAATAATTTAGAGTGTTTTGTGTATGGCTAGAGCGAGTTATTTGGATTCTTTCATGTTGAAAGAAAGGCATTTTTTATATATTTGGTCAAGGTTTTGAAGGACTGAGTTTTGTAAATTTTGGAAACGAATCAAATGGTGTTTCCGAACACTCTTCCTACTACACTACACGCATCTAACCAGAAAACTCCTGAACTTTTTAACAACTAAAACACATCTCAATGCAAAACATTTGACTGTTTTTGTTGAGAGAGAGAGAGAGAGAGAGAGAGAGATGTTCCTCTACTCCACTTGCTTCATTTAAATTGATAAAACACGATCCGGGTTCCCTGTGAAAAAGGTTATTTGAGCAAACATGATCAGGGCTCCATGTGAAAAAAGTTGTTTATCTTTAAAAATCCTAATTTCTAATGAAAGAAGATGTAGTTTTCTCTTCACTATTTAAGCATCTTCAAATGTTCATTAAAATTAAGAAAAGTGACACAAACTATGTTTGAAATCAACGCAAATTACTAGGTAGAGTAATAGAAACAAAGGAATTAGAAGAACGAAAAATCACTGATGCTCTTGTTTGTATTTGGAATGTCTCACCAGGTCTCTAATGCAGTCGACCATGTCAACTCGGGTACAAGAGTCCTTCAAAAGGGAAAGGAGTTGCAAAAGAATACACGGAAATATATGTGCTTTGCGATTCTCATCCTCCTTGTAGTGATTATCGTCGCCCTTGTTGCAGTTTTAAAGTCGCTTAAAATTGGATGAAGTGGGGCTTATATTATGTATTGTAGACATGTGTACAACCATCTTCCTCGTGGCTGCAACATTAACACTTGTATTCTCTTAAAAAAGCATTAACACATGTATTCAATTATTTTGTTCTTCCATATCAGAAGTGGTTCTACAGCTTCTACCAGTTGTGCAATGCCAATCATTATAAATGGAGATGCAAGTCAGGAGGCTATTTGGACTAGTGATCATGTACTAGTGAATTCCAATGTGGACTTGGGTTTTGGATTTTGCTTCTTTTTCTTCACTAAATCTATAAGATAGTTCACTAGAAAGCTGATAAAATCCTTCATTGTTCATGATAAAATCCCAACATATGTGCTACTTTATTTCTACATCCCTATGTCACTCTAAACAATGTCAAATTTAAAAAAAGATGAGCATGATCCAAACATTCCACGCATACAAGTCTAATTTCAGCTGGTTTGCTTAGTTTTCTAGTATGGATTGGTGACCTTTATTCAGTATTATATTGAATATCATGTTCTCAAAACCTTCTATGGTGGAGGGCCAATCATTGTTAGAGTCAAATACTTGGGTGTGTGATTAGAAAATTGATCCTTCTTTCCTCAGAGTTGAACTCCAAATCTACACTGATTTTCACTCCAATATATAACTGTTATCCCAATTAAGACCTGTGGTGCAGGATTAGTAGCAAACAAAGGTAGTGAAAAATATACCAGAAACCTCTTGAAATTTTCAATTGACCCCAGAATTTCTTTAAAATTTTACAAAAAGACTGCTCTTTTGATATCCAAAAAATATATTCATAATGAAGGTGACACCTTGTTCATGCGCTTGCCTGCTGTGGCTTATCACAATCATCGCTTAAGACAAATCACAAAAACCCCAAGGGGTAGCTCAGTTGGCCTAGGATCACAGTTTGCACCAAATAGTTGTAGGTTCGAAACTGCACTACCACACTGGTGCTATAGGAGAGTATACCCGGCTTCCCTCTCGGCCCGGAGGGATAAGTCCAGACCAAAGGGTTGGGAACCCTCCGACAACAAAAAAAAAAAAAAAAGAACCACAAAAAGAATTTCCACTTGCACCATTCTGCTAGCACAGCTCATGAGAGATCTAAACTATTGGAAATAACTGTGCTCTCTGTAACGAGTCATAACAAATGCTACTATACTGGAAATTGGAAAATCTTGATCACTTATAAAAATCGAAAATGAAATATAAAAAAAAAATCACTTATCTCATGATAGTCAGTGTGACAGTGGACCCAAGTCTTTGGAGCATTTGGACTATTTATTTTTTATTTGCACCCTCTACTAGGAGTTTCTTATAAATAAAATAAAATAACACAAATAAAAAAAAAAATGCCCCATCTTGAATGGGCCTTTAACAAACTTTACTCCAATGGGTACGGGACGCATTATCATACTAGTCACTTATAAAACATGTGAATAGAATATCTTGATAAAGTAAGGTGTCCACGGTGATTAATCCAAGAATGGGCTAAGTCCTATTGAGGTGAAATAGGTTCTTTCCAACTTCCTATGTAAAGTCATTAAAAGGTCAGTAAGCACATATTCTTTCTGGGTAATAATCCTTAAATAGAAATCTTGCAAAACTTGATGAACATGATTCTTATAGTTGATTAGATCTTGAAGTTCTCTGCCTGACATTGATAGGTCAATGGTTCTAACAATGTGGCATGATTAATTAGGAGTGAGCCCAACCAATTCGTGCTCGGCGGCGGGGGCGGGGGCGGGTTTTGTTTAAAGACCTGGGTTCAATTTGTGGGTGTCCAATTGCGGTCAAGAGAAGTTTCGGCGAATTTTGGGGCCACTCATTGCTTTATCACCTTAAGCACAAAAAACCCAGGGTTTGCTTGCAGATTTACCGCTACTTGTATTGGCAATGCATGAACATGCCTAATCACAAGCGAATATAAAACTTGTTTAAGTGATTCATGTGTTAAAAGTGTCCCTAAAGTATGGGTTTCACTCGCGATGCATCTATTCTCATAAACCAATATCATTTTGTTTTCGAGATCATGTCCTATAAGTTGCATCTGGATCCGGCGTTCCAAATCAAGACCCGAGATGAGATGCGGAGTGCATTGTATAATAAGATAAAATAGCTTTAAAAAGATATATTTCCATACAAGTGGGCTATTAAATACATATGATTAAAGCCAAGTAATCTTTCAAAAACGAATACAACTTAAGCTATGTATGCCCTTGAAACGTATATCTATTTTCAATATTCCAACGTAATCATCCCGGATCAAGATCTCCAGGTGGAAACTACAACGATCCAGTTCCAAATCCAAATGTTCTAGATTTTTTGTGAACAAATCCAAATATGAATTTCTCTTGAATCCAACCACTTAATTCAGAACTAGAGACTTTGGACATTTATATTTATTGCAATAATAGGAAAATGACATAGAGAGATTACATATTAACATTATATAAATAAAAAAAAAAAAACAGTTGAACCCCTCCTTACCTCAAAAAATATATAATTTGCAACATAGTGAAAGACTAGTCATTTTAGTTAGCAAAAATTTATAGTATTTTCTTTCAAAAAAAAGAAAATTCACACAAATGGCTAGAAAAAATATGAGCCAAAATCTTGTGATTTATCTTAAAATCAATAGAAGGCAACTAAGGTGTTCATTTGGAAATTTACAAAATAAGTTCTTATTTCATCTTTTAGATCTTATTTAGTTTTCGGAGTGTTACATGAACCTCTAATTGCATCTCTCATTCGATTATAAGTAGAGGTGCACATTAAAAATAATAATAATGAAAAGGAAATGAGACCTTTTGGCATAAAACAATCAAAATGCCTATCGAGTATAAGGTCTAAGTTCTGCTCTATTGACCTAAAAGTTCAGAAAATGACTATATATATAATTATATAAATATGGGAAATGTTCATATGCATCTATCCCTCACCAAAAATGGTGAGGGATGGATGCATATGAATACCCTAAATATATATATATATATATATATATATAATATGGGTTTGATTGGTGAGGTACTGCAATGCAAGACCTCAACATTGAGAATCAAGAAAAAATTGCATTTATTTATTTACATCCCTAAAGAGAAATTAATAAAATAAATTCATTCTCCTTGATAGAGTGGATTTCTATTTAATAATATAGAGGGGGGGTGAGAATTCTTCCTTGGAGGGCCTCTATGTTGAAAAAAGTCATTTGGAGTGCCATGTATAAAAAAATGTATGTAGTTTTTGAAATATATAAGGGTTTCATTGAAATATCCTACAATAGTGATATTAGGTCCACTTGTTCTAAGATCTAAAGTATTCTGAGTGGGCCATAGATATTCTTTGTTTATCTCATCTCTCCTTTTCACTAATTAATCCGCACAAAGTTCCTCTATTGCCTAATTTTGACTCATCCAAAATCTTTCTCTTCTCCCCTTCCTCTTAGGCGGGTCCCACTAGCGAGCTCACTTTGTCTCCTCAAATCTCCCCCTTAATCTTAAGATTAGTTGCAATCTCATCTCAATACCGTTTCTAACTTCTCCCATATTCAGCAGTACCTGCAGCCTTCGATCGTCAGTCCGACCTTCATTGCACCAGACGAAGTGACCCAACCCAAACCTGATTTGATCAT
Organism: Umbellularia californica; assembly: GCA_028538565.1. NCBI lineage: Eukaryota > Viridiplantae > Streptophyta > Magnoliopsida > Laurales > Lauraceae > Umbellularia > Umbellularia californica. Next base: position 6,928,909 of record JAPQWN010000001.1, on the reverse strand, counting down.
TCAAGTTTTGGGTCAACCCATTTTAGCTCTATATTGTATTCCAGTTTACATCTTGATTAATGAATAGGTCAATTCATGTTGGGTCCACACATGCTCTTTTTTTTTTTTTTAATCCATACAATGGAATCACCTTAATAACTAACAAATGGTAAAAATTAGCTAATGTCCTCAGCTTTTCCCAGAAAAGATTGCCATAATTAGTGTTAGTTCAAAATATCAAAGTTGCTTTATATAGCCTGCAACATGCTTGACTTTAAGACGGAGGGAACTTCCATAGTGGAACAACAAAAATAATTAGCTCCTATTGAAATCAAAGAAATTCAAAATAAATGTTCTCCCACTATACGTGTTATCCATCCATAAATTTTACCTCAAGAAGAGAAAGTCCTGTGCTAAGATTACCCATTTGATAGAACTGTAATTAATGAATAAGCATAAAATTATGTTAATTATATTTTTAATCTAATAGTCAATGTCATGGTGGGGCAAAGTTTTATTAGGAAAAAAATATGAGGATTCCTCACTCAGTGGAGAACCATTTATTTTGATAAATATTAATGATGAGAAAAAATTAATAATATATTAATTTCTTTTAGATTTGCCTCTCTTAAGATATTTCTAGAAATATTTAAATGATGATACCGTATTTCATTCTTGGGCCCGGCTAGTTTTATGCAAAGGGAATGGTAAGGCTTGTTTGGGCACTCATGCAGCTTTACCGCTGATGTTAGAGGCGGTAAAGTCCCATTTGCAATTCTTGTGGAGATGGTATTTGAGCCCTATGCACCTTTGTCGTTGCTCCTCTGAAGTTCATTTGCAAGTTTTCCTCCTCTCTAAGCGGAGGAAATCTTGCATTACGGTGATAAACTTTAAAATCGAATATTTTTTTTCCTTTTTTAACTTTTTGATCTAGCCGAGGGTTGGGGCCTACATCTTGATCGGGTCATGGGTCGGGGCTTATGTCCATACAATGATAGATGGGCATGTATAATTAACATTTAAATACAATATTATTAAATTACAACAAATACAAAATATATTGCTTGTTTGGTAAATTTATTTTACTTGTGATTAGATCTTGAAGGTCTCTACCTGATATTGATAGATCAATGATTCTAATAATGTGGCATGATTAATTAGGAGTGGGCCCAACTAACTTGTGTTTTGGGAGAGTGGGAGGGTTTTTTAAAGGCTTGGGTTCGATTTGGGGTGTCCAATCGCCATTAAGAGTAGTTTCTGCAAATTTTGGGGTCAAGCTGCCAAACTTAACTACGATACAAGGCTTGCGTATATAAGTTTAACGATGCTTATATTAGTGGTAACGTGCATTTAGAGCTTTACCGCTGCTTCTATCAATGGTAATATTAATGGGGTCCTTACACATTTACACGTGCAAACAAACAAATGGCTCTTAAGATTTTATCTCGAAAGAATTTATAAGATCAACATTGTAAGTGCCTAAATTATTACGAACTTAGTTTAAGTGATGAAGGGGATTAGGAAAATCCTGTTCAGCTGATCGGAGAAGTCACCGACGGCCTGAATCCTGAAAAGAGGGAAGAAAGAACAGTCAGGGCCCGAGGCTGCTGTCAGCCAAAGGCACTCCGACGCCTGAGTTAGTGCAGTCACTGAACTAGGGTGAAGTGAGGGAGAAGATGTGGGTGAAATAAACAGGATGTAGACTGTATATTGCTTACCTCTTATGGGGCTCCCATGCAGGTATATGTAGGAGAGAATAGAAGGTTCCATAGTGGAGGTAGGTGAGGATACTTGTCCCATCAGCTCACTCCTAGGATGGTAGGTGAGGATACTTGTCCCATCGGACGTCCCCTCAACCCCCTTACATAAATGTGGAAGTGATAGGGAAGGTCCCTTATCAGTACTTGGCCACCTTCTGTCAGGGAGGCTCTGCCATGTAGCCGTCCCATCTCATAAATGGAGATCGAGATGGGCATCCATCTCGGTCAAGTAGACCGAGATGGGAATTACCGAGATCAGGGGATGCAGGAGGTCGGGCATTGGTACCGAGGCCCTCGGGGCAAAGCCCGTAATGAACGAGGCCGGTAGGCAGACCGAATCCAAGTCCAACTTGATGACAGCTGGCACTCTTGCCGAACTGGAATAAATCAGGCCGGAATAACCCCTAATTGGTATTTTAGTGCCGAGGCAGGAGATCACCTCGGTATTTCGTAAGCACTCCACACAATTGCCCCTCAGCTGTCGAGCTTGTCAGCTCGGGGCTGGAACGAGGTCAGGAGCTGGAGACGTGGAAGCTTATACGAATACCGAGCTGGCACACTTTTTATAACCGGCTGTGGATGTCACGGTCTTCATTATGACTTCTTTTAAGAGTTCCATCAATCCGTCGCCAACCTGTCCGCTGGGAAGCGCCAAAATCGCTGCGCCTGCCCGAGAAAATTAATCATTCTGACGGCGTTTACTGCGGAAACCGCCCTGATCTTGACACGTGGCGCCATCTGGTTTATAGTACCGTAAACTGAAGCGACATGTGCGCCTTTTGAGGCGGTGTAATGAGGGCGTGCTTTTGGTTTTCGAGGAGACGTCTTGCTGTCCTATAAAAGCAGCATTTCCTTCTTCCTTCGTCCACCTTTCTGCTCTGAATCTGGGGGAGACTCTGCCTGCGTAATTCTCAGACCATCTCTGTATCTTTCCCACCTTTCTGTCCTTCTGCGTCTAGTTTACTGTAAGTCTTCTTCTCCCTGATCTTTCCTTTGAGCACCTCTCTTCCAGTTTCTTTCTTCAGTTAGGGCTTTTCGTTCACCCATCTTAGTCTTCAAAACATGGGAAAAGGGGTTTACCGTTGTCTAGCCGATACCCCTGATGCTTTGTTTAGGTTTAGGGCGACCTACGATATTCCGGACGACGTCCGGATTAGGATGGACGACCCAGAGAATCCCTGGGACGGTGATGTCTACCGAGATGGGGCGATGCCCTTCCCATTGGTCTCGGTAGTGGAAGGGGGAGTGAGGTTCCCCGTCCACCCGTTGCTCAGGCGTTGTCTGGCAGCGTGGCATCTTGCCCCTTGCCAATTAATGCCGAACAGCTACAAGATCATAATGGGGACGGTAGCATTGAATAGGATTTTAGGCATCCAGCTCGGTGTCCACGACATTGAGGAAGCATATGATATTAGCAAGTCCACCGGGGTGGTCGACGACCGTTATTACCTCCGGAGTAAGCCGAAGATGGTCTCGTTCGTAAATGCCCTGGAGGACTCAATGCGCCACGCCGGGACCGATAGGTTGTTTGTTACCGGCAACTGGGAGATCGGTGCGAACGAAACCGAGGCAGAGAAGAGGTACCGGGTACCTCGTCACTTTGGGCGCCTCCCAAGTAAAGCACCGAGATCAAATAGCTTAACTTATTATCCTGCTATCTTCCTGCCGAACTGACACACGCTGATCTGTTCTTTGTGCAGGCATTGCTGAGAGGAGACAAGCGGCCATTCGTGACGGCTGGAAGAAGAACGGAGGTTGGTTCGAAAAAGTCCAGCACTACCAGGGGCATAAAGGCCGGTCTGCCTGGTGTCTCATAGGCTACCTGCCGAGATACAGGCATTACAACAAAAGGCTGGGGTCAGAAATCCTTGAGGTCGGGCCTAGCTACGCACCAGAGGCGGTTGGTCAAGAGCGGCCGATCTCACCCCTTACCGACCCGGAAGAAGCCTCTGAGGAGAATCGGCCCGGTACCGAGATGGGTCAAGATCCTCCTGTCACCAACCTCCGGGAGAAGCTCCTAGGAAAACGGCCATCTTCATCGTCGAGGTCGGCACATTCTTCTTCTTCCAGGGACGCCCATCCGGCTCCCCCATCCAGCTCCTCCCGAGATGAGTCAACTGCGGGTAGGGAGGAGAGGCAGACGAAGAGGGCGAAGGGCGAGGAGCCGCGCCAAACCAGGGCCCGGAAGGAGAGGGCTAGTCGGAAAAGTCCGACGGAGGAGGTGGAGGAAGAGCCGCGGGTGGAGGAACAACCTCTGGTTCGCCGAGGGAGGCAGGAAGAAAGGATGCCGGTGACGCCCGGAAAAGAGGGCCCATCTCGACAAGACCCTGTCCAGCCCTCGGCGTCTCGCGCCCCTTTGGATGAGCCCTGGAGGCCATCCTTCCTTCTGGCGCTAGGGACGCCACTGACCTCGGGACACCGTTTACAAGGCTGTCCGGCAGTGGCGGCCGTGCTGGCTGGGGCGTGCTCGCTTCCCCTGGACGTTGAGCGCTTCAGGAGAATGGAGGAGGCTACGCTGCATCAGGCCAACCTTTCATCAGCCCTGATGGTGAGTATTACTCTTTGTATATAAAGATTTAGAGACATGCTGTGTTGCTTCTAACTTGTTCCTGCTGTCCAGGTGGTGCAGAGGTCTGTAGTGGCTTTGGAAAAATGCCAGGAGAGCCGTGCCGAGATCCAATCTTTACAGGCTGACAGGCAGAAACTTGCTGCAGCCCTGGAAGGGAGCTCGGAGGAGCTGAGGAGGTCCGAGGAGGCATACGCCAAGCTGAACGCGGAGAACGAGGCTGCTATGGAGGCAATCACCAAGAAGAGCGCCGAAAACTATGGGCTCCAGGCAGCTGCGTATGAAATGGAGAAGAGGGCCAAAGAGAGGGAGGCCGAAATGGAGGTCCTGAAGAAGGAGAAGGCCAAGGCCGAAGCTCTGCTGAGAGCCGAGCAGGAAGCCTTAGTCAAACTGAAGGCTGACTTCGAGGCTTCTCGGGAAGCAGAGCTCGAGGCCTCCCTCCAGAAGGGGGTGGCGCAGGCGACAAGGCTTTATGAAGAGCAACTCGTTCCGCTGGGAGAGGAGCTTTTCGAGATGGGATGTCTGGCCGTGCTGAGAGAAATGGGGGTTCCCGAGGACCACCCCATCCGTCAAGGCCTGCCCAAGCTCCCACGTGCCGAACCCGAGTCGCCAGCCCCTCCTTTCTCCGAGGCCCCTTTAAACCACATAGATGATGAGCCACAGGCCTCAGAAGCTCTCCACGCTCCAGCCACCGAGACCACCACTGCCGATCCCGGGCCTGTTGCTACCGAGGTCCCTCTTGCTCCTGCCGGTGATGGTGAAGTCGAGTGGTACCGGGTTCCTCACTCAACCGAGAGGTTTCGAGTTCGAGTCCCGGGGAGGCCCCCTCTCCCGCCATGCGGGATCGAGGGACAAACGCATGATTAGGGCTAGGGGCCATGCGCCTTCGATCGCCTGAAGTGTATACAATAGGCCCGGGGCTCTGGGCCCCGCCTATCTCCTGTGGGGGCGACCCCCCTACAAACATCATTAAACACTATGGATGTTAACCCTGGAGCTAGGAGCTAGTATAATTTGTTGGGGCTGATTTCTTACCTAAACCCTATCCAAAGAGAGATCTTTCTATTGTAGCTATGGATCCCATAATCCACTCTCAAAACACCATCCAGAGATCAATCACTGGGGAGGCAGGTTTTTTCTACTCTGAGACCACTGGACCAACTTGGGGGTAAAAAAGAAAAAATTCCCATCTATCATACGTAGCTTCAATGACTCACAGTGGGCCCCAAGAGTCCGAACACATAGGGATATCGGAATATCCCATAATCCGTCCTAGCTGTCCAGGACAGAATTGGGCTATAAGGAGGTGGAAGTAGGGTTGCAAACGTGAAGATTTCTGATCAAAACTATAGTGGACCCGGACTAATTTTTAAATAACGGTTCCGAAATTGACTCGGAACCTGTTTTGTTGGTTTCAGATCCGGATCTGGTTCCGAAACTGACTCAATGTGGATCCGGAATCGGACCCGTTTATCAATCAAAGCCTAAATTGGGTTCCGGACCCGAACCCGTTTATGAATCGGAACCTAAAATAGGTTCCGGATCCTATTTTTTGTAAGTCAGAACTTTCGGATAATCGGAGAATCAGATACCCGTTTGCAACCATAGGCCTAAGCCCAAGATTGATATATAGTTTAAAGAGAAAATTAAATTTAATGGTATTGAGTGTAGCTCAATTAGTTTGGGCTTGACCTTAGTTTTGGATAATGGTATTCAGTATAGTATCACTGTTCGACTCCCCTTCCACTGCATTTTCCTATTGTAAATCAAAAGGCCCAAGCCCGGGCCAAGTCGGGCTGGGCCCGGTCCATGAGCACAGTACTCATGAGTCATGGGACGATTGTGGTCAGGACCGTAGGTTCGGAGGATCCGAACTACCCATTTCACTCACTATATTTATCCCTTTCGCTCCTTCAACATGTGTGTGTTCTTCTGTTTCTCTATTTGATCTTGATCCTCTCTTCTCCTCTCAGAGCTCCATCTACTCTCTATCTATCTCACACACACGATGGATTCTCATCTCTGCTCAAAATTCTATCTCTTGATGTTTGTTTCCGCCATCTGCCTTCAGATCAAGGTTCGTTTGAGATCCCTCTTTCTCCAAATCTAAATTCTACAAGTAGATTCTATGGAATTGATCCAGATCTGATGGTGTTCTTGTTTGTTTTACTCGATCTTCTTCATCCAGGCCGAAGGCAGAGACTCGGTTGTCTTCCTCGACAGCCCTAGCCATCCTTACTTACGCACTGCTTCTTCTTCTTCAATCCAGGTTGGCTTAAATCTTTATCTCTGATCTCAATCCTCTCGTTCTCTTCACTTGAGGAATTTTTAGGGTTTGAGGTTTCTGTTGTTGATTCCATTTTTGTTATTCGACGGAAGAAGTTTTTGAGGTTTACGTTTAGTTAGGGTTTCACGGATTTGAATCTGGCGTTTGAAGAAAATCAAGCGTTTTAAAGATGAAAACGAGATCTTCATATCACTAAAAACGATCTGATTCAGGATCAGAGTCATGATGTGGAATTAGATATTTGAGTAGAGATTTAGTTGATGATGTTCTGAAATAACAGTTGAATTTTGAATGTATTTGCAAAAGGAATGACGGAGGAATTTGATTACAGAGATTTTATTGCCTTCAGCAGTTGTGTTTTCACGAATTTCGTTTTATATAGATAGCTGAATGATGATGAAGAGGTTTGGTTTTCCATTGTAAAGTCTAGTGCCTGAGTCCTGGTTGTGTCTGATCTCAGTTTCAACAGTTTCAATATCTTTTTTAGTGTTAGTAGTGGTTTGTTTTCTGGTGCTGAATTTTTTCTTTTCTAAATGTCTCCGCTTTCAGTATGATTGGTTCCTTAAAACCTATTGGATTGCGAACGCTATTGCTATTACATTCAACCTTGTTTTGTGATCTTCACGACTTTAACTTTTCTCAGCCCATGGTCTTAGATCATGGGGAAAAATAATAATACAACAGTATGTTTTGTTTTGGTACCCACTAGGACCATGTCATCGGCACCCATTCAATCGGTGTGGTTAAAAATTCTGAAAAATGCAAAAAACCATTAACAATTAAAAAATCTGAAAAAGAAGATTTTTTTTTTATATGCGTGCAAATATGCACTGGTTTTGTTGTTTTTGAATCAATCTTGGTTGCTTTTAGCACTTGTGCATTGTTCATCACTTTATCCAACAAATTAGGACCCTCATCAATTATAGATATGACGCATCATGAGAACGTGACTTTACATTACATGGAAATTGGACAACTAAATAGAATAGAAGGCCTGAACAAGCGTGAAAAGAAACTTAGATACCAATTAATTCATTAATTATTGCATTCATGTAACACGTTCACAAAAGTATTGGTGTAGAAGTCGCTCTAAAGTTCATAGTTTGAACTTTGAAGACTTTAACTTGGGGTCGACTTAATGTTGTTACCTGAGACTGGTGGCTTCTTCTTTTTTTTTCTTAAATCTTTTGTCTTTATCTTTAATTTATTACCATATTGAGTTTTGAGTTGACTCAGACCTTTTATCTTTAATTATTCCAAACCAATGAGTTTGGGTTGAAACCAAATCGGTCCACCTGGTCGACTCTTAACTTAACTTTACCGGTCGACTCGTAACTTAACTTTACTCAACTCTGGTTTGGCCGAATCATTGGGTCAGCTTAAATTAAAGATAATGCTTTAGCTAAGCAGGGGTTTGAAAGGTCTTCTCCTTAGGAGGGTATGATTATGTAAGTTTTAGGTGGTGTCTTTTGTTTGTGTTTGTTGGGAGAGGGTACAATACTCTTGTATCTTTGCTTCCCTCATTGTATTCTCATTTTTTAACGAATGAATGTTTTTGTTACTAATAAAAAATGAGTGGTAGAAGTAAAAATGCTTAAATCAGAATCAAAAATTGAAATTACAGTTCACATAAAATTTATTTTTATTTTTTAGATATGTATTTATATATATTTATTTCATATTTTTTATAAATTTTTATATTCTTATCATTGGAAATGTCTTTTATATTCTTGTTCCTGCAATGAAGTTATGTTATTGAAACTGTGCATGAACCACTGCAGAAAGATATAGTTAAAACCATTGTGTCACGTTACATTCGTTGAGTTAAGCTGGATTACCAATGTTTTTTTTTTTTTTTTGACTAATTACCAATGTTCATGTTACTGTTAAACAGTATCTGAGGCATTGTTCATTTTCTTCCAATGAAGTTGATTGCTTATAATAGTTTTTGAAACTAATTTTTTTGAGTTGTATGTTCAAACAGAATCACATTCTCAATATTTACCTTTTTTTTTATATCTTTCACCTTCTACATGAATACTGCTATTGTTGTTCTTTATTTCGTATGCTAGTAGAATGGTAAGCTGATGCAGACCCACAATCCTGTGGTTGAGACAATGACCACCTTCCAGCTGTGATACAGGTCCTTGTCACAGTTAATTCTGGCAGCAGGAACATTTCCGGCTCTTCATACGACTTGAGATCTCTTATTATAGTTGAATATTTCTAGTTTTATTGATGGTAAAACTAGAATAGCTGATATGAATGGGCCTGGTTAACTGGTATCAAAGCCATGATGTCAGCACCAAAACCCTGATGTTCATTGTTTTCAGCTAAACCATCAATGAATTTAATTTAGTGCTTTATTTTCCGTTCTGGTTGTTTGAAACTTCCCGAGATTAGCAATATTTGCACAATCTGATTGTTGAGATCCTTATGTTGAGACAGCAGAACTCGATGTCGCTTTCTGAAGTTGGTGCTGCTGTTTCGGTTCTACTTGGTCTTGTACCTCCTGCTTCTCTTCCACCCGATTCTTCATCAAAGGTCGAGTTGATAACTTAACGTCATTTCTTTTATACTGCTGTCATTTTATGTCAAATTTTGTTGACTGGTTGCATTTTCTTGCAGTTGGATGAGGTTCTCTTGCCCAATCCATTTGATAGGCCTCGTGCTGTTTTCATGCTGGAAGTCAGAGGAGTTGAAGGTCAGTGAAAAAAATCACTGTAACTGAAGCATATTGACATAAGGAATGTACAATGTCAGCCCCCAGCCCCCCCCCCCCCCCCCCCATCAAGTAAATGGGCGAACCTTTGGAATACAAGAAACCAGATGCAGCTAAGAAATTAAATCATTCACAATGCACATTTCCTATAGACTCCCACTTTTGCCATCTTATTGGGCTTCCACGAAAGACGACATGAGATTTTAATCAATCAGGACTTTTAGTCCTGCTACCCTTATGACATAACTTACGGTTTTCTCTTTTGTATTGTAATTTTGTGGGGTCTTTCTGCAACAAATAAACCTAATAGAATTGGTTTCTCGTTTGGCATTGGTGTTCCTTGTGAATCCTGTTTTCTGGAAACCATGCTTTTCATTTTTTTTTCCCAAGAGTAATCATACTCTTTGATTTTGTTTGTCAGTACCTTCATAAATTATCTTTTATCCGCAGATCCATCACTGTTTCTTGAGCATCCAAATTTCCAAGTTGGCGGTGCCTCGAGCAGTAAGGTTCTTGTTGAATCAAAGAAAGTTGATATTGAACTTGCAGGTGATTGAATCAGGAATCTGTTTCCTCTGCATGCTTAATTTTATGTGATGCACCCATACTCTTAAATGCACTGCAGTTTAATGGCTAAATGATCCTGGTGTTGGTTTGTTGCAGATGAAGATGATGTTTCTTTGGCTTCACTAGGCAAACCTGATGAGATTGAAAGTGAGATCAATGATAAAGAACTTCATGACTTTGTTAGTACAACATGTCTTAATCCCATTTGTTTTTTGCTCTCCTCTTTGAGGTCTAAATTACGTTATTTTAACAAGAAATTCTGAACATATTGATTCAGGCAAACTGGTTAGGCGGATCATATGTTGGGACCCTAAATGATTTGGATGGGGAGTTGACACTCCCTTTGGCCAGTGGCACACCTTTAAGACTATATATGTCAAAGGTTTTCTTCAATTTTCACATGATTCTCTTATCTATATTTTAACGTGGATATCTGCTCATATAATGAATTGGACCACAACCATATATAATTTTTTGTGGCCCCTTATTGGAAGTTTTGCATATGGCTTACAGGAAGCAGACCGAGAATTTGCCATAAGTCTTGCTTCTTTGGTTCGCAATCTTAGAGTAGCTGGAGAAATGCATGCAGATTTTGTTGGAGGCATGCGAAACCCAGCAGAAATTTTGAGTGGCTGTTTCACAGGCATTCAGGTGATTAAATCTTTTTGGATCCTCTTTTTTAACTTATCTTTCTGGATCCTTTTTTATTTATTTATTTTTTTTTTGTAACTTATGAACTTAAAATTTTTCGTGCTGCCTTTACCCAATGGCAATTTTTGAAGAACTACACAATGTTTCACAAGTCACTTCAGAGGAAAGGGGACTGGTCTGGAGTGTTTTCTTTGTAGGGACATATATGGATGTGGAGTGGGTGAAAATTCACCCTGACCCAATCACCAAGTCTTATGATTTGCCCTGGAACCCAAAAAGGGAAAAAAAAACTCAAGGGTTCAGATTGCAAGGTTTGCTGATTGGATTGAGATTTTTTTTTCCAACTCACCATCTGTCTCCTGAACAACAACCACCACCACCACCACCTTGAAGCACACACAGACACACAAATCTATTCTCATCCAGGTGGGTCCTTCAAAAGGTCTCCCACCATCACATTAAACATTGTTTTGGAGAGTCAGAAACTCAATTTGCCTTGGACGGTTACTGATGGGGCTGCCAAAGGGTCAGAGCACATAAAAAGCCACTGTTTTGGCTCAGTGAGGATTGTAGGGCCCAAGTCTGAGTTTGAGTCTCACATGGACTGCAAATTCTGAATCCTATCCTGCCAGTAAAGGTTATGTGAGTCCGAGTCCAAGCCAAGAAAACAAAAGGAGAAGGAAAAAATAAAGAAACAGAAAAAAAAAATAAGAGTCAAACAAAAATACTAAAAGAAAACCCAGTACCCAACATTGGGCATGATTAATCATCACCAGAAACAAAATGGAAAACACTAACAAGTAACACCTGATATATTTTGAAGGAAACTTCATTCTCTACCATCTGATCATCTTCACCATCATAAAATGAAACAGAAATATGAACCCTAACTTCCTAACATCATCATCATCTCAGATTTGCTCAAATCTGGAACCCTACCCTTGTTTTTCAGCTTTTAAAATATTAAAATCTGAAGGGAAATAGACATTTCCCATCACAATAATCTCATATTTTCTCAAAACAGTTTCAGCTGATGTCAGTACCATCTAGACACGATAAGAATCTAAAACTAGTTGAGCCTTGGTATAATCAGAGCCCAGCAGGCTCATACGGTAGGGCCAGTTTTAGTCTTATACCATGTGGACATTATATGGATTTACAAAATAGCCGAGGTTCATATAATAAGAGTCCCATGGGCTTGCACTCTGGGGTCTGAGTCTGGCTTGATAGGGGTTTTAGACCCTACATTAGGCTCAATGAGGCCCATTATGGCCGCTGGATGGTCCAGATCCACTGTTATTAGACTCGGTCTTGAGCGAGTTTGGATCGAACTTGGGTATATTCACAAACCTAGTCATTGAATTGAGTACAGGCAGTGTGGCGAGTACTCAGGCAAGCGAATTGAACTCAACCAAGTCAAGGTGAGTTCGGATGAGTTTTTTAAACACCACCACTAGATCACAAGAGAGAGTGATGTTGATCAAGATTCATGGCCATATGATGATCAGATTCACAGCAAAATGGAGACCCTTTCTATGACTTAGACATTGGTGATTGGTATGTTGATTTATATTTAGAGAATCAACCAGCTTCTGTTGGTAAAGAATTTGAGGAGAATTTAGATTTGAGGAGAATCTGCCATTACGGCTATTACATCTGAGTTTTGGTCTGTGACCAAAATTGTTAGGAGATGTCGAGTCGCAGATACAAATGACTTAAGTGATTTATGATCGGGCTCAACACTGTATTAGTGCACAACTACAAACAATTGGAAGATTGTTGTTTGCCAAAAAGAAAAAAATGGAAGATTGTTGAGTACAATGAATGGAGTAGAACAACTAAATTCCAAGTGTCGATGAACACTTACTTCACTTAGTCAAATCTGGCAATTGAGCTTGGAATGAGATCCGACAATACAACAACCACCACAACTTGATCAAGTCAAAGGAGGAAAGACCTTTCCATCATCTATTTGTAAATTGGATGATATGAAAGGAAAACAATTGTGGGTCTTTGGCTTATGAGTGTAACGTTTGATCCAGGACATTAGAGCTACTTGCCAACTCGAGGGCAAGTTCCTCGAACCAGGAGGAAATGGTGCAATTCAACCCATTTGGATCTATAAACTAGTCCAGGACGAATGAATTTATGGGCACAGGCCCAAGACCATTCCCATCTGGTCCTAGCAATTTGCCCAGGCCCAGAATGGGTCTGGCCCATCCCAACAGCAGGCTCTGCAAATTCAGTCCCAAATTGGGCCCATAACAGATGTTGTTCCAGCCCAAAAGGAAGCCCCAAGCCTGCAATTTGTACAGCTGTATTTGTGCATGAACAGTGCCACAATTCCTCTGTAGGACATATTTCCTTCAAAACTTTCTTAATAATATATTAGTTGCATTAGGAATTTAGGAGTCCTTTATATTAAGTACGTTGAGTCAGGTAAACTCTTGTATGTAAATGTGGTTTAGGGTCAAAACCCCAACCCGCAACCCCCCCTATGTAAATGTGGTTTAGGGTCAAACCCCAAACCCCCCCACCCCCAACACCCCCCCCCCACCCCCCCCCCCCCCCCCCCCAACCCCCCCCCAACACATACACACACACACACACACTGGGAAAAAAGAGAGAATTTGTGAAGGACTGCCACCATTAGGCCAGGACTGAAAGAATTTTTCTATGCTTGAATAAAATTTCCTTCAAGGGCCTATTCTGGTGGAGTTCTACGATTTTTCCTACTGCAATTCATAAATATACTGGTCTGGAGTGATTCAGTGGTTGTTTACCCTCCTCTTGTGAATCTGGTGTTCAAAGAGACTCCAAGCTGCTGAACTTTCCTGAAGAAACTGCAGAATAGTTGATTGCATTGGAGTTGCTGCTCTTCTTGAGCGATTAGGATTCCATCACATGGTTACCCTTTTCTGCCTGGAGTTTAAAAGTTGTCATGTTCGAGTTGACTTAGCATGTGTCAGCATGGCCTGTTTTGCTTTATACACGCATCACATATTGCTCAGATAGAAGTATTTACCTTTTCCATGATTATTGGAAGACTGCTTTCCTAGATGCATGCTAGTGTGTTTTTTCTAGCAGGAGTTTGATGTTTTTTTCCCATTACATTTTCTGCACATTTTGCTTGTACGATTGAAGTCAGTAATTTAAATGCATCACAGGCTTTGCGGGAGCACTATGGTACAGGTGGCGCTGTTGAGCAGGGAATGGGCCTCTTCCTAACTACGCTAACAAAGTTATTTGATTCATTACAGTTGGCCTACAGAGGTCAGTTGATTCCCGAAAACCTGTGAAATTGATATATTTTGGTCAAGAGTGTTTCTTTATTTTCTTGAAAACATATGGATGGTATAATGTCAGGGAAAATTGTGGGTGTTGTCTTGCTTAATGAGAAATCTTCTCAAAACTTGGAGAGTATGTTGGATGTGAAGTTTTCAACTCGGGCGCCACGGTGGTTAGGGGAAGTTGGCCCCATTGGCCCTACTTTGATGTCAGTGCTGTTGGTTAGGCGTACTCTTGCTTGGATAACTGGATTGATTCTTCTGATCTCGACACTCATCGGGGTGAGGCTTCACTTACTGATAAGTTTCACTTATTTTCTTTGTTCATCAGTTTCATAAAAAATGCTTTGTTTCTTTCTGCTAAATGTTGCAAACTTTCTGATTTTCTAAAAATACTTGGTGTTTTATAAGAAAAGAAATCTCAGAATCTCATGTGCGCTAAACTTTCTAACTTAAAAAAATTAGCAAAGTCAGATTACTCACATAAAGTTCTTTGCAAGATGTGTATGTCTAAGAAAAACATAACCTCAAATATTTCTGATTTATAGACATAACAGTAGTTGGGGATCTCATTTATTGTTCACAATATTCTCTTTCATGTTCCATTGTGGAAAGCTCATGAATAGCAGCAGGAGCGGCACTTGTTTCACGTCTGTGATTGAAAACTAAATGCCGTTCTTCCTTACAATCTGCATTTACTTCTTTTCTACTTTGGTAAATTATCATCTGTATAGTTGCACTCTAATAGGGTATGTTTTGATCCAGTTGTCTGTCTTGTTTATGAGTGGGCCCTAACACATTAATCAGCTCAAGCACATCACAAGTGAGTTCTGTTAAGTGAGTCTGCAGTCTGCACCCATGGTGCCAACTTATGGTCAAAGGTGCATCTATACCAGTGGATAATCCTTTAATAAAATGGACATCTCTAGATCAAACCCTTTATCTGTGATTTGGAGCACAAAAGTTATCCCTCAGACCAGGTCATTTCAGAAAAGTGTGTATTTATATTGATATAGATCACTTGGACCAGAACGACATTTATTGTTGGACAGGAACAGGAATGATACTTATTACCCCAAGAAAGGAGGTGAGACACCACCTCTTCATGATCAAATGTCAAATACCACACACATCCATGGATCCCGTTGTGGCAATTATTTTTCTTACCAATTTGTCATCACAAGAAAAATTCAAAACTGTGGTCTCTTATGATACAATTGAGGAAACGGAATTTTCACATAAGCGAATAATTGCTTCAAAAAGATTTGCATATATATATATATATATATTAAGTTAAGACTCATGAAACTGTTAATATTGCGATGATATTTACAAAATTGTCAAATTTAGACTGGCTTTACTTAATTCGGGTTTCCAGTAATTTGAGTTGTAGTGCTGATTATCTCTCTTTCAATCTCTCAGATCTATTTGCTATTCAATATGACGCTCACAAGGGATACTCTTCTTTATTCTAACGTCAAGCTTGACTAAGTATGGGAGGGATGGGTATTTCAGCTGCCGATGCTGCAAAGGCTGCAGGTATAAAACCTTATTGGGGAATATACATTTCCTCATTCACCTTTTGGATTTGTCCTTATTAAATTAAACTAAAACCACCCAATGTTGTTTCCTCTGTTGTAAATTCATTTCATTTCATCTCTTGCTGAACATGCTCTACTCGTGGCTCTTTTTTTTCTAGTGCTGAATTAGTTGCTGGTGCTTGTGCCAAGTGAGAGATGCTGGCAGATGGTTGTATAAGGACAAAAAATTGAAATTAGTTGGGTATTCAAAGCTTTAATGGTGTTGAGATGTGGGTTTTTAGGAAAAAGTAGTATGAGATCGAAGAACAATTAAAAATCATTATATTTGATGCCCAGCTGCTCAAAGCTCAGATTCAAGTTAGAAATTGCTATCAATCATACTGTGAACGCGTGTTTCATTTCGAAGGATTTGTTTATTCAAAGGGGCGAAAAACGTCATGGTTCCTGAAATCGTTTTAAAGATTTTTACCATACAAATTGAAACACAAGACAATTTGCACCAGGAAACCGACAAGCTGGGCTTTTCAGCAACGCCAAAGATTGGTCAATTTGGTCTCCCATTTAGCTGTACAGCCGGAAAGCGGAAAGCTGATTCTTGTTTAAAAGGGGCAATAAATCCTGACACGGCAAACCCAAATCAATTCAAGCCTGGTATTCTGATCTTGGGTTAGAATTTATAACACGATTCATAGATGGGCTGTTGCGGCCGCACAATCTGCGAAGTGAACCCATGAATGATGTCGAACCCGATTTACCATGGAGTCCGTGCTGGGTTGGGCCATGACTACACGTAGATGTCACACTGACCCATTGCCACCCAACCCTGTTACAGGAGGAATAATAGGGTTTAAGTTGTGTGATAAAGCTCATAAAAGAAAAGGCGTGGTGCTAGATTGATCCAAAATGGCTTTCTATTATTCTGCGGTTTGGGCTGAATTAAAATCATGGTGACAGTTTCCATTCAGTTTTGATTTGAAAATGTGCTTAGGACAATTTTTCAGAAAGCGAAAATCAATAATTAACAATGAAGTGCGAAGCTTAAGGTCAAAGGCTCCGGGGCGGGGCGGGGCTAGGCTATGCGGGAGATATCTTGGGTTATTAAAAAAAGAAAAAAGAAGTTAACAACAAAGTGCGGACCGACTCGAGTTTTTCCTCATAAAGTTTTCATAGTGGCCCGTCCAATCAATTTGGAAATGCTCTAAAGTTAATTTTGGCATTTTATTAAGAATTCTTGGGTTTTCAGTACTTTATCCCATTTGGAGCTTTCGCGTTATCCTACATATATTTGGATGGGCTTTTTTGGGTGTTCAATTTTCCTTGAAAATGCATATTTTTTTCTTGTATGTCTCATCAAACAATTTCAATTTATTTTCAAGATTTGTATTTTTCATTTTCATTATAAGGGAGTTTGAGCCTAATATGACCTTCAAAGAACATCACCCGAAAGGACCAAATGTTTCTCTACGTAGGAGAACATTTCGCTTTACGGGACGTTCTCCTCGTAGTACTCCCAAAAAGAAAACGGTATGGGAATTTTGATGGGCACCTGAATGGTGTAAATTGCATTGCCCACGTGACAACTTATGCAGTCAATAATGCGTGTGTTGATCATAATCATCGTACCCCTATCCAATAAATCTGGGGTAGGCTGTGGGGTTGGACATCATAACTAGAGGTGCACAAAAAATCCGTCAATCTGTAAATTCGATCTGTTCCGCTGATTTTTATCCAATCCAAAGATAAACGGATTGGTGACGGATTGAAAATTTTGTAATCCGTTAGCAACGGATTGTGGCGGATTTCACCCTCAATTCGTGGATTCAATCCGATCTGATCCGTTGACATTAAATATAATATATATATATAATATAAGGGGTCTAAATATAAATTAAGATGTCTAAATTTAAAATAAGAAAAAAATTTAAGGTGTCAAAATGTAATTTTTCACAACATATTTGATATTTTTCTTTTAATATTTAATTGAACGGATTAATCCGATCCAATCCGGTCCTCTACGGATCGGATCAGATCGGATTTTAACAGCCACGAATTGGCGACGGATTCCAAATCCGTCAATCCGTAGGTAATGGATTTGGTGACGGATTTGGCATAATCCGTACCATTCCGATCCGTGTACACCCTTAATCATAACAATGAAAAAAATGGTTGAACAAGCTTGGACCATACCAGCCCATAAACAACCCTAATGTTGAGAAGGTACATAACCCGGCATATGGCATGAAAAGGTCATATAAGGTCCCAATTAAAAAAGGGCAATTAAAGACACTCAGATTCAAAGACGAAGAGAGTGAACAAAGGGGAGGGAGGGAGTTCTTAACTCGAGGAAAAAAGTAGCACGACAAATGCTATTGTCAAGATAATTACAGGCTGTAGATAATTTTATGTCTATATGTGTTATAAATATTGGGTTAGTAAGTAAAAAATATCGGGCCTTCAAGCATATGTTTAGGGCTAGTTCGGCACTTTTTAGCATAGTAAATGTCAAGTAAAACCTCCATTTACAAGATGTAACATCAAAAGCACTTTAATTCAAATTTTCCTCTATCTTTTTAAAAAAAATGAAAAAGCAACCACCTTTATCCACTAAAATACAAATACAAAAAAAAAATGCTATTTTTAGTAAAAAATCAAAATACCATCATAACTCACTTATATTTTATTCTTTCTTCAAAATCAACTTTACTTCACTTGACTCTAATGGTAGAGTTGCCAAACTGACCCTAAAGTGCAGCCTAGCCTACTTTTATAATTCAGAAGCCCAGATCCAGCCTACAGTCTCTTGGCTTATCAAGCCTGAGCCGTGCCAAGGCGTAGGGCAATTAGGAACATCTGGCAGGGTGCATGCATATTACTTACCGATCAAATAACCTTTTCAAACGAAGGCACCAAATCCATTGTGCCCACGTCTTGAATACTTCTATAGCATAAGTTTTCAATGGTTCCACCTTGTCTAAGACTGCATAGGAAAGGAAAAAGTTTGTTGGCCCATTGACTTGATAGACCCTAATCACTTTTAGTTAAAAGATCCAGTCCTATATTAAGATAAACCCCACCATCCAGGTGAGATGCACTTACTAAAAGAGCCAACACCACGATCAGCGGCCCTTTTTATTTGCTTTTCCCAAAACTATGGGTGAATCCTCTTAAATCCTATAACTGTCCATGCCAAGACCAAGGTCAAGATCGTCCATCTGGAATATTCTCAGCACAATCACAAGCACTGTAAGGGCCATCAGATCAAGGATCACGGCTACCAAACATTTGGGTGACCTGTGGGCGCTACCTGAGCAGACAAAACAGTTAATTTAATGGGCTTTTAACTTCAAAACTATACTCCAACAAAGAGCCCACTGATTTTGTGGTAACAGTATTTCAACTACAGGCAGGAGAGGAGAGGAGACTGAAACGAAAGGGCTTGCAAACTTACACTGCCTCCAACCTTTGAACCAACTTAATCTGAAATTTGAGACACAAGGGATAAACGAGACAAGCAATTCAGCTCATAAATCACAGACCAATCTCTTTCGCACACCAAAACAAACACCCACCACTTTACTTTGCTCTAGACAGAGCTCCCTCGTAGGTACGTATAGCTGGAAAAAATTAAACCAAAAAGGACATGACATACTTGGCTTGGTTAATTGCAGACAATAATCTAAGATAGGCCTAATTTGGTTTCCTCATGTTACGACCAGCACGAATTACTTCATCCACTAGTAGCAATTGGGATGCAATAACAGGCCTGAAAAGCAGAACCACAAATGTCAATGAAACACCTTGGGAAGAGGGGAAAAAAAGGAGGGAGAAGAAGAAAATAAAAGGGGAAGAACATCCCAAACTGACCCAGAGTTAATGATTTGGCACTTCACAGAATAATTATCAAAAATCCCTTCCATATGTGGGTCAATTGGTTCTCCAGTATGTTGGTTTAACCCCACAACATTCCCTTTGTCATGCTCCCCCTGAATGATAACAGCAAGTTAGATTTAATGAGTTTTCTTGGTACCAATAGAGTCACCAGAAATCAAGGAAAAGAAAAAAGAAGGAATTAGATTATTTACGGTGAGAGCAATAAGAACATCTTGCGTGTCAAGGCCAGAGTTCTCTGCCAGTGTCTTGGGTACAACCAAAAGAGCATCTGCAAATGCTTGCACTCCGAGCTGTGCACGCTGTTATTAACAAAACCAAAAATGATCAGAGAAATAATAATACTAAAAATCTTTCTATGCATATCTGATTCTGATAAAAGTATTGTCTATTTACCCCTTGGACATTTTTCTTCACATTATTGACCAAATGCTGGCTGGCTGCAACTTCAAAAGCCCCTGCCCCCTGAATTACCCAAAATATAAAATTATTGTGATAAGAAAACAATATAGCAATACAATAATTTGATACAGCCATACATATTAATCATTTAAATCATTGAGAAGCATAAAACTGCCTGCATACAGATGAGCCACTGAATAATAAATATCTAGATTCTTGAAACAGAGAATCATAGCATAAGCATGATGAGTAAAGCAGGAAGCAATGAAGACAGTAAGCATGACTGCCAATCAGGAATGCAAGGATAAAACTGACAGTAAAGGATAATCACCAAGATAACTGCTTCATCTTCAATTGTATTCTTAACGGCTCTCAAGCCATCACGAACAGCATCCTTAATTTGAGCAATAGTATGATCATTTGGTCCTGTAATAACAAATAAATAATGAATGATAAATAAAAATTAATATCTAAAATCTTTTATTTGGTACGTGATACTGTCAAATTGTCACCAGTATTGCTATCCCATGTGACTCAGCCGAGTCACACGATTTGAGTCTGAGTCCCATAGGACCCGATTTTTTAAACCATGATTGCTATCAAATACGTAAGGAGGGGAAAACACAGATGAGCACAAGTTTTGACAATTTGGGTTTTTCTTTAAACTTTCTTGAAAGATCTTGCAATTTGGGAAATGCATGAACCTTTTAACAAAATGGTACAAGAGAGAGGATTCTTCACATTCTCCACAAAAGTGTACTTCTCTTCCCCAAGGATATGCTCATAGACAAGTCCAGCCCAGCCAAGACAATCTGGGGACAAGTCATCTACGGAATTAACAGCCTCTCCCCCACAAGCCAAAACCAATCGCTCCATATTTCTCCTCTTTGCTCTGCGAAGAGCAACTATCTGCAAACCAAAACTGCTAGCAAGTTAAACGATACAACAATAGGGATTTCAAGATATGATCACTAACAAAGGCTTCAGATACAAAAGATACTACATTTATAAAACAACTTCTAAGGGTGAACTATCTACTATAACAAGGAACATCAAAATGTTAAAGAAGCATAGATGACCATAGACCAGATGGATAGGCCTAGGACCATGGCCAAGGAAATTCAGGCAACCTGTCTTCACTCTTGACTGCACCGTCTACAACTAAATGAACAAGATTGACTTCAAGGATTACAAGGAAAGAATCTTAAAACCAGAACCAGAAAATCAGATTAATGCTATCTCTTTTTTCCCCTCAGTAGGCTAATATCAATCTTCCCAACTAGAAAAAAATATAAGAATTTATAAAGAGTGATATTATGAATCTAATTTTTGATGAGACTCACCTATCCAAAAAAAATATAGATACAAAAAACCCTCACATTCCAAATTAATTAAGCCTTTTCTATTTTTCCATTTTCTTAGTTTATTGTTTATATAATTATTAACAAAATTTAAACCTTATCTTTGGATCCTCATTCTTTTCTTTATCTTTTTATTGCCTGGGGCTCATTTGATTGCCATCTGTACACATTATATGAAGGATGTTAATTTTTTTTTTAATAAAACAAAGAAGATATTACTAATGGGAAAGCCCTGTGCAATGTATGGGCCCTTGAATAAAGAAATGGTGGGAATAAAAAAATATTGAAAAATGAAAATGACAAAATAAATACTTAGTGTTTTTTTTTTTTAATTTCTAAAGGAGGCACTTCAAAGTTTTTTTCTGTTTTTCTTCAATTTTTTAATCAAAATGCTAATAAAAATGTTTCATAATTTAAGGAATGGATGGAAAGTGAAATTAGAGAATTGGCATGTGGCATGAAAAGAACATTTGCAGAACTTTAGAGAACTAGGAGTCCTTAAGAGATGGAGAACTAGGAGGACACATATACAGCCACAGCCCAAAATCATAAATAACAATAAGCACAAGTTCCATGGAGAACTAACCCCTGCTCTAGAAAGAAGGTCCAACGAAGGAGGATCTATTCCTTTCTGGTTAATAACAACAAAGTTGTTGTCATTACCTGAGCAAACCTGCATAACATAAAGTTTTGAGTCTTATACAAGATGCACTATTTTTCTCAACTCAAAATAACATTTATTTTTTTATTTATGGAATAAACGATTCATAAATTTATACATAATTTGAATATAGAGGAATGGGTACGGACTCCATTACCTTATTCTTCAGCTCAATGATTTTGTGCACTCTCTCGTCAACTTGACGTCTTTCAGCAGCAACCATCATTTCTCTTTGCTCTGCATTGGAATAGAAAAAACCTGCATTTATTTCACTGAAACAGGAAATGTTAGACTCACCCAAGAATTATTTATCATTTATAAATGCAATACAACACAATTGTGACAAGAGTAGTTGAAATAGTCAAAAGCACTATCATTTTTTGTATTAACTATTTTGGTGAATCGGTAATTACCTAAAACAATCATATGGCGTTCACTTTCTGATATATATATATATATATAATTAATAACTAAATTCTCAAAAGGGTTCTCAACAAATAAGAATATAAAAGCAGCACCAACTAGCATAAAAAAGGCAGTTGTACAGGGTGTCTCCCCAAAACAAAATGTATCCAGCAGTGATTATTAGTTGTGAAGATGTGAGTTTTATCTGAGGTCCAAGAAAATTCAAAAAATTCCCAAAAACTCCATAATACTAAAAAAAGTGTTAGATTTTGAAGTTTATTTTCATTAGCAATTAAAATAAATTTGTGTTGAGCAATGCCATACTGGTCTGGTATCAGTTTATGATTTAAAAAGAACAATACTGATGTACTTGTTCACCTATATTCATGTTACTCATGCATCTAAGTTAAAACCTGATAAAATGTTTCTGGACAAATTATTGAAAGAAAATTGATTAGTATTTAGTGTTAACTCTGCATGTAGTATGTAGTCAGTAGTATCATCTATCATTTACTATGTAGTATTTATATATATATATATATATAGCAAAATAACTTAGAAAGGTATTATAACTAGTTAGCAATTAAATAAGTAATAACTTACAAGTGAATAGTGATGGGTACCAATTCACAAATCAGGTTGTCATTTGCCCAAAACCCAAAAATATAGAAAATCCATAGTTACAGAAAACCAGAAATAACAAGAAGCATAAATTAAATTGCATGAACCTCAAGTAGACACAAATTCTCAATCCCATGGGAATGTCACTTGACCAGGAAGAAAAACAATGAGCAATGAATAATTGCTGAAATTGTCAATTAACTGAATTCTGAAAAGTCTGACAAAGTCCAAAACAGTTGGCTCATGCCTATATATAGCTTCTAAATACCTAGAAATCTCTAGATACAACTCAAATCCTTACCCAACTCATCAAATATCTATTTACAGAAAATGTGGGATCACTAGTTATTACTTGAACTAGGAAACTTGAACGAAAGGAATTAAATTAATTAAAGGAGAACCAGGTTGCAGGATATCATCCGGAACTATCTAGGTGTTCAGGTTTGTGGGTCCCATGTAGGCTGCCTTTTAATCAAGGGGACCCCAGCACCTGTTAGAGAACCCTTGGTTGACTCTAATGGGAGTAGAGTTCCATGGACTTGGACTCAGAAAAGCCCATATATTTAGAGCCAATGAGCAACAGCATGACTGCAGTTCTCTGTGAATTACAGAAAGCCCCCTGCAGTTCAATTGTTTATAAAAAGTTAAAAACAATCCATCACATGGTATTTTATTAAATATATGGGTACTGCTTTTCTTTTTTTTTTAATCAGTAAACTGGAAAATACATTAAACTAAAGAAGAGGATAAAAGAACAAACAACAACAGAAAAGGAGGGAAAGAAGGTATAGGAGAATATACCCTCCACCCTACAACTGACAGCAAAGCCAAAAAACTATGGAAAGGAAGATTAATATTTGCATACTGTTTGAGGCCCATTCAATCTTAGCCCACTTCGAAGGATGTTCAGGTCCCATATGCCCAGCCATGGACATCTCCATTATTCATATTTCTTGATCAATGTCAGTGGACACAGATTGATCCAAATCAATAGTCAATTACTAATGAATGATATTTAAAGCCAAAAACGCCCACCCCAACACCCACTCAAAAAAAAAAAAAAAAAAAGCAAAATGACCCAAATAATGCATATTGGAGCAAATATATGCTCAAAATATACATTACAAATGATTTTGAGCTCGTTCCTCCAAAAACAAACAAAAATAACATAAAATTCACTCAATTTCAAAATTTCCTTACTTAATGATAACCCTCAAGATAGGGCTTGCGTATTGACTTCGATTACTAATTTTATAGTGAATGAATTGGATATATCATTGGACACTAATCTCAAGAACCAAGTACCAACACTCCTGACACGTGCAAGTACTAATTTTCATTTAGTGGATTTAATTATTACTCTAAGGCAATAATTGTACAAATAAATGTTTCTTTAAATACCAATACATGGAAATTTATAAATTACCTCTTCTCATACTCCAATGTTACATTGCAAGTCAAGATATAGCAATTCTCTGCCCTCCGTTTCATGTCAGGATGTCTTGAGCCATGATCAAGAACGAGGCCCTCAACCTATAGAAACAACAGTTGCAATTGGATTTCTAAATAATAAAAAAAAGGGGAGAAACAGAGGAATGATTGGAGAACTTCACCATGGACTGGGAAAACAATACAATAGAATTTCATTACAGGAAGAGCCAATAGGGATAATGATGTAAAGAACAAATTAATGGCTCACAGGCACTCCCTATCTCAATTAAGCATAGAATAAGGGAAAGATTAAAGGAGAAAGAGAATGAGTTAAATCCCAATAGAATATCAAGCATAAACTTTATGTTCATTGCAAAACAATAGGTGTCTTTTACAAAAACGATTACGCTTAATAATTATGCATCTCTTTACCCAAAAAAAAAAAAAAAAAATTATGCATCCACTGCAAGTGGTCCAAGGAGGAAAAGAAAATGGCATATAAAAATATTTTAACCAGAAAATTGAGATGAAAAGAAAGCAACAGATTTCATCACCAAAACCACACACACACACACACACACAGAGAGAGAGGATGGAGATATGATGAATTTCACCTTCCAATAATTTCATAGGATTGTAATAAGGGCCCACTTGTTTAACCATAGGTGAAGTGAAGCTATAGTTAAACAAAAAAAGGCAAACAGTCATATTTCTTCCTTTTAACTGTTTTTGGAATATGGATTGCTTTAGCAGGCAGGTAAACTAAATATGTCAGACCCTTCTCATTTTACTTTTACTCTATACCATCTTCCTTGTTACCAAGACCAACCAAAATAAATAAGTTACTTGACCAAGCCTTCTCCCCAATTCCTCTCCTCAGACCTCCTCTTCTCTACAACGATGGTTATATTGGGGTGTTCCTTTTTAAAGAAAAAAGATATTTTGCTGTTAAATTATGTCAGAATAAGGAGTTGGAATTGAAACATTGGATGTTCGCTTAGATCAGAAGCTCGATCGATTGCCAACTACCAATGGAAGTACCATTTTCTTGTTATTGAAGAGGAAGGAAATGAGAGAGATGCAATCGCCAAACAAGAAAAGAACGTACACAGATGCACGCAGAGGGAGGGGGAGGGAGGATGGATGAAAAGTGCTTGGGAATAGAATAGAAAAGGACCTAATACCTGGTTTGGGCACTTGCAGGCAATGTTTGGCAGAAGAGGAAACAGAGCTCTTTCAGATTTCAAGAAAAATGCCCTCATGCCATCCCTCGTTCACTGTGTTAACAACAGAAAAGGGTTTTTCTTTCTGGTGTTAACAACACCAAACCAACACATGCGGAGGGAAGAGGATAAGGGTTTTCTCTTCTTTGTATCAATGAGCCTCAAAAGATTGCACTCCTAAAAAATGTTCAATGGCCCATCTATTAAAACCCAACACTAACAATGTCAATGGACTGAACTCACTGTCTACCCTTCAAAGAAACCAGAGTAACTTCTAGTTCTTTTGTGTGAGGAAGTGCAGCTGAGAGTTGTTTCTGCGAGAAAATCACAACATTTGTAGCAATTGGGGGGTGGGAGAGAGAGAGAGTTAATGAAAGGAACAAAACAGAGAAGCAATATGCACTAGACCCATTTTCGCCAGTACGTACATTCAGCACATCCAAATGGAATCATATATCTCTGAGTACATGTCTTTGCATTTTCAAAGGATTGATTGAGAATACATTTCCTATTCCCTCCCCAAAAAAAAAAAGGTACATCTTTTTAGCAAAATGAAATGCATTTGAGATATTCTTAATATTATTATGATTATTCTAAAAATCATCATAATCATTAAAATTCATGCAACTCCTGAACACAAGAAATAACTTCCAGCATATGCAAACGACACATAATTAGTACAAAATTTGATAAGCATACCAAGCGTGTGTCTACATCAAACTTATGCCGCATATGCATGATCTCCACCATAAATAGATCAATAGGTTCATCCGGTTTTCGAATACACAGCACCTGCTCAAATCCATGATGAAGTAATAAGCATGGAGATTAATAAACATAATTAGAAGGCTTGAATTTTATAATCATAGTACACTAAAAGAAATTATCTATTAGCAGGAAGTATGCTCAGCACAGCCAAACAGCTTTTCAGCGTTTACAGAAATGTCCATTTCCCAAAATAATCATTTTTGCATTTCTCCAAAATTACATGGATATCAGTTTTGTCCTTTCAAACCATTTCCATCAACCCAAACGATCCCTTCAAGTTGATGGCTGACATTGTCAAGTGCAATAATTGGAGTTCATAACAGTATTACTATTAGGCAAGGCAATTTGAGGAGTAACTTGATTATTCAGCGAATAATGTAAGAGATAATATCAATAAATCACTATGGCCTAGTTGAATATTCTATCAAATTTACAACTGCACCATCATAAAAAATAAAATAAAAATAAAAAACATCTGAATAAATGTATGGATCTCAGATACATCAAGGATGTTCCGATAGCAAAAATCTTAATACAATTACTCACCGCATTAACAACTATCTCAGTCAATTGATCAGCCAGCGCTTCATACAACTACAAAACAAAAGCAGCAAAGGAAGTTCATGATAACCCATTTTGGAAATAGCTCCGTAAACAAGAGAGTTTAGTATCAAAGTATAGCATACGGGAATGAAGTAAAAGAAAAGGACCAATACCTTTGTCCTCAGTGTTGTTCTTCCGACCATTTTCAAAATCTCTTTATCAGGCTCATCTCCAATCACAACTGGGGTTTTGAATTTCTCCAGAAATTCCAGGGTTGCTCGTTTTGCGATGTCAAACCCATCAACCAGTACACGTGGAT
Organism: Umbellularia californica; assembly: GCA_028538565.1. Taxonomy (NCBI): domain Eukaryota; kingdom Viridiplantae; phylum Streptophyta; class Magnoliopsida; order Laurales; family Lauraceae; genus Umbellularia; species Umbellularia californica. The sequence continues at coordinate 6,901,927 of JAPQWN010000001.1, read as the reverse complement.
GCATTCCTACATAAAGCATTGTTAAAAATTGGGCAGCATGATACTAAAAAGAATAGGAAGAATCACAACACCTCTATTTACCAACCAATACTAAATAGAAGCCGAGTAAAATCTGATGTAAAAATGTTAGTTCATAAGATCACTTAATTTAAGTATTTACAAGACAATAACATAATTATGGGCTATGCATATTAAAGCATGTTGGTGCTTGGTAATGTATAGATACAGGACATGTTGATATGCACATTTTCTTGAGCTACGGCTCATCAATTCTGAATGATCCCCATGCAAATACCAGAAATTACAAGGAAGCATACTTTGTGCAATTAATTTAACACCAAGAAGCATGCCATTCATAATATTAAAAAAAATAACAAAAAATATGTATAGTACATGAAACTGTGATAAATCATTAAGTTTCAAAATATTCTACAAAGGCTAAAGATGAAAATGAACTACAAAAACTCCCTAGATAATAAATACTCTTCTTTTTAGAAAGATTGTTGGTTGATGTGACAGCTGAATCACTCCTTGGATGAAAATTTCACAGAAACTAGTGAAATGACCTTAGGACCAACATTGGGGTTACTCATAACTAAAACCTATTGAAATGGCCTTTTAAAGGAACACTTTGAAAATTCAAAGTTTGCCAACTATTAATTCATCCTTTTCCTCTTTTCTCCTTTTTTTATTTAAAATGACCAAATGCTCACTTTTAAAAGAATCTATTGGTAATATGAATTGAACCCATAACCATATGGTAACGGCAATGAGCGCCTTCCAATGGTGCTAGGGCTCTTGTCTATTATTAACAAATTTTCAACTATACCAACATGCCAGAGAAAAACATTCCATAATAAAGTATAATTGCTCTTCTGAGTTCTGAGTGCCCCCACATGCACTCTAAAAGGCAGTAAGAGAAAACAAAATGAAGTAAACCCCATGAAAAAATATATAATGGATTTGGTGCAGTCATAAAAATTCATCTCAGAATATTTATGAGAATTTGAAGCAGTTATTAAAAAAAAGGTGTTAAAATAACTGAAAGTTAACAATTAAATACCCGTGAAACCGATGAGATACTGACCTTCATCTATATAGCGTTCTGACTGTTTCATAAGCTCGCCAATGAAAAGAACTGTGGAAGTTGTGCCATCTCCACTTGCATCATCCTGGGCAACAGCAGTCCTTGCAATCATAATTGCAGTTGGATTTTGAATTTGCTGCAAAAAAAAAAAAAAAAAAAATGAAAATGAACATGCCAAGAATCAATAACAATACTTACGTTAGACTGAACTACACTCTCCACCCAATGCAAAGTACCGATTAATAAGCAGATTACCACGCGTATGCCAAAGAAAAAAGGACAAAATACATCCACATTAGCATCAATATAAAGGAAGATAAGACTGATACAATCACATCAACAAAACCATTTACATGTATCAATGCATCATAAGCCATGGATGAGTGAATAGTTGAAAATGTTTAAGATATTGACATAAATCGAAAACTAATCTGGTTGCATTTTTTCTTTTTCTTTGTTCTCATTAAATTAAAAAAAAAAAAAAAAAGAACCAACTGTTATACACAGTTGAGACGCATCACCAGAAGATAGGAAAAGGTGAATAATGGGGTAAAATGAAAAGAACTTTAAAAAACAGAAAAAGAAAAAGAAGAAATCAATTTGGAAGAAATCAATTTGGGGCGAAATACATACATAAAGTTGAATGTTCCCTTTGTAAATCCTTGTTTCTCTTTTAAACCTCCCCAAAATCCCAAAAATTCTTATCTTAGGAGGTTCGCTTAATCAGTAAATAACCTCTTGAAAAATAGAAATCCCAAAAAATAATAATAATAATAATAAAGTAGCACACACTAAAACTAGCCATCCAGTTGTTGTGATTCCAATCCTTACAAATTGCCTGAATCATGGAATTAGATATAGCAGATATCCAGTCATAAGATTCACATCTGAATCCTAATATTGACCTAGATTATAAATGAGACTCACATTGTAGAAAATAATCTTTTTCTCTATAATTCATCGAATCACGGGATTTAGGACATGAAACCTGTGATTTTGACAACAATTGATACACCTCTAACTTCATACTCGAAACACGTCTAACTTCATACTGCAGACCCTGATTAGAAAATGGCTAGAACCGAATCATCAAGTGATGTAGCCCATCCATAGAAGTGGCAGTGGATCGGGAAGCTAGCACCGTCATGAACCACTCATGATCATAGCTTAAAATTAAATAAATATCACAGTGACATTACCATATCCAATGTTATGGTGTGGTTTTTACAAAATAACTTTTCTATACTACTTACTACCATATTAGAATCTCTTAACAGATGCATGTAATGTATGAATCAAATACTCCCTCTCTCTCTCTCTCTCTCTCTCTCTCTCTCTCTCTCTCTCTCTCTCTCTCTCTCTCTAAGCATTTTTCAGATATTTCTACATTGTATGAGGACAGAGCACAAAGCAATGCTAATTCAGCGGTTTCAGCCCTGAACACTTCAGGTCCTTGAAACCCTATTCTATTGTTAAAACCATGGACATGATAGAAGGAATTAGCCATTTCCCCCTCTTCATTGCACTAAATAAAACCTTTTTTTTTTTTTTTCATTTCAACAGATCAAACAGATAACAATGTCCAATTCATAGCTGTTTCCAGCATAATCCACGCATGCAACCCCAAAGGACCACAAAAAAGGAGAAAGAAGAATAAGATTCATAAGCTTCGCTTCAGTTACGATTTCGGTTCCAATGACAAACAGATCACAGAATCCATTTTTCTCGATCACTGATCTGCTTCCTGTAGATGAAAATATGATTGATAGATAGATGGAATGCGAGAGAATAGAAGAGAACGGACCATTTCTTTCAAGAGGGTGTTGCCATCTTTAGTGAGTTTGATGTCTCCAGCACCTCCAACGAGCCTGAAATCAATCGATCGATCAACCGATCAAGAACGAACTAGACGAAGATGATGATGATTGTGATGATGAAGAAGATGAAGATGAAAGATAGATGGATTGGAATGGATTAATACATACATTTTGATGGTGCCTTTGGGGCCGAGGTTGGTTTTTAGAACATCTTGCAAGCCCTTGGCAGCATTGATGTTCATGTGGAGAGCAGCCGATTTGTTCAGAACTTCTGCGTTAGGGTTCAGTACTCGCAACGACATTTTCGTTGTTTTTTCTTCTTCTTGTGAGTGAGAGAGAGAGATGTATAGAGAGAGGTGAGCTCGTAAATAAACCTAATAGAACAGAACTGGGAAGCTCGAATAGCAGGGATGGCAACTGCTAGGTTTCGGTGCAGGTCGGGCTAGATTATAATCTGACCTCCCAGTGCCGACCCGACACTTGACATATATATGTCTCGTGCGTCGAAACTGCACCCATATGGGGCCACAAATCATGACTAAATAAGGATGCTACACGCACTTGGAATATCTAAATTAACAATGAATGGAATAATGGGGCAGGTTGTGGGGGCCAAATTCCAAAATCACCTTGAAATTGACCATTAGTCAAAATTCCTAGATCCTTTCTCTCCTTATTTCTACCATCCAACCTGTCCTCGTGGGGTCCAATCGCCCATTTAACATGACCCATTGGCATTGCCATCCATATTGAATTGAGATATCATGATAGATTTAAAATCTTAGAAAAACCCTTCTTCAGGTAATTCACTTGTACGGTGAATTGAAGTGAATTGTCATTTTAAATAGACACGAACAGAAAATTGGTCATATAAAAAAAGATATTATATTTTTAGAAAAATCTATAATTAAAGAATTTATAAAAAGGTTATCCTCTCAATTCACTTCATGAAAAAAAAAAAAAAAAAAAAAAAAAAACTCAGTAATCTAAGTAACTGAAAAATCAAAAGTTACCTTCTCATATCACATTACGACAAAAAGCCAATAGGTGAATTTTAAAATATGGACCCATTTATTTGAACATTCGCTTCAATTCACTTTATAAGTGATTTATCCAAACAGGCGAAGGTCTCATATTAGTAGATTTCTACCATGACTTCCTCGATTTTTAACCCCTTAAATTAAAATCATGTTTAATGTTTGGAGTAAACAAATAACCTTGTTTCATGAGATCCATTTCATGTGAATTATAAGATATATATATATTTATATATTTAAGGACAGGTACAATGTGAAGAAATAAATGCATACATGTATAAATAGGCATCAATAAATCTCCATTACGATGGAAAGTAAAGTAAGGTTAGATGGAAGATTAATGCCAACCATCGCCCTCATAAATCAAAACATTGAAAACCAGGGATCCTCCACCTACCATCTCTTGATAAATCTATGTTGAAAATCATTTTAACACTAATTCTCGGGACATATGATTTATTGTTTTTTTAAAACGCCGTCCATACTCTAGCTCAAAGAAATTCTGTTTTCCACAGTGGCTCCACGAGGCAGGTTTTTTAGTTTTGGAACTAGCTAGAAACGTTAAAAAAAAAATGTAACCCAACATGCAAAGGAATTGAAGCAATTATAAATAAATAAAGGATTTCACATATCAATCCCCCTTAAAACTCTGCATCCCTAATTTCATGACCAGCAAAGTATGCCCGCGCCAAGCCCGCGCCCAAAAATAAAAACACGTACAATTTGTGGCTATTTTATGATATATTAATTAATGAAAAAATAAATATAAAACAAACACAAATATACCATTTAATATGGTTCGAAGCATGGCTCAGTCTGGCATTTATATAAAAGTAAATATTACTTTTTATATAAATGAGTATGAAACTTCAAGTCTTATGTAAATTAATATTTACAAAATTGCATGTAGCCCCATCTTTAGGAATTAGAATGAGGCCTATTTTAAAAAAAATTACGTAGAGCTCATATGTATAAATCACTATCAAGGATCCACTTTTAAAAATCACGAACAGTAAGGATTTTCTAACCATAATAGATATATTAAAATTCTAAATCCACCTAAAGAATACTCATTTTAATTTGGTTGGATAGAGTTATGAGCAAGGTGGATTTTTTCATATGGACTCTTTAATTATATCTTCATAATAGATGTATATATTAAAATTTGAATTCAATAATTAAAGAAGCTTAACAAAAGTGGACTCTGAATTCATTGATAGTGTTTATCTCTTAAAATTGATTTGGGATCCAATTTCTCAAATTGATTTGAGATTAGAGTCCAATTTTTGCAATAAAAAAGCAATTGGACTCCAATTTCGAAATTGAAACCTTGCATTCCTAATTTCATGATTAGAAATCTAATAAGGTCACTAGAGTCATTTGACTCCGGTACACATTAAATTTTTTTTTTTTTTCAGTTTTCTGCACTAGATCCCATATTATCATGGAGTTTAAAAACCCATGATATCATGGGATCTAAATGTTAAAAGTTGAAAAGCCCGTACATTAGAAAACCTATGCAGTCTTTTCAGCCGGACCTGGATCCCATGATATCATGGGTTTTCAAACTCCCATGATATGATTGGATTTGGTGGAGAAAAGTTCGAAAAAAAAATTTGTGAACAAGAGGGGTTGAATGTAGAATCATGGTTGAGATGATTGATTAACTAGATGGATGTGTATTATGCGGGTCAACCTAACTTGTATAACACGCAATGGTTATGAGCGTTTAAGTGCGTCGGGTCGACCTGTGGTGGGCGTGAATTAGGGGTTTCCCACCCGTATAATCGGATGCTGGCCTGACCCGATTGCCACCTCTGGGACCGTGGACCCGAACACGCCCTGATACATTGTTATTTTGGGCTGAATGTATTTCAGCGCGCGTGCCTGCACGACAAAAGCCGGCACCAGGCCGAGTTTCATGCAACGCAACCAATCGCACCTATTTTTTGTAGCTACGCCAGTCACTTCACCACTAATTCAAAGTACGCCCCACCGAGAGTTTTTAATCCAAATTGCAGGGCTAGGCTCAGGCCTTTTGAACATTATTTCCCACATGTTTTGTCGTCTATTCGCTGATGAAGTTGCGAAGAGACGATGAAAGCAAAAAGGGCAAACCCTGGTACGCACAAATCCAATCCTCTTCTCTACTCAAAATATCTCCCAAGTCCCAACTCAAATCCTCTTTTCAACCATTCTTTTCAAAGACAAGTTTTTAGGGTTTCGTCTCACAGTTCGATCGTTCACCCATTTCACGATCTTCAATGCCTCTCGCATCGAAAGATCTTCCTCTTCCTCTTCCTCTCCTGTTGACTTCTTTCTGTTTCGTTCATCCTCACCGTAAGTAAGCTCATGAGTAGGGATCTTAGTCTTTCTGCTTTTGCTAGAAGATCAGAACTGCTTAAATCTAGATTATTAGTTCCTTACTCGCCTCCCGTGGTGAAATTAGGGTTTTTTTCAGTTTGTGTTTGGGAGATGAAAATTTTTACTTTCATCATGTGTTCTTGACAACCATACCTACGTTCTGTGATCTTTATATGATTGAATACACTCATCGTTTGATGGAAGGATTGTCTTTAATTGATCACCCTGCATTGCTATTTGCTAGTTCCATACATTTTTTTGTTGTTGTTGTTGTGTTTGCGGATCAGTTCATTTGTTTGGATCCGTGCAGGGTTGACAATGTAGCTGGGAATTGTTGATGGTGTTTACGGTTCTTTATTGTTTCTTCGCGGTGATAGAGAGTATGGATTAATTAAGAGAAAGATCCATTCAGTTTCTATCTGATGGCAGAGTGGGCTGCTGTACCATCTTGTGCTTACCTGCAGCTGCAGCGAAGCTGCTTTAGACCGAGAAATTTTAAGCCCCAGAGTGTATATGTTAGGATAGAGAGAAGGTATATCTTGTTTTGCTTAGCATCTCTTTTGTTCATTTTGATTGTCCAGTTGTTGAATATGGGTCTGTAGTCTGTACTTTAAAAAGGCGTTAACTAGTCGCCTATAATCCATATTAACACGAGCGGTCGAATCTCATGAATAACAATTCTTAGTCTTTTAGGAGAACGAGGTCATTTATAACTGAGTAGAGGATTTTAACCTGCTCAAAACAAAAGGTTGGGAGCCATTCGAATAAAAATGAAAAATTGATAGTGGGGTCAGGGGTGAATGTGGAACACTCTAGTGTTTTTTTCCCTTCACCAAGCATATTGATTTTTAAGATCAACTGCTTGTGGCATGCATATGCTATGTTACGGATGAAAAAAAAAAAAAAGAACATTTGCTACATAATTCATTGGTTAAGTCAACATAAATAGTTGGACTATCATACTATGGGAAATGATGATTCGGTCTTATCTGTGATTTACACCTTTTTTAGCGACCTTTTATATATTTATTTAATTCTGTGATTGTAGGAAGTATTTTGGTGGAAAATATGGAGCTGTGTTATCTCTATCACATGATTTATGCGAGCTCAGTCTTCCGGTATCATCTACACGGGAAGATCGAAATCTCGCAAAATTTTCCTCTAGGTGCCGGTGCCTTGGTACTTTGGTGAACCCTGAAAATGCAACACCTTTAAGTTGGGTGCCTGTGGTTGATCAAGTGCTTTTGATGGCCACTGTAGCTCTTGCATACATGGCCGGAGTAATCCCATCCGAGAAAGTTCGTTTTAATGCAAGAAAGAACTTGCTGGACCAAGTAGCTCACACTGAAAACTTCACCTCTTCTGGTAGGTAAGGGTAGGCAGCTCATGGTGAAACCAAGTAATAATATATATATTTTTTATCATAAAACTTTTAGCATCTAAGATATGATTGCAATGGTGTGATTTAAACCTGACTCATTAATATTAATTGATTTTGGGAGAACTTTCTTATTGGCAGTGCAATGAAAAGTGAAAACCAGACTAACTTATATGCTTGGGATGAGGTGAAAAGGAAACTTCTGGATGCTTTGGATGTTATTGAACATGATGGTAGTTTGGCTAGCCAAGCTGTTGACTGTGAAAATAGCAGCTCCAAGAATCCTCTGAGTTTGTATGCTATTTCTGAAGGTCCCAGGTTGCGACTGCTTTGGGCTACTCTACAACAACTCCAAAATGAGGCAGGCACTGTCTCTATATAATTTTTATGTTCTTCTTTTCTTTATTGTGGTGGGTTTGAACCCACTGGTGCCATTATCAAACACTTTGATCTCGCTTCACACATTATGTTCCCCTACATGTATTCTCCTTTTTCCGATTCCACACTAGTGGAGACTTGAACCAACTCTGCCCCCGCTAATGGTTGGTTGCTACCCAATTATTTATTTATTTTTTATTCTTTCAGATGAAAGATCTGTATCTGAAGGGTTATGTTGCAACATCTCTTATTCTTTGATGAGAGAGTATCTGCTGTAGATATACCCAGATAAAAGTTTCTCAAAAAGATCTGTATCTGATTTTTTTTCTTTTTTTCTGAATGCAGTAAGCTGGAAGAATTTGGCATTGTCAAATAACTATAAAAAATAAGTTGAGTTAATGTTGTAAATTGAAATTGAAGTATCTTTTTTCTTAAACATAATTTAGGTAAATTATTTCCATGTGATCAATGACCGCACATCTATGGAATGTTCCTGCCATAGTGCAAACTGCAAACCCATCTAGAAATGCAAAGAGTAAAAAGCATATGAAACCCTTGAAGTTGCTAATCTCAATGGTACTTGAATATATGAAGTTTATGAGTGGAAGTGAAACATTAGGAATAGCAAAACAGTTGACAGTTGATTGGGATGGGACCTGTCACCTGTGGTAAAATGTGGTTGCCGCCCACTTGAAGAAGCCAAAACATATTGGTGATACAAATTGTTAGTTGGTTAAAGTGGCTCATATCAATGTGAACTTTTTTTAAGCCTAAATATAGAAAAATTCCCAAAAAGTCATGATGTTGTAAAATAGCAGCTTTTTTTATTGAAAAGGTATCACTCCACATTACACATCCATATTCTTTTATCTACACCAATAATCGGGATATACATTTGGAGCACAAGCTTGAGTATGAACTGAATTGCTTAACATCCTTGTCCAGGAGGTCCTTTGTAAGGCTGGACTCAATACTCTTTCTCCGAAGCCCTTCCAAATACTTAGCAACCATTGCATCTGGCTGCATTGCACATTTGGAAAGACTAGGGAAGCTAACTTCTTATGTTCTATCATCAACCCAAGTCTCCAGCTGAAAGAGTATACTGGCACATTTGCTACTTTGAGGCAAACATGATCATTGGACTGGGCATGAGAAGACATCATACCTCTCCTAATACCAGTATGACAAGCAGCATACTCCCCTATGTACCGATTATTCTTTCTGGTGCTGGACTTAGTACATAAAACATCTTTCCATAGACCTTCCGAGCCTTCACTTAACCTTCATAGCCATCTTTCCATGAGCCATTGTTGTTTTTTGTTTGTGAAATAAAGTTTTAAGTTTTCGGAAAAAAAAAAAAAAAACTTTTTGATTCATCGGTGGAAGAAACTTGCACTGCTGCACTTAGGATGTCTTCACAGCTTTGAAACTTATTATTATTATTATTTTGAATATTTGCTATGAAACATATGTTCTTTTATACCCATAGAACTATTCTATTTATCTTTCTTGTTGATGTTAATTTGATTTGCAAAACAAAGTGAGAAATTTCTAGTGCTTTCCATCTCTTTTCTTGAAATCTTGAAATTAAAAAAATATTAATACATGGTAAATTATAGTAATAGCAATATTTTGAGTTGTTTGGGTAAGAGTGGTTTGCACTCTTTCTTCTTGACACTTTCAAACCATAAAATCTATGCACTAGTATTCCTGTGAAATTATCTACTTACTAGTTTTTAATAAACATAAATTTATTTGAAAAGAATTAGGTTTATAGAGTTCTCTAAATGCTTCCCATCTCCTTTTTTAAGAAACTGAAAATTTCAAGACATGATTGAGTGGGACATAGGATTTAACATTTAGCTGATATTCATCTTAGATGTTCGACACTTTCTGCTTCTCTTTAGCCAAGCCCAGATTGGATAGGGCTTTATTTTATCATTTGGTTCTTTATAAGAATGCTTTATTTTATCCTTTGGTTCTTTATAACGAATGTTTAGTCCTCTAATTACCATCACTTTGGGTACTGTCATGCATCTGGGAATGACACTTTTGACTGTTACTTGAGGTGTACACCTTGTCCTTATAAGTATTTAAATTGACTTTTTTTTTCTTTGTATTTTACTATGAGTGCTTACTGCAATTGAACCTTGGGTCATTCTCATTGATACTAGATTGTTTGCATATACTTTCTTTCACCTTGAGGAAACACATCATGTTGTTGTTTGAACTCTAATTATCTTTAGTTTTTCAAAGTTTTGTGGATAAATGTGTAGTAATGTCTTGGCAGGTTAGTAATATCTCAGGTGCAGATGAAGCACTAAATGGGGATATTTGGATGGTACTCTCATCAGAAACTATAAGAGGATCAGTTCAGCCTATATGCTTGAGATGGCTGGAAGAGGAACTTTCTATGGAAAACAAAAAACAAGATAAGGTATCTTAGGGGAAGAACTGCATTTACTGTTTTGTGTTTAGTGCAACCTCATGTTGAAATGAATATTTCCATGTTTATTCAGGCTGTTCTTACTAAAATGTTTGAGCGGCTGAAAGGAGATGATACTATTTTAAAGAGCATTAAAAAGTTGGGGAAGGAGGACCTCTATGCAGATCTGCTTTTCTTTCTTAGATTTGGTTCTCTCAGGTAATTGGTTGTGTTGTGGAAGTTTTCACTTTTCATGGATGAAACAATTCTTTTTATAAAAACTTAATTGGTCATTGATATTTTCTGTTTATCAATTTCGCCATATTGTGTTTGCTTAGCATGGTTATAGATGTCCTCATGATGGAACAGTATAGTTGCTGTGGTAGTTTGTCAAAGCTATGCTGGCTCTTTCGCTTGATGTTTTGTGTTTGTTGCGTGTTGGATAGTTTTTGTAACTTTGTTTAAGAACTTTACTATTTCTTTCACTTGATTTTTTTGAGTTTGTTGCATCTTGGAACATTGTGCCTTTGCAGATTTGACCAAACATTAGTTTTGGGCCAGTCTATAATATATATTTCAATCTTATCAAGCCTTGTTCTTTGTGTTTTTAACTTGTCATCTTTTGTGACTGGGTGAAAGATTTGCTTTCTAGTTACAGAAATAGTGCAGACTGTAGAAATTTAACTCTTGTTAGGCTCACTTTCATGTGCATCCAAACATTACAGTTATTGTGGTGCATCGTTATAGGCTTGTAGCTAACAATGGATTTAAGTATCTTTAGAAATTTTCATCTGTGATACTATTCTTTATTCATGTATATTCCTTGCACAGTTATCTTTCACAAACTGATAAAAAACAATCATCTTACACGTGTTAGAAAATGCCTAGTGCTTGTCTACCAATCTGTTCTTATGGTTTTGTGATTTGCCCTACACGTCAATTTTACTTCTTTGGAGAGTCAGGCATCACTGTTACTCTTTTATGCCAACAACTCAGCACCTTTTCCTTTATCTCATCGTAGGCCTGATTTCCATTATGACAGTAAGTTGCTTACTCATCATGGTGTTGAAATTTTAGAAGACCTGGTGATCAATTTGGCGGAAGGAATCACAAGCATGTATTTAGAACTTATATCTGTTGACAGTAACATGTCCAGTGAAATGAGTCGCTTGGATTTAGTTTTGTGTTCTTTGTCCACTAGAGCCCTTCAAAGATTACGAAATGAGGTATGCTGCAATCAACTTCCCTCACTTTTGCTGATGAAACATTCTTTGTGCACATATCTTCATTAAATTGTTAGATTCACGGGCCATACATTTCAGCATGGTGGTTTATTTCCCTCTACATGTAAACAGGGTGTATGTACAGATTCATGAATGTATTAATGTATATTATTTGCATTCATGCTGTGGTGGTATTATCACATCCATTTGTATAAACCATCATTTACTAAAATAGCGTGTGTCTAATCTTGAAGCTCTTGGTCATAGGTGGCACTGAACCAATGGCTGCATCAAAACATTGAGTCAGTTGTGTCAATGTATGAGGATCGGTTTGACATGTTTGCCCTTCAAACGAAACTCCTAGAGTGCCTTAATGAGAAAGAAACAGATGGGCTTAGTTGGTGGAAGAAGATTGCTTTTCACAAGCCCACTGCAACAGCATCCCCTTTGCGCTACATTTTCATTAGACAGATGTCCTTGCCTGTGAAGCGGACAAAGGAACTAAGAGCCCTGTCTGGGTGGTATCTTTCTTCCTTTGCACCATACATTTCTTTATATGCAGACACAAGTTCTAATAACTGACACTCCTAAACATACTTGGATATAACTTTAACCGCACATCTAAACATTGCCTGACTTTTTGGCATTGCATCTTTTAAGAAATGAGCATACACTAGTAACTGTGTTGCATGGTACTATACAATTAGCATAACATCATCCTGTTATTCATGAAATCTTATCTTGATTTTAGCTACAATGTGACACCCCTTTCTGAGGGTGTATTTGGTCACCAGTCTTTTCATGGAAATCTGCTACATTTTCAGAAAATAGAAAAAGTTAAAGCGTTTGGATGCTTCTGTTAATGTATATGGTACATTTCCTGCATCTTATCTTGTCTCCTCATCTCATGACCATTTCAATATTTCTGTTTCTCTACTCCAAGCGAGAGAAATAGGAGGAATAGCCATGTACTTTTTTTGATTAAAATGTACCTTATTCTCGTATATTAAAACAGGTAATTTTTGTGGAAATCCTCATGTGTGAACACAACCTAAATATTCCGCTGTTTTAGAGGTAATAGATATTCTTGTGGAACCATCAGAGTGAAAAACTTTAACCCCTTTTCTTTTCCTATCGTGTTTATTAACTTCTGAATCCTGATGCATCCAGAACTTTACAGTATCATGGTTAAACAATCCTTGTATTAGTTTTATTTATTTATGTTGATCAGTGGGATAGAAAGTAATCTGATTCTTCCTCGATGTGTCCAAGTGCTGTCGTGGGTATCTTGTGGTCGCAACCCAATCAGATAAATGAAACCATTAATCCATTCTCAACACCTGTACTGAAGATATCCATCTGGATACTATAGATACACTTTTGCTTCAGATTGAATATGCACTTAGTGGAATGGTGCAATATACTCTCAAATACTTTGTAGAGGAATGTGAACTTACAACTGGTTGTATGATGCATCACACTTTTTCCACCATTTAGTGGAGTATTTCTGGAAGTTGTATTCCATTTGGCAACTTAAAACCGTAGAATCCATGTGAAAGTTGCAGTGAAAAAAGCAGGTTGCACAATATCATTCTTCTAGCTATCTGTGTGAAATATCATATTTAACGAAAAACTAGCGTGATGAGTGTCTTTTGGAGTCGAAAGGGACAAATCTGTCAAAGGCATGTTGTGGGACCTAGTGGCCCAACATAAACATGGGGATTTGTAGGTTAGCCATCTACATAAAGTTGGATCCATCGCAAAAGAGCCTATCGCACAATTGGAAGGTGCTCATTGCCTCAACCATGTGGTAGAGGTTCCAGTCATGCTACCAATTGAAAAGAAGAAGACTACGACCCCCATCACGAAACAGGATTTTAATATGAGAAGCAGTAATCATCTCCTCATCCCCCATCATGAAACAGAATTTTAATATGAGAAGCAGTAATCATCTCCTCATGCAGGACTCCTTTTTGACTTACGAGGCACTATGCGATTAGATGAATCATGATCATAAACCTTACGTGCCTTTGTAGCTTCTTGACCAGCACCTGGACCTACTCCCAGAAGTCCTTTGTGTGGTCTGCTCCTACAATTTTTTTTTTTTTTTTTTTTTGAATAGATTTGTAGACCTCTTTGATTCGAGAAGATTATCTCCTTCTCCCTTAAAAATTCTTTATACTAATTTCCAACCATCTTCTTTATTTGATTAGAGAATATATCTGCCCAATATCATTCATAATTCCCCATTTATACTGGCTGGTAATGCTCTAATCACACCATCAATTAATCCATTCATTGATGAAATGAGTTAGCATACCCGAGTTGTTTGGGTTCTCACCCAGAGTTTAACATGCTACGTAAGCATCTCAGATCGGGTTGGGTCAAGTTGACTCCTTTTTCTTTTTTTATTTTTTGGAGGGGTTGGGGGGTTGTTTATTATTGGGATTGGGGACTTGGTCATGGTTGAGTTTGAGACTTTGGGTCAACTAGATGGTGAATTTGTTTATCTACAAGTAGTATATGAGACAACATTGGGACAGTATTCTCCTGCGCACGATTCACATCAGAACCATGCATAAACAGCTGTTGCAGGTGAATTTCATGAGTGGGGCCCACTCTGTGAGTTCTCATGCAAACCTTGTGCTGGAGATGGTTTTCCCACAACATTGTCTGACTTAGAAATAGAACCTGACACTATTATGATATAAATTGATTCATGGATTTTACTCCCCCCCTCCACAGAAGTTCTCTCTTACAAAATTCCAGTAAATGTAAATTTATGTCTAGAGAAACTGCACAAACAATTCTGACTGTTAAACAATTCTGACTGTTGTTTGAAGAGTATGAGCATTAAATACAGTACATCACCCATTTGGAGGAATTTTTCTGGCGGTGCTCATGGGTGTGAGTGTAAACGATGATCCCTGAAGTTGGGCTGACTGGATTTGCTTGTGGTTGGACTGTTGCAGGAGGTACTACTTCAGCTTATTTCTGGAGTTTTCTGATATCACAATGCCTTTGGTTAGAGCTGTTCTTGCTAAGGTCAGCAGTGCTGTCTCGTTCTTTCTGGTCTGCTTGATTGGGAGGTCTTTAGGACTTATCTACACTGGCATAAGACAAGCGTTGGGGTGGAGGAAATGAGAAACTTCTTTTTATTTTTATTTTTTGGTCTCATTCATTGGCCATAGATAATGTGAAATGGCAGCTGAGGAACACCTTAGAGGTCTTGTCTTTTGCCTTCAATTTTGAACTTTGAAAAAAGAATGCATTTCATCTCCGTGATGTGTGCCAAGATTTTGGGGGCACACAATCATTCTAGTTAATAATATTAATTGTCCTAGTGTTAGGGCGTAATGTCTGTGGCTAAAAGACAAGATTACTCCTATCATTTCCATGACCTGCTAATCACATATATGATTCTTGTTTCTGATATTCAGCTTTTAGTTTAAAGTTGGATTAAGTTGCGCTTTGCTGGAGATTGGAAGGACCCACTCAAAGTTGGCATGCAATATGCATGCGTGAGAGTTAGTTATTCCTTCATTCGTTTGGTATGGGGTTGAAACCCATACTTCTTGTGGTGCACCCCTTCGAAAACTACACATGACCGAGTGGGTGTTGAATGTCAAATGGCACTTCATTACTGGTATTTTTTCTCAATATATATACGTCTGTGTGTGTGAAATTTCCACAGGAAGCATTCTTCTAGACCTTATCATTTTTTAAGGTTAAGAAGAATGTTTATGAACGACATATCCCGAAGTTGGTTGGCTATAAGATTTTATAACCTTGTTGTAGTGATAATAACCTTATGGATAAATTAGCAATCCTGCTTTCTAGTGAAGAAACCAAGTACTGTAGATTGACTTGTAATTTGGTGTAGAAGGTTAGTGAGTTCATGTGCGGATTGGATTCCCCTGCCTAAACCATATTTTTCTGTACGACTATGTATCTTGCTTGTGGGTCCGTTTGGAGGAGAAAAGGTGACGAAATCTGTACTCAATTCAAATTTGTAGAATGGATAGAAACCTTTTTGCTGTTTGCAGTTTTCACTGGTTTCCTCCGCGTGCAATGGTTTGTCAAAAAAAACGGAAGTTTGAACTATTGGCCCTATTGCCCTCCTCCATTTTCTCACACCCAAATAGGTCCATTCTCATGTGTTCGTGTGCTTGTCCAATGTGTCTCAAGAACTGGGTTGAATTGGTGAGATATACTAGAGCTATAGAAGAACTTCTGTCATGCATTTTTCTGTTCATTCGTGGGCTTTTCTGATTGAGATGGGAAACATTGATTGGGAAAATGACAGCCTCAAGGTTTGATACTTATAAATGACCAACAGCTGAATCTCATTCTACGAGATGATCCCATCATCTATCCTTGTATACCCTATCAGCTTTACATAGATAATCTACTTTACTGGGAAGCTGCCCTATCAGCTGTTATACACTAGCCATTAATGGTGCCCTCACCTTTCCAAAAAAGTTTGTTTTCCAGTTTGAAACCGCATCTTTTCCTCACCATAATTAAGTATTAGAAATCACAATTCTAAGGCATCAAGATCTTTGGGTTATTAATCAAATAGCCAAAGTGACAGCATGGGTGGAGAAAATTAGAGGATACGATCAGTTCACTATATCAATTAATAGATAGCTCTTTCAAACAAAAGCCAAAAACCCTTTTCTTTGCTATTCTAAAACATGGAATTTGATTTTTATTGCTATTTTATTTGATGTTTTATCCATGACAAGGTATTAGGCATTGAAAAAGAGTTTTAAATAGCATTATATATCGAAAGTTGCATGTTATCTATTTGTTTCATGTAATTGAACTCATAGGAATTCTAAGACTTGTATTTCCGTGAGTAGTTAAAAATGATGAATCAAAGGTGAATATCCCAAAATGGCCATCGAATAATCTTCCCTTTAATTAAAATTAAATCAAAAGGAAGAAGAAGAATGAATATGGAGCCATCACTCTAGCAATTCAATATCTAGAAAAGTCAGGTTCCCATTGGCATCATAACCTCATATCTTTCCTCCCTCACCTCTTTAGTAACTGGGGAGTTGAATTGGCCAAGAATTCTTGCTTCTTCTTTTTTTATTTTTAATTTTTTTTTAATTTTTTTTTTTTTTTTATGCATTGGGGATTAGACTTACTCACACCCACTGATGTGCCTTTGCCCCTTACCAATTGAGCTACGACTTAATGAGGTAAGGGATAGGTTTTTTTTTCCTATTAAAGGAGATATTATTTGATGGCAATTTATGGATTTCAACCTTTATTTCTTCAATTTTAAGCACTTTTAGGCATACATTTCTTAGGATTTTTAGGAATTAAATTTCGTGAATCGAGTATTTTAAAATAAATTGTAGCAAATACGCAGTGTTAAAAGAGGAATATTGTTTCCGCTCCCGGACTTATTTGTACAACGAGAGGACTTCGTACTCCGCACTCTATGGTTTTTGATTCCCATGGAAAAGAAAAATCTTGCATTCCTATCCTTTATATAGGAAACCATAATCTTCTCATAAATGAAGATCAATTCATTCTTTTTATACTTTTCCAAAAAGAAAATGTGCTCCACCAAACAACTGAACAGTAGGTTGCACATAAAATTTAAAGAAATTCCTCTCTATCACAAAATCCTCTCATTGCACAAATGCATCCTAAAACTATAATTCTATCTTGAGTGAAATCTAGCTATATAAAATGCATGTCATTTTATTTGTAATAAATCACCAAAGGACCTTGGGAGAGGTCGAAGTTGGAACTGGCAATGTTATGCGGCGGAAATGATGATTTCTAGGGGAAAAAATGTTAAAATAGTTGACAACAAGATCACCAAAATTTTTTAACTCACTGATGGTCAAAGATATTCCTTAATTTTAGGAGTAGAAGCTTACTTAACTCTGTAATGAGCTTATAAGTGGTAAAAGAAGAGTCAACCTGTGCTAGTTTTTGTCTTCTCTCTCTGGGGGTGATGTTTCCCAATTTCTAGCGATGATTGCGGTGCTTAAACAGGAACATGCCTTTATCAGCTATTAAGGTTTTGCATACATCCTTATCTGACCAAATTGTATGAAACAAGATTGTTTCTTTTAGAGGAGGATAGGATTTAAAATGATTTTCAACATAAGCTTTCTGTTGATGGCACCAAGTAATATATTAATTGTTTAAACTAATTTTTACTCAGATGAAATGCTGTGGATGCTTTTTCAAAATTTTCTGGATGTGTTAAGACAAAGATCCCAGTTGAGTGGGCAAAAGAGTCTGCCAAAAGGAAAAGATCACTATTTTAAATATGGCAAAAGCAGGTAGGCAAATAGGCTTTTCATGTGCTTGATGTCCTCTCAAAACTACTGAAGAAGATACCACCCTACGGTAGCTTTGCTTTCTAGCACTGAATAAGCATAAAATAACCCTTTGATGTCATTTCCATTTGTCAACAATAACATTTCCTTTTCTTTTTATGCCAGCCCTTCTGCCTTTTTCTTGCTCATTTGACTAATCATTTAACTTTTAGGTACAAGAATTTTACATATTTGACTGTATATCAAACAATGGAGGCTCTTATAATCTTTCCCATGTGAGTAAATAGTGTTATTGTCAGCTAATATTCATTTGTCCTTGTTGAATCATGAAAGTACTTATCAGTTTTGGATACAAACTAACAACAATTGCAGATTTCTAATTGTTTTAGATGTAACCATGATTAAATGGCTTACAGCTATATAATCATGTTTAATTGGCGCATTAGAGTACCCCGTGTTGCTTAATCTCAGCTGCATCTGGCTGGAGGTATTTTGTCAAAATTAGACAATTTCAGCATGTTTCTTTTGACAGTTTGATTGGATGTATGATTAAGGATAGCTTTAGAATTCTATTAGTCTAGGATTGTGTTTGGCTCTTCTTCTGTTTTGGAGTGGAGAAAAGTTATTTTTCTAGTTTTCATGCCTGATGTTAGTAGGAATACTGAAATCTGAAAAAGAACTTTCTCTGATTCCAGAATGGCAAGAAGTCATTGAAGGCATGATTTTTCCTTTCTTAGTGGAACAAGTATAAAAGAACAAAAAGACCTTCCATGGCATTAAAAGAAATAGGTAACTAAAGCATATATTCTTGTGCATTGTCCACACATTTAGGTGGGTTTTCTTGACTTTCAACAGAAAGTTTCATGAAGTGGGGTGAGAATAAGAAAAGAATAGAAATGCTTAATTAACGGTCTCCACTTCCTTGGAACCTTGCAGTGGGTGTATGATTTTCCTTGAAGAAAGGGCAAAGTACCGAACTTTTATTCAATGGGAGATAAAATAGTGCTTAACTTTAACTTAATTTAATGGAAGATCAGATAAAGACCTGAAATGTATTCGGATAAACCCAAACTCAAACCCTGACCTGAATGAAACCTGAATATACTCATCCCTAATTATAAATTATTTACCTCAGTGCAATGCTGATTGGGTTGGGTATAGTCAGGTTGGCTAGGAAATCAGAGATTTTTTCTCTTCTTAGTTTTGCTGTTTTAAAGGCCTAAAGGGTATAGTTTTTTTTTTTTTTTTTTAAATGTATACACTTTGTATATAGAAATTTATGTATGAGAGATGTTCTTATGAGAGATATCTCTCACCTTATATGAGAGATAAAGGTGGGGGCCCTCATATTTAAGTTGTTAGCATTGGATAAGGATGTGAAGATGGATGTGAAGGCCCCCACTCAATCTCTCATTTAAGGTGAGAGATATTTCTCATAGGAGCATCTCTCGTTATGTATTATGTACTATACACCACATACATATACATATGTTTATATGTAAGGAGGGTAATTGGGTTGAATTTGGGTACCAAAAGCCTAAACCTGTATCCAACCCGAATTTTATGTGGGTTTTAAAGTTTAGGCCTAAGCCCAACCTGAACCTGAATAAACCCAACTTAAATTTCAGTTTTGGTCGGTGTAGCCCAAGAAAAACTGCTCATTAACCCCAATAATCAAGGCATTAGATCAGATGAGTAGAAATGCACGGTTAAATTAGTTTTTGCCAGACAGCTAATATATATAGTCACCTTTTGTGGGATAGTGAGTTCTACAAAGTCTCAATGATGCAACTTGTCAAGTTTTTATAAAGAAGCAATTCAAGATATACTGCTACATCAAGTGGATAGTGCCAAGTAATCACACCTCTCCTGTTCATAAGACCCTGGCCATCCAATCCACATTTTGATATGGCATTTGCTGTTGCAATTAAATCAGTCGGCATTGCCTTTATGGTAGAAAATTATAAGAGAAGTATAGAGTTATATTTCCTTGTGGCAAATTGTATGTAAAGTGACATGTTATGGAGGTTGTATATATGGGAAATTGTAAACTTTCCTCTGCTTGAGATCATGTAAGGGTCCAGCAAAAAAGGAGAAATCTTCTAATCTGTAAAGGGTATTGTGATGGATTGAAACCAGAGTAGTTGCATTCTCATTGGCGGTGGGTCCTGTCCTTTTCATCTGTGGTATAACTGGCCATTTGCCCAGCTGTTTGGTGCCCATAACCACTACTTTTTCTCTCACAGAGGAATCATCTTGTCATGGTCCTTGACAAAATGCACCAGTTTGTTGAGCTGTCAAGTATTTGTTCATGTGGGCCTCTCCTATATCAATGATCCAGACCACTGACATGATGGGCCTGTGGAAGTGTGGATAGGGGCAGAGCTGAAAGACCTATGGAGTAGAATATCTTAACCATGCAATAATGTTGCACGAGAGTAGAATGGGTGCAGACTGCAGAGAGAAGACTACAAGAAGGTTACGGGGGGAAAGGCTGAGAAAACAACAGAAAATGATGTTATGACAGGAGAGATCTTCATCCCATTCCTCTTCCACTATGAAGGGGCTTTAAATGTACGGTGTGATTTTCAAAATTTCGATTTTTCTTAAAACCTATTCGTTTGCATGGAATTGAAATTCTAGGAACTCATAGTAAAATGAGTTCTAACAAAGGAATACTAAATAAACAAGGGGTGAATGATATATGATGGAAATGCAGGTGAAAGTATGACTTTCCTTGCATTTGATTTGCCAGGATGATTCATTTTTCATCTCTCCTTAATTATTTTTCCATAAAAAGAACGTTATTCGATGGGTTGTTACTCTAATCTTAACCACATTTAGGAACACATTTTTAAAATTGCTAGAAATTCAATTTCATGCAAGCAGGCAAACCCCAAGGACAGATGATATCCATATTTTTAGATACATCCAACAGTGTGCTCAATACTTTTTAGCTCATACTTTTAGGAGCAGTTCTATAATCTTTAGCTTAGTTGGAGTTTACAAGTGTTCATCACTTGAGTAAAACTCTTCCAACTGATGCCCAATTATTGAAATAAAGCTCATCGTACAAGTGGGGGCAGAGAGAAAATGCATGTCCTAACAACCACCCAGCCAAACATCTTGATTGAAATATGAGTAACCGAAGGGGGATAAAAACCTAAAGCCCCCCAAATTAAATACAATATAAGTGAAGCAGATGAGGAAGGGGAGTGGGTCCATGTCTTTCCATCTAGGGGACAACGGCAGTGATGAGAACAAGGTACTTTGATTTCTGTGTTTTTCCAAAGGCCATTATTTCCTACTCAGGGCCTTCCAAGTCAAACTGAGAGGTTTCTTTTGGAACCAGCCAAGAAAGAAAAAGCCACCACACTCCACATGCCCCCATGCCATTCCCATTCTCTTTTTCTGCTCCTACAAACATTTACCCGGCTCTCTCGCATGTTTGACTATGTTGTTAAAGGGAATAGCATTGTGGGTTGCCTCATTTCTCCTCTTTTCAATGCAAATTAACCAAACTGCCTATGGCGCCTTCCATTGTTTGGCACTTTTCTCAAAAAATGGGGTGTTCTCTTGGATCTTAAACTAAGTGGGATAGTGGTGTAAGAGGCTCCTACCCATTTTATTTGTAGTGCCCATCTGTTAAATGGAATTGAAGTCATAGGAATTCTTAGAAATGTACTTTTAAAAGTATGATCAATACATAACGGTAATGCGAGATGAAAAATGAATACTCAGTGATCACCTGCTAAATCAAGATCTTAGGAAAGTCGTGAACATCTATTGTCTAAATCTATATGTTCAACTTATATGGTTCACCTTTCACCACCTTAATCATCCTATTGAAACCCATTTACCATGAATACATAGAAATTCAATTTTGTGCGATCAAACGTGCCCTTAGCAAACTGCTAGGTTGGTTTGTGTTGAATTTGCCTGGCAATCTGCAGACAGCAGTAGCAGTCAAGGGCTAACCCACCCACAGGTTTTTTCTTTTCTTGGTAAAACACCCACAGGTTTAAAAATGGTCATATGATATCCACAACCTAGTAGGCTGTGGCCTAATCATTTAGTATTCCTGCACATGATTGTAAAAAAAGTCCTATTGCAGAATAGTTTTGGTTGTGACTCTTGAAAAGAAAGTTTTTGAAGTAAACACGTCAAGAGCACATTTAAACTGTGTTTGATTAAATTCTAAGATTTTATTTACATCTAAAACACTTAAAAACCATCAATAAGAAATTATTTTCATTTTAAAGCATTGTTCTCTAACAGACATGAAATGGACAACATTACACTGACTATCACATAGGGGTTTCAGCTCTTACTATTGTGAAACCTAGAACCAGGGACCATGGTTTAGTATTTCTTTGGCAACTTCAGACTCAATAACTGAAAAAGAAAGGTTCCTGAGTCAAAGCATGAATTAGGCAAAGAACTTCAGACATTAAATAGTCACTGAATTACAACTTCCATGTCCCACCAAATTTTTTTTTTTTTTACAACTTTCATGTCTTCCTTTTACATTTTAGCTTCATTTATTAAAAAATAATTCTAAGGTGGAGAAATAAAAATGAAGGCCTCAAAAAGATAGAATCCTTGATGCCGTTTAGTTACTTGTTTATGATATAATTATGCTTTGTATTGAAAGTCTCAGCCAGATGGTTCCTTATAAATGTAGACCAATGGCGATTTCTGATCCAGAGGATGTAGACCTAGGTTAAGGACTGTGTATTCTTTTGTAACTTAATTATAAGGGAAAACCTTTTTTTATAGGTTCTACCATTGGATTTTCCACATGGTGGCAGTAAAGGATTTTTCATCCTACTCACAAAAACTTAAATATAATAACTAGAGAAGTCATTGCTAACAACTATAAGACTTGAGTATAAAGGGATAGCCTAGTAGTTACGAGTTTCATTCTTACTGAGCTGCCCAGTGTTCGACCGTCATGGATCTACATGTGCAGGAAGTCCCCTTCCCTTTGTGTGGTGTAGATAGTCTTTTCTCAATTAAGCTTCTTGTGTTGGGATTCACTCAGTTGTTTATTGGGTCTCTCAAGGGTCTAGACACCTTAGCTGGTTGAGGGAAAAAAAAACCCTCTAAAACTTGAAGTGTTTAACATGAAGCAGGAGATTAATGGTATTATTAAGCCCCCTATAACAAATATAAAAAAAAAAGGCTCTTCAAATATACCCTAAAAGTGGATGTTGCTCATCTCATGTGAACTGTTTAAAGTAAAACCACTTCACTCTTCCTTGTTAAAAGAGGGTGCCCTTGAAGTTTTTATTGATGTAGCAGGGGTACCTTGGTAACTGTAAATACCCAAAACCCTATGCCCTTTTTGCAATTCACCTACTATATACGCCACCATGCTTTTATGTTTAGGTTTTTTTCTCTCTAAACAGATGTACTTAAAATCCAAAGCTCTCTTTGCCTTGCTGGTTGAAGCTTCCCACATAGGTCTGGTGCAGTTGGTTCATGGATACTGATCCCTTGTGGGTTCATTGGGGGTGGTTTCTAGGTCTTGAGTTCGAACCCTGCATGGCTCCTGTCCAAGAGAGAACCGCGAAAGCTCGGGTCTTGTGCTTGTGGATCCTCTTGTTGCTTCTCATGGCCAATCCAACTGATCAACTGAAGATCACCATGGGCTCTTTTACTACTAGAAGGCTTCTTTCTCCATCATCTCAATCCATGAAATTGCATCCAAACACAAATACCACTAGCCAATTTGAAGCAAGCGCTCATGATGTCCCCAGTGGACCAAACCCCACCTCAAACTAGCATCACTTCTTCATCACCTTCTCTTTATCATTGGTAATGTCCTGTCATCATCCCATAGTATTTGCAGTTGTTATCATATTCATCAAAGCTACCTTGATATACTTCTTCTTCTTCGTCTTTTTTAATAGATGTATAGCAAAAGAAACCTTCTTTCAAGCTCGGATGGATTTGTGATATTTGTAAGAGTTGTAGTTGCAGTATGAAGAGGCCCATGAGAATAAAAATATAATGTAGAAAGAACCCTTTGTTGTTATATGTTTAATTTCTTAGTAGGTTTTGTTCTTGTTGATTATAATTTTCTTTTATTTATGAGGTGATATTGTTGAGAAAGATTATAAGAGCTATTGTTAGATTGTTTGGTTTACTTTTTTCTACCATGAGTTAGGCTTGTATTAATTCATTGGCTTCAAATTTTCAAGTAGTGTGGGCATATGTTAGAAATTTGAACCAGAGTTGGCAGTGCCAGTTCTATGACCATGACCTTTTGTTTTGGCTTTCAGATTATTTGACTTTTGTCACAAGCAGTTACAGATGCCAGGATGGAAACTTGTGACACATCAAGCAGTGTAACTGCTGGGCCTCACCTTCTTGATGAGTTTGGTCATGTTGAATTGGAATCATCATGGTTTTTTTTTTTTTTTTTTTAGTCTGATTTGTCCATCTCAAGATTGGATGCACCCATTTCCAATCAGAGCCATCAACATCTGGGGTTCACATTCTGGCAATGGACGGTCTCCATAGATATAGATAAACAAAGAATATGATAAGTGTAATGATATCACAAGATTTGCTGATGATGTTGGCTAACATGATTATAAATGTTTGTTAAGTGGTGTCCACCGTGCAGTTTTGTTGGCCCTTAAAAGTGGGCCCAATTCAAACCATCAGGCTCCTGTACGTAGGCTTAATGAAGTTTCTTTTTTCATTTTTTTCCTTCTTAGTGCTAGGTGCAGTTGTTATCTTAACCATTTGTCATTACAGGCAAGATATTAGGGTAATATGGCCGGTCAGAAAGGAAGACAGAGGCCCACATTTAATGTCGAGCCATTTTGGTAGGAGAGCCCATGGATCTGGCCAGTCGAACCCGGTCCATGTTGGGCACGATTTGGTGTCTAGTTTTAAGGCTTGTGGGCTGGATATTAGCCAAACAGGCCAACCCCACACCAATGTATGATTGAAGACCAAGCTAGGCCTGATATATTGAGTAAGTGTAAAGGGCTCGGGTTGAATGAACTTTGTAATGGACCCTGGCATAAACACCCCAACTAATTGATGAGTTATGCCCAAGCTCGGGCATAAAAGGCCTGACCTGGACTTCTTTAGGCCCAAATGGGAGGAGAGTATTAAAAAAAAAACTTTCATTGATTAACTTTTATATAGTAGTAATGAAAAGTCTTGGACCAAGATTCCAATCACTTGCATTTTAGAAATTTGAATTTACTTCCCACCACATTTCATTTGGGGTAAGGAAAAAGAAACAGCTTCCTGTAAAGTGACTCCTATCAATGACAATGGACTGACTACAATTTCTGTTGAAATGAAAGGAAAGGGATTTCAAAGCAGATGCTCGATTCCGCCGGAAGAAAATCGAAATGTGCCCTCCAGCCAGTAGAATCGAATCAAACAAACTTCTAGAAATAAATCTGATATGCTCGGCAGCAAAGTTTGATTTCGCTGAATTGTACAACCACTTGAGTTCCGTTGTTGTTTTCCTTCTGTTTTTAACATATTTGTGCAATGCAGAGAATTCTTTGGCAGTGACAAAAAAAAAAAAAAAAAAATCGTATCCGATTTTCAAGCTTTCTTTTAGTGTTATTTGGTGCAATGATTCTCCATGCAAAAGAGGAGGAGAAGTAAACTGATTTCCTCACCTTGCATAAATCATTATCATGTGAAGGGGGGGAGCCAGGAATCACTTTTCCGGGTCACTATAGAAAAGGAATCCATAGAGTTTGCATTTTACTGTCGCTATCTCTTTAATTATATATATATATATTTTTTTTTATAGGGGGACATTCATGTGCATCCATCCCACACTTACATGGCTTTTTCTCTCTGTACATAAACATTTTTTTTTCTCTGCATATGACCATATATGGCTTTTCCTCTTTTGCATATGAATATTTCTAATTATGTGAGTGTCTCTTATTCTATGGTGAGGGATGGATGTACATGAATATTTTCCATTTTTATATATTTGTGTTTTTTATTTCACACCCCAGGTTCACTCATTTCTTACATTAAAAAATAAAAAAAACCTAAGTAAACAAAAAACTTTAACTCTTTCTTTCTTCGTTCACTCAAAACTAAATATATAAGTACTTTATTTTCTATTACTTTGAAGGCTAGAATTTATTTTTTTTATATTTTCGCCCGCGAATTGGAAAGGCCGTAGTGAGAATAGTGGTAAATTAATTAACTATGAGCTAACAGATGTTATTCAATCAAATCAATTACTTTACATATAAAACAACTCATCTGCATTCAAGATTAAGAAGGTCCAAAGAAGCTCCAAAGAATAGACAAATGCATTTTACTTTTTTGATGACCCACTTAACCTAGGAAATGACGGTGTGCTGAGTTAGCCATCTTGAGCCACACGGTGGATGATGCAGTGGGCAAGACCAAATACATTAAATGTGAGGGCTCCATCCTATCTCTCATAGTAAGGTGACATCATTTTTTATAAGAGCATCTCCCATATATATATATATATATATATATATATTCGCAGCGGTTTAATTATTGGGCAAAACTTGGGCAAAACAATAAAACCCTACGGTAAGTTGCTGCACATGCACCGGCCGCTGCTATACAATATATATATTCGCAGCGGTTTAATTATTGGGCAAAACTTGGGCAAAACAATTAAACCCTACGGTCTATTTGCAGCGGTTTAATTATTGGGCAAAACTTGGGCAAAACAATTAAACCCTACGGTCATTTGCTGCACATGCACCGGCCGCTGCTATACAATATATATATTCGCAGCGGTTTAATTATTGGGCAAAACTTGGGCAAAACAATTAAACCCTACGGTCAGTTGCTGCACATGCACCGGCCGCTGCTATACCTGCGCAGTTTTGGCCAATGGGCTCCACCTCAGGACACGCAGCTGTAAGAGAATAAAAATCAATTAATTATAGAAAATATTGAAATAGAAAGGATTTTTAAAGGATATGTTACTGATGTAAATTAAACAAAAATAATAATAATAATACACCTTTTTCCTATCACACCCAACCAAATCTGGTGATTAAAATCTGGTAGTGAATTAATCCCTGTAATTAAAGGAAAAATGCAGATCATAATTTGAGAGGTTGTTTAAAAGGAATAAGAGCATCTCCAACAGATGCTTTATTTGGCCATGTCAACCTCCTTTTGTTCTAATTGGCATATGAGAGAGACTCCAACAGATACTTCTTTTGCCTACATGGATTTTAAGTATGAGATGGTATGCCAAATTTGGCATACCATAAAGCATACTTCAAAAGTTTTTTTTGAATAAAACAAAGGTAAGGGCCCACTTGCATTTGAGTTTTTTTGTGCAAATCTTTCTTTTGCATAAAATAATGATCATGGGTCTACTTGCATTTGCATTTGACATCTATCTTGGAGTTGCCAAGTTACATATGCCAAAATATATATGCCACATCGGCTTTCATTTTTTAAAAAGCATATCCAAATTTAAAGTATCTCTTGGAGATGCTCTAAGGAGATTGACTCCATGGAAAACAAAAACATAAAGAGAAGAGGGAGAAGAAGAAAAAGAAGAAGAGCAGTGGTTCCATACCTGCAGTGGTCTGGCCCTCAGAATCCATCGTCCACCGTTGATCTTCCCTCCCTTACCTGGAGATCTGCAGATCTAGGTCGTTGATTCTTTATGCTCTCAGCTATACCCACTCTATATAGATAACAAGCGTCTTGTGAAAGCTAATATGAAAAGATACAAAAACTGGGAGAATACTTTCTTAGTTTATTCAAGTAACAGAGACGGCTATATAGCCTTACATGAGTAACTGAATAACAAAAACAGATCCACGTATCAGGACGTGGATAACAACTTAATAGAACAAGTCAAAAGTCCCTAGTAAGTAGGAGTTATTTAACAAACTTAAATACTAAGTCAACATATCCTCCCTTAATCTGATTCACAGCAATCAGATTATCCTTGGTTCTTGACATTTTACTCCCATTAAAGCACGCAACTTCTCAAAAGTAGCTAATGGCAATGGCTTTGTCATGATGTCAGCTAGCTGCTCCTGAGTATGACAGTAAATCATCTTCACAACTCCATCCCTAGTGAGATCACGAAGAAAATGGTAGCGAACATCAATGTGCTTACTTCGACCATGCATAACAGGATTCTTCGAAAGCTTGATAGTCATGCATAACAGGATTCTTCGAAAGCTTGATAGTGGAAGAGTTGTCACAAAACATCACAGTAGGATCGTGTTGATCATGATGAACATCCGTCTCAACCAAACCGCTTGACAGACACAAGAAGTTGCAGCAACAAACTCGGCTTCAGTTGTAGAGAGTGTGACTATAGGTTGTTTTCGAGATGACCAAGACACAGCACCATAACTAGATAAGAAAAGATAACCGAAAGTACTTTTCCTATCCTCTAAATCCCCTGCATAGTCACTGTCCGTGTAAGCCACAAGCTCATAATCTCCTCCCTTGCGGTAGAACACTCCAAAATCAAGTGTCCCTTTGACATATCGCAGCACTCTTTTTGCTGCCTGAGAATGTAACTCAGTGGGGCGTGCCATAAACCTGCTCAAGAGACTGACAACAAACATAATATCAGGCCTTGTGTTTGTCAGATACATCAAACTCCCCACGATTTGCTTGTAATTAGTACTGTCTACTGGTATCCCATGTATGTCTTTCACAAGATTAGATCCTGGAACGATAGGATTACATACAGAGTTGCAATCAGCCATGCCAAATCGATCTAGAATCTCCTTAGCAAATTTCTTTTGACCAATAAAAATTCCATCAGTCTGTTGCAAGACTTCTATACCAAGAAAATACCGCATTCGACCAAGATTCGTCATATCGAATTCTTGTAGCATGGATTGCTTGAAAATTGTAAACAAGGCTGCATCATCACCAGTAAAAATAAGGTCGTCAACATATAGACAAACAATGAGGAGTTTACCTTCTGGAGATTTTTTGAGAAATAAGGTGGGTTCATGGGGGGATTTTTCGAACCCTTCTTTCTCAAAATATGACTCAAGCCCACTATACCAAGCCCGTGGCGCTTGTTTCAAGCCATATAATGCCTTTCGAAGTCGATACACCTTATTTGTTTCACTTTCCAACTCATAACCTTGGGGCTGCTCTATATACACTTCTTCATCCAAGTCACCATGTAAGAATGCTGATTTAACATCCATTTGGAAAATAGGCCATGTGTTATGAGCTGCAAGAGAAATAACAAGTCGAATGGTATCTAACCGAGCCACAGGTGCAAAGACCTCTGAGTAATCAATCCCATGTCGCTGAGAATTGGCAACCAGCCGGGCCTTATACTTGTCAATTTCTCCATGCTCGTTCAGCTTAGTCTTATATACCCATTTTACACCCACTGTCTTTCTTCCTGCTGGTAAATCAGTGAGTTCCCATGTTGCATTCTTTGTAATGGCTTCAATTTCGGAGTCCATAGCACTTCTCCAGGTAGAACTTTGAACAACTAGGGATGGCAACGGGGCGGATCGGGGACGGAATTAGGGTTCCCCGCCCCCGCCCCGAACTTGGCCCGCCTCGCCCCGAACTTGCCCCGCCCCGCCCTTCGGGGTAATTTATATTCCCCGTCCCTGCCCCGCGGGTACCCCGCCCCGCCCCGCTCCTCAATTGTAAAAATTTTAAATGTGTAAGACTTGGGATTCGAACTCGAGTGGGAGAGCAACCAGCGCTTTGCCTTACCACTAGACTAAACTTCATTTCTTGTAATGTTTTACCTTATTTAAAATATATTAATATATTCAAGATTGTTACACACATATACATACTTCACTTACTTACTATATATATTATGACTTATATATTATTTATCATTTATTTAAAAGGAAAATGTTAAATGTAGACAACTAAGGAATCTAATTGGAAACCTTAAAGCTATATTGAGCTCGTTTCCATCTCTTGGATTTTGAAATCTTTTGGTCTTGTGAAATGAATGGAACTTTATTTTAAAAATAATAATTTCGCTGATCAAACATTTTGTTTGGATATCTATTGGACTCATGGCTTGGAAATTCTAGAATCCTTTGAAATTCTGAAATATTTTTTTGGACATCAATTGGGATTGGGCCTAATTATTTCTTCTTGTGTTTCTCAATAAAAGTTTCGAAATCTTTATCACATGAATTAGGAGTGCAATCATAATATGCCCTGCCTGTTTAAGATGAAAACATGATAAGCACCCACCAAAAGGAAAATTACACAATTTGCAATTCAAATTTATAAAAGTCTTGAAATGTAGAAAAAATTCTAAAACATATACTAGTAATTTTGTTTAAAAAAAATAGAATTTATATATGAACTTCAAGTATTGTCATATGAATATTAAATCATTATTTATTGTATAGCTCTGAATTCATGAACCTCCTATAGCGGGCCCGGCTATATTGAAAGTACATATTATATTGAAACCCTCATTATCAAAGCCTTGTCCCAGGCTCCCAGCTGTGACGGTGTTGGCTACATGTATTCTTTTTCTCCATTCTAAATCAAGACCCAAATAAGAAAAATTTTCTTAACTTCATAATTTTTCTTTCAAGGCAAAATAAATTAAATTTTGGATTGACTACAAAGAAAAAGGTAAATTCATTTATTTCATATGGTAAAAAGCACATGAATGATTCATCTATGTTGTCTCCATGCCTTTAATAATATTAATAAAAAAAAACCCTCAACCATGCTGACTCATTTGCCTGAAACTCAGGCCCCTCTATAAATATCAGTCTTCCTAGGGACCATGACATTTTTCCCAAAATAGAATAAAAAGATCTCCCAGCATAAATATTTTATAAGTGTGGGGCACTATTAGATTATTTAAAATTTTTTAAATTATCTAATATTAATATTATAAATTTTCCATTTCCTAAAATTTTACCTATTTAAAGTGAGATTTATTCATATAAGATTTTCTCTAAACCCTTGAAGGCCAATAACATACACTTGAAAATATCATATATGCTTTGAGACATTTTTTTTATAAAAAAGACAATATCTCTCTAAAATATCATGAACTCCATCAATACATGGTTTCACTTCATTTCTGGTATTGAACTCCACTCACTAATAAAGAGGTTAATTATACATATAATTAAAATTAGTATAATGTATAGTGTTGTTAGTATGATTAGAATCATATTAAGTTACTAACTATAATTTACCTTGTTATTTCTAATCGTATGAGTTATTATAAGTGTATAGCATGATATATCTTGTAATGCTATATCAAATTAGTATAATTTATATTGTTATTAGTATGATTAGAATCATACCAATTATAATTTACCTTGCTATCTCTAATCATATATGTTATTATAAGCTTAAAGCATGATCTATCATTCTATTATATTCGTTTTATTTAATATGATTTATCATGTCGCAATTTAACATTATATATGATTAAAGTCAAATAAGCTTAGATAAATTTTTAACAACTTTAATTTCATTAAATTTGAATTAGAGGGAATGTGATCATATTATATGCTTTTATAATGTCTAGGGTTCAATCAATTACATGTTTAACTTTGAAAAAAGTCTTCAATCAATCTAGTTAACCCTTAATAACAACATAAAATCAATATATACATTTACATATAAATATATTTATTTATTATAAAAGAAATCTAAAAAATATATATTTTTTAGAGGATTATTAATTTCGGGGCGGGTTACGGGCCAGGGCATGGGGCGGGGCAATAGGGCGGGTCAACGGGGCGGGGAATGGGGCGGGGCAACGGAGCGGGTAAACGGGGCGGGGCATGGGGCGGGGTAACGGGGCGGGGCGGGGCGGGGCATGAGGCAGACCCATCCCTGCCCCGCCCCGGCTTCGGGGCATGTTTTTTTGCCCCGTCCCCGCCCCGTCTAAGATTCGGGGCGGGGAAAACCCGTACGGGGCGGGGCGGGCACTCCGGGTTGGGGCGGGGCGGGTTAAAAATGCCATCCCTATGAACAACCCTAGCATAGGATAAGGGATCGACATCCACAAACAGTGCAAAATTGCCGAGATTTTCATCTTCCGAGAGTCCTTCTCCACTGTCAAAGTCATTCAGCCATTGTGGGGGTCTGCGAACCCTAGGAGCAGCCGCAGTAGAAGTCTCAGTTTGATCAGCTTCAAGTTGGGCATCATCAGCAAGGCCTTCATTAATAGGCATAGCATCTGTGGTTTGTATGAGTTCATCATCAGTCTCCACCATATCTTCATTGTCATCTATATCACCCCAATCCAGATTAGATTGAAGTGCTTCTTTGTGACTATCATCCCAATTCCAACCTTCATGCTCGTTGAAGATAACATCGCGGCTAATCACTATCTGCTTCGTGAGTGGATCATATAACCGATATGCCTTAGATTCATCACTGACTCCCAACATCACACACTTCAAGCTCTTGACTTCTAATTTGGTGCGCTTGCTGTCAGGAATGTGAGCATAAGAGAGACATCCAAACACCCGAAAATGAGCAACAGAGGGTGTGGATCCACTCCAAACCTCCTCGGGAGTTTTGTTGCGAACAACTAGAGTAGGACTCCGATTTAGAATATGCACTGCCCAATTGACAGCTTCAGGCCAAAAGGTTTTTGGTACTTGCTTACTGATGAGCATACATCGAACCATGTTCATAATCGTACGGTTCTTTCTTTCGGCTACACCGTTCTGCTGGGGTGTGTAGGCAGCTGTAAGTTGACGATGTATGCCATGTGCAGCACATAATTCGTTGAAATTTTGTGAGATGAATTCCCCTCCTCGGTCCGTCCGTAAGCCCTTGATGCTAGTTTCCTTCTCCCTCTCCACTTGAGCTTTAAAAACTTTGAAGATACTAAAAGCTTCTGATTTTTCAGTCAAGAAAAGCATCCAAAGTTTGCGATTAAAATCATCAATAAAAGTTAAGATGTACCTCTTTTGGCTGTTGGAAATTGGGGAAATAGGACCGCAAATATCGGCATGAATAAGCTGAAGTACTTGAGTAGCTCGCCGGACACTTTTATGCGGAAATGGTCTTCGGTGCTGCTTGCCCATCATACAATATTCGCATAAAAGACTGGAGTCTGTAAGTGGTGGCAAGCCCTTGACCATTTGTCGCTGATGAAGTAGTTTTAAACCTCCAAAACTCAGATGTCCATAGCGACAATGCCATAAGTAATCTGGGTTCTCCGTATGAGTGTGCAAACAATGATGATCTTGTGACTGAGTTGTAGCAAAGAGAACAAACATGCGATTGAGAGACATGGTTGTTTCAATAATAAGGCCCTTTTGTGGATGAAAAACTTTGCACATGTTATTTCGAATTAAGATAGCCAAGCCTTTCTCCTGCAGCTGTCCAATACTCAATAAATTATTCTTTAGTGCAGGAACATAAAATACCTCACTAATGACCTGCACAATTGCACCAACATGCATGCGAATAGTGCCCTTGCCCATAACATCCAGCTTGGAATTGTTTCCCAATTTGACGGACTTGCGAAAACCTGCATCGAGAGATGAGAACAACTCCTGTTTTCCACACATATGATTACTGCAACCCGAGTCTAGAAACCAAGCCTCTTTATCGGAAGCTCCTCCTTCGTCAACAACATAGGCCATGAGAAGGACTTCTTCACGTGCATATGCATCATCACTAGTTTCAGCAAAGTTTGACTTTAGTTCCTTTGCTGCCTTCTTTGGACATTCATATTGATAATGTCCAAGGTCATGGCAGTAGTAACATTCCACAACAGACTTATCAAAACTTACTCTGCCACGACCACGACGACCTCGACCTCTTTCGCTGGTGTTGGTGTCATGCGTTATTGCCAAGGCTTGCTCTTCCACAACATGACTACGCATCCGTTGTTCATGCAACACAAGACTGCTCTGTAATTCATCAATGGACATGTCCTCCAAATTTTTGGACTCCTCAATGGAGCAAACAACATAATCAAATTTGGAAGACATAGATCTCATAATTTTCTCACTAACAATAATATCTGCCAATTTTTCACCATGAATACGCAATTTATTAGTGACAGTGAGAGTACGAGCAAAATAGGCATCAACGGACTCACCTTCCTTCATTTGGAGAACCTCAATCTCTCTGCGGAGAGCCTGAAGTTGGGCTCGTCTGACTCTTGCATTCCCTTGATACTTTAGCTTCATCGAATCCCAAATATTCTTTGAGGTATCCTTGCTAAGGATGGTGTCAAGAATGGACCTGTCAATGGCTTGAAAGAGATAATTTTTGGCCTTCAAATCTTTCAATCTCAGATCAGCCATTGCCTTCTTTTGCTCCTCTGTAAGTTCAGTACCAGCTGCTACGGCAGGAAACCCATCTTCAATCAATGTCCAGTATTCCTTTGCACGAAGAAGGTTCTCCATGAGCATGCTTCAGTGATCGTAGTGGCCATCAAATTTGGGAATGGCAGGTTGAACAAAATGACTTTCTGTGGCCATGGGGCTCTGATACCAAATGTGAAAGCTAATATGAAAAGATACAAAAACTGGGAGAATACTTTCTTAGTTTATTCAAGTAACAGAGACGACTATATAGCCTTACATGAGTAACTGAATAACAAAAACAGAGCCACGTATCAGGACGTGGATAACAACTTAATAGAACAAGTCAAAAGTCCCTAGTAAGTAGGAGTTATTTAACAAACTTAAATACTAAGTCAACACGTCTCACACGAGTAAACTAACAACAGAACTACTGAAGATTCAAAAGCAACTTCTTCTCGAGATCCTTCCTTCCTTTCCTTTGTGTGTTGAGCTCTCCAAAATTCCCTTCTACTCAGCGGCCAAATATCCCTTGCTTCAGTTCAGAACTTCAGACATTCCCAAAAGTAGAGCATAAAGTCATCACATGACATGACAATGACAAGTCTTTCTCATCATCTTTCAATCTTCCTTCCAAATCCCTCTTGCCCTCCCTCTTCAAACTCGATTCTCTTAAACCAAGACCAAGCAATTAATTAAGACAGAGGCCTCCTTGAGTTTCTGGGGAACTGGCAATGCTTGAAGCGGAGGCCTCTCTAAAACCTCCCCAAATCTCCAGCATGAAGCTTGCCCCGGCTTTCAGGACCAAATCAAGTAGGAGAGAGGTCTTGTGTTTGTCACTTACCCTCGCTAGCCACCTTCAATGGTTTTATCCGGCGCATGTGGATAAGAGGGTTTGCATATGCCCAGGGCTTCTAGACTAGGTGGAAGATATGCTCGGTGATTAAAGAAAGAGAAATTTTCAAATAGGGACTTGGATTTTTACCTTATTTCAAAAAAGGATACAAATTTTAAAACTTTTCAAATTAGTTCATAAGTTTTTCAATAAAACTTCAATTAAGGCTATCTGGTCATTTAAAGGTATTTTTTTATGGAATTTTCTCTCAATTTTTTAAAAATACCTAGAGTACCTTCATTTCAAGCCATGACATGGTTCGACAACCATTACATTTAGCCGATCTCCGTGGAAATGCTAATTTTTCTTGATCACTATAAGGCTGTAAGTGAAAAAATTGAAGAAAATATAGAGGAAGTAAAACGGGGTTTTATTACATCGAAGGATAATTTGGGTAGTTTAAAAAAATTAAAGAAAAAAGTTGTCGGAAAATAGCTTTAAATGGATGAATGTCCTTAATTGAAAACTTCATGAAAAACTTAGGGACTAATTTGAGAAGTTTTAAAATTTGTGTCCTTTTCTGAAATAAGTTAAAAACTTAAGGACTTATTTGAAGTTCTCCCTTAAAAAAATGTGGATGGGGTAGCTAAATTCCTTCAGTCTCTATTTTATTTAAGACATTCTTTTATCCTAATTGGCGATGCTTGGGTCACTGGCATAGATTAACAAATAGGCCTCACGTGCCCGCATAAGCACAAGGTTATAATTCATCTTAACCCTCTTATATGGGACTGATTGAAAGTGAGTCCCTCGAGATTAACAGTCTAGATCTTGTTAGATAGCGGCCTGACATATAATATGGGTCCCTTAGAAGTTTGAACTATGATTGCTTTTGCTGGGTTCAGTTGGAATCCTATAAGCTTGTTTATTCTTCATCAATTTTCTACCTTTTACTTAGGCCTGCTTGACTAATGGTATTGATTACCAAATAGAGGGCCCCACCTTAGCATTTATCTACGAGATTAACACAATAAAAGCATGATCCTAACTGTATGTTTGATGGACCCAAATCTGCTCTAATGCGCACCAGATTTGGGTCAGGCCCAGGCTGACTGGCCCATGTACATCTGGCTTCATTGCAGATGTGTCAAACCATAAAAGTGATTGTTTCATGAGACAAGCTCAAGCTAGGCCCTGCTCAGCTTGCTTGACTCAAGCAGTGATCATTCAGGGGCTCAAACTGTGGCATGTAATTGAATATCTAGGATTGCATTTTTAAAAGTCATTGAAAATGAATAACAAATGTGAATGTCCATCAAATATGAAACTTAAATTAAGAAAGCAAAAAGGTTCCACCTAATATTCAATTAGGCATCTCTTATATCCTTCACCATTATGGATGAATCTCTTCTTCTTCTTTTTCCTCATCAATTTTGTCTTTGTAGAGCTTACATGAAAGAGGTTATCACAATTACAATTTACAGCACACAATCTTCTCAAATTCATCAGCTGTGATGAATAATTAAAAGTCAGCTGTGATGGTTCATTCAGGCCCCCTCTTCTCAAATTTATCAAACTTGGAAGAAACATGTGTCATTGCAACTCTACGGAGATGCATCAAAAGGGC
This sequence comes from Umbellularia californica, assembly GCA_028538565.1. Classification (NCBI taxonomy): domain Eukaryota; kingdom Viridiplantae; phylum Streptophyta; class Magnoliopsida; order Laurales; family Lauraceae; genus Umbellularia; species Umbellularia californica. The sequence continues at coordinate 6,865,165 of JAPQWN010000001.1, read as the reverse complement.
AATAGCATAGAGTCCTAATGCACACGAAACCAACTGAAACAAGATATAGATGTTAACTATAATGCCTCTGATTATACTCTTCTACCATTGGAAGCCGCACAGTCTAGAATGTGTCATCAAAGCTTATAAAGACAACAGGTACAGGTACCATTCACTTCTGAACGAGGATGGAGAGCTCTTAGCAAACTGGTTCTTCCTAGCACAATTAGGACTGAGATGGTTGCAATTTCTAACTTGGTGGTGTGAAGCTTCGGGTGCGGCGGCCCGCAGAAAGAAATGCAAAGGCCTAATGGCTGGCCCATGTATCTGGTTCACTGCAAATTCGTTAAACCATTAAATGTGTTATTCATCTGGTGAGTCATTTCTAGACAGATAAAATCGAAGCAACTCGGGCTCGATGATCATAATTACGCGAACGGTTGTGCAAATTCCTGAAAATTGAAAGATGGCCCATTTAAAGAATAGGGCATTTGTTTGATCACTCTTTTTTTTGTTTTGTTTTGGGAGCTGTGGTAAAAAAACTTGTTTGCTTTTCTGTTCAAAAGTGGATGACATAGTGCCGTGATGTCCACTTCCTTTGTCCTTTCCCTTATCCAGATGATATTTCATCTGATATGATTGGCTAATGATCTTCCAATCCCCTATTAGATACTAAAATCAGAGCACCTCATATCGGTGGGTGTCAAAGCATTACCAAGGATATGCACTGAGAGCTACACCAAGGGACAAGAGTAAAAGCACGTTTCTTAACGAGAAACAATGAATGCAAGGACATGGAAATTTGACATTTTCTTCTTATTATATTACAACGTCTGCGTTCAAACAGAGCAGAAGAAATCTAGTCACGGAGCACCCACAGCAACAAACAACAAAACAGAGATCAAGTGACCCAAAAGCCACGCACACTACACCTGCCTCCACAAGCATCAGCACAAGTAACCACGTACGATTACAATGGGTCATACCTCTCCCTATAAGATGGATCCTCAGCCTCCATTCTCGAGCAGAGACATCCTTTGTAAAACTTCTTAGGCAGAGACATCCCGTGGTTCTTAAGGCTAGCATTTAGCATAGAATCACACCATGGCCAAAAAGCAGCTGCCACCACGATTGCTACTTTGCTTAGTTATGATGCTTGCAGTAGCCTTGAAGGCTCATGGAGGAGGAATTGCCGTCTACTGGGGCCAAAACGGAAACGAAGGCACCTTAGCAGCAACATGTTCGAGTGGGAACTATGCCTTCGTAAACTTGGCCTTCCTCCCAACATTCGGCAATGGCCAGACCCCAATGATCAACCTGGCCGGCCATTGTGACCCCTATTCCAATGGCTGCACCAGCCTCAGCGCCGACATAAAATCCTGCCAAAGAAAAGGGATCAAGGTCATGCTCTCCATAGGAGGTGGTGCCGGGAGTTACTACCTGACCTCCACTGAGGATGCCAGGCAAGTAGCAACCTACCTCTGGAACAATTTCTTGGGAGGACACTCCTCTTCGAGGCCCCTCGGCGATGCTGTTCTTGACGGGATCGATTTCGACATTGAAGGGGGCACAACCCAGCACTGGGATGATCTTGCCAGATTCCTTTCTGGATATAGCAAACAGGGGAAGAAGGTGTACTTGACTGCTGCCCCCCAGTGCCCCTTCCCTGATGCATGGGTTGGGGGTGCCCTCAAAACGGGCCTATTCGACTATGTCTGGGTCCAATTCTACAACAACCCTCCCTGCCAGTACACTTCCGGCAATATGGGCAACCTCGTGGATGCCTGGAAGCAGTGGACCTCATCCATCCCTGCCACTAAGATTTTCTTGGGGCTCCCTGCAGCACCACAGGCGGCCGGTAGCGGCTTTATACCTGCTAGTGATCTTACTTCTAAGGTGCTCCCAGCCATTAAAGGTTCTAGCAAATATGGTGGTGTCATGCTCTGGTCTAAATACTACGACAATCTCACTGGATACAGTTCCTCCATCAAGAGCCATGTTTAACTGCCCCGTGTTTTTTTTTTTTTTATTAATAAGATCCATCAAATGCTCTGTCTCATCTTCTGTGTGTGTATTGTGTATCCTACTCCCCTTTCTATGTACTGTTAATCATGTCGTGCGTATTTGAATATATTTAGACTCTCTTGCTCTCTTTTATGTGTGTTCTCGTTTTTCAAGACTTGAATAATTTGAAACATTAGACACAGGTCAAATGTTATTCAACTGTTTGTGTAATTCACTTCTACAGGAAAGTGAAGTGGAGAGGAAAAGAAAAGAATGTTGGTCAAATAAAAAATATCAAATATAAAAAATAATATTTTCTTTAAAAAAAAAAGAAAAAAATAACATTCTCATACCACTAATTCACCTTAATCTATTCTGATTTGACCATTCTCTTCACTTTAATTTATTTATAAATAAATTACAAGTTCGAATACTCTGCTTATCGTATACAATCATTGTGAGTCGTGGTGGCAGCTATAACACATGAGTGCACAATCACCAAACAGCCCGTTCATAGGATTTAGAGAAAAATAATGAATTTTAATAGGGTTTTTAATTATTAAAAGAAAATAAACCCAGACCCTTTGGGTCCAATTGTCCAAACCCCTCTTCCCTTTTCTCTTCCAAATCCGCCATTTGGTCTCAAATATACACCAAAATTAGCACAACCAGAGCTACCAATACCCCCTCCTCCTCTCTCCCAACCACGCACGCACCATCACTCGGTGTTTAACTTTGATGCTCCTCTCCAAGCTCTAAAAGGCCTCATGGCTCTTCCACAAAGGAAGAAACCATGGCAAAACATCCATTTCTTGCCTACTAGTCAGGGCCATATCTCGCAATTGCCGATCATATCAGCTGAGGATAAAAATCAAAGACCATCACGGATCATCACACTCATCACATATCGCCACGTTCTCTGCAGTAGGAAATATTGTGTGATGTAATCAATTAATCCTAAACCATAGGAAAATCTATTGTAACATTACTATCTTAAATTGAATATGAACACTCCCAGGTCTAAGTGGGTGATAACTAATCTTTTGAGATTATATGCCATCAGAGTAGGTTTTTTAAGTCGTGGCTCTTGAAGGCTGACTGTTGTGTCTTCTTCCTTCTTCTTTTTTACCTTCAGAGATCTTTTATGAAAGAGTGTCTTCTTCTTTCATCTCAATCCGTTGCCATTTCAGATCACCCAATCCACTACAAACCCAGCCACTTCAAAACACACAGTATCGTCTGCTGCGGTCCTAAATAATTACAATATTTAATTTGACACGTTCTATAGTCCTAGGGCGTGTGACATATTCGTTAGGTCCATAACATTTAATATCATAGCTAACTTTAACACTCGAAGTTCGAGTCACAGAAAAGGATATTTGGAGTAGAGTGAGGGCTCTAAAAAAAATGGAGAAAAATACTACCTATTGCCAGAGTAAGAGTTGCTAAGGACGTCAGCTGCGGAAGTGTGGTGGTCCGTGGTCTTAAATTGTTATACGACTTAATTTGACTCATTCCATGGGTCCTAGGACTTTTGGCGTATGAGTTAGGTCTGTAACACCGTCCAACCCTCACCTTCAAATCAAATTCACCCTCACCTCCAAACTCAGCCCCACCAACCACCTCTTCTCAGAACCATCGCCTCCATCACAAAAGCACAGTACCTTTATTCATAGACATTCAGCAGGAGTACAGGACCCATTTCAAAGAAAATCCTCAAACTCATTCGAACCGCTCCCAACCCCATTCAATAGATCCTATCCATCACAAATATGCCCTGGTCTATAGGCATTTTAGGGGGATTTCTTCAATCTCAAACAAGAGGGGGTCAAATCAAAAGGTGAAAAATGATTTTTAAATTAGTGACATGAGAAGGTATCTTTTGACTTTTTAAAAAAGGTGAAATTTGAATTTTGCTACTTTTTATTTGACCTCTTGTATTTTCTTTTCTTTTAAAATGACAATTCCCTTATTTTACTATGCGAGTGAATTACCCAAACAGGTCCTAAAAGCCTATTTGTATTGTACGAGGGGTGAGATGAAATAAAATTATATGGTCAAATCAAGTGAAAAAAACATGAGGCAGGCAAATAAAATAAATTTACAAAATGATAAAAAGCTATTCTAAAATGGCATTAAATGACAAAAAAAGTTATCTTAAAAGGTACAAAGCGATAAAAAGGGGATGAGATAATTTTTTTTTTCTTTTAGTACTTTGACTCTCAACTCTCAATCCTCTCTTTCTTTTTTTTTTTTTTTTTGATTTGGCCCTAAATTTTATTTCATTTTACCCATCATGTTAGATTGAAATGGAGTTCATTGGACCAAGTGTTGCAAATGGGTTCCCTCCCATTATTTTGAGTATTTGAAGTCTTTGATTTGAATCTCTCTCTAAATTGGCATAAATTTAAATCCAGAACACTTTTATTCAGCTTCATACCTCTAGATATTGTGGCTGAATAATCTGAATCTTGGATGACTACATCCACATATTAAAAGTTTATGTAGGTTTTAAGAGCGTATAGCCTAATATTGATATTTCTGCTGGGTCTACGTAGCTTTAATTATATGCCACTTAATAGTCCCACTTACATATTTAAAAATTTATTTGTTAATCTTTTTTTTATCTAATCACACAAATGCACTTAACATCAATATGGATTTGGAATCGAATTTGTTTGTTTGTTTTGTTTTACATGTTTTTAGTTGATGCCAGACCCTCATACAAATGTAGGTTCCACATGGGAACTACATTTGGGTCTGATTTTTACAGACAAATACAAGTCCGAATCCACCATTAATTTTGCCTCGTACATTTCCTGTCTTCCATCCTTACTTGCACCAACAAAGAGTTACATTATAAAAAAAATGAATAACATTAAGCACAACGATTTTTCTAGATGGGTTGTTATAAATTGTAGGTGAAATCTTCAATTTGTTTGTGTTTATGGGATCAGGGATCAAATCAATGCGTCCTAAGAAGAAGTATTTAAATATCAATCTCCATGATCTCATTTGATGTCATACCAAATTCCATCAATCGAATGCCAATCTTCAAAAAAAAAAAAAAAAAAAAGAAATTAAAGAATTTGAATATATTCACCTCCCCAAAGCAAGCCTTTTGGAAATAAAGTTAAGAATTTTGAAAGGACAATGTGGACTACATTTGATTAGGCCTGTCAATGGGCCTGGCCGGGCTGTGCTTGGGTTTGAGTTGTCCAATTCTGTCCCAAATTTTGGATAAGCTTGTCGGCGGTTGTCCAATTCCGGCCCCTAAATTGAATGGGCTTACGTCAAATCCCGTCCCGTATGGGCTCGGGCTGGGATAGGGCCAGGCTTAGGCTTAGCCCGAACTTGAACATAAGCTAAACATTAGTTGTCAATGGGCTTACATCAAATCTTGTTCCGTGTGGGCTCAATTTTGTTTTAAAGCCTTGTGTTTTCGGGTTTGGGCCGGGCTGGGTACCCATTTTAATGCGCTAAATTGATAGCCTACATCTGATGAGCATTTGATATTCTTATTACACAATGCAAGTTCTACTAGAAAACTAGACAGTGAAAAGTGCCATGTAAACGGCTAGGTTCATTTATTTTTTTTATAAAGCCCTGTATTTTTGGACATGGATCGGGCTGGATACCTATTGCAACATGCTAAATTGACAGGCCTACATCTAATGTGCATTTGATATTTTTATCACACGACGCAAGTTCTATTGGAAAACTAGACAGTGAAAAATGCCATGTAAACGGATTTAATTGATTAAAGGTCGACCTACCATCAAGTCGCAATTTTTTCCCAAAGTGGGGCATTTTGGTCTAAATAAAACTTGATAAATGTGTGAAACCAAAGTGTCTACACCACTCAACGATCACGGTGTGTTGGCCTGTTGGGTCAAGTCGCAGTTAGCATGGATTCAAAAATAATAGTACCTAGTTCTATTGGAAAACTAGACAGCGAAAAATGCCATGTAAACGGATTTAATTGATTACAGGTGGACCTACCATCAAGTTACATTTTTTTCCCGCATTGGGGCATTTTGATCTAAATAAAATTTGATAAATGTGTGAAACCAAAGTGTCAACACCACTCAACGATCACGGTGTGTTGGGTCAACTCGCGGTTAGAATGGATTCATAAATAATAGTACCAAAACATAGGGTGGCAAATAGCAATTTGGTTTCAGATCAGGGATGTTTCTGCAATTAGTTTTTTACTGACAGCAACTTCATATTGGGGACGAGAGCAGAGAAGAAGAGAACAGGTGCCTCCGGCTAAGAGAAAGTCGAAGAAGAAGAAGTAAGAGCTATCGGTCATGGCGTTCTCCTCTCGTCTCTTATCTCGATCCAAACAGGTCTTCTTTCATCACCTTCCACACAAATCTCTCTTTCGCAGATCCTGCTTTCTTTAATTTTTTTCTTTCCGTTGATATCGCATTCGTGGAAATGTCTGATCCGATCGAAAACGATTCTTAGAGTTGAAGATCATTTTCTCTATTAGTCGATCGATCGACACATATCTTGTTTGTTATTTTCTGTGATTAGGTTTTTATTTTTTGCTTCTGCCTTTTGAAACCCTAATCCTATTTTGATTGTAATTCATCTCATCAATGCTATAGATTGGAATTCAGTCGTAATCCCATCAACATTGTCTTATCAAATGCAGCTTGTAATTGTTGGATCACAGACACATGTTTTGCTTTTTTTTTTCTCTCAACCCCTTTTACGAATGCTTTGAGGTTATGCTTTTGATGGGGCGAAAATTGCTAAAGTTGTTTTGAAGGTTAGGATCTTAGGACCCATTGTGTAGATGAGATGATAAGCTATCAAACATCAAGAAAAATGACATCTTGACTATATTTGCACCCTTAAATGGTCAGAACAGATAGGGCAAGATTCTAAGGTACATTGACAAGTGCCTTTACTGCCATTCCTTTCATCTTAGATATCCTGCTCCTACATCAACCCTTCTCAATTGAAGATAAGTAGTCCTGATTGGAGTTTGTATTTTGAACCCCCTCCCTCTTATCTCTTATTGGATTGTGTGCTTTGACATCTTATGTTACTTGGTTTGGTGACTGCCAAATTGACTTTGTATATTTTTTTTTTTATCAAGATGGTTTCCATTCTTCCTTAATTTAAATGATATCATGCTCTTTGTTCTTGTGCACGCTTGTGAGTGAGTACGCGGCACGGGCAAAGAACAATTAGCAATGGTAATGGAACTAAATCTCTAAAATTCCTATTATTGCTGCATCATCTTCCCTGTTAGGGAACTTGGTATTTCTATGACCAGCTTCCATGCTGAAGCAAATCTTTGCCTACTCTCTGACTATGATGTATTTTATTTTATTCAACCAAATTTGGTTAAACGGAAACACCTTACTTTGTTAGTCCTCAAATATGTCCATGAAATATTTATAATTACACTTTTTAAGAGTTGTTTGAGCTTCTGTATTGATAATTTTTTCTTCATGCGATGTTTCTGTTCTTACTGTTGATTGTGATATGTTTCTTCGGCTTTGTAGTTGTATTCTGGTCACACCATTTTGCAACATGGACATGCTGTTCCGGTACGTTTTTTTTCAAAAGAAGCTGCACCCCCTGCTCTCAAGGGTGATGGTGAGTGGATTGTTGATTTTCTTATTATTTGATTTTGTAATCATTTCCAACTATTACATAGCTGCTCATGGAGATTAGGATTTGTTCTTGTGCATATGAATTTGGTTAAGTATTTCAAATCCCATGGAGGAAACAGAATAGACAGACCCTTCCTCTTATTAATGAGGTTGTGTGTTGGGATTATTTTACCCTCCTTTCTTACAGAACCAAACAATTAGGGTGGAGCTGATTGCTAATTTCTGGGAAGCTGTAAGCGCTGTTTGTTACACCTCATCAAGGAGGGGCATAAATCTATTCTCTCTCTCTCTCTCTCTCTCTCTCTCTCTCTCTCTCCTTTGGTTGTTCCCCTCCCCATCAGATTTCAAGACCGTGCACTTGAGTAATGTTTTGGTTTCATTCATGAGATATGATTTGTCATGTGAGTTTTTCTTTTTGTATCTTGTTCTTATATATATTTTTTTTGATAACAAATATCTTCTTATATTGCTTTGCCTTTTACCCATAAAACAGTATTGACTAGTTTTTTATTTTATTTTTTATTGTACTGTTTCATAATCGTCCTTATATGTTTTCAATATATAGAAGAAAGTAGGTAGAAGTTAGTGTAGATCATAGTAGGCCTACGTCTGCCATTCCTCCATAGATTCTCAAACTCACATGCTTGCCCCCTTTATCCATCACCACTCTCTCCCCCTCTGATATATACCGGTTAGTAGGAAATAGCCCTGTGACTGCTCTCCTGCTTGTGCGGACCGGTGGCTTTGTCCAAATTGCATCACAAAGTAGGTGGATTGTGGGATCTTAAGGAAATAATAGGTTGCAGGTTGTGCAAGAAGAGGCTTTCTCTGTTGAATGTTTATCATAATTGATCTCATACTTTCCACCAGATCCATTCCTCCATCCAATTCATTTAGCTGTTATCATTGTTGAGTAAGGAAGAGGATTTGTAAGGATCAAATTATTGAGCCGTTATCCTGTTGTTTGGTCCCCAAACTTGAAGTTTCTAATCAGTATACCTCTCATACACTGTATAGGTTTTCTTTTATAAACAAAAGTAACTGAATTTTTTATTTTCCATTTTTTTATCGGTTAATGAAAGTGACAGGTAGAAAAAAGGGAAAAAAAGAAAGAAAACAGATGACAACTGTATTGATAGAATCTCCTCTTACGTAATCTAAATGCATGTGGTTAGATTTTGGATTATTTTGTTCCAAAAAAAAAAAAAAGAAAAAGAAAAAAAATTGAAAAATGACTAGACATAGGTTTTTGTTCTTTATAAAAGATCTAATGATATAGATCCAAGTGGATGTGAAAGTCTCCGAAGTAAATATGGATGATGGATCAATTGTTGGAATACCTTCAGGTCTTCTGTGTCAGACTCTGCATCCAAAACACCCAGATGGCACACATCACTAGTTAGTGATTTTGACTGCACAAAACATACAAATCCTCATGTCTAAGGATTAAGGACTAGCTCATGCTAGACCTGAATACTCAACATTTTGCAACTGGGATTGAATTTGCAATGTAGAATGAAGATAGAGTTATGCGGGCCCGTCTCTGTCTCTGTCTCTCTCTCTCTCTCTCTCACTCACACACACACACAGAGTTGTCAATCATTTGATTTTATTCTATATATGCGGATAACAGTTAACAAGCTCCTCCATGCGTCGGATTTTAAGGGCCAGTTTAGCATTGTGCTGCTTTGCCATTTCCATGTTCCCATGGGACGAGGAGTAACAAAGCATGTTTGGACTGGCATTTAGTGGCCGTTTCAAATTCTTATTTTTCAGAATGATCTGTGGATTGCATCTGGATTTTCAAAATGATTTTCATTTTTTTTATGGAACGTCTCGCGGGCATGGACTATCAAAAAGAGTCCAAAACTCAACACACCCCCCTCCCCTCCTCTTGTCTTCTGAAAACCCAATTCCAGTCTCCTTTATCTTGTAGTACGTTGTGGGTCTCTCCCGTGTAAGTGTTGTAGTGATGGACAGGAAATATTGGCATTCTCCACCCTCACCTATATCTCCCTTGCTGACAAGCACTCGGAAAATGCAAGGGTCTTTGCTTGTGTTTTAGGTTTTTGGTTTGATGAATTGATAACTAAATTCTAGGTATTTAATGTTGAAGCAAAATGAGTTCTACTTTGGATCTATTAATTTTTGTATCTTTAATTGAAATTTTTTTGTTTTTGTGTTTTCTTCTTTCATTGAATAATGCATTTCAATAAAACATTGGTTTTCGGTACAATCCAATCTCAACCTAATATTACCAAACAAGTTTTGCATAACGTTTTCTCAATGGAACAATCACACATCATTCTACCAAACAAGTTTTGCACACCCCATCTCAGTGCAAAATTGAGAACAAAATAGGAACAATGCCAAACGGGGCCTAACTTTCTCTGGCATAGACTCCACACCACTGAAAGTGTTCCTTTCATGTAGGATAACCACATAAGACCCCATTTAAAAAAAAAAAAAAAACCATAACCACATAGGACAAGTTTTCCTGATTCATATCGGACTTACAGATTTCCATGTCAGATTTTCTCTCTGTGCATGCCTGCATTTAACTGCTATCTATAATATTTATTTCATGCTTTTATAGAATTTATTTCTTTCAATGTCGGTGAGTGCTTCTCAGTATGCTTGCTTTCTACTTGCTCTTTTTGCTGACTATGGCATGTTTATTTGAGTTTTAAGAGATGCTGAAGAACATCTTTTTCGAGATCAAGAAGAAATTTGAGACAGCTATGGGGATATTGCGGAAGGAAAAGATCACTATAGACCCAAATGATCCTGCTGCTGTAGCTCAGTATGCTAAGGTTATGAAGACTGTAAGAGAAAAGTATGTTGTTCTTTTGTATATTTAGTTCACCAATTTATTTGTCTTTTACTAAGTTTGTTGCTGGTTACCATTAAAAAAAAGAACAGTTTGTTGCTGGTTTTCTACTACACTCTATTTCGTACTAAGCACCTTTTTCCCCCTATAGAGTAACTTAAGGTTTTTTTTTTTTTAAAATAAAAATAAAGAAATAACATAGTTTAGTTTGTTACACCTTAAGCTACAAGCAAACCCACCGCCCGTTTTTTTAGGTCAAGAAGAAGTTTTGAGACAGCTATGGGCATACTGCAGAAGGAAAATATCACTTTAGACTCAGATGATCCTGCTGCTAGTATGCTAAGATTGTGAAGACCGAATGAGAAAAGTATGCCTGTTGTTTCATATATTTAGTTCACCAATTTATTTGTCTTTCTCTTAGGGCCCATTTGGAAACTCTAGTCTAATCTATAAGAGATAGCTAGATTCGGTTTAGAACAAATATCTCTAATTTTTAAGTTTTAATTTACATTTTCTCCATTTAAAGAGAAGCCCGTATTTTACTGTAATGTGTTTCATAAGCATACAGATGAATGCTTATTGGAGAGGCATTTTTGTCATTTTCAAAAATATAGTTTAAACCAAAGAAAAATCTTTCCTTTTAACAATTTCTAAAACAGTATCACGGTATCGACCAACTCTTGATCAATGCTTCAAAAATCCAGATTTCCAGTTATTAAAATAATTCATATTCACTTTCATTACAATGTCGATCCATGGTGGGACCCAGATGGATGCTCCGATCTGCAAAACTAGGGCCCCAAGCAAGAGCTTTACACAGAACTCAAGAACTAGGCACCCCCATATATTCACTTTCATTACAGTCCACATATGTTCACGTTCATTACAATGAGGCATTACCATCGTGGGCCTACACATATGTGGCACACCAATTGGTGATCAAGATTACTGCTTTGGTGAAACATGCAGTGGCTGTAATCCATGGTTGAAAAATCCCATCTATCAGAAAATTGTAACCCTTTTATCAACACTCCAAAAATAACAATAATTAATCAATAATCACACCAACCATCCATTTTCATCCTAGGGTTTTTAAGAAATAAATCTATTCTATCATGAGTATTTTGTCCATACCTTATGTAAATCCACCCTTACCATACCACCTCTTAGTGTTTTAGAGGAAACCACTTCTTTGTTTAGAGGATTTTCTTCTAATTTAATTAGATGTCTAATTAGAGGTTTACCAAACATTCTAAACTATGAGTAAGCTCTAAAACTTTAAATAAGGTCTAAATTTTAGAGTTTCCAAACGTCCTCTAAGTATCTTGTTGGTTTTCTACCACACTTCCCTCCCTCCCTCCCTCTTTCTTCTGAAAACTATGAAACTTTTCTGTGTGCATTTATTCATCTGATATCAGCTTTTATGTTCCTTCTGATGGCTAATCTATCATCATCAATTATTGTTGCTCATTTTACCAAAATAATAATAATAATAAGTTATTGTTGCTGGGTACATGGCTACTTGCACAATTTCATGAAATGTTCGGTTTTATGAATCAAAATATAATTTGTATGCTTGATATTTCTCAAAACGAAAAACAATTTCATGATACTCAGCTACAAATTTAGCTGTTGGCACATGGTTGGAAAGTCAAATAACAAGAATGGACTCATCTTGAGCCCAACCAATAAGTTAATCAGGTTAGAAATGTCAACCTTAAACCTGACCCCTTAAAAAAGGGATCAACCTAAAGCTGATATTGCAGAACAAGTTTTGGTTTGGGTTGGTCAGTAAACAATTGCCACTTCTTGAATCTACTACTTTGATGCAGCTCATTCATATTTATTATCTTGTTACCTTCCAGGGCGGACCTATTCTCAGAATCACAAAGGATTCAATACACTATTCAGACAAGAACACAAGGTATTCCAGATGCTCGAACATATTTGGAGGCATTGAAGGAGATACGAATCAAGTATGTAACCCTGTGGTGGTATCTTAGTCTTTCCTGAACAAAATTTGTTATCAAACAATAAATCTACTCCACCATTGAAACTTCTTCCATGCATGTGTGCATTACATTTGCTTTTCAACAATGTGAAAGTAGAAAGCATTTCCTCTTGATTTTCCTTTCCAGCTTATTATTTTTCTCTATCTACCAGATATTTTCTTTGGCTATTCTTTTTGTTTTGTTCTATAAGTGAATGTGTGGTAATTGCATCTAATTGATTTTTTTTAACAATATTATGACCTCAAAAATGACAATTTGCTAAGGTCTCATTTGGGTCCCTGGATTTAATTGGATACTAGGCTCTTTTTTACCTTTTCAGCTGTACTTTTTTGTATGAAAATGTTCCTTGTTCCATGGAAATGTTAGTGGCAGATGCACCCCTAGAATGCCGGATCATCATCAAACCCTTGTTCCAACTATGTTGGGTCAGCTACATGAATTCCGTCTCCATTCCAGACTATCCTAGGCCACATCATCGGCCCTAGAATGAATGGATGACTGACCTCAAAATTCACCACAAGTTCAGACCATTGTTTTATTTTTTGTCCAGCACCGCATCAACTCATTCGAGTTGACTCGGTGTCAGTCAGTTTCGGAGTCTTGAGTGACTCATCCGAAACTTATTGGTATCCAAAGAGTCGGAATGAGTCACCCAGGTGACTTGTTTAGTAATTTCATACTACTTTTAAGTGTTTAGTGACTCTTCTATTAGCTGCTAAGTGAAGTCATGCATCTTGTTAGGGTTCAATGAAACTAAACATCTCTATAATTGAGATGGGATACCACTTAATGGCTTATTCTTCACATTTTACTTGCTTTCCATTATTATTATTATCATTATTATTATTAGAGGATTTTCTGGAAAAAAAACCCCTTAGATGGCCCGTGCACGAAAAGTACCTCATAGTTTCTACTGCACAAAAGGCCCTCCCATCAATTTTAATCTCTTTTTTTTTACCTTCTAGACTGAGCGACAATATTGTCCCTCATTTCAGTTTAGCAACAATATTGTCACACATGACTTCTTTTTCCTCTTCTCCCTTTGCGATCATGGGCGGGTTTGTCCTTATCCGCAGCTACCAGCCACTCGATGTAATGCCACTGAGATTTCCATCTGATTGGGACCTCTTCTTCGTCAGCATGAGCCCTGAGTTTTAGGCGCCCAAGAAGAAGATCCACGAGGCGCTGCCCAAGCATGTCGTGATGAAGGACCATGTTGCCAATTGCAGCCAAGCAGGTTGCTGCTGTGCTCCAGGGGGATGTGAAGATGCTGGGCGCTGCAAGGATACCTTAGGCCTTCTTCTATGCCTTCGGCTGTGACATCGGAGTAGAAAGCATCCCACATGCATCAGCCAAACCAATCAAGAAAAGAAGGCATCATTAACAAGGAATCACAGCATGCTCTTAGAAGATGAAGCACTAAAATTCTCTTGCCCATAACACTAAAACTACAGATAGGAAAAAAAATTGACATCAAGTACCTTTTTGCACGTGTTTTTTTGTCACGTGGTATACTTTCCCATTATATTGGAAGTTGCTCGATTATGAATTTGCTGGTCTCCATATGAGTTCTTAGATTTCCGGGCTTACATTTGTCTGTTACTTGACTATTTCAGGAGAGGCCTCACTGATGACCTTGGTGCGGAGGTTATGATGATGGATGCACTGGAGAAAGTGGAGAAAGAATTAAAGAAGCCACTTATGAGGTCTGATAAGAAGGGAATGGCTCTTCTTCTAGCTGAGTTTGATAAAATCAATAAAAAGTAAGTATTGCTTTCTATGTTGATAATTTAAAACATTTCTTTTGTAATTTGCAATAGCCAATGCCCTATTTGTGATCACCAGTCTCTAACAGTGTTGAGGATGATGTCTCCAAAACTTGCTATGTAGTGTTAGTGGTCTTGTTTGGAAATAATGACGGGCTTTTTTTACTGGTTCACTTTATGAATCTATATCAGGCTTGGTATCCGGAAGGAAGATCTGCCTAAGTATGAAGACGAGCTAGAGCTTAAAATTGCAAAAGCACAATTAGGGGAACTGAAGAAAGATGCTTTGGAGGCAATGGAAACTCAGAAGAAACGGTCAGTTACTGATGAATTAAGGTTTTTTTTGTTTGCGCTAGATTACATATAATAAATGATTCACATGCATAAGCATTATGCATGTGCCATGTTTGTTTGCGCAAATTTATGCATGGGGTGCGTAATTGAGGTGTGGAAATGAGGCCATCTACACCATCATTTTCACCCCTCAAAAACTGTGACAATGAACCACACCCCCTCAGTGCAAAAGGTGCTGGTATAGGTGAAGACATGGTGATTTTTTTCTTACATGGGACCCATCAAAAGACATTTATTTTTCTCATTCCTGTGGGGCCCATATTTGTAATCCAAACCATTTAATTTGTTTATTGAACTAATTAATCTATACCTTGAAGTTGATTATCTTAAAGCTTCATAGATTTTGAGCAATTTGTGAAGTAGTCCGAACATGTAGATCTAATTTTTTGGACTAGTTCATGATCCCAAGTGTTCAATATTCTTCTATTAATATTAACATAAAGACTTGCAAGTTACACATCATAATTCTTCATTGATTTGAGAAATTTGTGAAAAATGTCCAAAAACTACGAACATACCTAGCATTTACTCGTGAAAATTGTGATTTCGACAAACATGGCAATGTGTTTCGCATGTGTATCATTTGCATCTATAGCATTTGCATATGTAAAAGGCAAATGATCCCTAAGATCCTTTCTCACTTGCCATTTTTCTACATATATTTTCTTTTTCTTACACTAAGTCCTCCTAAGACTTCGCCATCTCTCTCATTTTCAAGAAAATGAAAGGAAAATTTTTAATATTTATGTGGAAATGCCTTGTGCCAATGTTCAAGTTGTTGATATGACAAAGTGGTTAAATTGTTTTATAAATTGGTTCTTTTCTAAGAAAAATTGATATGGAAAAGTAACATGAATATGCAATAATGTAAAGCTTACTTCAATTTGTTTATGTATTTGAATGATAGCTTACTTCAAATAGTCATTCAACAGTTTAATATCAATTTTTGGGGGGAAAGCCTTGTCCTAACTATTTTGGCGTCATCTTAACACACTACTATTATTTATACTGCAAAATAATGTCTAAACTGGTGCCTGTAGAACCCAAGTGTTGTGATTCGGACATTATGTGTACCTTCAATACTTTACTTTTCAAAGAATCTGCGTCATGTAGCTTACATATTCTATGGGATTTTGTTGGTGGGCCTTAAGTCACTTTTTTCTTGTCCAGGGAGGAGTTCAAGAATGAGGAGATGGTTGATGTCAAGTCATTGGATATCCGAAACTTCATCTAAGACTGGGGTTTGGATCTAGTAGAAGTTGCACAATGGCTTGCCCATTTGCCATTTAATGTTTCATTTTTGTTATTGCTTTCCTATTTTAAAACTATGTTTTTCAAAACTGGGAACTCTGCTTCTTAAATGCGCCCCTTCTGATAAAAGAAACTTGACAAGCTTGCTCTGTTTCCATTAAATAATGTCAGTTGACATTTGTGGTTGACTGGGACATCTGATATAACTTTTATATTATTGTCATTTTCAATTTTTTTTTTTTTTTTTTTTTTTTGGAGTGTGAGTTTGGGACATGGATGAAGTAGTAACTGCAGCATTCACCCATCTCAACTTTTCAGTTTAAGTACAGTTGGGAGCGAGGGGTTGCACGGTTGGTTGGGTACACTGTTTCTCATCTAACTACTTACATTTTAATTCCTTGGTTCCTCTTCTTGCTCTGGAGCAGACTTCGTTCCCATGGCTGGGGTCTCTATCTTACTGAGAAATAAAATAAAATAAGGAAACAGATCTAGGGAACTGCTCTGACCACTGATAAGAATTTATTTGCAATTTAAGAACCAATGAATGGTTTACAATGCAGATTGTGTGAAGGTTGGTGGTATCTGACGTGCATAGTCCGAACTTATTCAGCCTTACCATAAGAAAAATGTTATTGGCTGCTCAATGCTGTAGATCCCCATGAAAGGTGGTTTGTGATTTATGTGGGTGGGCCGCTCTGTGTACTGTGAATGTGATTCGTGGAGAGACTTCTGAAGGCCAAACAACTTTCAATAACTTACCTAAGTCTACTGCATTCGGAAAGAAAGGAAATCATCGGAGCTCCTTTTCAATGGAGTTCTATCTGAAATTGAAGTGTGGACCCACTACCTGTGCTAAATCTCTAGTGTTGGTCACCCTTTAAATGTGGAGTAACCTGTTTCTTACTTTTGCCTCGAAATGCTCTGCCGCATTAGGTATGGCTGTGGTTTCCCTAAATATCTTCTTTTATTTATTTCCCTTGTTTGATAGGCTGCAACATGAGAATCAATTTCCCATGCTGTGTGCAGTAATGGATGTAGATTTCAAGCACTTCTCATGGAAAAATCACTAGGCCCACTCTCCCATTCAAACTTCAAATTCCTCAACATCGGTTATTTTGTGGCTCAAAGTACTGTGTAGAAATTTCTGCGCAACATCAGATAAACACATCGGTTATAGGTGTTCAAAAAAAAAAAGGAAAAAGAAAAAAGGGTGATTATGAATTTTGATGGTTAAAGAACTGTTGTCAAGGGCCTATTTCAGAGATTATGTCCTAAATTCATGAAACCAAGTTCCCGCGTCAGCCTATGTTAAGCCCACCTTAGCCCAACCCAATCCATGTATTGTGTCCATTTGTTTCACATATTTGCTTGCAATTGCGCTTTGGTCATATATCATGGATGCACATACCCAATGTTGGATTGATTTTTTTCCTTTTTGACCACGAAGGTGTCCCAATCCTTCGGGCCGGACTAATCCCTACGGGTGTAAATCCCACTGTCGGATCAATCAAACATGAAATTGTGTTTTTTTAGTGACATCTGGACAGCACCTGTCGGATCCCCCTGTCGGATCGATCAAACATGAAATTGCGTTTTTTTTAGTAAATCCCCCTGTCGGATCGATCGGGCAGCACCTGTTGTTCGTGTGGGGGATGTGATCAATGTCTTGGATCAAAAGATGGGCCCAATCGGAGTCCAATCAGCATGATTAGGTCCCATCCAGTTATCAGCATGGGACCATTTGATTTCTTCAAAAATGGGCGCACACTAGATTTTTCCCCCCTTGTTTCACAAACATACTCTGGAGGACGTTATGAAACCATATGACGGTTGGATTCCCGGGCTTTTTTTTTCCCTTAAGCTGAGTGTTGAAAAAGAGCTGAAATGATGACAACAAAGCGACCCTCTCCTCATTTCTCTCGGTCAAAATCCCGTTGACATTTCTCTCTGCTTTTCCCCGATTAAGCAAAAATCTTCCAACGGCATAAGCCTAGCTATCCAAGATTTGCCGTCCCCAGAAATTTGGATTCACATCCCTCCATTTTTTTTAGACACAATCACATGCCTCCCAATTCACCCCCGTCTTTTCCTCCATTGAATGATGGAGAAAGCCAACAATTTCATTTCCCTTTTCATCCTAAATTGGGGTCAAAGGACTCGTTCTTGCCATTAGTCCCAAAATCTCTCACAGGGTTTTTAATCTGTTGGGGCCTATTTGGATTTGGTTTTGTTCTTTTGATCATTTTCTGGTTTGGGTCGACGAGCTTTGAATTGGGTAGAGGCTATGCTAGTTTTGGATTTGCATTTCTTCTGTCAAAACGCAAACTGGGGGAGATGAATTTTTGTGGTTTTAGGTCTTTTACTGTCAAATTGCCAACAGGGTCAGCAAAGTTTTGATATTGACCTGAAATTTTTGATGACATTGTGAATTGGGTTTGTGCTGTTTTTTATGGGGGCATCCAGATTTTGGAGGTGAAGTTGGATTATCCACCACGTGTTTGATGAATTGAGGAGCCAGTGTATTGTTTTGGGCATTTCAGCTTTGATCCCTTTTGTTTTGGAGGGGCCATCGATGTTTGGATTTTTCATTTCCATTCGAGGTTGTGGTTTAAGGCACCCCCTTCAGATTTTGGGAGTTCTTTCACTGGGATATTGAGACATGAGTTGCTTTCCATGTTTCTCCTTTGGAGAGAAGAAAGAGCCCAAGAGGATAGAGAGCAGCAGGAAGGAGCATTTGCCTATGACACCCCCAAATGGTGTTGCGTTTGGACATGAAGAAAAACAGGAGCAGCAGCAACAAGAACCACCACCACCTGGTAAGTGAAACCTTTGAAACTGAAGAAACTTGTTTAAAATAATCCATTTTTTGCAGTGACCTATATCTTAATTTCCTTGCGACTCTGTCTTGACTAAATTTCCATTAAAATGCTCATCATATCATATATTACAAGGTTAGATCAAGTTTTAGAGCACACCAACAGCTTAAAAATCTAAGAAGAACCATTAAAATTTGATCATTTCCAATTAGATTTGGTAACATTGGATGGAAAGTACTGTTCTGAACATTCAGGACCTCAATGTTAATCTGTTATAACCAATATAATATCAATGGAGGACCCGGGATTTTCATTTGGGTGGTGCGGGCAATGGTCAAGTTATGAAGTCAAATAAGAAAATAGAATTTTTTTTAGGTATTATTAAGAAGTTTCTTGAATCTCGCGGGTGCGAGTGCACCCACGTAGCAACACTAGGGGCCCGCCCCTGAACATAGTAACCATTATAAGGTGAATTGAAAGAGAGTTTCCTCCTCATTCTTCCCTCTTTTACAAAAACTGTTTTATTTTATTTTTTTTTTCTTTTGCATTCTCTCCTCTTTACCCAAGAGAATGTTTTTGTCTATTTCTGTTTTTTACTAAAGATTCCTTCGTGAGTTTTCTACTTCTCTATGCAATACAAATTTGTGGTGCCGTGATCATTTGATCGTGCACATCTCTCTAATCTCTCTGACTAAAGTTAGTAGAGATCAACATCGGAGATAGTTATCTAGCAGATAATAAACTCTCTATAACCTCATGTGGCAAAACATAGAATCACATGAAAGACATATAAGCATCATGAATACTAGCAAAACATGCCCGTGCTTAGCACGAGCAATATAAATGTATAAGGTACGATAAAAATAATTGATTAATATAAATTTGTGGCAAAAGCTGGCAATTTAAATTTTCTTAAATATATTACTTGAATGGAATTCTCAATTTAAATAGAAAATCTTCAAATTTAATTATAGGAACTGCATGCTAGGGAATCATGATAAAGAGCTTACTGGAAAAAAAAAAAAAAAATCTACCCTTGGTCTTCATCGCAATTTCTTCTACTGCGCGAGAAGTGAAGCATTCAAACCTTTTTGGTTGAAGGAGAGGACAAGCACAAAATAAACCTTTTCCATTATAGAAGAGGCAAAGCACAAAAGTTTTGCAAAAATGATAACATGGAAGAGCTATTATGCAAAAGTGAGGTATTACATGAAAATATAAGAATGAGTGGAATGAGATAAGAATGGAGGAGTTGGAGAGTGGTTTGAGATCATGAAAGATTAAAAATAAAGTAGTGTAAGTTGTGTTCAAAATTATAACCACTAGTCAAAATTAAAGCCAAAACCCTTGGCTACAATATAGTATAATGTGTTACTTTGGCATTAGTTATTCATGAAATGTATCGAGTAATGCTTCTTTATCAACTTCACTTTGCATAGTAGTTTCCACTTTGCTGTAACTCTGAGATTTAGGCCTATAAACAGAATGAGTTCCAGTCTGGGCTAGCTTGACCTGGACCGGGACATATTCTATCGGGTGGGGGTTCAAGTCAATCCTATTCTAGGATCCTTACCTATAACAGATAAGTTCAGATCCATAGTTTATAACCTACATAGCATTTTATAACCTAATAAAATTCAATCTAAAAAAGTGCCTTTTCATTCTTCCATGAGCAGATAATTCCAAGCAGAAAAATTCAGTGGAAGCCACTGAAAATATTGCTGCAAAAACTTTCACATTCCGTGAGCTTGCAACAGCCACCAAAAATTTCCGACCTGAATGCCTACTGGGTGAAGGAGGTTTTGGAAGAGTTTATAAGGGATGCCTTGAGAATGACCAGGTAATGTGATTTCCTCAGCTTATTTAAAATGTTTCTTTTTTTCTTTTCTTTTTTTCACTCAAAATCTTTGGGTCCTTGTCTTTTTTATGTTAAAGCTTTAGATAGTACTGATTTTGGCTTATATGCACAGAGTGTAGCCGTTAAGCAACTCGACAGGAATGGATTACAGGGAAATAAAGAGTTCCTCGTGGAGGTTATGATGCTTAGCAGCCTTCATCATGAAAGTTTGGTCAGTCTTATTGGTTACTGTGCTGATGGAGATCAGAGGCTCTTGGTGTATGAATTCATGCCTCGAGGCTCTTTGGAAGAACATCTGCATGGTACGATAGTCCAGTGTTCTTTGATTAGTTTGAATTCCATCCATTTGAGTAAAGTGGCTTTCAGGTTTTAACCCATTGTGCATCATGATCAATATTCAAAATTATTCCTTTCTCCACGACAAAATTTTTCACATTTCTAATTGTTGGTCTATTTTCCATCAATGTTGATATTGCAACTGAAGGAACAATCAACATGGCATTTTCTTGGCAGATATCACGCCAGAACAAAAACCATTAGATTGGTTTACCAGGATGAGAATTGCTACTGGAGCTGCTAAAGGTTTGGAGTATTTGCATGAGAAGGCCAACCCACCTGTCATTTATCGTGATCTGAAATCATCAAACATTTTACTTGATGAAGAATTTAATCCAAAACTTTCTGATTTTGGGCTTGCTAAGCTCAGTCCGGTTGGAGATAAGCCGCATGTCTCCTCGAGGGTGATGGGGACCTATGGCTACTGTGCCCCCGAGTATGAAAGATCAGGTCAGCTAACGGTGAAGTCAGATGTATACAGCTTTGGCGTTGTGCTGTTAGAGCTGATAACAGGAAGAAGAGCCATTGACACTACAAGGCCTCCCGAGGAACAAAATCTAGTTACTTGGGTAATTTCTCTTCATTATTTCTTGACCCATTGGATGCATCTGGCATGCATAATTTTTCTTCTAGGTTGGTTCACAAAATTAGATCATTGCTCTGCCCTTTGAACAATCCAATCTTCATTTTTTTTTTTCTGAGATCATTGCTCTATTATTTCATTTGTTGTTCTAAAACTCCAAGAGCTTAAGACCTGAAATTAGAAAGTTGAATCAAGAATTAGGAAGCTGAAGTATATGTTGACAATGTGAGAGATGAACAGACAATTGTGCTGAATGACGTGCCCTTTTAGGGACGGATTGTATTTCATATATATAGGGGCTGAATGCCCTAATTACAGCAATTAGTAGTATCTAATCAAATCCCTAATTACAGCAATTAGCAATAACTTAATCAAATCAAGATCCTAAAGATTAGCAACTAAATATGTACAGATCTTTGACAAAATTACAAAGACTGGGCCTAATGGGCCTGCAAGCTTGGGCCAACATTAACACCCCCCCTCAAATTGATGCCGAGGAATCAACAAGCATCAATTTGTCAGTCAGGAATTGATGACGCGGTCGAGGAAG
The DNA here is from genome assembly GCA_028538565.1 of Umbellularia californica. Lineage (NCBI taxonomy): Eukaryota > Viridiplantae > Streptophyta > Magnoliopsida > Laurales > Lauraceae > Umbellularia > Umbellularia californica. The sequence goes on along the minus strand of JAPQWN010000001.1, from coordinate 6,843,190 downwards.
AGCTTTGGTAAAAATATCAGCAGTCTGGAGGCTTAAGGAGATGAACGGAAGGGAAATAACATCGCGTAGATATTCATCCCTGATAAAATGACAAGCCACTTCAATGTGTTTAGTTCTCTCATGAAAAACTGGATTCTCAGTAATCCGAATGGCACTGGTGTTATCCGCATGTAATGGTGTGGGAGATTTCTGGGAGAAGTCAAGTTCCTCAAGAAGACCACGAAGCCATATAATTTCGGAGCAGGCGGCAGACATAGCCCGGTATTCTGCCTCAGTGGATGATTTTGAAACTCTGTCCTGTTTCTTCACTTTCCATGAAATAAGAGCATCACCTAGGAACATGCACCAGCCCGTAGTGGACCGGCGAGTATCAGGACAACCTGCCCAATCAGCATCAGAATAGGCAGACAAATGCATCTGCGAGCCAACAGGGAAAAACAAGCCTCTGTGAGAAGTGCCAAGAAGATAACGAATAATACGTCGAACAGCGGCTAAATGAAGATGATGAGGCTTGGTCATATACTGACTCATCAAGTTGACTGCATAACTGATGTCAGGCCGAGTAGTAGTCAGATATATAAGACTACCAACGAGTTGACGATAATATGTTGGATCAGAAAGGAGATCACCACTGTCACTATGAAGTTTAAGATTCAGTTCAAGAGGAGTATCCACTGGTGTGGATTTAGACAAACCCGCCGATTCAATTAAATCCATAGTATACTTATGTTGATGTAAAATCAACCCCTTCTCAAAGTGATGAACTTCCAATCCCAAAAAATATTGCAGAGGGCCCAGATCCTTCAGATGAAAAGATTGATGCAAAGCAAAATTGAAGATCTTGAATCGTGGCTGTATCTGTGCCAGTGATGATGATATCGTCTACATAGACGAGAAGAATGGTAATTCCTTTTGATGTGTGGTGCAAAAACAAAGATGGATCATAAGGACTCTGCTGAAACTGTAGCTTGAGTAAAGCATCTTTGAATTTGTCGAACCATGCACAAGGTGCTTGTTTTAGCCCATATAATGATCGTTTCAGAAGAGCAACTTGATTTGCCGATGGTTTCGGGAAACCTTGAGGTAATCGCATGTAAACTTCCTCTTTAAGATCACCATGAAGAAAGGCATTTTTCACATCAAATTGAAAAAGAGGCCAGGATTGAGATGCAGCGATGGCAAGGATAGTGCGAACAGTGGTCATCTTTGCAACAGGCGCAAAAGTTTCTTCGTAGTCAATGCCATATTCCTGTCGGTTGCCAAGGGCCACAAGCCTAGCCTTGTATCGATCCAAAGTACCATCTGCCTTTAATTTGATAGAGTAAACCCATTTACTCCCAATAGGTTTAACCGAAGCTGGGCAAGGAACAGTAACCCAGGTTTGGTTCTGCTGTAGAGCACTAAGTTCTTCTTCCATAGCCTGTCTCCAGCACTCATGTTTTGCTGCTTGTGAATAAGTAGGAATGGATACAGAGGATAAAGTAGCAAAATATGAAGAATGAGAGAAACCGTATCTATCCGGTGGACGAGATATACGAGCAGAACGGCGAATAGCAAGTTGAGGGAAAGTTGATGCTGGAGCAGGAGTCGGGACCGGTTCTTGCAAAAGAGGCAAAGTAGTGGCATTTGTTCCTTGTCGACGAATATACACCTTGTCCGGATGAAATCGCAAAGGTGAAGAAAGACATTCATCATCAAAGGATGGTACTTTAGAAAAGGAGATTTCTGGAGAAGAATCAGAATAAGACTGAAAAAGGTACTGATGTTCAAAAAAAACAACATTCCGAGAAATGCGAATACGCTTGGAGGTGGGGTCATAACAAACAAAACCTTTTTGGTGGGAAGCATAACCAAGGAAGGCACATTTTACAGATTGTGCGGATAACTTGGAACGTTCATGTGTGGGAAGATGAACAAAACAAACACAACCGAAAGTGTGGAAATTTGTGTATTGTGGGTCAGTTTTGAAAAGACGAAAATGTGGAGATGTGTTTTGAAGTTTTGGAGAAGGAAGACGGTTGATGATATGAGTAGCAGTGGTTAAAGCTTCTGGCCAAAATCTAGGTGGAACGGAAGATTCTAATAATAGACACCTGACCATGTCTAGAAGATGACGATTTTTCCGTTCTGCAACACCATTCTGTTGGGGAGTATAGGGACAAGTCCGTTGGGATATAATCCCTTTGTTTTGTAAAAATTCCTGAAATTGTTTGGACACATATTCCCCCCCCTGAGTTGGTTCGAAGAACCTTAATACATGTGGAAAATTGATTTTGAACATAATTCAAAAATTTTTGAAACACATCAAAGACTTCAGATTTGGCATGTAGAAAATAAATCCATGTAAAACGGCTATAGTCATCAATGAAAGTTACGAAATACTTATACTGTGAATGAGAAATAATTGGTGCAACACCCCACACATCACTATGTATTAAATCAAAACTTTTGGTAGCAGAAGAAATATGTAACGGAAAAGGCAAAGTTTTACTCTTTCCCAGCTTACAAGTGGTGCAATCAAGAGCAACATCAGATGATAAAAACTTCATTTTATTGATATGACCAGAATTTAACAAGGATAACAAAATAGTTGAATTGGGATGACCTAATCTATTGTGCCACAACTGCACATTATTCCTAGAGACAACTGATAAAGCAAACAAAGACATATCTGGATTTGGTGTTACTATCTGAAGAGGAAACAAACGCCCCCACTTAGGCCCCTTCACTATTACCTTCCCCGTCTCCTGATCCTGCACCACACAACCAGAGGAGGAAAAAGAAACATTGCAGTTATTATCAACCAATTGACCAACAGAGATTAAATTGGTAGAAAGATTGTTGGAACAAAAAACATCATGTAAAGGTAGAGAATGAGCAATATCACCAACAGAGGTAATTGGAATTGTGGTACCATTAGCAGCATGGACCTGAATCTGTCCATCATATGGTTTAAGTTTGGAGAAATGTTTGGAGGATGATGTCATATGATTGGAGGCACCAGAATCAAAATACCATTGAGAGGGAGAGTGAATTTTACCAGATATACCAAGAGTGGAAAAAGCCTGGAGAATCATCTGATGGATCAGTTCAGGGGAGACTGGAGGAGCAGAAGCAGGTGCCGAAGAAGATGTGGAAGAAGAATCAATAGTGCCAGTAGCAGTAATCGCCTGGTACACTTTCGGATTTCTGTTTTGAGGACGCTTGCGGCATTCATTGATTGAATGTCCAGATGCTTTGCAATAATTGCAGATCCGCTACTTGCACTGATTTGCAAAATGGCCGAAAGTGTGACACTTGAAACACTGCACTTTACTCATATCTCTGGTTGGTTGCTTCCCCTTGGAAGAATAAGCAACATTTGCTGACGAGTTCGGTGATTGAAAGGCAGTGGGTATACTATAGGCAACATCCATAGCACCCGAACTAGCTTGGTGGATCATACCAGATTGCGTCAATTGTCTCTGTTCCTCTCGCAATAATTCATTGAGACAGACATCCAGTGAAGGAGAAGGGACCCTACTCATGAGATTAGATCTGACAGATTCATACTGAGGCCTTAATTTCATAAGAAATTGATCCCGATGACTAGATGCTAAAATTACTTGCACTTCGGGAAGAGCTTGTGCAGAAATATTGGCATATTTGATGTCATTTAATTCTGTCCACAAAGTCTGAAAACCAGAATAATAGTCCTGAATGGATGACGTCCCTTGCATATAATTGGCAATTTCAAATTCTAACTGATACCGTCGAGCAGAGTTGCCCTGATGATACACTGTTTTAAGATATTCCCACATCTCTTTGGCAGATTTGTAAGGTCTCAAATTCATGAAGAATTGTGGTTCCATGGAATCGAGAATCCAAGTTTTGACCTTAGCATCTTTTGTGTTCCATGACAGAATTTTTTTCTCATCTTCTGTTGGTTTTGGGTCAGTGCCAGAGATATGGCCCCATAACTCTTTACCCTCTAGATAAAGTTCAAATTGAAAAGCCCAGGAGGGATAATTTTTTCCATTAAACTTTATTAAGGTGATATCAGATTTCTCCATTTGTAACAATGATGCAGAGGAACCAGCAAAATGATGATCCAGACAGTAACAGAAACACAGCTAAACAGAACAGTAGCCAAAGAAACTTAGCAGAGATCCACAATGAACAGGAACAGAAGAACCAGAAGAAGAAACAATGACCACTTGGGGCCCACAGAGATTGGCAGAGAAGAACCAAGCAAAAAAGAACCACAGCAGCACAAACCAAACACAGCACAGTAAGAAGCACCAAAAAAAAAAAACTGGTCGTTAGTGGTCTGGATGACCACGTGGACCCCAGATGATGATCAGATATCTGATTAGAGGGGGAGGATGAAAGCACAATGCAAAGCCGCCACTGGTGGAAGAAGACCCACTCCAAATGGATCAAGATCCACAATTTTGGACGGCCGTGATGAAATCTTCTTGATAAAACAGAAATATCACAAAAAATTATAGATGGCCTACCTCTGATGAGCCATAAATCTTGAAAAAATCATCATAAAATAGTAGAGCACCAGACGACCAAGATGGGTGATTCCGCTGATATGGTGATTATGATCACAGGTGGGCCACGTCTAAATCTGAGTTGATCAGGACCACGTCTGGATGATCAGAATGAAATAACAAACTCTGAAAGACTTCCAGATCCCGGAAGATGACTAGCAGAAGCAGCTGATGATGATCACTTGTGGGCCACTCCTGATCTGAGATGATCAGGGATGCAATGACTTCCAAAGCTTGGAAGATGACTAGGAGATGATCACAGATGATTGGCCATGCTGATCAAAGAAAATCAATGGCTTCCAAAGCTTGGAAGATGACTAGGAGATGATCACAGATGATTGACCATGCTCTGATACCATGACAATGTGAGAGATGATCAGACAATTGTGCTGAATGACGTGCCCTTTTAGGGACGGATTGTATTTCATATATATAGGGGCTGAATGCCCTAATTACAGCAATTAGTAGTATCTAATCAAATCCCTAATTACAGCAATTAGCAATAACTTAATCAAATCAAGATCCTAAAGATTAGCAACTAAATATGTACAGATCTTTGACAAAATTACAAAGACTGGGCCTAATGGGCCTGCAAGCTTGGGCCAACATTAACATATGTCCCAGATTCTGCTTTTAGACAGAATTCAACCCCCATGGCTCATAGTGTTACAGATGGATCAAGATGTTCTGCCCCACGTATGACAATCTCTCCCTTGGATCAGCTTCACTGATCATTCACTCAAATCACTTCAACCCCAAGTGAGGAATGATGATATTTCAACCCTTTAAGTTTATGTGGGGGGACAGACATTCCCTATTCATTTTGGGATTCACTTTGCAATTTAAACAATGGTCCCTAATTCTATGGAATGAAAAACATCAAGACACTGCACCACAAGTCCTCCTGCATCAGGTCCCAAGTTGACTATCAGTTTTCTTTTATCGTTGTTTGGCTGTATCTGTTTCTTGGAGAATCTCTTGTACATTCATTCTAAAACAGGTCCATTATTTCTGCTGGCCCTTTTTTTCCCATCAGTCCTCTGCTGGCCACCTTTTTTTTTTTTTTTTTTCAATTGGTCCTCTTCCAGACCTATATCATGGGGGAAGAGTGAGAAAAGAGTTGCACTTATCATATGTGGTCCCAAGTGGGCCTATAGAGCTGGACTGCACATGCAGCGTGCTTGTAGGAGAAAATTCTCCTTCAAGTAGTGCAGGAGTTGTCCCGTCTTCTATGTACATATTTAAAAATCTCAATTGCTATTTATAAATTTTGTTTCATAATTGAGCCACCTTTAAGCTTGCGCTTTTTTATTCCATTAAAATCGTACCCTTTCTTGTTAGCCTACGCATACACCAACATTGAACATGCAGTGCTAGTCAGTTGTTCATCTCTCCAGTTTCTCATCTCAAAAACTCAAGTCCATACACCATTGCAGATCTCACTGTTGTCAGGTGCTCTTCAAATGAAATGTAATACTGGTAACTAAAATTGAAAGGCAGGAAAACAGGATTCACAAAATGTTTAATTTCATCGTGTGTCGAATCAAAAGAATGGCCAAATGATTTAGCACCCATTTTACCATTGTTTTGAACTGCTCAGAAAAACATCCAGTAAAGTCGCATGCATGCATTGAGTATGGTATTACCAACTATGGTTTCTATGTGGAGTAGTAGCACTTACTCATAAATGTTGTCTATTCTTAATTATTTTAATGTTTGATATATTATGATTTTGAACAGGCTCAACCAGTTTTTAGAGTTCCAAAAAGATTCCCAGAGCTAGCTGATCCACTCCTTCATGGGGACTTCCCAGTGAGCGGTCTAAATCAAGCAGTTGCTGTTGCTGCCATGTGTCTCCAAGAGGAAGCAATGGTTCGTCCCTTGATTGGCGATGCTGTTGTCGCTCTCAGTTTCCTTACAACGGCTCCTCCCAAACCTGTGACCCCTGCTCCATCTACTCCACCTCATGAATCATCAGAGTCGTCTGACTCTGATGAGAATCAAGATGAAGAAGAGAGTGCTGATGACGAACGCCAAAGGGCAGTTGCAGAGGCCATGGAATGGTGTTCAAATTCTATAGGCACTAGCAAGAGATCTAACAGTGGCAGCAGCAGGAAATCTCACAGTGGCAGCAGCAAATATCATAGTGAAAGTGATGATGGTTCATCATAAAATCACTAGCTTGTGTCATGTGAATTCAAGTATATGTGAACTAGTTGCCTCTTAAGTCTGATCTTTATCCATGAGGATTGATTTGGGTGAGAGTAGCATTCAGTTGTTAAAAGTGAGGATCTATCTAGATGGGAAGCAGGATTTTGATATTTAAAAAAAAAAAGTTCTAAAATTCAGGACATAAATATATTGCTCTATCCATTTGTAACATAAGCACTGGATGAGTTTAAAATGACTTCCAAGTAGGAAAACTGTTTTTTTTTTTTTCCTTCTTTTTTTGTAAATTTTATGCTTATGTACAATTGGAAGTTTGTGTTTTGATGAGAGAAACTGAGATAGATTCATTAACCAAATTGTGCAACAAAATTTTGAGTACAACAAATGCAGAAAGAACACTGATGTCCCATTTTAAAATAACAAAGTGGATATTTAGAACTGTGTAAAACTACTGAACTATCAAACTTGTCAATTATAAATGAATCAAAATTTTAAAATAGAAAAAAATGAATTCATTCAGAAAGATAATTTAAAAAAAAAAAATTGACCATGAATTTCCAGTCTTTCACAAATTTGTGAGTATGTATTATCGTAATAAGGCCAAAATCCCGGTGAAAAATAATTCGAAATAGGGAAAACATTGATGACTTCCAAACCCATCGACCAATCAAGAGAAGAAAATCACTCAAATTTTTTGAGGCTCCGTAGTGGGAGCTTATCTATCAAAAGTTTAACCTGCCCAAAAAATGCATGGGCTATTTACTGGGTATCACCCTGATTAGTCGATAGGCCCATTATAATATATTAAGCTAGGAGCTTTTACATCCAATTTTGACTGTCGGTTATGATTTTGACCGGAAGTTATATCAACTACCTTTGTTTTATCTCTTTATCTTAACCACTTACAACTGCTCTCCACTTTTATTTTATTTCTCAAAGACTTTGTTTCAATCCAAACTCTATAATCCCCATTCTATTCCAATTCTCATTTTTTCATTCTATGATATACCAATTCTTCGATTATATATATACATACTCAGAAATTTTTTACTTCTTTTGCTTTCTTTCTAAAAAAATTATGAAATTTTTATACATAAATGTTTAAATTACAATGTTTGCCATATCCGTGCTGAGCACGGGTAATTTTGCTAGTTATAATATATTAAGCTAGGAGGTTTTGGATCCAATTTTGACCGACGGTTATGATTTTGACCGGAAGTTACATCAACTACATTATTTTTCTCTTTATCATAACCAATCAATAACCACTCATAACTGCTCTCCACTTTTATTTAATTTTATTTCTCATAGACTTTGTTTCAATCCAAATTCTATCATTCTCCTTATATTCTAATTCTCATTTTTTCATTCTATGATACCAATTCTTCAATTATATAAATACATACTTATAATTTTCTTCTTTTGCTTTCTTTCTAAAAAATTTATGAATTTTTTATACATGAATATTCAAATTGCAATGTTTGCCATATCCGTGCTAAGCACGGGTAATTTCGCTAGTTGTAAATTAATCATATATATAGCAAGTATAATATTTGTAATATTTTATGGAAATGTAATCAATCATACAACCAGACTAAAACATATTAGAGTGCGATTTTACCTTATCCAATATAAGAAAAAGCCTGTTTCTGGTAGAACTTTTGATTTTATATAAGTTTGCCCCACTAAAGATAGAATTTTCTGTATTATTGGATTTTAGTGTATCGTGCTTAGGCCTAAATTATATTAGTATTAAGCGGTTTTCAACGTACGACTCCTCTTAGATTTAACATAAAATCTGCCCCATAATAGTCAAAATTAAAATATTTCCCACAAAATTGTTCATACTTAGGTTACATGACATCGTATAATGGGTTATGAGCCCAGGCCCAGCCCAAGGAAAGTGGCAGATTTTCGGTTTTGGAAGATGGCCCTGGTTGTTTCTTGAAACTGCACTAAAAGTCCTCGTGTATCGGTCTTTCAAAATGGGCCCGGCTGTTTCTTATAATTGCATTAAAAGACCTCCTCTCTCCATTTCCACAGCATGACCAACGAAACGAGAACCCTAATAAGATATCCCCAGCCCTAAAACCCTAAAACCGACCAAAACCCCGCCCTCACCTCCCAAGTCTAGGGTTTGAAGTTCCAAAACCCTAATTGACCAAAACCCTCCAAATCCTAGGGTTTTGAAGACTTCTCCATCGACTCTCTATCAGATTCGACTCATTTCATCATCATCCAAAAGAAGGGTCAAAGTCCCACTAAAACCTAGTTCTTGATCACGCAGCAGCAATGGTGAAGAAGAGCAAGAGTAAGGAAAAAAAAAAAAAAGAACCCATCTTTTCATCTTCCCATCTTCATGTTTCTTGCATTTGGTTTGTTATTGGTTTTCAATTTTGAATCTGGTGTTGTTGCATTGGATTTTAGAGAGCAAGAGCAAGCGAGTATCATTGAAAAAGAAGTACAAGATCATAAGGAAGGTGAAAGAACATCACAAGAAGAAGGCAAAGGAAGCAAAGAAGCTCGGCACGCGAAGGAAGACGGTGGAGAAGGATCCTGGTATCCCCAATGACTGGCCTTTCAAGGAGCAAGAGCTCAAGGCCCTTGAAGTCCGCCGTGCCCGCGCCATCGAGGAATTGGAGCAGAAAAAGGCTGCTCGGAAGGAGAGGGTGATTTCTTCTTCTTCTTCTTCTTGTATGCATATGTCTGCTTCTTTGCCAGTAGAAGATTTGTCCATTTGCATGGCATCGTGTCTTCCCAATGAATAAAATTGCTCTGTTCATTTGGGGCTGGTTCATGTTTGAGTTTACCTGCAATAGATCTCCTAATTTTTGTCAAATCTTTTGGGGCGAAATTGGGTCACGTTTGGTTGGCTTTGTTCGAGTGTCATTTGGGCATGGTTCAGATTTGAGTTTACCTGAGTAGAATCAGGCCTTGATTCTACCCGAGTTGCACTACTACTTGTATGTGATGACTAAAGGTATTATATATTTCTTTGGATATGTAGGCTCAAAAGAGAAAGTTGGGAGTGTTGGAGGATGATGATATAGCAAAACTGGCTGATGCAGCTTCTGCTAAAGACCATGAGTACGCAAAGAGAAGCATTGGTGAATATGTAGCAGAAATCAGCAAGAGCCATGGTAAGTTGGGCTGCACAGACTCCACTTTAAGAGGATAATTGTTATTATTATTTTTTTATCAATGTCTTTTTATGCTTACAGATAACTCTGAAAGGGCATTCTACAAGGAGTTGGTAAAAGTTGTAGAAGCATCAGATGTTATTTTGGAGGTTCTTGATGCAAGGGACCCTCTTGGTACCCGCTGTGTTGACATGGAAAAGATGGTTCTAAAGTCGGGTCCTGATAAGCACCTTGTATTGCTTCTCAATAAAATAGGTGATTCATCTGTTTTTTTTTTTTTTACTATTTTCAAATTATGTACATCTTCATAAATTAAGAGATGGCCCTGATGTTGAAAGGTTTATTTCAGTTTGGAGATTGTATGACAGTTGCAAGTTCTTTAATCTTGATCTTGTCTCTGTCTCCTAAGTTTTCATCGCCATGGGATTACACAAATGAATATTAATTGGGAATGTGTTTGATGCTTTGTACTAATAAATGTGGGCTTTTGGTACTTCCTAGTGCGGTTTGTGGTTAATGTGCAATTTTTTTTTTTTTTAATTTTTTCTTGGCTGCTTTTATCTGGGCTTTTCTCAGTTCTTGTTGTATCTCAGATCTTGTTCCTCGAGAGGCCGTGGAGAAATGGCTCAAGTATCTTAGAGAAGAATTGCCTGCAGTTGCATTCAAGTGCAGCACCCAAGAACAGAGGTCAAATTTAGGATGGAAATCTTCTAAAAAGGCTGCTAAATCAAGCAATCTTCTGCAAACAAGTGATTGCCTTGGTGCTGAAACACTTATTAGATTACTAAAGAATTACTCTAGAAGCCATGAGGTATTTCAATGGAGATTTGACGTATTTTTTTTTTGTCATTATTGTAAATTCCTTATGCAGATGGGTCAATGAATGTTTGTTTTAGGCTTTTCTTCAGTACACTTTCTTTCAGAGACATGCTTCTTTTTCTTTATTTCTTACGATGATCACTATTTTATTAAACTTGTGGCGGCTACCTATAAACGTTACTCAGTGCCTTTTAAGGTCTTAAATTATTAATTACTGTATTAATTTGGGGTGCATAGTTTATGTGTGACGTTGAATTATTTAGTATTCACAATGGTGTTTATTGAATGGATGTCATGTGTCTACATTCTATTCTTTTCTGTACTCATGCTATATATTTCAAATGGCTTAATCTCATTGTAATTTTCTTCCCAGAGGTTTTACCTTAGTTCCTTTTTTAATGGTATTTTGCCTTCGATCTCATGAGAGAGAAAAAAACTAAGCACTTTGTGGGACCCAGTTGGTGGATGCCAACCATGATGGGACATGGTGATGGAAAGGTCCCATTGTGGATTAGATTTTGGGCAAAAGTTTTAATTTGCATGGAAGAACTTTTCCTCAATGGCACTGTTGTTGTTCTGCGTTAAACGTGTCCAAACTATCTCAAACGAGTCTCTCAAAATTTATCATCTATTGCTACCTCTCAGTGCTTGTGAATGTGCCCATTTTTTTATTCTCACTTTTCTAGTTTTACTACACATCTGTCTCAACATCCTCATCTTAACTTCCTGATTAGCCAACAGCCTGCTTCATAGGTCATAGTTGTCTGTTTGACTGCTGCCTTGTAAAATTTTTCCTTCAATCTTGTTAGTATGTACCGATCACAAAGCACTCTAGAAGCAAGTTTCCACTTCAACCATCCTGCTCTTATCCTATGTTTGACATCTTCCTCAATCTTTCCATCTTTACTAATTAATAATCAAGCCAAGGTATCATAACAAATCTCTCTACGGTATCTCTTGAGCTTTAATTTCACAAGATTTTTTGCTCTTTGCACAACCCCACTAAAGTTGATATTTATGGATTTCTATATATATGTGTGTGTGTGTCTGTGTGTGTGTTTCTTTTTTTAAATCTTTTAAGGTAACTGTTTGTTTTGCTGGTACATGGTCCCCTCAAGGATACATGAAAATGTTCTCTATAAATCCCATGCTGTTTTCCTTGAATTCATTGTGTTGAGATTGAGAGGTTGGACCTTTTCTTAATGTTCATACTTTACGTCCTGTGACATTTGTTTAAGCATACTGTATTCTTTATGACTTCATGTAAGATACTTGTTGTGGACTATTTGGGCCTTGAGCATTATGATGCACAAAAGAAAGTATTATCTCCTTCCTGTGGCCCATGACCATTGTTTCATCTTCGTTTTTTGGCAGCTCAAAAAGTCAATTACTGTTGGTGTTGTTGGCTTACCTAATGTTGGTAAGAGTAGTCTGATCAATAGCTTGAAAAGATCTCATGTTGTCAATGTTGGCTCCACTCCGGGTCTGACAAGGTCGCTGCAAGAAATTCAGTTGGATAAGAATGTGAAACTACTGGATTGTCCTGGAGTTGTAATGCTTGGATCTGGCGAGAATGATGTTTCTATAGCTCTGCGCAACTGCAAAAGAATTGAGAAGTTAGATGATCCCATTGGCCCAGGTGATCAATCTATATGTTCTGTAGATGCCTCGTATTCTTTCATTCATTTTCTCTGGGAATCATTTGCTTAAGCAATAAACCAGTGACGAAATGTAATTGAAAAATATAAGGTAAAACTTCGAGAATGAATAAACTAGCAAAGCACTTCTTTATTACTGCTGGACTGATAAGATGTAGGTAGTTACCATTGTCACACTGCAGCCAAAATATGTTCGTATCATTAAGAAAGTGCTATATGTTTCTTGTTAGGATTTTTTTATTGCCATTATCGTTATTGGCAGTAAACAAAATTAAAAGTGTTGATTGGATGTACATGAATTTAGATGAATATTAAACTTTAACCGTTTCTTATAATAAAAAACAAGAGTAAAACTGAAATGAATACCAATATCATTCTTTGGCGAGTGGTTTGGTGAGTGGTTGGGGAGCAGGATGGAATATTGGCTTACATATCTGCAGAATTTTTGCCAGCGCGAGGATTCTGTCCTTACAGGCCTGATTGCTGGTCCGGTCAAATCTGCTGGATCATACTGGCTCAACCTCTGTTTTTCATCAGGCAAAATGGTTTTGACCTGTATATACCAGTCCAAGGCCAAACCATCTATAGCACCGGTCAATTAGAAAAACTCGTTTGAGATGGTTTTGGCATGTCCAACGTAGGCCGGCAACGGCGCAGTAAGGAAAAGTTTGGATAGGATGGCCCACCAAGGGAAGGGGTAGGCCAAAGAGGACGTGGATGGATGTAATAAAAATAGATATGAAGAAGTGTAACTTATCTGAAGATTTGGCTCAAGATAGATCGGAATGGAGAAACAGAATTTGTGTAGCCAACCCCAACATAGTTGGGAAAAGGCTTTGATGATGATGATGGAATAGATCCTGGTGTGCCAGCCTCAGGTCAGTTTTAAAACACTTGCTGATGCTTGATGGTGGTACTTTATTTTGTGCATCTTTTGTTTTTTGATAACCTTGGGTTTGGCCCTGAGCCTGAGGGACACTCGATTTTGGACATCCAAGAGCTAATCCTTAGTGGCACATGCAAGCCCTCCTATCCGTATACAACAGGTAAAACTCCGGCCTCCAGGAGGTGGCCAACGAAGGTAGGTGTCGAACACAAAACCTCTCCACTTCCTGAGGTGCAAGGGATGAATGCTTCTTGAATTGTTTGATCTGTGTTAAAGGTGCTGCTGCAGTATGAATCAATGTCATGATCAAGCAAAATTTTGGTTTTCATGAGCTAGCCATGGATCGATTTTGCATCTTTTTTATTTTTACCTCATCATTTCCAGTTATAGGTCTCAAGGGTTTTTGCTGTTAGGTTTATCTGCTAAGGCCATGAATTATATGCCTTGGATCATCAACACTCTTAAAGTATGCTTCTGAAAAATCTTTGAATCCAGGGCTTGGTCCTTATTTGGAATCTTTCTTTTGCTCCTGCCCCCACTTGCTTTACATTTGCACTCATTGAAATATGAAAACGGGCATATATTTACACTTTTAAGATTCGAGAAAAGGCCAAAGTCTCCTCCTGTGCTGAAAGTCCTTTTCTGCTGCCTCTCTTGCTTTGTGCACATAAGGTTATATTAAGTAGCTTACCTTTGGAGGATATATGAAATCATTTCGATGTTTGGGCTAACATTCTATAACATTCTATAAGATAGAGGAGCCAATGTATCAATGATTTGGTAGAGCTGCTGTATAACTAATGTGTTGTCATTGTTGACTAGTCTTTTGATCAATGAGATTCTCAGAAATCTTATTTTTGGGAATTTGTCCAAATCTGATTTTGTAAAGAATAAATGTTGAGCTTAGAAATTTCTATAGTGAGACTTGATTATTCCTTACCCTACAATGAATGAAAAACTATTTGTTCAATTTGCAGACTCTAACATCCATCTTATAGGCATTCACCTGTCCTCACATATTGAAAAGTTAACTAACAAAAGACTGATTCCTAGACGCTAGAATACCCTCAACGTCCTCAACGTAGTTGTGCACGATATAACATGACTTGGTGCGACTGTACCTGAATAAGTTTATCTTGAAATAAATTAAAATATACGATCTATTTTAAGAATTAGTAAGTCTATAGGAGTAGTTAAATATTAACTGTATAGTCATGTTTCATTTATATTAAGGTTTGAGGTGAAGTGAGTTAATGTTTGGACATGATCATTACTTATTACCTGTTCTGTATCTAAGTAACATCATGAAACATTTCTCAAAGTTTTGGGAGCATTATTTATTTATTTATTAATAAAGTCTTAATTGCATAGTTGTTTGGTCATAACTCATTACTGAAACTATCTAGTATAGATAGGGTTGTAAAGTCGTCATATACTGTTCTTCAAGCTGAGTTAATTTTTAATTGTTTTTTTTTCTATAATGGAGGGTGTCCCAGCCCTTTGGGCTAGAATAATCCCTACGGGCCAGGGGGAGCCGGGTAAATACCCTGAGGTCTCAATGTGGTAGTGTAGTTTCGATCCCTCAACCTCCGGGTGCAAACCGTGGTCCTAGGCCAATTGAGCTACCCCTCTGGGTAAGATTAATTTTTAATCTTACCGTTGTAAGTGGCAAGATCATCATTGTTGCTACCTCATCATCATTATCACATGACCCTGAATTCTTATCTATAATGTATTTTCTCACTACCACATTCAAGGTCTTATTTGTCTCCCTTCCCCCTATTTTTTAAAACTTT
Source organism: Umbellularia californica (assembly GCA_028538565.1). Classification (NCBI taxonomy): domain Eukaryota; kingdom Viridiplantae; phylum Streptophyta; class Magnoliopsida; order Laurales; family Lauraceae; genus Umbellularia; species Umbellularia californica. The sequence goes on along the minus strand of JAPQWN010000001.1, from coordinate 6,828,184 downwards.
AACCCTTACATACTGGCGAGACTCATCCTGATTTCCTTCTTTTGGCTGATTTTTGAACATTGCAGTTAAAGAGATTCTCAAGCGTTGCCCTGCTGAAAAATTGATTTCTATATACAAACTGCCAACCTTCAGCTCAGTTGAGGAATTTCTGCAGAATGTAGCTACTGTTAGGGGTAAACTGAAAAAGGGTGGTTTGGTGGATGTTGAAGCTGCTGCAAGAATTATTCTACGAGATTGGAACGACGGTATGAGTTTTAAGTTGATATGCTAATTTAAAATTGATATGAAAAATCCACGCTGAGTAACCTGGGTTACTTGTTCAGGTAAAATTCCATATTATTCCTTGCCCCCAATTAGGAATCAAGGAGAGAATCTGGAGTCGGCCATTGTTTCAGAACTGGGGAAAGAATTCAATGTGGATGACATTTATCAGGAGGAATCATCATTCTTAGGCAGCCTTGTGTCTGTCGATGATTATCATCATGTCGAAGTTCCTCCCAGTTCCCCAGTAAATCTCGATGAGCATATGCTAGAGGTATGTTGTCCTTTGACTGTAATGGGAATAGTAAGAGTTATTATTTAGCTTTTCTTCTTCAACACGTCCAAAAGCATCAATGGTTTCTCTGAGATAAGGTTCTGAAGGACCAACTCCCAGAGAACAAATTATCCTTTGCAAAAATCCCCTAGTGTCGCATATGAATGATTTCATTATTATTTTTTAAGTAGCAATCATGTAGTTTTACCCAAAAAAAAAAAAAAAAAAAGCGGCAGCAGTAATCTTGTACAATTTGATATACTGCTCAGGAAAAAAATTGATTTAAAATTTGGTGTAATTTTGCTTGAGGAATGGCTACTGGATTGTTTTTGGCCTTTTGCCCTTTCTGTAGAGACTAGCAGAAATGCCCCTTTCCATTTCAATTAAAAGAATGAATATGAGAGATTTGTTTTGCTTGTTTGTGTTAGCCAGGTTCGTTAGGTCATTTTGCTTATCTTTTTTATTGGATTGCTGTGTTTTGAACCCAAAACATGAAGGTTGCAATGGTGAGCACCTTCCACTGTGCCATGGGACCTCATCAGATCATTTTGCTTATTGACTGGTAGCTTCGAAGAAACTATATTAAAGACAAGCAAAGAGAGATTAACATGTCTTAGAGAGAGAGAGAGAGAGAGAGAGAGAGAGAGAGAGAGATTGTTTTTATCTATACATTACTTAATTAGTATCCAGTTTGTCGCACGACCTGGCCATCATAACTGCTGATAGGTAGGTGTGCCATTATTAGTCCAGGTTTTTCAAAAGACTGCTCAAACATATGATCTTAACAATTCTATCAATGGACAGTTAAAGCTTTAAGTGGCATGACCACTGGTGGTCAAGTCAGTGGGTAGGCAACACCATGAATAGGCTATGGGAAAAGTACCTCAGAGCAGGTGATCTTGACCATTTGATTAATTGAGGGCTCAAGCATAAAATGGCTAATGCTTTAGGTTCACTTGTATCTCCAGCGTCATTTTTTCAGGAAACATGTTTTGCACTTTAATCTGAATTATTGTTGTTGTCTGTGCACATGTGCCCCAATCGTCCTGCATTCCTGAACCGCTTGTGTGGCATTATTTCTGCTTTTGTTCTGCAATTTATGGTACAGGCCCTTGAATATAATAACCATGATTTCTGTTGGAGTTTGTGGCCTCTGGTAGGGAAGAAATCTAAGCAATTGATTATGCATATCTGTAACCTTATTTGTTTTTTCAGGATGATGTGCAGCAAGAAATGACTCAAGTTGAGGATCAGCCCATGACCGGTGACGAGAAAGAGATTGTTGTAGCTGAGCCCAGCACCAACAGTAGACAGCACGACAAGCTTTACTCTGCAGAAGGCATACTTGATCCAAGAGTTCGGAGGGCAGAAAAGAAGCGAAGGAAAGCTCGCAAGGGATCCATGATGGATGCTGACTATGATTTCAAGGTGGATTATGCAGGCAAGGGAGCAACTGCAGATGGAAATGAAGATGAAGATGGTGATGGTGGTGATGATAATGAAAGTGATGACCAGGTGGGTGGTGAAGCACCAATGTCTGGCATTGAATTGGATGCATAGAGAAGCAGAAGGATATGCAGAAGGAAAAAGTGAGGTAACAATGGCAGCAAGAGAAGGAGGTTTGTGGTGCGAGCTTGCCATTTCGTTCACTTGGTATAAAATGGGGGGCAGTTTTACAAGTATTTTTGGCCAACTATTATCATCACCCTAGATGTGTCTTTTAATGTTATTGTTCCATCTCACTTTATTTGTAGTCAGTTTTGATAAGATGAGAGGGTGGAATCACAGTATATTTGCAGTTTTTTTTTTTTTTTTCTTCTAAAAATGTCATTTCCTCACCTCAATTTGCTTGACAGGTTGTATATGAATTTTGACAACCGATGACTCATTCCTTTTTATTTTTATACTAGGTTTATTGTAATTTTGAGTAGGTTTGGATTAGATCAAGTTTTCTTGGTTGATTTATAACACGCTGTAGTCTTTAAATTTTCTACATGGTATCTGGGCCCATGATTTGTAGCTATTTTACGATCAGGCCAGCCGTAGTCCAGTTTCTTGATCTTACCATCTTCGTGTTCCTTGAAAAAATTATATAAAAAAATAAAAATCAATCCTTTTGTCCACCTACACTCCTCTTTCATCTATATTTATAGAATTCCTAGGAAACATGCTTCCCCTTCAAGCTGCGTTGTATGCAGTCCAGCTTTGTGGGGTCCACTTGGGCCCACCTTTGATCCATGCAAGCACTTTCACGCTCTCACTCACCAGACACTTTTATCTGCCGGTGGATTGAATTTCTAAGAAATTTAAGTTTTAAAGACATTGAAACTTTATGGCCATTAATATAAGGGCTGGATAGGATGGTCTGCTTGGGCTGTTTTCTTTTTAATCTTTATCCATGTAGGCCAGCGTCAATCGACATCTAAGTGACCCTTAATTGGTTTATGGTCGAGTTGTACTTGGACTTAAATTTTGAACTCGTTCTAATCTGTGGGTCGAGTTTGGGCTAGGGTTTCAGCTACCGGACACATCTATGGATATGTGCATGTCGTGGTCAACAACATCAGCAAATTCTTATCCCAATTATGTTGGAAGTTTACTACATGAATTATGTTTGCCTATTCTAATATATTCCGAACCAAATTCTATGATGGGTTGCACTTCTTTAGATCGATCCATTAGTACTCTATCATTTGTGCCCTCTTCAGCCTACCGCTTTTCACACAATAGATATAATATATTGCTTGAGTAAAACTAGAAGATTGGTTTTGGTTTTCCTTCCATTTGAATTGGTGCATTCTACCAACATAGAAAGGCTCACAATTGTTATGATCTTCGTTACGAGTTGGGATGGCAGGATGATAAGAGTATCTAATTGTTGGTCTCATCACACCGTAAGTCATATTCACTGCCTCCGCTAAACCCAGTAGAAAGGAGTGGAGTAGAGAATCTAGGGATAGCACAGTGGTTGGGGATCCCATAATCTCACCCAACTTCTCAGAGTTTGATCTATGGGTCCTCTCTCGTGTGTGTAAGTGATCATCTCTCTTGTGCAGATGGTCTTTTCCCCAGCATATGAAAAAAAAAAGTCTCAAGTTGTCCATTGTGTATCCATTTTATTTTTTCCTTCTATATTCAGTTTTCTCACGTGACTATAAGGGCACATTTATTGCTTCGGGAGTCTTTCATTTTCACAATGTTTGTTTTTTCAGATCTCAAGTAGAAGATTTTATTTTTAGAGTTTCAATTTCTATTATTTGCTGTAGGGGTGTACACGGATCGGATTGGTGTGGATTGAGTCAAATCCGTCACCAAACCGTTACCTAAGGATTGACGGATTTGGAATCCATCACCAATCCGTGGTTGTTAAAATCCGATCCGATCCGTGGAGGACCGGATCGGATCGGATTAATCCGTTCAATCCGTTTAATTAAATGTTAAAAGAAAAATATCAAATATGTTGTAAAAAAAAATACATTTTGACCCTTTAATTTTTTTTTTCTTATTTTAAATTTAGACATCTTAATTTATATTTAGACCCTTTATATATATTTTATTTAATGTCAACGGATCGAATCGGATTGAATCCGCGGATTGAGGGTGAAATCCGCCACCGATCCGTTACTAATGGATTACAAAATTTTCAATCCGTCACCAATCCATTTACCTTTGGATCGGATAAAAATCAGTGGATTGGATCGGATTGGATTGGATTTATGGATCGACGGATTTTTTGTGCACCCCTAATTTACTGTGGAAAATGTTCGTGGCTGTGTGTACTCTTTACCTGTGGAAGACCAAAAAGCAGGTTTTATTCCTTACAGTTCCAAATTTTTTTTCCAGAAAAATTGAGACAAAAATAAATCATCATAGAACATAAAGGCCACAAAAAAGACACCCGAGAACAATAGAAATTACTTTTCCTTATAAATAAGCTAGAAACAACTATACTTTAGTGGTTAGTTGTTTAGCAACCGGTGAAGTAAAGGTAAAGGTAAAGTAGCCCTAATGTCAAATATTCTCTCGTTACCATGTTTGGATGAAAAAGTAGAGTTGGAAAATAAAGTCTTGTTTTGACACAAACTTTATTGCAAGCCACTTTCTTTACTTCATTTAACTTAGGTAAACTGTGGAAAAGTAAACCCAATATAAAAAGCAACTACTTTACTACTCTCTCTCTCTCTCTCTCTCTCTCTCTCTCATTTTACTTAAAATATTATTTCACCACATACTTCATCTAAAATTTATTATGATGTGATATTTACTTCACTTTCATTTTACCACATATGTAAACAAGGTTGGATCTCTAGTTGTGTTGGTGCGGACTTGGCTGTGTGCTAGTGCGCGAGTATTTACAACAACAAAAAGAAAAAGAAAAAGAAAAGGTAAAGGAGCAATGCACACACCCTAAGCAACTGATAGTTACTTACAATTTGCATACTCAAAACATATTTTATTAACAAATGGAGAATGCTGCATGTCGAGATAAAAATGCAATAACATCTTTATTATTACTTATTCAAGTCACATTACAAAAATTTTAATTTTAGGTCCACAGTGTTCGATTCCTTGTATCACAATCATTGATACGGTGAGATTTGCCTTGAGATTTAATCATAATGAGAAGTGGAAATAAAGCCACAATTTATATAAAAGTAAAGCTTGAACAGTTGGAAAACACTAGCTACAGATTTTAACAAATGAAAGGCTGATCTAACCTTAATGAAACTCCCATTAAAGTTTAAAGTCTCCATCTATTCTTATAGAATAAAAGCCACCATCAAAACAAGAACATCATTGAATGGCATTATCATGAAACTGTACCCACCAAGGATTCAGTGGCTTGCATGAGTCAAAAGGCCATGAGAATCCCACAGATATGTGAAATTGGTATCTAAGATAGAGTGGGGGCAGCCACTCATGCTAGAATATGAACTTGGCCTAAAAAAGTTACTATGCTTTTCTTTTTTTTTTTTGGATAAAATACAAAAAAGAAAATAAATGAATAAATAATAAAAGTGGTATGGTCAAAGAGATGCACATGGGAGCCCCTCTCTGCCCGTCTGGACTGACAAGGAATAAATTATCTGGGTTGAGGGTAACATGAGATTTTTTTACCTCTTTTCCAACTTGGGTTGTTTTAGAAGCATGAAGTTATATAAATCAAATGAAGAATATATATATATATATATATATATATATATATATAAATGTATGCATAAATATTATATAAAAACATTTATAATATGCAATATGATCCAGTTTGAAACTATGTAACCTCTAAGCACTCATAGGTTGAATTTTGATAATAAAAAAAATGCAACTTAAAAGATCATTAGACTTTGAGGTCCATTAGATCAAGTGTTAAGATGATTTGATTGGGTTGGATTTTGGCCCAACCTTTGTTTACAATGAGCCCCTTCAATTATAATCCCTCATAATTGTCATGAATCTAGATTGGCCTGATCAAGGGTTCTTATCTAGCTCATGAGTTTAGACTTAAGATCATTTTGTGGAAAAAAACTTTCTTATCTCTCTCTCTCTCTCTCTCATTCATTCATATCGTATGAGAGGAGGTCTAGGATTCCAAGTCCTCATGGGTGTCCCATGTCCAACTGTAATATGGTCTGCCTAGTTGAGTGATTCTTTAAAAAGGCAGATAATTTAAAGTAAAAGGTACAGGGGAACAAGACCAACCTCTCACTTTTAGAAGAGGAAGAATTTAATGATCTTCAACTCCAATGTTTTGCTGGTTAACTTGATATTTAAGTTTGTAGTCATAAGGCCCTCTGCAGCATTCACCTGATGGTCATGCGTTAGATGAAAAATGCGCAAAGTAAGACCCAAATTGAAAGATCTTAACTACCCAATTTTCTGTATTGAATGTGGACTATCCACTTAAATTCCTACATTGAATGTGGATGATTCCATCTTCCATTGTTACATTTGAAGGTTGTTGATAAATGTCCAAATATGTCTTTTTTTCGCAGTTAATTTGTCCAAACCGTTTTTGCAGTCAAATTTAATATGGTGTGCCCAAATACAAATGAATGATGACCCAAAAGCTCCACATTTTAAGAAAGAAGTGATCCATCCCCCCCCCCCCCACAAAACAAAACAGAAAAAAAAAAAAAAAAAAAAAACCATGTTTTCCTTTACTTATAATTAAAAAAACGAATATTCCCAATATACCCCATTGACCTAGAAAATATTTATGATCATCTTTATTTTCTATTTGAAGTCCATTTATCGCCACCAAAGTTTGTAAAACCATGAGATTAATCCCTTGTTATAGTTGTCAACACTTGTTCATGCATATCTTTTTTCTTTTTCTTTTCTTTTTTTTTTTGAAGTAACGATGACACATATAAAATGAGAAGACAGTACAATGAAGTTCACTTAAAGACAAAGACAAAAGATTTCTTGTGATAATATATATTAATTGAAGTTCATACATATTAATTTTATTACACACGATAGATTCCACCATCTCACCATGAAATTATGGTGGGCTTTTTCTTTGAAGGATTTCTCATGAAACTAATTCACTGTTGGAGCCATTAAAATACGGTCAAAATGGTCACTGTGTATCCATTTTATACCTTTTACAAACCATAGGGTGTGTTTGTACAAAGCCTTGGAAGAGGAAACCTGCCTTTGGTTTCCAATGGGTCTAGGTCGGATTTCTGGATACTCTCAAGAGAGAAAACCCAGCATAAAAGGGCGGAAAACCTTACCTTCTCTTTGCTGCACCGAACACCGGAAGGAGGCACCAAAAATTCTGACGTGTTGTTTGCACTGGTTTTCCATTGAAAATTCATCTGCACAAACACGCCTGTAGTGTTTATCATCAATCAAGGTACCTAGTCAAAAATATTTAAAATAAATAAAAAATATATTTATTTTTTATGATAAAAATAAAATATAGGGGCTTTTCTCCCAAAACGTAAAAGCCCCTTTCATATGGTCTAGGTTGACAAAACATTGGACCCCATGAATGCAAAATTGGCGGAATACTTGTTGGTGACTTTAGACCTTACAATTTTTTCTTTTAACAATGAAAATTAGATCTCAAAGTGTGGTGAGGTGACCATCTAACAAAGCAAGAAATACTCATTTGAGTGGGAGTGACTCCCTCACTATGGATCAATGAGAACAAAAGGAGAAAGAGAAAGAAAGGAATTGATGGTGAAGGTTTGTGGGTGTGGTGGCATCTAAATGCAAACCAGTACCAACCACTTTGAAATGTTCCTTAGCTTTCTGCCTCTCCCCCACATGTTCAGAGAAAGGGAGATTTTGTGGGAGTAAAAGGAATTCAATCTTCACACAAAAGAAAAATTCAATATTCTTGTGACACAAGCACCGTCAACCCCATCAACCCCATTGATAAATGCCTGAATTTACTCACTCATCCTCTCCATCCACAGTCCCTCTTTATCTATTTTAATATCATTTTTTGCACCATCATCATTGCCTATGTTTATGGAGGACACATTTGACAGTGCTCAAATTTCGTACACCTTGTAAACTAAATGAATTACGAAAGGTACTGAACTGATCAAAGTGGGTGTCACTCTAATTGATTAGTTGGGAGGGGACAATGGGCCCACAATGCCAATACCATTGTCATGTATTTTCAACTGTTAACAATCCTTATTTTACTGCCCATTTCAGGCACACGAAGTATTCCAAAGGCAAGAATTGTCAAGCCTAAATGGTTTATTGTTTATTTGAATTGTTGGCTTCTGTCTGTCTATTAGACCCACTAGATAAAAGACACTTACTATGGTTAATTATAGAACATGGACAAAGCCAAGATTTTATTTAATGTATTGGTTGTGCAGTTGCATCAGAAAAAGAAAAAAAAAAGACTAATTTTTTCGCCTTTTTATCTCATTTTTCTTAACTTCTTCTAATCAAATGTTTTAGATGTTGAGAAAAACAACAAAATAGAATATAATGGAGTGATAGTATATTTTAAGTTTCAAGCTAAACACAGAGTTAATATCTGTGGATCCAATGGCTTCCAATGGAGAATGCCATCCAAATTAAATTTCTTCGATTTATAAGGAAAATGGAGAGTAACCCAGCTCGAATTTGAGATTCCATGGATTTTAGATGCAACAAACATTCGAATTATATGATTGTCTCATAAGAGTATTTTTAGTGGAAATGTATATGAATTTTGGGGTAATGTGTCTCTGCGTTTCGCTGGAGTCCTTAGTGGAGGAGGATTACAATTCATGATGGGGTTGGGTTGATCACAGGGAGGGTCCAGGTAAGCCCATCTGAATAAAATCCTTTCCTACATGTTTTGAGAGAGAGAGAGAGAGAGAGAGAGAGAGAGAGAGAGAGAGAGAGAGAGAGAGAGAGAGAGATTACAAATGTGAATGAGTAAGGAATGGTATGTAAGATGGCCCACAAGGAAGGAGAGCCGTTAGTTAGTGTTGGTGTTCAACGCCATTAGCGACGGAGCCACGAAAAACATGGCGCACGACAAGTGCCTGACCTCTCACCCTTTCTAATACTCACCTAAAATTCATCCACCACCTCCTCTCCTTTTTCCTTTCTTCCTTCTTCCCTCTCTTTCTTCATAACCCTTTCTTCTACCATTCTTCTCTATCTCTCTAACACCCACACACCCCAACACTCCATTCTTCATGGCTCAAATCACTAGCGATTCCCCAACATCTAATCCCATCTTTGGCTTCCCCTCTTTGGATTCCTCTCAAACTGATAGGAATAACTGCATTAATCTTTCTTCTTTACATGACCAAGGTACACCTCTCTCTCTCTCTCTCTCTCTCTCTACACAATCACACAACACAACTCTCATTTTCATTTTAAGGTTTTGGGAACTTACAATCACCACCCCACATTACACATATAGGGGAAAAAAATAACTCTTTCATTAGTAACACATATCTGAGGCTCAATCTCTTATTTGATTCCTTCCCTAAACTTTTGAAACCTGTGAGCAATTCAAATCATGTGTCCAAACAGTGCCCATTGCAAGATTTTCTATTTTTATTTTTTGAAACTTTTGAATCAAGAATTTCAACATGAGAACTATGCCCAATGTATCAAACTCCCTTTTACCATCTTATTCTAACAATTCCTAATCATTTCTTTCTTATTCTTTTGAAGGTTTATACATGTACAACCAAGCAGGAGTAAGAAATATGGGCGAATATTCAAAATCGCGAAAACGAGGGAGAGAAGACGAAGACTTGGGTCTAAGTGCATGGATAAACACAAAGAGAACCACTAGCCTAAAGCCATCTCCAAATGGATCAATTGAAAATCACACTTGTTCTTCTTCTTCCTCTTGTGGGGTTGGTGACATTCATGCAAGAATGTTGAGGGAACAACAAGAACTAGACCTATTCGTCCTAATGCACGTACGTTTCTATCTCCTATTTCAATTACTCAATTATTAGATACATGACTAGCTTCATTAACATTCTACGTATAAAGAATATATATTTTGAAACATTGGGCTCATATGGGGTGCATTCACATACGGGTGCAGACGGAGAAATTAAGGGTAGAATTGGACCAGAAAAGGAGGCACTACTGGAGTAACATATTGCATGTGGTTGAAGAGAGATTGCAAAAGATTTTAAATGGAAAAGATGAAGAGATTGAGAAGATGAGCAGGAGGAACTCAGCACTAGAAGAGAAGGTGAATATGCTTGTGATAGAGGGGCATATTTGGAGGAGCCTTGCACAGAGCAATGAGGCCACAGCAATGTCACTTAGAAGGGACCTTGAGCTAGCCCAGGCAAGAGAAGGTGAAGGGGATAGTGGCCCAGTTGAGGATTCCATGTCGTGCTGTGATTGGCAGAAGAAGGAGGAAGAACACGACAAAAGAAGCTGCCATGGGTGCAGGAGGAAGGAGATATGTGTTCTAGTACTCCCATGTCGGCATTTGTGCCTCTGCAGTGATTGTGATCCACAGTTCCAGTCATGTCCCTTGTGTATGTCGCCAAAGAGTGCAAGCATTAAAGTTCACATGTCATGAAAAACTTTAATCAATAAAAACAAAGGTAAGGTTTTTTTTTTTCTTTTGTAAATTATTAAAGTGTGTGAATGTGCCACACATGAGAATAAAAATGGTTAGCTTAATCTCCATGTTTTGTGTTTTGTACTTTACTATTCTTTTCTTGAAGGTAGTTTATTTGGTGGGGTTGGTTCTATTTTGGGTGAAAAACCGAGGGTCGATCTTTATCTGCATAGACTACATTGTAATTGATGGTCAAATGAGCTCCATATAAGGATACAAAGGAGGTGAAGGGAGAAGGATACAATAGCAGGACAAAGGATAAAAGCTAACAACATACATAGCACATCGCCTTTCTAGAATTTAAATTACTAGGGTGATGGGTGACCATTCATTTCTTAACTCCCTTTGATTCAATTTAAAAAGGAAGGTTGTTTGAAGGTCATTAATTAGTTTAGAAACATAAAATCACAATGTTACTAGGGATTTTATTACAAGAAATAAACAGGGCCTAAATATAGACCACTTTGAATTGGATTCGACCTAATCTGTTTATATCTACAAAGATGGAAATGGAACTATTTGTCTAAATGTCAGCAACTAAAAGAAGGGTATGGACCACCAGAGTTGAGTCATACTCAATTTGACAAGTTATGTAAGTTGTGAAAGGTGTCATTGTTGGCACTAACATGTCGCTAGAGGGGTTGAGCCGTTGAAGAATTTCTAATTATGTAGCAGTTGATTTGTTCACTTCATTTAAATTAGAAGACTTACTTTGATTGGTAGAATAGCTGAATTGATTTTTTTAACACTAAAGTATGTGTCATAGTTGCTTTTAAGTGATCAGTGATGGGTCATTATCCAGAGTTTTTTTTTTTTTAAACAAGAGGCTTGAAATAAGAGAGAAGCTTTTGGTTTTCTTTTCCTTTAGAAAGGGGTAATGAAATTTACTTTATTTTCTCATGAATACATATGTCATTAGACACATGATTTACATGTCTAGAGGTTTGCAATGTATTCTGTCTTATAATAGAGAGCATCTCCATTCCTTAGTCTTTTTTTTTCTTTTTTTTGATGCCGAGGGTTTTCTCGTGGTAAATAACCGACAAGACCATTCTTTAAGTAAGAATTCAACCTTCACGAAATTCTTCTCAACAACATGGTTTTTTTTATTAGATAAGAGTGACCCACAGGTCAACAATCTAACTTGAAACTGATTAAAACTATTAATTGATCATACCACAAGGACTGAACATAATTGCAAAACTTATGTTCCTTAAAAAAATAAAATTTCTCACTTTATCTCCTATTACTTGTAAAATAAAATTTGATAGCTGCCATGTTCACAGGTTGAATCATTCATTTAGGTACAATATTCGTTTTCATTTGTCTTGAAGAAAAAGAAATATTCCAACAGTCTTACTGGTAGTAGAAAATGGACACTGAAACATGAAGAAGAAAACAGTATAAAGTTTGTGTACGAATAAATGTTTGATCAGAGAAATGACCACACAAAAGCAACAGAGCAGAAAGATCTACGATGTGGGGCCCAGTACTAATGATGGCATACCATTCACTGTAACTGTTAGTCTGTTACCATATTGAATTGCATCAAGCCCAGATGTAATTAATGTCCAGACAGAACTTTGATGTTTTGTCCAATTCAATTGCATGATGTCCTGCTGATCTCAAAATTTATCCTGGTTGGATAAAATCACCCACCTCTCCCTTTGGGCTTGGTGCTAAGTGCTTCGGTGGAGGGTATCTAAACAGGGGGAATGATCTTCCATGAGCATGTACTTGTCATATGCAGCCAGCTTGTCGGCACACACTTAGATGCCTTTCCACCAGTGGGTGGTAGGATATAAGGAAAGGTCTCCTCGTGGATAAGGATAATTCCCATCAAAATTGTTCTAGTCGTTGATTTAATATCCATAAACTTTGGTGGTCCTTTAATTATAGATTTCTTTGTGATTCCATCCAGGTTTGATGAGAGTGAAGTTGGACTAGAGGCAGATCATGGATGGATAAGAATGTGAAAGGACATGCATGGATCAAAAGTGGGCCCAAATGGGCCCCATGGAGCTGGACTTTGTTGCTAGTAGGAGAAGTGCTATAATAAGGGAGGAAGGAGATAGAAAGATTCCTAGATGAGTGGAATACAAGATATTAGCCGATAGAGATATTCTAGCCCGTTAGTTTTAAGTTATCTAAACTTTAATAAATATAGGCTGTGTAATTATGAGTGGAATATGAGATATTAGGCTGATTAAATAATCTTAATTTTAAGTTCTCAAAGCTTGATTACGTTGTGTGATTATCAGTGGAATATAGATCATAATCCTTACAAATTAAGTGGAAATGATTTTTTTTTCTTGGGTAGAAAGTGGAAATGGTTTCAGTCCCTTTTATGGGACTCATCTATTGCCAATTCAAAACCAAATTACATGCTTGTATTTATATATGTGCGTATGTGTAAGTGACATTTAATCTCTCACAGTCGACATCACCAACTATTCCCTCGTGAATTTGCATCACAATCAGTTTGGTAATCAGCCATAATGTATTAATTGTTGGATTTTACTTTGAAAATCTTTTATATCTTTTTCACCCAAAGTTTTTTCTTCTTTCTTCCCACTTTACAACAATGGATTAGAATTCAAGCATCTGCCACACCACCCACCACACCTGGACCATATGTCCCTAATCAACTGAGCAATAGGCCTCCTAGCCCAGTTTGGATTCGATCTTAACTAAATTAATGGCAGTGATAAACGAAAAAAATTATATCTGCCGTGCTAGCTCAGAGCTAGTTAGGGACATGGATTGTGTGAGAGTACATCAGTTCAATTTTTACGATAAAGAAAAAAAAAACAAAAAATGAAATAGTATACATACATGTGAACCAACCGTTTGTTTGGTGGTCTCTACTGTTGAGGGTTCCCCATCATTGAATTTATAAGGCGTGTTTGGTAATTATATATTAAAGCAAATGAGGAAGTGGGCTGTGAGGGGTGCCACCTCAACCCTGAAAAATCTCTCATTTTAAAGAAATATGGAAGAAAAAAATGTACAGCCTCAAGCTTTGATGTGGGCCACTACACTCATCTGAAACAAATCTTCTCCCTAAATCTCGATTTTAATTTTCTTCTCCATATCACCTCCTTAAATCTCTCCATTTCATTCAATTTTATAAAGAAAACAAACTCACATCTTTATCATATTATAAAGATAACAACTTACATCTTTATTATATCTCCTACAATTTCTCTTAAATAACCTCTTCCATCCTTATCACACCTATCCTTTCTCCACTTCTACCAATAAGTTGACATTACCATGGGTTCATATTTAAATTTAAATCTGCATCTACAGTCCTTAAAAATGTCCAAAAGATAACCCCAAATAAGCCTTATAGATGAAGAAGGAAACTCTCATTCCGATTTTTAAGGGATAACCATATCTTTCTCTATAATTGAATTTGACCGAAAGAAACACCATCTATATTCATATCTTCCTCTATCTCCATCTTTTTCTTGCACTATTCACGTTGGATCAGCATTCTATACCTCTCTCCTCCTCTGCTGTTCAAGGTATGTTTTTATGTGTTAATGATAATGATGGGTGGATCATGTGTTGGGCCATGTAAGGTGATCTTGACCATTAAGCTGATGATGGAAGATGGTTGTGGCATACATGCATACATATTCTAACACACCCAAAATCCTAAATACTGATTTTCTTTCTTTTTTTTCCTTCTTCTTAGGATGGACTAATAGAGGCTGTTTATAGTCTTTGGTTGGGTCATAACTCCTCTCCTCTTCTTCCAAACCCCTTTCCTTCTCACAATCGTGCATTAAAACCATTGAAACCTTTATGGAAATGAAAGAGAGATAGAAAGAAATACATTGGACAAAGCCTCGGCACACATCCACCAAAGGGTTATAAGATTTTTTTTTTTTTTTTTTCATTTTCTCTCTTTGATCTAGGCTTTATTTGTTTGTGGATGTTGTTGGTGGGGTTTGAGTTTCTCAAGGGCTTTTGTATGCCTTTCCTATTTTCTTGACATTTTATATTCGGATTTTTGTTTTTCATGGTTTTATGTGATTTGTAGTTATTCATCTGTGTTTGGAGTTTGAATATCATTTTGTGAATTTTTTTGCTATTTTTCTTTTCAGGTTGACAGTGGTGGAGCCATGGGATTTTATTAGAGGTTCTGCAGGTTTGACTTATTTGAACTTTACTACAGGGCTTACATATCTTCTAATAGAAAATGGCTTATGGATGGTAGGGTATTTTTAGTTCTTAAAGATTTTTTTTTTGTGTGTTTTGTTGTTGCTGTTGTTATTCTGTGGGTTCTAGCTTTATTCTTAATTCTTCTATTTCTTGCAGTATTCTATGTTATAGACCAAGATGTAAATAAGATATGGGATGAAGAAGCTATTAGCCGCATTCAATTGGTAGGACATAGATTTATTTACTATGAATTCTTTGATGCATATTTGTATGTTGAATGCTATAATATTTACATATCTGTGACAATTTCAGGTGATTGAGGTTTTATTTTTTTGTTTCTTGTGAGGGTAGTATTGTTAATCACAAACCATCTTAGCTAAGCTACTTTTCTATCCGCATTGTGCCTCTCAATTCAAAATATCATGACTGATGGTGTTATTTGGGGTAAAAGTGATGTTGATTTGAGGTTAAGAAAAAGGAAGAAAAAGTTGAGAAGAAGTATCCCACTTAATAACATTTCAAAATTTTACACTACTGTAAATGTAAGTACAAAATATAATGATCAATTCTACACTCTGCAACAATATTCTAAAATAATTAATTGTAAAGGAGAATCTAAAATAATTGATGATTTGCATAGTCAAACAATTATTATATATTATATTATATATGAAGCTGACCGTAGAAATCAAAGATTGCGAACTTTAATTTTAACCCCTCTAACGAATGCCACACTCCTCCCTCTAAAAGATTATTCAATGTTGTTCAAAATTAAAGACTCCACATGCAACCTTTCCTCTTCAAATCCGCATTTAAGCGGGGTTGGACCGTGTGGCAAATGTATTTGGCCATATTAGGATCCATCCTATTATGATAGATCTTTCGAGACTCTTCAAAATAAGAATGATAAATAATATATTTGTATCTTTTAGATGTATTTTTCTCTTAAAAGAATTTATATAAAAGAAAGTTTAAATTTTAATGTATTTTCATTTTTGGGCCCGGGCTTAGCACCGGCGTTTGTTGCTAGTTAACTAGTTAAATTGAAGTAAAGTGAATATAGATAAGAAATGACAAGGGGTCATATCAAAAGTACACGATTTAAAATTTTTTTCCGAATTTTTTAAAAAAAATAAAAAAAGCAACATCCTTTCTTCAATACAAGGCAAAGAAACTCCACTTTTTTATATAAAAAGTCAAAAAGATCCCATACAAACAACGAAAAACAAAATACTATCGTATTATCTTATATTTTATTCTCTCCTAATTTGATATTACATCCAAAGAGGCCTAAGTGATTGCGGTAATCCTAATCGTTCAATGCCATCTGAAGACTGTTGGGCAGGTGGTCCCTGGGGTCACCATAAGTGACAAGTTGAGATCATCTAATCATTTAATTGAATGACTGACATCACATGTGGTCCAGATCTTGTCCAGACGAGCCATGTACGAATTTGGGATCGAGGAGGACAGGGCTGACAGAGTCTTCTCAGTAGTCATGTCTGCACAGTAGTAAACTTGTAATGATGTTGAGTCATGGCCCATGGTGTTATTTGTATGGGTATTATCACAGCACTCGTGCGGGTCCCTAAACAGGCATCCTTTTCAACAGGTTGTATGGCAGTGGGAGTGGTGCCACCTCTCATTAAGAATTGTCACACCCATTAGTGGAAGATCTCTTTCCATGCAAAGAGTGGGCCCCACATTTTGACCGGCTCAACTGTTTTAGTGGTGGGGCCCGTTGATAGTTTGGGCTTCAATTCAAAGGCTAGAAGGCAAACAGCCCAAGCCCCAAAGTAAGATTTTACAGTAAATTTCTGAGATTCAGCCAAGGAGTTGGGATCCAAAAAGCCGTCTCCTCCTGCAGAAAGAACGCCTGCTGAGACGGAAAGGGTAGTTTAGAAACAATTCCTAAGCAATTGAGTGAGAAATGGGGCACCAAACAAATTGGGCAATCCCTAATTTGTGATTTTTTTCGGTAACTGAACTTCATGTGTCTAATTTTCTTTCTGTGGAAAGTAAAAACAAACACTATATGACCGAAAAGTAAATGTAGTTTTTAGATGGCATTAAGGATTGGGACCCATGAGAAATCCGGCTATGGGGAGAGAAGCCCCTACTCGTGCGAGATATCATGGATCAATCTTTAAGTGGTTGGGTAAGAAATGGGGTACTCAACCAATTGGGTGGCCCTTCATTCTCAAGTATTAATGGCAAGTTGATGTTGGTATGCAGAATTTCAACCTTGTGAAGATTTTATCATTTTTTTTACAAGAAAGTAAAAGTGAAATGCTATTTTTTTTTTAGCTTCGATTAATGATGTTTGGTGAAGAAAAACATTTTATGTGAAATGTGTTTCTGCGTCTTGTTTTAGACTAGGGTCTCAATTTAGTTTCTCCAGAGTTAGATACCAAAATTAATGTAAACCTCAAAATGCTAACATGGATAGGAAATCATTCTTTTTAGAAAACCACTTTCATTTTTCACATAAAACACTTTGAAGTATCTCTGTTATCAAGATTCTTCATGACAACAATTTCTTTTTCTGAAAAAAAAAGTGCACCCTAACACACTACACATGTCTCTAACCATTTGCCGAACATCAATATTATAGAAAAAGACTCACTTTTTCATGCACGCTTCTTTATAATTTAGTGAGGTAGTTTCCTGTATGAGAAGAGGGATAAGTTAGTGAAAAACCATTTGCTATAAGAGAGTGTGGTGGAACCAATTTTCTGTAAAGTTCTGGTAAGAAAAATCCACAAAACTCAAAATTCAATTGTTCTACAAACATCCCTTGATGAAACATCCTCTAGATGCTGTTCTACTTCTTTAAGATTACAATACATGGTTCTCTTTTCCACCTCTTTGTGTCTCAGTAAGTTTTATGCAAGATACATGAAAACTGATTTCACCTCGGAGAAGAATATTTGCAAGAATATCAATACAGAATGATGAAAAATCTTTCTCCCTCAAGACTCTTGTCATTTTCCACATTACATTGCTCCTCGTAAACCCACCACCTAAAAGTAATCAACATAAAGGAAGGCTCATTAGATGGGGTGGATTAAGCTCATATTTTGTCTATTTTGTGATAATCAATCATGATTCTTTGACCAATAATTAATCATGCTATGGATTATTTGGCACATTCAAATCTCTCCTTAATGACCAAACACTCATTAAGGCACACTAGGAAATGCACAATTAAAGGAAGAGAGGGAAAAAAAAAAAACTGTTACTGTGATGCACTAGGTGACAAGAAAACATCAATTTTAGTATAAAAAATTTGCATGTGTCCTAGTTGGCCTGTAATGTGCTCTCAATCTCTGTCCTTAATAGTGTAGGGGACCGGACCTCCCTCTCTTTTATCTCCTGCAAGAAGGTACATATCTTTCTTTCAGCAAGTGGGGTAGGGAGATAGATGCCCATCCATCAATGTCTTCTGGCACGTACTGTGTTGACTGAAAAACAAATGCCATTTATTCTTAGCTTGCCTTGTCAAAATTCCTCTGTTATGAAGAGGACCACCACTCCAGTACCTGGAAAACTGGCCTCCAATGTAGCACTGTACCCGCTTTGGGTTGTCATGGTCATGGGAGGAGTAACAACTTGCATCTCTAGAATCAATTTTTACCTTTTTCATTTCTTCTGTCCTTTTCATTTCTTAAACCATGCTTTTGGGGGCATAAATAATGGAGTAGAATGCAAACATAGCTCACCAGAATCATGGTGGGTGAAACCAAGCTTTTAGTTTTGCTAGGCCAAATTTATGGATTTATTCTCAAGTTGGGTTTTCCATTATAAATTACTCTATTTTTTTTTTACAGGCAACGAAGAAAATATATTAAGAAAGGAAAGAGTATTACAAAAAAGCCCTGGCCACTATGGTATAAAAGCATTATACCATAAAACAAGTTACATAGTGAAAGCTAAGAAGTTAGAAGACCTATCAATCACTTACATAGCTAAAGAGTCAGCAATACCATTTGCTGCCCTCCCCACATGAATAAATCTCACTTGAATTGAAGACGATTGAGCTCTAATCTCATTCAAATAGAACTGAAATTTCTAAGGAAACATAACTGAAGAAGATATCCAAGATATACCATTAAGAGAATCACTTTCAACCATTAGTCTAGAACGATAAGAGGTTGAAGTGAAAATCCGGATAACTTCTAAAACAGCAACAACCTCAGCCTCATTAGACTCCATATAACCCACATGTTTTGAGAACAAAGCCAACACAATGCCTTCACTATTGCGAAGCACCACACCAATACCCCCGATTTTCCCTTTATTGCCCCCATCCACATTGAACTTGAGTGTGTACGCACTCTAGTCACAAATTAATTTTTCTCTTAGTCACAATAAAAGTGTTATCCAATCTTGTCATATATTTGATTTTAAGCATGTCCCCTTGAGGATCACGTAACCCCTGTTAAGTGATGAGAACCTGTAACTTTAACCATTTTTACCTTTATTCCATGATCGGCTAGGGCATGAGGTTTCACTCCATCCACCAAACAAGTTATTGCTTTAAGGCTTGCCCATGTTTTTTTTTTTTTTGGTAGAACTTGCCCATGTGAGGTATGATAATAGATGCTCCCTACCCATAACAAAATAAATGAATGAACAAAAGCCTTAAAATAGAACAATCAATCGCTTTGCTAAAATTTGATGATGTATATAGATACTCCCTACCCATAACAAAATAAATGAATGAATAAAGCTTTAGTGTTGGAGAACAATCAATCTCTATACTCAAAGTAGACAATTCTTACATATCAATCACCTCCAATGCTTGATGAAACATTAAGTGATTCCTCTACATCATTGTAATGGAGGAAATGAATATTTCAACAGGCAATCTTCTATCAAGCAAAAGATGAGATGATGTTTGGAGAATTAAGGATGATAGTACTCAATAGCATTCTCAATCTTACAAAGTAAAACATGTATGGAAAGAGCATTGTGGATTCTCTCATGATGGCTCTAAAGTCATCAAAGTAGGAAAAGAAATGAAGGGCTGTCTCGCTTTTTGTGGAGTGGTGCGCTATAAAGTTTCAAGATTCATAGCCTTATACTCTCCATCATCAATCTAAATTACTTGAAATCCCATGCATGTGTGACTTGTAAATAAAAGAAAAAGGTTATATGCTAATCTCTCTCTTTAAAACTTCAACAGAGAATGGAAGACAGGAATAATGAAAAGATGATTTTGATCGTGCTGGGCATGTGGGTTGTGATCAGGGCCTTTATCAGATGCTGTTGGGTCTGAGATTTCCAAAAGAGAAACCACATCTATGAGCAATACATTATCAGATACTAGAAGAGGTGCAATGGGACATCAAAGTAATATCGTATACATTCACATGAACCATCCTTCAATTGCAGCTGGGCCACTTCTGGAATTTCCATACCATGGAGGGCCAAAAAAGTCAGCTCTCATACCAGAAAGGGTTAATAAAAATTGAAATTCAAATTTCCACACCCGTATAAACCAACTCCTATACAGCACTATAAGTCTAAAATGATAATAATACATATGATGCTACACCCACATAGAGAACATATGAATACAAATACATGATCAAGAATCTGGACCATCCTCAAGGTGGGCCATCCTGGATTGCACCAAAACTGCTCTGATATTATGATCCTACCAAGTCATAAATTGACTATCCAACAATGAATGTGAACCTCTACCTGCATCTGTCTTTCTTTCTAGCCATTGATCGAAAGGTTCTTGATTGGACAGTTAAGATTGTCTGATCAGAGCGTTTTGGGTTTCCAATTAGATGTCAACTAAATTAATACCTATAACTCCTGCTACCCTCTTTTGGTATTTATTCCAAACTTTAGAAATTTTCAAGAAAAGGCCATTCATGCCTCAGCTTCTACCATTTTCTGCCGCACCCTTCTCCCAGAAATTACTTTTCCTTCACTGGTTGGATCTTTGTGGACCTAACCAAGTGTCGCTAAGTCAATTACATGTGAATGAAAGTTTGATACAATTGGCTACAATAAGCCACAGTTATTTGTTCTTTGCCATGACCAATTATAGGTTCAAAGAGTAGAGCACAACCGAGTTCCAATTCCATATGGGTCCAAACTACTATACATCCCCCATTCTAAAAAATTGAAGAAAATCTCCCTATTGAAAAATGACCAACCTTTTCAATTGCAGACAACACCAAAGAATAGGTACTGAATGAGTGATCAAGACCTCTAATCACCCATAAATCTTATTTCAAACTTTGCTTCAGATTTTCCAGAGAAAAGTAATGGGCCCACCATCACCACAGCACAAAGGTACTGGGGCCCACATGGTGGTCCCTATTGATCTGGGGGGACAGGTGATTACTATGGACAGTCTCTTAATACGGCCAGAAGGAAAAAAAAAATTACAAAAAACGAAAAGAAAAAGAAAAAAGGCAGTCTCTTAATATGGAAAGAAGGTGACATGATGAAAGGACTTGCCGGGTCTTTTGGATCTGCTCTTAACAACAACCAGCACATATCCATATCCATCAAAGCAGATAGCAATTTGTGAGATAGGACATGTTCCTCAGGCCTCCATCATTGCCAGTTATTGTTTGCTGTTCAATGAAATATGAAATGAGATAACATTACCTTCTAAAGGGGCAAAGAACAGAAGTGGGTCCTTTACTCCCACCATCCCTATAATTATGATCTTTGTAAGTTTTGTTTGCAAACAGGATCCTGGTAGATTAATCAATCAGCTAAATGATACATGGACCGCATTACAAAAGTTTATATACAGTAGCCCCACACCTCAACACCATCAGCAGCAACCAAAGCTGGCATATTCATCAACATCATTGACACCAAAATCATCACATGAAGACCATAGAAATACACAAGTGTGTACTGTTAAATTTTTGTATTGGCTTGCTTATTTCTACAAATCTCACACTCTTGGGGCTGGTGGGCCATCTGGTATTGTGATAAGATAGTGATGGACGCTTCAACCGTTTTTGTCAGCTCATGTTGCTTGGTTGGTGCATTGAAGTGGATGGGTTTTCTGCCGGCCCTTTCTGCCTTTGGTTGGTACATTAACCTGACACCACCCTATCAAAGAAGGTTATCAGCGCTTAGGTAAATATGGTTAAGTCCCATGCCCAATGATGCTCAGATACAGAATTAATTATGAACACAGTTTCAAATAATGGGTATTTTTTCAGAACATGACATTTCATACCTAACATTTCAGAACATATCTAAATTTAATCAAAGTAATGCTATTGGCATTTCTTCCAGACATTTTATGTTGGAAAGTAAGAATCATAGAACTTCATAGTAGAACTTCCAGACATTTTATGCTAGTTTTCATAGATACATGTGCACTAGGTAAATTAAAATAAAAAAGTTCTTACAGATTTATGCTAGCTTAAAGGGTATCTCTTCCATAACATGACATTTCACATTTCACATGTAACATTTTGATTTGTATGACTGATAAAAAAAAAAAGGATTTGTATTTAAAAACAATAGTTCTCACCTCAATCGTTACTTTTTTTTTCCTTTTGTTTACTAAAAACAAAATTTCTACTTTAGAACATTCCTAAATTTGATCAAGGTATTGCTATTGGCATTTCTTTCAGACTTTTTATGTTGGAAAGAAGAAATAATAGAACTTCAGGAGTAGGATACAAATCTTCTGAGATACATGTGCACTAGGCAAATATAAGTATCCTATAATAGTAATTAGCAACTGTTACCTATGATGCCCAGATACGGTATGGATACGGCAGGGACACGCCATAGATACGGTAGAGACACAGATTTTACACATAAAAAGTGAAGTATCGGATATGATACGATACCATATTTGTTCATTTTGAAGTATCGGTGCATCATAGACCGTTACAGATTTATTCTAGCTTAAACACAAGGAAATGAACACTCATCAAGCAACCACATCAGCATGAAGGAGAATTCCTAGAGAACGGAGCACTTCAGAGATGATAAACTATGACACAAGTTTTCTCCACCTAGTAGAGATTCTCCATTTTTTTAATTTCTCAAAATCCAAGTAACTTTTTTTCTATCTTTAAAGAGTTTTAGTAAGTCACCTGAATGTAGAATAATCAAAATCAGGAACCATTCTTTTTGCCTCTTCAAAAGACTGAGCCAAACAAACAAACAAACAAACAAAGCCCAATAATTGTTAAAATCAAAGAATAAAACCACCACTGTCATCACCAACAATGCACTAGAGAGAGTGAAAACAATGCCCTTCGCTCATTTCCAGAATGAACAGACATATTGTCACGACCCGGGCCCGAAGACCGGACTAATCGGGGCCCAACCCGGATCGCGATGTCATTATACTTACTCCCGTAAATCTCGAATTAACCGAAGTTAAGACAAGACTCACAAGGGATCTCACCTGCATACTTGTCAAATGTACACTTTTGCGGAAATATATACGTACATTGACAATAATTGACTTTACATTACAAGTAAAGTCCCCATATACAAAAATATAATCCAATGAAGTACACCACTGCATATTCACAATACAATGCAGGGGACATCTAATTACATCTCAAAATGATATACAAAAGTATCTATCAATGAATTCCCAAAATAATCTCAAAACATTAAAAAAATCAACGCCCTCCGAACTATGCCTATTCGGCTAAACCTCCTGGAGGTATCGGATGGGCCTCCTCCGCACGCGGCACGGCCTCTGCAAGGCCGGGATGGGCAACTGAGCCTGTAATGCCATCAATAACACAATGAACACGACGGTTCAACAATGTATAAACACATTTATGATAACACATGCTAAACTTGTCCATTATCAATATAACAACTCTAGACAATTACATGTAGGTTAAAACAATATCCGGTACAGTGTAGCCCATTGATACTCAATGACTAAATTTACAAATACAATAGTGTTACTATCATTCAGTTCAACGTCTTCCCAAGGAAGCATTATTCAATTCATTTCATTCATTTCGTTTCATTTCGTGTCTTCCAACGGAAGAAACTTAAGCACAAGGCGGAAGGGCAAACCATTCATGGCCTGGGCTTTATTTCATTTTCGTTTAATCAATTTAATTAAGCACAAGGCGGAAGGGCAAACCGTTCATGGCCAAGGCTTCAATATTGTTTCAGTTTCCCTTACATGACTTATCAATTCATTGACTTTTCAGTCTATATGAGTGGGATCTACCAGTGTCTTGATCAGAGATCACTGGCATTAGTACGGAGCTCCGGAACACCCCAATCATCTGCTGCAACAGGATTATTCATTATTCATTGCATTTACTCATTATTCAATAGTTCATTGCATTTATTCATTGTTCAGTGGTTCATTATATGCAGTCATTATAGACTCAAGGGGGTTAGAGAAATCATTTGTCATTTACGGTCCTACTTGTCTTTATCCCAAATTTAGACAATTTCTAGGTGTAATTATTAGTTACTAAATGCACGTGTTATTTTTTATGGACATCACATTTACATTTAATATGTGCATTTAGTCCCCAAAAATTTTCCACCCTCAATATCAAAATCCACTGGGATCGATCGGACCGTTAGGTTCGATCGATTGGCCAAATTTTTGCTTACAATTTCGTGTTTGGGCCAGTATCAGGTTTGCTCGAGCGGATCCAAGTTCGCTCGAGCGGACCCAAACAGAACCTTCATCGCACGAGCGCACCTAAAGTTTGCTCGTGCAGACACTTTTCGCATCAGACAGTAACTGGTTCGCTCGAGCGAACTGTCCAAAACTCCATTTCTGGAACTCCGAACATTCACTCCTTCATTCATTCATTTCAACCACCATTTGCAAACACATTTAAGGATCTCCTATCTTCTCCCCATTCATCATTTAAAACACAAATCACGCTTCTACTTCATCATTTAAAGCATCAAAATCCATAGAACCAAACCAAATCCACAAATCTCCATTTCTAACAATAGGGTTTGACAACCCATCTTTATAACTCAAAGAAACTTATAGACTAGCATTTGAATCATAAATGAGTATTTATACTTGCCTTTAAAGCCTATTAGCAAGAAACCCCTTTGATAGCTTGACTTTAAAAATGAGAAATCCCCAAATCCAAACCCTATTTCCACAAAAACACAAGAAACACTATCCTATGAGCTAATTGGCTAGAAACCATATCTAATCACTCATTATAACTTGGAAACTCACTAAAATGATCATCTACTTACTTGTAGTTCTAAGGAAAGGAATCCTTGAGCTTTTCTCCCAAGTTCCAACCACTCCAATGGAGGAAGACAGTTGAGGAAGGAGATGAGGAAGATGAACTCCTTCAAACTTGCTTGAAACACTCCAATCTCTCACTCTCTCTTGATGAAGAAGAATGGGAGAAGGGAGAAGACCAAGGGTGTCTAGGGTTTCTAATGCAATGGAAAAATGGAAGAGAATGAACTCAAAAGAGTTCATCTCATCTCTTATAAGGCCTTTTTACAACTAAACCCTCTCTTTCTTTCTTATTTTTAATTCAAGTCAAATGGAGACTCACTTGAGTCAATACTCGTCGGATGACTTCGAGCCTATTATGAAAGTTAACGTACTCGTCGATATACACGTGTTGGTATCAAGAGTTTCCGTATTCAACAAAATACGTATAAATCCGTATTTACGGAAAGTGCCTTGTTCTCTTAGTTTAGACTTAAAATCTCATTCAATCCATTCAATTTCCTTCATTATCATTTCATTAAGTTCACTTGAGACTAATCTCATTGAGTTGGGTCATTAAGCATCATTAGTCTAATTAGACTTGATCTAATTAGCATTAGTTGCAATTAATTAGAGTTAATCTTGATTAACTCGGGGCGGGGTCTTACACATATCCTTGTACAATTTATGCAAATTGTGTCCCTCAAAAGCTGCTTTTTGGACAGTAGAACAGGTTTAATTAGCTCTCTCATCCAGTTGGCGAGCAACAGAATCTGGATGGATCCCAGGACTGGAATTCAGAATGTTATTGTGGAAATGCTCAGATTTTTCTCATGACAAAAAATGGTCTATCCACCAATGATTCAGAATAGTGGCATCCGATGTGAATTCTGCAAATTCAGCAAGTACCACAAAAGATGTTCATGTGTATAAGTTAAGATTTTAATTTCTGAGGGATTTATGGGCAACAGGCTGCATTCTGAAAATTACATAACAAGTTTAATCCCACAAAACCAAACAGATGAGTTTATCACACTTCAACAGCATGAACTTCCATAAAAATTAAAACTCTGACAGGACAAATGTAAATCCAAGTTTTTAGCTTCTGATTCTTTTTATCTTCTTCCAGCCATCATCATTATTATTATTTAGGAGTGATTACTTCAGATTGACTTTACTGTAAAGTCGAGTAAGTTCCGTACATGTGGGACTCACCTAGATAATAAAGCATAGAAAAGATGTGTCTGCCTGTGTTTACATGTGTACAGGCTCAAGTTTCACTTTGATCATTGCTGTCAATTGAACAAATCATCAAAAACATATAATTGAGTCCCACAAACTGTAACATCTTTTCACGAATCTGAATTTTTGATACGCTGGTGTCCACTTTACACAAATCCAAACCATGCATTCAGACTGTCATCTATGATTAGGTAGACACTCTGACTTTCACTTCGCTGGAGGAATATTAGCTATTGGATGGGATGCATTTAAGAAAGAATGGTTCTAGTTCTTAAGATCTAGGGCTGATGCCATAAGATCTGTCAAAAATGATGACTTGTAGCTGACACCTTTGTAGTCTCTTTTAAACTGCATAACCCAAAAATACGCACTTCATTGCAATCTTATCCAGTTCATCCTCAAAGGAGGTATGATTATCAACAAAAAATGTCCATTCAAACACCAAGTGGGAACAGAGAATGAGAAGATTAAGGATGAGATCATATAATAGATACAGGAGTATTACAATGCGAAAGTCATGAAAGCAACATATTAATTACAACGCAAGCAAGAACTAATGCATAAAGCCAAAAAGTTTTAGAATTTTTGCCATAGAGTGCTCTTGAAACCTCTAGCAAATAGCTTCCAACATAAATCAAACCTTATTATGAGGGATTTTTTTCCTTATTAAGATAAACCGTGTAAATTTGGAATACTCGTCAATTAACAAAAAACGATGAGAAAGGAATGAGGCACGGCCCCAAATATTGAACCGAATCATCCCAAACAAAATTTACAATTCAGTGCAAAAAAAAATACATGGACTACAGTTTTAAAAAGTGCACATGCACCATAGTTCAATCAGAAGTATCACTATAAATAAACTAAGATGGGTAAAGGTTTTTTTTATGACCAAGGGAAAGTAAGACACAGATCCTTTCTATCATGTGCATTAATAGATATGTGGAAGTAGAAGGTTGAAGCAGGAACATGCCATCAAGTTCAATCCCTGTACGAATCCTTTTCCTAATCTTTAGATTCTGAATTTTAAACTAGCTTCAAGTAAGAACTTGATGAAAGAGGACTAAGATGAGTAATACCTTCCATTTAACTTTTGAGAAGCAATAACAAGAATGGTGGGAGCTTTTGAGAGATTGCTAGTATCGTTCAAATGTGGGCACAATGCTGCCTTCATTTGACCATAAATGACTTCTAGGATTTAGAAGCCCCACACACTTGACAACTTGTAGTCACCTGAAACCTGGCAGGTAACCAATACTTCAAATAGTCAGAAGGACAAATGACCAAATGCACAAGGAACCAGCTAACTATTACAGTGGCACGCACAGAATGACCAAAATGAGATAATGCACAATGTACTTTCACCAAACAAGCCCTAAACAACAGCCCCAGTGATGGAAACAGGATTCAATCCATGATACAGGGATACTTTGGAACTGGCAGTGCATCTATATCATATCATATCTGATACTTCATTCTTATATGTAGAAATTCGTGTCATTGCATTTTTTTTTTGTGGTAACAAAAATTTCATTAAAGGAAAAAACTGAGATACAACACAATACAATCCACTGCAGAAGGAAGCAATGGTACAAAAGCATTATACCAAAGCAGCAGCAACAGTTCAAAGAGCTAACTACAAAAGGAAAGGATCTATCTATTCTTTATTTAGCCAAGGAATCTGCAAACACATCAGCCAATGGGCTCACATGCTTAAAAAATACATTTACTTGAGAGTGCATGAATTTGATTTCTCTGATAAAAAACTGAAATTTCCAGGGGAGGCTGCAGGGGAAGAGATCCAATGTATTGCATTAATCAAATAGATTTCCATAACCAAACTAGAATGAAAATGAGAAGTAAACACATGAATCGCCTCTAAAATTGCCAAAAGTTCCACTCATTAGAGTCCTAACAGCCCAAGTGTTTGAAAACAATGCCAACACAACTCCTTTGCCATTGCTGAGAACCCCACCAATCCTTGCCAGCCAGAGATTACCCCTAACAGCACCATTCACATTGAACTTCAAGTCTTCAACTCCCCACTAGAAGTGGGCGACCAACATAAAAAGTTCCTCATCTTGAGAGGCCTGCATACCAAAGATGCCTCCCAGTCAAACCATCCAATCTAAGACTATCAAATAAGTTTCTCAAAGATGCCCACTTGGTCAATCTCAAAACCAATAAATCCAATAAATCTTCCACTAACATGGAAGCTCACTTAAAACTCTATCATTGCATGTCCATGCTGTATCTAGCTATCATAGGGCTCAACAACTTTTATCACTGAATAAAAGACCTAAAACATAATTTGGAAGAAATTAGGATCAGAAACACACATAAAAATCTTTATAATACAAGAAATCTCCCTCCCGCTTGTGTGTTTCCAAATGATCCGGACCCACATTCATGCTGGTAATACAAGAAATAAACCCACTCCTTTAGTTTTCTTGGCTCTGATGACCCAACACCAGTAGAAACCTTGCTCTGATAACCTAATCCTTCAGCCAATTTGTTGTGGTACCATGTAGGATCACGCCAATAGATGGCAGATGAAAGTAACAAAAAAGGTGAAGGAGAAGAAGAGAAGTGAAAGTATTGTTTTGCATTCAAAAACAAAAGATGAATTTGAAGATACAACCTATGTAGAAGTGTATGCCGCACCATTCCACTGCATGAAACACTATTCCACTCCAAGAGCAGCTACAACTACAACAATTATACTAATAATTTACATGCATGGTTGTTTAGGGAGAGCAAATGGTCTAGACTATTAGGGTACATCAGACAATTGCATTTTCAATGCCCATGTTGCTTGCAGTAGTTGCATATCAGATGACTATTAATTGCCTACAATGCACCCACAAGTGCCATATAAAGTGGTTTAAGTCTCAGAGATGGCAGTAGGAGAACATTTGTGCAGCAACATTCCTGCGGAAAAGGACAAGCTTTCCACAGATATGTGCAAATCTAAAGTCTGGTCTGGTGTAGACATCCCAATTTCAGGCAAACCCCACAAAATCAGCCCAATTGACTCTTATCCTATGTCATGCATGGATGCACCCCCATCCAAACTGATGGATTTAACAGGGATAATTTGCTTAATATTCCTACAAATTTAATCAGAAATTCCTCCAGTCTCCATGTGATCAAGCCTGTTGATCCATCAAAACCTTTTTTTTTTGAAATCAGTAAATTTTATTTTTCCAACAAAACAACACAAAAAGACTAAGCAGAAAACTCTACTTAGTCAAACCCGAAAAAAGAAAACAAACTCCAAAAAACAAAAGTTACATATAAAAAAAAAAAACTAGAAGAGCGAGAGTCTCCTTCCCTAGAAAGACCATCCGCCATAACATTTGCCTCGCAAGGAATATGATGAAAAGAAGCCCTCAACAAAACCCATCATCCTTGTACCACGGACCAAAATTCAAGCCTTTATAACACTCTAGAGCCCACTCAGATCTTAGCCATATACAAATCAAGCAAATCCAACCTCAAGCTCTGCACCATCAAACCCCTCACACTTTCACGCCTTTATCCTTGGATTGGACTCACATTGGCCCACCTTTAAACCCATTGTTGAATAAGGAATAGAAAGAGAAGGGATGGTGATGTCACCCTCCTGCCTCATTTTCTATCTCCCCTTTCCAATGATACCCGGATACTTGTACAAGCCCTACATATCCATGTCGGATCAATACAACACATTATTGGTACCTGATGTTGCATTGATACTTCTTTTGTACAACTGTACTAGTTTAACATGTCCTACTTCCCAAGTCCTCTTTTTTCATATAGTTCTATAAATTTTTTAATCCTCAATGTCTAGAAGAACGTGTCAATAATGAAAATTTCATTCATTCAAATGTGATCTAAAGAAAAAATTTAACACACGTGTATCCGTATCCATGTCATAGATTTTCAAAAGCGCAAGGGCGGCTCTATGTATCCATGTTTGTACCTGTATCCATATATGGGCATCATAGCCCTTTTCTCCTCTCCATCTCCTTGCAACATCTCTCTCCTGTATTCCTCCCCTCTTCCTAAAAAATCAGTCCCGCATATACTTTCACTCCATGAATCGCTAGTCTTCTCTTTCCAGCCATTGAAAAGCAGGTAAATGTGAAAAATCCAAAGGCTCTCAAATTATTGAGCTGTCTGTTAAATTGCAAGCACATGGAATGATCTAAGCCATTCACTTCACACCTCCTTTCCTAATCCAAACCATTTCTGAGCCTTTGTAAATAGAAGGCCTCAGTGCCTCACCTTACCCATCTTAGACAGCTCCAATTTTTTCACTTTGCTCTTCTAGCTTCCTCCTTAAGAAAACAATGACAAAGTACATGTGAAAATAGAGAGAAGATATTAAAGGGGAAAAAAGAAGAAGAAGAAGAACAGATGCTAGAGGAGTGAAATGAGTTTGAAAGTGACCTCCCCACCCCTCATCACCACCATTAAAAGCTGAATATAATTTTATTACACCATTCTATACCTCCATGGACTCCTATAACGCTATTATGCCACTGAAATCCCAATTTGGTCCGCATATCCTTCGAGTCTTGTTTAATTGGGACCTCATTTTGCACCTTTTTATTTACTGTGATCATAAATTACATAGCAATTCCTACTTTTGTTATACTTGGGGACCGTTTTGTATGACCAATTCGGGGGTGCCTAATAGCTTTCCCCCACATAATTGAACCTCTTGCCCAATTTTTGGGCTAAACTAGAAATACCTTACATGTTTTCTAATTCATTTGAGGACGAATTTTTGGCAACTCCTCCACTAAAAAAGTTACAAATTTACAACCAAGTATTCTATTAGCACCTTAATCTCACAGGAGGCAGGTCCCTTTTTTTCCAAAAATGGAAGCGCGGTGGGTGGCGTTAATGACTACAGCAAGTCTATTGAGGATAGATTCATACTTGTAAGGAGCTAACAACTTCAAACCATACTTAGTTTCCTTGTTTTTTCCTATTAGACCAGGTAATCTAAACACTCGGCCACACTTTATCCAGGGCCAATGGTCTGACCAAACCCAACTACACCAAAAATGATGGAAAGCCAATAAAAAATCAGCCCTGGCCCTTCATGGAAATTGCCGCTATAACCCCTATGGTGCCATACATTGGAGCCATGCCTTCAACGTGATGAAACATGGTCACTCAAGCATCCACTAGTGCAACCTCCAACCTTGGACCTCATAGAGTCATGTTGTCAATATTCTCAACTATGGTAACCATATTGTGAGATTCTTATAACTCTCATGCAAAGAGGGCCATTGAGTACTAACTCCTTTAACCCAAGGCCCCCCATTCTTATCCTTTACTTAAAAGATTCAAAAATGACCCTTGGAACAGACAAGAAATGGGTGATTTACAACAGATTGCAGAGTACACTACCAGCCCCAGATATTATACTTGATCAAAATAAAATCCATACTATCAATCAGAGTCATCCAAGAAATCAGATTAAGAACTATGTCCAAAACAAAATTTCCCAGGACCATTACCCCGACCAAATCAAGGGAAGCCCCACATGAATTCTTCAGGTAAAAGGAAGTACACAAAAAGCATTAGTATCCAGATTCAAAAGAAAAAAAATGGAAAGTGGGAGGAAGAGAGAGAGCGAGAGAGAAGAGGAGAGTCAATGGCTGGAGAAAGAGACCTTCGAGAATGTGTAGGTTTTGGTGGCGGTGAAGGGGCGCTGGAGCCAAGGAATCCGACGGAAGCCACTTTTACTTTGTGTGCCTTCGGGAATTTGTTGCGTCTTCCACTGCTTACCTTTCCGCAAAATAAATGAGATTTGAATGGCGTCCGCGGGTCTACGGTGGACCCGTAACCGTTAAATTAAAATATAGAATCATACTCGATTCGATCCGGTTTCTTGATTTCGAAATTAGAATAACAATCATATATGAAATGGGTGAAGATCTAGGTGAATAATGAGATTAAAAAAATATAATTTTTAAGAGATATTTTTAAAAATTTAGGTAATATGTCGGGTCTCGGATCCACGGTTCCAAACCAAGGTGGATCCGGACTCGGACCTATTCACTTATCGGGGCCTAAATAAGGACTCAGACCCGGTTTTTAACGGGTCGGAACCTCCGGATAATCAGAAAATCAAGGACCCATTTACATCTCTATTTAGAGGGATGCTAATGGGTTTCTAATTCTCCGATAAAAGGTTCCACATGTTAAAAATCGGGTTTTGATTCTTATTTAGGCTCCAAAACGGGTTTAGGTCCATTTTTAGACCCGTAACATAACTAGGTCAGGAGTCCATTCCACCTTGGTTCTGCTCCTTGGACTCGAACATATTTAGCTCAATTGTCAAGAATCTCTCCAAAAATTAGGTTTTTTTTTTTTTTTTCCATATCATTTTCTACTTAGACCCGGACCCATCCCATGTATGGAAATGGTTCTTAACGTGGTTCCATCTTCTCATTAATGGTTCCGATTCCAGAACCAAGAAATCGGTTCGGAACCAGGTCTCGATCCGGTTCCGGATCTATCTTCTCATTAACGATTTCCGAACTGACTCATTTACATCCCTAGTGCTTTAAACATATATCATAAATAGTTAGGAATATCATACATTAAATCTTTTGATTGGCAAATTCCTTTGGAATGACATTGGACTACATCTCATGCAAGATAATAACATTCATTTAGAGCTGTTCAAATCAATAGCTGAGCTCTAATATGCAGTATTTGTTGGCCTGAGAGGGGAAGGAAAAGAGGAATAAAGGTCAAATCATGGATATAATTTGGATTGCCAATTTATCTAAGTCGGGGAGATTAAAATGGGGGATAAAGATTTCATTTTATATTACATCAAGAATTTACTCTAACCACCTCCCCTTGTAACATCCAAACACTTAACAATTAAATTTTTATGTCATATCAAAAAAAAAAAAAAAAACACAAAAAAAAAACACCAATAAATTAAAGGAAGACACTTGTTAGATCCGAAATACCATACAGTTCTTGCCCTTGGCATAAAGTTTGGCCTGATCTCATAGAGAGAGATTTATTTGTAGTCATTGGAAAAAGAATCAAGTTCATTCCATGTCACCGGGCATCCATATTGAATGAGAAGGACACTATCATTCAAAGAACTCACGTTTTTATCAATGCATTTTAGCCTAATTCAAATCAACATGGTTACTTTTTTTTATATATAGAACAAATACCTTTATTGCAAACTGAATACAGATTACATCATAGAATTGACAAGAACTTGTTGCCTAATAAGATCCGGTACTTGATCATGGTTAATAATAAGATTTGGGTCACATTAAGATGAATGTTAATAAATTATGTCCTAAAAATAAAAGGCTTGAGGCTTATACAAACTAGGTCTAGAAGGGACCTTCAATAGGCTTGGGCCTTAAATGATCTCTGGCCTTTAGTAGGCCGGCTTTGGCGTCTTATATACCTCTTATTGGATGGCTCGGACTTGGGATTTAGGCTTCACGTCAAACTCAAACCTAGATTTATTAGGATCATAAATTCTTATTGTGCCCATACTTCAGTGCAAATAGGTCTAACTTTGTTGACTGTCCCAATCTTGATATCATTTCGTTATCAAAAATTTTTGCGGAACCTCAAAGTCCAGCCCAGCCTAACCCGTCTCAATTGACTAAATGGGCAGGCTATGGGGTGACATGTTTCCGGCAAGTTAGGTTCAGCCTGATACTTATGGCCCTTGTAGGGGTTGGGCCGAGTGTGGGCCTGTGTTTTTCAAATCGGGCATACCCTAAATATGCCTTAACCCAGCCCAACTCGGCCGATGAACACCCTGTTGCTATCTGCTCTTCCAATGTGGCTCAGGTTGAGCAGCGAATAACGTGAGCCAAGGTTAGGTTTAGGTGCACTTTGCTCTTCTCACAGTTATAGTCCAAGAGTTAAGGCACTAATTGTTGAGCACTGTTGGCATCCAGAGTGGGAACCAGGAATTCTTCCTTGGGGGGCTACTATGTAGAAATAAAATTTTGGGAGGGCTACATATAAAAGTTGCATATAATTTTTAAAACATATAAAGATTTTTTTAAATTTCAGGGGATATAATGAAAAATCCAAAAATTCTTTAAAACCTCAGGGGTTTTCTGGCCATCCCCGTTCCTAGTTCCGCCACGGTTGGCACCTTTAATTTCACACACACCTAAAGACTAATCCTTGTCCTTAAGTTAAAGTATCACTCTCGACCGATATTTCAATATAGGGAGATAAAAAAGGTCAAAGAGCCAAAGTTAGATCAATGTAATTTAGCATTATGTTTGGCTTCAGTATTTGTTAGAGAGAGCTTGCCTTCAACTTCTACTCTTTAAATTTTCTGCTCCCAACCGCGGGAAAAGAAAAAAACAGGTAGCTGCGGCGACTAATCACTGCATTTGGCCAACGGTCCGTGGTTTTAAATTGTAATGTCTTCATACGCGGTTGAGTATGGTTTCAACTTCCAACCTTCCAGAGGAAGAGCTGAAAGTTCGTTTAATTTACTTCTTCAAACGAATTCAATTTCAGGCTTCAGTTGCAAAGCCAAATGCCAATAGCCAGAACCCGTGTCATCCCTACGGTCAACCTGGAACTGATTTGATTTTTCTCAAGAAAAATTTACCTTCAGTGGGGCCCATCTAAATGAATAAAAATCAAGAGGATGGCTATTGGTAGTTCTCGAAGTGTGGACGCTGTTGTCCCAATAAGATTGACCGTTTGATAAAAACATGATAATGAATAATACTACATAGATTGTGTTAATTAAATTTTTTTTTTAAGAAGGGAGCCCCTTAGCTGAGTGCATGTGGTGGGGCCCATTTTACGGCCCATCCGAGTAGACCATCAAGTAGGGACCCCTACCCATTCAAGTGAACTAGATTACTGGATCGAGTGTGCATTCATTTTGGACATTGAAATTTTTTTGTCTGTGGAACGAGTGGGGGCCCAAGATAATCTAAGCCCCCAATCCTGTACACTGCCCGTTTTGGGAGAGATCTTTATATCCCCCAATTCCAGTCCCACGCCGAGGAGCTCCTTTTTATGAAATAATAAATCTTACGGCGGGGACAACTCTTATTAAAATAAGTTCTCGAATACACTATATACGAGGAGGGATTTTGTTCTAAAGGGCTCATATTATCAATGAATGGGCTTATTGGATTTTGAATAGGTGGCTTGAATGGGTGGAGCCTATTAAGTCAAATCCTCGCAGGCTTTGAGCTCCAAGCAAAGACTTCTAATCCGTTTTGAGTGAAATTCATTTCAACCATCTATTTGGATTTTGGAATCCCTGAATCTTCTCGTGGTAGATAATGGTTTTCCTTTTTATGAGTGGGCCCGCAAACATCGGTGAGTTACGTACATTTCAACGTAGTAACTTGGCAAGTCACGCTAGCGTCACGCTCTCCTCATCTGCCAAGCATTTCTCCCTCCAAAAATAACCGAAATAAAACCGGCATTTCAAACCTTCCTGCCTCCTCCGAGCCTAGCGTTCTTCCCTTTCTTCCCTTCCCGCTCTCTGCAACTTCTACAAATCTAGGGTTAGGGTTTCTTCTTCTTCTTCTTCTTCAAAGATGGGACAGCAGTCTTTGATCTACAGCTTCGTCGCTCGAGGAACTGTAATCCTTGCTGAATTCACCGAATTCTCTGGGAATTTCACAAGCGTCGCAGCTCAATGCCTTCAAAAGCTTCCCGCGTCCAACAACAAGTTCACCTACACCTGCGATTCACACACCTTCAACTACCTCGTCGAAAACGGTTTCAGTAAGTTTTCTCTTCTCAATTCTGCTTTTGATTTTGTGCTTCTTGCCCTTTCTATTGGCATTCCATGCGTGTTTGAATCAATACAAGGTTTGATTAGATCGGATTCTGTTGTGGAAGGATTTTGGAATTATTCTTCAATTGTTTCTATGATCTTGTTTAGATTCTTTCGGATGTCAATTCTATTGAGTTGGAAGAGAAGAGAATGCAAACAAATCTACGTAGAATATCATCTACTGTTTCAGATCACGGCAGGTGTTTATATCATGTATATAGTCTTAATTTGTTATTTGGTATCTGAGACAGAGTATTGGATTGCAGGAGTTTCATTAAGCGAGGACTTGAATAGTTGGAACCTTATGAAATTTGGATTTATTAGCTTTGGTAGCTTGGTAATCTTTATATCAATGCCTAGTCTTATTTTCTGATTTGTATGGGTTGGCTGTTGCCTTAATGAGGAAGATATGTATGGAAGAATATTCTGTTTAATGAGTAAATAAACAATTAACCTTCAGATTGCATGTAGAATTGCCATGTGATTAATTACCAAAGATTAAAAGTAAAAAGTTTAGGATGCAATAGCAAGGTTTAAAACAAAAATTGAAAAGTACCAATATTATCTTATTGTATCGCGATTGTAACACCATATATTGCCTGGTAGTGTGAAGAGTGCATTTTACAGCATTAAATCTGGAAGCTTTATATTTTCCTCTTTTCCAAAAGTTTTTTCACTTGTAGTTTGTATAATGTATAAAAAAAATGGAAAAGGAGTCAAATCTCTGAGATGTACTCTGGCAATTTACCTATTCAAAAAACCTGGTATTGTGGATGCAACATTAATTTGGTTGTGGGCGATAAGATCCACGAAAACAAAGTTTAAACTATGTTATTGTAATTTTTTGTCGTAGGTGTTGCTCTAGATTAGTTGTGATACAGAATGGATACGATAAGGGCGTGTTTGGATGTGTGGTGGAGTGAGGTGAGGTGAGGTATTTCTTTAAGATGACAATTTCTGGGATTTTCTATTAGGGGTATTTTTTCTTGCTTAATCTGGGAAGAGGAATCCATTGCAGCAAATGTAAAAGCAGCCACTCCTCTCAATCCTGTACATGTTGGAACAACTCATGGTTCGGTTGTCTGCTGATTTGATGGGTCCACTCTGTATTATGTCCCATGAATGTTAAGATCTTCCAAACAATTTTAATCAGTAATCCGGAAATAGATGGCTACCATTGGAATGGAGAGTGGTCCAAGATAAACTCCTTGAAATGCATGGGGCTCGCCCAACTGTGGGTATTGCATAGAGGAATAGGGGTTCACGACAAAATGTTCACTTGCTTCTTTGCTACTCTACTATCTGCGTTTCTGAATTTGGAAATTATGGGTGTGTTTTTCATCTTTTTGGAAAACCACATTGGAACTTAGATTTGGGAAATGATGAGCTTTAAGACTTTCAAGTTATTGCAATTTTTGTTTGAAGAGATATAAGGCTAAGCATTACATTTAGTCTTTTGTGAGGAAGTACATATGTTATCAAATAGACATTTCAGTCTGCAAGACATTTTGTTAGTAGGAGATTGATCAACAAGGAGCATTTAATAATGCTTTATCATGGACTCTCATCTACTGGTGTCTGGGATTTGTAGGCTGCTAATAACTTTTCTAACTTGGGAATATTATGTTTTTCTTCATATTGTTATTTGTTTTATCAGCTGAAGATTGAATTCCAACATACAATTTGAAAAAACAAATGCGGGAGAAATTTCATAAAGGATAGTGTCCCTTTTCTTCCCATTTTGTATTTCATATCTCGATGTATTTGTTTCTTATTACTGCATATTTACTCTAATTCCTTGCTCCACTCGTATTGTGATTTCTGAAACTGTGGAATTTCTGCTGTTATATTCTTTCTTGAATAATCCAGGTTTTGCTTGAATGAGATTTAGGGATGGTACCAATGTAGAATGGTGGTCGTGTTTCAAAATTTTGGCCTTTGGTTCAGTTATTAATTAGGAGACTCTTTAACTAAAACAGGGGCATTAAGGAATAGTCCCTGTCCTAACATGAGTGTGTCATTGAGAGTTTGTGAGTTTCACTCCTGTATGTAGCAAATAAAAAAGCGCATTAAGGAGCCATTGGTAGTTCTTCCAAGAGATTCCCTGTAAAAGAAAATTACAAATTTTGTAGTCTCTTATTATATGCACAGCTATGTGGCTAGAGTTTTCTGAAGGTATCTAACCCATACTTTTCCGCTATCTCTAGTTCGCATCTTTCCTGGGCAACCTCTTCTGCAATTTAAGAGATGAGCAACCAAAGGGCTCTGGGTACCTATGTGTACACTTTTTAACTGAACGTGCTCATTGGGAAATAGCTGGTTGTTCTTTTGAGACAGAGACACTGTCAAGTTACTTGATCTCAGTTTGTAGCCTCTTATATGCATTCCTTCATGGCTTTTGCTCACTGAAGATGTTAGATACTTGGATGTATAATGACGGTCTGGTCTAGAATATTTTCTTATATTTCTGGCTTGCAATTTTCTTGGGAAAACTCAGTAAATCTGATGGGTAATGTCAGTATGTCACACCATAGGCTTTAGTGACAATCTGTAAATGATGTATTTTTTGGGCCTAAGGTCTGCAAATGAACTACTTTCACCTCAACCGTGTTCTACAGTTTCCAGTCATCCAGTGGGACACTTGAATATCACAGTGCCACCATAATCCTAGTTGTATCACTCTACTTTTCAATAACCATAATAAGTATAGAAATTATCCAAGGAGACGTATGTAAAGCACTTATTACGTATCTCTTCTTCGTAGCCATTTGAATCTCATCACTTGAATTTTGATTGTCCTTTTGGCTGTATTTGTTGCAGCCTACTGTGTTGTTGCAGTAGAGTCAGCTGGAAGGCAAGTTCCTATTGCCTTCCTGGAGCGAGTCAAAGATGATTTCAACAAGAGGTATGGTGGAGGAAAAGCTTCCACTGCTGTTGCTAATGGCCTGAAAAAGGAGTTCGGGTAATTTCTTATTTCAACCCTTCAAATGGATGAGGGAAAAGGCATCTTTTGCTGTTTTGCTACTGAGTGATGAATCATATTAATGTCTCAGACCAAAACTGAAAGCGCACATGCAATACTGTGCGGACCACCCAGAGGAGATTAGTAAGCTCGCAAAGGTTAAGGCTCAGGTTTCAGAAGTTAAAGGAGTCATGATGGAAAACATTGAGAAGGTTGGGAGTCGATCTCTTTTGTTTTGTTTTGGTGTTTTTTTTTTTTTTGGTCTGCCCCATTCCATGGAAGCGACCGAATGATTTGAATCATTTGAGGCGTGGGATACTTCTAACTTGATTGATGCAGTCTATTGTCTACTCCTGTTGTACAGGTTCTTGACCGTGGTGAGAAGATCGAGCTTCTTGTTGACAAAACGGACGACCTTCGCTCTCAGGTCAGTTTAATTTTGTTTCAGAAATCATGGTTTAAAAGCTCATTGATTAGACCCAACACGACACATTTGTTTAGGTTTTTCTAGTCTAGTGCCAACAAAAGCTTATAAACAACATAATAAAGAAAAGCATATGAGAGACTAGCTCAGCCATGGTAAAGTGAGAAGCATAACTTGTTATGTCTTTTGGATCGACAAAGACACGAAAGGATGGAAATAAATAGATCCTGGGCCTGACTCAGAAAAGAGGATGAAGGAATCAGTTACTCGTAAACAAATGGTTGTACTTAGAAGCAGCATTCGCAATGACTATTGCAAAATGAAGAGGAATTTGTTATGATAATTTACTCCTTCGCTTTTCTCATTTGATTGGATGAGCCTTTGGTGATGAACTTTCGTTTCTTTTTTAGAAGGTTACTGTCTCACTTACATAATCATTTAAATGTGGAAAAAAAAAAAGTTGAGCAGCATTCGGAAATCTTCGTTGCTGCATATGCTTGCTTTGATCTTCTTCTTTTTATTGTTTTTGGTATGTCTATGGATCTTGAGGAAGTCTCAGTGTTGATCTTATATCAATGACTATAAAATTTGCACAAAGAAAACATGTTTGAATTAATATAGTGTAATGTTTTTTCTTTTTCTTTTTTTTTGCTTTACTGATACAGTGTGATGGTTATTAATGAGGTTATTTTGGATGTTAAAATGACACAGAAATCTTGTCAATTCTGATTTT
Organism: Umbellularia californica; assembly: GCA_028538565.1. Taxonomy (NCBI): domain Eukaryota; kingdom Viridiplantae; phylum Streptophyta; class Magnoliopsida; order Laurales; family Lauraceae; genus Umbellularia; species Umbellularia californica. The sequence goes on along the minus strand of JAPQWN010000001.1, from coordinate 6,788,037 downwards.
AAGAGTGAAAGTTGTGTGTTGCAGGCACAAGATTTCAGACAACAGGGCAAGAAGATGAAGAGGAAGATGTGGCTGGAGAATATGAAGATCAAGCTGATTGTTATGGGTATCATCATCGCTCTGATTCTTATCATAATCTTGTCCATTTGCCATGGCTTTAAATGTTGATGCAGAGACCCGTCGCTTTCTCCTGGTATATCAGTAGCGCTGTCATGTAATATCTTGCATGATCTTTTGCTTCTCATTTTTGTGAATGAGTCTAATTTTTTTGTTGTTTTCACTTTTCTCTGATGATGATCTGTATTTCATACGGCACTGGGTGTATAGATTCAATTCTTTTTACTAGAGAAAGAAAGGTCTTCTTGCAATTATTGAAGTTCTCTAAAAAGTAGATGTTCATAGTCAATGAATCATTTTTTTTTTGGAAGGGCAGGTAGGAGGGAATGAGCTTCTTAGTTCTTACCACCTGGATCCTAACCCCATACAAATGGTTTTTACACTCGGTATCTTTTTAGTACTGGATGAGAGTAGGGATGCATACAGGTTGGATTTGCTTTTGCAGGGAACTTGCTTAGTCCCACATCGACTAAAATGACCAAAATAATAGTCTTTAATAATATCAGGTGCACGTAGTCATATTGGGCTGTGAGGAGCATCGCGTTGTGAAGGGTCCCTTCATAAATCTGATATCAAATGAATCAGTCGCACTTTCTGAGCTCGTTATTTTGCAAATGCCAAACCTGACTCAAGCAAATTTTTTCTAAAAGGTAACGAAAGATTTAATTCAAAAGAAATAAAGCAAAATTTTTTTAAAAGATAAGAAGGTAGAAAGTACAAAAAACCAAAGAAACAAATAATTTTTTTTTTTAATGAAAGATTTCATTCAAAAGAAAAGAAGGTACAAAGTACAAAAAACCAAAGAAAAAGAGGAAGAGGCAGCGCAGGAAATACATCACCTCCAATCCTACTAACAAAATCACACTCACTCAAAGAAGCAACCTATCAACCATTTACAAAATCATACCCCAAGGAAGCAACCTATCAACTCATTGCTTGGCTAACACATCTAACTCAAACAAATTATGGATGGGATTTTCTTGACCTGCATGAAAACTAGCTGGGTTTGGGTTAGGGTTAACTTGTGTGACCTTTAAAACAGATTAATTCAATCAGTTCTTGAAATGAAGCTGGGCTCGGGCTTAGCATGTACAAATGATCGAGCCCTAATTTCATGGGTCGATAGGCTAGAAGGATTTTACATTAGCCATCCCAGTTTGGCACCGGTGCCCAGGCCTGAGACTTTGGAACTACGGCTAAATGGCATGGGCCTGGACCCATATCCACTTGATGGCCTACCCTAGCCTTGACATATATAAACACAAATAAGTCCAATATTTCACTAATGAGACGTGCCCAGCCCAGCCAAGCTTTTAAGCATGTGCATGAATCAATTCCTTAACAATGAGTTTGTATTCTCTCCTTCTATTATTAATGACAGTTTGCCGATTAAAAAAAAAATTTTACTATATCGCACAAGGAAAGTACTTTAACTTTGACCTCTCGTGAGAGAGTCTCAAGTCTAAGAGCAGCTCTATGGTTAAATTTCTTCTTTTTTTTTTTTTTTAATCTAGAGGATTTTACGAGTAAAAACCCCATAGGAACCCATACCACTGATGAGATCCTAGAATCACCGTATAGACGAGAGGGGTTCATTTGGTTCATTTCTATCTTTTTCAATGTCGACCATTTTGTCAGTCAGGTTTTCTTCAACATGTAACTGTCTTATTTACTGAACACAACAAAATGGTCGATATTGACCATATCGCGAAAAAAAAAATACGAATTTGTAGGTTCACTTGTAAATTCTCCACCTTCGCCTCCTCTCACTCCCCTTAAGTCCTGTTAGACAAATTGAATTCCTAATTTTCCATTTTCTCCCTTTCTATCCTCCACATGTTTGGATTCATTGAATCTCTCCCCCTCCCTCTCCTTTTCTTCTCCCCTCCTTCCCTTTCTCTCAATGGCATTTCATCGAACATGTTGTCTTTGACCTTCTCCTTCCCTCGTTGCATCTACACAGACGAAGAAACCTAAACCCTCTGGAACTTCAACAACATCCTCCAATGCCGATAATCGAGCGACTTCCCCATCTTTCCTGCCTACTTTTCCATCCCTCTCGAGCTCTTCTACTTCGTCTCATGCTCCTCCATCTTCCCCTTTCGATGGATCTTCCTCCAATTCGGCACCTTCATCGTCCTCTGCGACCTCACTCACTTCCTCAACATTTTCGCCTACGCACCTCACTCCTTCCATATCATACTCTCTCTCACAATCCTGACCGCATCCACTGCTCTGGAGCAGCACTAGCAATTAAGAGAGAAAAACCCAGTTTATATTTGGGTTCTGCAAATTGAGAGCAACCACCATAAAATGGTAGATATCAACCATATCGCTAAATGGCAAAAGAAAAGACAAAAACACACCAAGAGGACCCCTCCCGTCTATAAGGTGATTCTAGGACTTCATCGGTGATATGGGGTCCTATGGGGCTTTTGCCCGTAAAATCCTCTTTAATCTATGAATGCCCAACTTAGGAGGGTTTGTTTACTTTTAAAAATTCAATCCATTTTGTGGGACCCAATGGGAATATGTCAATTACTGACTACCAGAGGGTGGAAAGGGAATGATGTGGTTAAAAGGTTGCCAAAATATCCACCCTTCATTTTGGCAGTTAAAGTTAATAGCTTTAACTGCATTTTTGTTTTCTAAGCATGGTTCAATCCAAGGGGAGGGAGATGGGAGGTCGGTGTATCTGTTTCTTGTTTGGATCAACCAAGGGGTAGGGTCAATATTCAAGAGCAATTTTCTCCTACCGACGTATGCGAGAAAAACCTTGTGCGAAAATGAGTCTCCACCTTCAATGCAGAGGAACCCACCCTACATTCACCTAGGTAATTGACTTTTACAAAAGAAGTTTCCTGTGTGGACGTAAGCAGGAGAAAATTTTGGTTATGCCGCCTATATCTCTAGGATGTTACATGTCTGCTAACCAATTCTACATTGATTGGTCGTCGGTAGCCGGTAGGTGAGGGGTCAATTCATGCACGAGCAAATCACAAGTTAAGCGTGCCCTCAATGTTATGGACTGGGCCATGCAGAAGATTGTGCACTCATAGCCCATTTAGATAACTTTATTCCCAAATCCATCACATTAGCCTCATTCTACCCCAGCCCAGACCATTTGTCAATATATGAGGCTTATTCTTGTCACTTATTTTGCCACCAAAAAGTCTACTTGTCCCGGGATTAAATCCCGGGACTTGTCCCGACGCAAATGACCTTTTTGCCCCTCCCATGTGGAGTCGGGACAAGTAGCAGGGCTCTTTTGCCATAGGGAGAAATTAGACTCAGGCCTAACCCATTGGTCGAAAAGGCATGCAGGAGTACAGACCGAAATGGGGTGGGATGAAGCTTTGTTGAACGTGATGTTAGATTGGCATGCTTTCCTCGCAGCAAAAAGATGTCGCACATCAACATTAATCTCTCGTAAATAGACAAGGAGTTACTTAATTGGCAACCCTACATATAACCTTATTATCCAAGTATCGATTCCTAGCTCTTCCTATTTTTTTTTTTTTTAAGCTTCTCTTCTCATCATGCCCACTTGTGTGGGCTGTCTTGGTGCCAGCTCCTTGGGCTACCAAAAAAATTAACACTAAATTAGCTGGAGATTGATGTTTTTTTTTTTTTTTTTTTTTTGATATTGTAGGGTTCCTAACCCTTTGGGCCAGAATAATCCCTACGGGCTCAGGAGAGAAAGCCGGGTAAAATTCCCCTGTAGCCCCAATGTGGTAGTGCAGTTTCGAACCCACAACCTCCGGGTGCAAACCGTAATCCTAGGCCAACTGAGCTACCCCTCGTGGTTTTAGTTGGAGATTGATGTTAAAACTTAGAAGTGGAACTTGGCTAGCTACTTCTGGATCCTTTATTAAGGCATGCATTCGTTGATGTACCTCAAGGGTGATGCTTGACACTTGATAGTTGTCACAGCTTTCAAATCTCATGTAATCCCACGCAGCACATTACTCGATCGGTTCCATAGTTTCCTAGTTCCTCCGGAGACCCTCTTTTGACTTGGGAGGAACGCTGTTTTTGTTGAACTTTCTTAGTCCCACATCGACTACAGCCAAAAAATAAGAGTCGTTAATAACATCTTTGCACTCCTATCAAGGATGAGCTGTGAGGAGCATTGCGCTGTGAAGAGTCCCTTCACATTTCTGACACCCGAAGAATCAGGCGCACATTCTGAGCTCTTTTTTTCTCTTCTGATGAAAATGTGGAGTGCATGTACAGTACAGTGTAGCTATTATCACCAAGTTTAATTTTATGCTTACCGAACTTTCACTCACCTTTGCATTGAATATCAAAAAAATGATCAATGCAAAAAATTGTTATGTTTAAAAGATTCTTAAATTGTAAGGCAATTAAATAAAGTGTTAGGCTAATTTGAGAGGGTTGATTTTTTCATTTGTGGCATTAACATTATCTGTAAGAAGATATTTCCATCTATCCTACCGCTAATGGTAGAAATGCATCAAAGTGGGCTTTACTTCTACCGACAAAAAAGTGGGCTCCACGTTATTTTGAATTTATTGTGAGTGGAAAAACTGGTTAAGGGGTCATTATCAATACAATTTATCTCAGGCTAGGTGGTCTAAATTAGTACCGCAAAAATGGCAAACTAGGGTCAATCCGCGTCGTACGATTCAAAATAAAGACTCAAAAAATAATTCATATGAAAAAGCCCAATTCATTCATTACGAGAAAAAAAAATCATGACAAATTCAATCCCTAAGAGAGTTTTATAAGGAGTTGTTCAGTTGGGTATTTACTAGAATCTTAACAAGAAGAGGTCCCTCATGAAGCCATGTTCTGCAAATTATATTGATTTTTTGACACAGAGAGAGATAAATAATATTTTGCTATCGGAGGGTCCCCAATCTTTTGGGTTCGACTAATCCCTCCGGGTCCAGAGGGAAGACGGATAAACTCCCATGTAGCCCCAATGTGGTAATGTAGTTTGAAACCAAAAACCTCCGAGTGCAAACAGTGGTTCTAAACCAACCGAGCTACCCTTTAAAGTTTCCTCTCACATATATTAAAAGAAGAGTCCGGTAAAGAGTTATTCAAGCACAAGCAAACCGGCATAAGATACGGATGCCATCAAAGATAGGCGTTTTTTATTTTAATCTTTTTAAATAGAAATTCTTATTAAAGAGATGAAGAAATGACACGACCAATCAGCCAGCCACCAAAATGAATAAAATGCAGTCAAAATTGACTCTGTTTCAAGAACCATGGGCGCAAGATCGGGGCGGGCAGTCAGTTTTCACCTAATTGCCTAGGATTCAAACATGGACATACCACCTTTCAAACTTCCATCGTCATAGTTGCACAAGATAAGATCTATTTTAGTGAATCATTTACATAATGAAGAGATGGCAACCATTTACCTGATTGGGGACAGACAGGTTGTAGGATTGAATCCCTTCAAAAAAAAAAAATTTCACAAACTTTTATGCGACCCAAAACTTCCTCCCTTTCTTTTGCATTCTTCCTGCCTACAGCTCGGGTCAAGAACAAGTAGACAAACTCACAATATCATTAGTCAATGGGAGGTAGTTTGTCAAACAAAAAAAAAAAAAAAAACCTGAGTTATTTTTAAATTTTGGAAAACATGTTTAAGGTTTTTCTTAAATTAAAAAAAAAAAAAAAAACCATTTCGGACAATATTTTTTCCAGATTAAAAATTACCCCAATATGAAATATTTGCAACATCTGTTTGGAGGCCAATTAAATAAAAACACAACACGGAGCACTCGGCAGAGCAACCCAACAAACTTCATCTTCATAAATTAATACAAGACTAATGTTACATGATGCAACCCCACATTTTTTTTACAATAGCAAGTAATCGCTAGGAGAATCAAAATTCAAGGCACAATACAGGACACCACCCATATCATAAAAAACATTGGAGAAAAAATCAACAGGCCATTTGGTCTCTAAATTGAGAGATCTCTTCAAATATGGGTAACCTCCTCGACCGAAATGGAGCCCACTCCATCCGCAGGTCTAATCCTTCCACAAGGCCCAGGCCTAAAGCCGGCTGCTCGGACCGCTGTTGCAACTCAAGCTCCTGAATCAGTTCCTCAGCGCGGTTCCTCGACTTGCAGTCATCAGAGCCCCAACTTCCTGCAAGGACATCTTCAAGAAAAGACCGGGCTTCTTCGTATTGGCCCTGCTTGATTAGGCAAAGGCCCAAGTTGCAGGCCTTGTTGGCGTCTGGATCGATCTGCTGGGCTTTTCTGTAGACGACCTCAGCTGCAGCATAGTTTGATTGCTGCATGTAGGCCCAGCCCAAGTTGCCCTGTCAAGTCAAGTGACCTTGAGAGTAAGAGAAAAAAAAAGGGGGGAGTGGTTGGGATAAGAGGGGAAAGAAGACAAATGCAGAGATTAAAAAACTATTCTCATAAGGGATTGTTTGGATCCAAGGATTTTCAGAGCAGCTATCACAACTTCAATAAGGGCTCTTTGAATCAATTGAATATCTAAAAGATAAGATTTCTAAGATATAACTCATCTGAGATTTTAAGTGGCCGCGAATAAAATATCATGCTTGGACATCTGGTCAAACTTTTATTTGAAAGATTTTGCAATTCCTGTATTCCTGAAGTCTCTTCTTTTAGTAACAGTTGGTTCTATATCTGATAATTTGACCCTCATTTTAAATTATAATACTCTTATCATATCTGATAACTATGGCAACTTAATTGTAGTGAGAGAAATGACAAGAAGAATATATTTAGGGATTTTGTGCTAGAACTTCTATAGGGAGAAATCCCAACATTATAGAGTAAAACCCTATAAGGTAAGATTTCATTTTGGCCCCAAGATTCACATGCCTTTTTTTTTTTTTTTTTTCCCTCCTATAGAGACTCGTGAATCATGGATTTACAAAAAGTCAGATCCATCACTATCCAACCCATGACTCCTTGAATTAAAAAAATCAGTGTCATGAATCCTCACATCCAAAGATCCCTCACACATGATGAAAGTCAAGTTTTAAGTTTTAGAAACTATGGAACTCAAACCTCCTACAGGTTTCAAACTCGTGACCTCTTCCTCAAATACCATATTAAATTTTCTACGCAAATCATTCCTACCCATTCCTACCAAAAGACTTTTCATTAGGGTGGAGCCAACTCCTCAACACTCTCCACATGATGGCACTTCCTTCTAAATTATATGGACATGGTTACAGATATACAACTACTTAATAGCAAAAAGTGTGTTACTGTTCAGGAAAAACAAAAGAAGAAGAAGTGTAAATGTCATTACCAGTATTCTGGAGGTCTCTTGCTTGACAGAAACCTGAAACTTCTTGCCATGAGAGCGTGCGGTCTTGGTGGCCTTCCCATTGAAGACCTCCCCTTGATTAATCATTGTTAGCTTCCTCTTCAACAGCTCGATCTGTTCCTCTACTTTCCCACATTTCTGTCATACCCAACAAACATCAATATCACCATCTGAACGCTTCACTATATGAACAAGATTCTGGGTAGAAGGTCTAATAATTCCACTCATGGATGATGCAAGGTGTAAACAAAGATCATACCTTGTAGAGATCAATGAGGACATTGTCTAAGGATTCTTGGGCTTGTTTGGAGCAGCGATTTCTGAATGACTTGATTGCTTCAATGGCTTCCTCTGCCCTGTCCTGCTGCTTCATTACAATGGCCATGTCTTTCAAAGCACTATCCACTCTATCACCCTCATTTATGGCTTTCCAAAAGTGAACAATGGCGGCCTCCGGATCTTTCTCCACCAGCTGATCAAAATCCCGTGAACCAAAACATAAAGAAAAACCACCCAAATCATGTCAGATTTAACATATCAACCTATTTGTTTGCATTAAAATACATAGGATTTATGCCATATTTAGTTTAAGTTAAAAAATGAAGATAAATTCATGGAAAAATAGAATCAAAGGGTGATTCTATTTCCCATCTTAATATTGTTTCCCAATAAAGGATAAGTTATTTGATGCTTATTTTTGAAAATTCGCCATTCGACTTCAATTTTTAACAACTTATGGCATAAATTGTATGTAATCAATTCATAGGGCTGAAAAAAAAAAGGAACCAGCTCAAAATCTTTGGTCCATTGGTTTTAGGCTCCTAACAAATGACTTTTTGACCGAGGACCTATTTGTTAGCATTAAAATACATAGTATTTATATTCTACTTAGTTAAAAAATGAAGATCAATGGTGAATTTCCAAAATCGAGCAGCAAAGCAACTCATCCTTTCATGCAAAATAGAATCAAAGGGTGATGGCTGGATATTTATTTTCCACGTCCTTAATGATTCTTTTTCCAAGACCTATCCATTATAATGCAAACAAACAGGGCCTAAAAAAAAAAGAACCCAGCTGAATATCTCTGGTCCATAGGCTTTACATTACGGATGGAAGTGGAGATGTTGCCGAAACCTTTTGGGCTTTCCTAGTATTTGATTTACTAGCCTCGCGCGCATACTGATGGCTGGTATTCCTTTTCTCATCATCTAGATCTCCGGCCCACAGACATCAAATCATGTGCAGGGCTCGATTGGGTAACAATAATATAACAGTAGTAAGCCTAAAAGGTCAAAGTAACGCGAAAATCGATGCGGATGGATCGCCGGTAAACGAACCTGATCCGAAAGGTCCGTGTGGGCACTCCATATTCCAAAGTCCAAACCTCATCAAATCAAAACATTTCTGAAATTGGGAAAGCTACCATGTAATCGGATTCCATTGTAATGCAAATGTTAAAATTAACCTAACCAATTTTTTCTTTCAAAACCTAATCCTTGATCTCTCTTGATAGAGTGCACTATCAATTTTTTTTTTGTTTGTTGGTGCCGGTGGCAGATCGTCAATCGGATCAGATCTATGATGATTTTTCTAAAAGCCTTCATTTTGCATCTTGACCATACAGGATAGAGATTTTATTAAGGAGAGCAAAAAAAATTGATGGTGAGATTATATATAGAAGTGTAATAAGTGTAGAAACTCTACAAAGACCCATCTAAAAAACCCCACTCTCCTTGTCTAGATATCAAGATTTTACTCTAGACATAAAAAAAATTTTACTCTAGGCATCAAAGTTTTCAAGTGGAAATTTAAGTGGAAATTTAAGCTAAGAAAACACTTTTTTAAGTCTATGAATACGAATTCCAAGAGAAAGAAACAAAACCATTTAGAGAATGGAAGAGAAGAGAGATAAAACGATTGAAATGGTCTGGTTTGTTCGATCTAAGTATTGTTTGCTGAAAGTTTCATTTGTGAATCCAAAGCAAGTGTTGAATGGAGAGGGAAAGCGAGAAAAGGTAGGAAATCTGAAAACCAATGCAAAGGTTAGATTTCATTTGGGTTGAAACTTGAAATGATTGATCTTCATTTACCTGAAGGTGTTTGGCACGGACGTAGGGGCTGTCTCCTGAAGGGACTTTGTGAAGGACGTGGAAAAGATCCTTCTTTTCTCCCTTTCTCAGACAAGCCTTGGAATTGGAATTCGAATTCCCCTGCATTCTCTGATCTTTCCCTCTCTCTCTCTTTGATTCACTTGCAATTTCTCCTTCCAAAGCTATTGGTTTTCTTTTCCGCCTCTGCTTGCTTTGCTTCCACGGTTCCCCAAGAAAAACTACACGGCTTTTTGGATGGGGATTGAACTTGGACGGAAATGCGTCCAGGTTCTTAGTTTGGGTTTCGGCTTAACGAGCTGTCTCTTTGCCGGCTCACCACGTAATCTTTATTGTACATGTGTACATATAGGATACGTCCACGTTGTAACTTGCAAGACTTTCGCTCCTCTCTATCAGGTCCGGATCCGCTCTCGTAGGAGCTAATACTCGAAAACGTGTAACACTTGCCTCCAACTCCAACTCCAGCTCCAATCCTACGTGCTTATCGTTTGCATCGTTCAAAATAAATTCCAACATATCTACTTTTACATTTTTAAGTTTCAATTTATAAGGAATAGAATCCATTGCGAGATGGAGCACCTTGATGGAAACGTAACTAACGCCATGTCGGGAGGGATGCAACATTAGTGCACAATGCACAGTCATGATCGAGGTGATCCATCATCGATGGGACCCTTTAATTTTGAATTGAGACTTGGGGATTTATCAATGGAGAGGATGAGACATATCTTGAACGGTCTAGATTATCTTCATGTGAGCCCAATATAACAGCTGCAATAAAGGATCGAGTTGGGACTCCTAGTCTGAATCCCTAATCCTCCCAATCATACTCTCTTAGTCTATGGAAAGCTCTTCTCATAAAATAAGCTCTTCACAAATTTATTACTAATAGAAGGGCCCACCATCACATTGATTCTCGATAAATTGCAATAAATGTTAATTCATAAATTTCTTGCCAATGCCACTTCCCACGTTAGGGGTTTTTTTTTTCACTTGTGTGGCGTTCTTCTTTCTTACTTGTGTTCGCTTTCCTTTTCATGATGTGGACTTTCACTTGTGTGGGTGGGCTCTCATGGGAGTTAGTCCCTCTGGTTGAGGCATTGATTTTATTTTTTTATAATTAAATTTAGCCGAATTTTATGGAGAAATGAGGCATGTATTTTGAGCAATTTAGATTTTTAGTCGGTGGATCGACTTTGGATGGTACAATTTTCATGCTTGTTTAAACTAGAGAATTTTACCTAAAAAAGGACCCTAGATGGTCACTTACCAAAAGAGGTACCAATAGTATATATGGCACGAAAGTGGTATTCCTACCACACACACACACACACACACACATATATATATATATATATATTTACCTTTTTTCAACAACCGACGACGTCGTTATATAGTCAAACACATTTTTTTCCACTAGCTTCTGTTAAGCAACGACGTCGTTGCACAGTCACATGCAATTTTTGCACTAGCTTCTGTGAAGCAACGATGTCGTCACTGACCATTGCAATCGAAAAAAATTGATATTTGTATTATTTTGATGTGCGAACGCACTACAAGATCCAGAGGAATTACAAGCTTCTATCTTGCCATAAATTTCCATAACATATGAAGGGAAGAAGGCGATAGGATAAACAGAAGAAAAAATACAATAACTTTGGATATAAAAAAGCAAGCCCAAACAATGGCAAAAAAAAAGCTAAACTGCACCCAATACTTTGAGTAGAAAGAGAGTGCTGCAAAACAAAACACCCCAAACTAAAAGGAACAGAGAATGGGAGCAACTACACAACCAACTAACATTTTTAAGAAAGAACTTCACAACACCTGTCATCTAGAAAAACCCATAATAGTAGAATTAAGAGCACCAACAGCAACGAGAAAGGCAAAGCGGGGCCTTTCAACCACAAAACTGCACAAGATAAAAAGGAAGAAGAAGAAGCAATAGGGCCGCTGCTCAAAGAGCCACTACGAAGGCAGAAATAGCGAATTAATCACCCCAACTAAAGGCTCTTAATATAGGGCAAAATATATACTTTACAAATCGCCTAATAAACTGCTGGAAAGCTTGATTCTACAATCCAAAAGGTTAGAAAACGGCTTTTGGGACCACCTTGACTACCTTTTGAGGAAGGTAGAGACGAATCCACCAGGGGAAAAGGAAAAGGGGATGGAGGAAGAAGGGGGAAATGAGAAAGTGGAGTTTAAACAGTTGGAAAGCTTGATGCTGCAATCCAATAGGTTGGAAAACGACCTTTGGGACCACCTTAACTGTCTTTTAAGGAAGGAGGAGACGAAACAGCCAATGGAAAGGAGAAAAGAGACTGAGGAAGAAGGGAAAAATGGGGAAGTGGGGTTTCAGGGGAATTTTATGGGTTGAATGTGCGACGACATCGTCGCACGTTTCAATCATTAATAAAAAAAAAACGGAAGTGGTCTCCTGGGACCATTTCCGTACCATATATACTATTGGTACCTCTTCTGGTTAGTGGCTATGTGGGGTCCTTTTTTAGGTAAAATTCTCTTTAAACTATAATTGTTGGTCCTCACAGTAGAGAGAAGTTTATGCAAAACGTTTGCACAAGAAAGTCCACTATTTCAGGGATGTAAGTCAACTCAATGACCTTTTTTTCTCTGAAAATGACAAAACAAACATTATTAACAGATGTATTTGATATGAAGGATCTTGAAGTCCAAGCAGGACGGTTAATTTACAACTTCTCTCTGTTCTCTCTTTGTTACTAACCCTAGAAAAGAATGCAATAAAAAAAGGACTACCAAATCTTCCCAACATTATTATATTAAGCTTAAAACTAAACTATTGAACTTATTCCAAATGGGAGCAGTATGTCCCCACTCTAGAGTCTTTCCCTTTGTTTTAACCCTTCTTATCCAAAGGCTGAAGATCTTATGCTGATTCCCATTTTTGCTAAGAAATAAGAATCCAACCATACCAAATAAATCGAACTCCAAGAAAATGAGTGTCCTATACCTACACATACCCTCCCCCAAAATTTTTTTTCCACTCTAACCTCTTCGACATAGATTATAGGAACATTCAAAGTATAAAAATGTGTCTTAATTCATACCTCAAACCTAATTGTGTGCCAATAAAAGAGCAATACCTATGACCTCTATCATTAATGGAGAATACATAGTTAAAAGAACTGTGGAAAAATTTATACTTTTTTGAAATAATCAAATCTTCATATGCTTTTTTAAAAATGAGCCAAAAGTTCTATACCTTTCTAAAATCTTCCCAACTAAATAATATACAGAAGTCCCACAACATAAAAAAAAAAAAAAAAAAAAGTGGCCACATTTTCAATGTGTCTGTATCTTTTTAGTCCAAATATATTTAGCAAGAGATGCATAACATAAGCCCCTCAATAGTGGAAATGTTTTCTTCTTATTTCAAGTGGATAAGTTTAATCTTCTCTAACACTTCTTATATCATTGGAAACATATTTACCAAGTTCGGGCACTACATTGGGCAGGCCACTTCAGGGGAAGTACATGAAGTGATCCAAACCCTTTATATTAGGTCTTCAAAATTTAATAGCTATTACTTGAGCAACTGTGATATAAACAAAACGGGGACTACTACCCACGTCAGTGACAAACTAGAACTAGTGATGATTAAAAGGGCCAAAAGGAAAATTCCCCCTTCTTATATCAAAGAGCTCTGATGGATAAGGCCTAATGCACACTCCCATCATTATTATATCAGTTGGAGACAAGTAGACCCTATGATGGTGCCAGTCACATGGGCATTAAATTTCTTGGGTCCCACTTAAAATAGTTTACTTTCTGCCACCAAAATGCTACAATTTTTAAGTGTCACAGGCGTATAAAATGTGTTTGTCTGGTACCCACTAGAGGGAATTTGAAGAAGAAAATACATATAGTTTCAAACACACATCTCTCTTTATAGAACTAGGAACTATTTCTATGACGCATGATGACCAGACTTATCTCTCCCATCAATCCATATATTAACACCTTGAATAACTCTGCTAACCCTCTTTTTCCTTTAAAAATCAATCTATAAGTGCAACATGTGGAGACATGAAACAGTGTCAGAAGCATAGCATATAAATTTTTAATCGGTAGCATTTGCCCAAAAAAGTAAAGGCAACTATACAAATTAGAAAGCCTACCTAAAATTGTGCTCTGCTGATGTGTGTGTGTGTGTAGGATGCAAGATTTGGGACAACAAAGTTCCAGGTCTCACTGTGGAATGGGATAACCCTAATGTCCTAAAATTTCTAATGGAGGTAGTAAACTTTTTTTAGTTTCACAGGCAGTCACTTTCTAATGAAGATTTCACAGGTTCATGACGTAATAATCTAACGAAAATAAAACATGGGTCCTTCAATAAGAAAAGGAGAGGCCCCATTAGTTTCCAAGGTAAATACACTATGAAAATGGTTACAGTCACCAGGCATGGTAAAGAGTAAAAGAACATATGAAATGAATTACAGAAATACCTACAGTGATCTTTTCAGGTAATAACAAACATGCAAACAAAGCCTGCCCACATGCACATAAACAGAGAGAACAAACCACAGCCTTAATACTCTTGAGAAGAGTATAAACCTATCCTAAAAAATAGACTAAAATGTTGTCCCTATGATAAACCCCTCAAACAAAGCATAACCAAAAATCCCAACTTCCATTTCCATTTCTAGCTTTGATTGCCCCTACCTCGGCCACCCATCCGCCCCCGACCTCGACCATAGCCTCTCCCACCACCTCCCCCCCTGCCTCTTTCATATCCTGAACCTGGATCAAGCATATTGTATTGTTAAGTCCAACAACTGATGAATGCATGGGATTGCACGATAGATAAATACAGTGTGAAAGTGGATTCCATGCATAAACCAAAAATCCAACAAAATGGACTAGTGTGCATACAATATTCTGACAAAAGTGCACCTGTAGGTCAGGTTAGTTCACAGCTCATGTGCCAAAAGCATGCAAATGAGCATTGCCACAGCAGAGAGACCAAAAAAATAAAAATAAAAAGAGGATGGTTCAATCATCAGGTGGGCAAAAGTGCACATAGAACATGTGCTGCAAGTCGATATCTAAAATTTCATTCTATCATTGCGCGTTTAGCCAAACCTGATACATCATACATACTTGTTTCATCCAATCATAACCGATCAGCGGGCCAGCACTTGGCAGTTAGCAGATGTGAATTTGAAAGGACAAAAAAAAAATTCACAACAAGCATTTGTTTGTGTCTTCTGCATTTTCTATAGACAAATGAGTCCAGCAGCTAAAGAGGAACAATGATCTGAAGAGGATATTTGACACATGGACTAACAACAAACTCTAGATCATCAGAACATGGTGATCATCCATAAAAAAAATAAAAATTGGTGGATTCCAACTTATTCCAAGTATCAACTATTTTATATCTTCCTATGAGCTACGAAGTTGACTCTTTGGTTTCTACTGTTGGGCAAAGAACCAACTTATTCCAAGTATCAACTAGTCATATCTTCCTATCTGCGACAACGGTGACTCTTTGGTGGCTATTTTGTTTCATGAAGAACCATTAGGATATGCTTGTGTGATGAGAGGATGTCGCAATAGAGAGGAAAATTGTTCTGATTTTCCATGCAGCCCACTATTCTATTGTTTCGTGCGACACATTTTCCTTACAAAAAAGGAAAAAATGAACTGATTTTTCTCAATAGAGAGGATTTCCAATACTTATGGGAGAGATAGGAATGCAGGATTCCTCTCTCCAATGGAAATAGAAATCTGCAAAGTGTGAAATCTCTCGTTGCGCAAGCAAGCTCTTAGGAAGGACTATGGATATAAAACTTCAAATAAAATCAGTACCTTTCCAAAGGTATGGATGTGAAATACAATTGCGTAAAGGGAAGGAAATACCATTTCAAATAATTTGGCTAAATAAGAAATAGAGAGAGACTACACCAATGCAAAACAAAGTAGCTTTTTGACTGACTTGTTTTTCAGTCCATAATCCTTTCTATACTGCGGCGTTATATTGGCCACATTCCCGCTATTTTGCCTTGTTATGTATCTTCCTTGAGATGGGTATACCAATAGTCGATCCTATGATCTTTCGGTCTATTTTCATGGAGACAACCATAAGGCGAAGAAATTGGTCTTGTTCTGTATCTTCCTTGAAATGACATTTTTAGCATTGCCAAAAAAAGCAAAGCAAAGAAGAATGAACGCGGTAACCTGAGGTAAAAAAAAAATGATGTCCACACAAGGATTTAAAGAGCGGACTCGAGACCTAACTCAGTTAGGGCCAAGTCCTAGTCGAGTCGTCTGACTCCAACTTGGTCGAGCCACATGGGACTCGACCAAGTTGGGTCAAGTCCCAATTTAGGGCTCAGAAAAATAGATGCCATGGGTTTTTTTTTTTTTTTTTAAATGCAAATCCAACCACCCAAGCTGCCAATTCATAATGTCTATAGCTCCAACTTGGCTACAATCTTGTTGGAGACCAGTGGCGACTAGACATAATTCACAGCCCAAGCATTTCCCAATTCCCACAAGTCGGGATTGGGGTGGGCTTGATGTTCGAATCAGGAAGAACCTTCGATACCATGGGTTTGGGGAATCAAGGTATTGTGGATAGCACAGTAGATTTCTCATGGAAGTTTGCTTTAGGAGAGGAGATTCAATGAATTCGATGCAGAAGAGCACGCCGGAAATGATTGAGGAAGCAATTAGATTCCGAATAATAATTTGAATTTTTCGGGATCCAGTTCAGTTGGTAGACAGGGAGCCATTCTACCCTCGGATCAAAGGGCATTTAATCACACAAACCATTCGATGCCAATGAATGTGTATGGTGAGGATCAAAACTTCCTTAGAGTATCTCCTTAACAAAACATTGTAGAGTTGAATTCCAAGTCGAGTCACTATAGACCCAACTTGGTCATGGCCAAGTCTGAGTTGGCCGATTTTTTAATCCTTGACTTCCACACTGAAAAGGTCAAGCAGAAAATGTTATCACATGGATTGCCTATTGTTGAGAATCTATGGCATGTGGCTCTACAGTCCACTTAAGGCTCATGACATGAATGATCTGGATCATTGTCATATAAATTATTAAAGGTGAGTTCGGCATTATCCATGTTCACTGAATTCATATGATGGTATTGTATAATAAGGTATGTATGAACAAATGTGGTTTTGTATAATAAGTTAATAACGCATGCATGAACAGATGATCAGCCATTATGTGCTTACCACGATAACCCCAGCCTCTGCCACGCCCGCCACCACCTCGACTCCAATTCCATCCACCATTTTCTGTGAAAGAAAATGATCAGCTGTGATAAGCAAGACAGAAACAACAAAGCCTTTTTTTTTTCTTTAAATACCTTGGTAGTTTCCATATCCTTGATTGTTTCCGTATCCTTGGCTGTTTCCATATCCTTGATTGTTTCCATATCCTTGATTGTTTCCGTATCCTTGGCTGTTTCCATACCCTTGGCTGTTACCATACCCTTGGTTATGCCCATACCCTTGATTGTTACCATACCCTTGATTGTTACCGTACCCTTGGTTATTTCCATAACCTTGATTGTTACCATATCCTTGACTGTTGGCATATCCTCCTCTACCCCAACCTCTTCCTCTTCCTCTACCTCGACCACGTCCACGATTATATGAATCTGAAACAAATACAAATTCAGAAAAATCTACATAGAACTTCAGAAACATATCCAAACAGAAGTTCAATGTCACAATGAGCAGAACACTCTCCAATATTGCAAATATGCACTACCTCCATTAGCAACAGTGACTAGAGCTGGTGCTTGCTTGGGTGGCGGCTGCTGCTGCTTCTGCTGCTGGTAGTGATACTGAGGCTTTGGCTGATCAAGATATGATGGAGCTTGGTACCTAATGCAACAAATTCCAATTGTAATTTAAAAAAACTTGAACAGACAATTAGAAGTAAGAAAAGAAAAAAGAGAAAATGTGATTTGGTCTCAATAATGCCTGCAGACTAAAACATGGTTGTATAACTTTTCAAGTACCTTTCAGAACTCATTAAAAAAAAAAGTACCTTTCAGAACTCATCTGCATGATATGATGTCAAATTTCAAGTTAGATCCATCTTTCTGATGAAGCCATAAAGCAAAATTGGCTTGACTGAGAGTAAAATTTGATAAATACTAGGGTGTGTCTTTTCATTTGGTTAAATTTATTTCAAAAAATATAAAAATAGATATCATGGCCAAAATTCAAAAAAAAAAAAAAAAAAAAAAAAAAAAAACAACATCGTGAAGCTTATTCTACAGAACCAGAAACACCTCTTTTATGGGCTTTCTGCCATGCAAGATGATTTATATAGTATTACTTTCTTTGACTTCTATGGCTTCTCATTTGTTTTTGAAACCTTCTATTCCCTTAATGGGTTCTTTCTGATGAAATTGGTTAAGTCGTACCGTCTTGGTACTTATAACTGCTCAGTTGTGTAGCATGTGAGGTTGTACCGGTACCAGTGGTGCCAGAGTTGGAGGCCAGCTGCTGATTTTATACACGATCATGATTGCTTATAGCGTATCAACTCAGGTGGTCTTTACAACATACTTGAAAGCCTCTGGGTTCATCATGAAACTAAAAACAGCAGAGCTCTTGCTTTCAAGAGAAGGTGTAGCTAAACAATAAACTTATTTGTTATTTGGATTTGAATGATTTATTCAATCATGCACACATCTATTTTAACTCTACTAGAAAAATTTATCTTGCACTGATGATTGGACTACCAACTTATTCTAACTATGTGGTGCCATTAGATCCAATCAACTTATATCATACGACCTCCCATTTGTGTGCATTAGCTCAAATTTTACCCCGTTCTGAGTGACAATCATTTATGGATTAATCTAATCATGTGTCAAACATGCATTGTGCATTATACACATGATCAATCCAATGTGTGCATCCAATTGGAGAGAAATTTGGGACACAGCATACGCATCAAAAGCGTGCGGTATGTCATGTGTGATTTGGATTTTAGAAAGGAGACTGCACATAGATCGAATGCGAAGTATAGTTCAGCAGTCAGCACAGGTTTATTTCTCATATAGCATTTAAAACGATATTTGAATGCTAAGATAAATCTTCAAGCCAACCCAACCCAACTGCACATTGACTCCAGTCGAGTTGGTTTTGATTGATGTTCATCCTTATAGCCAAAGAAAGACAATATCTCAACTAAGTATTCAAAAAAAAAAAAAAAAAAAAGGAAAGACATTATCTCAACTTACCCCGGAGAGCTCGTGTTTAGCCCTTGGGTCGACAGAGAGATTGAGATCATTGAAACATGGCGAGTCGTCTCCAAACTACAAGAAACATGTATTTTGTCATCAAAATGGTTGAACATGTTTATGTAAGAAACACATATGATAGTATGAAAAAGAAAGAAGACGTACGGTACAAGGCCCTCTTCAATGGGTTCCCATACGTCGGTTATGCTTACTGAACTGATGGTGGTATCTTGATGCAACCCTGGGATCCTTTTCTGTTTATTTAAGGTAAATGAGAGAGATCATTAGAGATCAATTTGCGGAACACAAGAAAGGTGAGAAAGAACATCATAGAGAAGCTGAACCAACCTTTATAATTTCAGCAATGGCCACAGTCTTGCTGATAGCCTGCCCCATTGCCTTCAAAACAATCTCTCCCACCTGTTTCTCCTGAATATTTGCTAACAAATTAATAAATACAGCAACAAGTAATAAGGGCATTGTCATATTTGTCAAACTTTAAAATGCTAGCACTGAAAGTGTTATTATGAATAATATTGGGTTAAAAGGAATTTCCTCTTCCACCTCGGAGATGCACTCATTGAGAAACGAAGCGAAAAATTTAACTGTATCATCTCTTTGTTCCTTATGATCATATAACGCAAATTTGGTGTCTTTTTCTCTCTTTGTTCTTGTAAAACCATGGGCTTTACCCAGTGTAAAAAAATAGGGAAAAAAAATTCTTGAAGGAGCCAATGTAAAAAAAAAAAAAAATCCAAAATCTTCTATAAGATTTAGGGGCTTTTTGCAATTGAAAGGGAGGCTGGCAGGTCTGCCCCTGGCCGTAACCCACTGCAAAAGCTAGCTGTTGAAGTGGAGGTAACCATGGGTACTTAAGCCCAGGCTTTGAACGTGGATGTTTCTGATGTGGGACTTGCGGAGTCCCTTGTATGCCAGGTGTTCTTTTGCAGGTGATGGAAACACTGTCTTTCAACGGGATCTGCCACCTTGGCCCAGGCCTGACGGATCTCACACTCTCTTTCACTGGAAAGAGAGCCATCCTCAACTTAGATACCATTTGTAACACCGTGGGCCTTACCCATCGCAAAAGCAAGCTATTGAAGTGGAGGTAACCATGGACATTTAAGCCTAGGCTCTAGACTTGGATGTTTCCAATGTGGGACTTGTGGAGCCCCTTGTATCTCGGGTGTTCTTTGGCAGGTGATGGGCACACCGGATCTCACAGATCTAGCTTGGATCTTCCAAAATTATTTTGACTATGGTTTTCAATGATGGGATGGACTACGGTTTCATAATAGATGTAAGATCCTTGAAAAAGTGGGACTAACAACTGTCCTGTGATTATTGTTAAGAGAAAAACAATTGAAACAACATAACAAAAAGAGCTTGGAACTAGAGTTAAAATGCGTTTTAGTCGCAACATTGTCAAGTTCATGGCCAATATTAAGGGTCTAAATGAGCCAAGATAAGCCAAGCTTGAGTTTGGATTGACAATGCATGAGAAGCTTGAGCTCAACTCAACCTTAATGATTTTGTACCACAAACGGAAGTAATCTCTGATATGGGCTACATGATCAATCCAACCAAAGTATATCCAGCAGGGATTCACTAAAAAATAAAGCAGATATCACATATTCACATATAGAGGGAAAATGTTAAAATTTTAGGCACATAGATCGAGCATTATGATTTTCAAATGAGCTTGATTTTTTGCAGGGCCATCATCCATGAACGCTAATAAGTGTGTTCCGCAAATAATTCCTGTGACCAACATCCCTCGTGATGAACAGATTTTCTCTCTATTTGGTATCATCATGTCTTTACATACATAATTCTTGCTCTTGTCGGTCATACCGTCATACCATCATCAATATCATGATACTAATTGTCATTCTATTAATAATATTGATGGAAAGCAGGTGATGAAGTATGTCAGTAAATATTTTTATATCTTAAATTTTTCCGTGCTTTAAAAAAAAAAAACCTTATGACTCAAGTTTCAATTTGATTAGGGTGCTAAAACATTTTTGGACACAACTCTCATGTTAAAACCATAATTAAAGGCCTTCTTTGGTGCAACTATGTTTCATTAATTCCTTAAGGTGATCTATGTGCCCTCCTACAAGTTATATTGGTCTTAAGGGAATTAAGTTAGATCTAAAGGTTATTTATGTTCCCTTGAGATCGATATAATTTGTATAGGGTACATAGATCACCTTGAGGAATTGGTGAAACACGATTGCACCAAAGAAGGCGTTTAATTATGGTTCTAAAATTAGAGTTGCGTCACAAAATGTTCTAGCACCCTAATCAAATTGAAACTTGAGTCATAAGGTTTTTTAAAGCTTAGGAAAACCTAAGAAAAATTTTAAGATATAAAGTTTTTTTTATCAACATACTCCATAGTCCATCCTCTGCTTTCCATCAATATTATCAGTAGAATGACAATTGATACAATGATATACCATTTAAAAAAAAATAGTACCGTGATATCGATGTTGGTATGACTAACAAGAACAAGAATTATGTATATAAAGATATCAAATAGAAAAAAAAAATCAGAGTTTGGAAACTAGACTTTGATTTGGTCACTACATAGTGGAGTATGACCGAGTCATTTGTTTAGGGCATTTGGCTCTCTCTTTGCCCAGGTTGTTATTTTTACTGGACCATTTTCTCTTTAGTTTTTGGAAGATTTCATTAATGGAGCTGAGGTGGCATCTGTTCCACAACCAAGGTTTGGCTTATATGTTGGAACTCGGTCCTCCACTTTCACTTCCCCACAACACAACTCAAACTATTCAACTTCCCAAAATATTTTCTTTCCATTTTTCGAAGCACAATCCAATCTAAGAAGCTCATCAACAATCCAAAGTGTAGATTCCAAATGGTCAGATGCGAATCAACTCAGTTGTTGCCCACATTCTTGTTCTCTCTCTCTCTACATGCACATCCAATCAAAACTGCTGCATGCATCAGTTTTAGATCCGAGGGCTTATTCCCATTTCTGGTTTTTTGCTCATGCAGAAGAACAAATTTCTCCTTACATGCTTTAGATTAGTTTTTTTTCTTTTCTTTGTGTTTTTTTTTTTTTTTTGGCAGATCCTTTTATTCTTTGCAGATGAATGCCATAGAGTTTACTGAGGGCATATGTTTTCAGGCTTGCACTAACTGGATGTATTACAAGTGATAGATTTTTTTTTTTTTTAAATGGTTACAGGTGATAGCATTTCACTGATTCTTCTTGTTCAAGGATTGTTTCGATGTCTCTGAGTTGGGACACTGTGTTTGGAGACCACTTAGGAGGAACACCATTTTTTATTTTATAAAGATTTTTCTTTCAATTTTTTGGGGTAAGAATTCGACCTGACTCAACTCAACCCAAAGGGGACTGAGTCAGGGGTCAAGTCTGAGTTTTGAATCATTGGTTCATCATGACTGTATACTCCAAAACAGTCATTAATCCTCTTCAAGAAAAAAAAAAAAGGGAAAAAACCTCAACAAAATGGAAATTACTATAAATTTTGGGGATTGCCCATGCCTTCATGCAACAGTCGACCATGTGATGTTAGGTTTTTTCATCAAAATCAACCCAAAGATAAGTAAATAGTTCTCTCCTAATGTGCTTATGTTGTTTTGCATGTAACTACAGAGAATTCCAAGAAATTAGAAAAAACATCATTGAAAAAAAAAAGAGAGAAAAAATCTCAAGTTCTTCCTGTCACATGTGACTGTGATGCTGGGATAGTCAAAGAAATTCAGAAGAAGATAATAAAAAGATGTAAATATGTCAAGAGCTCGGGTGCGCACATAAATACAAAGAGAAGAAGGGAGAGGGGTTCTGTTAGGAGAGCTGAACATTAGACACTTCGATGATTTTCTAACCTTGTAGTCGACTGAAGCTTTCCTATTCTCTCTAAAACATCCCATAAAATTCCATGTTAATAATCTCATTATGGCTCTATACCCCTGGCGAATAAATTAATTATGGAAACAAAAAGGAAGTGCAAGAAATGAAAAATATTTGATAAAAAATCCTCAATACATATTCTCACATGTTACGAATCCTAAAGATAGTGTGATACAATAGAATTTGTATCGTAATGTATAATCCATTAATGAATCCTACCATTCTCTCCTAAACACAATGTATAATATTATCCATATTCATTGATATTCCAACAATGAGATTATCCCGGGGACTCTAGGATTACAAAACATTGGCTTTAATAGCAAAAGAGTCAAAATCCTGAAACATCCCTCAAGTGGTGGCAAGGTCTTGATACTCAATTATGTAGATGGCTAGGTTCAGGCCCCCTATTTGAAGCATATAAACAGTAAATATTTGATCAGATGGACCAACCCAATGATGTTAATCACTCCCACTAGAATGACATTTGGGTTGAAGCCCTGGGCTAATCCTGATACACACATACCTGCGATACTCTAACCTCCAAAGCTACCCCATCTAACCTACTTATGGCACCAATACCTCCCCGTTCCAATCAGAGGCTTGACCCTAGTTGCCCTGCCTCCCCGAGAAGGACTTCACTGTCCCTTAAGAGCTAAGCTAGCAAGCAGAATATTCGCAATGTATCAATGGTAAAGGAGATCATTTGAGAAATAACAAACACACACACCCCACTCAAAACTAAAATGAAATCAGTGCAGAGACATCAGAACCAGACAACACACAAATCCAACCCTTCACCTTCCTCAAACAGCAATCTAGACAATAATTTCCAACAACCCAATCCCATCAATCAATCAACTGCATAGAAAATCATATCAGGCAGCCCTAAAAACACAAAATAAACAACATTAAGTGCAAATCAAGCAACATGCTTAAATAGAAAAACTCACATATCTCCCCCACTCAATAGAAAAGAAAGATAGCAACAAGAAAAAGAATAAGAAAAACAAAACAGAGAGAGAAATAAAGACAGACCCACAAAACCCATTTCCAAATCATTAGCACCCATCAAAACAAAATTACAAGAGAAGAAAAAAAAAAAGCACCCCACTGACCAAAAACCCTGAAAAAGAAGAACCCCACAATCAAAATCATGAGAGAGAGAGAGAGAGAAGTAGTTACTTGGACGAGAGTGGTTGCATAGCTGATGTAATTTCTAATGAGACCCTGTGTGGTGATTCTGATCTCGTTCTCGTGAATGGTTGTTTCAGGCCTCGGCCTCTCCACTCTCTGGTATCTGTCCATGTCGTTTTCTAACCCCCTTGGTTTCTGATTAGGGTTTAAGGGTTTCTTTGTCTTTCTCTCCTCAGAAGTTGGGGAAGAGGAGAGAGGCGGATGAAAGGGATTAGAGAAACCCTAAAAAAAGGGCCTAAAACCCTAACTGCGAAGGAAGCATAAACCTCCGTTCTTTTCTCCTTTAAAAGTACCAGCCACAAGTAACAAGTGTGGGGAGATTAGGGCCCCTCCCCTTTCAAACGCAGATTGCAGTGGGGGTTTTCTGACAGCCACAGGGAATGCAGCACCTGGACATGGACCATGGCCCACATTATAAGTCCACGTCTCAATGTTTGTTATATGTTATTATGTTAGAAATTGTGTGGTCTTTGTTGAGCATTGACTAAGCTCATAAACAAACAGGTAGAGAGTATCACTCTATTGATTGAGCCAGAGAGTATCTCTCTCTATTGAATTCTTAAGATTCTCTCTTCCGGGAGTTTTGGGGGGCAAACGGGTCCCTTTGGGAAGGTTGTGCGAGTTTAGCATGGTAGGTTGCAAACGGGTCGGTCCAGCCTAGAACCATGATGTCCTCGATTCGGACCCATTTTTTTAAAGGGTGGACTTGGAATCGGAACCATTTACCATTCGGGTTCTAAAATCGGTTGTCGACACAAACCCGTTTAGTAGCTGGGTCCAAAATATAGGTTTCAGGTTGAGCTTTTAATGGGCCGGAACTCCGATTTATCAGATAATTGAGTATCCGTCTACTCTCTGAAAGAGAGCTAGAGATAAGCGAAACCATGTTTAGTTGAAGAAGGGGAGGAAAAGTAGTTTTTGAGGGAAGAGGCTATGGCGTATTATAATAAATAATGAACCCTACTTTCTATTTTAATTATACCTTGAAGGTTGGATGAGCCCATGAGTCTACAGGCCCGGAACGTTTATAGGTCTAGAACCGGATTCGTTTACCAATTGGGTCTTAAAATGAGTTTCATACCTAGACTCGTTTAGCCACATTGGTCCAAAATATAGGTTATAGACCTGGTTTTTAAAAGGAGTCTTATATAAAAACTAGTGCAACAGGCCCGCTGGTTTAAAACAAAAAACTTTTAAATAAAAATATTTATAAATTATAAATGAATATTATCATACAATCAAAAACATAGATACAATTAAAATTGAACTTCAAAAATCAAAGGTTTAAAGGGAAAAAATAACTAAAAATTACCAAATCAATTTATCTAAGTTTAGGACCTTTATTTTATGATATTTGTACTTGGCCACTAATTTAGTATAAATTTCAAAATAAAATGTGGATTTTGGAATCAATTGACCTCCACTAGGGCCCCACAGATTGATCGTGCAGAATGTTGAAAGGAAAATAATTAAGGATAAATAAGTAGCAAAATGCAACCATTTGGCTATGAAAGCGGCCCTCATAGATGTGAGATTGAAAAGAAAAAAAAAACTGCCTTTCACAATAGGAAAAATAGAATATTCGAACTTGGGATAAAAAAAAAAAAAAGAAGAAGAAAATTGGCTTTGACAGTGGGCCTATAGATTAATAAGAACAACAAAGATGAAGCCGATTATAATATGTAAGTGGATCCCAAATCTCTACAGCTTGAACCTGACATGAAGGCCCCATAATGCCCACCTATTGTAAAAAATCAATGATGGTGCCCATTAATGGATGAAGAAAAAAGAAAGAATGCCGAGAAAAAAGAAATTTGCAAGAGATTCGTTAGTGGAGCCCACCTCTCAAACCTAAATTGTCCAAATGCACAGTGGGCCCACTGATGATCGAGAAAGGGAAGAAAAATAAATTTGTTGGCTGATTTTTCACTTAATAAAGTCCAATGGCCGATGGGCCTGCGGGATAATAAAAGGGAAACGAATGGCAAAAAAAAAAACTCCTATAACAAAAAAGATGTAGAAGACAAGTAGATAAGTGTGTTTAAACGTAGCCTTCTTAGGAAAAAAAGTCTCGGTGGTAAGAAGGACTGCAATGCGAGAGAGAAATTATTAAATAGGAAAGTGATTTGCATTCATTGAGTGATATTAGAAAAGTTCAAACTTAAGGATTAGAAGAGGGTGGTTGGAAAGTGTTGAAACTTCTTGAGATTGGAGCATGCCACTTATGTGCTTCCTCGTGAAAAGGTTGCTGCTTTAATATATATAATAATAATGCTCATGTTGGCACCATCATGTTAAGTTGGTGTTAGTGGTCTTGTACATCTTTGATATCCTCTATTTGGATGCCTCTGGGTCATGTTTGGCGATCAAATTTTTGGAAATTTCTCTCAAATCTTTTTTTCACAAAGTCGTACCAACATTTTGCAAATCCTCAAGGATTTAAGTTTGACACCTCCCAAGGATTTGAAAATCATTATTTTTCCATAGATTTATGTAGCGATATTAATTATTTCTGCTATATATATATATCGATACTTATCAATATCATTGTGAAACCATCACCCTTACAAATTCTCATCAAAGAACCTTAAAAAGTTTGACATGTTTGTTTGTAGGGAGGAGTATAATAAAATGAAATTCAGTGTCGAATCAAGATAAAATGAAAGTGGATTTCTGCTAAATAAATAAAGTCACTGTAGAAAATCGTGTAGCTGGCATGCCACAGGTCCCATGTAAGATCAAGCAAATAGTAGTTGTCAATAGAGATAAGGGTTCCACTATATATATATATATATATATATATATATATATATATATATATATATAAACAGATTGATCTACTTTATATAAGACAAGAATTTTGCAGTAATCAGATATATTATCAAGATCGGATCTTATCCCCACATAGTAGAATCCCATTATACAATATTAAGCTAAAAGCCTTTTTGGATTTAATTTCGACTGATATGCTTTCACATTCTCTCTCCACTACTCATGCAAATACCTACTCATTTTTTTCATCAAACCACTCATGTTTCAGTTGTTCCTTCATGTCTATTCCATTTCTTCTCCAATTTCTCTATTTTTATGGAAAGAGGTAACTTTTTTTAATATATAATTATTTATGTTACAATTGAGATACCGTGAGCTAGTCAAGATTAAGGGATGTGGTTTTCTTGGCAGTAGAAGTATGAAACGTTACTTTTCGAAACCAATTATGTAGGGCCTTTTTTTTTTTTTTTTGTTCTTTGGTACCCTGACCAAAGGGACTGGAACCCAAGCCAGGACCTATATTCACACGGGAAAATAGTCCATTAAAATAGAAAAGAGATCCACACAAACGGAAAGAAAGCCCTAATCGTATTCACACACGGTAAGGTATCCCATCAAACCCCAAGTAGGTAAGAACCGATGTTCGTGGCCACTAGAATGACGATCCCATCCTAATTATGTAAGACAGTTGGAGTTAGATGCCCTAGTCGTGCATCACATTCACCGTTGCACTAAGATCCACATACGAGGTAATCCATATAGAGACTTTCCACCGACTTAACTCTTAAACCGATACATATATCCGGCGATACATATCTCTGGCACTGTGTCAGGAGTGCTCCATCTCCCGATCCTTTTACTTCCCAAGTTGTCAACTTGGCTAAAGCACACTGCACACCTGTACCCGTTCCTTGTTTTTGTAAAAAGCTTCTCTTTCTGTCAACGAGTAGAAGCAGTTACGCTTACGGGACTGCGAGCGATTGGAGATGGTATAAAAGTGGAGGACTGTCAGCCTGTCACACACTGATTTCTTCTTACTGCTAAAAAGAGAGCCATTTTGAAGACAATGTGCATAATTACCGAATGCGCATAATCCCCAAGCTAATTGAAGGGTTGTTGGTAATATATTCAGCACCATTTTTTGGTAAAACCAGTTCCCCAATGAACTTGTAAAAATGGGCAGGAGTCATAAATTTGTTCACATTAATTTAATGGGCACTGTAGACGATTAAAGCCATCTCCATCAGAGAATTCGGGTTTCTTCTTGAGACTGATAGCCCCATTTGATATACAGTTTTGAATCTTGGGCTTCTCGCCACAGGAAAAACAACCATGTAGGAATTACTTGGTACTTTATATATTTAATTTTCATGCTCAGATGCCTCGCACATTTAGTCTTGCCTAGCCAGTTTTCGATGGACGAGGGTCCTCTACGGCTACTACAGTAGGAGTCTGTTTTACTTCTTTCCTTCTTGGTTTTTTTGGTAGACGTTTACTTCTTTCTTAAAATAGTAAATGTCAACCAAAACTCAATCCTTTTAAAAATGTCCCCAACTGTTTATGCTTATCATCTATTTGAAGGACTTATATTGGGGGAGCTGTTAAAAACCCACTTGACTTATTTTTATACAGTTGAGTAGATTCCAAAGCTCTGATATCCAGTAGGCCTGTGGTTTTTACAAGCTTTGTCGGTTTCTATGTTATGTGATCCATTACAAATGCTTTTGGCTTTTCCATCATTGGGTAAGATGTGTTGGTAGGAAAAAAAAAAAAAAGAGGCTAGCATATAGTCTCGGTAAATGATGCGTGGAACTAAGAACATCCCATTAAGGCTTTAACTACTAGTCCAAATAGAACTCAGGTTTCAAAACAAAGCACAAAGTCAGTCTAATCCCTTTTTAAGAACAAACTGACAAGATTTGATCTTTCAGTTAATATTAAATCTAGTTAAATTAACATGAGTCATTTTAAATGAGCAGAGATTATATAGATGGCACTTCATACAGTGGTAACATATCTTATTTTGTGTGTCAGACCCACGTATATGCATACAAATTAATGGCTACAAACAAATAAACTTCCTCTCCCACCTTGATAATCTAACAGTGCAATCACTCTAACCAACCAACATAATTCAAAAGTTATACAATAATCAACTGGTGAAGTTCACAACCAACAATTTCTCATCGTCAAAGATGGCCCACACAACGTAAATCTAAGTTCACAACATTTTGTAGCACCATGCAACACCATGCAATCTCTCATTCATTTATTCCATCTATTACAAAAAGACCGACTCTAAGATTTTCAGCGCAACATCGACACCCTAGCTAGTTTCTAAACAAAAGGAAAGCATGCCACGTACGTACTTTAGCAAACACCACAAAACCAAGCAACACCATCATAAGAACACAAGTACTACCCAAAAGCCACCCACAAACAGTTCATGCCAATGGTTCTACAACCAAACCAAATCAAGGTAATGGAAAAACACTACTACATGCGGCTCCCTTTTTAGCGGCGCAACCAGCTCCGCCACCGGCTCCGCCCAGGCCACCGATCCCACCAATGCCTCCGGCGCCACCAAGGCCGCCGAGTCCACCAGTTCCGGCCGGTACACCGAGGCCACCGCCCAATTTGGGGAGCCCAACGATCCCGGCGACGCCGCCAACACCGCCGTAGCCGCCAATGCCGCCGAATATGAGGAAGTGCTTCTCGTCTTTAAGGCCTGCATCAGCTGTCTTGTTGTTTCCACTAGTGTTGAGCCCAGCTTTCTCATTTGGTAAGTTCCTGCCACTCGTGTGAACTATCACAAGTGCAAGGACTAGCACTACATGCACGTAAAACCTCGCCATATTCTCTCTCTCTCTTGAGATTGTTTTCCTTTTCTTTAAAGAGTATGAGGAGATTGCGGTGGTGCTTGCATGGTTTTTATACAAGGTTGGCGATGTGGGGGTGGTTAGCAGTAGTAAAAGCAAAGTTGAATGCTAACAAGAAAACACTTCCCAAGAAGGACAAGGAGGAAGTGATTTCTGGTAAAATCACCCACAACCGTACAAGTGTGAACAGAATGTGTGCATGTCAACCGAGACCGTCGAGATCGGAGATTAAATACAGTTTTTGGCGTGAATGCTTACCCTCCATTACTGATGCCAGCCTGAAGGTGTAAGAGTGTACGTTCTCTTTTAGCAATGGATTGATTAGAGATATGCAAGGCAAATTAGTATTAGGATAAATTAGCAAATAGTTCCTTAACTTTGTCATTTGAAGGCTCCACTTTAGGAGAGTTTTGTTTAACGTCAGTGGTTCACGTAGCCGGACATATCTCAGCCGGAAGTTCGTAAATATGCTAGATTACACATTGTCATGAGTGATTTGCCCCTGTAACGGCCTCAATACTTCATGAATAACCGTCTAAATATGTCATGCAATTTAAGCCCTTGATTTAAGCTCATAAGCACAATTATTTATGACTTATTTCCCCTGTAATTTCTTGTAGACCAAGTTTTGAATTTCAAATGACAATGGCTATCCATAGTGATATGTATAGAAAATCTCTATTGTAAAAGAAATTCAAGTGCACTCGTTCTAGGCATGAGGGATAGATTTTGCGACCTTTGAGTTTTCAAAGTAAACTTTTGTGAGGGATAGATTCTGCGACCTTGCTAGTTTAATATAGCATTTGCAATCCGAATAAAAGAAATATGGTTCAGATCAATATGAATCAAAGAAATAGGGTCTAGATGATTTGATTTTGATCTATACCCCACAATCTTCTTTTTTCTCTTTTTTTTTTCAATTTATCTGAGTTTTATATAAATTTATCTAAAATGTAATAAATTTATTGAGTTTTGGACAAACTTATCTGAGTTTTGAAATAAATTTATCCAAGTCTTGTACAAATTTATTTGAGTTTTTAGACAAATTTATCTGAGTTCCGCAGCAAATTTATTTGAATTCTAGACAAATTAATCTGAGTTTTGAAATAAATTAATCTGAATTCTGGAACAAATATATCTTAGTTCTGGACAAATTTATATGAGTTTGTATAAATTTATTTGAGTTCGAGAATAATTTATCTGAGTTTGTGATAGATAAATAGATAGGATTCCAACATGATGAAGGTTCGCAAATTAGAAGATATTCAATTTACTTGTCTTGGAGTGAGCAAATGTTAATAGTTTATATGAGGGGATGCCTGAACTGGTCTAAATTCTATATTTGCTAGGTTTCTAAATCAAGGAAATCGCTTCCACAATCACCAACTCGACAATGAAACAGTATCCTTCAAAAGGTTATGAATGCTTGATGTAATATGCTTAGCAGATTCACTTTCCCGCATTTGTATATAGTCGAAGCTCAAAATCTTTTTTTCCACTTTTCGTTCCTTCTTTGGTAAGCTTCTATGATTTTAGCCTTTGCATTTTTTAAATAAAGCGATAAGAGGTGAAATGGACATTATTGCCTTTTCAAGCTTATGAAATGGTATGCGGGACTTTGGCAGTATCAGATTAAATCATGAACCGTTTACAATAAAATTCAAAGTTGAGGGACCTCTGGCCAAACGCCCTTTGTTATTATTATTATTAGGTACATTAGCGTACCTTGTTGAAATCTAAGAAAACTCACACAATTGGAAAGAGGAAGTCCATAAAATAGGAAAGATAGCCCACACAAGTGGGATAGTATTAGAAAGATAGCCCATACAAGTGGGAGGAGCATCATAGCTAGAATTGATCTCCAAGCAGTCAGGTGACATTTGGGATACTAATCAATTGAGCAACCATTTGTTGTCATATGACGTCAATTTAAATATATCTTGGCTTCTTTCATGATGAATATATGAAAATGTGTCATTTTTAACCTTTTAGATAAAATTGTTGCTGTGATCTAAATGAGGAATGATCATATAAGCTTAAGCACAGGATAAAGTCTGTGAAGGTCCAATAAGTTCATGCATCTGATGCCTACTTTGCAAAGATCTAAACAGTTGCTAGGATGCATTAATCCGTTTTATGTAGATTTATTATTTAATGAAACTATCGTGGTATGGATTAAAAAACAGGGGTTTTAATTCCATGTTTATTATGTTCTTGTTATATAATGCAAATTGGGATCGCATGCATCCAAACCAGCACATGAATTCCTCTTTCCTAAATTGGCAGATGAAACCATAGATGTCTTTACATGTGAGATGAAATCAGTTGTCAGACAGGCGATTCTAGAATCGCACCATTTTATTTACTTCTGTTTTTGGCTGGTGGGTCCCACCAACATGAAATTTGTCACTAATGTAACAAGTTATGATGAGAGTAGAAATGCTAGATAAATTTATAGATGGCTCGTCCATAATTACATGTTTTTGTCATGATTCCACAAAAAATGTCACATATTTACTTATGCAACAACAGAGACTTAAAAAAAAAAAAAAAAAATCACTTTCTCCAGCAACTGGTCTTGATATATTTTTGGCATGGGTAGCATTAGACATTCTAAGAAGATTATACTCCAACAGATATGGGTCATGTTGAGAGGTCATCCGAACTGATCAAGAGGGTGGCTATACAATGTATTGTATGACTTGCTTCGATTCATAGGTGGATTTATTAAATGGTCAGATGGGAGTTCAACTCCAAACCATGCCATTTGTGGCATCTTATTATAATTAAGAGTGCCTTCGTTTCACCAGAGAATTCTAAAAATTATTCTGTATTCCATTTTTCTATTGTTTAGTGTTACACTCTTTTTCAGGGAAAAAAAATGAAATAATTTTCTTCGATAGGAGGATTTTGATTTAGTATGGGAGGGATAAAATTATATGATTTCTCTGGATGGTGAAAATTAAATTTTGTGGAGGCCAAAGTCCTCTCGTTGCACACAAGCTGCCTTTAAATAATTGAAGCACATTGTTAACTTCCTCTCCACCTTGATAATCTAATAATGCAATCACTCTAACCAACATGATTCAAAAGTCATAAAATAATCAACCAGTGAAGTTCACATCCAACAATTTTTCATCAGCAAAGATGGCCCACACCACGAAAATCTAAGTTCACAACATTTTCTAGCACCATGCAACACCATGCAATCTCTCATTCATTTATTCAATCTATAACAAAAGGACTCATTACTCTAAAATTTTCAGCACAACCTTGGCACCCCACCCCAGTTTCTAAACAAAGCAAAAACGAAAAGCATGCAACGTAGTACGTACTCCAGCAAACAACACAAAACCAAACAACACCGTCATAAGAACAGTACCAGACACAAACACTTGATGCCAATGGTTCTTCAACCAAACCAAATCAAGGTAATGCAACACCACCAAATGCGGCTCCCGTCTTAGTGGCGCAAACAGCTCCGCCCAGGCCACCGATCCCACCAACGCCTCCGGCACCACCAAGGCCACCGATCCCACCAGTGCCTCCGGCACCACCAAGGCCGCCGATCCCACCAGGGCCTCCGGCAGGTACACCGAGGCCACCGATCCCACCAGAGCCTCCGGCCGGTACACCGGGGCCGCCGATCCCACCAGTTCCGGCCGGTACACCGAGGCCACCGCCCAATGTGGGGAGCCCCACGATCCCGGCGACGCCGCCAACACCGCCGTAGCCACCAATGCCGCCGAATGTGAGGAAAGTCTTCTCGTCTTTAAGGCCTGCATCAGCTATCTTGCTGTTTCCACTCGTGTTGAGTCCTGCTTTCTCATTTGGCAAGTTCCTGCCACTCGTGTGAGCTACCACAAGTGCAAGGACTAGCATTACATGCACGTAAAACCTCGCCATTTCTCCCTCCCTCTCTCTCTCTCGATCGAGATTGTTTTCCTTTCTTTGGAGAGTATGAGGAGATTGTGGTGGTGCTTGCATGGTTTTTATACAAGGTTGGCGATGTGGGGTAGTTAGCAGTAGTAAAAGCAAAGTTGTATTCTAACAAGAAAACATTTCCCAAGAAGGAGGAAGTGCTTTCTGGCAAAATCATCCACAACCGTACAAGTGTGAATTGAATGTGTGCATGTCAACCGAGACCATCGAGATCGAAGATTAAATACTGTTTGTGGTATTAATGCTTACCCTTTGTTACTGATGCCAGGTCCGGAAGGTGTAAGAGTGAGTTCTCTTTTAGCAATTGAATGATTACAGATATGGCAGACAAATTATTATTATTAGCATTAGGTACTCTAAGGTGCCTGCGTTGAAATTTAAAGAGCTCACGCCAGTGGAAAGATAAAGTCAAGAAACTAGGAAGTAAGAAGGATAGTCCATACAAGTGGAAGGAATATATAGCATAGCTATAAGAATTGATCTACAAGCAGTCAAGTTACATATGAGTTACTAATCAATTGAGCATCCTTTTGTTGTCATATGGCCGACAATTTAATCATGTGCTGACTTCTTTCAAAAACAAAAAGTGAAATTATATAAATATGTGTGGTTTGTTTTTCTTTTACATAAAGATGTTGCTGTAATCTAAAAGAGGAATGATCATATAAGCTTAAGCACACGATAAGCACTGGGAAGGTCCAATAATATAAGTTCAGCATCTGATGTCTACTCTGCAAAGATCTAAACAGTTCCTAGGATGCATTCATCGTTTTATGTAGATTTATGATATAATGAAGCTATCGTGGTATGGATGATAAAAACATCATGTTTTAATTCCATAGTGCTTTTATGTTCTTTTAATGAAATCACATTTTTAGATGATAAAATACAAATTGGGATGCAGGCATCCAAACCAGCACATGAATTCCTCCTTCCTAAATTGGCAGGATTGCTAAGTTTCAGGCTAATAAGAGAATGATGGAAGGTTGTATCAGTAAATATGCCAATGCACTCATTGTTGAGTGATGTTGGAACCTTAGTTTTGCACACATGTCTGGAGATTGATCCATGTGCCCTCAAAAGTTAAAGTATCACACCTGGGCCAATAGCCTAAGATTGCAAAACCCATGGCTACGAATTTGATATGTCTTGATCGTATGATTTGGTTAACCTTACATAATCATTTCTCAAATTGAGATTATATATATATATATATATTATTAAGTATTTTATTCATTGTTTACTTCTTATCCTTATCCAATCATATTAGGCACCTATTGTATTCTTAAGCTTGAATATGGTAAATATTTGACGAGTCCCAATGACTAAGCCAAATGACAATTCTCTTGATATTGACCTTTGGTCAATATTACTCCTTGATGAAAGATTGGTGTCAACGCTGGGAAATTCCATTCGAATTGCCTCAAGATTCCAAAAGCAATGACGCAATGACAAATCATGTGTTCTTGATCTTGATCTAGATTGGCTATCAATTTTGATAAGCATCATTTTCTTAGGGGTAAATGTGTTGGACAGTTTGAATAGACATTTAGATCCATTATACTTAGATTTGTTGTTTCCACACAGGAGTATTGTATTATTTCATGCTACGCATGGGTAACTTTTTCTATTTTCATCTTACTGCAGTCTTAATGGTATTGACCTTTTAAAAAAAGAAATTTTTCAAAAAGGACGTATAAAAGTTTTGGTGCATTTTTTGAAAAGTGCATGAAGATTTGAATCCTTCAAAAACGTATAAAAGTTTTCCATTATTCTTTCAATAAAGTCTCCCCATTAAAGAAATTTTGAGAAATGACAAAGATACACTTATATCATTTTTCAAAAATTTCCTTTAATAAAACAATATTTAAGAGAAATGACTAAATCCAACCCAAATGACCTAGTGAGACCCATTTAACTACCTTATGCATGGATTATTGGAAAAAAGGGGATTCCAAATGACTAATAACCTAATTTTACAAAATCGATATGTTCATCAAAATCAAATTGTTCAGTTCCAGAGAAGGAAGATAATAGAAAAAGACAAAAACCTGTCATAAGGGAAGGGTATTTTTATCATTTTTCGAAAAGTTTATAGAGAGG
Organism: Umbellularia californica; assembly: GCA_028538565.1. Classification (NCBI taxonomy): domain Eukaryota; kingdom Viridiplantae; phylum Streptophyta; class Magnoliopsida; order Laurales; family Lauraceae; genus Umbellularia; species Umbellularia californica. The sequence continues at coordinate 6,752,429 of JAPQWN010000001.1, read as the reverse complement.
ACTTTGGTTGATATAATTGTGGAAAACTTTTATATTTTTATTGAAACATTAAGATTTCCATGCACTTTTTTTAAAAAATGAGACAAAATTTTATTCCTTTTTGAAAACTTTCTTTTAAAAAAATGGTATAGGCCTTTGTCAATCACAGAAGCCTATGTGGGAAAATGTTCGTTGACAAGAGACCGTTAAACAAGGATAGAAAAATATATATGATGGGTTGATTTTTTTGGCTTCCCTGTTCATTACGCGACATTTCCATTTTCCCTCCTCAAATCGATAGACGTTATCTAAGTGAGTCCCACAAACTAGACTTCATATAACTAATATATAATTTCCCTATAGTCTCCCTATAGGAGAACATTCTCCCGCCTATGTGAGTCTTTTGTGATGGCCTAACTATCGCATGTGCAGTCAATGACTCAAATCTAACTCCATAGTGGTGGTAGTGGTACTACCCACCTTTGATTTACATGTGTGAATAATATTCTAACTATTCCTTTTGGTATACCAGCTGTGGGGGAGGTGCCTGCCCGGGTAGGTTTAGAGGCCGTTCTTATCACCTAAGTAAATTGAAATCTAAAATGGAGGCATGCGATATGCTTCACATGGTCATCTAGCAATTGATACATTTATTCTCTAATATTATGACAACCGATTTTATTTACTAGTTATTATTATAGGGCCTTATTTCATTATCTTCCTTGAATATAATGTTTTGGAGAGTGGTCCATAAGTTAAATTTTATCATGGAAGCTATGAGGGCTTTTTCCCCCTTCCATACGACTTGCCTTTTCCAATATTAAAAATAACCACCTTTATTTTTAATTGGGAGATTTATAAAAAAGTATAAAACTTTTGGCTCATTTTCCAAAAAGTATCTGAAGATTTGAATATTGAGAAAATGTATATAAGTTATCCACAATTCTTTCAAACAAGTTCTCTCCATAGGTTTTTTGAGAAACGACAAAAATACCCTTCCCCTATTACATATTTTTATATTTTAGTAACCTCTTTCCTCCCCAAAAGAGCCATTTTGATTTTGATGATAATAACCATTTAATGAAACTAGTTTTTAGTAATTTGGAATCCTTTTTTTTTTTTTGTTATAATCATCCATGCATAAAGGTAGTTGAAGTGTACCCTGCTAGGTCATTTGGGTTGGATTAGATCATTTCTCTTAAATGATTTATTAAAGGAAAATTTTGAAAAATATTATAGGGGTACTTTTGTCGTTTGTCAAAAGTTTTTTTTTAATTTTTTCATAGGGAGAACTTGATCGAAAGAATTGTGAAAAACTTTATACTTTTTTGAAATATTAAAATCTACATATTATTTTTTAAAGCCAAAAGTTCTATACATTTTTTAAAATCTCCATTTAATTATTACATATAATAACTTTTAATTGTTCAAATCGGTCCACCACCTTCATGACCATTACAAAAATCTCATTAGGCCTGGTTTGTTTGGATGCAACTGAATTCTTCAGTAGGCTTGTTTGTTTGGATGAAATTGAATTTCTAGGGTTCAAGTAGTATGAGCTTCAACAGAGTATTAGAGAGGTGAGAGGTGAATGACATAAAATGAAGAGGTAGGGACACTAGCTTTTATAGGGGAGATGATTTGATAACTTTTAGCTAGCCACTTTACAATTTTTAGAGCTGATCTCTTAAAATTCACATGAATTCTATTTCATGCAAACATATAATAAGGCCTTAGTGGAAATTATCCCTGGAATTCATTATAAGACCGATCGAATTGGCATACTGTGTACATGGTCATTTTGATGGTGGGCACATCATTTTAAAGTTTTATGAGTGAGCCTCACTGTGGACCCAGACGAATTCCCCGTAAATCCGAGCACCAGTGGATCTAGAGTCTCCAATGGAAGTTGTGTTCCATGGCACATCACCTGCATCCAGGTTGGACTTGTTGCCGGATTATATATGATTATCGTTTCTTCTATTTGTTACTCTATATCTAGCGACTCCTTATAATTACATTAGAACACGTCACATTAATGCTTTTATCCCCTTCATACCACTATCCAAGTAGACATCCCAGGATTGTTCTCGAATAAATTAACTACTAAGACCCACAAGTAAGAAAAAAATTCGATCTTGTACACAACAAAACGTACGTAAACTTTCCACGACTTGAGCATATGATCTCCTGTAAAATTGACAAAAACAAAATTAAACTCTATAATCATAGTTTCAAGCATTATTCAAGTTCACCATGGGTAGATTTCAACTGATTTATTGTAAGTTCTGATAACCAAACTACAAAAGTAACCTTTTTACTTGACACGACACGTAACAAAAGAGAACTAGAGAGAGAAATTCACCCGAGTGATCCATGACATGACTAACATACCTGCCAAACCAAACAAACACCACCCTAACAACATAACAAGTAGACAACGTACACCATGGTTCTTCAACCAAACCAACTCTTAAGGCATTGGGTCACCACCAGTTCGGGTGGCCACCTGTGCTTTACCCCCGGCAGCTCCATCCAATGCGCCGGCTCCCCCTGCACCCCCCGTGCCACCCGCGCCGCAGCCGGCTCCACCAGTTCCACCGGTGGAGGGGACCCCACCAGTTCCTCCAGTGGAGGGGACCCCACCAGTTCCGCCACCGAGCGTGGGGAGCCCCACGATGCCAGCGACACCGCCGATGCCGCCAAGGCCTCCAAGGCCGCCGAATGTGAGGAAATGCTTATCGTCTTTGAGGCCTGCGTCATCAGCTGGGGCGTTTTTCGCACTCGTGTTGAGTCCTGAAGACTCAGTTGGCACGCTTCTGCCACTCGTGTGAACCACCACCAGTGCAAGTACTAGCAGCACTGCTACATACTGATTCAACAACTTCGCCATCTCTCTCTCTCTTTCTATCTCTATCTATCAGTTGATGGGTTGTTTTGTGAAGGCAAGATGATGAGGAGGTGATGGTGGTTGCAGGGGTTTTATACATGCGTGTGGGTGTAGGACAGTTAAGTGGAGTAAAGGGAATGTTAAATGCAATCACGAATACAGTTCCACGAGGAAGAGGAAGAAGAAGAAGCAAAGACTTTATGGGAAAGATCATCCACCACCGTACATATGGGGATGGATTTTATGCATGTCAATTTGGACCGTCCATATGGGATTTTGCTTTTATTGCTTACCGTCCATTGATGGCCTCTGATCACTAGGACGATGGCTGTAAACGAATCTTTTATGATTGGAACTGGATGGCATGCAATCCTCCTGGCTGTAACGAGTTACGTCCAAGCGACGAGTCCGGATCTCTAGCTAAGTGGTATCCTACGTGTTTTCGGTGAGTGGGATGTATGGAACTCCACTGTGAGGCCCACCTATTTATAATTTGGATCGTTTAAATTGAATATCACCCCCTGGGACAACTTTATCTTGGAACCAACTCTTTTTAAAATTAAACTTGAGAATATATCACTAGGGGGACATGTTCCTATGTGGAGCTTATTGCTTGATTTTAAAAATAACAATGCATGCAGGCCATTTGATGCCTAACTCTTGTTTGAGTAAGATTAAGAAAATTTATACAATGTAGAGATGAAAGATTTATAAAATCCATACAGCCCCGAGCATTCATCCCAAGACTCATTTTCAATAGGTACGGCCACTTTGGAGTTCCACTTTGTCATCTAGAAATTCTCCCAGTCAAAGACTAAGATGATTTTTCTAAAAGGGAGAGCGCGATCTGGTATGTGTTGGATTTTCTTGAACTTCGCCGGTGAAAGCCGACCTTAACATAGATAGAAAAATGCTTTGATGATGATGATTGAGAAATCATATTCAATTATTTATACTAAATCTTGTATTTTACAACTTATTGATACAAATATCAACAAAAGGTCACCAACCACATTTTTCAAAAATGGGATACATTTGATACAGAGCAGGCTACTACTCTACCAATGGTCCCACCAAGTATATCTTTAGTAGCTTCTTAATTTTATTGTAATTAGGATTAATATTCTAATTTATTTGGTTTATTTAATGAGCCTATTTCAATTAAGTCCCATTTGAAGAGGCTCACATACAGAACGTCTCGAAATAATACCTGGAGCAGGAGATTCGATTAACCGAGATTCAGAAGATGAAATTTCACCTCTCCCAACAGTGGATTTAGCCAGAGCATTTATAACACGATCCAAAGAAGCCTACTAACGGGTATCCGAGTAATTCTTCCTGTTGCTTTTACAGAACTTCCCTCTTGTATCATTAAACCGTCATCCATTAATACAACGCCAAGTCGCCAACATTACTTGATTCCAAATTCGGAGCGTTTCTCACATAAACATCTAACTGTTTCTCTTATCATATTAAAACATCTCTATCAAAAGCTTAATCTTCACCAACGCTTTTCCATATCAGGTACTCTTAACTCTCATACCCTCAATCTCTATCATAGATTGTCTTTCTTTGTAAACTACTTTTTTTAATTATTTTTAAAGCAATCTTCTTTAAGTTTTTACTGATTTGGTTATGTCTTTTTTTATAATATATGTGTATTTTTAATCATATATTTTTTATTATATATGTTAATTATAACTCACTAACTTAAATATAATCTGTTTTTATTTTTTTTCATATTGAAGAAGTTGCATCAAGTTCAAAACTCATCCACATCTGTAATCGTTATGGCCAACAATGATAATCACTAAAACAGGTTCTATTGTTCTATGCTTTTGGGATTTTTTTATTCCCAAGCTTGTATTATATGTTTATTATAGTTAGTGTTTGTTTTATTTGTACATATTATTAGTTATAATTTATAAATAGTAAATATGTCTATTAGAAAATACAAATCTACTCAAAACTTAAAAAAGAAAGAAGAAGAATAAATAATTTGAGGCCTCACTTGGAATTGTCTGTTTAGGCCTCAAATCCTCTCGAGCCGGCCCCGTGTGAGATGGGTTTATGATTTTGCCACCTCTACTATCAAATGGGTACAGCTTGGACTTGGGAGGGGGCATTCACGTTTTAAAAACCAACCCTTATCGCACCCAATTATTATGAGGGTTGTACATACCGACCTAACTTGTATTTCTTGACCTACACTGGGCAACATGAGCTGCTGGTTGGGTTATGTGGGTTCATTTCCCAGGCAAGATCAGAATTTGGTGTATGAAAGCCCTCCTAGCCCTGTTGTTATTATACATTTTTTACATCATTTTTTTTTATTAAACTCCATTTGTCCATGCCATAATCAGGTGGATTTTGATGATGCACAAATTAACTTCGCACACCACCGGTCAAGTAATCGATAATTAATGCAGTAATTAAAGAAGAGAGATAGATTATAGTGGTTCGGTCAGCGAGACCTACGTCCACTTCAAAAGAGCTGAGGTCGCCAAATGTTTATATCTCAAGTACGCAGAGATTACAAGCTAGGAGAATAGGAGAATTGGTGTGTAGAAGAGAGATTTTCTTGCCCCTCAAGTGCTGGTGGGGCTCTTCTATTTATAGTCTTCCCCTAACAGATAGGGATGAGTTTACAGCAATGTAAACTCTACTTCGATGGAGCCTTCAAACTATCATCGATGAACGAGGCGGTTGGGATATTCTCCGTAGGACTTGGTAAAACCGGGATAAGGACTGACTATTTCCAAAGGGATGAGGGTTGCCTTGACGTGGCCAGGCCTTATGGATTTGGGCTTGGACCTCATTGGACTAACCGGATCTTTACACATTTAAGCCCTGGCTCAGAATGGATTGGGCCACTTGGGCCTGACTCATCAGATTTCATATATCATAAATCTGTCTCAGTTTCTAAAAAAACAAAAGTCAAAATAAGTTTCAAATCTTAAAAAAAAAGGCTAATTGATCTTGGGGTACTAGACAGTGATTGCAAAGGGTTTGAATTTGTCTCATGTGGCCTAGTTGGGGCCTCAAAATTCAGTAATTCGTCGTTACTGCATGTAATGATCTGAGATATATACATCAAATTAAAACGCACCATACATTTCACATCTTATCCAGTGGACTAGCTTGTTTGTTCGAGGAGAGAGAATAGTAAATAGTGAAAAAGATTTGCCTGCATTTATTTCTTGTTCAAATGATTTTGTTACATTTCAGTACATATTTATTTGAAATAGCAACAACACAGGGCATTCAATCCTTCTCCTTCACAACCGCCATCAGAATAATATCCACCGCGCACGCACGTTTCATGGCAATTAGGGATGCACTCCTGATTACAGTCCTTCCTGAGGACATCCACATTTGCAGCTGCATGGAACCAAGGAACCAACAAAATGTATTTTGTATTAGATCTACATAAATACATGAGGTGGATAATTAATCAAGCTGCATGCAAAGGGAAACTTTTGTAAAGGCATGGCCAATTTCTTGCCTTTATAGTTTATATATCAATCAATGGAGGCTCATAAACGGAGACAAGGCTAGGGCTGCTCAGGGGCTAGGCCAGTTGGATGCAACTTGGGTCAAACATGCTTTCGGCAGGGGTTGGGCCTTAGATGTTTGTACACAAGCAGGGTCTAATTAATCTATAACTTGGGCTTGTTTAAAAATAGTGATAGGAATGCAAGCTCAAATTGTACATAGCCTTCTGTGAAGAAATAGTGCTTGCATTTAGGGAATGCAACCTCGGGTCATTCTGATCCAATTGAATAAATGGGAAAGCTCGAGCTTGACATGCTAGAGAAGGGCTGAGCTCAAGCCATGCACTTACAACTTGTGTAGAGAGCTTGGGATGAATATGGGTTTGTATTTATAAAGTTGGACTGATCTTAAATATGCCTCAGCCCGACCCCATCCAGCCCATGAACAACCTAAATATGATCTATTATTATTTTACGTTTTAGCCAAAACAACTACATTGGCCATTTTTAATTTGCCTTGTTGCTTGTTTCCCCTTGTTAATAAAATTATCTTTTAGCCAAAAAAAATTGTTAAGTAATTAGAGACTTAATTTCCCTTCCATCACCTTCATTCGTGTTTAATTCCTTTGATTTCATATAATTTTGCACGAGTGTTGGTCTTTGGTCAATTGCAGGAAATTAGTGAAGAATGAAGCTTTTGGGATGATGAATAGACCAAGTGCAGATTGAAGGATCAAGTGACTTCGAAGAATTGAGCAACAAAAAGCAAGAAATTGAACTTCTATACTCCAACCGGAAGATCTACCGGTAGAAATATCCAAACATTGGACAGAAAGCTGAAAAAATGAGATTTCACTCTTCTACCGGAATTTCTACCGGTAGAACTTCTTGTACCGCAAGTTCTACCGGTAGAAAGTGCTGAAATTCAACCAGTGAGCTGAAGGCATGGAGTTCTACTCGTCCAACCGGAATTTCTACCGGTAGAAAAGGTTAAACCGCAATTTCTACCGGTAGAAATGGCTGAAAATCAGGCAGAGAGATGGACATCAGCTGTGCACTTGTTCTACCGGTAGTTCTACCGGTAGAACACTCGGATTTCACTTTTTGGGGCACTTTTGTAATTAAAGTTTTGGGGACCTATATAAAGCATTGTAACTCGACATTTAGGGTTATCTGGGAATAGTCTTGGTTTCCCAGCCCCCTTTTCTTTCCTCCTTTGATAGATGAATGTATAGGGAGTTTTCCATCGAAGATCATTGTTCAATTTTGCTAAGCACATGTAGTAAGACAGAATCCTTCATTTTTAATTCAAGTTTTCGATAGAGGTAATCTTTTAATATTGTTCTTTCTATTCTCTTGCTTTCATTTAATTTGTATTTAGACTTCTCCATTAATGGAGGGGTAGAATCTCAGATGGTTTAACCTAAGGGGAATTTACCCTGGGTTTTACATGGTTATTCTTCCTGATCATGCTTTAATGATGAAAGATGATTTTCATTGATGTTCTGTTTTCAGAAATCTTAACTGAGATGTTAAGCCTTTGACCAATTGTGTTCATCTAGGGTGATACAATTGGTGCTTAGGTCGATGACTCTCAGGTTATTGATTAGAACGTTTTAGAATCTCTTTGGAAATTATCCACTTGGATTGATATTTGATTTTTACGAAGGAAGTTTCCAGGTAAGAATTGGATTGCTCAAAGTCTAACCTGTGTAATGGAAAGGAAGATGAAATCATGTAATCCCGGGTGAATTGAACCCTAGGTTGAACCATCTCTTAGCTTAACAATTTCAATTAGTTTTTTTTTTCAGTGTTAATTAGTCCTTTGGCCTAGAATCAATTCAACCCTTGAACAAAAGTTGGTCACTCTAGACCAAAAGAAGTCCTCTAGAGCTGAAGCCTTAGTCCGTTCTCTGTGGATTCGACCTCTTTGTGAGCGAAGTGCTACACAGCGATAAATCCCGTCCTCCGCTTAGGACATCCAAGCACACCACATAAATCAGCTAAGCATTTCTGGCGCCGTTGCCGGGGAACGGCAGTTAAGGTAAAAACAGCTTTGTGAGTATTTCTTCTTATTCTTTTCTTTTTAGTTTTCCTTTAGGATTAGTTGATTATTTTGATAATTGGGGTTGTTTGTGTTATATGTCCTCTCATTACCGTAGGGACATACACAACAGATTGGTCAGAGTAGATCTTACAGAAGTTCCTATAACCGATTGGCCAGGGATCGACATTTTTGTTGTGCTTCCCCTGCCCGACCCTTCTTTTGAAACAATGGCGGATCGACAGAATGATAATGACCCCCATAATCAACATAATCAAGCTGTCCCACCTAGGACAATGGATGATTACTTGACCCCTAGGTGGACTGATGCTCCATCTTGCATTGTAGATGAAGCTCAGGGTGCAATTGCATATCAGGTCAAACCAAATATTTTGACTCATCTCCCTACCTTTCATGGAATGACATCTGAAATGCCTTATTTGCACGTTAAAGAGTTCAATGCCATAATTGAAACCATGTGTCCTGCAGCTCAAAGAGAATAAGCCAAACTTCGGTTGTTTCCTTTCTCCTTGAAAGGGAATGCCAAAAATTGGTTGAACAATCTGAGATCTGTAAGAATCACCACATGGGATCAATTGCAAAGAGAGTTTTATAAAAAATACTTTCCCCATCAGAAAATAATTGCTTTAAAGAAAAATATCCAGAGTTTTGCTGAAAAAGGGGGAGAGTCTTTTCATCAATGTTGGGATCGGTTCCATGAGACGTTGAACTTGGTCCCTCATCATGGTTTTACCATTCCTGAGTTGGTTACAATATTTTATGAAGGATTGAGTTCAACAAACAAACAGTTCATTGATATGATGTGCAATGGTACTTTCCGTGCCAAGGAACCTCATGAAGCCTATGCATATTTAGAGAGTTTGGCAGAGCAATATCAGGTTTGGGACACCACCAATCCCAATGATAGAACAACTCCAAATGTGTTTCCTAGTGTTCCTAGTGCAGGAAAGTTTACTTTGAGTGAGAAGGAGGATTTGAGTGCAAGGATAGCTCAACTTACCCGTCAGATAGAAGGTTTAGAGCTGAAAAGAGTTAGTGAGATTAATCCTACACCAGTTGCCCAAGTGGATCAATTGTGTGCAATTTGTTCACAGAATGATCATGGTACAGACAATTGTCCAACCATTCCTTCCATCAAGGAGTTACTCCATGGTAACCCTCCATCTGATGTCAATGCTGTGAATCCCCAGCAGAAGTCTTCTTTCCAATCTAACCAATATCAGAACTTCAACCCTAGATACAATGATCATCCCAATTTTCGGTGGAGGGACAACCCACCCCAAGCCCACAATCAGAATTCTTCAAGTTTTCAGTCTCAGCCCTATCAGAATCAAGGGCAATTTCCTCAGTCTAATCAAGGTCAAGGGCAATTCTTCCAATCTGCCCCACAGTATCAGCAGCAGAGATTCCCATCTCAGCAGCAGTTTCCATCCCAGTCTTATCAACATTTTCAGCAACAAGGACCCCCTCAAGGTCATGCTCCATATCAGCCTCCCCATAAGAGAAGTCTAGAAGACACCTTCCAAGCCTTTTTGAGTAGTCAGACTTCCATCAATGAGCAGAACAACCGGACCCTAGAGAACATCAAATCTCAATTAACTACACTTACCAATGCGGTGAGTGCTAGTCAAACCACAAGGGGTGCCTTGCCTACCCAAGCTATCCCTAATGTCCAAGGCCAGCACTTTGTGGCTGATTCCGGTGAGTCGGATGCTCAAATGGAGCAACTTAAGGCTGTCACCATTTTGAGGAGTGGTAAGATCATTGATAAAACCATCTCTCCCAAGCCATCTAAACCCGATGTTTCTACTTCCATGGCACCTCCTGCTTCGCATGAAGTGGAGGAGCCTAAGAATTCTGAGTCTAGGGATGAGCTTTCAAAGAGATCTAATGAGTCCAATGAAATTAAGAAAGATGAGTCTCCCACTTCTACCATTCAAGATCCTAAAGTCCAAGCTTTCCAACCCCCAGCTCCTTTCCCTCAGAGGTTGAGAGGTAAATCCAAACCAGATCTTGCAGAATCTCTTAAGGAGCTTTTCTCTCAAGTTAAGCTCAACATTCCGCTCTTGGATGCTATCCAACACATTCCTGTCTATGCGAAGTATCTTAAGGACTTGTGCACTTACAAGCGCAAGTTCGTGCATCAAAACAAGGTCCTCCTAGCAGCCAACGTCAGTACCACCATCTCTGGTTCTCTTCCTCCCAAATTCAAGGATCCTGGTTGTCCTTGCATTTCGGTAGAGATAGGGGGAAAGAAGATAAAGAGAGCTTTGTGTGATTTAGGGGCAAGTGTCAATCTTTTGCCTTATTCAGTCTACCTCCAACTCGGGTTGGAGGAACTTCAGCCCACCTCGGTTACACTTCAGTTGGCAGATAGGAGTGTTAGAGTCCCTAAGGGGATTTTGAAGGATGTGTTAGTTCAGATAGGGAGTTTCGTGTATCCCGCAGATTTCATTGTGTTGGACACATGTCCAAATCTAGGGGTTAGTGATCAAGCCCCTATCATTCTAGGTCGTCCTTTCCTAGCCACCATAGATTCAGTCATCAAGGTTAGGAATGGGAACATGTCCATCACCTTTGGAAACATGACCTTTGATCTGAACATCTACAATGTTGCCTCCCAATTGGGAGATGATGAGGAGATACATGAGGTGAGTTTAATAGAGAGTTTGGTTCAAGAACATGTGGACACACACTTATATTCAGATCCTTTAGAGACATTCTTGACCCAAGAGGAGAGGGAGTATCTTGAATCCCCTGAGGTAGAGTATTTGTATTCTCTATTAGATGAGGTTGAGGAAGTCAAGGGTGCTGCGTATTGGGCACCAAAATTTGAAGAGCTTCCGAAATCGGAAGCTAAGTCTATGCCTAGTAGTGAGGAAGCCCCTACGCTTGAGTTGAAGCCTTTACCCTCTTCGGTAAAATATGCTTTTCTTGGTGTCGACGAGTCATATCCTGTGGTGATTTCCTCTTCTCTTGAGGAACACCAAGAGACCCAGCTATTAGAGGTCTTAGGTAGGCACAAGAGAGCAATTGGGTGGACTTTAGCTGATCTACAAGGGATTAGTCCCTTGATTTGCACCCATAGGATTCATTTAGAGGATGATGTCAAACCTTCCCGCCAACCCCAGCGTAGATTAAACCCTGTTCTGAAAGATGTGGTTAGGAAGGAGATTCTGAAATTGCTTGATGCTGGGATTATCTATCCTGTAGCTGATAGTAAATGGGTGAGTCCTATACAGGTAGTGCCTAAAAAGGCAGGGGTAACTGTTGTGGCTAATGAAGAAGGAGAATTAATCCCTACTAGAGTTGCCACGGGGTGGAGAGTTTGTATCGATTACCGAAAGCTTAATGCCAGCACGAAGAAGGACCATTTCCCTCTTCCTTTCATTGATCAAGTCTTAGAAAGAGTTGCAAATCATACTTTCTATTGCTTCCTGGATGGGTATTCAAGATATAATCAGATTGAAGTGTCTTTAGAGGATCAGGAGAAGACCGTGTTCACTTGTCCCTTTGGGACCTTCGCTTATAGGCGCATGCCCTTTGGGTTGTGCAATGCCCCGGGCACCTTTCAGAGGTGCATGATGGGTATTTTTGATGACATGGTCGGGGACTTCTTGGAGGTATTCATGGATGATTTTTCTGTTTTTGGAGATAGCTTTGCGGGGTGTTTAGAAAATTTAGAAAAAGTCCTAGAAAGATGTGAGGAGAAGAAGTTAGTCCTGAATTGGGAGAAGTGTCATTTCATGGTGACACAAGGGATTGTATTAGGCCATATAGTTTCTCCTAGAGGCATTGAAGTGGACAAGGCTAAGGTGGAATTGATCTCCCAATTACCTTCACCCAAATGTGTCAAAGATATCCGATCCTTCTTAGGTCATTGTGGTTTCTATAGGCGATTCATTCGTGCTTTTAGCGCTATTGCACGCCCCTTGTGCAATCTTTTGACCAAAGAGGCACCATTTGTTTGGACCGAGGCTTGCGAGAAAGCCTTCAGCGCTTTGAAAGCGTGCCTCACTTCTCCACCTATTATGCAAGCCCCGGATTGGAGTCTTCTGTTTGAGTTGATGTGCGACGCTAGTGACTATGCCATTGGTGCCGTTTTGGGTCAAAGAAGAGATAAAGTCCCTTATGCCATTGCTTATGCCAGCAAAACCCTGAATGATGCTCAACTCAATTACACCACCACAGAGAAAGAGCTGCTTGCTGTGGTCTTTGCTCTTGATAAGTTTAGATCCTATATCATAGGTTCTCCGATTGTTGTTTTTACTGATCACGCAGCGCTCAAGTATCTGATGAGCAAACAAGACGCGAAAGCGCGTCTCATTCGGTGGGTCTTGCTGCTCCAAGAGTTTAATATCACCATCAAGGATAAGAAGGGGGTTGAGAATGTCGTTGCGGATCATCTTTCGCGACTTGAGTTTGAGGATAAGTCATCCCATCTTCCGGTCCTTGATTCTTTTCCCGATGAGCAGTTATATTCAATGTCGACGTGTCCGTGGTATGCGGATATCGTCAATTATCTCGTGACAGGGCAGCTTCCTACTGACTGGACTTCTCAAGTGAGAAGAAGGTTCTTAGTGGAGGTGAGAAAGTACGCTTTTGATGATCCTTATCTTTACAAGTATTGTGCTGATCAGATTATTAGGAGGTGTGTCCCTGAGTCGGAACAACAGAGTATCTTGTCATTCTGCCACACTGAGGCGTGTGGGGGTCACTTCTCATCAAGAAAGACCACTGCAAAGATTTTGCAGTGTGGCTTCTTCTGGCCCACACTTTTTAGAGATGCCCATGAGTTTTGTCGGTCTTGTCCTAAATGTCAGCGGTTAGGAGCTATTTCCAAGAGGAATGCCATGCCCCTTCAGCCCATGCTTATCATAGAGATCTTTGATTGCTGGGGTATAGATTTTATGGGTCCTTTCCCGAGTTCGTATGGATTCCTCTACATCCTTCTGGCTGTAGATTACGTGTCTAAGTGGGTAGAGGCTATTCCCACTAAGACCAATGACCACAAGGTTGTGGTCAAATTCATGAAGGAAAATATTCTGTCTCGGTTTGGGATGCCGAAAGCCATAATTAGTGATCAGGGCACTCACTTTTGCAATCGTCCCTTCGCGGCCTTGATGGCCAAGTATGGGATCACCCATAAAGTGTCCACTGCCTATCATCCCCAAACCAATGGGCAAGCCGAATTAGCCAATAGGGAGGTCAAGCACATCTTAGAGAAAACTGTGAATCCTAATAGGAAGGATTGGTCAACTCGGTTGATTGATGCTTTATGGGCCTATCGAACGGCCTACAAGACAGTTTTAGGGATGTCTCCGTATAGGCTTGTGTATGGCAAGACTTGTCACCTTCCGGTCGAAATTGAGCATAAAGCATTCTGGGCTCTCAAGACTTTAAATTTCTCCTTGCCCAAGGCAGGTGTCCTTAGGAAGTTCCAATTGACCGAATTAGAAGAGATGAGGAGAGAAGCCTATGAGAACGCTAATATCTACAAATCCAAGGTCAGGGCTTTTCATGATAAAAACATTGTGAGGAAAAACTTTGAGGTGGGGCAAAAGGTCCTTTTATATAATTCAAAACTTCATCTCCACCCGGGAAAGTTGCGTTCAAGATGGGCTGGGCCTTACTTTGTGCACAAAATCTACCCTCATGGTGCTGTTGAGGTTTTTAATAAAAATGATGGTAAGATTTTCAAAGTTAATGGGCAAAGGCTTAAGCCATTTCTTGAGAATTTTGTAAAAGATGAAACTGTGGAAGAGTTAGTGGATCCGGTTTATCCGGAACCCACTAGTTCTTAATCTTCCTTGACTTTGTTTGTGCCAGCTTGCATGCATTCTGTTTTTCTCTGTTTGATGTCTTTATCTTGTTTGTGTGCATGATTGGCCTAATTGCATCTTCAAATAAATAGCGGATGATGCTACTCCGTATCACATCGTTCTTTCGTGTGATGTCTTGGAATCTGACTTTAAAAGACCAATGAAAAGTGGAAATTCTTTTTTGGGTACGCCATCGGTGCTTACCCCTTTTTTGTTTCTAACCAATGGTTGCTGTTAAGTCTTGGCAGGTTATTCGTTCTACAACAACAACCTTGGTAAATTGGTAACTTCATTCCTCTCTTTTCCCTTTGTTCTTAGTTCTTTTATTCATTGAGGACAATGTTTTGTTTAAGTTGGGGGGGAGAGGCATGAAATTCATTCATGCTTATAGATACTTGTTCATACATGAATATAGTTCATTTTTCAGTATTTCGAAAGTGTTAATCCAAGCCTTGCTTTCATTTCATCGAAATTCTCATTTGGAGATTCAACTTCCGTGAATTACATGATTTATGCCCTCTGTGATAACTAGGTGTCTTTGAATGATTGTCGAGTTGATCATCACATTAAATTGAATTCATACCATATCCCTTGTTTTTTTTTTTAGAGTGCTTGAGTGATAGATTAGATTCCACACACTTGCAAATTCACACTTTTGTAGCTTTGAATTGCATTCATTTTACCTCTTTTGGAAGTGGTGGCACAAACTGTTAATACAAGGAAATTTTGTTGTCTATGAAACCAGAAAAGAGTCACCCTTGTACCCTTTTTTTTTTAGCCATGTTCCTTATCCTATTATTCTTGTGCTAAAACTTAGGGGACCGGTGTAGAGGAGGAATGGGGGGTTTGAAGAATTTCTGCAGGTGAAAAATGGGTGCCTATTGAAAATTGGATTTGGTTGTGATATGTATAAGAATAACTTTACAGTGGAGTTGAGCTTCTATTCCTTTGTAGTGGAGTTTTTGAGTGGCTGAAATGAAGGCATTTTATGAAGATGGATTCAGTGAGACTTCTGCTCTTTCAGTAGCCCGTTGCATAGTTGGTGAAATTCGTTAATGAGTCACTTCGAAGGACTATAAGTGAGGCTTACGACTGCAGATATTAAAATCAGAGGAAGAAAGTTTTGGCTTTGTAGTCATTCATTCATTCACAAAAAAAAAAAAAAAAAAAAAAAAAAAAAAAAAAAAAGAAAAAAAAAGTTTGAAAGATGATGATGAATGAACGGCAGTACCGGTAGAAACACCGGTTTAGAAATGGAAAATTGAGGCAGAGAAGGTGAAGTTTCAGAAAAAAAAACAGAAGAGCATTTCTACCGGTATTTATACCAGTAGAAAAGGAAGAATGAAAAGCAGTACCGGTAGAAACACCGGTTTAAAGATGGAAATTGAGGCAGAGGAGTGATGTGCAGGAAAAGGAAATTCTACCGGTATTTCTACCGGTATAACATGCTAAATGGTTAGCAGTACCGGTAGAAACACCGGTTCAAAAACTGGAATTTTTGGCAGAGAGTGTGGACTTTTGAATGCTATGACAGAACCGGTAGTTCTACCGGTAGAACATTATCTACCGGTAGTTCTACCGGTAGAGCATTATCTACCGGTAGTTCTACCGGTAGAAAATGCGGGCCCAGGCACTCAATTTATATATCTTGCCCTCATGCTGTTTTCATTTCGTTTTCTTCCTTCACCTTTCTCTCTGGCGGAAACACCTTCCTTCTCAAAACCCTAGCCCCAAACTTCCAAATCCTCCATTGATCCACCCAATCTTCAGCCAAACTCGTCCAAACTTCTAATCCCATCTCCATTCCTCTCTCCTTCATCGGATTAAAACCTTCCAAAACCCTAAGAAACCCACTTTGGCCGAAAATTTCAACCTTCCCCCTTTAGCCATACATTCATCAACTCCAATCATCTCTCCTCCACAAACACTTTTTTTCATTCTACATTCCACCCTCCTTATTCTCCAAAACCCTAACCATGCCAAGAACAAAAAATCCTAGTGTTGGGGGCGCACCAAAGAAAGGAGCAGTTGCCAAAGTAAGGAAATCCAAGGGAAGCACTTCAGGGGGAAGTGAGAGAAGGGCAGAAAAAAGACCAAGGGAGTCTTCTCCTCCTCCTCCTCAGAAAACTGCGGATCAAATCAAATGGGAGAAGAAAGTTGACAAGAAGGCCTTTGTCATCGAACGTAGAGTTGATGTGGGGAAACTTGGGAATGGAGAGTGCTTCGGAGCAATAATTAGCAGCAAACTAGAGTATATGGACACTGCATTTACAGGGTATATTCCTAACCTCGTTCGTCAATTTTACAAGTCTATGGAGCTTGTTATAGCAGGGGGTGAGCAAATTGTTGCCATGGTGAATGGAACAAGGATTAGGGTGGACCAATATATCATTGCAAAAGTCCTAGGATACACCCCTGTGGCTAGGGAGAAGATCACATTCCCTAACCCTCAAAATGTCTCCTTGGAAATTCCCTATGCCCAATTGGTGTTGAGAGAAGAAGCTGTGGTAGAAGGGACAACCACAGTTGGGAATTTGAATGGGGAAGCAGGAATGTTGAATAAAATCATGCATTACAACATCTTCCCTCGAGGTGATGAGAAGATGCTGGGAAGGAAGGAGATGGAATTGCTTTGGGTAATCTGGAGCCCAAATGAAGGGCTGAATGTAGCTCAATTCATATACAATCAGATGAGGAGATACCCGGAAGAGAGCACAGCTAAGGCAGCCCTCCCATACCCTTGTCTCATCACTAAGATATGTTTGGATCAGAAGGTGGAAAAAGGTCCAGATGACCGGCTTCTGCCTAGTGATAGGGGGGCAATCACTGTTAAAACCATGGCGAAAGCCCGATCACAAAAACGGGACTCTCCAGCAGCAGCTCAGCCCTCTTCGTCCCTTCCAAAGCAAGTGAAGGGTTCATCTTTTCAGACTTATATGAAGGATTTATTGAAGTGGATTGGGTGCAAGGTGGATGACTGCATAGATGGGCAGAAAAAGATTCGACAAGAAATGGAGAAGCAGAGATCCCGGCAGGAGTATCTGATGAAGTTTGCCGTATCACAAGGAGCTGAGCCATATGTGTCACCCCAGAGAGAGGCAGAGGCAGGCCCGAGCCAGCCTAAGGGTGATGGTGATGCTGCAGCAGGAAGAGAGGCAGAGTTAGAAGAAGATGATGATGAGGAAGATGAAGATGAAGATGAAGATGAAGGGGAAGATGATACTGAAGAATTAGTCAGTGAATGAATTGTCTAGGGTGATGGTTGGTCTTAGTTTAGCAGCGGGTGGTATTTCAATTGCCTCATTTTGCATTTTTTGTCAAGTGAATTGTGATGGGCATGGCCATGGGGTAGTTGACCCAAGCCATGTAAGGCCATGCCCCATTTGGTCTTAAAACTTTCATTGATAACCCTTTTCAATTCAATCCTAAAGTCCTTGATTAATCTTTTTGTGTCATTACTTCCATCAACATGGCATGCACGTTTGAATTATATGCTACTCTTGTGTTGTTTTGTATGTGTGTGATGTTAGGATAGTATCGTGAGATTAGTTTTTATGGGATATGTTCGTTCAAATGTGTGACAGTTACTTGAGTGATGTGCTTTTGTGAGATTTGGAATCAAATTGGATGTGATGGCTAACTCATTTAAATTGAACATCTTGATTGAATGTTTTCATGGCCTTAGACATTTGCATCAATTGGGCATAAGTCATGTATTTCCATGTTTGATTGAGAATCATCTGTACAAAAAGATAACTTCTTCTTAATTTGCTAGGGACTAGCAAAGTCCAAGTTGGGGGGTGTGATAAGTACCTAATTGTTAAGTAATTAGAGACTTAATTTCCCTTCCATCACCTTCATTCGTGTTTAATTCCTTTGATTTCATATAATTTTGCACGAGTGTTGGTCTTTGGTCAATTGCAGGAAATTAGTGAAGAATGAAGCTTTTGGGATGATGAATAGACCAAGTGCAGATTGAAGGATCAAGTGACTTCGAAGAATTGAGCAACAAAAAGCAAGAAATTGAACTTCTATACTCCAACCGGAAGATCTACCGGTAGAAATGTCCAAACATTGGACAGAAAGCTGAAAAAATGAGATTTCACTCTTCTACCGGAATTTCTACCGGTAGAACTTCTTGTACCGCAAGTTCTACCGGTAGAAAATGCTGAAATTCAACTAGTGAGCTGAAGGCATGGAGTTCTACTCGTCCAACCGGAATTTCTACCGGTAGAAAAGGTTAAACCGCAATTTCTACCGGTAGAAATGGCTGAAAATCAGGCAGAGAGATGGACATCAGCTGTGCACTTGTTCTACCTGTAGTTCTACCGGTAGAACGACTTCTACCGGTAGTTCTACCGGTAGAACACTCGGATTTCACTTTTTGGGGCACTTTTGTAATTAAAGTTTTGGGGACCTATATAAAGCATTGTAACTCGACATTTAGGGTTATCTGGGAATAGTCTTGGTTTCCCAGCCCCCTTTTCTTTCCTCCTTTAATAGATGAATGTATAGGGAGTTTTCCATCGAAGATCATTGTTCAATTTTGCTAAGCACATGTAGTAAGACAGAATCCTTCATTTTTAATTCAAGTTTTCGATAGAGGTAATCTTTTAATATTGTTCTTTCTATTCTCTTGCTTTCATTTAATTTGTATTTAGACTTCTCCATTAATGGAGGGGTAGAATCTCAGATGGTTTAACCTAAGGGGAATTTACCCCGGGTTTTACATGGTTATTCTTCCTGATCATGCTTTAATGATGAAAGATGATTTCCATTGATGTTCTGTTTTCAGAAATCTTAACTGAGATGTTAAGCCTTTGACCAATTGTGTTCATCTAGGGTGATACAATTGGTGCTTAGGTCGATGACTCTCAGGTTATTGATTAGAACGTTTTAGAATCTCTTTGGAAATTATCCACTTGGATTGATATTTGATTTTTACGAAGGAAGTTTCCAGGTAAGAATTGGATTGCTCAAAGTCTAACCTGTGTAATGGAAAGGAAGATGAAATCATGTAATCCCGGGTGAATTGAACCCTAGGTTGAACCATCTCTTAGCTTAACAATTTCAATTAGTTTTTTTTTCAGTGTTAATTAGTCCTTTGGCCTAGAATCAATTCAACCCTTGAACAAAAGTTGGTCACTCTAGACCAAAAGAAGTCCTCTAGAGCTGAAGCCTTAGTCCGTTCTCTGTGGATTCAACCTCTTCGTGAGCGAAGTGCTACACAGCGATAAATCCCGTCCTCCGCTTAGGACATCCAAGCACACCACATAAATCAGCTAAGCAACAACCTAAATATGATCTATTATTATTTTACTTTTTAGCCAAAACAACTACATTGGCCATTTTTAATTTGCCTTGTTGCTTGTTTCCCCTTGTTAATAAAATTATCTTTTAACCAAAAAAAAAAAAACACTGGGTTGGACTGGTTTTTTCACTCTGGAGATTCATCCACTTGTGTAGAGTCCGGACCTCTATTTCATTGAAATAGGGAAACACTGGTTCATCCAATCAAGATTTGCCAATTAGATAAAATCTCATGCAGGCCAATTAATGCAATCTTTCAATTGCTTCTTTAAATGAATAAAAACAAAAGATGTGATTTTATCCTGTTGACAAATCTTGATTGGATGATACGGCATCTTCTTGTTTCAACAAAACAAGGTTCTGGATGAAAGTTGGCACCCGTCGTGCAAGACTATCGTGAGAGAAATGACTGCAAGGTTAGATTATTTGCTTTGATATAATGGTCATCATCACCTGTTACACCCCGACCCGAACTAATCATGATGAAGGCTAATTAATTAGGATTAGTGCTAATAAAGCACGAATAATTGGGTTAATGAAGGTTAAAAATCAAAGAGAGATAAATTAGTCTTAAATGATGCATTAAGCATAATGGAATGAATTTGAATGGAATTGAGTTAGTTAAAATGAGTTTAGACTTAAATAAGGTAGGCTAACGACTTTTTCGTAAATATGGATTTTTACATATTTCGTTGAATACGGAAGTTCTTGATACCAACGTGTGTATCTCGAATAGTACTTTAACTTTCATAATAGACGCGATTCCATTTAACCTCAAATGGACCAAATGAGGCTTCATGTGACTCAAAATGTAATAATGCTTAATGAGATGGGGCTTTAGTGTAAGAACCTCTTATATTAGAATGAAATGAAAAGATGAACTCATTTCACCCAAAACCCTAGGCACCTCCTTCATCTTCTTCCTTTCCCTTCCATTCTTCTCCATCAAGAGTGAGGCTAGGAGTGATTCAAGGAGTTTTGAAGAGTGTGGTTTCAACTTCATCCTCTTCCTCAAGTCATTTTTCTCCCCCATTGTTGGAGAGTAGAGCTTGAAGAAGATCTCAAGACTTCTCCCATTGAACTACAAGTAAGTAGTTGGTCTTCTCTTAGGATTTCCAAGTTCTATTAAATAGTGAAGAGAGGTTTCTAGCACAAATAGCTTAAAGATTTGTGTATTTTCATGTTTTCATGGAATTAGGGTTTCATTTGGGGATTTTGATCTCAAGCCAAGCTAAGTAAAAGAGGGCTTTGAGTTCATTGACTTCAAGAGAGGCAAGTATAAGCATTACTTGTGATTAGTGTTAATCATTGTAAAAGTGCATAGAGTTTTCATGGCTTTTGTGCATTTTCCATTGATTTTGGAATTATTTATGGATTTAATGAGATAGTTAATGGATGATTAGAATTAGTGTTTAGTTAATGAATGTTGTATGAGGAGGGAACGGGAGGTTCCAAGGTCTCTTGCAGGTTGTGTGAATATAATGGAGAAAAGAAGAGTAGAAGAAGAAAGAGAGAGAGCATCAGAATTTCGGAATGGAATTCTGATGAGTTCGCTCGAACGAACAGTAAGTCCGCTTGAGCGAACATTGTTCTGTCTGGGTCCGCTCAAGCGAACAATAAGTCTGCTCGAGCGAACTACTTTTTGTTTGGTCAGCTCGAGTGAATCTCTTACTAGCCAATACGTTTATTGTGAGTGAAAAATTGGCCAATCGATTGGATCGTTGGGGGACTTAGTTTGAGTCCAATGGATTTCGGATTTTGCACGGACTGGGAGCACTCCTTGTGAGTATAAATGCTCCCTAATTTAGTTTAAAGACTAATCATGGGGTAAAGTGAGACTGATAAGGATTATGGATAACAAAGGAAGAATCTCATGATTGATTAATCGTTGACTAAACTTCCATGGATGTTAAATGCGGGGACCATAATGCACACATAAAATACATAATTATGATGTCAATCGAAAATTACATGTGCATTTGGTAACCGATGGTTACACCTAAATGGTTGTTTAGATTTGAGATAGAATTGAGTAGAACCACAAGTGATTAGTAATTTCTTTCTTGTATCATTATGTTCTAATCTAATGAGATTGATGTTGTTGTTATTCCTTTCCTTGTTATGAAGGGAATTATTAAACTGGATCGAATCCAAAAATGGATTGCTTGCTGAAAGGTATTGACTTTTGAGTCTGACACTACCTAACTATTGTATTAAAACTCTAAATGAGTTCAATGAATTGATAAATGGAAAAAATGACTAATCCTACTGCAATAGTTGGATTTGGGGGCGTTCCGCAGCTCCGTGGTGATGCCAGTTGTCCCTGGCCCGGACACTGGTAAGTCCCACAATTTTCGATCATATCTATTGGGTATTGATTGAAGCCTTCCATTTGAAAGATGAATCTTTCCTTTGAGGGAAGATGGCAAATGAAATGAAATGAAAATGAATGCTATGGTAGTGACCACCTTATACATGTCTACATGATCGACTTTTATATCCACATATTGTTATTGTAGGAATTTTCTAGACATGTCTAGAATTGGAATTGTTACTAATAGATTAAATGAATTTAGATTATGAATTAACATGCTATTACAAGATCTGTTTATACTTTGTTGAACCGTCGTGTTCACTAGTGTTATTGATGGCATTACAGGCCCGATTGCCCTTGCCGGTCCAGCACCGACCCAAGCGGCAGAAGAGGAGACTGCTCCGGTTCCTCCAAGAGGACTAAACGAATGGAATTGTCTGGATACCGTTTGATATGGGTATCTGAGTGCGAAAAAGAGTTAGGATATTTTGAAAATGTTTGAGAAAGTTTTTTTTTTTTTTTCTTTTTTTTGTATAATCATTTTGGTATGTGATTAATTATCATTACATAGTGTTTTGGATATGTACTAATTGACAAACAAACGATGGAACGATACATGTATAAAGGATATTATTTTGTATACATGTAAATCGCAAATTGATATTGTCAATATAAATGTTTCTGCAAATTTATGTATTTGACAGGTAAATTGAGAATGTTATCCCTTGTGGATTTCGTTTTAACTTCGGTTAATTCGGGATTTACGGGAGTAAGTATGGGCTCACGGCCCGGGATTATCGGACCTCGGACCCGAGTCGTGACATCACCCCTTTCTATGTTGTCTCAAAAACTAGTACCAAGCTTCCAGAGGAACTTTTAGAGTGTTAGTGTGGCGTGTTTTTGCACGGATCAAAGCAATCGAGAGTGGCATTTTACTTACCCATGACAGTGAATGAAGATGAGATGAAAAGCAGAACAAGAAAAGCTGCCACAAAAACTTTGTTGGCTCCATGCGCTGCCATTTTTAAAAATGTATAGCCTTACAACTGTGAACATCACCAAATGCCCCGGCCTTTCACAAGAAATGGGCATCAGAGAGAGCTGATATCAGGTGCAACGGATAGATAATAGATATGCATGTTTTTAATTTATCGTGAGCCAGATAGATAATAGATATGCATGCTTTTAATTTGTCGTGAGCCAGATAGATAATAGATATGCACGTTTTAACTTGTCGTGAGTCATAAACAGGAGTCGGACTCCAAAAGTAGACTTCCAAGGATCTTTTATGGAGACTGGCTCCAAAGAAAGACTTCCAAGGATCTTTTTTGGAGATTGGTTCCATAAATAGACCACAAGGATCTTTTTTGGAGATTTTTCTATACACATCAACACCATGTTGGGCAACCAAATGTACATCATGTTGGGCAACCAAATTTGAGGAAAAGATTTTTACTTTCCAGGAAGGTGTAGAGAACTCAAGCTTCCCAATTGTAAATCTATAGGGATTTAGACTTATAGAAACCCTTTTTTAAGGATTTCCAAATCCAACCTCCCACAATAAGGTTTGAAAACCCTCATTTTTGTAGATTTGAACATTTAAACCAATTCATTTCATCTATATGCATAAATATCCGGCAATATCGGTGTGAAGTTGTCACATACACAAATTCTTATGAAGGAATCATTGTTCTAAGGGTAGCGAGGAATCTTTAAATCTATGGATTCTTCATCGATTACCAAGCATGCTCCAAATGTCTTGATACACGTTTTCCGTATTAGTCGTACTCTGGACAAGTTGAAAAGGTTCTCATTTTCCTGATATCGCAAAAAAGCTTTATGCGATATCACACAAAAATTCATGCGATATCGCATAAAGTGATTATGGGTGCCTTTATGTTTCAATGGCCAACCCATTTTGCAGCGTTCTTTCTCTAGCTATTTGCATCGTACCTTTCCCTCTTGTTCTTCTATTGAAGTACGGTCCTCCTTCGTAGCCATTTTGTTTTTTTTTTCCTTTTTCCTTTTTGTTTGTGTCTTAGCCAAGGTGGCCTATGACACAAGGTAGCCCACACATGTGGGAAGTAGCTCACGAACGTTGGAAGTAGGCACCCATGGATCGATCCCTAGACGGCTAGGTGAGAAAAAGAAAACCCCCCATTTTATCACTCTTTTTTTTTTTAATTAAAGGTATATTTTTCTTTTTTCCAAATATAGAAAACTAGTGCCCATGAGATGTAGATCAAATGTTGTAAGCACATCTAGGTGTAGAATTGATTAGGATAATGTATTTTTATTTAATCGTTTAATATTATAGAAATATGTAGCATTATGCTATTCTAAATGTTAATTATTAGATTTAAAATTTTTAATTTTGCATATATGTGTGGAGTAAGATTTTCTTCTGTATTTCTTAGCCATCAATTTTATTAATTTCAATGAACCTCAAAATCATGATTCGAAGCATTCATCTTATTGAATGAAGAGGCTGTCAAGAGGTGCGGGGAGCGAAAATGATAGAGGAGAGGAGTTACAGATGGTGAAAATGGAAAAAAGATGGTGATGAAGGGGATAAAAAAAAGTTTACTTTTTGCGATATCGCATAAATTAAAACTTCTTGCGAAATAGCATAAAGTAAACTTTTGCTATTTCGCATAATATTTTAATGGGTGTCTCCTTGGTTTTTGGGGGCCATTGGCCTTTTCCCTCCTCTTTAATTCAATTTGTCATTAAGCAAAAAAAAAAAAAAAAAAAACTCCTAGTGGAAAATAGGTACAGTTGGGACTTGAGATGGGGTATTTGCATGGTAAAGTCTATCCTTATCTTGATAATGACTACTTACCTCTGGTTAGGAGGGGCAGTTCTCATTGGACGGCTTCAAATTTGGCCTCCCCGCTCATTGCATTTGTGAGTTTCCATTACCTCAAATGTGTGAGTTTTGTCTGCTTACATGTACGCATGTACGAGTTTCCA
The DNA here is from genome assembly GCA_028538565.1 of Umbellularia californica. Lineage (NCBI taxonomy): Eukaryota > Viridiplantae > Streptophyta > Magnoliopsida > Laurales > Lauraceae > Umbellularia > Umbellularia californica. Next base: position 6,727,582 of record JAPQWN010000001.1, on the reverse strand, counting down.
TCACCTTACATATGTAAGTCTCGCAGGGTCCATCCCCTTATTTGTGCGACCAGAAAAAATGTCAACCCTCATCTCACCAAATTATCATACGGGTAATACCGACCTAATTAAACCGTTTTCTTTAGCCTTCACCGGGCCATTTAAGCTGCGGGTTGTGTTTTTCTTTCTTTTTGGTATGCAAGCCAAGGGACTGGGACCCATTAGAGAGCCTGCATACACATAGAAAGACAAGATGCGTAAGCAGGAAGAAGGCTCATACAAGTAGAAAAGAAGCCCGTACAAGTTGACAGATAGCCCACACATATGGGAAAAGGTGACGTACATAAGGTTTAAATCCTAGGTAGCTAGGTGAGACCTGTTGCCGGTAGATAGGTGAGAACTGTTGCCACTTACCAATGGGATAAGTGGCCGTTCTCGAGGTGCAGGTTGTGTTAAATGGTCCAATTCACAGGCAAGATCAAGAGTAAATTACTCTCGTGGAATAGATATATAGATGATATATGTTACTCGTCACCACTTATATTTGTGATCGTCCATCCATTTATGGACCATCATCGAATCATTCAGATTCTCCAATTGTTACAACTTAGGCAAAAGGTCCTCCCACCTAACTAGGTTTGGCAGTGGGGTAGGCTAAATGGGTGAGCCACCCAATCTTGCCCTACTAAGGAATAGTGATTTTATAAAGTCCTGGGCAGACACAGGGTTCTAGATATGGGGCACCGTTCAATTCAGACCTAATCATGAGTTCAGGTTCGGATTCACTTTTAGGTTCAGGTTGACAGTTTTTACCTGGTTCGTAATGGATAGGGTTTGATCGAACTCATTCTTGCTATTTAACATCTCAACCAGATCACAATCTAATATGTTATTAACCATTTAGATTGATCCTATTAACATCCGTTGCACATCTTGTCTAATAAACTGGTTAGGAGATTTGTTGGGAGATGCTATTATTAGAGATGTTCTAACCTTACTATGAGAGATAAGATGGGGGCTCTCACATACATATCAAATGCCAACAACTTAAATGTAAGTGTTACCACCTTATTTTTCATAATAAGATGAGAGCATCTTTAGGCTCTTCTCCCTTTATTGTTATACTTCATTGGGTACATTTGTAAAGACAATAAATGGAAGTTTTCAATGATGAAGACCATGACAACGAATGTGGTACGATGGCCATCGAAAATCCAGCACGGACGCAGTCGTCATGGCAGGATGGGAGGCAATCTTCTGTGCAGTGATACTTTGGGGATCCATGTCAAATGCATCAAAAGGCAACCAATCAAATGCACATTAATATTGATTGTAGAAGAATATGTATGAATCCCGCACGACTACTGTGTGGGATTCTCTGTAGGAGGCTTTCATGCAAGGGGTTCTTGCTTTTGTGCCTATTTGTCTTATGCACAGGCTCTAATAGGTGAAGGCTTGATATTAAAAGACACTATCAATATAGTTGCAAATAGAAACCTTTTTTTTCATTATTCTGGTTTAGAGCCGATCTTTGAGTAAATGCCATTATATCACAATAGGAGGGACATACCCAGATACATAGTTACGGGGGCAGTCGCCCCAATCGAATGAGTTTACCTTCAAAACTCATTTGGAAAATATGGTGTTAGCCTCTAAAACCCACATAAAAACTTCATTCCGCCCTCAAAAGCCATATGAGGATTGTGGATTTATCCACAATATTCAACTACATCTTTGGGTTTGTCCATCTTTGGGTCAAATGGGACGCCACACGTCTGTAGCCATGTCTTAAAACTCAGCAATTCGTCGGCGCTGCATGGAACGATCTGAGATTTCTCAAAAACACACCACATTTCACATCTTGTCTAGTGGATTGCTTGGATTACAAGAAAAGTACAACAGAGGAGAATGGTAAATGGTTTAAAAGCTTTGCTAGCATTCCTACATTCCATATGAATATTTCTTTATTGTCTTATATTATTGCCACATTTCAATACATACATGTTTGCTACTTTTGGCAACAGCAAACGTAACGGTCATCCTTTAGCTTACATTGGCCAGATTTATAACCATCACGAAGACAGAAGTCATTGCAATTAGGGATGCACTCTTTAAGACAAATTTCATTGACACCGGAGACGTCCGCACCTGCAGCTGCATGTCACAAGTAAGTGTAACCATTAGCCAAGGCCGCCATCAAACAAAATGTGAATCGGATTAGATTTTTCAAAAATGCATGAGGTGGTTTTTGAAGCTGCAAAGATATATAAACTTTTTGATATATGGGTCAATCATGGGCGGGTCTATCCATCCCCCTAGTCAGATCATCAGTGGTGGTCTAGGTGGGTCCCATCTAGCTTCTTCTTATGGAGCTTGCATGCGAAGTACAAGAAGGTTGGGCCCATATTATGACAAATTATTAATGCAAATAAAAACCTTACCCATGACCGCTAATGAAGATGAGATGAAGAGCAGCATCATAAGAGAAGTTGTTTACACCGAGAGCTGCCATTTTTGAAATGTATGATCTACTCCTGTGAACATCAATGGCCCCCTTTTATAGCAAATGGAAAGTAGAGATGGGAGATATCATGTGCAGTGTATATCTATCTTTCCCTCTATATTAGATATGTTTTTTGCTTGTTATAGGCTATAAATAGGAGAGTGGATTGCATAAATAAACTTTCAAGGATCTTTTTTGGTGATTTTGCTATACAAATCAAATTTCTAGATACTTCTGGCACAAAGAGGAGACTGAACTTCATAAATAGACTTTCAAAGATCTTTTTTAGTGAAACTATTCAAGGGGTAACAATTAGTACTTGAGAAGGTTGAGAAGGAGAATCTGTAAATTGAGATCCAACCCAAATCTCCTCATATTCGAGGCCATGGGGGTTTTCATATCGGGAATTAGGAGCACTTATGGATGTTATGGACCTGATATAGATGGAGAAGACTCTGATGGTGGTGGTGGTGGTGGTGGTGGCGGCGGCGACATAAATTTGAAGGATAATGTCGGGCATCAACTGTTACGCTCTGTATAGAACACATCAATCAACATGTCAAAACGCAATCCACGGGTTGTAGTTTGTCAATAAGGGTCTATGGGTTGAGGCCCAACCTGTATAGAACCAAATGATCAATGGGTCAAAACTCGATATGACCCACATCTAGGGATGTCAAATGGGCCGGGCCGGCCCGGCCCAGCACGCTCCGGCCCGCCGGTCAACGGCTCGTGGCCCGGCCCAGCACGGTCAACGGCCCGGCCCGCAATGGCCCGGCCCGCACATGGGCTGGGCCGGGCCTAGGTGGCTGGGCACGCTGGCCCGTTCGGCCCGGGCCCGCCAGGAACGTGGGCTGGGGTTGCAGCCCGCTGGGGTCGGCCCGCCAGCCTGCCAGCCCATCCCGCCAGCCCGCCCAACGGCCCTAAGCCCATTTTTTGAAAAAAAAAGTCCTTTTTACCCCCCCCCCCCCCCCCCAAAACAGCTATAAAACGGTCATATAAGGGGTATTTTGTGTCATTTTTCATTTTACAAAGTCTATAAATACCCTAACCCTCCCATTCTCATTCCTCACCAATTTACACAACTCTCTCATTCTCTTTATACATTCTCTAGCTCTCTCTCAAAGCATTCAACTCTTTCACTCTCTCTAAAAAGTTTTTGGAGAGCCAAAGATCAAGTCATCAAGAGACAAGATTAAAGGGGCCTTCAAAGATTTAGAGGTATTTATATTATTTAAATTTGAGATTCCATATATATAAGTTTATATTATATTGTATTAACTCTCATTTTCTCCCCTTTCTTATATTAATTATCACAAAAGAAGGCTATTAGAGCCTATTACTGTTATTACTTATAAATTTTATATTTTGAAATATGGCTGGAAGATTTTCGACAGAATCATCTTCAGTTAATTTAGGGGAATAAGAAAATTTTATTGAATTATAAGGTGAAGTAGGTAATTTACCACCCTCCTTTCCTCAGAGTTCCCGTAAACCAACCAAGAGGAATAGAACTGCACCAATTTGGGTGGCATTTACAAGGTTTGAGGTTGTTGAAAATGGAAAAACAGTTGAAAAGGCAAAATGCAAATTTTGTAGTAAGATTTATGGTGCCCATTCAAAAATGGGTACCAGCCATTTGGCAAGGCATATGCGTCTATTATGTCCAGGCATTAAAAAGGCAACGGATGCAGGGACAGGGAGGCCTGGACCACAGACCCAAATTTCTAGTACTGGTGGTGGTAGCAGTAGTAGCAGTTTGGGTCTTTTTTCTTTTAATGCACAAAGTTGCAGACAAAATCTTGTTAAAATGATTGTGTTATCCGAATTACCATTTTGTTTTGTTGAAAATGTGTTTTTTGAAGAATGGGTCCAGAAATACTGTCAACCACAATTTCACAGTATTTCAAGAAATACAGCGAGAAATGATGCTATTAGACTCTGGCAGGAAGAGAAAACAAATATAAAAAATTACCTTGCAGAAATTCCTGGTAGAATAGCCCTAACCACAGACATGTGGACATCTAAAGGGGGTGACAGTTATCTTTGTCTTACTGCACATAATATAGATTCAAAATGGATTATTAATAAACGTATAATTAGTTTTAGCAGTCTTGAATGGCCACACAATGGCACTAGAATAAGTACATTTATTTTAGAAAAACTAGATGAATATAATATTAAAGAAAAAGTTTTATCTATAACTTTAGATAATGCCAGTAATAATACAGTGGCTATTGAATTAATGAGAATGCAGATGCCACTTGCAACTCTGATAGATAGCTCTATCTTTCAAAATAGATGTGTATGTCACATCTTAAATCTCATTGCAAAGGTCGGTTTAAAGCATATTGTAAGTTACACAGATGCTATTAAAGACATTGCTAAATTTATTTTCACCTCCGCACAGAGAAGACAATTGTATGCTGGAATATGTGCGAGGCAAGGCGTATCAGCTATTAAATTGCCTAAGGAGGTAGAACATAGATGGAATTCTATGTATGATTTGTTAAACAAGGCACTTGATCGGAGAACTGTTTTGAATGAATTTTGTGCTTTTCATGCGCAACATTTGATGATTAGTGATGAACATTGGGAGTTATGTGCCCAAATAAGAGATTTATTAGAAGCTTTTTATACTTCAACATTATTTTTTTCTGGGATATATTATCCCACATCTAATGAAGCTTTAATGAAGCTTTTTAAAATTACTTTACAATTCAGTAGATTTAGAGATCATTTTTTACTGAGTAGCACTATTAAAAACATGGAAGAAAATTTTAATAAATATTGGAAAGAGGCTCCAATGACATTTTCTTTAGCTGCCGTATTTGATCCTAGGTTAAAATTAAGTGGTGTACAGTTTTTTATTGATGGAATAAATAAAAACATGAATTATATAGATTTAAATATTTTTTCAAATATTAGGGCAAATTTACAAGCACTTTTTCAATTTTATTGTGAGCAAATGGGTACAACTGGGCTTAGTATGGGCCATTCAGAAGTCCAGCAAACAGGTGTTGGTGAGTGGGATGTGTGGTATTCTTCCCTGTCTACGGGCATGACATCCAGCTCAAGCTCAAGTAACACTGTGATGGAGTTATCATCGTATCTTGACATCGGTGTAATAAGGGTGTAAGATGCATCTAGTTTTGACATTTTAGCTTGGTGGAAGCAATAAGAAAGCATTTATCCGGTGTTGGCCGCCATGACTCGTGATCTATTGACTATTCCAATGTCTTCTGTAGCATCAGAACATGCTTTTAGTGCAGGTGGACGTGTGGTGGACGACAAAAGAACCAATCTTACTGAAGAAACGGTGGAATGTTGTGTTTGCCTACGAGACTGGTATTTGGCAGATAAGAGGAGGCAAGAGTTGACATCAATGGAAGATTATGATCCAGCAGAATACATTAGTGGACTACACATCTAATTTTTTACTTTTTCCTTCATTGTAATTTTTAAATTTATAAGTTTTTCATTCTTTTTTATTTTTATTTTCTAAAAAGTTTGTAAGGTTTTGAAGGTAATCCTATTTAGAAACCTTCAAGAAGTTAAGATCCAAATGGTTCTCTCTTCTCAGTGGAGTAGGTCGAGTTTGACCGAACCACTTAAATATCTTTGTCATTCTCCGTGATTGTGTGATGTTAAATTTTTTTACTTATTTGATAATTCATTAGCCACTGTAAAGAAAATCTATTAATTTTTAACTGTTTCATTATTAAAAATACAGTGGCTATAATGTCAGTTAAAATCCAAACGGTTCTCTCTTACACTAACTGTGTCTTTGACTCTTTCTATATGAACTCAATTTCTATGTATTATATACGAACAAACATAAAGGATGCTAATTATAAACAAATAGTTCCACTAATGATTTTTATTTTTATTTTTTGTTACAATCACTGATGAATTTATAGTGTTGAGCTCATAAAATCATTTTGAAGCCTTATTGAAGAGCATCACGAAGTATTAAAAATCTATAGTTAAATAATTTCAATCACCCGAATTTTTTTAGTGAACTATGTTTGATTGTTTACAACAAATGGAAAAAAAAAGTTTTAGTAATAAAAAAGTTTACTTTTACTTTATCAGAACCTAAACATTTTACTTTCTAAAAGACAAATAAAGTAATTACACAACCATTTGCCAACTTTTCACTTCACTTCTTGAAAGACATGTTAGTTTTTGCTTTATTCTTTTTTTTTTTTAATATTGAAAAAAAAACAAAAAAGAAAAAAAGTGCAGGCCCGCCTGGCCCGTGGGGGGCCGGGCCAGCGGGCCGTGCTGGGCCAGGGTTTTTCCCTGGCGGGCCGGGCCGGGCTAGCACGGCGGGCCGACTATGAAGCGCGTTTGACATCCCTACCCACATCCAACAGATTAAGTTGCGATTAGGTTGGCAGGTTGGTTTTGCAATGTAGATTTTGCCTTTGTTAGTGGTAAACGGGTCGGGTCAAGTCAGAATCTGGAACACTATCGCAAATTATTGATCTTCTCAAGAAATTATCGCAGGAGGAAAATGTCAGGGCATTTTCAAATTTAGATTTTTCTAGGAATATTATCAGGAAAATATGAGCAAAAAATGAATGAATTTATTAAACATTCTTGTATATTATGTACTTTCTTTTTCTAATGCATCTACTATTTTGCATCAGTTTCTTTAATGTTGTAAAGACCAACAATACTAGTAGCTCTATTAAATACCCAAACTTGGACCAAGACTAGAATAAATGGCATTGATCCAGACCTGAATCAAGGCCCAATTATCAATTAATAGCGAGATTTGTGTTTGGGCTTGATTCAAGTCCGGTCCCGGCCATTTATTTGGGACGGGGTTAGAGTCTTTCGATTAGATTTAATTAGGTGAGGTACGTGTCCTGGAACTTGTCCTTGATTCAGGTCAGAGCCTGCTTACTTGTCCCTAATAGAAATTCTTAAGGATACATATGACCAGACCTATGGTTAAACAATAGAGGCAAAAAGGTCCCCAAGGATCCTGAGCTGAAACATCGTAGTCCATTTCGATTGCAATGGATGGCTTTGATTGGATTGGTAACATGCATATATAGACTCAACGTGAACCCAAACCATTTAAGGGCCGGGGAAGTACAACAGCAGCCCCGGCCCGGCCCTCTCATATTTAATGGAGTGTTTTTGTATATACCTCCCTAGGGTTTTTAGGATCTATGAATGGCCTGTGAAGCCGTTCAACTTGTGACATTGCAAAACCATATCATTTCAATTGCGGTCACTTTTTTTTTCAGTCACTATTTTAGAAAAAATAGACGTGGGAATGGATTTAGGAGGGTCCGGGATCAGGCTGGGCTAAGCACAATGGTAATATGAATACGGTAAATGCTCAAACCAACCCCGGCCCATTTATTTTTCAGTTTGGAAATGTCAATCTGAACACACCTTCGAAGTTGAAAGGGTCGAACTCAATCCTTAGACAAGGCGCCGGCGGTGTTAGAAGAGTTCAGATTGGGTTGGGTTGGGTTGGGTTGGGTTGACACTTGAAATTACAAATATGGGCTGTACCTGAACCAATACATTATACTATATTAAGCTAGGAGGTTTTGGGTTGGATTTTGACCTACAGTTACAATTTTGAAAGTAAGTTACTCTTTTTAAAAATACTTTTAGTTCTCCATACTTATCTCATACCAACTACTTTGAAACTACCATTCACGTCTCCTCCCACTATTCCACTTTTGAAAGTTACAGTATTCCTTTTATGTATTACCTCCCTTTTTTATCTAGAACTCCATTCCCTTTCTTCTCTGATTCTTCTCTTTTTCTTTTTCTTTTTTTATCAAATTAGCTAATAGATTACATAAATAGGCACTTTCATGAAAACCTTTTATTATTTTCTTTTCCTTTTTTTTTTTTATAATTTATAGATGTTTTTCAATGTATAAACGCTAATCATATCTGTGCTGAGCACGGATTATTATGCTAGTTTGTTATTAGGATAAAAAATGTCAACTCAAAGCCACATGGAGAAAAAGGTCAATCGAACCAAATTTAGTGGTTTGGTCAATTTGGGGTACCGTTATTTTCAAATATTTCAATTTCACCAAGAAGAAGAAGATATTTTCTATGCCCACACAAACATAAGCTGAAATTTCATGCACACACTTCCATTATAAAGGCCATGTCCTTTATTCCCTCACAAGTCACAAGGCACATCCTTTTATTTATTTGTTTTCATTCTTCTGCTGCAATTCTAGGACATGGTGGAGGTTGCAGCTCTTTAACATTTACTGCAGCAACAAGTAGCTGTGTTCTGACAATGGCCGTTGCAGAGTCCATCTTTGTTGCATGCAATGTGACAGTTTGTATCACCATATATATATATATATATATGTAACACTGCATTATCAGGACAAAGTAAATTAATCCAATGAAATGTATTCAAAGAAAGTTAGTCTTGTGCAGACAGATACTACGAAAAAGTTCCATTGGTGCAGGTCTATACAAGCCATCTAGATGGACCCATGATTGAACATGATTGTGTTGGCAAGGGGCAGGGTACACTATTTGTTATCAAGTCTGACCTGTCATCATTAACCAAGCACAAGGGAGCTAATTGAAAATGGGTTAGCTTGCATCTGAATAAATTGTCCAAGTAGATGGGTCTTTGGACAAACCAATAGGTATTCTTAATGCCATCAACGGGCCAGATTTGGACTGGACTTATCTATGTCCTGGCATGAGTCCATTTAATATCGAGTAGGTATTCCTCACCGAGGACTTGTACAGCCAACAGCGTTAGACCTATGTTATACAAACTTGGGGCGGCCGTCTCAAGTCCAATTCAAGAAGGCCTAAAGGTTGCCTTGCTAGTTTTTCGTGTGTTTGCATAGGGGGCAGGGCGGAACTAGATAGCGGCTGAGAGGGGCCAAATCCCTCCTTAAAAAAAAACCCACTACCAGTGAGAATTACTTACCTGTAAGAGTGAATGAAGTGAAGAATATGAAAAGTAGTAGAAGAAATGCTACCACATATACCTTATTTGCTTCCATTTTAGGATTGAATGGCCTATTGAACATCACTTGCTCTCCCCTCTATATAACAAATGGGAACTAAAGAGAGGAGACATCAGGTGCAGTGGATGCAGTTCGCATTTACATTTCTTTAACTATAAGCTGTTTTGGGTCAGATAGAGAAAAGCAACGTTTTAAGGTTTTTGTTTTTTGATAGAGAAAAGCATCGTTTTAGGGCACGTTTGGCAAATTGACAGGAATCCCTTAGTTATAAGTTTTCTTAGATATGTTGGAACCAAGCTATCCTCAAAGGGGATTTCCTAAAAATAGTTCCAAGTTTGGAGGAAGAAAGGAATCATAGAGTCTATGCATTGTGTGATCCAACAATCATATGTTCTTAGTCAACTTCTCATAATCCAAGAAATATCAAGGGCAAATTTTTCACCCCAAAACTTGTTTTGTCTCTTCAGATATTCTAAACGGTACAGATCGTGCAAAGGGGGCCACATAAATTAAAAAATTAATATTTTAGAGTATTGTCGTTTTTACAAATATCTCAAAATACATGATGGATCTACGGTTGAAATTTGGGCCCATAGTTGTATTTGGTCTCTTCTAAATTATTCACGGTGCATATGATGATTTCGAGTTCCACAAAAATAAAAAACATGAAAAAAAGAAGTGCCAAAAAAGCCCTTTTTCTTCTTTTTTTTTTTTACTGTGGGGCATATCAACGATCATAATTGTTTTACAGATATCTCAAGTTATAGATGGAATCAGAGGCTAATTTTTGGTATGGTATCCATTTTGGACCTTTAACAATATCACCGGTTCAGATCTTGATTGTGGGTCCCAGATGAACCAAAAGGTGCAAAAAATCGGTGTCCCCAATATTACGCCTGGAACATTGTAGCTTCGCAATTCCACTGGATATTTGCAAATGGAGATTCCTTTGGTCCTCCATTAGCTTTTCCACGCTGATCCAAACGTGGGTTTTCCATGGGCTCGAGGAAAGTTTTAAAAAATCCTCGATGAGGACGTTTACCAAACATGCCCTTTAAGGTTTTTGTTTCTTCTTTTGCTAACATTAAATGTATGGATAATCACTTCTTTATTTATTATGCTTTCAATATTAGAGTGGGTAAAGCCGAGGGCTGGGTATAAAATGGTCGCGTTGTGGTTTGTGAATAAGGGTCTATGGGCTGAGGCCGAGCTTGTACGAATCGATTTATCAAACGGGTCAAAACTCGATCTAAATTGCATCCAACATATGCAGTTGCGGGTAGGTTCACAGCTGGTTGCCTCTATTAGTGGTAAAAGAATCGGGTGAGGATTTGGAACACTATGGCAAATTATTTTTCTCAAGAAATTATTCTCTTGGGAATAGGGTTGCAACCGGAATGCTTCCGGGTTGGAATCATATTGGACCCGGACCAAGACCCATTTCTAAATAATGGCTCTAAATCTGGGTCATGTTTTAACTTGGAACCTATTCTATTAGATCCAGACCCGGTTCTGATAGGAAAATCTGGAGCGGGTTCCACCCAAAGTATGGAATCTAGTTCCAAAACTAGTTCAGTTTCTCTTCATTTTTTATTTCTTTTTTTAAGGTAGGCATATCATGCAACTTATAGAAGTACATCAAGTCTAATACCTTTAGTATTATACATAAAAATATAAAAAAAGAGATTAATTTTGAGGCATAGTTTGCAATATCAAAGACTTATATGTTGGGTCCACAGGTTGGAACCTATATGGACCCAGTACTCCACCCGGTTATCAATCGGAACGTAAATTGGGTTCTGGATCGGAGCCAAACCCGGATCCGTTCATGAATCTAAACCTAAAATAGGACATCTTCTAAGATTTGAGAACAACTTATGTGCTTGTAGTGTGTCATCGACCATATCCATGATGATTAGGATCCAATCTTCCATCATGAATGGAATCCAATCATTTTTAGTAATAAAGCGTGAAAAAATATTAAAACAAGTAAAGATATCATATCGTGTTGATCCCTTGTCTAATTCACGTGACAACCTTTTATGGGGCTCGTTTCTTAATTTCGGTCACACGGTTTTAAAAGACCTCGTGTTGAGTTAAGATGAAATTTGACTTGTAAGCCATGCTCAGGACTTGGATATCTCCGATGCGGGCTAACGGAGACTCACCATTTGAAGTCTGTGATTGACACCCTACACCCTGTAGTTAAGGGTGTCGTCCGGACCAAGTTCTCATGCATGATAGCATCTTGAACTTGTAAGATTGTATTTCACACTTTGCATGATTAGAGTCGGCTTTAATTGAGAGTTATCTGTTGGTGAATTCAAACAAAACTTATTCTCGAGTAAACGTGCTCCAATATGTAAGATGAGCAGTTTGGATATATAAATGCAGGACAGCAAGCATCAAATATAATATCACTTGGTCTTCCTAGCTCGGTATTAGACAATTACATAAACCCTTCATGAATAATATATATGGGTATAGAGCAGTATAAGAGGGGGCCCGGATTTGTTTTGTGTTTATCCTGATTCATACCAATTTCTATGAAAAAAGAAAAAAGTACACTTGAATGCATATCAATCATAGCGGGACGAGTTGGGATTAAAATGTTTTCGCACGACCTATTTTTTGGTGAACATCTGGTTGTCTTCAAAGTTTAACAATTATAAGCCTTTAAATAAAATCAAATTAGTACCAAATTCTGGTAATCTCTTCAAGACTTGATTAAACTAAAAATAAGCGTCAAAACTAATTAAGAAATTGTTGGATCTGGATATGGAGACTCCAAACTCAACAACTCTCTCCATATATTTCTTTAAGTTTGACATATACAAAGAGATCCGTGGAGCTTATCAAACGCACATAGATCTCCACTCCATATCCAGATATAATAGAAACTACCAATTCATGGGGCAGCTGTGAATTGTGATTATAAAGGGTTTGAATTGATCACAAAGGGCCTAATGGCCATGCAATGATCTGAGATACCTACATCAATAATCACCATACACTTCACATCTTGTCTGGTGGATTGGTTCGACCTTAGGCTACAAGGCGGAAAATAACTCAACACATCTAACTTCTAGGGGTGGAAAAACCCATAGCTAAAGGCATTTTTTACTTTGTCGCCAAAAATCACGTTTTTGGAGTGGATCAAGGGATTAGATGTATCGGATTGATTCCAAAATTGATTTATGCGTCAATCATGGGCAGATCTTTCCATCCCCCTAGTCAGATCATCAATGATGGCCTAGGTGGGCCCTATCTAGCTTCCTCTTATGGTGCTTTCATGCGAACAACAGGGGTTGGGCCCATATTATGAAAAATTATTAATCAAGCTACAAATAAAAACCTTCCCTATGACTGCTAATGAAGATGAGATGAAAAGCAGAGCAGTATAGAAGCAACCATAGAGACCTTGTTTACACCGAGAACTACCATTTGTGAAATGTACGACATACTCATGTGAACAACAATCGCCCCTTTTTATAAGAAATGGGAAGTAGAGAAAGGCGAAATCTGGTGCAGTGTATATCTATCTTTTCCTCTAGATTAGAGATGTTTTTTTGCAGGTTATGGGCCACAAATAGGAGACTGGACTCCACTCCATAAATAGACTTCCAAGGATTTTTTTTGGAGATTTTTCTGTACAAATCAAGTTTCTAGATACTTCTGGCACAAATAAGAAAATGAATGCCATAAATAGACTTCCAAGGATCCTTTTTAGAGAAACAATCCAAGGGGTAGCAATTATTTTGGTACTTGACCGGGTTTAAAAGGAGAATCTGTCAATTGAGATCCAACCCTATCATGCTCGTATTGGACTCATATAATTTGCGGGTCAACTTACAGTGGTTGGATGTGAGATGGGCGCATAGATCAATTATGATTTTTCCAACTCTACCAGCACACTGGTACGATTGAGGCTTGGGAGAAAGGAGGCATTTACACGTTAAAAATTAACTTTTATCTCACCCAATATTTTTTCCAAATTAGCCATTGATGCTATCACAAAACCTCAAAATGTGCCTCCTTAGCTATCAACAGGAGTATCAATTGTCATGCTCCTAATCTAACAAAATCATTTCTAAGCACAGTTGATGAAGTTTTTGTTATCAATTCTCATGTATTTACTTCTATTTCATTTTTAATAAACATCAATGTTCCAGGCCTGACCTCCTAGCAATGTCTTACTCGACTTTGCTAACCTTTTTTCACATTAACAAGATCAAAAGATAAAAAAAAAAAATCTATTTAAGTTGACACAACATTTTTTCCATGCTCGGCTCTCCTGGCCAATTGAAGGGTCTTCCCACTACCTCTCCCAAATGCAGGTGATCATCAATTCATTATTGATCAAAACAACCTTAAGATAACATTTTCTTTAATCCTAAGTGTTTGGAGGCGTTTCATCAAAACAACATAAGTTAACATTTTCTTTAATCCTAAGTATTTGGATGCGTTTCACCAAAACAACATAAGTTACCATTTTCTTTAATCCTAGGTGTTTGGATACCCTGAAATGATAATTTGGGTGAGCAACCTTTTACCCAATTTGAATTTTAAAATGGGTTTTATTTGCATATAAGGAATTTGGTTGCCTGCACTTACTTTAGCAATAAAAATAATTCCCTATAGTTGGTCATGGGCTCGCGACAAAGAAGACAAAAATGTTACTTAAATGTAACTCAAGTTATCCAAACATACGAACCCTAAGTCCTGATTTATGTATGAATTGAAGTTTAAACTATATCCAATGGTGATTTGGCCATATTCGAACTTGTAGATATTCTCTGTGATTTAGGGCTTAGTGTTTGAATTAAGATTTGAGGATTTAGGGTCTGAAATTAGGATTTAGAAATTAAGGGTTTACATTCAAATATAGAGTAATTAGGATTATATTACAACAGAGGAGGATGATTATTTTATTCAGAGTTATTTGGTAAAAGAGAGGCTAACCGGTCACAAAAGGACCGGCAAAGAAAAGCTCGATCGGCATGAAAAGAATCTTAGACTCTCACCAGAAAGAAGATATCGAAAGAGATCGACGCGAAGATGATTTATTTTCAATCCTTTTAGGTTTGTAATGTGGGGCGATCACAAAATTTAGACGTAGGGCGGCCGCTTATTAAATATATTGAAAAACGTCCAATGCGCATTCAGATAGCGTGTAATTTCAAAATTGACCTGGGGTGCATCTAGGTCCGCCACTGCCTCCTAGTAAGATCTGCTTCTTATCATAAGGGTCATACTGACCTGACCTATAATTCTTGACCTACACTGGACAATATGAGCGGCGGGTTGGATTACATGGGATCGATTCATAGGCAAGGTCAGGAATGTCACTCCCCCACCCGCTTATGTTTCTAACCATCCGTCCATTTATATTAACCACCAACAAATTAACCATTGTGTTAGAGATTAGTACGTTTGATAGAGTGTGGTTTGAGATTTTAGGTAATTTTAATTTTAAATAATTTGTAATTAAGCTTTTTCTTCATTGTATAAATTAAGATAATTTTCCAATTGAAAGGTATGGTTGAATATGTAATGAAGTTTTTTCTTTGAGATTATTTACATTAAGATTCTTTAATTGTTGCAACTTAAGCAAAAGGTCCTCACGTGCATTGTGCAAGCGCATGTGCGAATGGTAAAATGGCCCCACATCGCATCTTGTAGAGGTGTGTGCTTCTAGTCCGGACGGATATGAGATTTTCTCAGAATTGAGAACGATTTATGTGTTTGAAGTGGGTCAATGACCATATCCTTGATGATTAGAATCCAATCTTCCATGATGAATGGCACGAGATTCCTCAAATATCAGCAATTCGTCGTTGCTGCATACAATGATCTGAGATACGTACGTTTCACATTCTTACATTAATGCAAGAAAAGAAACCCCATAGAAGAACAGTAAAGCTTTGCCAATTGCCATCATCATCAACATTAATCCATATGTATGTTTCTTCATTCATCATCATCATTAAAGTCTTATTCCAACTATATCTCTTTTATTTCATATAATTGTCATATATCAATACATGTTTACTACATTGCGCAACAGCACCAGACGCCATCGCCGGTCGCCACACAATGGCCATAGCGATATCCAGAACGAATGCAGTCGTCGTTGCAAGAAGGGAGGCACACGTCCGTACAACCATTCATGAGAGGGACATCCGCTCCTGCAGCTGCATGTCATTTTATGATATGAGAATAATTTTTTTTTTTTATAAAAACAATTTTTTTTTGTCATTTAGTGGAACGAAAAAATACCTTTTTGCCTTTTATTTAATAAGAGATATTTTTTAAAAAGATTTGTCCTTTTTTATATTACCCATTGTCTTCTTCTCTTGCGACGTCCTAGAGTTATTTTTAACTTCAATTCACCTTATAAGTGAATTACCCAAATCGGGTTGGCTAGTTAGACATAAACTTGGTCCCATATACTTTCAGATGGGCATTGGCCTTAGACTTTGGTACGTGGGAAGGTCCAAATCTATAACTTGGGCTTTTTTTTCTTTTTGATAACCCAAGGAATCTCCTACCCCTCCCAACCCAACCCAACCCAAGGGCTAAAGGCCCTGTGCCTGAGGAACACTCAAATCTGGACTGCCGAAAACTTATCTTGAAGGGCACATGCAAATCCTCCTATCATGATTGGCCTTTGATTAATTGTTAGAAAGCTTGAAGGCATACTTGGTCTTACACGAATAAAAAATGTTTGTAATTTAGTGACTGATTTTTACAATCACGTAATAGAAAGCCTGGGTTGTTCTTACCCAATTGAGTAAATTGGCGGCCTGCATGGGCTGACACTAACCTCCCGCGCTGCGGTTGGGGGAAATGGAAAATGGGCTTATATTTTTAAGGTCAAGTCAGACCGAGATTTGCCTCAGTTCAGCTTGACCCGACCATGAAGCCCTAGTTATAATCTACAATTATTTTAAATTTTAGCTAGAAACGACTATAAAAAAATAGTGGCAAAACTTTATTGGGTTAGAATACTTTTTACAATTGGAGAACCCATCTACTTGATGTGGCAGCACATGGGGCCCACTTAGTTACTGATCTGAATGGACCATGAAAACCTCCTTCCCTGTTTACAACGGATCTATGGTGTTTGTACCCATCCAAATAGACAGGACTGTTGGAGCAAGGGTCAAATTCTCTCTTTGATATAAAACTGTTAAACTTTTGATCCATGGATCAAGGGGTTAGATGCATGGGATTGACCCCAATTGTGATGGGTAGATCTTTTCATTCTCCTAATCAGATCATCAGTCGGGCCCTAGAGGGATCCCATCTAGCTACCTCATATGGAGCTTAAATTAGTAGTACTGGAGTAGGGCCATATGTATGAGAAATTATTAATCAAGCTGCAAATAAAAACCTTACCCATGACTGTGAATGAAGATGAGATGAAAAGAAGCAAGAGAACAATAGCTACCGCAGAAACCTTGTTTACTCGGAGGACTGCCATTTTTTAAATGTACATACTCCTGTGAACATCAGTGGCCCCCTTTTATAAGAGATATCAAGTGTAGTGCGTATCTGTATTCCCCTCTAGATTAGATATGTTCTTTGCTTGTTATGGGCCAGAAATAGACTGGACTTCATAATTAGACTTCCAAGGATCTGTTTTGGTGATTTTGCCATACGAATCAATTTTCTAGATACATCTAGCACAAATAAGAGACTGGACTCCATAAAATAGACTTTCAAGGATGATGCCGGATATGGGTAAAGATAGGATATTTCCTCCACTCTAGGATACAGTAACACCACTTAGAGTGAAAGGAGATGTAACTCACCACTCTAGGGAATCCACCCAAGAGATACAGAGTAAGAGAAGAAGTTTTCTTCACTCAAGTTTTTCTTTTTTTAAACTCAAAATCTGAACTGTCTTTTTTATTCAATATTAGAAGAATTTATAGACTACTTGGAACAACCCTCCATGCGTAGGAACTTTCAAGAAAGTAAAGACTTCATATAGGAATTCTAAAAGACACCATGAAATCAAGACAGATTTATAATAGCCAACTAGCCATTTTTGGAATTCTGTAACCAGCCTGAACGCTCTTCAATAAAATGGTCATAACTTCTTCTAGGAAGCTCCAAATCGCACAATCTTTGAAGTATTGGAATTCTAGACACAGGGCTTTCTGCCGATATACTATCTCCATATTAAAACAGAGTGCTCATATTTATTTTTTTCCATTTTCGTCAGCTACCAAATTCTGAAATTGCAACTTTTCCCAAACCTCATTTATTTGTTCTTGAGTGTTCATGAAAACCTTGCTATCAAAGGATCTTTTTTAGTGAAACAATTCAAGGGGCAGCAAATGGGTTGCCATTTGACTGGCCGAGTTGAGAAGGAGAATCTGTCAATTGAGATCCGACCCTGCTATTCTGCTCGTATTCGACCCATATAAGTTGTGGGTCAGTTTACATTGGATGGCTAAGTGAGATGGGTTAATATATTATTTATGATCTTGCCACCTCTATCAACACGGTGCAGTTGGGACTCGATCCATCGAGAGGAGGGATTTGTATGTTAAAGATTATCCCTTATCTCACCCAATATTTCTTTTGGCAGCCCATGTAAGGGGTAGTGATGTAACTCACACAAGCGAAGAGAGCACAAACTCCCACAAGTGGGTAGAAGGAACACACATGAGCAGTAAAAACTGCATGTGGGGGTTGTTAATAGTTAGTTTTCCGCACTTTAACGTTTAGGCATTTTAGATGTATTGATTAGCAACTTGGATTTATACAATGAGTTTTTTACTTTAAAACTCTTTATCTTATTAGAGCTAAGGCCCGGCAATGATCTTGCTATTAAGCCAGGTATTATCCTACTTCCATAATTATTACTGTTGATTTTTCTATTTCAATAAAAAAATCAACTTCCTTTTCGCAATCCTTATTATCTTTCCACCATCTTCATGTAATGCCTATCTCCATCATCAATTTAAAAAATTAAAGGACAAATCTTTTGAAAGAGATCATATGAGATCAGATCTAGTGGACAACCGACACCGACATACTCAACAAAAGAGCTCGACATCATCATTTATTTTTTACATTGAGTATCTTTAACTGCTGCAACCTTGACCGGCTAGGAATAGTTTTGGTAGTGATCTTATCAAGTACAGGACAGATGCGGTTTAATTTGGTAGTGATTTTATCAACCTTGGCCTACTAGGACTGCTTTCCTTTCTAATTCAGCTACTTCATGATATGTGCTTGTCTCAATTAATGCTCTTCCTTCGTTCCTCTTCATGGGACATTAATTTCATAAAGAATTTATTGTTCTTTTTTGTTGTTGAAATGGTATTCCCTTCTCCTGGATTTTATTATAAACTCTTTGCTCTTTACTAATCTTGAAGTTGTTACATTCACTGCAGCAGATATGCTCCGCTGCAAAAAGGGAACAAGATGTCATGGGAAAAGGACTAAAGGCGTTCGATTAGGGGTATACATGGATTAGATTGGTGCGGATTGAACCAAATCCGTCACCAATCCGTTACCTATGGATTGACGGATTTGGAATCCGCCACCAATCCGTGGCTGTTAAAATCCGATCATTGGAGGACCGGATCAGATCGGATTAATCTGTTTGATCTAATGTTAAAAGAAAAATATCAAAAATGTTGTAAAAAAAATAACATTTTGACCCCTTAATTTTTTTTTTCTTATTTTAAATTTAGACATCTTAATTTATATTTAAACCCCTTATATATATTTTATATTTAATGTCAACGGATTAGATCGGATTGAATCCGCTGATTGAGGGTGAAATCCGCCACCGATCCATTGCTAACGGATTACAAAATTTTCAATTCGTCACCAATCCATTTACCGTCAGATCGGATAAAAATTCGCGGGTCGGATAGGATCGAATTTACGGATCAACCGATTTTTTGTGAACCCCTACTTTCGAGTCATATATCCGAGCATGTAAAGACCATCACTGCTCTTACATTTTCAGGTTGTTGCAGTCCCTATTTTCAGATCTGCTAGAAATGGCGGTTTCAACATTCTCATATCATATTTTGGAGATGGAAAGAACTGGAGATCGGGAAGTTGGCCATGGGATATGGTCTACTGCAACTAACTTCAAATTCAATGCCTGAGGTGAGACAGCATTCCTTCTTAATTAATGGTTTCATGCCTGCTGACAATGTTTGTGTGGCACAGATTAGGTACTAGTAAGCAAACTTATATTTATCTGTTTTCCTATTTGTTCTTTCATGCATAAATCTAGGTGAAGCCATAACGGCAATCATGTGATATTTACCAAAAAATAAACAGCAATAATGCATTGTGATGCCCAATAGAGAAAGTATAATGTTTTTGCGCAAGCCTGCTATGTAACAGTGGGGCACAACTTCTGTTAATCTAAGCAATTAATCTGTTGGTGTTGCCCTCAATCACGGAATAGACAATGCCAAGATTCTTTTCTTCTTTTTTTGGGATATCTCTATATGAGGAATTTTGGTCACAAAATGTGGGCTTCTTCGCAATTATATATAGTCTGGCAGGTACAAAAATTCTTGATCAAATATTGATTTAACTCATCAATGGTCCTCACAGTTCAATTAGATTAACTATGGTTATAGGCCTAGAGGTGTAAATCTGGGTGGGCGGCCCAAGCCCAACACAGGCCCGGCACGGAAAAACTCTGCCTAGGCCGTTGACTTGGTCAAAGGGCCGGCCCGGCCTAGCAGCCCCTTGCTGGGCCAGCACCCCAAGCTTGCAGGTGGCACAGCCTAGGCCCGGCCTGCCCAGGCTCAACAGTCTGATTTTAAAGTATAATCTATTTTTTAGAATGTATCATAGGTTTTTAAAATTGTAATTTTTTATTTTTTCAAATATTATAAAGTTTGAATTTCATTATATATAGATCCAAGTCCAAACTTGTAAATTTTTTTTTTTTTTTTGTAACTTAAAATTCAAGGAAATCTAATCTACTTGATGTATTTTTTTAAAACATCATTAGTATCATTCTACTTATTTATTTCTTTTAATTTATTTATCGTAATGAAATTGGTTCAAGATTTTTAGTCCAAGTTCGTGTTCGTCCAAGTCCAACTTAAAAAAAATTATAAAAAAAGGGGAGGAGAAGCCGTGGGCCGCCCACAGGCCGCACGGCATAGAACGGCCTGTATAATTTTCATGGGTTGTGCCCATGCCTAGTTATAGCACAAGGAGTAGTAAAAAGGTTGAGTAAAAATATGAAAGTGATGTGACATTGTTTACTTCACCATGTTTGGACAAAAAAAAAAAAAAAAAAAAAAAGAGCGAGTGGAGGACCCATAAGGGCCGCCCACAGGCCACACGGCATAGCACAGCGTGTATAATTTTCATGGGCTGTGCCCATGCCTAGTTATAGCACAAGGAGTAGTAAAAAGGTTGAGTAAAAATAGGAAAGTGATGTGACATTAGTTACTTCACCATGTTTGGACAAAAAAAAAAAAAAAAAAAAAAATAGAGCGAGTGGAGGACCCATAATTTTTGTTTGAGGGTTTGTATCCTAATAGTTAAGTGGGCTTTGGGGTCAAACTAAGGATTTTTATGTGGATTTTAAAGGTGGTCTCGCAATTTTTATTGGATTTTTAGAAGCATATCAGGAATCTTCATGTAAGTTTTGAAAGTGCACCGCAATTTGACAGGTGCGGCTGCACCCGTATACCCGTACTTGAGTTAGCCTCTAAATAGATCGAAGAAGTACACCCGTATACCCGCAATTTCAGCTCTCAGATTCTTCAACTTCTCTGAAGCCTGGATATCCATTATCCAGGAGCGTGTTTGCTCCTCTACTTGTTCTGTTTTGATTAACAGATCTCCCCAAGGCTTCTTCAATCCTTCTTGTGGGTTAAGACAAGGAGATCCCCTTTCCCCTTACCTGTTCGTTATTGCAGAGGAAATCCTTAGCCTCCACCTTCACAATCTTCAATCCCAAAGAATCATCCTTCCCCTGTCCACTGTTCCTAACACCCCCTGCCACCTCCTATATGCTGATGACATCATCATTCTCATGAAAGGCAATACCCATGGAGTTCTAGCTGTCCAAGACCTCCTAGACCTTTACCAATCTTTTTCTGGCTAGCACATTAACCTTCTAAAGAGCCAACTCTTCATTGGCAAATGTGGTAGCAGAAGAAAAGCTAGGATCTGCTCTGTCTTTGGCATGCAAGAATGCCAGGACAAGCTCAAATACCTAGGCTTCCCTATCATCTTCGGAACCCCGAAGAAACTTCACTTCCTACCTCTGTTGGACTCTATTAATTCTAGACTAACTGCTTGGAAAGCAAAGTTTCTCTCTTTTGCAGGTCGATTGATTCTCATCAAGCATGTTCTTTCTTGCATCCCTACATACACAGCCTCCATCCTTCCCATCCCAATCTCCATATGTAAAGACTTATAGCGCCTTATGAGGAATTTTCTTTGGTCAGGCAACTCCTCTTCTCCCAAGATTCACTACGTCAATTGGTCTCAAGTTTCCCTTCCTATACTAGAAGGGGGCCTTGGCATTAGGAGGATCTCGGATTTGAACGATGCTTCTATGATCAAATTGGGTTGGCAGGCTTGCACCACAACGACCATTTGGTCTTCCTGGTTCCAAAACAGATACTTCAAAAATAACATCATTTGGAGCACAGCAAACTCCAGATATGGTTCATGCATTTGGAGGAGAATCCGGAGGCTTGCTCACCACATCCATCATGGCAGTTCCTGGATTTTTGGTAATGGCAACCTCATAGACATTTGGCATGATACTTGGAGCGGAGATAGACCTATATCTGCTGCCTTCCCCAACATACGTTTCCCTTTGAACCAGAGACTGGCCTCTTTCTTCCACTCTGGCTCCTGGAACTTTCCATCTTCTCAGCCTCCTGCAGTGCAAGCCTACATTTCATCAGCTTATTCTCTGCTTATTCCTAACCCATCCATCAGTGATCAGCTAATTTGGAAGGAGGCTCCTTCTGGCCAAATCTCCATGTCCAGTGTTTGGAACTCCATCAGACCAAGGGGCATCTCCCTTCTTTGGCCTCCTTTGAACTGGAACGGATTTTCGCTTCCAAGAATTAGCTGCTTTGGAAGGCGTCTTATGCTAAACTGCACTCCTACAGAGTCTTACCTGCAGCGAATTGGGTTTTCCCTGGTTTCCAGATGCAGTCTTTGCAAAGAAGGAGAAGACACTGCCAATCACCTCTTCTTTTCCTGCCCATTTGCCCGCTCCATCTGGACTTGGATTCTTCAAGCATCTAATGCTCAGCAGCCCTTCACCTTCTCTGCTGCTCCTCTATGGATCTCTCTTTCTTCTGGGAATGACAAGAAAAGCCAGAAGTTCATGGCATCTATCTTCCTCTCTGTGATCTACTCAATTTGGAAAGCAAGGAATTCTGCAATTTTTGAAAATCACCCTCTCACCTTCAATCAGATAACTGCTCACCTCCTTGAAGAGCCCTGCTTCTCCCTGAAGAAGATCTCCAGGCCTTTCATCACCCCTTAGATCAGCTCGATCATCTTTCTGCTGCATCTTGATGATCAACCAGCAACTTGCTTTGATTCCCAGCAGCAAAGGCCTCTAGATTGCTCCCAGCATCTCTGCTCTACCGCTGTCCCAGGCGATCTCTGGCCTGCAATCGTCCCAACTGATCGGAGTCTTCATCTCTGCTCTACAAAAGCCCCAGGCAATCTAAGTCTTCAAACGTCCCAGCTGCCTCAAGCGATCTCCGATCTATGCTCCCAGCACCTCCGGCCTGCTCACGTCGACCTCTGCTCCCACCAGCACAAGCCTGCAACTACCCCAGCTGATTAGCCTTTCAGATCTGGTCGAGGCGATCTTCCATCTTTGGCCGTGAATAAAAGATGATCTCCCAAAGCTAATCAGCAATCAGCTAATCTGCTGGCCGTTGCGATCTTCCATCTCTGGCGAGATCTCCTCCCAGCTTCCCTTTTTTAGTTGGTGTTTTCACGCCGCTGCTGATCCTCTCGGTGATCGTCTGATTCCGGAAGGTAGCATTCCATCTCTGGCGAGATCTCCTCCTAGCTTCCGGCTGCGTTGACCCTCTGAGTCGATCTGATCTGAGTTTTTTCTTTTCTATTGCTTCTTCTTGTAGGTTGTTCTGTGCTCTCCTTCTTCTTCCCCTTCCTCTCTTGCCTCTCCTTCTTCTCTGTCTGTCTTTTTGTTTTCTTCTTTGGCAATTAGGGATTGTTCTGTTCTCTCTCTTTTTCAATAAACTTACCCTTTACACAAAAAAAAAAAAAAAAAAAAAAAAAAAGATCGAAGAAGTAAACGTATGATGTAATATCTATAACCTTTTACTCCTCTACATGCCTCTTTATTTTTAGCATAAAATGTGTAATAAATTGTAATGTCATAAACTTTTATAACAAAAAGTACTTTTTACTCCCCCACTTATACTCTGCCTCTACTATCCAAATAAGGCTCGTACCCAACCTGTGTTTCTACCTAATATACCTTACTTTTTACTTTTTCTATGACTTTTGACATTTATCTCCCCTCTACTCCACACAAGTGAACAAACAGTCCAGTCCAGTCCAGTCCAGTAAGAGTACGTAAAACAAAACATGGAGATTCCCCGTACATGAAATTCCCAAAAGATGTGCACCCCAAACAAACACCTAAGCCTTAATCTTTAGGGGATTTGACAATTCAATGCCCTTTAGACACCTAATCCCCAAATTCATGACTAAAATTCTCTAAATGTCACCAGAGTTGTTTGACTCTAGTACAATTTTTTTTTTATAATAACTTTCTTGCCTTAGATCCCATGATATCATGGGATCTAAGGTCAAACGACTCTTGTGACATTTAGTGACTTTTTGTTATGAATTTGGAGATTGAATGTCTAAAAGGCATTGAATTGTAAAATCCCCTTTTCTTTATTATTACTAGGTGTAATATTAGTATCTTTTCTCCGTATTGCAACTTTGTATGCTACACTCGACCTTTTCTTTTAATGTAATCTCCTTTCAGCAAAAAATAAAATATACAATACATGGATTATCAAGCTGGAAAGAGAAACTTTTTGTAGGACCCATGGCCAAGTTCATACTATAACATCAATGGATGCCCATGAATGTCGATATGGGCTGTTCATGGGCTAGAAAAGTTGACATGACCCAGGTCCAACATGCTTTCAGCCAGGCTTGAGCTTTGAATTCTTATAGTTGGGCAAGTGCCGAATCTAAAACTTGGACTTGTTTGATGCTTGGACTTAGTAATATAAACAGCCGTGCTACTTGTCCCAGAATTTAATCCCGGGACTTGTCCCGACTCCACATGGGAGGGGCATTTTGGTCATTTGGCAAATGACCAAAATGCCCCTCCCATGTGGAGTTGGGACAAGTCCCGGGATTAAAACCCAGGACTTGTAGACTTTTTCTAATATAAATCTTGAAGCCTGAACTATCCTGGCCCGATTGATTAGTGCTTGTAGTTTAGTGAATGGTACTTTGTCCAAACAAGTGATGGAAAGGTTGTGTCATTCTGGCCCGATTGACTACAATTAGTGGGCTCAAGCCTGATATGATTTGCCTCAGTTCGGCTTGACCCGACCATGAAGCCCTAGTTATAATCTACAATTATTTTAAACTCTAGTGAGAAGCGACTATCAGAAAATAGTGACACAACTTTACAATTGGAGAACTCATCTACTTGATGTGGCAGCACATGGGGCCCACCTAGTTTCTGATCTGAATGGACCATGAAAACCGTACTCCCTATTTACAAGGGATCTATTGGGTCTGCACCCATCGGAATAGACCGGACCGTTGGAGCAAGGGTCAAATTCCTTCTTTGATATAACACTGCTAAACTTTTGGTCCATAGATCAAATGGTTACATGCATGGGATTGATCCCAGTTTTAATGGGTGGATCTTTCCATTCCCCTAATCAGATCATCAATGGGGCCTTAGAGGTACTGGAGTAAGGCCCATATATATGAGAAATTATTAATCAAGCTGCAAATAAAAACCTTACCCATGACTGTGAATGAAGATGAGATGAAATGCAACATTAAAACAAAAGCTACCACAGAAATCTTGGTATATAGTGATTTTATCACATACAGGGCAGTTGCAGTTTTAATTTGGTAGTGATCGTAATAGTCTTAGTTGGCTAATTCTTCTAATTTGAACAAAACTCAAGTCCACTTTGAGTTGTAAGTAGTGTTCTTTTAGATGTGGACAGTGATGACACTTCAAGGGAGAGATTGAAGAATTAAGGCTGCTTCAAACTCTTCAAACCAAGCCATTACGAGCCCCCCCGCCCCCCAGAGAGCAAGCTCGCTATAGCAAGCCTATCCCCTGTGCCAGGCGGAGACTCTCTCCTACTTCTTCTACATGAATTGGAAACCTAAATGCTAGAAACCTTAGACTATTTATATGACTCATTGCATCTCCATAGAGATATCTTGAGCTCTTTACTCATCCTTAGCATCAAGCATTCATCTAGAGAGACTTTGTAGGCTAATTCAAGCAAGGAAACTGCGCTAAAGACAGATTCTTTTTTCTTCTCTCAAGCACCTTGAAGAGGCATTCAAGGTGAGTTCTTATCAAGAACGTTGAACGACGGGTAGTTGGCAAGTTCTTCACAGTCCTTTAGGTTGAGCTTCAACTAGGTCAAAGGTCTTGTGAGTTCACTTGTAATCTTCGCTTATTTAGTCCTTGGTTTTTCTGGTGGTCTATATCATCCATGGTTTTTTCCCGAGTAGGGTTTTCCATGTAAAAACTCGTGCGCCTCCTAGTCTTTTTGTGGTTGATTGATTTTCTGATAATATGTTAATCTACTAGTTTAATTGATTGGAATTAGATTTCACATCAAAATCCGAGTCAGGACCTTAGCCTACTTTAAGGCTTAAATTCAGGTTGAGTTGAATTAGGCATTCAGCACCTCCTGTTTGGATGTATGGTGAGGTAAAGTATCAAATCAAGAGAGAATAAAATATAAGGTGTTATGATGGTGTTTTGTTTTTAATTGTTTGGTATGGAATCTTTTTTACTTTTTTTTTTATAGAAAAGTGGAGTTTCTTATTATTTTTTGTGTAGAAAGGAGGTTACTTTTTTTACTTTTTTTTGAAAAATTCAGAGGGAATTTTAAAGTTGTATACTTTTGATATGACTTCTTATCATTACTTGTCTGGATTTACTTTACTTTAACTTAACTAGTTGATTACCAAACACGCCTAATAATAATTTTTCTGCTTTGTTACTAGGTGTAATATTACTATCTGCTCTCTGTATCGTAACTTGGGATGCTACACTCGACTTTTTCTTTAAATGTAATCTCCTTTCAGCCGAAAAAAAAAAAATACATGACATGGATTATCAAGCTGGAAAGAAAAATTTTTTGTGGTACCCATGGCCAAGTTCGTACTTTAACATCAATGGATGCCCATAAATGGGCTTGATATGCTTGAGAGGGCCGAACTTTAGCCCGGGCAATTTAATGCAGGAGCAGAGTATGCTCCTGCATTACCATTAAGGCTCGTGTTGGGCTGGGGAATAGGAGTCTGAACTTTAAAGTCAGACTGGGTTTATATATGCCACAGCCCAGTCCATGAACAGCTCTAGAAATGATATATTATTATTTGAGCTTTAGGTATATTCCACGCTAAAGTTTACAGAATTTGTAAATAAGCTCATGAGGTTTTAGTTTTTGTAAATACGCCCATGCCTTTTCTTTTTAATACCTTTCATGTCCCTAAAATCAATATTCTTAACGAGAATGGACAGCCAACCCGAAATTTGTGTATAATTTTTATATAAATGACAGCTTTGCCCTTACATCCATTAAACAAAAATGAGTATATTATTATTTACAAAAATACCATTATTTTACCTTAAGTCCCAAATGATTTCTCTCAAATAACTCTCTCATCCACATGATTAGGGGTGGACCCAAGTACAAGGGCATGGGGACTGAAGCCCCCACCCATATCTGAGAAAAGTTTGATTCCCTTCCCCCTTAAATCCAAAAATTATATATATATAGGGGATATTCACGTGCATCCATCCCTCACCATAGGGTGAGGGGCACTTACACAGCTTTCCCTTTTTGCACATGAACATTCTTTTTCTATATATGACTATATATAGCTTTTCCTCTTTTGCACATAAATAGTTTCAATTATGTAAGTGTCTCTCACCCTATGGTAAGGGATAGATGCACTTGAATAGCTTCCACATATATATATATTACAATTGCCCCCGCCCCCCCCCCCCCCCAACCAAAAGCATTATCAAGTATTATAAAACTTTCATCAACCCAACGGTGGGTCATGTATGATTGGATAGATCATAATCAGTTATAATTACATGTGTTAATTGTCGTTATGATCAATTTGGATTTAATGAAATGAGCCCTATATTGATAAAAAGAAATTATGTGGGGTTATTCTCTCCCATTAAGTGCAATCGTTAATGTTACATGCTTTATAAAAATAAATTTTTAGTACAAGCTTTGGAAATTATGCATATAAGGATAAAAGAAATGGAAATGTGTCATTTCGCTTTAAAAACATTTGGTGGTTGGGAGACTATTCATTTTGGGGACACGGAATGTATTAAAATGAAAATGCAGGGGCCTATTTGCAATTACTAAAACTTCAGGGGCCTATTTACAAATCCCATAAACCTTGGTGGGTATATACAAAATGCTCTTACTAGGAATGGTTCTCTCAAGGTTAATTAATCAACCAAAGTTTAATTTTCTAAAGTAAAATGCCGTTAATTTGATATATCTAGATGAATAATCTGGATCTATAAAAATCTTTAGACACCAAGCAGTCAGATATAATACACAAAGTCTTCCTAGCCATGTTTACAAACGAAAGAGAAAAAAAAGGCATCCCAACCCTGTTTACCGACCAAAAAAAAAAAAAAAAAGGTTCTTCCAAGCCCTATTGTTATTATACTTTTTTTTCATAGTTTTTTAAGGGATTTTTTATGAAAATATTATTCCTGGACTTTGATCATACAAATTGATTAAGAAAATACTAAAACATCAAATTAGGGTGTCGTACCCAAACAAAAGGCCAATTTGCCCCGAAGCGATATTGTTAGAGCACATTTTAAAAAACTCTTTCCGATTTTTCCTTCTTCTCCGGAACGATATCATTAGGATTCATTCAAAAAGAAAGTCCCCTTTGCAATTTTTCCCTTCTTCTTCCGTAGCATTTTTTTTTCTTTTCCCTTTTATTCCTTGTTCCTAGTTCGGTGGCGCAGGGGGGGCTCAACCCCAACTGTGGACAAGAGACGGGAATGAAATATCTTATTTTATCATAAATGCCAAAATGCATACAAATAATCTATTCAATAGTCTTTGTAGGTAGTGCCCACACCTCTAACAGAAAAGTTCTATGCCGTTGTAATAGCATATTGGATTTGGATCTCTTTTTGCAATTGACGGTAAAATTTGTACTTGTCCAACTGCTGCTTAAATATGAACTAAAGAACGATAATGTATTTGCTTTCCACAAAGAATGTGTATTTTGTAGGAAAAAAAACTGGAAATGAAAATGGAGAACATAGAGGTTTTGACTCACGGATAGCAAAAGAGGAGAGGAGAAACAAAGATCAGGTCCGACGATGAAGATGAAAAAGACTTTGAGGAACCAACCCTAACGACATCGTTCAAGCAAGAGTAGTCTTTTGGCTGCGTACAACACCCTAATTCGAAATTTTATGATCTTCCGTAATCAATTTGTATAATCAAGATTTATGAATTTTTTTTTCGAAAATCCTTTTTTTTTTTATTAAACTCCATTCGACCTTGTCATGATCCGGTGGATTTCATATATCATAAATCTGTCGTATTTTTCACACACACACAAAAAAAAAAAAAAAAAAAAAATGTGTCTTAGTAAAGATGGGTATAGAGCGGGACAACTGGATATGTGGGGGAGCCCAAATGGGTTTTGAGTTTATTCTTACTCATACCAAGTTATATTAAAACATGTTCTTGCATTCCAATCAAAATGGAAGTAGGACTTGAAATGTTTCTCTAGCCATATAATGGACGTAAGATTGACTTCAAAGTTAAATAATTATTAACCAGCATATAAAATCAAATGAGTAGCAACCACATCATTTCAAGACTTAATAAAAGTCAAAATAAGTTTCAAATCTTAAGAAAATGCTAATTGATCATGGAGTAGTAGCTGTGATTGAAAAGGGTTTGAATTGATGGCATGCATGGGGCCTAGCTGGGGCACACATGTCTAGCCATTCTAAAGAATGCTTGAATGGCAAGGGTTCCTCAAAGTTCAGTAATTCGTCGTTACTGCATGTAACTTCAGTGGCCATCAGTAAAAACTCAATGCAATTGTTAAATTTAAAATTGTATTCACTGGCGATCCTGGGGACATTTCTTTGCCCATGCTAATTCGATCGGTCTCTAAACCTCTATTCATTTTTTTTTCTGTTTGCTCGGTTTCTTTAGATTTTTTCATGGGGCTGATAGTGTATGGTCTGAATAATAAGAAATGTTATTTCATTATGTAGCAAAGTGTTAGGTTTTTTAGTGTTGGCTAAATTCATGGGTTAGATAAAACTATAGGTCTTTGAGTTTTATTTTTTTATTTAGAAAAGACCTCTGAAGATAGAAGTTTGGAAGGACTCAGAAGAAGAAAGCCTGAAGGATTTAGAAGAAATCTGCTGGAGAAATAGTGCTGAATTTCCAGATCCAATCCAGAAAGGGGTCCGCTTGAGCGACCATTGCCTTCGCTCGAGCGAACTGTGTGCGAACAACCCAGTTCTGAAATAAAGGCTGGTTCGCTCGAGCGAACTGGGCGCAGGCAGTGGGACGAATTTGGGAAACTCCTTTCTAATTGTACTCAAACTGCTTGTTTTACTCCTAATCCTCTTAGGAAACCTTAAGCACGAACCAAGGGCTATTTAAAGGAATCATGGGCTATTCCAAACAAAGACCCTCACCTCTCATAGTGCTGAGTTAGAGATTATCATTGAGAGATTTTCTTCTCTAGAGTTTTTATGAAGTTGTGTTGCCAAGTTCTCTAGAGTCAGTTCTTCTGCATCCTTTATAGAAGATTATCTTCCTGCGAGAAGATTTGAGGAGTCAAGTACTGGTTTGGATCTGTTGCAATCAACAGTATGAAGTCGTTGAAGCGTGAAGCGACACAAGGTAACTTCAGTCCTTGGGTAGGGGATATCTAGGGAAGAGATCTGAGTTTCTTGTAATTGCGAATTTCATAGTGCTTGATTTGATCCAGTTTGGATCGGTGGTTTTTCATCCGGTTAGGGTTTTCTACCTTATATTTGGTGTCCTTGTAGTGTGTGCTTGTTAATTTATTTTCCGCTGCGTATTGTTTATATCTACACACTTTTGGGTTGATTGTTTGAGTAGACCAATCTAGAAATCCCGGAAACCCCTTTACTTTGTCACAAAGCAATTTGAAATACCAGAACAACAAAAGAATGCTTGGCTTTTCCCCATGCCAAAAGTGAAATGCCATTCAGTGGGGTTTTGTCGACTACCCTTGTGGATGGACAAAATGTGTGGAACATTTTACATGTCTCTTTCGTTTTTTTAATAAGTATTGTTTTGGGATTAATTAGGGCAAACATGCACACGATCAAACAATCATAAGCACATAAGAGATTTACGTGGTTCGGCATACTCGCCTACATCGGCTATGAGGATTTTGCTATGTAAAAATTGAGCAACTTATTGCAAGTATTTCAAACCTTTCAACACTTAGCATACTCTCTCTCCATAGGTCTCAATCTCGCTCTTATATCTACCCCCAAGTGATTCGGAACACGGAAGAGAGAACTCTCACATCTCTCACTCAGAGTCTAGGGTTACCAAGTACATCAATATATAATCTCTGATTGACCTCCAAGTAAGCCCCGTTACAATGACCAAAATACATTTGACCCTGAGCCTGGTAATTAGCCAACCCAAAGAACCAATTCAATCTAACCGGAATACAAGACATAAACCTAACAAATATTTCTTTTTTACACACCCGACATCCATAGGGAGGCTAATTCAGAATTCTATCTCTTGCCGAGGACGATCCCTCTTTTGGCATCAGAACTTTTCTATCAACTAGTTCTTCTGCTTTGAATTGATCACACAGGGTCAAATGGGACGCCACACATGTGTAGCCATGTCTTAAAACTCAGCAATTCGTCGGCGCTGCATGGAACGATCTGAGATTTCTCAAAAGCACACCACATTTCACATCTTGTCTAGTGGATTGCTTGGATTACAAGAAAAGAACAGCAAAGGAGAATGGTAAATGGTTTAAAGGCTTTGCTAGCATTCCTACATTCCATATGAATATTTCTTTATTGTCTTATATTATTGCCACATTTCAATACATACATGTTTGCTACTTTTGGCAACAGCAAACGTAACGGTCATCCTTTAGCTTACATTGGCCAGATTTATAAGCATTACGAAGACAGAAGTCATTGCAATTAGGGATGCTCATGCACTCTTTAAGACAAATTTCATTGACACCGGAGACGTCCGCACCTGCAGCTGCATGTCACAAGTAAATGTAACCATTAGCCAAGGCCGCCATCAAACAAAATGTGAATCGGATTAGATTTTAAAAAAATGCATGAGGTGGTTTTTGAAGCTGCAAAGATATATAAACTTTTTGATATATGGGTCAATCATGGGCGGGTCTATCCATCCCCCTAGTCAGATCATCAGTGGTGGCCTAGGTGGGCCCCATCTAGCTTCTTCTTATGGAGCTTCCATGCGAAGTACAAGAAGGTTGGGCCCATATTATGACAAATTATTAATGCAAATAAAAACCTTACCCATAACTGTTGATGAAGATGAGACGAAGAGCAGCATCATAAGAGAAGTTACCACATAGAACTTGTTTACACCGAAAGCTGCCATTTTTGAAATGTATGACCTACTCCTGTGAACATCAATGGCCCCCTTTTATAGCAAATGGAAAGTAGAGATGGGAGAAATCATGTGCAGTGTATATCTATCTTTCCCTCTAGATTAGATATGTTTTTTGCTTGTTATAGGCTATAAATAGGAGACTGGATTGCATAAATAAACTTTCAAGGATCTTTTTTGGTGATTTTGCTATACAAATCAAATTTCTAGATACTTCTGGCACAAATAGGAGACTGGACTCCATAAATAGACTTCCAAAGATCTTTTTTAGTGAAACAATTCGAGGGGTAGGAATTAGTACTTGAGCAGGTTGAGAAGGAGAATCTGTAAATTGAGATCCAACCCAAATCTCCTCATATTCGGGGCCATGGGGGTTTTCAAATCGGGAATTAGGAGCACTTATGGATGTTCTGGACCTTATATAGATGGGTAAGACTCTGATGGTGGTGGTGGTGGCGGCGGCGGTGGTGGCGGCAAAAATGTGAAGGATAATGTCGGGCATCAACTGTTACACTTTGTATAGAACACATCGATCAACATGCCAAAAAGCAATCCACGGGTTGTAGTTTGTCAATAAGGGTCTATGGGTTGAGGCCCAGCCTGTATAGAACCAATTGATCAACAGGTCAAAACTCGATGTGACCCACATCCAACAGATTAAGTTGCGATTAGGTTCACAGGATGGTTTTGCAATGTAGATTTTGCCTCTATTAGTGGTAAATGGGTCAGGTCAGGTCAGGATTTGGAACACTATCGCAAATTATTGATCTTCTCAAGAAATTATCGCAGGAGGAAAATGTCAGGGCATTTTCAAATTTAGATTTTTCTAGGAATATTATCAGGAAAATATGAGCAGAAAATGAATGAATTTATTAAAAATTCTTGTATATTATGTACTTTCTTTTTCTAATGCATCTACTATTTTGCATCAGTTTCTTTAAGGTTGTAAAGACCAACAATACTAGTAGCTCTATTAAATACCCGAGCTTGTACCAAGACTAGAATAAATGGCATTGATCCAGACCTGAATTAAGGCCCAATTATCAATCAATAGCAAGATGTGTGTTTGGGCTTGATTCAAGTCCAGGTCCCGGCCATTTATTTGGGACTGGGTTAGAGTCTTTTGATTAGATTTAATTAGGTGAGGTACGTGTCCTGGAACTTGTCCTTGATTCAGGTCAGAGCCTGCTTACTTGTCCCTAATAGAAATTCTTAAGGATACATATGACCAGACCTATGGTTAAACAATAGAGGCAAAAAGGTCCCCAAGGATCCTGAGCTGAAACATTGTAGTCCATTTCGATTGCAATGGATGGCTTTGATTGGATTGGTAACATGCATATATAGACTCAAAGTGAACCCAAACCATTTAAGGGCCGGGGAAGTACAACAGCAGCCCCGGCCCGGCCTCGCCCTCTCACATTTATTGGAGTGTTTTTTGTATATACCTCCCTAGGGTTTTTAGGATCCATAAATAGGCCCCTACCTTTTCATTTTAGTACCTCTTATATCTCCAAAATTATTGGAATGGGCAACCACCATGATGTTTGTATTGAGTTTTTATAAAAATAACAATTTTGCCCTTACATCCATTAAACGAAAATGAGTATGTCATTATTTATCTAAATATTGTTACTTTCCGGTCATATTGCTTTCTGAATCTCATTAACTCTCTCATGCATATGAAATCTAATCATGTAGTGTAAGACTTTCATCAGTCTAACGGTGGGTTGTGGATGGTTTGGATCAATTATAACTACAAGCATTGATTGTCATTATGATCGATTTGGCTTTAATGAAATGAGCCACGTATTAATAAAAATGAATTTATGCAGGATTATTCTCCATTAAATGCACTATAGTCACCGTTAATATTATAAGCTTACAAGAAAATAAGTTTAACATTTTGAAATTATGCATGCATATAGGGATAAAGAGATGGGAAAAAGTGCAATTTCACTCTAAAAACTAATTATTGTGGTTGAAAGGCTACGGATTTAAGGATAAGTAAAATATATATATATATATATATATATATATATATATATATATATATATAGGGAAGTGCTCCTATGAAAAACACTCTCACCAACTTGGTGAGAGATGGGTGGGGGCCCTCACATTTAAGTTGGGGGTCCTTGCATTTAAGTTGGTGAGAGTGGATATGGAAGTAGGGGTCCCCACCCATCTCTCACCAAGTTGGTGAGAGTGTCTCTCATAGGAGCACTTCCTATATATATATATAAAGATTCCAACACCGAGTAATGAAATCCATCGTTTTCTTTTGTTGGCCGTTGCAGAGTCCATCTTTGTTGCATGCAATGTGGCAGTTTGTATTAGTGCAAGCAGGATACGGGACGCATGTATTCCCCATTATGCCAACCTCCTTTGTCTCTCCATTAGCTGACAAATATATATACAGCTCTCCTAAGCTTAAAGCTTAGGATAAGGTAAGCTGAAATAAGCTCAATTTCGTGGTGGAGCCCACTTGGGGACCCATATGGGGATGGGGGTGGGGGGGATTTCAAGGACTCCCTAGGACCCTCCTTCATGTAAAAAATCAGCTACAACCGTGGTTTCTATCATCTCCATCAAGGCACCAAAAGTTTAATGGTCAATGGTCCATTCGGATTAGTGCATAGTCGATCCAACGATTTAGTAAATTTGGATCTGAACAAAAGTTGGTGGGCATGTGCAATTTAGTGGAGTCGTGTGTTTGGTCCATTTGAGCTTAAGCTTAAGCTTAGGATAATATTTCGTAAGCTAACGCTTCTGGGGCCCACCCTTGGTCCATCCAAATGGACCAAACACACGACCCTACTAAATTGCACATGCCCACCAACTTATGTTCAGATACAAATTTACTAGACCGTCGGATCAACTGTGTACATTTCTAAATGGACCGTTGACTATTAAACTTTTGATGCCCAGATGGAGATGATGGAAACAACGGTTGGGGCTGATTTTTTACAGGAAGGAGGGTCCCAGTGAGTCTTTGAAATCCCCCCCACCCCCATCCCCATTTGAGTCCCCAGGCGGGCCCCACCACACAATTGTGGTTATTTCAGCTTACCTTATCCTAAGCTTTAGCTTAGGAGAGCCGGCCCCATATATATATAGGGAGGCGGTCCTATAAGGACCGTCCTTATGGTTTACGGTGCGGACCGCCTATTGGGGCCCACTGTGAGACCCCACTGGTCATGAGACAAAGGGGGATTGAAAGATCCAAATGGGGTCAACTTATATATCAAATTTGAAGTCAATCTAATACATCTAACCCCTTCATCCATGGCTCACAAATTTAACAACTATATATCAAAGAAAAAATTTTGACCCTCAATCCAACGGTCAAGTTCATCCGAATCCATGCAAATTCATGGGAGCCAATGCTTATAAGGGGGTTATGAATGAGCGGTCACTTTGGATGCTTCATATATGAGAGATAGGAGTGGGGCCCTCATATGTAAGTTGTTGGCATTAGATATGGATGTGAGGGCCCCCACCTTATCTCTCATAGTAAAATGAAAGTATCTCTCATAATAACATCTCCATATATATATATATATATATATATATATATATATATATATATATATATAACTGCATTATCAGGACAAAGTAAATTAAGCCAATGAAATGTATTCAAGGAAAATTATTAGTCTTGTGCAGACAGATACTATGAAAAAGTTCCATTGGTGCAGGTCTATACAGGCCATCTAGATGGACCCATGATTGAACATGATTGTGTTGGCAAGGGGCAGGGTACACTATTTGTTATCAAGTTTGACCTGTCATCATTAACCAAGCACAAGGGAGCTAATTGAAAATGGGTTAGCATGCATCTGAATAAATTGTCCAAGTAGATGGGTCTTTGGACCAACCAACAGGTATTCTTAATGCCATCAACGGGCCAGATTTGGACTGGACTTATCTATGTCCTGGCATGAGTCCATTTAATATCGAGTAGGTATTCCTCACCGAGGACTTGTACAGCCAACAGCGGCAGACCTATGTTATACAAACTTGGGGCGGTCGTCTCAAGTCCAATTCAAGAAGGCCTAAAGGTTGCATTGGCCATTTCGCCCATGCTCCATTTAAATAAATCACCACCCAACCCTAGGTCTGAGAAATCAATAGTTTTTTGCTCTTACTCTCAAAGATCTCCCGAACTAAAAATCTCGCAACCCTGCACTCAATCATTCTCCTTTTACTTCAGGGTCAAGTAATCCGACCGATACACAATAGTATAGCACAAAGGTACGCCTTCGGTTTCACTATGTCCAGCCAATAAACACCCCAGAAAACAAGTAAAAGAGAAATAAAGGAAGTTCCTTTGTTATTTGATTTAAAAAAAAAAAAAAAAAAAAACTGAAATACTGAAAGATTATGAAGAGTTTGATCCAACCTTATGACCCCCAAAAAAAAAATACCATATGTATTGTACCCTAATCTAGTGGGATAAAAAAGAGAATCCAATACCTGAGAAGGAAGAGGAAATGAAAAGACAAAGAAGAAATGCAACTACAGTAGACTTCATGAATCCAGAGACAGCCATTTTAATCAGTGACTGGTAAACAGTAGAGGGTCCTTATTTATAGCAGAGGTTGTGGTGAGTGACAGATAAAGAGGCATCCAGTGCTTTTGACCAATATACAAGATTTCATCTATCTGATTCAAAGTTCCATCTATTTTAGGCTTGATATAGATATCAAAACATCTTTCGCACAGATTACAAAGATCATCTTTCATGACATACTACTGTCATATGCTACATATTTTTGGCTGGATGATTTATGTTTGGCTGTACGTTTGTAACTTACAAATTGGATGGTTAAAGATTGCAACTCAGCATTAATTGTGCCTCGTGGACCTACAAGGGTTATTATGAGGAACTGGGTAGCCAGTGGGCCTCACCTGATAATCATGGAAGATAAGGGACGATTCAAAGGTGTCCCTATTCATAGAAAAAAAAAATGCTTAGATTGATATGATCAATGGGCTCAAATGAGTGCCAAGTTTAGATGGACTCATGGTGAGTGTGAGATGCTTAGATTGAACATAGGATGGGCTAGATGGGCTTCACAGGCCACTCCATATCATTCATATAGAACTTCAATTAGTAATGCCGAGTCGCCCACATCAGCTGGTTTAATCCAAACCATGTTATTAGAATATTAATATATAATTATGTGTCAGCTCATGTAAGGGCATCCCATTCAGACCCCTTATTTTCAAGCATGTGAAACACCCTACGATCAATCCAAACCTCTCACATTCACTAACCCACATGAATTGTAATAGGCCAAATTTGACACCCATCCCGAGTGCTACCATGCCTTCTAAAACCATTAAACTTGAGGGTTAGAGATTAAGCAGTCAAGATGATCTAACAAGGTTGAGATTTTGCACATATGTAGGTCTCCCTGAGATATTTTGATCCCACCTTCCCTGTGAATTGGAGTGGCCCCAGGTGAGCCCCACAAGGGAGTCCGGACAAGATCCTCATGAGTGAGACCGTGGGCTTGTGCGTGTGAGAGAGAGACCAGTTTACTTGAGGTATGAAGTAAAACTCACCAAGCCATCTCAAGAATGAATGATTGGAGTGCAGCTTCAATGATGAATGATTTTTCTTTATATGCACGGCCTAGATTCCATATTTGATGATTGGTTACTAGCTTAGTCTAGTCATTAAACATTGCTTCAGGACTGATCGTCTAGCCCAAACGCGCTGTTCAACACAATTTAACATTTAAAAACAATAAGCATGATTTTGAAAAGAATTTCATCTACAATGGATCAAGAATTTTGACCATGTGCATTAGCTGAAGAAGTGGTGGATGTGCTAGCCACACAAGCATACCTTCAAAAGAAAAAGTAGCAGGTCAACAGCAACAGGCTCCATTACGGATGTGGGGCTCTTGCAAGGATAGATCACCTATGGAAACTAGTGGAGATCAGAGTTATGGTTGTGAAGAAGGGAAGCCAGCTCTGAGTGATGGCAACTGTTTTTCAAGAAGGTATAGAGGATGATGTGCTGATGAATTAATAGGTCCAAATCAAATGAAAGTGTAGAAGGATAAGAAATTGTATTCAAGTCGCAACCTACTTTCCTTCAACACTAAATACAACATACACCATAATACACAACTTAACTTTGATATAAATAGAATCATATAAATAGAACAATTGGCCAAGAAAATGTCCATCCAAACATCACCAGATTTTTCTTGCAAAGTTCAGCAACATCACAGAAATGGAGGCCATGTCTCAGGACCTGTTAAGCAGGTTGATCTTGGGAAGCAACCATGACAACATTTTCAGTTTCTTCATTTTGTGGAGCACCACTTGAACAAGAAGCTTCAGGAGAGATGTTGATGCCCACAAACCCAACCATGATGGCAGCACCTCCAATGTAATCCATGAGATGAGGAGCCTGGCCAATTATGGTGTCCACAACAGCAGCCATGGGAACCTGAATCGTGAGCCCTGCCGTTGTTGCTGTGGGTGTTGTTAGGATAACAGCTTGTGCCCATAAGTAATCGCTCAGTACATTATCTAGTAGACCTGAATGAACATCATAGTAGTAATAACACTTTTCAGACTGATATTATATAACTTAAGCAGAAATTATATATATAGTCAGCATCATCGTCAATACACAAGAATACAAATGAGAAAACAAGAAGATTTAAGAAAGAAAAAGATGACATGTTTGAGAAAAATGGGCCAGGACATAGTAGCCTAACCCTGAGATATGTAAGGAAGCCTGAAAAGTGGGTGGGAACCATGTGGATGTAAATATTTTTAAATCACTGTCAGATTAGGATTCCTTATTTGCTTATTTTTCATTTTTATTTAGGAGTTTATTGGGAGTTCTGTGTTTTAAAGAAGTAGGAAATGTTCAATTACTAGATATAGGTATTTTAAGTCTAGTGAAATAACTTTTCCTTTTGTTGAGACAAATAAAGCAATTTCTCAAGTGTGATATGGAAAATTGAAAAATAGCTTTTGCTCCACTCCCCTCTTTATATAAAGGTTTTTGTAGGTTCTCTTCACTTCACCCAATAGAAAATATTTTTGCCGCCTTCTCTTCTTTTACTAGAGATTTCTTTGAGAATCTCCAACTCTTCCAATCAATACGAACTTGTGTTGGTGCGATCGATCAATTTGGGTATCTCATAATCCCTCCAACTAGAGATTGTCCTTGTGCAGCTCTTTGCCTAAACCACATTGATGTGGGAGTTCTTAACTCCAAACATATGGAAGAAAGGAAAATGACTAGCACATCTACCAGAATGAGAATCTTTCTCAAGAATAGCTGACCAGAAGAAAGGGCAGACAGGTAATTGGGAAATCGGTCAATCCAAACTGGTTTGTGACTTTGTAACATACTGTCAGCAACTTAGGACGGGGTAATTTTGAAATAAAATTAAAAACCTCAAGGCCACTACCCTTTATAATTTTTATTTTTTACAAATATAAACATTAGGGGTATCTCCAAAAATAGGTAGAAGGCATGGTTTGTTCCAGTGAAATACCCAAAAAAAAATCAAAGAACTTAAAAGAAAGCCATATTCTGCACGACCATTGCTGTAAAATGTTAAAGTATAAACAAAATGCAAGAAAAGAAGGTGAAGAAGAAAGCAGTTTAAGCAAGCTTTGATAGAAAAGAACATAAAAAAAATTTAAGTTTACTACTATAGTCTATAGGTTTCGAATCACAGACCTTTTCCAATAATAAGAGCAAACTGCTTCCAGCTGAGTTCATAAAAAGGCTCCAACTTTGTGAAATTTAGTACAAGAGCAACAGGTAAAAAAATCAAGAGGTTGAACAGCCCAACAAATCCAAGGAACTGGGCCATACTGGGTCGACCTTCTCCTTTGTCTTCATCAGGTATCTTTTTACGAATCAAGGTGATGTACACTGAATACAATGCTGCCGAAACAAGAGCAAGAATATCTCCAAGAAGCGGGTTTGAAGCAATTTCATTTGCTCCGGTTGTTGAGTCGCCCAGGCCAACAATTATTGTTCCCCCCATGCAGAGAAGAACACTAATTAGCTTCAAAAATGTGAACTTCTCACCCAAGAACGCTAAAGAAACTAGAAAGGTGAAGAGGCTAGATACACTGCTTAAAAGGGTGTTTGACTGCAAGAGAATAAAAACAAAAATAAAAGGGAGCACTTAGTAATGTGATATTTCACCCAAAAAATCTTAAATTAGGAAAGAGGACAACATAACACAGAGGAGAAGAATCTAGTATAGGTAGGAAAAAAAAAAAAACTGTGAATAAAATAGAGGTAGTATATGATCTTTGATTGAGAGAATAAGCATTTTCTTGTTTGATCAGAAATGATACAAATGGGACACTGGGACCAACCTATTCCTTATGCAATTGCAAACCATTAATCTGGTGTACATGGAAGAACCATGCCAAAAGATACCCTCCATTGAATGACTCTAGCCATCTAATCGGTGGCTTCAAAATCTAAATAGAAAATTTAAGGTAAACAGCTTGCAGTTAACTACAAGAAAGTGGATGGAAAATATCATTAAATGGGGAGATCTGCAGGTTCTGTCTGATACATGACAAGACCCAACTTCATTATATGAACAATTTGAATATTCAAAGGTACAATTTGAATATTCAAAGGTTTGGCCACACATGCACAATCTGGGCAGCTTAGGAAATAGTGCAACCAAACAGAATATATCCCAAAATAATAATAAAGATTAAAAAATGCTCAAAAGGTGCTTACTGTGACAGTTGTATACTTCAGAGAGAGATTAAAAGTGAGTTGCGCAAGAAACCAGAAAGGAGATATCAACAGGCCAACCTTCGCCATTCTGGTACGTGTCCAACGTCCTTTTGCATCAACTTCTTTACTAGCCTCTCTGCTAACCTTAGATGTTTCCAGCTGTGCAGATGAAGTAGCCTGATCAGGCAATATTATTCCACCATCATGAAGTCCTGACTCCGATTCTAAAAATATATCCTTTTTATAGTGACTCGTCCCCTCCCGATCGCCAAACTCAGATGTATCCAAGCCGTCCCTTTTTGCACTAGAGTTGCTATCACCAAGAAGGGCCACTTTTTCTGAAGCTTTCAACTGTTGCATAATGGAATCATTCTCTCTACTAGACCTAAACCACAAAAACCCTACTGAATCCTCCAAGTATCTTGCAATTTCAATTATAGGGATGTAGATCACAAACAAGGAATTGCAAATATAGGTGATGAGAAAAGGAGAAACACCCGTATCTACAACAGATTGAACAATATAACTGGCAGCAATCCAGATAATTGCAACAGCAACAATGTATGCCAAACCCAAAGCCCACCTCCAACCTCGACTCAACATCTTTTTTGGAGACAAAATATCAAAGAAGGGATTCGCCAGAGTTTGCTATAACCCACATAATCACACGCCAGAGTATGCTATAACCCACATAACCACACTGATTCTATGTTACTCAAATAAATATTTCTTCAAATAGCTATTAAAGTGATCAACCTCCTGCAGGTTCCCAAAACAGAACAGAGATTAGGCTACCAAAGAGATGGAATGACACAACTATAATTTGATGGGAAATGGAATCAAAAGACATCCTGTCATACAACCATCATGCGATATCATGTTCTACGCCATCAAATAGCCTACAAATGAGGAAAAGAGATAATTAAAATAGATTAAACAGAGAAGTTTATACATGGACCCCTAAAACCCCACCGATGTTTTTATCTGAAATCCATACTTCTTTTATGATTTTTTTTAGAAAAAAAAAAAACACTAAAAATGTTAAGATAAGGGAAAGGTATCAATCAGGCAAATCCCACAGGTTTCTCATAAATCTGGTGAAGTAAAATGAATTAAAAAAAAAAAAAAACATCATAGTACTAAGAATGCTTAGAAAAGAAAATCACAAAACTCCAACCATAAGTGATAGAAGCAAAAAAATAAAAGAGGTGGGCATAAATGCCCATATGGGTTCCTGATGAATCTAGAAAAGTAAAAACAGACATTCAAATAAATCCATGAAAGTACTTAGAGAATCTACCAAATCAAACCAATCATTACCCTCATGAAATGTGTAGAACAGAATAAATAAAAAAAAAGAATAACTACTATATGCGATAAAAGAAAAGGGGTGGGTAAAGAGCCATATAAATTTTCAAATGGCCTTATGAAAAATAAATTTTCAAACTATTAGAAATTGTGGATCATATTAGGAAAGAGTTTTTTCCTCTTTGGATGACCAAATGCGATGGTTTCCTCATGCATATGAGATACAACCAATTTCTTATTTGGGCAGGAGACACTTTAGAGAGTGGGCTTACTGTTTTGGTTATAAACTCTGACGGCATTATTGTTCTTACAAAAAATCTCGTTGTGCTTTTATATAAAGGAAAATCTAAACTCTAATACGCTGCTCTTTTTGTTGGTCATTTGGCTCCCTTTAGGGAGTCCAACATTCATCAGCATTTTGTGAGGTTGATTCATGTGATACAAGTTGAGTGGCCACTGTGAAAGGCTTCATTTTAGATGTTACTTTAGGTCATAGTTATCCGAATCCCACGATTCGTATCCCGAATCTCCCGAATCTTGAGGAAAATGATTCGTATCTATGTAATGAATCCCATTTACAAATGAATTTTAGGATTCATGTATGAATCCTATGATTCGATACTCGTTTCATGGAATCTTACGATTCAAGTGATTTGACTAAGCGAGAATGGCTATAGCCAATAAGCTAATATTAATAATCTTTTACCTTTTTTCTTTCTTTATTCTCTCTCTCTTTTATCGCTTGTATTTTAAAAAGGTTATTTAGTAGTTAATTAAGCCTCGTAAGAAGCTTTGATAAGGTTTTAAAGATGAATAAAGAACATACATTCGATTGTCCGTATGGTTCTTGTTTATATCTTCTTCTTTTTTAATTTATTTTGGTTTTTTTCTTCATGAACACTTTCTTAACTTTAAGAGATATCCTACTGTATAAAGAGATATCCTACTGTGTAAGATTGATGGTTTGGATTTTATTTTATTTTTA
Organism: Umbellularia californica; assembly: GCA_028538565.1. NCBI lineage: Eukaryota > Viridiplantae > Streptophyta > Magnoliopsida > Laurales > Lauraceae > Umbellularia > Umbellularia californica. The sequence goes on along the minus strand of JAPQWN010000001.1, from coordinate 6,684,126 downwards.
TATTCTAATTTAAAGATAATAAAAAATCTATATTGATACTTTAAACTTATTCGACTATATGTAATAATATGTCATGATGTTCTTATATGATTGTATGATAGACTTACTTGTTATTATATTTATACTACTATAAACGGAAAAATGGATGGTTATGAATAATTACTTTTTCCTTTTTCTTTTAATTTTTAATTATTTTTCATTTTTATTAGAAAAATAAAAAAATCCTACGATTATCACGATACGATTCGCGATTCGATTCGATTCGATTCATGGGTTGAGCAATTTACAATACGATTCCGATTTTGAAAACTATGCTTTAGGTTTTAGCATGTACAGGCCTAGGGGGCACATGATTGCAATCTCTTGTTCTTTCTTTGTTGCATTATATCTCCTTCCTTCTTGATATAGTGATGAAGCCACTATCCTCTTTGCCCGTGGACATAGCCTTTCAAGAATCAAGATGAACCATCGTGTGAGTATTGTTTATTTGATCTTTCGGTTTTCCGATTTGATTGTGCATTTATCCACAATTCCACATCACATCATTAAAAAGGTTCAAATCACCTACCATTTATAAATTCACTACAAACAGCAGCAACAAGATAGAAGGAGCATAGAACATCAAGTAGGTCTATCTTTCATGAATCTAAAGATTTTCTACAGCAATTTCCGATCAATTGAAAAGCAAAAAACCAAACAAGAGAATGATAACAAAACATTTGATTTCTAATACAAACCCAACTCTTGGGATGAATCCTTCATCCACAACAACTATTTGATACTAATGCTTCTTTTAAGAGAGAGGAACACCTTCATGTTGATCTACAATGAACAAATTACAAGAGCATCATTGTAGAATGAAGCCCATGGGCTGGTAAGATTACAAGTTACCGCCACAAAAGTTACATGAAAATTCCTTTATTTCAACTTTATTTTTACAATGAGAAACCTTTTGTCTGACTTGGAAAGTAAGAACACCAAGTCTTGTCACATCAAGGATAACATTGCACCCCATGAAATACAATGGGTAGTTAAGGATTAACAATCTAAACCAACTTCTCTAACATTTGTAGTCAATCGATCTTTCTAAGGTGATGATAGTGAGCAAGCTGCTAACTGGTTTTTATTTTTATTTGTAATCCGATGGTTAAGAAAGTCAGATGATGCTTGTTATTGATCAATGGAAACAATACATCTTGCACTTGTATTTTGTGAGTTTAGCAGGCCCCAAAACTACCACCGATTACCTGGTGTTGCAAGACTTGGAATCCTTGCTTGCCAAGGCAGGTAGAGTGCCTCTTACAAAAAGTCTCGAATTCTATGTGATTTATAAGCCTTGAGGTGGATCCTCATTCATTAATGTGTCTCATGATATCATCTCCTTTAGGATTTTAAAGGATCTATGTAACATAGAAGTGACACTGGATCATGAATAATTTTTCTGAGCATCAGATTGGAATGAATGGCTATGGCCATAAACTGTTGGAATTTCACATTTACTCAAAGAAACTGTGGCATGATTGCATGGCATTACACTTTCTCAACAGTTGCTAGTAGACCAAGACTTACTATATAAGCAGAACTACTGATCCATGATAATCAGATTCCTACATGATAGTTCAGACAACAGACATTTTTATTGGAACCAAACCATCAGTCTTTGGACATTATACAACTAACTAAATCTTACATCAAGTATTTATACTTTAAGCACCAAACAGATTACACAATTATCAGCATAGTTATTCAGTATCCTCCATGCTAATTTAGTTGCCAAAATCTTGACACCTCACAAATTCTAATGACGCAGAAGTGTTAGCTATTTTAGAAGCTCTACGGTGTTTTTCAAGAATGTTTTGGGGCAGCCTTATTGTAGAGAGTAACTCTTCCAACGCCGTTGCTTGGGTGTCCAATCGGAAAGCAAATCCATGGAAATTCCAATTCCTCTTCAATAAAATTCGAGCTCTATCCTCTTCCATTAATGTGGTCTTTCGTCATGAGCTTAGATCGGCTAACCACATGACAGATGGGCTTGCCGAACAGGGGATTGATAGGACTTCTCCTTGGGAGGGCATGGTTTTGTAATTGAGGTGTGAGAAGGGGTACAATACTCTTGTACTTTGTTTTTCGTCTTTGTATTGTTTTTTCTTTTTAATGAATTAGTTTGTTACTGATCATAAAAAATATAAAATATAAAAAATATAAAAAAAAAAATGAAATCTTTGAACATTAGTTGCAACTAAGTGAATCTCGCATTGAGCATTTAATAGATTTCACAATCTCTAGCATAGTAGTTCAATATTGTATTTCCCTTTGTATATCTGTCTGCATTAGGAATAATTAGGTTTTCAAAGGAGCAGTCAGACATTGCCTATCCTATCATGTAAATGAACATCTTAATTCCAGAAACACAGGCCCCATCTGCACTCAGCCAAGCGCCATGATACCTCAAAAACAGCACAAGGGGAAAATACATGATGATATGTGGCACACTCCAATGAAATTTAAATTCCACATTCATAGCTGTAGATTACCAAAAAAAAAAAAGGGTAAAAAAGACGCTGGTTGAGAATGAGACTATGATCCACAGAAAAATAAAATCAGAAATAATAATGAATCACAAATTTACAAGAGTTGTCTAGATAGATCTCTGATGGTTAAGTTATGAGACTATATAAAATGTAGGTATTACACCACCAATTCTCAAGTCTCTTCATATAGTCTTGATAAAATTTAACGGACGCTCAAGTTCAACAATAAGCAGCCAAAAACAGCCATACAGGCCCAGGAATCAATTGCAATAATATAAAAAAAACCAGTAGAAATCTGTTAGTAGAGCAGTTACTTTCACCAAAGCAATGGCTTGGAATATTAAAACAGAGGCCACACATGTAAAAACACTTTGCTTGAAGATATTCTGCAAAATCTCAAATCAAGGATTACGATATAACTATTACATGAAGGAAAACTAGCTCCTCTCTTATGAGTGTTTTCTATAAGACCAACAGGAATATATAGGAGGCTTCTTTGTAGATCCTTCATGGCTAATGATTGACAGTTGCACAGTTAAGTAGCAACCAAGTCCATGCCATCAGAAGCTTGATTAACCAAAGTGTGATGATACCATCCATAAGCAGATTTCTTATGGAAATTCACCCCAGAAAGAAATCTGTTCTAGTCAGTCTGTATCCCCTGCAAATTGACCGTTTGTCCAGTTCGCAATGCACCAAAATCTTCTGCAGTAAAATGTCCGAACTAGCCTTTAAATTCTCCAAATTCTGGAATTCAGAATGCTCTCTTGAGATTAGCATTTGGTTGAATTCCACTTAGTGCCTGACTGATGCCATAAGTGGTTAAGAAAATAAATGAAGATACAAGGTGAATATATAAAAATGACCATCACATAACCTCCCCTTTAATTGAAAGTGGGTCAAGAGAAGATGGAAAATGAATACCTAGCGACCACCCTAGTACTTCAAATCCTAGGGAAAGTCAGGTTCCCTTCTACATTACTACCTTCTATCCTTCACCGCACACCTCGTATCATTCGCCCTTTACCTCTTTAATGTGGATCTCACTTGACCATGAGTTCCTATGTATTCTAATGCAAAACAAACACTCTTAACCTCTTAAAGAGATTGTTTGCCAGAGGAATTTTAGGAAATACGCAGAAATAAAAAATTTGCGAACATAACAGAGGAATGTACAATCTCCTAAGGAATTCTCTGAAACCTGATAAATTCCACCTAGTACCAAACACAGAAATTAGGGGCACAGCAACATTTGCATTGTCTTCCTTGTACCAGACATGTAAAATTATACCCATAACCATTTTATTCTCTCCCACCTTCTCCAACTTAGAATTTCTTAATTTAATAGACCTTTTGAGATTCTCTACACATGATTTCCCAAATTCTTGGTACCAAACAGACCCTATATTAGATGAAAGGAGCATCACAAAAGGAGAAGGAAATCAAGTAATATAGATGCAAATTCTAACATTTCACAACTACAAGAAAAACTGCTGAAAGAGAGAGATAGATATAGATTACCTTTTCCATCCCTATAATAACTAGGCAGTGAAAGCAAGAGGCGACTCGCATGGACTTGTGACTTGCCCAAATCCCTACTTTTGTGGATGATTTGGGGGAGACGACTCCATGCTTTCAAGCAGAGGGACCGGACCGGTGCTGAACCGTGGCTTCAGCCGATCCCATTTATAAGAACCCAAGTCGGAAACGGCACTAAACCACAACAATATAAAAATATATATAGTAGATGACTGTGCGCACCTCAACATGGTGCCCACATGGCAACACTTAGGACTGGGACCGGGTGATCGAAAGATCTCCCTTGCCCTCCATCGCTGTCAAAAAAATCAGCCACGTTCCTCACACCGTCTATTTATATAGATGCATAGTCGATCCAACGGGGTACATTATGTCAAATGGATACAAAGGTAAGCCCCATGTGAAATTCAGGAGACGTAAAGATGAGCAGCATATATATATATATATATATGGGGAACATTCATGTGCATCTGTCCCTCACCAAAAATGGTGAGGGACATCCGTTTTGGGGTTGTTTCAAGTACAAGAGTGGTACAAGAGGGGTACTTTGTACCTCCCTCTTGTACTTGAAACAACCCCAAAACAGGTGTCCCTCACCATTTTTGGTGAGGGATAGATGCATATGAAGATCTCCCTATATATATATATATATATATGGAGATGCTTTATCTCATCTTTCTATGAGAGATATGGTGCGGACACAATCATTTAAGTTGTCGACATTGGATATGGATGTGAGAAGTTTTTATGTCATTTAGCTTTTTTTATTCTCAAATCCGTCTTCTTAATTTTACTCTTTATTTAATATTTTATTTTACTCCACTCTTCCCCTAATATAAACCAACGTTCCCATGACATTTTTATATTATTTTTATTCTCCTACTATTTTAACCTTACAATTCAACTAAGTTGAACTAGAAGGTTAAAGTGGTGATGCACGGGATTTTGTTTTACTTAGGTCATGGTTGGGGTGGTTTTTTTTTTTTTTTTTCTTTTTTTTTTTTCAATTTCTCATTTTTATTTTCTAAAAAAGGACGGATTAATTTAATTGATGGTCATTTGTGAATCTCCACATTTGTATCTCCACATTTAATCACTTGTTTCTTACAAATGGTATCTCAAGCCTAATGGCTAGGCCAACAATGTATCAGGATTGGGAAATTTACCAACAATGAACCGTGGAGCTCCATCAGGTAGTTTCAGTGGTTATTTTTAATTACTTTGGCAGACCCTGTCATTGTCTTAGAATTAATGGTAAAGAGACTTGAGTTTTGGCGTATGCTTTATTTGTCTATTTGAGGCTCTTCGGCCGAGTGTAGCCCAGGGACCTTGCCTTCATAATTGTATGGACCCACATTTTATGACTATTGATAATGTAAATTTAACCAAAAGGAGATTTGTGAGTTAAGACAGTTACCATGAATTTAAATCATTAGGTTGCTAGTTCGACCCTCAAATGGAGTTTGATACCAATAGGAAGATTAGCTGAAAATCTTGTCAAACAAAAAAGATAGGACCGTAGGTCAAAGAGGACATGGATTCAATTAGTGAGGATAGATCTAACTTAAGAGCCCATTCGAGGATTTTTCTTAATATAGATTCAATTGAAGAAACAAAACTCATGTAATCAACTCCAACATAGTTAGGATTAGGCTCTAGTGATGATACTGAATAATATGATTATCTCTTACTTGGTTTTTCATAGGTAAACCTACCATTATAGATCCTCTTTATCCCTCTTGCCATTCCAAAACTCCACCAGTTGACTGTAGATTCCTAGTCTTGATGAGCGTTGTGTCAAGTTGACCGCCTGCGTACAACTTTAGTCATGACATGTACCACGTGAATTCTAATGGAAGATGCTCACATGAGAGTTACTCTCACAAGAGCATCTCCCAATTCTAATTTACGATTCTATGAGAGACTCATTTGAGTTGGCTTGAACATGTCCAAACACATGGTAATAACGGCGCAAGTGAAAAAAAAAAACCTTTATGTAGTTGATGGCCATTTAAAGAAAAGGAGTAGGACGACGAAGCATAGATGGAAACCGTAACAATAGATCTGAAGAAGTGTCATTGTAAGGACATGGCGCATGATAGGATATATATATATAATAGCAAAATAAAGTTCTTGTAGCTAACTCCACATAGTTTGTACAAAGGTTTGATGATGATGTTGATGAAGCAGGATAGCATGATTGGAGTTAATAGGCAGCATAATGGCGTGATTGAAACACTTGTGTTGGTCAAGAAGCATAGCTGCGTTGATGGGGGAGGGAATGAATTAAAAGATGGATGAGAGACATCTATCTTCTCTTTTTAATCTACTAAAGTTCTTTACCATTCTTTTCTGCTGTTTTCAGAATGTTTTCCACCTCCAACAAGGAAATTCAGGATCTGTAAATGACAATATGGTTTCAACGTTGAGAGGCTCTCCTTGCATTTGGGTACGAGAGCTATATATACAAGTATGATGAGCAGATAGAATTTGAAGGAACAAAAGGAAGAGAAGGGTTTGGACTAAATCCATTTAAGATTATGTAGGGTCCATGTTTGAATTTGTGAGGTCTGAGCACTATTGGGATTTCTAATGAGCTATAGGGCCTGATGGGAGACTTGGATTAATCTTAGGATATAAGTATCAAAAGATCAATTAAGAGGGGATAGAAAATAAATACCAAGTCATAGCCCTAGCAAGTCATTATCCATCTCTCCTCAATTCATATTCTATTTAGAAAGTTGACTATTTAATTGCCATTTATAGAAACTTCACCTTCATTTCTTTAATTTTAACTAATTTTAGCTATACCTATAACTCATAAACATTACATTCCTGTGATTGCTGATTATGCAAGTAAACAGGCCCAAAAGAAAAGTGGGGAGGGCTTGAACTTTGATCTATACAGTCAGTCAGTAACATTGTGACGTAAGTTATGATATTTCCCCACACATTTTCTACATTAGGGAAAATGACAAAACTTCTCATATGTACGATATTGTACAGAGTTTGATCCCCTTTTGTTGGATAAAAAGGAACACATAATTTATAATTTTATATGATATCACACCATTAATGGTATTTTAGTCGATAAAATTGCACGAGTACCTATGGGAAAATGTCTCAACTTTAGTCACAAGGTGAAATTATCCATGGCTCAAGATAACGAACAAGTAAAACCCCCAAAAATTAACATGCGAAGTCTTCACCGCTCAAGAATGGCATTCCTCCGAACATTAAGCAAAACAAAAGGAAATAGCTGGCCATGGCCTAATATTTCAAGTCTTGTTAATATTTAACTTACATCTAAATTCTTTAATAAGGCTAAGATAAACGCCAAATAAATAATGTACATCATCTTGCACACCACGGTTCCTACCTCTTCTAGAACTAGAGGTCTTGGTATTGATCATTGGTTCCCCTTTTTCAAGAATCAAAGGTTGAGCCCACTAGTGCTACCACCTTTAAGCGACAAGGGTGTTTATCCGGCTTCCCTTTAGGCCTCAAGAGATTAGTCCAGCACAAAGGATTGGGAACCCTCTCATAGCAATATATGTGTGTGTGGAGATGCTCTTATGAGAGATATCTCTCACCTTATATGAGAGATAGGAGTGGGGGCCCTCACATTTAAGTTGTTGGCATTGGATATGGATGTAAGGGCCCTCATCCTATCTCTCATAGTAAGGTGAGAGCATCTCTTATGGAGCATCTCATATATATATATATATATATATATATATATATATATATGGGGTCAGCTCTCCTAAGCTCAAATGTGTGGTGGGGACCACCTGGGGACCTACATGGGGAGGGGGTGGGGGGATTTTAAGGATTCCCTAGGATCTTCCTCTCTGCAAAAAATCAGCGTCAACCGTGATTTTTATCATCTTCATATTGGCCCAAAAGTTTTATAGTCAATGGTCCATTTGGATCAATACATAGTTGATCCAACGGTTCAGTAAATTCGGATTTGACCGAAAGTTGGTGGACATGTACAATTTAGAGGGGTCATGTGTTTGGATGGACCAAAAGTAAACCCCACAAGCATGAACTTACGAGATTTTATCCTAATCTTGAGCTTAGGCGAGCCCTGCTATATATATATTTATTTCTTTATTTCATGCACCCACTTCCATTATAATTAAATTACAATAAAAAGGTCATTTCCTGCATCTGCTTCAAGGTAGTTTTATTTTATTTCATTTCTCAGTGGTAATTCTAGGACATGGTAGAGGTAGTATCTCTTAACATTTATATTGGCAGCAACAATAATTTTCACCCAAATTCTCACAGTGGCCACAGCAGAATCCATTTTTGATGCAGTCTTCATTACACGTTGAATGGTTAAAACGACTTTATGCCAACCTCCTCTGCCACTCCATCAGCTGCGCCTGCATCTCAAAGGAAACACAACATATTATATATATATATATATATATATATATATATATTAAAGCAATAAGAAGGGAGGCCATAGAGGGTGCCACATGAGCACTCATGGAGTTATCTTTTTAAAAAAAAACAAATATGCACAAACAATGTACATTTTTTAAAGTCTCTCATCACTTTGGGCTATTCTTTCTCTCCATAAACCTATCTCATACGATATAAACAGGTAGCCAAAAGCCAAACAGGCCTGTGCTAGGCCAAGATCCTGTCCACTAAGAGCATCGACCCCTGAAAATGATCCAGGCCCATCGAATGCAGATGCATGTCGAAGCCGTCAAGAAGACTTGGATCTGGACCAGGTTCGGGCCAATTGATAGCATCTCTATTCATAGTTTCCTACATTCTAACTATGGATGATCATCGATGAGTCAGCTTGCAACATACTCAAGTTGGGCCCAGATGGTGGATAGGACCCATGTTAGGAAGAAAAGAACAAAAAATGTAAGCAACGACATACAGATGACACACAAATTTACATGGTTCCTTTGATTTTGAGGTACGTTCACAGATAATACCGATTCCACCGTACTCAAAGACAGATAATAAGAATACAAGACACAACTTTTCTAGCGGCTATGCTAGGATTACATAATAGCACAGGGTAATATTATGAAAATACCCCTATAAGTGAACCCAAATTAATAGTCTGACTAGGATGAAATCAGATTCCACACGTAACAACCCTTGCTTTTAAGTTGAACAATCACCACTAGGTCCAACTTCCTCGCTTGTAAGTTGAACAATCTTATGTTTGGCCATTGTTTTGCACCAATGGACAAATAGACAAATATGTTCTGCAACATAGCTGTCAGATGGTGGACTGTATCCAGGTCTGAATACTAATAAATAGGTTAGGCTCGAACATGCAACAGCCTGACTCTGCCCAGCCAATAAACACCCCAAAAACAAATAAAAGAGAAATGAAGGAAGTTCCTTTGTTATTTGATTAAGAACAAACTGAAATACTGAAAGATTATGAAGAGTTTGATCCAACCTTATGACCCCCAAAAAAAATGACCTGATACCATATGTATGGTACCACTGACCCTAATCTAGTGGGATAAAAAGGAGAATCCAATACCTGAGAAGGAAGAGGAAATGAAAACACAAGGAAGAAATGCAACTACAGTACAGACTTCATGAATACAGAGGCAGCCATTTTAATCAGTGACTAGTAAACAGTAGAGGGTCCTTCTTTATAGCAGAAGTTGTGGTGAGTGACAGATAAGGAGGCATCCAGTGCTTTTGACCATTATACAAGATTTCATCTATCTGATTCAAAGTTCCATCTATTTTAGGCTTGATATGGATACCAAAACATCTTTCGCACAGATTACAAAGATCATATTTTTGACATACGTACTACTCTGTCATATGCTAAATATTTTTGGCCGGGAGATTAATGTTTAGCTGTACACTTGTAATTTACAAATTGGATGGTTACAGATGGCAACTTAGCATTAATTGTGCCTCGTGGGCCAACAAGAGTTATTATGAGGAACCGCGTAGCCAGTGGGCCTCACCTGATAATCATGGAAGGTAAGGTCGGGTTCAAAGGTGTCCCTATGCATAGGAGAAAAAATAGAAGCTTTGATTGATATGATTAATGGATTCAGATGAGTGCCAAGTTTAGATGGACCCATGGTGAAAGTGAAATGCTTAGATTGACCATAGGATGGACTATGTGTGCTCCACAGGCCAATCTATATCATTCATATTAAACATCAATTAGTAATGACGAGTCACGCATCAGCTGGTTTAATCCTTGCCCTTGGTTTCTGGGCCTCAGACTCGTACGTTGAAGCAGGCCAAGGAGTGATACTTTAAACTTGAAGACTTGTCCAAGCAAGATTGGTCAGATTAGCCCACCTTTCTTTCTTGATTGCCTCTACAACAGGCAAATTTGGGTTAATTTTTTTAATGTGCTCTATCATTGACAAATTTCATTTGATTCAATGGAGAATGGAGAATCTACCTTGTTCAATTTCAACATTTAGGATCTAACCCGTATCATTGATAATAACAGGAACTGGCCAAAAGTGGCGCCATACAAGTCGTGTGGCTTTTACTTGTGGAATATGAAAATGGGCTTTACATGTGTCCAAAGGATTCATATGTAACATGTTCATGTGCAAATGTGACACTTGAAACACATGATGTTTGTTAAAGCCCTTTTAGATCTATTCAAATGCATCTGAAATTACTGGCTAGTTTGGATTGCAAATAGGCGCTTATTCTGCATCATGAGCCAGAGATCCTGTGGGCTACCCACAGAAGGGACAAGTTCCCCAGTTTTCTCAAGGGCGTCATATGGTCCAGGTCCAGATGAACCCAGCTCCCTTTAGGCAGGGTTGGACAAGCATTTGGGTTCAATAGGATGGATTGGTCCATGCTAAGGATCCAAAATCCTCAACAGACTGGATCCAGTACTGGGGTCTTGATCCCAATGGACTCTTATTAGGCCCTTTGTATTTTATGCTTACATTGTAGGTATGTCATATGTGTACTTAGTGAAATATTGACATGTAATATATATAAACAGGTCATGAAAAATGGAATGTTTACATTTTCCCAGAATCTAAAAATTAGGCTTGATCCTAAAGCACAGATCTAATTCCAAATTACTAATGGCCTTTAATGGACCAAATTGGATCTATTTTCCAAATGGGGACGCTTGGATCTGTGCTAAAGTTAGTGTTCAACCAGGATCTAACTCGAACTATTCAGATCTGGAAATTCAATCAACCATATGACAATAATTCATTCATCTTCAACTTGTACACATTATCAGAATATTAATATAAAATTATGGGTCAGCTCATGTAAGGACATCTCTCATTACAGACACCATGCGGACCCCTATTTACAAGCAGTTGAAACACCCTACGATCAATCCAAGCCTCTCACATTCACTAACCCACATGAATTATAATAGGCCAAATTTGACACTCATCCCACCCTACCATGCCTCTTCTAAAACCATTAAACTTGAAGATCACACATTAAGGGGTTGGCATTTCTTATATTTTCACAAATTCCCATTGTCGAAAATGACCCTTTTAGTATCATTAATTACCTTAACATGAAGTTTAACTACTTCCACTAAGTTGTACATTCATGCTTACACTAGGATATTTAAAAGTCCAAACAAAAATGATGAAGGGTTGAGGTACATATGCTGATTGGGGAACGTGGGAGTGAAGCAGACACTTTCATAATTTGTAGGAAACATATACATTGTCATGCTATTTAGTGGATGCTCTAAACTCTCCCTTATTTGGTTACAACCTATATATTATATTAAGGCTATTACATATATCATTTCATGCACGTAGCGCCTAGGAATAAAACGTTAAAACCATGCGACGTAAGTGCTTAGTGAAGTTTTCCTATGCCTCCACCACCACCTCCACCTCCTCCACCACCGCCTCCAAAGCCTCCACCGATGCCACCACCCTTCCCAAAGCCACCACCTCCACCGACTCCACCGCCTTTCCCAAATCCACCACCAGCACCTCCTCCGCCTCCACCACCTTTACCAAACCCTCCACCACCTCCTGCACCACCACCCTTTCCAAATCCTCCACCACCACCTGCACCTCCACCACCACCAACACCACCGCCCTCGCCAAATCCTCCTCCACCTCCCTTGCCAAACCCACCACCAACCCCACCGCCCTTACCAAATCCTCCACCACCACCCTTTCCAATCCCACCGCCGCCACCTTTTCCAAAGCCACCTCCCCCACCAATTCCGCCACCCTTACCAAATCCACCACCTACACCGCTGCCGCCGCCTTTTCCAAAGCCACCTCCCCCACCAAATCCGCCACCCTTACCGAATCCACCACCTACACCGCCCCCGCCACCTTTTCCAAAGCCACCACCACCACCAACTCCGCCACCCTTACCAAACCCCCCACCTGCACCACCACCTACACCGCCACCTCCACCTTTACCGAAACCACCGCCACCGCCTTTACCAAAGCCTCCACCAGCACCACCACCACCTCCTTTACCGAACCCACCACCAGCTCCTCCTCCTTTACCAACACCACCTCCAAACCCACCACCCTTACCGAATCCGCCGCCAGCACCACCACCAAACCCACCACCTTTACCATATCCACCTCCTGCTCCACCACCACCCCCATGACCGCCACCAAATCCACCGCCCCCACCAAAACCGCCACCTTTCCCAAAGCCAAGTGCCTTCTCATCGACAACTTCCTCCTCCTCCACTCCAGGAACATCCCTCGCAACAACACTAATGACAAAAGCATTGAAGCAAAGCAATGACAGGAGGAGAAAGAGCTTACAAAACCCACGTTTCATCTTTTTCAGGTATAGAGCACAAGGATGATGGTTATGATGAGCATCTTCCTCTCCTCTTATATAGAGGTCTCAAGAACATCTAAGCATTAAATGCTCCCCCCCCCCAACTGTTAAATCCTTCGCTGTCCAGTGTACATTGATCATCACGCGCTTGTGCAGTTGAGTTTTGACTTACACTGATTAATCCATGGAAGCAGATCCGAGTCTCACAGATGGTCTGAGCCTCTGAGGCATTTATATGGCATGCACACCGACCTTTTTATGACAAAAAAGTGGGAGATTTTCAGGATCAATCATTATGGCATGCACCCACCATTTAGATGATCGTAGAGTTAACTTGAAATCCTTACACTTTCCGTGAGGGAGATTCTCAGGATCAATCGAATACCGCTCCTATCTCTTGATTTGTACCCGGGCGTTAACCTCATTACTAGTAGGGACCGGTAGCTACTTGAATTCCTAGATCTCTACTGTACGTGAATTTATAACTTAAAAGACCTAAGCAACCTCAAGAACCAAATATAAAAAAAAAGTCCTATGATGGGCCCCTCTTTGTTATTGCTTCACATGAATGCACATGTAGTTCTTTGCTTTTTTGGTAAAGAATGCACGTGTAGTTAATATAAGTCCGCGTGGGAGAAGCCCAGCAGTACGGTCAACAGCTGAGGTTAACTAGAATCAACGGTCAGATTTATTTCTTGATTTCTGAAGTTATCCGGACTCAGAATTGTGCTCCACTTTTTTTTTGTTGGATTCGTATCGATGAGATCTACAAGGTAGATGGAATGGATTGACAGTGTAACAGGCAAAAAAATTCGTCAAGTAGATAGAGCTTGGTTTGAGTGGGAGCCATGAAGGACGACACAAAGCTCACAATTGAGAAGTTTAATGATACAAACTTCGCGTACTGGAAGATGCAGATTGAAGATCTCCTCTACCAGACGAATTTATACTTGTCGCTTGGGGGAAAAGCCAAAAACCTACAACAATGTCAAAAGCAGAATATGAAGTACTCGACAAGAAAGCCTTAGGTACAGTTCGTCTTTCTCTATCAAAGTCTGTTACATTCAATATATCAAAGGAGAAAACCACTAAAGATGTTATAGATGCCATATTACGAATGTATGAAAAACCTTCCGCCTGAAATAAAGTTTTATTGATAAAAAAAAAGTTGTTTAACATGAAGATGGTTGAAGGTGGGGTTGTTGCTGAACACCTAAACGAGTTTAACACGGTTATGAGCCAGTTATCCTCGGTTAACATACAATTCGAAGATAAAATTTGGGCTTTGTTGGTTTTATCTTCTTTACCAGACAGCACGAATAGTATGATTACATCACTAAGTAATTCTTCAGGAACAACCAAACTGTGATGTTGTAAGTCCTATCCTCGATGAGGAAATTTGTAGGAAACCTTTAATCATTAGAAAGTGCATTGAATGTGGAAAACAGAGGAATGTCATTTGAGAGAGAGCAAAGCCTTGGAAAATCAAAATCAAGGAGTAAGTCAAGATCATCAAAAGGCAAGATCAAGTGCAGGAATTGTAGATAGAAAGGACATCTGAAAAGGGAATGCAGAGCTCCACCAAATAAAAACAAGCAAAAGAACGATAATAAGGACAACGACCGCAAATGTCGCAGGTGATGCTGTTTAAGATACTTTAATTCTTGCTTTTGATTATAAATATAAATCTTGGTTTATAAATTTTGGTGCGTCCTTTCATGCCACTGTACATAAAGAATATCTCAAAAATTATGTACAAGATAATTTTGATAAAGTTTATCTTGGCGATGATGAACATTGTGACATAATTGGCAAGAGAGATGTTCAGATTAAATTGCCAAACGGCGGTATATGACAATTAAATGATGTCAGGCATGTACCCAACCTGAAAAGAAACATCATATCAGTTGGTCAGCTTGCAAGCGTTGGTCATGTAACTGCTTTTACAGATGATTTCTGGAAAGTTACAAAAGGGGGTATGGCTATTGCTCACAGTAAGAAAGAATGAACTCTTTACTTGACTAACATCTCTACAAGTTCCATTGCAGTTGCAGATAAAGGCATTGACTCAAACACATGGCACTATAGACTCGGACACATGAGTGAGAAATGGATGATAATTCTTCATTCTAAAGGTAAGCTGGAAAGACTCAAGTCCTTGGACTTAGAGTTTTGTGAATACTGTATTTTCAGAAAGCAGAAGAAAGTTACATTCTCTAAAGTAGGCAGGCTACCAATGTCAGAAAGGTTGGAACTAGTGCACACGGATGTGTGGGGACAAACTCAGGTATCTTCTTTTGGTAGACCTTCTTACTATGTTACATTCATCGATGATGTTACTAAAAAATTATGGGTATATCCTATGAAATATAAGTCTGAAGTGTTTGATGTTTTCAAGAAGTGGAAAGCTTTGGTTGAAAATGAAACGGGTTTGAGACTGAAATGCCTAAGGTCTGATAATGGGGGAGAATACTGCAGCAAAGAACTTAAAAGTATTGTGTCAAAAATGGCATTAAGCGAGAGAAGACCATTCCCAATACACCACAGCAAAATGGTGTGGTAGAGAGTATGAACAGGACAATTATTGAGCGTGCCCGAAGTATGAGGCTACATGCTGGATTTCCCAAACAATTTTGGGCGGAAGCAGTGAATACTGCGGCATACTTGATCAATCGGGGGCCTTCAGTACCTTTGAATGGTGGACTGCCAAAAGAAGCTTGGACCGAAAAAGAGGTAAACATTTCACACTTAAAAGTATTTGGTTGCGTTTTTTATGTTCATGTTAATACTGAAAAAAGAGACAAACTAGATTCTAAATCTAGGAAATGCACTTTCATTGGATATGGTTCTCACGAGTTTGTTACCGTTTCTGGGATGATGAAAATAGAAAAAATCATTAGAAGCAGAAATGTGATATTCAATGAGAAAGTGATGCATAAAAATAAGGACAAGGTGCAAGAGGACAACAATGAATATTTAGAAGTAGATGACACTTCTGAAAATGATGTATCTGAAGTGTATGAAAATGAAAACCCGTAGGTGGACCCTCAAACATCGGCCCCGGTATGAAGGTCATCTAGGACTCCTAAACTTACTCAGCATTATTCACCTTGTTTGTTTTACTTGTTGTTAACTGACAGTGGTGAGTTAGAATGTTATGAAGAAGCATTGCAGGTTGAAACTTGGGCGAAGTGGGGACAAGCCATGGAAGATGAGATGCAATATTTGTTATCAAATCAGACATGGGACTTAGTTTAGTTGCCTGAGGGAAAGAAAGCATTGCGCAACAAGTGGGTATACAAATTGAAGGAAGAACATGATTACTCTGAGTTATTTTCTCCTGTAGAAACAAGTGGGTATACAAATTGAAGGAAGAACAAGTGGGTATACAAATTGAAGGAAGAAGCATTGCGTAACAAAGGCTTCCAACAGAAGGCAGGTATTGATTACTCTGAGTTATTTTCTCCTGTAGTTAAATTGAACACAATCAGAAGTGTTTTGAGCATTGTGGCGGTTGAAGATTTACATATTGAGCAGTTAGATGTGAAACTACGTTTCTCCATGGTGACTTGGAAGAAAACATCTATATGCATCAGCCACATGGATATGCCATACCAGGAAAGGAGGAAATGGTGTGTAAGTTCAAAAAGAGTTTATACGGTTTGAAACAAGCCACAAGACAATGGTATCTTAAATTTGACAGGTTTATGAGCAACACAGTCACAGGAATTTGAAATGAATGATTTGGGTGCTGCAAATCAAATTCTCGGCATGTGATAGGAAACATCGCACATTAAAGTTGTCTTAGGTAGAATATGTTATAAATGTTATAAACAAGTTCAACATGCAGAATGCTAAGCAAGTTAGCACTCCACTAGCCAGCCACTTCAAACTCTCGAAAGAGTTGTCTCTTAAGACAGAACAAGAGAAGAAGAACATGTCTACGGTCCCATATGCTTCAGCTATTGGCAGCTTGATGTATGCTATGGTTTCTACACTAGACCAGACATTGCTCATGCAATACCGGAAAAGCGCATTGGGAGACAATTAAGTGGATTCTCAGATATCTGAGAGGCACCACTAATGCATCATTGTGTTTTGGAGGATCAAAGATCAAATTGCATGGCTATGTTAATTCGGATTTAGCATGAGATCTTGATTGAAGCAGAACTACTATAGAATTTATCTTCACATTGGGTAGTGCAACAATCAGTTGGAAGTCACAACTACAAGACATTGTTGCACTTTCAACCACAGAAGCAAAGTATATTGCTGCTGCAGAAGCTATTAAGGAAATGATTTGGTTACATGAGTTAATGGAAGAGTTTGGTAAGAAGCAAGAGTCCAGCAGGCTTTACAGTGACAGTAAAAGTGCTATTCATCTTTCAAAGAATTCAGACTTTTATTCGAAAACCAAACACATTCGGATTAGATATCACTTCATACAGTGGCTTTTGGAAGAAAAAATGTTAAAACTGGAGAAGGTTTTATCAAGTGAAAATCCTGCAAATATGTTCACAAAGGTAGTGACTACAAAGAAACTGAAGCTGTGCTCAGCTTCAATTAGTCTTCAAGCATGAAGATGAGGTATCAAGATTCATAGCCGTGTTCTATTATTGTCAAAGTCATTTAGTATGTTCAGCCTTCAAGTGGTAGATTGATGGGTTAGTGAAGCCTGATCTAGACTTAATTTAATTACAAGTCCTCATCTGTAATATGTCAGTTTAATATTGACCATCTATTACAAGGCCAGATCCGAAGGTTGTGGGTGTCTAGAGGTTTATGATTTCATATATTTATACTGGGTTGTGAGAGCATTGTAAATAAAGATGAAATTGAGAGAGAACAAGAGAGACAGTGAGTGCTTGTACTCTTATGGGAATCTCCAATAATAGTAAACGGCGTGAATCTCCCGTGGACGTAGGCAATCTTGCCGAACCACGTAAATCCGTGTCCCGTGGATTAATTGTGTGATTGGTGGATTGATTGTCTTGTAGATCGTGCGTGTGTTTCCGAGCCTAACATTTCACAACATGATATGTAGAATATTTTCTTGTTGATGGGCCACTAATCATCTTGTGTGATATGCTAACAAGATTTTTTGTTTGGCAACTCAACTAATGAAGTCAAGTAAGATAAAGGTCTCATTTCTAAATAAATAAAAAAGGAAGTCACATCAAAAGCACTTTAATTAAAATCCCCCCCCCCCCCTCACATTTTTCAAGAAAAAGTCAAAAGGTAACCTCATTTCTTCACTAAAACATAAAAAAGATCTCCACAATCAATATAAAAAGTAAAAAAGATTCTAAAAAAAAACTAAAAATAAAATACCATCATAACCCACTTATATTTTATTCTTTCTTCAAAATAGTCTTTACTTCACCTAACTCCATTAGTAAAGCCCTGAAACCGCTCCCCCTCCCTCCCTCCCAAATCTCCTAGGTCAACCCCAAGGGTTTGGCCGAGTGGTCAGGACCACGGTTCATCTCTCTTCCGAAGCTAGACGTCCTAGTATCGATCCCTAGTTCCTCCTCTTTAAAAACAGAAGGTTGAATCTACTAATGCTACCACCTGTGAGCCATAAGGGTTTTACCCAGCTTCTCTCTAAGCCTAGAGGGATTAGTCCAACCCAAAGAGTTGGAAACCCTCCATTAGGAAAAAAAAAAATCCGTGATATGCAACAGCACCTATATGTATGATATTATACTACACTACCGGGAGATGATGCTCTGTTGCCACTTGAAATTTATATTTACATGCCAAAGCAAATACTTTGTGAGACCCACAGTAGATGAGATGAGATGAGATGAGATGAGATGATCAGATTGTTCTTTAATGTAAAGTCTCTGTAGGTAGACAGAGAACAGTGGTCTCTCTCATCTGGTGTCCGTCAGAAACCTAAAACAAAGCGATTTTTTCTCATTCTAATTACAGATTTTACAAATGATCAATCTTAGGGCAAAATTTTGTTTTGGATTCTGCAGAGATCTCGTTTTCATTTTTTTTCTTTTCCTTCTTTTTCCGTCACCAGATATTTAGATCAGATGTGGGCTCTTCTACAATCTGCCTTTTGCCACTAGGCCCAACCTAGACAAATCTAAGCCATTCTTGCTTTCCCTCATGAATTGACTTTATCCCAATCCAACGTACTATGATCCAAAAACTGACTATCATCATCTTTTCTTCCATTTTTTTTGGTGGCTACCATAAGATTTAATCATAACCTAATGCAGCAAAAAAAAAAAAAAAATCCAAAATCCATAGTGGTATGTGCATATCGATCATAATATATTTCAAGGGACCAGTGAGAGGAGGCAAGGCGTTATAAACAAACATGGCATATCTGCAGGTTCCTGGTGCAGTTGGTGGCAGACTCGAAAAAGAACTAGCAGATGGTTAGGAGATTAGAGCTGTAAGCTGCTTGAATTTGGGCTTTTGGTGGCTAGGAGCTTCTCTCTGTGAACAAATTGCATTTAGTCGCAACCCAGGCCCAAATATATCTGCCAGGTGAGCCCCAGACCCACAATGGCTGGACCCAGAACAGGACCTGTGTAAGAGGGTCTTTGGTGATCCATTGCCACAGATATATGTACCAAACATAATAAAATATATATGATACGAGCATAACTTTATTATAACAGTTGGGCCTGTATGTCCACCTTAGTGTTCTTGTCTGTCTTGTCTAAGTCTAAGTCTGAGACCATGGACCTACTCCAACCGAACAGGTCAGAAATTGGACCCAGACATTATGTTTTCCTCAGGTTTGTCTCCACTCAGGTACCAGGTCCTACTCGACCCATTTAAAACTTTCACAGTGGTTTCTAAGAATAGTGGACCCTATCAGATGGACGTTTTAAATCCTGGAAATCGAGCTTAAATTAAGAATAGAGACGTTGACTCGGGGAACAATCCCATGGTATCTTCTTTCTTGTTTGCAAGGTATACTTTATCGACACACCTTCACTTTTTACCCAAAAAAAAAAAGCATACCTTCACAGGAGAATATTTTGATAGACTAGTAGGTCAATAATATATACAGTCAACAAGGCATAACAGGTAAAGATCATTAACCTATTTGATTCTTTGCAAACAGGTTTACATCACCTATTACTTAATTAATCAGTGGATTGTAACTGTAAGCGAGTGAGAATTAATAGTCCCCTATGCTTTCCAGCTAGAAATGTTATTTCTTATTTGGAATATTGCTACTCTTTCTTGTCCATCATTGACTGAAATCATATTTTGGGTCATTTGGCTTCAGTCAAATACACCCTTACAGAGTTGATTATTTGATTATCATTTGTAGAAACTTCACCTTCATTTCTTTAATTTTAACTGATTTTAGCTTCTTCTTCTTTTTTTTTTTTTTTTTTTATAGATTTTTTAGCTATATTTATAACTCTTAAAAATCCGATTCCTATGACTATGCAAACAAACAAACAAGTCCAAAAGAAAAGCGAACGGGAGGGGGGTTTGATCTATACGGTAACCTGGCGACGAAAGTTATGATATTTCTTCACACATTCTCTAAATTAAGTGAAATGAAAAAAACTGTGCATATGTACAATATTGTACTAAGTTTGATCCCCTTTCGTTGGATAAAAAGGAACACATAATTTATAATTTTATATGATATTGCACCGTCAAGGGTATTCTAGTCGATAAAATTGTACGACCAACCTATGGGAAAATATCACAACTTTCGTCATCAGGTGAGATTATCAATGGCTAAAGATAAACATACAAGAAAAATCCCCAAAAATTAACATGCCAAATCTTCACCGTTCAAGAATGGCCTTCTTCCGGCATGTTGTATCCTTCATCATCAGGAACATTAATCAAAACAAAAGGAGATAGCTGCCCATGGCCTAATATTTCAAGTCTTGTCAATAATTAACTTACATCTAAGTTTTTTAATAAGGCTAAGACATACGTCAAATAAATAATCGCCATCATCTTGAAGATTTGATAGGGTCCAGTTTAATCCACGAATAAAGATATGCCTAACAATCTTATAATTTGGTTTTCTTTGACTTTTGACTAAAAATTTCTGCCATAGCCCATCATACTTATAAAGTTAAGATCATCACAAAATTAACAAGATATTTATGGTCCCTATTAAGGGGGCAAAAGCAGAGGACTTTGTGCATATATTCTCAAGGCAACTAGCCAAAAGGCATATATGGCACATATCCAAACTTGATTTCAAGCTACGCAGGGCTCAACCCAACTAAACAAAATGGACTAGCTCAATTTTGGATTCTCCTGTTAGCAAAGTGTAGCTGGAATTTAGGATGCAAAGGCATTACGTTAAGTTTTCAGTCTTTTTCCCCGTTGTAGCTCACCTGGTTAAGGACATCATGTAATATGTATAAGGGTGTGTGAGTTCGAATCTCTTGTAAATAATCAAAGAAAAAGAATGATTTTATTCTTAGGGCTCATTTGTGTAGAACGAA
This sequence comes from Umbellularia californica, assembly GCA_028538565.1. Classification (NCBI taxonomy): domain Eukaryota; kingdom Viridiplantae; phylum Streptophyta; class Magnoliopsida; order Laurales; family Lauraceae; genus Umbellularia; species Umbellularia californica. Next base: position 6,662,813 of record JAPQWN010000001.1, on the reverse strand, counting down.
TTGAGTTCTCGAGAGTGCGAACGAAAGATAATTTTATCCATGCTATAATTTAGAGAAGAGCAGAATGACAAATCTAAGGTGGATATCTAGATGGAATCATTACTTGGCTAGGAAAAAAAAAAAAAAGAAAAGATTATTTGTTCACTGCTGAGTGAATCTCCACTTTAAATCCTTTAATTTGTCTTTTATGTATAAGATATGAAAATCGAATTTACGTATGTAAAATCTGAGTTTGCACATGTGAAACATGACATCCTGTTTATATGAAAACCCAAATTTCACATGAGTAATCGTAAATGGTTTGGTTTACAGATGTAAGAAACTCTCTATATATTTCAAAATCTATGAGTATGAAATGAAACTAATTATAGACTCTTTGTTTGCATTACAATAAACAAGGTAGTTAAAAAATAAGATTAAAAGTGAATTTTAAAAAATAAACATCAAATAACATTTTCTTTCAGGAAGATAAAATCTAAAGAAGATGCCATTTGATGCTTACTTTTATAAAGTAACCATTGATCTTCTTCTTTAACCACCGTTTGTATTCAAGTCTTTATGTATTTTATTGTAAACAAACAGAGCTTAAAATTTTTGTAAATTTGAATATGAAATGATTTAATACTATAACCAATCTTAGATGTCCTCAGAACTGATGCCTTTTTAATCAAAGAGGCGTGTAATTGTTTTATGTTTTTTAAGTATGAGAAAATTCGAATCAAAATGACTTCATTATTGAGATATGTAAATGAGGGTAAGTTATCCTATACGTGCGTGTGCACCTTATAGTGGGGCATATCCAATAGTCCAGCTGAATGGACCACACGAAGGGAACCCCTCCCCCCACCCAAACGGTCACTACACACCAGAACTGGACCATTGAATTGACTATGCACCCATTTTTAATGATGAGATTTGTGAACCATTGATCAAGGGCGCTCATATTCTCTAGATAAATAGGCCCCAACCAAATCTTTTTAATCCCTTGGCCCCAACCCCATGTAGGCACCATAGTGAGGTGCAAATGGATCAAGCTCCATGCACACCTCGCGTAACTGGTAACCCTTTTGTATGTTGGTGCAAACAAACATCCCCAATCCCTTTAATTGAAACTTGAAAGGCAATGCTTAAAACTCGTTTGTATAGGGATCTTCTGTACACAAGCGAGCTCGTAACTCCATTGGGTTTGTTGCCTTGTTGGTGAAGAAGGGACAGATGAAAAAAATCCATAGCTTTCTAGTGGTTGATGTGGGGGTGGATGAAAAAAATCCATAGCTTTCTAGTGGTTGATGTGGGGGTGGGGATGGGGGTAGGGGTGGGGGTAGAGAGAGACAGGTACCTCCATTGGGTTTGCTGCCTTGTTGGTGAAGAAGAGACAGATGGATAAAAATATATGGGCCTTCCAGTGTGGTTAAAGGGGTTGGAGAGAGAGAGAGAGAGAGAGAGAGTTTTGAAAACCTTTGGATTGAGAGAGGGTTGGATTGAGCTCAACTTTTTTTTTTTTTTTAATTCTCTCTTCCTGATTGAGCTCACTTTTTAGGTATGTCAATCTGAGGGTTAGGTAGGATGTGAATGGGACATCATAATTTTGTGGAAAGCAATAAAAAAAAATCACCTCAGACGAGTGGTTGTAGTGACTCTTTCAGGTGGACCTACACCAATTGGTTATTTGTTCTGAAAATTAAGACTAGACCCACCCACGCCTGACCCTGCCCGTGGATTATGGACTTGAGACAACACCAATCTTCACTTTTTTTTTAATGAAAAACCGGCCGAGTCACATTAATGACTCTAAAACCCTGAGTTCAAACAGGCCTGCCAAAGTAGGTTAGCATTTGTCACTGGTCCTTCGTTGAACAGTTGCACTGCAGGTCAATAGTGACAACACGTATTGCACACTGATATCCGGTTGGTTTTAAATTTAAAGGACATTTGATGGCAGGTCCTTCAATTGTACGTTCTATAATTTATGGTTAAAGTCATTTTCTCATAGAAATAGCGGTCTCCTTTTAATATGAAATGAGTTAAAAAGATAAAAACGCCCTCTTTTTATGTACTCTATATGTCACCAAACACGTACCGCTTTAAAATATTCCGTCATACACTCCGAAATCTAAGCAAAATAAAGATTCTAAAAGCGAAGATGAAGGAAACTGCAGAAAGAAGCAAAATTAACTCATCGGTGACCTCGAGCAACTGAATCCTCTTGACTTAAACTTAATTAAGTTTGACATAAGTTTATCTAAGTTTTGGTTTGAATTTATCTGAGCATGATATGAAATTATTTGACTTTGACATGTATTTATCTAAGCCTTATGTGAAGTTATCTTAGTCTATGATCAATTAAACAGGACTTTAAATGAATTTATCTATATATTACATGATTTTTCTAAGTTTGATTTCAATTTAACTACGTTTGTTATCAATTAAATAAGGTTTCAAACGAATTTATGTGACTTTAAAAAGATTTTCTTTGAGTTTTTACTGAGTTTATCTTAGTTTCTTATGAAATAATGAGTTTGGTATGAAATTAACTGGATTTCACATTATTTTATTTAACTTTAAAATGTATTCAACTTGGTTTTAAATGAGTTTTTTTTTATTTTGCTGTGAATTTATCTAAGTTTTGTATGTGTTATCTGACTTTTGTGTAATGTTATATGACTTTGGCACGATGTTATCTGTGTTTGGTATGAATTTATCTAAGTTTGATATGAATTTCTTTGTATTTGCTTTGAATTAATATGAGTTTGATACGAATTAAGTGAGTTTATCTGAGTTCGCTTTGAATTTATCTAACTTTGATGTGAACTTATCTGACTTTAGCGTTTGCTGTGAATTTATCTAAGTTTTGTATGTGTTATCTGACTTTGGCATAATGTTATATACTTTCGCATGATATTTTTTGTTTTTGGTATGAATTTATCTAAGTTTGATATAAATTTATTTGTGCTTGCTTTGAATTAATCTGAGTTTGATATGAATTAAGTGAATTTATCTGAGTTTGCTGTGAATTTATCTAACTTTGATATGAACTTATCTAAATTTGGCGTGAGTTTATATGAATTTATTTGTGTTTGAAATCATAAACAGTTTGAAAACAAGTTTTTTCACTTCGATATGAGACTGTCTAACAAGATTTGGTTTGGTTTGACTAGATTTGGTTTGAATTTATTTAGCTTTGATAAAAAATTATCTTAATCTAATATAAAATTATCTGTGTTTGAAGTGAATTTAAATAAATTTATTATGATTTTATTTGACTTTGCTTTAGACTGTGATGAGTTTGATATCAATTTATCTGAGTTGTATATGTATGTGGACAACCAAAAGAACCCAAAGGAGGGAAGACGACACCAAAAAAGCAGCACCAAGCAAGCCACGATAGGCAAAATTCCATCAATTGTTGTTCCCTCCAATTTAAAACTTAAATTTTTATCAAAAACTCATCTTACTACATTTAAATTGAAAAATAATCTAGGAAAGATAGTGAGTTGGAGCTAAAACCCATATTTAAATTGCATGACACCTATTTAAATGGTTAGAATGGCAAATGAGTCATAAAAAATGTGATGTCAAATGCGTAGGGACCATCGCCCATTTAAATGGTTAGAAGGGCAAATGAGTCATAAAAAATCTAATGTCACATACTTATGGACCACCGCCTGAATTAATCCCATGCGCAAGGGACTCTAGGCCTTAAACAATATTGCTGTGTACTAGAGACTTTATAACACGGTACTGAGGGGTCTCTCCCTAATTTACCTGATATTTAACCGGCAAAAAAAAATCATTATTATCTGAGGGACCAGTGGCCCCATAAACTCTGTGTCATTACCAGAAGCACAAAATATAACCATTTGGTCTCAAACCTAGGGACCAAGGTATAATTTGGGTAGACCCGTCAGACTTACCCAACCAAAACTTTAGGGCCTATTTCTTTGCTGGAATTCCTATATAGGGAATTCCAGAATTCCCAAACATAGTGGACTTTCTGGATGCTCTTTTGAGCTTAAGCATCCAAGAATTCCACCAAAATGTAAAGGGATTGGAATGTCTGGATTTCCAAAGGTTAAAAGAGACCTTTCATATCGTTGGAATCCAGAAATACTAGTGAAGAAATATGGAATTTGAAAATTCTAGGGGACAATATGTCACATCATGCCTAGCAATTCCTGAACATGATGAATTCTGACTGAAATTCCACTAAAGAAACAGGGCTGCATCATGTACTTCTGATAAGGGTTGAGCCTTATGGGTCAACAAGCATTAATTTATGAATCTTATTTGATCAGAGTCAAGTTAAGAGGTTTATGTTTTTCCGAGTTAGATTGAACCTGACTTAATCTTTAAAATGTGATATGGTCCAAACTCCAAACTAATAAAAAAAAAAACCTAGGGATGGCATTCGGGGTGAGGTGATCATGAATTTAGATTCGGCCTGGAAGCTGATCCATCCGAAAAGAGCTGCTATGACACATCTAGAGGGACCCACGAGTATTTGGATGGCCCAGATTAATGTCCGTCATTTAAAATATGTAAACTTGCCACTGTCAAGGAAGGGGTGCACATGGTCCTGGCCAAGCTAAGCCTCACTTGCACCAAGCCCACATCAGGTTTATCGATCTGTGTCTTTGTATTGTTTAACATGTCTGCATTTATTGGGTTATTATAGAGATGAGGGATGAAGGATATGAGGTTGCGATCGATGAATATACAACCCTCACCTTCTTAGAATTTAAATAACTAGAGTCGTGGCCGGGTATTCATTTATCACCTCACACCTCTTTGATTCATTTTCCATTGGAGGGAAGGGGAAATAGTTTGATTGTAATTTTAAATTTACATATTTTCTTAATTTTAACTATTTTTAGAAATATAAGTCTTATAATTTCTATGAATTAGTTACATGAAACAAATAGGTCCTAAAAACGTATTACTCGCATTGTACCCCCAGAGAAATATTCTCGCGGCCAATTATAATTTCATTAGTGCATGGAGCCATGCGAAAGTCCAAATTGTCACATAAGTTTCACTCTAATTAGAGTTTAACCTACCATTAAATTGATCTACCATTAAATTGATCAAGTATAAAAAAAATACATAATTTCTTCTGTTGTTTTAAATAACATATTTGATAAGTGATCAATCTAATAATAAGGATCTACTCAAAATGGAGCAAAATTTGGAGCCTATGATACAGGATCATAGGAATGGATGGGTCCGCTCAGAGAACTATACCAGCCATGGAGATTCATTGGCAGCAGATTTGTAGATTTTGGATTCACGAATCTGTACCGTTCAATCAAAGGAAAATCAGTCAGATCCCAATAATTCACCGTGATTACAGCCATCACGTATAAAACACGCACCTAACCTTATCAACAGACGAGATTTTGCCACATGACAGGCAATTAAATGAATGGACGTGAGAAGGGGTGGTCAAGATTTGACCCCTTTACCATCCCAGGTTGCGCACGGCACAGAGAAGAAAAAGGAAGCAGGCAAAAGACAGGAGGAAATAGCTTTTCCCTTGCTGGGAAGAGGATTTTGATTCCAAAGACTCACAGTCACAGCTTCCTCAGGATATTATTAAGACAAACTATTAGGGTAAATAGTGTTGGTCAGCTGGTTGGGAACATATGTATTATATGTGTGTGGTTGCGTGGAAGAAAAAACACACCAAAACACGCACAACTTGGTGGATGAGAAGGGTCCGATAGTTCGATTTTTTTTTTTTTCTTATGAAAAGTGAAGCGACGGAAGAATGGAATAGAATACCCAGTCATTACGTTTTGTAATTTTACATCTCAAGATAAGTTAATTAATGGTCTCAACAATATTTTTTAACTTGTACGTTTTACTCCTCACATTATATTATTCACACGTTACCTCTTTAATAAATCTTCCTTAGAGTTCTTTTTACTATAATTCTTATATATATATATATATATATAATTTCAATTCCTATGTAGTCTAATGCAAATAAATAGACTTTAAGAATTTAAATTTGATGCCCAATAATATCAAGTTTCACCAAAATAAGGGTGAAGATTCATGAGGGCTGTCAAATAATGCTCCATTTAACTCCTCACCGCATTAATAATCCCTCTTTCAGATTCTTTCCACTACTAATTTGTGTGCATCCAATTTGAGGCAAACAAATGGCCTTAAAAAGAAGGGGTTGGTTACTAATGCAGCAGGATCACACCATTATAGTGAGCATAGTGTAGAAATAGATGATAAGGAGTGCCTGACTCCACCACAAAGTGAAGTCTATCCCCAAAATATCTCTAATGTGACACCCACCTTACTTACTGTAAAATGAAAAATTCCAAAATATCTCTTTTGTTACCCTAGAAAATTATCATGATAATCAAAGATCCACCGGCGTGGGAAGTGTGATTTGTTATTTATTATTATTATTATTATTTTTTGGTAACTTGTTTTGGCTCCAAATTCTACAAGGTTAAGTCAATGGAGAGACTCAATTAAGTCTTGTCTCAGTCATATGCCAAAAGTTTAAACATATGCTAATATGTTTCAATTGATTTTAATCAAGTCAAGGTCAAGTCCAAAGTAACTAAAGCCAAGTTAGTCGAAGTTTTTTTATTTCTTTTATAAGAGAGGGTGTTCAAGCCCTTTGAGCCGAACTAATCCCTACGGGCTCAAGGAAAGCCGGTTAAATTTCCCGTGGCCCCAGTGTGGTAGTGTTGTTTTAAACCCTCGACTTCCAAAAGCAAACCGTGGCTCTTGGCCGACTGGGCTACCCCTTGGGGTTAAGTTATTAGAAGTTAATGAAGGTATTAATTCTTCACTGAGCACTCAATTTTATAACTAATCTAATTTGAGTATGTTAAGTTTTCTTTAATAAAATGTATAGAGAGTGGCACTAGCTAGAAATGCAACATAATGCTATTGGCATAAAATTTATAAAATCCCATATATCTTGGGTGTTTTCTGGTGGGAGATGGGCACACGGGATTGCAATTGGTGCCCGACACTTTCTCTTCAGCTCATGTACCATTTGTAATGCGGTACATGCCTTACTCAACGCAAAACCTATTTATAGAAGTGGAGGTAACCATGGGTACTTTAGTCCAAGTCGTGGAATTGATGTTTACATGTGGGACTTGTGGAGTCTATTATTAATGCGATGAGAGGGATATTAATGACATACCAATGAAAAAAAAAAGTTAAGAAAATGTCTTTATACAAATGTGAAATAAATAAAAAAGCAGAATCAGATCATCCAATATAAGGGCACCGAAATAAAACCACTTTTGATATGCATTCCATTTTAGGGGAAGTCAAGATTCTCACAAATTACTATAATTACTTTTCTTTTTGATTATCCAACCTTAATTGCTTATTATAAGAATAGAGAACGGGTTTAAACCCCTTGTATCCCGAGTATTCTTTGGTGGGTGATGTGCACCCTGAATTGCAGCCGATGAGGGCCTTAGCCATTTGAAAAGCCAACTACTAAAGTGGAGGTTACATTAGGTACTTAAGCCATCTATATGCTTGGTTGTTTTCGATATGGGACTCGCTGAGTCCCTTGTATCTTAGGGTGTTCTTTGGCGGGTGACGGCCACACCATTCATTTATGGGTGATGGAATTGCATAATCGTGTGGACATTCGATAATTATTTTACTAAATAGTCTTACTGTTGTTATTAAGGAGCCTCTCATTGTACTTTTAAAATAAGTCACGTTCACATAGTAGAGTTTGTAGGCTTGGAGTTTTTTTCAAGGAAAATTCTATATGCACGAATTCTTATTTTACCGGGCACACCCACCTAAAAATAATAATAATAATAATAATAATAATAATAAGTGGGTGCAAATAGAATTTTGCTTTTTCCAATCAAGCCTTGCGTTAGAAGACAAGATTTCTTAGCACATCCATCTTCTTTATTTTTGCCCTTTTAAGATCAGAGCCGTTGATCATCCCAACCGTTTATTTCCATGTATGGCCAAAAGCACCACGAGTCCGGTGACACATTGGACGGTTCGTGACGCACATTGATTCTCGTGGCTAACAGAACACAACCCTACACACAAAATATCCAAGTCTCGCAGGCGAATGGGTATGTTGGTCATTCTAAACCTTTCATGGCATTTCTTGAAATTTCAACACAAACAGCAGGGCACTCTTTCAATGCCCTCCCTATATAACTAACAACCCCTTCATCCTCCACTCTCCTCTTCCAAAATCCCTCAAAATCCAATCCCTCTCTCTCTCTCTTCCCCTCTTCTCTCATAAAAATCTTCCCCCTCCCCGCCCCCCTTCATCCTGTCCGTGCACCATTTACTCTCTCCACCGTCCGATTCGTCTGCTTCGGTCAGATCCCCTTTTTTTTTTTTTTTTTCATCTGCAGACTCAAACCCATCTCTTCTTCTCAATCCCTGCCTTCTGTGTCGATCCGTTTTCTCTACCGACCACAATCTCTCTGTTTTGTTTGCATCTTTCCGTCTCCTTTTTATCTTTGCTCTTTTGGTTTATGACATTTTTGACCTTGCTCCTCTGTTAGTTTTACACACTTCTTCCTCATTTTCTCTCCAATAGTCTTTCTTGGGGTTTTCTCGAAAGAGTAATGACGTTTCGCTGTAGCGCTGACGTGGCGCGAATTTGAAGAGAAAGTGTGGATGCAAATGTCGAACAACTCTCACGGCGTGATGACGCCTAGTGCGTCAAGGAAGCGGAAGGAGAGGGACGGTCTTGACGGCGTTAAGACGTCGACTGCGAGGCCGACCAAAGCCGGGCCGGTGGCTGATAATCAGCTCCTAGCCGGGTACCTGGCGCACGAGTTCCTCACTAAAGGTACCCTCTTTGGGCAGAAGTGGGACCCGGCCCGACCTGCCGACCCGGCTCGTGCGCCTCCTGCGCCGAGCAGCAACAAGAAGCCGGTCGCCAGCGGCCAAGCCGGCAAGCCTTTGGCATATGCCGACGTGGCCCACCTGCTGAAGACTGATGGGACCCACTTACCTGGCATCGTCAACCCCACTCAGCTAGGACGCTGGATCCAGATGTGACTTGGTGTGGGGCCTACCGACACTTGGCGGGGAAGAACCGTTGGAATCCATGTAAGCCCACGTTCCAAGACCTAACTTTTCCTATCTTTCTCTCTCTCTCTCTGCATGGGTGGCTGTAGAGGTTTGTCTTTCGTGACCCAGCGACGACAACAGCAAGAGAAGCTCACAAAGAAATCAACAACAAACATGAGATTTTCATTTCCCGGATTTCTCTCTCTCTCCCTCTCTCTCACTCACTCACTCACTTATAGAGTTTCTACTTTCTATAAGTACTTTTCGCGTTTGCATTTGATACCCCTCTGAAGGAATGTTGTCTTCAAATGGGTTGCATAAAGAACTGCATGCATCATGAGTTAAATATTCTTAATGGGTTTCCTTCATACTACATGAATAGAATCATAGAAACCCATTTGGTATACAAGACTATAAGAGAGCTCATAGTCCTCCCTTTGTGGTTGATTGATGAAAAGAACGCATTTTTCTTTTTTAATGATATGAAAGGTTGGGCTTTGTTGTTCGTGCATTTTCAATGCAAACAGAGCTAGCTGATATTGGTTTTGTTCGAGTGCGATCGACTTCTTCCTTGCTCACCAATATTTTATACCAACTTTTGTTTTCACAGCATGTTGTTTATGGTTTTGCTGGAGGAGGAAGTTACTGGAGTCACTGCATTACGAGACTCTTCGCTTATGTATTCGTGTAGAGTTCTTTTGCAAGAAGATGAAGAAGCTTCGGGCAGGACAGTAATCATCAAATTCAATGTAAGTTTCAGTTGCGAGCTTTGTATGACTAGAGAGAATTTTCTATGAATTGAAAGAATGGTTGTAGTGTTTTATTTCAGTTTATCATATCTATAAATGAAGCTGCCAACTTGACGAGAGAGAGAGAGAGAGAGAGAGAGAGAGAGAGAGAGAGAGAGAGAGAGAGGTAGGTGTGGGTTGCTTAGACACCATGACCAGGTGGTTCTTTCGTTAACTCATGCATGCGAGGTTTGTGTATCTTTCTTTGCCGATAGCTGTTGCCTGTGCCTACTGCCAGCTTCGTCCCAGCCTACCTGCATATGGCTGGATCCGGGTTAGCTGTGTGGATTCCCCTCATTTGGTCATCGACTCCGGCTGTACTCAGTTAAACTCGCCCAACTCGGCTATTTTCAGATCCGATTGACTCCGGTGTCTTCTGGCTGGTTGACTGATTATGAGTCAAATAAGTTCCTTAATCTAGCAACAACAAAAAAAAAAAAAAAGGAAATCTAGCAATATATATATATATATATATATATATATATCCGGATAGTCCTAGGACTTGGGTCTGAGCCTATGTATTCTTAATGTATCGATTACAATCTCAGCTCCATATCTTTCATGCAATGCATGTAAAATTCTGGAAAAGGGGTGGGCTTGGATTTATTTTACAGACTGTAGGCTGAATCTAGAAACAAGTGTTAGGATAACAATGTGTCCTCATTCAGGTTGTTTCTCACAGTTATAAAGAAAACTATGTTGAATTAGAATGTGCTTTTAAGCACATTTGGTAATAGAAGAGAAATCTATAGACCTAAGGATTGCTTACTACTCATGAAAAATGGATTTCCAGCTGTGGGGATTTCATATCAATATAAGTGTATATAGATGCTTATAGTTGAGAAAAATTAGTTTTGGAGTGTAGACATGCAAAAATAAAAATTTCCAAACCCTATGAGGGGAGGACGGACCCTCAAAAGTGTAGGCATTGAGCAGTCCAAATAATCCCAAAAATTTATCATGGCCAAGTATGGGTTTTGCATGACCTTGTGGAAATAAAAAAACCTTTTCAAGATTTGGTGATTTGTGTTAAACAATATTTATAGAGTTTTGCTTGGTGATTGGGATTTTTATCGATTCGAATATTTTACAAAAAGAGCAAGAGGAGACCTTGTGGTTATTGTAGACCGCACTTTGTGGAAGACGTTGACTAGGGTCTGAAATGACATCTTTTGTTAGTTCATTTCAAATTACATTTTCATTTCAAAAGGACCGTCCTCGGGTTGCCACCCATTCTCATAATGTTAGTTTAACGATTCCCCATCCATGTCCACAACTTTATACCCCATCAAATCATACCACCACCACAGATCATGGGGTCGATGCCCGCCCAATAAGACATGATACATCTCCTTCGTCAATACAACTGTACTACTTTCCTATTTCCAAGTCTTTGTAAAGGTAAAATATATACTCCATGAATACCAACTGTGTCTGTCCTCATATTCCTTTTTTTTTTTCCCCTTTAATATTGCTTGTCAATTTGAACACATCTTCTAGTTGGTTAACTCAATGGGAGAATGAGTCAAGACTCGAGTCTGAGTTTCTAAAGTATGGTGGAAATTGTAGAAAGGAGTGAAATCTTTCATCAAATATGTGCGCAAACTCAAGAGTAAAGAAATATGAGTCGATGAAAATTGGAAGTAACTTTTTACCTCTCCTTTGGTGAAAGAAAATTGTTTGTAACTTAGTGCCGCATAGTTATAGATTTCAATGTATGGGGTGTAATGTTTATGAGAATACTATATACTTTTCACACGTGGGGCTCACTCAGATGCCTAGTGATAAGTTGGGTTGGGTACATGGAAAGGTTTCTTTATAGATAAGGGTAAGAAGAAGCCGCATGGGATCATCCTATTCCTTGATTTAATAGCCATAAAATCTACTTGTATTCAATCGGTTGACTTATTTGAGATCAATCCAATGATAGATAAGATTTGATGAGAGTGAAATTGAGCATAGTGCTAGGTGATTTGATGAGAGTGAGATTGAGCCTAGTGGAGTGTGAAGCAGTTTGTGCTGATCAAAGGTGGCCTAAGTGGGCCCCACCAAACTTCATGTATTGTTGTTCGTAGGAGAACAACTATTCTAGGGGTGCACAAAAAAACGGCTAATTCGATCCGGACCAATTCGAACCGGGTGGTTCGGATCGGTTTTGTAGTAGATCGGTTCGGTCACGATTCGGATTTCTTTTAAACCGTTCGGTCCGGTTTGAAGGTGCGGTTAAACCGCTCAAACCGAACCAATTATATAAATATATATTTTTTTATAAAATATATAAAAGAATATAAAAAATCACTTAGAAGATGACTCCAACCCTCACCCCGTTATGTGAAGTCCAACGTCTCTTACCAATTGAACAATCATTTTTTTGTGGAACCGGTTCCTTTCGGTTCGGTTTGAGCACATATATAGGTGGTTAGGTTCGATTTGGAAAAATAGAAAATCAATGGGTTCAATTTGGTTGATGGTTTTCCCTTTAAACATGTCCAACTGCCCATGTGCACCCCTAATCTCTTCAATGTATATGACCAACTATTGAATGTGATAGAGAACTTGAGTTGGATATAGCTGTAGGGTTATTACAAGTGCACAAACGTGGAGACGCTTATCTTAAATGAGTTTTTTAGAAGAGGAGAACCAAACCCGTTTTGCTATAAGAGATGAATATTGGGCAACAAAGAAATAGGGATTTCCACAAAAAAAAAAAAAAAAAAAACAAAACCAGTGATTAACCCTAATTACACAAATTGATTAAGAAAGACCCTAAAACACCCAATTAGGGTGTTGTTGTACATAGCCAAAAGACCAATTTGCCACAGAACGATATCATTAGGGCTCATTTGAAAAAAAATTATGAGACTCTTCACCAAAATATTATCGTTATGGCTCATTGCTGAAAGCTTTTCCCCTCTTATTCTCCGAACGATATGTTTGCCCTATATTTATTTCCTAAAAAAACAAAGCTAATCGTCTTTGTTCACCTCTCCTATTTTGCTCTCGACAACTCAAAACCTCTCTCTTCCCCATTTTTATTTCCCATTTCTTTTCCAAAATCTATAATTCCTCTATGCATTGCAAATACATTATTGCTCTCAATGTCATATTCAAGTAGCAGTTGGAAAAATATTGTTTGCACCATCAATTACAAAGAGATATCCAAATTCAAAGTGCTCTTACAATGGCATAAAAACTTACTTATGAGTTGCAGGTACAACCTATAAAGCCCATGGAATAGATTAATAGTATGCATTTTAGTATTTGTCAAAGAAGGGGTACAGCCGTTCTTCTGTCTCTCATCTATTCGATTGGGATTGAGTCCAAAGGCTCTCTCTGTGCAACCATATATCAGACACCGAATTGGAAACTGCGAAGAAAGGGATAAAAAAAAAAGAGCCAAGGAAGAGGATGGGAAAATCACAAAGGTTTTTTAATGAGCCCTAACGAGATCATTTTAGGGAAGAAGGGAAAAATCGAAAAGAATTTTTTTTTTTTAATGAGCCCTAACAATATCGTTACAGGGTAAATTGGTCTTTTGGCTACATACAACATCCTAATTTGATGTTGTAGTGTCCTCCTTAATCAATTTATATAATTAGTATTTAGGACTAATTTTCTTGTGAAAATCCCAAGAAATAAAAGGTGAAGGTGCACGTTACTCCATTGATACTTTTTTTTTGGCACGTACATAGAAGATTAGAAGCAATTCGATGTGTTAAAGGATTTTGTGTGAGTTGGAAAATAAATCCTCCAGGCATTCCTCAGATGATGAGTCCGACTTTTTTTTGAAGGTGAACGTGTCTAGAAAATGCAGAAATTTTCCAATGGTCGGATGAGGATTAATTCCAAGGAATCTAATCCACAACTTCATTGCAACATGTGGACAGGTTTTGGGGAGCATTTCTTGTTTCTAGGTCCTCAGCGTTCCTCATAGTGGGAATGAGTCACTAAGATCATGGTCATCGTATGGGTTTAAGTGGGCCCACACACCAACATGTTTAACTACATTAGTATGATGATGAAGGGTCTTTGGTTTTGTTTTAGGATAATAAATAATCTTTTGAAGCATGCATGATGGTGAACAATCCTAGCATTTATTATCATGGTGTTATTTCTACGACGACGACGACGACGATGATGATGATGCATCCTAAACTTGTGAGAAGGGATAATAAATCATATGAGAATTTATGACGATGATAAACTCTCTTAGTGTGAATTATCTTGGTGTTTTTTCTTCTTTTTTTCCATAAAACTATCTTAACATTGTGAAGACGGTAAGTCACTTAGTCCTGACTGAATTGTTATTATTTCACATGTGTAAGTTGAGTATTTTTTCATGTGCAAGTTTTTTTTTTTTGTGCTATTTGAGGGTTCCCAACCCTTTGGGCTGGACTAATCCCTCCGGGCCTAGAGGGAAGCCGGGTAAATTCCCCTGTAGCCCCAGTGTGGTAGTGCAGTTTCAAACCCACAACCTACGGATGCAAACCGTGGTCCTAGACCAACTGAGCTACCCCTTGGGATATCATCACCTTATATTTATGAGTTGTGTCTTCTTGCATATATGAATTCCCATGACCAGAGCTGGCATGTGCTGTGTCTCTTAGGATCGCCCCCCACCCCCAATCTAATCACAAGGTCATTACTTTTGAAAAGGCATCTTGCATTTTTCATTTGAGTAATAATGATGTGGGATGCCATCATGTGAACACCAAATAACCTGCGCGGCTGCTATGTGGAAGCCCCCTGTTATATATAGAGAGGTCTGACCAATGATTTACATGGCCTGAGCAAATGTGCCACCCAAATGTATTTGGTAGGTTTTGGAGTGGTCTCATTGTACTTGGACCCAAATGGATTATTAAGATGGCACTCAAAGGTCCCAGACCCAAACCCAGATGCGGACCCAACATGAATACAAGATAGGTGACTCGTACTCGTGGCCGAATCTAATTTAGAGCATGTTTGTATGGCTTTCACAAAAAAAAATTATGTTCCACAAGATTTTCCACTTTCAAGGAAAAATAAAAAATCTCCTACCCCATCTTCACTGGAAAGACGTTTCTATAGAACCATAAAAAAACTTAGCTCGTCGATTTTGTATTTTTTTTTTTTCCATCGAAAAGTGTGGCTACGCCAAATGTGAAAGTTTTTTTGTTGCACAAAAATGGCAAATTTTTCTTCGCCTTTTCTGTAAAAATGTGGATGCACAAACATGAATTGAAATTCTAGAAGGGAAGGGGACACCTTTAACCTTGTTTACTACTTAGATTGGTTTGGATTTCTGTTTTCAGCCCATTTAGTAGTAGTTTGTTTTGGATTCTTGTTGGATCACACTTTTTATTGTGAGTCAATCAACCCTATCAAAAATTCTCCAATGGTGCTAGAGAATCCATGTACTTAATTTCAAAGAAAACTGGACTGTCTAGAATCTTTATTTTTAATCTACACCTGGGAATTTTGTGTGATAAAACAATACAATTGGCTTGTTTGATTCTTGGATGTGAAGGGTGAAAGCGTGAATCTCTTGTGTATAAAGTCCTAATACTTTAGAACCATAAAATCAAAATCATTCTAGCAAATGGGATTTAGATGGACGGTTTGGATCTACTACTCGGTCCAAATATGTGACGTGACCAGGAATGAATTCACAAGAAAAGTGTTGAGGATCGTACAAAAAAAGTGGGTCCCACAAGAATTGCAAATCTGACATCAGTGGCTCACTCATCAGCTCGGCTCAAGCCTCAGGAGCCGCGTCACGCTGAAGGCATATTGTCTCGGGTCTACTCCACGAGAAGCACGAGAACTCGCGATATGAGTCGATAAAATGAGGATTCTCAAGTACTATTGCCTTTCATGTGCTTGTTTCAACAAAACACAAGGAATCTGATTTTTTGAGGAGATTTACGACTAACTGCTTTTCTTTTCTTGTATTTACAAACAGCCACCTCTATTTTTGTAGGCCGGAGTCGAAGGTCAAAAATAGAAAAGTTCATGCGATCACTTTTGACAACCTAAAAACAACAATTTACTCAAAAAGGACGAAAGCATCAGTTAAAAATAATAATAGATTTATAATTTAAATGTTTGCTTTAGTTTAACTTTCGAAAATAAGTTAAACAAGTTTTAACTTTAATTTGGTAAAAATATTATCAAAGATATCTCTAGTCAGTTGAAAGACAAAATGACAAATTGATATTTTTTTAGTTTTAATTATTCCATCTTGGGTCGAGCACTATATTTACCGAAAACTATTTTAAGAAGAACAAGAGTATATAGCATGGTGAAATGTGCTTACTATTGCAATCTTGAGGTTACAAATTTAGTAATCAACAAGAAAAAGAGAGGGAAAATCTACTCTAGGTCATGGATTCTGTCATCAATAAAAAAAGGAGAAGAAAATATTTGCGAAATCTTCAGCTCAAGATAGATTGGGATGGACAAATTGGGATTTTTGCAGTTGACTCCAATTTAGTTTAGACAGATGTAGAGTTGTAAATGGTTCGGTTCCGGTCTAGGTCCATGGTAGACCCGGAACCAGAACCGTTAAGGAGAAGGTGGAACCGGATTCGGACCCGGAACCGTTTCAGAACCGATTTCTTGGCTCCGAAACCGGAACCAGAACTATATATGGGACGGTTATGGATCCAGGTCCAGGCTTAGGTAGAGAATGAGATTAAAAAAATATGGTTTTTATGAGAGATTTTCAAAAATTGAGATAATATATCGAGTCTCGGGTCCACGAGTCTGAACAAAGGTGGAACCGGACCCGGACCCATTTACTTATCGAGGTCTAAATAAGGACCCATACCCGGTTTTTAACGGGTCGGAACCTCCGGGTAATCGGAGAATCGAGTATCCATTTACATCCCTACACAAAGGTTTAAGATGATGATGATGGTTTGCTTACTTTTATTAACATAATGAAAAAACAAGTCTAGACTATTAACTAAGGCAGTAGACCAATATTGTCATGAAAATATGGTTTATTAATATTAAAAAAATAAATTTGTTATGGAAAGTTGGGTTGTGGATTACACCAAATCCTCTTGTTCGCCCCTCATTATTAATTATGGTCAACCTCACCACCTTTTTTAGACTAGAATTCAGAATCAATCTACATGGAAAGGAAGAATTTAAATACCATTTCATCATGTTGGTAGTCACCTAAATTTACATTTGTATAAATATTATTATTTTTCGGTAGGTATTTTTGTTTGTATTTCTATTAGTGGTTAAAAATGAAGAATGAAAAGTGAATATCCAAAAATAACCATAGAATAACCTCCCCATTAATTGAATCAAGGAAAGCTAGGATATGGATAACCAACTGTCACTATAGTAATTCAAATGTAAGAAAGTAGAGAGTCTCCTCTCTGTCACTGCCTTCTATCTCTCATTCGTCACTTCATATCATTTACCCTTCATTATTTAAATAATCCTTTGGTAGAACTCATATGACCGTAAACTCCTATGTATCCAATTCCCAAGTATTCTATGCAAACGAAAAAAAAAAAGGAAAGGTCTTCTCCTGTGAGCAACGTTATATTCAATTTAGCTCTATGGGGCCCACTTGTTCTCACCTTTGATCAATTAAGGGCCTTTCACACTCTCATCCTCTTGTGATCTGGTAATATGTCCAATTTCACTCATCAAACTTTTAATCACCATTGGATTGAGTCTATAGAATGATTTGATGGGGTTAATTTTATTTTGCTGACCCTTGTCATTAAGGAGACGTTCCCCACCATGCTAATTTGTGGGCCCCATGAGCTCAACTGAGCACGCATGATGCAATTCATTAGAACTTTTAAACTTTTAAGACACTAAAAATGAAGGGCTAGAATACCTAGTTCAAAATTGTATCTTGCCAACCCCTAATTCACACAATACCCCTTCCATTCCCACTCTCAAAGTCTGCATGCATTAATGCAGGCCTTGTGAGAAAAGAGAGGCGTGAATTTAAAAGCATGCTCAAGTGCTTTCTTTTATAAATGCTTCCCTCATTCATAATTAAGGTTAAGCACCATCACAAATATCTGTGATAATTTGAATAAATCACAGTGATATACCTACAGAATTATTTTTCTAGTCATAATGCCATACTATATTTCCAGGTTAATGCTAAAAAATAGAAAATACATAGGGACAAAAAATGGGAAAATTCTGAAAAAATCCCAAGAAGTGCTTTTAAAAGAATTTTATATTCATTTTATATCACTTTAATATTTTACTTATTTAGATATTATTTTTAATTTTTCAATATTTTACCAAGATATTCTTTAAAAACCCTAAATTTGAAAATACCCCGAGTTTATCTCCGAGATAATAATCTCACAGGAAAGATATTTAATGAACCCACACTAAAATTATTTGAGTGGTTAGGAAGTCCGGCAATGAGCCGGAGGTCGCCGCTCTGAATTGTTTGGGCCCTTACCTGATGCATGGTACTAAGTGGGTGGTATTATGTCTCATGGGAATTATCAGTGATCAACCTTAAAAAACGGTGGGTTCCACATCATTAAAAAAAAAAGAAGAAGAAGAAGAAGATATTTTATGTAAGTCATGTGAAACGAGGAACAACCCCTTCCACCACATGCATGTCCTATTAAAACTGAGATGTTAAAAAAGGATGGATTTATCAGTAATGTTGGGACGACTATAAACGTTTGCTAAAAAAATGTTGGGACTGTGGAGCTGTGCACTATACCATGCCTTAAATTTTCCCTCTTCTCTTCTGATTTTTTTCTCTTTTTGTTTTGCAGGAGCCCACCTATGTGATTAATTCATCCCCTTAACAATGCATACATACCCTCTCTATGAATAAGCACCTTTTTCTAATTTGACGTTGATCTCATTAATACTTTCTATTGAATTTAATCATAAAAAAATCTGCACCAATATAAACCCATTAAATTTTGAAGGCTGAGATCATTTGATTAGTCGGGTACTGGGGGCTCCGATCATCAAATATTTGGATGGGCCCAACATAGGGAGCATGTTTTAAACATCGACAAAATGATACTTTTCCATGTGGCCTTGACATCGTGATTCCAACAAAGGGAACCCATCAATCAGTAGTGGAAGGATCTTTTACGGTTCTAAGTTGTTATAAGATTTAATTTGACGCATTCCATGCTTTTGGCGTATTGATTAAGTCTATCATAAGATCAGAAAGAAAGGGTGATCCATGTCCGGATGATTGTATTGCGCCCAGCATGTGAATGAACCACTGTGATTAAAGATGAGCCTGTGCATATAGTACGGGTTGTAAGGAAGGAGTCGTTTTACAGGGAAAGAAGGACTTGGCAAGGAAATGCCATTATCACTTGTTACTAGTGTGAACGGATCCTCTCTTAGTCTAAAAGACCACGCCATGTGAAAAAGGTGACATAAGAATTCTCACAGGACGATCCATAGTCCACGTCCGGGACCATTGTACTCCCCTGTTTCGAAATAAATTTTTTTGCTAGTTGGTTAGGAATTCCGTTTCACCCAACTGCCCATGGATTAAGATTTAAGACATACACATAGAAGACAAAATAGAAGGCAACAAAGGGAGCTTAAACTTATTCAAATGTGCATGATATTATTACAGTACATGGAAAGGATAGTAGGGGACAGATTAGACACAGAGAAGATGAGATGGATGGAGCATTTGATAGATTGAAGCTTTCCACATGTAGATATAGAGAACATGAGGCAGTTAAACATAGCTCTTGATGGAGGAGCTGTATCCAGTGAGATCATCGTAGTATTTAGACCAGAGCATGACACCTCCATATTTGTTAGAACCTTTAATGGCTGGGAGCACCTTAGAAGTAAGATCACTAGCAGGTATAAAGCCGCTGCCGGCCGCCTGTGGTGCTGCGGGGAGCCCCAAGAAAATCTTAGTGGCAGGGATGGATGAGGTCCACTGCTTCCAGGCATCCACAAGGTTGCCCATATTGCCGGAAGTGTACTGGCAGGGAGGGTTGTTGTAGAATTGGACCCAGACATAGTCGAATAGGCCCGTTTTGAGGGCACCCCCAACCCAAGCATCAGGGAAGGGGCACTGGGGGGCAGCAGTCAAGTACACCTTCTTCCCCTGTTTGCTATATCCAGAGAGGAATCTGGCAAGATCATCCCAGTGCTGGGTTGTACCCCCTTCAATGTCGAAATCGATCCCGTCAAGAACAGCATCGCCGAGGGGCCTCGAAGAGGACTGCCCTCCCAAGAAATTGTTCCAGAGGTAGGTTGCTACTTGCCTGGCATCCTCAGTGGAGGTCAGGTAGTAACTCCCGGCACCACCTCCTATGGAGAGCATGACCTTGATCCCTTGTCTTTGGCAGGATTTTATGTCGGCGCTGAGGCTGGTGCAGCCATTGGAATAGGGGTCGCAATGGCCAGCCAGGTTGATCATTGGGGTCTGGCCATTGCCGAATGTCGGGAGGAAGGCCAAGTTTACGAAGGCGTAGTTCCCACTCGAACATGTCGCTGCTAAGGTGCCTTCGTTTCCGTTCTGACCCCAGTAGATGGAAATTCCTCCTGCGTGAGCCTTCAAGGCTACTGCAAGCATCATAACTAAGCATAGTAGCAATGGTGGTGTCAGCTGCTTTTTGGCCATGGTGAGCTACTTGTGCTTCTATGCTAAATGCTAGCCTTAGATGTCTCTGCTCAAGAATGGAGGCTGAGGATCCATCTTATAGTGAGAGGGATGACCCACTGTGATGGTGATCAATCGTGCTGATGCTTGTGGAAGCAGGTGCAGTGTGAGTGGGTTTTGGGCTAACTTGATCACTGTTTTGGTTTGATCTGTTGTCGGTACATGACTCAATTGGTTCTGTTCTGTTTGAAGGCAGATGTTGTCATTGAAAAAGAAGAAATGTCAATTTCCACGTCCTCCTCGCATTCATTGTCTCTAGTTGGGTTGTCATGTCCTTTTACCCTTGTCTCTTTGGAATGGCTTTCAATGCATATCTTCTGCTAGATTTTGACACCCACTCCCTTGAGAAGAATTGCTGCATATAAATACAATATATGCTCTAACCAGTTTATATCTCTCCCATTCTGTCGTTGTTGGGAATATGATAAAAGATGAAATGAATCAGAAGGTCGTTCCCTTGCGCATTTTAGTATTCAATGAGGATTGGAATAGCATTAGCCAATCATATCACAATTCTATATCATATAATAGAGAAGGGGAAAGGATAAAGGAAGGGATCATCAGAGTACTATGCCACTATGTCATCCACTTTTCAACCGAAAAGCAAACAAGTTTTGTTTTTTTTTTTAACCACAGCTCCCAAAACAAAAGAAGCGTAATCAAACAAATGACCCATCCTTAAGTGGGTCATCTTCCAAAAAATTTAGGAATTTGTACAACTGTCTGTATAGTTATGGTCATGGAGTGTATCAATCTCTATTCTGTTTCAGAAACCATCAGCTAATCGTTGTATTGGCCATTTCTTTGCATGCCAGCTTTGATATTGGCAAGATCATGTTTCAGTTAGTTGTGCTACTTCACTACATCAACCCCGCCAGGTAAACTCTCCTTTAGCCCAGTGTGGTCGTGCGAAAACAAAATTCCTATTAGAACACCCTCTTCCGTTTCGTCCACAGATAAAAAGAAAATGATTCATATGAATCTTCCTTCATACAGGAAATTATATGAATCTTCCTTCATACAGGAAATTTAGAGAAATCCTTCGTCGGCCCCCTTATGTTAATGCTTGGAACATCAGACCAACAGATTTACTTATTCAGGGCGTGTGGTTGTTGACTTTGTGCCTATGTGCACATCTGGGGCCTGCTTGGTAATCTCAACCATTTACAGCAAATGCCCTCACCTGGGATGAACATAGTTCTAGTGAGAAGAATCAAAATTCGTCCCATGTTGACTCTAGGTTATTCTTTTTCCATCTTGATATATCATAGGAACTATGAGCCGACGTCTTTCCTTCTTTTTTTTGGGGTGGTGGTGGTCATATTATCTTGACGTTCAATTTTGACCATAGTATGAGAAAATGCCATATCTTGAATTCATTGTGGTATTCAATTTTGAATATTGTTGCTCACCCAGGAATAAACCTCCTTATTAATTCCTCACAAGTACACATATGAGCTCTAATTCGTCCCAATTACCCAATCGAACCAATCAGGAAGATCTTGAGTCATCAATGCACAGTGGGCCCACCAGATCAGTTGATTACCAAAACATTGGACCCGGCATATACAAGATTCAGATTGAGTATATATAATCAGGTAGCTATGCACAACCCGATGCACCAAGATGCAAGATTCCATATAAGTTTGTCTTTTTAATGTTTCCAAGCACTCTGAAACAATAGTCTAGTGACTAATATTACACAGCAAAAACATGGTGATGACTGGCATAGATAAACATTTTCCCCCTCATCTCCTGTCACAACCACATTAGTGCATTAACCATTTTTGTCTGAGACTTTTTTCCTGAAATTTTGCCATATTGTGATTAACTGCCAACACAACTTTTACAAATCCAAACTTTGGAACAATATTTTCAGATACTAGACATGAAAATTTACCAGCAATTGGCATAACAAACCTTTTCATGAAACTACAAATGTTGACAAGTTAGGGTGTTTAACACAAGATTGAAATATGCTCTGCTTTCTTCAAGCCGCCTTGACTACAGCAGATCGTGCTTTTAAATTCAGAAATATGCCCCTATATTCCATATGAGAATTATTATCAGTAAATATGCATAAAAGATAGAAATCATATCTGCATGCAATACTGCAGAAGTGGACTTGCTTGAAAGAATGTATCATAAGATGCCATGCATGGCACAGTTAGATATCCATATATACAAGCATTGCGTAAGAAAATGACTATAAATATATTCATATCAATTCAAAAACTTCAAATCTGGTCACAAGAGCGTACAAAAGCGTTCACTGACACCCTCAACATTTGCATTTTATGCATCAATAGGCAAGCACACAGATACAAATGATACAGGTAAAAATATAAATTTTGTATACACTAATATACTACATATTTAAGACTACAAATCACAAAGCAATGCAGGAATAAAAAATCGTGTGTCGTATATTTATCCACATTTATCCAGTAAACTTTATGTACATGCCCATACACTCATATACATGCATATAAGCTATATTGTAGTGGGTGTCAACAGTACCCAACATCTGAGTGCAAGCGTAGAAATTGCATAGGTGTAGAAACTACACCCGTAAGATTTCAGACCAAGTACCAAACCAAGTTGTACCTAGATAACAGAGCTTATACATGCATTGTAATCAAAATCTTATTCATTATTAACAAAGCCATAGAAGGTGACCACTCTTCATACCAGTGTTTTCATCTATAGTCTGTGACTTTGTAGTTTGTATTATTACCTAAATATATCACAGAGGTTCATTTTATGTGCTTCCCTTTCTTGGGTTTGTATAGGAAAAAACCAATTTGTAGTGGGCAATGTGGGTTCCACTAATTCCGTGGAGGGACTTAGTTTTATGGGAAATTATCTAATTATGAAACAGCCACAACAGATTTGGTTGTGACATTGGTTGATGGTTACTGGGGGCACTTAAGTCCTGAATTTTTTTACCAAAAAAAAAAAGTCCTGCATTTTAATATTTTGATTACAAGGGGAAAAAAAGGAAACACAATCAAGTGGGATACTTCTCTGATTTTGACAGCACTGTTCGTCCTACGCTAGTCATGGAAATAGCCCCACATAGTGTGACCGCAATGTGGGTCTTTTTCTTTTTTAAGTTTTACTATTTTTCCCATAATATATCTATTTACCTAAATACAATTTAACAATCAAGTGGGACCCACTTCTCATCATCATCTATGTTGATAAGAAGGTGGCAATATGGGTCTCTCACACCTCATTGATCAGTGAAGTTTGATAAATAAATGGTAATGTTGTTATTGTTGTTGCTGCTGTTGTTCTTACATACTAAAAAAGTAGGAGCAAGGAAGAGTGGAGTCAAGAACAATAAGATGAACAGTAAAGAGGGAAATTGAGTTCACGAGAGCATCCTCTTCGAAATGAGCAATACATTACACCAATTCCAGACCCCAGGCCCTTCAATCCTGATGTTTTCTCAATCCTAGTCCATGATGAGAAATTCCCATGCCCTGATCCTATTAATTGAAATGCATCTAGGTGGGGCCACAAGGATGCACAAAAATATGCTACATGCAGTGCATATGTGAAAATACCCTATTATACTATATTAAAGCCAAGTATTTTCAATCTAATTTGGATCATTCGTTACAAATTAAACCGTAAGTTATTCTTCTCTCCTCCATTATCTCTTCTAACTACCCACTTCTTATCCCATGCAACACCTATTTTATCTCATATAACTATCCATGTCTATTCCCCACTTTTCCTCTTTTGTTTCCTGCAAAAATTCTTTCTATTCACATCTCCTATTCCACTTCTGCATATTCCTATTTTTTTTCTACCTAACTTCTCATTTTCCCTTTCTACTCTACCTACTCTCTATTGTGAAAATAGGAATAGGCATATATTTTCTTCTTTTGTTTTCTTTCTAAAACTTTGTTGTTGTGCATTGTATTCGGGCCGCCATTCAAGTCGATTCTTATTTATTTTGCATTGTATGAATATACTCATGCTCACACGGGTTACTGTGCTAGTGTAAACTTTAAATTATACAATTTTCAATTCACTATTTCAGTTGTCTTATGATCTTACATTCCAATTTGATTTTTAGAATATTGTATATAGTATCTCGATCGTCCTAATGATTGCATCAATTAACATGCTATGATGATATTAATTTTCATTCATTTTTTTTATAACGATATTATTTTTCATTCATCCGCATACACTAATCCATGTTGATACTTCCATGTAAATGCATAAATAGAAAAGCATGCCTAATCGGGATAGTGTTGCCAAGATATATACCAGCACGATGCAACGAAGCTGTGGAAAATAACACGGAACTGCAAAGGCATGTATTGGTAGTTCACCCAACCAACGATAGGCCAAAACTGTGAATCGTATACAAGCCAACCACATTAGCGAGCAAATAACATTGAAAAAATTTGGATCATTGCTCATTAAGATAAGATAGTTCATAACATCAAACCTTCCATGCCGTCAATTGAACAGAAGGATAGGTCATGCTGACTTTGCTTTTGACCAAACCCCAAGGTCTTCCTGCATGATGGATTGTAAGGACAACAAGCACCGCCATTAAAAAAAAAAAAAATGGGTTACAAATAAAGGTACATTTTATGCTTGCAATAATTTAAGATAATGGACAGTCCTTGTTACCAACGTGCTAGGAAATCAGACATGAAGCACTCAGACATAGGTGACACTAACTAAACAACTCGGACCCAGACATAGAGTATCAGACATAAGTGATCCTGGAAAACCAAAAGTGCCAACACAACCATACAAATAAAATAAAGTCTGCCGGTACTCAGCACTCACACATCAAAATTCTGTTCTGGATGGAATTCCCATAATGTTCAGTTCTAGGAAGGAAATCATAATGGAACAACCACCTCTAATTTTCAGGCTGGAATTCTGGTTTATTCCAGCCGGAATACTTTCCCTTCACACCCACCACCACCACACCCACACCCCCTCCCCCACACCGCCCCCCCCCCCCCCCGCCCCCCCCCGCCCACCCCCCACCCCCCCCAAAAAAAAAAAAAAAAACAAACCCCTAGATACACTGAAAGTGATGGATTAAGGGTCATTTGGCCCCTAAAGGCAATGATGGACATGAGATAGGTATTGGAATAAGAAAATTGATTCTGTATTTTCGATTCTTGAAGACAACACAAGGCCTATTCCTTCTTGCTACTCTGGATTAAGTCACAGTTCAATATGAGCTTGGATAAAAAATTATACAATAACAATGAACAATGGCTAGAAAACAATCCATGTGGGGGACTTTCTGAATCAATGGACAAATTCTGGAGTTTTTTACTAGTTGATAGACTGTCAAATTTCATTAAGAGTTTCTGCTCTTAATATTCAAGAAATCTTGAAGGAAAAATATTATAAACAGTGACACTGAAGGTTAGAGAACCCAAATCTATGCACTCCATCATACAACAGTTAGCCATCAACCAATGTTCTAGGCAATTGCTCAATTTTTCTGATAATGAGGCTTAATCACAAAATATTATGAGCAATCCATGAATTGAATCAAG
This sequence comes from Umbellularia californica, assembly GCA_028538565.1. Lineage (NCBI taxonomy): Eukaryota > Viridiplantae > Streptophyta > Magnoliopsida > Laurales > Lauraceae > Umbellularia > Umbellularia californica. The sequence continues at coordinate 6,636,777 of JAPQWN010000001.1, read as the reverse complement.
ATAGGATCATCCTTTAATGTCATGGCCTTGTAGTGGTTCAAATTCTAGACTAATGTGTAAAGATAAACAATGTTTAATCTCTCTCTCTCTCTCTCTCTCTCTCTCTCTCTCTCATCTGTAACTAGTAAATTATATTAAAGAGAACTAAGAAAAATACACCATGGGCATAAGAGCATGATAACATATGCCAAAACAAAACAAAGGTTACAAAGTTGGAGCACACAAAGGTAAGACCCTCTCAACCCCTTGTATGGCCATTCAATTGGTTGACCTCCACACATGAATGAAGGGCACTTGCATCAAGGAGAGCAAGGATTTGATTTCACTACGATGAATGTGGAGTTTCCAAATTTCCATAGGCCCACAACTAAAGAAGACCCCTCAGATATATCATTGGAAGAATTACTCAAACATTAAAACACTAATTACTGATTAGAAGATATAGACCCTGATTGAAGTGAAGGAAAATTCATAAACTCGGATGTATCACCATCGTCATCAAAGCCTTATCTCAACAAAATGGGATCAGCTGAAAAGAATAGTGCAAGCAGACTAAATGTGACGCTTAGATTGATAGTGAGAAATACGTTCCAACTGACTATTTCAAAAATATGTATAGTTCCTTGTTTATAACTATACAGAAAGTAACATAAAATAGTTTCAATCCTCATAAAATATCTGGTTAAATCATAGAGTCTTACCCTCGACCACCAAACCAAAATACATCATAAAGAACAAGTTGTTCCATGGAGAACTAGTTAACTGTTCCAACAACACCTGAAAGAAACAGGCAGTGTATCATCATTCAAAAAATAATATGATAACATTCATTGGATCAACCAAAATTTAGCAGTTCATCACACAGCATATTAACATGATAAATTTATTGCTCCTGAATTACCAAGTTTAGGAAAACATAAAATAAAACAAGATAGCCAAGTAATGAACTTGTGGCAATTAACTTGTAGCCTAAGTGGTGAGGCATCTCCCTATCCACCGATACAACCAGGGATCGTTCCCTGGGTCTGTCAGATAGGGACCTGGTAAGCATGAGTTTGTGCGTATTGAATGTGGACAGTACGTTTAGCACTTCCACTTGCCAGCCACGAACAAAAGGTTAGGAATTCAACCATTTCATAGATTAGGCAGTTGCCCATCACTTGCAAATGGTTGATGACTTTAAACTGAAACCTTCAGATCAGAGATAGTACAAGTCTTCATAGTTTCAAACTTAAGATTTTAGAAAGCTGTTTCTTTTCAGTTTTTTCCACGTTGACATAATGGATATTGACAACCTCTAAACAGCCATTTTTATTGCATTGGTCCATCCACATCTGATTCATACATGAATGACCTGGATCATTGATGGACTTTAGAGTAAGAAAGTTTAAATAGCAAGCTTAAGTGCTCAACTGAGGGATGGATCAAAATTCAAAACTAGGGCATCCAAATCCCAAACCCAACTTGTGCAATTCACTAAAAAAAAGGCAAATTTACAGATTTCGAAAAAAAAACTGCAATTTAGGGTATGGGACGAATCTTTCTTTCACTCGAAGTGAAAGAAACCTAAATATTAGTGATTAAATTCAGATTTGAAACAATTCTAGCATTTCTGACAGTAACTCTAATTGTACAATAATATATAATTTCAAGTCCGCAACAAGGATTTGTTTTTAATGTAATATAGGTAAAACTTAGGAGCAAAACCATAACCTCTGCAATATGTATATATGGGGTTAACAGTAAAGGATTATAGGTTAAGCGCAATTTCTAAATCAATATTCTGTTTTGTAAACGAACTTAGGGCTTTAGGCACAAAGAATTCTAGAAATTCAAACACCTTCTGGTGAAAATCAAGAATCAGCAATGACACATCAATATCCCCAAGATAGATAAAACCTCAGCTGAAAGTTGGTCTTTCTTCTTGATCTAATGGAAGAAAACAATGTTTTGATCAGATCCAAGAGGATCTTCAAGCTCCAAATGTTCAAATCTTCAGTGAACTCAAGTGGAAAATTAGAAAAGTAGAATAAAAATCATGCCAGGTATCTGTAAGGAATCCATGGCCAACAAATCTCAGATCACACAACCAAGGAATAAATCAACTCACTAAAATTCAATGTCTGAATAAAAAGAGATCGTCTTGCAGTAGAAAACAAATAATTCAAATAAAATTCACTATAAGCCCTAGTCTGCATCTAATCCAGATCATCCAATTAAACTTGATATCAGATGTTGTTCAGCTAAAATGCCAAATCCCCTTCTAACTCTTGAGTCCTAAAAATTAACAAATAATTGAACTAATATTAGCCGTCTTCTGCATGAAATTACACGTGTTAGGCCTGCTTTTGGGCCTGAACCTGGGACAGGTTTAGGACTCATTGGTAGATTTTGATTGGAGGATTTACAGAAGTCTCTAAATGACAAGGAAAAAGAAGCTGCAAGAAGCAGAGAACCCTGCTTGCAATTCCCTTCCAAACGTACAAACAACACCATTCAGAAGAAACTGTGCGGACAATAATGAGGATTTGAGTTGGTGTAGCCAGAAAGGTTATAATATAAGGCCTTAATGAAAATACCTTCTTAGCAACAGTCGATTTGTCTTTCTTTCCCTTGAAAATGAAATCCATCAGCTTGTGGAAAAAATGCCCAAAGGGTCCTCCATATGCAAAACCATAGAACTGTGAAGCAAGATAAGATTAGAAGGAGACAGAAACTGATGCTATATATAAAAAGAAAACTTGTTATTTAATAATAATTTATCCTTTTCCATGAGAAGACATAACAAAAAGGAGCTTCATAAGAGCATGATCATCACTTTAAGAACACGTAATAAAACCCAAATTCTTCTAGCAGAAGCACAGAGCAACCAAAACCAAAAAATAAGAATAAAAAAAATTGAGGGAGCAATGCACAAAACATTAACTCTCTAAGCAGCCAGACAAATCCAAGCCACTTATTTTGTAACATTATTACTAACATACAGGTATACACGATGACAGTGATAATGATGATGATAGGTATAGATATGGTCATGGCCGGACAATCCTTACCATTGGTTCAGCAACATAGAGATATGGATATGATCCATAGCTAGACAATCCAAACTTTTTTGATTTGATGATAGTACACACATTAGAGAACTGATAACCCAAGTGCAACTTCCATGAGCAACATGTGAGAGACAGTGTGGCTGAAATAAGTCGCACCATGGGGTTAGGCCAGTGTAACAATGTGGGGCCCGCATAAGTTCCTACAGTGCCACCCATGTAAGTTGGGTAGTGGTAATCCACAAGTGGGCAGGAGAGCATGAGAGGGGAGAGGCAATGAATTCAAAGTGGCCAGAGGGCCTCTAACAGGAGATATGGAATCATTTCAAGAGAATTCACGGATCAACCCCCTTATTTAAGCCTATTTTCGGCGCCTCTCTCTATTCAGTACAGTGGAGCCCACCATTAACAAATCCAAAACATTCACACTCACGCATCCCCATAAACTTACCAACATAATTTAACTCCAACCCTACCATTCTATGATGCATTGATACATCAAAATGGGCAACGAATCATGTTGTATCATATCCCATACTTTACTTTTTATGTGAAATTCACGTCCCTTCATGTCTATGGCATGTCCCTGCGTATCCATTCCCTATCTAGGCATCATAGCTACCATTAACAATCAAGGGATTTTATAACAAGAACAGCAATTAAAAACCTTAAAAGTCTGAATCTTTCAACTCAAGGGTCGTGTAAGTGAGGTGGTGTTTGGAAAATTGCATATCCTCAAGATTTCTGCACATCCTACACATTGCCAAGAGTTGACTATCCCAACTGACTAGTGAGCCCTTGAGTTAGGAAGGGTGAGATTTTGTCAAAGTGCGCTCAAGCTAACTCATGACCAATCCCAACCAAGACACTCCAACATGAAACTAATATGACTGTTATTCATCAATGGATTCAGACAAAAACATCTGTGCTCATAAGACCATGGAAAAAGCCACCATCATCAATGGGGATGATTTTTAGCCCACCCTAATCCAAAACCCCCCTCTGGCCTCTACATATTCACTATTACAAGAAAAAACCCAATACAATAAAAGTTCCCTACCGTCCAAAATGTGACCTTTTTCAATGTTGAACGCCAACAATCTATATCAGGGTAAGAAGGCAATTGGAATACGACCAACCCAAGGTGGGGTCCATCAGACCAACCGTCTGAATGGAAGAAAGTAAGCCCCAAATGAGCATACAAAACACCCAATGAAAGATCATGAAGTCTTGTAAGATCATAAATCATTCCTCTTTGCAATTTTCAATATGCAACAAACCCACAAAATCAAAAACCAGATACATCGAAGGGGTAAATCAATAGATCAAAAACAGAGAACTCCAGCTTACAAACTAATGAAATCATGTTTGACCATAACAGAGGATAGAGATCAAAAGCATACATGTAACATACCATAATAAGAAGCAACCTCCTCAACTGAAGCTTCTTTATTCCTGAAAGCTTCTGAGCAATGGCATCACTGGTTCCAGCCAATACACCAGCAGTTAGCGCCTACAAACAAAACCCAGACCAGAATCTCTTCAAAAAAAAAACATAAGAAAACCAAACAAAATCGAATAGCGAAAGAGACCCAGAGATCAAAACTTCTTCAAATACAACTGAAATCATATGAGGTTTGAATCGACCTTTGTTCTGAGAGGGTGTAGTCGCAGTTGCAGCATGTAATTTCTCCATGCCTTTTCAATGATCTCCGACATTTCTTTCTGTTTTCTCTCAAATGACTGCACGATGAGAGAGAGAGAGAGAGGGCAGTAGAGAAGAAATAGTCAATGAGGAAGAGAGAAGGAAGTGACGGAACTCGTATTAATAAGCGCTCTCGGTATGGCGTGAAAGAGAAGCGCGACTGCGATGGAAGACTCACAGCTAACACCCTTAAATGGGCCCCAACACTCGTCCTAGCTCCCATTAATAGAATCGGGATCTTCTTAATGGGTCTAGGCTAGGCTAGGCATGGTGGGTCCAGCACATCACTTTGGGCGGCCCTCGTGAATAGCTATCTTAAATGTGTTATCTAATTCTTCGATTATTCAAAAATTCCGTCCCGAAAATGCAAGTATGGAAACTATTTTATGTTCTAATTCATAAATGAGTTTGGATCTAGAATCCAGATTAGGTTTCGACGAATCTAATTCTAGATCTATATAGGCTCTAATCTGTGGATTCAGGACCTGGCATACGAGTCTTTAATATTGCTGTAACTCAAAAACAACTATTTTTTTTGGCATATTTTTATATTTAATCTTAAAAGTAGTTGACTTGCTGTTTATAAGTAGAATGTTATGTTTCTTGTAAGAAAAAGTAACAAGAAATTAGAAACAGTTTTGAAATTAGATTCGGGTCTTCTAGTTAGACCCAGTTTCTGGATCCAGATCCGAGTTTTCCTATCAGAACTGGGTTTAGAACAAACAAAATAGGTTTTGTATCAAAATCAAACTCGGAACTAAAACTACTATTTAGAAACAAGTTTGGGTCCGGATCCAATATGGTTCCTACGTAAAAACGTCCGGTTTGGAACCCTAGTTCAAACCCCTCACCCACTTAGCATCAACGTGAAAACAAAAAGTCTATTTAGACAAATTCTATAGACAGAATTTGGGACAAACTGTCCACATGGCGCAACGTGATTGGGCTATCTCAAAAGTTGAATTGCGTTGTCCCAATCACATTGTGTCACGTGGACAGTTTGTCCCAAATTCTATCCATGAGTTTGTCCATATAGACAAACTGACGTGAAAACCAATCAATCTGCATTGAAAGTGAATGGCTGACTATTCCTGCCGTTTGGTTCGAGTGATCTCTGAACTGTGATGTCTGGGCACTGTCCAATTAAAGGTGAGGTTTCCAACTTGTAACCTGCCTTCCAATTTTAACTGTGATGAGACGATGTTTTCCATGAAAAAGTGGGAATATGCATGAAGCATATCTCACAAGCGTGGGTTATTTTGAGTGATAAAAACAAGTAATATCGTGATTGCTACCGTCTTGGTCAATATATATGCCAGCTGCTTGGCTCATTTCATTACAAATATATCCAACATAAAGTCACAGATTTGTCTCATATTCTATTGTTATCTATTGGTTTGTAGAGAATAAGATGATTTGTGACCATAGTTATGCAAATTGTGTGGGTGCAAGTGCAACACACAAGGTCTTTTGACATAACTTGCTCCAAAGCACATTATTAATGGGTGAATGTTGTATAAATGGACCGGCCATCGAGCGGCTCGAGCTAAGGTAGATTGGAGCCCAATTAACTAGGGGTTCCCTCCTACATGACATGGTTATTGTATAATAAAAGGTTAAAAGTAAAACAAATTGTAAGAATATAGTTTAGGATATCATAGGATATGTACAAAATGTTAAAAATATTATGTTTTAGAATTGAATGAAACAAGAATTCATAATTTTGTAAACTCAAGAGGCTAGAGCATTTTATCATTGAGGAATTTTCAGCCATACAGGTCCTTAGTGAGAAAAGCTCTATTTCAAGGGCAATGAGAAATTCTCAAATTTAATAATTTCTCATCTGTTGCCAAACGTAACAACAAAACTATTCACTTCCTCTAGAGTTTATTTGGATGTACAGAAGTTATTAAGTTTTGGGCGATGTATATATTTGGATGTAGATTAGAAAAATATGAAATATTAGTCCGATCTAATGATTTTAATCCTTGAGTTTAGGTCTTCAATTCTCAATAGCTAAACATCATACAAACTTACCCTTATGAAATATAATGATGATTGCCAACACACTCATGGTTGAGTGTTGTTGGCACAATAGTATTTCACACAAGTCCATGGATCCATCTCCGAGTCCTCGAATTTAAAAGTATTACTCCTGATCACTGGCCCAACTTAGCAAAAAAAAAGTAATACAACAGTGATTAATGTCTTATTCAATGCCAAACTATGACCAGCCAAAGCCGTCAGTCCAAGATTGATTGATGGGCAGATGTAAAAAAATGGGGACTCTGTAGAACATGAAAAAGAAGATGTCAAAAAGGTGAATCATTTGTCATAGATAGAGGCAATCCAGATAAGCTGTCTATCTATCTATTTTGAGAAATTAAGGCTCAATGGTGCGGATAATTATATCAATAAATAGGTCATGTCCATGATATACCCGGGTCCAGACCCGATTAAAATTGTTGCGCCAAGACCCAGATTCAGACCCAGACCGAAATTCCAAGTCCAAACAGATCCAAAATAGAAGAGCGCGCCGTTTCAGTTGATACTACTGGGCTTAAACGTGAGACCCAACTCCATCATATATTTATCTTGAGGACTTCTATACATGGACATGTATGGGCATGCCAACATGAAAATATTTTCCTGCAAGCTGTGCTCTGAGCTCAAGGAGCAACTTCAAGTCCACAATCCACAGTGGGGCCCACTTGTGCCTCATCTTTCATCAGTGTAGCCGTTTTGATCAGTGTATGTGGGTATGAACCGAACTCTACTGGGCTCCGATCCACACCTGGACCCAATTAGCAACAAAGCCTGAACCATGCACTTCTTCAATCTACACACAGATTCTCAGGCAGGCCAAAGGGAAAAGCTCCATTTATTGATCGGACGGCTACCAAATTACAAACCCAAAAAGAAAGCTCTCATGAACATCGAAGAAACCATAGGAAAAGATAGATGCAAAGGACTTTATTGAGTGGATAAATGACAATCAGCAGATACTAAATCCAGACCCAAAATGGATGAGAGCAAGAGCTGCTCATTTCCATGAAGCCCAAATGAAAAAATTGAGAGACAAAAACCATTGAACATCAAAACAAAAAGAAGAAGAAGAAGAAGAAGATGTAAACAATAATTATAATAGTGATGAAAGTAAGAGGAGATGAAGAAGTGAAATGAGTGACTGATGGGTTGGTAGTTGTTCATTGAGAGGTTTTGCCCTTGGTGTTCATGCAGCGCTTGACTGTTTCAGCATTTTCTTTGACAACTTCTTTAGTATTATCAGCCTCACCAGCCACTCTGTCCTTTATCTTCTGGCCAGTTTCCTTGGCAGTTCCCCATGCGTCTTGGACCGTTTGCTTTGCTTTCTCTGTCAGATCTTGGGCCTTGTTGCTCACCTTGCTTGACATGTCTTTGCCTTTGTCACCTATCTGCACACGTTGGGTGGGTCGCAAACGAACAATTGTTTTTCAACATATTAGAGTTCATATATAAATTCGGCAAGTTGATGAGGATGCAACTGCATCTAGTAGAGTTGAATGTATTTGCCCAACTCAAGCTTGACCCAAGTAAAATTTGGGTTGACTCAGGTTGGCTCGGGTATCCAAATGTCATACACACTTTGCATATGTATTTTATTAGTGTACTACAATGTGGCGCCCAGCCTTACACGTGGGTTTAGAAAAATTAAGCCCAGGCCCACCCAAATATGAAAAGACCCACTGTGAAATTGAAATTGGTACGGCCCAGGTTGCACCACCTCTAATTCTAAGAAATATGTACCTCGTCTACAACAAAAGCTGCCTTATCTTTCATTTGTTCAGCCTTGTTCTTCACTTCCTGAGCCCCCTCCTTTCCTGCACAAGCCTGCAAAGCAAAGCAACTTACATCAGAAATTAGCACCTAATGGAGAATAAAACTACACGACCCAAAACGTGGGTAGGTAGGAAGGAGTGATTACTTACCTGCATGGGTCTTGTGGGTGCAGTCACATAGACCCTAGGTTTCCATGGGCCTCTTCTGGCTATGGATGAACTAAGAAGGAGACGGCATTTGGGAAGGGTGTTTGCAATCAATGCCATGTTTGCCATAGTGTCTGTACCTTTCTCCTTCTTCGACCCAAGGTCCACCAATCCTACCTATAACAAATATTTAGAGATGAGAGAACAACTGAAGTGGGTCATTTTTTAATAAAGGACTCAGGACGTGGTGCACAGGAGAGACGTGTGGCAACTGATCCTTTGTTTGAGGTTGGTTAAGGTTAGAAAACACCGGAAGAGAATGGGACTCAGTATTCACGGGCTGGTTGTTATGCACTTTGACCATTAGGGGTGGTGTTACTCTCTTGATGATCAGATCCATCCATGTAGTGGGCCTCTTGAATAGGCCTATGGTTTGATGAGAAATGATCATAAGATGATATACACCTTGGGTCAATTTGTGTACCTATCATAACCAAAAGGACGTAAAAAAAAAAGAACCATGCAAAGTGTGGGTTACATTTCAAGCGTTTGGTGCGGAAACGCTTTCCTACCTCGTCAACATTTACCTTGATAATATTGGAAATGAATTTCCTTTGGGGGTATGGGAAATGGATTTCCTCGAAAAACTTCTCCCACTTTTTCTCACTCTTGTCAATTTCAACCCCAAACCCTACAATTCTTTCATTTTTTATTTCTTTAAATAAATTATTATTTGATGTTGAATAAATAATATACATGTTATGTTATTTTTCTTCAAAAAATATGAATATGAGGAGATTCGGGTTGGATCTCAATTGACAAATTCTCCTTCTCAATATGGTCAAGTTCTAATTGCTACCCCTTGAATAGTTTCACTAAAAAAGATCCTTGGAAGTCTATTTATGGAGTCCAGTCTCTTATTTGTGCAAGAAGTATCTAGAAATTTGATTTCCATAGCAAAATCACCAAAAAAGATCCTTGGAAGTTTATTATGCGGTCCAGTCTCCTATTTGTAGCTTATAACAAGCAAAAAACATATCTAATCTAAAGGGAAAGATAAATATACACTGCACCTGATTCCTCCTATCTCTACTTCTCATTTATTATAAAAGGGGGTGATTGTTGTTCACAGGAGCATGTCATACATTTCACAAATGACAATTCTCAGAGTAAACAAGGTATCTGTGGTAGCTTCTCTTCGCTAATGCTTTTCATCTCATCTTCATTAGCAGTCATGGGTAAGGTTTTTATTTGCAGCTTTATTAATAATTTCTTGCAATATGGGCCCAACTCATGTACTTTGTATGGACGCTCCATAAGAGGAAACTAGATGGATCCCACCTAGGCCATCAGTGATGATCTGACTGGGGGGTGGAAAGATCCGCATAAATTAAATTTAGAGTCAACCCCATGCATCTAACCCTTGATCCACTACGAAAAAGTGATTTTTTCGACAAAAAAAAATGTCTTCCACACTAAAAGGGCATGTTTGTGTAACACTTTTCTGCGGAAAAGCGGATGGTTTTCCACGGAAAACCCATTTTACAGGCGTTTGGTGCGGGACAATTCCATGGAAATGCTTTCCTGCCTCGTCAGCATTTTCCTTCATAATGGTGAAAATGGGTTTCCTATACGGGTATGGGAAATGGATTTCCTCGAAACACTTCTCCCACTTTTCCTCACTCTTGTCCATTTCAACCCAAAACCCTACAACTCTTTCATTGTTTATTTCTTTAAATAAATTATTATTTGATGTTGAATACATAATATACATGCTATGTTATTTTTCTTCAAAAAATATGAATATGAGGAGATTCGGGTTGGATCTCAATTGACAAATTCTCTTTCTCAACATGGTCAAGTAGTAATTGCTACCTCTTGAATTGTTTCACTAAAAAAGATCCTTGGAAGTCTATTTATGGAGTCCAATCTCCAATTTGCACCAGAAGTCTCTAGAAATTTGATTTGTATAGCAAAATCACCAAAAAAGATCCTTGGAAGTTTATTTATGCACTCCAATCTCCTTTTTGTAGCCTATAACAAGCAAAAAACATATCTAGTCTATAGGAAAGATAAATATACGCTGCACCTAATTCCTCCTATCTCTACTTTTCACTTATTATAAAAGGGGGCAATTGTTGTTTACAGGAGCATGTCATACATTTCACAAATGGCAATTCTCAGAGTAAACAAGGTATCTGTGGTAGCTTCTCTTCTACTGATGCTTTTCATCTCATCTTCATTAGCAGTCATGGGTAAGGTTGTAATAATTTCTCGTAATATGGGCCCAACTCATGTACTTTGTATGGACGTTCCATAAGAGGAAACTAGATGGGTCCCACCTAGGCTATCAGTGATGATCTAACTAGGGAGTGGAAAGATCCGCATAAATTCAATTTAGAGTCAACCCCATGCATCTAACCCTTGATCCACTATAAAAAAGTGATTTTTTTCCGACAAAAAAAAATAGTCTTCCACCCCTAAAAGGGCATGTTTGTGTAACACTTTTCCGCGGAAAACCTATTTTTTAACATAAACTTTCCTTGCCTAAGTAAGATGATAGACATGTGGCGTGCGAAGTAGCCCTATGGACCTGACATAAAAAATAAGGCTTGATGAATTAGCCATAGATAAAGGAACTTTCTAAATACACCCATCCTATTTACTTGATATACCCACCCTATATCCCAATTAAGGCTTCTCACGCTGCCCAAGACTAATGTTCCCCTGATGAATGCTAGGATTTGACAAAGATAAGCAAATGCATCAAGGATGATTCGTTGAAATTACCAATAAAGTTCTAAAATTCTGCTTTAACAACTCTTTGCCACGTGGAGAGTTCTAATTAGGTCATTCTTGATTCCCAGCAAGTGCCTTCACACATGACAATATGATTATTGACCAAATAATTTTTTTTGATACACTCACAATATATCACCACTTGTTATAGTACTAATTAATTAATTAATAATTGTTAATTAGCAAAAAAAACTCCACTTTTAGGCATAATTATCTCCCAAGTTTTTTTTAAAAAAGATTTTTGTGTTGTTAGCTATTTTAATGATTGTTATGTTAAAATGTAATTAATTATATAGCTTTTTCGATATTGTGAATTATGCAGACATTCAAGCTGGACTCAACCTATTATGAATACCCATCACCTTTGACTAGCTTTGTATGTCGGATTCTAAATTTTAAACATTATATTCTAAACTCTGTATTAAATCTTAAAACACTGGATTATAACTACTAAATACTAATAACACAAAAATCTTCCTAATCTCAAAAGTCTTGGATATCTAAAACAAATTTATTCAAACATATTAACACATGTTACATTCCTAATCTTCCAACACAATGGTTTCAGAAGGAAACCTAGAACGCATATACTGCATGAACGCATTAATTCGCTCTGTATACAGGATAGCCCATGCAGCTGCATAATCATGCCTAAAGTGAACCCATTGAGGCATAATGGAAGGCATCGGGTAACCATCTGTCAATGCAACCTCTACGTACCCGATAGCGATAGCAACATATTAATACGACGGTGGTAGAGTAGATCAAAGTGACAAATACGTAAAGCTTTGTGCAGCACTTAAAAGGTGTAATATCACATTGAACTTCGAAGCAATTAAGAGACCCATGTCTGGCATGGTCATCCAATGCTCAATTGATGCTCCTCTATCTAATGCAAAAAAGTTCAGTGAGGTGTAAACAAGAGTCCACTGGTCATCACTATCAAATATTGCAACATACTGTGTCCTGAATGTGTGCAACTCTTCTCTTAAGTTATACCGGATAGTTGCCCATGCATCTTCGTAAAGACCAAGACAGATAGTTATCGCCCGAAATCCGCAATTTCCATCAAGTTTTACGTCTTGTACATGAATAATGTAAGGATGCAGTATAGGTGGAAACTGACGAACATAGGCATGTACAGAGTAGTTATAAATAGAGGAGCAACTGTGTCTCGCTGGTTCCTAAAACTGAAAAATATCTGGCTCAACAAACTCAAATGTATCCGTATTAGCACGAGGTGATATGTCTTCCTTGTCCTTCGAGTCGCCCCAAACGAATAATTGTTCCGGCTTGGTTCCCGAGAATGAAGGGAATTAGACTCAACGAACACTAATGCAGACGGATTAACACGAGTAATTGTTACAACTTTTTTTTTTCGATGAGGGGCGTCCACGAGTGTTCGTCTTAACAGCGCGGGTTCACGAATTGAAGTTGTTGATGGTGTGATTATCTCCCTGAACTTCCTTAAAAGACTGAATTTACCATGCCTTGTTTGCTGCTTAAACTGTTCCGTGAACACTTGTAGCTCGACGTCACAATCTATGTCATCGTTTTGAAGAGACACACACGGTGATAAGTCAAGTTTTCTCCAAAATTTATCTATGGAATCAATTGGTATGGGACGACCATCGTTCAAATATATTGCTTGCTCGTGCGCACATGGCAGTCCGTAGCTCGTACGAAGTCCACATCCGAATTTATAGGAAACTTCTCCGACATCCTTAGACCGCTCAAATTCCTTCAAAATCAGATGCAATGGGCGGCTTAAAACGAAACCACATAATTCCTAGAAGTGCGGTATATTGAATCGATGTTGGATGATAGTTTTGCTTTGCTCAATACTCGCTTTGCTAGCTATGTCCTGTGATTGGATAACTTGGTGAATAAACAACAGCGATGCCTCCAAATCTGACTGTGATTACTCCAAGTATCGTTTCAACTTCGCATGCTGGCTCTCGACTCTATTAGTTGTCTGGTTTCCAAAATGCAAATATATGTCGGTCCAGGTGGATACAATCATCTCCTTATACGGTGTTAACCATACATCCTTAAGATAATTAATCATACCTATAAAGTTTTGTAACACTACCTCAAGGTCCGCCAATTTACACACATGCATTCTCAGTTTTAGATTCCAGCAATATATTCCACATTTTGTAGAATGCATTTCAAGATTTGTTGTCTGTTATTGATGGCCTGCACTTGCTCTAAATTCTTCTATAAATGTGCCACCTACAGAGTAATTTCTTAGCCTCGGGAAATACCTTGGCAAACGCATTCATTAAAGCCAACTCTCTGCCTGTGACAATAACTCTTGGACCGGTGCATCCATCCATTGTTGACTCCAGACACCTTAAAGCCCAAGTATAATTAAACACTTTTTCTGAGTGCATGAACACGATGCTACGCAAAATGTCATATTAGTTGCGGTCACACCGACAATCTCAAAAATAGGCATCCTGTACCTGTTTGTTTTATATGTTGCGTCAATCAATAACACGTGCGGGAATACACGCCATCGCTCTAATGATCATGGATGTGCGAAAAATTAATCTTTAAGCTCATTGGTTACAACATGTGTTCGACTCTCAAAAATTATCCTTTATGTTGTATGAATGACATAACAACTTGCATCTGGGTTTTATCGGGTTTTTCTACAGTCCGAAATTTCTAGCGTGCATTGTATATGGTCCTAATGGTAGACACGTTGTCCGGATTCCGCTTCTTCAACGATGTCAAGATATTTCGTGGCTTCACATTTTTCATAAACAGATGTACCATCAACTGGATTTCCAATTCAGAGAGCTGAACGGGGTATGGATGTCCCTCCATATATAATGCAGGGGCATGGTTTTGTGTTCCACATACCACCCTTGCCATCTAGTCATCACCTGTTCGCATTTTCACCCCTTTTACTCTAAAAGGACAATCAATTTTTTTTGTGCCTGTAACCTTCGTGAAAGTTTTCTTGCTTCTGTATGTGCCACCGCGATCACATAAGAACAACAGTCTAGGACTCTTCCTGATTATACTAGTCTCTGACCTTTTAATGACAATGATATATCCTAAATTGCATTCAGTATTTTGAATCCAATCATTTAGAGATTAGCGCGAATTGAATACCTGAAAATGTATTAATTCTGTTAGAAATTAACAGCTTTTTATTAAAAATTGACAAAATAAAACATAATTAGAATTGATTTAATATCATACCATGTCGGTGGAAAATTGGTTTGTAACATTTTCATCCACATTTTCGTCTTCTTGTTTTATTTCGTCTCTGAGAATATCATCTTGACAATAATATACATTCACTTGAGCATCTGCAATTAATAAAAAATATTTCCTGAAATAATCAAAGAATTATATCTTTACCTGATCACTTGAACCACTTGACAATCGCAGATCATTGGCTCAAATCATCAGTTGATCCAAATTCATATCTTCTTCTGCTGATATGTATATTGCCAAGAAGAACCAAATCTATGTATATATAGACTAATACATAATGCACACAAGTCTGATGGAACTAAAGAGACACACTTTAACAGAGAATATATTCCCTGAAAACAGAGAATATATTCCTTGAAACTAAAATTGACACTTGGGTTAATGACTCCCTGCAGGTGTAAACGTTAACAAATTAAGACACACGTATTTACGTCGTACGATGGGTCCCTTTCTTCTAAGTGAAATATGCCATACGCATGTAAAGCTTCTATAAAAAGCTTAAAAGATATGTCATGCGCATGTAAAGCTTAAAAAAGTCTAATTTAGACAAAACAAGATAAGACATGATAAGACAACACATGAGTTTATTGCATATGTATGACTAGATTACATAGGCATGGCCATATAGGGTGGGTGTAAATGTTAACACCCTAAATAAAATATATGAGTCATCATATAACGCCCAAATTCCGAATACTGAAGTTACCGCCAAGGTACCTGAATTTGGCGCGCTACTTCCCGGAAAATTAGAGAACTTCTAAGATCATAGTCCGCAGTGAGGTTGTATTTTTAAAACTTTTTGAACAAATAGATAATCACTAGTTAAATTGCGGAAGCATAGGAAAAGATAGCGGAAGCAACATGTATCATAATGGATAAATCAAGTAAGGCAGAGCTAAAGTCTAACAAAATCTCAAAGAGTGAATAACAAATATATACATAACATTCTACTTCCCGCTCACTACAAGTTCACTCAAAATCCCAAAATAAAACTACTCTCAGACACCCGGTGTAGGCGCTCCATCCTTCGATCCGACCACCTGGTCAACGGGTCCCCACTCAAAATCGCCGGCTATAGGCGCCTTATAATACGCGTCATCCGCGGGGTCAAGGTCGAGACCTAAGCACCAAAAATTGGTCAGATCCAAGGATCTGGCAAGGCACCATATACAGATAACATAGGATGTATGCATCAAAGAGAATGAAGACGATCATTTAATCATAAGAATAACAATAAAACATAAATTAGGCAATTGTACAGTAAATAACAATTTAGAATCAGAGATATCAAGTAATCTAATATAACAGATATCAAAATGGCACATTCACACAAGCTGGATACCGCGGGATATTATGTCGCGGCCCTCCCATACTGAACACAGTCGCGGTGGGGAAAAGTAAAGTAATAATGTAAGGGATAACAGCCCTACTAATCATAATATATAAATAACACCGATCACACCCCTTTATCGCATCGATCACACCCCTTTATCGCACCGATCACACTCCTTTATCAGGTTAGACCGAACCCGGTATCACACCGTCCGTCTAATCATAGCTCATCATGATGGCTTTATCATAACCAATATAGCTACTACCAGTGATGATCAGTCAACAGGCTGAGCTTGGATCAACTGGGTGAATGTTTAATGCTGACCCGGGGAACAAATACAGGTCTGTGTCTGTCTAGGCTTATCTCGCGCGAGCGAGGTCCTAACCAAGTCTCTAAGAGGTTCAAGTACAATTCCTTAAGATATAATCCAAATCCAAGTCCAATCATCATTGGATCCATACTAGGCCCATAAACCCTAGCCTCAATATAAGTACAATACCATATTCAATCAACAAGTAACCAATCCATACTCAGACACAATGAGTCATGAATCCATCATAACTGACCTCTCCATTCTAGGGTACCACACACCCAACTTAGGTCATATGAGGGCCCGCCTAGTACAGACACGGGTCATTTATGTCCGATTACATCACCGGGTCACCACTACGTAATCCTAGGTTCAGGTCCTCCAATTTTCATTTAATTAACAGGTTTATAGCAATAACAAGGATATGAGAGAAGTACAATGAATAATAACCTCCAAGCAATAGAATCAAATGGAATAAAGCAAGGGTCCAACCTAGGTAATGGTCCACTCTCAGGTTCAGGGCCTCGTCAGATAATTGGATCCCTAACTGCAGTCTCAGATGCCAAAATATTATATTTGGTGCTCCTGAAGTTACGGGCATCTTTGACTACATTTAAGGGTCGAATCACTGACAATTCTAATCCCTAAAACTTACTTGGTGGTCCCCGCGAGTCAAGGTCGAGCCACACTATTGACTCGTACTTGGCATATTGATGGAAGTTCATTTGGATGGTCAATGGGCCCCACAATCAATCAATCACAAAACATAAACTAAACTCACAACTTACTGCTCACAGTGTGGCAGGTTGACCTGGCGAAGGTCGGGTCAACCTGCTCCATAGGAATCAAGGTTGGGACTTGGTTTGGATTCTGGAATTTCCAGTGTACCCGGTCGACCAGGTGGCCAGCCGGTTGACCTGGTACACAGGTCTACCTGAATCAATAGATTCCAGGCCAAATCTCAACTTCTGCGGTTTTCAGTGTGTCTGGTCGGCCGAGACAAGGTCCGGTCGACCACGCACACTGAATTCTGGGTTTGAGGAAAAATCCAGGTTATACACAAAAATTCCAATTGGGTTCAATAAAATACTCAGGCTTATTCTAATTATAAAATCTAATGTAATTCCAAAAATATAAATCTTAAGGGTCCAAACTCCATTTAGGTTCATTAAAGACTAAGGGGTCTTATATTTCTAATTTCTAAAACTAATGGGTCATTTTCCTAATTTCTAAAAAAAAACTAATGGGCTAAGGTATTAAAATTAAAAGTTAAAAGGTTAAAAGAAAATGGCAGAAAGTCAAAAGCTATAAGAAGGTTCTATTCTTCTCACTCAACACACTTATCTCACACGTGGCATCTCCCTACTACTTTCTACTTTTCCTCACTTTTTCCCATGCACCCACGGACCACCATACTTCCTTCATCTTCCTATCTTCTTTCTTATCCCCACACGTAAGGCTCTGTGAAAATTGCCCATTACAGAACCTATACCAGACTACGCCTCACTCCTGCAGCAACTGGGAGGCTTGGATGGTGGGTCCCACTGGGCCCCGCTCAAGATCAACCCCAACTCTCAAGGTCGCGCAAGGTCCCTCTACATGATGTACGGTCCGAATTTCGAAAGGTGGCCCACCTAGGCTCACAGTTTCCAAAAAAAAACGGAATTATACTTCCACGGTTTTGGGTTTAACAGTTGGGTGTTCACTACATGGATTGTGGCCCCTCCCTGATCAAATTCAAATCAGACTTCACATACATGGTCGTCTAGCCACTTGCGGCCCAAGGATCGGACCTGATCCATGATCAAATCGCCCTGTGGGTCCCACAACCGATCGAAGCTAAATCTGATTTTCTTTTAAAACATTTCTATCTTTTTTATCAAACGCTGGATAGTGGGCCATGGGGTGTCCTCTCACCATGGGACCAGCCCCTCTAGGGTCGCCCATGGGTCCCCCTTCGGATCCACGGATCAGATCGACAATCGAGTGGCCCACCTGGGTCCCAATATCGACGAAACAAACAACCCATTCACTGTTTCATCTCCGGGGTCTGCTATAGTAAGTAAATCCATGAATTTCTCCTCAACCCGTTTACCATTCATCACATAAACATCAACAAGCATGAAAATCACTTCTATAATTATCCATCAATCACCAAACCGGGCCATTGATCTTCCAAATGGGAGAACCCATCCATCAAATGGCCAAAAACTCATGAAACAAAGCTCAAATGGTAATTCTAGACATATACATACATCAATTGAACTAAAGTTGCAGAATCAACAGAAATAAATCATGCATTCTATGATATTAGTATAAGGTACTTGCCTTAATTCGAAATTGTAAAGAGAATTGACAAGAAGATAGGAAATCCAAGCTCCAAGAAGGTTGATGATGCAATAGAGGGAGGTCTTCTACTCTTCTTATGCTGGGATTTGGGGAATTAGGGTTTCTTGGGGAGAAAGATAGGGGAAGATGAGAGATGAGAGTGAATTAGGGTTTAGGGTTCATGTTATTGCAACAGTTAGTATATATATAGGTTAGGGTGTAGTGGCTATTTACTAGAAAGCCCTTATGGTTAAAATGGAAAAGAGGTTTAGGGTAAGGGTATGTTGGTCAAACTTAGAAATTCTAGAAGGTTCTCTCAAGTAACACCCCTCCTAATAATACTAAATTACTAACTAAGTCCTATTCTAACTAAAACCCTAATTAAACTACAAAAATCACCCTATAACTATAAAGAAGTAAATAAAAAGCCTAATCTTAAGACTTAGGAATATTAATAAACTATTCTAATAAATCCTATTAAATAGTATAATAAGATAACTATTAACATATTAATAATTATTCAAATCAAACTGAGGCCC
The DNA here is from genome assembly GCA_028538565.1 of Umbellularia californica. Taxonomy (NCBI): domain Eukaryota; kingdom Viridiplantae; phylum Streptophyta; class Magnoliopsida; order Laurales; family Lauraceae; genus Umbellularia; species Umbellularia californica. The sequence goes on along the minus strand of JAPQWN010000001.1, from coordinate 6,617,514 downwards.
CACAAGGGGTGGGGCCTCACACATCAGATGTTGGCCATTCAATGGAAAGAATTACATGAATATGTTTCTGACTAGATGTTGGCCTTTCAGTAAGGCCCACTGGATGATTATGTTTTTTACAGCAGATTCAACAAAATTTTTATATTTGGATCCGGCCATCCTCTATGATTGCTGTTAAACCTTTAGATGGTAATACATGTATCATGTCATGCTTTGAGAAGAATATGTTGAATCCTCGTTTCTCACTCCTTCCTTGCTACCTGCAGCAGTAATGAACTTTATCGAATTGACTATTATGAGAATCCTAAATTCAAGCGAATCAAATCACGAATTATTCGGATTCGAATAGTTCATGATTCGGCACCTCCAGGAACGAATTAGGTAACTATGTTCCTGCCTCGTCAGCATTTTCCTTGATAATGGTGGAAATGGGTTTCCTATGGGGGTATGGGAAATGGATTTCCTCGAAAACCTTCTACCACTATTCCTCACTTTTGTCCATTTCAACCCAAAACCCTACAAATCTTTCATTTTTTATTTCTTTAAATAAATTATTATTTGATGTTGAATAAATAAGATACATGTTATGTTAAATTGACGAAGCGCTTAGGAGGAAGGGTAGTCCATATTCTGTTACTCAACTATTTTGTCAATTCTCAAATCAGTGACACACAATAACAGTGTACTGGGGCAGAGTTTGACCCATATGGGTCAATGAAAGCCTCTCTTGAGATTAGCTGAGATGTCAATTCCCATAAAAGTGTACTAGGACATCTCTTGTTTGAATTAGTGTTTTTTTTTTTTTAACCCATACTTAAAATGTAACCCACACTTTCCATGGTTCTTTTTTACTCTATATTTGTTAATATGAATTGAAAAGCCAACAAGTTTCCATCCATCACTTAAAATGTAGGATACCCACACTTAAAATGTAACCCACACTTAAGATGTAACCCACACTTTCAATGGTTCTTTTTTACATCCTTTTTTGCTATAATAGGTATCGGGCATTTTTTTTCAATTAACGAAGCGCTTAGGAGGAAGGGTAGTCTATATTCTCTTTACTCAACTATTTTGTCAATTCCCAAATTCATGGAACATAATAAAAGTGTACTGTGGTAGAATTTGACCTATAAGGGCCAATGAAAGCCTCTCTTGAGATTAGCTGAGATGTCAGTTCACAAATCGGTGGAACACAATAAAAGTGTACTGGGGCAGAATTTGACTCATATGGGCCAATGGAAGCCTCTCTTGAGATTAGCTGAGATGTCAATTTCCAAATCGGTGGAACACAATAAAAGTGTGATGGGACATCTTTTGTTAGAATTAGTTTTTTTTTTTAACCCACACTTTCCATGGTTCTTTTTTACTCTATTTTTGTTAATATGAATTGAAAGCCAACAAGTTTCCATCCATCACTTAAAATATACCACACTTAAAATGTAGACCCACACTTAAAATGTAACCCACACTTTCCATGTTTCTTTTTTACATCCTTTTGGCTATGATAGGTATCGGGCATCTTTTTTCAATTGACGAAGCGCTTAGGTGGAAGGGCAGTCCATATTCTATTTAGTTAACTATTTTGTCAATTCCCAAATCGGTGAAACACAATAAAAGTATACTGGGGCAGAATTTGACCCATAAGGGCCAATGAAAGCCTCTCTTGAGATTAATTGAAATGTCACTTCACAAATCGATGGAACACAATAAAAGTGTACTAGGGCAGAATTTGACCCATATGGGCCAATGAAAGTCTCTCTTGAGATTAGCTGAGATGTCAATTCCCAAATCGGTGGAACACAATAAAAGTGTACTGGGACATCTTTTGTTTGAATTAGTGTTGTTTTTTTTTTAACCCACACTTAAAATGTAACCCACACTTTCCATCGTTATTTTTTTACTCTATATTTGTTAATATGAATTGAAAGCCTACAAATTCCATCCATCACTTAAAATGTAGGTTACCCACACTTAAAATGTAACACATACTTAAAATGTAAACCCACACTTAAAATGTAACCTACACTTTCCATGGTTCTTTTTTACGCCCTTTGGTTATGATAGGTATCGGGTATCTTTTTTCAATTGACGAAGCGCTTAGGAGGAAGGGTAGTATATATTCTGTTTACTCAACTATTTTGTCAATTTCCAAATCGGTGGAACACAATAAAAGTGTACTGGGGGAGAATTTGACTCATATGGGCCAAACCAGAACCATATATGGGATGGGTCTGGATCCGAGTCTGGATTTAGGTAGAGAATGATATTTAAAAAACATGGTTTTTAGAAAGAATTTTCAAAAATTGAGGTAATATGTCGGGTCTCGGGCCCACGGGTTTCGAACAAGGTGAAACCGGAACCGGATCCATTTACTTATCGGGGCCTAAATAAGTACCCATACCCAATTTTTAACGGATCAGAACCTTTGGATAAGCAGAAAATCAGGTACCCATTTACATCCCTATATACTTCACTCTCATTAGTTAATTTCTGACCAACGTAAATGAGATCCTATTTTATTTAGAATCTCAGTTTCCAAATGCAGTTTTACAGTCGAGCACAATCAAAACTGAAATGAGATATGTGGAAAATTCTACTTGCTCGGAATTAGCATGTAGGTGCCTTTTTATCTCAGGTGCATGACAATAAGCTCAATGGGTGTAGGACGGTTTTAGATAGCATTCTCCCACTTACTCGTGACTATAGCAAAAAATTTGTCCTATAGACGTCCACATGGCAATCAATAAAAATGGGAACCACTATTGCACAGGATGTTGTGTTTGGAGGTCACAGTGAAAATCCCTCATATTGCGTACTTCCCCATTCCAATCGAAGTATATACATACCATTGAATTACAACAATAAAGTTGACTCATCATACTGCTGCATTCCTGTTACTCGTCAAATGCACATGCAGTCCATATCTATGGCACCCGATTAGGCCCACCTTTGGTTAGGGACGTACAGATCCTTTGATTATGTGACCATGATCCAGCGCAATTTTATACTAATTGATCATTTACTCTCCATTGGATTGAATCTCAAAAAAATCCACACTTAAAATGATATCATTAGACTTTAAGAGCATATTTGGCAACAGGCGATAAGTCCAAAGATTTGATAATTCTTCACTACCACTGGAGCAAGGATTCCTCGCTTGGGAATTTGTATAATTGATGATCACACATTGATATTTGTGTGTATCAATGCATACAGTTGAGAAAAATAAAGTTCGATGTACAAATCCACTTAAGTAAGGATTTTCAAATCATATGAAGGTGGTCAAATCTGAAAATCCTAACAAATAAAAATTTCCACTTGTCTAAATCCTCGAGTATTTATAATTGCCAACCACAACCTTAGGAAAATCGAAAATCTTTTCTCAAAAGATTTTATTGCCAAACGTGACCTAAGGCTATTAAACTAGGATTCGGATAATCTGATGGGGTTAATTTTTTTTTTATTTTTTTTCACTCTCCCCCTCATCCAAAAGGAGACATTTTCATCTGCTCTCCTCCCATACACATGCATCTAAGTCGGCACTATGAACTGGACTACATGTGAGCAACATGTAATTTGCTCGTGGGAGAACATTCATTCTCCTTGCAATCAGTGCCGTCAACAAAACTTATGGAAGATGAAATCCTTAACCGGATCAATCAGAGGGAAAACGAAACAAGTTTGCTCCAAGTAATTACAGACTCCTAATATCCACACCCAAAGGCAACCACCGCCGTATAAAATGTCTAAAAATGAAATGTTACTCATAAAATCAGTATCAATAACTGCTACCTTTTAACCTAACATGTTAAATGCTTATGACCATAGCCCAAGTTGAATTATCAACATAATATTTTCTTTCTTTAAAATCGAACATCTCCCACCTTGCATCCATATTCATATAATGTCTTCAAACAATTAAAACCACCCTCTATGGATTATGATGCATCTCGCAGTTCCCATTGTTGGATTTTCCATAAAATCTGCATAACATACTTTCCAGACGGCGCCTGTATATTTCAGGATCGACACCCATGATGCAGAAACAGTAATGGGAAGCCCTGCTGCCAGTTTATTTCATTTAAACAAAAACCCAACCAAATCAACACAAATAACTTTCTCTTGTATGTTTAATTTACGGCTGTGACATAAGGAGACAAGGCCAGACTTCTCCAAGAGACACAACCAATCTCCTCCACTGTCCAATCAACATCACATCTATTTCCATAGCTTAACAGACTTATCATGGCTCGCAGAGGCAACCATCCCAGTAAGCGCTGACTGTGCTAAGGCAACTATCAAACCATCATGTGCATGAACAGTCATTCTTTTGTTCTCTGCCATGTTCCACAACTCCAGAGACTGCAACAAGGTAAATATGTCATCAGAATGAGCCAAATTACTATAAACAGTTAACAGATATCACATTCATTTGCTTTGTATCTTCTCAAAGAGCTTTGACGTGTTTTGTGTGAAGCTAACAATGCTTCTGGTCATAGAAAGCAAACTGTCCGGTGAAGAAGGCTTCGAACCAAGTCATGGTGTCTTTTGCGAAAACTATTGCCGCTATTTTCTTTTCCCCTTTTTTTTTCTCTTTCTTTTCTCAGGCTGGGCTGTTTGAACGGAATAATGTTTGTGTGGGGTGCATGGAAACTTAGGCTTTAAGCACAATCCCAGTGTTCAGACTAAAAAACTCCACAAGTTCACTCATGCCACAGTGTCAGGTCAAGCAAAAACACTATGATGAAGAACGCTATGATGACACTGCAGATGTTAAGAAACTTGGGTAGAGTGGGGAGTAGGTTCTCCATGATTTGTGGAAATCGAAGAACTCACATCAAGCCCTTGACTGCATCAAGGAATAGAGCTCATGATTTAATGCTTGTTAGGGAGGTCTTATTGACTATGCATAAGTACTACAGTATCATATATCCATCATCATAAGAATTGGAGTTGCAGATAGATTACCTGATACCCTCCGACAACCAAAAGGTTTGGGAAACTTGGATGGAAAACACAACAGTGGAAATTGTTCCCATTTGAACTGAGCTCGTGAATGCTTTCCCTTTCTGAAGTTAATGACCATACCCTCACGGAATCATGGCTAACAGATGCCAAATATTCCCCATTTGCATCCCAGCAAACACAGTCCACCTTTTTAGTATGCTCCTGCAGAGCAACAATACAATGTTTTAGACATAGAACATTGGAATAACACCAGAATACAAACAAATCCAAAATACAAACAATTCCAATAGCACCTGTAGAGAGAACATCAGTCTGTCTGTCTCAATGTCAAAAATGTTGACAGCATTTTCAGCTGCTGCTGCCAGAAGTTGCCCCACCCTGGGTTGGAATCTGACTTGTGATATACCACCCTGCTGCATGAATAATAGAAATTTAGAACCATGCCAGCGTAGGGAAAAATGATAGAATGAACAGTAGAGTTTCAGGAACCAGCCTTAGAAGTGCGGGTGCTTGATGACTGGCCGATATTCCAGAAGCGAATTTCACTGTTGGCATCAGATGAGCAGAAAAGGTCTGACTTCTTGGGATGGAAATCCAGTGACATTACAGGTGCCCCATGACCAGAAAATGTATGCAAGCAATAGCTTGGCTGCAAAAGGAAAACATGAATGGCAGGAATTTCAGGCATTTGTTTATTACACACAATAAGCAAGAGAGGATTGATAAAATCATGTTAAAGTTGTTAAAGCCCCATAGATGTCATCTTAAACTACACTTCTCATCCCTATCTATGGCTATGCCTTCGATTTTATACATTCATGTTATACAGATCTATACATGTAAGCTGATCAGATGGTGTTTCCCTGGAAAAAGTCGGTTCCAGGTTCAAGATGAGAAAAGCACACTGGTGTGAGTCTCTGTAATAAATTTCAATTACTAATAGAACTATGGGAGCCAAAAGACGAAACTGTGGTTCCAGTTGGAGATTCCACGTCCCAAAGTCTCATATCCAATCTTTTTTCCTTGGGGGCAGGTTGGAATAAGCATTTTAAGAAGAGAGCAACTAAGAAGTCTGAATAAGCAAATAACCTATATTCTTTCGATCAAAAGCATATTCCTGTTTGAGAAAAAAGATGGGAAAACATCAGAGCCAATAAAAAAGGAGAAAATCTAGCAGGCCTGAATATGCAAGAAACCCACAGTGCAAGGCAGGGGGGAAAATTCTCATAACCCTGAATGAGAATGCGTTGAAAACTTATCAAATGAGAGAGGAAAAGATTTGCAGATCTAAGACAAAAGATGGCTTTAGAACCAAAAACTTCATATAGTGAAATCTGTCATGAACAGCTAACACCAATGTAGATAGCAGGGTTGATATCATGAGAATGGTACAAACAGGTACCATGGTGCACCATTTAAGAGAAACACAAAAAACACAACCTACTCCAAGTTGACAAAATGTCTTAACCACAAAAAAAAAAAAAAAAAAAAAAAAACATGCCACATGAAAGTAAGTATAAAATCCTATTCACAACAAATAGCGAGAAGTATGTAACAAGCCAGAAAAGGTCATTTAACTAGAAAAAAGACTACCACAAACACAACAAAGCAGAGTGTAAGATCATTACCTCTGCTGCATTCCATAGACGAACAGTTCTATCATATGAAGATGTTGCCAGCTGTGGTGAATTGGGTCTAAAACGTATATCTGTAATGATAAGAGCATGTTCTTCTGGAGTGGTCACCGTCTCCAGCGTGTCCATATTCCAAAGTACGGCCTAGTGACATTAAGGATACATTACTAAAACTGTAAAAGTATTCCATCAGCATATTGTATTACTGCTAGACCAACAACATATTCTGCATGGAAACTATGTCCTATTTTTGTAGCATTGTCATAGCATTGATATTTTACATGTAGGGTTGCCAACAACATATTCTGCATGGAAACTATTGTCTTATTTTTCTACCATTGTCATAGCACTGATATTTTACATGTAGGGTTGCGGCCGGTTGCCAATCATTATCTGATTATCTAAGTATTTGAAGCCTCTGGCTCGAAATAAGTGGGTATGGAACCTTTGGATCTGGGAGAAATTTGGACCTAGATCCGAATCCATGAATATAGGGTCCAAAACATTCAGATCCAGAACCAGCTCATTGTATGTTTTGACCCGAGGATCCAGATCCAGGTCAATTACATTCACATACTAAAAATATGCATAGGCTTTAAAGGGCCACATAGCTTGAGTTACATTCATATATGGGAGCCCAAATAGGTTTAGTCATGTATCATTTTATGGCCGCACTTGTATATTTAAAATTTTTATTCATTTTGAAGTTATCATATCCAATTATACTAATGCACTCCTCATCATATTTCAGATCCAAATGCAAAATCAAATTCGTTTTTGAAGTTGCTGCCGGATCCAGATACAACACATAGGCTCCATGTCGGATCCAGATCTATAAAGCTGGATCTGGTACTGATCCACCATGGTTCCGCCCTAGATCCGACCCATTTGCAACATTATTTATATGTAGTAATTCACATGCGGGCATCTTCTTCTTCTTTTTTCTTTTTTTTTTTTTCTTTTTATGGGAATGGATCAATTACAAGTCCATCAATTCATACACATGAATTATTAAGATTTGAGAATTTGTTCAGTAAGGCATTAAAATTATGCCAATAGCAAATAAATGTTGAAGCCTGGCTCAACCAAGTCCCTTGGAAGTTGGCACAGAGGATTACGAGATACAATGGACCAACATAAATTGACTAAGGCCTCATTTCTCACCCCGATTCAATCTCAACCTGTTCGAGGAGTAAATCTATGTACTGTGGAGAACGGACTTTCATATTCCCTAGTATTGAGAAGCACCATACTCCAAGGAGCACTACCAAGACTCAAAGAGCTATACTCGAGGAGTATTGTGACTTGGATCCTTATCTTTTGTAATGAAGATCAATTGGAGATCTGATTTAGAAATCATTTTGTATCTTAGGACTAATTTAAAAATTACTGTATCTTAGACATGATCTGATTATAATCATATTAGGAAGGATTATGAATAGAGATGAGGACTTCAAAATACTCCTATACTGTAAAAGCGAGGGCTTTTGCTCGCTTAGGCCTAGCCAGCACATGTGAGGGTAGGATAAGAGCTTACCTCGGCCCGGCCCTGTGACAGCCCTAGGTGTCTATGTGTTAAGGTTTAACCTGTATCAAACACGTTTCTAAAATGGGTCAAGCAACTCCAACCCGCACCTTATGCGGGTCAAACTAACCCAACCTGCATAACTTGTAGTATTCGATGCAGGTTATCCCATTTAACCCAACCCAAGCTATAGAATCTTGGCCAATCCTTTTCAAATATTAAGGCTATATTTGAGTTAAGTTGCATGCCAAAGGGAAAAAAGGGTAAATTAGCGAGAGATCCATGAGTAGCGTGTTATCAAGTCTCTAGTACACAATATTATTGTTAAGGCCTAGAGTCCCTTGCGCATGGGATTAATTCAGGCGGTGGTCCCTTAGCGTGCCACATCAGACATTTTCATTACTAATTTTCCCTTTCAACTGTTTAGGCATAAAATTTTGAATTTAAAATTTTCAAATCTTCCATTCTCCCTCAATTTTAGGGCAAGGTTCTCTCTCATTCTCTATTTGAATAAGACTGGAGTGCAGAGAGGGTTTTGGCTCTCAGAGTACGTGTGCTCGTCGTCAGAGAAACGAGAATCAAAAGATCTGTTCCGGGCGTTGTTATCTGAATAGGGGATCCGGAATTGTCGTCTCCATCGTCAGAGGTTCTTGGTTTCTCGGTTTTGCTGGACTGAATCCATGCCGGTCGCTGCAGTCATAACCGGTGTTGCTCCATCATCGGCAAAGAGGAAGACGGCAGACTGCCGTCTCTTGGTTACTGCTGCAGAACCAAAACAGAGGCAGTCTAAGACTCTGCTACGACGCATGGTCTCCTATGAGGACGACGCAGATCTGAGTTTGCGTAGAAAACGACCGGAAGTTGCAGAGAAAATTGGAGTCGGGGCAGAAGCAGTGAAGATTTGAGAAGATTTCTGATTTCGTTCATTGTCGCCGAAGAAAGAGGACAGTCTCTGCCCGGAGACTACCACTTATCTGAGTTTTAATGAAATTTATCTGAGTTTTCGCAAAATTTATCTGAGTTTTTGTGAAATTTATCTGAGTTCGGTCAAATTTATGAGTTTTTTTCAAATTTTATCTTTTTTTTTTTTGGAAAATCTGAGTTTTTTGGCAAATTTCAAATCTTCCAAGAGGATCCGCATTCAAATTTTTGAATTTTTGAAATCTATTTGTGGTTTTGAATTTTATTTGTCTTTTGAAATGGTAGTTGACCATTATTAATGGCACATATCCCACGGATCATGGGATATGATTTATCTTTAAATAAATAAGAACGTTTAAAGAAAGAGTAACTTGGACAGTTTAGATCTTCAAATTTAGAAAAAGAACTTACCACACTATGAAAAAAGATAGTGGATCTGAGGCAAAAAAGTGAAATGTTTAGTGACCTGTCGCCAAATGCCCAAATAAAAATAAAAAAAACACACAAGCCCAGCTCAATCTATGTAAAAATTTACTATTCTACGTAACTATATTAAATTACCAGGTTGTTTAAATGGGTTTAGATATGCAGGTGGAGCCAAACCTAACACCTTTAAACAGATTAGGCAGGTTAGCAGGTTAACTCTAATCGAATCCATTTAAATGGTCCGACCCGTGAACAACTCACATATATTGCTAATGCGGGTTGGGTTCAAATCAGGTAAACGGATCGGGTCAGATTTTGCTGCCCCTACGTACTGCTACCAAATTGGCTAGCACCATGATTGTCCCTTCATCAACAACTGTCAACATCAGCTGTACACTAGGGTTCTGAAAGTGAGGACTAGAAAGGATTCCAAGGAGGCAAAGTATGATTTTTACAGTAGTTTAGGTTATTTATGAGGAACTTCAGAGAATGAATTTTTGAAGATTCCAAATCCAATTCTGGGCAATTCATGTTCTGAAGTTTTGATATGTGTGATGATTCAGTCACTCCTTGAAACAGTTTTGGTTATTAATACAAGTGCTTTGGATTTCCCAACCATTTAAAACAAGGTTTTCAAGAGTCATTGAAGATTTAAATTGTTTCACCCTATTTTCGTTTCCCACCCCCCACCCACCCCAATAGTAGCAGTGCCCATTGTTGCTAAAATCCTAAGGGTTGTATCCTGAATCCTAAGATCGTGTCGGTTCTAATGAAAAAAAAAAATTGTATCTTTGCAATGAATTCCATTTACAATGAATCCTAGGATTCACATGTGATCTTACAATTGGACACTGGTTTTATTCAATCTTAAAATCCAATTGATCCTTCTGGGTGGAAATAGCCACAACCAAATGGCTAGTGTTAATAAGTCTGTACTTTCTTTTATGTTAATGTTTCTATCTTAAAGATGTTATCTAGTATTAAACAAACGTCCTAAGTTTCTGGAATTTGGGGGAGATATTAGAGATAAATAGGAATGGGTTTGTGATTGGAGTGTTTGACTATACATATATGGTTCCATCCCACATTCCCTTCTCTTTTATTTAAGGCCATGTCTTTAATGTCAAAAGTAACGTTGATGATTCGGATTTTATTTTTATATTTTGATTTAACAGACCGCAAATCATTTATTTTTCCTAGGAACATTAATATATATCAACATTTAACTATCCACACATATCATTTATAGTATATTAATGTGTCGGTGATGTTTTTCATATGATTGTATCATAATCTTATTTGTCATTGTATTGATACTGTTGTGAATGGAAAATAGATAGATTATGAATAAGTTTTAAAAAGAATTATTATTTTCTAGTCTTAGAAGAAAAATAAAAAAAAAATCCTACAATTCACAATATGGTTGACGCCGTGATTCAATTTCCCTTGAACAATTTGTGATTCAAATTTGATTTTTGGAACAATGGTTGTGACAATGACTAGCTCATTCTTTTTTCTTCTTCTTGTCTTCTCTAGCAATGTTGATATTGACAGTGATATGCCTTGTTTTCTGAATGAAATTTCAAAATTACAAATCCCAGTGGGATACTAAATTGTCAAAGCAATCTCCACATGATGTAATTTTTGCAAATTTGGGGCTGTTTGAGCTCCCAAATTCTGGAAAACCCCACAAATGGGTGTTAGGACTAGGCCTATCAATCCAGCCCTCAGGCGGGAGAGTCGGGCTCAAAAAGCCCTTAAAATGAGGCCTTTGGTTTCTAAGAAAAGCCCCAAGACCAGGCCTATATATACACAGAAATTATACTATGCACACCAATAGTGGGGCCCATCTGACTAGACCAACCCACCCCCCCACGTCACCTGGGTTTACACCCATCCAAATAGACTAGACCATTGGATTGACTATACACCGATCCAAATGGACTGAACTTGTGGGCCCCAGACAATAGGTTTAGGATGATTGGATGGGGCTGGGTTTTTGTAGAGAGGAGGGCGCCACCCAGATCTTCAAAACCACGCCCTGGGGTCCCAACCCTAGGGTGGGGTGCACACAGACGCTCAATGCGCCCAACAAGCACCTGATCGGGTCTCTCTCTCTACATATATATATAGAGAGAGAGAGGAGGTCTACATGACGCCATGGCATTTTGGTAGCAAAAACACTCTCTTGAAACGACCAATAAAAGAACGTAAGCATTTATAGTGGGAGTTAATGAGAGAGAATACGGACTAGATTAAGGAAGTATTGAAAATTGTATAGAGAGAGAAAGTGGGGATTTTTTTATAATGGAAGGTGTCCCAGCCCTTTGGGCTGGAAAAGTTCCTACGGGCCCAGGGGGAGCCAGGTAAATCCCCTGTGGGCTGTGGCCAGTGTGATAGCGTAGTTTTGAACCCTCAATCTCCAGGAGCAAACCGTGGTCCTAAGCCAACTAAGAAAATAGGGATTTTGAGAGAGAGAACAGGGATTTAAAAGAGAGATATATTGTTGTTGGTGGGGAGAGAGAGAATAAAGATTTAAAAGAGAGATATCTTGTTGGTGGGGAGAGAGAGAGAGAGCATTTAAATATTTTGACTTCTGTTCCAGAAAATTAGGAAAGAAGAACATGTTGGCAATGGAGTATCGCATGGTTGCTTATTTATTGGATTTTAGAAAAGGGGGCAGAAACGCCCATTTTTAGTTGGGGCGCCTTAGAGAATTCTCCATACATGTATACATACATATATATATATGAGGAATTCTGTAAAATGCCCCTTCCAGTGCCAAAAAGTTGGGGCGCTCTAGAGAATTCTCCATACATGTATACATATATATATGAGGAATTCTGTAAAATGCCCTTTCCGGTGCCAAAAAGGGGGCATTTTTGCCCTTTGTCTAACGTCCAATAAGAGAAAGCTATTTCTCCTTTACAACTACTGTCTATTACCTTCCTATTTTTTCTCCTTTCAAAAAAGGATCCAATAAAAGTCAAGTGCATTTAAATCTTCCAGCTATGATTTAAAGAGGGAGAAACATTTAAGCCATAAGCCATGCAATATAAAACTTGCATTTATCTTGCCATGGATAACTTTTTTTTTCTTTTATTTCTTATTCTTCTTGATTACCAAACCAATCATTAAGAGAGCCCCATTAAGGAGAAAAAATAGGGTAGTCTTAAACTACCAATGGAGTATTAGTGTCTTCTTCAAGAGAGAATGTAGGCATTTGAATACCTTAGGCAAGAGATAACGTTTCATATTCTCATTCATAAAAGAGAATGGGACGTCTTGCTTTACAAAACGCCTGGACTCTTTCCCTATCTATATATAGACACATGCATGCACATAACAATCACTTACCAGTAATAAATGGAGATATCAAACACACAGACACACTAAAATGCCCTTGTAACAAGCACTTAACAGTAATAAAATGGAGATATGAAGGTAATTTCATACCCCCCCATGCCTATTACAAAATAACCTAAAAACCAATACACACATATTTGGTTCATTTCATCTCTATTTAATTATCTATGTTATATGGATTATACTCACTGCATGAGCAATATATGTTGCACAGTTACTTCCGATCCCTTTCTTTTAGTTTTGTTGCTTCTTATTTAAGCTTTTAATATTGTTTTTATATATTCGCCCTAGTGCAAAAGCGGGTGTGCTCCTGTTAATAAGGATACACTTTTCCTCCAAGGAGTGACAAGGGTTGCTAACCAATTCATCAAGGTAGTTTGTATGTGCAGGGAACATTGAGGATAGGAGGTAACCCAAATATAATTTTAATTAGATAATTATAATGCCCAATTTTTTAAAGTCCAAACTAATAGTGACTTTTTAAGTGCATTGTTTTTGTGACTGAAACCCAACATCAGTTAATAGTCAAATCACTGTTAAATTGAAAATAATGTCAAATAATAAAAGGTAGGTGAATGTAAATGGTTTAAAATTTTCAAAGATAAGACCATGTTGCATAAGGGCACGTTTGGTAACTTAAGAGGTATCCTCTCTTCAGAGGATTCCCCGGTGCTGCAAGAATCAAGCTTTCCTGGGTAAGGATTCAAGGGGAGAAGAGTTATGCAATTCCATGTTTGGAAAAAAAAAAAAAACACACCCTCTAAGATCTTCAATTCAGATTTGGAGTGGGTTCTGCTTGTGGCATTTTGGAGGTTTGGATCTCTTCTAGCATTTTGGGGAGGGAGTGGTTTTGTTTGTAACATCTAATTTGATGAGATCCATGTCGTCGGGATTTTGGGATTTTAGGGTTTTCAAATGAGATTTTGGGGTTTTTAAAATCACCTTGTTTGAGCATCATGGAGTGCTACCAATAGAATCTATAAGCAATAGATCTGAAGCAAGAAGGGTTTGCAAAGAGATCCTGCAAGCAGCATATCAGAAGTAGAGCGAGAGAGGGATAACGAGGCGACCGGCGTCGAGGAAGATGATGGCAAGCACGGAGCGAGGAGGTAGATGACAGGATGGCAAGGAAGACGATGGTGAGGAGGATGATGGATTGAGTGAATGGAGCGATTGAGAGATGAAACCATGGATAGGTCGTTTCTTTGCATAAGAAATGTCCTTTTGATACCTACCCTTAAAAATCAAGGATTTAAGGGATCCGATGGGGGAAGGTCGGACGGGTGAAATCCGAGTCTTCATGGATCTTTAGAGTCCGCAGCGAGGAAACCATGGCATTACCAAACATGGGTTTTCCTCGCCCTGAATCCTCTGTGAGGATCCTTACCAAACGAGCCCTGAAGTAAAGAGCGCAGGGAAAAAAACCTCAAAATTATATTGATTTGGTAAGAAGAAATTCCTATGAAAGATGTGAGATAGAAAAAACTCCTTAACCCTTTTCCTTCTTTGACAAAATAATAAAACCGTAGCACGAATGCTTTTATTCGATAAAAAAAATTTCAAGAGCCTTTATTCTCCAAACATTTTCTTAGTGACCCCTTTTCAAGAGAAGTTAAACAGATAATGCTCGGTTGACACTATATGCTTGGTGGCAAGGTAGGGGGAAAAACAAAAAAATGATTTTTATTGTTTTTAGAACCTGAGCCCTGCCTTGGCCCTCGAGGATAGAGTAAGTGCCTAGGTAGTGAGGCCCTTGGGGACTTTGGCCTGCCCAGGCCTGACCTTGCATATATTGAGGGAAGGGTAAGGACAACACTGGCCCCGGCCCCGACCCTTTGACAACCATAGTAAAGAAAGCATGTGCTCAATCATATGCTTCCATGAACATTAATGCTTGCTCAATCACATAATCTTTACTCTCAGTTGGGCCATCCACATCATGGTAACCTAACATCCACAAATGCAAGAATAATATCATTATTTCACCATCTCTTTCATTGTCATCAATCCTTCTCGTTTCTAATCATTCAACAAACTTCATCTTTATTCAGCAAAAATAAAAAACCCTTCATCTTTAAGAATTATCATAAGTGGATTATAATTTTCACCTTATATTTTAACCTTACAGAGCTAAAACATAAAACGGTATAGGTCTCGATATTTTTTACTTTTTTGCAACTAATGGAAGAGGTTACAAATGACATTTCCTTAACATGCTTACATACTAGAACAAAATTGAGTAGCAAAAAGAAAGAATCATCACTTAGTTGACGTAAAAAAAAAAGTGCTTTGTTAGTATGAGCGTCCCAAAGAGTTATAGGCCTGAAGCTAGTTTAACTGCATCCGATCTCAACAATGACAAATGTTCTTTATGGTCAATCCCCAATTGAAAATTTTTCTCATCATTATTGTGCATGAACCTGAGAATGTTTGAATATGTTTTTTATGTTCATAATGTTGATCTTGCAAAAATCAATTTTCAGATAGATTTGTTTGATGTGTATTCATTCTTTATCTTTGTCGTAGAAGGGGTAACTATTTTAACCCATTGACCAAATAAGGATATTTCCATGAGCTTTTAGCTCTTTGAGGACATTGTGTGCTTTTCTCTCAGTGGAAAGAATCTTATTCATCCTCGAGGAGGAAAAAGATGTGATTCTTCTAAATTCTTACTCCAATGCTTGATGATGTTATGTCTTCGACCAGATCCAATTTGATTCATCCCATTTCTAATCTTGATGAACCTAGATGTGATAGCTTTTCTTCTTCTGATAGTTTTTTCTTCTTATTCTTCCTTTCTTTTCAAATGTTTTGGTCAGTAGAAAAAGGAACAAAAAAAACAACAATAGGGCAAATATAAAGCTTTATACCCCCACCCTCCATCCAAAACCTGACAAACAGTACAACACTATCCATAATCCACACCTTGCTTGGCTAGAGAATCTGCAAAATAATTGGTTGAACGGTTGATACGCTTAAACACCAGTTCAATCAAAGAAGACAAAGACCTATCTCACTGAAAAAGTCGTGAAACTTCCTAAGGAATGCTACCTTTCTGCAAAATAGCATTGGAAAATCATTCTCCACAACCAAACTTTCATGGAACGAACCGGGATAAATCCTCAAGCCTTCAAGAATGACGAGCACCACATCATTAGAATCCCGAATTCCAATAGACTTGACACCAACACCTCCCCCTTTATCATTCTGAAGCAACACTCCAGTGCCCAGTAGCTGACTTTCCTCTAGCCACACCATCAACATTAAACTACAAAACGTCAGCCGTTGGCGGGCTCCAACGAACTACTCTTTGCCATGTCGGCTTCAAGAGGCATTTTGATCACTTTGTATTTGCTCGGCCAATCTGGATGAACCAAGGTTGTGACTCTTTATGGTGATGTCACAAGAGAAGATAGTGAAGACTTAGCTTCAAAGAATTTTCTTGCAAGTAAAAACCTGGATAGAAACAAGGGATATTCCTATCTCATATGTTCTTGATTTATTGCATACTATAATCAATTTAGGAGCTAGAGATTATAATACTCCTCTTTTAAGTCAAGTATAAACTATGACTGATATCATGATCTTCTCCAAGACCTAAATGATGTATCAAAAGATAGTAGGCAAACCAATTTCCCTCACTATTACTGTATCAAATACATTTCATGTTGCTAGTGACATCAAATTTCATGTTGCTAGTGACATCAAGAGTCCCAAAGGTATTCTCTCTCTCTCTCTCTCTCTCTCTCTCTCTCTCTCTCTCTCTCTCACTACAAATAATAGGGTTTCCAGTGGCTACCTCTATTCCAACGCACTTTAACAACCAGCATGCCATTTACATAACCTCAAGCCCTTTCTTCTGTTAATGTACCAAGCATATCAACGCTAATTATCATCTAATCCAATAGTAAATAACATTTACATAACCTCAAGCCCTTTCTTCTGTTAATGTACCAAGCATATCAACGCTAATTATCATCTAATCCAATAGTAAATAACCTGTGGAATGAGCTCAACTTCTCAAGTTGATACAAAGGCTCAACTTGCAGCCTCATTCGCTAGGCACTTTCACAAAATCAGTTACAATACCTTATGGATATCTATGTACTAGCTTAAGGGAGAGTGCAAGTATATTTTTCTATGCATGGTAAGGATTATGGACTTCATATATGCTTATCCTTATGCAGTAAAGATCAATTGGAATTTGATTAATATAGTTGTGCCTTAGAAATATGATTTAGAGATTATTCTGCATCTTACAGATGATTTAGCAAAGAACTGATTGTAATTTGTAATCATATTAGTAAGGAATTGATTCTAAAGAGATGATGATAACATCAGTCATTCATCTCAAATATTGCACCCCATTTTTCTCCTTTTTCTATTTTTTCTACTTTTTTTAATGGTCCATCTGTCTTTTTCTTTCCCCATTTTACACAAGCAGAGAATAATGTTTTGCAAAACAAATGCTAAATAAAGAATGCCCCAATTGCCATTTTGTAGGCTCTTGATCAGAGGTTGCTTACACCGAAAAGAACCCCATCCCCACAGCAAAAAACACAAAAGGAGAACAAGCACCAACAAAGACAAAAACCTAAATAGCTACACACACCAACAAGAAAAGAAACTGGACAGTAACCATCCTACAAAAGTCAGACTTGATATTAAGCCAATTCCATCCAGTTATGCATAATTTGATCCACTGAGTAGGGTTTAGAATGTTTATCAATCAGCACCCAAGATGCAACCAAGAGCTTATTTTTTCCATCAAAGAAACCACATTGATTTTTTCCATCAAAGAAATAACAATGATGTATTTTAATATAAGGGTACCATTCAATACCTTCTTCTCATGCCCAGCACTGGCCAACAATTTTCCATCTGAAGAAAAATGACAGCAGACAACTTTGCTATTGCTTGTACGAATACAACCAAATTCATTGAATGAGAAACCTGAAACAGAAAATGCAAGCATGGTTTTAGCTGTGTTCTCATAGTCATCAACAAAACAGAACCAAAAAAATTACCCTTAGAAGAATCCGTATTGTGCTCTGCAGGACTTCTTTTTAATGTACTAAATATGTCACTTGCTTCTCCATCATCATGCGATAGAAATGATTCAACATCTCCGAAATGATCCATGTCCTCCTGCCATAAGAGATGGCAAGTAGTAAGAAGACTACACAGAAAAGAGACACATGAAGCCTGCTTCATGACGTGTGCATCGACCTATTCACAAAATAATAATAATAAAGAGGATACCAGCTGATTTGAAGATGAAGCAAGTCCACCAGTACCATCTGCACCATACATCATCAAACTTTTCGGCATATTGACATGTTGCAGATTTCCTGGCACAGCCACTCCATCGCCAGGAGTGTGGGTGGATGGAGTTGAAGGTTGAGAATTGGGAGAAGGGCCCACTGTGTTCCCTGTACCGGTACTGTTTGCAGCTCCAGAAGAGGTAGCCTGTTTCCTTTTTCTGCTAATCTGAAAATATAATCACCAAGTTAATAATAACAAATACATAATCAAGCTTTAGTTGGAAAAAAAAATCAGTTCCATTGAGGAATCTGCATGACGATTGTAAGCTAATATATATGTATCTTTTTAACAGATAACTATTTGATCTAGGGATGAAAAAAAGAATGAAAAGTATCTAAAAATTAAGTGCAACCTGCTGCAGTTGCTGTTGCTGATGCTGGTCCTGTGGCTGCTGAATGGAAGATTGCTGCATCTGGGACATCCTCATCTAATTAAAAACCAGAAGAGGCTCAGAAAGATGTCATAGCAAAAACTAAAATCCCATGGCCAACTTAACACATTCAGTCGGCAAAAATTAGAATATGTCAAAGCAAACACTAAAACCCTTCAATGTCCAACTAAACACATTCAGTCGGTATAATAAGAATATGCATTGATCGAATCCATACAAAGTGGGCATTAGCATTTGGAGCAGATCAAATCGTCATTTATTTCACATGCAAACTCCAGATTGTGAACCAGTTCAACTGGTTCGGTTCAAACTATTGCTGTAGTTTGCTTTTTTAAGAGAGCAGTAGCTTCTCCTCTCATATTCTATACCAGCAAAACCTATGCCACATGCCCTAAATAGAAAGAAAATAATATTAAACTAAAAGATCAAAATATGAGAGGCAAAGTATGTAATAAACCATATACCAACCCAAAAGCTTAAGCTAATAGGTGGAAGGCCCACACGGATATATTAACACATGTCAAGCCTATTACTTAAGCGATGTGGGATGTGGGACTTCCCAACACTCCCCCTCACGTGCAGGCCCAACAGATTTCATGGACAGGCCCCTCACGTGGGCTACACAAGAACAACGAGATCGGAACACACTCTAATACCAACCATATACCAACCCAAAAGCTTAAGCTAATAGATGGAAGGCCCATACAGATATATTAATACATGTCAAGCCTATTACTTAGGTGATGTGGGATATGGAACTTCCCAACAAAGTTCATGTTAGTTCGCAAACTTTTGTCTATATCACTCAAATGAGATTCTCCAAGAGGTTTTCTTTTTCTGAACAGTGGTCCTCAATAGATATTGATAATCATAAGAATATTTGTGAAATCAGTGTGATGAAAAGGATTTAGAAATATCTAAAAAGCTGCAAACATGTCTAATAAGTAATACAAATTAAAGCCGCAAAATAAAGAAAATAAAGACAATCAAAAAAATTATTGAACGGTAAAAATGCTGAAAACTTAAGGAAAAAAAAAACTGGACAATAAATAAAGAGAAGTAAAAGACCTAATAAATAAAGCTATATATATATATGAAAATAATGAATGACAAGTAAAAAAAATATCATTTATATCAAAAAGAATAAAATAATTATTTTAATGAAAGTACCATTCAGGAAAAAAAGAATTGAAAATATAAATAAATAACTCAAAACAGAATACAAGAAAATTATAGTATTGGACAGACACTAGAAACTTCCAATGCGGATCTTTTTAAAGAGAGACAATAAGATATAGACATATATGAGATCCAAAATTTTAATTGCTTTATTTTATGAAAAGATTAAAAAAAGGAATTATTTTAAGGGGAATTTTTCATTAAATGGTTCCACCCAGTTCGTTGTATGGAGTTGAATGTAAGACAATGAAGAAATGACCAGAAGCCAAAGTACATGTGGCAGAGATGCACATGGTAAGACAGATTGGTTGAAATCAGTCATAGGCCCATGGCAAAGGATAGGATTAGCTGTATGTGTTTACTCTCCTTTGAATGAAAGGAATTGATGGTATATAGCAGGCAATTGCTCTTTTGGAAGAAAGTAATAGAGCAACACTTGCCAACACTACAAAAATTTGTTGGCCAACTGCCCACAAAAAATTCAATGAGTTCATAGCAAAGGTATGACATAATGTTGGCAGTCGACATCTGAGTTTCTCTGAAGGTTCTTGTGCAATTTTTCTCCATCATTATCGTCAAGGCCTTGCTCCAACTATGTTGGGGTTAGCATAAAATTATGTAGCCCCATTCCAGTCTATCTTGAGCCAAATCCTCAGATAGGTTGCACTTCTTCAAATCTATCATTACTATTTCCACATTTTTTCTCCAATCACAGGGTAAGTAAAAACCCCCATATTCTGTTGGATGAACTGGACAGTTTTCTGTATACAGTGTTCATCTAGACCGTACAAAATTGTGGATCTTTGGATTTTCGATTTGAAATTTAACCCAGACGTGCGCTTAAACATACCTAAGTTTGTGAGTGGATCTGGTTTACAATCAGAGCTTGGTTCGTAGGCTGTATATTTAGGCTTGATATTGTTTCCACCATGAGAAGTCAGGCTCACACTCATTTCCTACCTACATAACTATTTACTTGAGTGCAATCATATGAGACAGGGTTCTACCTGCCCACTGCCTTGAAATTCTCTGTGGGGCATTGTATGAAATAGTGCCTCGGGAATACTCTATTGATTATTGCACAACATAAACTCAAAACCCATTTAGGCCAGAACCTTTCAAGAGTGCAAGCTCTGATACATCTGGGATGAGACTGATATTGTTTGTAATAAATATTTAACGGTCACTGGTCATGTTTGTTTTTAAGAAGTAACTAAATTTTAATTAAAGAAAAGCAAAAGCAGAACGAGAGAAATCACCCAAATCAAAGAAGGAAAACCATCTGTAGCCAATTGATCCACCAAACCATTTGCCACCCGAAGAATGTGCTTAAAAAGATCTTCCATCATATACACAGTTCTCTCGTAGGGATGCAAAACCGTGCTACCACTTGAGAATTAGGTGGCTCCAATTTGCATCAAGTGGTTCAATATGTCATTAGAGGCTTGGGTGGCAACCTTTTTCTTCTTCTTCTCCCCAGATTTGCTTCTTTTTTTTATTTTTTTGTTGTGAACCACAGATCGTTAATGGGATAAAAAAGGAATACGAAGGAACAGACTGAAATCAAAGAGGGGATTTATTCCAGGGCCCCATAAATCTAGAAATTTGATTTTGTTTCTTTCAAATTCTCAACCATCTTTCTACAAAAAATACACACACACACACACACTCAACCATCATAAGAATCATCGAAAAACTAACCTTCAAAAGAATATCAGGTTGATCTTGTGAACCTCCTCTGACCTTAGGTGAACTTGATTGAATTGGGGAACCTATAGAACCTTCATTTCCTGCAGGTTGACCATCTTTCACATTCAAGCCACCCCTAGGTAAAACCCTAAATCTCCTAGGATCCATATCTCCATAGTTAGGTGAGTTCCCAAGGTTGCCTTGTGCATGGGCCTGTGCCAGGAATTGCTGTTGCTGTTGTGGTGACAAAAGCTGGAACTGATTTTGTGTCTGCAGAAAAGGCTTTTGAACTTGTGGGCCTATATTTGGGCGCATCTGGTCGATGCCCTGAGTAATATGAGTTCAAAGTCAAAGATGACAATTTCCAGTAAATATCTATAATGAAACTAAAAAGACACTCGTAAAATTTGGTACTGAGAAGTATCAGTATTTAACTTACAGTTAACGGCCAACCCTTTAGTGGAAGACCACTGACAGCTTGGTTCAATCCTGAATTGAAGAAAGAGGCAAATAAATTGTGGTAAATCCAAAGATAAATTTAGACTCCCACAAAATGAAGAAATTCGAGGTTCTACTAGAATAATGCATAGATTGGTTCATATAATCATATAACCTTCAGATAGAACATTCCATGCAGTTTTTCTTATTATTATTATGTTGGCCAAATGGGGACATTCTATGTCAGTTATTTTACATGATTTCATGAAAAATAAAATACAAAGTGAAATTTCTTACATCAAACTAGGGAGTTCCTTTCTCCCTAAATTGGCTTCCCGCTGTGTTGGTAGAAAATGGTTTGTGGGGCCCTAGGAGAATCAACCTGACTTCCCAGTTGGAAGCCCAAGTATCATGGCAGAAGAATTACTAAAATTAAAGCTTCTCTCACTAACCTACTTGTGTATTATGTCACTTTTCAGCTGCCTTAAGCTTTGAAGAGACTGGAAAGGCCCCAGTGTGACTTCTTGTAGCAAGGGATAGAGGAGATGAGACCAAGGGAAAAAAAAATTGGACTAGGGACCCAACCCAGTCAGGACCGAGTCCAAGTCGACTCTGCTGAGTTACATGGGAATCGGCCTAGTCAGGCTGAGTAGTTGGCTTTTCCTTGCTATCAGTATTATACTGCTTTTATACATTTCCTCTATTAGTAAAAATAAAATGGCTAGAGATCTCAAACCCCTCCCAAGAAAAATCTTAGCACTGAGAGAGAAGACCATCTCCCTGTTTGTATCCAACCTCCCTGCCTCTATTTCCTCTCCCGAGCTTAAGGCAATGTTCTGCAGGGCAGGTAGGATCTTGGACTCCTCCATTCCAAAAGAATTAGCAAGCGGTAAAGACAGAGGTTTTGCCTTCGTTAGATTTCGGTTGATAAGAGAAGCGGAACTAGGCATTGAGCTGGCCAGAGGCAGATCATGGGGAGGGAGGAGGATTAACATGCAGTAATCGAACCAAAGAAAGAAGATAGAGTCCTCCCAGCTAGTTAATCGGCATCCATCAGAGCCCTTCCTGGGAGATCCTGGGAAATTTGTTTCCTCTTTTGATAACCCATGATTCAACCCTCTCAGACGATTGACAGCATCCCGTGGTACCTCACCTCAAGAAGGGTGGATTCTTCAGAGAGGAGAGTCCCCTATGGTGAGAGTGGCTCCCTGGGTGATTAAAGAAGGTAAGAGCTCCCTCACCAATAGTCTGGTTGGATTCCTGAAGCACCTAGAGCATGGGCTGTCTAGGGTTCATACCTGGTTGGAGTCTCAACGGGGGAAGCAACCTGAAAAGGTTAGGCTACTAGACCGTGGTGCGGTCTGGATGCGATCTCTCTGAGATTGAGGCAGAAGAATTCCTACTATCCCTCAAAGATGAAGAGGAGGCATTGACATGGTGGACTGAGACTTCCTTCAATATCTCATGTGTCACATGGGTTTTGGGTAGAGAAGGAGGATGTGGATTATGGAATGCGTTCAATCAACTCATTACTCCATTTTGGTAAATGGTTCTCCAAAAGGCTTTTTTTCCTACGTCTAGACTCTAGAGATCTTCGCCAAGGGGACCCTCTTTCACCTTACTTGTTTGTTATTGTGGGCGAGGCTTTGAGTCGTATGATTGAAGCAGCAGCTGGTGGGAACCTTATCAATGGTTTTAGGACTAGCATTAATGGCCCTACAGTTAGCAATTTGGAGTTCGCTGATGACACGCTTCTCTTTTGTGATGCCGATGAGGATGAAATTAAGAATGGTGTAAGAGTGCCTGAAGGTCGTCTTCTCGCTTTGGCAGGGCATATGGGTTGCAAGGCTAATGGGCTTCCTTCAACCTATTTGGAGTTGCCTCTCTACATTGGTGCTCCACCCAAACATTTGTGGTCTCCGGTGATGGAAAGGCTAGAAAAGAAACTCGCTCTATGGAAGGCTAATTATCTATCTCTTGGAGGAAGAATTACCCTTATCAAATCGGTCCTCTCCAATTTGCCTCTCTGCATTGGTGCTCCACCTAAACATTTGTGGTCTCCGGTGATGGAAAGGCTAGAAAAGAAACTCGCTTTATAGAATGCTAATAATCTATCTCTTGGAGGAAGAATTACCCTCATCAAATCAGTCCTCTCCAATTTGCCAATTTGCTTCTTATCATTGTACAAGTGCCCGATGGTGATTATCAAATGCATTGAAAAATTACAGTGGGATTTTTTGTGGCAAGGGTCTGAAGTGAAGATAAAATTCCACTTGGCGAGATGGATTCTTGTTCGCAAATCTAAAAGGGGGGAGGCCTGGGAATTAAATCTATTAAAACTATGAATCAAGCTCTTCTTGCCAAATGGTTATGGTGACTCGGGAATTAGTCAGTTGGTCTCTGGAAGGAAGTGCTTTCCTCTAAATACAGAGTTGCCCAGAGGAGGATGGGAGGTGCGTGGTGATTCTCATCAACATTTGGAAAGGCATCTTCTCTAAGTTCACCCACTAGCATGTGGGCAAGGGAGACAACGCCCTTTGCTGGTTAGATACTTAGATTGGGGACTCCTTTGGCGTCCCAATTCCTGGACCTCTTCCGTTGTGCAACGAACAAAAGAGCTCTTGTGAAGGAATATGTGGAGAGAGGAGATAAATTAATATGGGGCCCTACTTTTAGAAGAAACCTCACTCATGTGGAGAGGGTCAATTTTGCTTGCTCTTAGCTCTAATTGAGGTCTACATTCCAATGTATGGTAGAAATTTAAGGCTATGGTCTTGCTCTACGGATGGGAGTTTCTCTGTTGCCTCTTGTTTTTGCTGCATTCAATAGGGACAATTCAGGTGCTTCCAATATTGCCCAGTTGTGGAAGTTCAAAGCTCCTCCAAGAGTCCTCGCATTTTCATGGATAGCCTTACTTGGAGGTACTTTAAACATTGATACTCTCCAACATCGGAAATTGTGTATTGTAAATGCTTGCCCCATGTGTTTGGCTGACGAGGAGACAGTGGATCACCTATTTCTGAATTGCAGGGTTGCTCAGTTCCTTTGGAACTCTGTATTTAGTTGGTTTGATGTTAATGGTATTCTTCCCTCTAATCTATCTCATCTCTTCGATGTGTGGATTTTGGGAGTTGGTTCTTGTAGAGGTCGTATAATGTGGAGATCTTCATTCATGGCTATTTTATGGTGATCTGGAAAGAGAGAAACAACCGATGGTTTCAAGACAAAGCTACCAACGAGGTCCTTCTTAAGGACAAGATTAAACATCTTGTAGCTTCCTGGGTCTCTCCCCTGGCCCCTCTTCGGGGTTTCCCGGTGGATATGATTCAAAGGAATTGGAAATTTTGTGCTCCTCTCCAACAAAGCTCAATACCATTCACAGATACTCTCCAACAAAGCTCAATACCATTCACAGATACCCAACCACCCCCCCCCCCCCTAAACACACACACACAAAAAAAAAAAAAACAAAAAAAAAAAAGGTAGTCTTAAACTATACTTTGATGGAAGTGCCCATGGTAACCCGGGTGTGGCTGGGGTGGAAGGAATTATTCGGAACGATGTAGGCCGGCCCATTCTTTCCTTCTCATGGCCTTCAGCTCAGCAAATGTTGCAGAACTACTGGCTATTGCGACCGGCCTTAGAGAATCAAAGCGATTGAACCTACACAATTTTATTATTGAATGGGACTCTTTTTGCGCAATCCAGTGGGCCCGGGAGTTGGTAAAGCTCGTTGGAAGGTGGCTGGTGTGGTTGAGGAGATTTTTTATCTTGCGAAAGGCCTTCAAGTCTCCTTTTCCCATATTGATCGAAGTGCGAACACAGAAGCTGATCACCTAGCCAAGGAGGGTGCTTCTCGTCATGATTTGAGGGTTATTTTGTATCCCTTGTAATTTTGTTTATTTCCTTTTTTGTTGTTTTCTTTCTGGCGTGGGGCTTGGGTCCATAGTTTTTTCTCTAGGCCTTGGCTTCCAGCTTTCTTCTGTTACATAAATATGGTTTTGACACTTCGACAAAAACCAAGAGACTACCCAATTTTACTTTCTAAACTACCAATAAACCCCGATTTTCCCAAATTCCTAACAGCTTGTTTGGTGAACTTACTTAATTAGTGAAGTGAAGTAAATTGTCAATTCAAGAGAGAAGATAAGAAGAAGGGTCAAATCAAATGGTGCTAAATTTCAAAAAGCACATCTTCATTTTTACCAAAAAAGTCAAAAATCTATGCCCTCATGCCACTAAATGAGAAAAAACTTTCTTCTTTTTACAACAACAAAAAAAACAAGAGTCAAAAAGTTATCCTCATGACAAAAAACCATAACATGGCTTTCTTTCCCATTTAGCACTTTTTAATTTGACTAAGTCTCCTCTTCATATTCCCTAGGCATTGGGCAAGCAAGTAATGTTACCTGCACTGCCAAGTCCTGACTTTGACTGCGCAATTCCTTGGCTATAAATTGATGATGGATCCATGGGCATAGATCTTTGGGCTACGCTCAAGTTGACATCACCTTTAATGTCCTACAAGTTCAAAAACAATATGATATCAAATAAAAATTGAGATCATACATGGCAAAACTGATGCATCTGGAAAGGAAAAAAGAAAAATAGCAATAACAAGAATAAAATAAAAACAAATTAAGGAACTATTGGGCAAGTAGTTACAGTAGTCTGCTGAGTTCGTGCCTGCATTTGTTGCAACGCCGTAGACACACTGCCTGGACTACCTTGAACCAACTGCCTGTGTCAGAAAGAAGAACAACAACAGCTATTAACAACCCCATGGAGAGTTAACACAGGTGCAGATACTCTACGTCACAAGGAACAAAGTCTAGCAAATCGAACCCTGAATGGTTGGTTGCAGATTTGAGAAGGGCCATCCGATTTGCATCAAGAAGTTGCGGGGATGACTCTGAATCCATGGAATGAGGATGTTTCAGACGTTCCTCGTACATTTTTGCAGCCAATCCAATAGCTGTCTGCCCTAACATTCCTTCGGGGTTTATAGGATTTATTGGCCCGCCAAGAGAAGGATGACTACCATCCCTCCGTTGCAAGTGAGCATGTCGCTGCATCATTTGCAATTGCTGCAACTGTATCTGTTGCTGTTGCTGTTGCTGTTGCTCCCTGGCTTTCATTTGCTGTACCTACACACCGCCATGAAGAAATTTTATGTTGATCTAAGACACACTGACTGCCAATAAAGTCAGATGGACCCAAATATTAGGAAATGACACTCTAAACATCTTTGTAGAGTCACCTCAATATAAGATGCAGCCACCTCAGAATGTTTCTCATTTGTCCTTGCAATAAAGATGTCCCAGAAGACAGACCACCATTCAAAAAGAAAGCCACCCGGCGCATCAATTGCTGCAAGGTCTCCGCAGCTAGCACAGTTACTTTTTAATATTTTAAATTCTTTTCCTCAAAAAATGCTAAGTATTGCTGGTTTTTCTTTTAGCTTTTTCCTATTGCTTTAAATGGCAGCTTCGCCATAAAATATATATATATTTTTTTAACAGGCAGATATTGTAAAAACTTCTTTGGAAAAAATAAAACTCAAATGAATATGATTATTACAAGTAAAAGGACAGGAAATCTTGAGAAAGATATATTGGTTCTACCAACTTGAGAGTAAGATTTGGGCATTATTAACATACACTAGATAAATTCAAGTATAAATATGGATGTGATTCTGAGTGATATGAATGAAAGGCCCGCTTTATTTAAGGTTTGATAAAACCATGGCCCTGGATACATAAGATAAAGCCATGAAACATGGAAATCAGCCATCTGGCTGAGATTATCATGTTTATATTCTATTTTTGGCGTTGAAGGATGGGAGAAATGCCCTAGCTCAATGACAATTGTGGAACCAAAAGCCTTTCTTACAGAAAATGGGTTCTGGCTCCCACCTAAACCTGCAACTTAAGTGCCTGTTGGTTGGAGGTCATGGACAGGCCCTCAGTTGCACTTCAAGCTCTATCAGCAAGACACTGTCGGTATCAGAATCAGACCATAATTTTTTATCATCAGATGTGTACGACACCATAATATGAGATGAAAGTATGAAAGTTGCTCCAAAATCTAAATATAAAGAAAAAATAATGTGAAAAAATGTGGGTTTTAATTTGTGACAATAATTAGCGTTTCATACACAAACCCCCTAAAAAAAGAAAACAAAAAAGGGAAAGAAAATGAGCAACGATTATCATTGTAGCACCCACATCTTCAGGCAAAGCAATAAAAGCAAGTGACCCTTTACTTTAGAGATGACCAGACTTAATTAAATGATGATGGAAAATATAAACGAAAAGAAAAATTAGAACAAGAGCAGCCCATCAAGTGCATGGAAAGGCATGAGTCATACTATGGAAAATGATAAATAAAAATTGCAGCATGCACAATTCAGAAAGCAAAGGAGCAAAAGCAAACGAGAGAGAGAGAGAGAGAGAGAGAGAGAGAGAGAGTTTGTGTTAAAGTTTCAGCTTCCTTCACTTTGGTGGATGCTCTCTTCTATGAAGGATACTTAGTTGTTATGTGAGGAGAGGAACAACAGATGTTTACGGAACAAACAGCTACCCATCAGGGACTTGATCAGGGTTGCTAGATGGTGAACTATCTCTTGGCATCAGATTATACACAGTTCTTGAAAGTTTCTATAGATATCATTGATGGGAAGTAGATGGAGTTGATAAAAGACAAGATGTTCATTTCTAGCCCAGAGATTTCCTGGATTCCTCCATCAGAAGGATGGTGAAAAGTTAACTTTGATGCCAGCAGTTTAAATAACCAATGCATACCAAGGGGAATGTGGGATCATTTGTGATGCAGTGGGGAACTTTTAAGATAAGATTCTCATCACCTAGTGTTTATACATGTATTAATGAGGCTAAATTCTTGCTGTTGCTCATTGAGGTGAGAGCGGCTTACAGCCTAGACCTTTTCCTCAAGCGAAGATTGGGCAGAGGGAGCATGTGCTGACCCATGGAAAAATACCCCATGCTTAGATGAGGTTGAAGGACCTATTGAATGGTGGCATGGTGCTGTTTTTCCATGTTCCATGGGTGGCTAATGAGCTACAAGATTGGTCTATCTAAAGATGATGGTTCCCATTCTGCTTCAACCTTTGAGTTGTAACTCTTTTAGTCTCTTTCCTCATTTAGCTCACTGACCCCCTTGTGCAACTACCCCTTGTTCATTCATCTTTCAAAAAAATAAATAAAATAAAAATAAATAACAAAGCGCATGCAACCTCCTTGATGTCTTTTACCACATTCACTTCAGGTGGCAAAAAAAAACAGGTACGCTCTATGACTTTCAATTCCCCAGTAATAATACCATCTTTTAAGTAACACAATGTCAAATTTTTCCAATTCTAGAATTCAGTAATCAAGCATGGTGTATCATATTCTCAAGAACATGCGATGCGATCTCAGTTCCTAACTGCAAGAGAGTTAATTACCATATGTATACAAAGAAAAGAAGGAAAAACATAAAAGGGGCATAAGAAAACAGCAATAGTAAATTAAACCTGCACATGGTTCATAGAACTTTATTACCTACTGGATCTGCTGCAACCTTTCCCTCAGCCATGAATGCTTTTGCAGTAGTATGCAAATTTCTTTTCAACAAATAATCATATATGTAAACATCGAGCCTGAACAAAATGCGCAGATTAGAACAGCAAACCATATGACAAACAACTGGACTAAGAAATACATCAACAATAGAAAAAAATCATAGACAGAAAAATCTTCCTCAGACAACCATACATCTTATCTGCTTCCCAGTTACTCTGCGCCATCTTCTTCTTGGATCAGCGACAAGGAAAGCATGCAACAATTCAAATTATCGAAATTCACGGCTGAAATTAAGCCATTGTTTGAGTCAAATAGCTTCAAATACATAACAGAAAGGAAAATTGAACATGAACAACTTCAGCAAGAACAGGAAAAAAAAAAAAACACACACACACACACACACACAAGAACTACATAACGACCTGCGATCTAGCGGATGCGGAAGATCAAAACCTACATTCCCGATCCAGGCCTCCAGGCGAACTCGATTTTCATCACTAAAACCCTAATTCAAACTCCAGAAACTAGAAATGCACTAAAATCACCAAGAACAAACAAAAATCAACGAGATTTCAATAGGAACTGCTGATCATCGCATAAAACCGAGATTCTCTCGACAAACAGCGCTCCAAACGCGTGTTTAGGGCATTCGAACAGATCGATTTCTTGATTTATTTTTTTCCTCAAAACATGAAGAATTCCAGGGATTTGAGAGTTTCTTGAAGGGGATATACGGCAGATTCCCGGGATTAGGGTTTCGGATCAGGTGCAGAAGAAAAGCAGCTCGATTTTTTAAGGAAGCGAAGATCGATCGCTTTCATTCTTCTTCAATTCACTACAGAGAGAGAGAGATGAATGAATGAAATAGCCTTCATTTGCATGGAGCTTCGGGTCGATATACGAAGCTGCAGGTTTGGTTAGGCACGGAAGCAGGTTCGGATGAGGCTCGGACCGAAGCCGTAACTCAGCAGGAGTCGTGGTAAGTAAATGGAGGTTTCCGCGTCCAAGTTGGTAAACAGGTTTTTCATGCTCCTACATTTTTTATGCCACGTGGACGCCTGAGATGAAAGAATTCGAGTCCGAATCGTCCGCAGCTTTTGAAAGAGACAGTTAAAGGAATATAGTGGAGTCCACTTGTTAAAAATCGGCACTATCCAAAATAAATACATTAGTGTGGCATTTCTCCAAAGTTTACTCCATAAATAGTTATTCCGGCTATAGGATTGACCGCTTAATAAGTGTTGTGATCTAAGGCTGACGAACACGTATTCAACTTTTGGCCTACCGTTTATGGGAGAAGATGAGGGAGTTTTCCACTAAGCAGAAAACAGCATTACAAAACTAGGGCATGAGCCACCGTTTATAATATGAAACTCCGAAACCCTAGTACACCCAAAATAAATCTACTTCTAATCCCATTAGATCAAGGGTGGTGCAGACGTCCAATCAAATAAAACTATTAATCTATGTATTCAATACCATCGACTTATTTATATATTTTTTTATTTTTTATTTTTGCTATTAAAGGGTTTCCAACCCTTTACCTGGACTAATCTCTCCGAACCCAGAGGAAAGCCGGGTAAACTCCCTGTAATTCTAATGTGGTAGTGCAATTTTGAACTTACAACATCCGGGTGCAAACCGTAGTCCCGGGCCAACTAAGCTGCCCCTTGGGGTTATACCACCGGCTAATATTAGGCCGTATAAGTCAACAATAAGAAATGAGATAATAGATACAATGTGAGGTTGTATTAATCATGGTTTTTTTTTTTTTCAAATGGTGAATCTTTTTTTTCTTTTGCCAAATAGTGAATGTTACGTGACCGATCTTTATTGGGGTGTATCAAATTTTCAATAGGTGCAGCTTGCAATGGAGTTGACCCCTCCAAGTTTTCTCAAGACAAAGTCCAACTCAAAGAATTCCACATTGATCCTGACTTTCAATTGCCCCCCAAACCTGAAAGATCCCAGCATAGAAAACATGAGACGTGGTCATAGTCAATATTTGGATTAATGCCTAGCCGTTGGTAGTTAGAAAGGTACCGAAGACCTGTCGAGAATTTGGGACCTACATTGTTTGTAATAACCAGATAATCTTTGCATATTCAAAAAAAAAAAAAAACTTAGGTCATTTTTTGTATTTACTTTTTTTAAGGTTCAAAATTAAAAATCTAATTTTAGGCTTTAATTTATATTAAGTCTATTAGGTAAAATTATAAATTAAAGTTTTTAATTCATGAGGTAGTTTAGGGCCCACCTTTAGAAATTGTGATATTGGGGCTTGCATGCTCACCTTTCAATGTTAAATCTACCATTTTGAATTATTTTGAAAGTTTTATGAGATTATTTTCCTTCAAAATGCTTAAGAGTTCTGCGTTGTCCACCTCCATTAGATCTGACTAAAATGCTCTTCGAGAGAAAAAAAAATACACACTATTAACTTGTGTTTTTTAGAACCTAAAGCTTTAATTTATAAACAAGCACTGAAAACTAAGAAACATACAATTAAAAGTTTACCAAACACTCTAATATGTAAATAAATTTAAAATTATAAAAAAACTAAGAGCTTATTTTAAGAGTTACCAAACACCCCTTTATTTAGGTAGTGAATGAGTAAATTTGAAGTAGAGCATAGATGTCACACGATGGAAGGCAAGTTATGGTAAAGTAAAATAAAGGTATATTAAAAATTTTATTTTGATGTTAGGAGATAAAGTATAGGTGTAAGAGAGGGCGTGACAATTCGTTAAAACTTTTTGATAGGTGAAAAATAAATGTTAAAGACTTTTCTTACCTTATAGATTTATCAAAATTGCACAAACGTGCCCTAATAATTATCATGAGTATAGATGAGATTCTTGAAATATAGTAGTCATGCTGCCAAAATTTTTATGGTGGAACATGTGGGTCCCATGGTGATTTTGATTGCTTATTTGGGAAGCACATTGGTGGTAGTGGAATTTCTTGAGTTGCCGAGGTCGATCTTGGAACTGACAGATACCATTCACAGGAGCGTTTGCCACACTGTAGAGATGTAAAAGATAATGACAATGTAAAGCGGCAGAACCGTAGATGAGGTTTCGTCAAGGTGATCAAGACCGTTCGTTAAATGGTGGTAACTACAAAGTGATGGTCAAAAATAGTAGGGGAGACCAGGACAAATTTACCCTTTATTGCCGAATTGAATTTGGTTCGGATGAGAGCAAGCCTTGGTTCGAGCAGATCAAAACGGCGTTTATTTATTCCCGTATAGCATTTTGATTTGAAGAGTATTCCTCAACGGTAACGCCACGGAATCATAAATTGGGGTTTATCTAAATTCGAACCGTTCAAAATAAATATATACACCATTAAGTAGATACATTTCCAGCACGAGTGGCCCACCTGAAGCCATGATTGGGGCATAGCATTTTGATTTGAAGAATATTCTTCAACCGTAACGCCACGGAATCTCAAAATAAGGTTCATCTGTTAAAAATTCAAACCACTCAAAATGAACGTACATACCACTAGATAGATGGAATATGCCGAAGTTTTACTAGAATAGAGTAAGTTAACCATCTGATTAACACATTCTTATACATTATTGATTTTGTTCATTAGTTAGCTTTTTTTTTTTTTTCTAATCAAATGGTCATCTTACAATGGGACAAGTCCTGTTTAAGTAAGATTTTATGCCGTACATAGAGGATCATTCATTCTAAGCAGTTTGGATTTTCGATAGATAGGTTTCGGCTCAAGATTCTCCAAGTTGTATGCAGTAACATTGGAGAATTGACAGAACTGAGAAACTATTTTGGGGGCTCAAAGTCTAATCCTTAGACATGGGATAAAGCTAGATGAGTGTCAAATTCTGCATGATCAGTTGAGGAGACTGAGAGAAAAAAATTCTTCTTTGAATGAACGGCTTTTGATGATTTGGCCCTAAGATTGACCAATGATCAAGGAGACCAGATGGATCCCACAGGCTGGCACGGTTCTCAGGCTAAGCTAGTGTCGAACAAGTAATTCAAATTTACATTATCTTTCTATTGAACATGCTTTTTGAGTTAATGGTGTTCATGGGCCGGGTTGAGA
Source organism: Umbellularia californica (assembly GCA_028538565.1). Taxonomy (NCBI): domain Eukaryota; kingdom Viridiplantae; phylum Streptophyta; class Magnoliopsida; order Laurales; family Lauraceae; genus Umbellularia; species Umbellularia californica. The sequence continues at coordinate 6,583,989 of JAPQWN010000001.1, read as the reverse complement.
GAAGACAATGCCTGTCCAATCAGATGTAAGACCTTGCGTAAAATACCACTCATTAGATCATCTTGATCTCTTGTTCTGTGACTCTCAATGTTTAATGGTTATCAGAGATGTTAATAGATTTAGAAGGCTTCTACCCAAAAAAAGAGGTTTAGAAGGCATTAAAAAAAAAAAATTCTGTTATACCATTACAATGGTGAGCTAGCTATTAGAGGAGTCAAATTTGGCCATTCATGGGACGTAGTGTAAGTCATGACTTAGGCTCAGGTCCAGTCTATGGGCCTTAAAAAGCCCAAATCCTGCCCAATACAGGTTGTTTTGCGCTGGGCTGGCCCTGCCCAATGATCATAAAAAGAATAAAAAAGGAAAACCAATTGGCTAGTCCTATTTATTTTGAGCGAGACCATTTGAGACCTTTTAAACTGAAAACTATATTTAGATCCAGGCCTATGAACTTACCCTGTAATCAGATCCAGGCCCATCACAACGCACATTTTATCCAGATCCTTGCCAGCCCATTATGAAATGGAGTCCAGAGTCACCTTCAATGGTAGTACCATCAAGATGCCCTGTAAACAGGTTCATGGTTTAACACAGATCCTTGCAAATACACCCCCCCAAAATACTGATTTGTTTCCATCCCTTCTTTTTTGTTAAAAGCCATAAACTGCAAAAATTGTAGCCTCATTTTAATGGTGCTTGTAGAATGTTTTCGATGTACATAAAATGACAATTTAGATTACAAAATGGTGAAATAGGAGTTCTGACTACAGACGATCTTTCGCGCCTAGCTAGAAGAAAATCGGCATTTGAGATTTGCTCAAGCAGTATTTTTTGGTTTCTTTTTTGTATTTTCAAATCAAGAAATAATCAAATACTTTTCTCCAGATATCTCAGTTGGTCAAATTTGAACGGAACCAATTCTATCTTCAACCAATTCTATATTCATTTGTTCTTTCGATGAATGCCCAAGAGAACCGCCTGAAATAATGAATATTATTTTGATTTCAAGATGAAAGAACTCCCCTCAATTATTTTTTCGAAATTTTCACTGACTACCCACGACCCAAGAATAATTGAGGGGATATTTCTGAAAAATATTAATGATGAAATCCGAACTAGGTGACAAAACGAGACCATGCATGCCCAAACGTGGGGTAACTAGTTATCACTGTGGCTGTTAGGAAGCCCCAATGGTTCTACCTCCCTCACAAGCATCACACTTCTCCCTTCTTAATTGAAAAATCCTTTGGGAGCGCATTTCTTGCTGCCACCCAAATATCTGCATACCTGGATCACTGTTCAAAAATTGAATGATCATTCTGATGAATAAGATAAGAATAAAAAAACTACTACTTAATAAATCAGAACCTGACAGACAATAATGGACTTTTAGTCCATTGATACATGACAAGCTGATGGATCTACTGGTCAGAGGAGGTTAATAAATCAGAACCTGACAGACAATAATGGACTTTTAGTCCATTGATACATGACAAGCTGATGGATCTACTGGTCAGAGGAGGAGTGAGCTATGGCGACTTGCTAAAATGCTACTACTGCTTGCAGCTAATTGCCTTTTATTTTGACCTTTCATCGACCCATATCTTATGGGTAAGAATGTCCAAAAGAATCAATAATTTGATGCAAGGCTAACCAATTCAGCGTCCCATTTTTTCCTTCGTGTTGATCAGTGGGCACATAAGCATGTCACATGCCACCAAGCTGAACCGAATGGCAGTTACTCCAGAACAGTTCATACAGAACAGTAGTAATAATTTCAATTCTGTGAATTGCATGTAATCCCATATCAGACTGGCCGAACAACCCCTATAGAGGTCACAGATAGGGAGGCCTCTCGGCTCTCTTCCAACTAAAATAGTATAACCCACCAATTTTAGCCAACACATCCCCACCAACATCACAAGAATTTTATGCTTCCAGAACACAAAAGGCTTGAATTGCTTGTCTTCCATTCATAAATTTAATTAGTTGGAACGCCTGCCAAATTAGTCTTAAAGAGCACGGACCAAATTAAAAAGAAAAGAAAAACCCATACATGGACTGACATTTGAAAAACATTCGATGACCATAATTGATCTAGAATAAAGATTTCCTAAATACCTCTGCTAACATTATTATTAGCCCTGTGGCACAGCAGAATGCAGCTGGCCATGTCTCTCCATCACTCTCCTTGTAGCAAGAGCTGCAGCCTCACTTGCCCGCAATGTTCCAGTCGCCATGATCATAGCAAATTCCTTGCCGATCTCTTCTTGAACCTTGCTCCGAGCTTCTCCAAGAGGGTCATTCACCTTTTTCTCGGGTATTTTTTCAGGTGTGTTTCCAGTGTCAGTTGGGTGGATGTCAGATATGGTGGTGTTCTCCACAGCATCACTAATAGGTGTACCCTTCTCAGATGCATCATTTACTTGTTGGGTGGACCTGGCCACAACAGCAGGACTGAACTGAGGAGCTTGAGGAACAGCATTTACTCTCATTGTCGTTTCAAGTTGTTTGATCATCGGTACTGCACCATCACAGTTACACATTAACAAAAATCAGAATGTGAATGATGCAGTTCTAATATAATCCAGGGGAAAAAAGAAGCAAACAAGAAGAACACGTTTTCTTCAGGTGGGGATACAACTCAGAACATCACAGATTGAAAGTAATGCAAAAATATAGAAGAAACTCTGAAGGCACATAAAACCACAAATACTTAATGGAAAGATTATAGTGAGCAAAGGATGAAAGACTCACAAATCATAGGGCCCATTGGGCTGCTCATGACTTCATTAGGAAGCTGCAGGATGTAATCTGGAATGGTGGCCCCCACCAGGAACTGAGCAACCTCATTGGTGAAGTTGTTGCAATTATGGTGGAGTAAGTTGTATGTTTCGGCAGTATAACGAGGGCTAATCTCCTCCAAGTACTCCTCAAATAGCTGCTGTGGCACATGAGTAACCCCCAAGTCCACTGTCTTCACTGGGGTTCCATATTGTGTTGTTCCAGCAGGTGTTTGTTGGATGCCTCCTCCGAAGAAGTATTCATTTCCATAAACTACTAACCCCGTGTGCCTATGTAATTTTGATGTTAAAAGACATAAACCACAAATCGAAACTTGAAAAAACCAACATTCTACAACTGTTATTTTACAACTTTCAAGTAATCGAATCACTAGGATTTTTTTTATTTTTTTAAATGATGATGATGTATTGTATTGCGCAAAAGAAACTATACAATATAAGAGATATATACTGAATATAAAAAAAAAAAAAAAAACCCACAACAAAGGGGAAGAGCAAACAAAACAAAAGGAGAAAAAAGGAAATGCCCCAAAAAGACGAGCACACATCAATACATCAGAGATGGACACATCAATGGAAAAGAATGTTAACACAGTTTAGAAATTTATACTGAAGAGATGATCTATAGTTAAGTCCATCCTATTGTAATCTAAGCATCTAACTATTTGTCCATACATGAAGTGTGATGTTTGTTTTTTCTTGTTTGATATGTTATGCACCTTCCTAGATATGTGATCCATATGGTCAATAAAGACATGAGACCCACTACGTTCAGAGAAAATGTTGACATACGTGCAACAATACGACGACAAACAATGAACACTAAAATGAACAGGAGGCATAAAAAACTGAGCAAGGACAAATGATTCATATAATACATAGTTAACTACCACTTTCGATAGAGTTCCAACTATGCCCATAAAGTACCCTGTGTATGTCTGTTACCCCCTCAAAAAAATAAATAAAGTAAAATCATCTATGCTTGAGCATGAGGACAGATCATTGTACTTTCATTGTACTTTCTTGCATCATTGAACTCCCATGAGACCCACTACGTTCAGAGAAAATGTTGACATACATGCAACAATACGACGACAAACAATGAACACTAAAATGAACAGGAGGCATAACAAACTGAGCAAGGACAAATGATTCATATAATACATAGTTAAATACCACTTTCGATAGAGTTCCAACTATGCCCATAAAGTACCCTGTGTATGTCTGTTACCCCCTCAAAAAAATAAATAAAGTAAAATCATCTATGCTTGAGCATGAGGACAGATCATTGTACTTTCATTGTACTTTCTTGCATCATTGAACTCCCATGAGCATTGGACCATTCTACAACTTCAAATGAGACGTTTAAAACTGTGCAAGTTATCGGACTTTAGAACAATACAGTGGAACTTTAGGAGAGAGTAAAATGCATACAAGAATCAAATGTTCTTTTAGAACATGGGTTTACAGTATGTAAAACCACCACAAAAGACCTTTTTTCTATTAAGACAACTCATAGAAAGGCCTAGAAACTAGAGAAAGGAGAAAAATTCACATGACTTTATTGATTAAAGAAGGCCTATAATACGGTGCCAACAGAATTACTAGTGATTATATCAAAATTACAATAGACATGTCGGTTAAGGCGTTAAGGCAAAATGGGAACTGATGTAGGTGAAACAGGGCTAATATAGACAAAGAAGAAGCATGCCGTGAACTGTGAAGACATGGACCCAAGCACTATTGATATAAATTCTTGTAACATTTACTAATAAGTTAGAAGGTGTTACTGGTTATCAAGATGGTATCAGAGCCAGAGGTTGGGAGTTTGAAACCCATAAGAGGCATGTTATCTCCATCTATCTGCCTAATAAATTCTTGTACCGTTCACTAACATGTTAATCTTTCGGTGTTAATGGTTATTAAGAAGCACCACATCCCACTTCATATTTGCTATTTTTGTTTATCTTAAATCTTATTAGAGTGTCATTTTTATTTTTTTGATAAATGGTCATATATACCTTTTACCTCAGAATTAGGGTAGTTGAAGTAAATAAAGCATTCAAGTAAATGAAGACAAAAATGCCACTGGCCATGATAGCATTCCAATAGAGGCTTGGAAATGCTTATGAGAAATTGGAGAGATTTAGCTAACTAGGCTCTTCGGTAAGATATTAAGGACAAAAAAAATGTCAGATGAATGGAGAGGAAGCATTGTAGTACCTATACAAAAAGAACAAAGGATATATACAAAGTTGCACTAACTATTGTGGGGGTAAACTTATGAGTCACAATATGTAACTATATAAGAGAGTAATGGAGCAAATATTTAGACGAAAGACCAAGATATGTGAAAGTTAACTTAGTTTCATGCCAAGGGAATCTCCCATAGAAGCTATCTTCTCGCTTCGGCAATTGATGGAACAATATTAGGAGAGCAAAGCTTTAAAAAAATAAATCTTCATATACTCTTCATTGATTTGTAGAAAGACTATGACAAGTACCCAGAAATTTAATTTGGCGAGTTGTAGATAAAAAGGCATGTCCAAAGAAGTTATATTAAAATCATCAAAGGCAAGTATGAAGGAGCAGCAACAAGTGTAAGAACTACCAGTGAAGTGACAATTGCCTTTCCAATGACCATGGGTTTGCATCATGAGTTAGAGTCGTGCATGTGAAATTCGAGGGAGGGTATGGAGCTTGAGAATGAATGGGATTTAAAACAATTCATACTAAGACAAAATAAAGGGATTGCAACTTCAATGGGGATGTACAATGAGTTGAAACTCTGGTGAGAATTATATCTCAATAGATACTGCAAAGAGATTCATTCTAATACCTTGGCTCAATAATTAGAAAGGATGGAGATATTGAGGAAGATGTCAAACATACGAAAAAAAGGGATAGTTAAAGATGAGACTTCTTTTTGTTGAGCTTTGTGATCCGCACATACCAACAAGATTAAAGAAAAATTTTACAGAACAGGGATTAGACCACCTATGACCTAGAAAGTTAACCAATCAAAGTGTCACAAACATGCGAATGTTGAGATTAATGGGAGGTAAAAATAGAAAAAATAGAATAAAAAATGAGCACTTTTCAGAGCATTTAGAGGTAACATTAAAAAAAAAAAAAAAAACCCTCGTTTGAGATGGTTTGAACATGTCCAATCCAACCCAACAGCGACACCATTGAGGAAAAAGTTTTCTATGCAGGTTGATGACCCACAGGAGAAGGGGTAGGGAAGAAGACATGGATGAAAGTAGTAAGGACAGATATGAGAATGTGCAACCTATCCAAGGGTTTAGATTAGATTAGAATGGAGAAACGAAATTTGCGTAGCCAACCCCAACATCGATGGTGGTGATGATTATGATGATGTTTGTGACACGAGGCAAAAGAAGAAAAAAAAATTCACAAAAGCAAGAGGTTTGTAATTTTAGTCATTTTATGCACAAGATAAATGAACTTATCGTAATAGTGAAGCATTCAAGTAAAAACAAAACCAACTCAAATAATTTTTAAAGGGGGAAAAGATCCTTCACTAAGAACACTAAACAAGAAATTCCATCATCTGGATATAATGATACATGTAAAAAGTAACAAACTCTCCAAGATATCTACAATAAACAAGTGTCTTTCAATACAAATGGAATCTGCAGCTTCCAAGATGGAGCCAAAACATGTGTCTCATAAAAAAAAAAGATCAATCTACCATGTGGTATAAATCATGTGTATATTCCACCTACCAGATGCCTTCAATGGCTTTCCCCAAGAATGTCACTGATAGCTGGCGAGCAAGTCCTTGGCTGAGATCATACACATTCAATGTGACCTTGTAACCATCCTTCACAAAAGCCACAGTTTAAGAGCAAACATTTATAACCATGGATATAGATTTATTGGCATTTTATATAAATGTCACAAGCCAAAATAGAAATAGAAATATATAATCCCTCGGGCTATTGGTTATAGAGCTCAATGGTAGCATACAATGATTGATTATTAGAAGCCATCTCTTTATTCTTTCATAAATCTGTTTATTCTTTCATAAAAGATAATATGCAATTTCATTGGAGAGAGGACAGACAAATAGATTAAAAAAAGAATGCGCACCTCTGCCATCCTTCCTTAAATGGAGTACCAGAAACTCACGATTAGGAGCGTCAGAAAGTCTTTAAGTTGTGTTGACTTTAAAACAAGAGTTCCTATTAAAGCACCCAGAAAATAAGCACTAATAATAATACAATGAAAGCACTAATAATAATACAATGATTGAGATAAAACACAAATAACAACAACACTAGAATTTCTTAAAACCCCATTCAGGTTTGTGTTAATTAGAATAACTTCCCCATATAATACAGCTTTATACTCTAAAACAATAGGGAAGTTTATGAGGACTCGGGAGAGTACGACACCTGACATTATTTGGTATAACTGAAGTCTACTCTTCTCATACAACCTTTCTTCATATGTTGAATATATTCTGATTATTTTACTCTTAAGTAATATCTTAAAATTGAAATCCAACTTATAATACAAGTCACTAGAAAATTCAATTAAATATGTCTCATTGAAGTTTCCTACTTACCTTCAACAATTTTAAAGCCTTTTCAAATCCACCCCCTTCTCTTTTCCCTTGGCATTCAGCTCAACCACTGTATGGAGACTTTGGGTTTATATGTTCCAAGGATTAAAATAGCGGTTGCAGCGGTCAGTGGCCAAAACACTACGTAGCAGGCGATACATAGTGGTGTGGCGGTGTGAATTTTTTAAATGTTAAAAAAATCTTGAATCTTGTATAGTAACCAATATTGTGTTTTTTAGTGATTTAAAACCATTTAAGGGTAGAAACAACTTCATAAAATGCTACTGAAGAGGAGAAATAGGAAAATCAATGTTTAAAACTAAAACTACTTGGCCATACTAGGTTTTAAACTGTAGAGCCACTATTTTCAAAATAGTATAGCTGCCTCACCGCCATGGCCGATTAGCGGCCGCTATTTTGAACCATATATGATGGAAGGGTGCTCCCTTAGCAAGGAAAAAGATGCATCCATTGTCCTGAATAGAGGCTTAAGGTTTGTGGGAACAGACTAGATTTTGGATAGGGGATCAAAAAATGTGTTTGGGGTGGAGATCGGTATAAAAGTTTGAGTCAAAAATAGTGCGAAGACATTTATGAGTAGACAATATTGTGGTCAGTTTTTCTCTCAAGACTGTTGTTTCATGCTTAACGGAAATCCACAAAAAAGTTGACAACTGACAATGTTAATCTTCCACCATTCATTCTTTTCTCTTTTTTTTTTTTTTTTTTTTTTTTGGGAATGACTTCCATCATTCATTCTTCCCAAAAGGAATCACTAAGAGATGTTGTCCCTCCAGCCATTTTCTTCGAGCTTTTCCTCTTCAAGCATTCTGCTATTTTTTTTTTTTTAAGGTCACTTTCATTAAAAGAAGCAAGCAGTACAAGAGAAGTAAGGTCATGAAATAGGGATAGAATGGGTCAAGTTAAATAGGAGACCTGCCCTGATATTTCCTATTAAGGGTAGGTTTGGTAGTACTTATCTTTCGGGCACAGGCAATTATGGATTCACGGACTCAATCTCAACTCTCAAGACAGGTTCGGAGTGGGTTAGGATTTTGTCCGCCTCACCCTAGTCCAACCATGCCCCATTAATGATTAGTTTAGATATTTACTTATTTAGTATTCACGTGACACTTGTAGTGCAGTTGTGAATGGGCATTGAGAAAGGAAAGACTTGAGTTCAAGTGGCTGCAACTCTTCCTAATTGCTGTGCTTTAATGTGGAATTCAGCAACTGAGGCTTAATTTGAACACCAAAGAAGACAGAAGATGCAGAGCAGGGGCGGAATCAGGATAATGCAGTCCCACTCTTTAAGAACTCCACACACAAATAGCCAAAAGGGACTGCATTATTAATAAGAAAATTCATTCAAACTATACAGCAGGAAAAAGCCTTACATAAACATATACTGTGGGCTATTTGGTCTGTTATTTGGATGGTTTGGACCCCGCATGTGCAATGCTGTTTGCAAGCGCATAGCCGGTACTATGTGCGCTATATGCCTGCTATTTGGATGGTTAGGGCCTGCTGTAGAGGCCTGTGAAGACCAGGCTGGGTTCTAGACCAGCTTGGGCTGAGTTCAGGTCAAACCTGCTAGAAATACTGCAAACAAGCCCCTGCTGTATAATGAAAACATTCCAGGACAGTCAAATCAGTGTCTGGGTTTCACATGCTCTATCAAAAGCTTCTAAATTTACAACCATTGATAATTCATTGGCAGCGCACCTTACAATCACTAGAGAAACATGGGATCGATTCAATTCGTGTTCCTAGCAGTTAAATTGACTGTTCTAACACCTCTCTAAATTTAACATTTTCAAAGAAGGTTATAAAAACTACCACAGCCATTATGCATCTATCACCCCTGAAAAAAAAAACAAAAAAAAAAAAAAAAAAAAACATCATGTGCTTAAATGAACCCCATATGATTTCCATTACTTTCAATCAAATGCCCTTTCTGGACAAACAAGAGCCCTAAGACCTCTCTCATTTGAATGTTTCCCAAAGTTCAATTTTAACCTAATGGAAACAAATTCAATCTTGAATAAACAAGGTAGCAAATTGGGTATTATATAATTGACATTCCATTCCATTCCATTCAGAGTTTTTGTCATGACAAATTTTTGGCATGAGAGAGATCCGATATGAGAAAGCCCATGACATCCAAACAAACAAACCCTGGACTCATATCCAAAAAGGGACAAATCAAAACCAAAATCAGAAAGGGAATCACACAATGCACGACACATCTGAAAAATACACACAATGCACAATAGATCAAGCATTGCAAGAACAACCATGAGCCCAAATACACTGCAATCACGCTATCAGGCCGTGGATTCCCGGTTTCTTCACCAAAATCCAAACTTTAAAGAGATTTGAGAAAACCGAATAAGCATTACTTTCTCCAAAATCCATACATTGCCATGAAACCCTAAATAGCTGGGATTAAAGACAAAAGAAGAGATCTGAAGAGAAAGATGGAAGGAGAAGGAGAAGAAGAAGAACCTGGAGAGATGGCGAGAAGGCAGAGACTCTACGGGATTGATTCTTCGAGAGAGTTCTCGGAAAGAAAGAGAGGTATTGATTTATTCCAAAGGAATGTCGAGGGAACGTTCCGGGAGCGTTCTGGGGTTTTATAGTTGCCGGTCCTGGGTTCATGGAAGGGTTTCTAGAACTTACCGACCACCAGTTTTGCGACACGTGGCACGGTAGGTTTCCATTTTCCAGAACTGCGGTCCAACGTTTACTTTACTTTACTTTTAGACGATGCGACCGAATCGAATGTGATAGTTCAATGACCCGAACCGCTAATTTTGATTAAAGGTCTACGTGTTTGACTTGAATTTATACAAGGGATCTTATTAGGTTCACACTGCATTCTTGGCGTTTGACTTGTTCATGACGGATTAAATCCGGGGGGTAGCTCATGACTGCGGTTTGCATCCGGCCTAATTGGCTTAGGACCGTGGTTTGCACCCCGAGGTTATAAGTTCGAAATCGCACTACCACACTGGGGCTACAAGGAGTTTACCCGGCTTCCCTTTGGGCCCAGTGGAATTAGTCCAGCCAAAAGAATTGGAAACCCTCCTATAGCAAAAAAAATAAAAATAATAATAATAATAATAATAAATTGTGGACTACATTAGGAACCAAGGAACCTGCTTTTGTGTCTCTCTCTCTCTATGTGTGTGTATGTATATATATATAGGCTTAGCTCTCTTAAGCTCGAGCTTATGACAAGGTAAGCTCAAGAATGTGGTGGAGCCCACTTGGGGACCCACATGGGACAGGGATGGGGATGGAGGGATTTCAAGGACTCAATGAGATCCTCTTCTCTGCAAAAAACAACCCCAACCGTGATTTCTATCACCTCCATATGGGCCTAAAAGTTTAATGATCAATCGTTCATTCGGATCGATACATAGTTGATCCAACGGTCCAGTAAATTCGGATCTGACTGCAAGTTGGTGGACATATGCAATTTAGAGGGGTCATGTGTTTGGTCCATTTGGATGGACTAAAGGTGGGCCCCACAAACGTAGGCTTAAGAAATTTTCTGCCAAGCTTGCGCTTAGAAAAACATTGCTATATATATATATATATATATTCTCCAATATGTGTGTGTCCATCAATGGAAGGATTGGGATGAAATGTCTCCATGTAAGAGAGAGCGTGAAAAAATAGATTATGCCAGTCCTTACTTTAATGTACCTAAATAGAAATTCCCAAAGATGATAATCTTCTCCTTATATGACTCAAGTCTTATAAACGTTTCTAACTACCTGAGCTAGGAGAAACTTGGATGGGCTTCGGTTTTAAATGTCCCTTCACCGACAACACTGGTAGAGAATCTTGCCCGTTGAGAAAGGATATCAATGCCGCTTGAGAAAGGATATCAATGCCGCCATAATGGAAGATGTTAAAATTATAAGAAAGGCTACATCAGTGCTTATAAACATGGAAAACGGACTCTTTACAATATTTGCATTCAAGAAACATCGAGAAAAAATTGGTAAAAGGCACTGCTTTTCTTCACTTGAGACGAGGAGTAAACTTTAAAGGAGAACTAACAATAAGCCTTTTTTCTCTAAAAAAAAAAAGGCTTTTTTGGTTTTCCTTATTATATTATATTATATTATATTATAGCCCATGGTTTTCATTTTAATTTTGACCGACGGTTATAATTTTGACCAACAATTATATTTTTTTTTCTCAAACTCTCTACATTCTCTCTCCACCACTCATGCAAATACGCACTTTTTATCAAAGGAGGTGCATGAATTGGTCTTCCTCGTGGAATTGGGTAGAGCATTCATGCAAATCCTTTTCTCAAATGCTCCACGTTCTCTCTCCACCACGAGGAAGACCAATTCATGCAAATCCCTCATGGGTGGCTCCCTTTAATCAAAGATTTACTACACTCCTTGGATGTTTTTTTTTTTTTTAATGTGATATCGGTGGGACAATCAATATTTTACTAGGGAGAGGAAAGGAGTTGTACTTGCACCCCTTAACCCTTTAGGGCTTATTTGGATAGGCAAAAAATAGAGTAGGATGAAGTTAAATGGGCCATAACAGTCTAAAATTTCAATTCTATCCCGTTTACTCCATTTCATTTCAACTCTTAATACTTTCATTTCTTTAAGTAAAAGTGGATTCTACTCCAAACCTTAACTTCAAAATAAGCATCCAAATTGAGTGAAGTGAAGTACTCTACTTTAACTTCAACCTACTTCTCTTCACTCCACTCCACTCCACATTTGAAATCCACTTTATTTTATTCCATCCTCATTTATCCAAACAGGCCCTTATATAAGTTTTTTAACCCTCGTCCCTCCATGAAGTCTTAATTAGATTAAACTAGCAAAACCCCGTGCTATGCATGAACCACGGAACCACCAAATGCACAGACTTAAATGAATTAATTTTTATTAAATTAATTAATTAGTAAACTTTTGAGTCCTTCTTTTTGTTGCTAATTTAATTTTTATGTGTTTTTCCATATATTTTATTCTTTACGTGAGGTGTAAATGGAGTTTGATGAAGCCCGGGCACTTGTAAAAATAAATTAATAAAGACAAATTCTGGCCTAAATTAGGCTGCATTCTATCATGATTTAGGCTTGTAGTTCTAGCCTAATCCTGGCTTGTTTTTTCACCCATGAGTCTAAACTGGTTTAGAATTATAAGTATGGACTAATTCTGGACTCACTTGAATCTATAATTCTGATCTGATTTGGAGCCATTCTGGCCTGAGTTAGACCCGGAATTATTGCCTGATTTTTAACCAAAATTTGTCATGAATTAGACCCAATATTTTGTCTTGAATTAGACCCAAATATGGCCCGATTTAAACCCAAAAATCTGGCATGGTTTAGACCCAATATTCTATCTTGAATTAAAAACAAAATCTAGCCTGATTTACACCAAAAAAATATGGCCTGGTTTAGACCCAATATTCTATCTTGAATTAGACCCCAAAACTGGCCTTATTTAAGCCCAAAATCTGGCATGAATTAGACCCAATATATTTGTCATTAATGAGCTGAAACTCTGGCCAATTTCAGTCCCTTTCAGGCCAATAAGGAGAGAGTTTACTAAGGAAAATCTGGGCAAATTGTAACCCAATAATGAGACAGTTTGCAATTTCAGTTTGAACTGAAACCCATTTAGAGAATACAATTTGGGTCAAGTCATAGCCTATTTAGAGAAACCAATTTGGGTCGAGTTGTAAACCATTTGGAATCCCACCATAGATCGATGTAGACAATCAAGCTAGAACCTAAATTCATTCTCTACTTGGATAAATTTAACACATTTGTTGAAAACCCAGCATATATAATGTTCTAATTGAATCGGGGTTATGGGTTCAGGGTACATGTTTAGTGAAGCCCAACCTGTATGTCTGATGTAACCCAATTTATTTTCAACCCTCATTCAGGCTAGGTCTGAAACCATTTATAGTCATCATTTGTGACCATATTTACCCTTTGTAGTGCTACCTTTGGTTATGTAATGCTGCTTTACAGTCACACTTAGGCCCACGATACAGATTTATAGCTCTCATTTATTGGCCCATTTAAAGCGACACTTGGGCTAATTTTAACCCCTTTCCAAGGAAAAACTTGAGTTGAGTCTTCAACCTCAACCATTTTTATTTGGGGTTTTTTTTTTTTTTTTTTTGCCTGCTTGGTCAAGGGTTCAGGAATGTATTCATTAAAAACCATTTTTTAAAGCCAATCCATTGTAACTAAATCCTATTCGTAGCCAAACTCTGGATTAATTTTTAAGTCTATTTACAGATCTGATTTTTAGCTTTTTCATTGTAATTTGTGGAGCCCATTTTTAGTCCATTTAGGACTCTATTTTAATCTGTGTTTCAGCCCACCACATCTATCTATTGGGCGTGGTTTTTTTACCCAATTAGAGTTCTAGACTTAACCAAACTCTCAACCCATTTGCTGTCGAAATCTGACTATAACCCAGTGCAATTTCATTGATTTTTTGAGATAAAATCTAGTCAAATTTCAGTCCTTGTTTGGGCCCAGTCCAGACCATTCAAAACCACTATTCCATGAATTTATCTAAGGCCAAATTTAGCTCCTTAGCAAGTGGACCCCACTGTACAATTAAATAAATGAAATAGTTTAAAGCCTCTATAACATGAATTCATTCCAACCAATTTTACTCCAAAGTAAGTGGCTCGCAATCCGTTCAAAGTAGCTATCCCATGGCCCGGAATCCTTTCAAAGTAGCTATCCCACATATTCATCATAGGCAAAATTTTACTGAAAAGAAAGTGGGGCCCAAAGCCCAATTGAAGAATCCAAACCATACAAAGTCACTATCCTACATACTCATCTTAGGCCAAGTTTTACTCGAAATTAGGTGGGGCCCGGTCCAATTAAAATTATGCACAAAAGCACATATTTCCTCCCGCACATGTTTCCTCCCTCTCTCTTTTTTGTTTTTCCATTTAGCCTAATATTTTACATATGATACAATGAAAGTGGACCCCACTTCAATTCAGTCCAGCCCTCATAAAAGAAGTGATGATGATTTCAAATAGTTTGTGTCTAAGTGGTGGGCCCAACTGACGGATTCATTGGTCTGGCCTCTCAAAAATCTCCCCTACTAACAATCTGGCCTACCCATGCGGCCCACTCATTCAAATCTGCATGTGGGCCACACCTTTACCTCGACAACCAAACTCAATGCAAGTGTACACCAATATGAGCCAAATCTTAGAAAGAAGGTCGGGTCAAAGTCCAAATGAGGAATCCAAACAGTAGAAAGTCACCATCCCATGTACTCATCCAGAACAAAACTTACTCCAAAACAGGTGGGCCCAGTCCAATTAAAAATATGCACAAAACACATCACACTCTCTCTCTCTCTCTCTTTTCTTTTCTCGTTTTCCATTTATTCTTTCTGTTTTCAATTTGAGCAAGGGCATGTGTGAAGAGATGATAGTAGGAAGTTTTTTTTTTAGGAAGTTATGGGGAAGTTACTCTAGAGAGAGGATAGTTGGCATGGAAGGAGATTTTGATAACTGTTTTGAGGTATTTTTGAAAATTAGGATTCGTAGTTTAGAGGCTTGTGTATGCCAATAGGAGCAAAATCGTAGAAAGAAGGTGGCGCCAAAGTCCAAATGAGGAATCCAAACAGTACAAAGTCACTATCCCATGTACTCATGGTATAAAATATCAGCCGATACCGAGTCATATCGGCCGATATGACTCGGTATCGGCCGCTACCGAACCGATATCTCAGTGAGATATCGGATTCGGCTATATATCCCCAAAAAAACCCGAGATATCGGCCGAGATAATATCATATCGCTGCGAACCGATATCTCGGCCGATATTTTGAAAATATTGGCCGAGATGATATATAATGATTGAAAGCCCTAATTTTTTCTACTTTTTCCCCATCTTCCTCTTCTTCTCTTCTCTTCTCTTCTCCAACCATAGCAACAGCCCAGCCACTCCCTCTTCATTCCTCAACATTTTTCAAATCCCACATTAATTTTTTGAAGAAAATATTATCTAAGGTATGAGAAAATCAACCCAAAGCATTTTATCATGTGGTTTTTTTTTTTTTTTAGATGAAGTATAGAAATTATTAGGCTTGTCATTTGTGTTGTATTCTTCATTTAGAAGTTAGATCTACATACTTTCATGCTAGATCTACTCATACACATGATTTTGAACTTTTTTTTCCAATTTTTTTTATTTTCAGATTTTTTGATATTTGAATTATTATATATCATTTTTTGGGAATTTCATCATAACTATGTTCTTTTAATGATTCATTATCATTGTATGGTGTATAAATGATTGATTTACAAACTTTTATGCTAGATCTATGTATTTAGGATTTTGAAAATGATTTTATTAAAAAAAAAATTCCTTAAAAATAATTATTGTCACTTGTAACTTGTTAGAATATTTGTGATACCAAAGGCTTATTAATAGTGTGTAGATGATAGATCTACATCTACTCATAGTCATAAACATGATTTATATTTATATTTTAATTATTTTATTTTCGGATTTTTTGCCTACATGGATCTAACGGAGGACATGGCCCTAAACAGGCTTGATTGGCGTCGTCAAATCCATATAGCCGACCCCACCTAGTGGGAAAAGACTTGGTTTGGTTTGGTTTGGTTTGGTTTATTTTATTTTCGGATTTTTTAATATTTGAATTATAATATATCATTTTTGGGAATTTTATCATAAATATGTTCCTTTAATGATTTATGATCATTGTATGGTGTGTAAATGATTAATCTACATACTTTTATGCTAGATCTATATATTTAGGATTTTGAAAATGATTTTATTTTATTTTTCCTAAAAATAATTGTTGTTAGTTGTTAGTTGTCATACCAAAGGCTTATTAATAGTGTGTAGATGATTAATGATTTATCTATCTCACTATTATGATTATGATTTTAATATGTCATCTTCAGGGTCTTGAATTTCACAACTTATTTGATGATTGAGTTAGCATTAAATGATAATTGATATGTTATCTTTATTTTCTTATATTTTACACTAATAAATTGATCATGAGCATCAATAATGGTTGCATTATATGAAATACTAAAAAAGATAGCGAACTGCGACACAGACAGGACTCATAACTTAAGGTGACCGAGATTTTGAATTATTGTTATTACTAATGGAAAAAAGTATTGTATTCCAGCATTTTCTAATATTCTGGATTTTTTGGATATTTTTGCAAATTTTTTTGGATTAAAAAAAAAATTCACACCGCGATGACCGCGACGGACCGATATCCGCGACCGATACCGATATCATATCGGTTTTTCGGCCCGGCCGATACCGCGACCGAGACCGAGATTTTAAACCATGCATGTACTCATCCTAGAACAAAACTTACATTAAAATAGGTGGGCCAAGTCCAATTAAAATTATGCACAAAACACATCATTCTCTCCGTTTTTTTTTTTCTTTTCTCCTTTTCCATTTATTCTCTCTGTTTTCAATTTAAGTAAGGGCATGTGTGAAGAGATGATAGTAGGAACAATTTTTTTTTTTTTTTTTGAGGAAGTTTTGGGGCCAATTACTCTAGAGAAAAGATATAGGGGAGAGAGAGGAGAGTGGGCATGGAAGAAGATTTTGATAACTGTTTTGAGGTATTTTTTAAAATTAGAATTCGTAGTTTAGAGGCCTGTGTATGCCAAATTGTAGAAAGAAGGTGGGGCCAACGTCCAAATGAGGAATCAAAATAGTACAAAGTCACTATCCTATGTACTTATCCTATAACAAAACTTAATCCAAAACGGGTGGGCCCAGTCCAATTAAAAATGTGCACAAAACACATCATTCTCTCCCTCTCTCTCTGTTTTTTTTTTTTTTCCTTTTCTCATTTTCCATTTATTCTCACTGTTTTCAATTTAAGTAAGGGTGTCTTCAATTTAAGTAAGGGCATGTGTGAAGAGATGATAGTAGGATATATATATATTTTTTTTAGAAAGTTATGTGGCCAGTTACTCTAGAGAGGATATATTGGAGAGAGAGGAGAGTTGGTATGGAAGGAGATTTTGATCATTGTTTTGAGGTATTTTTTAAAATTAGGATTCGTAGTTTATAGACAAGAGGTTAATCGAAGGCAAACCACATTCAAATAGATATGTAGATAGATAAGACAAATTTTTAAGACCTTATTTGGAATTTTCTCTATTGAGTGCTTAATCAAGTGGTTTACTTCGGATCCATCTGATGTTTTGATAAAATGGATCAATTTGATATTGGGGTGTAAAACTTAGTTTTCAGTGGTTTGAAATCTTGAAGGTCAGCTTCTCCTCAAACTCGTTGTCATACTGCACAAAGGATCTATTGAGACTCCATCTTAACGCTTTGATCCTGCGTGTTTAAATGAGATTTTTTGCCTTTGGGCCAAGTACTGGATTGCACATTGATTGGACAGAGAAGATGATCAATTGATGGCTTCCTTTTTTCTTTTATTAGGCCATTCTACATCAACAATGGATTGATGAATCCAACCATGTTTAGAGCGGTCGACATATGCATATGATATATTTCATGCCCAAATCCAAAAACTCAAAGATGAGAAAAACGTCTATACATATGTGCGGGGTATTTCCGTGATCCAGAATTACTCCCAGTTCGGTAAAAGTACCAATTAGGCTTGCTTTGGGCCCGGCCTCGGACAGCTCAGCGACAGCGCCAGCTGGCATCGAGTGCAGGTCCACCTCGATAAGAGTACCGAGCACACCCCTTTGAGTTCGGCATCCCACATCTCGGAAGTGGTTCCCGAGCTTACACTTTTGGCCTCGGTGACTTCCCCAGTTCGGCCACTTGCCGAGGTAAACACTGAGCGTCTAATCTCCATTATGGGATGTGATAGCTACATTACAGAGCACCCTGACAGGTAGGGTGGCCACCGAATACTGATAAGGGGTCGTCCCTATCACGTCCACATTTATGTGAGGGATTTGAGGAGAGATCCGATGGGACAGTACCCTCACCTACCCCCACCAAGGGTCCTAGGTATAGGCTGATGGGACAAGTATCATCATCTATCTCTACTATGGAACCTTCTACTCTCTTCTATATATACTTGCATGGTAAGCCATGAACAGGTACGCAATACATATCACATTGTGCTATCTTGCTTTCTTCCTCACTTCACCCTAGTTCAGTGACTGCACTAATTCAGGCGCCGGAGTGCCTTTGGCTGATAGCAGCCGGGCCCTGACCTCTGTTTCTTCTCCCTTTCAAGATTCAGGCCATCGGCGACGTTCCCGATCAACTAAACAGCATCTTCATAATCCCCATTATCATCTAAACCGAGTCCGTAATTTTTAGGCACGCACAACATCATTCAGAAACAAAAGGCATGCAAGGTCACTGAACTAGCGAGGGCTGATGAGGAAGTCGCAGAGCTGCCGGAAAAAATCGTCAAAATTTCTTTTCTTGTTTTCCATTTATTCTCTCTGTTTTCGATTTTAGTAAGGGCATGTGTGAAGAGATGATAGTAGGAAGGGGTTTTTTTTTTTTTTTTTGAGAAAGTTATGGGGGCAGTTACTCTAGAGAGAGGATATAGTGGAGAGAGAGGAGAGTTGGTAAGGAAGGAGATTTTGATAATTGTTTTGAAGTATTTTTTAAAATTAGGATTCGTAGTTTAGAGGCCTGTGGTTAACCGAAGGCAAACCACATTCCAATAGATATATATATATATATATATATTTTACATTCCTCTTACAACGGATGCTCGGGTTAGCCACTTTCCTTAATTCATAGAAGAGTTTTTTTTTTTCAAAAAAGCCCCTATATTTGCATAAAACCTCGAAAACGCCCATGTACCTTTTGATTTTACTTAAGCATCCCTTGACTAACCGTCAAACTCAAGGAAAACAAACCAGTTGTTTCCACTTTCCCTTTTTGTCATGCTTTCCCATTTTATCCCTTGGTTTAGAATTTTTTACGAATGGAGTCCCCTCTTCTTCGCATTATAATATATTAAGCTAGGAGGTTTGGGATTCAATTTTGACCGACGGTTATGATTTTGACCGGAAGTTATTACATCAATTATCTTCTTTATCTCTTTATCATAACTACTTATAACTGCTCTCCACTTTTCTCTTTTATTTCCCTAAGATTTTGTTTCAATCCAAACTCTATCATTCACATTCTATGATACAATCCAAACTCTATCATTCACATTTAAGATACCAATTCTTTGCTTATATAATACATACTCATTAATACATACCCATAATCTTTTTTTCTTCTGTTTTCTTTCTAAAAAACCTATGAATTTTTTATACATAATTATTTAAATTGTAATGTTTGCCATAACCGTGCTGAGCACGGGTTATTTTGCTAGTGACATTAGTATGCGGGAAGAAACCAAAACCAAACTCCATTGCAGTCTGGATTTTTTCTTCCCACATATTTTTCTTCTTTCCAAACAAGAACATACCTCCCTCGTCAATTCCACAATGTTGAGCCAATTCCACAATGTTGAGCAATCTAAAATAATAAGAAAAGAAAATCTCCAAGGAATGGCAGGTATGGCTATATACAAAAGGTTGATATCCGAAATAATAGGATCTGAGATCTTTTCAGATTTGGTGAGTATTCTTTACTGGAGAGGGTCGGGACAGCGACCACTATCTTTGATTATTGGGATCCAGCAATAAGATTGGATTGTTGAGAATTGAAAGAAGAGGACTCAAAGCGTACAGAATATTTTTTGGAACTGGAAATCAATTTCATTCAACTTAATAATTCAAAGAACTAATTACAATTTAAATAAAAAAGCATAAACAAACTGATAAAAAAAATAGGAACCAACTAGTTCCACGTTTCAACATTTCTCCACTACTAAAATACTCCTAAAGAAATGGAATACACTAACCCATGTCAACAGACTCCCTAAATAATAGGTCAAGCAGGACAGTTCAAGCAGGACTTATTCAAAACAAACATTCAACATATAAACTTTTAACATGGATTGCTCAACGCACGCTAACCAATTATAGCTCTAATGTTAGAGAACAAACCCACATAGCGAAACCGCCATATTGCAGCTTCTGCACATAGTTATTAATTTCGTTTCGTTTCGGTCGAAATTCTTTGTTTAGGTCAAGTGGCTGAAAAGAAATTTCGGCCCAAAATTTTTGGTTTAAATTTCGGTCAATTTCGGCCGAAATGAAATTTTACATAATTAATTTTTTTAAACTTTTTTTTACACATATTTTGTATTTTTTATATTTTCACAAAATATAATTCCAAAAAAATTACTATAATGGATTAAATCTATATTTATTACTTTTTTCATTTTTTTACTTATATATGTATATATATTATGTTATATTTTCTCCAAAATATAATTCTGAAAAGTTTTGCTGAAATCCCGAATCGGCCGAAACTTTTTATTTTGCAGGCCAGAGATAAATGAGGTCCAAAACGATATTAATAACTACGCTTTTGCACCCAACTAAAGCACATCGTCGCATCGGCCAGAATGTGGGAGTAGAGGAGCAATACATAAGGCATCCATCACCTGTATATAACTATTTCCCATATTTGTCACTGTACGTCTCTATGTATTGGAAGTTGTGATATAGTCCGCAACGAGTTACATTGGAACCCACCTTCCATCGACATTTGGAAGCCATCACTGTAGACAACGCCCAGCTCATTGCACCTTCTTATAAAACCAGAGTTCTGTGTTACCAAATCAGTGGTTGGCTCAGAGGGCTTTTGGGAGATTTTATGAGTACATCTTCTTTCAGAGATAAGAAAGAATATCAGATTATAAGGGTCGATTGAACTTAATTGCAACGGTAAAATGGAAAAGCATAACAAAAGGGGAAGAGCGGAAACGGCAGGTTTCTTTTCCTTGTATTTGACTGTTAGTCAAGGGGTGTTTAAGCAAAAAAAAGAAAAGGTAAGGGGTGTTTTTGAGGTTTCATGAAAAGATAGGGTCCCTTTTGTAAAAAAACTCTTAATAGAATGCTTCAATGATGAGTATTACCCAACAATGGACCTTAAAATAGGTTAGTTTTGCAAGTGTCATCCACTGCATACGCACGTGGTCATTGGGACACACTTGAAGGCTAATCGTTGTCACAGTTCCAAAGAAAATTAGCCAACTACCTTTGACTGTGAGGGCTTTGTGTGTCAAGGGATTGAATTAATAGTAAGATGGCTTGACATAGTCGCATGGTCAACAAATTTCCATTAATTCGAATTTTGAAAGGCATTTATTTTGTCAACAAAAGTCGACCCCAACATATTTAAGATAAGGCTTTGATGATGATCGTAGGCTTATCTTGTCCAAAGATTTAAGATGTGAAGGAATTAAACCAACGGCAAATCACTTTTCTTAAAAACGTCCCTCCCTCTTTGCCTATTCGCGTAAAGGTCCCTAAAAACTTATAACTATACATGGAACCCCTTGTCATTTGTTAAATTTTATAAAATCCTTTCTTTTGAAACGTCCAAAACACTAGGTGCAGTTGAGACACATTTTTTAGTTTTTTTAGTCTAAATCCATCCACAATTAGCCACATCAGCAAATGGAAGTGGGACCCAATTAATACATATCAATTTTAAAATTAAAAAAAAAAAAAAAAAAAAAAAACTACATCATCTTGAAATGACTCATCGAACGGATGTGTCTCTCCTTTCTCTCCATCTAACCTCCTCTTTATGCCTCTCTCCTTTCTTAACCTCCTCTCTCTCTCTCTCTCTCTCTCTCTCTCCTATTTCATTCTCTCCTTTTATAATCTTAAGTCCTCTCTTAATCTCAAATATTTGGTCCTACTTGTGATACGGGATTTAATGCTAGTCCCTTTTAATTTACCAGCCAAGCTTCTTCTGATGGGTTTTTGAGCATATCCGAAATGTGTTTTTTTCTCCCCTGAACAAATGGAAAACCTGTGCTTGTTTAAAGAAGATAGTGTCTTTAATTAAACTTAAATAATGTCTTGGACCGAGGCCACCAGGTTGGTCAGGAAAATAACACAACAGTGGGACTCACATAATGCATCAACACAGGCCCATCCTCCAGATGCCAATTGTGTTGTTAATTGTTATGCCAAAAGCGCACTCATGGGCCAGACCCTCTGGAGCCCAGCCTGCACTGGGCTGGATCTGTGCTCTATTTTCACCTGTGGGGTGCGTCTGGGCCTAATTTTAGTGGCCCAACGTTAAATGGGCCATTCACTGGTCTATACAAACTGATTAAGATGCGCTCGGTAAATGTGTTGGCCTGGCCTTCAGACTCAGCCCATGATTAGACCTGGGCCTATTTCAAGCACAATTACTAAATGGGCCTAGTTGGATACTTAACTGGTGAAGCCCAATTTTTGTGTGAAGCACAAGTCCGTGGCCATGACAATGGAGCTGCTTGTAACTTTTGGGCCCATATAACACAATCAGAGATGATTAAGATGCTATTGTCCAACCAATCAGATGTCGATTATGCATGAACACTTCATTACCTTTCCGCTACTTGGGGCTTTTTTATTTTTCCTGTTACAAGCAATATTTGGGGTATGCTGTGTCCAAGTAAAATTCTAAAATGTTCAAGGAAAAATAACATTCTAAAATCTATAATTTTGGCAATTCTGCTCGCAAATGTGACTTTACATGGCTATCATGATAAATTCTCATCCTCCATATCAATCAAACAAAGAATTTAAGATTTCCACGTTAAGAGTTTTAGATGATGTGAATTCATTTGGGAAATGCTTGCGACCAAACAGTTGAGCCTTTGGGAATCATAGTGCCCTCGTTGTGGAGAGCCCACATCCACAACTTAACCTGCGGATTAATATGTGGGCGGGCGGGCAATCATTAAACCAATTGAGAGAAAAAATGAAAGTTTTAAAAAGGGTATAAAACTTTTGGCTGATTTTCAAAAAAGTACTTGAAAATTTAAATATTTCAAAAGAGCACAATAAATAGCTTTCCATACTACCTTCAATAAGAAACTCTCTATGAAAAGAGTTTAAGTTTAATAAAAATGCTCTTATGTCATTTTTAAAATTATTCTTAATAAATCATTTAAAAGAAGTAATCAAGTCAAATTTAAATATGACCTAGTGGGGCCCACTTCAGCAAATTAAAATGCTTGATTCCGGGAGTAAAATAGTTTGATAAAGGACAGAAACTTGTCATAAAAGAAGGGTATTTTCATCGTATCTCAAGCATTTTAAGGATAAAATTTGATCGAAATAATTGTGAAAATTCTTTAAAAAATTCAAAAAAAAACAAGAAAAATGAAAAATGTGACCTCGTCGAATCCCACACGTGACACGCATCAGCACACGTGGGCCACTATTAAGAGGAGAGCCGGAGAGAAAAACAAAGTCTTCCTCATCATTCAAAAAGATTGTGATGATTGGGTGACACATTTGGTCAGATGCGGCGGTGACGCCGACGAAACGCAGGACATGGAATTCGCGCCCAAATTAGAATATGATTATTCCTCAAAAGGCGTATCATACTCATTTCATTCTCTTTATTTATCTTTAAACCATGGTTAGATCTTAGATGGTCTGGTTAAGTTCTCCACGTGGACCAATGACGCACCAGAGTTTTGGCGCGAAGCCTTTCACGTTCACATTCCTTGGCGGTAAAGGCATACCCTGCAAGTTGCAGGAGCTGTTTTGTAGATAGCCCGCGGACCACTTAAGTTATCTTTCATGCTCCCGCAGTTTCTGCGGTGGATTCATCATCGATCGAAAAGTTGGTCCCACCATAATAAATGAGTCCCGCTATTAACGGACCCAGGCATCTGATTCGACCTGTATTGGATTTTGACTTCCGAGGCCCACTACAGTCTACATGGCCCACGCCATTAATTGAGATTGTCTTGAACAGGCCATGGGGCATCTGATTCGACGTGTTTCGGATTTGATTTCGGAGACCCGCTACAGTCTACATGGGCCCCACCATTAATTGAGATTCTCTTGAACAGGCCATGGGCTATTATTGGGTTCTTTTAAAAACCCATAAAATTAGTGATTCTTTTTTTTTTTTTTTTTTAAATGGGTAGTATTTATTTTTTAATGGTCTTTGACGAAGATTTCGGCATAAATAAAATCCTGAAATGAAAATGGCTCCCTGCCCAAGTGGTAAGGGTTGACGGTTCTCACTTGGTTACCCACATTTCAAACCCTAAAATGTGCCATATTTTATCGTATGTGTGGGCTTCTTCCTTCCTTCCCACTTATATGTGTGCTCTTTTTTGAGTCCCAACGACATTGCTGAGATACCAAAAAAATTTAAACAATTAATAAAAGTGGGATCGCATTCTATAATTGTGAATAAACATTTATTCCATGTAATTGAGGAGGAGGTTGTTTTCATTTTCCCTCTTCAAATAGTTGTGGAGAAAATTTATATGAATGTCAAGGCTCCCACTTTTTAGAAACATTTATTTACTGCTTTCGTATTCTAAGTTTTCAGTATGTGTTTAGTTAAGTTGTCTCATTTGTGTGCATACCATCGTGGCAATTTGCAAGCAATTATAATGTATTAAGCTAGAAGGTTTTGGATCCAACTTTGTCCGTCGGTTATGATTTTGACATTCAATTATTCTTTTTTTTTTTTTCCAAATCTTTTTAGTTTTCTTCCCACATATCACATACAAACTAACTACCTTATCTCTTTACAAAAAAAAAAAAACACCTCTACTCCCCACTTTTCTATTTATGCAGTAACTCCCTTTCTACCCAAACTCTACCATTTTCTTTATACTCCAATTCTCATATTTCCTTTCTATGCAATCAGTTCTTTAATTCATAAACAAATACTCATAATCCTTTTGTTTGCATTTGCTTTATTTACAAAAAAAATTTATGGATATTTTTAATGCATGAATACTTAAGTTGTCCATACCTGTGCTAAGCACGGGTTATTGTGCTAGTGTATTTTATAAATAGGCTAAGAAATGGTTTTATATATATATATATATTAGTTAAAAATCAGCATCTTTAATATATTAGATTAAGGGTATCTTCGAAAAACTAATTGTGGAGTGTATTTTATAGATAGGCTAAGAAATGGTTTTATATATATATATATATATATATATATATATATATTAGTTAAAAATCAGCATCTTTAATATATTAGATTAAGGGTATCTTTGAAAAACTAATTGTGGAGTCTATAAGGGTATCTTTGAAAAACTAATTGTGGAGTCTGTAGACGGATTCTGTAATTTCATTTCGTACATTTGACCGTAAGTCTGAAATGGTTAATACTTTTTCAGAACTTGATCAACAAAGAAATTCCATATCAAATATGGGTTTCGCATGTATTGGTGACAATGTCACTCTCCATACGTACTCTTAACTCTCTAAGTGGTGATCTTAGTTTTTTCTCCTTTTTTCTACTTTCTTTGAGTTTAAATCTTTCCTCCATTTGATGTTACATTATCTCCTAGAGTCTTGGCAATTGATTCGTGAGGTTTATACATTCAATATTCACACATCACCCAATTCTATAAGAGTTTTTGGTACATACCCCCTGAAGTTTCAATGATTTATAAATAGGCCTCTGTGGTTTTAATATTTATAAATAAGCCCATACCTTTACATTTCATTGCCTTTCATGTCCCAAAAATCAGTATTTCTGATGATAATGGGTAACCACCATAAGATTTGTGTTGGAATTTTATAAAAACGATAACTTTGTCCTTACGTCCATTAAATAAAAATTAGTATATTATTATTTATAAAAATATCATTATTTTATCCCAAGTCCCAATGGTCCCTCTCAATAACTCTTTAATGCACATAAAACCTAATGATGTATTTTGAAATTTTCATCAATCTAACGGTGGGTCGCGAATGAATTTGATCGATTATAACCAATTATAAGCACATGTGTTAGTTGTCAGTTCGTCATTATGATCAATTTAGGTTTAATGAAATAGGCCCTTTATTGATAAAAATAAGTTTATGTACGGATATTCTCTTCAACTAAATGTGATTATTAATATTACAAGCTTTAGAGAAAAAATAAGCCAATGATTTTGAATTTATGCGTATAGGGATAAATAGATAGGCAAAAGCGTCATTTTACTGTAAAAAATTTTGGTGGTTAGAACATAGTTGTTAATATCGTTTTGAACCTCATTTTGCTCTCGCTTGCAAAATGAAAAGTTTCAGCCGATTCGGGATTTCGGCAAAACTTTTTAAAATTACATTTCGGGAAAAATATAATAAAATATATATACATATATAAGTAAAAAAAGTAATGAATATAGATTTAATCCATTATAGTATTTTTTTTGGAATCATATTTTGTGAAAATATTAGAAAAAAAAAATTATGTAAAATTCCATTTCGACCGAAAAGTCACATTTCGGCCGAAATCCCGAATTTCGGTTGAAATTAGCCAAAATCTTGAATTTCGGCCGAGATTGACCGAAATTCAAACTGAAAAGTTTTGGTCGAAATTTCGTTTCGGCCACTTGACCGAAACAAAAAATTTCGGTCATTTCAGCCAAAACGAAACGAAGTTAATAACTATGGGTTAGAAGGTTACTGATTTTGGGGACACAAATGATATTAAAATGAAAATGCAGGAGTCTATTTACAAATACTAAAACCATAGGTGCCTATTTACAAATCCTAAAAATCTTAGCGGGTATATGAAAAAGCTCATTATGCAATTACCATAGCAACGTCCTTGCCTTTTTGTTCTATAGTTTTTACTCTTCCAATTGTCAAATTGACCAGTTGCAATTAAAGTAAGTAAAGCAGGGTTTCTCCTATGTGTTTTGTTCCTTCTGTTTTCCATATGAAGACAAATCTTTGCTATTTTTTCATGGTAAATGGTTGGAAACAATGTGATTAAATTGAAATTAAGAGGAGAAATCCCACCAGTGCCTGTGTCTTTCCCCAAGGTGATTTAAATCATTCGTGTCATGTGTCCCACTAATCTGAAATGGATTGATGCTCATAAGATTGACAATCGGCCTTGACCGTGGTATGTGATGATATCGATTTAGTGGGTCAGTCTAACTATCAATGAACCGCAATGCAGGTTTAACTTGCTCTGGATTCCAAGGGGTTCATTATAATATATTCAGTTAGTCGGTTTTTACTTTAATTTTGACCTTCAGTTATAATTTTGACCGACGGTTATATAACTACTTATGCAACTACGCACTCATTTTTCCATCAAACCACTCACGTTTCAGTTGTTCCTACGTAACTATACACTTTTCGCTCCAATTTCTCTATTTTCATTTTATCCAACTCGTTTTAGGGAAAGATATAATTTTTTTTAATATGTGATTATTTATTTTATAGTGCAGGGAGAAACCATGCCGAGCATAAGTCATTGGGCTAGTAACAGCTATTCTAGGATCTTCAAACGTTGTACCTCAAAGAATTATTAGGTAATATATTCTGGCAATCAAATTCTTTGGGATTTCTCATTTGCTTTTTCAAGCATTTGGAAAACCCATGTCGACGATTGTAAGTCGTAAAGGATTGAACGAGTGAAATTCCTCACTTTTGTGGATTTATAGATTTGAAATTCTTCACTTCTGTGGATTTATGCATTAATGCTAAGTTTTTGTTAGCTATAGCTATCGATGCACACCAATATTGATGAGAAATCCTCAATAACGAATTCATAAATCGGAAAATTTCTCACCTACCACCAATCGTTGATCAAGTCACAAGGCACATCAAATCTAAACTATTTAGAACCACATACACGTGTAGTTTTTGGGCCACATTTCACTCTACCATAGGCTAGGCCTCCTGTCATGTTGCAATCACCTTAATTTGACACCAAACATGGGCAAAATATCAATTCAATTTAGAAATAAAAGCACTTAAAATATCTTTAAATTTGATTCAAGGGTTGAGATTAGCTGCGGCCAATAGGAATATTTGACCCACTTTTTTAACTTCAACTCTCCATGCATTATCGCCCAAAAAAAAAAAAAAAAAAAAACCACTCTCAATGCATAATCAACTCAGGTGCACCACACTTTAAAGTGCACCAGAGTTAAGAAATCTCTGTAAAATTCGTTACTTGTGTGGGCATGGATTTGACAATACCAGATTCAATTAACACTTGAGCCCAGAAGAAATAGGTTCGCAGAAGATAACTCAGAGATTAAGGTGCCGTTTGGCATCTCTATTTTCAAAGTTTAAATGTCTTAAAGTGACTTGATACAGTTGTTTTTGAAATTTAGTAATTAGAGTTGGCAAACGGAGCCCAGAAGAAATAGGTTCGCAGAAGATGACTCAGAGATTAAGGTGCCGTTTGGCATCTCTATTTTCAAAGTCTAAATGTCTTAAAGTGATTTCATACAGATGTTTTTGAAATTTAGTAATTAGAGTTGGCAATCGGGTCAGGTGAGAAGTGGAGCCCACTCTTTGGACTCCAACCCGTAACTGACAAATTTTTCAAAAGGGTTGAAAACCTGCCCCCAGCACCTGTGATCACTCGAGTCGGGTCAACCCACAAAACTTTTGATGGAAGTGGCCTATCCAATAGGGCTATTAAGTTTCGTCACTACCATATCAACCTCGATTACTTCTTTTTTTAAGCTCTTACCTATAACATAATAGAAATGAAAAACTTGAAAGTTTAAAATAAGTTAGCCTTGTATATAATATATAACAAAAACTTCAATAAAAATAAAAATAAAACCCAACGCTTTACACAATAAATAAACAAAATTAGAAATAAATGTTAAGGAATAGCAGCCTTGCCGAATTGTGGAAAATCCGCAAGTATATAAGCATTATATGTAGTATAATGGAATCTATGGCGCTACACATGGCCTTAAAAATGGTTTGAACACAAGCGAATTAGCCGAAGAAGGCATGTTGAGATGAATAAATATAAAATCGAGAAGTACTTGAATGGAAAAAGTTAAATGTGGTAAAATCTTGAAGTTTCTATCAAGCTAAGGACAAGTCTTTCACTCTTCTTGCTGTAATATTCAAATTAAGTAATATAAAAAAAACTTATTCTGTCTTTCTTTTTTGTAACGTACTTTATGTCAATCAAAGAAGAAGAATTTCTCATTCCAGCAAACCATGTATTGTTTTTATTAGTGTTAGCCCATTATCTTATCCCTTCATCTAACAACCTCGAAGTTTACTGGATTTTTTAATTATAGGTTTTGTTGAGATTCAATAAAATGGCAAGTGAAGATTTGATGAGTGTAAATCTAAGCTTACTGTTGTATCATAGGATGAAAAGAGTGTCAAAGGGGCTGCAATTGTCAAAGCGTAGCTGCTTGTAGGAGAAAATTTTCTGACCAATCTAACAATGGGGTCATATTCATGTAAGAGACAACTTGCTTGATCTTTTGAGAGGGCAGTGATTTTTTTCAGTTTTGAAAATGATAGGTGTGACATGCTAATGGACCTATTATCGGCTTTGATCTATGGAATTCTCAAAGGCTTGACCTTAAATAACTTGGATTGAAAAAAAAAAACTAAGGTGTCAGTTTTTAAATGGAATGAATGATTTCTTTATTAAAAAAGTTTCAAGGATCAGGTTTTTTTTTTTTTTTTTAACTTCTTGATTAAATAACTGGACGTACTCCCATCAATCTTGGCTAGTTTCAAAGAGTTTTGCTAGCAAAATTAGTTTTGAGAGTAAAAATTAAAAACAAATATAGCAATCTCTCTAAACTAATGTGCTAATAATATTTTAAAGTAAAGCAACAGAATTATTTTAACAATTTCTCAAGGCCCGTTGCATAGATTTGAATTTTTTGAAAGTCCAAGAAATGTACTCCCAAAAGTAGTTAAACTCAAAGAAACAAAGGCAATGTTTGGAATCTTCGCTTTGATAGAAAATGAAATAGAGAGATATGAAGAATAAATACCAAGCCATCACTCTAATAAATCAAACTATACAACAAATGAGTGAGAAAAAATGAGATTGTTCTACTCATAAAAGCTTAGGACCGAGTGTCTGTTTGAAAATTTTTATAATATAATCTTACCTTTTTAATGGTTCACTTGTTTTTTTTTTTTTTTCTTTATCCCATTGGATAGAAATAACTTTATTACCACATTACACACAAGTAAGACACATGTTACCAAACCTGCTTTCATGCTCATGATCAGCTGTATATTCGTACTCAAATTATAAAAAAATTATTATTATTTTTGTATATTTTTATAAAAAATAATGATTTTAAAGCTCTTTTATCCAGCTATGCTATTGCATTTTACATCTTATCTAAAATTTTAATTTGGCATGGATTCCCATTTTTTCAGCGCTGCATGGGCAGTGTAGCTTTCTGAAATCCATATCGTAATCTAATCTATAAAGACAAATATGGACAATTATGTATAAATACTATGATGAACAAGACACTCGTTATCAACATCCACATCCACTCTAATGCAATTGGATGTATTGTTATTTTCATAAAAAGCAACAAATAGATGCACTCTAAATGATAATAAAGAAAAAGAAAGAAAGAACTCTAAATACTAACGTGCCCAGTGTTATAGTGGTGGCCCCAACAACTATATTTTGCAAGAGAGATATTTAGCTGTGGAGTCAACCATCCTTTAAAATTTACAATATATGTATATATATATATATATATATATATTTTTTTTTTGAGGTACTTGAACTTATAATAATCTAAATTATGATGATTTATTTTCTTTTCTCGGAGGACCAAATATGGTTGTCCCCTCTGTGACATCGGACTCTTGTAGAAAGGTGAAAAACCTTCGATTGATAGACATGTAGATATCATGAGCTAAATACTCCCTGAATATATGGGTAATCTAAACTCTATCTAATGTATTAATTTTCTCTTCAATTCTTTTTTTTTTTATTACTCTAATAGTTTTTCTCATTCATTGAACTTCTAATAACTTTTATAATTAATGAAATAACTTGCTATTTTGCTAAACAAGTAATAAAAATAAGAATACAAAGTCAAATTAAGCCAAAAAATAATTTTATAAAAAAAAATAGACATAACTTTTCCTATGCCGCCCATTCCTGATAAAGATTTTATGACTGCAGTTTTTAAAAAATAATTTGATAAATAATATTTACATTTTGATTTAAAAATGAATTTGTCATAGTTATGGAAGATCCTCAAAAGCATAAGGTAAATCTCAAAATAGTATTACAATAAATCAAAGAGAAAAACTAAACATAGAAATGAGCAAAGAAGCATAATCAAATAATTCTCACATATAATATAGTCATTTCAATTGGTTTCATTGACCTCCGAAATATATTGCATCGGTGAGTGGGATTCAAGCCACATTTGTGTTTATTTTTAGCTTTTAGGATAATCTTTCTTTTCTTTTTAAGCCTAGTTCTCTCCAATGTAAAGGCAATAAATATTGTTTGGCTTAAATCTAGCCTATAAAATCGTAGCTGAATTGATTAAATAATTTAAGAAAATCATAATGATCTTTTTTGGATATAGATGTATTATATGGTATGATATTTTGTTATTATGTATACATAATAATGCATACATAAAAATTCGCAAGGAGAAGTAAAACCTTTAAAATTAAAATTACTTCAGAATTCATGTAAGTGTCAACATAGACTTAGGCTTTGATTGCCCCATCATCTTTTATTTAAATAAAATGAAGCCCAAGGTGGGATGGGTATACTTTAAAATGAGTGGAATAGTTTGATCAAGGAAGAGCATGCCCCCTTTATAAGTTCGGAAAATAAAATACGATGAAAGTTGTGACTCCAAATGTCACTCATCTAAGTTGTAAGTGCCTAAATATTACGGGCTTGGTTAGGCGAGTATAAAACTCTTAATAATGCTGTTAAGCTCCTCTGGAAGGATTAAATGCCTTGAACCTGAAAGGGGGAGAAGGAAAGAAGGTCGAGCCCCCGGCTGCAGTTAGCCAAAGGCACTTTGATGCATAAGTTAGTGCGGTCACTAAACAGAGGGAGAGTGAGTGGGGGAGAAGAGAAAGTTCAGGTGATATGCTCAAGGGGTGTGTAAGGCATGTATTGCCTAGAGCGTATATTGCGTACCTCTTCATGGGTCTTACCTATGCATATATATAGACGATTATCCCAGCGGAAGCTCCCTTAGTGGAGGTATGTGAAGGTACGGTTCCATCAGCCCATACCTCGAACCCTTAGTGGAGGTAAGTGAGAGTACTGTCTCATCGAATCGTCCCCCAAACTCGAACATAAATGCGGACACGACCGTCGGATAGGGATAACCCGTTATCGATATCCGGCGGCCACCATATTCGACAGTACGTTTTGCAACGTAGCTGTACCATCACATAATTGAGACGTGACACTTAGTATTCACCTTGGCCAATACGAACGAACTGAAGAAGTCACCAAGGTCGGGAGTGCGTGAGCTCGGGCACTACTGCCGAGATGCACAAGGCCGAGTATAGAGAAGCATGGTCGATACTCTTATCGAGGCTAGCTCAAGCTCGGTGCCGGCTGGCATAGTTATCGAGCTGAATAAAGCCGATATCAAAATAAATCTAGTCGGTATTTTTACCTAAACCAAAAATAATCTCGGTGTCATGAAAACACCCCACACATAAGTGTTGATAGAAAAATAACGATAACATGTGACATAAAAAAGGACTGTAATTCCAAATTTCACACCAAAAGGATGATAATAATATTTAAAATAACAGCAGTTTGAAGATAAAATGATAAAATCAAATGTATTAAATAGTGCACGGTAGTATGTGATTTTGGAATATGCTCCCATCCTTCTTCTTGAACGGTGAGGATCAACTGTCTCTGTATCTGGGGTCATGGAGATTATGGCATCTTATGGCCAGATGTATTCATTTATTTACCTTTGAGTGAGGATCAATTCCTATCAATGGTTAATTAATCCCCACCCAAGAAGACTATAATAATAAATAATGAGACGAGAGAGAGAATCATGATGATGACAGGGGGGTTTACGCTGCAAAACAATTACACTTTCCGTTCCACACTCGCAGTCGCAGTCGTCGGGTATCCAATGACTCTGCTGTCAAAGCCACAAAAAACTCTCTCCCTGCAATATCGCCTTGTTTTCTCGCAGCACGAGAAAAATAAACCTTCCATTTAAATATGGATGACAATATCTCCCTACAGCTGGGCTAGTTTGACACTTTATTAATATAGTAAAAGTCAAATAAACTCTTCAATTTTCATACAAGATGTCACATCACTCCCTCTATTTTTTTTTTCAAAAAAAATAAAATAAGCAACCACCTTTATCCACTAAAATGCGAAAAAAAATTATACTTTTCCATACAAAAAGTCAAAAAAATTCTATAACAAACAACTAATAACAAAATACTATTATAACCCACTTATATTTTATTCTTTCTTCAAAATCAACTTTACTTCACTTAACTCTATTAGTAGAATTGCCAAACTGGCTTGAGATTTTGCATTATTTGGACTTTGACTGCTTGTTTGAAAATATTTACATATGGCACTCACAGCTCAAGTATGGTCAAATATTTATTACATCTAGGTGGCCTCCAAGTATAAACATTGTTTATTCATGTGCGGAGATTATTGCTTTCTCAAAAAGTGGCCCTTTTAGTGGAGCCCCACCTAGAGGTATGCTAATAGAAGAATGTATGATGATGAAAAAATATATATATATATATAATATTCTCCTATATATATATATGTAGATGAGGATAAAGATGAGACTGTCGTTTGAATGATTTTAAATAAAAACAACGTGACATCATAATTTATAGAGATAAACCGTAGGTGTGTATGAATGAATTGGATTTGATTAAAATTAGCCCCCGAAATATAAAAGTAAGAAGAATTTGGATCCCACCGTACCAGATGAATGACGAGCTTCGAGAAAAGCCATGTGTGGGCTCTTTATGGATCAGATCAGACACAATCAACATGAATCTGGGCTGCAACCCAACTTGCCATTTGTTATATTTTCTTGTATTGTGACAGATAATAATGCACAATTTTAGATCTAAAGCCCTAGTCGATTGCATTTTATATTGGGACCAACATATTAACACTTAAGGTCCTGCTTGTTTCATGTAATTGAGTTTTTAGAAATTTCAAGACTTATATTCTTATAAGTGGTTAAACATGAAGAATCGAAGTTTAATAATCCAACATTGACTATGTATAGGCGAGAATCTACATCCAAATCAAAATTTAATCAAACTCCAATGGATAATCACGTGACTTTGACCAATAATTAATGATCCAAAAACACACTCTAAACATAGCTATATCTTAGATATATACAAGGTGCTTGAATACTATCGTTGTCATTATCATTCGCAAAGTCTTATTCCGTTATTTTGTTGTTGGGTCTGAGAGTCATTATTTTTCAGTTAGAACTCTACTAATACATTTAATAACTCCGCAATTCATTACATAAGTTTACAAAAACACATACGTATGGTCACGGAGGAATCGATCAGGTTGGTTGGCAACCCCACATTACATCCTACCACTATTTTAATGAGTGTGGGCTTCATGGCTGGGATAGATATTGAAAGAAAGAAAAAAGGGCAACAAAGGCTAAGGCCCAAAGCTCATTTTCTCGTCTAGGACTCCTCAATCTCAATTTATCTGGAAACGAGAAATTAAAGCTACACACATACCTCACCCAACCCTAACTCAGGAAACCCCTCTTCCTCCACTCTCCCTCCTTTTTCCCTTGATACAAATAAAACCCCTCAACACAAATTTTCCCTCCAAATCTCTCCTCCCCCTTCACATCCTAACCAACACCCAAAAAAACCTAACTTCTTTCCTTCCCTCCTTTTTTTCCCCACTCCAACGTCTCTATTTCCCACCCTCTCTCTCTCTCTCTCTCTCTCTCTCCTAGGGTTTTAGTTTTCCTCTCATTCTCATTTGTTCCCTGTTCTCCTTTCAACATTGGATTCCTTCTTTTTTTTCCATCAATACCTTTCCATCTTTGACATATTCCGTTGATTTCCCCCTTTCTTCTATTTGGGTTCTTTCTATTTTCTTCTCTACTTCACCCTTTCCACACCTTTCTCTTCATGAGCTTTCAGTAGTAGCAGAAGCATGGGAAAATACATGAGAAAGGCTAAGATCACAAGTGAGGTTGTTGTGATGGAGGTGTCTCAGGCTTCTCTAGGTGTCCGAACCAGAGCAAGAACCTTAGCCCTTCAAAATCTGCAAAACACTAGCCCTGCCACCTCTTCTTCTTCTTACCTTCAACTCCGCAGCCGCAGGCTTGAGAAACCCGTTGCGGCGGAGGAGGAGGAGGCCAAGAAGCCCAAAGAAGGTTGCAAACAGAAGTGTAGCTCGAACTCTAGATTGGGTTCTGTTTCTGTGAATTCCGGGTCTGTAGGGTCGGTTTCAGTGAGCTTTTCGATGAATGGAGAAGAGGAGGGTCTTTGGCCAGACATGGAGGCCTCCCTGGGGGAGAATGTTTTGGAATATGAAGGAAGAGAGAGGTGGGGTACTCTGTCTGTTTCTCTGTTCTTGTTGTTTTAATTCCTTGTAGAGATGTACTTGGTTTTTTTAGTCATTTATTGATGTTCTATTTTTTTTTTTTCTCAGATGCTTGCATGATTTTTTTTTTTTTCTGTGTTGGGTTTGTGTGTGATTTTTGGAAGGTTCTATTGTCTTTGGAAGACATGTAATGTGATCTATGTTTTTCTTTTACTAGATGTGTCTACTTTGATCTTTTTTTCTAATAGTATTGGAACCTAAAATCATTATTGATTTGTGCCATTTGCTCTATTGCTTTTTTGGGGTTTGGGGTTTAGGTTTTTTTTTGTTCTCTTTGAAAGTTTTTGTATTCTTAGTTATATTGCAACTTCTTAGTTTTTACTCAAGAAAGAGCCACTGGGAAACATGAATCTTTATTTGGGGTTTTAGGCTTGAAAACTGCTTGTAGAGATTTTGGCTTGTTTGTCTGTGGTTTGCTTCTTTGAAATTTGTCTTTTCTTTTGTTTTTGGTTCATACACCTTGCCTACTGGAAAAGAAAAAACCCCTGCTTTCTTCCCCTTCTTTTCTTTGTTCCTGTCCTTGTGAGTTGTCATGTTAGCCTTGTGCTGGTTTTTTTTGCACTTTGATGCATGCACATATCCTTTTCACTTCAGATGATGTATGTCCCAAAGCCTTCTCATTCTACTTTTCTTTAGGTAAAAACATACAAAGTCTCTTTCTTTGGAACTTTCATGGCTTAAAGTGTGGCCTGTGTTTGCTGGAACTTGGGGTACTGTTTAGAAGTTAGAAAATGGGTTTTCCTTGTGTCTATGTTTGGAAGTGTTGTCTAACATGTGTGATGTCTCTCTCACATTTCTGGCTTAAAGTGCTTTCAAGAAGGTTTATACATGGCTGAATGACCTGTTTGAATGTTACACAGTTATGTTTCTGGGACATGAGTACTACCAAGAACTCTCTCTCTCTCTCTCTCTCTCTCTCTCTCTCTCACACACACACACACACACACACACACACACATTATATGCAAGTGGGATAAGAGAGTTAATGCTGCTCCTTTATTGAGCATTGACTATTCAATAAGAAACTCCCCTCATTTTGAAGCTTATATTTTTAAGGTGCTATGCTCCTGATTTATGTCTTTTAGTGTTTGTATTCTTGTTGCAGTGCTAAGTTCTTGATGGAGGTGGAAATACCACTAAAATTGGGTCTATAAATGTCATCAATGTGCTTCATTGTTGCGTGCACGGATATTTGTTACGCACCTTGTAGTTTTGTCTTATGCTTTCCTGATTGAACTGCTTATGTGACAAAAACCTATTCACTTGGTTGAAATTTTGATTTGAGCAACAACTCTTATTTGGAATGGAGGGTGGATGATTCTCTCTGTTGTATCATTGGTTATGGAGATTTTGTAACAAAAGTAAATTTCATTTGACAAGAGCCTGTGGCACAGTTGCAAGGTGTTCATGGTCACAATCAAAAGGTTGCAGGTTTGAGTCACGTGACCAATCAATAGATATATACATAAATATATATAATTAGTTTCATTTTGAATTATGTTAGTACTAATGTAAATGTGACCTTTGTTCAAACATTCTGTATGATTTTAGTGTCTTTGAGGTCTCTGTTGTAATAAGTTCATATTACTGCAGAAAGTACAGATTTGTATTGGATGTAACATGTGCTTTAAAGTACAGATTTGTATTGGATGTAACATGTGCTTTACTTGCTAATTCTAAGACAAACTATTGAAGAATTTCTAAGAAATTCATTAGATGCCACTTTCTGACAGGAGCGTTAGGGAAACTACGCCTTCCAGTCTGATAAGGGATCCAGAAACCTTAGAAGCACCTGGTTCCACAACCAGGCGTACAAGGGCAGCTGCATCAACCAGGAGAAAACAGAACACAATGAGTAGAATCATCCCATCAGCACAAGAGATGGAAGAGTTCTTTGCCAGTGCAGAGCAACAACAGCAAATGATATTCATGGAGAAGTATAAAATCCTTGCCTTTTTCTGAATTAAGTTTTCTTTAAATAACTTTTATAACTTTCAGAAACTTGTACTGACAATGTGACCTATTTAGTAGTTCGAGTACTTATTATTCTCTTTGGTTGTAGGGTTTACCTACATTTTCTTCTGTTCAAGATAGTACTATAAAATGCCTTCTATTTTCTTTTAATATCAAGATACCGATTAGATGGGCCCAAGAAACTTGTTTTCCAACCAAAGTTCATTCACATAACCTTTTATGTAGTACAAAAGATTTGAGATTAATATTTTTAAGATGTTTGTTTATTTGTCATCCAATGTTGTATTTAGCAGTTTAAAAGCCCAAATGATTGGTTAGAATAGCTTTTAGACACTTCACATGGTACCTGATTTCTTTTACTTCCTCTTCCTATGACCCATCATTTCTTTGTGGGTTCTGATCTCATCATTATTCACATACTCTGAGCAAGGATTGGGGAACGGCTTATCTTGCAAAACATTCTCTTCTCCTTTGTTGCGTTTCTTTGATCCTCAAGACCATAATTATGAGTTGGATCTAGTTCATGTTAAGTTGACACATTTGATGGTGCAATGCTGTCAGCCTGTCACCCAGTGTTTGGTCTTGATTAAAGTCAAGATAAATAATTGTGCAGAAGTTGCGCCAAAGGTCCAGGAAAGTCATTTGTCATGTCTAGATTATTAACTAAGATAAATGATTTGTGTTTATTGGCAAATTTACTTCTATACCATCATCATCAAAGTCCTGTCCCAACTATGTTGGGGTTGGCTACATGAATTTTGTTTCTCCACTCCGATCTATGCCGAGTCAAATCTTCTGATAAGTTGTATTTCTTCAAATATATTTTTACTGCCTTCATCCACGTCCTCTTTGATCTACCCCTTCCCCTTAGTGGGACATCAACCTGCATAGCCAATTGTTTTATTACCGGCGCTGTTGCCGGCCTGCATAGGACATGCCCAAACCATCTCAAATGAGTTTCTACTTCTATACTATCTTATGTATTATTAACATAAAGATCCAGCATCTCTCTTGTAGAATTTAACACCTTTAGTAGCGTTCCATGTTTTATAATTTCTTTACCATCAATTTGTGCAGGTACAACTACAACCCAGTAAGTGACTCACCACTCCCTGGACGCTATGAGTGGGTGACAATGTAAGATTGGAGCATTGGATCCATTGACGGGCCTTCTCATCTGTAGTTCAGCTTCATGACCTTTGCCTTGACTGTCAGGTGGGATGGGATGGAGATGATTTCTCCCTTAATGCAATGATTTGTAACATCCATAGCTGTTATGTATTGTGCAAAAAATCAAGAAAATCCCCTTATTCTAGTTCTAGTAGATAGTTTAGGTTAGTCGTAGCTTCAATCCAATTGTCATTTCTCTTTGTAATAGCAGATAGAATCAGACTCATTAGGCTCGTACAGGAAAGGTCCCTGATTCTGTTTTTATGCATTGTGCTGCTTTAGGAACTCAATGCCCAAGGAAGTTAATATTTTCCAATTTCCA
This sequence comes from Umbellularia californica, assembly GCA_028538565.1. Lineage (NCBI taxonomy): Eukaryota > Viridiplantae > Streptophyta > Magnoliopsida > Laurales > Lauraceae > Umbellularia > Umbellularia californica. The sequence continues at coordinate 6,544,603 of JAPQWN010000001.1, read as the reverse complement.
TTTTTATGCATTTTTGTGCTTGCACTGTTTTCTCCTTTTTGGCAAGCTACTCTATCTAACCCTGAATTCAAGCAGTTGATTGTGAGTAATCACAACCACACGTGCCTCATTGAATATTACAAGTGCTCTTTAAGATGGATAGCATTTGATGGGTTTATGATCATCTAATCATAGTGGTTTGGATGGTTTATGATCATCTTTTTGGGATGGATTCCCCTGTGGACCATCTGAATTTTTGTGCTGTGTTTGCCCAGTTGGAGGAGCATTACAATTTTAATCAGCCTGTTACCTGATCATAGTCGTTTTGTATATATTACAGAAAGCAGTTTCCGTAAAGTTCAGTGTCCCTGAAATTGTACACAGTGGGTTCCATGTATTTTAAAGCAAACAGCTGGAATGAATCTCTGCCAATTGTTGGTGCCATGTTCAGATGGCACTGTGATCAAAGGGATGTACACTGATTGAAACATAAATTAACACAATCCAATTCCATGATGTGGGCATTTTCACTGCAAGAGAATGTATCTCTCTAATTGAAGTGATATTTGGGCATGCTCCAGTCACAAGGAGGGTTTGATCCAATGGTAAAGGCCAAAGTGAGCCCCACCCCCACATATGCACCCTTTTTGTTGTATGGTCCAAAACACATGGCCCCAGAGATCGAACCATATAGTTGGACTGAGTGTATAAAGTCCAACAAACCATCTCTTATCTGTGTCCCATGGATGGATGGTGGAAAAGAAATGGTCAGGAATCCAAATTCAACGGGTAAAAGCTAGAGGTTTACTTCCCTCACCAGAGGGTTGGGTCCCAGCCCCAGAGCTGGGTTGAAACTAAAAAAAGGTAAAAGCCGGAGAACTGAGGATAGCCCAGTATTGAGTAGGCTCAATTTTCTGCCACAAGCCATCCATCTGCCATAGCCATAGGCCACAATTTCCAGTCTGGGTTAGTACAGGGGATGATGACTTATGCACAAAGTTTTGTATTGTGTAAGACAAACATTGAAGGGTAACACAGGTGCCCTGTGGCATCAGTCAGACACAGGACAGTGAGCTGGGATTGAAGAATGGTAGTTGGTGGAGAATCTCTACTCTATTTATACATTTGACAGCTTTTACTGAGGTAAGTCTGTTTTCTCTTTCAAACATTGATGATGGTTGTATTTGTCCTTTAACAATGGAGCACGTAAGTAGTAGTGGCACATGGGTCATGGACCCCACCGGAACAGTTTCATGACAGAGTGGAAGATATGGGCTGCCTTCAACTTATCTTTTCTTTTCAGTATCCCCATTCTTGTAACTGACAATGTGTAAAAGATGATGACATTTTAACAGTCGCTTGTGCTGTGTTACTGTAATTTTATTATTAGCATTCAAAGTAAAGACTAGGGGGGTATGTATGTGTCAATATTGGGTTCAATTGGGCTTGGCCAGCCTGAGTGTGACTTGTGTATTATCCACATTGGGTTGGCTTTAGGCAGTCTTGTTGTTAATCGGCCCAAGCCCTGTCCTTTGCATGCCAACCCAGGTCCATACTCAGCAAAGAGGGGCTTTAACACGTTGGCTTTATATTCGGATGTTATTGTTGATGTTGATATTGTCGTTGTTATTATTATTTTATGGTGGGAGATGGGATCCATTATTCATCCCTCGATACTAAGGTGAGATGTTCCCAACAAACTGGGCAACCCTTCGTTCTCATATTCCCTAATTAGTTGCCTTTACCACCACTTTAACGTGCTGGTTTTTGCTCCAATTTATATTGGATCCTAAAATATGGGTCTTACACTCATTTGTATCTTTTCAGGTTACCATAGAGTTTCTCCACCTCGTTACGGACATGTTTGTGCAGGATCTGAGGAAGAGAAAACACGGGTTATTGTTATGTGGCAATACAAGCAAGTGCAAACCCAAGTAGAGGGGTCTTGGGGCTTCAACGGCCACCCAACTGGAAAAAGGCCAATGGGCTCCCTAAAGCCCATTGAGCCCATCTCCCATTTAAAAATTTGTCTACCCCCCATGCGTTTTCCCAAACTCACACTCTCTCTCACAAAACACCAAATTGGATGAGACCTTCAAATAACACTTCGTATTTGGCATTGGTGCGCCATCGTTGTCCCTCTCTAAGTAGGCAGTATTCCTTGCAGTGCGCCACCGCCCATTCCTCCTTTTGTTCTTAAAAGCTCATCTTTAGGTAGGTACCCATATTTGTTCAGTTTTTTTGCTTTCGTGTATTGATTGGCAATTTGCCTATCTTTTGTTAGATTATTATCTTCTGAACACCATCTCCTGTCACCGTACTGACATGGAGTCTTTGGGGGAACATTTGCCTAACATGAGGAAAATCATACAGATTTTCTGTGTGACTCATTTTCCAACGATCAATGCAATAATTTTCTGCACAGAAAAAAGACTTTTTTTAAAATGATTTTTTACAACATAAAGCAAATAATTGCATATGAGCACAAACTGGGTGGCTCACTTTGAGATCTGCAAAAGATCTCTATGATTCACTACAAGACCTAACCGAAGTAGGGCTTTTTTTCCGTTTTCTTCTTTTAAAACCAAAATTGCAATTAGGAATTTGAGATCATTCAACACTTTATCGTCATTATCGTCATTATCATTTTTACTTTTCAAATGAGTAAAGTATATTAAGCTGTTTAAATGTATTTGGATTTTTCTGGGTGTATTTCACAAAATTCTCAAATTAAAATGTAAAATATATGAAATTTTGGCCATTTTCTTTATTTTTATTGACTCATATACATTGGCTAAGAAGAATAAGCTAATGGTTATTTTGCGTTCATTCATTTCAAGAAGAGAGCTTCAATTTAGAAGGATAGGAGAAAGATAATAGAGAATTTGATATAGTGTTGGCTCTTTATCTCATATAGTGTTATAAAAAAAACTATTATGATTTTTTAATAGCTCTTAAAACTCAACTGACACACATCAGTTTGGCAATCACTAAACTCATAAAATCATCTTTCAAATTATCATTTTAAATAAAATAAATATTTTTCAAGCCCCCCTCAATTGAAAATCCTGAGTCCACCACTGGGCTTCAACCCCAACCCATAACTGAACGAAAGTTTTTTTAAAAAAAAACTACAAATTATGAAAATTAATGGTTTTTTTTTCACATTTGCCCCTACCCCAAATTTCCATTTTTTTAAACACTGAGCCCCCAAAGGAAAATTTCTTGGGTCCGCCCCTGAATACAAGTCAAACGTATGTGGTAAGATTTGGATATCTCCTATCCAAAGAAAGTTGCTACTTTTCCACAGTGAAAGTGATATGCAGCAAGTTCTCACATAAAACTGTCGCTTTTTCCTTTTCCTATTCGTGGGAGTGACGCTGCACAAACGCGTCCTGAAATCTTGTTAAAATCCATGGAATATCATGAATGTTTCTTACTATTCTCAATTGCACATGAATGTTTTTGACCATTAGGCATCCATATATACATCCAAGAGAAGATTCAAATATGTATGATTATTTTGGGATTACCCATCAGCAAGTGGACCATTATACAATCAGTCCTCTTCCAAGTCCTACATTAAAAAAAGTTCAATTATTATATATTATAGACGTTGGATTCGATTTCGAAATTGAGCTCTAATTTCGCAATTGATTGCAAAATTGGAGCTCAATTTTGATTTCAATTTTAATTTAAGGAGAGATTTTAGGGATTTAGGAGAAATTTTTTATTTTAGTCATCTAAATATAGAGTCCAACACATTCAACACATCTATCTACATATTAGACTTTTAGATAAAGATGGTTTCTCATGTGGCCTAAAAAGATTTCTTTCTAACCTATAAGGATACACGTTACATAGATCTATGGTCATAAATTATAAATCTATGGTTAAATAATTAATTTTAAATTAATTATTTAAAATTATTGACTATTTTTAATATTATAAATTATATTGCCCGCAATAAGCGCGGGCGTGTTTTGCTAGTTTATATATATTATAGATGTAGGCATCGATTTCAAAATTGGAGTCCGATTTGCTAATCAATTGCAAAATTTGACTCTAATCTCAAAACAATTAGAGAAATTGGATCTCAAATCAATTTCAAGAGATAAGCTATATCAACCAATTCAGAGTCCACTTTTGTTAAGCTTCTTTATGTGAATTCAAATTTTAATGTATATCTCTTATGGATAGGTAATTAAAGAGTTCAGATGAAAAAATCCACCTTACTCAATAACTCTATTCAACCATGTTAAAATGAGTCTTCTTTAGGTGAATTTAGAATTTTAATATATCATTATGGTTAGAAAATCCTTAATGTTTGTGATTTTTAAAAGTGGATCCTTGTTAGTGATTTATACATATGGGCTCCACATACAATAAAGTTTTTTAAAGTGGGCCTCATATTCTAATTCCTAAAGACGGGGCCACATGCAATTACAATTGATTGTTTGATTTTGATTTTAATATTGACTTTATTTTATCTTCTTTCTAAAAAATAGAGATATATCTTTATCCATTAGGATTTTGCTTATAAAGAGATTCATTTAAATAGAATTCATAAAATATCTTATCTTTTGGATTGCATTTTTCTACCTTTTTTTTATTCATCCCTGATGTGTACCTGTAAAATCTAAATTACTCAAGTCCAAAATTATCGTATGTATTGGCTCCCAATGTCCCAGTGAGATTTTGGCCAATTCCGCTGAAAGTGAAATGTTTTAAAGTTATTTTTAAGAAAATATAAAAACAAAAGGGATTCTTACAAGAAGATATAAATGCCTCCGGTAATATTCAAATAAAGATAATATTTGAACTTTTGTCAAAGAAGCATGACCCACTTTTAGATCAACCAAACCGTGTCGTGCCGTACCCCAATTAGGCCAAGCAGTGCCACCCATGAGCTGGCCCACATGCCCATCCTAATATTATATTTTTAAATTTAGTTATATAAATTAAAAGAGACATTATGTGCTTTTAGGGTTTTCAACTTGAAATAAAGTTGAAATTACTAAAATAAATACATAAACATTGATGTGAATTTATATAAGACTCGAAGTTTCATACTCATTTATATAAAAAATAATATTTACTTTGTATAAATGTCAGGCTGGGCCATGCTTCGAACTATAATAAATGTTATATATGTTTGTTTTATATTTATTTTGTCATTAAGTAATATCTCATAAAATAGCCACAAATTGGATGTGTTTTTATTTCTGATAAGGCCGGGCATGCTTTGCTAGTCGGTTATTAAAAACTCACTTATGAGTCAATCTAAATTGCTTATGCATATTTTCCACATCTATATTGAACTGCCGGCCCCCGGACAATGAACAGAAATACTGATTATGGACACACAAACATCCCATATGTTATAAGTGAAAAATAGTGTCAAGTTGATGCGCCAGTAGTTCCCATCATTAGAAAGAGATGGTGTTCGTGTTCTCTCTCTAATCCAATATTAGCTCAAAGAAAATGGAATTCAACGAATGGGGTTTGAAATGGTATATTATATATATTATAGGGAAATATTCTACTACATCTATCCCTCACCATAGGGTGAGGGATGCTTCTATAAATAGAGATTTTCAAGTACAAAAAGAGGATTTCAAGTACATAGGGTGAAGTACAAAAGGAGGATTCATGCGCAAAAAAGGGAAAGTTCCCTCACCCTATGGTGAGGGATGGATGCACATGAATGTTCCCCTATATTATAAACAATATAACAATATTACAAGTATGGGTAATATCCTGTTTCTAGGTTTAGTAGCCACAACTAGACAACATCACCAAGAAATAGGGAGGAACAAAACCAAGAAAAATAAATTTGATAAATATGGACCAACCAAGAACTTAGTAGCCATGGCCCATGACTGGAAAACTTTCTTTTTTTTGACACACTCATGCAAGTCCCTCATCACCATGGCTACGGTCAGAGATTGATCTGGTTGTTTCTATGGAGGGAAGGTACCTCACATACTGAGCTACGGGATGTCTTGTGATTTCCAACGGAAACTTTCATGTTTGAAATGGAAACTTATATTAATGGTAACTAAATATCTATTTGATCTATATAAGAAAAACCTTCCATATTTCCAATCCTACTGCCCTAGCAATTGGCAAGGGTCTTATGCTTTCTATTTTTATAAGTCGAGCTCCAACTGCACGATGCATTCAAGGTAAATTTATATCTGACGTCCTTTACTAACAATTAATTCAGACTTTAGACAAGAAAAAAGAACAAATTTTAGATAGCTTTGGTTATTCAAAAACCAAATGCATGAATCTCTCTATTTAGCTCTCAATTTGTAAATCTCTATAGTTAGCTGCGACAAATACAAACGTCCATTTTCAATTTAATCAAATGCATAAATAGACCTTGCCCTCATTAATGTATAAATTAAGTTACTTGCACTTGGGTTTAAGAAGATTAAAATGGTTGCACTAGTGAGCAAAGTTTAGAAAAATTTAAGCTGAGTACTTTTTTTTATTTTGGCTAACGGAAGTTCCCAATCCTTTGGGCTGTACCAATTTTCCGGACCCATAGAGAAGCCAGGTAAAACCCCTCTAGCTTCGGAAGAAAGAGGAACTGTGATTTGACCACTCGGCTGACCCATCGGAGTTTAAGCTAGTACTTGAATCTAAAGATTTGTACTTTCTACCGTTACTAATTTCAATGGAATTTGCTGTCAAACTCTACTTTAAGGCAAGACAATCTATATAACCATCTACCTCATGAACTACTAGCAAAATGGCCCCGTGCTTAGCATGGGCATTAAAAGTTTAATAGAAATTTCATATATTTATATTTTATAAAATCTAAAATAGAAGTGTAAATTTCTCACACAAATTTACAGGTTTCTTAAAAACTACACAATTAAAATTTTAAATAATTAGTAAATATAGAAATTTAAAATCTTTAGTAGAAACATGAAATATGAAATATTGAGACGGGTGAAATTATAAGCAATTTAAAAATATGAGATTCTCCAATTAGAGATAGGTTTGATACTGATTTGGTTGCCTTACGTCAACTAAGAGAAAATAATATTTGCTGTCAAACTCTACTTTAAGGCAAGACAATCTATATAACCATCTACCTCATAAACTACTAGCGAAATGGCCCCGTGCTTAGCACGGGCATTAAAAGTTTAATAGAAATTTCATATATTTATATTTTATAAAATCTAAAATAGAAGTGTAAATTTCTCACACAAATTTATAGGTTTCTTAAAAATTACACAATTAAAATTTTAAATAATTAATAAATATAGAAATTTAAAATCTTTAGTAGAAACATGAAATATGTAATATTGAGACGGGTGAAATTATAAGCAATTTAAAAATATGAGATTCTCCAATTAGAGATAGGTTTGATACTGATTTGGTTGCCTTACGTCAACTAAGAGAAAATAATATATTTATTTCCATTATCACATATAGATGTTGTGAATACTGATCTATGTCGGAAATTGAAATTAAGATTCATAAAAGGAAACTAAAATGACAAAAAAAGAAGTAAAAAATATGAAAATACCTTAGTTTATTGTAGAGAAGAGAAGACCCAATAAAACTTGCGGTTATTCACACAAAGAAAAGAAAAAAAAACTGCCACGTAAAAAAGAGACTCGTGTTGGGAAGACTCTTTATGGAGAAAGTTACAACTCATTTCAGTTACAAAAAAATGGCTCCATATATGCTAATTTCAGTTACAAATATCCATAACAGTTTTAAGAGTTAATAATAGGCTCAGGTGAAAATCAAGAGGAATTTAAAAAGGCATTAAAGAGGGTCAAATTGGTATCAAAATGGTCAAAATAAAATTGAAATGAAGCGGCTGATTTCTCAATTGGAATCAGTTCGCTTCATTATATATAATGAAAATTATTGAAAAAGAGGGCAATCTATATAAGGAGCTACTGGGACAGCGCCCCATGATTTAAGCTCAGGGAAGAGTTGCAAGCTGAAACTTTCAATCAAGGCATGTTTCTCTAACTTGTTTGATTTATTTTAGGGGGATTCGGCGACGGGTCCTTAAACGCGACGGGTCCTTAAACATTTCATTTTATTGCCTTAGATCCACAATCTTTTTTTATAGTTTGATAGGTCATTTTCTCCAATTTGAAGACCTAAAATGTCTAATTTACCCTTTCTACAAAATCATATCCCACGATTAGTGGGATATGCCATTAATAACGGTCAACTACCATTCAATTAGCCAAATAAACTTAAAAAGATCCAAATAAATTTCAAAAAATGTAAATAAATCTCAAAAGATGAAAATCAATTTCAAAAGATCCAAATAAATTTCAAAAGATGAAAATAAATTTTAAAAAATGTAAATAAATTTCAAAAGATGAAAATAAATTTCAAAAGATGTAAATAAATTTCAAAAAATGCAAATAAACTCTGAAACAACAAAAACAAATTTCAAGAAATAGAAATAAATTTGAAATAACGCAAATAAATTTCAAAAAACAATATAATATCAAAAAACGCAATAAATTTAAATAGAACGTATAGAAATTTAAAAAGATGCAAATAAATTTCAAAAAATATAATAAAATTTCAAAAGATGAAAATCAATTTAAAAAAACGGAAATATATTTCAAAATAACCAAATAGATTTCGGAAAATATAAATAAATTTAAAAAGATAAAAATCAATTTCAAAAGATCCAAATAAATTTCAAAATATCCAAATAAATTCCAAAAAATATAAATAAATCTCAAAAGACTCAAATAAATTTCAAAAGACGTAAATAAAATAAAAAAAAAGCAAATAAAATTTGAAAAACGCAAATACATTTGACACAAACTTGGATAAATTAGTCCAGACTCAGATAAACTTGTCCCAGAACTCAGATAAATTAGCCAAAACTCAAATAGATTTGTCCAGAACTCAGAGAAATTTGTTTTAGAACTCAGATAAATTTTACAAACACTCAGATAAATTTCATAAAAACCCATAGATTTGTCAAAAGACTCAGATAAATTTTTCAAAAACTCAGATAGATTTGTCAAAAAACTCAGCTGGGCTTCCCTGCGCAGACTGGGTCGGGTTAGACCTGACCTGTGCTCGAACTGGCCTGGAAATCGAATAAAACACAAACTGGATTCTTCTTCTTCCCTGCTTCTTGTACTAGACTGTTTTGTTCTACACGGAGAACAAGAACCAGATGGCAAAGTGGACGTGCGCTCAACTCTTGCAGGCTAAGTTGCAACGATGAAAATAATATGTAAGACTCTGACGATCGCTTGAGGATAATAATATATAAGACTCACCTGAAACACATGGCGAAGACTTTTTTTCCGGTATAAACGTGGCGAAGACTTAGAGAAAAGAATTGTGAATTGTGAAGAAATGTCGACAGGAGAGGAGAAGGAGAAGGAGGAGGAGAAGTTTTTTGCAGATCTACAATTGCCGCAGCAAAAATTGGATGGTGGGCATTTGTTCCCAGCAGTCCTGTGTCCAAATCGGCAAGTGGATGCGTGCAGATTCATAGAGGAGTTGAAGCATCACAAGGGATGGCTAGAAGATGTGGTCCTTAAGCGTAGGTTCCGGCGATTGGCGAATCCAAATCCTGCTCACTATTTCTCCGGCTAGCAGAAATTGGATCCTCTGTTTTAGGCGATCAATCTGGAATAGGTTTTTCTACAGATACGTGGAGATCGGATCTGTGACGAAGATGATCTTTGGTGATTCTCTGCAACTCGTTCCGAAACAACAACCATCCTGTTCTTTGTCGGTAATGGCTCAAAAATACTGAGGATTTTAGAGAATCTCTACCTAGGAATGAGGAGGGGGAACTCAAGATTTGAAATTTTGAAATTTCAAAATTTTATGCCTAAACAGTTGAAAAGGGTAAATCAGTCATGAAAATTATATCCAGGGACCTTTGGCTGCAAACAGTCTAACTGCTTGGACCAGAGCCCTTAAAAAGAATTTGCCTGGACTAGAGGCTGGATAGATTCAATTCCAGAGACCTTTCACTAATTATCTTTTTATTTTATCATTGTGTCATGTGGTCTAGTGTCTGTATGTGTTGGTTTGTCATTGATGTGATGTATTGCTTTCCACATACTGACACCTGGACTGAGCCCATCTTGATGTATGTCCAAGACCAGCCCACTTAGTTGGGGAGTGGGAACCAGTCCCTGGATGTTCTACTTGAATCTGGCCCAAACCTTTGTAATCAGTCTTTGATAAGTAGCGTTGGTGTATATTGTAATATCTATAGGTAGAACTAAACCATTAAATTGGCCATGCCCAGCCCAAGTAGTTCTTGGGCCAAATGAGTAACCGGTCCATTTTTTGGTTTAGAGTTCTCAGCCTATGAGTTGCATCTAACCATTTTGGGTCCAGATCAATGAATTGATTGGACTCGGCCCCAATTATAAACCAAGTCTTAGACCCTCAACTACCCTCATTGTTACAAGCCACTTGCTGCTTTCTCGCAGGCCCTAGATATTGGTTTAGCAGTCGACTCGACCCAATTGGGCTTGATAGTCAATTGAGTCGGTTGTGTCTAAGGAGCCTGACCAAATACTTGGTCCTAACACATTACTAGACTTTGGTGACCTTTCGAGTTGAGTTGACATTTCGTGTGCCATAGGTGATTGATTCATGGCTTGAGCTGGGGAGCCCACTCCACTGACCGCCAAAGCTGTATATTTTCTGGCCTGCAATTTCAGCACTTGTGCGGCCCACATCAAGTGATCTTGACAGATGAAAATGACCATCACCAATGTGGACAGGTTTTTTTTTTTTTTTTTTTTTTTTTTTTTTATCCTAGCAAGGGGGCTGGGACTAGGAATGTAAATGGATACCCGATTCTCTGATTACCTGTAGGTTCCGACCCGTTAAAATTTGGGTCTGGGTCTTTATTTAGGCCCAGATAAGTAAATGGGTCCGAGTTTGGTTCCACCTTGGTTCGGACCCGTGGACCCAAGACCCAATATATTACCTCAATTTTTTAAAATTTCTCCTAAAAACTATATTTTTTTAATATCATTCTCTACCTTAACCCAGACCCGCATCCAGACCCCTCCCATATATGGTTCTAGTTCCGGTTCCGGTTAACCAACCCGTTTATAACCCTAGTTGTGACACAATAGAGAGCCTACATATACGACGTACCTGAAGTTTGAACCCCGCCAACCAGGTAAGAACTGATGCTCCTTACCATTCGAATAAGGAATCGTCCTTGTAGGTAGGAATCCTTTAAAACTCCATTGCGGGTGAATTGAATATTCTAACCTCTGTGTAAGATGGCTCTATAATTCTTCTTAATGTGCCGTATCTCTGTAGTGAACGTTCTGGTGTGATATGAGTCTATGACCTTGTAACTACTAGGGAACTTTTAATTAAAAAGAGAGACCCTCTTGGAGCCCACCCAGAGGCATGAAAAACAAGGAGGGTATTAAAAAGGTCAGATACCATTGCAATCTAATAATCTTCATGCTTCGATTTTGAGTCTCATGGGTAATTAATGTTATCATGGGTAGGTAGGTATTGTTAGAATTATTGGGCTTAAAGTGTGTCCCAATGACCACATGCCCATGCGGCCCCACTTGGACGACGATGCAATTACTTTAGGACTCGATTAACCTTAATACTCCTTATGGATATATTTTTGGTATTTTAGAAGAATTGCTAACCTAATACAGTATCATACGGAAAGTGAGTTGTCTAGGATAATTTATATAGAGGGTTTAGAGCTATATAGGGTTAGAAGTTATAGCTCTCTCTGCGAAGATAGGCTTATCTCATCGAAATTGCATAGAAATATAGTAGTAGAGGAGTGTAGTAAATTCTCAATTAAAGATAGTTGCTCAGATTAGGCGTATACCTTATATGTGTAGTATGGATCCGATGAGAGATATATTAGTCCCACACCAACAGTAGTATATATGAAGTGATTGGATCAGTCATGAATCTTGGCTAATACACAAGATAGAGAAAAAATGCCTTAAAAAGGAATCTCGTTTAAGAATGTCTTTGATTCTATGCCCTGCATCTGTTAAAGCAGAGCATGATTTAGAAAAGTTTGATTTTGAGATTATGTATTCATGATTCTATGCCCTGCATCTATTATTGGGATTTCATATCAACCCTTCTGGATCAATCAAATATCAACCCACATGGTCCCCACCACTACCAAAAGAAAGGTCAATTGGCAGATTCAAATCTGTAATATTGAGATAACTCTCTCAGTGCAATCTCTTTATTAGGGGCCTACCTCTGAAATTCCAAGATCTCGTGATTACTATCCCACTTATTAGCTCTCCCCATCAAAAGCACACCTCAATCTATGAGTCCCCCATAGTTTAATATGAGTATGACCACCATTTTAGTAATTTTTTTCCACTTAGTGACTCCCTCAAGAAAAAGTCCCCTTGAATGTGCGAGTCCAAATCTGATCGAAGTAAAACTTCCACAAATCCTCATATAAATTGCACACCTCAAGTCTCGATCATCTAAGCCTTGGAGTCCAAAAAGAAATTCACTAGGCTTCTTAGTGGGGCCCGTATATGAATAAATCACTAAAAATAAATTTCTTCGCTAAGTTTTACTTTACACAGAAGTGAGTCCATCCTAAAGTTATCCACTTATAAAATAAATAAATACGATGTTACATTGAAAACTCTACTATTTTATAATTATACTAACATTTACATGGAGTTGTTACTTTCCAAGTTGCAGCTTAGATGCCTAGGGACATGATCATGTCGGTGAGAGTGCTTAGAATTTGAGTACACCTTCTTTGGTGTTGTTTCATTCGCATAAGATGGGTTTTTGCTCTTTATATTTTTTGTTCAACGTCCCTTATATTTAGTTGTGTAGGGTCATGCGTGCCCTAAAAAAAATAGTTTTTTCGGATCAAATACCATTGCGATACCCTTCGGGTTAAAAAAAAAAAAAAATTAGAGAGTGATCCACATTTTTTTTTTATATATTATAAGAGATCCAACTTATTAGTGAACCTTTGACAAGTGAGTTCCCTCCAAGAACCTCGAGTATCAGTTTCTTGTCTAACTTTGATCTCTCTCGAAATCTTCGGACACAGTAAATCGTAATTAACTCTCTCTCTCTCTCTCTCTCTCTCTCTCTCTTCAGTCTTCAGTCAAGATTCAAGAGAGAAGACATTTTTGTAGTTGGGACGGAAGACCCAACAAAAGAGAAAAGCCCGTTAGATTCTTATCCAGTGAGCTTTGGATTCTTTGTTGAGGAAACAAAGGAAGCAAAGGACAGAGATCTTTTCTGAAAGATAGATGGAATTTGGACATATGGGTGGGGTTTTTATTTTTCCAAGGGCCCATCTCCTGCTCCTTTCGGACCAAGGCAAGGTGAAAAGGAGTTTCCTTTAATGCTTGCTCTTCCTCCAATGATATCTTTGCCTTTGCTCTCTTCTTTCCCTTCAATCTAGGGTTTCAATTCGCATTTATGGAGCTTCCCAGAGCGGAATTCTCATCTGGGTGGGCGTGATTTTGGTGGTTTTCTCTTGTTTTTGTCATCTGGGTTTTTTGTTTGTGTGTTTGGTTGGAATTCTGAGAGTTGGATTCGGAATTCTCCTTTTTGGAGGAAATTTGGACTCTGGGTGTTTCAGTCAAAAGAAATGGTTGCCTTCTTTTTCTCCATTCTGAGACATGGGTCTGGTTTAGATTGGTGAATTTGGATTGTTAGAGTTGAAATTGTCTGATATTTGATTTGGTCTTTCAAAAGAAATGTTCGGGTGGTATTTGGTATTTGTAGTGTCTCTTTTTTAGTTGGGCATGAAATTGAGCATGTCTGGATTGAATTTCTTGGAACTTTAGCTCTTGGGTTTGCATAAAAAAGTTGCAGGTTTCTCATTTTCTTCTTGTAATTCAGGGTGGAGTTTTATTTCTTTTTTACTTGGTTTATGACTGTCGGTTGAAATTGTTGGTCTCCCAAATCCCAATCTGGGTTTGCGAAAAAAATTGGTTTTTCTCCCCTTCTGTTTATAGCTTTGTATTTCCTTTTTCTTTGGAGTTGAATTTGGCTGGTTTTGGATTGAGTTTTGTGCATTTATTTCTCAGCCGAGTGCACTTTGGTTTGATTACTGTGCTCAATTTCCCTTTATTATGTTATACATTTTTTTATTCCACCATCTTGAATTTCTTCTTTCACTGACATAGTAGTTGGTGATTTGAAATTTAGAAGAGAATTTGCTCCATATCCATCCAGTATTCACTACTGAGCTTATTCTTAGACTGTTTTTGCTAGTTTTTTTCCCCTCTCATATTGGTAATTTTAAAGTTTGTTTCTTTTGTGGGAAGTAGCAATGAGAAAGATTTTGGGTGTAATGAATGACAAAGTATGAGTGGTAGAAAATGGAAGAAAGGGCGAGGAACCAAGATTAGACGGAGGTTGAGGAAAATTATGAAGTGCCTCTGTTCAAAAGAACAGTTGCAAGCAGATGATATGGTTCCATCGTCCGATTCCCTCGCAACTAGAGACTACTCAGCAAGTGGTTATTCTTCTCGAGCAGGGGAGCCAGAGCGAAGGCCTGACATTGGCAACATCGAAGAAGCCGAATCATCCCTTCGGGAGAGCGGTTGTCTGAACTATGAGGTTGGACATCCTTTAACTCTTGCTCTGATGTGCTATCTTCATGTTCTTTTCTCTGCTGATTATTAGGATAATAGTAGAGTGAGTAACTATTTCAATGCCATAATTTCATATGCAAGATGGAACGCATTGTGATACCTGTTTGTCTTAATCCATGCAAATTGTGGCCTATCACATTATTTTGTTGCTCTTTATGTATAACCCTGATTGTTAATTATTTATGGAATCAGAGTTCCTTAGTAAATGATGGGATACCAGCTTGTTCTCTCTAAAGAATTGGAAGATGTTAGTCTATATTTTCTAAATTGTTTACTTTGATTGCTGATACTGATAGCCGTAGCGTGCCACTTTTTTCCAATTCAAGTAAAATTGTGCCTCTTTTTTAACCTTGACAAGGTGGGACTCATTTTTTGTACTATGATGCAGCAAATCAGTAACTAGTTAACTTAAGCCCCAACTTTTGCTGTTAGTGCGTGGACTTAGGTTCAAAATGTTGGTATTAGTTCTCTCTCCAAAAACCCAATTTGTATGGATTGTATCAGTTGATACATAAGACATATTGTGTGTGCGCACAGGTGCATGAATATTGGTTATATTTTTTGGTCTTCTTTCCCCAGAAAAAAAAAAATAAAAAAATTGGAAAAAAGGAGAAAACTCTAAATTTTGAGTTCATATAGACTATGATGGCCTGATATGACATGGACATGGCAAAGGCTTCCATGGATATATGGTAAGGACATATTCTATACATATAAATAAAGTATCAGATACACTATGATCCAGATGCTTGTTTTGAACATCAGAAAACCATACTCTATAGATTATAAGCCCTTAACACTCTATGTAATGATGTATTGGATTCCATAGTACTGATCTTACGCTATTTGATCCTGACTTTTTAAATGCAGTTTATTAGCGACTCAAATGAAACAACATTGATAATGTTTAGTACTATAGACCAGTCTCCAAATTTTACAAACAAATTAACATGTGTACACATTTTATTGAGTCATGATGCAGAAAGAACATGATTGCTGAGCATGAAAAAACATATATTAAATCCATAATATAAGCGAAATTAACAGGTGTTAATTGCACAACAACAACATAGAAAAGAAACATACATTGTACCTTCATTATCACGTTGCATCCATCTCAAGTGTCATAACTCACTACAAGCCTCAACAAAGTGGAAAAGAAGCACATTGTGTATGCTCAAGGTAATGAAGTGTACAAAAGAGACAAAAAAAGGGAAAATGAACCTTTATTTGAAGGATTCTTCTAGCCTTTGTATTTATTATTTCGAAAGCCATAAGTTAGAAATGTATTAATACGTATTTTTAATTAAATAGGTCTGCAGTTGTTATTTTTCATACTGCGGTCCAGTGTGAGTTGTTTGGCATAAGATTGCTAGAATCTAAAGACAAGAGCCTATAGCACAGTTGGAAAGTGCTTACTGTTGCTACAACGAGATTCCAGGTTTGAGTCATGTTAGTAATGAAAAACAAGAATGCCTAGGATCTAGTTGCCTTATACAGTTATACCAATAGGTAACCATGGGATAAATGCAAGACTCGACTTATCTATACCCATATATTTTTTTTGTTAAAATTAAGTTAATGATATAATAAAATGCTGAGAGTAGTAGAAGTAAAAAGTTAATTAGTAAAAAAAAAAAAACTATTAAATATATATTTGAATTCATTTCGTGATTTGGGATTCTGATATGTTGACCCACACCAGCACCTGAGATCTGCAAGAGTGTGTACTTGAGCTAAGCTGCATGACATGTTACTAGAGTGCAATACTGAATCCTAAACAATGTTTTATTAACATGTATGATACGTCACATGATACATAGGCAATACACATGCAATTAGCAATTTCATTCTTTTCAGACCTGCCATCTTCCATTGCACACTTCTCCCCTAGGATCTTCATAGTGAACATTCTTGATCAAAGGCTGTATTGTAAAAGAACCATATGCATAATACTTGGATCATGGGCACAGAGAGTAAATAATGTAGGAGTGTTCTTTTAATACATGTGTTCATTTAAGGAGGTATTACTTAAATTTCTCTTTTAATTATTTGTGCTTTGTTACTTAAGGAAGCGCGAGCATTGTTGGGAAGGCTCGAATATCAAAGAGGAAATGTAGAAGCTGCCCTTCATGTATTTGATGGAATAGACATTGCTGCAATAACTCCCAAGATGAAAGCCACAATTGCTAGAAGAGTTGAACATCGTAAACGACGCTCTAGCAGTGACGCTGCTCCATTGATGTCCATACATGCTGTTGGTCTACTCCTAGAAGCTATTCTTCTTAAAGCAAAATCGCAGCAAGATCTTGGGAGGTTTCATGGTATCTGCCAATCCTTGATTTAGATCAGTTGCTAGTTCTCTCTCTCTCTCTCTCTCTCTCTCTCTCTCTCTCTCTCTCTCTCTCTCTCTCTCTCTCTCTCTCTCTCTCTGTGTGTGTGGACTTGATTGTCTTTTGTGTGTGTGTTTTCATGGTCACAAGTTTCTTGGCCTATGTATGGTTCATATTATCAGAAGTTTTTTAATGTCAGGATCATCAAAATCTTGCCAAAGAAATGCTTTTCTTGTTAGGAATAATACATTTTCCCTTTTATTGTGTGGATCTTGCTTACTGAATCTTGGGTGCTTACAGTGTTGGAAGTAGGTGGGCCTCGTGGATAGATTTTCAAAACTTTTGACCCACTTGACTCAGGGATCAAGTATCCATAAGGCCAAAAACCCAATCCAGGATGCATAACCCTCAATCTCATGATCATGTACAGTAAGTAAAACTATCTAAAAGATAGAATAGAAGCAAACAAGCATCCATTAAAACCTACAACATACAAGGAAGTAGATTATACCTTTGGAGCTCGGTTGCGCTCTAATGGAGAAGTTGATGACTTTCGTTGATGTAGAACTTTTCCACAAACTAAGATCAGAATCTCCAACACCTCTTAGCCTTCCACACTATGACCTGAATCAGATTTCTCTTCTCAATAAGATTGGTGGAATCTCCAAGAGAAAACCCAACTCGAAACCCTAAGGAACTAGAAGAGGAAGAGAGAAGACAGTAGTGCAACTATTGCACAAAAGGGATGGACGTTTTTCACTCTATGATGATGGACGTCCAAGAGGGGTGTATTCCCTTATATAATCTCCCAGGTCTCCTCTTTTCTTAATTGAAATAGAAGTCTTACTTCCACAACAATTAGTAAGTATACTATTACCACTATTAGAAGTCCTACTTCAAATAGAAATAGTAACTTTCTAATTCCTTTCTTTTAGAGTTCGAATAGGATTAGTATCTTTCTAATAACTTGGGCTAGCGTGGGGACCACTAGGGATTCCATAGAAAGCTGGCTCCAAGTGGGACACGCGAACCCACATTTCATGTGCAATCCGGGCCCACAGTTAATTGCAAATAACACCACTATATAAATGCAATTGCACTCCAGTCTTAGGAATAAATTACAATGAAGACCCTAAACTTCCCAATTACCACAAGTAGGCCCCTCTATCAATATCCATGGATCAATTGGAATAAATCTGTCTCTTCCAATCTTAGTTCCACATCTTATTATCATTGAGCCCCAATTAATCACTATGATCATCAGTACCAGCCAATTAACTCTTAATCGAGATGGGTACGCACTTACTAATGATAAATCCATTAATTGGCACAAGGGGATAATAGAGATAGATTCCATCTTGATCATTCAATGTTCCCACAGTCCTACTACCACATACCGAAGACACCGAGGTGTTGACCTATAGTTGGCCTCACTCATTGGTGACTCAAAGCAAATGAATAGATAGAAACTTGAGTTCATCAATGTCTCAGGATTGAGAGCCTATTGCTAGGGAATTATGAGAGCATACCTTATTATAGAGACTGAATTCCATAAGGTGCTTCTCATGGTCCTTCAATACATCCAATGTACCAGCACATTGATCCAGAATCTTCCATTCTGATGATCGAGACAAATCACACTATCTCATAGTGATCAAAGTGCTGCAACTTTATCAGATGAGATGCCCAGTCTCATCACTGGTTGTGAAGATCTTTTAAGTATAAGATTTGTGACATATATCTCCCGTGTGTGGATCTCATCCATACACATATATCACATCTAATATACTAATGGAACCAGATTCAACTCATGAACCATTATGTCATATGTATTGGTCATGTGCATAAAGTAATAAAATAACATTCATCTCATGAAAGTAAAGCATGATTTTATTAATAAATAAAGAAATTAATCAATTTATCACATCAACTGATGGATTGAGTCCATACAATCTAACATACAGCACATTAAAGCTTCCCCTTGGTGGCCATTTCGAAAAACCATACCGTGCTTATCCCTAGTGGAACACAATTTTCTTTTTCTTTTTTCTTCTGGTCTTTAAAGATGTTTCTCATATTAGTGTAAAATTACTGCAATATTTCTATTTAAGTCTTTAAAGATGTTTCTCATATTAGTGTAAAATTACTGCAATATTTCTATTTAACCCTTGGTATTCTTGAACGTGGCTTTGAAGCTGATAGAACAATCCTGATTGAAGCAAATATTGAATAGCTGATATATATTTCCATTCGCTTTTTTGCAGAAGCTGCACAAACATGCAAAGTTATTCTCGACACTGTTGAATCTGCATTACCAGAAGGCTTGCCTGAAAACTTTGGTACTGATTGTAAATTGCAGGAGACCCTAAACAAGGCCGTCGAGTTGCTTCCAGAGTTATGGAAACTCTCAAGTTTCTTTGATGAAGCTATCTTGTCATACCGACGAGCCCTCCTCTATCCTTTGAACCTTGACGCTCAGACCGCTGCAAAAATACAGAAAGAGTTTGCCATCTTTCTTCTGTACAGTGGTTGCACTGCAAGTCCTCCAAATCTGCGGTCACAAATTGAAGGTTCGTTTATTCCTAAAAACAATATAGAAGAGGCAGTTCTCCTGTTACTGATTCTTTTAAGGAAGGTTGCACTTAAGAGGATTGAGTGGGACCCATCAATAATTGATCACCTTACCTTTGCATTATCTGTGTCGGGGGAGCTAAAATCATTAGCCGGTCAGATAGAAGGATTACTTCCTGGGAACCTGCACAGAAGAGAAAGGTACTATTCTCTTGCACTTTGTTACTTTGGGGAAGGTGATGACCTAACAGCTTTAAATCTTCTGAGGAAGTTGTTGAGTAACGGAGAAAATCCAAATTGCATCAATGCTTTGTTAATAGCTTCCAATATTTGCGGGAAAAACAGCACTTACGCAGAAGAAGGCATTCGTTTTGCACAGCGAGCTGTTGATAATTTGCCAGGTGGATGCAATCAGATGATAAGCATTGCCAATTGGTTGCTGGGTGTTTCGCTTTCGGCTCAGGCAAGATCTGCTGTGTCTGATTCGGAAAGAGTTACTAAAGAGTGTGAGGCACTCCGTACACTGGAAAAAGCTGCAACGTTAATGAAAGAAAGAGATCCTAAAGTCATTTTCTCTCTCTGCATAGAAAATGCTGAGCAGAGAAAGTTAGATGTAGCTCTTGATTATGCAAAGCTGCTTCTGAAAATGGAAGCTGGATCGAATGTTAGTGTGTGGATTCTGTTGGCTCGAATATTTTCAGCACAAAAACGATTCATTGATGCCGGGGAAATCATTAATGCTGCTCTTGATCAGACTGGGAAGTGGGATCAGGGAGAATTATTGCGAACTAAAGCTAAAATCCAGATTGCACAGGGTCGATTGAAGAGCGCTGTGGAAACATATACTCATATTCTTGCTATTCTTCAAGTTCAGAGTAAAAACTTTGGAGCCAGGAAGAAGCTTTTAAAGGTTTGGATTGGCAACATTTTGAATTTTTCCCTTTTCTTTTTCAAAAAATAAGAATTTGTGGGCCCCACATTATCACTTAGACATTTTATTTGTCATTACGTAAGTTCCTTAAAATACACAATAACTTTTGATCTCTCTGTTCACCATTCAGGGCTCAAATTCCTGATCTTTGAAAATGAAAATTTCTTTCTTTAAGTTTGTAATCAAGTGAAGCACTAGGTTCAGTTGCAGCAGTTCCTTTTCAAGAAAATATGGACCGAACATGATAATACCTTTTCTGTTAAAAAATAATGATAGTTCTTTTGAAGATGAAGTCATTCAATCAAGGATCATTTTTCATCTATCAGCCGAAGTAGCCGTCCTCAAGAAAAATCCTTTGGAACTGCCAAAATTAATGTATCAATTGGTTTTGAATGAAGTGGAAATTGTTAGGCATATACGAATAGTTTTGCCTTCCTCCCATGTGCTGCCTTTTCCTTATAAAAAATAATATGGGAATTGCTTTCACATTCATGTGTATGGGGTAGCTAATTCTTCATTTTCATTTCCTTTTTTCTTTTTTGTATTTTTCCTGCAATGGGCCATTATTTTTGGTTGTTTGTGGCATTCTCATTCTGTAAAAATCATTAGGCAGAGTTTTGCTGTATGCATTGCAATATCTTTCAGGAGTTTTAAACTCTTTTGCCTGCCTGGCCCATTTTCATGAAATACTTTTGACAGGGTGGAAAAGATTATAGAAGTTTGGAAATGGAAGCGTGGCATGATCTGGCGTATGTCTACATGAAGATGTCACAATGGCGTGATGCTGAGATATGTCTGTCCAAATCAAATTCCATTAATAAACATTCTGCTTCGAGATGGCACACAACGGGTATGCGAAACTTACACTTTCCCTTTTGATGTTGTCTCATATGGGGTGTTATGGCATTTGAACTTCAGAAATGAATTTTATGGAAATGCCCATGCCCCTAGTCTATGAATGTTAGATCTTCTTACATTTTGATGTGTCCTGAAACATTTGAAATGAGATCTCCCTGGGTTTCCTCTTTTTCCTTGAAAGAATGATTGTTGGCCAAAGCTGTCAAGGCTACTTTTGCCATTAGCTGAATCATGAGCCATACTGAAAAAGAACTTAGAAATATTTACTCAGGCTGTACATTGCATATTTCCCCTAATTCTATTGATAACATGGTTTCTACAGTGTAATGTAGAATTTCGGAAATGCACTATTGCATCCGATGCGAAAGTAAAGCACATATCACTAAATTTTGTCTTGAGTATTTACCTCTCTTGGGTCTGTTTGCCCTTAGACTGTATATCATCGGTTTAGATTTTTGCTTTTTTACTATTTTTTTTTCAAAAAAATTTGGGAGGACATTCTTTTGGTTTTTTAACAGCTAAAACATGGGACCTGCCTTCTCTTTTTTCAAAGAGACTCAAGTTGGATCATCCAATCTCCAGTAACCAATGGACCTCTTTTGAAAGAAACTGTTTTGTTCATCTTTTCAGGGCTTCTGTACGAAGCAAAGGGCCTCCCTAAAGAAGCTTTAGGTGCATTTACAAATGCACTGGGAGTAGATCCCACCCACGTGCCAAGTTTGGTCTCTACAGCCACTGTTCTTAGACGACTCGATGGATCATCAGCTGTTGCGAGAAGCTTTTTAACAGATGCATTGCGGCATGACAGAACAAACTATTCTGCTTGGTTTAATCTCGGTCAACTTTATAAAGCCGAGGATGCAAGATCAGCACTTGAAGCTGCTGATTGTTTCCAGGCTGCTGCTCTTCTTGAAGAGTCTGCACCAGTTGAACCCTTCAGATGACCTTTGTAACCTGCATACTTATGTATGTCATCATTGTAAGCTGTAAAAGATTTAGAATACGTCTATACCCATCCAATTTTCTGTTTTCCTTGAAGTATAATGCCTTGTTTCATGAAATTGTATAATGAGTAATAAATGATAGAATGTTTTTGCTTTTGTTTGATTTGGATTCCAGTTTGTACTGTCACTTTATAAGCCTTCTTTATTTGATTTTGTTTTGGAGATTTCTTAAAACAAAAAGAAGAAAACAATGAAATAAGGTCCAAGTACATGGGGTGGGGATATGAATGCTAAGATGAATGTGTGGAGTCCCAGAAAAAAAGAATGGTAGTAAGAATTGAAATTTGTGTCTATTGAACGGTCTTGCAGGATGTATTGATGGGTTACTCAAAGGGCCTGTTTGTTTCATGTAATTGAATTCCTAGGAATTTTAAGAACTTTTATTAAAAGTGACTATAACTGAAGGATCAAAGGTGAATGCCCGACAATGATTATCAAATAACCTCCGTTCTAATGGAGATTGAATCATAAAGGAAATGGGAAATGTATACCCAGCCAATATCCTAGTAATTGAAATTCTAGGAAAGGCAATTTCCCATCTAGATCATTATCTTATATCAACCCCACAATCCATGGGTGGAGCTCATTTGACTATGAACCCCTATTCATTCCTATGTATTGTAAGCAAACAAACGGGTCTAGGAGAAGGGAAAAACTAATAAAGAAGATGAATGAAATTGTAAGGACATGATCGAATTTGAAGTACATAAAACATGACTTTAAAAGTGGAGTTGAGTGGAAATGCATTCCTTACACAAAGTGGATCTATTTGGGATATAAGGTTTCAATGACATGTAGATGATCTACCTTGGTCCCTCGTTCTTTTTTACCTAAACCAAAGCCTTGGTCTCTACTCATTCCTCGTGAAGCAGGAACAAAAACACAGGAACATGTGTGACAAGATTAAGATTTTCAGTGGAGTTCCTGATTCTTGCAGCTTAAGATTTTCAGTCCATGATTTTTTGTTGTTGTTTGGCTTACTTGAATTACAGGTAAATGTACCTGCTGTATTGCTTGGAAATATGGTACATTCTTATTTTAAAAAAGTCGACATAATCATCATCGACTTGGCCTTCTGCCATCAATCTTAAGTGGGTTTAGCAAGTTCTACTGTATATATATTATAAACATGCTGTCCAAATATGCTAAATATGGTGCATGGTAATGAGAATTGAACTAGCTCTCTTTCCGCAAACTCATGCGGAAGTGCATGTATTATTATTATTATTATTATTATTATTGAAGGATTCGAACTTAACGCACTCTCACCCTAGAGGGGGCTTTTGGTGTCCCTAACTAGTTGAGCTTTCTAGCTTTCTACTCCTTAAAATAAAAGAAACTACCTGAGTTACGCCCCGACCAGTATTAGATGTGAGGGCTCATATTAGAGGTGGATCATAAGGAAAACAGGTTAGCCAACTATATCACTAAAAAAGATCGTCGTACTTTTTGATCTTAGGGCTTTTTAAGTTTAGCAATCTGTTATTGCATTTTTATTTTTATTTTTGTTTACCAACGCAATGGTTGACAATGAGAGGACTAGTCTCAAATTAGGATAAGTGTCAACTCCTAGTTGAAGTTTGTGAGTGGTCTGAATTGATCATGAGTGGCCACATTGAACAGGATTGAAATGAGCTTCGTTTCTTCCTTTTTTTATTTTTCACATAATAAGAATCACATGTGATCAATTCAAACCCATCCATTATCACCCCACCATCATCATCATCAACATCAACATCAAAGCACTGGCCCAATTATGTTAGATTGGCTATATGAATTATATTTCTCCATTTCAATCTATTCCGAGCCAAATCCTCGTAAATTGGGATGCATACCAAATTGACAGACCTGATCAGTTGGGTATAAAAATACTTTTCTATCACTCAAATCTAAAATTTAAAATGTGGATAAGAGGGTTAGCACGTGACCCTTGCGATTAGTTCTTGGCTCTGTCCAGAATCAAGTATCCCTCGGGTTCAGGACCAAAGGCTTCTACGGCTGGGCGGGCGAAACAAAGTAATGATCTTATTAGGGTAATATTTAGCCATCTCCTCATCCACACCGTCTCTCTCTCCTGCCCTGGGATCGAGAGAAAGCAGGTGGGCCACATGCAAGCTTCAACTTATAAGCTGTAAAATAAAATGCAAAACCCCAGTGAAGGAAGAGGCCCTCCTTTCATGTGGGTTTTATCCATTCCGTTCTGATAGAAGATATAAATAAAAGACACCCTCTCTCTCTCTTTGTTTTTCTCTCTGCAATGACTACACTTTTAGCTCCCTCGGCCCTGGTTTCCTTCCCAAAAACGAAGAACTGCAATAGAATCCATGTGGGTGTTTCTGCATCTTCTTCTTCTTCCTCCTCTTCTTCTCGCCTGTCTCTGACGAAGACAAAGGTGTCGGAGCTGGGGTTCGTTACTTCGCAGTTGGGAGGCTTGAAGATCTCGAATGACCACTCTCTTCCTCTCAAATCTCTATCCTTTGCTTCTCCACAACCTGTTCTTCAACCAATTATCGCCCGTAATCTCTCCTCTCCTCTTTATCTCTTCTCTTTTCACCTCGATTTTTGGTTTCCTTACTGACATCACTTGATTTACATGAAAAAGAGATCTGGGTTTTGTTAGATTGCTATTTTGTTTGGTGGGTTTTGCTGCAATCGCGGTAAAAATGGTAGATGATGATGATGTCTTTAATTTATCATTTGGGTTCTGCCCCTTTTTCTGAGATTGCTGAATTTTAGATGCTTAGATTCCTGGATTTGCAATAGAAAGGGAAGGGGATTGGGAAAGTGGGTTTTGTGAGAGTACTAGTTTGTTTAGTCACAAGTGTAGATGATGCCATTGCTTACTTGATAAGTAGCTATCATTTGGGTTGTCCTCCTTTTTTCTTCTATGATAGAACCGTAATCCCTTTTTCATAGGTAATTGCAGATGTCCCTTTTGGCCCCATTGTTCTGTATGGAAATGGTTAGGTCTAGAATGTCACATGGAGATTTATGTTGGGCAAATGAAGAAACCTGAAGCTAAAGTATGTTGCGGCTAATATGCAAATGTGGAGAGGGATGTGGGAGTTGCTGGAAATGATATATGAAAAATTATTGTGTTAGACGGAATCTATTAATAAGTGCGATAGAAGAAGAAGGAAAAAAAATAATCAAAGAATACCATTTGAGATTATTTGGGCATCTATTTAAAAGGGCCAAAAATAGCCCCTTTCAGGAGAATGAAAGGGTTACTAGTGGAATGTATTAGTAGAAGAGGGAGGCCATTCAAGACCTTGAGTGAAGCAATTAGGAAAGACATGTCATTTTGTGGAGTTATTGATACCATGACATTAAATAGGGTTTAAGGAAGAACAAAACTCAAAAAGGCAGCTCTAAGTAGATAGGTTTCACAACAATGTTAATTGGTATGTAGATCCTATTAAGTCAATGGGTGAATTATATAGCATGTATTATATACTAGGGGGAGAGGATATCAGATTCTTAACATGTGTGGGTGATGTGCGGAGAGAGGATATTGTGGTCTTAGCTTGGTTGGAGTTTTTTAGTAGAATTCTTTTAACCAATCCCAGGTAGATGGGGTAAGGCTCTCATGATGATGATGGAAGAGGGAGAAATGGTTTTACTCTTTCTCATCCATGGTTTATAACTTCCAGTGAGACTAACTAGGTATACTACCAAAGTGACATATTATTTCAATTCCTTCGAAACCATTGACTTCATTTTTATTGATAATGTGAATAGAAGGTTGTTTTTTTTCTTTTCCCTTTCTTTTAAAAAAGGCCCATGAAATCTTTGAGAAATACCATTTCAAAAAAGAAAAAAGAAAGAAAAAAAGAAATCTATGAGAAATATCTCGTCATGCTCTAAAAAAGAGTACAAACAATAGCTAAACATTGGAAAATGCAGAATGCAGCGGGGGTTTATGGGACTGTACTGCTGGCATTTGTAACCAAAAGGGTCATCAGAGGTAGTAGCTTAATAGCATTAATTATCTCCTCTATCATATCTTAGTAATCCATACATCCATTGAAGCATCTGCATCTCTTCTATGTGTACCTTTCTCTCTATGTTATTTCTTTATTTTCCAAGATTTTGTTGATAAAAATGCATAACATGTCCCTTTAATCACAGTGGCACTCGATGACCATACAATATTCAGTAGCCAGTCTCCATGCTTCCCACCCTGCACTACTCCTATTTACAGTATTCTTATAATTATATCAAAATCAACTACGATGTCCAAATGTGAGAGATCATTTATACAAGTCAATCTCCATGTCAACATTGTATTAAAGCAGAATTGAAAGAAAAAGCAAATGATAAAAAAGAAAAGTAGAAAAAGAGTTAAAAAATGGTGCATGTATGCAGATCACCCCCAAACCTTGTAATTTAATTTACCAGTTTATTTTATTTTCCCAAATGTTAGAAAATTAAATAAAAGATTTTAAAGACAATGGAACCTTTTATCTCACATGATTTTTCTCCAACAACAGCGGCTTCCGCTTCAAAGTGTTGATCTGTTTCAGTTCAGTTTTCCTCCTCGCCAAATCTAAGAGAGAATGGGTTATAACATAGGTTGCTCCAAACTCCTTTAACAGAATAAAAGGGTGAAAATAAATTTCTTTTTTTTTTTTTTTTAAGAAAACTCGTTCAGTGATATTTGTATCATTTAAAATGGTAGCAACAAAGTTTTGACACACATCAGCTGTATCATGAAACTTTGGAGACTTTTACCATCATTAGTGTTTGTTGACCCCAAAATTTGATATGTATAGTATCGGCTTGGCTGGTATTTTAGAACCTTGAAGCCCATTGTGATGGTCGCCCATTGTGTCTTTTTAAGTGATTACATTTACATGCCTGTGGGTTGCACCATTGTAGGTTTGCTCATTAACAAAATAAAGGGCCATTGCTTTCTCCTATGCATGCCATCTGTAGGTACCTGATCATAAGCAGCAGTAATGAGTAGGATGGTTCACTTTTTCATGGTACAGCTTGCTTTAGTGAGACAACACATCTCTTGATTGTGGTGGGGTTTCGGATTACATTTAGACAATGTAAATTGCATGCATGTTGGAAATAGGACATTTTCTTAAGTTTTGTTGAATTATCAGAATTAGAATTTTAACTGTTGTGACTTGTATTTGCCTAATATTTTGAGTTCCATGAGAAGTATTTTGTTTTAGAATGCATGGGTCATGCAACATTGCTGCTCACTTATTAGTTATTCAAGTCCACCTATCTCTTGCATATTGTAAATGCCCCCATCAGGCTACTAATTTAGTCATCCTATGTTTCAAGGTCTGCACACACTTTTGGTTGATCAGACAGTTGGTATGCTTGTGTCTTTGTTTGCAGCATTTTATGTTGGAATTCTACGCGCTGACATGATTGTGTAACTGCTCTTTGCATAGGACGAATTTGCCGCTTCACTGGAAAAAGGTT
The DNA here is from genome assembly GCA_028538565.1 of Umbellularia californica. Lineage (NCBI taxonomy): Eukaryota > Viridiplantae > Streptophyta > Magnoliopsida > Laurales > Lauraceae > Umbellularia > Umbellularia californica. The sequence goes on along the minus strand of JAPQWN010000001.1, from coordinate 6,516,843 downwards.
TAACAGAGCAAATAAAGTTTCATTCTCGAACCACAAGACAAAGAAAGTGCAATTTGTTAACTTGCAGTACAAGAGGGTCTGGTGGGAGGCAGGGAAGCGCTTTCTAGACCTACGTTTGTCAACCAATGCATTGAGGACCATTGATAAGATTGGGTTGGATGCATTAGCTAAAAGGGCTGGAATTGATCTGCGGAAGGAATGATCAGTGTTACATTTATCAGTTATCGTTTTTTAAATATTCTTGTTTTTTTTTTTTTTTTTTTTTTTTTTTCCTTTGTCGTCCTTTTATGTTGTCATTAAGTAGAAAAATTATCTCTGGAAAAGGGGATAATTCTGTAATGCAGACACACCAACTATGAAGCATTTGGCTGGCTTTATCTGCGTCATTAAAAATGCGCTCTTTGTATCCCTTTATTTTCATGGAAATGTCCTCTAATGTTTTAAATTTAAAAAAAAAAAAAAAAAAAAGTTGTTTGGAAGGCCTTGTTTCCATGCAAGTTTTCGTTTGTCCTCTAGCCCAGAGCCTGTTTTGGATGGTGCTACTTCTTTACTACAGACAGGAACATAGGAAGGAAAACGGGTGAAATGCATTGTACTTTTTTATTATTAAGGCATCTTATTTACCCAGTGCAACATGGAAGGAATACTTTCATGGAAATACAGGCAGTCGAACCAACCAAATATATGAATATCTGTGTCCAAGAATTGGTTGGGTACAGTAAGAAAGAACATAACACCCCCTGCCCACTGTGGGTGAATATTTGGCATCCTGCTCCATAGATTCAGTCACATTAACGTTTAGATCAAAATCAACTGATGAGGTAAATCCAGGAGAAATTGCATCTGGTCGATAGCTAATATAGATTCAGATTCTCGTCACAATCAGTTGGTTTTTGCCTCGTGCATGGAAATCCTCTTACCTATTCTGCTGGATGAATCAAGAGATTTATAATTCAGGGGACTCTTGTAAAGCTGGTGGCAGGAGTGAATCTGCCTGACAAGAGGTTATGGGTCACCAGTTGTGGAGAAGAATGGATGCATCTCTAGTCGAAAATTTATAATCCATATTCAGTTGGCAGAGAATGTTTCTCCTACTAGCAGGCTGCATATTGCCCAAATGCAGTCCAACTCATGAGGCTTACTTAACTTTGGTGGAGGGGGTGGGGGGGATGGAAAGGTCTTCTTATAGGTTCCTAGTATTTCTATTTTTTTTGCATGTGCGCACGCGTGCCTTTCTTAAGCCTTCCTACAACACTCATGAGCAAATTCATGGATAGGATGAGGGTACAATGATAAATGGCATTTAACAGCAGACGATTCTCCTGCACAGACTTCTTATTCCATGTTAAGGAATTGAAAGCAGCGTGTTTAATGTAGATGGGTTGGTTGCTTCATGGACACTGCTCTTAACACAAGTTATCCCATGACAGGCCATGCCATAGAAAGTTGACACTTGAATGCTTGGATTCTTCCCATTCATTTATGTATGGGGTGCCAGTTATTAAACCAAAGCTGTTGGGTGCTTTTATACCAGGGGCAGATCCTGGTTACACCTCAAAAGGGATAGTTAAACTAGGAATCCTTGCACAAAAATTTTTCTCGGCTAAGGTTCACCCCTGCCCTGTTTAGATCTTGGCAACTCAGTTGCTCTACAAAAAAGTTTGCCTGTAAATGTAATTGCCTGTAATTGGTTATGGCAAAGAAACAAAAAACTGCAGGTAACTAAAGTTACACACTCAGTTTACAAGTACTTTTGAACAGGCCCAGAAGGCACATCTTGGTGGTCTTGCTTTTTATTAAAATGCCAGTGTACATGGTTTACACTCAAATCTCACAAAAGGGGACACATTATTTTTCAGATAAAAGGGGACTCATCCTTTTCTATCCATGGTCAGCTCCACCTTTATTCTGATAATGAAAATGTACAGAAAATGTATGTGCACATTTCTTTATATCTCTAGGCAAATATAGAGGAAGTAATTGCATACAACACAATATATATATATATATATATAGACCTGTTAAATTATAGATGTTTCTCGTCTGGATTGTTTCTATGAAAATCTAATTAAATTAAACTAAAAACTTTTTCCTTCATTCTTTTGTTTGGCATTTTCAAAATAGTACAATTTGAATTGATAATAAAGGGAACTATTCACCTGAAGCTAAGATTTAAAATATATATCTGCATTGCAAAGTCACCTTTTTTTTTTACTAAAATTCCCAGAAGATGACAGAAGAAATTTGTGAAAACAGCAAAACCAATCCTTTCGGCTTCTGCAGATCAGTTTTTATCCGTTTAAGTGAGCACGTCCAGCCGATTCTTCTCAATGGGATGTTTCATGTCGCTTCAGATTAGAACCTCTCCCACCCACCAAACCCTGTAGTTTTGCAGCCTCAGTATGTTGCTGTCTGTCACAAGGTTGCCCCAAGTTCAGGAGATAAATAAGTAAATGCAAATGAAAGAACAAAGTCATAGAAAAAGGAAACAGGAAGAAGAATCGCTTACGATCTAGAGATAATGCAATAGGATATCTGCTGCAGAACTTTTCAGTCTGCAGCTCTGTCCAAGGTGAACATCCCCAAAAAAATACCTAGAAATTATATTATAATTCATCAAATTGCAATGATTTGAGTTAAAAGATTAAAATCTTTTTAAAGGAAGAAAAAATAACCTATATTCACAATGTTCTGACCAAGCACACCGAGCTCTTCCATAATCCCAGTAACAATCCTCATTCCTTAAGGGTATACGCCTAGCTGTTCACATAAAATATCAGCAACATGGAATGAAAAGAAACAAATTTCAATAGACAAATCACACATTTCAAATATTGATTAGTAAACAACCTTTTGTAACAAATTTTGATTTTGCATCAGGATGGATATCATGCCACATCTGAAGCCACAACTCTCGCATTAGAACTGGTGATCGAACTATGTTCCGGTGGTTCACTACAGAAAACGATGTCAAATTAATATAAGGAAACTCCCTATACATCCCAAAGAGAAAATTAAAGTAACAACAGATGCCAATCTATAAAATAAACTGCTTCTATCTAAAAGGTGTCGAGCTAACAAGAAATATTGCCATTCTAGGTTTTAAAGAGTTATCCGGTGGGAAACCCCTTATAGATTAGAGGCAAATTTACAATGTCTACTTGTAGCATATAAGAGTCCAGAGACTAAATAGTACCAACACAATTGCCTATATTAGACTAATGAATTGGTGATGAATAGAAAATTCCTGCTAGTGTCGTCGTGCACTATGACTTTTTAGGTAAAGATGTGTATGTGGTTAAACAAATCTTAATGCCTGCATTTTGTAAAATCATTCTCTACCCAAGACTAAAGAATGAGAATGCAGTAGTCTGCTAATCCAAGAACACCGAATGCTTGGTTATATATTTACCCTGTAGCTTCAGAGCTCCTATTCAGAAGCTGCATCAGCTAATCCAGAATGATAAATAAACTATGAGTCTATTCTAGAACAATAAATAAAATCTAGACAGTTTAAGCATATCCCTGGAATTTCTTCCTCTTATCCACTGGGAAGGATTTCACAATCACAAAGCCGCATAAATACAAGTGAAAACTACTTTAATTGTCCCCATATATTATTAGGCTGGAGAACAGAAATCCGTTGCTTTATTAACCCAAGGGAAGTTGAACTAGTCTGACCATAGACAAGGTAAGCCAATGAAGAGCACCAATGTGACAACCTGTATAAGATCCCAATAAAAAGTTCAATACTGTCAACAGAAGAGGCTGTACAAATAACTCGAGAGTACCTTTCCTGTGGCAAGCTTGGCAGACCATTTCTTCCAGGTTACCTTGAAGATTGAGGCTGTGTCATTTTTTTTTTCAGGAACTATGAGTACACTGTACACAATACTTTGAAGTTTGACCTTTCTAAGTGCCTCTATACCTCAGAATCTATAAAAATGACGCAGTATTAGCAAACATTTTCTCCCCATCTGCTTTTGGTTTTCTATAAAGCCTCTTCTGTTAGTAGTTTATGCCGCTTCTTAAATGCTTAGAAATAGGTACATGGGGCTAATGGAAGACAGGCAATTCATCAGAGATGGACTCATCTTTTCAGGTTAATTATAAATAAACCCATAATGGGATTAACATATGAGAGAGAGAGAGAGAGAGAGAGAGAGATCACCAAACCTTTATCAAGCTCCCAAACTGCTGTTCTCTTTCCAGGAATACTTTCAGAATCTTCATAATATGTGATGTACCTATTACCGGAGGCCCTCGTCATGTTCGGAACTAAATCTGCTCCGTGATGATGCTCCACATTCAGGTCCAATTGTACATCAGAACCATCATGCTCTGACTGCAATTTTGGCAGTGCAGAGAAAAAGAATATTGGGATACAATGAAATTGCATGATTAAAATAACAAGCTTTTTTTTAATCAGTGATGATGAATTATTTTATGACAAAAAGGCTTACGAAGAAAAACGCGCACCCTATCACAAAGACAGGGGCAAGTTAGAAAACATGTTACCCTCCATCTAGAATAAAGTATATCTCTAGCATCATGCATTTCCATAATATCATTAAAGAGGAATGAAAATCTCCAAGGACCAGATTTTGGAGATCAAACCCTTTTCACTATAACCTTTCACAGTTTCACTACAGTGGCACTAACGGGACATTGCAAAAGCAGCTCTTAGGCCTTCTCTCACTAGCTCATTCACCAGATGAAAGAATTTCAAAAACATATTCCTTACCATTCCTAATACTCCTGCCACTTGCCCTAAAACATCGCTGCATCTCAACCACTCAATCATTTTTGTTGCATTAACTCACTTCCCATGTTAATTTTTATACACATGCTTTAAAAGATTTAACACTTACTCATTGAACTCTCATCTCTGAACAATTTAAGACTCATCTTGCAGATGTTTAAACAACAATAAATCGTGGCCTACTGGAATAACTAGGAATACCTGAGGGGCCCTAGTTATGTTCACTTTAGACCCAAGCCAAGTCTTGCACCAGGAAAGAGAATGATAGGGTACCTGCAAAAAAATACTAATTGAAGATAGGATATGGAGCCTGAAAATTTAACACATTAAAAAAAATGAGTCTGAAGATCTAGTCAGTGAACATAATATGACATTATTCATCAAGCATACCGTCTCATCCCCACTTGCAGCTCCTGGATTCCCACTAACTGAACTTCCTGACCTGAGAAAAAGTACATATAAATATCCATATGAGAACTAAATGCTTATAAATATAACTGACCACATTTAATGTTTTACGTGGAACTATATGATTAATTATCACACAACAATTAAATGTTAACAACCAGATTTTACAAAGATATGTAGAGAAAGATACACAAATATATGGGAGGTTAATGGGAAAATAAGGTACAAAATAATGAAAAAATTGGGCTGCTAAAACTACACAACAATTAAATGTTAACAACCAAATTTTACAAAGCTATGTAGATTAAGATACACAAATATATGGGAGGTCAATGGGAAAATAAGGTACAAAATAATGACAAAGTTGGGCTGCTAAAACTAGATGGGGAACATTATCCATTGACTCCCAGATGTGACGATGAAAATGAACAAGGCCGACAATTTTACATTGAAAACGCATGTAAGAGTACTAAGAAGCCAGGAGAAAGTAGAAGATACAAAAACAGGCCCAGAAATAAGTTCTCTAGATAGTCGAGTGAAAGAGAATATCATCTTTGATTAAGATGAAAATGAAAAAGTAACTAGCATAAATCACCAAAACATGGACTTATGGAGATGCCTTGTAAGAACTTGTTCAACGTACTCAAATGTGTTCACAAAATAAAAGGCGAAATTGCTTATAATCATATAAAATAAATATACAAGTATATAGCTATCTTAGATGAGACTTGCCTTGAGTATAGTGCTCCTTCAATCTCATAAATGACATCAGTTATAATCCAGTTATCAGGATAAGGCTTGCCACTCGACGCAAAATAATATCCAACCTGAAAGAGATAGATACCAAAAATACCATATCACAAAATTTTCAATAATTAGTGCATTATAACTATACAAAGTCAAGTAGTTACTAACACGTACATCTCTGAAAAAGATATGTAATCAGCTATGAACAAAATCATCCACGAGTATATGATGTTTTTTTATGTACAGAAACTTATATTGATATAGGTGAAAGTACAGACGAGGAAACAAATAAGAACAAGAAAAGAAGATGACTGCCTAGAAGCCTAGTACCACATATCTCCTACAACTCAAAAAAAAAAAAAAGAACTCTATCCACCCCTTTGCCAAATTCACATGCTGGAAATCCACCAGAACCAAAGTTGACTGGGATAATCTCATTAAGGATAAATTGAAACATCCAAGGACTCTTATTCATCTAGAAACCCATGAAATAACATTTGTAGAGTCGGCTAGTCGCTCTCAATAATCAACCTATCTTGAAAAGAACCAGAATAAATTCCCATTGGCCCAAGATTGCCAACACCCCTTCTTCATTAGAATCCTTCACACCAATAGGGTTTGAGAAAGTGATCAATACATCCCCATAAGAATTACAAAGAACACCACCAATAAAACATTGGGCCAAGCTTGCCTCTAGCCGCCCCATCCACATTGAATTGCAAGGAGCCTTGAAGATGAGGGTGCCAATGGACTAACCTTTTATGCTAACCACACTCCATGGATACCTCCCAACTGCCAAGGATGTTATCAAGATTCAGGTCCTAAAACTCCTTCCTGTAAACAGCCCATTTACCAAAATCTTAATATCACTTGCGCAAGCACAGCAACCAAGGGTGTTATTGGAAAGATATAAGATGAACCGATATGAAGAATTTAGAAAGATATGATGACACAATTGTGGCAAATATGATTATTATGTTTCGCTGAACAATTCCTCGTATACATCTGCTGTCGGGTCTTAATGCTCAAGAACATCACAGTTGGTTATCATGCCATTTGCAATGATTATTAAGGGAAAACTATTTCACGGTCTCGCAAATATGGGTCTCTTTACCAAACCTGTTACCAAGGATAGATATCAGTAACCTATTTGCAAATTGATGTTGTTGAGCACCGACCCTCCTAAGATCGATTTGAGGGGGAGTGTGGAAGACACAAGGTACTACATTCTAGTATACAATTGTACAATTGTACAATACATATAGTATGTCATACTAGTACCATATCCTGAGCCAGTTTGGCAACTCTACTAATAGAGTCAAGTGAAGTAAAGTTGATTTTGAAGAAAGAATAAAATATAAGTGGGTTATGATGGTATTTTATTTTTAGTTGTTTTTTATGGAATATTTTTGACTTTTTGCATGGGAAAGTGGAGTCTTATTGTATTTTAGTGGATAAAGGTGGTTGTTTTTTGACATTTTTTGAAAAAGATGGAGGTAGTTTTGAATTAAAGTGCTTTTGATGTGATATCTTGTCTGAAAAATGGAGGCTTTACTTGACTTTTACTAAAGTGCCAAACTAGAGTGTGATAAGATAGTAACAAAGTTTATGATTGGCATTTGACATGCCTCAAGTTAGATTTTCTTTTTCTCTTTTTTATCATAATCAACATTATCATCATCACCAAAGCCTACTCTCATCCCATCTATGAGAGTGACCTCTATGGATTATACTTTTCCATCCAAGCCATTTTTTTTTGTAATGCCATAATCTAGGATGTCTTTTCTTAATACCACATTCCATGTCTTTATCAGTCTCCCCTTTCACCTAGCTCCTTGAACTTGTAAAACTTCGAAACTCTGTAGTGGTGCAGGGAGTTATTTATGATCTTTAGCATACACATCCAAAACATCTAAAACAACATTCTATGATTATTATCTTCGATTGAAATCCACCCTTGCAACCCCCCACATTCATCTTAGCATATGCATTCAGCCACATGCACTTTATTTTCTTGTTGTTTCTCCATTGCCAACATTCAATTAAAAACAGGCGGGGGGGGGGCGGGGGGGGGGGGGGGCGGGGGGGTGGTGGGGGGGGTTGTCCAGCTTCTAACTAATAAAATTGCCCTTTAATCAAACTGGCTCTGCACAAGCACACAATACCGCAATAGCTTGTCTCTACTTTGTGCACCCTGCATTGATCCTATTTTTCCGTGTGTAACTTAAACCCTCCAATTCATTCTAAAGTTGCTTGAAGGTATTAAAATCTCACATAATGACACTAAGTTACTTTCCAATCTAAACCAACTTGTGTTCTTTGCTCCTCAGTCTACTAAACATGCATTGCATATATTCTATCTACACCTTCAGGCTTCATTACAATTTTAACTGACTCACCTTCCCTCATTTGTTCTGTTGAAAAATATATATTAAAAAAAAAACTAAAAAAGAGACAGTCCATTTATGTGGTTCGATGAAAAATGATAAAAAGAAATTTGATTCATATGGACAAAAGGATAAGGACAAGAAATGGTAAACGTGCGACTCAAAAATGTTCATTTTGTTCAGGGAAGGGGGAGAAAAGAACACAGGTACCTCTGTCTTCATATCTATCCCATATATACAAAAGATGTTCTTTAAAGGAGGTCTATCCCAAGGTGTAAGGGGATTCAACACTGGATCACCATGATATAACCTGAAATTGTAACATCAGCCAGATACTGTAGCATGTATATACTAGGTAGATACACCAATTAAATCTAATAAAACATGATGTTACTTACTTCTCCAGTTGATACAAGAGCCTTTTGCTATCTGGGTCATAATCCTCAATTGCTTTGAAAAAAGTCCCATCTGATACTTCTCTAGCAGAAAAAGAAAATTGAGTGGGTAGACTCCATTCCATATCACAAGTTGTTCCCTGTGCAACTTCAGGAATTGATGGGTAGCCATCAATGCCTACAAATATGAAAGGATTGGATTAGGACCTGTCAGATAGATAAGTATTATAAATTGTTTTAAAATCTGGGGAATGTGAAAGACTATAAACATGCACCTCGTACATAAGGAATTTCAATGTTTATAATATTTGTTGGCCATCCAGAGTAATTTGACCGAAATTCCATGTCATCACAGTGATAAGAATGATGGCCCTTTCCTCTTCCCTCATATAAATCTTTCCAATGTATATTATCAGCTCTACAATGCTTTGAGAACGGCATCATCCATAAAGAAGAACCAAATGAGTTGATCATCAATCGAGCAGTTCCCTGATAACTTGTACGAGCAAAGGATAAACAATGCGTTAATACAGCTGAATTCCTAGAAAAACTGATAGGTATGAACTGAATAATATAAGAAACTGATGTAAGATAATGTAAGTCAATGATGTGTTGTTACAGCTCTGCTAATCCATCATCCTCTCAAGAATCTTCAGTTTTTGAAGGCTAGAAAAAAAGAAGTGGAACAAGAATTCGGAAGTAATAGCAGGCAAGACAATTAACTGAAGAATTAGAGCATTGGGACAGGAAGGAGGAGGTTAGAAAGTTGGAAAACTTCAAAAGGGAAAGAAGAGGAGCTGTAAGAAATTTACTAAGGGATGTAAAAGATGTACTTTAGATTAAAGGTTGAACTATAAAAGATGTACTTTAGATTAAAGGTTGAACCACAACGGCAGATCACGTAGTAATGGGTCCTCTCAAAGTGGAGGAGTTAGCTGCTTGCCATTCTTTGGACAAATCTTGATGGACTGAAGATTCCAACCATCCCTACGGAGTTCGCATCGTGGTTGGAAAAGCAGGTGGAGGGAGAGGATATATGGGCCTTGCTGGGTTCAATTTTCCATTCACTAGAGCAGCATGGAACTGCTTACAGCAGGATTTACAGGAAACTTTTCAGCAATCCTTCAGGCCAGGCATCCTACACAAACAGCTGACCTTGAAATTCATAACTTTGGTCCCAAAGATATTGAACTCAATGCAGCTCAAGCATTATAGAATATAGACTCATTAGTCTAGTTAGATGTGTATAGAAGATCCTACCTAAAGTGCTCGCAGATTACCTGAAAGCAGTGTTGCAAAGGCCTATTAACCTGCATCAAGGAGAGTTTATGGCTGATGGCCGGGGTTCTCATTGCTAATTACCTTATTGAGTCAAGGGAGAAGTTGAAGAAAGGAAAACTTGCCATCAAGGGTGATTTGGAAAAAAAATGAAGAATTACTTGGTTGATTAGAAGCTTGTCAAATTACCTGATGTTTATAATGGGACTTGGACATGAACAATAATGACATTTGTCAAATGGCGAGGAAGAGGATTCACCCTTCTTGGAAGCCTTCTCTCATGGGAAGTTTCTTTGCAATGTAGATGGTGTGGCTAAAGGAAAGATGGGCCCAACAGATATAGAAGGTCTGTTGAGAAATGTTTTGAGTGAGATTCATATCGCTTTTTTAGGCCAATTGGGACCAGAGATTCCAATGAAGCTAGAGAAAGATTGGAATCTTTAACAATCTTTAAAAGAAGAGTTGGTTGGGGAAAGTGATTATTTCAATGTCAGTGGGATGGGTATCAGAGACATGGGTACCCTTGAAAACTACATTTCAGCATTATAGGCTTGATATGATCCACTGGCATGGAGGAGATGAACAATAATGAATTGTCTAATAAAAAGAAGCTTTAATTGATCTTCAATTTAAGTTGAAAACATTAGACTCGAGGACGGGTTCTGTCAAGGCGGGGAGAACGATGCTGATACAAAGAATTGAAGAGAACCAAAGGGAACCCCACAATCCAAACCTTAGACTCCACACGTTTAGCACAACACAAGAATGGCTTCTGAATGCGTACACAAGTTCTCATAGTTGAATATTAATGAGTCTTAGTTGGATTGTGTTTCTAACTTTATGCCTAAGTGATAAAAAAAAAGTCAAAGAGTCCCATATAATTTAGATTTCCTCCTATTTTGATTTTAATTAGTTGCCCTCTCATGGTTAGAAGATGATTTAAGAGGTGGTAAAGAGGTGGTCCAATCAGACTCGAAGTAGAAAGTTGTGTCATTGAGTAAAGGACAGCATAATTTATATATACATAATGCAAGATGCTTTGGAGTACACCAATACGTATCTTTTTTTCTATTGCTCAAGCAATTCCTCTGTCTAGTGTAGACTCGACAACCTCCAGTAGTAAGGATTCTGTTGGTTCTCCACAATGAAGATTCCTAGGCCTGTTATACCCATGCAGTTGAAATCAAAGACGATCCAACACAGGTTGCATCACAGGTGCCTATGCTTTGGCTTTGTATGCATCTATTTTAACGCTGGACTCAGAAACCATGTGAATATACTATCTTCATGGTTTCATAAATTATTACGCCAGGACAATAATCAACAATACTGAGCTTGGACTTTGGAGGCACAACCATGAACTGGGGGCTGAGCCTTGATGGGCACACATTATAGATGATATCCCATTATGTAGTGGTATCTCCGAACTTAATGCTGAGATATTCTGTTTATATAATAAGCCAATGTAATAGATTGACATTTATGTATCACTAACTTTCCAAGTTGTCCATTGGGATCCTCTAAGAATTCTGAGTTTCTAAAATTTCCAACACCCCAACAAGGCACAATTTCACAGTGCACACTCCCTAGATACCAAAAATTAATCCAGGCTTCAATAAATATTTTCCTGGTAAGTTTTCGCTACCAGATGCAATATAAACAAGGAAACCACCCAAACCAAAAATAGAATTTTCGAAGGTTTAATCAAGAAACGACAAATGATTCTAAGGATACCCATAAATTTATAAATGGGCAGAAAGGCAAACACAAGAATGCAAAAAATCAATCTAAGTAGAATGCATGGGATGAAACCCAAAAAATTAAAAGAAACAAGAAAGGTAAGAACCTCTGCAACAGGAAGCCCAGATGTCAATCCAACAAGAGCTGCTTTTACCGTCTCAGTCGCACCAAGAAGAGGGGCTCCTGAAAGTAGCAGTCATGAAATGATTGAAATGACATGAATGGATATCCATCACGGAAGCCTCAATACCAAAGCAACTTAAGTAAAAATGTGGCATACCAACCGCAAAATAAGCATGTATGTGTTCATCGAGCCATTTGAGATACATTTTTGGTGCAATTTCTAGCTTCAACCATTCCAGAAAGTAGCGGAAGACATTATTTCCCATTGAATGGGCAAAAACGATTGAGGGCCCCCCACGAAGTTTAAGGGCTGTTTCAAAAGTCAGCCTGTAACAACAGGAACAAGAATTTGGTATAACCCTATCAATCGAATGTACCATTAGATAACTTTTTCATAAGACAACCCAAAGGGCAACCAAAACGCTCTAATAATCAAGACAATTTATTTGGCTCACTAACGAAGACCAATTGCCAGTATATGCAGCCTGTGGATTTTACTTTCATATGTAAGAGCTTGTAATGAACCTCTTTATAAATTCTTTACATCTATGAACTCCCTTCCCTCTTACCGGACATCATTAAATTTTACCCCAATATAAGTTGGTCCCCCTATAAGCTTGATCATATGATTCAAAATGTTATTAATGCAGATTAATAACTCAAACGATTGTACTAGTCACCTTCTCAATCTTATGCTCAATCTCACATTGGGGCCGACTCATATTGAGGTAAGAGTTAAAGATATCTTAAAAAAATGGGAAGGGCATTCATTTTAAGCAGCTCGGATTTTCAATAGGTAGGTGCCACTATGGAGTTCCACTTCTTCCACTCACGGGAAGCACGAGGGAAACACTCAAGGGTTCTGGACTCGGAATTTTTCCATGAGGGGACCATGCTGAAGAGAACTCAGCTACCCTTGGAGACTGGTGATATCATTACAAGAGATCATGTACCCATTTGCTTCTGAGGTATATCTTCCCATCAAAAACATCAAGAGACCTAAGCTCTGGCTACCACAATAATGTACCAATCTCTAAAGTCGAATGTGTGTTGTGGTTGAATGATCCACACAACCAGAACATAAGAGAGTGCAAACAATGAAGAAAGTGATTGACAATATTTCCAAAAGAAGCAGAATGGAGTTCTCAGGATGCTAAACAACATAGTCCTTCTTGGGAAAAGAAGGGTACCTAGGTTCATACCGGTTGAAACAGGGAGATATCGCAGTAGCTCCTTAAGAAAAATTGTGGTAGACATGAGCTTAGGAGGGTAGGCTAGGATTACCAAAAAGGAAAAAGAGATTTAAAAGAAAAGGAAGCATAAAGGAGATGTACAAACTTTAGCTTGTGAAAATAAAGATCTCGCTCCTCGAGCATTGATGCTGAAAGGCGCCAATCATATGGTACAGCAAGGATTGCATTTGCCTCGATGCCAAACTCGATGCACCACTTAATCCACTCTTTCCATATTGAGGAAAGAGGACCTGGATTTCACCACTTCCAACGTATGAGTAATCAATTAAAGCAAAAGACATTTATTAAATCATGGCATATTCCTACAGAACTTACAACTTGAAACATTCTTCCTCGAGCAGTTCTGCAGAACTTATTGCACGAGTAAGAAAGTCATTCATAATCACACAATTATTACATATCAAAGCAGAGGGGAATCTGACCCAAAATAAAGTTAGAAGCAAAATTAGGCACTCAATTAGAGCATAGTCTTACCACCAAAAAAAAAACTTAATATTCCTCTTAGACTATTACACCAATCAATGACAAATCTACTTTACATTACAAGGTCAAATTACATAAATACTTGCTAAACTCTTCTCCACTTCCTCAGATAGTTATGGAACTTCCTCAGGTAGTTAGGGAACTTCTTATAATATCTTCCCTTAATTGCTCTTAATAGCAAAAGAAAGAGCTAAACCTTAACTAAAGGCTGATTGAAATTTCTTCTAAAGTTAGACGTGGGTATAATAGAAGGCCAAATAGAGGAGTGCTCGAATGATTCTAAACATCCATACTAATAATGAGATCAGTTGACTTTAAGATGAACTTTTATTGCAAAGCTTTTGTGTCATCAACTCACAAATGGGATTTTTCATTTTTGTTGCGGTTCTTGTTAGATACAATTTTTTATCCACCAATTATAAGTCATATTTCTAAATAGCTTTTTACAAATCAGATTTTATGTCATCTAATCAGAATATCAGATCGCAAGAAACAAACTGTAGAATATCCCTTTTATTTTGTCATAAATGTATCAATGGCATATTAGTTTTGTTTGATTGTGTTTGTCAAGTAGTTAGAGACTACTGTCCCTAGCTCCCTAACATAGGGACTAAATATAGAAATATTTGCATGGCAACAATTAGAAACTATCATAACAATGTCAATATGTGTATGTGCATCTTAATATAATGCTTATACCTCTCATGGGTAAATTGTTCTTAAAATACTTTCAAGATAAACCCTTCTGCACATTGTGTGTATATTATTCTATCATATAATCTCTATGGGATAAAATTTAATGCATCAATTAAATTGAATATTATTGAAATTTGTTTCACGAAGCATACATTCATTTGATCTGAAATTACAACAAAGAAAATAAACTTTTTGGCAATGAGATCAAGATTCGCAATAGTTTTTTCCTTCATATTACTAGATTTTTCCTAATAAACTTCTTCCATAAAATCCAGACTCATGATTTAGTTTGAGACTAACTGATCATATGCTTGAAAGAGATTGAGTATGCATTCCTTAATTAAAAAAAAATTTATTTAATAGTTATGCTTTCTAAAACCAAAATCTAATCTTTCTTGAAAGTACTACATTAAGTATCAAATGATAGTAAACTCTATTTTTATTTTTACTTGGATTGTTAAAAACTTACTCTCTTGCTGCATTTATTGTGGGTGGAAGTGCCTATGCTAGATTCCATTTTTATTGCAACATAATAGTCCCAGTGGCACAGTTGAATATGTCTACATGTAATATTTATAATATATATGCAGTCCAAGGAGAAGCACCTTGCTTGTTTATCTACAATAGGCTGTTAAAAGGCATTCCATGTTGCCGGCTAATAATGATAAATTTGAAAAAGCTTCTGTACAGCTTGATATTAATTGCTTCATCAAGTATGGTATATATACAATATTTGCAACTAAATATCCCAGAGTATGGGGATCTAATCCTATCTTCTGTTAACTGAGCTAAAATGGTGGGATTAGTTTACAACAGTAATATTGGACTGAGTCAAGAAATTCCTAACAAATAATACTCGGTTTTCAGCTCCTAAGGACTTGACAAGGTCTTAATGCTAAACCTAGATGAGATTACCCACTGCTTTTAGTCATCTTGAAGTATGTGACTGAATCTCAGAAGCATTGCAAACAATTGGTTTGTTCCAGCAGTCAAAGCACCACTAGGGGATCTTTTTCCTTTCCCTTTATATGTGAAAGCAGATGAACAAATGCCTGACTATACATGTCATGCCTGCCATAAAGATCACCAAATAGGCACACACGAAAGGATAAATGATCCTAAAATCCCTTTGAAATCAGTGAAAATGGATTACTACTGCAGAGGGCAAACATTCTTATGCATATAAATTACATATGCCATCCCCGGGAAAATCATTTTACGATTTTTTTTCTTTATGGATCCAACATCAGATGACTGACAAGATATATGAGCAATTCCTCTCCTCGAAATGCAACACTAAAGTAACCAAATTGATATAACTATACACCGATCTGCCTAATTTTCTAGCATCAGATAATGGCAAGCTTTCATGCAGCCAAAGAGCAACTGAAAAGCCGTCCAATATTGTGTGGACAGAGGAGGAATTGAACGCGAGCGTACATGGGCATATATCCCAAGAACTTAAACAAGTTATAACTCAAGACCAATTAAAGGTGAATGATTATTGAGTCCTCTAGAACTGTACAGTTTCTGATGCATAATGCACTACCCGAGCAACGATAGAGCTATATTCAAAATGTAGAGTGCATAAACACCTGCATGAATTCATGCAAAATGTAAAAAGAAAAGAAAAAAAGTGTGCGAAAATGATGATACAGTAACACATCTTAAAACAGATATGATACGGCCGCATTTCTTTTATCTCTTTTTTTTTTCCCCTTGATACAAAGATACAGCATTTCTCCAACAGATTTCTAGGCATTCGATTTTCAAGTGCAAACTTCCTGAACATGAATTTAAAGGTCAAACAACAGTGCCACAGTCACATTCAAAAGACTATCTATAGCTAGCATGAAAAATATAGACATTTATATCGATAATTCCTCGGAGAAGGGACTAATCTTGTACAGGCAGTTCTACCTGTTATATAACCTGGATCTAGTTCCGTAATTGCAGAAAGTCCGCTGTCAGGTCGTGATTTGCATTCAGGATGATCTGTTTGATTGTAGGGATCAAGCAACATGCATTTAAGCCAACAATTTACAGAGGAAAGAACCTGCAAGAAATGTCCATTGATTCCATCAGTCCTAAAACATTAGCTCATGTCTGTTCTCACATGGAAAAAAAATAAAGAATCTCATTGATTTTATTGATGTTCAATTCAACATAAGTTAAAGTGGCACTAGACCTTGACAAACCAAAGAATAAAGATCTAAGATCTTCAATATTCTTTACAATCCTTAGAAACACACAAAAGATCTGTTAGATTCAAATCACAAGATGTTATGTTGAGAGAGAGAGAGAGAGAGAGAGAGAGAGAGAGAGAGAGAGCAGAGTGATGTATATATACTTTGGTGGTGTCGAGCCAGACGGCATCGAGAGGGTTGAAATCGAGTGGGGAGAAAGGGCAGTCGAGGACGGACCATGCCCTCAACTGAGTGGATGCGAAGCCCGGGATTATAATGCCTGAAAGCTTCGAGTAGTCTCCGGAGAGCTCTCGACCATCGACCAAGTTGCTTCTGCTACTGCTTTGCAAACGACAATCCAACAACAACAAAATTGCCAAGAGAAGAGCGCTTGGCGAATAGCAATGGCCAGAAGAAGTCGCGCTCGCGCCAGATTCCCTCATTCCAACCGACTGGATAAGAGAGAAGATGCTGCAACTTTGGGTTGATGCTCTATAAAAGGATCATGATATCAAGCATTCAAGCCCATTTGGCATTTTACTTGCAAAATAAAGTAGAGTGAAGTGGAACAAGAGAAGTGAATAAAATATAAGTGGGTTAGAATGGATTAGTAGAGTGAAGTGGAACAAGAGAAGTGAATAAAATATAAGTGGGTTAGAATGGCTTTTTATTTTTAATTATTTGAGATATAATATTTTTGACTTCTTTGCGGGAAAATGAAGGGTTTTTTTTCGTCTTTTATACTTAATTAAGGTAATTGCTTTTTCACTTTTTATAGAAAAGATGAAGGGAGTTTTGAATTAAATTTAACTTTACTTGCTTGGCAAGTAAACTGACCAAATGGATGGGTTGAAAGTACAGTGCTGCTCATTTATTTGGTGGGGCCAAGGAGGAATGTTGAATTGAGACTCTAACAAAAATAGAGCCAGTAGGTGTTACCCATTGTTGTGGTCCTTCCGGCTAATCGGCTATAAAAGGCTAAAGATTAGCAAGTTTTACTGTTTGGTGGATCCAACTAATCATATAAGAGATTAAAAGGGCTACTTGAGGACCCCAGTCGTCCCGTGTCCAACATGATACGCGGACCTGTAAAACGTATGGGGTCCTACGGGTACTTTTCCTGTAAATTCTTCCATCTTCTAAAAACTATTTCTACTATTTTCACCGTATGACAACTTTAATAATGTAAATTTTATAACATGAAATGTCGACCAATTTTTACTTGGACGAGACCTACGTAGCCATTCATTTATAACAGGATATTTCAATAAAACCAAACTCGCTAAACAGACTCTTAATGACTGAAATTATATGAAAATGTCAATTATGTGGACCATCGGTATCACTCATCAACATTTTGGATCACTGAATTGTGTGTCCCACTTGTACGATAAATACAGGCTTCAGGGCTAATGCGGTCGAATGTCCAGCTCCAAGATGTTATACCGAAACGAGGTCATGTCTTTTGCAATTTTTCAATGGTAGATGGACTAGCTCACCAATTCATGACCAGAAGAATCAATTTGTTGACGAGGACATTTGGTAACATGTTAGAAATATGTAGATTTGAGGATTCCTTAATGCCCCTCGAATGAGGATTTGTGTGGCCAAGAATTTTACATTAATATCAGCACCTATCGATGCATATAGCTGAGAAAAACTAATTTGAACATGCAAATCTATAAAAGTGAGGATCTTAAACTCCTATGCAGCGGCCGGTCTGGAATATTCTAAAAATGAGGATTTACATTGGTTGAAATCCAATTACAATTGTCAAACATCTGCTTTCCACAACTTCGTAAAAAGCACGTGTCTTTTCACGGAAGATTTGGTTGTGAAACATAACCTTAAGAGAGTCGAATCAGTTTTTTTTTTTTTTAATATTAGAAATTGCAAAAAAGTTTTAAAAATTGATACAGTACACAAATAATTTTTTTTATTATGAAGTAATCAATTAGATTTTAAAACCTAACAATAATGAAGATGATGCTCTGCTTATTTAACCTCTCGCCAATGTAGTGTTTGAAACCAGGATTTAAAGTAGCTACCATAATGCGATACTATTTTATGAATTGAATCTATTGCGACAATATCACAATAAGATTTCTTTCATTTTTTTTTTTTCATAAAACAGAGTGGTATTCTATCTGCAACATTGGCATATACATATTCTAATTAAGAATAAAAGGGCCAATTCACCCAAAAGAAAGGGTACCAAATAGGGTTATGACCCGGGTCTAAATTCGACCCATCAGAGGAAACGGACCTCAAACACGTCTCGAGACCAAATTGTCTGTCACGATCTACCAAGGGAGACCAAGATCAAGGCCCATCAATAGCCTGACCATCATCCCACTTTTTTTTCACCGCTGGGACAGTTGAGTGAGACAAAAATCAAGGGCCATCAACGGCCTGACCATAATCCCCCTCTTCTTCTTCCTTTTCTTGCGTGAACCAGTGGTCACGTCACCCCTGTAATTTTTCCTCCAGCCAGCGTACTAGTAACTAGCTAAGTAATAACAAATGGAGTTGCATGTGTTTGGAACGTTATCTCTGCCCTCACTGCACTGCATTCAAGGGCGCGCACGCACAGCTTAGAGTTTTGATACAACCCCCAAGCCCACAACCGGAAACAGTTGCCACCACCGTTGTTTGAATCACACTACCTACGAATATACCTTGGCCAGTTGGCCCAAAAAAAAATCAGCCTAAATAATGTTGGGGTAGTGCGTTGTGACGTCTACGCCGTAGACCTGTTGAGACAAACAATTGCTATGTAGGAATCGATGATTAACAAACATGAAAATCAGATAATAGACAATAAAGAGTTCCATTACTTGCATTCATGACATGAATAGTAACCTTACTAAGGACAAGCACAAACATTCATCCAAGTCATAGAAACACTTAGTTAAAATTATAAGCAATCCTACATTGTAGATTATTCATCATCACCATCATCACCGCTGGTTCTCTCTGCGCCTCACATATCGAGTTCTGTCATTGTATCTGGGCCTGTCTTGAGCTCTCTGGGGCACTGGCTCAACCCTCCTCTGTCTCTCAGGAGATCTCTGAACAATCTCCCCATTTACAAATAGTTCCGCTGGAGATGACAATAACCAATTATTAGCACAAAAGGAAATTGATATGCCAAACACTTGTGCTTTTTCTCATCCATAGCTACAAAATGAAACTACAAAGTATCTTGTCATCCTCTCTTCAATCAATTGATGCAGTAAGGAGTTGGCACTAACAAATGTGTACTGCTCAAGACACTTCTAACTAATGACATGCACAACAAAGGAAAAAAAAAAGTAAAATGAAATTCTAAGCAGATCCTAAAAGACAGATGGCACTGTCAAATTTAAGTAAAAATATCACATAGATAAAATTTAGTATTATTATGGATTATTAATCCATTATTAGCCAATCAATGATACTCATAAACATCCAGAATAAACCAAATATAATAAAATAAACATCAACAAAATATATATATATATGGAGAATATTTAAGTGCATCCATGATCCATCCCTCACCATTGTGGTGAGGGACACCCCCTTTTTGGAAACTTTCAAGAATATTCTTCTATATATACATATATACACACACACACACACACACACACACACAAAATAAATAAAGTCCACATATCAGTGGAGGACTCCAGCCACCATTTTAGTGGTAAGGACTAGTTAGGGTCAAGACAATAAGAATCTCTCCACATACCACAGGGAAGCTGGATGGTGAAAGTTGAAGGTAATAGTGAAATAATATCATCACTTACCAGTCATCAGATGTAGACTTAAATAGTATCTAACACAATATCATATGCAATATACATGAAAAGCTTTTTTTTTAATAGTATATATATGAAAAGTTCTATGTAATGCATCAACACTACTTGTCACCAATAGGGTGCAAGTGATATGTACGCCATAGATGCATGGCGCAACATGGTGTTAGTATATTGATGACGCAATACCATGTCCATCCTTTCATGGGGGTGCTGGCACCCTACATTATCACATTTCACTATAAAATAACATAAAAATCATCTAAAGGTAAAATGAATGTTTCCTCCTTAGTCCTTAATGATCCGCAACTCCATTAGAACCAAAAGTACAGAACTGAAAGAGAAAATTCATTTAAGTCCATTAGCATTCAAAGCAAGAAACAAAATCTATTCCGCTTTGCCAAGATGGACTAAAGCATTCAAGACACCATGAATTTAGCCAAATAACTAAGTAAATACTCACGCCTGCCGATGTTGCTTGCCATGCACACAATGGCACCCGCATTCTCACATTCCACAATAAATTGAAACAAATTAACATGTAATGTAAATTGTAAACTACATGTTCCCTCCTTACTGATCCGCAAACTCCATTAATAGAACTAGAACAAGAAGTTCAAAATTGTGAGGAAGGAAGTTCATATATGTCCATTAGCATTCAAAACAAGAAACTGCCTATGAAGGCTCTTCCGCTTTGCCAAGATGGACTCTCCATGAATAAAGCCAAATAACCAAGTTAATAATATACTCAAGGTGGATGGAAATAATAACAAAAGATATGAAGAAGTGCAAGTGCGCAGCCTATACAAGGACTTTACTCAAAATAGATTAGACCAGAGAGACATAATTCATATAGCCGACCGATCCCAACATAGTTGGGCAAGGCTATGATGAAATGATGGAGAACTAAGTAAATACTCATGCCGGCTTACGTTGATTGCCATGCACACAATGGCACCTCACAATCTCTCATTACACAATAAATTGAAACAAATTAACATGTAATGTAAACCACATGTTTCCTCCTTACTGATCTGCAAACTCCATTAATAGAACAAGAAGATCAGAATCGTGAGAGAGGAAGGAAGTTCATGTAAGTCCATTAGCATTCAAAACAAGAAATTGCCTATGAAAGCTCTTCCGCTTTGCCAAGATGGACTAGTGCAATTGTGCAACCTATACAAGGACTTCACTCAAAATAGATCAGACCGGAGAGACAGAATTCATATGGCCGACCCCAACATAGTTGGGACAAGGCTTTGATGAAATGATGATGAACTAAGTAAACACTCATGCCGGCTTATGTTGATTGCCATGCACACAAGGACACCTCACAATCTCTCATTACACAATAAATTGAAACAAATTAACATGTATTGTAAACCATGTGTTTCCTCCTTACTGATCTGCAAACTCCATTAATAGAACAAGAAGATCAGAATCGTGAGAAAGGAAGTTCATGTAAGTCCATTAGCATTCAAAGCAAGAAATTGCCTATGAAAGCTCTTCCGCTTTGCCAAGATGGACTAGTGCATTCCAAACACAGTGATATTATGATAACCATGAAATAACTAATACAAACCTACGTTGTTGTCATATACATACAAACACCCTCTATCCTTCATTTTCACTATAAACTTGACACAAGGTAAAAATGTAAGATAACCACATGGCTCTTACTCGCTGGCAACTCCACTTAGAACAAGATCAATCTGAGAGATTAAGTTCATGCAAGACCAATAGCATCCAAATCACGACATTGGTTTAGCAAGCTCTTCCTTTTTGCCAGGATTAACTAACATTAAAAACACCTTGACTTTAGCACAATAACTAAGTGACTGCTCATGGCTGCCTATGCTGCAACACCTACCTTATCGCAAGAACAATATAAATTAGAAACAGAACATCAAAAGGTGATGAACTGTATGTTTCCGCCCGGTGAGGAAATAGTGTGGAGAAATGGAGGGGCGCACCATACATCTTCGCATTAATCTTTTCCGCTTTTGCCACATTCAAGACACCATGCTTTTAGCAAGATGACCAACTAAATAATGAAGCCTACCAGTGGTGTTGATAATGCACATACTGACACCAAAAACCATTCAATATAGTTTGAAAGAAATTAAACTTGGCGTCAGAAAGCAACCAAAACATGTGTTATTTCATTACAGAAATGTGATCCCATTTTATGGCAAACTATGATGTGAGTCCATTGGTAGACAAAGAAAATATGTTGCCATCAAAGGCAAAGGCTCCCTTGTTGGAAGGAATATGTTTAAAATAAAGCATCAATCATCAGGCCATTTTCTAAAAAGTATTTTATGAAGGGCGATAACCTTAGAGAAAAAAAATATAGGGGGTGGGGGGTGGCGGAACAAAATGAGAAGGGCAACAAAGTCCACAAGAAATGTACAATGGAATATAAAAACCGGTTGAAATGCTTACCTCCATAATCCTTGTTCTCAGCATCAACATAGGAATCAGGAAGCACAAACAGAACACCAGGCAAACCTGTTTGAGAAGACATAGATAATAAGCACAAATATGCATTCACCCACTACCAACATACACCAATCATAAAACTGCACCACAAACCTTCAAGCTTATTCGACGTCTCCTCGTCTATCTCGCATCCAAAGCCAAAATACCTCTCGCAAGAAACATTATAAATTTTCCTCTTTGCTTCCTCTTCACTGGTTAAGAATCACAAAACAATTAACAGGCATGTAACCAATCAACAGCAACAAAAATAGACTAAAATAAGGCCCTGTTCAGTAATTAAAAACAACAGCAGACAACGAGATGTGCTTCCTGCTGTTCTCAGTTTCATCCATTTTAGTCGAATAGCCTTCAAATCAACAGAAATCCAAAAGAACAAAAACCGGAGAATGTGAAGAAGAACAGCATCCAAACAACCCATTGCATAACATGAGTAAATATAGAAGATTGAAAACAAAAAAAAAAAACCCTAAAACCCTAACCTTCCGACGACCTTGGCTAGGGTTTGGATGTAGCAATCAATCATCTGCTGCTTTGTGGCGCCCTCGCCTCCGGGCTTGTCCATGACGATGAGCCAGTGCTCGTAGTCGCAGCCGGGGAAGAGCGGCGCCATCTCCGTCGGAGGACGGTCGCTGAAGTTCGACCCCGAGTTGAGGGGCGAGTAGGCCGAGTCGCCTCCCGATCGTCGGACCGCGCATCGAACCGTATTGAGGCGATGCGGGGCGATGACTCGGGCCGCATGCGCGGGGTGAAATGTGCGGGCTCGAGAAAGGGGGGAGCGCAGGCCTAAATGGAGAGAAGAGGAAGACGAGAAAAGGCGCTTGGAGGAGAAGAAAGAGAGAGATGAAGAAGAGCTACGAAAGCAGATTAGGGCTCGAGCAGCGGCTGCCATTGTTGTTGGAGCAGATTGGGGATAAGATGAAAAATGAGGGTTTTGGGGTTTGGGGGTGCTTTTATAGGAGATGTTGCAGATATTTCTTTGGGTTTGGACGTTGATAGGAGCTCGGATTTTCTGATTAGTCTGTGGCCTGGGCTCTCTTCATGGCCCATTTTTTACCGTTTTAAGATTTTATTGAAGACATCAGTATTATTGTTTTCAGGGGTCGCTCGTCAATTTTACCTTACATAGATACCACGTGTGAATTATTTACATATGTAAATAATATACGCGTCAAGTAAAATCTCATATTTGTCGACATCAATATTTTCATGTGGAATCTAATTACATCCAACAGTTCTGTGGGTGTTTTTATTTTTAATATCTTTTACAAATTCCTCATAAATTCATAATGAATCGAGACATGGAATGTGGCATCCTTACCCTTTTTTAAAAAGATAGACGTTTTAGATTGTGGTATGGGCCCGACAAAAGTCTAGAAAGGCAAGTCTAGTAATTTAAACTTTTTCAAAAATATCTCAAAAATCATGATGGAATTAAATCTGAAAATCGCCCCATTTTCCTGTCCTTCGTCTTTTATAGAAGATGAGGGGTTTGAAATGTGCTTTAGTGGCATGTGGGAATGAAAAAATTAACATTTTCATATGATCCACCGAATGAAAATTGCCGCTCTAATTTAGTGTAGCTCCCATTTTCATTTTGCAAAAAGATGTGCAATTCGTTTTCACACCTCCAACCATGTGAAATGGAGACACACGAATTATGGCCTCTTTTGGTAATAATTTTCATATGTGAATTTGATTCACACCAAACAAATGTGGTATATACATCAATTATGCATGTAATTCACTTGCATGCATAAATTGGCACAAACAAACGATCCCTTGATAGCAATAAGACATTAGGCATTTTTGTCAAAGGCTTAAAAAATGCCACCATAGTGTAACACTGTAACCTACCTATTTTTAAAATGCGGGTCATTTTCTTTCATTTAGGGATGCATATGAGTAGGTTCAGTCCGAAACCATACCCGACCAAAGCTAGAACCATCTGTAAAAAGCGATTTTGATCCTAGATCCGGTGAGAGGGGCCTATTTTCTTAATTCCAAGCCCAATTTCGATAAGAGGTTCTGGTTGTGACTTTTTTTAATCTATTTCTTGGCTAAGACGTAAATATTATTTAATCTAAAAATACATAAAGAATATTATTTAACCCAATAACACTGCATCAAGTCTGGCTTCCATAATTGATCAATCTCAGCATCTCCATATCTAATATATCAGCGTAGTAACCCAAGCTAAGCACCAGCATGACCCACATTGACAGGGTCTTCGCTCCATTTAACTACTCTTGATATTATTTTAACAAATAATTATATAAAAAGTATTGTATTGTATGGTTATTAGGGTGGTTAATCATAAAAGCAAAAGTCATCAGATCAAACCTTCTAACCATATACATATTTTAGTTTTTTAGCATGGCGGCTCAATAAAAAAAAAAGTCAAAATTGAAAGTAAGATGGTCAAAATTAAATTCAAAACCTTCAACTTTAATATATGATAATAAATAGGTTGTTACGTAAAGTTTTTGCGCTAGTAATACAAAGTTAATGATCAGCTACCATTAAAAATATATATAAAGTTTTTGATAATGTCTTAAAACGCACACCCATGTGTCGGTTCATGTGCCCAAGGGACGTAAACATGTATGGATCTAGAATCAAACATATTTAGTAGGTCAAATCTAAATTAGGTTATCGGTCCCAACCCATTTATGAATGGGAACCTCCAGACAATTGAATAACTGGACATCCATTTGCATACCATACCTACTTCTGTTTTAAGATACGACACGTTTTGCTATAATAAATGTTGAGCCACCATGAAATTTGTTAAATGCAATACTGTTAAACAAAGTATTAAAAGTATTTAAGAAAACATATGCATCCCATCAACAAATTGGCTTACCTCTTTAGGTCCGTTTGACAATTTATTAGGTTAGTAAAAGTAATATAAAGTATTCATTTTTAAGACAATTGGTCACATCACAAGTATATATTTTCAAAATTCCCTCATTCGTTTGAAAAAAAAAAAAAGGAGAGGGGGTTTAACGGGAAAAGCCCTCATACATGGGCATTGCATGGATTTGGCCCTAATAAAAATGTGCTCTCGCATTTTTTTTTTTAATGTGTTTTTTTAATGGTCAATATCGACTATTCAAACCTGCGTAGCGCCTGTATCTCACCCTCTCCAATGCGTGGAGTGCATCACCTTCTCCTTCACACCATCACTTGGGGAACGAGGTAAGAGCATTCCCTCCTCTTCCTCCCATTGCACCATCACCTTCTCTTCTCCATCTTTTTTTATTTCCATTACCTTTTCTCCTCCTTCCTCCCTACCAGTATACACCCACTACATATACATCATCCCCATGAGACGGTGATGAGCGTGAGGGAAATGAAGATGCAGAGGGCTGCCACGATGGAGACCCTCACTTTCAAATGCAAAACCCTTGCCCACCTTCTTCTTTCGTCCACACCCAAAACCCATTTATCCAATTCCAATCTCTTATTCCCCAAAAGCCCATTTCCCCTTTCAACCCATTCTCCTAGACCCACCCCTTATTGGGTTCTCAATCCAACAACTCCCATTGCCTCCGCCAACGCCTTATAATCAACTACAGAAGAGACGGCGACGACATAATCGAATTCCCCATCTAGGGTTCTCCCTTCTACTCAATTGATTGTTGTCGTGGAGAAACCCCCAGATGGGGTTTCTTTAAAATCAGATGTTACGTCAAGACCTTAACCAAGGTCTTGGGAAGGTGAAGGTGCTACTTGTGGCTTTTTACTGGCCTTTGTTGTTGTTTACGAGTCCTAAAATCCGAATTCTAAAGTGGGTTTCAGTTTTTTTGCAGTGAAAAGGATGCTACAAAGAAGGGATGATGATGGGCCGTGTGGAGATAAGGGAAATGCGCGAGGGCTACGGATAGGGTGAGATGGAGGTTGATGGCAGGGAGATGGAAAGGATGAAGGAACGGTAGCTGGCTGGTCAGAGAGGACGAAGGAGAATGAGGGAGAGGTATGCGTCCTGGGATGAAGGAGATGAGCAGTGATGGGCCACTGCACAACACCTGCATGCCCCATCGAGATGACTCTCCTCCTTTTTTCTTTCTTTATTTATTCCTTCCCCCTCTTATTCTCCTTTATCCCTACTTTGCCACCCAGTGCACTCCACACTAGTGTACACCTCCACCTTTCTTTCTTCCTTCTCCCTCTCTTTCCTTATTTTTTTTCTCCTTCGTTCCTCGTCTTCTTTTATCCTTTCCCCCTCATTCACTGCTGCACTCCGCCCTCACAGCCCCTGCGCATGCCTCCATCTCCGTGCATCTCATATGCAAACACCCGCTAGCTTTCTCTTTCTATTTTCCTCCTTAAAGATGGATGTGAGATTGATTTGAGATCAGCTGTAGAGAGCAAGATAAAACAATAGAGAGAGAAAGAGATGAATGAAGGTTCGGGCAACCTTTTGTATGAGCGTCGATATCCACTGTAGCGCTAAAAGACTAAAACAATAAAAAAGAAAAAGAGAAATGTAAATTCAGGCCTCTTTCAATTGGTTCCGGAACCAAGTCCACATAGAGGACTATAATTTATTTCCAAAATTAATTTTAATTTATTTTTATCATCATTTTTTAAAAATAAACATATCGTTCAACTTACAACAGTGCATCAAGTCTATTACTTCCAGTACTATATATAAAAATATAAAAAAAGGATTATTTTGATATACAAATTTGTAATTATAAAGACTCGGATCTAGGGTTCACTGGTCGGAAGCTATATGGATCCAAAATCGGGCTCGTTTGTAAATCAGAACCTAAATTGGTTTCAAAATCCGGACCTACTTATGAACAGTTTTGGACCTGATCTTTTACGGGTCAAAACTTTTCGATAATAAGAATCGGATACTCAATTACAATCTTCGACCCGGGTAAATCCCCGGACAATCCGGACTGCATTGATCCTCGTCTCAAAATCCTGCCCGCAGAAAAAAGGCAGTGCGCGCGAATAACCGACTTCCCAAAACAATCTTCTCTCTAATTTTCCAATGCGAGATCTAGACCGTCAACTCCACGCAAGGAACTCCCGCCCTCCTGCACAGCCTTCGAGAACCCGAAACCCTATTTAATATCGTCCACGAACAAATCGAGAGGGCGGATAAAGGCGCGCAGTAGGCAAAGGAGGAATGGAGCAAGTCGAGAAATTGAAATTGCATCGGATAATCAATCCATGTCTACTCCAACTTCAGAAAATGGAATTGGAGTTGAAATGCCACTGCTGGTAATCCCATTTCCCACCACTTTTTCGTGGATTGTGATCGAATTCCTTCTACTTCGTCTTAGATGAAAACCTTAAAATCAACTGTTTTGGAAAGATAGATCAAGAGTTAAGACTAGGGAATCCTCTTGATAATAAAAAAGTAGGCACCTAGGGTTTAGTTTGGAATCCATATTTCACACTGTTGTGGAATCACTGTTTGAGGATTTAGTTTACCAGGGGACTGGTGTGGTGAGTGATTGTTTTGCATCAAAGGGAAAAGGCTGTATGATGGCTAGTTCTGGATCTTCGCGTTGAATCCTTCACCATGGAACCTCTGCTAGAAAGGCACAAATGAGGACCAAACACATTGCACTTCATATGCTTAGAGATCTTAGGAGTTCTGGGCACCTGGTGACATTTACTCTGTTAATGTGATTTGTTTGTGATTAGTTTTCAAGAGGATTATTTCGTTTTGACAGTCAAACTGAGATAACTAACCAGTAGACAGCATACTTAGTAGTAATAATAACAACAACTCATACCAATTTTTTGAACTGGGGAGAAATGGACTGAGCTTTGCCTATTAGATTTCCTTTGCTAACCAATGCTACTGAAATATTGAGGCGTTAATAGAGGCATCAGAAATAATTTTCAATGCTCCTCCTTGGGTGGAACCTGGTTAGCGCACATTTTGCGACGCACACATTTCAGTGCCGAGTCGTTTCTCTTGGGATTCGAACTCGTGAGCGGTTGACTCTGTTACTATGTTAAATTTCCTCCACGAACCAATCCTATCAAAACCTTGAGGAGTTAGTAGAGGCGGTGGAAATATTTTTCAACACTGCGTCATTTCAATTCCTTGAAAATATTGCTTACTTTTAGTATTTGATATTTTGCACATGGATACATCCAGCAATGCATCAAGCACATGAATACACCCAGCAATGCATCCTATAAAAAGGTGTTTCTCCTCTTCCACATCTCTCAATTCCAATGACCTGTAGAAAGTTTGATTAGAGGATATATTGACAAAGGATTATTTACTTCTCTTTAACACATTCTCATGCAATCAGGGTGATTTATACATGATTTACCTATCCAAGCTGGGGATCACAATCTTATCAATGCGTATATTGTGTGTGTGTGTGTGGGATCACAATCTTATCAATGCGTTTATTGTGTGTGTGTTTGGTGCCCCGTGTGTGTGTTTTATGGTTCCCCATATTTTTTTTTAATGTAACTTGATGACTCACATGTATGACATTAATGATGTCTACATTTACTTTATCCCCTAAATATGCTAGTGAATTCTTGTAACTCATATTTTTTAACACATTCTCTATTAGATTTATTAAGGATTACCAAGAATTACCACACTATTTAGATATGTAAGTGTATTTACTGTTTTTTTTATCATGTGTGGACGGATTAGAAATTTTCTACCAACTTCCAAATTTACAAGGGAATACATCGCCACCTTCACCACCTTCTTTTTCTCATGGCTCGTAGGACCTTGTGAGGTAATACTTGAATTATTGGATTCTCAAACACATTTGGTAGCTTGTCTTCCTTACTCTTATCTGCTATTTTAATCATGGTCTGCATTTTCTGAAGCCCCAAAACCGCTTCTCTTCTTATTGTCATGTTCATTTTGACCATTACAGGAGTACTCATTTTTTAGAATCTCACTGTTTGAAATATCCCATCCTCTCCTTTTCCAACTGTTGTCATTGCTTTCTACTGTTTGTTTTATTTCTTAGTTCTTCTGATATTCTCACTTAA
Source organism: Umbellularia californica (assembly GCA_028538565.1). Taxonomy (NCBI): domain Eukaryota; kingdom Viridiplantae; phylum Streptophyta; class Magnoliopsida; order Laurales; family Lauraceae; genus Umbellularia; species Umbellularia californica. Next base: position 6,487,087 of record JAPQWN010000001.1, on the reverse strand, counting down.
TTACTAAACTTGCTTAGTTCTGTTTCTTACTGTGTGATCTTACCTTTGCAGTTGAGTGCTGAGGGATTGTATGTGAAGGAGATGAGCATGAGAGGGGCAGATGATGGGACTGATTTGGAAGCAAAAGTTGTTTTACCTTCACGAAAGGATCGTTCAATCAGGAAACCTGAAATTTTGGGGAACCTAAATGTTGCTGGGAACAATGACCCTGCCTCTCATCCCAAAGATGGCCATGCTACGGAATCAAAGATGCGGAACAATTCAGACTTTGGGTTTCATGATGTGGTAATAAAACTTGGCTTCCATATTCGATTTTTTAAAATCTTGAAATGGCTTAAATATTCATTGGTGCATTATTCTGATTGAAAATTGGACCTGCATGAATCTTTTGCTGGATGCAGCCATCTGATACGTCGAAACATCTGAATGCCAATCTTCTTTTTGTGTGTGCATTTTGCCATTCCTCTAAGGAGTCCGAGGTGATTCACCATCTTGGTCCTTTTCTTTTTGGATTTAGTGACCGTTAAGTGAGTACGATGCACATGTTTGAAAGGCATTATATCCTTCTTTATTTAAAGGAAGTAATGACATGTTCAATTGTTCATTCTACCCAGAATAACTGTTCTAGTATTCTGTCATTTGGCCTACATATCACTTTAGATTCTATCTTACTCTCTAATCTTTGATGGAAATTGCTAGGCTTCCGGTCCAATGTTGCATTATGCTAATGGGAGAGTACTTACGGCAGATCAAGCAGTACAAGCTAATGTTTTACATGTTCACAGGAAATGCATTGAATGGTATGCCCTTCCATAATATTCACTCTTAAAATCTGCTGGATTTCATAGTTAACAAGATGCCTTTTTTAAGGGAAAGAAACGTAATTTACTAAATAAGCTTTGCAACTCCTATTTCAGATGAGTACTTATTTAAAAAATAATAATTTCACCGAACTGTTCAAAGACTATTAAAAAATTAATTCTTGTCAATAAAACTTATTTTATTTGGTTTCTTCCTTTCTTCAAGGGAAAGATTCCATGGGCATGTACACTAGATTTGAAACTTTTTAAAGAGTAGACCTCACCTTGGATTGGCCATAGTTTGTTATCTAATTTTCCATTAAAAAGCACAATTTAAAGTGGCGTTTCCATCATTGGATCAGCAACTGTGTCTAGGGCTGTCAACGGACCCCAGATTATCTGCTTGTCCGGCTTGAAATATCTAGGTATGGTCCCTCTTTTTGGACCTGGTTCATAATTTGATCCAGGCCTGTGGTCCAGTTGGGTCTATATCTGAATACCATTTGCCCTAGTTGTTTGCACGAGAGAGAGAGAGAGAGAGAGAGAGAGAGAGAGAGAGAGAGAGAGAGAGTCCAATATAATCAGTATATTATAAATATAATATTAACAGTATTATTTACATGAATAAGACTAAAAAACATAACATTTGCTCAATAGGTGATAGCTGTTTATATCCCTAACTTCATGGAGTTTGTTTCTACCATTGGTGTCTTACACATGTTTGTCTGTACAGAATCACATTCTCTGTTAGGTGAGTAAATTATCCAATGCGGGCCAACCTTATGAGAACAAAGATGGTTGAATGAAAACCATCCACAATGAATTAAAAGGAAAATGGACATTTAGATTGTATTTGGTATTTGTATTTTTAATTCAACAATCTATCTCGATGAGATGTTAGCCCATATTTTCCTTGCTTGTATAAAGAAACGGTTTCTTACTCAGGTGTTGCTTATCTGGGGCTGTTTGCTTAGCTGGCTAGAGACATGTGTGGTTTGTGTGTGTGAGTGAGTTCAAATCCTTGTAAAAGCCAAAGTTTATCCCATTAAATTGATACCCAAACTTGATAAGTTGTTAAATTGATGAAAGAGAACACCACAAATTCCTTTAATTGAATGGGTAGTGCTTACTTAGAGCCTTAAGTAGCCATGTAGCATATAGATGATGCAAAGGAGACTGTCACAACCGCATCCAACTCAGCATGATATTGTCCGATTTATCCCAGTTAAATTGATACCCAAACTTGATAAGGTGTTAAATTGATGAAGGAGAACACCGCAAATTCCTTTAATTGAATGGCTAGTGCTTACTTAGAGCCTTAAATAGCCATGTAGCATGTAGATGATGCTGAGGAGACTGTCATAACCCCATCCAACTTATCATGATATTGTCCGATTTATCCCATTAAATTGATACCCAAACTTGATAAGGTGTTAAATTGATGAAAGAGAACACCACAATTTCCTTTAATTGAATGGCTACTGCTTACTTAGAGCCTTAAGTAGCCATGTAGCATATAGATGATGCAGAGGAGACTGTCACAACCCAATCCAAATCAACATGATATTGTCCGATTTAGCCCACGTGCGCGCGCGGACTTCCTAGGCATTCACCCATTCCAGTACTACTTCTGCCCGAGCATGCTAAACTCCGGAGTTCTTTTGGGATCCAGGGCTGCATGGCTTTAAAACACGTCATGTTGAGTTAACACTAAGAAGCCCAGGCTCTGGAGTTCTCTGTTTCTGATGTGAGACTCATGTAATTCTATACATTGCAAACCTAGGTGCCTATGGACACCCTGACAGACGCCCTTCTTTAGGGGGGCCACAATTGCATGGGCCTTACAAGTACACTTGGTGAAATCCAGCCATTAAAGTCAAAACTCATATAGTTGGGAAATTGGGATCCTGATTTATATCCACACAAGATAAAGGAAAATGGATGATCAGACCAATATCCCCTACAGATTCTTCAAGTCTTAATTAAAAAACATCATGAAAAACTAGCATCTTATTGTTTTGTCCAAGTGGCCTTTAATTGCAGTTCTTACTGAACCAAACTTTATCCTGGGCCCTTTGTCATCAACAAGCCCTATTATATCTGGAACAAACTCACTAATTTGTCCCTTCCTGCAGAAAACGAGGAGTCTTCTGACTTCTCCCTTGTGTTGGTGTTGACCCATGAGTGCCCCCATTGTCGATTCTCTTTCCAATATCCATCAATATTGCTGTTATAAAAAAATAAAAAAAAATCGCTGAGTTTACTGACATTTGGGCACATGGCTAATCATGGTGTGATGGTTTGATATAGTGATGTACCTTGATGAGATGGTCCTCGTACAGATTCACTTGATGATTCCACAAAATTGAGCAACTATATTAAATAATGACTCTAAAACAGATTTCGGATGAGAAGTTAAATTTTTATTACCTTCTTCTATTTTTTAAATTGTTGGTTTACACCTTTTTTTTTTCTTCCCAAACTTGAAAACTAACCTCATCAAAGAAGCATGCATTGCTCCTCTCTTACCCGCTTCTTTCAATTGCAACATTCCATTTCTGCTTGCAAGCAATAGCTTCACCTTGTCTCGATGACACTCTTTTAGCATGAATATCCTTTATCCTTGAGACTCATAAACCTATAGTGCTTTTAAAAAAGCATGTATAAACTTTTAAGTGAGATGCCTGATTAGATTAGTCTCCTCTGTTGAAGAAACAATAGAATTTTGTTATTTCATTGCCCAGGGATTTGTAGTTTCTCTTTAAGGTATTTAAAGAAATAAGAATATCAAACCATTAAAAAAGGGCAATATAAACACATACAGCTCTAGATCCATTTGTTGCTATACCACTGCAGAAGTCAGGAAATCCACATGCATGTGGTCAACATTATGTTTCTATCCTTCTTAATGTGTAAATGTTAATGGTTGTACATCTACACTCTCTCTATATCTCCAAGGCTTAGCATTGTTTTAAATGTATACTCTATCTATGAGGCTTAGCACTGCTGCATGTGTATACCCTATCTCTGAGGCTTAGTATTATGTACTAGATAGAGAATATTTGCTAATTGTTGCTGCATTCTTTGAAACTACAGGGCGCCACAAGTATATTTTGTTGGTGAGACTGCTATGAATTTGGAGGCAGAATTGTATAGAAGCTTAAAGATCAAATGTAGCAGTTGTGGAAAGAAGGGAGCAACCCTTGGTTGCTATGTCAAGAGCTGCCGGAGGAGCTATCATGTTCCCTGTGCAGTTAACATCTTTGAGTGTCGTTGGGATTGTGTAGGTTACTGTGTTGGTGTAGGTTTGGTGCAAGATAAATGGTGTCTATTCTCCTCTGAGAATGATTACCTTGTAAATCTGTTGTCACAGGAGAACTTCCTAATGCATTGTCCAGTTCATGCGTCACTCAAACTGCCATTTGAGAAGTCCAAGTCTAAGAAGATCAGGACAAAATATTCCTCAGAGACTCAACCGTACTCTCTCTCTCCCTCCCTCTATCTATCTATCTACCTGTCTGTCTGTCTATCTATCTATCTTTCTATCTATCTAATATATATGTCCGTGTTTATTCAAAAACTAGTCATTGCCCGTGCCTAAAGGCACAGCGCACCATGATCGGAGCACAACTAAATCTAATTACTCTTCTTTTGACCACCTAACAACTAACACCGCCCATAATTTAACAAATTTAACTCAAATTTTCTATGTGGCCCATTGGATCAATTAGCTTCAAATCAAGCCCAGCTGGATTTTATTTTTTTAGGTAAAACAGCTCAACCAATTGGACCTTTGTTTAACCACCATTGAATACCAGAAGTGGCCCACTACTATAAGCAGTCTAGTTTAATTGCATGCAAGCCACGTTTACATCTGCTACCAAAACAATCCAAGTTAGCCCAGATTCCACAATCCGTGAAAAACAGCATATATATGTGAAGGGGCAAATTGGTAAGTTGTGGGCCCAAATTCCACACCGTTCAATCACTCAATTGCAATCATAGCCATGTGTTTAATCATGTCTTTACTTGCAAGGAAGTTTTGAAAAGATAATGGCACGTTTCGTAATTTCATAGAAAACCAAGGACACTCCCATATGCTATGGGAAAAGATAATGGCATGTTTCGTAATTTCACAGAAAATCAATGGCACTCCCGTATCCTCTTGTCCTTAGTAAAAAGTTACTGCCCCTTTATTTTCAAATAATTACAAAATTACCAAGCTCTTGAATCCCTTCTCAGCCCTAGGATTTATGTACAAAAATATGTACATAAATCCAAGGGTCCAAAATGTCCAGGGATTCAAATACTGCTCTCCCTTATTATATAGATATGTCTGTTTATGTGTGTGCTCATGTGCGTGTGTCAAGATCCACTCTTGAATTCTAAGATCTACTTGTGTATGGGATTTCATAATATAGATACAAATATTTTTCCCCGGGATTTGATACATGTTGCGCCTTGAATTGTAGGATTTGAACAACAATGGGGTGATGCGTTTCAAATTGTCAGTAACTTTTTTTTTTTTATTTGGAATTAGATGGTCCAATCTCATCAGCAAATTGTAAGGAGAGGGTGAGTCCCAGATGTCTTTAATTCCATATTACAATTAAAACAGAAGGAAATGGGCAATGCTCAGTTTTTCCTCTATATAAAATCATTTGAAGTGTTAAGGACTTTTACATGAAGTGGTGCTGCTTTTGCTTCATGAAAAGCTACTTTTGTGTGTATATATATTTTCTAGGTCTGCAAAGTTTTGCATTACCTTTTCTACACCCATTTCCACAGATGCTGATGTAGCACATGTACCAGCTCCAAGTAGAAGGGTTTTAGTTTTGGCTGAGTGTACTGGACTTTCTCCGAGCTGCATGGACTCGGCCAACTCATCCGATCATCCAATCATGTTAAACTTTGTAAACCAAGCAAAGTAACACATCATATGGGGCCCACAGAGAAAATTATCTTCGAAAACTATTTCTATCTATTCGTAGGTAGGCCTCATGTGTGCATTGTGTTTGGACCACTGGCCAAGTTTTTTCAAGGATCAATTTGTATCATATGTTATGGCCCATCTAATAAATTGTCTAGTTTGAATTTTGGGATAGAGATCTATACACTAGGACTTATCCTGATGATGACTTGAATCTTCCATATGTTTGACCTTGCCGCCTTGGCCATGAGTTAAGTTTGACATACTTTTAGGGTGAATCCATACCTAGCAACACAGTTGCCACGTTCGATACCTGGCCGGCTGGTTCACCTTGTGTTGAGTTAACGGATGCGATTTCTTCTTTGTGACAGGTTTGAGTGCTCGAGTTTGGTAGAGGCTGTCCTTTATTCTCTTTGCCGTAGGAGAGACATTCGCATGCTTATTAAAAAAATATTTTCTTGCACTATATAATGGAGTTTCTGTCAATAATGTATAAGCAAGTAAATGGATTGGGGGTGTCCAAAAGCTAACCCATTCTGTACCTGACCCAGGATGGATTTCATAAACCTATACTTGTCTTAAACTCATCAAAACCACTAATAGGGGCTTATTACCATTTAATCTAACCATTGCCACCCCTATTTTTGTACATATAGCAGCATCGAAACAAGTACATAGAATCAACAAATCTTCACAATTAAGTGCGCTGTGATGAAAGTAATTTCCAAGTGTGTAGCAGATGCAGTCCTCTGCTTAAATTATCAATTAGGTGCACTGTAATGCATTTTTAGGACAACTTAATCAGGAACCTAAAGACTTATATTCTGGTGTGTGCCTTAGGCTTGCACTTTCTTCACAAATTTTATAAATTGATGACTAGTAGATGTACCTTTTCATACGGTAGTCTCTTTAGGTTTAACTCTTTTAAAATCCTAGTCCCTTTTTGTTTTTAATATTCATTGAACTTATATCTATTGTGCTTGGTAGATTTTTAGCCTGATTCTTATATCCAATTTTGGCTGCTAGAACATATCCACAAACATCAGCAGGTCCTCCTTCGATATCAGAACAGTCCAACAACCTTTGGGCAGCCTCATCTGGTTTAACTAGCAAATGGGTTCTTTGTGGGTCTGCGCTCTCCTTTGTGGAGAAGGTGAGCTAGAAAGAAATAGGCTTTCGGTTGTTTATTTGTCTAAGAAAATAGTTCAAGCTCTTTTCGGTTGTTTACTTGTTTCTTAATTTTCATGCCATTTGATGTTTGAAAGTGTGATTTTAAATTTTAAGAATTTAGAGTATCCTTTTTAACTGTTTGACACAAGTGCTTCTTGCTGGCACAATTGGGGCATCTCATCCATATGATGTTATATAGCTTCAACTTGCTTCTGGATCGTCCAAATCTCCAAAAGTGTCAGCAAGACAGAATTCTCAATTTCATTAATGTCCTAGTGATGCTGATAAAAACAGATGGTTTCCGAAATTGAATTATTTGAGTGGTCCTGTTCTCATCGATTTTGATTGGATATGGATTCTAAGTTTACTGATATGTTCCAGTAATGATATGCTTGATCAAGAAATCACTGTTTTAAGAACTATTTTTTATGGATTATTTGCGCCTTCTCTGTGAATATCTAACTATTTCTCTGACCAATTTGTAGGATTTGCTGTCCGAGTTTGTGAGCTTGACGGGTGCGACCATCACAGAATCCTGGAAGCCAAATGTGACACATGTTATTGCATCCACTGATGATAAGGGTGCTTGCAGCAGAACACTGAAATTCCTCATGGGCATCTTGCATGGGAGGTGGATTCTGAAAATTGATTGTAAGCTCATTTTACTTGTAATTATACTAACCTGTTTAAAGTTTAAACTGATTTTCGTATACAAATTTTAATTGTCTTATGTCTGTTAAGTGACCCTTCGCCTAGTGTTTACAACCTAGTACTGGCCCTAGCACCAGATGTAATTCTCTTGGGTTCCACGTGCATACCCGTTTTGTGTTGCGCAGTTTAAAATTTGTTAGGAGCTTTTGGTTATTTTGGTTGTTCCTTCGCAGGGTATATTGGTGGTTAGTGTTAACATGAATAAAAAGAAAAATGTTTTCATCTGTCTTCAACAATTACCTCTTGAGTTCATGTCTTCATGATGAAACAGTATGTTGTTAACATGATTGACTGCATCTTCCAAAATCATCTTCATCAGAGCCTTATCCTATCATGCTATCCTCTGAAATAACAACGATGATGATAAACCCAGAATCTATGTAATAAGGCTTTGATGATTGTACCAAAACTTTTTAAAATTTAAACATTCTTATTCGGGTTGTGTACTTTTGGAGATACACTGACAGGGCTTTTTATTGGGGGCATCTTAAGGGCGTAGTTGTCATTGGATAGTGAATTTTATTTTCAGTGAATTAAGTATCGTACATCTATGGAGGTGGAGTTCTAGCACATTTTGATGGGAGAAAATTAAGTTGTGGATTCCTTCATCCAAAAGGGCGTGGGTAGTAAAAAATTTACACAGGTCCCTTGTTCATCTTGTTTTTGTTTGTTTCTGTCTGTGTGGTACATCTCCTATCATGATGAGCCCTTTGTAACAGCAGCATCTGCAGCAACAAAAGCAGATTACAAGATCTGTGCTTCAACCACAAGTACCAATGAAAGGTGGTTTATTACAATTTCAACATCAGATACTAAATTCTAGGCTTCAAATGCAAGGGCCAAGGAATGTTTGTTTGTTATGTGGTTAATCGTTGTTTTTTTTTTTAATGAGGTGATTGATGCAGTTACTTTGTAACTGAACTGGTAGCATTAGGAAACAACATAAATATTTTTCTGTTAGTATATTATTTTATTTTTTGATGACGGTCACGTTCTTGCCTCATGTGAGTAGTCTGAATTTTGTTGTCTTAGAAATCGTCTCATCTCTGCAATTTTTGAAAGGAACCATAGATGATCCATTTGAACAATATAGTTTGGTATAAATTGTGCCTTGCATTGGGAGGTGCAAATCATGTTGCATGTCCTTGATTTTGTAGTTTGAAATAATTGTTTTATGACATTTCTTGAAAGATTGGAGACTTAGTTTAATCTGTTCGGTTCTCTATTGGTGCCATTTGATGTTCTAACAGGGATAAAAGCTTGCATGGCAGCTAAGCATCCTGTTGATGAAGAGCCTTATGAAGTCAGCCTTGACATTCACAGCTGTTGTGATGGACCAAAAATTGGCAGAATTAGAGTATTAGAGAAGGTTCTCTCTCTCTCTCTCTCTTGCCTGCATGCACATGTTCAGGTGTATCCAGCATGTGTATGAAGTATGAACTTATAGTGGATGTATCTATTTATGTTTTCTTGATCTATTATGTAATACAAATAGTGCCTCTCCATTAAGGTTACGTATAAAAAAACACATGCATGTCCAGTACACATAATATACCTTCTCTAATACTTTAGCAGACTTTAGCAAGCACAACAGCCGTGAACGTTAGAACATCACAATCTTTCGCAGACTTTAGCAAGCACTACCCTTATAAAGTCTTTTCTTTTTTTCATGCAGGCTCCTAAGTTATTCAGTGGCATCAACTTCCATTTTAGTGGGCATTTTGTGTCTTCTTATAAGGGATACTACAGAGATCTAGTGCTTGCTGCTGGAGGCAATGTCCTTTCAAAAAAGGACATCATATACCTCGACTCAAAAATAGATACAGAAGCAACTCATTCGGCAATCTTGCTAATTTATAATGCAGGTACTCAAGAATCAGGGGAGGAATCTTCACTTATAGAGCAGCGCTGCCTGGAGGCAGAAGCCTTGGCTGCTAAAATTGGCTCTCAGGTCGCTCCTCATACATGGCTATTGGAGTCGGTAGCTGCTTGCAAGCTGCAACCTCTAGCATCCTAACCTGTACATTGCATATGTTTTCCTGTTCAGGAGAACGGTATCACCATTCATTTTTTGGAGGATGGTTTTACTTTCGGAATAGCCTCTTGGTGCCCTTTTAAGTGAGGATGTTCATAATTATTGTTGCAATGGTAAAAAGTTAATTTAGGAGGGCCGTGAGGAGTAACCTGATTGGTTCTGCACAAGGGATCCAGTAGAGTGTTTTTGGTGTGATGCTGATCTATCTTTTGTAGATTTGAATTCTAAACTGGGGACAAAGTCTACTTGTATCGATCCGGAGATAAATTGAAGCTAGAAATGTGTAACTGAATTTTGAGGAGTCCAAAGGATTCCATCAGTAGATGGTATTAGGTCTGGTCCACCCACCATGCATACTCATGGTCTGAATTGTTCATTCACTGGATTAGGCTGTCAATGTTTTGGCCGAATTATCTTGAGGGAAATTGGATATGGAATTGGATCACATTTTCGTCTATCAAGCTGACTGGTGTTTGTTGCTTGATGTGATCATTAATTGGTTTAGGGTTTGGATTGAGGTTGGTTTGACCCATTGGAGCATCTATGGTTGCACCTGTTCTAACTGTTTGCTGCTGGTGCCAGGGTTGATTCTTGTCACTAAAGTTGAGCTTGTTAGCCCTTTACCACTGGGCTATCCCATGGTTCTCAGATATTGTGGTCTTTCTACTTTTGTATGTGCTTTCAGAATATCATCCGGGGGAAATGGACTTGGGATGTCATACATATATTCGTGCTTTGACCATGCAACCTGATCTGAACCTGGCCTGGAAATTCAGGGTTTAGGTTGGCCGCCTTGTTTTTGGTTAAATGTAATAGTTTCCTTGTTTTGCTTTAAGTACAGAGGGTGACTTTGCCCTAAGAAAATAAGGATGATTGTGATTGTTTTGGGTACCCTAGAACCCAAGAGAGCACGCGCAACTGAAAAGAGGAACTCCGCAAAGTGGGAAGAGACGTTCACGTAAGTGGGAGGGATAGTGTACTTAGTGATAGAGGGCATCCAGGTGACATGGGGTTGCCAACCATGATCTTTTTTGGCTCTATGCACCCTTTTTACTTTGTATGCACTTCTCTTATTTGGTTTAAAGACCAAACATTATTTTCTCGTGTGGATTTGGAACCCAAATTTCCGCTATCAAAAGCATATTTTAATTTCCTCTTTCACGGCTTCGATAACGTAGGTTTTCAGTTCTTTGGACTAGAACAATCATTGTGTAAAATTCCTCAATAGCCTCAGTATGATAGTGTAGTTTCAAACCTACAACCTCCTGGTGCAAACTGTGGTCTCAAGTCAATTGAGCTATTCCTCGGAGTTTGCAACGTAGAGATTGATACATGTTTAAACGATAACTTGTAAGCACACTACTAGACTTGGATATTTTAAAACTAAAAAAGAACACGACGATTTCTCCGAACCGAAGCTCCAAACCTTTTATTGCTTAAATTACGCCACATTTTACATGTCATTAGGTTGAGCACGGCTAACCAACCAAGGACTAATTTAAATAAAGTGAACCCCATTAAGAGCCTTTTATTACAAGCCTGATTTTTGAAACCCTAAATTACCGGGGGCATGAGTGTATGCGTCTTACCCGATCAATATCATTAGCAGATCTTCAAAAATCCACTCATGCAAAACTGATCAGAACGTTGAATCCAATCCACATTTCACACCTCCAAAACATCCCAATCAATCAATCAATCCATTTTTGATCTGATCCCTCAAAAAAGAAGTCAAAACTGATAAAAAGACCATTAATTTAGTCCCCATCCTGAAAACATCCCAACCCTACAATCCATTTTTGATATGATCAAATTCAGAAAAGAATCACCACCTCTTCCCCCTCCTGTGACATCATCAGACACAGACACAGAAGAATAGGACCCAAGAAAGAATCAGCAAAAACAAGACCTCACCAATCCCAAACTATTTACTCCTCTCCCAAACACAAAAAAGAAGTCGGTCTTCTTTTGCCCAAGCCCTCGGCCCCATTTGTTTCTTTGTTGTATTCCTCTCCTCACAGAAGAGAGAGAGAGAGAAAGAGAGAGAGAGAGAGAGAAGAAGAAGAAGAAGGAGGCATGGATTCAGATCAAGGAAAGCTTTTCATTGGGGGGATTTCATGGGAGACATCAGAGGAGAAGCTGAGGGAGTATTTCAATAAATATGGGGAGGTTGTTCAGACCGTCATCATGACGGATAAGATGACAGGAAGGCCCAGGGGATTTGGCTTTGTCGTCTTTGCAGATCCGTCCATTCTCGATAGGGTTCTTCTTGATAAGCACACCATAGATGGAAGGACGGTCTCTCTCTCTCTCTTAAAAGTCTTATGGATTCATAGATTGGGTTTTTTTTTTTTTTTGTTTTCTTCTGTTATTTGATTTGTGGGGTTTCTTGATTTTCTTCTGTTTCTCAATGGTTTTGTGTGTTTTTAGGATTTGGGGTTTCTCTAGATTTGTTTTTGACTCCAGAGATTGCTGCGCGAAGACTGATTGATTATTATTATTTTTGGGTGTTTTGCTGATTTGGGCTTTTGTTCTTTTTCATGATCTTTGTGAAATGGAATAGGTTTTCTGGACTTGGGTTGTTTTCTTTGGTGAAATGTATGTGATATTGTAGGAATGGAGTATTGCAGTGATGGGTTTCTTTGAGTTGGGGCTGTTGGCTTTGAGCAGATCATTGCTTCGCATTTTATTGTCATTATATATGATATGCATCCTTTTGGATTTGGCAACAATGTTTGAAGTATTGGCTTGGAAGTCGGTGTATCATGATACATTAAGGCCGCCAAATAGCACATTACTGTCATTGGATGTATTGTTTATAGGAGTTCGCGTCACGTTTTCATAAAATTGTACAATTGGAAGAGTATAGTTTTAGGATCTCAAAACTCCGATTGATTCCTTTGTAGAAAAGATTTGCTTCTAAACTCAAAAGCCTTATTATGCGTATATTGAATGTTTCAAAATATGTGTCTTGGAGCATCCTTGGGTGTTTGTTTCTTCTTTTCAGAGGATAGTGTTTGTGTTTTTTTTTTTTGGTGGTGGCCTGTTTGCATTTGGGAGTCCCAATAAACTGTGATGGGTGAGATCTTTTTGTGCACAAATTTAGCTCTCATGTGCTCCAGGTCTTACCTGAAAATCTTATGATACAATTTCGGTAGCAATAAAATGTTTATTAGAGTGAAGAAATCTGAATTACCGTATCTGAAGGATGCCATAATTTTGATCATACTTTTCTTCAAGCAAAGGGATGGATGATAGTTTGGCTAAAATGGCTCATCTTGCATTGTTCTCTTGATAAGCTTTATTGGAAGATGCACTGGCTCCTTTTTTTTTTTTTCTCAATATTCAATCTTTCAGACATAGTTGTCAATTCCATTCCGATGGCCATTCCATTTTGGCAGTGGAATCAAACATTATCCCGGCACTACTTACAGTTTCCCATGGTGGGGACTGGGGTGGGTTCCTTTCCCGTTTCACTCCCAGAATGGAATGGAATGGCATTTATGGTCTGGCTGTCTGGACTAGATCCAAATGCACCCTTATTTTTTTGCTTATTTTTTATCATGTTTCATTGATTGGACTATATGAGATGAATTCCAAACTTACAATTGAGTCATCCATCCTTTCCAGTACCACATCTCATCACATCAACAGTTGTTTTTGTTCTTTGATGGCATACAAACTGAAATATTAGCTCTCTTTTACCTTTTATTTTCAGCAGGGCTTTGAATTCCTCTCTTAATGTGGATGTCATGTTGATTTATAATTCTTATATTCATTGTTGTGGTTGGGTGGTTTGAGTGTAGTTGGGCGCTGCTGAACTCTATCGGTAGTTTATTTTTGGCTTGGAGTATGGGGGTGGGGTGCAGTAAGAGGTAGAATGATGTGGAAGGCTTTCTTCCTAGCTGTGATTTGGGTGTTATGTAAGGAGTGCAACAAAAGGTGTTTCGATGGTCTCATCTCTTGGGTTTTTTTCTTCCAGTCTTCAGAAGTACCTCCATTGATTCCATTTTGAGAAGTTGGTTTGAGGTGGCTTTCTCTTCTCCTTGCAGGATTACCTCTTTTCCTGCTTGGTCTCCTCCACCCAAGGTCTTGTTAAGTTTCACTCTGATGGAAGTTTGGAGGGTAAATCAGGGCAATCTAGTATCGGAGGTCTTTTTAGGGATAGCTTGGTTGTTTGCTTTACCCTCTTTTTGGGGTGCAGCAAGCTTTTGCTCAGTCAATGAAGCCGATTTGATTGCTCTTAGGATGGGCCTTACGGAAGCGGTCAAATTGTGTATTCACTATTTTATACTAGAGGGGTGCTCTTCTTGTGTCACTCGACGGGCATTGGGGACTTCTTCCTTTCCTTGGTGTTTGGCAGATGCGGTAGAGGAGGTGCTGGAGCTTGCTACGAAGCTGAATGCTTCCTTTGTTAATGTCTTGCGTAGCGCAAATGAGGCAGCAGATTCCTTAGGCAAGGAGGGCGTGACTCAACATACTATTGTTGTGGATATGGTTCCTCCCTAGATCATTTCAGCCTAGGCTTTTTTTTTTGGGGGCTGCCTTTATTTTATTTGTTCTTTTTTTTTCCTCCTTTTTTGTTCGGTTCTCTATTTTTGCTTTTCAGTATTTCTCTCATGCTGGCTAGCTTTTTCAATAAAATTGGGTTACCATAAAAAAACATGTTGTTGTGGTTGATGCATATTAGATTATAAGACTATCATGTAGTTGGGGTTGGCTGTGTTATTGTTTCTGTTGGTGGTCTGGAATGGAGATTAGTGTTCTTTTTCAAGCTTGTATGTTTCATAATTTATATTGCTTTGATATCTATACTGCAGATTTAATATTAAGAGTTAGTATGAGATAATGAAGGGTTTTTGATCTCTAATTAAGACAATTGGATGATGCTTTGAGGGGAACATAATTTAAGCAGGATTTTGTTGACCTCTCTGGTTCTCTTGGTTCCTAACATGAGCAAGTGGTTTCTTTTAACCAAAGATGATGGCTTATTTCCTTAACTAATCATTCATGAAAAGAATGCACATAGTTTTGTTGGTGTCATCACTGTCATGTTCCATTTTGCAACGCAAAAGCTGCATTTGCAGGCTGATAGGGAAAGTAATGCTAACAATAAACTTCAAAATACCAGTGGATGATTTTTATTATTTTATTTGTAATTATTCATATTGTCCGTTATAGTGAATGACTCATTGTTTGTTAATGTTGCTTATGTATTAAATACTATTTTTTTTCTATGTTTTGTGGGCATTGAATGATTCCATCACTTTTTCCACTTATCTCTGGAATTCATGATTGACCTATCGTACATTGTGTTGGTTAATTCTATGATGGACAATTACCAAGTGTTTCTATTGCAACAAGCAAGAGATTCCCAATGCATTATATGGTTAGGATATCGTGGTTTATGGTTTGCAACTTTGCTTCTTTTTGTATGAAACAGTTATATATATATATATATATATATATATATATATGGGAGATGATCCTATGAGAGATATCTCTCACAGTCTCACCTTAAATGAGAGATTGGGTTGGGGCCCTCACATCCATATCCAATGCCAACACCTTAAATGTGAGGGCCCCCACCCCTATCTCTCATATAAGGTGAGAGATATCTCTCATATGAGCATCTCCATATATATATAAAATATTTCCAAACTCATTCTTAAATTTAAGAATATGTTTTATGGCATTTCTTGTTCTCCCCTCGGAAGTGTAATAGTTTCTTTCCTTATTTAGGTGGAGGCTAAAAGGGCTTTATCAAGGGAGGAACAACAAACTTCCACTAGATCTGCAAACCCTAATGCAGGAAAAAGCTTTGCAAGCAGCGGCAATATTAGAACCAAGAAGATCTTTGTTGGAGGGCTACCTCCTACTTTAACAGAAGAAGGATTCCGACAGTATTTTGAAAATTACGGTACTGTAACTGATGTAGTAGTAATGTATGATCAGAGTACCCAGCGTCCTCGTGGATTTGGGTTTATCTCTTTTGATACTGAGGATGCAGTTGATAGAGTTCTACACAAGTCATTCCATGACCTGAATGGAAAACTTGTTGAAGTGAAGCGTGCTCTTCCAAAAGATGCAAACTCAGGCGGCGGTGGCCGCACGATGGGTTCCGGTGGCTATCAAGGCTATGGAAGTTCTGGTGGCAACACTAGTACATATGACAGTAGAATGGAGGGAAATAGGTACATCCAACCTCAAGCGGCTGGTGGTGGTTATCCGACATATGGTTCTTCTGGCTATGGTGCACCTGGCTATGGTTATGGTGCAGCCAATAATCCTGTTGGTTATGGCGGTTACAGTGTTGGTGGCTATGGTAGTGCCAATGCTGCATATGGTGCCCCCACAGGGGCTTATGGAAACCCAAATGCCACTAATGCAGGTTATGTTAGTGGTCCGCCTGGAGCCCCAAGAAGCCCATGGAACAATCAAGCTCCTTCAGGATATGGCTCTTCAGGCTATGGTGGTAATACAGGGTATGGAGCTGCTGGTTGGAGTGCTACTGGTATGGGTAGTGGCGGTACTGGTTCGACACCGACTGGTCAATCTCCAAGTGCAACTGCTGGTTATGGAAATCAAGGCTATGGGTATGGTGGGTATGGTGGGAGTGAGGGATCTTATGCTAATGTAAACAGCTATGGTGCTGTTGGGGGGCGTGCTGCTGGTGCCCCAAATAGTAATGTTGGTGGTAGTGGGGCAGATCAACAGGGGGCAAGTGCTGGTTACATGGGTGGTGGTTATGGTGATACAAATGGGAATTCTGGGTATCCAAATTCTGGTTGGAGGGCTGACCCTTCACAAGGCGGAGGTTATGGGGCTGCCCAGACAAATGGGCCTCCTAGTGGGCAGGTTGGTTATGGAGGTGGATATGGTAGTGCCGCGTCCAGGCAGGCTCAGCAGCAGTAACACAGACAGGTATCATCAACGTCAACCAGCTATACTTGTCTCGGACTTGGAGGGAGGGTTCCTGCTGATGGATGCAGATTTTGAGACCGGTTGGATTGCTTACATCCCAGTAGTTATCATAGTTGCTACTTTGCGAGTTTATCATTAGTAGTTCTAAGGGGCAGTATATGCTCTCTTTAGTAGTATTTTATTTGCTAGTGTCTTTGAAGCTGTAGTAGTAAAATTTGGCTTGTTTAGATGTTTGGTAAGTTTTCCTGCTGCTTTTTCCATGCTTGTAGCATTAAAGCTAGAATAGCTTCAATTATAGACTTGTTCTCCTCTCGTGGTTGGATATTTTAGTTACGCTTTAAGAAATCTGGCAATAATGGTATGTTATGTAAGCTTTGATGATTAGAAAATTTTTCCTGGCTTCATCTTTTTACTGCTGTTGTAAACATTTAGATGTGGCTATTTGCTAAGGATTTGGAGTAGGCAACTGGAATGAATGAATAGACTACTCAGCATAGCGATAATGGTAATAGTAGTTGAGATATTTGTCAATGGCATAATTGGTTTTCCTCCTGTATTTGCCCTTTGCACAGGAGATGTGGCATCCGAAACTGGAATCAGATATCAACCTGTTTTGCCGATCTCAAGGGATTTTTTATATCAATGAGGTTTGGCGTGAAGGGCATTGAGGAGTCTTATTTGTTCGATTGCTCGACATTATCACGTGGCATGAGTTGGATCCCTGCTGAGCTCGAGGACTGAGCATTTTCTTTGTTCTTTTGACGGTCATCTGGGACTCACGCTTGATCTGTATGGTATGTTGAAAGTTTTATGTGTCTTTTAAGTATATATTTTCTGAGCTGTTCTCATATTTGAGACTATCAACTTTGCTTGGCACACTATTGAGAGCTACGGTTCACAGAGTGGTTTGGTTTTGTGTTGTTAAGCTCTGTAATGGTTTGTATAGCAAATGTATGGATTGATGGTTAATGCATTTGCCACATTTTATGGATTGTTGGTTAATGCATTTGCCACATTTTGAGAGAGAGAGTAGTGTCTTTGGTGCCCACTTTAAAAAGGATGGTATCTTAAGGCTGATGTGAGCAGATGTGTGGAGGGCTGATTCATATGGATTGGGATAATCGATGTTGGCTTTAGTTTTTGGTTTAACTCTATTTGTGGAACCCGAGTTGAGTGTTGCAATGTTGTTTTTTTTTGTGGTAAACAGGATTAATTATATCTAATTAAAAACTTAGAGATATATTTTCATTTTCACTGCATGAGACGTGACTTCACATGAGTCGTATGTTAGTATGGCTCAAACAAAATCAATGAAAGCGACCTCCCATTGTAATGGTTCCCATGGACATACTAGCCCCAGATGCTATTTAGGATGGACTGACTCGATAGTTTTAGTCTGGCGGTGATGCATGGTAGGCATGTTCAGACTTCAGAGTGAAGGGGCGAGACGAACCAGCAGTAGTTGGGGTTGCTGCTAATTTTATGTCTCCCATGACTTTAGAATTTAAGAATAACAACGATTCATGCATGGGGCTTGGTGGACTGTATGAGAGACCACAACATGGAAGATGAAATTGAAATTCAGCCCTTTCCAAGTCTCTCATAGGGTTGTGATCCATGTTGTAAATATGTGAATATATTGTAATATTGTCATGATAATTTTTTTTTTTTTTGATAATTCCTTATAATGAAAAAAAACAAACATTTTTTTAAAAATCAATTTCTGCAACATTTTTGCAATGGTATATCAAGAAATCCCTTAAATTTTAAAAATGCCCCGGAAATTTTCAAGCTGATGGTTATATTTTTGAGGATTTTACTGGAAAAGTTCTGGAATTGGGCCATTACTTGCGAGGGTCCTCGAAGATTGTGCAGCACAAATTTTCGTTGCGAATATAAGTTTTCCACCGTTCATATCAGTGGAAAAGCCATGAACATAAGTTTTTTCCCGTTCATATGGACGAAAAAGCTGCGTATACAAGTTTTTCCCTATTCATATGTCCAAACCTGCAAATACATATTTACCTTGCCGAGCAACCCCTCTCTCTCTCTCTCTCTCTCTCTCTCTCTCTCTCTCTCACGGATGGGTTCAGGGGTTGAGGGTAGGTTCTACGTGATAAAGTACCAGTATAAGATTGTTGTTGGACCCATTTTTTCATGTTATGTATGTCATTTTTTTCTTTACTCGCCTCTTTCACCTTTCAAGATAAAACTTGAGAATATGAAGAAGGAAGGAAAGAAATAGTCTGTTGGTCAATAGTAATTTTTTTATAAAGCATGTGATACTGTTTTCCTAAGATGATGGGAGATAGAGAAATAGGTGGGAGAAGAGGAAAAAATAAGAAGAAGAAGAGTATTTTGTAAAAACCGCGTAGAGCGATGCGAGCGTAGCTCCTATCAGATATGAGCGATGCTAGCGTCGATCTCCTCGGCATTAGAAAAATATGGAAGAGGTCTTGACGGATCCATTTGTGCTATGCAATATTTGGGGATCCTTTATGAGGAATGGTCAATTTTGGAACTTTTACCGTATAATCCTCTCTATTTTTTTATTTTTTATTTTTATGAAAGCATCCAGCTGTGAGCTATGAGCTATCCGATTCGACTTCTCTGTTTACCGAATTTGCCGTGCTTGGGCCAATCTAAGTTGTGCTTGGGCAGGCTGGTAGCCCCAAGGATACACCAGGTTTAAGTGATGCACCAGCACCACCTAGCTGATCAGCGTGAGAATAGTTCGTCCGAATTGATGTGACTTTGACTTTTACCAGTTTTGATCAGATTTAAACCTCACTGGACCGGGGAAGGCAATGATCCAAGTGGAATTTAGTTCCACCGTTCCACTAAAAAAAAATGGTTGAATTGTGGTCACAGATAGATCTGGATCATTTCTATGCTTTGCATGAGTATTGTAACAAATTTCATTTTAAAGAAAGCATCCTAGCGGGATAAACAATATTGTGATAATACAAACACTTAGGGATTTCTCGAGGTGTTTTTAGGAAATGTTATGAAATGCAAATTAATGGATGCTAATAATATTGTCATTCTAACCCTCAATGGGTAGATCAGTTGGCTTAGGACCATGGTTTGCATTAGTTGGCCTAGGACCACAGTTTGCCATCTTTAACCCGCAAGGGGTAGCTCAGTTGGCCTACGGCCATGGCTTGCATTCGGAGGTTGTGAGTTAGAAACTGCACTACCACATTGGGGCTACATGGGGTTTTACCTATTTTCTCTCTGGGTCCGGAAGGATTAGTCCAGCCCAAAGGATTGGCAACCCCCCGATAGCAAAAAAAATAATAATAATAAAAAATAAAAATTGCCCTCTCTCAACGGATATTAGTTAGCTATTCAATTTTGTTTACCCTATCAAACTATTTGCAAGTATAGAGCTGTTTTACATACTCAAATTGAATGTGCGCAAGGTATACAATTTGATCATTGTGCTCAAACACCATCCTTATAAGATGTGAACCCAATCTGAATTATATTGGCAAGAATGAAAGGACCAGAAAATAGCATCTATAATTTGTATCTGCTGCATCGGTTGCCAACAAAGGTGTGTGAATCGGCTTCTATTATTTTAGGAGTAATTCGTAGCAGTGAATCAGTTTCAACTATTTGAACTTGATTGGATAGTTATAGGATTTGCATTTATCACACTGTTCACTTTGTTCTTCATAGAGAAAATATCGGTAATAAGAGGGTAAAAAGAAAGAAGAAAAAGGGGCAAAAAATGATAATGACCCAAAATTATGAATTGCTTTATTCATGTTGAGGACAAAATAAAATTCCAGACACCAAATTATGAATTGCATTATTCCCTCAAAACAGACAAAGAATACATGACAAATGTAGACACAACTTTTCAATACCCAACTTTTCTAGCAAAATACATGACAACACATAGACAATTCAATACCCTTTTAATCACAAATGCAAGGACATGCATGAGAAAGAGGAGAGACTAGTGAAATAAATAATAAGCCAAACACACACAACATGGCTCCAACATCTCACACTTTCTTGCAACAGACTCTAGTAGGATTGCTTGAGTAAGCTTCAAGCACCACCATTTGTAAGGGCTCTTTCCAACCTCTCACCCTCAATCACATGGCTCCAACATCTCACACTTTCCTTTTAACAGACAATAGGATTGCTGGAGTAGGCTTCAGCACCACCATTTGTAAGGGCTCTTTCCAACCTCACCTCAAATGGAGTAGAGTGCCAGTTCACTTTCTTATCCTGCACATGGAAAAACATTATCAGTTCTCGTTATTACATAACAAGGAATAGTACCCTCAAATCCTTTTTTAAGACAAAACTCCCCTGCCTTTTTACATTCTCAATACCTCTCTGTATTTGCTTGTAGTATTAGGTATTCCTTTAACACCAGAGCCAGACCTTTGAGAAGAGCTAGAATCAACACCCATATCACTATGATTCCAGTAACTTCCCACAGTACCCACTATAGGAATCTCATCTGGACTCCGGCTAGGCGACTTTCTCGGCGATGAAGACACTGACTGCCTTAGCTCTTCAACAGTTAAAGCTCCTAGAATTGGTCGATCTTCGCGATTTATCGATGGGTATGATCTCTGAGACTTGCTATTTTCAGATGATTCAGTTGGAGCAATGCTAGTTTTCACGGAGGGTGTGGTTTCCGAAGAGACCAACCAATTCGAAAGGCTTGCATCTACTGATATCTCTTGCTTTGCTGGAGGCTTAGTTACATCGAAGTTTGAGCTAAAATTGACAGATTTTTGAGACATAGGAACCTTGAAAGTTGGCTCTGCACTGAAGGGTATTTGGAGGTCGTCTTCTAAATTGACATTTTCTTTCTTTGTATGCTTTAATGGGGTGGGCTTTGCCTTGACAGCCTTCCACTGAGAGAGATTTTCTACAGGGTTCAATACAGAATGAATGTATTGGCTCCGATCTCTGGCATTCCCATTGGCTAGTAGCGCTGGTTTTCGATCAGGAGAGCCGCAGATGGGTTTGACATCAGTAACATCATTCAATTCCAAGTGACCTGCAGAAATTCCTCTTTCCTTTTCCATTGTTATAGAGGAGTATGAGTGAAAAGACTCTTCTTCTCCTTCTTCATCTTCTTCATCTCCTACGTCTTCGTAATCACTGCCATCGTCCTCATCATCACCGTCATCATCAAAATCACTGTCCTCGTACTCTGCTTCGTCATCGCTACTGATACAGTTGCCATACCTATGATTTGAAGGGAAAGACCCAGAACTGGAATTAGTAGAATTATCTTGGGATAGAGCTGAATTGTTTAGATCTCCCGACTTCTTGTCTTCCTTTTCCTTTTCTTCTTCTTCTTCTTCTTCTTCTTTGCTCTCTGATGAATAGATTTCAATTTCTTGAACAGGAAACACTGCATCATATGTTTTGACATTCAAATCAAAGGTGACTTTCTTTCTGCTATTGAAGCTCATATCATCCTGTTCATCTCTATCAAAAACAACAAGGAAAACAGCTTAGATCTTCCTATTTAACCCAAACACAGTCCAAAACCCATAACAACATACAATCTGAAAACTAAATCTCAAACGGATGGAAACATCACCAAACCCCATTAAAAGCATCCATGATTGAAATAGACCAAAAACAAGAAATCGATGAGTAACCTCGTTTCTAAAAGGGAGCTGACTGCTGTTTCTTTTGTGGGTAGCTTCAAAGGAGAAGTACAGCTGGGTTGCAAAGATGCATAGCTTCCACGGCTCTGTAGCAAACACCAAATAGCAACTGGGTTAATGAAAATTGAGCTTAAATGAATGAAACCCAGATGAAAAAGTAACCGTTACATCAATTAACAAGCTAAAAAAGATTTGACTTACTCTGTCTCTAGGGGGTGTTCTCTTCCCAGTTTTCCGGCATCTTTCTTTGGCAGAACCGAAACAGGCGAGAAAACACCCCATCAAAGAAAGAACTGATTTTGAAGTTCTTGGATTGGTTTAGGAGGTGATTGTAACTGGGGGAGAGAGAGGAAGGTTTTTCAGCAGAACATGTTGATAGATGGGCGTTGAAATTGCAGAAGAAAGAGAGAGGAAGGGTTATAAGAGAGAGGAGGAGCCTTGGATTCTAGAAAAGTGAAGGTTCCAAATATGAAAGCAGAGGACAAAACGGTCAGGAAAATTTGAAGTTTGGCCTTTGTTTTAGAAATATGACCGTTGGGAGTTGGGGCCTGGGGTTGTGCTGCTTGAGGTTTTATTTAATAAAGTTAAGGAGACAGCTGTAGTGTGTGAATCAAGCAATGGATATGATGTGATGACCGTTTGTTGTGTGGCTCTTACAACTAGGCGGGGGTGGCCCACTCATGGTGGGGCCTATGGTGTTTGTGATGGATGGACCTAAGATTTTGAGCTCCATGTATTTTTGGTTTTGGTTGCATTGGAGAGGATAGAAAATCAAAATCTTATCTATCGAAGAAAGATGAGTGTTGCATCAAACAACAAAACTAGCAAGTCGCACAGAAAAAATGAAAATAATTCTCCTTTTTCAATTATAGAAGAAGAACTGCGTGCAGCAAAAGGATTTCGTGCTCTCCAAATTTCTTTTCATTTTCTACGAAAAAGGGGAATCCCGCACTCTCCCTAAGAAATCAAAATCCTCTCAATATCATTTTATTTTCATTTTCCTTTTCCACACATAAATGTGTGATCAATTTCATTTGGATTGATGGTTGAGAATCACAATTTCATTTGGATTGATGGTTGAGATGCATTGAGAACAATGGATGGGATCGAACAGAAAAACAAACTAGTGTTAGATGTAGGATCAGGATAAATAGGTGTGGGAAAATCTATCCATCAGGACTGTCAATGGGCCGAGCTTTGATAAGTTAAAGCCCAGATTTTGGTGTAATCGGGCCGAGCCTGATATTCTTTCCTATTAAGACATGCAGTGGAGCTGTTCAAATCAATTTGGGCAACGTTTTGAAAAGCCTGAAACTCACATGGGTCCTATCAGATCAATCATTATGATCATTGACTTGTGGCACTACATGCATTTTTTAAATTTGCATGCATATGATTGTGTACGGACCAGATTAGCTGAGGGGGCATGGCTCTCCATCTTCAGAGAGGATATGCATCTCCAATAGAAACATATGGCATGTGGAATACATGAGACTGGGGCAATTCCAAATTGGTTTGGATGGAAACAGAGCCGTTTGGTTTGTTTAATTTAATGGTAACTTCCTCTTTTCTCAGTCTCCTTTCTTCGAGCTCTCGTTGCCTGTTTCAATTTTCTACATCAACTTGCCACATAAAATATTACAAGCTTACTTAAGGTCCACTGCAGTCTGCAGGTGAGGATGTGATGTTGAAATGAAGTTTTGGGTCAGTGTCATACCTACACCTAATGTTTGAACGGTTTGCCTCCCTCCCCAGTTTTAATTATGAACCCAATTGCAATTGAATAACTTCAGAGCCTGTTTGTCTGCATATAATAATACATAGGGAACTCCATGAGATTATTAACCCAAGGCGGGATGGAAAATATAAGGTGATGGATAAAGAATATAAGACACTGAAGTAGATGGGACCTTGTTTTCCTTGGGTTTGAATTATTATTATAAAGATAGGTGAGTGTGCATTTTCCATATTCCCTTGATTTAATTTTCATTAAAAGGCAAGTTATTTGATCGTGGTTTCTGGATATGCACATTTGATTCTTCATTTTTAACCACTGGCAAAAAATATAAGGTCTTAGGATTGCTAGGAATTCAATTACATGCAACAAACATGCCCTTAAATTTTCAATGATTGTGCCAAAACTAAGAAGGGATTATGGATGAAACGTCACCTACTCGTTATGTTCTTTACTCATCTTCACATCTAATAAATAGGTGAATTAATACATTCAAATAGGTGAATTAATACATTCAAATGGCTTGAGAGTAAGGAAACCTACCCATTTAAGGATCATTCCTTGGGTGGGACTGTTGGGAGCGGGTGTGCTACTGTGCTATCCACAGCATCCACCCTGTGATCCCCACCGGTGCCTTTTTTTTTTTTTTTTTTTTTATAATTATTGTATTGTTAAGAATTCAAAGGGAGGTGTTCGCGCTGGAAGAGCTAAAACAAAAGAAAGTGAAAATTCAGAATTGAGTATCAAACACACTGCTCCTTTCACAAGAAAGTATTAGTGGGACATCCATGTTTGAATGTTAGAAAGTGAATCCCTAGACTATATCTCCCCCTTACACCCTTCCCTCTTCACCACTTTATTCTAAAACAGCAATTCAATATGAACCTGGCCAACAGAAGATTTGAAGTCGAATATGTACAGAAGGTCCCACAAGAGAAGAAAACAAACATGGTTCAATCAGTGAAGTCAGCTTTATTTACAATCATGGGTTGTCATGATGCAAAGCCAGCCCCAAATAGCATGAATTTGATTTGACGTGTTGTTGGGTAAGTAAAATTCTTTGATGCCAATCGTTGAGTTAGATACTGTATTGACATGAAAGCACAATCACACATGGAAAGGTGATATAAAAGTATAAAACATCTATCATTATTCATTACTGCACATAAACTACAGTTTCTGAAGCAAGAATCAATTGTTACTGAAAAGCAACATTGGTTTTTCTCATATAAAAACCGTTTCATTCACCATAACTTATTCATATGGATGTCTCCTCTCAACAATCATTGAAGCTGTTCTGAAATCAATATCTCCACTTACAATTTGATGAAATGAACAATTAATGCCACAGCCCACATTGATTTGCCATTGCATGATCTTTGACACAAATTACAGGCCCTGAGTTCCATGTGCAACAGAGCAATTTAGCAACAACAGTAGCATGTTGGTGGAACCTACTTACACCAGAAAATATAGAGTATCAATCTCACACTCTTGAATGTGATGTTTAGGAATGTTAGGTGAACCCAACATTAGTAGCTGACAAGTTTACATCATCCTTTCGAATTTCATGATCAGTTTTAAGCAATGCTTATTACCTTGCGTGACCCAACTCATCGAAATTACTTCATATGCATATCAACTGCCGAATGTATCAAAGGAAATTAATTAGTTTGACTATAAATATTAAGTTTTCAATAAATTTGTTAAATTCCACCATATGAAGATGAAAATTTATGAGGCACTGCCTGCTTTGTTCGCCCTTGGACATTTAGGGATTGGACTTCGAGCGCCTGCTTAGATTGCGGAGAAATGTTTGGTGAAGGAAAAAAGCATTTGCCTTGATGAAAAGAAAGGCGACGATTTAATCATCATTTGATCCTGTAATAAAAGTATTAAGAGATTTTATAAAATCTAGAGTTTAGTGAAGATATAACTAAGAGTACCTTGTTCAAAATCATTAACATCATTCTAGCCCTAACCAATTTGCATGAGGTTGGCATCTTTATCTTGTCAAAAACAAGACAATCAAAATATAGAAAACATAGAAGAGAATTAAAAACTACTTAAAACCATGTAACTTAAACAATATGAAGATCTTAGGCAAAATCCCATGAAAAGTAAAAAAGTGGAGTCAAAAGAGATTACAAGGCTTATTCTCGTATGCTAATTTTTTAAAAGTCCAGATAATAGTGGACAGGTAGTTAATCTTTTATGAGCAAAAACAAGTCTTCTTTAGTACTTAGACACAATAGAGAAGAGGTGAGACTCAGAAAGTAGAACTTGCTCTTTTATGTTTGATGTTGGGGAAGACCAAACATGGAATATATATACATTCAACATTGAAAGAAAATCCATGTTGAACTAATATTCTGCAAGAAAAGGAGATTACATTTCTTCAATTACTACTCAAGAAAGTTGAAAGTGAAGATACAAGATAGAATATATATATACTAAGTTATCATCATGCCAGAAATCCAAGCCATTCTCCATTCTTTTTAGCTAAGCGGATCAATCCTTGTCGTTGCTTCCCATCTGCTCCAATGGATTTACAGAATTCTGTAATTACCTGAAAGGCAACAAAAAATCCGTCCCCAGTAAGAAAGAGATGCTAAATTTGCATATCATTAAGAAGAAGTAATCATACTAATGCACACTCTGATCAACAGAGAGGATGAAGGACACCATATTCATTAGTTTCAAAATTTTCTATTTTATACTTTTTTTTAGACCATTTTCATTAGCAGTTTTCAAAAATTTTTAACTGAAATTAGTTTTTCTTTTTCTTCTGATAATGAAATCAAACTACCTATACCTGGAATGGGGTTTTAAATAAAATTTTGAAAATTTTTTTCACTGTCTCAAAGTTTAACCTAACCCCTAAGATAGAATTCTTAGTTTTGCCCCATACTACCATGATCTATTTGGGGTCAGGGGCAAAACTAGGGGGGCAAGGGGGGCCATAGATTTTGGAAAACACCCTTGGGGTTATGGGAAACTTTAGGCTTTTTCTCACATTAGCCCTTTCAAAATTTTTTTTTTTTTTTAACATAGTGGTCCCATAAGGAAAATTGCCTGGTTCCACTGCTGTGTGGGGTTAACATCTTAGGGTTTGATGTATCACCATTGCAAGATTTGGATGCTTGGCTGATAAAAAATGAAGAGGACTCGTTAATCTGAGCACGCTGTCTTAAAAAAAGTGCACCACTATTGCCCCACTTGGGATACATCTGATTTATGGGGATGGGTGGGATATAGGGATTGCTTGATGGGGTTGGGCTAAGTATGACTATAAATTTCTAATAGTTGATTATGAAGCATCAAAGTTTAATGGTGTTTCAAATTCAAATCCAACAACAATTATTAGGGGGTTTGGCTAAGTATGACTATAAATTTCTAATAGTTGATTATGAAGCATCAAAATTTAATGGTGTTTCAAATTCAAATTCAAATCCAAATCCAACAACAATTATTAGGAAGAAGATTGACAAAATGGAGTAAATAACAATTCACAGGGAGGGACAGTGAATGGCTTGCATTTGTCAAAGGCGTGGGTCACTATTAGTACCAGTAGGCGTAAAAGTGGGTTGATACAGTAGGTGGTGCTAAAGCAGATTTAGGTACCAATTTGAGTGCTAAGTGTGTAAGAAATCAAAGTAATTAGATGATACAATTTGAAGGTTGAGAGAAAACATCTTGGTGACAATTGAATTTTCCTTAAAATAGAGAGATTCAGGCCATAGAGTTCAACATGAAAGATGAGATTTCATTTTCTTTGAAAGCAACAGCCAAGTGAAAGATAAGTTACTGATAAGAACCAGTGGCCATCTTTGAAAAACACAAAATCTCACTTGGGCTCAAAATTTTCTTATATATCATTATAAAAATTGCCTAGAACACAATTTGAAAGGATAAAATTGTGTGAGAATATTTATGTGAGTGATCAATACCATGCAGACCCAACAACCATTGAGCAACAACCATTGGGGGTCCGGACTAATAGCTAGGATCGGACGTCTCACCTTTCCTTTCCGATGTGGGATTGGGTTGTTACATCCTCCCCCACTCAGAGCGGGAGCCGCCCTCGGCTCTAATACCATTTTGTCACGGCTCTGATACCATTTGGTCATAGACCCGTCCTGATATTGTCCGCTTGGAGCCTTTTTTTTACCCGCGCGATAAAAAAAAAAAAAAGCGGGAGCCGCCCTCGGCTCTAATACCATTTTGTCCCGGCTCTGATACCATTTGGTCATATAGACCCGTCCTGATATTGTCCGCTTAGAGCCTTTTTTTTACCTGCACGGTTTTGTTTCTTGGAGTGACCCGTAGGCGTCCCAAAAAGTCTCAGTACTACAATAGATCGGGTTCGGACTTATAGTCAGGATCAGGACGTCTCACCTTTTCAATGTAGGATTGGGTTGTTACAAAAATAGAAGAGTGAGAGTATTTATTAATAACAGTTTCAATTTTACTAAGTGGGCCCACTGAAAGTTTTCACCAAATTTCCTGTCGTCCGAACCCAATCCGATAATCTAACATCCTTTTGTTTTTAAAGAAGATAACAAGCATGTGGCTCAGAAGCATTCATGATCCTAATTCTCAACCATAAGATCAAAGCCATTGAATTTATCAAGAAGGTTGAAGAAAACAAGGTGGGGGTACCTGTGAGTGCAAGGCAATGGCTTTGCCCCTGAGCTGATTGAAACGCTTCTTCCCAATAACATTGCGAGTGACAACAACCAAGGGAGCAAAGATCCCCTTCCCTTCATTCACGTTCTTCATCACAGGGCTCGACCTTATGGGCTTAGCCACTCGAACCCAAGTCCTACCCACAAGCATGCTGCGATCTTCCCCACATATGGAACTTCCCCACCCTCCATGAAAGGAAGAAGATAATCCTGTGGCCACTGCAACTGAAGTAGCCATAACAAGTCACAAAGCAAAAAAGCAGGAGAAAAAGTAGTAGAAATTTATCCTAAACAACTGCTTCTACAGCTAGGACGTGGAAAAAGGAAAGAGGGAGAAGACCTTGTGTTGTTTCTTTTCTATGGAGAGAGAGAGAGAGTTGAGATGGTGTTGGTGTTTATTTAGAGCCTCTGGTTGTATGAACGGTGGAAATGTGGTGTGGGAGGGAGAGGTGGTGCAGAAGCCACATGTTGGATTTTACTTGGGATCGATCTTTCGTGTTCCTTTTGGCCTTTGATTGAACGGCGTGGAATGTTCTAAGTCAGCTGGCAAATAAAGTGAAGTTACAGGATTGTCCTGGTTTTCACTTCTTTGTAGTTGAGGTTGAGGACTGCAAGGAATGGCAAGGAAGGTTCCGGGGTGGAGATGAATTTGTACCCTTGTATGATTCATCTCATTATGGCCGTTGATTTGGTCTGTTCAATTTCAGCTGATCAGGTTGATGCTGACCTCTCATTTATGTCCAGCCATATTGATATGGGTGGTCTAGAACAAAGTCACAAAGAGTATTCTATTTGAACAGGCTAAAATATTTTCCATTCTTGACGTCCAGGATGGGCCCTCAAAGAAGTGGGGCCCATCAATAAATTGGACTCCTTTGAATATCATGGTGCCGACCATGACAATATACTCCATCCTCATGCAAAAACATGTGCAGGAGAAAATTACCCATTCAATAGAATGGTCTGACAGTCAAGATTGTTAACACAAGGGCAGTTAGTTTTATGTAAATGAATTCTTGGAATTCTACTTTTAGTTTTAAAAGTGGTTAGAAATGAAAAAAAAAAGAGTAAATATTTAAAAAAAATCATCAATTTAATCTTTTTTGAATAGAGAAGGGTTAAGGGAGATGAGAAATGAAAATCCAATCATAATTCACATCATAGAAAAATAAAGGTTCAATCTGTGTCTCCATCTTATATCCTTGTTTCGCTCTTCTCCTCTAAAGATCCTGTGTTGAAGCCCATTTGACCATGAATTCTTCTTAGTTCAATTCTATGGAAATAAATAGATTGGAGTTAGAGTTATTGGTATTTTTCATTTTCAGGAGAACGTGGTGTTTGAATGTTCATTTCTATGTCAAAGTAAATTTCTTGTCCCCTTCTTAATTATCCTCGAATTATCTTCTACTTCATATGCACAACTAAACACATGATCTCTCTTCTGTTACTAAGAAAATTAACATACATGATCTTCATATAAAAATGCTCTTACACCCTATTTGTTTGCTTGAGAGTACAAAGAGAATTAGTGGTATGAGGGGAGGGGGGAATTAATGTCAGGTTTATTCCAACAGCATCTCTGTATTAACAGGCAGTGTCAATTTCACTCTAGTGACTACAAATACCTATTGGATTTGGATGTGTTAAATATTTAGCTATGTTTTTTTTTTTTATAACGGAATGCGTTCCCGTCCTTTGCGCCAAACTAATCCCTACAGGTCTATCGGAAGCCGGGTAAATCCCCTGTGGCCCTAGTGTGACAGTGCAATTTTGAACTCACCACAAGGCCTCATGCAGGTAAGGGTGTAAGCTCTAAATATAACCTCACCACCTTAGGGTTGCACGTCCATATGTAGTGGGGACCTACACTCGAACTAGTCGAGAGTCGGTTTTGATACCATTTGTAACGCCCCACCCTAATACCCATCCATGATATTGTCCGCTTTGGCCCACCGGCCTCACGGTTTTGCTTCTGATGGGCTTCAACCCATCAAAAAGCTTCATGCAAGGTAAGGGTGTAAGCTTTAAGTCTTTTGGGCCAAACTAATCCCTACAGGCCTATGTGGAGCCGGGTAAATCCCCTGTGGCCCCAGTGTGATGGTGCAGTTTTGAATTCTCAACCCTCCAAGAGAAAACCGTGGTCTTAGGCTAACTGAGCTACCCCTTGGAGTTAGCTAAATTTTCTAATCAGTGAAGTAACAATGTGGACCACATTGTTGTGATGGACGGTGAGATTGCACGCACAAAGGAGGATGGCCTTTGACGAGTATTGTAATGGAATGCTGGGGACCACGACGAGCAGAGAACCTATAAAAGAAGAAAAGGTGTTTTGGTCTAACAAAAGGTGAGGTCAGTGGGGTCCAAATGGATGAAGGAGGAGGATTGAAAGGTCTTTAAATGACCTAGCTTTGTGAAAAAGGATGTTTTACAATATCCAGCCGTTAGCTAAAGGGCTGCAAAGGTTGGGTGAATGCCAACTTTGAGAAAGTGCTATATTATCTTGTTTTGAGGAAAGTTAAAACTAAAATAATGAATCATATAGTCACATATAAGTAGTTGAATGGGACTTTGAATTCAATTCTTGGAATATAAATTCACACTAGTGGCCGTTGCATGTGATTATTAGGGACTTTGAATTCAATTCTTGGAATAAAAAATTCACACTAATGGCCGTTGCGTTTACTTATTAAAAGAGTTGAGGACTGAAGAATCGAAGGGCATGTTTGTATGGTGATGTTTCCATGAAAAATGTGTGAAAATGAAAAACTTGGCTGCTTTTTTGGGGTGAAGATCATCGTCACGTTCGGTACGGCCGATTTTTCGAAAGGAAAAACACAAAATGAGTAAAAATTTCCTTGATTCCTTGAAAAAGCCTTTCCTCGGGGGGTTAGAGTGCTTATTTTCATTTTTATGGAAGAGGAAAAATTCAGCGGAACCGTGTGTATGTACACAAACTTGCCCTGAAGTGGAGATGGATATGGAATCATAACTTCCATGGAATTCATTTTAAAACAAAAATGTATGGTTGGTATTTCCCTATTGAAGGGAGCACATTTCACTGCCCCTTTAATCCATCTCTTTTAGCCTCTAGAGGCCATTTGGTTAATCTGAGTACTGAGCTCCTAAAGGTTTAAAGCATTGCCTTTCTTCTAAAAGTGAAGGATTAATAGTAGATATCCATACCGGTACATCAAATAATGAAAAAAAAATTCCTTATAGCTCAGGTATCACCTTAGTAAATTAAATCCTATAGAAGTGATGATCACATTTACACCTCCACCGTAGACCCTTCATTCCTCTCCTCCTAAGTACTTTTACATTAAAAGTCCCACAAAAAAACATACATTCCTAACAATTCAATACAACGTAGCCAAATGGCCTTGCATCACTCAATAAAAACCACTTAGCTGCTACTACGCTCTCATAAATCCATACTTCTAGATGATTTTTGAGACAATTCAGTTCTTTTCCCTTCTGAGAAGCAGAAAGCAAAAGTTTCCTTTCCCTAACTCTTACTAGCAACAAATTATAAGCATCTCCTACCTAATCTATAACCCCCCCAAGTCAGATGTACGTCCAGCCAATGGCGGACCCAAAATTTTCGTTTGGATGGTGCGGTATGTAGTCAAGTGAAGGCATTAAATAATAAAATTGAGTTTTTTAAGACATTATCTAAGAGGTTTTTCAAATCACATGGTACGACCTCACCTGCGTGCCAACACTTGGGTCCGCCCATGGGTGAACCTACTCTTATGGACCCAACCCAAGCTCAACCCATTTCTATCTCTATACCCCAATCCATCTCATGGGCTCTTTGCAAGAATCGTGAGTTTTATGAATTCCCCAAATGCGGTCTCATGCCCATTTTCACATATTAATGTTCAAGTACAATATAGCATTCTTAAAATTAGATCTAAAACCTCTATGGCCAAAACTTTTATGGGACATTTCTCGTTACTGATTTTATGATTTCTCACAATTCAACTAGGGAGTTCAAGAATTTCTTGGGAAGCAACAACTGTCATATTTGCTATCATAAACCCCCCAGGTAGTAGATTCCCAAAGAACTCCCCCTAACCAAACAGGCCATGACCATCTAAGTTACAATTTACATACACCTACTAATAGGTTGCATGTGGGTAGGGATGAAAGTGGGTCGGGCCGAGCCAGGCTTTGACAGGCCCTAGGCTCGGCCCTAGTATTTTTTAGTAGGCCCTAGTCCGGCCCAAGCTTGAGAGGGCCTAAAAAATTCTGGCTCGGGCTCGGCTCTTATTAAATAGGGCCGGCCCTTTGAGCCTGGCTTGATTGAGGCCCTAGGCCCGGCTTGTGAGCCTGGCCCGTTTTATAATGATATATATAGTTCAATGTTAATGTAGATGAGCATTATCAAACTCCAACAATAATACAAATCAAATTAAACTCCAATAGCATTATAGAATAAAATAAAATATTTGGCTAGCATCATAAAATAAAGGTTTAGGGTTTAGGGTTTATAGATTATTTAGTGCTTAGATTTAGGGTTTAGGATTCATGGATTATTTAGTGCTTAGGGTTTAAGGATTATTTATATTGGATTAAAATTAGGGTTTAAGGTTTAGCGCTTAGGTGTAGGGTTTATGGATTATTTAGTGCTTAGGGTTTAGTGTTTAGGGTTTAGGGATTATTTATATTGGATTAAAACTAAGGTTTAGGATTTATGGATTATGTTATATCATATATGTATTATCTACTGTATAGTGTACATATATATATAATATGTATTAATATATGTAGGCCCTAGGGCTTACGAGCCGGGCTTCATCAAGCCCGAGCTCGGCTCTTTTAAGCAAACGGGCCTCCTCCAAGACCCTAGTTTGGCTCTTTTGTCTTTTGAGCTGAGCTTGGGCCGAGCCTGTAACGGCGCGCAGACGGCCCGACCCACTTTCACCCCTACATGTGGGGGTAGTATACACATATTGCAACATTTTGAAAGGAAGCATCGTCTGTTGAATGTGGGGTAGCATTCACATATTGCGACATTTTTTTAAGGCGTGTTTGTTATGTTAGCTTTGGACGCCTTAGTTTCTAAGCGACAATAGAGAAGAATAGTAGAGAAAAGAAGATGGAGAGGAGGTTCTTGCTGGTAGCGAATCAAAGAAACAACCCATCCATCTTAATAACGTCTCTTCGACTCAAGCCTTTCGACCTCCCAACTCACAGGTAGGTGAAGAATCCATATCTCTCATCTCATTCATAAAATGCTATGATCCCTTGTCTCACCCTCTCAAGATCTCTCCCAAAGGCCATTCCTCCTCCTTCCTCTTCCTCCCTTCCTCTACCATGGAAACAAATTCCACCGGCTTCGCCTCCGGTCCTCATCGGAGAAATGACCCATATACCATGGGAGGTCATGAAGAGGTCCTTACACACACTTGTCCAGCATTTTTTCTTTCTGGGGTGATTGGTTCTGAGTGAATTTATGGTTGTTAATTGTTGTTAGGTTCAAAAGCATCCCAAGTCAAAGAGCTGTGGGATTTGTGGAGATGAGGTTGGCAGGAAGGATGATGGAGAGGTGTTTGTGGCATGCCACCACTGTGGATTCCCAGTGTGCCAGCCATGTTATGAGTATGAGAGGAGTGAAGGGAACCAGTGCTGTCCTCAGTGCAACACCCGTTATAAGCGCCACAAAGGTCAGCTTCAAATCTCTGTATCTCTATGGCCTTCTCCATCTCAAGGTGGACCTCTTTGTTATAAAATGGTTGGTAAGAAAGGCATGTGCAAAGATTGATTGAACTTTGATGTTATGTTATATCAACCAAATGACCCAGGCCTTCTCATTCATCTATTGGATTTTGTATGCATGCCACTTCTAATGGTTCCTTCTTAGATGATCTCTAATTCAATCTCCTCTGTTTCTAATCAAACATAGTGTGAGCATTGAATTGGTCACTTGTAGATCTGGTTGAGTTCGGATCCTTCAGTAGTGGGGCCTCACATTTGAAATATAAAGCACTCAAAATCATGGTCCATGGCTTTAGGCCAAATTTCACTTTAATTCAATTTAGGCCTACCGCCGGATTGATCACCAAGAAAATACATGCATGATTCCAGTCCCTTTGTTTTCTTGTATTTTATCATATGTTTTGCATATGTTCAATCTGATAGTGGCCCAGCTTTGATAAGAGAAAAAGTTGGTTGACTGCCAATGAATGGGTGGATTATGAACTTGTGCAATTTGGAATTTAGAGTTGGGCCCAACTGAAGGATTTTCCTATTAGCTATTCTATCTGTGATTCTGTATGCCAAATTGATGAATGAAGAAAAAATGGTGCAAAGTGAAAAAAAAAAGGGTTCTAAAGCTGAAATTCATATTTGCAGGTTGTCCAAGAGTGGCAGGAGATGAAGAAGACTCAAGGGAGGGAGATGATTTCGAAGACGAATTGCAGATTAAGGGTCAACAGCCCACAGGAAATCACCTTGCTCTTAATCACTCGGTAATTACAATTAAATCAAATCATTCTTCTTACGCATGTTATAGTTTCCGAAAGATGAGAAGGAACCTGTAACAGGAATTCCATGGAGGGTCCTGACCCACATAGGATTTCCTATCATAAAGATGTATTAAATACTATATGAATAGGTTCCTACATAACTTATAGGCATGCCATGTTCACTAGAATCCATTCAGGGTGTATTTGTATAGCATCCATGGAAAACTAATTTCCCAGAATATTTCATCCTACCTTGCATATGAAATGTTTTTCCACGCAATCATTAAAAGTTTAGCTCATTTTTGCACTTTTAGTCATGGAAATGCGGCCTCACTAAATGATGAAAAAAGTTTCTTACGAAAATGCATCCAACTTTTTCTTGCTTTTTCAGAAAAATGTAGCTACACAAACATGCTTTCGGGGTTTATAATTTCATATTAATAGGACAAGCTCCCTATCACTACAAAAAGCTGGATTTTAGTGAGAAAAAAATGGATTTCGCAGCGTTTTTTTTTTTTTCCACCATTAAAAGCCATTTTTTGTGGCATAATCTTTTTCCGCTATTAATATGCCTAGACGGTGCATTAATAGTAGGGATGTGAATGGGTCTTTGATCCGATTACCTGGAGGTTTCGACCCGTTAAAAACCGGGTTTAGGTCCTTATTTAGGCCCTAATAACCAAATGGGTTCAGGTCCGGTTCTACGTTGGTTAGGACCTGTGAACCCGAGACCCGACATATTACCTCAATTTTCGAAAATTTCTCCTAAAAACCAAGTTTTCTTAATATTATTCTCTACACCCGGACTTGGATCCGGACCTGTCCCATATATGGTTTTGGTTCGGTTCCCAGGCCAAGAAACCGGTTTCAAAACGGATCTAGGTCTGGATCCGGTTCCACCTTCTCCTTAACAGTTCCGGTTCCGAGTCCACCATGGACCCGGACCGGAACCGGAGTCGACCTGTTTACAACCCTAATTAATAGGCATAGTGGCAGTTTTAGCCATGGATAAAATAAAAAAAAATAAAAAAATGACTTTTGGTGGCCCAAAAAAACAGCCGCTAAATCCACTTGTCCCCGCCGCTAAAGTCAATTTTTTTGTAGTGTTGGTGCGAACTGATCAATGTTTGATGTGAAAATTTCTCTTATGAAAATGTAAGCCAAGATAAATGCTTTTGAAGATTTTGAGGTACAAGGGAGGTGGGTTAGACCCAGACTTATTTATTTTCTGGCAAATGTGCACTTTCACCCTCCTTATCTCTATTAGATTGTTACTGCACTAAACAAAAACTGTTGTTTTTATTAACGGCTGATTCATGCCCAAATTGTTAATGAAAAATGGATGCTTCTCAACAATTTTCAAATGTACATTATCAATCAACTAACTGAGCTGAACTTTCCCAGAAGGAAGCCAGGCCCGGACCATTAGCAGTGGTATGTATTTAATCAGGGGGCAATAAAGGGATGGGCCTCATTGGACTGGATCTGCGATCTGGGCTGCGTTTATCATAGTTCAAAAACTCGGAAAATACAGCTTGACTTGGAAAGCTATTAGGTGAAGTAGGATATGGAGACCTGGTTGAGTCTTGCACTGACTCAAAAAGTCAAACTCTATTGAATCTAGATGAGTCTTGGACGGGTCAACTGAGCCTTTGTTGGGTTGTGGCTGAGTCAATCTCATCTTGACCAAGTTAATTCGAGTTTGGCCAAAACCCATTGAGGATCTAGTTTCTCACTGAGTCCCACCTAGTTTTAGAACTATGCTGTTTTTAGGTTCATGAGCTAGACTCAGGCCTTTTTTTTTTTTTTGCCTATCCTGATTGGTACCAAGGCCTTGGCCTATGCTTGGGGACCTTGTTGGACCAGTCATATGTTGCAAATGAGTGGGCTTCGGGCTAATTTTTGGACCATGAAAAAGTACAGTCCTCAATATGAGTCCCAATAAGTATATAAACTGGACTCGAACAAGAACAATGGGGTATGTAATTATGTTTTAGATCATAATTAACCCAATGAAGATTGAAGGATGAATGATGTATTTATAAGGTGATGAAATTTGCAGGAGAATGGCGATCAAACTCGTCAATGGCAGCCCAGTGTGGTAGCATTCTCCTCATTTGCTGGAAGTGGTAATGATCCCAGAAATATTTCATGATCTTCTTCATTACCCAGTTTCTTCTTCTTGTTCATTGATTTTTTTGATGTTTGGTTCGTTTGGGTTTGTGCAGTTGCAGGTAAGGATTTAGAGGGTGAAAAGGATTTGGAAAGTAGTGGGGAATGGAAGGAGAGGGTGGAGAAATGGAAAGCCAGGCAAGAAAAGAGAGGGCTGGTGAGTAAAGAAGATGGACCTGGGGACGACCATGATGCCGAAGATGACATTTTGTAAGTCATCCTGACCATTCATTTGTTGAATTTTCAGAAGTACAATTGATAAAAGCAAAATTTTCACAAAATGGCTTCTGAAGAATGCGAGTTTTTTTAGATTGCCTTCTGAAGAATGCTTAATCTACAAAGGATCCTTCTGCTTAGTTAGGCCAATGGACCACACATTCATGCCACAAGGCCCATTCATAATGACTGTTTCCTACATTCATGGTCATAGAGGATCCACACTCGATCAAGGGCTTGGCCATCCTTCATCCTCATACACGATGCCAAAATAATGGACCCACAACTACAAGCAAGGACTTGAAAATTAACTCCATAGTTGGATCCATGACTGGAAAATTAGATCCGATAATAAATGGGCTGGGCTTGGACATGCTTCATGTAGGAGATTTTGAAAAACAAATGACACATATGCTCTTCCCGCTAAATTATGTGTGCAGGATGGCTGAAGCTCGGCAGCCACTATGGAGAAAAGTCCCCTTCCCTTCAAGCAAGATCAATCCATACCGCATTGTTATCATCTTTCGCCTGGTTGTCCTCATCTTCTTCTTCCGCTTTCGTATCACGACTCCGGCGATGGACGCCTACCCACTCTGGCTGGTCTCTATCATTTGTGAGATATGGTTCGCGCTCTCATGGATCCTTGACCAGTTCCCCAAATGGTTCCCAATCAACCGCGAGACCTATCTAGACCGTCTATCATTGAGGTTTGAGCGCGAAGGTGAGCCTAACCGCCTTTCGCACGTAGATGTCTTTGTCAGCACAGTCGACCCGCTGAAGGAACCACCGATCATAACTGCGAACACGGTCCTTTCAATCTTGGCCGTTGATTATCCAGTGGAAAAGGTGAGCTGCTATGTTTCCGACGATGGCGCCTCAATGTTGTTGTTTGATACACTGTCAGAGACGGCTGAGTTCGCGAGGAGATGGGTCCCATTTTGCAAGAAACATAATGTTGAGCCAAGGGCTCCTGAGTTTTATTTTTCGGAGAAAATCGATTATTTGAAGGATAAGGTGCAGCCTACCTTTGTCAAGGAGAGAAGGGCCATGAAAGTAAGTTGTTTTCTATTTTGGATTCACTTAATGATCTGAATATTCAACTTGGATCTTAGAGAAAATGGTCAAGCTCACTTGTATCGATGGTGCACTCAAACTCAAACCCAAATTGCTCATATATAACAAGCACTTTAAAAGTATGAACCCAAATAACTTGGACTCCATTATTAATCAAGCCCAAATATAGGCTCCATGCTTGAAATTTTTGGGTCAGGTCTTTGGGTAAAGTGAGCAGGTCTCATTTACAATCTAGCATGATAGTATGATCCCTTCTAGCTCACTTCCATTTTTGTTACCTGTGTATGAATTTGTTTGTTATTGAAATGTAGAGAGAATATGAAGAATTTAAGGTGAGGATTAATGCTTTGGTGGCTAAGGCTCTAAAGAAACCAGAAGAAGGTTGGGTGATGCAAGATGGGACTCCATGGCCAGGGAACAACACCCGGGACCATCCTGGCATGATTCAGGTTTGAGAAAGCAACCCAGCACTCTGCTCATTTATGAAAATCTATCATGTGTCAGTCTCAAGCTCGAAAAAGGAAAGAAGGTTGTATCC
Organism: Umbellularia californica; assembly: GCA_028538565.1. Taxonomy (NCBI): domain Eukaryota; kingdom Viridiplantae; phylum Streptophyta; class Magnoliopsida; order Laurales; family Lauraceae; genus Umbellularia; species Umbellularia californica. The sequence continues at coordinate 6,447,970 of JAPQWN010000001.1, read as the reverse complement.
GTTTGGCAATTGACTGTTACTAGTGAAAAAGTAGAACTCACAAAGCTTATAGGAAAATAAAGATGATGATGAAACTTTTCATTTGATAACCTAAATGTCCTCTATCTTTCAATTGTAGAAAAATGTCTAATTTATGTTAAGTAGTTGTTTATGCAGTTTTCCATCAATAATTGGTTTTAGGATTATTGGCTAGCAACTCTCTCAATTTATAGGTTAAAAGATGAGACCTCTTGGTTGGATGATTATGCTGAATCAAACAATGTGGTTTTAGAGATATAAGCACCGGCCCTCTGCTACATGTTCGTCATATGTTTGTCCTGTTTGGTTGCACAAATTAAATCCATTGAGTGCTATATGCAATGAAGATGAATGGATTAAACATAATTGTTATGAAAATGATCAGGCGGTGTACAGTTTTTTACTGATGAATGATCATGTTTGTATAATACATCTCATTGTTTGCACACAGTTATGTAATTAATATTGCCCATGAAGGCCTTCTAATGCTGATCAGCGCCTTCTCATAATAGTTGATCGGTTTTTCGCAGGTTTATCTAGGAAGTCAAGGTGCCCTGGATGTTGAAGGGAAAGAGCTTCCCCGTTTAGTGTATGTATCACGTGAGAAGAGGCCTGGCTACCAACACCATAAAAAAGCAGGAGCCATGAATGCTATGGTGAGTATAATTCTGTCTATCAAATGTCATGTATATTAGCAGGAATCATTTGTGTTGATGGAGGATGGTATTTGTTATTCCATCTGTGATCAGGTCCGCGTCTCAGCAGTTCTCACAAATGCGCCCTTCATGTTGAATCTTGACTGTGATCACTACATCAACAACAGCAAGGCCATTAGGGAAGCCATGTGTTTTCTCATGGATCCTCAATTGGGCAAGAAACTCTGCTATGTACAATTCCCACAGAGGTTTGATGGGATTGATCCCAATGATCGCTATGCCAATCGGAACGTCGTCTTCTTTGATGTAAGCCACAAGTTCTTTTGCTATTAATGTTGCACATTGTGTGGTCAACTGGTCATCTCCACGTATAAGACCATAGGGAGCACGACAACAATGGTTGTATTTGCTTGAATATAACCTTAAAACTTTGAAACTCTTAAATAGATGATCAGGATAATCAAGTTGTCCTTCCAATCATTTGAACATTTGTGTACTAAGTATATAATCACATTATTTGTATAAACAAGTAGTCAGTGTATAAAATTTTCAACTGAGTCATAACTTAAAGACCCGTTGAAGTTTAGACTGATAGCTACTTTGCATTTCAACAATCCATCAGATCAACATGAAAGGCTTGGATGGGATCCAAGGCCCTGTATACGTTGGAACAGGGTGTGTGTTCAACAGACAAGCATTGTATGGCTATGATCCACCAGTGAGCCAAAAGCGGCCCAAGATGACATGCGACTGCTTGCCTTCTTGGTGTTGCTGTTGCTGTGGTACCCGGCCGAAAAAATCAAAGTCAAAGAAGGGAGAAAGAGGAGTGTTTGGAGGATTTCTCAGCATGAACAAGAAGAAGAAGATGATGAGCTACTCCAAGAGAGGATCCGGACCAGTGTTTGATCTTGAAGAGATAGAGGAAGGGCTTGAAGGGTATGACGAGTTGGAGAAGTCATCACTTATGTCTCAGAAGAACTTTGAGAAGCGTTTCGGGCAGTCGCCGGTCTTCATCACATCAACACTCATGGAAGATGGTGGACTGCCTCAGGGGACTAATCCGGCATCACTGATTAAGGAGGCCATTCATGTCATCAGCTGTGGCTATGAGGAGAAGACGGAATGGGGCAAAGAGGTTCTTTTTTTTTTTTTTTTTTCCCTTAAACATTTCTTCAACTGCTTCTGCAGTTATAATGCTGTTGCAGCTTTGGCCTAGCTTCTTTTGGATTAGATTCAGTTGAAGTTGTGGGGCCCATTGTAATGGTCCAGGTTAGATATTAGGCCCAATTACAAAAAATCTGAACTTGGGCCTGCTATCACCTTGTTGATCTGGAATACATAGGAATCAGGAACATGGCTAACTACATGAAAAATGGCTCTGAGCTAGGCCTGAAACAAGGCCTAAGCAGCTGTAGTAAGTCACCTGATTGGATGGATGCAGGGCCATGGTTCAGTGATAACGTTCATTTATCTAACCAGCCCCACTCTAGATGTAAATACCCCAAAAGTCTCTCAGTGGCTTACAGTCCACAGTGGGCCCAACAGAACCCAATGTTTCACCAATAGGCTGGATTAAGGTTTGTTTGGTACAAGGTCATATCAACAGCATTCTCCACCAAACCTTTTCTGCTATTTCTCCTCATCCAATCAGATCCTAAGTACTTGTTTCCATGAGAAAAATGAAAAATGAAGAATCCCTGCCTGATGGAGAGATGATGAGAAATACAGAGGTGAAGATTCAACACTTTTCTGAAGCAATGTTTCACTGCTATGTTCAGATTTGAATGGAGAAAGCTATGCAATTGAAAACCATTTAATTTATCTTAAATGAAAGAATTATTAAATGGTTACATGATAGTTTTTGAAATTATGAAAATTCTGTTTCACTAAAGAAGAAAACTATCTTCATTCTGAGAAAATACTCTCTTTTTTTTTTTTTTTTTTTTTAATTTTTTTTTTAAAGAAAAAGGTTAACAAGAAGAACTACCTTTCTACTCAACAGAGACCTGAATCATGTTTTCCTTCCATGCAGATAGGATGGATTTATGGTTCAGTCACTGAGGACATATTGACAGGCTTCAAGATGCACTGTAGAGGTTGGAAATCAGTCTACTGCGTACCGAAGAGAGCGGCCTTCAAGGGATCGGCCCCGATAAACCTTTCAGATCGGTTGCACCAGGTCCTCAGGTGGGCCCTTGGGTCCGTCGAGATCTTCCTCAGCAGGCACTGTCCCCTCTGGTATGGCTATGGAGGGAAGCTGAAATGGCTAGAGAGGTTCGCCTACACCAACACCATTGTCTACCCCTTCACCTCCATCCCTTTGCTCGCCTACTGCACCATCCCAGCCGTCTGCCTGCTCACCGGAAAATTCATCATCCCCACTGTAAGTAGTATTGTTTTTGCATGAGTCGCCAGATATTTACATTACACTCATTGATCTCTCTATCATGCACTAAAGTTGATATGATATAATCATAGCTTGTTTGGTTTTTATGAGTAGAAGGTAATAGACCCGATCTCAAATTAATATGACAGGGCTAAGATACTGATGATGACAATGACAATGATAAACGCGAACACTCATTATATATCACTACACTACTTACCATCATCTAATGGTGTTGGTTCACACCAATTGGCAATGGTGTTAAAAATAATGATGATAGGAAAAAAATGGAGATCATTATGATTATTAATTTCTCAATAATACTGTGACGTCTTTATTTTTATTGTTATTTTTATTGTTATTTTTATTATTTAACTAATGATTTATTCCTGCAACATGGTATCATGAGAAAACCCAAAAAATTGAGAATATTATGGACTTTCTGGAGATGATAATTCCTAAAAGGCGTGTTTGGCTGTGTGGTGAAGTGAGGTGAGATGAGGTAAAGCCTCCATTATCCACACAAGAAAAGACAATGGGTCATATCAAAAGTACATAATTTCAAAATTCCCTACATCTTTTTCAAAAAATGTCAAAAAAATAACCTCCTTTCTCCACTAAAAGACAAAAAAGCTCCATTTTTCTATACAAAAAGTCAAAAAGATTCCATACCAAACAACTAAAAACAAAATACCATCATAACACCTTATATTTTATTCTCTCTTGAATTGATGCTTCACCTCACCATACTTCAATTCACTATACATCCAAACGGGCCCTAAGGAACAATAACTATGACACTGATTGGTAATGTAGTTGACTTACAGCCACTTTTCATAACTATGATCCATGCTCCTGACTAAGAGAAAATTTACTTGCCACAGCTGTACAACTTCAATAGTGCATGGTTCTTGGCACTCTTCATCTCAATCATAGCCACATCAGTGCTTGAGCTCCGGTGGAGTGGGGTCAGCATCCAGGACTTGTGGCGCAATGAGCAATTCTGGGTGATTGGAGGGGTGTCTGCCCACCTCTTCGCCGTCTTCCAAGGCTTCCTCAAGGTGCTGGCAGGAGTCGACACAAACTTCACTGTAACAGCAAAGGCGGCAGATGATGCCGAATACGGCGATCTCTACCTGTTCAAGTGGACCACCCTCCTCATCCCTCCCACCACATTGATCATAATCAACATGGTTGGGGTGGCGGCAGGCGTAGCTGATGCAGTCAACAACAGTTACAAATCATGGGGGCCCTTGTTTGGGAAGCTGTTTTTTGCCTTCTGGGTCATTTCTCACCTGTATCCTTTCCTCAAGGGATTGATGGGGAGGCAGAACAGAACACCAACCATTGTAGTCCTTTGGTCTATACTTCTATCCTCCATTTTCTCTTTGGTTTGGGTCAGGATTGATCCTTTCATCCCTAAGCAAAAGGGACCTGTTCTAACACAATGTGGGGTGGAGTGCTAGTGGCTTTTGGTTGTATGAAAAATGCATGAGCACTAAACAGAGTTGTTGTATGTGTGATGTTGGGAATTTATGATTGTATCCCTGAGTGGAAGTTTTGTTTATTATTGTTGTGAGATCAGAAATGTTCCTCCCATGTGATGTTACTATGAAAATCTAGCTACAAATTCAAGAAAATCGGTTTGGCTGATGGTAACTGGCAGTGCTTTATGGGTGTGTTGTGCAACAAGAGACATTTTCATTTTCACATGAGAGATGTTGCTTTCCTCCTCATTTCATAAGAAATCAAAATCCTCTCTTCTGTTTTTTTTTTTCCCGCAAAAAAAAATGTGTCATGCCCAAATGTTGGAAGAATGGGCTGCACGGAAAATCAGAACCATTTTCTCTTGTTGCACACAGGTACCCTATTTGTTGATTTGTCTTTGGATTCATAAGCTAGAAGCAGCATGCTTAGCTTTCAAGCCTTTACAATAAGAGGGTACCTTAATTCTAGGTTTAAAATACCAATTTTCAACCTAATAAAATGGGTCTTGTTCAGTTGAGCCTATACATGCTATTCAATCGGCAACCATCTTGACTGGTTTTTACATCAACCCACCAATCCAATGCTGATTGATAAACAGGTTTAGTTTGGGTATGGGGCCGTGACATCTTCAAAGGTCAGCCCAACATGACCCGTTGCAATCCCTAGTTTGTAATGTGATTGCAATTAACAGGAGAGTTTAATAGTGTTTGCCACCAGACATCAGACCAAATCAGCCAAACATTAAGTTTTAAAATAGCATTTAAGTTCTGACCTAATTACAAAACGGTTCAATGAATTGATAATATCAACAAGTGTCCCAAGAGTTTTAGAGGCCTTTCGTATGCCTTAAACTGTTGATTTACTCTAATGCCAACATAATATTGTATGTTGAAGAAACAAAATGACCTAAATTCTGTTCCTCCCCCTCCAAATTGTCAAATTGAAAATCTCAAATATTTAGTGGTTTTAGTTTCGACTAAGTTAACCCCACATGTGCCAAGACAAATCATGAATTCTCCATCAAATGGTCTTAAACATTAAGCATGGGCCAACCCCTTGCCGTCCATTTCTCGCCTTAGATTAGCATCATGTCTCGTATAAACTCAAAATCCTTTCAAAATAGAAATTTCAATTTTCACAATCTTAACCCTCACAATTTCACAATAAATGTCCTCATGGAGTGCAACCCCTACCCAAACTCATGAAAACCAAAACCCTAGTGTTTGTCTTTTCAGCCAAATATACCTCCAATCTCTCATCGATTCACTCCAACTTAATTTGAAAATTACTTGCAATGGCCATTAATCATTCATCAAAGCTAAAATATTGAAAGAAGATGATATTTATAGATGTTATAAGCACTTGGAATGGCATTGTTTAAATTATTAGGAACACAAGGCGTTTAAGTTGGTGAAAACCCAAGTTGGAAATGGGTGAGTTTGAGTAGAATAATGTTGCTGGAGAAAGAGGTTATGTGTGGACATTGTTTGAATTAACAGAGAAAACGGTTCTACTTGAAAAACTTTGGGCTGTTTGTTTGCACCTCCCTCCAGAGAATGAATTTCTATGTAGCTATTACTTCATAAAACACAGCAGAGTCAAAGTCTCATTGGCATCTCCAACATAGGAGATGGAACCCCAAGCTATTTCTAAAAATTGTTTAATTTTCCATTTTACAAAGAATTTGTATGTAGCCAAATACATGCATCTACACTATAACAAGGATGCATTTTTAACTTTGGTTGCTTTTACATTTCATAGTTTTCATGCCAAAATCATATAAGGATACTAATGTTGTGGGATTTAGACAACAATAAGTTCAACCCTTGAAATGTAAGGATACTAAATGTTTTAATATAAAAGGACGCATCATGATTTGATATTAAGATAATTGTGATATCATGACATATGAGTATTTTTGTCTAAAAAGTTATACTATTTGTACAAGGCATCTTGAGGGTGGTATTTAGATTTTTTTTTTTGCTTGAGGGCTTAAGAGTAATTTACCAAAAAAAAAAAAGTTTTACTCTTGTGGGCCCCAAATCATAATCTAAACCATTCAACATTTTTTTTTATATAGAAAATCATGTGTTGAGATTTGAGATGTCCATAGTTGTAGCTAAACTAGTTAAAGACATGGATGTGTGAGTCTCAACGAATATGTTTGAGTTTGAACTCCCTGTCTAGAAAATAAGAAAGAGAGAGAGAGAGAGAGAGAGAGAGAGAGAGAGAGAGAAACATAGAGTTAAGTCTAACATCTTCAACCAAAATTTTATTATTTAATTATTTATTTGCACTATTTAACTTTTTAATTATTTATTTGCACTATTTAACTTTTCGAGGAATCCTACATCAGTGGTTGTGAATGAGTACTTTCTCAATCTTCTCGACTTTGAATCCGTAGGGACACAAGTAAGAAAGAGTGAGGAATAAAACCATCTGATTTGATTCGTTCTCAATAGCCATGAGATGATCATCTTAGGTTGATCATTTTGTGTACGAATGCTCTTGTTACACTCGTAGTCTTCAAAGGAACAGTGGTTGTGAATGAGTATTTTCTCAATCTTTTCGACTCCGAATCCATAGGAACACAGGTAAGAAAGATTGAGAAATAAAACCATATGATATGATTCGTTCTCAATAGGCATGAGATGATCACCTCAGGGTGATCCTTTTGTATATGGATGCTCCTATTACCCTCCTAGTCTCTGAGGCTAGTTTAGCACTTTACATTATAGTAAAAGTCAAAAAAAGTTTTCATTTTTCAGACAAAAATGTCACATCAAAAAGCACTTTAATTCAAATCTCTTTTCATTTTTTTCAAAAAAAAAGTAAAAAAGTAACCACCTTTATCCACTAAGAAAAAAAAAACCTCCATTTTTCCATAGAAAAAGTAAACAAAAATTCATAACAAATAACTAAAAATAAAATACCATAATAATCCACTTATATTTTATTCTCTTTTCAAAATCAACTTTATTTCACTTAAACCTATTAGTAAAGTTGCCAAGTATGTAACATCTTCCCTACCACCAACATTGTCCTAGAACCAATTAATCCCAAACAAGTACCGCATAATCCCAAACAAATTCCGCAGAGTATAGTCTCAACATCATATAATCTAAGCACAATTTGATCCGAGGATAAAATTAAAAACAACACGAAAACAATGCCAAATGGCCCTTAATATCTTAATTCCTCTTCTTTTTCATCAAGAAGAGATATTTTTTAGGTATCGATTCATAGATAGGCCGCCAATCAATTAGTTTCTCAGGTGGCCCCCCTCTTCTCTTTCCTTCATTACGATTACTAAAATGACCCCCCTCCCTTTTGGGGATTGATTGATTTGCTGTAGCTGCTCTCTCTCTCTAACAGCTCTCGCCTTTGTAAAGTTTGGGGATCGTAGCAGCCATAGGATTTTCTCTTCATCGATCCTTACCAGGTAACATGTAAATCTCTCTCTCTCTCTCTCTCTCACACTTCTTGTCTTCTTTTACTTATCTTCCGATCTTCATTTTGCTTCATCTGCCACAGAAATCCCTACTTTGGTACTCGAAGTCGTCTCTAATGGCTGCTGGAAGAGCCATTCAGCACCTTCTCAGGAGGAGATTTCAATCTCAATCTGCTGTAAGATCTCTTTCTCTCTCGATCTCGATTCGATATTCACCATATACTGTATTTTCTCGATTTCTAGGGCTTCTTAAACGATCTGAATTCGCTCATGTTTGTTCTGATCGGGAGACCTTTGGAAAACCCTAGATCGTTTCCTTATTCGATATCTGTAACCCTAGAAATTTTATCAGCGACTCAGAAGCACTCGAAAAAGGGGAAGAAGATAGAGAACATTAATTAGATTTTGCTCTTATATGATGTTGTTGCAATTTGTATCTAGATCACGTTTTCCTTACTCTGATGAGGAGGAATTGCTGGATGTGTCATATGGTAGAATATATTGCATTATCTTTGCTTATGCACTGCGTAGATCCTTTGGACTAGGTTTTCCTGTACTCAGATTACATGTAAATCTACTGTTTGCCCTTTTTTTTTTTTGTTATGGCAAAGGAAAAACAATTGCTGTGATTTACAAGTAACTCGCGTGTTATCCAAACACGTGAACCCTCATTTGTGTTTATATGGTTACAAGTACTTGGTTTATGAAGATCCAAATGGGAGTTTGGTTTCTAAAATGAGTCAGTAACATGGCAAAGTAATAGCAATACTATTGGTAGTTTGTGACACGGAATTGCTTAAGTGATTCCAAGTATTGCAAGAGATGTCTTTGACAGAGCACCAGGTCTAATGTCCTTTGGTGCTTTTGTTGAGACATCTTGCAGCATAATGTTCTTGCTTGCATGCAAAATAGATACCTGGCTTCATCGGCCCTCTTTCTCTCTCTGAGTCTAGAATTCTCGTTTGGGTCGTGACAAAATTTAGTGTTGGCTGTCAACGTACTTAACGCACCTCCTTTTTCATGGCTTGGGACCGGCAGTTGAAACTAGTGTGAAGTTACATATGGTGAAAATCTTTACAATTTAAAATTGTCCATCTATGAATTTACTGGAATCAATGGCTATTATGGGTATCAGCTCCTAGAACACTGTCAAAAACTTTTCTGCCATGTGGGCAAAATGTCAGGAGGCATCATCTGGTAACAATTTTTTTTTCTTTTTTAGAAAATCTGTTCCTGGTAGAACCAATTATATCTAATAAAACTAACATTTGAAGTGATGCTTTGTTTTGGAAAGGGTTTTCTGTTACAATTCCTGTAATCTTTCTGGAAATGAGGTCAGGTAAGATGCATTGCACATTGAATTACGCTGTGTTCTTCCCACTCTGTGGAACTCCTCAATATCCTCCATGCCACAAATATCATAGCATTTTCTCAAGAAAATGGTAGACTGAGAAAATTCAGATACTTATGAGAGTGCTTCAAAATGACTCTTAAAGTATGATATTGTGATTTTTTTTTCGTAAGACTTTACCTAGAATTTTCCATATTTAATTTTCTTGGCAATTCTTTCTTGAGAAATAATTTAAATAAAACTTTAGTATGGTTTTTTGTTGCCCTTTATCTTTTCCCTTTTTCTATTCAGGCAAACCTTTCTTCTTTATATCCCGAGAGAGCCTGAAAATATGAAAGTGTCCCTATATTTTTCTGAGCCAAAAATTTGTTGAAAACATGCTTTGTGACAATGCTGGATATAACTTTCAGAATTGCATTCAAATTCTTCTATTGCATTTGTTAGAATGAAAATTGTGACCATGTTGGGTATACTTTTGGAATACCATTCAAATTCTTCTACATTTGTGAGCATTCCCAAAAGTGCTAATGAGGAGGGTGACATTTGGTTAAATAGGTGGTCATCACTCTTTGATTTTCGACAATAAGATTCCTTTGGAAGAGTAATGGTCTGTTCATAACAGCTAATATCTTTCTTACCTTTTGCGTCCTTATCTTTCCCCTTTCAATAGAAGAGGTTACTCTCTCTCTCTCTCTCTCTCTCTCTCTCTCTCTCTCTCTCTCTCATTGAGTTGTGTAGAGTTCATCTCATATCATTTGAAGAGACCTTTGATGTACCGTTGAGCGTCTCTTTGTTACTGATTCTTTGTTGTTGTTGTTGTTGTTGTTGTTGTTATTATTATTATTATTATATTTTCCTCTCTTGAGCCCAGTGGTTATATTTGAGTCATTGGTTAAGTTTTATAGCCATTTGATAATCAATGTTTATGTCATGTGAAACACATCAGTTTTGCAGATAACCTATCATGCTCTCTGAAAATGTTCCTGTTTGCTCAGATAGCTATATTCAATTTGGAGGCCCCTCCTGTTGTGTCAACATTTACATCGAAACAGGATCAAGATGGATTTGGATCTGCTGGCCTGAAATCCCTGAGAGCGTTGGCACTGCTTGGGGCAGGTGTTTCTGGTCTTTTGAGTTTTGCAGGCATAGCATCTGCTGATGAAGCAGAGCATGGATTGGAATGCCCAAACTATCCTTGGCCTCACGAAGGCATTCTCAGTTCATATGACCATTCATCGTAAGTTAAAGATTCTTTGCATTTATAGTAAAGTTTGTTTGAAACTGTTGTAATTTGTTATAATTAATTTCATTTGTATTTATTCTTGGATCTTTAACCAACTGATCACCCTGTATCAACCATGGATTTGCAAATTTTAACTGTAGTGATGTAATAGCAAACCTTATATGCTTTTGAGTTTAAACTTGACATGGACAGGATTCGGCGTGGTCACCAAGTTTACCAACAGGTGTGTGCCTCTTGCCACTCAATGTCTCTGATTTCATATCGAGACCTTGTTGGTGTGGCATATACGGAGGAGGAGACAAAGGCTATGGCTGCTGAGATTGAGGTGGTCGACGGGCCAAATGATGAAGGTGAGATGTTTACTCGTCCTGGTAAGCTAAGTGACCGTTTTCCGCAGCCATACCCAAATGAACAAGCAGCACGCTTTGCTAATGGAGGGGCATATCCTCCTGATCTAAGCCTCATCACCAAGGTAACTGCATTATTTTCCCTCTTCTTTTTTGTCTCCATATATTCTGGAACTATAATGTTACCTTTTTTTATTTGTAATTTCAGGCACGACACAATGGTCAAAACTATGTGTTTGCCCTTCTTACTGGCTATCGTGATCCTCCTGCTGGTGTTTCGGTGATTTTCTGGCTTCCTTATCAGATTTTTCTGATGAAATTGCTGTGCCTTCTGTTCAATTCAATTGCTCTTCAAGTTCCTTGATTTCCACAATATCATGTGCTTTGCAGTTTGTGCATATTTAGTTTAGATGCCAAACCCAATTTGTCATGATTTCTGTTGTGCTTTCTCCAATATTGTCAAAAAAAAAAAAAATCGAAGAAGAAGAAGAAAAACCCCTTTTCATTAAATTTCGATGGTGGATTTCTTGCCTGCTCCCACCAACCAACAAAAAGCTTTAACTTTTGGTGGACCAGGTCACATGAACAAACATGGAGGCTTCTCATTTAAAAATACTAGATATTCTTGCAAAGGAGATTTTATCGAGTATTTACCTTATGAGCTTGGCAACCAAACTCAAATCAATTCGTACCTTGGCATGGAGGTTGAAGAAGAACAGAGCTGTCAAACAAGCTTTTTCAAGGTCCCCACATTTGAGAGTCATCACCAAAGGGGCTTCCCAGGAGTATTCATGGAAGGGAAAGTGATTTTTTAACTAACACAAGATAGAATGCATAGAAGAGAATTCTAGCCAATTGTGTGAAAATAAGAGAGATTAGATCCTTATATGAACTTTTGTGATGCATTTTCCTGCCACTACAACTTTAAAAATACTAAAACTAGTAATTAGATAACAGCTTGTCAGTAGATGGACCAAACTGGTCCAAATATTTTAGAATGTATAACTGAACAATCCATCAAATGCCACCTAATTCCATGTCATTTTAACATCCGTTTGTGCATTCTCTTAAAAGCACACGACCTACCGACACAAACAAGAAAGAAAGCTTTCAATCTGCTTAATTCACAGATGTCTAATCTCCACTAAAGTTATGAAACTCAAACTTAAAGTGGCTTGTGGGCCCCCTTTTGGACCTAGAGGTGAATGCGAGTGTTCTGATGGATGTATGTATGGGATCCTGGGGAGACATTTTTAAAAAATGGGGTCTTGGGGATTTCTCCCGGGTGGTATACAAGTAACCCTAGGCCTTGGACAATATCATATACCTGTAAATAAATGAATAATTAATATTCCTAATAATGACTTGTAGCCACCCTGCTTTGTTTGTATGACCTCTTCTAAAGATAACACAAGTCTCCAACTCCTCTCAACCAACCAATACATTTGTATTACAAACTCTCCAAAGACTTTATTGTTAACCATGAGGTTCACACCCCATAAACCATGGGGACTGGACTTTGGGATTCAGACACCACCCATGCATCTCTTCCCAAAAGAGGACACTATCTCCGTCACTAGTTACTGAGAAGCTACCTAGAAGAGGCAACCAAATAGAGAAGTAAAAGGAAACAAAAACACCCAAAGCCAAACCACAAGAGGCTAAAAAGAAAAATTCTCAACTAGAAAATTTCATCTCCCAACAACCCTTCTAGCAAGTCCATCTGCCTTTCTCCGTTATTGTTCTGCAAGAAATTTCCTTGCAACCTCTCCTAATGTTTAGTCAGATCCAAATTCCATCACTAATAATTTTGCTAGAGTCACAATAACAAGTGTGATTCTTCCTCCAAATGTTAAGTTTTGTATTTTCCATGTGGACGAATACTTCTCAAACTGTTACAATTAGGTTCCAAATGGCCTTAGATCAAGGATTCCCTCCCTTTCACCTCCAGCACGACAAAAGTGGTTGATCCAAATTGATCCCACCCGCCTCACATTTACATTGCCAAAGGATGAACCTCTCCGGGAAGACATAGCTGCTAGAATTATTCTGAATATTGGAATTGTATCGCAAATCGTTCATACCCATGAATTAAATTGAATATGATTTTTTATTTTTTAATAAAAAAGTAAAATAATTAAAAAGGAAAAAGTTATAGTTAAAATAAAAAAAAAATACATATAAAATCCAAACCATCAATCTTACAAGTAGGATATCTCTTGAAGTTAAGAAAGTATTCGTGAAGAAAAACCTGAAAAAGATGAAAAAAAAAAGAAGGAAGATATAGACAAGCCCCACACTTATGGTCGAATACTTTAATCAAATGCATGTTCTTTATTCATCTCTAAAACCTCCCTAAATCCAAAAAAATTCTTAAGAGATTTCATTAACTACAAAATAACCTTTTAAAAGTAAAAATGCTAAAAGGAAGAAAGAAAAAAGGCAAAAAATTATTAATATTAACTTATTGGTTGTAGCTATTCATGCTCAGCCAAATTGCTTGAATCATAAGATTCAATGAAACAAGTATCGAATCGAAAGGTTCACACTTGAATCCTACAATTCATCTGTAAATGGGATTTGTTACATAGATACAAATCGTTTTTCCTTAGGAGTCAGGGGACAAATCGTAGGATTCTAATAATAATGCCCGCTAGCGCTCTAAACCCTAGATTTATCCTTGGCCGAAAAACCACTTCAAAAACGCTGCAAAAAGATCTTGACAACTAGCGTCTTCCTTCTCTGCTCTGCAAAAGCGAATTGTGCCATTTGTAAACTGTAGATGGGTTATCTCCAATCCTTCATTGCTGAGTTTAAAATCATAAACCAGATCCAACTGTCTTACTCTGCTTAGAAGTGAACCAAATTTTCCTGCATAATCATGAATAAAAACAGGGAAATAGGATTGCCTTGTCCCTCATAATTCTAGGTCTGTTGAACAGCAGATAAAGAAGTTAACCTTAACCAGCATAAAAAAAGATGATGAAATGCACTCTGAAATCCATCTTCCCATGTTTCCTATAGCTGTTATCCCCATCATGCAATCTACAAAGTTCCCCGCAACATGATCACATGTATTTCTAAATCAATTTAAAAGATGAAACCCTTTTTCTTCTCCCTCTTTCTTTAATCAATCAATTTATAGTAATTAGAATGCCATCCATTTTTGTCTATGGTTAACAAAAGCACCATAAAATGGACTTAATAATAAAAGGAATTACCTCCTTCAATCTGTTGGTGAGCATATCTGTATCAGTATGCGGATCATTCCATGGAGCTTAATTGCCTAAAGTACTTTAGCTCAATTGGGCCATGTACCTTTAGACCAGAGAGATGGTCATGTTCAGTTTATTATTTTGTTTTTGCTATGGAATTCACTTAGCATCTTCATGATGTCCTTTTTGAACAAATCCCATCCCGCATTGTTGAAAGAAAATCAAAACCACTTGGACCTATGATTAATCCGCCTCATACTCATTTTATGTTGTCTCCAACTTTTCGCTTCAAGGGATCTTTCTAACCAAACCTGTTCTCAGTTAGCCATACAATGGAAAAACCCTCCTTTGGCCAAAGTGCGCATGATTTGTATCTCCTTGAATTCTCATCCATTGTAATATATTGCTATAGTTCTTTTCTGATGGAGCACCTGCATCTTCTTAATTTCGGTCGGTAACTCCATTTTGGTGGGCGAGCTATTTCTATTGTCCTGGATGTTTGCATGGATTCTCTGAAATGTGCAGTGCACTCATGTCAGACTCATATTAGACATGACACTTTGTCATATTCTTTATGGATTCTTCTATTACTAATTTAAACATTGTTTTGTAGTTGATAAAAGGATTATGACACATTTTCTTCTTTGAAAGCGAACTAGAACCTTGATAATTTTTATTACTTGATTGTTGTTAGGTGATCTATTACTTTTTCATTGGAAGGTGGTTTATTACTTGCTTCTTTAGCGTTGTTGCCATTTTTTGCATATTTAAATAAATTAAAATGTTTTTATTTGAATTTTACTTGAACATTATGCCAAATCCATGGATCTTGTGGTTTGGGATTTACTGAATTGCACACCTCGTTCCAGTATCAGGTTCCAACAAATACCCGTTCTCATGCAACTTAGGTAGTCATCTATCCTTCCAAACTCTTCAATATTCCACATGTTCAACTTTGGTTTTACTGGCTAAATTTTTTAATGGGATATATACACCGTCCACCATCCTATTTGGATCTAAAGTCCAACTTTGTACCTTATCCACAAAACCATTTTATTCTAGGTAGGCATTTTCAAATCTAAAATAGCTATTGTTTCTACTAAAATTTGCAATGATCACAAACCTTCATTGGAAATGCCAGCTGCATTATCTTTCTTTTGAAATGAATAAGCTTGATCTAACCAGCTCATAATGGGCAGCTCTCTCTTGTGTGTGTTGCTTTACAAGAGACTTGAACTCCCATGCACAGTAAACCGAGTCCCTAATTAGCTGAACGACAGCCAGGGACAAAGGTCAACCATTTCTGTGATAGTGACAAGTGTAAGCTCTTTGGTTCTTAAAAGCCTGTGATAGCCTTTGAACCATTTTGTGGGATTTGTACACATGGCTGCTTTTGACTGGGCCAGCTTATTATTTCTCTCCTCTTATATTATGTGCACAATAATATGTCAATACTTGTCTGCATGATAATATGACCATATAGTATCTACCAGCTAATCCTTTTGAGTTTATTCATTAGTCTATTATTTGCATCAAGGTGCTGACCTGCCCAATGCTGCTTCACTTTTCCACAAGCAGTCCTCATTGTTGCTTATGTACATGCAGACAGCATGTGGGACCCACCTGGAGACATGCCAATCATTTAGGTTTGGGGGTTGGAAACCCCTCATCTTGGATTAGGTTGGGTAAGAAGTCAGCCCCATTGGATTATCCCATCTTGTCTCTTCATTCAATGGCCAGAGAAGTCTTAATTGTATTTTAACTATACCAGTTTTATGAGTGTCAAATTGAGAATGTATACATTTCTTTTGGTGGTGGGGATGACGAAGGGTGGGGCAGGGGTTAAATTGATCATATTCGCTCTTTGCCAAACACACTGCTGCGTTTCTATATGCGGTCCGCGGTCCATATACTACTATATCTGGTCCACTCTTTAGGTATTGTTACAAATCATTGGTTAGGTTTCATGATATGCGATGTTTCTCGTCGTGCTAATTTGATTCACAGTGGGATTACTTGAGACTCCAGTTTTATTATTTATCCTTCATCCTTAATCAGTTGTGTTTTTTCCTTGTCCATCTGCCATGCATAAACCTATTTATTAGTTTACCCATTAACTCAATCCTTTCCTTGGAATACTTAGATTCGAGAAGGGCTGCACTACAACCCCTACTTCCCCGGTGGTGCGATAGCTATGCCAAAAATGCTTAATGATGGTGCTATAGAATATGAAGATGGTATTCCTGCAACTGAAGCCCAGGTATTCTTCTGAAATTGCAGTGCTCCATGTATGGGAAAAGAAAATCTATCAGGCATGCATTATTTTATTTTTTTAATTTCTCCTGTAAAGATTTGGAATCCTCTTTTTTTTTTTTTTTTTTTTTCATTACTGCAGATGGGGAAGGATGTTGTGACATTTTTGTCCTGGGCAGCAGAACCTGAGATGGAAGAGAGGAAACTGGTAACAACCATCCTTGACCTCAGGCTGTCATGTTTTGCATTTCAAACCTTTTCATTCTTTGCAGTGGTTGTGAATGGCTGATGAGTACTTTTCATTGGCAGATGGGATTCAAATGGATATTCGTCTTGTCGCTTGCCCTTCTTCAAGCTGGTTATTACCGACGCCTGAGGTGGGCGATTTTCAAGTCACGCAAACTGGTTGTTGATGTTGTCAACTGAACCCTGCTTTATCTCGTGTATGTGGGAAAGTTTGAACTGGAATAACAGAGTGCATGTGTTGGGAACCCGTTTCTTTCATGCATTTTAAATGGTTTAGGCAAGTAATGGCAGAGACAATGAGATGGGGAATCATCTCGAGTATTTTTTGTTTGAGAGGGAAAATAAGCTCTACTCAGATACCTGTTGATGTTTTATTTCTTGAATGTTTTAAGTTTTGGGTCTGAAAGATTTATCTCAGTATTAAAAATATTTAAAGAGACACATTTTCTCATAATACATTTGGGAATGCTTATCTTTATTTTCGTTGCTGTCATTATAATTTGTATTGGACACTCTTGAAAACTGCTAGGAGGGATGTGTGTAGCTGTGCACCATTAGAATGGGCGTGCATCATGTCTAATGTGGGCTTCTGGGATCCTTTTCTTTCATTTTAGTTTCTTCCTCTTATATGTGGCCATCCTGATTGTTGGATTCCTACTTTTGTTTTAGCCTACCGAGATGGGCTGAATCCTATAAGCATTTCCATACAATGCGAGGTAGGTCTTGACGTAATTTTGTACAATAAGTAGGCTCGATGTGATGGGACTGGACTGAGCCTCTGCAGCTTTGGCTGCAGGGGGGTGTGTTTGAACTTGAAGTAATCCTGTGCAGCACCAACCAGTCACTCTGGCAAATGTTTTCCATGTAATGGGGCAGATGCTAAAAACGTCCATCTATGATTGGAATAATCGTTGGTGACAGAGATAATCCCCGCTTGGAGTAAACATTACACGGTTTTGACGCTAAGTATCGAAATCTACCAAAACAAAAGAAGCAATAATGTAATAATCTCTCTCGTTCTGATCAATGACAAAAACAATTGCTAGTGTTATTCAACGTCACTCTTTCCACCATACCCTTCACTTACAGACCACTTACCTATCCATAAATCACAAATAAATTGTACGGTCAAAGCCATAGCTCCTTACAGACCGCTTAAGGTTTTGTCAACTGGGAGTTGACAACGAGTCAAGACAGCAGAGCATGGATTGTCATTCCAGCACAAATTTAGCAGATGCTAGGTGCACATCATGACTTTCTGGCACGCTTGGTGGCTGGAGAGTGGGATCCACTTGTGTTTGGTGTTTCAGGATCAAGGGAAGTGGTGATTTCAGGCATCTTCTGCGTGGCAGCCAACTGCTGGGAGCTGCTTTCTCCTGCTTTTTTCACATCATTCGTATCATTGTTAACTGTAACATGAACCTTCTCTGAGGTTTCAGCTTTGGTGGGAGATTGATTTGGTTCTGATGGGGTAACTGATGGGATCTTGTCGCCACCTGCCATGTTTTGCTTCTCAAACATCATCAGTATGTGTCTTCCTTGCTCTTCTATTCGCAACTGCAGCTTTCTCTGGCTCTGAAAGTGAGAAATCAAACAATGAATCCTACATTTAATTACATGCCATTTTATACAATACTCGTAAATAAAGAATCCTCAAATTCTGTTGACATCCTATCAGTCAGATAATCACAGTTGTACTTGGGCCTTCCGCTGCATCGTGTTACATTTTTTCCCTTTTGAATGCTCATTTCAACTATTAACCAGAACTTGTTCCAACCAATTAGAATGATAATAATAAGATCCTAGAGCTAATTGCAACAGTAGAAAAAAAAAAGAAAGAAACGGGAAGAAGGAAGGAATGGATTTGGGAAAAAGAGAGCTAACTAGTCATAAGGCTCACTAACTCTTAATATTGTAAGGTAATTATCATAAGCATATATGGTGCCCTACGAGCACTGGCGGATCCAGAAGATTTTCTTAAACTGTAAGAGGCTTTCCAAACCCAAACCCGCCCGCCCAAAATTTCTGGGAGGGGCAAATGGGTTTTCTGCCTTCTACTGGAACCATTTTGACTTGTTCTCCTTTTTTTCTGACATAAAAAAAGGGTACTTGTTCTGCCTTTTCCCCTGGGTTTTTCAGGCAATGTATGATTTTTCATAATATTCAAATAAAGTTTTTTTACAAAAAGCCCCTAAAATTTCCAGATATCTCAAAAAGGCCCCTATCTTTTATGTTCTTGCACCAAGGTCCCTATTTTGATGGTGTAACATATTACACATGACTAACAGTTATGATGGATATATGACAAAAATATCATTAATTTAAGCTTAGAAAATCTCACCAACTCAAGTTACTTTTAGTGGGGCCTACTTGAATGCATGATGACCGAGGGAAAGGGCTTGTATGTAGAAAAATATGTAACATTAGGCCATTCAAATGATCCTGGCCTTTAGTTTTAGGTTCTCAAAGTTTAAAGGGCAAAATCTTATTTTTTATCTTTTAACCCAAAGGACAAGTCATTTTAGTTTTTCCAAGGGTAAATTGGTTAAAAGATGAACTTTCCAGTTACTTTTTCTATAGTTGGACAGTTAGTCAAGGGAGATTTTTAAAAAAATCAAGACACAAAATATAAGGGCCTTTTTGAGGTTGTGTGAAAAAATAGGTGCCTTTTTGTAAACAACTCATCCACAAATGACCCCTGAATTTCCAAATAATAAAAGTCTTTTAAACATATGTCAATACCTCAAGTTGTTCATGCAGCTGCTTCTGGACTTCCATTTGGACTCTCAATGCTTCAGTGATATCCACCCTGCTGTTTAAGTAGTAGGTTTCAAGAGAGAAATTCAGGATTCAACACAATTCAGCTTCAAGCACTAGTTTATGTTTATTAAGTCATAAAATCCACAATTCATGATATCTTGAACGCAAATAGACTATTTCAAGAACAAAATGGAAGTAGCCAATTGCCCCAACAGCCTCCTCAAGTTACAGCCCTATTCACTAAAACAACTCAAGCAGCACTTTCATTTTGCATTAGAAGCCAAGATGACCGAACATATGAGAAAGGCTATTGAACGAATATCCTAAACCATAAAGCTTAAAATAATTTTGAAACTTAAAAGGACATAATTGATAATACTCAAAAGTTCAATGATTTGATGTTTTAAGACATGTGCTTCCTCAAATATTGTCCAATTAATACCATTGTATAATTTCCTTTCAAGGTATTCTCAGTTTAGCTTAGGTAATTTTTCGCATCACCAGGTATCAGAAACTTATAGTGGACTGGGCTTCTGAAGGCAATCTTTCTTTTTCTATTTTTTTTTTTTTTTTTTTTCTTTTTTTTTTTTTTAATGTAGGTATTTTTGGAACTGGGGAGATTACAAAGGACGGAAGATCCGCCTAGTTGCCCACTGGTTTTGGTGATGCCCGTGAATCATAGGCCAAAGAGACCAGAGAATAGTTAGGATTATGTTCCATTTGGGGCATATTATTGTAGGAGATTCCCGAAAAAGGAAGATGAGTGAGCATAGCAGGGTAAAAGACTTAAGATGCTGTTCATATCTAACAAAATTTAGCCAGTCACTTCCAGTAAGACGTGTTTTTTCACATGGATGGAGGCAAACACAATACTAGGTGCTCAAGCTAAGTATCCAAGAAATTTTAATAGTTCTCGTACAAAATGTTTGTTGTATGATTCCAATATAATAACCCCATTACTTAGTTACCACACACACAGTCACTGTATCATTATCATGTTTCAAACTTCAATATAATAAGCCCATTACTTATTTAACACACACACACAGCCAAAATAATGCACTGAATAGTTCTATGTCTAAGCCGTGATCATCGTCATTATTCATATCAAAGCCTTGTGCCAACTAAAATGCTGGGGTCCGCTTACATGAATTCTGTTTCTCCATTCGATCAATCTTGAGCCAAATCCTCAAAGAGGTTGCATTTCTTCAAATCTATCCTTACTACTTTCATCTATGTCCTCTTCAGCCAACCCCTTTTCCTTTGTGGTCTATCTAGAAGTTATTATGTTGTGTTAAATTCAGTTCCATAGTTGCCCCCAAGCTGTAGCTCTCAGGTGGTAAGGGGCATGGGTGTGTGAGTGTGCTGTGTGCGTAAGTCAGTTTGAGTCCCCAATGTAGTGGCAAAGGAAAAAAAAATACTATTGAGACTTGAGATTCAGTAGGTACATAGGCATAAAAAGGTGCTAAAATATCATCTTACACAAGTCGCTGCTACAAACATTTATGAATCACAAACAAAAACAGACTTTGGATGCTGCAACTTAAGAATCCTATTTCTAACAATGAAATTGATGCTCACCTAGAAAGAATGAATTGGTACCAAGAATTCCAAAATGGATAATGAAAACTAAGCTAAGAGCAAATTTTATTTATTTATTTATATTTTCTGAATAGACGATGAAAACTAGCTAAAAGAGCACTTCATTATTTATTTAAAATTTTAATTTCTGGTAGGTAGGTTACATATGGGCACACTGAAACATTACTCCCCCCTTACAGTCAAAAGACTCCAAAGATGATGGGAAGACAAACAGTAACAAAGACACAATATGCTAATTGTACACCTCCAAGGATCTACTCCAATTTCTCTAGAACCTATGTATAGCGTTAATGAAAAGGACTTATACATGTGAAGATGGTGTAAGGGTACTGATTCATGCTACTGTCAATACCGTACTGACATGTGGAACCCATCTTCAGTAGATTGTACTTGCTCATATCACACAAACCCCTCTATATAGAACCTGGCACAAATCTCACATCACAGGAGTGCTATGCCCCTATTGGATTTATCATGTGGAAAAGATAACCATATATTAAACACATCATCAATCCAATAAAGCGTGTCACCACTATGATTAGAGTCAAGTTTGTGCCAGTGCCCATAGATATAGAAAAGCGTGTATGAGTTGGACAAGCAAAGGTGGATCCCACACATGTTATATCAGATTCAGCTGGCTGATAATTCTCAAATTTGATATGGTATGGCACTGTTGCTTATATAATAAAATTTACCAACTTGCTCTGCACAATGGCTACGATTAAAAAATTGGACTAAATAAGGATAGTCTTTATGTCATCAAGTTCTACTAGGAATATATCATATGGACCCAAAAGCTACTTATTTAAAAATTTCAAGCATTTGCAGTCATTGACATTTCTTCTGTCAATTACAAGTGATTCTCCTTAATCAAGAAGGGGCATGTCTCTCAAGTCTCAAGTTTCCTAGTTTTGCCAGGAATTGACAATGCAAAATATCATTATGCATGAACTAACTTCTTTCTTTTATTTTTTCTAATTATTTTACTCTAAAGCAATATTCACAATTGGCGCTGATAAGGATATTTAGATAGAGACAAAAAAATCCAACCCGATGTAAATGTTGCCCCATATGCACAACAAATGGACAGCCATCCATCATGCCAAAATATTCAAACTAATTGCACTTTTGGGTATATTAAAATGTACCCTACAACTGTAAGTGCAACGGAAATGGAAATGGAAATGCCTATGCATGGAGTTCAATGTAACTGCAGAAATTTCCCCTGTAAAAAGAAAAGAAGAAATCCTTACTTTTTTAGGTCCAGTGATGACATTTCTTCCAGAGGACTAATCTTTTTCTCTGCAGTCCCTGAATGTATATGGGAACAAAATCAGCCTCATAAATTAAGGTCACACACCATTCTTCTAAGTAACATCGACTATGAGAAGAGAAATGGCTTGACAAATCACATAAAAAACTGTAAAGAAAAGTAGGGGCGTAGACAGAGAGAGAAAGCAGATACATGGGAATGAAAACAAATCATCAAGAAACAAATTAAGCCATACAAAATTTGTGAGGCCACCATAGCTACAGGAAAAAACTTTGTGAGGTCATAGCTACATGAAAACAACTTTAAAATAAAGGTATAAGGTTATTGCAATCTACCTTCAGAGGAGTCTGGTCTGTACCTGGCTGTTCTATATTTCTGCAACTCAATATATAAAAATCCAGTAGATGAGTAGTTAACAAGGACATAAAACAGTTTTCAGCAGAATCAGTCTCCAGATGGGAACTTACAAACAGACCTGTAGGTGGCTTTTTACATGATAGATAGTCAAGCTCTCAACATTCATAAGCTTGAGTACACCTTTAGGCGTAGCTCCTGCTGATCAAAAGTTGGAAAATCAGGACAAAATTTTTAGCCAAAGAACCCAAAAATATACATTATGGCCGAGGGATTACCCACTTTCGCTACCTCCAAGCTGATTGACAGCTTCTACAAAGCACTCATGAAGTTCTGGGGTCCACCGCATCCGTGATTTTGTTGGAGCAGCAATGACAGAAGACGAGGGACCAGCAACAGGGCATGCTTCTCCAGAGTTATTGGTAATCTGCTGATGAATTGGTGGCTGGGGCACCAAGAAATTTGAAGATGGTTTGTCGGCCTGCTAAGCAATAAACATGCAGTAAAGACAAAGTTTGCAAATAATGCAGTATAGGATCAGGAACAGCAGGCCGCACTAGACCATAATTATGAGTATGAATGTGCGGTAATCAAGTCATGGGTTTACACACACATACGCACGCATGCACACACACATATATAAATTATATATATATAAGGAGATGCTCCTATGAGAGATATCTCTTACCTTATATGAGAGATAAGGGTGGGGGCCCTCACATTTAAGTTGTTGGCATTGGATATGGATGTGAGGGCCCCCACCTTATCTCTCATAGTAAGGTGAGAGATGCTCTCACACGAGCATCTCCCATATATATATATATATATATATATATATATATATATATATGGGGGATATTCAAGTGCATCCATCCCTCACCATTGTGGTGAGGGACACTCCCTTTTTGGGAAGTTTCAAGTACAAAAGAAAAAGTACACTTCTCTTTTGTACTTGAAACTTCCCAAAAAGGGGGTGTCCCTCACCACAATGGTGAGGGATGGATGCACTTGAATATTCTCCTATATATATATATATATATATATATATATATAGAGAGAGAGAGAGAGAGAGAGAGAGAGATATACATATGGAGGTAAATTATCCAATGCATGCCTTTTTTTTTTTTTTTTGGGGCACACCCATGCACACCTCATAGTGGGCCTAATGGTCATTTGAATGGACACACTGATAGTCACTAGAGCCCTAGGTTTGCACCCATCCGAATGGACCGAACCATTGGGTCAACCGTGCAACTGTTTTTTACGGTGGAAATTTGTGGGTTGTTGAAGAAGGGGTTAGGACTTAGGATGATCATGTGAGCCCTCATCATTCACTAGTAGGGCCCACCCAAAAATCTCCCTGGTCCCATCCCTAGGTGGGCCCCACAGTGATGTGCGTGCAACTCGCGCATAGGATAACCATCGTGTGTATGGAAGATATTCACGCGTATCCATCCCTCACCATAATATGGTGAGGGACAACATAGTGGGGCTGACTTTATGATACATTCAAACCATCCACACACACAGGATCCCTGAATCACAATGGATAAATTGTGTTTTCACTAATCCAAATTGATTGGACCGTTGGATTGAGGGTCAAGTTTTTCTATAATATTCCACAAATGAAGGGGTTAGGCCATGGAGCCCATCTTGAGCCAATCCAATCTTTTCAAGCACACTACCCCCCATGAATTGTCATAAGTCTAAATTTGACACTCATCAAACTTTTGTCCAACATTGGATTGAAATCCTAAAAAAAAATGATGCCTCTAAAAACTTTAAACTTTAGGGCCATAGATCAAGGTGTTAGGATGATCTAATGGAGTTGAATTTTACACATAGGTAGGTCTTATTCATATCTTTCAATCCAACGGCATTCCATGGTTGCCATGTATAACAATGGGCCCCACTAGGAGGGTTGTTTTTTGAAAAAAAAAAAATCTCCCTGGGTTTTCTAGCACTCCTCATATATGTGTGTGTGTGTGTGTGTGTTGCAATGATCTCCAGGATGACAGCAATGTAGGGCCCACCTGAGAGGATGGGGTATGGCCCGTATGGGGGGTCTGAAAGGCTTCGCATGGATAAGAGGCCACCAAATACCAGATCCTAAGGATATATGATGATCAAGATATGGGGCCCCCAAAATCAATGGTCCAAAAAGGTTAGGTCTCAAATCCAGTGGTGACCACATCCATACATTTGTCAAACTAGGTCTACTGGCATTCACGCAATGTAGTGTACTTAAAGGTGGGCTCGCATAGAGTTAGACCCTACAGGCTACAGGGAACCCCATAGGGGTTGTCGGCTTGTCGCCTAAGGAATCATCTCCGTAATCGAGTTTTCATGAATGGCTAGACCTTTCCTAGGTTAGGAATAATCCACCACAGACCCATCTTCCCCCCTGCTATGATCAATCTGAGCTCTTCATACTCATTATCTCATGAATTAGCACCAACCAATTATCCAAGTTGTGTAGGGCAGCCAATTGGTCATGTAGATTTTGGCACTCATCGCACTTTGTCTAACAGCTAGGATTTGAACAACATTGAAGCCCTCAAAAGAGTACCCCTCTCGATCAGATTGTTCACATTTATTTTTTTGTGCACAGGTTTGTCATAAGAGAGGTTGGTCATAAGAGACCACTGTACCCTCAAACCCCCATGCTTGCCGTAATTCCAGGTAGGCTCCATAGGATGGATTGTTCCTGAGCTAGGAACTGTCTAGCCATTGCTGAAAATTACAAGTTTCCACATCGTGTCCTTGTTTCCTAAATTTGTTTCTTTATTACTATAAAATAATAGGAGAAAGTATTTGGGTCCAGCTGAGCCATCTGGTGCTAATGCTGTAAACATACTCATGTTGTGTGGTATCCAATGGAGATATCCAGAAGGAATTGAAGGATCCATGTAGCACTTATTGTCTTAGATATAGATTACATCAGCATTTTCATTGATTTCAGATCAGAGAAACTTACCTCCAGCTCAGGCTCAGTAACATTAGGGTTAAGGTCATTCCAATTGGCATCTAAAGTGTCACCGTTGGTGATTAGCTGATCAGTCCATTCATGCCAATCACTCTGCTTCGTATGGTCTTCAAAAGATGCACCATGACCAGTATGGACCACACTATTTGGAATAGAGACATCATCTGAGAAGTCAAGAAAACCCTGCAACGCATCTGTGCACCAGTCTTCGTTTTCTTGGGTATAACCACCAGATGTCGCAGATTGAAACAGACCCGAATGAGAAGAATGAGTTAAAGGGAACGAAATTTCTCTGTTTGATGATTGAGAAATGAATGGACCATTCCTCAAATGCCTCCCTTGGGTTGAACTGGAAGAAAAATGGAGGTCCGAGGAGAACCCTGAAGCCGATGAGAACAAGTTTCCAACGACATAACTGTTGGAAACTGGACTTGTGTGTGGGGCCATGACATCTGCTCTCAGTTCTCTTTCCAGAGAAACCTGGTGGGAATCTGGTAAACTTGGATACCTCTCTTCGACGGGGACAGGCAGAACTGGCAATGACGATGACTTCACACTAGAAACTCCTAGGTTACTGAGATGCTTCATGTCCGATCTCTGCAAAGTTGAAGCAGGGCGAACCTCCATTCCTTTCTCTGTGTCCTCTGCTACATCAATCATATATATATTTTTTAAACTAGATAAGTTCT
This sequence comes from Umbellularia californica, assembly GCA_028538565.1. NCBI lineage: Eukaryota > Viridiplantae > Streptophyta > Magnoliopsida > Laurales > Lauraceae > Umbellularia > Umbellularia californica. The sequence goes on along the minus strand of JAPQWN010000001.1, from coordinate 6,421,652 downwards.
TCGGAAAATAAATACAAGTCAGGAAAGCAAAATTAGAAATGTTTAATAATAACGTTGAAGCTTATGAAGAAAAATATTTACTTCTAACTATGCACAACATTATGCAAAAGAAGAATTATACTTATAGTGATTATGAAAATGAATAGATATTGATCAAAGTTCCTTTTCTCCCATTTCATTCTAATATGCGCGTGTTATCCCTTTCTAACACAAGCACATACTGTTGCAGCTCTAGATCTTAGATTAGAAAAAGGGGATATTAATCACGCCAAACTCTGTTAATTGGGATAATAATGGGTCTGTTAAAGAGATCCTACAGCCAAATCCTCGCTGGATTGCCTGGTCAATCAAACATTTTACACCCAGGAACAAGAATAGATCAGGAACGATAAGGTTTTTCTTCAATTTGTCACGTGATAAAACAACAATGAAAACCTTTGACAATTCAATCAAGTAGTCCTTTTCGTGTAAAGGATTACATCCTCTTTAAATTTGCTCTTTGACCCAAGATACGTATACGATTAGGTAATTGCAAGTTGCATATGCTTTGTGCATCAGCAACATACTGTGCTCCCCTGAATACTAGAACCAGATGCAGCATGGATACTAATAATTTACAGTTCAATAGGTTTCTGTAAATAACTAAGTAAATAAAACTAACTGAATTTTGAAACGTTCTGCGTTTAAGTCAATAATTAGAACACCCTGCAAAATAGAACACATTACAATTTATTTCTTCACCAAAACTGGGAAGAAGTGCTTTATCCTCCAATTTATCCAGCCAGTGACAAAACATGAGAAGAACATGAAACTTCTTGATCTTAAAATGAGATAAAATGACTCAAATATCAGAATTCAAGCTCACAGTCTAAAAATCCATGTTCATCTTCGAAAATTACAACCACCCAAAAAAGAAAAGCCAACCATAATACATATACTGAAAACGAACTTCTTTCGACGAGAGCAAACACCCATCATCCAAATCCTAGCCTATCTACAAGTTCCCGATTTCCCAAAATCCCGAATGCATAAACAGATTCACCAATATAAGAATCAAACAGCAAATCAAACACATAGAAATAACAATAACAACAGCAATAATAATGATAACATCCTCCGAAAGGGTTCTTCGTAGCCCAGATTCTTCGAGAAAACAGAAAATCCGCTTCTGGGTACTTCAAATTTCGCCGTAAAAACAACAAACTCGAGATGGGTTCTTCGAATTATTACCTTTGGAGGAACAGAACAGGTGAAATCTAAGGATTCAACGCCAAAGGGCCTTGAGAAGGCGTGAAGAAGAGCAGTTCGGTAATTTCAACTACACAGAAGGAAGAGAGAGAGAGAGAGAGAGGGCGGAGGCTGCTCGTGGCGTCGAAAGGACGTGTAGCAGATCAACAGGGCTCGTGGGAAGGAAACGTAACACCAATTAAAGGGACGCCCTTTCTATGTGAGTCTTCCACCATTCAAAGGGCTCGGCATCACAAATGGACCCCACCTCCTCTTAGATAAACTCTAAAATTACGGTGGGGTGGTGGCAAGAACAACCAACCAATTTGACAAAACCCATTTTAGTTGTTTAGGCTCATCATTCATCAGTTTATGTTAGATGGGTAGGTTTGGGTTTGACCCGTCTAGTAAAATGGGTCCAATGTGAGGTAGGACTCGACCCATGGATTCCCATTGTTCGGTCCAAGAGTGAGCCCAATCCCAATTAGAGTGAAGAATTCTCACATAATTTTAGTGATTTTCATTTTAGAACAGACATGAAGCCTAGACGCTAACATTTAATAAATTTGTTAGTCAATGATGAAGCAACGATAAATGATGCTATGACTTAGAGATACCAATATTTGATGTATAGTCGAAAAAAAATTGTTTCCAGCATTTGGGTTTTTTTTTTTTGATATTTTCTTAAAACTTTTTTAGGCTAAAAATAAGTTTACACTACGACAACCGTGATAGGCCGTGAACCACGACCGATGTAGATATTATATCAGCTTTTGAGTCGGTTTATACGCAACCAATACAACAACTTTAAACATAAATTCCTGGGCTTATTCCATTTGCCAGTTGAGACTCATTTATGGCAGTAAAATAAAACCCTTTTAAGATAGGGAAGTGATATTTATTTCCTTGTTAATACTCCTGTTTAAGCAAATCTGCTTATGATACACCTTCTATTTTTATTTGAAGTGGATCAAAATTATCAACTAACCTACCCACTGAATTGTATCTTTGTGAGTGCTTTAATCTTTTCAGTTGGAGTCGGAACCCCTGTTTCTACTTCTTCTCATTCTAAGAAAGTAATTGAGAGGGTGCATTAGCTAGCAGATTTTACACGGTTATACTAATTTGGGTTTGAACGAACAGTACGAAACAAGATCCAAACTCTTTCGCTTTCACTTGAGAATAAAGGGATAACCCAGTGGCCAGGTTCCCATTCTCACCCAACTACAGAGAGTTCCATCCACTGGTCCTCTTCTGAGATGTATGCAGGCGGTGCTATCCGTCATGTGCAGGTAGCCTTCTAACAAGTGATTGATAGGGTTTTACTCCATTGTTTCACTTATTGAATCTGTTTCTAAATTGGGGAGAACGTTATTTTAATAACAGTGAGAGCCGTGAATGCTTAGCTCACGTCTCAGCAAATGAGTCACACCCAACATGATGCACTCAGTCAACCCAATATTTACTCAAATAAAATCCTCTTAAGATAAGATAAGAGTGTTTATCTGAATTCTATGCAAATGATTCATTCAATTATGATGCTCACCCAGTCAACCCAAGATTCACTCAATCAAGATCCTCCTAAGATGGAATGCAAATGATTCTCCTCTTATCACAAAGAGATAATCTCGGTGAACCTTCATATTTTGTTTGATTTGCTATATTTTAACTTATCATATATAAACTCTGAGGGCCTAGGACCATGGTTTGAACCCGTAGATTGTGGGTACGAAACTGCACTACCACATTGGGCTATGGGGAAATTTTACCCGGCATTTTTTTTAGGACCTAGGGATTATTCTGACCCAAAAGGCTGGAAACACTGCATTATAAAGGAAAAAAAAATAAAAAACTTACCATATATTGACATATTGTTGACTGTATAGTGGTAGTTGTAACTTTCTATTTGGTTGAGAGAACGATAAGGTTTTAATTCTTAAAAAAGACTCGGTTTCTGGGCCGGCCTGTTTTCATCCCCTCAAAAGTTGGATCATGCAAGTGATGATTATAACTTTTTTTTTTTTGCTGAAATGATTATAAGTACTTGTCATTCCTTCTCTAGTGAACTCAAGACTGCAGCATAAAATATTTGGTTGACCAACTTGTCAATAATAATAGGGGGTTTCGATTGGCAGCTTATACCCTAACTTTTTTAATGGGTCCAGGGAGTGACATTGAAAAATGGCTATCGACTAGGTTTTTTAGAATTCTTAAGTTTTGGCTTTTCTTCGGGTTTTCTTTTGAAAAAAAGATATACAATAAAAATGTGTGTTTTATATAACTATATGTATAATATTACGTCAAATCTTCCTCTAATATAAGGGTTTGGGGCTTCAACCCCCATCCAACCTGAAAGGCCCATAAGGGCTATTAGGCCCATTTGCCACAACCCCCACTTGAGAAACCTATCGAGCCCCCTCTCTTTTTTAATGGGTCCACGGAGTGACAATTAAAAATGGCTATTGAGTGGATTTTAGAAGAGTCGAACTTGAACTTAGGAGAGCTGGCGTGTGTGTGTGTGTGTGTATATATATATATATATATATATATATATATATATATATATATATATATAGAAGAGAATCTAGCTGAGCCAAAGCTTAGTTTTGACTTGTTAATAATTGAGCTTGAGTTTGGAAGAAAGAGGGTCAGGGCATCAGCCTATCTCCAGTTGGGCTTCTAAAGCTTGACTCAGGGATGAGTCGAGCTAGAACTTTGGATAGTTAGATTTGACCGGAACATGAGCTCAAGCTTGGTTGTGCCGCTTGACCTTAAGCTCGGCTTGGCTCATTTACATCCCTAGTTGTATGGATATATGGTCGAAACAAAGTGAACTAAACTCAACCTATAGAAGGGAGATTGAACTTGCTACAATAGAAAGTACATGGGCAAATCGAGCTTGGAACTCTCAGCGTAGAACTAGGTATATGTACATTCTATTGGGAAAGTCCCACATCCCAGATCACCGTAGTAATGGATTTGATATGGTTTCATATACCGACTTAGGCCTTCCACCAATCAGCCATTGGTATATGATTTCTTACACATTCAAGCAATATCCGGATTTCCAGATCACACTCTCATCTACAACATCTAACCTGTTTCTTTCTGACTTATTTAATATTATGAGGAATGCATACTTGAATATTGAACCTCCAATCCTTTGTTCCATTGAATACTATGAATTCCAAGGAGTACACACTTAAAAATAGCTATCCTCAATTGTGCTTACTTTCAGCTACCTCACTCTTAACTGCTTCATGATCATTTCCTCTTCTTTTTTTTTTTTTGTTTACAAGATAAATGCCTAGATTGTGAAAAAGAAAATGTTGGATGTCTAGAGCAGCCTGGTCATTAAATAGGTCAGGCTAGGGCTTGATTATGGTACATGAAACATTGAGTTGGATGATGGCCTCTAATTTCCAGGCCTAGTTGTTGAGTGGGCTCACCAACATTTCCTTTTTCATAATCTAGGCATTTCTCTTGGGTAAAAAGGAAATGATGAAAGCAGTAAGACTGTAAGAGTGAGGTAGCTGCAAGTAACTATCAAATTTTATGATGCAGGCACACTAAAGGATAGCAATTTTTAAGTATGTATTCCTTGGAATTCATAGTATTCAATGGGGGAGAGGGTTGGATGCCGAATCTTTTAAGTATGTATTCCTCCCTATGGTGGAGATGTACTGAAATACATAGATTTGATCATACAATTTACTAAGGTGATATGTTGGTAATCATCATAGGACTCTCTTTTCATCACATATGACACCTTTAATGAGGGCCATTCAATTATTTTGTAAATGGGCTCGTCTAATTAGCATTTGAAATATGAAAAGACAAAAAGGTTTACACCCTTCACAAGGGAGCCATTTAAATAACATAATAAAATTAGTGATATTATAAATATTATACTAATTTTAGGAAATATCCAATATATCTAACTTACAATCCTATTAAGCAGTTGAGAGAGGGAGAGAGAGAGACTCTTGAATTTCAAGTGAGATGTTCTCAAGAGACATAGTAGAGAGAATTGAGAAGCTTAAAAGTTCTTTTGGCGTTTGGGAGTCCCAAGAGGCTGCTCCATTCGTCTCCAACAATTCCCCAAATGCGATATCCCCCTTCTATCACCATCTTCCTTTGTTCTGCCTTGTTTTTTTGCACTTCTTTGTCACTGTCCTCAGAGCCCCTGGTCATGAAAATAATACAGGGCTTAAAGGTACAGAAAAAAAGTGCATACATATAAGGTTTTCCTGTCTTCAGTATAACATGATGATGGTACGTGTGGCCTTTAATTCTCAAATAATTCCAAACAAGAGCAAAGTGAAAGGTGGGGTTTCGCCCCACTACCAAGACCCCATTTCTCCATTTAAGACACCCTAGGCACTCAATTTGTATCCATAAAAAAAAAAAAGTCTTAGAGTTGGGTCAATTTGACTGACTGATCTTTGACTATAACTATGAAAATATGTTTTAGGGCTAGTGTGCTGTCACGACCTGAGCCCAAGATCGGATTACTCAGAACTAATCTCGGGTTGCGAATCTATCATACTTACTCCTGTAAACCCCGAATTAACCGAAGTTAAGACGAGATTCACAAAGGATCAATCATGCGTACCTGTCATATGTACATTTTTGCAGAATATATACAATGTCACAAAACCATTTACACAAGTCCTTTACATAACAGTAAAGTTTATTTTACGCATAACATTTCGTTTCATCTCCCTATTTTGTCACACTTTGTATATTCAAAATACAATGCATGTGACATCTATTTACTATTCAAAATGAATATATAAAAGTATTTATCAAAACATTTCCAAAACATTCATTTATTGGCACTTCGACTCAAGTCCATTCGATTAGACCTCTTGGAGATATCGGATGGGCTTCCTTTGCTGGCGGTGCGGCCTCTGCATGACCGGCACGGGCAACTGGGCCTGTAATGTTCATCAATAACACCGTGAACACGACGGTTCAACAATGTATATACAGATCTAATAATAGTACATGCTAATTCTATCAATTTACCGATTTAACTGTTCTAGACAATTCAATCCAATAATAGTACCTAAACATGTGAGTCCATAATATCAAGTAATATCAAATTACTAGATTGGCAGTTACAATGGTATTGTTTCGATCAATTCTTCTAATGGAAGCAATCATTCATTTCATTGATTACATTGAGTACCCTTGTTATTAAGTGGCTTATCAAATGGGACTTTCAGTCCATATTATGTGACTTTTCATTCAATAAATATTTTCATTACATGACTTATCAATAAGAGATTTTTCATTCTAATGTTATTAGGTGACTTATCAATTCAGTGACTTTTCAGTCTATACTGTGTAGGATTGTTCATTAATTCATTATTACATTTAGTAATTTGTTCATTATGCATTAATTCATTTCATTCCGTATTCAATTCAGCTCAATAACAAGCTTAAGAAACTACTATGTAGTGCCAGACTCAGGAAATCAAATAAATCAATCTTTTAATTCAGATTCCAAAACCACAAATGGGTGAAGCGCCTGTTATCTAACGTACGTGTTATTCTCGATGAACATCATTTTAATTAGTAATTTGTACATCCAGATAACCTTAGCTAATACCTATGATGGTTTAGGTATCATTCCTATTCACTTCGTCATTCATGTCGGTCAATTCAAGACTTATATTTGTCTCGAATCAAAACCAATTATGACCTTTGAGCTCACTCAATTAGTCTCAAAACTATCTATTTAATAGCCATAAGGAATCTCCAGTTTAATAGGCTCAATTACTAAAAATTCAGATTTTTTAGTATAAAAACTCCTGTGAGCTCGGTCACCTATTCAGCTGGCCGACCTGCAAGCTCGGCTAGTTGAATAAATTCGGTCACCTGCTCGGCTGGCCGACCTATAAAGCTCGGCTAGCCGAACAATTTCGGTCAGAACTCGGTCAGCTTTCTAAAACCTCACATTTTCTGAAAATTCCCTGTCAGCATGTTCGGCCACCCTTCGGTCGGCTGGCCGAACTACTAAGTTCTGCTAGCCGTACAAATTTGGTCAGCTCGGTTTTCCTGTGAAAATTGTCTAACACAGGGGCACTCGACCACCTCTTTGGCTAGCTGAACTGGTTCTTTCGGCTAACCGAACTTAGTTCGGTCAACACTTGGTCAGCTTTCCAGTAGCTGACTTTCTATGAAAAATCCGAACAGGGCATTCGGTCACCTTTCGGCTGGCCGAACATAGCCGTACAGCTCGGAAATTTTCAAAACCAAAATTTTCTGTTTTGAACTCTTTGAGTTCATACTTCCATTTTAGCATCCTAAATCACAAGAAATGTATATACTTGCCTTAGTTTGATATTAATTCACAAGAAACCCTCTTTATAGCTTGATTTAGAAATGGAAACTTCTCAACTTGAAGCCCTCTCTTCAACCTAAACCAATATCAATTCCAAATAGAACTTCTATGAGTTGTTTGTGCTACAAACCAATCCAACTCACTCAAATAACTTGAAAGCTCTACAAGGAGTTCAAACTACTTACTTGAAGCTTTATGAAAAGAAGCTTTGAGCCTTCTCTCAAGCTCTAACTCTAAGAAAAATCAAGAAAAAGATGAAGTAGATTCAATCCTCTTCAGCAATCACTTGCAAAGTTTCAATATTCACACTTGATGGAGGAAAATGAAGAAAAAAGAGGAAAAAGGAGAAGAAGAAGTGTCTAGGGTTGGAAATTTAAGATGAATGAACTCAAATGAGTTCATCTTATCTATATAAGCTCCCCATTTTGCATCTAACCCCTCCACCTCCTTATTTCATTTCAAATTGAGTCAAATGAAGGGTCATTTGATCCAATTCTCGTCGAACGACCTCGAGTCTATTAGAAAAGTTAATGTACTCTTTGAGATACTCATGTTGGTATCAAGAGTGACCGTATTCGATAAAATACGTGAAGATTCGTATTTACGAAAAAGTCGTTGTTCTCCTAGTTTAAATAAAAAATCCATTCAATTCATTCGATAGCCTTGATTATCACTTCGTTAAGACTAATTCATTCATTTCAGGCTAATTCAACTCTAATTGGCCATAAATCAATATTAGCTTAATTAAACGTGGTTAATTAGTCTTAAGTTCCAATCAATTGAAGTTAATCTCGATTAACTCGAGACGGGGCCTAACATTCCCCTAAACTTTTAAAACCATTCGGTCCTCCAAATGCAATACAAATCAATACAAGTTAATTAAACAATTTGAAAATTAAAATTACCTGAACGAATAGCTCGGGATACTTCTCAGTCATTTGCTCCTCAAGCTCCCACGTAGCTTCACTAGGCTCATGATTATCCCAAAGGACCTTGACCCATTTAATTGTTCTCGTACGTAGAACCTCTTCCTTGGTATCAATGATTGAATTGGCTTTTCAACATATGTGGTGTTCGGTAATACTTGGATCTTTTCGTGACGAATGACATGTGAAGGATCAGTCACATACTTTTGAAGCATCGAAATATGGAAAACATTGTGGATACCAGAGAGTTCTGCTTTAAGGTCTAGGCGATAAGCCACATTTCCAATTCGGCTCTTGACCTTGAAAGGTCCAATGAATCTAGGGGAAAGCTTCCCCCAATGAATTTAGGGGAAAGCTTCCCTTTCTGCCCGAATCGAATAGTACCCTTCATTGGAGAAATCTTTAAAAAGACTAAATCATCAACCTCAAACCCTAGATCACACCGACGACTGTCACATAGCTTTTCTGCATTGATCTAGCAACTTTTAGCCTATCTTGTATTTTCTGTACCTTCTCTGCTGTTTCAGCAATGATCGTAGGACCGTGGAAACTTCGAGTTCCAACTTCTTCCCAGCTCACTGGAGTCCTATACCTTCGACTGTACAATGCCTCAAATGGTACCATTTCAATGCTAGAGTGATAGCTATTGTTGTATGCAAATTCGCACAAAGCTAAATGGTCATCCCAATCACTCCCAAAATCAACAACACTGGCACGACGCAAATCTTCCAAAGTCTGTATAGTCTGTTATGATTGTTCGTCTGTCTGTGAATGATAGGCGGTACTAAATCGAAGTCTAGTGCCCATGGAATTCTGGAATGACTGCCAAAATGCGGAAACAAACTAACTATTCCGATCAGAAACAATCGAGACCCGTGTTTCATACAGTCGAGTCACTTCTTTGACAAATAATCTGGACATATCACTGAATCCCATATCCTTTCTAAATGGAAGGAAGTGTGCGGACTTCGTAAAACGTTCAACGATCACCCATACGGCATCGTGTTGCTTTTTCGTCTTCGGTAAACCAGACACAAAGTCCATTGTAATGTGTTCCTACTTCCATTTAGGAATGTTCAGTGGATGAAGCAATCTCGGTGGTTTTCGATGCTCGAATTTTACACGTTGACAAGTTAAGCAAGAAAAGACATAACCTGCTATATCTCGCTTCATGTTATTCTACCAGAATTTGTCCTTAAGGTTTCTATACATTTTGGTACTTTCGGGATGCATATAATATCTGGTATGATGAGCTTCGAACAATACTGCGTGCTTCAAATTTTCGTGTGCTGGTATACACAATCGGTCTCTGAAATAGAGAACTCCTTCTACCAACACGAAGTCTGGCCTAGCTGCAATGTTGTCCTTAATCTTCACTAATTTAGGATCTTCGAATTGCCTATCCTTGATTTGTTTGATGAGGACTGGTTCGAATACAGCTGCAACCATTACTCGATCGTTCAACGTTTCAATAGACACATCCAGATTTCTGAATTCTTCAATCAAGTTCCATTCACCAACCAATGATGCCAAGTCAATAGATTTCCGACCCAAAGCATCAGCCACGACATTACCATTTCCAGGTACATACTTGAAAGGAAAGTCGTAGTCCTTGATCAGTTTTAACCAACAGCGTTGCCTCAGATTGATATCCTTCTAAGTAAACAAGTACTTAAGGCTTTTATGACCGCAGTGGACTTCAAAAGTCTATCCGTACAGATAATGCCTCCATTGTTTCAATGCGAATACAACAACCGCGAGCACTAAATCATGAGTAGCATAGTTCTTCTCATGTTCCTTCAACTGACGCAAACCATAGGCAATTACCTTGCCGTTCTGCATTAATACACATCCCAATCTAATACCTGAGGCATCGGAGTAAATCTCAAATCCTCCTCTTCCATCAGGTAAAGATAAGATCGGGGCTGAAATCAGTCTCTGCATCAATGCTTGGAAACTAGACTCATAGGTTTCATTCCATTCAAATGGAATGTTCTTTCGAGTTAGTTTCGTTCACGGTTCTGCTATCTTTGCTTAGTCTTTGATGAACCTCCTGTAATAGCTTGCCAATCCTAAGAAGCTCCGAACTTCCGGTACTGGGACTCTGCCAATTGGTAACTGCTTCAATCTTAGCTGAATCAATAGCTAATCCATCTCTGGTAATGATATGACCCAAAAATGCAACCTGCTGCAACAAAAAGTCGCACTTTTCGAGTTTTGCATATAACTAATTCTCCTTCAGTGTCTGCAAGGCTGTCCTCAAATAGTGTGAATGTTCCAATTCTGACTTTGAATAGACCAGGATGTCATCAGTGAAGATTATGACAAACTGGTCCAAATAGGAAGCAAATACTCTGTTCATTAAAACCATAAACACAGCAGGTGCATTTGTTAGACCAAAAGGCATCACTAGAAATTCATAGGGACCGTAACGGGTCCTGAATGTAGTCTTTTGTACATCTTGATCTTTAACTCGAATCTAATGATATCCAGATCGAAGATCAATATTGGAAAAATACGCCGCACCCTTAAGTTGATCAAACAACTTATCGATCCTAGGCAGTGGATACTTGTTCTTGATCGTCACTTGATTTATCTGCCTATAATCGATACACATTCGTAAGGTGCCATCTTTCTTCTTTACAAATAGTACAGGTGCTCCCCATGGCTAGACACTAGGTCTGATAAAACCTTTGTTAAGCAAATCTTGTATATGTTTCTTCAATTCATACAACTCCGATGGTACCATTCGATACGGTGCAGTACCGGGCACAAGTTCGATTGTAAAGTCTACTTCCCTGGCCAGTGGTGGACCTGACACTTTATCTGGAAACACGTCTGGAAATTCACAGACTACAAGAATATTTCGTAACTCCTGTACAGGCTTCTTCTCTGAAACGAATGCGATGTTGCCCTCACAACCACTACGCATCATTCGTTCAGCCTTAAGTGCTGAAACAAGCCTGGTGTCATATTTCTTTTGAACTCATTCAAAGAGTACACTAGCATTGGCCTCATTCACCCTAAAGGTGATGACTTTGCGGAAACAATCTAAATCAGCCATGTACTTCGCAAGCCAATCCATACCAAATATCCAATTAAAATCATTCATCGCTAGTATTACCAGATCAGCTGGCATTGACACTTCTCCAATCCTAACTGTATATTGAGGAACATACAATTCACATACTACCTTCCTCCTTAAAGGAGTAGACACAGTAAAATCATACGCTAATTGCATTATCCGGTTTTGCATATCACAAGCAAATGCAGGTGCTACAAACAAATGCGTGGAACTGGGATCAAATAATGCAATAGCGGGTCGGTTATCTACAAGTATTATACCTTCAACGGTTCAACCACATTTGCTGCAACACCAGCTTGCTCTCTGTTAACATCATAAGCCATCCCAGCCATCTAGGGAATGTTTGGCTGCTGTTGTTGCCTTGGTTGCTGTCTCTGCCATTGACGCTGCTGGCCTTGACGTTGAGGTTGCTGTTGCTGTTGCCTAGGAGGAGCTGTGAAGGTTAATCGCTGCTGAGGAACATGAAGTGCTGCTTGACCTTGAGTAGGTTGCTGATATGGAGCTCTATCATATCTCCTAGCCCTCGGACACTGTGCCATCTATGTTCCAAGGAACCATAGACTAGGCAGGCTCCAGTAGTCCTCCAGCATGACTCAGTCCTGTAATCTTTACCACAAGTATCACAGACTGGCTGGTTCTCATTCCTCTCATTCCAAGGAATGAATCTCTGTTTCTGCCTCTTATGCCTTGACTGCCCTCCTTTTATAAACCATGAATCCCCACTTCTCTTGGTGTTCACAGCCTCCCTATCATTCTCTATCTGTACTTCCTCAGTTATATATGCCTTATCAACTGCATCATCAAACGCCGTAGGTTTCTGCCCAGCCAATACGATCGTCTTGTATTCTGGATTTAATCCAAGGAGGAACCTCTGGACTTTCTTAGCTTCAGTATCCACCAATTCGGTCGCATACTTAGATAGTTGCAAGAAAGTATGAACATAAGCAACCACGGTCAGTTGACCTTGCTTCAAGTTCAGAAATTCTGCTTCCTTCTACTGTTGCACATGTTCTGGGACAAACTTCCTTTGAAATTGTTTCTTAAAAGTCTCTCAAACATCTAATATGGTCATTGCCTTGAATATGTCTTTGACACTTTTCCACCATGTCTTCGCTGCCCCTCTAAACATTGTAGAGGTAAGCAACACACTCTACTTGTGAGTGCAAACAATCGTCTCAAACACATCTTCAATGTATTCCAACCATTCATCAGCCTGCATCACATTTTCACTCCCATGGAACTTGGTGGTTCCCCTCTTGCGGAACTGCTCATAAATGGCATGAGGATCCTTATCCTTATGCTGCAACACCACTTGAGTCTCAACATGGTGCTGTTGTTGGACTAGTGGTACAGGTGTTGTAAGGTCCGCGACCTTACTGGGTCGGTTGAGCCCAATAGTAGGCCCATTGACCCATTTATTTAGTTATTATTATAATTACTCGTATTTTAGATATTTAAGTGGGTTTAGATCATGAGCGAGTTTCTTTTAATGTTAGATTAGTTTCTGCGAAGTTTCGTGCGATTCCGAGTGCGTTTGACCCTAGCAATGGGGTAGTTTGCAATTTAGGGAAAATTGAGTGTTTTTCCGAAAATTTCAATCGTCGTGACTTTTGGGTTCGTTGGAAAGGTCTCATCGCGCTGATCGTTTTTGTCTCTTGGCTCATCGCGATCCGACGATTGCAAACCCTTCAAGTGGTCTATTTCTTCACCGGACCCACTTAAGGGCAAATCAGTATTTTCCCCCTCCCTCTCTTCTTAAGCAGGGATTAACCCTAGTTCTTTATTCATCTCTACAACAAACAAGCTACAGCAGCCCTTCTTCTTCCTCTTCATCTCCTCAAGCCCATAACTCCCTCAGGAAGAGATTACCTCAAAGATCCGGACCGCTCACTTTCATCTTCGCAATCTCTTTTTTCCATTGATCTTAGTTTGGTAAGGTTTCTCTTAACCTCATCTTTCAATACCCTCTCCTTTGGTTAGATTTAGGTTGTTCCTGATCTTTTTCCTTCCCTTGATCTTTTTCCTTCCCTTCCTTCTTCTTTGCGTGTTAGATTGCTTTTGAGTGGGTTCGATCGGTGGTTTTCGTGGTAGAAGGTTTCTCCTCGAGTTTACCCAATTTCCAATCTTCTTCTTGGTTGAGGCAAGTATATTTGCATTATATAATTGATCATGTGTGTATTTTCCTTATTGATCGGCTATGTTTTCTTGTTAGATTACCTTAATTCCAAGCCTGTTTTGTTATTGATTGGGATTAATATGCTAGATTGGGTTTTGGGGGTTTTGGGTTAAATAAAAGATTATAATTGGTAATTATAGGCTATCTTTAAATTGTTGGAGATAATGGAAATGATGAATGTGATGATTGGGGAGCATGGTGGCTCATTTTATGCAGGTTAGCCATAGATTGGCCGGAGGAAAAAGGGGAAGAAAACCCATTTTTGCCCATTTTCGGGGTTTAGGTCGCTGTGCCGATCGATCGGACCTGCAGACCGATCGATCGGTACTATTGTTAACTGTGACTATCGATCGGATGGTAATTTTCTGATAGCACAAGGAAACTTCAGAGATTTGTAACTTTTAATCCGTCCGTTGGATTTCTACATGTAATATACCATTGGAAAGCTCTCGAGACGTAGAATCCAATGGTTTTAGTTTCATCATGATTAGAGATCGGAAAGTGATGTAAATACTCAAATTATTGATTCAGTTCATGTTTTATTGGAAATGAGACTAATAACTTAGGTTTGGGCCTTAGATGTTGGAAATCATGAACATACTCTCACTTGACCATTAATGGGATTAAAATCATAGCACGTGGCTTGGTGTGTTTCGATGGGTTGTCTAGGTATTCATGTATTACACATGGTTTAACCGAATGCGTATGGAATTGTTCCAATAGATGCCTAACATGATTGTATACCAATGAATTTTCCTAGAAGCATCATTGATCCAATCTCCACACGCACTCCGCTAGAACATATGGGATACAGGGATGACACCACTTGCATAGGTTTGGATTGTAAATCCTCCTCAACTTGTGAATTCTATCCGTTGATATTATTCATTGTATACTCTCTTGGTATAAAACACTTAACTAAGTATGAAACATAAATTCTTGTAGAATTAGGATATGGACCTGACTTAGAGTGTATCGTAAGAACCCTGTGTCATGTATTGATAAACAGGACTGGCTAGTATGGAAGGGATTATCAGGTCTTTGACTTGTCTTGTATTGTCTTTGAATGAGATAATCCCTATGATCACGTCGTGTGCATTGAGTTGGCCATACTTGGATGTCTTGATCTATTCTCGTGTCAACACCACTTGTTTTATTGCATATCATGGCCATCTGCAGATTGGGGTTTATTGATGGGCCGGTTACTCGGACATCGGGGTGGGCAGTCGGCTTTGGACGGCGTCCATGGCGTTGAATAGCTGGGAGCGGGTTAACACCGTACTGCTATTCCCAAGACCGTGCTGCTATTCCCAGGACCGGGAGCTAGGATCCCACTGGAGCCGGCCTTTGGTATCAGTAGTCTGGTCTACATTGTTACTGATACCCCGGGAGGTGGCTTGGACACCCTCGGAGTCTCCCTCTTGTTTCTTGCATTGCATTGTTTGGATAGTGGTTATTGCTAGATGATGTTAGGATCTCTGTCATTGTCTCATACGATTATTATTTATGCTTTATGCCTGGCTCTATTTTCCTTGTATTCGTATGATATTACACTTATCATTATTCTATACTTGATGCATGCCATGCCAGATTATACTTTGCTTATCTATTGCTCAACATGTCGTTGACTATGTTCCTTGGTGTGCAGACACCCCAGGTGACTACTACTATGAGGAGCAGGCAGGTGAGGGGATTCCAGAGGATCTCTAACCAGCTGAGGAGGAACTGGAGTGGCGTGCTGATGACGTAGAGTAGCGTCATCGATTCCGGTACGAGAGAGATTCATTGGGTCTTCACTTAGATTTTATTCATTCTTTATTAGTTATCATTGGACCTTCCATATTATTGACTTCTTTCTACTGTTTTTAATGGCCTTGATTTTCAGGTTGGCCATTGTAATAATTTAACACTTTGTGTAGTTTTATTTATTCCTTCTAACAACTTAACATTTAATGAGATTCATCATTTTATTGTCAATATTCCATATGCCTAAGATATTATGAATTCCGCAAATTTAATTATGCTTGAGGCTTGAAATATTATATCCTCACAGCGGACGTGACAGGTGGCACATGTGCTTGAGCCTGCATCCGACTCTGAACTTCTAACATGGTAGCCATCTGGGCCTACATACCCATTTGAGCTTCTTGGCTCCTGGCTAACTGGGCTTGCATGTCCATCTATGCCTCATGGCTCTTGGCCATCTGCTCATTACTTCTGGCTAACTGCTCTAGTATAACAGTAAACCTAGCATCAGCGTCAGATATAGGATGAAAAGGTGTGACTTCAACAAAGTCATCATTCCCTGATCCTGATCCAGAAGCCAAACTGTAAACAATATGGAAGGTAAGATACATATCTCTATACTTCCATCACATATAGTGAAAGCAGTAAACACAAATCCTAAGTTGGATTTGGTACGAATCCTAACGTTTCTCACTTTGTCCTTATCTCGCTAAGTCTTTTAAAATTTTCTTAACCTTGCCTTTTAACTAGGCTCAAATACCATACAATAAGTATGTCACGACCCGAGCCTGAGATCGGATTACTTAGAACTAATTCCGAGTCGCGAATTTATCATACTTACTCCCGTAAACCCCAAGTTAACCGAAGTTAAGACGAGATTCACAAGGGATCAATCATGCGTACCTGTCATATGTACATGTTTACGGAATATCTACAATGTCATGAAACCATTGACACAAGTCCTTTACATAATAGTAAAGTTCATTTTACGCATAACGTTTCGTTTCATCTCCCTATTTTATCACACTTTGTATATTCAAAATACAATGCAGGTGACATCTATTTACTATTCAAAAATGAATATATAAAAGTATTTATCAAAACATTTCCAAAACATTTACTCATTGGCACTCCGACTCAAGTCCATTCGATTAGACCTCCTAGATATATCGGATGGGCCTCCTCCGCTAGCGGTGCGGCCTCTGCATGACCGGCACGGACAACTGGCCTATAATGTTCATCAATAATACCGCGAACACGATGGTTCAACAATGTATATATAGATCTAATAATAGTACATGCTAATTCTGTCAATTTGCCGATTTAACTGTTCTAGACAATTCAATCCAATAATAGTACCTAAACATGTGAGTCAATAATATCAAGTAATATCAAATTACTAGATTGGCAGTTACAATAGTATTGTTTCGATCCATTCTTCCAATGGAAGCAGTCATTCATTTCATTGATTACATTGAGTACCCTTATGATTAAGTGGCTTAACAAATGGGACTTTCAGTCCATAATATGTGACTTTTCATTCAATAAATATTTTCATTACATGACTTATCAATAAGAGACTTTTCATTCTAATGTTATTAGGTGGCTTATCAATTCAGTGACTTTTCAGTCTATACTGTGTAGGATTGTTCATTAATTCATTATTACATTTAATAATTTGTTTATTATGCATTAATTCATTTTTCTTCTTCTGCTTTCCATTTTCTCTCCATCAAACGTCAAGATTGAAGTATTGGAGTGATTCAAGTGAAGATGCTTCATCTACTTCATCTCCTTAATCTTCTTCTTGGGTTTTCTTGGAGTTAGAGCTTCAAGCAAAACAAGTGTATGCGCACCTTCTATGATTTTCTATGTTATTGAAGTGATTTGTATTCAAAGAACTCAATTCCCAGAAGTTTGCTTCAGAAATTCTAAAGCTCGAAAATGAAGTTCTGGGAGCAGTTCGGCCAGCTAACCGACCTGTCTGGGTCAAAATTCACAGAAATTGTCTGGTTCCGGAAAGCTGACCTTGAGCTAACCGATGAATTTCGGTTAGCCGAATTTGAGAAAAATTTCAGATTGAGTTCTGGTTTTTTCTAAATTGGAAACATAATCATTAGGGCTAGTGTTAGTGATATCTAAACCATCATAAGTGATAACTAAGGTATCTCAATGTACAAAATTTAATTAAAGTAATGTCATCTACAGTAACACGTACATTGATAACGATTGTTTCACTCAATTGTTTGGTCTAGATAACTGTCTAAAAATGGATTAGATGTCTGAATAAAATAATTGACTTAATTTGATTATAAGTCTGGCATTACATAGTGGTTTCTTATGTTTGTATTGAGCTACATTGAATAATGTAACACTGAATAATATAACATTGAATAATGAACAGTACTGAGTGTTACACTTAATTAATGAACAATCCTACTTCAGTAGATGGAATGAGGGTGTTCTGAAGCTCCGTAGTGATACGAGTGATCTCTGATCCAGATACTGGCAGATCCCACATTATGTTGACTAAAAAGTCACTGATTTGAAAAGCCACCTAATAACATTAGTCTGAAAAAGTCTCTCACTGATAAGTCATGTAATGAAAAACCACCTAATAATATTGGACTGAAGAGTCCCACTGATAAGTTATCTAATAAATGCTTAATGTAATTAATGAATTGAACATGAACACTGAAATGAATGAATATGAATTGACTGACTGCTTCCTTTGGAAACAAACTGAATTGAAGCGGAACCAATGCTATTGTAGTTGCCAACTTAGTTATTGTTGTTACTTATTTCTACTATATAGGACACTGTTATATGATTGATTATCTAGAACTATAAACACAGTGAATTGACAGGAATAACATGTACTATTATAGATTTATATATACATTGTTGAACCGTCGTATTCACGGTGTTACTAATGATGTTACAGGTCCAGTTGCCCTAGCCGGTCACGCTGAGACCGTGCCGCCAGCAGAGGGTGCCCATCCGATATCCTAGGAGGTTTAATCGAATGGACTTGAATCGGAGTGCCAAAGAATAGAATGTTCTGGAAATATTTTGATAAATACTTTTGTATATTCATTATTAATAGTAAGTAGAAGTCACCTACATTGTATTTTGAATATGCAGTGATTGACTTAATAGAAAATGGATTGTGTGTACTGGACTTTACTTTAATGTAAAGTATTTATATAGTAGTTATTTTTAGTCAGTGTGTGTGTGTGTGTATGTTCCGCAAAAATGTACATTGACAGGTACGTATGATAGATCTCATGTGGATCTTGTCTTAACTTCGGTTAATTCGAGGTTTACGGGAGTAAGTATGATGGACTCGCGACCCGGGATTAGTCCGGAGAATTAAGATCTCGGGCTTGGGTCGTGACAATGACAGAGGATAAGCTAACGGAAAAGACCTATTTGAAATGCACCTCAATAACTTTGGACCTCTTTCTATTGATTCATGAACCCTTTCATACAAATAGGGCAAAACTTGGGCCAATGTTGAAAATTTCCCTCCAATTATATAGTTACCAAGTATTCATATCCTTTCAAAGCAGAGGCCATATGAAGTCGCTTTGTGGATTTTCACCTTGAATGATTTGCTTCTAACCCCTCTTGTATGATAATGTGAACTCAATTTATACACATATTTTGGACCTACCTTCCAAACATTCAAACCATTTAAAAGATGAATTCATGTATTTACTTATATAGTTTTAAGTTTAATTTTATTCTGGCCATTGGATTGGGTATGTCATTAAAAAAAGTTAATCATTTTTTTTATGCTGATGAGTATGTCTGGCCTCTTTGAGAATGGATTATTCCCCTGGGCACGTGAAGTCCTTGCCTCCCCCACACACCAGGTAAGTCAGGCTTTTGCCTGGGCAAGCGGCCCCAGGGAGAGAACACGAGTTCGAAACAGCAACCTCCAACTCCTGAGCCGTGGTCCTATCCAACTAATGTACCCCTCAGAGTTATTAAAAAAAAGTTGAGTAAATCACCGTTATCTTTTGACAAATTCAAATCTCTTCTAAAATAGGGGACACCATATGCACATCCAAACCATTATCAAACTGTTATACACGATTTCATAGATGCCTAAATTTTGCTCCATTGTAAACAAATACAGATCTTTTGATCACAAGAATTTTAGAAAAGCAATCAAATTATGATTATCCATTCCATGAAATCACCCCAATTGACAGTGAAATTTTATTGGGTAGTAAGTGATCCAAATGCGCATCTCATGGAAAGTTTGGAACCCTGAAAAGTGGGCATTATAGTATAACAAAATATGTCATTAAAAATGATGGTTTTTTATTAGTTTAATCAAGTTTTTCTCAACTAAATGGTGAATATCGCCAACAAAAACAAATTGTGTTCACTCAGGTAAAAACAGGTTGAAGTATCATTCAAGTTGAATATCTTTGAAATGTAGCTCTGATCCACATCTTTAACTTGGCTCATTTGCATTGATAAATTTAACCTCATATAATCATCACTCCCAATATAAACCATTGGCTAGAAATCCTATAAAGATTCAATACCAAAGGAAACGAATTGGCCTTTACTATAGCTTTTCCCTGCATCTTGTTTGTGTTTGTTTCAGGTTTTTAATTGGATCATAGTCAGACTTCCAATGAGATGACTCTGCTAGGTCAAGTTGAAATGTAATGATTCTTTAAACTCAAACTATGTACAAAGTCACAGATTAATTAAAAGATCACAATAGACTAAAAAGAAAGAGAAGATATGAGGAATAAGTGAAGTACCTTAAGATGAGGCCGGTCCATTCATAGTATCCAGCTTTAATGAGGTTGTCTACGGTGGCATCCCTCAGATGCTCTCCTCTAGAAGAGATTAGAAAGATCTTCAGTCCTCTTCCTTTGATCTCGTTGTAGAGGCTGAGTGTCTGCTTAATAGCTGGGGCCACCTTCTTTTTCATCCATCCTCCTAGTGAAGTTCTATTCAACTTCTCTCCTCTGTACCAAAAACAAAAATACTGACATCAACAAGCAAATCAAATTCAAAGAAATGGTTGGTAATGGCCATGACCCTTTCAAGAAACTGCCTAAAATCAATGCATGGGACATCATTGGTGGGGTCCACAGCTGCATATCATATTGCAAGAAAATCCTATTTTCTTTATTGCAGCCCCATGGCTATTGAATCAAAATTGATCAATGGTCCTAATCAAACAACATCTGATTCTATTTACTTGTAACAAACGCCCGTGCTAAGCTCGGGCCCAAAGATGAATATACCTCTTACAGGTCTAGCACCTAATGGGTCACCCATGGGTCATCCATCGGATCCACGGATCAGATGGGTCATCTGGTGGTCCATCAAGGTCCCAATATTAACGCAAGAAAATCAAGCATTTGGAATGATTGTTTTAACGAAAATTTCCAATCATTTGGATTTCTAAGACATCTAAAACACGTCATCTTCCTCTCACTGATCAGACGCTGGATGGTGGGATAAACAGGGCCCACCTCGCACGTGTCCACCACCTACTGGGTCACCCGTGGGTCCTCCTTATGATCCACGGATCAGATAGGTCATCGGGTAGCCCACCCGGGTCCCGATATAAATGCAAGAAAATCAAGCATTTGTGACTAAAACATGTCCTCTCTCCCTCTCGCTAATCAGATGTTGGATGGTGGGCCAAATAGGACCCACCTCCCATGGGTCCACCACGTAATGGGTTGCCCATGGGTCCTCCTTCGGATCCACAGATCAGATGGGTCATCGAGTGTCCTACCGGGGTCCTAGTATCAACTCAAGAAAATCAAGCCTTTGGGAATGACTGTTTTAACGAAAATATTCAATTCTTTGGATTTCTAAAACATCTAAAACACGTCCTCTCCCTCTGTTTGATCAGACACTGGATGGTAGGCCAAACAAGGGACACTGGATGGTGAGCCAAACAGGGCCCACCTCGCATGGGTCCACCACCTATGGGTCGCCTGTGGGTCCTCCTTCGGATCCACGGATTAGATGGGTCATCGGGTGGCCCACCCGGGTCTTGGTATCAACGCAAGAAAACCATGCATTTGGGAATGAAACACGTCATCTCCCTCTCTCTTATCAGACGCTGAATGGTGGGCCAAACAGGCCACCTCCCATGAGTCCACCGACTACTGGGTCGCCTGAGGGTCCTCTTTCGGATCCATGGATCGGATGGGTCATCGGGTGGCCCACCCGGGCCCCGGTATCAACGCAAGAAAATCAAGCATTTTGAAAAGTGATTTTTTCGTGTAAAATTTTACTTTATTTGTTTGCTAGGATTTTTCATGTAAATTAAGTTTAGAAAATTAGAAAGTGAAATTAATTTTTTGCTTCAAATTTATTGCATATTTGTCATAGTGCATCGGATCTAAGACATGAGACTTCCAAATACTTTAATGCACAGTATTATTCCTCAAAAGTAAACATCTACCCATATTTGTTTTTTTTTTAAGTTTCAGTCTTTGGGATTTTTTAAAAAAAAGTTTCAGTCATTATTTCGGTCATTCAGTTTTACAGCTCTTCAACTTGATTTTCTTACGTTGATACTGGGACACAGGTGCGCCACCTGATGATCTATTTGATCCGTGGATCCAAAGGAGGACCCACGGGCGACCCATTAGGTGCTGGACCCGTGCGAGGTGGGCCATGTTCGGCTCACCATCCAGCGTCTAATCAGAGAGAGACAACTCAATTATATAGCAACTGCACTTGGAATGCTTTTAGCCCAGAATATTTAATCTCATCATTCTCGTTTTTTTTTTTTAGGAAGTAATGTGGAAGTTAGACATGATAGATGTCTTCATCGAACGAGAACACATTCCCTTAGTGACCAGTGTCTTCACGTAAGGGAGACTATCACTTATAATATAGATGAGGCTAGCATGGTCTATTGATATTTAGTTTTGCACCCCTGTAAAGCTTAGCTTCCAAATCCCAATGGGATCTTTCATGTACAGGTGGTGCCCACAGAAACATAGACCCATGCCATTCTGCCAATAAAACGTACACCCCAAAAAAACTCAGTCCTCCTTCAACACCCTGGAAATGGATCGGATCTGCAATATGCTAATATGTGGGGCTAGCTGACCAACAGTGAAAAAGCGGATTGAAACTAAGTCATCAGGCCAATTGGTCGTTGTCATTTGTTTTATCTAAAGGTCATGGCCTAAGATGAGCAGCATGGCCTTACATCACTAGCTGGCAAGATCAAATATAGCAATTATTTTCCAATGAGTACATTTTAAAGCTTTCTCATATCTCATAAGCCAAATATGCATTTGCAAACTCTGCCGCCACATTGTCAACATTTCATTCAGAATCGGAAAGAGCATCAATGAGAAAGGAGAAACGAAAAGGGTTTACCCAAAGTGGTGTTTCTTGAGTATCATCAATGTCGAAAATCCATGCATCCTTCCCATCACCTGTCAATTTGAAGAAGCTGTTGAGGTAGAGAGTGCACTCATCCAATGCCCTTTCTGAGTCCACCTTGTACTGAGTAGAGGTCATGTACTTCCCAATGTAGTACACGCATTCTCCAGGCACCACCTCAAAGTCCCTGATGTTGTTCTACTCCACATTCATTCTCCAACTCTCACAATAGTTCTTCAAGCTTATACTAACTCCTTGCTGTAATATCTGATACGGCTTGTGATGCAAATCAAATCTGTGGATCTTGATCTATGCATAAACAATGAATAGTCTCAAATAA
This sequence comes from Umbellularia californica, assembly GCA_028538565.1. Taxonomy (NCBI): domain Eukaryota; kingdom Viridiplantae; phylum Streptophyta; class Magnoliopsida; order Laurales; family Lauraceae; genus Umbellularia; species Umbellularia californica. Next base: position 6,398,405 of record JAPQWN010000001.1, on the reverse strand, counting down.
TAAAAGCATACATTGCACCATGATCGAGATGATGAGCGGAACTTTTTTCTCAAATAGGGTTTCTCTCATCTCCCTTATTACCTACTCAATATGCGTGAAGTTGATGGTTACTTTTGAGATCATGTAGGTTAACAGAGTGGACCGGAAAACCATATATATAGATAAGCCTTAGAAAGATTTCTTACCATCAAAGAAATCTAATAAAAGTAAGTTTCCTTAATTCTCTCAAGTTAGCCAACAAGAGTCTATTTGATATGGGCTTACTAAAATTGAATCCAAAATAAAATTAGTAAAACCAAAAACCAAAAGGGAAAAGTAACTTAAATTAGTGGGTTCAAACCGTGGGTGCCAACAGTGTTGCACATGTGATCATGAGGACCACTCAGGTCTAACACTCGCTTCCTCCATTTCACATTCATAAAGTTCCAATCTCCAACTCCTATGCCTAGCAGCAGGCTCATCATCCCCAGCATGACCCATGACTTTGTTCCCATTTTTTTTCCTTTGATGGCCTTGAGAGGACAAGGGATTGGTGGGTGCTAGGCTTATGGGAAGTAAAATGGGCACATGGATGGTGGTGTGGAGTACTATATGTTTCCAACCAGGGGCAGTCACATGCCTGCTAGTATTGGTGTTGGGCTGGAAAAAACTCATCAATTATTACTACTCTCCACTGGCAAATGTCATGTGTAGTAGTATATCCTTCTCTGTGGGTCCACCTTGGTGAATGTGAATTGGAGGACTGGAAAAGGATGGGCAGTGTTTGGTGTGGTTTAGGCATGGCCCAAGTATCATGTAGATAAGATGATCCTGACCCTTAATTTTAGGGCCCAAAATTATAGTGGCTCTAATGTGCTGTTTTTTTTTTTTTTCCAACTCAAGGGGGGATGATGATCATATCGGTGTCAAATTGAAGAATAATTTAGGATGGATTACAGTTTGTGCCATTATCATATTAATGCAACTTGTCTTTAACAAGAGCTCTTTTGGAAAAGAAGCAAGACTTAAGTCCAGGATTTATGCATTTGATGGTGGAGAAATTATAAACATGGGTTCCATCATTCGGTCGTGTCCGTACGATTAGTTTGATTGATGCCTGATTAGGTAAAATCTGCTGGATTAGAAGATAAAAACCCTTTGGTTGGAATAATACAAGCACATGGTTTAACTTGGGAATCTGTGTCAACAATTTCAAAGTTTTGTATTCCGGAAAGTGTGCCGTGCTCTAATGCTCATAATTACGGTCCTATAGCTTATGGTTGAACTCGCCCTATCTCAATGGGGTTGTTTGTCCATATGAAAGTTTGACTTATGCGGTGTGTGGGAGAGGCATAGACTTCACACGTACGAGGAAATAGTCGGTTTTTGAAGAGGTCGGACACCCTTATCAGCAATAATAAATAAATAGTTTTAGAGAAATTCTCAAAGAAATTTGTAAGTTATGAACTAGTATAAAAATAAGTTCAACAAGTCAAATTATCTAGAAAATAATTGAAGTGCTTAAAATTATATTTCAAACATGTTATTGTGGTACTGATGACAAAAAAGAAGATGTTTTTTTGGGTTAGCTAACCTTAATGCTATGAACAATGGTGTTAAATGAAGAGATAATATTAGATAAATTAAATAGGAGTTATGCTACAAAACTCCCCATGAAAAAACGCCTCTCTTTGAGCCTGTCATCAACTGTATCCTATTCCCTCTCCTAAACATTCTCTTATGAAAGTGAATCTTTTTAGGTTTTCTTAAAATATTGATAAATAATTGACAACTATTGTTGTACGTAAATTCGCACAACGCTAAATGGTCATCCCAATCACTCCCAAAATCAACAACACTGGCACGAAGCAAGTCTTACAAAGTCTGTATAGCCCGTTCTGATTGTCCGTCTGTCTGTAAATGATAGGCGGTACTAAATCGAAGTCTAGTGCCCACGGAATTCTGGAATGACTGCCAAAATGCGGCAACAAACCGACTATCTCATCAGAAACAATTGAGACCGGTGTTCCATGCAATCGAGTCACTTCTTTGACAAACAATCTGGACATATCACTGAATCCCATATCCTTCCTAAACGGAAGGAACTGTACGGACTTCGTAAGACGATCAACGATCACCCATACGGCTTCGTGCTGCTTTTTCGTCTTCGGTAAACTAGACACAAAGTCCATTGTAATGTGTTCCCACTTCCATTTAGGAATGTTCAGTGGATGAAGCAATCTCGGTGGTTTCTGATGCTTAAATTTTATACGTTGACAAATCAAGCAAGAAGAGACATAACCTGCTATATCTCGCTTCATGTTATTCCACCAGAATCTATCCTTAAGGTTTCTATACATTTTGGTACTAGCCGGATGCATAGAATATCTGGTATGATGAGTTTCAAATGTTTTGAGTGCTTCAAATTTTCGTGTGCTGGTATACACAATTGGTCACTGAAATAGAGAACTCCTTCTACCAACACGAAGTCTGGCTTAGCTGCAATGTTGTCCTTAATCTTCACTAATTCAGGATCTTCGAACTGCCTATCCTTGATTTGTTTGATAAGGGCTGGTTCGAATACAGCAGCAACCATTACTCGATCGTTCTCCGTTTCAATAGATACATCCAGATCTCTGAATTCTTCAATCAAGTTCCATTCACCAACCAATGATGCCAAGTCAGCAGATTTCCGACTCAAAGCATTAGCCACGACAATACCTTTTCCAGGTACATACTTTAATGGAAAGTCGTAGTCCTTGATCAGTTTTAACCAACGACGTTGCATCAGATTGATATCCTTCTGAGTAAACAAGTACTAAAGGCTTTTGTGACCGTAGTGGACTTCAAAAGTCTCTCCGTACATATAATGCCTCCATTGTTTCAATGCGAATACAACAGCCGCGGGCTCTAAATCATGAGTAGCATGGTTCTTCTCATGTTCCTTCAACCGACGCGAACCATAGGCAATCACCTTGTCGTTTTGCATCAATATACATCCCAATCCAATACCCAAGGCATCTGAGTAAATCTCAAATCCTCCTCTTCCATCAGGTAAAGACAAGATCGGGGCTGAAATCAGTTTCTGCTTCAATGCTTGGAAACTAGACTCACAGGTTTCATTCCATTCAAAGGGAATGTTCTTTCAAGTCGGTTTTGTTAACGATGCTGCTATCTTTGCGAAGTCTTTGACGAACCTCCTATAATAGCCTGCAAATCCTAAGAAACTCCGAACTTCCGGTACAATCTTAAGACTCTGCCAATTGGTAACTGCTTCAATCTTAGCTGAATCAACAGCTAATCTATCTCTGGTAATGATATCACCCAGAAAAATACAACATGTTGCGACCAAAAGTCGCACTTCTCGAGTTTTACATATAACTGATTCTCCTTCGGTATCTACAAGGCTGTTCTCAAATGGTGTGAATACTCCAATTCTGACTTTGAATAGACCATGATGTCATCAACGAAGATCACGAACAACTGGTCCAAATTGGAAGCAAACACCATGTTCATTAAAGCTACAAACAATGCAGGTGCATTGGTTAGACCAAAAGGCATCACTAGAAATTCATAGGGACCGTAACGATTCCTAAATGCAATCTTCTGAACATCTTGATCTTTAACTCGAATCTGATGATATCCAGATCGAAGATCAATCTTTAAAAATACGCCGCACCCTCGAGTTGATTAAACAACTTATCGATCCTCGGCAGTGGATACTTGTTCTTGATCGTCACTTGATTTATCTGCCTATAATCAATACACATTCATAGAGTACCATCTTTTTTCTTTACAATTAGTACAGGTGCTCCCCATGGCGAGACAGTAGGTCTGATCAAACCTTTGTCAAGCAAATCATGTATCTATTTCTTCAATTCAAACAGCTCCCATGGTGCCATCCGATACGGTGAATTGGATATCAGTGCAGTATCGGGCACAAGTACGATTGTAAAGTCTCCTTCCTTAACCGGAGGTAGACCTGACACTTTATCTGGAAACACGTATGGAAATTCACAGACTACAAGAATATTTCGTAACTCCCGTACAGGCTTCTTCTCTGAAATGAATGTGAATTAGCCCTTACAACCACTACGCATCATTCGTTCAACCTTAAGTACTGAAACAAGCCTAGTGAAATATTTCTTTTGAACTTCTTCAAAGAGTACACTAGCATTGGCCTCATTCACCTTAAAGGTGATGACTTTGCGGAAACAATCTAAACAAGCCATGTACTTCGCAAGCCAATCAGTGCAAAAGAATATTTCAAAATCATTCATCGCTTCATCGCTAGTATTACCGGATCAGCTAGCATTGACACTTCTCCAATCATAACTGTACATTGAGGAACATACAATTCACATACTACTTTCCTCCCTAAAGGAGTAGACACAGTAAAATCATACACTAATTGCATTATCCGGTTTTGAATATCACAAGCAAATGCAGGTGCTACAAATGAATGCATGGAACTTGGATCAAATAATGCATTAGCAAGTCGGTTATCTACAAGTATTGTACCTTCAACCACATTCGCTGTAACATCAGCTTGCTCTCTGTTAACGGCATAAGCCATCCCAGCCATCTGGGACCTGTTGGGCTGTTGTTATTGCCTTGGTTGCTGTCTTTGCCATTGACGATGCTGGCCTTGACGTTGAGGTTGTTGCTGTTGCCTATGAGGAGTTGGCAAGGTTAGTCGCTGCCGAGGAACAGGAAGTGTTGCTTGACCCTGAGCAGGTTGCTGATTTGGAGCATTATCATCTCTTTTAGCCCTCGGACACTGTGCCATCCTATGTTTCAAGGAACCACAGACTAGGCAGGCTCCAGTAGTCGTCCAGCATGACTCAGTCCTGTGAGCTTTACCACAAGTATCACAGACTGGCCGGTTCTCATTCCTCTCATTCCAAGGAATGAATCTCTGTTTCTGCCTCTTATGCCTTGACTACCCTCCTTTCTTAAACCATGAATCACCACTTCTCTTGGTGTTCACAGCCTCTCTGTCATTCTCTCTCTGTACTTCTTCCGCTATATATGCCCTATCAACGGCATCATCAAACGTCGTAGGCTTCTGCCCAGCCAATATGATCATCTTGTATTATGGATTTAATCCAAAGACGAACCTCTTGACTTTCTTAACTTCAGTATCCACCAATTCGGTCCCATACTTTGACAGTTGCAAGAAATTATGAAAATAAGCAACTACGGTCAGTTGACCTTGCTTCAAGTTCAGAAATTCTTCATCCTTCTATTGTTGCACATGTTCTGGGACAAACTTCCTTTGAAATTGTTTCTTGAAAGTCTCCCAAACATCTGGTGTGGTCATTGTCTTGAATGTGTCCTTGACACTTTTCCACCATGTCTTCGCTGCCCCTCTAAACATGGTACAGGTAAGCAACACTCTCTGCTTGTGAGTGCAAACAATTGTCTTAAACACATCTTCAATGTGCTCTTACCATTCATCAGCCTGCATCACATTTTCAATCCCATGGACCTCGGTGGCTCCCCTCGTGCAAAACCGCTCATAAATGGCATGAGGATCCTTATTCATATGCTGCAACACCACTTGAGTCTCAACATGGTGCCGTTGTAAGGCTGGTGGTACAGGTGGCACCTGTGCTTGAGCCTGCGTCTGGCTCTGAACTTCTAACATGGTAGCCATCTGGGCCTGCATACCCATTTGAGCTTCCTGGCTTCTGGCTAACTGGGCTTGCATGCCCATCTATGCCTCATGGCTCTTGGCCATCTATTCATTACTTCTGGCTAACTGCTCCAGTATAGCAGTAAACCTAGCATCAGCGTCAGATATAGGATGAGAAGGTGTGACTTCGACAAAGTAACCATTCCCTGATCCTAATCCAGAAGCCATGCTGTAAACAATACGAAAGGTAAGATACATATCTCTACACTTCCATCACATATAGTGAAAGCAGTAAACACAAATCCTATGTTGGATTTGGTACGAATCCTAACGTTTCTCATTTCGTCCTTATCTCACTAAGTCTTTCAAAATTTTCTTAACCTAGCTTTTTAACTAGGCTCTAATATCATACAATAAGTATATCACGACCTGAGCCTGAGATCGGATTACTTAGAACTAATTCCGAGTAGCGAATCTATCATACTTACTCCCGTAAACCCCAAATCAACCAAAGTTAAGACGAGATTCACAAGGGATCAATCATGCGTATCTATCATATGTACATTTTTGCGGAATATCTACAATGTCACGAAACCATTTAAACAAGTCCTATACATAACAGTAAAGTTCATTTTACGCATAACATTTTGTTTCATCTCCCTATTTTGTCACACTTTGCATATTCAAAGTACAATGCATGTGACATCTATTTACTATTCAAAATGAATATATAAAAGTATTTATCAAAACAATCACTCATTGGCACTCCGACTCAAATCCATTTGATTAGACCTCCTGGAGATATCGGATGGGCCTCCTCCGCTAGCGGTGCGGCCTCTGCTTGACTGGCACGGGCAACTGGGCATGTAATGTTCATCAATAACACCGTGAACACGACAGTTCAACAATGTATATATAAATCTAATAATAGTACATGCTAATTTTGTCAATTTACCGATTTAACTGTTCTAGACAATTCAATCCAATAATAATACCTAAATATGTGAGTCAATAATATCAAGTAATATCAAATTACTAGATTGGCAGTTATAATAGTATTGTTTCGATTAACTCTTCTAATGGAAGCAGTCATTCGTTTCATTGATTACATTGAGTACCCTTATTATTAAGTGGCTTAACAAATGGGACTTTAAGTCCATAATATGTGACTTTTTATTCAATAAATATTTTCATTACATGACTTATCAATAAGAGACTTTTCATTCTAATGTTATTAGGTGGCTTATCAATTCAGTGACTTTTCTGTCTATACTGTGTAGGATTGTTCATTAATTCATTATTACATTTAGTAATTTGTTCATTATGCATTAATTCATTTTCTTCTTCTTCTTTCCATTTTCTCCCCATCAAACGTCAAGATTGAAGTATTGGAGTGATTAAAGTGAAGATGCTTCATCTACTTCATCTCCTTCATCTTCTTCTTGGGTTTTCTTGGAGTTAGAGCTTCAAGTTGAGAAGTTTCCATCTCAATTCAAGCTAAACAAAGGGGTTTTTGCCGATTTGATCTTCAAGCAAAACAAGTATATGCACCTTCTATGATTTATATGTTATTGAAGTGATTTGTATTCAAAGAACTCAATTCCCATAAATTTGCTTCAGAAGTTCTGAAGCCCGGAAATGAAGTTCTGGGAGCAGTTCGGCCAGCTGACCGACCTGTTTGGGTTGAAATTCACAGAAATTGTCAGGTTCTGGAAAGCTGGCCGCGAGCTGACTGATGAATTTCGGTTAGCCGAATTTGAGAAAAATTTCATATTGAGTTTTGGTTTTTCTGAATTGGAAACCTAATCATTAGGGCTGGTGTTAGTGATATCTAAACCATCATAAGTGATAACTAAGGTATCTCAATGTATAAAATTTAATTAAAGTAATGTCATCTACAGTAACACCTACATTGATAACGATTGTTTCACTCAATTGTTTGGTCTAGATAACTGTCTAGAAGTGGATTAGATGTCTGAATAAAATGATTGACTTAGTTTGATTATGAGTCTGGCATTACATAGTGGTTTCTTAAGTTCCTATTGAGCTATACTGAATAATGTAACACTAAATAATATAACACTGAATAATGTAACACTGAATAATGAACAGTGCTGAATGGTACACTGAATTAATGTACAATCCTACTGCAATAGATGGAATGAGGGTGTTCCGGAGCTCCATAGTGATACCAGTGATATCTGATCCAGACACTGGCAGATCCCACATTAAGTTGACTGAAAAGTCACTAATTTGAAAAGCCACTTAATAACATTAGACTGAAGAATTCTCTCACTGATAAGTCATGTAATGAAAAACCACCTAATAATATTGGACTGAAGAGTCCCATTGATAAGCCATCTAATAAATGCTTAATGTAATTAATGAATTGAACATGAACACTGAAATGAATGAATATGAATTGACTGACTGTGTCTCTAGGGAAGAAACTAAATTGAAGCGGAACCAATGCTATTGTAGTTGCCAACTTAGTTATTGTTGTTACTTATTTCTACTGCATAGGACACTGTTATAGGATTGATTATCTAGAACTGTTGACTCAGTGAATTGACAGAAATAACATGTACTATTATAGATTTATATATACATTGTTGAACTGTCGTGTTTACGGTGTTACTGATGATGTTACAGGCCCAGTTGCCCGTGCCGGTCAAGCAGAGACCGTGCCGCCAGCGGAGGATGCCCATCCGATAACCCTAGGAGGTTTAATCGAATGGACTTGAATCGGAGTACCAAAAAATAGAATGTTTTGGAAATATTTTGATAAATACTTTTGTATATTTATTTTTGAACAGTAAGTAGATGTCACATGCATTGTATTTTGAATATGCAGTGATTGACTTAGTAGAAAATGGATTGTGTGCACTGGACTTTACTTTGATGTAAAGTATTTATATAGTAGTTATTTTTAGTCAATGTGTGTGTATGTGTGTGTGTGTGTGTGTGTGTGTATATATGTGTGTGTATATATATATATATATATATATATATATATATATATATATATATATGTTCCGCAAAAATGTACATTGACAGGTACGTATGATAGATCGATCTCATGTGGATCTCGTCTTAACTTCGGTTAATTCGGGATTTATGGGAATAAGTATGATGGACTCGCGACCGGGGAATAGTTCGGAGAATTTAGATCCCGGGCTCAGGTCGTGACAATGACAGAGGATAAGCTAGCGGGAAAGACCTATTTGAAATGCACCTCAATAACTTTGGACCTCTTTCTATTGATTCATGAACCCTTTCATATAAATAGGCCAAAACTTGGGCCTATTTTGAAAATTTCCCTTCAATTATTTAGTTACCAAGTATTCATATCCTTTCAAAGCAGAGGCCATATGAAGTCGCTTTGTGGATTTTCACCTTGAATGATTTGCTTCTAACCCCTCTTGTATGATAATGTGAACTCAATTTATACACATATTTTGGACCGACCTTCCAAACATTCAAACCATTTAAAAGATGAATTCCTGTATTTACTTATATAGTTTTAAGTTTAATTTTATTCTGGCCATTGGATTGGGTATGTCATTAAAAAAAGGTAATCTTCATTTATTTTTTTTATGCTGATGAGTGATGAGTATGTCTGGCTTTTTTGAGAACGGATTATTCCCCTGGGCACGTGAACTCCCTGCCTCTCCCACGCACCAGGTAGGACAGGCTTTTGCCTGGGCAAGCAGCCCCAGGGAGAGAACACGAGTTCGAAACAGCAACCTCCAACTCCTGAGCCGTGGTCCTATCCAACTAATGTACCCCTCAGAGTTATTAAAAAAAAGTTGATTAAATCACCGTTATCTTTTGACAAATTCAAATCTCTTCTAAAATAGGGGACACCATATGCACATCCAAACCATTATCAAACTGTTATACACGATTTCATAGATGCCTAAATTTTGCTCCATTGTAAACAATTACAGATCTTTTGATCAAAAGAATTTTAGAAAAGCAATCAAATTGTGATTATCCATTCCACGAAATCACCCCAATTGACAGTGAAATTTTATTGGGTAGTAAGTGATCCAAATGCGCATCTCATGGAAAGTTTGGAACCCTGAAAAGTGGGTATTATAGTATGAAAAATATGTCATTAAAAATGATGGTCTTTTATTAGTTTAATCATGTTTTTCTCAACTAAATGGTGAATATCGCCAACAAAAACAAATTGTGTTCACTCAGGTAAAAACAGGTCGAAGTATCATTCAAGTTGAAGATCTTTGAAATGTAGCTCTGATCCACATCTTTAACTTGGCTCATTTGCATTGATAAATTTAACCTCATATAATCATCACTCCCAATATAAACCATTGGCTAGAAATCCTATAAAGATTCAATTCCAAAGGAAACGAATTGGCCTTTACTATAGCTTTTCCCTGCATCTTGTTTGTGTTTGTTTCAGGTTTTTAATTGGATCATAGTCAGACTTCCAATGAGATGACTCTGCTAGGTCAAGTTGAAATGTAATGATTCTTTAAACTCAAACTATGTACAAAGTCACAGATTAATTAAAAGATCACAATAGACTAAAAAGAAAGAGAAGATATGAGGAATAAGTGAAGTACCTTAAGATGAGGCCAGTCCATTCATAGTATCGAGCCTTAATGAGGTTGTCTACGGTGGCATCCCTCAGTTGCTCTCCTCTAGAAGAGATTAGAAAGATCTTCAGTCCTCTTCCTTTGATCTCGTTGTAGAGGCTGAGTGTCTGCTTAATAGCTGGGGCCACCTTGTTTTTCATCCATCCTTCTAGTGAAGTCCTATTCAACTTCTCTCCTCTGTACCAAAAACAAAAATACTGACATCAACAAGCGAATCAAATTCAAAGAAATGGTTGGTCATGGCCATGACCCTTTCAAGAAACTGCCTAAAATCAATGCATGGGACATCATTGGTGGGGTCCACAGCTGCATATCATATTGCAAGAAAATCCTATTTTCTTTATTGGAGCCCCATTGCTATTGAAATCAAAATTGATCAATGGTCCTAATCAAACAGCTCATACTGCAACAAATGCCCGTGCTAAGCCCGGGCCCGAAAATGAATATACCTCTCACGGGTCCAGCACCTAATGGGTCGCCCATAGGTCGTCCTTCGGATCCACGGATCAGATGGATCATCTAGTGGCCCACCAGGGTCCCAGTATCAACGCAAGAAAATCAAGCCTTTGGAATGACTATTTTAACGAAAATATCCAACCCTTTGGATTTCTAAGACATCTAAAACAAATCCTCTTTCTCTCTTTGATCAAACGTTGTTTGGCCCACCTCGCACAAGTCCACCACCTACTGGGTCACCGTGGGTCCTCCTTATGATCCACGGATGAGATGGGTCATCAGGTGGCCTACCCGGGTCCTGATATCAATGCAAGAAAATTAAGCATTTGGGACTAAAACACGTCCTCTCTCCTTCTCGCTGATCAGACATTGGATGGTGGGCCAAATAGGACCCACCTCCCACGAGTCCACCACCTAATGGGTTGCCCATAGATCCTCCTTCAGATCCACGGATTAGATGGGTCATCGGGTGGCCTACCGGGGTCCCGGTATCAACGCAAGAAAATCAAGCCTTTGGGAATGATTGTTTTAACGAAAATATTCAATTCTTTGGATTTCTAAAACATCTAAAACACGTCTTCTCCCTCTCTTTGATCAGACACTGGATGGTGGGCCAAACGGGGCCCACCTCGCATGGGTCCACCACCTACTGAGTCGCCCGTGGGTCCTCCTTCGGATCCACGGATTAGATGGGTCATCGGGTGGCCCACCCGGGTCCCAGTATCAACGCAAGAAAATCAAGTCTTTGGAAATGAAACACGTCCTCTCCCTCTCTCTGATCCGACGCTGGATGGTGAGCCAAACAGGGCCACCTCGCATGGGTCCACCACCTACTGGGTCGCCTGAGGGTCTTTCTTCGGATCCACAGATCAGATGGGTCATCGGGTGGCCCACTCGGGTCCCGGTATCAACGCAAAAAAATCAAGCATTTCGAAAAGTGATTTTTTCATGTAAAATTTTACTTTGTTTGTTTGCTAGGATTTTTCATGTAAATTAAGTTTAGAAAATTAGAAAGTGAAATTAATTTTTTGCTTCAAATTTATTACATATTTGTCATAGTACATCGGATCTAAGACATGAGACTTCAAATACTTTAATGCACTGTATTATTCCTCAAAAGTAAACATCTACCCATATTTTTTTTTTTTTAGTTTCAGTCTTTGGGATTTTTTTTTTAAAGTTTCAGTCATTGTTTGGGCCATTCAGTTTTACAGCTCTTCAGATTGATTTTCTTACGTTGATATTGGGACATAGGTGGGCCACCTGATAACCCATTTGATCCATGGATCCGAAGAAGGACCCACGGGCGACTCATTAGGTGCTGGACCAGTGCGAGGTGGGCCATGTTCGGCTCACCATCCAGCGTCTAATCAGAGAGAGACAACCCCATTATATAGCAATTGCACTTGGAATGCTTTTAGCCCAGAAAATTTAATCTCATCATTCTCGTTTTTTTTAAGAAAGTAATGAGGAAGTTAGACATGATAGATGTCTTCATAGAAAGATAATACATTCCCTTATTGACAAGTGTCTTCACACAAGGGAGACTACATTCCCTTATAATATATATGAGGCTAGCATGGTCTATTGATATTTAGTTTTGCTCCCCTGTAAAGCGGATCTGGATCCCCTGTTTGGACGAAACAGGGAAACCCTGTTTGGTCCAATCAGGACGTGCCACATGGGGAAGGGAAATTTTTTAGAAGATAGGATTTTTTTTAAGGAGATGGGATGTGACATATCTCCCATGTGGCACCCCTTGATTGGGCCTGTTTGGACCAAATAGGGGATCCATTTCCCTGCAAAGCTTAGCTTCCAAATCCCAATGGGATCTTTCATGTACAACATAGACCCATGCCATTTCTTGCAATAAAACGTACACCCCAAAATAATTCAGTCCTCCTTCAACACCCTGGAAATGGATCGGATCTGCAATAAGCTAATATGTGGGGCTCGCTGACCAACAGTGAAAAAGGGGATTGAAACTAAGTCATCAGGCCCATTGGTCGTTGCCCTTTGTTTGATCTAAGGTTGTGGCCTAAGATTAGCAGCATGGCCTTAGATCAGCAGCTGGCAAGATCAAATATAGCAATTATTTTCCAGTGAGTACATTTTAAAGCTTTCTCATATCTCATAAGCCAAATATGCATTTGCAAACTCTGCCGCCACATTGTCAACATTTCATTCAGAATCGGAAAGAACATCAATGGGAAAGAAGAAACGAAAAGGTTTTACCCAAAATGGTGTTTCTTGTAGTAAGACACTGTGGACAGTAGAGTATCATCAATGTCGAAAATCCATGCATCCTTCCCATCACCTGTCAATTTGAAGAAGCTGTTGAGGTAGAGAGTGCACTCATCCAATGCCCTTTCTGAGTCCACCTTGTACTGAGTAGAGGTCATGTACTTCCCAATGTAGTACACGCATTCTCCAGGCACCACCTCAAAGTCTCTGATGTTGTTCTACTCCACATTCATTCTCCCAACTCTCACAATAGTTCTTCAAGCTTATACTAACTCCTTGCTTCTTCCATTTCACATTCATGAAGTTCCAATCTCCAACTCCTATGCCTAGCAGCAGGCTCATCATCCCCAGCATGACCCATGACTTTGTTCCCATTTTTCTTCCTTTGATGGCCTTGAGAGGACAAGGGATTGGTGGGTGCCTGGTTTATGGGAAATAACATGGGCACATGGGTTGTGCTGTGGAGGGCTATTATCTTTCCAATCAGGGGCAGTCACATGCCTGCTAGTATTGGTGTTGGGCTGGTAAAAACTTATCAATTATTGCTACTCTCCACTGGCAAATGTCAGGTGTAGTATATTATATCCTTCTCTGTGGGTCCACCTTGATGAATGTGTGAATTGGAGGACTGGAAAAGGATGGGAAGTGTTTGGTGTGGTTTAGGCATGGCCCAAGTTTCATTTAGATCAGACGATCCTGACCCTTAATCTTAGGGCCCAAAATCATAGTGGCTCTAATGTGATGTGTTTTTTTTTTTTTTTTTTTCAACTCAAGGGGGGATGATGATCATATCAGTGTCAAATTGAAGCGTAATTTAGGATGGATTACAGCTTGTGCCATTATCATATTATTGCAACTTGTCTTTAACAAGAGCTCTTTTGGAAAAGAAGCAAGACTAAGTCCAGGATTTATGCATTTGATGGTGGAGAAATTATAACCATGGGGCCCATCATTCTGTGGTGTCTGTACGATTACTTTGATTGATGATTGATTAGGTAAAATCTGCTGGATTGGAAGATAAAAACCCTTTGGTTGGAATAATACAAGCACACGGTTTAACTTGGGAATCTTTGTCAACAATTTCAAAGTATTGTATTCCGGCAAGTGTGCCGTGTTCTGATGCTCATAATTACGGTCCTATAGCATATGGTTGAACCCGCCCTATCTCAATGGGGTTGTTTGTCCGGATAAAGTTTGACTTACTCGGTGTGTGGGAGAGGCAGAGACTTCACGCGTAAGAGGAAATAGTCGGTTCTTGAAAAGGCCGGACACCTTTGTCAACAATAATAAATAAATAGTTTTAGAAAAATTCTCAAAGAAATTTGTAAGTTATGAACTAATATAAAAATAAGTTCAACAAGTCAAATTATCTAGAAAACAATTAAAGTTTTTAAAATTATATTTCAAACATGTTTTTGTCGTACTGATGACAAAAAGAAGAATATGTTTTTTGGGTTAGCTTACCTTAATGCTATATATGAACAATGGTATTAAATGAAGAGATAATATTAGATGAATTAAGTAAGAGTTACACTACAAAACTCCTCGTGAAAAAATGCCTCTCTTTTAGCCTGTCAACAACTATATCCCATTCCCTCTCCTAAACATTCTCCTAGGAAAGTGAATCTTTTTAGGTTTTTTTTTTAAAATACTAATAAATAATTGGCAATTAGATAGGGATATAAACTCCTCTTTTAAGATAGGAGAGTTTTTGAGAATTTCTCATTAAATCACCTTGCTCTGCCTATGTTAAAAAGTTCCATTAAAGCTGTTAAGTTTTTAAATTGTATCATAACTACACTATTGGTGAGTAGTTACAGTTAAAAGAGATGAGATTAACTTATTCCCTAATATCTTGTGAGAGTCATAACAAAAGTTACAAATTTGAGTCCACAGTCTTTGTGACCCTTGTGTTGTTTCCTGTCAATCTGTCATGGTCCCACAAGTTCACCCCGCTCTATAAAGGCGTCAGATTGTCTCTAAAAGATAAGTAGTCACACTGCAGCCTGCAATCTTATCCTTGTCGGAGATGTAGCAATCCTAATCTTTGAGAGATATTTTTAATGAACCAATACTATCAATAGCAATGTGCTTTAAGTAACTTGGGTTGTGCTCAGGCTTACTCATTTTCAGATGGGCCAGGCTTGGAACAGCTACTTAAGATCTGATTCAGATTTTGGCCGGCCTTGGACCTATATTTTAGAAATTGGTCTCAGCCTAGATATACCTCAGCCTGGCCCATGAACACCCCCAGCCACTCGCATCTGGGCCCCACATTTTGTCCCCAGTAAATTCAGTAGCTTCGTTGGTGAGCACAGAGAATAGTCGTGTCGGGGAAAAATATCACAAATACACATGTCATTAAAAATGAAAATAGACAAAAAAATTCAATAGCCACCTGTAAATTCTAAAGTGTGGATCATCTGGGCGTAAGCATAGTCAGTGCATAACACTATCAGTTGAAAGGAAGATGGTACACAATATTATGCTTCACTGTCATCTCCATGTCATTGTAGTCCAATGCATAAATTGGCTTTTGTTTTTTTTTTGTAAAAACAAATTGGCATATTCGTATTAAGTGCAATGAGATTCCGGAACAGTAAAACTGAGATATTTAAAGAGCCCCAACAATCCACGGATCTTTTGTCGAATCACATAAAGGATCACTAGTAAATTGGTTTGACCAGGATGAGGAGATGACAAAAGTATCAAGCACATGAATGAAATACTAAAAAATTCATGTACTCTATCAATTAATGACAATTTGATCGTTGCCCCAACTCTATCAGAGTAAAATTTGTTCATATCCACAAAAGAGGGCATTTTAAGTGATTTATGTTTTTCATAAGCAGGCACCAAGAGGAACCCCATGAGCTTTTTGTGAGTCCTGATCCGTCCCAATGGCTATGAGTTTCTCCATGCATGCCATGAAAATTAGGACACTCTTCAAACTAACTACTTATAGAAAGAGGCGTCGGCTCTTACCTTACCTTGCCTCACTCATGAACTCTCTCACCTCACTCGAGGACTCTATCACCCCACCTAAGGTCTATTACTCTCACCCGAGAGCCAGATCCCAACCTGCAATAGTGGGTAAAAACGGAAAAAAAAATTTACAAGAGCCCCCACCAATTTCTGGTGGCTCCCATCCTCATAGGATCCTGGATTCTTCCATGTGCATACTATACTATAATGCAAGTGCAATGATTTGTTTCATCGTGGGCACTCCGAAACCACATGAGAATGCTGGAAGGAACTTCACTCCATTATTGGGTTTTTTCAAGGGAAATTTTTAAATAACTCCTTAAGTTTTTGCCTTATTTCAGAAAAGGACACAAGTTTTAAAACTTTTCAAATTAATCCCTAAGTTTTCCCTAAAGTTTTCAATTAAGGACATTCATCAATTTAAAGCTATTTTCCGGAAACTTTGTTCTTCAACTTTCTTAAACTACTCATATTATCCTTCAATGAAATAAAACCCCCTTCACTTCCTCTATATTTTCTTCCTTTTTTTCACTAGCAGCCTTATAGTGATCAAGTAAAACTAGGTATTTCGGCTAAATATAGTAACTGCCTGGACCATGTCATGGGTTTAAATGAAGGTACTCCGGGTATTTTTAAAAAATTGAGAGAAAATGCCATAAAAAATGACCAGATGTCCTTAATTGAAAATTTCATGGAAAACTTGGGACTAATTTGAAAAGTTTTAAAACTTGTGTCATTTTTTGAAATAAGGCAAAAACCTAAGGCCTTATTTGAAAATTTTTCTTTTTTTTAATAACCCTCTGTATTCCCCTTTTTCTTCATTTTTCTAAAATTGGTCAGCTAACTATATCATTAAAAGTCAAAATATTTCAATTTTTGTTTCCTTAAATTTGGACACAGGCAAGGGGCCTGAGATCCACAGGAGGCCCATACTATGGGGAGATAATGCTCTCGTGCATAGAGATTTTAAAATATAGAAATGAGAAACGTCAAAATATTCAAAAAATGGTGCACATGATAATTTAAAGTGTAGCAATTGAAATAAGAAAGGTCAAAAGTTGGATATAGATACGTTTGGTTATAATACAGTCTTCAATAAGGTTCTTCGACTAAAATATTTGGCGCATGCGATTCATGATCATGGCACAATACAGCGAAAGCCAAACAAAATTCTATAAAACCCCTTTAGTATAATGGAAATTTAGAAGATTCTTTAACAATGGCCCTATAAGAATTTGTTTTTTATGATTCCCCCTTCTCACTCGAGACAAAATCCTGGTTCCGCCCTTGTCTATTATACATATGAGAGAGAGAGAGAGAGAGAGAGAGAGAGTGTTTTTTAATTTTTTTGGAAAAATTAGTATTTTTTAACTTTGGCATATTAAATATAATTTTGTACGTGCAGGTATGTGTTCTTGAAGTTCTTTGATAGCATTTTATTTTTTAAGGGCGGTTTTATGAAAAAACGATCCCCTTAAGATTAGATATGATGACTGTGGGCCTGAATTCCAAGCATTGATGGTGGAGGACCTTTTTGCCCCTATTATCAATGAAAATAGTTTTTTTTTTTTTTTTTTACTTTCTTTGTCCTCCTCTTCTGGCAATCACTTTGATTCAGTGTATCAACATTAATTCCCTAATGAAAAAAACTCTCTTGATTCATATTTTTATTGTTTCTATATGGTATGAGCATGCAACCATTACAAAGCTCCCAATCCAACATTACTCCCCCACACCCACCTACTCCAAAACCCCATTGAAGTTCAAGAAAACATCAATCCCATCTCCAAATCCCCATTCAAACTTTCTTCTTCATCTCTATCTACTTCTCCCCTTGGCATCTTCGTCTTCTCCTTTGAATCCCCACAACTTCTCCAGCTCCGTCTTTGGCGCCCTCCACTTCTCCATCAATTCTTTCTTAAGGAAGGAGAAGATAATGAACGGAATCAAAGAAGAGATATGGAGGAGGATAAGAAGAGGAGGAAGAAAGTGGAGGAAAAACCCAACATTCATTGAGCATTATTCATTGATATCATGAATAGGAACCAAAAAGTGAAAAAAAAAAAAAAAGGGGGGGGGGGGGGGCGGGGGCGCGGGGGCTGGAGGTCACTCAATATTCAGAGCTTGGGTCTATTGTTATTGTATTTAATTTTTAAGAGGGTTTTTTAAATATATAATCCCCTTTTTAAATATGATTTTGGATTTAGCACATTAAATATGATTCCATATACTATTTTTTCTTGAAGTTGTATGTGGGTCCATTAAAATGAGCTCTATCGTATTCATATTATTTGTGTACGAGTAGGAGTGTACAAAAAATCCGTCAATCCGATCCGATCCGCGGATTTTAATCCGATCCGAAGATAAACGGATTGGTGACGGATTGAAAATCCTGTAATCCGTTAGCAACGGATCGGTGGCGGATTTCATCCTCAATCCGCGGATTTAATCCGATCCGATCCGTTGACATTAAATATATATAAAAATAAAAATAAGGGGTCTAGATATAAATTAAGATGTCTAAATATAAAAAAAAGAAAAATTATAGGGGCTCAAATGTAATTATTCCCTATCACTATTTATCCCCAAAAGGCCAAAACCGAAAAACCCTACCCATTTTTCCATATAATACTTTCCATACTCACTATTTTTCCATATAATGTACAGTGACAGATTGAACGGATTAATCCAATCCGATCCGTTCATCCACGGATCAGATCGGATCGGATTTTAATACCTACGGATCGGTGACGGATTTCAAATCCGTCAATCCGTAGGTAACGGATTGGTGACGGATTTGGCCCAATCCGATCCAATCCGATCCATGTACACCCCTATGTACGAGTAGTGTGAGTAATATTCGTCTACAGTACAACTTCATAGAAAAAATTCATGCATTATTAGTCTATATTGGACATAATTTTAAAGGATTCCTTTCAACATGTACTTTCCATGAAAGGATGGAGCAAGATGATTTTCTATCTATTTTTCTATAAAATCCAAAATGAATTATTTTGGAGTCCTGATGTGGTGTGGATTTACCCTACCGCAATAGTGAGTGAATCAATTCTCTCTTATGATCCTGATTCATGGTTTGCACATGGAGAATCAAATTTAGAAAGTTCATGTCGGGAATTAGAGAAAATAGAGCTAGAGAAAACTGTCAAAAGTTTGAACAGTATACCTCTAACCTCTATTTGATCGCCTTCTCTCCCCATCAAACAAAAGGGCGAAAGAGTAGGCACCGAATGTGTGTTTGCTAGATGTTAAGGCAGACATGGTATCCAGATGTATGCAGAACAACACATCATGTACATCCTGACAAAACCCACCTGAATTTCCAGCGGAGGCCATCCCCGATTCCCTGGGATGTTGTCCCAAGTACATGCCTCTTCACATGTGCCCCCATCAAGATGTATGCAAAACAACACATCATGTACATCCCGGCAAAACCCACCTGAATTTCCAGCGTAGGCCATCACCTCTGGGCCGGCTTGACCATTAGGCAAGAAAAGCCTTTAATTTAGACCCCCAAAAGATAAAGCCCTATAAAAATCATCTTTTTAAATTCTAAAAAAGCATTCAAGCAACTACCATTATTTTTCTTCTCCTAAAGCCCCATAATAGTAATTAGTATTACATCTCATTAAAATTACCTTTTCACATTTAAACAAAACATTAAAGCAAGTTTCATCCTATTTTTTGTATGCATACTGTCTTTTTAAATATCAACAAATTTCAACCCAGCCTCCTTGCCACCGAGATTTTTCAAATGAACGTTTCTCCACTGCCGCTTTTCCATCTCACGTACTCATTGCTCTCTTACCCTCTGTCTCTCTCATAAATTGTCTTTCTCTATAATTACTTTTTTTTTCTAAAGCAATCTTCTTTAAAGATTTATTGATCTGGTTTTGTCTTCTTTTGAATAATATATGTGGATATATTCCGATAATATATATGAGTCTTTTTTATAATATATATTAATCATAACCCACTAACTCAAATGTAATCCTTGTTTTTTTTCATAATGAAAAAGATAGATCAAATTCTAAATTCATCTACATCTACAATCTTTATGGCCAATAATGATAAATCACTAAATCAGGTTCTATTATTTTACTATTTTAAGATTTTTTTATAATTCGGTGCTCGTATTGTAAGTTTATTATAACTAGTGTTCGTTTTATTTATAAATATTATTAGTTATAATTTATAAATAATAAATAAATCTATTAGAAAATACAAATCCAGACGCTCAAAATTTTAGAAAAAAAAAAAAAAAAAGAGAAATAAATAGATAATTTGATACCCCGTTTAATATTATCGCTTTTGGTCTCGAAATGTCTCGAGCCGACGCTGCATCACCTATTCTTGTGATGTTGTCACAAGTACATGCCTTTTCACAAGTGCCCTGTCCAGATGTATGCAGAAGAACACATCATGTACATCCTGACAAAACCCACCTGAATTTCCAGCGGAGGCCATCACCGATTCCCTGGGATGTTGTCCCAAGTACATGCCTCTTCACGTGTGCCCCATCCAGATGTATGGAAAACAACACATCATGTACATCCTACAAAACCCACCTGAATTTCCAGCGTAGGCCATCACCTATTACCTGGGATGTTGTCCCAAGTACATGCCTCTTCACATGTGCCCTATCCAGATGTATGCAGAACAACACATCATGTACGTCCTGACAAATCCCACCTGAATCTCCAGCGTAAGCCATCACCTATGCCTTTGGATGTTGTCACAAGCACATGCCTCTTCACATGTTCCCCCGTGAAGAGCTTCAGAAACCCACGTCTCTAGCAATACCCATTCCACATCTGTACAAATTATTACCATCTATGACTGCTAACAAATAAAAATGAAAATTAAGCACTGAGACTTGATAATAATAATCTTTGTGGGAAAAAAGGCAATAACATTTCTGAATGGCCACTCAAAAATCCATAATAGTCATCACTTTCTTCACAAAAGCTAATCATTCCCAAGAAACATCTCTCATACAGATATCACCTATAGTCAAGAAATGAGAAATTTCCTGCCTCATGGTGGAGCAGATCATAAGACTCCACACTCTACAACAATCCTGTCACAGAGCCTTCATAAAGAACTCTTACAATTGAAATAACAAGAAGGTTCACTTTAGAAACTGACTGTTTTGCATATACATGTGATCTGTGAAGTCCCTTGGAGAATTCAATCCTCCTCTAACACCCTGCCATATATAAAAGAAGGCCTTTTTGGCTCTTTATAACCTTATTGATTCAAACAAAAAGCGCCTCCGACATTACCAAGTTCATCAGCAGGAAAGATGATGAAGAGAGCCATCATCAAAGTTCTGGGAATAGCTGTGGAGATCATAGCTGAACCTCACCCTTCTTCTCTGTGATCTTGTAAACTGTCTCCACTGCGACTTTAGTCTCCACACCAATTGCCTCAAAACCATCGACCCACAACACCACTTTGTCATCATGGCTTGAGATTGAACTCTAACCAGTGTAAAGCTGGTGTCTCTGCTAGCTACCCTGCTCCCCCAGTTCATGTTTTCTGTTTTCCTTGTGCTCTCCACAGCCAGAATTCTCATCCTCAGCTCTTCACCTTGGCTTACTATTAATACCACCGTGGCCTTATGCGTCATTACTCTTAAGGTCTCTAGGGTTAGGTAGCTGTCACTCACCCACTAGTCCACTGAAGTTGGCCACTCAACTCTGTCTGGGCAACCCCTTTGTGAGTCTTCATTGGTCCACCCTACAATTTCCAGGTTGGTAAGAGGATAGAAGAGGAATTTCCTGTGATGGGTTTACATCAGCTATAGTGGGCGAGAGCATCTATGAGAGGGAAAGGGCTGGTGTTGAGAAGGCTCCTACCTAGAAAGAACCTTGTGGAGTCACTTCTACTTTACTAGTGTCATCACTAGGGCATCTATCAATACCCTGATGGGCCATGGGATTGAATAACCTTATCATCTATTTTACTTTGGCTTTTTCTATGATTAGGACTACCAGGATGAGGACACGGACATCCCTATTTTAGATGGCGAAGGGCCCTTGAAAGGCAACTAAAAAGTAAAGTGTGACTGGTTGTGGGGACCATTTTGACTTTATCATAAAGTGATGTGAATTTGGCGTATCATGGTGTAATTTTTAAGGAGTAAATCTCGATGACTTTGTCTGAAAGAAACTATTACCCTCACCATATGAACCTCTCATGTTGTGAGGTGTGAGTTTTAGTGTTCATGACCCACATCATTGTACAGCATTTGCCGTTTGGGAAAGGGAAGAGACGCTTTATCCAATGGGTGTTGGTCGGTAAGAATGTATAGTTTGGTGGATTTCAACAGTATGTTCAAGTTTTCCCACGGTTCGGCAAGCCAAACTGTAAAAATAGTGGATCCACTGTATGAAAAAAAAAAACAAAAAAAAAGGGCCCCTCATTAAAAAAAGATCATCATCGTGATCGTTAGGATTTTAAGTGTCGGCTAATTTATGGATTGGACAAAACTCTAGATTCATTAAGTTGTATTTTTCATTTTTTAGATGGACCGCCAATCGTATGCACAAAGTGGATTGAAAGCTAATCAGCACCAAAGTGCATAACGTAATCGATCAGATATCAACGGATAACAGAGGTACTCGATCGATCGGATGGATGACCCGATCGATTGGATGGCGGCACAATAGTATGCACGAATTAAAAGTTCATTTCTAATTTTTTTTCAAACTGCCTGTTTGAATCATAATTTTCTTAGGTAACCCTGAGCACATCCCTAAGCCTATATAAAGGACTCTATGGCTACCCTAAATGAGACACACATCTCTCATTGTTCTGAGTTGAAAGACCTAATTGAGAGAGTTCTTCTCTAGAGATTTCATTGAAGAATTGTGCTGTAGAGTTGATTTAGAGAGCACTTTCTTCTACATCTTTTGTAGAAGATCATCTTATTTCTTAGAAGATCTGAGGAGTTAAGCGGGTTTGAATCTGTTGCAATCAACGGTGCGAAGTCATTGAGGCGTGAAGATACACAAGAGATAATTGCATTCCTTAGGTAGTGATTATCTGATGAGGGATTTGTGAATGTCTTATAATTGCAAGATTCATAGCGCTTAATTGTAGATCTAGTTTGGTTCTCTGTTTTTTAACTCAGTTTGGATTTTCCACGTTATATCTGGTGTTCTTGTAGTGTGTGCTTTCGCCATATTATATTATTTTTTGCACACATTGGGCTGTTGAGTTAACCAATCTAGAGATCCAAAAACCTTCGATCATCATCATCATCAAAAAAGTTTTATTCTATCACTCCAGTCCCAGGTCAGCTTAAATATTTCTACTATAAAATTTTAAGCAATTTTACTATGTAACTTAAAGTATAAGAAGGGAGGGTTTTTCCCCGCATGTGCAAGCATAGTATAGCTTTAATGTTTGGCATGGGTTGGTCTGCTCTTAAACTGACATGTAACATTTTGACAGGCTTAGACGATTGAAAGTAGCATAATTTTCACCTTGAGTCCTATTTAAAGGGGAGTGCAGAATTCTCAATTTCTGTTGTACAGGACTCTAGTAAGAGATCAACTCATAAAAATAAGCTAAATTCCAAAAAGGGGTTAAGAAAGAACAACAAGGCAAAGCCAAAGAATAGGCAGCTTAGATATCAAAAACCAAGAAATCCATCTAACAATGACCATCCATGGTAGGGCCTGCAATACAAAATTCAGATCATTCATCTATGGGCTCCACTTATAATCCAAACTATTCAAAAAACAAAAAAAACTCAAGGTGTACATGTTTTGAAGGTGGAGCAGGCCTTGTATACTACCTTAAAGAAAGGAAAGAGATAAAGAAAAAAATATACTAGAGTGGAGGTTTGGTCGATTTCAAGAGTCATATATAGTTAGGTATTACCAGTCGAGAATTGCTTTAAAACCCCTTGGTCGGTTGAAACTTGTCAGCACTTGCTAACAATGGTTCTGCATGTGATCTTTACAAGGCTTCTTCCAACTATAAATGTAAGTTTCCTTTTTATTAACTTTAGACCATTTGGAAAGGCACAAAAGGATTGCATTGAACGGCAGGAGATATGGAAAGATTCATTCTCATTCCCCACATCATCATGACTCATGATGGTGGTGTTTAGTAGGTATTCAAGATCAGCATGTCACTTTGGGAAAACAGGTAAAAAGCATATGCAGGTTGGCTTAAAAAAGAAGCCCTTTGTTTATTGATATGGAAATATTTTATTATCACGAAGCAAGTTCATGTAATGTCTAATTCAATCAGCTTAATGAGTTTTTTTTTTTACATCTTTTTCGAAAAGCAACCAAAAGATAATTCTTTAAATTAATACCAGGTTAAAGTCTTTTAAGAATTCTTTCTTTTTTACAAATGTCTGACAAATGTGTTTGAAGTACTTCTACTTCAACTCTATTTCAATCAAATCAGTGTATCCAAAGAGGCCCTTGTAAATAAAGTAGCGTCTCCCACTCCACCAATGAATATGCCCCCTAATAATGGAAGCTGCTGAAATTGTTGGTGCAATTACAAAAGTTCAAGGCATCAGTTTTATGTGTGGTTCCTTATTTGCAAATGCATGAAAGTGAGGATTTTAGGGTATTCTTAATTTTAATATGGCAACCATGCTAAAATTCTTTCCATGGAATCATAGTATCTAGAACACTATTCTCTCTTTAAGATCATATTTGGCAACCAAAATCTTGGAAAAAAAATGATTTCAGGTTTCCACAGTCAAAAAAAACCTACATTTGACAGATATCAATCCCGGAGGCCAGGATATGGACCAATGAAATTCCTCATTTTTGTAGAATCTTCAAGTTTGACTTCCTCTAGATGAATTTTTGTAGAGTTTTCAAGTTTGAGATAGGGGAGTTTTTGATAATTTAAACATAATTGCTGATCCCTAATATGATTTTTCTGGGTCCGCAATCGTTGATTTGGTGTTAATAAAATCTGGGTCTGATATGATTTCTGCTGTTCTTGGGTGGCAGCTTCAGGGATGCAATTTTGATTCTGTGATTTATGCGTTTGGCAATTCTCACTAACTTGGAGATCTTATCTTTTTTTATTTGGGGATTTTGATTTCGATGATGCAAAGAAACATGTGCTTCTCTGTAGAGAGAGATGCCTTTGTCAGAGGACTGAAGGCCTTTTTTTTATGGATGATGACCCTGGTTCAACCTATATTGTTTATTTTATCTCTAGGTTCCGTGATGTAAGATTTATTTGTACAAGGAGAGGATTTAATAATGTGGCTGTTTCCACAGGCAGAGGAAACTTGCATTCCTAAACTCCTATGGTTTTGTAGAAAATCAAATCTTTCTCCAAGGAAAATTAGTTCATTTTTTTTTCTTTTTTTCTCGAGAAAAATGTGCCACACCAAACAACTAAACAATAGGTGCATAGAAAATAAAATAAATTTCCTTTTCATCACGGAATCCTCTCGTATATAAATGCACCCTAAGTATGCTTGGTAATTGGCAAAAAATTCATGTTGCCCTAAGAACATGGGTTCATTATTGAGCATTTATATAACTGTGTATTTCACACTGATAATGAAAATCAGATAAAAATCACGTTCAGTTAGGATTTTTAATATATATATATATATATATATATTTATATCATTTAGTCTTTCCTCTTCTGGGTTGGGTTTAGATGTTTGAGATTTTGAAATTGATTATTACAGCGATAAGGAATACAGTGGGATTTCTTCTGGTGACTTTAGATCTGGGCATCGATTTTACAAGTTCAGATGGTATAAATGGCAGTCATTCTCGTTTTGGCTTATTTCTGAATTTTTAATTCCAGGTTTTGTATACCTAATTTTGCTTAACTGTAATGGAAATGTTGATTTGTTTCCTTCTTGCATTGAGTAATTGGTTCTGATTTTCGGATCCCAGCTTGCAGAAATAGTGTTATTTGTAAGTTTGAATTCTGAAATTGAGATCCTCCAAAGATCCATTGGAATGGCCCATTGGCCATTAGAGACCAAAGACAAAGAAGCCTATCTCAGGAAATGCATGGTTTATCATCCATTTCAGGCCATCCTATGATCAATGGAGCCCCTAATCTCATGTCATTGACTCATTTTACCATAAAAGCAACAGTAACAGTGATGAGTAACAAAAAAAAGATTCAAACCATATACATCTCAAACACACAGAGATATGAAGTACCCAAAAAGAACTAAGTTTCTTCAGTTCATTTTAAGTAACAGCATTTCTGGAGCGCGACCTTTACAAGAAATAAAAGATGGTTCAAGTGGATCCAACAAGAAATGAACACCCACATAATAAAGCTAAATGTTAAGAAGCTCTGCATTCATCAACCATTGGATGGTGACCCTGAGTGGAATCCATACAGCCAGCAAATTCTTTCAGCAATTTCACCTGGACAAACACCAATTAATATCATACCCACTGGATATCATGGATCTTAATCAGCTAACTGTATCAGATAGAAGAACTCCAAGAAGAAACCCAAAGTACAAGCAAATTCATAGAATACATCTGTCTTCCATCATGTGATTTTTTTTATTTTTTTTTAAACACAAATGTTCTTGATGCAAAAACACCAAAAAGAAAACCAAATACAAGCATGTTTTTGTGACCTCATCATAGAAAGAGTTAACTCATTGCTTCTTTTCTTTTTTTCATTTTACTCATCCAGTTTGGATCTGACCAATGAAATGCAAGCTAGGTGATTGTACAAAGTAGGCAGCTGGTTGTATAAAAGAGAAAGCTGAAATGATAAATTCAATTGGACAGGAATCTGATTTTGGATTACAAATGAATAAAAGAACTTCCGATGCCATGCTATACACTCCTCAACAATGAATCTCTTTTCGAATATCATTACTCATGAATCATGATAATGATTAGATAGTCTCGTTTGGATGCAATCCAACCCATTGAATTTACAAGAGGAAGACTTACAATCTCTATTGGATTAGGGATTAAGGATTAGGTCTCCCTTCATCTTGATTTTATCATGTCATCACTCATCAGCACTAGTTGAATCCAAAATCAGAGTGATGTAAGACACACAACCAATAATGGTAGGAGGGAGAGATTCACAAGTAGGCCTTGCGATGCAGATTTCTAAGGATACATGGGAGGCTAGAATGTAGCAGACATATTATATACATGTGTGTGAATGTGTAATATATTGGATTTATTAAAACCTACAAAAATCATTCTAATCAGCTGATCCTAACCATGTAGACGTTTGCTTCTCCATAATGAACATCCATCTTTTGTTGAGATGGAAAAAATTGCAATAGTCACGGCAACACCCTGGTTGTCCAATTGAGTTAGAAGGCTGTCTCTGTAGAATGGCTGCTCCCCCTCCAAGTTTCATAGTGTAACAGACCCGTCCCACCAGCCCGATATTGTCTACTTTGGGCCTTTGACACGCACGGTTTTGTTTTTGGGGCTGACCCACAGGCGTCCCCAAAATGCCTCGGTACTGCAATAGGCGGGGGTCTGGACTTATAGCCAGGATTCGGACGTCTCACCTTTCCAATGTGGGATTGGATTGTTACATCCTCCCACACTCAAAACGGGAGCCATCCTTGGCTCTGATACTATTTTGTCACAAACCCGTTCCACTAGCCCGATATTGTCCGCTTTGGGCCTTTAATCCCCCACGGTTTTGTTTCTTGGGCTGACCTGCAGGTATCCCCAAAAGGCCTCAGTACTACAATAGGCGGATGTCTGAACTTATAGCCAGGATCTGGACGTCTCACCTTTCCGATGTGGGATTGGGTTGTTACATCCTCCCCCACTCAGAATGGGAGCCGTCCTCGGCTCTGATACCATTTTGTCACAAACCCGTCCCACCAGGCTGATATTGTCTGCTTTGGGCCTTTGACCCGCACGGTTTTGTTTCTGGGGCTCCGTCATATTGTCCTCTTTGGCTCATGCGGCTCATGCCCCGTGGACTCTGGTACAATCATGCCTCAAGTTTTTGTTTTCAGGTCCCTTTGAGACCCAAAACACGTCATACTAGACTCACAGGCAAGAACATATATTAGCCCAGGCTCTGGACAGCCTTTTGGCAATGTAGGACGTTACATTCCCCCACCGTCAGAAGAGAGCCGTCTTCGACTCTGATACCATTTTGTCACAAACCCATCCCACCAGCCCGATATTGTCCGCTTTGGGCCTCTGACCGGCACGGTTTTGTACTTGAGGCTTACCCGCAGGCGTTCCCAAAAGGCCTCAGTAATGTAATAGGCGGAGGTCTGGACTTGTCACAGACCCGTACCACCAGCCCAATATTGTCCGCTTTGGGCCTTTGACCTGCACGGTTTTGTTTCTGGTGTTGACCTGTAGGCGCCGTCCCCAAAAGGCCTCGGTACTACAATAGGATGGGGTCTGGACTTATAGCCAGAATCTGGATGTCTCACCTTTCCTTGTGGGATTGGGTTGTTACATCCTCCCCCACTCAAAAGGGGAGCCGTCCTCGACTCTGATACCATTTTGTCACAGACCCGTCACACCAGCCCAATATTGGCTCTGATACTATTTTGTCACAAACCCGTCCCACCAGCCCGATATTGTCCGCTTTGGGCCTTTGACCAGCACGGTTTCGGTTCTGCGGCTAACCCGCAGGCGTCCCCAAAAGGCCTCAAAGTCTTGTGCTCGGAGCCCATTAAGCTCCAAAACACGTCATATTAAGCATAGACGGCATCGCACATATAGCCCAGTATCTGGGCAACCTCATAAGCGATGTGGGACTTTACACATAGCAACTGAAAATTTAATTGGGGCTCTACCGCTTGATATCAGGTGTTTCAAGACTTACAAGAACCAACAGCAAAACAAGCACAAACCCTTGTTTGAAGCTACAAGAAGTTCAACAAGCACAAATGCATGCGAACTACTGCTCATGGCAACTGTTTATGCAAGCTTACATGCACTTACTCTTTACAGTGTCCCCAGGAGGCAACCTTAGAGTAAGTTATGAGAAAAAGAAGCTTTTGCTGCTTAACTAACAAAAAATGGAGTCGTTAGTGAGAAAAACAGGAGTTCCCCAACTATGGAATTAAAATTCTTATTCTATCTGCTTTGTTTGTTGTTAACTTACATTCCTTGTGCTCCTTTCCGTCTTGACTGCAAGTGCAGCATCTAAAATAACAAACATGCATGAAGTGTCAGAATAGTTTTGAGATATCATTCAGAAATATATGAATGGAATAATTAACCAAACATGATGTTTTAGAGTCATTACCTGACTGGGGAGGGATCTCCCCTCATTTGTTTCTCAATTTCACTCAAATACAATCCAAACAAGGCTGACCTGCGTAACCAATTTAAGCACCTTCAACATCATCAAATCAAATGCACCAAGCAGTCCAAAGTCACAGCTTTTCCCTGGTACATAATGAATCTCTAGGAGACAAACACAAACTTAAACGTGACCCTTTGGGCTTAAACATGACCCTTTTGCCTAAGCCATGCCCAAAGTTCATAAAAATCCATCCATCATAATAAACTACTCCCATGCATATTAAGTGAGAAAAATACTGTACGATGAACGAATTGCTGCCGCTGCCAGGACTGGAGGAAATTCCCACAGCTTGTGAATTTGAATGTTCAACAATGCTGTCAGATACTCAAGAATGTCAAGTTCCTAGTCCAAAATAAGAAACCAAAGTGTGAGACACTAATGGAAGTCCTACTTGAAAGTGTGTCAGCTACAATGAAAATGAGAAAAAAAAAAAAAAAAGGGTGCTACTATATGAACTATGAAGAACTATATGTCAATAGCACAAAAAGAAAACAGATTTAAAAATCACACACTACAACTTTTTTACAGATTAATACATGTGGTACTGTAGTTATTTATCCAGATAATCATTGTTCTAATGCACTGCTATTTATTGGAGATGACCAAAAATTTAATGGACCAAACAACCACAATGCTTTGCTCATTTGTGTTTCTTCTAGACTACAGGTGTACTTCCTTTTTGATATCTAGTCATGCATCATGCACCATAGGGTAAAGATAGTTCAGCCTGGTAGATTTATGGCCTTACCCCATCCATGGAAACCATGATACATGTATGGGCCAAAAATACTAGAATTTTCGAAAGCCCCAATTCACAACTCAAAACTATGGTGTCTTGTGTTCCTCCCAGACCAAGAATACTAGAATTTGGGGTCTGAACAAGTTACGTCTCCAAAACACTGTTTTCCAAAAACATTCATGAATATAGAGAAAAAGTGTGGGAGAGATGGAAATACACACGATAAATAAGATTCACCCATTGGAATTTTCATAACAAGATAACCACCACCACCATCATCATCAAAGCCTTGTCCCAACTATATTGGGGTCGGTTGCACGAATTTTGTTTTTCTATTTCGATCTATCTTGAGTCAAATCCTCATATAAGTTACACTTCTTCATATCTGTCTTTTCTACCTCCATCCATGTCCTATTTGGCCCACCACTTCTTTGGTGGACCATCAACCTTCATAGCCAAACTTTTCCTTACCGACGTCATTACCGGCCTACTTTGGACATGCCCAAACCATCTCCATTTTCATAACAAGATAGATTCAAATTTTTGCAATGCATTTAACAAGGACCTGTCAATTTACCCCTTTTTGAGTTCTTTAAAAAGTAAACCTAACAGAAACCTGAGTGTAAATCTAAACTCAACTGGTTGGTGATATCTAAAAGAGTTTTTCTAATTAATAACCAAAAGCACCTTATTCATGTCACTTCCCCATACCTAGTTCGTAAATTATCCATCACGGCTCAGTTCATATCCAGATTGTGAGATCTCGCATTTGTATGAAAGGTGACTTCACAAGGTTACAAAAGGAAAATTTTCAAACATTAAGAAACTGGTCTTAAATCCAGAAATTTGGAATCTGCAACACTGCTCCATTAGCCCACCAAATCACAAGTTTGGATCGGTAAACCATGGGCCCCACACTTGAGGACCGGGCGCCAGAACAAGCTGTACATTAAGTGACACTTGGGACAAAGATGTTTCCTCCACGACCATGATGCCAGCTTTACTTCAGACAGCTTATAACAGGTCCATTCTTTTCAGGCAGTAAGATAGTTCAAGAAGATAATCCTACATAATGTCCATAGAAAAGATTTCCTATTTATTCGCTACTCACTATTTTAGAATAGGTCAAGCAGTTTGCTGTCCCTGGTTCATGTCACTTGTACCAGTACACCTATGAGAGGTGTTTTTTGTATGTTCTAGGCTGAGCTGTATTTGATCCTTCATTAATAAATTATTACTGTTACCGATAAAAGAAAAAAAGTTTGCTTTCCCTAGTTAAAGGCAAAGAAATTCTGGTAAAAATAATTTCAGAAAACAAGTGTTACCTTTGAATTCAGCATTTGATCTTTAAAATGAGGATGTTGGGATCTCTCCCAGAATGTGTTGCACATGTCATAATATTGCTTGGAAATTGGGAGGGAGTCATAAGAAACAGAGATAAAGTGTTTAATCACACAACTCCATCTGCTTGAAATAAAGCCTAATAACAAGAGCTCCTGTCGCGATATATGTATCCATGAATTACTAACCATCGAAAAATCAGACATAGTGGTAATAATTTGTACTGCATTACCAAAAAAGAAATATTCACCAACCATATTGCCTTTCTAAAAACACACACTCAAGCAATGAAAAGAATTGCTAAATGTCAATAGATAAACAAGATTTACATAAATACTTTTTCATATGAATATGGTTGCAGGTATTGTTTTTACATCTTCATTTTTTTCTCATAAAAGAAGAATGAAGGGTTCTTTTTTTTTGGGGGGGGGGGGGGGGGGGGGGGTGGAGGGGGGGGCGGGGGTGTGGAGAGGAAAGAAACAAAAAACAGTTGTAGGTACTAAGTGCAGCATAGATCTGAGTACCGAGGGTTCTCCAAATTCCATATTCATCCAATACAAGTACATCAATGGCTGAAGATAAGTAATAATAAAGTAAAACTCTTTCCTGAAAAGTATTTTCAACTCAAAACTGTAATCCAATCTGTTTATTTACATAAATTCTATATAACTAGTTGATCTATAATTTAGGTCCCTATGAAGGAGGATCATTGATCCTTGCCCTTTTCTTGATTTCCAGAATATCAGACACAGGTTCAAACTATTTTGAAAGAATCTGAGTACCCTAACTTATAAGTTGGTTAACACTGGAAAATGGAAAACGCAATAGTATTATTGATGTGCCAACTTAACAACTAATTGAATAGGCACGAAATGCACTTTTTCAACTGCTAATTGTGAGAAATTTCATGTTTCTGTGGACAGTCTTGAGATGTTAAGTATTTTGAAACTTCACAGCTCATTTGCTGATCTCAACACTCAAGCATCTCTCGGCCATTGTCAATTACAAAGTTCAGTGAAAACATAATTAAATCTTGGCAGAATTGAGTCACCACTATAAAGTTAATTTCTACTCTGAAAGTAATTTCTACCTTAACACAGGCAGAGGTCCCGATTACTAGATCTCGATTGGATATCCAACTACTGTGATTAAACTAGTATCTAACCCTAATTCCGATTTAATAAAGCAATCAAACCACAAGTAGAGAAAGACACGAGAATTATACGTGGAAAACCCTAAAAAGGAGAAAAACCACGGGCCTTATCGTCTAGGCTAACAGACAACCAAGCACTATGTAAACTTAGAAGAATACAAGACACTTACAACCCTTTTCCCAGTTGTTGACTTAACCTAAGGACTGCCTCAGATCTTGCTGACATCACGTCACAAATCTTCACCGCGCTTGCGCAGAACCGCCTTCGGGAAGGGGATGGAAGAATGACCCAAAACTCTAAATCTTCAGCACAGCAACACCTTTGAAGTCTTGGGGGGAAAAGATGATGGATCTCTCAACCTCTCTATCTCAGGAATTTGTCTTAATCAGTATATCTATTAGGTTGAGAGATGAAGCCTTTAAATAGTCTTCAATTCGTGCTTGAGAGGCTCTAGGATTAGCAATTAGCATCTTGATTGAAATAGGAATCCTCAGTGCATCAGGAATGGAAATTCTTAGGTTCGCTCGAACGACATATGGAGTTCGCTCGAGCGAACTACTCTCTGGAATTGCAAACTGAAAGCAGCAGCCTGGTCGCTCGAGCGATCTTATGGTTCGCTCGAGCGAACCAGTCTCTGTCACACCTATCTTCAAGACAGAACAAGGATGGGTCGAGCGCACAAGAAGTTCGGTCGAGCGAAGAAACCTGGGATGGGTTCGCTCGAGCAACCCATAGAATCCTTATAGAACTAGAAAGCTTCAGTCTTCTGGAAGAGGATCTTTGACAGTCCGAAACCTATGATAAAAACATATTTAGAAATCTCAATTTTGTCCGGACTCAATGAATTTGCCAACTAAAGTCCTAACATACTCCAAGTAATATGTCAAAGTAATATGTCAAATAAACAATCACATTTAAACTCAAACAATTTAAAAAAATTACTGACACCATATGGTTACTCGTCATTCTAATTGAACAATTAAAAACTAGTAATGGCAGCGGGCAGGATGTAGCAGGTGAATTGCCTTGGACACAGGTGGGCCTCTCTTTCATCCATGTTCTGTATTTAATTTTTTTTTTCATTCATTATGGTTGAAACATTATTGGTAATTTTGGACATCATTGTTTAATTAAACCTATGCTGTTAGTTTATTCAACTGAGTTAAAGATGAACTTAGTGGAAGCATAGTATAAACTTTTTTTTACTGGTGCATACTACAACTAAATCAGAAAATGAAAGTGCAAGATGATAATTATTTCTGCATTCAAATTCTGATTCATTATGACTTCACGAATGATAGGTAACTGTGTACATCATTGTTTATTTAAGTGTAACATCATTCTTTATTTAAGTGTACAAAAGAAGTTTATTCGATTGCATAGTTTGTATAACACAATGATAGAGCAAGAGAAATGGACCTAAAAGTTGGTATTTTTGACAAGCTTGAATAAATAGACGCAAGGAATATCAAGGTTATCTCAAAGAAAAATTTTACTTACTATAATTTCTAGAAGATTATTGTTATAGGCTTCATTAGAAGCTTTCAAAGACTCAAATACCCGAAGCCATTGAACCTTGGGAGCTGAAAAAATCAACTTGGCACCTGAGACCAATCTAATAGTTCTCTTATCAAGCAAATAAGAGAGACTCCTTGCTTTCCACTGGTTCCATAGAGCAAATTCCTTCAGCTTCTCTTTGTTCCTGTTTGCAAACACTAATTAGTGTTAAAAACTCCTTGGCACCATAAATTTACTTGTCAATTGCAATGACAAGGGTTAAGAATTTATTGAACCAGACTATAACCTAGTGACTTGGACATTGCCTCAGTCATTGCAGTTAGAGCATCATGACCTAGCTAGATTTAATTTAGAAATCATCTAATGTTTTCATTTGAGCTGCTAATGGTCAAGTTCTTCTAATTTTCTATCTATTTAGGTCAACCATTTAAACTTCAGATATCCATGACAGCATATCATGCCCAGTCTAAATGAAAACTATGCAAAGAAACCAAACTGAGACAGAGCTGAATACTGGAACAATTATTAAGATAGGTATACATATTCTAATTTTGGAACTCAAGAACACGGTTGACATTTTGAAAAGTGACTTTCCTCAACAATACTAATGAATAGATGTTAATCAATTCCATCAGCAATAAATAACAAAACCATGGTAGACTGAGGACAGAAAGAAAAATCCACTTCAGCAGCAGAGATTAAATCAAATAAATTACTGCAACAGAAAATTTGTGATTATTGAGTAAAACCAAGCAATCAGGTAACAAATCCATACATCATAGTCTTACACTGCGAAGTTATTTGACTTTATCGAAAAAATAACATCGAATATCCTAAAAAATAGTGACTGATGACTCTGAAACAATGTCAGTCACATAAAGAAATATGATGAAAATAAATGAGAACAGCCACCTTTCAGTAGCAAATTCAAAATGGGGCCGCACTTTTGGTAATAAGATTTTCATCTGGTTGACCCCATGATAAGATAGAGCATGCACTAACCTCCTCCCTATCAAATGATTATGCAAACCTCATTAATGTTTGTTAAAGGGCAATGACAGGAAATGATCCAAATTCAGTAACTGCAAAATTGGACAGTTAGAAACATCCAAAGGAACACTTGTTAGGATTAGATCATATCCATGATAGGGAGCATCATATTAACAGTTTGAGTTACCAAAAGATTGGCTGCACAAGTATGGAATTATTTAACATTGTAATTTCTAGATGTCCTAAAAGATAGCCCACTTACACAAGAGACATGCCAGCAAGTGAACACTCTTCCAATGGGAAATTGTAGGACCCAACCCATTCGTTCTTCGTAACAATCTCTGAAAGAACATCCAAGCTTTTCTCAATTAAAGATGTGCATGACACTACATTCTGCCTCTTCAAAATATCTCGAATAACAAATCCCGAATGATCATGACTACTGAATTCCTTGGTGGCAGGGGATCCAGAATCCATAACACTGTCTACGCCACCAGGACCACCGGGATTGCTTACATGAGCGTGTACAAGTTGGTCTTTGGACAAAAAATCAACTATAGGATATGATATCATAGAATCCTTGAAGAAACCCCTCTTCCCTTGAACCAGATTTAGTGATGCCGTCTGCAGCATTAACTTGTCAATATATACATTAGGGAAATCATATTCTACTTTACTGAGGTCATCAAGGTCCATCTTGATAGTCGCAGTGAGAAGAGCGTTGAGATGCTCATCTCTGAGAGGGAGTGTTTGAAGCAAATGTTGCAAAACAAAATCTCTTGCTTTACTAAGAGTTGCAGAAGACAGATGTGCAAGGCCCTGCATTTTAAGAGCGACTAGCAATAAGAGATAGAGATCCTGAAACTTTATTTCCTAAATAAATTAGCCAAATTCCTCTGGTGTTTCTGATATAAAAAATCCATTATTTCTAGTTCTATTAAAATATTGCCAAAGTATGTATTTATTATTTTCCTTTCGTATTGACTGAATATTAGTAATATGCAACAATTTGTTCATCACCTGAGGGAAATAAGGATTTGTTCTCAGCTCCAGCAGAGCTGTGTCAAGTTCTTTAACTGAGTCATGATAGCTGTCAAGATCCTGTAGGCGCCTAAACACCTGCTCAATGCATAAGTGCTTTTTACTGTTATAAAAAGATGAGAATGACTAAAAAATTTGGAACATAACGAAGCACGTCTCTGTTACAAAAGAATGGCTGCAACTGGAAATTTTTTGAGTTAGTCAAAGGTTTTAAATACAGTGTAGCAGTCCCATATAAGGATTGTAGGCATATGGAAATCAATTGGCTTGCAGTATGAGTTTCCGTCAGTACCTAAAATAAAATTTTGGTGATATTTGGGGCAAAAGAAAAGGTGGATTGACACAATCCTCTCCAATGCAATTTTTGCCCCTGCTCCACCCTTGGCATTTTGTGAAAACAATAGATACCTGTCTCATGATTTCATACAAGAGCAAACATGCCAATTAGAAGATGTGCTTGCAAAGAACCTATTTCTGCAGCCTTCCCACATAAAGAAAACATAGAAAAATAAATAAACCACAAGAAACGCGAAGCATAAAAGTAGAGCCAAAAAAGATACCCCATTTATCAGTTCAGCCTTTGGGCCTTGCTTCTTCCATTAGCAATCCAAAAGTAATGACTGAGATATCAACGCCTTTGTTCTAGCGGTTCAAATAATCATAGGATCATTCTGACAAGAGCCCATTGCAAGGTTGGTGTAGAAAGATCAGAGTAAGACTGGTAATCTCTAATTACCATTGAGATCTCTACAGTTCAAATTTGTATTATGGACAGTTTAATCCCCGTTTCCACTTGTTCGCTCTACCTGCTTTCACTAAATCTAAAGGATCCATAACTAAACCAGAGAATAGCCTTAGATTTACAAATACAACTTAATTCATCGCATCCTTGTTGTGGAAGCCCGATTCCCATTTATTAGAGATTGAGTTGAACAATTACAATTAACATAGATTGAAATAATCAAGCATGCAAGTAGCAACAAATTGAAGTGTCCCAAATTGGGACAGTCAAAAACTCCCATGACATCTCACTGGAAAACCCAATGGGATCAATAGCTTAAAATTTGCTTAAAATCTTAATACAGCATTTGAATACAAGGGTAAATCCAAAAGCAGCTCAAATAGAAATAGAAAAATACAAGTATTTGAAGAGAACTAAAGACGGCATGATCTTACTTCTTCAAAAAAGAGACCCCATTGAATGACTTTCTTTATATTTTCTGCATCCCAATGGGCGAGAAGGCCAGACGATTGGTACCCAGAAGAGAGAATCAACATATCTACAAACCCTTTAATTAGAGACAAGAGATCTTCCAAAGAAATATTTGGATGAGACCAACCCATTCCCTCTTTTCTCCAAATTCAACCAAGAAAACAGGAAGAATAGAATAGAAGAGAGCAACAAGGAGATTTTATGGGCAAAATCTGCCTTCTAGAGATCCAGAGAGATTTGGAGAAACCACTGATCCGTGAGAGGAAGAGAGAGATTTGGAGAAATGTAAGGTTTTAATGGATGTTTTTGAGTTTCTATGCGGAAGGAAAAAGGGCGGTTTCATAGATTCTGCTTTTGATTCTTCCCGCCCTTTTTTTCCCTCTTGCATATGGGATCATTGGTCGTTACGGAGAAGCTACCTGACGAACTCTTATTAGTGACGGACTCACGACTCTATTACTAGCTAAAAGCTTTATTTTATTTTATATAATAAAAAGGACATCATCGAAC
Organism: Umbellularia californica; assembly: GCA_028538565.1. Lineage (NCBI taxonomy): Eukaryota > Viridiplantae > Streptophyta > Magnoliopsida > Laurales > Lauraceae > Umbellularia > Umbellularia californica. The sequence goes on along the minus strand of JAPQWN010000001.1, from coordinate 6,360,655 downwards.
CATTCATTCTTATTAAGATATTATTACATTTTCCACGCATGATCAATGAATCAGGATCACCCGAGGATTTTCCCACGGTGATCATAAGTGGACCAATCGTGTGTATTGCAGGCTATCCACAGTGACATAGTAGATCCTGATTGGTCCACTCACGGTCACTATTGAAAATTATCACACGATCCAAACTCATAATCAATAGAAAATGGAGATTCGCTTGTGTGAGAACACCTCTCATCGTATTATGAAAGGTAGGACCCAAGAGATCATTAGGCTGGAGAATGAAAAGATATGTATAAATAGGCCTCAAATATCAAATTTAAGATCAATCTAGTGTCCCTAATTTAACAATCCACGGCCTACAAATTAAATAATTTTATATTTAAAAAACTTTCAACCTTTCATCCAATGATCCAATCCATCACAGGGATGCTAACTTGGAATGGGTAACCAAAAGGAGTCTCATGTGTGTAAATGAGTGGGATGAATCATAAAATGAGCCTACTAAAAATCTCACAAATTCCATCGATAAGAGATGTAGGAAATAAACTGCAAGGGGTAAATCAATTGACCTAGGACAACGATTTGCATTCAGAGGATAAGAATTCGAAACTGCACTATCTTATTGATGTATATATATATATTATTCTTTGGTAAAATGGAATGCATTTTTAGAAGTAGATTTCAAACATTAGATCAAACAAAGGTCGGACACGCCTAGGTAAAAAAAAAAAATGAAAAACTACCGAAGTCCAAAACCCTAGCGAACTCGCGGATGTAACCAGGGGCATTTTCGTCCATACATATTGTTTCGGAACCAAAAACACTAGAAAACCCTAGCAAAGAGAGACATGGTCGTTTTCTATATAAACAGAAAGAAGGCTTAGTAGTCTCTCTCGGCCGCTGGAGCAAGCATCGCATTGTCTAAGAAGAAGAAGAAATGTCGAAGCGAGGTACGTAAATCTCTCCCTCAAAAACCCTCCTAGGGTTAGGGTTTCAATCTTCATTTCCTCTCATAAAGTTCCAGATTCACAGACGCTATCAATCCGCCAAACCCATCCGCACCGTCCAAAACCATCCAATCCGCCACTCGATTCTCTGACGGTCAATGGAAGTTGAGATCTCCGATCTAGAAGAAATCCAGATTGGTTGGATACAGCCATCAGCTTAGTCGTCATGACTGAATCTGATGTTCGATGAATTTGTTTCTTGATTGATTCGCCATGAATTTGTGTTTCTGTGGAATTTTCAGGTCGCGGAGGGTCCGCCGGAAACAAGTTCCGGATGTCGCTGGGTCTCCCCGTGGCGGCGACCGTGAACTGCGCTGACAACACCGGTGCAAAGAACCTTTACATCATCTCCGTGAAGGGGATCAAGGGCCGCCTCAATCGGCTGCCATCCGCCTGCGTCGGAGATATGGTCATGGCCACGGTCAAGAAAGGAAAGCCTGATCTCAGGAAGAAGGTCATGCCTGCTGTCATAGTCCGCCAGCGCAAGCCCTGGCGCCGAAAGGATGGTGTCTTTATGTACTTTGAAGGTAATACTTTCCTTTCTTGCTTGGTACCTACTCATATGTTTCTTCTGTTGAATTTTATTCATCCATGTCTTCTTCTAGTGCTGCAAATTTTCCAATGGAATTTATACATGCCTACCCTATGGATTAGCTTGTCTCATTTGACACTGATGTGAATGACATTCTCAGTTGGATTTAATAGCAAAAAGTCTGAATGTTATAAATTATAAAACCATTTGATCTGGGTGATGTTTTCACAGACTAGGTGTACATTGTGATCTATCTATTCATCTTATCCTTTTTGATTGATTCTTTGCTTGGGAGTGGTCTTTACAGGAAAAACATTATTATTGTTATCGACCTTGCGCTGCTGTTACCATTATCATCACTCTTGTTGTTTCTTCCTCCACTCTAAATTGGTCCCTGTTGGTCTCACTCTACACATCACATAAGTCAGTCAAACTTAACCAGTTTAGATGTGAGGTTATGGATGAATTGTTTGGCCTATAGGGGTTTTTTAATTGAATGCGAACAATTTCTGCATTTCAACAAGTAGGGAGTTGTTGCCTGGTACTCTGTAGCATAATTACTTTTGATTCTATTTGATTGTTGCTTCTTTAATCCTTTTTTGAGTGGACGGCCTTTTTATGGAATCAGTTACAGTAAGAAGCATACATAAAGGTCCAGTGTTAATCAGCATAATGCTCCTATTCCTGCGTTGTTATGTCTCCTGGTGAACCATGTATTCATTTACTAAAGAAATTTCACATGTGACATGTGGTTGCCTCTATGCTCTATCAAATCAAAACCTTGTCATTTTTTTATGACCTTATGCTGTGATCATGTTATTCATTTTTCTGATTCTTTGTTTAATCGGATTCATTTTTATTTTCTATTTTTGCATCTACCACACTTTTATTTATGTTGGTAAATTGAGTATCTGTTAACCATCATCTATAGTGCCAGTTTGCCTTCTTTATTTGGTCTCCATTCCTCAGACTCCCTATCATTTCTTTGTTATTTCCTGAGTCTTCTACAGACTACAACTCTGATGGAGCTATGGCGATTGTGCCCTTATAAAAGAAGTGGTCAGTTTTTATGGAGAATGCTACCTCATGGAATGCAATTGTCTTTGTTGATTTGTACAGTTTGTCATCTTTCCTGTAACTTTTTTAATCCAATTGTTGCTTCTTTTTAGCTTACTGGGTGGGTGCCTTTTGTTGTGGGGTCATTCACAGTGAGAAGCATACATAAAAGTTCCTGTTTTAAACAACATAATGCTCCTACCGCACTGTGTTACCTGTCAACTGGTAAACTATAACAAGTATATTCCTCCTAGTAAAGAAACGTCAAACAAGGTGTCACTTCTATAATTCTATTGAAACCAAACTTGGGTCAATATATTGTTCTCGTGCTCTGATCCTGTTTTTTTTTATATATTTTAAAAAAATAGTTTTAAGTGGAGTGCTTTTTATTTTTTAATTTATATATAAAGCATATAGCATGGACTGATTGTCGCGTTATGTACTTTTCTGTAGAAAAAATGATCACACCAGTTAAGTAACTTGACTGCTGTTAACCAGTATTACTTTCTTCTTATATCTTTGTTTTTCCTGCCATGCCTTCTGCAGCTTTATCTGAGTGATAGTCATTGAACCCTGATGTGTTACCATTTTGAGTTGCAGTACCATGTTTTAACCTTTTATTATGTTACTTTGCAGATAATGCTGGTGTGATAGTGAATCCCAAGGGAGAAATGAAAGGTACCATTAACTTTTTGAGCAATTACAATAGCATTATCAATTTTACAGGATTCATCCCAAATTCAACATTTAAAAAAAACTGTGATAAATATGATTTATCTGTGATGAAGTACAAAAATGTTTATTCAGTTAGAGATTTATCCTGAAGTTGACATGTTAATTGCATCACTTCTAATTTTGCAATTTTGTTCAAGGTCATTCAAAGCATATCATAAAATCTGTTACTTATATTCTTTTATATAACATTTACAACCAGTAAGCCAGAAATAAAATTTTCCCAAAATCTCGACACTTTTTTTTTGCTTTCAAAATCAAGACAATTTTGTTACAGCCTGCTTGCTTGCAAGGTAATTGGAGGTCTAGTTTGCCTCAGTTTTTTTTTTTTTTAATGATGCAAAGTTCTTAACTTTTGAAGAAGGTAAAGCCAAATCACCAATATTTCATAAGCTTCTTTGCTGTCCTTGATAGAGCATTTCTCAAGCCTCTTTTGACAAAAATTATGATTTTAGAATATAGCAGCCCCACTTCGTAGTCATCCCTCATTGAGTGTTTGCCTCTTCATTCGAGTCTCCTTTGCAGGCTTCAGTAGAGGTGACTAAATGTCAAGAGGACATTTGATGCTAAAATGAGGGTTACTAAGAGACGCCCTGCAAAAAACATTTACCCAACACCCTGTCACTGCTCTTCTGTCAATTTGGAAACTAGAACCTTTCGAAGTGCCTTTCTGAAAATGTCACTTTGTTTTTCGAATATTGATAAACTCCAATTTGAAAAGAAAAACCTAATAATAACAAATGATCTGGTTAAAAACAGAGTGCAGGATAGTTTATTTAAGATATTATTCCTTGATGGAATCACCTCTAACTTCAATTTTCTGTATGATTTAACAAGATTTTCTTGATCTTGATTCCTTGTTTAGATACCCGGAACTAGGTTGCCTTGTATTCAGGTTACATGTGATTGGTCATGTCAAGGAACAAAATGTGACTTGCTAACTAGGGAGATGCATGAAATCTTTTGTTAGCTTATGAATTACCCAGACTTGGTTTGCAAAGATCCAGGTAGACTGTTTGGACTCTACAATATCTGGAATGTTGATTCCTATTTTCTTTGGCCTTGTTACTTTGGCCTTGTTACTCTTGAAACAAATGTTAAGACAACTATGCTTGACTTTCTTTTGATGGACTTCTCATCACTTTGAGCCTAAACTGAACTTGCACCACCTGTTGAGCCCTCTTTATTCTTTGGATGGTATTAATATCCTAGAAATTGTGTTATATTTGCAAGCTTTGCTTGTGTTGGGTGTTTTGCGTTCCTCCCTGGACATAAATAGATTGATGTATATTTAATTTCTGACATAATTTTTGGTGGCAGGATCTGCAATTACGGGGCCTATTGGAAAGGAATGTGCAGACTTGTGGCCAAGAATTGCCAGTGCAGCAAATGCCATCGTTTAGGAGTGTTTTTGATTCATCTATATTTGAACTAAGGATTGGTTTGAAGTTTTAATCTTGTTTGCTATTTTAGTAGTAGATTGTCTGAATTCCTCATTATGCAAATTGGTGGCTTTTGTGATTTTGTTTTAGAGGTTTTGGAGCTGATTGAATAGTACTTGGCTGGTAGGGTGTGGTGCTGAACCAACTTTATCGCTTGTCACTTATCATATTATAAGATTGCTTAGTTTTATTATCCGTTTAGCAACATTCCTCAGATTGAAAAGAGGAATTCCATTTATCTTTGAATGGGTCATTTGGTTTAGATTCAGGATTAGCCAGCCTGTAAGCCTTTTTGTGGTGATGTGATATTAGAAAATCTGGTACAACTGGCCACGATGCAAATATGGAAAACCTTGGAGTGGGCTCAGCTGGACTGGCCTATGTGTGGATTAGCTATGATGGCCAGATACGGCATGGCTACGATAGGCACACAGCATGGATACGGAATAGACACGGATTTTATACATAAAAAGTGAAGTATTAAATATGATAGGACATGATACGGTGTCCATTTTGAAATATCCGTGCATCATAGTGGATTAGAGAGGACGGGGCCAAATAAATGCCTTGTTAATGATGCTCCTGTTGTCTTTACCTAGGTTTGAAAACTTGTGACAATAAAAAAAACTCTCAAGTTATGTTTTCTAAAATAATTTTAAAAATAGATAAAATACTTATAATATTTAAATATTTGTTTGTTTATGTAATCATGATAAAAAAATATAATTCTTAAATTTATATATACAAAAAATACTATAATAGAGAGAGAGAGAGAGCTTATTTCATAATTTGTTTGTCCAAATATCAGATGAAAAATATTAATTAAAAGTTTAGGATTTTACGGAAAATTTTTCGGGATTTGTTTGTTCGTCGAGGTCTCCATAGATTGTGCAGCACGCAAATGGGGTTTACTGCAGCTCCTACTGGCTTCTTTCTCTTTCTCCATCTTCCAGTCGCACGATCTAGTGTGAATGCTTCTACGTATCTTCCCTTGTTAATTTCACCAATTTGAAGCCGGTTCTTTGCTGCTGAATTCACTAGTGTTGGCGCATCCGTGTTTATGGTATAAAAATCAACGCCTGTGCACAAAAAATAATGCAAACATAGTATCAATGATTAGGAGAGAAAAAAACAACCTATATTCATCTAAACTTATCACAATTAGAACCTAAATCAAATAAAAGATTAAAAAATGGGGTTTGGGAGAGGGAAAGTAGAAGATAAACAGGAAATAATGGGACCTGGAGTCCGAGTCTGCTGCTTCCAATTCCGGCCACTTTAATCCTAACAGATTTCATTGCGCAAAATGGAGACGGAGTGAGAAGTAGGAGCACTCATGGTAGAGTGATGATACCATATTTTTCTGGATGACGCTATCAGAAAAAATATATATGAAAAAAAAAAACACTAATTGGCTGGAAGATCCTGTTTGTGCTGCACAATCCGCGGGGACCCTTCACGAGGAATGGCCAAATTTCAAAATTTTTTCAGTAAAATCCTCTTATGAGTTTCAATTAGCATATTTTAAATTGCACTGGAAACCTCCTATATACTTAAAACCTTTGACAAGTTTGAGATGCCCATGCTCAACGTCTGCCAAAAAAAGAAAAAAAAATACATTTTTTCAATATAGAAGCAGTATTTGTGCATATCAAAGAAACCCAATTGAAAGAAAGATGGATACCTATGTAAGATTTGGGAGGTCTCTTGGAGGAATGTGTATAAATGAAATCACAAACAGAATTAGAAAAGCTTGGGCTTGCCCGCTATGATATTTGAATAAATATCAACATAAAAAAGCATACAAGATATTGCATGTTACAAAATTTGTTTGTCCAACTATCAAATGTAAAATATTAATTATAGTTTTTTAAATTGCCGACTGGGAACCTACCGTATACTTAAAACTTTTGATTTGAGTCCATCATCAGAACGTGATTGACTCCAGAGAGTTAGGAGTCAACTTGAGAATTTTTCCAACTTTGTCTTATAAAAGATGCTATGTTTTTCTCTTATGAGACCATGATTTGATAGCTTTAATATTAGTGGTATTCAGAGGCGGATGCAATGTATATTCACTGGTTGGGCTGGGCCCCTAGTGAATTTTTGGAAAAAAGAATTATATATAATAAGTTGGACCCAATGTAACCAGGCCCCCAATAAAAGATATTAGGCCCATTCTTTATACATATTATTAGGCCCATTCTTCAACTATTAGGGCATCAGAATATGAAAACTCGTAGGGAACAACTGTGATAAATAAAGATTTCTTTGTTTTATTGCTTGAAACTATTACATTATATTCGTCCCATATAAATAACAAAAAAAAAAAAAAAAAATCCGGTGGCGTTGTCTCCGGACCCCCACTACTTAATCGTGCCCCCAGTGAGTTTGAATCCTGGATCCGCCACTGGTGGTATTTTAACCATATGTTTCTTTGAGATTCAATCCTTAGGGCCTGTGGAAGGGCCAATACTGATCAAAGGTGGGCCCAAGGCCCCACATCCTACTTATGCTGTAGGTCGACGGAGGAGATATCTCTTTTTTCATCATGTGCATACAAGGCCTAAATCTAGCGTATGAGTTATATGGCTTTATGTAAAGGTGTACTATAGGAAAGCCCATAAAAGTCACCTAAGTAATCGTCTGTGCTCCCTCTTACTCGACAAAATAACTCTGTTTAAGCCTCTTGCACAACCGCATCCTAATATGGCCAGAGTTAGGCTACAGCTTGTAAATTTGGGTGCCTATAAATGGATTTGATCAATCATCAGGCCCATACTAGTGGGCCCAAGACTTGAGAAAGATGTATACAGCTTAGTTGACCGTACTCAATTGGTCATCAGCTCAAATTTAATATATAATAATCTCTAACATGATAGATGATCCCATCATGCAAACCAGACAATTGCCAAGTAAAACTAAACTATTTGAACACTGATGGGGTCCTCCGGAGTAACTAATTAGGAATTCGAACCATGTTTTCTGACTACAATGATGGACAATCATATTTTTGTTACATTGAGAGTGGCTACTTATGGCTGATAACATTATTATATAGATTAATAGTTATCTCTTGTTCATGAGAGTCATGAAAGCATAGGCAAACCAACACATTACCTATTTATTTATTTATTTATTTTTAATCAGCCAACTCAAGTGAGAGCCCATATACACATGGGAAGGGAAGCCTGCACACGGATACGCGGGAAAGAACCATGGGCAAACAGGTGAGAACTGCCACTTGGGTAAGGAGTTGTTCTCACATGAACTAATTAGTTACGGCATGTTTGTGCAGCGCGGCGTTTCTGCAGCAAAAGTTTTCTCTGCTTCAGTGACTTCTTCACGAGGAAAAGCATAATTTTCTGCAATTCTTTGAAAAAGCAATTCTTACGTAGGGGAAAACTGCAGCACCACCAAACACATGGGAAGGGATTTTGTTAGGATTCATTTTTATAGAAAAAGACATTAACACCCTGAAAAGAATATTGTCTTGACTGCTATAGGTACTGTGCAAAGGAAGAAACAACGTGGAAGATTTTCTCAAAAGACTGAACAAATGATTTGTATTGTTTCATTGTTTTTTCGCTATAACAAGCTATACAAGAGGAGGTTTTCAACCGAAGATGGTCACTAATCAAAACCGGAAAAATAAATACAAGTTGCAAATATGCCTTCATCAATTGCAACACCCAATTGCCCCAAATAATAATATCTTCATAGAATCACCTAGCAAATCTCCACCTAAAAATAAATTGAAACATCTATTCATTTCCTTCTTTCAATTGCCCATCCATAAAAGCAGTAAAAGGTAACATAAAGCCCGGAGTGATTCAGATTCATCTCAGAATTAAAGCAGTCGATTTAGTCCCTGTGTCAATAACAAGCATTTGTCAGTATATAGGTCATAGGAAAAAAGCTAAAATTGTTCGTACTGAAGGAAGATTTGCCTCCTCGACATCTTGAGAGCAGATAGAAATCTTCCTAGCAAGGAACCAAATGCAGGATAATATGATGACAGGATAGGGTGAGGTTCCCATGATGATAGGAACAATTAGATAATGTCAACACTGCTATGATAGTGTGAAGCAAAAGCTATAATGGTGAAATTGGCCCAAATGTCACTCCAACTAATAATATCGGATGAATCAAGGATATATTCATCCATGGATCAAAGTATCTTCAACCACGACGTCATATTTTATCTTGGGAGTGAATATAGAATGTCTAAACTAAGTGTGGGGTTGGTTTCATTTGGATAGGTTTACCTTGAAAAGTGGGTGGTAATGTCGGAATTCTGCTCAAACATTACCATATAGGAAAAAAAGTTTGTCCATTGCCATTGAATTTTTAAGAAGGAATTAACTGCCCAAAAGAAAAGGAAAGGGCAAAAAAAAGAGCATGTTTTTGAGGAAAAAATGTACTGACTTCTTGGAGGTTTCAGATCCCGGCAGAATTGGCTTCCGCAGCAACACTTAAATGCCTCAATTGGATGATTTCGGTCGTCAAAATCGATCCCATAATCCTGCAATTGATTTCCATGTGCAAGAAATTCTCATTAACAACAGTTCTGACAAATAACTTTCTCAATGAACTAGATTATTGTTTCGAATGGATTATAATCACAAAGTAGATATCAGTTATTATAAATGCACAATTGATGTGTTTGTTACGTGCATAGAACTGGGTTTATTTTGGGACATTGACAAAGATTTGTTTATTGATAAAAGTGTGAAAGTATATGGTGTAATCTTACAGAATAAGAGCTCTACGTACAAATACAGAACTGTAATCTTGTTCCCAATTAATTTTTGACTTGAGGATTTACAATTGCTAGAAATGGATTTTCCAAATCCTCGAGGAACACCGGTGAGGAGTTCCTGAGGACTAGGAAGCCAAATGTGAACTAAAAGTCAAAAAAGTTTCCATGGGCTCAGCCAAGTTGAACACCAACCAAAAGATACCAAGCTACTGGTTTCTGACAAACAAAGTATGAAGGTTAAATGCCATTTTCTTTAGAATGAAGAAATAATGTCTGCGGTAAAGGTGATTATGGAAAAACCTGGTGATGGCATTTTACAAGAAAAGAAACCATTTATTATTCATATGAACTACAGTTGTGGAGCATTTGAAGCATGGAGGCTCACCCATGTTAGCTCTTCCAATGCTTGTACATTTCTTGTTGTGAAAAAGGCAAGCTGCATGAAAGAACATGTGGATTTTGTTATCAGTATCTTCTGCAGTGCATATTTGTCAATACCATGAGAACAAAGGAATGTCTCATAGATAATAATATAAAGTGCTACTCAGAATGCTTACATGATAGTAATGGTGATCTGGAGTCTCGATTTCAACGGGGATACCAATCAAGTTTGCATCAAAGCATCTACAACAATCACATAGGATTATTATCTTGAAAATAATAGAGAGAGAGTGAAATATTTTTGCCTTCTAATCATTTAAAAAAAAAAGACATTTTGGAAAACTCTTTAAGATGAAAATAATAATAATAACATGAAAAGGCTCAACTAAAATGTTGATCAAGTTCTGGCAGATTATTATTGTACACTTTCATCATCATCATCATTCAAAGCCGTGTCCCAACTATGTTGGGGTTGGCTACATGAATTCTATTTCTCCATTCCAATCTATCTCCATTCTAATATATTTTGAGCCAAATCCTCAAATGGGTTGGCATTCTTCAGATCTATCCTTACTACTTCCATCAATTTCCTCTTCAACCTTACCTTCCCTTTTGGAGGGCCATCCACTTGCATAGACAAACTTTTCCACAAGGACGCCATTGCTTGCCTATGTTGAGAATGTCCAAACCATCTCAAATGAATCTCTTAATTTACCATCTATTGATGCTACCCCAAATGGTCTCAAAAGTTTCCGATTCTATCTTCCCTAGTTTTACCGCACATCCATATCAACATTCTCATCTTTGCTAGACTCATTTTGTGCATGTGTTGCTTCTTGATTGGCCAACATTCTACCCCATAAGTTGGTCTAATAGTTATCCTAAAAAATTCCACCCTCAATCTCGTTGGTTATACGACGATCACAAAGCACTCCAAAAACAAGCCTCCACTTCAACCATCCTACTCTCAATCTCTCAATCCTTACTAATAATCAACCCAAAGTATCAGAATGAATCTCTTTGTGATATCTCTTAAACTTAAATTCTCACAAAAGCTTAAGCTCTTTACACATCCCCACCGAAGTTGCAGTCCATATATTTTATCTTTGTACGACTTATTTTAAAGTCTTTAGATTCAAAAACCTCACGCTATCTCTCGATTCTTACATTTATGACATCTCTCGATTCATCCACCAACACTATATCATCTGCAAATAATATATACCAAGATACCTTGGTACCTTTTCTTGAATATGAGCAATGACCATGTCCTTGATGTAAACCTATGGTCGAAGTTGATCCTTGATGTAAACCTATGGTCACTGGAAACACACTATCTCTCCATAGCTAGTTCTCACACTCGTTACCGCTCCCTCATACATGGCTTTCATGATTTCAATATAACTTCTTCAGACACTACATTTATCTAAAACTCACAAAATAAAATCTCTAGGGACCAAGTTGTAGGCTTTCTCTAAATTGATGAAGATCATATGAAGATTTTTCCTCTCAATATTTTCCATTAATTGACCTCCTTGGCATGAAACCATAATAAAATTTTGGTATCTAAATCTTTGCTCCCCTACTCTCTCCCACAGTTTCATAGTGTGACTCGTAAGTTTAATCCCATGAAGGTGCAACTTTGTATATCTTCTTGTACTTGTATACAAGTACTACTACACCTTTTCTCTATTCATCTGACATTTTCTTTGTACTTAACATGTATACAAGTACTACTACACCTTTTCTCTATTCATCTGACATTTTCTTTGTACTTAACATCTAATTGAAGAGCCTAAATTAACCAAATCCATCGAACTTCTCCTAAGCATTTCCAAGCCTCTGTCAGACTGCCATGTGGGTTTAAAGCCTTTTCTCTCTTCATTTGTACCAATGCTTTCTTCACTTCTTACTACCCTAATTCTGCGATAAAAGGTAAGTTCCATTAATAACATATCTCCTCTCGTTCTTAAGCCTCCTCTAGAATCTTCATTTAAAAGTTTATTAAAATATTCTCTCTACCTTTCTTTAATATCATTGTCCTTCATTGAAACCTTTTGGCCATTGCTCCTAATACATTTGACATTATCTCTAAGTCCCTACTTCCATTTCCCTCTTTTTCATAAGCTTAAAAAACATCTCTCATTCTCTTGTTCTGAACTTAGTATATAGGCCATCATATGCTTTGGACATTGCATCACCTACTACTTTCCAAATTTCTTTCTTTGTCATCTTTATAAGAAATAAAATATCTTCAATTAAAGTGTAGTTCAGGAACTCCATTATTATGGGCACCAGAACTTGCTTCTCTACAATAGAAGTATGGAATCCTAAAAGAATTCCTAAAAAAGTGCAACAATTGGCCAACATATTACATTATCTCTATCTTCTCAGTCTCCCCCTACAGTTTCCTCGCATCACAAGTCACAAACTGTCTTCATTTGAATAAATCAAAGCATTTAATTTCTCAGAGAATTACCAAAATCCAAAATAGCATTCCACTACAACAATACCCAAAAGCACCAATAATAATACAATGAGGTAGCCACCCTGCATCATGGGAAGCTCTCAACTTGACAGGGGTTTCCCAATTCCCACAACTATAGTAGGGCAAAAAGATATGACTCTTACCGGTGTTTCTATACAATGGGGAAGCACCAGTGGTCCAACATCAAGGTTTCCAATGGAAGCAAATGTGACAACTTATGCAAGCCCAGTTAATGGGCTATCGAATACTTACGACTACAAACCAATGGTGATGATAATGATCCCACTTCCCATATGGTTAATAGATAAACCATCATAATTCTTTTTTTTTTTTTCCTTTAAAAGAACACTTGAGAATTCTGAAAGAAACTCTGTAAAGCATATATAAACATTGTTGAAACCAAATATCAACATTTAGTTCAAGATGGCAGAAGCCATTCAAATATTTAAACAATTACAATGGAATAAAAATATCACAAGGTTGTAATGTTACCTATGATTAATGAACCTTGCTACATTTCCATAAAATGTTGCATCCAAACAAAGTGCTTCTTCATCCTTCAAAACTCCTTCTGAACCCCAATCAGCATCTAGCAATACTGGATAAGTATGTTTGTCATTGCCAGTTGTCTGAATAGTACGATCATATAGCTCTGTGTTTGTTACTATTTCCCCAACATATTCACATACGAAAGTGCCTCTTGGCAATTCTTGAAGGGTTCGGAGGCCCCACCCTTTATCTTCAGATGCTAAATACACCTGTGCATGTCAGAAACAATGAGAAGCTGCAGGTCATATAGAGAGAGACTAAATCAATGAAAACAATAAAATAAAATAAATAATGTTGATATTTTGATAAATGATGAGAGCATACTCGAAATTTAGTAGAATCACTTACAGAATATAATAAGTATTCAACAAACTTGCATGTAATAAAGCTCAAAATTAAAGGGCAGGATCTGACCTGCAAATTGCATGTTATGCCTCGCTGAATTACTCGATTCCCACATTGTCTACTGCAGCCACATTTACTCCAGCACTCCTTGACAAACCTCCCCACTAAATGGCCCTTGCATGGTTCAGGCTGAACCTCATTCTTTGTCCTTTCTAATGGGCAATCATTACAATAAAACAGACGGTTTTTTGGAGGGTTGTGGTTCATAGAAATACATTCATCTAAAAACTCTTTCTTAAGCAGGCCAGATGGTGTATAAGCATACTCTCCCCCTGTTTCACGTGCACATGCACAAGGTATGGCTGATGACAAACAATCACCAAAACATTCTGAACAGCAATCTTCATCCCCAATTCGGGCAAGGGACAAATTAATATATGCATTTTGGTATACAATGTTCTGTGGTATGTAATAAAAGGATGGGGGATACAGCTCACTGGTCACTTCATTCAGCACTGAAATTCTCACTCTTTCATGGCCCTTGGTTATGTCGTCTACATCATGGAGTGGCTTTATATCATCAAAAGAGAACTGTTGCGTCTCTACAGGCACCAAACTGTGTGGACTTGTCATCGAGGATTCTGAACCTTCAATTTCATTTTTCTTGCCCCATTCATCATTGGATATCATAAGAACTCTCTTGCTAGGTTGACTGCGGTGACAGGGACCATCTAATTTATTCTGGGCAAGAGACCTTGTAACTTGTGCAGCCACCTTAGGAAAGTAATGGATGTTAGGTGAACCGTTTGAAAATTTTGTCGCCAAGTTGGAAATGCAATCACTTTTAGTACCAAGAACATCTTTAAGATTAGATTGTTTCGACAAATCGAGAGTTGGAGTAATATTTACATGCATTTCTTGTTTATCATTAGAATCAGCACTTAGTTCCAGAAGGCACTGGCATAATTCTTTCATCAGCTTCTTGACGGAAAAAGTGGGTTCAAGAATTCTGTATGATCTGAGACATTTATCCTCTACCAGTCTTAAAACTGCATCTGGATCTGGTGCATGGAAATCTGACCGAGAAAACGCAGAGTTACAGTGCAAAAAAAGCTTCACCTCACCATAGGTCGTTGATGCAATCTCAAAAGTAGCAGCAGATGCCTCTGAAACACTTTCACACTCAACTTCAATACCGTTCTCGCATGCTGTTTCCGGAATACCACCTTCATCTTCATTCCCTTGACCTATATATTGTGATGGTGAAGCTTCCACAGAATCTGCTTTCCCAGTAGAATAATCAAGAAATGAAAAACCGTTTTTATTTACTTGATCCATGTGAGCTAAAGAAGACAGAGCAAGCCCATAGAGCTGCATCACATGGATTTTGTATTTTATCAAATGCTACAAAACCAATCAAATGAAAAAAAATATATATATATATATATATATTTTTACAAAACCAGGTTGATCCTTTTTTTTATTTATCAATTAGAACTGCATCTAATAAAACTTACCAGTCAAAAGGGAGAATCAAATAAACAATAAAATAATTTTCCAAAAAAAACTAAAATTAAAATTAAAGGTGTAACTTAAGAAACAACAATTTTAAAATCTACTATACTGAAAACTGAGACACCGTACCGTAGCACAAAGTCACAACCTTATATATGACTACCTTTTTATGGTTTATGACTTTCATATTTCATGAAGAATGACGGATGTCCATGCCATTTATACATTCCAGTAGGTGGAAAGCAAATAGAACCAACATTGTTCTTTTTTCCTTCTTCCTAACACCCTTTATCGTATGGAAAGCGTAGTACATTTACTTGTTCGATGATGCGGTGCTTCAATCTCAGTTGAGGAAGGAATAAACTTATAAAGAGCACACAAATATAACAGCAACCTTAAACATTTTATCAAGTTGATGGCTATGATGCCCAAATATGCATACAGGTACAGACACAGATACAGAATTGGGGATACAACTCTACACTAATAAAAATCTAGGGCACGAATACGATACAGTTGTCCTAATTTTCTTTTTAAGACAATTTTGAATTAATGAACTAATCATTGTTTACATTCCTTTTTAGTAGTTTTTATGTTTAGAAGTTGAAAAAATACAAAGAATTATCTGAAATAATAGACTTAATAAGTAGTGTATGCTAAACTTGTACCCTAGAAGTATCAGTGCATTATTTGGTACCAATATGAGTGTCGTATCAGTCCAATACGGATAAGCTGAGCTTGTACAAGTATCCGAGTATCATAAGTTGACAGAAAAATGGCATCAACTGAAAAGTGTTGTATTATTTTAGAATTAAGGCCATCTTGACCCATTTGCTGCGTTGGATGATGACCCTAATCCGCAGATCAGCTAATGGTGTTGCTGATCTTCTTGCTAAAATTGGCCCCCCGCTGGAAATCTTGTTTTCTGATTCCTTACCTATGCACATATGGAATGTATACTTACTTGATCAACCCGTGCAGGCAATGCAGAGAAGAAGTAATTCGGCCCACTCTCAAGAGGATCAACTTTTGGATCATCATGAAGAATGAAGTTGTTGTATCTTGTGGTTTTTTTGGCTATTTTGGTTCTATTGGGCTCTCTGCTATATGTATTTTGGCTTCACTTTCTGTCGGTCCCTAGTCTGCTTCCTTTTGTAATGTTCCTAGTTTAATATAATCCTCTTTTTCAGCAAAAAAAAAAAAAAAAAGAAGTGTTGTATTATTTTATTTTTACTTTTTTGGTAGTAATTTTGTTTGTGAACTCGCCATATAGGTCCAAGGGTCCATGGCAGACTTGGAAGGTGCCCATTGCTGCAACCACGAGGTGGTGGGTGCAAATCATTGCCTAACAAATAAATAAATAAAACAAAAGTGAAAAGTTTGGCTGTTTTAACTTTTAAAAATACAATAGTGTTGAGCAAGTTGGAGGTCAATGTGTACCCTAAAGTTATGTATCAATTGATTTTTGTTAAACATTATTCTAATAAATTAATTACACATTTACAGTCTTTCATTTTCATCAGCCAAACTATTTTCTTGTTACAAGATTATTGCAAGTAATGTAGTGAATTAATTAATTGGGTTGCACATTTTATGTGGTGCCCTAGCTCATGGAGTGGAGAATTGACCGACATGGTCCATGGGGAATTTGGATGTTTGTAAACCAGTTGTTTAAATGACCAAAGTTGGATGGAACCTATGATTCCCAGACACATCATCAAAACAGCAGGGACATGACAGGGATATGGCAAGGACACAGATTTTACAAAAAAAAAAAGTGAAATATTGGTTACGATGGCACCCGATACATTGCTCGTTTTGAAGTATCTAGGTATAATACCATGGAACATTGGTTATAAAAAAAATACCATGGGACATTCTTAGTTTTATATATTCCCGCCATGGATGAAATTTGAGGCCATTGTGGAAATTTAATAAGAACAATTAAAGTTTAAAGGAACCCATTGTTATGTAATACATTAAACTTAGTGAATTTATGTAATAAGAATATCTAGGGGTGTTTTTGCCCCTATGCACAATATCCAATAAAAACAGCAGTATTTATTGTTATGTAATACATTAAACTCAGTCATTACTACAACATAAAACTTGTTAGATATTTAATAAGAACAATTAAAGTTTAAAGGAACCCATTCCATTAGGGCCCGTTTGGTAATTTTCTCGGAAAATAGAGGTAAAGTAAATAATCAAATCAAGAGAGTAAAAAATAGAAGGGGGGTATGATGGTATTTTGTTTTTAGTGAATTGGTAAGGAATCTTTTTTACTTTAGTGTGTAGAAAGTGAATTTTTTTTTCTTTTAGTGGTTTGAAGAGTTGCTTTTTGACTTTTTTTTAAAAAAAAGTAGGGAAGAATTTTGAATTTGTGTACTTTTGAAATGACCCATGGGTCTTTTCATGTCTGGAAAATGGAGGTTTCACATGTAGATTGACAAACAGGCCCTTAGGGATAACTACAAACTTAAAAAAACCACCATAGATGGAGATTTTTGAAGGTTGGGACCGCTTATGAGAAATGCAATACAGTTATGAAAAATCCATTAGTGGGGCCTCCATGAATTGTTATGAAAAAATAACAATCGATCAAATTTAATGGATATGTATTTTATGGTATTGGCCCTAACCAAATTTAAATCCATGAGGAGGTGGGCCCACCACTGGATTATGAAATGTTCAATTTTTCTTATGGCGATCAATCTAATTTTGGGATCTAACTTCTATTAAAGTGAAATTCAGTGAGGGCCTATAAAAGATGGGGCCATTTATTTTGATTAGCTTGCATTTTTCAAAAGTGGGCCCAACCTTCAAAACTCTCCATCATGTATGAGGGTTTTTCAATTTTCTAGTTATCCCTCCATGGCTTCAATTCAAAATTGGCAACACGTCACATTCCTTTTTTCTTTGGGTTACACACATTCCATTCAAAAAGGAGAAATATATTTTTGATGGCTGGTGAGGAAAGAAAAAATCCCTACAATAGATAAATTGAGACAAAGAAATCATTTTATTGTTAATGGCTGCTCACAATGAAGTAACGGTGCATCATTTGTTCATCCATTGTAACTTTTCTCGCAATGTTTGGACGACTCTTTTTGCTCAGTTCAGTATTTCTTGGGTTATGCCTTGGTCAGTGGAGGATTTATTTCAGCACTGGTACTTCAAGTGTCGGTTTGCTCGTGGTAGAATTTTATGGAAGTTCTTGTTATATTCTTTTTCGTGGAAGGTTTAGTTGGAAAGAAATAATAGAATATTCAAGAACAAAAGTAGAACAGTGGAAGACATTGTAGAGATAAGTGTCAGGAGTGTTTCAGAATGGGCGACTATGAGGTGTTTCAAGGAATTTTTTGGGATGATCTTAACAGGACATGGGATGTTGTTTTAAAAGGGGGATGGCGTGTGAATTCGTCTCATCAAACCAGTTGGACGCCGCCTCCTAGTGGCTATCTACAGCTTAATTCTGACGGGAGCTTTCACAGATCATCTAGGCGAGGTGGTATAGGGGATGTTATAAGCGATCATTTTGGCAATATTGTTAGGAGTTTTTTTGGGCCAGTGGAAGCCTCAAATGCTAATGAACCTGAAATGTTGGATATGTTGGTTGTCAGTAATTATTAAAGTTGGGTGGTTATTTCTCTCTAATTGAAGGAGATTCTTTTTCTGCTATTCAGTAATGATCAGGTAAGACCATGTATCCTTGGAGATAGGCAGATTGGGTGGAAGAGGTGCTGGATATTTCCAATCAGCTTCATGCTTTGTTTCATCACATTCTTAGAGAGGCCAATGCGATAGCTGATGGTTTTGCAAAGGAAGGGCTCTCTCGAGATACTGTCATTTTTTATATCTGATGTTGTTTTTTGTTGTTTGTCCCTTAATTAGTTTGTCTTCTTGTCTATGTATTATCCCTTTGCATTGAAATAAAATTTTATTGTTATAAAAAAATTAAAAAAAGTAGAAAATGTAGGATAACCCCCTCATTAACTCCCGAAAAGATTAGAGTGTCACCTTATTAACTCCTTTTTTCTTATTCATAGTTCAAGTGAGCATTTTTGTGCTCCAAAACGACTGGGCGTTTTCTAGCGCTCCTCATATATATATCCACTTCATATTATATACCCTTGTTAGAAATCTGAGCCTTTCACATTCACCCACCCCCTATGTATTGGCATTATTTCTAATGTTACACCAATCTTACCATTAAGAGTGATTAAATTCAATCACAAAAATAAAATGGCCCCGCTGATGGGTTCCTAATGTCTCCATGTTATGATGAAAGCAATTGCTAACTCCATGAATTGGCACTGCTTTGATACTAATCAAACATTAACCGTGATTGATCAATCACAAAAATAATAGGCCCACTTAAAAGGAGAAAATTTAGATAAGTACGAATATCGTTGGAGATAGTGTTGAAGTACTCGGTTTCAAAGGAGAAACAATAGGGAAAGAATAATGTGATCGATTGCTTTTTTAGAGAGATAAAGTAGGGATTTAATGCTTTGAATCCTTTGACTTTTCTTCCTAAAAATTAGTGCAGAAGAATAATATATTAGCTATCTAATTTTTCAAAAAAATGGGAATTTTTTGCTGTAAAACGCCCGGGCATTTTCCAGCCTCATCGATGTGTCTGCTCCTAAAGATTATGCATTGTTGTTTGATCCTAAATGTTAAAATCTGTTTAGTCTTAATGATTCCATCACATATGGGAATGTACCATCAAAGTGGAGCCCATTTCTTTTAGAATATATCTCATAAGTTCTATTCTTCCCTTAGGGATCTTCAGCCGTCAGACCCAAAGTGAGCCATTGGAAAGGGACCAAGAAGCTTAGTTTTCACAAGGCAAGTAATTGTGAAGAACTGAAGATATCCCAACCAAAGTTGACAATCGATATCATTTAAAGCAAAGAAAAGGGAAACAATGTTGAAGTTATGACTTTTCCTATATCGAATCTATTTTTCCAAATCAAATATTGATTAGTTCAAGGCTAGATTCTGAAATGAATGCTTTGTATTCCTCAATAAAGCCCTCAACAAAACAAATATCTAGAGAAATGCAACATACCTTCCTTCCTTATAGCATTTTGAATTGGAGGATGGCTCACAGTGATAGGAACATCATCTTGTCGAAATTCAGCACTGAATGGCTCACTTTTCAGCTTAATCAATGTACTAGATTGATGGCGATCAGGAACAGATTTAGGCAAAAGTTGAACGCAAGGTTTAATGTTTGCCTCTTTTAAGATTTTCTTAGATACTCCCCCAGACACTGGTCTTTTCTCCCTAACACCAACACAAGATAAAGCAGGCAGACTATTCAGTTCTCTAAGACATGTCTGCTGTGGAACGGACTCAGTTCTCTCATCTCTAACATATGACTGAGTTGAAATGAGCTCAACATTTTTTTCCCTAGTACATGGCTGAGGTGGCTGTACTTTTTCTTCTTTAAGACAAATTTGCGATGAAACATTGCCATCAAATTTTGGTCTTTTCAATGAAGATTCTGCAAACACAATGTCGGAGCTAATGGAAGGCAAAGATTGATCCTCTTGTCTCAACAAACATCTCTTTCTCGGAGGCTCAGATGCACCGTTAACACAAGCTTCATTCTTATTCTCTTCCACTCTCTGATCCAATCAGTAAAAGGTTTGTATTCATCAACAAAACCATGAACGAAACGGAAACAGATGCTAAACCAACAAAACAAATCAAACACAATGGGATGCACATATCAAATTTTGAAGATGCACTATAGTTTTCCTACAGATGTGTCAGTGCTTGCATGTGTTGGTGTGTGTGTGTGTGTGTGTGTGTGTGTGTGTGTGTGTGTGTGTGTGTGAGAGAGAGAGAGAGAGAGAGAGAGAGAGAGTTCAAAATGATCAAGAATGTACCTCGGAATCATCGATGTCAAAAATAGCATCTGCGAGGACTCTATAGTTTTCATCTTCAATAAGTGTCCAGTTGTTACCATATGCTTTAAGGAGTCTCTTCAAAACAGGTTTTGCTGTTTGAGGAGGAATTCCTATAGCTTTCATTGCATTTATGGCCATGTGAACTCTTGGTGGGGCCATTACTCCACAATTTACAAGAAAGTCTCTAGAAGATACTGGTAATTCGAAACCAAACCAGCAACCTACGTAAGAATATTCCTAAAGGTTAGGGACATAAATCTTGGTTTCATCTTTTGACATAACTTAAGCATAAGGGAAACCTGACAGTGAAATAAATTGCCATTAGCTAATAGAATATACTAAAATTAGGGTAACAATTGCTAGAAAGTGAAAATTCACTTCATCATGATCATCGTCATTATCATCATCAAAGCCTTACTGAATCCAGATTTAAGATATGAAAGGGTTATCGTCCTCTACAATAGCATAAAGAATAAAGGCCCTACAAAAAGGATAAACAAATTGAGACACTAACGTGGGATGACAAAAGAAATTTCAAGCTGAAGCAACATATCTTTTAGATGATACGCATATTGTACACAATGGCAATATGTACAATAAGGACATATTTGCTGTGGATTTCTAGAATGAGGATTTTGCTAATTTTATGAATATTTAAATTGCATGGTTTTAGAATTTCTCTTTTACTAGATAGTGAAACCAAACCAAACCAAACCAAACCAAGACTTTTCCCACTAGGTGGGGTCGGCTATATGGATTTGACGACGCCAATCAAATCTGTTTAGGGCCATGTCCTCCGTTAGATCCATGTAGGCAAGGTCATGTTTAATAGTTTCTTTCCAACTTCTCTTGGGTCTCCCTCTCCCTCTCCTACTCCTGGCAATCTCTATGCCTTCACACCTTTTAACAGGTGCTTCCATTGGACGCCTTCTAACATGGTCAAACTATCTTAGTCAATTTTCTCTCATTTTATCTCCAATCGGTGCTATTCCTACTTTGCCCCTAATCTCCTCATTCCTAATCCTATCTCTCCTTGTGATCCCGCACATCCATCTTAGCATTCTCATCTCCGCAACTTTCATCTTCTTAACATGATTATGCTTTACTGCCTAACACTCTGATCCATATAACAATGCTGGTCTTACCGCCACCTTATAATACTTTCCTTTAACCCTGAGGGGGACTTTCCGATCACACAAAGACCCCCGAAGCACTCCTCCATTTGGTCCACTCGGCCTGAATCCTGTGACTTACATCAATATCAATCCCTCCATCCTGTTGCACCATCGATCCAAGGTACCTAAAGTTTTCTTTCTCTACAATCTTTTGTGTGCCTAAACTTACTTCTATGTTACCAAGTGTCCTACTTTGGCTAAACTTGCACTCCATATATTCCGTCTTGCATCGACTTAGCCTAAACCCTTTTGTCTCTAACGTTTTCCGCCATACTTCTAGCTTAGCATTCACTCCTTCTCTCGTCTCATCTACTAAAACAATGTCATCAGCAAATAGCATACACCACGGCATCTCATCCTGAATATGTCTTGTAATCTCATCGATAACTAGGGCAAACAAGTACGGGCTTAACGCTGAGCCTTGGTGTAGACCAATCGTGATAGGAAACTCCTTAGTCTCTCCGCCAGTCGTCCTTATAGATGTCACGGCTCTATCATACATATCATTTATCGCCTCAATATATGCGACACACACTCTTTTCTTTTCCAGTACTCCCCATAGAATCTCCCTAGGAACCCGGTCATAGGCCTTCTCCAAGTCAATGAACACCATATGTAAATCTCTCTGACCTTCTCTATACTGTTCCATTAACCTCCTCAGGAGAAAGATAGCCTCCATGGTTGATCTCCCAGGCATGAAACCAAATTGATTCTCTGAAACGTTTGTTGTTCTTCTTAGTCTTCTCTCAATAACTCTCTCCCATAATTTCATCGTATGGCTCATCACTTTAATCCCGCGGTAGTTCGCACAGTTCTGAATATCTCCTTTGTTCTTGTATATGGGTATAAGAATACTTTTCCTCCATGCATCAGGCATCTTCTTGCTCTTTAGCATTACATTAAAAAGTTTTGTCAACCAACTTATGCCATTCTCCCCCAACACCTCCAGACCTCAATAGGGATACCATCTGGCCCAACCGCTTTCCCATTCTTCATCCTTTTCAATACTTCTATAACTTCTTCCCTACTGATTCTCCTATAGAACATATGATTCGATTCTTCCCTAGAAATGGTAAGCTGTCCCAATTGTATGTCACTACTACTGCTTTCGTTAAATAACTTGTAGAAGTAGCTCTTCCAACACTCCTTTATCTCATCGTCCTTTACTAATACCTTTTCATCCTCATCCTTAATGCATTTAACTTGGTTTAAGTCCTTGGTCCGCCTATCTCTGGCTTTAGCAAGCTTGAATATCTCTCTTTCGCCTTCCTTAGTGTCAAGTCGCCTATATAGCTCCTCAAATGCCTTTGCCTTGGCCTCACTAACTGCCTTTTTGGTTTCTCTTTTTGCTTCTTTATACTTTTCCAAGTTTACTGCATTTCGATCCTTTTGCCAAGTTTTAAAGCTCTCTCTTTAGAGTTGAGTATGTGGCTGATGGTGAACTTAGATAGTGAAAAGTTTTAAAGCTCTCTCTTTAGAGCCAGGTTTTCGATCCTTTACTAGATAGTGAAAAAAGAAAAAAAATGTTTAACTTAGAAACCTCGGGCGACATCAATGATGTTCAGGAACCAAAGGTATTTTCTGTTTGAAAATTGCCTTTTTTGGGCTTTTCAGACAATACGGTTAGAGATGAAAATGATTTTGTGGTGGTTAAGTCGCTTGGAGTTGAGTATGTGGCTGATGGTAAAACCAAGTTGGAAGAGCTTGACCAACCAACTTGATCTCTCAGAGACGGTTGACAAGCTTGAAAGTGGATTCAAGCATGCCTTGGATGGGATCACGGCACAAATTATCGGAGTTGAAGAATCTCTTAGGAAAGAGATTGGCCATTTAAGGGCTACTAACAAGGAGTTGCCTCTGAAGATCACCATCCTTGAGAAGGTCATGGCCAATGCCAGGTAAAGTTCCTATACTTTGGATTCCAAACCAAAACCCTTTAATCATGCTTGGAGCTGAGTGTGGCTGATGGTGAAACCAAGTTGAAAGAGCTTAAGCACAACCAACTTGATCTATCGGAGACGGTTGGGAAGCTTGAAAGCAGATTCAAGTATGCCTTCGATGGGATCAAGGCACAAATTGCTAGAGTTGAAGAATCTCTTAGGAAAGATATTGGCACTTTGAGGGTGACTAATGAGGATTTGCCTCTAAAGATCACCATCCTTGAGAAGGCCATGGCCAATTCCAGGTCAAGGTCAAGGGAAGTTCCTAGACTTTGGATCCCCAAACCAAAACACTTGAATCCTGCTTGGAGCTGAGTATGGCTGATGGTGAAACCAAGTTGGAAAAGCTTGAGCACAGCCAATTTGATCCATGGGAGACGGTTGAGAAGCTTGAAAGCAGATTCGAGCATGCCTTGGATGGGATATTCAAGGCATAAATTGCTGAAGTTGAAGAATCTCTTAGTAAAGAGATTGGCAATTTGAGGGTGACTAACAAGAGTTTTTCTGAAGATCACCGTCCTTGAGAAGGACATGGCCAACGCTAGGTCAGGGCCAGGGGAAGTTATTACACTTTGGATCCCCAAACCAAAACCCTTTAATGGGCAAGGGATGCTGATGTCTTGGAGAACTTCATTTGGAAATGGAGCAATATTTCAAGGCTTACAAGATGGAAGATGAAGGAGAGAAGGTGCATACAGGTGTCACATTCCTCACCAACGATGCAATGCTATGTGGCATTGACGCTACAAGGATATCAAGGAAGGACTCTACACCATTGAGACATGGGAGAAAAAGAGAGAATGAACATGGAGTACCTTGTTTGCAAGAGTCTAATGGGTCCCACACATTAGGGCCTAATTAAAGACCGAAGCAAATCACGATGTTGATGTTGGACATCACCAACACAACGAAGAAGGATCAACTCTTCTACCTCATGAATGAACGCGAGAAGTAAGCACAACGGGAATTGACACGCCAAGGGTCAAGGCCTTGACTTTTGCACTTGTGGCTGCCGATAAGCGTGTATATTTAATGACAAGGCAAGTGACTCTTTCAAGTCTAAGCAAGCGAGTAAGAACAAGAGCAAAGGTGAGGGAGACAAGAAAGATGCTACAGAGAGTTCCAAGAAGCCAAATAAGGGCAAGGAAGAGACCAAGAAGAGCGATGCTTCCTTTACAATGGTGATCATAGGGTGAAGGATTGCCTATAGAAGAAGGCGCTAAGCAGTTTGAAGGCCACAAAAGAAACAGAGGAGCCACGCATGGCATTGGGCACAATGAAGCCAACTCACAACCAAAAAGTGGGGATTGGTGAACCAAAACCACGCAGAGGGGATTGATGTTCATGGAAATCCAATTCAATGGGAACCCTATGCAGGTGTTGGTGGATAAGGAAGCTACCCACAACTTCATATCCTAAGATGAGGCCAAAAGGATAGGTCAAGTGGGAGAGGGATTCTAGTTGGATAAAGGCAGCAAACCTTGCAACCTGACTCATATTTGGCATAGCTAAAGATGTGGAGCTTTATGTAAGTAAGTGGAGGCGATGTATGAGCTTCTCCGTAGCATTACTAGATAGACGACTTCAAATTCATCATGGGGGTGAAATTGTTCGATGTTCAATGGTGGTTCAAATGGGGTTCAGCCAAGAGGCTTGGGGCAGGTTTGATTGGATTTAAGATGAGGTAAGCTTGTGGCTACAGGTGGGCCTTTCTTGCGCCTATTTCTGCTAGGAGGAGGCAAGCATAATGTTGCTGAATCGATTAGGAACAATTGATCAAGACTTGGGTTTGAGTTTGGATGAGTTAAGAGGTTCTGAATGAAAAGGAAGAAGAGCAGTGACGATAGCAATTTAGAAAGCAATATAAGCAATTTTTTTTCTTATTTATTTTGAACGTTAACATCCATTAAAGAAGCTTAAAAGTACAAAAGCGTTGCACTGACAATGGGTTGCACATCCATGGTGAATGTGTGAAGACTCCATTCATCACCAGTCCACAACATATTTGGTATCAAAGCAAATAAGATCCTCTTATTTGATCTTGTTTTAGTTCCCCTATCTTAGATTAGGTTTTCCCTTCTGTTTTCATTAATTGTCCCAAGTCTAAAAAAACCTTGAAAAAAAAAAAAACTCTAGCTTGAGATTAAAAAAAATTACTTTATGCTTTGTTTCATAGTTAATGTGTTCATCTTTTTACGCAAAGTTGTTGTTTGCAATTACTGCTTTCTAAACTGATGCCGTCACTGTTCTTATCTAAATTAGGTTTGTGAGGCATGAGCATCTTAACAAGGTTGGCGTCAAGTGAGTTAGGCTCACTTGTGTAGGCATTGCACTAGAGCAACCTTTGCCAACTCCAAGACAGCTTGCTCGAAGAAAACCCCAGTTGCAGGGGTGGACCGTGGGGGGGGGGGGGGGGGGGGGGGGGGGGGGGGCATGGCTCCCCCATACTTCATAAGCTTCTCTAAGAAGCTTGCTTTGGCCCCTCCATGGTGTGGCCATTCATTTATGGATGGCCCCCCAATTGTTTATGGCTCTTTTAACATGGTTTGACTCTTAGAAAAAAGGAAATAAAAAAAATACTGATTTTAAGAAAAACTTGAAATGAAAAAAGGAGAGGAAATGAAGAAAAGAAGAACAAATAAACAAGGCTTAATGGAGTTGAGGAAGAGATTTTTTTAATATTCATTCTAACCATCTACACTTGCCCCAAATCTTATGATACAAGAGAGGAAGAGGAGAAAGCACATCTTGTAGAGACTTTAAGGTTTTGTTTGTACAAGCGACGTTTCAACGGAAAAGGGTTAAAATCTAGAGCTTTCTTCTTCTTATTTGATGCAGCGGTGAAAATGCAGGGAATTTTGGGATTTTACATTATCTTTCCTTGCTGGAGAGGTTCCGAAAATCCCATCTACCCCCGTCGGAAACCAAAGCTGCATAATAGGAAACCTACGGCTTTGCACAGAGAAGTTTGCCATGGAAAGAGGAGGAGATAAGGTGCCGGTATGCGTTTGGTGCAGCGACGAAATGTCCCGATTTTCCCCTCCGTTTGTGATTCAATTCCACGATGGCATGGATCCGCGCGTCCCACCTAGGGTGCTAGGAAATTGATTCTGCGGACCGTTTCCTCTTCCACGGTGTTTACCCAACAAACCTTAAGGCATGAATAAAGAAGAAGAATGACAAATCCACTTTCTCTTTTATAAATTATTTTACATTGCAATTTTGTTTATGGTCTTTTTTTTTCTTTGCCGCCGCCCCCCCCCCCCCCCCCCCCCCCCCCACAAAATAAAATTCCTGGTTCCGCCCCTGCCCAGTTGAGCACGTAGCTTAGAAATCTAAATATGAAAATAAAAGAGAATTTCATGTCTTAGAGAACATGAAACCTAGGGCTGTCAAAGGGCCGGGCCCGGGTAAGCCCTCACCCTACCCTCATATATGCGGGCCGGGCTTAGGTCAAGTCAAAGCCCTCAGAGCCCATGGCGGGCCTGCATTATCGAAGCCTTTATCCTACCCTCAAGGGTCAGGGCCGGGCTAGGGTCGGGCCAGGGCTGAGAAAAATGATTATTTTTTAATATTATAATATATAATTATTCTTCTATACCATAATGCTAACCTACCTTTATTCAAGGGGCAATGTAAAAGTCAATCTTTTTGTAACACTTCTAAAAGAATGCACAAAACAAGTTACTTCATTTTATAAAGATATTAGTTAAGATTAAATGAAATAAGGTAATGTTATAGTATTGTGACATGAAACTAGGAAATACACTTTTAAATATCTTAACACACTAGCAGTAGTTACAAAGTTTATATAATGTGCTCGGTTTTGTTTGTTTTCAGGCTATTATTAAGATTGTCGCAGTTGAAGTTTTGCTAGTTGTTGCCTTTTTTACTAGTTCATGTTCTATATATTTTTATAAAGCAATAATGTGAACCATGAGAACATATTTGGCAAGTCGTGTCTGATTCAATTAGATTTACTTCAAATAGGCATTAGACTTATTCCAAATAAATTATTTGTATATGTGGTTCAAATAAACATTAGACCACTCTTGAGTTAGCATTAACCCTAACTTGTAATTCTTCAAAAAATCACCCATGGATTTTCATAACAAAACAATTAAACATTGAATACCAAAGATGAATGAAAAAGATGATTTGATTCATGAGTCACAAACTTTTAACTCCTGATGTGGGGTCTACATGAATGAAACAACAATAGTCATAAAAGTAAGGGTATAGAAAGAAATTGGAATTGATCAATGGTTAGTGGTTGAAATTCAACCTCACTTAATGATAATGTTAATGATCATGTATCTAAACTCTCAACCTTCAATAGTTTACATTGGTGAAAATCAATATGATGAATGACAACTTGAATTCCCTTTTCATTGAAGAATATGTCCGTGTTAGGCAAACATATAATCAAATATATCATTCAAATTACAACATAGAGTTAAATATAGGTGGCAATATTGTGATCTATGGGGATATCCATTAAAACTCTTTCTAAGCCTTGGTTATTATTGTTTAACAAAATATTAAGTCTCTATCATTAATTGCTAATTAGAGGAGTTTTATATATATATATATATATATTTTAAAATATATATATATTCTATATTATACATATTATTTGTTTTATATATTAATAGACAAAGGGCCGGGCCGGGCCCCCTCGGGCTGGGTGAGTCAAGCCCTAGCTCTGCCCTCAAGGTTGCGGGCTTTTCAAAATTGGGCCCTACCCTACCCTCGGGCTTTAGGACAAAAAAAAAAGGCCCTCGCTTTGAGGGCTTTTGCGGGCTAGGCCAGGCCCCCTCGTCGAAAGGCCAGATTGACAGCCCTAATGAAACCTCCTCTTACTATTATTCTATTCTTTAAAATAAAAAAAAATCTACGCCTTTCCATGGTCATTCCACCATTTATTTAGTTTTCTCTACTAGATAAAGGTATATGAGCAAGAGATTCAGACAAGTATGAGATTGTGAGAGATCAAGAACTCATGAGATCATGATAAAGATAATGCTTCAATCGACTAAGTTGTTTTACACAACTTCAACCATTGGTACATAATAATAATAATAACAATAACGAGAGGAAGATGAACACACCAATGATTAAGCAAAATGTTCTTTTAGATCGTATGCAAATCTTTTAGGTTAAAAGAAGAACGACTATATGAGAAATCCATAACAAAAGAATAGGGTTTACAAGTGTTTTACACTTGAAGACTTTTTAGGTTAAAGCAAAGAACTACTTGTGATACAAATCTATAGTACAAAGAAAAGAGTTTACATTGCAATGCGAAATCCATTGCACAAGACTAGGGTTTACACATTACAACCATGTGGCTTCAAAAGAACAACGATGAACAAAAACATATGTCCGGTGACTAATCTTTCCATGTGTATAAAAACTATAAACCCTGCACCGTCCTGCGAAAAAGAAAGAAACAAAAAAGTAAAAATATCTCTACGACATTTGAGAACTCACCTTTGTCTTCAACGACTTCTCTTGACGCACTCAATAATCCTAGGCCATGGCGAGTAAAATAGAGGGTTTTTTTTCTATATTTAGAAACTGGTCAATAATGATACTTACTTAGAAACGATGGACTTGCCAAAAATAACTTGAAGACAAAGGGTTGATCTTTTGGGCGTGTGTGAACCAATTGCCACTTAGTAGCATTAATTAACTTTCTCTCTCCTCATATATGGAAGTTTACTTTTACGTTTTTGGGTTATTACTGTATTTATAATAAATTAATTTAAAAGGAATCTATGGGAAAAGCCAACGTAGGACTCATACGTCTTATCACATCCCCGTATCATTTTGGACGCGAGAGTAGTCCTCATGTGGCCTTTTAAAATTTTTTTTTTTTTTTGCATTCAAAGAGAAGTCCTTCAAAGTATGACTTTGTTGTAAACTGTCCACAAAAAAAAATCATGCAGCCAAATGTCCTCTAACACATTCTCATATCCGATATGTCTAATTTACATTTTATTTTAATCATATCTCATGATTAGTGGAATATCCTATTAATAAGAATCAGCTACCACTTAATGGGCCACGATTAATGGAATCTCATTAATGAGATTTTCAAATAAATTCTAAAAACATATAAATAAATTTCAAAAAAATGCAAATAAATTTAACAAGACACAAATAAATTTCAAAAAATATAAATAAATTTCAAAAGATGAAAATCAATTTCAAAAGATTTAAATAAATTTCAAAAGATCCAAATAAATTTCAAAAAAATATAAATAAATTTCAAAAGACTCAAATAAATTTCAAAAGACGTAAATAAAATTAAAAAACGCAAATAAATTTAAAAAAACACAAATACATTTACCAAAACTAAGATAACCTAATTTTCCTAATTAGCGAACAATGTGACAAAAAAATAAAGTCTTTTTTATCAAAAACTCAGTTAAATTTATTTCAAAAAATACACATAAATTTCAAAAGACACAAATAAAATTCAAAAACACAAATAGATCTAAGAAAATACAAATAAATTTGCCAAAAACACAGAAAGATTCGTTCAAAAACTCAGTTAAATTTTGTTATAAAATTGAGATAAATTTGTCAGAAACTCACCTATATTTTTCAAAAACTCAAATAAATTTGTCAAAAACTCAGATAGATTTGAGCACTGATGCAGAAGGGTAGAGTCGAGATGCTTGCGAGAGCTGTAATACAAAAATAACTATCAAGCAGATGCATTACTTAGAATTCACTTTAGAATAGAAAAAATGCTAATATATCTTATATTAATAGGATAGATTTGGAATGACACAAAACAAAATTTATATTAAATGCATACAAGTCTCCATGGCATCTCTTAGATTTAATAGGCTGCCTTTGAGTAGGG
Organism: Umbellularia californica; assembly: GCA_028538565.1. NCBI lineage: Eukaryota > Viridiplantae > Streptophyta > Magnoliopsida > Laurales > Lauraceae > Umbellularia > Umbellularia californica. Next base: position 6,329,930 of record JAPQWN010000001.1, on the reverse strand, counting down.
ATTTGCTACACTCATCCAACCTATGTCCGGATCACAGCACAGTTGTTATATATTCACTGTGGGTGGACAAAGGTGATTGATGAAAGAAAATCGCCTAAATTTTTTGATACTGTTAGGTGAATGTATAACAATTGCAATATTGGTTCCTCTTATAACAATAATAATACATCTCTTACCCAACTGTCCCAAAAAAACACTAGTGATTGGATATTCTAGTCTTCTAAAACTCTAAAACTCGAGGGCCATAGATCAAGGTCTTGGATCTATTCAAACCGCACCTCCATCATGATGGGCATTGTTAAACACTGGAAGATCAAATGCAATATCTTCATTTTTATTTTATTTTTTCTTGGTATGGATTCATTTGAAATCAGATTGACAAAGGTTTAGGATTAGATTTGTAAGAATTAAAGCAGAGAGAATTTTGTGCTCAAATTCAAACGAGAGAAAGGATGCATTAATGGCTGAATTCAATTACTTTTCAGAATCCTATGCATCTTTGGAATGCGACAAATTTAGAATCCATGATTTTGCGCTATTCAAAAGGGTTGGACTATGTGCAGCTTCTATCATAATTTGCCATTAAACCTACCAAAAAGGAATTTGAAACGCACTTTGGGGAATCTTTTTCAAATGACACAATCCTAGATTGTGTAGATAATGTAATGATGGTGGGTGCAACAAATGAAACTCATCTATATATAGATGGACCCCTATGTATAGATGGACCCATAAGAGCTCTAGGAAAAAAATCATCCATTACTATATATGAAAGGGAGATCGAGACATTTATAGCTCAATTTTAAATTCAAATTTAATGTGATTTAACTTGAGGGAGAGATTTTAGGGATTCACGGGAGATTTTTCATTTTAGTTATTCAAATAAAGAGGACAATATAAAGGAGTTTCCTTTTAAAGAGTCAAGTCTTCCGGACTTTAATCGATAACCTTTTTTTTATTATAATATAATTGGTAAGCAAATCTTATCCGATATCATATAAAAGAGTCTGTCACCTTAACCTTCATTCCCTTATCTTGTGTAATCCCATTATGGTTTTCAATTTTAGATGGGATTTAATTGGATTAGACTCTTTAATCTCCCTTCGGCCTTGCAATCCAAATCAACGACAGTGATGAAAAACAATAATTCTCACAACTATATCTTCAATGATTTTTTCAATTCAATTGTGTGATATCTCTTCCCTTTCTTAATTTTTTCCTTTTTTATGTATTTTTTGGTGTCTTAATGATTATTCTCTTGCCTTTTATCCTAGTTATGTTTTTTTTTCTTTTTTTTTAATGGGTTCTTTTGATTTCCGTGTTGATAAGCTTTCATGGATTTATGTTTTTTTTCTGTTTCATTTTTTTGTTTTTAGGCATTAAGTTTCTATGGATTTATTTATTTCTTCTAAGTTATTTTTATTATTGGATCATCTATGGACTTTTGTTTTCATGTTCTATTTTTGTGTTGTTTTATCATTTTTATTTTGGTATTTTGTGTTTCTTCTTATGATTTCAAAAGAATGTTTGAAGCAAAATACTCGATTGATTTCAAACAAATTAAAGTGCTCTCATTTTGAAATTAACCAACTATATTTCTTTGTTATTATTATAGGCTTTAGTTTTGATTGCAATGTTTACAATCTCAAATAATTTAGACTAAATATTTTTTTTAAATTCTTATTATTTTTAATATTATAAAATGCGGACATGGTTTGCTAGTACATATGAAAAGTGATTATATAATAGAGAGCCATTGTTGTGGTATCCACTAGATGCAAATTTCTAACTAAATCCATTAAGGATGGAATTTCAGGAATTCCAAATGATGATTTGAGATATTTTAGGTGGTTAGAATTTGAAATTTTGGTAAAAGAAACACAATATTTCAAATGCCTAAGGGATAAGATGTCACATTAGGAGTTCTAAGAATAGATTGGTTTCGTTTGCATGATCTACACGATCCCACCATATTGTGTTATTCAGGGGGACCCTTTTTTTACATCATCCAGTGGATTACTCATGTTGTGGAGGGAGAGACCAAAGTGTAAAAGATGAGATGACGAGATTCCTTCTAGTGACTATTGCCATTTCAATAATTCAATTTTGGAATTCCCATTTAAGGAGTTTTGATCTAATATAAGTTATTAATCACTTTATTCTTATTATGGGCAATCTCATGGTAGGCAAGCGCATTTGAGCGACTTAGCAAGTGGTTAATTATGATAGAAGAAACACACAATGGAGCAGCTTTGTACCATACTCTAGCCCATTAAGGTTGTACAAGCACAACCTACGAGCTACAAACCCTGAGGGGTAGCCCAGTTGGTCTAAGACCACAGGTTGCTCTGGTGATTGAGGGTTCAAAATTGTACTACCACACTGGGTCTATAGGTGATTTACCAAGCTCTCCCTAGAATCAAAGGGATTAGTCTGGCTCAAAGGGCTGGGACACCCTCCATAAAGAAAAAAAAGAACATACCAGCTACATCGCTCATATACCAATACTGGCCATGGATCTCACACAAAATGGAGTCCATTGCAATGCTTGTACCAATTGACATATTGGTGGAAGGAGTAACATACATGGGAGATGTAGGAGGTGACTACTAGAGATCACTACCATTAATATCTCTCCTCAGAATCAAGATCTCATAGAATATCAATTTATGCACTGGATAAATGTTTGAATCTCATAAGGTAAAGAGAACCAAATAAAAGAGGTCAACAGTTAACCTAGCACAAAATCCACTACTCCTACATGGGATAAAGATCAGAGATACCAATAGATCCTGTTTATATAGATAGAGATCAGAGACATCAATGGATATTCTCTGTTATTTCATTACAATAAGATTTATATCCAATTATGGAAGAGATTACTGAGAAAACCCCCTATTGGATCAGAACATTTTACACATTACATGGTTATGTATTTTGCTAGAGGATCAGAACATATTTGATTGATCACATGATAAAACGTTGCCTGTATCAAGATACAAATGGATGCATCTGCGAGAAGAGAGCAGAAAGCAACCCAGGGATAGTTTGTTCCACAAGTTCTATGCCGCTCAGTTCTATGCCGCTCATTCAATCTAGCAAAAAGGGGAGAAAAAAAAAAGCATCTGCAATGCACCACATTGGTATTTAATAAGGATGCCTCCTTGGCACAACTGTAACGCCGCCAATCTATACCCATGCATGATATTGTTCGCTTTGGCCCACTGGCCTCACGGTTTTGCTTCTGATGGGCCTTAACCCATCAAAAGGCCTCATGTAAGGTAAAGGTGTAAGCTCTGCATATAACCCCATTCATTTACCTCTTTATAGTCGATGTGGGACTCCATGGCATCACAACAACTCTCAGCAAAAAATCTAAAACATACATGTACGTGGGTTCTTTAAATCATATGACTTAATACAATGACAATAGCATATGGAATGATGTTCAACATAAAGATACAGTTTAGATCCTCAGAACTCAGTTGACCAGTTGACGTGTACTTATTTACCTGCAAATCTAATTAGCTGTAATTGGCTGTGGAAAAGAACAAAACTGAGTAACTTAAGAGGTACAAGTTGCTTCAAATTAACAGCCAGCTATAAAAATTACAAACTGATGATGATGCATACAATGTTATGTTTTTGGTACAACAGATGGTGACCAAATACAAAACCCAGATTGTTAGGATAAGGTTGTGATCACGATGATAATGGTGAATAAGACACAATGATCATCATTTCCATGCTTCTGAAACCACAGGTGGAAACACATTTTGGAGCGATACTGTTTTTCAGTTTACTGTCCCATATCACCATTGATGAGACTCACAATATTTTGGGGCTATTTACAAAAAGAACATTCCCACATGTGCATCCTACATGCAGAACGGAATAGATAACCATCCTCCACAAATATATATATTCAAAAAATGGTGGCAAGTGGTGTACATCCAACACAACTGATACTGGTTGCTACTGCAGAAGTCTTTTTTTTTTTTTTTTCTATTTTTCCTACTATCTTCAAATGTTGGACACCGGAAGCCCCAGAAGAGAATCATCCATGTGAATCAAGCGAGTACATCTTGATGTCAGTGAAGAAGCATCAAAAGAGAGCAATCACACACATCTGGCTTTCTGTACAAATAATTTAATCTTCTCATGTAATGTATAATAAGAGACCGTTACAATTACAAAAACTGAATCCCTGATGCTAGCTTCCTCAACTTCTGTACAACTTCGGGCAAAGAGAGGGACTCCGGGAATGGAGTATCGCCACTCCTATGGAGAAAGACTGAAGAGCTGACAAAGTTGATTTAAAGTGAATAAAATGGAGGCCTTCATGTATATTCACCATTTTCAGGGCGGGTTCACCTTCCTTTGCACCCTGTACATCAAAAGCCAAAAGCCAGTTAGCAGTTTCCTTGATGCTTGTCATTCTTCAATGCTTGATCCAAGATATATTTTAGAAAGAAATGGAGAAAAATTTAATACAGTTAACCAGAATTACAGTGATGAGAAGTGTCATTTATGTTAAAGATGAGCACTAAAATAAACATCGGCAAGAACAAAATGGACCATTCTAAGAATACAATGAATGAAGGACCAAATGTTTGTCTTCTCTCAAATCCATGAAGCTGATATCCATTTACCATATCAAGTTCACCAAAAAGTGATAGGCAAAAGTGACAACAAAAATCATTCTCATGATCCTGCATTTACATTGGAAGGGGGCATGGCACTTCAACAGTTTTTTTTTTTCAGACATGGCCAAAGCATATGCAGAAAAAAGGGAGAAGAATCCATGAAACTCAATCAGAAAAGGCGACAGTTATTTTTTAATTGAGAGTGAGGCTGGAATCCGATTGGTGGCTTGGAATTGGAACAGCAAGTTTCTATATATTGACCACATCTTTTTTCAAATCAATCATCTACATTTAACAAGGGAAAAATCAGGTGGTAAAGGCCTGTTTGGTGCAAGATCAAGTCTGTGAAGGAATTAAAGCAGTTTGTGGCTGAATCCTTGGGGTCAGATGAAATGAGTTGGTTGTCACCGCATTTAGGATGAAAGAACTCTAACGGAGAGATGTTTTCTCCAATTGGGATTTCAGCTTTTGGCTGCTTTTCAAAGTACTAACCAAATTTTCAGGGTCACCTGATTTTTTTTCAAAATCAAGCCATCAACCGGCCAACAAGAGGCATCACTCTGTCCATAGTAGGCCAAATAGATCTTTAAATCATTTAGGAAAAGTTTAACATATATATGATCCAAGGTAGCTTGAGATAGATAAGCTTTGATGATGATTGTAATGGCTTTTATATTCAGGATGCTTTTAGGATATAGATGATCAGAGATAGCCGAACCTAGATAGATGGGATAGGGCTTTGATAATGATAATGATAATGATTAGGTGTATAACATCAGTGGTTTTCGGCCAGATATGACAGCTTTAATTTATAAGCATATTGTACAAGTAAATCTAATAATTTCATTGTGAAAATTGCAAGAAATAATTTGTCTTTACTGATAAAGCATATAACAGATGCAGGAAACGTTAGAGATCTTCCAGGTGCTACTTGCTAGAATTTCATCCTGATGGGCCAATCAAAGTAACTACAAAGTACATAGGGAAAAACAAATAGCGCACCTCTACAAATAGATCAAATGAACTGCAGTCCTGAGAATCTGCTTTTGGCGAATGTTCCACATTGCTAGATTGGCAGTTGAGTACAGTGAGAGGGCAGCCGATATCCCACCCACCACAGTCACAGTGTCCACCAGATCTCCATCTCTCGGTAAGACTTGACGGGCCACCATTTCTGGTTTTTGGGCCTCCATGCAAACCTGCTGGGACTAGAACATTTAAACTATTAATGGGCCTACTTTGATTTCTCAGGCGGCCATGCTGACAACTTCCAGAAGAGAAGTGTGGACAAGAATTTGAATCCTCCATTGTAACTTTCTTGAGAAATTTCAGGCCCCATCCACCAACTACTGCTTCCTGAGTCTTCTCACAGTGAGAACCTTTCACAACAATGGCAGCCAACTCAAGATTAGGTGGTAGATAACTTTCAATGACGTTCATTTTACCCAATTCATCAAGACTACTCAACATATCTAGACATGGCCCATGAGAGAGATCCCCGGATATACAGTTTTTAGCAATAGTTTTATGCTTGTATGAGTGGTTTGTCTTAAACATATCCACTACCTTCTTTGGCAGCCCCTTGTTCCTCCTAAGTGTACGTGATGAACTTTTCACCTCCATAAAACCCTCTTCACCAGTCCCAAATAAAATAAACTCAGTCTCCATGTCCTTTAAATTATCTGCGCTGAGAGTAATAGAACTTGATACCTTCATCTTACCAACAAGACCAGACACATTATCAGCACAAGATTCTTTTTTACCATTCATGCTTGAATGGAACAAGTAAATATAATCAAAAGCCTTGTCAGCTGAAGACTCCACCTTACATGGGCTGGCTACATAGGCATCTCCTCGACCATCCACAGAAAACATGAAATAGGGCAGTCCATCCTTCCATATGCAGTGAAGCAACCCAGTGGAAGCAGCACCACCAAAAGACGAGGTGGACTGATATGAAGATGTTGAGTTTGTGCTTGAGAGAGAAAAAAGTGTTTTATCTGTAATCTCCGACCCATATCTTAGCCTTCGTGGAAGTCTAATTTCCTTTACCTGATTCTGCGGCGAAGAAATACTTTTCCCTAGAGGAGAGCGTATCAACTCTGAACATTTTGAATCTTTAACACCACTGGATTTTGCTTTCCCTAAGTTCATATTTCCATCTAGAGCACTTAAATGATGAATTAATGGGGTTTTCATAAGGTTTCTCCCCTTATTGTTCCTATCAACTGCATCAGTAAACCACTGTCCAACAGGACTAAAAATTACATTCCCAGGACCAGCCGCCAACACGGATTCAGTAAAGAACATACCCAAATCACTTGTACTTCTTGTTCTTCTATGGGATTTCAAGTTGTCAAACAGAATCTCCAACTTTGAGGATCTGAGGTTTAAAGGAAAATTGAGAGGTGTGGCACTTGCTACCCTACAAAATATACTTAGAGAATCAGATGCTCTGATTTCTAACAGACCCAAGCCATGTTGAGCAAGATTCTCATGGGGACTTACAGAACTCATGCACTTGGGGATCCCAAGTTCCGTGACACATTGATTTTGATGGGATCTTTCTTGAAAACATCTTTGATCAATCCTCTGTTGCTTGTTCTCTGAAGTTAATGGATTGTCTTGCTTCAGCCTTTCTAGAACCACTTTGAGCTTTGATCCAGAAAGCATCAAATCATTGTCCTGTGCAACACCTGTGTCTTTGTCTAAGCTAAGCCACAAATCTTCATTGACTTGGAAAATTTCTTTTGCATCTGTACTTGCCTCTTCCATTTACAGTCTTCAAATAAGTAACACACATGCAATGGTGATCTGCATATGCAATGCCTCTACAGATCAGTCACATCCGAAGGACTCTGAGCAATGGTTATCTGATAAAGAGGGAAAAAAAGTGATTCAAGGGAACTGTTTGCTCCAATAATTAAAAATTTAGCACAGAGCACTCAGAAGACTGTCAGGATGGTGAATGACTAAAATTTTCCAAGTAAGGCTATCCTACTTAGATGATAAAAACAAATAAATAAATAACAGGGATGCCATGTCCATCACTAATTATGTGAGCATCAACAGCTCTTAATGGTTATTGATGACCCTGACAACTTAGAAACTCAAATTCCAGACTGATCCAAAACCAGCACCTCAGAAATAATGTGTCAGAATCATTTAAAAAAAGAAAAGGGAAAAAGAAACATGCCAGATGCGTGAAAAAGGAACAACCATAAAAACTGCAATACATTTAAAAGAAATAGAAAAGAAAAGAAAGAGAGAGAGACCTTATGATCATGGTCTAGCATCTGCTGATACACTGTGAATTGGCTACGATGAACCGCGGCCAATTCACTATTTTGATTGACTCGGAGTCAGAATATAACCTCATGTTGTTCTCTGAGGGGTTTATGTCATGGGACCAACTTGAGACGATCACCAATTACAGTACAAAGTGGAATATGAAGGATTCATAATCGACGAAAGGAAAAGCGCATGGAGACAAGTGTATCAAAGATTAGAAGAACTACCAAAAATAAAGTTCGTGCATAGGTGGCTATCATTTCAGATGAAAGAAGCTTAGAATGGCACTTCTTTAAACAAATATTTGATTCAATCATTAAAGTTCAACAGACTCAACAATTTAGCATACACTAATAATGCAAGAGCTATATAACTTTTGGGGATCCATTACAAGCCCTTATATTGTGTCCTATTAGGAAAAAATTATAAGACTATATCAATTTTCAATACTATGGATTTATTGGATATTTTTATAGATTTTGTTGGGTCAAATTTAAAGTTCACAATCAGTCAGACTTTGATGGTCGTGAACTGCTGTGCATCGCTGTGATGTATTTCTTTAAAAAAAAAAAAAAAAAAAAAACCATAGTGGCTTGGTGTCCCAAATAGCCAAAAGTATAAGCAACAGAGTTGGCTGCCCTACATTCGAAATTACAATTTTCTTACAGGTATAGGCCACTGGCTAAGATGCCTGTGATGCTCATCCAATATACTTTGAAAATCATAACATTAGCTAAGATTTGGGCTCCAAATTGGTACCTTGTGTTGGATATTCTGCCCTTAACGGTCAAAATGACAAAACCATAATAAAATCATAGAGTATGAGAGAAGAAGATCTGATGAATTATCATGCAGATGATAGATCTGAACCCTATTTATTAATGGATGCAGGCCATTAAAGTAAAAGAGAGGGTTAGATGGCCCACGGCACGAGCAATAAATGGTAGTTTTAATTCCATAGTTTCGTAAATCTATCCTTTCTTGCAACTGTACACATCCATCTTAGCACATCCCAACCGCATGAACTATAGCATCCTCTCATCTCTTCATTGCCAAGTGAAGCTCCATTTAAGAAAAAAGAAAAAAAAGACAGAGTTCTAACTGGTGTCTTCTAAAAATGCCCATTTAACTGTATCACTCTTCAGACAAGGGCTTTTATCCCAAACTGATTCAAAATCAGCATGTTTCAACCAGTTTTCCTCAAGAGAAGCTAGCCAAATATCTCCAAAACCCAATCAGAATCAAACCTGCGCCAATGAGGCCCTTGAAGGCATGTGCACAGAGCCATTCCTAGTTTGTTCATACAAACCACAACCAAAAAGCCATCAGTGGCTGCTATTTAACACTTTAAACACTTGCTAAATGGCCTCACAATTAGCTGATCCAGTTATCTGGTCAGGTGCCTATTCATTAAGATAAATATATAAAAAAAAGTCCTAATTGGCACTTGACTTGGACAACTTTTGCAAATAAGTGAGTTTCCATTTACTTGAATGAATCAAGTGTGAAAATCAAAACACATCTATTAATTAAGCCCAAGTTTCTGAACAAAAGCTCAAATGATGGAACCAAAACTTGCTTATGAGAACTGTGAATAACATAAAATCAAACAAAAAAAAAAAAAGCCCAAAAAGTAGTATAATAAAACAAACACAAATCAAGAAAGCTACAAAAACTAAAACTAAAAGATCCTTAAGACTAAGAGAAAAAAAAAATCAATCAAAAAATCCCCAAATTCGGATATTTTCGCAGAACCGATGCCTATCCGTCCGGTTATACATGTTTTTGGCACCACAAATATTCAAAACCAACCAATATCATCTGTTGTACCAACAATCTGCTGCGCATCCAAACACATCTCACACAAAATCTCAACATAAACATAAAAAAGAAAATCAGTGTCCTAACCTTTGCAACCAGATCCGATTCTCCAAGCTTCGGTACTCTAAAAAAATAAGCACATAAACCCACTTTCTCTCCCTAAAATAACAACTAAAACAGCAGTAGTAGTTGGAAAGGCAAAGGTAAGAAATAAGGCGCGCGTTTGAAGTAGAAGAAATAGGAAGGCGAGAATGGTCGCCTCTAACGTGCGCGTAATGTGTGAGAAAACGGTTTCTTGGTTCGTCAGCCACCACGACCTAAGGATTCCTATTTTTTTTTTTCAATCACTTGCCCTCAAATGGCGTTCTCTATCTCACCACTTGGACGGAACAAAGTAAACATGAACATAACCATTAACCACGAAAGAATCAGGAGCAGATGCGCAGCACAAGCGGATTTCGTGGTTAAGTGGGTCCCACCCTTTTTTTGGGGGACTCTCTTTCTGGTGCGGGCCTTTCTGCGTGCGTTACAGTGAGGCGAGTGGAGTGCGCACGATGTTGCTTATCGTGCGCCATTCCAGCGCACTATAACTGTAATAGGAGAGTGGTGGTGGTGCTTGTCGCTTTCTGTACCACCGTTTTGTCGTTGTTTTGTTATTGGGGCATAAAAGGATTCTCGGACGACGAAGGCGGATTCATGTGGGTTGTGGTCGCGTTTAATTGCGCGGCTCGGTTCATTTATTGGAGATGCGGCGGGGTCGAAGAGGGATAATAAATACGATTTTTGGCACGGGGGAGGTTGGAGATTATTGAGAGAGAAATGCGGATGCGGATACGACTCACGAAACAAATAGTAGTAGACTCGTATAGATATAGGGGTAGCGGGGATTGTCATTTGCCCGTTGCGTGTGTGGTTTTGAAACAAGTGGTGGCCGACTCTTGCACGGGAGTGAACCATGCCAAAAAGGTGTGATTTATTTATATTTTATTTAGGGATCCCAACGCTATGCTATTAAAGACGCTTTCTCCTTTTTTTTCAATTGCGTGCTACGATGTGCTGTGAATTGAAATAAAGTGAGGGGGATTATTAAAATCAAAAGAAACTAAAATATCTGGTGTATGATGGTCTTTTGTTTTTACTTGTTTGATGATATAAAGTCTTTTTGACTTTTTACGTAAAAGGAGGATTTTTTTTTTGTTATTTAGTGGAGAAAAGATGTTTTTTTTTATTTTTTTTTTAAAATAGAAGAAATTTTGAATTTATGTACTTTTGATATGATTTTTGTATTTTCTTGTCCGGATGATGGAAGCTTTATTTCACTTTAACTTTACTAATGAATTGCCAAACGCGGTATTGAGAAGCCCACTATTTGTCTAATTATATGTACGTATTGAAGCAACGGGAGGAAGGCAATGAGAGCACACATCGGGAATACACAAAAAATATACATTATTTTAAGGTATCCTGTTACCTTGAGCCTTGATATGGATCTAATCTCTCTCATAAAATCTCTTTCATATCAATTAAAGTCTAAATCTAAATTTAAAATCTTGTCATTAATATCATGCATGCTCTCTCTTCCCATAGGAGAGATCACATTTATCTTCTCTCACATATTAATTTGTTACTAATCTTCTCCCCTGGATTATCTCTAACATTAATATATTTCCTCGAATTACTCCATTGTAAATCTATCATTTCAATTCTCAAACACAACCATGTTCACATCACCGATCTTTATCCTCTTAACTTATTCCCAATTATGCAGCGGAATTCCAATTTTTACCTCCATCAAAACCCTGAAATATGGAGTACAGTAAACATGGGTATGCCATTTAGGAAAGGGGCCACACGGTCACAAGCATGCATAGTCACTCTTGAGGCATACAGATGTGGAAAGCACATTGCATCAATCAACACTTGCCATGTAAAAGGGTTGCCGTGAGTTTACACAATCTGCAAGCATTCATTTCCCTCTCTCATATATGGCTCCTATATAGTCGAAGTTCTTTGATTTTTAATTTCTTCTTTTAGTTTTTGTTATGATCAACAGCAATTTATGTATCATAATATTATCTTTTTTGTATTTGCGTGTGTTGTTCAATAGATTGGATTAGAAGATCTTTATCTCTTATAATTGTTCATGGTAATTAGGGGGTATGTTAGAGCGTTGCTTCATCACAAATATCATTCTCCAATAACTAATTCTAAAAAAATTATTATGGTATTATCTAGCTTTTTGGTTAATTATGTTAGAATACTGCCTATCATTTTCTATGTCGTTTCAGTTTTTCGTACGGACGTAGCGGTTGTCACCGTTGTCAGTGCCTTTGAAGTAAAGGGTCGTCCCACTATGTAATTAGTTTACTTTATTTTGCTATATAGTCTTTTTATTCTGCTAAGTTGGACTACTTGTTAGATGTGATGCTTTAGACTTGAGGACCGGAGGATCAATCCCTAAGCATGTGTGTAATTTTAACGTACCAAGATTAATAAAGTTTAAGTATGTTGGCAATGCATAGAATAAATCTTAAGAATGATAGATATTATACTATTTTCTTTTAGATTTAATTTTTTTTCTTAATGATTTTTTAGAAAAAAAAATTTAATTTAATTATATTTTCATTTTTGGGCATGGCTAAGCATGGGCCTTTATTACTAGTTACCTTTTAAAATAATTTTAATCACTTGAATATTTAAAATCAGTTTTAAATGAAATAAACTCAAAAGTTACACTTTTTAAATGCTATTAAGTACTCTCTCGAAATCAATTATTAATCAAAACAGAAGCTAGGTGTGAACTAGAGACATCCAGATCATTTACCTGCTTACTATCAAATACATTATAATACATGATCATATGATATAAATCAGAATTTATGCACAAACTTTCAAGGACAGCTGGTATATATCTTGATTTCGGTCCAACAATATAATCCTACTAGTCATTGCCCGTGCCTGAAGGCACAGCGCACCACGCTCTGAGCACAACTAAATCTAATTATTCTTTTTTTGACCACCTAACAACTAACACCGCCCATAATTTAACAAATTTAACGCAAATTTTCTATGTGGCCCATTGGATCAATCAGCTTCAAATCAAGCCCAGCCGGATTTTATTTTTTTAGGTAAAACAGCCCAGCCAATTGGACCCTTGTTTAACCACCATTGAATACCAGAAGTGACCCCAGCCAATTGTATAAGCAGTCTAGTTTAATTGCATGCAAGCCACGTTTGCATCTGCTACCAAAACAATTCAAGTTTGCCTAGATTCCACAATCCGTGAAAAACAACATATATATGTGAAGGGGTAAACTGTTAAGTTGTGGGCCCAAATTCCACACCGTTCAATCACTCAATTGCAATCATAACCGTGTATTTAATCATATCTTTACTTGTAAGGAAGTTTTGAAAAGATAATGGCACGTTTCGTAATTTCACAGAAAACCAAGGACACTCTCATATCCTCTGGGAAAAGATAATGGCAGGTTTCGTAATTTCACAGAAAATCAATGGCACTCCCGTATCCTCTTGTCCTTAGTAAAAAGTTACTGCCCCTTTGTTTTCAAATAATTACAAAATTACCAAGTTCTTGAATCTCTTCTCAGCCCTAGGATTTATGTACATAAATCCAAGGGTCCAAAATGTCCAGGGATTCAAATACTGCTCTCCCTTATTTGTTTTTCCCTATGTACTTTGTAGTTACTTTGATTGGCCCATCAGCATGAAATTCTAGCAAGTAGCGCCTGGAAGATCTCTAACGTTTCCTGCATCTGTTATATGCTTTATCAGTAAAGGCAAATTATTTCTTGCAATTTTCACAATGAAATTATTAGATTTACTTGTACAATCTATATAATAAGGGAGAGCAGTTTTTGAATCCCTGGACATTTTGGACCCTTGGATTTATGTACATAAATCTAAGGGCTGAGAAGGGATTCAGGAGCTTGGTAATTTTGTAATTATTTGAAAACAGAAGGGCAATAACTTTTTACTAAGGACAAGAGGATACAGAAGTGCCATTGATTTTCTGTGAAATTACGAAACCTGCCATTATCTTTTCCCAAGAATATGGGAGTGTCCTTGGTTTTCTGTGAAATTACGAAACGTGCCTTTATCTTTTCAAAACTTCCTTGCAAGTAAAGATATGATTAAATACACGGCTATGATTGCAATTGAGTGATTGAACGGTGTAGAATTTGGGCCCACAACTTATCAGTTTGCCCCTTCACATATATATATATGCTGTTTTTCACGGATTGTGGAATCTGGGCTAACTTGGATTGTTTTGGTAGCAGATGCAAACGTGGCTTGCATGCAATTAAACTAGACTGCTTATAGTAGTGGGCCACTTTTGGTATTCAATGGTGGTTAAACAAGGGACCAATTGGCTGGGATGTTTTACCTAAAAAAATAAAATCCGGCTGAGCTTGATTTGAAGCTGATTGATCCAATGGGCCACATAGAAAATTTGAGTTAAATTTGTTAAATTATGGGCGATGTTAGTTGTTAGGTAGTCAAAAGAAGAGTAATTAGATTTAGTTGTGCTCAGAGCGTGGTGCGTTGTGCCTTCAGGCACAGGCAATTACTAGTCATTGCCTGTGCCTGAAGGCACAGCGCACCACGCTCTGAGCACAACTTAAATCTAATTACTCTTCTTTTGACCACCTAACAACTAACACCGCTCATAATTTAACAAAACTTAACTCAAATTTTCTATGTGGCCCATTGGATCAATCAACTTCAAATCAAGCCCAGCCGGATTTTATTTTTTTAGGTAAAACAGACCAGCCAATTGGACCCTTGTTTAACCACCATTGAATACCAGAAGTGGCCCACTATTATAAGCAGTTTAGTTTAATTGTATGCAAGCCATGTTTGCATCTGCTACCAAAACAATCCAAATTAGCCCAGATTTCACAATCCGTGAAAAACAACATATATATGTGAAGGGGCAAACTGGTAAGTTGTGGGCCCAAATTCCACACCGTTCAATCACTCAATTGCAATCATAGCCGTGTATTTAATCATATCTTTACTTGCAAGGAAGTTTTGAAAACATAATGGCATGTTTCGTAATTTCACAGAAAACCAAGGACACTCCCATATCCTCTGGGAAAAGATAATGGCAGGTTTTGTAATTTCACAGAAAATCAATGGCACTCCCGTATCCTCTTGTCCTTAGTAAAAAGTTACTGCCCCTTTGTTTTCAAATAATTACAAAATTACCAAGCTCTTGAATCCCTTCTAAGCCCTTGGATTTATGTACATAAATCCAAGGGCTCAAAATGTCCTAGGATTCAAATACTGCTCTCCCATATTATATAGATTTGTTGGATTTGGATCAGGCATCTAGTTAAAGCTGGAGATATGATTTTAAATCCATACATAGACAAGTGGGACTGTATGATCATACTTGGATCAATTCATGCACAAACAGAAAGGCCTAACAATACATGCGGAACTCTTAACATAAAATATAAAACTACATGCAGTCGAACGACAAAGTGTTCAACACAACTATATATAGTTGATTTCACAATACACTGCATGGATGATGGAACCAGGACCTTCCTGACCCTAGCTAGTTCTATTTGTTTGTTGGATGGAAACGGGGTATATATAAGAAGTCTTGTATCAATGTCCTTTTCCCAGTAAGGGGTTGTTACAGAACATGATCTCTTTGGCAGAGTCACAGACAACAACTTCTTCCTTCACTGTTCAATAAATATAACAAAGTGGAACACTGACATGTGGACCACTCTTTTGGAAGAAGGTGCTACTCTTCACATGGTTCGCACCTTTCCTCTCAATTATTAGTAGGCAAGGGAAGAATACAGAAGAAAAGTACAGTTTCCTGCTCCATCTCCAATGGTTCGTTAAGCACTATTGTTACGGATTATTGGCTGTAGAGGAGCAGGTAAGAATTTTCAAAGTTAGGAGGACTTCTTTGTTTATGTTGTTTGGTGTGGCCAAATATTTCTCATGATGAATTGTATTTGCATCTTTTTGTGATTTGTGAAAGACTGAAAGGGGTTCTCCCCTCTTAGATTTGAATTGCTTTCTACACAATTTGTCACCTTAAAAGAGTAATGATTGGTGTTTATAGTATCAAGGATGGCCAGTGGTTCCATCATGTTCTATGAAGAAGAGTCATACTTCATAAGAAAAAAGTGCTCGTTCTCTTAGAATGCACGACTTACTACATGATGGAAAATTACATGCATGCATGTCAACAGAGGGGAGAAGAGAGATTGTCCATGCTACATGTGGATTAAGGGTAGATTAGTAATTATAATTAGAGATATTATGTTTGTTGTCCTTGTATAGAGCTATGGTTATGGTCTTGTCTGTTATATTCATTGCAATAATTATCTGATCGTCATATTTTTCTCTTGAATAAAATTCAAGCATCCCCTCTTGTAAGTACATGCGTTTATCTAGACCTTAACCTCTTCATTAATCCATTTGATGAACATGTTGGGGAAAATAATGACAAAATAACAAGAATGGTGACTTTACATATATATATATATATATATATATGGGATATTCAAGTGCATCCATCCCTCACCATATATATGGACTAAATAGTTAGGCCTACTATGACGGAAGTGATACACCAACCATTTTTGCAGCTGCAAACATAGAGATAGATGGTAATCATCAGCAAAACACGATGTTGCTTTAACCCAATATCTACCATTTTTTTTTTCAGGGGAAATCCTATGGTGAACTCACCGAATGCAAACACTTAGTGTGGACTATCTTATGGTCCATCCGAGTGGACCATAAAACATGCATGAATTCCACTACAGTCATCGATCCTGAATTTGGTATCCACCCAAATGTACGTAATGGATTGTTGAATCAACTATGATTTCAAATGAGGATATTAGATAAAATAAGCTTTGAATTAATTCTTGAACTAAGAATTCAAGTGAGTGATTTATTATCCTACTTTTATTCTTGTATAAATTAAGATGCGTCGTCATAATAAAGACATGATGAATTTTTATCCACATGTAGCCTCTTGAGCTTCATCCACTATTCAATTGAATCATGCTTGACTTGATCAGAATCTAGATTCTCTCACTATTAAATAAAGTAATCTCTTTATTTCAACATTTGATAATTTATATAAGTCCACTGAGTGACAAATTAGAGTGATTGTTAATATTTTCTTACATGTGAAGATTTGAATTCATCATCAGAGGCCTTGAAAGGTATAAACCTGACTTCCTTTTTTTTATTTTTATAAATATCTTCCTGTAGAGGGGTGTGAACATGAATCACAACATTGCCCTTTGTCAATTATAGTTGGAGAAAAGAAAGACTCCATTCCCCATTTCATTCTTAAAATAAGGAGATTAGGTGAGATATTTGGAGGTTTCAGCTGCAACAAGATTTGAAAAATGAGGGTGCCATGTAAACTTTTCTTTGCCTTGAAAAGGAAAGGAATGAAACAAAGTCAAATTCCACATCTTGTGTTTTTTTACTGGGAACTTTCTTCCCTTTGCTCGAATGCTTTTGCTGATGGGCGGTGGAGAAATGGTGCTGGAGCAAATACAACGCGAGAGACGTCAAGTTGTGCGGTCGCGTCACGTGAACAAGTGGAAGGTTAGATTCATGCATCCACCCAAAAAAGCAATTTCAAACTTGGACTCGAACACTTGGCCCCACACACCATCTGCATTTTCCTCCTCTTGAGTGTGAGTCCGGATCCTCTGATCTCTCGAGGCTCTTTTTGAACCTTTTTTTCTAAAGAATGGAACATGCTTAACATTTGTGGGCCCGTCACTCCAATAGGCTATATTGTCACCAATGAATCCTGGGTCAAAGGATGAAACTTCACATTGGAGCCCACCCATTGAATTCAGAACCGTTCAAAATAAAAACAGTCTATGAGAGCAACGGAATATTCAGGATTTTCATTTGGAAGGTGCGTGGTCGCACCCCCTTCATTACGCTTAGGTCCACCGGTGTATAGGGGTGTCATCAGATTATATGTTTCTCCTAGTTTTCTCCACCATTGGATTGACATGATAAAATAAAATTGTTCAAAAATATCTTATGCGCATCCAATGTCACTTTTTTTTTTTTATCAAACAGTGAATCCAATGGTGGGAAAATTTTAGATTGGAATAAAATTTGAATGTGCTATGTATAATATTGAGGGTGTTGAGTGTAAACGATTAGAGACAATCTATTCCATGTAATTGAATACATAGGAATTGTAATACTTTTATTACTAAAATGGGTTAATTGAAATTGAAGAAACAAAGTTGAATTCTCGAAAATGACCATCAAATTATCTCCCTCTTAAATGGAAGACGAGTCAAGGAGAGATGGAAATGAATATCCGGCCACCACCATAGTAATTTAAATCTTTAAAAGGGGTTGCATCTACATCTCTACCTTATATTATTCACGCTTCACCTCTTTTAATAATTCTATCCGGAACCCATCAGATGATGCGTTCCTATGCATTCAATTCCCACGCAAAACCAACATACGCTTATCTTTTACTCATTTGTCCTTGCCGGGATCTCACTTTTGAATTAGACTTTTTGGGCCAACAGAGTACAGACTAATAAACAGCATTTGGGCATCATTATATTTTATAGGCAACTCCATGTTAGGTAACTCATTTTGAAGCCTTTTGCTTCTATTTCATTTGATCTTTGCCTTATTAGAGACAACAGCACCAACACATTGTATTTGAGGTTTTAGTGGATGGATTTTCACAAAGTAATTGTGGCCCCTTATCCCAGATAAAAGAAAGAAAGAAAAAGTACTCTTTGTGGCCTATAAAGAGGCCAGCTGTTTTCACTTACAAAGGCTGGGCTTGATCTGGGTTTTCTCTCTCTTTTTACCCACTGCCACAATGGCCCCATTGCTCTACTTGGTTCTTTTTTAAAAATTCAGTAGTTTTATTTTTTTTCAAATTTGAAGTACACCTAAAAAGGAAAATATTCAGCCCAGAAAGTGAAAACATTGTGCCGGCTCCTGTCTTTGGGAAAGGCATGGGGTCCGCGAGGGGATGAATGGCTTTGATTTTGTTTTTCAATAGAGGCAAAAGAAAACTCCAAGATACTTTTCCTTATCAAATGCAACAATGATGATCACACTTTAAAATGAAGAAAAAACTCATGCCCCAAGCTAAAGATCCAAGGACTTGTTTGTGCAACAAAAGCATCTCGTCTGCTCCAAATAAAAATAAAAAAACATGTGTTTTCACTGCTTTCTTAGGAAATCGAATTCCTCTTTGCTTCATTTTTTTTCCCTTCTCCTTGAGAAGGATACATCACACCAAATAGAAAATTAAAACAACTTTTCTCTCTACCGTGGAACCATCTCTCCTCAGAATGCATCCAGAAAGGCAGGGCTCACATCCCCCTGGTAGTATCCACTGCATTACTGCATGCAACCTGGCGCATTGCCGCACCATCTCTCACCACCCTAGACCAATGGTGCACTGTTTTAAGGGGCGCTACTAGGAAGATTGTACTAGCAATATGATAGATGGGCTTCAAACGGCCGGTCCATTAAAAGGCTCTCAATTCATTTGCCTATTTGCAACTGTACGTTTGTTGATGAGGTGTGGCCAGGAGCAAGTGGCAGTTGTTGCATCTAAAGGGAGTTGGAGGACCTCAAAATAATCTCTTCCCTTATTTTAACACTTGGTTAGATTTCACTCTAAGTAGAACTGGCAAAGAACTGTAATGATCATGTGAAAAGCATTGACTCAAATTAAAAAATAAAACCAATGGCAATTTGATTCAGCACTAAGACAAGACTCAAAAAGGGTCGATATGGGTTGCATTGGAAAAGAGCCCCCAATGTGACTTTTAGCTACTTTTAAGAGGAATGTTTGGGAACACAACTAGATCATGGACCACCTTAGTTAACCCATCTACATGAGCACTCTAGATTTGAAAGGGAAGGACAACTCAAAGCCTTTGCAAATTTTTATGGCAGTTGTTGTAGGGCCTTTCTAAAATTTTATGGTTGTTTTAGGGAAAGGTGAGCCGACCAAGGAAAGGAAATAAAAGCATAAGCATTGACTGTTTTGTAGAAAGGCATGTCCCTATCCCAACAGACTATAACTGAACACCTCTTTCTTTATAATAAAGTCGTTGGGAACACGGCAAGCAATTGAGTGCTTTGCTTTCTTCACCCTCCATTGACAGAGCACAGAACTCTGGGAGGATGTGCATGGGCCATTATTGTATGAATCCCTCTCTCTCCCTCTCTCTCTGTCTCTCTGTGCAAAGTCAAACAAACCAATTCTAATTTCTTGCATTGAAGATTCAAAAGAAACCTGAACAGCGTTCGCGCCAACATGGAGTGGGTGCCACCATTGCAACATAATTAAGAGAACACTGATAAGAACTTCCAAATGGTAGGCCAGGTTTCTGTCTTTGTTGTACAGTATGACCCACTAAAAAAGGAGCACAACAAGGGATATGGGCAACAGCTGGGGAACCTGATAATTTCATTCGTGCATGGAATCATGAGAATTTAGAGATGATCTTTAGTGGAGCCTATTAAGTAAAATCTTCGTGGATCAAAATAAATGTTTTTGTTTTTAGGGGTAGGAATCAAGTAAGAGTAGAGTCACCTTATATTGATCATGTACGTGAATAAAATTTATATGTGATCAGTATAATGATAAGCCCAACTACTATTAGAACGAGATTTGATGAGAACACATACATGTTAAAAACTTCTTTTTTTGAGTTGTTTTAGGGCACATTTGTGCCGCCATTTTCTGGATAGAAAAATGGGGAAAGTAAAAAAAAAAAAATTCCAAAACGAAAAAAATCATATTTGGTACAATTGCTTTTCTTCATTGTTTCGAAGAAAAAAGTTTTTACTAGGTGCGGTGGGAATGGGCTTCCCGTGAAATACATTTCTCTACCAGAATTTCAAAAATTTACGATTAGGGGATTTTAAAATCTCCAAAGTGTCCCCTGAGGTGGAATTCCAAATCCCTCACTTTGATTAAAGCATTTGAAGTTCATACAAAATACATAGAGAGTGGAATTTTAGGAATTCCAAATTATCATTTAAAGCCTTCTAGGAGAGTGGAATTTGAAATGACAAGCCAGCGCTTCATCTCCAAAAAAAAAAAAAAAACTCCAACATCCCAAAAGGTTGTCCACGGAACCTGTTTAATTACCAAAGCACTGAATAGATTGGTGATTTGCATCTACCTCGCATGCTGATAAGATACAAGACTATTGATGCATGTGGATTGTGGTGGCATTTGTTTGTATTATCAACATATAAGTGGCTAAGGATTAAGGACGAAGAACAACCCTATCTCATTAAAAAAGCTAAGGATTGACATGTGAAACATGACTATGTATTCTACTTCGGTGAAGACCTTAAAATTGTATAATTTCTAGCTTTGTCAGAAAGCAAGTATATAAGTAGGAAACCAAAAAACACCTATTTTGGCATCATGCCCAACTTGTATTTACAGGTCTCTAGTGGTGAGCTGGATAGATGTTGGGAAAATAGCTTCTGTATTTAAGGGCTTTCATAAAGAAAAACCCCCCTTTCCAAAAGGGTGGTTAGTACAATGCTTTAGACAAAAGAAATTGCCTAAAAAAGAATAACTGAAATATAATAAGATGAGGCCCCAAATCTTCAATTTTGCAGCTTAAAACAATTGGCTTAATAGTGTGAAGACTCTGGTGGAGATTGAGCAAAATGTTTCAGCTAAAAAATTGACATGTTATATGAGAATTGATATGTCATCTGGGAATTGTTAACTAGTTATTAAACTTTCTAAAAAAAAAGGTTATTTGCCTGAAAGGGTTCTCTCATTACCATTTACTCCTAAAAACCACATTAGCATCGAAAAATATTGCATTAGTGGCCTTTTTTTTTTTCCTGTCACTATTGGTCTTTTTTAGCTATGGAAAACTTCTTCCATTTAAACTGCTCTTGATGCTTCAGATGCTCTCTAAAAAACTAATGGCGGTAGTTTTAGCAACATAAAAGAATCTTGGCAGCTAAAAATGACCAATAGAGGGAGAAAAAAAAAACTGCAATGGCTTTTTTCCGCCTCTAAAAGTAACTTTTCTTTTACTCTCTCACGAAATTAAACTCATGCTTCCTCACACTCACACTAATGTCCTTTAACCAGGTTTTTATTTTAGAGTCTTTTAACCAATGGAACTACAGCCGAGGACAATTTGTGTTAGATTCTTAATCGTTTAGGAGTCAAATGATTTGAATTAGATTCATAGGTGGATCTTAATTGTTTCTACATCTATAACAATACAATACAAGGTCGCCCACATTGTTGGACCATGAATGCGCATGTTCCTAATTTTAACATGATTGGATGATCATAGCCATTGAAACAAGTTCCTAGAAAAATGGACAGTTTGTGGATCGTTATCAGTCCAAAATTCAATCCGTTTAGAGCCATGATGGACGTTTTAGGGTTGTAAATGGGTCGGTTCCGGTTCGGGTCCAAGGTGGACCCGGAACTGGAACCGTTAAGGAGAAGGTGAAACTGGATCCAGACCCGGAATCGTTTCAGAATCGGTTTCTTAGCTCTGGAACCGGAACCAGAACCATATATGGGACGGTTTTGGATCCGAGTCCGGGTTTATATAGAGAATGATATTTAAAAAAAAAAACATGATTTTTAGGAGAGATTTTTAAAAATTGAGGTAATATATTGGGCCTCGGCTGGACCTGGACCCATTTACTTATCAAAGCCTAAATAAGGACCCATACCCGGTTTTTAACGGGTCGGAACCTCCAGATAATCGGAAAATCAGGTACCCATTTACATCCCCAGGACGTTTACATCTCAACGGGGAAATGCAGGATGTTAGACCTTTCAAAATTCACAATATATGTTAGATGAATCAGAATTTGATCCATCAGTGGTCTAACATAATGATGGGCCAAGCAAGGCCCATAAAATTGCAGTGGCCAGAGGGAGGATCCTTCACCATTTCTATCATAGTCCTCGCTGCTGATGGATACAACACCCAAATGATTTCTTTCATGGGAGAACCCTAACCCAATGATCAATGGCATGGACTGCTTGAGCCCAGATTTGGACTGGTTGGGTCAGGTCCATCCCAATTCAGTTTTTCGTAGCCGAGGCCAGCCTAGTGACAAAACACAGACCCAAAGGTTGACCGGTACAGTTAAAAGGATTGGATGGGTAGGATCTTTGAGTCGGGGGATTTCTGTTCAATGACGGACCCAGAATTTTCGCTTGAGGAGTGTTTGTGGGCCCAAACAGGCAATTGGAATTTTGTAATGAATCCAAAATTTTCATGTAGGTTTTGGGAGCGGACGTAGGATTTTCATGTAAATTTTTTAAGTAGAGCTAGATTTCTCATTATGGTTTTAAAAGCGGACCAAGGTCCAACGGATGTATCCGTTCCCACATGGATGTACGTGGGTCCGCCCTAGGCCTATCTACAATGGAGCTTTCAGATTAAAAGACAGGCATATGGCACATTTATCAAAGTACGTCACGATCCATTCCTTGTAGATTTCTGTGTCTTGTGTTCCTTGATTCGTTTTTGCTTCTTTTCTACAGAGCACTCTGGTCCACAAATATGAGCAACTTCTACTTTTCTCTGTTCAAATATCTTCGTCAAGATGTCAAGCCTTAACAACCTAACTGCGTGATGCATGGCATACCAAGGAAGTCAAAATATCATTTCTTGTTCATTTGCAATTGTGATTTCTCAAAAACCAACATCGAATAACGTTTCCTTTTAGATAAATAGAACCACGAGAATATGCTACTTGATACTCTTTTTGGGGATTCACTTTGATCTTCATTTGTAACCATCCTAGATATTCAGTTCTTACCTATCTCAAGGCATAAACAACAATACCATTTTAATATTCTAATGTTTTCAAAACAATGATAATACTTGTAAAATGAGTCTAGCTAGATAGCTTTTAGGGCTTCTGCCTTGTGAACAGAAGGCCAAGCCCAAACCCTGAATCAATGGGCCTACTTTATAGACTTGTTGGGCCAATTGAATTACAAACGTTGACCATCAAAACGCCCAATAAACCAACCTGCTCATTTACAAAGCCCTAAGTGCATTGTCCTATGCAGCCCAACCAGTTCCACTTGAATATGTTCCTTCCCTGGTTATAAACAAGTTGGTCCAGGTCGGCTCGAAGGGTCCATAAACAAACTTGTTGGGCCTTTTTTTCGCAGGTTAGGTCCTTCCATAATCAGGTTTGGGTAAATGGGGATTAATTTCTTTCTACTCTGATGTAATCAGGTCAATGTGATTTGATTGCCATTCAATAAAAATATGGCCATTCCTGGAATTTTCAGGTCAGGTCTGTTTGTTGAATAAGCGGGGCCCATTTGAGCCTTGACCATGGTTCATCTGGCAAACTTCTAACCCCTTCTTTAGGGATGTAAATGGGCCCCCGATTCTTCGATTACCCGGAGGTTCCGACCCGTTAAAAATCGAGTCTGGATCCTTATTTAGGCCTCAACTTAATAAGTAAATGGGTTTGGGTCCAATTTGGTTCGGACCCGAGACCCGACATACTTCCTAAAATTTTGAAAACTTCTCCTAAAAACCATATATATATATATTTTTTTTAATATCATTCTCTACCTAGATCGGGACCTGAATCCGGACCTGTCCCAGTCCCATATATGATTCTGGTTCTGGTTCTGGTTCTGGTTCCAGTTCCGGAGTCAAGAAACCAGTTACGAAATAGTTTCGGGTCTGGATCCGGTTTCGGTTCCACCTTCTCCTTAACGGTTTCAGTTCTGGATCAACCGTGGACGTGGACCGGAAGTGACCCGTTTGCAACTCTACCCTTCCAACAAAAAAAAAAAAAATTTACATGCTCCAGATTTCTCTTTTAAATTTTTATCCAACCTACCCTCCATTGAAGACTCAAACATGCAACACTATTCCCATATGTTGCTGATTTGTTTCTCTCACATCTTCTTAAAAAGAATAAAACAACTATAAGAAGGAAAATGAGAAAACAGGAAATTGGGTTTTTCATGGAAACCCAAGAATTGAAAACCATTTCCGAAAACCCCTCCCTCCTCCCCGACAACAGCAACAAGGACCATTCCCTGACTACCATAACCACCTCTCTAGGGTTAGGGTTAGGGTTAGGGTTTGGATTCTTCTACTTCTTCACACCCCAAACCCTAAAACCAGTCTCCTCCGCCATTAAAGCAGCAGATGGAGCTATCAAGGGCACCAAACACCTCCAGAAGCTTACATCCCCTTCTCCCTCTGCCTTCCTCTTCCTCTCCAAGTACCTGATCAAATTCACGGACAAGGCATCCAAACACCCCAGTTTCAACAAAACAAACTCCCAAAACCTCTCTCTGGTCACCAAGAAGCTCAAAGCTTCTATGGCTGCCTTCAATTTAGTCCGATATCTGCACTTTCCACCCGCTGTGGGAAATGGGTTTTTGGGAATTGGGGTTTTGAGCATTGGGTACAAATTCTCTAAAAATCTGGTTAGGGTTTTGGAGGGATTTGTGGGGATTCAGCTGGACTCGGCTGTCCGAACGGGCTTCGAAGCGGTGGATTTGTTGGTAAAGACTGCAGCTTTGACGAGGGAATTGTCGAGATTTGGGAATTGGGTTAGGCGCAAGATGAGGTGTGAGATTGAAGATGGTGGTAATCCGGTGGAAACAGCGGCGAAACCAGCAAATGTCTTAGTAAGAACCCATGATTTTAAATTCCGGGTTTGTTTGAATTATCATAGAAATGATAGATTCTGTTGTTATTGTTATGATGATTGTAGTTATTTTGGAAGGTTGGGTCCCAATTATCCTTTTTGTGAGAATGATTTGATTGTAAAAGAGTCTTTACAAACATGTATGTCTGAGTTGCTCTGCTTGGCGCTTCCTGTTCATGAGCAAATTCAACCAAGAGGAAGGAAATTACAATTACGGGATTTATATTATTTGTCTTAGGTAATAATTGGTTTTTGTAATTGTAATATTAGAATGAGAGGAAATGAATTCACTCCTATTTGGGTTGTTCTTGTGTACATTGATACCTTTGCTATGTTTAAAAATCCAGAGTTTGACATGAAATTGTTTGTTCAGCTTCTGAGTTCAACTTTACTGCAGGATTGAAATACATAGCAGTTAAGAGTGCTGCAAAACATTAAGCAACTTGGCTAAGTTTGTAATTGCTTTTTTATTTTTTTTAATATAATTGTCTCCTTGTCTGTTACCCTATTACCCCAAAGGATTGAACCTGAAAAACTGAGGTGTGAACTCATACTTCTGATCCCTGTAATAATCAGATTTGTTTTGAGACACAGATTTGGATCCAGTTATTGTTGGATCTGACCATATCTGCTTGCCCATTTATCTAATGACATTCTTCTAATATTAGGAACTTTTAGTGCTGAAATCATTGGCATACTCTAGGAATCTAGAATCTAGGCTTGGTTCTGGACCTATAATTCCATTTAAACTTGAATCTCTATATTCAAGACAACTGGGTTAAGATTTCACTCTTGGACATTTAAATTCATGTTTGATTCAATCTGGATCTGGATCCAGGACCCTGAATAGCTAATCATTTCCAGATATACCCAGATCTGACCCACCATATGCAGCCCAAGTTTTTTTTTTTTATAAATTTATGAAATCTTTTTGTTTAATCAATCAACCGTCATTATCATGAAAGCCTTTTCCCATCTTTGTCTGGTCAATTTAAACACAATTATAGCCCCAAAATGAATCAATTTCCATGTTGATGTAGGAGAGTAGTGGCTTACAGTCAAATGACCTAATTGGTTTAAAGCTTTTCTATTCAGAAAAGAGTAATGCAAGCAATGGAGTATGCATTGTAGTTGGTTGATAAAGAACAAGAAGTAAAAGCAAAGAGAATTAATTATACGGCTATAACGGTTAAGTTAGTACCAAGTACAAAAATCATAAACATTATTAGTCCTTATGCACCCCAAACAAGACTAAGTGAGAGCAAGGAAAAAGAAATTTTGAGAATTTAATGTATGGGTTAATACAAGATATACCAACTGGGATCATTCAGAAAAAAGTAAAAAAAGCCAAAGGAAAGGAGAAAAAGAAAGAAGATACATATACCTATTGGGATCATTAAAAAAATATCTATACATACTGGGGAAAGATCTATAATTGAAGACTTAAAATGCTCATGTGGGGAAGAAAGCATATGGCCATTACAGAGAACATGGAGGATCTTGTTTTGGGTAAAAGAATGAGGTAGGGTAGGCTATTCTCAACTTTTCTGTCGTTGATCTCTCAATACTAGTACACACTTTGAGAAGAAGGACACTTCGTGGCATTTAAGTGGGTTTCTTAGGACAGAATATCCTAATTTTTACTAAGGCATAGAGAGATCAATCTGCAAGGGCATCCTGGGGAAGTCTTACAAGTTACAACACACTATAGATTACTGATTTCGGATGTTCTTATCAAAACTAGGATACTGATAATGAAGTAAATTGCCCAAAAATAAGATGGTGTAATTTAAAAGGGGAAAAATAACAGCACTTGGAGAGAGATTTGAGGCACTGCGATTAGAATTAGGCTGTAAATTCTAATGAAGTGTGGGATTAAATGGGGGGTTGTATTAGGAAGGTTGCTAAAGATGTGCTTGAAGAGTCCAAGGGAAAGAACAGGTATACAGAGAAGGAGACCATTCTGGTGGAATATAAATTTTGAAACACTTATTTATTTATTTATTTATTTTATTATTATTATTATTTTTTTATGATGGAGGGTATTCCAGCCCTTTGGGCCGGACTAATCCCTACGGGCCTAGGGGATGTGGGTAAATCTCGTGTGGCCCCATTGTGTTAGTGTAGTTTCGAACCCTCAACCTTCGGGAGCTAACCATGGTCCTAGGCGAACTGAGCTACCCCTCGGGGTTAATTTTGAAACACTTTTAATGAGGAGAAAACATTGTTTGTGAAATGACAGACCTAGAAAGGTGTAAGTTAACAAAAGGTGCAGCTAAGAAAGCTGTAAATAAAGTCAAGTATGAAGCTCATAGAAATTTTGTATGTTATTTGAGGACCAAAGGGAAGAGAAGGGTATCTAAGCTTGCAAAGATCGAGGAAAGGAACTAGAGACCTTGGCTGTGCTTGTCTATTTCCATTTCCATGGAAATGTACCTTATCTTCAAGTAATATGAAAAATGAGAGCGGTTTTTATCCTCCCACTGAAAAAAAGGTGGTGTTTGGACACCTATCTCCCTCTCAAGTACAGTGCCCCCTTCATGTCTCTCCTTTTCCCCCCATTATTTCATGGCTTATACTTTTCTCTTAAAAAGAGAAGAAGTAGGGTGTAATGAGCTAGAACTTTTTCATTTATACTATTTATGGAAATGTACTTTATATCTAGGTAATAAATAGGCACATTTCCATGGAAATTAAGCATCCTAATGTTAAGTAGATTTGTCTTCCTCTTCATAACAACTTAAGCTTTTGGGATGTATTTGCTAGTCATATATGACATGGTTTCAGAGCCATGCCAAGTCTCGAGTTTAAATCCCTGAGGGGCGTTGTTCCCCTAAATTGCATGGGCAGGCATGTGTGGGTTGCGAATCCAAACGGCGTCTTGTTCGCGGGGTGGGGGTTGCTAATAGCTTAAGCTTTTGGGATGTATTGGCCAGTCGGACTTGACACCTAACATATCCCTTGATCATATAAGATGCATTTAGTATAGAACTGGAAGTGTATTGGTAAAAAAGGAGGAGGTCACAGATAATGGGGTATGTAATGTAGAGCCAGTAAATAAGGTTCCAAGTGAAGTAGACTATGATGTAGAAGCAAATCAAGGAATGATTGATGAAATATCTAAAACAGAAGTCAAGACAGCTTTACTTAGGATGAATTAAAGTAAAAGGGCATTGTGACTAGATGCCATACCTATAGAAGGGAGATGCTCTTACGAGGGAGTAGACTATGATGTAGAAGCAAATCAGGGAATGATTGATGAAATATCTAAAACAGAAGTCAAGACAGCTTTACTTAGGATGAATTAAAGTAAAAGGGCATTGTGACTAGATGCCATACCTATAGAAGGGAGATGCACCAGGCCACAGCAGGGGACCCACACTCGAACTAGTCGAGAGTCGGCTCTGATACCATTTGTAACGCCCCACCCCTACACGCATGCATGATATTGTCCGCTTTAGCCCACGGGCCTCACGGTTTTGCTTCTAATGGGCCTCAACCCATCAAAAGGCCTCATGCAAGGTAAGGGTGTAAGCTCTACATATAACCCCATTCACTTTCCTCTCTATAGTCGATGTAGGACTCCGAGGTGTCACAGATTGGGTGGGGGCCCTCACGTTTAAGTTGTTGGCATTGGATATGGATGTGAGGGCCCCTACCCAATCTCTCATTTAAGGTGAGAGATATCTCTCATAGGAGCATCTCCCCCTATATAAATATGGGTTTTGATGGACAAAATTGGAATTTATCGGTTAACCAATAAATCTTTCATACAAGAAAAGTACCCAATGAATGGAAAAGGCACTATGGTCCTATTTTAACAGTAGAAGGGATACTCAAAACTGTGCAGACTGACATGCTATCAAATTATGAGCCATGCAATGAAATTTTGGGAGAGAGTAATTGAGGACTGCCCACGATAGAAATCAAATGTTTTAGAGATCCAATTCAGGTTTATGTCAGGCAGATTAGAGCTACTATAAAAGCCATTTCATATCAACCAAACTCATGGAAAAGTTTAGAGAGATACAGAAATTTACATACGGTTTTTACTGATTTAAAGAAGGCTATGTAAGGATACTGAGATGCCAATTTGACAACCATTGATGGAAAAAAATGCATCCTTAATATAAAAATCATTGAAGACATGTATAATTGGACAACAATGAGTGTGGGAAGACAACTGAGTTCCTAGTTGGAATTGGATTACACTAACGGTTCGCTTTGGGCCCCTATTTGTTCTTCTTAGTTACAGGTACCTTAACTATATATTAAATAAGTAGTTCCATGGTGTATGTTCTTTGTAGGTGATGTGCTACTTATTCGATAGACAAGAAAGCAAGCAAATAATAAGCTACTCTAGAGAAAGGCTTTACAAAAAAATAAGTTGAGAAAAAAGAGCAAATCCAAGATGGAATATATGGATTGCAAGTTTAGCGAATTTGAGAGGCGGGGAAATGAGTTAATAAAAATTGAAAATAATGTAGTACTATAGTGATGGATATCAATACCTAGGCACAACTATTGAGCAAAATAGAGGGTTTGAGTTGGGTATAACAAACAGGATAATGAGCTGGGCGGTAAAGTGAATACAAGTGAGTAAATTGTAATGAGATTGTCGAGTGCCACTTCAATTAAAGTTCTGTTTCTACAAGATGATTGTTAGACCTGCTATACTATATTGAGCTGAATCTTGGTGACAAAAATGAGAAGAATTGGAAGTACAGTTTGCAGAAATGCTCATGCTAATAGGAATGTGTGAAGTGGAAAGCAAGGATAGAATTAAAAATGAACACACGAGAGGAAACTTACTAGTATCTCATATAAAGGAGAAAAAAGTTTCATTTGAAATGGTATGGGGCCTATGGGCACTGCACACAGAAGACCCAAGGAGTCCCTATAAGACATGTTGGAGGGTTGCATTTTCAAGGAACTGGGAAAGGGGGGGCACCATTAGTTAGAGACTTTGCAGGTAGTGTTGTGAAAAGACATGATAAATTTAGTTCCTAAAAATATGGCTGCAAATA
The DNA here is from genome assembly GCA_028538565.1 of Umbellularia californica. NCBI lineage: Eukaryota > Viridiplantae > Streptophyta > Magnoliopsida > Laurales > Lauraceae > Umbellularia > Umbellularia californica. The sequence goes on along the minus strand of JAPQWN010000001.1, from coordinate 6,299,410 downwards.
GGGTTGAGCAAAAAGTAGAACTCTTGAAGTGACCCAAGTAGATGGGATGAGGCTTAGATGATGATAGAGCCATATGCCCAACTCACCATATCTTTTAATTTTTTTTCTCTTTTGGGTAGTATATAAAAATAAAAAAAGGGAAGGAGAAAGTCAGGAATAACAATCCATCTGGATAGATATATCTTATGCCTCTTGAATAAATATACTCCAATAATATAGCCAAGGTATCTGTAATATCATATGAGGTGCTAAGAGGATGAGTATTCCATGGTTCTGTTGTCAAACTAATCTGCCTTCTCTGACTTACACAGGTGTCTGGGGCCAAACTTTCTCAAACAAATTCGCTACTTACAGCAACTTGCATTGGCATCCATCACAGACTAATTGAAAGATGCTTATATTAGCTCAACAAATCATTTGAGTCACTGTCAAGAAAAAGCTTGAAATGGTCCGGGCCATGGGACCTACCTGGAAGCAGGGGGGTTAGGGGTGGGGTTTGAGAGAGAGAGAGAGAGAGAGAGCCATCCAATCAAGGGTGGTACTGTTTTGAGGGCATAAAGTTGATCAAATTCTAGCCTTCAGAAAAAGCCAGATATGTGTCAAGAACCATCCAATCAAGGGTGGTACTGTTTTGAGGGCATAAAGTTGATCAAATCCTAGCCTTCAGAAAAAGCCAGATATGTGTCAAATTTTGCATGATCAGCTTTGGGCCTATAAATTTGATTTGAGTGTAAAAATGGGGGAGTAGGGAGGTTGGTTATGGGGTGTGAAAGGGTTAAATTGAACATAGGGTGGTCAGGTGGGCCTGCAGGCCAGGCGGTTCCTTGCTTGGGAACCAGCTAATCATTTTAGTAGCAGGCAGTTCCTTACAATAACTCATCGACTTCAGGTTATGCTCAATGAAGTAGTGGGCAACAAATTATGAACTTGAAGTCAAATCAGTCAGAATCTTTTTGTATTGGGAAAATGTTGTAGAAAGGGATGAATATAAAGATGAAAGCATTCCTAGGATAGGGTCTTCAGATGAATGAGGAACTTTCAGTGGTTGGACCACTGGTGCCAAAGCAATGCTAGACGTTGTCAAGAGATAACGAATCGAGGAATCTGATTAATATTGGTCTTCAGATGGATGATGTATGTGAATGTGTGCTCCTTCCGATCAATATAGCTTCTAATTTTCTTACAATTCTTTTTGGTTTAATTAATGAAGTTACTGTATGGATGGGCTCCATGTTTCAGTTGTCCAGGATGTTTATCTGTTGGTACCCAGCTCATATGCAACAAGGCAGCAAAGTCCTTATCCCCCATAAAATTTTAGCTCTCTGATATTGGTATAAGCTTGGATGGGTAAAATAATTTCAACAGTTAGATTATTGGGATGGTTCAATGGAGGAGATTGTTTTCATTTCCCATCAGCATTGGGTATTACTCCCTCCAATGAGCAACTTCGACCATGGAAAGATGGGCCCTAAGAATTTGGCTCGAATGCACTGTAGTTACAGCATCCATTATTTGATACCACATTTGAACGAACCTTGGTAACATACTGTTATCTTTCTTATAAGATGAACCATCTGAGAGGCTTGCTAATTTGATCTCCCTTCAAAATATTGTTATATAAAGTCTCAGGGGTTATTTTCTACAGCTTCAGATGATTTTACCTGGATTTTTTTTCTACAGCTTCAGATTATTTTCCCTGCCTCTGCAAAGTTGGGGCTAACAGTAGTTACTGTGAGATGCTCAGTGGTCTATAGAACATTTAAGGAACACAGTAACAACAACACCACCACATAAACATACACCAAATAGAACATGATGCCATGTCCTTCACTGAATCATATCTGCTTTTATTTGATGCATTTGAGCTTGCTGGCCTGGAACTTAAGCCCTCAATACAATAAATAATCCGAACTGCTAAATTTAATGCATCACCTCAAAAGGGATTTGATGGTAGCTGCATGTGAGGAGCAATGATGAAGCAACTATTCTCAAGAAGTTGAAGGCCGCTGAGTGTATCCTGGGTTTTTGGCCTGAGAAGATAGTGACACATTTCTCCAAACATCGATCTCTAGAAACAAATATATGCAGCCAAGAATGCAGCTCGTGTCATCTGGATGAACCCTTCACATGACTTCTAGTGATTCCAGTGAGGCCTTTTTGTTTGCTCTGCTCTAGGTCGTGACCTCTGAATATCAGAGGTTTTACAAATACATTCCTTTCGATGCTGATCTACAAAAATTATTTATTCCCATACTTGCAATATATCTTCTCCATTACATTTAACAATTGCATTGCAACTCATTTTATTGGATAGGATGAATGTCACATTCATTGGAATGTTGGTTTTTAAAAAAATGTACAAACTCGACCTCTTCACGAAGCGGCTCATATCCAAGATTGGATGGGATAGTTGCACTTGAAGGAATTCACTCCACTGATATGGGCAAAGATGTCCGCAGAATCAATCATCTCTTCTTCTTCCTTCACTCCTACCTGTTTGAAAGAAAGAGAGAGAAAAACAGTTCAGAGACAATGTTAACACCGAAACATTTAGAGGCTCATTCAGACACTAAAGAAAACATAAGTATTTAATTTCTTGAAGACATCCAATCTTGTATTTTTATTTACAAATGTGTTGAACCTTATAAGTTCAACATAAAACATGCTTTTGTTTGAACGACTATAACGTTCTTTCAGCACATATAGATAGGCAAATATGATTTCTGTATGGGTCTGTAGAAACTATTTATGGTCGTGCATGTAGTGAATGTAAGTAGAAGATGTAATTTTTATTCACATCAACTATGGGGAAATAGTTGAACTGTGGATGGATAAACAGTAGTGTTCTTGATAATCTAGCAGAATGCTGTGTTCTAACAGTCACTCTTCGGCTGGAACTCCTTTAAGATCCCCTTGATTTTGTTGTTCCTTTCCAAAGCAATGGGGGAAGACAGGAAAACCCCATTTTAGCATAATTGATTGAATCTCTGGAAATCATGGAACAAAGTTACTATCCCAACCTAAGCTATTAAAAAAAGATGCTGTGGCCTAATAACTAGCTATTACATTATTTGTAGTTCGAAAGTTGGTAAACGATGAGAAATGAAGTCACCTCTTCATCTTCATCATCTTCATGATTGCTGCTGCTGGGTCTTGTCACGTCTCCAAATTCGTCATTCTTTGCAAATCTTCCTCTAACACGAGGTCGGCTGTCAGCCAGAGTTTTGCGGCAAGCATACTGCAATACCTCTTGCATTGTTTAGCAAATGATAACCCAAAACATTACTAGCAAAGTGATGAGCCAGAAACTAATGCATGTCCTACGAATCAAGATAAAGAGAGAGTCTCCTACCAATCAAGATATGAGAGAGAGAGAGAGAGAGAGACCTTGATCTTCTTGGTGAAGTTCCTCTCATGCCTTTTCTTCATGTATCTGTGGATCTTCTCTTTCCTTTCTTCGATCGAGAGCCGTCCAACTTTGTAAGCCGATTCTTCAAATGTGGAGATGTCAGAAGTAAGAGGGCCTCCTCCACTCGCCCCCACCAGCTGTTGCTGCTGCTGCTGCTGGTGGTGGTTCTCATTGAGTCCCTTAATCCCCACACAATCAACAAAGAGAATAAATGCCTGCAGATATAGATTCTCTCTCTCTCTCTCTCTCTCTCTCTCTCTATATATATATATATATATTTAAAGAAAATATTATAATAAATAAATAAATACACATATATATATATATATATATAAGCAAATCATCGATATATGATCAGGTCAATGGCCCATGCCTTATTCACAGTGGGTCAACCACTTGGATGGTCTTGATTGACCTGAATGCTGTAGAAGGTTTAGGCCATCAAGGATAGGATCACACAATCTATCATCCTCTGACAGTGCACCCCTTTATGGTACTCGTCCATAGGCAACTGTCAACTGTCAGTCGTTATCACGTAAAGAACGTTATATTCCGTCACGGCCGTTCACAGAAAACGTTATAGTGGTGGGACCTAAAAGATATTTTTGTGGTCCTTCGGCCATTGACATGATGGCCCTTCGCCAACGAAAATCCTAGCCATCCAAGAGAACCTTTCCCACTATGATTGTGATTCGGTGCTCTATTTTGGCTCCAATCACTGATTTGGATGCCATCAATCAAGTGGGTAGATTTTGTTTGGGAGGATTTTGGATGGTAAAGCAAATTCTCAATGTTCTTCGTTTGTACGGATTTCGGAGGACCAAAAACTATGGGACCCCATGTCCAAATCTTTTCATGAGAAATGATCCAAGTGCAGCCGCCACCTATATGCACAGTGGTGGTTGGATGAGAATGATTTTGGTTAGATTGTCTTCAAAATAAACAGTTAGAACCAGCTCAATCCATCCACTCATGACCCACTCTTTGATGAAATAGTCACTATCATCAGGGTAATAAAATTGAGATTTAGAGCATGTTTGGTAACTGGCGAGAAATCCATAAATCTGATGATTTTTCACCACCACTGGAACAAGGATTCCTTGCTGAGAATTTATATAGTTTAGGATCTCACATTGATATTGGTGTGTATCGATCCATATAACTGAGAAAAATAAGATTTGGTATGCAAATCCACTTAAGTGAGGATTTTCAAATCTTAATGCAGGGTGCTCAGATCTAAAAATCCTAACAAATAAAGATTTTCATTCGCCCAAATCCTTATAAATTTACAATTGCCAAAACATGAATTTACTATAATTTTACGGAAACCGAAAATCTTTTCCCTGAAGATTCGGTTAATAATGTATGGTGCTCTCGTTCTTGCGAAAAAAATTAAAAAATAAACTGATATTCCTTAGTAAAGAAGATTTCAATTTCCTATAATAGCAAATTCCTCCCTCTAATGGAAACAGAATTTGGCGGAAGAACTTAATAAAGAAGATTTCAATTTCCGATAATAGCAAATTCCTCCCTCCAATGGAAACAGAATTTGGCAGAGCAAAGAATCCTCCTAGTGCACAGGCCACTCATCAGTGTCTTTTTTTATCTAAACATCCACACATGCCAGTCATCAGTGTGTCTTTTTTATCTAAACATCCACGAGGCTGAAGTGGGCCCTACAAGTACGTGTGCTACATGCTTTCTCTGCATATAATCATCTCTAATACGATGTGGTTGACCAAGACTTTGAAAGCCCAACCTACGTTCAGTTGACCAACCATCAAGCCGGCCGGTTCTTGAAATGACCAAGGTGAAAAAAAAAAAACAAAAAGGGGGGGGCTTATCTGACTATACCTGTAATTCCCCAGAGCTATAGACAGAATCCGAACTGTAGACGCCACCATTTTCTCCCTGAAACTCCAGTTCATGTGACTGCAACCCGGAATCCATCACAACACCCCCTGAGAACATTCCAGGAGCTTCCACAGACATCCCACCGTTCAAATTCCCCGCCCCCATGTAACCGCCGACCACCATGCCAGGCTGCTGATCGATGAAAGAACCCGACGATGGTGAGGATGGATCCATGCAGATGTAAGGCGGCAAGGGGCACAAGCAGTCCTCGTCGAGGACCGCCGGCAGGGACATCTGCGGTGCAAGCCCCATGACTGAGTCGGGAGAGTACGGTGATACCCCGTTTGGGTTGACAGGATCTGAGAAGAGGATTTGAGATTGTAAGGAGAAAAGGTCGAGCTGGTCATTTTGGTTCGATATGTATGAAGGAAGGGAAAAGGCTGCTCCTGTAGGTGGTGATGAGAGGATGCTGTTTAAGGAGGCAGAGAGGTCGGTTTCTGCCTCTTGTTGTGGGTCAAAGAGGATGGAAAGGTTGTTATTGTTATTGTTGTTGGTGGTGATGTTGATGCATCCATTGGCTGTGGTGCTGCTGTTGTTGTTGTTGTTGGTGGTGGTGGTGGTGATTTTTCCTATGTCGGGCGGGAGAGAGGAAAAGGAAGAGAAGGCGGGGTCGGGGCCGTAGGAGTTATCGTCGTAACAGTAGCCGCCGGAGCATGATGATGATACATCGGAGCATCTGAAGGCGTCCGGGTATAAGCCTTGGTCAGAGAAATCAAACATTTGAGAGGTAATGGGGCTGGAAAGCTCCTCCTGTTGTTACAAACACAATCAACAACATGGTGAGTAGATTATACTTGGATCATAATAACACCAGAGCCTTCTGCATTTTGAACCTTTCTAGAATTGAGATGTATCAAAACAAAAGTTCCTCCTGTTACAAATACAATGAATATGGAGATGGGTTATATACTATATATCTGGGTCATTCATATTTTGGCTGCATGTTTTTAGTCTTTTTTTTTTTTTTTTATTAGTGTTAAAGCTACTTAGGAACAAGGCCATATACAAAAGGTCTACAGGGATTTTCATATCTTCAAAAACCTACTGTTCCTTACCAGTACATTTATGGTATGGTACTTGCTAATGTTTATGACTTGAATGATTTTTTTAACAGCTAAATGCTATTGCTGAAATGTTTTACTTTTGCTACCATTTTCTGCAATGGCTGAAGTATAAAAACTTATTAGAAAAGGTTAAAGGTGCAAGTAGTAGGCTTTTTAAACTATTCTTCAAACTTAGAAAGTACTTTACATAGGTTTTGGGAAATCCCTTGTAATCAAAGAATGAAGTTATGGTTTTATCATGTTGCAAATCAAATAAGCTAAGGGGAGATTAAAATGTGGAGAAAAAGAAAGGTAAGGAATTCACATGAAGCCAGGGAAACAAGTCTGAAGAAGATGATTGTAGAATAAGAAGAGAGGAGAGATATTTTCTATGTAATAAGAGAAATACCACATCTGAAAAGAGATGCATGCTCATGGGGAGAAATCCTGTTTTCGCTGGTTTTTCGAAGAAAACTATCTCACCCATCTGAGGAAAAAGAATTCCTAAGAGTCAGATCCACACCAGGGCTCTAAATCTCAAGGCCAAATGCTTCTTCAGTGGGGCTTTTCCACCAAATTCAAAGCTCCCCCATATTTATATTGCTTGCATGGAAAACATCCAACATATAGTTGGAGAGCACTACCAACATGCTTTTCTTCTCACACGCAAGGAAAGAAAAGGCAATATTCTCTGTAGCTTCGGTTCCAAAACCATGTCGATCTTTTAATTAGGCTTTTATCAGCAAGTGAGATGAGGATGCGCACTGTGTCCCATGTGAAATGTAGACCCTATTAATAACAACTTGTAACATTGATGTTAACCTAGTTTTGATGAAGATAATTCCAACAGAAAAGCAAAAGAAATGCTTCAGATGTCTTCTTTATTCTCAAAGAAAGCAAGAGAGACCAAAATATCACTTACCATGCTGCTTTTTTTTTTTTTTTCTCTTATTATAAAAGTTCTGAGCTCTATGTACACGTGAGATGCTTATAAAGATCATGCTATCTGGACTTCAATCAAAGGTTCGAAAGCTACAGTGAAAAGTTCATAGCAACATGCGATTGTGATACTCATCTAGACATGGCTTCATGGGATACTCATCTAACATGACTTTATGTTCGCACTTTAAGGTTTTGATCAAGCTAGCCACTATGCACTAGAATCAATCCATAGAATGTGTGGAAGATCGAAGCCGCTAGTTTTGTGAGGCCTGATGATAAGTGTAGCTTCTGGCCCAGTCATAGGCCCATTTCACTTGTTGATGGACCCCAACATGAGGCCTTGGGCTTTTTACTTTGAACCCATTGGGCCCGATCTATTGATAGCCCCTGGACGCTTGGTTATTTCTAAATGTGGGCGAGTTTGTTAAATTGTCAGCTGATTCTGTTAACATGTAGCTTTCTTAGCAATTTTGTTATGTGTGGTGGGCTCCTAAATTTAGTGCCAATTCACATATTCAAACACCAAAAATGGATAGCTTTCATCTAGAAATGAAATGGATTACGTTACTTTATGAGTTCTCTTATTTCATAAGTTAAGATGACAATATATATAAGGTAATATTCAGGTGGGAACTATTCTCACATATTATGTGAGAACTTTTTTGTAAGGACCAATTGTGGGCCCTATTTGGGGATGGGACTAGGGAGATTAAAAGATCTATGTGATACCACCCCAAGTATCAAGTTTGACCCCAAACCTATGCCCCTAACCCTAACCCCTTCATCCATGGCCCACAAGTTTAATGGCTTCATATTTAAAAAATTATTTAACCCTCGATCCAACGGTTCAATCCATTCGAATGCGTACCAATACTTAGGATTAGTGACTATCAAGGGGTTCCCTATTGATTGCTAGGTTTGGATGGGTTGCTAGTTCGGCCCTGCAAAAAAATTCTCATATAATAGTTCTCAATTGAATATTTTCCATATATATATGTGCATGTGTGTATCATGCTGATAGTTTTAAAGGTGAGAAGTTTGATGAACACAGTACATTTCTAGAAAACCAATAGGCACTCCAGGTAACATGTAGTTTTTGTCAAAAAGTTTCCCAAAACAAAATATTACTTCAAAACTACAACCTGTTTTAAAAAAAAAAAAGAGACGACATACACACAGAGAGAGCCAAAAATGAAGGTGGGCTGCTGCTGCTCAAAAGAAATATTTCTGCATAACATAAATTATCAATTTTTCCAAACCTTTAGAGAAAAAAAAAAAGGTGTTTTCCAAGCCATTGACATTGTGACATTGTGAGAATCTAACATCCATATAAAAGCCTTAGAAATTATACACCACATGGTTATATTTAAAGCAGTTGAAAAGTTACAAACCATTAGCAAAAGAACAACAAGAGGATTAAAATAGACAAGAGTATCATAAATCTAGAAAATGAAAAAAGAAGATCACCTTTTTTTGTAGAATCAAGAAGAAAAGTAAAAGCTTTATATATATTTATTTATTTCAATGAGAAATGGAAAACCCAAATAAAAAACCACAAACTTTTACTCAATCTAAACCAATCTCAACAAACAACACCAAAAATAAAAAATAAAAAAACAAAAAGAAAAGAAATGAAAAGAACAGAAAAAAGGTAAAGAAGAAAAGTGTTAGATAATCACATTGACAATGGGAAGCTGTTCCGGTGGATGAATTATGTCCTGCAACATCTCTTTCTTAAGATGGTTCTTTTTTTGTTCTCCGAAGACGCCGAATTCAACTCCAAAATCTCATCACATATTCAAAAAAAAAAAATCCAATGTGTATGTATCCTTTCAGATTTCCCTGTCCATCTTCATATTCACAAAGAAAAAACCAAAGAAAGAAAGACAAGAGAAAGAGAGAAGAGAAAGAAGAAGAAGAAGAAGAAGAAGAAGGCTGGGAGACATATGGGGATAAAGACAGCCGTAAATGTTTATTTATACACAATCCCGGTTGTTGGGGAGGCTGTAACGGCGTTTATCCGTACATCTTCGTCAGTACGGGAAGTACCGGGTGTCGCAACCCGTTGTTAACGGGCTGCCGCGAATCCGTTATCCAGCGTGGCAACCGTTACCCAAGGTCGGTCTGTTTGGAGCTTGGGAGCTATGGAGAAGATGACACGTTGCAGTATGATCCGACGTGGCACAAGCTGAGGATATGGGGTCCAAGAGATTTTGTTTTCTAGGATAGTTAGAATTGGTTCAAACGGTCATGGAGAAAAAGTGGGAAGACCAACCCTTTGGAAATTATTATGTTTCTCTTAATCGTCAATACTTTTTTCTCCCTATAGATCAAGGGAAGAAAGCTGGATGAAATTCTCCGATGCTCTAGTGTGGTAGTGCAGTTTCGAACCCACAATCTGACCTCTGAGTACAAACCGTAATATTAGGCCAACTGAATTACCCCTCGGGATTTTCTTGTATTGAAGGCTTAAATCAACTCAGACTCTTCACAATCCATGTCCTTAGTATTGATTCGAGTCCTACATTTGGGCCTAAAAAAAATCCTTGGGGTATCCTTGTCCGTACGGTACCTCATATGGAGGTATACGGCAATTAGGAACTGTACAAGAAATAAGCCTCACTTGACGTTGACTGCAGTTTGGTTGGACTGCTAATTGGATGTAACTAATGATGTTTGTTAATGTCAGTCTATAAACTCACTTCTTATTGTAGTTAAGAATGGGTTCCATTTATATGCATTGAGGTCCACCTGGCAAGTAGAATTCAAAGAAAGAAAAAATCATTGAAATGAAAAACTAAATTAAAAAAATAATGAATGGTGAAAATTGAATCCTTTTGAGAGAGGAGGGGTGGATGTAGCCAAGTGGATTGTGGATCCACCATGCGCGGGGTTCAATTCCCGTTGTTCGCCCATCATTCGCTATCCCTATTCTTAACTTGATTTCACCCTAGAAAATAATATTTATTTGATAGTAAATATTCCCTTTCAATATCCTTTAAGTGGAGGTCAAAAATTTGTGTCGTTTTTCCTGTTATTATGCATGGGTCAAATATTATTCCATTTAATGGTAAGTAAATTTTTATGTAGATTGATGTCCCACCAAGGAGCTAAGATAAGTTGAAGATGACATGGATGGAAGTTGTAAGAATAATAAATCTCAAGAAATACAACTGATTCACAAATTCGATTTAGGAGAGATCGAAATGGAGAAATGAAATTCATGTAGCCAATCTCAACATAGTTGAGATGAGGCTTTGAATTGATAACAATGATGAACGACAGGTATCAAAAAGTCTTATTTGACCTGCAAGTTGTGATGTAGAGTAAATCTTATACCACTGATATGTTGATATGCCTGCTGACCAATAAAATACAAGAGGAGATTATAAAAAAATATATTTCAAATACCAAAAATCAAAGTTTGTTCGACATATTTAGTTGTCTGATCTGATGTGATAATTCTTAGATGTTGACTAAATTTTTTTATGATGTCAATTTAAAATCTTAAATCTAATTATTAAAAATGTCCAAAATGTGTGCATGGAAAGGGTTATATTTGGATACAGGGCTATCATATCTCAGGTTTAAAGGCAATAAAAGATGGTGAAGAAGAAGATGAAGAAGATCTCAAATCCAGCATCTACAGTAAAATTCCAGTGTAAAATTGAGTCCGGTGACAAATTGAGGAGAGGGATGTGACCAAAATGTGGGCCCCTCTGGGTTGCTGCATAGGGATAGGGGATCAATCCCTAGTATCTTAGTGTATCATCTCTAGAGTTTTCACTTGGGATGGGGCTGGATATAGCTGATATTTTAAGCATATATATGGGCTAGAATATTAACTGGTGATATGACCCATCAATTAAATGGGCTTGGCCTCAACATACAGCTGCCTAAAGACCCAGCTAGATGGCCTCACCCAGCCCGGCAAATTAACCATACAAGATTGTTAGTATGCAGGACTTGGACCTAACTATTAGGTATGTGTCTGAGTATGGACCCGAACTAAGGGTTACCCACTCAATCAGCAAGCATGTTGGATATGGACCATTGACCAACTTCCATCTCATCCAATTATGGTCTTTCCTCAAATCCTCCTAATCAAGCTGGTATTAACATTGTAACAGTATCATTAAGCAAGGGATCATTCAACGTAGGGGTGGCAAACACATGGGTCAGGATTAAATGAACAGGTTAGGTTGATAAAAAAAGGTTTGCACGTTCAGGTCCAACTCATATCTGACCCATTTATTGGTGGGTCCCTGACTCAACCTTCATACCTGGAAGTCAGGACTTTTATTCACATCTGAATCAAATTAAGTTTGAGAGTCAGGATTACACAAATCAGATGCAGGTCAGTTCAGTTCAGTTGTGCCACCCCTAAGTGGTAATTGGGCCAGATTCGGTACATATTAAGTTGGATTGGCACGTGTCTGTGGGCTGAGACCGAACCCATATCTGACCCATAAATGGGACGGGTCAAACCATACCCGGCCCGGTTTCGTCGCCCCTAAATCTAATTCAAATTATGCCTACCAGCTCGATCAGATCTTGTAATGAATCCCATCCCACCCGTACCAGGCAGGAGACACGGGGGAAAGAGAGTGGCCAACACAAAATCCTCAGGTGGAGGATCATATCATGCCTCTCATCAAGTAAAATGCATTTCACTTTCCCTCAACTGCCTTTATCTTTTAATAGGTTGATGATGATTTATTCTTTCTATCCATTTCTCCAACTTGTATTTGACTGACAATCCCAAAGCTTCCAATCAGTTTGGATTAAATGCTCACTAACCCCAGTTTTCCAACAAATCTTACTTACACACTAACAAAATTCCACTCAAGACATGGTAAGCTAGAGAGAAAGGCAAGGCAACAACAAAGCTCATCCTACTACTGCCTAGATAGTAGGTAGCTAGTCACCTTTGCATCAACCAGCCCAGCAACAAGTAGCCGCAAGATTCTCTCCCTGATAGATATCAAAGAGCAATTTCCAAAAATCTTACATGACTCTCTCTCTCTCTCTCTCTCTCAAGGGAAAGGAAGGAAAAAAGGGTCACTCCCAGAATTCCCTCTCAACATGGAATGACACACTAAAAGATCTATCTGAACGGGAATCCTTACTTTCAGAGCCCAATTGGTACGGTAACCGCGGGCGCATCCGACACCAATGCAACATGTCGTGTCGCGAACACATTCAGATCAATCCATCTCACTACATTTAGAGTGGATGATTAAGTTCCTTGCCTGGCCATTTGCGCCGTAATTCCCTTGATTATGTGGTTGGTTTTGCCTGAAATGATGATAATTCTCCTTCTAGATACTTAGGCAAAAATTCCCTCTCACATGAGGAGCTTCTGATCGTTTGGACCTCTCTGTCTCTCTGTCTATCTCTTTCCTTCAGACAATATCGTTTTTGGATTATGTTCTACTGTATTGTGCCACTCGTGATTGAAATATATTCCAAAGACCGGAACATGGACCCTGACTTTGCTTTTTGAGCCAAGCCTCACATGATGGGCATTTATACCAAACAGATCAAGATAGAAGAGATTGACCACTACTGTATGCCGTATTTAGCAACACAGCATCCCATTCATGTCATATGATTGCCTACAATTTTTGGGATGGGAGTGGGTCAAGCTGGGTTGGCAAAATTGACCGGTATGGGGCAAATCCAACTCGAGAGGATTTTTTTTTTTTTTTTCATTTTTTTTCGATTTGATGTACATTCCTTTATAAAAAAAAAAAAAACAGATGTATTAAGGAACTTTAAGCGACAAGTATAGATGTGAGCATGTAGAATGGTGGATATTGTGTGAGACAACCTTTATTCGTTGATTGTGTATGGCTTTTGCTCACATCAGGGCTTTATAGGGTCTAAATATAAATTAACCCAGCCAGATGAGGTTGGGGCCTTATTTGGGCTCAATATGGAGATAATAGAAATTATGATTAGAGCTAATTTCTTGCATAGAGGAGGATCCCTGGGAGTTCTTGAAATCCAGAAGTTTTTTTTTTTTTTTTTTTTTTTTGTTTTTCATTTTTTTTTAGATTTGAGGTACATTCCTTTATATATATATATATATATATATATATAAAGCAGATTTATTAAGGAACTTTAAGCGACAAGTATAGATGTGAGCATGTAGAATGGTAGATATTGTGTGAGACAACTTTTATTCGTTGATTGTGCATGGCTTTTGTGCACATCAGGGCCTTATAGGATCTAAACATATATTAACCCAAGGCAGTTGAGGTTGGGGCCTTATTTGGGCCCATATAAAGATGATAGAAATCACGATTAAAGCTAATCTCTTGCATAGAGGAGGACCCAAGGGAGTCATTGAAATTCCCCCCATGGGGATGGGTTCTTTTTATAAGTAAGCCATGCATGGTTCTTATGTGTTTGTTTTATTTTATTTTTTATAATGACTTATTCGCATATACTTGAATAATTTATTTGAACATGATTCTTATATGGACGCTTATTAGCAGAGGATCACTACTCTTTAGTTATTTGGTTTAATGTTTAGACTTTATATTCAAATTCAAGTCCAATGACCCACTTTTTGGTGAAAAATAAAGTGTTGCAAAATCGCCAAAAGCACTGCCATTGAGGAAATTATTATACAACCCATTCACTTTTTCTATATGACATTCATTTGTTTGTTTAGTATTTAACTCATAAAAATTTAATGCAGTACATTCTAGCAAGGACCTAAATTTGATGAGTTAAAAGATAACATTCATCAATATCATCAAATAATATTCTCTTGGTTAGTAAAATGATTGCCTATCCATCACCATAAATCAGATTGTTTTAAAGTGACTCAATCTGCATCTACCGTCATGGCGCTTGTCGCATTGCATTGATGGACCCCAAGCCTGTATAAAAGAGGGTTAATATCAAGTTTACATTGGGTACCCCATGGCAATGTAGGGGAAAAATAATTTTCCTTCTCTTCATACCCTAAGGTCAGCCTTGGCTTGTCAGTAGGGTTGCAAATGGGTATCAAATTCTCCGATTACCCGAAAGTTCCGACTAGCAAAAAAGCGGGTCTGAAATCCAATTTAGGTTCTAATTGATATATGGGTCCGTATAGGTTCCGACCCGCGGACCCGAGATCCAACATATGAGTCTTTGATATTGCATATCATACCTTAAAATTAACTTTTTTTAGGCATTTTTATGTATAATACTAGAAGTAGTAGACTTGATGCACTGCTCTAAATTAAATGATATGCTTATTTTAAGAGAAAATTAAACAATGAAGAGAAATTAGAACCGATTTTGAAACTAGATTCCAATCCTATAAGTGGACCCGGTTCTAAAACCAACATAATAGGTTTCAAGTTAAAACCGGAACTAAACCATAACCGTTATTTAGAAACGGGTCCAGGTCCATTATGGTTCCAACCTGGAACCGTTCCGTTTGCAACCCTACCAGTTAGGACTGGCAAAGCCCTTGTAGTGTGAAAAACCGGCCCACGTAAGTCAAGGTTTGGGCTCGTACAGGCCAGCATCGGATCCGGGGCGAGCCTTTGCAGGGCCCTGGCTGAGGACCTCCAGCGCAGACTTCCACTGCACATCTACTATGTGGGGCCTACCTATATGTGTCAATGCAACCCACGGGCACCTGAATTGCCGCCGGCCCCAATTTGACTTAGATTGGAACTGTATTCTCAAGATTATTAAAAAGAAAGTGCATATAAAACCAATTAATTAAACTTCTAAGTCCATCCTCAGCTGAGTGCCAAAACATGTAGGGCCCACATTGAACCTCCTGGGGGGCCCTGAGACCATCTAGCCCACAAGTCTTTACCGTCCAAAACTAGGGTACAATTGATCCAACGGTCCAGTACATTCGGATAGGTGTCAAACCGTAGGACCCGAAACAATTGGGGGGTCCAGAAACAAAAACTTTTAAAATCACCAATTACATTGTTTAATTTTTTTTTTAATCTCACTGATTTGTAAACAAAAATTCTATTGATAGGAGGAAATGACATATATAAAACAGCAAAGAAACATTGTTTTGCTAACCTTAAAACAAAAGGTACAGAAATCTGACTCTCGTGAAAACCCTGCTCTTGGCCACAGAGTCGGCATATTCATTTGTGAGTCTTAAAACAACCAAACATCGATCTAATGCCTTGCCACTAACAAAATATACTTCCAATTTGCCCCAACTACTTGTATGTGTAAAATGTTTCCATAGTCAAGGAACCATAGTCAGGAAAAAAGGAACGAAATCAATAGAGAATTAAGAGCTACACCAATTTGTGACAACATTTAACATCGTGTTCGATGTTAGTAGTCTCGTGACCACGTCTAATAATTACAGGGCCCCATTTTAAGTTAATTCTTTTATTTATTTTTTATTGAATAAATCTGGTTTGGATTCCTTTTTTAGAAAGCTCAATCACTTTAGGACTCTTGCTTTGCTAATCTTTGAGGGAATAAAGAAACTTACTTCTAATAGCTTACTTTGATCCCTCTAGCGTTATTCATAGAGCACTGGGGCAGAGCACAGCGAAGGAATGAAGCACCACCCCGGGCCCAGATTAGACTTAGTTTAGGACCAGGATAATTTAAAACTCACACACACAATATCCAAGGCATTCCAATTGGACATGGTCCAATGGGTCAAACCAACCTGAACCCAAACCCTAACCAATCAATGATCACATCAAGCCACAAACACCAGTCGGCTATATCCGATTTCCCTCAGATGGTTCGGCCAAAACATTGACAGACACCAATCCAGTGAATGAACAATCCAGACCATGAGTAAGCCCGGTAGGTGGACCAGATCTAAGATCCCATTCACTGATGGAATCCTTTGGACTCCTCAGAATTCAGTTTCACATCTCTAGCTTCAATTTATCCCCCAACTGATACAAGAAGTAGACTTAGCCCCAGTTGAGAGTTCAAAGCTACAAAAGATAGATCAGCATCACACCAAAAACAATCTGCTGGACCCCTTGTAGAGAACCAATCAGGTTACTACTCATGGCCCTCCTGATTTACTTTACCATTGCAATGACAAGATGCTCACTTAAAAGGGCACCAAGAGGCTATTCCAAAAGTAAAACCATCCTTCAAAAAAATGAATGGTGATACCTTCCTCCTGAACAGGAAAACATATGCGACGTTCAGGTTAGGAGGCTAGAGGTTGCAGCTTGCAAGCAACGGCTCCAATAGCTATGTAAGAGGAGCCTGAGAGACAGTTTTAGCAGCCAAGGGTTCTGCCTCCTGGCAGCACTGCTCTATAAGTGAAGATTCGTCCACTGATTCTTCAGTACATGCATTGTAAATTAGGAAATTTGCCAAATTAGTTGCTTCTGTATCTATTTTTGAGTCGAGATATATGATGACCCATTTTGAAAAGGACATTTCCTCCAGCAGGAACCACTAGATCTCTGTAGTGTCCCTTATAAGAAGACAAAAAACAATCACTAAAATGGAAGTTGAGGCCACTGAATAACATAGGAGCCCGCATGAAAAGAGACCAAAAAATGAAAAAGACCTGAGCCCATTATGAAAAGAGACCCAAAATGAAAAAGAGACTAAAATGCATGTGTTTTTTTTTTATATGCAACATTAATGGAGATGCGCTATTTGTATTACATCATAGAACAAGAAAACCTATATAGATTCATCCATCTGATGCGAAAAAGTTCAAACATATGCTGGATACACCTGAACATCTGAATGCAGGCGAGAGAGAGAGAGAGAGAGAGAGAGAGAAAGAGAGAGAATGATACTCGATGGGATGACGTGTCAATCGCATTTAAAGGATAAGTATATGAAGCCAATAAGGTGCAATTCCAAGAATTATGCAGTTCAAATGTAGAAGTAGAGGACAAAATATCTGTAAGCTCACGTCTCGGAACTAATCCCTCCTCCCCACACAAGAAACTCTTAATTCTTTCTAGAACAGTGAAGGCATGAGGTATGTTGGTAGTTGCTTTGTTTTGCCTAAAATAATGAATAATTATCTTTGGTCTCGTTTTGTTAGTCTCAATTTAGTTTATTTTCCTTTTTGATAAGTAATATCTTAAAGAATTTAGAGAAAATAGAGTCGCATCACACAAGAAGTTATCTGAAAGAACACATATACATTAGAATGAGATTATACCTTAGAATGAGATCAGTGGAGCCATGACAGGAGAGAGCAAGGGAACACTGATTGTAAGAAATCTAAAGACACCACCTTTGGCCAAGAAATCAGCATCCTCTTTTATCTCTCCATTTAGAAAGGACTAAATGATATTATTTATAATGTATATCTAACTATATCTAGGTTGTGAAGCAATGACCCAATGGGAAACAAAAAAAAAAAAAAAAAAAGAATTCTTCCAGCATTGTTACAGTGTTACTAGCCCCCAAACACAAATACCCACAACATCTGGCTTGCTCAACAAGCGAACAGCAAAATTCACTTTCAATATAATCTAAATGGGCTTTATTGCATACCAATTATTGAAAGAATCATATCACTAGGCAGTAGGCAACACCAGTTTTGTTTTGCTCCATTGCCGGATATATCCATGTCCCTTGGGCTCAAAACAAAACACAGTAAACATTATTTTAATTTGTTGCTCACTCTAGGTAACATATTTAATTTCACTTCTACAAGTTTTTCTGTTCATCTCTTTCCACAGGCCTCAAAAATACATTTGTTAATGCTGCGTACAAATCCTCCAGTACATACTTTCCATGAGGTTATATGTGCAGATGTAAGGCAAGTGCCACAACCAAGTAACGCAATAGGTAGACCCACCATGTAGATCACCTGGCCATAAAGCGGCCAGAATCCTGATCGCACAAGCCTTACATTATGTTGATTGTGGAATTATCGGCATTTTTTTCTAATCTTTCCATTGTCCTCCTATACATTTTTTTTTTTTCTGAAATGGTACCTTGCATTGATCAAAAGCTCTACAGTATAAAAAAGCTATACGGAGAAGTGGTTGGCAAAGGCCCCAAAAATACAGCCACACCGAGGCCTCAAAACAAAAAGGGAGAACAAGAGTCCCTAGTCATGGAGGTGTGACTTCCCTCCAATTGAACATAATTGCATCGAGAGATAAGCCCTCAAAATATGGAAGAAAGGAGATGCAAATGTCCAATTCTCTAATATAAGGGATGACTTTGTCATGAATGGGATGGAAGAGGAGGCAGCACCCGAAATTCCAGGTGTCGATGGAGGGTGCAATGTAGTGGAGGAGGAGGTTGAAAATGATGAAGATGGATTTGATATTGAAGTTGACCCTAGAGAAGATGAATTGCAAACTGTCACTGGACCTCGTAGAACAGCACATGCACAAGAAGGATTGGGTCATGCATCAAATGTTGTGAGAGTAGATGTTATTGATACTTTAGTTCCTTGGACCTGTGAGAGTAGATGTTATTGATACTTTAGTTCCTTGGACCACCCCACATGTTGGAAAAATTTATAGCCTTAGCCTTGGTGCTACACCTTTGCCCTTCACCCTATATACCTTTGACCTATATGTCTGCTTCCACTTTACTATGTAAACCATATTAAGTGTAAAATGTCCCTATAAGCTCTAGTTTTAATGTGTTAGTCATCAAGTCACATGAAATCCTTTTTTTTTTTTTAATTCTATCTTTTCAACATCATAAAAATTCAATAAATATATGTAAATTTTCATCACTGATCTCTTTAGTTTTTAAATCATTTTGCAGTGGCCAATACCATATTCATACTCTCCTGTTGGTGTCAGTTTTTCTTATTCAAACAATTCCCAAGATGTAATAACAAATGGAGACAAAAGGATAGGTACCACATTTTAAGGTTTTATTTCTGGTTCTGTTTCAAAATTTAATGTGATATTCTATTAGTTAGGCTAGAGTCCAATGTTAACTACATAATCTAACCATTTTTTTATCCTCTAAGTGTCCAGTCAGTTCAATGGACCATGGCGAGGCCTAGAAAGTTAATGGTGAAGATTTCATACTAGTGCATGATGTATATATAAAAAAGTCTGTAAGTAACAAGATTGTTGTTTCTTCTATTTTTGTTGACTATCCACATGTTTTCAGCTGAAGATGCATTGACATTTCTATATGAATGGCTGGAAAGGTTTCCCCAGTACAAAGGAAGGGATTTCTACATCAAAGGAGAGAGCTATTTCTGTTTGAAGAGGATTTCTAATTTGATACCTTGTTCTTTTTATATTACATGAATGAATGAACTGTACAAGAGAAATGATAATGTACATGCAAAAATCTCCATTGAAGAAACTTTGTGAAATCTGTGTAACAGGACAAGCACAACAGACTTTTGGAGCATCAAACCCATTGAGAAAAAGAATAATAATATAAACCAAAAAGATCTATCTGCAGACAGAATGTCTACAAGACTTCAAGTACTCAACGTAGCTTAGTTCTATTTAATATATTATACCCAAACAAACTCTGACTACTTATGCAAACAACAAACCTCATTCAATATTCACCTGGTTTCATCTTTAATTCACTGAAAGTAGAGATGCAACACTCTAATGTTCTAGAGTTCTTCTTCTTTCTTGATTTTTGTCGGAGAGAGTTTAAGAGCATTTAGGGTTTTTTAAACCCACAAAGAGAGAAATAGAGAGAGAAAGAGGTAAAGATAAGAGAAGACCGGAATCTCGCTACAAGAGGGAGGGAAGAAGGACTACCAGGGGTGACTGCAACGGCACCAAACTTGGGTCCGCCCAAATTGTGAAACAAGGGAGGCCAGAATTCTTCATCGATGGAGGCAATGGAGACCACGCTACTTCGTCGACGTCGAACAAACGCGGGGAGCCTTGCGTATTTGCAAATAAGTTGGTGGGGAAGGAGGATAATGAAATCGGCTGGGGGAGAGAGTTACAACAGGTGAAAAATGAAGAAAAGTCTAAGCAGGGAGGGATAAAAGGATGAAAAGGGTTTTCGAGTTGCGATATCACAATACTTAAATTGGGATACTGCAGCTCCTTATTTGCGATATGCCGATATCGCAATGTGTAGTTGTCATATCACATAATGTGTTGTGATATTGCAAAAAAAAAAAAAAAAAAAAAAAAATTGACCTTTTGCCTCCACAAACGTACGGACAGTACAAAGAACGCGTTGGTAAAATTGTGTAGTTTGGTAACAAAGGGGAATTATCAATGACTTTTAGTGACTGTACGGAAAAAACCCAAGTTTAGATCGTTGTTTAGTATGATGTAAATTAATAATAACATTCATAGATGTTATCGATCTCAATGAAGAGATGGAAGAACAAGAGATGACAAGTGGAAATCAAGCAATTATTGTCTCCAGTGGACAAGACAGTATCCATAATCACTTATTTTGGCTTTCATCTGCAAATCATAGTATCATACCATGTTTTCAGCTTGTTCTACAATGCTATTTTTACAGTTACAATACTATTTTTACAGAAACAAAACCTTCAAAGCAAGAAAGGAGCAATAGCCTCCTATATTTTATTCTCTCCACGCAATCACTTCTGTTGAGACGATGAAGTAATAATAATCTCGAATTCATAACCAATGTAAACAAGGAATGGGCACAAATACCAAATACCAAATATTCATAGGAGCATAAGATTTGATATGAAAAACTGAAAAATTGAAATTCTAACCATGATTTCTATGAAAAACGAAAGCAGATAAAATCAAAATAAGAAACCAGTAGCCTTGACTGTTAGCTTACATTCTGAAACATTCCAGGCAACCAAGGGATGCTTGCAGCTTGTAATGGTCTGGGTTTGACTGCCTGCAAGGGCAAAAAAGCATTCAAATAAAAAATCCCAGTGGTAAAATTTATAACAACAACAATAACAATTGAAAACAAGATTGATGAGGATGAGCACCTTATTTGTCTTTACTGCTACAATATCATCCATTGTAAGCTGCTCTCCAGTAACAGGGCATTTATCGTGATCCTAATAACAAACAGAAAGAAAAAAAAAAATTTCCTTCTTCATACTGTTCCTGTCTTGTAGACATTTTCTTCATGTCAGGGCACCTTTAAGGTGAGAAACCATATTGTATGACATTCATTTCAACCCATTTCCATTTTTTCAAAATTGAACTAAAACTGTGACCAACATTTTTCATTTATAAGCATAGCATTCTTGCTGGCAGCAAATGAACTACTGTTTGCCGGCACTACCAAGACGAGTATATAAAAGAAAACGATTTCCCAAAAACCGCCACTCCTTAATCTCAACAATTATAGCCTGTTTGACACAAGACAGGATCACTCCTATCTGCATCTTTTGCTCAAAATAAAACAAAGTGAATCAGTTAAAACCCTAGACAGAAGAGAACAGATCTTTCAGCAGGAGTTCGTTTATCTCCAACATGATTCAACAAACACCTCATTTTTATCAAAACGAAAGCATCCGATCCATCCCTCCATCCATCCACGAGACAGTATTCAAACAAAAAATCAACAACAACGTTTTATGAGAGATCAAAGATTCCCATTTCTATCGAATCCAAGTATCCAACCAAACAGGTCACTAGTATTTACAAACAAAAAAGAAAACAGAGTAACCACAACTAGGTAAGAATAACAAAACAGCTCAAACACACAGATATCGACACAATAACTCCACCGCATCAATTACACTTGAAGCTGAGCTTCTTCCAAGCTTTCGTTACCAAGAATTAACGAGATAGCAAAAGGAAACCCTATCAGCAGCTAATACATGTGGCTCGCTCAATCACCTCTCGAACAGAAGCCGAGATTTCTTCGAAATCATGGGATCTTCCGGCGCCTCGCCGGATACTGCAGAGAAAACAAAAAAAAAAAAAGAAAGAAAGATCAAGCAGCGGATTTCGAAATGGAGCAAGGCGAAACCCTAGATCGCATGTAGAGTGAAGAGAGAGCTGGAGAATCGTACTTGTAAAAATCATGGCTCTGAAAAGGCTAGGGTTTCAGAGAATGCGAAAGGTCCAGATGTAGCGAGCTGGAGAAGAGAAGGAATGGGAGATTCTAAGCAGATCCAGCAGCTGCTTTCGTGAAGGGAGAGGTTTCGAAGGAAAAATAGAGAAGCGAAGAGGCATATTTAGGGGTTTTGGGGGATTTCTCCCGCCGGTTTCGACGATAGGGTTTTGGGTAGGGCTGTCAATCAAGTCCTTTGACAGGCCC
The DNA here is from genome assembly GCA_028538565.1 of Umbellularia californica. Lineage (NCBI taxonomy): Eukaryota > Viridiplantae > Streptophyta > Magnoliopsida > Laurales > Lauraceae > Umbellularia > Umbellularia californica. The sequence goes on along the minus strand of JAPQWN010000001.1, from coordinate 6,276,937 downwards.
AGGTGCACTTTTTGTTCTGAAGCCCGAGGATGGGCTCAGTTTTGAAGGGCCCGCGACTTTGAGGCCGAGCTAGAACTTGACTTAGAAAGCCCAAGGGATCCAACCTGCCTCTATCTATTTATATATAAAATACATATAGATATAGGGATTTTACAAAAAAAAAATTATAGATAGATAACTCTAATTAGCAGTTAATGATAGGATTAGGGCCTCTTTTGATGTATAAGAAAGTATAATGTTTTTTTTTTTCTTTTCAAGAAGATTTAGAGAAAACTACCAAAAAAAGACCTAGATGGCCACTAACCAAAAGAAGTACTGATAGTTTTTATGCAACAGAATAGGTATTCCAACCAGAATATTCATTGTTTTTTGCCTTTTTTAAACAAGCGACGACATCGTCACTTAATATTGAGAGTTAGTATCGACATCATCGTTAATTCATTAAATCTGCATTTTCTCCGACCTTTTATCATCTACGATTGCTGAGATATATGAGTGTGAGTCACAGATATGGAAGAACAAGAGAGAGGCTCAAGAGGCAACTAAGAAAAAGTCTATCGACTGTTTAAAACTTTTGGAAGGAGAGTTCGAAGACAAGCCATTTTATGATGGCAAGAGCTTAGGGTACGTGGACATGTTGCTTGTTCCATTCGCCTGCTATTTCTATACGTATGAGACAGATGGCAATTTCAGCATAGAGAATAAGTACCCTAAACTAATTGCTTGGGTGAAGAGATGCATGGAGAAGGAGAGTGTCTCTAAGATCTTTCCAACCCCTCACAAGGTCTATGACTTTGTTGGCGTTTTGAAGAAGAAGTATGAAGTAGAGTTTTAGTAAATGGGTTGTATGGGGGAAAAAGAGGGGAGGAAGAATGGAAAAATGGGGGAAATGGAATTTTAGGCGATTTATATTGGTTTGAATGCGACGACGTCGTCACACTATAAATGGGGAAATGGGGTTTCAGGCAATTTGTATGGGTTTGCATGCGACGATGCCGTCACACATTTAAATCTTAAAAAAAAAAAAAAAAAAAAAAAAAAGGGAAGTGGTCACAGGAAATTACTTCCGTACCATATTGACTGGTGACATGTTTTTCTGTTAGGGGCCATCTAGGATCCTTTTTTTCGTAATTTCCATAAGATTTCAATACCACTATATATATTAAAATGGTATAATTTGTTTTGCCGCATAAGGGCCATATCAATATATAGGTAGCTCTCTTTTTCGAAAATTACATACGAAAAAAACAAAGCATATGACGTCCAATCTCATTGAAAAACTTTTGTAGAATGGGTCTTCTTGGACCCGAAGTCCAATCTCATTGAAAAACTGTTGTAGAATGGGTCATCTTAGATGGGCCCCATCTGATAAGAGGGACAAGTCTATGCACATCAAACTTGGGCTAGAGTGCACAACATCTCTTGTTGGGCCACTGTGCACTGTATCTTTCTGAACTCACCTTATAATCTAATCATCTGAACTCACCTTATAATCTAATCATACTTTCATTGCATACTTATAAATTAATTATAAGTAAAATAAACTCCAAAGGGTAGCTTAGTTGGCCTCGGATCACTTCGGAGGTTTTAGGTTCGGAACTGCATTACCACACTGAAGCTACAGGGGAGTTTACCTGACTTCCCTTTGGACCCGGAGAAATTAGTCAAGCCCAAAGAGTCGTGAGCCCTCCAGTAGCAAAAAAAAAAAAAAAATTGATTAGGATAAAATCATTAATTTCATGAATTATTCTAATTTGGAATGGCCAGATCGGACCTGATTCACCTCATCTTGATCGGTGCGACAAGGCCCACCTTAATCATTGAATTCTGGGTATCATGTAACCAAGGTTCCTTCTTCTTCTTCTTCTAGCCCCACCCTGTCTCTTTAGTTAGAAAGGAAACTCCTATAGATGAAACTCTTCTTTATATCAACCTCCCAATGCCTGTCAAAATCGAAATCAATTCCAAAACTGGAGATGATCTTGCAATTAATTTCAAAATTGAGTTACAATTTTGCAATCAAATCAATTGAAGATTCAATGTCTAATTTCGCCAATTGAAATAACAGCTCTCATATATAAAATAGGGGGCTTTGGTCGGAGGTCCCTCAAAATGTGACTTTAAGGCAAACAGTCCACAAAAAAAAGTCATGCAGCCAAAGGTCTCTCTCACACTTTCTCATACATGAAATGTCCAATTTGCCCTTTCCTTAAATCATATCTTATGATTGGTGGGGATATTCCATTAATAATGGTCAACTATCATTTAATTGGCCACGATCAATGGAATCCTATTAATGACATTTTCAAATTAATTCTACAAACATACAAATAAATTTCAAAATAACGCAAATAAATTTTAAAAAATACAATAATTTCAAAAAATGCAATTACTTTTAAAAAAAGCAATAAATTTAAAAATAACGTAGATAAATTTAAAAAATGAAAATAAATTTCAAAAGATCCAAATAAATTTCAGGAAATATAAATAAATTTTAAAAGACTCAAATAAATTTCAAAAGATCTAAAGAAAATTTAAAAAATGTAAATAAATTTCAAAAGCCGTAAATTAATTTCAAAAGACGCAAATAAAATTAAAAAATGCAAACACATTTGCCAAAACTAAGATAAATCAAATTTCCAAATTTTTGAAAAATTTACCAAAAACTCATGTATTTTTGCCAAAACTTAGTTAAATTTATTTTAAAAAACACAAATAAATTTGAAACGACAAAAATAAAACAAAAAAGCACAAATAAATTTCCCAATAAACTCAGATAGATTTTCAAAAAACTCAGAAAAATTTAAAAAAACTAAGATAAATTTGCTCAAAGCACAGATAAATTTGCCAAAATACAGATAAATTTTACCAAAACTCAGATAAATTTGACAAAAACTCAAATAAATTTCACAAAAACTAAGATAAATCTCTCTCTTCCGGACCCTTTTCGCCTGCAACCAAGATGGGGTTTGAGCTAGTATCAGAGCGAGGTTTGAACCAGTATCAGAGCGAGGTTGAAGATCCTCGGATTTTGTTCAAAGTGGAGGTCACTCAACAGAACCTACGGCTAAAGCGCGATCGGAGAACAAGGAGATCTCCTGTTGATCTCAAGGAATGCCACACAGATCGATCTCGGGTTTGTAAAGATTCCAGAAGCAGCAGCACAGAGGATGTCTTTGCAGAAAGCAAAGAGTCTGAACTCCAGATCTAGTCTCCATCGCAGCAGCAGATAGGACTCAGAGAGTGGTCCAGATCACAGGTGGGCCATATGAGTGGTCAGTTCGGGCGGTGTTGCAGACATCAAAGCAAAATTGGAAAGTTGTCGCCGACCGCTCGCAGGTGATCACCATTTGTTGTGATCCAAAAACAGAGGATTCGGATTTGCCAAAACAGATCAAAGACGAGACTTCATCTCGGAAGGTGTTGCTATTGCACAGCATCCTTATTTGGAACCAAAAAAAGAAAGACGAGAGGCGCAGAGGAAGGCAGAGCGGAGACGAACAAGTGGATCATATCAAGGTGGGGCCAATCTCTGTCGGTCTACATGCAATCGTCATACTTGCTCACCGGAGAAGGAGACTTGGTCTCAGGCTCTTCCAGATTGGATCTGGAATTTAGAGGTGGGCCGCACTCTTGATCAAGAGAAGAAGACGGAAGACGGAGATAAAACGATCTTTATAGAATGACAATCTCTGAGGAAACAAAGGCTCTGGGGTTCTCATTGTCACCGGAGAAGGGAGGCACTATGTCCGGTTTTCTTCCTCTCCGAAGGGGGTTATCTGCTCTTGACTTAATCTCCTCAATCTCTGTCCGCGCATGATTGCCCAAGCCCAAGGAGGGAGAATCCAAGATTTGAAATTTTAAATTTTAAAATTTTATGCCTAAAACGGTTGAAAGGGCAAATTAGTCCTGAATTATGTGATCGTGTGGATGTAGGGACCTCTAGCTACAAATAGTCTAACCTAGTAGGACCAAAGCCCTTAAACAGATTTTGCCTGGACTGGAGGCTGAATACATTCCATTTTGGGGACCTTTTGCTAATTATCATAACTAGTAAAGCATGTCCCATGATATTTTATAATGTTAAGATTTTATAAAAATATTAAAAAATATGAAAAAGTTTAAAATGATGATTTCTTTTTATGAATTATATGAAGATGGTCAAAATTGCAACAAACCAAACTCTATAATGAATAAATACATATAAGTTGGCAATTTCAAAACAGGGGGCATTCAGTTTGGTTTAAAATCAATTACATATTTTACTTTCACTATTGTTTTTCTTTGAAATCATTACAATCATTTGATGGGCCCATCATATTTTCATTCATTTCCTAGTTTTTCTTTTTTTCTTTTCACTTAAAGCCTAAAATATTTTTTTTAAAAACCTTTTTGTATTTTTATTTGGCAGCCCTCTTTCAGTTTCACGATTGCAATGCACATGATGATTTCAATATTTTAGATTGATGATGATGATTTCAATATTTAAATTGAAATAGGCGATTAATACTGCGGATCTGTTCGGAAACTTTACATATAGAGTGGAGTGAAGTGAAGCCTTAGACAGTAAAGGAATAAAATATAAATAAATTATAATGATATTTTATCTTTTAATTGTTTAACAGGAAACTCTCCTCTAGTGACCTGCTCCTTTCTAAAGTAGGACTGTGCCTTGCAATCCTTTCTAAACAACGACAGTGCCCTGCTCCTTTCTAAACAACTGTGCCTTGCAATTCTTTCTAAACAACGACAGTGCCCTGCTCCTTTCTAAACAAGGACTAGTGAGACTCCTAAGTCCTAGCTCCTTGTTTTATTAGTATCGTAAGAACAACAGAGCCAAGGGACTGGATTTGTCCAACAGTATTTGTCTCCCAGTCTGTAGCAGGCGAAGATCTAAGGAAACAAATCAACAACAGCCAGGTACCTCTCTCTCTCTCTCTCTCTCTCTAATCTAATCCCATTACTTTTGCTTTGCTGTTTGGGTTTTTCAATTCCTTTTGAGGTCAAAGAATTGAGATGCTATGCTATGCCCCTGCATCTTCTTTTGTTTTTTTCAGGGTCGGCCTTCGTGATTTTGAACCCTTGTTAGCAATAGTGATTTTGAAGCATTATTTAGAAGTCTAGTTCTGACATTCAGCGACACGAATAACCCCAAAGATCTGAGCCATTCAACCTTGGTCGGTCACCATGAAGGTATCTTTCTAGTTTCTACAATTGTACTTGTTTTAGCAAGTGAGAGGTGAAAGATTTGAGCCATTCATCATGTGGCCCGGCTGATGTCAATTTTTTTATTTTTTATTTTTTTGCTATCGGAGGGACTAATCCCTCCAGGCTTGGGAGGAAGCCTGGTAAACTCCCATGTAGCCACAGTGTGGTAGTACAGTTTTGAACCTACAGCCTACGGGTGCAAACCGTGGTCTTAGGCCAACTGAACTACTCCTTGATGTGAGCTTGGCTTGTCCAATTCGAGATGAAAAGTAACGAAGAATTGGACTGTGTTCAACTTAAATTTCATGATTAACAAATCATGACGTTGTTGACGGGAGCAATGCTAAAAGGCTTGGATACATACACCCAGTCTTTTAAATACATCCAAGTTACTAATTTATATTCTCATTGAAACTTGGTTTTTCTTTTTGGATTCAAGGAGAAGAAACAAGCAGGTCAATCCACACCAGCAAGTGTAGATTTGATCAGCAATCTCTGCCAGTATGTTATGGATTTGATCCTCGTGCGCTTGCCAATAAAAGACGCGGTTAGGACTAGCATATTGTCAAAAAATTGGAGGTACAAGTGGGTTTCCATCCCTGATTTAGTTTTTGATAAGGATTGCTTGATGGAAGGTGCATCAGGAAAGAAGTACGCTTATTTTGTGGATCAAGTTCTATTGAATCATGTTGGCCCAATTTGCAAGTTTTCATACACGAATTGTGTCCCAAGCCGTTGTCACATTGGTAGCTGTATCGCGTTCCTATCGAGGAATGGGATTAAAAAATTAATCATAGTGATGAATCCAGTAGAAGATCGATATGATGTGTCTTCCAGTATCTTCAACTGTCAAGAGCTGGATCATTTGGAGTTGCATCTCTGTAGGTTGAAAGTACCTCGAACATTCAAAGGTTTCGAAAATCTATTGGTCCTGGATCTTAATTATGTTTATATTTCAGATGGCCATGGAAGCTGGAAACAAAAAGTTTCAATGTCAGAAGATGAGATTGCATTTCTGATTGCGAAATGCCCTCTTTTGGAGAGGCTTAAATTGACTACCCCTGCTTTTCATCACTGTCTCAAAATCCATGCTCCAAGTCTCCGTTGCTTTGAGTTCGATGGACAATTTCGAGATCTTTTACTTGGAAGTAGTCCACTATTGACTAATGTGTCTATGTATTCGATCCTAAACCCATCCTGTTGGGACATTCTTGAGGAATCTAGCACTTGCAGTTTGGCCCGTTTCATTGAGTATACGCATCGGGTAGAAAGACTTGCATTGAAGGATTGTTCTCTCCAGGTAATTTTTTTTTTTTTTTTGGAATAATTGTTCTCTACAGGTATCGATAATGCATTCTGTTGATTTTCAGCTATTAGAAGAATGATCAAGTAGGTAACTTTTGGTTTTTTTATAGGAAAATTTCAAATATAGTCTTAAAGTTTTACCTTATTTCAAAAAAGGATACAAGTTTTGAAACTTTTCAAATTAACCCCTAAGCTCTCCCTTAAATTTTTAATTAAGGACATCTGGCCATTTAAAGGTATTTTCCGGTGACTTTTTCCCTCAATATTTTGAAAATACCCAAATTACCATTCATTTAAAGCTATGACATGGTTTCGGCAGCCACTACATGCAACCATTCGCTGTGGGAATACTAGGCGAGGGAAAGGAGAAAAATATAAAGGAAGTGAAGGAAAGTTTTATTACAATGAAGGGTAATTTGGGTATTTAAAAAAAATAGGAAAAAAGTTGCCGAAAAATAACTTTAAATAGATGGATGTCCTTAATTGAAAACTTCCTGAAAAACTTAGGGACTAATTTGAAAAGTTTTGAAACATGTGTCCTTTTTTGAAATAAGGCCTAAACTTAATGACTTTTTTTAAATTCTCCCTTTTTAAAATGATTTAGCATTAACTTTTATATTACAAAAGCTGTTATGTTGTGCAAGTGGGCATAAGGTGCTCCCAACTCCCTTTGCATTTAAAAATCCATCATGGATCTCTAGGCTTCCACCCAATCAGTTTATTGAGATGGTCCTAATAAACCATCGAGAGCTTGAAAACTTAACAGTTGCAATGGTTTTTATAGAACTGTCCATTTTGCATTCTTAATGACTGCAAACAATAGTCCTTTTATAAACTTGATAAAGTGGGGGCAATCTAGAGACCCAAGGCTACCATTCGTAGTTAAGAAATTTGTTTTGGATGATTATTCGAATCATTTCGATTTATCACATTAAAATTTAAAACGAAGGGAATACCTAAAAAAATTTGCCCAGAAATTCATTCCAGTTCGGTCGAATCTTTTGAATTCGGGCCAATTGGACAAATATTCTGAATTTCTGCTCAGTGCTGGGCCTGGGCTACTGTAATGACAACATTATCATACATGCCATATTGATGGGCCATAACGATGACATTAATTTGTTATGTTGACAACGTTATTATTTGTTTTATTGTTTAAATGATACGTGCCATATCAAGTGCTTATAAAGCAGAATAAACTAAAAGTATTATATCATAATTTTAAATTTTAATATCAATATTTTATTTTTGAGAAATTTACGGAAAAAAGCCCCGTAGGATCACATACGTCCTACCAAGACCCCGTATCATGTTAGACACGAGAGGGGTCCTCATGTGGCCCTTTTAATTTTTTTATCGTTTTGCGATATGGTCGATATCGACCATTATGTCGGTCAGATTTTCTTCAAGATGTAACTGTCTTATTTGCTGAACACAGCGGAATAGTCGATATCGACCATATCGCGAAACAAAACAAAAAAGACAAATCTGCAAGTCCACTTGCAGATCTTCCGCCCCTGCCTCCTCTCAATCCCCTTGAGTCTGCAAGTCTTTTGCCCCATCCCCTCCCCTCCCCCCCTCCCTCCCCCACTACCTCGAGGCCTCTTCCTCATCTCCGCCTCAAAGTTCGCCTCCGTCTCTCCTCTCCTCCCTCCAGGCGATCCTTATTCCTTCCTCCTCATTTGACAAAGATGACCCCATGCTTGCCGCCCTCCATTCCTTCGTATCATACCTCTCCCCGCCTCCCCTAGCCCCATCCACCGCTCTAGAGCAGCACGAGCAATCAAGAGAAAAAAAAACCCAGTTTCTATTTGGGTTCTGCAAATCAAGAGCAACCATCATAGAATGGTCGATATCAATCGTATCGCTATATGACAAAAAAGCACCAAGAAGACCCCTCCCGTCTATACGGTGCTACTGGGGCCTCATTAGTGATATGGTGTCCTATGGGGCTTTTACATGTAAAATCCTCTTTATTTTTTTCACGTGTGTGTGTCTATATATATTAATATATATATATATATATATATATTTACATTTTTTGAGACGCTGCAATTCTGAGTTGACCGAAACATTTTGGAGTCTGAAATGAATTTCTGGACTATGCTACCATTACCATCAAGGACAATCCAAAACACTGGCGGGCCAATGTGGGCCTCGGTGGCCTGTGCATACTTGAAATCCAACTTGACTCCATGCTAACAGGGGTTGGTTTGACTTAGAGAAAGAGACCTATGGTCAACTGGAATGCATTTACTTTTGAAATAACCTTGACTCATGATCACGTGGAATGCATGAGGCACTTTTCCAAGGTGTGAATCTAGGTTTTGCAGTGAATTGCTCCTCCTAACAGAATCATTTCAATCTGTTTTGTTTTTGCAAGTATTTCTTAGTCGGTGATGTTCCAGAGAAGCTTTCTGCTACATACGATCACCTGACGTATCTTGAAGTTCACATAGAATTGAATTCAAAGGAAATTTTGGCCACCTTATGCATATTGAGAAGCTCACCAAACTTGAAAGAACTTAAAATCAAGGTGAGTTACACTGCAGGCATGGTTATCATGAATCTTCATCTTGTTATAGTCTAAAAATGTTCGATGTTGATTTGATTTCGTGGGTCTGAATTTGTTATTTAATGCAGTATCTTTTAAATGATGTTGATGAGGGATACAATTTAACTGGAGAAGAGGCCAGTTTTAAGGGTGTTGATGAGAGATACAATTTAACTGAAGAAGAGGCCAGTTTTTGGGGTGCAAAAATACACTTTGATTGTTTGTTAAATCACCTCCATGCTGTGGAGATCATTGGGCTCGCCTTGTCTATGGATTTGGAATTCGTAAGACATATACTCTCCAGTGCCCCTGTGCTTGAGACAATGAAAGTTTATACCTACAAATATCTTGAAGAAAAAGAAGTCTCAAGGATTAAGAACGAATTGATGCGATTTCAACGAGCTTCCACGCGAGCTGAAATTATATACTTGGGCCATTATGAGGAAAGCAAAGAAAGTTGGTGAGGGCTTATTGTAATTTTTCATTCCCTCTTTAAATCTTTATCCCTTTCGGTGTCCTAAAAGAGGAGTATGAACACAAGTTTATTTATGTGTGAATTTTCATCCAATTAGCCACTACACCCAAAGTATAACATACCTACGTTACAAATTTGTAAGCTTGAATCATTTAAGATCTCTCAGACCATGGCCGTCATTCTGTAACCGAATGATTGTCTTAATTATATAGACATAGGAAAAATTAGTGAAGAGGAAAGTCGCTGGAAAATCTCTTTTCCTCTTTTCTAATCTGATCAGATCAAAACAATTTGTTTATTGGTTTGGCTTGTTTGGAGGATAGGGATTAAATCAACGGCTCTAATCAGTTTTGCCTTCTTTTCTGGACGGATCAGATCAAAAATGGATTGATTGGTTGGGATTTTTGGGTGTGGGGGATTGGATTTAACGGTTCTAATCAGGTTGCTTAAGTAGGTTTGTAAGAAGTCTAGATTCATGGGCCCAGTAATTCAGGGTCTTAAAAGCAGACCAGGAATTAGAGAGAGAAATGGTGTAATCTAAAAGCTTCAAATGGGGTTGGCTTGAAAAGGTTCGCTCTATGTTTAGTTCTGGCCAGATTCTAATCCAATAAAGTCAGGCTCCATCGATTTAAATATGTATCAATCTTAACAAAATATGTAATGCCGTAGAAGAAGAAACGAAAATATGCTTCCTATAGAGGAGATTTGACTTCTAAATCCTCACAAGAAAAACGAGTATTGATTTTTAAACTGAATATGAGTGCATGGAGGAAAAAAAAATCATTCCGCTTACATTGATTTTTAAACCGCGGAGAGAAAAAAAAAAAACCACATGTCACCCAGACACCCTAAGATGGATCCTTAGGTACACTATCCTTCCCACTTGTGCGGGCTCTCTTGGGTTCCAGGCTTCCAGCCCCGGCTAGGGTGCCCAAAAAAATCACAGTTATGCTTATGTTGTAAGGGCAAAACCACCTTATGTACTTAGATCAAAACCAAGAAACTATAATATGTTTAACCCAAAGAAAAAGGTCAACCCTAACCCTGAATTTCAGGCCAGGTTCAGATCAGGTTGCAGGGTCAAAGTGCTAATGTGTATGACATCCCAAAAAGTCCATTCCCAAATGCTTTTCTGCTAACATATACAAAAAGTAGAAAGACCACAATATCTGATAACCGTGGGATAGTCCAGGGGCAAAGGGCATCCAAGCTCATGGAGGTGACAGGGATCGACCCTGGCACCAGCAGCACACAGCTGGAACAGGTCTCGTGGCCGTAATAGCCAAAAAAAAACACACACTCCGCGTGACGGACAAAAATGTGATCCAGTTCCATATCCAATTTCCTTCAGATGATTCGGCCAAAACATTGACAGTCCAATCCAGTGAATGAACAATCCAGATCATGAGTGTGCCTGGTAGGTGGACCAGATCTAAGATCCCATTCACTGATGGAATCCTTTGGACTCCTCAGACTTCAGTTTCACATTTCTAGCTTCAATTTATCTCCCAATTGATACAAGAAGTAGACTTTGTCCCCAGTTTAGATCAATTCAAAGCTACAAAACAAAGATCAGCATCACACCAAAAACACTCTGCCGGACCCCTTGTACAGAACCAACCAGGTTTCTACTCATGGCCCTCTTGATTTACTTTACCATTGCAACGATAATTATCAACAAGATCCTCATTTAAAAGGGCACCAAGAGGCTATTCCAAAAGTAAAACCATCCTTCAAAAAATGAATGGTGATACCTTCCTCCTGAACAGGAAAACATATGCAATGTCCCGGTTAGGAGGCTAGAGGTTGCAGCTTGCAAGCGGCTACCAACTCCAATAGCCATGTATGAGGATTGAGGAGCGGCCTCAGCCAAGGCTTCTGCCTCCTGGCAGTGCTCCTCTATGAGTGAATATTCCTCCCCTGATTCTTCAGTACCTGCAACGTAAATTAGGAAGGTTGCCAAATTAGTTGCTTCTGTATCTATTTTTGAGTCGAGATATATGATGTCCCTTCTTGAAAGGACATCTCCTCCGGCAGCAACGACTAGATCTCTGTAGTATCCCTCATAAAAAGACAAAACATAACCACTGAAATTGAAGTTGTGGACACTGAATAACTTAGGAGCTGGACATGCATGTGTTTTTTTTATATGCAACATTAATGGAGATGCACTATTTGTATTACATAATATAACAAGAAAATATATATGGATTCATCCACTTGATGCAAACATGTTCATACAAATGCTGGATACACCTGAACATCTGCATGCAGGCAAGCATGAGAGAGAGAGAGAGAGTACTTTAATTGTGCCAATTTTTGGTCCATGGCTGACTTCATAAGCCTCTCCATCAATGGGATACTTAGCTTCCATGCAAGCTTTTATCCCTGTTAGAACATCAAATGGCACTAATAGAGAACCAAGCAGATTAAAGTCAAGTCTCCAATCTTTCAAGAAATCTGCATAACACAATTATTTTAAATTACAAAAGCAAGGACATGCAACATGATTTGCACCTCCCAGGGCAAAGCACAATTTAAACCAAACCAGATTGTTCAATTGGATAATCTAAGTTCCTTTTATAAATTGCAGAGATGAAACAATTTTTAAGACAACAAAATTCAGACCACTCACATGAGGCAAGAACCTGACCATCATCAGAAAATAAAATATACCTTGGCCCTTGCATTTGAAGAATAAAATTTCTTATATGCAGAGAGTTCTCGTGTGCCCCATATATTGTAATCCAAATTAATTGTTTTTGTTTATTGGACTAATAAACCACATAATATTAAAGTTAATCCTCTTAAATTTTCATAAAATTGGAATAATTTATGAAGAAGTTTCAAACCTATAAATCTATTTTTCACTTCCGCAGGCCCTGATCCATGATTGGAACCGTTCTATAGTTTTGTATTAATGGCAAAAATCAAAACATCCGATATGCTAAGAGGCATTCATTGTAGCGACTAATATTTTCAAGGGATATTGACCATACAACTGCCCTTAAACATGATATCAGTCGAAGTTTAAATATTTCCCACAAAGTTGTTCATACAATAATAGTGTGATGTCGCACGGTCCTACGATATCATAGAGGGTGATATGTGAGATATCGCACGATCCTACGATATCGCACCAATAACTTCGTGGAAAATACTTAAACTTTGACTGCTTAAAGGCCGAATCAGGTATGTACTTGGGTAATAGTATTAATTAGGTTAACGGGTTTTATATTTGTGTACCAATATGTCTCACTGAGCTCTTTCCATTCCCCACCTTTATCATGATCATCATGGGCTTAGATGGGCCATATAGGGGGCTCATTGCACCCGTGGCACCAGATTGATTCCATACAACAAAAACAGCAACAACAATATTCTTGTGCATTCAGTGGTTTGCACTAATCTGAATGGACTCCCATGGGCAGGGGCAGACCCAAGTGTTATCACGCGGGGAAGTCGCACATGCGTGACAAATTAAGATGTTATACATATAATAAGGGGTCCAAGGTATATTTTACGAGTTCTTCTGGTTGGAGCTCAGAATTCTGTCCAGGGAACATGATATTAAATATCCTTTTGTACTCGATAACTGATAATATTTAATAAACCTTATTGGAAGCTGAGCTACAATGAAGGCAGACCCACACAAAATGACCACTTTTAACTAGTATGAATTAGTTGCTACTATGAACAACAAAAATGGACAATTCAGAAACCACTTTGGTGTTATTCAGTCACCCTGAGGATAGTTTGGATGTACAACAATGATTTCATCATGGCAACGGAAATTAACTATTTCTCTTAATAAACACATACGAACTACTTTAACGCTCATAATCAGCAAAAAAAGATATATGTGTTAGAAAATCTTGGGTTTATAAACCCTCTTTGGAATCAATCCAACAATACTGTAAACATTTAATCTAAACCAGTAGCGAGAAAACCATTACGATGGGAAATAAAAAGGAATCAAGGGTCAAAGCTGTAGGCACTTATAGGCTGGTGCTTGACACTGGTCATGTCTTGGATTTAGATAATACTTTCTTGGTTCTTGATATTTCTAGGAATTTGATTTCTGTTTCCAGACTTGATTGTAATGGATTTAATTTCAACTTTGGACATGGCATTATGCATATTTTTAGCAATAATATTTTGATTGGGAATGGTTATATGTGTGATGGTTTGTATAAATTAAAGTTAGATTCTCTATATGAACAAGCTTTACACACACCTCACATTAATTGTGGATTGCACATAAGCATGAAAAGAAAGCCTCTAAATGAGAGCTCATCAAGGTTGTGGCACAAAAGATTAGGGCATATCTCTGATACCAAATGTTAGAAAATCTTGGGTTTATAAACCCTCTTTGGAATCAATCCAACAATACTGTAAACATTTAATCTAAACCAGTAGAGTAATAAAATGGTACCTGATTGTGCTATCTTCAAACTCTGATCCAACAGAAGGTTGGTCTTCAATGGGAAATCACAACTCTCTTATCCTTTTTTTTTTTTCTTCTCCGGTAAGTGATGGTTGCAGAGAAACGATATTAGCTAAGAGAATTACCCAGGTTGCCTTTTATAGGCCCTAAATCTCTCCTTCCATCAAGAAGAGAATGAATGGCTTTTAACCCTCAAATTAACATAGATGGCAGTTACCAAAAAACTTAAATCAATTTAAGGAAAATGAAAGGAGGAATAACAGTCATGTGGGCCATCTATATTTGGTCCAACAATATGAACATAAAAAACCAAGAACACCTCCAGTTATACTGTTTTCCCCTCTTTTTGCTAAACATATTAGCAAGTCTGTCATGGCACACCTGGGACATGTACAAGCAAAATATTTCTCTCCATGTTTAGCTTAACCAGTTAGCAGTCCTGGCATACTAGACACCATATGAGTATCTGGCAACTTTTTCCATCCCTCCCCATGCTGTCAACCTCAAAGGTGTCGGGTCACATATTGATCTTGTTATGAAAATATCTATGGAGAAACACATTTTTAACATGTAATTAGTGCAAGGGTCATGACTAAATTACAGAAAAATATAAAATTGTTCCCACCAAAGGATAAGCCTGCTGATAATCCACTCTAAGAATCTGTGTAAACCTGTTGCACCCAAGCAAGCCTTGGTAAATCTCCATTATCCCATCCACTTTATACTTGACTGTGCAAAATTGAGTTGCACTCAACAGTCTTTATGATTAATTGGAAAACTCTCATGTATTGATTTCTGTAAGGCCTTAATCTCTTCACACATGACAACCTTCCAAGGAGGTTGAGAAAGAGCCTCTGCAGCACTAAAAGGCACTTTGACAAGAATAAATCAACACAATTCTTGCACTTTCTGTCATTACTTGCAACATTCTGCAGAATCAATGTAAATTTTAAGTGTTATCATGGATAGAAATATTCTTCTGAATCGATTTAAATTTAAATTTGTTTTGCATGGAACTATCACCATCTTAGGGGGGGTATATATAGTGCTATTTCTTGCTTCTTAGGCAAAAGGCTTCTTCAACCACCATCTACTTTCTACCCCTTTTTGAATCCTGACCGTGTGTATCTCATTTGTTCATGGACTCGCATCTTACTAAAAATAACCGGCGCTCCTTTTGATGTGGAAACGCTAGCAAAATGAGGAGATTTAAAGATTCACCAGACAAGCAGAGTTCTAATAGGTTATAAGTGAGTCCGGATCATGTTCATTTGAAGAATATAATATACCTTGGAGCTTTCTGGAGCAGTAATAAATTCCGTCGACCAAGAAAAGTGAATGCAAAACACTCTTATTGATAGGAGACATACCATACAGACAGATACAAACAAAAACAAGATGAAGAACAAGGGACCTATGTAAAGTTGTTACTACACACACCGTTTTGGATGAAGGAATCCACAACCTAATGAGCTCCCATTAAAATGCAACAAAACTCCACCTCCATAGATGTACTATACTTAATTCACTATCTGATGACAACTACCCGTTTAAGATGCACGATAAAAAGCCCTGTCAGCGTATCTCCAACAATACACAACCCAAATAAGAATGTCTAAAATGTCCTTGCTGCTGAGATCGGACCATCTCCCCACTTCACACACACCCACCCCCCCCCCCCCCCCCCCCCCCCCACACAAAAGGTTCACGACAATTTGAAACACATCATCCCATTGCTGTTAAAATCCTACAATTCAAGACACAACAAGTATCGAATCCAGGAGAAAAAGATTTGTATCGGTATTATGAAGTTCCATATACAAGTAGATCCTAGAATTCAAAAGTGGATCTTAACACGCACAGTCAAACACGTGCGCGCACACAAACACAAACACATATTTTATATATGGAGAGAGAGAGAGAGAGAGAGAGAGATTACAGTTTAGTCTCTGAGGAATATTTTGCATTGATCTTCTTAGATTTGGACCTCTCAAATGGCAGTTTGAGTGGCATGAACTGGACAAAGCATTAGGAAGTTCTCCTGTGACGACAGATTTACAAGGCAATCATTCTTAGAGGAGAAAGAAACCATTTATCTGGCACAAACCTAAAACAACATAGTTACCTACACAATCCCAATGGCACTCAAAGATATTAACTACACAAGGGAACATGAAAGCTCCTCCGGCAGCTGTTGAGTCTTGAAATAGCAACCAAGGGCTGCTCCCTTCTTCCATAACTGCTGCATTTGACCTTTGAGCCCCTATCCAATTCTATTTTCAAATTCATAGCAGTCTCACCAAAAAAATATACTTGTGGCACCCTGTAGTTTCAAAAATTATGAAAAAATAGGTGACAAAACCTGCTTTTATATAGTAATGCAACATTATGAGCATAGAGTCGAACAATATCAGTATCATTAGAAATAATTGAGTCCAAAATTATGTATCATTCAGGTAACCACGACCACAATCACAGAAAAAAAAAATCATCTAGGTAACAAATTGAAAAAACACAACCACACTAACAGCAATCCCATCTTCTTAACCTTCCTCCTCCTATTTTCTATCCTACTATTCTACCATCTTCTCTTTCCACATTTCTTAGAAAACGTTTCTCATCATCTCCTTTTTATAATCCGTGTGACGCACTAATGTCACTGCTTCAGCTTCCAAAAATGCATCCCTAGCAAACTGCAGGGGAGGCTGTTGCTCCAGAGGCAACCGGAGAGGCTACTCACGCTGCTCCGGAGGCGGCTGGAGGGCTACTTTGCTAAGAGAATCTTGGAGATGCTTGTATATATCATTCCAGTCACTCCACAGACATTCATAGCCCTAGCTATTTCATTTTTCTTCTTCTTCATCCCAGCCCTTCCTCTGGATTCCGCCCCCATCTTTTCCCACTGCGATGGTCGCATCGGCCTTAAAGTCTCCACTAAGATTTGACAGCATTCGAGAGAATACTGTCTTGATTCCGACGACATCCCCACTTCCACTTCCACTTCCAGATGGTTTTGCTCGAAGACTCTCCAGCAGTTGCTCCGTAGCCATTTGGATTCCGAAGAATTCGACAATTACAAGCAACTGCAGGAGAGTCTTCGAGCAAAACCATCTGGAAGTGGAAGTGGGGATGTTGTCGAAATCAAGACAGTATTCTCTCAAATGCTGTCTGTCGAAATCAAGACGGTATTCTCTCGAATGCTGTCAAATCTTAGTGGAGACTCAAAGGCCGATGTGACCACCGCGGTGGGGGAAAAGATGGGGGCGAAATCCAGAGGAAGGGTTGGGATGAAGAAGAAGAAAAATGAAATAGCTAGGACTATAAATGTCTGTGGAGTGACTGGAATGATATATACAAGCATCTCCAAGACTCTCGTAGCAAAGTAGCCCTCTAGCCACCTCCAGAGTAGCGTGAGCAGCCTCTCCGGTCGCCTCTGGAGCAACAACCTCCCTGGCAGTCTGATAGGGATGCATCTTTAGAAGCTGAAGCGACATTGGTGCGTCACGAGGATTATATGAAGGAGATGACGAGAAACGTTTTCGAAGAAATGTGGAAAAAAAAGATGGGAGAACAGTAGGATAGAAAATAGGAGGAAGGTTAAGAAGATGGGATTGTTGTTAGTGTGGTTGTGTTTTTTTCAATTTGTTACCTAAATGATGTTTTTTTTTTTTTTTTCTATGACTGTGGTTACCTGAATTCTCATTGAAAGCATTAGCAAGTGCCTTGGCCATCAATTCAGCCATTTGCAGTAACTCAGCCAGCGGTGTTGGGCCCGCAGGTGACTTTGGAGCTTCTTTCCTTTGTCTCCTTCTTCCGGTGGGGTGAGATTGTCGAACTGATGGTATTTGGGGCTTGCACTTGAGATGAAACAAATGGTTCCAAATTCTCACAAAATTGTTAATCTCGTTTATTGGTTGATCGGAGACCATCTAAGTTGCCAAATTAGCTCTATTAAGTCAAAGTAGGTGCAGCTTTCAGAACCAGAGGACTGAGATCATCAGCATAATATAACAATACAATACATCTGCAGGTCTAACCCACCTCTAAGAGACTACAAAATCCTAATGAATGAAATTTGAGGCAGTGTTAACTCTCACAAGGGGGTAGTGAATGTAAAGAGTTTAGTTTAATCATAGGGTGGGCCACATAGGCCTACTGGCATGATATCTTGTACGTTGTTATTTGAAAATTCTGCATCGCTCCCATTAGGCATCGTAACTCACAATCGGAGGTAGTGATCTCTCTTTCAATCCCATGGTAGACTACATTTGGCATATTTACACCAATGCACATCCTCCAAGGGCACCTCAATAATTTACTGAACTAAATTGACCCGATCAGAAAATGGCCCAACACCAAAATCAATCACACATTAAACAGGTTAATCACTCCATTCTTTATGCTAATCATGTGTTACACATGTCATCAATATGTGGCTCATTTTCTAATTTAAGTGAAAGTTGGTCCAGTCATAAACCAGTGCAAGAGCTTCATTTGAGCCGTTTGGATTCACTAGTTGAACCCATCAATCAATTTATATGATTGGCACAGAAATTTCTCTCAGCACCAACTACTTATTCTTGATGGTCTAAGAACCACATGCCAAAAGTATCAGTGAGAGATGCGAATCGCACCTGTAGCACAGTGAAGTCTGCAATGAAACATAATTTCCCCATTGCAGTCAAACTCAAAGTGTTCTGGGCAGTTTGGTGAATTTTCTTTTCATTGATAAGCCCAAATATCTCTCTGGAGAAGTGCAGCAATCACATTGCTACAAAGTTTCCACATTGCTATCAAATTCAAACAAATACTGGAGAGTAAAAGCAGCCGAAACATTTATCATCTAAATAACTTGATTATAATATAGAAAAGTTCACAGGATCAAATAAAAGAACAGAACGCTGGCAAAACCATTAACAATGTCAAAAAAAAAAAAAAAAAAAAGAACCTAATACAATCACATGTTCTACCAAATGAATAAGAAATAAGAACAGGTGAATCCCCTTTTTGTCTTATTTGGCTATGACAAAAACAGTTAAGGATCCAGTCAGCAGTGACCAGGAAGTGAGGGACATACAGTACATTTCTGTCAAATTCACTATTGTAACTTAATGATTTTTATTATTATTATTAGTTTTTTATAGTAGAGTAGCAGCTACTACTACTATTACAGTTGCAATTAACTTAATGGCCAAAATACAGATTGCATTCTCTTGATTGCAGCTGTGGAATCATTTATCATCCAAATTCAAGTAGAGTCGTTGCTCATTAATATAATCAATGACTTCATCTGGCATCAGATATTTCGCTGACTGGCCTCTCATTATGCATTCCCTGTGATATAAAACATCAACAAATGTTATTTTTAGTGCGTGCCTTTAACCAAGATAAAGAATCAGGATAGCCATTATTTAGAATCCAAAGTGAAACTGAAATTATTTAATTTACCTTACTCTCGTTGAACTGATTTGGTTTGGCACCATTTCATCCACTACTATGATGTTGCTCTGAAATTAAGATGTATTAGAATTTTAAAGATGGAGAAAGAATTCATCAAATTGGACTCTCCACCATATGAGTGGCAATGCAAATTCTGATGGGAAAAACAGCAGGCTGTACATGGATGGCCCATAGTTAAAAAAGGCACGCTGTTTAGAAAACTTAAAGCTAATCCTTACAGCCTTTCTAGTGCTCAAGTCAGTTGTATGACCCACAATTTAAATAATCTAAAAAGGGTAAGATGGAAGGATATTGTTTCCTCTGGATATTTTTCTGTTCATCTAAGTAAATATACCAATAACAAATAACCATGAAAAATTCATAAACTGACACCTTATTTTCACACAAGATGTCATCTGCAGCAATGATCTTCTCAATGTCTTTCCCTTCTCTACGGATGCAGACAACACCATGGTCTCTACAAATAGCCCGAACCTGAAATGCCATGAGAGAGGAGGGCACTTTCAGAAACCTTTTTCCATTCAAATTTTGTCATTACACACAAGGTGATGGGTTGTTGGCTTCCAAGTTTAAACTATCCTCTATATGAATTTTAATTCTACTTAATTGGAAAAGCAAAAAGGGGTAAATTCCTATATATAAAAAATTTCATTTTAACAAGGAAAGCATAATAGAAGAACCGATCAAAATCAGAACATGCAGTTCAACAAACAATATGTTGAGCTTTGATCCTGGATCAATCACTAGGAAGATCCATAGAGAAGCTAGCAGCCTTTTTCTCTATCGATGGCAATTCACTGAGACAAGATAGAAAATACACCTGCTCAGGAATCCAGACTCCAGGGACACTGAAAGATTCAAGTAGATCAGATCCACACAATAGCATGACTTTCAGGTTTTCTGCATTAAAAATAAACTTCAAGTAAAAAATAACGCATTGTGCTTCTAAGAATTAAGAAACATCAAATGGTCAACTAACACAGTCAAATGTGAAGTAGAGAATGTACATGGAACAACAACAAAATTTTAATGTCACTTGCAGCAAAGAAAGTGCCACTTAATAACAGATCTTGCCATAAATCGTCTGTGTCATTAAGCAAGTCTCAGTCAAAACCCAAACACACTGCATCTTTTGTTGGTATCAAGTGTCCCAGTATTAACCACACAAACAAAAACATACCCATGGAACTCTTTGTACTTATTGAAGTCGCCTAAAAAAAAAAAGTGGGCAACCTTTTGCAATCGTGGAACTCATTCTATATTCCAGTAAGAGAAGGTGTGGCTTTGTCCCATATACCATGTTGGAAGGTTTAGACCTAAATGAGTGCTAAAAATTCTAGAAATCAAACAATGGCTTTCAAGGAAAAAATTAAGAGCTCTCTCTTCAATGGGTTTTAAATAAAAAAACAATTCATTGGGTTCTCAATCAGAGACCTTGTCTCAAATTGTATAGCAATGTTGGATAGGGGGAAATAATTTCTCTAGTATTTGCTGTCGGAGCTACTTCACATTTGGAGCATTTTTTTTTTCTTTTCTAGTTATTGGCCCACTTGCCTTCTGTACGCCTCATGGGACTCACTCAGATCATTGTCATTATTTGGGGAAAAAGAAAAGGAAAACATGGAATGAGGCAGAAGATGAATTTGATGCATACAAAAAGTTGACTAAGCTCAATCCACAGTGGGCTATAGTTGAGTCAGATCCATATGTGCAAGGAGTTATGCTAATTCAGAGGCTGCTCATCCTTGAAAATTACAAATTGAGTCAAATCATTCGAGACAAAGCCTTTGAGTTTCATTATAATTGAAGGTCGGGGAACTCGTATGTAGACTGGTTAGTGAAAGAAGGTACA
Organism: Umbellularia californica; assembly: GCA_028538565.1. Taxonomy (NCBI): domain Eukaryota; kingdom Viridiplantae; phylum Streptophyta; class Magnoliopsida; order Laurales; family Lauraceae; genus Umbellularia; species Umbellularia californica. Next base: position 6,255,636 of record JAPQWN010000001.1, on the reverse strand, counting down.
GAAAAAACAGCAAATGTTTTACTTGCCTAAGCTTCGTCTTCCTCCTTTTAGTGATTGATGGGGCCCAAAACATCTTCTTCTTTTTTTTTTTTTGGCACAGCTTGGTTTTTTGGTTAATGAATGTGTAAGTTCTTTGTTCTTGTTATTGAGCTCCTATTTGTACAACTTTACAGTATACACTTCCTATACCATACAATAGCTGTTGTATATTGGCTTCACTTTTGCGAATAAATTCACATTACCATCTCAAAAGAGCAAGGAAAAATAACCAACCCATCATATCAGACATGATATTCGATGGGATGACATGTCAATTGAAGATAAATGATACGTATATGAAACCAATAAGGGCGCAATTCCAATAATTATGCAGTTCAAATGTAGGAGCAAAGGACAAAATATCTGTAAGCTCACCTCGAGGAACTAATCCCTCCTCACACAAGAAACTCTTAATTCTTTCTAGAACAGTCAAGGTACGTTGGTAGTTGCTTTGCTTTGCCTGCAATAATGAAAAATCATCATTGGTCTCTTTTTGTTAGGCTCACTTTAGTTTATTTTCCTTTTGGATGAGTAATATCCTAAAGAATTTAGAGACGATAGAGTCTCATCACACAACAAGTTGCCTGATAGTAAATTATCTGAAAGAACGCATACACATTAGAATGAGATCGGTGGAAACATGACAGGAAAGAGTAAAGGATCACTGATTGTAAGAAATCTAAAGACACCCCCTTTGGCCAAGAAATAAGCATCCGCTTTTATCTCCATTTAGAAAGGACTAAATGATATTTATTTATAATGTATATCTACCTATATCTAGGTTGTGAAGCAATGACCCAATGGGAAACAAAAAAATTTCATCCAGCATTGTTACTAGCCCCCAAACACAAACAGCCCCAACATCTGGCTTGCTCAACAAGCAACAAGCAAAATTCACTTTTAATAAAACGTAAAAGGGCTTTATTGCATGCCAATTATTGAAAGAACCACATCACTAGGCAGTAGGCGACACTGGTTTTGTATAGCTCCATTGCCAGATATGTCCATGTCCCTTGGACTCAAAACAAAACACATTAAACATTATTTTTATTCGTTACTCAATTTAGGTAATATATTTAACTTCACTTCTACAATTTTTTCTGTTGTTCACCTCTTTCCACAGGCCTCAAAGATTACATTTGCTAATGTTGCATACAGATCTTCCAGTACATACATCCATGAGGTTATATGTTAGTATGGATGTAAGAAAAGCGCCACAACCAAGTAATGCATCAGGTAGACCCGCCATGTAGATAACCTGCCCTTAAAGCGGCCAGAATCCTGATCGCACAGGCCTTACATTATGTTGACTGTGAAAATGTCAGGCAATTTTTTCTAATCCATCCATTGTCCTCCTATACATCGAACACAGCTTTCGAAGAGACCAATTTTTATGGCCAGGCTATCTAAACTCGTGCCCCCCTGATGCATGGCAAAGAAAAGGCAAATCTTCTGTATATACACTAGTGGCTGCATGGGAAGAACAGCATATGGTTTTAGTTTAGCACGCCTAGGAGAAATTAAAAATAGGCAAAATTTTCAAAATTATCAATCCCTTTGGAGGGTTCCCTGATAACTAAGCAGGCCAGAGATTTTTATCATAAGCATCATCCTCTCCATATCACAGAGATCTGAAAAGGATTCCTATAGCAAAGACGCCATGCAACAAATGATGGTCCACAACCTCCTCAGGTTTCATACAAATTACAAAAACAAACATGGGAAATTGGGATTAAACATGTATATATTTCAACCATAACCTGATCATAGAACAATGTCTGTCTGATGTACAACAAAAACAGATTACATAGACTCTAAAAGAAATTTGACAAATCTACTTCACCTGCAAGAAAAGCTAAAAAAATATTTCCATTAGTAATGAGGTAATAGGTTCACACTAAATTACCTCCCAGGGATCCACCATGATCAATGAAGAGCTTCTGCAAGCTAGCTCACACATCTGTATTCGATGTTCGGCAGATAAAAGTTCCTAAAAAAAGATAACCACTCAGATTTCCATTTGTCATATGATGAAAATATGTAGACCTACATGTCAGTTATCCAACAATATTGTACACTATATTATTTTACAATATTGTAAAATAATATCTTGATACATCAGATATTGTTTTACAATATTGTATACTATATTAGTACACTATGTATGTAAATTCAAATGAACAACCACAGCATAAGTGACTACTAAGTACTAAGACATTACACAATCACTGAAGCACAACCGAAAGACTCAATGACAGTCATCAATTCTGTTTCAAAGACCAATACATTTAGCCTCATTACTGAAACACTTTGGCCGCTTTGGTGTGTTTCAATTCAATGTTATGTTTTGGAGTTCTTTTTCCAAAAAAATAATGATAGAAATAGAATAAATTAGGAATAAACTAACTTAATTACTACATATATACATTTTTCAACAGAATAGTGAATATAGAATGAGATATGTTGAGTATACAACACAGTTCGATTTACCAAGTTTATATGTCATGTTATTTACCACATTCAACCAATTTGTTTGGAAACTATTCACCTATTCAGTCGTCAGCTAATAACACAAGGGATAATCCTCTAAAACTCCCTTTCCTAAACATAAAGGCTTCAAGAGGAAGACCAATTAGGAATATAAACAGGTGGTAGACACAAACCCGACTTTAGAACTGATTAAAGCCAAAGTATATTGTTATTGTCAAGTCCTTCGGCCCTGCCATTGCTCTAATACCATGTCAAGTCCGACTAGCCAATACATCCCAAAAGATTAAGCTATTAGGAAGCATAAGACCAATCTACTTAACCCACCCCCGCGTGAATGGGATGCCATTCGAATTCACAACCTACGTGTGCCTAGTCATGCAACCTGGGGGAACAACACCTACTCGGGGCCCGCCATTGCTCTAGTACCATGCCAAGTTCGACTAGCCAATACATCCCAAAAGGCTTAAGTTGTTAGGAAGTGGAAGACCAATCTATTTAACAGTTATTATATTCACAAATTTTGTTCTACTATATATTAGTATTAATTGAATATATGTCATATAATTGTGTATATTACATACATGTATAAGAATATATCATAGATTCTATACAAGACACATTATTCCAAATTAAATACTACGTACATTCAGGTATTCAAGACCAGACCCAGCCCCGATTATCAATTGGACCTATAATGTGGACCCAAACACCCCTTTATCGGTAGGGTTCAAAAAAAGGTATATACCCGGATTTTTAGGTTAGGTTCTTGGGGTAACCAAGTAATCAAACATCCATTGGCATCCTTGAGACCAATAAGCCCCCATTATTATGCCATTAAATAGTGTAATGAAGGATGAAGAAAAAAATAATGGAAAAATATAAAACACGCCTGTGTGCATGGTTTTACCCAAATAGTCCATATTGGGTGTTTTTATCCAAAACGTGAGAATTTCATATTTAAAATCAGGTTCAAACAAAATGTACCAAATTTCAAAGCAAAATTTTCTATATACATTTCACTTCGGCACCATGACAAAAACAAAGTGTTTCTACTATTTCAGCTCAAACAAAATCAGGTTGGTAATTAAGCTCCATGACAAGAAGTGTTGCCAAAAGTTCGCTATTGCACCAAGAAACTCCAAAATCTTTCAACACTCCCCAATGGCAGACCCAGAAAATGTCCCTTGGGGGCCATGATTAAGAATAATAATAATAAAAAATCCTTGGAGGGACATATTGAAGTAAAAAAAAAAAAAAGGAGCAATAATGGGCACAACATGAGGGGGGGGAGGGTTTCAAAATTCAACTCTCTCTCTCTCTCTTGGAGGGACATATTGAAGTAAAAAAAAAAAAGAGCAATAATGGGCACAACATGAGGGGGGGGTCCAAAATTCCTCTCTCTCTCTCTCTCTCTCTCTCTCTCTCTCTCTCTCTCTCTCCAACCAAACTTTAAGAAATCCATCCTATATAATAAATAACCATAAAAGTAGACCCCTCTTCTTGCTTACGCCAAAACTCCTCTTTTTTTCATCATAAGAGACTTTAATTTGCTTGGATAGTGGATGCCATTTTGAAAAATCAATCCTTCTTTAGGGTTTAAGGTAAAATTCACATGACCGAAATGCCCTCTTTTATCAATAACATTAAAGATCAATCAAGAAAGGAAATGCCAAACCAAAAAAGAAAGACAATAAAAAACTAAAAGAAATATAGATATAAGAGCATTAGGCGGTTTACACCCCATCCAAGAAAATTACTGAACCGATGCCACCCACGAAACAACCCCAACCCACCCAAAAAAAGGCTAATTGTCCCCCGAGCTATTGGCCGACCTAAACTCATGATGAAAAACCACGTAAAGAAGAGAGGACAACGCCTCAATCTAATTAAAATAAAACTAGAACTTCCATGGCATTGAATCTTCGTGAGCTAACCAACGAAATCACGTTAGACGAGTCACTATCCACAATCAACATGTCCTCAAAAGAAGCTAAAAAGATCCAAAGGGCATGCAAAATGGCCAACACCTTCTCTTCGTTGCAATCTTCGACACCTATATGTTTAAAGCACAAAAGCAGAAACAACCCCCCCCCCCCCCCCCCCTACCGTTATATCGCACCTCTCTTATATATGCAAACCTAAGCTTACCTCTAACAACTCCATCTACATTAAATTTTAACATACCAAACTGCAGAGCAGCCCAAGATGCCAATGTAACCAATCTCCTACCTTTCTGCATACCACACACAAGCTTCTTGCTCATAAAGAATATCATTCACCTAAATGGTACCAAACCCCTTCCTCATAACTCCCACCTTGAAACCCTTAGGCCGCGTGCCAACATGAGGTCTTCAATAGAAGCCAAAGTACCCCTAAAGATCATATCATTCCTATCCCTCCAAACCAACCAAAGGATAGCAAATATAATACTCATGCAAAGCAGAAGCCCACACACATGAAAAGACCGCGACGTCCACTCAGCAAAGGCTCATCCCTTAGTTAAAGATCACCAACAAAGGACCTGAAATAGTGATTTCGATATCACTACTATAACAAATAACACTAAATGACTTGCTTTATGCATGTGTGTGCTTGTATATAATAGGGTTAAACTTATGAGTCAGACAATGAAACTTATGAGGTCAACTATGGAATCTATCTTCTTATTGAGGCAATAAATGAAAAGTACCAAGAGGAGGAAAATCCTCATATGGTCATCATCGGTCTTGAGAAAGCCTACAACAACGTTCCTAGAGTTTTAATTTAGCGGGTATTAGATAAAAAATAGTGCCCCAAGAGGTTATACTGAAATCATTAAAGATATGGATGAGGGAGTGGTAATGAGTGTGAGAACTACCTATGGAGAGACAGGTGAGTTTCCAGTTACCATAGGTTTGCATTAGGATCAACCTTAAGCACTTATCTCTTTACACTGATTATAGACGAGATCATTGAAAAGGAGGTGCCTTGGTCTATGTTGTTTGTAGATGATTTAGTGCCGGTGGATGAATAAAGAGATAACCTAAATGCAAAACTTGAGAAATGGCAGGAGGGTTTAAAATAAGTCGTACAAAGAAAAATATATGGATCACAACTTCAGTGAAGATGTACAAAGAGCTGAAACTATAGTGAGAATTGCAGTGCAAGAGATATCACAAAGAGATTCATTATGATACTCTGTATCCATAATTAGTAAGAATTGAGAGATTGAGGAAGATGTTGACATAAGATAAGAACAAGATGATTGCAGTAAAGACTCGGTTCTGGAGTGATTTATGATTTGCACATACCAACAAGATTCATCATCATCAAAGCTTGGTCCTAAGTCACTATGTTGGGGTCGGCTACATGAATTATGTTTCTCCATTCCAATCTATTATGAGCCAACTCCTCAAATAAGTTGCACTTCTTCAGGTTTATTTTTACTACCTCCATCCACATCCTCTTCGGCATAACCCTTCCCCTTGGTAGGCCGTTAATATGCATAGCCAAACTTTTCCTTACCGGTGCCATTGCCGGCTCACGTTAGACATGGCCAAACCATTTCAAATGAGTTTCTCTAATTTTATCCCTTATTGACGCTACCCCTAAAATGCTCTCAAAATCGGTCATTTCTTATTTTATCTTTTCTAATTTTATTACATATTCACTTTTATTTCTTGATTGGCCAAGATTCTGCTCCATAAGTCATAATTGGTTTAATCATTATCGTATAAGATTTTTCCTTCGATCTTGTTGGCATTCATTAGTCACAAACCACTCCTGAAGCAAGTCTCCACTTCAACCATCCCGCTTTTAGCCTATGCTCAACATCTTCATCAATCTCCTGAACGTTACTAAATATCAAGCCAAGGTACCGGAATGAATCTCTTGCATACCAACAAGATTGAAGGAAAGGATTTTACAAGATTGAGATTAGACCAGCTATGGTGTTTGGAGCAGAATTTTAGACAATCAAAAAGAAGATATGCATAAAATGTGTAGCAAAGATAAGAATGTTTAGGCAAATGTGTGATAAAACAAGGAAAGATAGAATTAGAAATAAGAGCTTTGGGTAACATTAATAGGTCATAAAATAAGAAAAACTCATTTGAGATAGTTTGGACATGTCCAATGCAGGGTGGCAACGGCACTAATGAGGAAAAGTTTTTCTATGTAGGTTGATGGCCCACCAAGGAGAAGCGGTAGACTAAGGAAAACGCGGATGAAACTCGTAACAATAGATCAGAAGAAGTGCAACCTATCCAAGGATTTTGCTTGGGATAGATCGAAATAGGGAAACAAAATTCATGTAGGTGTAAAGGTAGTGCTCCCATGCACAAGTCTCACACAGAAGCACCATGCAAGACCTGCACAAAAGCACCACACAAGACGGCTGTTGATGCCACACCTGTCATGGCCGATGTGGGGATTGAACAATCCAAGTAGGAACACCCCAAATATGAAATTTCAAGTAAATCCAACGGTCTTAACCCCTTGATTTGTGGCCTACAGTTTAAACGGTTTTAAGAATCTCAAACTCAATCCAAAACTCCAATCCATTCGGATCGTACGGGATGGGTACATTCAGAGGGGGTGGTTGTGTTTCAGATTGATCACAGGAGAAATTTTCTAGTGGGTTGTGTGCATCTAAACTATTTAGATAGCGCAGGAGCCCACCCGAAAATTTCTATAAATATAAATATAGCTGGCAATTGCTTCATATATAATCATAAACGAAGTTGGTTATTTACCCACGAGTTTGTTAGAGAGGAGAAGGTTATTACTCATATTATCGACTAGCTACCATCTATTTGTAATTGGAAAATACTCAAAAACCCAAGTAAAATGGTAAATGAATGTGAAAATTTTTGTTGAAAGATAAATGAAACATTAACCAACTTTTAAACAAGATTTTATCGTAAGGTAATATGTATATGCGATATCAAAAATACAAAGTCATATGCACAGATTGCAAGTAAAGGCCTTCTAAAAGGTGGTACCTTGGGGAAAGGTGCTAATCTAATCAAAAGCAATGGATGCAAAAGAGGTGGAGATTTGAGCTATGTTCCTACAATTCTTTTCCAGGCCATTCATTGGTGGAAGGAGAGGTTTTTGTTTCCTCCAATGCCATCAAGCAGGATTCATCTACAAAAACTGAACCTATCTCTCCTTCATTTTCTAGGGACCTATTTGTTCAAGGGGACTGCAAAATAATGTTGAGGTGGGTGACTTCTAAAGCCAAGGATATCTGATACATGAGTACTACGAGATTAAACATTTAATTTCAGAATCGGAGACCATTGACCATTTAAAAACATAAAATAGTCATCTACTGTTTGTACCAGGGAAATTTAAATATGTTCACATCCATGAGTTTCTCAAATAGTAATCATGAAATCAATTTTATCAAACAATATAAATTTATTCTCTCTAAATAGAATGAGTTGTTAATTGTTACATGCATATTCGAGACCTACAAGAAGTCACTTTGTGCAAAAAAGACAACGGTTAGGCCTGTATCCAGTCTTGACCCTCCCAGGACCCTGCTTCATAGGGACCCGCATTGGGAAATGACCTTTTTTAAGCACTTTCATTCCATTTGCATCTATAGATAATGTATTACAGAAGGTTACATACCTTTTTCTTGTATGCATCGTTAACAGGTGACAGGTAGCCCCCAACAACACAATAGCCCTCCGATTTTACTGCATCTCTAGCTAGTTCTGAGCATGAAACAAGAAGATACCAAATTACACAAACGGTGTTGTGTGACTTTCAAAGAAACAATAAATCATGTTGTTTCATTAAGTTCAGATAGTGAATCGAATGACGGCATTGCGAACTTCTTATCGAAGAAAATCTGATATTTATCCAGCTATAATTTAACTTATAATGAACTTTTAAAACATCTTATTTGTTATGCATAAATCAATTACGGAACATGAACATGCATGCACCAGTCAACATTTAATGGAGTAATTTTCTTAATGTGATGATCATGGGTATAATTCAATAAATAAATAAATATAAAAGAGCATAGAGTGAATTACAAAGTCACCATAAAAAAAAAGGGCACGACTATTTCATCATCACTTACCAAACATGCGCAAGTGCATGTAAGTAGGAGGATTGAAGCTACCGGTTGACACCAGAACAACATAAATCTGATTCCTAATATTTTGACATAACAGAGAATCAATCAGCATACTTCAAAAGCGAGGATATAAATTGCTTGATTATAACACAATTTGTCAATCCCTAGTGTGGCTGGCTGGCACACATGGGCCCATGGGAAACAGCCTCAGCCAACACGTTGGCTTTGAAAGGGAAAGATTCATATCAACATTTCTGGCAAGTTTGCATGTCAAGCAAATGGCCTTGCATGCAGCTATATATGCCACTATGATGTAGTTGTATTTCTTCCATGCCGTGAGAAGGTGGACACCAGTGGCACATATAGCTTCTCACGGCATGGAAGCAGTACAACTACATCACAGTGGCACATATGCTGCATGCAGGGCCATCTGCTTGGCATGCAAATTTGCCAGAAATGTTGATATGAATCATTCCCTTTCAAAACCAATGTACTTTTTTTACTTCTTTTGTGTTGGCTAAGGCTGTTTCCCATGGGCCCAATGACAGACACATGATTTTTATTTGAGGGGTGAAGACCCTAATGGGTAGTTTGCTATTTAGGGCAAACTGAGGATTTTCCATGTGGATTTTGAGGGTGGACCCACAATCTTTATAGGATTTTTGGAAGTGGACCTTCAATTTTCATATAGGTTTTGAAAGCACAAAGCGGTTTGTGACAGGTGCAACCGCACCCATATGCCCGTACTTGGGTCCACCCCTTCCCAAGATTTTTGTTTAGGTGGGACTTAACTTTTCTAGACTTTGCTAGACTTCTTTCACGTTAACAATAAGAAAAGAGAAAATGTATTGCATTTAAAAAGAAGAAGAAATAAGTAATTAAAATTCAATTTCTATAATTTTCTGTGTGATAAGCCTTTTGATTTTATGAATGAGTTTAATAGGGCTACATGTAAAGCATCGAACGATCCTCAAATACCCATAAAATACCCTCTTTATTCTTGTATGAAACTACTCATGTTTTGAGCAACATTGAGCTTTTTGTTGCACTTGAACATACATTGAGAAAAAAGAGTAGAACATTATAGTGGAGCCCATTTACTGAAATCTGAACCGTTCAAAATAAAAGCCCTTCAAATGTATAGATATCAAAAATCAGACTTAATCCAACCATTCAATTGACTTTTGATAAAAACGTGATTAACACAATTTTATATATATTTATTTTCATTCTTTATCAAATGATTAATCCAATGGTGGGACCGACTAAGATGGAGATCTCTAAACTAATGGGGCTGGAACATTGGAATATAGTATTGTTGGTTTGATGGGTTCTTAATTTTCCCTATTTTGTTTTAACCCCAATGCACTTGTCAGTTTCAACAAAGAGACAATTTCCAAGTGTCATGACACTTCATCTCAACAAGACTTCCTTGAAAACTTTCAGTTTTTAAAAGTTAAATGCTTATATGACTCTACTTTTCTAATTTTATTATATTATTTATTTCAACATGTGTCTTAGTAAGGTCGGGCCCACACTTTCTAAATAAGTGCACAAATTACATAGACTAGATATAAGTGGGCCCCATGGGGGATGGAAGTGTTGTCTGGTGGAACTATTGTTTTTAGTTTATGGGCAAAGGTAGAAAATGCTTTGGGGTGGGGGCGGTCTTTTTTAGATACATGGGGCATTGCTAGGGGCCATTATAAGCTTTTGAGAGATTTTTGAGTCGTTGCCCCAAATGGTCATCATACTGATCACATTGGTCCGACCCTGCGTGGGCCTATTTGTGTCACCCAGCCACATAGAGGATTGACAGGTTGTGTTATAATCAAGCAATATATATCCTTGCTTTTGAAGTACGATGATTGATTCTCAGCTACGTCAAAATATTAGTAATCAGATTTATCACTTATGTTGTTCTTATGTCAACCAGTGGCTTCAATACTCCTACTTACATGCACTTGCACATGTTTGGTAAGTAATGATTAAATAGTCATGCCGTTTTTTATATGAAGATTGTAACTTTGTAAGTCACTGACACTCTATGCTCTTTTTATCAAACTTTCTTGGATAAGAAGACTGCATAATTTCCAAAAGTTTAGCAACGTTGTCATTCGATTCACTATCTGAACTTAATGAAACAACATGATTTAGTGTTCGTTTGGAAGTCATGCGACACCATTTGTGTACTTCAGCATCTTCATGTTTCATGGTCAGAACTAGCTAGAGATGCAATAAAATCGAAGGGCTATTGTGCTAATGGAGATTACCTTTCACTTGTTAACGATGCATACAAGAAAAAGGTATGTAAAGTTGATGGGACAGACACATGGTCCCCATGGGTCGACCCGCCAATGAGCCCATCCCATCTGTCTTGACCAAGCCTTTGGGCCCAGCCCATTCATTTTATGTTATTCTTATATTATTTAGAGCAGGGTCATTGCTTTGCTGCAATGGTAAAAGTCTCGGGTGCCATGCGCGACAACGCAGGTTCGAGACCTACGAGCAACCACTTTATGTAAAATTGCCAAAGGTGTCTCCAGTCTGGACCCTCCCGGACCCTGCTTCAGTGGGACCTCACTAGGTGATGACCTTTTTATATTATTTAGAGCTTTTAATTATGTTTTAAGTTGTTTTAGTAAGATTTATAATCATGACCATCAATGTATTTGGATAGTCCAATAGTCCCAGGGTTATTTCTTTTCCTCTCTGTCTAATCAATAATGATTAATGATTAATTCAATGAAGTTTGTTTCGAGTTCTCCCCAAGATCTCTAATGCCTCCCGGTTTCGAGTTTGGTGAGAGCCCAAGTTACTAACACCTCCGGATCGGAGTTTGGTAAAAGCACAATCTTCCCCTATCTCCATCCACTTTCATTGCTTGCCCCGCATCTTCCCTCCGATGTCCGCATCAAACCTTCTGTATTACATCATCTATAGATGCAAGTCACGCCCGAAGTAGGGTCCTAGGAGGGTTTGCACTGGATATAAACCTAACATTTGGTTTTTTTTGCACAAAGTGGCTGCTCGCAAGCCTCGAACCTACGTTTTCACGCAAATATTCAGAGATATTTTGATGTAGCAAAGAATCAATCAACAAACTTCAAAAGCAAGGATATATATTGTTTGATTATAACACAACTTGTCAATGCCCAGTGTGGCTGGCTAACACAAGCCCAACCCCTTTTCTTGCTCAATAATTCCAAATCCGTCCCAAATAGGCCATGGGAAACAGCCTCGGCCAACACCAAAGAAATAAACAAAGCACATTGGTTTTGGACGAAAAAGATTCTTATCATTATATTTGGCAAGTTTGCATGTCAAGCAGATGGCCTTACATGTAACTATATGTGCCACTGTGATGCAATTGCATTGCTTCTATGCTGTGAGAAGGTGGACGCCAGTGTATGGATGACTGGTCCAAAAATCATAAGAATCTCTTCACCAAGTGGAACTGGCACAGCCCAGATCTGCAATCAAGCGATAGATCAATCTCCCGAATGATTGATCAAATCCAATGATGGATTCAGCTACTAGGGCACCCTTATAAGAGGAGAAAACACCATAACTGAAGAGAAAACTCTCATACTCAAAAGATGAATTGATAATATGCATTCTAAATACTATAGAGGAGTTGGCTTAATCCCTAAGCAACAATACTTTCTAATTTTTGAATAATACGTAAAATAAAATAGGAAACTCACTAATAATAATCATAAACAAATCAAACTACTTAATAATACTTCCTAACTAAATGGATGTCCCGTTGAGCCTATAGACTGGACCCAATGGGCCCGACCTATTGTCTGGCCTGCATCAGGAACACATGGGAAAGATAGACAGCCACAAAGAAAACTCTTCAAAGGTCCTCATTACACCTGCATGCGCAGTGTACTTAACGAATTGACTAGACTTACTTTTGGGCTAGGTCAACCACATTATGGGGTCCAACTGTTGCATAACTTGGATTTGGCATACAGGCAACGCGCTGGCACATATGGCTAAGTGTGAAGCCCACACATGAAAACCTGCATGAGTATCCAGAACCCCATGTCCAGCACTATCTCCAACTTTATTTTATTTTGTTCTATTTTTATTGGTATCTCCAAATTTTATATATCCATGGAAAAAAATTTTGAAAGATGAAAAGTAACAATAATAATAATGGTCATGAAATTTATTAGTAAAAAATCATGTTTATATATCTATCTCTGTGCATAACAATCCCGAGGTTGTGTGTGTATCTACAATCTCTCTTAGCCAACAGAGAAAAATTAGGAAGAAAACGAAATGGGTTGGTTGCAAAATGTCCAAGAAGAGGATCTGCTCCATCTCACTGGATAACCTCTTTAGATCCCTTGGCTAAAAGTTGAATAAGGTTTTAGAAACATGCTATGCATTCAAAATTTTATGCCATCAATTAGAAGTTCTATAGACTGTAAAGAACTCTCAAATGGTATTAGAAGGGATTACTCACTTGATCCTGGTGTCTGATAAGTTATCTTGGTCATTGAGTCCAAGAGAGAGCTTATATGTTGGCAGTGGTATATCCATAATACCTATCCTGATGATGAAATACAGTTGCAGATAATGAATATGTGAAAACAATCACAAAATCAGTCACAAATGACAATAAGAATCTGAGAGCACTCTATTCAACAAATGATTGACCAACATTAACACAATGGACTGTAATTTTTATTTTATTTTTCAAAAAAATGGTAACAGATTGACTATATGAAGAATAAAAAGACTACAATCTGCAGCAATGTTACAAAGCCAAAATGACTGAAGTACATTGGATATATTTTAAAAAAAAATAAAGAATAAAGAATTAAAATCATATTGAAACTCTATAAGAGGCAGCCCAAATCCCAACCCCTCCATAAAACAAAAACAATAGCGCCAAATAATTCACACCCTAACATGTTGTTAAAGATACCATTATGTCTCTCCGACCATATCAACTACATTACTTCTAACAAAGAACTATCCCAAAGGAAACAACCTCTTTCATTAACAATATTAACATGCCAGTTTTCAAATAATTTCCTTGGTGTTCTAGGCCACATTCATTAAACTCCAAAATATCAGATTGAATTTGTGGAGTTGGAAAAGCAGAAGGTAACATGGAAACTCAAAGACTAAGAAGACATGAATAATAAATAACCAATCACTTTGCTAAACCAAGAAAGATAGGTAAGGCTGGGTGATGAGAACGATAAAGATCATTCCCTTTCTAATAGGCCTATCTACATCATTGCGTAAATCAATAAACCAAGCCTAAGGGCACTAAAGTTGTATTGGTCTTTGTAGTTAGCTTTTGAACCAACCTTTGTTCCTCGAATAAGTGAGGAAAATATTATATTTCCCATTCCCCTTTGCTTACATAATATCAAAGCCACATAGAGAACAGAGGGTGTCAAGCACTCTATTGTCATCTAGATTTGAGACTAAATTTTTTCAACATGTTTATTGGATTGCCCTCTTTTTTTCTCCTGGCTGGGACATGTTTACATGCATATGCTCCCATTACTTCCCTAAATGCACTGTTATTTGGGAATAGCAGATTTTATTTTTTTTTTATAAACTTCCACTTTTCATCCTACCAGTGATGCTAAATCCTACTGAAAAGAATGTCAGATGTACTGGGCTAATGCAAGTCAAGCTCAAATATCAGTGCATGAAATTCCATTGATCATGCAATTGTCCTATAAATGTTCTATGCATAATTAGTCAAGTTCTAATTATCCCAAACAAAAATTTCATGACAGCAAAAATAAAATGCTGGGGGTGTTTGTACTCCGCAGCAATTAATAAGCCCAAGGATCTTAAAAGCAAAACCCAATTGCTGGAAGTTAAGAATTCTTCTCTCTTTTCATCATTGAGGTGATTAATCTAACATCAATGGGTGTGTAAGAATGACCCAAAGTAAGATTTTGAAAAAAAAATCCATCCGGGCTCATCCTAAAAGAGAATACCACCAAGAGAAACAACAAAAAATTTGCAAAAAAAAAAAATACACACTCATTGTAAACACGTTGAGATTTGGTTTATGCCGAAAACAATCATTGTAAACATGTTTTAGCAGTTTGGATTTTAGAGAGAGGGAGAAAGAAAGAGAGGGGAGAAGCGAGAGGAATACCTGCCAACAACGATGACGGATAAGGAGAGTGATTTGAGGGTTTATGCGGACTTGGGGATTTTTGAGAGAGACAACGAGAAAGACCAGAGGCCAATAAGAAGGCTTTAGCGTCGCAATCCGACGTTTCCGTTCCGAAAACGCAGAGAAGACCGCGAGACCTGCAGAATACCGTGCAAGAAACGGCTGGATATAAAAGAAAAAAACCAAGAATCCTCTGAGGCTTCACCAATGGTGCAGACCGTGGACCTTACATCAATGGGCCCAACCCAAGGTATAGCAGAAGGCATAGCCGATCACATACTGTTTGAATTATCTTGGCATAAGTGGTGGTCGGAAGTGACAATCTCTTTAATGTCATAGGTTTAAATTCTATGCTTTTTAGGCAGAATGCATGCCGGTCAAGTCGTGCTTTGTTTTACTTACTTTTAATAACTATTCTCATTTCATCTACAATCCTAACCCCTATTTGTTAATGGTGTGGCTGAATGAGGGGTTGTTTGGGGACAACGCCTATTCTCAAAGGGGTGTAGTGCTGTGGGTAATAACAAAGTAAAAGTGAAAAGTAAGAGACACAGAGGGGGTTGAAGAGGGAGACAAACCTAGGAGCCTCTTTGGATAACCAAAAAATAGAGTAAAGTGAAGTTAAATGGGCCCCAACCGTCTAAAATTTCAATTCTACCCTGTTTGGATGAATTTGGCCCAATAGATGAAGTAATGTTGTGAGCCACATGTACTCTATTTCACTTCAACTCAAAATACTTCAATTTCTTTGAGTAAAAGTGGATTCTACTCTAAACCTTAACTTCAAAATAAGCATCCAAATAGAGTGAAGTGAAGTACTCTACTTTAATTTCAACTTACTTCTTTTCACTCCACTTCACATGTAAAATCTACTCCATTTTACTCCACCCCTCGTTTATCCAAACAGGCCCTAGAGGAGCAGTGGTGATGAGACCGAATGGAGTGGGATAAGCATATAGCTATCAATGGTCGCTGTGAAGTAGCAGAGTAGGGGGTTTTGGTTTCAAATGAGAAATAAGAGTGTTTTTAGGGCTTTCAATTATGTGGAGATGATGTGAAGGAAATAAACTGTCCCCAGAGTCATTTGTAGTGATGGGAAAAATCAGTTTTACGTTTTTATACATGGAAATATTATATACTAGCAACACCCCGTGCCATGCACGGACCACATAACCATTTTTGGCACATACTAATAAATATTTTATTATTATTTTAGATAAATGGACCTTGTTGAAGCTCAGAGGAAAGGTGTAAAAAATTTAAACGATAGACACATTAAAAATAGAACAGCCCAGTAAATGAGAGTAAATGTAAATTTAATAACACGGGGTTCACAAATGAACATTCGAATGAATTTTACAAATGAGAAGGCACTGAATTTAAATTTCGAATTGTTTACATTAATCTCTAGAAATCTAAAATATTCACAAACTATAATACAGACAATATCAAACAAATTTTTATATATGCATGGTATACATCTTTTAACACATTATCATGTTTGTCAATATGATCATTTTCACACAAGGAATGAAGGAATAGATGATTTGGATTTATTTTTTTTTATACTTTTCATGAATTTTTCAAGATTCACGAATAATTAAAATATTAAACTAAATGTCATGATATTTACTATTAATGTAGTAATATTTAAAGGTTTGGATCGTGGATTGTGGGCCCATAAAAGTACAGAAAATTAGATATATAGGTTTGAACATTTTCATAAATTGCTCTAAATTTATAAAAGGTTTAAGATGTTTAGCTTCAAGATCTTGAGGCTTGTTGGCCCAATAAACCGATTGAACCAAACTAGCAGCTTATAAGCCCAATGAACAAATTGAATGATCTGGAATATAAACATTTAGCCAGCAAAATTTAAAAAAAAAAAAAGGTGTTTAATTAGGCCATGAAAAAAATGCAGCGCGATGTAAAAAGTGCGTTGGTGCCTTAAAGATGCATGAAATTGATTTTCGCACCTATTTAGGTGTGTAGATGACATTATTTATACAATGTTTCCACACATCATCTACGCATGTGGTGCGAAATATGTGCAAATAAATACGATGATGTCTAACCCCAAGGGGGAGCTCAGTTGGCCTAGGACTACGGTTTGCACCCGGAGGTTGTAGGTTCGAAACTGTACTACCACACTGGGGCTACAGGGGATTTTACCCGGCTTCCATCTGAGCCCGGAGGGATTAGTCTAGCCCAAAGGGTTGGGAACCCTCCGATAGCAAAAAAAAAAAATACGATGATGTCTAGTCACTGTGCACATGAATCGTTTACATGTATAAATGGCTACAACCAATTGTACCTTGCATCTCATGGATTGCCTCTGGGTGCTCCATGCTTGGGTTCTCATACTTCACCGCATGATCTCTTCAAGCGTGCTCCATCGATAGGGGTATAACGGTTCAGTCAAACGTTTGTTTTGGGAAAAACCATTGATCGAATCATATTTTACGGTTTTCAGTTTTTAAAAACCATAATCGTATCTTAAAAACCAAACCGTGGTTAACCGTATTATACGGTTTAGTTACGGTTAATTCCAATACTGGCTGAAAAGGAAAAAATATATATATTCCAATATAAAAACAATTTTTATACATATCAAATAAAATATAAACAAAAAATATTGAAATACAAATAAAAAAATATTTATAGAGGAAGCAAGATGATGAAAGGGAGCTTAATTTATGTCATTTTATTTTATTTAAGCCCTTTATTTTTTTTATTAGTGTAATAGTTCGGTTAACTGTGTATTTTGGAAAAACAGTTAACTGAACTGTATTTTACGGTTCGTTTCAATTAATTACCATGAGTCGAGATTGAAAATCGTAATTGAACCGTGAAACACGGTTATTAACCATCAGTTTGGTTCGGTCAGCTAGATGATTTTTAAAAAAATTTACACCCCTATTTATCAATTTAAAAAAAAAAAAAAAAACATTATGGTACTCCGCGGCAAGACTAACACCTTTGGTGTTTTATGAGTTCCAAGCGTTGATCATTGGCACGGAGACGAGACACCCTTTGCCGCTCAGGTATCCGTGGTTCCAAGAAAAGTGGGCACATGAGATCACAATAAACAAGTGTTTCTAACCACGTATATATGTACACTCAGAGGGTGTTAATATTGCAAGTACTCTATCTATCTATCTACATGACTCCCCCTCAACTTGTGCTATCATGAGTCTTTGAATCACGACGCTGTATGTCTCCACCCTTTTCTCTATTAGCATCAGCAATATCTTCCAAATTCATTCCATTTGCTCCCTCGCAGATCATCGATCTGTAAGCCAGACCCATCTCACATCATACTTCACACACTTTATCAACTTTCAAAACTCTAAAAAAATCTTCTTCTTACATCACATTTCGAACGCCCTCTCTCTCTCAATAGCCTAATGACATTGTTTAGGATATGGAGAAATACATTAGGAAACTTGCACTATTGTGAGTCACCAATGTAGTATATACATTGGTAGTTTGACAAGAGAAAGTGAAGACAACATATAATTTAGATTAATGTCACTTAGTTTCAATAATTTATTACCAAGTAATTTCTCACTCCTACATGGAAAATAAGTTTGATGTACATAGTGTTGGAAGCAGGCGAGCCTTCTAGATAGGTTTCCAACACTTTTGATTCTTTTGACGTATGAATCAAATATCCAAAAGGCCAAAAACCCAACCTCAATATCCAAAACCCTAATCTTAATGCATCATAATAACCGACCTGTGTCAGATATACAAATCTAAACATACACATACAAGCATAAAGATCTGTAAAATAAAACTAGTGCAGATCCACACCTTGGGAGTTTGGTTGTGCTCTAATCGAGCAGTTTATAATCTTAAATCTACAAAATCCTTTCACAAATACAGTCTCCTAGGCCTCGTAGTCTTTCATGCTATAATCCGATCGTGGAGAACTTTTCAAAGAGAATTGTGAGATTCCATTTGAGAAGAAACCTGCGCACCCAAGTACGAAACCAGAGGAGAATATAGAGTACAAAATATTGTTCAATAAAATATGGGCGGTCGGCCTTAGTATATATAGATTTTGAGATTTCTTCTTTGAGTGATCTTTATAAGTCATACTTCTACTCTCTCTTGAGTTCTACTCCTCTCTTGTGCAATAGTGGACCATAAAATTTAACTTGGGGGGCTAGAAGGGGGAAATGTAAAAAAAATAAAAATAAATACAACAACAACAACAACATTATTATTAGAATTTGCAAAGGGTTCTTTGAAATTTTTTTGGTAGGGTGGGGGCTTCATCCCCCAGGCCCTTGTACCTGGGTCCGCCATTGCTCTTATGTAACATACTCCTCTTTCTCTCATGAGTACTGTTGGAATACAACCCTACTTCTTAGGGCTATCATGGGGAGCATTAGGGATTCCTTGGATTTGGTTCCAACTAAAGCATCTGGACCTCACATCTTATGTGAATTCCAAACCAACAACTAACTACAGATAACTCAACTAAATAACTACAACTGCACTCCAGTTTTATGAATATTATAAGAATACCATGAATTTCTCAATTACAGCAAACAAGCCCTTCCATCATTTATATCCGTGGATTTATTAGAATAAATTTGTCTAGCAAAATTGGATCCATCTCTTATTATTTTTGTGACTTAATTGATCCCACCAATCGCCGATATCATCTGATTAACTCTTAATTAAGATAGGTGCACACTTATCAACGATAAACTCCATTAATCGGCACAAGGGGATATTTCTCACTTAGGGGATATATTCCATCTTGAGAATATATGTCTCCACAGTCCCATTACCATTTATCCAATAATCGAGGTGTTGACCTATAGTTTGCTTCGCTCGTTGATAACTTCAAAGTAAATGTATCATATAAACTTTAATCCAATACTCTCTCTCGATATTGATAGCCTGTTAATTGGAAATTATGTAAGTATTTCCTTAACCAGAGACGGTGTTTTTATAAGGTTTTACTCATGGTCCTTTAGTACATCATAGAATAACAATTTATAGTCTTACATTTTGATGGTTGAGACAAACCACGCTATTTCATAATAACTGTAATGCTACAATCTTGTCAAATGAACTGCCCAATCTCATTAATGATTGTGAAAAATACTTCAAGTACAAGAGTTGCGATCTATGTCACATGCATGTGAATAAGATTCACATGCATGGATC
Organism: Umbellularia californica; assembly: GCA_028538565.1. Classification (NCBI taxonomy): domain Eukaryota; kingdom Viridiplantae; phylum Streptophyta; class Magnoliopsida; order Laurales; family Lauraceae; genus Umbellularia; species Umbellularia californica. The sequence continues at coordinate 6,235,675 of JAPQWN010000001.1, read as the reverse complement.
ACGTTTAATATATTTATGGGCTCCTGTTCATCCTACGAACAATATTATCATTTTGAATTAATTATGTGCAACCGTTAAATAAAAACCACTAATATCATGAATAAAGCATAAAATTATAAATAAATTAAGATAATAAATAAATTGATTCACATCATCCATTGGATCGAGGACATACAATCCAACGCATGGTCCAATAAAGATCCCTAATAAATAATTAGTTCGTGCATATTTTCCATACGACATGCGCTTGTTGGACGAGTGGGTTCAAACACAGTGAGGAGGACCATTACAATTTTCTTACAGCCTAAAATTTTGTTGTTTGATGTAGTATAAAAATGAGTTGATTTCCCTTGGTAGCAAGGGTTTCAAAGGGGTATGAATGCATGATCCTCTCTGTGGTGACAGAACTTTGCAAAGTATGAAACCATCGTGCAGTAATAAATCCCACAAAGGAACTATTTAACCCACGAAATCGGAAGGTTTTTCTTCTTGAGAGTGCACTACACAAACATGCCCTGGATTGTATTTCTTTTAGTTAAGAAAAACACAAGAGAAGCGGCATAATGTTTTTTTTTTTTTTTTTTTGTAAGTGTAAGAGAAAGATATAACTTTAGAGCTACACATGTCATCTCGGCGGGGGCATACCCAAAAATTCTTCTTCTTCTTCTTTTTTTTTTCTTTTTTTTTCCGGGGGGGGGGGGGGGGGTGGGTTGGGTTTGGGGAGGGACACATAAAAAATGTATATTTCAAATTATACAGGGGCTTTTTCTAAAAATCTTGGAGGGCCCATATGTAAAAAACTATTAAAATTATGTAAAATTAAAAGGGCTCTATTGAAATTTTGGGGGGGGGCATGGCAATTTTGCCCAGGTGGTCAATATTTTTAGAGAATTTATGCATGAGAGTTTTTTTTTGGTCATCCTTGGAATGGTATAAACCCCGAAATGGAAGAAAGACGATTAAAGAGTTGAAAGGATAGAAAAAATATTGTGTCAAAAGATGACCGGAGTTTGGATATAGACATTTTTAGTCGGATGCATGAAAAATGGAGGATAATGCATTAAATCAAATTTAACAAATAACAATTGGTTTAAACTTATGAAAATTTCTAAACTCTCCATTTGAAAGAGAGTAAGCCCATGTTTGGCATATCTATTTCCAGCCTCTACTTGTCTACATGTCTAAACCGGATAGAGGTTTTTGAAAATAAGAGCGTTTGGCACAGATTTCTATTGTCTACCCACTTTAGAGAAATAGAAGCTTTACCTCTTGAAATGAAGTGGCCCAATTTTGGGCATGTGAAAATAAAAGGATCTGGCTCTAAAAAAAAAGAGGCGGAGGTTACTTTTTGAGACAAAATTACCCTTAGACGGTGATTTATTGTCAATGAAAATCCTCTCCCATAAAAACCTATCCTCTCGACTCTCTCGTTGGACCTTTCTCTGCGAGAATCCTAGCTGCTCTCCTCCTCTATCAAAATCACAACACCTGCAGCCTCCTCTCTTTGTCAAAGTACGAACCCTTGGGTTCCCTCACTGCTAGGTTTCTCTCTCCGTGCCGCACCTTCATCCCTCTTCGTTTGGCCAAGGCATGGTCATGTTACATTCATCTTTTTCCCTGTCTCAACCGTTTATCTTCTTTACCTCTTTGTATTTCAGATTTACAGGAAATCAAAGATTTTATTTCCAATTTTATTCATTCTAAAGCCATGGGTTATCCTGTTAAATAGATTTGTTGAAATGGGTTTGTGCCAATGTCCTTTGTGGAACTAAATTCTAAATAATTTTCATTTTGTTTTTTGTGTGGAGGTTGTTTTATTTGACTTGGAGATCCTTGCCTTGAGCAATTGGGGACTCTTTTCTGCAGTAACGGAATTAGATATTCTCATTTTTTTATAGTTTACCATGTGGGTTTGTGAGTTTGGGCATCAAAATTGGAGACCTTCTTTCGTTGCTACATTGCTTAATTGGGGTGTTTGCAGAGGTGGGTTTAATCCCAAATTGCCGAACACCAAAGGATGAGGCATCAAATTCCTTGTCAAATGTGCATGAACAAGGTGTATTTGACTGTGGGTTCAAACCCAATGGGCAAAAAATCATGTTTCAGATCTCTTTTTGGATAAGCATGGGATTTGTATTTTTAGCGGTGAGTTAAAACCCCAATAAACAAAACTACTATAACGACACTTGTCTGGTGAGTTATTGTATTTGCTAGCAAGTTCTCAACCTCAGTTATTGCATCCAGTTCATGTTCTTGTTAGTAGTGAAAACACTATTTTGTGGTGGAGTTAGCAATGATATCAATACCAATAACAAGTATGGAGTTAGCACTGAACATAATGGACCCATCATGTGACATCCTCATCACTGAAGGGTTTTCACCCGGGTTTCCTTTTGTCCTGATTTATTCATAATGGCCATTACCATCCCAATAGTCATAATCGGCCACTGTAACTTAACGAGGCATCCTTCTAAGGAATGATAAAAGGTGTGAATATGGTCATCATTGAGTCTTTATTTCCTTCTTTAGCAACCTATACTGTTTTTTGCTTGTCTATTAGATTGCTGATAACATATAAACACTATATGATGTTGACAGGGCAGTGGCTTCTACATCCTTGTTTTTGGATCAGCCATATGATGTTACTGTAACTATGCACATCAAATATATAACTATAAGGAAGCAACCATCAATGATGGTTAGGGTTTATCTTGTACCAAGATGCACATCTCATCTCTATGCATCTAATTCACTTGTGTGAGGTCCACTCATCTCAAACAAATTTATTTGATCTTCCTCTATATAATCAAAATCAGGACATTGTTCATCATGCATCTAATGTTACTATAGTTTATTTGTTTGATGGGTGTTACTACTTGGTACTCCATTATTGACTTTTTTATCCACTACTTGTTATTTTTGATTTCATTGTGTTTAGTGAGGCATACTGTACTTTTTCCTCAATGTTCTAATTAATAAAATATAAGGAGTAGTAATAATGACCGATAAGGGAAAGACAAAGGAAATAGATGACATCGATCGTGCCCATTGGTCAGATAGCATGAGGAAATGTCTCATTGATGTATGTTTGGATCAAGTAAGATTTGGAGGTCGACGAGGAGTGCAATTTAGCACAAAAGCTTGGAAGGTGATAATAGAAAATTTTAATCAAAGGACATGACATATTTTTAACCAAAAGCAGTTGAATAATCAAGTGGATTATCTAAAGAAACTATATAATGCTTGGCTACACTTGAAGAGCCAAACTATATAATGGTGAATGCGTCTTTTCACTTATCACCAAAGACCTGTTGTTTATTATGAAACAGAGTAAGTGGAGACTAAAACAACACATACTGCGATACAAAGTGTTAATTTTTTAAAGGAAGAAGTAAAAGGAGATAACCATTTTACTTCACTGTCTTTTGAATGAAAAAGGGGGATGAGAAATTTCAAATTGACATAAGGGTCTGTTTTTTTTTGTTGGAATTTCAAGAATTCATGTATGGGGAATTCCTAAATTCCAAGACACAATGGAATTTCTGAATTCCCCTTGGGCTTGAGCATTCAGGAATTTCACCAAAATGCAGAGGGAGTAGAATTCCTGAATTCCCAAAGGTCAAAAGAGAACTTTCAAGTTGCTGGAATTTAAAAATACTACAGAAAAAACATGAGATTCAGAAATTCCATGGGACAACTTGTCACATAATGTCCAAGAATTCATGGATATGGTGAATTCCTAGCAGAAATTCTGCAAAAGAAACAGGGCCAAAGCAAGCCTTTTGCTCCACCTTTTTCATTTTTTTTTTAATTTCCCGAGTACAATAACTTGAGGAGTAAGAATTTCATACTTTAATGCTCCCGGCTTTAACCCCTCCTCCTTTCTTTATTTATGATTTGAAAATTCTCTTACTTTTACTCTTTCTCTTATGTAAACAAACAAGCCAACTAAAAAATAAATATTTTAACCTTGAAAAAAGGTAAATATGTTAAATAGAGAAACAGAGTAAAGAGGAAGACAAAAGTTACTATTTCAAACCTCCAGCGTTACTCTAGGGAGGTTTTAGTAAATACATAAAGATGTAGGAGTGTGTTTTATTTTTATTTTACAAAACCCAAGTTTTTTTTTTTTTTTAAAAGAAAGCATGATTGGCATGTGATTTATTTGAATTTAGTTTTTCAAAAACTTTAAACTAAATGGTGACGAGGTCAATTGGTGTACTGGGGACGAATGCAACAATCATTCTTAAGTAACCTAGTGATTGTTTATTTATTGGATTCATAAAAAATTATTATCTACAAAATTTTAAAATTCTCAGGTAAGGTGGAATTATTGAATTCTCTCCCTTGTACTTGACCATTCAAAAATAATAAAAACCAAAGGAGATGGGATTTTTGAAATCCCAAGTCATTTAAGGTGGCAAGAAATTTAAAATGATTGTAAAGGAAGATGTCATTTAAAGAAGAAAAAGTCTACTTGTCATGGGATTTAATCCCGGGACTTGTCCCGGAAGGGTCGTTTAAAGAAACATGTCATTTACTAACCTAAGGGGGCAAGAAGTCAAATTATGTAAAGGAAGGAAAAAAATACAAAATAACAAATTCTCATAGAAAATTAACACGTTTTTATGGCATTAATTTGTGAACATCATTTTAGGCAGCGGACATTATTGAGTCTGTATCGAGTGAGGCGGGCTTTTCAAATGGTAATTGTGAGTGGACCTATCACAGCCTTCAGTGCATGTGGCGCTGTTGTTTCATGCCCGGACAAAATCTGCCCACGGTGATGTGGGAGACCGCGATTGGTCTACTTAAGGTGGAAAAAAGCATAATTTGATCACAATTCGATGGTATTACATTAGCTCAGAAAAAATTTCAATCGAAAGATCTCAGCCGTTGGGCTTGCAGCCTCCAAAGAAAACCAAACACAGCGTGTCTTGACCGCTAAGATCTGCCGTGGCCCAGTAACATCCGCGATCAAGGCCACCAAAACCGTCACCAAAAAAATAAAACTCAACGCCCGAGGACCACGACGCGAGGACAACAAAAGAAAAGAATGTAGAATTCCTCAAAACACCCCTCATCTCTCCCAAAACCCTATCCGCGCCACCAGCGGGAGAAAACCCCGAAAACCCCTTAAAAACCTCATTTCGCATCTCTCGCTCCTTCACTTTCTTTTTTTCGAACCCTCTCCCTTCACGAAAGCAGCAGCTGGATCTGCTCAGAATCTCTCATTCCTTCTCTTCTCCAGCTCGCTACATCTGAACCTTTCGTATTCTCTGAAACCCTAGCTTTTGCAGAGCCATGATTTGTGCAAGTACGATTCTCCAGTTCTCTCTTCACTCTACAGGCGATCTAGGGTTTCGCTTTGCTCCATTTCGTAATTCGCTGCTTGATCTTTCGATCTCAGATCTTTCTTTTTTGTTTTTCTCTGCAGTATCCGGCGAGGCGCCGGAAGAGCCCGTGGTTTCGAAGAAATCAGGGCTTCTGTTCGAGAGGAGACTGATCGAGCGACATGTAGCGGTAAGAATCTCTGACTTTTAGCTGCTGATAGTGTTTTCTTTTGCTATCTCGTTTGTTTTTGTAAGGGAAGCTTGGAAGAAGTTCAGCTTCAAGTGTAATGGCTGTGGTGGAGTTATTGTGTCCCTATCTGTGTATTCGAGCTGTTTTGTTGTTCTCATCTGCTCGTGGTTACTCTGTTTTGTTTGTAAATACCAGTGGCCTGTTTGGTTGGATTGGATTGAAATGGGAATCCTGGATTTCGTGTAAAACAGTTTTTTTTTTTTTTTTGTTTGATTGCTACTGTCTCGTGGATGGATGGATCAGATGCTTTCATGTAGATAAAATGAGGTGACTGTTGAATCGCGTTGGAGATAAATGAACTCCCGCTGAAAGATGTGTTTTCTTCTGTCTAGGGTTTCAACTGATTCACTTTGTTTTTATTTTGAACAAAAGATGCGGACAAGGGGTTGATCCTGTCCAATGTGTCAAACAAGCTATAATTGTTGAGATTAAGGAGCATTGGTTTTGGGAAATTGTTTTCTTTTATACACGCATCTTGGTAGTGTTGGCAGAAAGCAGTTCATTTGCTGCCTGCAAGGCTGCAATGCGTACAAATGAATGGACATGGGTTTGAAGGAATGCATTACAATAAGGTTTCTCACCTTAATAAGGTGCCCTGACACGAAGAACAATGTCTGCAAGACTGGGAAATGGGAATTGTTTGAAGAAGGAACATATTCTAATGTTGTTTTTGGAGTGTTTTCCCAACATATCTAAAAAAAAGAGCTCTGTGTTTCTTTTATTATCTTTTTCTGCTTGTTATTAGGATTATGGCAAATGCCCTGTAACTGGAGAGCAGCTAACTATGGATGATATTGTAGCAGTAAAGACAAATAAGGTGCTTATCCTCATAAATCTTGTTTTCGATTGTTATTGTTGTTGTTATAATTTTTACTGTTGAAAAAACTGGAAAATTTCATGTGAATGTTTTTATTTTTTTTTTTCTTCCTTTACAGGCAGTAAAACCTAGACCATTACAGGCTGCAAGCATCCCTGGGTTGCTTGGAATGTTTCAGAATGTAAGCTAACTGTCAAGGCTACTGGTTTATTCTTTCGATTTAATCTGCTTTCGTTTTTCATATAAATCATGGTTAGAATTTCACATTTTCACATCATATCTTATGCTCCAATGAATATGTTTTATGGTATTTTGTATTTGAGCCTATTCCTTGTTTACATTGGTTATGGATTCGAGGTTATCATTACTTCATCATCTTAACAGAAGTGATTGCATGAAGAGAATAACATATAGGAGGCAGTTACTCCTTTCTCGAGTTAAAGGCTTTGTCACATAAAAAATGGTATTGTAGAACAATATGAAAACATGGTATGATTTGTAGATGACGGCCAAAATAGGTGATTATGAATAGTCTGTCCTGCCCACTAGAGGCAATAATTGCTTGATTGCCACTTGTCAAAGGTAATAGTGGCACTGCTCTCATGTGCTTCCATCTTTCCATTGAGATGGATAATATCTATGAACGTTATGAATAATTTGCATCATACCAAACAATGATATAAAATTTGATTGGTGTTCTACTCAATGTTACTCATTTAACTCATTTGAAGGTTTTCCTTCTATGTTTCTTTCTTCTTCTTCTTCTTTTTGAGTAACTTTTGTCTTGTTTATATGAGGTTTCAATGGTTTATTCTCTGTTAACCCCTTTTGAGAGCACATAGATTCGCAATTTACCTTTGTGCTGTGCTGTTTTAGTGCCAGCACATGGAATATTTGTGATGAATATGTTTCACCTTTTGGTCACTGGTTGTTCATATAATCAGTTCACGCTTTATTTCACTGGGCAGTGAAACTTGTATTTTATTTCAGAAGATACGCCTTTTGGTCTTGGGTGCCATGCGTGATAACTCAGGTTTGAGACCTGCGAGCTGCTACTTTGTGTGAAATTGCCGGAGGTTATGTCTGTCTCTAGTCTGGACCCTCCCAGGACCGATGGCCTTTTTTTTTAAGATACACATTTCATTAATAATCTTCTTTTGTAATTTGCTCATATGTTCAATGCTCATTGAACTAATATGCTTTAGATAGATTCATTTTCTCTTGCTGTCTTACTGTAGACCACATAAATTAATGTCCTCTCTCTCTCTATCCAGGAATGGGATGCATTGATGTTATCCAATTTTGCATTAGAGCAGCAATTGCATACAGCGAGGCAGGAACTAAGTCATGCTTTGTACCAGGTACTCATAGTAGTGTGTGCCTAGAAACTACTGTTGTGCCTGTTTATTTAATCTACTTGTTGGTGTTAGTCGTGTGAGACAATGCTATTCTTCAGGTATAACTTTTGGCCAGCACTTGGATTTTGAAGCTCAAGTGGAATTCAGGCCAGGCCTATGTCTGGGCCTCTGGTTACCCAAATTACATAAACACATATTATGCTAATATATATCACTGTCTAGTAGGAAATGATGATGATATGCCATTTGAGCCTTAACCCATTATTCTGGGTCAACTAATACAGACTCAAAAAATAAGTTGATCTATTTAGCTGACAATGGTATAATGAGCAACCCTCAATTGGACTGAGGCCCACCCATGATCTCATATTCCCTTGACAGGCACAGCCATTTGTTGATTGGTTGCAGACCTGATTTGACACCCATCCGGACTGTATCCACAGTTAAATTTTACATATAATTCTTCATATCCTTGATCACCTCAGGGCCTGAATATCTAAACCATATGAGTGATATGGCTGCCATTTTTTGATCCCCTATCCATGCACAAACTTTGCCATCTTCTTCACCTGTATTAGTCTTGGTGACCCCATAGAGCTTTTGCCCACAATATGCCCCTATTAATCCGCCCAGCAGATCATTGTTGTAAAATCATATTATATACTAATAATCTTGGACACCTTGAGGACAGATGTAGTTCTTTGGCATTGACGGTGCGATCATCATTAATAATACTATAAAGCAAGCAAATTATAAGCTAGAATTTTGGATAAAGACTTTAGAGTCAACTGAGTTGAAAATTGAGAACTTTCAGAAAACAGTTTTATTGGATTTGAGGCAGGGGAAGATGGCTGAAGTTGAAAATCATCGAGTGATAATGACAGATTCTGAACTTGGGAGCTACTATTGATAAGAAAAAAGGAGGGGTTGAGTTGGATGAGAAGCGCTTGGAGAAAGCTTTTACTTAAAAAATATGGGTAAGTGTGGGAGCTGGGTAGAGTTGGTAAGGTTAAGTTGTTCTGAGTGTGGAATGACATTAGTCAAGTGGGAGATTGGTATTGTAGTTTGGAAGATTTTTTTTTTTTTGGGGTGTGCATGTGCTTGTCATTAGGGCTGCAATTGTTGGAAAGTTTCTTACAGTGGATAACAATATAACGTTATTCAAAGGAGCATAACTCGTACAACTGCTTCTCCTTTATTTATTGGATATGATGGAGAATAAAACAGTGGTCCACTGCAGCTTTGTAGGTGCTGTTTGGTACACAGCTTGATTTGTTTGAAGTGATATTGGTCCTTGTGTGCATATTGCAGATGTTGGGGCATATGAACATTTCAGGGGAGGGAATATTTTGTGGAAGATGACATCTCTTTTAGTACTTTGATCATCATGTGATGGTAGGAATGATGGGATTTTCAATCTTTTGGAAGATGGCGTGTGGGATTTTTTTGACATAATGGTGGATGGGAGTTTTTGTCATAATCAAGGCAATATTTGCCTTTTCTATGCTGGGAAGAACCGTTAAAACAGCATGGACACCATGTTTACATGTATGAAGTTTAATGTAGATTGTGCAGCTTGCCGCAATAAGGGACCAGCAAGATCAAGCTATCATTTATACCTTTTTCAGGACCAATGGGTTCTGAAAAATCCAACAAGGCAGAACTATTGGCTGTGCCGACTGCCAAAGGCATTGTAGATCTTAAGGGTCCGTTTGTCACTTTACTAGATTAGTAAAAAGTCAAGTAAAGCCTCCATTTTTCAGACAAGGGGTCACATCAATAGCACTTTAATTCAAAATTTCCTCCCATCTTTTTCCAAAAAAAAAAAAAAGAGAGTAAAAAAGTGATCTCCTTTATCCACTAAAAGACAAAAAAGCTCCACTTTTCTATACAAAAAGTAAAAAAGATTCCATACCAAACAACTACAAACAAAATACCATCATAACCCCATTATATTTTATTGTCTCTTGATTGATGCTTTGCTACACTTTATTTTACATGTAAAATTACCAAATGGGCCCTTAAAAGGACTACTCTTGGGGCATGTAGTTGTAGACGGAGATCATCCTACTTTGGTTATGTTGGCAGTGCCAAAGGCATTGTAGATCTAAGGAATTGTTCTTGGGGAATGTGTTTATAGAAGGAGATTATCCTAATTTGGTAAAGTATGCAGCAAGGAAAAGGAATCTTTCTTCCATATCTTTCCACAAATTGATTGACCCTTCCACAAAAGAGACGTATGGTCCAATCCATAGTATTAGACCATTAGGAGTGATTATATAAAGCTTGACCTCATGATGTGGTCCAACAGTCTAATCAAATTTATACTTCTGCAGTCCACTTTGAAAATCCAAGTTGCTTAAAAGATGTGATCACCCATAATTAACTTTACAATCCATTACTCAATGTAATGTATCATTTTCTGGTTTGGACTTTTTTTGCATTTTCTTCATAAAATTGGAGTAGACATATAATGGGGGACCATAGTTCGTGGATCCAAATTGTCAAGCAAGATTCCTTCTATGGATGGGTAAACTGTTGAATTTCAAATCAATCATGGTAAGATTGACTATACTTGTGGAAAATGAGGTTAAATTGTGTTTTTCCAATCTAATGGCGAATGCTACTTGAATTGGAATGAAATGTCCCTGAGTTGTAGGGGCTAATAAAATGGACAATTCGGATCACCGAAATGTGTGCCCATTCAAGAAAAGATTTATTTATAAATATGATTGGTTAGTGATTTTATCACGTTTTTCTTCAACGGTTAATATTGCTTTCATAGCAAAGAGACCAATACTTCTTTAGATATAGACAGAATGAGGCCACAACTTAAACAGATTTGGATCTTTGAAAGGTGAAAACATGTTTAGCTTTGCTGTTACTTGACCTACCATGTGGTCAACCTTATGTAACAGAAATCATTATGTTTACTATTGCCTTCATCGTCAAAGAGCTTAAGACTTGATATTACTTGATCACATTATGTGGTCAACCTTATGTAATCACTCCTCTCATCCATTAGTTATTATATATCTTCTTTTACTCTCTTCAATTGAGTATTGCACCTAGGGTGAGTTGGGTTCGCCCCAACAAAATAATATAACTATTAATATTCTTTTGATTGGCGAAGAGCTCAAGACTTCTTTAGGCAAATAGAACGAGGCCAAAACTCGAACAGTTCGGAACTTTGAAAGGTGAAACCTCACATGTGCAGATTTGATTTACGTTACTTGACCACACCATGTGGTCAACTTTATATAATCAGTACCCCTCATATTAGTTAGTTATTGTATTTTTCCGATCTTCAAATGAGTTCCTCACTCATTCTCAGTTGTGTCCCCCTAATCAAATAATAGAAATGATATAGTCACGGCCCACCTAGATGATGGTGAAATCCTATTGGCATAATAATCATAGTGGGCATAACCAAATGATGAAAATAAGGGCTCATCACATCCTAGTTAAATAATCAGGGAATCTCCACACATTTATTGAACACTATGTATCTAGATGTGGGTATTAAATGGGATCAGTCCCCATGATATTCCTTATTTGGATATGCTGCTTGTGATTTTGTTATTATGTTGGGATCCACTATTATTTTAATGTGTTGGGGCCCCATGATTTATATCTTACATGAAGAGATGAAAAAAAAAAAAGATATTTAAGACAAGGGGAGTGATTACATAAGGTTGACTACATGATGTGGACAAGTAACTCAAAAAAAATCAGTACATGAGGTCCAACTTTCAATGACCGAAAATTAAAAACTGGGGCCTACCTTGTTTACTTGTAGCAATCTGGAGCTCTTTGTCATAGAAAGTGGTTTTAAGCTTCAACTATTGGTTTAGAGAAAAAACATGATTACAACACTAACTAATAGTGATTGTAAATATTTTCCTTTTTTTGCACACAATGGAGCTCCCATTTTGGTCATTCGAGTGGTCCATTGAAATTTTGGTCCAATAGGAATAGATTCATCGCTGGATCGGACAAATACAATTTAGCCACTTTTTTCCACAAGTGTTCAATCTAATGGTGTTGATTTTACATTGACTTGAAATTTGGCTAGTGTACCAATCAATGGATGGAGGATAGAATTGAAGTTTTCAATTCATGTTTTGTGGGCACATTTTTTGTTGATTATTGTTTTATTAATGAATTGTGATCAATCTGTGATTAAACTGCCTTTTTGTAAATGTTCATATCAAACATTGCTTGTGGCACCGAATAAAGTACCTATGTTGGTAAACATGGGTGGGTGGGTACATTTGGTATTCACTAACCATTCAAAAAAAATAAATAAATAAATAAATAAAAACATTTGGTATTCACTAGGTGTATTGCACATGTACAAATTAGATTTGACCTTGACAACTCAACTGTATTTAATCATTCCCTTTACTATGGGGGAGCCTTAGGTGACTTAGAATTATGGAGAAACATTATTGTGTATGCATTAAATGGATTGTTATAACAGAAGCATTGCCTATTCTTACTTTGGGGATATACTTAGCAATTATTTTTGAAGAAAGGGAATGTTGAAAACATTGAGTTGTCAGGGCTTTTTAGAGTTACCAATTGTTAGGGGCTATTTTCCTTCCTTTTTCTGTCCAGTTTTCAAGAAGGGCATTTTTGCCTTTTGATCATGTAGGAAAGACCAAATAAAAAGAGTATCCGTAAAGTGTTTCTTATAAATTGACTTTAAAGTTTATAGAAATCTTAAAAGGTCAGCATGTTCTTTCATAGAAAAGGCTATCTGAGGTTTTTTTTAATAAAATAAAAATGGCAGGAAAATAATGGTTGTATTAGTAGTAGAAGATTCCATGGCAAATCCAAAACCATGTTGTGTTTGTTACTTGCATTACTTGATTATATTGCAAACTACCTGTGCGATATGGGTTGGTGAATACTTACCATAGAAAAGCGTGTACGGTAGTGAAAATTTGGTACATTTTGTCGATTGATGTAAATCTGCTTTGCATCTCCTTTCCCATATTGTGTTTTATTTCTTGTTAGAGATTTTTTTATTTGAGAATGGGAAGAAATCTCATTGATGATAATATCGGTCTGTATGAGTGTTGTTCATCACTGTTATGTTAGACATACCTCTCACTTTCAATAATTAGCATATATGATTATGGAAATTCTCTCTCATATGTTGCTCTTTCTTGTTCTCTCTTCTGTCATTGGAGTGGCAATTGATGTTTCAAAGGTTTGTCCAAGTCCTTTTCTTGGCCGACTTGGGAAAAGATCACTTGGTGTGTGATGTATTTGCATGAGGGAGAAGATGTTTATCACCTTCTTTGTTTGTTTTTCTTGGAAATTTGGGGTGCTTTTTCAGTACCTTTTTGGCCTTTATTAGGTAATGGCTGCAATAGGATGTTTTCTTTTGGAATTTGGAGTCTCAGGGTTATCACTTCCTGGACACATGAGGTTCCATTTTGTGGAGTCCGTGCGGTGGTTTTATGGTCCATTTCATTTGGACTAAGAGTCATACTATACAATCCATGATAAGTTGACCATGATTGGGGTGGCTATGAAGGCTCCAGCTAAGTTCACCTCTTGAGCTACTACTATGAAACAGTCCTGTGTGTTGAGTGTTGACTTCATCTGGCCTGTGGTGGTTCTGGAAAGAATAATGTGATATTAATGTCTTTGACTAGTTCAAAGGTTTTGTTAGTGTTTAATGTTTTTCTTTTTGGCTTTTGGTCCTGTGCTCGTATTTTATTTTGTTGCTTATTCGAGTGATCAATTACCATCCAAAAAAGGGAAGTGTAGCATGACTCATGTGCTAATTCCATACAAATGAGCAAAAAGTGGATCATACACCACTCTATTGTGGCCCCGAGAATTTGGAATTTCTGATTTAGCATGCAATGGGTTGCTCCAGTAGAACTGAAACAATTTTCTAACTTCTTGCCCGATCCTTTTTTTTCAGTCGTGCAAAAATGTTGAGGATGATTCTCCAATATGCAATCATTAAAATTCACCTTTTTTTTTGTTTTTATTACATTTGAGGTTTGAGCTATTATTTTATTGATCATTAAAAAAAAGCTATTATTTTATTGATTGAAAAGATACTCATGAACCCCTGCCCTTGAGCCCTTGCCACAAAGGGACTTTTAAATACTGGATTGTGGTGGGATATTTTCTCTTGGTGGAAACTTGATTCTTGAATGTCGTTCATTATCTTTATCTTTATCAGGTTCAGATCGTAGAATGTTTTCTTTGACCTATTTTGCATTTGCTATATTTAGACTGATGGATATCTTTACCGGGATACAGAAAGTCCTTTGGCATGACAACAACAAATTCATTTTATATATCCTTTTGCTTGTGTTTTGCAGCACGATGCCGCTTGCCGTGTTATAGCAAGATTGAAAAAGGAAAGGGATGAAGCCAGGGGACTGTTGGCTCAGGCTGAAAGACAGATACCCATATCATCATCAGTTGCTGCTGTGGCTAATGCTTCAGTTGTTAGCAATGGAAAAAGAGGTTCTTGTTCTCTCTCTCTCTCTCTCTCTATATATATATATATTTTAATTGTAATTATCATTAATGAAACCTAGCAGTACAAATGAGATATGCTGACAAACAAACACCCAAAAGAAAGAAAAAATAAACAAAACAACTAAGACGATGAGGATGTGGGTGTTCTATTTATCTATATGGTTTTAATTATTTTTAGTTGCTTTGTAATTTATGCACTGTTATATTGAGTGCCTGCAGGTGCTGAGGATGAGGATCTGGGCCCTGGTGGCAAGAGAATCCGCCCAGGTATCTCTGCTAATATCATTGCAGAACTCACGGACTGCAATGCTATGCTATCTGGACAGCGGAAAAAACGGCAGGTACCATTGATGTAGTTTTGAGAAATTAACACCAATACCCCCCCCCCAAGACACAAACACAAAAAAATTCAATAACGGCAACACCGCTCAACTGTAATCCTTCATACAGTTGATTTGATTTGCAGAAAACTTAGATTGTAGCCTCATGATTTTGCTGTACATGTTCTCAAACTTTCTTTATGCTTATGTTTTTGCACATTACTAGATACCTCCAACTTTGGCTCCTGTTGATGCGTTGGAGAGGTACACCCAGCTCTCTAGCCATCCCCTGCACAAAACTAGCAAGCCAGGCATTTTATCAGCTGATATCCATCCCTCAAAGGTATGCATTAATGAGATGGCTGCACTTTAATCTTTTGTCATTTCGTTTGAGATCACAACTTTAAACATATAGATAGCGCCATATAGATAGCGCGGTTGATGCATCCATAGATTACACACATGTGCATCTCTGTGGTTGTGTTTGCACGGAAACATGAACCATGCCAACATTCTTTTCATGGACATTAGTGGTAAAAAATCAAAATGCAGAGAATGCCATTTGTGGCTTTGTGCATGCACACATATGCACAGACATGATGTGGAGCACCTATCTTTTAGTATACGAGCTGCAGTTTTGTAATTTTCTTTGGATTTGTTGCAAGTTGTTGACTTCAATTTTACCTCTGGTTTGACACATTTCATTTTCTGTATGTTCCTGGTTGACGAACAGGATGTCATTGCAACTGGTGGGGTTGACACAAATGCTGTTCTTTTTGACCGATTATCTGGGCAAATCTTATCTACACTCACGGGTCACACCAAGAAGGTTTTGTTTTCCTTACTTGTGTCTTTCTGTATCATCATCCTCAAACCCTATGTTGGGGTCGGCTGCTTTCTTTCGCTGTGTATGTATGTGTGTGTGTGTCTTGATTAACGTAAATAGCTTTGTTAATTGGACTTAATTGATTTTATAGGTTACTAGCGTCAAATTTGTACCTCGGGATGAGTTGTTTGTAACTGGCTCAGGAGACAAGGTTAGTCATACTCGTACTCTCTTCTTTTTCTTTCTTTTGGGATATCACTAATGGGTATTGAATTTTATAATTGGAATATCTTATCTCGTGGGAAAACACATTTCATTTTTTTATGTTGGAAATGTATCTGCTTTGGTCACTGGGCTGAGGTATATGGGCCTAAATTTAGGACTTCAGTGATCCCCAAATCCAAAGATAGAGGGAGAAGACAAATTTGGCATTCTGGTCGTTCACTATTTTGCCTTTTCAGCAACAAAATTACTATTCATATGAAAAGAGTATAAAGTATTTGTTCAGTATGAAAGTTGTATACTGCCAAGAAAATCCTCTCTCAACAAAAACCATACTTCTATGGCGCAAAAGTGCTGACTGCCATCTCATGCTGATCTTCTTCCGATTCGGCTAAAGAATTAACCACATCAGCAGCTGATCTAGTAGCACGCAAAGGGTCATCAAAATGAAATTTCTATAGATCTTGATTTTGTTTGGTATAAATATTAGTCACCAATACACAGACCCACACCTTTAGCCTGACCCATTGCATTCAACAAATCTCTATTGCAAAGATCCACATGCCTTTTGGAATCAGTTATGACTCCGCGTCGTTGGACTCTAAAAAATTATCAACACTAGAGATAGCAAGGAATGTTTCTGTTGTGGATGTGCCATACCCTAGCATGGCAGGGACATGCCATGGATATGGAAGAACACTGATTGTACACATTTAAAAATCAAGTATTGAATAAGACATGATATGAATATATTGCCTGTTTTGAAGTGTCCAGGCACATAGGTGCTTGTAGGCTTGCACACTGTCCCTTGAATACATGCCTGCCTTTGAGCCTCGAGGGGAGGTGATTTTTAAAGATGTATAACACCTCTTGTATTGGTATACATTCAGCCTCATTGGAATTTTTATACCTGCCAGACTATGGAAGCAGTAAGAACATCCCCATATTGGTCATGCAGTGCCCTAGAATATAATTATTGTGGTTGTACAATATCTCTCTTCCCTCCAACACCTTTCTTGGCTTGCTCCTATCTGCGTCATCTACTTTATAGTTCAAAGAACCCTATGAGGGAGGTGGCTATCATACCAGCACTTAGAACTAGACCGCTTCCAATCATCATCCATTTCCAAGTACCTTTAATGTCTGACATGCTTTTTTTCTCTTTGAATTTTGACCTCCCTGAAACTAATCGTGCTAGTCTAGCTATTAAATATATATTTTGATTATTGGTGGCATGACTTGAACGCACGATGTCAAGCTTGCAATGGTGAGCAACTTCCACTGTTAAAAACCATCTTTGCTTAGTAATCTTTATACCTCATAGAGACCAAAGAATAACAGCCAACACCACTCTACATTAAGTTACCTCTTCTACCAAAAGGGTTGGCCCCCATCTCATCACAATTCACAACATTCTGAAGGGAACCAGCCTGACCTGTAAAAAAATTAAACAGCTTTGATAATGCGTAAGAACATTAAACAGCTTTGATAATGCTCTATGAATTGCTTGAGAGAGGACGGTGCATATCTTGTTGGTTGTCTTGCTCTGTCTTGTGTGAATATCTTGTCTTTTTTTTTAATGGTAGTGTGAATATCTTGTTGTGAAGGTTGATTCAATCCCACTGTAATATTACGTTAGTTATCATATTTTATTGATATTTGGTCCCATTACCATTCATTATGTAAGGAGTTGTAATGTGGGATAGAGCCTAGAAATCAGCACCTGGACCCTAGGGTCATCTTTGGAATCAACACAAACAACTAGAAGGATTGTCGCCTTCCATTGGTCTGGATTCAGCGCCAAATAGGAGAACAACCAAATGTTTAGTTGGCTTTACAGGATCCTAGAGATTGCTTAAAATTGCAATCTATAAAATTTACAAAGCATGCACACAACTTGGACTCCTGTTTAAAGACAAACTAATTCCTTGACACGAGTTATTTGTACTTATATTTCTTTTGATGTTTAGCTAATTTTCTTTCCTTTTTGTTGGCCTTTGTTTTTTCCCCTTGTATTGGGTGTAGTGTTTGTTCTTCTCCTTTTGGAGCAATAAATTTTACCGTCATAAAAAAAAAGAAAGCACTAAAGACTGCGGTAGTTTTTTTTTTTTTTCTGAATGGTTACTTTCATTGAAAGGAGCAAACAATATAAGAGAAAAGTACTGAAAGCCAAAAAGAACAAGATAGGAAAAAAAAACCCTAAAAAACAGCCAACTAAGGCTCTGTCATAGAGAAGGTCATCTTATTCCAGTGATACACAATTTGATCTAATGAATATCCCCTAAAAGAACGAAGAATAGACACCCAAAATTTATTAAAAACTTCGATTTCTCCAACAAGTTGCTCTCAAAACAAGCAATTCTTTCAAAACATCTCCCGTTTCTTTCCTTCCAGGTCGTCCATATCACCGCTAAAAATGACAACTGCCCCATCACTTTGCCTCTAGGGTCCCCAGTTGGGGTCTTCCAAGCGTGGAAAAGCTATGGGAGAGAATGAGGAAGGGCACAATAACAATCAAACCCTCCTATTATTGCCATCCAGATCTTCTGAGCCGATTTACAATTGAACAAGAGATGATCCACGGATTCTTCGTCTCTCAAGCACATTGGGCAGCCATTCACTATCTGCATCCCTCTCCTTCTCAAAAGATCCATAGTTGGGATCCTCTTATTAAGGGCAAGCCGCCCGAAAACAAGCACCCTAGGTGGAGCTTCCATATTCCAAATACCATATAGCCCACGCCTTTCCTTGGGAATGTTTAGTACTGTCTTGAAGAAAGAAGACACTGAGAATGATCCAATTTTAGAGGCAATCCACCCCCTTTCATCTTCTCTGCCGTTTTAAATTGGTGAGACTGTTTAGGGAATTAAGGAGATCAATGAATTGGGATGCTTCGTTGTCCTTCAGATTCCTTCTAAAAGTAGGACACCAAACCATCTGGCCTCCAATAGTGCTCATGTGAGAGCTAACCATTGCTTCTTTGTTTTGAGCGCACTTAAACAGATCTGGGTATTGAGTCTACAACGCCCTCACCTATCCACCTATCTTTCCGGAAAAGGATTCTCTCACCCGATCCAATTTGGTACCTGATATTCTCTAAGAAAAGTTTCTTAACCGAGAGGATTCCTTTCCAAATAGTAGATGAATTCCAAGGAGGATCCTGAACATCCCACCCATGCCTTGGTAGGTTGTATTTCCTTTCCAACACCCGTCTCCAAAGGCCTTGTGAATCGTCTCCAATCCTCCACAACCAATTGCCCAGAAGGGCTTGATTCATCTTCTTTAGGGGTCTAACTCTCAGGCCTCCTTCTTCCTTCGACTTACAAATGGACTCCCAATCTACCAAGTGAAGCTTCTTCTTAGAGCTTGCACCATGCCATAAGAACTCTCTCTGCAACCTTTCTAGCCTCTTTATAATGGAGGTCGGATAGCTAAAGATGGAGAAGTAATAGACTGGCAAATTGGAGAGAATATATTTGATGAGGGTTACCCTTCCTTCTATAGATAGGTAATTTGCTTTCCATGTAGTCAGCTTCCTTTCTACCCTCTCCACAACTAGGTTCCAAAGGGATGTAGTAACCCGCCCCGAGCACAGCGGCATGCCTAAGTATGAAAGTGGAAGATCCCCAATCTTGCAACCCAGAATTTCTTACCATTTAATGAGCATTCGCTTTTCTGTATGAAGACCAATCACCTCACTCTTGGAAAAGCTGACTTTTAGCCCTGACACCGCTTCAAAGCATAGGATAGTAGCTTTAACATTTCTAACCTGATCTTCTTCTGCTCCACAAAATATAAGAGTATCATCAACATACTGCAAGTGGGTGACAGGTGGGGAGTTTCTGGCCATTCTGAAGCCTTTGAACATTCTTGCGTTCACTGCCTTTATTATCACTCTTCCCAGTGCTTTTGCTACAATTAGGAAGAGAAAAGGAGAGAGGGGATCCCCTTGTCGAAGCCCCCTTCCAGCCTGGAAGTAGCCCATAGGGGACCCATTCACCAAAACAGATAACCAAGCTGATGAGACACACTCCTGAGTCCACCTCCTCCACTTATCCCCAAAGCCCATTTTTCCTAACATGTACTAAAGGAATTTCCAGTCTACCCTATCATAAGCTTTCTTATGAATGATATGATGACTAAAAAAGGGATAATAGGTAAACATAGTGGCTATCACAATGTCTCAACTTCAAGAAAATGTGACCAACACTTTGGTCACTCAACTGAATTCAACTAAAACTTTCAAGACTTGCATGGGACCTGAGGAATAGCTCGTGGACCAATCTTGGGTCTTCTCTTGTAAAATTATAGGGCTTTTGCACCTGCATTGGTTTTGACTCACTGGTATATCTTTACTTCAAGTGGGGGCTTTAGTGTAGATTTCAAGTTGATACCAATATTGTGGTGCACTGGGTGGTGTGTGCGCTGGCATTTCTAATTAGCACATGCTATATATGTGATTATATAGTCTCTGTACTTTTTAAACTTGAAAACTGTTTCTATATAAATTCCTGGGTATTGCTGGGCCGTATTCAGCAGGATCCCATGCACACACTTGGGGGAACTGAAGGATCTAGGTCTTTTTTTTGGTTTCCAAAGGATCCAGGTCTTGAAGCTCTGCGTCAATGCTAATTTCTTTGGTGGGAAAAAGTGGATATTAAGTAGGCATTTGTATTAATCTATTTGGCAGTTATGATATCATGGAGACTGATCCAGTCTAATGATAAATATTTTATTATTTGCTAATGAAATGGAAAATATTACTTGGATATTGTTGATGTCTAGGCATATGAAAATTTACTGGGGTCCAGTGACCCAACGGTATGCCTGGAAGTATGTGGCCCCAGAGCGTTTCATGGGGAGGTGCAACTATATTGTGATGCGCGGGGGGGTACATGTGAACATTTCTCATTAGCAATTTCTATGTATATGTAATATACATTCCCCAAATGATTCTATATATATATATTTAATTAGATATATATATATATAAACTTTATTTTATTATCAATATGCAGCTGTGGCTAGGCCATATCTATTTAGGATGCCATGCACATACCCAGTGCATTTCATATCCCAGACAGTTTGAGTTGAAGGATCTGGGGATTGGAGTTTTACTCTAAGGCTAGTTTCATGGGAGATGGAGTGGATGCTAAGTATCCTAATAGATTTACTTTCATACATTATTGCAGACAGTTCGTTTGTGGCAAGGATCTGAGAATGGGAACTATACTTGTCGGCACGTTTTGAAGGATCATACTGCAGAGGTGAACCTGCTTTCTCAAATCTAAAATCTAACAGTCAATTTTTGAATTCATGTACCATGGATTATGATGATGTGGTTCATAATCATTCTTGACTTTGGATGTGCGTGTGTTGCACACAATGTGTTATGTGGTCGATGGTAATTTATATAACATCTTTTTTAACATCTCTCTCTATATACACACACACATATAAATATATGTATATCTATAAACTATTAGCTATAAATGCAATGTTTTTTGAACTTCTAAAATTGAAAGTAATTGTATATTGATGTTGCATGTAACATTTTCAAAATGAAGGTGATTGTATTAAAATAATACACTTGCTATATAACATCTTTTTTAACATCTCTCTCTCTATACACACATATAAATATATGTATATCTATAAACTATTAGCTGTAAATGCAATGTTTTTTGAACTTCTAAAATTGAAAGCAATTGTATATTGATGTTGCATGTAACATTTTCAAAATGAAGGTGATTGTATTAAAATAATACACTTGCTATATAACATCTTTTTTAACATCTCTCTCTCTCTATACACACACATATAAATACATGTATATCTATAAACTATTAGCTGTAAATGCAATGTTTTTTTACCTTCTAAAATTGAAAGTAATTGTATATTGATGTTGCATGTAACATTTTCAAAATGAAGGTGATTGTATTAAAATAATACAATTGCTATTATTTTTTCTTTAAGATCTTGCTTCTGTTGTATTTTTTTTTTACTAATCATTCAAGAGAGCATGACCTATAATGGGTTTTGAAAACATCTAAAAGCACAAAAACAATTAATCCTATTTTTCTTATTTTTCTGCACTCATTGGGCTCCCAATTCATATCACAAGTGTTTGACATTCACATAGAAATGATAAAATCCAAGTTGTGAATTTTGAAAAATTATTCAATTTTTCAGTTAGGTGGGATATCTAGAATCAAGATTGGCATCAATATTAACGTGTCACTATAACTTTATGTTCACTACACTTGGGGTAAACTATGCTGCTAAGATGCCTAAAACATTTTCCACAAATATTAATATTAATGTGTGATTGGTTGTTACTTCTTTCACTCTCTTGCTTGAAATTACTTTCTTTATTTGGATAATGATACAATTCACATTTTAGTGGAAGTATGGAAACGGATAATATGAATATAAAATGTAAGACCATTAAAAAAAACGAATAGAAAATGTAATCAGGAAACAAATCAGTTTCCTTTTTCGGAACTTTGTCACAAGATTAATCATAATTAAATGATGTTAATTCAGAAATTTTGAAGATGAAAGCTCTTCTAGGACTAACTTGGCAGTAAATTGCTCTGATTTCGTGCAGTCAACTTTCCCTTTATATTACACGTCTTCAGCTTTCCATGCGCTTGGCTTTCCTTTTAAATATGAAAGTAACATCTGAGCCATGCTTCCAGGTCCAAGCTGTCTCTATCCATGCCACTAATAACTACTTTGTTACTGCATCTTTGGATAATACATGGTGTTTCTATGATCTTTCATCTGGATTATGCCTCACTCAGGTGTGCCTCTCTCTGTGTGTGTGTGTGTGTGTGGGCATGCGCGTGCGCCTATCTATCTAATAAGATAATTATGCAGGTTGGTGAACCCTCAGGTGACGAGGGCTATACTTCAGCTGCTTTCCATCCTGATGGCCTCATCCTCGGAACTGGCACTTCTGAATCTCTTGTTAGAATTTGGGATGTTAAGACCCAGGTATCTAGTTATTTTGCGGAACATGGGCAAATACCAACTTACAATATCTTTCTCCAATTACGCTGTTATTATTTTGCTTTAGTATCTTCTGTTGATAAAGCATGTGCTTGCAGTCAAATGTCGCGAAATTTGATGGGCATGCTGGGCCAGTAACTGCCATCTCCTTCTCTGAAAACGGTTACTTCTTGGCGGTGAGTGTCTCTCTTAAAACTGAAATAGGGAGCGTGAAAGGTTTCCTCTTCTCTTAACCTTTTGTCAAATTCATCAGACTGCAGCTCATGATGGTGTGAAACTCTGGGATCTTCGCAAGTTGAGAAACTTCCGATCATTTACTCCGTATGATTCAAATACACCGACAAATGCTGGTATGTAATTCTGATTACAATTGCTATCTGACCATTTAGCATATTGGTTGAACTATACAATCAAGTCCTTAGTTTTAAACTGAGAAGCATTTTCTTGATCTCTGCCTTGACCTTTTCTTAACTGTAGCTTAGGATACCCGTTTTCCCCATTTGTTTACTTTTTTTTTTTTTTGAATAATAACTTGAATTGATCAAAAGACTAAACAGTACAAAAGAGAGATACTGAAAAGCAAAGAAAAAACCGCTGGTGAAATGCTTGACATTGATATGTTGAAATGCTTGACATTGTTTTTGCAGTGGAGTTCGATCACAGTGGAAGTTACCTGGCAATTGCGGGTTCTGATGTGAGGTTAGTTTTCTTTCAAAAAAACCCTCTAGTATCAGCCGTCTGGATTACAGGTTTTGATGTTTATTCTTTAATGAAAACATTCCATCTCATTGGAAGAGGAAAGAACATGCCTGCAGTTTCTTCCTTCCCCATTTTATACTGGACCTTCAATTCTTGTCCCTTATCCCAATTCCTGGGCAGAGTAGTATTTTTTCTGAACTTGCACTTCTGAGATTACCCATAAGAGATAGGCATGGGAAAGTCTGGATAACAGTCTCTTGCATGATAATGTTTTCATCAATAGTTACAGTGGTATGCATACTTCTAGCAATGCTGCTTACTCTTCTTTAACACGTGTTGTTGCAGAGTTTACCAAGTAGCAAATGTAAAGGTTGAGTGGAATTGTATCAAGACTCTACCGGATCTATCAGGAACAGGTCTCTCTCTCCCTCTCTCTCTCTCTCTCTCTCGTGTGGGTGGGTAAAGAGGCATCATTAACATTATGTAGAACCATCAGAATGGATGGCAGATGGTAAATATACATTGAATGATGGTTTACAAAAAATTTTCCCATCTAGAATTATTGTGTAGAACCATCAGAATGGATGGCAGATGGTAAACATTATGTAGAACCATCAGAATGGATGGCAGATGGTAAATATACATTGAATGATGGTTTACAAAAAATTTGCCCATCTAGAATTATTGTGGCACTCTGTTAGCAGTTTTCTTAGTAAGTCTTGAAACATGGGTAGATCATAGGTCTCATCTGGTTTTCATGTCATGTGAAAAATGCAGGCAAAATGAATTGTGTGAAATTTGGCCCGGATGCAAAATACATGGCGGTTGGGTCAATGGACCGGAACCTTCGGATATTCGGCATGCCCGGGGGTGGATCAGAAGAGTCATGAAGAGAAACAAGAAACTGCTTCTAGCTTGTAAAATGTTCAGCCGTTGTTGGTGTCATATTTTTTTGTTTGGACTAGTCATAGCAAGGATAATAGAGCTCCTGATTCATTCAAATTAAATTAATATTATTATTTGAGCTCCCCACCTCGGAATTTCATCGGTAACTGATAATTTGCTCTCGTACAAAAGGGAAATCCATGTAAAACAGGGCTGATTTGGCAGGATACTTCTTCTCCGGTGTGACCCACAACAGTTATACGCTGTTTCTTTCATCGAATTTTGAGATTTCACTGACTATCCCTATCCCATCTAATTAAAAAAAAAAAAAAAAAAAGATCTTTGGCTCTAGTGTGTTTATATATGTGCAGGGAGTGTGGTTATCAAATCTTTGGCTCTTGTATTTGTGTTCATCCGTTGATATTAAACCCGCCCCACTGGCCACCAATAGTCAGCCCATGCATTTTGAATGATGATGGGTGGTCAGAAACGAGCACTTGCGTCATCCGTGTGCTTTGAAAGGCAGGTAGTGGCCTTACAAAAGTGGCTACTAGGTATCTGGTTATCCGAACTCTCTTTCCAAATGAAGCCCCGTTCCAAACCTATTTTTGGATTCAGGAGGATCCTGAGCAAGTCCCAGTGTGTTCTAACCTGAGGATCCGGCATGCATGACGACTAGTCACACACACACATATATATAGATATATAGGTTTTATGGACTACTTACGTAGCTTGAGTTGTATTGCATCTGAAATCTTTATTTTTAAGATCTTTATTAAATTATACAAATGCAATATATATCTTGTATCAGACTTTTTTTAAGTTAGATGTCAAACCTGAGGTTCTGCATCTGGATTATAAAAACAGTTCTGGGTCTGGTTTCACAATGGTTATGCCCCAAATCCGACCCAGCCTCCAAACTGCTGAATGTTTTCCACCCCCAAAATAATGTCTTAATGAAACAGGTATCGTATACATCAAGAACCAACTATAACCCAACATGTGAACTAATCTCTGCACGTGGCTGATTGCTGTCCCAACAGGGGCTCCGATTGTCACTTTTTTAAGGCTCTGAATTGCAGTGGACCTCACCGTAGGATGAACCGATACCAGATGACCGGGGATGCCAATGAGTTGGAGAAACACTCAAAACCCGACTCACCTGCCCCACCCCATACCTGCAGCGGGCTTTAATATGTGCGAGTACGCACCCCTGCTGTGCATTTAAAAAAAAAGTCTCAAGCCAGCAGCTGGCAATTCCCACCACTCGAATGCTCAATACCAACCACGCCGGTTTGGGTCAAATAAATTGATTATAAGCGTACAGCAGTTTGGGCTGCCAAAAACTTAACCTGCCTCAAACCCAACATGAAATCGTACACTGAACCTTAATTGTACTGAACCTAGGGTCGCAAGTTGAAGGATGGGTGAGCCTGGATCATATGGCACTCGAAAGTCAAAACTAAGCTGGTAGAAACCTGAACATACCTGAACCAAATCCAACCTGAATCATAAACACTCTAAATGCAATTCATTATGAATTGAGCCAAACTGAAATTTCAGTTCACTTCTGATTTTTCAGAAGGCTATAGAACTTAAAATTTTGTGTAGTGTATATGATACATAAGTTGAAGTCAGGTACTTGAAGCCGTAGCTAAAGCCAAAACACAAACAACTGCTTGTGTGTAAAACGTCAAGGTCCAGGCCGACCCAACTCAAGTTGCACCCCTGAATGGAAGTTTATTGCCCAAAATGGAAGTTTACTAATCCAAACATCCAAAGAACGTTGTCCATGACTGCACCTCAGCTGGTTAGGGAGTTTTGTGTGTGTATTGTGTGCGCGTCAGTCCAAGTTACCCTTGTAGCAAAAACTTAAAAAAATATATATTAGATGAATGTTACTCCACTTGATGCCCAATTGGATGATGTCAGTAATAATCTTACTAAATCGGTTGGACTTCAAAGAATAAATTATGATTACAGATAATTGAGTTCCTACGATGAAAAAATAATATAACAAAAAAGATAAAAAAAACAAATCATATCAAAAGATGATTTCAAATGTCAATGATACTAACACCTAGGTACTTAAGTTAGCCATACACTCCTCCCGGGGAAATAAAGGGTCTGGACACTGTACCTCCCCTGATAACCTAAGAACACCCCGTCAGCCAGTGGGGTGGCCAGGAAAAAGATAAACTTATGGAAGCCAGATGCAGCACTTTAACCTCATCAAAAAAGATAACGTGTTGAATGAGTGAATCCCCACAACTGCAGAAAGAAGCACGCCAGGGTCAGAAAATAAAGCAAGGGCTCAGAAACAAAATAAAATGGTGGCTCTAACCAATTCCAAATTTCCATCATAACAGTTTGTCTATTTGAGCTGCTGCATATATAATATAAAGGTCCATTCCCACAACAGATGGTGCTAATAATGTGGAGATTAGAGTGATCATGCATGTGACCAGTTAATTGCTATTAGATGGCACCAACTGCAAAGCCAATAATTTTCAAGCTGGATACATGAAAGAATGTAGATAGAGTTCTAACGAAAATTGCTAGATCAAAAAGCATAGAGATTGTTGGTTTTTGTTTGTCAGGGCTTTCTTTGCAACCATAGAAGGGGTAAACTCCATGGTTTTCCCCCGTCCCAACTTTTGCTTTGGTCAGTTATTTTGTAGGCCATGGTGGCCATTTATGGTATCCACATACCCAGTATCTAGAATTCTTAGTTGTAGCATCTGTTCTTCTTTTGGATCTGTCGGTTTGGAACTTTTCCTATTAATATTCCAACACTACTCTCAAGATGGAAAGAATAACCTGGATGAATTTCTTTATTTCAAAACAATGGTAATACTCGAATATGCTAGATTTTAATGTTTATGTGAATCTCAAGTAGTTTATAAGTGTTTATCGGACATGAGAAAATTCTAATGAAAATGCAAAACAATGATAGCTGAGTTGAATATGTTTATGTGAATCTCAAGTAGTGTATAAGCGTTTATCAGACGAGAAATCCCTAATTGTAACACAACTTCTGTATTGCTGATTAATCCTAAAAGACTAAACTGTAATTGGTAGCTGTTCAATAATTTATTTCTCTCTAGGATGAAATTTATACATGCAAATTATTTATTAATGGTCCTCTAGTTCAGTTGGCCAAACTGTTGCTTGAATAGTTGAAGCTGCATTCGTTGTCAATTTTGTTTAGGAACCATTTTGTTCTGACCTTGCATCTAAACATTTCAACCCATTCTGCATTTTGGTGTTCCATTTTGGGTTCAATTTCGGTAAATATTATAAAAAAAAAGTAAAAACCATTTATAATTATAAAAGAGCAAGGCTCTCCTAAGCTCATGCTTGTAGGGCCAACCTTTAGTCCATCCAAATGGACCAAACACATGACCCCTCTAAATTGCACATGTCTACCAACTTTCGTTCAGATCCGAATTTACTGGACCGTTGGATCGACCATTTATCGATCCGAATAGACTATTGACCATTAAACTTTTCGTCCCATATGGAGATGATAGAAATCATGGTTGGGAATATGCTAGGGAGTCCTTGAGATCCCACCCACCCCCATCCCCATGTGGGTCCCCAGGTGGGCCCCACCACACACTTGAGCTTACCTTATCCTAAGCTTGAGTTTAGGAGAGCTAGCCTCATTATAAAAATAGTAAAAAGTAAAATTATCATATATACTATATATATACTTAATTCGTTCTACTGAATCAACATACAGTATGTTATTTCAACATGTCAAATAAAAAACTTATAAGCCATGTGTGTTATGACAATGTGAAATGGGAAGTCCATTCTAAGCTCTCATGTGGAATTATCAATATTATAGCAAAATAACATAAAATAAACACATTCACATGATCACCACATTGTGGCAAACTAGTACCTAAATCAATAATAAGAGTTTTTTTGTTAAAAGAATAGAAAAAAAATTGCACTCTCGTCTTGTTCGGCTGAAATCTAGACCAAAACAGCCAAACAGGTCCAGAATCTAGACCGAAATAACCGAATAGGTTCAAAACCTGAACTGAAGCTTTTCACAGGGTTGTTTGATACGGTCACCTGATGAAACAGAATAGTTTTGGCTTGTTCGGCTGATATGAACCAAAATTGACTACTGTACGTACCTTCAAGGTTTGAGTCATATTAGTTGCAGAAAAAAGCCCTACTTTAAAATAATTTAAAAAAAGAAAAGAAAAAAGCCCAGCTAAAAGATTATAACATAAATTAAAGAGGAGAATATTGTGACATTTAGATATTAAAGTTTTTCATTTTTTTTTTTGAATAGTTATTAAAGTTATTCATAGCTATTACTAATCTAAGTTTAAGATCACAAATCCATATAGTAACCTTAGAGAAAAAAGTTGTATCATCATTCATCATCATAGGCATATCCCATCAATTTGGGCGTCGGCTAGAAAAGCTTTATCTATTTAATTCATCAGTAAAAAAAATCCAACAAAGCTAAGACCACAAAACCTACCTAGAAACAACAAATAAGTGCACCAAGAATATATGCATGGTTATATTGTTACTCTTTGACTAGGTAAGAATACACTCACTCATCTTCATGGTTGTGAAGCCCATCTACTACAGGTGACCTTGGCAAATTAAAAAATAAAAAATGTGATACAACTAAAAAAAAAGTCCATGGGCTACACCAATAGTATCAAATTATCCTCCAAATATAGAAGCCTTTTTTAAGTATAATGATAGTACCTAATTATTGTAATGAGCTAGGCTGATAACGCTGATTATTGACCTGTACCATGTTGGTTGATGTTTTTTTTTTTTTTTTTTTTTTAAATCATGCTCTACTTTAGGACCTTAGCTGCATACAAGAGGTGTTCCTCAAGCTTGCTATCCCACTTCCATGGCATTTACATGCACCAACAATTAAGAACTCATTTCCTCATTACGGAATCTAATCCTGCTCTCACTCTTGCTTAATATTCCTAAGGTCACAATGCTCACTAAAATGAAAGTATTTCATACTGAGAATTTCCAAAAAAAAAAAAAAAAAAAAAAAAAATCTGCTATAAAGCTTGTCCAATATACAACCTTAATTCTCACAAGTGAATCTGCACAAAAGAAAGTGTCGGATTGTACACTAACAAGCAGTAGCATTTGAGATATATGTAATTCTTCAAGCCTTAAAAATCCAAAATATATAAAATGACCCACAAGAGTAAGCAGGTAAAACGTCACTAAAGGTCATTACCCGGTGTAGGTCCTGCCGAAGCAGGGTCCTAGGAGGGTCTAGACTAGAGATTTGGCAATTTTACACAAAGTGGCAGCTCACAGGTCTAGAATCTGCATTATCACGATTCGCGCACAGCACCCTAGACTTTTACCATTTCACCAAAGCAATGACCCTTTATAAGTATTTTCTACCGAAACAAATTTTTGCTAGAGTGGCAAAGGATTAGCCAACAAAACACTTCAAAATGGAATTTGGAAACTTTGACAAATTAGACACCACTGAAACACATATCATGGATACAGATCAGCAGAGCATTAAGAAGAATATAAGGTACCCATATTATAAATTTGGCCAAACATTACCTCAACATTCTTCAATTCAAACTCTGGTTTATGTGCCAAGCACATGTTCCCAAATGTCTCACTAGGACCACTTGTTCCATGTAACCTATTTCAAAGAGAATTCCAAGAGTTAGGTGAAAAGCAATAATCAATCTGCAAAAATGCAATGTCTAAGTATTCAGCACTAACATTACTGGCACACACTGGAGCTATGAGTCTAGTAAAGACAACCAGTAGAGCCATAGTACTAGTTTAGACAGGTATACCAGACTTATCATCCTATATATCAGTCCTTTAATTTTTACGTTCTTCAGGCATGTCAAAATAAGTTCTCAATTGATAATTCTCACCGGACTGACATAATATAATGGCTGTGATGGCCGCTATTTGTCATAACCGCCAATAATAGTAGATAACAGGTTTATTATGCACATGAGTTTTGGGTTGATACTGGTGTGTTCTGCACACACATACATATAGATATAGTCACTTTTAGAATGGCAGACTGGTTCTTAAACTTGGTACGACCTGGCCTGTGGATCCCACTTGAAAGCATGAAAATCATTGTGTGTAATGGGCCATGGGTGGATCTAATGATCTCAAAACATGTCACTCAATTTTATTTTATTTTGAAAAAAAACATGTGACTCAGATTGTTTAGACACATAATGCAGTATGCTCAGGCTGTTATGAAAACCAAGCATTCAAGAGAAACAGGTTTTTATATTCAGACTTTTCGGTGTTTCCATTACAGCAAGAAAAGAGTCTATTGCAATTAAAAAGCAGATCCAAGACAAATGAAAATATGAACTTACAGATCCCCATCCAAATATAGTGCAAAGCTGCCACCCCCACCTAGTGCCAATAAGTCATCCAAACATAAATAGTAGAATCTGTTCGCACCTACATTGAAACATTTTCATGCCATTAGATTGAATAAATCATCAATGCTATTCCAATTCCAACTATATCATAACAAGCAGGAACAAAACAATATCATTAAAAAATTGCATTAAAATCTTTACACTTCAAATACTAGAGACTCAAGATTCAACCAGGCCAAACATTCTCTCAGACCCCAATCTTTGTTCATTGGCACATCTTGCTATTGTTGCCTAGATTTTGGTATTTGGATAGTATCCTTACAATTGACCATTGGTCTGCCAAGGGTGATTACTAATGCACTGCATGTGTATTGAGTCTTCAGGATAAGCAGATCTCTGACCACCAGTTGGTGAGTTGCTCCTTTGCATTGGTTGTGGGTTTTCTTTGTAAGGAATTTCAAGTGCAATCGGTTTGCATCTCTTAATCATCTTTTTGATGCGTGGAAGATAGCTCAGTATAGGATCAGATATTTATGTGGAGTCTAGCACTTAGTGACAGCTTTGTGCGCGTGCAAGATAGGATGTTTAGTAATTAATTTATAATTTTAGCACCCCTCTCTCTCTCTCTCTCTCTCTCTCTCTCATGCATGAAATAATTTGCTCAAGATTTCAGACCAGTGTAACTGATCAAGAAAACTTGTAATATAACTGAGAAAAATTTAGCCATGACCCATACAAGAGGGGACATTTATTTTGAGCACTTTAGATTTTTAATAGTGGGGCGCCATTGTGGAGCCTACAAATTTGATACAATTTTATGAAGAAAATTATTGACCTATATATATTTGAATAGTAACATTTATTAATGTAATACAAATACGACATTAATATATTATATTAATATGTGAATAGTTAAATATGTTAATATATCAATGTTACTAGGAAAAATAAATAATTTCAGTATTTTTTGTTCTCTTTAAATAAAAAAATAAAAAAAATCCAAACCATCAACATTAAATGATTAGAATGTCTCCTTAAGTTAAAGAAGTGTCCATGAAGAAAATCGAAAAAAAGAAAAAGAATGTATGACAAAACCCACCTATACAATCGAATGCCCCAATCGGATATCTATTCCTGACTAATTTTATTTTTTTAATGGGGCTTATTCCAAAAATCCCACAAATTCGTAAGAAATTTCATTAATCGCTAGATAATCTCTTAAAAATTGAAATACCAGCGGAAAAGGAAAGTAAAAATCACTAATATTAGCCATTCCGCTGTGGCTATTCCTGCCTAGACAAATCACCAGAATCGCAAAATTCAATAAAACAAATATCGAACCATAAGATTCATAATTAAATCCTAAGATTCACCTATTAATGGTATTCGTTGTTTAGATACGAGTCTTCTCCATAGAATACAAACCGTAGGATTTGGTTTATGAGCCCTACGATTTTAACTACAATGCCCCTAACAGTATAAATCATCCAGTTTGCATGGTTTTTTTAAGAACATAGGTTTTGAAAACAGACCAAGCCATTTTAGGCTCCGTTCTGGTGTAACAAGGTCAAACTGCCTGTTCTAGTCCAATTTACAGAGCACCTAATAGTGCTCCATACATGTCTCATGTATTTTCAATATAACCATTAAGGATGCATTTTTTCCTTTTTCAATGCTAACCAAATTAGTAGCGTTAGTACCCTTACAAAAAACTGCCTCAGTAGCCTTTGCCTTCTCTAAATCAATAAAAACCTCATGCAAAATTTTCACGTCATTGAATTTTCCATGAATTTCTCTCTAAAAACAGATAAGAAAAGAAAAGAAATGATATGAGATATACTAAATGAAAGAATTATGTATGTGTAACCAAACCAAAGCATTGGTTAAATGCATACCAGTTGCTCGAAATAGCCTTGGTTCACCATATATAGTTGTGAAGACAAATGTTTGGCTTGTTCCCTACCAGCAGTAAGTGATAAAATAAAACTTTAGATCAGTATACTAATAACTAAAAGGCCAAACAGGGGGAAAAATAGTGACCAAGAAACGGAAAAATGATCATAAAAAAGCAAAAAACTTACTTGATATTTTCTTTTTGTTGTAGGTTTTAAAGGGCATTCTAAGAGCCCACCAAATATTGCACCTTCCCTGTCCCCTGCAATCTACTAGCATAAAGATCATGTCAGATACTTATTCCTCATGAACAAGACAAGCCACGTCTTCCCTAAATGAAAAACGTCAAATGTTTCCAGAACTAAATACCAAAATGCTTCTACCAAGAGAAAGAAACCCTTGGTTGATCGCAGAGATTCCCACAAGAAATTCAGCTTACCAATAAACAAGGTCCAGGAATATCACAACTCTTTCGAAGAAGTGTGCGAAGTGATATACCATGTTTCAACGTACTGCCCTTCATTTCAATTAAGGGACAACATCAAGATCCAAACTTCAAAATTAAGACAAAAATATTAAAAAGGAAGCATGTTTAGGAATTACCTGTACAACAAAACCCATTGGCACCCTTTCACTATATTCGGAAGTGACGAGTGTAGGAACTCAAACAAATCCGACGATATGAATGAAGATTCATCCATAAGATCAGGAATAGACTTGACTACATCATCAGAGGTAGAAGTCTCTTCGATCTTTGGTGTTTCTTCAACATTATCAGAACAGCTAATGTTCCTTTCAGAAACATGATCTACATCTTCTTCACAAACCTCCAGGCTCTCATAACCACTATTTTCAAGTCCACATTCTACACTACTACCATGTGATCCGTCTTTCCACCTAGAATGAATGATTTTCCATCTACTCGAAAGAAGTGAAGATGGACTCGAAAGAAATGATGACGGACTTGAAAGAAGTGACGACGGACTGGAACGAAGTGATGACGGAGAAGTATCATGTCTGCTATTTTGCTTGTTTGTTTTGTATCCATCCAAACCAGAGCTTGTTGTAGGGCGAAGGGAATATATCAATGATGAGAAAGAATCTGATACAGGACGAGCTACTTCCTCTTCCTTGGAAATAGGCTGCAGGGCCTGAAAACATAAAAGCTTCAAATTACAACAGAACTTCACTATCACGGGATATAGCGATCATGAATTGAGTTGCATTTCAGATGAATCTTATATCATTATCATCCCCACAACTCATACAAATTGGCACATCAGTGCAAACCATGAGCAACCAAATCATAGGCCACTTCACATGGAAAGCGCAATTCTTTTCACATCAATCTGCCATCAATTGGAGATATGTATATCACGATTCATAATGACTAGCTGTCTCAAATCATTCGGATGATTAATACAAAACAGATGCTTATCACATCGATCCGTCATCAATTGGAGATATATCCAAAGACAACTTTCATGAATAATTATACTGTTATATGAAATCAAGACATGCAACATTGCCAATAACAAAAACTACACAGTAAATGATGAAAAGAAGAAGAAGAAGAAACACAGATTTGAGATATAACAATCTCGAGCTTTCAGATCAAATCCGAAAAAAGTATTTCAAACAGGCTCGCGATCAGATCGGATACCGGAAATGATAAAAAAAAGGCGAACTTCTTAGATTTCAACAGATTTTTCTCGAAATGGATATCAGAAGAATGGAATCAAGCAAATCGATATCGGATTCTTGTTCAAAATTCGAATCTGTTAGAGAGAGAGAGAGAGAGAGAGAGAGAGAGAGAAATCGATCGATACCTGGGGATCGGGTTGAGAGACGGGAGAATCTGAGGAGGGAGACAAGGGAGAATCGGAGAGGAGGCGAGAGATTTTGTCTGAGACTCTCTCTTTCCATGAAAGCATCGTAGATGAGATGAGAGATCCAAGCCCTAGCTTTGATTTGAGGAGGGAAGGGAAGGCGATGGAGAAAAGGAGCTTCTCCGCTTTCTCGGTTCTTTTGCTTCTTCCGTTTGTTTCAACGGGGCATTATTAAGTGGTCGGGGTGGAAAAAGGAAAAGGTGAGAGGGAAAGAAAGGTGTCGGTGGGCGACCCATTTTAATGATTGGATTGGAAACGACGGAAATGGAAAGAAACCTGTTTCAACGGTCAGCAAAAGTGAAGGTTCAATGTAGGAATATCACAACACTTTTAACACGCGCACGCTTCTATTTCTTCCAGTCTAAATCTAACTTTCGTTTTTTCTTCTCTCTCTCTCTCTCTCTCTCTCTCTCTCGATCGACTTGTGAGCCAAAGGCTATAGAAACTCTTGGACCACCTTTCATTTTCTTGTTCACCATGAATTAGTGCTCACAATTTATAAAATCAGCCATGTGAAATGTCACTGGTTTCCCATAGAATTAGCAAAATTTTAGTTTTCATGGTACGAGAGGTGGCTCCAGGAATTCAAGTAAGTGGGGTCAAAAAATATTTATCTTCCGCAACCCTGCCACTAGGGCTATCAAAGGGTCGGATCCAGGCCGTGCCGAGGTTAAGCTCTTATCCTACCCTCTCATTTGCGAACCGGGCTTAATCGAGTAAAAACCTTCGACTTTCACATGGGGGGCCTGTAATTTTTAGGCCCTTACCCTACATTCAAATATTTAGTATTAGAAAAATGCGAGAAAAATGATAAAAATAAAAAGACCTGAGATAAAAATGCTATTTGAGCTTCCTATGAGTGCATATCCATTTAAATTTATAATCCATTTAAAATTATTTGGCTGCCCATGACACAAAAGTACACGGTTTATCTTAATTGGATGTTACAAAAGGGTCAAAAATTTATAAGCCATTTTCTCTCTTTCAGGTCAAACTTTTAAATTAAGTTGGTTCAAAATCTTCCCATAAGATTGTTTATAGATTTCAGTGGAGTCAAAACTTCCCATTAGATGTTTTTTTTTAGATCTCAGTGGGTCAAAAGCTTCTCACTCAGAGGTTCACATAATTTTTATGAATATGTTTTCAGATCTCAGTGGGGTCAATTGACCCCACTGTGAACAACATGGCGCTGCCATGCATGATACTACTTTAACCCCATTGTGAACAACATGGCGTTGCCCATGCATGATACTACTTTATAGAGAATTTGTGAAGTTAAGTGGGGCAATATTGTGGGATGCTTTTCTCTTGATCGCATTACCGTGCTGGTCGCTACGCAAGATGTGAAATTTAAGGGACTCACCTTGGTGAAATTTATAAAGTCTAATGATACAAACTCTCAAAATTCTCAGAAATAAATATGCCCTTAATTTTGGTTTTTTTTTTTAATATAACATGTGGGCATTCTCACAGGAGAATATTCAGCTTGGTCAGATCTTTGTGAAAAGTTCCAGAGTTTAGTTAGATATCTAATGTACCATGCAATGAAATGAACAACAACAATGAGTCTGAATCATTTGAATGAGTTAGCTAAATCCTAGTGTAATTAGGCCTCACCCACTCTTACAATGTCCTCTTTTCAAAAGGATGAAAAAAATAAAAAAGGAACAGCATGGGGATTTAAGATTTTCTTTTCGAAACAGGGTGAGGAATTGAGGACCATTGTCCTCTATTCCAGATTGATGACATATATATTGACATATTGTTGGTGGTCCCACTGACAAAGAGGGGATGAGTTGCTCCTTAGCTGTCCACAAAGAAACGAAATCCTATGCATCTTTTCCCTCCCAGTGAAATGCGCTTTTCACACCAGACGGGATAGTGGGATTTCAAATCTCCCTCGTCCAAGCCGAGGGAACCTCCTGCACATAACTGGCGGGATACCCTCGTTACAAAATAGTAATAAAATAAAGAAACAGTTATAAAATATTTACTTTCATTGTTATTTGAGGGCCCTAGATCAGATGATGGCAGTGTCTATAGAGAATCTATTTTGTTAATTATATTGATCATGAACATTCTTTTTTCCCTTTATGAATCCCATATCTAAATTAAATTTTTTTAGTAGCCTACTATTTTTTCAAGAGGAATTTGCGAGGGAAATTATAGTTTCCATGATATGAACCCCTTTATGATATCGATCATGTCCCAAAACGACAAAAAAAAGAAGAAAGAAGAAAAATGCCAAATGAGGACCCCTCCCGTAACCGACATTGAACTGAATCCTGCTGGGACGTATGCGGTCCTAGGGGAATTTTGCTCATAAATTTCTCTTTTTTTAAAGTTGGCTGTAGCTCGCAATTTGTGATGCCTTTGCTGCAATATAGGGAAGGAGAAGAATTCAAAATTGATATTATCTAATCAACAAACTTGCATTTTTATTTGGTTGCCTATTGTTCACCATGAACTTCAAGCGGGCCTTGATTATATGGAGGAAATCGGAGCTTTCTCTATTTTTAGTTTCAGACCCGGGCCTCGGGAAGGTTCAGATCAGGCCCATGCTACCCGGCTCTAAATTTTCACTCACAGACTCACAATTCACAGTGACAGAAAAAGGACTGCCAGTCAAAAAAAAAATAAAAAAAATAAGAAAAAGGCAGCACGGTAGACCTGAAAAATGGGGAATCCTCTGAGAATAGAAGGTTGTCTCTTTGAATGGGAGTTCAGCTCTCACCATATGGCCTATGGATAAATTACAGGGCAGTGATTTTTTTTTTATATGATTGCACCGTAGTCTAATTTATCATTGTATTAATGTTGCTATGAATGAAAATGGTTGGATTATGAATAACTGTTTTTCCTTTTAATTTTCACCAAAGTTTATTTTATAAGAATTTTTTTTTTTTACAATTTTCAATATAATTTTTATTTTCAAAATAATGGGGGTACAAGGAGTGCTGCCATTTTGATAAAATAGGATGCCAAATGGTAGACAGCAAATTGTCAATTGCTAAGTTTTGTGCACGGCTGTAATTGGATGGGGAAGCCGGCCAAGCATAGTTGGGACAAAGCTACTACTCATCACCAGGGAGATGTATAAAGTTAGGGTGGCAAATGGGTATACAATTAGCCAAGTATATAAAGTCCATAATTTCAAATAAAGCGGGTATGGAACTTAGTATGGATATTGGAGAAATCTGAATCCATATAGAGGTTTGGAAACATTCGGATTTGGAACCGGTCCCTATATGTTTTGACCGAAGGATCTGGATTCAAGATGATTACATTCAAATATTAAAATAAGTATAGGATTTATGCCGCTTGAGCTGTATTCTTCTTTGGAGAGTCTACTTGGTCTTGATCATTATATAATTTTATAGCCCCAACTGTATATTGATTTTTTATTTTTTATTTTGAAACAGTTATATCCAATTATACTTATGCACTCCACATTTTATTTTTGGATTCATTTTTTTTTTTTTTAAATTAATGTTGGATTCAGATACAACACAGAGGTTACATGTTGGATCCCAATCTATAAAGACCGGATCCACCATGGTCCGAATCTGGCCCATTTGCACCCTTCCATAGAATGAAGAGATAGCAGTAGAGACAAAGGGACAGAAAAATCTGAATCAGAAACAAAATAATATTCAAGGACAATTTAAGCATTAAGTGTTGGTTCACTTAACGGAGAGCCAAAGATGGAGAAACAGATACGAAGATATCAACTTTAAAGGGATTGTGCTTCACAAACATGGCGAATAAGAGAACTAGATCTTAATAAATGAATGGCTAGGAGTTATGAAGGCAAACTTCAATAAACAAATGGCACTAGTTTTTTGCACTATACAGTCGGTATACAGACAGAGACCTTACTACTAACAGTGAGATAGTGTTTTCAGATCCTCTTCATTAAGAAATGAAGGAACCACAATAGCTGGTTGAACTACAAAACCCGCTTCTCGGCAAACATTTTCAAGTTGCTCTACTTGTGAAGGACCATTTGGGCAGAAAGCAATCACCGCTCCTCCACTGCCAGTAAACTTTGATGCAGCACCAACACTTCTGGCCACCTCAACCATCTTTAAGTTCAAAGAACCAAGCGCATCATCTCCAAACATACTCCTGTGAACATCAAAACAAGCAGAATGAAATCATATCAGAAAATAGCAATAGCTATGATTTATCATGAAACAGTAGCAATAGCAGCTGTGACAGTGACAATAATAGCAGACATGCACAATCACTAAGACATTAATTCTTACGGCCTAATTGCTGGCCATTCCAGCAATATCGTTCTTACATTTCTGCAAAGCAACATTGTATCTTAACACAACAAATGTATAAAGACATTGTTGCACCTATTCATAGATGAGATCCTCAAAATGCATGTCTATATATTCTTTTTCCCAACGTTGTAACCAACGGGAGTCGGGACCAAAGGGAACCACTTGAACCGGCAATTTGCAGAACATGAAAACCCAACCAGAATTGTAGACTTGACAGCTACGCTGCTGCAAATGCTTAGTTGTTGATACTGCAGATTCTGTACATCAAGGGCCTACGGTAACATCAGCTAGACAATTTTGCTCGGATGGATCTCACTGTAATGGAGCATGCCATTAAAAGTATCCCAAATTGAAGTCCACATATAGAAAAATTGGAGGCAGATGCAACTGCATTATATTTGTCTTAGCAAAGGTTCTTATCATCCAACAATTTATGATGATGCAATCCCAGTTTACAGATTGTTATGGACCCGGATGCTTTTATTCTCTTATAAGTTAAAACTGATGGGTGTCAATAGAGAGACATAACAATCAGATGAAAATGAGGGAATCACAATTCAAAATCAAAAGAAATGCAAGTAAACAAATAACAGATCACCCTAAATAATAATTGAAGCCAAGATAATAAAATAGTCAATGGTGAAAACCCCAAAGAAACTTTGCAGAAGGAAATTAGAGAGTACATAGGGAGGAAGTACAGAGAGAGGATGTACATACCCTAATAAAATGGAAGAGAAATGTTCAACTAACATGACACAAATACTAACTTTTATCCATTATCAGAAAATAAATAATAATAAAATCAAAGCTGACCACCAATCAATTATTATGACTTGAACTTTAGGTTACTGGCAAGTGGCAAGTGTACAATTGGAAGCAACCAAGCCACTGGTGCATCGCAATCTTCTCATATCAACTTGCTAACCTTGAAAAAGATGTGGACGAAAAAAAAAAAAAAAAAAAAAAAAAGGCTCACTGAGCCCATGTGCGAATCCACAAATGGAAACATGTATAGACATCCAAGCCATCAGCTAGGTGAACCCCACATGTACAATTCCACTATAAGGTGAGATGGAGTGGTACATTAGAAGTCTGTCCACTTATCCTCACATGTGGATCACCTTATAAATGGGCTGTTCTAGTTTTAGTCCAGGCACAATTAATGCATGGCTTGGATCTCACATGCGGATGCCCGAGTCTGTATTTAGACACATATATTGGCTTCACAAATATAAGAAAAACATTTAAGGCTCATTTGTTAGCCCAATATTGAATTCCTAGGAATTCTACGCATCACCTTCCTATTGAAGGGGCTAAAGTTGAAGGAGAAGATCCACAATTGGACATTTCCCTTTTAGAGAAAATGATTGCCTAGACATGATTCTAGTACATCAAAACTTGGGTAAGAGAGGGTCCCATCTACATCTCCACCTTGTATCCATGACTCATCAACCTTCAGAATTCCTTTATCAGAACCGACCTAGTATGAATTCATTGGAATGCAGATCAAGAAAGCAAAGGGGCACCTGGTACTTAATGGGATGTACGACCATTGAATTATTATTGACATATATGTTTATTTCAGTCAAAACCATGATATTCAGAAAAATCAACAATAAAAAATAAAAATAACTATTAGGAAAACCATGATATCTTGTGCAAGGAGCTTCCACCATTGGAAGGCCAATGAATCTTGATCGGATGATCTTAATTCTTCAATCAAAGAGCTGCAAGTAGAAGTTAAAAATACAGCATCAATCCATAATCAAGATCAGATAGATAGGTGCACTATCAGATATCAGTATATACCAATCTGATAGTCTACCAACAGAAATGAAAACCATATCTATTGCCTAGATCACTGAATCAAAAGGGCCCCATGTTTTACAATTTTGGGGCCTAGGGACACACAGCATACTCTCTAGTGAGGATCACATAATTACCCCCATTAAATATATAAGAAAGCATGTAAGACAACCACGACTGAGGACATCCATTTCTACCAATGAAAATAATTGCTTTATATAGCAACAGAATTTGTGTAATGTAAGGCTCTGAAAAGAAAGAAATGACGAGTTACGTTGTTTTAACCTTCTAAGATCAAAATTGCGGTTCATGAGTTCTGCAAGTTTAGTATAGTCCTTTTCAAGCAAAGCTGTGTGACCTTCCAGGGCTATTTTTGCAACTTCTTCCATTGATGATATTATAAACTTGTCACCATCAAGCCATCTCTTACGAACAGTGCTGTGAACCTGTATTGACAAATGTTGTGAGATAATAACATCTTTAACATCCACATATGTTCAAAATAACTGAGACTTCATCCCTTTGGTGGACGGACCCTCTAGCCAGTGTAATTCAGAGAGGCCACTCTAGCACATGCCTCTATGGTGGAGTATACAGATATCCGACATATACAGGTATTGTTTGATCAAACAACGATCACTATTAAATAGAATTACTAAATTGCTTCTCAGCCTGTTGCATCTTATCCAAGTGCATCATTAAGAATACAATGGCAGTATGAAAACAAACCTTCCCAGAATCACTTGGGTTTTCAGCATAAATGAGATGGAGTGGAGGAAGAACGCTAATATCCATTTGGGTATACATCCCATACCCCAGGCTATCCATACGTTCCCTGCAAAAATCCTGCAAGAACAAATATCAGACGTAGAAAAATATTATGAATATCACAAAACTCTGGCCTTTCTGGTGTCTAAAATAAGGGTCTCTAACAGGAGAGAACCACTCCTAACAATATCTAGAGCTTCATCTTCGCAATGCCGCATCAACAAAATGTCCAAGATTGAGCATTTTTGGGAATTTGTGTGTCCCTTTAGCATCACACGAGTTTCTTTTATATTAGGGACTTGGTAGATTTAGGGTGGATAGTGGATACCCTTATTTTGCCTAATCTTAGAGATTACACTGATATATACTCTATCCACATATTACATAACAATTTTCTGGGTTGGGTTGTCTAACCCATAGGCCCATCTCGTGTTTCAAGCCACTCATTATTGGGTCCATAGACCACTTCCCGGTTCCTATCTCTGTCTCTACACAAAATTGTTGGTTTCTTCTTCTTCTTTTTTTTTCCTTATTTATCTTCTTAAAGTGAGGGTTCCATTTCCATATGATACTCCCTTGAACAAATGATGGAAAATAGCAATTATGGGGGTTAAATAATTTGTCAGGAAAGCTGTTTCATCTCTCTAGAGGTTCCAAACAGTTGATGTCCTTAAATGGTAAAATGTGCTGAATATGCTCATTTATATTTTCAATATGACATGTTGCATACCATGTAAACAAGCCCTCCATAGACCTGTGCAACTCGATCTTGTAGACCAGCGACAATGCCAAGTTCCATTTCTGCACTAAGAATCAAGTTAGGTCTGACCTCCACTTTAACCAGGTGCCTAACTTTGTAGAAGTCCAACAAGCAGCTTAAGGCAGCACAAACAATGGCACTTGAACCTGAAAGCCCTGCCTGAAAGGTCAAAATGATAGTAGTTTTCAGTTTGACAATTCAGAAAGTATGATAATCCATCTATGTAGGAGAAAATGGATTATGGAGCAACAACGAATGATTTCCATGATCTAAATTACTCAAAATCAAATATAGCATGATAATCAGTTCTATCCTAAAAGTGCAAGTGTCAACTTCTAGAGCTAATGAGAGGAAAAATAGTAGTGCTCCTAGATAATGTTTTGTTGTTTATAAAAAGAAAAGGAAATAAAAAAGGGGAGAGAGAGAGAGAGAGAGAGAGAGAGAGAGGAACTTTGGATTTAAAAGGGAAACTTGATTTGAAAGAAGCAGAAGAAGACTGGCGCCCTTTAAACTAGCAATAGAACTGAACACATTACTAGCAATTTTCTAATGCATGAGAAAAGAAACATGCAACTTTGAAGACACCTCATCTCATTGACACCCACAGACCCACTCCAT
The DNA here is from genome assembly GCA_028538565.1 of Umbellularia californica. Lineage (NCBI taxonomy): Eukaryota > Viridiplantae > Streptophyta > Magnoliopsida > Laurales > Lauraceae > Umbellularia > Umbellularia californica. Next base: position 6,193,017 of record JAPQWN010000001.1, on the reverse strand, counting down.
CCTTTTCAGCATGCTAGTAACTTGTGAGTGAGTATTGGACTAAACACACAACGTAACTAGTTCAAGTAATAACACTTATATGGACATTGTTTCCGGAAGCATAACTTACAGAGATAAGGGATAATTAGATGGCTTATCTACCCAAGTAGATCCTGATGAAATAAAGATTACAATTTTGCATCTTAACTCGGCAAAATGAATTATAACGAATTAATGAGAATCCACTCTCTTGTGGGTTAAATGTTTTGCTTCATTGAGGCAATGCTCTCTCTCTCTCAAGTCTTCCTTCTTTATTCTCCTCATTGACCATGCCTTCTAGAGTCTTCTTAGATGTCTGTGATTCTCACCTGTGCTGCCTGTTTGATCGAGCGACAATTTCAGGGTAATAAGCAATGCAAAACGATTCTAGTTTTTTCAGGAATGTATCTTAATGTTTTTTAGGCTTTTGCTCCTTTCTGTTGGGGATACAATTTATAACTAATTTGAAAGAAGGAAAAAAAAAACCTAACATCAATGAACAGCATGTAGCAATACAACTAATTATGGTGTCAAATAAATTGATTTTGAAATTTCAAAACTCAATAGCATGCAGTAGTATCTATGAAATGTATAAAAGGTTCAGAAAAAACCCAATGCTTAGTTTTTAGAATTATCATCATTTGAAATATTCACCTGGCGAGGAATATTGGTATCATATGATAGAGTGAAGTTTCCAGCTTTGAGATCAATCTTGTTATCAATGCAATACTTATAAAAAACCTTACAGATTGACATAAGCAATCGCACTCCTCCATAATAGCCTTCATTTTGCAACCGATTCACCTGAACCAAGTGGAAAAGTGTACTATAAATAATTGATAAACCATAGATACACATGCATTCACACAAATCTAACTAATGGAATTATCCACTTTTTACACCACTTGATTTGGATTATGATTTTGTCCATGATAATGTTAACATCATATCTTGACATTTTTCAGTGATTGATTCTCCATCTCCTCCCTCCCCTTCCACACTCAAGGCAATGGCCTGAGGTGAGCTTCACACAGTGTTAGCCAGGCAAGTTTTAAGAGCTGGAGATCATTTCCATGTGTGTGAAACTCACATAGTTCAATAGATCTAGAATATTGCTCTACTGCCAGAAATTGGACACATGAAATCCCCAAAATTCCACACATGCGAAGATCGCATGCATCCATTGGTAATCCTCCTTCAATCAGATCCATTGAACGGCAGACTGTATGTCATCGACGGTCTAGATAGATCACAGTACTGGATTCGATAAGCACATAGCAGGATTCTCCAAGACGGCACTTCAGATCGAAACGAAATGCAACGGAGAAGAAGAAGAAGAAGAGAGAGAGATCGAGATGAAGGAACGAACCAGATGATCGATTGAATCGAAGCGGACGAGATCGTGAACTGGATGTGGCTGGATGACGAGATCGTCAGACGGCTGCAAGCGAGCGGAGGCCGAGAAATTGCCGAGGCTGAAGGAGATGGTGCGGCCGAAGTAGACGTCGCTGGGATTGCCAAGGAGGCCTACTCGCGCATACGCCTTGTGCTCTATGAATGGAGGAGGAGGAGCAGATCCGTTTCTTCCGTCCGCTGCGTCGGATGTAAGGCTACTGTCGTTCGCCATCGTCTCGCCCTCTCTGCTTTCCGGCTCACGCGAAGAAAGTGGGCGCAAGATGCTGACGATGCATCGATCTTTTGCAGTTGGTACTAGGTATGTAAGGGGCGGACCCACCTCGCCCCATCGTTCTCCTTGCCTTGTCCCCACTTTTATTATTGCAGCCTGGCGACACGTCTCATGGTTATCTTTTATATCCTCTTCTTTTGTTTGCTTTCGCCGTCGTGTGACGACAATGGTCGGATCTAACAGGATCGCTCCGCCCTGCTCAAAACGGGCTTCAATTTTGCCTATCCAACTTTTCAGCGTCTCCGGGGCTCTCTTATGCTGTAGCTTAATTTATCCTAAACTGAAATATGACCGATCTCACAAATTATGGCCCTGACTCCATTCAACGTTTCAACTCCCGCCAGAAAGTTGAATGTGGTCAGGCCATAAATCGGGCCAGAGAATCGGGACATGTAGACTTTTTGATATAATATATATTTATCTACTGTTATAAATGAGGGATATTGATGTGCATCTTTCTCCACCGTATGGTGATGGAAAAATTTAATGGGGTCCATGTAGGGCCTCACTGATCATGAGACTTGGGAGTTGAAAAGAGACATTTTGGATGGGCCCATATATCAATTTTGGAGTTAATCTCATGCGTCTAACCCCCTTTATCCATGGCCCATAGGTTTAATGAAATTTATATTAAAGAAAAAGATTTGACCTTCGATCCAATCCATTTGGATAGGTGAAAACATGGTGGATTTAGTGTATTTAAGGAGGTCCGATATATGTAGACGATTTGGATGTATCATAAATTTGGCTACACTATGTTGTTCCTCACTTATAATATAGTGAGAAATGGATGCACGTGAATATTTTTCATTAAGCATATAAGAAAAATTCATGTGGAGGAAGTAGTGTTGGGGGATTAATTAAAGAAATGTGAGAAGTTAAAGGAGTCTGGATCACCTATTTCGTAGAAACAATGAGATACTACATCAAATCCAAGAAGAGAATTTGTATAGGTGGCGAATGTAGGGGGATTCAAACTTGAATTTTGCACTCGCCACCTATACAAAATATCTTCCTTGATTTGATGTAGTATCTACCTGGTATCCAGACTCGAATTTAAGGGTCCGTTTGACATCATTCTCGTATTGTTTCCAATTTTATGCTCAAATCAGGTTGTACTAAAATTGATTTGTAACCTACAGTATATGTAACCTCATCTCAAACATCAAATCAAATGATTTCTTGAAACAATAGTTGCATAAAAAATATACCCCCTTTTTTACTCTAGTCAAGCGGAACACGCAAGTAGAAAGAGTGTCATATTTAAGGATTGATATATAGGCTTGAGAAATAGAGTTACCAACAAAGCAACTATAATAATTTAAAAAAAAAACACCTTTTCAAGAAGATAAAAGAAGAAACATAAAATCCTGATAAAAAAAAGAACTATGTTAGCATGTCATAACTCAGCTCGTTAATGTCGGCCCTGGAACAAAACTCAAGGTCAATCCACTAATAGCTTAGTGGTGAGGCATTTTCATCTCCTAAGGGCTTGATCTTGGTTGTTGATTTGGGAGTCGGGTAGGGGTGTGTCCTTTTCTTGATCTTGGTTGTTGATTTGGGAGTCGGGTAGGGGTGTGTCCTTTTTTTAGTGTGTTAGTAATTACTACCAAAAGAAAAAAAAAAAAAAACTGAAGAACCCCTTTTGTTTATATTTTATTTATAGACTCTCAGTGATAGCATGATAAGTTGGAGTTTAATTTTTTTTAACACACACTGTTTAAATATAAAAAGATAAAAATAATTTAAAAACAGGACAAAACCATATATTGTGTACTTTGGAAAAAAATTAAAAAAAAAATTAGATAAAAGAATCAAGCTATCACGATAGAAACTAGGGGTGTACATGGGCGTTTCGGATCGGTTTAGAGGGGAAACCATCAACCAAACCGAACCCAGCGGTTTTCTATTTTTTCATACCATACCGAACTGAACCGCCCATGTGTTCAAATCGAACTGAACCAAACCGAAAGGAATTAGATTGGTTACCCTTTTTTTGTTTAATTTTATTTTCACAAAAAAATAACAGTTCAATTGGTGAGAGACGTTGTACCTAAGTAACGGAGTGGGGTTCGAGTATTCCTCAAGTAATTTTTCATATTCCTTTATATATTTTATAAAAAAATCTATATTTATATAATTAGTTCAGTTCAATTCGGTTTGAACAGTTTAATCGCACATTCAAATTGAAAAACGAAACCGAACGGAATAGTTTGAAGGAAATCCGAATCATGACCGAACCGATCTCCTACAAAACCGATCTAAACCGCCCGGTTCGGATCGATTTAGCGGTTTTTTTTTTACACCCCTAATAGAAATGATGCTGCACTTTTTCTTTTTTTTGCTTCCAAAGTACCTGGGTGTTTTATCCATAGGACTTTGTGTTTTATCAAAGACCTGTATTGCCTTTTGCCTCGTAGACCTCCATGCAAAGAAAAAAGAAAAGGAAAACTTAAACAACCAAGAGTAGGGGATTGAGAAAATTGACTCAAGATTCTGGATCTGTTCCATACCTCAAATTTCTCCAGTTAATGAGGAATTTTGGATTCTCTATAGTAATGTCTACAATAGATTGAGCAGTGAGGACAAAAATTTCAAACCTATGCTTAAAACCTTGGTAAAAGACTGAACACGGGCTCCCTAATAATGGACTAGGTAACATTCATTCCATAGGATTTGAGCCCATCGATTTCTGACTTCAAAAGGGTGACCCAACTCCAATTGTAGTGTAATTTGAACCAGCATCAACAAAAATAGGGGGATTTCATAGATGGGCCCCACTGATGGATAGATCTGAATGACATATATTTGATTGAGAAATCCCAGGGACAGACGCCCCGGGACAAGCGGCGGACAGACACTGTGATTTTGGTGCCTTGAGAAACGTGCGTGCCTCTAACGTCTGTCCGCCGCTTGTCCCGGGGCGTATGTCCCTAGCATTGCTCTATTTGATTATATCGATGCAAATGCATACCTGTCTGGCTGTTTCCACTAGGAATTGCATCCACCTTTGTTTAGGGTATTTATGTTCTTTGCTGTACTCTTTCCATACTCGTTTTGTAGGCTTATGATCAGTCAAAGAAGCTTTTTGTGGGGCATCTCTAAACTGTGGGAGAGACTCCCATATGAGGGAGGTATTATGTGCTAACTGACTGGATGTGTCTTGTGTGTAGGGTTGCAGAATCATACTGTACCCTAATGAAGGCCCAGGCCCGTTTCTAATAATGGTTCCAATTTTGGATCTGGTTTTGATTCGGGACTTGTTTTGTTGGTTCCAAACCCTATTTCTATAGAAAAATTCGAATCCGATTCTGTAACCAGATCCACCTAGAGAACTAGATCTAATTTCAAAATTGGACTTAACTTCTCTTCAATTTTTTCAATTTTTCTTAAAATAAGTAGATCATTCAACTTGTAACAGTGCATCAAGTCTACTACCTCCAACAGTATATATAAAAATGTCAAAAAAAAAAAGTTTATTTCAAGGTACAACTTGCAATATCAAAGACTCATATTCCGGGTCCTAGGTCCATGAGTTGAAATCTATTTAGACCCGGAGGCGGTCCCATTTATCAGTCGGAACCTAAATTAGGTTCCAGACCCGTTTATCAATTGGAACCTAAGATAGGTTCCAGGCTCGGGTTTTCTCGAGTTGGAACTTTCAGGTAATTGGATACCCGTTTGCAACCTTACTTGTGTGGTGTCATTGACTTCTATTTCAGAATATGGGTCTAAACAGTTCAAGTTGAGACCACTCATCTCGTCAGCTAGGTGGTGTCCTAAAAAATCTCACCATTGAATGAGGTCTACAAGTTTACATCCAAAAAGATTTTTGGTAAAATCTTAAGAGTGTTCGATTAAGAATGGCCTTTGGACCACCAGCTCAGTTCCACATGTATAAACTACTGTACGAAACTCACCTTAGATGCTGTTCTAGAATCAGACCTGGGGTAGTTATCAATAGGGATCAGAAAATGGTCCATACCCGGATTCCCCAACCTGGTTTAATCGGATAATTGGGTCCAATTACAGCTTATGTGTGTTTTCAATCCTTTGAAAATCACAGCAAGTTAAAGAAATGGTGTTTTTCGCATAATATTATCAAAATTGAATGTTATGAGATAATCAAAACCTCCCCAAAATGGAAAAAAAGGAAATCGTGTGTTCTTATTTCGTAAGATATCATCATCAAAGCCTTGTCCCAAGTATGTTGGGGTATTTCCAAAGATATATGTAAATTAAGAATACCTTTAGTTTCAATAATAACCCCTCAAGTGAACTAATGGTCAAGATGGAAGAAGAATAACCTAGATTCAACATGGGCAGTTAGATTCTTCTTGCCTCTATTCTTCTCATTAGGACTCTATTTATCCTAGTTGAGGACCCTTCCAATCAACACAATGGGACATAGAATGGAAGAAAGATTTCTCTAGATTCCATGTATGAAGATTCATATTAATAAATGCTTTTTATCTGTGGACAAAAGAAAGTTGATGTTCTAGTATGAAAATTGTTTTGAGGTATCTCCAATCCACGATAGATCCTACAAGATCAACATTCTTGATCACCTTAGAATAAGGCCCACATGTATGCAATTGCTTATTTTTAAGCCATCGTCTATTTGATTACCAACCAATAGGTACCCACTGAGGGCTTGTTAATTTGGCCACTTCATTAGTAAGGTCAAAAGTATAAATTCTCAAAATTCTCTCAATCATTGTTCAAGAAAATAATAAAAAAAAAACATGTCAGACCACTATAAGATAAAAATCCATCTTCTTTTTACACAAAAGTAAAAAGGATTCCTTATCAAGCCACTAAAAATAAATTTTCATCGTATTATAATTAGACCCCGAATATTTTTTTTATCTCTTCAATCTTCACTTCAGTTCACTTCACCCTACAAGTTAGGGGTTGATGGAGTGAAGCAGAAAAAATTAAACATGATCCTATCACTATGAATGCTGATGGTTTTTGAAACATAATAGAGTTTGATTCATTGAGCTCCTTGAGTTTTGTGATATGGACCCATCATCATCTAAGGGCCTTTGTCTCAATTTGGGGCCATGCTCTACTATGGCTTCTTCAAAGAAGCATTGTTCTTCCGCTGGCTCATTTCTCCATATTACAGACAGGTCCAACCATAATAACTCTAAGATCATAACTGTACAGACGCTTGTACAAATTCTTGAAAAAACAGAAGGATGGGTCACTTGTTTGATCACTCTTTTGTTTTCGGAGTAGCGGTTAGAAAACTTGTATGCTTTTCTGTTTAAATGTGAAAGTGGATATGATACTGTGATGTCCCCTTCTTTATCCTTTCCCTTCTCTATATGATATTAAATGCTATTTTTGGGTAATGATCTTCCAATCTCTATTGAATTCTACAGTGTCACTAGGGAACGACCTTTCATTCATTTCATCTTTTATTACATCCAACAAGTGAGTAGGAGAGGAATATCAACGGGTAAGAACATCTCATATGTCTTAAATGCAGCAATTCTTCTCAAAAAGGTTGGTGTCAATATCCAACAAGGGATATGCTCTGAGAAGTGAGACCCATACCAAAAGGACAAAGTTAAAGGACATGATAACCCAACAAGAAAAATGAATGTAAGGATGTGGTGATTGAAGTTTTCTTCTTATTCTAGAACAACGTCTGCATTCAAACAAGAACATAACCAATCAAGTCACGCACACAAACAGCAAATCAAACCAAAATAGTTATCAAGTGACCCCAAAAGCCACGCGCACTACACCTGCTTTCACAAGCATAAGCACGAGTGATCACCACCACTGTGGGCCATCCCTCTCTACTATATAAGATGGATTCTCAACCACCATTCTTGAGCAGAAACATCCCTTTAAAACTTGTACCTTCTCTTTCCAAAGGTGTGGTGGATATCACTTACTAAAGAGTCTGTGGTTCAAGGGCAGCATTTGCACAAGTAGCACACAATGGCCACAAAGCTGCTGACACTACCACTGCTACTTAGCTTACTGATGATGCTTGCAGTGGCCTTGAGGGCTCATGCAGGAGGAATTGCCATCTACTGGGGCGAGAATGGAAACGAAGGCACCTTCGCAGAGACTTGTTCAAGTGGAAACTATACCTTTGTAAACTTGGCATTCCTTGCCACATTCGGCAATGGCCAGACCCCAATGATCAACTTGGCCGGCCATTGTGACCCCTATTCTAATGGCTGTACTAGGGTACTAGCCTAAGCGATGACATAAAATCCTGCCAGAGTCAAGGGATCAAGGTCATTCTCTCTATCGGAGGAGGGGCTGGGAGTTACTACCTGGCCTCCTCTGATGATGCCAGGCAAGTAGCAACCTACCTCTGGAACAATTTCTTGGGAGGACAATCCTCTTCGATGCCCCTTGGCGAAGCCATTCTCGATGGGATCGATTTCGACATTGAAGGGGGCACAAACCAGCACTGGGATGACCTTGCCAGATTTCTCTCTGGATATAGCAATCAGGGGAAGAAAGTGTGTACTTGACTGCTGCCCCACAGTGCCCCTTCCCTGATGCATGGGTTGGGGGTGCCCTCAAAACGGGCCTATTCGACTGTGTTTGGGTCCAATTCTACAACAACCCTCCCTGCCAGTACACTTCAGGCGATGTGGGTAACCTTGTATATGCCTGGAACCAGTGGACCTCATCAATCCCTGCCACTCAGATTTTCTTGGGGCTGCCAGCAGCACCACAGGCGGCCGGCAGCGGGTTTATCCCTGCTAGTGATCTTTTTTCTCAGGTGCTCCCAACCATTAAAGGTTCTAACAAGTATGGAGGTGTCATGCTCTGGTCTAAATACTACGATGATCTCGCTGGATACAGTTCCTCCATCAAGAGCCATGTTTAACTGCCCCATGTTCATTTTCAATCTTTCAAATGCTCTATCCATCTATCTCTGTGTGCATCTTGTACCCTACTACACTTTCTATGTACTGTGATAATATCATCCACACATGAATATATCAAGACTCCCTCGCTCTCTTTTACGTGTGTATCCCGAAATATGGATAATTAGGAACATCACACGCAGCATTCTAAAAAACTAATGCTCCTCGGGTTATACTTCGTGATCTTGTTCACCAGAGTGTTAAGTGTCACTCTTATACTTTATCTGGAATCAAGTGTCACTCTTCTTTGTGTGTGTGTGTCTCTCTATAGTGACTTGGAACATTTAAGGGCAAAAGACAACTTTTAGAAAGGCTCTTGGAGAGAAGGAATAGGGAAAAAATGTTTTTAATGAAAATAGTTTGGTCCAGCTAGATTTTATATCGTAGTGATATTTTCAATTTAGCATAGTGGCCATGGCCACCATACTCGATATATTAACCACTACTATGTAGTGGCCAATATTTTGTTCCATGACAACCGCTGTTATTAGTTACCTTTCAAAAAAAAAAAAAAAAGAAGCTTTCATCATTTATTTTAAATGCATTTCATCTTTTGAATAATCCAAGGAGCTTTCCATTAGGAAAATAACCCCGTTTTTTCATTCTTTGTACTTGACCATTTGCTGGCCACCAAGCATATATCATGCCTATCATGCAATACTTAGAATGTGAGGATAATATGGTCCATTCTATATTTTTGGGATTTTTGCCTTTACGAGCGGCTGTCCTAAGATTTGGTATTTCCCCTTGAACAGTCGGGATTTAAAATATTTCTTGTAGAGGCACTTGCATAATAAAAGTGCAGCAAGGCCTTAAGATAACATAGGAACAATTATGTAGAAATTTATTAAACTTCAACCACTGACCAACCAGGAGCAGCCCTACACGCAAAATCCATGTATTTTATAAAAAAACAATGGTGGTCCATCTTGTGTGAATGCAGTGCACAGTCAACATTTTTTTGTGAGATAAGGACCTCCACCTAGATGTGTCATATCAATAGTACCAAATGAATCAGTTGCCGAAATCCAAATTGATTTTGTACCCTCTTGTCGACCTTAGTCCCTGCCAAACATGTGCTGGTAACGAAAAGGCCGCATTGCTTACCAATTCCCACTTCCATTTGCAGCCATATGCTTCATCATCAAGGGTCTGTCTTTCCTTTACTCATTTCCAAAGCTAATACAACTGTTCAATCAATGGAAATGCATTATTGAACTAGTACTGCTGCTGCTACTGTTGAAGAGAATCTGCAATGTTTGCTTCTCCCCATAAAACACTTCTTTTTCCGAAACCAAGAAAAGAATCAATCAACCAAAGCAATGACAGAAGGATCAGAGGCCTGACACAATCAGATGATATCCACGGCCACCCATGAAATCATGTCAGCTGAATCTCCTGTTTTCAGATAGCCGGATAAAATAGTCTGAAATATTAATACCATCTCTTCTTTGAGAATTGCCTTTATAACTTCAAAACTGAAGGGCTTGTATTCCCCACTTGCAAACATGTAATTTGGAATAATGCTATTGTTCCATTCCAAACTCAAACCTTCTTATACCAATCAGATGTATTGTAGAATGATCAATTCACATCTTCATCATTATCGTCAATTTGGGCTGGCTGAGTGCTACTTTCTAATCAGTTAGATTAAAAAACTACAGTACAATTTGGCAAGTTTAGCAGCATGCATGGCTGACAAAACCCTCTTACTCCAAGTTTGAGAATGGCACACGCCAAAAATAGACGTAAGTGGGAGGAAAACTGAAGCCAGCCATCTGCAAATTCGAACCCTATCCCAGCGCAAATCCAATTCATGTAAAACTTGGAATGGACTATTGGAATTGATTTTCAACTTAATTTACCAGAAATCTCCACATGTGCAGCTACCATTCTCAAACCTGTGGTACCTGTTCACATCCCTCACAACAATCTCCCTCTCCAACACCCTGCTCATGTACTTGAAGGCCTCATGGCAGTCCCTACAAATTCTCAGGTTCTTAACCACTCTAAGAGCCTTTCCTGGCGGTGCCGCCCCGCTCACCACCCCAAATGCCACTGCCAGCTTCTCACTGTGATACCAAAGCGCCTCCCTTTTCTCAGCTTCCTCTACCTCATGTAAAACCACCTCTGATGCCTCCACATATCCCAATTTAGCAATCTCCTCCATCAATTCCGCCAACTTGGTGTAAATCTCCGCTGCCCTTTCATGCCTCCGGTCTCCAGCCATGAACACATGCACTTCTCCACGCACTTCAATCCAGCTTCTCCCACCCTCTTTCCTCACCCCTCTCTCTTTCATCAGTGTCCTCACTTGGGCCATCTCTGACCATCTACCTGCCGCTGCGTGGATGTTTGAGAGCATGACATAGGCCGAATCATCGCGTGGGTTATGGTCTACGAGCCGCAGGCCCACTGTCCTTCCCAAGTTGGGAACGCCATGGACTGCACAAGCAGTGAGCAGGGTTCGCCACACTGCGGTGTCCGGTTCAAATGGCATTGTCTGTACAAGATGCTCGGCCTCCTCAAGCCGGCCCACACGGGCCATTGCACCCACCACACATGTGTAATGCTCGAGCCCCGGTGCCACCCCGAAATCACTGCTCATAGAGTGGAGCCACCGGTCCGCTTCAGTGACAGAGCCCGAGTTGCTAAATGCAGTAAGTATAGCAAGAAAGCTGAGCTCGTCCGCAACCAACCCATAGTCAGCCATTCTATCAAACAGTTGGAATGCAGAAGTAGAATCCCCCTGTTGAGCATAAGCTGACATCATGGCATTCCATCCGACAACGTTTGCTCCAGGAAGCATTCCATCAAACACCTTCCGCGCATCCAAAACAAGACCGGACTTTCCATACGCGTCGACCAACGCAGTGGACACCACCACATTCGATTCGAGCCCTGCAGCGACGGCGTGGGCGTGGAGAACCCGGCATTGCTCCAGCGCGGCTGATTCCGCAGCAGCGCGCAGTACCCCGGACACGCTGTACATGTTGGAGGCGACGCCGGCAGACCTCATGTCGGAGAAAAGCGAGACGGCATCGGCGGGGCGGGAATTCTGCGCGAGGGCGACGATGGCGGCGGAGTAGCAGACGTCGTCCCGGTGGGGGATTTCGTCGAATGCCTGGCGGGCGTGGTCGGGGAGGCCGAGTTTGGAGTAGAGGTGGACGAGGGCGGAGCCGGAGAAGGGGAGGGAGGAGAGGGAGAGCTTGAGGGCGAAGGAGTGGAGCTGGAGGCCGGCGGGGAAGAGGGAGGGGGCGGAGGCGCAGGTTTTGAGGAGGGAGGCTAACGTGCGCTGGTTGGGGAGGACGGGGTGGTGGAGCATGGAGAGGAAGAGGCGGAGGGAGAGGAGAGGGCTGCCGGCGAAGGCGGAAATGATGGCGGTCCATGAGACGACGTTGGGGGATGGGATCCGGCGGAAGACGAGGAGGGCATCGGAGAGGGTGGAAGGGGTCTTGGAGTAGAGGGTGATGAGGTTGTTGAAGAAGGAACGGTCCTTGAGGGCCGTCTTGATGGCCCACGCGTGGGCCACACGGGCATCGGTGGGGCCCACCAATCGGACGGATGGCGATGAGTCTTGCACTCTCGGGCATGATAGAGGAAGTGGGGCTGATGGCATAGTTTCACCTCAATTTGTAATTGGGGTGTACCATCAAATAGTTCCTGCCAGAGACTTTCTCTCCCACTCGTCTTGTTAATCAGATGATTTCCGAATAGGTGCATGCCCTTGAGCCCACTCCCCCATTGTATTATTATAATCATTTATAGAAAGCCTTTATTAAATATTTATCAATTTGAGGGTAAGTCCAAGTCCAAGTCCAAATCCAACTTTTGTACGACAGCTGCGGGCTGGAACCCTAGCCCAGGCAGGAGAAGGAGAGCTGCGGTGAGGGAGCTCTTGGGTGAAAGAAGTAGAATCCTATACATGTTGAAGTAACTAAATAAGAACTAATGTCTTTTACCACTGATATAAGAAGTCATTCTTTAACTTCTATTTATCAATATCAATATCAAAGTTGGGTTAAAAATTAAATTATTATGTATCTATCAATATCAAGTTGGATTCGATCCCTAGTGGGAGGTTTGAACATCCTTCCTCATGGCTAGTGAGCCACAGCATAAAAAAAAGAAGAATAAAAGTTGGTTTCAAATCAACTCCAATTTAGATATGAAATTTGATGATACGCCATCTAAGAAGTGTGCACACCCACCTTAAGAGTTGGTGGAGTTGCATGTGGCATGGATTTGCTCTTACGTCTTCTATTCAAAGTTGTCCCGAATTTTCTAGACGTAAGTTTATGTGATTTTAGCAGTTGTCATAAGGGGATTATTCCTATTGAGTCAAAGATCTCAAGGATACCCATGTCATTAAAAAATTAATAAATAAAGATGTGTGTAATTAATTTTAGAGCATATTCGATTTTCAAAATTAGTGGCGTAGGCAGAGGACCAGAATGGCTAAAATACAAACTTCATTTTAGTTGGGACCACTTTCAAAAGTAGGCGCTACTGGGGATCTGGATGGCTAAAATACTAACTTGATTTGATTAAATATCATGGGATCAGAACCTTATCAGGATTTCGGAAACTAAAAGAGCTGCAAGAACAATTTATTTAATTTTTTGCAGAGTTTAGATTCAACAATTGGATAATCTAATAAAAATTCTAGTCACCATATAATAAGCTAGTGGATAGCGTGGGCCATTAATTACAGGCTTCACTTGCAGTCTCGCATATATGTTAGTGTGGCGGAAGCAGATTCCGTGTTTGGACCACTAAGGGGGTGCCACATGTGTGGGAGATGTCATATCAATGACATCTCATCTCCTCCACTTAAAATAAAATAAAAAAAAAATTTACTTCCCATGTGGCACCCCTTCATTGGTCCAAACAGGGGATTCTCTTCCGTGGCATGGCTGATGTACCACCACGGGAAATAAATGTATAAAATGGAATTGTGGGATGTGACTTGTGTGTTTAAATGGTCTCTAAATTTTTTTTTTTCAAGAAGTCCATTCATCAGATGGTCCCAACCATCTGCATTTTAACTTCATTCAATGCATCGCCTGCCACAAAAGTTGCCCCACTTTGGCACCCATTACATTATTGATTACCTATTACTACTATGATTTCACACCTCAATCAGGACCATCCAAAATACTACCAAGTCCTGGGGTAGTCGGGCATTTGATACATGATCAATCATTGTTCAGCTTGAGATTATTCATCCCATATGACTGGCCATCTCTTGATCGAGTCTCAGCCAGGCTTAGAGTTTTCTATCACTTATATAAGCCCTGCACAAATCTTAAATGAGCCCAACGTTTGAATCCAGCCTGAAATGAAACTAGGTCTCTTTCTTCACCGAAATTTATTACTAAAATTTGGAAGGTTAAGGTTTTTTCGGATATGATCTGACATGATGTGACATCTTATCCCCTGATATTTGAAATGCGGTATTTTTTTCGTTAGAGTTTCAACCATCAAAAAGACCTTTTGAAATTTTTGGAATTCTACTCTCTATAATTTTTGTTGGAATTTCAAATCCCCCATGAAAAAAGAAGGATTTGGAATTCCACACAAGGAGACAACAGAGAATTTGATATTCCCTCTGAATTCTTCAAATTCCGATAAAGAAACTGGCTCAAACCTCGAGGCCTAAAGCAAGCTGGGCCTGCCCACGAGTACCGCTAATCATCACCACCACCACCACCATCATCATACAATCTTGTGCGGCTGTCTTATTAATCTGAAATCGGCTTGAAACATTATAATAATTGACTACAAGTTAATCATCAATCAATCAGCATGACTGCATGAGTGTGCTATCTTGTTAATCTTGAATCGGCTTGAAAAGTAGACTGCAAAAAGTTTTTTCTTTTTCTTTTTGGGTGTGCGATTTTGTTAATGGAATACATAGTGGCCTAGATGATGATCATCTAATCAATAAAAAAGATAGCCTGCACTGACTATAAAAGCATTTTTTTATTGCAAGGTTAAAGTAGATATTATTATTCCTCATTATCAGAGGAGCCGATATGAGATACTCTTCTTTTGAGAGAGGTTGCAGTCAAAGAGAGCTGAAAATAGAAAAACATTATTTTTTGGGAACACATTCGAGGACCCACATGGCAAATGGTGAAAAAGCCAAAATCCCTGTGTCCAACTCATAAAAAAAAACTTATAAAAACATTCATGCCTTCAATTACACAAAAACCCAAATACATCTCCCAACAAATTCCACTGCCTCCTGTCACAAAACCTTTTTCTTTTTTCCCCAATCTTATCTTCCCTTTTATCAGTCACACCCACCTCAAAAAACAACCAGATAGCATGCCCAGGTATCCCATACCCACAAAAAGACCACCTCCTGAAATACCCAAATGCCCCTCTCAATAATCTGCACAAAATCAAAATAGAAAAAAATAAGTAAAATTGTATTTATGGAATCGCCGAATTTTCACATTTTAAAGGAGCCGAAGGACTATAATACAAGAGAGCTTGAACTCAGATGCGCCCAGTCTTTTCTATGAAGTGATGTGGATAATTCATCTAAATGCTGTCCCCCACGTGAAATTCCAAAATCCTTATGGCCGGAGAAGCATAAGAGGTTGGACTTTAGAGAATTCAAAAGAATATTTGTGACTTTTTAGATGGTTAGTATTCAGAGTTCTATCAAAGAAATATGATATTTCTAAATGCAAGTCAACAACCTTGCTATCTATGTCAAAAATCCCCCACATCACAAATTTTCATTAGGAATTCTGCTGGAGGAACTGGCTCTTTTTCTCATACAATCACTTGCACTGGCATCTCATACTTCTGGCTCTTTTTCTCATACAATCACTTGCACTGGCATCTCATACTTCTGGCTCTTTTTCTCATACAATCACTTGCACTGGCATCTCATACTTCATTTTTTACATTTAAAATTCATATTTCTATTGCAGCCATGAAATGATTGTGCCCAGCAAATCAGGCTTGGATGTGACACATCAAAAAGAAAGAAACCAAATCCACTTGGAGAAGGATGTGGATCCCCTGTTTCGACGGAGGAATCAAGCATCCCCGCATAGGGGGATGGAGGAAAGAGACCCTGTTTGTCTTTCCTCCGTCCCCCCGCGGGGGGACCCCGATTCGTCCAAACAAGGCTATGAAACAGAGGATCCTCTTCCCTTGGGGCAATCCTCACCATTTAATTGGAGTTTTGGGATAAGAGAACGGATGATTGATAAAAAGGGTCAAACAAAGTCCCACTGGCCCTCTGTTTTGTTTGTTCCTTTTGTCCCCAATAAACTCCTAGAGTAGAAGCGCTAGGGCTTTTTTTTTTTTTTTTGGCTTGACGGATAGGATTGTTCAATAATGAAAATTTCTCATTTGGGTCATCTAAGTTAAGCCCCGCCCCACAGGATAAGGATTGTGACATCACAATAGGTTTTCTCATAGATAAACACCCATGTCTTATAATATTTTACTGTCGTTCTTTTATACTAACCTTCTTTCTTCTTCCACAGACGTCTGATGAAGAGGATACAAATTACCCCAAAGAACAAAGCAGCTGCCCCTCCAACGACGATAGCCACTGTTTTCCCAGTCTGCTGCTGCCCCCCTGACCCTAATTGAAAAAGAGAAAAAAGTCCAAAAAAGAAAACCACAGATTCTTTTCAGAATCACAAACTCCAACATTCAGTCCAAAATCATAGCTTTGGTCATGGTTGGGTTCCTCTTCCCAAGATAAAGACAATTTCAAGCTCAAAAGGATCAAAGAAGGACCATATTGCATACAATGAACAGGCCAAGGGAATCTGTACAGGTTGTTCTGGTCAAGCATTATGTATAATTTTATGAAAAAAATATCATGTATAGATGGAACCCTTCTTTCCAATATTTGCACTACCACCAAGCACAGGAAATTTTACAAATTACTTCTCCAGTGAACAATCCCCACCTCTTGACAGTAGTGTCTTGCAGTGAAATATATGCTTCTGGGCATTGTCAATCTTGACATTTTAACCATCCACCCAAAGCCAATAATTAGACGTCTATGACCGTCCACCAAGTCTATGATTGTCCACTAAGTTCCTAGCTGTATCATCCACATGGTTTCAGACTCAGAATGACCAAACTTCAAACCATTATGTAATTGCTGGTACAACAGTTTGTTCCCCACTTTTTTATTAAAATATTTAAAAGTAGTTAAAGATTTAAAAGTTGTTAAAATAAAGAAATCAGAATCGTCAATTGTAATGGTTTATTGGGTGTTTCATTGGCATAGGGTGTTTTTCAAGTTTATTGGGTGTTTCATCGGCATAGGGTGTTTTTCAAGTGCCCTTCTACCCTAAGTAGGGTAATAATCGGGATGAGAGTTTCAAGACACCACAACGGTAATGGTGTCTCATCTCACACGGCTACGGAGTGTGCACCACTTACCCATCTAGTAATAATAAAAAAAACCTGGATGAGAGTTTCATTGGCACATCTTAGCCGAGAAATCGGAGGCTGTGCCTTTTACCACCTCATTGGATAGTGACCCACCAAACCATTTTTTTTTTTTTTTACGTACCATATGTTTGGTTTTAAATATTGTTAATGAAGTTTATACCTTTCCAAGAGAGAGTAGTTTGTGTGTGTGTTTGAGAGAGAGAAGAAGGTGTTTAGAGGTAGATAAAACCCAAAAACATAAAATGAAGAGGAAAAGGTAAGAGTTTTGAATTTTGATGGACTATGGGTTTGGACCACTACAACCTTACCCAGGAAAGGTGTAGCTTAGCATCCTCACCTTCATGAAATGTTTGGCCTTATCAAAATGAACATTGACTCTGCCACACATTGTACATTAAACGAAAATAATGGAGACAACTCAGTAAAGTTTTGTCTTCTATCCCAAAAGCAAACATGCAGTATAGCAGGTCCAGGCCAATGGCTAAGGTGGTTTCAGTGAGGATTCAAAGATGAAATGAATGATCAACCCATCAGGCAATGTTGAATGTTGATCATCCAATCAGAGTTTTCAACAACTGAAAAGTTAAACAGCAAAAAGAATCCAGGTGGTCCACAACACACCGAGTGGGAAATAACATTCTTTTTATAAAGCTTAGTAAATAGCAATAGTTAAAAACAAGCTGTGGGGGGCCCACCGAATGTTGGTCAGAATCTAGCTCACATGTCACACATGACCCCTGTACCATGAAAATAAAAGCTCAGCTTCACCATTTGAATTTTTAAAAAAATCAGTCATTACTCATTACTTAATGGTTTGCACTACATGTACCATCTTTTGAATTAAAATCCTAAATAGAAGCCATGGACACATTTTTTTTTCCACCAATATACCATATTCAAATCTTAAGTATGTAACAAAATATCCTCAAACACAATTAAGAATCAAGATTTAAATTTTTTTTTTTTTTTTTGTTTTCTACACATTTTTTAAGCTTATTCAGTTAAGGGGACCAAGAAAACGATGGAACCATATCATTTGGAACTATGTAGCAGTTTCTCCCTTGGCAGTTAGATGGGTCATAATTCATAAAACCACAGATGACATCCCATCAGTGGACATGCCAATCAATCAAAGCGTAAAGTGTGGAATTGAGCGATTACCACTTGGAAGATAATTTATTCCAAAATCCTAACCAACCCATCAAAGGCTAAGATAAGAACAATATCATGCAAATCAAATTGGTAGATCTTTCAACCAACGTGAATCTTGGGCCATGACCCACCTCAACTATACCAATATACACTAACATGGTTTATACACAGGTTTTTAATGTAGTATAGCATTGCATTCCTAATCCTATCAAACCACATCCACATTCTCAAATCTAAAAACAAAAGCGCCTATAACTTAAACTAGGAAATTTGAATTCACAAGTCCAAATCTAGTGTTAATTGTCTTCATTCTCAATCAAAACAGATAATTCACAGAAACACAGAATTCATAGTCTAAAACAAAGGTCATGTTTGGATCTTCACTCAGTTTACATGTAAATCCAGTTAACATTACCACTAGATATAGTAATGGTAAAGACACAAAACAACTGTCACAGGTAACTGAGGTAATCCAAATGCAAGAAAATGCATTTATGCACCTGCAATCAGTTTGTGAAGATCCAAAGACGCCACAAAATCGCAGAAACTAAAGGAACAGAGAAGAAAGATCACAGAAATTCACCTAAAGAAGAATGCCCGGTAACCCCATTTGGATAATAGCTGAATCTCAAATAGCATCTGCTCAAGTACACCTGCCCGGCGACCGACTTCCCGCACTCCACCTGCGCCCTCCGCACCGCCTCCTTCACGCACACCCCACAATCTCCTGCACTCAAATCCCCCTCACATTGTGCAATGGCATACACAGAAGCGTAAGTAGTCGCATAGAATCCGCTCCCGCCGGCAATGCCGGTCTCCACCGCCGAGAAGGCAGTGTCCCTCTTATCTCCGAAATTCGACTCCGATCTACTACAGACCTTGTAGAGCATCTGGGTGCCGGAAATCTGAGGAAAGGTAGAAATCTGGTAGAGGGCATAGCACCCAGAGAGCTGTATCCGGGCGGCGAGGGCGTTGCCGCAGAGGGAACTGGACATTTGTGGAATTCTGCTTACGCAGATGTTGCAATCGCTATTGGAGAGGTCTCCCTGGCACTGGAAGAGGCCGGAGAGAGCGTTCTGGCCGCTGCCAGAGGAGGTTTTGAAGAAGCGGGTAGAGGAGGATTGGGCGACAAGAGAGTTGAAGAGAGATGCCACAGACTCTTGGAAGGCAATGTTGCCTGCAGAGGTCTCCCTAGAGCAGCCCTTGTAGACCAAGTTTAACAAGTCAGGAGCTGCATTTGAGGGGTTATGGAAGGCTAAAATGGTGAGAAAGGCAAAGTATAGAGAGAAGGAAGAGGATATGTGAAACTGAAACCCCATTTCAGGCTTTGTCCAAACTCCAAATCATAGCTAGAAAGTGGGGTATCTGGGGTGGTTTTGGGATATGGGTTTTGCTGGAAGGAAGAATAGATGGGTTGGAGAGGATGGTGGGGAAAAACCCATTTGGGATTCTTGCTCAAATCATGGTTGGAAGATGGATTTCTTTTGGCTGAAAAGGGAGGAGGAGGGAGAAGGACTGGTTTGGGTGGTTTTTGTTCAAGTATTGGATAGGAAAAAAAAAAAGGGGTTGCTAGTGTGGTTTTCAGAGATGGTTTGTGGATGGAATGTGAAGGGAGAGAAGGCGGTTTTGGGTTTGGGGTGGTGTGGCCTACCGTTCTGTCCGCCTTTAGAAGAGTTGCAGAGATGTTTTAGCCATCTTTGGATCTCTACGTGTAAATAAAGGGAAGAAAATATATTAAAGTGTGAACTGTGAAGTGCTGTGCTGTAATGAGTCCGGATCTCGTGAGGCCCACCACCTATGGAAGATAAATGCCCCCTTTAGTTAGATGGGTCTTCTCAATTTTACTCTCAATCTAAATATATATGTACCACTTTGGGAGTAACTATTTGATAACTGTCATGCATATTCATTATCATGCCTTATTGTCATGCATATTCATCACCATGTCTTTCATTAAACACTCAATCATCCAATTAGAAAACAACTGAAACTGACTTAAAATTTTGGCTTACCCTCATGCACTTGGAGAACGTTTATTTCGAATGACTCGAATTTCAATACATAGGCTCCATTATAGAGTTCCACTTCTTTATAATTCACAACTTCTTCAAGTTAACTAAAGGCTTGGAGGATTTAGATTCTTTGAGATGGGGTTCAATTTATTCCAAATTTGGGCCCAAATTTATATTATTCATTTTATGTATTCTAATACAAACAGAAATGCACTATCTTTTACGTAATCTATTTATGTGTTTTACATGATCTGTCAAACAACAGGCCCAATCAATATTAGAGTAGGATTTGAACAAGGCCCAATCAATATTAGAGTAGGATTTGAACAAGAACCTCTATTTTAAGCTGTTTATACCTTTGAATGGAACCTACATGGAAACCCGGGAACCTATAGAGATCCCACTTTGTTTTGTCAAATACGCCTGCGGAGAGTGGAGAATGAGAAGAAGAGGATTCTGATTTAGTAAAAGAGGAAAGAGAGGAGATGTATAAAAAGTCATTTTGCATGTGTATTTTTTAGAGAGAGAATCTCTCCTAGTATGGATTTGACCATGAAAGTGATTTGGTTGCTTGCGGTTGATAGTTTTGAAAATTGAAATATTCTTCAAGCCGCATTTGCTTGGCATTACCAAAGAAACCAAATATTCTGATATTTCTGAACATGGGATTATTTTTCAATATCTTATTGCATTTTCATAAGAGCTTTGCCGAGTGTATAAGCACTCTTCTCACAACAAATGCTGCAATTACAGTGGGGATAAATATAATAATGCCAAGATATAACATCCCATAATTTAAATTTTATATTTTCATTAGAGATTATTGGAAAAATATTATTAAAATAAAAATAAGAATATAAAAAAAAATTGATAAATGAATAAAAAAACCATGAGAAGAAAGTATTTAGAGGAAAAATAAAATTTAATAGTATAGAGAGATGTAAATTACAAGTGAGGTGTTTTTACCATAGCCAATAAATTCTTGGCTTGAATTTGACTATGCATGTCAATGAGTGAAATGAATTAAACTCCAAGAGTCACGTCCATTTTTGTTTATATTATAGAAATATTAAAATTATATATATAAAAAAAAGAGGGTTAAGACAATGACCCAGCTTAGTTCATGAGAACGCACACTCATATATGTAAGTCAAATTTTTGTTCTGAATTTTTTGAAAATAAAAACATATTATACCCAAATGGGTCCATATCTTATATTTGGGCATTTATCGTTTTATGGCAAAGGTTTTAGTTGGAACATATATTATATAAAAAAAACCACCCAATCCCGCTTGGGTTAAAAGTCCAGGTTGAGTTAGTTGGGTTTGGGTTCCAACCGTTGGGGGACCTAAGATTTTGTGTAGGGGTGCAGATCCAAACAGGTAGTTGGGCTTTATGGGTAAAACCATGATTTTGATGTGAGCTTTTGGGATAGACCAAAATTTTCACGTGGGTTTTGGGGCCGGACCCAATATTTTTATGCGCATTTTAGAGGTAGACGCTGCGGACCCAAGTCCTATGGGGGCAACTGCCCCCATACTCTTATGTGTGGGTGCGCAGCTGGCTCCAACTTCCAATCAAAATTATTCACATATTCTTTCTGTCACAGGGCTAGGTTGAACCCGAGAAAACACAAAAGTTTTGAATAGGGTGTGACCTAAAATCCCAGCCCTGACCCGTTCTAACAGCCTCAGTTGGATTTTTTTTTTCCTAATAATGGAGGGTGTTCTAGCCTCATGAGCCGGATCAATTCTTATATGCTCAAGGAAAGTCAGGTAAATCCCCTGTGCCCCAGTGTAGTAGCGCAGTTTCGAACCTTCAAATTTCGGGAGCAAAGCATGTCCTACCCCTGATGTTGGTTAGTTGTAAACTTCTCAGGTAATCGAGGGAATAAATATATGATAGGGCGAGTCATTCGACCCCTACCTACCATGATCTGGGATTTGATCCGATGCGTATCCAATGTCAAAACCATGAGGATAATAAAATACGAGTAGATTATAAAGTATCCGAACCCTTGAAGTTTACGGGTCAGCAGCGGGTAAGGAAAGCAAAGGTAGTAATGCAGCCAACACACAACAAGGGGATTTAATTTTTAATTCGCAGGTTTTGCACATCCCATTCTAAAGGGAGCCCCTCAGCTGAGTGCCATCTTTTGTGGGGCTACATATTTTAATAACAGCAAAATTACCCTTTGCCTTATAATTAATTATAAATAAACCCCTCCATAAAGCCACCATGAAACTGATATCAATGGATAGGTTTTAGTCATTTTAATATTTTAAGATTAATAAAAATAATTATAATTAAGTTTTCTTAATTAATTTTCAACCAATTGCAATGGGAGCAAAGAACTTATCCTTGAGAAGGCCACAAGTGAAAATGACTTATTCACAGGAGTCCACCTAATTAGAATACTACAAATAGAAAGGGATTTTCATAATTTTCTTGGTATCCTGCCTCATTAGCATAGCCCCTCTCCTGACCTAGGGATCGAACCATGAAATATGAGCTAGGAGGGGCTACTATATAAAGGAGGAAAAAAAAAAAACCTCTCCAGGGGCAATATAAAGAGATCATAGAGCCAACACGTTCGTGGTTGAGTGGTGTTGGCACCTTAACTTCACACAAATATTCAGGATTAATCAAGGGTGCTCAAGTTAAAGTATCACGTTCATCGATCAACAGCCCGGTAGAAAAAAAGAAACCTAAAATTTTCTTTTAAGACCAAGGGTTTTTTTTTTTTCAAATTTCCCAATGGCTTCACCGACTACAATAATACCCAAACACAAGTAAATTAAAAGGCAATATAATATTCATCCTTTTATAATAATTAAAAAAAAAGCAATAAAAACAAAATCCCAGCCTAGCTAGCTCCGACACATTATTTATTTAATTAATAACAATAACATCTCATGGCCAAACAATAAGCCAAAATGGAAGGATGCACAAGATTTAATTAATTGAGAAACCCAAATAAAAATCGACAGCATGAAAGGGAACTAAAAGCATAACCAGAAGAGTTTCGAGTTTCAAGTTTCAAGTCTTCAACTTGTAGAGGCCTGTGCCAGGAGAAGAATGCGGCACAAGTTATATTAATTGTAAGTGCACGAAATTTCACGAACCCGAAGGTGGAGATCTCGAGACTAACTAGAAGAGAGGATATGATGCCCTCAGAGGAACCTGAAAGGAGGAAGAGAAAACAAGCAGTCAAAGACCCTGGCTGTGGGCAGCGCAAGGCTCTCCGATGCCTAAGTCAGTGTAAGAACGTGACAGTAGGGTAGAGATTTTACAATGACCGAGTAACGGCTCTGTAAGTAATGGGTTTAATAATGCGTACCTCTGGAGGAGACTAAGTCCTCTAATTTATACCCATTGTGTGGTTCCAGTATCGTGGATAAGCATCAGGGCGTAACTGATGCGATTCCCTCAATCAGGGCAACCGTTTCAGTCGATCCCGCTCCTTTAATTCAGATAACTGCTCAGTCAATCCCTATCCCTTAATTACAGTTGTAACGTCGCCCATTCTCCGTGGTGTTCGCTGCATCATAAACCATTCCACCATGTTTTTCGGTCGTTACGCTACGTCTCTATCGGGGATGTTGCGAGATGCCTTTTGTCCGAAATAGGTGGTCGAGACCGAGGAGAGGATGTCCGAGGTTTGATACATCCGTACTAAAGTATGACCGAGCTGAAGGGGGATGCGGGCAAATCCACCGAGCTGCATGGTAAGGACGAGCCTTCTGCCGAACTGTAACAAATCAAGCCCGATTCCGAAGTGGCACCTCCACTCCTGGCGGAGTGGGCCCAATCTCGGTGTTCAAGGAACGACCCCACACATTAATAATTATAATAATAATAATAAGACTAAGTCGAATACTCTGATCCTGCTTGAACTTGAGTTTGAATCCACTGCTTCGAGTTGAGAAGGAGTTGAAGGAGTAAGACTCCACATTGGAGGCCACTTATTGGAAATCTTAAATATCCTCAAAATTTGCACATTTATAATGGAGTAAAAAAAATTACTAGTATTTGAGGCGTTTGTGATGTGCACATTTATGATGGAGTAAAAAAAATTACTAGTATTTGAGGTGTTTGTGCAGTGATGTGGCAGAGAAAATTTCGTGTTTCCTCTTTACAGCTTCCAAATCTGACCTGAACAGCTAAAACATTGTATTCTTGAGCCCCAACCAAACTGCAAAGGCGGATGCAGGATTTCTTTCTTGGGGGCCACTATGTTTTTTTTTTTTTTTGGGTTCCCACATGAAAAATACATGTAATTTTTAAAATATGTAGTAGCTTTTTTGAAAGTTTTGGAGGGCCAGAACAATAGGTTTTTAGAAAATCTGGAGGGGGCACATGTAAAAATCCATAAAGTCTTTTATAGAATAAGGGGGTTTTCAGAAATTTTGGATGAGCCATATATAAAAATTAATAAGATTTCCTAAATAGAGAAGTGGGTTTTCAAAAATTATGGGGGCCATGCCCCTGCAAGCCCCCCTTGGTTCTACTACTGCCAAACTATCACCTAAATGCGAGCCGAGAGGTGCCGATATCCACCACGAAAATGAGAACCGCACAAATGTCCCATTGGCTTGAGAATGTTGCTTTATTATTATTATTTTAAATAAAGAAGAAAAATTCAAAATTTTATACTTTTGATATGATCCCTAGCCTGTTATTATACAATGAAAATAGGCTTTAGTTCACTTGTCCACCGTACTAGTGAAGTCACGAAACAAGCCTATGGTTCAATGAGGAAGTTCCTCGTCTCTCTTCCTTCCTCAACCTGGGATCGTGCCCCCACAAAAGAAGGTACACTTGCACCCGCAAGAGTCCTACTCCAAGATAAGGTGGATGTGACCTGGGATTGACGTGTATGAAGAGCTTGCGGCAGAGTAGGACCCAGGCAATGGCTCACATGTGCAAGGCCTTTGCGGGAGCGAGTCACTTGATGTTGATCTTCATAGGAACTGGAAGGGGTAATATATGGCTCCAAGAACAAGTGTTTTTTTTTTTTTTTTTGGGTGGCCTAGTGATCAGGATATGGTAAGGAAAGCTACCACTTCAAGGTTCGGACCATAGAGTGAGCTGTGCCAGGGTGCTATCCACAGTCATACTGTGTGATTCCCGAATAAGTGGATTTATCTGAGGATTATTCTTATGTATTTCTTATGTGGATTATTAGCATGAGATTACTTCTTTTTAGTTATAAGGCGAAAGCCTTTTATTTAGATTCAACTTAAGTGGCCCACCTCTTAAATAGACCACGGTTTGAAAATTAAAGTACTGCGAAGTCCTAATGGGATGTTGCGAAGGAAGTTATGAGAAAATCCTCACTTAAGTGCATTTGCACACCCAACTGATGCAGCCCGACAGAAGAAGAGGGCCCGCAGGCCACCGTGATGGACCATCTGATGGGGTCCACTCTGAAGATTCATATTCTTATCTAGATTAGTAATATTACTTAATTGCTTAATAGGATTGTTTCCTAAATTCTATTTAGAGTAGGGTCAAGTAATTTCCTTTTATTAAGTATTCTGATTAGTGTAGAATACTGTCTTCTATATATACAGAGGACCTCTTTTGTTATTTTCTCATGCTTATTCAATTAATAAAGATTATCGTCAGTTTTTCCCCATGAGTGCATGGCTGTGAGTGTTCTTTTGTATGGAATCCCTTTGTTGGATTCGATCAACCTCATCTGAGAGGTTGGTCCATTTGATCGAAGGTCCGAGGCCGCGCCAGATTGGTATCAGAGCCCAGATCCGGTCGCCAGAGAAACAACTGTCTTCTCCGGTTCGTCATCACCCCACGCCATCCAACCCCACTCCCCTCCCTGCTGATCCCACCCTCTCAAACCTAGCACACTGCCGAAGACACCAGCACCACCACGCACCCATTCCTCAACCGAAAACCCCAAATCCCAAACCCAGACCTACCGAAACCACCCAAACAGCCCATCGAAACCCCTTCCACCACGTCCCAGCAAAACCGATAACAAATCCTACCTTCCCAAACCCTAATCCACCATCCACTATTACCGAAAACCCAAACTCCTCAGCCACCCCAACCCTAACACGCCAGCCCGCAACCGAACCCCACATCTGCCCATTCCTAACCCTAAACCCCATCCCCACCATCTCATCTCCTCTCACATCCCTACAACCGCCCCTTCGTCCCTCCAGCCTCTTCAAAACCCCACCCAGCAGTCGCCTAGACCTCCACACCAGAGAAAAAAAAAAAAAAAAAGAGAGAGCAGAGAGAGAGAAGCAGAGTAGAAACGAAGAAAGAAAGAGGACTTGAGATCGGAAGGCGAACCTTGCACCGACGACGTGCACGCACGCCAGCAACGCCAGCCACTGTCTTCAGCTGCCACTCCAACTTCATCGCAGAGAAGCCGCACGGAGAAGCAGCATCGCCTCGATCTCTCCTTTCGTTTCGTCCAAACAGTAAGCCTCCACCCCTTCTTTTATTTCTCTGCGCACAGAGACCGAGGAGAAAAGAGGTTTGTTTCCTTCACAGCACTGCACTGGGCCTAAGTTTTGGGCCTGACCCGCAGTCTGGGCCCGATTTGAGTCCAAACCCAACCCAGCCCACTTAAAAAAAAAAAAAAAAAAAACTTTTTTCAGCCATGCCTAGAAGAGGTGACAATCTCAGTCATTGGCTCACGAACAAGGAACATGATGAACAATTGTTCAAATTGGGCCAAGATATGGATGAAGTAATGGATCGTCTACGCACAGTAGAGACTGCACTTATTGAATTGCAAAGTACACAATTGGTTGCAAAGGAAGGGCCTTCCAATACCACAAAATTAGTCACACCCATCCAAATAGAAGGGCCTGAGCAAGGTGAATCCATGCGTGACTTTGTACAGCTTCTCATAGCTGAACGAGACACCCAGGGTCCCATGGTTACACACCACACTGATGATATCACAAAGAAGGTTAAAATTGATGTGGCTGATTTCTCTGGAGATGTCAGTCCGAAAGTTTTTGTTGATTGGCTTAATTCCCTGGAATACTATTTTGTTTGGTATAACATGAATGATGAGCAGCGGATAACATTTACGAAGGCTTAAAACCCATTTGGGATTCTTGCTCAAATCATGGTTGGAAGATGGATTTCTTTTGGATGAAAAGGGAGGAGGAGGGAGAAGGACTGGTTTGGGTGGTTTTTGTTCACGTATTGGATAGGAAAAAAAAGGGGTTGCTAGTGTGGTTTTTTGAGATGGTTTGTGGATGGAATGTGAAGGGAGAGAAGGCGGTTTTGGGTTTGGCGTGGTGTGGCCTACCGTTCTGTCCAACTTTAGAAGAGTTGCAGAGATGTTTTAGCCATCTTTGGATCTCTACGTGTAAATAAAGGGGAGAAAATATATTAAAGTGTGAACTGTGAAGTGCTGTGCTGTAATGAGTCCGGATCTCGTGAGGCCCACCACCTATGGAAGATAAATGCCCATTTAGTTAGATGGGTCTTCTCAAATTTTACTCTCAATCTAAATATGAAAAAGTCTAACTGTCCCGAATTCGGGACCAAATCAACACGTGGTACGCAGTTGTGCAATGAGGGCTTTTGACTTTTGGGGGAGTGGGAGAGAGAAAAAGCAGGAGTGTTGTGTTCGGGACTGAATTCGAGATTAAAATCAGGGCGTGTAGCACAGCTGTCTAAATATATATGTACCACTTTGGGAGTAACTATTTGATAACTGTCATGCATATTCATGATCATGCCTTATTGTCATGCATATTCATCACCATGTCTTTCATTAAACACTCAATCATCCAATTATAACACAACTGAAACTGACTTAAAATTGAGGCTTACCCTCATGCACTTGGAGAACGTTTATTTCGAATTACTCAAATTTCAATATGTAGTCCCTATTATAGAGTTCCACTTCTTTATCATTCACAACATCTTCAAGTTGATTAAAGGCTTGGAGGATTTAGATTCTTTGGGATGGGGTTCAGTTTATTCCAAAATTGGGTCCAAATTTATATTATTCATTTTATGTATTCTAATGCAAACAAAGATGTTAGCCGAGTGGTTAGGACCACGATTCCTCCTTCTTTCGGAGCTACCCCGATTGCCCCCTCTTCAGGAACCCCTCTTCAGAAACCGAATGTTGAATATACTTGTGCTACCACCTAGGGGCCTCTACTTGTGCTACCACCTAGGGGCCACATGGGTTTTACCCGGTTTCTCTCTGGACCCGGAGGGAATAGTCCAGCCCAGAGGGTTGAGAACCCTCCATTAGCGCAAAAAAAAAAAAAAAATGGAAACAAAAATGCACAATCTTTTACATAATCTATTTATGAGTTTTACATGATCTGTAAAACACACAGGCCCAATCAATATTAGAGTAGAATTTGAACAAGAACTTCTATTTTAAGCTGTTTATACCTTTAAATGGAACCTATATGGAAACCCAGGAACTTAAAGAGATCCCACTTTGTTTTGTCAAATACGCCTGCGGAGAGTGGAGAATGAGAAGAAGAGGATTCTGATTTAGTAAAAGAGGAAAGAGAGGAGATGAATAAAAAGTCATGTTGCATGTGTATTTTTCAGAGAGAGAGAATCTGTCCTAGTATGGATTTGACCATGAAAGTGATTTGGTTGCTTGCGGCTGAGAGTTTTGAAAATTGAAATATTCTTCAAGCCGCATTTGCTTGGCATTACCAAAGAAACCAAATATTCTGATATTTCTGAACATGGGATTATTTTTCAATATTTTATTGCATTTTCATAAGAGCTTTGCTAAGGGTACGATTGGCAAAGGTCCATGGAGGGGATTCCTCGCTTATTTTCCTTGGATGCAAAGAAAATCCATGTTTGGTTGCAAATCCAACCGTATGAGAAGAATCCCATTTATACATGAAAGTCATCAAAAGCATAGAAATCTGACGTCTGACCTCCCCAGGTCGAATTCTGAAAATCCGTGCGCTAGCTGATTTGCGGATGAATAGTAAAAAGGGCGGTAATATTGTGGCTGCCGGTTTTTTCTTTGGAAAGCTATCTTTTGGGTCCCACAATCACAATCCAAACCGTACATCATGTTTAAAGTGTCCAAAACGGCTAGTACACAAAAAATCATCAGTTGATCCATCTTATACTTTGAGATATTTGTAAAAAAAACATCCAGACCATTGATCATAATTTCTGAACTGTTGTGGGGCCCGTTTGTAAAATCTAAACCATTCAGTCTTTGCAAAAGAGTTAGACAGGCCATGGGCTCAAATTTGGTAAGTTTATTTATCACGAATCATGAAAAAATCGGAAAACATTCTTGGTCGTTGATCATTCATAGTGCCGAAAACAACCCAACATGCCAAACGTGCAGACTGAGGCGGTAATTTATGGTGATTGCTTTTTAACTAGGAAACCTATCTAATGTGTCCAACAATCAAGATCCAAACCATTCATCATGTTTAGAATGTCCAAAATGGCGGGTAGGTCAATTTTTAGCCGTTGATCCATCATATATTTTGAAATATTTTCTAAATAGCCCACAACCTAAAAATATAATTTTTAATTTCTATGGGAACCATAATGAAAATCAGATCCGTTGATAATATGTAGAATGCCCAAAACGGCTATGGGTTCAAATCTTATGGCTTGATTCATCACAGATAGTGAGAAAATGGCAAAAGATTTATGACCGTTGGATGTAACATATGTTAATCCACAGATTCTTTGCCTTTGCCAAACGTGGAATGCACAAAATCTTGTGCATGAGACATCCTCGCTGTGGATAGCTTCGTATAAGAAGAAGGAAAGAATCCTCTTAACAAAGGATTCCTCCCCTAGCCTGGACTGTTGCCAAACGTGCCCTAAGTTTATAAGCAAGCCTCTTCCCACAACAAATGTTGCACTTACAGTGGGGATAAATATAATACTTCCAAGATATAACATCCCATAATTTAAATTTAATATTTTTATTAGAGATTATTGGAAAATATTATTAAAATAAAAAAAGAATATAAAATTTTTGATAAATGAATAAAAAAAACCATGAGAAGAAAGTATTTAGAGAAAAGATAGAATTTAATAGTAGGATATTCTAATGGAGAGATGTAAATTACAAGTGAGGTGTTTTTACCATAGCTAATAAATTCTTGGCTTGAATTTGACTATGCATAATGCATTTCAATGGGTGAAATGAAGTAAACTCCAGGAGTCACATCAGTTTTTGTTTATATTATAGAAATATCAAAAATTATTATAAAAAAAAGGTTTAAGACAGTGACCCAGCTTAGTTCATGAGAACGCACACTCATATATGTAAGTCAAATTTTTATTCTGAACTCTTTGAAAATAAAAACATTTTATACCCAAACGGGTCCATATCTTATATTTGGGCATTCTCGTTTCATGGCAGAGGTTTTAGTTGTAACATATATTATATAAAAACAACCACCCAATCCCGCTTGGGTTAAAAGTCCAGGCTGAGTTAGTTGGGTTTGGGTTCGCAGATCCAAACGGGTAGTTGGGTTTTGTGGGTAAAACCATGATTTTGATGTGAGCTTTTGGGATAGATCGAAATTTTCACGTGGGTTTTGAAGCTGGACCCAATATTTTCATGCGCATTTTAGAGGTGGACACTGCGGACCCAAGTCCTATGGGGGTAACTGCCCCCATACTCTTATGTGTGGGTGCGCCACTGGCTCCAACTTCCAACCAAAATTATTCACATATTCTTTCTGTCACAGGGCTAGGTTGAACCCGAGAAAACACAAAAGTTTTGAATAGGGTGTGACCTAAAATCCCAGCCCTGAACTGTTCTAACAGCCTCAGTTGGATTTTTTTTTTTTTTTCCTGCTAATGGAGGGTGCTCTAGCCTCATGAGCCGGATCAATCCTTACAGGCTCAAGGAAAGTTGGGTAAATCTCCTGTGCTCTCAGTGTAGTAGTGCAGTTTTGAACCTTCAAATTTCGGGAGCAAAGCATGTCCTACCCCTGAAGTTGGTTAGTTGTAAACTTCTCAGGTAATCGAGGGAATAAATATACGATAGGGCGAGTCATTCGACCCCTACCTACCATGATCTGGGATTTGATCCGATGCGTATCCAATGTCAAAACCAAGAGTATAATAAAATACGAGTAGATTATAAAGTATCCGAACCCTTGAAGTTTACGGGTCAGCAGCGGGTAAGGAAAGCAAAGGTAGTAATGCATCCAACACACAACAAGGGGATTTAATTTTTAATTCGCAGGTTTTGCACATTCCATTCTAAAGGGAGCCCCTCAGCTGAGTGCCATCTTTTGTGGGGCTACATATTTTAATAACAGCAAAATTACCCTTTGCCTTATAATTAATTATAAATAAACCCCTCCATAAAGCCACCATGAAACTGATATCAATGGATAGGTTTTAGTCATTTTAATATTTTAAGATTAATAAAAATAATTATAATTAAGTTTTTTTAATTATTTTTCAACCAATTGCAATGGGAGCAAAGAACTTATCCTTGAGAAGGCCACAAGTGAAAATGACTTATTCACAGGAGTCCACCTAATTAGAATACTACAAATAGAAAGGGATTTTCATAAATTTCTTGGTATCCTGCCTCATTAGCATAGCCCCTCCCCTGACCTAGGGGTAGAACCATGAAATATGAGCTAGGAGGGGCTACTATATAAAGGAGGAAAAAAAAAAACCTCTCTAGGGGCAATATAAAGAGATCATAGAGCCAACACGTTCGTGGTTGAGTGGTGTTGGCACCTTAACTTCACACAAATATTTAGGATTAATCATAGGTGATCAAGTTAAAGTATCACGCTCATCGATCAACAGCACGGTAGAAAAAAAGAAACCTAAAACTTTCTTTGAAGACCAAGGGTTTTTTTTTTTTCAAATTTCCCAATGGCTTTACCGACTACAATAATACCCAAACACAAGTAAATTAAAAGTCAATATAATATTCATCCTTTTATAATAATTATAAAAAAAAAAGCAATAAAAACAAAATCCCAGCCTAGCTAGCTCCGACACATTATTTATTTAGTTAATAACAATAACATCTCATGGCCAAACAAAAAGCCAAAATGGAAGGATGCACAAGATTTAATTAATTGAGAAACCCAAATAAAAATCGACAGCATGAAAGGGAACTAAAAGCATAACCAGAAGAGTTCCAAGTTTCAAGTCTCAAGTTTCAAGTCTTCAACTTGTAGAGGCCTGTGCCAGGAGAAGAATGCGGCACAAGTTATAATAATAATAATAATAAGACTAAGTCGAATACTCTGATCCTGCTCGAACTTGAGTTTGAATCCACTGCCTCGAGTTGAAAAGGAGTTGAAGGAGTAAGACTCCACATTGGAGGCCACTTATTGAAAATCTTAAATATCCTCAAAATTTGCACATTTATGATGGAGTAAAAAAAATTACTAGTATTTGAGGCGTTTGTGATGTGCACATTTATGATGGAGTAAAAAAAACTACTAGTATTTGAGGTGTTTGTGCAGTGATGTGGAAGAGAAAATTTTGTGTTTCCTCTTTACAGCTTCCAAATCTGACCTGAACAGCTAAAACATTGTATTCTTGAGCCCCAACCAAACTGCAGAGGCGGATGCAGGATTTCTTTCTTGGGGACAACTATGTTTTTTTTTTTTTTTTTTGGGTTCCCACATGAAAAATACATGTAATTTTTAAAATATGTAGTAGCTTTTTTGAAAGTTTTGGAGGGCCAGAACAATAGGATTTTAGAAAATCTGGAGGGGGCACATGTAAAAATCCATAGTCTTTTATAGAATAAGGGGGTTTTCAGAAATTTTGGATGAGCCATATATAAAAATTAATAAGATTTCCTAAATAGAGAAGTGGGTTTTCAAAAATTATGGGGGCCATGCCCCTGCAAGCCCCCCTTGGTTCTACTACTGCCAAACTATCACCAAAATGCGAGCCGAGAGGTGCCGATATCCACCACGAAAATGAGAACCGCACAAATGTCCCATTGGCTTGAGAATGTTGCTTTATTATAATTATTTTAAATAAAGAAGAAAAATTTAAAATTTTATACTTTTGATATGATCCCTAGCCTGTTATTATACAATGAAAATAGGCTTTAGTTCACTTGTCCACCGTACTAGTGAAGTCACCAAACAAGCCTATGGTTCAATGAGGAAGTTCCTCGTCTCTCTTCCTTCCTCAACCTGGGACCATGCCCCCACAAAAAAAGGTACACTTGCACTCGCAAGAGTCCTGCTCCAAGATACGGTGGATGTGACTTGGGATTAACGTGTATGAAGAGCTTGCGGCAGAGTGGGACCCAGGCAATGGCTCACATGTGCAAGGCCTTTGCGGGAGCGAGTCACTTGATGTTGATCTTCATAGGAACTGGAAGGCGTTATATATGGCTCCAAGAACAAGTGTTTTTTTTTTTTTTTTTTTGGGTGGCCTAGTGGTCAGGATATGATAAGGAAAGCTACCACTTCAAGGTTCGGACCATGGAGTGAGCTGTGCCAGGGTGCTATCTACTGGGGATTTCATGTGTTTTAGGCATGTGTATATTTAGTGTGTTGGAACTTAGGCATGTGGTTGTAGTTAAGGGATTGACAGATGCTGTAATTAAGGTCCGTAGAATATGTAGAATATTTCCTGCCATTTTTAGGATCAATCTTTGTATATTTAAGCCAACTTTTGGCCAAGGAATGAGAACAGAGTAATTGTCTCGAAATCTTCATGGTATCAGAGCGACAAAGAAGAGAGAAAGCTTGAAAAGCTTGTAACTTGTGAGTTGGTTTTCATGGCCGAATGTGATGATGGCGAGAAGAACGGTGACAAGAAAACAGTGTCAACTGTGTCACCTTATCACTTGCATTCTAATGATAACCCCGGCAATATTATCACCCAAGTGCAATTGAAGGGTGATAATTATGATGAATGGGCTCGAGCGATGCGAACTTCGTTGCGAGCGAAGAAGTACGGGTTCATTGCGGGAACCATCCCTCAACCTGACGAGGAATTGACTGATCTTGAAGATTGGTGGACTGTGAACTCAATGTTGGTTTCTTGGATTTTCAACACCATTGAGCCGACATTGCGATCAACCATCACACATATGGAGATAGCAACAGACCTCTGGGATGACATCAAG
This sequence comes from Umbellularia californica, assembly GCA_028538565.1. Taxonomy (NCBI): domain Eukaryota; kingdom Viridiplantae; phylum Streptophyta; class Magnoliopsida; order Laurales; family Lauraceae; genus Umbellularia; species Umbellularia californica. The sequence continues at coordinate 6,158,700 of JAPQWN010000001.1, read as the reverse complement.
GAGAGATTCTCGGTGGGGAATGGCCCACGTATTCAACAACTGAAATCCGAACTTGCGAACTGTCGACAAGTTGGTCTTCCCATTGTGACCTACTATGGGAAATTGAAGCAAATATGGGAGGAACTTGCCAATTATGATCAGAACTCCACATGTCAATGTGGTGCGTGCAAGTGCAATCTCAATGCTGCATTTGAGAAGAAGCATGAAGAAGGAAAGGTTCATCAGTTCTTGATGGGGTTAGATGCTGAAGTTTTTGGGACGGTTCGGTCTAACATACTCAGTACTGAACCTCTTCCCAATCTCAACAAAGCATATGCAATGGTGATCCAAGAAGAGCTTGTGAAGAATATAACACGCAACAAAGAAGAAGGAAGGGAGGTAATGGCCTTCGCGGTGCAAGGAGGTGGTGGAAACCGAAAGGCAACAAGCGACGGGAAGGAAAAGCAGATCACGGCTTGTACCATCTGAGCGACGTGGACATGAGGCTGAAAACTATTTTTAGTCAATTGGGTATCCTGACTGGTGGGGTGATAGGCCCCGAACTATAAGTAGAGGAGGAGGACGATCTGGCCGAGGAAGTTCTACCGGCGGACGAGGGCGTGGAGGCGTGCCTAGAGCCAACGTTGCACAAGGATTGAGTGCTCAGCCCACAGTAGCAGCGGCTCAAGTCACAGAAGATGATCAAAGAGGGAGCGGATTCAGCAGTGAACAATGGGCAACACTCTTGAATCTGTTGAACTCTTCAAAACCCGGTACCACTGAACACTTGACTGGTAAGAAGAACATTTTACATTGGATAATTGATACTGGTGCTACCCAACATATGACCTGTGACCTTGAATGTCTGCAAGAAGTTCGAAGTGTGGCGGCGTGTCCCGTTGGCTTACCTGATGGCAAACATGTTATGGCCATTAAGGAAGGGACTGTGATATTGAATGATAAATTGAAATTGAATCGTGCGCTTTATGTTCCGAATTTGAATTGTAATTTGATATCGGTGTCGCAATTACTTGCCGAAATGCATTGTCATATCCAATTCAGTGACAAATATTGTGTTATACAGGGCCGCACTTCGAGGACGGTGATTGGTGCGAGTGAGCAGCGGGATGGGCTTTACTATCTTGTGGGAGAAACTTTGGTCACTGCACACAAGGCAAGTGGAGTAGCCTCTTTTGATTTATGGCATAGGCGAATGGGACACCCATCCAACAAAGTGGTGGGCATGCTGTCTGATGTAGTTGGTCATCATATTGGTGTGTCTGGAAATAAAATTTGTGATGTTTGTGTTAGAGCCAAACAAACTCGAGAATCCTTTCTATTAAGCGAGAATAATGCTAAAGAAAATTTTGAATTAATTCATTGTGATTTGTGGGGGCCTTATAGAGTTGTTGCATCTTCTGGAGCTTCGTATTTTTTAACTATCGTAGATGATCTTTCAAGATATGTTTGGATATATTTGCTTAATGCTAAAACAGAAGTTAGCAGCACTTTACGTAATTTTCTTGCGATGGTGGAGCGACAATTTAATAAGAAGGTGAAAATTGTTAGAACGGATAATGGAACTGAGTTCACATGTATGTCAGCATATTTTCTTGAACATGGTATGGTGCATCAGACTTCTTGCAGAGACTCACCTCAACAAAATGGACGAGTTGAGAGAAAACATCGACACATTTTGAATGTTGCTAGGGCCCTAAGATTCCAAGCAAATTTACCAGTTAAACTTTGGGGAGAATGTGTCTTAACTGTGGGTTACTTAATAAATCGCACTCCATCTAGCCTTTTAGGTAACAGAACTCCGCATGAGATATTATTTGGACAACCTCCTTCTTATACCCATTTGCGTACTTTTGGATGCTTGTGTTATGGGAAGAGCATAAACAGCGATAAAGATAAATTTGCTAGTCTGGCTCGACGATGCATCTTTGTTGGATATCCATACGCTAAGAAAGGGTGGAAGTTATATGATCTCACCACACATGAGTTTTTCATTTCACGAGATGTGATTTTCTCGGAGGGATAGTTTCCCTATCTGGACACTTCAACACCTACGGATGGATCTCGGCGTGGTGACATGTTGGGTGCCATGGATAACATCAGTGAGATCTTGGGGGTTGAGGCAGATGAGTCGTCTCCTCGTCATGGGAGTCCTGCACTACCACCTTACGATTTTCTTGATGGTGCTCGACGTGATGACACAAGGGGGGGCGAGATTGAAGAACCCACGGAGCTTGGCATGAATAAGGAACAGGGGGTTGTGCGTGATATACAGTCTCATGGTAATCCTCCGAGAAATGAACCAGGGGAAACCATACAGGCTAGTGTGGTGGACAGTGAGACACCAGAAGAATAGTTGGGTCGTGGGCACAGGACAAAATTGCCATCCAGCAAGCTGCGGGATTGTGTGACCCATACTATCAAGAGTGTAAAGCCCCCTGCGTGCTCCTCTCAACAATCAAGTTCCTCAGGTACGCCTTACCCTACAGCACACTAAATATACAGATGCCTAAAATACATGAAATCAATCTTCACTATCCACAGTCACACTGTGTGATTCCCGAATAAGTGGATTTATTTGAGGATTATTCTTATGTATTTCTTATGTGGATTATTAGCATGAGATTACTTCTTTTTAGTTATAAGGCGAAAGCCTTTTATTTAGATTCAACTTAAGTGGTCCACCTCTTAAATAGACCACGGTTTGAAAATTAAAGTACCGCGAAGTCCTAATGGGATGTTGTGAAGGAAGTTATGAGAAAATCCTCACTTAAGTGCATTTGTAAACCCAACTCTATTTTTTCTCAAGTATATGCATTGATATATACCCATATCAATGTGAAATCCTTAACTATACAAATTCCCAGCAAAAAATTCTTATTTTAGTGGTAGTGAAGAATCATTAAATCTATAAATTCTATGCGTGTTACCAAACATGCTCATAAGGATTAACCAAAGCCCACCTTTGCACGCTATTGTCACATTAAGATCAAACTAAAGACAACTTGAATCGAGTTATAAGACGAGAAGATGTTGAAGTTCATGGAAGGCCACGCATAAAATGGGTGAATCGGAGAACATGGACACAAATGGGGGAACAAAAAGTGTAAATGCCGACCTTCATTGGTACGCTTTGCAGCCTCACTGGGGTAAATCAGCAAGCGGGACCTGATTAAGTCTCCGCAACCTTCTGACTCATTGAACCCTCTTCACATTTCTGCTTTGGGAAGACGTGAACTCGCATGAGCAGGCTGAGCTATCAGTGGGGACTTCAATCGTTGTGATAGTTATTGTTGGATTGATCGTGAGGGAAGGGTGTGGTATGGGTGGGTTGAATTTGTAATAGGGGAGCCCATTGCACAAATTTAATGTGGGAGAGATAACAATCCTTTCACCTTCATGGTATACCAAGATTAAATATTTTTCTAAGTTTCAGATGAGGACAACTAACATGATGACTTCCACCACAAAAAACTAATTTGTTGACATTTTTACCCAAATAATAAATGGGTTTAGTTTAGGTTGAATTCATTCTTGCAATTCACCTGGTAACCAATCCAACCTGAATCCGACCTAAAGGGTTTAGAATTAATTGGGCTAGTTTCGGGTTGAGCTTTCACTTGTTGGCCTCATTGCCCAACCGGATCCAACCACTTTCCACTCCACGTTATATATAAAGACAATGTAAAATGAGTTGGATCTCTGAGTGTTTTTTTTTTTTTTTTTCAAGCTCCGGCCAAGGGTACCAGGACCAAGAGAACTCACACAAGTGAAAAGAGTGGTATGTCCAGAGATCAAACATTGGGCAGTGGGTGACATGTGTGATTGCCAACCAAAGAACCCTGATTATTGGTTTGAGCCATCTCGGTTGGGAGGTCAAGATATGCATGTGGATACCACCAATTTATTAACCAGTCTTCAAAATGTCAACTTGAACTTGTTGGATTTGATTTAGGTCAAGAATGATCTGATAACGACTCCTTACCCCAATGATATGGAGCCGCCGTTCTCGTTGGGAGGTCCAAACTTGGAGCATGGCCTCCTTGAGTATGTGAATTGCTAGTAGCTCATTTGTGTGAGTGTCACGTCCCGAATTCTGAGATACTTGGGACCCTCAGATTTTTAGAAAGCGGCGGTCCCACATTGAACATGAGGGGTCAATCCTCTTAATAAGCATAATGTAGGAAATCTAAATCAACTAAATTAAATTAATGCATCAATGAATATACTACTATTAATAAAGTTGGGCAATGATGTTAAAGCTCAATAGTCTCAAAATATTTAAAGAAATATAACATGGTCCATCTAAGTTACTACAATGAAATTGAAATCTAAATCGCTAAACAGTGATTTGCTTCTCAAGCTTCACTCATCCTATCAAACTAACATTCTTCATTATCGGGAGCAACCTCAACATCTGAAAAGAAATAAGGATAATATACATATGAGCAAAAAGCCCCACAAGTAAACAAACTGTGAAGCTATAGCAAACAGTTATTCAATCAAGTGCTAGCCATAGTTGTTAATATCGTTTCGGACCTCATTTCGCTCTAGCCTGTAAAATGAAAAGTTTCGACCAATTCGGAATTTCAGTGAAACTTTTCGGAATTAGATTTCGGAGAAAATAGAACAAAAAATATATACATATATAAGTAAAAAAAATAGAAAAAGTAATAAATATAGATTTAATCCATTATAGTAATTTTTTTTGGAATTATATTTTGTGAAGATATTAGAAATACAAAATATATGTGTAAAAAAAGTTAAAAAAAAATTAATTTTGTAAAATTTTATTTCGACCGAAAAGTTACATTTCGGCCGAAATCCCGGATTTCGGCCGATATTGACCGAAAGTCAAACCGAAAAGTTTTCTTTGAAATTTCGTTTCGGCCACTTGACCAAAACAAAAAATTTCGGCCATTTCGGCCGAAACGAAACGAAATTGATAACTATAATGCTAGCACATTGGTACAATATGAGAGTACGGATAATTTGATAAAATTCTAGCAAAATGAGATACTAAAGAAGCTGACATAATAACTTGATCAATGATGTCAGGACCAGTTTGTAATGATTTACGAGTTTTGTCACAATTTTTAAATCAATTATTCTAATATAAGAAAAGGCATATCCTCAATCACAATACACAAAAATACCCATCAAATCTTTGACTAGGTACAACATGATCATACATATAAGGGCCCGAAGCCATAAGGGACTAACTACGGTCTAGTTATCACGCACAAAGGGGTTCCCATGCCCCAATGTCATACCCATAATGAGGGCTAAGTACACATTTGGGTTACCCCACATTGCGTTGCCCAATACGTTGGATGATGCCTTAGAAATTAAGGTTTACATTCAAGGGTGGACCATAAAACTTAGAATTCAGGTTTCTAAGCAAAATATGATTTGGAGCATATTTCCAACATAATTGGAATTGTGTCATAATTTTGAAGTCCAACCATGATATAAATATTTCTAGCAAGGATTCAAGTCAAAATTCCTATATCTCACAGTAGCATCAAATGAACATGGAACAAGTTCAATAATTACAATTTTGATCATTGATAAGTACACAATTTAGTTCATAAAGGTACAGTTATAATAATAAAATAAATGGCTCTAAATAAACTAAGATGCTAGGACCGGGTCTCGCATAAAACAAGAAGATTGTATATCAGTTCAACATATTGGAAAGCAAGGGTTAGAAAAATCTAACTACTAGAGGACCATAGTAAGGTTATTTGCCTCGATTAGCGGTAGATGATGGATTTAACCTGGTCTGACTTGAATGCTGTGGTGACTCGGTTTGGGCCCCTGTTAATGGCGTGTCACAATTGAATTAGCGATGGGGTTTAAAGTTTGGATTCTTGCACCAATTGTTTGACTTGGGTCAGGCTTGAGTATGGGTCATGTGTGATGAGCTAATACATATTGGCTTTGGGTTAGAGTTACTAAGTAGTGCAAGTGGACCCTCTATTGGGTTTATGCATGCTTATGAGCCAAGAGAATTGGGCTTGGAACAATGGGTTGTGTGCTAAGATAGTGAGTGTGCCCAAAGAATTGGGTCAAGAACTTGGGCCTACTTATCATGAGCACCCTATATACTAGGTGAACCAGGGATAGTGGGCCGAAGTAATACTCAGTTTGACAATATCTCCTTTGGAACAGGACCACAGGTTGAGTGAACCAAGGTACAAATGAATTAAAATATGGGTAAAGACATTATAAAATTGGGCCCAACTCATATAGATAATGCAAGTGGACCTCACAATTCAAATTGAATTCATCATGCGTGTCAAATGGTCCAAGTATAATGGGCCTCATATCTCAATTGAACTGGACTAATTTATGAGGATATAGCAATATGTAATCAGGATCATAGGTGAGATCAAAGGTTGAAATGGCCTGGGTCTATTGCAAGGTGGCCACTGATGTTCATTTGGTAGAGAGAAAGAGTGAGGAAAAGATGAGCAGGTTGAGTTCATCATGATAGGTTTTTTTTTTTTTTTGAAACGGTAACAAAATTTTCATTGAAGGAGAAAGAAAATACAGAAAGAGAAAAAATGAAGGTACAAAAGGATTGTACCTCGTCTGAAACAAATTATATAATCATATCCTCTCAAGGAGACACCCTCTCAACCCCTTGTTTAGCCAAAGCATCGGCAAAAGAGTTGGCCGATCGTAATTCGTGACGGAAGACCACGGGAAAAGATGTCGACAACACCCGGATCTCATTAAAAAGGAATTGAAGTTTCCAAGGGTTGATCTTTCTATTATACACCCAAGCAATTGCATTTGAGTTCATCATGATAGGTTGGACACAGGTTCATTTCCATACGTCTGACTGGATGAGTTTTGGGTTGAATTATATGTTATTAGTTTAAGGCTTTAACTGATGGGTAGGACTATGGATTGTGCAAGCCAGAGTGGGTTGGACCTGGATTATGAGAGACTAGTCTATTATAGTGGATTTGATATGGCTGAATGATGATGCGGCTTAGATTGGTTAGGGGTGTTTGATTGAGAGATGATAAGAAACAAAGATAGATAGAAATCTTGGCAAGATGGGTTTGTACAAGGTGAAATTGGAAGTGGGTCTAGATTGACAAGTGGAGAGGAAGAAGATAGGTCTCTGTCTACAGCTGTCTACAGCTGTGATGGAGAAAAGGAATCAATTCGGATGGGCAGGGATGACAGAGAACAGAGGTGGGTTTGGACGCCTCAAAGCATATGGAAAATAGAGACAAGAAAGATGATGGAGGCTAGGCCTTGAGGTTTTGTAGATGAGCCTAGGTGGAAAGGGACTAGATTTGAATGATGTATGGGTATGCATGGTCGCTGGAATCAAGAGACAATGCACTGAATGGGTTGTATGAGTTGCATTGGTGGCCAAGTGAAGGTCGGTGCAGTCTGCAACTTCTCAAGCTTTATTGATGGTGATAAGCAGAAGTTGGGTCCCGGGCTTATGAAATGGGTGGCGAAAGAGATGGAATGGAGGTGCGGAACAGATGGTGAAATCGGCTGATGTAGGGATGACGGTAATTGCTAATGGTGTAAACAGAATGTAACATCAACTAAGAAATAAATAAAACCAAATAACACCACAATATGAAAAGAAACAAGGACGGAGAATAAACATTATAACAATAACAAAAGGAGTTTTAAGGGGAAAAAATGTACATGATTGAGAAGAGAACCTTGCTTGGAAGACAGGTTTGTACGAGAGGAAAAGAGAATGAAAGGCAGTGTGGGAAAAATGGGTTGTGCAAGTAAGATCCCTCTAAATAAGGAAGAGATAGAGTTCTAGCAGGAGGGAAGAACGTGACCATGGAGAGAGTGCTCTAACTGACCGTGCGTGCCTAAAAACTACGGACTTGATTTAGAAGATAATGAGGATTATGGGGTTGCTGTTTAGCTGAACGGGAACGTCTCTGATGGTCTGGAACCTGAAAAGGAGAAGAAGACAGAGGTCAGAGCCCCGGGCTGCTGTCAGCCAAAGGCACTCCGACGCCTGAATTAGTGCAGTCACTGAACTAGGGTGAAGTGGGGAAGAAGGTATGAGCAAAATAGAAGAGTGCAGGTTGTGTATTGCAAGCATATATAGAGGAGAATGGAAGGTTCCATAGTAGAGGTAGGTGAGGATACTTATCCCATCAGCCCACATTTGAGATCCTTAGTGGGGGTAGGTGAGGATACTTGTCCTACCAAATCTCCCCTAAAATCCCTCACATAAATGTGGATGTGATCTGCTGATAGGAAGAAGCCATTATCTATGACCGGCGGCCACCCTACCTGTCAGGACTCCCTGAGATATGGATATCCCATCTCATAATAGGGATTAGACGCCCAGTGTTCACCTCGGGCAATAGACCGAACTGGAGAAGGCACTGAGGTCGGCTAAGCCTGAGGTCGAACAAGGATGCCGACGCACGCGATTGAGTTCAAGGATGTGGTTGGTACCTTTACCGAGACCAATCCTCACCTTGGAATCAGGTGGCAACCTGCCATGCTGGATAGATGAAATGAGGCGTTCCTTGTTAGGTGCAATCACCGAAGTCAGGAGTAACCTCGGTTTCAGTGAAAATACCCCGCACAATGACAATATCCACAACATGGGATTCCAATTTGATTGGGTCTAATTCCCTTACGAAACAAAGCATATTGAGTTTTAATCTCCATCGTCAATATTGGGTCTCACACAAAATATGATGAAATTACACTAATAACTAATTTAATTTGATGAATGGGTGGCGTCCAAGCATATTCCAATCTACGATTAAAATTAAATAACAAAAATAATAATAATAAACACAATAAAGACCTACGGATTGGGTCCTTTTAGAGTGAGATATGTCTCATCCAAGTTCTCAGCAGCATCTAGTATTATAATAATAAACAAGATCTGAACCCCAAGTGCCAATAGCTGTGAAACAAGATCTGAACCCCAAGTGCAAATGGCTGTGAAACATGTTGCTTTGAACCTTTTCTACCCTTCTTCTCGGATCTCAGTCCCCTCCATCTTCTCAGCTATCTTCTCACTCCCTTCAAATCCCTCCAAACAACAGACCACCCTGAAATTCTCAAGAAGCTCATCTCATCTTCTTTCAATTCCTCACCAATGTCTCAACCCTTCTCCACCAAATCTGAACTCATTCAAGAATCAAGCAGCTTAGAGGGTCCACCTTCCAGACATTTGCAACAACCCAATCTACCATTGGAGACGATCCCGTCATTTTCAGTTTTTAACATAAGAGGTGGAGATGGAGAAGGTGATGGGTTAGGGAGGACACTTACTATGGGAGAGAGAAACATCATTTCAGAGTTCAGTTTCTCTAATGAGAAAGGTATGAGCTTGCTCGAGGGAGTAGAAGAAACTGAGGAAAACTCTTCCAGTGTTTTCGATGGAGCAATTGAAACGCCACCCCTGTATATTGCAATGGGACTTGGAGCTGATGTTTGTGAGCTGCCATCAGCTGTGATTGGAGATGAGGGCAGTGGACCAAGTGAGTTTCTGTTGGGGGATTCAAATGGAAGTAGCAGTGGGTCTGAAGTTGAGGAGTATTATAAGAGAATGATTGAAGAAAATCCCTGTAATCCTCTGTTTCTGAAGAACTATGCCCAGTTCCTTTATCAGGTGAGAACCACAATATTACACTCCTTCATGACTTGGAATGGCCTTTTACAATGTCTTCTTTCCCTTGAAACTTTTGAGGTAATTTTGTGTCTATGTAACAGTCCAAGGGAGATCTTGAGGGAGCAGAGGTATGCTACTCACGCGCAATTCTTCTGGAACCAAGCAATGGTGAAACCTTATCACAGTATGCTAAATTAATCTGGGATCGGCATTACGATCTTAAAAAAGCTTCGAGCTACTTCCAACGAGCGGTTGAAGCAGCTCCTACGGATAGGTACTATATTAACTAAATCTCTGCTTCTTTTCAAGTATTTACAAACCAGGCTCTGTTTATACCCAGGTTCATGTATTATATGAAAACAAGTCTAAAAAATAAGAAGGCCATTGAATATGTGTCACGACCTGGGCCCGAGATCGGATTACTCAGGGCTAAACCCGGATCGCAAATGCATCATACTTACTACCGTAAATCCTGAATTAACTGAAGTTAAGACAAGACTCACAAGGGATCTAACACACGTACCTGTCCATGTGCATTTTTGCGGAATACATATACTGATAAACCAATTAAAACGATAAGAGTTCCTTGCATTAAAAAGTCAAGTCCATATATACATATCTACAACTTAATAAAGTTCACTACTGCATAATCAAAACCTAATGCAGGGGACACCATATACAATTCCAAAATAGATAATTACACAAAAATATCTCTCAAAATATTTTCAAAATATTCAAATTCATTCGCCCTCCGATTTATGTCCATTCTATCAATCTTCCTAGAGGAATCAAATTGGCTTCCTCCGTCGGTGGCGAGAACTCTACAAGGCCGGGACGGGCAACTGGGCCTGTAATGCCGTCAATAACACTATGAACACGACGGTTCAGCAATGTATAAACAAATCTATGATAATTCATGCTAAATCTGGCCATTTCTCAATGTAAGAACTCTAGACAATTACATCTAGAACAGTACAATATCCTGTACAGTATAACCAATTAATAATCAATGACTAAATTATGACTACAATAGTATTATTCTCATTCAATTTAGTTTCTTCCCGAGGGTGGTAGTTAGTCAGTTCGTTTCATTCATTTCACTCATTTCATTCATTCATTGATCACGTTGAGTATTTATTAGATGGCTTATGGGACTCTTTAGTCCAATATTATAAGGTGGCTCATCAATTCAGTGACTTTTCAGTCTAATATGTGGGACCTACCAGCGTCTTGATCAGAGATCACTGGCATCACCACGGAGTTCCGGAACACCCCATCCATCTACTGCAGTAAGATTAATCATTATATTGTTACCTTTAGTAATTGTTCATTAGTTAATTGTATTTAGTCAATATGGTTCCAAACGAGTTAGACTAGTTCCAGACGGGTTAGGAAACTTCCTACTCATTTTCGTTTCTACTGAACTCTCTTTCACATCTAAACAACTATTTAGGTGTAAACATTGGTTACCAAATGCACGTGTTATTCTCGATGGACATCACATTTATATATTTAATGTGTGCATTTAGTTCCCAAAATTGTGGGTGAAAATTTTGGGAACTAAATGCACACATTAAATATATAAATGTGATGTCCATCGAGAATAACACGTGCATTTGGTAACCAATGTTTTACTCACAGCTAATGTTTGGCTAGTATTAGGTTCACTCGAGCGAACGTCTCACAGAACGTTGGTCACACGAGCGACCAGCATGGCTCTCTCGAGTGATGACAGATGTCATTAGACAGAAACTCCATCGCTCGAGCGCACTTATATTCGCTCAACCGGATACTTACAAATGACATTTCGTATCAGACAGTAACTAGTTCGCTCGAGCGGACTCTCAGTTCGCTCGAGCGAAATGTCCAGAACTCCAAATTCCGGAATTCTGAACATTCAATCTTTCACTCCCATTTCAATCCAAATCCACTCCAAACCTGTAATAAACACTTGGAACCTCCTGTTCCCTCCTCAATCAACATTCCACATACATCATAGCACTTCTATTCCCTAATCCCATCAATCCACAACAATCTCCATTCTATAACAAAGAAAGGGTTTGAGAACCTAACTCTTACAATTCAAGAAAACTTGTAAACTAGCATCTCAATCATAGATGTGCATGTATACTTGCTTCTTGAGTCAATTAGCAAGAGACCCTCTTTACTTGGCTTGACTTCCAAACCCTAATTCCATAAAAACATGAAAAACACAAAAACACTACTCTATAAGCTATTTGTGATAGAATCCATGCCTAATCACTCATTACAACTTGGAAATTCACTAAAATGATCAACTACTTACTTGTAGTTCCAAGAAAAGGGATTCTTGAGTTCTCCTACAAGCTTCAACAATCCAACAATGGAACACCACTTGAGGAAGAAGATGAAGAATATGAAACCTCTTCAAAAGTTACTTGAATCTCTCCAAAAGTCACTCCTGATGAAGAAGAATAGAAGGAGAAATGAAGACCTAAGAGTGACTTGGGTTTGCTCTGCAATGGGGTGAAGTAGAATGAACTCAAAGGAGTTCATCTCATTTACATAAGCCTCCTTTTTGTATTTAAACCCTCTACTTTTCTCTTATCCTCAATTCAAGTCAAATGAAGGCTCACTTGGCTGATTCCTTGTCAAATGACTTCGAGCCTATTACGAAAGTTAACGTACTCGTCGAGATATGCGTGTTGGTATCAAGAGTTTCCGTATTCGATAAAATACGCGTAAATCCGTATTTATGAAAAAGCCCTTGTCTCTTTTGTTTAAGTCTTACTCTCATTCAATTTGTTTAATCTCCTCATTATCACTTCCTTAAGTTCATTTGGGACTAATCTCATTGAGCTTAGTCATTAATCATCATTACTCTAATTAAACATGATTAATTAGCATTAATTTCAATTTATTAGAGTTAAGCTTGATTAACTCGGGACGGGGCCTGACAATATGCACTCTGCATTTTCTATGTTAAAATACAAAACCCTGTTCTAAAATAATGACAAAATTTCAGCTTCTGTTGTGACAGTGATGTTCTTGCAGCATATGCTAGTTTTCTTTGGGAAACAGAGGATAAGGAAGGTGAAGAAGATGTTAAGTACCAAGATATAGTGGGTGCATCTTCAAACAGTTAAAGAGGTGTACAGGATAGAAGATCTGTTGCATGTTAGTTTATTAATGGAAGACTATTTTGGAACAGTGTAAATCTTTCTATTATGTTCTTATATGCCTAATTATTAGTGAGCCGTAGTCTGGTCTCTAGAATGGTGAACAAGTTCTGGAGTTTCATTTACTAGGGATGTTTATGGACACAATTTAAAATCAAGCTCTGAATTTGAATCCGGCATGGGCCATTCTGATCTTGAAAGGGATCATTCCAATTTCAGTCAAGTGATTGCCAACTCATTCATTGTTATGTTCAGCTTCATCTTCATATGTCACTAACAACTGGAATTGTTCATCAAAGGGACAAACCATATAGTAATCGTAGCTTAAACAGTGGTTAGTTTCATAATACCTTGATTCAGTTTGTCATTTTACAAACTGGGTAATTGCTGTTTCAACTTGTTTTTTTATAATCATAACCAGTCAAGAACTGATTTTGATTACTTTAATTTGATGGGCTGGATGATCAAAATAAATCATCATCGATCTAGACTACAGAACCACTTGGTTTGCTAGTATATGTTGAGGATCATTTATCACAAAATATCACCATCATTTTGAAACACTGCACTATTTCAAGAAACCGCGAACAATTTACTAGTGACTAGGGATGTCAAAGTAATGCTGCTATACAGTTCATAAATATCAAGATCATTTATCTCTGGCTTCACAAGAGTCTTTCATACAAGCAATCCAGTCAGAGAACCATAAATTTTTTTTTAACATGCTTGTGCATTAAAAGATGATCAATGCAAATGAACTGTCACCTGAGATAAGCAAGGAAACTGCAAGACAAAAGGCAAAGATCACACACCAAAAACACAAGATTGAAAATGCTAAAACAATGTTGCTGCCTCTCATCAACACTTAACTCTAAAATCAATAGAAAAATACACAAAGCATGATTATATTTACACAAAGATAGGTGGTTAAATTTTTAGAAATAGACTTAAATCATATTTGATCGAGCTTGTAGAAAATGCTTTAGCTAGCTTATTAAACAAGTGTTAGTTTGGAATGAAGTGCTGGACACATCATGGGAGCATTAGTAATCTTTAGAAAATTTGAAGTTGCCAATGTCCAATATAAAGAAGTGCTTAGCAGTTTGGGAGGGAAAGGACATATGAAGGAATACTTTACCATGTCATAAATTTCCAGATATTTGAGCAAGATGAACACATGGAAGCATGCACTCTAGCAATAGCCAACCCCCCGCTCTAGGAAAAAAAAACTTATTTTAGATGGCCCAATATTTATGATAAGAGGTTCCAGAAGAAAGGACATAAAGAAAAGGATTTTGAGATATAGAAACCGATGATTAGGCATTGGATTAATATGAAACTGTTTGAGCGAGCCATATGTAGGGCTGTCGTGCAGAAAAGTAGAACTCACAGTGGGAGACATCCACACCTGATGAAAAGTCTATTACCAAGTACCATCAAGAAGTGTAAATTAAGAGAAAAGAAAAATCAAAATAACACATCTGAATCAAATGGCCTAAATGTTTAGGACATCACAAAATCAAGTTCACTGCACTCCACCTGCATCAAGTAATCACAATCCTCCATTTTCCACTATATCCAATGGTAAATAAAAAGAATAAAAAAGATCAATGTCAATATATCTAATTCATTTCCCATGAATTGAAAGGATAAGATCTGATAGAAATCGAAACTAATATATCTAAACAGAAGTTTGAAGAAATGGAAAGGAAAAGGCTAGAAATGAAAGAAACTTGGGAGATCAATCCGAAACTTCTAGCTGGGGACTGAGGTGGTTGAATTAACTGCAGGTATAAATTGAAATCGAGGCTGTAAAAAACATTGGCTTTCAGCTTCACACGTCGCGTGAATTTTTACAAATCCGAAAACTTAAAACCTAAGGTAACATATGCATGATGATAATATAGATTATTGGATAATTAGGAGACTTTCAATAGAAATTTTCATATTAGACTCTTATTACTTTCTCAATCAATGGTCAAAATTGATTTAACCCAGTCAAAATCAAAATTGAGAGGGGTCAAAATTAGAGCCCCTGCTAATCATTACAAGCAATCGATGATATTTGCGAACGGAAAAAATCAATCACATTTGCAATATAAAAACTACACATGCGTGCGCGCACATACTGCCCAAAACCTTGGATGCACGACGAAAAATAAAGGAGATGGAGAAAGAAATAGAAGATTTCTCTATTTCTATTGTACTATTATCACCTTATGTAAACTCACAGTTATAGCATATTGGCAGCCACCATATAGACAGAAAGAGGAGTTATTTGTTGGTTTGTATGAATCTTGGGCATTGTAGATTGTAGAAACCTCCTTTATCTGGCTACAACCATCGGTAAGAAAATTAGATAAAAAAACATATGAATCAATATATTTGATGAGATAAAAATAGAACACCACAAGAAACCACCTACAATAATTGTATATTAAGAGAGGGCTAATGAATCACTGAATTGTATGGCCATAGCTCAATGTGGATCACAATAGAGTGACTAAAACACTATCCTGCATGTGCATAAAATTACATGAAAATTGTAAGGAAAAGAAGCAATACTTAGTTACTTACAGCCCAAACTACAGACACGCGCATTTTATTATCTATGAAGACATTATCAGACACCTGAGAATTCCAAGTCATATGCGAAAGTTCGATAAATAAAATAACAAATTTTCAAAAGCACATCAAGATGCATTATCACAATAATTGTAGGGAAATATACAATGTGTGGTGCTAGATCACACCAACTCAAGGTGGCATTGTGTACCTTAATGAAAAAACATCCATGTTTGATGTTTTATAATAATGACACTCCAAATTAATTGAGAGATTTTGGTAGGATTGACATTTTACCAGCAGTCTTGAGGGTTTGTTACAATAATTCTCTGGTTTTTTTTTTTTACCATAGGTTGATTTTAAATTTTTTTGGGAATCTCTCTCTCTCTCTCTCTCTCTTTTTATTGTTTTTCCTCTGTATAGCTGATTCTCTTCTACAGTCTCTATAGCTGATCCTTTTTGTTATTTTGGGTGCTTACTTTTACGAGCCTATGTATCTCATTCCTCCTATAAACTAATATGCTTTTGCCTTCCTGCCAAAACAAAGAAAAAGGATAAAAGAAACAGAAAGAAAGATGATACGTGAGCTTGGATGAATTGACTCGATAGGTCACCCAGTACCCAGTTAGGCTAATTGACTGAGTTTGACTTGGTTGTGTTCGACTCACTATGAGTTGGACTTGGTCGAACTCACCCAAGTTATTAAACCTAATGACCCAATCTATTTTCTCACCAATAGGATATAGGATGTCAATCCTGTCAGCAATGGCTGGCCCAAGCTTAAAAGAACTGGCTTTTACATAGGCCCAGCTCATCAGTCTTGGACCTGCCTGTTCAAAGTCTGGGCTTCAAGGAACTCGTCCTCAGTACCTTTTCAAATTAGTCTCAAATGTCCACGGGCCGATTGTTGCTTGATCCATGGTTTAGGGTTTTCATCCAGTAAATCTTATCCCCTTAGCTGGATCGATCTCAAATATGGGTCCATTGATTGCCAAACTATTATCCTGACCAACTTTTAAACACTGCAATCAAATTCTCAGCCATTTTTCAGTCCATTTGATCTTTCAGACATGGCCATCCACGCCAAAGCCCGCCAAACAAAGATCACCCACCAATAAGGGCTGCTTTGGAGAATTTTATCCGACTGGTTGTCAGCATGTGAATGGCCCAATAGGCGTCTTTAATTCTAATTTAGGGGATTTTCATTCTATGATGGGGGCATGCCACTTTGACATTATAATAGGTTTGGATCATTCGTTTACCGACATTCCCATGTGAAATAATTTCGCAAGCTGATGGACCGGCTAAAGGTAGCTTGCCTCGCTTAGACCTTAGGTGTTCCACTTGAAAAGATTCACTATTGATGACCCATATTGTTCAAATCACACTTGGTGTCTATCATTTTCATGGAAGCATTATCTCATCTATCTTTTGTGTGGGCTTTTATCAGTAAAACCCGTAGCTCTCCAGTCTAGCTTATAAAATTCTCCAAGGCCTTTGAGTGCTGTTGGGACTTGTAAGTTGTTCCTCTACTTCTACTTCTACTTTATTTCACCAGCTCATTTTCCTATATAGAAGAGGCAAGTCAATTAGTACTTTCTTTTTTTTGTAAAAGCCAATTAGTACTTGGTTTTCTCAATGGAAGCCTTATTTGGAATAAATGGATGAGATTAACAATCACCTCCATTTGATGGGTCTGTCTTGTTTGTAGACTTCTGATTGAATGCAGAATGAATGAAGCAACTTTTTGGGGAACCTGAGCTATAGGTTGACCTGATGAAGCTTTTTCATTACCCAACGACTTAATGAAACGACTTAATGAGAGGAAGTTGGGGGGGGGGGGGGGGGGGGGTGGAGCTGGCGGGCGTCGGGTTGTTGGTAAGGCGTCCTGCTCCCATCCCTTCCGTCAAGGATGGATTCCTAGTAGGAGGTTTGAATCTCCTTCCCCATCCCTGGTGGAGTTGGGCTGTTGGTAAGGCATCCTGCTCTCATCCCTTCCATCAGGGATGGATTCCTAGTAGGAGGTTTGAATTTCCTTCTTCCTAGCCGGTGAGCCACAGCAAACAAAAAAAAAAAGAAAGCAAAAAAAAGGAGAAGGGGCATCCGATAACAGATCCAAGATTCGGGTTCATTCGTGGGTCATTACAAAACTTTTGAATTAATTCCTCTCTCAAACTTCATGTTCCCATATGGCCCGGAATAGCAGTCTCTAATTGTAATTCTTTCTTAAGCTTAATGAAAAACTCAACAATATGGTTTGATGATTTCGATAAGCAGTCTACCATTATGCTACATTACATGGTAAAAACTCATAGGACTACTATTCTAGACATGTTTACAGATGAGTCAATTTTATAATTCAAACTTATTCAGATTCTAATTCAGATTTCCTAAAAATCCAAATTCAAATATATAAGATGTTTCATACAGTAAAGCATAATTTAGGTTTGAGACGACAACTCCTCCGGAGGGCATTGTTACGTAATTGAGATTTGAGGGGTATACACCTCTTTTGTACCTTTTTAATTCTTTTGCGCTCTCTTTCAATGTCTCTGTGTTTGTATTCCCTTTAATGAAACTCTTGGTTACCGTTTGAAAAAATAAATGGAAACGGATTCCCTATTTGGTCCAAACAAGGAAGCCCGGTTTGGACCAATAATGGGGTGCCACATGGAGTTGAGATGTCACATCTCATTTCTTAAAAAAAAAATCACATATCTTAAAAAATTTCTCCTCATGTGGCACCTCCTGAGTGGTCCAAACAGGGTTTCCCTATTTGGATCTGGATAAAAAAAAACATTAAAGCATAATAAAAAACAAATGAGACATCAAGATTTAACATTGGAAAGAGAAATATCTATCAATCTGTAAGAAAAAAAAAAGAGAGACCGAAGGGACAACGGACAACCAATAAAAATATCATATTTAACTGTCAAATAAATAAGAACGGCCTCTTACCCTATGGTAAGAGGTTGCGGTTCTAATCTGCCTGCTCAGGATTCGAACCTGGACAGTCACTTTCCTTAGGTGCAGAGGGCTCTCTTGCCTTGCTTCACCCGAGGTCTACTTCACTCACTAGAGGATTGGGTCCTAGCCCCATAAGCTGGGTAAGAAAAAAAAAGTTAAATGAATATATATTTTTTATTTTACATAAAAATGAAGGTTTTCAACCCTTTGGTCGAGACTAATCCTTACGGGTCCAAAGAGAAGCCGTATAAAACCCACATGGCCTCTAGGTGGTAGTACTAGTGGACTCAACATTTGGTCTTTAAAGAGGGTGGGATCGAGAATTAATACCAGGACTTGTATCTCCCAAAGAAAGAGGAACCGTGGTGCTTATCCATTGTCAAACCCCTTTCAAGGTTAGTCAAATGAATACCTTATGCCAAAAGAAAAATTACAAATCACACCTACCGTCTTCCATCCAAAAAACAGAGCAGTTTCACTGGTGGATGGACCTGATCATCTGAAAGGTAGAAAGTTGAGGCCCACCATTTGCATCCAAAAAACAGAGCAGTTTCACTGGTGGATGGACCTGATCATCTGAAAGGTAGAAAGTTGAGGCCCACCATTTGCATAAGGTACGCGTGCGGATCGCACGGGCGAATGCGGATCAGCGGCTTCGTAATTGTAGCTCTACGTCTGAACTACCCCCACAAAGTTCTGCTCATGACCATATTGCTTATGCTGGTGTTAGGGTTTGAGACAGAGGGGGCAAAAAAAAAAAAAAAAAAACCCTCTTCCACTTTCTCATTCCATCATACCAGGACCCAAACCTATTCTCTTCATTTGCTTCAACTTTTTTAGTCTTTTTTCTTTTGTGTTCCTTCTTTCTTGATATTGTTTTCTGATTAACAAGCATTTTCTGCAGTAGGCTTTTATATTGTTCTTCCAAATCTCTGCATCCCAGTTCATCTCCTGAGAGCAGAACTGAAAAAATCTAACGCCTTTTTTTTGTTCTTTTCATTTTGGGGTTTACCCAGATCGGGAATTGTTTTTGGAAGATTTTCAATTAAGAGCTTTTCCTTCTACGTTCATAGAATTTTGATGCCCAGAATTACCCCATCTTTGAAATCAGCTCATTTCATCTGGGTCGATCTCAAAATCCGATTTTTCGGAAGAAAATCTTCGGTTCTGACCTTTTTAGAAGATTTTCTTGAAACCCAGATCCGAACCAACAAGAAAGCTCGGAGCTTTCCAATACCCAAATCCCAATTTTCTATCAGAACCTCGTATACAAGTTTTTTGTGGTATGAAATTCAAGTTTCTTGCCGGAAATCTGCATCTCTGTCCCGATCTTCTGATGCCATACAATTTCACTCCTGCCCATATCGATTTCCTGTTCCCCTTTAAATTTCTTGTGCCTTTGTGCTTCTTTTTCTTATGGGAACCGAGCCTGTAATCTTCGAAATAAGTTCAGACGAGGACGAAGATTGGCTTACAGACCTTCTTGACCGTGTCAATGAAGAATCTGATAGTTTTGATGATGTAGTGGTTGTGGATGAGAGGGTTGCTTGTGCGCCTGCCATTCAGAAGCATAAATTTGTGCCTTCCAATGGGATGAAGGGTTCGGGCTCAGACTCTGATGATGATTGCTTGATTTTGGATGGGGATCCTGATAAACCAATCATGGCTGTAGATGATACAGGGAATGGAACAGATGATTTGCTTATTGTTGCTGAGAAGGGTCCGGTATTTATTCTTCTACTTTTGCCTTTTTTGCCTACTTGTCTTTGTTATGGATTTTACTTTGTTTTGTGTTTGGTCAAAACATGGTTGTTTGTGTTTTAACTCATTTTGGTGAGATCTTGAATGGATGGGATGGATATTAACTTGAATTTCCACCCACAGGTATCATGTCGAAAATGGGGTTTTGTAGGAATCCAGAAGATTTCATTTCTGTTTTTTTTTTTTTTCTTCTTATTTTTAGTAAATATTGGTCATAATTTGTAGCATATGGTTGGTTAGTGTTTTTAGACTATTGTTCTTGAAGACCCAGATTTACATATATTTGTAATGTTTATCTGAAGAACTCACAATGTTTAGGTTATTTCATATTGAGACCTCAAATTGCAATTTCAGCCTGTTGATTTGGGGTGTTTCAGCCACTCAGACCTTTCTTAAACTCATGTTTATCTTTTCTTACTGATCAAACTATATATATGCAAAATGGATCTAATAGGACTTCATTGTCATCATCAAAGCGTTGCCCATCTACTTGGCCTGGCTTTGTGAGTTCCGCTTCACCACTCAATCCAATACGACCCAAGTTACTTAAAAAAAGTTCACTGATAAAAGTAAATGAAAAAAAAAGGTCTCCCCACTCTTCATGATGTCTAGAGATTAATGGACTTGGGTTTAGGAGCGTAGCATTTTATTCTTCTTTGAGAAGCAATGCATATGCTGAAAGTCTCATACATAATTAAAGGAATTTGGTTTAACACCACATAGGCAGGTACATAAGTTTTTGTGAATAATATTCTATTTGGAACTAAGTGTGTGAAGAAACCATGGGATGACCACATGTTACACTATCTATAGTCTGTGACCTATGTGGTTACGTCCCATTGGAAATGATCATTCAGCTCTTTATTTTCTTAAAGAAAATTTTGAAAAGTCGACAAAACAACAAAAAGGTCCCTCCTTATTCAGAGTTCTGTGGAGGCCCTAAATTTTCTTGGAAAATATGGGGTGTTTGATCATGAGGAAATCTACTGTTTCCTATATAGTGGTCTATGTGATTTATTGTTTAATCAATCCAAAGGGTTGGTATGATAGGACATGCCATCTCAGGAGCATGGTAAAAGATGAGGCTGGCAATGGTGTATCATGCACTTGACCTGTTCACTTCAGACTAAGGGCAGATGGACCAAGATGGGTTTAAAACACAAGCCCATTTAATAGCAGCATAGCTCCTAGCATCTATTTTAGGTCTTGAAAGGCCAGCGCGGTACAGCCCCTTTAGGCGCACTAAGTTGATTGGTTAGACTAGTTTGTAACTAGCAAAGGAGGCCCATGCTAAACCTGGCTGACACTAATTGAAAATATATAAATAATCAATTTCAAATTGCAAGTCCCTTCAGAAAGAAATAAAAATCATTTAAAATTAATTGCAAAATTTACTGAAAAATATATTAAATTTCACTAAATAAAAAAAAATGTCACTGCCATTTCAATTAATGTTGCAAGATAAATACATTTCCTCAACCAGAATAGAAAAAACTTAAATATAGAAAGATAAACAACAAAAATATGCAAATAAGAATATTCTTAAAGGGTTAAGATTGTGCCATGCATTTTCTGTGAGAAAAAAAAATTTATTTTGATGGTGGAATGGTATTCCCAATGTTATGTGCAAAGGGCAAAACATTTTGGGTGCATTTAGTAACATCTGTGCTTGCGTACAAGAGATATATACTGACAAGCTAAAAAGAAGACCAGCCCTTCTTTTATCGTTCCTCCGACACTGATGGCACATGAGAGCTTCATCTCCTTTTAGCAGCTTCTTTTTCAAACCCTACAATCAAAACCAAAACCCTCAAATCCCATAACAAATATATATATATATATATATCTCATTAGAAGCAACATAGAAGGCCAAAATCCAGAAAGAACTCAAAGATTTACTTCTCCACTAATTGCCTTCATTGCACAATGCCTTGAGGCCCTCTATGCAGTTGAATTTTCAAATGTTCTTCTTCTTTGTCCATTAGCAATTCTTTTTTTCTTTTTTTTTTTTGAATGATTACTTTCATTAATAATTCTTAGAATTATTAGCAATTCAAAGATTAGAAAGCTACTTTAATGCTCAATAAAACTCTAGATGCTAAGATTGAGAAAAGGCCAAAAATCTATTAGAAAACGATACTTTAAAATGAATTAAAGATGCTCTTGTAATCACCCTTTGTTATAAAAAAAAAATGCTCTTATAAATGACGCTGACAGTAACAACACCCTGTTAATGCTTCTTTATATAAATTCTAAGATGATGATGGTATGTATTGTAAATAATCAGTGTAATGTAAATTTTAAGCAACTTACAATCATTAAAAGAACGTAAGAAAACAATCAATAGACATTGACTGTGGCTAAACTACACTTACATCTAAAATTTTCCTCCCTTAAGTTAGTACAAAACCGAATATCATTAAGCACATTTTGGCTTTATCTTCCAAAAAAGGTTCCGTGAAACAGAATGGAGATGAGAAAAAAGAAAAAAGAAAAAAAAATACCATGGAGAGATGAACATGCTGTAGGATATGATATTATTGAATAAGTGAGTCTCTCATTTGTGTAGGCATTGATTTGTCTTTTGGATTCTAAACGAGGGCCCCTTGATGTTGTACAAGTTCCTACACTGTAGGAGATGTAGAAGACGTGTAAACATAAATTCAACAGGGGAGATAGAGGATAAAAAAGGGTGGAATATAATTAAAGAGTAGCACAACAACTTGTTCATAGTACAGGAATATTCACCCATAACTAAAAAGTATATTTACGCTGTGTTTGGGAAGGGAGGAGGGGAGGGGAGGGAAAATTTGAGGGGGAAGGAAAATGAAGGAGAGGGGAAGGAAAATTAATTTTCCCTCCTCTTGTTTGGGAAGTGAAAAAGTAGGGGAAGGGAAGTAAAAAAGTATAATTTTGTTTGTTTGTGAGGTAGGGACTAAAAGACCATTTTACCCTTACTTTTGAAAAAAGTTCAATTGGAGTACAAAGGGCAATTTTGTACTTTCTCAAATTTTCCTCTCTTCCCCCTCACTTTCCCCCCATTTTTGGGGGGAAAATTTTTTTCACTAAAAGACAAAAATTTTCCCCCCTCTTTCCCTCCCCCCATTTTCCTCCCCCCCTTCCCAAACACACTCCCCTCTTCCCTCCCCCCATTTTCCCCCCATTTTTTTCCTTCCCCCCACTTTCCATCCTTCCCAAACACACTATTACTGATTTATTAAGAAAAACTCAGATTAGATAAAATCAATCCTCAAATACTAATGACAATGATTTGGTGATTATGATAGGGATAGAAATGAAGTTATTGCAGAAAAGTGAAAAGTGGGAAGAAGAGGTGTTTACATAAAGTGGAGGAAATGAGTGGTTACATGTTGGAAGTGGAGAGTTATAACTCCCAATCATAATCATAAGTCATGGTCAAAATCACCTAAAAACCCTTCAGCTTAATATAGTATAATAGAGAGATGTTATGGATGAGGGATGGCATGAGATATTAGGTAAGAACAATGGGAGAGATTTTGGGGTAGGATGATTGCTTCGGAAACATGAGAAGGAAAGAGACGTGGGTAGAGATTAGAAACCGCTTGGGAGAGATTTTAGGGGAGGATGATTGTATTGGAATTTGGTAACTGAATCTTAGTCATCTTTTCTAACTCATTTAATTTTGGAAAAATAGCAGAATACCTACCTGGACTTTGGTCATTTTGCAGAGTACCCCCTGCACTTTTAGTATTTTGTACTAAACCTACCTGTAATTCTAATTAACATGCAAAACTCACGGATTCTGTTAGTATTAACGGCGTAGGTCGTGTAAATGGTGTCTGGTGCATTTAGGAGCAGCTCTCAGTCATTTTTTTTCCAGCCATATCAAATGCCTTTCTCTCAAAACTCCTGTACTTATTGTTCTTGTGGTCCAAACTCTCATTTTGATGGTGAAATTCATTATTGTCACTGTGGGCATAGGGCTACTTTGAGAGCTTCCCAAACACTAGAAGAAACATCACTACATGAAACGGGAAAATTCTTAGTGTTTCGATTTCAAACAGAGAATTTCAATCCTATTTCAAAGACAACAAGCAACATTGCACGATCTTATAACCAGAAGGAAATCAAGTGATAGTTCAAAGTCCCTTACACTAACTGTTACCACGGTTACCATTACTACTATGAGACAACCTCCTCAAAGTGCTTCCCTGCGAATATGCTCTGTAAAACGCAGATGGCCCACTGCTGCTTAATGGAATATCAACGCCTGCGGTCTACTCAACACCCAAACCAAATTGGTCCTCTTGGGTCGCACCACCATCGCTGGCACTTGCGTCCTGCTGTTCAATTTTGTCAGCATCCAAATTGACAATCACCGTACTCCTGCTTGCCCTTAGCCAGTCCATGCCTTCACAGGTCACTCCCCTGCACTTTTTAACCTTCACCTTCACCAGATTAGGGCACCCTGTCGCAAGGGCTTCCATGTAGAGACCTTCTTCAATGCAGAGCATTTGGCAGCAATGCATGAGATGTCTGCGTGGCCAGCCGCTCCAGATTTCTACAGTTATTGGCAATAAGCCATAGGCTCAAGATGGTCGGATTCAAGGCAATGAGGACGAATTCCTGGAGATTAGGGTAGCGATTCGCCACGGCCGCCAGGCCTTCATCCCCAATTTGATTTGTCTTCCATCCATCAATGTGGAGCTTCCGGAGAAACTTGCATCATTCAGCGATCGATGAGAGCCCAACATCGGTATAGTCGGTGGTCTTGACGAGGTGCAAAATCTCCAGATCTGAGCAATGCGAGATCGCATTGAGGCCGCGGTTGGTGACCTGGAGCTTCTCAAAATGGATCTCCGTCAGCCTCTCTACGTGATCCGACACCGCTTTGAGGAGCTTGTCCCAGTCGCCGGAGCAGTGGATGAGCTTCAAGGTCTTGAGGCGTTACTGGGGCCAATCGGCTGAGAGGCGGAGCTTCTTGATGGATATGAAGATCATAGGGAAGGAGGGGCGGTTTCTCCTCGCCAATGAAGAAGAACCCTAGCCGCAAGCGAAAGAGGGGAAAATGAACAGAAAACGCAAGAGACACGTTATATATGGAGGGGTGAATTCGTCATTCCCTATTTTCCATCATGAGCCGTCTATATTTGCATTGTGATTTAAAATACAAGTAGGTTTAAATACCAAAGTACAGGGGGGTACTCTGCAAAAGTACATGTAGGTATTCTGCTTTTTTTCCCTTTAATTTTCTTACATAACTACTATATCATAGATGCAAAGATCACATGAGAAAATTGCTAGAGATGTTAGGAATGAATTGGATCGAGAGATTTGACACGTCAGCACCAAGGTGGCCTCACGAGGAGGCTCCATTGCGCCTCATGTTACTCCCTCATGCCCTCCTGAGCTATTATATTATATGTATATGCAATTTTTGTAACGGGTTTCAATGATCTGATCCTTATCTGTTGCGCCACACTATAAAATATATACAAGGTATGGCCTGAAATCACTCACCTTGATGATTATAGCTGTCTAATTAGGGCCTTGCTTGAGAATGCTTCAGTTATGTGAAACCCCCTCCTCTTGAACTTGCATATGCATGCATTTGAGCAGAAACAAGAGCACATGTTATATAGTTTGCTTTTGAGGTTCCTCCTGCTACTCTAGGTGCGAGTGTTGTCTTCTTACGCAGAAACATTCCTCTTTTTACCCGTTGGCGTGGTGTAGACTGTGACACAAATGAGCCCTTACTGGCCTTTAAAGGGAGTGAAACTCAAAGCAATCCACAGTTAACAGATTGTTGGAACCAAGGATGAAAATATCGGTAGCGGTGGGCGTAGCGGCCTGCCGCCAAAACGCTACGTAGCGGGCGCTACGTAGCGGTGTAGCGGTGCGATTTGAAAAAATAGTCAAAAAAATTTGAAAAAATTCTAGAAAATCTAGAATATTAGAAAATGAGAGAAAATGTATTTTTTTTGCAAAAGTAACTAAGGTAAGGGGGCGTAACGGTCCCCTCACTATATGAGGTCCTGTATCGCTGTATAAATAGAAAATAATAGTAATGATTTTTTTTTTACATGTGTTCATGTTGCTTAGTTATGCTAACTTAGAAACTAATGAAAGGCTTATAAAAAAAAAAACTATGTCATGAAGTCAAGACTTAAGAATACCTAGAGAAAAAAATGCATATACCAAAGGAGTGTCTAATAGGATGTACTTAGAGAAGAATCATTGAGAAGAACTCTTTGTATCGACTATAATTCGGCGAGATCATGTGCTTTTTGGTGTTCTTTTAAACATAAAAGGGTAAAAGAGTTGTGTAGAAATGTTATTTGGAGAGAAGGAGAAAAAAAATAAGTTTTATTATGCATTTTAAAAAAAATTGGAAAATAGAAAATTTTCTCACCCCGTAACGGCCCTGTAGCAACCGTAGCGGCCGCTACATTCACGTAGGTCAGAAGACCGCTTTTTTCAATTTAGAGTGGCGGCCTGGGCCGCCACGGCCGATATAGCGGCCGCTATTTTCATCTATGGTTGGAACTTTGTTAATGTTGCCAGTGGTCGTGGCTTAGCACTTTCTGGAAGGGCTGAGATGGCCCTGATCGACGGAAGCCTCCCCTGCTGACACCCTGTCAACCGGACCAGGAGATCATCATAAACATCAATTTTTACTCTTTATGGAGCTCACAATGAAATAGTTGATACCTTCCAATCTGGAAAATTGTAATAAATCCTGACCTCTATAACCTTCTTCCCATCAATGGTACAGATTCGGTGATTGGATCCACACATGCATGGATTATCTGCATGGTGTACATATTCTGAAGTTTAGTGCCTGTAAGTTCCCCGAGTTCTGGATTTTATTGAGTAATTCAGTGGATTGAGACCAGTGGGTGCTTCGGTATATATGAAGAATAGTTCAACAAGTGGCATTAGGTATTATCAACATCAGATCTTGTCTATGTTTTGAAAGAGAGAGATTTGGAGACACCCAAAGCCTCTTAGGAATAAGGAGGGTTGAAAATTGAGCACCATTTTGGTGGGGCATCGAAAATTTTCTTTTTACTTCGGAAATAAGTCATTATCATCTTAAAGTTAGCCCATCAATCAGAAACAAGTGAGAAGCTATAACCAAAGTAAGGATCAATGCTTTTGTGCATACCACGAAGAATATTCATCGAGGGGTAAAAGATACACTACTAACTAATCTTAGAAGTTCTGAACATTGTCAATCTTAGATCTCACAAGTGATAATGTACAGAGTTTCAATAAGCAAGTAATGTGTATTTATGTTTATCAGCCTGCTTGTATGGTGTTATCTGCATCTGTGATGAACATATATATGTTGTTGCACTGTTTAAGATGGTTATGAATGATTAATGATGCTCCCTTTTTGATGATATATTCCAACGGTTCCTTTTTATGGCTTTTAATAGTTTAATCCTTTCTTTTGTCTACCTCAAGTATAGGCTCCTCTTAATTTCCCTGATCAGGTGGCCCCTTCTCCAGGCAAACATCGAGTAAAAAGGATTGAAATAGGTCCTCTTATGCCCCAATTTTATTCTCTATTTCATTGTCCCACGTCGGCTTATCCCTCAATGTGCCATACATTGGCATATGTTGGTCCCAAGCTGGGAAAAAGAGGAGGATTGGTGTCAGACAAACAATCTGCCATAAAAACTTGCTAAACCAAGTTTCAAATTTACTTCGATAGAAGTAGCACACAGCGAACCCCTGTTTGACAGTAGATTGTTCCAGCCAATGGTGAAGAGCATTAAGCTTAGATGGATTCCTCATGGAATGCAGATCCTCTCTATTGAAAACTTCTTTAAAAGTGGTTGCATGACATGGGAATATAAGAGTGAAGTTTTTAGCTCATTTGTTTACTAATTGTGTCATTTGTTGCAAATGAAAAAAAAGAGAGACCATTTGTGATCCATGTGATTATACATGTTTCCTCAAGTTTACATGCAAGTGAACCAGTAAAAATTGCTCTACATGTTTCCTCAAGTTTACATGCAAGTGAACCAGTAAAAATCTCTCTCTCTCTCTCATATATTTCTCTTATGGACCTCATTCACAAAATTTTAATTTTTTGCAGTTAGCATGCAGAGACTACCCTCATCTGCGACACCATTGTGCAAAATTTCCTTTCGCCACTACCCCACATGACAAACATTGTGATCTGGTAAGAGCCTTAATTGAAATGTGGTGTCACTTTGACCCGGATGAATCCTGATGATGTTGGACCCAGGGATATGTATAATTTCTTTTGGCCCGCAGTTTCTACATGTGGGCAACTATGGTTTTGATAGGCCCAACCTTTACCATGCTAAAAAAATGTTCCTTGATTTGATAATCTTGATCCTTAAATTGACAGCATGCAAATCTAAGATTGAAAACAAAATAATGCAGTGTCTGCATTAAAATGGTCAGATATTCCAGATGTGGACTGGTCTGTCCTTTATGAGCCAAAATTTTCAACAGTCTGGATCATTGGAAGGATGTCTCATGTATTCATTCAGGCATTGTGAATCTACAGTGCTATTCATAATCCCTTTTTTTTTTTTTGTCACATGCTCACATGGCTGTCGTTGAATCTGTGGGTGGATTTGGTAACTGCAGTGCCATTGTTACGTCTGTGACTTGCGTGCCCCATGTATCCACTGGGGCACTGGTGTTATTAGTACAGACCATTGCCATTCTAATGATAAAGAGGAAAAATGGAAAGAACAAAGGAAACGTTTGAAGCAAGGCAACATTGCAGTGCCACGTAGCCAAGAGGTTCCTGATACTGCTCTATCTATCACACTTCCTCACACTTCCTCTGTTCCAGCACTTCCTCTTCCTGGATCTCTAAGCATGATGGGCTTGTCACATCCACTACAATCCTTGGTCTCCAATTCGAATCAGCTCCCTGCTTTCTCGACTGCCTTTGATACACCAAATATTACAAGCCAGAGGCACAATAAATGCTCAAGACCCTCTCCTGTCAGAAACCGTTCCCCTTGTATAAATGGCGTACCGCAGCTAATATATGGGCGACAGGTTATTAACAGGGAGAGGGGTGGTGGTAGCACTGTCGGTCTGCAACATGCTTCACATCTGAAGTTTAAGAGGATTGGATCTCCAGGAATCTCTTTTTCACCGGTGAATCAATCTGGGTATAATTCATCAAACAGCCCTCAGACACCTGTTCCAACACAGCCGAGGTTTCAAAATCAACAAGTGACGCAGAGTGAAGACTTCGAGAGTTGGCAGGATTTACTTGCGGTTGCCATTGATTCATCAGAACCGGGCCCCTTTCATGATTACCTAACATACGACAACAGCAGTCCCACAAATACCCACGTTCATGCTCAACTCCAGGTGCATGATCAGTCCCTTCCCCCATTAGATGCAAACCAAAGCGCAAGCCAATCTGTGGATCCTACTGCAGGTGCTACCAACTCAGATCTGTTAGAAAACAACTTTAATTGGTTCAATGCTTCATCAGATAGTATCGGTCAGCACATTTCAGCATCAGACCCTGTGCTTCTTCCAAGTGTACAGCCAAGTGAACCATCTGCGATTTCTCAACATCACTCAGCATCACCTGAAAGCTGGATGTATTCAGTAGATCATCAACCTGTTCCAGAGATTTTGACTGAGCCTGCATTATCTGAATTGGGTTTTGATCTGCCAGAACCCACAATTGATCCAGCCATGATTTTATTTGAGTTAGGCCTAGCAGCAAATGGAGTGTAGCCCATCAAGGCAAATTTTGTTTGCTTGCTCAATCTCATTAGCTGTCTTTCCTGATACAAGAAAAAGGCTTTTCCTTGGTTCTTTTTTGTTATTTTGGAAAGCCATTCTACTGTACAGTTTAGAAGTTGCAGGAATGCATGTGCTATCATGGCAGACAAGGAGGTGTTTAAAGTGTTTTAACACGATAGTTTCATGATACTGCAGTAGTAAAATGGTAGTAGTGTCCTGTTTGATGATATTGCAGTAGAAATGTTAATGCAGTGTTTTGAGTTGTAGTAACTATCATATTTACAGTCTTTTACTAGTGAATAACCAGGTCTGAACACTGAGGCTTGCAGTTTGTTGTCAATACGGATTAGAGTGCAATTTGGGTGTAACCAAAGAATGCTATGCAAAATCAAAATGAGACACTACTCGATTGTGCCAATGATATGATTTATAAACTTCTAGCTCTACATTACTTAATTATTACAGTGGGCTCAAACAATGGACAAAAATGTTGTTGACATAACATGCTCCCATTTTATCCTAGGACATTATTTATTTAACCCGGGTCCCTTCGGAATCTTGAAGATAAAGATATTTAGTTGGGGGTAGCCTTTTGGGAGTTGGATTGGGACGTCCATGCATTGCCTGCAGGAGTATATTTCACATGACATGGGGTGTGGTTCCAGGCTTACAACAGGAAAAGGGTTATGTTTCATCTGCTTGGGCCAATAGATCATGGCATGTAGATTGATCCGAATGATGTACCAGGGTGTGGACCCGACCCCCTATTTGGGTCTGGATCCGGATCCACCCAGGTCCGTCTATACCTTTTTTTTTTTTAAAATGCTATCGGATGAGGAGGAGGGTTCCCAACCCACCCAGCCCTTTGGGCTGGACTAATCCCTTCTGACCTAGAGGGAAGTCGGGTAAACTCCCTCGTAGCCCCAGTATAATAGTCTAGTTTCGAACTCACAATATCTGGGTGTAAGCCATGGTCCTCGGCTAATTGAGCTAAGATCCATCTATATCTGAATATTGCATATAATGAAAAAGTTCTGCTTCACCATATAAACTCAGCTGTTGTTTTGAGAAAAATGTGTCACACCAAATAAATTTAACCATCTTTTATTCATAGATTCTTAAATATTAAGTCTAAGGTGAATAAAGTTTAGACAAAAAAACAATAATTAAAAAAAAATAGTTGGTCTCCGATTATAGGAGATAAATAGTGAGATTTAAGGGCTGCATTTTCATTTTCTTTTCTAACGGAAGATTCTCAATCTTTGGACTTCACTAAATCCTTTTGAACCAAGAAAAAAGTCGAGTAAGATTAGCTCCTAATCTTGTTACGAAGGGAGAGTGGCTACGAACCATCAAAAAAGTCCAGAAAAAAGAGAGAGGAATCATGTTATTACTGCATAGGATTTAGTGGGCCATAGATTCCTTCGATGAAAAAAAAAAAAAAAAAATCAGAAACACAGCTTTTCCAGATTTTGAAATTGAGTGGCTACGAACGATACGAAGCGCACTGCGGGAATGGCTTCGCTTCTGCTCTCCGCGTCTCTTCCCACCACTGCTTGTTACTCCTCTCCCACTGACACTCGCTCTTTCTATGAAAATCCCCTCCAGCTTTCTCTTCGTTTTCCTCTCATCAATCCCTCCAGCAGAAACTCCCTCAGAACCAGAACCCTAACCATCTCTTTCGCTCTTGCAGAATCCGATTCTCCCAAATCTCTCGATGAAGAAGATGATGCCCTCTCCCTTCTCCAAGAGCTCTCTGTAAGCATCCCAATTTCTAGGGTTTGGGTTTTGTTTTCTTTTAATTCCTGTACCCAATACAGAGATTTCGTTTTTGCAGGATAGCTTTCGTCTGCCTTCCGATTACTTCGCGCAGCTCCCTAGCGATCTTCGTCTCGACGTATGATCGGATTATCTTTTCGTTCTTTTCTGTGATCGATTATGATGCGGTTTGATTTCTCGTTTTGATTGTTTGGTTGTGTTGCTGGTGCTCGCGAAGCTGAACGATGCGGCTTTCGATCTTGCCAACGGGCCCGTGCTCGATGAGGTTAGGTTCGTTTTTTTGAGCAACTGATCGAAGGAAATGAAAGATTGAAATACAATGCTTGAGCCTGTGAAGGTGGGGTCCATCAGTTCTTTGATTCATCTTGCAATTTTTGTGGCCCCCACCGAGGATTTTTTGTTTTCACTTCCCTGGAAATGGTGTTTTTTGATTTGCTAGTGCCTGCTGTTTATTGTGGCTCCTTATTAAGCAGTTAAAAACTTTATTTTTTTGTGTTCTTGTCATTCATGTAATCTTTTTTAGTGACTTGGTTTTTGCTTGAATGCTATAGAATATTGTTTGACACACTTTCATGTTTTGAACTTGGTGACTTTGTTGGGAATCACTAGTTCAAATTTCACAGTGAAATGGATATGGATTATGGAGTGTATGTTGCCTTAGAATCTGACACCATTACAAGGTGTCTCATTTGGCAAATCTGGGATCGTCCAATGTGCGTGATAATTAAGTCAATGTAATAGATGTTTACAATTGTCGCTTAAATAATCAAGTTATTATCCTACAGTATCTTATTTACATTCCGAAAGAAGAAAACGACTTCTAACATTTTATCTATTGTAAAAAATAAATAAATTTACCACTAGAATAATCCCTGGAATCTGACATGGTTTGTGTCTAACATTGGCAAATGGTGTATTCCAAAGAATCCATGCAACATAAGTGCTAATACATAGCAGTTTTGGATCTGGTTGGTAATGCTCTACAGTTGCAGTTTTTTTTTGGAAATCAAGTAGTTTGGGATGCAGCCATGAGTCTGGGACAATGGGCCTATGGTCTAATTCAAGCTTGCATATGACTACCTTGATGACCGAGGCATTTTCCCAAGCTGGGCTCACGTGACGACGAATATTGCTCTGGCTAGCCAACTACTATGCTCTAGATTAATTATTATTTTCAGGCTATCAGGGATGTCAATATTCAATGGCTTCGATTGGTTTAGATTAGGTGTTTTTTGTTTTAACATTAAACAAGATTTTAGATAAGGATATGTTGTATTGGGACTCAATACTCTTTTGGATTAATGATTGTTCTAAGAGAGTTTTCTCTTTGTGATGAAGCCTTGTAGAGCTTGCTTTGCAACCTGGTATCTTGACCTGAAAGTTCAGATCTGGTGAGAAGACAACCCATCCAGGTCGTCTTCCTCTTGATTTTGTGGCGGCAGCACAGGCAACTTGATATCTTGTTTGTTCCTGATCTTAGAAACCTCAAATAGATCTAGTTTAAAGGTTCGTTGTGAGATTTTCTTCTACTATTATGTTCCAGGTTTAGACTGAAAGTCCACATAGTTTCGTTGTGATATATTTCATCCATTTTTTGCTTGGGGTTCTCATCCTACCTAAAACTGAAGTTATATTGAGTCATAACCTCCTACTATGCTATGATACCCGGATACTTGTACAAGCCCGACGCATCGGTATTGGACCGATATGACACTTGTATTGGTACTTGATACTGCACCGATACTTTTAGGGAACAAATTTAACATGCCCTGCTTATAAAGTCCATTATTTCATATAGTTTTTTTAATATTTTTCATCTCACCATAAAAACATTACTAGAAAAGGACAAAAACAATGATAATTTCATTGATTCAAAAGTGATCTAAAAAAAAATTAGGACACCCGTATCCGTATCCACATCCTAGATTTTAAAAAATGAGGAGTTGTATCCCCAATCCCCGTATCAGTATCCATATCCATATCCGTATCCAGGCATCATAGCTACTATGAGGACATGCCGTGCCCGTGTTTCACATATTGATGAAACTAGAATCTAGTCAAGAACAGGCATGTGTTTTAACATTGAGATAGACTCTTCTTGGACTTTCATGTTGAGTTAGAAGGGTTGAGACTACATTTCTTTTGCTTATCATTTTTTAAGATAAGAAACCATATGAGTAGGATTGCTTGCTGATATCAAGTAGATCGAATGTTGAAGTGCTAAATCTTGTATAAGGGGCATTTGGAATATTGATTGAAAATCTATAGTGATATTATTATATAAATTGTTCTCTTGTGAACTGAGTAAGGCAACTATGTGGCATTTGTTGACATTTTGATTGGCACAGCCTGATAAGCGATAACCGAATAGTGTTATATTAACTGATTAGGGTATGGGTTTGATTAAACCCGAATCAGTTTGTGCTTAGATTTGGATCAGACCCACCTTTTTCTACATCAGTTTGCTATGGCTATATTGTTTCAATCTGCTAGCGGTATTAGATCCCAGCAGCTTCTCAATTACTTTTAATAAGGCCCAAAAACGAATTGTTAGCTCCATTGGCATGTATTGGTATCTTTTTGGCAGTTTGTTTGAAAAAAGGAGGGGACAAGCTCAATTGCCATCTTGGTTTGTTTTCTTTTGTATGTTATTCTTTCTTTCTGATGAAAATTGATATATTGCTCGCATGTAGAGGGCACAAGCTCAATTGCCTACTTGGTTTGAAATCTTTTGAATGCTATTCTTTCTTTTTGATGAAAATTGATACTTTGATCCTTTGTCACTAATGTGAATGGAAGGTTGGCAAGACCCAGTATTACATTTTTCTTGTATTGTAGCTTTAGTATTGCTAATCTGGTTGTAACCTTAACATAGTAACTTTTCGAGATGCTTCTTTTCTGCCATGTATTATAAAATAAGATAAATGAATAGATTCGAATGATACTTGATACTGGAAATTCTGAACTTCGAAGTTGACTTGTAATTTCCAGTGTGGTCAAGAACTGGGAGAAATGCTTTTAAATCTATCTCGAGCATGGGAGCAAGCTGACACATCTACTTCTACTAGTATAGCCGGCAAGTTTCCCTCATTACATAGTTCCTTAACTGACAATGTCAAATCAGGTAAGAATAAAAACATGCGACTGTAATTTTTGTTCTTATTTTTCATATGAATTCAGAGTTCCCCTCTGTCGTTAGATTTCATTTTCTGCATTTTCTGTAGCATTTGGGAAGCGCTTGGTATCCGCAGGAAGGAGATTCGAGTCCATGGGACAGTATGGTCAAGGCGAGCTACAAAGGGTACCATCCATCAGCACTTTGTTTGTGGACCTATTTTTTTTCCCTAAAAACCCATTATTCTTTACCATTTTGGGAGGCAGCAGATGAGGGTTTTTTTTTTTTTATGTATCTCTTCTTCACTCTGCTCATAACCAAGTTTAGATTCTTTCTAGAAATCCTGATAGTCATGATTTTTTTCCCTGTCCATAAATTTCCAATGAGCAATTCACAACATTTATGATATGCATGCACATTCTTTGTGGGGAGATGCTCCTATGAGAGATATCTCTCAACTTCTATGAGAGATATGGGTGGGGGCCCTCACATTTAAGTTGTTGGCATTCGATATGGATACGAGGGCCCCCACCTTATCTCTCATAGTAAGGTGACAGCATCTCTTATAGGAGCATCTCCCTTCTTTGTGATGCCTGTTTTAACTAAATAAGCTTGAAGAAATCCCTTTCTTTATTCTATCATGTCAAATAGGCATCTATCAGTAAAAACTGACCTTCTAAGCCCCTGCTTGTGATAGGTCATGGGATTAATCAGGTCCAGTGGCACTTAATGACATGTTTCAATCTAATTGTGAATATCACTCCTGCACAAGTGTGATATTAGGTCAATGAGTTATAATGGGAGAGGTTCACATCTATTGATTTGCTGCCATCGCCAGTGAGCCCTATTTTATGTATACAGTACTATAACTTTGAATGGGGATATGGTTGCAAACTGACAGTTTGGGATCCCCCTTAGGCCTATCTATATCAATTTAAGCCTAGGATTGTAAATGGGTTCTAATCCCATTTCCCTGAGGGACCCAACCTGAAAAATGGAGCATGCTTATTATTTATACACCCTTTTGTAATTTGGACCCAGCTCTTCATCCACTAATATGGTCATGGTTAAAGTTCGGGCTAGGGCTTGGCCTAGTTGTGTCCATACCGGAATACCCATTACTCGAATGGTACTGCTGTAGATGTATCATATATGTGTCTAGTTAAACCTATTGCCTAGTTATATCCATACCTGAATACCCATTACTTGACTGTTGTTTGTTGTTTAATTTAATCAGAAAAGGCTACTCTATCAAAGAGTTTGAGGTCTATGAATCTGGGGCTAGGATTATTGAAATGGGCAATTTTTTGGCCTACCCCCACTCAACGGCCGCATAGAATTGTGTTTTAAGAAAGTCTAATTTTAGAATGGTTGGTCTCACAAACAAGAAAGGAGCTGGAAGCATGGAAGACATTTATTTATTTATATTTTATAATTTGTTACTAAACCTTGGGTTACATTTGGCTACTTTTTCCTTTTTGAGCACAATGGGGATAAAGTTTATGGTTTTCAGGAGTTTGAGAACCAAAATTTCCTTATCTACTCCCAAAAATGCTAAATTGCAGTCCTTAGGGGCCTTGTTGAAAAGGGAGTATTAACAACTATGACGATATCCACAATGCTTAGTGATCATTCATTCGGTTATTTGTGTTAATAACCTGTCAGGAGAAACTGATCAGGAAGTGGTGGTCTTCTTAGTTTCATCATCCCTTAACCAATGAATGAAACAATATCTAATTGTATCAGAGGTTGTCTGATATTGCCACTTACTTTCATGATACAAGCAGCTGATATATTGTCTCATCTATCCTTCCTGGCAGTCCACATATGGAAACTTATAGGGATCAATCAGCAAGCCAAACTTTACCAACATTTATTATTAAATGAATATTTCTCTTCTATCTCATTTGTGTATGTGTGTGCACGCATGTTTTGTCAGGTGTCTAGACTTCTCTACAAATTCCTAGAACTAGAAGGCTCCAACTTCAGTCAGGGTCCTTGTCTCTCTAGGACTATGAGAGCTTTTGTTGATTAGTTGGCAAACCCCACCAAAGAAAGGGATAATATATCCTTTTCACCCGTGCCCATCCATGGAGATGGAAATGGTGACCAATGTTTCATTGCACACGGACTAGATATGATGACCATGAGAATGGTTCACATGGATTTGCAGCACTCTACTCTTTAGATGAACTTAATAATATGTGATTGGTATCCTACCTTTTCTTCAATACCAATTAAAATGTTTATGGTGCATGAGGTTAATGTGATGGTATCCTCCCTTTTCCCTATCATGGGTTGCTTCTTGTCTTTGGTGTGAGACCTAGACATCCAACTCTAAGACCTTTGGCTTGGAGATTAGCCCATTGGCTATTCTCCCTTTCCTGCATTGCGTCATAATGTCTGGCCAAACACCTTCACTTCCAGCTGGGTTCTCTTGTATTTCGAGTGACATGCCGCCAACCATTGACATCACCTTTGAAGCTAAGTAATGTACGTTGATGATTGATCAACTACCTTTGGAGTCTTCGATCATTCTTTCTTGAATCATTGTGTAATTGTCAGTTTGTGTACTTCTGGAACTCTGCTAATGAATATTATTGCAGATTGCCAAAGTAATGATTAAGACAGGAAAGCTACTATCTGCAAGTCCAGTCACAATAACTGATGAAAAACCCAAAGTGGAAAGTAGGATGTTCAAGGTAGTTACTTCTGTTGCCCTGCTCAGTGGATTACCATTTGAGCCATTGGAAATTTAATACTGGACAATGCCATTGATTGCAGTTTGGAGATTTACAGGTGGAGTTGACGCCCCAAAAGGCAAACATTGGAGCTGCCATTGGTTTCGTTTATGGGTATAATTCACCCACACTTCTGTGGTCTGTGACTTTGTACTTTGTGAATGCAGTAGTGAGATTAATCTAAACTGGTTGCGAATTTCAAATTCAAGAATCCTGTCCTGGCAATTAAGTAAAGGTATCCAAAGCATTCCAGAGAGCTCATTGCAGTATGCCAATGACAATGCATTGCTATTAGCGAAGGTGCTTGCAAAACTATTATAAAGTTCTTATTTATTTTGTATGATACGAGGTATTAACCCCCTTTACCCTCTAACTTGTACTTCTTGTCAAATGCAGTCCTTAAGGGGAGCTCTGCTTGCACTTTGCTATTCATCTACAATCTTGTCGGCATGTTCCACTGTTGGTCTCATCTTACTGGGGAGACAATTGAGCTCTGAGGCCAAGTCTAAGGAGTAGTGAATCTTAATAGCTTGTATTATTAGTCTTTAGCTTCACATGTAAATTGTAAGTATGTCAACAGTTTTTTTTTTTTGGTTTTGTTTTGTATTTGGCTAATGAAGGTCTTGAACTAATAACCATTAGGTTTGGTGCTGAAGACTCCATCGCAAGGATGTCCATTCGTGTGCTCCTTGTCTAAGGAGTCAAAACAATTGGCTGTTAGCTAAGAAGGGATTATGGATTATCTTTTTATTTATGAAAAAAGTAAGGAATCCAGGGTTCAATCTCAACTATTATATGTCTGTTTAACTTGTGAGCAATTTGATTGTTAGAGGCCTCTTTTCAAACAATTTTGCTATTAACTGTGATTGTCCAAGCTCTTTGTTGATTTCAACTTTTTGCATATTACAGTGAACTGAACGATATTATAGATATTTTGGAATATTGCTATATATAAATTTTTTATAAGGAAGAATGGTGAACTGAGATAGATCTGCTATTTTCATAATATAATCTAAGAGCATGTTTGTTTGTATTGAAATACATAGGAATTCATGGTGATATGAAATCTACCAAAGTATTATTAAATGTTAAAGAGGTGAGGAGTGAAAGATATGAAGTGAGGGGTGAAGGATATAAGATGGATATATTGATGATGGACCTCATCTTTCCCATGTATTGAATTACTGGGGTCAGGTTGAGTATTCGTTTCCTGTATTCATTTACTGGGGTGGGATTGTTTGATGCTCTTGTTGGAATGATACATACTATAATAGTTCGCTAGGCTTTTGCAAGAGACTCATGTGAGAATTAGGTAAAATGCCTGTAATGTTTAAATAGGGAAAGTACAATTTACAAGGTCAGCCAATAGAAATCACAGGTAGCTTCTGTGATGGCATATATGTTCGTAGCTACCGAGTCTTCGGGCGGGCCCTTCTTGAATTCCATGTTATATGATTTGTCGGACAGGTCCTAATCATGTTATCATCAACATCACCTTAGGGACCCTTTTTTTTTTTGTCCTTTGTAGCCTGGAACTTATGCACACCCACCCACACATTAATGTGCCTAACCAGCTGAGCAATGGCTGAGGACATTGACACTGGCCCATTTATGTAAGCAGATCTCAAAAACAACTCACCAGTAATCATGTTAGTCTTGATTTTAGCCGATTGGATTGCACAAGGTAGTGGAATAGGAGGCCGGAGCTGGTTCTGTTACTTTTGTAGACATCATTGGCCCTGGGCAAGGCCATTACTATTCTTACATTTGGTGTTATTGGTGCTAGTGAGAACTAGGCTGCAAAATCTCAATGATTGACAATTTTAGGTATCTAATCCGTTGGGGAAATTCTATATGCACCGGCACAAATGCTGTGCACACCCACATTTGATTTTTAAACCACTGTTCATAGAAGAATGTGGTTGTCTTTAGCAGAAAAATGG
The DNA here is from genome assembly GCA_028538565.1 of Umbellularia californica. Classification (NCBI taxonomy): domain Eukaryota; kingdom Viridiplantae; phylum Streptophyta; class Magnoliopsida; order Laurales; family Lauraceae; genus Umbellularia; species Umbellularia californica. Next base: position 6,119,290 of record JAPQWN010000001.1, on the reverse strand, counting down.
GTGCACATAGAATTTCCCAATCCGTTGTTCTTTTTATGAGGTAAATCAAAAATAACTTGTAGTTGGACAATTATAGAAATGTAGTCACTGGATTAGATACTGACAAAATATACAAATGGTTCATGTTCCTTTGGTGAAGCCATAGTGGGACATTTAGGAGAAAGGTTTGTTATTTTGCTATTGATGGTCTGCCAAGATGGAAATCATCTGAATCATGAGAGTCTGGATCACATCAGAATAGGGTATTTTGTGAATTTCCTATCTATTAACACCCTAAGAAGCTCAAAATGAACGCCCTCCTACGTGTGGAGTTTCACTTGTCTATGAGTTTATCTGCATACTCTCATTAATGGCAGTAGGGCATTCTGTAACACTTAAAAAAAAATCCATTGAAGTGAGTGTTTTTTTAAGGTAGATGACAATTCATTAATGGAAAGGAGATTGCAAAAAAATAAATAAATAAAGTGCCACAAAGGAAGGTATGAATTTTTCTTTCTTGGTGGGAAAAAAAGTACCGCCGAGCCTCGTAAATTTTTTGTGAGTTTGAGCTGTTCATCCTACAATTAGATTCTATATTTGCCTAATCTTGCATGGGCCCTTGTCAAATTCCCTTATAGAAGGGACAACCACCTTTAGATAGATTATGGATAAGCCATATGAATATTTTTTTATAACTTTCTTATTAAAGGTATATCTATACTATCAATTTAACAGTGGGTTCGATAATTTTCCGTATCTTATATATGAGATGTGATCTTTTTTTTTTTTAGAGCTGAAATTTTAAATAGGTGGACTCCAATATGGATTAAATATATGAATTTTTTATAGCATTTTATTCAATTGTAGCATACTCTGTAATTCTTATGTCCTAAAGTCATTAGAGTGAGATTTTGTCATATCTCATGCAATGAGATGCATTTATTTTTGGACAGTCAAGATTTTAAAATAGGTGAGCTCGTTTTGAAGTTTCTTCGAGACTCTTACATGTTGAACTAGCAAGACAAGACATAACACAGCACATACATAAGAAAGTTTTTCCTTGTTCTTCTTCTCTCTAGAAGATGAATGAGTGCCTGGGTTTAGACTAGCTATCGGTCTTCTTTGAGAAGAAGGACCTTCATTTGGAAGAAGTGAAGGAGGACCATTGAATTTCCATGAAACTGTGCCTTGGATGTGTTTTTTATGACGACAGAGATGGATTCATTGATGTAAGAAAGTTACGGAGAGTTGTATGTAATTCAATGGTTTTTGGGTTTGAGGGCACCATTGAATTTTCATGAGAGCGAAAGGATGAAAAGAGCCCTTAACACCAACAAAAGATGATAGGATGAAGAGACTTTAATGAGTTTGTCATTTTCATGAAAATTGAATTTTGCCTATTTATTTAATTTGTTCATACACTGAAGAAGATTTGGTCAAAAAGAAAACTCCTTAAAGAACTCTCTTTCTTAAAATGATCATCAGTCTCCAATTTAATTTCACCCTGCCAGCCCGAACCCCAAGGAGTTAACCGAGTAGTTAGGACCACGGTTCCTCCTTTGTCCGAAGTTAGTGGCCTTGGTATCGACTCCCGATTCGCCCTTCTTCAAAAATCGAAAGTTGAGTCTATTAGTACTACCACCTTGGGGCTACAATGTTGTTTATTCGGCTCCCCTCTAGGCCCGGAGGGACTAGTCCGGCGTAAATGATTGAGAACCCTCCAATAGCTAGAAAAAAAAAAAGATAGAATGAAAAAAAAAAAAAACTTAATTTAACTCGGCCACAAAATCACATACTCATGCACATGGCATGTATCAATCATTGTCTTGTTTTGGGTCTATGAATTTCCAAACTACCATAATAATTTCAGGCTTAGGTGTGTTAAGGGGAATCTCCAAGATAAAGCGGGAGAAAGCTAACAACTTTTGATGGATTATTTGCCGCTATGAAATTTGAATAAAGAAGAGAGGAAGAAGAAGACCTAACTGACCCTCTAATTGTAGGCCCTTTCCTATAATTGTGATCATTATGAACTCGTTTCGGAATTTTATTCTCTCTTAATTTGGTATTTTACATTAGTTTTACTTTAATAGTAAACTAGATGATAAAAAAAATAATTAAAGTTCTAATTAATTAAAAATATTTATAAGTATTTAAAATGAGCTAAATGTAAATTTTGAAACCAATCGGCTTCCATAATGGGCCCCACAAATTACTCATATAGAATATTGAAAGGATAAAAAAAAAGTAGTAAATATAGAATATGAAAGTGCCCCCCCTTTAATTGTGAGTTAGAAAAGAGAAAAATCTGCTTTTGCAATAGAGCCCTTAGATTTGTTTAGATAATTTAGTAAATATATATAATTATGATAACAATTTTTTTTTATATGGATGGAAACTCGTGAGATTTTAGAGGAATATCAAGTAAACGGTAGATATTTTAGAAGCTTGATTTGATTATATTTGTGCTTAGGCATTAGGCGTAAATTGAGTGTCAAAATTAAATGTTGATTTTGAAAATGGGCCCCATATAATAATCAGACTGATATTGAAACGAAAATAAGAAGAAAAATGTAATAATTACAACTTATGAAAGTTGCCCAATTAATTATTAGCTTGGAAAGGAAGAAAAATCTAACATTCACAATGGGACCCATATATTATTTAAACTTTGAAAAAAAAAGAAAAAAAATGGCTTTGATAGTGGGCACCACAGATTAATAAAAAACAATAAATATGAAGTCGACTTTGATTTGTAAGTGGGCCTTAGTTCTTTATAATTTGGATTTGGTATGAGGGTCCTCCAAATTGATCTACATTAAAATTTAATACATACATATCCACCTATCATAAAAGTCATTACCAACTTGATCTCTATATTTCTTATCAATTTGTAGGGCCCACTATCAAAGCCAAATAACATTTCTTCTTCTTGTTTGTTTAGTAATCTGTGGGACCCATTGAATGTAACGTGTGTATAAGGAGATGTAGGTGCACGAAATTTCACGAACCCGGAGGTGGAGATCTCGAGACCCACAAGAAGAGAAGATGTGATGCCTTGGATAGAACCTAAAAGGAGGAAGAAGAAAAGAGCACTCAAAGACCCTGGCTGTGGGCAGCGCAAGGCTCTCCGATGCCTAAGTCAGTGTAAGAACGTGACAGTAGGGTAGAGATTTTAGAGAGACAGAATAACGGCTTTGTCAGTAATGGGTTGTCTATTGCGTACCTTTGGAGGAGATTAAGTCCTCTATTTTATACCGTTGTGAGGATTCAATATCGTGGATCAGCATCAGAGCGCGATTGATGCGATTCCCTTAATCAGGGCAACCGTTTCAGTCGATCCCGTTCCTTTAATTCAGGTAACTGCTCAGTCAATGCCTATCCCTCAATTACAGTCGTAACGTCGTCCGTTCCCCTTAGTATTCGCTGCCTCATAAACCATTCCGCCACGTCTCTCTGTCATTACGCCACGTCTCTATTGGGGATGATGGGCGATGCCCTTTGTCCGAAATAGGTGGCTGAGACCGAGGTGAGGACGTCCGAGGTTAGATACATCCGAACTGAGGTAGGACCGAGCTGAGGGAGTGTACGAACACCGCAAGCAAGTCTACCGAGCTGCGTGGCAAGGACGATCTTTCTGCCGAATTGTGAAGGGTCTTTCTCCTTCATTACTAGCAGAGTGGGCCCACTCTTGGTGTTCGAGGAATGCCCCCACACAGGAGAGAAATCATGTGATAAGGTAGATATTTTAAGGGTAGAGGGAGAATTTTTTGGAATTAATTAAGAGAAATCGTGTATAGAAAGATAAATTACATGGGAAGTAAATGAAATTGATTAGAGACGCATAGAGAGAGAGAGATTTCAGGGGAAATAAATGGAATAGATTAGAGAGAGGTGAGTTAGGAGGTAGTAGAATTAGAGGTGATGTGAGAAAGTTTAAAATTGAATGGGAGGAATTTTAGGGGAGTTGGAGAAGACTTATGACTTTTATTTGTGATGGCAGGTGTCAATTTTTTGGGATGCCCATGTGGTGCCCTGAAAAATAAAAGAACTTGAGAATGCGCCACGTGTTGCAGTTTCACAAAAAGGCCGCTGCTTTTATATATATATAAAATTTTGGAGTGATCATGTAACACCTACGACAGGGGATCTGGACTCGTAGCGGTTGGGCCAGCTCTCTAAGGCCCGCCTACCCATGATTAGTGCCGATCCTTTCAGTACTCGCGGCAAAAACCCTAAACCCCAAAATTTTCAGTACATTCCCTCCGAAACCATGGCAGCTGAAGCTTCTTCTCGACCTCCACCCTCTTCTTCTTCGAAGAAAGAAAAATCCAAGAAGAAGAAGAAGAATAAGAACCGTTCATCTCTAAAACCAGATGCGGACACTCTAAATTCACTGCCATGGAGCAAATCTATCCCCAACGACGATCCTTTCTCTCTTCTAATCGGAAGCGATGAAGGAGGTCGTCTCCATCTCTCTCCCTCTCAAATCCCTCTTCATAGAATTAGGGTTTTTTAGGGTTTCTAATCTTATCGTTTCTCTTGTATTTTCCTTCAGGGTTTCTTTCGCTCGAAGAGGTAGAAGATGTGGATTACGGCCTTCTCCCTGCGACTCCTGACCTTGGGCAAGAAAAACCCTCGACATCGAAGAAACGGAAGCGGCGAGATGCTGATGGCGGTTCTTGTGAGGATTCATCCGGTGTTGGATCTGCAACTGAGGAGAAGATGGATGATGAGAAGAATGAGAAGAGGACGCAGAAGAAGAAGAAGAAAAAGAAGAAGAAAGGAGAGCTGAAGAAGGAAAATGGCGAATTGGTCGCCGAGCAAGTGTCCGGTACGTGTTTTTCTCTGATAGTATGCTTAATCATTCTAAAATACTCATCTGAGTGTGGTCTGTTTTCTATGAATCTATTTACAAGTAATCTGGGGGAAATTTTGGAACACTATGGATGGGTAGCTAGAATCAGTACACTTAATTCTTAGCACTGATATTGCTGTATTAATCACTACTTGTTTGGAAACTGATTACTTCGATGGATGCGAAAGTACATTTTGACTAAGTTGTTTGTGCAATGGAAGATGGAAATAAGTGATTGCTTGTATGTGCAGATTTTCTAAATGTTGTTTTTTTACTTCGCTTGCTGGGTATCATTGATAAACATTGGTTTTTGTTGTGATTGTAATATATATACACACTCACACACATATAATATGTTTTGTTGCACTTGGTATTATTTGATAAAATGTAGTTCCATCATAAAACTCTCATTTTTATTTTTTATTAATGTTTATGCACAAGCCTCCATTTTTCAATCTTATGAACTGGGTTTAGAATCTATATGGCAAGTTCTGGTTATGTGAAATGAGGCCTATTGTGTGATTTACAGAAGTGGGGCCCACAGATTCTACCCATATTTCAACAGATGAGGCAGCAGATAGTGCCCATGGTGTTTCTACTGGGGAGTCTATTCTCAATGAAGATGAGTTTTATGCTTGGAAGGAGTTGAGACTACATCCCCTGCTCATGAAGTCGATATACAGGTTTGGGTTCAAGGAACCCACACCCATACAGAGAGCTTGCATTCCTGCGGCTGCTCATCAAGGAAAGGTTGGGTTCATACTAATGCAAGTTGATCTCTCATTTATTGAATGATTTTAATGTGAAGATTTCATTACAGTGTCTGTTGTTAAATTATTTTATGTAACAGGATGTGATTGGTGCTGCGGAGACTGGGTCTGGAAAAACACTCGCCTTTGGGCTGCCTATTTTGCAGCGTCTCCTTGAGGAGCGGGAGAAGGCGGAAAGAGTGCTTGAAGCTGGGCAAGATGCGGTGAAAAAAGGGGCTCGAGAGAGCTATCTTCGAGCCCTTATCGTGACTCCTACAAGGGAGTTGGCTCTTCAGGTAGATAAGTGAACACTTTGTTTCTTATTTGTACAAGTTAAAGAATGTGGGAATTACTTCAACCTGTAACAGATCATGCATGCATGGCTAGTATGAATGTATAGAAAAATCCTACAGAGTACAGTGAGATCGGAGAAGTTGATTCATGATACCCATTCAAAAAAAGAAATCGATCCATAATATCATGGTTTCAATCTAAACTTCATTATTTTACCATTCAAAAAATGAAAAATAAAAAAAGAAAATTCATTTTTTTGATGCTGATATCAGTTCCTTTGCAGTTGTATATTTCTTTCCAAGGGAAACAAACCAAATAACATTCTTCTTGACCTAGTAACAAAGTTCTAACTTCTAACCAACAATTTGTAAGATTTTCCTCCATTGCTTGAACTAATGCTGTCATGCTGACTTAGATAAGGTGAAAGATAGCAAACCCACTCAGTTCACATATTGAACAACCAATTTCTTGCAGTGCCAGTGTCTGAGATTGTGCTAAATTAGTTTACCAAGTCCACATCACTACCCACCAACCCATCCAGAGAAGGGAGCTTTCAACAGTTATATCCATTGAAGCGATCCTTGTTTTCTTTTCTTTCCTCTATGTAGGTCTCTGCACGTGTGCGGATGTGTATTTTTTTTTTTTTCAGTAAATTTTCATTGCAAAATTGAACAAGATAAATGCCAAGGTGGTATAAGAGAATGAACCAAAACATAACTGAAGGAAAATTTAAAATAAAAAAAAAAAAAGAAAGAAGAAAAACAATGCTATGTGGATGATGATTTTGATTTCTTTGCCCTTAGTCATTGACCCAGCGGTATGGTTGGTGCTTCAAGATAGATGGATATTGGTAGACCCTATTCCTCCACGTAATCAGGAACAGTAATGGCATTTTTTGTAATGGTAACAGAAGTGTCATTGTAGAAGATGGTTTGGCATTCTGCTGTTTGGAAATACTGAACTTATAAGTAATAGAGGATGATGAAAAGGAAACAATTCTTCAAGGTATTGTGGCCTGTGGGTGATGAATGGAGCTTCTCATGGGGATTTACATCAACTCTGGAGATTTGACTTGTAGGAGCCACAAACTGATTTTGAAGCAGTTAGCCTACTTGGAAGCATTTAAAGGAGGCTTAGAAGAGCGTGCACTTCATTACCACCATGTGGTGATGTATGGTTTTGGAATTAATGTATATATGCATCAAGATTATCATTGATTGTTGTTTGTGTGATTGTGTCAGTGATGTTAGATTCTGGACGTCAGAACTAGTTCCCTTGTGGGATCTTAAAAAAATATCTTGCCAATGTTGCCTCCAGTGAAATCTTGTTTTCTTGTAACCATTCAAAACATAAAAGAAATAAAAAAAAAATCTTGTTTTCTTGTACTATTGTTGCTCCCAGTGCTTTAATTGGGGGTAGCCATTGAACTTTCTTGGTTTATGTATAAACTGGTACCGAGCTTACAGAGACCTGGTCCAAATCGACAGTAATTGGTCTGATGATCTCCTCTTGTCAGTTTTCTAGAACCATACAGGCCACTATAAATGGTACTGTTTCTTTAAATAGATATTTATTTTAATCCTTTTAACTTGTGTCCAGTCCACAAACTTATGCAACTTATGTAATGCGCCACATTTGTCTTGCTCTAAATTTTAATGTTAATTCACTTTTAAGTGTGATTTGGTGCATGTTGCATGTCCTATCTTTATATATTAACAGTTTCTGTCTTGTTTGTCAATATTGCATCTGAACTTTTTGTTTATCCATTTTCTGCAGGTGTCTGATCATCTCAAGGCAGTGGCCAAACTCACTAATATTAGTGTAGTTCCCATTGTTGGTGGTATGTCCACGGAGAAGCAAGAGAGACTTTTGAGAAGGCGGCCTGAGATTATTGTTGGAACTCCAGGGAGGTTATGGGAACTTATGTCCGGAGGAGGAGAACACCTTGCTGAGGTTGGTGTATGAATTGTAGTTAAAGCTTGTAAAGGATGATATTTGGTGAAGAGTGAAGACTGCTTGCAGAAATAGCTGCTTTTGTTATATATATAGCTCCCCTAAGCTCAAGCTTATGATAAGGTAAGCTCAAGTGTGTGGTGGGGCCCACTTGGGGACCCTTATGGGGATGGGGATGGGGGGAATTTCAAGGACTCCTTGTGATCCTCCTCTTTGTAAAAAGTTAGCCCCAACCGTGATTTCTATCATTTCCATATGGGCCCAAAAGTTAAATGGTCAATAGTCTATTAGGATTGATACATAGTCAATCCAACGGTTTAGTAAATTCGGATCTGACCAAAAGTTGGTGGACATGTGCAATTTAGGGGGTTCATGTGTTTGGTCCAAAATTTGGACCAAAGGTGAGCCCCACAAGCATGAGCTTACGAAATTTTATCCTAAGCTTGAGCTTAGGAGAGCCTTGCTCATATATATATATATAGATATATATATATATATATATATAGAGAGAGAGAGAGAGAGAGAGAGAGAGAGAGAGAGAGAGAGAGAGGAATTTGTTTAGCAATGCACAGTATGCACCAGGAATGAAATATGAGGTTCAAAAGGGTTTTTTGGCCTTACACGCATTGATATATTTGACAAAATAAGGATTCTTAAGTTATTGCCTGATTGTCCCTTTGTTGCTGCAGTTGCACTCTCTGTCTTTCTTTGTTCTAGACGAGGCTGATCGAATGATTGAGAATGGCCATTTTCATGAGTTACAGTCCATCATTGACATGCTTCCTACCATTCCTGGTACTGTTGGAGGTCGCAATCAAGTTTCATTGAAGAAAAGGCAAACTTTTGTATTTTCTGCAACAATAGCACTATCTGCTGGATTTCGTAAGAAGCTAAAGCGTGGATCGTATAAACCTAAAACATCTGTGAATGATGGCATGAGTTCTATAGAAACTCTTTCTGAGCGAGCAGGAATGAGAGCTGATGCTGCAGTAGTTGATCTGACAAACGCTTCAATTATGGCTCATAAACTTGAGGAGTCATTCATCGAGTATGTGCTGTCCTCCTGTAGTGTCTATTGTTATAGCTAATGAAATATGGATTTTGAATAATGTAGAGTTGAAAATTGAAATGCTTCAATTTCGGAATGGCACTTAAAGCTTTTTTGATACATGATCTTTTAAAAAGCAATATATGCATGCTATTTGCATAAGGCTTACAGATATTGTTATGTACTTTTGTTGCCTTATTATCCTTTTAACCATACCTGCTGAGATGAGTTGATTTGCAGATGCAGTGAGGAAGATAAAGAGGCCTACTTGTATTACCTTTTGAGCGTTCATGGCCATGGTCGAACAATTGTTTTTTGCACATCAATTGCGGCTTTGCGTCGTATTTCTTCTTTACTGCGTATCCTTGGCATCAGTGTTTGGACCCTTCATGCTCAAATGCAGCAAAGAGCTCGCTTAAAGGTGATTTTTTATAATATATCTTTGCACATACTTCTATCCATTTTTGTTAATATTCTGAAGTAAAGTTGACAACATAACTATTTAATACTGGATGCCCCTTTGTCTTAACAAAGTTTTGTTTTCTTTCTTTTCAATTGTTTTTTTTTTTAATTGTATTTAGAATCTTGTATCATTGTTTCACAAAAATAGGAGTTCCTCTCTTTCTCTCTCTCTTTTCGTTTTTATTTTTATTTTTTTTGCTACATTGGGGGCTCGAACTCACACTACCTCACACACTCACATCCCTTACCAGCTGGGCTGCAACTTGGGGAAGTGTTTGTCTTTCATATTACATTGAATGGTATGATTTGTTTATATGGTTTTACGGTTATTGGAGGAAGCTTCTTGAGTAGATTTTTTGTGGTTTGGAAATTGGAATTGCAATAATTCTGCCATTCCCGCTTGCTCATACTTTGAACTCACTGCCTTGATTGATTCCACTTACATCATCTTGATCTTGATCATGTTTTTTTTTTTTTTTTTGGGGGGGGAATTCATTTGTCATGTTTTAATCCTATTTGCTTCCTAAATAATAGAGGTACTATAGAGGTCTGAAACTTAACGCGCCTACTGTATCTGACTTGAAAAATGGGCAGGTCAGAGTTCAGGAGCACAAATCTTTGTATCCAATTTTATAATATATCACAATATTATAGTCTGTTTTCACCTTTTCAAAAAAGAATGCATATTTTCTATTATCTTTATTTTATTTATGTTATATCAGTGGAACAAATATAGACCTGACTAAATTCAATCAAAATTCAAAAGGCATATCATTTTATTTATTTATCTGAAGCATTATCTTGGTTTATCCCCCAGGCTATTGATCGTTTTCGTGTAAGCGAGCATGGTATTCTTGTTGCTACTGACGTTGCAGCAAGAGGCCTGGACATTCCTGGTGTTCGAACTGTTATCCACTATCAACTACCTCATTCTGCAGAAGTATGAAGATTCAATGAGTTTGGTCCATTTGATGTGATGTTTAAAATTTATTTTGCCCAAACTAATTTCGTTGTATAGGTTTACATTCACAGAAGTGGAAGAACAGCTCGGGCATCTGCTGATGGGTGCTGCATTGCTCTAATTTCTCCAAGTGATCGATCAAAGTTTGGCTCTTTGTGCAAATCTTTTTCCAAGGTTGCTTTGCTTTTTTGAGTTACTTGGTTTTCATTTCCTGTGTTCTAGCATGTTTCCCGGAAATATTGCTCACTTTATCTACTATGCATATTTAATTATATGACAAGGATTCCATTCCAGTACGGCTTTGGAATTTAGGGCACTTCATCATTGTTGCAATCATCGTCGGATCATTTGACTTATGATATCTTGTTCTCTCCTGTAATATGTTTAATTACGATCTATTTTACCTTTTCTGGTGTTGGATGAACAAAATGTGAATATATAACCATAACCATTGGTTCTGAAGCTTTAAGGGAGGTTTGGATTATAGCACCAGATTATTCTTTTCTTGACAATGTGGTATTCTATAACAAAGCCTTCCATTAATAATGTGACTTGAACAGAAAACTTGTGGGCGGGACAAAACGTTGCTGCTTATTGTTTGTTTTCCATGATAGGAAAGCAGCATTGTTATTCTCTGCCCAAAGAACGTTATTTTTCGATCCCTTCCATATTTTGTGTCCCAATTGAATATTTTTTTATCTATGTAAAAAATAATAATTCAACTTACTAAAATTATAGTTGTCACTCATTCGCAGATTAAATTCAATAATTATTCCTGGAAGATCATTTGTGTGCTTTGAAGTCAAATTTGGTTGGCTTTTAAGCATTGGCCTTCTTGCGTGCAACTTTATTTATTCCTAACCTTAAAAAATTGAAGTGGTGATTGCATGAGATTGAGAGATACATTAATGAGACATTCTGAACATTTGTTTTCAATTTTCATAGCTGCTCATAGATTTTGCACCCTAAGTCTATTGTCTGGAATTTTAAGACACCGTTCTTATACATGCACTGCTCCTTAAGAAATAGCAGGGCTGGGGACTGGAGAGAACATATAATTGCTCAAAAACTTGAAAGATAAATGTAAAAAAGATCATGATTCTGTTGTTAATCTCTCTTCTTTATGTTCCTTTTTTAAGTAGTTATATGTTTAAATATTAGATGCAAGGAATCTTAACAGGTGTTCATAACTTCTTTTTTTTCACTCAAAATGTTCTGCAAACTAATGGCTTCAGTTTCATGTTTTCACTAGTGTAAACAAGATCATGAAACTGTAGTTAATCTCTCTTGCTTATGTGCCTTTCTTAAGTAGTTATATATATATATAAAGACAAATATTATGGTACATCCGGTTCGCACGGTGAGAAGTTCACACAGGTTCTCACCGTGCGAACCTTGTGGTAGGGCTCACCTACCACCAGTCCGAACCAATCGCCAAACAGGGACCCCGCTGGTAGTTGCTGAATGGACTGAACCATTGGATCTAGGGTCAATTTTTTTCCTCCAATATAAAGCTGTTAAACTTGTGGCCCACAATTAAGGGGTTAGGGGCATGGGATTGGCTTCAAACATGACTTTGGAGGCAGTCCCACTTTGAGACTAGACCCACAGCTGGTTCGCACGGAACATGCCCCATATATAAATAAATATTAGATGCAAGGATTCTTAATAATTGTTCATGACTTCTTTTCTTCTTCACTTAACATGTTCTGGAAACTAATGGCTTCAATATTTTTTTTTTATACTTTTGTGTAGGATAGTCTTCAAAGGTTTCCTATAGATATGTCGTACATGCCAGAGGTTGCAAAGCGCCTCTCTCTTGCACGCCAAATAGACAATATTTTGCGGAGGAACTCCCAAGTAAGTATTTTTTTCCCCTTTTCGTGAGAGAGATCTTGTTCGTGTCTCTGTGTGTGTGTGTGAGTGAGGGCTAAACTTGGATCTTGTAATTGTGAGAGAGGCATTCCTTCAACTCTTCTCTCAAAAACCAAGAATCATCGAAAAATGCTGGAGTTTCCACTTCCAAGTCAGTTGTCTCATTCTGTATTATCTTTTATCTATTCATATCGGACCATGGTCATCTGTTTCGGCATAATATCAGTGTGTGTATCAATCACACAATTTTTTATTTTTTTTTGGCCTCTACACTTGCACATATTGTGACAGTGACTAACATGTCCGTGAATATTCTAAACTGTGGGTCCATAGTTAACACTTTCTGTAATTTGTCTAAGTGCTTATGGCTTGTAATTTTCCCTTTGTATTTCTTTTTGGATGGTTTATGTCTTGTAAGTTTTTGGGCTTCTGTTTTCCTAAATTCAATTTGTGATAGGATCATCTTCTTCCTTCGTAGCTCTTAAGTGCAATTCAAACAACTCTGTCAAATTTGAGAGCCTACCGTCGTTCCACTCTGACAAATGTAGTGACACATTGATGCTGCTAAGGTATAAAATAAAAAAAATCCGGTAGGAGTCTCCTTATCAGTTTGGGCCAAGACGGTGCCATGGTCCATGCAGGTCATTACGAACAGCTTTGGCACTGATCTTAATAATCTTAAAAAAAAAAAAAGTGTAAAAACTTTAGAAAGTGAAATAATGGAAAAAAAAAAACCTAGAAATGTGCAAATGTGAGTATTTAATTGTGTTTTATTCAATTATAGATGTTTCTAGTTATCTTTTTGCCTTGCCACATTGTCCATCACTTCTGTCAATGATTAAAAGATCATTTATCAATTAATCAAAACTATATTAATTATAAGATGAATATACTTGACATGATAACACTACTAAATCATGTAATAATCTTAAATGACTTGTAGACATGAACAATTATCATTTGATAGCTAGATAGGCAGTCCATCTAATAGGGCTCACCGTTCATTTATCATTGCCTCATTGGATCAAGGTTAACATGGTGGCGTGCAGATGTTTCTTTACTCGTAAACAACTGGCCATCCTCATTAAGCAATTAACTTGTTTCAGATGTTTCCTTTAGTAAATATTCTTTTGAGTGTTTTAGGACTTATAGAGCTCTCTCTCTCTCTCTCTCTCTCTCTCTCTCTCTCAATTTTTTTTATTAAAACTTGTTGCCATGTACTTAATTCTTCAAAATTGTATTTTTCTAGGAAAATGTTAACAAGAGCTGGTTTGAACGGAATGCTGAATCTGTGGAATTGGTTATGGAGGACAGTGGCAGCGAGGATGAAAGAGTGAACAATTCTAGACAAAAGAAAGTCAGCAATTTTCATTTAAAGAAGCTGCAACAGGTTTTACACAACCACATGTTCTCTATGTGTTTCGGATGTGATATTTTATGATATCATTCTATTGATGATATGATTTGAAGATGCACTCTCTTGATTCTAATATATTTTATGTTGCTAATAACTACTTTTTTTTATATGACTACTATGAATCAATGAGTTGATATTCCAGGCCGTTTTCTGGAAACAATTTTTAAACCCTAAATAATATTATCGTTCCTAAATTGCAGGAACTAAGTATGCAGCTAGCTCACCCCTTACAATCAAAAACATTTTCACATCGCTATTTGGCAGGGGTAATTGCTATTTTCCTTGGGTAACATTTTTCGATGTTAAATGTGGTAACAAAGTTGAAACTATGGTGGATTCCATTGTATTCCCTAATGTTCATGCTCATCACACGTGCCACTTTTCTTTTTCTTTTTTTCCTTTTTTTAATTGCTTTAGGCTGGGGTTTCACCTCTGCTTCAGCGGCAGTTAGAAGAACTTGGTAGGCAGAAAGTGGTTGACAACGATACATATAGAGAAACGAAGAAACCAAAACTAGTGGTTATCGGTCAAGATTGTGTGGAGCCCCTTCAGGCACTACGGACTGCTGGGCACGAGGTATGGCTATTAATTATGTACCTTGCAATTTTTGCAGAGGCAATGGTGACTTTGAAGGATCTTGTGCACTATGGTCACTTACGTATATAGACTAAAGTTGCTGATGATATTATGTGCTTTTATTTTATATAAATTAATGCCTAACTAGATTCTATTTTTATTTTTTAAACTCTTAATTCTATTGCTGCAACTGCATTGTTCACCTAGAACAAGTTCCTTTCCACTATTAAGAATGAAGTTTTATTGTTCACTGTGTTCCTGCCACTTTATAATATTATCATGTATGCTGGTCATAACAGACACTTCTGTTGTCCGGCAGAGAATGAGAAACTACTACTTTTAAAATATTATCTGTCATTTTCACCTTTAACATTTAAGGAACTTTTTTTTTTATTCATTTGTACTAATTTGATGTAGTAACTGTATCTTTGTATAAAATACTTGTGTCGATGTAGTTTGGTATAAAAACACAAAAATCTGTGCTTTCCAATGAAAAACGAGAGAAAAATCTGCAACCTTTCTCATTTGAGTTTTCACCATTGATTATGTCTGCTAAGTGACTAATAATGTCAAAAGCTGCTCATTTTGGAATTTACCCAAAAGCTTAAGGCTCATAGGTGGAAGGCCCAAATAAGTATATATAAAGCCATGCCAAAGACATGACTTAGGCGATGTGGTATGTGGGGCTTTACTTTACCAACACTCCCCCCTCAATTGCATGCCCAACAGATTTTTGGGACAGACATGCCATGCGGGGTACACAAAAATGACAGGACCGAAACCCGCTCTGATACCATGTAATAAACCATATACCAACCAAAAAATTTAAGCTCATAGGTGGAAGGCCCAAACAAGTATATATGAAGCTTTTCCGAAGGCATTGCTTAGGTGATGTGGGATGTGGGGCTTTCCTTTACCAACAAGTTTCACTTTTTTTTTTTTTTTTAAATGTTTAAAATCAGTACATATTCAGTTGTGAAAAAATTGAGCTAATCTTTCCTTTTTATGAAAAATACTTGCATTGATGTTGTTCAGAAGTTTCACTCTTTTTTTTTTTTTTAATGTTTAAAATCAGTACATATTCAGTTGTGAAAAATTGAGGTAATCTTTCCTTTTTATGAAAAAAATACTTGCATTGATGTTGTTCAGTTTCTTTGGTGTTTAAAAAAAAAACTCTTAAGAATAAACAGAATAACCTGTAACCCTAATCATTTTAGGGTTTTGACCCATTGATTTTTCATACACAAAGAAAAAGTAAATGGAAGTTAAAATAAGCAAAATATTAGTTAAATGAGCAACCTTCATCATGTGCCCCCCCAGCTGTTGCTTATTTCTTTAAAAAAAATACACCCTCGACTGATTTTTTTTTTTTTTTACATCTACCATTTGGGGTATCCTTGACATAGCCGGTCCCAAGCCCGGGCAAAGGAGGAGGGTTGTGCGTTAGGTAGCCGACAGCCAGCACAATACTCAGTCGGATTTCTTTATGGATTTGAGACCTAATGATATTTCGTTGGGGCGCCCCCTACTTAGCGACGCGCTGTATAGTCCGAGTACAGTGATAAGTGAGCAAGGACCGCTGCATCGGCGCCCGGGTGCAGTGCTAAATAGGCAAGGGTCCCCACACTTTATTGGACGAGTGCGGGGGGTAAGGAAGCTAGCCCAAAATAGAAGGCTGAGATTAGGTACTTGGAACATTGGGAGCCTAACTGGGAAACTTATGGAAGTGGTGGATACAATGGAAAGGAGACGAATCGCAATTGCCTGCTTGCAAGAGACAAGGTGGGTGGGACAAAAAGCTAAAGAGATCGAGAGGACTGGGTATAAGTTATGGTATACGGGACTTAATAGAGCGAGGAATGGGGTTGGCATAGTAGTGAGCAAGGACTTAAAGGAAGATATAGTTAATGTAAAGCGCTGTGGAGATAGGATTATTGCAATTAAGTTAGTGTTAGGAGAAGAGATAGTGAACGTAATTAGTGCTTATGCCCCCCAGGTGGGCTTAGGAGATGGACATAAGGAGAAGTTTTGGGAAGACTTGGAAGGAGTGCTACTAGAGATACCCCAAGGCGAGATGGTCTTCATAGGAGGAGATTTGAATGGCCATGTAGGACGCGACGTAGATGGATATATAGGAGTACATGGGGGACTTGGATACGGTAATAGAAATGAAGAAGGGAAGGATATTTTGGACTTTTCAGTGGCTTATGATCTCATGGTGACTAACACCTTTTTTAGGAAGAGAGAGGAGCATTTGGTGACTTATAAGAGTGGCTCCTCAAGGACACAGATTGACTTCTTCTTAATTAGGAAAAGAGACCGCTTAGCTTGTAAAGATTGCAAGGTGATACCGGGGGAGAGCTTGACTTCCCAACATAGGTTGTTGATCATAGATGTGCAGCTACAAAGGTGGACTACAAAAAAGAAGTTGTATAGATGCTCAAAGACTAAATGGTGGAACTTGAAAGGTGATAAGCATCTAGCATTTAGGGATAGAGTTCTAGAGGAAGACGTTTGGGCGATAAATGAGAGTGCAAATAATATGTGGGATAAGGTAGCAGAGTGTATTAGGAGGGTAGGGAAAGAAGTCTTAGGAGAATCCAAAGGGGGTGCTCCGGCACAGAAGGAGGCATGGTGGTGGAGCAAGGCCGTTCAAGACAAGATAAGAGTTAAAAGAGAGTTTTAAAACTTGGCAAAAGGATCGAAATGCAGCAAACTTGGAAAAGTATAAAGAAGCAAAAAGAGAAACCAAAAAGGCAGTTAGTGAGGCCAAGGCAAAGGCATTTGAGGAGCTATATAGGCGACTTGACACTAAGGAAGGCGAAAGAGAGATATTCAAGCTTGCTAAAGCCAGAGATAGGCGGACCAAGGACTTAAACCAAGTTAAATGCATTAAGGATGAGGATGAAAAGGTTTTAGTAAAGGACGATGAGATAAAGGAGCGTTGGAAGAGCTACTTCTACAAGTTATTTAACGAAAGCAGTAGTAGTGACATACAATTGGAACAGCTTACCATTTCTAGGGAAGAATTGAATCATATGTTCTATAGGAGAATCAGTAGGGAAGAAGTTAAAGAAGTATTGAAAAGGATGAAGAATGGGAAAGCGGTTGGGCCAGATGGTATCCCTATTGAGGTCTGGAGGTGCTTGGGGGAGAATGGCATAAATTGGT
Organism: Umbellularia californica; assembly: GCA_028538565.1. Lineage (NCBI taxonomy): Eukaryota > Viridiplantae > Streptophyta > Magnoliopsida > Laurales > Lauraceae > Umbellularia > Umbellularia californica. Next base: position 6,101,947 of record JAPQWN010000001.1, on the reverse strand, counting down.
TGACAAAACTTTTTAATGTAGTGCTAAAGAGCAAGAAGATGCCTGATGCATGGAGGAAAAGTATTCTTATACCCATATACAAGAACAAAGGAGATATTCAGAACTGTGCGAACTACCGCGGAATTAAATTGATGAGCCATACGATGAAATTATGGGAGAGAGTTATTGAGAGAAGACTAAGAAGAACAACAAACATTTCAGATAATCAATTTGGTTTCATGCCTGGGAGATCAACCATGGAGGCTATCTTTCTCCTGAGGAGGTTAATGGAACAGTATAGAGAAGGCCAGAGAGATTTACATATGGTGTTCATTGACTTGGAGAAGGCCTATGACCGGGTTCCTAGGGAGATTCTATGGGGAGTACTGGAAAAGAAAAGAGTGTGTGTCGCATATATTGAGGCGATAAAGGATATGTATGATAGAGCCGTGACATCTATAAGGACGACTGGCGGAGAGACTAAGGAGTTTCCTATCACGATTGGTCTACACCAAGGCTCAGCGTTAAGCCCGTACTTGTTTGCCCTAGTTATCGATGAGATTACAAGACATATTCAGGATGAGGTGCCGTGGTGTATGCTATTTGCAGATGACATTGTTTTAGTAGATGAGACGAGAGAAGGAGTGAATGCTAAGCTAGAAGTATGGCGGAAAACGTTAGAGACAAAAGGGTTTAGGCTAAGTCGATGCAAGACGGAATATATGGAGTGCAAGTTTAGCCAAAGTAGGACACTTGGTAACATAGAAGTAAGTTTAGGCACACAAAAGATTGTAGAGAAAGAAAACTTTAGGTACCTTGGATCGATGGTGCAACAGGATGGAGGGATTGATACTGATGTAAGTCACAGGATTCAGGCCGGGTGGACCAAATGGAGGAGTGCTTCGGGGGTCTTGTGTGATCGGAAAGTCCCCCTCAAGGTTAAAGGAAAGTATTATAAGGTGGCGGTAAGACCAGCATTGTTATATGGATCAGAGTGTTGGGCAGTAAAGCATAATCATGTTAAGAAGATGGAAGTTGCGGAGATGAGAATGCTAAGATGGATGTGCGGGATCACAAGGAGAGATAGGATTAGGAATGAGGAGATTAGGGGCAAAGTAGGAATAGCACCGATTGGAGATAAAATGAGAGAAAATCGACTAAGATGGTTTGGCCATGTTAGAAGGCGTCCAATGGAAGCACCTGTTAAAAGGTGTGAAGGCATAGAGATTGCTAGGAGTAGGAGAGGGAGAGGGAGACCCAAGAGAAGTTGGAAAGAAACTATTAAACATGACCTTGCCTACATGGATCTAACGGAGGACATGGCCCTAAACAGATTTGATTGGCGTCGTCAAATCCATATAGCCGACCCCACCTAGTGGGAAAAGGCTTGGTTTGGTTTGGTTTGGTTTGGTTACATCTACCATTTCCTACTGCTTTTCGGGTGAATAAAGATGAAACTGCTCTTCTTTCAAACCTATAACCAAAAAAAGGACTCTCTCTCTCTCTCTCTCTCACGCACAGGCACGCACAATGTGTGTTGACACTCACGGTCACACATTTCCTCAATATCAGTTCACGTGAATGTGGGCATATGATTTTTCTCATTCTGTCTCCTTTGTCTGCCAGGTTTTTTTTAGTGTGAGGGAGGAAGCTGAAAAACAAAAAAAACTGGATAATAGAAAGAAAACGAGAAGAGATGAAAAAAAGCGTATGCTTTATAGCCCTGTTTCATTTGCTTTCTCGTGCTTTTACTGAATACCACTTAATTACTTTTGTTCTATGGTCTTCTCAACCAGGATTACATGAACAACGAAGAAAAGAGAGGAAGAACAAAAAGGAAAATCGTGAATAGAAGATTTTCTTGGAATGCCTTTTCTGGTATTTCCTATTATTCTTTCTTTATTGAAATCATTTTTCGGCCCTCTGCTATTAATTTATGGTTTCTGTATTTTATAAGCCTTTTGTTTTGTTTTGTTTTTTGCTTTTTGTTTTTTTTATTGGTCTTGTATTCTATGGGCCACATTAGCTAAACAGGAAACTCCTTTTATGCACAAGGGCCTTTTTGTAAAAGTGATTTTCTGAATGTGTTTTAAAGCTTGAACCAAATTTGATGTGGCCGTGTGGATTCTCATTTTTATGCATTTGGTTCCGAAAAAAAAATGAGGCAGAATTAATTTTTCAGGTATTGGACGCTGGTCATCTCTTTCTCAAACCTCTACCCTCTTTTGCTTCGGACCTCATTTCTTCTGTCGAGACTGGGCCTAAATGTGGCTCACATGATTGGGTGTCCAAACAATTGTGATCCTATGTTAGAATTTATCTTAGATCTTTCAAAAAAAATAAAATTCTGCGATTAATAGATCAAGTGAAATTATTTTGGGCCTATTAGGTACTTTGTAAACTGTCTGCATGAAAATTTGTTTACATGTAATGTGGGCTCGAGTGAGATGCGCATGCTTGGATGTGGGGATTCTCGTTTGGGGTAGAATTAGGAATGAGTACATGAAATTAAGCTTACAAGGTAAGGTAAGGTCCCATTGGGGTTAAAATAGTAATGTCAGCTATCACTCTAGTAGTTCAAGTCGCATGAAAGTCAAGGTTTTGTATAAATTGCAACCTTACATCCTGCAGCGGACACCTCATAACCATCCACACTTCACCTCTTAAATAACCTTTGGTGGAGCTCATTTAACTGTGAATTCATCTATGGTTGACTTCTTTGTATGCTTAGTGTTCACAAACAAGCCCTTTGTGCAATTCATTGTACCATTAATTCTTAGGAATTCAATTTCTTTTGAATAAAAAAAAAAAACAACCTTTGTTTTTAGTACCCAACTAGAAGGTGCTGAGACCAGTCCTCAAGTAAAAGGTCAGGTGGCATGCTGGGGTTGTCAAACCTTGGGCAACCGAGAGAAAACTGATGCCTCATGCCAATGAGGTAAGAGGTGGGATGCGTATTTTTGGATTTTAATATTTCATTTTAGAATGTTTCATTTGTCTTAGGGCAAACTTTAGTTATGTGAGTCGATGGTCCACCAAGGAGAAGGAGGTAAGCCAAAGAGGATGTGGATAGAGGTAATAAAAGTAGATCTAAAAAAGTGCTACGTGTTTAAGGATTTAGCTCATGATAAATCAATCAGCAAGGAAAAATAGGATTTCATGTGGTCAATTTCAACATGGTTGAGGCAAGGCTTTGACGATGACGAAAGCTAACAAGTCTCTTGTACACCAATGGAAATAATTATATTAGAATTTTAAATTGCTCAAAATAAATTTCCCTACGGATGCGCCTTTGTCAAATTTCACAATGATTGGAGATAACCCATCATTAGATTTATCATTTATAGAACATATGAATTTTTTTTTTAAATTATTTAAGCGTATTATATTTGATAAATCTTTAATTAGCTCAAAATATATTCAATTGAAGTTTTACTATAGTACATACACAACAATATTGAGTCACTTTTTCATTAGTGTTTAAGAATTAAATAGATGGTCCAACCATGAGTAAACCATATATACTTGTTCTAATAATTTTTGATATATCTTAATTATGGGAACATTTTAGATTTTAACTAGTTAAGGCCTTCCTGCTAACCCAGTTCTTCTCATTCAAGCCCCGTCTGCTTCGATCATCTCAAGTCTCCACCTCCCTTAACAGGTATCGTTATTCTTTACACTGATATGATCACTCATCACGGTCAATTCAATTCCTCGAGGCTCAACTTGCTCTGCTGCGGCTATATATTCCAATCCCAATCATTTCATCTTCCCTTAACTTTTTTGAAGTCTTGTTCCGGAACTTCTGCTGTGTGATCAAAACCATCAATACTCATGTTTTCGATTTCGTCTTCCATGGGTATCTGTTGTGCCAACTGCTCTTGTCAGATAAATTCGTATTGTACGTGTTTGGAGGCTGAAACCGCTCGTTGCTTGTACGGTGAAATGTCTCCGAGAAATATCTGGAGCGAGGAGGTGGGGAAGGTGAGAATGTATTGAAGGATAGGGACCCTGAAAGCTGATAGCATCTATGAGGTACTCCAATGTTTAATGAGAGCTGCTACGTGTCCCGACTCCTGTTTCCCCCCCTCCCATGTCCGACTCCGACAAGTAGACTTTTTCATCTTTAATTTCCAATTACTTTGACCTGTTCTCATGAAAGGTTCATTTGGATGCATAGAATCCTCTCCTCGTGTCCGTGTTATCCTTGGCATCTCTTGAATTACATTTACATATAGGAGTATTCCTGAAAAGTCATGGACATTGAGGGTATATTTTGGAATAACAGACACAACAAGCAGGTAGATGCTATAATTCTGTACTCATATCATATGAGTTGTATTTAGCTTCATGTGAATATCTTCTTCGTGTTTCTTTTTAAATTTTTTAAGGACAGCAGGAGTCATAAAAAAAAAAAAAAAAAAAAGAAACTATGGATGTGAGGACCCCACAAAACTAATTTTAGAAGTCCATGGAATATCCAGACTCAATTACATTGAATTCTTACGGTTTCATGGATTCTGAGCTGCCTGCCTTTCTTCCTCATCCTCGCGCACATCACCTTGTGTGTTTGTTTCTTGCCGGAGCGCGATGGAAGCGGAGACCTTCACTGCCTTTGTTAAGGATCTAATCTCATTACTAATAAAATGAAATGTCAGCATTGGTATTATCCTACTAGACTCATCGAATAATCTTTCCTATCTTAGGGCCGTTTGCTAACTCTAATCTGATTAAGAAGAGCTAATTACATTCAGGTAGGGAAATAATGTTTGTAGGCCAGGCCACTAAGCACTACATGTGTACATAATGTATTGCTTTCGGGCCGGTTCCCTCGTCAGGTGGACCACTTCAATCTTTTTGTTTCTAACAGAGGATAACACGTGCACTGTGTGTTCTACAATCCATATCATCCATCAACCAATTTTAAGGTATCGAATGGGGATGAGGTAAAATGAGGAAAGGAAAAAAAAAAAAAGAGGGGAAAATGGAGGGAATGTTGAAATTGAAGGTGTTTGGAAATGGGGGAGGGGAATTGGGGGTAAAATTAGTGTGGGGAGGCTCCAAAAATTTTCCTTTCAATACTGGGGAAAATAGGAGGCAATGAGGGGATTTTTTAGAAAATTACTGAAATGCCCTTTTGTCAAATTGAATCTTTTGCAAAAATAAGGATAAAATGGTAATTGTCTCTTTACCTCACAAACAAACAAAATTATACTTTTTCACTTTTATTCTTGTACCTTTTGAGTATCCAAATAAGAGGAGATAAAATTACCCTCCCCCCTTCCCAAACATAGTGTAAAAGATGCCTTCTGATGAATCAAACCTATGCTCCCCATTAATCTGGCAGGCTCATCCAATTTACTTTTGACTTAATGAACCTCCAAAGTAAATTCTCGAGTCTTAGACATTGGTGATGACAGAACCTTCTTCCTCAGAAGTCAAGGAAATGGAGTTGCATTTATTTATTTTCCAGGAGTGGGCCGCATGTGACTGATAATAGTTTGGGCTGATATATTGACTAATACCTGGGGTCCATTTTGAAGGTCAGATGGGCTCCCATGAATGATATTAAGGAGGTGAGAAGCCAAGTGTATAGGCACTCCCCTTGATTCCTTTTCCAAATAGTTTTGACTTATGCAGATTGATTGAAAACACTGATTTTCTTGCCAAGTGGGGCTCCAACATTAGATGTATTTAACATCAGTCAAGCCAACTCGGGGGACACTGCTTATTTTACAAAACAACAAAGAATTTATTCATACAAAACTACTTCAATAATGCATATGAATGCACCCAATTCTATTTTGAGTAAAAAAATCTCTGTTACAGACTCTCCCCTGGATCTGACAATTATTAAATGCTAGAGAATCTCTAAGAATATGTATGCCCATCATATAAAATTGTGGTCTAGATAACGTTCAATGGGCCACACGTGGACGGACAAAGTCATGACAAAAAAAAAAAAAAAAAAAAATACAACCAAAACAAATGGAATCTTTGAGAACCACTCTCAAGAAAACTCCAGACACCCTATTTGTGTATTCCACTTCACTCATCCTCCACCACTCAACAAGATGAGCTAAAATCAAAATGTAGATTTTTTTTAAAGAAAACACACACGGTGCACAATCTTCTAATTACACTATGGAGAACCCCGAGGGGTAGTTCAGTTGGCCTAGAACCACGGTTTGCATTCAGAGGTTGTGGGTTCGAAAATGCACTACCATACTGGGGCTACAGAGGAATTTTATCCGGCTTTTTCTCCTGGGCCCGTAGGAATTATTCTGGCCCAAAGGGCCGGGAACCTGCGTTATTAAAAAAAAAAAAAAAAAAAAAAAAAACATTACACTATGGAGAGTTTTTTGTTTTCAACTTTCTTCAAAATAGTTGCTTGTCTTTCCATAGATTTTGGAATTAAACAACTAGCCAATACATCTCCATCTTTACATACCCAACTGTTTAAATTTAACCTAATCGACCTCTACCAACACCCCCAAAACAATCCTACATCTGTCCTTCTCATGATAAGAGTTTAGATTAACGTGCACCACTGCAGTTATACGTCTCCTACACCTGCTGCTGCTGCTGAAGATCCTGATTGGGATTGGGTGGAGTAGGCGTAGAGGTGGGCCCCACTCTCATGGGCGTGGACTTGATCATGAACCCTCCATTCCTTCCGGAATCATCGTCGTCATGATACACGTAAGCGAATCCTCCGTGGCGGGTCTGGTCCATACCCGCCATCTCGTCCTCGGCCGAGACCCTCAGCAGCCCCATCTTGTGCAGGCCGTAGAAGAGCGTCCCCATGAGAGCGCTCACCCACCCGGCTATCACCAGAATCTGGATGACGTGCGCCGCCAGGAGCCTCCCACCGCCTCCCATGAACAGCCCGTACGGCCTCCCCGGCGAGTAGACCTCGCTAACGTACGCCTCCTTGGCGAACAGCGCCGTGAAGATGATCCCCCACGCCCCGCACCCGCCGTGCAGCTGGGCAGCCTCCAGAGGGTCGTCGTACCGGAGCCGCTCCGCCAGCCTGTTGCACCCGATCAGCACCATCGCCGCCACGAACCCGCAGATGATCGCCGCCCACGGCTCCACCACCGAGCAGCCGGACGTGATCGCCGCGAACCCGCCCAGCAACCCGTTGCACACGTCCGTCACGTTCCAGTGACCCGACAGGATCCGCTTCCCGAACAGCGTCGTCAGAGCCGCCGTGCAGCCTGCGAGAGTGGTGGTGACGGCCGTCCTTCCGATTGCCGACCACTGCCCGACGTAGCCCCCGGGGGAGCCGTAGCTCTTGAGGATGGTGAGGAAGGAGCCGGGGTTGAAGCCGTACCATCCGAACCAGAGGAGGAAGGAGCCGAGGACGACGAGGGAGGCGCTGTGGCCGCGAAGGATGACGGAGCGGCCGGCGTGATCGAAGCGGCCGATGCGGGGGCCCTCGATCAGCGCCCCCCAGAGGCCTGCGATGCCGCCGACCATGTGGACGACGCCGGAGCCGGCGAAGTCGATGACCCCAGATCCGAAGAGCAGGTCGTGGGACCGGGTCGGGCTGGCCCAGCCGTCGGAGGACCAGAACCAGTGGGAGACGACGGGGTAGACGAAGCCGGTGAGGAAGGAGGAGTAGATGAGGTAGGCGACGAACTGGGTTCGCTCGGCGATGGAGCCGCTGGTGATTCCGGCGGCAGCGATGGCGAAGGCCCACTGGTAGAGGAAGTGGGAGTAGTCGAAGTTGGGGTTGGGGATGTCCTTGAGGCCGAAGAATTGGCGGCCGATGAAGGCGTTGGAGGGGGCGCCGAAGGCGAAGGCGTAGCCGAAGAGGTAGTAGAAGAGGCCGCCGGCGGCAGCGTCGAGGACGTTGGTGAGCATGATGTTCATGGTGTTTTTGGCCCGGACGGAGCCGGCGCAGAGCATGGCGAAGCCGAGCTGCATGGAGAAGACGAGGTACGCGGAGAAGAGGAGGTATGTGGTGTCAATTGCATATTTCGCGTCGGAAAAATTGGCGGAGACAGCGTCGAAGCGGGAGCAGATGTAAGAGGAGAAGGCAGTGGCATTGGCTGTTGAGCCAAGAAGGGTGGCTAGGTCTGTTGCAGAACAGCTCAGTGCTCCCGCCATGGCTAACTTCTTCTACTTCCCTTTCACTTTTCCTGTGTGTGTGTGAGAGAAAGAAAAAGAAAAGTCTGTCTGAGGATGTAGAGAGAGATGATAGCGTCCTTTTATAAGAGATGTCAAGTTTGCGGTCGAGAATCCGGATTCCATTTTGGGCTGAATCCAAGGCCATAAATTAATCAGTGGTTGCTAAATCTAACAGCTCAGATTCACTGTTTCATATGAAAAGGGAATTTCACTTTCAGTTTCATCCCAAATGAAAGGAAAAATTAATCACAAAAGTTGTTGACTATCTCCTCTGAGTTCATTCATTTTTAAAGTGAAAATTAGTTGAAAATTTTCTCAATTAAAAAAAAAGGGAATGCAACCTTTTTTATCTACTAAATGAAAAAAATAATAAATTTTTTACACAAAAAGTCAAAATGATATCCTATCAAACAATAAAAAATAATAAAAGGCCATCATAATCCCCTATATTCTATTCTCCCTAAATTTCAGTATGAAATTGTAATTGGATTTCAACGAAGAGGGGTCTTAGGAAACCTTTATCCAATATAATTAATCAAGATCCTGTGATTAAATATCTGTGGAACCCATACAAGAGATAGAATCGATAAGTAATTACAAATATCTTTTATAGCTCTACTGATGTAGAGAGTATATTGAAAATATATATTCCACGCACCAGTAGAGATAACAAAAAGGTCTGGCCTTATTTCAAAGGAGATGAGTTATCTACAAAAACTGTCAAAAAAATTATTTATGGAGAAGGCGGGAATGTCCCAAGACCCGTCATTAATTGGAATGCGTTGTAACACTTTCCTCTCCCCTAAAGAATTTTATTTTTTGTTGGAAATGCCTAAACAAAGCAATTCGGATACGCAATTTGCTTTATGACAAAAATATCTTCGATAAAGCCCTTTATACTATTTGCACAAAAGCAGAAGAATTTTTGGAGCACACTCTCTTTCTATGTGATCATGCTAAGGTAGCTTGGTTTGGATTTGACATTGAAATGTTTTTACATTTCATAAATCCTCCTACAATAGGGATCAGTGGATTTCCTTTATGAACTTTTGCCAATCGATGAGCCCGTCAACCCATTCTCAACCTAAATCTTTGGTTTTGGCATTCTGGTGGGCCTTGTGGAAAACCATAAATTATTTTACTTTTAGGGGCACAAAAATTAAGCCCATGTTCACAATCTTATATGCTTGCAAATTGATTTGTGAATCAATAAACAAGGCTAAAGAGGATTATCAAGAATTCTCAAATCTTCACCCGGATTTTAGTTTGTAGTACACTAGGGGCAAGGCTCGGGTGTTCACAGACGCCTCATTTAGAGTTGCGAATGGTAAAGCATGCTTTTATTGTGCTATTTGGTTTGATGGTTCTTGGGTGTATCTAGGATTCGTCGATGGTCCCAAGGTTAACTCTCCAAAAGAAGCCGAGGCAAGGGCAATTTTTCACGCGCTAAAAGAATCTAGGTTGTAGGAATTCAACAAGATTCAACTTTTGTCAAACGCCATTGAGGTGATTCTAGCGAGTATTGGGCTGATGGATTGGTCAATCCATCCTATTTTGTTGGATATTAAAGACTTGAGCTCCAAGTTTAAAGATATCCCGTTTGCCCATATTCCTAGAAATGTAAATGTGTTTGCTCATGAGCTTTGCGAAAATGTCTTATGTGAGACTTGAGGAGTTTTTACATCCTAGTTAGGGTGGGGGCTTTGTTTTTTTTTTTTTTTTTTTCTATTTTTTGCTGGTCTTCCCCCTTTATCGTTCTAGTTGTTTTTCTCTTTATCTTAATGAAATCTTATTTCTAAAAGGAAAAAATAAATCACCGTACATCCTAACACGCTCTAAAAGTTAGGTATAAAATAAAACCCATCTTTATCTTCATTGCCACCTACCTGCACAAATGCAATTTTTCTTTTTATAGGTGCACAAGCCCTAAACGCACCCTTAATAAAATATTTTAAATGGATCCGGATCCCTTATTCGGTCTAAATAGGAGAAGGGCGACATATAAGGGGGGCGGAGGAAAGAGAAACCCGCCCCCTCCTCCGCCCCCCGACTTGTCCAAACAAGGACCCGTTTCCATTTTGAATAGTTTATAGAAATCGGGCGAGAGAAGGCGGAAATGAATCGTGGAGCGTCGTCGATAGGGCGCTGTCTCAGAGTCAACGGCAGGGTACCGCATTTGCCTTTTCAAGCCAGAAGTTTAAAAATACTAGCATTTAATAATTTGAACATCTCAGGGCAAACTATGCATTGGAACCGGCACGATTTTCAGTACAATTATAATATATTACGCTAAGAGCTTTTACATCCAATTTTGATTGGCAGTTATGATTTTGACTGGAAGTTACATCAACTTCCTTTTTTATCTCTTTATTATAACCACTCAAAACTGCTCTCCACTTTTATTTTATTTTTCTTTATTTCTCAAAGACTTTGTTTTAATCTAAATTCTATCATTCCCATTCTACTCTAATTCTCATTTTTTCATTCTATGATATACCAATTCATGGATTATATATATATACTCATAATTTTTTTTCTTTTGCTTTCTTTCTAAAAAAATTATGAGTTTTTGATACATAAATGTTTAAATAAATGTTTAAATTAAAATGGCAAACATAAATGTTTAAATTAAAATGTTTGCCATATCCGTGCTGAGCACGGGTAATTTTGCTAGTTAAGACTTAAGAGCAGGCTCTACCATACATGACATCACATTACTTCATTGTGATATTATTTTAAACATGCCGTGAGAAACGTGAATGTAGAGGGTTTAGAAGGAAAAAAAAAATTCCTTCAAATTAGATTTAACGACTTCGGACCCAAATTCTAAAAAGCCCTGCTACTTGTCCCGGGATTTAATCCCGGGACTTGTCCCGACTCCACATGGGAGGGGCAAAAGGGTCATTTCAAGTAGACTTATTGAATTCTAAATATTGATGGTAAAATGACCTTCAAATTTTTTTATTTTTTTTATTTTGATATCGCATGTTTCATTCCTTTGTCCAGAATAATCCGGACGGGCCCAGAGAAGAAAGCCGGATAAAATTTCCATGTGGCCCCAGTGTCGTAGTATAGTTTCAAACCCACAACCTCTAGGTACAAACTATGATTCCAGGCCAATTAAGCTACCCCTCGGAGTTCTAAAAAGGCCTTCAATCAAAATTGATTTTTTTGACTTTTTAACCCCCCGCGCACTGATATCAGTGAATAATGTAGACAAATTAATGAATGCTAAGTTTTTTTTTTTTTCATTTTCTACCTCTTCTTCATTTTTTCCTCCATTTCTCCTTTTTTTTTATTCAATTCATTGCCAATAGAGAAGTAAAGGGCATCAAAGGAAAGAAAGAGCCAAAGGAGCGGTGGGAGTTGAAGGAGAAGGCGAAGTCAAAAGAGAAATAACCGGAGAGGACGAGGACGGTGTGGGTGAAGATAGAGTTGGATTTGAAGATGGAGTTGGGCTCTTATTAAGTGGATATGAAGACGTGGAAGATGGGTTTTTTTTTATTTTTTTTTTATTTTTTAATTTCTTTCTTCAATGCGGTTTTGTAACTGATGGTAGTGTTGGAAGTGTGGGATTGATAGCTTTGCGATAGTTACTGAATTATAACATCTAGATACAAGAAAAGAAAAATGATCCAATTGATTCTTTCAATCAAGGTCCTAAAATTTTTACTATTTACTTTATTTTTTTGCTAAATATTTTCAGCTACCTAAAATTTCTCTAATGATTTTTCATTTTTGTTATAAATTATATATTAATAATTATTTATAATTTATTTAAATATTTATAAATATTATAATTAGAAATTTTAATAATTTTTTAATCAGCGTAGGCCTATTGCACTAGTAATCTCTAAGATATTTTATAACAGTATTCTATATATTTTTCTTTACTTTTTCAATATTATCTAAGACATCTTTTCTATTATATTCACGAGAAAACTCCAAATTTGAAAATATACCAAATGTTCTTAGAAGAAAGTCTTAAAACAATATTGTGACAATGGACTTGCCCATCTTAATTGACCTAACCATTGTTTATTCAGTATGTTAGATCATGAAGCCCAGAGGAACCAAAGACTTTTTGTGCTCTGTGACGCAGGGGTTTAACAGTATAATAAGCTTTACCCCAAAAAAGAAAAACAAAAAATAAAAAATAAAAAATAAAAAATAAAAAAAATGTAGCAACAGCTTCGCGTAGCCACATCAGATAATTTATAAATGTGGGCCCATGTGGAATATTAAAAAAAAAAGATTTTTATTGAATTGTGGCGATTAGATGGCGTTTAGCTGACTCAGTTGCCAGTTTGGGATGATTGACCTGTTTAATAAATAAATGGGTCAAACATAATCAATAATCTCCTAGATCACAAATATGTATCGAGGCCCACCTTTGAACCATCCAAACCGCTCAATCAAAATGGATACCAAAATGAGCTTAATTATTGTGTCTATGATGTATACAGAATAACACTCACAGTGGAAAGAAACAAATGAAAAAGTGGGGATTATCTCTAGAAACTAAGATTGAGAATTATCCATCATCATACGCAATTGACATCTAATAGTGAATATATTTCCATTTTATAGTAAAAGCCACAGTAAGTAAACTGATGTGGCCTGAATTTGAAATCAAGGGTTTGGATGGGCAACATTTAACTCCATTTGATTGATACTATGCTGTTTACTCTTTTTTTATTTTTTTTTCCGCTGACGGAGGGTTTCCAACCCTTTGAACTGGAGTAATCCCTTTGGGCGTAGAGAGAAGCCGGGTAAAACCCTTGTGGGCACCAGGTGGTAGCACAAGCCGGGTAAAGCCACTCTCTTTAGCTTTACTTATATGATTTAACCTCTATTACTCTTTTACTCCTCCCATCCTGGCCGGATGCACACATTGGGCCTCGGTCCACTTCTAAGACTAAAACCATAAAAAAAATCCTGACTCAGCTTTAAAAACTCACATAAAAATCCTAGATTTGTTTCTAAAACCCAATTGCTTGTTTGGTCTCCACCTTTCAAACAAAAATCTTCGGTTCGCTACTGCTCCTATCATAGGTATATAAATATATAAGGTAGCGTTTGGTTCACTGTAATAAAGTTTGGAATGGAATGGTTATTCCAACGGAATAATCATTATAGCATTTGGTTCGCACAAAAGTAGCAGAATGACCATTCCACTGGGGAGGCAGAGTAATGGTCATTCCATTCCTTTATGTTTTTTGGTTGAAACCGAAATGCCCCAGACAAGGGTATTTTATAATAATATAATATTTATATAATTATTATATTAAATATAATTATAATAATTAATATAATAATATTATTAATATAATATATACAAATAATAATAATAATAATATATTAATGCTTATTATTAATATTATTATTAATAATAATATATTAATATAGTTAATATTAATATTAACAAGGCCATTCCATTTCAAAATTCTAACAAGGGTATTTTGGTTAGTTTTATATAAATTTTATTCTATTCCGAACATCATTCCAGTATACCAAACGCAAAAATAGGAATCCAGAGTTTTATTACTAGGTTGATTCCTCAGCGTACCAAACGCTGGAATGAAAATTACTATTCCTGCCTCATTCCATTCCAAACTCATTTCGCTCTCCATTCCATTCCTGTTTAAAACCATTCCAGTGAACCAACATTCTCATTGGAGAGTATTCAAGAGATAAGGTGTGAAGGATCAGACATGGATGTGTCTTCAACCGCTAGTAAGTAAGTGGTCAGGAACATCCCTTTCACTGGAAAAAGGATCGGAAATCTTTTTTAAACTAATGAAGGGGTGCCACATGGGAAAGGAAAAAAAAAATTATGTGGAGGAGATGAGATATGACATCTCTCCCTCGTGTGGCACCCCGTTTTTAGTGGTCCAAAGTGAGGGATCCGTTTTCCTTTCACCGCCAAGGATCAGATAACGTGGAACTTGGGTGGGCGTACGAGCGTTTACTGGAAACAAAAATAAAGGTGTAGATGGACCCCACTCTTTAAAGGTTTAATTTATCAAGTAGCAGTTGAACTGCCATTTTTGGTCAAAGGATTGACAATTTGATGTGGATCTTTACTTTAAAAAGTTTTCGGTTTTAGCTCCCTACTATGAAGGCATTGCTTAAGCTTTAGGACTTCAATGGAAGATCAAATACATTGGCCAAATGTGATTTCCATTTCTAATTGAGTAAATTATAAGATGAGTTTTCTATTCTTCCTTCACACTATAAAGCCGGTTTCTATCCCATAAAAACTAAATTTCTAAAAATTCATGGTAAAATTAGTTCCAATGGAAAAATATTAAAGGGATTAGAAGTGAAGGATATAAGGTGAAGACGTATATATCACATTGACTTTCTTGACATAGATATTACATGAATTCAGTAGTAATGCATCATGCCGGCCCTTAATTTTTCTAAGAAGATAGCTGTCGCAAATATCAGCTATATTACTATATCACTATTTCCTTACCTCGATAAAAGATCTTGAGAAATCATAATAAGATGATCAGCAAAGAAATCAAAATAAAATGATAAAAAGGGGAAAACTGGTAAAAATTATTTTTAACTTCATTCTATATATGCCCCGCACATGATTAATGTATTGGTGGGGGCAAATTAAACTCCAATTTGATATGGGGCCTTTCTAATTCAGCCATGTTTAGCATAGACTTTGACAAAATGAAATGCTAAATCTTTTTTTGGTTTAATCATGCAAAACTTAGCATGTCTAAAGACACTTGGAGGATTCCTCAGTGGAAGGAGTGGAACTCTAGAATGGGGCATACTAATTAAAATTCTAAGCCATTCAAAATGAACACCTCCTCTTTTATGGGACATTCCAAAAGTTTACCGCAATAATAGTTGTGTAAAAGTCGTCTCATAAGGGAAAAAAAAAAATAATACTAAGCCCCTTGTAGGAGTATCCAAAGACCTTCTCATAGATTGCATAAAAGACAAAATACTAGGCCTATGAGAATCACTTGGATGTACCTAAATCATAGGAGAATAAGGTCTTGCTCTCAACATGATTTTTGGTACATTTCATCTCAATAATGTAATCACAACCATGAATCTAGCGGCCTTAACGTTTAATAATTTCTTAATTTCCAGCTTCTATAAATTCAATTTAATGGTGAGTAAAATTCAGGTTAGTATCATATTGGGTGATTGCTGATTCATGCGGCTAGTCGGTAGGAAGGGTCCCATGTATTGGTAAGAATTTGTCTCATGAAATAATGAAATCCCAGGGTGATGTCTCCTAAAACAAGTTGTTTTTTTAGGACTCCGTCATTCAATATGCTTGCAAGAGTATAATATTTGCAGAAAGTGTGGTCGTACAACTACTTCTTACAATACTATTGTTAAAACTATAATTTACAGAGTCCGGACCACCGCAATTGTTATACCTTCACTTTAAATTGGCCAATAACACTCAGCTACGTCATTTAAAAATTTAGGTGATTTTAAAATTTACAAAGTTTAAATAAGATGAAAGAGAATAACCTAAATTTCTTGGATGACGTGGTGGAGTATTTTTGGTCCACTCACGGTAAAGATATAACAAATGCAATAGTTAATTAAGATGATTTGCAATCGGTATTTACCATTTAAGAAAAGGTCCCTTACTTAATGAGGAATGGCAGAAAGACTACAATGTAATGTTTCCCACACTATAGACGTACTAGGGGAACATGGAAAGATCTATATTAAGTTATTAATTAAGTCTTGTTAGTGGCAGCATATATACAAATATTTCTCAATAGTCTATTGATAGTTACACACCCACCTCGATTTTTCTGGTGGAATCTGAACCGTTGGGTTTAAAATAGGTGACAACATATGATCGGACTTTTTTTTTTTTGGCTTTTAGAAATAGTTCTATGCTTTGGATATGTTTAATCTAACAGTGAATATTATATGCTTTGAATCTAATGGTGGCTATTACTTTGGGAGCATGAGGTCCCACAGTATGAACTTGGAAAAAGGTTTGTTCTACATTGTCACCTGGAAATAGTTATAAGGACATCTAAAAAGTCAATGATCTTACGGTTTGTATATTACTATTCACGTAACTTAAAAAAATAAGGTCATCATTTTGATGGGTCCTTTTTTTCCTTTTTCTGTTTGGTTTAATTTTTTGGCAAAGTTCGATTATGGGTAGGGAGTGATATTTCATACTTTTAGGTTCAGGATTGATATCAGTGTATGTGTGCTTCTTACGTGTCAACACCACTCAATGATAAGTGTGTTGGCCATTTTTATGAGATCACTACAAAACAATTCTTATAAAACCATCAAAGTCGAAAAACTAAGAAAAGAGATAAAGTGATGGAGTAATTTTTTTCTTGCTCCTTCTCTAAGGACCAATCTATCTCATCCACCAAACCCCATGAATGAGAAAGCGCCCAGAACATCAATGGAGGGACAACATTTGGGTTTGAATGTGAATTAGAGGTGCACAAGAATATCAAGCCAATAATTTACGATACATCTTTGGTTTTGGGCCCTCAAAGTCATGAAATTAGAAAAATGACCCATGTTAGGGACTGTCAAACTAGGATGAGTGCCAACTTCTAACTCGGGGAGATACGAGTGTGAATGGAGATCCCTTACAAAACGAAAAAACAAAAACAAAAGAAAGGGGAGAGCTAATATGTTATAATATGATATTGTGAAACAGAGCTGTGTCATGATGATAATAGCAAAAATATCCGGGTCGTTTTCTTGAGAACTTAGTATTCAGCATTGCTAGATTTCAAAATATATAATTTAGCAAGTTGTGGTAGATCTCTCGTTTCAATTCAATTAATAAATGCATAAGCATTGCATTTGCGCTGTTAACGTGGGTATAGAAATAGTAAGGTAGGGATTGACTTCTCACCGTTCTTCTCCTTGAACCAACTAATCATTGCAAGGGCGTAGACAATAGAAAACGACAGAAGCGATTGAAAAATCTTTCTCATGACTCCCAACCTTTCCCACAAACGAAAAGTCGTGACCCTTTGCACCTTCACCTTTTGAACTCAAGTGCCTTTTTTAACTCTCCAAGTGAGCACAGGAAGACCGACCTATTTCAGGTGAGAACTTACTCTTTCCTTCAAAAGGAGGTAGGTATTTTTTAAACTGTACCAGCATGGGAAAGAAAAATGAACTCAGTTACTGCATTCAAAGCCCAAGTTCTTACAAATCTTTACAATGATTTATTTTTACTTTTTATTTCCGGGGAGAATGGCCACTTACCTCACTAATCAGTGGCGGCAGTTCTCACCTGGTTGTTCAGGTTTGGAAACTTAGGTAGGGGTGTACACAGATCGGATTAGTGCGGATTTGGCCAAATCCGTCACCAATCTGTTGCTTACGGATTGACGGATTTGGAATCCATCACCAATCCATGGTTGTTAAAATCCGATCCGACCAGATCCGTGGAGGAGCGGATCAGATCGGATTAATCCGTTCAATCCGTCCCTATAAATTACATGGAGAAAAAAAGAAAAGAAAAACATGAATTCTGAAGCCGTTGAATTAAAGGGGCATGAGTTGAGAGCTGTATGCCTATCCAATCCTCTTCTATTCATAAGGTTACATATTGAACCCTTACATTTTTTTTTCTTATATATATATTTATTTATATTTAATGACAACGGATCGGATCGAATCGAATCCGCAGATTAACGGTGAAAGCCGCCACCAATCTGTTGCTAACGAATTAGACAATTTACAATCCGTCACCAATCTGTTGGCCTTTGGATCGGATCAAAATCTGCGGATCGGATTGACGGATCGACGGATATTTTGTACACCCCTAAACTTAGGTATGACTTCTTCCCTCTTATGCGGCCAGTCTTCCCGCATGTGTGCGAGCTCTCTCTTGGTTCCCTGGCCCTTTGGTTGGGTTACCAAAAATAACCATAAGTGGTTTGATGGAAAAATAAGTGGGTAGTTGCATGAGAAGTTACATAACCGTCGGTTAAAATTATAACCGACGGTCAAAATTGAAGCCAAAACCTCTAGCTTAATATATTATAATGGTTATATGCATTGGTGGCCCCGGGATTTCCCTTGACTGGTGTGGACCGATGAGTGCATATCCCCGGCTGGGCCTATTCCAGTTTTCCAGCTTCGGCGCGGGCGACTGCCCTCAAAACCCAATACCATAGTCCTCCCCTGATTATATGCAACAACAATGATGTTAGGTGATTGTGAATGTTAAATAATGAGTAATGCTAGGGACAGACGGCCCAAAACAGACGGCGGACAAACGCTTGAAGCGCGCACGCTTTTCGAGACACCAAAAACACAGGCGTCTGTCCGCCGCTTGTCCCTGGCGACTGTCCCTGGAATTTCTCTTAAATAATATAGGTGGTTTTCAATAAGTTTCCCTTAATTCAACCACCAAGATTTCTACGAACCAAATGAAATGAGCTCAAGCTAATGATGTGCTATACCCTATAAACGAATGAGAGAAGAAGCAAAGAACAATAGCTCTGCAAAAACCGCTTATTTGTCATAGATAATATTATTGTTGCTGTATATTCTTTACTTATAATAGCATTTGGACTTGGGCTTGCCCACATATAATTTGGGCTGGGGTGGGGCTCGTTAATACACGGGTCCTTGCCACGTACCAGAACCTGACCCAATTACAGTCCGACCAGTACCTGTTGAGGGCAAGATTCTCAAATGATGAACCCCAGGTTGTAAGCAAGTTCCGAGCTCCATGGCTTGATCATTTCCTAATTATGTTTCAAATGTTGGGCATGAGATTAGACAATACACACCAACCATTCACTTACTTCATGCAATAAATGAATTGCTATTGTCAAAACCCTTATCAAGGATTTTGAATCCATCAACTAACACCATCCACATCCTGTCCTAGAAATGGTTCATCTGGGCTATGGCCCAGTACCAGATATTGAAATTGTTCATCAGGTGGGACTAACTATTAGTCTTTCAAATGCAGAAGTTGAATAGGAGTTCAACTTGAATTAGGTCCGCGGAAAACCTGAATGACCCATTCAATGTCTCAGCACGTTGGGCTTGATCCATCTTGCTCGGATGTTGAGCTTCACATATTTGAGGGCCCACAAAGAAATGGTGGATCTAGCGGAGGAATTTATTTGAAGTGTGCTTGATTTGTATTCATGTGTTTAAGTTCTTGGAAAACTAACGATTTCCTTCCAGTAAATTCCACAGCACTCAGGGTGTTCATGGACCATGCTATGATGGGTGGGGCCGGGCCGAAATTTGTCCAAGGCAAGGCCATTGAACTATTAGGCCCAACTGGATCATATCCAGCCTACAGGCTTGAAAGTCAGGCCTAGGCCCATCCCTTTAGCCAAGTGCGTAACCCGCTTTGCATTAAATATGTCAGAACAGTCTTGGCTGTTAAACATACAGCAACCAGGTCCAATCCCCCAATTAAAAATCAGGCCAGAATATAAGCCCGAGTAAAGTCCATACGCCTAAAAATAAAGGGCCCAAATAAACTGCCAGGACTGGATCGGTCTGGCAATGGCCTGGCCATGAGCACCATTACAAAGTCCAAACTACTCTAATAAGAAACTACCAAGATTTCAGGGTCATTCAGTTGGCAAAATTCTTGTAGCATGAACTACTTTTGTTCATTGAAAACTTGCAGGATCTATATTGTTGTTAGGCTGGTTTGTATCTTCAAAAACCAAAGTGCAGGCAAATAAGTAAACTACTTTCATCCATTTGGACAACCTTAT
Source organism: Umbellularia californica (assembly GCA_028538565.1). Lineage (NCBI taxonomy): Eukaryota > Viridiplantae > Streptophyta > Magnoliopsida > Laurales > Lauraceae > Umbellularia > Umbellularia californica. The sequence goes on along the minus strand of JAPQWN010000001.1, from coordinate 6,082,085 downwards.
CACAGTTTGTTTATCGTTTACCAAAACTAATTACAGGTAAATATAGTTCTAGGTAACTAAGTTCCAACATGGGAGGTTCCAAATGTGGATCCTGAAAAACGGTACTGCATTTACTTGTCCTCAGATTATTAGCCTTTAATATCTCATCCTCTTACTTGAAAAACAAGGGGGGAAAACATAGGTACATTTATTTTTTGCGAAAGGACCAGACTCAGGCCTTGATCAGGGGTTCCGGGTGCGTTGACAAGCTTGGGCCTAGTTCATGAATCTCCCTTTTCTGTGAGGGTGGAGATCCTTCTGTCATATACTTGTGTCCTTGAACGTCTTCTGGTTTTAAATTGATGTAAGCAAGTCATTCCATTAAAGAATTCATCGGTGCCGGCAGAAGCTTGGATTTCACCTGCAACAGATTGCATACAATGGTTCTGGGATCCAGCTCGTGGGGCCCACTTGCATATTCCTATCAGTGGATTAAGGATACATGGAAAGGCCTTTTTACAGTCAATCAGCCCCATCATATTATCCTAGTCCTTGATTTGACACCCTTGAAGTATAATGGTCTTTTAACCATATATTCTTTTTTGCTCACATCCAACGGCAAATAAAGGTTCAATTATCATAAAATTGGGCACGTACAGTGTCAGATCATGGGACAGTGAGAGTGAAAAGAGCTGCATTGATAAAAGGTGGGCCCAAGTACGCCCCATGGAGATGGAATGTAACACAGTTCACTCGTAGGAGAAAATTCAATGCTTTTGTGGTCCGCTTAGGCTCATGCCTTGGGTCTCAAAATTGGACCCAGTACCAAACATTATTATTATATGTTATATACTATACTAGCCATCATTTGGGCCTGGGAAATTCGGGCTGTTAATACATGAAATGGACCACCCCAGGTACCAGAACTGACCCATTTCAGCTTTACTACCTTTTGACGCAAGGCTCTCACATGATGAGCCCAAGGTTGTTGGCAAGTTGGGAGCTCTCCAACCTGATCATTTCCTAATTATGCTTCAAATAGTGGGCATGAGATCACATACCAACCGTTCACTCGTTAATGCATGCAGTAAATCATTTCCCATTCTCAAAACCTACATCAAGAATCTAGCAACCGGCAATATCTCGATCTTGTGCTAAAAATGGTTCAACTGGGCTGGGGCCCATTCTCAGATCGATATCCAGATCGTTTTTCAGATGGGACCCACAATTGTACAAGTCAGAAATGCAGGCACTTTTAAGCATCCAGTTGATGGATTTCTGCTTCATTGCACATCAAGATTTTCCATGCTGACCCACTTGCAACGTGGGCCACTGGTTTCGTGGTTCAGGTCACTAGGCCAGTGTGAGTGGGAGATGAAGAGTATATAATACAATACTAGTGTTTTTGACTACATGAAGTTGGGAAAGCTTGTTGTGGTCACCATGTCCCAATTGTGGGACGTGAATGCCACTTCCCTCCAATTTCTCCTTTCTAATTTTCTTTGAATATAATGCAAACAACATCTCTACTACCCCACCTTCTCAACAAATTTCATTCTCCATCCAAAGTTTCAAGCACTCTTCCTTTCCCTTTCTCAAGAATTCACTCCCTAACCAACCAACTGGAAAATTGGATTGAATAACTGACAAACAACAATCCCATCCCAACCTCCAAAACACACCCAATCTTCCCACCCAAAAAGATGCAACAGCAGCAAAAGCAATAAAAACACCCTATTCCTCTTCTTTTCAGTTTCTTCAATCTCACTCCCCCATCATTCCAATGATGCCAACCTCATCTTCAGTTACCTTGAAAGCCAAGCTTCTTAAGCCCTTCATGAAACTGATCCATGTCTTTAAATTCAAGCTCAAAAGACCCATCTTCAGACCCTTCTCTCGGTTTCGAAAACTCCGGGGCACTGCCTCTCAGAAGACCCGTCCCAAGAAGAGAATCCACCGCCTGTTGCCGTTCTTTCGGTCATCGATGAAGCCCGAAGAGAGTGATGTTGTGGGTGAGCTGAGGAGTGTGCCCGAGGCGGCTCAGGAGCCAGCGCTCTTCCCCTCCCCCATCACGCCTGCTTATGTGAGGGCCGGTGAAGGGGTCGGCCGGAGGAAAGTCGCGAGTCGCAATGATGTCATTGAAGACTCATGCCGGAGTTTTGAGAACTACTTGGTGGAGATGATAGTGGAGGAAGGGAAGATGAAGGACTTGACGGATGTTGAGGAGCTGCTTTACTGCTGGAAGAACTTAAAGTGTCCTGTTTTTCATGATTTGGTGTGTAGATTCTATGGGGACCTTTGCAGGGATTTGTTCTCTGGTGATAAGGATGAAGAGATTGATGGTTTCTAATAATCTTTAGCTCAAAAGTATACATTTGTAACTCAGCTTATAAACTATAAACCATCTCTACTGTTTGATTGGAGCATAGATCATGTATGAAGCAGTGACTATTAATGATATTGTTGGGGAGAAAGTGATCTGTTAATTAAGGGGACAAGAAATTAGATGATTTAGATTAAAGGGCAGTGGATGATTTGCAAATGGAGTTGGGTTAGAAATTGGGTCATCCAGCAACGTTCATTTGGAAAAATTCTTATCTTCTTTTTCATGATTTAAGAGGATGTGGAATTAATGAAATCTAAACAGATCTGTTGTTTTATTTTCTTTTATGTTGGACTGGCAGTATCATTTAAGGAGTTTGTTGACAGGGATTGGATGGACAATGTTGTCACAAATATTTTATTTCATTTCACTATTTCTTGATTTTTCTGTCAATACTTTGTACATCCCTCTGCTTGGGTATGATCATTACATATCCCCACCAATCCTCACATTAGCCATTAGTTAGAAATTTAATCACATGCAGCCTCATAGAATGGGTAGGAAATTATTATTATTATTGTTGTTGTTGTTGTTGTTTTTTCTTCTTCTTCTTTTTAAGGCACTAAAGGAGCCCCATTTTCCTATAACATGAATACCAAATAGAATAAGAACATTAATTAATTTGGCCCCTGTATGTTTGCTTGTTAATAAGTTTTTATAAATCCAAAGTTTCTTAGTTCGCATGAACAAATATTGAAGTGGTAAAGAGTTAAGAATACAAAAGTGAAGATGCGGGTGCTGTTAAACTTTTTCATTTAGCAGGATCAAGATGTAAGGGGTTTAATCTGAATAACACAACTCAAGAACCTTGAATCAAATATATAAGACATACCTGGATCCATAGCTTTCTTAGGCTTTTCTTCTCTTTGGATCTTCTCTTTTAGTGGGGTTTATAACTCTCTGCAACTTCCCTTCTTGCAAGTCTCAATGATGGTTGCTTACAAAGACTTCAAGTGCAAAGAGTTACCCAAGGTGTTCTCTTTTATAGGCTTTTCCAAAAGCATCCCTTCCATCAAGGGACACCAGCCATTAGATTTCCTTAATGGCAGTGAATGAGGAAAAATGAAAAGTCACGAAAAACAAATCGACATGCATGCATCCTTTCATATGGAAAGAGAGAGAGATTAGGTGGTCATGTGGACCACCTTAAATGGTATTCCAACAGTCTCCCACTTGATCCACGTGACCACATGCATATATCTCGATTTTTTTTAAAATAAATGTAATTTTAAGGAAACTCGAAATTAAAAAAAAATGATTTTGACTGGTGCACCACTTTGAAAAATAATTTTCATTCAGCTTTTATGTCATTCTTTAATCTGTGATTAGTAAAAAATACTAATGTGAATTGTGGCGGTCACATATCATTATTGACACATTTCCTTCCACAATCACAACATCAATATTCTTCCCTAATCAAGTCTTTAATAAGGATCAAAATAGGATCTTAACACGGCAATCCTATTTTAAAGGGTACTTTAATGCCAAAACCTTACATTCTCACTTTATCTACATTAATCACATGTGATGACAAAAATAAAATGAGACTAACGAAATCATTTCTTTTATTGCAACTGTAATGATTAAAGTACATGGTGTCAAACAAACATATAAATCCTAATAAGGTAGTTCATATAAGCCCATATTTAATACATGTCCAGTATAGGCCGTCGAAGGTAATGCCTTCGTTAGTGGATCTGCAATCATGAAGTCTGTTGGAGCCCCAATAATTGACACCAAACGATCTCGTACTTTCTCTTTTAAGACAAGATATTTAACTTCTAGGTACTTAGATTTACTTGAACATTTGTCATTTTGGGCAAAGTGCCTCGCTATATCATTATCGCAGTAAATTTTCAGAGGCTCGGAGATTTGATCCATGATCCTAAGTCCTGATATGAAATTACGCAACCACATTGCATGACCCATGGCTTCAAAGCATGCCACGAACTCTGCATGAAATGTGGAAGGAGTGGTTAGTGATTGCTTTGCACTTCTCCATGAAATTGCCCCACCGGATAAAAGGAAGATGTATCCAGAAGTGGATCTCCTAGTGTCGAGACATCCAGCAAAGTCTGAATCTGAGTATCCTATCACTTCCAAATGATCGGATCTCTTATATGTGAGCATGTATTTGCTAGTACCACGTAGATACCGTAAAATCTTCTTGACCCCGATCCAATGTGCCATGTCCGGATCGCTTTGGTATCTACTCAACATTCTGACTGCATAGCTGATATCTGGTCTGGTACAATTCTGTGCATACATCAGACTTCCTATGGCAGCTGCATATGGACATTTGCTCATTTGTTCCCTTTCTATTTTGTTCCTTGGACATTGATCCTTACTAAATTTGTCTCCCTTAATAATGGGTGTATTTTGTGGCCTACACCCTTCCATATGAAATCTTTTAAGAATAGCATTGATGTAGGCTTCTTGGGATAACCCAAGTAATCCCCAACATCTGTCCCGAAAGATCTCGATTCCTATTACAAAGGTTGCTTCGCCCATATCTTTCATATCAAAATTATTTTTAAGATAACATTTGGTCTCACTAATCATACCAAGGTCGTTACTAGCCAATAAAATATCGTCGACATATAGGACTAAAATCATAAACTTACTCCCACTTATTTTGAGATAGATGCAATGGTCAACAACATTTTCGGTGAAACCGAATGCTGTGATAATGTTGTTGAACTTTAGATACCATTGTCTAAAAGCTTGTTTAAGACCATATATTGACTTCTTTAATTTACAGACTAGTTTATTGTTATCTTGTTCAACGAAACCTTCAGGTTGGTCCATATATACTTCCTCTTCTAGATTCCCATTTAGAAATGCAGTCTTGACGTCCATTTGATGTAACTCTAAGTTAAAATGAGCTACCAAGGCCATAACAATTCTGAATGAATCTTTCTTTGATACAGGAGAATATGTTTCATTATAATCAACACCTTCTCTCTGAGTAAAACCCTTGGCTACAAGTCGGGCTTTAAATCGTTCAACCTTTCCTTTGGAATCTCTTTTGGTCTTAAAGACCCATTTACAACCAACAGTTTTGGATCCCTTAGGAAGTTCAACTAGATCCCAAACTTTATTTTCAGCCATGGATTTTAACTCATCTGTCATAGATTCCATCCATTTATCAGAATTGTCACTGTTGATGGCTTTTTTGAATGTTCTAGGATCTTCTTTTATTCCAATATCCGTCTCTTCCAAATACACATCATAATCATCTGTAATAACAGGTCTTTTCACTCGAGTTGACCTTATCAATTCTTCTATATTCATTTTACTTACATTTGGTTGTGTAACATTTGGAATTTGATCACCTTCAACAGTTTGTCCAGGGAGTGTTTCATTGTTGATGGGTTGTTGTTCCACTTGAGTATCGATGTTAATGTTATCAAGAGTTACATCTCGTTCATTCAGTTGTAGTTGTAATTCTTGAGTATCAACATCAACTGGAACAACTATGCCACTTCCATTAGGTAATATTACATCCCTGACTTCTTCATAATTGATTTTCCTTGTGCCACAACTCCCACTGTTTTGGTAATTTTCTAAAAACTTGGCATTATTGGATTCCACAATCCTAGTGGTATGATTAAGACAGTAAAACCTATATCCCTTAGACCTTTCTGGATAACCGATAAAATATCCAGTTACTGTTCTAGGGTCTAATTTCCTTTCTTGTGGGTTAAACGCTTTCACTTCAGATGGACATCCCCAGATTCGAAAATGGTTTAGGCTGGGTTTTCTGTCAATCCATAACTCAAAAGGAGTTTTAGGTACTGCTTTACAAGGCACATGGTTTAAAATGTACATTACCATCTTCAGTGCTTCACCCCACATAGATTCGGGTAATGTGGTATTACTGACCATACTCCTAACCATATCCATCAACGTCCTATTTCTCCTCTCAGCAACACCATTCTGCTGAGGCGTTCCAGGCATTGTGTATTGGGCCAACAATGCCTTCTTATTCAAGGAATCTTGCAAGTGGACCCGGGTTACGACCTGATTCGGTGTGTCTTCCATAATATTCCCCACCCCTATCTGACCTCACAACTTTAATTCATTTATCTAATTGCTTTTCTACTTCAGCTTTGAATATTCTGAAAACATTCAAGGCTTCAGATTTTTTCTTTGATTAGATAAACGTAACCATAATGTGAGTAGTCATCAATGAAGGTGATGAAATATGCTTCACCCGTAAAACAAGGTATATGTATTTTACCGCAGATATCTGTATGGATTAATTTGAGAAGCTCAGAACTCCTTGTGGCAGTTTTCTTGATTGTCTTAGCTTGTTTACCCTTAATACAATCAATACACACACCGAAATCAGTGAAGTCAAGATTTGATAATAACACATCCTTCACTAATCTCACCATTCTCTCTCAGGAGATGTGTCCCAGTCTTTTATGCCAAAGGTTAGATGAGTTCTCATTTATGACTCCTCTTTTCATGCCGATGTTCATCCCATAATTAATGTGCTGGGTATGTAGTGATTGTGCATATGCTGAATCTAACCTTATTCTATACAATCCATCATACAAAAATCCATTCCCAACTAAAATAGCATTTTTATAAACTTTTAACAATCTATGTTCAAAATTAAATACAAAACCATCATGATCCAATTTTGAAATAGAAATTAAATTTCTAGATATAGCCGGGACATAGAAAGTATCGTAGAGATTCAGCGAGAATCCTGTATCCAGCACAAGTCGGTAGGTGCCTATGGCCTCAAGTCTCGATTCCTGTCAGTTCCCATCATGATGGTTCGCTGACCATCACTTGGACTCCGCTTTGAAAGGAATCCCTGCATACAACCAGATACGTGAACGGTTGCCCCAGAGTCGACCCACTAGGTATTTGATGGGACGTCTGCTAAATTAGTTTCTGAACAAACAAGAGATAAATTACTATGATTACCTCTTGATTCGAACCAAGTTTTTATTTTCAGACAGTCCGATTTGAAGTGGCCATTTTTTCCACAGAAGAAACACTTCTTTGTGGCCCTTTTCTTCTTTCCTGACTTTTCACTTTCTTTTGAAACTTCGGTCTTAGCTTTTTTCTTTCCTTTAAATTTATTTTGGGAGACAATGTTGACTATAATTTGCCCCTCAGCCTTCAGCCTCTGTTCCTCTTGATCACATCTAGCGATCAATTCCTTTATAGTCCACGTAGTTGAGTTCTGATTATATGCCACCTTGAATGGGCCAAAAGAGGGAGGGAGAGAGTCAAGGATGAACTGGATTAAATATCCTTCTGATACACTCATGTCAACATCCTTTAGTTTAGCAGCAAGATTCGTCATGGTTAAAATATGCTCTTTTACTCCCATGGTCCCATCATATTTTACATTTGTTAATCTGTTCATCAGAGATGCACCTAAGGCCTTGTCTGTTATCTCAAATTGCTTTTTCACTGAATCAATGAGATCCTTAGCATTATCCTTAATTATAAGTGATCCCCTTATGCTTTTAGAAACAGAATTTGAGATAATCCTAAGGCAAACTTTATTACATCTCATCCATTTATCAAAATTTGCTTTATTAGCGGCTGAACTCATTTCGGTAGGCTTTGGGGGCATAGGTTCATCAACGGCCATGTCCAAGTCTGACAGGTAAAGGTCAGCATCAACATGTCTAACCAATCAACAAAGTTCGACCTATCTAAAATGGGAATGGCCCCTAAGCAGGAGGGTAAGGTCATAGATTTGGAGGCTGTAAAAATAAACATACACACATTAAATTTATGCTTTGAATTAAAAATAATAATAACGTTGAGAATGATGGTACATCATTGTAATTCTACCTTTGGGTTGGAAACAAAATGTGAATTATCACTCTCCTATAATCAATAAGACCATGTTAATAAAACATGTCTCAAATCAATTGACTTTACCTTTGGGTCATAGAACAATTAATCCTCGATATGTTTATTAAGCATGTCTTATTCCAATTTTCAAATTATGAAAATGATTATCAAACCTTTGGGCAGATACTCAATCTCATAAATGAAATTGCCATATAGTGTCATTGTTTATCACACAATTAGATTAGTGATTTATTTAATTATAAAAATAAAAACAGAGTTTTATCATAACCGGGCCACTTTGGTGACTACCAAATTAATCAAAAATTCTACCTTTGAATTAATATATACAACAACACTGTGTGATCTCGTAAGTCCTGTTATATCATCATAAGTAATATGGATCATTGAATGTCCCAAATTAGCTAGGCACAATATGAATCCAAATGATGATCATTTGACTTATTTTATTTTGCTAGATCACATTTCCTTTATAGGTATCATTTATATGATTAATGGTCCAAAATAACTTTAATTTGGTCATTAATCAATACCTAATATCTTTAATTGATTTATCAGATTGATGGGTCCATTCAATCCAACCATTGATTCTCCTCACATTTGGCATAAATTATGTAAACATGCATATAAAAAGGAATATTAACTCCGATCATAAGAACTAAGTGCGGAAATATAACTTTAATAAGTTAAAGTAAAGTTTATAAATTATGCGAAAAATTAGAATCAATTTATGACTGATCCAAACTGTTAATCATGAAGATCTTATTAAAATGAATCTGTAGATGAAAACAGATCAAAATTTGAGCCCAGATAAGTCCATAATCATGAAAATGAAACTTCAGCCATTAAATTCTTTCTTGATCTGGTCAACCTGGGTGTTGGCTAGTCACATCAATAAGTTAGAAATGTTAGTTTATTAATATTAACGGTTTAGATCTGTCATATTGGTTATAGAATGGACAGTACAAACACCACCAGTATGTATGTAATTTCTTTCAGGTATGCTACAGAGAAGAAAAGATGGGTTGTATGGTTTCTCTCTGATTCTTGTTTTGGAGATCTTTTGGGTTTAATCCCAGAAACTTTAACACAAAGATCAAGAAGAAGAAATATCTCATAGTTTCTCTCTAATTCTTGTTCTGGAGATGTTTTTGGTTAATACCAAAAACTTTAACAGTAAACCCAGAGATCAAGAAGAAGAAATATCACCAGACAATCACTATCCAAATGAAACCAACGAGAATTTAATCAGATTAAAACCCAAAACCAAAATCGAATGGTTCTGATACCAATTGTTAAACTTTTTCATTTAGCAGGATCAAGATGTAAGGTGTTTAATCTGAATAACACAACTCAAGAACCTTGAATCAAATAAATAAGACATACCTGGATCCTTAGCTTTCTTAGGCTTTTCTTCTCTTTGGATCTTCTCTTTTAGTGTGGTTTATAACTCTCTGCAACTTCCCTTCCTGCAAGTCTCAATGATGGTTGCTTACAAAGACTTCAAGTGCAAAGAGTTACCCAAAGTATTCTCTTTTATAGGCTTTTCCAAAAGCATCCCTTCTATCAAGGTACACCAGCCATTAGATTTCCTTAATGGCAGTGAATGAGGAAAAATGAAAAGTCACGAAAAACAAATCGACATGCATGCATCCTTTCATATGGAAAGAGAGAGAGATTAGGTGGTCATGTGGACCACCTTAAATGGTATTCCAACAGGTGCAACACTCACTTTTATAGATTTGATCTATAGGGGTGACAACCTATCAAAAGAGGATAGTATTTGAAGGTCATTTGTAGATCTTCACCTTTTACTCGATGCTTTAGGCGTGCCCATAATTTAGTAAGCGTAATTGAACGTTATATTATGGGAGTCTTAAAACACGAAACAAAGGACTTCAAGAGAATGTCACCTAACATGGTTAGCGTACGATGGACAAATGGCCGGTATTAGTTTCTTACTTTCAAGTGTCATTTTCATTCACAGGCCAGTAGAAGACTCATATGGTGGTCGTATGCAGTTCAATAATGTGGAGCAATGATCAACCAAAACGACTGCAAAATAAATAACATTGTATGCCAAGCTGGTCAAATGAGATGCATACGTTAAGATGGATTGAAAAACCTGAAGTTAATAGAATGCGAAAGGAGTCCAATGAAACCATGGATTAAAGCAGTAGAAAAAGATGTAACTAAACTCCATAATGAGATCAGACGACTAAGAAACGAATCTCAAGGGGGGCAATTTGAATGCTGAAAAAGCCAAAAGTGCTTTCGCAATCTCACTAATAAAATGAGGAATTTCAGAAATCTCATAGATAATCTGTCAAATATCCTTTAACACGTAGCTCCATTTCTTTATAGCAGCATTCCGGACAAGAATTTATCGTGCAGGAGATTTTTTAATTATGATGTGATGGTTGTACTCTTGGCATTTTAAAATTTTCATAGCCTTTGTTAGAATTCTAATTTCAACTGTATTAAAGGTCACTTCTATCCTTTGGAATTCGCAAATTCCAATCTCATTAAGCAATTCTGGATACTGCAGGCAAGATGAGTATTCAAGGATTCCACCCTAGAGATAGCTTTTGGAAAATTAAAAATCCTCCAGACATGCATGAATTCTTTGAGAGTAAAGGAACAAAACCCCCTTTAAGAGAAGGGTGGAGAAGCTGGTGAACTCCAGCAAAAGCCATTTTCAAGGCTGCGGTACTTTTTTATTGATTTTCATTCCGCTGACATATTTGTTTGAATTTGCACGTGTCTGTATGCTTCATGGAGTGAAAGTCGCCGTTTGATTGAATCAACATAATTGACATAATTAACTAGCCTAATCCTCATCTGCACTCCTTAGTTATTATTGCTGTAGTCCAACTTATATAATTTGGACTTTTCTCCATTCAATGGGTAAGAAATTAATGTTTGGAAAACATGGATATGAAAAAATCTGTTATAATAAATAAAATATTGTGGACCTATGGGCCAGGCCTTGTTCTGTCCTAGCTCAGCCCTCAAATTAGTGGGCCTACAAAATATTTGTACTACCCCAGCCCTTGTGCTTTGAAAAAAAAAAAACTCTCACTCTGGTGGTGTTTTGAAGGCCATGCTGGGTCTGAGAACTTGGTCCGGGCGGTCAACCGCAGGCTTCAAACAATGAGTCTCCGTTAGCTTACATTGAAAATTTTCAAGTTTTAATCCTGGACTCATAAGTCAAACCTGTATTAACTTAGCACGAGGCTTTTTAAAACCGTTTCGCACCGGAAACCATAAGAACTTCAAAGTTAAGTGCGCTCGGGAAGTCCTCGCACGTGCACGTGGGCCAAAGCGGACAATTTCATATTGAGTTGAACGCGTGCATGTGGGCCAAAGCGGAAAATTTCATGCAATTTCATGTTGGGTTGGGCAGAACAGTGACATTGGGCCCTATTATAACTTCAAAGGATGGCTGGACTTATAACCCTACTTGAGACCAACACAAGAAAGAGTGGAGGAACCAAGAGGGGGTGGCAAGGTGGGCCATCCCACCCCATTAATATTTGAGATCATCCTTTTTATCACTGAACTAATGAGATTTGTGACTCTACAAGAGTTCACCACGTCATCCTAATTAAATTTAACATCCAAAGCTTACATTACATTCAATAGGGAACTCAAGAGATTCTCACCATTAGAGAAAAAACAGATTTATATTTGATAGAGCTCAACTAACCTTATACAAAACGCCGAGAAAGATGAAATCTCAATCAATATATTCAACCTTTCTTTCTAACACATTCTGCAAACAAGTTACAGAGTGAACACAAAGGCAACTTGTGCATCATCTCCACTCCCTCCGTAAGGGAACCCCCAGATAGAGATCCCATTTATCTTTTCCTCACTTCTACTACTTGTCATCTCCCTCTCGAAAATGTAGCTGCTGTGGATCTTCTTCTCCTCTCGCAACTTCAACTCCCATTTATTTCCCTCCTCATCATAACCCACAACTGGAATCTCTTTGCCGTTATTAATTCTCTCTCTCTGCTCATAGGTGAGGCAGCATTTGATTTTGTCAATCACTTCTAATTCGCTCACGCACAGAAGCAGGCAACGACCATAATACCTTCTACTTACTGCATTTTGGCCGATGCCACGCAAAAGCCTAGCTGAGTGGATATGATCTTTCAGTTTTCTCTCTAATCTTTGGTACCTCTCATCAAAAACAAAAGGTTCATCCATGTTTTTCATAACCAATGAGTTTGATTCATGTTAAACAAATGTAGCAACCAAATCGATGCATTTATCTCATCTTGAGCTTCTATTTATCAGGTCCTTCATGTGTGATGACAATCCACTTTTGCAGACCAAACACAAACCCAAATGCATTGGGCTTGTCGGTCAGATCATTTTTATGACAGTGTGAAGAATTGGATAAAGCTCTCGGCACCAGGTTGAGAGGAACATGGCTTTCAACAGCAATTGTCTTAAATGGTAGTGAAATACCACAAGATTTGGGTTGTGAAATACTACTGGGTTTGGGTGAAGTTTGAAGATTGTTAGAGAATTTCAATAGGGGAACATCTTTCAAAAGTTTTGGGTTTGCTTTTTAGAGTGACCAGAATCAAATGGGTCTGTGTGATAAGTAAGGGCATCTTTTGTTAAAAGAAAATGACGTCACTTTTGTCTCTTTTGTTTTTTCACTTGTTGAAATGAGCATGGCTTTCAAAGCAACTATTGTTAATGGCAGTGAAATACCACAAGGTCTGGTTACTGATATACTACAAAGGTTAATTTGGATCAAATTTGAAAAAAGTTACAGAATTTCAATAGGTTTGCTTCTTTCAAAAGGTTTGGGTTTACTTTTTGGAGTGAACAGAACGAGATAGGTCAAAGTGATAAAGAAAATTATTTTACTTTCGTAATTCTTTTCCCTTTCCTCTTCTAAGGGGAGGAATGATAAACTGATCTAATCTTAAACTAACTTGATCTATAATATCTGGGGCCAACCCTTTAGGTGCTTTGCATTAGTGCTCCACCCAATAATATGAGTTTCTTTTTACTAGGTGGGCCATTTGTCTCTTATCAAGTTGTTTTTCCTTGTGCGAAGAAGAGATCGTTTGTTTGCACTCATTCAGTCATTTGCATATGTAAATAAATGCATACGTGTAATATTTAGTTAATCTAATTCTTTACCTCAGGTTAACAGTGACCTTGTTTTTCCAAATACTGAGCCGATGCCTTACTGGTGGGCGTGCTCACTGGTTAAGCTAGCTTGGGCCCAATTTGGGCCAAGCCGGAAATGAACCGGGCTAGGATATATGAATTGGGCCCATTTAATTATTGGGCCAGACTTGGATTAAGTGATAAAATGCCCAAAGTCTGTCCCAAATAAGGAATGATTATAAATTTCCCCCAATCGAAATGACCTCCTCGAATCTTCAAATAAAAATAGCCAATTGATTTGCCCGTGATCAGATCCATACTTAAATCAAGGGTACACAGACGAACAGGTAGTGTAGTTGGAACTCTTCTTCATCACAAACCACCAATTTGTCTATTCAAGTCATGTTACAATTAAAATAAAAGAAAATCCTATATCATTCTCAAGAGGCCACATATAAACGATTATAAGAAGAACCAAGATCAATGCTGATCCTTGCCCCAAGCCTGAGCCCTTAAAATGGTGCTAATACCTCGTCCCAAGCCTGAACCCTAAAGTAACTCCAAGGGGTAACTCAATTGGCCTGTGATCACGGTTTGCACCCGGAGGTTATAAATTCGAAACTGCACTACCACATTGAAGCTATAGGGGAGTTTACTCAGCTTCCCTCGGGAGCCGGAGGGATTATTCCACCCCAAAAAGGTTGGAAAAAAAAAAAAAGATTCTTAGGAGCCATTATTTTTTCACCTACCAGCAATTAAGGATTTCCATGCTCACCATTAGCCATGGAAATCCACGGCTGGTGATGAAAATTATGCAGGCACCTTCCTTTCAGTAATCTATGTAGTTATTAGGGCTGTACAAAAAATCCGGTATCACAGCAAAACCGAACCGAACCGACTGTATGCAGTAACTTAATATTGTTTTTTTACTATTTTAGCCTTAGAGTTTCGTTTTGTACTACTTTCAAAGTTACATTCTACAACTCCATTATTACATGAACTCAACCGTCAACACTACCTCATTCCGGTCTCCATTCCATTCCTGCCTACAACCATTCCAGCGAACCAAACGCTACCTTAGGTGCTTTGCATTAGTGCTCCGCCCAATAATATGAGTTTCTTTTTACTAGGTGGGCCATTTGTCTCTAGTCAAGTTGTTTTTCCTTGTGCGAAGAAGAGATCGTTTGTTTGCACTCATTCAGTCATTTGCATATGTAAATAAATGCATACGTGTAATATTTAGTTAATCTAATTATTTACCTCAGGTTAACAGTGACCTTGTTTTTCCAAATACCGAGGCGATGCCTTACTGGTGGGCGTGCTCACGGGTTAAGCTAGCTTGGGCCCAATTTGGACCAAACCGGAAATGAACCGGGCTAGGATATATGAATTGGGCCAGACTTGGATTAAGTGATAAAATTCCCAAAGTCTGTCCCAAATAAGGAATGATTATAAATTTCCCCCAATCGAAATGACCTTCTGGAATCTTCAAATAAAAATAGCCAATTGATTTGCCCGTAATCAGATCCATACTTAAATCAAAGATACACAGAGACGAACAGGTAGTGTAGTTGGAACTCTTCATCATCACAAACCACCAATTTGTCTATTCAAGTCATGTTACAATTAAAATAAAAGAAAATCCTAATGTTAGCAGGGTCCGCAACCATATCATTCTCAAGAGGCCACAAATAAACGATTATAAGAAGGACCAAGATCAATACTAATCCTTGCCCCAAGCCTGAGCCCTTAAAATGGTGCTCACATTCTACCAAGTATGTCCCCACATTCTACCCAAAAAAAAAAAAGAAAAAGAGTATGTCCCTACAATGATACTCCATTGGGCCCTTTTGTCCTTAGGGCCCAAAAAAAAAAGTAGAGTGAGTTGAGAGTAAAAGCATGGTTATAAAACCCTCCGAGTTGACTCTTGATTCGGAGTGTTTGTGGATCGGGCCAATCCGGGCCCGGCCCACTTTGCGCAGGACTTGGGCCAATTGTTTTCGTATTCAAGCCGAGCTCGGACATTTTATTTAGGCTCGTTTAATAGGTGGGCCGGTTTTGGACTTAGCGATAAATAGCCTAAGCTCGGTCCGCCCGAATATAAAAAGCTGCTAATAGAGAGTGTTGTAGAGGGATTTCAAATACACCCCATCTCCAAGTTGCCTATGTTTACTACAACTTCAGCTACCACTAAATATCATCTCAAAAAAGCCGTATTTATTTTTATAAAGTAAATCGGACTGGGCCCCGGCTAATTCAATTTCAGAAGAGCCGGGCTGGGATATATGTTTCAGAAGTCATGCCAGGCCTCGATATGCCTCGGCCCGGCCCATGAACACCCTACTCTTGACTGTTCAAAGACCGAGTCAAAAATAGGGTAGACTCAGCCGAGTCTTCTCATTTGAATAATTTGTATGCACTCTAAACCACTTAATAAACAAATCTAATTTTAAACTATTAATGTTTATTTATAAGTAATTATTATGCATGAAGTTTAGAGTTGGTAATTTAAAATGATGAACAAAATATAATTTGAAACTTATATTTGATCTTTTACATTTGATATTTGAACTAACAAATTATATAGTATGCAATATTTTTCTTTTACTTTTCTTATTATAGTAATTTTCTTGCATATATAAATTTATTAATTTGAAATGGTTATCATAAATGAATGTAAATACATATTTTTTTTATATATTTTATAAGTAATAGATTCATTCTTAAATATTTTTAAAATTACTTTTGAAAAAAACATGACTCTCCCGAGTCTCCGCATTGATTCTATCTGAGTCAAATTTTTTGCATTAAACGAGTCGAATATGAGTCACGGGTTTTCCAACTTTGAGTAAAAGTATATCATTTGTCATTCTTTGTTTTTGTAAAGCATCTTTTTTTTATCTTTTTATGCAACTAAAAATGCTTTTCTTTAAAATCTATTTGTGCTAACACCCTCCGCCATCTTATTTTCTTGATTTGACATTTTATTTCATTTCATTTTACTCTTGTCACGGATAAGAGTAAAATGAAATGAAATAAAATGAAAGATTTGTTCATAGAAATGAAACATTTCATTTCATTTCATTTCATTTCATTTGTACTTCCAAGCCATTTCTATTTGTTCATAGAAATATTTAGTTACAGAAATATCTAATACAATTTCTTTTCATCTCTGAAAGAATTTTTACAAATTTTCACTCTTGCATCTCCAACCATCACGGATATACAACTAAATCAAGCACCCGATTAAAAGGTCAAAAAGAAAAAAAAAATGCAGCGCCGCAGAACTATTTAAGTGCGGGCCCTCACATTTAAACAGAAAAAGAAAAACCACCCACATTAGTATACAGTTGCCGCTGTAGATGTATTGATCAAGGGAGAGAGAGTGGAATCATGCCCTACTTATTGTAAATCCGACCGTACGATCAAGTTGCTGGGCCATCACCCATCGACGACAGATCCGTCCGAGCGATGCAGCCTTAACCCTTGCCCTCTCGCTCCCATTCTGCATCACTCCTAAGAGCACCCTCTCGATCCGCGGCGTCCCCATCAATTCCGTTACAGCCACATTCCCTCCGTTTCGGCAAACCGACACGAGGGCCGCTACGGCACACTCCCTCGCCCGATCTGACCCGTTTATCATCACCCCAACTAAAACACCAACCGTCCCTTTCATTGCCGCCACAGCCTCCGCCCCGCCCTTCCTAGAAACCGCTGCCAGCAACGCCGCAGCCTCCTCTGCCGCCTCCGAAACCGACTCCACCGCCACCTCCACAACCCCTTCCTCCACCATCCTCCCCACCGTCTCCATATCTTCCGCCAAATTCAAAACTGCCGCCAACCCATCCCTCTTCGAGCTGGCCGGCCCATCCCTAACCAAATCAACCAATCCCTTCACGACACGTGGATCTCTCCCGAACCTCTTCCTGCACGCCGTCTCCACTGACAGGCTCAACACCGTAGCGGCGGCGTTCTCCTTTGCCTCCCACGTGGCGCCCGATCTGAGGACGTGGATGACGGCGTCAAAACTGCCATCGGCATCCATGATCCGTCTCTTGTTCCCTTCGAGGATGGAGAGGTTGAGAACCGTCGTCACGGCGTTAATCTGGAGATCCGGATCGTCGGAGCCGAGTAACGGAATCAGCCACGGGATGGCTCCAACCTCGGCGACGCAGGCTCGGTTGTCGGCGCCTGTCTTGGCCATCACCCGCAGCTCGTGAACGACTCGGTTCGCCGCTTCCGTTGACGGCGAGTCCGCCAGCTTCTCGACGAGGAATGACGCCGTCAGCTTCATTGCCTCCAACGCCGCTTTGTTCCAGGTAACGCCGTTAGTCTCTCGCTTCGCGTACGGAATATTCCGTTCCTCGCACCATCTCGCGATCTGATTCTTGAGCGCTCGGTTCGGGATGAAGTCGGGGCGGGAGAGCGCCTGCCCCGTTTTAGGACACGTGCCGTGTCCGGATTCGATCCAACGGCTGATGTTGTCCCGATCGTACGTCTGTCCAGTTGCCACGACGACAGGGTCCCGCATCAGCTCGAGCGAGATCGGGCAGCGGAAATCGGCCGGGAAGGGAATCTCCTCCTCCGGAAACCGCTGCTTCGCATTCGGCCTAGGCGTGGAGGCGCCGAACAAGATGCACTTCCCGTAACGAACGAGTCCGATCAGGGCTAGGATCTCAGCCGTCGATTTCTCCGAGTTCTGATTCGGGATCTGATCCTCAAGGCACCTGATCTCGTCTCTGCAGCTTCTGGAGTCTTCCAGCCCGAGTCTCTTGAAAGCGGCACCGAGTCGGACTCGGTCAGGAACGATCTCATTCTCGACGTCGTCGATGAACTTGAGGATCTCGGATCGGAGGGTCTCGTCAGTCGGATCCACAAACGGCTTGGATCGTGCGCACTGTTTCTTCAAGAGATCGATCTGTTCTCGGACGTCGTCGGAGAGGCTGAGGGCGGAGAGGGGGAGGATGTCGAGGATGGTGGAGAGGTCGAGGACGAGTTCATGGAAGGAGTTGGAGAGGGGGTGGGTGTGGAGGAGGAGCCAGGTTCGGCTGGAGGTGGTGCAGAGGTGGAGGAGGGATCTGGTTTTGTGGAGGAGGAGGGAGATTTCTTTGAAGCAGAGGGTGGCGGTGTGAGGAAGGGATATGGGAGTAGGGTTTTGGAGGAGGTCTTGGAAGAGGAGGTAGAGAAGGCGGGACTTGCGGAGGATGGAGGAGTAGTTTCTTTTCTGAGGAGGGAATTGGAAGGGTTTGTAGTGGGAGAGGTCTTGAGAGAGGAAAAGAAGGGATTGGAGGAGAGAAAGAGGTGATGAAGAGGGAGTTCCTGGTGGAGAAAAGATGGCCATGTCGAAATGAGAGAGAGAGAGAGAGGGGAGAGGTGTGTGTTCAAAGTTCAAACTTTCATTCAAATTGTTTGGTTAGAAAGATGGGAGAGGTGGTAGGGATTTTGTATAAGAAAGAAGGGTGGGGCCATTGGAATTTTTTATGTTTTTAATGAAAGAGGAGGGGTTTCACGTATGGGGCCTTTTCTCGCTCTTGAGAATGGGTAACGAAATGCCCGCTCTTTGAGTCTTTACCGAGTCCAATTTTTAAATTTTACTAGTGCTGCCCGCAGGCCTCCCACTTCAATCCATGAGGTGGACATACCTATCAAATCCAAACATATAATCAGTCTCATAAGATTGTTCATTGTCGTATTAGTTGTGTAAAATACTTCGTGGGACTTTTTTGGGATTTTTTTTTTTACTGTACTCTTGTGTCTGTTTTATGTAATGTTTTCAATTTTTAAGACACAGATTCAGGGACAGACCAAGGTATTAGCACGAGGGTGTAGTCGCACCCATGAGATTTGAGAAATCATGGATCTACTATTGCTAGGATTGATCCTTGAGCGTGGGTGTGATGCTAGTGAGCTGAAACCACTCCACCATGCATGACTGTTGGCAAGGGAGTACTCATTTAATAAGATGGAAATCCTCTTTTGAGGCACCTTACCAATTAATCATGTGCTAATGCTATGCCGAGTGATGGATGGACGGGCTGGGCAATAGTTACGTACGTGCATGGATTGTAAAATCCATATTTGATTTTGCTCGTGAAAGAGAGCGGAATTGCCGTGTGTTTACCAAGTAAATAAAGCGATTTAGATGATGGAATCGACCGTTACTATTTGGCCGGCTGCTTTTTACGTTTGGACCTGCTACAACTTCAATTTGAAACTTGACGCCAAGTTGAACTTTTACATTTTAACTTATGAAATGCAAAGTTTTCATCAAAAGTGAAAAAGGATTATATATGTAGGGAAAGCATATGGTGCTGGGTTTTTGTGACCACCGGCCTGTTTGACCCATGTATCGCTTACTTTCTTTTTAATCTCAACTATTCTCGTAATCTACACCGGCTGACCTTGGCTCTTCTAACCAACCACCTGTTTTGACCCGTGGAAAACTTTCCTGTCTTGGATGGCCCCGGTGTATTATTGCCACTTGCCTCAAACTTCATTGATTTGACTGATATGAATTCTTATGTGTATGTATTCCGATGCACATGATCAGCACTGGGGGTGTAGAAAAAATCCGTTAATCCGTCAATCCGATCCGATCCGATCCGCGGATTTTAATCCGATTCGAAGGTAAACAGATTGGTGACGGATTGAAAATCCTGTAATCCGTTAGCAACGGATCGGTGGCGGATTTCATCCTCAATCCGCGGATTTAATCCGATCCGATCCGTTGACATTAAATATATATAAAAAATAAAAATAAGGGGTCTAGATATAAATTAAGATGTCTAAATATAAAAAAAAAAGAAAAATTATAGGGGCTCAAATGTAATTATTCCCTATCACTATTTATTCCCAAAAGGCCAAAACCGGAAAACCCTACCCATTTTTCCATATAATACTTTCCCTACTCACTATTTTTCCATATAATGTACAGTGACGGATTGAACGGATTAATCCGATCCGATCCTTTCATCCACGGATCGGATCGGATTGGATTTTAACACCTACGGATCGGTGATGGACTTCAAATCCGTCAATCCGTAGGCAACGGATCGGTGACGGATTTGGCCCAATCCGATCCAATCAGATCCATGTACACCCCTAATCAGCACAATCGTTTTTGTCGCTTAAATTTAGTATGATGTATAGAACATTTTTCGCAGACGGGGGAATATAATTTACATGAGTTAATCAAGGTCTAAATAAGTTAGACAAAGAAATTAGAGGCAACCTATTAGTAATGGTGGACTTGGGATTTTCATTTGGGTCGTGCAAATAATAAAGAAGTTAAATAATAAAATAGAGTATTTTAAGGTCTTATATAAGGAGCTTCTTGAATTTCATGGGTCCAACTGTACCCGTGTGTTAACACTTGGGTCCGCCCCTATCTTTTTCCTTTTTTGGCTAGCGGAGGGTTCCCAACCCTTTGGGCTGGACTAATCCTTCCGGGCTTAGAGGGAAACCAGGTAAACTCCCTTATTGCCCTAGTGTGGTAGTGCGGTTTCGAACATATAACCTCCGAATATAAACCATGGTCCTAAGCCAACTGAGTTATCATTTTCTTATGTACTAGTAGCTTAGTAGTGAGGCACATTCCTTCTTTTAGCCAAAAGAAAAAAGAAAAAATAAAAAATAAAGAAAAGAAAAGGAGTCACATTTCTTAAAAACAATCAAGGATCAATTCCTGGCTAAAACGCTGATGGTGAAGGCCTTGTGTGAGCCTATGTGGATGTGTGGGTAATTACTAGAGTAATAAAATCAAATAAAAATACTAAAAAAAAAAAAAAGTAGCGAAGGTCTGTCACAATACGATCATCTATTTTTGTCCACTTTTGATTTTTGAAATATGTATGTCTTCAAACACTCGCTACCAAAAAGTGGCTTTCGCCAGCTTCACAAATCAGTAAATCTCACTCTAAAGTCTAGACACCAGTGATATTTTTGGTCTGAACCAATCCATACCTATCTATGGAGAGACGCATCAGAGGTCAACCCAACATAACTAGAGATAATATTAAAAATCATGAGTGGATGCTCATCTAGTTTGATCCATTCTCATGACAGGCCTAACTATTATAGAGGCTTAGATTTTACATTATAATTGGACTGATATACGCTGTTAGATTTAAATGGTTAAAAGCATGAAATTGTATTTTCTATACATGT
The DNA here is from genome assembly GCA_028538565.1 of Umbellularia californica. Classification (NCBI taxonomy): domain Eukaryota; kingdom Viridiplantae; phylum Streptophyta; class Magnoliopsida; order Laurales; family Lauraceae; genus Umbellularia; species Umbellularia californica. The sequence goes on along the minus strand of JAPQWN010000001.1, from coordinate 6,060,568 downwards.
ACAATTCTATGTTGCATCACTTTACCTAAAATTAAATCAAATTTGGGAACGTTATATTTAAATTATATATATGATATTAGTGGGTCAGATCAGCCAAAGGTGGGCCTCTAATGAAAAATCAGTAATTGTGATCGGTACAACAGCGACCACGGCATGGGATCATTCCTCCCTAAAATGGTTTTAAACTAGAGTTATGGGCACTGGATTGATTCATGGTGAAATCTTTATATATCAAATGATATACAGATACTACAATGTTACATTGGTTTGTTTTGGCCTAAATTTTTGACAGATAAATTGTTTATAAAAACTAATTAGAACGTTTTTTATTATTTTTTTTATTGAAAATTAAGAAAGATAGAATATGAAGGTAGTTAAAATAGACTTTCAATGCATAATTGTAAGTTTCATAAAATGCATGTAATTTGCCAAAACCTCTTCTTTCACACCAAACGACTCAGTTTGGGGCGAATATTAAATAACAAAGCTCTGCATATTTTATTAGGCAAACAGAAGACTCGGTCTGTGGCTACTGTAAGCAGAGTTTGTGGAGTTGGCACCCTTCCATTTAAATGAAGTTTGTGGATCAAGTCAGGAACATATATATATATATATATATATATATATATATGTGTGTGTGTGTTTTTTCCTAAGTCGTAGCACTACAGAAGAAGTAATAATAATATATGCTATGTCCAGAGCAAATGATCAATGATGACAGAACCGAAAAGCGCTTTATTGTATTGTAAGGAAGACGCTTTGGCTGCATGCAAAACTACTCGATCGGTTTGCTTGTTAAAGATGGTAACGCAAAGGAGATGAGAATTTAATGGCTTATTTGTTTGCTTAGAACATATAGAAATTTATAGTCAAATGAGCACCATAAAAAGATTATTAACGAGGCAAGGTGGTAACAGATAGGAGTCAAATGGTGAAAATAGATATGAGAGAGCAATATGGATGGGCTTAAAATTTGAATTGCTAAGGTGATCAAAGGTTATTTGACGGGCTACTTCTTGATATCTACTTTTATTCTTCATTTTTAACCACTCAAGAAATAAAAATATTAATATTTTAGGAACTGAAAAACAAAACATACTCTTGACTTAAAAGTGGCGTCTTGAGGCAAGCAATACCTTGTCATGCTGTATGTATTATAACTAAATGTATAGGCGTTGTTCATTGTAGATAAATTTTTTGTGAGTATCAATCCAATGAGGCTTTGGCATTAGGCCTGTCAATGGGATGGGATGAAATGGGTAAAAAGCCCGGCCCATCCCAAGCCCGAAAATACATGGCTTTTAAAAAAATTTAAGCCCAATGGGACTGGGTTTGGACAATACATTTTAAAGCCCGGCCAAAATGGAATTGAGACTGGGCAGAAACAACCCAGCCCGTTCAGGCCTGGCCCGACCCACTACAAAGTCCTTTAACAATAATTTTATATATATATATATATATATGTATATATATTGAGGAACAACTCTAGGGGTCGTTCTTACAAAAATACAATAGGGAAGGAGGATAATATTGAGAAATAACTATGGTGTTCATTAGTATATGGTCAATAGAATGGAGCCTCAATTGCTCTTGTGTCCATTGTGGCTCATATGCCAATACCCTCTTTTTCAAAGTCACCATTCTTTATCCACCTAAAGCTTGGAAGTATTTTTCGATCCAACCAACCAACTCAGAACTTAAATGATCACATAAGCTACCAATTAACATATATAGTTGATAGAAACAATTTCCTGCATTCAATTGAGAGAAAAATAATACTGAACTAGCATTGTGATCTAAATCTCTCATCCATGGAGGGTGCTGATGCTACAAACAACAATCGTTGACTGAGAAAGAATCGGTAAATTAAAGGATTAGGATCATAAAAAACAAAGCCTATTATGATAGATGATATTTCTCTTGGTATAAAATAGCTGCTTGAGGCATCAACTCAAGAATACCTGAAGGTCCCAACTATACCATCTCTCTGTTCAAGTGTCCCGAAGAGGGTGTTTACCACCAGGGCCTTGAGTTTATGATGCAGATTGCTTGTAGGACGACCCCTAAAATTTTTTTCAAATATGGCAACCATATACCATTTTTTAATCAAATTATCTATTTCAAGGTGGGACCAACTCCAATCAAAGTAAAGTTTTGGGATATCCCTGTTGTAAGACAAATAATTTTAACCAGTTTGAATTTACCATAGTTGAAAACTATTGTGGAGTTCCACTCCTTCAACCCAGAATTTCCCAAAGCCAAGGCCTCAGACAATCTGGATTCATTTAATCATTTTAGATTAACTTATGAAAGGAAACGCAGTTGTTTCCATCCTGACATTGTCATCATCGCCGAACGTTTGGTTTATGTTGTTGATCCATTATTTTGGATTATCCAACCCACTCCCCAGTCCCCTCTCATATATTTTTATATCAGTTATTATCACTCATCCATCTTGTAAATTACGTGGGATTGTAATTGGCTATCTTCCTAATGATTAATCAGCAGACGTGGAATGATAAGGTCTATGTGGAATAAGTGAAGTAGAACAAGACATGTCTAGATGATCTTGCATGGTCAAAAGGCGTAACAACGACAAAATTTGCGGGTCCCCACGATGCCATGCTATTAGCACCAAGGTTAGTGATGTGATCTAGTCAACAAATCCGACTAGCATTTGATCTGGTAAGTAATAATCAAGCTCTACAAATAGGCAGCGTCTTCTTTTAAGACTTGACCCCAAACCAAAACCACTTCTTCAGTTTACAGGAAGTGGACACAGGTTTACATCCAATTTCATGAAATAAAGGCATTGTTAAACCATTAAAACTGACAGATGAGAACATGAGGTCGCAGTTATCATTTGGCTGCCGAGTTTTGAATCTTTACCGGTCAGCTTCTTTAACCAGAGGGTTTTGTCATTGCACCGAGGTCTACTATCCTCACCCAAAGGGGTTGTGTCATTGCACCGAGGTCTACTATCCTCACCCAAAGGGGTTGTATCCTAGGTCCCTATAGCTGGTGGTTAGAAAAAGAAAAAACCATTAAAACCATGTTGGGCTTATGAGTGTGGTGAGACTTAAGTAGGCTGGCCCAAAAGCCGCAAACGACCTGAACTAGGGAAGTTCAGGTTGGACTAAGGCCTAAAACGCCCCCACCAATTTGGGCTGAAGCTGGACTCGATCGGGTCAACATTTGACCGAACATACATGACTATATAGCACAAATCTGACCCAAATCGACCTTACTCGATTAAGTCAACACAACTAGTTTGAGAAAATGGCACCCACGTTGTACACGGTGGGACCGGGTCGAAGCTTCTAAACTCTAGATTGGGATTTGGGTTGGTCCAAGTCGGCCATTTGTTGGAACTAGTATTCTCTGCTTAATTAGTTGGACTGATTCCATGATATTCACTGTAGGACCCAATTGAAATCTTGTTTTCAATATTCGCTTGGTCCTGTACAGGATATCAGCATTATAACCAATTCAAATAAGGGCTCGATTTTTTAAATAGAATTGAATACATATGAATTCATAGTTGAATGAGCCTAAACTAAGATAACTAGAAGTGACGGGTGAAGATTTTAGATGGACATGAAGATGAGACCTTGACTTTCATGGAATTAAAAATACTAGGATATTCATTAAAAAATACCCATTAATGAGGAGTTATTTGATGGTCAATTTTCGATATTCACCTTCCTCTATCTAATATTAAAATTACTTATAAAAAATACAAATCATAAGATTTCTAAAAATTCAATTACAAAAAACAAAACAAGCCCTGAGTGTCACCAATACACCAATATATAACTGAACATATGAGATGAACCAGTTATTAATTGAATAATGAGTCATGCCGGTAAGCTAATACAGTGATGTGTGTATCAGCCACATGGCAGCTCATACCAGTTTCTAGCCCATGATAGCAACCAAACCTGTTTGGATTAGATTTCCCTCATTAAATGGTTTTGCCTCTAAAAATTTCCACATAATGTTTCACCTTCTTCACTATAAAAGAAGTATACGAAGTTTTTATATAAAAAACAAACACATACAATAGTGTCATATTATCTTCCTATGCCAATCTATTCTTAAAAAAGAGAAAAATTGTCTAGCATATATAAACCGAAGCTGACCTTGTCTTCTTTCTAGACAATACAAATTAAATTTGGAGTAGGCAGCAGAGCAGTAGACTTTCAAACTTAGATTATTGTCAAACAGGACGGAACCCAAGATCTTGACTGGTCCAAAGTTGATTGTATCATTTTATTTTGTTCTTTCATTAGGTAGGAATAGGATGACTGAACGTATTGTATACAGCATTAACAGTATATTCAAACTTCTAAACGTTAAACCAATGCATATAAAAAGAATCTTATTGTATCTGTCAGCCATTTAACTAAAAGTCATTGCTCACCCGCTGGTCAAATATATACCTAATAAGGAGCCCTACAAGCCGGGGCAGATCAAGGATATAGGCATTGTGGGGCCATTGTAGAGAAAAAAAAAACCCTCAATGGGGCCATTGTATAAATTGCCTTTTAAATTTTCACTTATATAAAGGGGTTTTATGAAATTTTGGGGCGCGGGGGGCGGTTGTTTTGGGGATGGTCCACGCTAGCCCCCCTAGTTCCACGCCAGCCTATCAGATAGAAAAGATGTATACTCCCAGAATTCCTCAAGATGTAAATTCTTAAGGTTCTTAGGAATTTCTTGTATTTTACTTTAGGACTCCCTATCCTTATATTATATTTCTTGCTTTAAATAGATTTAAATATCCAATCAATCCTTTCTACTAGCAATATTTTTGAAGGGTTTTCTTACAGTCTCTTAGATTAGAAATCTTTTGAAACACCTAGAATATATTATCATTATGAAATAGCCAACAAAAGCCATATGTTGTTATGGCCATTATTCGGTTTTTATGGTTAAGTTATTCTGAGGAGTAATTTTTTAAATTGAGTTTCTCTTTTTTATATTTATTTAATTGCATTAAGTGGTGGGTGGGGCTCACACCTCCGGGGTTAAAAGTTAAAGGGAAATTCTATATGCACCCCTATTTTTGCTGAGCCCACCCACCTTTAAAAAAAATTTACACATGAGGAAGGAATGTGGGTGTGCTCAGCAAAATAGGTGGGTGCAAATAGAATTTCCCAAAGTTAAAACTTATTGTCACTGAATGTGAGATACTCACCTTAACACAGCTGCCCAAACAAATTGTAAACATGACCCAATAGTTATGCATGATGAGACACTCACCTATACTTGTTGTCGTCATATTTAAGGCACGCTTAGAAAATTTTATCAGTTAAAAATAGAGCTATTTACTTCTGTTTGAAAAAGAATTGTTTCAATTAGACACTATAAGTTACATCAGCAAACTAGTCATACAATGAAAGTTGTATATATACATATATATATATACACACATATATATATACATATATATATACACATATATATAAACTTGCCGTACAATATAGAAGGCTCTTATTGAGTCATTTAAGTTTCAAACAAATCTAACTGGATCGACTTTATGTCAAATAGATAATAGTTTTTCATCCAGCCCTTATTGCTAAATGGGTAAACAAGTAAGAAAAAATCAAAAGTCATCTTTTTGCTCTTGATATTGATGTCTGTTTGTAAAAGTTATCTTTTAGTTACTTTTTTAAAAAGTAACAAAAGGTCTTAAAGCTTATTCAATAAAAAATTCACATATGTAAATAGTCTAAAGAATTCGAACACTTGATACAATCAATATAAGTCAAATAGGTCCAAAAAAATAGACTTGTTAAATGGTCATTTGACAAATTTAGGAAGTTCAATTATAATTTTGTTAAGGAGTTGATTCTTTTGTTGTTAGAAGTCCATGTATCATCAAATTGTGAAACGCCAAAAACTCAAGTACAAATATCTCTAGATATAATATGGTTTTGCTATAATGGTTGAAGATGAAAATCTCAGGTATGTTTAGGTGTGTACAATAGTTACATGGTGCAAACCAGTCTCATATTTGTGACTTAGTGAAGTCCTGTGTAGAAACTACTTCAATTTCATACACATGTGAATAATGTCTACTGTCAATATTTTCCCAAGATTTGGTACTTTGGTGAATGAGCACAGCACGTGAATTCACAAAAAAATAAGTTATAGTGAGAGACACTCAAATCGTTTATTGGCACTTCATGATATTAAAAAAAAAAATTAAGGGCAAGTTAATCTTTCAACATCACATTTAGAATGTCTCATCAATTGATGTAATCAACAAGATAAAAGTTCCAAGTGTCAAACTCATACAACAATTTTGTTGACAAGTGTATCATAATTTTTTTTCAAAAGGTCACACTCGACCTGGCCGGACAATTTTCTTTTTTTTTTTAAAAAAAAAGAAAAGCCACCTCCGCTGCAAATCACCTGAGGACAAGCACATAGGTTGGGATGTGGATAAGAAGTGTCGGCAATATCAAGTTAAATTAAACAATTCTCATGTGAATGCACATGTTGTGCAAATTAATTGGTATGATGTTCGTGTTGGGGAGTGGGTTTCATCTGATGGAGAATATTAAAAAATAATTATACTTTCTTTATGGTTTTGACATGAATGGTTAGCTATATAAAGTTTTGGATAATATTAGAGTGAATTGGTCAACCGGTTGCAAGTTCGGATTCCAAGAGAAGTAACTTGGTGCGAAAAAATACATGCGAGAAAATATAAATACTTTTCAATACTCCTCCCCGAGTGAAGCCCATTCCTTTAACAGTCAGGATACTAAAACAAAGAGTGGTGCCAATTCAAAGGGGGTAAGTGCTTATAAAGTGTTGGATTGAACATGATGAAAATAAGATGGGGAGGCCCAGTATATAAAATGGGTGTGCTGGAGAATTGGCTTTGGATAAGAACTCTGAAACCTAATTGGACGAGCATAGCCGCAGAGCAAAAGTCAACTTTATGATTGGCTTAATTTTGTCCTCGTTAGAAAGTCAAAAATTGGGATAACATGAAGATAAAAGCTCTACAATGATGATGATGATGGCATAGAATTGTTTTTTTTTTTTTCCTTGGTAAAAAGGTGTAGAATTGTTTTCTATGAACAATCTGTAAATGGTATATATGAATTTTGGTTATATATGTGTAAAGTGCAAACCCCACTCATTGGGCCCACTTGGATCATGCCAATTATTAAGGTCAGGCAACGAAAAGGTACAGTGGCTGTGGGTGGAGCCGTGGAGGGGTGGTGTTGGGTGGCATGGATGAACTACATCTGATTGTCATACCCTTTGATTTAATGGTGGTTAAACTTCATTGTTCTTAAGAACAGCCTCTTGCCCCACTGATGAGAGGCATCTGTTCTTACCTCACCTTTCGTCGCTGTCCAAGGGCTTCCTCACCTCACCGGAGGTCTACTGCTGGGTCCCATCCCCCTAATGTGGGTAAAATATATTTTAAAAAAAGTTCATAGTTCTTAAATTATGCAGTTCTGTTTTCCTTTGTGAGATTCAATTTAGGTAGTGGCTTTGCAATGCATATTTCTACAACTCTGGGGTGATGAAATTTACTATATATGGTATCGATAAACTCTGAAAGGACTTGTTTGTGCCATTTTGTAAGGCACAAAATACAGAAAGCACCACAGAAGTGTTTGATGAAGTTCTCGAACTCCTTTAGACCCAAGTTTGACCTCCTCTTGAGGGGCTGTTTGTTTGGATGGATTTCTTTTTTCTTTTTTATTAGTGAAATTTTGGATCGCGTGGATTGCCACTTTTGGCTTGTAAAATTCTTCATCCTGAATGTGCTCATATGAGTTCTTAGATATCGTGCGCCCCCCCCCCCAAAAAAAAAAAAAAAAAACACCCTTAAGGACTTACTTTTTTTTGTCTCTTTTAATGAAAATGGAAGTTTAAATTCTTTACGAACACTAGGAGCATATTCGTTTGCACTAAAATACATAGGAATTAAATGCACAGAAATACATGATGAAATGAGCTCGATGTGACTTGCGAGGTAAAAAATATAAGATAGCAATGCAGATGGACCTTGATTTTCCTATAATTTGTATCACTAGGGTGATGGTTGGGTATTTCATTTTCAATTTTCTCTTTATTCACATTTCATTAAGGGAAAATTATTTGACGGTCAATTTTATATATTTATATTAGTATTTAATTCCTTACGAACTTTAGGCAAGCAAACAAACAGCCCCCAAACCTTTAATTCTTATTTTTTTCTCCTCTTAAAAAAATCTCTAAATCTATGGCCTTACGCAGCAACAACACCACAACAACATCATCATAAAAAAAATGTCTTGCCCCAATTATGTTATGTTAGGCCTCATGAATTATATTTTTTACCGCGTGATAGTAACAAGTCCTAATAATTTTTCTTCAGCCACGAAGAAGTCTCACACAAACCTTGATATAATACCAATCGACGGAAAAAGTTCTCCTGCAAACGTTGCGCATGAGAACTTCACATCACATTAGCAGCTGCTAAATCTAAGAGGTGGACCCTCCCTACCTCTGCCACCATACGTCCAGATGCGCCGTTCTGATGTGAACTTTTCGCAGGAGAAACTTCTCCATCTAATGAGTAAACATAATTGATCAAGGAAAAGTTCTTGTAATTGCCAACTTCTTGGCAATGGAACTTCACTGAATTATTCTCACAAGTTTTCAAACCCATATTATACAATATATTGCCTTGCTGATCAGTTGAGAACCATTGGAGACAATCAACAATAGACACTAGATAGTGGAGTGGTCTCTGAAATGTTCCACTTGAAAAGGTCTCTCTTAACAGCCCTTATACTAAATTATTCTTGAAGAGAATTTCCACAACATTAGAAAGATTAGAAACAACAATAAATCAATTTGAACAAGTATAGCAAACGCAGAGTAGTCAATATTATAAGTATCACTAATACAAGGTTACTGAGGGGAACACTCAATCACAAATGTCAAATCAGAGGCCTTTATTACGACTGACTTATAGTTGACCGTTTCCAGTAAACTGTGGCCCACCATCCTCTACACCACATAAATGGAGATTATTTGGCCAAGAAAAAGGCAAGGGACATATAAAAGAGATCCAGGCCGTTAATTGTGTGGGCCACCATCAACATGTACTTTTCTTAAAATCAGGAGGTTTGATCTGATGAACAGCACACATGGTCCATGGGCCATCCACACACTGGCCCACTGTCTCAAGCTCTACGTTGTGAAATGCAGGCGTCTGTTCACACGAGGGGCTATTCGGTGAGGCCCATGAGATGGCACAGTGAAGAAAAGATAAATGTGGGACCCATCTCCAACACCATAATCAGCCAGGGTACGATCACCATCGTGCAAAAAGGTGCCCTCTTTGAGCACTAGAATGAGCCTAGCTTCATCTAATGCCTCCTGTTGGTTAATGGCCTTCTTCAAGTCTGCAACAGTGGCAGACTCATGAATCTCTATATGGAAAGGACACCCTGTCAAGATCTCTACAACCAACTGCATATTCTTCTTATTGTGATTGAATATGATGAGATACTTAGAGGGAGCAAATAACTAGTTTTGAGAACAGTTCAAGTAGAAAAGAGAGTCTACAATTTATAGACTCCTCTGGTTCTGTTAGAAACAGCTAATCCCATCTTTTTTGTATGGAGGAGAGAAAAACATGAGCCATCATGTAGACATGAAAGTTGGAACGATATAAATCATGCATTTTGCCACGCATTCTTATTGCCAGGTGATAGGCCTGACGTGTTGAGAATATTATGTTGAGATTGTCAATAAATCAAGTAATATTATAATTGAATTAGAGAGAGGAAAGAAGGGACCCGAACAACTGCGAGCTGATTTCTTTAGGCAGATTTCACCACCACAATTGTCTGTCGCATGATAAGATGGCTTCCTGATCAGATATCTTCACCATTTGGGCACTCAAATATTTGAAAATTTTGAACCTTGTAGACCATTATTTCAAACTTGCACCAATAAAACAAAAAAGTGAGAAAGAAAACAAAGACCAAAAGAGAAGAGACTTGCGTCATATGTGTTATATTGAGACCCTCATCCGCAGACGCTCCTGTATAGGAGCCTCAACGGTTACAATACTAAATGCACATTATAACCATTAATAGCAGTTGATGGTAACGATAAAGTATCACTAATGTTTTTAGCCGGTTTATAACAGCCGGAGGTAACGGTAACATATCATTAATGACAATGGTTACGCTTTCATAATTTTACAACGGCTATAAATCAATGGACCGGGCTAGAGGGCCTGGACCCGAACTTGACCAAGGCCAAAAATTAAACACAAAAAGAGAATGTCGTACGTTATAAGAGCATGGCTCTTTTAAGCTGAAGCTTACCTTATCCTAAGCTGGAATAGTGAGGTCCCACAAATCAAAGTTGATTAAATCTGTTTTTTGCATAATAAAACTGAAAAATCCAATTCTAATTGGATTTATCTTGATTTTTGAAACGATAATCGTACAAAAAATAACAATAATCGAATTTGATTTGTAGGACCAACGGTGTTTCAGCTTAGGGTAAGTTAAGCTTCAGCTTAGGAGAACTGCACTATATTACAATTCATAAAACCACCAACATGGTGTTGACAACACGTCTAGATCGCTGACCGAGGGAGATTTTAGGCTTCATCTAATTGGTGATCAGGTGAACGGATTAAGCTGAGCACTTTCTGTTGGTTATAAGTCGTTTGACAAACAATCCTAGGGAAACCCGGAAAGCCCATCGTCATTCGTCCTGCAGGCTTAAACCCAGAAGAAAATGAGGATAAGTGCCCAGGCTCGCTGAGTTTGGTGGGCCGAGCCTTCGGGCCTGGACATCCCTTTGCAAGATTACTAGAAGGATCCTACAAAAGAATTGGATGTGGGCCAAAATTATTTATTTATTTATGATTGGTATGGAGTGGGCCATCATTTTGGATCGATTTGGTTATTATATCTAGATTTTAAACAATGGATCTTGACCCTTCAGCAAAAATAAACAAATAAATAAATAAAAAGATCTTGACCTAATTAATGATCAGGTTGGCCCTAGATCCAGTGGGAATCACCACCCAATTACCCAATATTCTGGATACTAATGCTCCTCATATTAAATATTGATCTTAATATTTTTGTAGTATTATAACAATTTACATTTATGCAATTAACATTTTCCATAAAGATAAGAATCGATCCGACATTTTGGACATGGATTCTGAATTATGGGTGCTCAAGGTCCGAACCATACGGAGCCTGACGGGGGCCCAGCCTACTGTGGGTCGGGTTCTTGGTTTCTGGCCTTGGGTTTAGGTGCTCGGGATGGGCCTGGGTTCGGCGAGAGTCTGAAGCTGGGCCTGTCCCTGCCCAAATCAGTAACGCATGCAGTACAGTGATTGATTTATTACGCAAAATGATGAGAAAGCCCAGAAAAGTGATGGAAAGCCTGCTCCGGCTTGGCCTGGTTGACTGAATGGGCAGGCTCAGGCAAACTGGTGTAAGGCGGGCTGGGCTCAGGGTAGGTACTTAAGGCTCTCCCGGGCTTGTGTTTCTACAAGACAGGCCTGGATATGCCTCAGCTAGCCCTGGCTTGCCCATGAACACCTCAAATTGTGAATATATATATATATATATGGGTAATATTCATATGCATCTATCCCTCACCATTTTTGGTGAGGGACACCCCTTTTGGGGGTGTTTCAAGTACAAAAGTGAAGAAGTATACCTTTGTACTTCCTCACTTTTGTACTTGAAACTTCCCCTTTTGGAGTGTCCCTCACCAAAAATGATGAGGGATGGATGCATATGAAGACCCCCTATGTATATTTCGTCCATCACGATTTTAGATCAAGAATAGATCCATGGATTTTGAATCGGCCCATTTAGAACCCCACTTTTCCAAATGTGGAACTGATTTCGATGCAGTTTATTATAGTATTCGTTGATGTGATTTCCTGATAAGGCTATTAGTCTAATGGCTGTGAATGAACTATCTATCTGGAAAGTTGATGGGATGGCCCAATTGATAGGAATATATAGTAGTTGCAGAGTCAGCTTCGTTCACAGACACGGAACATGTGATGACCCTGGGTTTTAACTAGCTTGCAATTTGAGGAACTCTATCAAACATTCTCTCATTGTTTTCTTGCTAAGATAAATGTTGGGGAGAAAGTGATCTGTTAATTAAGGGGACAAGAAATTAGATAATTTAGATTAAGGGTAGTGGATGATTTGCAAATGGAGTTGGGTTAGAAATTGGGTCATTCAGCAACATTCATTTGGAAAAATTCTTATCTTCTTTTTCATGATTTAAGAGGATGTGGAATTAATGAAATGTAAACTGATTTGTTGTTTTATTTTCTTTTATGTTGGACTGGCAGTATCATTTAAGGAGTTTGTTGACAGGGATTGGATGGACAATGTTGTCACAAGTATTTTATTGCATTTCACTATTTCGTGATTTTTCTGTCAATACTTTGTACATCCCCCTGCTTGGGTATGATCATTTCATATCCCCTCCAATCATCACATTAGCCATTAGTTAAAAATGTAATCACATGCAGCCTCACAGAATGGGCAGGAAATTATTATTATTATTATTATTATTATCGTCGTCGTCGTCGTCATTTCTTCGATCTTCTTCTTCTTTTTAAGGCACTAAAGGAGTCCCATTTTCCTATAACATGAATACCAAATAGAATAAGAACATTAATTAATTTGGCCCTGTATGTTTGCTTGATAATAAGTTTTTATAAATCCAAAGTTTATTAGTTCGCATGAACAAATATTGAGGTGGTCAGGAGTTGAGAATACAAAAGTCAAGATGCGGGTGCAACCCTCACTTTCATAGATATGATCTATAGGGTGACAACTTTTCAAAAGAGGATAGTATATGAAGGTCATGTGTAGATCTTCACCTTTTACTTGATGCTTTAGGCGCACCCTTAATTTAGTAAGTGTAATTGAACGTCATATCACGGGAGTCCTAAAACATGAAACAAAGGGCTTCCAGAGAATGTCTCCTAACATGGTAAGCGTAGGATGGACAAATGGTATTAGTTTCTGATGATGCCAAACTCTGGTTCGGACACTACCGGTCAAGTAATAATGGTAATCAATGAAATAATTAAGATGAGAGAGGGATTTATAGTGGTTCGGTCAGTGTGACCTACGTCCACTTTCGGAAAGGCTGAGGTCGCCTGATGTATTAATATTCAAGGGTTACAACTTAAGAGAGAGAGAGCTTTTCTAGTAAATCGTAATTGCCTGCCCTCAAGTACCGAGGGGCTTTCGTATTTATAAGCTTCCCCTAACAGATGGGGAGACTTCTCAGCACGGTTCACGAGGAGCGTTCGAGGTGTCCACGACTGGCGAGGCAGTTGCGATACTCTTCGCTGGACCTGGTAAGAGCGGGACGTGGCCTGACTGCTTCCGAAGCGCTCCGGACTGCCATGACGTGGCCGGGCATCGTGGATACGGGCCCGGACTGCAAACGGATCTCCATTAACTTTGGGCTTCGGCTCATGACAGATCGGGCCATTTGGGCCGGACTCATCATTTGCCCCTCAATGCCCCGCGCCAAACGAGCTTTGAAAGGGGGGCATTTTGAATATCCGGGCTTCTTTCCCCTTCAAAAAATGGTTGCCGCCTTTCTCTCCCTGCCAGTTTCTTGTGTTCCTCTCAGGTCCTGAGAAGAAAGAATTTTGGGAGAGTCCATTTAGTGTGAACTCCTCTTGCTCTTGGAAAACCTAGGGTATAAAAATCCCTCTTTAAAGAGAGGATACCATCCTCCTCCACCCATTATCTCTGCAACTGGGTTCCTTTCCAGAGAAAGAAAATATCTTCCATCTTCACCTTTTATAATCTTCTTTGACTCATCCTCCTTCACTGTAAGTAGAAGAGAAAAACCCACTCCCACCTTTCCATTCAGAAGACCAAAACCCATTCCCACCTATTTCAAGAGATTTTAATGGAAAAGAGGGTGGATGCCGGCCTGCTGGGCGAGGCGACCGCAGCACACCCGGGCCTCGTGGGGGAAGCAGCACCACGCACGGGCGCCGGCCTGGGGGCGGCGCCGGTCGTGGCAGCCCCTTTGGGGGTCTCCAAGGGAAAAGCGCCAGGTGTGGGCGACGTGGGCACGTGCGCTGGCGGCGCCGGTGCTGGCTGTGTGGACGGCTCTGGTCCTGGCGGCGCCGGTGCGGATGGCCTAGACGCGGGCGCCGGCTTACAATCGTCGGCGCAGTCGCCGACCGGACCAGCAGCCCCCGTGGGCGTGGCGACAGGCGTAGCAGAGCCTAGGGCAGTGGCGGCGCCCAGCACGGGCGGCGTCCAGGCCGTGGCGGCAGCGCCCGGGACAGGCGTGGCTGGCCCAGGGGCGGTGGCGGCGCCCAGCACGGGCGGCGTCCAGGCCGTGGCGGCAGCGCCCGGCACAGGTGTGGCTGGCCCTGGGGCGGTGTTCGGCTCGGCAGCGGGCGGCGGCGGGGGCGTCAGTCTATTAGCGGCGCCTGGCCTTGGCGCCGGCCGCACGGCGGGCGACGGCAGGGGCGCCGGTCCCGTGGCGGCGTCCCGTCTTGGCGTCGGCAGCACGGTATCGCCCGGTTTGGGCGTCCAGGTGGCGACAGCGCCTGGCGCCCCAGGCGGAGTGAGCGTGGTGGGCGCCGGTGCGGCAGGCGCGGCGAACGCGGGGATTACCACAGCATCTCGGGCGGAAGTGGCAGACGAGGCTGGATTATCGAGTAGAATTTTACGTCCTCGCAAAAAATATCAAGGAATTGTTGAGGATGCCGGATCCAAGGTAGGTGGTATTTTTAGTATACTCAAAACTGACAATGATCTTTTGAGGGTCGCTGTATGTATCCCACCCACCGTATTGTGCCGCCGGGCCGAACCAGACGAGCCAGCATGCGATGATTCTTCTGGTGATGTTGTCATTTACGAGGAGATGATCGAGGCGGGGTTAAGGTTTCCAATATCCTCTCCTATTTGCCGTATTCTTCACTATTTTTCCTTAACTCCGGGGCGATTAGCACCGAACGGATGGAGAGTTTTGATCGGATTCCTTGCACTGTGGAGGAGAGTACATCAACAGGACGCTTCTCCTCCCGAGTTTCATGCTGCCTACAGTTTGATCGAGTCACCATCCCCAAACAGGGGATGGTACTATTTTACCCCTCGAGGCGGCAAGTTACTCACGGGATTGCGTTCCAACTGCCACGATTGGAAATGTCGCTTCTTCTTCATTGGTGGAGAGTGGGTTGCTGAGTCAGATCGACCCTTGGTACCCACGGGGTGGATTGACGCCAAGAGACTCGGTATGTTCTCTACTGTCCTTTTCTCCATACCTCTATATATATATATATATATATTTTTTTTTTTTTTTACTGTCTTTTTGCAGATCCTCCTATACTTTCCAAAGATCAAAAGTCGAAGCTGCAAGCGGTGAGGGATCACCCCGAGAAAGATTTGGGAGTTCTTATCCCTAAAGAAAGTGGTAAGGTCAGTGGACCTCCTCCGGGCTCTTCTTCGGATAGGACAAGCGGGTCCCCGTCTGGACCGTCATCCAAAAGAAAAAGTAAGCTACTTCTGCTTTGGCAATAATCTTAAACTTTACCTGATATGTTGTATCCATGTACCATTCGCTAACCCTTCTCCTTAATAGGCATAGAGATAAGCAGAGAGATGATTGGAGCCCGCTTTTCGACCCGCTTCTCGGATAGGGGTACCCATTCCCCCAAGGCGGCGAGGACGAAGGACGCCTCTCTAAGAACCTCTCCGCCCGCGACTCGCATCGAGTCCCAGGTACCTCCTCCTCGAGTGGCTTCACCCATAGTGTCTCCTCAGGCAGGGATCTCTTCCGCTAAGACTGCTTTCCCGCAGTCTTCCTCTTCAGCTACCCTTCCTGCTCCTCAACTGTGTCCCCCACAACCGGGCATTTCTACAGGGGTATCGGCTAGGACTGGTTCCATGCTGGGTCATTCGTGGGAGATGCGGGAAAGGCTAGGGAGATATGTGCTGCCGCATGAGGCTTCTCGGGTTAATGCCCTGGGCACGGAGGGGGTTATTGACTCATTTGTAGAGGGCCTGGCTCAGGTAAAGATTCACTATTCTTTATTCCTTTTTCTCCAGGCCGTTTACCCCTTTATTTCTTTTTAACCGTCTCATTCCTCGTCCCTTATCTCTTCAGGTCTCTACTGCATCCATCTGCTTGCTGTCGAGAGCCCAATCTTATGGTCAGATGAGACGAGAGAAGGAGGCTATGCAGCTAGAGCTCTGCACTGCTCAAGAGAGGATTACTGCTTTGGAAGCCGCTGGTAGGGCTTCGGGGATTGATCTTGCTGCGTCCCGTGAGAGGGTGAGCGAGCTTGAGATCAGACTTTCAGCAGCCACTAAGAGGGCGGCCGAGGCAGAAGTTGAACTTTCGAAGACCTGTGAGAAGGCTTCGCTCAATGAGGCTGAGCTTACGAAGGCCCGTGAGAGGGCTTCGCTCAGTGAGGCTGAGCTTATGAAGGCCCGTGAGAGGGCTTCGCTCAGTGAGGCTGAGCTTGCTCGGACCCTTGAGAAGGCGAGGCTCAGAGAAGTTGCTATGGAGGTAGAGATGAAGGCAGCGAACGAGAGAGCTTCTCAAGCTGAGAGGGACCTACAAATTGGCCTTGCAGATGCCTTCATTGATGGCTACGAGGAGCTTCGAGAGAAGATTTCGGCTGCCTTTCCAGATATTGACATATCAGGCTTTGTGCCGATGGAGGCGCCTGATGATGGTGGCTGCAGCTCTGATGATGCTGAGGACGATGTAGAGGAGGATGATGAGGAGGGGGATGAGAGTGATTAGAGTATAGGGACTTTTGCTTCTGCTTATGCACCTTTTTGTAATGAAAGTAACATAATTTTACTTATCTATCCATTGCTTTATTTTGAACAACAATGCTTTGAACAATAAAAAGTGCAACATCAAGTACCTAAACAAAAACCCTAATCCACCCCGTTCAAACTCTTCACTGGTAGTACCTCTTCAAGTGCTCTGCATTCCATGGATGAGGTAAGACCTTTCCTTCAGAGTTCTGGATTCTGTAGGTGCCCGGTCTCACCACTTCTATTATGAGATAGGGACCTTCCCAATTTGGTCCCAACTTTCCTTCCCGAGAGTCCTTTGTGGCGAGGATCACCTTTTTGAGGACCAGGTCTCCTGGTTGGAGGGAACGAGGCTTCACCCTCGAATTGTAGTACTTGGCCATGCGTCGCTTGTACTCCGCATTACGGACCACAGACATTTCTCTTGCCTCCTCTAGCAAATCGAGGTTGAGGCGGAGTCCTTCCTCATTGGTGGTAGGGTCGTAGCGGTGGACCCTTAGGGAATGTACCCCTATTTCGACAGGAATGACCGCCTCAGTCCCAAAAGCAAGAGAGAAAGGGGTTTCCCCGGTAGGCGTCCGTGGCGTAGTTCGATAGGCCCATAATACCCCCGGAAGCTCGTCGACCCACAGACCTTTTGCTCTTTCGAGCCTTGTTTTGAGGTTGCGCAGGACTGTTCTCACCATCACCTCTGCCTGCCCATTTGCCTGGGGGTGTGCCGGGCTAGAGTGAGGCTGCTTTATTTGAAGGTCGGCGCAGAAGGAATTGAGTAGCCTGTTGTCGAACTGTTTGCCATTGTCACTGACAATGGCGTGAGGTATCCCAAAGCGACAGACCAGGTTTTTCCAGATGAAATCCTTCACCTTGGAGTCTGTTATCTTTGCTAGGGGTTCTACCTCCGCCCATTTTGTGAAATAGTCTATGGCGACGACTATGAATTTGCACTGGCCTCTACTCAAAGGCAGGGGGCCCAAGATGTCAATGCCCCACTTGGAGAAAGGCCATGGGCTGAGGATGGTAGTCAGCTCCTCTGGTGGCTGCCTTGACACAGTGGCGAAGCGTTGGCACTTGTCACATTTCTTGGTTAATTCTTTGGCATCTTTTACCATGCTTGGCCAAAAGTACCCTTGCCTAAGTGCTTTATGGGCGAGGCAGCGTCCTCCAGAGTGATTTCCACAAATCCCTTCGTGAATCTCTCTGAGGGCGTATTCAGCTTCTTCTGGGGAAAGGCAGCGCAGCAACGGCAGGTTGTAACCCTTTTTGTAGAGTACCTCTTGTAGGATGGTGAACTTAGAAGCTCTCATCCTGAGTTTCTTGGCTTCTAGGGGATCATCTGGGACTGTTTCTTCTTGGAGATACGCCTTGATGGGGGTCATCCAGTTCAATTCGGCCGTGGTGCAGTTGACGCTAGTGGTGTCTGCATCCAACTTACTTGGCTCGAACTGGTGCCCCATGAAAGTTGGTTCCGCATATGAGGCCTCTAAGGATGAGGCGAGCCTGGCGAGTGCATCGGCTGCCATGTTATCCCCTCTGGGGATGTGACAAATCTTAAAGTGCTTGAACTGCTGGATTAGTCTCTTCGCCATGGCAACATATTCCTGCATCCTTGCCTCCTTTGCTTCGAACTGCCCATTTACCTGATTCACTATCAATTGTGAATCGCTGTGGGCGACGAGGTACTGGGCGTCCATCTCAATCGCCAACCTCAGGCCAGAGAGGAGGGCCTCATATTCGGCTTCATTGTTTGAGGCATTGAAGTGGAGTTTTACCGCATACTTGATGGGTGTACCATCTGGGCTGCTCAGAAGGAGTCCTGCGCCGCCTCCTTCACTTGTTGCGGAGCCATCAACGTACAGCTTCCACTGGGGCATAGGAGAAAAGTCTGATGTCTTGGTAAGCATTTGGTCGCCAGGCGAAGAATCAGAGGTTACCGGGGCTTCGGGAGCAGAATTCCCCACATGTGTCGGGGCGCCGGGAGAGGATTGGGCGCCAGAAGGAGTCTGGGCGCCGAGAGAGGAGCTCTGGGCGCCCACCTCAGTCTGGGCGCCCAGAGGTGTCTGGGCGCCCAGAGGTGCCTGGGCGCCCACTTCAGAATCCTGGGCGCCCAGTGATGCTTGGGCGCCCGGGGGAGAGGTTGGGTCTGCAGGTAGCAACATGGTGGGGTCCTCTGCATGTGTAAGCTCAGCAACAAAATCAGCCAGTGCTTGTGCCTTGATGGCGACCCTTGGTTGGTACTGAATATCAAATTCGCCCAATTCTACTGCCCACTTGAGGAGTCTCCCAGATACGTCAGGTTTTGCCAAAACTCTCTTCAGAGGTTGATCAGTGACGACGATGATTTTGTGGCCCTGGAAGTAATGGCGTAGACGCCTTGCAGTAGAAATGAGGGCGAGCGCCAGCTTTTCCAACTCTGAGTATCTGACCTCTGCCCCTCGGTATGCTCGGCTCACATAATAGATGGGTTTTTGCACCCCACTATGGTTCGTAATGAGAACTGAGCTTACCGCCGAGGGAGAAGCAGAGAGGTACAAATACAGCACTTCCCCAGGCGAAGCATGTGAAAGGAGAGGAGGTGTGGCCATGTAGGCCTTGAGCTTCTGGAAGGCATCCTCGGCCTCAAATCCCCATTCAAAAGCTTTTCGAAGAATTCTGAAGAAAGGCAAACACTTATCTGCAGATTTTGAGACGAATCTGTTTAGAGCTGCAATTCTTCCATTGAGGCGCTGCAGCTCTTTAGTCGATGATGGCGACCTCATGTCCAGTATAGCCTTGATTTTATCGGGGTTTGCCTCAATCCCCTTCTGATTGACCATGAAGCCCAAGAACTTTCCTGATCCCACGCCGAAGGCGCACTTCTCGGGGTTCAGCTTCATGTTGTAGGTCCTAATAACACCGAAGGTCTCTTGAAGATGACCGATGTGATCTGCTGCAGCCAAGCTTTTCACTAGCATGTCGTCCACATACACCTCCATCGTTCGCCCGATCTGAGAGTGGAACATCCTGTTCACCAGGCGTTGGTAGGTTGCTCCAGCGTTCTTTAGTCCGAAGGGCATAACCCTGTAGCAGTAGGTGCCCTTCGGAGTGATGAAGGATGTTTTTTCCTGGTCTTGAGGGTGCATGCTAATCTGGTTATATCCAGAATAAGCATCCAGGAAGGAGAGGAGCTCGTGTCCCGCTGTGGCGTCGATGAGGAGGTCAATCCTGGGCAGCGGGTAGCTGTCTTTTGGGCATGCCTTGTTGAGTTCGCTGAAGTCTACGCAGAGGCGCCACTTCCCGTTCGCCTTGGCCACCATCACCACATTGGAGAGCCATTCAGGATACGCCACTTCCCTGACCGCCCCGTTCTCAATCAGCTTTCCGACTTCCTTGTCTATTGCCTGGGCCCTTTCAGTGGAGGCGCCCCTTAGCTTTTGCCGAACAGGTTTGTGGAGAGGGTTAACATTGAGGCGATGGGTGGCGACCGCTGGGTCGATTCCTTCAAGATCCGCATGTGACCATGCGAATATGCCCATGTTATCCCTCAAAAAATCTGTCAATTGACCAACCAGATCATCCGGGAGTGAAGAGCCAACATATACTTTCCTCTCTGGATGCTCTTCATTCAAGATTATAGGGGTAAGTTTTTCAACAGGCTCCCCTCTTTCTGTGGTGGCATCATCTCTTGGGTCCAAGACTTCAACCTGCATCGCCTCCTGTGTTATCTTGGCCTTCATCGAGGTGACGTAGCATTTTCTTGCTGCTACTTGGTCTCCTCTAGCCTCCCCCACTCCATTCGGCGTTGGGAAGCGGAGGATAAGATGATAGGTGGAAGGGACTGCTCTTAAGGAGTTAAGAGTAGGCCACCCCAGAATGATGTTGTAAGCTGATGGACAATCTATCACCAGGAAATTGACCATTGTGGTGGAGGTTCGGGGGGCTGTCCCGGCTGTAACCGGCAATGTGATTGCCCCCAGGGGATACACCTTCTCCCCCGAAAAACCAATGAGAGGAAATTTGACAGGCTGTAACCTCTCTCGGCCTAGCCTCAGCTTGTCATAAGCCTCCACAAACAAGATATCTGCAGAGCTTCCACTATCCACCAAGATCCTATGTACCTGGAAATTGGCGATGGTCATCGAGAGCACCAGAGGGTCGTCATGAGGGTGCTGGATCCCTTCTAGATCTTTATCCGAGAAGGATATAGTTTCGTCGGCGCTGTGCTTCGGTGCTTTCGACGGGCGTGGCTCCTCAGGATGCCTCGCCTTCCTGGCATAGGCTTTCATGGCGGAGAAAGACTCCGCTAACCCTCCATAGATGGTTCGGATTTCTCCAATAGGGTGCTGGTTTTCGGCATTGTGAGGTGGCGGTGGCGCCTGCCCCCTACCAGCAACATATTGGCGCAGGTGTCCACGCTGGATGAGATCCTCAATCTGCCTTTTGAGGTCGAAACAATCATCAGTGTCATGACCGTGGTCGCGATGGAAGCGACAATATTTGGTCATGTTCCTGCGGTTTGGTGGAGATTTCATTTTCCCCGGCCATTTGACTGCAGGATCATCTTGTATTTCCAGCAGAATGTGCCCAACGGCAGCATTGAGAGCCGTAAAAGTTTGTTGGGTTCTTGGCGGAACAGGGCCGAGTCGGTCTCTCTGGGGAGCAGGACCGAGTCGGTCTCTGGCAGGTATCCTCTCGGTTCTGCTCCGCTTATTGCTTGGCTCCCTCTTGTCGTCTCTATCGTGCTTTCCTTTGTCCGCCGCTCTGGAGGACTCGCCTCTGGAGGATTCGCCCCGCCTGGCCCTAGTAGCGTCCTCAGCATTCATATATTTCTGAGCTTTCGCCAGTAGCTCCGTCATACTCTTTGGCGGGCGCTTCATTACTGAGAAGTAGAAACTAGAAGGACGGAGGCCTCCCAAGAAGGCTGTCATGGTTACCTTGTCATCGGCCTCCTCAATCTGAAGTACCTCCTCGTTAAAACGAGTGAGGTATGCCCTGAGGCTCTCATTACTCTCCTGCTTTACACTCAGCAGGTGTGTGGCTGGCTTCTGGTGTCGGCGTCCTCCAATGAAATGTGATACGAAAGACCTGCTTAGCTCCTCGAATGTGGAGATGGAAGCTGGGGCGAGATTGGAAAACCACTGTCGGGCGGAACCCTTCAACGTGGTTGGAAACGCCCTGCACATGATCTCCTCCGGGATACTGTGCAGCTGCATTATTGTTTTGTAAGTCTCTAGGTGATCCAGCGGATCCTTTGCTCCATCAAAGGTTTCCACGGATGGCATCTTGAACTTACAAGGGAGTGGATAGTTCACCACGTCAGGCTTGAACGGTGTGTCCGTTCGCCTGACTAGGTAATCCACCGTCTCTGGTGCGCGTGCCTTCATGGCGTTGAAAACATCGCCTAGTTGATCTTGCATCTCTCTGAGCTTCTCGTCCCATCGGTTAGGGGCTGCTCTGCTTGAATCATAGAAGTAGCTCGCGCCTTCCAGCTCCTGATTCTCACTTTCCCCTTCTTGGAAATGAGGATCCTCCCCATCAGAAGCGGAGGGAGGATGTGAAAATTCTCCGTGATTTGACCCTCCCGGAGGTGGAGGTCCTCCCGGAGGTGGAGGTCCTCCCAACTGGGCCCCACGAGGGGCGCCCTGGGAACGGGCGCCAGGGTGTACACCATGGGCGCCGCCAGGGTGTACACCATGGGCGCCCTGTGCATGGGCGCCCGGGGCATGGGCGCCAGGAGCATGGGCGCCCGGATCCTGGGCGCCTAGGTGGGGAGCTCCCCGCCGTCGTGGAGCTCTTTGATGCCCCGGGCGTGCTCCTCCTTGCGGTACTCCTCCAACCCCTCCCTGCCCCGCGAGCATGAGTTGTAGTATTTGATGGTTTTGGGCTACCATCTGTTGCATAGTCTCCAACATTAGTTGAGGAGTGGGAACAGGAGCATTCGGGCCAGGATTAGTCAGTGGAGGACCATCCTCGCCCTCCTCGCGTCTTGTCGATCTGGTGGTCACCATAATTGGTATGAGAGTGAAAACTTTTTGTCGGTTCCCACAGACGGCGCCAAACTGATGATGCCAAACTCTGGTTCGGACACCACCGGTCAAGTAATAATGGTAATCAATGAAATAATTAAGATGAGAGAGGGATTTATAGTGGTTCGGTCAGTGTGACCTACGTCCACTTTCGGAAAGGCTGAGGTCGCCTGATGTATTAATATTCAAGGGTTACAACTTAAGAGAGAGAGAGCTTTTCTAGTAAATCGTAATTGCCTGCCCTCAAGTACCGAGGGGCTTTCGTATTTATAAGCTTCCCCTAACAGATGGGGAGACTTCTCAGCACAGTTCACGAGGAGCGTTCGAGGTGTCCACGACTGGCGAGGCAGTTGCGATACTCTTCGCTGGACCTGGTAAGAGCGGGACGTGGCCTGACTGCTTCCGAAGCGCTCCGGACTACCATGACGTGGCCGGGCATCGTGGATACGGGCCCGGACTGCAAACGGATCTCCATTAACTTTGGGCTTCGGCTCATGACAGATCGGGCCATTTGGGCCGGACTCATCAGTTTCTAACTTTCAAGTGTCATTTTCATTCACAGGCCAGTAAAAGACTCACATTGGTGGTCGTATGCAGTTCAATAATGTGGAGCAATGATAAACCAAAACGACTACAAAATAAATTACATTGTATGCCAAGCTGGTCAAATGAGATGCATACGTCAAGATGGATGGAAATAACTGAAGTTCATAGAATGCGAAAGGAGTCCGATGAAACCATGGATTAAAGCAGTAGAAAAGATGTGACTAAACTCCTTGAGATCAGATGATTACGAAACGGTCCACGTGTTTTTTTCGTAGAGCCAAATGTTCCTTTTCAAGTTTTAAACAGTTAAAAAGTTTAGAGTGCCCTTCTTAATACACTTTGTACAGTATACATAAAAAGGAAAACTGATTTCGTTGAGAGTTTCATTTGGAGAAAAAGAAGGGAGAAAATCTGTCAATTTTGTGAAGATTATTTGATTGTACATATCAAGGATTACAATAGATAAGAGAAAGAAAATGAGAAAAATTAATTCAAAGAAGGATAAATCACCCATAAAATCTGCACGTGGGGCTAGGGAAAACTCAAATAAATTTATTTGAGAAGGAGAAATCATCTGGGCACTTGGAACTGGGCAAAACTTAGATAATTTTTTTCGAACTCCGATAAATTTGTTCCAAACTTAGATAAACTTGGTCCAAACTCAGACAAATCTGTTTCAAACTAAGATAAATTTGGACCAAACTCAGATAAATTTGTTCCAAACTCAGAAGAATTGTTCAAAACTTAGATAAATTTATCTGAGTTTTTGTCCAGTTTATTAGAGTTTCTAGGAAATTTATTTGAGTTCTGGGCAAATTTATTTGAGTTTCTTAGAAACTCTAATAAGATTTCTAAACTTAGATAAAATTTTCAGAAGAAGAAGCCTGCTACTATGTGCTACGCTTCTGTTAATGGGTCAGAACAAAAGAACCCAGAAAACGAAACAGTAAAATCTCCTTCCAAACTACTTATTTTCCAAAAGCCCCACAAAAATTTAAAACAAACTTACACAAAATGGAAAAGGAAAAGAAAAGGCAAAGTCAGCAACGGGTTTTTGTGTTATATAGAACCCGTAGCTGGAGAAGGCCCGGACTGGTCGCATTTCCATTGCCGGGCCGTCACCATCATGGCTGGTGTAGTCAGAAATGGCCAACTTCAATCTGCAAAGATCTTTAGTAAAGTCCCTCGTTGATAGAGAAGAAGACGGAAGGGTTCTCCGGGACAACAGAGAATTAGAGAAAAAGGGGAAAATTCAAAGTTTTATGCTCAAACTGTTGGAAATGGCAAATTCGTCAAGAAAATATATGATGTAATATATTAGAGACCTCTTACCAAAATATCTCCAGCTGTATGGACTATATACATTAGAAAAAAATCTGTTGAACTGGAGGCCCAAGAAGACCGTGCTTAGAAACTTGTGGCTAATTTACCCTTAATATTTGAGATCTTCCTTTATATCATTGAACTAATGAGATTTGTGACTCTAGAAGAGTTCACCACGTCATCCTAATTAAATTTACCATCCAAAGCTTACATTACATTTAATAGGGAACTCAAGAGATTATCACTATCATTAGAGAAAAAACAGATTTATATTTGATGAAGTCTCAACTAACCTTATACAAATCGCCGAGAAAGATGAAATCTCAATCAATATATTCAACCTTTCTTTCTAAAAAACATTCTGCAAACAAGTTAAAGAGTGAACACAAAGGGAACTTGTGCATCATCTCCACTCCCTCCGTAAGTGAACCCCCAGATAGAGATCCCATCCATCTGTCCCTCACTTATACTACTTGTCATCTCCCTCTCGAAAATGTAGCTGCTGTGCTCCTCTCGCAACTTCAACTCCCATTTATCTCCCTCCTCATCATAACCCACAACTGGAATCTCTTCGTCATTATTAATTCTCTCTCTCTGCTTATCGGTGAGGCAGCATTTGATCTTGACAATCACATCTAATTCGCTCACGCACAGACACAGGCGACGACCATAATACCTTCTTCTCACTGCATTTTTGCCGATGCAAAGCAAAAGCCAACCTGGGTGGATATGATCTTTCAGTTTTCTCTCTAATCTTTGGTACCTCTCATCAAAAACAAAAGGTTCATCAAATCCCTCTAATCTTTGGGACCTCTCATCAAAAACAAAAGGTTCATCAAATCCCTCTAATTCTCCATGCACCGCCGCAGCCTCCTCTGTCTGCCGCCTCCGACACCGACTCCACCGCCACCTCCACAACCCCTTCCTTCGCCATCCTCCCCACTGTCTCCCACGAAACATCAAGTCCTGAAAACATTTGCAAATGTTAATCTGAAATCTGGAAATATGAAAATCGAGATTCTGCTTTCTACGAGAATAACCCAACGGGCAAAAGGAGCATAAAAGAGGAATGTGAAATACCTGGAAAGAGATGATCTAAGCCCTCCTCCTTGCGCCTGTCTTCTTGGCCTCTGTGGACTCTCTGATCGATTGATTCGTCGAAACCAAAGCAGGCAAAGGGTTTTATAATGGAGGAAGGAACATTGGATCTGTTGATAAATGGCTCCATTCAGCCATACTCTCCCAGCGACCATTGTTGACTTCCTGGCTTCCTACATCACTGATTGCAGCCCGTTTACTTGACTTTGATGAGCAACTTCACGGAAACGGATGCCCCTGTTTGGGGAGAGATGCCATGTCAATGACATCTCATCTCCTCCATATAAAAAAAAAAAAAAAATTTCCTTCCCACGTGGCACCCTTCATAGGTCCAAACAGGAAATCCTGGAACCCTGTTTGGGCCTTTTCTAGAACTCCACATGGCACTTGTAAGGAAGGTGGTGAACGGGCTGCATGTGAAGTTGTCTCCCTTACAGCCTGTTTGGGAAGGCCGGAAAAAGCGGGGAAGGACAAAAAGGAGGGGAAAGTGGGGGAAGGAAAGAGGGGAGTGTGTTTGGAAAGGGGGGGAGGAAACTGTGTGGGGGTTGGGGGGAATTTTTGTCTCTGGGAAAGTGAGGGAGAAAGAGGGGAAAGGGGAGGAAAGTATAATATTGTCCATTTATGTCCAAATGGGGGAAAGTGAAGGAGAAAGAGGGATAAGGGTAAAATGGTCTTTTTTTTCCTACCTTATAAACAAACAAAATTATATTTTTTCCCTTTCCTTCCCTTATTTTTTCACTTCCCAAACAAGCTCCCCTCCCCTTTATTTTCTTTCTCCCTCAAATTTTCCCTCCCCTCCTCCCTTCGGAAGGAGCGGGAAAGGGAAAAGAAGAGGGGCCAGAAGAGAGGACTAAAAAAATTGTAGTATCTTTCGCAGTGGTGTTTCGTACACCACACAAGAGAATGAGTGAGGCATTGAGTGAACACTGGGATTGGGAATGTGAGAGAAATCTCAAGTGTAGTACCCCCTCTTGTATATTTCCTCTTTAGTGAATTATTTGTCATCTTCCCCCGTGGACATTGCCTTCACTAGGTAAATCCTCTGTGTCTCTCTTTACGTGTGTGATTTGATTACATGTGTTAGTGCATCTTGCATTTAGACCATCGGTCACTGGCATTTCCGCTGCGCCACTTTTCTCAAAAATAAGTGGTATTAGAACCCACCACGACGCTTCCGCACGACAAACTGGTATCAGAGTGCCAGATCGAAGGTGGGCCATGGTCCTTAAGGTGTTGCTGAGCGATACATAGATTGCTCAGATTGTGTGATCGATGGATTCGGAAACTGGATCTAGTTGATGAAGCAGAGGCACAAAAAGATCCGATGCAGATCTTTGCCATTGGACACCGCACACTTGGATCAAAGAAGAGAAGATCGGAGAATAGGGCTTGATTTGCCCTGATGTAGTGAAGAGGATCCCAGACGGGAAGGTCCTCTTGGGGTCTGCTGCCACAGATGAAGAAGAGATCAGGTGGGGATCTTGAGGTGGGCCGCAGATTGTAGAAAAGATCGATCGTAGTTGATCTCATTGAGCCATACAGACCCCCTGCTGCAAATGTGTTCTTGAGAAAGAGACAGTCGATCCCCAGACTGTGTGTGTTGCAGATCGGAGTCGATCTGCATGTGCTCTTGCAGTCGATGGAAGGAAAGGGTCTGTGTTTGGTCATAGTCGTAGATTTCAGGCTGTGCTTGCAAAGGGCCTGCATGTTGCAGAAATTGGATCTGGAGAAGACAATGCTCGGTTTTGATCCTTGGAGGGCCGCACTTAAAAAAAAGAGATCGGACTGTAGATCTCAAGTGGGCCATAGCTGTTGTTGATGATCAAGGGAGACGATCTGATCGAGGTGATCAGATGCCGGATCAGACCGAATTGCAGAAAAAAAGGAGCTCCTTGATTTTGGCCACAGAGGTGGTGATGTTGTACAAATAAGAGAGGAAGAGGTCAGGTCTCGGATTTGTTGTTGCAGTGCTGGGGCCGATCGGAGAAGATCGAAAGATCCAGACTGCTCCGGTCTCTGTCGGAGAAGACACAGGAGAAGGGCGAGATCACCGCGCATCGCTGCCCTCGTGTTGTTGCAAGTCGCAGATGCCAGAGAAGAAGCCCGGATTTCTCGTGGCAGATGATCAGATCCATGATTCGTTGGGGTGATCAACAAAGGTGGGCCATCACACGTTTAATTAAACAATTCTCATGTGAATGCACATGTTGTGGAAATTAATTGGTATTATGTTCTTGTTGGGGAGTAGGCTCCACCCTGATGGAGAATATTAAAAAGTAATTACACTTTCTTTAGGCTTTTGGCATGAGCTGTTACCTATAGAAATCTTAGAAGCTGTCAGAGTGAACCGGTTGCAGGTTTGAATTCTAAGAAAAATAACTCGGCGTGAAAAATACCCACAAGAAAATATAATTACTTTTCAATACTCCTTCTCCAGTGGAGACCCCTCCTTTAACTTAGAGGGAGCAATTAACTAGTTTTGAGAACAGTTCAAGTAGCAAAGAGAGTCTACAATTTATAGACTCCTCTGGTTCTGTTAGAAACAGCTAATCCCATCTTTTTTGTATGGAGGAGAGAAAAACATGAGCCATCATGTAGACATGAAAGTTGGAACGATATAAATCATGCATTTTGCCACGCATTCTTATTGCCAGGTGATAGGCCTGACGTGTTGAGAATATTATGTTGAGATTGTCAATAAATCAAGTAATACTATAATTGAATTAGAGAAAGGAAAGAAGGAATCCGAACAACTGCGAGCTGATTTCTCTACAACCAACTGCATATTCTTCTTATTGTGATTGAATATGATGAGATACTTAGAGGGAGCAAATAACTAGTTTTGAGAAAAGTTCAAGTAGAAAAGAGAGTCTACAATTTATAGACTCCTCTGGTTCTGTTAGAAACAGCTAATCCCATCTTTTTTGTATGGAGGAGAGAAAAACATGAGCCATCATGTAGACATGAAAGTTGGAACGATATAAATCATGCATTTTGCCACGCATTCTTATTGCCAGGTGATAGGCCTGACGTGTTGAGAATATTATGTTGAGATTGTCAATAAATCAAGTAATACTATAATTGAATTAGAGAAAGGAAAGAAGGAATCCGAACAACTGCGAGCTGATTTCTCTACAACCAACTGCATATTCTTCTTATTGTGATTGAATATGATGAGATACTTAGAGGGAGCAAATAACTAGTTTTGAGAACAGTTCAAGTAGAAAAGAGAGTCTACAATTTATAGACTCCTCTGGTTCTGTTAGAAACAGCTAATCCCATCTTTTTTGTATGGAGGAGAGAAAAACATGAGCCATCATGTAGACATGAAAGTTGGAACGATATAAATCATGCATTTTGCCTCACATTCTTATTGCCCAGGTGATAGGCCTTGCGTGTTGAGATTGTCAATAAATCAAGTAATATAATAATTGAATTAGAGAAAGGAAAGAAGAGACCCGAACAAGAATTAGAGAAAGGAAATAAGAGACCCGAACAATTGAGAGCCGAATAATTTAGGTAGATTTCACCACAACAATTGTGCAATGGGGTTATGAACACCTGTCCCATCGTACGATGGCTTTTTGATCGGATATTTTCACCATTCGTGCACTCAAATAGTTGAAGAATTTGAACCTCTGTAGACCCCTATTTCAAACTTACTTGCACCAATAAAACTAAAAAGGGGGTAAGAAAACAAAGACCAAAGTTGCACCATGTGTGTTATGTTGAGACCTTATCCGCTTACGCTCCTCTATAGAGGAGTCTCAACGGTTACTATACTCAATGCACATTATAACCATTAATAGCCGTTGATGGTAGCGTTAAAGTATTACTAATATTTGTAGCCGTTTATAGCAGTTGGAGGTAACGGTGACATATCATTAATGACAATGGTTATGCTTTCATAATTTTGTAATGGCTATAAATCGATGGACCGGGCTAGATGAAGCAGAGGGCCTGGACCTGAACTTGACCAATGCCAAAAATTAAATACAAAAAGTGAATGTCCTATGTTATAAGAGCAGGGCTCTTTTAAGCCGAAGCTTATCTAATTCTAAGCTGGAATAGTGCGAGGGGTCCCACAAATCAAAGTTGATTAAATCTATTTTTTTCTTGATGGAACTGAAAAATCCAGTTCTGATTAGATTTATTCTGATTTTGGAAATGATCATCGTGCAAAAAACAATGATAATCGAATTTGATTTGTGGAACCAACAGTGTTTCAGCTTAAGATAAGGTAAGCTTCAGCTTAGGAGAGCTGCCCCATGTTATAATTCATAAAACCACCAACATGGTGTTGACCACATGTCTAGATCGCTGACCGAGGGAGATTTTAGGCTTCAGCTAATTGGTGACCAGGTGAACGGATTGAGATGAGCACTTTCTGTTGGTTATAAGTCGTTGGACAAACAATCCTAGGGAAACCCGGAAAGCCCATCGTCACTCGTCGTGCAGGCTTAAACCCAGAAGAAAATGAGGATAAGTGCCCTGGCTCGCTGAGTTTGGTGGGCCGAGCCTTCGGGCCTGGACATCTTTGCAAGATTACTAGAAGGATCCTACAAAAGAATTGGATGTGGGCCAAAATTATTTATTTATTTATGATTGGTATGGAGTGGGCCATGATTTTGGATCGATTTGGTTATTATATCTAGATTTTAAACAATGGATCTTGACCCTTCAGCAAAAATAAACAAATAAATAAATAAAAAGATCTTGACCTAATTAATGATAAGGTTGGCCCTAGATCCAGTGGGAATCACCACCCAATTACCCAATATTCTGGATACTAATGCTCCTCATATTAAATATTGATCTTAATATTGTTGTAGTATTATAACAATTTACATTTATGCAATTAACATTTTCCATAAAGATAAGAATCGATCCAACATTTTGGACATGGATTCTGAATTATGGGTGCTCAAGGTCCGAGCCATACGGAGCCTGACGGGGGCCCAGCCTACTTTGGGTCGGGTTCTTGGTTTCTGGCCTTGGGTTTAGGTGCTCGGGATGGGCCTGGGTTCGGTGAGAGTCTGAAGCTGGGCCTGTCCCTGCCAAAATCAGTAACGCATGCAGTATAGTGATTGATTTATCAAGCGAAATGATGAGAAAGCCCAGAAAAGTAATGGAAAGCCTGCTCTGGCTTGGCCCGGTTGACTGAATGGGCAGGCTCAGGCAAACTGGTGTAAGGCGGGCTGGGCTCAGGGTAGGTACTTAAGGCTCTCCCGCGCTTGTGTTTCTACAAGACAGGCCTGCATATGCCTCAGCTAGCCCTGGCCTGCCCATGAACACCTCTAATTGTGAATATATATATTTCGTCCATCACGATTTTAAATCAAGAATAGATCCATGGATTTTGAATCGGCCCATTTAGAACCCCCACTTTGCCAAATGTGGAGCTGATTTCGATGCAGTTTATAGTATTGGTTGGTGTGATTTCCTGATAAGGCTATTAGTCTAATGGCTGTGAATGAACTATCTATCTGGAAAGTTGATGGGATGGCCCAATTGATAGGAATATATAGTAGTTGCAGAATGAGCTAGTTCACAGACACGGAACATGTAATGACCCTGGGTTCCAACTAGCTTGCAATTTGAGGAACTCTATCAAACATTCTCTCATTATTTTCTTGCTAAGACAAATGTTATCAATGTGAACAAGAATTAATTGTCAAATGAACTCCAATAAAGGATTAGGGCCTGTTTGGATGCACAAGAATACAGAAGAAAATATTATTTTATAGAATATAATCTTTCATTTTCTAAAGAAGAGAATCTTATGCGTTTGGTAATCCAATAAAAATTTAAAGAAAATAATTTTTTCTTTCAAAAAGTTCAATATTTTCTTCTACAGCTCCCCTTTGTAGAAAAAAATTCTACAAGATAAGAATCTTTCAAAATGACAAAAAAAGTGGTAGAGTAAAGTAAAGACTTTAGTTCACCAAATCCATTATGATGTGTTTGTTTATATATATGATAAAGTAAATTAAAAGTAAATGTCACGGCACGGTAAAGTTGGGGTAAAGTAAAGGTGGGATAAAATATTTGGTAAAGTAAAGTAGGAATGAATGGTAAAATAATTTCTTTCTATTTGACTTTACTTTATCACATTTTATCATAGTTTTATATGGTAAATAAAAAGTGATTTATTTATAGGTGTGGTAAAGTAAAATAAAGATTGATGTCATATCATAGTAAATGTAAGGCAAAGTAAGGTGAGATAAAGTATGTGGTAAAGTAAAGTGGGAGAGAGAGTTGTAAAGTAGTTGTTTTTTTTTTTATTATTGGCTTGATTTTACTATATTTTACCATGGTTTTATGTGATAAAAGAAAAGTAACTTAATGTAAAAACATCGCAGTTGAACTTTAATTTACCACACTACTTTTTTTATTCAGATTTGGTAAATTAAATAGAAATTAAAATATTTAATAAAAAATTATTCTAATAATGTAATTTAATTTAATCATAGCACCTTCCAAACAACTCAATTTAAATTCTGTAAAATTCTTCAAAAATCGCCAAACAACAAAAATATTGTAATATTATAATATTACATTATTCTATTCTATACTATCTTATTATTGCAATATTTAAATCTGTAAATATTTTATTATGTAAACATCCAAACAGGCCCTTATGAAAGAGATAAGGATAAGGCTAAAATTCCAATTGTCTAAGATAGTTCATCTATAGTCCTTTCTTAAAATAAATAAATAAATAAGATAATAAAGGAAGTAAAGAAAACATTTCACTTTTTTTTACGGAAAAACGGCCGCACAAATGTGCCCTAATGATTTGGACTTTTCATGAGTAAGATTCACAGAGAGGAGCCTCAGCCTCTACATTTGTAAGTGCACATTGACTTTCAATGAAATGGGGCAATGGGCCATCAGAGTCAGACCTTTATCAAGATCCAGCAGTGAAATAGTTCTGGGCCTTGATTATAGTAAAAGGTCAAAACATCCTTTCTGAAATTTCTAGTCCTTTTTAACATTTGCTTTTAACTTTCCGTCTACCGCGTTACTTAGAGAGGGAGATGAAAAACAAGTTATTGAGCCGCGCAATTTTAAAGCGCGAAAACAGGAGCGAATGCAGGGGAAAGAGAAAGGGAGAAGTTGCAGTTGCAGAGAGCTCCATTTGCAGCTTCTTTAATGGAGAATCAGTTAAGAATCCGGAAGAGAATCCACGCCATTCAAAGAGCACCAGACGGAAGTGCATTTGAAAAATGGTATTTCTTCCTCCCATCTTCTAATGCTGATAAAAAAAAACCCCATTTCTGTTTCAATCTCCTTCTCTACTACTCTCTTTGATTTGTATTTCAATTGTTCCTTTTGCTTCCTCGTCCACTACCTTCTTCTTATTCTTCTTCCCAAAACCCTCTTCTCTCATTGATTTATTATCTGCAGTCTGCCCTTCTCAAAACCCAATACATTTCTCCTCTAGGAAAGCAGAAGAAAAACCATTTTCTTGTTTTTGATGCTATCTTACGTTTTTCATTGTTTTCGATAAAACCCAGTTTCTGATTTGGGTTTTTGATGTTACCCATCTTTAGCATTCTGTTTTAGATTTTCTCTTAAATTTTTGTTTTCAGCGACTACTGTGGAGTTTCTGTTGCAATTGCGCTGTTGGGCATGCACGAATGCGATGGCAACAAGAAACATAAGAGATTCAAAGACAAGAATAAGAGTTACTGCTTTGAGAGTTCAAAATTTCGCGACCAACCCAGATCTCCTTTCCGCATTTTCATGTAGGCTTACCTCTCTCTCTTCCTGGATTTACCAATAACATTCCAAATGATGCAATGTATGGTTTGGCTATACATCAAACTATGGTGTATAAAACTTGATTCTTGACGGAGCATTATAATCTGCAAACCTTTACACTTTGGATTGGATAATAGCTAATGGTAATATCTGACATTGATAGCATTGGTATTTACAATAGCTTCTAGTTGAATCTTACTTTCTGATTCTGTTTGTTGTTTTCTTTGGCACTACAATTAGTTCATCTCTGTCATTGTGCCTTTAAGGCTTAGCTTTCTAATTCCCATTTCTGAAATAGGCAAGAAACACTGCTCCAGCTGTTTGGGAGGAAAATTTGGCTGTGAACCGGGCTTCAACTTAGACTGGTTGTGAGGCCGACTTGGATTGATGTGGATCATTGGTGGGGAGAGGGATCAGAACTTAGAAGGTCTTCATTATAGATCATGGGTACATGGGCACTATCTGATTATTGTTGCCATCTGTTTAACATCAGATGGTGCCCCGTGTGGGTTAGAAGCTTATAATCATAAGATTGCTGGGGTAGATGGTTAGTTGTGCATTCATGTGAGGTCAATCGCTAGGGCCCCGCAATCAGGTACCAACAACATTGGCATTTGGCAAGGACTATGCAGATGGGAGGCTCATCATTCGGGTCATTTTGGGCCGTGCCCTCTGGGTGACAGGGAAACGCTAAAGAGGCCCATCGCATTTACGGATACAACTTAGGTCGGGTCAAACCTGAACCCCATGTCCCACCAGACAAAAAAGCGAAATTTGGTGGCGCATTTTCAGGTTCAAGTTGGATTTGGGCCTGAATTTTGAAACCCACATGGTATTTGGTTCGTGTTTGGGTTCCCGATTGACTTATCTATGAACATTTTATATGTAGTGTGTGATTCATGGTGCATATACATTAAACTATATAGAAAATGTCGCCCAGCTCAAACTGAACGCGATGTAATTGAGCTAATGGTTGACGCCGCAGAGAATATAAAGCCCATATGCGTAGTGAAAAAGTAGGAGTCGCAGGTAGTATTTATGATGTCCCTGGGATAGTATTTATGATGTCCCTGGGATTGTAGCCAGGGATCGTAAACAAACCTTAGCTATTCGTTGGATCCTTGGAGCAGCTTTCAAACGAGGTATAAGCCAAAGGAGAAGACGCGTAAAGAAATGTTAGGTGCCCCATCTTTTGACTGTTGTCAACTAATCTCTTCAATGTTCGATTCTACTCTATGTTAGTACATTTCTGTGAATGCTATTCCGATCTAAGTGGTCTTATTCTGTGTCCCGTGCTAGGAAGCATTACTCCTCTTTTCATTCCAAATTCAAGAATAGGACCCATACGATTGATTGGTTATACACTTGCACTCCTTTTTCACTGTTATCATGGCCCCATTTTCAGCTCTTTTTTTTTTCCTGTTATAAATGCATATTGCTGCTGTAATAAAAATGTCAAATCTTTTCTTTAGTGGTTTTGACATGAATTCTCTCATGATATAATATTTTCATTTTCATGTTTTGGATATATGTGTCATACTATCATGGAAGTGTAAGTTGCTTGTGCATAGTAAATTCAATTGAAACTACTAGGATTACCTGTTACGGATAAGCTTTTGCAGCGAAATCATGGTTTCTTGTGCTGGCTGCCTGGCTCTATAGGGAAAGGTTTTGGAAGACTTGCAAATCTGAGGATTGGTTGGAGGTGGATAAAAGAGGCTTTGAGGAGTGGAAGAATAAGTCAACAGAGGTTGAATTTTAACACAATATTGAGAAAAGAATCTATGCTCTGACTAATTTCATATACAGCTTACTGGATTTTTATTTACTATGTTGTATTTTTCAGGAGAGGCGCCCTTTTGTAGCTCAGGCAGAAGAGATTGATTCAGCTTATAATAGAGCGCTAATGAAAGAGTTACAAGATGTATCCAAGGACTCAAAGGTTTTATAAACATATTTTCATTATCTAATTCAGTACAAAGAGTAGTTTTGAGACCATGTCTGCTGTCTATCTGTCCAAGTTGGCAGCCAAGGACACTGGATTTGGGTTTTTGGAGGAGCCTGATGGTCCACATCATGATTCAAGCTCAAGGTCCAAATCCCTTATCAGCAGGACCTGGATCCTGAGGTCGAGGCATATGAAACATTTCTGTGTAGTTTATAGTATTGGATGCACCATATGTTCTCATTGACAAAAAAAAAAAAAAAAAAGTATATGGGCTTTATACTGAAGGTGTGTTTTGTAGAAAAATGTGTTAAAATTATTATTATTGTGTTAGATAGAATTAGAAAATATCATTTACTTTGAATTTGACCCAGATCAATATTGCTCTGGTCTTTATTGGGCAAAACCGGACTTCACATTCAGCCCATTTCCAGACTCAGATCCAGGATGTAACTGATGCGAACTGGACCTGCAGTTTGAAATCCGTTTTGGCCTGGACCGAGATCCTGTCGGGTCCAGCCTGAATACGGATCACTGCAGCTGTGAAGTGCACCCTAATTCATCGTGCCACCTGGATGCATGCCAATCACAGGAGCAGGAGGGTTGAAAAGTTCTTGCCAATGGATTAAGGTTTTGCCAAAGATTGTCCCTTTTCTAGTTGATTGAGTTTTTTTTAATGATTCAGACAATGGTCAGATCAGTTTCTAATTCAGGTGAGCATCAATTTATAGGTTGGTGTGTGAGGGTTTAAATTGATATAAGCCCCATCTACTGGACAAAAATGGTGTGCAGTTTTTGGAGAGAAAAGTTTTTATGGAATTAGTAATTTAATTTAATGTATTTGCAACTTATTTTTTTATCAGGAGGATGAAGAGGCAGATTCAGCAGAGGTCGGGAAGTTTGATTCGGTTTGTGATTTCCCATATTTTTCAATCTTTGGTCTAGTTAGCTTTTTTTTTTTTTTTTAATGAGACCTCATGAATGCTTATTGTTTGGCATTGTGTTGGCTGCAGAGGTATGAATATAGTGAGCAGCACAGTGATAGTTTAGAGAGTTCCAGCAGCTTTGGGACATGGTTAGATGGTAAAGTCCTCACTCTTATCTCTGAATCATGCGCATACTCTCGATGCTCATATAATTACGGGTTCTATTGGGTTGTTTGGTATTGACTACGTGATGGCATGCAAACACACCGCGGATAGGGTCAGGTTTGACCACCAACCTTATCTCCAACCTGCTCATTAATCAGAGAAAAAGTTTCATTAGGAATCCTAAATTACCAAGTCAGGTCGTAGTCAGGACAGGCATTGCCTCTACTTAATTAATTCTGTGTGTGTTTTCGACTTGCTTTCTAAGATTGTCTACTAACATCAAACATGTTAACTGAATGCTTGCCAATGCAGAGATGTACAGGATTCGTGAATTTGATTAACCTCAGTGGTGACCGGAGGAGGCTTAAATCAAAGAGCTACTTAAATAATAGAATGATGTGGTACTTTCCCTCTACAAGGCAAGTTATCTGGCTATTGTACAGAAGATTAGGATTTTAAGACCACACTCAGGGGGAAGAAATCGTTTTGTTTGTGTGGAGAAGGTTCCGGTTCTGTCTTATTTTTGTCCAATTATAGCGGCAGAACACTTATTTAGAAAGGATTGCTAAATAGAATCCAAGTGTCCCATATGATCATTTTGGATTGTATGTTCGTTTTTAAGGATGATTGTTACTAAGAAGTAATCATCTGTGATGCGGCCTACTGACTTTGTAAAACTGTAAAACTTAGTCAACACAACCTTTTTGGCTCTTGTGGCCTTGCGCATGGGCCCAGTGATGGGCTCATATGCATGGTTATTAATTTTGTACTATCGGCTGAAAGGACCGAAAGTTTTTGTTTCGGTCAAGTGGCTGAAATGAAATTTTACTTAAGGACTTTTCGTTGAATTTTTGCTGAAATGTGATTTTTTCGGCTGAAATGGTATTTAATATAATTATTATTTTTTACTTTTTATACATATATGCTTTGTATTTCCTATATTTTTCCCAAAATGTAATTTCAAGATTTTTTACTAGAATAGATTAAATCTATATTTGTTGTTTATTTATTTATTTTTATTTTTCTCCATATATATCATTTTATATTTTTCCAAAATGTAATTTTAGAAAGTTTTATTGAAATTCTAAATTGACTTAAACTTTTCATTTTGAAGGTTAGACTCTAATGAAGTCCAAAACGATATTGACAACTAACTCATGTGCCAACAAATCCCACTGTCACAACCTTACAACGGAATTGCTCCATTGCATTGCAATGCCGAGAACATCCCACCTTCATCTCCCAAGATCTTATTAGAACAATATATTGCGGTATTTTCCATCCAAAGACAGCCATCTTTGCTATATTGTGCACAGTGCACCCAAGGGAAATTGTATAGTTTATGTTCGGTTTTATGTGTTCTTTTTGTCCAATTGTACTATCTTTAGCGGTAGGGCATTTATTCAGAAAGGACTTTTATCAGAGAACCCAATGTCCCATTATAATCATTTTGCTTGTAGTTGTGTTTTTACTTTTTAAAGATGATGGATGCTTAAAAAATGATGTGAAATGACCTCATATTAACAAATAAAACTATTTATTTTATTTTAAGAAAGGCTCTCCAATTAGATTAAGAAGAAAGTGAGAAAGAGGGGGCCAACATCAGCCAATATATAGAGGAAAATTCTCCAAAATGCCCCTAAAAAGGGGGGCCTTTTTGCCAGATCTCACGACCAATGTGAGAGAGACCACTGGAGACTTTTTCTCTTTTAAGTGTAAAGATTGATTCCTATTAGGCTTATGAATATCAAAATACTAAGGGCAAAAATGCCCCCCTTTTGAGGGCAAAATTGCTGGATATAAGATGGACATGAGAATATATATATATATATATAGGGTTATGCTACAAAACTTTTTGGGAGTTTTGCAAAGAAAAACTTCTATTTTTTAGCCTATCAAAGTTTAACACATGTCATCACCGTCGTAACTTTATTTCATAACCGCATGATATGGCATAATCTAATTTAATAATTCCATGGGGCAAAAAACGCCGCCTTTAGAGAATGGGGCAGTTTAGAGAATATTCCATATATATATATATATATATATATATATATGGGATCCTCACTTTTGTACTTAAAACTTCTCAAAAATGGGTGGTGAGGGATGGATGCACTTGAAGCTCCTATAAGAGATAGGGGTGGGGGACAAATGCTCCTATAAGAAATATCTCTCACTTTAAATAAAAAAATTGTGTGAGGGCCCTACATCCATCTTCAATGCGAACAACTTAAATGTAAGAGCCCTCACTTATATCTTTGAGAGATATCTATCATAGGAGCATCTCCTCTTTTAAAATTAAAACCATTGAATGATAAAATGCTACAAATCTATGTCAAAATAGTTGGACATGAGATTTTGCATGAGTGGGCCCATTTTAAAGTCTGACCATTGAGTAATAAAAATACTACAAAGCACAAATCTTTCAAATATATGGGGGAGGATACTCTGTTAGCGGGGACTGGGGACCTAGGTGGGCCCCACAAGGATGTCTGAACTGACGCTGCTATATATCTTTCCTTTTTGGATTTTTTTTTCCATTGCGTTTGCTTTTCTCGACGGTTACTCGAGCTAGCAAAACATTCAATTCTATTTAGATGGTTGTTAATTTATCAAATTCTATTTTGATGGGAACTGTAAAAATAACTACTGGGCCAAGTGGCAAATTTGTGGGGCCATCCTAAACCAACGACAGCATTTGGTTTTGAGAATCCGGGGGCCTAAGCAAAAGCAGAGTTGGTGAAGAAAACGTGTCCTTTTGAACAGTCTTAGATTAGGGGCATCTCACATAGCATGCCAGAAACCAGAAAGGGAAAGGTACAGGGAACAGGGGAAAAAGGCAAAGTGAAGCAGAGTACAAAATGTAAGCTTTTCCTTTCTGAATAGTCTCTCTTGAAAAGTTGGGGCTTGGGAGGGCCTTTTTCTTGTCATGGGTAAGCCGCTCCATGCCTCTCCCTGGACCCTTTTTTTTTTTTTTTGGGGTTTTTGGCCTGATGAATGAAAGTTCAGCCTGTTTGCCTGTTGTTTTGCTGTGCATACATGGACGTTGACATGGTCACAGTCCGTGCAATGAAATTCAGTAGGTTCTGATTATTTGACGGGGCCGTAGCCAGCCTCTTTTAACTGTAGGAAAGAGCTCGGCCATATCCTTACTCCCTGTTGAGTCACTCCATTCCTCCAGGGGAGGATGAATAGGCCTGCAGCCCTTGAGCATTGAACATCCTAATTTACAAAGTATTGGTAGTATAGTATGAAAGTCCTGAGAGGTAGTGTTGAGGAGTGGGATCCACATGAAGGAAAGTATTAGAAAGTATTTATACTAAGGCCTACACTGATCCCAAAATCAATTGGTGATAGAAAACGGCGCAACAATGGTTTTATGGTAAAAAAAATTTCTTCCTCAACTGCACACCCGCCGCGACTCTTGCTGCGCAGCTTACAAAACGCGTTTCCTGGAACTCGAACACCCGACTTACCATGCTCTCCTATCACTTATAGGATCTTACACTCCGTTAAGCTCTCCCAAAACGAATTGGTGAAAAACCTCAACACATGTGAGAGGGGCTCACTATACAAATGGGTTGGGTCTGGCCCATATTTTAGGTCATTGGCTAAATCCTGCCCTAAAATAATTAAATGGACTGGGCTGGCCCAAACTTTGACTCATTCCAACCCAACCAATGGACACCCCACGCTTTGCTCAACTTGTCAAAAGAGTCAGCTAGGCTCAACTCAAGCTGTCTTGTTAGGTGGTTAGACCTAGCCCTGCATGCGTACTTCACAAGTATCCCAGCATATATTAAACTTTAGTTTATTTATAATTTCTTGAAAATTAACCTGACAGGGTATGAAATATGATCATATCCTCCCAGCGAAATTGACCTTAGAGACCAACCCACCTACATTAAAATATCTTTTAATACTTATTTTGCTGTGGATCTTTTAAGGCCTCAAAGTTTTATACCTAGTGTCTAGTGAGATCCAGTTTTGTTAAATTTTTAGGCTATTTTTTTATCCATGCACAGGTTTTACGTCCTTTTGTTCCAGTTGCTTTTTGGTAATCGAAAGTGGACCCCAAATAATGGAGCTCCAACAGTGTCCACGCAGATAGTGCCATGGAAAAAACTCCCATATACTAGAAAATATATGATGGTGTTATAGTATTTACTTGGACGGTATTTTCTGGATACCATCATGATATTTTAAAAATATTACCCCAAAAAAAAAAAACATAAGAAATATCAGAAAAAAGTAGAAAAATGAAAAAAAAATCCATAAAAATGGTTTTAGCATTGTTCTAAGTTTTTTTTTTTTTTTTTGGTATTTATTTATTATCTTTTATTGTTTAGCTAATCTTTGTGATATTTTTTCAATGATACTTGAGGAAAACCCCAAATTTGCAAACATCCCTAAATTTAGATAAGGCAACAATTCTTTGACCTTCCTTCACTTCCATCAAGGTATGGTTCACAATGTACATTTTTGCTGGGCAGCTAAGATCATTTTACAAGTTCATTTTCTTAACATTGTCCCTAACTACAGTGGGGTGGGGTCAGGTGAAAAAACAATATCAAGAACATTATAAAATGGATGCCAAAATTCAGTAGAAGATCTACAAAATGCTGGGAGGAAGGTCAATCACATCCATGGATTCCCTTCTTTTTCCTTGAAATGTTGGATTTTAATTGTGGGAGATTTCAATAAAAGTAAAGAGCATTGAAGTAAGCCTGTGATTGATGCTTGTAAAGGTTCATCTACATACTTTTGATGTTTCTTATCTAGATTCTCATTGTGCTGTACATTCTATATAATTATCCTTCCAGGGAAAGGTTCAAGTATTATTTCATGGGTTTTTCTCATATCTACTCACTTCTATTTACACAGCGGAGCAGAAATCATGATGCGGTGATTAGCTAAAATATAGACCAGGAGAAAGGGGGCAAGTTTGTTACTCACATTGGTTTCCATGATGGATGATAAAGGGGGAATCTTAATGCAAAGGTATGAATTGGGAAAATTACTGGGGCAAGGTGCCTTTGCTAAGGTTTTCTATGCAAAGAATCTCAAAACCAACCAGGGTTGTGCCATAAAGGTAATCAACAAAGACAAGGTTTTGAAGGTTGGAGTGATTAATCAGATCACGCGAGAGATCCAAGTAATGAGACTGGTCAGACATCCTAATGTCGTCCAGCTCTCTGAGGTTATGGCTAGCAGAACCAAGATATACCATGTCATGGAATATGTGAAGGGTGGGGATCTCTTTGATCAGGTAAACAAGGGCAAGCTCAAAGAATATGTGGTGCAGAAATGCTTTCATCAGCTGATCAGTGCAGTTGATTTCTGCCACAGTAGAGGTGTCTTTCACAGAGATTTAAAACTGGAAAATCTACTTCTAGATGAGAACGGTAATCTTAAGGTTTCAGATTTTGGATTAAGTATATGAGTGCACTTATAGAAAGCAAGCAGGAGGATGGTTTGCTTCACACACTTTGCGGTACTCCTGCTCATGTCGCTCCTGAAGTGATCAATAAGAAAGGTTACGATGGGGTGAAAGCTGACATTTGGTCGTGTGGGGTTATCTTGTTTGTCCTTATGGCTGGTTATTTTCCTTTCAATGGTTCGAATCTGATGGCAATATATTGGAGGATCACTAAAGGAGAGTTCATATGCCCTAATTATTTTCTGTCTGAAGTCTGCAACTTGATATTGAAGATCTTGGATCCTAACCCAGAAAGTAGAATTTCAACCAGAAAGATCATGAAGAATTCTTGTTTCAATAAGGGGTCCACCACTAAACCAATAAGAAGTAAGGAATTGACTCCCTTGGACCCTAAGAGTATCCATGACGGTAAGGTAGAGTTTGTGAATCCTACAAAACTTAATGCCTTTGATATCATCTCTCTTTCTTGGAGGTTTGATCTTTCTGGTTTGTTTGAGGGAAAGCACAATCAGAAAGAGACATGGTTTGCTTCTAAGAAGACTGCCTTATCCATTGTCCTGAAGCTGCTGGATATTGCTCGAGATTTAAGGTTGGGAGTGAAGAAAGAGAAAGAAAGAGTACTGACATTTGAGGGCTCAGAGGAAGGGAAGAAGGGGGTGTTATCGATTGATGCTGAGATCTCTGAGGTCACTTCATCATTTCATCTGGTAGAGCTGAAGAAATCAGGCGGGGATACATTGTAGTATCAGGAACTATTGAACAAGGCTATAAGGCCAGCTCTCAATGACACTGTTTAGGTTTGGCAAGGTAATCAGCAACAGCTCATGCCATATTGAGTCTGCTTAGCAGGCCAACATGCTTCTTCGGTGTTATTGGCAGGGTAATTTGACGCTTGAGTAAATTTTACCATTATTTAATCCATTTTACATTACTTCTATATCTGTTTTAAGAAGCTTAACTTTTATGTTTTGTGTGCTTTATATCACATAGTTCTATGAGCTAATTGCACACAATGGTATGTGATGTGAAAGCTGACGATCAGGTTGGTTCTATAACTAATTATAAGGTGTGTGAGATAGATAATTATAAGTGTATAACTTAGGATCTAGTCCTTGACTTTAAGGTTATACGTCTTGGTGGTTCGGTCTAATTAATGTTTTTGGTCGGATGGTTAAAGCAGTAAGATTATCCAAAGAAAAGAAAAGATCTATTTTTCAGTCCTTGGCTTTTTGCATAATTATTCAGTAGTCAAAAGTCCTTATAGTATTGATAATTATTCTTTAGTCCAACTACATTTAACAAATGACAAGAATGCCCTTAGACAGAACTATTAAGATCCAAGTGTGAGTTTCTGCTCACTTTAAAAAACTGAAGGACATAAAAATCTTCAATAGATCCTCATCAATCTGCTTGCTCATCTAAGTAAAATGCTGACTAGATCATTTCATTTGCATCTAAATTCCAACAGCACAGGAATCAATTAGAAAATAAATATCACATAAATAACTTCCAAAAATTTTGGCTTTCTATGTAACCTTTGCTAGCTGAACCAAAAGAAGGTTTTTTTTTTTTTTTTTCGCTGCTGAAAGTGGAGCTAATTATTAAAGAGACATTGCAATAAAAGCAAGTGTAGCCAAAGAGACAATTCATTGTATTCATAATCCTACAAAATAGAGAACCACATATCACTCCACAGCAGTAATCAGTGGAATTGGAGAAATTGTTTGAAACAAGTAAATGACACTTCAGGTCTGTTGAGTTCCTGAAATCCCATGATTTAGCAAGTTGCTAATGACCAATAAAATCTAGAAAATTGAGTGGCAAAGAAGGGGGAAATTTTGTAATACCCATTAGAAAAGGTTATAATAAAATTGTAAATTAGCTGTGTTCATCGTCATCAAAGCCTTATTCCATCCCTCTAGGGTCAGCTTGGTGACTTCGCCACTCATCTCTAATTAAGACTAATAACTAATTACTGTAGGAACACAAAGTGCTTGTTATGAGATCATTCCCCTCATGTTACAATCATCGAATGCTCGGCATCATCCGGTCCTTGGCTACATGGCAATCTGAAAATAACATATGATACACCCACAAACAGGTGTGAAGTCATTTCATGATTTGTGGATGAAGCTATTTTCACAAAAACAAGACCATTTAACAACGTCTTACTGAAGTTCCATGGTCCATATGTTTGGATAACACTACTCACCCGCGAATAACAGCCGTTTTGTTCTATACAACAACCAATTACAGGTGAATGGGT
This sequence comes from Umbellularia californica, assembly GCA_028538565.1. Lineage (NCBI taxonomy): Eukaryota > Viridiplantae > Streptophyta > Magnoliopsida > Laurales > Lauraceae > Umbellularia > Umbellularia californica. Next base: position 6,016,243 of record JAPQWN010000001.1, on the reverse strand, counting down.
TCACAGTTAAAGTGAGTTCAAGGCCATTGTCACAAATTGTAGGGATATTTTGAGATTTGGGGTTCCTTCCTAGTGTCATTTATATGCCAATCCATACTTCAATTACTATAACAGCTAAAAATGCAACTATGATGCATACTTTTTTTATAATAGAGAATTCAGGTTTCCCATTATAAGACAATAGAAATCAGTAAAAGACCATCTATCAAATTTCAAATACAAGCATACATGGAAAGAAATTTCAGCAGATAAAAAAAAGGAAGAGGAAGAGAAGAACTTCTTCGATCACGGCTGCTTTGAAGACGACATGGAATGAAGGTTCCTCCACAAGTAGCGGCCGCTCGCCATGTCGACGCAAGTCCAGAATCCAGATGCGATCGTAGAGAAGACCTGAATAACGAAATCGAAAGTTAGGACCTGTTTGGATGTAGAAATAAAAACCCAAGAGATTTGGAAGGAATGTATATACCTTGGAGGAGATTGGGACGGATTTATCTGTTTCGCTCTTGTCTTGCAGAGTATCGTCGGGATTTTGGGATTCTGGTTTGGATTTGAGGCCTTTTAGGACGAGAATTCCAGCAAATGTTGCGGAGAGGAAGATCAAGATCAGACGGAGTGGGCACATTCTTTCGGCCGAGTGGAGAGCAAATGGTCGGGATTTGTGGGAAGAGTCCGAAAATGCAGAGGAGTGGGGCGTGTGGTGGGGGGATTCTGGTGTGGTGGGTGGCCTTTTTTGTGTTCTGGCAGGCCACCGAAATAGTGGTCTAACTTCGAGTGCCAATCACCAATCACTCACAATCAACATTGAGTAGTGGCCAGTAGTTAATGGTGCAAATTTAACAACTAGAATTCCATATTTGAAAAAATCACAGAAGACAACGGCCGGGCTGTGGGCATTGGATTAAGTGATTCTAGACATTAATTTTAATGGGGAATGTTTAGCGTATATCCTTACGGTGACAACTTTCGGTGCGGCACACGTTCGCTCACATGTGATCTCCGTTGGTACTGGGGCTCGGAATTTGCAGACATTAAATAAATTGGACAATTGAATTGAGAGTCAAATATTTTTTAATATGGAAACGTTGAACTTGTAGCCCATGGATCAAAGGGTAGAAATTATATTAGGGTCTTTCGTCGATTGATCTTTTCATCCCCCCATTTCTCATATTCTATGGAGGCCCTGTTAGGGCGTGCTAAATATCACCCAATTTTAATTATTCAAAGTTTAATGGTGTATATTGGTGTACATATATTATAATAAAAATCCCACAATATCTAATGTTTGAATAAATAAGAAAGTAAGTGGCGGGCTTGGAATTTTCTTTTGATGGGGTGGATATAAATAGGTAGTTGGATTTTGTAGGCAAACTCAATATTTTCATGTGAGTTCCAAGAGCTGGTCTAGAATTTTCATGTGGATTTTCAAGATAGACTCGAGATTTTCATATAGTTTTAAAGATTACCCAAACGTGATGGGGCGACCATTTGCGTGTATGCGGGGATGCATGAGTAAGTATATGCAAATTGATTGGGCTAATCATTGGTGGGACTGCTTTATGAAAAACAGAACTGCAAGTCTTTTACAGTCAATTTTTTTTTAAAGTAGGTAAAAAGGTTATTTTAGGCTATGGGCAATAGTGAACTGGTAATTGGTACACTTCTAACATCCCTACAACAACCTTGCTTATGATGAATGAATTCAATTCACTCATACATCAGCTACTCGAAGGATTGAACAGAAGCAAAACTAGATCAACGGGATTGGGAGTACACCTCCAATTAGATTGATCACATATAAAATAAATATGGTGTTTTCATGTTGACATGATATTTTATATGGTGCGAGAAACCCAAAATATCATTTTGTACATATTGGGGACTTTATATAAGTTTTAAAAAAGTTAAGCAAGTTAGATGGACTCATACATATATATATTCCATCCAATATGGGTTAACCATCACCATCATCAAAGCCCTGTACTAATTATATTTGGGGGTATTGTTTCTATTTATCAATTTCGGTATATCACGAGACTATATGTGTAACTGTGTTCCACCTTTGAACAATCCATGGTGACAGAAACACCTGCTCCTATCAATTGGCATTTATGACTCCCCTTAATCTGAAACTGATGTTAACCATTGTCCACCATTGAAATCGATTGAAGCCCCAAATGTGTAGTTAATAATTCTTTGATGGGTCTCCTTTCTTCTTCCTTTTCTTTTCGTATGCAATTGCAAGGGCAGGGCATCCAAGTGGGCCCCATGGGAATGGTAGTATAAATTTTATTTCACGGCCCTTCAACGGATGGTCAATCTTGATGGATTTATGTTAGCACTTCATCTACATGCGTGATCAACTTCTTTAGTGGTATAGCAGAGTACGGTTCTTTCCCTGGCATTTTAGGTTAGGAGATGGCAGTATGGGAAGGCCAGGCCACGCAAGTGGTGGGGTGCGCTTTACTTCATTGACTTTAATTAAAGTGATGATGCCAAGTGGGATCCACCACGTTCCCCATTTGACCATCTGATGCGTCTCACATACTTCTCAACTAAACCAATTAGCAAAAACCATCTCCAAAGTAATGTTTTTAATAAAACTCGACGAATATTTGCGGGCTCCATCAGAAAGGGTTGGTGGATTGACCGAATAACTCATGAAGGGTGAAAACAGGTTGGGTTGACAATCGTATGGTTGGTCTCTTATCTTACATAGCTGAGAAGGGATTGATCCTTAGCTGGGACCTCTACTCAAAACTATTCTACCACTCATCATTCAAGGGGGGAAAAGACTAAGGGCACGTTTGGTAAATGTAGAAGAATCTACTATTTAGAAGATTTTCTCCATCTCCAAAGAATGTCACAATCTACAAGTAGAATTCTCAAACCTGTTCCGCATCATATTTTAGTTACAAATGCATTTCCTAGAAGATGTTCCCTATGACCGGACTGCGTATGTACAGCCAGACTGCATATGCACGACATGCTTTTATATCATTGGGGTTTGCATGTATGGAAATATCTGTTCATGCATAAGAGTTAGGTAAAAACAAAATCTGCCCCTTTATACTTTGATTTAACGCTCTTAAATTTTATTGGTATTTAAAATTTTTTTTTCTTAATTCAATTCAACGATGGATGAAGGCTTGATGAGCACGCAGTTGGTATAGTGTCAAATAAATGAGCTTTACTTGTCAAAGGCGGGTCAGGGGAAAATCTTCCTGTAGTTGCAGTCTTTAATGTACAACAATTTTAATCATCTAGAAGGATAAATCTTTTTCTTTGGCGTTTTGCTGTAAAGCTTCCTTGTGACAGTGTGCCTACATGGGATATACCTGGGTATGTGTGCATGAGTCCCATGAAAATGGATAATACTTTTTAAATAATGAGCAAGGATAAATGTGGTATTTTCAAAAGCAGTATTTGAGTATCCATTGTTAAACGAGCATGGCACAATATTTGGTAGTGGATTACAAGGAAACAGAGTTCCAGAATCTTGTGCCTATGAACCCCGCCAGGCACCCACTAGCCCTATTTTGAAGAGTAGCAGTACCATTGGATGAACTTATTGCAGCTGCATGTGATACAATATTTATTATTTTTCTATCAAGATTTTTTTTATTATTTGCAAGAACTCCACCGGTCTAAAGCTCTTCTCAGCTGAAGCCTCCACTATAGAATTAGATGATTTAAACTTCTCACTTAAGAAAATATTAATGGTCATAGATAAAGACCAATAATCATTAAATAGGAATTGACCTTCTTATTAGAGGTCCAAGCAATTGCATTAGATGAATGGTCGCCACAATGAGGTCACTATGTACTTGAAAGAGCATATGAATACAAAAACATGGTTAGAACAAGCTCACTATGTATTGGTTATTGGGTTTTCCAAAACATGAGAAATTTGACCTTGAATATGAAAGACTTGATTGGTGTTTGGAAAATCATAGCTACAATTGATTGTTTTAAACTAAACCTTGATTGTGTTCCCTATCTCAGCATCAAACCTAAATCTAGGTTTGGGTTTTAAAACTCGCTCCTATTTGTTTACTTTACAGTTAAAATGGTAGAGCTCTCTTGGTTTCTCGAAATTATCTTATGCACAGTAGATTTGATCTAATCTCCATCTAATTGATCTCTCTCAAGATCAAGAACTGGAATTCCTTTGGTAAATCTCTTTGAAGAACGTATTAACATAGTAAAGGATAAAGACACCACGTCATGTGATAAGCATGCTATAGGTTCAAAAGACCCAAGATTGAGATACCATTCAAACATTTGACTTTTCAAACTATTCATATCTTTCAGGATCTATAAACTTATTTAGTTTATCCCTCCTTTTGTAACTTATATATATATATATATATATCAATATATCAACTCTCAAAAGATACAAAACAGAGATTGACAATCGTTTATAAAGATCATAGACCAAAGGTAGAATTAAACTAGAGCTTTATCTTATTAATAATTAAACCCGAGCTTAATCATTCATTGCCTGACTAAGCTACTTTACATGCTTTTTCGAGATTCATCCCCTTGACAGTACCATACATAGTATTCCAGGACTTAATTAGGAGTATACATACAAAATATCAAAGAATGGCTGATGTGTGTGAATCAACGTCCCTATATTATCAAGAGATATGTTTTTCGATGAGTAAAAAGGGGCCCACCTTTGATCCAATCCGATCAGACACTTTCCCTCAATGATCCGGTACAAGTCCAATTTTAATCTCTCCAAACCATTACTTCCTTGATTCTTTCTTGACCCTTTTGTCCACTGAGAACCCACCAACTTCCCTAATACCGAGGGCCAGACCTTTAGGTGGGCCCAACAAGCCGGATTGCAGCTGCCATATGTCAGTTGCTAAACCTGACATTTACCAGAAGCCTCCAAATACGAGTCATAACCCGTCATTATTATTCTCATCTGAAGCACTTGGGAAAACCTGCAGAGTTGCAGACGACGGAGACAGTACATGCTGCTATGCTAATCGGCTTCCCTCTCATGTCATATCACCACCAACACAAACCACACCATCGGGAATGCAACCAAATCTTCACCTTCTGCCCAAAATGGATATACCTGCGTATGTGTGCATGAGTCCCATGAAAATGGATAATACTTTTTAAATAATGGGCAGGGATAAATGTGGTATTTTCAAAAGCAGTATTTGAGTATCCATTGTTAAACGAGCATGGCACAATATTTGGTAGTGGATTACAAGGAAACAGAGTTCCAGAATCTTGTGCCTGTGAACCTCGCCAGGCACCCACTAGCCCTATTTTGAAGCGTAGCAGTACCATTGGATGAACTTATTGCAGCTGCATGTGATACAATATTTATTATTTTTCTACCAAATTTTTTTTTTTATATTATTTGCAAGAACTCCACCAGTCTAAAGCTCTTCTCAGCTGAAGCCTCCACTATAGAATTAGATGATTTAGACTTATCACTTAAGAAAATATTAATGGTCATAGATAAAGACCAATAATCATTAAATAGGAATTGACCTTCTTATTAGAGGTCCAAGCAATTGCATTAGATGAATGGTCTCCACAATGAGATCACTATGTACTTGAAAGAGCATATGAATACAAAAACATGCTCAGAACAGGCTCACTATGTATGGGTTATTGGGTTTTCCAAAACATGAGAAATTTGACCTTGAATATGAAAGACTTGATTGGTGTTTGGAAAATCATAGCTACAATTGATTGTTTTAAACTAAACCTTGATTGTGTTCCCTATCTCAGCATCAAACCTAAATCTAGGTTTGGGTTTTAAAACTTCGCTCCTATTTGTTTACTTTACAATTAAAATGGTAGAGCTCTCTTGGTTTCTCGAAATTATCTTATGCACAGTAGATTTGATCTAATCTCCATCTAATTGATCTCTCTCGAGATCAAGAACTGGAATTCCTTTGGTAAATCTCTTTGAAGAACGTATTAACCTAGTAAAGGATAAAGACACCATGTCCTGTGATAAGCATGCTATAGGTTCAAAAGAACCAAGATTGAGATACCATTCAAACATTTGACTTTTCAAACTATTCCTATCTTTCAGGATCTATAAAATTATTTAGTTTATCCCTCCTTTTGTAACTTATATATATATAAATATATCAACTCTCAAAAGATACAGAACAGAAATTGACAATTGTTTATAAATATCATAGAACAAAGGTAGAATTAAACTTGAGCTTTCTCTTATTAATAATTAAACCCGAGCTTAATCATTCATTGCCTGACTAAGCTAATTTACATGCTTTTTCGAGATTCATCCCCTTGACAGTACCATACATAGTATTCCAGGACTTAATTAGGAGTATGCATACAAAATATCAAAGAATGGGTGATGTGTGTGAATCAACGTCCCTATATTATCAAGAGAAATGTTTTTCTATGAGTGAAAAGGGCCCCACCTTTGATCCAATCCGATCAGACACTTTCCCTCCATGATCCGGTACAAGTCCACTTTTAATCTCTCCAAACCATTACTTCCCTGATTCTTTCTTGACCCTTTTGTCCACTGAAAACCCACCAACTTTCCTAATACCGAGGGTCGGGACCTTTAGGTGGGCCCCACAAGCCGGATTGCAGCTGCCTTATGTCAGTTGCTAAACCTAACCTTTACCAGAAGCCTCCAAATACGAGTAAAAAACCGTCGTTATTATTCTCATCTGAAGCACCTAGGAAATCCTGCAGAGTTGCAGACGACGGAGACCATCGGAAATGCAACCAAATCTTCACACCCCCCACCCCCACCCACCCCTCCCCCCCGCGACAACGCATGGCACTGCCAGTAAGGAGAATTACATTCCTATGATGAAATCACCCTTTCCGTCACCCGTTGTGCTGAAGGTTGCGCGGGAAGTCGGATTGCATGGTATTTTTTTCAAACAGTTTGTGTATATGGACAAACTCATGGACAGAATTTGGGACAAACTATCCACGTGGCGCAACGTGATTGGGACAATGCATTCAACTTTTTGAGAGAGCCCAATCACGTTACGCCACGTGGACAGTTTGTCCCAAATTCTGTCCATAGAGTTTGTCCAAATAGACTTTTTGTTTTTCAAATGCAGACTACTTAAAATTTAAAATATGTATCAAGACGAGCCGGGCAAACAAACCGAAACATATAGGAGGACGGAGGACCCCACCAAGGTGTAATGTAAATCAACTGAGAATCTTGTGTTTAATCTTCATCATCTTAATCTCATCGCATAAATCTTGAATTTGCAGGACTCTTTATTACAAGATTCAATAATTACCGCAAATTCTGCATTTCAAAAATGGTGCTTACTGTACTTTTACTCACCACTGAATTTACCCTTAAAAAACTGTGATTAAAAGTAGCAATGTAAATGATTCCCTTATTCTCCAAAGGTGGGTCAGGGGAAAATCTTCCTGCAGTTGCAATCTTTAATGTACAACAATTTTAATCATCTAAAAGGATAAATCTTTTTCTTTAGCCTTTTGCTGTAAAGCTTCCATGTGACAGTTTGCCTATATAGGATATACCTGGGTATCTGAGCATGAGTCCCATGAAAATGGATAATACTTTTTAAATAATGAGCAAGGATGAATGTCGTATTTTCAAAAGCAGTATTTGAGTATCCATGGTTAAACGAGCATGGCACAATATTTGGTAGTGGATTACAAGCAAACTGAGTTCCAGAATCTTGTGCCTATGAAACCCACCCACTAACCTTATTTTGAAGAGTAGCAGTACCATTGGATGAACTTATTGCAGCTGCATGTGATACAACTTTTATTATTTGCAAGAACTCCACCAGTCTTAAGCTCTTCTTAGCTTAAGCATCCAAAATAGAATTGGCCGATTTAAGCTTATAACTTCAGAAAATATTAATGGTGATAGATAAAGACCAATAATCATTAAATAGGAATTGAAAATTAATCTGAACAATTGACCTTCTTATTAGAGGGCTAGACAATTACATTAGATGAATCAGTCTCTACATTGAGGTCGCTATGTACTTGAAAGAGCATATAAATGCACAAAGACATGCTCACAACAAGCTCACTATTGTATTGGTTATTGGGTTTTCCAAAACATGAGAAATTTGACCTTGTATATGAAAGATTTGATTGCTGTTTGGAAAATCATAACTACAATTGATTGTTTTAAACTAAACCTTGATCGTGTTCCCTATCTCAGCATCAAACCTAAATCTAGGTTTGGGTTTTAAAACTTCGCTCCTACTTGTTTACTTTATAGTTAAAATGGTAGAACTCTCTCGGTTTCTTTATCTTATGCATAGTCCTCCATGATTTGATCTAATTTCCATCTAATTGATCTCTCTTTAGATCAAGAACTGGAATTCCTTAGGTAAATCTCTTTGAAGAATGAAGGTAGATATTAAACTTGAGCTTTCTCTTATTAATAATTAAACTCGAGCTTAATCATTTATTGCCTAACTAAGCTAATTTACATGCTTTTTCGAGATTCATCCCATTCACAGTACCATGCATACTATTCCAGGACTTAATTAGGAGTACATACAAAATATGAAAGAATAGCCGATGTATGTGAATGAACGTCCCTATACTATAAAGAGAAGTGTTTTTCTATGAGTAAAAAGGGGCCCACCTGTGATCCGATCAGGCACTTTCCCTCCGTGATCCCGTTCAAGTCCAATTTTAATCTCATCAAATCATTACCTTCCCGATTCTTTCCTGACCCTTTTATCCATTGAAAAACCACTACCTTTAATACCGAGGGCAAGGACCTAGGTGGGCCCCACAAGCAGGATTGCAGCTGCCTCATGGCAGTTGCTAAACCTGACCTTTACCAGAATGGGCCCGCAAGAAGCCTCCAAATACGAGTTTGGATACCCGGTTTCAAAGAAATATGAAAATGATGTTTCGGCGAATCACTACTTCAAAAACCGAGATAAAGAAACCAACGAGATTTTGCATGCTCTCAAAGTCTGCCCGGACCACAAAACGTCCTATCAGGAAGACAGTCACAGTGTGTTGATTGGTATTTCCATCTTTACGAAACTTCAAGGTAATTTTCCTTCTCTTTCTGAACTTCTTTCCTCTAATAAGCCCTCTCTCTTGAATTTTATGAACCTCATATTCTCATAACCTTTTCTATTGTTCTTTTAAATTCTAATGTGTTAGTAATCTGTTTAATTTTCTTTAATTGTTCAAATATCATACAATGTGCTCTTTTTAATTATTTGATAATTAATGTGACCACTACTATTTATATTTTTTTCTTATTTGGATTTTAATATCTAAACATTTCATGCTTTTAGATGGGCGTGAAGACCTATTTTCAAGCTGTTAGTGATGAAAGAAATTTAAACCGTTTGATGGGCCTCAATACTCGGCATGTGCCTTAGTCAGTTGCTATGGTAACCCTGCTAAACCCCCCGATTTAATTTTACCACCCTCACTTCCCCCAATTGGGTTTCATCCAACCTCTTCCATTATCCAACGTACATTGGAGTGACAGCAAACAGCTCACCCCTTCTACCCTTAGATCTTACCTACATTTCTCTTGCACATATCTTCAATTTAATTACAGTGATATTATGATGAGCTGATGCTTATGATAATTGATGCAGGAGCAAATGGGCCAAGTCCATGTTGGAGTTTGGCTATTTGGTTTCTTTGCAAGCCCACTAACCACAAGGGCATATTTGTCATTGGCGAGCAGATGTGATCAAAGGTTTTTAAAAACTTTCCATGCAAATATGGACGTCCAAGTTCATTTGAGAATGCATGAGATTGAGACTAATTTCCTAGAGATGGTACAATCTCCTAAGGAATTGTTCTTAATGAGACCAAAATCCTAAACAATCTCCTAAAAGGGATGATAAATTAGAAATGGACCCAACTTCAATCGAAGTAATTTTATATAGGCGAAATGTAATTTTGAATGATTTGGGATCTATTCACCATTTCTAATGAAAGGTAGGGATTCTGAATTATTGGAGAAAATAGAAAACATACCCATAAAATGAAGAGGGGGTATAGAAGTGGTAGGTCCCAGTAAGTAAAAGATTTTATTTCAGCCAATTTTTCATCGAATGGTATAACTGGGTTTGCAATGATGTAAATTGTGATAGCTTTAAAAAAAACAAAAACAAAAAGGCACCTTCCATGAGAGCAGTTCGTGCTAGCAATAGCATAGCCTCTTGGATCACGGAAATCATGCTTCTCTAAGGTGGGTCATTCCTACAAAATAGTTGGGATGAGATTCCATGTGTTTCAAACACAATGTGCTTGTCTTCCTATCTTTTTTAAAGAGCAGATGAGAGGACGATTTGGAGTTTGGGCGAGCCTCCGAAAGGATGTAAACTCTCGTTGGTTTTTTTATCTCGTTTTTTAAAATAGCAACACGAGGTGGCGCTCAGTGATTCGTAGTAACAGCGTTTCCCTGTTTCACTCCCCAATACGAGTCAAAAAACCGTCTCTATTATTCTCCTCTAAAGCACCTGCACCCTGCATCTGCACCTGGGAGTCTTATGCGGACGGAGACGGCACCTGCACCTGCACCTGGAGTCTTATGCAGACGGAGACGGTACATGCTGCTGTCCGAATTCCACTGGTCCCCTCTCATGTCACATCACCACCAGGCACCAACACAAGCCACACCAATGCAACCGTCGGTTAATAAAACAAAGGGATTTGACAATTCAATGCATTTTAGACACTCAATCCCCAAATTCATAACTTAAAAGACACTAAATGTTACCATAGTTGTTTGACCTTTGATCCCATGATATCATGGGTTTTTAAAAACCCATGACATCATGGGATCCAAGTAGCTTTTCAACTTTTAACATGTAGATCCCATGATATCATGGGTTTTTAAACCCATGATATCATGGGATCCAAGGCAAAAAAAAAAAAAAAAAAGAAGACCGGAGTCAAAGGACTCTAGTGACATTAACTTACTTTGAGTCATGAACTTGAGGATTAGGTGTCTAAGGGGTACTGAATTGTCAAATCTCCTAAAAAAAACCAAAACTCCAGCTTCTGCCCAAAAGTTCAACTCACGAGCTGATCATCTGTCGGGGTCCCCACAACGCATGCCACAGGCAGTAAGGAGAAGTACTCCATGAAAAGTGACCTTGTATGACGAAATCGCCGTTTCCGTCTGTTTGCCACCCGCTGTGATGAAGGTCGCGCAGGAAGTCGGATTGCATGGTATTTTTTCAAATACGTACTACTTAAAATTTAAAATATGTATCAAGAATAAGCCGCCAAACTCCAAAGGCAATCAAATCCGATACATATAGGAGGATCCCACCAACGTGTAATGTAAATCAACTGAGATTCTTGTGTTTATTCATCATCATCTTAATCTGATCGCATAAATCTTGAATTAGCAGGACTCTTTATTACAAGATTCAATAATTACCACAAATTCTACATTTCAAAATTGGTGCTTAGTGTACTTTCACTCACCACTGAATTTACCATTAAAAAACTTTGATTAAATGTAGCAATGTAAATGGTTTCTTCATTCACTAATTACCCAGAAGTTCCGATCCGTTAATAATAGAGTTCGGGTCCTTATTTTAGTTCTGATAAGTAAATGGGACCGGGTATGGGTTCATCTTTTCTGGACCTGTAACCTAAATGGTTCCGATTCTGCCTTTTGTTCCAACCTGTGGACCTAAAACCCGACACATTACCTCTATTTTTAAAAAATCATCCTTAAAGCTAGGGTTTTTTTTTTTCTAATGCATTTAGCTAGGTTTTTTTCTAAATCTTTCTATACCTAACTCACAGGGGCAAACCGATGTAGTGATGACCGGAGGCGGTGGCCCCAGGTCAATGTTGAGATTACCTGAGATTTAAATGGTCCAAGCCATGCCCCACATACATCTAATAAATACTCACCCCATATTTAAACCTGACAATCGCCCCACATGTCATGGAAGTAGAAACAACTATCTTCTATTGTGACATCTTCTTCCACCAAGAATCCGAAATTGTCTTTGCACCATTCTCTTTCAGCAGCTTCTTTTACGGGGAGATCGGCTCGTCATCACTTGTCCTCTAGTAGTTAGTCTCTCTCCCTCCCTCTCCAGATATAGTATAATATCGATCACTCTACATCTAAATCTAAACCCTTAATTTTAAAATCATAATCCAAACCGCCCTAAATCACCAAATCTAAGAATATATACAAATTTGAAGATGCCGAAATCACTTTTGGCCATGCTTTAATCCTCAGTTCATGTGTAAATCCGGCCTTAGGGTTTATATATTTGGATAGCTTGAGTTATAATTAAGTGACAATTTCTCTTATTTGCCATGAGCCCATTACCAACTATAAATATTTTGTGTATATTTAAATGCAATGTATTTTCTCTTTTGCTATTGTTAATATAAAGAAACGTTTAACAAAATCGAGCAAAGTTTAGCCCCACCCAAATGGAAATAGTGTATATAAAATGAAACATTCTGAACAATGGTGCACCCAATATTTTTATTTGGGTGGTGGGGAGAAGGGTCAAGTGAATAAGTTAAATACTAAAACAAGATTTTCCATATATTATTAAAGGAATTTTTCAAATTACACAGGTGTGGCAGTACCCATGTGTGACCACTTGGGTCCGCCCCTGATTCTGCCCAATCAAGAATTTTATGGTTTCCCATTCTCATCGCCTGCTTCACATTTCTACTTACATTTTCATCTGAACCACCATTGCATCTTGGGCAATGATCTTCACACTGTTGCTACTGAGACAAAAGCTTAGTGTTAGCCATTTGTACGTAAAAGTACTTTGACGAAAGGGTAAATATGAATGCAACTATGGCTTGGTTGCCTATGGAATTAAACACTTGGGATTTAATTCCTATAACCAGTTAAAATAAATAATCAAATGTGAATTCAGAAAATAACCATCAAATAATCTCTATTTTAATAAAAATTGAATCAAGGGAAGATGAGGGATGAAAAACGAATACCTAGCCATCACATGTGTAATTCAATACAAGTCAAGTCAATATCTCATCTGCCTCTTTACCATATACGATTCGCCCTGCACCTAATATCTTTCACCCTCATCCTTATCATAATCCTTTGCCGGTGCTCATTTCACAATAAATTTTTATGTATTCAATTTCTAGTACTGTATGTAAAGAAACAAGTCCGTGGTAAAAATTAGATAGAATGGCTTTGACAAACCCATTGCCATTTGGTTCATTGATCTTTTACGGTAACTTTTCTCCTTCAAATGAAAACGCCCTAGCTGTTATGAGTCCCAAAGTGTGTATATATATATATATATATATATATATATATATATATATATATATATAAAGATTTCTGCAATGTTTCAAGTAAAGTTCTATATATGACGCCTTCAAATTTATTATGTATGTGTTGTGACCCCCTTTGTGAAAGAAAATTTTGCTGGATCTACTTCATTTCTGCAATGTTTCAAGTAAAGTTCTATATATGACGCCTTCAAATTTATTATGTATGTGTTGTGACCCCCTTTGTGAAAGAAAATTTTGCTGGATCTACTACTTGTTACATTAAAACATATAGTCAGGTTTCCAAATGTAACAGGAGATGACTATCTCAAGATGTTTGTGATATTTTGAAGCCCAAATTCAGAACCATTCCAAAAATTCTCAATGAATTGGCTTGATTATGGACGGAGAAAGTCTATGTGGACCGAATGAGGTCCCGATTTTCGGACCGATCCACATGGGAGGGGGTAAAAAGGTTATTTGCCGCCTGCCTTTTCCATGTGGATCGGTCCGAAAATCGGGACCTCATTTGGTCCACATGGACTTTCTCTTATGGACGTTGGGAATTGGGACCAAATCTGAATAATTATGGGACATCGAACAAAAGGGGAACAATTTTTTCTTCTCCAAGTCACAAAGGTTACATTTGGAGGGACGATATTATCGGAAACATGTCCTTTCAAGGAAAAGTTCTCAATTTTGATGGAAAATCGATCCATCCTCTTATTTTATGTTCCATATTCATACATCGCTTATAAATGCCAATTCGCACTGTATCTCTGCCTGCATTATGGGCCAATGGAGACTTATCTTTGACCACTGTCCCTCCTTTGCTTTGTATCTAAACTTCAACAACATGAGGTTTAGTTTAAATCGTTTGTCATGTATGGCAATGTAGTCATTTTTGCAAATGTTCCAACGAAATGTACCTATCGGTGCCTGGCCATGTTTGGCAATAAGCACACAAGCACCGTCTAGACCTTGCTCCATTTAGGGCTTGTTTGGCATCTCTACTCTTTTTTTGACAGACCATTCAAAATAGAGCCATTAAAAAAAGAGCTATAAAAAAAAGAGGCTAGAACAAAAAAACGTGTTTGGTAATAAACGGGTCTACTTCCAAGAGACCGTTTAGTATGCCCTCTATTTATCTCTTTTTAGAGGACTTTGCCTCTTTTTAGAAGGGTATCTTCTGTCATTATGTAAAAAATGAACTTATGCACATTATCATCAAATATGTTCTCTACACACATACCATAACATTATAATCTCTTATCATTTGAAAACCAACCATTTTAATCAAAATATGGCATGTAACTTGTAAACAATTCAAAGATTTGTAACTTTAAATGTTATGGATGTGAGCTTTCAACCCATTGCACTTAACTAGACTTGTCTGAGTTACTTTGACTCTGCATCCTTCCATGCCGAGTTGAGTTCCTCAATTTTTAAAGTATGATAGGAAAGCATATCATCACCAACCAAAAATAGCTCTTTATTTTTTTAATGCAAATCAAATCAATTACATGATATTTTTGTTTGCCATGTCACTACAACAATCTGCACTTTTGCCGGCGCTAAATAAAAGCCGGTAAAGGTCCAGAAAACGCCAGGAAAACCTATTACCGGCAATTTTTCTTATGCCGGCAACCCGCCGGGAAAAGTACGCCAGTAATACCCATTGCCAGTGAAAAATAGGTAGCGTTGGGAAAAAGTATACATTGCCGGCGCTTTATTTTGCTGGTACAGGAGGTTTTATTCGTCGAGCAAAGATGTTTATTTTTTCAATAATAAATTTAGAAAAAACTTTTACCGGCGGTTTTTTTGCGCCGGAAAAATAAGTTTATTTTTTCACAAATAAATTTTCAAAAAATTTTTGTTGGTGTTTTTTTTCGCCGGGAAAAGAAGTTTATTTTTTATCCAAGACCAAATCTACTACACCCAACATCCATTTCCATTCCAAAATCATCAAAAAATGAAACAAGAAAATTCATTCCACTTCATATTAATATTCAAACATCCTTTCAACATTGAAAGCACTTTTCCATTACCATTACAAAATTAAAACACCTGGTAACATTCTACTATGTACCAACATTCAAATGCCAATGAAAATTTACATATTCATATATGATCATTTCCTTGTTGCACCATTCCAACATCTGCACCATTGTTTTAAAAAACTTCATGCATCTCATTTTAACATATAGCAATGTGTTACTCTGCATACTTGGCGTTCATGTTGGATGCATCTGAGCTGCATGGACTCTTTTAACAAAATTTGTTTTTCAATTTTCATTCAATCTGCATAAAAAAAAAATTAGCAAGATTAACATATGATTAAGAATGTCATATGCACAACTTTTACTGAAACTATAGAATTACTGCAAACTCCATTTTCCACCACCATTTTCTTCACATTTTGTCTTCATCCAAAGAGACACTTGGCCTTTTCAATAGAAGCCTATTTCTAAGAAAACCTGAATTATTCATCACAAACTACTCAAAATAGCCATTTACCACGTTGGAAAACATCCACAACAAACAAGCACCTGAGAAGCGTACATGGATTTCAGAGATTAGAAGGAAACATGCATACATGAAGTAGTTATTCACAAGTGCACAATAATGATAAGTCTTTTTCATGTAGAACACTCAAAAGTCACTTGCTGCATATGCAGGCAAAGAGCATCCCTCCTATTTGAAATCATGCCATCATCTGCATTGCCTGTTACTTTTTACCTCTAAGCTTCACACCAAGAACGCTTTCCAGCTTGGCTATCATCTGCTGATTTGGAATAGCTTTCCAAGATGCATACTCTTGAATTACTTGTGGCTTCTCATTAATCAGCTGCAAAACATTGGCACTTACATGTAAGAAACAAATTCACCTCTTGTAATACTAGTTGATTTATGATGACAGGTATCCACCTCTTGTATGATATGAAATAAGTCACGCACGGCAAGAGGAATAATCCCAGGTTCAGCTGTGGATCCTCGCATGGTGTGTGTTTTCCCACTATTAGTTTGTCCATATGCAAAAACACAACCTGTAACCAAGTGAGAAAAAAAAATCCATCAAAGTTCATTATGTGGATAAAGGTGAACCCACACACAAAAATCAAAGTTCATTATGACAGTAGAGGTGCATTTTGGATGTACCACATACATGTAGAGCAACATCAGCAGAATTGATAATTAGAAGATCAGCTTCCTATGCCATTTTCATTGCAACACAATATACAATACCTGTTTCATGATAAACAACTTTCTATAACGTTCCCTTCACTTGCATCCAAATGCTATTTAAAATCAAACTTTGGGTTTTTATGGAGTCAGAGTCACAAATCTATTTGATCATGACAAAAATAACCCATCCATCATTCATCATAGCCAGTGCCTAAAAATTAAATATACAGCACACTGAAGAAAACATAGAGAAGATAAAAGAAGAAATAAAACGAAACAAGATCAAATCATCCGAAGTTGTAAAATATGAGAAACAATCACTTCATATATCTTGCTGTTGAAAATTATGAGAACCACACCAGAACATGCAAAGTTCAATGGTTAAGATCTTTAAGGAAATAAGATAAAATCTAATCCAACAAGATACCCTGTGATCCTAAGAGACCTTGGTATGGTCATAAACATAATATAGAATTATATAACATGATCTAAACAACCATATTCCTAATATTTACTCTATAAAAGTAATGAGATGAAGAACAAAAAATTAGATAAAGAACAGAACATGTGAAAAATATCAACCTTTCCAGTGGTTGGCAGAAGGCTTCTGAGCGTTGAGAGATGAGTATTGATCCTCTCTCTCCTTCTGCTCTCTGCCTCACTATGGTTCTTCAAAGCCTCCTTAGCCTTAGCTTCTACAATCCCCTTCTGCAACAACCTAGCTGGGGCTTTCACTAGCTCCCTTCTCTCACTATCCAAAACCAATGACGATGAGAACAGGCCACCTCTACTTGCTGTTGACCGAAACCCAATATTCTGTGCATTTTCTGATGAATCTATCGAAGTAACTCGGCCACAAATAGACCCATACTCCCAAGGGAACGAATCCATTTTCTCAATTCCACTCCCCTTCTTAAGAACCAAAACGGTAAAACTTCGATCGAGGATCCCAGAACAAGAATCTTGCAAGATGCAGTTTCTCTTCTTCTTTTACAATCAATCTTTTTGTTGTAATTCTACTCCCTTCCATTCCACGGAGAACAGATGCTTTAAGATGAGGTCAATGGAAAAGCCTCCTCATTTTCTTCTTCCTGTGGCTGGAATCAAGCATTTTGAGCTCAAACTTCTTTTAATTTAATTTTCAAAGACCCACCTCCAAAATTCATGAACCTTCAAGAACCAATTGCATTTGGGAGATAAAGCATCAAGCTCTATGTCCGAATTCAAGCGTTCAAGGAGATCATAGAAAACCCATCTGGTAAAACTCCTTAACCTTCAAGATCCAGTCGCAGATTTTGGATTTGACAGCATTTGACAGAACCTCTTCACTGCCTTCTTTTAGGTCAGAGTTCGAGCATTTGGAGCTCGATTTCCAACGGTTTGAGGAGATATAAAAAAACCCAGGAGTAAAATCCGTGAATCTCTAAAACCCAGTAGCAGACTTGGGAGAAATCTCTTCAAGTTATACTTTTCAGTCCGAATTCAAGCATTCCTAGCTTGATTCCAATCGATTCCTAGTTCTGAATAGAGAAAGAAACAAGAAGAAGAAGAAAGCAGTACCTCTTCTCCGTTCTCTTGGTTGTGGTTTCGAGTTGCAGCAAGAACGAGCCTCTCTCTCTCTGTTCGTTTTTCTTTCGAGTTACAGAGAACGAGAACTGAGGAGGGTTTTATTCAAAGGACTTTCGTTGCCAATAAAATTCCGTCGGGGGCATTTTTGTCATAAAAATTGGGTTCCGCCTCTTCTTTTTCCAGAGCCACTGCCTCTGATTTCTACATGCCCATTTTTAGGGCATTTTCATTTTAGAGGCTTTGCCTCTTTTGCTCTAGAATTTGCAGAGGCTATAAAGCACTGCCAAACACCTCTAAATTTCAAAATGTCTGTCCGCTTTAGAGAAATAGATGTTTAGAGGCAAAAAATAGACATGCCAAACAGGGGCTTAGTCACTGAAGTAATGGGATGTATCCATTAGTGCTACATTGTGCGCTATGATCAGAGTCACCACACAGTTGAAATGGTCGAGCTCTATTGGTCTCTTACATTTCTTAATCTTCCGTAGCATCTTCTAATACCCAAAATATCTATTCATGTTGAAAGAAAAAAAAAAAAAAAAAACTGATCTCCATAATAAAATTTAGCTTTGGCTAATTAATAATTAGATTCGAGTTTAATCATTGCCTAACTAAGCTAATTTACATGCTCTTTCGAGATTGATTCATCCCATTGACATTACCATGCATATTCCCGGACTCAATTAGGAGTTCATACAAATATCAAAGAATGGCTGATGCGTGTGTGAATCAACGTGCCTATCAAGAGAAATGTTTTCCTATGAGTAACAAGGGGCCCACCTTTGATCAGATCAGGCACTTTCTCTGTAACGCCCAGTCCCTTAATCTCCTATTAATATTAATTAATTGTGTGATTAGTTAGTAGGTGTGTTTAGAGTCTTAGTGAGTCGAGTTTGACATGTGGCTCATGCGTGCGAAGTCTCGCGCGAGTCCGAACCCATTTGGATGCCCTTTTGTTGGAGCCCAATCCGGACCCGACCCAAAACTTGACCCGAGCCCAACCCAAGGCCCAAGGGGCTGTTTGGTAATTTCCACCCCCATTATACTATATTAAGCTAGGAGGTTTTGGGTTGGATTTTGACCGCTCTGGGGATTTTGACTTTAACTGATGTGTCCAGCAACTTCAAGTGCTTCTCTTCTGTGAGTAACCCACGTTCTCCCCCACGTCTCCTACGTTGTAACTCCCTCCGCATGCAACCAGTGATGGATCAAGGTTTTCTCGCTTCTGCAACACTCCCTCATCTAACTCACTCCTCTCTGGATCAAAGTTTACATGGCTCTCCATCTGCATCCCTACACTGCCTTCTCTGGATAGGTCATAACAGGTGCTTTCCCTTTTCTGTCTTCTATGATTTCTATTTTTGCCCTTCTTTTTTTTCTTTATGTTCACTACTGCTTACATCCCCACTCTCTCTTCTCTGGTGATTCGGATGGGTTGAGAAAGAGATCATGAGATAGGGGGAGGGTTGTGGGGTGGGCAAGGAGAGAGAGCCGAAGAAGGGGATATTTGGGTTTTAGGGGTTTCGGTCACTGAGGTTTGAGTTTTGTGGGTTCTTGCTAAGTTGTGCCTATTTCCAACCAATTCATATAATTTTATTACGCTTTCCTCTTCTTCTCTGCTGAAATTGCCTCCTTTGATATCTGGGTGGAAATACTAAGTCCATCGATTGGGTTTTAGAAACCTAATGGAAAAAGGATTGCGCCTGACCTCAAACCATTAATGTTTGCAATATTTAAATATTATGCCAGTTAAGCATTTTGAGATGGGTTCTGATCATATGTATTTTCCTCAGTTTTGATGCATTGCTAGATGATATTTTAGCACTGTATGATCATAATGGATGTTTTATCTTAATCTCTCTGATGAAAGGTTCTCTCAATAGGAGATTTGCGTAGTTTGAACTTTCCTACTCAACATAATTTCAACTCAATTTTTTTCTTTTATCAATTATTTTTAAGACTTTCTCGAATTTTTTATTACACTTCTATGGTTCTGCAAGGTGCTTTTCCTCTTCTGTTATTGAATCTCTTTAACTCTCATTAGTCAGAACCCACAAATATCCATTTGGCTTTCTTATTTGTTAAGGAACAATACTATGCCAGCACGTTTTAAAATTTTGAAGTTGGTTAATGAAACTCCCCTCTTATTGTTTCTAGCAATCTTTTCTTTGTCTTAGTAGCTATTTTATATCTACTACTTGCATGATTAAAAAATGCATTCTGGTCTTTGGTGTCGAGTAATAATGTATTCAGCTATCTGGAATGAAAGAAAACTTGGATTTGATTAACGGGGCGACGAGGGAGTTGATGGGGCTAGAGTCTGATAATGTTAATGACTGTCTGTTGTGATAACTGATCAGAGTTCAACAAGATTGATTGACTGAAACTTTGTGACAATTCTCATTGGGATTGTTTTTGCCTTGTGATGATTATTTTGAAGGGGACATGCTTTATCAATGGGCTAATGTCTTCTTTTTCCTAAATTAATGGTTCTTAATTTGTATAATATTTTAACTCGCTTTATAATTGGATTTCATCTCTTATTTAACACTGATCAAAAGAAAAGCTTCTCTCCTTGATTTTTACGTACTTGGTTGATTCTGGTGATATTGCAAGATCGAACGTTTTTTGTCTCTAGAATTTAGAGATCACTTAGATGCCTCAAACTAATGGAACATGTCAATAGTTAAAGAGATTGCTAAACACAAGAGGGAAAGCACCTTGCAGAACCATAGAAAAGTAATAAAAAATTCGAATAAGTCTTAAAACCTCAGAAAACATGACATTGACTGATTGGGCCCAATCTGTTTTTGATAGAAGTATGAAGCATATGAAATGGATGCACACAAGAAACATACAAAATGATACACACTAAACAAAAATAAATAAAATCATAGGTGCATGCTACTGATTATAGAGAGATGAAAATCACTGCTTCATATGTACAGGGAAACTACAAAAGGGAGATCCTCAAGTAACACACAAGGAATTGTCCATATGTACAGGGCTAATAATTGTCATTCTCCTTCAATTTCTTTCAAACCAAAAACTCTCATCAGTCATTCTCCTTCACAACACAAAATGTTGACCATCAAATCAACACAAATCACATGAAAAACACAGCTGAGGTTAGTGATTACACACTCCAGCTTGTAAATGGCAGAAAATGTCAAAAACAGGGGCTATGGTATTCTTTATCTCTTCAACGAAACTTCAGCAAAAAAGTCCCTCTCATTTTTACAATAGTATTGATATGAAATCTATAAAAGGAAGTCCTTAAAGCCTCTTACATCTCAGCAACAAGTCATCATCTAAACACTAATCAAAACCATTACAGAAATAGTGGGATGTTGGGGCTGTGGGCCGCTTTGTTGGTTTAAAGCTTGACAGATGGGTCTGGGATGGGTTGATTGGGCCAACTGTTGGGGAAGCCCATTTGTTCTCTAATAGGGGCAGGTTGAGGGAAGTCACAAGTTTAGTATAACCCATTGGGATAAAAGGGGTCCCAATCCTTTTTAGAAATTACCTGAAAGTTTATAAATTTCAAAACCAATCCTTCCAGCAACTAAAGAACATAACACAGGAATGATGATAAGAGATGCTTCTATTTTCTCATGCTGCCACAAAACAGTAGGAAACACTTCATAATAACTGCACTACTTTAAAAAAAAAAATTTCTGACAACTTGCTTCTATTTTCAGGGGAACACATTCAGGAAAATTCAACTAAAGAATGTTTGAATCCATACATATTCCTCAGAAAAAATTTTGAAAAAGAAAAATACAAAAAAACAACTTCTGCTTCATCTTTGAAATGGCTTTCCGTTTCTTTTTGCAGTGATTGGTTGATAAAAAAGAATCTGTATCTTTTAGATCTTGACAAGTAGAGAGGAACCCATTTGGGAATTAGCGATTACCAGCTTGTTTTGGAAGTGCACGTCAATTCTCATGGCCATTTCTGAGAATGTAAGATATCAAAATGTTGGTTTCTTCAAGCTGATTCTGACCGCTATGGGGATTTTGACATCAACTAATGTCTCCAGCATAATAAAGTGCTTCTCTTCTTCAATGTGACTGACCCACGTCCTCCCCCACGTCTCCTACCCTGTAACTCCCTCCACATGCTTCTTCAATATGCAATGAACACGTCATGCACAGGATGACAGTATGTTGTGTAATAAAAATCAGTCACAAGGAATTCTAAAGTTTTAAAATTTTAGAAGATGGCAAACCTGCTGGAACTATCCCCAAGGACAAAATTTTGCAGCATCCCAATCCCCTCGTTGGATTAACCCATTCACAGTTTATAATGACAAAAATAGGAACAGGACGTAAAAGCCAATAAAAAAAGAAAAAAAAAGAAAGAAGAAAGAAGAAGATAACATTGCAGCGTAATTACATTAGACACTCTTAATATCTATGATACCCATTATATATTTTTTAACGGGAAGAGAAACTTTAACCTCCATCTTTTTCAATAAGGTCTTCAGTTGGAGAAATACATACATAATAAGGCCTGTCTTGCTATGGGTGGACCACCATGTCTGTTATCATTTGTATCAGAAAAGTTCAAAGAAGCGGGTTCTTCTATTCCAACTTACTTCTCGCATGCGTTCATTTTATTTTGTCTGTTGTACTATGATTTTTATATTCCTCGGTGTCTATGATGCATTTTTGGAGCATTGGGTTAGTGATTAATGGATTTTTCGTATGGTGATTGGTTTGTACTCATTGATTTCAGGTTTGGATTTCATTGGTTTGTTACCTCAACAGCTCTTTCTATCTTTGCAAATTACCCGTAAATCACAATTCCGGTACAAATGCATTTCTTCTTATGGTCATATAATCATTGATGCATTTCATCTTCTTCTTATATAATCATTGACATCTATAGTTGATACTGTAACGTTTCATCTTATGCATATCAGATGTTTGTTACAAAGCTTGTAAGAAATACTAGCACAAAAACCCGTGCTAAGCACACGTTTGACCACTAAATGAAGATTAAACAACCATAAAATGAATCTACATTATATATTAAACATATAATCGTCAATTGTGAGAACCAGTATATTAGTCATTATATGGTCCTCTAGAGAAATAATGCCACAAGTAAACTTCATGAGCCAATAGTAATGCCACAAGTCTCAGCTCTCAAGGTAACAATAATAATACTACTATAACAATAATCCGTGCTAAGCACGAGCATGTCTACCAATAGTTTTTGTACAAAATAAATAAATAAAATGAATAAGGATTAACTTAAATTAGGTTTAGTTAAAAATAAAATAATTATATGATTAAAATATAAGTATATGACAACTACAATAGTTAGTAAATACAATTAATAATTTATCATATGTCACAAAATAGTTAGTAAATGCAACTACACCAATGCATAAGCATGGAAAAAATAAAGGAAGAAATATTAACAATAGTAATAACATGAGTCAACATTCTAACTGGAGTTAATGTCTGAAAACGTTGTAAGCCCATTGGCAGGGGTCTGTGCTTCAACTGACTACTTTGACATTGTTCTAATAAAATTTTATGTAAATTTGTTGTGTGGTATAGTGGTTAAGTATTTTTAAGTGGTAGAGGTCATGACACAAGTTAGTTGTTTTAGTTTTTTTCACTAAGGCTCTTTTGAAAAGTCAAAATTGAACGAATTCAATCAAAAACGAATTAAGAATGCTTGGCTTTAATATAATCTTCACTGGTCTCTAGAGGACCAGTGACCAAAAAATTTCGATAAATTTAAACATCGTTATGTAAAAAAAGTTAAACATAAATTAATCTATAAAAATATAAATGACTAATAAGTTTGGACTGAACATAACTATAAAAGTCTTCGATACTTAGGAAACTAAATATCAAACGTTTTAAAAGATGGAGTAAAGATCAGAATCAAAAACAAGTGAATACCATTTGTGGAAGATGAAATTCAAATATATGAATAAGAGAATGATTCATCTCCTGCTCCTCCATCTATAAACTTCCTCCTCGTTGTTGTCTATGTAACCTAGGAAACTAAATGAGCAAAATAAAGGTAGAATGAGAGCTAAAATTAGTGGATGATAAGAGAGGAAGGAATGCATTGTGTAGAATCTTCATAGGTAAGTGAGTTGCATGTTTGATGAAATGGGGCTAGATGGGCATAAAGGGAAGTGAGGTGTCAGTGGGGAAAGTGCAGGCGGATTTTACATGTACACAGTGAAGTATATCGGATACGATCCGACACAAAACGTTGCCCATTTTGAAATATCCGTGCATCATAGATGATAGTTGATTTTTTTTTTTCTAACAGTCTGTGGTGTACAACAATTGGGTGGAAAGGAAAGAGGAGTATACGTAGAGTAAATGTATATGAGACTTGGGATGGAAATGAAGTTGTTCGAAAGAGGAGTGAAAAGTGGGAAGAGAGTGGTTGCATGTGGAAGTGGGGGAAGAATGTGGGTTAGTTAAAGAAGGTATAGAACTCCCAGTCATAATCAGTAGTTACGGTCAAAATTAGAGTCAAATCACTTGGACAATGTAAAACCCATCAATATTTTACACCGTTAAATCCAACACTATTTTGTCTTCAAACAGACTCATTTTCTACTCATTGATAGCATACATAGATTAGAGAAAGGCAACTATCCCAATAGTATGGTTATATGATGAGATGTTTCCTCGCTCACCAATATGTGACAATGTGTTTTGCTTTTATGGCCTCTAATGCACCATGGAAATTACTATTACTATTTGTATATAAGAAACAGTGTTCAATCCCAATTTCTCAGTTGATTGCATTGTCATGTAACTGGGTACTTTTTTGTGCATGTTTGTATGTATGGATAAAGGATTGTCTTGCTTATCCCATTAAATAATATAAATCTTGTATCAAGTTTTCTGCTGATATACTAAACATGTTAATAACTGTCATATATCATTTTATGTTAATTCTGTTATATGCAGTCTGCTCGTACGGGAACACTGTCCCTATGATATTTGCTGAGTTTATATGTGTTATTTCAATTTTATTGAGATCTGAATTTGATTTAGGAATGGAAACGCTGTCATCTTTGAAGAACATGACTTATTTTAATTTTTATTTCACAAACAATATTTTGACTTATCTTGCTAGACCAAAGTTTATTTTTGTTCATTTGTTGAAGAAATGAATGGGTATTAATGTTTATGAGGAAGATGTCAGGTACAAATCCATAAATTATATTTCAGTTGTAATACTGTAAAAAAAAAATTTTGTAAGATTTGTTTTTAAATGACATTCCTTATTCAGATATTTCCTATAGCTTCATGGTTCTAACTCTACATGATGAGACCAATAAAGAACAATATTTCCTTATTTTGCTTATAGAGTGAAGATAGTGAAAAGACAAATTTTAGTGCCAATGATATTTACTAACTGCAATAGTGACAGTAAAATAGATTGCATTAGGGCATTTTATACTATATTATCTCAAGAATCTCATCATGACATGTTAGAGTTTGTTGTAAACATGAGGTGGTTGTAGCTAATTTCGGTTATAGCAATAATAAATACATATAAATTTTTTTTAACCTCAATGTTAATAGGGACATAAATGAGGAATAATGCAAAGAGACCCTTCGAAAGTTGTCCAATGTCCAGCATTCAAAATCAAAGAAGTAAGCATGTTCTTGCTAACAACATATGTACGTACACACACACACACACACACACACACACACACACACACACACACACACACATATATATATATATATATATATATATTTCCAACATAAAATATGCTTACAAATTATTTAATTTACAGATCAACGTATTACAACTACAATTGATCTAGCTATGGAGAATCTTGTAGATGTGCAAATCAATGTTGGAATTCCAGAAACCAGCTTTACTAGGCCCATCAATGATACAAGACACAACAATGCTGTCACAACCCCTAATAGTGAAACAATGGTAGAGAACATTATGTTAAATGTGCATATCGAGGAGGGATCCGCAGTAGATGACAATTTAAGAGATCCTTCGAATATGCAACATAGATCTCTCCGCACAAGTTAGTTTCATCATTAAAATTTGTCTCTAAACTCTCGTATAAAAAGTTTTTTTTTTTATCTAGGCTAACATTTTATTATGACCATCAATAGGACAATTGGATAGGCGACACGACTTCGGTCCGCCAAATCATGAATGCCAAAAATGTGGTGCAATTGTGTGGCGGGAAGAGAAATCCAACAAAAGAAAAGTTAATGGATGCTACAGCTTCAACCAATGTTGTAGGGATGGATTGGTATCATTGCCACTGTTGTGCGAACCACCACCTCCTTTAAAGGCATTACTCGATGGGAATAATGATGATCGTTCAATTCATTTTAAAAAGTCAATTAGGGCATATAATTCAATGATGTCCTTCACATCAATGGGAGCCAATGTGGACTATGCACTATTACGGGATGGAGGAGGCCCATATACATTTTGAATACATGGTCAAAATCATCATTTAATTGGATCGCTTCTACCAGAAATGGGTCAACGTCCACAATTCATTCAATTATATATCTATGACACGGAGCATGAGACAGAAAATAGACTTGCGATTCTAAATTCTAGACATGCTGATAGAGGTATTGATGAATTACTGTTAAAAGATTTGCAAGCAATGCTTGATCAGTTCAATCCATATGCAAGAATTTTTCGTATGGTAAGGGATACCTATGGGCCATCTCCCCCAGCAGAGCTAACCATGAGAATACTGGACACAAGAGTTTCGGATGGAAGGCAATATAATCGCCCTGCCACGAGTGAAGTTGCAGCTTTATTGGTGGGCAGAGGAGAAAATCAAGGATCTCATCGTGACATAGTTTTATGTACTTTTGGGGGACAACTACGTAGAATCAGCGAAACTCATCCAAGCTATATGGCACTTCAATATCCATTGCTTTTTCCTTGTGGAGAAGATGGTTGGAGATTAAATATCCCACACAATATTGAAGAATCTACTTCCCGTAGGAGAAAGGGGTCAGTGTCAATTAGAGAGTATTATTGTTATAGACTACATGAAAGAGATTTGGAGGCAAAAACGATTCTGCTGGGAGGCCGTCTCCTTCATCAGTATATTGTTGACGCTTATGCATGCATTGAATATAATCGGCTTGGTTGGCTACACCTTAACCAAAAGAAACTCCGTTCTGATCTCTACCATGGTTTACAAGATGCCATCTCTGAGGGTGATTGTGATGCTACATCAGTGGGTCGTCGATACATATTGCCTTCTTCTTTTACTGGCGGACCCAGATATATGGTCCAACAGTATCAAGATGCAATGGCAATCTGTAGGTGGGCGGACCACCGGACTTATTTATTACAATTACTTGCAATCCTAACTGGAGTGAAGTAAAATATATGGTTGAAAGAACCCCTGGGCAAAGAGCTGAGGACAGACCAGACGTTATAGCTAGGGTTTTTAAGTTGAAGTTAAGAGAGCTACTTGATGATCTAAAAAATGGTATGCATTTTGGAGTTGTCGTTGCAGGTACATAGTCCCGTCTCACAATATCTACTCGATTTGATCATAGTCCTTAACATTCAAGTTGTTATTGTCTTGGTTCCATTTTAGCACTAAATTACTTCAATGATTTTGTGCAGATATATATACGGTTGAGTTTCAAAAAAGAGGCCTACCTCATGCACATATCTTGTTGACCTTAGCTGCTGACAATAAACCAGTGACACCATATGACATAGATGACATTATATGTGTTGAGATACCTGATCCAAATACTGAACCAGAAGCATATGAAACTGTAATAAGATGCATGATGCATGGTCCTTGTGGATATTTAAACCCTAAATGTGTGTGCATGGTAAATGGAAAGTGTTCGAAGAACTATCCAAAATCTTTTACTAATGCCACAATGAACAACGCAGATGGTTATCCTACTTATAGAAGACGAAATGATGGAAGAACTGTCAAGATTGGAAATGCAATCCTAGATAACCGTTGGGTCATTCCATATAATCTTGCATTACTTAGAAAGTTCAATGCACATATAAATGTAGAAATTTGTAACCGTATTAGAGTTGTTAAGTATTTATACAAATATATCCACAAAGGAGAGGATCGAGCAACAATGGTTATTGAAAGAAATAAACAAAAAGCAGGTGGACAATTACATGATGAAAACTATGTAGTAGATGAAATCAAACAATATTTGGATTGTCGGTACATATCTGCCCCAGAATCATCATGGAGGATATTTGATTTCAAAATACAAGATAGGCATCCGTCTGTTGAAAGAATGCAATTCCACTTAAAAGACCAACATCTTGTCGTCTTTAGAGATGACAGCGACTTACATTCAATTGTTAACAATGAAGAAATCAGAAAGACAATGTTTACAGAATGGTTTGAAACTAATAAAAATTACCAAAATGCTAGATATCTCACTTACGTAGAATTTCCAACAAAGTGGACATGGGATGAAAGTAAGAAAATATGGAAGGAAAGAAAAAGTGGAAAGACAATAGGAAGACTTTATTATGCACATCCATTATCAGGTGAAAGATATTATCTGCGAATGCTTTTGCATATAATACGTGGACCAACATGCTATGAAGATTTGAAATTAGTAAATGGTGTCGCATTTGATACCTTCAAAGATGCATGTGGTGCACTTGGATTATTAGAGGATGACAGTGAGTGGGATAGAGCTTTGTTAGAAGCTTCATCTTGGGCCACAGGAAATCGACTACGACACTTGTTCTGTGAGATAATAATGTTCTGTGAAGTAAGAGATCCTAATGAGTTATGGAATAAGCATTGGCAGTCTCTTTCAGATGACTTAGAGGCAAGAACTAGAAGAATTATCCAAGATGATCGGTTCGGACTATCAGAAAATGAGTTGAAAAGCTTAGCACTTTCTAAAATTGATTCAATTCTTATGAAGAATGGTCGATCTTTAACAGAATTTCCGACTATCCCTTTCAACAATGTTAACCTATCAAACTCAATTGAAAACAGAATTTTAAGAGAAGAATTATCATATGATGTTGACGCCTTGATAGTTGAATTTGATTCGCTATATCCTTTGCTAAATGACGAACAAAAAATGATATTTGAAAAGGTCATTGACTCATCAACAAAAAGGATAGGAGGATTTTTCTTTGTTAATGGAAGTGGCGGTACAGGAAAGACATTTTTATGGAAGACCATAATGTGTAAGCTACGAATTGAAAAGAAAATTTGCTTAGCAGTGGCATCATCTGGAATGGCATCACTTTTATTACCTGGTGGAAGAACGGCACACTCTAGATTCAAACTTCCGTTACAGCATCATGAGCATTCTTGTTGTTCGATAAACAAACGTTCACACTTGGCTAAGCTACTTGAGAAAACCGACCTTATTATTTGGGATGAGGCACCAATGACCCATAAACATGCTTATGATGCACTGGATAGAACACTTAGAGATATATTGGTTACTACTGATCCACATGCTGAGGATAAAGTTTTTGGAGGCCTCACGGTTGCTCTTGGAGGAGATTTTAGGCAAATTTTACCAGTAGTTTATAAGGGAACAAGAGAACAGATAGTAGATGCAACACTCATAAATGCAGGAGTATGGAAACATTGTCAAGTTTTTAACTTAACTGTTAATATGCGTCTACAGCGATCGACAAACAATCACAACTCAGGTGGTGACTCTATAGATTTTGCAAAATGGGTTTTAGATGTTGGCAATGGAACTTCCATTTCTGTTAACAATGATGAAGAAAACACTTGGATAAAAATCCCATCTGATTTTCAATTGCCAGAGAT
Organism: Umbellularia californica; assembly: GCA_028538565.1. NCBI lineage: Eukaryota > Viridiplantae > Streptophyta > Magnoliopsida > Laurales > Lauraceae > Umbellularia > Umbellularia californica. The sequence continues at coordinate 5,986,413 of JAPQWN010000001.1, read as the reverse complement.
GCCCAATGAGAATGAAGAAATAAAGGAACTAATACGAAGTATATACAATGATTTTTTGGATAACAATGTGGACCTGAGTTATCTTCAAGAGCGTGCAATTCTTGCACCAAGAAATGATGACGTTGATAAAATAAACGAAATAATGCTTGACATGCTACCAGGTATAACACATGAATTCTTCAGTGCAAACAGTATAACAGACATTCAAGATGATGATCAGAATCTATTATACACACCAGAATTTCTACACACATTGAGGTTTAGTGGTATTCCGAATCATTGTCTTCAACTAAAATTTGGTGCACCAATAATTTTATTAAGAAATCTAAATCAATCGCATGGACTGTGCAACGGGACAAGACTGATTGTTAGAGAACTTAGCCAACGAGTCATTCATGCTGAAATCATTACAAGTACATGTATTGGCGAAAGAGTTTACATCCCACAAATTATAATGTCACCAACAGATACAGAATAGCCTTTCACATTTAAACGGAGACAATTTCCTGTACGACTAGCATATGCATTAACTATCAATAAGAGCCAAGGACAAACGCTAAAAATGGTTGGGTTATACCTACCAAGGCCTGTTTTTACACATGGACAACTATATGTTGCAATATCGCGAGTTACATCAAGAAAAGGTCTTAAGATCTTAACATTAAATAAGGAAAATGAACCTCGTGGTTATGTAAGAAATGTTGTTTACAAAGAAGTTCTTTATGCAGTTCGTAACTAACACGCGTATTATTTTAAGAAATTTGTTTTGTGCTGCAAACTAACCATATTTATATTTCTTCGATGTGTCATAAATTAATTTAGTCATACCTTCTTTTGTCCATGCACAGCTCAATGCAAAATGCAGTCTCCTGATTACCACACATTCGAGAGACTTGACCTATACAGTCTCCATTGGAAGATTAAAGGAAGAGTTTGTCGAATATGGCAAGAATATGAAGTAAAGAAATACTCAACCAAAAGAAGAATACTTAAGCTACTGCTCATTGATCAAAATGTGAGTCTTAACAAATTATTCATGTTATTGTGCATTTTTTAAAGTCGGTTGTCAAATTCTACTGATTCTTGCTTTCTTTATCTCTACAGGGAGATCAAATACAGCTTACTTTGCAAGATAATGAGATTGAAATGTTTGGAGATGGCTTAAGAGAAGGTCAAGTATTTTTAATCGACAATGTAAAGGTAACGGATGCTCCGGATTCGTATCGAGTAGCGCCCATTGAGTGGCAGTTGTTTCTAAAGAAAAATTCAAAAGTGGAGAATATAAATGATGAATGCACTGAGATACCAAATGACAAATACTACTTCAAGCAATTGGACCAGCTATCATCTGTTATCAACCGGATCAAATATCTTATAGGTATTAAATCTGATGCGTGTTGGCTGCCCTAACATATTTTACAATTTGAACAAACGTACAGTAATTATGAGTTACTTATTTTTATTGAACACATGATTTAATAATTCATTAAAAACATTTGTTGTAGATGTTATTGGAATAGTCGCTAATGTAGGAGGAGTTTCGACAATATGAAAAAGGGATGGACAACATTCAAAAAAAATGGATATTATTATCTTTGATTCAAGGTGCATTGACGTTAATTATCTCGATCATTATAGTCTATGATGTAGTAGGTCTTCAGTTAGAAATAACTAAACTCCCGTTTTATTTGAGATGTACAGTGAAAATGTACTCTCTTTAACATTATGGGGAGGCATTATAACAACACATGAGGAGCAGTTGTCGCGCATGTCACAAAATGGAAATATAATCATTGCAACCTCCGTCTTGGCTAGAGAATATAATGGTAGTCGTTGCATTTACTTGTATCTATATTATTACTTGCCCATGACTGTCTTGACTAATTTTTCTTCCTATTTTAGGCAAGTTATATCTATCATCTTCATATTCCACAAAGTTATTGATAAATTCAGACATACGCAAAGCTGAACAACTAAGATCTTGGTAATATAAGATATATATATATATATTGTAAATTCAATTACTAAATCTAACTTACCATATCTACAAATGGATGGGCTATCTTTATTTAACTCATTTCTCTTAGGTATGTCGAAAATGAGTCAAAATGCATGAATCTTATTCTACAAGTGAAAGGCCACACAACTCCCACAGATGCAAGGAGAATGACTGTACTGGAGTGCTTGAACACGAAAAATGAGTCAGGAACAAGGGTACATTAGACCACCATTCCTACTAAATATATTTTTTATTCTTATGCTTATGCTGTATTTATTTAATTCAATTTTTTACAGGATCTTGTAATTGCCATAATGGCAACCATATTTAGAATGGAAATTGATCAAAAAATCTGGTACAGTGCATGTAATAGATGTGGTAAAAAGGTAAGAATTCATAATTCAGAAAACTATTGCCAACTATGTAGACTCTCGAACCCAAGAACTCATCCAAGGTAATTGAAACATCTTGTATCTCAATCCCTAACACTTAGTTGGTTTTTTGCTACTTATAGCAATATGCTATATGATTACTTCTAAATATGCTGCTATAGGTACATCATGCGCCTCGTAGTGATTGATCACACAGGTACCTTAAAGATTGTCATCTTTGATAGAGATGTGGAGAAAATACTTGACACGAGTGTTGTTGATTTATCTCTACTCATAACAAATGTAAGTATATATAGTTTTCTCTTCAACATTCAATTATGACACAACTACAAATAGCTGATATTCTTATTTATAATCTGTGCTAAACAGGAAATTGGAAATGAGGTGATCGAACAAAAGGTTCAACGGGCGTTTTGGAAGTCCTGCATTTTTAACATCAAGGCTTCTCAGATAAAAGATGTCAATCAGCCTTATCCGGTCACCAGAATAAGCGACATCAATTATGAATCTGAGTCCGGACGATTACTATCGTTGATATCAAACTTTGACTCTTCGATAATTTCTGATAATTAGTTCACCTAAAGCATCCCAGAATGTACTTACAGAAATTACTCAAGACTTATCTATGATGTTAATTTCAGACTTAACATATATCTACATTTATGTGAGACCTATGAATGTTTAAATTCACCATGTGGATGTTTTAAGTTATTGGGAGTAAATTTAATATATATATATCATCTTATTGTATATTCTTTTAGTGACTGTTAGTTATTAAAATTCACCACATCTATGCAAACTATGCCACAGTCAACCTCACTTTGCTCTTGGCTAGGTAAGATGTATGTTTTATGAGCTTATGCAAACTATGCCACAATGGGTGGATTTTTAGAGCTTGGTATTGGAATTTTTTCCTATTTTTTAATTATTTGCATGTCTTGTCTGGTGGATTCCATTCAACCTTTAGAATTACATATACGTCTAAAAAGGCAATTCACATTACTCATTTGGATTAAGAATACTCATTTTTTTCCTTGCAGCAGTAGTAAAGACTACAAGCTAGATTACTGCTATGAACAACATCAGGACATACCCGAGATATTTTCTAGAGAGGTTAAGCCTCTTGTTTCCAGAATTTTTGATGGGTTCAATGCCTCTGTTATTGCCTTGGGGCTCGAGGAAGCGGAAAAACGCATACAATTCAGGTGCCTAATTTTCTTCTTTGATTGCATGATGCTTTTTTTTTTATTTTTCACATACTGTTTTCTAATATTTTATACTTAATGTTGTTGTATAGGGATCTTGTGAGAAGCCTGGGCTAGCAGCACTGGCAATGGTTGAAATTCTTTCAAGCTGTGAGGAAACTGGAAGAGTGGTGAGGATTTCTTGCTATGAAATCTATCATGATCATGTTTATGATCTCTTGGAACGAAAATAACAGGAGCTGTTAGTTTGGGAAGATAGAGGTCGAATTCAACTAAAGGGAATTTCTCAGGTAATTTCTCATTTATGCTATGTCCAATCCAATTTATTATAGAAACTCTTGGGGGTTGCACCTTGAGGCTCATCTTGAAGTGAGGCTACCAGAATTACCTGGGACTCAAGTGTGAGGCATGGCTTGCATTGGTCCAATCATATCTTTTTACTTCATCATCTATGGATCACTCCCATTGGATGATCTTAAACGTTCCATCTTTTCTTCATTATGGATAGTTAGAAAATCATTATCATCAAAGTCTCATCGTATCCATGTGGAGTCTTCTAATGTGGAACATTGTCTGTAAATGTTTACTTGTAGTTCCTTGGTGAATTCCAATCTTGGAGGCATAGGACTTAACCCATCCCATGTGGTTAACAGTTAGATTGCCATCAGTTGGTCCCTATCTTCAAGCAGTTATATAATCTGATTTTGGATTTTTGATGGCCATGAGGTTGCATTTACCAACTTACATTTTTATTCATTGTTTTACAGGTTCATGTGAAATCAATCTCTGAGTTTAACAGACTATATTTCAATGAGTATGATCAGCACAAACCTTCACAAAAGATTGTGAATGAAATCGTTCGGAGGAGCCACAAGGGTTTGAGTATATATGATTTCTCTCGTGACAAAGATTCCAACATTTCTGTTGTTGGAAAGCTGAATTTTGTTGATCTGGCTGGTTGTAATCCTTAATTTATAACTATGTTTTAAAGGCGCCTTCAGTAATTGACTTTTAATCTTGTTAACCAATTTTTAGCTCCCACACATTAAATCCGAAGTGGTTGAATTCCATTTTGACCACATTACTTTCAGTTTTGAACTTTTAATTGAGCTGCCATGGTAGGAAAAAAAAAAAAAAAAGATGTATATTGGTTAAGAGATTTGATCTGATGATCATGACCTCTTGCCTTATTTGTCAAAACAATGTCAGAAGCAATTAAATGACGCAAGGGCCCTATCCGCGTGGGCCCTGCCCCTGCTTAGCACGGGTTATTTGTGCTAGTTGTAATATATTAAGCTAAGAGGTTTTTGGATTGAATTTTGACCGTCAGTTACGATTTTGAATCTTTTTAGTTTTCCCCTATCTCATACAAACTACTTTGAAACCACCATTCTGTTCACAATTTTCCACTTTTGAAACTTTTACATATCTCCCTTTCGATCCAAAACTCCATCATTCCCTTTCTTCTTCCGTACTTCTCATTCCTTCTTGTCCCATAATGGTAACCTTTTATTCATTTATTTTCTTTCTATGATTTATGGCTATTTTTTATAATGCATAAATGCTGGCCATACCTGTGCTGACAACGGGTTATTATGCTAGTCATAAATTATAAATTATACTGAGGGCATTACCGTAAAGCCCTGAACTACAAATCATATTAGGGCAATAACAAATTTCATAAACTATTTAGTTTCTTGGGGAAATCAGAAATCTCTCATTGGTGAGAAGGTATTGCTTTGCTGGTGATTCAGTGATGTCTAATCTAGGGGGTGCTCTATCTCAAACGCATAAAGCTTTCAAAACAAAAATTTCTTTCAAGAAAAAAAAAAAGAAAAAGAAAAACTACCTTTTTCTGCTCATAACTGTCAGTAGGGGCGTCGGCGTCGGCCATCTCATGGACGTCGCGGTACGACCGGGCTGCCTTAAAAACACCCGCATCATAGTTTCTGGGGTACCCCACGAACCCTCTGCAAGGTCCGACAAGAAGAGGTACATTATTGAAAAGCAAAAAAAAAAGAGACAAAGAAACGAGTAAATAGTAAAGAGAGAGATTAATAAACCTAGAGTTGAGGAAGAGGGAGGAGAGAGGGGAAAGCGAGAGGTAGTTTTGAGGTTTGAGATATGGAGATGAAAAGACAGGAGCCGAGATGAGGCGTCTGGGAAGACAAGGACTAAGACGTCTTGGTAGCACCGCCATTCAAAAAACAAAAAGCCACAGCCACGGCCACGAGAAGACAAGATTTCTCTCTTTGGCCCTGTTTGTTTAGTTGAGTTCATGCCGTTCTGTAATTTTACTTATAAAGTTAAGTAAAGTTAAGTTAATTTAAATATTTCATTAAAAATATCTTTTACCAAAATTTCCTCCATCTTTTTCTAAAAATGTCAAAAAGCAACTACCTTTACTTACTAAAAGACAAAAATACTCCACTTTTCCATACAAAAAGTCAAAAAATTCCAGAACAAACAATGGGATGGGGGATGAAATGGGTAAAAAGCCCGGTCCAGCCCAGCCTTAGCCCGAAAATACAGGGCTTTTAAAAAAATTTGAGCCCGATGGACTGGGTTTGGACAATACATTTTAAAGCCTGGCCAAAATGGGATTGATATTGGGCATAAACAACCCAGCCCGTTCAGGCCTGGCCCGACCCGCTTCAAAGTCCTTTAACAATAATTATATATATATTGAGGAACAGCTTTATGGTTCGTTCTTACAAAAATACAATAGGGAAAGAGGAGAATATTGAGGAACAATTATGAGGTTCACTGGTATATAGTCAATAGAGCGGAGCCTCAGCAGCTCTTATGTCTATTGTAGCTCACATGCCAATACCCTTTTTTCGAATGCACCATTCTTTATCCACCTGAAGCTTGGAAGTATTTTTCGATCCAACTAACCAACCCAGAACTTAAATGGTGATCACATAAGCTACCAATTAACATATATGGTTGACAGACACCATTTCATGTATCAAATTGAAAGGAAAATAATACTGAACTAGCATTATGATCTAAATCTCTCAACCACGGAGGGTGCTAATGCCACAGGACAACAATCGTTGAATGAGAAATAATCGGTAGATTAAAGGATTATGATCATCAAAAGCAAAGCCTATTATGATAGATGATATTTCTCTTTGTATAAAATAGCTGATTGAGGTATCAACTCAATAACAACTAAAGGTCCCAACTATACCCTCTCTCTGCTCAAGTGTCCCGAAGAGGATGTTTACCACCAGGGCCTTGAGTTTATGATGCAGATTGCTTGTAGGATGACCCCTAAAAAATCTCCTAAACGTGACAACCATATACCATTACAGCTAACTTGAATGTAGAAAAGTTCAGATGATGGACCAATAGAATGTTACAAACTATTGAAGTATAGAATGGGTTTTGCTTACAAACCTGAAGGTTCCAATTAGAGAATGTTTTGCTTATCTTCAGGATCGGACTAATCCCAGGCCCAGACTTGTCCTAACCCGGGCCCGTACAGGACGAGATTAGATGTAAGCCCGTTCAATTTAGGGCCGGGATTGGGCAACACCTGGCAGGCCCGTCCTATTTTCGGAACGGGATTGGACAACCCAAGCCCAGGCCCAGCCCGGCCCATTGACAGGCCCATGTAGGCTCATCTTTCACACATGTGTGGGCTACATTTCCACTTGTGTGGGCTCCTCTTCTCCGTATGTGTGGGCTACACTGGGTATAAACCCCCGTGGCTAGGGTGAAAAAAACAAAAACAACTCGTGTGGGCTCCTATTTCCCATATGTGTGGGCTACACTAGGTCCAAGCCCCATTGGCTAGGGTGAAAAAAACAATATCAACGACAAGAGGTGACAAAAATTCTCAAAGACTAGGGAGATATTGGGCCAATGCCGTGGTGTTCTCATTACCAGGCGTGGTCTGTGATCTAACTCCCTCAAGGGAGAAATTAATCAATTTTATTAATATATGATTTCCCACCAGAAAGCTCATTTTTGGCCGATCAAAAACCTGATTATATCAGGTATTTCCATTTGTAAAGTGTCCCAAATTTCACTTTGATCTCAATGATACACGGTCTTGGGTAATCACGAAAGAATAATGCAACATCATGTTTCACACAAATTAATCTAATTTCCAAGGAAATACGCGAAGCACTCTTTGTCTTTTGGACGAATTGGGATTTTCTAAGGGGTTTTACCCAGTGTGACAGTGAATAGACCAATCACTGTCTGCTGCATCACCACGGGCAACCCCTATATTGATAAGTATAGTTACGGTCACCTAGGAGTAAAGCCTTAAATGATCCAGATTCCTTTTGGCCGGTCTATACCAGGCATTCAATTTCGACGGTCACGCTCCTATCAATCTTAGGGCCCGTTTCTTTTCTGGAATTTCTGGAATTCATGTCTGGTGGCTGTCTGGGATTTTCAAATGCTGGAATTCTGAAATGCTACTGAATTCTGTCATTTCTGAATTCCCTGTTTCACTTATGCCTGAATTCTTGGCTGAGAATTCCTGAATTTCCTGAATTCCCTATTTCATTGCTAAAATGATTTCTGACTAGAGTTTTACTCTTGTTTGTTTATATACCAATTTAACCCATCACTTTATTTTTACAACTCAATACGCAAATGTGTTTAATATTAATGATAAGATGTAGGACTCAATGTTGGGGCCACTTCCAAAATTCAAGAAGCACAAAAAGGAAAAAAAAATCTGTATATAAATTGAAAAGGAAGACAACTATTTGGTTTGTGCAGTGGGTTAGACTTGAGAGGGACATGATTGGATGAATCCCTCAAGAAGTGTCTGAGATTACATTACTTAAACAAAATAAGCTAATTTTTCAATCAAGACCATGCTCAGTAAGGTAAACCCAAAAAGGTACACAACTCACAACACTACACCCATGTATATAAACAAATATGACACTGCCTAGCTTCCATGCATCAACTTTTGCATACAACAAATATGGTCAGGAAAACCAAATCCCACCAACAAATGACATTGGAGGAAATAAAACCTAGTAACTGATGGGAAGGTAATAATTAAATATTGTTTGGATAAAAAGTTTCATACTTCTGTTAGACAATTCCAGAAGAACACAATAAAAATTAAACTGAGAGGCCCCAGGATTAAGTCAATTCCATGCAGAAGAAAAGGACCCAAGGGAGAAGTTTCAATGGAGACCCACGCGCTTTGATTTATTCAAACCTCACAATAACTTTCACCTCCGGTGCTGGCAACTCAACAAACACCAAATAAGTCCAACCTTGGTGAGATCACAAATGCACTTCTAAAGATGCCTTTTGGCCAAGTCCACAAAAAGGCTAGCTAAAGATGCTGGCCAAGTTCAAACCCATATAATAATCTGTTTAGGTACCTTTGTGGGAAATTATAAACTTTTTAAGAAGAGAAGAGGCTACAGCCAAACCCCCTTTTTTCTTTGCCGCTATTGCATCCAAACTCCAAACATAAATATTTTTGAAAGAGGGAGAGGGAGAGAGCACTATAAGATCATAGTTAATCTGTCATATTATTAGTACATTAAGTTACATTGATACAACTTCTTCGTCTTATAACTTGGTATATGGATTAAACAAAGGTAAGAATAAGATGACTATGATTACATACAGACAGTATATAATTGAAACCTCTTCACTCTTCTCAAAGAAAACTGTGCTATAAGAACTCAAATGGAGGGCTAACCAATCTAGGTATAGGGTAAGTGCCCAACAAGGCCCATAGATGAATATTCAGATCCTCTACTTGCATGCCAAGTCATGATCAGTGCTAGAGAGCTCACTGACATACATGTGGATGTTAGAAGATGAACTCCAGCTGCTTTGAGAGAAATATTGACTAACATAAACATCTACTTATTGTTCTATCTTGAAAATATCATGTTCATTAGAAATACATACAATCAACAAATCTAGCAGAAAAGGATAAATACTCTAGTGGAAAAGGTCTCCCAAAATTATGTCCTTGCACTTAGCATCTACACTAGATAGATAGGTGTCTAAAGTAATTGTAAAAACAACATTGACCAATAATGACTTTGAATGCAGTAGTCAGAAAAATACAAGTTAGATTATAGAGCAGTACTCAACATTTCCCCAGATGAAGATGAGTAGAAGATCTCATAAAGCAAAACCCAAGAAAGATGAATGAAAAGAAGAAGCATCCCCATATAGATGAGAATGTATAAACAACATAGAAAGTGAAATATGCACCAATTAGGATAACTACACAAAATCCTACTTTCACTTTTTGCAAATAATATATCCTTTCTCCCCTGCCCCAACAGAAAAAAAAAAACACAAAGTTTCAGAAAAGATGAAGTCACTTATAATTTTAAAATATAAAGAATAACTGGAAGTTACTCTTTTTCTCTCATCATCCAAAACTAGAAACTGGTAAAAATTCGCCACCCCATATTTAAATTTCACAGATCCTACTCAACTTCTTCATTGGAATCAAATTAAAAAAACAAAAAAGATCACAAATAGTAAAACATAAAGCAGGGAAAAGATGATGAAGCAATTAATAATGGCTCAAACAAATCCCCTTTTCCACATCAAAATAAACAAATAAATAAACAATACCCTATCCTCATCTTTGATTCAAAGCTAGTAAAAAAGTCAAATAAACATATAGATCCACCCATTAGCAACTTTCAAAACGAGTTCAACAAATTTAATCAAATGGCCCCAAAATCATCATAGATGTACACAAATGGTAACAACGACATCTAAAACCAATAAGATCTAATCCTTTTCACCTCTTAGAATCCAAAACAATCTATATATATCTTAGAATTCAATTCTCCATATGCAAATTTTGAAAATGAACTCCACCCAGTATTTCAAAACACCAAAATCAAATAAATCGATATATACAACAAAGACAAGCTTCATGAAGAGCACCCTTTTCAAGCAGCAGCCAAAAACCAATAAAACTTCTCAAAATATCATTCCACCCAGATGCAAACTCGCCGGGAATGATACCAACTTTCCATTCAAAACATGTTCAACTACATACCTTTAAAAAATAAATTAAAATAAAATAAATCTAACCCAAAGGATTAGGTAGCAAGAGCAATGAACCAGAGCTCCAGAGGCAAGACTAGCATAGAATTTTCAAACAAATGGTCCAATCATCTATCTAGAAAAACAAGCTAAAGAATGATGAGACAACAGTGAAAACAACTATCCAAACAAGACCCAGGTTTCTCTAAAGCAAAACTCAGTCAAAATCCATAAAACCAAATGCAAAGTTCCACAAAAGAACCCCATCCGTCTATCCAAACACACTAAAATCACCTCCTATACAGATGAAATAGACAATCAAGCCAAAAGATGTATAACATACAAATAAAAGAAACTACGCTGCTGCTGCAGATCACCCTTTTCCACTTACAGCATCTACACCCCAAAAATCAATCAGAACTAAAATCACCCCAGATACAATCTTCAAGTCCAAACGACCGAAATAACAGCAAAAAAAAAAAGAAAGTTATGGGCATGGAGAGAGAGAGAATGGATAAAATATAATTTCTTTCTGGGTGCATGTTTTGAAAGAGAAAAGATGAGTAAAGAAAAAAAAAAAAAACTGAGGCTCATATTTGCCTTTTATCAAACATATGGTGGGTGGGTGCCTTATCTCTGCCATGACTGCATCAGTTGGTTGCCTGAGTAACACAAGAGACACATACCCTTCAATGTTGCCAAGCCAAGATTTGCAAAGAGAAAGACACTTACCCATCTCTGTCTGATTTCAAAAAGCAAAAATGCACCAATAAATAGCATCATCACAGCCTCTTGTACATCTGTATGTTTGAGAGAGGTAGATAGGAAGATAGTCATGATGATTAAAAGTAAGCAGAGAAGAAGCAGCAGCAGCATCAGCAGCTAAGTTAGATCACCAATAAATAGCAGAGAAGAAACTGTATGACTAAAAACCCACACAGTCAAAACAACAAAAACAGCCATCAACAATTTCCAAGCATGAAGATAATGCAGAAACATCCATCGTTAATAGCATTATTGTCTTCTTACTCTAATCACAGTTCAAAACAAACCGAAACAAAACCAACATAAACAGGAACACTTTTGCAAGGACAATGAACAAAAACAGGAAAACTTCTGCAACAATCTCCAAACCCACTTTCATTTCCAAAGTCCAGATCTGGTTTCGAATCATTCTCAAATCCAAAGTCCAGATCTGGTTTCCAAACAGGAATACTTCTGCAATAATCTCTATACCCACTTTCATCTCTCAGATCTGGTTTCCAATCATTCTCCATGTTCATCTTCAAAGTCCAAACCCTCTAAAAAAAATACCAAGACAGAGGAGAGAAGAGGGGAAAAAAATCACAGCAATCATCTGAAAGCTTAAAGAAGAAGAAGAAACGAACCTTTTTTCTCCTTGCCGTGATCGGAAAAGCCAAATCCTTTTCGACCGTTGGAGCACCGGAGAGGTCTCTCGGAATTCCTTCGTCGCTGGGATTTGGGAATGCCTGATGCTGAGATGGGTTTTGCAAATGCCTCCTTTCTGGCATTTGTAAATGCTGGAATTTGGGAATGCCTGGAATTCTCGCCAAGAAATGCTGGATTTCTGACAGGAATTCCAGAATTCCCAGACAACCGGAATTCCTGTCAGGAATTCCAGAAAAGAAACATAGTGTACTTTTTTAAAAGAATGGCCCCCTCTTACGTGGGCCGATTCACAGAGGTGGATTACATGTGTACTTGATATTGAGGTTAGGGCAGGTCAAATTTCACTCTAATTATTAAATCATAGCATTCAATGCTAATGTCTCGTGATTTAATATTTTAAAGTGCATTTATTAATTAATGATTCAGATTGAGAAATTGCCGCCTCATGGGAGGCAAGTGAATGATAAAATGACTTGGATTTTTCATGGCAGGATCCACTGTACAAAATAAAGAGCGGGCAGAGAGAAAAGCTTCATCGAAGTTGGTTGACATGAGGAGAGAAAAAATTGAACACATGACTAATAATGTTATTAGCACGATCTTATGCACTAATAATCATATGTATTAATCAAGTTATCAATTATATGTTTAATTTGGTGATGGGACCAAACTAAAGTTTGAGATCCCATAAACAGGGTTGTTGTTTGTTTTTAGCGGCTCAGATTTTGATTCCACTAATGGGAAATCCGGTCTAGATTGACCAAGAAGAAGCCACATTGCCTATAGAGGTGGTTAGTCAGCCTGCATAAAAAGGATCAACCGTGATTAAGAAATCCTGAGCTATGTTTTTTTTTTTTTTTTAATTCGATGATGAAGCTTTTCTCTCTGCCCCGTTCTTTATTTTGTACAGTGGATCCTGCCATGAAAAATCCAAGTCATTTTACCATTCACTTGCCTCCCATGAGGTGGCAATTTCTCCATCTGTATAATGAATCAATAAATGCACTTAAAAATATTAAATCACGAGACATTAGCATTGAATGCTATGATTTACTAATTAGAGTGAAATTTGACACGCCCTAACTTCAATATCTCATACACATGTAGTCCACCTCTGTGAATCGGCCCACGTAGGAGTGGACCATTCTTTCTAAAAAGTACAATCAAATTGACAGGAGTGTGGCCGTCGAATTTGAATGTTTGCTACAGGCCGGCCAAAAGGAGTCTCGGTCATTTAAGACTTTACTCCACGGTGATGGTGATCGTAAGTACACTTACCATGGTCGGCCACATCAACGCAAATAGCCTGCCCCTATCCATATTGGGGTTGCCCACAATGACGTGGTAGACAGTGATTAGTCTATTCATTGTCACGCTGGGTGAAACCCCTTAGAAAATCCCTATTCATCCAAAAGACAAAGAGTGCTTTATGTATTTCCTTGGAATTTAGATTCATTTGTGTGAAACATGTTGTTGCATTATTCTTTCATGATTAACCCAACACCGTGTACCATTGAGATCAAAGTGAAATTTGGGACACTTTACAAAGGGAGATGTAAGGTCCGTGACTTTACTGGGTCAGTTGGGCCTAATAACCGGTCCGTTGACCCATTTATTTTGAAATTATTATTATTATTATTATTTTGTTAGATATTTAGGTGGGTTTAGATAGTGAGCGAGTTTCTTTTAGCGTTAGAATAGTGTCTGCGGAGTTTCGTTGGATTCTGAGTTCGTTTGACCCTAGTAGAGAGTAGTTTGCAATTTAGAGAAAATTAGGTGTTTTTCCAAAAAATTCCTATTGCCGTGATTTTGGATTCGTTGGAAATGACTCATCGCGGTGATCATTTTTGTCTTCTGGCTCGTTGCGATCCGACGACCCGAAACCCTTCTAATAATTCATTCTTTCACCGGACCCACTTAAGGGGAAACTTGTCCTTTCGTCATCCCTTTCTTCTTAAGCAAGAGATTAGCCCTAATCTCTTTTCATTCTCTGCAACGAGAACTCTACCGCAGCCATCTCCTTCTTCCTCATTTTTCCAAGGCTCCGGAACTCTTCCCCAGAAAGGCCATCTCGAAGATCTGAACCGCTCATCTTCTTCCTCGCGATCTCCTCTTTTCATTGACATCAGTTTGGTAAGATTTCTCTCACTTTCATCTTTTCAATCAATTCTCTTTGGTTTAGATTTAGGCTTGATCCCAATCTTTTCCTTTCTTTTCTTTTCCTTTGCGTGTTAGGTTGCGTTTGGTCGGTTTAGATTTGTGGGTTTTGTGATAGAGAGTTTTTCTTCGAATACCCCGATTCCAATCTTCTTCTTGGTTGAGGCAAGTAGATCTGCACTTTATAATTAAACATGTGTGTATGTTTTCCATTGATTATGTGTTTTCTTGTTAGATTTCCCTAATTCCAAGCATGTTCCTGTTATTAATTTGGGGTTAATATGCTAAAATAGTTTTTGGGTAATCTTTAATTAAATTGTAATTTATCTGTTAATTGATGTTTGTGGATATGATGATGGATGTAATTGATTATTGGGGGAGCACGGTGGCTCAATGTTGTGCAGGTAAACTGTTGGAAGGATTTGGAGTAGATGGAAAATGGTTTTTAGGTGAAAGAAAATAAATATCATAAAATAAAATAATAAAAGGAAGTGTACTGTTGAACGTTCAGTCGGTTCAGAACGTCCGACGCTGGATGTTCGTATGGCCGGCGCAGGAGGGATTTTTAAATTAAAAAAAAAAAGAAGAAAATATACATGCACTGTGGACATTCAGAACGTCAGGATGTTCTGAATGTTCAGTTCAGAACGTTCTGAGACGTTCAGAGTTCAGTCCGGCGCGCAGTATAATTTAATAATAATAATATATATATATATATATTTATATACATGTGAAAATGGCAAATTTCTAAATGCCATATCTTTTAATCTGTCCGTTGGAATTCTACATATAATATACCGTTGGAAAGCTCTCGAGATGTAAAATCCAATGGTTCTAGTTTCATCACGATCGGAGGTCAGAAAGTGATGTAAATATTCAGATTACTGTTTCAGCTCGTTTTAGTGTAAATGAGACTAATAACTTAGGTTTGAGCCTTAGATACTGGAAACCATGAACCTAGTCTCTCACGTGACCATTAATGGGGTATTAAAATCGTAGCACGTGGCTTGGTGTGCTTCGATGAGTTGTCTAGGTATTCGTGTATTGTGTATGGTTTAACCGAATGCGTATGGAATTGAATCAATCAGTGTTTAACATGATTGTACACCCAGGAACTCTTTATAAACATTGTTGATTCGAATTCCCCACGCACTTCGTTAAAACAAATATGGTACATGGATGACAAAACTTGCCTAGGATTGGATTGTAATCTCTCATTGACTTGTTAATTGTATCCGTTGATTTCGTTCCTTGTACACTCTCTTGGCATAAAATACCTAATTAATTGTGAAACATAAACTCTTGTAAAATTAGGACAAAGACCTGACTTAGAGTGTAACTTAGAAACCGTGTATCGTGTATTGATAAACATGACTGGCTAGCATGTAAGGGATTATCGTGTGCGGGTTTGTTTTGTATTATTTTGAATGAGATAACCCTTAAGAACATGCCTTGTTTGATGAGCTAGCCAGACTTGCTTGTCTTGTTTTCCCCGCGTGTCAGCACTACTTTATTATTATTTGCATATCATGGCCAGCTGCAGTTTGGGGTTTTATTGATGGGCCGGTTACTCGGACATCGAGGTGGGCAGTCGGCTTTGGACGGCGTTCATGGCGTTGAATAGTTGGGAGCGGGCTTGGACCGTGCTACTATTCCCAGGACCGGGAGCTTGGATCCCCCTGGAACCGGACTTTGGTATCAGTAGTCCGGATAGGATTGTTACTGGTACCCCGTGAGGTGGCTTGGACATCCACGGAGTCTCCCTCTTGTGTATTGCATTACATTGGTGGTGGTGATTGTTAGTATTGCTAGGATTCCTGTTTATGATTCTGATGGTTATTTACTCATGCTTTATGCCTAGTTCTGTTCCTTGTATTCACTTGATTATGTTCTGTCATTACTCTTTCACTTGATGCATGTTATGTTTTAATTATATCTTGCTCATCTATTGCTCAACATGTCGTTGACTCTGTTCCTTGGTGTGCAGACTCCTCAGTTGAGTACTACTACGAGGAGCAGGCCGGTGATGAGATCTCAGAGGATCTTCAACCAGCAGAGGAGGTACGAGAGTGGAGTGCCGATGACGTAGAGTAACGTCATTACTACCAGGCATATGAGAGATTCATTTTTGGGACATTTTATTAGATTTTATTTATGTCATTGTTATCATCGTTGAACCTTCCTTTATTGCCTTCATTTGATTTAATGGCCTTAGTTTCTGGGATGGCCATTGTAATTAAACTAACTTCCTTTTTTAGCTTTAATTGTTTCTTGCAACTTTAAATTTAATTGAAATTTATTATCCATTGTTAATATCAATGTATGAATTCTGCTATTGTTTTATGATTTAAGGTTCAAACACATTATCCTCACAGCGGACTTACGATCCTTGGGCCAAAAAGGGCAAAAAAAATTTAATTGGCCCAAAATTTCACTCCCCGAATCCGGTTTATTATCTAAGCGGGTTCGGGGGTCGTGACAGAATGGTATCAGAGCAATGGATGGTTTCTCAGGGTAAAAATTGTAGAAACCATAGGACGCGTGTGAGGATTTCGTTAGTTAATAGGTTAGCTTGGTAATCATTTCCTAGCATTGTGTTGTTAGCTTGAGGTGTATTGGAACTAACCGTGAAGTTGCAGAGGTAGTGTTGAGTTTGTTGGCGTTGATAAGCCCATCCCCACTCGGTTGATTTCAGCATTAAAGGCAGAACGGTTGATAAGGAGTAGTTGTGAAGGCTTTATCGCGTTTATCGCAGAAGACAAGGAGTCTAAGGAGTATTTGTGAAGGCTTTATCGCGTTTATCGCGAAAGACAAGGAGTCTAAGACTGTTAATGAGATTCCTGTAGTGCGAGAATTCCCGGATTTATTTCCGGAGGAGATCCCTTATTTGCCACCTGTTCGTGAGTTGGATTTCATGATAGAATTGCAATTGGGTACAACACCTATTTCTAAAAGCTCCGTATAGGATGGCTCCAGCAGAATTGAAGGAGTTGAAGACTCAAATAGAAGATCTGTTGGATAAGGGATTCATCAAGCCCAGTGTTTCACCGTGGGGAGCTCCAGTGATATTTGTGAAGAAGAAGGACGGAACCATGAGGATGTGTATAGATTACAGACAGCTGAATCAGGTGACTATTAAGAACAAGTATCCGTTACCGATGATTGATGAGTTGTTTGATCAGTTGCAGGGAGCCCAATTCTTTTCGAAGATAGATCTGCGTTCCGGTTATCATCAGCTACGAGTCAGGAAGGAGGATGTTCCTAAGACTGCATTCCGGACGAGATATGGCCATTTTGAGTTTCTTGTGATGCCTTTTGGGTTGACGAACGCACCAGCAGTTTTTATGGCACTGATGAATAAGGTGTTTGCTCCTTTCTTAGACTAGTTTGTGGTTGTCTTCATTGATGATATATTGGAGTACATAAAGGATTATGATTTTCCGATTAAGTACCATCCTGGTAAGGTGAATGTGGTAGAGATGCTCTCAGCAGGAAAGCAGCCTTCAGTGGGTGTGTAATGTCAGAATGGAGATGGATAGAGCAGTTCAGAGATATGGATGTGGAAGTATGGCCAGTCAAGGAGAAAGTATTGGTTGCAACTTTGGGAGTTTGGGAGCCAGAAATAATTAACAGGATCAAGGAAGCTCAGAAGGATGATCCTGAGTTGCAGAGAATTATTGACCACATCGATGACCATTCAGAGTTCAGATTGATTGAAGGAATTCTGTACTGTAAGGACAGGTTGTGTGTGCCAGATGTGCAAGACATCAAGTTAGAGCTGATGACGGATGCGCATCACACCAGATATTCAGTTCACCTGGGGAGCACCAAAATGTATCAGAATTTGAAGAATCACTATTGGTGGGTGAAAATGAAGAAAGAGATTGCAGAATTTGTCGCTAAGTGTATGACTTGTCAGCAGATTAAGGCAAAACACAAGAAGCCTCTTGGTTTGCTTCACCCGTTGGACATTCCGAAGTGGAAATGGGAGCATATCACCATGGATTTTGTGTCAGGGTTGCCAAACACCAGGAAGGGCAATGATGCTATTTGGGTGATTGTGGATAGATTGACTAAGTCAGCACATTTTCTGTCATTCAAGACTGGTCAGTTTATGAATAAGATGACTGTGTTGTACATGGATAATATAGTCAAGCTACATGGAGTGCCTAAGTCCATAGTATCCAATCGAGACCTTAAGTTTGTCTCTCGGTTTTGGTCTACTTTCTAGTCATCTATTGGTACTCAATTGAAGTTCAGTACAGCGTACCACCCTCAGACAGATGGACAGTCTGAGCGTACCATACAGACATTGGAAGATCTTCTCCGAGCATGTGTTTTGGATTTCAAGGAGAGTTGGGATGAACGCTTGCCTCTATGTGAGTTTGCCTACAATAACAGCTATCATTTAAGTATTGGTATGGCACCGTTTGAGGCATTGTACGGGCGGAGATGTAGGACTCCAGCTTGTTGGGAAGAAGTAGGAGTTCGGAGTTTCTATGGACCCTCAAAGATTGATGACTCCAGCGAGAAAGTCAGAATTATTCAGATGAGAATGAAAGAGTCTTGCGATCGTCAGAAGAGCTATGCAGACAAGAGGCGGAGACCTCTAGAATTTCAAGTGGGGGATAAGGTGTTTTTGAAGGTGTCACCGATGAGAGGAGTTGTCAGATTCGGACAGAAAAGGAAGCTTGCGAAGAGGTTTGTGGGACCATTCGAGATTAAGAGTAGGATTGGAGACTTGGCCTATCGTCTCGTGCTACCGCCTGAGTTAGCTGGTGTGCACGACATTTTCCATATCTCAATGGTTCGGAAATATGTTCCAAATCCTGCCCATGCGTTGCAGCACGAGCCGCTTCAGTTACAGGCAGATGCGACCTATGTGGAGCGTCCGGCACAGATCATTGACACCAAGGAAGTAGTGCTGCGTACCAAGACCATTCAGTGAGTTAAGGTACAGTGGGAGCATCATACTCCGGATGAGGCTACGTGGGAGCTCAAAGACCAGATGCAGAAGGCGTATCCTTATCTCTTTCCCGATGAGGTATGTTTAGGCATTTGGGGGACCAAATGTTCTTTTTAGAGGTGATAGATGTAAGGTCCGTGACCTTACTGGGTCAGTTGGGCCCAATAACCAGCCCGTTGACCCATTTATTTTGAAATTATTATTATTATTATTGTTTTGTTAGATATTTAGGTGGGTTTAGATAGTGAGCGAGTTTCTTTTAGCGTTAGAATAGTGTCTGCGGAGTTTCGTTGGATTCTGAGTTCGTTTGACCCTAGTAGGGAGTAGTTTGCAATTTAGGGAAAATTAGGTGTTTTTCCAAAAAATTCCTATTGCCGTGATTTTGGATTCGTTGGAAAGCACTCATCGCGCTGATCATTTTTGTCTTCTAGCTCATTGCGATCC
The DNA here is from genome assembly GCA_028538565.1 of Umbellularia californica. Lineage (NCBI taxonomy): Eukaryota > Viridiplantae > Streptophyta > Magnoliopsida > Laurales > Lauraceae > Umbellularia > Umbellularia californica. The sequence goes on along the minus strand of JAPQWN010000001.1, from coordinate 5,966,823 downwards.
GACGACCCGAAACCCTTCTAATAATTCATTCTTTCACCGGACCCACTTAAGGGGAAACTTGTCCTTTCGTCATCCCTTTCTTCTTAAGCAAGAGATTAGACCTAATCTCTTTTCATTCTCTGCAACGAGAACTCTACCGCAGCCATCTCCTTCTTCCTCATTTTTCCAAGGCTCCGGAACTCTTCCCCAGAAAGGCCATCTCGAAGATCTGAACCGCTCATCTTCTTCCTCGCGATCTCCTCTTTTCATTGACATCAGTTTGGTAAGATTTCTCTCACTTTCATCTTTTCAATCAATTCTCTTTGGTTTAGATTTAGGCTTGATCCCAATCTTTTCCTTTCTTTTCTTTTCCTTTGCGTGTTAGGTTGCGTTTGGTCGGGTTAGATTTGTGGGTTTTGTGATAGAGAGTTTCTCTTCGAATACCCCGATTCCAATCTTCTTCTTGGTTGAGGCAAGTAGATCTGCACTTTATAATTAAACATGTGTGTATGTTTTCCATTGATTATGTGTTTTCTTGTTAGATTTCCCTAATTCCAAGCATGTTCCTGTTATTAATTTGGGGTTAATATGCTAAAATAGTTTTTGGGTAATCTTTAATTAAATTGTAATTTATCTGTTAATTGATGTTTGTGGATATGATGATGGATGTAATTGATTATTGGGGGAGCACGGTGGCTCAATGTTGTGCAGGTAAACTGTTGGAAGGGTTTGGAGTAGATGGAAAATGGTTTTTAGGTGAAAGAAAATAAATATCATAAAATAAAATAATAAAAGGAAGTGTACTGTTGAACGTTCAGAACGTCTGAACGTTCGGTTCAGAACGTTCAGAGGTTCTGAACGTCCGACGCTGGATGTTCGTATGGCCGGCGCAGGAGGGATTTTTAAATTAAAAAAAAAAAGAAGAAAATATACATGCACTGTGGACATTCAGAACGTCAGGATGTTCTGAATGTTCAGTTCAGAACGTTCTGAGACGTTCAGAGTTCAGTCCGGCGCGCAGTATAATTTAATAATAATAATATATATATATATATATTTATATACATGTGAAAATGGCAAATTTCTAAATGCCATATCTTTTAATCTGTCCGTTGGAATTCTACATATAATATACCGTTGGAAAGCTCTCGAGATGTAAAATCCAATGGTTCTAGTTTCATCACGATCGGAGGTCAGAAAGTGATGTAAATATTCAGATTACTGTTTCAGCTCGTTTTAGTGTAAATGAGACTAATAACTTAGGTTTGAGCCTTAGATACTGGAAACCATGAACCTAGTCTCTCACGTGACCATTAATGGGGTATTAAAATCGTAGCACGTGGCTTGGTGTGCTTCGATGAGTTGTCTAGGTATTCGTGTATTGTGTATGGTTTAACCGAATGCGTATGGAATTGAATCAATCAGTGTTTAACATGATTGTACACCCAGGAACTCTTTATAAACATTGTTGATTCGAATTCCCCACGCACTTCGTTAAAACAAATATGGTACATGGATGACAAAACTTGCTTAGGATTGGATTGTAATCTCTCATTGACTTGTTAATTGTATCCGTTGATTTCGTTCATTGTACACTCTCTTGGCATAAAATACCTAATTAATTGTGAAACATAAACTCTTGTAAAATTAGGACAAAGACCTGACTTAGAGTGTAACTTAGAAACCGTGTATCGTGTATTGATAAACATGACTGGCTAGCATGTAAGGGATTATCGTGTGCGGGTTTGTTTTGTATTATTTTGAATGATATAACCCTTAAGAACATGCCTTGTTTGATGAGCTAGCCAGACTTGCTTGTCTTGTTTTCCCCGCGTGTCAGCACTACTTTATTATTATTTGCATATCATGGCCAGCTGCAGTTTGGGGTTTTATTGATGGGCCGGTTACTCGGACATCGAGGTGGGCAGTCGGCTTTGGACGGCGTTCATGGCGTTGAATAGTTGGGAGCGGGCTTGGACCGTGCTACTATTCCCAGGACCGGGAGCTTGGATCCCCCTGGAACCGGACTTTGGTATCAGTAGTCCGGATAGGATTGTTACTGGTACCCCGTGAGGTGGCTTGGACATCCACGGAGTCTCCCTCTTGTGTATTGCATTACATTGGTGGTGGTGATTGTTAGTATTGCTAGGATTCCTGTTTATGATTCTGATGGTTATTTACTCATGCTTTATGCCTAGTTCTGTTCCTTGTATTCACTTGATTATGTTCTGTCATTACTCTTTCACTTGATGCATGTTATGTTTTAATTATATCTTGCTCATCTATTGCTCAACATGTCGTTGACTCTGTTCCTTGGTGTGCAGACTCCTCAGTTGAGTACTACTACGAGGAGCAGGCCGGTGATGAGATCTCAGAGGATCTTCAACCAGCAGAGGAGGTACGAGAGTGGAGTGCCGATGACGTAGAGTAACGTCATTACTACCAGGCATATGAGAGATTCATTTTTGGGACATTTTATTAGATTTTATTTATGTCATTGTTATCATCGTTGAACCTTCCTTTATTGCCTTCATTTGATTTAATGGCCTTAGTTTCTGGGATGGCCATTGTAATTAAACTAACTTCCTTTTTTAGCTTTAATTGTTTCTTGCAACTTTAAATTTAATTGAAATTTATTATCCATTGTTAATATCAATGTATGAATTCTGCTATTGTTTTATGATTTAAGGTTCAAACACATTATCCTCACAGCGGACTTACGATCCTTGGGCCAAAAAGGGCAAAAAAAATTTAATTGGCCCAAAATTTCACTCCCCGAATCCGGTTTATTATCTAAGCGGGTTCGGGGGTCGTGACAGAATGGTATCAGAGCAATGGATGGTTTCTCAAGGTAAAAATTGTAGAAACCATAGGACGCGTGTGAGGATTTCGTTAGTTAATAGGTTAGCTTGGTAATCATTTCCTAGCATTGTGTTGTTAGCTTGAGGTGTATTGGAACTAACCGTGAAGTTGCAGAGGTAGTGTTGAGTTTGTTGGCGTTGATAAGCCCATCCCCACTCGGTTGATTTCAGCATTAAAGGCAGAACGGTTGATAAGGAGTAGTTGTGAAGGCTTTATCGCGTTTATCGCAGAAGACAAGGAGTCTAAGGAGTATTTGTGAAGGCTTTATCGCGTTTATCGCGGAAGACAAGGAGTCTAAGACTGTTAATGAGATTCCTGTAGTGCGAGAATTCCCGGATTTATTTCCGGAGGAGATCCCTTATTTGCCACCTGTTCGTGAGTTGGATTTCATGATAGAATTGCAATTGGGTACAACACCTATTTCTAAAAGCTCCGTATAGGATGGCTCCAGCAGAATTGAAGGAGTTGAAGACTCAAATAGAAGATCTGTTGGATAAGGGATTCATCAAGCCCAGTGTTTCACCGTGGGGAGCTCCAGTGATATTTGTGAAGAAGAAGGACGGAACCATGAGGATGTGTATAGATTACAGACAGCTGAATCAGGTGACTATTAAGAACAAGTATCCGTTACCGATGATTGATGAGTTGTTTGATCAGTTGCAGGGAGCCCAATTCTTTTCGAAGATAGATCTGCGTTCCGGTTATCATCAGCTACGAGTCAGGAAGGAGGATGTTCCTAAGACTGCATTCCGGACGAGATATGGCCATTTTGAGTTTCTTGTGATGCCTTTTGGGTTGACGAACGCACCAGCAGTTTTTATGGCACTGATGAATAAGGTGTTTGCTCCTTTCTTAGACTAGTTTGTGGTTGTCTTCATTGATGATATATTGGAGTACATAAAGGATTATGATTTTCCGATTAAGTACCATCCTGGTAAGGTGAATGTGGTAGAGATGCTCTCAGCAGGAAAGCAGCCTTCAGTGGGTGTGTAATGCCAGAATGGAGATGGATAGAGCAGTTCAGAGATATGGATGTGGAAGTATGGCCAGTCAAGGAGAAAGTATTGGTTGCAACTTTGGGAGTTTGGGAGCCAGAAATAATTAACAGGATCAAGGAAGCTCAGAAGGATGATCCTGAGTTGCAGAGAATTATTGACCACATCGATGACCATTCAGAGTTCAGATTGATTGAAGGAATTCTGTACTGTAAGGACAGGTTGTGTGTGCCAGATGTGCAAGACATCAAGTTAGAGCTGATGACGGATGCGCATCACACCAGATATTCAGTTCACCTGGGGAGCACCAAAATGTATCAGAATTTGAAGAATCACTATTGGTGGGTGAAAATGAAGAAAGAGATTGCAGAATTTGTCGCTAAGTGTATGACTTGTCAGCAGATTAAGGCAAAACACAAGAAGCCTCTTGGTTTGCTTCACCCGTTGGACATTCCGAAGTGGAAATGGGAGCATATCACCATGGATTTTGTGTCAGGGTTGCCAAACACCAGGAAGGGCAATGATGCTATTTGGGTGATTGTGGATAGATTGACTAAGTCAGCACATTTTCTGTCATTCAAGACTGGTCAGTTTATGAATAAGATGACTGTGTTGTACATGGATAATATAGTCAAGCTACATGGAGTGCCTAAGTCCATAGTATCCAATCGAGACCTTAAGTTTGTCTCTCGGTTTTGGTCTACTTTCTAGTCATCTATTGGTACTCAATTGAAGTTCAGTACAGCGTACCACCCTCAGACAGATGGACAGTCTGAGCGTACCATACAGACATTGGAAGATCTTCTCCGAGCATGTGTTTTGGATTTCAAGGAGAGTTGGGATGAACGCTTGCCTCTATGTGAGTTTGCCTACAATAACAGCTATCATTTAAGTATTGGTATGGCACCGTTTGAGGCATTGTACGGGCGGAGATGTAGGACTCCAGCTTGTTGGGAAGAAGTAGGAGTTCGGAGTTTCTATGGACCCTCAAAGATTGATGACTCCAGCGAGAAAGTCAGAATTATTCAGATGAGAATGAAAGAGTCTTGCGATCGTCAGAAGAGCTATGCAGACAAGAGGCGGAGACCTCTAGAATTTCAAGTGGGGGATAAGGTGTTTTTGAAGGTGTCACCGATGAGAGGAGTTGTCAGATTCGGACAGAAAAGGAAGCTTGCGAAGAGGTTTGTGGGACCATTCGAGATTAAGAGTAGGATTGGAGACTTGGCCTATCGTCTCGTGCTACCGCCTGAGTTAGCTGGTGTGCACGACATTTTCCATATCTCAATGGTTCGGAAATATGTTCCAAATCCTGCCCATGCGTTGCAGCACGAGCCGCTTCAGTTACAGGCAGATGCGACCTATGTGGAGCGTCCGGCACAGATCATTGACACCAAGGAAGTAGTGCTGCGTACCAAGACCATTCAGTGAGTTAAGGTACAGTGGGAGCATCATACTCCGGATGAGGCTACGTGGGAGCTCAAAGACCAGATGCAGAAGGCGTATCCTTATCTCTTTCCCGATGAGGTATGTTTAGGCATTTGGGGGACCAAATGTTCTTTTTAGAGGTGATAGATGTAAGGTCCGTGACCTTACTGGGTCAGTTGGGCCCAATAACCAGCCCGTTGACCCATTTATTTTGAAATTATTATTATTATTATTGTTTTGTTAGATATTTAGGTGGGTTTAGATAGTGAGCGAGTTTCTTTTAGCGTTAGAATAGTGTCTGCGGAGTTTCGTTGGATTCTGAGTTCGTTTGACCCTAGTAGGGAGTAGTTTGCAATTTAGGGAAAATTAGGTGTTTTTCCAAAAAATTCCTATTGCCGTGATTTTGGATTCGTTGGAAAGCACTCATCGCGCTGATCATTTTTGTCTTCTAGCTCATTGCGATCCGACGACCCGAAACCCTTCTAATAATTCATTCTTTCACCGGACCCACTTAAGGGGAAACTTGTCCTTTCGTCATCCCTTTCTTCTTAAGCAAGAGATTAGACCTAATCTCTTTTCATTCTCTGCAACGAGAACTCTACCGCAGCCATCTCCTTCTTCCTCATTTTTCCAAGGCTCCGGAACTCTTCCCCAGAAAGGCCATCTCGAAGATCTGAACCGCTCATCTTCTTCCTCGCGATCTCCTCTTTTCATTGACATCAGTTTGGTAAGATTTCTCTCACTTTCATCTTTTCAATCAATTCTCTTTGGTTTAGATTTAGGCTTGATCCCAATCTTTTCCTTTCTTTTCTTTTCCTTTGCGTGTTAGGTTGCGTTTGGTCGGGTTAGATTTGTGGGTTTTGTGATAGAGAGTTTCTCTTCGAATACCCCGATTCCAATCTTCTTCTTGGTTGAGGCAAGTAGATCTGCACTTTATAATTAAACATGTGTGTATGTTTTCCATTGATTATGTGTTTTCTTGTTAGATTTCCCTAATTCCAAGCATGTTCCTGTTATTAATTTGGGGTTAATATGCTAAAATAGTTTTTGGGTAATCTTTAATTAAATTGTAATTTATCTGTTAATTGATGTTTGTGGATATGATGATGGATGTAATTGATTATTGGGGGAGCACGGTGGCTCAATGTTGTGCAGGTAAACTGTTGGAAGGGTTTGGAGTAGATGGAAAATGGTTTTTAGGTGAAAGAAAATAAATATCATAAAATAAAATAATAAAAGGAAGTGTACTGTTGAACGTTCAGAACGTCTGAACGTTCGGTTCAGAACGTTCAGAGGTTCTGAACGTCCGACGCTGGATGTTCGTATGGCCGGCGCAGGAGGGATTTTTAAATTAAAAAAAAAAAGAAGAAAATATACATGCACTGTGGACATTCAGAACGTCAGGATGTTCTGAATGTTCAGTTCAGAACGTTCTGAGACGTTCAGAGTTCAGTCCGGCGCGCAGTATAATTTAATAATAATAATATATATATATATATATTTATATACATGTGAAAATGGCAAATTTCTAAATGCCATATCTTTTAATCTGTCCGTTGGAATTCTACATATAATATACCGTTGGAAAGCTCTCGAGATGTAAAATCCAATGGTTCTAGTTTCATCACGATCGGAGGTCAGAAAGTGATGTAAATATTCAGATTACTGTTTCAGCTCGTTTTAGTGTAAATGAGACTAATAACTTAGGTTTGAGCCTTAGATACTGGAAACCATGAACCTAGTCTCTCACGTGACCATTAATGGGGTATTAAAATCGTAGCACGTGGCTTGGTGTGCTTCGATGAGTTGTCTAGGTATTCGTGTATTGTGTATGGTTTAACCGAATGCGTATGGAATTGAATCAATCAGTGTTTAACATGATTGTACACCCAGGAACTCTTTATAAACATTGTTGATTCGAATTCCCCACGCACTTCGTTAAAACAAATATGGTACATGGATGACAAAACTTGCTTAGGATTGGATTGTAATCTCTCATTGACTTGTTAATTGTATCCGTTGATTTCGTTCATTGTACACTCTCTTGGCATAAAATACCTAATTAATTGTGAAACATAAACTCTTGTAAAATTAGGACAAAGACCTGACTTAGAGTGTAACTTAGAAACCGTGTATCGTGTATTGATAAACATGACTGGCTAGCATGTAAGGGATTATCGTGTGCGGGTTTGTTTTGTATTATTTTGAATGATATAACCCTTAAGAACATGCCTTGTTTGATGAGCTAGCCAGACTTGCTTGTCTTGTTTTCCCCGCGTGTCAGCACTACTTTATTATTATTTGCATATCATGGCCAGCTGCAGTTTGGGGTTTTATTGATGGGCCGGTTACTCGGACATCGAGGTGGGCAGTCGGCTTTGGACGGCGTTCATGGCGTTGAATAGTTGGGAGCGGGCTTGGACCGTGCTACTATTCCCAGGACCGGGAGCTTGGATCCCCCTGGAACCGGACTTTGGTATCAGTAGTCCGGATAGGATTGTTACTGGTACCCCGTGAGGTGGCTTGGACATCCACGGAGTCTCCCTCTTGTGTATTGCATTACATTGGTGGTGGTGATTGTTAGTATTGCTAGGATTCCTGTTTATGATTCTGATGGTTATTTACTCATGCTTTATGCCTAGTTCTGTTCCTTGTATTCACTTGATTATGTTCTGTCATTACTCTTTCACTTGATGCATGTTATGTTTTAATTATATCTTGCTCATCTATTGCTCAACATGTCGTTGACTCTGTTCCTTGGTGTGCAGACTCCTCAGTTGAGTACTACTACGAGGAGCAGGCCGGTGATGAGATCTCAGAGGATCTTCAACCAGCAGAGGAGGTACGAGAGTGGAGTGCCGATGACGTAGAGTAACGTCATTACTACCAGGCATATGAGAGATTCATTTTTGGGACATTTTATTAGATTTTATTTATGTCATTGTTATCATCGTTGAACCTTCCTTTATTGCCTTCATTTGATTTAATGGCCTTAGTTTCTGGGATGGCCATTGTAATTAAACTAACTTCCTTTTTTAGCTTTAATTGTTTCTTGCAACTTTAAATTTAATTGAAATTTATTATCCATTGTTAATATCAATGTATGAATTCTGCTATTGTTTTATGATTTAAGGTTCAAACACATTATCCTCACAGCGGACTTACGATCCTTGGGCCAAAAAGGGCAAAAAAATTTTAATTGGCCCAAAATTTCACTCCCCGAATCCGGTTTATTATCTAAGCGGGTTCGGGGGTCGTGACAGAATGGTATCAGAGCAATGGATGGTTTCTCAAGGTAAAAATTGTAGAAACCATAGGACGCGTGTGAGGATTTCGTTAGTTAATAGGTTAGCTTGGTAATCATTTCCTAGCATTGTGTTGTTAGCTTGAGGTGTATTGGAACTAACCGTGAAGTTGCAGAGGTAGTGTTGAGTTTGTTGGCGTTGATAAGCCCATCCCCACTCGGTTGATTTCAGCATTAAAGGCAGAACGGTTGATAAGGAGTAGTTGTGAAGGCTTTATCGCGTTTATCGCAGAAGACAAGGAGTCTAAGGAGTATTTGTGAAGGCTTTATCGCGTTTATCGCGGAAGACAAGGAGTCTAAGACTGTTAATGAGATTCCTGTAGTGCGAGAATTCCCGGATTTATTTCCGGAGGAGATCCCTTATTTGCCACCTGTTCGTGAGTTGGATTTCATGATAGAATTGCAATTGGGTACAACACCTATTTCTAAAAGCTCCGTATAGGATGGCTCCAGCAGAATTGAAGGAGTTGAAGACTCAAATAGAAGATCTGTTGGATAAGGGATTCATCAAGCCCAGTGTTTCACCGTGGGGAGCTCCAGTGATATTTGTGAAGAAGAAGGACGGAACCATGAGGATGTGTATAGATTACAGACAGCTGAATCAGGTGACTATTAAGAACAAGTATCCGTTACCGATGATTGATGAGTTGTTTGATCAGTTGCAGGGAGCCCAATTCTTTTCGAAGATAGATCTGCGTTCCGGTTATCATCAGCTACGAGTCAGGAAGGAGGATGTTCCTAAGACTGCATTCCGGACGAGATATGGCCATTTTGAGTTTCTTGTGATGCCTTTTGGGTTGACGAACGCACCAGCAGTTTTTATGGCACTGATGAATAAGGTGTTTGCTCCTTTCTTAGACTAGTTTGTGGTTGTCTTCATTGATGATATATTGGAGTACATAAAGGATTATGATTTTCCGATTAAGTACCATCCTGGTAAGGTGAATGTGGTAGAGATGCTCTCAGCAGGAAAGCAGCCTTCAGTGGGTGTGTAATGCCAGAATGGAGATGGATAGAGCAGTTCAGAGATATGGATGTGGAAGTATGGCCAGTCAAGGAGAAAGTATTGGTTGCAACTTTGGGAGTTTGGGAGCCAGAAATAATTAACAGGATCAAGGAAGCTCAGAAGGATGATCCTGAGTTGCAGAGAATTATTGACCACATCGATGACCATTCAGAGTTCAGATTGATTGAAGGAATTCTGTACTGTAAGGACAGGTTGTGTGTGCCAGATGTGCAAGACATCAAGTTAGAGCTGATGACGGATGCGCATCACACCAGATATTCAGTTCACCTGGGGAGCACCAAAATGTATCAGAATTTGAAGAATCACTATTGGTGGGTGAAAATGAAGAAAGAGATTGCAGAATTTGTCGCTAAGTGTATGACTTGTCAGCAGATTAAGGCAAAACACAAGAAGCCTCTTGGTTTGCTTCACCCGTTGGACATTCCGAAGTGGAAATGGGAGCATATCACCATGGATTTTGTGTCAGGGTTGCCAAACACCAGGAAGGGCAATGATGCTATTTGGGTGATTGTGGATAGATTGACTAAGTCAGCACATTTTCTGTCATTCAAGACTGGTCAGTTTATGAATAAGATGACTGTGTTGTACATGGATAATATAGTCAAGCTACATGGAGTGCCTAAGTCCATAGTATCCAATCGAGACCTTAAGTTTGTCTCTCGGTTTTGGTCTACTTTCTAGTCATCTATTGGTACTCAATTGAAGTTCAGTACAGCGTACCACCCTCAGACAGATGGACAGTCTGAGCGTACCATACAGACATTGGAAGATCTTCTCCGAGCATGTGTTTTGGATTTCAAGGAGAGTTGGGATGAACGCTTGCCTCTATGTGAGTTTGCCTACAATAACAGCTATCATTTAAGTATTGGTATGGCACCGTTTGAGGCATTGTACGGGCGGAGATGTAGGACTCCAGCTTGTTGGGAAGAAGTAGGAGTTCGGAGTTTCTATGGACCCTCAAAGATTGATGACTCCAGCGAGAAAGTCAGAATTATTCAGATGAGAATGAAAGAGTCTTGCGATCGTCAGAAGAGCTATGCAGACAAGAGGCGGAGACCTCTAGAATTTCAAGTGGGGGATAAGGTGTTTTTGAAGGTGTCACCGATGAGAGGAGTTGTCAGATTCGGACAGAAAAGGAAGCTTGCGAAGAGGTTTGTGGGACCATTCGAGATTAAGAGTAGGATTGGAGACTTGGCCTATCGTCTCGTGCTACCGCCTGAGTTAGCTGGTGTGCACGACATTTTCCATATCTCAATGGTTCGGAAATATGTTCCAAATCCTGCCCATGCGTTGCAGCACGAGCCGCTTCAGTTACAGGCAGATGCGACCTATGTGGAGCGTCCGGCACAGATCATTGACACCAAGGAAGTAGTGCTGCGTACCAAGACCATTCAGTGAGTTAAGGTACAGTGGGAGCATCATACTCCGGATGAGGCTACGTGGGAGCTCAAAGACCAGATGCAGAAGGCGTATCCTTATCTCTTTCCCGATGAGGTATGTTTAGGCATTTGGGGGACCAAATGTTCTTTTTAGAGGTGATAGATGTAAGGTCCGTGACCTTACTGGGTCAGTTGGGCCCAATAACCAGCCCGTTGACCCATTTATTTTGAAATTATTATTATTATTATTGTTTTGTTAGATATTTAGGTGGGTTTAGATAGTGAGCGAGTTTCTTTTAGCGTTAGAATAGTGTCTGCGGAGTTTCGTTGGATTCTGAGTTCGTTTGACCCTAGTAGGGAGTAGTTTGCAATTTAGGGAAAATTAGGTGTTTTTCCAAAAAATTCCTATTGCCGTGATTTTGGATTCGTTGGAAAGCACTCATCGCGCTGATCATTTTTGTCTTCTAGCTCATTGCGATCCGACGACCCGAAACCCTTCTAATAATTCATTCTTTCACCGGACCCACTTAAGGGGAAACTTGTCCTTTCGTCATCCCTTTCTTCTTAAGCAAGAGATTAGCCCTAATCTCTTTTCATTCTCTGCAACGAGAACTCTACCGCAGCCATCTCCTTCTTCCTCATTTTTCCAAGGCTCCGGAACTCTTCCCCAGAAAGGCCATCTCGAAGATCTGAACCGCTCATCTTCTTCCTCGCGATCTCCTCTTTTCATTGACATCAGTTTGGTAAGATTTCTCTCACTTTCATCTTTTCAATCAATTCTCTTTGGTTTAGATTTAGGCTTGATCCCAATCTTTTCCTTTCTTTTCTTTTCCTTTGCGTGTTAGGTTGCGTTTGGTCGGGTTAGATTTGTGGGTTTTGTGATAGAGAGTTTCTCTTCGAATACCCCGATTCCAATCTTCTTCTTGGTTGAGGCAAGTAGATCTGCACTTTATAATTAAACATGTGTGTATGTTTTCCATTGATTATGTGTTTTCTTGTTAGATTTCCCTAATTCCAAGCATGTTCCTGTTATTAATTTGGGGTTAATATGCTAAAATAGTTTTTGGGTAATCTTTAATTAAATTGTAATTTATCTGTTAATTGATGTTTGTGGATATGATGATGGATGTAATTGATTATTGGGGGAGCACGGTGGCTCAATGTTGTGCAGGTAAACTGTTGGAAGGGTTTGGAGTAGATGGAAAATGGTTTTTAGGTGAAAGAAAATAAATATCATAAAATAAAATAATAAAAGGAAGTGTACTGTTGAACGTTCAGAACGTCTGAACGTTCGGTTCAGAACGTTCAGAGGTTCTGAACGTCCGACGCTGGATGTTCGTATGGCCGGCGCAGGAGGGATTTTTAAATTAAAAAAAAAAAGAAGAAAATATACATGCACTGTGGACATTCAGAACGTCAGGATGTTCTGAATGTTCAGTTCAGAACGTTCTGAGACGTTCAGAGTTCAGTCCGGCGCGCAGTATAATTTAATAATAATAATATATATATATATATATTTATATACATGTGAAAATGGCAAATTTCTAAATGCCATATCTTTTAATCTGTCCGTTGGAATTCTACATATAATATACCGTTGGAAAGCTCTCGAGATGTAAAATCCAATGGTTCTAGTTTCATCACGATCGGAGGTCAGAAAGTGATGTAAATATTCAGATTACTGTTTCAGCTCGTTTTAGTGTAAATGAGACTAATAACTTAGGTTTGAGCCTTAGATACTGGAAACCATGAACCTAGTCTCTCACGTGACCATTAATGGGGTATTAAAATCGTAGCACGTGGCTTGGTGTGCTTCGATGAGTTGTCTAGGTATTCGTGTATTGTGTATGGTTTAACCGAATGCGTATGGAATTGAATCAATCAGTGTTTAACATGATTGTACACCCAGGAACTCTTTATAAACATTGTTGATTCGAATTCCCCACGCACTTCGTTAAAACAAATATGGTACATGGATGACAAAACTTGCCTAGGATTGGATTGTAATCTCTCATTGACTTGTTAATTGTATCCGTTGATTTCGTTCCTTGTACACTCTCTTGGCATAAAATACCTAATTAATTGTGAAACATAAACTCTTGTAAAATTAGGACAAAGACCTGACTTAGAGTGTAACTTAGAAACCGTGTATCGTGTATTGATAAACATGACTGGCTAGCATGTAAGGGATTATCGTGTGCGGGTTTGTTTTGTATTATTTTGAATGAGATAACCCTTAAGAACATGCCTTGTTTGATGAGCTAGCCAGACTTGCTTGTCTTGTTTTCCCCGCGTGTCAGCACTACTTTATTATTATTTGCATATCATGGCCAGCTGCAGTTTGGGGTTTTATTGATGGGCCGGTTACTCGGACATCGAGGTGGGCAGTCGGCTTTGGACGGCGTTCATGGCGTTGAATAGTTGGGAGCGGGCTTGGACCGTGCTACTATTCCCAGGACCGGGAGCTTGGATCCCCCTGGAACCGGACTTTGGTATCAGTAGTCCGGATAGGATTGTTACTGGTACCCCGTGAGGTGGCTTGGACATCCACGGAGTCTCCCTCTTGTGTATTGCATTACATTGGTGGTGGTGATTGTTAGTATTGCTAGGATTCCTGTTTATGATTCTGATGGTTATTTACTCATGCTTTATGCCTAGTTCTGTTCCTTGTATTCACTTGATTATGTTCTGTCATTACTCTTTCACTTGATGCATGTTATGTTTTAATTATATCTTGCTCATCTATTGCTCAACATGTCGTTGACTCTGTTCCTTGGTGTGCAGACTCCTCAGTTGAGTACTACTACGAGGAGCAGGCCGGTGATGAGATCTCAGAGGATCTTCAACCAGCAGAGGAGGTACGAGAGTGGAGTGCCGATGACGTAGAGTAACGCCATTACTACCAGGCTTATGAGAGATTCATTTTTGGGACATTTTATTAGATTTTATTTATGTCATTGTTATCATCGTTGAACCTTCCTTTATTGCCTTCATTTGATTTAATGGCCTTAGTTTCTGGGATGGCCATTGTAATTAAACTAACTTCCTTTTTTAGCTTTAATTGTTTCTTGCAACTTTAAATTTAATTGAGATTTATTATCCATTGTTAATATCAATGTATGAATTCCGCTATTGTTTTATGATTTGAGGTTCAAATACATTACCCTCACAGTGGACTTACGATCCTTGGGCCAAAAAGGGCAAAAAAATTTTAATTGGCCCAAAATTTCACTCCCCGGATCCGGTTTATTATCTAATCGGGTTCGGGGGACGTGACAGGAGATACCTGATATAATCAGGTTTTCGATCAGCCAAAAATGAGCTTTCTCGTGGGAAATCATGTATTAATAATATAGATTAATTTCTCCTTTGAGGGAGTTAGATCACAGACCACGCCTGCTAATGAGTACACCACGGCATTGGCCCGATTTCTCCCTTGTCTTTCAGATTTTTTGTCACCTCTTGTTATTGATGTTGTTGTTTTTTTCACCCTAGCCATTGGATCTTGGACCAGTGTAGCCCACACATATATGGGAAAGAGGAGCCCGCACAGAGAAGAGGAATGCACACTAGTGGAAAGGTAGCCCACACGTGTGAAAGATGAGCCTACACAAGTGGAATGGTAGCCCACACTTGTGGGAAGAGGATCCCATTGAACATATAATTGATAACTTGATTGATACATATGATTAATAGCGCATAAGATCATGCTAATAACGTTCATGCGTTCAATTTTATGGCGGGTTATAACTCCTCGTGAAGTCAAATTTTAGGACATATCATTGGAAGGGTGGCATTCATTTTGACTAGCTCAAATTATCAATTGGTGGGCCTCACACTAGAGTTCCACACATCCCACTCATGAAAGCATGTGGGAGACGCTTAAGGGATTCGGATGCAAGATCCAAACCTCCCTGGTTTGGAAAAGAAAAGCCATATAAGAGCATCTCCAAGAGAGATGTCTAATTTGGATATGCCTTCTTTAAAAAAAAAAAAGGATATGCCTTTTTGAAAATGAAGGCTTATGTGGCAAATTGACCATTTGCAATTTGACATCTGTATTGGAGTAAACTCCACCCCACATGCGAAATGTAATAATTTATTATTATTTTTATTTTACCTATTTTATATATTAAACCCAACTCATCTATATTAGTCCATTTGGAATAAAATAATACAAAATATGATTTGGCATCTCACTTTTTCACATATCAAATTTGGCATCTCACTCCTATATGCCAAATGCATCTCATTTCTGGCATAGCTTCTGGAGTGAATATCCATGGCAAAAATTCCACATGGCATGTCCACCCTGGAATATTTAGCATCTCTATTGTAGATGCTCTAACTTAGCACCGGCTAGAAGTACCTAAACCCAAATCCAGCCAAAAACTGAACATAGCTTAGTCCCCCTATCCAATTATAATTTTGTTTGGTATGGTCTCTCATTTAATTGTTTTCACTTCTACCCATTCACGTCAAACAAGTATTTGGGATGTGATTTACTATAAATATTCATAAAGAACATGTCAAAACATTTTAGTAAAAAAAGGACTTCATGCAGTTGGATGATGTCACCAGTTTAATGTTTAACTAATCCACCAAACAACAAGGTTTGGTTTCTTGGTGAAGTCACCTTATTAATATTTAAACAAGTAAACAATAATAATATATGACTCTGACTTTAACCCCTTTTACAACACTTGTAAAGGAATTATAAACTTTAAAAAGCCCACTTTAACAACATGCGTGCCGGTGGATGGTTGGATATAACAGGAATGCTATAAATTACGCATATAGAACTCACATGTCTCCTTTGTTAGATTGCCTCAATTTTTCATTTTTATTTATTTATTTATTTGTGAAGGGCCTGCAAAATAGATGGCCTGAACATCTTTGTCTAAAGAGTTTATTTGCCTGCCCTTGTTTTTAATTCAATAGATAGGACCATTTACTCAAAATTTTAATTATTATTAATATTTTTCAAACGGAGGGTTCCCGAGCCTTTGGGCTGGACTAATCTCTCCGGACCTAAAGAGAAGCCGGATAAAATACCTGTGGCCCTCAAGTGGTAAAACTAGTGGACTCAACCTTTGAATTTTTAAGAATGAGAAACCATAGATCGATACCATAACCTCTAGCTCCGAAAAAGAGATGAACCGCGGTCTTGATCACTCTGCCATATACATTAATCATATATATTATGTCAATTTATATACAATCATCCACCATGCATGCAAGTGAGTAGAGTGGGCCATAAAGCGTGGATCTTACTATAAATGTCCGTAGATAATCATCTTTTTTAAGTAGTGGTATGGATTGCTTTAAAAAAAGAAGAAAAAAAAAGTAGTGGCATGGATCGTCAAAAAAATTCAAGGCAAGAATAACATGGTCTATTAATTGCAACGCATAAAAGGCACTTCAGACGGGTCCATTAGGTTGTTGAAAGTCTAGTCATATGCACATTTATATCTTTAAATGGTTGACAACCCCATAGACCTAAGAATTTGATAAAAAGGAGTAGCAATGAGAAATTAGGGTTATATCAATAAAAACAAACTGCATTAAAATTTGTTGGGCCCAACTCTTCCATCTCATGTGGTTTCTATATGTACCATATCTTCTTAGAGAAGTCACAATTGCTCGCTCTTATACAAGTCTTTCACTCCCATTTCCATCAAATGAAGTAAATCCTTATGTGTACATTTATTTATTTATTTACTTTTTAATATCGAAATCCGACCACAATTTTTTAGATTCTCCAATGTAGCTAGGATTTCATTTAATGTCCATAGATACTTATTAGCCCTTTCTATAACACTCCTAATCACCAAATTTATAAGGACACTGTTCAGTGATGATGGGTATTCATTTTCCAAATAAGGAGATTATTTCACAATGCACTTGGATAGGACTACGACCTAAGAATAGGAGATTGCGGTCTTGAATTGGTTTTCTCTCCATCTCTCTCTTTGGAGTCACATTTCCAAGCAAAGGCTTGACTTACCAAATGCGTGAGAAGGCTGGGACTTCATATGCCTTGAGAATAGTCAATTCTCGTAGGGGCCACACGTACACCCTTATTAGAGGAAAAAAAAGCCTTGATTTCTTTTATATTTTGGTTTTAATCGTTTTTTTTTAATCCTTTCAGAGGACTCAAACGCACATGCCAACATATAATACACATCTGCAACTAGGTTAGGAACAGCCAATGATTCAATTTAATGCAAATAATAAGGTCCCCAAGTAATCACCAACTACAAAACCTGTGCATATCTTTCCAAATTTTGCATTTGATATCCATTGCAATACTTGTAAAACCTACACTAATGTGTAAGTCACAACTAACCATATACAATTCAAAATCTCCATCAAAACACAAACCAAATTACAAGCCAAATTTCACACATCAAACTTAACCTTAAATCAAGTAATAGATCCTGAGATTGGGCTTTGGTCAGGTCGATCAGTCGGGTTTGGTTGGGCCCAACCCAAGTTGCACATTTTTTACTTGCTGATTGCACAATTCCGCGTATTATCTCCACCGTCGTACATTTTACTTTACTTTATTTGTTATTACTTGCTAATTGCACAATCCCGCGTATTATCTCTACCGTCGTACATTTTACTTTACTTTATTTGTTATCTCGTTTTCTTTCCGTCTACAAAAGCGACTTCTTATCTTTTGTCCTCTCATTTTTCCTACGTAGATCGCAAAACCACTACAAGGTCTAGAAAAGGAAAGGAAAACCAATTGCTTCGGAATTAGGGCTAGGGTTCCATCTCTCTCCACCGACGCAAAATCTGTAAGTTTCCAATCTTCAATCCCTTTCTTCGTTTGGTGTTTTCAAGGCCTCGATTTTACAAACCAGCTGCAGAAACGGATTCGGCTCGCAAAAATAACCTAACTTGGTTGTTTTTCCCCAAATCTAGGGTTCGAAAATTGGGGATTTGGGATGAAATCGTGGATTGGGCACTGATTCTTCCAGGATTTGACAGCATGAAAGCGGATTAGGATCCGGAGCAGAACGTAGGTTAGGATTGGGGGTTATCTGTTAGGGCATTTTTTTTTCTTCTTTCGAGGCTGGAAGCACACGGAAATTTGGGATTGTCGAGGTTAGCGTGTAGAGCGGGATTGGGAATTCTGATGGAAATTAGGGTTTTTTGTGTAAGAGGATTGTCAAGAGGATAATGTGTATTCTCTGCGTGGTGCAGAAGTGGTCTCGCAAGGTCGCGACCATGCTCCCTTGGTTGGTAATTCCTTTGATTGGGCTATGGGCTCTCTCGCAGCTGTTGCCGCCCGGCTATCGGTTTGAGGTCACCTCGCCGCGCCTGGCATGCGTTCTGGTGCTTTTGGTCACCCTCTTCTGGTATGAGGTTTTGATGCCACGGCTTTCTACATGGCGAGCCCATCGGAGCGCTCGCCTGAGGGAGCTTAGGCGGTTCGAGGCCATAGAGTTGCAGAAGCTTCGGAAGACCGCCACGCGTCGGTGCCGGAACTGTTACACACCATACCGGGATCAGAACCCCAGTGGGGGGAAATTCATGTGCTCGTACTGTGGGCATATCTCGAAGAGGCCAGTGTTGGACATACCGAGCCCGGCTATGTTGGGGATTTCAAATTCGGGGATAGGGAAGATCTGGAATGGGAAGGCGTGGTCGGAGAATGGGTGGATTTGTGGGCAGGATTGGTCTGAGAATGGGAACTGGGCGCCATCTTTTGGAGGGAAATCAAATTATTTAGGGAGGAACGGACCGCCTTTTTTCGGTGGTGACAGCCGGTATTCACCTGAAAAGCCTTATTCAGGCGTTTTTGTTTTTGGTAAGCTGCTTTCGTATTTCTTCTTGAGCCTACGTTGGCTGTGGAGAAAGATCTTTCGTGTCAGTTCAACGGGGGATGATGGTTCATTGGACGCAGAAAATGAAGGGATGCTGTCTGGGAAAGGAGAAAATGGTGCTAATTTTCATGAAAGCCGAAGTGAGAAAGCCCGCAGGAAAGCAGAAGAGAAGAGACAGGCTAGAATGGAAAGGGAACTTCTAGAGGAGGAAGAGAGAAAGCAAAGGGAAGAGGTAGCGAGATTGGTGGAAGAACGGAGGAAATTGAGGGATGAGCAGTTGGAGGCTGAGAAGGAGCGTGATAAGGGTTCAACTCCTGATAGGGAAAGGGGAAATAGGAGAGAAGCAGAGAGGAGGCGGCAGGAAAAGAGGAAGGAGAAGGATAGGGGGTCTAGTAAAAGCAATTCTGATGTAGAAGACATGGAGAGGAAGTCTAACAGGGAAAATGAAAGAAAGCGTGATTTTGAGAAGAGAAGCGAGATTGAAAGAAGAGACATTCAGAAAAACCCAACAGAAAGTATCAGAGTGCCGAGTTCTGACACGGGGCATGCTATAAAAAGTGCTACAAATAATTTTAGTAGGGTAAGTGGTGGTGGCAGCAGATACTTTGATCGAATGAAGGGTTCCTTCCTATCTTCATCTAAAGCCTTCGATGGAGCTGGGTTTTTTGGGAGGCCTGTGCATAATTCTGCAACTACTGGTACAAAAGTGAATAAGCCAACTGGCTTTGGAGAGCATATACAATCTTCTGCCAACAGGAGGGAGGTACATTCGGCTGAACATATAAATGGAAAATTTTCTATAAATGGAGAAGATAAGGCCATCCAGATTTCTTCCCACCGACCTGTAAGTTGTGATCCATTACAGTGTATTGTTGTTCTGATTGTTTTGCCCTTTATTTTGGCTATGGATAAATACAAATTTGCCTCTTCTGGTTTTTTTGGAGAAATGTTGAACAAAGTTGACGAGCATTTACTGTATAGAATTTACTACTCTTGTTTTTCTTTTTGATTTAAACTTATGAACGGGTCATGGTTTTCTTATTTGACTGAATGCTAAGTGCATCACACTTTTCAGTGGCTGAAACTCCTCCATGTAGTGAGTGTGCCCTACACATCACAATGAATTAGAATCAGTGTAGGTTACTGGTCAAAGCTATACACACACATACGCACACATTAACACATGCTAGACAGCACCCGGGTGTTTTTTAGGAGAAAAACGCCTCTCCAAGTTGGGCTTGCTAGGATGCATGATGATCATGGAAGTTCATTGGATGGAAAGATCAAAGATCTATATGAGACCTACTATATTCAAAATTCTGACTCCATAAGGTCATCCTAACTTTTTGATCAATGGCCTTAAAATTTTAATGATTTAGAGGCATCATTTTATTTTGATTTCAATCTAATGGTGAGTAAAAGTTGGATGAGTATCAAATTTGGACTTGTGACTAATCATTTTGGGAGGAGGTGGGGGTAGTGTGTTAAAAGTCTAGATTGACTCAGGGTGGGCCCCATGACAAAAAAAGAGGGGCGGAAAAAGGCGCGTTTTTAAAATGGGGTTTTTTGAACATTAAAAAAGGGGTGTTTTGGAGAATTCTTCTCTCTCTCTCTATATATATATATATATTTATATTTATATATATAGAGTAGATTTGGGTTATCTTATTACAGGATGATGCTGATGCTGATGTTATTACTTTAATGATCAATAGAAAGCATCGACTCATCCTTTGACCATTTATAATCACCTAGGCATGTTGGCCCTTTTCTTCTTGGATTGATATGCTGGTGACTACTTTTTATTATTTATGCAAGTTAATCTTACAAGGATTCTATAATAAATGACTTGTGAACTACTAGTCTTTGCCTGTAACATTATATATCTGTCCCTTGCAGTACTGCACATTTGATCACAGAACAAGTAACTTGTGCCTTTACATTCCTGGTAGAATTTGCAAGAATAAATTATTACTAACTGCTATCATCCAGGTGGGGTCAGATGTCCAACCACGTCCCGCCGTCCAGAAGAAATCATGGCAGCAACTATTCACTCGTTCTCCAACAACTACTTCATCTCTGGATACAAATAGTACCATAGGGAAACAGAGTCAGAGTTGCCAATCAGAAGCTCAGAATCTACAGTTACCTGATCAGTCACCATTTAATTATCATTTAAATAAACAAATTAATTTTGGGCTACCCATGACTTATACTAACTCTCCCTTATCTACTGGTTCAATGAAGAGTAGTTCAGCTTCTCCTCCTGTGCCTGCATTTCCTCTTGTTGGGGGACCTGCACATGATTTTATGTTTGAAGAGGCTGAGGTTTTCGAGGACCCATGTTATGTACCTGATCCAGCATCTTTGCTTGGACCGGTATCAGAGTCACTTGACAACTTCCCATTGGACCTGGGAACCGGGTTTATAACAAATACAAGATCAGAAAGACCCCATGCTCTCAAAAGCATGTATGCTGCTGCAGATGTTAATAGGCCTGCTCCAATTGGACCGGTATCAGAGTCACTTGACAACTTCCCATTTGACATGGGAACCAGGTTTATAACAAATACAAGATCAGAAGGACCCCATGCTCCCAAAAACATGTATGCTGCTGCAGATGTTAATAGGCCTGCTCCAATTGAGTCCCCTTTTTCACGGTCACGAGTTACTCAAGAAACGCATGCCGGTTTTGGCCAACCTCAATCTATTACAAAGTCATGGGATCAGCATGCTTTGCCTCTTCCAGAGGCAAGTAATGCACCCGAACATGGTACATGGCAGATGTGGGGCACACCACCACTAGGTCAGGAGGGTCTAGGTTTAACGGGTGGGCCTGCCAGCTGGCTTTTACCCCTTGGACAGAACAAGCCAAATTGTCGTGAGTTTCTGCATCAATCATCTCATGAAGCTATGATATCTCCATTTGCTACCGAGAATCAAGCCATTAATGGGCATGTCATTTCCTCTCCTCAGAACATTTGTGTTGGTGGTTGCCATAATGCTGGGTGTTTCTGTCCCCTCGATCCTGTTACAAGTGATAATGATCTTTGGCTACAAAATACTGTTTATGAGCCATTTTCTGGTGAACGAGAGATCCCATTTCCTTCACTTAACCCCCATAAGGACATCTCACAAAATGATGTAACCTGTGACAGTCCAAGCAACTCAGAAGCTATTCATTTGTTTGAACGATCTCCTGCTAATGGTGGTACCAAGTAAGTGTGCTTTATGACCTCCAATTGATTTTTACTCTGTTTTTTGTTTTTTTTTTATTGTTATGACAAATTTTTTTTAATCTGGATCTTGCACGCCATGGTCGCCTTAAATGTTCTTTTGGTATCATATGAAACCTGCTACACATTGACTGCCATTATTTCTTCCTTTGCATCTCACCTTCCCTCTGAATACTTAGTATGCATTTCTTTCCTTTATTTTGGTAGTCTCCTTTTTCAAAAGTCTTTCTATTCTTTTACTTTGGCTTACATGTAATATTCCTTTGTATTTGAAGATTTTCAATAAACTTCTCTTAAACTGACGTCTTATGTGGATGTTGTTGTTTCACTTCTTTTATATTGCGTTTCTGTTAGTACTTAGTAGTGTTGCTTTGTATAAACTCTCTGATTCTGTTAGTAGTGTTGCTTTGTATACATTCTCTGCATGTGAAAATTTGGAGATCTGGTTCATTTTCTAATGGTTAATTGGAACTTAATTGGAAATCGAAACATCCATACCCTCTAATTCCCTAGCTATTTTTTCTATTTGTCAGTAGGATTATACTAACAACTTCACTGGTTTTTCTGCCAGCTTGGCTAAAGGCCGGGTTTGCGTTTGGTAGGTTGACACCCAGCGCGAAACTTTTGTCACAAACCCAAAAATTACCCGAGCCCAACATTGTTGGGGAAAGGCTTTGGTGATGATGATTAGTATAATACTAATCATAATCATTAATAAAAGATTAGTATAATACTATTGTATTACTGTAGTGTCATGTCATGTCTTTTATTGTTGTCTTGACCGCATGGAATACACACACACACACACATATGATAGTGTCTATTGTTGGAAATCTTAATGCCCATATATCCTTGTTGTTTGTCTTAAGCGTTGATTGCTGAAGTTAAAAAATCTGCACATTAAGATCTACATGTGATTTAATTGATTGTGAGAATGCATATGATAGGTCTTGAGGCGTTTTACATGGAGGATATTGATGAAAAATGCATCCATGATGGTTATGTTGAAATTATCCAAGATGTGTATGATGCGATAGTAGCAAGTATGAGAATTGAGTTTGATGTTCCGCCTTGGATATTTGGGTTTCTTCATGCCTCTTTTACACGAGTGTATCTGGTAATCCGGGAGTAGCTGGAATGTGAGGGATTATTCGTGGTAGTGCGAAATCGATTGTCCTATCTTTTTGGGTTTGGTAGGCTTTTGCTTCATCAATAAGGTGGAGACGTTAGCCATGAGAATTGGCCTTTGTGAAGCTCTTTTTTTGAATCTCCAATTCATCATGGTGGAAGGTGACTCGTTACGTGCCATTAGATGGGTGTATGATATAAGTAAAGGCTCCATGGGGTTTTGTAGATGTGGTGGAAGGTATGATACTCGGCCACTTCAATTTAAGCTGCATATCGTATCTGATACTTAACTTTTTATATGTACAATCCGTGTCCTTGACATATTGATGCGGACAACGGATCTGAGATGCAAGTTGGGCAGTGACGAAGATGGAGGATGGGGGGTTAGGTCAGACTTGACGCCTGAATTGAATAGGCCATACGCCATACCTTTCCTAAGAAGGGCAAGAGGAAGGGAAGAGAGCTTAAAGCACACTCCATAATTTCTTTTGCATTAATCATAGTCTAATGCCAAAGAGGCAATAAAATGCTTTATATAAGAGAAAACTAAATCTAGATCTAATTTGGACCATCCAAACACATCGATGGCCATGATTAAAGCATCCACTTAAATAACTTAAAACGTAATTAAAAATCTAAATAAAATAAAGTATATAACTAATAGGTGGGCTAGGCCGAAAGGCAGGGGTTGACACATGGGGACCACGGGTGATGCAGGACAAAATGAAATCTAACCTAATATGGTATGATGAGATCAGATTTAGAATTAAAATTAATATGAACTTGAAACACCATTTATATCAATAAACATTGCAATCTACTGGGAAAATCAATAATTGATCCAAAATAGGCTTGCAGTCCTGCAGTTAAAGTCCTTATCAGATGAATGGGTAGGATCTCAATGGAAGATAGAACTCCCAAAATGCTTAGGGAATGTCCACTTGTGTAGATTTCGTGTTTCTTGTGATTATCTGGGCAGGGGCTGGGTGAGATGGACTAATGGGAAAACCTGGGGTTGAGATCTAGTGACAAGGGTAGCATATTTGATGATTGGGTTCTTAAATGGATATTTAGGTTTATTAGTGCAAGAAGATGGCTCGTAGGAAAAGAAATGGAGAAAGAGGATACCGATTGGGCTCTCACCAAAAACCGATCCAGAGGCGTTACATCCTTTGAGCAAGGGGAAACCCAGGAGACTCACAGAGAAGAGGAGGGAAAATCCATTCCTTTCATTATTCTCAAAGTTTCATTATAAGATAGCATGGCATAAGGAAGAAAGAAACCAAGACAGTTTATTATTATTAGCCTTAACTCTTAAGTGATGACATCATCACATAATAAAAAAAAGGAAAAAAAGACAGAATTAGAAATGAAAAAGAGGGAACTTGCGCAAGGTCTCGGGATTCGTGCGCAAGGGGATATGCGCACGAATCCCCATGACCTTTTCTCTTAGGTGGTGCCCCCCCCCCCCCCTCTCTTCCCCCCCCCTCCTCTTCTATTCTTTTATTCTCTTTTGACTCAGAACAACTCCTATTCCAATGCCCTGCATCACGTATCTATGGTATGTCCCTTCCATATCCATGCCGTATTTGGGCATGATTCGGTGGTAGAGGTCATTGATTTAGCTATTGCTAGTCATGCCTGTTATAAGAAAAAAATGCTAGTGATGCCTCCTCTCATGTAAAGAGGAGTGCTGTTCATTGGCGGATCAATTGGTGATCAGAATGGCACATCTTTTTTACCCCTTCCTATGTGCTACAAAGGACTCAAACTTCACACATGTAACTTACAATATCCCTAATCAGCTGAGCAACAGCAGGGGACAGCATGTCTTATGATTTTTAGCCTCTTTTGTTTTGTTGTTATTCCATGTTGGCTTTTGTCTTGGTAGTTTTTCAATATATATCTTCTTGTTCTATCTAGCTGTTTTCAATAAATTTAGTTACCATAAAAAAATGTTGAGAATCGGTTGTTGGGAGATATGAGTTTGTAGTTGGTGTTGGATTATAGAGAGGGTCTTTACTTTGATCCCCTTACTATTAACCTCTTGGTTAACTTACAATTAGATAGTTAAGATGGAGGTCCTTGGTGTATTTTGTTTGCAGAAGATGTGGTTTCATTTGTCAAACAAGAAAGCAAGCTAATTATAAGCTAGAACTTCAAAGAATGTCTTTTGAGTCAAATGAGTTGAAAGGTCAGTAGATTGAAGATAACAATTTATGGAGTGCAAATTTAGTGGATTTGAGAATTGGGAAGACAAACTGGTAAAATTTGAAAATAGTTTAGTGGTGCAAAGTGATAGGTTTTAATACATGGGACCAGCTATTGAGCAAACAGTGGGTTTTGGGTCAAATATTACAAATATGATCAGTGGGTGGTAGTGTGGTCAGATTGGTGGATCACTATGCCATCATCGAGTGTTGCTTTACTTTTAAGGGGCATTTTCGTAAGATGGCAATTAAACCTGCTGTCATTAAATTTTTGGGCCACGGATGAAGGGGTTAGAGGCATGGGATTGACCCCAAATCAATATGGTCTCATCCAAGATGTCTCTTTCCATCCCCCACAGGTCCCATGATCAGTGGGTCCTTAGTTGGGCTCCATTAAGTTTGTCCCTTACCATATGCATAGGAATATCCCCCACCTGTATAATATATAGGTGTATCCTTCCCTCACCATATGGTGAGGGACAAACTCAATGGGGCCCACAGGTCCCCATTGATCATTGGATCGGGGGGTGGGGGTGGTGGGGGGGTGCGGTTTAATATGAGATGAGACCATACATCAAGTTTGGGATCAATCCCAAGTCTCTAACCCCTTCATCTATGACCCGCAAATTTAACGACTTTATATTAAAGGAAAATTTTGACCCTCAAATCCAATGGTCCAATCCAATCAAATTAATAAAAACTCAATTGATCCATTGTAGTTTAGGGGGTTCCATGTGTGTGGATGATTTGGATGAATCATAAAGTGGCCCCACTATGTTGTCCCTCACCATAATGTGGTGAGGGATAGATAGATGCACATGAATATTTCCCACACACACACACACACACACACACACACATATATATATATATATATGGGAGATGCTCCTATGAGAGCATTTCTCACATTACTATGAGAGATAGGGGTGGGGCCCTCACATCCATATCCAATGCCAACAACTTAAATATTAGGGCCCCACCCCTATCTCTCATATAAGGTGAGAAATATCTCTCATAGGAGCATCTCCCATATATATATTAACTTAAATGTGAGGGCCCTACCTCTATCTCTCATATAAGGTGAGAGATATGGGTGGGGGCCCTCACATTTAAGTTGTTGGCATTGGATATGGATGTGAAGGCCCCCACACAATCTCTCATTTAAGGTGAGAAATATCTCTCATAAGAGCATCTCCCATATATATGCGTATATATATATGGAGTTCGGTAACAAAGAAACGTGAAGTGAAAGTACATGTTGGTGAGATGTGCGTGCTAAGATGGAGTTGCAAGTGAGGACAGAGTTAGGAATAATCCCATAGGAGGAAACTTTTGTGTATCTTAACTAGAAGAGAAAGCCAAGGAATGCCATCTGGAAATGGTTTGGGCATGTATGTACACAAGACCATAAACAACCCTTGTTTGATGCATTGAAGGGTTGCATGTTCAAGAAATTTGGGAAATGGAGTATCAAGAATAGTCACAAGGGATTATGGGGTTACTAAGAACATTACTTCAAAAGGGTTTGAGTAGAAAAGCTGAATGTTTTCCGTTGCTGGTACAGCTATAGGTTCTATGATCTGTCTTCTTCACTTCAGTTTGGTTAAAGGCTCTGGGGATGCACCATTTCCTCCCACACCCCACACACAGAAATAAAAAAAAGGCTTTGGGGATGCGATGTATACAATCTCTTCTAGAAATGCCTAGGTGTCTGGGTACCAGGTACATTTTTGTTTTGTTTTTGGGGATATTTAGATTACACGTTAACATATGTTGATTTGATGATACTTTTTGCTTATCCAAATCATATTTTGAAATCAAGTTCTTTTATACCCATTCATACTGTGCAATCATTTAAATTTATCATAAAATTGGTACTCGTAGAGTCAATGTGTCAGTAATAGTGGGATACTTGGATAACATAATGAATCATGTAACTCTCAATCACCACTAAAAAGTCCTATCTAGGGAAAGTGGTTAATCAAAGTCTGATCTAGGGAAAGCGGTCATTCTTTAGGTGACACGCTTAATTTTTTGGATGTTGCTTGTGGAAGTTAAATTAAAGAAAAAGTCTACTTGTCCCGGATTTCATGTCCCGGGACAAGCACGACTCCACAGGGAGGGGCGTTTTGGTCATTTTTGAAAATGACCAAAACGCCCCTCCCTGTGGAGTCGTGCTTGTCCCGGGACATGAAATCCGGGACAAGTAGCATGGCTGTAAATTAAAATCCAACTAAGAAAGAAGTTCAATACTCAAGGTTGAAGGGATTTTATAGGTTAGGGAAGTGTTACGCTTGCATGTGAATGCAATCACAAGGAATTTTGGGCCTAGTTAGTTTTTTTCTGTATGGAGTGGAAGAGAGTCTCTGATCAAGTTCCTTGCATTGCACTTCTGAATGAGCTAATCTAATTAAAATTATCCATATTGCCGATCCATAGTTCTCTATTTGATTGACTATCATGTTTCATTCCTGCTTGAAGAATTTCATTCACTGCTTGTTGGACTACTGTTGTGTCTCGACTTATAAGAATAACTGAATTCTTGCTTCTTGTGTGTGCTCAGTTCTGGCACTGTTATTATTGCTGATCTCAATGACTGTATAAAGAGCTATTATAAAATGCTTAGCCTAGTTTCTTCTTCCTGACTAAGCATTCTTTACAGGAATCTCCCATCATAAGTAACCCAGGTCGTTAAATTGTTGTAATGACTTAGTCCACCATGAACATGCACCATAGAACGGAGCCCATCCTTTCCAACGACTGTGGTCATTAATTGCTCTTTTGCTGTTAAAATGTGGACCTTGGTCGACTTGTTAATGGTGGGTGGACATCTTTACGGCAAACCCCCATCCATGGACGATTCAATAGATGTAGGGATTGTTGAAAGGTGGGCCCACTTGTTCAAGAGTGCCTTCTCATGTTGTTGAATTTTTGGGGCTCGACACTGTATGTTTTTATACAAAATATGTGAAGTTACTATTTTAGTGTGTTTGGCTTCTGAACAATGTATCTTTCATGATTTTTGCAGAAGGGATTGGGCTGTGCAGGCTGAAGGGGAAGGCAGTGTTGGGAATTCTTCAACCCTCGCATTGCCCCATGTTGGAGGGCTGTTTTCCGACCCAGATGTACATTCTCTTTGGTCATTCAAATAGAGTGTGGACACCTCGACCATCCTTTCTTACCAAAGGATAACCAAGAAGCCAAGCCGTTTTGAGAGATTCAAAAACTGGTTGCCCTGTATCTTCTCTTGCTCAATGAAAATGGTGATACTTACTTGATTAGCATAGACTCAATGGAAAAATGCTTCTGATTAGTTTCACCTGTGGAACTGCTTTAGCATATGCTTTCAAACTCAGGCTGTGAGGCAGGCTGATTAATCTAATCAATTATATTGTTCCTGGAGTTTTTGTAGTCATAATATAGTACTGTCAGCTGAATTTATTTCTCTCTTATTTTTGTTACCAAGCGGATCTCATAAGAATTGTTTACCTTGGAATCAATGCATGTATTGTTTTGTCAAGCGGCTGTCTGTTTTTTAGGTTTGGGATCAAGGTTTGGCAGTACATGATATCATCCAATTGACCCGTTGATCAAAGTTTAGATCCCTTCAATTTCTATGATACCAATCTGAGGGTATGAATTGTACCGCTAAGAAGAGTTCGGGCGAGACTATAATCCATCTAAGAGAGAGCCCGTCCGAGTGAGCAATTGTGAATATGGCTCCTGCGTGGTTTAAACCAGCAAATTGTAGACCCCGTATGTGCCTTGTCAAGACTTTGGTGGAGTAGCCAATTTTAGTGAGCTGCTCGAATTTAACATTCATTCCTGTATTTATAGTTTGATGATGATGAACGGGCTGTTGGCAGGCTGGTTCTGCACCAGACTTACCTGTATCCATGCCTGAGTCCATTTGCAATTGAAGAATACAAGTAGTGGGGTTCTGGTCTGGCATTGACCCTAGTGCCTGGGTTAGAATCTGCTTGTTTCGCGGATGCAACCTGATTTAATGTCTATTCTCACATCCCGGCTTATGATTTAAGCTGCCCATTTTAGAAGAACTTTATGCAATCCTTAATTTTCCAATAAAACATGGAATGAAGATAGCCAGAGGGGGTGTAGGGCTCATGTTATTATCGGTCACGGGCCTGGCTAAGCCTGGCCGAAATTTATCCAAGCTAGGCCACTTCAATTATTGGGTCTATTACTCAAGCACCTATTCCTAGTATGGGCCTGAGACTGAGACCCATCATAGCCCGGTTAAAATTTAATGTACCTTTTTATTAGATTTAAACATTTTGGGCCAGATCGACCCTTAAACAAGTATAGGTCCAGTTCTAGC
Organism: Umbellularia californica; assembly: GCA_028538565.1. Lineage (NCBI taxonomy): Eukaryota > Viridiplantae > Streptophyta > Magnoliopsida > Laurales > Lauraceae > Umbellularia > Umbellularia californica. Next base: position 5,937,101 of record JAPQWN010000001.1, on the reverse strand, counting down.
CCATTTAGTTATCAGGTCTGAAAATATGCTCAGAATGATGCACTTGATCTTAGCCAAAGCAAGCCTTGGGAAGCAGTGGGCAGTGGATAATGATTCCATGTTAGAAGATAATGTTTCTAACCTGAAATGCTTAACGTGCAATAAAGGTTTCGGATTGTTTACGCAGACCCTTAAATCATCTCGTAGTTTTGACCTCTCTCCTCCCCTCTATCCATTAATAGATCATGGAAAAAGTAACCTAAACTTTTTTAGCCCCCGGATGTCATAAAAGGAATGTTTAAAGCACCTAATCACCTTCTTTGGATGATTTAATCATCCATCTATCAAGTTGGCACAAAGGTTAGCTTTTCCAGTCCAATTGATTTCCACTCTAAAAGTAACCTTTATATCTAGGCTTGCACATGGGCCTGGCCAAGTTAGACCCGCAGTTTGAGATGGATATAAAGGGCTGAGGTTTTAGGTAGATTAGACTGAGCCTGGGGCTATGTCTTTTTAGATGGATTGGACTTGGGTTTGTCTTCTGACCCATGTGCGGAACCCTGACAAACTATGCCCTATATTTAAATGGGCATAGCTTGAGATGTGTCCCTTGCTAAGCCCATGTGAAAACCTTGAAAAATTTAACATTTCCTTATCCAATTCCATAACTGGGTACGGCTTGGGTTGGGCCTACTCACGTTAACAATAATGGGCAACCCTAACCGAGCCAACCCAATTCAGTTCAGGCCAGGCCCATCATGTCACTTGTGTGTAATTATGGATTGAAGTCGAGGGCATTTTGGGTAACTTTCATACATAAATTTTCCATCAGCCAAATGGAGAGAACAGGGAGAGCGCGAGCGAGCGAGCGAGCGGAAAAATGGGATCTGTTACCAACGGTTGCTCTTCTCCAGTGCTCGCCTCTCATCTAAATTTCTTAGAAAATAAGGCCTTTTTCCATAAGAAATCCTTTTGCAATCTCATCATTTCCAACAAGTCTTCTAGAAGAAATGGGATCTTTTGCCAGATATCAGGCACTGGAATTGGAGAAGATCCTGGCAAGACATCAAAGAGCAGGATGGAGGACTACAACACAGCCATGAAGAATATGATGAGGAGCCCATATCAGTATCATCATGATCTTGGTAAAGTTCTTCATGATCCCATTTCAATTCCATCTTTTATAGCTTACATTTATTTGTTTTGATTGATGGGTAAAAGTTTATGGGCACTTTTTTTTTTTTTTCTTTTGATTTACTAGTGCTTTTAGACTTTTTTGATTGATGGGTTTGATTTAATTTTTATAATAGATATATTTTTAGAATTTCTTCAACAACCCATTTCAGTTTATGGTCATATTAGATCGAATTTCGCATTTTTAATTTTATTCAAGTTGCAATATAGGTTAGTTCTGTTGGGATGGACTTCTATTTGTTAGTTTGATTTTGCATAGGTTTCTTAAGAACTGGGGTACATCTTATGCATCCATCTTTTGAACTAATGGGTTTCCTTCATCTCCTTGGGAAATCTCATCCACTAATTCTTTTACCGTAACAATCGGGGAACTTTCAATGTGCTGAAAGCAAATACAATGAATGACCAATTTTAAAAAGGGTTATATAATGCCACAATCTTAAACCTGATCGATTAAGGAAACTTACAGATTTTTACTTTGTGCCCTGGGGCCCCAAAAATTGACTTAACTGTGTAGTGACCCAATATCAGACTGGAAAGTAAAAAGGAGATGTGTTGTTGTGGTTACAGTCATTGGGGTTGAATTTCAGTTGTTCTGATTCTACAGTTAAATACTTGGCCACAGTAATCCAGTTGGGCTGAAATACTGGAATGCCATCCATTCCCTATGCATAGTTTTCTCCCTACTCCAAGGAATTGTGGATACATTGAGGCAGGCCCTACTAGCCCCATTGCACCACGTTGTGGTGTCACTGGTGTGGCATTTTGTCATTTATCACTGCCGTAACAATTGATCAAATCCACTTAGTCTAATCAGAGTTCTGATATGATCCAGCTAGTCCGAATAATTGGTCCACTAATAAAGGTGGCAAATTGATGGATGTAAACCTTCCCTTGTGGTTGGTCATGGCCTTATATATAACCTGCGTAGGAGTTACAACTGACTGAGTGCTTTTATCTAACAATGAATCACTCCTGTGAGTGATGTATATCTTGGCAAAGAGGCTGATATTGAGTAGATGAGGCAAGCCGACATGGCATCAGTGCCAAGTGAGTCATACATGACCTTACATCCTTGCAAGGGTTTTGTTGTTGTTGTAGATTACATGCTACTTACAGTGGCACAGTGGAAGGTGCCCACTATTGCAACCTTGAGGTTTTGTGTTCAAGTCACATTATGAACTAGAAGGGGAGAGAAAAAAAACAACCAACATTCAGCTGAATGTTGAATTAGTTAAGTCAGTTTCCATGAAGAATGAGTCAGGCACCAAAATCAAGATTTAAATCTTTGAATAATTTATGCCCATTATCTGTTATGGTGGGAGGTTTTTATCCATCTGTTTTCCATGATAAGAAGTGGGCCCACACATCAATCCAGAGATCTTTTCCAATCATCTGAAAGTTATTCATGTATTCTAGTCAATGTTGAGAGGCATTTCTATATTGGAGATTCTAATATTTCAAGTGTCCTTGGGGGTCATATATTCTTTCAGGTATGAACTACACCCTTATAACAGACAAATTAATTGTTGGCTCCCAACCTCAAAAGCCCGAAGACATTGATCATCTGAAACAAAGGGAGAATGTGGCTTACATACTAAATTTGCAGCAAGACAATGACATCGAGTATTGGGGAATTGACTTCCAATCAATTCTGAAGAGATGTAAAGAACTTGGTATACGTCACATGAGAAGGCCTGTAAGGTTTACTTCCCTTTGTATTTTGGTTGAGTTCACTATTTTGTAAAATTGTTCCTCTGCTTCTTCTCAAGGGCTTATATTTAATGATGCACGGATACTTCAAAATGGGCAACGTATCGTGTCGTATCGTATCCGATTCTTCACTTTTTATGTGTAAAATCCGTGTCCCTGCCGTGTCTACGACATGTCCTTGTCGTATTTATGCCGTATCTGTGCATCATAAGATTTATCAATGAGAACATAAGCAAAGACTTACGTTATATGCCCAGAATATTGGAATCAATATAGTATGATGACAAAATGATTGCAACTAGCTTATTTTTCCTAGAAATAATGTATGTTAAATTGTTAATCACATTCAATTATAGACATACAATCTATTGATGTAATGACAAGAGCCCATGACATACTGGAAGGTGTCTACAAATGTGTTCTTGAGGTTGTGGGTTACCAATTAAAGAAAACATATATGTCAATTGTGTTCTTCATATAATTGTATCATAGTCTTATTTGTCAGTTTATTGAAGCTGTTATGCATTGAAAATGGATGGATTATTGATTGCTATTATTTATTCTTATTTATTGTTTTTGGTTTTTCTAACAAAAAAACTACTATAATTCACGATTCAATTTTGATTCCTTGAATGATTTTTGACACAATTTTGATTTTCAAAATAATGCCTTTAAATTCAATATGTCCGCATCCCAACTGATGTTTTTATCCTTAAACGCACTGTCAGGCTAGGGACTTCGATCCAAACTCCCTGAGAAATGGATTACCAAAAGCGGTTTCCTCTCTAGAATGGGCCATCTCGAAAGGAAAAGGAAGGATTTATGTTCACTGCACTGCTGGATTGGGAAGGGCGCCTGCTGTTGCAATTGCTTATTTGTTTTGGTTTTTCAACAGGGATGTGAGTTCTAATTTCATGCATGCCATCTACCTTCACCAATGGAAATTATCTTAGGAGCTATGAATTTACAATATCACAAAGAAGATCTGAGCAAGGCCAACTATGGTATCATTGCCACACAATGTTAAATGGTGGCAATCCATCCTCTGGATGTACGCCGGTCTATACCTACCCATATTGTGGGTTCATTATGAAGAACAAAACAGTAGATTAACATTTGTAGCATATGGAAACTGCCCATTTGATGGACACTCCATGAACTGTTAAATGGAATTTTCGAGAGTGAAAATTCTCGAAAATTCCATTTGGGTCAGGGGCAGTGCGGGGTGTTAAGAACATCTGGTTGGTCTAGGTTTCCAGGATATGCTTTGGATTTACAAATAATGTTTATTTTTGTTTTCAGTGGCTGAGTTTGCTATTTAATATGTTGTGGCAAGTACATATGTGGTCTGAGAATATAATGTTGTCCCCTGTTATGCCTGTTTTTTCTGTGGCAATTATTACCACTGGCTGCATCAGTCTTTATAAATCCATCTGTAGTGATGCTCACCGGAAACCCAGATAGATGGCGAAGATTATGGGTTCATATTTTATCTTTTGGTGAAGCTGCCTGCTACTGTCCAATGGTGAAAACAGTTCAATATTAACTGGAAGATGTATTGATCCAACAGTGTACTTCACTACTTTGACAAGAATTACGGTGTGATTTTGCTCACCTCTATCGTAAGTTGTGGCAATGCCATATGTATATAATCAATGAGTCAATTCTTCTGGAATCCATTGTAGATTCTATCATTATAGGAAAAGGTTATAACATGTGTTACCAAATGGTTTCATTTTTTGTTTTATTGAAAATGGACCAATATTGATATTGATGGATGTAAAGTCAAGATATTTTAGCATAGCCTCATACTTATTTTGAAAGTATGAACATGATTCTGACATAAGAGGATGTTACATTTTCCGTGATGATGCTGTAACATCTCTATTTCTATTATGTATCTTCTCTTTGTTAGGAAACTCAGTGATGGTTCTCCAAGCATAAGTCAAAGACAATTTATGGGAATCGACATTGTTTTCACTTTGCATTCAACTGAGTCCGAAAAATTTATATTAGTTTTCTGCATGCTTCCTCGATGCTGGAATTGCATAGATCTGGATCTGGATCTGATTCAGATAATAAACCTAGTCTCAAGTCTGTCTTAATAAGAAAACGAAACCCCAGATCCAGCCAGTTTACACATTAGAATAAGTAGGACCGGTGGAAGAGGGGAGGGGTGAGAATAGATAACAAGGGAGAGAGAGGATATGGGGGAGAAGGGAGAGGAGAAGAAACAAGGAAGAGGAGATGGGAGTAGAGGGATAGGAAAGAGGAGGATAGGAAGGAAATGCCCATATTTAGGTTAGGGCATGTAAATGGCAATGTGCAAGGAGATATTGGATTGATGGGTGATGGTTAAGGTAAAGTTGGAATGGGCCTGGTTAGGGTGATGTGATGGACCCTGGCTCTTGGATTGATGGGTGATGGTTAAGGTAAATTGATCTGGTGATCTTATATGAATCAGGATCCAGTTTAAGGGCCCAAACTGCCTGGATCTGGCTCTGAATTGGCCATTTTCCTCGATCAATGATGGATCTAAGTCCTTTAAAAATGTTATGGACCTGATCCCTAGGAATGTACAATTTGCTCAGGTACAGGATACCTGTCAGTGAGGCCCATGGTTCAGTTATCCAGAGAGTTGACTTGATGAGCTCTACTGTGTCCAAGGGACGGTAATAAACCAGAGTGGAAATCCAATCTTTCCAGGTTGGGTGTACTTAGATGATGTCCACCTCCTGGTGGTCTCCAAAAGATCAACAGTCTGGACCAACTAATATAGTCCCAACTCCCCCCATCAGGGCCTGTGTTTCAGTTATCCAGGTAGTTGTCTTGGTGAGTGCTACCATGTATGAGGGATAATTATAATCAACTGGACTGAAATATCCCTTCTTTCTAGCTTGGGAGAATTTTTATGACTTCTCCCCTAGTGGTTGCATTCATTAGATCAACTGACTGGACCGACAAATCATGGTCCCACATGTGCCATGTACTACACTTAAAAATTATAAAGTTGTTGGAAGTTCAGGATTCTAAGTTTTGTCTTTTGAATTTCTTGGTCTTCTCATATGTGAAAAATGTAATGAGATTTTTCTTTTAAGACTACAATCATGTTTGGAACCTGAAAATTTGGTTTGCTTTTATTCTTGTTCACTGAACAGCTGAATACTGCCTACAACAAACTTACAAAAAAGAGGCCTTGTGGGCCTAACAAGAGAGCTATCCGTGGTGCTACTTATGATTTGGCAAAGAACGATCCGTGGAAAGAGCCTTTCGAGAGCCTTCCTGAATACGCCTTTGAGAATGTAGCAGATTGGGAGAGGAAATTGATTCGAGACCGAGTTCGTGCCCTTCGTGGAACTTGAAAAATCGGTATTTTTATGTTATTAAAACTAGGCTGTAGGTTTTACATATATGGAAGTGTCCAAAATTTAACGCAGGTTTGCAATGTTGGCAAAATGAAACCAATCTGTTCTGCCATGTTGGGCACAGGGTGTATATTGCAATAACTGGGCTCATGTTTTATCCACTGTTCTGACTGTAAATGATTACAAGTGCCAATACTGTATTGATGATAAATTGAGAAGTCCATAAAACAATATCTCAAAATATGTGATTTTTTATTCTGTGCTGTCCCAAATCCAATGGATAATCCATCCACTCTGCTACCATTGAAAATATCGTGTGTGTCATTAGAACACACCATATGAAGATACCTGCATTAGTTGTTCACATGTGACACCTGTACGCTGGTGTACCCTAAACCCAGTTGGCTTGATTAGTTTGTCAAAATGTGGATAACATTCCCTATGAGTTTGGTATGGTGCAGCAACTGGGAGTGGCATGGGGCGAAATATGTTTTTTCTGATTTTTATGACTTGATACTGTATCTGCAATTGTTGCTGATTATGCTTTGGAATGTAAGGGAAGAGAAGAATAATGTTACTTTATTTGTGTGAATTCCTTACCACCCCAAACACACAGGCAGAATAGTTGGTTCTCTCTGCTAATAATGAAGCTAAATTAATTTTCTTACATTCACCTGCACCCTAATGTTTAGAGCAAGTATCATATATGCATGCTTACATTTTACAATTGTTTCCCATGATCATTTGTAGCAGGGCAGGAGCGGGGAAGCGATTCTTTGAAACCTCAAGATAGCCGACCGTCATCAGAAGCATCCATGCGAACAAAATTATTTAGTAACAGTAATAATAATAACAGCACCATGTATCTATAACTATAGTAGAAAAGTAATTGTCAAAATAATGATATACTGTATGTTGGGACCGTAATCATATGGTAGGTAGAGTAGCAAACTACACATTATTTCTTCCCCACTCAGATGTCTACTTGCTGTTGCAGCAATCTTTGGTATGATAGGATTGGCTGTTGCCTATTGATATGTCTGTTTATGTTTCCAAATGTTTCTTTATGAAAAAGATAGTTGCAACTCTCTGTTGCTCTAGATTTAAAGTATGACTAGTATGTGTATTCTCAATCATATGATAAAGTAGTTTAGTTTCTTGTTTGCAGAATATTTACAGTTACCATTTTTTATTATCGATCCAGACCGTTGTGATGGCCCCCATTGTGGTGGTATAAATGTGCATTAATCCACGCCATCCAAAATGTGGCTTCATTGTAGATGGGGAACTGCGGATGGACATAATTTGCGATATAAAAGAGCTCCCACCGTGTGGTTCACTTGGATGGATGCCAGTCATAGGAGAGGGTCACTCTTTGATCCGTGATCGAATCAAATATATTCGCTACCATCCCATCTCCATTGTCTTTCTGAGTGTTAACCATTCATGACTGGACTATTCCAGTCCTTTGGATCACAAAAACATGGGGTTTTTTTTCTATGGTAGTGGTGTTTCATGATACTGTGCGGTTCTCCCTCCCTCTTGATTGTTACAAAATATTAAATTATGGGGGTTGCTCCAAGTTGGCCCGGCCCACCTGCATCCATATTGTATCTGCATGATTCTACATGTTCCCTTGATTGGGATAAACTCATTCCGTAGACCGTGACATGGCTGATTCATAAATTAATTTCTTTGTATAGACTGTGACTTCTTTTACCCCTGGAACCATGGCATGATAAAATGATGGTGAGGCCCACAGGCCCCACAAGTTGGAATCAATAGTCATCTATTGAAAAACACTTTCCATTGTCATTATTTGCCTTGAGATTAAAGCAATAGAATGGACCCTCAAAATCAAAAGAGCCAATTGCCAGCAATCATTTCCTTGTGGTGTGAGGTAACTTGCAAACTCTTAACTTTAATAATATGCCTATTAAACAGGCTGGAATTGGATAAGCTTCAGCCTGTCTTAGGGTTGCAACTTGGGTTAGGCACTTGAAACCTTATCTGATATGACACGGCCCTACTTTTGGTCGGGCAAGGTAGGGCCCGGCCCATTCTGATTTTAGCTGATCTTAGTTTAGAAAATGCCAGCCCAATATGAATTCAGAGCAAGTGGAGTTGAGGCCTCAAGTCAACCTAAAGGGACCCATATTTATAATATATAATTTCAGTAACATGCAACTTTTGTATATTATAAAAATTATAGTGACCCATGAATCAATTTTCGAGTGGGGGTTTCGATTGTAGCAGGGATGAAAGAGTCGCTCAATGCACGAGGAACCTGAATTTAAAAAAATTGGGTACAGGAGTCCACAGTTTGGGCCCAATTTGGGTCCATTGCATAGTCCCAAATAAAAGATCTGGGTTCAGGTCCCTGGATTTGATAGACCAGCATATGCGATGCCACTGCCAGAACCTTATAATATACATGTATAGACGTGTATTTTGTACCATGAGCATATAATATTAGTGCATTATAAATAGTTGGGCCTAGATCCAAATCCTTTTATTCAAATCTGGTTCTGGATTCGGGTCTTGAATTAAAGTTTGGGTATGGGTTATCAGTCCTCTTTAACATATTCCCAATTTGAGCCGGCGGTTCTGGTATGGGTCTGTTCTAGAGATTTGGGGCTGAGTCTTGATACAGTAAGCCCATTTTAATCCTCAGATTATAGGATTATTGGGTCTAGGTTCGGGGCTAAGAGTCTTGGATTAAAGACTATGCATGCGTGCGGGGTAAGTGCGGAGAGCATGAATTGGTAGTAAATGTATCAACGCGTCCTCTTCTATTTCTATGAGCTGGTTTTGGGATGGTAAACCAAATCACGCATTATAATTCTACAATTAACACCTCATGGAAACGAAAAAAAAATAAAGAACTAAAACGGGGCTATGAGCTGTTCTAATCATTTGACTTTAAAAAGATATAAAATTGAAGATACCGACGAAAGGCAAGTTTTTCAAAATCAAATGAAATGTGGGGGCATTCAAGTCGGCCATGAAAAGGACATATCACCTGATTGTGGATACGACTTTTCATGACCAAATACAGTAGGTTCGTCCAGGCACATTGTGCTAAACAGATGCAGGTGTTTATAAAATTGATCACTTATCAATTACAGAATGATCTTCTTCTATCACAGCTCACAACAGCTAATACAGAGGGTACATAGCTTATTCATCTATATCACCCAATTGAATGATTGGCCAAAGCCTGCCTTAGAAAAATTAAATATAACGCTCCCACATCCAAATTCAAATAAATGCATTGCACATGCTTCGTGGGTTCCGAAAGAGAATATGACATGAAACATAGGAGATACTTAGAGGCGAGGACAAGTCAGGACAGCTAAGATGGAAGATCTTGTCTACTTATCAGGTGTGCCCTAGTCCACACAGTAACTTATCTACTTATCAGGGAAGTGCCGTGAGATGCTTCGCCTTGTCTTCTTGGCAGTTTTTAATCTGGTCAATCAACCAGGTCTTTGTTAATATGAACCGCTGGTTGTAAAAGTAATGAAATGTTCAAACTACCACCTTCCAGCACCTTCCAGCACCTTCTCATCTGTTTGTGATAAATCCACTCTTCCCAATTTTAAGACACATTAAAAAAATTGGTTTACCTTTACCCACTGCAGAATTTCTAGAAAACTCCATTAGTTTTGGGATTCTTTTATGAGGCTTGCTTAAGAGAAAACTCTAAAATGCTAAAAATATATAAATTCTTATTTAATAGGTCTTAAGAGATTTGATCCCACCTTCAGATTGATCACTAATATAACATTCAAATAAGATATTATTAAAAGTTTAAGCATTTTGAAGTGACCAATCTAATGTTGGGATTAACTTCTATTGAGGTGACCCTTTATAAAGATAATATGGCCAGGATTGAGAAATTTTATTCTGAGCTGTTTTAATTTCCACATATAATAGAAGTGTTTCTTAGAATAATGGGGTTCAGACTAATCCATCAACATCCTATGTAATTCAATATCAGGTAAATAATCACATATTACTTGCAAAGCTATCCTTGAGTATTCTTTATAAAAGGGAAGAATGGGTCTGTTATTGTTACTTGCAAGCTTCCTACTCATAATTAATTAACAATCAAATTTCAAACAGTAGCAAGCAATCTATATTTTGATGACCTAAATTGATGGTTAATCAAAATCAGAGAGTGAGTGAGTTTTAGGCAAGTGACCAATCCTTGCCATCAAACATGCCCCATCATGTTCATATTGGAAAGCCTTTTCATCCAACCTTAATTTTACTCATAAAAAAGAAGTCATACTAATTTTCATAATTTTTCATTTATTTATATGAACATTCAAATAAATGTGCGGCTTTTTTAGAGATTTCGCTTAAAATGTATCGGAACGAAGGAATTTAATATTTAATTCATGTAGCCGACCCCAATGTTATGGGGGCAAGACTCTGATGATGACGATGATAGAAATATTTTTATTTTAAATCTTAATATTTACTTTTTAAAAGAAAAAAAATGAAAGAAAAAGAAAATCTCTCAATAAAATAAACCTCCCCGACAAAAAGGGCTCCAAGAAGGAACGGAACAAAATATAATTACAAAGAGAGGAGAGGCACCGGCCACCAAGCGTTACCGGAAACCGGCATTTTTCTGGTCGTGTACGAATACGTTCAATGCCGGCCGTACTTTCTCCGCCCACAATTCCCGGTACGACCGTACATCTCCCACCCCCATTTTCCTCATTTCCACCACCACCAAATCCTCCGTCAGACGCCGGATCTCCATCTCCGCCAAGAAATTACCATTCTGGCCATTCATCTCCACGCCCCACCCCTTCTTCCTCACCTCCAATTTCTCTTTTCTCGCGACCTCCTCCAATTTCTCCGCTATCTTCTCGGCCGACTCGCCCGACACGAACCGCTCCCGATCCGGGACCGATGCCCCGGACTCGGAGAACAGGCCCGATAGGTCGAGTCCGGAGGAGAAGGATATGATATCGAACGCGTTCAGAGACGTGTCGTTTCGGCTTCCTGCCGTATCGGAAGAGTCCGATACGCAGTCGAAACCGAAATCCTCCTTGTGGAATTCGAATTTGGGCTCTTTGAGGCCCTTTCGGAACCAGGGCTCTCTGTAGATCTCGTCGATGGTGATCCGCGTGTTGGGGTTCGTGTCGAGGAGGCGGCAGAGCATCCGCCGCATGTCGAGCGAGGTCCATTTCGGGCAGCGGAACTCGCCGAGATAGATCTTCCGATACATGGCCATGAGGTTTGGATCGTTGAAGGGGAGGTAGCCGGCGTTGAGGACGAAGAGGATGACGCCGCAGGACCACAGATCGACTTTTGCTCCGTCGTAGCCTGTCTTTGAGAGGATCTCGGGAGCAACATAAGCCGGTGTCCCGCAGACGGTGTGGAAGAGTCCGTCGTCGCGGATCTGGTCAGCGACAGCGCTGAGGCCGAAATCGGAGACCTTGAGGTCGCCGTTGTCGTCGAGGAGTATGTTCTCCGGCTTGAGATCGCGGTGGAAGACGCCACGGGAGTGGCAGAAGCGGACGGCGGAGATGAGCTGCTGGAAGTAGCGGCGGCAGAGATCCTCCGTGAGGCGGCCGCGGGAGACCTTGGAGAAGAGCTCGCCGCCGCGGACGTACTCCATGACGAAGTAGATCTTGGATCTGGAGGCGAGGACCTCGAAGAGCTTGACGACGTGAGGGTGGCGGACGCGGCGCATGATGGCGATCTCGCGCTCGATGTTGGAGGAGAGGCCGCGGCGGACGATCTTCTGCTTGTCGACGACTTTGATGGCGACGCTGGCACCGGAGCGGATGTGGCGGGCGTGGAAGACCTTACCGAAGGCGCCGCAGCCAAGGAGCTTTCCGAGCTGGTATTTGCCGAAGATAACCTTGGCGTTGGCCGGAATCTGGGCGGATTCCGACGAAGTGCGGCTGGAAGAGGAGCTCATCTCCGGCGTTTTTCGTACAATTCTGGTTTTGGAGAGGAGGAGAATGATCTTTTACCACGACGGCAACGGCGACGATCGATGGTATCGTCGTCGCCGTTGCGGCGTATGTGGACTCAGCGACGAGGTGGTGGAGTAGATGTTTTAGGTTTGAGGAGGAGGAGGAGGAGGAGGATTTTATTTGAAACAGAAGGGAGAATGGTTGTGTTGTTGGACCCCCCTTTTGAGAGAGGGAAATGGGAGAAATGGAAGGAGAACGAATGGAGATGCAACGAGTGTCGGTTTGTAATCAGATTCCTTCAACAACTTTACTTATACATAAAGAAAAAAAGAAAAAAAAGAAAAATATAATAGCCATCAAATTCCTCTTTTAGACCCAAATTAATCCGACAGGTATTACGACTTTCCCCACAAGAGATAATCTGAGTCTGAATTCGATCCCACCTACGATACGATTGATTGAGCACATGATGAAAATGTGAACCGGTTGGCATCGCTGTTTAATGAAGTCAATTTAACGGTGGGATCCACTCTTTTTTAATTAAAACTTAAGGATGTATTGGTGATGGGGATGGCATTCACCTTGAGCAGACCGAATCATCTTGATGTTGGGCCCACAATAGAGTTATGGAAAAGTGTCATACGTCATTTCCATCTAGATGAAAATTAATGCAAATAAATATTAGCTAGTGATGGTGATCATTTTTGTATTGTGGCTCATCATCAGATGGGATTAGTTGACTCCATGGCCTTATGCAATCATCATCATCATCATCATCTATATTCATATTTATAATGTAAGGAGTAATCGGGTTCATCTTTGAAGGATGAATTTCTCTACAATTGGTGTGGGCTTAATATTAGATTGATCACTTGTGAGTTGTTAGTTGTGTGATTTACATGTGACTCGCTCTTAATCTTATAAACTATTTCCACATAGTATCAATCTATTGGTGGGCCTATTACGGTAGAGTAAGCATTGGCACAATGATAGAAAAAGAAAAGTAGCATGAGATCAAGAAGGTGGGCCTTGCTATTAAGTTTTGTCAAGATTGTTGAGTAAATCTTAATTTACGTACGATTCAATATTTTTTGGGGGGATTATAACACGCCTATGCTTCGTCTTGCGTGATCTGTGATGGGTTGATTCAGGTTGATACTACTTTTATAATCCTTTCCTTGTTAGGTTTCATAGAGATCTCATGTATTAGCTAATAATAATCCCACATGATTAGTGACTTTATTTAAAGTGAAAGCTTGATCTTAGCAAGCCAATAAGGAATCCTAGGAGGGCATTGGTCATTCAAGTGGGACCCCATATATGAAGTGTGGCCTAATATCATATTAGGATTTAATAAATGATCAATCCCTTAAATACAGGAGGCACTTGATTTCTTTCATTTTACATTCAATCAGCTCCTTACTGTTAACCTGCTGTACTCCTGTAATAAGACATTTCAAGATCAATTTTATAAATGAGCTTCCATCATCTTCAATCGTCTTCTCTGGATCTTACAACTCGCATTTAAGCTTCATCTTCATTTTCGTTAGCAACAATGATGCCAAAATGTGGAATCTAACTGATCCTTTTATCTTTTCATCATTCAAATCATCCTCTTCATTTTCTTCTTTTTAATAGTTGTTGTCATCGTCTTCTTTAATTTCTTTTATTTCATGGATGATGAGATAATATATCATGTTGTAAAAGGAGAGAGAGATCAAGAGAGAATACTAAAGAGAGAAGGGAGAGGGTTTTCTATTATCTCATTATGCATATACAATACAAAGGTAGAGATACCTATATATAGGCAAAGTAACCCCACAAAAGAGGAAATCAAAATCTAACCCTAACTCATCTCAAGTTGGCATCCACCTAAGATCCATATCTTATAACACTCTCCCTTGGATGACCATCATTCAATGACAGTTGCCTCATTAAAAAGCTTGCTAAGGAAAAACCCAGTGGGAAAAAAAACTAAAGCGAAGGGAAAAAGAGTACAACATTCTTCAAGATCATTGAACTGATGTTGGACGTGCATAATGCTGCCTCGTTAAAACCTTAACTAGGAAAAACCCAGTGGGATAAAACCTAGAGAAGAAAAAAGAGTACAGCGCACAAATGTCCATGGATAGCATACTTCAGGATGCTCCCTGATAAACCACTCCCCCTGATGACAGCAACCATTTACATAGTTTGATGGTGAACTCTACGCATGCCAATCTCATATACAAACTTTTGGAATACTGATTTTGGCAAAGATTTGGTAAACAGATTAGCCAGGTTGTTACTCGAACAAACTTGCTTGACTTCAATTTTATTGTTCTTCTGAAGTTCATGAGTGAAGAAGAACTTTGATGCTATATGCTTAGTCTTGTCTCCTTTAATGAAACTTTCTCGGATCTTTCTTATGCATGCTTCATTATCTTCATAGATAATATTCGGGATAGCTGCAATAAAAGGTAATTGACAAGAACCATGAACATGCTAAATCAAAGATTTTAACCACATACATTCCCTACTGGCTTCATATAGAGCCAAAATCTCAGCATGGTTGGAGGAAGTAGCTACCAAAGTCTGTTTAGTAGAACGCCAAGAAATGACGGCGTTACAATTTAAAAACACATAATTTGTCTGTGATCAACCCTTATGAAGATCAGAGAGATAACCTGAATCTACATATCCTACTAAACTGGAATCTTTATGATCGTAAGCATAAAATACTCCTAAATCAGTTGTTCCACGTAGATATCATAGGATGTGTTTAATGCCAACCCAGTGCCTTTGAGTTGGTGCGGAACTATAATTGGCAAGTAGATTCACAGAAAATGCAATATCTGGTCTAGTGCATTGTGCCGAGTAAATCAAAACTCCAATAGCACTTAAGTATGGTACTTCGGGACCCAATACCTTTTCATTGCCTCGATGGGATGGTATGGATTTTTCTTTATATCAAGAGACCGGATAACCATAGGGGTGCTTAATGGATGTGCCTTGTCCATACCAAATCGTTTTAAAACCTTCTCGGTATAATTAGATTGATGGACCAACATCCCATTAGAATTTCTCTCGATATGCAATCTGAGACAGAATCTCGTTTTTTCAACATCTGCTCTTCCGAAACTTTTTCACCACATAATCTTAATCTGGAAACAATATTGAATAGAGCATAGTTGTATTCAGATACTGTTTTATAGTCTTGTAACCTTAGGTTTAACCATTCATTCCGGGCAGCTGGCAGTGTGACCATCTTTTGGTGATCATACCTATCCTTCAGGGATTTCCATAGGCCTGTTGGGTCTTTCTCAGTAAGGTATTCATGTTTGAGGTCGTCATGTATGTGATGGCGCATGAAGATGAGGGCTAATGCCTTTTCCTCTGGGGACATCTTGTTACCTTCCTTTATGGTCTCTCATAATTTCTTAGATTGCAAGTGGATTTTAACATCCAGTTGTCAAGATAAATAATTGTCCCCATTTATGTTAAGTGCTTTAAAGTCAAGTTTAACCAGATTTGGCATCATGAAAGAACTGTAATAAGAAATATATATTAAGTTAATCGCGTGCAGATAATCAATAAAGTAAAAGGAAAAGAAAAAAAAATGAAATATTAACATCAGAAGTAATTAAGGAACGAATTTAAAAAAAATTGGCCAAAGAAAAGTTAGAACGTCAGGTTCACAACTTTGAGAATCAGAATTGCTGGTTCTGTCAAGACTTCAGACTTGATTTAGAGCCTCAGGTTCATAACTTTCGATTTTAGAACTGCAAGTTTTATCAAGACTTTAGGCTTGATTTAGAACTTCAGATTCATTAGAACTGTATATTCCATCAAATCTTCGGGTTTGAAATAGAACTTCTGGTTATAACAATTGATCAAAACTTTTGGTTCTGTCAAAACTTTTGGTTTAATTTTTGGATATGAATCTGCAGGTTCATATCATTATTCCAACTTTTCGGACTTCTGGTCCATAGATCAGTGAACTTCTGGTTCAAAGTTAGAACTTCTGGCTCCATTCATAATATTAATGAATTTAAATTCAAAAAAGTCATGCAAGAAGATGAACAATAACCAAACACTGATCACAGTCTAAAAAAAAAAATTTTGCAAAAATTTCTGTCCGCTAGGAATTGTTGCACGAATTGTTGCACGCTTCTCGAACCGATTCGGGCAAATCAAAGTTCTATGTCCCGTGTTCTTGTGAACCAAAACCAGAAAGGAAACAAAAAAATAAAAAATAACATTCATTTTTTGCTTTCACGCACGCAAATCGAGGCGCATACAAAGGGTATTTATTTTATTATTATTTTTTTTGTGATTCTATGTGAACTACCTCTGACATTTATATATATTATTTTTATTCCACACGCACATCGAAAAGGGCTCAAAGAATGCAAAGTGAGGTAGTTTCTTACCTGTGTTCTAGACTCACGGCTAGAAAAAGGCTTGTAAAGATCTTGATGTTGCATGCCAACTAAGGATTGATGTTGCACGTACGCCAACTGATGCTTGGATATTGGAGGTCTTTGAGTTTTCTTCTCAAACGTACGCAAGTGGGTTACGAAGGATTGGTGTTTTTTTTTTCTCGTGCTGATAACGTGTTGTAAAAGAAGAGAGACCAAGAGAGAATACTAAAGAGAGAAGGGAAAGAGTTTTCTATTATCTCATTATACATATACAATACAAAGATAGAGATACCTATATATAGGCAAAGTAACCCCACAAAAGAGGAAACCAAAATCTAACCCTAACTCATCTTAAGTGGGCATCCACCTAAGATCCATATCTTATAACATATCAATAAATATATGTATTAGTCTAAGTTTCGTCTTTGGAGTCCGGATTCCCCGTTTTGGGAGATATTGTTTAATCCTAATATGATAGGATGAAACATGAAACATGGGATCTAGATTCTCATTTAGGGTTATTTGGAGAGAGTTGAGATTAATTGCGTGAAAAATTGAACTGCAAGATTCTTGAATTTCATCTTCTTCCTTTTATTTTATTTCATGGATGATGGGGAATAGGATATGAATAGTTTTTAAGTCATGCTTAGGATATATTTGAAGAGAGTTGAGGTTAATAGTGTGACGATTTTTTTTTTTTTTTGGTATGATTTTGATTTACTTAAATTTAGGTATAGATAATGGCATGGTTGGGGCTATATTTATGTTATATGGTTAATGAAGGTGAGGTTAGGTTGTGTGAGTATCTATGGAAGAAAAAAAAAAGGAAAAAAAATAAAATTAAAGCAAGGTCTACCACGTGGGGTTTTTTTTTTTTTTTTTTTTCTTTTCTTTTCTTTTTTTTTTTGGAATTATGGCAATATTAGGAGAATGGAAGAATCGGATCTGTGAAAACCACAAAGCTGAAATTTTAGTCTCCTTAAAAATGGGGTTGAATATAAGTAATCTGGGGAAGGTAGTACACCTTGATCAATGATAAAGATGATGCCAATTTAATGGAGAATCAATATATAGTTGAATGGTTAACTTAGGGGGGATTTGAAAGTTTTAAAAATAAGCACTTGCTTTATAATTTAGTGTTTATTTACATATTAGAGCATTGGTAAACCTCTGATTGTATTTTCTATTTTAGACGTTATTTGAGAATTATAGCTTTTGCCTCTAAAAATATATAAACTAATCGGGCTGCTTCTTTTTAGTGTTTTATTTTTTTATAGCTAAGGTGAATTGAGACGAACAATGCTATTTGGATAAAGATAACCTCATAAATTTTCTTAAATGACATAAATGGCGGGTTCTAAGTTAATATTTTTAAAAAGTAGGCCCCAACTGCCACAATTCAAAGCTAGGTTCTAATTACCTCATAAAATAAGAGTTTAGGTTCCCATCACCTCATAAAATTAGAGTTTCTTTTATAACTCTACCAACCAAACTAATTATAAATTAGAATTTAAAAATTAGAGCCTTTATTTTAGACCTTAATCTAATTACCTCTTATTAAGTAGACCAGAGTTTCCAAACGGCCCCTTAGTGTGAAAAACACTAATTATTTAAGCATTTGCACGAAACTTTCTAGAGAGACATTTTGCCTCACCACTCAACCTGATTTGTGACGGGGAGACTCAGCAAAGTTGAATAACATAGTGATGGAATCTAGTGAAACACAAAAATTACAGTAATAATATATACGGAGATGCTCTTATGAGAGATATCTTTCATCTTATATGAGAGATTATGTGGGGGCCCTCACATCTATATCCAATGCCAACAACTTAAATGTGAGGGCCCCTACCCATATCTCTCATATAAGGTGAGAGATATCTCTTATAGGAGCACTTCCCATATATATATATATTTATAATATGATCTCATAATAAATCTATATCATTTAAGTTATAATCTATAATTGGATATTGGGCTGTCATGCCCAAACGTGGGACAAGTCAAGCTCATAATAAGCATTTTGTCATGTCAAATTTATATGTGTAGTTGAATATAAATTTTCAGTAACAAATTTTATCCACTGGAACCAATGGACCACAGATACATGCCAAACGTTTTCTCTTATGTAAGAGTGGCGCCTTCTTCATTAGATTTAAAAAATGTACTGAGCCAAAAATCTAATTGGACCAAGTTGTTTAATAATTGAGCCATGTTATTTTGCTGTTTGGCCTTACTAAATGCACCATGGTGCATGACAGTAGTGGCTTAGACGTCTCTGAAAATAATCTCAACAATATTTCCTCACTCAAAAAAGTAGAACAAGAAAAAAACAACATTCCTTTACCATATAATCTAAAGCAGTCATATGGATCTAATGTCATGAATAAACTGGATTTAGTCACTGTGTTTTTCTTTGAACAGCCTGGGCCTGGGCTTATTTTCTTGCCCTATAGTAATAAATGCACTGTCTATATTCATTAAAACTAGACTGTAAACCCCCCTGATCTAACCTATTTATCACAAAGTGTGCATATATTTTGCACTGGGTCTGGGCTCATATCTGATTTTCAGAGCCATGTAGTGGACTCAGGTCTGAATATTAGGCCTGAAAATCAAATGGGCTGAGCTCAGACAAGCTTTGGCCCGGTCAGACCTGGCCATGAACATGTTAAATTTAGGAACCCTAGTTGTGAATAGTGCCAACACAGTGTGATGATATTGGGAAACATATTAAAAAAAAAATGATGCTTGGATTAATATCTTGTAGTTGATCAATTAGGTATAGAATGTATTCTCTTTAAAATCGACAGGCAGCTGAGATGGGTGGACTGAGGAGGCACTGGAACCATCACAGGTTGATATTGCATACCTCATTAGAATCTAGTTTGTACCATTTAGATGGTGTTTCCTGGTACTTGCTAACATTAAAATCGTTGGCCTCTTGTCTTAGCAACTGTATAGACTGGGGCTATCCCTCGCGCACTTTTCGTCTCACCGTGGGGGCCACATGGGGCCCCACCTGGAGATAGAAATAGGTTTGGATGTGCCCTATCTCTCCACAAAATTCCAGACCTACCAAATCATCCTAACCCTTTAATCTATGTCCCACAAATTTAATTTTTTTTAGTCAATCCAAAGATTCAGTCCATCCGAATCAGTGCAAACCCATGAGATCCGGTGAAACCTGGGGTGGGTGGGTGTGTGTGGTTCGCTCAGATTAGTGATCAGGTGGGCCATTCTAGGATGTGTACACCTATTCACGAGGCGCAATATATGTGTTTGTGCATGCATACGTGCGTGTATGTGATCCCCACTTGATATTTAGGAAACCGCTCTTAATACTGTATTAGGGTGCGTTCATGCAACGAGTGGATTCTATACTCTAATGATTCCATTTCCATGGGAGAGAGGAGTCTGGCATCCTAGCCCTTTCACAATAAATCAAAATCACGTCTATTGAGGAAAATTAGTTCAATACTTTCTTCAGAGAAAAGCATGTTGTGCCAAACATTAGAAGAGTGGACTACTCCCTACGATGGAAGCCTCTCATCGCACCAATGTACCATAAGGACTATATCTTACCGAATTCTCTGAAATATTTTTCATCAAGAAGAATTTAATCATTTAAGATAACTCTAATTATATATATTAAAGTAAAGAAAGAGGTGAGCTGCGTGGGGTGCCAACTCATCCCTGAAAATTCTCTCGTTCAAGAGAAATACCCAAGAAAAAAAAAAGAGAAAAAGAGGGAGGATCATCTGTTTTCACGTGAGAGGAGAGTCCACTCCACTGAGATCTCTAGGAATGAGAGTCCCAGATCTGGAAAACTCTCTCTTTCTTTCTCTCTTTGTTTCCTTCCTTTCTTCCTTCTCCATTCTTTCCCTCTCCTTCTTTTTCTTCCTCTTTCTTTCTCTGTCACGCCCTCATCCTCTCTTCTCCATCTCCAAGCCCAGCGGCTGGGATCCCCTTCGTCTGCACCACAGCCAACGCAGGGGTTTCGTCAGCGCGTTCACTCGCCCAACCAGGTACGCTCTTTCCTCCCCTATCTCATCCCTGCATTATCGCCCGCCTGCACCCACCTTCTCTTTCTTTCTCTCTGTTTCCTTCCTTTCTTCCTTCTCCCGCCTGCACCCACCTTCTCTTTCTTTCTCTCTCTGTTTCCTTCCTTTCTTCCTTCTCCATTCTTTCCCTCTCCTTCTTTTCCTTCCTCTTTCTTTCTCTGTCATGCCCTCTCTCCTTCTCCACTCCATCTCCCTGCGTCTCCCTCTCTGCGCTCCATCTTCTTTCCTCATCTGCGGCTGCACCCACCTTCTCTTTCTTTCTCTCTCAGTTTCCGTCCTTTCTTCCTTCTCCATTATTTCCCTCTCCTTCTTTTTCTTCCTCTTTCTTTTTGTGTCACGCCCTCTCTCCTTCTCCACTCCATCTCCCTGCGTCTCCCTCTCTGCGCTTCATCTTCCTTCCTCATCTGCCACCCGTCCCTCCTTCTCCGTTCACTGCAGATCCCTCTCTGCACTGCACTCTCTCTGCCCGTTCTCTCTTCCCTCTCTGCAACACCACCCGTCCCTCCTTCTCCGTTCCCTGCACATCCCTCTCTGCACTGCACTCTCTCTGCCCGTTCTCTCTTCCCTCTCTGCAACACCACTGCACCCACCTTCCGTCTGCACTCCCTCTCTTCTTTCCGCTTCTCCCTCTTCCTCTCTTCTCCTTTTCTCCTCTTCCTCCGCCACCTGCACTTGTTGCAGCGTCCAGCCACACACACTTGCAACGCCCACCTGCTCTTCCTCCCTTACACTCCATCTTCTTCTCTGTTTCTGTCTCCCCTCTTCCCCTGGCCTGCGCGCCACTCCTTCTCCTTTCTCTCTCTCGTTCTCCGCCTCACTCTCCTCTTTCTACACTCTCTCTGTCTTCTGCACTTCTCTTCCCTTTCTCCTCCCTTTCTTCTCACCTGCGCACCCATCTTCTCCTCTCTCCTTTCTCCTTTCCGCTCTACTACCTCCCTGCACTCACCCACCTGCACCTCTCCTCTTCTTTTCCTACTTCTTTCTTTTCTTCTCTCCCTTCTTTCACTGCACTCCCACTACCTGCACCTACACGCTCCCTCTCCTCTTTCTTTCTTCCTTCTTTTCTCTCTTCCCCTGTCTCCTCTCTGCATCACCACCACATCTGCCCCACAGCGCACCCACTTCTCTTCCCCACTGCACTCTCCCTTGCGGCTGGCGCACACACCGACCTGCACGTCACCCATTTTCTTCTTTCATTCCTGTTACACCCCAAGCTAATTTAACCTTGATTATTTCTAATTAATTGAGTATTAGCCAAATTAACTATGCTTGATTTCTGAGTATGATGAATTAGTATTGATTAATGCATTTGATTGAGTTGGGTGAGTTTTGAACTCTAAACCGATTGACTCGGTTTAATGTAATTAAGGGCTTTTTCGTAATTCTTGGTTTTCATAAATTGCGTCATTTGCACGTCATTTTACTACTAACACGTGTATTTTGTCGACCCTATCAACTTTCATAATAGACTTGACCTCATTTGACCACTCATTGAGAAGGTGGACTCTCAATTGACTTAAAATGAAATTATTCTTAGCTAATGGACTAATTGGCAAAAAGTTCATTCTCATCTCTTATATAAGCCTTAACCCTTTCTCCTTTCATTCATTTCATTCCCCCATTCTCTGCAAACCTCATTACCTTCCTCTTCCATTACTCCCCTCATTCAATCATTCAAAGGACCATTGCATGTACTTAAGAGTTGGGTGAATCATCATCTTCTTCCTCATCTCTCCAATTCCTCCATTTTGTGACAAGAGGCATCTTCCAACTCTCTCTCTATTCCCTTTCAAATTCGAAATCTCTACTAAAGGTGAGTAGCAAAACCCCTTTGACCATGATTTGAGTATCTTAGAGGTAAATCAACCCATTCTCATACATGCATTGCATCCTCATCAAGTTTTCATGTGTTTGTGATGATTAGGGTTTGAGCATTGGGGCTTTTGGGTTTTTCCTCTAGTCAAGTGCGTGAGAAGTTATAAGCTCTTCTTTGAGGCAAGTATAAACATAAATTGGGTTTGCATTTGGTACAATTTCCTTTGATTCAAGTATTTCTCTTTCTCTCTCCAAAATTTTGGGTTTTTATGTTGATAGAAGACAAATGAGTTGGATTTCTTCATGTGGTTGTTTTGGGGAGTATGGAATTATTGTGTATGTGTTTTGGAGAGCAAGGAGGCTCATTTGGCAATGATTAAAATAGAAGAGAAGAAGAAAATTGAACTCGAGAAGTTCTACCGGTAGAAGTGGCTCGAAATCTGACAGAGAGTTGAAGAAACTGTGAACCCTTAGTTTTACCGGAAGTTCTACCGGTAGAAACAGTTAAAAATCTGGCAGAGAACTTGGATAAGGAAATCCAGCTGCTTAAACCGGTAGTTCTACCGGTAGAGTTGCTTCTACCGGAAGTTCTACCGGTAGAACTGCCTGAACCAGTCTGTTGGGCCTCTTTACGGCTCAATGAAGGTGTATTATCACTCCTAGTCTATAACTAACCCTCCTAATCACTCCCAAATGGATAATTAGGATGTACACCCCCCTTACTATAGGAACTTAGGTTTCATTATGTCTTAGTATTGGAACCATAATCATACTAATTAAGCCCAAAGGAAATCATTAACCTATTGTTAAGCCATGAAGATTAATTTAGAGGTTCAACATGAGATCATTGTAAGTGACACTAAGAAAACAGTAACATATTGATTTTATAAATTAATCTTGTATTGGATGACAATAGATTATATGAATAATAACTTAATATCAATTGTTATAGTCGTCAAATAATTGCTTTAAGTATTGAAAACGGGAATTTTATTTACATCAATTTATCGATAAATTGTCATATATAATGCTCTTCATTTGTTATACACTATGTGATATTGATAAGGATAACACCATTGAGTGTATCCAAATAATTGAATAGTTACTCGATTTGAATTGCAAACGAAATTTGATTTGAATAAGTCGGCACTACTTAGCTTCGACCGGACGGTACTCGACGGGGTTAAGTCTTAATTTACTATTGAACGTCGCTGCGCAATTGACAGACTGGAGTACCGGAACTCCAGGACCCGGGTAGCTAGGTGGATCTTTGGCCGGACCCCTAGTGACATCCCAACACGATTTGCTCTCAAGGAGAGGATGAGCTTTATGTAGTTGCCAATTCTTGTATTGTATTTTCCTTAATGATTTCAAAAAAAAGAATTACTTAGTAAAATGGATTATTTAATTTCTCTTTTACTCGTCTTATTATTATTCTCATATTGCTATTGTCCTCAAAAACTTCACTGTATTCCTGGTTACTGTTTATGCTTGCTAAATCGTTGTATTGAGATACTACTCTTGGTGTCACAGGCACAGACGCAGCTCCTGGTCCAGCAGAGACCGTGGAGGGAGAAAAGGTTACTCAGGAGGTACCTTCGGGACTAGAGGAGTGGCCCGGAGTAGGGCCCATGTAGAGACTCCTCGGTTCGGAGAGCGTCAAGATATTTTGAGAGCATAGTAGATGTGTGACTAGTGTTTTTGTTGGGTCACACTTTCTTTAATTCATTTTGTTATGTATTTTGGATAATGATGTATAAAACATTTTTTGATACAAACTGGTATATCAATGTATGTATTCTTTTGTTTTGAACTTGAATATTGTATATGAGATTGTACAGGGTTATGAAGATCATTTGATATAAGTTTCCGCTATATGAACTGTTGATTGATAGTTACCAGTGAGTTCGACTCACGAGTGGAATAGTTTTCTCCTTCGTGTGCTTTTATTTGACTCGCGACAGGTACAATCACACGGGAGTACGTGTGTTTCACCTCGGAGATTACCCTAAGCCAAGGTGATTCGGGACCGGGATGTGACAATTCCTCTCTTCTTCTTCTTTTCCACCAGTATCCACTGAACCCATATCATCTTCTTTTCTTCTCTTCCTCTTTTTCCCCATCTCCTTCTTACCCCCACACACACTACACTCATTTCCCTTCTCCATCTCCTTGCTGCATCTGCACACACCCACGAGTACCCACTGCACCTTCCCATCTCCTTTCCCTTCTCTTCTCTCCTTCTCTTCTCTCCTTTTCTCTCCTCCCCTTCCTTCTCCACTGCTTCTCTCTCCCTCCTCTTCATCTGCTCTGCCTCTCTCCATCTCCCTAATCTTCCTTTCCGCTCCGCACCGCCTCTCCTCTCATCTCTATCTCACTGTCGTGCCTCTCCTCCCCTGCACACTGCCTATCAAACAATTTTTGTTGAGTGCCAAACACATCCTGCAAAGAACTTAATAGGAGCTTTTTTTAGACTGACTCACCCCAGAAGCTGACTCATCTCACAAGCACTCATCTAAATACAATAATAAGTGCACGGACCCAGCAACCCTACTTGACCTGACCCAGTAATTAAGGGTTCAAGTTGACCCATTGTAGGAATCCTCTCTTAATACCAAATCTAAAACTCTAATTGCATGTCCTATCTGAAGATGCATTGGATTTTAAAACTGGAGGAAATCCTCTAAACAGTGCCGTAAATCCTCAACGGGTCAAAGCTAGGTACCCAATTGGTAACAACAATTATCAGGAGAAATAATCTTAGCTTACACAAATGAGGAACATGGACGGGTCAAAGATATGCCAAACAACACAACCCCCAGATAATTTATTCTTAAGTTGACTACATCATCATTGATGAAGAAGAACTCGAGTCCAAATAGTATTCGGCCCAATTATATTTTGTTTTGTCCAGGTCTAGGTCCGGATATCAATCCTAGAACCCAATCTCTGACCTGATTATATATGTAGTTTCCATGTTTATGATCTCAGTAAAATCTATACATTCTAAAAAGGAGCCTACTAAAATAATATAATCATATTATAATATTTCATGTCATTTTCTTCTTTCGTTCATCTCTTCTTCTTTTGCCTCTCTACCTGCACACGCTGCACTCCTCCTTCCTCGCCTCCTCACCTCCAATGCTCACTCTCCCTTGCGTCTCTCCTCCTGTTCCTCTCATAAAAGAAGCGGCCACTAGGGGTGTACAAAAAATCCGTCAATCCGTCAATCCGATCCGATCCGCGGATTTTAATCCGATCCGAAGGTAAACGGATTGGTGACGGATTGAAAATCCTGTAATCCGTTAGCAACAGATCGGTGGCGGATTTCATCCTCAATCCGCGGATTTAATCCGATCCAATCCGTTGACATTAAATATATATAAAAAAATAAAAATAAGGGGTCTAGATATAAATTAAGATGTCTAAATATAAAAAAAAAGAAAAATTATAGGGGCTCAAATGTAATTATTCCCTATCACTATTTATCCCAAAAAGGCCAAAACCGGAAAACCCTACCCATTACAGATTAATGTACAGGGACGGATTGCACGTATTAATCCGATCCGATCCGGTCATCCACGGATCGGATCGGATTGGATTTTAATGGCTACGGATCGGTGACGGATTTCAAATCCGTCAATCCGTAGGTAACGGATTGGTGACGGATTTGACCCAATCCGATCCATGTACACCCCTAGCGGCCACTGTGCAAATTCAATTACAGTTAATTCGTGTTCTTATCTAGCAACTAATATGAGGCAGAGGAAAATGCCCATTGATCTAAAGCTCTTTGACTTGAGTCTTACCATACACAATTTTTTCTCAAATCAGGTACTTTACAGATCCTGTGCTTTACAATTGAATTGTTTCACAAATCAGGTATGCTTTATACTTCTATATATTTTTCCTTTTTTACCTACACAGTTGTTGAAGAATACATTATTTTATGAATTATGTAATGAACTATTTAGTTTTTTTTTATCGAATGAAAAGATTTATATGTATTTGAAGAATACATTATTTTATGATTTCTGTAATAAACTTTGTTGTTTTTTTTATTGAGGCCCGGGCTAAGCACGGGCCTGCGTTGCTAGTTTAATCTTAAGATAACTCTATATACATTATAACTAGGAAACTCGGGGAACCTAATCATATTATAAATCTAATTAATCTAACCTATTTCTAATTGCATCATGAATAACTCTAATTTAGTCCTAATCTAAGATAAACCGATCCTTTCATAATGTGACATTCACTCTAATGTTCTCTGTTACACACAAAATTCAAATTCACCCCAACATTTACATTATAGTCCTGGACATTTTTATTAATCAGCTAAAGAAATGAACCTATCATAATGCCTGAAATAAATATGTATGATAGGTATGGGCCATACAATTGCCTGAACCTACTCATTCACATCATATGCCCCATCTTATATAGGATGGTGTCCCAAATCTCACTTATTTCTTGGATCATAGATAGGCCCATTACATCATATCTGGTGGACTCAAATTTGGACCCCTGTATCTTGACTCTGCAAACCCGAACAGGATTTATATCTAGATCCATGTTGGGGCCCAACCCCTAATTTAGCTCTTTGACAGCCCAACTCATATCAGGAATCCTCATGGAGACGAGGAGCACCAAAATTTGCAGGCAAGACTTGGAGTAAGCCAACACAAAATAAGCAAATGAATACATAAAAGCTTGATAGGATGGCCCATATCCTTGGCGAAAATGGATGCACTTGGGCCTGAGCTCACGACTATGGAAGCATATGCCCAGGCTGGCCTGGCCCAGTTTCATCCTTGATGGTATATGGATGGCTTCTTGTAACTTAAAACTTTGGGATAATGATTATGATGTTAAACATCACTAGTGTCATTAGTGGTTTCTAATTAATTAGAAATTTAGAGACCAACTACAGTCTCAACTTAGTCAAACTTGGCCAAGCTGAGACTGGGGAACATGGGCCTGAACTTCAGACAGTTGCTGCACGGAAATGGGCCTTTCGATTCTAGAAAACACTGAACCAGGTTTGGCCCACTGATAATCGGCCTAAAAACTCGTATGAGGAGCAACCAATGGGCTTTAAAAACACAAGCCCAAATCTTGACCAGAGGTTGCTATACAATATCTGGGGTCATCATTAGTACTATCAAATATGTATCTAGGGTCATGATTTCTCATTTCTTCTCCGAAGCCTACGTTTTCTGTAATCCCAACTTACTCTACATCTTTTACTTAATTGCTTCCCTTCTTCTAGCTTGTTGCATATGCAACACTTGAGTTCATTTTTTAGGGGTTGTGATAATACTCCGACAACATGAAATGATGCTCAAACTATATTGCTCTATGATAAGCATCTTCATTTGGGCCGAATGCAGAAGTCTTGATCTGGTGTGCTCGAGTCTATGGGGGCCACCTAGAGCAGTGGGTAGTGGGCACCGAGGGGATGAGGGGATTTAAAAAACTCCATCTTGATTTAGGGGATAAGGTTGTTCAGCTCAAACGTCATTTCAGCCCTTCAAAACTCACTTCTAACATTATATCCCTCAATGAGGGCTCCTTACAGGAGTAGTAGAGAGTGTTAGCTCTTGCCTGATTCTATTTGAGTAGGCTACTTTTCTATGTATATCCGGGCTCTCTCTTAAATCCCAACGCCATTGGCAGGGAAAAAAAACATCAAGTTGCACACTTGGTATTTGGTAGCTAAATATTATTTTGAGTGTTCTTTGGACTCTTTTTATTTTGAGGACCCTCCTATTTTATAGGGTGCTGTTTTGTAATTCTGCTTTGGTTTTGTTTCCTTCATGAAAATTTCTCTTCCCCACCCCCAACAACCCAAAAAAAAAAAAGACAAAAAGGACAAAAAACCATCTCTTCAATCATTTCTGACCTCTTTGGTGATGGACAGGCTAAAGGAATCCTAGTGCAGTGCAAAGGGTGTCAAATCACATGTTTATATAAATTGATTCGCTTTTCTGTGAGGAATTATTGATGGTCCCTCTGTGCTCATGGTATTGATTAGAGGAAGTGTTTTTTTTCTTCTTAAGATTAGAGGAAGATTTCCAACTCCAAGCAGAATGCGTACTGCGTGAATGCGGCCGAGCTCATGGGGCCCATTTGGACTCATTCCTATCGTTGGGTGATAGATAGAAAGGTCTCGCTATGGATAAAGCTCATGAAAAGTCAGATTCATCAGATTATTCTACCCCTTGTAATGCTAAAAGTTTAATGGTTTTTAATCACATATATTATGACTGTAAATGGGTGGTTCAGATCGGTTTAACACTAAAATCAACAATTAAACCGAACCTATTGGTTTTTTAATTATCCGATCCGATCCAACCAATGAAGAGGGCTTAAACCGAACTTTTCGGTTCGGTTCGGTTCGGTTGGTTAAACCGTTGTTTTTTATTTTAGTTTTTTGAAAATCAGGCATTGAAAATTTCAAAATGATGATACCCCGTCCTTTACATTATTCCAATGTTTAGTGCAAACATAAAAATCCAACATTCTAAACTAGACTAAACGTATATAAAAAAATAATTCTATTCAAAAAAGAAAGTTTGGACTAAACACAAGCGCACAAAAAAAGAAAACAATAACCAGCTTGCAGTGAAACATTCATTGCACATGATACCATTTGGAATTATAATAGAATAATAGTTCATGTCAAGAAAAGTCACACACAAACAGAATCTGTATTAGAACACACTGTATTTTTCAAAAATGAAGGTTTCTTAACACATTGGTTAGGTGAGACTAGAACTAACCATCAAAAGCTAGGCTCTACTGGCTTTTCTAGCATTTTCAAGAGTGCAGCATTCTGATAAAAACTTTATTGAAACAAGGTAGGAATTATGATGGAAGGAAAACACCTTGTACAGTAATCCCTCCATCTACAATGAAGTATTAAAAAGCATTTAAGAGATTAGAGGAGATGCGACTAAGGCAGTGTTGATGGTTGAGTTCATATGAAGATGGAGTTGTGAAATGTAACTATGAAAGTAGTAAAAAACAAAACCCTAAGGCTAAAATAGTAAAAAATCAATACTTAAATTACTGCATACGGTCGGTTTGGTTTAAGCGGTTAATCGTGGGCTCAAACCAATAACCGACCGATGTAAGCGGTTTTTATGATTTTCAAACCATTAACCAAACCGATCTACTATAAACTGATCCGAACCATTCGGTTCGGTCAGTTCAGTTCAAACTGATCTACTATAAACCGATCCGAACCATTCGGTTCGTTCGGTTCAGTTCGGTTTTGTGCTGATATCGGATTTTTTGTGTAACCCTAACATATATATATCTCCTATTAGGACCCTTTGATATACATTGTTATGTCCTATGATGCTCATTTACGGCATGGATATGGCAGGGACACGCCATAGACATGGCAGGACAGGACACGGATTTTACATGTAAAAACTGAAGTATCGGATACGATACGACATGATACGTTGCCCATTTTGAATTATTCGTGCATCATAGGTTATGTCGTTCACTAAAAGCTCGAGCTTTTGGTGTTTCTGATTATTAACATGGTATTAGAGCTAGGGATCGTGTGTTCGAATCCTTGTGACATGTTTGTGTTCACGTTGGTCATTTGACGTGTTTCTGTTCACTTGTGGAGCCCTACATGTGAGGGGGCTATTAAGACCCTTTGATATACATTGTTAAGTCATTCACTGAGAGAGGGGCCTATCAGGACCTTTTGATTTACATTGTTTTGTTGTTCACTAAGAGAGGGGGGGATATCAGGACTCTTTGATAAACATTATTCTGTCGTTTACTAAGAGCTTAACTTTTTGGTGATTTTGGTTCTTAATATATCCAAGGGCATGTAGTAGTTTAATGAACTGAAAATTTGGCATGGTTGTAGATCATAGGGGAATAAAAGTGCTAAAAAGAATTGTTCTGATCAAGGGTGGACCCATAGAGCTGGACTACACATGCTGTCAGTTGGTGGGGGGAGTTCTGGTTTCCAACAAAAGAATATTAAAGAGCCCATAGGTGATTGGTAGAAGATGAAGATGTAGATTTGAGCAAATGAAAGCAGAGGTAATGGCTGGCTAATCATCTTCCAACAAAAGAGAGATCATTTGATACCATGATCTTCACCTTTATTTTGTCGATTTTAGCCACTTTGATCCAAGACCTTTCCATAAGAACTCCTAAAAATGAACTCAATATAATACAAACAAATGGGCCCTGTAGGTCTACATTGTTAATTTCTTGAAACTGAAGCAAAACAAAATCGCTCGAGCAGAACGTGTTTGCACTTTCATTCTGGGCATTTGATCCAGTCAATGCCACATATTATCGACGCCCAGAGAAGAACTTTACATCTCTAATTGGACCACCAATGTTTTAATAATCCAATAGTCACAAAATGATGAGGCAACCTAACACAAGATTGTTTAACGTGCAGCAGATGGTCAATAGGAAGAAAATACTTAGATGCTGTCTTCCAACTCCAGATCCTGAGAGCACACTCAGAACATTGAATGGGTCAATCTGGGCCTCTGGGGTTAAGCAATCAGACCAGTTAGGACTACTGATGACCATTGATCTGGTGATCCACTCTGAATAATCTCGCATATACGAGAATGGGAAATGATCTCAGCCCATTTTGTGAGGCGCACCTTGGTGACCTACATGAGAAGGGCTTTGTATAATTGTATTAGGGGTGCTCATGGGCTTGGTAGGGACTATTTGAGGCATATATAGGCCTGACCTCGCTTTAGAAATGTTGGTCCATATCTGGACCAAGTTGGCATGTGCCACAACTGCCTGGCCCGAGCCTCGCCTGCCTCAAATATGTCAGGCCCGAGCCCAAACATCGGGCCTTTTAAGTTTGGGTAAACTCAAATACAACTACACAATCACAGTAAAACAATGGAAAACACATTATTCATGACTAATATAGTAATATGAGTTACATTAATGAATACAAATATATTATTCACCCTATAGGGTTATATCTCATGTTTGGGTAGGCCCATATCAAACTTCGGGCCTTTTATCAGTTAAATCAATATTGAATGGCCCAAATATCAGATACAGGTCTGACCTGAGCACTAAAACCTAAGACCCAAATCCGGCACAAAGCCACCCGGGCTGGGGCTGGGCACACCCATGAGCACACCCTTCTTTGTATTGATTGCAAATAGGTGAAAGACTAGCTTCATTTGAAAATCATAACCATTTTATGTGGTGTGGGCGTTCAAAATTAAGAAGCCAGAGCAATCGGGTACAAGCATTAGTTTTTCATGCTCTTGATTCAGTGCCATCATCACCAAAGCAAGATTAAAATTTTGGTGTATGTAATCAACATTGTATCATTTCAATCCAGCCATTCATGGTGCATAAAAGTTGTCAGGGTTGCAGTGGGCACTTCAAGATTGGTTCGGCTATGAGCTGACTGGATCATTTCTCTATTGAAATCTAAAACCTGCAATGGGCAGCCCTGATATATGTTTATTTTTTAGGGTCTGCATGATCCCTACCAGCATGTGCACCCTCAGGAACTGCTTATTTTCTGAATCCCGGCTTGCAAATTTTACATAGAAATGAAGTACAATGCCCTCTCTCTCTCTCTCTCTCTCTCTCTCTCTCTCTCTGTGTGTGTAGGTGCAATTTAATGAGTCTAACTAAAATAGGAGGTGCTATTTAATGAGTTTAACTAAAATAGGCCACATAAGCTCTGCACCAAATGATGGGCTCTCATGATCACATCCATTGGCAATTGAAAGCATGTGCCACACCATTAAAGTGGTGATGTTTTGGGATCATGATCAATGCTTGTTAGTAGGATATGTGGGTCTGGGTTGGTAGAGCACGTGTATCTCTTTTTATGGCCTCTTAACTTTCGATATTCACATATAGTTTTTGGTTGCTGATTGGCTGTAAAATCCTAACCCAGATTAGAGAGTGCAACTGGCCAATAATTTTTGGTAGTTGGTACCCTCCAAGGCTTGACCCCTCCAAGAGAGAGCTTGTATGTCCTATCCAAATATGCTTAGGAAGGGGACTCATTTGATTTACAATCAAAACCCAATGCCTTGTTTGGATCTCCAAATCTGTAATTAGTTATTGTAAGTGCACAAAAATTCACAGACCCGGGGAGTGATTTTGAGACTCATTGGAGGAGGACGGAGATTGCAGCTCTTTGATGATGATAGAAGAACCGCTGCCTTGAGTTTTGAGCCTAAAAGGAGAAAAAGAAGAAGGTTAGAGGACCCTGGCTTGGGCAGCGCATGGCTCTCCGATGCCTTTGTTAGTTGCAGTTGCAGGACTAAACAGAGGTAGGAGATGGAGTTTGAGAGGAGATGGCTTACCAGCGTGTGGATAGCCATATTTTTTTTGGAGCTGTTGCTGTGTTTATATAGAGGGAGAGAAGAGGCAGGGAGATGGCTCTGTCTGAGTTATCCCATTGTAGCCCACCTGTCTCAAAATGTAGTCACATCGTAGCCCACTCTGTCCCATCGGCCTATACCTTGATGGATGGGCGGTGCTGCCCTACTAGGGGTGTCAGGAATAGGGACGGTGGAACGATAAATGCCATTGTCTTATTTACACGTTCTATGACGTGTTTGTTAGTGCATATACAGCTGTCACCGAGACCAAAACCAAGGGGCGTTTTGTTTGTCAAACCCGATGCATAAAGAATTCATATAGACTTGCTTTTGCTTTTTTTAATAATATTTCCCAAAAGCTCTCTCCTAGCAACACTCATGAGTTATATGAGGCCGATGTCATGGCTTTTTTGTCAGCTCGGCCAGGTTAGGCAGTTCGAGTTCTGCCAGAACAGGCAGCCTGAGCTCGGCCAGAACAGGCAGCTCGGCCAGAACATGAGCTCGGCCAAAACATGAGCTCGGCTAGAACTTGAGCTCGGCCAAAACATGAGCTCAGCCAAGTTAGGCAGTTCACTTCGAGTGGACTGTCCAGAATTCCTGGTGTAAGTCTGAGGGAGGAAATATCCCCCCACAGTTATAACACAAAGCTAAAGGGCTCTCTTTAACAGGAAGCTTAAATTATCCCAACTTGTAAACTCTGAATTATGTATAAACTGACTTACCTACATTGGGTTGGCAAAGACCCAAATAGGCCTGAAAATTTTCACAGTCCACTATAAAATCTTTACCATTCCACTCTCAAACGTTTTCACCCTCCTCTCCTTCGATGAATACCAATGCTGATTAATGCTCTAGGTAAGGATAAAGCATTAATATTCTCTGCCAAGTGTCACGTCCCTCAAAATAAAAATTGGGAAAAAAATGTGAAAATAATAATAATAAATATTCAATTTCTTGTGTTTAGTGCAACACAAGCTCCCAAATATGGATCCACAAAATTTCGAAACATGATGAGTCATGTTAAAATCTTTGCGGAAGCATTTAAATCAATTGGTATCAATATCGAAAATTAAATCAACATATAACTACTGAATATTAAGGTTTAAAGTTTCCAAAATAACTTAAACAAAACAACTAAATAAAATATATCATGGAATTAATTAACTAAGGACTTTAAAATGTCGATATCTCATGTGTGGACTCAGATGACTCTGTAGCCATCTTCGGCTCTCCACTTAAGTTCATCAACTGGTTCAAACGCTTGAAACGTTTGACCATCCTCCGTCTCCACAATAGGGTAGGGGTTGGTACCTATGCACCAATAAATAAAGTAAATAGCAAGTACAAAAGTATAATTCATAAATAAAACACAAGACCAATGTGAGTAATGATAGGTAAAGACTATAAGAGATTAACAACGGAACAATGATGAAAAGAACGTACAATCTAAAACCATTTTACACAATAGAACAATACAATAATCACACAAAAGCACTGCTACTGGTTTTTGGTGGTCAGCCCTAACTATAAAGCGGGAAAAATCGTTCGAAGGCCGACGGTCATAAACCGGTTCGTAATCGTATGCGGGATAAACCGGTTCGAAATTCGGATATTACAGTGTCCGCACACATTGGTGATCAGTCATCCAAATACAACTGCAGTCGTTCGAATATGACCCAATCAATACACACACACATATATATACATACATATCATAGTATAATAGACCTGATGCTTTGTAAAGCTCTGACATAGAATCCTAAGTCAAAGTGAAGGGCTGGCTGTACAATAATCCATAATCCGATGAAATCATTCAATTAAACCCCCACAATATTTCAATCGATTGCCACGCCACATCACGGTCTATATCCAATCAATATAAGGTATGCAACTAATAGACCAATATCAATATCAATCATGTATGCAAACACCGAAGGTCAAGGAATAATCACAAGCCAATCCTAAGGTTAAACATTAGATCTCATACCCGACAACCACATGAATCTCTAATAGATAAAAGATCATCACGTCCCCTCTCAATTAATGGTGTATAGACTCAATTAAGGGTTTTCCAATAGAGATGGGTTGAGCCTGAATCTATTATGATTTACACGAGGTCATACGATGTACTAAACCCTATGTTAGTAATATACCGTGTGCTCAGACGGTATTTACTTGGTCCAAAAATCTAATAATAAAGTACAAAAATATAATTTTAACACATTAAAACCAAAGATATAATTTAAAATTTAATTTGTAAATAATAATAAGAAATAACGATCCTAAATTTATAATTTTTAGAAAAGATGAGGACCCCATCCAAAACATTTTTCACATTCAAAATAAGCCAAAAGGGTCTAATTTGGGTTTATAAAACAACCAGGTCCTTTTTTTTCCAAATTCTCAGAGACACTCAAGGGGCAGGTTAAATATTCTAACATTAAGTTAAAAGATTCTGTCACATTGTTACATGGGATTCCCTCATCCAGAATACATCCACCCTCATCCAAAATACATCCACGTCCTCATTGTCCTCTCTCTTATTTTATTTCAATACCCATCCAAGTCAAAACCGTCCCTGCCCCCCTTTCATTACAGAACCCAGTCCCGGAATGAGAAGGCTTCACATGTGGTGTAACAAGGCACTTGGGCAGTGTACCCCACTGATCAAAATCCAGATCACCCCCATAAAAAAATGTCGCCCAGCCCTATACGGCTAGATGACAGGACCAGATTTGTGATCAGATCGTCCAGTGGGTCCCACAATCGCCTAATGCCCAAACTGAATTTTTCCCTTCAAACACACCCTCTGCTGATCAGGCTGCAGGATGGTGGCCCAAACAGGGTCCGCTGCCTATGGGTCCAGCCTCCTTAAGGTCGCCTGAGGGCCCACTACCGGATCTACGGACCTGATCAAACAATAGTGGGGTTCACCTGGTCCTACAGCCAATGCACAGTAACATGGTCTCGTGGTTGTGCGTCCGGGAACATGTGACAGATCCGGTCCTCGTTGGGTTATTTGGTGGGTCGACACTAATGCTAAAAAAAAAAAAAAAAATCAATGCAATGATCTCCAATCTCCGATTTATATCATTAAAACATTAAACATCGTGACAAGGGCATCGAAGGGATTCTACAAGTATCAACACGCAAATCAAGGAAGAAACACGAGTATTAAATCTATAAATTATGTTTAGGTACTTGCTTGAGGTATGCGGTTGAGGGATATAGTTTATAATTCCTATTGCCAAAGCCTAATGTACTATTCCAGAGAAAAAGTTGGAAGAGAGAGAGTTGTGTCGGAAAATAAAAAAGTGTGCTTGTGTAATATAAATAGGAAATGAGAATAAGAGTTGTAATATAACTCAAATTCTAAAGGGTATAGAGTTTGGGTTCTAAATAGCTAAGAGTTTGAATAAGAGATTAGAGAAGAATTATATCTACTAAACGGGGCCCGGATTAATTATGGGTCAAAATACTTATCCGACAAGTCTGACTCAACAACCTAAGCCTAATATGGTCTCCACTTAAACTAATTACGTATTTAACTAAAATACAATTAATTATATAATAATATTAAAATAAATAATATATATAAATCAAAACGTCACACACCAAGTTTGCAGTAGTAAACTGGCCAAGGTTCAGTTCCTATCCAGCAATCAATTCGGTCGATCGCTTATATGACATTGTACAGACAGGTGACAGACAAAGGACGAAGACAGTTAAATAATGTCCATTGATCATGGGATCATCACAGCCGGCATTACCACGGCTTGCTCCTATGGCCGTGAATATGATCCCGGTAAAATTTTATGGGAATGAACTGAAGTGGTGACACAAAGAAGAAGCAGGCAGTTTGGACATTGACATTTGATCCGATGATATGTCCCTGTGATTATGGCGGTACATTCATCGTTCAAATTGAAACCCTGATCTTAATATCTGTAGCACTGCCTGGATAGAATTAATCATATTACTGCTCAGTTGCAGGCAGACCAGGATAGGTGTGATGCCCTAATGCATAGGCTGTGGAGGGTAGTTGGTTATGTTTTTTTAACAAGAGAGTCCGATCCAAAATGGCGAACAAGTACTCCTGCAAGGTACCAACGTGACAGCTGCTTCACACTTGTATTGTCAATTTGTCTCATAGTCATCGATAATGCCAAAGTTGAACAACCAAGTTTGATTTTGACAAATATGAACTATTATTTTATTAGTTCGTTAAAATTAAATCACATTGTTACTGTACTCAATACAACAATCTTACCGGTACAATCGCTGTGTATCAGTACTCTTCAACCATGGCAAATCATTTTTACACTCGGATGAGAAGGTATGGGTCAAAGTTGGAAAACTCCTTATTTGATCCTCTCCACTCATTCAATGTAAGAAAAAAAATACAAGAAAGTAACTCTGATAGAGTCAATGCGGAGAAGAGAGAGACATTTACTTAAAAAATAAATTCAAATATATTTAAATATGAATAAACCATTTATTAAATATATATATTTATTTACATGCATTCATTATAATCAATTCAAATTATTAAATTTATCTTTGAAAAAAAAAAACACTATAATAAGAAAAATAAAAAAATATTACGTATTACATAATTTGTTACTCCGAATATCTAATGTAAAAGATTAAACCTACGTTTCAAATTACATTCTAGTCGTTATTTTTAAACTACTATCTGCAAATCTCTTGCTTAATTACTTAAAAATAAATATTAATGATTTAAAATTAGATTTATCTATTAAATTGTTTAGAATGCAAATAACTTATTAAAATAAAGTGACTTGGTTGAGTCTCCCCTGTATTTGGTTAGTTCATTTGTCAAAATGAGATAACTTAGGAGAGTTAAGAGTCAATCTAAGAGTTTTTCAACCTTAGTATTGGTGTCTATGAAACTGAATCTAATAGATATTGCACAGACATTATAACAATACCAGCATAATCTCACTGTAAATGTTCAGGACAGAGAGAAAAAAAAAAAGGACACAAAAATACACCAACAAAACATCCAGTATTTTATTGCCAAGTGTGGAAAAGGTTAGGGCTGTCAATGGGGTTGATCTTAGACAGGAGCTAACTAGGCCCGAGTCCCATCCCCACAAGGATTGAAGGGTTTGGGTCCAACACAAAGCTTAGACCACAGGTCTAAGCTCACTCAATAAGTAACATAGGAGTCGGATGCTGGCCCATATGAAAAAAAAAAACTCTTCATATAAATAAAAAACTTAGATTTTTATATACATTTCATACCCAAATATAAACTATACATTTGAATTCATATAGACTAAAATATACATATAACTAAAAAAACATGAAGCATCATAGTGAAAAGGGTGTCACGTCTCACATAGCGGCGTGGAGAGATTAATCCATGCGTGGGTAGGTTATCACATGAGCATTGTCTTACCAACCCAATTTTGTAAAAATAGAAATAAAAATATTCTATGTATGACTGTACTCCAATGGGTCTGTTGCTCAACGCAATCCGATTATTCAATTATTGGATTCAACTTTGATAATTAGGGCCAGACCTGGGTCAATTCAGAGTTCTAGACAGGTCCATATGCTCATGAAACCAGTGTTGAGATTTGGGTGGTCATCTCTACCTGCAGGAATCATGGAATGGACCATGGGTCTACGAGATTATGTGGAGATCTCTGTTTTCTTTCCTGCATTCTGCATTCTGTGGTTATTGCATCATTTATGATCCGACCCAGAAACGATCTAACAATAAATAAGTTTGGATGGCAGACTATCCCACGCGCTTTCTGATTAGTGGGACATCCAAACAGGCTCTAGCCACTTAGGACCAGTACATACAAATAAATATTCTTCCTGGGAGAGCCATTGTCCATCGATTTGCTGATTCCCATACCTTTGATGAGCAGTGAGAGGAGAGGGGTCTGATTACTACTTTGTTATTTCATCATATCCCACACCATAAATTGTACGTCCCTATGTGGACCACATCCAACCCACCCATTTATTATCAAACCAACCCCCCTCCCTCACCAGTCACCACCACCTTTCCTCCTCAATTTTCTGACTAATATGCCCAGAATCCATTTTCTCTAAGGCAGATTTTGGAGTTACTATTTTTCATTTTTATACCCATTCTTATATATAAATCCATCAATATATAGGTTTAATTGTTTGCGCAAATTTTACTCTATTCGCAAGTAGGTCCATGGTGAGATAAATCAATATGCATGATTTGGCTTGCTTCATTTTTCTTTTTCTATTATTATTATTTTTTTTGAATTTTACTTGCTTGTTTTTATGCATGATCAATTAAAATGAGTACTCACCTCCTGATAGAGGTGAAATTCATCCCATGGGAAGATAAAGATTTTGAGGTCTCAATGTAAACTCTATTCATGAACTTACAAGGATGGACTTACTGCATAATGAGCTTCCATCAAAATTCCCATCAGTTCTTCACACTGCAAACCGATCTCAATCGCTCCAATCATGTTTTATAATAAGAGTTTCAGACTCTCATAGGCATGTCCGAAGTGATACGTAACTGCTGGCCAATATAAATGTTCAAACAGTTCTATTGGCCCATAATGTCTCCTTTAATAATAACCATAATAATAATAACATTTAGAAACCTTCTAAAGATTCTAGATGACAAACTTTGATTCTAGTGGTTTTATGGATGTCCTGGGTGTCGATAAAACCAAGGTATGACCTGTAGCCTTAGAAGGAAGATAGCTTTAATGAAGGAAAATCTACATACCATAACCTGTATTTTTCTGGAAATTACAAATAACCACCTCCTTTTCTCTACACCAGTATTTTAAATCTCAAAGGGCAACCACCTAACACGAATACATAGCTGATAACTTTTTTTAGGTACCCCAACCAAAGGAGCTGGGCCTCAAAGTAACCCACACACGTGTGAAGGAGAGAACAGTGACATACCTAGGAGTCAATCC
Source organism: Umbellularia californica (assembly GCA_028538565.1). Taxonomy (NCBI): domain Eukaryota; kingdom Viridiplantae; phylum Streptophyta; class Magnoliopsida; order Laurales; family Lauraceae; genus Umbellularia; species Umbellularia californica. The sequence continues at coordinate 5,897,291 of JAPQWN010000001.1, read as the reverse complement.
TTCGGTAGCCAAGTGACATTCGGGGTTGTCAACCGAGCAACCCTATGTTGTCACATAGTTGATAGCTTAATGATCTACAAGATCAAGATCGCCCGGCAAAAAATGAAAGGTCATGGGACTGAGCCCATTATATCAAGATAAACGCGTTCAATCTTATTTAGATTAGTTTAGATCTAAGAAAATTTTCATCTTTTTTATGATGAATCAAAACCCGACCTTTCATTGCACTTCAAGGTGGTTGATGGAGGTTTTAGATTAACAGAGGTGCTCATTTGTAAAAGTTTTAAAGGTAGGTGATTATTTGTAATTGTGGATTAAATATAAGTAGTTGTATGTAACATTTTCTTTAATAATCCACTTTTGGACTAGCACCTTAAAGACGAAATCTTTAGGTAGGAGAGATGCATGTGAAATGGCTGAATTTAAGGCTCTCTTCACAACATTTACTTAACTAATGATGAGAGCTAACATATTCTTTAATTAATAATCCACTTTTGGACTAGCACCTTAAAGACGAAATCCTTAGGTGGGAGAGATGCATGTGAAATGGCTGAATTTAAGGCTCTGTTCACAACATTTACTAAACTAAAGATGAGGTATACCATTAAACTACTCCGACTAAGAATATCTTTTTTATTCTGTTTTCATTAATGATACTCTAGAATGGAATTTCAATTGGAGTGCAGAGCACTTTATTAGTGCCCTCCTCTCATTGGTTGAAAGGGACTCGCCTCCTTAGATCCAAACTACTAATGAGAGCTAATGAAAGCTAACCTCTTATATTGATTGGTATTGCCCTAATTTCACTCTGTTTATATATAGTGGGCTATCATTGGTTTGGTCTCATGACTAAACTGAATGGATTAAATCACACAGCAGAATCTAAGGGCTTGGTCCACTTCAACCCAAGCAAAAAAAATTTATAAATGGCTTGGATTTAAGAAGATGGCCCCCCCCTCAACCAATCTCACGGGAGAAGGATGGTCAGTGTAATGGGGTGACCTGCAATGCACTGGGGTCAAATTCAATATAGTAAGATATAATGAGGAATGGTCTGAATGGCATCACATGTATAGTCAAGTCAACCCAGTAAAAGTTAAGTTACTTGTGACAGCACGCCACACACATCCTAAAGTCAATAACTACTGTTTCATGTGTTTGAGGTATATAAAAAACCTATGGCTTTGAACAGAGACGAGCTCCAATAAATATTACAAATGAAGAGGACCCAGCAGGACTAGCTCCAGTCTGGTAAAAACCCTCCTTATCTCCCTCTTTCTCAAACCCCTTTTAGGCTTCTACTCCAACCCAAGAAGTTCATATCCCAAGATGCTCACAAGCAGCTCAGATCTCCCCAAAGAGTCCCTCCAAATCATGCAAGATGACAAGTTCTTTAGCAGGATTCTGTCCAAGGAAAGCTCCATGGCTAATGCCTCTTGTAGATCAGTGTATTATGGAGTTGCACCAGGTGCAGTCCCATTCATGTGGGAATCTCAACCAGGCACACCTAAGAACACCATCTCTACCACATCTACCCCTCCCCTGACACCCCCACCTTCCTACCTTTACAATCAAAAGAAAAACCCCACTAAAAAGCACCCAAGACCCAACCTCCTTCACAACATCTTCCCTAGGCTTACTTTGAGGAAATCACTCGTTTCACCCTCATCATCATCATTCTCATCGTCGTCGCCAATATCATCTCCATCAAAATCTTCTAACCAGTCATTTTCTTCCTGGAGGGAAGAAGATGGCCTGCCCAACCGGTCCCCAACTTCGCGTGCGTGTTTTGGGTGCACCGGGAGACCTTGGGTGAGCTCGAAGACTTCAATTTACTGGTGATCATGAAGAAAGCATTGATGTAGATGGTCGGCCATGGATCGATCCAGGTAAGGTACTTCATGGGGATATTTCTCTTGTTTACTTCAAAATAATGTAGAGATTGCAGGTCATGTTATGACTGTACAATGAAAGTAGTGACCTTCAGTACCCAGAAAGGAACAGCTTTAAAATGTGTTGTCATGTTACCTTAGAATAGGTTAGAACTTTGAATTAGCATTGCACTATTGAAAAACATATGTAATCAATGTTCTTCAATGCATGGAATGATAAATAATCTTCTGGTTGTAGTGTTTTCATTATCCGATCACTATGGTTTTAAAACTTGAATGAATTTTTACCAAAAAAAAAACAAAAAAGAAAAAAACTTGGATGAGATTATTTACCAAAAAAAAAGAAAAAAAAACTTGAATGAAATTTTGTCTATCACCAGTGACATAAATGTTGGGGCCACAACTGATACGACTATCAAGTCGGGTTTAGTTTAAAACCTAAAATGTATTGGAGCTCCAAATGTGATACATATATTTTATGTTTTGTTATTTTATTGATATTTACAAAATGCCTTAAATGTAAAATGGAGGTTTGAAAACTTTCCTTTTCCAACAATCTTCTAAAGCTCGTTTCAATTAGCTTCTTATCTAAATGGAAATCAGTCGACGCATTTCAATTTTGGCAATATGCATATTTCAGCGCCGAGTTATTCCTCTTAGGATTCAAACTCGTGAATTGTTAGCTTTGATATCATATTAAATTTCATCCATTAATTAATCCTATTAAAACCTCTTAATAGAAGAGGTAGTGGAAAATTAGAAATACTTTTCAACACTCTCCATTGGGTGAAACCCACTCCTCAACACTTTTAAATGAGAAGGCCATGCCAAAACATAGCAAGATAATACTTTTGGATGGACACATTGGCTGATATGTAGGTGGTCTTGGGTTTGGGCATTACATTATTCCAAACCGCGTTTTAGATGAGGAGTATCATCTTAATTAGAAGCCTTATTCTATTCATTTGGGTTGTTTTGTGCTCTGGTATTTCTAATTCGAAGTTCATTAGGTGGCTTTTGACCCTTTTTTCTTAATCTTAATAGTTAATAGTCGACTGCTGAAGCAATCCATTTGTTTAATGGGACTTATGTACAACTACAAGCTAGACAGGCCCCAAAGGTGAAAGCATGTGGCGGATTTCCTTCCAGAATGTGTAAAAGAGACCAAGTAGGAGAGGATCTATCGTCGAAAGTGACAAACAAGTAAAATACTCCATGTCATTTAATAATCTACCCCAATACCAAATCCACTGTCTAGTTGCTTCCCACATTAGCAATGAAATATTATATTTTCTTAGTTTTGGCGGGAAATGGAAAATAGTGGAGATGAGTACATAGATTAGAATATCTTTACGGTTTTATGGAATATTTAAATGCCATTTGACTTGTAGCTTGTGTAAGTAACTGCCTAATTTTGTGCCAGATTATGTTCATAGACCATAGCATAACTTTCTCATGGCTCATGTCCAAGGCTAAAGAGTGGAGTCAACTTAGCAATTCTCCTCTTCCTCTCCCAACCTTTTCAGAGCAGCCAACTTCGGTCTCTTCTCAATTTTTTTTAGAAATTTATGATATTTCATACACGACACACTTGTAGATCAGTTTTTTTTTTTTTGTTTCTGGTCTCTCTTGCATATTTCTTATCACAACCATGGTTTCTTGTCTATTTCTTTTGGGCCTCCTTCAGGTCCTTCTTCCATTTTTTGGCGGCTCCACGAGCCCATACAACCACCTTTCCTCCTCCTTTTGTAATACAAACTAATTAAGAAGAATTGAGTTAGGAGTTAGGAGTCATGTTTTAGATTGAAAGACATGATAACAAGATGTTTAGAATAGAGTATGATGAGGCACAAAAATGGATTTGCACACCACCGGTCAAGTATGAGTAATGAATGTGGTGATAAATGAGAGAGAGATTTATAGTGGTTCGGTTAGTGACCTACGTCCACTTTTGGAAAGTCTGAGATCGCCGGATGTATTAATTCTCAAGCCTTTTAGAGATTACAAACTTGGGATAGTGTGTAGAAGAGATAATTTTGCTTGCCTCTCAAGTATCGAGAGGCCCTTAAATTTATAGTCTTCCCCTAACAGATGGGGACGACTTTACAGCGCCGTTTACGAGGAGCCTTCGAGGTGTCCTCGACTGGCGAGGCAGTTGTGATATTATCCGCAGGACTTGGTAAAAGCGGGACGTGGCCTGACTGCTTCCGAAGCGACCCGAACTGCTGTGACGTGGCCGGGTATCGTGGATATGGGCTCGGACTGCAAATGGATCTCCATTAATTTTGGCTTTGGCTCGTGATAGATTGGGTCATTTGGGCCGGACTCATCAGAGTATAAAGATGATATTTAATATATTAAAACTTGAAATGTTAGATAAAAATAAATTTTAAAATTTATGATTTTCCAATGGCTATCAATGTTGTTTTTTTAAGCATAAATCTCAAATGTTAGTTTGCACAAGAGCCACATATTTAATTTAACACTTATTATATAGATAGATACAAGTGCAAATGTTGCAGTTTTGAAGAAAATATTAGCTATATGGTGTAATGGTTATTCACTTCACATGACTTAATTGAGGTGATTTTGTGTTACCAAACACCAAATTTTAAAGTTTCATGACCGGCAACTTCATCATTACCGTCTCAACACATAATATTGTACGCTTACTGCTTTTTGGTCATTGTTAACCATCTTTTATAATCCAATGACGGGGATGGTCGGAGTAGCGGTTATCAAGGAGCTCATAATCAATCACAAATTAACAATGGTTGGATGGCTAATGATCCAGTGGGCCTGACACCTTCATCAACAAATCCCACTTCCATTTGTTAGAGCTAGTGGACCATGCCTGCCAACATTCTCAGTTTAGATTCTATCATTTTTTTGTTACAGTCATCATACCATCGTTTTATGTAAGGAAGCAAAACCTTGTAAAATAAAGTGGTTTTTGGTGAGATTCCAATTTCAATGCATTTCTAAAAAGGCCACAGTAAAACATCACTATTGATATTCTCTCGATTCACCATTTTTAGTCACAATATAGGCAATGCACGTTACAGGTTTATTACATGAAGGCAGAAATAGGACTTAACTGGGTGAGAAAGCTAGCAAAGAAAATAGCCACAGGTTTGTCTAAAGCTTCATCAATTGTCGTTGTTTGAATCACATGGCTTGTGAGGAAACATAGATGGCTACATTAATTGCTCATGGTCGATTAGGGTTTTCTATGGAGTAGTGATGGTGGTGAAATGGTTATATATATCCCTTTAGGGTTGTTAGGAGTGAGACAAGTAGAAGCAGATGGAACAATTTTAATCAATGCCAAGTAGAAAGGTTGGTAAACTTGGTACACGTCCCATCTACTATTTAATTCGAATGTATTCCAATTGGAATCTCACATGTTGTTTATATATATATGGACGTGCATGTCAGATTGGGTGGTCTGTGAAGTTTCACATAGGGCACGTTTTGGGGTATCTTAACAAAATCCCAATTCTTATGGGAAATAAAAATTTTTTATTTTTCAAGGGTTGAAGCTCAAGGGTTGAGATCTAAAAGTGGCCATCAAAGGAAGATATTAATATCCCTTCCTTGGTTCATCAAATTCATTTTTTGTTATCCATAAAAAAAAGTTTATAAGTGGTTTTGATTTTGTGATTCAATCGAACATAGAACAGTGGACAATGATGATTTATCAATGTGAACTTGGGAAGACTGCAAACAAAACAGAGTACATCCCAATAAAATGAGAAAAGTCAAGGAAAGAAAATAAAAATGTTATTGACAATTTTAAATTATTTCTTATTCACCCTTTACATTAACTTTTACAAATTAATCTTATTCTACTGATAATATTTTGAGGACCAATATGTTCGGAGCTGCTAAAAATGAGAGGAATGGAGCTCAGGGTAGGGCTCACATCTTGAATATTTGAGCTACTAAAAATTAAGTTCCTCTCCGTCATCGGGCTGCATCGAGATTTTACTCCAAAAGGAATTGGTCGTACCGTAAGAGTGAGAATATGATTAAAAATATCAAGTGCTCAATCTTACGGTGAAACCAATTCCTATTAGGGCATGTTTGGCAAAAGTCCACGCAGGTGATTCCTCGCCAGTTTTCCTCGCATTCGAGGAAAACCCATGTTTGTTTGCAAATCCAATGGTATGAGAGGAATCCTAATTATACATAGAAGTCATCACAAGCACTGAAAACCCAGATCTGACCTCCCCCCAACGAATTGCACAAATCCACGCGCTGACGGATTTGCGGATGAACAGTAAAAAGGTGGTGATATTGAGGTTACCGGTTTTTGCATTGGAAACCTATCTTTTGGGTCCCACAATCATAATCCGAACCGGTAATCATGTTTATAATGTCCAAAACGGCTAGTACACAAAAAATCATCCGTTGATATATCTCATATTTTGAGATATTTGTTAAAACATACATACCGTTGATCATATTCGTGAACGTTTGTGGGCCCCATTTGTAAAATCTGAACCATTCATTCTTTTCAAAAGAGCTATTCCGGCCATGGGCTCAAATTTGGTAGCCTGACTCATCATGGGTCATGAGAAAATTGGAAAAAACTATTGGCCGTTGATCATGTACACTGCCAACCCATTTGTCAAACGTACAGTGAGTGGAGTGAGTGCTGGTACAGACGGTCATTTGTGGTGACCCATTTCTTACTTGGAAACCTATCTTGTGGGTACCATAATCAAGATCCAAACCGTTCATCATGTTTAGAATGTCCAAAATGGTTAATATGTCAATTTCTAGCCGTTGATTCATCATATATTTTGAGATATTTGCAAAATAGTCCACACCCTAAAATTATTATTTTTAATTTCTGTGGGATCCACAGTGAAAATCCGAACCATCAATCATATGTAGAAGGTGAAAAACGGCAAAGAGTTTAAATTTTATGGCTTGATTCATCATGGGTTGTAAGAAAATGGCAAAAAATCCTTGACCCTTGGATGTAGCACATGTTAATCCACATGCTCCTTCCCTTTGCCAAACATGGAATGCAGGAAATCTTATGCAAGAGAAATCCTCATTGTGGAAAGCTTAGTATAAGAAGAAGGAAAGAATCCTCTTAATAGAAGATTCCTCTTCAATTGCCAAACGTGCCCTTAGAGAAAATTTTATGGAAAGTCCACTTAAAGGAAAGTTTTTTTTTTTTCCCCTTTCTTTTCATAAGCGAAATGGATATTCAACAGGTGGGCCTCAATGTGGAGCTCCACACCTCTTATGGGAAGGGCTTAATGGACCCGGGCTCCTAAACGTATACTATCATATCAGTCACACCTTCCCTGTTTACCTTTTCATGCCATTGGTGAATGACCATCAATCATTAGAAATGGTGGCCCATCAAACAATCACCAATAGCCAGTCCATGGATTTTCTACCATCCATATCTACCGCAATTATTATGGCCCATTAAATGACCACAAGTAATCAATCAATGAATTTCCAACCATCTATACCTATTGTAGGCATCATAGTTGAAGTAACCAATCAACGAATCTCCATTAATTAATTGTGGATGGATTGGTTTACATATGATCAATCCGGTATGTGCTTTACTTCGATTAGAGTGAGATATAACTCTCTCTCTGTTGTTTTTTTCTTTTTGAACGGCTACTTCCATTAAAGAGAAAAGTAAGCACTACATGAGAACATCACCGTGAGATATAACTATCAGTTCAAAAACCAATAGTAAATGATTATATTGAATGGTTTGGATTCATTATAGTGAACCCTATTTTTTTTATTTATTTTAATCTTCTAAATTTTTTTAGAAATGATCTCTTTAAAAATATTGGGGCATTTGCAAATTTTGGATTTTTCTTTGGATATTATTAAAAAAAACTACAATTTTTTTTCTTTAAAATGATTTGTAAAAAAATACTAAATATAAAAACTATGGGGGCTCTGCAACTGTCGATCATTATCTCTTGCCCTTTAAAAGCAGGTTGCAAATGGCTTACTCAATCAGTCAGTCAAGTCACAAGTGCGTGCATGACCATGAAAGTGACGGGCAACCGTCCCTGAAAAATATCAAATCTTTCTGGTGGTAGGAATCAGTACATTGGCCTGATATTTAGTATGGTCCATCATAAGGTGGACAGCTGATTGAACAGTCCAGATTCATATTCATGGAAGAGATGCTTGATGACTTGAGGGCTATTTTGATCTCTTATTGTGATGTTATTAGCTAGATCTATCTGTAACATTTGTTTGTGTCATTATGTCCATCATAAGTGGCAGATAGAGCACATAGAAGTTGTAGATGACATTACTGTCAGCTGGTACTAATTAACAATGCAATACCGTACTTGTATTCACCCCATGCAACCAAAATGAACTCTTCTTCTAAATCTTAACTTGGAAAGTAAAACTGAAGCCTCAAACCAACAGAAGCAAGTTTCATAATAAATGCCAAACATGCTTTACGATTTTACTTATGTGTCAACAGTTGATAGTTTTGTAAACTACATCGCAAAAAAGGAAAGGAGAGGGAAAACCTGTATTGGCTGATATATGCTATGTTAGTAGTATTAATTCGGGGCTGGACAATATGGCGGGCATCCAACACAAATATCTCAACATGGAGCTTCTTACCTGTTTGTCATTGACATTTCTATGAAATGTTCTTCCCTCACATGTAAAATACTGCACTTTCCAAGAAAAAAGCATGCCTGAAGGACAAAAAGAAATGCTATTTGTCAAAACAGATTGATAATACTAACAAAGAACAAACCACGGATAGTTTGAAAGAAAAGGAGCTGACACTTGAATCAAATCCCTGACTAAAGTCTCTTCAATACTTTAGTTGGTAAAATCACAAGAATTAAATCCCATCTTTACTCTCTCAAGCTACTTCTTAATTAAGTTGGTAAAACAGACCCAGATCTATGCCTATAGCTGGTGATAAAACCCCGTAGTTCTAAAAATTAATTGAGCGTGCTTCAAACTTGGCTGGGATCTACCGAATTCTGAATTAGGTTACACTAACGAAATTACAGTCAAGAGATCACTGAAGACTTGGTGGCCCACTCTACTAGTCAAGACCTGAATGAATCTAGTTAGTTTTTACTCAAGGAAAAAAGGGTAACATAATCATTAAAGAAATTTTAATCTCAAACAACAAATAATTTGGAAATGAGCTTGGGAATCCTATAAAAACAAAATGGTCATCAGACAGATACTACTCAATATTTCTTCAGGTTTAATGTAGATGGTGATTGGTGAGACTAAAGGTAAGCTAGGATCCGATAGAATTGGAGGCCTGGAGGCACTATATGAAGAGAGAGGAGATGTTATTATAGTTCTTCCAAGCCAGCAGGGATAAAATAATCAACTAAATCAACACATTTTGTCACATGGGAGATGCTAGTCATATTCAAATGATCATTTTTAGGAAGATCAATTATAGGAGTTTCCAAGAACACAATAGAATGGGGCAGAGTACTGGGGAATGAACGGTGGTGTTCGGTATTTATAGCAAAAGAGATCAAGGAGTTGGGTTTGGAATTCAAACTTGTAAATTGCAATAAAACTGCTTATGAATTGGTGGATACTTTGGCCAAAACCATAGCAGATAGGAAAGCAATGTCTTATGGAGCATCAGTACCCTCTTAGTTTAGTACATGCTTATTGACATATTGGTCTTTCTTCGGGGTGAAATATACGTGCACATGAGGGACTTATCACCACAACTCTTGTGATGAAAAGTCTCATTGTTTATGCTTTTCTGGAATTCCATTACCAGCAAAATAACAATAAAATAAGATTTTTCCTGAAAAGAGGTACAAAAGAAATTATTGAACCATAGTTCTCCTGCACCAGAGTTTTTGCTGCCGAAATAAACATTTGTATAGGTGACCAAATTGAGTTTGGTTATTAAATGTTAATACTTACATTGAAAAATAGCATGTTAAGCTTCCTCCTTAGATTTCATGACCTCATGTATAGAGTTTGCTAGGTAATCCACATTGTGTGTGTTTACACCTGCCATACTGCAAAATACTGTCAATTAATACAAAGTAAACAGGACAAATGGGTAGATTTGGTTACTCATATATCAAGGTCAAGAAGAATCCCAAATCATTAGCTGTTTCTTTCAGCTCTTAACTGAAACAAAGTAACATACACTTTATCCATAAAGAGGGAAAATGAATCTCTGTTTTGCTCATGTGCAAAGGGAAGTACATACACCCACAATAAGGACCACATCTAAATAACAAATACAATTACATCCAATCCAAGACACGTCATAGAAATCTGAGACTGCAGAAAGGATGAAATTGGTCAATTTTTGAATTATTTTAACTCAAAGTATAAAACCACAGCCCATAAGCAACACATTTCCAGTCCCACACAGAGGACTCAATGATCAGCACAGAAAATTCATTGGATGACTGCAATGCATGTGGGTGCAATATATGAAACACCGACAGTGAGATCACTGAGATCTTTTGAAAGTGAGCGTGGTCTCAAAGATTAGGCCCTGAAAGAAGCAACTCTTTAATGGATCTTCTTCTTCTTCTTCTTCTTCTTCTTCTTATTATTATTATTATTATTACTACCACTACTACTACTACTACTACTACTACTACTACTACTACTATTTCTTTAATAACAATAATATCATCATCATCATCATCATCATCATTATTTACATTTTTATGTGTAGCCAGGTGCAGCATAGCAGGTCCATTCAATTGACGGGGTTGCATATCCGTAGTTTTTTTTTTTTTTTTTTTCCATTTCTGGTGATCTTGCCGACTTCTTTGTAACCATCCAGTTTATACACAACACACCCACCTGATAAGTGGACTAACCATGTTACCAAATGACGGAAAATACATGATCAGCTAGGTAGAAAGCCCAAATCCTGAACAGACTCAAAAAGGAAATGTGTCATTGCACATAGATGAGAATCCTATGATGCCCAGAAAAGCCAAATCCTGAACAGACTCAACAAGGAAATTTGTCATTGGACATAGATGAGAATCCTACGATGCCCATATAAGGACATGGATGACGGCATGGACATGGGGAGTGGGGATACAACAATGCACTTTCTAAATCTTAGACTGGGATAAGGATATGGGTCCATATACATAATACGACAATTCACATTTAATATATAATGACTTTTCTTATGTAAAACAGTAAACCATGCAAGTAGCTTGATCATTTCCATAGAAGGTATTATTTTTGTTTTTTAGTAATGAAGGTAACTCAGAATTCATGTCTGGGTTTTGACAAATCTTACATTGGCCGTCAACCTACCTAACGCAACCCACCTTTATCCGAGCTTGGGACCGACGGCAGTAAAAATTGGCACGAATGTTGAGATGGATGTGTGGTAAAACTAGAAAGGACAGAATAAAAAATGAGTGTTTTTACGAGTATTTAGGGGTAGCATTAATATATGATAAAATAAGAGAAACCCATTTGAGATAGTTTGGACATGTCCAACGCCGGCCAACAATGATGCCGGTGAAGAAAAGGTTTTTCTATGTGGGGTAGGCAAAAGAGGACCTGAATGGAAGTAGTAAGGTTGGATCTAACGAAGTGCAACCTATCCGAGGAATTGACTCAGGATGGATTGGAATAAGGAAACATAATTTATATAGCCAATCCAAATATAGTTGCAACAATGCTTTGGTGATGATGAGTAATGAAAGTACCTACTAATTTATATTCATTTCGTGTCAAAACATATGAAATTAATAGAACCTTATGGAATGATGACCAAGTTCGGTAGGATACACTAAAAGGATATCCTACAAAGATATGTGCAGTATCATATATCATTTTTGTCTCATGTTTGCTCTAGGCACACACTAGTGAAGATCTATTTGTATGAATGTCTAGACTTTGTAAATTCCCTTTAAAGATAACCTGATGCGACCATCACGAGTCATATAAATATGAAAGTTGTGTGTCAGCCGATCCACCTGCTCAGGAGTCAAACCGCTGTAACAAAACATCCCAATCTGCATGGTAAAGTAACAGGGTTAGAAATAGAATTAGCAAGTACAGACTCAAAATAAAAAGAAAAACATAACAAATACATTTCTAAATGAAATGAAACAAAAAAAGGCCATAGATTATTTTGTGCCACAATTACATCCTCTCATATGATCAAATTTGAAGGGGGCATACAATGGAACATGGCTTGGGTTTGAGAGGACTGCATCCACAAAGCCAACTCTAGATAGATGAGTGGATGATACATGTTGTCCCACTCGCCTAACTTCAAAGTATATCCAAACTGGATCTAAGAATAAATGAAAACCATTATGTTAATTGAGCCAAATCAATTGAATTTGGAGTTTACTAACAACTTATTGGATGCAAGAATTTACAAACCTGGTTAGTTATGTGCTCCCAGTTTAGAGATCCCCTTTTCTCGAGATTTTCACGCAAAGCAGTCCTCATTCGTGTAATGCGATCAACCATTCCCTAAAATGGGGATAACATAATTGGAGTCATCTGACTATCTCACCCATTTGAGATATGAAGGCAAAACGTGGTAGTTTCAAATTAGCAATTCAGTTTAAACTGCTGTCATCAGCTTGAGTTGCATTGGTATCCGCACTAATCATGGTTCAAAATATTTTTGCATTTGTATCTGCACTAATCATGCTCATACGTAATGCATGGGTCGATATTTTTGCATATTGGCTCTACCCATTACAATAAAATGGGAGTATCAGGCAACATGAAAAAAGAAAAAAATTTCGCATCAGATGATAGGCCGATCATTTTTAGTTTGTGTCAGTTGACACAGATTAACAGTATATCTATGATGCCCAACTTCAAAGAACCCCATTTGATTTGCATTTTTATATCTTTAAAGAGGCAAAGTTTTAAAGAATTTCTACTACTGTAGCCATAAAGGAGATTTGAATGATTGAAGTGATCACACGAAGGAATCAAAGCCGATATGGAAAGAAATTCTAGAAAACTTTGGTTGTATTTTCGTTTCAGATAAATATAAATAAAATACATTGATAATTTTTTATTTTTTATTTTTTATATATTGGTATAATCACCAACAAATAAAAAATAATGAAAATTCAGAGTTAGATTTGCTCCATTTTGCAACATTGCATTTTTTTTTTTTGGGTATGGTCTAGAATTATTTTTTTACTTTTTTTTTTGAATTTTTTTGAAATATCTTCAAGAGAGAAGTTTGCTGTTATTAAGGATAGATATAAAGTCACAATAGATCATTACCCAGGATATGTTAACATGTTTTTTTGGTTACTTTCTATTATTTTTTCCATATTTTACTTTGTAAAATTAGTTAGATCTGTATTTATTATTTAAAAATTAGATTAGCATGTCTTGTTATAATTGGTTTGATCTATCTTTATTTATCTTAATGTAAAACTCCATTGAATATATTGAACATTTGTCTTCCTCACCCAGATATCAATTCTCATGTTATCGCTTCAACTGATTGCCAGTTGTTACTTTAATGGGTTTTAACTTCTAAAAGAGTAGAGTTGAATAGATTAAATGACTGTTGGTTCCAATGAAACAAATCCTTGCAGCCTTTGGCTTGTAAAATCATGGCAGATTCAACATCAAACACAAAGAATGCATGAATTTGACTTCTACAATTCCATGTGTAGTTTTTTAAACCAATGGCTTTAATGAAATAACTGAAGCCCAATGGATTTAACTGTTTCATTCATCGAAAATCATACAACAATGTAGGACCTGCAGGACATTTAGATGTCCTAAAACTACCTACACTCCCCAACAACGCCAATTAACATCAGAATTTTGCAGATTTCCAATATTTTGGATTAGTGGATAATTTTTAGAGTTTTTGGGGTTTTAAATTGCAACAATTCACATGTACCACCAATAACTGATACGTTTTGTTTTCTGAATCCGCCAATATGCCTTCAATACTGCCATTTGAACCTTTCCCCACGGCACCAATAGTCCAAATATTTTCTTAGAACAGATGACTATTCAGTCCCCTATGCAAATGGGGCAGTGTGGAAACAGAGAGTTACATTGTGTCTCTTTTCCAAATCATAATCAAACAGTGACTTCTGGTATAGTCTTAGCCCCTGGGGAAGAAACGATAACAGCACCCGACCTGACTGGATTTGTGGTAAATCAATATATAGAGTTACAGACTAAAACATTGTAGCAATGTGTACCTTCATCTCCTTCACCCAAAGGCTCTTCAAATCTGGATTACTCAAGATGGTAGAGACAAGTAGTGCCCCATAAACAGGTGGGTTGCTATACATGGGAGCGGCAATCTGCTGCAGCTGGCTCTTTACTGCTATTGCTTGTTTTTCATCCTTACAAAGAACACTGTAGAAACAAAATTACAAACAAGATGAAGATCCTAAGTAAAAAAAAATTAAGTGAAGGTTCTCTTAAATTAGGAGACACCTCTAGTATACAGAACTGAAAAAAAAAAAGAAAAAGAAGCAAGTCATAACTACCCAAGTGGGAAACAAATGTGAGAAGAAAAACAGGAATCCAACTGGGTAAAAATGGTGCTAAAGACCAAGTAAGAATTTAAACGAGAATCAAAATAGAAACATATGATAAATGCACTTCCCACGCATTATGTACTTCCTCTATGCAGAAAATATTCATATTCTGAATATGAAACTATGAGTATTCTTTTAATAATATATGACAGTACAAACCTTAGACACCCCACTCGTTGTCCATATAGTCCCATGTTCTTCGCAAATGACTGAGCACATCCAATCAAATGGCCATCCTCCAGAAAAATACGAATTGCTTGAGCATCTCTATCGAGATTTCCACTTGCAAAACCTTGATAAGCCATGTCAAAAAAGGGGAAGTGATTCCTAACCTGCAAGTGGCTAATGTTAAATAAACTCTTTAAAAAAACATGATACCCAGATACTGATTTGGGCACCTATAAAAAGGCTTTTAGCAAATGGGTTAAGAATGAAAGGTTATGGAGATCTATAAGAGACCATCAGATTCCTAAAATACATTTTCTCAGGGTGTACAGTCACTTATAATTTTCTATGAAATGTGGGAAACTTTGATGGTCTGCTACATATCTCCAACCATGTCCCTTCACTATCAAACCCTTTGACACAAGTACAACTTTCGCCCTGGACAGCTTGCAGTATTGAACCCCATCATTGCCCTTTATTTTTTAGTAACTTCTTTGGGCCCTAAAATTTTAATCCAAACTGTTCGAATTTTTTTTACAGACCAATTAAATCCGAAAATGTTTAGTTTCATGTCTTAAATCTTTATAAATATTTAGATATAGGAAGATTTTACATATGAAACCCGAATGATCACATTTTCATATCCCATGAGTTAAAGACAAACGACCCTAGGTACTGCCTTAGAGTATCATATCATGGCATATTAAAGGTAAAAAAGGAATACTGAATGGAAAAAAATAAAATTAAATGGAAGCAAGAAAGCAAAGAGAAGGATAAAACAGATTAAGTGGTTCATCATCACCGTGTGTGATTACGTCCACAAGAGACGGTGATTGAAGAATTCCCATGATGTGAAATGATGATCGAAGAGTTCGCATGATGTGTTGAATGAAGGTGCAATCTGAAACACCTTCAAATGAGTTTTCACCACAACCCTATCTCTTTTAGAAGCAATGATAAAAGGGTAATTTTATAAATAGGCAAAAGGAAAACAGTATGTGAAGGATAACACTTTCAAGAAAATAGACTGCTGAAAGGAAAAAAAGAACAGCATTTCAATGATTTAGTTCTAACAAAAAAAAATCAATTATTTAGCATTAGCAAATTCTGTTTCAGATTTAGAACCCTGCCTTGGTAATATGTGCACTTCCTCATTCCATTAATTTGGTACAACTGAGGGTCACATTCTTAACAGTTAACACTACCCTTTGAAAAAAAACATGTTATGATTGCAAATAATGAAAACCTGGATCCTGTCATATAGGGCTAGAAGAAGAGTTGGACTCTAGTTGATATAGGAAAACTGAATATGGACATGACAATAACAATACTTGTCTGAAATTAGTTATTCTAAACAATTAGTAGTTTCTTCATTGTTCTTTGCTATCATCTTTGTCCATGCCCTGATACACCAGGACATTTTCAAGTCATATTCTCACAGCATCATAAGGTAAAGGGGTTGGCTAATTTCACTGTTTATGGGTCACAAAAATATGGGAAGGAGGATGCTTATAAAAAATTTCTTTTGAAAAAAAAAATGAACAAAAAGGAAATTCACCTTGAACTGATATGAGATTTCTTTCCACTGCTCCTCAGAAGGGTCCACCCCAGTTGGATTGTGTGCACATGCATGAAGCAGAAAAACAGATCGATTTGGTGCATTCTACATGTGCCCAAATGAAGAAAAAGTCATATATCATAAAGAACTGCTAGTCACTGCCAGAACATAAAAGAGACCTACAAAGCCAGTTAAATGATCACTTTACTCAATTCAGCTAGATTCAGGTTGCATTTAGATGTTCCATAAAGTGCGACCCGGGGTAAACAACTAATTATCCATTCCCTTGTGCATTGGATAGGAGCGGAAAATAGAAACATGTTAGGGGTAATACTATTTTTCTGACTTTTCCACCCCAAGTAATTGTCTAGATGCATAAAGAACAGAAGATGGTAATTTGAGTGGAAAAACATCATGTCAACCTTCTTTCTAGCATAATCTACTTGTACACCATTAATCACCAGCAGATCTTACTAGAACTATGATATACCTTCACATCATCCATAAGTGCTGGAAAGTCTAACCCCTTGCATTCAGGATGGTAATAGTGGAAAGTTCTCTGAGGGACTCCAGCTTCTCTCCAAATGCTGTGGTGGCTACACAATGCAAAATTGGACACTCATTTTAAGGTTTGAGACAATGACCCAACTGAAGGCAATAGACACATCTTGTCTGCTCAAAGGAAAATAAAAAGGAAAAAAAAAAAAAAGAAGAAAAACTCAAGTCTCAACCATCTGAAAGGTCAAAATTTCCCGATTGCTTATCAGCTGCAAACTAATTTTCTTCCTAGCCACCCATTGGCAGTTTAAAAGCTTTAAAGTAAAGCTGCCTTATGAGTGTTTGATCTACGAGATTACCTATCGAAAGTGGAATTCATCAGTTTGGTCCTAGCTGCATGGATGCTTGCTAAAATAAGCATGACAGGGCCAAATTTATTGCATTCCTCCTCAGATGTTTGTCATATACAGGTTTCATTTTTCTCTAGACATCTTACAAAGAAAAGCTCAGAAAACATAATACACTAGTAGGAAGAAAACCAAAGTATCCATTTCTTATTAGCACTGAAAAATTCCCTATCATCTGACAATTGCCAATGGAAATCGAATTTTTATGGCATCAAAGAAGCAAAAGTATGGTAGGAACATACATGAATTACATAAGCCATTGATTGGATGGACCCTGTCATGGACTACACCAATCCTTGTCATTTAATAGCAGTAAATCTGATGGTAGCCAATCAAGCAGTTGGGATTGGCATTAATCACCTACATCTAATTGTAGGCTACATAACAAAGCAATCCTAACTAAGATAGATGCTCCCTTTCCTCAATCACTTCAACAAATCTCATAATTGTAGCACCTGATTCTAGCAAGATAATTATTACTTAATCTAATTGTCTTGCCAACCCAACAGTGCAAATCCACTATTGAAATATTGCTAATGGCTCAATCACTTATGAGGTGACTTGCAGCCTGCCCAGTGGCAGACCGTGCAATTGCCTACTGGCCTATGGGTACTACCAGATGTGCTACAAACTAAGAAAATGTGGCCTCATATGTACGGTCATAGAAAGCACTAAATCAGACACACACTTCCTGTAGAAAAAAGTATAAAGGGACAACATGAATTTACTTGTTCCATGTTGGGATGGGCATATAAATCCGTGATTCTGGTAGGAAACGCTTTTGAAACTCTGCAAACAGCCGGCATGCACCTGTGCCAGAAAGAGCTTGGGCTCCAGCAAACCTTTTCTCCTGTATGACCTCTGATTTCTCCCCATATGCTAGCTTTACACACTCCTCAACTAGTGTCAAACTGCCTCCAATTGGAAGATACTCCCTGCCCACATTTCTCATAACTTAACATAACATGCAACTTTCTTTCTCAAACAAAAATTCACATGTTTTTCTCTCTGTGACACATGAGTTTGATAGAGATATTGATTTTCATGTTGGGACCCTTAAATTTATGGACCAAGTTCGACTAGGCCAGAGCTTGGAAAAACCCAACTGTTAGTTTGGCCCAATGTTCATGCCTATATCAAGCATATGGGCCTAAAATTAGGCCCCGACCCAGACCATTTAATCCTCTGTTTGGGTTGAATCATGGTTACAAAATCTTGGCAATTGTCACTTGCCAAGGTAATCAAAACAACATAAAAGGAAGAAGGGAATTACATGAATTCACTGCCAGAGATCTTGGCAGCTGCATCTCGCACGCATTGAAGGACAACGGGCTGCCCTTGATCGTCACGATAAGCTCCCTATTTTCATTCACACATTTCAACAACCAACCCAGAAGCTGAAAATTTTGAAAATCCAGATTTTTTTCTTTCATGAAATCGAAGCTGCACATACCACACCGAGATTGATCTTGTTTGGACTGGGATCGGCCAAGAAGGCGTCGGTGATGCCGAAAGTGGGGTCCGCAGGAGCGGGACCCACCTTCTCCCACCACCCATTCCAGGTCGATAAATTTCTTCTGATCAAATAATATCTGCGCATCATTTTACTTTACTCTACTTGACTATCATCAAGTTCTTTCTGCTCTCTCCTTTTCTCTTCACCTCCTCTGTTGCTGCAGCGGTCAAAATTACAGGCCCCTTTTATGCCTGCAGAAGTCGAATGGATACTTCCTTGAGAGCACCTGAAGTCTTTTGAATACAGTGATTACTAGTTACAACTTGTGTGCTTAGACTTGAGGGAGGGAGGAAGGTGCCGGTTTCACACATTGAGTGCGCCCGAGGAAAAGGCCAATACCATGGTGCGACCCACCGATTTGCTTTCCCTTGTATGGATATGACTTTGTGTCCTAAGAAGCGGGCCAGACTCCAGAGTGAGAGAGCCCCTTGTTTTAGTGGGGCATTACACATATTGAGGGCTGAAAAGAAGAGGGGGGTTGAACTTGATGGCCCACATTCTACCATTTTGGGCATATGTGGGTCACGTTTGTCTAACTAGGGTGATGTATTCTACTCTGAAGAAAAAACATTTGATTTAGAAAGAGTCCACAAAATTTGCTTGTTTATATGTATGTATGCGAAAAAAATTCTTTCCCATACAAAGGTAGGAACTGGACAGGAAAGCAGAAGTTTGCAAGCCCTAATTTTTACGGATCCTGCACAAACATTCTTCTTTTGAAAAAAGTCTGAATGGGGATGCTTATCCGCCAGGATTTGGGCTGTGTTTTAGGCCTGTCCTCTGGATTGGGGCATAATTTTCTTCTCCAAAATTTAAATGCCGGGCTGTGACTATATATTAGGACTAAAACCCAGGCTCTGATCGACAGATTTAACCGGAGGAGTTATTATATACATTAATTGTGCAAATGGGCTAGGCCTGTGAGCTAAGTCTGACCCTGATAACTGATCTTGCTACCTTGGAGGCCCTACCCGGAACATGAACATTTGAACAACACAGGGGCCAGTTCAGCTGACTGAAATATATAACGAGGGCCACCGTTCATTGTTTAACAAAACTATCCCCATCACAAAACTATCCCCATCACGGTGAAATTTTGGGTAACTTATAAAACTTAATTTTTAATAATATATTTTAAAAAATGATATAATTTCTGGGACACCCTCAAGGGAAACCCCCAAAATTGACAAGATTTTGTGGTATATAATTTCTTGAGAAGGTGATCTCTTGAGGATGATAATGGCAACACCATTCCTGAGAAGATGGGCAATTAGTTAGTATAAATTTGGAATACCCACAATGGGGCCTGTGCCATTTGTTTTGTTTTGTTTTTTATTTTCTTTGTACCCTAATTAAGGGGGCTGGGATGGAACCCGTGAGAGCACAAGCACATCAAGGGAGAGAGGATTTACACAAGTGTGGAGAGATGCACTCACAAACGCGAAGATTCACAAATCGTCATCAAATAATCTCTCATTCCATAGAAAATGAACCACTATATTAATAAATTAAATCCCAAAAAAGTTAGATCTCATATACATCTCCACTTATATCTTTCACATTTACCATGTACATATCAATATGTTAGATATATAGGTCTTTAACTTTTTATTAAACTTTATTCTTTGATGTCTCAGTTGGACCTTCTGAAACCAAAGGTTAAACCCTCCGCTCCATTAGATTTAAAAATTAAAAGACTGACGTTCCTATGCCAAAATGAATCAACATCATGCAGCTTCATGAATTGCCTTTGAGTTTGTTTGGAATTGTTAAAATACAATGCTATTGCTCTTGCCCAGTCCAATGCGCCAAGAATGACCAACATAAATCTAGTTCTGCTTTGTCCAATACATCTCCCATTATCCTGTTTGTTTATCTATATTGGCTTATTCATGCTTTCCTTTTCATCACAAGTATTGGAGCATGCAAAGGGAGATAATCATGTAATATGGATAATGGGACAAAAAAGATGATAACGTTGTTTCAGTTCATCATATTTTAAAGGGAAACTAAGATATCTACTAATTCTGTTTTTTCATCTTATCATTTTGGGAAGAGTGCTTTTCATAAGTTATATTGGTTTAACTATGAAAATGGAAACAAATGATTCTCCACATAAAAATGGTAAGAAATCAAGGCAAAGTATGAGTTAAATGACTAACTGTTGAGGTCAACGTCCACCTTCGCTCCTGAGTGATCATATTTTTGGTCGAGCCCTCGTTCTTGCCATAAAACTATTATTGTGTTGTTTCCTATCACTAATTGGTTTGGGATAAGTGGTAGCTCAATGGGTTGTAAGATCCTACAAATGGTATCAGAGCCTGGTAGGTCGGGTAGCTCAATGGGGTGTAAGATTCTACTAATGGTATCAAAGTCTAGTAGGTCGGGTGTTGTTGCTTAATGAGGTGTAAGATCCTACTAATGGTATCAGAGCCTGATAGGTCGGGTGTTGTTTCCTATCACCAATTGATTTTTGGATAAATGGTAGATCAATGGGGTGTAAGATCCTACACTAACTAAAAACAGTAATGAATCCATGCATATTGATATGTGTGCTTCATAAAAGATCCAAACCTTTCTTTTTTCATTTTTGTTCCATCTTTTTGCTTCAACAACCCTTACCTTGTCTAGAGGATGAGAAATTAAAGTATAAATTAAGAAAATTGATATAAAAAAAAGAGATCATGCTTGATCTTTTCTTTTAGTTATTCTGATTATTCCCCAACTATCAATAAAAAAAATTTGAGAAGTTCCAACTACGGTTACCTGGTTCACTAGATTGTAATTTGCAATTTGATTGATGTTTCACTTTATCAAAAAATTATGAAAGAACTCATAATCTTGTACGTATATACAATATTTTAAATTATAAGTATAGCCAGATTTTAGATCTAAAAGTTTTAAGTCAATGATGTGATGGGCCGTCAATGCACTTATGGTTGAGTGGTGTCGCACCTAATATCACACACGTGTCGAGAGATGGATCTTTGGCTCTTCAAGTTGACAGTATCACTCTTAGTTAGTAGGCCAACCTAATAACAAAAAAATAAATATATAAATAAAAAGTGATGGGCATGTTCAATCTTGATCTACTTGAGATTTGGATTTCAAAATTTGAAAATTTGGGTCCAATCCAGGAGAACTAAGATTCTTAAACCATGGTAAAGAAAAGTCTAAAACCATAGTCAAGAAAAGGCAAAAACAACAGTCTCCCAAATTTTCTTTGATCATCCCACCTTTTTATCCTGAATTGTAGGTAGTTTTATTTTATTTTATTTTTTGTGTCCAAGTTTTCTGTCACCAGAAATTCTCTAATAGCAAAACCAGCCAGCAGCTCGAGTATAAAGATCTCTAGACTATTAAGTGAAGAAAGTCAAGCAGAGTAATGTAGAAGAAGAGAAGTAAAAACATGGTAAAATCATTCTCCTTTGAACATGTGAACAACATTGCCCTTCACTTAAAACTGCCAAACAACGAGAAAATGTGTGGTTGTATCCCCAACCCCTGTTTTCCAAACTCGTGAAATGCTGATGGGTCAGGAAATCATATTGGATTATTTTGTGATTTGTTCTTACTTTCAGTTCTGCATAAACTTTTGTCATTGCTATTAAAAAGAAGATCAACAAGTTACAATGTGAATCCCAAGTACGACCACCATTCCGCAAGTGAAATGAAACTTAGCGGATGATTATTTGTTCACCAGTCATTCCATGTAAGTGCAAATGTCAAATAAATCCACTTATCCTATCATGACAGTCGTTGTGGCAAACCTATTATGATTGCAGAATGAAAAAAGCTTCAAGAATCTTCTAATTAGGTGCCACACCAACTTCAAAATCTTCAGATTTCTAGACACTACATATCTTACAATAGTAAGTACCTATGCAGCTTTTCCACTTGCACTTGCACTTTCACTTTCACTTCCCACTTATAGCACCACCTTTCTTGCCACAATGGCCATGAACAATGATCTCTCTGCCTCTTCATAAATTCAATAAGGGCCAAATTAGATTTTCTACAATTGTCCCTTGCTAATAGATCCGGACCCCTCCCTCATGTTTGAAAATTTGGGCATGTGGTATGTTTGTTTGACCCATTAGTCCCAGTGGATACAAGGGATTTGTTGATTTCCATTATAGAAAAAAAAAAAAAAAGATTTAGCAGGCATTGCTGGCCATCCAATTCAGGCTACTGATTGTTCTGTCAATATTGGTGGGATTATCTGCTTGTTGACCCTCAGATTAGTGGCTAACAACATCTGTTGGATCTGACTTTTGGTAGGCAACTAAACCACAAAGGTCTTTGGTGTTGATGACCTAGTGGACCCTGCTATGCTAACCTTTGTATCTAGTGGATGATGAAGAGGATTCGGATTTTCAAACAATACTTGGATGCCTCTCGGGGTATGTGAAGGAAGTAGGCAGTGACCCAAATTTCATTTCAAATTTTTTTTTTTTGAAAGGTAAAATTAAAGTAGGCTTATTAGCAGTTGGACAGTTCATCACATATAAAACATATTGTTTAATCACAAGAATCAAATGAATCTGAAACTTATTTCTGATCAAGTTTTTTGCACACGATCAATCTAATATTGGTAACAAAATGTAGGCCTGTGAAAATTTAAGGATCAGTCTTTGTGGAGCTAGCCTCCAATATGCATCGCCCTAGTACCAAGCTAATAAATTACGACATGACTCTAAATTACTTAAGAAGGCCAACTTTTTTTAATCCAAACCGCTCACAATCACCGCACCCACTTCGTTCACTAAAGTACTTGCGAGTCGAACCATTGAATTGATCACGTTATGGGGAACCTTTTTATGAGAAGGGCTCCATTCATTACTTGAAGAGGGAAGAAGTGCTGTTTTCAGATTTTTAAGGGTATATAATATCAGCATCAACCCAAATCATACTCCATTTGGAGCGGAGCCTCCTGTAGGGATCGATCATTCTATTATCTCCGAGAGAAAAGAATGGAGGTAGTTTTCTACCATACATAACCAATTCAACGGTGGATGACACCCAGATTGAAGTGAAACTGGGGACACAATTAATTCAAGTTGTCAACTACCGTCGGCAGTTGGAATTTTTTTTTTTTTTGCTATTGGAGGGTTTCCAACCCTTTGGGCTGGACTAATTCCTCCGGGTCCATAGGAAATCCGGGTAAACTCTCCTTTACCCCAAGTGTGGTAATGCAGTTTCGAATCTACAACATTAGAGTGCAAACCGTGGTCCTAAGCCAGCTGAGCTACCCCTTGAGGTTGTCAACAGTTGGAACTTGGATCTCAAAGGTGTAGGATTTTTCGAAAGCAAATGATGGACAAAGGTGGGGCCTCCCATAACTGCATTGAAGTCCATCCTTGAAGATGATAACAATGACAATATGAAATAAGTACATTAGGCACCTATTAAGCAAGTTGCAAATAAGGGGTGGGGGGGGGGGGGGGGGGGGAGTGGGTTGCCAACAATAAGGGCATGCAAACCAAATGGCATGTTACACATTTCCTACATTCCTTTAAGAACCATACATTCCTACATCCAGCTTCATAAAACAGAAACTTACAAATTGGGGGCAAGTTGCACATTTCCTATATGTAGATTCATACATGTTGAGTCATCTCCATTTCATACCTGCAATGTCAGAGGACCAGTGCTTATACTCCTACCTTCTAATGGGACACAAGCTACCTTTCCTTCTTCAACCACTTCATGGATTTCCTTCTTGTAGTTATATTTGCGGGCCACCCACACAAAAGCCACCAAGTTGATTGTAGCGATGATTAAAAGAAAACAGTAGTAGTAATCAAGGTGTGAGCCATTTAGGTTGTTCCCTATCCAACTCTTTCCACCTCCTTTACTAGTTATCTTATCAACCATTGTCACTAGAAAGCTGTTAAGGAAGTTCCCCACACCAATCCCACTAGTGAAAAATGTGGTTCCAAGGCTCTGCATCTCTTCAGGAGACTGATCATAGAAGAACTCTAGCAAACCAATGGCATTGAAGACATCTCCAACTCCTAGTAGGATGTACTGGGGCAGGAGCCAAAAGATGCTCATGGGGACAATCTCTTTAGCTCCTTGGATTCCATTTTCCTTTATGACGTGCATTCTTCTCAATTCCACAAAGTATGCAACAATGGTTACTAGTATCTGGAACATGAACCCAATTCCTAGCCTCTGCAGTAAGGTGATACCTCTAGGGTTTCCAGTCTTCCGCCGCATGAATGGTACAAAGCATCGGTCATACATTGGGACTGATAGGAGCATAGAGAGCGTAACGAAACTTCCAAGTGATGCTGCTGGGATCTGAAAGTTATCGCCAAGATGTCGATCCAATGTTGTTCCTTGTTTAACAAACAGAGTGTTCACTTGGGCCCAGATGGTGCTGGGGATTAGAGTTGCCAGCCACACCACCATCATTCCAAGTACAAGCTTAGTTTCTTCAACTTGTGTTACAGTGCATGGTGCAGAGTTTCCCACACTCCCTAGTTTGATGGCTGCCTTGTCAAGAAACCTGGAAAAAAATTGGAAGGTTCGAGTTGTTGTTAGCGGCTGCAGAGTTATTAGTCCTCGGCTTTATTCCAAGTTGTAAGTTAAACTTTTGTTAGCCAATTCACTGCTGGACTCACTTTGACATGAGATAGAGCAGACATGAGATAGAGCAGAGTTTAAATCTTAGTAAAAGGAGAAGAAAAAACTTATCAGTGGAGTACTTGACATTCCAACGTGTCATGTACGTCAGGTCAATAGGGACAAAATGAGCTCACCTGAATGTCGGCGTGTGGAGCACTCGTCGCTTTCCGGTCACCAAATAATGTTGTGAGTCCATCTCATAGAGATCAGATGGGTGCGTAGGGAGTTCAATCCGACGGTTGTTGAAGGCAGCAACAATGACCCGGAACAAGGTCCTGGCAGGGTTCTTGGTGGTCCTAACCTTGTGTCTGTAGGTGGGTGTCCCTAAATAAAAGATAATTAGAGAGAGAATGAGGCCTATGGTTGGGATCCCGTACCCCAGTCCCCAACCCAAGTTCTCTTGGATGTATACGAGGCCAAGGGTGGCGGCCAAGGCACCCAAGAAAGAGCTGAACATCCACCAGTTGAAGAAAGAGACCTTGAGCACCTTCTCTCGGGGGTTGAAATCATCAAACTGGTCAGCCCCAAAGGTTGAGATGTTGGGCTTAGTCCCACCGGCACCAATGGCTATGATGTAAAGAGCTGAGTAGAAGAAGGCAATTTGTGAGGCTGAGGCCTTGTTGCAGACTCCATTCGTGCAGGAGGGTGGTCTCAGGGACTTGAGTGAAACTGCTAAGGTCAACAACACCATACCCTGTGGAAATAATGTGTGTGGTCAGTTGAGTGGCACATGGGTAATTTACTAAATTAGGAAAATGAGAATGATTGTTCCCTTCTTTTTCTAAGGAAGGATAACACATAATTTGAGGGGTAACATTAATTGAATTTAAAACCTCACCTAACCTGGAAGGTGTCATGTACCAACCCAAAAGCTTATGCTCATCGGTGAAAAGTCAAACACGTATTGAAGCCCTATCACACCCATTAATTAGGTGACATGGGATGTGAGACTTTCCAACACCACCATCATATCATAAGATTTTCGTAAAATAATAATAATATAGTAAGGCATTCTAACTTCATCCTAACTGTGTTTTGGGGTTCACTCCAAAAGCGATAAGGAGGTCCACATACAAGTAAACAAGAGTGTCTATTTTAAGTCCACCCTTAACTATGGATCACTTAAAATATAATACAATAATGACCTTGTAGTCAACAGTAGTAGACAAGAAGATGAGTGGAAAAGGATTAGAAAACAGCTTTTGTGGCCACTCGTGTGTTTGTACTATAAAAGTATTACAGGCATTTGGCATTTTGCATGTCTAAGAAACCAATCCTGTTGGTCAGAGGAAGTCTTCTATTTGAGAGAGAGAGAGAGAGAGAGAGCTTCGTAATGGTAAGTAGAGCGCACTTGAGTTCATTTGTTAGTAATATTGTAAGCTGCACAAAATAAATGTCTCCTTGATAATATACCTCCGGTAGCATCACTTTCGTGCAGTTATTGAATTTCTAGTAGTTCAAAGGCCCAAATGGGAAATAGTCCGGGGAAAAAAGGCACAGATTTGTGCCTTGGAACCACATGTTTGTGTTCCTGCCGACCTCCACTATGCACACATGTACAGGCATGTAGAATTTGGATGGACCACAGGCGAAAAATCCCTTTCCTCAATTAATTGAAAGTTTTCAATCATAGCACCTTTGCCTGTTGAAGTTGAACTCCTGGCCCGCTTGTTTCCACCACATATTTATGAGCAACAAACTGAACAGGTCTACTGGCCTTTCAGGGTGGTCCACTTCTTGACACACCCTTCTGAACAAGGAAAATATGGATGGTGGAGACCTAAGGATCATTATTTTATATGGTCTGTAAGGTCACTTTAAAGATTCATCATAACTCAATTGGCCCACCAATAATTTAATTATTTCCTGTCCTTTAGAAGTTGAGATTGATTTGCATCCACTTCCTAAATACAAGAGAGTTTGGCATTTTCCATGGGAAACTAAGGCGTGATTAATCAATTTCTCAATTTTGAAGCTTGAGAGTCTTCTGAAGATATGATCCGGACCACATGCACATATGTACATGCGCCACCCATTTTGAAACTGATCGAACTGATGGTTTACATCCTACCAAGGTATGAACTAGCTCAGAAATATCCGATTCCTATATTCTCCATGAGAAGACCCTGAGGCACATCTGAAAGTTCTGGCTATTTTAACTTTGAGGTTGTGGTTTTAAGTCATGTTGTGAATATAATAATAATAAAAAAAAATACTAACCCTGATTTTATAGTTGCATGCAAAGTGATCAGTGGTCACACTATTTGACCCAGGTGGAGTATAGATTTATACCTTGACTGACATTCAAAATTAAAAAAAGGAAGAAATATACAGTAATAATAGTTTTCTTATTATAAGATTTAGGTATGAGCTGGGTTCGTCATCATGATGCATGGGTCCCACCCTGGACATCAGACATGATCCATGGGATCCGAACTAGGACCCTGACCCAGAGTTTTTGGGTCATCTACAGCTGGAACTTGGGCCCAACCTGTTATATTTACAGAAACAGTGTTTGAATCCGGATCCCAGGATGGCTGGCATGAGGGAAATTCTGTGTTAGCCAAATGAAATACATGAGCAACTCTCTCCTAGAATCTTGCACTTGTACAAAGACCCAGCATTTCCTTCACACAGAGAGAGAGAGAGAGAGAGAGAGAGAGAGAGAGAGAGAGAGAGAGAGAGAGTTCACGAATGAGTACGTGTGTGCGTAGTTACCATGACGTAGATGAGGGATGATATGGTGAAGGTCCAAAAGCGGCCCAGGTAAGAATCAGCAATGTAGGCACCGAGGATGGGAGTCATCCACACCGACCCTGACCAGTTGTTTACGTTTCTCACAGATGAGAGCGTGTCTTCATGAAGTTGACTCGTCAAATAGACCACCAAATTCGAAGCTATTGCATAGAAGGCCATCCTCTCGAATGCTTCATAACCTGCAAATCATATCATTATAAACAAAAACTGTGGAAGTCCAGTTCTTTACTAATCTTTACCATAAAGTCTTGCACAAACTTTTTAAGTTATTATGAATCACATACTATTTTCTGTTCTTAAAATGGGGTAAACCTATATCTCTCTGTTTTTTTTTTTTTTTTCTTTTTCCTTTTGGAACTTGAAGAACTCTCTCTCTCTCTCTCTCTCTCTCTCTCTCTCTCTCTAAAACCACACCCGCGAAAAGCTTCAATGTCTCACAAGAAATAATGCGTTTGTTCATTGATTTCACATGAGAAAATGGCGATTTACAAAATCAGTTTTTATTCTTCAATCAAAACTATAAAAAAACCCATGTAATATTTGGCAGAGTTTTTCAGTATTGGCCAAAGTTGTTGTATAAGTGAGCAAGTACATAGACAGCATACATATATTTCTTTTTTGGGGTAACATGATCATCCACTACTTCCATTAAATATTTCATTGTTTAGTGAGAAACCCTTGGCTTTTAACTTAAACATCAGATAACACTGTCTAAATTAGCAACTTCAAATGGAAAGAAAAGAAGCTCTATTCTAGATATTGTAGCAAAAACATGTCGTAAGAATAAATTTTAGAAAACAGAATCATATTCAAACTTATGTATTTTCCTCTTCCTATAGTCTAGAGAAAGAATTTAGGAACAGATGAAATTACCAACGAGAAATGCGCAGGCCCTCCACTTCCCAGTTCGTTCGGCGAGGACCGGGCGGCCGTGGAGATCAACAGAGCCATCATGAGTGTACCCTTTGCCTTCCATTAGAGTATTAGATGCTGAAAAGCTGCAGAGAGAGAGAGAGAGAGAGAGAGAGAGAGAGAGAGACTGTTTAGAGTGGTTGAAAAGAGAGTGGAATGAATACCAAAACGATACCAGTACTAGTTAAGTTGGAGTTGCTTAAGGTTGCAAGGGGAGCTATAAGTAGGAAAGCTGAGGTACCTTGTCACCCAAAATTAAGGTGAATTTACCGTAGTAAATCTTTTCTTTTTTACTTGTTTGTTTGGTTATTTGTGTAGTGATAGTATTAGTGGCAGTTAAAAAAGAAATAAAGGGGAGGGGGATTCCATGGTGGCAGTTCAAATGAAAGGAATCATGATATAGCTTATGATGATATTGATAAGAATAGTTAGTCAGTGGAACCTGCGTTCACATTTATTCTCTCTTGTCCAATCTCTTTCTGTGAATCCTTGAAGATTCATATGTGCAAAAATAGTGTTCGACACCCAACTAAAAAGTAAGGGGTTGGAATCACCTTACCTTTTTCAAAATGGAAAAAAGAAATAAAGAAAGAAAAGAAAATGAAATTGGATCCTAGAAAAGTAAACTTTTATTATAGTTTATCACACACAAGAAATATGGCATAAGATTTTGGAGATCTGGCAAAGTGGAAAAGGGAATTTCTAGTTGGATAAAAAAAGCAGAAAATCCCACTTTTCACTTATTGGAGTTTGGCTTTTGTTGTTGGATTTGCATGAAATTGTATTTATATATATAGTACGGTTGAAATTCTTTGGGCTTGCTTGAAGACCCAATAAAAAAAGAAAAGAAAAGAGGGACCAATGGGAGACAATACAGGGCCGACAAACAGTACGCCAACTGTGAAGTCATTTATTGTTTGAGAATAAGGTTCATTTTCATGAAATAGGAATTGAAAAGAAGAAAAAAAAGAGAGAGAAAGCAACCGTAACTTCTACTTATTTTATAATGTAGAGTCTTCCACGAAGAGAGATTAAGGTGTAACAAATGATAAGATGAGATTCGAAGAATTAACTTTCAATCGGGTCAGATTTCTACAACTTTCACACCAGAAATTACCTATGGAATTTTTAAGCTGTGGGGAAATATGTGGCCATCATAAAAGGAATTTGAATCAAAACATAAGTAAGAGAAAATAGAGCGCAAGCAGATAAAAGGAGAAGTTTAGTTCTATTTTGACAACCATTTTTTATCCTTTGATGAGATTGTTGTAGATGTCCATTGTACCTGAATTTCTTCGAATGGCTGATCTGCACAGTTTTTTTTTTTTTTTCCCAAAAAAGCCACATTCTCTTCTTCTGGAAAGTTTTCAAATAAATTTTGGGTACAAGCAACGCGCAACTTGTATATTAAAACTTGAGTAGCATGAGTAAAATTGATGAAGTGCTCCAGTAAATATTCACACACTCTGGTATACAAGAACAACAATTTGAGATTGATCCCTCGTCATCCATGTAGAAAGGGAGATGTCCTGCTCATGAATTGTTATTTTGGATGATGGAATCAAGAAAATCCAGAATGACATCCCTAATTGGTTAGCAAAGTTCTAAAAGAATTAAGCTGAATATTTTGGTTTTTTTTTTTTTTTTCTGATTCTGATTAGATGTATTGGGATTTGACTAATCAAACTGATCAATATGTCTAATGTATAATCCAATGCAAAGGTCAGCATCTCTCCAAGCCAGCTGTAGCTCAGCAAATCATTGGTAAGGAATTCCTAAATTTACAGCAACATTTATTTTGAAACCTGCGAGTTCTCACCGATTCTTCACTTGTTAGCAAACATGCCGTGGTTGCCCACTATCTTACTAAGTGTGGACAATTTGGGATAAACTTTATATGGCCTCATTGTGATTAGGCCTTTTTTTTTTTGTGTGTGTGTGTGTGTCCGAGTTTTTTTATGTGTTGTAGCCTGTATGTTGGCTTCCTTTTTTAATGAAATCATCCTTTCTTATACACAACAACAACAACAACAACAACAACAACAACAAAAAAAAAAAAAAAAAAAAAAAAAAACAACAACGTGCCTTGGGGCATCGTTTGCCTAATTTGTGCAAGTTCAAAAGAGTTCATACAAAACGGGTCTGATCTGCAGACCGGATGACCCTATCAAATTTCAAGAGTTCCAGGTCAAGTGTCAACTATTATTTCGAATTGAATAGGGTGAAGTGGGGCCTGGGGTCAGGATGGTCAGTCAATGGTACATCCAACCAGTTCAAAATCTAGGGGCAACAGGGTGGTTTTGGTATAGTTTTGAGGTAGGTCCTATAAGTTAAAAGTATATAGGACAAGGTGGGGCATGACAGGTATCCAAAACCTAAATCTGGCTTGAACTTGACCCAAATATGAGTCCACAAATCCATATCCGTGCACCCCTAATAGAAGTGGGTCGGGGCAGTCACGTGTTTAACAGAACAATTGCCATCTCTGCTTCAATAGCCGATTTTTAGTTACTTTTTGATTGATTCATACATATTTTGGCTAGAATCTTCTTGTGTTAAATTTTATTTCAGCAACTATGAAGCATTTTCAAATTCCTTATTTGGTTGATGAAATTCTAAAACTTCGACTCTTAAAATATTACTTTGGTCTATGGAATTAGGGGTGTAACTATTCGGTTAACCGTGGTTTTTGGGAAAACTGTTAACCGAACCGTATTTCACTGTTTTTGGTTTTTAAAAAACGTAACCGTAACCAAACAGTGAAAAACTGTTAAAAACTGAACCGTGTTTAACGGTTCATTTACGGTTAATTGTCACTTCAAAAAATTTTGTGAAAATTTTTCCATTTACCAATCAAATATAGAAAAAAAAAACCCATGGTTGGAGAATGGCATAATATGTTACTGTAAAAAAAAGTAATTTTCATTTAGGCCCTTAGATTGTTTTCTTATTAGCGGAACAGTTCGGTTTGGTTAATAATTATGAGTTAAGACAAAAACCGTAATCGAACAGTAAAGCACAGTATTTCGGTTTCAATAATCGTAACCGTAATTGAATCGTGAAACACGGTTATTAACCGCGGTTTAGTTCGATTAGATGGTTTTTCGATTTTCTTTTACACCTGTATATAGAACTCTCCAAATTTAAGTGTTCTACATATTGGGTTGTGCTTCGGCATTCAACAATTACGTTGGAAGACACCATTTGAAAATTTTATAATCCTACAAGGGAAATTCTAAATTCTAACAAAACCAGGCCCTACGCGTGATGCCTAATCCATGGTACTCTAAAAATAGGTGATAGACTATTTGACCTTAGAATCTCTATTTTGATAGTCATAAAGTTTTTTATATTAGTAAATAGAGGTATTAATTCTATTATCAAGAAAAAAAAATGTGGACCCAAATGATTTATTAATCATGTTTGAAATATCAAACCAAACCAAACCCCATATTGCAAAATCTCCATTCCACGACTTCATCAGAGAATTAGAAAGTATTTGTGACCCAAGATCATTTGGGTCTTATCTTAACCTAACCATGTCCATCTACAGACAAGCCAACCTAACCACCTCTGCATGCACCGTCGACCTTCGTAACAGGAATCCATGCAATGACACAAGTACATTGGCATTGGAATGGAACCCCCACAATAGCTGGAGAGGAGGGCGGCCAGATGACAACCATGCATTTGTACTTTCCGAAAAGGACTCCACCCATCCTTAAATGGCACCCCACATGTGGCTCGGGCCCCTCCGTTGTTTGTGGTGCCAACCAGCTGCACCGACCGCACTAATTATTTGGTGTGTATCGATTGCCCATGCTACTCTTGCAAGTATTATTTGCCACCCATGAAAATGTTAAAAAGACAAGATTACTATTGAAGGGGCTTGAACGTGAGAGAGAAGGAAACATGAGATGCATCAAAATTATGTTTTATGTTTAAGCCCTTTATTTTAATTCTTAGGATGACTATACACCATCTATGTACTTGTTATATTAAAATTCAGTAGTTGCTAATCTCAAAAAACAGTTGAAATTAAGATCCTTTATTGTGATCGAACTCATTGGTGTAAAATGAAAAAATGCAACTATTTTTCCCTTAGTTAAGAGCATGTTTTATGAAATGAACTAGTAGCCTCTTTTTGAGAATTCAATCCTTGGTGGGCTACATGAGACCAACTAACTTCAACCTATCCATCAATGTCCATAGGACAAGTAGTTAAAGACCCAACATTGCACCCTTCATGCTCATCTACATGGGACCCATTTATTTGGATGGACTGAATGGAAAAATCTTCCTCAATGGGACTAACCACTTTAGGTGGAGAACCATGTCTTACTCCAGCGGGCAAGGCGTTTGGTTCTTGCCACCACCCTTGCCTCCCCATGTCCTTGCATGTGTGAGTTTGTATTTCTCCTCGCATGTGTGAGTCTCCTTCTCCTCACATATGTGAGTTTGTGTTCTGCTCGCATGTGTGAGCCCCCTACTCACTTGTGTGAGTTTGTGTCGGCCTCACTTGTGCGAGTCTCTTAAGGGTCCCAACCCCTTAGCTGGGATATCCGAAAAAAAAAAAAAAAACCAATTTAGGTAAGACATACTAAATAAAAGAATCAAACCATCTATCAATCTTACTCATTATCCCCATTCTACATGGAACCCAAGGAAGAGAATTCTATATCCAACTCGCCCATGATGTATTTTATACATCCACATTTATTCGGATTTATTCGGGACATGCATTCTAGATAAAAGAAGAAACGCGCCCAGTGGATCCCACTAGGGTGAATTGCAAGGGGTGTTACTGTTTATGGCCCAGGTTAAACAGGGCTAAAGGAAATCTAAGCCTGGCCTCGCTTTGGAAACACAAGCTTAAAATTGGCCATAAATGTCAGGCTTAATTTATTCAATTGGACTAGGCTGAAATAGTTTTTTTTTTTTTTTTTTCATTCAATTGTATGGTCTTTTGGGGGCAAATTACCGCTAAATCACAAGCACTTATTATTTGGACCGGACTGAATCAGGTATTGAGCTTTCTATCACTTAATTCAAGCCCGGTCCATAAGCATCCCTATGGATTACCAATAAAAAGTCTTACTTAATGCGTTCCATTTTAGAATGCCATTCAAATCAGGAAACAACTCAAAAATAGGTGATCTCAACTTCAGTAGGTGCTCAGCATGCAAGTGGATGTGGTGGATGGCTTAACTCATAAGTTAGATGGAGATTAATTGGTTGAAAACAATGGATTGATAGGTAGGATGATATGATTCTGTTAGGCGACGTGCACGTGATCAAGTCGAGTGGCCATGGCCATTCTTTTTGAATTGATCAAATCAAAACAACTCACACTCCCATGTCGAAACAATGCAACTGAGCCCCACAAGTGGTGACCACTTAAAAACATGGACCAGTTATAAAGTTGAGCTATGTTGAAATAGATGATGTGGGAGTGGGCCCCATCCTCAATCATCAATGCCCTCCCAAATAGGGGCTGGGCCTGTTTCAGAGGGGTGTGTCTGTGTTAATGTGTAAGTGTTATGGTACTGTCGTGCTTGAAATGCGTTAGCGCGTGCGTGTGCGTGCAAGTGACGGGGAAGAAGAAAGAGGGAGGGTGTGTGGTGCGTGGATTTGAATTTTGTGCTGTGAACGTGCACTGTTTGGACTTTGGCTGCCCCTTGTTCTAGGACATCTATCTATTTCAGTCCTACGTGGC
The DNA here is from genome assembly GCA_028538565.1 of Umbellularia californica. Taxonomy (NCBI): domain Eukaryota; kingdom Viridiplantae; phylum Streptophyta; class Magnoliopsida; order Laurales; family Lauraceae; genus Umbellularia; species Umbellularia californica. The sequence continues at coordinate 5,862,680 of JAPQWN010000001.1, read as the reverse complement.
AGAGTAGGCCCATGTAATGAATGGGGGGCTGTCTGCTGCTGGTATTGAATCTGGACGCTGATTTAGTTTATAATCAGTCATTCAGTCCGGGACTCAATTGGATCCTGACACTGACATGGGTCCTTGTAAGCAGGACCAAGACTTTGACTGGAAGTGTACCAAATACATTATTATTATTATTATATACTCTATTATTATAGAAAAATATTCATATATAACTATCAATCACCATTTTTAGTGAGGGACACCCCTTTTAGGGGTGTTTATGAAATACCCCTAAAAAGGGTGTCCCTCACTATTTTTGGTGAGGGATAGATGCACATGAAGATCCCCCATTATTATATATAATGACTTTAATCTGATATCTTATTTATATATTTCATCATCATCAACAACATCTTGTTCCAGTTTTGTTGGAGTCGTTACTTTTTTTTCATATATTTATACTAATTATATATAACGATATATATTATATGATATGGTTTTATAGAGTGATTGCATGATGTGGTACATGAAGTTTGTGTTCATTCAAGTTATGGTCCTAACAAAAAAAAGTAATCAAATTGGCATACATTGAAGAAAAATTAAGCAAAATATTAATTAATAATAACACATTACGAAGTTTATTATTATTTTTAGCACAACATGATCCAGGTTTTGGCGGTTTTCTACCATATAGTTGTACAAATCTTTAGTACAATTGGAGCTGTATTCATCGTTACATTGGACAAATATAATTAAGTTAAATCTTATTTTTAGTTGATGGTGCATTGGTTTTTTTTTTTTTTTCCCTTCTTCTTCTTCTTCCCTTATTTGAAGCTTACTTGCACACATGAGTATTAGTAGAGGATGGAAAGATCATAGCATGGGTTACCATACAAATTGAAGTTGTTGAACCATCTTTATCCATGATTTAATTAAGACCCTCTTATTTTACAATTTCATAAAAAAAATATTTACTTCTTATTCAATCCAACACTTAGTACATATAAAAATTGAATGTATCAAATTAGGGAAAGTGTTGATTCATAGGGTGTGATTAGTGTGAGCAGGTCAAATTGACCATAAATAGATCCTACCACAGACAATAATGCAAGAGACATTTTTTTTCTATCCTGTGAAGAGAGCTCGAACTCAACATAAACCCCTAATCAGCTAAACTACAGCCGAGAACAAAAGCATAAATTTATATAAACTTGGCTTGATCTATTTTATCCTATTGGCATACATTTGACTATATATCGAGGAAATACAAGAGTGGCCTTCATTCGTAACAACTCTCTTGTTGGCCAGTACAATACTAGAAGGATCTATTAAAAAGGCCCTAAGTTATTTTTAATTGCGAATATTCCCCTTTTGTTCTCAATAGTTTTGAAAGTGATAATGACTTAAACAAGCGGTCCCTTTCTTGCAATTCAGTTTTGACTAAACATTTTATTAGGACCCAACGTAATTTTAACACATGTAGAGTAAAGTACCACTCTAATTTCCAGTTCTAATTGTAAGGGACAAGTCGTATTCTTGAACGACTTCACTAATTATGAGTTTCATTGTGTTCCATCAAGTGTATCAAGTCTTCTTTCCTTCATGAGATTTTCCACACCATGATTGTGCTATTGAGTGGGCCTCATTGTGATCTCCATCCTCACTGTGTGGTCACACCATGAATTGGTCTATCGTTCTGGAGTCCATTCTACGGACGTAAAAAAGGACACAGGCACAAGATCTTTTTGTTTCTCAAAAAATGAGAAAATTATGGCACACTCACGAGCTGCTCTGATTGATTATAGAAATATGACATGATTATATTATATGCATTATGTAATATGTGAAAATGTAGATGGTTTAACACAAGTCCTTGAAAGATCCAAGATTCCAGGGAGATGCTCCAAGTTGTAACTATAACAATCAATGTTAGAAAGAATCTTGGAAAGCCTTTCATTTGTCCTTTTCATTACATTGCACTCAAGGCAACTTGGCCAACCTAAGCCAATCTTGAATCTGTAAAAGTAGCCATCGACTGTACATAGAAAGGAATGAATAAATTTCCCAAGCTTCAACCATCTAGTCCAATTCATAGGTATAAGGGGGCAAATAATCCTAGGGAGCGCGACAGGGGCTTTAACAATTGTTTCTTCCTTCTTTTTTATTTTTTTCATTTTTTTCCCAGAACATAACCTTCTTCACTTCCTAGAATAAAATTTTGTCATGATCTATTGATCACTGTTAGCTTGTAGTTTCATCATTTGTGTGTTGCAACACAAAAAACCAGTGGGTGATAGGTGCGTCGACGTGTGGTATTTGAAGGTCTCCCTTCATATATGCCTGCCTAAACTTAATAGAAGAAGAGCATTAGTGACACATAGTTATCTAACCAATTAAAATCAGGTCCTCCCCACTCTAAAATCTAAAAAAAAGAATGGTTATAGTCAATGATAATGATAACATTATTCTCTCCATTGACTGCTGTAAAAAAATAAATATCAATGCAACGACTAAGTAAGAAGAAAAGTATATCTTGTTGGTAATAACATGACAAGAAGAGACCTCTGCTGCCCACCTTGAATGGATGAGTTTTTATCTGGGTAACTAGCGGGACAACAGTCAACGCAATTTGAAAGTTTGTTCCCTCTAAGATGAGACACATCAAATCTTCATATCATAGTAGGCCTTTTCCCCATGGTTGACAACTTTTTGTTATTAATTATCCACTAGAGGCAAATCTCCTCCTTTTACAAGTAAATGAAGGTATAAAACATAGTTATAGGAAATTTGATCAACATTAATGGAGTCTTCTGCTATTTGCAAGCTTAAGTTTTTCCAATACAATCCCATTTAAAAGGCAAATGTGTAGAAATGATGCCATAGGAAGATATAACTACAATAACAGATCATATATCAAGTTCTTTGTTGTCTTGAGTGAAGTGAGACTTGGGTAGACAAGGGTTTCATTAGGTTAGAAATTGTGTGGTGGGACTGTGTCACCCAATAAAGGAACGCAAGTAGTGCTGATATATTATTGGGGGGGACTGAGGTAGGGCTGGGGGTGGTGATATTTGGAGTCAATGGATGAGGGGTTCTTGTGGCTGTGATAATTTGGAGGGTGCACCAGTTGGTACGGGAGGCCCTGCATGAACAGCATGAGCCCTGTAAGTGGGGGTGTATGTTCATGGAAGGGGGTAATAGGTCGTTGGCTTGCATTGCTTTATCCCATGTGTTGTCATTTTCAGCAGATTGAGACTACAATGTCTTGCTTGCCACCATGTTTAAATCTTTTCAACTCATCCATGGGATGAGAAGGCATGATCATGATTTGTTGTTGGATGTGGTGAGCTCTAGGAGATTAAAAAGTAAGACATATATAGTAATAAAAGAAGAAGTCTATGGTTCATGAATTCGTTTTATAACTAAATATAACTTGCATTATTAGCCGTCCAATCCAATCTATGAGATTTTGTGGTCGCACTGTCCATTTAATCACTATGAACACTAATTAGATCAGATTTTGGATAAACGACTAATTCAGAAACTCTTTTTTCATTTAGTGGGAACCTACCATATGTTCTCTTGCAAACCTAAAGAGGATGGGAACTTGAACATTATAATATGATCATTATCCAGACAGCTTTACTTGTACTAGATTATTCTTCCTTTAAAACGATTAAAAATATCTAAGCACAACAACGAGAATAAAGATGATAGAGAATAACAAGAACTTGTTCTTCCTTGAAATTCAAATCATAAACTATCCATAGATATCTTAATTCCTGTTTTTTTTTTTTTTTTCAGGAATTTAAGTCCTTTAATATAAGATTTTGCCAACTCCTCTCTTTTCCACGCAAAATTATCTCTTTTTATGTATACAGTCCAAATGCAATGCTCCCATATATTATCGATAAATATGCACCTCTTGTCCAATTTAAACTAATTAATCTTAATTAGCTTTTGCAATAGAGTTGGGCTCTCTCTTTCTCTTACACACGTCTATTTCCCTCGCATAGTCTACCGACTAATGCTTCCAAGGATCTATCTTCCACTCTCTTTTCTTGTCAACTCTCACGCACGTCTTACGTTTGTTATACTTGATATTTGTTTACAAATAGCTGCCCTTTGCTTAGGGACAAGCTATTGTCAATGAATCAATCTTTGGAAAGACACTGGAAATCGAACGGTGGAAATGTGCCAAGTCTTAATTGGGTTTGTGATAGATAGGAAAGGAGGTATTGAAACTGACAAAAAGCCGCTCTAATTATCTCATTCATCATAGAGAGATAGGCCCAAAACACGGCCAACACCTTTGCTTGCTAGTTCTCACAGCTCACTTGATACTGATATTACAAAGAAGGCGTCAGCAGAGAGTCATCTCTTCCCCTCCTCATGTGCAAAGAATCATGTATGGTACTGGTAGCAGCTTTCTGCTCACCTCTTGATTTAATCTGCCAACTTATGCTGTATGTCCAAACTAGCTAGGTCACATGTATTTCTCACCAAAGTGATTTGCACCTGCATGATCAATATTCCAATGGTCCATACCACTTGGATCACAAACAGGTGGCCCCTTAAGTTAAATTAGATGTAAAAAGCTATCGGCACAGTAGTACCATTAGAATAGGACTTTTACTTAAATATTTTCATTAGAATATTGCATGTGGATACCCTCCCTCAGTTTTATCCGGTGGTGCATGTGGATATAAGGGTTTGCATGTGTTCTTAGAGATTTGTTCTTGCTTGTCCAAAATCAAATGTCCCTCGGGCTCTGGGCCAAAGGCTCTTTGGCTGGGTTGGGCGGGAGATATCCTGGGTTATAAAATAAAAAAATAAAACTGCATGCATTAGAATAAGAAAAATGATACGGAGAGAGCACAAGTGTTTCTTTTTTCTTTTTTCTTTTTTTTGATAAAAAAATGAGAAACCTATCTTGAGAAATCTCTAGACCAAGATTCAAAAGTTTATACTAAAATTCATACTCATCCACACAGTGTCCCCCTATTTTTTATGAAATTTTTTTCTATCTATTTTTATCTTGCCCATGTATTTTTTAACAATTTTTTTTTATCTCCATATTCTTTTCGGAAAGTCCTTTTTATTTTTGTCCCTTTTTACATATGCATATAAATAAGATATTTTCAATGGAAAACTAGAAGGGCCTTCTATTAACTTTATTATGGATCCAAATGCAATACTTCCATATTCCATCTAAAAAAGATTGAGGCTCTTTTCTTGACCTTTTAACTAGTTAATTTTAACTAATTATTTATTTTTTATAATGCATATGACTCAAATTCACGCACTCACATTCATCTCCCTGACTACTATAACTGGGATGGTTGGAAGTTACTTATTATTGCACGTGCAGGGAAATCTATTCAAGTCACTCAATAAAAGTACTAATAGATAGCTTAGCCTAAGAACCTTGTTACTTAATTATATCTTTCTGAATAGAATGCAGCTCTATTGATCATTATATCACCTGGGTGTTGGTTCGTTGGCATAAGATGTGGGTTTGTTGTCTACCTTGTGTGTTTGACACCCCAAATTTATTTGGAGCACATGTGTTGTGGGGTTGTGCGCAAGCCCATAGATCGACTAGATCCATGAGTGTAGCAAAAAAAAAAAAGGAAAGAGAAAAAAAAAAAAAAACCTCTTACCGATCACTTGTTCGATCTGATACTATCCATCTCAAAACCGCAAGTGGTGGTGTTCCTTGTCATGCTTGCCTCCCCCAGTTCAGAATTTTAGACATCACATCTGTTACCATATCACATTCTCACGATCAAGAACTTCAATGGGTCTCTCTCCAGCTTCCTCTGTTTAAATCAAAACACTCGCACACGTCTTTTTTGTTGCCCATTTGTCAGGGAAAAGCTGCTATCAGACCATCAACCTTTCGAAAAGGCATTGAAAATGGAATTTAAAATGAGTTTGGCATGACTGGTTTTCAGGGTTTGTGAGGTCTTCCAATGAAAACTCTAGATATTGAAGCCGACAAAAAGTTCCTCAACATCTCAATGTGCTGCACCACTATCCAAATGTCCATCATGAAGAGATAAACCCAAGGCTCACCTAATGGAGATATCTCAAAATAACGCATAGATCACATTTGGTAAAAGATGAGAAATCCGCTTATTAAAATGAATTAGGACGTTTCTCAATGAGGATTTATATAGTTAAGGATTCCTAACATTTTAGGTTTGTATAGCTCTTCCCATCATGTATAGCAATCAAACAACTGCTTTTAGGTAAAATGTTTGGTATCATAAAGATGTAATGCATTTGCATGTAGAGATTAAAATGCATCTTCAAAAACACGAATGATCCAAATGAATAAATTGAGTAGGGATCAAACATTTGGATCCTTATTTAATCTGGGTCCACGTGAGTCCACTTCTTGTACCTGAAAAAAACTTGGTTTCGGGTTCAGGTCCATAGATTTCATAGCCAACGACCCAAACACTCAAGGTAACAACCATACATTATATGCATATTTATGTATACTAAGTATAATACAATAGTATACGTAACTGGGCCTTGATTTGTGACTGTTAGGTTGAGTTTCGGCCTCTAATTTAAGTTCAAGTCCTGTAACGTGGACCTGAATTGGTATATAGGTAAGGGCTGGGGTTCCTAATTTGAGTTCAGGTGTAGGTACATTATAGACTCGACCCACACTTGACCTGGTTTTTGTTCCTATTTGCATGTTTGCATGCAGCTAAAATGTCACTGAGAGAGTAAAAATGTGTTCCTTTTGCTGAAATTGTAAAACCTCAGACAATAATAAATCTCTTAAATTGAAATTCAATTTCGAATGATACTTTCTTTACTCATCTATATATCTATTTACATATTGGTAGATTTTTAGCTCTATATCTCTTTCTTTCACTGAATATCTCTTTATTCCAACCTGCTGTGCAGCTCAACTAAATGATTAGGGGGAGAGAGAGATGGAAAATATAGGGCGAGACAGAAGGAAAGAGCGCGCCCAGTTAAATGCTTTTCGGATTCACTACTTAAAAAATTGCGAAAAACGACGGCCATTTCACAGTCGTTTCTTCACAAAAACCGATTTATATTTGGAGTCGAGAATTTCAGAGTCAATTTTTAAAAACGACGGCCTTGGACCGTCAGTTTAAAATGTTTTTTTTTTTTTTTAAACAATCAAAGAAATATCATTTTTAGGAAATAATTAAAACGGCGGCCTTGGACGGTCTCTTTTTTGTATTTACCGGCAAGCTGTTTCTTTTTAAAAATCCTCTTTGAATTTTCCGACACCGCTTTTGTGAAAACGACGGCCAATTTATGAAGCCCACTGGTGAACCTAAGAGTTGAACCTAAGTAATGTTGGATGCTATGTTTTTTCAAATACCCTACACTACCCATATAAAGTAAAAGAACAAAACATATTTTTAAATAGGGAATTTAAAAAAAAAAAAAACAAATTAGGTGACCAGTGGACCGAAAAGATGATTTTAACGGACCTTACACCAGATTAGTCATTTTGCCCGAAAACGTGTTTTTTTTTTTTTTGCACTTTCTACTAGCGTCCCTATCGACCTTTGTTTTATAACGTTAAGGGTCCCTGCGACCCTGTGATGTACGCTTATAAATGAACGGAATTCATCCTCATTCCCTATTCTGATCCCAACAAATTGTTTCAGTCCATTGAAGAGGTATGCATTGTGATTTGTGGGGCTTCAAATCCTAGCTCAATCGACTCAATTTGACTCATAAGGCAGAGTCAAGCGACTCGATTAAGAACTCAGCCATACTTGCTCGAGTTATGAGTTACTTTGGGAGCCCAGTTTTAAAGCTGTGGCCTATCTGATTCTTTTTTTACTATGTTTTGCAGCTGGATTTGTAGCATCTCTCTCACACAGGATCAATATGATGATGCAGCTCTTGTTTTGAAGGAAGTAATAACCCTTACGCCATGATACTATTAAAATGAAATCTCTCTCTCTCTCCCTACAAAAGTCATACTTATAAATTCTTGTATCTTCAAAATGTATCCAATGAAGAATGAAAAAAGAAAAGTGTTAGCTTCTTTGTTGTAGTGTTTATTTATCTGGGGCCTTAGGCAGGATTTCCTGGTGAAAAAAAGCTCTTTTCAATATTAGATTATTATGATCAAAGATTTGCTCAAGTAGGGTTATACCTAAATCTAATCAAAGATGAAACCAACCAACCCTCCTATTGAACCTGATTCACTATGCCTTTATGCCTGATTCACTGTGCCTAGTAGCAAATAAGGGTTTATCAAAAAGTAAAAAATCATGTTTTAAGGCAAAGTACAAACTTCACATTTCCATGGCTCTGCCCCAAACGGAGTATAATGTTCTCCACCCAACAAAGGTATGTGATTTTAATGGTCTTCAAGAGGTGGGAATGACCTATGGAGGGGAAGAAGTAGAGCGTCATCGTTTTTTCACCAAGAATATGGATGATGATGAGTTTCGTTCATTTATAAGTGTACACTGCAGGGTCACTAGGAACCCTAACGTTATAAAACAAAGGTCAATATAGATGCCAGTAGAAAATGCTAAAAAAATACATGTTCTGGCAAAATGACTGATCTGGTGCAATGTTAGTTAAAATCATCTTTTCGGTCCACTGGTCACTTAATCTTTTTTTTTTTTTTTTGGTAAAATCCTCTTTCAAATAAAGTCAAAACACCTTTTGAATTTTTGAAACAACCAAAATACTCAACAATCATAATCACAGGATAGAGGGCAAAGGAAAAGGATGAGAGAAGAGGAAGGAGAGAGGGAAATAACTTTTAAGAAAAGATTATAATATATCAAATTCAAGGGTTTTGACTTTAATTTTGATTGTCGGTTATGATGATTTTGACATTAAGTTTTTTTTTTTTTTCTTTCAAATCTTTTCTATTTACTCATGCAACTGCCTACATTATCTCTTTATCTAAACCAATCACACATACTCCCCACCTTTCAAAAGTTATACTTTTTTTCCCTGCAATACCTCTCTTTCCTCCAAAACTCCACCATTCCCTTTCTTATTCAATTCTTCTCTTTCCTTTTTATGCCTTTAGCTCTTATATTACATAAAGAGGTACTCTCATTACCTTTTATTCTTTTTCTTTTTTCCTAAAATTTATGGATGTTTTTTTAATGGATGAATACTTATGAATATTTATGTTGGCCATATTTGTGATGAGCACGGGTTGTTGTGTTGATATTTTATTGTTTCAAAATTTCTATTCTCGAAGGAAATGTGTCTGAAATCCTTCAAATGAATTTCATCAAATGATACCAAATGGGCCCATTTAGGCCCGTCAGCGGGTCCATGACCTAGATCCTGGTCCGAGGGCTAAATAGACTGGACCTATGTCTATGCCTGGATAAAGGCCCAACTAGATCACTTAGCCTGGGCCAACAAATGTAACACAGCTGGGCCGTACATATCACTGGTGTGCTCAGCTGGGCTTGTATTTTCAGCCTGAATCAAGGCTGAATTCCGGCACCTTGGGGCTAAACAGGACTTGACAACCCTTCTCTCGGGCCTATCCCAGCACATGCAATCCTACCATTACAGGGGTTACCCTTCTTTATCTAGCTGTATCCTGCCCATTAACGGCCCAATTACTCCTGTCGACAATGGGCCATTCTCACCTTTTAGAAGTGGCTCAACCGACTTCACAGGTCCAAATAGAGTCCATTGTAACGAGTCTTTAACTGCTTCAATGGTCTTTTGCTAATATATCCCCATCATCAAATGTGGATCCTGTAAAAAGATGTAACAGCATGAAAACATTCTACTCGAAGGACTAGCAGCGGTCTGAGGTCCAATGGATCAAGACCGTCCCAAAGGCAGGAACCCCCTGAATTTCACCATCAGGCCCATGACAACAGACACTGATCCAATGGACGGTTGAATGCAGAAGCGCAGGAGAAAATTTTCCCTTAACAGCATTAGAAGTTTGTTTTTTTAAAAAAATTGCAATGGGCCAATCCTCGTTTTCCCAGGAAATCTGCAGTGGGCTGGAGGAAGGCCCATGTCAACAGAACCAATGAATATCTGGATATGAAAAAAAAAAAGTTTAGAAATTCAATGTTTTCTATGCATAAATTGCATATTCACATCAAATGGCCACTACAGATTTTAAATTGAAGAATGCTGATGATCGGAGGGTCATATCTTGGCCACTTCAAAAATACTAGAATAGAATGACAAGATTCTCCTGATCTAACATTTTCTAAACCCAAGAGATGCGAATTACTAACATTTCCAGGCAAGGCTGGTCGTTTGATGGGTTTGATATTGGGCGCATTGGATGGGCCTATTTTCTAGCCCGAAGGCTGAGCCCCGATTGGGCCATAGTGGGCATATATATATATATATATATATATATATATATATATATATATATATGCTTAAAATATATAAAAGCCTGATTACAGGTGGCTTGCTTTCTCACCTATTTATCAGGAAGTTGCATGCATTATAAATGGGCTAAGCCCATGCTAAACTTTGAGGTGTATATGCTGAGTTGTGCCTCCATGTTAGGTATGAATCTTAATATCCCTGACAGGAATGTGCCTGACCGACACCCAGCCAGAATTTCGGTTGTGTTTTATGGCCAAAACTTATAACACATAACTGAGGGGAACAGATAGGGGTCCGGGCTATCTTTGCTCAAAGGTATGTTTGTCCTGACATTCTGAGTTTAGGCCCAATCATAAATTTATTTCGAATTGATCCGGGTCATTTTCAGTTCAGGAGCTAGAATCGCGGCTTGAATATTAGGCCTAATAATTATGTATTCGACAAGCACCATCCAAAAGAGTCCGGATCCTCCGAGAATGTTCCCCAAGGTGATCGCGACCGGACCAATCAACATCTCCCATGTCATCGCGGACAGCCTGCCATACATCCAGGCAGAGGCCTAGGACGTGCCCCTGTAGGTGTAGTTATTTGATGGAAAATGTTCTCATCTCCGTGGGACCCACTTGGGCTCACCTTTGATTAGTGCAGCCCCTATAATACTCTTATTGTACCATGTTCCGGCAACGCACCTAAATTGACACACTTTGAATGTTCAATCGCTACTGGATTGAGTCGTAAAAAACTTTATGATTAAGGTGCTATTAAATTTGAAAGTTGTTAAATCAACGCCATGGTAATTTGGTGGGACTAATTTCTTATTTCTTTGTTAACCATATGGGTTCCATGAGCCGGATAAGGAGCACATTCTCCATTATTTGACCTATCTTCATTCGCAAGATAAAACAGATGGCTTTTTTGGTGAGCCAGATCATTTAACTGCGTAGGTCACACTGCAATATACACAGGGATGTCAATGGACCTCCGATTATCCCACTGCCACAGAGACAGGTATGGACCCATTTCCTCTTTTCTGATTGTTATTGTGGTCTGTGTCAGAGGCCACGTTTTGGGTTCACTAGGACCTATAAAAAGGTTTTGATTTAGTACACATGATCTATTGGGATGAAAGCAAAAGTAGGGGGTCATGGAATTTCAATCCCCACTCCGCAGTCTATAACAACCAAAAAGGAAAGCCTGCAGCCTGCAGCCTGCAGCCACCTAATTTTTCTCATTCTTCACGTTCAGAAGGAACGGGTTTAAGCCTTAATACGCCTTAATGCGCGCTGAGAGCATCTCCAAGAGATACTTTAAATTTGGATATGCTTTTTAAAAAATGAAGGCTGATGTGGCATATGTATTTTGACATATGTAACTTGGGAACTTCAAGAGAGTTATCAAATGCAAATACAAGTAGGCCCATGATCATTATTTTATGCAAAAGAAAGATTTGCACAAAAAAACTCAAATGTAAGTGAGCCCTCACCATTATTTTATTTAAAATTTTTTTTTGAAATATGCTTTATGGTTTGCCAAATTTGGCATACCATCTCATATTTCAAATCCATGTAGACAAAAGAAGTGTATGTTGGAGTCTCTCTCATATGCTAATTAGAGCAAAAGAAGGCTGACATGGCCAAATAAAGCATCTGTTGGAGATGCTCTAAGATCCTTGATTAGTTTACTCTTTTAGATTCCAAATACAATTAGTCAATCTATAATTAATTAAACTATAATTACTTGTTTATTTTTCTTCTTCTCCTCCATTGGCCCACATGTGATCAACCATGAAATTTAAGGTTGGGATGATCCTATAGAGCCAGCTTTTCTTTTTCCCAAATCTTTTGTACCAGGAGACCTTTCTATCAACCTATATTCCAAACATGGCATCCACCTAGTTGGGCCAAACATGTATCTAGATTGGCATTCTTAGAATTGTATTTCTTGGATGCTAAAAATCATTCTCTCATTTGCAAAATAAATTTAATAGATGCACAAATAGTCCCCAAGCATAGAAAAAGGTCTAGCGCCTACTCACATGGGTAAGTTGATGCTCTATTGGACATGTTGGTCCCAAGATATGACCCAATCACAACATAATTGGCTCTTTTTTCCGACCCAAATGGGCCCAGTCCTAGCTAGTGGTGTGGACTTTGGAGAAAGGCATAACTGTTTGGCAAAATACTTCCAAAGGGCAAAGGACAGACTACACTGCCTTGGACAAGTGCAAGTTGGGCACAGCTAAACATGAATTGGGTTCTTTCAACCATGGGAGAAGTGGGTTTTGGACGGCTATCTGTATCAGATCCATGTCCTATATGATTGAACCATGTCGAGTCTGGGTCTGGGAATATGAACTGCAGATCGAATCTGGGTCAGGGTTCAGATGGAAACTGATCATCTTCCTTCTGTTTTTTGTGTGAAAGATAAGTACTCACACATACACCCAAGTCCCACCCCATCAGTGCTACAGCCAGGTATTGATCCTGGTTGTTTATGTGGAAGAAAGGTGCCTCACCAGCCGAGCAACTAATGGATTGGCGAAAATGATTAATTTTATGTCCCTAATAAAATGCTGTGAGGGCTACAGTCTATGCATGCAGGAAGGCTTGCACCTGGGGTCCAAAACCATACAACTTGATCTAGCAACTGTTCTATTGGACTTCAGTTAGGAGGAATAAATTTCACTTACGAGCAAAGCTCGTAGGTAAAGATGCAGCGAAAGATCCTTGACAACCCTTGTTCTGCATATCTCTGCACTGTGGTAAATGAGCCACATGGAGTCAAGAGGAGCATGTAATTATTGTAAGTCCGGATCCTCTGGGGCATGGACCCGTGACAATTTAGTGAAGCTTCAAGGTGGAGTATTCAATTTATTTTTTTATTTTTTTTTTTTTGACTTCTTTTACCAGGCCTAGTTGGGAGCTGGACCCAAGAGAACCCACCCATATAAGGAAAAGAAAGTCTACAGAAAGGAAAAGGAAGTCCACAAAGTGGGAAGGATACAGCCCATACAAGTGAGAAGAAAAGATCTCACACCAAAGAAGAGTGGCATACCCACGGACCAAGCTTTGAATAACTAGGTGACATGCGGCATTGCCAACCAACATAGCAATCCCTTGTTACTTTCCACGTATTAAAAATCTATACAGTTGAAAATTAACGCTCCCCACAATGAGTGGGTGATGTATAAGGCACATGAATTTTCTTTATAATATTTTTTAATCCGATGTCTCACCACAAGGCGCACAAATTTTAACCTGACATACCAACTTGTTGGATCCTAAATAGTAATTCAAGGTTCAGCTTGATTGTTTACTTTGGGGTTGGTTTCCATTGACATTTCGGACCCAATTATATTAATGGATTGGATTCAGATCGAGCCCATTGTTGTTATTTGACGATTAAATGCATAGTAATCCTTGTTAATGATGGATTCAGGTTGACATTTTTTCTAATTAGATTTGGATTTGTAATTTTCAACCTGATTAATAAATGAGTTGAGTTCAGCTTGAACATATACATGTTACCTAGAGTAAATCAGTAATCAGTCCAACCCTCCCAACCCATTGATCCCCCTGCTGTTGTGCATATTGAATATTCTTCATGTGCATTTTAACACCGCTGGATGAGAACAAGTTAAGGTTGCTCATTTGGTTGGCAACCCTGCATCTCACCCTTCTTTTTAGGGATCAATTCTTACTTATGATATTTTTTCTAATCCTCCGCCTCTTTTCTTGTGTGTGGGCTCTTTGAACATTTGTGTTCTCTTTTCCTATGTGTGGGCTCCTTTAACATTTGTGTTGGTTCTGCAAACGTTAGAAATAGTCGCGATGGCTGGTGGAAGACAAAATAAGTGATCAATTGGCCCTATATACAACAGAACAAACATTTTAAAAGGGTTAAAAAACTAAAGGTTATTCTAGTGGTAAAAGTAAAAAGACCAGGACACTGCCCTACACCTTCCTTTCTTCTGTCTAAAAAAAAGTCCAAATAGATTGCGAGGAAAAGCATGTGCTTCCGTTACTCTTTCCATACGTGAGTATTATTTGAACAGTTAAGGTCATCCCATATTGACAGACAACGAGAGATCTGCTAATCACATGAGTCCAGCTAGATCTTAGCAAGGTACGCCTAGGTAACCAAGGAATAAGATAATTAATCTATTTTTTCTCACTTGTGATGGTAAATGGATTTCTACCTACTCTAAATATAAAATAAATCTCACCAAAAATAATTTTTCACAAAACTCCTTTGTACCCTGTCTGTACTTCACTAGGGCCGACCCAGGAAATCTAGTTTTGGGGGCTACTAGGTAACAAAATTTCTTGAGGGTGGGGGTGGATGTAAAAAAATATTGGAAATTTCCCATACACCATGGGTGTTTAGGAGAATTTCTGCCCCACTGTTTCTGCCTGTGGCTTCACTATTCTTTCAAGCTTCTCACTTGATGGTTGGGTTGGGATTTTTTTAGAGGCTGTCACATTGCATTTGTCCATTCCAATGATGAATATTACTGGATAAAGTGATAATTTAGCTGTCCATCTCATCGATTGTTAGGTTCTTGAGGATTTTATTCGAAAAATCATAAAATTCAGTCATTTATCGCGAAAGGTCTTCGTAAATTGTGGATCACTAACGAGGTCCTCTCGCCAATTTTTTATACTTTTTTACACTTTTTTCGGAACGATGATAGCGTCACTATGGGCAACGCATGAGCGACGCTAGCGTCGCTGATCAAAGCATCTCCTAATGTCTTCTTCTTCCTCTCCTCCTCCTATTTCTCTATGGTGTTCGCTACAAGCAACCTTCAAAAGTCCAATTGAACAGTGTCACATTACTGTACACACGGTAGCATGTAATACTAAGGGACTGGCAGTGGCATTGCAACAAGTGCATATCCATGGAAAAGACTCCGGCGACAGGAATGTTTCACCCAACGTGGGCATGGCCTATGTAAGGTAAATTTGAGATATGTCCGGGATCATTCAAATGTGGCATTACCTGTAAAGTTGCAGACCCAAAAAAAAAGAAAGCATGACTACCATTTGACCTCATTAAGCAATGTATAGAATAAATGGTAAAGCCATCTGATAGAGTTGGCTAAGTATCTATAGATGGGGATGTTGCAGAGAAACTATCGTATTCATCACAGGTCACTTGTGTCTTTCTTCCCACTATGCCAGATAAAAGGGCAGGAAAGGATGAGGTTGGGATGGTTTGAATACCACCCAAAATGAGGAGAGGACACAATTTGGATAGAAGTTGCTCATATTCGATCTCAGAGACATCAATGGGTTTTTTTAAATATCACTTTTAGGATCCCTTTTTAAATCCCAATCTCTTGATGGTGGTCTCCCAGTAGACTGCATCCCCACCATTCAACTGGTTGTGGGTCAAGTGGGAGTCTTCCATATGGACAAGATGGAGAAATAGGAGGAAGAGGAAAGAAAGAAGAAGATATTAGGAGATGTTTTGATAAGCGACTCTAGCGTTAGGCGACGCTAACATCGCTAAAAAAAAATTATAAAAATATATAAAAAAAATTAGCGAGAGGACCTCGTTAATGCTACACAATTTGTGAATACCTTTTGCGATAAATGGCAAAATGATTTTTCAAGTAAAATCCTCTAGGTTCTTTTAAGGAAGATTCTACTCTATGAAAAGAAAAGGTAAAAATAAAAAGGATGACTTTGGAAAGCATATGTGTTTCTGAGATTCTACAATGGCTTTGCCAATGCAAAAGAGAATTTCACTCCATGAAAAATGGTTAGTATGCCCTAGGCTCATTCTACAATGTGTACGGGTGGGACCATCATTCAAATTTTTGGTGTTAATCCTCATATCAAAGATTATTTCCCTGTTTATCTCTTTTAGGCCCTTTTCTTGTTTGAGTCAGACATCTTTAGATTTTTTGCATCGCAGGTGTATCTAATCCTACTTCTTGGACAGGGATTAACACCAAAAATGAACAAATGGAAAACCTTATCCTCCTTTTATGTTAACAACATGATATGTGTTACCAAAAGAAAAAAAAAAAAAAAAAAAAAGAACATGATATGAAAGCCTAACAACATCATGCGAAAGCCATATGTTTAGCACATGAAAAAAGAATTAATAAAAGAAATCAAAACGATTTGCATGCTTATACACACTATATTAATAGACATGTACAAAATGGTCCCGGCCAGCTAATGAGAAAAAGACTGATCCTGGTTATTCCTAGGAAGAGGTTAAAATCTTTAATGGAAATATCAGTGTCTAGACGTTGAGAGATCGGTGAAGGGATTTGACTGACTCAACCCATTCACATTACATGCCTCACCATGTGCATGCACTAATGGAAGTTCAATTCCAATTAAAAGCGATGTATATAGATGGATCGATCATGTTTGAAATTGTAAGTGCCTAAATTATTACGGACTTAGTTTAAGTGATGAAGGGGATTAGGAAAATCTTGTTCAGCTAGCCGGAGAAGTCACCGACGGCCTGAATCCTGAAAAAATGGAAGAAAGAGCAGTCAGGGCCCGAGGCTGCGTCAGCCAAAGGCACTCCGACGCCTGAGTTAGTGCAGTCACTGAACTAGGGTGAAGTGGAGAAGAAGGTATTTAGCAAAATAACAGTGCAGGTTGTGTATTGCATGTACCTGTTCATGGTCCTCCATGCAGGCATATATAGAGGAGAGTAGAAGATTCCATAGTGGAGGTAGGTGAAGATACTTGTCCCATCAGTCCACACTTGGGATCCTCAGTGGGGGTAGGTAAGGATACTTGTCCTATCAGACATCCCCTCAAATCCCTTACATAAATGTGGATGTGATCTGTTGATAGGAATGAGCTCTTATCAATGGCGGTGGCCACCCTACTTGTCAGGGACTCCCTATAAAGCACCCGTCCCATCTCATAATGGGAGTTTGGACGCCCAGTGTTCACCTCGGTCGAGGGGCCAAACTGGAGAACGCACCGAGGTCAGCTATACCCGAGATCGGACGGGGACGTAAGTGCGAGGCTGAGCTCGGAAGGACGTGGTCGGTATTTCTACCGAGACCAGTCCCGAGACCAGTCCCATCTTGACAGCGGCTGAGATGCGGCTGTGGAGGCCTTCTTTGATTAGGACCATTGTCGAGGCCGGGACAACATCGGTTTCGGTGGAAACAGTCCACACAACTGCCCCCCGCTCCTGACCTCGGGGGCCTGGACAACACGGGGTTAGGAGTGATAGGACGAATATTTCCCGAAACCGATCCCGTAGCTTATAAAGAAGCGTGGGGTGCCGTTTTGTCTTCCGAGGCGCATTTAATAGCGCCTGGCTGTTTGGAGGCGGTTCGATAGCCCATCCATATCATTATGAAGGCGATGCGGTGCTGCCACGTGTCACGTTCTTGATGGTCGCGATGTCTTATCGAGGCGACGGATGGCGTGCTCGAGGCGGTGTCTGCGCGCGCCTTTCGGGATACGAACAGATTTGTCATCCCTGTATAAGAGCTTTCGTCTTTGAAGGAGGACTACTTTTGCTGTTAGTGCGTTTGGAGCTTCTGCCTGAGATCTACCTGAAGCTTCGTCGTCCGAGAAGTCCACCTGCTGCCTTTCGAAGTCTGGGGTTTCCGTTGTCCCTACATTCCGTCCAGCCTTGCGTCCCAGTGAGTCCCTCTCTGCCCTTCTTTTGCCATTTTTCCTTCTCTGGGGTATTTTTCTTTTCTTTTAGGGATTTGTACTCTCTGTCCTTCTTCTCCGTTGCCGTCACCTGTACTCCGGTTTATGTTGGGGAAAATGGGAGTGTATAGACATTGGATAGACACAGAGCTCGCCCTAGCAGAGCTTAGGAAAAAATACCACATACCAGAGAACGTCCAGATTAGGGCGGATGAGCCTGACAACCGAATCCGACCTCGGGTTCTTGTAGACGGGTGGATGCCCTTTCCACTAGTGGCCATAATCGAGGGCAGGGTGAGATTCCCAGTCCATCCTCTCCTGAGGGCCTGTCTCAGGAGGTGGAACCTGACCCCCTGCCAACTAATGCCCAATGGCTTCAAGATAATTATGGGTATAGCCGAACTCAATAGGATTTTGGAAACCGACCTCGGCGTCGAGGATATTGAGGACGACTACGACCTTTGTCGATCTCCGAAGGACGACGCTTATTACCTCCGAGTTCGGTCGAAGGGGAACCCCATAATCAACGAGCTTGAGGACAACACGAAATATGCTGGGGATGACTGCCTGTACGTCAAAGGGAGTTGGGAGTATGCCCCTGGAGAGCCCAGGGTGGATCACATACCCCGTCGTCTCGGAGTGCCACCGAGTAAATATCTTATTTTCTAGTCTTTTTGATGTACTTCTGTTTTTGCCGAACTGACGCTCAAATTCTTTGTGTGCAGGTCATAAGGAGAGACAACAGCAAAAAAAGAACTCCAGGTGGCGGAGAAACGTTGCCTGGCTAAAAAGAATATACAGCTACAAGGGTCACCGGACGCGATCAGCCTCAGCCCTTCTCGGGTACGAGCCTGTGTACCGGTCCTTTATAAGAAGACGGCACGAGAACCTTAGGGGGGCGCAGATTTTAACTCTCGCCGAAGCCGAAGAGCAGACAACCCGAGCTGAAGGGTCTGCACAAGTGCCCCCCGAGATCATACCCTTCCGAGCTCCTGCCGAAGCCGGGCCTTCACGGGCTGAGGTCGCTGCAGAGACCGAGTCCGAAGAGGAGCGTGAGTCAGAGGGCGAATCCGAGGAAGCTCGGCGAGTGGAGCTGGTAGACCTCCAGTCTTTCGGATCAGACGAGGCCGGGATGGGGCGACGCCGTGCGGCGATGATAGGCCTTGATGATGTCGTCTTTGGAGACTCGCCCACCCCCTCGGGACCCGCTCTTCCTCCGAATCTGGAAGAAACAGTCGTCTCTCCCCCGAACCAGTCTCCTCTTCGGCCTTCCTCGACGACTGAGTGTCGCACTAAATCCCAGCGGGACTCAGTTCGGAAGGGAAAAAGGCCTAGGACCGTTGATTCAACCGAGGACGAACCCAACCCAGTCCCTCAGCACTCTCCGCTGCTCGGTCCTCCGCTCTGGAAACCTATTTTTCTGCTGGAGGACGGCCAGCCACTGTCATCGGACGCCCGGTTGACCGACGGGACTTCCGTTGTCAGTGCCCTCGCTCATGCTTGCGCTCTACCTGGAGATATGGCGGAGTATTGGAAGCGGAGCAAGGTAGAGCTGGATGTGGCCCAGATGGGCGACGCCCTCAAGGTAATTTCTTCCTCTCTGAGCTTGTATTTCTCCTTTGACTTCTGCACTTCCAGTACTGACCTCCTTGTGACACTTGTTTCCACAGATCCTGCAAAGGGGTCTTGTATTGGCGGAGAAAGCCCAACAGAGCGCTGCTCGGGCAGAGCGGGCGGAGAAGAGAGGAATGGAGCTTGAGGCGGAGCTCAGAGAAGTAAAAATGAAGGCGGCCGAGCAAGAAACGTACGCCGCGGGCCTTAAAAACGAGCTTGACAAGGCCAGAGCAGAATTGGAAGACCAAGTCAGGGCAACGGCCGAGCTCGAAAAAAAGTGGGAGGAGGTAGAGGCTGCACCTCGTGCCGACGTCGAGAAGCTGAGGACTGAAGTCGAAAAGGCTTTCGACGAAGGGGTGGCAGAAGCCACCGAACATTATATTGCCGAAGTGAAGAAGGTCAACCTGAAAGCCTGGAGGCTGGGGTGGACGAGCTCGTTAAGAGCAGCAGGGGTCCCCGAGGACAGCCCTGTGTTCACAGAGATCCCCCAGTTTCCTCCTCCCCGGCCCGCTCCGAGCCAAGCTCCTGAGGTCCCTGTCGGGGAAGGTGAAGACACTGTCCCTGGAACTAATGTCGATACCGGACAAGTGATTGCCGAAGCCGAGGGGGACGCTGCTGTTGGTGGCACTGAGGAGGCCGTGGTTTGAGAAAAGATTTATGTATTTTTCTTTTTTGATTTTCTGTACTGGGGGAAGATTTAAATTTTTTGTTTTCGGAAGAGATCTGTAATCAGTCTTCACTTTTGGAATAGAATTGGTTTTGCTTCCAATTTTGAACATCCGTGGTGAATGTTTCTTGTCTTGTTCTTTCTCTCTTTATGCGTTTGGCTGAACAACCAGAATAAAGTAGGAAATAAAACAGGTAAATGAGCTCGGTCCATAGCCGTGCTTAATGTATTTTTTGTAACCCGAGATGCCGTATTGATCCTGCAATCATAACAAGCATTGACTTTGGTAACAAGTGCTCGATCCTATGACCAAAGCTGAGTCCGGTTTTACAATCAAAACTTGACTGGCCCAAAGGTCGCGCCGAAGTAGTTGATCCTGGTAACCGGGCTGTATGTATATGCCGAGCTCCATAACTCGGTCACTTTCTTTGAGAATAGGAGATAATTTGGAAAATACAAACATATTCTATAAAGAGAACCAGTTTATTACCTTCCAAAATCAGATTACATCTCAAAAATAGAATTTCTTGAGGTGGGTGGCATTCCACGGGCGTGGTAGCTCTTTGCCTTCCATGTCCTCAAGCCTGTAAGCAGACTGCCCAGCTACCGAAGTCACCTTGAATGGCCCATGCCAATTTGGTGCAAGTTTTCCTTCGCTAGGGTTTTTGTCTGCTGTAAGTGTCTTTTTCAAGACCAATTCTTCAGGGGAGAACTTTCGTTCTTTGACCCTTTGATTGTACCCTCTAGCCAATTGTCGTTGGTAAGAAGCGAGGTGGATGGCTGCAGCATCCCTTCGTTCCTCAGCCAAGCCAAGCTCTGTGGTGAGGTTTGTATCATTTTGGCCTTTGTCGAATAGTTCCGACCTGAGGGTCGGGAGACGGACCTCAAGTGGAATTACAGCTTCCATTCCGTAAGCTAGAGAGAAGGGAGTTGCTGAGGTCGAGCGCCTTGGGGTAGTCCTGTACGCCCAGAGGACACTTGGAAGCTCCTCTACCCATCTGCCTTTGGCTCGATCTAGTCTCTTTTTGAGTCCGTCAAGCACCACTTTGTTCGAAATTTCAGCCTGTCCATTACTCTGGGGGTATGCCGGGGTAGAATAGTAGTTCCTGATGCCAAGGTCTTGACAGAAGCTTCTGAAGAAGTTGGAGTCGAACTGGGTCCCGTTATCCGTGACCAAGGCTCGAGGCACTCCGAATCTGGTTACGATGTTTCTCCACACGAAGTTTTTGGTATCCTTCTCAGTGATGGAGGACAACGCTTCAGCTTCTATCCATTTGGTATAATAGTCAGTAGCTACCAACAACCATCTTTTGTTTCCTGGAGCTCGGTGGAGTGGTCCCACGAGGTCCAGTCCCCATTGGGCAAAGGGCCAGGGGCTGGAAAGAGGACTTAGGTCATGTGCTGGCTGATGGAGAGAGTGGGAGAACTTCTGGCACTTCTCACATTTCCTGACGTAGACCTGTGCGTCCTTCTGCATATAGGGCCACCAGTATCCCTGACTGATAGCTCGGTAAGCCAGTGACCGACCTCCGATGTGGCTGCCGCAGATCCCTTCGTGAATTTCATAAAGGAAGTCCTCGACTCTGCTCGGGTGTACGCACTGGAGGTAAGGGCCATTGTAGGACTTTTTGTAGAGTTTGTCATCCGGAGAGAGCCAGAATCGGGCTGCCTTTAGCCTGATTTTGTGAGCCTGGTTCTTGTCTTCGGGCAGCTGGTCATTCTTGAGATAGGAGATGAGTTCATCCATCCAGCTCGGGCCGAGATCAACACACATGAGCTGCCGAGGTGGTTGAAGTTGTATAGTCGGTCTGTCTAGTGCTTCCACTTCAACAGTTCTGTTTTTCCCTGCCTCGACAGCAGAGGCCAGGTTTGCAAGGGCATCGGCGTGAGAGTTGGAGTCTCTGCCTATCTGCCTGACTTCAGCCTTTTGGAACTGAGATAGGAGTTGCTTGGTGTGGGCTAGGTAGGCTGCCATCCTGTCATCACGGGCCTGGTAATCCCCATTGAGTTGGCTTGTAACCAGCTGTGAGTCGCTGAAGATCACCAGTTGTTGTGCCCCCAGGATTTTTACGCTGCCCAGCCCTGCAATTAGTGCTTCATACTCAGCTTCATTGTTAGATGCTTTGAAGTCAAGAGTCAAGGCTTGCTCAATGACGAGGCCCTCCGGAGATTGAAGGACTACGCCAGCGCCAGCCCTTTTGGAGGTGGAGGACCCATCGACGAAGACTTTCCAAGATGAGTCGAGGAACTGTTTCCAGGACCGCTCCTGTTCGGTCTCGGCCGAAGCGCTCGCCTCCTTGCCCCCCAGTTCGGTGTCGAGATGGCTCGGTGCTGAACTAGGAGAGGTGAATTCCACAATGAAGTCTGCCAGTACTTGGGCTTTAATGGCCGTCCTGGGCTGATCGTGGATATCATATTGCCCGAGTTCGACAGCCCATTTAGACACTCTTCCTGAGAAGTCTGCTCTCCTAAAGAGGGACTTGAGCGGGTGTTCTGTCACAACCGCGATGGAATATGTCAGGAAGTAGTGGGAAAGCTTGCGGGATGCACTGACGAGTGCAAATGCGAGCTTCTCCAATGGCAGGTATCTGGTTTCGACGTTCAGTAGGATTTTGCTTGTGTAATAGATGGACTTTTGCTGCCTGTCATCTTCTCGTACGAGTACAGAGCTTACTGCATGGTTCGAAACCGCCAGATATAGGTATAAGACCTCACCCCGAACCGGGGTGGAAAGCAGAGGAGGGGAAGAAAGGTATTCTTTGAGTTCCTGGAGAGCACTTTCGCATTCCGGGGTCCATTGGAACCCGTCTTTTTCAAGAGCTGGAAGAAGGGATGGCATTTATCTGAAGCTCGACTGATGAAGCGGTTCAGTGCTGCTGCCATCCCGGTAAGTCTCTGAACCTGTTTTGTCGAGGTCGGACTTTGTAGGGCTTGGATTGCCGAGATCTGATCGGGATTGGCCTCGATTCCTTGCCTAGTAACCAGGCTGCCCAGGAACTTGCCCGATCCGACGCCAAATGCACATTTGGAGGCGTTTAGCTTGAGCTTGTACTGTTTGAGGATGGAGAATGTTGCATGTAAGTCAGTCAAGTGGTCCTGTGACCGTTTTGACTTAACTACCATGTCATCGATATATACCTCGACGGTCCTGCCGAGCTGGTCCTGAAACATCTTGGTCACCAGCCTCTGGTAAGTGGCACCCGCGTTCTTTAACCCGAAGGGCATTACTTTGTAATAGTAGGTGCCCCTGGGTGTTATGAACGCGGTTTTTTCTTGATCAGGCTCATGCATTGGAATTTGATGGTAACCTCGGTAGGCATCGAGGAAACTCATCCTTTCATGCCCGGCAGTGGCGTCGATCAGCTGGTCTATCTTTGGTAGAGGAAAGCTGTCTTTGGGACAGGCTTTGTTGAGATCGGTGAAGTC
The DNA here is from genome assembly GCA_028538565.1 of Umbellularia californica. Taxonomy (NCBI): domain Eukaryota; kingdom Viridiplantae; phylum Streptophyta; class Magnoliopsida; order Laurales; family Lauraceae; genus Umbellularia; species Umbellularia californica. The sequence continues at coordinate 5,838,980 of JAPQWN010000001.1, read as the reverse complement.
TACGCAGACCCTCCAGCTCCCATCCTTCTTTTTCACCACAACCGTATTGGCTAACCACACAGGGTAGTGGACTTCTCTAATAGCTTCAGCTTCCAATAATTTGCTGACCTCCTTGGTCACAGCCTCTGCCTGTTGGGTACCCGACCTTCGAATCTTTTGGGCAACAGGTTTATTCTGAGGGTCTACATTTAGCTTGTGGCTTATGACCTCCGAGCTGATGACAGACATTTCATACGGGGTCCAGGCGAAGACCTCTCTATTTTGCAACAGGAAGTCGAGCATCCTGGCCCTTTCCTCGTCAGTAAGTTGACTACCGAGCAGGAAGAACCTCTCTGGATCGCTGGGGTCGATCCCGACCTGGGTGAGGTCCTCAACGCTCTTCTGTTTGGGAGTCCGGCCCACAGCGTCGAGCTCAGCTTCGAGCTCGGTCATGTGGACTCGCTGTGGCTCTGTCTCTCCGGGGACCACGGCCATGAGGCATTCTTTGGCCATGTCTTGGTCGCCGCGGACTATGATGACTTCGAAGCTCCCGTCCTTGTTCTGTAACGGGAACTTGAGCTTCTGGTGATGGGTCGAGGGTACAACCTCCATGTTATGAAGCCAGGTTCTTCCCATGATGGCATTGTATGGAGATTGTGCATCCACCACCAGGAAGTCTGCAGTCATGGGGGCTCCTCCGACCTCGACTTGAGGGAGATCTTCCCTTTGGGATATACTGTTTTGGAGCTGAATCCCATTAAAGGGGTGCGAGCTTCCAGCAGGTCCTCTTCCTTCAAACCCATTCTTTTGAAGCAGTCGAAATAAAGGATTTCTGAGGAGCTCCCGGGGTCCACTAGGATCCTTTTGACGTTGAAGTTTTGTAACCTCATAGTCAAAAGAAGAGGATCATTGTGGAATAGCTGAACCCCGGCCAAATCTTTATCTGAGAACCAAATCTTTGGTCTCTCTATGCGGGCCTTCTTTACCAAGGGACCGAGCTCGGCCGCCATCACATGTTTACCGTGCTGGGCCCTCCTGGCCTCGGCGCGCGCTTGATCACTGCCTCTGGGAGCGGGGGCCAGGTGAATGACATCGATGGTCCCTATAGGCCCATCGCTATCCCTGTCGTCGAGGTGGTGCTGCTGAGCTTGGTTTACCCTTCCCTCCTCTTTGATATGATCTCTGAGGTGCCCATCTTTTACAAGCCTTTCAAGGTGATTCTTGAAGGAGTAGCAATCCTCGGTTCTGTGTCCTCTATCTTTGTGGTAGGCACAGAACTTGCTCTGATCTCGTGAGGCAGCGTCACCTTTCATAGGCTGGGGCCATTTGAAGAAAGGCTGGGCTTGGATTTTGCCCAGGAGTTTGTAAATGGGCTCCTTGAAGATGGTGTTTACGGCTTTGTGAGGGGCGCCACTGGGCTTTGGCTTTGCGCTGCCTCCCGAAGTGGGAGCAGAACGCGCTGCCGAGCTGGATGGCTCTCTACTTCGGTCCGCCTCCCTCTTAGCAAGCCTCTTTTCCCTCCTTGTAGGTCGGCCTTCCGAAGGTCGGCCCTCGGAAGGTTGGCCCTCTTGGAGTGGGGGCCAAAGATTATGGCTCTCCCGAGCCTGAAGCTCATCTTCTTCTTGCTCAACATACTGGTTCACCCGGGCCATGAGTGCCTTCACTGAGTCCGCTGGGTGGTGCACAAATTTCTTCCGAAGCTCATTTCCTGGTAGCAAAGCTCGTTGAAAGGCTGTGACGGCTACCTCGTCATTGGAATTCTCGATTACGCTGTAGATGGTCCAGAACCTTTTGGCGAATCGAGTGATATTCTCGGTCGGCCTCATCTTCATAGAGATTAGGTCGGCATCAGTCTTCGGGATGACCCGATGTGCTTGAAACTTCTCGACGAAGGAATTTCGGAGCTGTCGCCAGCTCGAAATCGATCCCTCGGAGAGTGCACAGAACCACCGAAGCGGGAGGTCACCTAAGCTGGAGGAGAAAACCTTGCAGTCGAGGTTGCCGTCACCGCTAAATACCGACATCTTCTGGGTGAAGTGTCGGAGGTGAGCTTCGGGGTCCGACGTCCCGTTATAAAGATTGAAGTGTGGGACGCTGAATTTATCAGGGAGAGGATGGTCCGTGATTTCCCGAGTAAATGGGGAGGTGCCGTGGATGTCGCCATATCTGGTAGCCAACCGACCTCGAGCGAGGCCGGCATGCTCCAGGTTCTGCTGCACGGCCAGCTTAATTTGCTGGTCAATATAAGCAGCCATGTCGGGGTCGGCCCCGGTCTCCCGCTTTTACCTCTGGTGCTGACGCTGGTCGGCGCTGGCGTGAGTGTTACTCGAGCCCTCTTCCCGAGCTCGGGCACGTCTCTCGTTTAGCTGCTCCCTTAGGTCTGGCTCACCCTCAGGGCCCCGCCGAGCTCTCCGCTGAGGTGGAGGCGTGTGAGAGGCTTCGGGCAGGGGTCCGTCCTTGACCTCCAGCTGTCGCTGGAGCTGGAGGATCTGCGCCTTCTGTTCCTCAATGACGAGGTTCTGAGCCTTGATTGCTTCAGCTTGGGCTTCAACATCTTCCTCTAGGGCCGTGTCGTCGTCACTTTCGTCACCGAGGTGGATATGGTCCTCCTCCATGTGGTCTTCGGGATGAGACCGAAGAGGTTGAGACTGCTCAGGAGCTCTACCTCGCTGGGACTGTTCCTGAGGAGGAACCTCCTTGCGGGGTGCTTGGGTGAAAACAACCTCCAGGCGTGGACGTTCCGCCTGGGAGGACGTTGTCCTGGTCCGTACTCCTACGGGACCGCTCCGAGGAGACGCTGGTACACCTCTCGACGATGAGTGTGTCACCGTGACGGGTGACCCTACGCTTCGAACACCAGGATCCCCTTCCGCTCTTTTCAACTGAGGGTTGGGTGGTGTTTGCCTGACATCTCTTTGCTGTCTTGTCACTAATGCCCCTGCCTGGTTCGTCACCAGTGGAGGCGGCATGAGAGGCAAGAATGTCTCTGGCTGGCTGGACATGGATGGTCCAACAACGCTCTTTCCCTTCTTCGCCTTAGGAGGCACGGCTATTAGGATGAAAGTATAGATTTTTCAGATCGTTTCCCACAGACGGCGCCAATTGTAAGTGCCTAAATTATTACGGACTTAGTTTAAGTGATGAAGGGGATTAGGAAAATCTTGTTCAGCTAGCCGGAGAAGTCACCGACGGCCTGAATCCTGAAAAAAGGGAAGAAAGAGCAGTCAGGGCCCGAGGCTGCTGTCAGCCAAAGGCACTCCGACGCCTGAGTTAGTGCAGTCACTGAACTAGGGTGAAGTGGAGAAGAAGGTGTTTAGCAAAATAACAGTGCAGGCTGTGTATTGCATGTACCTGTTTATGGTCCTCCATGCAGGCATATATAGAGGAGAGTAGAAGATTTCATAGTGGAGGTAGGTGAAGATACTTGTCCCATCAGTCCACACTTGGGATCCTCAGTAGGGGTAGGTAAGGATACTTGTCCCATCAGACATCCCCTCAAATCCCTTACATAAATGTGGATGTGATCTGTTGATAGGAACGAGCTCTTATCAATGGCGGTGGCCACCCTACTTGTCAGGGACTCCCTATAAAGCACCCGTCCTATCTCATAATGGGAGTTTGGACGCCCAGTGTTCACCTCGGCCGAGGGGCCGAACTGGAGAACGCACCGAAGTCAGCTATACCCGAGATCGGACGGGGACGTAAGTGCGAGGCTGAGCTCGGAAGGACGTGGTCGGTTTTTCTACCGAGACCAGTCCCGAGACCAGTCCCATCTTGACAGCGGCTGAGATGCGGCTGTGGAGGCCTTCTTTGATTAGGACCATTGTCGAGGCCGGGACAACATCGGTTTCGGTGGAAACAGTCCACACAGAAATGAATAATTAAGCTCTAAAACATGATCAATCCGACTTTTTTTTTTTTTGGCTAGAAACACCTGATCAATCAATCCAAAGCTGTATGCAACTTGGGCCATGCTTCCAAAGATACGGTATTTTGATGCAAACCAAATTTAAGCTCCCCATCCATCAAAAAGGTTGTTAGCAAGATAGTTCGCAGGTTGGATGTAATCATTTTGGAGAAGTGGCAAGGCACTTTTCCATTATACCAGAAAACAAAGGTTTGGAGTTTAAACCTTGTCATTTTAGTTAAAAAAGCGAAAAAGCTTACTTAATGAAGCAAGTAGCACACCTAAAAAGAGTCACCGGCAGTCTGATCATTTTTGCAAGGCCCATCGTGATCAATGGAAACTTTTCGTTCATTAGCACTAAACCAATTTTTAGAAAGAAAAAACAAAACCCAAAGTGATATGCATGGATGAATTGAATGATGGCAAGAAGTGTACAACATTACCATCTCGGATTCCGAAATGATAACTGTTGATGGGTTAATTATTCAACAAAAAAGGCCTTTTGAGCTTAACCCATCGTTATTGATACCTTGCCACCCTTGGCATGACCTCACAATCCTCAGCGTCGACTCGTCAACTCTGGGCCTCAATAATTGTAACAGGGGAGAGTAGTTGGGAATTTGTGGAGAGTTGCCTTGAATCAGACACCGCAATCAATGCGCATCAAGTTACCCATCGCTAAAGACAAGTGTGGAGCGCCCTACCCCCTAGCCACTCGGAGCTGACGACCAAGTCCAATGCACGTTAGACTGACTCTAAACGCTATAAAGTAATGGTCCTCCTTTCACTTAAAAGTAATAAAAAGTCTATATGGACAAACTTTTTGGCATGAATTTGTGACAAACTCCCATGTGGCACAATCTTAGAGGTGCAACTTTTGAGAGAGGGGGAAAAAGCACCTCTAGGATTGTGCCACATGGGAATTTGTCACAAATTCATGCCAAAAAGTTTGTCCATGTAGAAGGGTTGTAAAAGTAACTGAAAGATGGCCACATTAACCAAACTCACATGCGATTTTAAAGTCATAGTAGACCGATCAACTCTGGCCTGGGCTTGAATTTAGATTTGGGCTGGGTTTGTAGCAAGTTTTATGCCTGTTGGATGGATTAGAAATAATTATATGACCCAATACATAACTGTCTAATTGTTTCTGGGGTGGGACAAGCATTGCCTAATGACCCAATTAGATGGCTCATATGGACCAATGTTTCTAAATCTATTGGGCCTAGGCATGGGTGGTGCAACATAGATCCTAGTGAAGTCAATTGACCCTACTGGGATCTGAAAAAATATTTAAAAAAAAAACTCTTTAATGAATTGAAGTTATGAGAAGTTTTTGACTCCACTCAATGTTTAAGTTAATGGACCATTTTTTTACCAAAATAAAAAAAATAAAAAAAAGCTAATGGGCCAAATTTTTATTTTTTAAAGAAGAATTCATTTTTCAGACAGTTTGTCAGTAAGTCTTTATTTACTTTAATTTAATCGCTAAATACGGTATTCTTCTCATATTAGAAGGAGAAAATTCTAATATTATTAAAAATAAATAACATATATTGATAAATATAAAATAAATTTATTTAATTTGTAAAAGATAAATTTTATTTTATGGATCCTGACGCCTTGAATTTCTAACGCCGCACCGGGCCAAGGCCCTCAGACGACTTGCAACTTTCAATACTGTCTATTGATTGACGACAAGTATCAGTCAGCCGACAATCACATGTGCTTTATATTATTATAAAGAAAGCTATAGACAAAAGGATCTAACAGCAGTAGAGCATGGATCAAGTGGTGTCAGTAATTCAGAAAACAAACAAGAGAGATTCTAAAGTGTTAATTACAATTGAAAGAAGGCTAATGAAGGACAGGACCCATGATTCCAATTGTAGTGTCGGTGGTCTTTCCTGAAGCCACCGTACATACCATGGAGGTGGTCATGTGCTGGTTCTTGCTTTTGGAAACTTATATAGGTACTGGACAGAGAGAGCTCTTCATTCATCGAGTACTCAATCAGACAATCATTCGTCAGAGTGAAAGTAGTGTCCATGGCCTCACCAAGGAAGATGTTTTGGGTCCCCATAATTCAAGTGTTTGCCATTGGAATCTTAGTGGTTGGGGCACTCTCGCCTGATTATTATTCGTCCAAGTGCCCCAAAGCCCTTTCGACGGTGAAGGCTGTGGTGGTGGCGGCTGTGAAGAAGGAAGCTCGAATGGGTGCCTCCTTACTTCGACTGCACTTCCATGACTGCTTTGTTAATGTTGGTATTGAGTTCTTTCTTTTATTTCCTTTTGAGGCTTCTTGGTACAATACTAACCCACACACATAGTTTTGTGTAAAATCCCCAGTGGCAATGACTCATGCATGTCTTGGACACTGGAGAGAGGGGCAGCTGAGTGAGTTTGCCCTTCAAAGACATAAATGCTTTCAAGATATTTAACTGATATTCCCCAAGCAGATGGAATGAATTTCCAATTTTGCTTACCATTGTCAAATAAATCCTTCTCTGTGGATTATCCTATTGAAAAATGTTGGACATTGATAAATTTGGGGCTTTCCCTTGGATACTATGAGAAACATGTCATACATAGTATGTTGAGTTTCAAATGATTTAAGCACAAATAATTGAGACTCTAAATAGTTATGGCATGTTAGTTTTACATGAAATTGAATTCCTACAAAATTCCTGGTAAAATGGGTTCTAACGAAAGATTATAAAAATATATATATAAGGGTGAAGAATATAATGTGGAGATATAGATGGGGGCATACCTTCGTAAGATTTTTAATCTCTCGTTAATTCATTTTATATTAAATGAGATATTATTTAATGGCCACTTTTGGGTCTTCCCCTGTGCCTTTTCAATTTTAGTGCATTTCTTAGAATTTCTAGGTTTTCAATACAATCAAACAAATGTGCCATCAGTGTTTAGAAAGGGTTTCTTGTTCTATAACTTTTATTTTTCTTTATATTGTTAAAGCATTTCTTATTTTTTGAAATATTTTGAAAATATAAAGATATAATTCGAGAACAATTTTGGAAGGTAAGAGTAAATATATTGATAATGTGAAAGAAGGCTATGAAAGCCCTTGTACGAAAGAATCACTCTCAACACTTGGCACATGGGTAAAATGCTGCTAGCCATGCGGAGAGATCTAAAAATGTGAGAGTAAAAAGACCTTGACAAACCCACAATTCAGGTCAGCAAAGAATAGAATCACATATATGCAACCTTATTTTAAGATTTTCATTATTATGCAGTAATTAATGTATAATTCCACAATATTTTTCAAAAAATTGTTAGTATTTGTCACATATCTAACAATAGCACATGGAACAGTTGGAAGGTGCTCAATACTAGCTACCATGAGATTGCAATTTTCAAGATATGTCAATATTCAAAACAAAAAACAATGTCACATAAGTTCACCCAAGTGGTAAATACGTATAATACCTCCTTTTAAGTAGCTTTCTCTATTTGCTAAGGGGATTTGATGCCTTTAAATTTTTGCTGAAAGAGAAATTTCATTAAGGGGAAGATAAACAGAAAGACACCACTGTAAAAATTAAAAAAAAAAAAAAAAAAAAAAAAGGGACAACGAGCCCCTGGCCCAGAAGGCATTGCATCAACCAATCCCAAGATAAAATGCCTTACTATTTGTTTGGCCACACTGCCCTTCTTTGCTCTTTCCTTTTCCAACATTTGCTTCACTTGCCATGACACATCACCCTCTGTAAAAGCATGGCACGTCCCTATAACACCTCACCAACCCTGGCAGTGACACCTCCCTGTAACATCTTATCTTCTTTAGAACCTTGACACCTCACCAGTGACAAATCACCCTCTCTGCAAGAATGACACCCCACCTTCTGCAGAAACATGACACCTGACCTATCATAGTATATTAAGCTAAGAGGTTTGCAATCTAATTTTAACCTTTTCTTCTGATTTTGATTGTCAATTATTCTCTCATCCCTTATCTCTGGTAAGGCCCTACTTCTTATCCGAGCAACACTAATCATCTCATATAACTATCCATGTCTCTTGTAACTTCTCCATTTTTTCTTTTTAGTATATGCAAAAGTTCATTTCTACTCACATCTCTCATTCCCATTTTTACATTTTTTTTTTTTTTTTACTTCATTTCTCCTATTTTCTTTCTATTCTACCTCACATAATTGTAGGTACAGTCATAGATATTTTTCTTTTATTTTCTTTCAAAAAATTTACTATTGTGCAATTGTATTTGATTTGAATTGTATGGATAGACTCGTGCTCAGCACAGATTCTCTGTGCTAGTCACATGAATTAAATAAATCGAAAAAAATAATGCCACATGGAACTCTTCTCCAACAAGTAGAGTTACTTGTTTGTTGGTGAGAAGTGAGAACCCACATGAGTAGAGTGAGGTTGATTAACAGTGTACTCAACTTATGTGTTTAGGTTTTATTCCAAAAAAAAAGCTTATGTGTTTAGGTGGGTGCTTGTATTACATGTGCAAGAGCTGAGATAAATTGTCATGTAGCTAATGTAACATGTATTATTCATGAGAATCGGGTGTTTTTTAAGTGTCCAAAATTGTTGGGACTTGGGAGTGCCTCGTGAGTTGTGTAGTGTGTCGAGTATTGGCCCATCCATTTCCTACAACTACATGATTAAAAAAACTTTGCTACTAGATGGTCCTTAGGAACAAAATTAAAACAAATGCTAGCAAAATTATTAGACACATTCAAAATATCAGAGAATGTGGGAATCCTCCACCCCATTAATGGCCTTCACCAGCTCAAGAGCATCTGAGAAACCCCAATCTATAGCATTACTTATTGTGAGAAGAACCGCCAAGAACCGCCTCCGCTTCAGCTTCCTTGGAGGAGTGCCCCTTTAGCTTATAGTGGTGCCTCACCCAAAAGACAGGGCTATCAGCAAATATGTCAAAATCAAAAGTAAATTCCTCATTTCTCATCAGAGAAAGCCGTGTCAGAAAAAACCAAAATTTCATTTTCCCTATTAGAGGGTTGAAAAGATGGAAACCCATCTTTCTTGCACCAATATTAAGTCTAAGAGGGTTCAATTTTGTACCTATGAAAATAAAATTCCTAGCCCTCATAAAGGCCCACCAGATAGCCAGAACTCATATATTCAAATATTGGTTCTCACCCAAAGCAAGGTAACCACCATCCAGTAATCCCTCCCTCGGAAATATTATGTTGTTACAAATCCAAATGAAACGAAAACTCTTCCAAATTCAAATTGGGAAAGGGCATGCTCTAAAGAGTTTTTTTCTCTTTACTCTCGTTGCAGTTGTTATAAATTAAGGTATAAGAATCTATGACCCATACTATTAATCCACTCTATTCATGCATGTATGGATGTTAATAAACAGGGCTGCGATGGTTCGATCCTGTTAGATGACACCTCAACTTTCACTGGGGAGAAAACAGCGAGACCAAACAAGGGTTCTGTTCGGGGTTTCGAAGTAGTGGACAACATAAAAAAGGCAGTGGAGAAGGTTTGTCCTAGGGTCGTTTCATGTGCTGATATTCTCGCTCTTGCTGCTCGTGACTCGACTGTTTTTGTAAGTTTCCTTTCATTCACCTTTATTATTTGTTGGCTTGGCTGTATGTGGAACCTGGGACAATAGTGGGACAGTCACTATAATTAATCGTACCAAAGGGGTCAGGTCACTTTCCATTCAGAGGTTGCTTTTTGCAGCATGTGGCAACAATGGAATAGTGAAAATCTTTTAGGTGGGCCATTGGACAGACCTTTGGAATTTACTACAGTATCATGTGTTACAATTTGTCATTTCACCTCAAGTAACTTGTGATGCTTGATCATGGCTGACATTATAAAATTCTTGCTACAACATTTGTTTGCTGAGACTTCACAGTGTCCAATGGAACTCCTGTTTTTTATTTCATCTCCATTGTTTTTTCTTTTTCTTCTTCTTCTTTTAAGGAGTGATTTATAAAAACTCATGCACATTGCACATGTTCCTGATTATGTTCTAAAGCTAATTTGATGAACTTGACTTGAGGGGAATTGTATTGAATGACTGTTAATGAGTCTATCAGAAACTCAGTCAAACACACTCAAGATGCTTTTTTTTTCTTTTTCCTTAAATAAACTTTGTTTCCTGTTAGATAAAATGAATTATAAGTTTGTTTAAATTCATTTTTGTATTGATGGGTTGATGAGCATTTGCACATACATTCAGTTGGGTGGACCATCATGGAAAGTTCCATTAGGAAGGAGAGATTCGACTACTGCCAATTTAACAGCTGCCAACAATGATATTCCACCACCCACTTCAAATCTAAGGGCGCTTATATCGAGTTTTGCAAAGCAAGTTCTCTCTGTTAAAGACCTAGTCTCTCTTTCAGGTTATGTATACAATTCTCTCTACTTCCATCCATACACTTAAGAGTCTTGCCTACATTACATGCTTGCATTGAAAATCCTGTGACAACACAAAGTCATGATGACACATAACCATAAACAGGACATTGAAATGCATCGCATGTGGATAGGGTCTCATCATGGGTCAAGCAAATCTTGGCCATACCAAGTCCATCCCACTTTGGTCCACATAAGGACCTATATTTGAAGCCTTTTGGCCATGCCGGCACCTGAAATTCGGGCCTAGCTACTCCCATTTAAAGGCCAAATTAAGTATGCCCTGCCCTTGCCAGATATATTAAACAAACAGAAACACACTGAAAAAAAGGGCTGGTTGGGCTCAGATTTTAGACCTGTGGGTTGGATGAGGATGAGATTTTACTCCCCCAAAGAATTATGGGGCCGAGCCGGATCATGTTCAACAACATTAATTGTGCTTCTGATCATGTTCATTAAAAATCAATATATTCTTTTGAAATGGCTTCCAGGATCCCACACTATAGGACAAGCAAGATGCACATCTTTCAGAGGCCGCATCTACAACGACACCAACATAGACTCCACTTTCAGGGCCAAGTTGCAAAAAAAGTGTCCGAGGGTTGGTAGGAACAATACACTCTCTCGTCTGGACACCGCCACCCCTAAGCATTTCGACAATTACTACTACAGGAACTTGCTAAATAAAAAGGGTCTCTTACATTCAGATCAAGAGCTCACAAAAAGAACTACTACTCTTTCTCGTGTTAAAAAGTATGTTAAGGACCCCTCAACCTTCTTTAAGGACTTCGCAGAGTCAATGGTGAAAATGGGGAATATCAATCCCCTCACAGGAAGAAAGGGAGAGATCAGAATCAATTGTAGAAAGGTCAACTGATATATATATATATATATATATATATGAGAGATGTGTTCATAGGTATAATAAACATGTTTATTGTTGCCTATGTGTTGTACTTCCTCCATGTATTGGGACAAATCACAGGTCAGAGCTAACGAATTCTGCTCTCATTGTTGGATTATCACTTTACTGTGATTTAATGATAAACATTTGGTTGTTGATGATGCACAAAAATGGATCCGCACACCACCGGTCAAGTAATAGATAATTAATGCAATAATTAAGAGGAGAGAGAGATTTATAGTGGTTCAGTCAGTGTGACCTACGTCCACTTCAGAAAGGCAGAGGTTGCCGGATCTATTAATTCTCATGTTAGGAGAGTGTGTAGAAGGGAGAAATATGGCTTGCCCCTCAAGTAACGAGAGGCTCTTAATTTATAGTCTTCCCCTAACAGATGGGGACGACTTTACAGCGCCGTTCACGAGGAGCCTTTGAGGTGTCCTCAACTGGCGAGGCAGTTGAGATATTCTCCGCAGGACTTGGTAAAAGCGGGACGTGGCCTGACTGCTTCCGAAGCGATGTAGGTTGCTGTGACGTGTCCAGGCATCGTGGATTCGGGCTCGGACTCCATTGGGCCAAACGGATCTTCATTAATTTAGGCTTGGCTCATGACGGAATGGGCCACTTGGGCGGGCCTGACTCATCATTTGCCCATCAATGCCCCGCGCCCAAAGAAAATTTGGAAGGGGGGCATTTTGAATATCCGGGCTTCTTTCCCATTCAAATAATTTTCGTCGCGCTCCTCTCCTGGCCAGCTTCTTATTTTCCTCTCAAGCCCTGAGGAGAAGGATTTTGGGAGAGTCCTTTTAGTGTGGGACTCCACTCTTTGTAGTTTTGAGGCTTTTGAAACCCTAGGCAATAAAATCTATTCCAAAGAGGGGTAGCCATCCTTGCCCTAATCTCCTTCTTTAATTTGAGTGGAAGAGAAGAAGCCCCTTTCACTTTTTCCCATCCATCTTCAACAGTTCCTATTTCCAAAAGAAGAGACCCTTTTGCCTACTGTAATAACCCACTTCATTTTTCAATGGAGCATCCAAGTGGAAGGGGATTAGCCCATGGCAGCCAACCATCTGCAACAAAGAAGCAGGTGGGCGCCATCGTGGACTCCGGCCTGGTGGGCAAGGCGACTGCAGCGCGGGCCGCACGGCCGGGCGCCGCCGCCAGCCAGACCGCGTCAGTGGGTGAGGGTCCGGCAGGTGTTACCGCAGATTAGACCGCCGCAGCGGGCGCAGGTGGCGCAGACACGGGCAGTGTGGGAGGTGCGTGCGCTGGCAGCGCCGGTGTGGACGGCGTGGGCGCTGCCGGCGCTACCGCGAGCGGCGCAGATGAGGGCGTCTAGGGCGTTGGCAAGGTGAGTCAGGCGGCGTCGCAGTCACGAGCACGAGCACAAGCACAGGCAGTGTGGGCGTCGCCCAGACGAGTTCTGGCGCGGTAGACGTCTTGTGTGCAGGGATGACGGTCGCCGGGGCGTCCGGCGCGACGGGCGCCAGAGTGTCGGGCGCCACGTGCGCAGGGGCTGCTGGCGCGACGGGCGCTGGGATGTCGGTCGCTGTCTTGGCGGGCGTGGCAGCCTCCTTTGGCGAGGGCGGCCCTTTCCAGGCGAGCACGAGTGCAGGCCAGATGGTGAGAGCGGCAGGCGTGGGCACCTCGGCCGGTGCAGGCGGCGGCCGCACGGCAGCGCCCGGTCTGGGCGCCCAAGCGGCTGCAGCGCCCGGCGCCCCAGGCAGGGTGACTTCCAGCAGTGGCCGCATGGGCACCCCGGGCGGGGGGAATATGTGTAGCGGCAGCGGCGGGGCTCGCCCGGTCGCCTATGTAGCGGCGGCAACGGGGTTCGCGGACGCGGGCATGGCGCGCACGGCGACGGCAGCGGGTGTTGGGAGTCGCACGGGCGCTGGCGTGTCGCGCACAGCGGTGCCCACCGGCGCGGGTGCGGGTCATCATGTAGCAAGAGAGGTAGGAAAAAGCACTCCTAGCACCGCATCAAGTAAAATTTTGCGTCCTCGTCGCTATCGAGGAAAAGTTATTGTTGAGGATGCCGGATCCAAGGTGAGTACTACCTTTAGTGTACTAAAAACTGATGGTGACCTTATGAGGGTTGCTGTTTGTATCCCTCCCACTGTACTGTGCCGGCGGGCCGAACCAGACGAGCCAGCATGTGATGATTCTTCTGGTGATGTTGTCATCTATGAGGAGATGATCGAGGCCGGGTAAAGGTTTCCGATATCCTCCTCCATTTGCCGTGTTCTTCACTATTTTTCCTTAACTCCGGGGCGATTAGCACCCAACAGATGGAGAGTTCTGCTCGGCTTCCTTGCACTGTGGAGGAGAGTACATCAAGAGGACGCTTCTCCACTCGAGTTTCATGCTGCCTATAGTTTGATTGAGTCCCCAGCCCCTAACAGGGGATGGTACTATTTTACCCCTAGGGGCGGCAAGCTACTCACGGGATTGCGTTCAACTTGCCACGATTGGCAATCTCAATTCTTCGTCATCGGTGGAGAGTGGGTTGTTGAGTCAGATCGACCTTTGGTACCCACACGATGGATTGACGCCAAGAGACTCGGTACGTTTTCTGATTGCTTTCTTTTTTTTTCTTCATGCATGTGCTCACTGTCATGTCCTCATTTGCAGATCTTCCCGTACTCTCCACGGAGCAGCAACGCAAGCTGCAAGCGGTGAGAGATCACCCTGACAAGGACTTGGGGGTTCTTCTTCCCAAGGAGAGAGGCAAGACCAGTGGACCCCCTACGGACTCTTCGTCTTTGGGTAGGACTGGCGGACTCCTTCCGGGATCGACTTCTAAGAGAAAAGGTAAGTCATTTTAACTTTAGCAATGTTTTGTGTGTTTACCTGATATGCCGTACTCCAATAACACTTTTGTTTTTTCCAGCTGTAAACAGAAAAGCGATTGAGGCCTGCCTGTCTGGTAGGAGTACCCTTCCCTCCAAGGTGGCGAGGAGAGATGACTCCTCACCAGGGACCTCTCCGCCAGTGACTCGTACGGGGCCTCGGGTGCGCCTCCCTCGGGTGGCCTCTCCACCAGCGACTCGTGCGGGGCCTCGGGTGCGCCTTCCTCGGGTGGCCTCTCCTGTGGTGTCTCTCCACGCAGCGACCTCCTCGGCTAAGACTGCTGCTCCACAGTCTTCCTCTCCAGCTGCCCCTCAATTGTGTCCTCCGCGCGCGGGTACTTCCACGGGGGTACCGACTGGGGTTGATCCCATGCTAGGCAACCCGCGAGCAATCCGGGAAAGGCTAGGGAGATTTGTGTTGCCACCCGAGGTTTCTCAGGTCAATGCCTTGGGCACCGTTGCGAAACGCTGGCATTTGTCACACTTTTTGGCAAACTCTTTGGTGTCTTTTACCATGCTCGGCCAAAAATACCCTTGCCTAAGCATTTTGTGGGCGAGGGAGCGTCCTCCAGAGTGATTCCCACAAATTCCTTCGTGAATCTCTCTAAGGGCGTAGTCAGCTTCTTCTGGCGAAAGGCAGCGTAGCAATGGTAAGCAGTAGCCCTTCTTGTAGAGTACATTTTGTAACAGGGTGAACTTAGAAGCTCTCATTCTAAGCTTCTTGGCCTCGAGGGGATCATCTAGTATTGTTTCTTCTTTGAGGTATGCCCTTATGGGGGTCATCCAGTTTGAGTCGCAATTGATGTTTGTTGTGTCTTCATCCAACTTACTTGGCTCAAACTGGTGCTCGATGAGTGTTGGCTCTGCAAATGAGGCCTCCAAGGATGAGGTGAGCCTGGCGAAAGCATCTGCAGCCATGTTATCACCTCTTGGAATGTGACAGATCTGGAAATGTTGAAACTGCTGGACTAGCTTCTTCGCCATGCCAAGATACTCCTGCATTTTTGTTTCTTTTGCTTCAAATTCGCCATTCACTTGATTGACTATCAATTGTGAATCACTATAGGCGGTGAGGGACCGGGCGTCCATTTCTGCTGCCAATCTCAATCCAGAGAGGAGTGCTTCATATTCTACTTCATTGTTTGTGGCAACAAAGTGTAGCTTAACTGCATGTTTTATGGGTGTACCATCAGGGCTGATCAAAATGAGTCCTGCTCCACCTCCCTCACTGGTTGCGGAGCCATCAACATATAGCTTCCAAAGGGGTAGTGAAGGAAAAACTCCAGGAGGTGTCTGAGCGCCCGATGGGATTTGGGCACCCATTGAGGAAGCCGGGGCGCCAGGAGGGGTCTGGGCGCCCGGAGTGGTATGGGCGCCCATAGATGTCTGGGCGCCCGGGGTGGCTTGGGCGCCCACTGCTGCTGTCGGGGCGCCCGGAGTTGCATGGGCGCCCGGTGCTGGTATCTGTGCGCCCACTGCTGCTGTCGGGGCGCCCAGAGTGGCATGGGCGTCCGGTGCTGGTATCTATGCGCCCGTCCGGGTGTCTTCGTCCGGTGGCAGTTCGACTTGTAGCTCTGGGCTAGACGGCAGCGACATGGTGGGCTCCCCTTCTGCATGCGTAAATTCAGCAACAAAGTCTGCCAGCGCCTGGGCCTTGATGGCCATCCTTGGTTGGTACTGAACGTCAAACTCACCCAATTCCACTGACCACTTGAGGAGTCTTCCAGATACTTCTGGCTTTGCCAAGACTCTCTTCAAAGGCTGATTGGTGACAACCACAACCATATGACTCTGAAAATAGTGCCGTAGGCGCCTAGCAGTCGAGATGAGGGCGAGCGCCAGTTTTTCTAACCCCGAGTATCTGATCTCGGCTCCACGGTATGCTCTGCTGACATAATAGATGGGTCTTTGCACACCATCATGATTTCTGATCAGAACAGCGCTAACTGCTGAGGGGGAAGCAGATAGGTACAAATACAACACCTCACCGGGTGCAGCATGTGAAAGGAGAGGAGGTGCGGCCAAGTATGCTTTAAGCTTCTGGAAGGCCTCCTCAGCCTCAGGTCCCCATTCGAAAGCCTTTCGGAGAATTTTGAAGAAAGGCAAACACTTATCTGCAGACTTGGAGACGAATCTATTGAGCGCAGCAATTCTTCCGTTGAGGCACTGCACCTCCTTGGTGGAAGTGGGCGACTTCATGTCGAGTATAGCTTTGATTTTATCAGGGTTCGCCTCAATTCCCCTCTGGTTGACCATGAAGTCCAAGAATTTTCCCGATCCCATGCCAAAGGCGCATTTCTCAGGGTTCAGCTTCATGTGGTAGGCTCTGAGAACATTGAAAGTCTCTTGAAGATGGTCAATGTGATCTGCTGCAGCCAAGCTCTTCACCAGCATATCGTCGACATAAACCTCCATTGTTCGCCCAATCTGGGACTGGAACATTTTGTTTACCAGGCGCTGGTAGGTTGCACCTGCGTTTTTCAGCCCGAAGGGCATGACCCTGTAGCAATAGGTCCCCTTTGGAGTGATAAACGCCGTCCTTTCTTGGTCTGGGGGATGCATGCTGATCTGGTTGTATCCAGAATAGGCATCCAGGAAGGAGAGGAGTTCATGTCCTGCTATGGCGTCGATGAGGAGGTCAATTCGAGGCAGCGCATAGCTATCCTTTGGGCATGCTTTGTTAAGCTCCGTGAAGTCGACGCAGAGGCGCCACTTCCCATTGGCTTTTGTCACCATTACTACATTTGACAGCCATTCGGGATATGCTACTTCTCTGACCGCTCCATTTTCTATCAGCTTCCCGACTTCTTTATCCATTGCTTGGGCCCTTTCAGTGGAGGCGCCCCTTAGCTTTTGTCGAACAGGCTTGTGGCGAGGGTCGACATTGAGGCGATGAGTGGCGACTTCGGGATCAATCCCTTCAAGATCCGCATGTGACCATGCGAAAATGTCCATGTTCATTCTCAGAAAATCTGTTAACTGGCAGACCAGATCTTCTGAAAGAGAAGAGCCAATGTACACTCTTCTTTCAGGATGTTCTTCATGTAAGGCCACCGAGGTAAGTTTTTCAACTGGTTCCCCTCTTTCTGTGATGGTGTCATCCCTCGGGTCCAAGATTTCGACTTGTAACGCCTCCTGGGTCTTCTTGGCCTTGATTGAGGAGACGTAACATTCTCTTGCTGCAACCTGGTCTCCCCTGATCTCCCCCACTCCATTTGGGGTCGGAAAGCGGAGGATGAGATGATAGGTGGAGAGGACAGCCCTTAATGCGTTAAAGGCAGGTCGTCCTAGTATGATGTTGTAAGCTGACGGGCAGTCTATCACCAGGAAGTTCACCATTGTAGTAGAGCTTCGGGGTGCTGCCCCGGCTGTGACTGGCAATGTGATTGCCCCAAGGGGATACACTTTCTCCCCTGAGAACCCAATAAGGGGGGATTTCACTGGCTGCAGCCTTTCCCGTCCCAACTTGACCTGGTCATAAGCTTCTGCGAATAGGATATTCGTAGAGCTGCCGCTGTCCACCAAAATCCTACGCACCTGGAAATTGGCGACCGTCATGGTAAGCACCAGAGGGTCGTCATGGGGATGCTGGACTCCTTCCAAGTCCTTGTCTGAGAAGGATATGGTATCACTAGCGCCATGCCTGGGGGCCTTGGATGGGCGTGCTTCGTCAGGATGCCTAGCCCTTCTGACGTGGGCCTTCATGGCAGAAAGTGACTCTGCTAATCTGCCTGAGATTGTTCGGATCTCCCCAATGGGCTGCTGGTCCTCCAGGTTGTGAGGTGGTGGTGGTGCTTGCCCCCTACCAGCAACATACTGGCGCAGGTGACCACGTTGAATGAGATCCTCAATCTGTCTCTTGAGGTCATAGCAATCGTCGGTGTCATGACCATGGTCGCGATGAAAGCGACAATATTTGGTCGGGTTTCTGCGGTTTGGAGGGGACTTCATCTTCCCCGGCCATTTTATGGCTGGGTCATCTTGTATCTGGAGCAAAATGTGCTCAACAACGGCATTGAGGGGGGTGAATGCTTGTCGGTCTCTCTGCGGAGCAGGACCTACTCGGTCTCTTTGCGGAGCAGGACCGAGTCGGTCTCTGACAGGTAACCTCTTTGTCCTGCTTCGCTTGTTGCTCGTCTCCTTCTTTTCGTCTCTGTCCCGCCCCTTGTCCCCAGATCTAGAGGACTCACCTCGCCTGGCCCTGGTGATGTCTTCAGCATTTATATATTTTTGGGCCTTTGCTAGTAGCTCTGTCATGCTCTTTGGCTGGCGCTTCATTACTGAGAAGAGGAAACTCGACGAGCGAAGGCCTTCCAAGAAGGCTGTCATTGTCACTTTGTCATCGGGATCTTCGACCTGAAGTACCTCCTCGTTAAAACGAGTGAGGTAACTCCTGAGGCTCTCATTTTTGTCCTGCTTTACGCTGAGCAGGTGTGTGGCGGGCTTCTGATGGCTGCGCCCTCCGATGAAGTGTGACACGAAGGATTTGCTTAACTCCCCAAAGGTGGCGATGGAGGCTGGGGCTAGATTGGCAAACCACTGCCGAGCGGAACCCTTCAGGGTAGTTGGGAATGCCCTGCACATAACCTCGAAGGTTTCTATGGACGGCATTTTGAACCTTGGAGGGAGCGGGTAGTTTACCACGTAGGGCTTGAACGGTGTATCCGTCCGCCCGACTAGGTAATCCACCGTTTGTGGGGCCTGCGCCTTCATGGCGTTGAAGACATCACCGAGTTGGTTTTGCATTTCTCTGATCTTCTCATCCCAGCGATTGGGGGCTCCTCGAGAGTGATCATGGAAGTTGCTCTCCTCCATGTTTTCACTTTCCCCTTCTTGGAAGCTAGGACCATCCCCATTTGAAGCAGAGGGAGTAGGTGGGGGTCCTTCATGATGTACTCCCCCCGATGGTGGAAGTCCTCCATGACCTGCTCCTCCTGGAGGTGGAAATCCTTCAAATTGGGCTCCACCGGGTGGAGGAGGCCCTTCGTGACGTGTTCTCCCAGCCCCCAGTGTAACCCCAAAAGTGGGGGCCAGAGGAAACCCTTGGGCGCCCAAGGGATGGGCGCCCAGGGGATTGGCGCCCAGGGGATTGGCGCCCGAGGGAGGAGCTCCCCGGCGTGGAGCCCTTGGGTGTCCCGGGCGCGGTACTCCATGCTGTGCTCCTCCAAAGTGTGCTCCTCCCTGCCCTACTGTGAGCATGAGTTGTAGTATTTGCTGGTTTTGGGTCACCAGCTGTTGCATGGTCTACAACATCTGTTGTGGAGTGGGAGCAGGGGCATTTGGGGCAGGATTAGTCGGTGGAGGATCATTCTCGCCTTCTCTAGAGGGATTATCCTCTGGTCGTCTTGCGGATCTTGTGGTGATCACCATGATTTTTGAAAAGAGGGAGGATACTGACGTGAGAACTTTAGTCGTTCCCACAGACGACTCCAAACTGATGATGCACAAAAATGGATTCGCACACCACCGGTCAAGTAATAGATAATTAATGCAATAATTAAGAGGAGAGAGAGATTTATAGTGGTTCAGTCAGTGTGACCTACGTCCACTTCAGAAAGGCAGAGGTTGCCGGATCTATTAATTCTCAAGTGTCCAGAGATTACAAACTTAGGAGAGTGTGTAGAAGGGAGAAATATGGCTTGCCCCTCAAGTAACGAGAGGCTCTTAATTTATAGTCTTCCCCTAACAGATGGGGACGACTTTACAGCGCCGTTCACGAGGAGCCTTTGAGGTATCCTCGACTGGCGAGGCAGTTGAGATATTCTCCGCAGGACTTGGTAAAAGCGGGACGTGGCGTGACTGCTTCCGAAGTGATGTAGGTTGCTGTGACGTGTCCAGGCATCGTGGATTCGGGCTCGGACTCCATTGGGCCAAACGGATCTTCATTAATTTAGGCTTGGCTCATGAAGGAATGGGCCACTTGGGCGGGCCTGACTCATCAGTTGTCATGGTCAAAAGATTCAGATTAATTTATTTTGGAGTTTTTTTTCAGGAATTCTCGTGCTTGTATTCTCTGACCGCCCTCTCCAAGATTAGTGTCTTATAAAGAGCTAGAGTATTGTTTTAAAACCCGAAATTTTGCCTAAACTAGGTACCTATTATGCATGTAGCTAGATGATTGTGAATTAATCCTACAACTATACTGAGAAGTGATTATTTCTTGCTCTTAAAATAGTGATAATCACAACTGTGGTGCAATAACCCTAGTGGCAGGGAACGTAAGTTCTTACCTGATTGTCCAGAGATCGAAATCCGGATACGTCACTATTCTTAATTTCAGCGTGAGACAATATACTTGCTATTTCACTCTACAAATGCATCATAACCACCCGATTTACTAGTATAATGCAAGAACCATAAGTCCCAATTTGGCGACAATATCGAAAGGGTAATGGCCACAAAAAAGTTTCATAATGTTGAAACCTCCAGAAATCTGTTGCGATACATCATGGAAGACTCATCCAATAAAAGAAGGAAGAAAATAAACTGATCACCATCACAAATACAGGAAAAGTGGTAATAGAATACCAACAAAAGAGATTGTAAAGTATAAATTACAATTGCAAAGGAGGCCCCGTGATTCCAATTCAATTGTCGGTGGACACTCCTGATGCCACTGTGTACATACTACGGAGCTGGTCATGGCATGGATCGATCCTTTTCATTTCCCGGCCAACGGGCCCATTGGAGTTAAAAAAAAAAAGGAGTTTGAGAGAGTAAAAGAGTGTTAGCTAGGCCAAACTTTATGTCCTTTTCTGCCGTAATCATCCTTGTCAATTTTGTAAAAGGACAAAAGAAAAGGAAAGAGGATCCTCATAAAAAATATGACATCCATGTATGAAGGTTGGCAGAGTTTGTTTAGCATAAAAAAACATAAAATGCTTTCAAGATTAGTCATCTTCCAAATGAACATAAAGATTTTTAAGCAAGGAAAAAAAAAAACATAAAGAATTTCTAACTTTGCTCACCAGTGTCAGAGAAATTGTTCTCTATAGACTATCCTATTTGGTGGGAAATTAATAAATTTGGGACTTTCCATGAGATATTATAAAAAAAAAATTGTAATGCAAATTATACTAATTTTAAATGATAAAAGGACTAATACTTGAAATTCAATACAAGTCATGGCATGTCAGTTACCATGAAATTGAATTCCTAAAAGTACATGGTTAAAAGGGTACTAACAAAGGATTATTAAATTACATGACCCATGCTATCCACTCTAACTCATGGATGTATGGGTGATAAATAGGGCTGCGATGGGTCGATTTTGTTGGACGATAACTCGACTTTCACTGGGGAGGAAACAGATGTACCTAACAATCAATCGGCTTGGGGATTCAATGTAGTGGATGAGATAAAAAGAGGTCCTGGTCTGGAGTCCTTTCGTAGAAGTAGATCCTCAAAGAAGTTTATCCATTTGAGGTTTATCCACGGCCACCGTAGGTGGATCAACCGCGGTCCGCCACATTATTGCTCGGGGATACATTATACTGGATGAGATAAAAAGAGGTTCTGGTTTGGAGTTTATTCGTCGAATTGGGATCTTCTAGGAGGTTTACCTGCTGTCACTGTAGGTGAATCAACCGCGATCCACCACATCACCATGCAAAAAAACCTCTACTGATCCGGTCTCCGACTCCCCCTAGTGTGCTGTTATTCTTGCTCTTGCTGCTCGTGACTCCACCGTTTTGTTAGTTCAGTTTTCCTTTCTTCTTCTTCTTCCTTTATTTGTTTGTTGAGCCCTGCTTCTTGTCCCAGGACTCTTGCCGGGACAAGAGTCCCGGGACAAGTAGACTTTTTCTTGTTTGCTTGGCTGTGGCTTAGACAACCGTGGGTCAGTGACCGTACCAAAGCGATCACACCTCACTTTTCTTCAGTCGTTTCCTTGTGTAGCACTTTAGCACTATTGGAAAAGGTATAAACTTTCAGTGGGCCTTTTGATAGGACTTCTAGGAATCGGTTTGTCATTTCCAGCCTGTTGTTTTCTGGAATCGATGGAATTTGTGTTCAGTGGAGTTTGAAATTTTTGGACGCAGTGAAACTCCTTAATGCTCTGTTTTTTTTTCTACTTGAGTATCTAGTAATTTTATAAAAATATTAAGGGGCTGGAATTTCTAAAATCCTCAAAGTCATTTGAGACTTTTTAGACGACTAAAAATTTGAACTCCGTATAAAAAAATATGGCATTTATAAATGTTAGGAGAAAAATATCACTTCATGTCCAAACAACTCTTGCATGGCAACTTCTTTTCAAAAATTCTTATAAAGACATAGGCCCTTCATCTCAGTAACTTGTTATGCTTGATCATGGCTAACATTCTCACATGGTGTTTTTTAACATGGAAATAGGTACCCAATTCTCCTTCTATTTGAATGTTCCAATCCTTGCCAAACTGAGGTTACAACTTGTTTTGCATTTCGATTCATAAACAATTTTAGATTTGAAATTCTATTTAAACTTCAATTGCTGAATGGCTTCGATTTCAAGTCCATATATATATATATATATATACACGCGCGCGTTTCAACCCTTATAGATGTGTGTTTTTTAGATATGATTTTTAAGTTTGTATAGGTAAATTCAAAAACTCTATGTAGCAACTCATACGTTGATTATGAAACTGTTGAAATTTATCCTTTGTGGAAGGTAGCATTGACACAATGTTACTGGGTTGAATAATATCCCTTTTTTGGATTTTTATTGTTGAATGATACCCTTATTTCAAGCAAAGAATAACGTTTTTTTTTTTTTTTTTTTTTTTTTTTTGAAGTTAGAATCGGTTCCAAAATTGAACCTGGTCCATTTATCTGAACGGGTCCTGAGCTTGAACCGAAATTGCCTTTATTAAACAGTTCTGTTCCGGGTCCATTGTGGTTATGGCCCAAAACCAACCCATTTACATCCATATAACCAAGGGGGCCATTTACATCCATATAGCCAAGGGGACCATGCACCCACACAAGCTGGGGGGAGGGGGGGCGTGGTGGGGTGGGGTGGGGTGCATGAGTGCACCCACACATGCTGAGAAAGTGCACTCACACAAGCAAGGAGAAGACACCCATATATGGTCTTCCACACACTTTCTGTCAGTGAGATGTGTAGAACCTACTGTGGGGGGGCAGCGGGGGTGCACCCACATATGCTGAGAGAGTGCACTCACACAAGCAAGGAGAAGACACCCATATATGGTCTTCCACGCACTTTCTGTCAGTGAGATGTGTAGAACCTACTGTGGGTGGGGGGGGGGGGGGGGTGCACCCACACATGCTGAGAGAGTGCACTCACACAAGCAAGGAGAAGACACCCATATATGGTCTTCCACACACTTTCTGTCAGTGAGATGTGTAGAACCTACTGTGGGGGGGGGCGGGGGGGGGGGGCGGCGGCGGGGTTGCACCCACACATGCTGAGAAAGTGCACTCACACAAGCAAGGAGAAGACACCCATATATGGTCTTCCACACACTTTCTGTCAGTGAGATGTGTAGAACCTACTGTGGGGGGTCGGCGGGGGTGCACCCACACATGCTGAGAGAGTGCACTCACACAAGCAAGGAGAAGACACCCATATATGGTCTTCCACGCACTTTCTGTCAGTGAGATGTGTAGAACCTACTGGGGGGGGTGTGCACCCACACATGCTGAGAGAGTGCACTCACACAAGCAAGGAGAAGACACCCATATATGGTCTTCCACACACTTTCTGTCAGTGAGATGTGTAGAACCTACTGTGGGGGGGGGGGTGGCGGGGGTGCACCCACACATGCTGAGAAAGTGCACTCACACAAGCAAGGAGAAGACACCCATATATGGTCTTCCACACACTTTCTGTCAGTGAGATGTGTAGAACCTACTGTGGGGGGGCGGCGGGGGTGCACCCACACATGCTGAGAGAGTGCACTCACACAAGCAAGGAGAAGAGACCCATATATGGTCTTCCACACACTTTCTGTCAGTGAGATGTGTAGAACCTACTGTAGCGCCCACCTATTGGCAATTTGGACTATTCAACATGAATATCATCCCCTCCAATCACATATCTTCAAATTAACTTTACTTAGATTGAGCATATGTAAATCACTAATAATGTGATTAGTATAATCTTATTTATTATTAATTTTATGCATTAAACACTTTATCAATCATGTGTTCAATATTAAGGTGGAATCAACCGCTGTTGAAGTAAAATTTGAGGATAATTTATTGGAGAGGATGATATTCATCTTGAAGTGTCCGGATTAACAATATAAGTGAGCCCACTATAGACTTGCACAAGTTCCACACATCCCACTCATAGGAAGTTCTTAGTCTACTTGGGGGATCTAAAAGCTAAAGAGCGCTGCTCATTTATTAAAAAAAAAGGCCCTACGCCTGAAAACCAATAGCCCAATGTTAGCCACAAAAGGAAGAAGAAGTCCCTGCTTTTCGTTTCATCCACTGTATCCTGATTGGTACACGTTCTCAAACTGTTTTTTTTTATATTCTGCTATACGAGTTTACTCGAACGAACTCTAATACATGCTTGGATTGACTATCCTGTGATGTACGCCTAGTCATAACCCCTAAACAGGACTTTGAAATGCATAGGGCCTCATATGGGCCAGGCAAATTCCTGGTCCATACCTGCTCCACCCCACTTGGGTCAGTCTATGTGCCTACATTTGAAGCCCCTTGTCCCTGCTGGGTAGGGGTGTACACGGATCGGATTGGTGCGGATTGGGCTAAATCCGTCACCAATCCATGGCTGCTAAAATCCGATCCGATCCAATCCATGGAGGACAAGATTGGATCGGATTAATCCGTTCAATCAAATGTTTAAAAAAAAATATCAAATATGTTGTGAAAAAATTACATTTTGACCCCTTAAATTTTTTTTTCTTATTTTAAATTTAGACATCTTAGTTTATATTTAGACCCCTTATATATTTTATATTTAATGTCAATGGATCGGATCGGATTGAATCCGCGGATTGAGGGTGAAATCCGCCACCGATCCGTTGCTAACGGATTACAAAATTTTCAATCCGTCACCAATCCGTTTACCTTCGGATCGAATAAAAATCCGCGGATTGGATCAGATTGGATCAGATTTACGGATCGACGGATTTTTTGTGCACCCCTACTGCTGGAAACTGATATTCTAACCTGTCGATTTCTGTTTGGCAACATAAACACTCCCAAAAATGGCCAGTTGACTGGGTGGGCTCAGATTGCCGGCCTGTAGGCTGCTGGACCAAACATGACTTTTACACGCCCAATCCAGCCATGTTCAACCGCATTGTGGCTTGTGATCATGTTCATAAAAAATCCATCCTTCTGTCATTGCTTGGACAACAAGTGAATCTCTCATATTTTGGGCATACTTGTGTTCCCATCAAATATATGCATATTCTTGTAACGATGATGACCAAAACAAAACGAACAACAACTCAATCGTTCAATCGTTCAATGTATTCAATTGAAATAGCCGACGCTTGATCAAACATATTGCCTCATGACACATGGGAG
Source organism: Umbellularia californica (assembly GCA_028538565.1). Classification (NCBI taxonomy): domain Eukaryota; kingdom Viridiplantae; phylum Streptophyta; class Magnoliopsida; order Laurales; family Lauraceae; genus Umbellularia; species Umbellularia californica. The sequence continues at coordinate 5,813,434 of JAPQWN010000001.1, read as the reverse complement.
ATTGTTCAACATGGCTATGACAGATTCTACAACGACAAAACGTCCTTCTTTAATGTTCGATCGACTGTAAATCAAGTAAGGCAGGCATTTAGCCTCTAGGGTGTTAAGAGATGATAGATTTCTTTTAGAAAAAACGAGAAAGACAATATACTTATTTTATATATCAAGTAAGAGATTATAACTTAATTTAACCTCTCATGATTAATTCCTTTTTCATTGAATTTTAATCTAACTTTAAGACATGAGTTATCACCTTTTATTTTGTAGTTGGTTTCAAATTTTGATTTATTTTTTTATTAGAGAAAGTTCATCCATAACAAAGTTTGTACTTTTATGTGGCCGTGATTTATTACTAATTTATCTTTTTTTCAATAATATTTTCCAATAGTCTTTCATTAAAGGAAAACCTATAATCTATAAAAATCAATAACCAATTTCAATTTCTACTTAATTATTCAAAATTGAAATTACCTAAAATCTCTAATCAGCTAACCTAATCTTTATCTAGGATATCAATTTCTAAAATCTTCATGGAAAGGATCGGTAATTGCTAAAATAACAAACCCACCTTGCTGGCCGGTAACCATGCATATGCATGTTTGCGCATCCATCGATCATGTTTGCATCCTGCTCTTTTTAAGTCCATCAATGGCCCATTAGATCAAGTCTGTCGTGATCTCGTATCAATCGTTTAATTTTATTAAGGTGGCAAGATCTCAAGGCTTAGATAATTGGATGAATAAGAGAGGATGTTTGGTTTATTAAAACAGAAAAAGTGACAATCAGATCAACATTTACCGGGCCACTACTTTGTGACCATACGAAAACTATCAAAGAAATAAGTGCATTACATAAATTCACCGTACCCTTCTTAAAGCAAAGACTTACAATGAACCAATAACAATCTCTGTTAAAAATTCATATTACCTAGAATCTCTAACCAATCATCCTAATCTTTATTTAAGACATCAATCTCTAACAATTGAAAGGGTCCTTAACAATGTTGAAACAGCCAAGCCATATAAAGCAAGACTGCTCCTGATCTTCTGATTATCCATCTCTATGCTGTCTTGAGGAATTAGGATGCACCATTGACGTTCTTTTACCCTCCAGAAATCTGTAGCAATGGCTTCAATTGCTCTATAACTGGAAGAAAGGAAACAAGGAACAATTCAAGTACTTAAATGGAACACTCATCCAATTAAAACAGAAGCAAAAGAAAAACTCACCGTAAAAACTCTAGGAGATCGACGCAGTGCGAAAACAACTTCAAAATTACACATTTCTGAGCTTGATGTGCTTAAGCTGTTCTGCATTTTGTAATTTAGACCTGAGTGTTGCAGACACATCAGATAGCTCCACCTCTTTCAGCACGGGTAGATACTTGATTTCTAAAGGCACCATCGACAGCTCCTTACAGCTTTTGATGATTATCTTTTGAAGGTTTGGCATTGCTCCCTCCACCAAATTTATTGTCTCTAGTCTATGTAGTCCATTGAGGCTTAGTAATTTGAGATTTGGAAATCCTCCACTTTGTGTGCAATCCAGTTCATTTCCATCATACGCCTCAAGGAGCGTGAGTTCCTTCAACTCGGGAAGGGCATCCAACACTTGGAATGGATCATGTTTCAAGTGAGACCCCCGCAATCTCAAGCATTTGAGCCGTGGAAGTTGTAAGATCCAACCTGGTAACATCAACAGACGCCCTTGCAAATGAAGGCGCTGAAGAAGAGTGGGAGGTGAAGAAAACTGGTGTTTCAATTCGAGAGGCTCATCTACATTTCTAGAATTCAAAGATAACGAATTGAGATTTTTCATCTGGTGAATAGATGAGCAAATCTTCCAGCCATCTTCACTTCTCAGCCCCCCAACACCTAGCCGCCTCAGTTGCGTCAAATTCCCCAATTCGCTGAGTACTATGTGATCCTTCCCATTTACTCGAATCATTGAAAGCTTTTGCAAGGCTACTAGTCCTCGGATTCCTCTAGGCACCCTCACTGCCTGCACATCATCATCGACAGATGGCGCACCTGCAGCATCTGATCTACACATGATCGAGAGCTGACGCAGTTGTGTGAGCTTTTCGATTTCTTTAGGCAACTCAGATATCAAAGTCCGCTTAAGATTCAACACTTGCATGATTTTAAGTTTCTTGATGGTCTTCGGAAGCAATCTAATATCTGTGTTTGCCAGACTTAGGTACCGTAAAAATTTCAGCTTCACCAATGACTCGGGAAATTTTGTCAGCGGAGCATTCTCAAGATCCAACACTCTCAAATATTTAAACTTGGAGCAGAACCCTTCTACAAGTGATTGATTAGAATATTTAAATGCGAAGAAAGAGCGAACATGAGATAGATCTTGTGAACCATTCATGTCATCTCCAGAAATCGACAAGCGACGGATCTTCACAGTGCTTGATGCTTTTCTTTCTGTGGAGAAGACATAAAGATTCTGCTCTCTCGCTTTCAGAACAAGAAATTTGCGCATAAGAGGGTGAACTTTGTAGCTCTTTACCTTCCCGTTATAGCTTCTTCGCTTGGCTACTTGAATCATGTTGTAATCCGTGAGCTCATTGAGGTACTTATCTGCGACCTCCTCATTTTCTTCTACGAATCCTTCGGCAATCCATTGCTGAATCAATTTCATGCGCTTTATCAACTGACCATCAGGAAAAATTCCCAAATACATGAGGCATGATTTTAGGTGATGAGGCAAACCATTGTAACGATATGCTAGTCTGCTCCATAGCTTGCTCAATGCACTGCTGTCATCAATGCTACATTCTTTGGACTCAGAAGCAAGACTTGTAAGCACACTTTCCCAATGTTCTATTACATCTGCTCCCGTGTTCAGCGGCTGCCACAATAGATTACCTATTGTGACGATGGCAAGAGGCAATCCTTCACATTTCTCCAAGATTCTCTCACTAGAGAGTTGTGGAGGAATAGAACCATGGTTTGGGGAGAAGGCCGATTCAAGCAAGAGTTTCTTTAGCGTCATCTGATTGTAGAGGTTTCACTTCATACACATGATCATAAGCTTTTACATTGCGGCTGCGGGTCGTCGTCACTATTACCCTGCTACCATCTCGACTAGGCAATGCTTTCTTTATGTCAATCAATGCATCTACGTGCCAAACATCATCAAGGACAAGCAAGTACCTCTTTAGATGTGAGAAGCTGTTCCTCAGTGTCTTTACAAGTCGGTCGCCATCCATTGATTGAAGTCGATCCTGCATTCTCTTCTTATTGTGGAGCTCGCTTATGATTAGCCTCAGCAGATGATTGGTTGTACATGGTTCTGGCACCTTAATCCAAGCTCGACATTTGAAGTATTTCTTCACCTTCTTGCTGTTGTAGACTTGTCTGATGAGAAGAGTCTTGCCGATGCCTGACATCCCCACAACCGAGATTACCATGGGTGTGCCGCGCTTCAAATGAAATAGTTCTTCTAACCAATCTTTGACGCGCGGCATCCCCACTAGGCGGCCATCTCTCAACAAGTTTACAAGCTCTTTGCTGGAATCATTGATGCCCACGGGATTATTTATACTGCTTTCAGGAGAAGAGTCCCGTGGATCTTCCATAACTTCAGACGCGCGATGCTGGCAACAGCTACTGCTTGCTCCATCGTTGTTTGGGTATGGACGACTTTGAGCAGAAATCCTGTGGACCTCCTCCTTGATGCTTTTTATTCGAGTGGCTACATGATAGCTATTGATCAGCTTTTCTAACTTTTTAACTGGATTCTTGCGCTTTTGCTGGTGAAGTTCGAAGCAATCTATAACTTCTTCGATGTCGTACTCCACTTCTCTCAAGTCTTTAAGCCATTGCACATTTGTCGACTCATTCTTACGATGAGAAGATCTAATGCTTTCTAACTCGGACTTGATGTTCCTGACATCCTGTTCCACGTTACGCAACAGACGAGCATGCCTGGTAACGAAGGTAATTAATTTCTCCACCTTACCGAGAACTAAGAAAACAAGAGCCAACTCGTCCACCATTGCCATTGCTGCGTGATCTAATCCTTTAATTAGACTAGATTGCTGGCTATATATACTGGTTGGAAAGTAATCAGCTGCCTTTTCTTTTATAGTGGATTGTCCGAAGAAGCACCAAGGGCAGTAAGATGACTAGTCATTGGCTTTCCACGAAGCATACGAGCTGAGTTCCTATTAACCTACTTGGCATTTTTGTGTTTAATTCATTGGGTTGAAAGATTCAACATTTCAGAGCATTATTAAAGTCTATTGGTTTCAGACTGTCTTAAGTTTTGTCACTGTCAATAACACTACGAGCCATCATCCCCATTTAGAATTTAGATTGGACGAGCTGGTTCCACTGGGTTGAACCGGAACCACTATGTGGTTCGCTGCATTCTTAGTAGTTTAATTGGGGGTGCCCATGAACTGGCCAAATTAACTTAATTTCCACAAAGACATTGAGGACGAATGGTCTGAAAATATTGATAAAGACCGACTTAGAGTCTGAATCTTCCATATCAGGGCAGGCTCACCTTGACGGGGAGCGACTTGAGTCTTGGAGAATGACTGCAGGGTCGGGTCAGCCAACTGATATTTGTCCAATATGTAAGCAGGGTCGGGTCAGTCAACTGTTATTTGTCCAATATGTAGACTTTTACACAAAAACGTGTAATATTTTTCTCGAATTGCATCACCAATTTGCACCAATATTTCTATTTATCTTTTCCACCTAACTAGCATTAAGGTTGATATTTAATCATTAAATATTGATGCCTTTATTGATGAGGACCGACTTAGCACATGTTTGGCACTTTACTAGTAAAGTTAAAGTGAGGTGAAGCATCCATTATCCAAAAAAAAAAAAAAAAAGATAATGGATCATTAAAAATACATAAAATCAGAATCCCCTCATTCTTTTTCAAAAAAGAAAGTACTTTCTCTACTAAATGGTAAAAAAATTATTCTCCTTTTACACAAAAAGTTAAAAAAGATTTCCTATCAAACAACTAAAAACAAAATACCATTATAACTTCATATACTTTATTCTCTTTTAATTTGATATTTCACCTTTCTTTACTTCAATTCACCATACATCTAAACACGCAAAAGAGTCTTGAATCTTTCAAACCGGGCAGGTCCACCTTGTGGGAGAGCGACTTGAGTCTTGGAGACTGGCTGCAGGATCAGGTCAGCCAATTGATATTTGGCCGACGTGTAGACTATTCCACAAAACCGTGTAACCCTTTTCTCAAACTCCACCACCACCAATTTGCACCAAGTCTATTTGTCTTTTACACCAACCAGCATTAATGTTGATAAATATTGATGCCTTTTATTGATAAGGACCAACTTAGAGTCTGAATCTTCCATATCAGGCAGGCCCACCTTGGGGGGAGCGACTTGAGGCTGAGTCTTCCTTATCATTTATTATGTAAAATTTAAACTATTTGTTTCTTAATTCCGTGGAAAATCTTGATTGTGCATATTTCAAAAAAGTACTGAAACCAATTTGGATGGCACTTAGTGCCTTAATTAGCCGCTTCAGAAGTAGTGCCCTAATGAAATGGTTCTGGTTAGCCTTTTCCACTCTACATTACAGTGATAGTGAGGGACGTTGTGGGTCAAGCCAGGGGTGTTCCTCTTAGAAGAGAGAAAATGAGATTAAAGGGTGAGCGCTCTCTTCGTGTTTCCATCATTACTGACTTTAAGATGAGAAGACTGTTTACTCATCATGGGATAGACTCTCTCTCTCCCCACAGGTTTTACTCTGCTCAGTTACAGTTTCTTCCATACTTCTCTCAGCTAGAATCGGTCAAGCCTTGACTCCTTTGATTGAGTGGCTGATGATCGTTTATTTTGCTGGGTTACATGATCTAACTCCTGATCCATCTGTCTGTTTGGCTGGGTTGAACACCACTGTTAATCCATCTGTTTGTTCGGCTGGGTTCACTAACCCATGTGTGCTGGTTTGTCCATTTAGACTTTTTGCTCTATTAATAGTTCCAAGGACTACGTACGTCAGTACGTGGTTGAATGGTTCAACAATGGAATGGATGTGGCTGAGACTCTTCCCGATATGATGGCTATACCTAAACAGCAGTCAATCAAGGGCAGTCCAATGAGACTTTTTGGTTCTTAATTCAATTTTTAAAGCTGCACATAGGCGGTTCGGATCAATTTAGCACTAAAATCATCAACCAAACCAAACCGAACCTATCGGTTTTTTAATTAACCGATCCGATCCAACCGATGGAGAGGGCTTTAACCAAATCAAACGGTTCGGTGGGCTAAACCATTGTTTTTCATTTTATTTTTTTGAAACTCAAACATTAAAAATTTCAAAATGATGATACCCGATCCTTTGCATTTGTTCCAATGTTTAGTGCATGCATAAAAATCCAACATTCCAAACTAGACTAAACACATATAAAAAATAATTTTACTCCAGAAAGAGAGTATGGACTAAACGCAAGCGCACAAACAAAAAATAATAACATTAACCAGCTTGCAGTGAAACATTCATTCCACGTGATACCATTTGAAATTTCAATAGAATAATAGTTCATGTCAAGAAAAAGTCACACACAAACGGAATCTGTATCAAAACCCACTGTATTTTTCAAAAATGAAGGTTTCTTATCACATTGATTAAATGAGTCCAAAACCAACCATCAAAAGGCTAAACTCTACTAACTTTTCTAGTATTCTCAAGAGTGCAGCATTCTGATAAAAACTTCATTAAAACAAAGTAGGAATTATGATGGAAGAAAAACGCCCCGTACAGTAATCATTCCATCTACAATGAAGTATCAAAAAGCATTTGAAAGATTAGAGGAGATGCACTGAGGCAGTGTTCATGGTTGAGTTCATGTAAGAATGAAGTTGTGGAATATAACTTTGAAAGTAATAAAAAACGAAACCCTAAGGCTAAAATAGTAAAAAAGCAATATTAAGTTACTGCATACGTTCGGTTCGGTTTAATCGGTTAACCGTGGACTCAAACCGATAACCGGCCGATGTAAGCGGTTTAATGATTTTCAAACCGTTAACCGAACCGATCTATTATATAAATCAATCCGAACCGCTATGTTTGGTCGGTTTGGTTCGAGTTTGCAGTAATACTGGATTTTTTGTGCAGCCCTCTTAATTTTTCCCTCGTCCAACGGATCAGGTTAGCTCAATGGTCTATTTATTTGCTTGAGTAATTCTTAGTCAAATTAGCACCACCGATCGGAAAGGAGTTAGAATATGAGTTAGGGATGAAAAATATAAGCATGTGACGTAGATGAGGTAGATACATCCATCACTTTTATAGGATTTGAAATATCACTAGGGTAGTGGCTGAATATTCACTGCTTACCTCCCCTTGATTTATATTCCATTAGTGGAGAGATATGGTCACTTTGAGAAATCAATGATTGTTCTTCGATTTCAATCAATTTTAGAACTAAAAGTCAAACGATATATATAAGTATCCAATTACGTAAAACAAACAAGCCCTTGGAACCTGTTTGTTTGCATTAAAATATATAGTAACTGACAATATATGATATATGTCATAGCAGTTAAAAATGAAATTCATAAGTCAATTTTTTAGAATGATGATCAAATAATCTTTTCTTTAATGGAAATAGAACCAAAGGAAGATGGGAAACGCATGGTCAGTGGAATATGGGAAATGAATGGTTGGTTCCCATCTTCCATTGGTTCTATTTCTTGAAAAACAAAAAATCTTTTTATGCTCTTTTTTTTTTTGTAATTCACCTTTGGTCATATTTTTAACCACTTCAAACATAAGTCTCATGCATTCAATTCCTATGTACTCTACTGCAAACAAACAAGGCCTTAGAGTATTTCATGACTCATAAAATCTAAGTTGGAGACTCTTGCCACTAATAATCATCAAAAGCCTATAACAAAAAGGCATTTGTAGCTGACTTTTTAAAAGGGTGATTCTAAACACACCCACCTAAAGTGCTGAACACACCCACCCTCCCTTATGAACAGTGATTTTAAATCACTGTTCATAAGGGAGGGTGGGTGTATTCAGCAAAAATGGTGGGTACATTTAGAATCACCCTTTTTAGAAAATATAGAATTTTAGAAAATCAAGGAGATAACTTTTGACAAGCATTTGATTATGCCCAGTTGCACACACAAGTTTCACTTACCAAACAATCCCAGTTATTGAGCAAGAACATTTTCAGAGTGGTGTCCACACTTAGTTAGGAATAGTCCGAGCCTTTTTTTTTTTTCATTTGCATCCTGTAGCAAAGCCATTTCATAAGAAAATTCAGTGTCTGGGAATTCTAAGAAATGTCTTCATCAAAGTACAAAAAGTAAAATGCGAAGATCCCCAAATCGATCAGGATCATGTACTCTTTCTTTTGATCGAAGATGGATGCTAAACTATCAACCTAATAATTCAAATACCAGAAAGGACACTATCTAATCTACATACCCTGCTTATATTTTTTCACCCCTCACCTCTATAGTACTTGTACAGGAACCCATTTTATCAGGAATTCATTGGAGTTCAGTTCCACGAAAGTAAACGGGCCATAATAGTTTGCAGTTAGGACCAGTTGTGTCAAAATAAGTGAATCTTGATGTAAAAGAAATGACAATTTGGAGAGCCGAGGTGCGTTAACAACCCAATTTGATAAGCATTTGATAACAATCATTAATTATGTTACCTAATTGAGTAATATCTTGAGAGACATCACTCTAATGTCCCACCATTACTCACCACCATATTTTGTGTACGTCGGCCTCTGTCCCACGGTTCATTTTCCTCTCCCTATGATGCATCACAACAAAAGTTGCTCAATTGATTGGCAACCTACATATCATCCGGCAGCCCAGGGATCACTCTTTCTACTTTATGGGCTTCCTCTCTCCTCTTGTGTGGGCTCTCTTGAGTTCCAGCCCCCTAGACTGGAGTATAAATACAAAATAAATAAAAAATCCCTCAATGCATGGGTATTGTCTCAAATTTCACTCTTATTAGATTTCCTTGAATTGGACCGATATGTACACTATTGGATTTAAGAACATTATGTTGTGATTGAGTGTGCGGAATCGTGCGATCAACAAGCAACCGAAACATAAGTACACAAACTGAGCGCAAGATTGATGTGGTTCGGTGATTTTATACCTACATTCGTCCACGGACAAAGGTTTTCTTCTTCTTCTCCATTAAACAGAGTTTTTCTCCTAATTAGGGTTACCACCAAAAGAGATGATATGTAGTTTTTGGATAAAGACCAAACTACCCCTCCACTCTAATACAAATGGATTGGGCCTACAAAACGAGCCAAATTCAAACCCATATACCCAACACGTTAAATATATAAAATAAGGATTTTTTACACGTCGTAAATTTAACGATAACATTATTTGTATTGAAGTAAAATTTATGCCAATTTATGCACCTGATAACAAGTTAGATAGTGCTAACAAAATATCTATCCATTTTTAACCCTCTTGAGAATATTGCTGCTACAATATGAAATCAAACATATTAACTTACAAGTAAAAAAAAAAAAAAAGAAGAAAGAAAGTAAGAACAATATGTTGCTGTTTGCTCAGCTTGCTAAGAACATGTGTGATGTGGCTGGGTGTGTACATACTTAGAGTCCCTTGTAAAGGAAAAGGAAAGGAAGAGAAAGCACTTGAAAATTGAAATGAAAAATTTAACTGTTTTGATTTACAGCCTAACAAGGTAAAGATGGATCATTTTATAGAAAAGACTCTCCGTGGTGTGCATGGGGCTTTCCATGTGCACTTTCCTGTGGGGCACATTGGGGATGGGTCTCGGGGATCCATAGATTTGGTTGGAGTCTACCCATCTACAAAATATGAAACCCACCTAATCATTCTAACTCCTTCATCAATAACCGACAAGTTTCGCCCATTAAAATTAACAATTGGCCATTGATCCAACGCTGCAAGACCATTTAGATGGGTGTAAGAAAAGGGGATTGTTGTAATTCAGGGGCATCCAATGGGTGTGGTACATTCGGATGGCTGATTAGGTTGGCTCAACTGAGGGGTAGTGTACACCGAAGTGCGAAAAAAAGGTTTCCACTTGATAAACTTTGAGACTTGTATGTTCTTAATGTACATTATATTTATTACCCTTGTATCTCTGCAGATTTTTTTTTCCTACATCAAAAACGCTTCACACCTGGTCCAAACCCACGTTGTTATCTCTTTAACCTTTTTTATCAGCACTAGTGGAGCCCTGCACGTGCAATGCACGTGCAAGGAACATACTCTCTCGGTATGATAATTTGAAAAAATAAAGTCATTAAAAAACTCAATATTAACTATCCCAATGAAGAATGTCCATGTAACAAATTAAGTAATTTATAATCACTCCTTGTTCTTATAAAATTTAGTAAAAGCTTCAATAGAAAAAAGTAAGAAGAATATGGAATAACAAGATATATGGAATGAAACTAATTAAAAAAAAGTTGAAAACCAACATTTTTTGGCCATACATGATTAGGCAAAACACTCACCAATTTCAATATAGATCGATATATAGTGCGGCCTATTTCCCATTAAAATTTGTCTAAAACCTAGCACCGAATACCTATCAAATTCAATAAAACAAAATACTAACCAACCAAAAAAGTACCCAACTCATAGTTTTAAATAAATCAATAACAAATCATAAGGATTCCAAGCAATCTTTGGCATTCTCATCTCTTCCTCTGACAAGCAAATCGTGTCTTTACAGGCATTGGGATCGAAGTTGGAATTTTCTACACATTGAGTTCTTGCAGTGAATGAACAAATTCTTTAAACACAACCCTTTTCATGATCATTTAAGCTAAGCATTTCATCGAAATATAATAATACTAAGTGGGGCCTATAGATGTGTAGTTCTCTTTGATTATGTATAATATAATATAATAATACTAAGTGGGGCCCACATATGTGTAGAGAAAAAGCATGACAAGTTCTTATACTAAGTGGAGCCCACAAATGTGTAGTTCTCTTTTATTTTATATATATAATATAATAATATTAAGTGGGGCCTGCTGATGTTTAAATGTAGAGTAAAAGCATGACAAGTTTTTCTACTAAGTGGGGCCCATAGATGTGTAGTTGTCGTTTTATTATATATATCTAATATAATAATACTAAGTGGGGCATACAGATATTATAATAACACTAAGTGGGGCCCACAGATGTGTAGTAGATGTAGAGAAAAAGCTTGACAAGTTCTTCTACGAAGTTGGTCCCGCAGATATGTAGTTCTCTTTTATGTTATACATATATATAATATAATAATACAAAGTGGAGCCCACAAATGTGTAGTTCTCTTGTATTATATATATATATATATATAAATGTAATAATACTAAGTGGGGCCCACAGATGTCTAGATGTAGAGAAAAAGCATGACTACTTCTTCTACTAAGTGGGGCCCACAGACGTGTAGTTCTCTTTTATTTTATATATATAATATAATATAATATAATATAATATAATAATACTAAGTGAGGCCCACAGATGTGTAGAGAAAAAGCATGACAAGTTCTTCTCTTTTATTGGGGCCCACATATGTGTAGTTCTCTTTTATTTTATATGTGTAATATAATAATACTAAGTGGGGCCCACAGATGTGTAGAGAAAAAGCATGACACTTTTTTCTCTTTTATAATAAGGGCATAGATATTATATGATTATTATTATCATATAATAAAAATATATTATTATATTATATTATAATATTTTTTTTGGGGGAGGCACAAAGGTGTAGTGAAAAAGTATGCAACTTCTCCTCTTTTATTATAAGGGCATAGATATTATATGATTATTATTATCATATAATAAAAATATATTATTATATTATATTATAATTTTTTTTTTGGGGGGGGCACAAAGGTGTAGTGAAAAAGTATGCAACTTCTCCTCTTTTATAATAAGGGCATAGATATTATATGATTATTATTATCATATAATAAAAATATATTATTATATTATATTATAATTTTTTTTTTTGGGCACAAAGGTGTAGTGAAAAAGTATGCAACTTCTCTTCTCTTTTATAATAAGGGTATAAATATAGATTTTACATTATTATTATGATAATATAATAAGAATATATTATTATATTATATTATTTGGAGGTGGGCCCTACAAAGGTGTAGTGAAAAAGTATGTAATTTCTCCTCTTTTATAATAGTGTAGTGAAAAAGTTTGCATTATAATATTTGGGGTTGGGCCCCCTAAAGGTGTAGTGAATAGGTTTGTAATTTCTCATAATAAGATATTATTATATTATATTATAATATTTGGAGGCGAGCCCCACAAACAAAGGTGTAGTGAAAAAGTATGCAACTTCTCTTCTCTTTTATAATAAGGGTATAGATATAGATTTTACATTATTATTATTATTATATAATAAGAATATATTATTATATCATATTATATTATAATATTTAGGGGTGGGCCCCACAAAGGTATAGTGAAAAAGTATGCAATTTCTCCTCTTTTATAATAGTGTAGTGAAAAAGTTTGCATTATAATATTTGGGGTTGGACCCCACAAAGGTGTAGTGAATAGGTTTGTAATTTCTCATAATAATATATTATTATATTATATTATAATATTTGGGGGTGGGCCCCACAATGGTGTAGTGAAAAACAGTTTGCAACTTTTCCTCTTTTATAATAGTATATAATAGTAGATAGATAGTAGATTGAAGATATTTGGAGGCAGCTCCCACAATGGTGTAGTGAAAAAGTCTGCATTATAATATTTTGGGGTGGGCCCCACAAAGGAGTAGTGAAAAGTTTGTAATTTCTCAAAATAATATATTATTATATTATATTATAATATTTGGGGGCGGCCCCACAATGGTATAGTAAAAAAGTTTATAATTTCTCATAATAATATATTATTATATTATATTATACTATTTGGGGTGGGCCCCACAATGGTGTAGTGAAAAAGTTTTCATTATAATATCTGGGCTTGGGCCCCACAAAGGTGTAGTGAAAAAGTTTGTAATTTCTTATAATAATATATTATTATATTATATTATAATATTTGGGTGTGGCCCCCACAATGGTGTAGTGAAAAAAGTTTACCAGTTTCTCTCTTTTATAATTGTGTGTGTGTGTGTGTGTGTGTGTGTGTGTGTGTGTGTGTATATATATATACATATAGGGGAACATTCATGTGCATCTATCCCTCACCAAAAATGGTGAGGGACACCCCTTTTGGGGGTATTTCAAGTACAAGAGTGGTACAAGAGGGGTACTGTGTACCTCCCTCTTGTACTTGAAACAACCCAAAATGGGTGTCCCTCACCATTTTTGGTGAGGGATAGATGCATATGAAGATCCCCCATATATATATATATATATATATATATATATATATATAAGTAGTAGAAGTAGATAGTAGATATTTGGAGGTAAGCCCTACAATGGAGCAGTGAAAAAGTTTGCGTTATAATATTTTGGGGTGGGCCCCACAATGGTGTGGTGAAAAAGTTTGTATGAGATAGATAGATAATAAGGGTATATATATTATATTATTATTATATAATAATATATTATATAATAATAATATATTATTATATTTTATTATAATATTTTGGGTGGACCCCACAATGGTTGGGTAAAAAAAAAGATGCAATATTGCCTCTTTTATAAGAGTATATATATATATATAGATAAGATAAAATAAGATAAAATATAATTTCTTTAAGTGGGTCCCATGGTGGTGTAGTGAAAAAACTTGAGCAACTTCTTCTCTTTTATAAGGGTATATAAGTAGTAGAAGTAGATAGTAGATATTTGGAGGTAAGCCCTACAATGGAGCAGTGAAAAAGTTTGCGTTATAATATTTTGGGGTGGGCCCCACAATGGTGTGGTGAAAAAGTTTGTATGAGATATATAGATAATAAGGGTATATATATTATATTATTATTATATAATAATAATATATTATTATATTTTATTATAATATTTTGGGTGGGCCCCACAATGGTTGGGTAAAAAAAAAGATGCAATATTGCCTCTTTTATAAGAGTAAGAGTATATATATATATATATATATATATATATAGATAAGATAAAATATAATTTCTTTAAGTGGGTCCCATGGTGGTGTAGTGAAAAAACTTGAGCAACTTCTTCTCTTTTATAAGGGTAGATAGAAATGGGACTTCTATGACGTGTGGTTAATTAAAGAGGCCAGAGACACGCTACAACTCACCAAGGATGCAATTGAGCTACTCCTTTAACCAAAGTTTTTTTGGGGGGGAGGGATTTTGAGGGCTAAGGGGAAGGGGATTACTTTGATGTTATAGTTTTTGGGAGATTTTGGATTTGTTTGTTGTCGTTGTTTTTTTTGGTTAATGAATTCCCTTTCACCAAAAAATATAAAATAACTAATAATATAAAAAAAAAAAACAAGAAAAAAAAAAAACAAAAAAACTCACCAAGATGGGAGGACACCTTGTCTAAGGAACCAGTACATATTAATTGAGTAATGCTACTTGGTCCCGGGTGAAAAACCCGGGACAAGTAGACTTTTTCATATTAATTAAGCTTGCACTGGGGCTCCAAGCCCATGCACTAGTGAAATATTTGCGCAAATTGAGGTGAATGAATCTGTTCAGGCCATGTTGCGCCGCGTCGGTTCGGGCCTTAAACCTTTGAATGCATGCCTAAGTACTCCAGGGTCCAGCAAAAAGTAAAATCTAGACAGACCACAGACAATAAATTATTGCCTTTTTTTACTGCTTGAAATAGATACTAGCACAACCACCCGTATTTAGTATGGTACATTGATGTACTATAAATTAAATAATTGTACATTAAAAAGGTTACGTGGATTACCGGCCTCTTTCCATCCATTAAGTTGAAAAAAAAAAAAAAACACTTGGGGAGAAAGGGAGTAAAAAGAGATGAGCGGAGCAAGAGACGTAAAAAAATATAACTAAAGTGGAGAGTACTGGGTGGTTTGATGAAATAGGAGTATGAGTGGGTAGTGAAGGGGAGAAAAAGTGAAATATTTTAACAAAGAGGGATAACTTTCGGTCAAAATCGTAACTTACAGTCAAAATCCAATCCAAAAACACTTTAAGCTTAACACAGTATAATTGTTTGCCATTAAATCAATGTTTAATATTTAAATATTTAAATCAAATGTTTAAATCAATGTTTGCCATATCCTCAAATTATAACCGATAGTCAAAATTGATTCCCAAACCTCCTAGCTTAATATATTATAATTGATTAAACCACAAAACAACAGAATAGCATAAAGCTACCATATAACAACAGAACCAGACCGAGAGAAACCGCACAACTAGACCAACAGACTAAGGCTTGACAAGCTAGAAAGGCTACATTATTGCCACTGCATTACTATGCAGGAAGAACAAAATGAAGCGAACTTTCCAATGGCGCTGAACAAGCAGGGAGTGAGTAACTGACTCTAATTGACTTTCCTACAGTCCATACGAATCTCTCCCTGGCTTCCAGTGAGTGGGGTTAGGTTCCCCATCTTTATCATGGAAACGCCAAAGTCTATCCAGAACCCCTCCGAGCTGCCACTGTAGAACTTCACCAGACCATCACTGGCGCCCCCATCACCTTTGTAAAGCTCTTGGTCTGAATGAAGAAGCCCCTTTTTCTGCAACAAGTTATTGAAGTACCGGGTATCGAAACGCGCAGGCGACCCGTCAAGCGATGAGATGCTCTCATCTTCTGCTATTACCGGGCATGACTGGTGCAATGAGGCTGCAAATTCGGAGTCTATGTTGGTGTCGTTGTGAATCCTGCTCCTGAAATTTTTGCAGCGGGCGACGCCAATGGTGTGTGCTCCGGATAGGACGATTAGGTCCTCAAGCGTTAGTCCATGTGACTGGAAGTTGGAGAGGAGGCTGGAGAAGTCGAGAAATGGAGAAGGGATGTTTTTGTTTGCTGCAGCTTTGCTCGCAGTCGTCGAGTCCCTCCTTCCTAGTAACACTTTGTATGATTGGCCACCCGACTGCAAGATGATCACTAAATACGTGAGAGGTGTTCTTAGAATCTGTTCCAAATTTGGGGACGGATCGGCTCCGGGTCAACAGGGTATCATCTAGTTTGATCTAACCATAGTTATCAATATCATTTTGGACCCCATTTTAGATTGGCCTTCAAAACGAAAAGTTCTCAGCCGATTTGAAATCTCGCAGAACTTTTTGGAATTACATCTCTGAAGCAATATAAAATGATTTATATAAATACACGAAAAATAAGAAATACAAAGTAATTAGTAAATATGAATTTAATCCATTCTAGTTAAAGAAAACTTGGAATTAAATTTTGGAAAAATATAAGAAATACAATATATATACATATATAAAGTAAAGATAATTTGTAAAATACCATTTTGGCCGAAAAATTACATTTCAGCTAAAATTGGCCGAAATCTTGACTGAAATTTAGACTGAATAGTCTTAACTAAAATTTAGTTTCGGTCACCCGACCGAAATGAAAACCTTTTGTCATTTCGGCCAAAAATGTACAAAATTAATAACTATGAATCTAGTTCCGAGATGTAAGTAAGGGTGCAAGTCCTGCAAGCTAGGTTGGGTAATGGGCATGGATTCAACCTAACCCCAATATGGATTTTTTGTTAGTGAACCTAAACCAAATCCGACCTGAATTAAACACTAGCGACCAAGTCAGTAAATTTATAACCCGACAGCTATCTGGGGTTTTCTAAGCTGGGCTAGGATACTGCATTTCTAAGTTTTGTTTCCTTTAGACATATGAAGTAATATAAAATGGGAGGCGAGGCGGTCCTGTAAGGACTGTCCTTACGGTCCGCACCGTTCGAAACGCTCACTGGGGCCCACCTTATGAACCATCCAAAGTGATCACTCATTCATAACCTCCTTATAAGCACCGACTCCCATGAATTCACATGGATTCGAATGAAATTGACCGTTGGATTGAGGGTCAATTTTTTTTCTTTGATATATATAAAGCTGTTAAACTTATGAGCTATGGATGAAAGGGTTAGAGGTATCAGATTGACTTCAAATTTGATATATAAGTTGACCCCACTTGGAGCTTTCAATCCCCCTTTGTCCCATAACCAGTGGGGGTCTCACAGTGGGCCCCAATAGGCGGTCCGCACTGTAAACCTTAAGGACGGTCCTTACAGGATTGCCTCCCATATAAAATATATGTACCTGTATATATATGGTATAGTGTACGTAATTAATCATTAAAAAATATATGCCCAAATGTTTTATGTATATGTACAGATCAACCCAAGAATCTAGGTACAGGCCCCACCCATTGCCTCCTCTAGGTCCGGATTATTATAGTCCCCATCCAACCCGAATGATATCTATGTAATGTAATGATCGATGTTAAGGTGAGACCCATGTTGCTTTGAACCGGCGGATGGGCGATCAAATGAATTTACCGCTACAACAGAGTCTCGAGCTGCAACGGCCAAGATATCGGCACAAGACACCACATTGTCATTGCAGGCCGAGTTAACAGCTGCCTTGATTTGATCCACCACTTCAAACCCTCTTGCTGACTTCTTGTTTGGACCTGCTGTCTTCTCCCCCGTGAAATTTGGAGTATCGTCCAATAGAACGGATGCATCGCAACCCTTCAATACAAACAGATTATATTCATCATTCAAAGCACCAAGATACAAAAGGGCCACACATGACACTTAAATTATTTTACTCCTCACCAGTTATCCAATCTAACAAAATCAAGGTAGAGGCAGGTGATCTTACATTCACAAAGCAGTCATGGAAATGAAGCCGAAGCAGCGATGCACCAATGCGGGGCTCACGCCCAATCGCCTGCTCGACGACGGTCTTAATGGTGGGAAGTGCCTTGGGGCACACCTTGTCATAGAAATCAGGGGAGAGTTTTTCTGCTGTTGCTCCCATTGCGACCATTGCCATCAAACTCAAATGCAACCAGGCCAAGAGCGAGAGATAAGCAGCCATGGCTATTAAATTGATGATTGCTGGTTCATGCAAGCAAGCTTCATTCTTGGTGCTTATATAGGTGGGGTGTGTGTGTTGATACTTCGATTGGAGTTTGGCATTTCTTGTTGCTATCCTCTTCTTGTATTATACTTAAACAATAACACGTTATTTAGAACACCACATGGTGGCAGGGATAAGTAATTTATAATATCTGGTACCATGACAGTTTCTTGTTCTCCTTGTCCCATACTATTTAGGCTGCCGATCAATTTCACTGGAAAGGAAGATGGTAATCCCTAGACCAACTGTGTGTAAACAAGCAACTAAAATCAAAAGCACAAAAGCATGTATTGTCGTGACACTGCTGCTCTCCGCTTCTTGTATTCTACTTAAACGACATGGCACGTTATTTAAAACAACACATGGTCACCATTCAGAATTAAAAAAAACAACACATGGTAGGGGGCATAAGTAATTTATAATATCTGGTACCATGACAGCTTATTGTTCTTCTTGGCCCAAACTAATTAGGCTGACGATTAAATTCGCTGAAAAGGAAAATTGTAATACCTAGAATGTCTGTCTCATGTAAATATGCATCTAAAATCCAAATCACCAAAATCCCTACTATGGAGTGGTAACTTCAAGTAATAATATTGTTTGGAGCCATCCATCTCTCTACATCCAATATTTTTGGCGCATCAAAATCTGTTGTGGATCCTGACTCTAGCAATTAAAGCACTTTAATAACAAACATGGCTAGTGTACCAGTGTCAAACAAAAACTAGAGGAAAAATTCTCATACAGGGCCAGTTTCATGCAGAACATCAACCACAAATGTCCTACATTAGGGTCCGTCAATAATTGAACCAAACTCTCTAAGACCCAACTTAGCACAAACCCAACTACGACCCAACTTTGGAATTAGTCACCATAAAATATGCACTTCTAATGCCACTAAAAGGAAAAAAATTGCACTGAAATCCAGAGTTTTGGTGATTTAATTAGACTCATATTTGTCCAACTCCTAATCCATGCCATACCTTTGTTGTTCCCTCTGTTCCTACTATTAACATGCATCCAGATGGGCTACATACAAATTAAAATGCCACTAAAACTTTGTGGCCAAAAAATTGGAGTTTAGATGATTTGGTTAGACTGATATTGGTCCAACTGCTAATCCACCCCAAGGTGGCTCCAAACAAATTGCGCATACTTTTTAATATTTTTTTTTGGGTATTCCGCTAGAATCTATAACCCCTAATCCACAACATACCTCTCTTATTCCCCTCTGGCCCTGTTGATGTGGAACGAATTAGCCATGCAATCATGAGTATAATCAAGGGTTTTTAAACATTTTTTTCCTGAAATATGAAGAAAGAAGAAACGTATGGGGATAACAACCGGTATGGTGACCTTTGGAAATTGGGAAATTCCAACATTACAAAGGAAAACATAAAATACAGAGGCTGATCATTTTAGAGAAGGCAATATAGAGGTTGGTCAGTTTAGAGAAGGCAATATTCTTGTTGAATCAATCTAATCTGCATGGATTCCCTCCATTTCAACCCTTTGATAGCAAAATTGCAAATTGCATAGCCCACATGCATGAAGTCATGGTTAGTGAAACTGCATACTCTTGATGCTGAGGGCATGCATGTTTGTTTCATGTTACCAAGTTTCTAAGAATTCTAAGATTTTGTATCTTTGTAAGTGATAAAAAAAATGAAGAACATAAGATAACTATCATAAAAACTGCCATAAAATAATCTCCCCCTGATAGCAATTGCATCAAGGGGGTGAGAAATGAAAACCCGACAATCATGCTAGTATTTCATTTGTAGGTAAGTCAAAAGTCCCAATTATGTCACTACTTTATAGCGTTCACACCTCACTTATTTGATAATATTTCGGTTGAGCCTATTTTATTGTGTATTTCTAGGCAAAGGCTCTTAAAGTTTTTAGGCTTTTCCAGTGTACACTTAGGGAATTGCTATAAATTTTAGAACTAATAATATGAATCTACCAACCTCGTGTTTAAATTTTTCCAATATTCTCAATTTGTTACATTTATTTAATTTTAAAAGAATAAAATAAAATGAAAGTTTGAGTTGTGCGGTAGACCCCTTTGTTTTGTTTAATGATATGAAAGAGAATTCCTCAATTCTTAAGAAGAAAGTAGAACTAAATGAAGAGAGACCCCTTTTTTTTTGTTCAAAAAACAAAAACCTTAAATTGCTAGCATATCCTCCTGGGCCATTTGTTATGACTTCGTTGATGCATTTAAACTAACACAAGACCCTCCAACCCAAAAAAAAAAACCCTAACACAAGACCCTATTTTAAAGACCAATATGCTTTCCCTTAACCTAGTTTCACCAATAGAAAAAAAAATCTAGTTTTCCTTAGGAGAAGACTTCCACACTGCTTTGTTTTGCTAAAAACATCCTTAACGTTAACTTCTTTTAATTTACCCAATAGAAGGAATTTTTAGAAATCTGTTACATTATTATTGCAATATGACACAACAAGTTCTTAATTATTAACCCTAAAGGGTAGTTTAGTTGGCCTAAGACCACGGTTTGCATCCGGATGTTATGGGTTTAAAACTGCACTACCACACTCGGGCCATAGGGGATTTATCGAGCTTCCCTTGAGTCCGCAGGGATTATTTTAGCCCAAAGGGCTGAGACACTCTCCTTTTATCAAATGAAAGAAAGTTCTTAACTATTCACTCAGGGAATCTTCTAGTCGGTAAAAGAATGGTCACCAGACTTTCTTCTTTTCTTTTTCCTCTTCTTAATTCATTACAAATGGACTTTAATTCACACTAGAACTAAGAAATTGAAAACGCATTACACAAAATCAAGCAAACCCAAATAGAACTGGGACCTGTAAAAAGTTACAGAATTTCCTTGAACCGAAGTTATAAAGAACATATAAATCTCCTTTCATTGTAACCAGGAATTTGGTTGATCATAGATCCAATAAGTTATCACACAAATAAATAGTGAAGATTTTCCAATCACTTACAAAACTCGGTGAGGCACATGACCTTAAATCTTTTCTGTTGCAGCGGTGGTTGGAAACAGAAGAAATATCATTGTCTCTCCAAAATAGTAAAACGTATAATCTCATCCAAAAAGAGAAGAATGAATTTCACAAATCTGAAAAATAAAATAGATGTGTTGTATTGAAATTCTCGTATATAATGCTTTATAAAGAACATTAAAGATTCTTGAGCTGAGTGGCCATAACTTACAAAACTAGTAAGTTTAAAAAAAAGAGAGAAAAAGATTATCTAGATGCTAAATTACAATAAAAACACATAAATAAAGTTATAACATGACATGCAAACTGCAATTAGACTGAAACATTTGAAAAATCCTCATCTTAGTATAAGAATTAGAGAAATTCCATATGACTGTCTAAATGATGGATTTGTATGGAATTGGTCGCGTTCATTTATGTCAGCAAGGACCCTTCGTCAATACATAATAATGGAAAATCACACAATTGTATTGAAAGTTTTGAACTCCGGAAGTTAGAGTAAAATTCAGGCCCATTAACTAGGAATATAAATGGGTTCCAATTCTCCGATTACCCGAAGTTCTCGACCCGTTAAAAACCGGGTCTCGGTCCTTATTTAGGCTCCAATAAGTAAATGGTTTTGGATCCGGTTCCACCTTGGTTTAGACATGTGGACCAGAGACTCGACATATTACCTCAATTTTTTAAATCTCTCCTAAAAATCATTTTTTTTTAATATCATTCTCTATCTAGGCCCCGACCCGGGTCCAAACAAGTCTCATATATGGTTTTGGTTCCGATTCCGGAGCCAAGAAACCAGTTCGGAACCACCTTCTCCTTAACGGTTCCGGTTCTGGGTCCACTACGGATCCGAATCGGAACCGAACCGTTTACAATCCTACCTATAGCTCAATTCTTTTCAATCTTGAGACTCAATGTAACTGCCCCAAACCAGTTCCGCATCATATTTTAGTTACAAATGCATTTCCTGGAAGATGTTCCCTATGACCGGACTGCATATGCACAACCAAACTGCATATGCACGACATGCTTATATATCATTGGGGTTTGCATGTATGGAAATATCTGTTCATGCATAAGAGTTAGGTAAAAACAAAATATGCCCCTTTATACTTTGATTTAACGCTCTTAAATTTTAATGGTCTTTTAAAAAAAAATTCTTAATTCAATTCGACGGTGGATGAAGGCTTGATGAGCACGCAGTTGGTATAGTGTCAAATAAATGAGCTTTACTTGTCAAAGGTGGGTCAGGGGAAAATCTTCCTGTAGTTGCAGTCTTTAATGTACAACAATTTTAATCATCTAGAAGGATAAATCTTTTCCTTTGACTTTTTGTTGTAAAGCTTCCTTGTGATAGTGTGCCTATATGGGATATACCTGGGTATGTGTGCATGAGTCCCATGAAAATGGATAATACTTTTTAAATAATGAGCAAGGGTAAATGTGGTATTTTCAAAAGCAGTATTTGAGTATCCATTGTTAAACAAGCATGGCACAATATTTGGTAGTGGATTACAAGGAAACAGAGTTCCAGAATCTTGTGCCTATGAACCCCACCCACTAGCCCTATTTTCAGGACTCTTTATTACAATATTCAATAATTACCACAAATTCTGCATTTCAAAAATGGTGCTTACTGTACTTTTACTCGCCACTGAATTTACCCTTAAAAAACTTTGATTAAAAGTAGCGATGTAAATGATTCCCTTATTCTCCAAAATTGGGCCAGGGGAAAATCTTCCTACAGTTGCAATCTTTAATATACAACAATTTTAATCATCTAAAAGGATAAATCTTTTTCTTTAGCTTTTTGCTGTAAAGCTTCCATGTGACAGTTTGCCTATATGGGATATACTTGAGTATCTGAGCATGAGTCCCATGAAAATGGATAATACTTTTTAAATAATGAGCAAGGATGAATGTCGTATTTTCAAAAGCAGTATTTGAGTATCCATTGTTAAACGAGCATGGCACAATATTTGGTAGTGGATTACAAGCAAACTGAGTTCCAGAATCTTGTGCCTATGAACCCCACCCACTAACCCTATTTTGAAGAGTAGTAGTACCATTGGATGAACTTATTGTAGCTGTATGTGATACAGCTTTTATTATTTGCAAGAACTCCACCAGTCTTAAGCCCTTCTTAGCTTAAGCATCCACAATAGAATTAGCCGATTTAAGGTTATAACTTCAGAAAATAATAATGGTGATAGATAAAGACCAATAATCATTAAATAGGAATTGAAAATTAATCTGAACAACTGACCTTCTTATTAGAGGTCTAGACAATTACATTAGATGAATCAGTCTCTACATTGAGGTCGCTATGTACTTGAAAGAGCATATAAATGCACAAAGACATGCTCACAACATGCTCACTATTGTATTGATTATTGGGTTTTCCAAAACATGAGAAATTTGACCTTGAATATGCAAGATTTGATTGGTGTTTGGAAAATCATAACTACAATTGATTGTTTTAAACTAAACCTTGATTGTGTTCCCTATCTCAGCATCAAACCTAAATCTAGGTTTGGGTTTTAAAACTTCGCTTCAACTTGTTTACTTTACAGTTAAAATGGTTGAGCTCTCTGGGTTTCTTTATCTTATGCATAGTCCTCTATGATTTGATCTAATTTCCATCTAATTGATCTCTCTTTAGATCAACAATTGGAATTCCTTTGGTAAATCTCTTTGACGAACGAACGTAGAATTAAACTTGAGCTTTCTCTTATTAATAATTAACTCGAGCTTAATCATTCATTGCCTAACTAAGCTAATTTACATGCTTTTTCGAGATTCATCCCATTGACAGTACCATGCATAGTATTCCAAGACTTAATTAGGAGTACATACAAAATATGAAAGAATGGTTGATGTATGTGAATCAACGTCCATGTTATCAAGAGAAATGTTTTCTCTATGAGTAAAAAGGGGCCCACCTTTAATCCGATCAGGCACTTTCCCTCCATGATCCCGTACAAAGTCCAATTTTAATCTCATCAAACCATTACCTCCCTGATTCTTTCTTCACCCTTTTATCCACTGAAAAACCACCACCTTCACTAATACCGAGGGCAAGGACCTAGGTGGGCCCCACAAGCGGGACACCTTATGTCAGTTGTTAAACCTGACCTTTACCAGAATGGCCCCACAAGAAGCCTCCAAATACGAGTCCGAATGCCCGGTTTCAAAGAAATATGAAAATGATGTTTCGGTGAATCACTACTTTAAAAATCGAGATGAAGAAACCAACGAGATTTTGCTCTAAAATCTCCCCTGACCACAAAACGTCATCTCATCTATTCTTGGATGTGTTGATGGGTAATTTTCCTTTTCTCTTTCTGAACTTTTCTTTCCTCTAAGCCCTCTCTCTTGAATTTTATGAACCTCAGATTCTCATAACCTTTTCTACTGTTCTTTTAAATTCTAATTCGTTAGTAATCTTTTTTATTTTTTTTAATTGTTCAAATATCTTACAATGTGCTCTTTTTAGTTCAAATATAACACTGGATTCAACATATATATATATATATATTTTGTCTGACTATATCATTTTAGATTTTCTTCTTTATTTTCTTTGGTAATAACTGCCTATACTCGGCATGTGCCTTAGTCAGTTGCTATGGTAAACGCCCCCCCCACAATTGAATTTTACCACGCTCACTTCCCAACTGGGTTTCATCCAACCTCTTCAATTATCCCTTGTACAAATTTTACCACCCTCACTTCCCCCAACTGGGTTTCATCCAATTCACCCCTTTTACCTTATACCTTACCTACATTTCTCGTGCAAATATCTTCAATTTAATTACAGTGATAGTTCACTCCTTCTACCCTAGACCTTACCTACATTTCTCCTGCAAATATCTTCAATTTAATTACAGTGATATTATGATGAGTTGATGCTTATGATAATTGATGTAGGAGCAAATGGGCCAAGTCTATGTTGGAGTTTGGCTCATTGGTTTCTTTGCAAGCCCATTAACCACAAGGGGATTTTTGTCATTGGCGAGCAGATGTGATCAAAGGTTTCTAAAAACTTTCCATGCAAATATGGACGTCCAAGTTCATTTGAGAATGCAAGAGATTGAGATTAATTTCCAAGAGATGGTACAATCTCCTAAGAAATTATTCGTAATGAGACCAAAATCCTAGACAATCTCCTAAAAGGGATGATAAATTAGAAATGGACCCAACTTCATTCGAAGTAATTTTAAATAGTCGAAATGTAATTTTGAATGATTTGGGATCCATTTACCATTTCTAATGAAAGCTAGGGATTCTGAATTATTGGAGAAAATGGATAACATACCCATAAAATGAAGAGGGTGTATAGAAATACTAATGGTGGGTCCCAGTAAGTAAAATTTTTTATTTGAGCCAATTTTTCATGGAATGCTAGAATTGAGTTTGCAATGATGTAAATTGTAATAGCTTTTATAAAAAAGAAAAAAAAAAAAAAAAAAAAAAGCACCTTCCATGATGGCAGTTCGTGTTAGCAATAGCACAGCCTCTTGGAGCAGGGTAAAATTAGCTTATCTAAGGTGGGTCATTCCTAGAAAATAGTCGGGATGAGATTCCATGTGTTTCAATAGACACACTGTGCTTGTCTTCCTATCAGATATCAGATGAGAGGACGTTTTGGAGTTAGGGCGAGACTCTGAAATGTTGTGAAATCTCGCTGGTTTATTTATCTCGTTTTTTAAAATAGCAATACGAGGTGGCGCTCAGTGATTCGTAGGATCAGCGTTTCCCTGTTTCACTCCCCAATACGAGTCAAAAAACCGTCCTTATTATTCTCATCTAAAGCACCTGCTGCACCTGGGAGTCGATGCAGACGGAGAAGGTACATGCTGCTATGCCAATTCCACTGGTCCCCTTTCATGTCACATCACCACCAACATAAACCACACCAATGCGACCGTCGGCCTCAATAAAAATCCAAAACTCTACCTTCTGCCCAAAAGTTCAACTGACGAGCTGATCATCTGTCGGGGTCCCCACAACGCATGCCACTGCCAGTGAGGAGAAGTACTCCATGCAAAATGACCTTCCTATGGTGAAATCGCCCTTTCCGCCTCTTTGGCCCCCGCTGTGCTGAAGGTGGCGCGGGAAGTCGGATTGCATGGTATTTTTTCAAATACGGACTAGTATCATGAATGGCCGGCCAAACTCCAAAGGCAAACCAACCGATACATATGGGAGGACCCCACCAAGGTGTAATGTAAATCAACTGAGATTCTTGTGTTTATTCATCATCCTCTTAATCTGATCGCATAAATCTTGAATTGGCATGACTCCTTATTACAAGATTCAATAATTACAGCAAATTCTACATTTCAAAATTAGTGCTTAGTGTACTTTTAATCACCACTGAATTTACCTTTAAAGAGCTGTGATTAAAAGTAGCGATGTAAATGGTTCTCTCATTCTCTGATTACCTAGAGGTTCCGATCTGTTAATAACCGGGTTTGGATCTTTATTTAAGTTCTAATAAGTAAATGAGACTAGGTATGGGTTCTTTTTTTTCTTGTACCCGTAACCTAAATGGTTCCGATTCTACCTTTGGTTCAAACTTGTGGACCAAAAACCCGACATATTTTCTCAATTTTTAAAAAATCCTCCTTAAAGCTAGTTTTTTTTCCCCTAAACTAAATCATTTTATACCTAACTCACAGGGGCGGACCGATGTAGTGATGACCTGGGCAGGCCCAGGTCAATGTTGAGTTACATGAGATATACATGGTACAAGCAATGCCCCACATAATCTAATAATTACTCGCCCCATAACTAAACCTGACGATTGCCCCACATGTCATAGAAGTAGAAACAGCTATCTTATATTTTGATTTCTTCTTCCATCAAGAATTTGAGATCGTCTTTACACCATTCTCTTTTTGCGGCTTCTTTTGTCATCACTGGTCCTCTAGTAGTTAGTCTCTCTCCCTCCCTCTCCAGATGTAGTATAATATCAATCACTCTACATCTAAATTTGAACCCTTAATTCTCAAATCATAATCCAGACCCAATGCCCTAAATCACCAAATCTAAAAATATATACAAATTTGAACATGCAGAAATCACTCCTGGGCATGCTTTAATCTTCAGTTCATATGTAAATCTGGCCTCAAGATTCATATATTTGGATAGCTTGAGTTACAATTAAGTGACAATTTCTCTTCTTTCCCATGAGCCCATGACCAGCTATAAGGAATTATTTTCACAGCTAAAGTAAGTGCATGACATTTTAATGAGAGAAATGTATGTTAATTGATGCAGTTAAGTATTTTGTGTATATTTAAATACAATGCATTTTCTCTTTTGCTATTGTTAATATGGAGAAAAGTTTAACAAAATCGAGCAAAGTTTAGCCCCACCCAAATAGAATTTTTAGGTCCGCCACTAATTGGATAGACCACCCATAAAAAAATTTCAAAGTGTGTTATGTTGCCTTAAAATATGAGTTTGAATTTCAAATAGCCGAACATGTATTTTAAATTACTCGGAAGGAACAATGAGAAAGGCGGAGAGCTAGCGAGCATTTGCCAAACATGCCCAAAATTGAAAATACTGGATATAAGTTCGTTGGAATTTTCTTTACGTGAAATGCACAAATAGTTAATTGCCAGTTTGAGGAGTCAATCCTTTGACCTTTTTTAATGTTTTCTCCTTTTTCAACATCAAATCGGTCCCACGGTGCGTTTCTTGATTTAATTGTAGGATTCACAGCAAGTTGACCATAAGGATTCTAGATATGTCTCTATGCACCTTACAAGCTATCGGGTCATATAAGGGTCCTACAGGGTCCAGACCTAGGTTACATGAGTTCCCTATAAATGATTAGTTGAGTTTTATATATGGGATTAGTTATGGGCTGCTTTTAGACAAAAGCAAAAGTGGGATATTGTATTAATAAGAAGAAAAAAAATTTGTGAAAAGCAATAGGAGGAAAACCAAAATACAACGTCCCCAAGGAAACTGGACCTAAAACGGTGAGTAATTTGGTATTATAGAGAATTTATTATAGTCCCACCAACTTTATTTATTTATTTATTTTTGTTATTGGAGGGTCCCAACTCTTTGGGCTGGACTAATCCCTCCGGGCCCCGAGGGAAGCCAGGTAAACTTCCCTTTAGCCCCAGTGTGGTAGTGAAGTTTCGAACCTATAATTTCTGAATGCAAACCGTAGTCCTAGGCCAGCTGAGCTATCCCTTGGGGTTATAGTCCCACCAACATGGTTCAACTGAAACAAACAAACAAATTAAAAGAAAAAGAAGAAGAAGAAGAACCTGACCCAAATTATGAAAATGGTTAACAATGTCATCCCCTCGGCCGTTGGATCAACCGCATGATCACACAAATCAATATACTAGCTGATAACTTTGTGTGTGTCTCAGTGGTATATATAACAAAATAGTGTATATAAAATGAAACATTCTGCACAATGGTGGACCCAATATTTTTATTTGGGTGGTAGGGATAATGGTCAAGTGAAAAAGTCAAATACTAAAATAAGAGTTTTCATAAATTACTAAAGGAATTTTTGAAATTACGTGGGTGTGGCCGTACCCACGTGTGACCACTTGGGTCCGCCCCTGATTCTGCCCAATCTAAGAATTTTATGGTTTCCCATTCTTATCGCCTGCTTCGCATTTCTACTTACATTTTCATTTGAACCAGCATCGCATCTTGGGCAATGATCTTCACACTGTTGCTACTGAGACAAAAGTTTGGTGTTAGCCATTCATACATATAAGCTACTTTGACGAAAGGGTAAATATGAATGCAACTATGGCTTGGTTGCTTAATGGATTTAAACACTTGGGATTTAATTCCTATAACCAGTTAAAATAAATAATCAAATGTGAATTTAGAAAATAACCATCAAATAATCTCTATTTTAATAAAAATTGAATCAAGGGAAGATGAGAAATAAAAAATGAATACCTAGCCATCACCTAACTAATTCAATACAATTCAAGTCAATATCTCATCTGCATCTTTACCTTATATGATTCGCCCTGCACCTTATATCTCTTACCCTCATCGTTATAATAATCCTTTGCTGGTGCTCGTTTCACAATAAATTCATATGTATTCAATTTCCAGTACTTGAGGGAAAGAAACAAGTCCTTGGGAAAAATTAGATAGAATGGCTTTGACAAACCAATTGCCATTTGGTGCACTGATCTTCTACGGTAATTATTCTCCTTCAAATGAAAAAAGCCCTAGCTATGAGTCCCAAAATAAAATAAATAAATAAATAAACACATAAAGGAGGATTTCTGCAATGTTTCAAGTAAAGTTCTATAGATGACGCCTTCAAATTTATTGTGTATGTGTTGTGACCCCCTCGGTGATGGAAAATTTTGCTGGATCTACTACTTGTTGCATTAAAACATGTTTCCAAATGTAACAGGAGATGACTATCTCAAGATATTTGTGATATTTTGAAGCCCAAAGTCAGAACCATTCCAAAAATTCTCATAATGAATTGGCTTGATTATGGACGCAGGGAATTGGGACCAAATTTGAATAACTATGGGACATCGAACAAAAGGTGAACAATTTTTTCTTCTCTGAGTCACATAGGTTACGTTTGAAGGGACGTTATTATCGGAAACATGTCCTTTCAAGGAAAAGTTCTCAAATTTGATGGAAAATCGATCCATCCTCTTATTTAATGTTCCATATTCATACATCTCTTATAAATGCCAATTCGCACTGTATCTCTGCCAGCATTATGGGCCTAGGGAGACTTAGTATCTTTGACCACACTCCCTCCTTTGCTTTGTATCTAAACTTCAATAACATGAGGTTTAGTATAAATCGTTTGTCATGTATGGCAATGTAATCCTTTTTGCCAACGTTCAATCGAAATGTACCAATCGGTGTCTGGTCATGTTTGGCAATAAGCACATATGCACCGTCTAGACCTTCCTCCATATAGTCACTGAAATAAATGGATGTATCCATTAGTTAGTAGAGTCCACCCGCAGCCTCGATCTTACCATCACCCAAATGCTACATTGTGCACTATGATCTGAGTCACCACACAGTTGAAATGGTCAAGCTCTATTGGTCTCTTACATTTCTTAATCTTCCATAGCATCTTCTAATACACAAAATATCTGTTCATGTTGAGGGAAAAAAAAAAAAAAACTGATCTCCATATTAAAATTTAGCACATACGAACATTACCATGTATATTCCCGGACTCAATTAGGAGTTCATACAAATATCAAAGAATGGTTGATGCGTGTGTGAATCAACGTCCCTGGCAAGAGAAATGTTTTCCTATGAGTAACAAGGGGCCCACCTTTGATCAGATCAGGCACTTTCTCAAGCTCTTTCCCTCTATGAACTAGTACCAAGTTTAATTTTATACTCATGAAAAAAGTATCTACCCTTAAATTGAATATCAAACCCAGCCACGGAAAAAAAAAATTCTGGAAAAAGAGTCATTTATTGAATTGAAAAGGTTACAAAAACAAGGGCAGGCCTCTTTTGCTCACTGCAGCTCACTGCAGGTATGAGAGAGAGAGAAAAAAACATTTCTGCATTTCTGCTGGCCCATGTGTCCAGCTGCACAACGGCTATAAAGGTACCAGCCAGCTCGCCTAGTACAACCAGTCTGTTTCATTGGCATACGGCTTTCTCCCCTCCTCCGGTCTCGAAATCCCTACTCCTTCTCGAGGTTTTGGATTAAGCAACCTCCGCAAAAACAGCCTGAAATCGATACCAGGAGAAGATGGGTGAGGAATTAACGAAATTGCATGCGGAAGTAAGACTCAACCACCGGAAATCGATAACCGAGTGGAATGAGAGAGACGCTGATAGCTTGATGACTACCATTCGTGGTCAAAATGAGCTTGGGGAGACGGTGCTTCATGTGGGTGCCCGATATGGAAGGAGGGAAATGGTGGAGTTTCTTCTCGGTTTATGCACCGATTCTGAAGAAAAAGGGCATCTTCTCAAGGTGGCGAACAGAAGAGGTTTTCTGGCCATCCATGAGGCGATATTGTGTGGAGAATCACACACAGCCATGCTGCTACTTCGCCATCACCCCATGCAACAGACGGCCATGCAACAGACGGTAGATCCTCAGTCATCACATCGAGTCCAAGCACAAAAAAGTTCCGATGGTATTATCCTTCTCAGTTTTTTTTTATACTAATCTGTTAAAGTTATCTTCATCATCAAAGTTTATTCTGTGCTTCATGCGCAATTTGGGGTTTTTTAGTTGCCTCTCCTTGTTGCTCTCTCTTTGTTTCTGCTGGGGACCTTTGCCCTTTTCCCTCTTTCCCTTAATACATTTTGCCTTTAAGAAGAAGAAGATTAAAAGAAACGTTGTTTAACGATGTAAGTACACCCCCTGTTCATCAGGGGCGGAGCCAGGATTTCATCTTGGGGGCGCCAAAACTTGGGTGAGGTGGGGCCAGGGCAGGATGGGTTGTAGAAAAAAATTCCAAAAACCTGTGGGGGCCCATTTTGGTGCTTTAATAGGGTTTTCCAAAGGCCAGTGGGGGCTGGGTTGTAGGAAAAAAATCCAAAAACCTGGGGTGGCCCATTTTGGTGCTTTAATAGAGTTTTCCAAAGCCCGGGAGGCCCATTTTGGTACTTTAAATGGGTTTTCCAAAGGCCAGGAGGGGCCCATTTTGGTGCTCTAGAGGATTTTCCAAAGTCCAGGGGGGGCCAGGGGCCCCCGGGCCTCAATGTGGTTCCGCCCCTGCAGTTCATATAGGAGCACTCGCAGTTTATATAGGTGGTTCTGGTATCAAAGTAGTGAAAAAAAAAAAAAAATGCACTAATGTAATGCCAGCGTAGAAGGGATGGGTATCTATCAAAAACTGTAGTCACATATGTTAGCTCCATGTATTTTATGATTAAGATCTGTTTATTTTAAAATTTCGTTAATCTTGTACAAATTCAGATTTATTTAAGTACACATAAATTACAATCTTGGATACACAATTATCTAAAGCCAAACAAGAAAACAGTATAGGGAAACAGTTACTAGAATTATCTTAAGTGAAAAAAAGCATATATGAGAACTTAAAAAATCATAACACTACAAGAAAAACTGAAACATAGAGTGGCCCCCGCTAAAACTTGTAGCGGCGGCTAGATTGACCAAGTCGATGCTATACAGACGGTGGGTATATGTTTTAGCGGGGCTGCCAGTTTTTAGTGGGGGCCAATGGCCGCAAGTAAAAAGTTTCGCTGGTAGATTAAATGTAAAAAATATCTTTAGTGGGGGCCTTTGGTCACCGGTAAAAGTTAAATAAAGTTGCTGCTAAAGAGAAAATGTTTTAGCGTTGGTCAGGTGGGCCCCGCTAAAAGTGGTCATTTAAAAAAAGTCAAATAATTTCTTTATAAAAAACTTTAATTTCATTTTATGCGCATAACCTGCTTTTCGTGCATAAACTTATTTAAGTCAATATGGACAAAGTATAACAAGAAATAAACAACAATTACAATTGTGGGTTTTATTTTGTTCTTAAAACGAATTACCCATCTCCAATTTGCCATAGTCTACTTGAATGACGATTGAGGTTACAACAAAAGATAGTCTTTTGAACAACCAAACACCCTACATGAGTCCTTTTCACCCAATTTCAAGCTATACAACTGTGGTAACAAATCCCTCTAAAACCATCACCACCATCTTAACTCTTCACCTTCATTTCTTCATCAAAGGGCCTTCACCTTCCTTTTAGTCGCCATCTCTTAGTAATCATCAAGACAACATCCAAACAGCTGCAAGTACAATTGTTAGAATTGAGTTAGCTAACATATTTTTTAACATCACCTTAGTTAAAGACAATTATATTTCAATGTTACTTACTCTAATTAAGCTCTCGCAACTCCAAGGGCTATCCGGATGCATGAATTCCAGGGTGCCATTACTACAGTATTTATAGCAAAGTAAACGATGCCTATGCTCCACACAACTGATTAAAAGATGATAAAAATACTAATAAATAATCATTTTAAAATAATGAATATTACAAAACAAAGAAAAAAAAAAAAAAACAGATAAATCTAAGTAAGAATAGGTACCATTAACCTGACAGTTCATTCAAGTAATTGAACCAACTTACCTCATGCCCATCTGCCCTTCTCCAATGCTCGGAAGTAAGACAACAAATACCAGAAGCTTAAATGCTCACTACAAAATGGAGAAACAATGAGAGGAAAAAGATCAAACCATCTCAATAGAAAGAAAAATTAGAACCATAAAAGAATTGCATAAAGAAATAACTCGATCAAACAAGCTCATTGTATCAAAACCCTCAAAGAGATCACTCGCCAAGATGAACAACCGAAGAAAAGAATGTAATTTCCAGAACCAACAAGTTGACACATTATCTAATAGATTAGTATAACGCAAATACAGAAGATTTCGTCTAGAGAGATAAGAACAATATAAGAATAAAATTAATGCATACAGAATCATGTCTCACAATGATAACTACATGGCATGATGCAAAGAAAACTGAGAGGGTCAAATGTTAATTAAAACCCAAACCAACTGACGAGTCTATGCTGCCACCATACAAAGACTTCTCCAGTATAGAAAAAAAGATCAATTACAGCCCAGGCAACCTTCTTGGTTTTATATAATATGTAAGGAAATTATCTTTAAGTCCATTGCTTGGACCACAAGTCCTTTCCTTTCCCGAATTGTGGTCATTATAGGAAATCTGTTTTCTTAGGATACATGCTATTCCTTATACAAAAAGGTTTCTTAATGAGATGTATTCCATAACAAACTCTACCTTGATGGATGGTTGAGATTAAGTCTATGGAAACCTTGATTGGAAATTCGGTCCTCTTTTCACCTATAAAACAAAGCCTTTCGTCCATCACAAAGGCATTCACGAAAATCAACCCTACACGTGATTATCATGCTATTCACGATCTTAGGGTTCATGTTAAAAATAGTATAACATAATACACACTCCCATTTCCTTACAAAGAAACTTATGATTCAACGTAGGATTTTAACATACACAAAAAAATTTCCTATGCCATTATTCCTAAAACAGCAAAAAAGGTTTTGTCAGCGTACCCGGTATGTGAGGGCACATCAAGTGATATTACCTGCCAAATAGTTAACACAATGATTAGCCCAAATAAATCGGCAATTTTGTACAATGCATACAATTCCACCCACTGAATGGCTTTGATCTTCCAAACATATACTAAAAATGAAAATACCCTATTCACATAAAGAAAAGGAATATGTTGGAATTTAAAGCAAATACGATAGAAGTGGCTAAATTGTAAGGAAGAAAATAACCAATGCCCTTAAAGGATGTAATAACCAAGCATGTAAGATTATTTTGGTAGGCAATGTTGTGTATGAAGAATGCAACCTATAGAGTTTTATTAAACATAATATCAGGTAAAGAAACATTGAGGTCGAGTAAACTTGGGAGCTGATCTAGTGTGAAATTAATTTCTACCTTAACACAGGCAGAGGTCCCGCTTACTAAATCTCTATTGAATATCAAACTGATGTGATTAAACTAGTGATTAACCTTAATTCCAAGTTTATAAATAACAAAAAAGATATTACATACGATAGATAATTTAGGCAATTGAGATCCTGTAATGGCAAGAGAAAAATTCACTCATTAATTCTTCGTGCATCCTGAAAACACCTGAAAACCACCCAAATTATTCCAGCTAAAAGACCAGGGAAAAAAATAGAAAAGGGAGAAATAGCAATTCTATGGACTTTCTGTGCCTGGTATTTCTCGAATACTTGGTTTTTCTAAATTAATAAATTCAAGGCGACTAGATCTATAATTGGAATCAACCCACTTTATGATTTTCTTGTACAACATATGAACACCTCCCATGAAATTAAGCCCAAAGAAAATTTTGATGGAGCTTGTAATCAATCATTCACCAAGTTACCATAAACAACAATAATCACATAGAAGATTGTCATAGGAACAGATCTAGTCGCATAGCTAGTGAAGTTTGAAATACCATTCATCTACAAAATACGCTTGCGAAAACAGTACCTTTTGAATGACGACATGTGTATCATAAGCCAAACGAGCATCCACCTCAGTTGCCACTGGACCAGGTACCAAATTTGTCATGTCAGCCCCAACATTCACCAATGCCTCTGTGAAACCAAAATCAATTATTGCAGACACAAGACAGAAAAAAAGGATACAGATTCAATACAACACCAAGATACATACCTTGTTAAACATACAGGACATGCGGATATTAGAATCCTCCTGTGTAAAACATTCTCCATTCGCAAGCGCAGTTTCTATAGCACTCTACAACAACTCCATAATCAAAAGACCAAATCACTGAATCTAATTCCGCAACTAAATCAAAACAAATTCAGACTTGTAGATGCCATCCTTACCCTATATTTAGTATCCAGAAGGCTGCAAATACCTAGAAGAAGCGCAGAGCTAACAGTAGCAGCAGTCGGCGGAAACCTACATGATGTAATTACATCTTTTACTTCCCAAATCCAGTTGAGATTTCAGATCCTGAACTAGTTGAAATCAGAGAGCATAAACCAACCCAAGTTTGATGTTATTTCCCAGTCTAAACTGGCTAATGCAGTCACTTGCTCCTACCATAGAAGTTGCTATGATTCCTGATCTTGCTG
This sequence comes from Umbellularia californica, assembly GCA_028538565.1. Classification (NCBI taxonomy): domain Eukaryota; kingdom Viridiplantae; phylum Streptophyta; class Magnoliopsida; order Laurales; family Lauraceae; genus Umbellularia; species Umbellularia californica. The sequence continues at coordinate 5,777,753 of JAPQWN010000001.1, read as the reverse complement.
CAGAAAAATTAACAATCACCACCCAATCAGTTATGGTGGTGGTCAATGGCACTGTGCACACAGCTCTTGCTTTGGCCTCTCCCCAGCCAAATCAGTCTCAATCACATGATGAGGCTATAATTAATGTGGGGTCGGAAATAGGCCTCAATCTATCTGTGAGATGATGATCCAATCTATTTCCACATTACTTTCGATATTCATTCAGCTGAGACTACTTCTGAGACTGAATCCACCCTTCAAAAGGCCACAATTCTCAACTCTATTTCTGCAGAAACAGAGCATATGCCACAAACCAAACTTTGCATGACCAAGATCTTCATGATCAAGGGCCCGTCTAGCTAAAAGAAGAAAGGAGGGGTAAGAAGTTGGTTGGAAACTCTTCTAAGGGCCTATCAAAAGGTAAATTGCCACAATCCCTCATCCCAAACTCATGATTAAGATCCCATGTATTGGAACTGCAAGGTATCAGTTTGCTACTTCCAGCTCTAGGACCGGGTTACTACTTACTAGTAATCAGGGTGGGTTTTAATAGGTAGAATTGCCTAATAATTTATGTGGCAGAAGTGAACAAGAAGAAACTCCATGAAAAGATAGTTCGAACTCTCAAGCTGAGAGTTCGAACTCTTGAACATTCTGAGAAATGGCTTGGAAAAGATTTTCTTCACACGTTCGAACTCTCCTTCCAAGAGTACGAGCTCTTGAACTTTTGGTGTCTTGACTTGGACTTGATTATGGAGACGAACCTTTCTACTTTGTATATTCTTCGAGAAGAGGAATTTGCAGTCCAATCTAGAAAAGAAGGATTACATTTGAATGACCCAAGTTTTGTTCGAACCCAAGAATGATTACCAACACTCAAAACCTTACACTTTCTTTCAATCTTCTTGAATTACTTCATCCTAGGTTGAGAAAACAATAGTTTCGCACTCACCATGCGTCCATTAGAGCAATCTCCAGGACAGAATTTCACATAAATCACCACAACAATGAGAGGCAGTTACCTTTAAAACGAAATTCAGCACCAGGCTGACTGCTTGCTTGTAGTGAAAAACACCATTTGAAAGTATCATTAACCATCCTTACAAAGAAAGAAAATACAATGTATCATTAACCATCCTTACAAAGAAAGAAAATACAATGTCAAATGTAAGTAGATAGCAACAAGCTACTTTAAGACTCTAGACAGACCACCATTTGTTCTGAAACAAGTCACACATCGCGATCTACTCCAAAGCAAAATAGGCCAATGTCAAAGAAAAAACTTAAAAAGGCACCTAGAAAAGCCAGGTAGGCAATTCTCATTATGATGATCCCCAGCCATTCTACTTTATAGGTCCTCTCACGGACTCTAAAATCTCTCCCACTGACCATGCATATCGCTGAAATCAAGCCAGCGCCCATGGCAGTCGCAATGCAAATGAGAAAAGCCCTAAAAGCAGGCTCATGCAACATATTAGGCAAGCCGAGGGCATTGAATGCGCCTGGCACTGTCAGCATAGATGTGAAGCAAGCTGCAATTAGCCAAGGAAGTAAATTGGCATATGCCTGAGACAACTGTGTTTTCCTATCTACTGCTCGTGCCTGTGTGACATTAGTTTCTTCTCTGTCCACTTGAACAGTCCATTCTCTAAGATCTTCCTTAAGTTGCAGCTGTCTCCTTTCCTTTTGTACTTTTTTCTTGCCTTTCAGTCCTGCCCTTGCTTTCTTGCCTTTCAGAATTTTCAATACCTGTTGTTTTGCCAAAGTTAGAAAGAAGAAGCCCTGACGAATAAAGAAGTCTCTATAAAAAAGCAAACAATAAAGAAAAGAATTGAGAGATAGCTACCTCATTGGTAAATTCAGACTCCTTGGCCACATCCAGTGCCTTTTGCCATTTTGCATTTCTAGCATTTATATTAGCGCCATGGGCAATCAACCATTGGGTTGCTGCCACGTCCTTATATCTTACGGCATAATGGAGGGGTGTGTCCCCCTCATAGTCTGGCTCGTTGAATAATACTCCTCCCACTTCTTCACACCATTTTTCAGGCCACCTTCCATTTTCAATAGCTATGTGGAGCAGGTTCTTCCCATTGGCATTTGGTTTTATAACTTTAATAATGTCTACCAAAAAATCAAAGGATTTCCATTATCCTCTTGTAGCACATACTTCTAGTGGAAATTGCCCATAAATTTCACTAACAAAACCTACTCCACGTCGCACCAGTAGTTCATTAATGATAACATTGTCATCCGCAATCAGAGCATAATAAAAGGCATCTTTGAAATCTTTCAAATTATTGCTTTGTCGTTCTTCAGCGATCTCTGCAAATTTCCATTGTCAGAGAAAAATAAAAGAACAATGTACTAATGAACTGGCATTTTCATAGTTTCAATCAAAATATATCTAAGCAATATACTAATGAACAATCTGTGTAATTGAAGCATATTAAGACTCTGATGTGAAAAGTAATGAACTGACATTTTCGTAGATTGGTTCCTAACAGTGTTATGACCCCAACATCAATAGAAAGAAAACAACAAGAAGGATGGAATATGGATACTGAATTCATTGCTCAAGGACATTTTTTCTGTTATCAACATTCTCTTCTGTCGAATAATTTTCTCCATACGTTCTTGAATGACAAGGCCTTTGCTTAGATAGCAATTAGCAACTCTAAAATATGTGGTTCTGGATGAATTTTAAGTTCTCATATATGCTTTTTATCACTTAAGATACTTCTATAAACTATTTCCATATTAGATAATTCTATTAACTACTTCCATATTCTGTTTTCTTGTACAGAAGTAGTTAATAGAATTATCTAATATGGAAATAGTTTATAGAATTATCTTAAGTGATAAAAAGCATATATGAGAACTTAAAATTCATCCAGAACCACATATTTTAGAGTTGCTAATTGCTATCTAAGCAAAGGCCTTGTCATTCAAGAACGTATGGAGAAAATTATTCGACAGAAGAGAATTTTGATAACAGAAAAAATGTCCTTGAGCAATGAATTCAGTATCCATATTCCATCCTTCTTGTTGTTTTATTTCTATTGATGTTGGGGTCATAACGCTGTTAGGAACCAATCTACGAAAATGTCAGTTCATTACTTTTCACATCAGAGTCTTAATATGCTTCAATTACACAGATTGTTCATTAGTATATTGCTTAGATATATTTTGATTGAAACTATGAAAATGCCAGTTCATTAGTACATTGTTCTTTTATTTTTCTCTGACAATGGAAATTTGCAGAGATCGCGGAAGAACGACAGAGCAATAATTTGAAAGATTTCAAAGATGCCTTTTATTATGCTCTGATTGCGGATGACAATGTTATCATTAATGAACTACTGGTGCGACGTGGAGTAGGTTTTGTTAGTGAAATTTATGGGCAATTTCCACTAGAAGTATGTGCTACAAGAGGATCATGGAAATCCTTTGATTTTTTGGTAGACATTATTAAAGTTATAAAACCAAATGCCAATGGGAAGAACCTGCTCCACATAGCTATTGAAAATGGAAGGTGGCCTGAAAAATGGTGTGAAGAAGTGGGAGGAGTATTATTCAACGAGCCAGACTTTGAGGGGGACACACCCCTCTATTATGCCGTAAGATATAAGGACGTGGCAGCAACCCAATGGTTGATTGCCCATGGCGCTAATATAAATGCTAGAAATGCAAAATGGCAAAAGGCACTGGATGTGGCCAAGGAGTCTGAATTTACCAATGAGGTAGCTATCTCTCAATTCTTTTCTTTATTGTTTGCTTTTTTATAGAGACTTCTTTATTCGTCAGGGCTTCTTCTTTCTAACTTTGGCAAAACAACAGGTATTGAAAATTCTGAAAGGCAAGAAAGCAAGGGCAGGACTGAAAGGCAACAAAAAAGTACAAAAGGAAAGGAGACAGCTGCAACTTAAGGAAGATCTTAGAGAATGGACTGTTCAAGTGGACAGAGAAGAAACCAATGTCACACAGGCACGAGCAGTAGATAGGAAAACACAGTTGTCTCAGGCATATGCCAATTTACTTCCTTGGCTAATTGCAGCTTGCTTCACATCTATGCTGACAGTGCCAGGCGCATTCAATGCCCTCGGCTTGCCTAATATGTTGCATGAGCCTGCTTTTAGGGCTTTTCTCATTTGCATTGCGACTGCCATGGCGCTGGCTTGATTTCAGCGATATGCATGGTCAGTGGGAGAGATTTTAGAGTCCGTGAGAGGACCTATAAAGTAGAATGGCTGGGGATCATCATAATGAGAATTGCCTACCTGGCTTTTCTAGGTGCCTTTTAAAGTTTTTTCTTTGACATTGGCCTATTTTGCTTTGGAGTAGATCGCGATGTGTGACTTGTTTCAGAACAAATGGTGGTCTGTCTAGAGTCTTAAAGTAGCTTGTTGCTATCTACTTACATTTGACATTGTATTTTCTTTCTTTGTAAGGATGGTTAATGATACATTGTATTTTCTTTTTTTGTAAGGATGGTTAATGATACTTTCAAATGGTGTTTTTCACTACAAGCAAGCAGTCAGCCTGGTTGCTGAATTTCGTTTTAAAGGTAACTGCCTCTCATTGTTGTGGTGATTTATGTGAAATTCTGTCCTGGAGATTGCTCTGATGGACGCATGGTGAGTGCGAAACTATTGTTTTCTCAACCTAGGATGAAGTAATTCAAGAAGATTGAAAGAAAGTGTAAGGTTTTGAGTGTTGGCAATCATTCTTGGGTTCGAACAAAACTTGGGTCATTCAAATGTAATCCTTCTTTTCTAGATTGGACTGCAAATTCCTCTTCTCGAAGAAGATACAAAGTAGCAAGGTTCGTCTCCATAATCAAGTCCAAGTCAAGACACCAAAAGTTCAAGAGCTCGTACTCTTGGAAGGAGAGTTCGAACGTGTGAAGAAAATCTTTTCCAAGCCATTTCTCAGAATGTTCAAGAGTTCGAACTCTCAGCTTGAGAGTTCGAACTATCTTTTCATGGAGTTTCTTCTTGTTCACTTCTGCCACATAAATTATTAGGCAATTCTACCTATTAAAACCCACCCTGATTACTAGTAAGTAGTAACCCGGTCCTAGAGCTAGAAGTAGCAAACTGATACCCTGCAGTTCCAATACATGGGATCTTAATCATGAGTTTGGGATGAGGGATTGTGGCAATTTGCCTTTTGATAGGCCCTTAGAAGAGTTTCCAACCAACTTCTTACCCCTCCTTTCTTCTTTTAGCTAGACGGGCCCTTGATCATGAAGATCTTGGTCATGCAAAGTTTGGTTTGTGGCATATGCTCTGTTTCTGCAGAAATAGAGTTGAGAATTGTGGCCTTTTGAAGGGTGGATTCAGTCTCAGAAGTAGTCTCAGCTGAATGAATATCAAAAGTAATGTGGAAATAGATTGGATCATCATCTCATAGATAGATTGAGGCCTATTTCCGACCCCACATTAATTATAGCCTCATCATGTGATTGAGATTGATTTGGCTGGGGAGAGGCCAAAGGAAGAGCTGTGTGCACAGTGCCATTGACCATCACCATAACTGATTGGGTGGTGATTGTTAGTTTTTCTGCAGCAAGATCAGGAATCATAGCAACTTCTATGGTAGGAGCAAGTGACTGCATTAGCCAGTTTAGACTAGGAAATAACATCAAACTTGGGTTGGTTTATGCTCTCTGATTTCAACTAGTTCAGGATCTGAAATCTCAATTGGATTTGGGAAGTAAAAGATGTAATTACATCATGTAGGTTTCCGCCGACTGCTGCTACTGTTAGCTCTGCGCTTCTTCTAGGTATTTGCAGCCTTCTGGATACTAAATATAGGGTAAGGATGGCATCTACAAGTCTGAATTTGTTTTGATTTAGTTGCGGAATTAGATTCAGTGATTTGGTCTTTTGATTATGGAGTTGTTGTAGAGTGCTATAGAAACTGCGCTTGCGAATGGAGAATGTTTTACACAGGAGGATTCTAATATCCGCATGTCCTGTATGTTTAACAAGGTATGTATCTTGGTGTTGTATTGAATCTGTATCCTTTTTTTCTGTCTTGTGTCTGCAATAATTGATTTTGGTTTCACAGAGGCATTGGTGAATGTTGGGGCTGACATGACAAATTTGGTACCTGGTCCAGTGGCAATTGAGGTGGATGCTCGTTTGGCTTATGATACACATGCCGTCATTCAAAAGGTACTGTTTTCGCAAGCGTATTTTGTAGATGAATGGTATTTCAAACTTCACTAGCTATGCGACTAGATCTGTTCCTATGACAATCTTCTATGTGATTATTGTTGTTTATGGTAACTTGGTGAATGATTGATTACAAGCTCCATCAAAATTTTCTTTGGGCTTAATTTCATGGGAGGTGTTCATATGTTGTACAAGAAAATCATAAAGTGGGTTGATTCCAATTATAGATCTAGTCGCCTTGAATTTATTAATTTAGAAAACCAAGTCTTCGAGAAATACCAGGCACAGAAAGTCCATAGAATTGCTATTTCTCCCTTTTCTATTTTTTTCCCTGGTCTTTTAGCTGGAATAATTTGGGTGGTTTTCAGGTGTATTACTGCGTATTTGACTCCACATTATGCTAATCGATGATATACACTCCAGGTTTTCAGGTGTACTAACATCAGATAGTTATGTGAAGTGCGACTTAGGATTTATTTACCTGGATTTAGAAGTTGGTGAAGGTGATTGCCCAAGGCTGGTCAACAGGTTTTTACTTGAATTTTCTTTGGAACCTACTCATTTTTATATCAAATTTTATGGGATTCATTTTATTGGCCTTTCGTATTTTGGTGCTGGAACTACTCCAAACTGGGTGCCGCCACAGTTGGGTTGCCCTCAAAAACATCAGAACTGGAAGCATCTGTTACCATATTCTCGAACCAATAATGTTACCATATTCTTTTAGGATGGTTACTAGTCTATTATCACCTTTAGCCTTATCCGAATAATCTGGGGTAGGACAAATACCCATCGTCAATACAAGGAGTACATAACAATCTCTTGCAAACTCTCTCTCTCTTGTATGCTTCTAGTTTTATATTTTGGATACTTTCACATGGTATCAGAGCTCTGGTATTCTGATCATCTGTCCATTCAAGTTTGAGAGAAGTTTTGAACAAGCACTAGAACATACTGTGATCAAAGGTGGCCCACCTATTGATCACCCAGCATCAGAAAACCTTCACATCTTGGTCATACATCTCCCCTGGGAATTCTGCACATTTTTTTTCAGATTTTTTGATCATCTGAGGTAGGCCATTCTCCCTGTTTTATACTTATCTCATCTGAGCAAATAGTTTTCATCTCAGCCGTTTCAAACGCAATGGACTTTTTGTTTTTAGGCCGAATTCCATTGTTTAGGCCTCGAAAAAGGCATTTTTCTATTTTTAATAAATTCTTGTTTTTGGAATAAATCTAGTTTTATAAGTCAGAATCGCGTCTCGTCGATTCTGCCTTCATTTCAGCGTTGATTATTAGTAGATTCTATGTTCGGTAAGATTTTGCCATTTTTGGCAAAATTACCATATTTAGTAAATTTCGTGTCTTGAGATCTAGGGCTAGTTCCCTATATATTTGATTGTAAGCCAGAAGGCAAGGACAATTTTTGAATAATATTAAAGGTTTATTTTAGAGAGTTTTTCTCTTTGCCTATTGTTTTGGTATTTGCAGGGATCAACAAAACAATAAATACCCATCATTCCTGGTATTATTCTTTGAGAATAATCAACAGGTTTCGTGGGAGATTGTGCATCTGGAGTCATCCACCAACGCTCGCTGCATCATGTTCACATCACTTTCCCATTCAGAGGTTGCTTTTTGCAGCATGTGGCAATAAGGGAATAGTGAAAGTTTTTTTAGGTGGGCCATTGGACGGACCTTTGGTATTTACTACAGTATCATGGGTTACAATTTGTCATTTCACCTCAAGTAACTTGTGATCTTGGCTGACATTATAAAATTCTTGCGACAACATTTGTTTGCTGAGACTTCACAGTGTCCAATGGAACTCCTGTTTTTTTATTTCATCCACATTGGTTTTTTTTTTATTTTTTTATTATTATTAATTTTTTTGTTCTTTTAACGAGTGATTTGTAAAAGCTCTTGCACATTGCACATTGCACATGTTCCTGATTATGTTCTAAAGTTAATTTGATGAACTTGACCTAAAGTTAATGAGTCTATCGGAAACTCAGTCAAACACATTCAAGATGCTTTTTTTTTTCTTTTTCCTTAAATAAACTTTGTTTCCTGTTAGATAAAATGAATTATAAGTTTGTTTAAATTCATTTTTGTATTGATGGGTTGATGAGCATTTGCACATACATTCAGTTGGGTGGACCATCATGGAAAGTTCCATTAGGAAGGAGAGATTCGACTACTGCCAACTTAACAGCTGCCAACAATGATATTCCCCCACCCACTTCAAATCTAAGCGCGCTTATATCGAGTTTTGCAAATCAAGTTCTCTCTGTTAAAGACCTAGTCTCTCTTTCAGGTTATGTATACAATTCTCTCTATTTCCATCCATACACTTAAGAGTCTTGCCTACATTACATGCTTGCATTGAAAATCCTGTGACGACACCTAGTCATGATGACACATTACCCTAAACAGGACATTGAAATCGAATGTGAAGAGGGTCTCATCATTGGTCAAGCAAATCTTGGCCATACCAAGTCCATCCCACTTTGGTCCACATAAGGACCTACATTTGAAGCCTTTTGGCCATGCCGGCACCTGAAATTCGGGCCTAGCTACTCCCATTTAAAGGCCAAATTAAGTATGCCCTGACCTTGCCAGATATATTAAACAACAGAAACACACTGAAAAAAAAGGCCAGTTGTCTGGTTGGGCTCAGATTTTAGACTTGTGGGTTGGATAAGGATGAGATTTTACTCCCCCAAAAGAATTATGGGGCCAAGCCGGATCATGTTCAACGACATTAATTGTGCTTCTGATCATGTTCATTAAAAATCAATATATACTTTTGAAATGGCTTCCAGGATCCCACACTATAGGACTAGCAAGATGCACATCTTTCAGAGACCGCATCTACAACGACACCAACATAGACTCCACTTTCGCGGCCAGGCTGCAAAAAAAGTGTCCGAGGGTTGGTAGCAACAATTCACTCTCTCGTCTGGACACCGCCACCCCTAAGCATTTCAACAATTACTACTACAGGAACTTGCTAAATGAAAAGGGTCTCTTACATTCAGATCAAGAGCTCACAAATACAACTACTACTCTTTCTCGTGTTGAATAGTATGTTAATGACCCCTCAACCTTCTTTAAGGACTTCGCAAAGTCAATGGTGAAAATGGGGAATATCAATCCCCTCACAGGAAGCAAGTAAGAGATCAGAATCAATTGTAGAAAGGTCAACTGATATATATATATATATATATATATATAGAGGAGGCCTCTTCTCAGCTCAAGTGCAGCATAAATTCCGCTCAAGCATGCCAGTAGCTACGTGCGACAAAAATTTTCATCTGCCCGCCAAAATTTTGTTTTCGTTCTCTGTTGGACTGGGCCCTTTTTCAAAAGAGAAAAAACGATAAGAGTACACTATCTCTTTTTCTCTTTGAAACCCCCTCTCTCTCTCTCTCTCTCTCTCTCTCTCTCTCTCTCAGGAAGAGAACAGAGCCTCCTCTCTCTCACTTGTCTCGTCTCATCTCTGCGTCAGCGAGCAGGACCTCATCTCATCTCTGCGTCTCGCCTCATCTCTGTGTCAGCGAGCAGAGGATCGCTCTGCTCGTCTCCTCTCCGATCTTCGTCGCTAGCTGCGAACAATGGCTGCTCACTGCTCTGGCCCAGTACCTGATGTCTTTCTCTTCTTATTGCTCCGAATGAAACCTAACCATTCTTTTCTCTTACATGTCATTGATTTTTTGTGGATTTAAGGTTTGCTTTCGATGGATGAGTCATGCATATGTTTATGTGCTACTGATTGGTTGAGATCGTCATGTTTTCTTGTTTTCAGTTCATTTTGTTGTTTTTCATCTCTTCTTGTGTCAGATAAAACCTGTATCTTGTTGTTTTGCTATGTTCTTTTAGTGGATTAGATTTCTGAGTGTTTGAAAAATTATTTTCCTGTTTACCTTTGAACATTGCCTGATGGTTTCCTAGAGACATTGACCAAGAAAACTGTTTTTTTTTTTTTTTTTTTTTTTTTTAATAACAAGGAATGGTCTTTTCCCTAATGAGGAAGGTTTTAGGGATTTGCTTGTGTCCGAATCAAATGTAGTCTCTCTTAACTTTGAAATGGGTTCATTTTGATTTCCTTGATGAACTGATTTCTGGTTCTATTTTGCTGGATTGGTACCTGCTTTTTTTTTTCTTTGATTGCAGATTTTTTTTTATTTTGCTGAGTTTCTCATATCATCATCATTGCTGTAAATGGGAACTGAGTTGGCTTGCTTCTACTGGAGGCTTCGGAGCATTCAAGTATTGGAGCTGATCTTTGGCTATTGAGCTTTGAGTACCTAAAGATCATTAATTTATTTGATAGTTGAATGTAATTAAACAACAATTTCTGTGACATTGTGTTGGTGGTTGTGGACTTTATTGAACATGTATTGATCAGTAGTTGGTCTTGCATTTTGATTCTAAGATTGCCAAGATATGTTCAGCTTCTTTGCCAAGATATGTCCGCCCAACATGTAATGCTGTCAGTTTATCATGTAGGTTGTTTAATACTTACCTTGTAGACAATTATTGAGACCCATTCAGACGGACTAAAATGGCATGGTGCACAGAATCATATCATAAAAAGATTAGCAGCAGTGACTAATGCTCTAAAGATTTGTACCTTAATCGTTTGCTATAAGGACAATATGTAATAAGAGGATTGCATGGATATGGCTATGAAAATGCCTTTGGTGGTGGTGGTGGTGGTGTCTTGTAAGAAACTCTTTCTTGTTTTATCCGGCCACCCTTATATGATGGGAGATTATTATGATGGTTGCAACTTCACCATTTAATTAAGATGGTTATGATGGCCAACCTCTAAGCTGCATTAAAGCTTTCCAGTTACAAAATGCTCTTGTAAATATCATGCACCGAGGTGGGTTTAGTAAAACATGTCTAATTTGGGCACTATTAGGTAAGATCAATCTATTATTTTGAACATCTAATTAGCTCAAACTCAAGAATTAATTATAAATGGCACCTAAATTTCTCTTTAATGTGGATTTCAGTGATTGTTGACTATAAGATCCAGCCATGACAATCCTAAAAATTCAACTCGTGAGAAAACAACAAGCGTAGTATTAAGTGGATGGCTGTCTTGCTTAATTGGCAAGAGAAACATTTGCATTACATTCTGCAAACTTTAATGCTTGCCTACCAAAATCCACTATTTCATACAAAGCATGTCTAACCATTAAGAACAATAACTACATCACTCCAATAGACTTACAAGTCCATTTTTCGCACACCAAATATATATAGCAAAAAAGAGAACAATGACAATCATATAGGCAAATCCATTTTCACAGTTGCCTCCCATATTTTGGCGCTCTATACTTTCTCTCATACGTCTAATTTCTAGCTTCATTTATTCAATGGAGCCTTTCATTTCTTCCATTTTCGCTTCAATTTGGTTTCGTCTTGAATTTGATCGTTGGGAATCCATTCCGACGCAACTTCATCTATTGGAGGACACATCCATATTCAAACTGGACCACAAATGATAAAAATATGGTGATTAATTAGATTAGATATATTCAGTTTTCTTTACATATAACCACAAAATAAGAAGAATAAGATGAGATGGGAAATGTTGATGATATGAGAACTCAGCAAAATCAGAAAATATATGTAATCAGAAAAGAAAAAAAAAAAGGCAGGTACCAATCCAGCAAAATAGAACCAGAAATTAGTTCATCAAGGAAATCAAAATGAACCCATTTCAAAGTTAAGAGAGACTATATTTGATTCAGACACAAGCAAATCCCTAAAACCTTCCTCATTAGGGAAAAACCGTTCCTTGTTATTAAAAAAAAAGAAAGAAAAAAGTTTTCTAAGTCAATGCCTCTAGGAAACCATCAGGCAGTGTTCAAAGGTAAACAAGAAAACAAATTTTCAAAGACTCAAAAATCTAATCCACTAAAAGAACATAGCAAAACAACAAGATATAGGTTTTTATCTGACACAAGACAACAAAATGAACTAAAAACAAGAAAAAATGACGATTTCGAGCAATCAATAGCACATAAACATATTCAAGACTCATCCATCGAAAGCAAACCATAAATCCACAAAAAAATCAACGACATGCAAGAGAAAAGAATGGGTAGGTTTCATTCGGAGCAAGAAGAAGAGAAAGATATCAGGTATTGGGCCAGAGCAGCGAGCAGCCATTGTTCACAGCTAGCGACGAAGATCGCAGAGGAGACGAGCAGAGCGATCCTCTGCTCGCTGACACAGAGATGAGACAAGACGCAGAGATAAGATGAGGTACGTAGAGATGAGACGAGACAAGTGAGAGGGAGGAGGCTCTGTTCTCTTCCTGTGCAACAGAGAGAGAGAGAGAGAGAGAGAGAGAGAGATTGGGTTTCAGAGAGGAGGGGGTTTCAGAGAGAAGAGATAGTGTACATAGTGTACTCTTATCGTTTTTTCTCTTTTGAAAAAGGGCCCAGTCCAACAGAGAACGAAAACAAAATTTTGGCGGGCAAACGAAAATTTTTGTCGCACGTAGCTACTGGCATGCTTGAGCGGATTTTATGCTGCACTTGAGCTGAGGAGAGGACTCCTCATATATATATATATATATATATATATATATTTATATGAGATGTGTTCATACGTATAATATACATGTTTATTGTTGCCTATGTGTTGTACTTCTTCCATGTATTGGGACAAATCACAGGTTAGAGCTAATGAATTTTGCTCTCATTGTTGGATTATCACTTTACTGTGATTTAATGATAAGCATTTGGTTGTCATGGTCAAAACATTCAGATTAATTTATTTTGGAGTTTTTTTCAGGAATTCTCGTGCTTGTATTCTCTGACCGCCCTCTCCAAGATTAGTGTCTTACAAAGAGCTAGAGTATTGTTTTAAAACCCGAAATTTTGCCTAAACTAGGTACCTATTATGCATGTAGCCAGATGATTGTGAATTAATCCTACAACTATAGTGAGAAATGATCATTTGTTGCTCTTAAAATAGTGATAATCACAACTGCGGTGCAATGACCCTAGTGGCACGGAGCGTAAGTTCTTACCTGACTGTCCGGAGTTTGAAATCTGGGTATGTCACTATTTTTAATTTCAGCGTGAGACAATATAGTTGCTATTTCACTCTACAAATGCATCACAACCACCAGATTTACTTGTATAATGCAAGAAACATAATTCCCAATTTGGCGACAATATCGAAAGGGTAATGACCACAAAAAAGTTTCGTAATGTTGAAACCTGCAGAAATCTGTTGCGATGGCCACAATTGCTCTATAACTGAAATAAGACAGACAAGGAAGAATTCAAGTACATCATGGAAGACTCATCCAATAAAAGAAGGAAGAAAATAAACTGATCACCATCACAAATACAGGAAAAGTGGTAATAGAATACCAACAAAAGAGATTGTAAAGTATAAATTACAATTGCAAAGGAGGCCCCGTGATTCCAATTCAATTGTCGGTGGACACTCCTGAAGCCACTGTATGCATACTATGGAGCTGGTCATGGCATGGGTCGATCGTTTTCATTTCCTGGCCAATGGGCCCATTGGAGTAAAAAAAAAACAAGGAGGAGTTTGAGAGAGTAAAAGAGTGTTAGCTAGGCCAAACTTTATGTCCTTTTCTGCCGGTTAATTAATCATCCTTGTCAATTTTGTAAAAGGACAAAAGAAAAGGAAAGAGGATCCTCATAAAAAATAAGACATCCATGTATATATGAAGGTTGGCAGAGTTTGTTTAGCATAAGAAAACATCAAATGCTTTCAAGATTAGTCATCTTCCAAGTGAACATAAAGAATTTTTTAGCAAGGAAAAAAAACATAAAGAATTTCTAACTTTGCTCACCAGTGTCAGAGAAATTGTTCTCTATAGACTATTCTATTTGGAAAATGTGGGAAATTAATAAATTTGGGACTTTCCATGAGATATTATAAAAAAAATTGTACTAATACTTGAAATTCAATACAAGTTATGGCATGTCAGTTTCCATGAAATCAAATTCCTAAAAGTGCATGGTTAAAAGGGTACTAACAAAGGATTATTAAATTACAAGACCCATGCTAACCAGTCTATTCATGGATGTATGGGTGATAAATAGGGCTGCGATGGGTCGATTCTGTTCGACGATAACTCAACTTCCACTGGGGAGGAAACAGATGTACCTAACAATCAATCGGCTCGGGGATTCAATGTAGTGGTTGAGATAAAAAGAGGTCCTGGTCTGGAGTCCATTCATAGAATTGGATCCTAAAAGAGGTTTATCCACGGTCACCGTAGGTGAATTAACCGCGGTCCGCCACATTACGGCTCGGGGATTTATTGTACTGTGTTAGGATTTTGAGTGTTGGCTAAATTTATAGGTTGGACAAAACTCTGGGTCTTTGGGTTATATTTTTTATTTAGAAAATACCTTTGAAGATCAAAGATTGGAAGGACTTAGAAGAAGAAAGCTTGGAGGAATTAGAAGAAATCTGCTGGAGAAATAGTGATGAGTTTCCGGATCCAATCCAGAGAGGGGTCCGCTCGAGCGAACTGTGTGCGAACAGCCCAGTTCTGAAACAGAGGCTGGTTCGCTCGAGCGAACATGGAGATCGCTCGAGCGAACTGGGCACAGATAGTGGTTCGAATTTGGAAACTTGATTTTCTAATTGTGCTCAAACTGCTTGTTTTAGTCCTAATCATCTTAGGCAACCTTAAGCACGAACCAAGGCCTATTTAAAGGGTTCATAGGCTATTCCAAAGGGAGACCTCACCTCTCAAAGTTCTGAGTTTGAGATTATTATTTAAAGAGTTCTTCTCTAGAGTTTTTATGAAGTTGTGCTGCCAAGTTCTATAGAGTCAGTTCTTCTGCATCTTTTGTAGAAGATTATCTTCCTGCGAGAAGATCTGAGGAGTCAAGTGCTGGTTTGAATCTGTTGCAATCAACGGTGTGAAGTCTTTGAAGCGTGAGGCGACACAAGGTAACTTCAGTGCTTGGGTAAGGGATATTTAGGGAAGAGATCTGAGTTTCTTGTAATTACGAGATTCATAGTGCTTGATTTGATCCAGTTCAGATCGGTGGTTTTTCACCCGGTTAGGGTTTTCCACCTTAAATTTGGTGTCTTTGTGATGTGTGCTTGTTGATTTATTTCCGCTGCATTATATTTGTTTCTGCACACTTTCGGGTTTATTGTTTGAGCAAACCAATCTAGAAATCCCAGAGACCCTAAAATATTATTTTCAATTGGTATCAGAGCGGGTTGCACTATTTTGTTGTGTCTGATCCTACAAGATTTTTAGAATGATGCTCAATAGAGAAGGGACATCAACTTCCAAGCCTCCTTTGTTTGATGGTTCTAATTATGCCTATTGGAAGCAAAGGATGATTGGTTTCCTTAAGTCCATTGATGACGATGTCTGGGATATTGTTGAAGATGGGTTTTCTAGACCAACATCTGTGGTTAATGGAAAAATTGTTCCTAAACCTAAAGCCGAATGGTCTAAGGATGAGAAGCATAGATCCAATTGTAATAACAAGGCTGTGAATTGCATATACAATGGAGTCCCTGCTGATGAGTTTAAAATGATTTCTACTTGCAAGTCTGCAAAAGAAGCATGGGATGTCTTACAGACAGTCTATGAGTGTACAGACACGGTGAAGCAAGCCAAATTGCAAAGGCTGAATAAAGAATTTGAAACCATCGTGATGGAAGAGGATGAGACCTTTGATCAATTTTATGCTGAATGAAATTGTCAATTTTGTGTTCATTCTGGGAGAAGAAATACCAGAACACAAGATTGTCAAGAAAATTTTGAGGTCTCTACCTTCCAGATTCGATTCTAAAGTTGATGCTATTGAAGAAAATAAGAATCTGGATACCCTCAAGGTGAATGAACTGGTTGGAAATCTTCAAACATTCGAAGCAAACCGGTTAAATAAGGGCAAATCAAAAGAAAAGGACATTGCCTTGAAAGCCATATCAGAATCACGAAAGATGCCGGTAAAGAAAATTGAGTCTGATTCTGAATATAAAGCTGAAGATGATATGGCTGAGTTTTTGAAGTGTTTTCACAAATACATGAAGACAAAAAGAGCCAATAAAAAAAAAATTCAAATTTGAGAAGAAGGATCCTGCAAAAGGGACAAAGTGTTTTGAATGTCAAGGTTATAGTCACTATGCTAATGAGTGTGCCAACAAGAAAAATACTACAAAGCAAAAGGCTCTAAATACAACTTGGGATGAAGATTCTTCTGAAGATGGAAAAGAAAATCCTGAGGATGATCCTTCTAATAATGTGAATGGCAAGTTTGTAGCATTCATGGCTAAGTCTGTGTCTGACAGTGATGCTGATGAAAATAATGAAGATGAGTTATCAGACCAAGAGAAAGATTATGAAGAGTTGTACCATGCTACATATGCTGATTGTGTCAAGATAACCAAGTATGGTAACAAGATCACTATCAAGTTCAAGGATGCTCAAAAAGAAAATTTTGCTTTGAAGAATGATTTAGAGTAAGTGTTTGAAAAGATTCATCTTTTGGAAAGTCAGAAAAAGTGTATGGCTGAAAATTTGACTACTGATGGTCAAAAACTTGAGAAGGCTGAAAAAGAGATAGTGAATCTGAAGGAAGCGATAGTGATGCTGAAAGCTGAAAATCAAGACCTACAAGGGAGACTGAAGATCACTCTGTCTGAGCTAGAAGTCAAGCAAGCCTCTCTCGACAAGATGAACACTGGTTCGAAGATCCTCACAAACATCTTGTGTAGTCAGAAGCCTTCTTTTGACAGAAGCGGTCTTGGTTATGATCATGGTGCATCCACTTCGAATGCTAAAGATAAAACAATTTTTGTTTCAAGTGTTGCACATGCTACTCCACATACTGCATTTTCAAATAATGTGTTGAGTAGTATCAATAAAAGGAATGTGTCACGCTCTGCACACACATCCACTTGTCATCATTGTGGATTAAAAGGACACATTCGTCTCCATTGCAAAAAGTAGCAACGTCTACCTAAGACCAAGTAATGGCGGAAGAATTTTTCTCCACCCAAGACAACTCTAATTTGGGTTAGAAAATCTGATTTGCCTAAGGAGTTTGCTCACATTCTGCTGAAAGATCAAACTACACAAGTGTGGGAGGCTACATGTAAAAAGTCCTGATCAAGGAGATCAAGCTCCCACCCCCAGCGTTGCTATGAAAATACATTCAGGGGGAGTTGCTATTGAGGGGGAGCTATAGATCCTAATTGACAAGAAAGCTGCATGTTCGTATTTTTTTAGCTTTGTCAAATTATGGACAAAAAGGGGGAGAATGACTGATCAAGGGGGAGTTCGAGAAGATCAGACTGAGTCAAAGACAATGCAGATCTACATTTGCTGTTTATGTTTGCCAAATTTTTTTTTGTATGTATTTTGGATTTCATTTTGGGTAGATCAAATTGTATTGTCCTAGGGAGTTTTGTCCATGAATTGCTAAAGGGGGAGATTATTAGGATTTTGAGTGTTGGCTAAATTCATGGGTTGGACAAAACTCTGGGTCTTTGAGTTGTGTTTTTTATTTAGAAAAGACCTTTGAAGATAAAATATTGGAAGGACTCAGAAGAAGAAATCCTGGAGGAATTAGAAAAAATCTGCTGGAGAAATAGTGCTGAGTTTCCGGATCCAATCCAGAGAGGGGTCCGCTCGAGCGACCATTGACTTCGCTCGAGCGAACTGTGTGCGAACAGCCCAGTTCTGAAACAGAGGCTGGTTCGCTCGAGCGAACATGGAGATCGCTCGAGCGAACTGGGCACAGATAGTGGTTCGAATTTGGAAACTTGATTTTCTAATTGTGCTCAAACTGCTTGTTTTAGTCCTAATCATCTTAGGCAACCTTAAGCACGAACCAAGGGCTATTTAAAGGGTTCATAGGCTATTCCAAAGGGAGACCTCACCTCTCAAAGTTCTAAGTTAGAGATTATTATTAAGAGAGTTCTTTTCTAGAGTTTTTATGAAGTTGTGCTGCCAAGTTCTCTAGAGTCAGTTCTTCTGCATCCTTTGTAGAAGATTATCTTCCTGCGAGAAGATCTAAGGAGTCAAGTGCTGGTTTGAATTTATTGCAATCAACGATGTGAAGTCGTTGAAGCGTGAGGCGACACAAGGTAACTTCAGTCCTTGGGTAGGGGATATGTAGGGAAGAGATCTGAGTTTCTTGTAATTGCGAGATTCATAGTGCTTGATTTGATCCAGTTCGGATCGGTGGTTTTTCACTCGGTTAGGGTTTTCCACCTTAAATTTGGTGTCCTTGTGATGTGTGCTTGTTGATTTATTTCCACTGCATTATATTTGTTTCTGCACACTTTTGAGTTTATTGTTTGAGCAAACCAATCTAGAAATCCCGGAGACCCTAAAATATTATTTTCATACTGGATGAGATAAAAAGAGGTCCTGGTTTGGAGTTTATTCTTCGTCGAATTGGGATCTTCTAGGAGGTTTACCTGCTGTCTCCGTAGGTGGATCAACCACGATCCACCACATCACCATGCAAAAAAACCTCAGCTGATCCGGTCTCCGACACCCCCTAGTGTGCTGTTATTCTTGCTCTTGCTGCTCGTGACTCCACCGTTTTGTTAGTTCAGTTTTCCTTTCTTTTTCTTCCTTTATTTATTTGTTTGTTTGGCTGTGGCTTAGACAACTGTGGATCGGTGACCGTACCAAAGCGATCACATCTCACTTTTCTTCAGTCGTTGCTTTGTGTAGCACTTTAGCACTATTGAAAAAGTTATAAACTTTCAGTGGGCAGATTTTGTTTTTGCCTCGCTAACTCTTATGCATGAACAAATATTTCCGTACATGTAGTCCCCAATGATATAAAAGCATGTTATGCATATGCAGTCTGGTCATAGGGAACATCTTCCAGGAAATGCATTTGTAAGTAAAATATGATGGGGAAAAGGTTTGGTGCAGTTACATTGAGTGTCAAGACTCAAGATTGAAAAGGATTGAGCTACTGGCCCTGAATTATACTCTAACTTCCGGCGTTCATAACTTTCAATACAATTGTGTGAATTTTCATTATTATTTATTGACGAAGAGTCCTTGCTGACATAAACGAACACGACCAATTGCATACAAATTCATCATTTAGACAGTCATATGGAATTTCTCTAAGGACACGTTTGTGTATAGGTAATTTCCGTGGAGTGAGGAAATTGCCACATCAGCAAAATCTGTGATAAATAAATTCCATAGAAAAGGTTTTCCATGGCTGTCATAAATGTTTGTCTGGTGCATAATTGTTTTCTCCATTGAAATAGTGGTTTTCATGTTTGGTGCCGTAGAGAGGAAAACAACAATAGCATAGATCAACACAGCAATAGCATAATTGAAAACAACAATAGCGGAGATTAACACAACAATAGCAAAGAGGAACACAACAATCTGTGTTTATCATCCAATCGCCTTTAAATTGTAGGAAAATCAAATCAAGAACACAGCATACCTGATATTGAACACAGCAGCAGCCTCATTGCAGGTTATATCAATCGCCTTTGTGCATCCAAGATGGGCTCCGATTTGGGTTTTTACTATTAGGACACAGAAACTGAATAATGCAAATGGGATTTGGGTTTAGGTTAGGATTAGACATGGTACCTCATGAGAGAGAGATGGAGATTGATTATTGAGAAAGAGAGAGTGGGATGGAATGGTTAAGAACGGGAAAGGAGATGGAGATGAGCTAAGACGCCAAGGAAGAGCTTTTTGTTTTTTTGTTTTGCTAGACTTGTGTAACCCATTTCACGACGAGGAAGAGCGACAGAGAGAGGTTTCGGTGGCTTTGGGTGATTGGAGAAGATGAACAAGAAGTGGTTCAGGCGATGGAGTTTATCGCCAGAGCATTTTTCATGAATAGAAGACGAAAGGGATGGAAAGAGGTCAGAAATGAAGCTTATAAAGGGGGCCAATTTTACGAGGAAATAGACTTTCCATGCCCGCCCATGGGAAGTCCATTTCCACGGTGAGGAAGGAAAAAGCTGAGTTGGCAATAAAACGATTTCATGGAAAAATATTGTACTAAACACATGAAAAGTAGATTTTCTAAAGAAAATTGCCTCCTTTTCCGTGAAAATGGGCTGCAAAAACATGCCCTAATTCTTATACTAAGATGAGGATTTTTCAGATGTATCAATCTAACTGCTTACTGGCAGTGCCATGCGTTGTGGGGACCCCGACAGATAATCAGCTCGTCAGTTGGATTTTGGGCAGAAGGTGAAGTTTTGGTTGCATTCCCAGTGGTGTGGTTTCTGTTGGTGGTGATATGACATGAGAGGGGAGCCGATTAGCAAAGCAGCATGTACTGTCTCCGTCATCTGCAACTCTACAGGCTTTCCCAAGTGCTTCAGATGAGAATAATAACGACGGTTTTTGACTCGTATTTGGAGGCTTCTGGTAAAGGTCAGGTTTAGCAACTGACATAAGGCTGCAGTAATCCGGCTTGTGGGGCCCACCTAATGGTCCCTGCCCTCGGTATTAGTGAAGTTGGTGGTTTTTCAGTGGATAAAAGGGCCAACAAAGAATCAGGGAAGTAATGGTTTGGAGAAATTAAAATTGGACTTGTACGGGATCATGGAGGGAAAGTATTTGATCGGATTGGATCAAAGGTGGGCCCCATTTTACTCATAGAAAAACATTTCTCTTTATAATATAGGGACGTTGATTCACACACATCAGCCATTCTTTGATATTTTGTATGTATACTCCTATTTAAGTCCTGGAATACTATGCATGGTACCATCAAGGGGATGAATCTCGAAAAAGCATGTAAATTAGCTTAGTCAGGTAATGAATGACTAAGCTCGGGTTTAATTATTAATAAGAGAAAGCTCAAGTTTAATTCTACCTTTGTTCTATAATCTTTATAAACAATTGTCAATCTCTTTTCTGTATCTTTTGAGAGTTGATATATTAATATATATATATATATATATATATATATAAGTTACAAAAGGAGGGATAAACTAAATAAGTTTACAGATCCTGAAAGATAGGAATAGTTTGAAAAGTCAAATGTTTGAATGGTATCTCGATCTTGGGTCTTTTGAACCCAAGAGATTTACTAAGGGAATTCCAGTTCTTGATCTCGAGAGAGATCAATTAAATGGAGTTTAGATCAAACCTACTATCCATAAGATAATTTCGAGAAACCAAGAGAGCTCTACCATTTTAACTGTAAAGTAAACAAATAGGAGCGAAGTTTTAAAACCCAAACCTAGATTTAGGTTTGATGCTGAGATAGGGAACACAATCAAGGTTTAGTTTAAAACAATCAATTGTAGCTATGATTTTCCAAACACTAATCAAGTCTTTCATATTCAAGGTCAAATTTCTCATGTTTTGGAAAACCCAATAACCAATACATAGTGAGCTTGTTCTGAGCATGTCTTTTGTATTCATATGCTCTTTCAAGTACATAGTGATCTCGTTGTGGAGACCATTCATCTAGTGCAATTGCTTGGACCTCTAATAAGAAGGTCAATTCTTATTTAATGATTATTGGTCTTTATCTATCACCATTAATATTTTCGTAAGTGATAAGTCTAAATCATCTAATTCTATAGTGGAGGCTTCAGTTGAGAAGAGCTTTAGACCGGTGGAGTTCTTGCAAATAATAAAAGTCTTTTATTTTTGGTAGAAAAATAATAAATGTTGTATCACATGCAGCTGCAATAAGTTCATCCAATGGTACTGCTACTCTTCAAAATAGGGCTAGTGGGTGCCGGGTGGGGTTCATAGGCACAAGATTCTGGAACTCAGTTTGCTTGTAATCCACTACCAAATATTGTGCCATGCTCGTTTAACAATGGATACTCAAATACTGCTTTTGAAAATACTACATTTATCCTTGCTCATTATTTAAAAAGTATTATCCATTTTCATGGGACTCATGCTCAGATACCCATGTATAGGCACACTGTCACAAGGAAGCTTTACAGCAAAAAGTCAAAGAAAAAGATTTATCCTTCTAGATGAATAAAATTGTTGTACATTAAAGCTGCAACTGCAAGAAGATTTTCCCCTGACCCACCTTTGACAAGTAAAGCTCATTTATTTGACAGTATACCAACTGCGTGCTCATCAAGCATTCCTCCATCGTTGAACTGAATTAAGAAAAAAAATTTAAAAAACCATTAAAATTTATATGTGGGACCCCCTACAAGTGGAAATTCTCATCGGGTCTTCAAATGGTCCAAATCTATATACCATTGTGATCTTCTCATCATAAGCCTTTTGATGATGTACAAATTCTGAAAATCGAACGACCGGAAATAAAATTATGAATTTTAGTTCCAAATTAATAAGGCTCGGGTCCCTAAAATGTACCCAACTCTCCCCTAAACCCTAAACCTTTTTGGGCCTGAATCCATTTGATCCGAGTCCAACCCAAACCTTAAACCCATCATCTTGGGCAAGATGCCCAACCCCACTACGATCCACCTTCTTGGGCCTGAAACACCTAACCCGAGACCAACTTGACTTGGCCCATGTCCAACACATCACACGGGCACTCATTTTGGGCCTGACCCGTGACCAACGCAACCTGACCCAAGCCCGAACTACCCTTGACCCATATCCTAGATAAGGGAAGAGAGTGTTAGAAAACTTAATTTTAAATAACATTTATTCATCCAACGGTGATGTGATCCAGAGTCATGTGACTTGGTCTCTTTCTGTCCAAGTTAGATAGTTGAAAAAGTCATATGCAGGCTGTAGTCACTTGAGTATAGTTACTGTTTTAGGACCTTGAAGTATACATGGGACAAATGTAAGTGAAGTATACATGGGACAAGTGTAAGTGTTTTATGAGTTTAGCAACTTTTTAAATAGGCTATTGTACTTGTATTTAGCATAAAATGAATGTGATTGAAAGAAAATATTAAAAAAAATCCATTTTGAGCGTCTTCATTAATGTGACGCCCGTTGTCTTAAAATCTCAACCAGCTCCCAACAAGTTTTGGTATCAGAGTAAATACACATTTATTTTAACATGGACACAAGTACAACACCCTATTTACAGAGAGTCCATTAGATCTGGCAAGGAGAGTCCCAGGGTCTCAAATCTGATGGCTCTCAAACCACATAAACCACTTCTCCCCTTCATGTCCCCCTCATGCCCAGAATACCCAGATCTGAGGACTCTCAAACCCTGTCTCCCTCTCATCTCTCCCTCATGCACAGAATACCCCAGAGGCCTACCCATCTCAAAACCTTTATCCCCTCTTCCCATCTCCATCATCTTGGCCGACTCCCATCTCCCTCGCAACGCCAGCACCTCCATCTCCATTCTCCATCTCACCGTCCCCGCGCAAAACCGTCACCCATCCTTTCTCTCTCGATCTCAGCCATCTCATTTCTCTGGATCCCACACATCCCAGGCGTAGTCCTTATCTCCATCCCTCTCCAGCACGCTGCCATCACCTCCCCTCATCTCCCTTTCTCTCCATCCACGCACCATCTCCATCTCCCTCTCTATCTCTCCATTCCAAGCCCAGTGTAGACCAATCTCACAGCAGCGCTCTCTCGAACGTTACCATCTTCGTCCCTCTCCTACACACTGCCGTCACCTCCCCCCATCTCGCCTCACACAGGATCTCTCTCCACTCACACCACCCCACCCTTGCGCAGATCCTCTCATCATTCTCACCCTCTTGCTCCCGAGCCCATCTCATACAGAAACCGAGCCCTCCATGTCCCTCGCAAAAGGTCTCAACCAGAAAACCATCACTCTCCACTCCACCCCTCAACCCATCATCTCTTCCTCCGGCCGCAGGTCCATCATGAATCCAGCACCCATTACCTCTTGCTCCCGTCCCCTTCAGGCGCAGAACTCGAGCACATCCACCTCACCTCCTCTAACACACCCTGCGCAGAACCTTGCCCTCGTCCCAGCCGCAGAACCTCACCCTCTCCATCATCACTTGCGTAGAGCCCGCCATCTCCGACTCCTCACATGTGACGCAGCACCCACATCAGGCATCTCTCCCTCGTACTGCCTCTCGCAAGCCACGCCCCCTGTGCAGAGAAGACCCACCGGTGCCCTCCTCACCATCATCTCCCTCATCCTCCTCTCCCTCTCGGTCGATCCATCAGCCCTTACCCATTCGAACCCATCTCTTGTTTCAAACAGACTCGAACCCGAACCCTTCTCTCATGTCACCGTCTCCACCAAACTATACAAACCCACACCTTCTTATCATCAACATAACCAGACTGCATCATCCATTCCAAACTATTTTTCTGCATCACCAGCAACCCCATCTTCAAGCCCATTTTCCATCATCGTCCTCTTAACAGAACCCAGCCTCAACCATACATATAGTTAACCGAACCCCTCTTCATTTCAAACCATCATCACATACCTACACCTTCACCATCCACTTTGCTGCACTAAAAAATCCACAATCCAAACCGTCAGGAGCTCTCTGTTTCTCCCTCTGGCCAAGTGACCCCACTTATCTGCACCCTGCATCTTTTAAACCAGACGTACCCTCCATGCAAACACTAAACCAAACACTCCACTCGAACCATACCCATTTAACTCACCTGTCAACCCGCTTGTAACCCATCAACCCATGAGTCTTAAGAAATTGGCCACAACTCGATCAATAACCGAACCCACTTTATTGATCCATTCAGCCCGAGCCAAAAACCATCTTAGCCAGCCCACCTACTCAGCCCATCTTACTAGCTTAAAACAACTCAGCCCAAGTGCAATTTTCACCTGCTGCCTCACTCCACTTGGCTCCATCATCTGCACCTCATCCTAACACAAACACACACCCCCAGAGTCTCCCATTTTTAATCTCTCTATCTACTTGCTTGACCCGTCTCTGTGACTCCCAAAATCTGTGTCTCACTGATGCAGCGAGCATTGGTGGGTGACTCTCTAGATGCACAATCTCCCACGAAACTTGTTGATTATTCTCAAGAATAATACCAGGAACTATGGGTATCTACAGTTTTGTTTATCCCTGCGAATACCAAAACAATAGGCAAAGACAAATGAAATTGCTAAGGTTTGGTCTTATTCTTTATTACTTCCCTATTTCCTTTCCCATGAAATATTGTGCTTGTAAATAAGAGGGTTGAAAAGAAATGTTGAAAACATGCTTACAGGTAGTCCTTTTTTTTATTATTATAGTATCAAATGAAAATATATTGCAAACTCTAATCCAAAAAATTCTGTCAAATCTGTTTGCACCCAATGTGAACAACAAGTAACCAAAAACGTTCTTTTTCCCAAACAATGTACGATGTACCTCTTTTTGCATACCATAAAGAAACAACTTGAGAGAGAGCTACCTCATTGCTAAAATTAAACTCCTTGACCACATCTAATTTCCTTTTGCTCTTTTACAATCCTAGCATGTATATTTGAACCTTGGGCAATCAGCCACTGAGTCACCGCCACATCCCATATTCTTCATGGCATAATGGAAGGGAATTCCCCCGCCAAATCTGGCTCATTAAGTAATGCTTTTCCCACCTTTTCAAGCCACCTTCCATTGAGAATAGCTGTGTGGAGTGCAGGTTCGTCCCATTATCGGCATTTGGTTTTATATAGTCTAGCAAAAGATCAAATGACTTCCATTATCCTTTTATAGCACATGTAGGGGAGATTCCCCATAAATTTCACTAGAATAATTAAAGTTATTTGATATTTTGCTAGACTATGTAAAACCAAAGGCCGATAATAGGACGAACTTGCTACGCACAACTGTTCTCAATGGAAGGTGGCTTGAAAAAGTGAGAGAAACATAAATGTTCAGTTAAATATGCTACTGTCAATGGAACGGGAGAGAGGGAAATGAAAAAAAAAAAACAGGAGGGCCGACCTAAATGTTCAGTTAAATATTCTATATTTCCGGCCGTTAGATCATTTGCACGATCCAATGGTTGGAATGTGACTTCTCAAAGTGTTTGTGAGAACTGTTCTCACCTAAATAAAACCCCTTTTTAAATAGGCTATTATACTTTATTCTGAACAGAATGAATGTGATTGAAATAAAATATTTAAAAAACCCACTTTGAGCGTCTTCATTAATGTGACGCCCATTGTCTTCAAATCTCAGCCAGTTCCCAACAAGTTTTGGTATATGAGTAAATACACATTCATTCTAATATGGACACATTTACAATAGCCTATTTGCAGAGTTACTAAACTCATGAAACGCTTTTACAGAGAGTCCATCAGATCTGGCAGGAAAGTCCCAGGGTCTCAGATTTGGTGGACTCTCAAACCACATAAGCCTTGTCTCCCCCTCATGTGACATATGAGTCCTCTTAACAGCCCTCATATGCACAGCCCTCACTCGATCTCCCTCTTCTCCCTTCCCTTTCTTCCCCCTTCCTTGTCGCGAGCAGATAATTGCGTGGAAGGGGTAGAGCACCTCTGCCTCCCAACCCAGCGCCACGGCTCCCGAGCCACCGCTAGTGACCAAGCACCGGCCTCCAGCCTTCTCACCGAGCACCACCATGGCCTTCGCCCCAATTTGATATCAATCCCGCCCACCTATTGAGTACCAAAGAACAACAAAACCCCCAAATCATCTCCATCAGAAACCCCAAACCCTTCCTCAAGGCTCTGCCTCTGTGGAACGTTGATTCCATAATTAATGCAGACATACAGGACAATCCTAGATTGCACAGTTCTCAACTGGCCTGCGAGAGTTTCCATGACAAATGACATTGCTAAGTTTTGGTCTGCTTCTTTATTACTTCCCAATTCCCTTTCCGGTGAAAGATTGTGCTTGTAAATAACAGGGATGAAAAGATATGTTGAAAACATGCTTACAGGTAGTCCTTTTTTTCCATAGTATCAAATGAAAATATATTTCAAACACTTATCCAAATTTTCTTGTTAAATCTGTTTGCGCCCAATGTGAACAACAAGTAACCAAAAAGTGTTTTTGAAAAAATACGGTGGAAAATTTGAATTAAAGTGTTTACTTGACTATGTTATTAGAAGTTGTAAAACAAGGCTTCGTCATACTTTCAATGAGTAAAATGCTTTCATAGTTTCATTCGTTGAGTAAAGACTCTCATCTGTGCAGCCCTCACTCGATCTCCCTCTTCCCCCCTCCCTTACTTCGCCCTTCCTCGTCGCCAGCAGATAATCGCGTGGAAGGGGCAGAATGCCTCTGCCTCCCAACCCAGCGCCACGGCTCCCGAGCCACAGCCAGTGAGCAAGAGCTGGCCTCCAGCGTTCTCACCTAGCGCTTCCATGGCCTTCGCCCCATTTTGATATCAATCCTACCCACCTATTAAGTACCAATGAACAACAAAACCCCCAAATCGTCTCCATCAGAAACCCCAAACCCTTCCTCAAGGCTTTGCCTCTATGGAACGTCGATTCCATAATTGAGGTAGACATGCAGGCTTGTCATAGATTGCACATTTCTCAACAGGCCCGCGAGAGTTTCCATCATAAATGGCATTGCTAACGTTTGGTCTTATTCTTTATTACTTCTCTATTTCCTTTGCCATGAAATATTGCGCTTGTAAATAAGAGGGATGAAAAGAAATGTTGAAAACATGATTACAAGTAGTCTTCTTTTTTTTTTTTTTTTGTTATAGTATCAAATGAAAATATATTGCAAACTCTAATCCAAGAAATTCCGTCAAATCTGTTTCCACGGTTCCACCCAATGTGAACAACAAGTAACCAAAAACTTTCTTTTTCCCAAACAATGTACGATGTACCGCTTTTTGCAAACCATAAAGAAAAGACTTGAGAGAGAGCTACCTCATTGCTAAAATTAAACTCCTTGGCCACATCTATATTCTCCGGCTCATCAACTCCCTTCACTCGTCTTCCGCAAAAAGAGCTCCACTGAAAGAAGCATTGAGTTCTTCTGTTA
Organism: Umbellularia californica; assembly: GCA_028538565.1. Taxonomy (NCBI): domain Eukaryota; kingdom Viridiplantae; phylum Streptophyta; class Magnoliopsida; order Laurales; family Lauraceae; genus Umbellularia; species Umbellularia californica. The sequence continues at coordinate 5,749,701 of JAPQWN010000001.1, read as the reverse complement.
TAAGGCGCTTATGTCTGATTGCGGGACACCAGTGGACCGTGTTCTCTGCATTTCATCTTTCCATGGTTGGGTGTTGTTTTAAACGTTCAATGAAAACAAGACTTGGATTCCTCTTTAACCGTTTCATCAAGAAATGCACTTTAGCTTTGTGACGAAGGAGATTTTGGAATTGATTTGAGTGGCATTTCTTTTCGACTCCTGCCAATCCTGATGGCGTTCTTTACATTGAAGGATGCTATAGATTCATGCTGTCTGCACTCAAGGATCCACCTTGGTGGGGCAAATGGATTCATTAGCTTGCAAAAAAGGAGAATACTATCTCTAATACCATCTTCTTTGGAAATTAAAGCTATATGCATTGAAAAGCTAAATACTATCTCTTGTGGTCATTGGGACATTGACCCTCTGTTTGCACAGGATATTACTAATGTGAAGATGAAAAATCTAAGATATTGTTTGCAGGCTTGTTTACTACGTGATGTATGTATGTATTTTGGTGAAATCTTGTGTAGAAATATTGCTTGTGAGCATCACAGGGAAGAATAGCCGGAGCCTCAGGATCCTCCTTTATAAAGTAATTCAAGCCGACTTGGCTCGGATGCAGTGGGTGATGGTGGAAAACTTTGGATGATCAGATGCTGTGCTTGACTCCGAAAACTTCAATTAAATTTATGCTTTGATTTGAGTGGTTCACACCATGTCTTTTCTCCTGGCCCTACTTCAGTTTGCTTGTTTTTTTTTTTTTATTTATTTACATTTTCTGTTGATGCTCTTATTTCTAGATAGTCTTTTGTACCAAAAAATGCATTGTTAACATATATTTGCCATTTTAACTGTGATTAAAGATTAGTATGTGGAATTTGAAGTGGGTATCCTTGGGGTGACCCTTTTTAAAACGATTCCGGTGCAATGATGCTGTGACGTGTGAATGGTTCACAACATGTTTTCCTTAGTATCCATTTCAATTTGCTTGTTAACACATTTTTAATATATATTTGCGTCTGTAATTCTAGTTGTTTATTTATTTATTTTTATTTTATTTTTATGTGGAGAAGAGGTACTCATTGAGCTACCAGTGGATTGCGCTGCAAATTGTTAGTTAAATTAGAATATTCCTCTAGTAATTTATTAGAAGTGAGTTTGAATTTGGATTGGGTATTTTAAATTATTTGAAAGGAACAATTTTTCTGAAAATTAAGATGAAATTGATAAGGATTCTTGATATGCAAACGACTCCTTACGCGAGTAGTAAGGAGTGACAGTTCTCACCTGGCTGTCCAAGATTTGAACCCTAGGCGCTCCCCCCTTTCTATATGTGCGCACGCTCTTCTCTCAGGTTAGTAGGCTGTCTTTCCATGTGTGCTGGGCGCTCTCTTGGGTCTGAGTTCCTTGGCTGGGGTTAAAAAAAGTATATTTTGGATTTTTCTCTTTTAGACTTTTCAAGTTATCGGGTCATATTAGCTAGGGTCCATACTTTGGTCACCTGAGTTCCGTAAGAATGATTGGTTTTGTTAATATATATGTGATTAGTTCTGGGCTGCTTATAGATAAAAGCAAAAGGTGGATTGTATTAATAAGAAAATAAGATTTTGTGAACACCAATAGGAGGAAAACCAAAATACAACATCCTATAATGGAATCTGGGCCTAAAACGGTTCACGTGGAAAGTCTATGGCCTCGTCTAGTTAAATAAGTGATTTGGAATTTTAGACTTGCCGATTCTCTGATTGTCTAATAGTTTTGACCCGATAAAAATTGGGTTTGGAATCTATTTTTGGTTGCGATTAATAAACATGAATGGGTCCAGAACCCAATTTAGGTTCTGATTGATAAACATGACAAGTTCTGGGTCCATATAGGATTTGGCCCATGGACCTGGAATTTGGCATTTGAGTCTTTGAAATTGCAAAGTGCATATCAAAATCAACTCTTTTTTCTTCTATTTTTTTTATCACTTTTTATTCTATAATTCTCGAGACAGTAGACTTGATGCACTATTATAGCTTGAACAATATGCTTATTTTAAGGAAAAAAATGAACAAAAATTTGAATGGGTTTTTAAATTAGATTCGATTCCTCTTGGTGGATCCGGTTTTGGATCTTGATTTTTCAATTGGCAACGGATTTGGAACCAACAAAATATGTTCTGAGTTAAAACCGGACTTGGAATTAGAACTGTTACGGGTCTGGGTCCAATAATGTTTCGACCCAGAACTATACCGTTTGCAACCTTAGTGGGGGACTTAGTTCAACTGGTTTTCCATCATTTCGTATGGGCAATGTTTTTATTTTTTGAAGAGGAATTGTCCCGTTTGCAACCTCAATCACACTAATGGTTGAGTGGTGTTGGCTAGGGATGTCAAATGGGCCCGGCACGGCCCGGTCGACCGACAGCGGCGGTTCAGGGTTTGGTTTGAGGAGAGGGCCTGTTTCGGCTCATGAGATTCATTATACTGTGAATCGGGCGGTTTCTGAAGAGATGAAGACGAAGACCTTTTTACCGTATAGGCAAGGGTTCTTTGGGTGCTTGGGATTCAATCCGGCCATTCATGGGATTGCTAAAGGGTTTGATGGATTTAGAAATGTGTGATTAGAGTCGGGACATCTGTCCATGTGGGTTTTGTCAAGACTTCTTTCTTCTTCTTCTTCTTCTTTTTCTCTATTTTATTTTTTCTTTCTTCATTTTGTTTTCAGTGATGATCTGCTGCTGCTGATGATGATGATGAAAAAAAAAAGGACAAAAAAAGAGCAGGTCCGGCCCGCTCCAGCCCGGCCCTGCCCACTAGCACGGCGGGCCGAGGCTGGAGCGAGCCGGGCCGGGCCCGTTTGACATCCCTAGTGTTGGCACATTAGTTTCATCTCAAAATTAAAGATTCCTCGGCTATGACCCAACCACCCTAACATTCCTAAGGTGGATACAGATAGGTGGAGTTAGGAATCGGGGCTCTTATGGATTAGGCCAGCCCTGCTTTGGCTGGGCTTGAGCCTTAGGTTTTAGTACCCGGGCTGGGCCTGGATAGAAACTCTGTACCCATTGAATATATGGGCTGGGCTAGGATTAAGTGGTAGAAAGCTCAAAGCCCAGCCCAAATAAGAGGCATGGTTTTAAGTAAAAAGTATCATTATTTTGGCAGAAGAAAATAATTGAACACATTCTCTCAGACACAAACAAACATCCTAACTAGGTTAGCTATAAGTTGGATCAATAAATAGTTCCCATTTGATTTATAAAATAATATAGACCCGGGCTTGGGCTTAACCTATTCTAGGTGGGCTGGTCTTGGGCAGGTACTTATGCCAGATTCAGGGATGCCCCGGGCTTGGGCCTTTTGTTCAAAATCCAGGATGGGCCTGAAAATTGCTCTGCCCGGCCCATGAACACTCCTATTGAGGAACTAGTTTTAGTCACGCAATGGTCCGACTGTCCCAGAAAGTTAGTCCTTCAAAATTCAAGATGGTATTAGAGCCAGCCTAAATTAGAAATTGAAGCAAATAGTGGACCAGAATACACAAGTTTTCGATGTGGGCACTTTGGGTATTCAAGACTTCAGAAAGTTACTTTCATTCCTTTTCATTAGCTGGGCCAACAAGAGCCAGTCCGAGCCTAGTTCACATATACATTGTATTTGGTCGGTCCTGGTCGTACTTTTGGAGTGATGAGTTAAATGGAGCAGTTATAGACTCATGGTCGTAGGCATGTATGTGTGCATTTCAATCTAAACTCAATGCTGCGTAACCAACCCGACCATATTTATCACAAAGAGTAGTTTATAGCTCGCAAAGTGACTGTTTTTAGTCCGAACATGAAAAAACTCATTTTAGAAATACTCTGACCTCCTTCAAAAACTTCGGTCAGAGTCGTCAGACTCATTCCAATACCCATCCAATTTAGACAAACTCCACAAGTTGAAGAAAGAATAACCCACAAAAACATGAACATTTTTTTTCCACCATAAGTAGGATTTTATTAGAAGGAAAGATTTAAAGTTTATCAAGAGGCCCAAACTGCTACTTTGGCCCAACCAAGCGTACCAACATCAATAAAAGCCGACCCATAAATAACCCAACACAATTCTCCTTCTAAAAAAAAGTTTCTACACATTTTCCACCTCCCACACAATTCTCTAATCTTGATTCACCTTCCTGCAACTAGCCCTGATCTCTCCACTAGTCCCGGTGAGAGGGCTGATCCTGCCCATCTTCACCATTGCTTTGGAAAAATCCACAAAGAAAGAGGCAGAATTGGTGCTGTAGTCCACCACCAGCGCATCAGTTGGCCCTCCATTGAATAGTTCCTGGTCTGAGATCAACAAACGGTTGTGCTTGATGAGGTTTGTTGACACTAAAAAAGTCACTATGTCTCCTTAAATCAAGAAGCCTCCTGAAGCTGCATCCTGCTACAAAACAGGCAAGGCTACTTCAAGCATCAGATTTTGTCAGAATCAGACAGAAACTGAAAGATCCTTTAAGACAACCAAAAGAGGGGTACACCTGAGGTTTTGGGCCATGCCGACATCGTTTGGCCCCATTTCACTGCTCCGACAGCTAAACAAGCGCTCCCGGCGACAACATCATCAAAGACACAAAAACTTTGATTAGAGCCTACGGATGACTCCAGAATGTCTCCAAAGGGCTCCATGCCAAATTTCAAGTCAAACCGACAACGTTTGACCCTCCATCAATGCTCGAACAGCAAAACAAGCCTCCCGGCGGCGGGAACCACCGAAGTCATCACTCATCAAACCAAGTACATGAGTGGCTTCAACATGCCTCCAAAGGGCTGCACGTCGAATCTCAGGTCATTCCGACAACGTTTGACCAGGTTTCGATGCTCCGAGAGAAAATCAAGCCTACCGGCGGCGGAGCAACCCGGGACCATGAGATCCAAAACGGAGCCCATGGAACGTCTCAAAATGACTCCAATAGGCTCCCTGTCAAATTTCAGGTCAATCGGACATCGTTTGACCACATATCAAAGCCCTGCATTTTCCCCGCAGTAAAATCAAGTGAAGCATCGATGGGACCCCAAACGGCTTCAAAACTTAAATAAAAGCCCATGGTTGGTCCTATCCACTGCTCAAGAAGCTTCACCTCAATTTTCAGGTCATTCCGACATCGTTTGTCCTAGTTTCGACTCTTGACAGAAAATCGGCTACAAAGTCTTCTGCTTTCCCGAAAAATTTCGCGCGGGTTCTCGTCAAGTTTTCTCCAAGAAAATGAAGTCAATAATTGAGGAAAAATGTCAAGAAAAATACAAAAGAAAAAAGCAACGAAAGGACGCAAAATCGGCCGAAAACGGAACTCGGCGACCAAAGGGCAAAAAACCCTAAGGTCGCCGGCGACCTTGGCCCAAGGTTGCCGGCGACCCTGGGTGCATGGTCGCCCGGCGACCCTGCAAATCCGGGTCGCCGGATTTTGCACCAAATTGATCGTTTTTTCGATCTTTTCGTGTTTCGGATGTTCCGGCCTCTGTGATTTTCGGAAAATCCAAATTTTGGTGCTCGAAAACCACTAATCTTCGTCGACATCTCGGATCCGCCGTCAAAAGCATGAAATCATCACCGACCGCCTCAAGATCGCCAACCGGCTGACCAAGAAAGTGCACTTTCTGTCCAACCGATCGTGAAATCGACAAGACAGATGTCACCGGCCCACCAACATCAACTAATGTCTGAAATTGCATCGCAATCCTACATCAAACAATGCGTGGATCCACCTGTGATGATCGCAAGAAGAATTTCAAAAGACGCAGCGCGGCCCGCGACTCTTCACATGCCTTGGCGACCACTTAATGACGTTAATTGACCCGTTTATGACAACTTAATGCGGTTATTAACTCATTATTTTGGACGGCCCAATCAGATTCAAGCATTTGGGAGTTACAAATCCAAGCAATCATGGCATTAACCCATGAAACTCCCATCATCATGAAGTATAAAGACAATTAAAAGCCCACTACCTTCATAATCCAATCACAAGCCATGAAAAAGGAGTTACAAAATCAATTTGTAACTCCTCATCAATTCTTTCATCATGGCCATCAATGCCAATAAACACCTCATGGCTACCAAAAGCTTATAAAAGGAGGTCCATTCAAAAAAAAAAGAAATGACGAAAATAGATCCCAAGTGCAAGCTCTGGAAATCCAGAAAATCCAAGAGAGAGACGAAGTCCTACTACTTTGCTCCCGGAAGCACCACAAGGTGATCAACGTCCCTTGGGGCGCCACCACCCGGATTATCATCATTCCAAATTCCAAGTAGAAAGTAAATCTGGCATACCCGTACAAAAAATGTTGATGCCCGATATGTTTCCTCCTCCGCCTAGCCCCCGGGGTGCGGAGGGAGAGGACAGAAGATTCCCTTTTCGGGTCCATCAAGGTTTTTATAATAGCCATTATCAAACACATCAGGTGTGGAGGAATCAAGATTGCAGAGAGGCTTCTGAGGGCATTCGGCCATGCCAATTGTGTGAGCCCCTGAAAAAATAAAAAACCATAGAAATCAATTCACAACATTTCCAAGAAACAAAAATATTAATTAAAACAAGTCATTAGATAGAAAAGTCATTCACCAGAGAAAGCAACCATTTCTGCGGTTGTAAGACCTTTTCTGGAATAAGAATTGATCAGAGAACTTAGATTCGCCTTCGGTGCAGGAAGGTCAGTGTTTGCTTCAGTAAAACTTGCAGTCCATGAGTCTCTCCTGCCTAGTTCGACCATCCATCCAGGCCCACCAAGCTGAAATTCAAATTAAAATGATTGTACATTATAACTGGTTAGGATTACTGGCTGTACAAGTAGATAGGATTGAAATCACTAACACAGTAACACCTCAACAACAGCATCCCTTGCGGCAATAGCCAAGATGTCGGCACAAGACAACTCGAGGGCATAAACTCTCTAGCTGTGATTTTATATCATCAATAACGTCGAACCCCCTCAACTAATCCCGTTCTGGAGTCCTTTTTTCTCTCCCCGGAAATTATCTGTGTCATCCAATAGGACTGAGCCATCGCAACCCTGTCATGTGCAAACCGTAAATCATCGATATCCAGTTAGGCCCCACAGTCCAAACCATCAGTTTTATTTTTGAAAAAAAAAGGTCATTAGAATGCTTGGTAGAACTGAACTTTCCGTATTGTGTCTACTTACAATTACAAAACAGTCGTTTAAGTGTAACCGCAGTGGGGATGCTCCCATCCGCTTCTCTTTTGGCAACAGCGGTTTTCACTGCCCTTTTAACCGTGGAGAGGGCTCCCAGGCATGATGAGGCATAGTAGTTTGGGGGTAAATACTCCGCAGTAGAAGCTACTGCAAAGAGTAAAAATACAATAGAAATGGTGCTCAAGGAGACGGAAGCCATGTGCTGCTGCTTGCTCTTAAAACAAAAGAGAGAAAATGCTGTGTACTGATACATTGTTCAGGCACTCCGTATTTATATCCATAGAGAGATCCTTCGGTTGCCATGCCAGTGTAAACGCAAATTGTACGAGCATCTGCGTCTCTCCAGCCGAATCTTCACCAATAGGGAAGGAGGCCATTTTCATGCCAACCGTCTCTTTCCTGAAGAAGAGATGGGTTTGGTGGCATTAACGCGTGAATGGGGTCCATCCTGGATGGTCATATATCAGGTATTACAGCAGTAGTATGATCACTGATTGCAACCAACATGGGGTACCACCATACTAATACTATCCGCTGACTCACCACCAAATGGGGACCTCGCACGTGTACATGGGCAATTTGGCATAGACCATAGCAGTGTTGCCTTACAGAAAGCATGCATAAGTTTCAAACCATGCTATGCTGAACATGTCCTGAACTGTCACCGTCGATCATTTTTACCTTAAATTAGAATGAGCTAGATCAGACAAACTTGAGTTCTAGAAAATCAATCAGATGCAAATTAAAAATTTCCCCAGGACCACCACCCAAGGAGAGAAAACCCCATGAATTTCACCGCATCCCAAGTGACAGAACGGCATCGGGACCAAAGGAAGAATGGACAAGTGGCTGTGGCCACTCTAATGGACGACTGACCACATGATTACGGGGCCTAAATGGCAATCCACCCTCATGCAGCTTATGTGGTTAGATCTAAATAATCAATCATTTATTACTCACTCCATATAAGGACTTCAGTCCTGTTATTGAAGATTAATCAACAAGAGAAATGAGGGCAAGGGAGATTCTTGGAAGTAAAAGTTTGAACGAAACCACCAATATTGAGGGAAACCTGAAGACAACGCCTTCCACTTGTGAGGGGACGCGCTTATCTGTTGATTGGAGCCCATCCATATGTGATCACATGTGGTCCCTAGTAACAATTGTTGTGTAATTATATGATGGTGGAACCTGCAGGATAGGGGCTGGTATCACTTTCGAAGCCACAATATTCCTGACTCTATATCGCATCAGCCATAGAGATGTAAATGGGTACTTGATTCTTTGATTATTCGGATGTTCCAACCCATAGGTATCTGACCGAAAGTTAGTAGACATGTGCAATTTAGAGGGTTCATGTGTTTAATCCATTTGAATGGACAAAAGGTGAGCCCCACAAGCATGAGCTTATGAAATTTTATGCTAAGCTTGAACTTAGGAAAGCCTTGCTCATATATATATATATATATATATAGGGGGTCTTCATATGCATCCATCCCTCACCATTTTTGGTGAGGGACACCCCAAAAGGAGAATTTCCAAGTCCCCTTTTGGGGTGTCCCTCACCAAAAATGGTGAGGGATGGATGCATATGAACATTTCCCATATATATATATATATATATATATATATATATGGGGGATCTTTATATGCATCTATCCCTCACCAAAAATGGTGAGGGACACCCATTTTGGGGTTGTTTCAAGTACAAGAGGGAGGTACAAAGTACCCCTCTTGTACCACTCTTGTACTTGAAACACCCCCAAAAGGGGTGTCCCTCACCATTTTTGGTGAGGGATAGATGCACATGAATGTTCATATATATATATATATATATATATATGTGGTTACGCTACAAAACTCTTTAGGCGTTTTTCATAATAAAAACGCTCATCTTTTAGCCAATGAAAGTGTGACACGTGTCATCAATGGTACATTTATCTATTCTCTCTCCTAAATATTCTCCTAAAACTGTGGATATTTTATTGATTCTCTTAAATCATTAGCTAAAAAATTGGAGCATAAACTCTCCTTTTGAGATGTGGAAATTTTTAAGAATTTCCTATATATATATATAAAGTGCATTCCATTCAACATGGAAATCTCCGATATTTGAGTAAGTAAGAGGGATGAATGGATTTGATCTGGTTTTATAGTAGGAAACTTTTTTTATTCTTGGAACTTGATAAATTCTCCCACCTCATGAGGGCCAGTCAATGCGAGTCTTGGGCAAAATGCATAATTGCTAAGACTGGGCTAAAAAAAATGTAAGAAAATACGTTTACCTTCTTAAAATGGAAAAGACCCAACTGAAATAATAAATCACGAATCAAAATGAAAGAGAAAAGAAAACGCCGAGGTTTTCATAAATTGTCCCACCTCATGGAGCCAGTCAATGCGAGTCTGGGCAAAATGCATGATGACTAAGAATGGGCTTAAAAAAAATGTAAGAAAATCCGTCTACCTTCTTTAAAATGGAAAAGACCCAACTGAAACAATACATCACGAATAAAAATGCAAGAGAAAGAAAACGCCAAGGCTGCACTATAAACCATAGCTGGGTATCCCAATAACGAGAGAGAGAGAGAGAGAGAGAGAGAGCTCATCCAATTCAACTTGTAGAAGATGAGACGTGCTTTTGTTTCCATTGTTATTCTTTTCGTTCTTCCCTTTTTAATGAGTAGCCGATCCTCTCTTTTTGCAAGAGGGGATGAGGCTTTAATCCAGAAGACGTGCAAGAACACTAAAAACTACAAGCTATGCATTCAACTTCTTGAATCCGATCCCAACAGCCGTAATGTTGATGCCTAGCTTTGATCGTGGTGGAGGCTGTGGATAAACGTGTGGACACAGCTGCTTCTTATGTGTCTGCACTGTTGAGAGGCACCAAAGACCCCCATCTGCAAAATGTGCTGGGACAGTGCCAGCTACCTTACTCGACTGCATCTCTAGTGATTAAAATAATCCCAGATGCTTTGCGGGCCAAGATGTATGGCGTTGCCATGAATGATCTGAATAAGACTCACGGATATCCAGGTCTGTGCCAGGATACGTTCAGAAGGAATCCACCTTTGATTTATCCCATTGAACTGGCCAGGACACGGGGAGTTTTGGAGGCCTTTTGCACTGTGGGATTGGATATAATTTGTCACGGCCCGAGATCGAGGTCCTATAATCTCGAGCCGTGATTCCATACTTACTCCCGTAAATTTCAAATTAACTAAAGTCAAAACGGAATCCACAAGGGATAACATTCTCCATTTACCTGTCAAATACACAAATCTGCAAAAACATTTATATTTGACAATATCAATATAAACAACCATTTAGATTGGAGTAATAGTGATACCAATCTCATTAGATTGGAACACAATGTTACAACAAGGGAATTACAAATCCATTACGCCTCTATTTAATACTATCTCAAATCTAAACAACTATTTAGGTGTAACCACAGTTACCAAATGCACGTGTTATTCTTGATGAGTACTACGTTTATTTATTAATATGTGCATTATAGTCCCCGTAATTAACATTCATGGAAGTTTAGTCCCTAACTCATTAGCTGTGAAATTCTTCCTTCACTATCCTTAATTTTTAACAGTTTCACTTTACCCCATGATTAGTCTCAGAAATAATTTAGGGAGCATTTATACTCACAAAGAGTGCTCCAAGTCCATGCAAAAATCCAAAATCCATTGGACTCAAAAGAATAGTTTTTTTTATTTTTTATTTTTTATAATTATATCCTAACAAAATGGGGAGGTATGTCTAGAGGTGTAAATCTGGGTCGTGCCGGCAGAAGGAGGGCCCGGCCCGGCCCACGTAATTACGCAGGCCGTGCCGTGCCTGGCCCAAGGGCTCAGGGGCCAGCCCAGGGCACGACTCTAGTCATGCTGTGCTGGGCCGGGCCCTAGTCGGGCCTGGGCCATGTAGCCCGTGGGCGTCCCACAATATTTTTTTTTTAATTTTTTTTTTAGTTTCTTTATGTCTTTTTTTTTAGGTTCTTCAAAAAATATGGGCCTGGGCCGTGCAGCCCGTGGGCGGCCCATAATATTTTTTTTTAAATTTTTTTTTAGGTTCTTTATGTCTTTTTTTTAGGTTCTTTAAAAAAAATGTCTTGGACCAATTTCACTAAAATAAAGAAATTAAGAGAAATAACAAGTAGAATCACACTAATGATGTTTTGAAAAAATACATCAAATAAAATGTATTTCCTTGAAATTTAAGTTACAAAAGTTCGAAAAAATTACAAGTTTGAACTTGGATCAATATATATAATGAAATTCAAACCTTCTAATAAATGAAAAAGAATTAAAACTTTAAAAACCTATGATATATTCTAAAAAATAAATTACAACTTTAGAAACCTATGATACATTCTAAAAAATAAATTACAACTTTAGAAACCTATGATACATTCTAAAAAATAAATTACAACTTTAGAAACCTATGATACATTCAAAAAAATAAATTACAACTTTACAAACCTATGATACATTCTAAAAAATAAATTACAAGTTGAAAGCCTATTATACATTCTAAAAAAAATTATACTATGATATATGTAACCCTGTTAGCTCGTCTTCTATCTCGATCTCATCATCATCGAGGTGTTGTTCCCTATCATATGCTTGATACCAATCCCGTAAGCACATGCAGGTCTCAAATGTTTTTCCTGAGAGCATAGTCTTCATGGGGTCAATAAGGCGCCCACTTGCACTAAATGCCTGTTCTGATGCAACTATAAATGCTGGTATTGTTAGTATATCACGGGCTATGGCGGAAAGCACGGGAAACTTAGTTTCGAATGATTTCCACCATGCCAAAAGATCAAAATCATATTCATCTTCATCCTTAACCACAATAAGATCGCTCCCCAAGTACATTGTTAATTCATTAAGATTGTAAGATCCTCCGGAAGAAGAGGAGTTACTTCCATAAGATTTCTTCAAAATACTCCAAATAGCCTTCTTTTTTCCTTTATGTACTTGGGGAGGGCCTGTTGAGACTGTGGGTGCTATGGATCTACCTAATTGGGTAGCATAATCCAAATAAAGTGTTTCTAATTGTATCTTAATTGTTGTAATGTCATTTATATTAGTTGTATTCATATTAGAGTTTATTTTATCAAGAAGGGTTTCTACACCTTGTAATTTCAATCTAGGGTCTAATATAGCAGCTATACAAAATGTTAAAGGAGCTATTCTCCAATATGATGAAAATTTTACCTCCATTTGTATACACATGAGTTGAAAAATTGGAAAATCTCTATACTTTTTAAAAGTAATACTTATTTCAAAAAAATGGGATAAAGCTTGATTTAATGTGGGATAATATACCCCAGAAAAAAACAATGTTGCATCATATGAAAACTTCTAAACAATCTCTTATTATCTCAAGAAGGGTCCATTTATCATCACTTATAAAAATATTTTCATGCTCCAAATAAAGTTGACAATATTGATTTAGTGCCATTTTATAGGCACATGATTCTTTTAACATTTTATAGGTAAAAATCCATCTATGCTTTACATCATATGATATTTTCTTTGGTCTTAGATTCAAATTTACACATATTTCCCTCCACCATTGTTTTCGCGAGGGAGAACAAAAAATGTATCCTACAATCCATTTAATAGTCTCTAAATCATCTCTAATTAATTTCACCCCTACTTGTACAATAAGATTTATGATGTGGCATGCACATCTATTGTGAAATAGATCTCCATTTAAATCAAGTTGAATTGATTGTTTTTTTAACTCTACTGCGACATTGTTAGTGCTTGCATTATCTAAAGTTATAGAAATTATTTTATTTTCAATTCTATATTCTCTAAATTTTTCACGGATGGTGGACCCTATCCTAGCACCAGTGTGTGGAAATTTTAGCATAGAAAATGAAATTATTCTTTTCTGCATCACCCAAGCACTATCAATAAAATGTGATGTAATTGCAATGTACCCTAGATTTTGTTTGGAGGTCCATAAATCTGAAGTTAAAGCTATTTTTCCAGGTATATTTTCAAAAACATTTTTTAAATTCTCTTTTTCTTTCAAAAAAGTTTTTATTGCATCATTTCTAGCAGTAATTCTAGATATTCTTTGCCATGAAGGAACAAAGGCAGACCTCAAAAATCTTTCAAAACGTCGGTCTTCGGAAAGTACAAATGGATATTGGGAAGAAATTATTTACTTAATAAGTTGATATCTAGCATTAGTAGGGTCATAATTGAAAAATTCCTAAACCGCCAGATGAATCTGTTTGAGAAAGTTGTGTTTGAACCATCCCAGGGCTCCCACCTTTTCCCCCATCGTTAGCGTTTTTCGCTTGTTTGCGTAGACACTTTTTCATGTGTCTATTAAGGTGGCCAGTGCCACTTGATGATTTGCCCCTGAGGAGATCTTTGCAAATTTTACATTGTGCCTTTTCCTCTGTTCCTCCCGTGGGACATGGGACAGTAACTTTAGTAAAATAATTCCATACATGAGAAGTCAATCTTGATTTTCTCTTCTTTTTAGTTGTAGTAACCGAAGATGATGCAAGATTTTGGGGATTATTGCTATCTACTTCTATGTCCTGATTTTGATCTAAATGAATAAATCCAGGATCTTCCTCATTTAGAGAGAAGTCAAGGTTGTAAGGTTGTGATGGTCCAGCCATTTTTCTAAATAAAAGATAAAATTTTTTTTGATAAATAATTATGTATAATGTGTTTTTTGTGATAATTTATAAAAGAAAGGGGAGAAGATGAGACTTAATATATAATATTACTATGTATATTATTACTAAGTAAAACTCAAAATTAAAGAAAATAAATACCTTTATGAGAGAGGCTGAGAGGGAGAGCTAATGGAGAAGTTCTTCTTAGTTGAATCCTCCACTTTAGAGAAGTCACCTTCACTCTTCACTTCTTAGAAAACTTTGTATAGAGAGCTTAGACTTTAGAATGAGACTTAAGAGAGCTTAGAACCTTAGAACTTTAGAGGGAGTGTGAGAAATGAGAGAGTAGATGAGTGTAGAAAAATGAGAGAGTAGATGAGTGTAGAGAAATGAGAGGAATAAGGGCTATTTATAGAATTCCTAAGTGATAAAATGACATAAAATACCCCCTCATATGACCGTTTTATAGCAGTTGGGGGGGTATAATGGTAAAAAATGATCAAAAGACACTAATACCCTCCCATATGACCGTTTATAGCTGTTGGAGGGGGTTAAAAATGTAAAAAGACCCTTTTTTGGGAAGTGGGGGGGATTTTTTGAAAAAAAGAGCCGTTGGGGCTCTCTGCGGGCCGGGCCTGGCCGTGCCTCGGGCCGGGTCGGGCCGCACGCGGGCTTTGGGTACTTGCAGGGTCGTGCCTCGAGCCTGGGGGACCTGGGCCTAGCGGGGCTTCCGGGCCGGGCCTGCCCGTTGACCAAGTCAACGGGCCCAGGCACGTTTTTTCGTGCCAGGCCCGTGTTGGGCCTGGGCCGCCCGCCCAGATTTACACCTTTAGGTATGTCTTTCCTGTAGATGAGAATTGCAAATATTCTTAGCACAATTTGTCATCACTAAGACCTCACCACAATTTCACATCACACCGTGGAAGTCTTAATTAGTTTGCTATATTCTTAGTGCAATAACTGCATAAATGCAAATCTAAATTAGAAGGCATAACACGGAAATTAGAGATGCTAAAATATGAGGAATTCTTAAAAACTCCCCGTTTTAGAAGGAGTGTTTTTGCACCTTTTGATACTCATGGGCTTCACATTACATCATATATATATATATATAATGCACTCTTTTTATTCAGAATTCCTATCTGTTTCCCAATCCTCTCAAAACTATTATAGCTTGCAACCAACTAACCAAAGCTTATATAAAGTCATCTTCTCTCAAAACCTGGAGATACTCTCGCCCATTCTAAACCTTAGAATTCTTTTAAGAGTAATTACTCACACAGAACGTGAGAATTACTCTCACAAGGCATCTCCTTAGTTTGAAAATGTGTCAGATTCACCATGGGCTTTTCAGATTTACAGTAGGTGGGCCCACCATGACTCAAGTTTATATGAAATTTAAAAGTTTTAATATCCCATATATGCAGTGGTTTAGATTTTAACTAAGTGGTTAGGTAAAGGGTTATTTCAAACTGTTTACACTAGTCTGTGCTAAATATATGCACCATGGGCTAGTGAATAGGCATGTTTGGGCTAGTGAATTTAAAAGTTTCCTTGTCCATGGGCCCATTCAAACTTTTAAATTGGATGGATACATTTCTATAAAGATGGAAGTGATGGCAATTGTTGTTTCCTTTACATAGAAAAACCAATATCTAATGGTGGCCAGGGCGTGATGGGTGCACCATTTTTAGAGTGATAATGATGATTTAATCCAGTGGTGTCTTTGTTAAAATTGACTGATGTCTGGTTCATTCTGGCAATCAATTTCAGTGCATCTCTACATGATGTCAATCCAAATGAAACCAACCGTTGGTAAAATATAACAGTGCCTGAAAGTCCTTGATGGTCATGAAAAGGAATTTGATGGTGAGATGGCAAATTCAAATGGGTTAATGAGAAGATCCTGCCTATCAATGTTCAATCCATCTGTGTTATGCTATTATTGGTGAGGCATCATGGCCAACAGGGCCAACACGGTACGTATCCAGTATCCACCAGGAAACTGTTAAAAATAATGACACACTAGTAGGAGACAAAATTAAAAGAAACAAGACTACACAAAAGACGTTTAACACTCCATGTTAATTAGCTTTCCGGCAATTAGTTCTAATCTCCCCATTCGTTCCTGTGAGAGGACTAATGTTCCCCATCTTCACCATGGCACTCGCAAAATCAGCCAGGAAAGTTGCAGAACTTGTACTGTAGCTGGTCACCTGAGAATCTGTGGACCCTCCACTGTAGAGCTGTTGGTCTGAATGTAACAGACCCTTCTGGTTCACCAAATTCTTATAGTAGTTATTGTCGAAAACAGTAGGGGTAGAAGCGTCGAGAGGGGAGAGATTGTTATCACCACCTGTGCTCGGGCAATTAGACTTCAGTGATGTGGCTAAAGAAGAATCGATGTTGGTCTCATTGTAGATTCGTGCTCGGAAGGAAGTACATCTTGCCTGGCCTATAGTGTGAGACCCTGAAAAGATTAATTAATGAACCCGTTAATGCAAAAATGCCTAAGAAAAGAGCATCATCAATTTCGCAGAGCAATTAAAGTTATATATGAGTGGCCTACCTGAGAGTGCAACCATCTCTTTGGCAGTGAGACCCTTGTTAGTAAAGGCAGTTATGAGGGCACTTAGATTGAAGGTGGGCTGAGGAATGTCGCTGTTGGCAGTACTTAAGCTTGCAGTGGTTGAATCTCTCCTTCCTAATTGAACTGTCCATGTAGGCCCACCCAGCTGAAACTCCAAATAAAATGTTGGCCAACTATATTATTATTCAATTTGGTAAAATGTCTGTGAAGTGCTTCCAATAAAAAGATCATAGCAATTGAAAATGAGAAGCTCATTCAGAAGTACATGTTATGCAATTAGTGACCTAAGTGTTTTTGCACTCACCGCCACAACAGAATCACGAGCCGCAACAGCTAGAATATCAGCACAAGAGACGACTTTAGGGCACAAGCTCTCGAGTTGGGATTTGATGGTGTCGACGACATCGAATCCCCTCACTGAATTTGCGTTGGGATTTGCTGTCTTCTCTCCGGTGAAGCTTGATGTGTCATCCAAAAGAATTGAGCCATCACAACCCTGTTTTGGAAGTCAACCCATATATCATCATCATTATTGGATGGCCATTAAAATATCGAAATGTTATATAAACTGGCCATTGATTCAATTCCCCCGTTGATTAGGCCTAGACAATCTTATAAATATGTTTCCATGTGGCTTATGCATGTCTTCATTATGACTACTCCATCAAGAGCTAAATAGATTAAGCTTGTCCATGTGTATTTTAAAAGGCCAGCAGCCACATCTACTACAAAGCATGTATTACGGAAATGGGCTGGTCTAGTAACTAACTAAGAGCATCTCCAGGAGATATTTTAAATTTGGATATGATTTTTTAAAAATGAAGGCTGATGTGGCATATGTAACTCGGCAATTCCGAGAAATATGTCAAATGCAAATGCAAGTATGCCCATGATCATTATTTTATACAAAAGAAGGATTTGCACCCAAAAGCTCAAATGCAAGTGGGCCCTCACTATTATTTTATTCAAAAAAAACTTTTGAAGTATGCTTTATGCTATGTAAAATTTGGCATACCATCTCACACTTCAAATCCATGTAGGCAAAAGAATGTTTGTTGAAGTCTCTCTCATATGCCAAGTAAAGCAAAAGGAGACTAACATGGCAAAATAAATCATTTGTCGGAGATGCTCTAACAAGCCTGTGGGAGGAACCCGGACCCAAATACCCTCATACATGCACGTTACATGCACCTTATTAGCAGAGGGATATTGGTGCTATGGTAGTTTTATCCATGAAATGAAGCAAGTGGAGTTGATTAAGATGTTTACAACTTTACATACATTGACAAAGCAGTCGTGGAAATGGAGAAGAAGCAGTGATGCACCCATGCGCTTCTCGCTGGCCACTGCAGCTGTGACTGCACTATTAATGGTAGAGAGAGCTTTGGGACATGACGACGAGTAATAGGTAGATGACAACTGAGCAGATGCAACTGCAAAGATTAAGATGAGAGACAAGGCAAAGCTAAAGAAGAAAGAAGCCATTGCCTAGTGCCAATGTCAAGAAACAGAGAAAATAACAAGAAAGAGAAAGGAAGTGTTTGTGTTGTCTTATCAAAGCGTTTGGGACTTCTGTATTTATAATGTATTGGGATCTTTGGATGTAAGAGTCCATCACCCAAAAAAAAAACAAAAGAAACAACAGGGCAAGTGTCGTGGCAAGGACTTTTGTCGGTCTCTCCGCGTTTCAAATATTCGATGATTATATCAGTGTGAAATAGCAGGTCCGGGTCAAAGAATCTACAAAAGCAAAAGAAAAGAGAGGACCCACACGCCATTTGCTCTTTTATATACATGCCTTCCTTCAAAATCTTCCATGTAACTTCAGGGAATGCAATAAAATTGAAGTAAAGACAGCTGGGCATTTGTGACGTAGAAAATTTGGGCAGTTTTTTCAGAAGTTCACCCTAAGCAAACTACTTTAAAAGGGACCCGCAGGACTAGGACTGTAGGGCTGAATTTGAGGATCCGAATCTCCTTGAAAATTAGCCGCATCTAGGGGACAAATCAAATCTATAATTTGTTACAAACGAAGATTAATAATGGATAGATAATCTTTGAAAAAAATTACTCATTCAAGGATTTTCCACTTTCATTTTTTTTTTCAGATTTTTTTTTCAATTCTAACCATTTTTAAAATCACATCAATGCAGTAGAAATGTTGAGATGAATATATGAGATCCGATACCGATGTTAAAAATAATACTTATATGGTACAGCTGAAAATATACAATACACCTTGGGCCCCACCTGGGGGATCAAAAGATCCTACCATGTATGGTGATAGATGCTCCGATCATCACTGGCTCCACTTGACCCATGGCTAAGAAGTTTTCTCGGTCCAAAATGAGGGCACACTCGATCCAACAATTAAATTCATTAGGATGAATGCCAAACTCCAGGATCCATAATTATCAAGGGATTCCTATTTTATGATCCACTCGGATGGACCAACATATAGGGCCCACCATGTGTTCTAGAGCACCGGTGCTCAACTGAGGCCGGCCCTTTAGGACTACCTTATATTTGACTATTTTACATTTCAAAGGGTAAGTTCTTTAAATTTTGTCCAGCCAACCGAGAGAAACATTATTGTTGAAGGAAGGCTTCGTCAACAAAATTAACATACTTTGTCGTATAGAGCATGTGAACGGACTCAAAGAATCTCATGCAGGGCCTTCTTTTAAGCTTCATCTCTATTAATTAGATGTACATCCCATCTTAGAAACCTTGGAAACTTCCTAAGCATCCCAAAAAGTTTTTTTGTCTTTAGCCTTTCTTAACTTCAAATTGGTATGATAGTTGTCAAAAGAGGTGGAAATAGAATTCACCGCCTTGAGAACGTCTTTACCGAAACAAACAGGCCCTAAAAGGCCTACCATTCTCTCAAGAAGGAGACTATCGTTCCAAATGCAGATGGTGAAATGGGAGATACAAAGGATCACCAAATAAAATTTCTCTATGTAATAGTCCTTCTCTCATTGTTTTTATTGAATTATCAATGATAATTCTATTTGATAATGATCTGATGAGTCTGATCGATCACTGATGTTTTGCGCCCCCCTAATCAATGAAAAAATGTTTTACTTATCTTGGCTCCCATGATTGATGTCTAATACTGATTATAGGTAGACAAAAGTAAGTTTCTGTAATAATTTGCACCTTGAAAGTCTATGCATGCATGGAACAAGTTCATGATAACTCAAGGAAGTTTGTTCTTAATCCCTGGACTCAGTATGGATTTTCGTTGACAGGGTCCATTTCATACCTAAACTCAGTGGAATCTTCTCCACCAGGACGTTGGATTGCATAAATAAATCAGGACCCCTTACTGAATTTTACGGTGCGTATGGTGACAACGTTACCCAACCATATGTGGAACACAACACCTATTCCATATAGCAAAAATCCAAATTGGAGACTCATCTAACCTTTATTTGGTGTGTCATTGAATCTCAATTGAATCCAACAATCCAAGTATAAAGACAGTAAACTATTAGAGTGGAAATTAATTAAAAATTAAGAGTAATCCAATGTAGGAGATTATTAGCCTCAATCTTATTCATGATCATACCCTTTCCATCCCTCCTTCCCCCACTGATAGTGCATGCATCCAGGTAGGCCCCATGAATACCATGTGGGTGAAGATTTTCCTTTCCAACCCTTGGAGGGGCGGTGTCTGGGTGGGCCTCACCCCACCAACTATTGCATTGACTACCCATATGTATTCATCATTGGACAAGTACATAAAATATAGCCACCCATTCAAGCCTGTGCCAAAGTCTGTATTTGGGCAGTGCTTTTTAAGGAACTGGATCGATCAGGCATACTTTCCAGGCTGATTATATAAATTACTGGCCCTGGACCAATGCCCAATTAAATGGGTCAGCAGGCCGACCTATTTAACACAAGTGGGCATTTTCTATTTCCTTCATTTTCTATTTCAAAAGATCATTATAGATGTCTGATGGAGTATGGGATGGAACCTAAATGTGAGTACCAATTACTAAACGTGCTTCACTAGACAACATTTGGCCCAACCAGCCTTAGCCCATTTGCAGCCCAACGTATTATTGGAAGGTCAGACTGTAACTGCAAGTGATATATGCCGGCCAGTTCCAAACGCGCGATCAATTCGGTGTTGTAAAAAGGAAACAACGGTTGCCTTGTCAGTTTCAATTGTCCTTCTATCAGGCCAGATTAGGTGCCATTTCATGGTTCACATGTATCATGTATTCAGGACCCATCTTTGATCACATGTATCATGTATGTGGGACCCATCTTAATTTGATCTTTCAGTTGCCCTCCTCCATTTCTGATTGGAGGCCGTTTACGTGTTTGACATTGATGATGCCACCCAGTATGATAAAGCTTTGAGAACAAGGAACATGAATAGATATAAATATTAATGCATGCACAAAATGACTAAGCAATTGTCAAAATCGTTTTAATCTTGTTGATACTGACCTCACACGCTTTCTTCATGCAATGGAGTCTCATGCTAGCCAACATTCAGGATTCCCATCCATTTCACACTGCTAGAATGATTGAGTTTTGCCATACGTGCCACTGGGTCAGAAATGAGATTGGGATGCCTCATCAGATGACTCCCACTTTCCAGTTGTCCAACTCAAATAGTGGGTCCACCTGGAGGAATTTGTGGGGACCTATTGGTAGACTTAAAGGTCGACATTCATACTCATACAATCATCATGTTTGATCCAATCGACCCTTGTTAAATAGGCCAACCTTATGGCATAATATCGGATGACCGTGCTTAGGAAATGTCCACTGTAAACCAAAAAATGTTTTAAGTCAGTGAAGGGGCTCGGACCTTGATCGGAATCATGACACAACTCACACGTGTGAGATGATGTAAATTCAAATATGAGAGGAGAGGTAGACACAATTCACACATCTGAGGTGATGAAAACTCGTACATGCGAGGAGACATAGACACAACTCATACATGTGAAGTGATGGAAACTCCCATATGCGAAAATATATAAACACAACTCACACATGTGAGGTAATAAAAACTCATCTATGTAAAGAGAGAGGAGGCCGGGATGGAACCCAACCAAAACCTCCCAATGAGAACTACCACTCCTTAACACTATGGTAGGAGCCGTTCTCACAAATTGAGTACCTTGATGCTCGGTTGGGCAGATCCCGCCACCCTCCTATGGGGTTTGGGCACACCCGCTAAATAAATAAATAAAGGGAAATTGCATGCCATGCTATTTCTTAGAATGGAACGTGCCGGTCGTCATTCCTAATTAGTCATACGAGATAATCTATCTGAGCTAATGTTGTTTGTATCAAACTCTAATTCTATAATTAGTATTGATTTGCCTTGGCTGATGGACTACCCTACCCCCAACTATACAAATTAATAGTTTTTGAGGTACCCAACTGTACAAATAGTTGCGTAACCAAAAAGATCAAGGCTACGCATGAAGTAAAGGTCCACCGACATCCCTTTAACTGATTAAATAGCTACAATCCGGTAATCATGCATTAAGTGAAGGTCAGCCATCCTCCATTCTAGCTAAGTGGTCTGTACATGCCCTAAGCTTCTTATAGGGGTTTGACAACAGTCATAAATTATATATTTGATTGTGTTGAGAGCCAAGGTTGACATGCGACACAATAGATTTTCATATAAGGGAGTTGGTTTCCCTTACTTTATTAATTCTCTGTTTGACTGTTTTTGCTCTTGCCTAGGCAATTCTTGAGTTGAGATTCAAAAGCAAAGAAGGAAAAGAGTCTCAAACAATTTAGTTTGAGTATAAACACAATATCTTTAAAGTAGATAGATAAAAGAATGAGAATAAGAAATATATTATGAGAGTCTTAAATATTGGCAATGCTTCTAAAATCTAACAAAATTTCCAATCTTTCTCATCAGAAATAATCTCTAATGATAGCAATTCGATAGTTTAAATGGGTCTTTACAAATAACCACTTTTTTTTTTTTTTTTTTACAAAAACTATTTTGAATTATTTTTTTAAATTTTAAAAACAAACATTTCTATTAATTTGAGAAATCCAAGCCAACCATACTGACTTTAAGAAATCCAATTTGAATTTAGAGGTTTACCAGCGCTCCAATGTAAATAAGCCCTAAATCATAAAATAATAGCTCATTTTTAGAGTTTTCAAATGGTGTAGGATCAAGAACGGCTCCTTTCCTTACTCGAGTGGTAAGGAGCGTTAGTTCTTACCTGGCTGTACGAAGTTTGAACCCTGAGTATGTCACATCTTTCCACTTATTCGGGTCTCCTTCCCACTTGAGTGGGCTATCTTTCGGTGTGTATCCGGACTCTCTCTTGGGTCTCAACTTCTTTAGCTGGGGTTTTTGACCTCATGAGATTTCCATCACAAATTTCTCCAAACAAAAACACCGGTGCTCCAAACAGAGATAGCCCCACCCTCAAATTAAACACATTGACTGTAAATTGAGATCACATGGATGACGCAAGCAAGTGATAATTATTTGTGTAGTTCGGGCTTTAAATATTTGAACTAAGATGGATTTATGAGGATCGATGGGCTTTGTGTTTTCTTCTAAATCCTGTTCTCATAGGCCGAGATTCTGTGTACTTAGGGTTGATTAAAGTTTTGTGCATCGGTCATTGTGGGCACAACTGCTTGCATTTTTAGGGATTTTGATCTGCTTGTTAAAATATGGCTTCTGTGCAATGTGGAGGCCCTAAAGTTTAATAAAACCGTTTCGAAATAGAAAGCTCTGTATATTTTGGGGTGGTAAGGTCAGGTTGGGTTTAGGTCATGTTAACCACCACAAGTAACATGTATACGCCCAACCAAAAATCACATAGAAGTTGAAAGGGTCAACCCAGGGCTAAAATTATCTGGTATGATCGGATTTAGGTCAAACTCAACAGTCAGAATGCATGAGTCAGTTTGGCAGAAACTCGACCCCATATAAAAACGAGTTGCTAATGGTAAACGCTATGCAAATAAGAAGTAAAAATGGTCAACTTGAACCAAATCTGGTGAACAATCAAGTAGGCAAGTGAATGTGGCCTTGATCCAAGATAAGAATTAAGTGTGACTTATCCAAGAATTTTTTTTTTTTTTTGCTGTTCACTTTCGTGCCCAAACCTTCGGTATTTGATTCATCCGAACTGGTGATATAGAACCATATCAAGTTAAACCGTTAAAACTCTTGGGCCACAGTTAAGAGATTATGATATTGAATTGGCTTGGGATTTTATATTTGGGGGTGGTCACACACTCATACCTGAATCTTCCAATCTCCCACATCAGCCACGGCTGGCGTGCCTCGCGTCTCTCATATGATATCTTGACTCAGTGTGGTGCAGGCAGAGAATCATATGATTTTATAGAGTGGTCCACCATCATGATTCTACTTTTCAAAACAAAAAAGTTCTTACCTCGTGATATCAGAGATGTGCCAAATTCATCGTATTATCTTTTGTCATCTGAATTGTTATTTTAGCCAAGATAGATTCAGATATCTCTCAATTGTAGTTAGGCTTGTTAGGTACATGGCCACATGAGTATATAAATAGAGTGCATTATTTTGAATCTCCATATATGAAAAAAAAAGATGGATTGCATTCGATTAATATTCAACGAATCTGATGCAATTAAAAGGGAGGAGGTGGTTGAAACGGGGTATGATCGTTCATGGTCGCCCGACGTGTGACAATAAGGAACACCTAAGAAAGGTCGTTTTGAGGAATAACCAATAAGACGACGCTCTTTAAGGAATGATTTGTTACTCCACAAGTTTAAATTTTGGTTTATGTTTTTCACTCAATAGTGAGCAGTAATGTGTTTGCTTTTCAGTGGATTCTTGCCAAAAAAAAAAGTATAAAGGGAAAAAAAAAAAAAAAAAAAACAGAGATATGGGTATCCTACAGTAATATACAGTATCAACCATTTGAAATAACAAATATGCATAGAGTGTATTGTGTTGTCAAGATTTGAAATCATATATGGTCAAAATTCATTTATATCGGGTTAAGACTCACAGTTGGATGGATTTTTTTGACATTAATGGCATTTAGTCGATTTAACTATTTGATTTTCTCAGGCCGTCCAAGTCTAAGCGGAGGAAAGGGGTGATAAAAACTAGGATCCCTCTACACATACATAACCATCCTACGGACCCAGGATTTTTGTTTAGGTGGGGCTAAACTTTTACACGACTTTGCTAACTTTTTTTTCACATTAACAAGATCAAAAGATGAGAAAAATCCGTTCAAATTTACACAACTTTTTTTCCATGCTCGGCTCTCTTGGCCAATTGAAGGGTCATCCTGCTATTTCTCTCAAATTCATGTGATCATCAATTCATTATCATCAAAACAACCTAAGATAACATTAATCCTAAGTGTTTGGATGCCCTGACACAATAATTTGGGTTGGGTAAGCACCCATTTACCCGATTTGAGTTTTAAAAGGAGTTTTATTTGTATGTAAGGAATTTGGTTGCCTGCACTTACCTTAGCTATAAGAATAATTCCCTATAGTTGGTCATGGGCCCACAACAAAGAAGAAAAAAAAAATGTCACTGAAATGTAACTCAAGTTATTCAAATATATGAACCCTAAGGCCTTATTTATGTATGAATTGAAGTTTAAAGTATATCAAATGGTGACTTGGTCGTCTTCGGACTTGTAGATATTTTGTGATTTAGGGCTTAGTTTTTGGATTAAAATTTGGGGATTTAGGGTTTTGAAATTAGAATTTGGAAATTAAGGGTTCACACACTCAGGTATAGAGTGATTAGGATTATATTACAACTGAGGAGGAAGATTATTTTATTTAAAGTTATTTGATGAGAGAGACTAACCTGCCACAAAAGGACTGGCGATGAAAAGCTCGATCGGCGCGAAAAGGATCTCGGACACTCACCAGAAAGAAGATGTCGAAAGAGATCGGCGTAAAGAGAATTTGTTTTCAATCTTTTCAGGTTTATAATGTGGGGCGATCACAAGGTTTAGACGTGGGGCGATCATTTATTAGATATATTGAGAATGGTTCAATGCCCATTCACATAGCATGTAATTTCAAAATTGACCATGGCAACCGCCCCAGGTCATTTGCATCTAGGTCTGCCACTGATCCTACTCCCTATCTCATGAATTCATGATGTTGGAACTGATCCATGTAAACCAAGCAATTGTCGATTCATTTACATAGCTAAAATCAATATCTAATAGCTAGTGGTTGGGGTGTGAGGGCTGCAGCTTTCTTAGAATGATAATGATCATTTCATCCGGTGGTGGCTGCGTTAAATTTGGCTGATATCTGGCTCATTCTGATAATCAATTTTAGTGCATCCCCAAAAATGTCATTGATGATCATGACGATGAATTTGATGGTGAGATGGTGTATTGAAATGGGTTAAGGCGGTGATCAGGCCTATCATTGCTGAATCCACCTCTATTATGCTTTGCTTGGTGGGGGCATCTATGACCAACTTGGCAAACAAGTCCATATCCAGGAGGCTATATCTTAAATTTCAACTCAGTATCTGCTAGAATACAGTGGCCGCAGCTGAACACAACTAAAAATCAATATATTATTTGCATAACAATAAACACTAGAAGGAGACACAAATAAAAACAAACTAGACTACACAAAGCATTGTTGAAGCATCAAATTTTAATAAAGCATTGTTGAAGCATCAAATTTTAATTAACTTTCCGGCAATTAGTTCTAATCTCCCCACTTGTTCCTGTGAGAGGACTAATGTTCCCCATCTGTACCATGGCACTAGCAAAATCAGCAAAGAAAGTTGCAGAACTTGTCCTGTAGCTGGTCACCTGAGAATCCGCGGACCCTCCACTATAGAGTTGCTGGTCAGAATGCAAAAGGCCCTTCTGGTTCACCAAATTCTCATAATAGCTGTTGTCGAAAACGGTTGGGGTAGAAGTGTCCAGAGGGGAGAGATTGTTATCACTACCTGTACTTGGGCAATTAGATTTCAGTGATGTGGCTAAAGAAGAATCGATGTTGGTCTCATTGTAGATTCGAGCTCGGAAGGAAGTACATCTTGCCTGGCCTATAGTGTGAGACCCTGAAAAGATTAATTACTGACTCCGTTCATACAAACACGCCTAGGAAAAGAGCATCATCAATTTGGAAGAGCAATTAAAGTTATGTGAGTGGTCTACCTGAGAGTGCAACCATTTCTTTTGCAGTGAGACCCTTGTTGGTAAAGGCAGTAATGAGGGCACTTAGAGCGAACGTAGGCTGAGGAATATCGCTGTTGGCGTCGCTTAAGCTTGCTGTGATTGAATCTCTCCTTCCTAATTGAACTGTCCATGTAAGCCCGCCCAGCTAAAACTCCAAATAAAATGATGACCGACTATATTAGTCTTCAATTAGGTAAAATGTCTGTGAGATGCTTCCAAAAAAATATATATATCATGGCATTTGAAAAGGAGATGCTTCTTTAGAAGAGCATGTTGTACATTAATTAGTGACCTAATTAAGTATGTTTGCACTCACAGCTACAACAGCATCACGAGCCGCAACAGCTAGAATATCCGCACATGAGACAACTTGAGGGCATAAGCTCTCGAGCTGGGACTTGATGGTGTCGATGACATCGAAACCCCTCACTGAATTTGCATTGGGATTTGCTGTCTTCTCTCCAGTAAAGCTTGATGTGTCATCCAAAAGAATTGAGCCATCGCAGCCCTGTTTTGCAAGCCAAACCATATATATTTATCATCATCATTGTAGTTGAATTGTCAGTAACAGATAACAATGTCTTATGTCATAGATAGAAAGATGTCAAGGGTTTTGAAGGTTTTTTAAGGTGTTTCCAACGTGATTAGAGCCTATTGTCATAACTAGAAAAGTGTTAACTAGAGGGTGACATTTCTTCCCAACCGCCAGTTTTCTAAAACCATGGGGGCCTCTCTGTTGGCCCGTTGTCATTTTTCTCGATGTCTGTCCATGGGCTTGACCAGACCGGATCCATCATGCATTAGTCTCTGATTTTTGGTCCATCAACTTGGTCAACTTCTTTCTCGATAGCTAAATAGATTGGGCTTGTCCCTGTCAATTTTAGAAGGTCTACATAGCCCTAAAATATCTAGCACAGATATTCATTCTGGAAATGGGATGGTCCAGACCCAAATCTCAGGCCCAATAACTGACCGAGAACCAAAAATCCGCATGTATACTAATATCCTGGAGTGTTATGCATGGTTTATCTGCTCAATGGTGGGAGTGGAATTCAGGAAGGTGTATACATACATTGACGAAGCAGTCATGGAAGTGGAGGCGAAGCAGTGATGCCCCCATTCGCTTTTCGCTGGCCACTGCAGCTGTGACTGCACTCTCAATGGTCGAGAGAGCCTTGGGACATGACGACGAGTAGTAGGTCGATGACAACTGTGCAGATGTGACTCCAAGAATTAAGATGAGAGACAAGGCAAAGCTAAAGAAGAAAGAAGCCATTGCCTACTGCCAGAGTCTCAAAACAAAGGAAATAGCAAGACACAGGAGTCTGCCTGTTTGCTCAAGGCGTTTAGGACTCCCTAGTATTTATGCTTGAGCTCAGGTAGTGGTGGCAAGGACTATTGTTGTTCTCTTCGCGTCATGAAGACTTGAAGTTGCATTATGTAGGTCAGAGTGCGAATCTACAGATGTAAAAGAAAAGAGAGGACTCCAGTCCCCATACGTTTGCTTTGTTTTCTACGAGTCAACCTTGTTTCAAAATCTTCCGTGTAACTACAAGGATTGTGATGGACATGCATGAACGTTCTGAAATTTTGGGCAGCTTTTCCGAAGTCCAGACTAACCAAACTGTTGAGCCAATTTCCCTAGAGGACTCTCGCTGGAGCGAGAATCCAGCTCGTTAACCCGGACTCTAATTAAGAGTTTGAGCTTGCTCGATATTTTTACTGTATTGTCAATAGGAATCTTATGTACGGATTTCGGACTATAAATTGAGTGATTCTCTCAACCCGAAGAGACTCGCCACCTCTCTCATTAATCTTAATGAGTAAGAGATATCTTAGAGAGAGAATTATTTTCTAGAGTCATTGAAACATTGTTTTGAAAGGCTGCTTTAGAAGGTTTGAAGCTTCTACTTCTTTGTAGAAGATCGTGCATCTTGGCCTCAATGTGTTGAATGAAGATCAAGCACAAGAAGCGATCCGCGGCGAGTAATCGTAGCAGTGAGGTGTTGTGCAAGAACAACTACAGTTCTTAGGCTGATGTACTAACTGGGATAAAAGAGCTGTGAGACTGTAAGGAAATTACCTTTAGGTCCATTACTTGGACCACAAGTCCTTTCCTTTCCCGGAATGTGGTCATTATAGGAAATCCGTTTTCATAGGATATATGCTATTAATTACTAAAAACGGTTTCTTAATGAGATGTATTCCATAATATTCTCTATCTTGATGGACAGTTGAGATTAAGTTTAAGGAAACCCTAATTGGAAATTTGGTCCTCTTTCCACCTATAAAACAAAGCCTTTCGTCCATCACAAAGGCATTTACAAAATCAGCACATTAGGTTTTATAGGCAAGGAAAGAGAAACCGAAACCATTCACCAAGTCTCTTCTTCGACGGATCACAGCATCAATCAGTAACAGCACCAGACGGCAAGATCAGAAAGCTCTATGCGTCAGGATGTCTGGAGGTATTCTTTAATTTATTTAAAATTAAATCCTACACGTGATTATCATGCTGTTCACGATCTTTCATGTTAATAATAGTATGACTTGAGTATATTTTGTAACCGTTCAATAGTGATTGGTTCTTTTGATCGTGGTTTTTCTCTCAGAAATGGTTTTCACGTTAAATTTGTGTCTACCTTCTTGTGGTGATTGATTGGTAGATATATTTGCTAGGTCTGTCTTGTTTAGTTGTTTACATCTGATGTGCATTGGTTATTAGATTAGCTTACTAATCACATTCTAGTAACTTTTACAAACCAGTATAGAATAAGGGCCGGCAAGACCAGGACTGTATTTTAGGATACGGATCATGTGTGATTTGCCCAGCTGGAAACTTGTTTGCTAATTTTGGAATAGGGCACATGTAGTTTTGTGGGATCCGGTGATCTTGGTCCTGCCGGATTGAATCAATTGGTGTGAAAAAACAGATGAATAATTCTAATAACCAGCTCGGCAGCTTCCCCTGGTGGGAAAATCCTGATGCTTCTTGTAGAAATTAACTTGGAGACTAGATCTTGTACTGATGGCTATTGATAATGAACCCTCGGAGCTTTTGCTGAAATGCTACAATTACTGGTTACACCAAAATCCATTTCTGAAATGCAGTTCTTCTGTCGCCCTTCCCCATTACAAGAAAAGATTTTTAATGGATTAGATTCCTTCTCTTTTAGGAGTAAAAACTGCCGCAGTGAACCACAAAATAAATAAATAAATATATAAATATATATATACGCGCACTAGAATATAAATATTTTTAACAACATCAAGAAATCCTTACACTAACAAAAAAAGGCCACAGATGAAGAGGAACATTATTAAATTCGTGAAATCCTCATAACATCATGGAGTCCACCATATGGTAAGCATAGAAGCAGATTTTGAAAACACTGCCTTAGTTTGACTATTTTACATTTCATTTTTCTTCTTTAAAATTTTGCATGGCCAATAGACAGAATAAGAAAAATATTCTTTTTGGGTAGAAAGATGAACATTATATATGTTGGAGTGCGTTTTTATCAACAAAATTAACATACTTAATTCGGAAGGAAGTCGGTAGATAATGTGAACGGAAGGGAGTGTAGAGAATCTCATCCAGGGCCTTGTCCCATCTCCAGCAACCTCCTAAACTTCCTGCGCTTGTCAAAAGAGTTTCTATCTTTGGACTTTCTTAACTTTAAAATGGAGCTGGAAATGAAATTCACCATCATCAATTTGAGAATATTATAATGAATGTTCAATGCCTAGAACCATTCTTTTAACAAGAAGATAACAATCAGTCAAAATCCAGATGTTGGAATTGGGTATGAAATGATCACAAAATTGACTGCAAGATACCTCTTGAATTAACAATGGTCTCTTTTTTTTTTTAATAATGATCTTATCTGAATACTGAGATGTTTTGTGGTTTTGTGTACCCCTAATCTCCGCTAGCTAAAACCTTTCCCTTATCCTGCAGGCTCCGTTGAATGTCATAAATTAAGATTTGCACAATGAAATTAGGTGATTGTTCAACAGACAAACAGTCAAAAGGCTATATGTATAATGATGACTGGACCTTTCTAGACTGAACTAGCAATGGATTATGGGTGGACAAATGTAAGTTTTTGAAATGATTACCTTTCTAGACTGAACTAACAATGGATTATGGGTGGACAAATGTAAGTTTTTGAAATGATTTGCACCTTGAAAGTCTATCCAATGGACCAACTAAATGACAACTCAATGGTGGTTGCCGTTTACTGGAAACACAGTTTGGATTTTTTTGACCCTGTCCACCAGTGCATAGCTAAGCTAGAGAAGCAGGAGACTACAATTTCGGAGAGATTTGCTCCTATCATTGAGATTGATGTACAGTTCTAGAACCGACAGACAGGCCTACCTGGGCCCACCTTTGATCAGAGGTGCGAATTGAAGAGTTGTCTAACCTGGAGTCCAGGTCCGCTTTTTCTTCGAAGAACGCCATCTATATGAAATATTTTATATGATGTCAGCTATTACACATTTTCAATTGCTTTTTTTTTTTAAGTGAAAACTGTTGAAAAGATCGATTGGATTGAAAACAACAAAGTCGGCATTTTATACAGGTGACGTTAAGGGATAAGCCGAAATAACATTTCCCTAATTTGTAGAAACAGTGGGTCCGGACTCATCTAACCTGTATTCACTAGTTCATACGACGTCATGTTTGCAACCAAATTCTCAGGGGAGATCTTTTCTTTTTTATTTTCATTAAGTTGTGGATGTGGAAAACCCATGTTCGGCAATTGTAAATCTCCGAAAATTTGGACAAATGAATGTAATCATTTTTTAGGTGAGTAATCTTCAAGTCAGTAGATTCCTCACTTGTTACTAAACGTGCTCTAAATCTCAAATGAATCTTACGTTAGAAAAAAAAAAAAAAACACACTCCACTTTTAGGCTATAAATCAAGTGTTGGAATAATCTGATGAAATTGATTGTTATATTATTCATAATGATAACCTTTCCATTCCGCCTACCACCAATGATAGCGCATCATGCATCTAGGTAGGCTCCACAAGGACCGCATAGGTAATGATTTCCCTTTTGTACCCTTGAGGGACAGTACCTGGGTGGAACTCATCATCTAGCACACACCCACCCACCCATATGCATCATTGAACAGCTACACTATCAGGCCTGAGCCTTGGTCAGCTCAACCCCAATAAGACCTCTTTTTGGGCTGGATTTTAGAGCACTGGATTAGCCTTAATTTCCATGCTTGATGACTTGCATACTGGGCCTGACCCAATGCCCAATTAGACCGGCAGTATGACCAACCAATTTAACTCGAGTGGGCATTTTATATTGCTAAAGGTCATTCAGAATGTCTGATGGCCTATGGAATGCAACCTAAATGTTAGGCGCCTGGGGATAAAATATGGCCCACCAGGTTTCGACCATTTGCAACCCCACATAGTAGCACTAGCGTTTCTAGCAGTCGTCCTATCGGACCAGTTTTAGGTGCCACTTGGTTGACATGTTTGTTCCCTTGGACAATCTTTGGGTTTCCTCCCTCCCATTTCTGATTGGAGGCCGTTTACGTGTTTTGACATTTTTTTTTTTTTTTGTTTTTTTTTGTTTGGTGAGAGTGTTTGACATTTGATGGTGCTACCAACAATGATAATAAGCTTGAGAAAAGGAACGTAGATAAATAGGTAAATGACATTATTGCATGCATCAGGTTACCATGTAATTGTCAAAATTGATGTGATCTTGTTGATACTAACCTCATTTGCTTTCTTCATGCAATGAAGTCTTCCCTAGCCAACATGACAAGTCAAGATTCCACTGGGTTACAGTGAGATTGGGATGCCTCGGCTAATAAGTCCCACCTTCCAGATGCCCAGCTCAAATGGTGGGTCCGCTAGATGGATTTGTGAGGACCAATTTTTGGACTTAGGGTCGACATTCATACATCCACAATCATTATCATTGAATTTTGATCCAAACCACCTTGTTAAATATAACCCAATCTATGGGCAGAAGATCAAACAGCTGTGCTTAGGAAGCATTCACCTTCAATACAATTTGTATTGACAAAGGCTTTGGCTATTCAGAATTCTCATCCCAAGCCATCCCATCGTGGAATGACTCTAAGTGAAACAAGAGCTGGATTTCCTTCATCCCATCTATACATGCAGCTATTCATTTTGGATGTCAACGAAATACTTGATGTTCCTGCTACGCAATGTCCCATTCTTATGAGTCACGAAATCAAAGTCAACATTACAACATATGCAGTTCGAGTTCTAAAAAACAAGTCAATTGTAGTACCTGCCATGCCATTGCTTAGAATGGACAATGCCAGTCCTTACTTGGTCATAGGTGATAAACTATTCGAGCTTCTGCTAATGTTATTCGTATCAAATATAATTGGTAGCGACTTGCTTGGATGGTGGAACCTACTCCCGACAGTACAAATAGTTATACAACCAAAAAGGTTTAGCCTAAGTCTGAAGTATTAAAGTCCACCAACACCCCTTTTACCTGGACACTACTCAGCTGCGCAGGGTACGCATTTGCACTGTGCATCAGGAACGTCAGAGTGGTGAAATTCTTCACCATTTTACGAGCCTCCCTTCAACTAATTGTATATCCACAATTAGGTAACAAGGCATGATGTGAAGGTCCACCAGCCTCCATTCCAAGTGGTCTGTGCATGCTATAGCCTTCTTCCTGTAGTCAATCCACTCAACGCAGGCCTTCAGCAACCTACGCAACGGTCGTATAAATCCTAGAAGACTTTCTTTGAAAGATGAGAAATGTCTTGAAATACAAGCACATTCTTCTAACTGCCTCACAATAAAACGTATTAGAGACGTTTGACAACAATAACAAATTATATATTTGATCGTGTTGTGAGTCAGGGTTGACATGTAACACATTAGATTGGAATGAGGATTTTCCTTCTTAATTTTCTATTATTAAATGTATTATTTTCTTATGTTGAGAGTCAGACAAAGAAAGGTAGAGAGTTACAAACGATAAAGGTTACCAGGGTCATCTGTGTTAGATCTTTTAGTTTTGAAGAATATGTGCCACTCTCAACCTACATACAGTTTCCTGCAGAGTAGGTACGAATAAAACATAGAAAGAAATACAAGTGGAGCGAAAGATCATAGTGATCAGAGCAGATTGACATTATGGCATGATTTAGATGGCCCATGCCCAAAAACCACAATCATTTTTTTTTTCTTTTTTCTTTGTTTTTTTCACGCGGACCATTCAGCGGATGAAGGGCTGGGGTTTTCCTATCATATCAAAAGTATCGGGTTCCGAGCCACGGGCATACATGGTTATAAATGAAGAAAGATCATGCAAAGAAAAATGGAATAGTGATGACAGGTGGTAGCAATACCGGACTCTGCTGCAAGGCCAAGCATCTTGATCCAATTGTCCACCTTGATTGGAACTTAGGCTGAAAGAATCTTAAGTGGAAACAAAGAAGAAGAAAAGGAACAAACATAGAAGGTAAAACTTTCTACAAATTAATACCTAATTAGCCAAAAAAGGAACACTAAAACAAGTGATGTAAGGAGAGGCATTCCACCAAAATATAATTGCATTGCATGTTCGAGAGTAGCTAAGTTGGGGTAGTTTGTTCCAGGTATCAGAGAATCTGTAAAAGAACGAAATGTAAAAGAAGAAAGAGAGTTGTGAAGCGGAGCAAGATTCGACAACAGGTAAAGACCACTTTGTTCCCAGGAGTAGAGACCACTCACTCCAGTTGACAGCTGTTAGTTAAGGCAAAAGAACAAACCAAATGTGATTTATGGGTAACTCAAGAACAAACCAAATGTGATTTATGGGTAACTCAAGAACAAACCAAATGTGATTTATGGGTAATTCAAGATTCCAAACACAACGCATTCATACATGGTAAACCAAAGAATTTTCCCTCAGAAGGGCCCTAAAGCAAATAATTCTTTTAGTATAGTCGAAATAACTACTGTTACTAATAGTTCCACTGCCGTTGACGGATTCCACTCTTCACAACCACTTATTTGAAACCTTATCATACACACATAAATTGGGACAAGTCTTCATTCTCACATTACGATTAGAGTAAAATTTCACACTCAACTGTTACAAGCATGAAATTGCTGAGGGAAAAGGATCCTATTTCTCCAAGGCAAGCCATGCCCTGAGAGGGATGGATTCTGTCAGTTCCCTTTCTTTAGCACAATTAAGACTGATACTATTGGAGACTAGTACCCACTTGACAGTAATAAAGCAGAATCCACCATTGTTAAAGTTCTTTCTCTTAACCAATTTCTCATCATAAGAAATGCTCAAAAAAAGAAATATAAAAATCCAAATGATTGTAAAATATCAGAGATCTCATATAAATTTTTAAAAACACAAGTATAAACTCAATTTCTGTAAAATAGAAAGATAAACACAAATTCTTTTAAAAAAAATCTGATGAGATTCTTAAATATTGGCAGCATTCCTGAAATCTAAAAAAAAAACCAATTCTTTTCATTAAAAATATTTTAATATCATTAATGAAATATTTTAAAAGGATTTTCAAATAACCACCTATCCTTGTTGAATAACTAATACCAACTGCTTTTTTATTTTTACGAATAAACATCTCTATTAATATGAAAAACCTAAGCCAACCAACTTGACATCACAAATTCCGTTGTATTTTGTCGTAGAAGGATGAACATTTCATTAGATCTAACCTTATTCGAATTAAACTCAGGGTGCTAACACAAGGAGACCATTAATCCTGAGATAGTTTAACCAGGAATTACTCCCCCAATTTATGCCAAGCCAAGTTAGCCTAAGAAATTTTCACCATTTTATGAAAAATACATCAAATCTCTTCAACTGGTGAAAGACCAGACTCTGCCCACTAGTCAAGGTGGTTCACTGAAATTTTCAAATTAGATGTGATTTGTAAATATATATGTATAAAGACAATTCTTTGTAATTGTCAAAAAATTAAAGAAACATATGTAAAATTCCCTTTTCTATTTTAAAACTGGACAATATACTAGTAACCACCCTGTAATACAAGTATAAAGAAGATGCACCTCGTGGATCAATGATGCTTTGTCTTAACTAGGTAGTTAAATCAACAGCACTGTCACTTTAAACCATGCACCTACTGAAAAGGTTATTGACCATGATAGGCTAGAAGGGTACAAGGCAACCATATTCAATGTCACGAGATGAAAACAATAGGCAAGTTACTTTATTTGGTCATTTAGCATCTGGTGACCTCATTGATGGGTGTCCAAGGCAAGATCACGCCAAGCATCCCCTTCAACTGGTTGATTCTCTTGATCTGACCAACAAAAGCAAACATGTAAAATTAAAATGCATGCACACAAACAAAATACGAACACAGACATCATCTTATCCGTCATATGAGTGGTTTTAAAGATGAGTTCGAGTTGACTCAAGCATGGTAGAGTCGACTCAAATGTGGTACCTACAGACTCAGTCATACGCACAAACATAATACGAACAGACATTATATCTGTCATTCGAGTGGTTGATCACTTGAGTTCAAGTTGGCTCAAGCATGGTGGAGTTGACTCAAATGTGGTACCTACCAACTCAAGTCAACTCCCATTGGGTCTTCCCCTTAGGGACAATAACTGCATCTATTTTTTCTAACATCATGCTTACAAAAGAAGATTTTCCTCAGTAAATTTTCTTTCTCCCCAAAAATCCACCGATACATGCTTAGCCCTACCCAATTTCTATCATTTTCTCCAGCAACAGTGGAACCTCCTTACTACTAATTCCTGCTTAAATAACTGGTCTTCTTTCTCCTTGCAACCTTCCCAAGGAAATGTCTTTAGAAGTCTTTTTTTCCATAAGAAACATGAACCCACAAGCTCATGGTTGCAACAACGAGTACCTTCCTACTGTGCTTCGAGATATGGTCATTTTTACTATACTGCGGGTTCTCATGGGTAACTCTTCCTACGGGAGCAGACTTCTTTCCCCATTAGTACGGTCTCATAGGTCCCAGCCCCCTTGGCTGGGTACGCAAAACAAAAAATAAGGTGTGTCATATAGTATTTGATTGAGTGTTTTCTACAAGGAAAAGCACTCAATGCCCTTGAGTATACAACTAAGAACGCATACATAAATGCCACAGAAGAAGACAACATCATCACGCTAACCGAGGATATCTCCAGAGGTAGTGGCGGACTCATGATTTTTGTTTGAGGGGTGCGGACTTATTAAGGTAGTTTGGTTTTTGGGGCAAATTGAGGATTTTTTTCAGTAGCTTTGAAGGTGGACCCACGATTTTTATTGAATTTTTGGAAGTGGACCCAACCCAAAACTTTTACTTTTGGAAGGGCACTACGGCTTAACGGGTGCGACTGCACCCACATGGCTCTACTTGGGTCAGCCCTTGTCTAGAGGGTCCTATAAATAAAACCATGCAACAAGACATCCCAGTTTCTCAAATGACAGTTTAAATAAATATCACAATTTTCTAAAAATAAATTAGCTTCAACAGTTTATCCCCACAAGTACCGCTCAGTGGTAGGGACATCTATTCCCATAGGCAGTACCACAGTTCAAGCTCTGCTCAGCCCATTGGAATGTAGTGGTCCAGGCACTCTGTGTGTGTGCGTTTTGGTGGGGGGGGGGGGGCGGGCGTGTTGCTGGTGCTTGGAGCTTCTACACTCACACGTAAACATCATTTCATAAAGCATATTAAATCTTCTCCAATTTATGAATGTTAAGTACAAAACAGGAAAGAGTAAGCTAAATGCTCGTAATATAAAACCAACCAAGAAACAAATTTTCAATATAACAATACAATAAAGATTAAGATCGAAACCTGTAGTTGTTAAGCATAAATAGCATATCAATCAAGCAAAGAAACAAAATCGAGCGAGAGAGAGAGAGAGAGAGAGAGAGAGAGAGAGAGAGAGAGAGAGAGAGAGAGAGCAGGTTAGCCTTTAGTTCCCTTTGTTCAAGATTCTTTTGTGTGTGCACGGATTCTACAAAATGTCCCCTTTAAAAACTCCCCGTTTTTCCACCGCCGTTTTTTTTAGGGTATGGGGTCCACCTTCAGCCAATCTTCAAATCATGAGAAAATTACAGGGCACAGTTGTTAAACTCTAAAGGGTTAAAATGAAGGTTTAGGATCATCTAATTGGGCTGAAATCTTGAATTACCATAATTAACGCCCAGACTTTCAAACAACACCCCCCCCCCCCCGCCTCGCCTCCGTGATATTCATGCTTCCAGGTGCGCCCCACTAAGCAGGGTGTTTTTTTGCAAAAATAAATAAATAAATAAATAAGCAGCCAGGTGTTTTCTAGCCAGCCATCGTGAACTTAAAAAAAAAATCCATATCATACCAATTAAAAAAAAAAACTAATTGTCATATTGGCACTATAGTAAGTTAAGGGAAGTACTCGTGTCTTCAACATCATCAGTCCGTGTTGCCATTTCAGGTGGAACTGAAACATCTGCAAATATTGAACAGGTGTAAGAAAAATAAAGATCTCTAAAACACAGAAAACAAGAGCATAAACTAGGAGATAAGTGACAAGGTTGCTTCTAAACAATACCATCACAGGGTAGCGTGTCTCTCATCCATTCATCATCAACAATATCCAATAATATACCCATGTTTAGCTCTGCTGCCATGTTCCCTGAGAAAATATACCTCCAAAGTACATTTCAATAAATCAAATCAATAGCGCCACCTCAATACATGTACTAAAACATTCATTAATTGATATTTCCTTTGATTTTCCGAGCAAGTGTGAGGAACTTGTTTGGGACCATATAGTACCATCCAAAAGAAAAACAATAGGCGACATCGGTGCAGGGGGCTGAATATCTCATAGGCCGTGCATAAATCTTTCACCATGAAGAAATTTCATTAATTGAAGCAGTTAATGTTCAACGAAGGTCATTACCATGTGAGAAACAAATGCATAAGATTAATGCTAATAAAAAAATTTCTCGATACTTAGATTTCCCATTGTTAAGGGGAATGGAAACAATATCCATCTATAATTATTATAAACTGTATCCAACTCCTGAAGAACGGGTACCCAAAAAAAAAAAAAATATCCTGACGAATAACCTTTTACATAGCAGTAGCACCATCCTGTAGGATCTAGACATGTATGAGAACCAACAAAATCATGTAAAGCAACATCCGAATTATAGAAAAGTTGGCAGACACGAACATGACAGATTGCTTGCAACTGATTATCAAGACAATCACAATGGCACTAAAAAACAGCATAAATGACACATAAAACTGTCTCATGCATACATCAAGGTGGAATTTTGGAAATTGGGTCAAGTAATGAATAGGTAAGTGAAATCAGGTAAACTGAAATAACAATCTCAAAATCCCCCAATAAAAAGGGAAGCATGAAGCATCATCAGTCCATGGAATTGGACCCAAACAAGGCGTTGATATCCTTCTTGCACATCACTGTAACCAAGAAAGATACACTGACGCAGCCTCAAGTTCGCAAATGGAAGATGGAATTAATGTGGACAAACTCCATGAGCGAGTTTGCCGAATCCTTGACAGATTCAATCGAGGACCAACTCTGGAGTGGGAATTGGCCAAATTCCTATTGAAACTCAATACATACAAGCACTCTTCCATTGAAGAGAAAACACTCACAACCATAGGATAACCCATAACAATTCTTTATTGAATAATGATAAATTGTCTCCTAATGGAGAGATTACATATTTATAGGAAGGGTTGGACAACCACTTTCCTTGTAGGACTTGACTTAACAATTAAGGAAAGTAAATCACTAAACTTGCTTGACAATGTAAATCAAATAAAATTCCTAATTTAAAGATTTCTAATTAAGACTCCTAAACAACTTAAATTCCCACAATAAACTGGCTGGTCCTATGGGCCTGTGGGCTGGGCAAAGTGGGCTTGCATGACCATGGGTCATGGGTCTGGCCTACCTCATATAGCCAAGGAGATAGTCACTCACTCCCAAATCAAATCATACGAGCAAATGGTGCACATCCAATCAAAAGGCATCTTGATTGCTCCATTCAAGTGCAGTAAGAGAAGAAACATCCCTCAGAGGAGATTCCACTAATATACATGACCTATGGAACTGATTACTGAGATAAACAGTACAAATGAAAACATGCCAATAGCAACGCCAAAATAATAGAGGATTGCTCCATTGAAGTTCAGCACTCTTTAGCAACAGCCACAATGAATGTCCTTTTTATTCCTGATAGGGAAGCCAATGTGCAAATTTCGTGTGTTCGTTTCACAGCTAAACATTTGGCTTTCTAATGATTTCATTAGAAATCATTTTATAATTTGCATTTTTATCTGAGGTTTTGGCTCAAGATAGATTGGAATAGAGAAATAGAATTCGTGTAGCTAACTCCAACATAGTTGGGACAAGGCTTTAAGGATGATGATGATGATGATGAATTTGCATTTTTCTTCATCAAGTCATGCAAAACAGAAACAAAACCCACCTTTTCTAACTCAAAATATGGATTATGAAACTAAAAGGCCCAATTAGATCCAAGAACGTCCAGAATGGAATACTCAATTTTCTGGAACTTGTAGGAAACTGAAAACAGGAATGAAAGAGGTCCCGCTACAAGAATTTTTGCTGTTTGGATGACCCTGTAGAGTTCCCTAGAATAGTCTCCAGTTCCTCAGAATCGAAAGTTCTTCTTCATGGATAACAATGACCAATGACTCTAGTACATATAGACAAATCAAGAACATATAATATACATAAACTTGTCATTTCAACTATAGCGCACTGGGAGAGAGAGAGAGATGTGGTATAGTTGAGTCAGAGGCCTCAAAGTCTAGAAAAGGAGGCCCAAGAATAGGCCTGCAGTTTGCCGACCTATCCGGCCTAACTCATAGTGGGCCAGTCCATCAGGCCAAGCCTATAAACAATCGCCCATTGGAACTAGTCCATGGTCAGCCAGCCCATTGGCCCAACCATATCAATAGAAAACTTCAAAGATGATATTTTAGATTTGCAATTTTTTTTTTTTTTTTTGAGCTGCTGTTTAGCGAGTCTTGAAGAAGATTTTTTAATATACTTTTTTAGTTAAGAAAATTCTAAGAGGATTTTTTTATGTAGCAAAAAGGTTGATTGGCATGTAACCAGTAAAAGAGGAAAGAAATTCTATTCAGGAAAAAGAGACTAATATGTAATAATTTCTCAGGAAGGAAAGAAAATACTTTCTAGGATCCCTAATAGTAAGGATTGTTATTGCATTCTCTGCACATTCCCCTATAGTCTCTCATCAATAAATATACTCTTTCCTTTCATCATTATGACTACATTGAGCTAGTGTTTCCCCTTGTGCAAAGACTCCCTGAGTTGCTAACCATGACGACTCAAAGGTCAAGCATCAGTATGACACACACACATGAGAGAGAGAGAGAGAGGGAGAGAACTTTTTTATTATACTATTATCATCGACTCATCGTCACCACTATATCTTTATCTCATCTATATATGTTCAGCTTTTGCTTTCCACTTTTCCACTAACCTTTTCTAAAGTCATGTCCTCTATATTCCACAGCCAGGCATGTTTTTCCACACTACTTCATTCTGGGCCTTTATTGGTCTCTATCTTTCCTTGTAGTTCAATACTATTATGACACTTTAATGCTTTATATGGGATATCCCTTGGTATGTGTACATGTCCAAAAACCTATGATGCCTAGATACAAGGAAACAAGGATATGCCATAGACACAGCAAGGACACAAGCTTTACAAGCACTGGATATGAACGATACAGATTTTCTTTGTCCGTTTTGAAGTATCAAGGTATCATAGGTACATTTTCTAGTGGGATCACCCATAGATTTCTCTTACGTACTCATTTCTTATTCAAGCCTTTCCCATAACTCTACAAATCAATAATATGCATCTAATACACATGCAATTTGACTTCTTTTTTCCTTATTTTCCTAATAGTAATATCAAACCTGCAATGACGAGCTCCTTCCATGTAGTTGCAAGATGACTCAAGTAGAACTTATAATCTGATTAGCGTGCATAGAGTTTGAGGCTGCTCATCTACCTACAAAAATGTTGTGGAAGGGTGTTCGTATTAGGATTAGGAAGGTAGAATTCATTTCTGTTCGGGCTGAATTTCGGTGCTTTAGGCTCTAACCAGTTTCAGGTTAATCATCGCCGTGATCCTGATATAAGCTTCCCGTTTATTAGGAACATGACAGGTTGTATCTTTGCAAGTTTAGAACTTCTAAAGCCACGATGAGGAGCCCATGGTAGCAACAAGTGGTGCTGCTTACCATCTCTCTCTCTTTGAGGCCTTATTTGTGACTTTGAAATGATCATCAAAATCTAGCCTGTTCTTAGTTGTATGTCTCTAATCATTCCTCCTTTAGAGATATATATTCTATGTGAATACTACGCAAAGAGGTAAACCTACAATTCAATGTTGGTTGAGATAAAGTAATAATTTAAAGAGAGGGCTAAGCATCATATGGAAGGCTGGTGAGATATTGCCTCTTTTCCAAATGGAAGTAGTTCATTGGTAGGAGATAGGTCTGTTGAATCCAAAAAAAAAAAAAATCTAGCTCCTATTAAGTAAGAGAAGAATTTCACCATTCAAAAAAAAAAAACAGAGAGAGAGAGAGAGAGAGAGAGAGAGATTTCAGCCCTGTCAGCAAGCTACCACCAAGTAGTCAGTCTATGAAATTGAATTCCAGCTTACATGTTATTGCTCTTAACATTTCATTGAATAGTAACATCATTGATGTATTTTTGTACACAAATAGATGCAGGCATGGTGTTATGCATACATGTGCACATGCATTTTTTGAAAAACTGAATGCCAAAACCTCACCCATTGAAACTGTAACACCCTTCGTGCAAGTTTATTTCCCATACTACTTTAGCATGGAAGCAACATCAACTAGAGGGTCGCAAGGACCACTAGAAACACCCTAACCATTCTCACCTTCCCCAACACAATCCTCAGTGGACCAAAGGCCTCCCATCCCTCCACAAGACTGAGCGAGAGGTTGAAATTCAGGAATTGCTCCCATTGCTAAACATCGGTCAGAGAATGAAAATTCAGATGGAGAAAAAGGGTTGAGTGGTGTGGATACCAACCAGCTATCTTCATTGTTACATGTCACTGCAGCCATGGTGGGACACACATCACTTGCAATTTGGCTACTATTTGATGATGGGGCCTGATCATTTGAGACCACTGATGAGTGTTTGGCCATGCCAGTCTTATCTAGCTCATGGAGAGGGCCTTCTTTGGGATTTAAACTAACAGGACAACTCCCTCTCTGTAAGCTTGGTTTAATCATAACACTGGAGCTCGCATTTGGGCCAGTGCCCCAAAACCGCACCCCCTTCCCATCGAGCAGCTTGGCCTTGAGCGCGCCAAGCAAACCCCCCGTCGCATCGCACCCATCCTCAAATGAGAAAGGCGCTGAACTCTCAGGCACATCGCAGACCCCATCAGATCCGGCACCAGCCGCATCAGTCAACTGAAAGTTAGTCCGAGCATTCGAACCCCGGAGCGCCCTGGCGGCTTCATCATAAGCGCGGGCAGCCTCCTCCGCGGTGTCGAATGTCCCCAGCCACAGCCGGACTTTCTGCAGAGAGTCCTTGATTTCAGCGACCC
The DNA here is from genome assembly GCA_028538565.1 of Umbellularia californica. Lineage (NCBI taxonomy): Eukaryota > Viridiplantae > Streptophyta > Magnoliopsida > Laurales > Lauraceae > Umbellularia > Umbellularia californica. The sequence goes on along the minus strand of JAPQWN010000001.1, from coordinate 5,706,414 downwards.
ATCTCCCCGATGGCCGCTGCCGGACCCCAAGGAACCGCCGTTCGGCTCTCTGGGTCTTCTTCTTCGCGGGCGGGGGTTGGTTTGGCTCGACCATGTCTCCCGGCCGTGGTCGGAAAGGTGGTCCTGTTGGTTATATGGGGATGGAGAGGGAATCTCTAGCGAGGAAGGAGACGATGAGAAGACGATGGGTATTGAATAAAAAAAAAGGGATGTTGATGTTTTCTTAGTTTGCAGACGTTATCGATGTTATCGACAAATGCTGATGAGATGATGAAAATGATTGGTATATAAGATGAGAGAGATGGGGACAATTGTTAATAATGTAAATTGGGGGACATGAGACAAATGGGTAAGAAACAAAGATGTGAAACTACTGTTAATGTGGGTTGGGAAAGAGAATCTCGTTTGTTCGTAAACCCTAATAGATAAACAGAAAATAGCAATGGTGGGTGTTTCTGTGTGTGTATGAGAGAGAAAGCAGCGAGAGAAATGTTATGAGGGTACCTGTGCTGTAGATCTAATGGAGTATATGGCCTTCCCTTTCTTCCTCTTCTCTCTCTCTCTCTCTCAGGTTTTGCTCTTTCACGTCTGGGACGGATGAGAGTAATACAAGGATTTAAGAGAGAGAGAGAGAGAGAGACTGTCGGGAATGAATGGGTCGACCTTGTCCGGGTCTGAGGTCATCGAAGTGTAATCTAATAAGACCTAATCAAATTAAGGGATATTTAACGAATTGAAGCGTAGAATTGATCTAATTACACTAATGCACTCCACATTTTATTTTGGATCTGAATCCCATTTTTTCAATTGAAGCCCCAAATCAGATACGGCACATTGGTTCTTTGTCAGATCTGGATCTAATTTTTGAAGATGAATCTCGATCCGACCTATTTGCATCCCTAACTCAGACACACATCTTCAGCATGCCATTTGGAATCTATAGATGTCTCTTGGTCATCTAGTCAGATTCTCCAATAGTGAATTATGAGATAATACTCAACAGGCAAATCTAATGAAATAGTGATTTTTCTTAATGTTTGCCCTTCTAATCTGCTTCTTACGTGGGATTATGTTTTAATAAAACATTAGATGTCCATATGGATGAAGTGGGAGAATGTTAGTGAATACCGATCCCCGCTTACTGGGCTAACTGCTCCGTTGTGAGGCCCATTCTCTGGACATTCTATAAACCACCTGAATGAATCTGATTTTTATGTTAAAGACAACCCACGCGAGTGTTCTACTCTGCATGATTGAAGTTGATAGAATCCCCTCAAAATCTAGGGACCCCCATCTTAGCTCATCCAAAATGCCCCCCTTAAACTCAGCTCCATCACCTTGGAATAAGGGCAGTGAGATAAAAAGAGATATTGACCCACATCAATTGATTGCAGCATCCACATCAAAATATGTAAATTTAAATTTCAGGGTCTTTGTTTATGCTTACATGGTCTAAGACTGTCATTATGCTTCAAAATCTTAAAGTACACACTTGATAAGAAATGAAACGAAGAGGAGAGCCAATGAATGTAAGGCCTCCCATGACCTGCCCCTGTGCCCAAAAAGTGGGGAAATCACAATACAAAATGTTATGCACCAGAACATGCCAGGTCCACTCAGAAGGCCCTCGAAGTCTTAGCCACGAGACAAAGTTGGATGGATCCAAATTTTACAGGATCAATTCAAGGCCTACAAAACTAGGCCATTCAATGCTTGAGTTAATATGCAGTAGACATTATAAGATTAGTCAATAGGTCCATTCCATGCTTGCGTCCCTTGTAATTCCATTGAGCTCCAGATGAAATGCTTAAATAAATAAAACCTTAAATTAGAATGTGCTGAGACCGAGCTTACCTATACATAATTTGCATTGGGCTAGGGTTAATCCAATAATTGATTGAAAACAGGATTTTATGATGTCCAATTATACTGCTGTGACCAACTAATAGCAGCAGAGATTACCAAACTCCATAAGCAATGGTGAACATCATTCTGTAATAACGGCATGCCGATAACTCAAAATTTAGAATTGAATTGAATTGAGAAGCTCCATTAACCATTCAAGATCAAAGTCAAGTGGAAACCCAAAACTCCATTCACCCCTTTCGAGGTGCAATTAAGAGGGGGTAAAAAAAAAAACCCTTGAAATACAGCTACACAGAACCCACACCAATATCTTGAACCCTCTGCAATTACAGAAAAAAAAATGTCCATAAACCCCTAAACAAAAGAAAAGATAACACCGCCGTGTGAACAAAAATCTGCAACAAACAGCCACAACCCAAATTTTAGGAAAAAGAATATTCTCGGTTTATTGAAAGGGATGATGCTGCATGGCAGAAAGCTGCCGCAGTCAATAAAATGGATTGGGAAGCTTGAGAGTTAAGATAGTAATCATCTCTCAAATATTTATGGCAGGAAACTTAGAGGAAATAACTTAAGGCCCGTTTATTTACTGGAAATTGAATTCCTAGGAATCCCAAGAAATTCATTCTTAAAAGTGGCTAAAACTGAAGAAACAAAGGTGAATATCTGCCATATATGGCCATCAAGTAAGCTCCCCTATAATGGAAATGAATTTAGGGGCGATGTACAATGAATCGCCATCCATCATCCTAGTAAATTAAATCCTAGGAAAGTCAAGTCTCATCTACATCTTCACCTTCCATCCTTCAGCCTTCACCTCCTTAATAATCATTTGTTGGAATCCATTTTACCACGAATTTCTAGGTTTCCAATTTCATGAATTAAAATAAGCCCCTAGGACCTGGATCGGAGCTTCCTTGAAAGCCACACCCCAAAATGACATTAGCATAATAAGATGGGGATGATGCTTTCATATTCATGATAAATTCCTTTTCTCTTACAATCAAATTGGTTTTGGTGCCAATTCACAGCAGCAGTAGGCATTAGGAAGGAAAGCATAGATGGGACCCACATGGGCAGCTATGCGTCTGCCTGATCATTTAATGTTATGTATGCATGTATTGGAAGTTTGGAACAAGTTTTGGCTATGAAAGAAGTATCCAACCAAATATTTCAGCAAAGGCAGTTTCCAGGAGATCAAACTTGAAATAAGGTTAATGCATGAAGTTGTGCTCTGACAATTTCAATATCTATAAACATCAGAAATTGTAGGAATACATTTGGAAAAATTTTCAACCTACAGTTATCTTGTACCTTGTAATCGCCTTCAAGTACATAAAAAGACGGGCCAACCATACCCATATGATTCAAGTACAACATTCTAGTTGTTTTCCTTCTGAAAGAACAATAAAATAAAGGCTCTTAGATCTTACCTGCTTGGCTTGGACAAAATTATGAACGGCCAAAACTAAATTAGAATCTGAAAGTTGGCTCAACATCCATCGCCCAAGCAAACTTTGCAAGAAGGGACTTGTTGAAAATCTAGAAACGAGAGAGAAAATTCAGCAAGCTGTGGGAATGGATATCAGTAGTTAAAAACAAACTAATAATACAAACTATATGCCCATGCACAATCCCAAGGAAACCTGTTTAAAAGACGAAGGAAGAAAAAAAATCTTTTGGAAGGTAACTCTTCAAAGGTTTATAGCCCAACAAAGCCCAGCATGAAATTTTCATTGTATATATATTTATATAGGTAATATTAGTCAAAATTGCAATCTTCTGGTTGCAATCCTACACACTCTTGCCTATGCAATTTTAAATTATTACCATCGATATTATTATGGCCAGAGAACTCAATGGGCTTGGCATAACTAATCAACAATTATGTCACAAATAAGGCTGAATTAACAGGTTGGACCTAAACTTTAAGCGCATATTGTGTCTTTCAAACCTGGTTTCAGCTGAAAGAGGAGAAAATTATACATAGGCCTAATTTCAGTGTCACAGAGAGGGTAAGATCCCTTTTCTAATAGAAAATTGACCATCCATTCGAATCCTTCTAATGACTCCACGTCTCTTTTTCACTCACCATTAAGACCTCAGCCCTCCTCTTTCCAAAATATCAGGTGGGAAACAAATGAAATGTCAAAAGATACAGTCTCACTTCAGACCTGGAAATTAAGGCTTATATCCCTAGTTGTGAAAGCCACCCCCACACATCAAGCTAACCCAAACTGCAGACAATTTGTGCTGAGTTTAGTGCAAGGAAAAAAATGGCTACCTTTTCAATCGGAACTTCATGGCGCTTGCACCATGCAACTGATATCCTAGGATCAAGGTAGTTGATCTTTGATGTGCCCAACGCTACAGTCTTTAAATCCTCTTTGATCTTCATATCCAACTCCATTTTCTCTATCTTTACATTTGTCTGAGCAATTTTCTTTTCTAACCTGCAGATCAGTGGATAATTAAACTAATAAAGGAGGCAATGATCAAGCACAAACAATGAAGAAAAACTCAGAAGCAGTGAGAGTTTTATTACGCTTCAGGTGCCAGGTTCTTCTTTGTCTTCCCATCAGCATCTTTCAATGGTGGCTTCCCTTTCTTAGCCCTACTCAAATCCACTTTCAGGCTCTCCAATACACCCTGCTCATACCATGAGATCAACCACTAATACAAGCACTAAAGATCTAACACAAAACAAAATTACAGCCCATTTCCTCCAACAGAGAGAAACAAGCACTGTAGTTAGAAAAGAATTTCTTAAACACATGTTCTCTCCACATGGCAGCACATGCCAAGATGACAGGCGTATGCAAGATCCAAGACATCAAGAAGGCAGACCAAAAACGCAAAGATGCACATGTGGGCTAATTCCACATGCTCCCACATAGAAGGGGACATGGAAAGGGCACCACTATTAGCAAACCTCGTAATTCAGAAAATAATATCACTAGTGACACTATGAGATATGTAATGAATCCTACCTTCAGCTCATCCATTTTCTCACCCAGCCTAGACATTTGTGCACTGTGGGACTTGGAAACACTGCGTTGATGATTGCAAATGATGGCAACCTGCAAAGGAAAAGAAACCCGACAAAGCTGAATATAGGTACCACCCAAAACAATCATTGAAGTTGAAATGGCTACGAAAGCAGAATCGTTACCTCTTTGTTGGCATGCTGATAAACAGCAATCTTCTCTGCAACATTTCCATCCTTTGTTTCTTTGTTCAACTGCCCACATTCCGGAACTTAGTTGGAAGATCCAAAGAAAATCTAAAAAACATAGTGCTCTTGGCAAATGGCACACAGCTAGCACTAAATAAAGGTTATAAGAGGTAAACTGTATATATAAACACTGGATGATAAGGGAAGGAAAGATGGAAACTGAAAAGGAAATTAGTTTTTTCTTTTCTTTTGCTACGTTCAGACAGTGGTTCATGGGTGACACTTAAACATGAGGACCCAGGGATCGATCCCCGGGCATGTGTGTGAAAGCACAATGCCAACACTACTGAACCATGACTGTGTTGGCGAAAATGCACTCAGTTATTCACTTCTTCCTATGTATCTTTAACGGTAATGATTGAATGTCATTAGAAAACAAATGAAGCAACCAAACAAATGCTAGCCCAAAAGGACAAGAAAAGGGAAGAAAAACCAACTACTCAAACTTTCTTCAGACCTCTCCTAAGTAATATGCTCGCTTCAAATAGACGTAAACCACTTATCAGTATTTATTAGAAGTAACAGTGTTGTATAAAAAATTGCTTCCAAAATTGACACAAGAATAGCCTAGTGAAGTTTTATTCTAAGATGAAATACATTAGCAAAAGGATGTTGGTTTTTTGTAGTAACACAATTGAACCAGCCTCTAATGAAACTGGCTTTATACACCCTGAAATATGTGTCTTGAACATGAACACATGGCAGTGTCAGAATCAGATACACGGAGTGTGCCCCAAAAGAACATGGAAATCCAGTATGCTGAGAAGCACATACAAGCAGATAAGAACATTAAAAATATATATATACCATACTATAAAGGGAACTGAAAACAGGTGTAACAAGTGCAAGAAATGTGCCATTATAAACCCATCATTTTTCACTTCCGCTAGGTGTAACAATTTATTTTCTTGCTGAGAAGCACATACAAGCAGATAAGAACATTATATAAAAATAAATAAAAATAAAAATAAATTAAAGTACCATTACATAAAGGGAACTGAAAACAGGTGTAACAGGTGCAAGAAATGTACCATTATAAACCCATCATTTTTCACTTCCGCTGGGTGCAACAATTTATCTTCTTAAGATAGAAATAGGCTGCATAAATCTATTTAGAAGAATGGCTGCATATATCATTTTACTTCTACAATTTTTTTTTAACTTTGAATCATCAAGATAAATTGCAGTCCACAAAACACGAGAACCAGAAAATTGTGTATACCCAAATAGAAGCACATTATAACCCTTTCACAGGTTTTATTAAAATATTGTTAAAAACACGAGGAAAAACTACTTTTTTCATAACTGAAGTTCCTGCTGAATGTCGGATCCCTGATAAGTATAGATCATTTTTAGGGAAAAAAAGTGCGTCCTTGTCAAATAGCCTGAACACATTTACATACAGCCGTACTAATTTCTGAAATGCAATCCATGCACATCCACCAAATCAGGTATGATGAGCGAGTAAAAGGGCTTATATGGTACTGAAATATCTCCAAGTGAGAAGAATTGGATGACACAAGTGTATAAAGATCAGAGCTGAAAACTGAGCTCAAGGACTTTCCCTCCAAGACACAATTCCACTACATCTTACCTTATCATCCAAGGTAATAGATGCATTGTATGTACGGAAAACTTTTGCTGTAAGGCCAGGCATCAGTTCCTTCAAATGCGCATTGAGTTTGCTGGTGTCCAACTTGTCAAAAAGATCTTCCCCTTCCTTTTTCCCTGATCAACAGAAACAAAGATACTCATTTAGTCTCACAAACTGGATGGGAAAGCAGATAGCACCAAAAGCCATGCAGTCACCTTGTTGGAACTGTTGAATAGCTTTATAGACAGGGAGCTCCACTTCTACAGTGTTGAAATATCTGATGGAATCTTTACCAAGGAAATCAAACTGGGAGAAGAAAGAAGAGTGCATGACATGATTGTCAACTTAAAAAAACACATAAAAGAAGCCAAAGCAAAGAAGTGTTATGTCACATATAATTATTATCTCAAGGAGTCCCTTGGGGTGGAGCACACCAATAAGAAATCAATCACTCACCCAAATAATCATTGAACCAAGGTTCAGAAAATCACTCCAGAGAAGAAGAATCCACAATTAAGTGATTAATGGCTCACCCAAGGAATCCTTTGACTAAAATCAGATAAACACTAAAAAAAAAAAGCCAGAAAATCCAATCTCTTACCTGTAACTTATTCGGAGAGACTAACGTGACATTTTCAACTTTCAGAGTGCAGCAACCAACTGTATCAGCCTCATCATCATCCTGCGGAAGAAAAATCAATTGCAAAAGGCACAAATTTGTGAAATATATGACAAATTTAGGCACTTTGCTGATATCAAAAAGGGTACTTTTACTGCCGTGAGAAAAGAGCACGGAGGTGGTGGTTCCTAGAATATAAAGTTATCAGTTTCAGACCCGAACTGAAGCATGTGAAAAACCAAAACAAAAAAGCAAAAGGAAAAAGATAAAATTCATTAATGCTAATTCTCCCTTCCTTGCTGCCCCAAACTCAGCTCCTTATTCAAACATGAATTAAGTCACTTTGAGGTCTAACCCACCATATTTTATATGGGTCGAAGCAGATCAACTTACAAAGCACATTACTAAAAAACCACACACATGCGCACATCCATAAGTATTGGTCAGAACATGTAAACTATAGTGAACAGGATAAAAGTCAGAAAAGGACAAGAATATGCGGGCGTCGTGTCCTAAAAGTCAGTGGATGCAATTTAAAGTATAATATATATATGGGAAATGCTCCTACCCCCTTACTCTCACAGTAGTGTGCGTGTGCGTGTGCGTATGTGTGTATTCTCCAAAACCAGTATAGAGGATAAAATCATAAAATAATTGTTCAACCAGCATGTGCATGGGCAATTAGATTTTACCTTCTCATTGCCCGCCCTAAGAGCTAGCTTATCAATGAGATATGTAGCAACAGCTATTTGCCGCTTGGTTAGATCCTTGCTCCCAAAATCCTTTGTGTATGTCGCTCTAATGCCAAGAATGTAGTCCTGCACATAAAATTATGGGGTAAAAGATATTGCTTGTCCAGTGAAACTTCCAATTCATCTAAGAATCAACAGCGAAAAACACAAATTATCACCAATTCCACAAACAAAAACCATATACAAAACTTGCCTTCAACATCCTTGCTTTCTCATATTTCTCTTTGTCACTCTGTCCCTTCAAGGAACTGCTTGCTGCTAAGAAGACATACTTGAATTCTTTTGGATTGATTGGATCATTCCAAAATGCTAACCAGGTAACTGTATTGTCATGCTTTATCTCTTTCCACCTGAAAAAGGACCGCAGAGACTCAGAATAATGTTGATGACCAAAACTCTTAATAATCTCTGATGCAACCACACATCTTCTGAAAGTATATAGAAATTACAGAACCTTTCACCAGGGATTGGACATTCAGGAATTGGACCACCCTTTCCAATGTTTATTGTAATATCACTTGGCCGTATTCTTCTTTTCAACTTGCCCATCTGGAATCATGAAAACAAATAATAAGACCATCCAATGGGATCAACTATCCAGGAAATTAAAATGGAAAGTAAATTGTACTGAAATTCCGTCTAGTCAACAAATGCACTACTCTGTGAGTTTGAGTTCAGGGAATCCCCTTTGCCCACAAAAACACCTGCATTTCCTAGTTCCCATTTTCAAGCAGTTTCATGCATTTTGGGAACATTTTATCATATTTGTTGTAAAATGAGAGGTTCCACACATCCATTTCTTTGCATTGTTTTATACATTCATTAGTTAGTCTGCTGACAACTATCTAAACTGTAAGTTATTTCCAGACAATAAGTTGCAAAAGAACCTTGGGATGCTCTCCACGGCCACGGAACAGTCCAGGTGGTTCAACTCTAAAGTTTCCAACCTGACATGAAGATGATTGTCAAATAAGTCCACAAAACTGAGACTGGGAACAAGGTTTAAACTTACATGGAGAAGATTAAAAAGATAAATAAATAAATAACCAACAACAACAACGCATTATCGTTGTCTGTTCAAGATCAACCTTGTGAGTTACAACCCATCATCTGTACTTTAAGGCTGTCGGTAGCATGCCACCTACTGCTACTTCATTCCAAGTCAGTTCCCCCCTCTTCTTTCTTTTTTCTTCTTCTCCTCTTTTTTTTTTTTTTTTTTTTTACTTTGCAGGCTTTTTTCCCCCTTTTCTTCAAGATATCCATTAAAAACTTGAGATTAAAGGAGACACGAATTGAGAACATTAATAATGACAATCCTTTACTGAGAATGATGAACAAAAGAGGCCACATGACAAACTATCAAACAAACATGCAGCTTCCATATGAAATAAAATTGGAAGAAGCATTTTTTAAAGGGATAAACGCTGGGGCTTATCTGACCCAATTTAAATTCATCATTGCTTGAATGCACAAAAATAAATAGCTAAGTCCATGTTGGAACTAACCTTCTCTTTGACACCATCAACAACAGCCCACATGTACTTCTCCTCTTGCTTTAATTTATCTTCTTTCAAAGCCTTTTTCTCCTGCATAAGCCATGAACTTAGGATCAAATTTAAAGGCATTTACCTAAAGTAATCAAGCTTATTCTTTTCTTTTCTTTTCTTTTTTTGAAAGATTGAAGTAATCAATGTAATAACAGAAACATTCCAAATCAATAATTCTGAAAAAAAAAATCTATATGAACTGAGATTTAGAAAAAGGAATAGATAAGACTGAAGACAGAAATACATTCGGTATAGACTCGAGATTGAATTTTAAAGTGCATTTATACCAGTCTAATTCAATTTCCATACACCACATATCGAAGTTACTGGGTATTAACTAAATCAAACAATGTCTAGCATCTACTTCATCAGAAACTTATTTTTTTATATAACTACTTCATCAGAAACTTAGAAAAGTTTTATCCTCGCCTTGCCAACCCAGGGCACTGATTTAGGGCACATGGTTCCATACATATATCGCCCACCGCATGTATTGGCAATCATCCACATGCAATCCACAAAACATATAGCATCATTCCCCTTCATCCATGGCCCACAAGTTTAATGGCATCATATTCAAAGAAATATTCAATCCTCAATCCAACGGTTCAATCCATTCGGATGTAGCACAATCCTTGGGATCAGTGACTAACGGGGGAGGGGAGGAGAGGAGGGGGGGGGGGGGGGGGGGGGGGTCCCTATTTGTGCATGGTTTGGATGGGTTGCTAGGTGGGCCCCACCAATAGTTCTCATGGAAGCACAGTGAGAACTAGTTCTCACCTGAATATATCATATATATATATGAGCAAGGATCTCCTAAGCTCAAGCTTAGGATAAAATTTCGTAAGCTCATGCTTGTGGGGCTCACCTTTGGTCCATCCAAATAGACCAAATACATGACCCCACTAAATTACACATATCCACCGACTTTCAGTCAGATCCAAATTTACTAGACCGTTGGATTGACTATTTATCGATCCGAATGGACTATTGACCATTAAACTTTTGGGCCCATATGGAGATGATAGAAATCACGGTTGGGGCTAATTTTTTGCAGAGAGGAGAAACCCAAGGAGTCCTTAAAATTCCCCCCATCCCCATGAAGGTCCCCAAGTGGGCCCCACCACACACTTGAGCTTACCTTATCCTAAGCTTGAGCTTAAGAGAGCTAGCCCCTATATATATATATATATATATATATATATATATATATGCTACTACGAGAGATAAGGTGGGATATACATATATGGGAGATGCTCCTATGAGAGATGCTCTCACCTTACTATGAGAGATAAGGTGGGGACTCTCACATCCATATCCAATGCCAACAACTTCAATGTGAGGGCCCCCACCCCTATCTCTCATATAAGGTGAGTGTGTGTATGTGTGTGTGTGTGTGTGTATATATATGGGAAATATTCAAGTGTGTGTGTGTGTGTGTGTATATATGGGAAATATTCAAGTGAGAACTAGTTCTCACCTATTATATGAGAACTTTTTTGCGGGGCCCAACTAGCAACCCATCCAAACCTAGCAACCAATAGAGAACCCCCTGATAGTCACTAATCCTAAGGACTGGCACATCCAAATGGACTGAACCGTTGGATCGAGGGTTGAATATTTTTTTGAAAATAAAGCCATTAAACTAGTGGGCCACAGATGAAGGTGTTAGGGGCATGGATTTGGGGTCAAACTTGATACTTGGGGTGGCCTCACATAGATCTTTCCATCCCCCTGGTCTCGTCCCCAAATGGGGCCCACAATTGGGCCCCACAAAAAAGTTATCACATAATATGTGAGAAAATTCCCACTTGAATATTACCCTATATATATATGGGAGATGCTCCTATGAGAGATGCTCTCACCTAACTATGAGAGATAAGGTGGGGGCCCTCACATCCATATCCAATGCCAACTTAAATGTGAGGGCCCCCACCCCTATCTCTCATAGCAAAGTGAGAGATACTCTCACAAGAGCACCTCCCATATATATATATATATATATATATATATATGGGAGGTGCTCCTGTGAGAGACACTCTCACCAAGTTTATGAGAGATGGGTGGGGGCCCTCACTTTCATATTTGGGGTCCTTGCATTTAAGTTGGTGAGAGTGGATATAGAAGTGAGGGCCCCCACCCATCTCTCATAAACTTGGTGAGAGAGTCTCTCATAGGAGCACCTCCCATATATATATATATATATATATATATATATATATATATATATATATATGCGAGAGCCATGTGGAGCCCAAGCATTGTCCACAGCACAACGAAATCCTCGACGATTACACGAACTTCACCTAAAGAGTTCAACAGGATGCTTATAGGCCGAGAACTTTATGACCAATAATACAAAATGCCAGTTGATAATACCAATACCATCAGCGATAAACCACAATACAGGCAATACTACCATACGACTGATACTTGGTAAGTATTGGCAAAGTACCATATCGAATGATATTTAAATCATGGTTCTCTATGACTGTGTGTTGTGTGCACGTGAGTAATGAATGATCTCTAGCTCCTAAGTGACACGAGAAATTTATCTCTTTTGAGTGCCAGTTGCAGGATATAGTGTGTGATAGCGCTGTGGGGCCCACATAGGAGATGGCTCAAGGGGGAGTATGGGGATGATAAGGTCTGCATATGGATAGGGGGTTGACCAACTATTAGCTTGTTTGAGCAACTAAGGAATAAGGATCAAAATCAAGGTCAAGAAAGCAACCAAAAATTTTGACATAAAATCCAACAATCAGTACAATCTGGATGTGTCAAATGGGGTTTGGTTCACACACGGGTGGGGTTGTTAAAGGAAAATGGACCTTAGGTAGGTCCCAAATGTGTTGTAGCTCATTTTGTTGCATGAGAGACATTTTTCAAGGAAACAATGTTAATACACACACACACACACACACACACACCCCACCAGGATAGGGGTGATTCAAGTTTCACCCTCATCCAATCCTGACGCCATTTCACCATCATCATCATCAAAGCCTTGTCCCATGTTGGGTCAACTACATAAATTTTGTTTCTCCATTCCTATCTATCATGAGCCAAATCCTCTCCATTAATATTACCTATCAAAAGACAAGATACTCCAATGGATTCTATTAGGCATAAATTTAACATGTAAATTTTAAGTATGGGAGACAACATGATATGGATACATTCCCAATTTTGAAGTATCCAGGTATCGTAGATAAACATCTATTTTTCACTAAGACATAAAACAAGTCAATATCATTAAACGAATGTTCATTGTTCACATACACCAGTTCCATATGCATCAATTTACACTGTACAGCTCCCTGTTTTACTCTAATCTAAAATCAATTAAAGGAAACCTTGATTTACCTCTGTGCTCATTTGCTTTTTCTTTTCCTTCTCCTTCTCGTGCCACTCATAGATTGGGGTAAAATCACAGAGCTCAAATTTCTTAATCACATGGTTTCGGCCAAGTAGCACTTTCCAGTCATTCATGAAGTTGTCAATAAATTTCTGCTTTGTTGCATATTCGGTTTCTTTCATCACTGCAAACATTGTAGCTACCTGCAGAACTAATACTTTCAGCAGATACAAAATAAATAGTAAATCAAAGCTGCAGGTAAAGAATAAAATGTATTTAACAAGGGCAACAGGCCACATGCAATGTGACAAGTGGAAGCAACAAGAATCACATGACAAGAAATGAAAAGAAATAGTGAAAATGGTACAAGATCATAAAAGATATTCAGCATCACCTCTTCTTGTTCTGGAGTTAAATCGACTGGCTGTCCATTGTATAGCATCTTAACCCCGTGAGGTTTGTATGGAGGAGGGAAAATGACACCATTGTGCTCCAATGTAGTCCACTTCTGCCCTCCACCGGAGCCAGGTGGCACCTTCAACGACTTTGAGTATTTAGAAGCTTTTGTAATCTTTTTTGATTTCTTGTTTGTTTTCTTCAATTGGGAGGTGACAACTTTTGTTGGTTTCTTTGATAAGGATCGATTGTCTGATGGAACCGATTTTTTCACTCTCTGGGAAATTGGTATGTGATCATCATCGTCATCCATCTTTGCTTCTTTTTTTACTTCCTTCTCTATCTTAATTTTGTTAGGCACACCCATCTTTGCCTCTTTTTTAACTTCATTTTCTGCCTTAATTTTGTTAGGCACAGAACCAGCCAGAAGTTTTGGCTTTTTAACTGAAGAAGAGGGAGGTGGACTTCTAACTTCACTTGAAGGCCTTTTATTCAATATGGAGGACTTTGAAGGTTGTTTGCAAGTTGGATCGCCCTTGCCAGAACCATTTTGCTTAAGCTTCAATGACAAAGGCTTATCGTCATCTGAGTCATGTGAACTTTTTACAGATGCACCAGCACCACCAGACTTTGATGAAAACTTAGAAGACAATGGTTTTTCATCTTCTGAATCATCACAAGACTTTTTAATGCTCGACACACCCCTTTCAGAAATGATATGCTCCTTTGAAACATGGGAGGCATCGCTCTTTTTAACTGTCACAGTAAATGAAGACACTCTAGCGCTCAATGGTTTATCGTCATCAGAATCAGCATCCGAGTCAGCAGGAGCATTCAAAGGTTTCTTTTCGATGATACCAGTCACCAAGTTGCGTTCTGATGAATTTTTTGACTTTTCAGCTGTTGAAGTTGATGTTTTTGGGCTTGCTACAGAACTATTTTCTGCCGATGCCTTCCCAGATAAGACCACCTTGCCTTTCAGAGAATCTGAGTTTTGACGATCAGAAACACGTGCATCAGAGGCATGCTTTCCAGAGGATGTGTCATGCTTATGAGGAGGAGACTTCATTATTGCATCAGAGACACGCTTTCCAGAAGATGCATCATGCTTGTGAGGTGGAGACTTCATTGCTGCTGAGTTTAGTAGCTTTTCCTTGGACGCCGTGTTATTCCTTCTAAAAACTAAAGGCTCGTCGTCGTCGTCATCAGCATCGCCATTGTTAGTGGCATGCCTGCTTGATGCTCCATCATGCCGATGGGATGATGCGTTCATTAGAGCTGATTTCAATTGATGATTCTTGGATGAAGTGATGTTCCTTTTAAAAACTACAGGCCCATCATCATCATCATCCCCCATTGCAAAATTATTTTGATTTATAAAACCATGAAAAGCAATTACTCCAATTTCTGGCAACTTAAAACCTGTGCCACACTATCTTCACTATCACCTGCAAATGGTTAGAAACACAAACAAAATTAGCAATAAAGAAATATAAAAGTAACAATTGACACACTGACTGACATGGATGAAAGTCGCGGTCAGTGGCTGTACCAAATGCAAAGTGGCTATAACACTACACTTGAATGCAAACAAACCTGAACATGAGAAAAAAAAAAAATAGAATTGAAGCAGAATTGAAGAAGCACACACAAAAATGGGAATTTAAGCTGCACATAGTGGATAACATGTCAGCAGTTTACTCATGTTAAAGTAGCAAAATATAAAACAGTATCGCATTACTAGCATTACATAATTTCACCATGGTAATAGGTTTAACCACAGAGCAGAAAAGGCCACAAGGGAACATTAAAATATTATAGAGAGAGAGAGGGAGGAGGAGGAGGAGGAGGGGATGGACAGGGGTTGGGGGGCTGGCATGCGTATTAAAAGGTTTCCTCTCCTTAGTTGAAAATCATGCTGTGTTCTCGACAATTTTACATGTTGCCATGCAAATTGATTGAGGGCATATATCACCAGAAGTAACATCAACATAAAGGTTCAACAAACATTGTCATCCAATTGTTCTTCGCAGAAATTGGTAAATATCACTACTACGTCAGCCCTCCTTTAAAGTGGACGCAAATTGAACACACAATTGTGGGAATAGGGATACAACTCCACACTTTTGGAAAGGACATGGATATGGATATGATTGTCCTTCTTTTGCTTTAGAATATTTCTGAATTAATGAAATTATCATTGTTTACAACTTTACATTACTTTCTAATATTTTTTATGTTGAAAAATAAAAAAATTAAAAGAATTCTATGAAATAATGGACTTGGTAACTAGGGTATGCTAGACCTGTACCCTAGAAGTATCGATACAGTATTGAGTACTAACATGAGTGTTGCATCAGTCAGACGCAGATGCACATGACATGGACTAAGTATCCGGGCATCATAAAGGATTAGTTTTTAAGCTCTTCCGCATTTATAAAGAAAAAAGGAAAGAAAAGAAAGAGTATCTATATGACCCAATAGTTGAAAAATGTGTTGATGGCAAAGATCCCAAAAACTAATATAAATTACATGATGGGTATCTTTTAAAGGGAACACTATCACAGTGCTTTTTATATTGGTAACACAACTAGAACACACAGCACAGGCTCCTGTCAGAACACGATTGTGTATTCTCAAAAGTTTCCTTTGAGAGGCCATCATTGCTAAGCTACATGCAACCGAACATTTAGGGATTGACTAAAAACTAAAGCCTTTGTCAAAGATTTTTTTTTCTTGAATTGTAAAGATAAGTTCTTTCAGCCACATCTAAGAAGATATGTCACTAGACACATCACCTGTTGACATGATGTGATATTGCCACAAGACACACATAAAATACAAGTCTCCAGTCTCTCCATGGCATTACTATTTCCCCGAGGCACTGTGGATAGACATTTTGTATTGATTTATGCTACGCTTTGCATGTAATTCTATATTTGTTGTCACAGATTTTAAAAGAACGTGCACTTTATTGAGTGGAAGCATAAAGTGGGTGTGAGTGGCATTGCCAATCACATCATTAAGAAAATTATGCATTTGCAGGAAGCTCGAACCATTACATCTGATTGCAATACGGCATCTGTTAGCAACTTATGACACGACTTGTGGAAACAGAAAAAAACTCCACCCTCCGATGCATATCACCCTCAGATGATCAAATTGAGGTTGTGCAGAAAAGCAGAGGTAACATGCTGAGAAGTGCTACTGGATACAACGCAGGCTAGTGGGCTAGGGTGCTACAATAAGTAGAGTGCGCTTATAATAATTTCATTAGCCACCACTGTAATGTCCATTACAAACTGTGCAGGGACCAAGTCCAAATGGTGTTCTAGGTCTATTACTGTTACTTGTAAATAGATCAAGTGGTCATGCTAAAGCCTTCGCCAACTATACCATCAGCATGTAGGCCAAGCTATCAAAGCCCAAGAGGCAGTTGAACAGCACTTGCAAGCAGGACCTCTAGTCTTTATTTAAAGTAAGAACAGGGTTAAATGTACTGATAATAGTGTTCAGTATATAGATAAAATAGGGATATACTGATTAAATAATAGTAAACAGATAAACAGGGCCAGGTTGAGAAAGGTTGAGGACGTATCGGGTTGAGATAGGTTGACAGATGGTTGAGTACAGGTAGTCAAATGGGTGATCGAGTGTGAGTACGGGCTGGTTGAGACAAGTTGCTGAGTGGTTTGAGTGTGGTTTAATGAAGGGGAGGCAATGTGGATTAGGTTTGGAGGCTAGGGATCAGTTTCATTTTCTTTCACCTTCATTAATCAGATAGATGGGTAGGGAGTAGCATGGCTATATTGGCCTGACAAATTTCTGTATATACGCTGACCACGACCTTTTTCCTAAACAAGCCAGATCCCTCGACCCGTGGCCAACCCATTTATATTATGGGTGGGTGGGGACAAAATGAGATTTGGCAGGTCAGGTAAAATGTTGCCACCCCTATATACAGGGTGCTTGAGAATGCTCCGTGTGTCCTAAACAAATTATCCTAGGTGTGCTCAAAATGGAGATTAATCTATCATTTTTAATCCTTGGTTGAAGGGCATCAAAGTTGGGCATTGTTTGGGTGTTAGAGGAAGTGTCTATTTATCATGTTTTCTGTATGAAAAAAAAAAAAAAAAAGAGCCCAATGGTAAGCAAACCCAAATGAGTGTCAAATTAGGGTGAGTTCCAATGCATGGAGTGTAGATGCAAGGATCCCAACCCTGACTATCAGTCCAACCCCCTCAACCTAAATCCAATCCAAGTGCAATATGTGTAACCCGAATCCAATCAACCCAACCCAAAATCTTTTGCTGCCCAACCCTAATTTCCCTACTCAGATTTCTAAATTGTATTGTATTGCAAAAACCTAAAATGCATATGCATAATCTCAAACGCCCACAATACATACCCAAAAAAAAAAAAAAAAACCCTAAAAACTACAAAAACCCTGGATCCACAATATAATCAAGACATCAAGAAAAACTCACAAATCCAAAATCCTCCCAATCTAAAAAAACGAAAAACTTTAAATCCTTAAAAAATACGCAAAAACTCCCAATACCCCAATAAACCATAAACCTAAATCGCCATGATTCAAGAACCCCAGAAGCCCCAGCTCAGTTCAGACTGAAACTAAGACGAAAGTTAATAAATTTCGAAGAAAAAAAGTATTGGGTTCAGTTCTTCATACCTTACAAAATAAAATAATGGGAGGCAATTTTCTCCATGTTGGACAAGAAGATTGCCTCCCATTGTTTCATAAGGCCCGATACAGATAGAGAGGGGATCTGTTGGTCTGTGTTATTGCGACAGGGAAAGAGAGCAAGAGAGAGCAGCAGCTGCTGCTGCTTCTGCTCTGGGTTCGGGCGATATAGAGAGATAGAGATGGAGAGATAGAGACCTGCGTTTGGGGCGAGAGGATACGATCTTGCAGCTGGCCGGAGAGAATCGAAAGGAGACGACTTTGCAGCTAGTTTGCAGAGAGAGGAGATGAGGTTGGAATCGATTCAGCGGGTAGGGCTTCTTTCCTCTATCCCCTTTCTAGCGATGATTTATTTCTTTCCAAGGAAAATGAACGCTTGTGAAGCCAGTTTTCCGCAGTGACGAGTGAGGAAATTAAATTCCACGTTTAACCTACATTTCCTTGCTGTTACACAAAATATAGGGTCATCAACAACATCCTAACCCTTCATCAAGGACCCACAAAGTTTTGACCCTTCAAAAAAAAAAAGATGGACCATCGACCCAATAGTGCATTCTATTTTCATTGGTGTAAAAATTTGGGATTGGTGATCATTAGTGGGGATCCATGTATATGACCCGCTCGGATAGGTGATCGCTTCGGGCCCATTGAGGATGTCAACAATTAAGAATGGTAATAGAATTGATTAAGACCTATGACTTCATCTTATTCTAAAACTGTCTTTTTTTATTTCAATGGAGTTGGTTTTAGTTTATCCATTATTCTTTTTTTTTTTTTTTCATTGTGTTACTAATTTAATGTTTATTGTTCTTTCTACCCTTTGTGCATTTCAAGCGTATTTTGCGATGATAAGTCAATCTATTGGTGGGTCCAACAGGGACTAAAATTAAATTTCTAGGTTAATGGTACACATCTACTTTTAACTATTACATGTAAATTTTTTTATATTTCACTTTTAAAATTGAGAATCAATTATAAATGGGAGTTGCAATAATTAATATATATATATGATTTTTGGTACCTATTCAAATCACTTTTTCTAATTGTATTTTTCGAATTTTTATCCCTAACAATACTGTTATATTATGACTCATTTTTATCCATTCTTTCTGCATATGCATGCCCATGATTTAAGCATGACTGGTCAAGTTAGTTTATATGTTGAATCCAAAGGTTTTGCATTCAAATTTTCACTGATTAAGATCAACTTTGATTACCAACCCAGGATGGTAATGAGTCGGGTTGAGCTAAACTCAACCATGTCCGGGATTCATAACAGGTTTAAAATTACACCAACTCACTGTATAAGATTTTATTTTATCAAACATATTAGAAAACATCCAAAGTTAAGGTGTTGTATATGTTGCAGTTGCAGCAAAAAAAACATGCACTACTTACAATTCTATTGCATGATCGGATAATGTTAATTTGTGGGTGTTGAGGGACAATTAAGGCTAAGTTTCCAATACTTATAGGTTTATTTATAATTACAGAAAACAATGTATTTGAGCTCTTAGTTTGACTCAGTATCTTTGATTGTAGGGGATTTGACATATTTGCCCCTCTTAAAGAATTTTATCCCAAAATCATGACTGGGGATAGGATATTGTCAGCAGAGTCGTTTGACTCTGGGTCCCCCTTTTTTTCTTCCGTTTTTGCCCAGGATCCCATGCTATCATGGGATCCCAATGTAAAAAGTCAAAAACTCAATACCTAAAAGAAAACCAAAACTATACGCATAAAGTTCTTTCACTTTTCACCTTTCCCTTTCACCCATTTCGAATTTTTCACCTGTAACAGTGAAACCCCTGCTTCTTTGCTTCTGCAAGCACTCTGTTCGTCTTCTTTCCTTCTCGCCTGCAGCACGAAGCACTCTGTTCGTCTTCTTTCCTTCTCGCCTCCAGCACGAAGCAATAATTTCTCTCTTCGTCTATCAGAGAAAGGAGGCACGAACGACTTATTAATGTAAAATTTATGTTTCTGTAATTGGATTCGTTTTCTTGTAGTTTTCCTCTTTTGTGTTGATGTTTGGGAAATGAGTTTTATATTTATTGATAATTTAAGAGATATTTCCTCTTTTGTGTTGATGTTTGGAAATGAGTTTCATGTTTATTGATAATTTCAGAGATATTTCAAGGACTGGGTTCCTTTTCCTTTAGTCTTTCTCAATACATTACATTACAGATATCTCTCTCATCATCAACAAACATAAAATCCATTGTTCTTTTTCTACGAGGTTTTTTTTTCGGAACTATTTCAGACATTGGGTTCTTTTTCCTTGTTGCTTTCTTCTGAGTTGTGTGTGCAAAAAAGGTTTTCTCATTATGTTTTGGATGAGAGAGAGATGGATTCAAACTCTTGGATGATGTCAGAGATGGGTTTTCTATTAAAATGTGTTCTTTTGATTCTGGAAGATGAAAATGTACATGACTTCTTTTTTATTTGATGGTAATGTTTGCTTTTGTTTGATTAACTGGAAAATGTTTGCTTTGTTTTGATCAATGCAGACAAACCCTTTACACAAACCCTTTCTGTGTAAAGGAGCCTATCATTGGGGAGAAACCCAGTCCTGGAAAAAAAAAGGTTCAGTGTCTTGTTCCATCTTCTTTTTGTCTCTTCTCTCCTAAGTGCAATCCACGTCACCAGCAGCTTCGATTGTATCCCTCACCAGCTGGCCCATTGGTCTCCCGTATTCTAATGTATATGCCTTTTCTAAATCATTTTTTAATCAACTGGGTTCTGTTGGGTGCTGGTAGTTGGTGTGTTAGTGCCAACTGTGGGAGAAATTGCAGTAGTTAATTGTTAGCCCTTTTCTTTGTCTTGATCAGTGGTGTGGATGCTTGTGGAAAAAGTCAGGATCTTTTAAGACGTTTTAATTCTTGGTTATTAAGGATTATGAAATACTTTAGGGGTCATTCTTATTTTATGCATCTCCACGTAAATGTGATTTACATATGTAAAAAGGTTATTCTTACAATGTACCCATTCCTTGGGTTGACATTTAAGGTATAACAAAACTTTCTGCTATCAGCTGGGAAGTATTGCAATGTAGTGTATTGCTTCAGCTTCTCATTTGTAACTTTGCATCTATGTTCTCTTTTGTAACTGTGCATCCATGTTCTGAAGGCTCAATATGGCCTCACCCAATTTTATGGAAGTCTCCTATTTTAACTTTGCCAATGCTTCTGTAACTTTCATATCATAGCACACTCTATGCGTAACAATAGAAGGAAGAAATAAAAGATCACTCTTTAGATTCTAGTAATTTTTTTAATTGCAGTGCAACTTTTCTACCATTCAAAAGAACTTAAATTTACATTCATTAAAATTTATTCCACCGTAAAAATTTCTCTTACCGTCAATTCTAAGTGTGTATACCAGTTTGGTAGCTATAATCGACATGGATGATAAGTCATGGTTACCTATCCTCTCTATATGGAATTTCATGTCTCATCAATGTGTCATGGTAGAACTCAATATACCATGATTCAATTCCAAGGACTATATTGAATTTTATTTCTAAACTGATTTTATGTGGCATATGATAGTACACACTCCCAGATATATCCAAAGTGGACTATAACTAGAACAAATGGCCTTTGGACTGACATATGGAGTGGCATTAATTTGTACATACATATTGAAATTTATCTCTCATTTGGTGTATACACTTGTATTGATGGATTTTATTTTATTATAGATGGCGGAACTCAACCCTGGTCCACTTGACAGAAGCATTCTAGAAGACCAAGATTACCATATTTCAGAAGTTATATGGAGTGGAGGGTATGTTGAATTTTATGTATACAAGAATACATTTTGTTTAAGTTCCCATATAACTATACATGATATATTTGCATTAATTATTCTGATACAGGATGTGGGACCTGTTGTTTGTAAGCCAGCAACCATACTACAAGATAAGTGGTCCTTGAACGAGACCCAAGAAGCATTCATTCAAGAAACAGGCCTCCATCACCTTTATAAGTTGCAAAAAATCACGATTGACCATGCACTCATTTCTGCATTAGTAGAGAGATGGAGGCCTGAGACAAACACTTTCCATTTGGCCAGTGGAGAAGCAACGATCACTCTTGAAGACGTTGCTTACATATATGGGCTACCCATAAATGGGACAGTAGTCACAGGACGTACATTCTGTAGCCCTACCTCAGTTAGTGAAGTTTGTTTAGAGTTGTTGGGTAAACAACCTCAAGAAGGCAGGGATTGCAATGGCTGTGACCTAAAATTGACTTGGCTGGTGAAAAATTTTAGCAAACTCACAAAGAAAGCTTCGAAGAATCAACAAATAATGGCTACAAGGGCATATCTTTTTTGTTTGGTTGCGGGCCAAATTTTTACAAATACCTCTGGGTCGATGGGGGGCGCATGGATTTTGGAGCTTTTCAGGGAGTTTAAAAAATTTGCTTGGGGCCCAGCCTGCTTGGCAAACCTCTACCGACAGTTATCAAGAAGAACAATCGCCAAATCAACCGGCAAGCATAAAGGTTCTAAGAGGCCTACCGACCACCAGAAGACCTTAGGCGAGCCTGTTTAGCTCTTGCAAGTAAATTCGCTTACCCATTTGTACACACTGGTGCTAAGAATTGCCTAATTTTATTCCATAATATTCTAACAATGCCTAATAATTATTTGAAACAGATTTGGGCCATATCTCGCATGTCAATCGGGCGAGAAATTAAATCAGCCCAACAATGGGATGATCACTTCGAGTTCCCCCTAAGCCTGATGTGGTCCCGGCGCTTGAAGAGCCACAAAACCTTCTCCACGGTGGAAGTTGTTCGTAAACAACTTGACAACCAACATTCAGATAATGTAAGCACTCACATATAATATTTATTTATGGGATAATAACATATGGTACCACATTTTACTGTAGATAAATGTACTTGACATTTTATTTAATAAATGCAGTTCAATTGGCGGCCATATGTTGGTTTTAAAGAGGAATTGGCCAAGATAGTTGATGAACATGAAATGGATGTATTTAGCTCACAGACTGTGTTGGTCTGTTACTGGATTGTTGAACGCCACAATAGCAGTCGCGTGATGAAGCAATTTGGCCTTCAACAGATAGTTCCCCCTCCCTTCTATCCTGCATTCAATAGGGATGATAGGGTCCTGAAAGCCCCCGTAGACTATTCAAAGAAAATGAAAGAAGGAATTAAAGAGTGGGATGATAGAGAAAAATCGGTGCTTGAAGGGGAAGTTGAGGTTGATAGCAACCGTCACACCGATGAGTACTTTGAGTGGTATCGGGGTATCACCAGATTGAGAATCGGACGATTTGAAGTTGTGGAAGGCGCCACTAACCCTGACCTTGAGCAAGAGCATAATAACACACAACAAGATCCAGGTCCCTCTCCTTCGCATCCACAAACAGATTTTTCCGACTCAACTATGATGGAGATTGGTGATTTTGCTTCCCATTTACTGTCAGGAGTTGAAGATATGAAGAAGCAACCGGATAAGGAACAAAAAATTGATGAATTCTTGGATAGAATAGGTCGTAAGATCATGCGATTTAAATCAGCATGTGCTTCCAGATTTAAGGAATTTAAGATGCAAGATTGCATTAGCTCCAGCTCAGACGAGGAGGAGAGGAAGGTACGTGGCACATACTTATTTGTTGTTAATCTCTTTCTCAATTATTAATGTTTATGTGGTTATGATTGAATAAATGTTTATATGCATTACAGAGACCAAAAACATCGGACAATATCATCAGTCAACTGACACCCAGTGATGTTCCATTACAAATGCCTCCACATTACATCCCACCAAGTCCAATTCATGTAGATAGCATATCCTCCCAACCTGTTGAGGATATCCTATCTAGTCCAAGTGGTTTTCTCACCCCTCCACGGCCAGTCTTAACACAGGGATCTGTTGTAGAACTATCCCCAGGAGAGTCTCTCCCCTCCAAGATAATAAGGATCAAAGCCCGATACCGGAAGAATACGCTGCCTGTGCGGTTTCAGCCTTACCAAGTGACAACTTATGGTGCCCGCAGTACTGAGTACAGTCTTACAGTTGAGGAGGCCGCCTTACTTGATATTTTTTGGAATGAATATAAAGCAAAGTAAGTTACTTCTGCTGACAACTCTAGTAGATAAGTCGTATGCAATTATCAGTTATCAATTGAATAAGTTCCAATATTGCAGTGATCCCTCATTAGCCAAATTCTGCACGGTTATCCCTGCCGCCAAAATGCGTGAACTCCTACATAATGAATGGCTGGATACCAAGGTTAGTACAGACAACATACAATGAATAATTGGTTTCAGTAACTTGCGTGTGTGCGTAACAAATATTTGATCTGGAATTGTGTGTTCTTACCAAAACGGACCAATTTTGCAGGCCGTGGATTATTGGTTAGAAATTCTGGCTACTAGGGTGCGGGGTGCTCACTTTTTCCATGCTAGCCTTGCGGTATGCTCATATTAAAGCCTCCCACCAGCCTAATTTTTCTGCTTTCACAAAATTAAGGATAGTCACACAGTTATTCAATCCACCGTTCATTGTTTCCACAGGAATGGTACAGAGATCCGAAGACACATCCGGATGCCTACCATATCTCATTTGGATCCCCAGAGAGAAGATACCATTACAGCTTCAGCTCTCGCGATTGGCTGATATTCCCGATGTGTACAGACAATCATTTTCACCTCTTAGTGGGAAACGTCAAAGTACGAAGATGGGAATATTACAACAGTTTAAATAGTGTTGTCTACGTTCAGTTTCTAGAACTCTTTGTAAGTACCGATATCATCAGTTTCATCTAAGATCCAAGCACACATTTGTTATGAACTAATTGTAAGCCATGTTCTTTTTCAGACCAATTTTGTCGCAACCCAGCTTCGTGATGGTGGTTGGCCCAATCCCTTAACTTGGAGGTTAGTGAGGATACCGAACCTTCCAGAACAAGTCAATGGGTGAGCAAGCATTTATTGATAATATTATTGATTTCATTATTATTGCAAAAAAATGTAATAACTTTCAATTGACGGGTGCAGCCATGATTGTGGGTTTTTCATGTTGGCGTATGTGGAGCACATTGTCACAGGCCGGTCTATGAATTTCAGCCAAGATGACATGTGGTATTATAGAGCGAAAGTCGTACACGACATGTATCTGCATCAAATGGCAACACATTAGCATCAGTTTTTTCAAGGGCACTGAATTTTGTGTTTTGTGAATGACTTATTTTTGGCGATGTTAATGGAAACCAAGTGTATTTGTAGGTGGATATGTGACACAGGTCAATTGAATTGGTATGGTGTCAATTTAACAACCGAACTCATTGTTGATCTATAAACTTTATTTATATGTACTTACATAACTGATACAGACTGTAATATAGAAACCAGAAACTGAGAAGCCATGAATCCATGGGATAATCCCATGATAGCATGGCATTTCTGCAATGTATTTCCTGACCATTTGAATTTCCAACATTAAAACATTAAGTACGATACTCATGTGGCCTTCCCATTTGTGGTCAAGTATCAATTTAACAGGCTCTATCATTAATGATCTTAAAAATAAAATTCATGTGTACTCAAAAGATTTTGACAGTTGTTAATATAGAAACTGAAATGCCATGATATCATGGGATTTCTGTAATGGATTTGCTTAAAATGTTGGTCTAAAATTAAAACATTAATGAATTTGAGACTCATGTGGCCTTCCCATTTGTGGTCAAGTATCAATTTAACATGCTCTATCATTAATGATCTCCAAAAAAAAATTCATGTGTACTCAAAATATTTTGACAGTTGTTAATATAGAAACTGAAATGCCATGATATCATGGGATAATCCCATGATATCATGGGATTTCTGTAATGGATTTGCTTAAAATGTTGGTCTAACATTAAAACATTAATGAATTTGAGACTCATGTGGCCTTCCCATTTGTAGTCAAGTATCAATTTAACACGCTCTATCATTATTGATCTCCAAAAAAAAAATCATGTGTACTCAAAAGATTTTGACAGTTGTTAATATAGAAACTGAAATGCCATGATATCATGGGATAATCCCATGATATCATGGGATTTCTGTAATGGATTTGCTTAAAATGTTGGTCTAACATTAAAACATTAATGAATTTGAGACTCATGTGGCCTTCCCATTTGTGGTCAAGTATCAATTTAATCCGCTCTATCATTATTGATCTCCAAAAAAAAATTCATGTGTACTTAAAGATTTGAACAGTTCATAATATAGAAACTGAAAAGCCATGATATCATGGGATCATCCCATGATATCATGGGATTTCTGCAATGTATTAGAAAATGTTGTTCTAGTATTAAAACATTAAGAATGACACATTTGTTGTCAAGTATCAATTTAATAAACTTTATCATTATTGATCTCTAATTAAATTTAGACTTGATATCACTATTCATATGTACTTACAAAAATTTAGCCAGCCCTTAATATAGAATATGAAAAGCCATGATATCATGGGATAATCCCATGATAGCATGGCATTTCTGCAGTATATTTGGGAGAATGTTTTGCCCACATTAAAACACTAAGAATATTACTCATGTTGAATTCGCAATTGTGGTAAATTTCGATCATTAAACTCTAAATAAATACACCTGATGTGGGCATAATTACTATGGGATATATGTGGCAGATTGTTTGTTGGAAGGTGGTGGGGTTGCTTGTGGGGGTGTGGGGATGTGAAGTTTGTGGTGTGTAGTAAACTTTTTGAGGAAGATGGAGATGGGTTTGTAAATTGTCCTGATTGTAATGAGGATGGGCTTGTAAGGTGTCCTATTTGTTGCTTTTGAAACAAAACTTTCTTCATCTTTTTTTTTTTTCTATAAGTTGTCCTAATTGACTTTCTAATAAATGTTATTTAATTAAATAATGACCTTGCTTTAGTAAATTTGAGGTGTTTCTTTCTTTTTTTTTTTAATTTAATTTTTAATTAAATACTAAATATTCTAGATAGTTGCTGTGAGAGAGAAGTTGTTATTTTCCATAATGACATTCTCCATCTCCAAGTTTTTTCCTCTATTTAATATAAATTGGAGTAATTTGCTTGTAAAAGTATTTACTAATTAAATAATAAGTAATGTGACTGATTTTATTGAGTACAATATAAATTTGCCCTAACTCGTTTGTAACTTGCCTGTAAAAGTAATGTGACTGATTTTCCACAGAATGGACAGTGGTAAACAGAGAGGGGTCTCGGTACACAGAGAGTGGTCTCGCAATAGCGTAACCCTCACTTGCGCTAGCGAGGTCTCGCTCTACATCGCGCGCTAGCGAGGTCTCGCTACGGCCTCGCGCTAGCGTGGTCTCGCAATAGCGTAACCCTGCCTCGCGGTAGCGAGGTCTCGCGGTAGCGAGGTCTCGCAATAGCGAGGCATCTTCAAAATGTATCTCGCACTAGCGAGAGTCTGGGTAAATTTCGTCCAGGGGCATTTTCGTCCCAATAATCCACCATTTTAACATACTTTTGCTAGGGTATTTTCACAGCTTTCACTGCTGATCCCCTCCCCTTTGGCAAGCAAGAGTCTCATGCCTATGTTTGTTCTGATCTTTTCACCAACTAACTGCTCAATACTACTACGAATCCAGAGCAAATCCTTTCCTCTTTCTCATCTCATCCTTCTCCAACTGCCATCCAATAACTAAGTTAGAGATCTCTTACAAAGGTACTGCTACTGCCACTACAGCTCTTTTTTTTCCTCCTCTTCTTCATCTGTTGCACATGTGATGTGACTTTTTCTATGGTGGTACTTTGTGCTGTTGCTGCTGGTTAGGGTGGTTCAATTTGTTACGGTGGTTCAATTTTTTTGGAAGGTCCATGACAGATGTGCCGGAGCAACGACGGATGTCCAAATAGTAGCGCCTTTTTTTTTTTCCTGATTTGAAATGTGAAAAAACTTGAGCCCCCCTATTTTGAGATTTTCCCATACTTTTTCGGAAGAGAGAGTAAGGGGTAGTGACCGATGAGGAGGGAAGAGAAAAAGAAAAAAACAGAGGAGAAGATCAGACCACAGTGGCAGCTGTCTTTTTTTTTTTTTTTTTTTTTTTCCTTCTTCTGCTGATTGTTTACGTTTTGGAGTTTCAGAATGTTCTGGGGTCTTCGGATCAGGCTTTCAAATTGGGGGTTTCAGGGGTCCTATGATGATGGACTTGAGATTGGGGATTTCCAGTTTAAGAGCTTGAGTTTGGGTGTTATAGGGTTTCTTATGATTTATAAATTGAATTATAGGGTTTCTTATATGATTTCTAATGTCCTCTCTTGATTCTCTTCTGATATCACTCTCTGTTCCATCCTTGGGATGGCCATCTAACAGCATAATTTCCTATTATCTACATATCAAACATATGATAACTTCCCTCAAATGTGTTCAACTCAAATCCCGAAAGTATAGGAAATTCAAAACGGATTGACAGAAATCCCAGAAATTGTGCAGCAACTTGTGAGGCTGTTTTCTATCATATAATGACGGAATCTTGACTTGGTCTCTTCATGAAAGTTGTAGCCCTGGATGTGTAGATGATTTTAGGATTTTGAATCACCCGATTTGGACTTCGGAAACTCAAGTTATGGCCCATTGAAGTTTACTGGTTCGGACAGGAATCGCGGATCAGCTTTCCGGGCCTGACTTTGAAGTAACGCTTGGAGGCCCAAACAAACTCGGATTTTTGCGAACCAGACCTTTCTGAAAAGCTTAAGACGTCCTCTAAAAACTTCATGAAGACCACTTTCTCGTTCTGAAACTCTAATGCCATCCGAATCTCAATTGAAGCTCCAGGGATCAAATCTGCCTAAAACCTGGAAACTTTGCACAATATATGCCATATCCAGTCTTTTACCTTCAATGCTTCCCTGATTCAATAAACATATTAATCAACACAAACACTTAAACACAAAATATGTAATAAAACTAAATATAAAGGAATTAAAAATATTAAATATTATGCTCTTATCAGGCCTTACCCACCAAAAATTTAGCTATTGAAGTGGAGGTAACCATGGGTACTTAAGCTCATACTTTGAACTTATTCACTTCTGATGTGGATGGAGTGCGTATCCGCACACCTAGTCCCCAGGAGAGGACCCGCCACGATTGAAATACTGACCTGTTTTAAACAGGCGAGCCATGGATCTTAAACAACCGTGGAATGGTCTTTGACAGTGAGAAAGTTAGGATGGTTAAATTGATTATTTTATTTTGTAGAAAGCAATCTCCACCAATGATTCAATGCATTATTCGTGCTCAAGTCCCATGATAATTCCTTGGGTTATTTCACAAATGGTACAGTAAGAGAATCTCTAGCTCAATCCCTAGAAGATGGTGCTCTGCTTTGGATGTGCAACAGAAATTAAGATAACAAAATCTTCACCACCTGGATTAATTTATAACTACTATCACTAATAAATAATGATGATAATGATGATGATTGTGAAGTAGTAACGAAACTCTTCAGTTGCTTCAGTCTAGTAAAAGTATGATATGTAATGTCAAAACGTCATTCAGAGTATGCAAGAAGAAGCAAGGGGAGGATTGGGATTAGGCTGGCTGCTGACCACAAAAACCATGCCAAAACAAAGTGGGTCTCCTTTTACAAGATGTAGTATTACATTCCTTCCATCGTCTGAAAATGATGTTCAGAAATTGATGATATAATGTCATTGAAGTGACATATGTCTTTCCAATATTTAGCATGTCCTGATTCAAGTTTGCCACACTTGTGGGAGATACATGGTTATATCAGGTGAATAATACTGTGTTTAATATCTCAACTTTCTTTAAAGTAGGATTATATTTACAAAATTGCTGTTTAGTGCTAAGTTCATCACAGTTGACCTTTTCTCGCTTATACCTCAAATGACTACCAGTCAGAATGTGAAGTATGCTAGAAATAAATCAAAGGAATCAAACAAATACAAATTCATCAGGGGAATATACCAAAGGAATCAAACAAATATGAATGATATGTAATTTCCAGGGCTGTAATTGCCCCCACCATACAATGCCCATGACCCAAAATTCAAAGGAAGATTAGGTATTTTGACCCAACTACAATGTTCTTCATAGCAATCATCTCTCCCACCTAACCTGAGCGCCTACAATGCACCCCAGGTCAAAAGAAATTTGTGGTGCAGATTTTCAGACACCTAGATCCTCCAATATAATGTCAAATGTGTTAAATCATGTAGTTGATAGATGTCAGAGAATATAGGTATTTCTCTGCTGAAATGGTACTTTGAAACAAGCTTCATATATATCTAAGTCCACTTTTCAACTAGAATAAAATTATATTTTCTTCGTAAATCAAAAAGAGACTGGACTGTAGCACATCTGGCCCTCAAATCTAAAGTCTAATAAAATTCCCAAAATTTGAGCAAGAAAGAAACTTTAAGAGAGCTGTTTTTTTAATCCTTATCTGAACTACTATGCCATTTCCTTGCTACCACAAAAAGGATCTACTATGCCCTTCCCCATGGGAAACAGCAAGACAATTAATTAAGGAACCAACTTCCATATATTTATGATAATGAAGGTAGGCTTATTGCAAACCAAGTAATGGACAAAGAAAATTACATTTAAAAGCATAGAGCGCATCTGTTTTAGAAATTGGGATGCATGATGATTGATAACCAAAATCTGTTTTAGAGAAACTTGGGTCTTTCTGTCTTCCAATTTTATTCTTCTGTTGTTTGTATATTAGAATAAAGTGATCTGGCTTTGTTAGATGTTAATAGTGAATTGAATTAGGTGGTTTTCTCTGGAATACTGTTGATTCAGGGATTCAGGTGAATTGTTTGTGTTGATTTTTAATTTTCAGGTTGTTGAATCCTAGCACGATTTCTTTTTTTTTTGAATCCTAGCACGATTTTTAATTTTCAGGTTGTTGAATCCTAGCACGAATTGTATGAGAGAAATCTTACACCTTATTTGTTTTTTTAATTTGTCTATGTGACTCTCTATGGTACAGCATGCCTCCTAAAACCTACAAAGGAAAGCGACCAGCGGGGTCCTCCTTTCGTTTTGATACCGAACGGTTTAGGGATGCGGAGTGTACTGCACGTTTCAAATCAAGTTTCATCAACCGCACAGTGATATTTGAGAGGCTAGTTGTGCGTTGTGACCTCACCAGTACAAGGTTTTTGCACTGGCTTAATCTCAACCGGTGCATGATTCTAATGGATTTGAACGATGAATGCTTTGAAGACTGGGTGCGGGAGTTTTATTGCAACATATATGATGTTACAAGTAATGGCTTCAAAACCTATGTTCGGGGAAAGACACTAAAACTGAATGCAAATAAGATTGCTACTTTACTCAATCTTGGGAGACCTGTTCCGAGATCCTATCCATTAATTGATCCTCATATGACGCCCGTAGAACCGAATGAGGTGGCTGCTGTTCTCTGTAGTGAACCTACTGAATGGAGAACTCCTATGAAGATAACCGGTCTAACCATCGATTACCAGATGCTCAACACATTTGTATGCAATAATATTGAGCCTAGAAGCCATTCATCTGATCTTCTCTATACTCAAGCTTTGCTTCTCTACTTGTTAGGCACATGCACCTCTGTTGATATTCCACTTACGATACTTGAGTCAATGCTGCGCATTTACCATGAACAACGGAAACTCACTCTTCCGTTTGGTGCACTGATTTGTAAATTGATGATCGAAGAAGGTTGCCGAGCGTACACCCATGAAGTGTCTGTTGCTAAACGACAGAAAATAGATGGCAGATTTCTTGCAATGTCTGATACACATTTGCATCGACGTCCTCAAATGGAGCAAGCCCAAGATGACGATGCAGAGGCAGATTCTATTGAAAAGCGGCTAAGTGCAGTTGAAAATGCAGTGTTTGATCAGTCTGTTCAGATTGAATATTTGGAGGAAATGGTGGCAGCCGGTTTTTCTGACATGGAGGAAAGGGTGGCAGCCGGTCTTTCTAACATTCATAATCAGCTGACTGAAATGTTTAAAATGCTTCGTCGTCGATGAAGCGCATTCTATGGCCGTTTTTTTTTTGGGAAAATTTCTCTTCCTCTTCGTTATCCATGACCATGCACAACCTGTATAGCTAATGAACTCAATCAGACTATTATATAATGATAGTTTTATATTTTGGTTTAACATCATGTATGTTATTATCTAATGAGCTCAATCAGAATGAATGATGCCTTGTTTTCCATCTCAATTGGCATTGACCTATAATCATTGTGCAGAATAGATGAGGTGAACATAGGGGTACTATTATCTGCTTGAGCAACGACAGTGCTTCTTGAGATACAAGTATCCCCCATGTCACAGGTGCAACAACCAATCCTATATGGATTTTTCTGTGAATGCAAGTATTTCCCATCACTAGTGGAAACTTCAGATGACACATTTTAAGTTACTTGGATGCAACAACCAACATCATATTAATTAAAAAACAAATATCATCTTCACTTCTGTTTATTTAGAGATTGTACTGAAGTTTCAAGCCGAAAAATCCAAACTTTAAGATAAAGTCAGTACAACTAGTCAGTGAGGCCATACTCATGATCAGTGAGTAATGTGGCAAGACTGCAGGAATTCAAAATTTCTAAGCAATTGATCAATTGATTTTCCTGTGGACAGTTAGAAGATACACCAATACAATTAAAAGAAGCGATAGCTCCACTGATCTCATTAAGAGGAGCTCTCATGGAGCTTTCATACAACATACATCAATCAAGCTGAAGCACCTGGTGCCTTTCAACATTCTAACTACATTCATCCACTTAATCAACACAAAATAATATCAAAACCTAAGCCCCTGGTGCCACAATGTTTAGAACCAACAATCAAACCAATGCCAGTACACTCTTGTTTCAAAGGGAGGACGAAGGCCTGCAATCAACTCCATTCTCAGTGACTGCATCTGCATTAGCACAGTAAATCCAGCATGAGTACAATCTAGATTCCACGTCTCGAAACACAGACTTGGTGCTAGTAGAAAGCAAAAAATCAGAATTCAACCCTTTCATCAATACAATGGAGTGCAAAACATACCAACCAGAAACAGCATGTTATTAAAACATGGCAGGGTGAAAAAGAGCCTTGAAACTTCAGCAAAAGGTAGAATTATCTGGAAATATACACTTCAGCCATTTTTCAAATCTCACCACGAAGAGCATCCACCTGATGTACCAGTTGAGATTTTGTAAGGCCACCTAATGCTGCTACAACTGTATAATCAGGTACATTACTAAGGTTTATATCCAAAGCAGTTCCGATAGCTATTTGTACAACTGTGATAGGCAAAATCCAATTGTAGGATTAGCTATAAGAAAAGCAAATAAAATAACAGATTGTACTAATATTTGACACTAATGAGAAGATGATAACAGTAATCCAGTTATAAGGCAAAAGCAATCTGAAATCACAGGGCTAAGACAGAGAGAGGGGCTAACCTTCTTCGAAGCAGAAGTCTCTCTGAAACACCTCATTCTTGTAAATTGGAATAAGAACCTCTACATTTCCAACAATGACAACATAGCATCACTTATGTAAGAAAATATAATGTGAATATATATCAGATTACAACAGTTGTAACCATCCACATCAACAGCATCCACAACAACAACAAGGAATAAAGTTCAAGCAAACTACCTATGATGATGTCCCTTTGATCAGAACTAATGGAACTGTGACAACTGATTGCTCAACCCCACGGCAAACTAAACCATCTGGCGACTGACAAGCTCCGGAGAGAAGTTCAAGCATTTTGGGTTTGGGCTGCTGATTGACAGAATCCAAAAATACAGGCAGAGGCTTATCCATTTCCAACAAAACAAATGAACACCAAAATTATATAAAGAACACCATATACACATATGACAAGCAAAAAAGATATTATGTACATCACTTCAATCTCTGAAAGGAGGATTTTGGCAAGACTGACGGTTATGTCCAACTTCTCTACAGTTTGAGCATGTCACCTGTCGTCTTACCCGATCCTCGGTTCTAATCCTCCTTTTCTTTGGTCGTCCAGCTTGACGCCTCGCGTGTGGAGGTAGTATTGGATGTTCCTGTCT
Source organism: Umbellularia californica (assembly GCA_028538565.1). NCBI lineage: Eukaryota > Viridiplantae > Streptophyta > Magnoliopsida > Laurales > Lauraceae > Umbellularia > Umbellularia californica. Next base: position 5,672,257 of record JAPQWN010000001.1, on the reverse strand, counting down.
ATACTCCCATTGCTGGATGTCTGTTGTTGCATGCACTATTTGACTATAGGTTGCACGGTAAGTTTCAGCAGAAAACCATTCTTCACAAAAATCATATGGGTCCCGACTTCTGTAACTAATTGCTGACATAGCATGCGAGCATGGAATGCCCATTAAATCCCATTGTCGACAAGTGCAAGAACGTCGATCAAGGTGGACAACATCCATAAAATAGCCAGAATCAATCTGATATTCTTCAGGACCAGCTTGCCTTGCATGTAGTCGACGAGAACCATCCTTTTCTTTGCTCAAAAATCTTTCAAAATATGGAGTCAAACGCGATTCTATCATCTGTGACCTGTCGCGGCGGAGTTGGAAGAAATCCATTAATTTTATACGAATTTCCTCTACCTGCCTTGTTATAGGAAGCTCTCGAATGTCCTTCAGTAAGCTATTTGTACATTCAGCTGAATTTGTAGTTAACATGTCATATCGTCCTGCATGTACAAACGCATTCGCCCAGCGCTCTTTGCCAATATCTCGATGTATGCATATGCCTCTTCGTTCACATTCCTTAAATCATTCATATGCCTTTCATAATCACAACTTCTAGTAGACTTCGCTGCGCACCAGAACTTTGAAACAATTGCTTTGTCTTTAAAATGCTCACGCACATTCTCTGCAATATGACAACAACAATAACAATGGTTGGCATCCGGATATACATTTTTAACAGCTTCAACAAGGCCTTTTTGTCTGTCCGAAACAATGGTTAAACCTTGTAATGGTCCAACGGCGATCTTAAAGCAAGATAAGAACCACACCCATGTGTCATAACGTTCGATTTCAGCTATGGCAAATGCGATGGGGAACAGCCCATGGTTGGAGTCTTGAGTCACAGCAACAAATAAGACTCCTGGATATTTGTCACGGAGGTGCGCTCCATCAATGGCGATCAATGGCCTCATATAGGTCTTGAATGACTGGATACTTGATCCAAAGGCAAAGAAAAATTTTGAGAATGAAGAGTCCCGATCCGTATCAAGATGATAATGGGATCCGGGGTTTGTTCGAATCAACTCTGCGCAATAATTTGGCAATATCTTGAATGACTGTTCATATGAACCTCTGATTGCATCCAGCGCAATCTCTTTTGCCCTGTGAGCCTTCCTATAGCCAACAACAACACCGAACTCCAATCTAACATCATTTATAATTTGCTTTGGTTTATATTCAGGATGAAGACGTACTTTTTCCTTGATAAAATCGGCTATTAAATTAGCCGTTGCTTGAGGATGAGCCATTCCCATCATTGGTCTTGAACAAGTATGATTAGGATTATAGGTCCGAACTCGAAATTGAGGCCCTGATTCCACTATTGAAGCATGAATACGCCATGGGCAACTTTGGACTTCACACTTAGCAGTAACTTGTGTCCGAGATGTCTTCAGATGCTGCAAACTAAAATTCGTGTACATTGCAAACTTACTCAAGGTTTTCCTAAATGAGTTGCGATCAATAAAAGTTCTGCCATTCCACATATTACGTGCAGAATCCTCTTGAGTCGCAATATCTTCACCCTCATCTTCCACTGGCACTAGTGTGTCCTCAATATTACACTTTTCAATAGCTTTGGGTTGTTCTCTGTTGCATTCTAAATCTAAGACTTCTTGTTGGTAGCTAAGACCATTGACACATCTGACATAATCATGTGAGGTGTCTTCACTATTGCGATCAGTGTCACTTTCATCATTAAGGAAATCATCCAAGTCCTCATTGTAATCAATATCATCATCAGTTTCTTCATGACTTGCATTCGTCTCATACGCAACCTCATTGGTTGGGTACGAGAAATGCTCATCTACATCTTCTGCGAGATTGACATCTGGATAAGTGTATTCACGGATATCACCAATTTCATCCCTGTAAACATCCACATCAAAATTCATAGGTGATTTGCCGGGACAATATAATCGGCAAATGACAACCTCCATAATTATTACATTAATCTAAAAACACAACAAATGCCAAAAAATCTTTAATATGGAACGAAAACGAACCTGGTGGTCAGCCCTCTACTCGGTGGACCCTCATGATCAATAGCCTTAGACTTCTTATGTTTAGGAGTATCAGTTCTTGGCCTACTTCCACGTAGATTTTCATTGCAACAATATCCATCTCTAATTCCGGCAGTCACTTCAACTCGTTCATTCCTTTCATGCATGTAAATCTATTTATTAAATTTTTACATGTATATAACTTGGAAAATTATTGTTCTTAATTCTAAACATAAATGGCTTACCAAGAAATCGAGTGGAAATGATCTACACCGTCATTGATATTTCTACTTAGATATATGTAAATAGAATTTGTCACATCTCCACATGCTTTGATCATTACCCGAACATCATTGTCATTCTTTATACCAATCAAGGTGAATGCTCTGCCATTTTGATGTAGGTATTGAATACGAGGAGGCTCTTCAGACATTACCCAATTTATTGCTTGTAGGACACTTTCGACCAATGAGATGTATGTTAAGTTACAATTAACATAGATAGCAGTTTGATCGCCACCGATGTAGTTAGGATAAACTCTATCCCACTCAAATTGACCACCGAAGTGGACCACTATCAATAGCTCACCATCCAACATCTTCAAGGAAGTTGACATTGTCCACGAAAAAAAATGAAACATAAAAGAGTAATATTCATAGTGAGCCATCCTAATTCAAAGCAACACAATAAAAGAACAAAGAAAAAACATTTTGCCACACATTTATCAAATCTCATTTATCATTTATACCAACACTAGATTCAACATATAAACATAAAAATAAAAATAAAAAATGAGAATCATAATCATTGGAAGATAATGAGAATATGTATGCATTCACTTTCCATTTGTGGGTTGAATTATGGGCAAGAAGTCACAAACAAAGTCATTGTAAAACCTGTAACTTGGATTTTTTTTAAAATAACAGCTCACAAAAGTAGATGATCTATCTGTCCTAGAAATGATGTTGCTCTGCAGTGCATTTGCCTGTGGGGTAGTCAAGGACGGCAATGGGGCCAGTTGGAGATGTTTCTCTCAACCAAAATATAACCCCATTTCCCACATAAAAACCAAAAGAGACAGGGAAATGATAAACAACCCATTATGAAAATATCTGACATATCTAATGATCCAGACCATGAAACTAATTTCACACATCAACCCAAAAGAAAAAGAACCAAATACATGAAAATCTCTCTCTCATCCAAAACACAATGAGACGACACTTTTTGCACACCTAACCCAGAAGATAAGAAGATAAAACGACAAAGATAAAGACCCTGAAATAGCTCTCATTATCAATAAACATAAAACCCATTTCACAGACATCAACACAAAAGAAAAAAACTCCATAAAAAATAACTAAATTACAGAAAATGAAATTTTACATTAACAAATTGTGCCTCCTTTCTCTTTCTCTGATACACGAGAGAAATGGGTCTTCTTGGTTTTGCTTCTTGCTGTAGCCATAGAAGAAAAGAAAAACCCCCAAGGGTAGCTGCCAGTCAAAGACAAAGAAGACGAACTAGACTCGCTCAGCCATTCTCGTCGACGACAAATCTGCTGACTGGAGAAGAAGGACCCATTTGGTTCTAGTTGGATCGTTGGAGAAGCGGGTCCAAACTCTTGTTTCAACCAGAGACGTTGAAAGGGGAAGGTGAAAAGTGAAAAAGGAGGGAAAAAATGGGGTTGGTTTCTTTTAGGTGATTTCCTTTTGACTTTTTACATTGGGATCCCATGATAGCATGGGATCCTGGGCAAAAACGGAAGAGAAAAGGGGGGGACCAGAGTCAAACGGCTCTGCTGACAATATCCTACAATGAGTCATGCTTTTGGGATAACATTGATTTAGAGGGCCAAATATGTCAAATCCCCTTGATTGTATTATATGAATTAGGTATTTGCAATCATTTTATACATTCAAGTTAGATAGCAGCAGTTAGAAGAAAAAAAAAGTATGATCCTTGTTTTTCCTTCAACAACATCAGCTTTCTTTGCCATGCAGCCTCATTAAGCTCTTTTTTTAATCTTATTTAATTTAATTCAATACAATTTCATTAAAATCCTTTTTCAAATAAACAGTTTCTTTGGTGAGTCAATGCACCAATCAATTTCATTTAAAACCTGATCAAAACATCCATTTCTGTAATAACTTAAGGTACCTCTTAATGCCTATCCACTATTGCTTTCATCCTTCCCCACACTCCAAAATATCCACTGCCCCAAATCTTAAAAGCCCAAATTTACATCTCATGACTCCAAAATCTAATTGCAAATTAAGAAGGGAAGGCCTTGGGCTCTCTACATGGCACCATCTCTGCCTCCCATTTCATTTCTGCATGGTTTTCTTCAAGCTCAGAGGATTCAGTATCCGGCTGCTACAGGTGAGTAATCTGTATCCTCTATGTATTCAGAAACTCAACTTGTCAAGCAAGGGAAGGTTTGAAATCTAGGCAGATGAAGAAGAAAAGGGCTTTTTTTTTTTCCTTCTTTGGACTAGGATCCAATGATTCTAATTTTCTACTTTTTTTCTGTCATCCATTTCTTAACAATCAATTGTTAAGATCTAATGGTCCTAGTTTTTCTAGTTAGATAAATGATCCTAATTAAAAGTAAGATTTTTATTTATTTTTATTTTTTTTAATACATAGGATGTCCCAGCTCTTTGGACCAGAATAATCCCTATGGGCCCAAGAGAAGCCGGGTAAATCCGCTGTGGCCTCAGTGTGGTAGTGCAGTTTCGAACCTTCAACTTCCAGGTGCAAACCATGGTCCTAGGCCAACTAAATTAATAGTAAGAATTGAAAACCTTTAGTTGGTAATTTTCCCAATAAAAAATAATTTGATACTAATTAGTGGGACCTCGACCCAGACCATCAGCCTACCATACAATTAGGTCTAGGTCATGTAAACAAACCCACCCAAATGAATTCAAAGGACTGACCATTGTCCTAGGTCTGGCCCATTAAGGGCTTCTAACCAAAAAAAATGAGTCTTAAACTGAATTGTTGGACCTACTTAACTGTCCAAACCTGGCTAAATGGATCTAAGCAGTTTTAGGCCCTTTTATAGCCTTAATGGGAACCCCACTTGCAAGTTGCAAGACTTCCTCCTCAACTTGGTGAAATGGTTCAATGTGAGACGAAGTTTATATGGGTGGGGAGTAAATAGTAGTAAGAGGGGCTGTTTGGTAAGTATGGTATGTTTGAATTAGAGTTGATCCAATTAATATTTGTTTAAAATAAAGTTGTTTCAGTTAAATTCTTTTACCTATAAGACTATTTGGCAATGCTCCATGCAAGTAGCACTGCGGATTAAAAAATCACAAATCACTATTTGGTATATATTTAATTGAATAAAAACATACAAACAAACAAATTTATCATATAGTAAAAGTCACATGACAAACTTGTAGAAAAAAACAAACTCTGATTTCTTTAGACATTGACATCTATTTGAGAAAGTAGCATTTTTGTTTTTGTTATTCTTTCCCTGAAATAAAAGATATAAGATGTTAAAGCTGATTAAACTAGACATTCATATATATTTTACCATACATGATAAAGTACTAAAGTTTGAAGTCAAATAGTCCCCAAAAAGCAAGCTCGCCCAACATTGCCAATCTATGGATTGAACATTAAGAAAAAAGCCCAAATTGTTTCAACAAAATCAAAATATGAAGTGACAATTAAAATAAAGAGTATAATGACAACTAAAAAGTTTTAATAGATGTCTAATTCATAAATCTGGCACGACTCCCATCTTAGGTATAATTTACTTTATCACACCTCATACTCAGCTTTAGTAATAATCCGACTTGGCCCCCAATTCACTTTGAGAAAGACTTATTGAGGGCTCATTCAAAAGAGGATTATTTCTTAGTGTAGATTTTTCATAAGTAAGCTGCATTAGAGGGTAGTGTTTTTTTTTTTTTTTTTTATGTAGATTTTGTTAACAGTGGGCCTAAGTACTCAAGTTTTAGCAAACTATGTAAGATTCATGTTTCAGTAAACTGTGTAAGATTTGAGTGGTTTCATCATTAATATATCAAGTGGGCTTTTTAGTAATAATGATATACATTGTTACACCATTCTCGATCAGTTTAAACTTTTAAAATAAATAGTTGTCAAGAGGCCCCTCTCCCTTTCAAAAGCGAAATTTGGCCAAGCTCATGAAAGAAAGGAGCAAACATTTTGATCGGCTTTTATTTGAAATAATAATTGGGCCACATGCGACCACACTCCACCAATTCACATGTGACGTGCCCATACAATCTTTGATCATGCATTGGGGCTAAATTTTGCCAACAGTTTGCCCCTTTTTTTTTTTTTGACCAAAAGAGACAACAAAGAAGGAAAAGAGGGAGTGGAGGGAAAGAAAAATGGGGAGGAAAGAGGAGTGGCAGCAGCTAGCTCCAACATGACGGACCCAGAATTTTCGTTTGAGGGGTGCAAACCTTAATAAGTAGTTCGGTTTTGGAGGCAAACAAACAATTTTCATGCGGATTTTGAGGATGGACCCACAAATTTTATGGGATTTTTTTAAGTGCACCGTGGTTTAATGGGTGCGACCACACCCGCATGGTTGTACCTGAGTTCGCCCCAAGCTCCAAGTGCATGTAAGGGCCAGCAGTAGACCTTATCTCTTTCACCTGCAGCCTGAAATATTGCATGGGATGAGATCCTTCTTCTTTCTCATTATTTGTTACGTATATCTCTCTTTGCTAGTTACTCTTTCTTTTTGTGGAAGGAGAAAGCTTCTACCCAATTTTCATCTCTCTTTTTTCTATAAAAATGGGAAAGAAGTGAAAGAAAATGGGTTCAAAGGGTACTTGACAGTTATTTTAAAAATATCAGCTCAGATATCAGTCTCAACCAATATTTTCCAGATATTGATCGAGACAGACTGATATTTGCGCGATATTTGAAGGGGCCAAGTCTAAAACCAATATACATCAAAATATCAGAATTGGTATAGACTACAATATTTTAAACCAAAATTACTATACTAGAATGCAGTGAAAGGTCAGCCTCTAATTAGTAGAGACAGCCCCGCATTTTCAAGATTCTTGAATAACATGTGTGCACCTTTTCAACATGATTGTGGACATAGTGGTAAGGTGGGTGTACCTTTATAAATTGCTGTACATTACCTTAGAAATTACAACAGAAACCCCGTACAAGATTGTTGTATATGGAACCCATTTTTATAAATTATAAGGACAATTACCGTACGGACGGTTTTTAAGCTGACAATAACCCCAGAACAACAAAAAAAATATATTTATCGCAGAGCTGTTTGATCCGCGTGATATCCTAGGGATGTAGGATATCCTACAATTAGAAGCGGGAAAGTTGAACAGTCCGTTTTTTTCATTGATTGTGGGACCACCAAACCACCATCCAAACCGTTGGATGATCAACGGTTCAAATTTGGTGCGATTTGGAGCTATCCAACGGTTTGGATGATGGTTTGGTAGTCCCACAGTCAAAGAAAAATAAATAAATATACGGACTGTTCAAGTGATTATGGGATATCCTACACCCCTAGGATATCAGAAGTTACGAATCAAACCGCTCTACAGTAAATATATATTTTTGAGCTGTTTTGGGGTTATTTTAAATGGCTTGTTACACCCGTCATTCATTAGTTGATAAAGCTCTTAAAGTTTTCTTTTCGATGAAGGAAAATGATACTCTCTCTTGGAACATTGTAATGTCCTGTTTAGAAGAGAGTGATCGTGGGGAGGAAGCTTTGATGCTCTTTCATCATTTGTTAAGGTTGCCGACTCCTATGAAACCCAACCCATCTACTTTTACAATCATATTAACTGTTAGACAACGAAAGAGAAGACAAAAAAACCCTATTTTGTTCTACTTCGTAGTCCCTAGCGACCATTAACGTTATAAAACTAAGGTCGCTAGTAGAAAGTGCTAAAAAAAATACATTTTCGGGCAAAATGACTGATGTGGTGCAGGGAGTACAGTTAAAATGATCTTTTGGGGCCACTGATCATTTAATCTGCTTTTTTTGGTAAAATCCTCAGTTGTTTTCTTGCATTAACGTAAGAATGTGAAACGTCCGTATGTCAGATCATTGCGTGCAGTAACAACGAATTGCTGATTTTAGGGACTAGGAAGCAGCTCTGACCTGAATCAAGGATTGTTCCAGGACCCGTACCTCACTTAATTATATCTAATCAAAAGACTTTAACCCAGTCTCAAATAAATGGCCGGGACCTGGATTTGAATCAAGCCCAGACACAAATCTTGCTATTAATTGATCACTGGCCTTAATTCAGGTCTGGATCAATGCCATTTCTTCTAGTCTCGGTCCAAGTTGGGGTATTAGTGGAGCTACCAGTATTGTTGATTTTTACAACATGAAAGAAACTGACGCAAAATTGGAGATACATTGGAAAGTACATAATATACAAGAATTTTTAATAAATTCATTTATTTTCTGCTCATATCTTTCTGATTATATTCCTAAAAAATCTAAATTTGAAAATGCCCAGACATTTTCCTCATGCTACAATTTATTGAAAAGAATAATTTGCGATAGTGTTCCTCTGACCTCACCTGTTTACCACTAAACAGAGGCAAAGTCTACCTTAAACAACCATCCTGTGAACTTATTTGCAACTTAATCTGTTAGATGTGAGTCCAATCGAGTTTTGACATGTTGATCAATTGGTTCTATAAAGCATATTTGTTGATGCCCGACAATATCTTTCACACTTTTGCAACGATCATCATCGTCATCGTCTTATCCATCTATATCGGGTCCAGAACATCCAAAAGTGCTCTAAATTTTTATATTGGGTTCCCCCATGGGTCTAATATAAGCAGAATCGATCGGGTTGGATCTTAATTGCCAGATTCTTCTTGTCAACCGGGTCAAAAACAAACCCATTTGCCACCCCTTGGATTGTTTCACTAAAAAGGATCCTTGGAAGTCTATTTATGGAGTCCAGTCTCCTATTTGTGCCAGAATTGTCTAGAAATTTGATTTGTACAGCAAAATTACCAAAAAATTATCCTTGGAAGTCTATTTATGGAGTCCAGTCTCCTATTTGTGCCAGAAGTGTCTAGAAATTTGATTTGTACAGCAAAATCACCAAAAAAAAGATCCTTGGAAGTCTATTTATGGAGTCCAGTCTCCTATTTGTGCAAGAAGTATCTAGAAATTTGATTTGTATAGCAAAATCACCAAAAAAGATCCTTGGAAGTTTATTTATGCAATCGAGTCTGCTATTTGTAGCCTATAACAAGGAAACAAACACATCTAATCTAGAGGGAAAGATAGATATACACTGCACCTAATTTCTCCCATCTCTACTTCCCATTGCTTATAAAAGGGGCCATTGATGTTCACAGGAGTAGGTTATACATTTCAAAAATGGCAGCTCTCGGTGTAAACAAGGTCTCTGTGGTAGCTGCTCTTATGCTGTTGCTTGTCATCTCATCTTCATTAGCAGTCATGGGTAAGGTTTTTATTTGCAGCTTGATTAATAATTTGTCATAATATGGGCCCAACCTTCTTGTACTTCGCATGGAAGCTCCATAAGAGGAAGCTAGATGTGGCCCATCTAGGCCACCACTGATGATCTGACTAGGGGGATGGAAAGATCCTCCCATGATTGACGATTTATTAAAAAGTTTATATATGTTTGCAGCTTCAAAAACCACCTCATGCATTTTGGAAAAATCTAATTCGATTCACATTTCGTTTGTTGGCTGGCTTGGCTAATGGTTATACTTACTAGTGACATGCAGCTGCACGTGCAGACGTCCGCGTTCTCTTACAAATTTGTAATTATGATTGCATCCCTGATTGCAATGACCGCTGTCTTAATGGTGGTTTTCGCTCTGGCCATTGTGTGAAAGAGGATAACCATAACTATTGTTGTTGCTTTAAGTAGCAGACATGTATGTAAGAAACATTCATATGGAATGTAATAATGCTAGCAAAGCTTTTAAACCATTTACCATTCTTCTCTGCTGTTTTCTTGTAATCCAACCAATACACTAGACAGGATGTGAAATGTGTGGTGTGTTTTCGAGAAATCTCAGATCATTGGATGCAACACCGACGAATTGCTAAGTTTTAAGACATTGCTACGAGTGTGGTTTCCCATTTGACCCCATGTGATCAATTCAAAGCAGAAGAACTAGTTCATATAAAAGTTATGATGCCAAAATACTAAGCAAAAGAGAAACAAAGGACGGATTGTCCTCGGCAACAGAGAGAATTCTGACTTAGCCTCCCTATGCATGTTGTGTATATAAAAAGTCATATTTGTTAAGTTTATGTCTTGTATTCTTGTCACATCCTAGTCCCGAATCACCATGGCTTACGGTAATCTCCGAGGTGTGTCACACGTACTCTCCCGTGCTATACCTGTCTCGAGCCAAATACAACACACGAAGGAGAGAAAACAACTTTCCATACACGTGAGTGAGAACTCACTAGAATACATCAATAGCAATTAATAATAGCAGAAGCTGCATTTCACTCATGTGAGGGTATCGATTTCCATTCAGTCCATTTAATATTTCAAGTTTAATACAAAAGAATTATACAATTAACCTTCTGTCCCTCCAAGGCCTCTTTAAGGTCGGAAATCGCACCTGCGACTATAACACCAAGAGTAGTATCATTAATACAATGATTAAGCAAGTAGAAGCAATAATAAGGAAATATATAATATATCAAATTGGATTTAAGACGGATAAATTAACAGATGTCAATAATAAGTATTAACCAAGCAAGTTGTGCGAAAATGAATAATTTATGCATTGTAAATCAAGTATGATGAAAACATATAAATTGGCTACTACCTTAAGCTTATCCTCTCAATAGAGAGCGAACCCAATTGGGATATCATTAGCGGTCTGGCCAAAGGCTAGCCAGTTACCCGGTTCTGGAGTTCCAGCTAGGCCCAATTTTCGTCTTTTTTTTTTTTCTATGAAAATGGGAAAGAAGTGAAAGAAAATGAGTTCAAAGGGTACTTGACAGATATTTTAAAATATCAGCTCAGATATCAGTCTCAACCAATATCTTCAAGATATCGATCGAGACAAACTGATATTTGCACGATATTTGAAGGGGCCAAGTCTAAAACCAATATACATCAAAATATCAGAATTGGTATAGACTACAATATTTAAAACCAAAATTACTATACTAGAATGCAGTGAAAGGTCAGCCTCTAATTAGTAGAGACAGCCCCGCATATTCAAGATTCTTGAATAACATGTGTGCACCTTTTCAACATGATTGTGGACATAGTTGTCAGGTGGGTGTACCTTTATAAATAGCTGTACATTACCTTTAGAAATTAGAACATAAACCTTGTACAAGATTATTGTACATGGAATTTATTTTTAAAAATTATAGGGACAATTACCGTACGGACGGTTTTAAAGCTGACAATAACCCTAAAACAGCCAAAAAATATATATTTATCGCAGAGCTGTTCGATCCGTAGTGCGATATCCTAGGGATGTAGGATATCTCACAATCAGAAGCGGGAAAGTTGAACAATCCGTTTTTTTCTTTTTTTTTTCATTGATTGTGGGACCACCAAACCACCATCCAAACAGTTGGATAGCTGTATGAGTTTAAGAACTGATATCGTACTAAATTTGAACCGTTGATCTATCATGGTTATCGAAAAACTTGCTAGAAAAAACGTGGCTTATTATTTGTTCTTATAATTTACAAAACAACATGACTTTCTTGCAAAGTTTTCGATAATCGTGATAGATCAACGGTTCAAATTTGGTGTGATATTAGTTTTTACATTCATACAGCTATCCAACGGTTTGGATGGTAGTTTGGTGGTCCCACAGTCAAGGAAAAAAATAAATGCACGGACTGTTCAAGTGATTGTGGGATATCCTTCATCCCTAGGATATCGCAAGCTACGGATCAAACAACTCTACTGTAAATATACCTTTTTGGGCTGTTTTGGAACTATTATCAGCTTTAAGATTACTCATACGGTAATTGTCCCAAAATTATAATATGGGATCATCTAGGAATCAGCTCATGGCCAACCTTTATAAGAAGTACAATGCGGACTACTTGTATGTCATAAAAGTGGGACCCACGTTCACAATCACAAAAGATAGACCCACATCGTAATGCCTATGAAAGTGACCCACATTGTAATTCTTATAAAGGTTGGCCTTTGTCCTAATTCCTAGATGTGGGTCCCAAGTTGTAGTTTCAAAGGGGGTTCCCACATACGACAATTCCTATGTGGGTTGTTGTTGTAATTCCTAAGCCGGGCTCCATGTTTTGATCCTTACAAAAATGGGTCCCAAGCTGTAATTTTCAAAGGTCTGCCATGTTATAATTTCAAAAGGTTTGTTCCATGTAAAACAATTCATAAAAGTGGAACACGATGTAATTCTTAGCCTCATGATTGTAATTACAAAAGGCGGCTTTATAATTATTGTATTGGGTCTGTGCCTTTTTAAACACGACCCAAATCCATAGGGGTGCTCATGGCCAAGTACTATAACAGTAAGAATCTTATGATGATATCTGGATCTAAGTTCGGCCCATCGGCATAGTATTGGAGTCTCCCTGGCCTTGGCCTATTAACCCAACTCACTCTTGGACTCCCCATGATCCACTTCAGGTCTCGTCTTGGGCTCCAGGCCCAATTCAATTCATTTACACACTGGCCCAAAACTTACTTTCTTGGACCCACATTATAATAAAAGTCCCACTTCTGGCCTTAGATCTTAATCAACTTGAGATGCCCCCCTGAGTTAAAAGCTAACATTTAAATTTACAATCATTAGTCAGGCCAGTGATCCATACGATGAACGGCCCTGATCACAAAGTGCTTTCAGATCTCACTATCCAGTCGAGGACACTCCCTTCTTCAGTTCTTAAAAAAGATTAGTGTAAGAAAATGGGTCTGAATTTCGACAGAGTGAAGTGATAGTGTATCCAATCCTTGCTGTTGTTTTATTGGATATATGTGTATATAGATAGATGATCTCAGTAAAGATTTCAGCTTGGTAGCATAGCTGATAGATTAGTTTGATTGGTGTAGAATATGAAGACGTCCAGATGGATCTCTTCGGTTGCAATAGCACCGAGTCTATTTACTCCAGAGGGAATCATTGTTGTGAAAACATAGATGTTTCTCTCTTGTCGAGGTGTCCTTAAAATTAACAACTGTGAAATTTTATACGCTATAATGCCAATGAAGAGAGGTTCAAGGGTAAATTTTGGTGCACCAAGTTGCAATTGGTTTGGCTAATTTGGCAGGGAATGGTAGACTTTGATACACAATTCATTAGAGAATCTGACATGGGAAATCTTATATTGAAGACCAAGGATTGTGATCAATGGTGTATTTTCAAATACCCAAACAAACCCACTTGTGAAACAGCTGAACCAAACTTGGCAATAGTCCATCACTTACAACCAATAGTAACAGAGAACAAAATACAAAATTGTATGGAACTTCAAAGGGAATTAATAGGAAAGAAAAAACTGAATTCCAATTAATAATAATTCATAAGTTAGCCTACTCAACCTTATTCTTCCGCCTCGTTTTAGTATTGAGTCTGATTCTAATTTTAACGAGTTTGGCAGCTACTTGCGAAAGAAATTCAAGGTTTTCATCCCTCTTGGATATACAAAATTTAAAAAACATGACTCTTCCATGTCACCGCTTTGATCTTCAGGGTAGGCTTTTTGAGTTAGGCAAGTTGAGCCTGAGCCATGAGTTTTCAGGCCTTGATTGATTTGCCACTCGCCCTAATTTAGCAATTAATCTTCATTGATAGCACCAAGTGTAGCCAACCATTCAAAAAGATAAATTTCCAACAAAACCGACAAAAATTTCACAAAATAGTCATAATTAAGCTAATGTTGGGTATTTATTAAACTTGATACTTGGGGTGGTCTCACATCCCCTCGGGTCCTATTCTCAAATGTGCCCCACAATTGAACCCCACAAAAAAGTTTTCATATAATATGTGAGAACTAGTTCTCACATATTATATAAGAATTTTTTTGTGGGGCCCAACTAGTAATCCATCCAAACCTAGCAAGCAATAGGGAACCCCCTAATAGTCACTAACCCCAAGGATTGACACACATCTGAATGGACCCCGTTGGATCGAGAGTTGAGTATTTTTTTTAATATAAAGCCATTAAACTTGTGAGCCACGGATGAAGGGGTTAGGGGCATGGGTTTGTGGTCAAACTTGATACTTGGGGCGGTCTCACACAGATCTTTCCATCCCCCCTGGTCCCATCCCCAAATGGGCCCCACAAAAAAAGTTATTATATAACATGTGAGAAATAGTTCTCACCTGAATATCTCCATTATTAAAATACTTTAGTATAATTTTTCTTAATGAAGCATGACACAATAGAAAGATTTGTAGTAGTTTTATTGAAACAATAAGAAAGAAAGAAAAAAATCATCAAAGTTCTTTGCAAATAGATAAAAGCGATAATCAATTAAAAAAATGGAGAAAAGCTTATAAATTGTTAAAAGATCTTAATAACTTCAACAAATAAACAAAATTTAAGAAAATCATAAACATCGAGGAGGATTTAAAAGAGGCATTAGTCGTCATCAAAGTCTCGTAGGAAATCTCAATATAGAAGAACACATTCTTCCAACACCATAATGCTTTGAGAAAACAAATAAAAACCTCGAATGATAGACCAAGAGAAACATTATAAACACTTTTTTATGATCTATCCATGACCAAAGTAAGCCCAATCAAATATCATGTACCTTCTCTTTTCTCTTGAAACATTTATTATATAATATCTTTAACTAATAAAATAATCAATTGCATCATTAATTTAAAAAACAAAATGATACTTCCCATTAAACCCGTTTTTATTTTATATACATGGTAAATGAAGGAGAGATTGGACTTAAGGCCAATTTGTTTGCAGTAAAATACCTAAGTAATGAATATAAAGGAAATCATGTCATAAGTGGCTGACAATGAAGTTCAATCGTGAATATATAAAAGTTGACCCATAAAATGACCTCCCTTTTAATAGAAAGTGAATAACAGTCAAATTTGAAGTGAATATTCTACCATCACCATGTGGAGAGCTACGTGGGACACATTTGGGCACTGATCCGAATGGACCATCAAAACCCGCACTAATCCAATGGCGCTGTACCTTTTGGATTTGCACCGATCCAAATGGACTGGGTTGTTGGATGGAAGGTCGTTTATAAATTTACACACATGTTAAATTTGTGAGCCACAGATCGACCAAGAATTAGGATAATATGATAGACTTACAATTTTGCACATAGGTATGTCATATCAAGATCTTCCAATCCCCCACCACTCCCATGATTGATGGGGCTCCAGCTAAGCCCCACAAGGCCATTTGTGTGGACGTCCATGAGAACCATCAGTAGGAGAGTGCGGTCCATTAAAAATTTCTAAATGTAGGATATGGTTGAAAGTGTGGTACCATAAATTTTTTACTGCTATATTTTTCTCAAAATTACAATCTGCCAGTCTTTGGTTGTTCATATTATCGATAACTAATTGCCCATCCCTCTCAATGAATAGAAACGTTACAAGTAATAAACATCATAGTCAAGTTAACAACAACTCATACATTCTGATTTTTACCAAAAAAAAAGTTAAGAAATAATACATTCTGATAGTAGGAATTGCTTTCATTGCTCAAAAGCACAGGCACAATTTATTCATAAATCCACATGAGTCCAATTTATCAATTAATATTACTATGATTGATATGAATTCGGTTAATATATTAATGTACATAGTTAAGATTGAAATGACAATTTGGATCCATGTTACATTAGGGCCAAACAAATGTAACTTTTGTTTAATTATTAAAATGTGATCGAACAACATTTCTCAACGTTTGTCCAGACCAAGAGGGGATGTTAACGTTGCTGTGTATCATCCAGTTACACAGATGAACATGGACACGCACATATGTATAGGCATGTCAATTGAGCCTGTTAAAATTGGTATCCGGCCCAGGCAGGCTTAGCCTGAAAATACAGGACTTTAAAAAAAATTTGGGTCCAACGGTTGGGTTTGGAAAATGGTTTTAAAGTCCGGCCAAAATGAGACTGAGAATGGACATAACAGGCGCCCGCAACCACTTCTACCATTAGGCTCAAGCTTTAAGATGTCTGAACAGATTTGCCACCAAACCGGATCTTAAGATTCTCCAAATCAGTACTGCTAATCCCCACCAATGTAAGGCCCACTCCAAAACTAGCCTAGGACCAGATAAATCGAGTCACTAGTTGCAATCCCAATCAAACCAATGACTAGGTTCCTTGTAAAACTTGTTGAATAAATTGGTCCCTAAATGATACAACCCGAGCCCGAGATTATGATTAATCTGAGTTAACCCTGAGTCGCGTCCTGTACTTACTCCCGTGAACTTCAATCAAATAAGATTCACAAGGGATATCAAATACACATTATGTGGAATACAAACATATATACATGTTCATGTATAAAACAAAATTCATTTACACTATGTACAAACATCCACTTGCATATTTAAATACAATGCAAGGAATGAAAAATGTGAAACATTTCAAACCAATTTCCCATTTCAAAGTTTTCCTTCCAAGTTTTCATTTTTGTTTTCAATATCATACTTATATGATATTGAATCATCTATATTCTGCTAGTCTTCCTGGAGGAACCGGAGCGGTCGCCTCCGCTAGCGCTACGGCGTCTATAGGACCGGCATGGGCAGCTGGGCCTGTAATGCCATCAATAACACTGTAAATTCAACAATTCAGCAATTTATAAACAAATACATGATTATACATGCTAATTATACATTTAACATGTCTAAATTCAATAATAAACAATACAATTACAATTCAAAATCAATGAGAGTCTTTATTATTTGGCAAACTATAATAGCATTTCAAATCAAATTACATCTTCCTAAAATAGGAAGAAATCATCTTCCAAGAGGAAGAAATCAGTCAGTATTATTTTCCAAAAGGAAGAAATCATTTAATACTGTTGGATCTACCAGTGCTCGGGCTAGGGACATCTGGCAGTATCACGGAGCTCCGGAATATTCCCAAATCATCTACTGCAGCAGAGACAACTCTAATGAGCATTAACAAAATCACTGTGTAGTGTCAGACTCAAGAAACAATACAGTTTAACATATTAATTTCGTTCAATTACAAATTAATGGACTTAACTCAATAAACAAGTCTTTTAGAATTCAATTCGAGTTATGATCTATTTTGGATATAATTCAATGTACAATTTCAATTAAGTAATATCAACCATTCATGTGTAATCCTTAGTTATTTAATGTACTTGTTATTCTCGATGGACACTATAATCTATATGAATTTTGTATATTAAAGTCCTCTTAATTAACACCCATAGAGGTAAAAAAATATTAATAGCCTTGATACAATTAGTAGGCTCTTTTCTTTTTAAATATAGAAATTAACTTACGAATTTTATTAGTTTCAGTAACTAATCAATGACCTATCTTAGTTTCAAATCCATGGATACTAACTTATAGAGATTTCAAGTATACTTTAAACATATTTGATTAACCATTTAGTCAATCAAACCTCATCAATACTCCTTCTTCTATAGTTCATAAACCTCAATTACCCTATAAATAGTCTTTAGACTGATTTATAGACCTACTTACACACATCAAATGAGTTTTTTTTAATTCAATTAGAATCACCTTTGTTTGGACCCAACTTTGAGTCTTCCAATCATAAGGATATGTAGACCATTAGATTCTACGTTCCAAGAGCTTTTCAATGATACGTAGAAGTCCAAAATTCAACCTACGGTTCAAAAGTTATGGCATTTTGAAGTTACCACAACTGAGCCCACTGGGCCAGCTCACTAAAGCGAGGCACCTTGCTGTTTGGCCTCCGAAACAGTAATCCGATACTATTTTCTAAAGCAATTTTCACTCCCATTCATTCTCAACCTGCACCATACATGGTACTTCCTGTTCCCTTCTAAAATACCATCTCATATAAGAACAACACTTCCAATTCATCATTCAATCAATTCTAATATCATTTTATTGATCCATAAATTAAACCAAACCAATGACAAAGAAACCAAACTGAAACTTACTTTTATACAAAGATAAACAACAAGTCTCACTATCAAAATAGCATATAATCATATGTACTGTCTATACTTGCCTTTAATCAATGTTTAACACAAAAACCCCTTCCTTTCAAGCTCTATGTAACACAAAATCCACACAATTCAAGCCCTCTTTGTAACCTAATATCATAAGACAAATAAAAAACATGATTTCTTAAATTGGTTGTGCTAGAAATCACTCACAACACTCAAACCTGAGAAAGAATCCAAATTACTTACTTGTAACTTGAAGAAGGAAAATCCGAGATGTTCCTCAAACTTAAACTCCAAGAAAACCAACCAAATTGATAAAGAAGATGAAGTGGATGAATCTCTCTTCTAAGTTCACTTACACAACCTCTAATCCTGCCAACTAATGAAGAGAATGAGAGAAAGAAAGAAGAACTGAGCTTAGGGTTCTCGAGCTCTCTGGAATAATCGAATGGAATGAACTTTAGTTCATTCAAAACCTTATACAAGTAAACATTGCAACTTAACCCCCTTCATTTACCTTATTTCTATTTTGAGTCAATTCAAGACTCAATTAACTCATTTGAGATCAAATGCATTCGAGTATATTATGAAAATCGATATACTCGTTGAGATACACACGTTGGTATCAAGTTTTACCGTATCCAACGAAATATGTAAAAATCCGTATTTACAGAAAAGTCCTTACTTCCATTAAATTGGGTTTAAATTCAACTCAATCAATTCAATCTCTTCTAAATTCATTTCATTAAGTTCAATCGAATCATTCAAGACTAATTCAATCCATTTTAGTCACTAATCATCATTAACACAACTAAACACGATTAATCCATACTAATATCAATTAATTAGTGTTAATCTTAATTAGTTCGGGACGGGGTGTAACACTAAACTATTGAGGGTTGTTACAAAAGTTGTGCTGCAGCCACCGATCTACCTGATACAACCTTCCTCCTTTGTCTTGGGCTCAAAATTGGGCACTGAAATTGGTAGAGGACGGACTTAGTTCTACAATCTAGATTTGTTGTCACAATTACCTAATTGAGATGAAGGGAATTGGTTTGTCAGAGAGCCTCTCCCTGACAGATTGAAAAAGTACCTGTTACAAGTGGTGTTCCCCCTAGGCATCTAAATCTGGGCCGTACGTGATTGGGCCCAATCCTGTCCGGGCGGTGCCGTGCCCATTCCCTCGAGTCCGAGGATGCGCCACGTGTTGCTCTCCTATAAATTCACAAGTCTGAGGACGCGCCACGTGTCTCTCCCCCGCGAATTCACGTGCTGTCTTTTATTATATAATAATTGAAATAGAAAAATCAACTGTAATAATTGTGGAAGTTGGATAATACCCGGCTTAATAGCAAGATCATCGCTGAGCCTCAGCTTTGATAAGATAAAGAGTTTTAAAGTAAAAAAACTCATTGTATAAATCCAAGTTTCTAATCAATACATCCAAAATGCCTAAACATTTAAAGTGCGAAAACTAACTATTAACAACCCTTACGTGCAGTTTTTACTAGGAGGTTAGGGTTTTGACCTTGTCCTCCGCCCTCCCCTTGCTCATGTGTGTTCCTTCTACTCGCTTGTGCAAGTTTATGTTCTCTTTGCTTGTGTGAGTTACGTTCCTACCCCTTACGTGGGCTACCAAAAGAAATATTGGGTGAGATACGGGTTAATTTTTAACATGCAAATCCCTCCTCTCTATTGATAGAGGTGGCAAGATCATAAATAATATATTAACCCATCTCACATAGCCATCCAAGGTAAACTGACTCACAACTTATATGGGCCGAATACGAGCAGAATAGTAGGGTCGGATCTCAATTGATAGATTCTCCTTCTCAACCCGACCGGTCAAATAGCAACCCATTTGCTGCCCCTTGAATTGTTTCACTCAAAAAGATCCTTGAAAGTCTATTTTATGGAGTCCAGTCTCTTATTTGTGCAAGACATATCTAGAAAATTGATTCGTATTGCAAAATCACCAAAACAGATCCTTGGAAGTCTAATTATGAAGTCCAGTACCTAATTCTGGTCCATAACAAGCAAAGAACATATCTAATCTAGAGGGGAATACAGGTACCCACTACACTTGATATCTCTTATAAAAGGGGCCATTGATGTTCATAGGAGTAGGTACATTTTGAAAAATGGCAGTCCTCCGAGTAAACCAGGTTTCTGTGGTAGCTTTTGTTCTCTTGCTGCTTTTCATCTCATCTTCATTCACAATCATTGTCATGGGTAAGGTTTTTATTTGCAGCTTGATTAATAATTTCTCATACATATGGGCCCTACTCCAGTACTTCTCATTTAAGCTCCATACGAGGTAGCTAGATGGGATCCCTCTAGGGCCCCACTGATGATCTGATTAGGAGAATGGAAAGATCTACCCATCAAGATTGGGGTCGATCCCATGCATCTAACCCCTTGATCCATGGATCAAAAGTTTAGCAGTTTTATATGAGAGAGATAATTTGACCGTTGCTCCAATAGTCCGGTCTACTTCGATCGGTAAAGACCCAATAGATCGGTTGTAAACAGGAAGGGAGGTTTTCATGGTCCATTCAGATCAGTAACTAAGTGGGCCCCAAGTGCTGCCACATCAAGTCGATGAGTTCTCCAATTGTAAAAAGTATTCTAACCCAGTAAAGTTTTGCCACTATTTTCTGATAGTCGCTTCTAGCTAAAACTTAAAATAACTGTAGATTATAACTAGGGCTTCATGGTCGGGTCAAGCTGAACTGAGGCAAATCTCGGCCTGACTTGACTTTAAAAATAGGGTAAATTAGCCAAAAGTCCTTGAGCACGGTCTTCTAAGGCATCAAGGATAACTACTTTTTCTCTAATGTCTATAGTCCATACAGTTGAAGATACTTTAGTGAGAGGTCCCTAATATGCCACGTCATTTATTTTCATGACTAATTTGCCCCTTTCAACTGTGCCAGAAAACTCCTTCCTTCTTCTTCTCTCATTTTCCATTTTCCATTCCTTTCCATAGTTGCAGAGTATCGTTGCAGAGCGCCTTCCGTCGCCACCATGACTTCCGATTCTCTCTCTTTCATTTCTTCAAAGATAGACACAGTTTTACTTTATCTTGCTCTTTCATCTGAAGTCTCTTCCAAATCTCTCTTTCTCTCTACAACTGATTTGAAAGAGAGCATTTTTCACTTTTTCTTGTTTCCCCCCTCTCTTTTTTCGATTGGATTGTGGTCATCAAGTGTTTTTTTTTTGGATTTCGATTTTTATTAGAATATGATTTTCCGTATTTTGACTTTTGGTGTCGCCGAGCTCAGATAAATTTCCCAGAATCTCTGATAAACTGGACAGAAACTCAGATAAATTTGTCGAAGTTCTGCCAGAAACTCAGATAAATTTATCTGAGTTTCTGGCAGAACTCAGATAAATTTATCTGAGTTTTGGCAAATTTATCTGAGTTTTTATCCGAGTTTCTGGCAAAACTCAGACAAATTTATCTGAGTTTTGAAGAACTTTTCTGAGTTTCAAACAAATGGCTATGTGAAGTGGTGCCATCCGACGACCCACATCCATCTCTCCTTTCTTATTGCAATGGTTGTGATTCATGATTCGCATTTTCTTTCTCAGCCAGCTGACAGAAGGAGAAGAAGGAGCAAGAGCAGGGAACTATGGGAGAAACCAAACATATTCTGGTTTTGTGGAAGTGATAAAGCAGAGATTATCAGGTTTAAGCATTAGATAACACTGATTTTGATTTTTAATACTATAACCTATTAAGCTTCATATCATACCTGAGCTATATCAACAACCATGAGTCAGTTTGGCCACCTTGATAGAGAAACTTGATTGCCATGTAAGGTGGGTTTTGGCTGTTCTCTTTTACTCTCACAGCCAAGTTCTAGTTGTTGTACTCATAAGGTATCCTGTGTCCTAATTTGAAGAAAGCCCAAGTCAGTCAATCTATAAGTGGTTTTAACATGTGAAAGGATGGTCCAGGTCCACTGTCCACAGGCTACACATCTGATCATAACCATGGTTTAAACAGTGAGAAGACTGCCGCAAAAGACTGACAAATTTATCTAAGTTTTATCTGAGTTTTGAAAACTCAGGTAAATTTGTTTGAGTTTTGCTTTTACTGACCTGTATAAGGGCGTTTTTGTCTTTTTTAGTTACAAGAGGACTGCTGTCAGTACGATAAAGTATTGTAGACCGTTTGCAATAAAAATCACCGTTGAGGGACCTCCGCCATAATGCCCCTTAAAAATATAAGCCCATTTCCCCCAACCGCAGCATCTAACCGCCCATGCAGGCCGCCAATTTAGACAATTGGGTAAGAACAACCCAGGCTTTCTATTACTTGATTGTAAAAATCAGTCGCTAAATTACAAACATTTTTTATTCGTGTAAGACCAAGTATGCCTTCAAGCTTTCTAACAATATATTAATTGAAGGCCAATCATGATTGGAGGGCTTGCATGAGCCTTTCAAGATTGTTTTTCGGCTGTTGAGATTCGGGTGTCCCTCAAACATAGGGCCTTTGATTCTTGGATTGGGCGGGGTAGGAGATTCCATGGGTTATAAAGAAAAGAAAAAAAAAGAAAAGAAAAGGAAAGCGCATGTTATAGATTCGAACCTTGCCCACGTACAAAAGTCTAAGGCCAATGCCCATCTGAAAGCATATTGGACCAAGGTTATGTGCAACTAGCCAACCCTATTTGGATAATTCACATGTAAGGTGAATTGAAAAAATTATCTCTTATTAAATAAAAAGGCAATAGTTATACTAAATGATAAAAAGATATTTCATTTTTATAAAAGAAATTATTATCATATCATAAAATGACGATGTCCCTCTCATGAATAGCTGTACGGAAGTGTGCCTCCCCTTCTCGCAACGGTGAGATATCGCTATGGGCCTTGTGTGGCAACATGAGGTGACGGTGTCCTATGTTGCTGCACAATGTAGTAAACATGTATTGATATATGATAATTATATGAAATAATAAAGAGATATAGTTGGGATAAAATTTTGATGATGATGATGAAAGATGAAGAAGTATATACATGGATTAATATAAGAATAGCTGTTCTTCTATGCGGTTCCTTTCTTGCATTAATGTAAGAATGTGAAACGTACGTATGTCAGATCATTGCATGCAGTAACGACGAATTGTTGATTTTAGGGACTAGTAAGCAGGTCTGACCTGAATCAAGAATTGTTCCAGGACCTGTACCTCGCCTAATTATATCCAATCAAAAGACTCTAACCCAGTCTCAAATAAATGGCCAGGACCTGGATTTGAATCAAGCCTAAACACAAATCTTTCTATTAATTGATCACTGGCCTTAATTCAGGTCTGGATCAATGCCATTTCTTCTAGTCTCGGTCCAAGTTCGGGTATTCATGGAGCTACTAGTATTGTTGATTTTTACAACATTAAAGAAACTGATGCAAAATTGGAGATACATTGGAAAGTACATAATATACAAGGATTTTTAATAAATTCATTTATTTTCTGCTCATATCTTTCTGATTATATTCCTAAAAAAAATCTAAATTCGAAAATGCCCTGACATTTTCCTCATGCTACAATATATTGAAAAGAATAATTTGCGATAGTGTTTGAAATCCTGATATGACCCCTTTACCAATAAACAGAGGCAAAGTCTACCTTAAACAACCATCATGTGAACCTATTCGCAACTTAATCTGTTAGATGTGGGTCCAATCGAGTTTTGACCTGTTGATCAATTGGTTCTATACAGAGCATATTTATTGATGCCCGACATTATCTTTCACACTTTTGCGACGATCGTCATCGTCGTCGTCGTCTTATCGTCTTATCCATCTATATCGGGTCCAGAACATCCAAATTAAAAGTCCTCTAATTTCCTATATTGGGTTCCCCCATGGGTCTAATATGAGCAGATTCGATCGGGTTGGATCTCAATTGACTGATTTTTCTTGTCAAACTGGTCAAATACAAACTCATTTGCCACCCCTTGGATTGTTTCACTAAAAAGGATCCTTGGAAGTCCATTTATCAAGTCCAGTCTCTTATTTGTGCCAGAATTGTCTAGAAATTTGATTTGTACAACAAAATCACCAAAAAAGATCCTTGGAAGTCTATTTTTGGAGTCCATTCTCCTTTTTGTTCCAGAAATATCTAAAAATTTGATTTGTATAGCAAAATCACAAAAAGGATCGTTGGAAGTTTATTTATGCAGTCCAATATGCTATTTGTAACCTATAACAATCAAACAAACATATCTAATCTAGATATACACTGCACTTAATTTCTCCCATCTCTACTTCCCATTTCTTATAAAAGGGGGCCATTGATGTTCATAGGAGTAGGTCAAACATTTCAAAAATGGCAGCTCTAAGTGTAAACAAGGTCTCTGTGGTAGCTTCTCTTATGCTGCTGCTTTTCATCTCATCTTCATTGAAAGACAACTCTCATATCAAGCTATACTAATTGAAATGGTCCATTTGCAGTCCTAAATATAGCAATTGAAAGACCAATCATTGCTATGTTCTTTAAAATAATATCAACATTTTGAATCAAACATATTGTCTATTTAGGGTTTTATTTATCAACGATCAACCCCCGTCAAAAGTTGTTGGAATTTAAAAATGCCCTTCTCTGATTATGCCACTTGCCATGCTCGAAAGAAAATGGAATTTGGTTCAAGTGGAGGAACGAGAGTGGAATGTAGGAAGTCTCACGACTTCTTGTTTTAAAACGTGATGATTGGAATTGGAATTTGAAACCATCTGGGGCTTATCCCATATGCAAAATATTTAGTGGGAGTTGTTGTGTATCTGGTGTGCTTCTAGAGGTGCTTATGGGCAGGGCTGGACAGAGCCCAGCTTGAATTGAACTGGATTGAACTCTAATTGAAGGCCTATGGGTCGTGACTCGACCTAATTCTCTGGCCTGATTGTTAAATGGACTGATCTAGTGCCCAGATTCGACTGACATATGAAAACAATGGGTTGTATGCACTTTTCAAATGGGCTAGGATGGGGCATGACATTAAGGCCCATGCTCTCCATCCTGGACTGAATTTTAGGCCTAATAAGTAAACTCACTGGTGGTCCTGGATAACCCAACCTAGCCTATGTTGATCAATTCATGAGGCCCACCATGGCTGTAATGGAATATTCTATAGTATATAGTAGAATACATACAAATTGATCAACGGTTTTGGTTAACTTTTCTATTTTTGAACTGTGCAAAAATGTTAAGATGGCCCATCTAATTGGTCATTCCCAATGCATTTTTCTTCTTCTTCTAAACCACTATAATAGGCTGAAAATAGTCTTTCTTACGAACTGTGACGACCTAATATGATAATATTCCCTCTAAAATTAACATACACATAGCCATCCATCAAGAGAGAGAGAGAGAGAGAGAGCTATCTGTTACGGGTCACATCCGTAACGCACTATTTTTTCCTCATGTGAGGTGATATGATCTCTGAACCTTGATCAATTTTTTTACTTAAAATAAAAGGGGACGGAGTGCAGCTGTATTCATCACTATATAACTGGATGGTTGGCATCAGCAAGCAATTGAAGAAATCGTATCATCCCAGGACGATGTGTTGCTGGAATTGTATTAGGAAACAATTTTAGATAGTTCTTAGTTTTGACTTGATACGGTTCAGTGGCCCACAAGCCAGAACAAATGAAGGACTTCCTATATCGATATATGGAATATGGTTAAAGTGGAAGGACTTCCTATAGTGAAACTTGAGGACCTGTCGCGTCAGCCTCAAGAGAAACCACCCCAGGGTTAGATCCGGGAAATGAAAATGGAGAACAAAGATGTTTTGACTCACGGATAGCAAAAGAGGAAAGGGGAAACAAAGAACAGGTCCAATGATGAAGATGGCAAATGACTTTGAGGAACCAACCCTCATGACATTGTTCAGGCAAAATTAGTTTTTTTGACTGCATATGACACCCTAATTCGAAGTTTTATGGTCTTCCTAAATCAATTTCCTAAATCCAAATGGACTGAACCGTTGGATCGAGGGTTGAATATTTTTTTGAATATGGAGCCATTAAACTTGTGGGCCACGGATGAAGGGGTTAGGGACATGGGATTGGGGTCAAACTTGATACATGGGGTGGTCTCACATAGATCTTTCCATCCCCCTTGGTCCCATCCCCAAATGGGGCCCACAATTGGGCCCAACAAAAAAGTTCTCACATAATAAGTGAGAACTAGTTCTCACTTATTATGTGAGAACTTTTTTGTTGGGCCCAACCAGCAACCCATCCAAACCTAGCAACCAATAGGAAACCCCTTGATAGTCACAAATCCCAAAGATTAACACACATCCAAATGGATTGAACCGTTGGATCGAGGGTTGAATATTTTTTTGAATATGAAGCCATTAAACTTATGGGCCACGGATAAAGGGGTTACGGACATGAGTTTGGGGTCAAACTTGATACATGGGGTGGTCTCACATAGATCTTTCCATCCCCCTTGGTCCTATCCCCAAATGGGGCTCACAAGTTCTCACTTATTATGTGAGAACTTTTTTGTGGGGCCCAACCAGCAACCCATCCAAACCTAGCAACCAATAGAAAACCCCTTGATAGTCACAAATCCCAAAGATTGGCACACATCCAAATGGACTGAACCATTGGATTGAGGGTTGAATGTTTTTTTGAATATGAAGCCATTAAACTTGTGGGCCACGGATGAAGGGGTTAGGGACATGGGTTTGGGGTCAAACTTGATACATGGAGTGGTCTCACATAGATCTTTCCATCCCCCTTGGTCCCATCCCCAAATGAGGCCCACAATTGGGGCCCACAAAAAAGTTCTCACATAATAAGTGAGAACTAGTTCTCACTTATTATGTGAGAACTTTTTTGTGGGCCTCAACCAGCAACCCACTAACATTTACATTTGCAATTTGAGTATCAGGTGAGGCCCAAAGACGGATTCAAATTCCAACAACTTTTTAAAACAAGATCTCGAAGGCACCTAACTCGAGTTGGAAGCCTTGATCAGAGAACCATGGCCAGGCCAGCGAGTGAATGAGAGGAAAAACTTTAACTGATCTAAGAACACGTGAATTCCCAAGGCGGCTTTTGGCTAAAATGTAAAATAAGAATATATCATTTCTAGAGCTGTTCATGGACTGGGCTGTGGCATATATTAGCCCAGTCTGACTTTAAAATTCAGACTCCTATTCATCCCAAGCCCAACACGAGCCTTATTGGTAATGCATTAGCATACTATGTTCCTGCATTATTTGACTGGCTAAAGTTCGGCCCATCTCAAGCATATCAGGCTTCAGCCCACTAATTTTAGTCAATCGGGTCAGAATGACACAACCTTTCCATCGCTTGCTTGGACGAAGTACAAATTCACAAAACTACAAGCACTAATCAATCGGGCCAGGACAGTTCAGGCTTCAAGATTTATGTTACTTAATCCAAGTCCAATCCTAACATTAAACAAGTCCAAATTTTAGTTTCGGCCCTTGCCCAACTATAAGATTTCAAAGCTCAAGCCTGGTTGAAAGCATGTTGGACCCAGGTCATGTTAACTAGTCTAGCCCATGAACAGCCCATATCACCATTAATGGGCATCCACTAATGATGTTAAAGTATGCACTTGGCCATGGGTCCCGCAAAAAGTTTCTCTTTCCAGCTTGATAATCCATGTCATGTATATTTTTATTTTTTATTTTTTGCTGAAAGGAGATTACATCTACTACCCTTATAAAAGAGAACAAGTGACCTGTTTAGATGATGATGTAGAATAGAGAATAATGAGTGAGAGAGAGGAGTTAGGCGTTGAGGGGAGATATATAGTGTAGGAAGCCGTGAGACTTCCTACATTCCATTCTCGTTATTCCTTTTTCTTGGGGCTTCGGCGTTTTCTCTTATACAATCTTACCAGAGACTTCCTACATTCCATTCTCGTTATTCCTTGTTCTTGGGGCTTCGGCGTTTTCTCTTATACAATCTTACCAGAGACTTCCTACATTCCATTCTCGTTATTCCTTGTTCTTGGGGCTTCGGCGTTTTCTCTTATACAATCTTACCAGAGACTTCCTACATTCCATTCTCGTTATTCCTTGTTCTTGGGGCTTCGGCGTTTTCTCTTATACAATCTTACCAGAGACTTCCTACATTCCATTCTCGTTATTCCTTGTTCTTGGGGCTTCGGCGTTTTCTCTTATACAATCTTACCAGAGACTTCCTACATTCCATTCTCGTTATTCCTTGTTCTTGGGGCTTCGGCGTTTTCTCTTATACAATCTTACCAGAGACTTCCTACATTCCATTCTCGTTATTCCTTGTTCTAGGGGCTCCGACGTTTTCTCTTATACAATCTTACCAGAGACTTCCTACATTCCATTCTCGTTATTCCTTGTTCTTGGGGCTTCGGCGTTTTCTCTTATACAATCTTACCAGAGACTTCCTACATTCCATTCTCGTTATTCCTTGTACTTGGGGCTTCGGCGTTTTCTCTTATACAATCTTACCAAATTGCAAAAAAAAGTTATTCCACTTGAACCAAATTCCATTTTCTTTCGGGAATGGCAAGTGGGATAATCAGAGAAGGGCATTTTTAAATTCCAACAACTTTTGGCGGTGGTTGATTGTTGATAAATAAAACCCTTAATGGACAATATCACCCACCCACTAACATTTACATTTGCAATTTGAGCATCAGGTGAGGCCCAAAGACGGATTCAAATTCCAATAACTTTTTAAAACAAGATCTTGAAGGCACATAGCTCGAGCTGGAAGCCATGATCAGAGAACCCTGACCAGGCCAGCAAGTGAATAAGAGGAAAAACCTTAACTGATCTAAGAACACGTCTTGCTGCCAACCAGGGGTAGAGTCAGGCACAACCACGCAGGTGTGGCCGCACCCGTAAAACCAAAAGGTGCATGCACTTAAAAAAATTCAATAAAAATTGTGAGTCCGCCTTCAAAATCCATATGAGAACCCATGGTTTGCTTTTAAAATCAAACTACCTATTAAGGTCTGCACTTGTCAAACGAAAATCTTGGGTCCCCAACCCACTCAAACTAACTTACAAGTTATATGGGTCACAGCATAATGAGGTTTGGACACACACACACACACTCCTGAGGAGCATGCATATAGATCGTCACCAAAAGTGGCACCCCCTGATTTTCACCAGAGTCTTGCATGATGACCAACACAGGTGGGTGGTACCCTAGAGTTAAGGAGAAGATCATCCTTTAATTGTTGCTTGGACGTCAGATACTGAGAATTCCGCACCACATGAGTGGATGAGTCCGCCAGTGAAAAAAGGCCCTATTTTCCCAGGGCGGCTTTTGGCTAAAATGTAAAATAATAATATATCATTCCTAGAGCTGTTCATGAACTGGGCTGTGGCATATATAAGTCTAGGTTGACTTTAAAATTCAGACTCCTATTCATCCCAAACCCAACACGAGCCTTAATAGTAATGCATCAGCATACTATGCTCCTACATTAATTGACTGGGTAAAGTTCAGAGCATCAATTGACTGGCTAAAGTTCGGCCCATCTCAAGCATATCAGGCTTGAGCCCACTAATTTTAGTCAATCGGGTCAGAATGACACAACCTTTCCATCGCTTGTTTGGACAAAGTACAAATTCACTAAACTACAAGCACTAATCAATTAGGCCAGGACAGTTCAGGCTTCAAGATTTATATTACTTAATCCAAGTCCAATCCTAACATTAAACAAGTCCAATTTTTTGGTTCGGCCCTTGCCCAACTATAAGATTTCAAAGCACAAGCCTGGGTGAAAGCATGTTGGACCCAGGCCATGTCAACTAGTCTAGCCAATGAACAGCCCATATCGCCATTTATGGGCATCCACTAATGATGTTAAAGTATGCACTTGGCCAAGGGTCCCGCAAAAAGTTTCTCTTTCCAGCTCGATAATCCATGTCATGTATTTTTTATTTTTTATTTTTTGTTGAAAGGAGATTACATCTAGTACCCTTATAAAAGAGCACAAGTGACCTGTTTAGATTTTTCTCTACACCATCATGGGGGCCACTCCTACTAAAATGCTCTTTGGATTATGAAGGAAAGATAAGCTGAAAATGGTAAGGGGACACCTGTTAATTTTACACGACAGGTGTGCAAGGAAAATGTTACCTTTGTTGATCGGAAGAGGACGATCATTTGAGGGACCCACCAATTTGAGTCATATTCTTGTATTTTGCAGCGTTTCTCATGGTATTTAGAGCCACGACTCTTTATGTGTGACCATCATGGGTATAGATTTAATAGGAGAAATATCTATCTATCTGTAGTGCCCTTATAAAATGGAACAAGTGACTTGCTTAAATTTTTCTCTATAGCACTATGGGGCCGACTCCTACTGAAATATTCCAATTTGATTTCCAACTAAGCCATGTAAAAACTATGGTAAAGAGAGGTCAATATCTTTCCCACCTGAAGTAGGAAATAATACAAAAAAAAAAATAAAATAAAATAAAATAAATGACATGCCTACAGTGGGTCCTTTCATACTGATAGTTGTATCTTAACATTGATTAGATATAGTGTTGTTTAATAAGGGCATTGCAATAAAAATAATGGCCTTGTTTAGATATTTGCTTCTACCTCATCCTTGCACAAACATCTCAGCTCTCCAAGTTACAATGGGGAGAGTTATAGAAATAACAATGAAGCCAATATGTGCAATGAAGGTAAGCAATTCTTCCCACATTAAATGATGTATAGAATTTGTGTTAATATGTCAGTTGAATGAACAGTTGAGTTTGATATGCGGTGTGTGCCTCCATTGGATACTCATAGTATTACAGCCGTTGTCAAGTTAAAATGACCCTTGATTATTTATTTGATTAAAACTCTAATTAGCGTCTAACAGAGGTGGGTCACAATGTATCAAGTCAACTAAAAATACTCAAAGCAGTGGTGGCAATGGTGACTGCATTCAACTAACGTGTGAACGGGTGCATCCGCACTTGTCAAACTACATTGCGGTTTCAAAACTTACATGAAGATTCCAGATCTACTTCCAAAAATCTAATAAAAATTGTGAGACCACCTTTAAAATCAACATTAAACTCCACTCGCTTTATATTTTTTTTAATCCAAACATAATGAAGTCAACAATGTCACATCACTTTCCTATTTTTACTCAACCTTTTTACTACTCCTTGTGCTATAACTAGGCATGGGCACGCCCATGAAAATTATACGGGCCATGCTATGCGGTGCAGCCCGTGGGCGGCCCACAGCTTCCCCTCCCCTTTTTTATAATTTTTTTTCTAAGTTGGACATGGACGGACACGAATTGGACTGAAACTCTTGGACCAATTTCATTAAGATAAATAAATTAAGAGAAATAAACAAGTAGAATGATACTAATGATTTTTGAAAAAAATTACACCAAGTAGATTAGAATTCCTTGAAATTTAAGTTACAAAAGTTAAAAAAAAATTACAAGTTTGAACTTGGATCAATATATAATGAAATTCAAACCTTATGATAAATGAAAAAAATAAAAAATTTCAACTTTAAAAACCTATGATACATTCTAAAATATAGATTATACTTTAAAATCATACCGTTGAGCCTGGGCTGGCTGGGCCTGGACCGTGCCACCTACGGGCTTGGGGCGTTGGCCCAGGCACAATTTTTCCGTGCTGGGCCCGTGTTAATGGTTCAGGCACAGTTTTTCCATGCTGGCCTTGGGCCGCCCACCTAGATTCACACCTCTAGGCCTATAACCATAGTTAATCCAATTGAGCTGTAAGGACCGTTGATGAGTTAAATCAATATTTGATCAAGAATTTTTGCACCTGCCAGACTATATATAATTGTGAAGAAGCCTACATTTTGTGACCAAAATTCCTCATATAGGAAGCCACAGGGATATCTTCAACCCCACACCACCCCCCCCCCCCCCCCCCCCCCGCCCACCCAAACAAAAGAAAAAATAAAAAAAGAATCTTGGTATTGTCTATTCCATGGTTGAGGCGCCCAACACCAACAGATTAATTGCTTAGATTAACAGAAGTTGAGCCCCACTGTTACATAGCAGGCTTGTACAAAAACATTATGCTTTCTCTATTGGGCATCACATGCATTATTGCTGTTTTTATTTTTGGTAAATATCACATGATTGCTGCTATATGGCTCCACCTAGATTTATGCATGAGGAACAAATAGGAAAACAGAAAAAATTAAGTTTGCTTACTAGTACTTAATCTGTGCCACACAAACATTGTCAGCAGGCATGAAACCATAAATTAAGAAGGAATGCTGTCTCACCTCAGGCATTGAAGGTAGTTGCAGTCGACCATATCCCATGGCCAACTTCCCAATCTCCAGTTCTTTCCATCTAGCAGATCTGAAAATAGGGACTGCAACAACCTGAAAATGTAAGAGCAGTGATGGTCTTTACATTCTCGGATATATGACTCGAAAGCCTTCGTTCCTTTTCCCATGACATCTCGTTCCCTTTTTGCAGCGGAGCTAGCATATCTGCTGCGGTGAATGTTTAACAGCTTCAAGATTAGCAAAGAACAAAGAGTTTACAATAAAATCCAGGAGAAGGGAATACCATTTCAACAACAACAAAAAAGAACACTAAATTCTTTATGAAATTAATGTCCCATGAAGAGGAACTAAGGAAGAGCATTAATCGACACAAGCACGTATCATGAAGTAGCTGGAATAGAAAGGAAAGCAGTCCTAGTAGGGCAAGGTTGATAAAATCACTACCAAATTAAACTGCATCTGCCCTGTACTTGATAAGATCACTACCAAAACTATTCCTAGTAGGTCAAGGTTGCAGCAATTAAAGAACCTCAATGTAAAAAATTAATGACGATGTCTTGCTCTTGTTGTGTCTGTTGGAGTCGGTTGTCCACTAGATCTGATCTGGTATGATCTCTTTCAAAAGCTTTGTCCTTTAACTTTTCAAATTGATGATGGAGATAGGAATTTGATGAAGATGGTGGAAAGATAATAAGGATTGCGAAAAGAAAGTTGATTTTTTTTTTACTAGCACTTTACGGCCCGCGCCCAACGCGAGCATTTTATTCATGGAAGGAAAATCTAATTTAAATTGAAAGTAGACATCGAGAACCCAATTTTTTGGAGAACCCTATATACCTTTATGCTTTCCTATTCATAGGGTATGGATATTTGATAGAGAGAGTTTAGTTGAAAGTAAATTTAAATATAAATATGAAGTAATTGTTGGTCAAATACATATGGGAGGCATGCTTTTTTTTATAAAGGCAAATATTTTAAAAGACTCTTATAGATAAATCTAAATCAATCGTCAAAAGCAAAACATCGAATCATGTTTGAGTCAAACTTACCGTGTTCTTTTTGGTACCGTGCTCTTATCACTCTTCTCATTTTTTAAAGTTGATATTCACTTTTATGTGCATCTGTTTAATGACAAATTTCCATAGAACGACTTATAACAAATATCAATAAACTGATTTTATTTAATATAAAATTAAAGTAATATTTATTGAATAGGTTTTCAGCTGTAGATGTTATTGTTTTTTTATTTTGACGTAATCTTTTCATTTGTAACAGTTCAGTTCAACGTTGCCTTGCAATCTTGGAAGGATTCATATTTTCTTAGTGTTCCATTATTAATTAAAGATAAGAGAGGAAGATGTTTGTTTCTTAGTATCATATAATAAACACCTATACCTTGTATATGGAAATAAAACTCATGCAAAACAAAAGGGATTAATATTTGATCATTATAAATTTAAAATGGAAAAATAAACGAAGATAGAAAAAGAAAAATTACACCAATATTTAAATATTAACCATGTAAATAAATTGTAAAATGTCAATATCAAAACATTAACTAATGGATCTTAATGGTTTTGGAAAAATTATTAGAAATAAATTAAGTCCAAAATATATAAATATATTATTTAACCTTTTAAAATGATCCATATCAAGATCTATTAAAAAGGAAAAAAAAGTTGCAATGAATGTAATTCTGCATGGCATATGTGTGATCCAACCATTCATGTTCATATGAGTTTATTAAAAAAATCATATTCTTATGAGTTCATTAAAAAAAAAAAAACCGTTCAATTCATACTGTCACGATGGGCCGCCAAAAAATGATGCTTCCAAATCACCTTACAACTGCAAGTGGACCGAGGGGATGGGACACTGGGACATCAACGGTTGACCTCTTGTTTTTTGGTGATGATCCACCTATAGACTTTTATTATAATATTAATAAAAAAATCAGATAATTTCTCCTTGAATCCATTTGCATATATAAACTTAATTTTCATATACCATACATGACTATTAGTGTTGACGTGAGAAACCTGGTCCCCAATTATTCAAGTTAGAAAGTGTCTAGAAATCTAATTCAAGGGGCCATGACGTTAAAAAAAAAAAAAAATCATAGCAACTTACATTATAGTCTTTCTTTTAAATGAATAAATAAAAAATAAACACTGCAAAGTTAGAAAGTTCTTTCTTTTAGTTCTGGATGAATTTTAGGTTTTGGTGATGGAAGATGGAATTTGAAAGGAAATGCCTAGATATCAGTACCTTATGCATTGACGGAGAATGATCAAAGCGGAGTTGACATGCTTCTGGGTATCAAGTTTTTGGTCTAGTTAGTGAGTGGGTTACAGTTTCATTTTCCTTATTTGACAGAATACTCAGGGTCTCTTTTTTTTTTCTTTGGTTTATGCAGTATATAAATTCTTAAAATGGAATTTTCTTACGTGGTGATATTTTGGGGCTTTCTGTTGATGTTTTTTTTCTTTTCATCTCATAATTCTGTGTTGGTCACATAATGGAACTCTCAGTCTCAGAAAACGGCCTTTCACTTCTTTTTTTTTGCCTTATTGCTGGAATTAGTTTGATGATTGTGATTGAGTGGATTCCACAAAAAATTTCCCAATTTCTTGCAACACGGGATAGTCCATTTCATTCCATTAACGGGCCCTAAGAGCACCGAAATTTTCACTAATTGGAATCTGAGCCCTGCCTAAAGTGATAGTCCTCCATCATCTCATAATCATGTGTTTGGTCACATAATAAGTCTGAGGATGCACCATGTGTCACTCCTCCATTAATTCACTTGCTGCATTACTATGTATGAGGATCTAAGTACACATGCTTCAAATGTATATCATATAATATGTATGTATTTGGAATGTTAAAGATAATGAGCATTCAGATTCCAGATTCAAAATTCAAAATTGGAGAATTGGCTTTTACAGCCTGTTTGGGAAGGAAAAAAAGGAGGGGAAAGTGGGGGGAAGGAAAGAAGGGAGTGTGTTTGGGAAGGGGGGGAGGAAAATGGGGGGAGGGGGAAGGGGGGGAAAGTTTTTGTCTTTTAGTGACAAAAATTTCCCCCCCAAAAATGGGGGGAAAGTGAGGGAGAAAGAGGGGAAATGGGAGGAAATTATAATATTGCCCTTGAATGTCTAAATGGGGGGAAAGTGAGGGAGAAAGAGGGGTAAGGGTAAAATGGTCTTTTTTTTCCTACCTCAATAACAAACAAAATTATACTTTTTCCCTTTCATTCCCCTACTTTTTCACTTCCCAAACAAGAGGAGGGAAAATTAATTTTCCCTCCCCTCCCCTCCCCTCCTCCCTTCCCAAACACAGCATTAGAGATTCTTAAGATCCTATTTGTAGAAAAATTAGAGAATAGTGATTTATTGAGATTAAATGAGAAGGGCAATTTCAGAATGTGGCATTGTAAAAAGTTTGAGGATTCGCCGCGTGTCGCTCCTCCGTTGAGG
Source organism: Umbellularia californica (assembly GCA_028538565.1). Lineage (NCBI taxonomy): Eukaryota > Viridiplantae > Streptophyta > Magnoliopsida > Laurales > Lauraceae > Umbellularia > Umbellularia californica. The sequence continues at coordinate 5,636,288 of JAPQWN010000001.1, read as the reverse complement.
GTAAATGGTCAAATGACCTTTGTTTTTTTGTTTTCTCTCTTAAGGTTGGTTTAATAATATGTGGGGTCCATTGATCTAAGAGAATCTAAATTATATGTATGGATTCCAAGATATATAATAGTGCAACATGCCTGTGCCCAAAGTAGTGGTAATTCTTGACCTATTGCCCAGCCTAGTAATTAAGGGTCTGGGTAGACCCTTATATTCTTTGGTGGAATTGATTTCATTTTAGTTTTTTTATTCTTTTGTAGAGTTGGGTTTATTCTTTTCCCACTTCTTCTTCCTTTTTTTTTTTTTTAACCTGTTTATGAGCGGGTCATGCTAGCCCGGCCCATTGACCAAGTCAACAACTCGGGCACGGTTTTTCCATGCCGGGTCCGTTCTGGGATTGGGCTTGGGCACCCGCCCAGATTTACATGCCTAGTTCCACCCATTGCCCCACTATATTATAAGGGAATTTCTCAATCAGACGTTTAGTGGAGGCTAAAATGGCATCAAATGGAAGGTCAAGGAGGAAACTTTTTTTGTTTTTATATATCATTCTCCATTTCTTGGCCTTAGATTAGGTGATTAGTAATCGTTTCTTTTCTTCTTTTTTTTTTTTTTTTTTGGATTTTACATTTGACAGATAGCTAAAGTATAAATCACCTTTTATCTGATAGGGCTAATAAGACCTATAAGCCTACCACATGTCCTATTGTCCAGTAGAGACTTTGCTTCATATTGCAATCTTAATTATTATAACAATTATAAGTGTAGAACTGACATTAACTATGATTTCGTTTTATAGTTTATTAACACACACACACAAAAAAAAAAAAAAAAAGAATAGAAAAAAATAAAAGAAGGGGGAAAAAAACCAAAAATCTTAATCTTTCTTTGATATTGGTTGTCATGATTTGGGAGAAACGAATTTTAGTGATTCGATAATACATCTCTTGGCATTATGAAAATTTCTTTTACCATGCATGCATTATAATTCTAGTTTTATGTTTGATCAACAATGTGCACTTTAAATAACAGAGGCACTATCTCTATACATTTGAGTACCCCAACCATGAAGAGCTGATATTCATGGATTTGACCATTCTGTCCTAATCATGTCAAACTAATATATGTTTATAAATACTAAAAATTGTGGAGCTTGTATCATATAATATTATTTTGTTTATCATAAATTTTGCAAACATTGTATACTTGAGTTCCTCCACTTCATACTAAAAGTTTTCACTGCCATTAGTTTACTTTTAATCTCTTAAGATAAGTTCGTCATTCTTCAATAATTAGATAATTTTTAGCTTAAATTTAATATCGTACTAAGCCCTGGCCTGGCCCGAGCCCTCAGGGGATGAGATTTGATGTAAGCACGTTCAATTTAGGGATGAGATTGGACAACCGCCGGCAGGCCCGACCAGTATTCGAGACGGGATTGGACAGCCCAAACCTAGGCCTTGTCCGTCCCATTGACTAGCCTACCTATGTCTAATGATCATGATCTTCACAAAGTGGAGCAAAGTCATTGGAATTTTTCTTTCAATGCTACTTGAACAAAAGGCCTGGTCAATCATATTGAATCATCTCTTAATAATTCATCGGGGTTAGGTCTTGCTCTTAAATACCAGAACGTACTGGTTGGGCCTATCCGAACTGCACTCCTTACATCACTAATAAATTCTTACAACTTGTTAGGTGCATCTGCATGCGTTTAATTTTAAAGTTACGTAATTGATAGCAAGTTTGTCACGTAATTGATAGCAAGTTTGTCCTTGCACAAGAAATACAGAAGGGCCCAGGTCTTTTAACGAGCCCCATACCTATTTGATTGTTGGATCAAAAGGTCAGCAAGTGAAGATTCCCACAAGTGGAGATTTGGCATTTAATATAAGCATCCAAATGATATTATTTTGTGGGGTCTGCCTTCGTCCAATTTAATCCTCCAGTGGTTGTATTATTGTCTATGGCCAGATTGATTGAATTCGAAACTACTACGTACGATTTAAATGATCTCAAGTTTACACTCATCTCTTTATAATTGAGAAATCAATGGCAAACCACAAGGAGGATGCCGAGGTTCAAGGTGTCGGTTGGTATAATTCAATCAGCGAGAGGACTTAGATATGCACTTGCTCATCGTAATATAAATCATGTAGGGACATTTGTATAAGGTATGCGAAGACTCAAAATTGCCTACTTTCAGTTTCTTTGGTAAATTCGTTTCCTGTTTTTGTAAACCTGTTAGTTGAAAACACTTTCCTATAGATTCGTTGAAAGTAAAGCTGCTTTTTGTTGGTTTGTCACATGAGAAAAATGTTTACGCCCCAACTACTGAAAAAGACTGTTGCCAAAAAAATCTTGGTTTTTCCTTACCTCTTCTTGAAAAAGCAATTGCACTTCCCTCCACAAAAGTGGTCAATTATGATGACAAACCAATTTTGATGGGAGTAAAATTTTCCATGTCTATTGAGAAAGGATGAGATAATATTATGAAGCAGTTTGAATTTCATAGGTAGGCCCTCTTGATGGATTATAACAACAGGCTCTGGACTCACGAAATCCAGGCTTTTGCTACCCTATCTATGATGATCATAGAGATCCGCGTGAGGAGATAAGATACATTGCAACAGAGGAAAGAGTCAGCCCCACCACCCATTCCATTCCAAGTTACAGTAAATGACGATTCATGAGAGAACAATTGACAGATACCACCTAACAAAACATTCATACAAAACATTTATGAATTATGATGAGAGACAGACTACAAGGGTCTTGATGCATCCAAACGTTATTGTCTGGATGTCTGCAATCAGATACTTTTTAGAGCGGGACAGGCCACCTTTATCAGCCCGGAAAACCTTGCTCTCGATTTGGGCAAGTTTTTGGGTTCATGGGTGGGATCCAAATCAACATACCTGGCCCTCTTGCTACATAGATAGGAGATGGTATTGTGACCACGTTTTTGCATACAAGACCATGTTTTTGCATAAAGACTCAATTGGGGAGAGCTCTGCTTCACCCTTAATTAATAAAACGAAGCTCCAATCCGGGCGGCAAATATCTCCCCAACAACTGATGGGCCTGTGGCCACTTGCAACCCTTCTCGTGTCAAGTTATCGGTAACAATGAAGAACCACTGCTAATATGCAATGCATCACAATAACTTGTGATTTGGAAAGTCCATGATATGCCATGGGTAGGGAATTATGTGGCTCGCATGCCATGGGTCACACTTCAAATCAAGCATATGGCAATTGCCAAGAGAGATCAAGACTCTTACTAAGTATAAGACTTGATTTATGATGTAGATAAGGTAAAGATCCGCAGTAATCAAGGATTAATGGATCTGATCTAACCCCCCCTAGAAAACTTGTAGAAGGATCAAGGAGACATCGGTTTCTTAGTGGAAAAGTCTAACCCCTTGAGATCATCTATATAAGGGAGGTGGAAGCCACAAATTGTGCTCCACTGTGATCCACGTGCTTAGATCTCCTGCCGCACGTCGGATTCTTCCACTTCTCAATCTATCACCATGCTCCCATTTTTTTCCGAAAAACATATGGGATGGACTGGAACCAACGCAGCATGCGAATGATATCTTTGAATCATTCAAGCCCCAACTGCCCAATCACATCAGTGGTGTTAATTGGCAAAGCATGAACCCGACACTATCTAAATGCTAAATGGGAGAGGACAGTTGCATGGTAAATGAAAGGCACGCAACACGATTAATAATGATATGTTAGAACTTATTATAGAGTAGTTATTTTACAAACAGATGAATTTCGTTGTCGCAGCATCATAGCAATCGTAAAGTACGCTCAAGAATGGAGGGACCACCATGACACATCTTATGTCACGACCACAATTTTACTGTCGGTGGCCTCCTCTCTCGAATGGCATATATATGGGTGTGGTTTTAGAGATGTAGAACGTCGATCAATAATATTCAGCTACTTGTTCATCAAAGAGAAGGTGTGTCCATGGCCTCACCACTCAAGATGTTTTGGGTTGCCATTGTCCTTGGATTGGCCATTAGAGTGTCAGTGATAGAGGGGCTCTCGGCCCACTACTATTCCTCATCTTGCCCAAAACTTCTTCCAACAGTCAAGGCTGTGGTGGTGGCCGCGGTGAAGAAAGAAGCGCGAATGGGCGCCTCCTTAGTTCGACTTCATTTCCATGACTGTTTTGTTAACGTAGGTTAAAACTTAGTTTTTTTTTTTTTTTTTTCTTCCCTTCCTGTTTTATGCATTTATAGTGATTTCTCTCAATCATTCCAACCACTGGATATATACAATCTTTACACTTATGAATTTCATAATTCACAGTCTGTCAAGGGGTTCAATCTGGCTCTATGCATGCATATTTTGAGTATATACTTGATATAGAATATCATAATTTACTTTAGTGAATGTAATATAATAATTTAATTGTATCTATAATGTTTTGAAAGAGAACCCAATAGACTGCAACAACATCATAAATGATTTTTTTGGGTAAAAGAGAATTTCAATTAAGCTCAGCCAAAAAGGGAAAACAACTACAACACCACTTATGCAGTCTTCATCACTAGGAGCAACCAAGCCGAATGTAAAATCAAAAGTCCACTCAACACCTTTCTAGCACATTAATTAAGCTAATTTAGCCAGCTCAAGAGTCGCCCTGTTGTAAGACCCACATACTCGCATTTAATCGACTCAAAATCAGAAGTGGGCCATTAACCACCCAAAACATGTGTTTAAATGGCCCTATGTTTACCACCACTACTCTAATTACACCCAGTGGGCCGTTTGGAAACTTTAAACGTAAGCTCTTATTTTATTATTAATTAGAGTTTCTTTTTTTTTTAAATATTAAAGCATTCGGTAAACCTCTAATTGTATTTTCTATTTTTAAAGTTTATTTCCAAATTTTCAGCAACTTTAAGCTAAAGTAGATGAAGCTAAACAATGAAAAATCTGTAGATGTCATTGAATGAAAATTACCTCATAAAAATTTTCAAAATAACACAATTGTTGGGTTCTACGTTATTGTCTTTTAAAGGTGGTCCCTAATTACCGCATTTACTAAAGGTGGGCTCCAATTGCTTTATGACTTAAGAGCTTTTTTTTACTCAGTTAAGTTGTTTTTAGGCTAATTGATATCCAGGTGCAGGCCTTTTATCCCTTTCTTTTTCTTGATTTTTTATGATCAAAAGTGGACCCTACATAGCGTGCCAGAAGGTACTCACATAAGTGGTGTAGAGGAGAATTGTCAGTATCTGAGTCTTGCTTAATTTAGATCTCAAACTTGATATGAACAGTCAATCTGAGCTCTAGCCCTGCGGAGTTGGGTATACTTTCTAATCACAGGGGCCAAAGCTTGAGGTTGAAGTCAATTTAGTGACATCAAACAAGCTCCATTATTTTTTAAAGCCGATTTCAAGAAAGTTGGGTTAAAAGCTCCACTTGGCTGGAGCTAAATTCATTACTATTTAGCTGGACTTAAATTCAAGTCAAGCCCAAGCTACTAAACCCAGGTCAGTTCAAGGTCGAGATATGGCTTTTTAAATGTTCAAGCCAAAATCTCAGGCTAGGTTAAGTACTTAAGTTACCCTCGGCTTCAAATCCTCTAAGGTTTTAACCCAGAGAAACGCTAAGTTAGAGGGAAACTTCACAGTGGGACCCACCTATTATAACCAAAATGTTCAAAATAAAATACCCCTGGTTATAGGTGTATCCTAAAATTTTAACCGTAGGCATCAGCCTTTTCTTGACCATTGGATTGACTTTTTGATGAAAAACGTTATTAACACATTATAAACTTTTTCATCAAACAATCAATCCAAGTGTAGATAAAAATTGGATTAAGGTAAGATTTGAGCACACCCCATATAATTTCAGGACTTCTATCTTGAACAATTAATAGTACAATAGACGAGCCTTACTGTGGAGTTCCACACTTTTTTAGTTAGGAATTCACTATGTTAAAAGCCTCCTAGGATCCAGATTCCAGACTCCCAGGGTCCATATATGCCTCAATCTTTGTGAAATGCCACGTGTCTTATTTTTTACCTTACATATGTATGATGATGATGATTAGGGCTGTGATGGGTCAATCCTGTTAGACGACAATTCGACTTTCATTGGGGAGAAAACAGCTAGATCAAACAACGGCTCCGCTCGGGGATTCGAAGTAGTGGACGACATAAAAAAGGCAGTGGAGAAGGTGTGTCCTGGAGTTGTCTCATGTGCTGATATTCTCACTCTCGCTGCTCGTGACTCAACTGTTTTTGTAAGTTCTCTTCCTTTTCTTTTGACCCATGTTATATTAGTTTACTGGTTTTTTTGTGTCCTGAGATGTTTAGTGGGCCACTGATCACAAAATGATGATGATGATGATGATAAGACAATCACATTGTTGTTAATCACAGAGTGGGCCAAGATTTAACAGCACATTTTATCAATTCACCCTAATAAATTATGATGCTCTACTATGGCCAGGGCAACATTCTCATTTGCTTTCTATGATCATAGAGCAAAAGGGATCAACTATTAAAAGCATGCAGTATATATTATACATAGTATATGCATGGGAAAAAATGAAATTCCATGGAAATGCATGCCCACATACACAATATCAACTGATGACTCATTTCTTTTTCTTTTTCCTTTTTCTTTTTTTAAGGTAAGTACTCTTATAATCAAGGGGTTGATCTCTGCTTGTTTTTGTAGAAGGGAGGTGCTTCATGGCCCTCACCATCAACCCATTCATTTCCTTTCCAAAAGATGATTTTGACTATTCAATTACAAAAAATCAACAATCAATCCATTCCATCAGCATCAATCTTTCAGCAAGGCCAACTGGCTCAAAAGTTGGTCTTCTTCTACTTGTCCAGATTTTCCAAGATACAATCAGCTTTTTTCTTTCTTTCTTCCCTACTGTACTTTTTTTTATATGAGCCTTTATTTTTAATTTAGTTAAGATAAATCATATATTGTTCCATTCATTTTTATTCAATAATTGATGGGTTGATGAGCGTTCGGATTTTCATTCAGTTGGGTGGGCCATCATGGGAAGTTCCTTTGGGAAGAAGAGATTCCACTACTGCCAACATAAATACTGCCAACAGTGATCTTCCTGGACCCTCTTCAAGTATAAGCGCACTTATATCCAACTTTGCAAATCAAGGCCTCTCGGTTAAAGACCTAGTCGCTCTTTCAGGTTTTGTTTCCTCATGTCTCTACTTCCATCCACACACTTTTGACTTTTGAGTCATTACTCTACTCCTTTTGGGCTGGATTAATCCATCCGGGTCCATAGAGAAGTCGAAGTAAAACCCCTGTGGCCCTCAGGTGGTAGCACTAGTGGACTCAACCTTCGGTACCTAAATACCAGGGATCGATGTAAGGACCTCTAGCTCCGAAAGAGAGAGGAACCCCGGCCTTGACCACTCGGCCAATTCCTTGGGGTTTCCACTCCGGTACATGCTTGTATAGAAAATCTTGTAATGGACACCAAGTCATTACATTTTTTATTTTTGTAACCTAAAACACGGCACTGGGTTCACCTGGGCCAGGCCAATCTTGGCCCCTGCCATCTTTGGGTAATACGGGCTACTTACTGAAGCCTTTTGGTGGTGCCCTTATCTGCCCATTATTGTCAGAAAGCCTCAATAAATGTCCTAGCCTCTCCAAATAAATACATATAAAGAAGCCCAATAATTGCCAGTATGGTGACCACAGACTGGATTTAGGTCCGTTGTAAGGAGCACAGCCTGAATACTCGACCCAATAATAATTTAGCTGGGATCTGTCGAGCTTTAAAAGGTTCTGGCCTGGCCATGTTCAGTCAGCCCACTATGCTCGTGACCATCTTATCTTAGCATAAATGTCTTGCATATGCATGAATGCATATTTAGGGAAATTTTCTCCTACAAACAGACAGCTCTATATGGCCCACTTGGCTAACTTTTGATCAAGGCAACTCCTTTCACACTCTTATTTTCCCATGATTTGCAGCCACGTCCAATTTTATTTTCATAAAAATCCTTATTGTTGGATTGAATCTTGAAAAAATCTAGAGTTAAAAGACTAATAACATTTTAGGCTGTTAAATCAAAGGCTTAGATAACCTAATTGGGCTGTTTTTTTTTTTTTTTTTTTGTATGACCCTCATTCATAAAGAAACCTTTCAATCCATCACAACAACTAAGAATGCATCCAAGTGGGCCCCATGAGCTGGACTGCATATCAGTCCGTTGTAGGTGAAAATCTTCCTGTATATTTGTAAGTTTGTACAGATTTTTATACATGTATTGCATATGCACTGACTGTGAGGACTGAATTAAAGGGGTTGCTGGGGATTGGTAATGGCTTGCAGGATCCCACACAATCGGGCTATCAAGGTGCATATCATTCAGAGACCGCATCTACAACGACACCAACATAGACTTGAGCTTTGCAAAGAAGCTTCGAAAGAAGTGTCCTAGACAGGGAAACAATAACCTGTTCCCCCTTGACAGAGTGACCCCCGAGCATTTTGACAATTTCTACTTCAAGAACTTGTTAAGTGAAAAGGGTCTTCTACACTCAGATCAAGTGCTCACAAATTCAACCTCAACTCTCTCCCTTGTGAATAAGTATGTACGCCAGTCCTCGACCTTCTTTCAAGACTTTGCAAAATCCATGGTCAATATGGGCAATATCAAACCCCTCACAGGAAGCAAGGGGGAGATCAGAACCAATTGTAGAAAGGTCAACTAATAAGATTCATGAGCTGTGCTCATACGTCTATGATAAACGTTTATGTTGTCTACATGTCGTCTTGCGACATTATGTTGGGATAATTTACAATTTGAAAGGCAAATGTAAGAGCCGATCAGGTCGCTTATATTGTTGTTTATTGTGATTTGAAAATAATGTATTCCTATTTGCTGATGATGTTTTCTCATTTGAACGACTGGTGGACGCCAGGAAATTCTTCTTGGGGGGTCACAATGTTTGTGTAAGAAACATACAAATTTTGAAACAATTTAGGTCTCATCCACGATGCATTGTATCACAACACAAGGTTAAGCTAGCATGGTTTACATGATCAAGGCATTTTTACAATGAAAAAAATAATAATAATAACACTTAATTCACTCTTTATAGAAACCGAAAGTTTGTTGAAAAGCCTTTTTCGTAAATCTAAGGATGCGTTTGTGCAACAACTACTTCTGTGTATGTGAGATAGAAATAAACAAAACTTCTGAACCCAAAACCGAAACCTGTAGAATGTGCCCCACATTTTCCTCGCCATACACATTTACATCAAAGAGCCTAGATCTTGTGAGACTTTACCCCATGGTGACCGTGGATGGACCATAGCCAATCACCTCCACCACGTCGCTATGGGCAGGCTGTGTGCATGGAACCATGATTGGTCCACTTACGGTCATCGTGGGTCCAATCCCTCGTAGGATTAAATGACAAAAAACATGTTCGCACAAAAAAATGTTGTTCAATTCTGTCTTACATTTGTAGAAACAATTGCCACACAAATACATCCTATAACAAATAGTTTTAAAGTTGATTCTGCTGTTCTTAAGGAAATGACTTTATAATAGACCCTCTCTATTCATTGACAAAAATCCTTTTTATTTATTTAATTTTTTTTAAAGTCATTTGTATTAAAAAAGAACAATAAAAACAGAGCAAAGCCCCTCAAAAGCAATGCTTAAAGATGACGGAACAAATTATATCACTTCTGCAATGCAATGGAGTGTTTCGTTCTTCGAGATATGACGGACGGATCTAGACATTAGATATTGTTGGGTATGGCCATGGAAACTCAAATAAATGAGTATAAGGTTACATATGTAAATATAATGTAAGTGAGAACAAGAGTTTGCCCTATGGTCAAAATGAGCTCGAAGTTGTACAAAAGCACTTTGAGCACACCTGGTTACATATGTAAATATAATGTAAGTGAGAACAAGAGTTTGCCCTATGGTCAAAATGAGCTCGAAGTTGTACAAAAGCACTTTGAGCACACCTTTTGACGAGGCTTAGTGCAGCAAAATCACGTTGAACCTGTTTGGTTCGAGGCATTTATAAAAAGGAATTGGATTTATTGGGGATTTATGACAGGATAACACATCTTGTCTCCCGAGCATTCCACATGCTCCGTTTGATGCAAGATTTTAGAATTTCAATCCACTAAAAAAATACACTTTTAGCCTTATGAATTCTCAAAATTTCAAAAGATAGAGATGGGCGGAGCATTTGGAATTCTCATAATTATCCCGGACAAGAATTCTCATAATTCTTCTAACCAAATATGCCCTAAAGATGCATGTCTCCATGTTTCTTATATCAGTCCAGTTTTTATTAACACAACTAGATTGTAAAAGTGATACAAAATTAGTGATTGAATCCCATGGCACATGATGGTCTTTTGAAAATTCTAAATTGTTTGCACAATGGGGATTACCTTATGCATATGAAACCATCAATTAAAAGTTTATTTTTCGTTTGATGGAAATCTCAGATTTTGCTCCATTATGAAAAATATTGGTTGTTTGAACAAGAGCGTAAAAAAAGTGAAATATTGATTATCAAAACCAATTGTGGACATAGTCTTGATTTAAACAAAGCCTCAAATGGTGATGATATATTGATTATCAAATCCAGTTGCGGACATAGTTTTGATTTAAGGCAAAACCTCATATGGTGATGAACTCACTCACTGCTCATGAAGGTGTTATTAATGAAAAGTCATGATTTATTAAAAATAATCATTTATACCAATCTTCTGCACATTTCTCGGTCTACGTGAATATTGTAAATCTTTGAAAAAAGTGGCCTTGCAAACACATTCAATTCAAATCTCTTAATCTGATGGATAAAGTCACCTTTATGTAAGGTTGATCACATTGTGTAGTCAAGTAAGATCGATTTATTAGCATCCATATGGGTTTGCCTTCTAAATATCTAGATTCATCATGTTGTCAGCCTATCTTCTTTACCTATAATAGACTTCAGCAGTTTTCTAAGAAAGTAAACGTTGGATTATCAAAACACTAACAAAAATGATTTATCAGTAAGTTCATTAATTCTTTGCACACAATGGGGCATACTTCTTGGTAAGTGGACAATCAATTAAACGCCCTATCTGTGTCTCCATAACTGTATAAGATTTCAATCTAATTAAAATCATGTTCATTGTTAGATCATACAAACACAGTTTACCCATAATGTGATCAATTTAATGGATAATAATATTCTAAATGACTTGAAGTTTTGGTCATCTTTTTAAGCATGGAATTAGGACAGATTTGACTGTTTATATCCATGTTATGTTGGCCCCAAATATGGAAATTTTGATTACTATGTGATTGAAACACCTTTTTTTTTAGAAAGTTTTCCAAAGTAAAAGATGATTGCTGCACTGAATCATGGGTAAACATGTGCTTATTCATATTTTGAATGTTTAAAATCCCGACAAAGTGGACTGTACTGGTGAGGATTTAATTCAACCTCACTTGCACGCATGGTGCATGTGATTTTTGCATACATTCCCTTGATCATATACATTTAAATGTTAAATTAAGGGTTTTTTTTTTTTTTTTTGGAAAAAAACCCCTTAGACTCTTACTAGACAAAAAAGAACTTAAAATTTCGTGAGTAACCAGATTGAACTTCTTGCCACACTTTACCTATTTCTTCGCACTTTTCTGCTAAGCAGCGATATCGTTGCTTAAAGAGAGTATTTAAGCTATTTGAATTCCCTTTTCTCATTTATTATCTTTTTCGTCTAAGAAGAGAATCTCCGTAACCTTTTCGATCCTATAACCCTCTTTTGGAATCTTCTCTTCAATTACTCTACTAAAATGAAAGGTGGACTCCGATAAAGAGATAGGAATCAAAGAGGAAAGCCAACCTAGGTCATCCACCCGTGGGCCACAAAGAGGAAGAAGTAGATCAGAAAACCCACAAGTGTTTGGTAGGAATTAAAGGTTGGAAAGTGCTTACGATGGCTGACCTGGATAAGCTTAAGACCATAGCAGCAAGGGGGCATCTCTATCGATGGAGAGGAAATGGGAAGAGATGAGTAAGAGGAAGGAAATGAGAAAAAAGCGAAAGCGTTTGAGTTTTTATCGCTATAAAAGGAGTAGCGATATCGCTTCTCGTGGCAAGTATTAAAAAAATAATAATAAATAATGAAAAAAAAATAACAGTGTTCTTAAGCTTTGAGTGGGTCAACGGATCGGATGTTGCTCTTGTGTTCTGTCTGGGTAGACTTGACCTAATCCACCAGTTAGATGAATTCACAAGTGGGATTAAAGGGTTTTTTTTTTATAGATAATAATAACATGACGCTTCTTGCACGTACAAGAGAGAGAGACGTTACAAAGGAAGAAACGGCAAAGCGTGGCTACCACACGTACACGATATCAATATATAGCACATAAATGATGGTCCATGACCGATAAGATATTGATAATATGTCTATACATAGACACAGCTAGCAGGACATGCATATATTTTGTGGGGCCTACCTATGTTTAATTCAACCATGTCGCAGTCACATTTGAATAGTCAATGGCCAAATTTGATCATGATTTGAATGAAATCTACTACGGGTTCATGATCCGTTCGAGCGCAGGACGAGGTCCGTTCGAGTGGATATGGTTCTGTTTTCAGATATATTTACTCTTTACGTAACAAGGTCGAGCGCAAGAAGGATGAGCTTGAACGCTTGACATTCTGTGTGGGACCGCTCAAGCGGGGTATGTGCGTCCGCTCGAGTGCCCATAGTAAACTTCCCCATTCTTGAAAATCTCTTAAGCACTTTCTCTATTAAGGTCTGGACAGTCCATTCTAGAAATTACATACAACATAAATCCCGATTTTGTCCATCACCCAATGAATTAGCCAACACTCATAAATCCTTACACGGTGTCATGAGACACTTTTTTTTACCAATAAATAAATAAATAAATAATAGGAAGAGAGAGTTTATGTCTTATGTCTTTTATGGGGGAGATAGGAACACGAATCTTCTATGTTGCGGAAACAAATGTTTGCAGTATATAATCCTCCCATCTCACAGATACCACTAGAGTCTAGGGTTATCAAAACGCCACACGACCCGTTAACACGACACGAACCCACGCTATATTAATGGGCTCGGGTCGCTAACGGGTCAAACCCGTTAACATGTTAAGTTAACGGGTCATTTATGAATTAAATCAGTAATTCATTAACAACCTACTTAACCCTTTAAAGTTTTTTTAGTCCTTAAGTGTAGCTAGATTTAATTTATATTCATAAAGAAGAAATTGAAATTTGTTATTTTATAGTGGGGCTTTAGGTGGAATCCACTCAAGATTATCACTTACAGTTTCATGTGGCTTATATATTTTTCTCTTTATATATTTTTGTATGAATTTTTTTTAAAATTCTTGAAATGATTAATTACTTAACAGGTTGGGTCGTATAACCCGTTAAATTAACGGGTTGTGTTCGGGTTGGATTTTTTGACATGTTAAGTTAATGAGTGGTGTACGTATTGATGTGATTTTAACACGAATTTATTAATCCGTAACTCGAATTCGTTAACACAACACGATTGACCGCCCTACCTAGAGTTGATAAGTCAATAGATATCCTAATATGAAAAGAAGTCTAATAAGACCTTTCCATCCCAACTTTCACTATCTTTGAAAAAGTCAGGACCCAAATTAAACTTGCTAACTCAAAAAGACTTGACTCGGAAGAGTCAAGGTGGTCAATTGTAAATCGTTTTTTCCTTTTAATTATCTTAAACCATTTAAAGATAGATTATATATTTAACGGATCGTGTACTGATTAATTTGATTTTAACATTAATTCGTAAACCTGTGACTCGAATTTGTTAACAAGTCACGATCGACAGCCGTACCCAATTAAAGTTGAGAAGTCAATAGTTATCCTAATACTAAAAGAAGTCTGAAATTAAAGACCTTTCCATCCCATCTTTCACTGTCATTGAAAAAGTCAGGACTCAAATTAAACTTGCTAACTCAAAAGGACTTGACTCCCGAGAGTCAAGGTGATCAATTGTAAGTCGTTTTCTCATTTTAATTATATTAAAGCATTTAAAGATAGATTATATATTTATAAAATAACAAATATATATTAATTTACGTATAATGATGATAATTAACTTTGTATAAGAGAAAAGTAAAAAGAAAACCATCCATACAACTTAATTTTCACATGCTTGTCTGAAATTGGCCATGTCAAGAGCAGACTCCATCAGTTGTTCTCTAGTGGGACTTTGATGTTCTGTGATCCAACTAGATAAAAATTCTTTAGTGGAGCCCATCTTTGAAATCCAAACACTTTGCGATCATTGTTACACCAATGTGTGATTAATTATTAGGGAAGCCATAACTTTGATTGGAGTAAAATCTTTGTTATCTTCATATTGGATTCAAAGGAGGACCCCTCTGATGGATTTGTTACAATGTAATCAGAATCTTAGAGTCCCTTCATCCCGAAATCTGGACTCTTGCTTCATGTTGCTTCACGAAACATTTGGCTGAGGACATCTATGTGGGGCCCTTTGGCTAAACCACATGTAAATAAGACTAATGCATGAAGATAACCAATTCCACCATTCGAATTGTAGCAAGTCCGGATACAAATACTCACGGGAAATTTGTAAGGCTTCGTTGTGGGCCTGCCTACTAAAAATCTAACCATTAAAAAAAGAAAAACAACTGCTGCTACTTGAATGGCGCTCACCAGAAATTGATTATATAAAAATGTGGGCGATGTTCTCCTGCGAGTGGACTGAATATAGTTTATTTTCAATCCAGCTCATAGGGCAATACAAATTTTTCAACGGAAAGATGTCAATTGGAAAGGTCTACTCATCAAGGAGGGGGAATAAAAAAATTGCCCTGCCAGATTATCCCAGTACTTCATCTAATAGCGTTAAAGTTTAATGGCATTTTAATGACGGATTTTCTTGAAATGCCCCTACAATGCTGGACTGCATTAGAAAATTATTTTTTCATAAATTAAATGATTAAGACTATTTAAAAAATAATATATTTTTTGCACATGATCAATTTGATATAAGATGATTCATCATTGGACTATTGGAGTAAAATTTGACAAATATCATTAAAAAAAAAAAAAGAAATATTTGTTTTAAACAGCAGTAAAGACTCTTAACAAGGACCTCCCGAATTTCATGGGATGTCCCTTCCAAACTCTAGGAAATGGTCGTGGCCCTCCGATTATGAGATAGCAACAACTGATATGACTATCTAACCACAAAATGGATGCAATTTATGATACCAGACAGCAACTCTAAAAGGTTTAAAAATGAATCTAACTATCCGGATGTGACATATATACAGATACTGCACAATCTTGGCCACAGTTTAAAAGTTGGCTGGGCCACCTTTACCTTTACCTGTCACAACAATTTTCCTCTGGATTTGGGAGAAATTTTATGCCCATGTGGGGGAATGGGGATCCAAGTAAAAAAAAATTGGCCCAATTGATCAAGTTGGACAAACCATCCACTCCACCGTTTGGAAATGAGTCAGGTTTTAAAAATATGGCCCACTGACTAATGGGCCTATGAGCCTCTCGCAACCTTCCTGAGGTTTGCTGATCAGTGAGAATTGGAGTACTCTTGCCTATGTGCTTCATAGTGTTTCTTTTATAAAAAAAATACGCCATCAGCATATTGGATGGGTAGTATCTCCTGAAAAAGAAGGATATCTATGAATCTTTCACCAACATTTGTGCAATCAGATCAATGGTGTGGATTGCAAAACCATGAGGCCCACTCTCACTAAATTCGAGATGGTAGCAAGAGGATTTAACTATCATATGATGGAACTTGGAAGTGACAGTAGTGCGTCACGACAAATGAAATAGACAACGACGGAGGGCAGAGGGCAGAGGGCGGAGGGCGGAGGGCGGAGGGCTACCCATGAAATATCTTGTGCCAAAGACTATTTCAACTGTCCTGTGGCCTCCTGAAATATATATAGGTGTGGTGATGGAGTTTGGAGACTAGGGAGTTGAGGAATGTTCTTCAGTTATCAGTCCATCAATATGGTGTCCATGGCCTCATCATCCAAGATGTTTCGGGTTGCCATTCTCACTGTATTAGCCATATTTAGATTGGTGGTGGTAGAGGGGCTCTCCCCCCATCACTATTCGTCGTCATGCCCAGAACTCCTTCCGACTGTCAGGGCTGTGGTGGTGGCTGCAGTGATGAAGGAAGCGCGAATGGGCGCCTCCTTGCTTCGACTTCATTTCCATGACTGTTTTGTTCATGTAGGTTTTGCTTTTTTTAAGCATTTCTAGTATATTTCATGAATATTCACAACAACTACATACCCTGGTTACAGATGCTATTTCATGTTTTTGGATCGGCATGGACTCATGTAATTGTACAGGTTCAGATACAGGAGCAATCACCTGTGTTTAGTATGAATTTTTTTTTTTTTTTAACTCTGTTCTCATCTACTGATTTAGTCTCCAAAATCCATGTTTTGAAATTATGCTTGCCACATACATATATACTCATACATTAGATTTGTATTTGTTCAAGATGAATACAATACGCGTCTGGCCTTGTATTATGAGGAAGAAGGTAAGATGGGAGGAATAATATTCACCATCCTATTTCAAGCAATTTTTTAAATAATTTTGATGGAAGATTAGATACTTTGTGTATTCTGTTCCCTCTCTTTAACTTTAACTTTAAGGAATGAAGCCAAGCACCGCAATAAAAAGCCTTCCTCGGTGAGAGCTCAAATGGTCTTCTATAACAGTTGAAGTGGCATGTTTTGCTCTTCTTCGGGTTTGACATCTCCCTCTCATCCAATTTTGAGGTCCTTTGTGTGGGGCGAATGGCTTTCCCCTTGCGGTGTTCTGTTTATTTTTTGGCTTGTTTTCCTAGGGGCTTCTGCCCTTTCTTTTTTTTCAATTTTACCAATTAGCAAAAAAATGATACTAATGAATCTAGTCAACGCAATTTTCCTTAACGCACGTATATTTTAACTATATGCTCAATATGGAACATCATCTCCTTGGTGGATATAGGATTGTAACTCAGGTTTTTCAAATATATTATTATTTAATAATTAGAATAACATAAGAGATTTAACTATATCTTTTAGTGGGGTATAATAGCATCAGAAACGATCATATTCGTGAGACATACCAATATCATGGACCCTTAACAACCCTTAACATGAACTCTAATTAAGATCTAGGAAAATTGTTTTTATGCTAATTGTCATTCAAGCGCAGGCCTCTCTCTCTCTCTCTCTCTCTCTCTCTCTCTCTCTCTCTCAATAAGTGGACCTCATGTAGTGGGGGCCAAAATGGTGCTCATACAAGTGATGTGAAGGACAAATTTCAGTCTCCGAGCCACATTTAACTTTGAGATCAGACTTGAGTCTATTGTCAATAGATGAGCTCAAGCCTTTCTTGGCTAGGTTGCTTCTAATCAAATGGGCCTAGGCTTGAACTTGAGCTCGATTTATTGCCATCAACCAAAGTCAATTTTGTTAAAGCCAATTATTAAGCACAATTTAGTATTATCAAGTAAGCTTGATTGAATCAAGTCCAGGTTAGGCTGTGGTAAGCTTGGCTAGGTTCAAGCGCCAGGTGGCGAGTTTAATGTCCAAGCTAAGCTAACCTCACTGGGGAAAAGTTAGGGTCTTCGTGATCAATAGCCATGTCCCTCATTATTAATCACACTAGCTCTATGTATGATGATGATTAGGGGTGTGATGGGTCGATCCTGTTGGACGGCAATTCGACTCACCCTGGGGAGAAAGAGGCTATACCAAACTTCCGCTCGGTTCGGGGATACGAAGTAGTGGACGACATAAAAGAGGCAGTGGAGAAGGTGTGCCCTGGAGTTGTCTCATGTGCTGATATTCTCGCTATTGCTGCTCGTGACTCAACTGTTTTTGTAAGTTCTCTTCCTTTTCTTTTCCTTCGACTATATGTTTGTTGGTTGGTTTTGTGTGGGCTGACACAAGGTTGGAAAGACTCTGACTCTGTACTCAACTCGCCCAACTCTAGACAAAGTGTGTCAACTCAACGCATGGTTGGATAATTCTCCGAGTTGACTCTTAACTCTTCCGAGTTATCATGTTTTCATGAAGGACCGAGTTGAAAATAGGAGAGACTCAGCCGAATCTTTTCATTTCAATAAGTTGTTTGCATTTCGAATCATTTAATGTATAGATCTAATTTTAAATAATTAGAATTTATTTATAAGTGATTATGTATGAGATTCATGGTCAGTAATTTAAAAATGATAATTGAAATGTAATTTGAAACTTATATTTGATCTTTCATATTGGACATTTGAATTAACAATTTATATAATATGCAATATTTTTTCCTTTCTTTTTACCGTGTACTTTTCTTGCATATATAAATTTATTAATTTGAGTCAATTATCATGAATGCATGCAAATAAATATATTTTACACTTTATAAGTAATGGATTCATTTTTAAATATTTTTAAAAAATCTCTCTCGAGTCTTCGCATTGACTCTATCAGAGTCTTTTTTTTTTTTGCATTGGACGAGTTGAGTCTAAGTCATGAGTTTTCCATCCTTGATTCAACGACTTGAGAGAGTCTTGTCTTTTTAAAGAATATTTAAGAATAAATCAAGTACTCATAAAATTTAAATATATATGTATTAATTAATAAAAATAATTTAAATTATATTTCAATCAATCACTTTAGATTGCTAAGTCCAAAACCTCAAAGCATTAATCACTTATGTTTGATTTGGCGAAATTTACCATATATTTGACTCCATCTTCCATCAAAATAAGGCGGCTTGGCAAAGTGAAAAGTTGACTCGCATAACCGTCTTTCAGAGTCAGAGTCAACTTTGAAAAACCAGTAATACAGTGGTCGCAAGATGATGACGATGAAGTCGATCAAATCACTAGTGGGACAAACCGTCTTTTTAATTTACACAAACGTGGCCAAGATCTTATGAAACATTTTGTCATTTCACTTCAACAAATTATAAGGCTCAGTTTTGTCTTATCATTCTCATGTGCTAGCTACGTGGGTCCCATGTTTCGTTGATCCCAATTGTAGTATATTCAGCCTTTTTCTTCAAATACTGTGCATGGTTAAGGCTGGTATTGTTAATTTGTATGGCTCAATAAAAATTAATTAATTTTGGTTAATCCGGTCCCTGGATTGCCCAACTTGTACTTTATTAGAAGTAAGCCTATTATAGGTCTAATGATTAATAAGTAATGTTTGGGTGTAATAGGGTTTTGGGGCAGATATCATAAATAGATATTAAGAGTTTCTATGATATACACCTCTTCTGATTGCATATAGTGATTTTTCTCGTCTTCCCGCCCGTGGATATAGGCCAAAAGTCGAACCACGTAAATCTCTGTATTCTCTTGTGCGTGATTGATCTCTTCTCTGTAGTCCCCAGATCAGAACAGGTATATTGGTAGGTTTCTATTCAGTTTTCTTTTTAAAAGCTTGACTTGGCTAAGACGGGTCAAGTGAAATCAACTCGAAGGGCACTGAGTCAGTTGCTAGTCAGAAACTCAGTCGACACGGTATCATTGATTAGAAGTTAAAACAGTCAAACATACAACATGACTTTCTTGGTTCTAGATGATGGCATGTCAGAAAAATAAGATTTCGTTGAGATCCATTCCCATGAACAAATATCTGCAGATATGAAATTGGCTGGTCCTTCTAATAACCTGTCCTTTCCTTTCCAAATCCAACTCATGATCTTGATTTTGATTATCCATATGAAAAAAAGAAGAATCAATGGAAAGTGTAGCAAATGTAACTCAACCTCTTGTACAGAGTCACCAAGGCCAAATCCCAGAAGTGGATCTACTTCTTGCATGGACTCACATGAGTGTCTTTCTTTCTTTCTTTCTTTGTTGCATGCTTTTCTATTTTATTCCTTAGTAGTCGACGTCTTCTTTTTTATTATTATATGTGTTTTACTTTTTATTTAGTAAAAAAAAAAAGTAATGATTTATTCTTTATAATTGATGGGTTGATGAGTAGTGTCTGGATTTTCATTCAGTTGGGTGGGAAATCATGGAAAGTTCGTCTAGGAAGGAGAGATTCCACTACTGCCTACAAAACTACTGCCGAGGACGTTCTTCCCAGCGCCGATTCAGATCTATGCGAACTCATCATAGATAACTTTGCAAATCAAGGCCTCTCAATTAAAGACCTGGTCACTCTTTCAGGTTATGTTTATTGTCTGTTCTTCAATTAAAGCACTTTTTTGAGTCTTCAATCCAACATATGCATGCACTGAAAATCTTGTGATATCCACAAATTTATAACCTCGAATCAGGCAATAGATAGATTTAAATGGGCCCATCCCATTTTGGGTTTATGGCCCACTTTCGTGGCCTTTTAACTTTGCCAAATCCTGATTTCTGGCCTAGCCTGGCTTGCAGGAGCCCACACAATTGGGCTAGCAAGTTGCAAAGCAATCAGACACCGCATCTACAACGACACCAACATCAACCTCACCTTTGCAAAGAAGCTGCAAGAGAGGTGTCCCGAGGTGGGCAGACATAGCACACTATTTCCGATGGACCAAGGCACCCCTAAGCATTTCGACAATTTCTACTACAGGAACTTGATGAATCAGAAGGGTCTTCTACATTCAGATCAAGTTCTCATAGATAGAGCTTATACTCTCTCTATTGTGAAGAAGTACGTTAAAAAGCCTTCATCCTTCCTCAAGAACTTTGCAAAGTCCATGGTGAGAATGGGGAACATAAGACCCCTCACAGGAAGCAAGGGAGAGATCAGAATCAATTGTCGAAAGGTCAACTGAGATATACATACATACATACATACATATATATATATACGAGATGAATGCATACGTAAAGTAAGTATTATTTACTATTGTGGTGGTATGCTGGCTAGTTATTTTGTTGGGTTAATGTCCTGTATTTGAGAAATAATTGGACCTATATGTGTCTGGCCAAGATCTAGGTTCAAGATTCTTTGGTCTGTTGTATTAGGCCTTTTATAGGGCTTTCAAAATGAAATTATTATATGAATGTACACACGATGCACTCTGTGTAACTCACTCCCAGTTGGGAAGGAGAAGAAAGGGAAATAAATTGAGCTCTCTTTAGCTCTACTTTCTATTGATAGCAATTTTGTCATTCTCAAAATAGTGTTTTAAGAGAGTCGTTGATCATATAGACTTTATTGCCGGAGACTTGTTAGTAACTTGGAAGGACTCCCTAACCAAAGCTGGAAGGACGGTAGGAAATTCTTGAACTTGTTTGAAACAGACAACACGAGAAATCCTTCTTACATAAAAAGGGAGCTGCTATTTGCACCTCCCTTGTGGCTCCTTGCTGCTATTTGCGCCTCCCCTGTGGCTCCTTGCACATGCATTCACAGGACCCATCATGGACCCCTTTAGGATATTTCCAAAATAACCCTCTCCTCTCTCTTTCTCAATGCTCAGCCAACTCTCCCGGCTCCCACCTCCGCCCGCCCTCTCCCTTCCTCTCCATTCTTTTAGTGGGCCCCATGGTAGTAGAGGTCGGAACATAGCATGGCAACCAAGGCCCCAAGGCCTCTTAGTGATGGGTTTAAATGGTCATGTCTTTCTTTCTAAACCCTATTCCCTTTTTCGTTTTTTTTTCCCACACTTTTTTATTGAACTCCTTGGAACAATTTATTTTTTGCTATTGGAGGGATCTCAACCCTTTAGGCTGGACTAATTCTTCCCGGCCTATAGGGAAGCCAGATAAACTCTCCTGTAACCCCAGTGTGGTAGTGAAGTTTCGAACCTACATCAACTTCTGAGTGCAAACCGTGGTCCTAGGCCAATTGAGGTACCCCGATTAACTCCTTGAAGGAAATGATAATGAGAAGTCGGTGAAAATGTTGGGTCCATTCATGGGCCTCTGGCTGTGCAAATGACCTGGCTCGAAAAGTCAGCGGATGGAACGCGTTCCTGCCTCGATTAGTGATTAGTAGTTAGGTCCACAGTTAACGTTGCTTAGTAATTAGTAGTCATGTCTAGGTTTTGGTGAATATCAGCCTATCCAAGAGTAAAATATAAACTTTAAGTTTCTGAAATTAAGTGTTAAAATTACAAGATTGGAGTGATATTTGACTCACAACACGTCCGCCCTCATTCTCATGGGTGTGCATGAGTTCGAACCCAATGTGGAAAAAACTAAATAAAAGAAAAATGGAAAGGCTTAGGATATTGTACTATATAATTAACCTTTTTTATATCATTTCTCAAAAAAGTTGTGGAAAGGACCGGATTGAAGAATTTGTGAAAACCTTATATACTTTTTTAAAATATAAAAATCTTTATGTACTTTTTCTAAAATGAGCCAAAAGTTTACTACTTTTTGGAAATTTCCCTTGAAAGGTTTTAAGAAAATGAAAGAATAAGAAAAATCCAAAAAAATCACATGAATCTTGAGAAAGATTTAAAGGTACGTAGCATTTTCTCACATCCAACTTTCGAAGAAAATGTCAAGAGGAAGAAATTTTTATAACCTTATTTAATTAATTTTCTCTAATATTTACTTATTGTTTTTCTCCCAGATAATGACAATGGATCGAGGAAAAAATATTTTACAAGATAGAACGAGAATAATATTAACAACATTTTACCGTAATTTCTTATATATTTCTAAGTATCTAACCACAACAAATGCATGTCACATCTAATATACGTTCATTCTCTTTTTTCTTGAAATATATGTCATAAACTTCCAACTTTTTCTTAAACTGCATTTTTAATAAATTTAATCTGATAATATTTATAATTCAAATTGATGCCAAACTGCCTTTAGTGCTAATTTATTGGATGTTAGCGAGTGTCATGGGGCGTCCCACGTGGTACCTCCTTAGATTAAAAGGTTACTTGATTCTCAAATAATTAAATCTATGAGTTGCCTTTTAGCAGAACATAACCCTATATTATATGGATCAGTCTAGATCTCCATGTGCGCCACACTGTGGGGCCCACGTAAGAATAGTTCTGGGGGATTTAAAGATCTGATGGAGTCCTCGTATGTACAGAAAGTCAACCTAATTTGATCATTCTAACTCTTTCATCCACGGCCCATAAGTCCTATCAATTTGGATGGATGTAAACGCAGGGCATGTGTAACTATTAGGGGAGGGGGTGTGTGGTCCTGTCGGGTGAGCCATCAGTGGGCCCCATTATAGGTGCTTACAATGCACACGGTATGTTTGTATTTATTGATTGATGAGGACTTCTTCCGCCGTCCTTCCAATTGTTCATTTCACAAGAGAAAATTTCACTTATTCCACAACTATTGGATTCTTTATTCCCAACAAGAAATGCATAGAAAATTAATACCAAGCAAATTCATACATGTCACATGGATAGAAAAGAAAACAAACTGTCCAAACCTCTCCCACTTCCTCTCAATTCACCATCCTGCAGTTCTTCCTGATTTGCCCTTTATTGCCAGTTAGAGGCTTTATATGTCCCATATTCACCATAGACTTGGCAAAATCAGCAGAGAAAGCTCCAGGGTTTAGACTGTATCCCTTAACAAGACCATCAGCTGAGCCACCATTGAAGAGCACTTGGTCTGAGTGAAGGAGGCCTCTCTTCCCCACCAAGTCCTTAAAGTAATTAACGTCGAAGCGTGCCGGCGAAGAGTCTAGAGGCGAGAGATTGCTGTCGCCGCCGGAGCGAGGGCATGACCCCTGGCGAGCAAGTGCAAAGCGAGGGTCGATGTTGGTTTCATTGTAGATATGGTTTCTAAAGGTGGCACAATGAGCAAACCCCATGGTGTGGCCACCGGAGAGCGCGACAAGGTCGCGAAGACCTAACCCTTGCTTCTTGAAGCTGGCAATGAACCCAGGGAGATCCAGGAAGGGTGATGGTATGTCGATGTTCGCCGCGGTCTGGTTAGCCGTGTTGGAGTCTCTTCTTCCTAGTTGCACCATCCATGTTGGGCCTCCTAACTGTACAAATATTAACAGTCAACACAACCATATCCAATATGTCATTTCAATTGAAACTAACTAACCTAACCATTTCATGAATATAAATCAATACAGTGCAAATGTATACTCATAATATCATTTCATTGGAGAAGTAATTAACATAAAATTATGTCTTAATCTTGCCATCCTAGACTCCTAGTTTCATAAATTAATGATACGAACCGCAACGACTGAATCACGGCCAGCAATGGCCAAGATATCAGCACAGGACACAATTGGGCCACCGCAAACTTGATCGACGGCCGACTTAATTCTATCAATCACTTCAAATCCTCTGAGGGAGTTGGCATTGGGGAGGGCATTCTTCTCCCCAACAAAATTGGCCGTATCATCTAACAAAACTGATGCATCGCAACCCTACAAAACAATTTAGAAAAAATAGATCATATACAGCATATATATAGATAAGATGTTAAAAATAGTTACATCAGAATTCTGCACTTAAGCATGCTTTTAGTGAATGATGCATTAGAGAACGTTGATGTTTTACATTGACAAAGCAATCGTGGAAGTGAAGGCGGAGCAAAGAAGCGCCCATTCGACGCTCCTTTTGCACTGCATCCTCCACGATTTTCTTGATGGTTGGCAAGGCTTGTGGACAGAGTCTTTGGTAGAATGTGGGATAGAGGGATTGAGAAGACGCAGTGTTTACAAGGGCAAACACCATGACAACTAGAACGAAGAAGAAGGAAGGAGAGGAAGCCATTGGTGATGAGCAAGGAACTACCACCTCCCAATGGCTTTACAATGCATGCTAACTTGGTATATATATACATGTATCTATTATATATAGTGGGAGGAGAGATGAGAGACTGGTCTTATAAGCTGTAGTTGTTTTTCCTGTTCTTTTTTCATTTTTGTCTTGGCATGCCACTTGCCACACACGGGCAAGCTCTTGGCTGGATCGAGTTGTTTCTATGGTGGCATGAGTTTTATTTATTTGTTCTTAAGTTCTCAATTTCTACAGAGGTTACATGGCAGCAATCAATTTCATAATTCAACTCCAATTGGATGGAGGAAAAGGCAACCTTCTTTCAACTTTTTTTCTTGAATTAAAAAAAAAAAAAAAAGCACTAAGAGTCTAAGATATAATATGTAAATGCTGCTAAAATTGATAGGATAGTTTCATTAAGTTTTGAAGAATTTTTCATAATTGTAAGAAATATATATATATATATATATATAATGGGTCATGGATAAAAATATTCAAAGAATGTATCATGTCCTCAAGAATGTATCACGTCCTCTTAAGCTTGCTTTGACTTTTAAAACCAGCTAGAGCCTCATTTTCTAAAACCTTACATATTTGGCCCTCTATTCATGAGCCTAAGCCACGCGCATATTCCATGACCATGAATGCATATTTGGCCATCTCATTTATTTTTTTTTAATCTTTCCTCCCTTGCAGTGAAACAGTCTTTTGTTCCCATCCTCAAAAATAGTCTGACACAGAGGACGAGGTCCTTAATTTCTTAATACAATTTTATAATTTGAAGTAGTGATCTCCGATGATAAGATACAGGTTTGACAAAAATTAATAAATAAGAATGCCAGTTTAGGTTTTGCTGGACATTAAGATCTTTCAAGTTTCGCCTGGAGGACGAAGTCCAAAACTCACAAGTAGTTTTCAGGGCTGGGGACCCATTGAAACACGCTTGCCGGAGTGCCCTGGGTGAGGTAAGGGCACTGTCAAATGAAAGAGAAGAAGCCCTTGGGCGAGGGAAGGTGCATGGCATGCAAATGGTTCAAATCTTAAATAGCTAAGTGAGAACTAACACCTTTTATCACTTAAAATTTAAATATTCATCATTTACATGTGTAAATTATATTTACACATCCCACGCGTAAAAGACAAACAACCCCTAAGGTAAGAGGCCGTTCTTATGTAGTTTTCTAAATTAAATCAATATAACACATACTTAAGGAATGTATGGTCAAATGGGTTCCAGCAACCAAAATTAAAAGATGTGAGGGAGGAAGATATTATAAGGTGGAGATGTAAATGCAATTAACCCTCACTTCTCTAGAATAAATTACTGCAAAAAAATAAATTAGTTCAGAATAAATTAACAGCATTTTTTTGCAATAGTTTCCAGACTATCCCTAGAAAGCCCCATGAAAATTTGAAAGATATATCACTTGTCCCTGAGATGACAATTTACCAAGAACATTGATAAAGAAAATCTCTTGGGAAAGCACTTGTACCAAAGGCAGAATCCCCTGAATTTCACCTTTGTGCAATGCACAGGAGAAAATTGTCCGTAAATGGTATTCATGTTCTAACTATGAAAGACGACTTCGACAACTGGTAAGGATTTTCTTTCTATTTCAGGAGCAGCAGCAAATCAAAGGCAATTACTATTAGTCAAGCACTACGTGTGTGGGTCACTCCATCCCCATGGCAGTCAGACCATTCAAGCACTACGTGTCTACGTGAGGATCACCCCCATCAAATGTCAGACCATTCAAGCACTACATGAGAGCCAAGACCATCTATACGGACATTTTCGGATTATGACCAGTTGCTAAGTATAACTACATCTTGGGTTAAAACTTGATTTCAGTTATTAAGACCTCTTCTCCCATACAGATTCAGCAAATCCAGAGTTTGGTCCAGATCCCTTTTTTTCTATGTTGAACCCGATTAAATGAATATTATAAGGACCATAAAAATAGCATCTGGATCGTGATTCACCTTGGATCCAAACCGAACTCAATCCGTAACAAGGTGAAAGGCCAACCCCAATCAACTTAGCAATGAGTCAAATTTGACATGCATCCATCCCATTGGCCTAAAACACATCAGATCCAACCAAACACAAACCAGGGATGGGTAGGGGTACACTAAATGGTCGTAATGCAAATTAGAGAACCAGAAACTACTGTGATCAATGACTGCAACCATCCACTTAAGGGGCCAAGATTTCAACAGTTCTATATGAGAACATATCAAAAATTAGCTAGACTTTTGGGTAGTTCATTACAATCATCTTATCATGCCATGCACAACCCTAAATCCACACTGACCTTCAATCTCACCTTACACCAGAATTTTCATGGATCAGGGTGGGTCTCATTAAGAAATTCACAACTTGGAACTTGCATCACATTGGGGATGAAAATTTGCTTTACCTACCTGCCTGAAGGTATTTACAACATATGCTCCATAAAGAGGAGTACAACGACACAAATTAAATTTCTCAACATATGAACCACTGTGTGGGAAATGATTATGACCAGATAAGCATACATGTACTCTGCTAGGCTTTTTCCAAAGTTAGAATCTGACGGTTCTCACTAAACCTACCTGTTGTAGCAATTACTATACAACTCACACAGAAGCTTGCTTTGGTTGCTATTCAAGTTCACTCTCTGAAGCAACCTCCACTGGCAGTTCAAATGCATCAATTTCTGCAAAATATGCTCTCTGCTTGTCAATAAAATCTTGACGTAAGCTGTCTTCCTTGGTGCGTGGTTTCTGCAGATATCCCCATCTGAATTAATATTTTGTGCATTTGCAACAAAAGAAAATTTCATCCAATAACATAAGTATTATATACATCTGTATGAAAATTTTACATATATAATGGCTAATTTCCTAGCTAATCATCAGTCATCCTCACACTCTCAGGGTGTGATTTAATATGACCGACAACTTCTGGACAGCTTTAACACCATCATCAGCTATCTTACACACTTGCATTTCTGTATGGTCAATAAGTTCAGGATAGCATTCTCATAGAACATGCATAAGTAGATCCACAACATAAACCGTCAAGATGGAGTTAATACAATTTCAGTACATGCAGAACACCATGTAGAGACAGATTGTATATTGTCTTGTGTAGTTGTAAATATCTTAGAGATATAATTTGTAACCCAAATCAGTTAATTGAGATTTTAATTATCCCTAATCAGGGGGAAAAGAATATTATAAACAAGCGTTACTTCTCACATTCAGAACACACACAAGATTCTCACATTCATGATGACCATTCTGATACAAAGACCACCCACTGCCTACTTGTTATTTTGTTAGTGTCACCATTTTGTTCAGTGATATCAACATGGATTACATTGAAAGCATAAAAATACTACTTCATTGGTCGAAGACATTAATTGGAGTGAAAATGAACGATCCCAATGATGAATTAGTATGAGTTCAGTTGGAGAGAGATCAGGTTCAGGAGCAAAACCCTCTGTTCAAACTGGAAGTTTTGTATTTACGTATCTCAGACTTCCTTTTTATTTCTATTTTTGTTTTTTGAAATGGTCAGATGAAGTTTACTATATAATAAGAAAAGGCTAATTCAAGAGGAAAGGCTGAGATGGCCCATCCTAAGAAAACAAAAAGAAAAGTTATAATACAAACAATGACCGAACCAGAGCAATACTCCCTGTTACACCAGCTGGTCTGCTAGGTTGTTCACTGTTCGCTCACCCACCTCAAAACATGCCTGAAAATTTCCTCTTGACATTGTGCAATGTCTTCTGCCCCATCGATGAGGATTAGAAGTTCAATCCTCCATGGAGCATCACATGGGCTCAATGCCCATCTGATTGCTAATGAAGAAACCCCCTCTATAAAAGAGGGGGCAAATGAAGGTGTGAAGCTTCTCCAACCCTAATGACAAAACCCAAATGCTCTACATCATCGATTGTTTACAAGCTCCCAGTGGAATCAAGAATCCCCATCTAACAACCTTCACATTTGAGTTTTGAATAACCCCTTCTGCATCAATCAGACCTGGGTTCCCATCAGCACTCACATTGAAACACATTATAATAACATTTCTGCAGCCGGATCATCTGAATAATCAGGTGGGTTTTGTGACAATAATTTATCATCTCATTCCAACATTTTTCCAACATGGATATCGGGACCACCCAAGCAATAACTCTATGACAGACTAGTGACAGAATACTCCCTCATGATCACTCCAAACCAAGAGCAAATTGCATTTTCCACCTCTTTACCTGCTTACAATATAAAAAGAAAATGATTTGTGCTAACAGTGGATATATAATCATCATTAGCTCCAGTTCTGCACGATATGGCAGAGAACGGCTTCCCATAGAAAACGTCGCTCAAAGTATTAGACCAATTACTCCTCTCCTCCTTGGCTAGGATGTGGATGTTGCTTAACACTCGACATTTGTGCATCAAGGAGACTTGTGAGCTGATTCATTTCCTCCTCTGTCAAATGATGTCTTTGTAGAAGATTACACAATATGGTTCCACTGTTGCCCTCCAAATAATCTTCCACAAAACATCATTGATTGCAACCCAGAACAGTGAAGGGAACAGTGTGTAAATAGCCAACTCACCCAGCAACACAACCACAGTATCTAGGGCTTACATCTTGATTTTGCTAACAGATGAGATTTCCATAGTTTCCAGTCATGAAATGTCTTGAGAGGAATTTCTCAACATGGCATGGCAGATATTATCCCATCAGGACAGATCACACTACTAAAATCCACTTTGTTAGGCTTGCTAGATTATTTGTCTCAACTTCAAAATCCACTTTGTTGGGCCTGCCAGATTATTTCTTCTCTTTGTTTGGATGCCCAATGAACATCATGTAGAAGATTGAGTGCCACTTTTTGTGAAAGGATATAAGGAATATGTAGCTAACTTGAATCAAATTTGTAAACCAAATTGAGGACTAAAAGTTGTAGAATTAAATGGGTCATTCAGCTCAACTGGGCAAATGGCTTTTAAGTCATTAATCAGGTTTGTGGAAAATGCAGTCTCATAGGAAATGATTTTCTCGCTGCCAGAAATTATAGAGCATGGCTCAGAAGCAGGATATGGGCTTCAAATGATCACAGTGCTGAACCACATTTTGTGCAATGCACATCACTTTATCATCTTTGTTTCTAAGTTTATTTTTGTAGAGATGGAACAGAAGTTGTATGGCTTTCCACTTTGAATGATCAGAGTGCTGAACCACATTCTGTGCAATGCACATTGCTCTATCATCTTTAGTTCTAGAAACTTTTTGTAGAGATGGAAGAGAAGTTGTATGACTTTCCATTGTCATAATTCTATAAAAACAGAAATGGGTTTTTTTAATCGAGTGTTATCTACCCTTGAGTATATTTTCAATCAACATCTAAACAGGATGTTCAAATATGGTGGCTTGATTGATGGGAAATTCCACTGCTCATTCTTTCTTCTGGCAGCTAATATACAGCAAACAACCATCCGGCATCAAATGTCACTAAGAAGATCAAAGGATAGACAGCATATTGTTTTCAAATCTCTTACAAGTAGCATCGGGTGAAAATCATCCCCAACCACATAGTTCCTTTGCGAAAGAAGCATGGAGCTTCTTTTTTTTTTTTTTTTTTGTTGTACATTAAAAGTACATTCAGTGACAATAAATTCTTTCAACCCCTTCTCCAGAAGTGGAAAATGGAATTAGGTACAGTTCTGGTGGGATTCTCTGATAGCAGGTTTTACTTCCAGTTCCTTATTTGATTTGTAAAAAGGAATCCATGAACATTTCAAAATCAATCAGATTCTCTGATAGCAGGTTTTACTTCCAGTTCCTCATTCACAAAGAGTTTGATGGCCTCTAAATGAAGCATATTTAAGGCGCCATGGGCAGGATTTATTTATTTATTTATTATTATTATTTTTTGAGATCTGTAACCAATATACTAATTAAAAAGATAGAACAGCAGTAAAAAAAATTATGCCAACAAACAAAAGTGGAAATTATATAGAAAAAACAATAGGAGGAGAAGAACAATACACCCCTTGCTTGGCCAAAGAGTTCGCCATTCTATCATCCAAGTGTCAGATATGCTTAAAACTATGAGGACAACACCTTCATCTCATTGAGAATGAAATTGAACTTCCATGGGCCCCCATTGTTGGACGAAACCTAAGAAATAGCATGAGGGATCACTTCCCACGATAAGCTTGACTTGGTAAAAATGCACAAACATTCAAAGAGCCACTAAAGTAGTCATCACTTCTGCCTCATTTGAATCTTTAACACCAATATGCTAAGAGTTAGAGGAGATCATTCGCACTGCCCCATTACTATTTATAAAGCAACCTTCCAATAACCACCAAACTTGGTTTACCTTTTGTAGCTCCCTCAACATTAAACTTCAACATCCTTCAAGGGGAGGAACCCAACTAATCATAGTCCTCACTCTAGAAGGGCCACAACATAGAGTGGCCTCCCAATTGTGCATGAAATCATCTAACCTCAAAACTGTAAAATTCTCTCCTTGAAGACACGCCCATTTAACTATTCTCAACAACACTTAAGGTGGAAGATCCTCCACGATGGTTGACTCCACCCTGAAAACTCTCCCATTTCTCTCAATCCAACCAACTGTGAAATAGTGTAAGGAATTAACCACCATAGAATAGCTCCACAACCAAATAAAGGAATCATCTCCCAAGCCTCTACCATTCTTGTCATAGACTCAAGAAAGCACCAGAAACTTCTCCAAATGGAAGAAAACTCATAATATAAGAACAGATGATCCTCCATCTCCTCCTCGTTACATAGAGAGCATTACTCCAAATGCAAGCTTATCCTTGGCTAAAGAATCTATAACTTCTAGCCAAGCATTATGTAGGGTGCGGTCGACTGGGACGCCATAGGAAATGAAACAAAAATCTCCCCTACAACAATCCCAGCCATCTAAACAATTAGATCTTTAACTATGGTCCTGACCAAATTAACTCTCTAATTTAGAACCAACTGGAAGATGCATCTTTTTGCTCAATGGGGGAATCTGTTGCAACAGCACCCACCAGGCAGACTTAACTAAGCACTAGGTGAACCATCTTTGATCACTGAAAGATGGGCTCCCTGCCAACTCTGAATTTATAATTAAAAATAGGGGCACTTTCTGCATCATGGACATGGATGCTAGAATACCATGGAAGTTAACTGCCAGCCTGTGGCTGCCACTGGTAATCAACAGAAATAGGGATTGATGCCTATGACTGCAATTGCGTAATTCACCCTCCTCCTTGAGGGTCAGTCCAAGTAAGAACCTTATGCAAATATATAAGCAAACTGAAATCAAACTTTTATAGCAGATACAAATATAGTAATGTTCCCCCTAACTCCTGACTTATGGGGTTAAAAAGACAATGCATGTTACAATAAATTGCAGTAGTTTTCAACAAATACAAACAGAGAAATGATAAAACTAACCTTCTTTTTATTAGTGTCCTCTTGCTGTTCCTCTACTTTATCCCTACTGGAAACATGAACCAAAGTAAACAAGGTAAGTATGAAAAGCATGACAAGGCATAGTGGAGGAGAAAAATTATGAAAAAAAAAAAGATCATAAAAAATTATGCAAATAAAAGATTATCATGTGGAGTTAAAAACTTTCGAACACAAAAGAGCTAGAAAACACAAAAGCTGAAAACTAATTTTATAGCATAAGCAAAATTGCAGGTGTACAAATATTCATTGGTGAAAAATAAAATAAAATAGAGGCAATGACAACAGAAAACCTTTTGTAGCTCTTGGTTTCTAATGAGATTTACCATCCATCTCTAAAATCCAAAAAGAAAGAAAGGGCAAAAAAAAAAATGAACAATAGAAAATCTCTCAATTTTAGAACATCATAATCTAGATGGCATTAGTCATTGAAATTAATAAATGGAGCAAAAAATAATAATAATTTTGACTTATCAAAATCATTTATATTTTATAGAAGTACAATATAATTCATGAACTAAGGAGACCAAGAATTTGTATTGAGGGTCATAAGTGTTGATAGGTCCAAGAGATCTATTTAGTAAAATACCAACTATTATCACGTCACTTAACTTGTACAGAATCCTTATTGTCATAAAAGTGAATAATCAAACAAAATGACAACAAATTGCATCTAATATTATACAGTCTTGGAAACTAGAGACGCATATGTTTGCTGTATTAATTAATAACTAAAGAATATTACTACATTTCAAAAACATCCGGTGGGGAGAGAAAATTAAACTTTTCAAGCTCACCTACAATGCCTTCTTTCATTGTAAGATATGATGAAAAGTTAACTGTAAGTTTTTATCCAAATCTCTAATCTCTGAAATAATACTACAACAATCTACAAATCTCTACAAAAGGGCACCATCATCTCTAGCTACGCAACTAACGTTGGTAAGGCCACCCTCTATTATAGCAGCACAGAGGACAATTTAACAAGCTCTCTGCACCTATCAATATGGCCTACATCTCAGCAATTGTTGAATCACAAACCACATGCCCCCTAAATAAGTTTTAACACAAACCTCTTCTTTGGTCAAAGACCACATTCACAATAACCACAATATTTTCTGCAGTGAAATTTTATTTCAAAAGCCTACAACCAAGAGAGGAATTAATGACTGTCACTTTTCATAGATTTTTTTTTTTATAACACACTTTTCACAGTGTTTAAGACTGGATAGAACCCATGGTGAACGCACAGCAACCATTATGAACAGCAATTGCAAGGAACACCGATGCACAGCAGCCATTACTAATAGTGATTGAAAGGAACTGAATGTCACTGGATGAATCTAGTTCGTGGAGCATCATGGGATCAAATTTAGGAAAACAAGATAAACATAAACACATAAAATGAAGAAAATGGTATATACAAAGTGCAAAACAGCAGAAAAACCGAAAAAGCAACCATTCTGTAAATGATTATAGTATTTAGCAGATCATAACATGATTGTCTTGAACATACAAGTATTTTAAGAGATCTCAGCAACCCACCTGGAACTTTTGAATGGTCTTGGCGGAGGACAACTTGAGCAGATTGAAACTGCGACCGCCTTTCCTTTTTCCTTAATCTTTCTTGCACTCGATCGAGTGTAAGTCTTCGAAATCTCCAAATACGAGCAATCTGCATCATCTACGGCAAGAAAAAATAAATTCCAATGAGCAAACAACACTCATATAATGGAATGGATCACTGTATGCCTGCAGTCACATGCTCACGCGCACACAAATATTCAAGTAACCTCCACTGTAACAAAGGTCTTCGAGCATGAGAACTTCATGAAAATTGCTTCATCAATCAACAATACTCTCATCTTGTGAGATACTGCAAACTAAAAATGAAGCACAGAATTCAAGAAATCGACTGCAGAGTAGGCATGGAGCAAATAATGCCCGCTCAACCACAAAGCATGATGATGCTAACTAAACTGCACATTCCTGTACCTTAGGGTTAAATACATAAGTGCATACAATTGACATGTGCATGCACACGCGCACAACCACCACATCATAAAAGAAGAAGAAATAAATAAAATCAGGTCACTAAACTGTCAAAACTTCGTTTCTAATTCTCATTGTTCTAAGACTGGATGAACTCCAATCCTTTTCAACATTCCAAAACAAAACAAACGCTTTAATACTTTGTGTCCACTGATCATGGAATGAATTCGTAGAGCACCAAGTTGACTCGAGCATTGACTTAGTGCTGGTCATTATTGGTAGGAGTCTGTCCAAAATGCAAAGAATAGCTTTGTGCCACTCAACTCATTAGAGTCAACACCGACCCCATCAAGTCAAAAGTGGTATGGACCTACACAAGGACCACCATGGACCGAGTCGTGCATTGATTTGACCAAAAACCTATGTATAAGAGCTATTTTTTTTATTTTCTGCTTTCTATCTTTTTCTTGAGTCTTCCAAAACGTTGGTAGGGTAGCTAACTATTAAAGGGGAAAAAGCAAGAAACCAAGAGAGAAAATTCAAATCAAAGAGAAGGTTCGGAGTTTTTCTTGGAAGTGTGTTTTTTCTTTTTGCCAACAAAAGCCCTTTTTTTTTAACTACTTGTTTGGAAATTTTATTATCATCATGATTGTATACACAAATAGTCATAAAAATGGGTTTGATCCATAGATTTGAAACTAAATTCATGGGATATTGGTGTCTGTTTATGATTCTTATTTTGTATTCTAACTTAAAGAAAAATCATTTGTCTCTTTTAAAGTTTAAACTTGAACATTTGATGATTTGAATCGTAACTATGTTAATGTGAATTTCATGAATGATGACTGATACTGTTTAACTGTCAAATGATAATTGTTCAGGTTTACAGGTGATTAAGATTGTTGCTTAATTTAGAATTTTAGTATTATCACATCGTTTGCAGCAGCTCTGAATCATTTATCATAAATTGGTTCTCAATAATTGGTAACTGAATTTTTAGTCATCAATGTGCAGTGATAAACAGTGCGCCATAGTCCTGTCGGGTAAAAATACCACAGGGATACCCACATCATAAAAATAAAAAATAAAATAAAATAACATTAGAGAATACCTAGATACTCTCTAACTGATTCAAAACACAACTAGATACACAGATTTTGGCATTTCTATCAATTACTTTGTTTTCTATTTTTTGGACTTTACATCACGGTCTTACTAGTTCATAAAACTATCACTAAGCAGCACCGATGGAGCCGACTCATCCTGGCCTGGAGACCAGCACTGGAATTGTTTTCCCCTTCTAAGTGATCCACTTAAAGATGGCATATATTCAAGCCAATCCAGATTCCAGACAATCCAAATCGTTGGCCCTTTGTGTATAGTGTGCAGCTGGAAATTCAAATTTGCTAGACAATCCTAACCATTTAATTGCTAGGGGGATCCGTCTTTCATGGAATTGAAAGCCTAGGGATCCTAAGAAATGTATGTATTCCTCAAAGTGGTTAAAAGGAAGAATCAAATCTGAAGATCTATAAATGGCCATCACATAATCTTCCCTCTAATAGAAAATAAATTGAAGGAGATGGAGAATGAATACCCATCCATCATCCTAGTAAATCAAATCCTAGTAAAGTTCAGGTCCCATCTACATCCCCACTTTATATTGTTCGCCCCTCGCCTCTTTTAACAATCCCTATTTGGAACCCATTTTACCATGAATTCTATTTCTTAGGAAACACTAAAAAGAAATAGAGAACAACAAGAAACCCGCAGAAACAAATAAACAAGAACAAATATAGAGGCCAACGCACCAGAGCACCTGATTCAAACCCTACATTGCTTGCCAAAGCCCTAAAATGCTCAAATCACAAAATACTCCGAAAACTCAGCATCCAGGCATGTGAAATCAAATGAGAACAAAGGAATGAAAATGCACTTTCAGCAATCTAAGGAATCCACAAAACAAAACCAAATCTCCATGTTGCTATTGAAACAGACGAATCACACTTCTCCTCTATAACATGAAAGAATCTCCTGGACTGCATAGATTCCCAATTAGTTGAAACTTTTCGGGAATTCAACAGACCGTAAACAAAATTGGAATCCAGCAAACTGAGATCAAAACTTTAGGGCAATCATGAATTACAGCTCGAAACCCTGATTTACATGGGATTTCGGTTTCTCGAGGGAAGATGGAAAGAGGAATTACCAACAACACGCAATTGATTGGGCTGAGGAGTTGAAGAAGAATGTGGCGGATCGTCGCTAGGGTTTTGCTTCTGATTCTCCTGTAGTAGTTCTTGGGCGTCGTTGGATCCGGTGCTGATGATGGAATTGGAGAGGTTGGGTTTGGATTTAGGCGAGGGTTTTGGTTTGAGAGAGGGAAAGGGATCGAGGATCGAAGTGTTGGTGCGGTCAGTGAGAGGTTCTCTCTTTCTCCCGAAACTTGTTCTTCTTCTGCTTTCGTTCATGGCTTTTCCATGCTCCTACTCCTTTTGCGTTGCGAGGGAATGTCGGTTACAGATGCAGGCGTTTGTTTTGACACTTCTTCCGTTTTAAATATCTGGAGAGGCGGGACGGGAGCTTGTAGAAGAAGCTCGATGAATTTACCGGGACCGTCCGATTATTTTTTAATGCATGCCTATCTATCTATCTGCTGGTAATATGAACGGCTTTGATCCCGTATAAGAACAACACTAGATCTGAGTCCAATTTATTGGACTAATCCTACAACCTCCGGGCGTAAATCGTGGTTTATAAGCCAACTGAGCTACCTTATGGCCCGTTTGGTAATTTTATTTATAAAGTGAAGTAAAGTTAAGTCAATTTAAACATCCCATCAAAAGCACCTTTTACCAAAATTTCCTCCATCTTTTTTCAAAAAAGTCAAAAACTAACTACATTTACTCACTAAAAGACAAAAATACTCCACTTTTTCATACAAAAAGTCAAAAAAATTCCATAACAAACAACTAAAAATAAAATACCATCATAACTCACTTATATTTTATTCTTTCTTCAAAATCAACTTTACTTCACTTGACTCAATTGGTAGAGTTATGATACCTTAACTTAGAAAAACATTTAACTAAAAGGAGTGAAACTCTATCACGGACCATTCGCAAAAATTATGAGCTTTACTCAATTCAAGGCCTTCTTAGCTAATGGGGTATCCCTGTTTACCACCCCCAATATGAGTTGTTCCTACAGTAAAATTGACTGTTTCATAGAAAAAAAAATATATGAAAAGGCGAAGATGAATAATGTAAGGGATTACTCAAAAGCATAAAAAAAAATTTATGGTGCGATCACATATCTAAAATCTAAACTATTCGAAAGCACAATCCCCTATCACATATCTAAAATCTAAACTATTTGAAAGCACAATCCGAGTAGTTTTTATCTTTTTAAAATATTATTTTTTTCAATCTAATTTATCTTGACATTAATAATAATAATAATCAAAATACAGTTTGTTTAACCATGATGAATAAAACTCCCATTGAGTTGAATATTTATGTAATAATATAATACAAATAGAAATTGATCTTTTTTTTTTTTTGTGGGGAAATAAAAATTGGTGTTGAGTAGATTAGATTCCAATATGAGCCAAAACTATTGAAAATGTATAATAACTTATAATTGAAAAGTACATCCACCTAAAGAAATAGGGAAATTCTATATGCACCACTGAAATTGATGAATACACCCACACTTAAGTTTTTTTTTTAATTACCAAATTGCCTTCTAGTGAAATGACGAAATTGCCCTTCACCATCAACCTCCTCTCATCTTCCTTTGGTTCGTCTGCAGTGGGGGTGAGCCGTCTCATCTCCTATTCCTCCTCTTCCTCTTCTTCTTCTTCTTCTTCATTTTCCCTTTCATCCATTGTTTCGTAACCGTTCCCCCGCACTCATTCATGCCCGTTGATGTGCATCTCTCTCCTAATCATCTTCTTCAACCTTTTTAAAGTATCCATAAGTCTCATCATCTAATTCAACCCTTGAAAGTACTCATCTCCCTGGGATACATTGTCTACTGAAAGCAGGCATTTTCAACATGGACAAGCAACTGACAATCTACCAAGAGGAGATATACTCTCTGACTTCGTTTCCAGCTTGTCATTCAGTTTTCCCGCGATATGCTCGGTCTTCCAGAACCGTGCAAAATAATTCTGCACGGCACATTGCAACCGTGCAATGTTTTTTTGCACGGCCACACTGAACCGTGCAATATAATATTGCATTGTTGAAATGTGACATGCAAAATAATAATGCACAGTTGCAATGTGCCGTGCAGAATTGTTTTGCACGGTTCTACAGAACCGTGTACTCATAAACTAATAATTTTGTGATCATATTTTCAGGAGATTGACTCAACTGGTGCAAGTCAGTGCTCTCTCGATTTTACCAATGTCTTCACCACTGACACGATATTCAGAAGCCGAGAGGATCTAATCCAATGGACACGGGATGTTGGAAAGAAACATAGCTTGGTAATTGTAATCAAAACTTCAGATGCTGGTGGAGATGGTAGGAAACCGAGAATAGTTTTAACTTGTGAGAGAAGTGGTTGTTATAGGGCTTCATCGAAGATCTACGAAAAGAAAAATCCTAACAAGGCAACGGGAACAAAGAAGTGTAATTGCCCTTTCACTTTGAAGGGTCGAAAGTTGGCAACTGACGATGATTGGATGTTAACAGTGGTTTGTGGGGTACACAATCATCCAAACGCACAACATCTCGAGGGGCACTCGTTTGCTGGGAGGCTTTCTACGAAAGAGATTAATGTTTTAATTGATATGTCTAAGAGTCTGGTGAAGCCAAGGAACATCCTTCCAACACTGCAGGAAAGGAATGTGCATAACACCACTACGATGAAGAGTATCTACAATGCTCGTCAGAAGTTTAGGGTGACAGAGATGGCCGGTCGATCACAGATGCAGCAACTCATGATGCATTTTGAGAAGAACAAGTACATTGAGTATCACACTAGCAATGATGCTATAGATGCTATCTTAGACCTATTCTGGGCACATCCGGCATCTATTCAGTTACTACGTGCATTTCCAGAAGTTTTGATAATGGATTCCACGTACAAGACCAATAGATATCGACTTTCATTGCTTGAGATTGTTGGTGTCACATCTACCCAACTGACGTTCTCCATTGCCTTTGTGTACCTTGAATCAAAGAAGGAGGCCAATTATAGATGGGCTCTGGAGAGGCATAAGGATTTAATGGATGGATGCATTATGCCACGTGTGATTGTCACAGACAGAGAGTTAGCGCTCATGAATGCAATAAAAGTTGTATTTCTGAATGCAGCAAACTTATTATGCAGGTAGCTTATTTCTAAGAACATCTTGGCAAACTGTAAGAAGTTCTTTGAAACCAACGACAGATGGGATGCATTTATCTCTTGTTGGAACATGTTGGTAGTCTCTCCAACTGAAAGTGACTATATTCAACTTCTAAGTGCTTTGGAACGGAATTTTTGTGGGTATCCACATGCTGTTGATTATATGAAGAACTCGTGGTTGAATAAGTATAAGGATCAATTTGTGGCTATTTGGACGGATCAAAATATGCACTTTGGCAACACCACTACTAACAGGGCCGAGAGTGCACACGCAAAATTAAAGAGACACCTGGATACATCAAGCTGTAGTTTTGATTCGTCCTGGCAGGTTATCCATGCCTTGCTTGAGTTGCTATTTACCGAAATAAAGGCTTCTTTTGAAAAGAGTTTGAACACAGTGCAACATAAGTTCAAACCGGCACTGTTCCGTGAGTTGAGAGGATTTGTATCAAAGAATGCTTTGGATATAGTGTTAAATGAGTCGATAAGAGCTGGTGATATTGGCTCAGATTCGGAGGCATGTGGGTGCGTCGTACGACGGACCCATGGTTTACCATGTGCACATGAAATTGCAGAGTATATAAGGGAAGGTTCTCATATACCGTTGAGATGTGTATATCAATTTTGGCGGAAGCTCAATTTAGAGAGCACCAAGATGAACGAACCCCCTGAGTTGACCACAACTTCTGAGTTTGACTTGATCACTAAGAAATTTCGGAGTAGTGACGAGGCAGGAAAAATTCAATTACTGAAGAAATTGAGAGAATTAGCTAATCTTTCATCTACACCTCTTATTGAACTGGACGTTAAATTGAATACTCGAGGTCGGTCATCATCGAAGAAGAGGAAGTTGGATCGGTCTACGACTCGTGAGCCGTCTGCTTTCGAATATGCAGTAGAGATGAAAGAGAGTGTTCCTATTATATTAAGTAGTACAGTTGTAACAAAGAAGAAAGAGAAGATTAGTGTCCGTCGCACTCGATCAATTACATTTTTTCATTTGCTCCCTCAGTCTTTGGGACCCTACATCCTCACTATTAAGGATGTCGCAACTGATGGTAACTGTGGTTTCAGAGTTATAGCTGGTCTTCTTGGCATGAGCGAGGACAGTTGGAGGCAGGTTAGATTGGACTTGAGTAGTGAATTGCAGAGGTATCATTATTATTATACATTGGTCTATGGAGGAGATGACCGAGTTGGAGAGCTGTACTGTGCATTGTCTTACTTTGAAAGTAATTATTCATTTGATCGGTGGATGACAATGCCGGATATGGGTCCCTTGATATCTTCATATTATAACGTTGCATTGGTCCTTCTTTCATTGCAACAGTGCCTGACTTTCTTGCCTTTGATGTCATCCCCGATTCCACCAAGTGATCGCAGAATTATCGCGATTGGTTTTGTCAATGGAAACCATTATGTTCAGGTCTTCATGAAACCAGAAGCACCTATGCCTCCCATTGCATCAAATTGGCATAGACATCACCATCCTGATGCAAACGGATGGCAACTCCCATATGCAAAGAGCATCGAGCAATTCAGAGAAATTTTTGGAAACAGTGTAGCAACACAAGAGTCGGTGAATCTTGATAGCGATTGATTAGAACTGAATAAAATTTGATGTAATTAAATGAATTATATAATGGAACGTTGAATGTTGGTGATTACGATGATCAATTTATTTATTAGTGTTATTTTGTTATCTGATGGCTATTAAATTGTACATGTTCGGTTTAAAAGTTTTGTGCAAAACATGTTTTGCACGGCCAACATGTAATGTATAGAACAGTTCTGCACGGCTAACATGTTCTGTGCAGAACAAGTACTGCACATCCAACATGTGCCGTGTAGAATATGGTCTACACATTACATGTTGGCCATGCAGACCATTATCCCTTTCATTCCATTTTGCCTAACTTCTTAGTTTATGAAAGCCTACGAAATTGCATACAAGTGTATACTATACAATCATCACAAAATAAAAAAATTCATTCATTATAGGAGAGCTATCAAAAAGGATCCTTACATTCATGCATTTGAAAAAAAGTACATAGGTATTTAAAAGTGATCATTTACATAAAAATGGGAATTACATCACGGCTATCAAAAACTAGCCTCAACCTCATACAAGTACGTCATGTTTCAACAAAAAAATTACAAACTCCAAAATTCTTCATTAATGTAAAGACAAAATCTAACAACACCAAGTGATATCACGGCTGCGTACGTCGTTGGTACGTCACCAATACACCATCCAGGATCTCCAGCGTGGTATGCAATGCCCGGTAATAAAAATCAACAGGCTGACTGGGTCGTGCAATCGCAACTCGGATACTATCCCTCGCTCGACGGATCTGTAAGAAACAACTAATTGTGTCAATACTTAAGAGAATCAGAACTTTTAAAATGGAAACATAATGCTACTTTGAAAACTCAAACGCTCACCACTGATGGAGTCGGGTCATCTTGATCCTCATTAGGATGATAATAGGAGTGACGATCGGGATTCTGTACCCGGAGATGTGAAATCCTAACAAACCACTCCATGTAGTCGGGTGCGCATTCCCATGCATGTTGCACTCGATGGCCGCGGTGTG
This sequence comes from Umbellularia californica, assembly GCA_028538565.1. Lineage (NCBI taxonomy): Eukaryota > Viridiplantae > Streptophyta > Magnoliopsida > Laurales > Lauraceae > Umbellularia > Umbellularia californica. The sequence goes on along the minus strand of JAPQWN010000001.1, from coordinate 5,594,073 downwards.
CTGCGGATAATACATGATCCTCCCAAGACTCCCAATACTGGTTAAGGAATTTGTAGGATACCTTGTATTGCACAGCTGAAGATCCACGAGACGCACGATGTGGCGCGAGCGGTGCTGGTGGAATGGTCTGAATATATCTAAACTGACGAAGAACCCTCTATGGGTGGTAGGGTTCAATTACATCTAGTGCCCTCAAGCAACCACAGAAGAAAGAACTCTGATGGAATGGATTGGCACCAATATACGGTTCCCAAGCCACCTATGCCAAGTAAATGAAACAACTAATTAATATTATATTAAGGACTAGAGATCCTTGAAAAAACTTAAAATAGATACCAACATATCTATTAGCATCTCACCTCACTCGGATGTAAGTCATCCAGTCTCTCCGGCAGCAGCTTGACATTTTCCCTTGCAATCCCGGAATCTTGACCAGGATTCCACCGAGCTGCATGAGGCATTGCAGGCTCAAATCCCCATGAAGCAGGAGGACGGGCAAATGAGAAGTGCTCGTACACCCAGGACTGCAAAAAGATAGTTATTATTAATTATACAAATTTAAATAATATCGTACGAGTATTCAAAGGGATTTACACATTTACCGTGAGCAGTGTCAGATAACCAGCAATCTGTCTCACATCTGCCCTCGTAGCGGTTCCCAGTTGGCGATAGAGATACGCAAGCGCGGCAGCCCCCCATGCATAATGACAGACCTGTCCCAAGTCCATCAGTAAAGATAAGTAGGCAATGGGGACTCGGGTGGACGACTTATCGGTGAAGAGTGTGAGCCTAACAGATACAGGAGATAGCCTCTAGCTGCACACTCTATCTGCTCAACAGATGACTTGGGAGTCACATCGCCGCACACCCGTTTAATCCAGGACATCCTCACTACCCCACCACGCGCCACCCTCAACTCAGCTGACGCAGTCGCCCTATCCACTCCTAATCCACGCTCAAGTAAATCGACCTGTTCTGTAAATCTCATACTGGTCGCTACGTGGACGGGCAGTCCTGTTACCGGGATGCCAAGGAGAGTACCCACATTGTCTAAGGTGATCGTCATCTCACCAAATGGCATGTGGAAGGTATTGGTCTCGGGCTGCCACCTCTCTACGAAGCTGGATACCAGAGGGCAGGAGATATATCGGTAAGACAAATCATTCAGCTCTGCTAGTCCAGACTCTTCTATAATCGCACGAAAGCGAGGAACTTCGACATCGGCCCCATCCCCGGGCCGAGGTATGTACCAATCCTTTAGCCCTCGCCAATGATTGATACACTTGAGCGGATTACGATCATGCACATTACAAATAGAATTCTTCATTAATATAGCTCAATTTATAGAATTCAATACATCTCATTTGAAAAACAATTAATTCAAACATTAACAAAATGCAAATGTACCTCCCCGTGCCATATGAGTATGGCTACGTGCGTCCTAACACTCGGAATTACCGATAAATCGGCCGGACCGCCGGGGATAGGACCATCCCCCGCCGCTGCTGTGGGAGGACTGGATGGTTGTGCCTGGTCTGATGAATGGTCCTCCCTTGCTGCCGCTGCAAGAGGAGTGGACGGCTGTGCCTCCTCCTCTGAGGAATCCTCCTCTGACGACTCCGGGAGTGGATCCTGTCGCAATTTACATCTTCGTTCAGACGCCATTGGTCGTTGATGAAAGGCAGTCGAAGTACTAGCGTGAACACCTCGGCGACGCGGCGGTCGTGCGACACCGATCTTATTTCTAACTCTAGATGGCTCGCTAGAAGAACTAGCCCGTCCACCTATCGAAAGTGAGCTGCCACCGCGACGAGCAGGTCTTCTAGGCATATTTTAATCTGTTCAAAATGAAAATCAAATAGTGTTATAAAAAATATATTACTATTGCTCAGTTAATATAAACTGTGCAGAATGAATCTGCACACTTCTGGTTTGCCGAGCAGTTCGCGTATGAGAAAAAGAAAAACTGGGAATGAAAAAAATTGTAGTTTGAAACTCCCATCCATATTTGCAAAAAAAAAATCCCATACAAGTGCTCTAACTAAGTAGGTGAAAATACAACCTAAATGCATAGATTACAACCTAAATGCATCCATTAAAACCTAAAAAAAAGGTGAAAATGAATGGAAAACTGTAACGAAGAAGAAGAAGTCAACCTTACCTTTTTATGAACAAGAAGAAGAAGAAGAAGGTGAAGCTCGCAGTGGAGAAGAAGGCTATTTTCCGTCGACGAGGGAATGGAGAAGAAATCGCTCGGGTTATGCCAAATTTGAAACAAGTCGACGAGGGAACGGAGAAAGAGAGGTGTGGCGGGGCACTTTGGGTATTTTGGTGGGTGGGCTCAGCAAAACGATTTTAAACATAAAATATATGTGGTGTGTTCAGAACGTGGGTGTATTCATCAATTTCAGCTGTGCATGTAGAATTTCCCAAAGAAATAAACTTAGTAAAAACGAGAAAGTGAGTTCCTTTCTTCATCTTGTTTCAGGTGTACTTAAGTTGTGCCATCCACAAGTTCCTCCCGCTCTCAGATGGCGGCTGCTTCCTCTCTGCGATTGCCATTCTTTCCATGGATATCAAATCCCAACTCCCATTTCCCGCTTTCTAGCCCTAATAACTCCGTTTGGGTTCTATGTCGCCGCACGTCCACTTGTTCCAATCCTCGATTACCATCAACATCACCCCCTTCGTACCAGTCACTCGAAATCAATGGCGAGAGATGGGAATCGATCCGCAAGAAGAAAGTCGTAATGCGTGTCGGATATGTTGGCACCGATTACAGAGGTAATCAAGAAAGCTCCCTTTTTTTTTTTTTGGATTTTATACCGATTGATTACGGAATCCTTGAACGAACTAATTACCTTCATTTACTAACCCTAGCTCTTGGATACCATCTCTTTCTTTCTTTTCTTCATGTGGCTTGATTTTGCATTGAAGCAATGGGTTTTGTTTTTGGTTTGATAGGTTTGCAAATGCAGCGGGATGTGCATGATTTATCGAGTAAGACTCTGCACAAGCCTTGTTGTTTTGAGATTTCCAATTGGTTTTTTTTTCTCTTTCATTTGAAGGTAGATTTGCATGTTGTGTTCTGGGCCCTTTTGTTTTAGTCACTTATTGCATTACTTGCAGCAACTTCAAAATCCCATTTGTATTCTGTTCAATAGGACCTATCCGTGATCAATCTAAATCTTCCATACATTTTACCTGTACTGTGAAGTTGGAAATTATACAAATTTGACAGCAGTCTGGCTGTTATGATGATTGGATTGAATGACAGCTGAACAAGCTCTTAACAAGTTGAGCTCAAGCCAAACAAGTTTTTCTTCATTCATTCTTGGAATGAAACATTCCCAGAATGATTCCAAGCAGGCCCTTAAATTATAAGCTATGTGGTTGATCTCTTAAATTTAAATTCATTACAAACACCTTCTATTTAAATAAAGAAGGATTATGGGTTTGTCTTGCTCTTTTTCCCCCTCTAGCGAATAATTAGTAATCTTCAAGTTGAGAGGATGATATAATGCGGACATACCAACAAAATAATGACAAACTAAAAACCCATACGAAGTACTATAAAATCAACCCAATTTGTACTTAGCATCGGTACAGTAGAAGCTAGTTGAAAAATGCCTATAATACGGCGCTTGAACATTCCCAATATATAACTAGTTATCTTCTGTGAAGAAAAGCAAGCACTGCCTCTTTGCTTTTCAGGCACCAGTGACTGATAGATTTTAGGTATGCAAGGCTCCAGATCTTTTTTTTTTTTTTTTTTTGGTTTGTAGAAACTATATATTTCCATGCCAGTAAATGTGTAATTCATGCCCTAACTGTATGCTGCTAAGGTGTTGGTGAAATCTTTTAGGGCCTGCTTGTTTTTGTTAAAATACATAGGAATTGAATTCATAGGATTCATACCATTAGTAGTTAAAAATGAAGATCAAATGTTAATTTAAAAAAATGAGGATCATATAACGTTTCCTTTTAGGGAAATAGAATAAAAAGAAGATAGGAAATGAACTACTAGGGTAATGGCTGGTTTGTATATTTCCCATCTTCTTTTGATTCAATGTCCCCTGAGAGGAAAGGTTATTTGATGCTCATTTTTAAAAAATTTACATCCGATCTTCATTTTTAATCACTTGGTATGAAATCTATGTATTCAATTCATATGTATTAAAAGGCAAACAAACAGGCCCTTAGTGTTTCTGGGACATGGTAATTCTGTTCGTTGCTAATTGTTTCACTAAATTATGGACATATTAATTTTGCTATGAACTTCTATCTACTTATCAAATACCACATATGGGTTCTTGCTAAAGCATTACATTCTTGTTTTGTTGTAGCCATTGAAGCAGAACTGGAAACTGCCATCTTTAAGGCAGGTGGGATCCGTGATAGTAATTATGGAAATCTTCACAAGATTGGGTGGGTTAGAAGTAGCCGAACTGATAAAGGAGTAAGTATCATCTATAAACATCTATTTTTTTATATTTATTTATTTTGGTATACTAGTAGTTATTCTCAGATACTAAAAGTCAAACCATATTTTCCCCCTTCTGGCTACCAAACTTGTGTTAAAATCCTAGGATCTGTATCCCAAATTCTACAATTCGTATCAAATCTTAAGGAAAAAGAGTCATATGTATGCAGTGAATTCTATGTATGGGTGAATCTTAGGATTCAAGTGTGAATCTTCCAATTCTGTACTTGTTTTATTGACTCGTATGATTTATGCAATTTGTCTAGGTGGAATAGCCATAACCGAATGTCTAATATTTATAATATCTTACTTGCTAGGATTTCTATTTTAAGAGGTTACCAAGTTATTAACAAAACCTATTACGAATTTGTTGGATTTTGTGGTGTTTATAAATAGGGACATTGAAGCATTCAACTGTATGTGTGGATTTCGTTCTACAATCATTTAATTTATTTTTATTTTTAGTTTCTTTATGAGCACTTCTTTAACTTCAGGTGACATCCTAATCATATGATTGTATTAGACCCTTATTATCTGTCATATTGATGCTGTCATGGATAGAAAGTTGATGGATTTTGAAAATCTAGTTTTTGAATTTTTCATTTTTGATACTAAAAAAAAAAAAATATCTTATGATTTCACTTGGGCTTTTAAAGTCTAAACCTGAGCCTTGACATGCCTGGCACGGATTGGGTTTTCATGTGGGCTGGGACATGCATGCTTGGGCTTTACCCTTCCCAAGTTGTATTCCTAGCTTCATTAGCTATCACTTTCTTTTGCTCGTTTCTACCCTTTCTTTCTTTTTTTTTTTTCTTCTTCTACAAAACACCCCCACCCCCCCAAAAACCACGCAAAGCCAAGCTAATTTGCAATTTCAAGCAATGAAATCACTCAAGTTTTGGAATGGTACGGAGTGGTTGAGGAATGAACAAAATTTGCAATATCCCAATGGTTTTCAAGGTGACTTGTTGATGTGAAGATCTACACCTCTAGCGGTGAGATCGAGTCCTAAGATTCAAGCCCTAAACTCACTTAAGAAAAATACCCAAACTCACAAGAGCAACTTCTTGAATTGTATTAGAATAAGGTCTACCGATTACAATAAAAGGCTTCTCTATATTTAGAGTAGCATTAATCCTAAATAAGCAATAAAGGAAATAGTTAAGCCTAATTAGCATATGGAATCGGAAGGAAATCTTCCTAACAATTAAGCAACCTACTAATTTAGAAATTATCTAAACTAATGATAGGGATCTCAAATTAGAGATCATGTGGACCCCATCAAGCAGACCATCAAGTCTTGCAGGCCTTAGCCTTTGATCGGCCTGCATCACTTGTTTTGACGGGGAACCCTCTTGTTGAAGCTGTTTTTCATGAACAACATTTCCTCAGGGGTGGTGGATCTTGCTTAGGTGTAGGATTTTTTTTCCCCAACTCGCGCACTGTAATCACACACCAAATGTCCCTGAGCTTCATAGTGTGGGATTGTTTGAATTCTTCAGAAGTTGTGGCTTTTTGTTGGTTTTATGTACAAGACAAATACCTGTATATAACATTATAACCACTTTGAAGAGCAAGTAGTTTAAATGAGTGAGCGTACTTCTTTTTAAGAAAAAATAAAGAAGACAACGATTTTGTTTTTATCACATCGTGATGTTGACAGGGCAATTAGAACAGATTCTTTAATCTGTTGGAGGCTGATTGGGTCTCCCACCTAGGATCATTGGCATTTTCACAGGTGGTACACAGGGTTGGTCTTTTAGAAAGGAAAATCCTTCTGAAGATGCTGCTTATGGCAATGCTGTCTTATGGGGCTGGTAGCTTGAGAGAGGCTGAAGAATCTTTGAAGATGAGATGGCCTCAATGGCTTCGGTCTTGAGATGATAAAAAAAATGTGTTTTATTGAGCAAGAAGTTGAAAGCAATTCACTGGCATAGTTATTTTATCTGAATAATATGAGATGACTTATTTGTTTCTCGTCTCTTGTTTTTAGATCATATCTGGTGTTTCTTGTATATTTTTTCTTTATCTGGTGTTTATTGTATATTTTTTCTTTCTTTTTTTATTTTTTTCGCTACCTGAAGTCTGGAACTCACTCATTTTAGGCATTCTTTTTCTCTCTTTGTTGTTAATGATTCTTGGGTTCCATGTGTCACTTTCTTTACTATCTCCTGTGGGGCCACTTTGGCTGCATGCTTTCTTTCTTTTAATAAATATATCAAAGAAATAAAGGGATTTATGTCACTTGCAACAAATTTACTATTAGTGATTGTCATATTTAGATATGTGTTGTCAAGAATGAAAGATTCGAACCCCAGAAGTCAGAACAGTTACAATTTCCTTAGTTGCCTATTTCAGTAATGAAGGGCACACGGTTTTGTGGCAACCATTTAGCATGGTGGACCTTGATGTTGATGGAGATGTCCCAAAATCTCCCAAGTTGGAGGACTGTAATTGTTCAATTAATTAGCTTTTTTCCTGGACCATTGTTGTATATTGTTCATAACCATCTACTTTCAGGTTATCAACTGAAAGGATTGGATCCTTTATTCTTGGAGATTTTCTGGGAACCCTCCATCTTGAGTGAAACTAATTTATGCAACAGTCTGCATTAGCAATCATAGGCTTCTCAAGTTTGGAACTGGGTGAATTGACAAACTATACATATATCCTCAGAAATGATAATTCCCGGTATGTTACCATCATAGTTTTGAATTGTATCTGATACTTGCTCTGTGGGGTGTGGATATGCCAGTCTTGTTTGTTCAGCTGCTGGTCCGTCCACAAATAAAATGATGGTTCATCTCAAATAAACATTATTTAGAGCAGTATACTTTATCTGTTTGACTATTCTCAGTCAGCCTTTTACCTATTGGTATGAATTTTCAGTGGGTTATCATTTTTTTTTTTAATTTATTCTTCTTATTGTTTGGTCAATGTTCCAGGTTCATTCCTTGGCGACCATGATATCTTTGAAAATGGAGATCCCTGAAAATGCATGGAAAGAAGATCCAAGCGGCATTTCTCTTGCTAAATATATTAATTCTAATCTTCCTAACAATGTCAGAGTCTTCGGCATTGTGCCTTCTCAAAGGTGAGATTCTTTCCTGTGCAATTCTAACTTACTCTAATTATCGAACATAATATTTTTTATGTGGTATTGTTGAACAATGAATACAAACAGGTTGTATTAAACAAACTCACTGGTCTCTATAATGCATTTGGAATGTTGTTCTTGGAACGTATCAACCCATCAATGATGTAACAACTTTATGAATCACCTTGCACTTGAGTTTAGTCTTACTTATAGGATTTCTTGAGTGGGGGGTGGTTTGCGTTGAAGCGGGATGCTTGGGTTTTGTTGGCAAAATGAGATCCACTCAATGAGGGAACATGGTGGCCCTACTAAATAATCAAAACCTTGAAGGGCTAACCTAATATTTTTCCATTGTCCCACCCAATAATGAAAAGATGGAGTATTAAATGATGAGAAAATCGTGGGTGGGACATGGTATGATTCAATTTTGTGTGGGCCCCACCAAATTTAAAAAAAAAAAAAAAATCAGACGTGGGCTTTATGGTGTTTTCCATCATTTAGTGGGCTTCATTGTATATTCTTCAGTTGAGTGCAACCATAAGTTCTTACATTGGTGTAGCCCACCTTGCTTTCCATCATTTAGATAAATACTAGTGTTATTTTCACCAATAGTTCTAGTGTGATTAAATCATCTTGTGGGACTCGCTTGGTTCCACCATGGCTAGGCCCCACTGCATTTCTTTCGTTGGGCTGAGCACATTTGGATTCCATCATTAGGTGGACCGTGGATTCTTTTGCGATTCCCATCATTGGGTGGCCCCATCAAGTCTTCATCACTGGGTGGGCCATTATGGATTTAGGTGGATCCACCATGTTTTCCGCCATTATCTTTGTGCTCACTTGTGTCAATGGTGGACTCTATCATGATCAGATATTAAGTGAGACCCCAAGTATATCAACACGGCCTCTATTTCCCTATTGCCTTCTTCCAAAGAATCCCCAAGAGTAGTGAAGGAAAAAAGATAGAGAAAAAGCCGCTCGCTCAAAAGTAGAGTATCAATTCTATTTATTCCCATTTTTAATAAGACCATGATCCTTGTCACCCAGGGCCTTGTTGTTTTAAAGAATTGTAAGTTTTTAACTAAATTTTTTAGATCCAAATTTGTAGATCATAAGATTCACTTAAGGGTTGTTTGTCTTTTACGTCTGGGATATGTAACTGGGATTTACATATGTAAAATTTGCACACGTGACCTTTACATTTGCAAAATTTACACATGTGAAACACATTACCATGTTTGTTTGGGAGCACCATTTTTACGTGAGTAAACATTGGAAAGTTTGTATTACATATAGAAAATTTTTATTCTCCAAATCTGTGAATGTTTAGAATTTGATAGGTCAATAAGAAATTTGAATGGTTTAGATCAAAATCTTGGAGTCCATGGGAGTTGCAAAAAATAAAAAAAGACAGTGATGGGTTTTGAAACTGCAACCTGTCAGACGCATCACTTGTACCGATGCTTTTTTAACCAGAGAGGTGAGTAACATTTCCACGAAAACAAAAGAATTCAAATGGCTTCCTCTAAGGCCTTTTTTCGGTGTCTTCCTTCTTCTCTTCGATGTCTGAAGTGGTGGCAGCTTGTGGAGCATGAAAGCACCACCTAGAGTAATAACTTTTGGACGGACTGCATTGCTTGGTGGGATAGTAACAATGGACAACTTACTTAGACGTAAAGTGATTGTATTTAATGCATGTCTGATGTGCCTCACTAGTGAGGAATCTGTAGACCATTTGCTTCTTAATTGTCCCCTTGCCCAATGCATTTGGAGACTGATTTTGTCTTGGTTCGATTCTTGTGGCCCTCTTCCGAATTCTATCCCTTCTTTGTTTGACTTTTGGAGATTAAGGGTAGGCTCTAAAAGAGGAAGGGTTATGTGGAAGCTCTCGTTCTTAGCGGCAATTTGGTCTTTATGGAAAGAAAGAAATTGCAGTGCTTTGAAGGAAAATCCTCAAATGCAACCAAGATAGTGGATAATGTCAAGCATCTGGTGGCTTTTTGGGTCTCCCCTCTACCTTTATTTAAAGGTAAATCGATAAGCTCCATTATTCACAATTGGGATGAAGTGGCCAGATCCCGCCCTATTGCTAGGCGCATCTTCCCAAGATGGCACCCGCTTCCACATGGAGCTTTGAAGCTAAATTTTGATGGGAGCACTACTGGTAATCCGGGTATGGTAGGTGTTGGAGGTCTTATCTGTAACGAAGATGAGACAATTATTTTGTCTTACTCCGGCCCAGCAGGTGTTTGTTCAATCAACAAAACGGAACTACTTGCCTTACACATTGGTCTTCAAGAAGCTTCCAGCTTACAACCTCAACAACTCCTTATAGAAGGGGACTCTTCTTGTGTTATACAGTGGGCGACTCAATCTTCTTCACCTCCGTGGTATCTGGCAGACATTATTGAAGAGGTGCTTTAGTTGTCAGGTAATTTGAATGTTTCGTTCAATCACATTATGACTTCAGCAAATGCGGAGGCAGATAAACTCCCACAAAGAGGGAGTTCTTAAACCTTCTTTGCTCATTTCTGGCTCTACTTAATTTACTTTTTTTTTTTTGTGCCCGTTGTTTTGGGTCTTAAGTCTTTTTGTACAGCCCTTCCCTGTGTTTTTGTAGGCGCTTTTTTTGGTCAGTCCTCTTATACTGTACAGTCTTTGTGCAATGAAAAGTCACCTTAAAAATAAAAAAAAAATAAAAAAAAAACCCCATTTCCACACCATTTCAGGTGCATAAAGCTTCATATGAAAATGGCCTCATTTACATCAGATTTTCACACTAAATGAGTGCAAACAAACATGACCATGTGTAAAATGTTTCACACATCACACGTGCATCATTTACATTTGTAAATGGGTGCAAAAAAATGACTGCTTAGATGTTTTAGGGAGAAGTTTTCAAGTATAACTTTCAAATTTCTCCCCATCGACATCATTTTTAGTTATGGATACAAAATTTTTGAAACATCGATGTATATTTCCCCCTTTCTGTCTTTCCTTTTAGGAGCTTCGATGCAAGAAGGGAATGCACTGTTCGGAATTACTCTTACCTCCTTCCTGCTGAAATTATTGGGATTAACAGAAACTGCAGCGCAGAAGAAGTGGATCGTCATTTATATGAATTTAATAACATATTCCAAAGTTTTGAGGTATAATTTTTTTTTTTTTTTTTTTTATGCCTTTCAATAAGATTTCTTTATATTTTATCTTCATTCCTGTAAGGGTGTCAAAAACCTAGCTTCTGTTCCATAGTCCTGAAGTTCAGGACTTGGATGGGCTAATTGTAGTCATAAAATAGCTCCGATCTTGCTACGGATTGGACCCCAACAGGAATACGTGCTTATTTATTTGTCAGGCGTAAAATCAGGCTCAGTTCCACCCAGTCAGGAAAATAGGTTCCTATGCCCAGAAGCCTCATAAACTAGTATGGCCTTTAGAGAGTGCTAACACAGGCACAGCCATTAAATTCTTAAAATTGCAGCATTTCCATCCCTCCTTATGAATATGTGGTAATGAGTTGTCTTCCCTCAGATATGGACCGTCACTGACGGCTGCATGCTTCATTTGGGTGTATGCCTCAAATATGTTTCATATGTGAGACATTCCAAATCCAAGCTATATCTCATACTTGAGCCCCACACTTATAAGAGCCTCAAACCTCAAACTTACAACAGCACGAGCCTCAAATACTTATAAGAGCCACAGATTTGAGGCCTGGGGTGTTTTGGTGGGAAGGAATGCTTCACCTAAGGCGAACCTTAAGGCGTCAGGTTTTTTTTTTTTTTTTTTTAAATAGTTGTACCATCCATGCCTAAAAATTCTCTCCAGTGGGTCAGTTCTAACCCTTTGGTCGTTTCTCGCTAAGGAATCTTACGCAGAAACTATTCTGATCCTATGGGAAAAGTGGCCGATATTGGAATGATTAAGATCTTCACTTCTAGTCACTTTGAGCACGATCCAATTCTCATGGTGGCACATTCTGCTTGACGGTAGAATCCTGAAGTGTGCGTTCCATGTTCAAAGCCATCGTTGAGGGGATTGCACATATTTTCAACTAAAGGATCATTAAGTCCTTGAATGTTGATTATATTAGCTAGTTGTTTCTAGCAATTTGAAACCAAATAAGAATAATTATAATTTTGAGTATCCATTGCAGGGAGAACACCCATTCCATAATTACACTATACGATCCAAGTATCGGAAAAAGTCTGTTGGAAAAGGCCGTGTTCTCAGAAGCAGAACAAGATCGTCTATGGAAGCCTTGACCTCTGAGTCTGAGCTAGATGATGGACTTGAAAAGAGGGGGATGCTTGAGGATTCTGAAGATCCTGGTGAAGAAAATTCAAACTATAGACAGACCAATGATTATGATGAGCAAATGGGTGACCATCATGGAAGACAAATGAGTGGATTGAAAGCTTTAGATTCCCCGTTAGTTGTCTGCGCAAGATGGCTACATGAACCGGATGAAATGGACAGAATTGGTGCATCTCACTTCAGAAAGATATTTAAATGTTCCTGTGTGAAGCTGGAATGGTTGCTGGGAATACCTTATATTGAGCTTTCCATCTGTGGGGAATCATTCATGTTGCATCAAGTAAGTTCTATCATGTTTATTTTCTGTTCTTTTCTGGTGAAGGGATAGGCTTTTACAGTCCTTTAATGGTGAAAATAACATCAAGTTTCCAGAGGGGTCATTTGTCTTTTATGCATGGGATATGAAAATGGTATTTACATTTGAAAATTTTTTATATGTGAAACACATCAACTTATTTGTCTGGAAGCACAATTGTCACATGACTAAATGTTGAATGGTTCGGATTACATATGTAAAAATCTCATGTATCTCAAAATCTATAAAGATTTAAGAGATGAAATTGAATGTTTTGTGTCCGGGTTAGAGCTGGGCCTCCAGCCCCTAAAACCCAAAATGGGGTGGGTACAATTGATGCAATTGATAGCATGAGTGCTACATCATGTTGCGTGGGCGGCAGGATGGTGTGGAGATGCCCTTCAAATATCTTCCCATTTTCCTTACCATGGCAAATGCATCCTTCGATACAATTGATTGGTACAGATTTCTCTCACATAAGTTTCTACTTACCTTTCCATCCAAACTGCAGCCTTAAAATAAAATTGATCCCAGTGAGTGTGATGTTCTGTGGAGCTCTCAAAAGGTCTCCACTTTCCTTACCATGCAAATGCATCTTTAGATACAATTGATAGGTGTAAGACCTCTCAAATAGGATTCTACTTTCTTTATCATGCCAAATGCGACCTTAGATGCAATTGATAGGCAGAGATGCCTCTCAAATAGGTCTCCACTTTCCTTACCTTGCCAGATGCATCTTTAGATGCAAATAGTTTTTATCATTTTTATTCCATATACCTCTTTTCAAGATTTTGTAGACGTTTGACTTCTATTATTGTCAGATTCGTAAAATGGTGGCAACTGCAGTGGCAGTGAAGCGGGCGTTGCTACCAAGAGATATCATTGAAATGTCTCTGGCCAAATTCTCTCGGATAATTCTACCACTTGCGCCTTCCGAAGTCCTAATCTTAAGGGGCAACCGGTATTCTATTAGGAGCCGTCCTGGCAATGACACTCGACCTGAAATGCGGGATCTGTTGGAATCAGAAGAGGTACTCCGAGCTGTGGATGAGTTCTATTTGTCAATTTTATTGCCTCAACTGTCAAAATTCTTGGACCCATCGAGACCTCCATGGAATGAATGGATCAATACATTAGATGCTAATACAAGCATTCCTAATCAAGAGTTGGATGAAGTCAGGGAGGCATGGAAACTGTGGAAGGAGAAGAAAATCTTGCACTAATTTAATTGTTGAACTTGGCATTAACAAACCCTGGATTGATGGGACAAGGCAATGAGTGTGATGACGACAACGACTGGAATTAGCATCAGAATTGTGAGGCATGAAAATGATGATTGGACATTTGATCGAGTTGGAACCAAAATGACATGTAAGTTATTATCTTCATTTTTATTTTTTGTTTTATGCCTATTTAGAAATCTTTTTTTTTTTTTTTTTTTTTTGAAGCAAGAAATTGATTCATAAAGAAAACCTTTTGTTGAGAAAGTCGGAAAGATTAAGTGAATGAGATTTGAAACTGTCCCCCAAGGAATCTACTGTCTGTTCCTTCCAAGCAATTATATACAATTGAGTACCATAAAAAAAATGGCCCAAATTGTGAATTTTTTTAGAGTGGTATCCATGGATAGATAATTTGACAAACTTTTTATCCATTGAACAGTTCTAATCACCCAACTCCTCATTTCTTGGCCATTGGTTTTCCTCATAATCATCCACTGGGAGCCAATATCAGATGGCTATAATTGTTTCAGATAGCACTTGGCCTCATGAGCTATTCATGGTCAGTCTCGTTAGATGAAACAGACTGAAATCTGAACTACTGAAAGAGGACCACCAGCAATAAGGAATGCTTGGCCAGAACAAGCTGCAGAATACAAGGGCTCTGCTTTTACATTAGATGAAACATAGATGAGTTGTATGATCATCAGCCTATGCATAGGGATCCTTGGCAATGACTGTACATTTTAGGCCCATAGTATGTTATTTCAGACCATTGATTTTAGAGGCCTCATAGTGAGTAGAGAATCTCAATGGAGACTCTAAAGGAAAATCCTTTAAATTCATTACGTGGTCTTTCTCAAATTGAGTGTGGATAACTGGTCCTTTTTTTATTTTTTATTTTTTCAGCTGTCTTTTTATTCTTTATCCCCCAAATGGTAGTTTTCTTTTTATACTGTTATCTGGACAGTAGGATAATCTGGGTTATTTTTTGTGACATGTTCTACTCTGGATAGTTCCTGTCGCTCTACTTGGTACACTTGGTTTGTGTCTTCAAAAAAATACCAAAACATGGAACCCCATGAGCTTGCACATGCTGCAGCGCATTGTCTGGTTGCCAGACCATTGATTTGAGGGGAACTGCAGAACATTGGCCATGTCCTACAGTTGTCTAGATTTCAATCTTAGTCATTCAATATTTTGCTCTTTGTATGCCGAATGTGGGACCTTGTTGATTTGATTCATTTTTGCAGGCTGTCAATAGGAAGACCGGATATGTATAATTGGGAACCATTATTGTTGGGCCCCATCAGGTCAGCAATTTTGATAAACTTGGGAAGCCTCCTTTACTGTAACTCAAGTTCTGGATTCTGGACTCTAGAGAGATGCTTGTATCCTCAGGTCAGTTGACATATAATTCATTATATTTTAATTACTCTAAAATATAAATGAGTTCAACAGCACAGGAGTAATCCAAGCGGCCTATGTCTTTAAGACATGCTTGGCAATGACTGAGGCAGTTTGGTTATTTTGGTTTTTTGCACTCACCTGGAATCACCTTTGTTGAACTATGTTATGCAGCCACTAAAACTTTTGTTATATAAACAAAGGGACCTTACTATAAGAGATAAGAGGGTTCCTCACATCCATATCCAATGCCAACAACTTAAATGTGAGGGCCCATACCTTATCTCTGAGATGCTCTCGTAGGAGCATCTCCCATAAATAAATCCCCCTTTTATATAAAAAAATTACAGATATATACATATTAAGGATCACAAAGAGATCCACTTTCCTTTTATGTGAAGTGGAATTCACAATGCAGATCCAAAGCCAGATGGTATAAGCCTTGGATGTCGACATTACTTGCTCTCTTGAACTCTGAAGTTTTATTTATTAAGATGGAAGTAAGTTGGTCTGATTTGGTGAATAAGACCACAGACCACTTATCTGGTAGGTCCACCATGGATGGGCCATCATGCAAAAAAACCTTCTGACAATTATTTATATTCTACACCCTTGAAACAAGAGGGTTAAATCATTGAAATTTTTCCCACCCAACAAAAGGCCTGCCCACAGTTGGACCTACTAGACAAGTGGACTGGACCCTCTAGATGAAATGCCACAAGTGATTTACAAGGCACGCATTTGGTAATATCCTGATACCTAACTTGTGTCTTGCATAGGCATAGGAGCTTTAGGGTTTTTTTTTTTTTTTTTGCACGCATTTACTATTTACTCATAACATGTTTGTTTGCTCTCTCAATACATATCATAAAATGAAAAATTTTCTACCAGCCTCTTCAAAAACGTGTTGGAATAATTTCTGCTCATTTGACGTCATGGTATCAATCCCTGTAATCATGTTTTATTTTTTGCGACTCTTGGATTCCAAATTATGGCGCTAAAGAGAGGAAAGTGAATGTGATTATATGTAGAGTTTATACTTTTACCTTGCATAACGCCCCTTGTGATGGGTTGATGCTTATTAGAAACAAAACCACAATATCATGCATGCGTGTAGGGTGGGACGTTACAAACCCATTAAACCTTAAAATGTTTGGTTTCATGTTTTAAAATCTTCATAGACTTTTACATGTATAAAAATTTTATATAATCCAAACTGTTAAAACCTTTACTCGTGTAAATGGTGCTTCCAAGCAAATATATTTATATGTTTTACATGGGTAAATCTTGCAATATGTAAACCTTATTTTCATATGCATGACATAAAAGACAAATGGCCGACCGACGTTTTCTTTATGATCTTGATGGACGGTGGCTGGCGCATGTCCCCGAGGGATGAAAGCTGACCTGAAAAAATTGGGCGAGTCTGAGTCTTTCTTAAAAAAAAAAAAAAAAAGTTGTGAGTCCGGGACTTCGACTCATTTAAATCTGGGTCCATTGAATGATCTCAAATGACATTTGGGTTGTATCTGGCTCAGAGTCCATGGGGTTTGATTGAATAGCATGTATGCGGTTTCCTTTAGGTAAGTTTATTAATGTGAATCATAGTGGTGACATATCTTGATTGACACGTTTTGTTCCATAATCACCACATTAATATTCCCACCTAACCAAGTCCCAAATGAGGGTTAAATTAGGATCTTAATATGACAGTCCTATTCTAATGGGTACTGTAATGCCATAACCCTTCATTCTTACTTAATCCACATTCATGCGACAATAAAATATAAAGTAAGAATTACGAAATCATTTTATTACAACCATAATGATCAATTTACATAGTGTCAAATGAACATAAATATATAGATTCTAGTAATGCAACTCGTACAAGCCCATATTTAATACATGTCCATTATAGGCCTTTGATGGCAACACCTTCATTAGTGGATCTACAATCATGATGTCCGTCGGAGCCCCCAATGATTGACACCGAACTATCTCATACTTTTTCTTTCAAGACAAGATATTTGACTTCCAAGTACTTAGATTTACTTGAACACTTGTCATTTTGGGTAAAACGCCTCGCTACCTCATCGTAGTAAATCTTCAGAGGCTCGGAGATTTGGTCCATGATTCTAAGTTGAAATGAAATTACTCAATTACATTGCATAACCCGCGGCTTCAAAATATGCTATGTACTCTGCATCAAATGTGGAAGGTGGTGTGACATGCTTTTGCTTCGCACTTCTCCATGAAATTGCCCTGCCGGATAATAAAAAGGTATATCTTGAAGTTTATTTCATAGTGTCGATACATTTAGCAAAGTCGGAATCTAAATATCCAATCACCTTCAAATGATCGAATCTATTATATGTGAGCATGTATTTGCTGGTACCACATAGATACTGTAGAACCTTCTTTTTCCTTGTCCAGTGCGCCGTGCGTGGATCACTTTGGTATCTACTCAACATTTCGATTGCAAATCTAATATCTGGTACAAGTCTGTGTGTACATCAAACTTCCTATTACATCCGCATAGGGACATTTATCTATTTGTTTCCTCTCTATTTCATTCTTTGGATATTGATCCTTACTAAATTTATCTCCCTTGTTAATGGGTGTATCATGTGGCATACACCCTTCCATATGAAGTCTCTTAAGAATAGGACTAATGAAGGCTTCCTGAGACAACCCAAGTAATCATCAAAATCTTAATAATAGTCTATTACGAAGGTTGCTTCGCCCATGTCTTTAATATCAAAATTACTCTCAAGTTAACCCTTGGTCTCAAGGGTCATAACAAGGTTAGTCAGAAAAACTCGAACTCATGCACTATAACTCACACACTCAATCCTTACCGGCTGAGCTACGGCCTTGAGAAAGACCAAAAAGGAAAATCAAGATGACAGAACTATTCAAACAAGGATATGAAGACATCGATACTGCCATCTCCAACGATGGAAGGGAAAATTAACCCCAAAAAAATTATGGAAGGGAAGAAATAAAACGACCGCGCGCATAAAGATAAAGGGTCTCCCACTACCAAAATCCAAATCAGAGATAGGAAACCTCAGCCAACTATCAGCGTCAAAGTTCGAATACAACACCAACTGGCATGCAGTAGTAGGCACCAAGCTTTTGGCTATGCATAAAACCGTTCATTTTCCCAGTGCAAAAAATGAGAAGCTTTTCCCTATGAATATTACTGTTCATCTGCCATAGTGCACCATTCAAACTGTTCCTTATCTATAGAGGGCTTAAAAAATGGCTAAGGTTAGAATTTTACGTATTGGTTCATCATCGATTGTGAAAAAAATTACGAAAAACTTAGAACCGTTGGATGGGATGCATAGATGGCAGGAATCCGATGACTCCTCCCCCATCGGCAATCCTCCCTCAGGATAGTTTCAAGGGAACAGTCACTAGCAAGGATGGTACCTATGTATTTCAGAAAAGATCTCTTCAACAAACTTCAGAATTTCTGGATATCAATATTGCCCACTTGACCAGGGTGCACAATCCCTTTTTCTGCCAACGAAATTTTAGCCATGGTGGACCACTCAATTCAAACATGGAAGTGCGTGTGCCTTGCTTTCTACAGATTCCATTGACATAATTGAGTAATCGTCAGAAACATCCAACGTTATAATCAAACATAAAAATAACAGTGGCCGCTAATGGCATGGCGGTGTGAACTTTTATGTGGTAAAAAACTTCATATCTTGTATAATGGTCAATTTAGTGATTTTTTTAGTGATTTGGAACCATTTAAGGATAGAGACAACTATATGAAAGGCCATTGAGGAGATAAAATAGGAAAAATAGTGTTATAAATAAAAAATGTTTGGCTCTACTAGCTTTTAAATCGTAGCACTTCTATTTTCAAAATAATATAGCGGCCTCAAAACACTCCAACCGATAATGCTGTCGCTACGTAATTATTTCGAACCATGGTCATAATATGGCGGTGTGAAGTGCTGGGCAAACCATTTCAATGTCCGGCCATCAGGGCAAATGCTGGCCCTATAAGCTGGAGAACTTGAGCCGCCTGAAACCCATACATATAAGCCCACCAGTGTTCGATATGTCACCAAAGGCCGGGGCCTATGTTGAGCCCATTTAGTCGGCAGGTATACAATAAGATTCCTTTCAGGCCACAAGCCTGAGAATTTAGCCCAAGATTTAGTACAAAGAATTTTGGCACCAGAATCTGACATGGAAAGTCATTGAAGCAGGCCATGCTAGGGACTAGGCGAAGCCAAAGTTTATCATAATCCAAGCCATTTATTTACTCGGCTAAGAATCTGAGTCAAGATTTTAACTAAATTTATAATCACCCTGATTGGGTACAGATCAAAATAAATTAAATAAAATAAAACTCCTCTCCAGAATTCAGGATCATTGGTGGAACGCTCAAATCTCCAGAATTCAGGCCAAGAGTGAAACCCATTTAATAATGACAAATGGATGATTAACATGACTTTGTTGACAATGGTGATTTATAGAAAGACTAAATGTTTATAAAAGCATAAATGTATAATTAACTAACCTTGCTACACAAAAATAAGTCCAAACTACTCATTAGTAAGAACAATGCCAAAAAGAAAAAAAGGAAAAAAAACCATTAAATATAAAATGAGTTTTGGCTGAATATGCTCAGTCCTTGTCCAAAATGAGTCAACCCAACTACAAGGAAACGACCAAATTGAGTTCCCCATGGTCCCCGTAACTGCCTCCACCAGAATTTGTATCACTCATCACATCTCCATAGCGATCTGAAAGAATTTTGTATGCTGAAAAACAAATACAATGAATGTCAAAAAAAAAAAAAAAAAACCAAGGAGACCCATTTAATAATGGCAAATGAATGATTGTAATCACACAATTCAATCTTGATAATCAATATGAGATCCAACTAATTTTGATAGTATAGGACCCACCTAATATTGGTAATCACGATGAATGCTCACTAGTGTGACATTTGTAGGGCCCTCTTAATATTGATAATTAATAAGGGATATGTAATTGTGATATGACTCTAGGACCTCACATTAAATTCGGGATCAATCTAATATTGGGAGTCATAGTTGTAGTCCTATAAGAATCATTGATGTTAAATCTTATAGTGGGTCATTATGATCAATGGTTGGCCATGAACTCTCCAATGATTTTCACTAAAACTCTCCATTCATTTTTAATAACCTGTCTCATTTGATTGCCATCGTTTCAAGTGGGGCCCCATAAGGGATAGGCTGACAAAGTTTCATGTGATTCAACTGGTTTGTAGTTGGTGATAAAAAGGATGACAAAGTAGGGTTGACTAAACAAAGAGATAGGAGGCCAATCCACTGCGGCCATTATTGAGGACTGGAGGTATGGTTTGGTGGGCGAGTCGTTGAGTCACCTTTTGTGTTACAGTGGTTGCCACCACCAACAAAGTGGTGCGTGCAAATTCAGTGTGGATGGGACTTCAATGGTGAACCGATTCCAGTTTCCAAAGGCAAATCAAGTCCAACTGGATTTGGCAAGTCCTGAGGGAGGATTGACACGGTTAGGTAGGCATTATCTTGTACAAATGGATGCAAGCCTTCAAATTATTGGTATTTAAAAGCATTTTCAAGTCGATTCCTAGTCAGATGAGATTATGCAAATGCAATATTATGGGCACTTGGGTCAACGAGAGCAATTAAGCTCTTTGCTTTTACAAGTTAAATGCCACGTTATAAGAAATTTCCTCTTTATTTTTCATTGTTAATTATATTATCTTACCTACAATTTAAATTAAAAAAAAAAGAAAAAAAAGAAAAGAGAACTTAAGGATCAAAAAGAGAAAAAGGAAAGAAAACTTCTATCATTGGAGAAGAAAAAAATAACTGCAGTCAAAGCTAGTTTCTAATATTAAAGCATAAAGAAATTTTGATTGTAGCATGCATGCGCATACAAAGAAAAGGGAATCGGAACCTCTGTTTGGATCAATCAAGGGGTGACACATTGTTTTTGTACTTAAAAGACGGAGCTAGCTTTTAAAGACAACACGGTTTTTTAAACTCAATAAGTTCATATGTCACCCCTAATTGGTCCAAATAGGGTTTCTAGTTTGGTCCAAATAGGGATCCGGATTCCAAGAAAAGCGTTGTTGTGTACTATCAAATTTATATATGTTATAGAAGTGCATTATCATATAATGGAGTACAAGGACACTAGGGCATGATGAAAGTATGCTACAATACCCTCGCAGATCTGATCAAATTTCTCTTTTGCGCCCTTCTCTTTATTCACATAAGGATGGTATTTGAACGAAAGCCTGCAAAAGAAGTTCCAAATTAAAGAAACGAAGTAGCTGCACTTTAAGAAATTCACTGTTACATTAATGCATATAAAAAGAAAACAAAAAATCTAATGTGATCCATACTCTTGGAAAGCTTCTTGAACATCACGTTGGATTGCGTGTTTGTCAACCCCAAGAACCTGAAAAACACATAAAACATGATCACAGAAAGATCTAAGAGAAAAAAAATGGTCATGACTCCATCTGAAGCTCAGATTTCGAGAGCTTTTCATGCAAAAATACAACTTAGAAGGACTTAACATAGCAGCATGTAGGAATATATATATATATATATATATATATTGAAATTGTAACATGCATGTATATATCAATGAAAGATAGCAAGTGAACTTGTTCATGGAACCACTAAAATATGTGTAGAAAAGGAAGTTCCAATAAATCTCTTTCAGCTCTATTTATTTTTGTACATGACAGAGCAACATGTAAGAATATGAAAGCCAAAGAAGAAGAAATCAAAGGAACAATGAAAGCATTTACATACATATATACATAGGCATAATTCATCAAAACAGAAGAAATACTCTTACTCTATATCCGCCAATATGCACAAAACCCTAGAAATCAAACGGCCCAAAGATAAAAATCCATACCTTGTAGGGGTCTATGGATTTCTCCTCATCCGAAAGAGAAATAGACAGTTCAATCGAACTCGAAGTCACTGCCTTTGTTTCTTCTAAGAGATAAAGAAGAAAGAAAACAAGCAAAAGCAGCAGACAACAGACACGCGTAGTACGGCGATTCATTTTGATCTCTTGGCGGATCTTAGATGACGAGATTGAATTGGCCCAAAAAAATCTTCCTCTCTTCATTCTCTCTCTTTCACTCGTTAAGATATATTGGATTAGATGGCTACTCCCTCAACCCTCTTGCCCTTTAAATAAATATCATGATCCTAGTCATTACTATTATTTTTTTCTAGGAATCCTAATTATTATTAGATTAGAGTTTCACCCTCACCTTAAGTAGGAATCTCCATCTCCAAGAATCTGGATTTTGACAATCAGCATAAAGAAAATTCAAGACTCCAAGAAAGCATGGTCTTTTTTTTTTGGGGATTTTAGATAGAGAAGCAATGTGGACTCTTTCTTTAGTAAAAATGCTTTAATTTTTTTTATATATTTTTATGGGAATGAAGCATATGTTTAAAATTGGCTTCTTAAATTAGAATTCTTTAAAAATTCAAACTATTTAGTTCCCAAATCTCAAAGCAAATCATCACCCAAAACGTGTACAGCATAAGAATATGAGTCTCAACTCTCAACTCATCTATCCAATGAATTGCAACTATCTATTCACATTCATGTAAAAAAGAGTCTCGTTAGATCCAGACTCTATATAATTATCCGTTCTAAATATCACAAACCTCATGGCTCTATTTGTTTCATGAAATAAGAGTGTGTCTTAGGATTTGGACTCTATTTGTTTTATCCAATGATGATGGAGTTTATCACTAATTCCATATGAGATCATGTATATTTCGAGCTCTCTGGGATTTCTCTTTTTCATAAATAAGTATTGTCTCGGATTAAAGCCCATGTTTCTCTCTCTTTTAAGGATAGATTTCTTTTCCCTTCTAGAAAATAATCTTCTTGTGGTATCCAATAGATGAAGATCCTAGCTTCGACCGGCCATTAGAATAAAAGAACATAGTTGCAACAACCCATCTCACTCTCTTATGGCCAACGCAAATTTATGAACTTCATTGATATTACTATTACTAAGATGCACAATTTAAGCAAAAACTTAAACTCTTTTAGATATGAACACGAAACCCAATCAACTAAACTCCATCTTTAAATGATAGGTAAATTAAATATTTTTTTTAAATAAAAACATGATTCACCTAGGCCCGGGCTTAACCCTATTAAGTAGGACTGCACATGGGTGGTTCGGATCGGTTTAACACTAAAACCAATAACCTAACCAAACCTGTCGGTTTTTTAATTAATTGATCCAATCCGACCGATGGAGATGGCGTAAACCGAACCAAACCAAACAGTTCGTTCGGTTAAACCGTTGTTTTTTATTTATTTATTTTTTTTAAATCAAACATTAAAATTTTCAAAATTATGATACCACGACCTTTGCATTTATTGCAATATTTAGTGCAAACATAAAAATCCAACATTCTAGACTTGACTAAATGTATATAAAAAAAATTCTACTCAAAAAAGAGAGTTTGGACTAAACGCCAGCGCACAAAAAAAATAAATAAAAAAATAAACATTAACCAGCTTGCGGTGAAACATTCAATCCACATGATACAATTTGGAATTATAATAGAATAATAGTTCATGTAAGAAAAGTCACACACAAACGGAATCTGTATCAGATTCCACTGTATTTTTTAGAAATGAAAGTTTCTTAACACATTGGTTATGTGAGACCAAAATCAACTATCAAAAGGCTTGGCTCTACTGGTTTTTCTGGCTCTGCTGGTTTTTCTAGCATTCTCAAGAGTGCAGCCTTCTAATAAAAGCTTTATTGAAATGAGGTAGGAATTATAATGGAAGAAAAACATCCCGTACAGTAATCCCTCCATCTGCAATGAAGTATCAAAAAGCATTTAAGAGATTAAAGGAGATGCACTGAGGCAGTGTTGACGGTTGAGTTCATGTAAGAATGGAGTTGTGGAATGTAACTTTGAAAGTAGTAAAAAACGAAATCCTAAGGCTAAAATAGTAAAAAAACAATATTAAGTAACTGCGTATGGTCAGTTCGGTTTAAGCGGTTAACCGTGAGCTCAAACCGATAACCGACCGATGTAAGCGGTTTTTATGATTTTCAAACCATTAATCGAACCGATCTACTATAAACCGATCCAAACCGCCCGGTTCGGTCGGTTCGGTTCGGTTTTGCGGTGGTACTGGATTTTTTGTGCAGCCCTACTTTTTAGGTGTGTCAAGTTTTGGCCAAACACTTATGTCAAGAGTAGGGCTAGGGTCTGGGTCCAACCCAGACCACGACCACCTCTATTATCAACCGTTTATTTAAAATCTTTTCATTGGTTAAATTTCTGAAGTCATTTATGGAGAGCACTACCCGATGTGGGTGCACCAAATTTAATGGGATCCACTGACAGCATTTATCACTTAGAAATGGATCTTAAAAATTTTTAGAATCCATTTAAAAAAAATTGCAATGGAAACATAATGTTGATTAGTTTGGATAGTGTTTCTAAATAGGATGTTGGAGATAATACAATCACACACACGGACTCAACATTCGCACCGGAACGGCTTTATTCTTAATTTCAAATCTCGTCCAAAAGTAGATTGGAAAGAAATCATATCATGTTTCAAAGATCACTTTTATTCTGGTTGCCAGACCATTGATATGCTGGGAACTGCAGAACATTGGACATGTCCTACAGTTATCTAGATTTCAATCTTAGTCATTCAATATTTTGCCCTTTGTATGCGGAATGTGGGACGTTGTTGATTTGGCAGGCTGTCAATCAGACGACCGGATATGTATAATTGGGAACCATTGTTGTTGGGCCCCATCAGGTTAGCAATTTTGATAAACTTGGGAAGCCTCCTTTACTGTAACTCAGGCCCCGTTTGGCACATGTTCTGGATTCTGGACTCTGGACTCTGGAGAGATGCTTTGTATCTTCAGGTCAGTGGACATATAATTCATTATATTTTAATTACTTTAAAATATAAATGAGTCAAAATTGTAAATCCTAAAACTGTCCCTGAATTAGGCCTCCATGACAGGGATGAAGAAATGGGGTTAAAACAAAAGGGCAAAAAAACCCTTAACACATGAGACCCAGCAACAGCACAGGAGTAATCCAAGTGGCCTATGTCATGAAGACACGCCTGGCAATGACTAAGGCAGTTTGGTTATTTGGGTTTTGGACTCACCTGGAATCACCTTTGTTGAGCTATGTTGTGCACCCATTAGAACTTTTGTTATATAACTAAGAAGGGTTTGGTCGGAGGTCTCTTAATTTTGGTTTTTATTGCAAACAGTCTCGATGTAATTAAGTTTTGGCACATGGACTAGAGGCCTTAATCGAAAATCATGTGGATTAAAGGCCTTAAACAACAATGTTAAGGGGCTTTTGGCTAATTTTCTTTTGAAATTATACTAGTATGCAGCACAAATATAGGGTATGGACTTGTTTATGTCTCCCAAAAATAAAAGAAACTATAAAAACAAAATTAGAAAAAAAAAACTTGTATCGGGATACAACTTTTTTTTAGGGTACCATGGATACAACTAGATAGGCACAAATGTTGATATGATCGAGTTGAGCTGTAATTTAAAACCTAACTGATCAAAAAAGAAATTTCAAATGCTTTATAAAATGCAATTGATTGCTATGGAAAGCTTGGCACATGAAATTCCAGTTAGAAATCACTTCTTACAAGGCCCCCAAAGACCTACTTAGCTGCTTTTCTTATTACAAGACACTGACAGAAAAGTGGATAAAATTTTTAATGTAGATTTTTTCCCTCATTTTCTTAGTCAAATGTGCTCATGGTTTGACTAGAAGAGGTCATGCGTTGGTACAAATTGGGCCTAAGTTGGATCCATATATTTATCATGGCTTTTCTTTTTGTTTTACGTTTTCTTTTCTTTGTGATAACTCAGGGTATCCCCCGCCCAGCCCTTTTAATCTATAAAGCCAATATGGCCTTTCTTAAATTTTATCTTGATTTGTTTTTGCTGTTTCCTTTTAACAATCTCCTGCTAGTCCCCTAAAATGGACTTTCAACCGTGGGACCCCTACGATCTAACCCTGCTGGGTAGGTGGGTAGTTGTAACTTAAAAAAACTTGTACTATCTTCTTGGATCGCAATGGTCCATACCTCCCTGCTTCCATCAGGCAGGCTGGATCCTGTGCGAGTGCCTCTCAAGCGGATTTATGTATCCCTGTTAGTTAAGCTGGATATTTTGGATGACTAGTCGATCTGGTTTTTGTCCATAGTTGTAGGTCACGTGAGGTCATGGTAAATTCATATTTGACAATTGTAGATCCGTGAGGATTGGGATCATTTGAGATTATCATTTTTTAGTATCTTGAGGTACCGAGACTCCCTCAATAAGACGTGAAAACCCTCTCTTATAAGTGGGGCGGTATAAAAATCCTCAAATTTGTAAATTCCGATCGCATGTTATCAAACATGATCTAAGGAACCCTCAACTATACAAACCCCTAATTAGGAAATCCCTATTTCAGGGTCATCGAAGAATCTTCTATTTGTTACCAAAGGTGACCTTTAATGTGAGAAAATTTGAAAATAAGGAACATGGATGTAAGCTATATGCTTATCAAATTGGCTACACCCATTTTTCCAACATTCATTCCTGCTTTAATGAGGGCCTTATAATTTCTTGTAGAGTGGAACTGACTAATGACTATGATTTTTTTGGCCTTTTTAGGGCATCGTCACTAATTCTTGCATGGACGTTTCTATCTCTACCCCACGATTGGCAATCGGCATTATTCATCCCTGTATTCAACATGTTTCGTTTGGTAATCGACGTAGAGGAGATATAAAACTCTCTGAAATGCTATGGATTAAATTTGAAAGGGACGGTGACTCGGTACTCCAAATGCACACTTTCTATCACCCAAAGAGCCTGGTTGTTCATTGATAGAAAGGTTAAATGGGAGGATCACGTGACACTTACACACCAATGAAGTCACAATCACATGCTCATATACAATACTCCGAACAGAATAACATCCATTATATACAGTAAAAAAGTAGCCCACAGTAGCCCACATGTTTTCGATCATCTACAACGTCACCAGCGTTTCAGAAGGATGACAGTGCTAACAATTGAAGCCATCCATAAAGATGTAATGGTGCCAGGATACAAGTTTGAAAGGAATGAAAAGGTCATACTGTCATGGGTCAGTGAAAAAAATAAAAAAACAAAAGGTAAAACAGAAACAGTACTACCATCTGATCATCCTGACTCATAATTCAAGCACTACAAAAAGTTTCAAAGCTTCTTTTGTAAAGATAATCCAATGGTGATATACGTGGACGAGTGTTCAATTGGGGTGAGAGTTAATTCAATGGAATAATTAAAAAATCATATATTATGAACATGAAAAATAAAAAATCATCCAAGGAACACACAACTGTACCCTAGTGGTAAGGAAGTCTCATCTTACACAGCCACTCGAGATGGAGCCTGGGCTGGTAGGTTGCCACATGAGTACTATACTGAAAAATAAAATCATCCAATTTGCTCCCATTGCACTTTTACATATATACCATAGAATGAGATAAGCTCATGGTTAGACAATATACCAAGACAAACTGAAACTCATCGTAAGGATTCCTTTTGGAAAGGGTGAGATGTTGTCTTACTATTCAAAACCATAGCGTGTTCATGACATATGATATCATCAACAGGATGGAGATATTGGACCTTCCCTAGGTACATATGTGTCTATGTGATAGAAAAAAGGCAATAGATTACAAGTTCGCATTATTTAAGTCTTATGTCCAACATAAAGAACCAATATCCACCCCATTTTTTTTACATGCAATTCTCTGTATCCAACTGTCGGGATCGATAGAATACAATCTACTTTCTGACAGGATGGTATTATATTTCCAGCCTTTTACAACACAATACATCTGCACGTGAGAATCCTATGGAAACTCTCCACCACAAAATCTACCTCAAGATAATTTCACATAGATACTATATACTATCTCAATCCTGAGTGCATTTCCATGGTTATGGGAAGTAGTCAAGTAGCCCCCAGTACTTTATTAAGTTCTTATCTAAGGCCATACCACTTTTAAGTCCCAGTCCCCAGGATCTATCCACTTTTGATTGTTCTACTTCTGCCTCCTGTCGCTGTCTATGCTGTAAAGGGTAATTATCCCTTATTTTTCACTTGCATTCTTTAAACGGATCTTACCATAATAAAATATGTATTAGATAAGTGAATACTTCCTTTTATAAGAGCTAGAGCGGTGGGGGCGGTCCTCACTAGCTATATATCACAACTTTGAGGTTGTAGGTTTAAGTTATTTTAACCAAGAAGAAAAAGAAAAAAAACATTCTTGTGAAGAAGATCTATCTCCAGAGATAATCTCACACCAAAAATGATTTTTGTTGATCAGAAGAACATCACATTTCTTATATTGGTAATAGAGGTGCATCTTACCATTGCACCAAAGGGCAGAAGATCAACAGAAAAGAATATGGACTCTTGGGCAAATTTATATGTTGATCATAAGAACATCACAATTTACCTTTTTTTTATTTTTTTTTCATATGCATGATTTTTTTGATGAATAAGCTTATATGTTTCAAAAGGGGCATATTGCAAGACACGTTTCTTTGAATTTGTTCTTAAAAGTCCTTAGGACTAATTTTTTTTAAGGATTATATTGTCGTTATCCTTACTGATTCATGTGACTCAAACCACCATGACATTGTATATATTAATGATGAGAACCAGAGAAAAGAACCAAGATTTTTATATATCATGTTGCTCTCAACTTCTCTTTCTTTCTGTCTTTTTTATCTTTAGATTTAAGGTTCGGCCCACGGTTTTGCATGAAATGGATTGTCACCCATTGCATATATATTATCATTTACCACCTTGGATACCACTTGAAAGGCTTGACTCCGCTACCATTCGCCAAACTTCAGCGTCAATCGGTGCATTCTTGATAATCTGGTCTTGTCGCACCATTATTTATCATTTGAATACAATCCTCAACGACTACCCATGACTCAATGCTTTTGTTTAGGCTGTGCATGCTATAAGATTATTGACAAGAGGGATGAATTAAAAATAGGAAACGAGAGAAAGTCAATGGTTGTGAAATCTATGGCAAATCTAATACCATACACTATGGGCTTCATTCCTAATTTAATTGTAAATACCATCTTCAAAACCTGCATGGAAGTATCTAAACTCACAATTCTTCTCGCTGATCACCTTGGAGTTTACAGAGTTAAACCCAATTATTGCAGCAAATGACCAAATCCGTAAAAAAAATCTCTGCCAAAAAACAACTTTGGAGGCCACTTGCTACTATGTATTTGAGTTCTTTTTTTTCTTTTTCTTTTTTTTTTTTTGTCACCTAAATAGATGTGAAATCTGAATCAGACTGTTTGAAGCTTTGGGGTGTTGCCTTACTTTCTTTTTACTTAATGTCTATTCCCTCTCAAAATCATGATCCTCATTTGGGTTGTAAGATCTGGTTTATTCATCAATCAAGCTGCGAGTTTCTGCTTTATGTTATCTCAGGCAATTTTTTTTTTATTCTTCTTTGGTCTTTTGGCAAAGCAACTACTAGTAGTGGTGTCATTTTAGAAGTACCTTATCAGATAAGACGGTAGGTGGAAACTCCTTCAATGGTGCTTTGGAGCAATGAAGGATGCATATGATGACAAATGTGGCTATTGTTTCCCACATCTATCAAGCAAGGTGACCTGTTTGCAAACAAATTGACAAATATTTGTTTTGAAATAGTTCATGGCATGAGACAATATGCCAGTTGTGCAATTTGATCCACGTCCCTTTATTTCCTTTTCCTTGATGGGGTGCAATCAGCTGCCCTTCAGCCGTGAGGGCCGGGCCCTTTAATTGCGCAATTGCATACGGGGCCCACTTAAATGCATGATGGATCACAGGGGTGGGTACTATGTGAAATGTTTCCCCGAAGATTGGGGTTGTTCCAGAAATCAAGTGATCATCACACTTTAAGTTGAGTTTTGGATATACGACTAGTGGCAAGTCATCACACTTTAAGTTGAGTTACTAAAAATCAATCCAAGCATTCCTCCTTTCTTCTTTCTGTTTTTTTCTCTTTTTATTTTTTTGGGTTCTGTTTTCTTTTCTCATAGCATCCTTCACAACAGTATAATGGATCATGGACTAGAAGAATACAAAGAAATATGCAAGTGGGCCATCAAATATTTCAGCTTTGTTTGTCCCTTATGAATAGGATCTATCATCCATTGCTTTATTAAGGGTATCCATACAACTGCCTAACTTGTACATGTAATGGCGGACAGTTGGAACTGGATTGTGGGGAAGCCTCGACTATGAGATGTGGATTTGAACAAGCTCTAAACTCAAGCAGAATATGTACAAATAGCTAGCCCCATCTGGTGGTTGTAGTAATCCACCTGTAATCCTATACATTTTTCTTCTCTTCTATTCATTAAGAGGTTTATGCAAACCCCAACACAACCACCCCCCCCACCCACACACACACACACACACACACACACACACACACACAAACACACACAAAAAAAAAAAAAATCACATATCTTGATAGAGGTATCACACTTAATCTTAGAACACAGTTGGATGGTGTTCACTATCGCAATAATAAGGTTGTGAGTTTAAGGCATGTTACTAGTGAAATAAAAAGTTCTATTTATAAAAATTGAATGTCCCCTTGCAAAAAAAAAAAAGAGTAAATAGTCATCAATGATGTGTACATATCATATCTATCATCATCCTCAACTGAGCCTTATCAATGTGAGGTCTTCTAAAAGATGAGCATAACATCTAATTCGCAATAATGTGCAGCTTACTAATGATAGCAAACCCCTGTACTTTCGAGAAATCATATTTGCACAAACGTACGTGGTTGTGCAGGAAACCAAAACTTCCCTCTCATGTTATATAATTAATGATTGGAAAATAAGTTTTCCACTGTTTGCTTTAGTATTGTCGAACTTGATATGCTTGATGTGAATACTAGTCATGCGAACAACTTAATTACACATGAAGAGAACAGATTCTAACTTTCAATATTGAACATTTTTTCCTATCCGCGACAGAAAATTGAAGCATAGAACAGGAGAAAAGAGGACAAATAAGTGATGTGATCTATTTTCAATCTTGGTCACTACTTCCATTACAATTCTTAATAGCTTGCAACACTGCTTGTTTTACTGCTTCAGCATCCAAGCTTTCCAGTTCTTGATTCTGCAAAGCATTGAAAACATTTAGTTCATTCAGTTGGTATTGGAAGCACAAACAAAAACATAACATATCCTCCTATTCATGCACAACAAGTACAATCTATGGAAACCTTATCAACCCCAAATGGATGGTGAGCATAGGATTCACGTTGTTCAAACTGTTTATCATTTTAATTTGTCAAGATACATGTATTGAGCAAGTAAACCTAGATAGATAGGATAATGCTTTGATGATGATGATGGAAAAAATTCATAATGTGCTGAAGCACTTGCTTGCGTGCTAATGCCTAAACACACTTCTTTTCCAAGTGGACATTCAATGTTTTGATTTTTGTCGAAAGTAATACTGCAATAAATTTCCCTTTCTTACCTCTCCTCCCACAGCTTCTAGCCGAAAACTGTCTGCGCAAGAAACCCTAGCCTCCATAACAGTAAGTCCCAATTCCTCAAACACCTCCAAGATAGACACTAGCAAACCCGGGCAATTCTTTGTGGAGAATACTGTTATCAAAAACCCTTTTTCTTGGGTTTCAACTGCAACTTGCTGATGTATAGAAACAAAGTTAGAGAAAGAGAGAGCCATGTCTTGTTGATAGAAGAAGGAATGGAGATGGAATGTTCTGAATAGAGGAGAAGGTGAAGTGTACCGTGGGCAATGAGTTTTTGTCTGCTGGGTTTTGTGCATAAGAAATTTCTTGATTCAATTTCTCAACCTTGTGCTTAAGCTCTTCAATATACTTGGATGCATCTAGTATAATTGAAGTTTTACTTTGCTGCCAACAAAAAAAAAAAAGAAAGTGCAAATCATATTAGCTCATACTTGCACCATTAACCAGTTAGAGGTTACTGAATTTCAAATCCATAGTTCATCGATGAATTCAAGTGAGAATTAGTAACCTTTTAAGAAGATCTTCAACAAAGATGACAGAATTTTCTGATCTTAAAAGGCAGCCTAAAGAAAAAGCAGGTCTTATTGGAAAGATACTTTCTTCTAGGTGCTTAAGTTGTGACAAAATATTATAATTCTATTTCATTTTCAGTAGTCATTACTTTTTAAGGAAATCAGGACAAGAAAGACACAATTGCCATGGCATTAGATTACAAAAAGGCATCTTTAATATTAATGAAAAGGTGAATGGAAATTAGAAACGCATGTCACACATATGACAGTTGAGAGAGAGAGAGAGAGAGAGAGAGAGAGAGAGAGAGAGAGAGAGAGAGAGAGAGAGAGAGAGAGAGAGAGAGAGCGCTAAAACATTCACAGAAAGTAGCTGTTTATAGAAAAATAACATAAGATCCGATGAGAATAAACTTGCAAAACAATGATGAAAGATAAAATATTTGAGATAGAAGACGCAAAGCAAAGAGATGACTGATAAATTCCATAACTTCCCAAGTGAATATATAGAGAAATATGACATAACAAAACAAAGCAATGAATGGAAAGATTCGATGAGATTATAATGGAACTATGGGTTTGGGTTTTGGAGAAGAGGTGGTAGGACTAGAAGAGTCATAACTGAGGGCTTATACAAAGTAGCTTATTAAAACATGGTTAACAGAATGAAAATGAATAGTAAGAAGCGAAAGCCAATCAAAGAAAGAGAGAGATTCAGAAATTGAGACATTACTGCATGAGAATTTGTAATTGAACGTAACAGTTGCAGCTTTTCACAAAGAACTGTTCTCTTGTGCTCCTTGGAAACCATCTCTCTCTCTCTCTCTCTCTCTGAAGTCTGCAAACTTCTGCTCTGCTTAAGGAGGAGGGAAGGAGCTCTCAAAGCTATCTGATCACCTGATTTCTTCCCACAAGAATGCCCCAGCTTCCTCACTAGGACATATATATTGTGTATGTGGTGAAGTGAAATTACCTGAATGCCATTGATCCACATGCAGGGAAAATTACATTGGGAATTGGCAGCAACCCCAAAATGTTTTTTCTTTTTGCTTTAAAATGAGGTTAAGTTAATCCAAATACATTAATTAAACACATATGGTCTTATTATACATCCATACATTTAGAATTTTGATCATGGATCTATTAACCTTGGGCTCTACATGTGCTAATGGTTAAAATATGCATGCCAGCTTTGCATAAAAAAGATATGAAGTTTTCAAAACTTATATTAAAAAAATCTAATATTGATTTATGTGACATGTTTTTATTGGAACCTCAAGAGATAGCTCAGTTGGCCTAAGACCATAGTTTGCATCCGGAGGTTGTGGGTTCGAAACTGTACTACCACACTGGGGCTACAGGAGAGTTTACCTGGCTTCCCATTGGGCCCGGAAGGATTAGTCCAGCTCAATAGGTTGGGAACCCTATGATAGTGGGAAAAAAAAAGACATGTTTTTATTGGCCCAATTTAAGAGAATCCGGATTCCTCAAATTAGACTCCTGTTCCAACAAACAAAATCGATGCATTATACTCTTCAAAAAAAAAAAAAAAAAACATCTTCAAAAAAAAAATCGATGCATTATCAGTCACTTTATTTTAGTGCTTGGTTCTTTTCCTTTTCAATGGGACCACCCACCTTAAATTTAAACTGCTACAAACTCTTTATATTGGGACTTAGTTTTTACTTTGATTATAAGTGGGGCTACTATTGTATTGTTCGCATGTAAATAAATGATTAGCATCACTTGATTTAAAAAAAAAAGAACTAATTAAATCATGTTTAGCCATTTTAACATAACAAGCTTCTCAACTTGATTTGCATTGTGACATATACATATACATATACATATCATAAAAGGAAATGCTTCCCTCTCCCTCTCCTTAATTGCACCGATTTTTCTGCTGTTTGCTTAGGAAAATTGGAGAAAAAAGAAAATAAAAACTAGCATATGCCATGGTCTATTGATCATAAGCTTTTTTTTTTTTTTTTTAATGAGATAACAATTGAATCATTTCTGTTTCTTTATTCATTTTGAGGCAACATCATTAAGTCAATTCTTGCATTATCATTCCTAATTATTCTTGCATATGTGGTATTAGATAGTACATGATACATGAAGTAGGAAAATGGGTGCATGTATCAAAGGCAAATGGTACGGGTGGTTGTATACTTTATTTCCTCTCTGATTACTGCTGTTTGCCTACTAACACCACTGCCGCTGTATTGCCATGTGATTATAAAAACTACAACATAATTCCAACTACGTATATAGTTTCAGATGTCACCTTCATTACGACATGAACTTAAAATAATAATAAAAAGCCCATTTGAAGTTTCATATTGAATTGTGTCTGATCAGTCGGTGAAATGGAATTAAAGAAAGCACAAACGAACCCTCCAGCCAGTGGTTTAATTATGTTAAAACCATTTGAAGTAGGGGAGATGGGTTCATTGTATCTAGAGACAAGTAGCAAGGAATTGGGTTGCTAGCTCAACCGAGCTCATTTTTTAATAAAATTTTAAACACAACCTTAAATTCATCTCAAAAGTTAAAAGGATAAACCCGAACCCTCACTTATTAGGTTAATTGGGGTTCAAATATTAGTGGACCGACTAGCTATCAGCCAACTAAAATCTAGGCATTTATTAATCAGGTTGGAAATGTCAATCTTAGACAAACCTGATGGCAGGAAGGGTGAACACATGACCAAGGTCCGAGACAAGTTTGAATCCAGGGCAGCCAGGCTATGCATGTATATCACTGCAATTAGATCAATAAACTTTTCTATCATAAACTCATGAATATTATACATGTATACATGGTGTAGAAGGATAGAAGCTCGACTGCTCTTAATCTTTATGAAACCCTTTCACATGATTGTATGTGGGGCATGCAGCAGGCAATGTGATTAGCATGCATGCATGCATATATAAATGGAGGCTAATTAACATGTTAATAATGGCAGGTCGAAATGAGGGCAAGATGGTAATAGTATGGAGAGGACAGTGTTAGATTGGGAATTGTGGAAAGACGCGTGGGAAGGAGGAATCTGCTCGTGATGGAGAGATGAATCATCCATCGAAAGCAGCGAAGGAAGCGTCAAAGGATGTTTAGTTGTAAATGGGTCCAAACTCCTCTCACGGGGGATTTTCAAGCCTCTATCCCCTCCAGTCCCACCCTCACTCTTTTGTCCTCAACTCTTATCAACTTCTCCTCTCATATCATATCAAATGACCAAAATCTCAACAACAGCCCAAATGAGTAAATTAAAAGGGCCAGGTCCATTGCACCTTGGGTACTGTTGATTATATCTATTGCCAACCCTATAATCAGCAATACGTACGTTGGTCAGTTGCCATCAAACAATTGATAGATAGGCCACTTCATAAATGACCCATGTTAAAAATTTTAAAAAAAAAAAGAAAAAAAGAAGAAGACTGATTGTAGAGATGTGGTAGTTTTTAATCACTTAATTTATTTATTACATTCTCTCTCTCCAAAAGCTGGTCTTAACTTCCTGTCTGGTTTGTTTATGGGCAAGGGACCATACAAGAATTAAGGTGTGGGACACTTGTTTAGGGCACCATGTGCACTAATTATATATGGCTGTCTGTCACTGTACAGTTGCTGAATTCATAGCATACTTTAATTTGATTGGCCTCGTTGAGGATGGATAATGGTAGTTGAAAGTAAAAGTGGTGTGAAAGTGAAACTAACATGGTCTGCTGATGCAAGTGGTGTTATTTTGACCGGAGGCGACCAAAAAGTTGCACTCATTGTGGCAATTATATACTTATAAATATGGAAAAGATGGTATTAACCCTATCTGAGGATTTTCTAGCTCCTTCGCACTTGCACACTAATGCATTGTGAATTGGTGGTGCTGTTCTTCATACGGAACCCGGTGGAATTCAGGAGGGTCCCACCTTGAATGATCTTCCAATTAGGTCCCATTCTAGCTTTGCACACTGTCAAACACAATAATGATTGCTTAGGAAATCACTGCTTATTTGTATCATCAAATCCAACGTTTTTATCACTATCATCATTGTCATAACTATCTATTTATATGAGGCTGACTTTATTGTTATTAATATGGTGTATATTACTATAATTAGAGTAAAATTAATTTTGATGACTTAGATTCTCTGGGCCAGGACCATGTGGCTGACGTGATGTCAACAATGCAGGTCATTTCTTGTATGTTATGAGAGAAACTATGAGATAAAGATGATGCCACGACCAACTTCATTCCAACTTTTGTGGTGGTTGTTCACTCAGAATGGTGTGTGCATCTCATGGATGGCAAGGACCTTTTATCTAAAATCCAACACATATCTAAATTGCACAATGGTGTCAATACACTGGTAAACTCACTGTTGAGGCACCTCCCCTCCATTCAAGTAATCAGAATCAATCCATGGATGCAGCGTGATGGTGAGGGACTTCCAGTCGGTGTATACGCGGACATGTGAGTATTTACCAAAGGAAAAAAAATTGCACCTTGCTAGGGTGCGTGAGAAAACATAAAATAAAAAAAAAAAAAATGACCCATCTCTTGATATTAGCCAGGTATACTTGGAGTGATATTTGGGCCAATGCTTATTTATATAATATGGGACTTTTACGGAAGCCAATAGGTTGTATTAATAAAAGTTGGGCCCACACATTTCAAGTAGGTTTTCATCTTGCATTGTCACAGGAACATTTCTCTAATCAACAGTCATTTTCATATTTCGAGATAAAGATATTGATTCCAATTTATCGGATGTGTCGTTTGGATGCCCCCTCTGTGCATACACCGTTGTCTCGTCTATATGCGGACAGACCATGTACTCACCAATTCACGTGTGCCCCTTAATCATTACAAGAAAACAAGCGACCCATGCACAAACTTCTGCTCACACCTTGTCTCTGTCACTGCTTTTAAGTGGAGATAGCTATTCATAGGGTGTTCAAGGGCCCTGCATTCATAGGCCATGCCATAGTCCGATATACATATTTTGGCCCGATTGACAAAGGCGAACCCACATACATCCATGTGGGGGTCCACTTCTAAAATTATAATGAAAATTTTAATTTTGTTTTGAAAATCTACATTAAAATTCCGCACTTGCCCCCAAAACACACCAAAAAATCAAGAGTTCGTTCCAAAAAACCAACTGTCTTTTGGGTCCGCACCCCTCAAATGAAAATTCTGAGTCCACCACTGCGATCGACCATATCTCACTATCATTTACACACTCTCCCACTCTCATATATTAGGGTCTTATAATCTCAGTGATTTGTGCCATCGAATTTAGGTGTTCCATTAACCAAATCTAAAATCATTTAGGTTCTTCAAAGGCCTAATATGCTTACAGGAGTAGGTTGCAGAATCCATCCAGGGGTGTTCATGGGCTGGGTTGGACCACGTCAAAGCTTATCCAACCTTGTCCTGCCCTGCTTAGTATTTGGGCATAGAATTCATGCTTGGGTCAAGGCTTGGCCATTTTCGAGTGGTAATACACTCCTCTGGCTATGCTAAATATATCTGGCCAGGAAGCACACATATATATAGGTCTTCCTAGTCCATTAACTATCTAGCCTAGATTAGACCCAAGTCCAGTCCATGGACCTGAAAAAACACAGCCCAAATTCAGCCTAATTTGGGCCACAATGTGTGACTTGGAATGGCCTGGCCTATGAACACTGAATTGGGTCACCTTTCCAAACCAAAAGAAAGAAGAAAGGAAAAATGAAAAGTGGCTTATTTCCAACCTAATTCTGCATCTCAATTACTAGGAAAAATAA
Organism: Umbellularia californica; assembly: GCA_028538565.1. Lineage (NCBI taxonomy): Eukaryota > Viridiplantae > Streptophyta > Magnoliopsida > Laurales > Lauraceae > Umbellularia > Umbellularia californica. The sequence goes on along the minus strand of JAPQWN010000001.1, from coordinate 5,556,269 downwards.
ATAGAATTTCATCTCTATTGACGGTTAAATAACAAAGAAATAATCCTGTGAAACCATTATATAGCTTCCAACAGCTTATTTAACTTGCGTTGAGGTTCATCTCTTTATCTTTTTTAATTATCTTACTCACTAATATTACACGCCTCTCTATCCAAAGGCAGTGACTCAAATTTCATAATCCTATATGGAAAATACTGCATGATAAGAGCAAATTTGATCATGCTGGAGCGGACCCGCATTGACTAAATCATGTAGTTAGCAGCTATCTATGATCACATTATGATGTTGGTAGCATGAGATAATATCTCAATATAATGTAACAGCAAATCTAACAAAAATAAAAAAGGACAATTACCGTAAGGACAGTCATAAATCTAACAATAGCCCCATAATAGTTCAAAAATGTATATTTACAGCAAAGCTGTTCGATCCGTAGGATATCGCAGCCTGCGATATCCTACGGATGTAGGATATCCCACAATCAGAAGCGGGAAGACATGAACAGTCTGTTTTCTTTTTTTTTTTTTTCATTGACTGTGGGACTACCAAACCACCATCCAAGCCGTTGGATAGCTGTACGAGTGTAAGAACTAATATCGAACTAAATTTGAACCGTTGATCTATCATGATTATCGAGAAATTTGCAAGAAAGTTATGTTGTTTTGCAAATTATAAGCCACATTTTTTTTGTAAGTTTAACAAATTATAATTTGTTCTTATAATTTGCAAAACAACGTGACTTTCTTACAAATTTCTCGATAATCGTGATGGATCAACGGTTCAAGTTTGGTGCGATATTAGTTCTTACACTCATACAGCTATTCAACGGTTTGGATGGTGGTTTGGTGGTCACAAATTATTATCATATCCCTACTTTCACACAACCATTTTATGAGTCCGATATACATATTTTGAAGTTACAAATATAACGAAGTGCACTGTAGGATAATGACGAGTCAACATTGTTGAATACTGACCTTCTGCAGACTGAGGGTGACTTAATGCTTATCAATACAACAATAACATTATTAATGCTGCAAGAGAATCTAAAATAACAAACAAACCGGTGAAAGCAGGCCTTGACATGTGGAAGACCTATTGATGTTATCTCTCATCTATTGGAAAATTGACCTTGGGTTGCTTGTGTTTTTAATTCATTGTTACTATTGTCATTGTTAGGGATTCAATGCTCATTTTTAAACAAACTGCCCCCAATGAAAGCATTTGCAAGCTAAGCGTCAAATTCCATAAAACAAGATGACATGCAAAAGCAGATCAATTAAAAACCAACAGTTTTTCTCTCCTTTTTCCCCCTTTTGTGGGTTGGGAATAGTATACAATCCAAAGGTAATTCATTCCAAGGGGTATAAAGTCTATTTCCTTAATTAATTATGAAGAGATTTGAGGATTGCTGCGCTGTTTAAAATTTGAAAAAGGTGAGCCTAATCAATCGGGTTAACTTGACTCGATTTTTAGAAAGTTTGTTGTAGAGGGCAAAAAAATTAACCTTAGGGCCTGTTTGGATAAATGAGGGAGTAGAGTAAAATGAAGTGGATTTCCCATGTGAATTGGAGTGAAGAAAAGTAGGTTGAAATTAAAGTAGAGTACTTCACTCCACTCCATTTGGATGCTCATTTTGAGGTTAAAGTTTGGAGTAGAATTCACTTTTACTCAATGATATTGAAGTATTTTGAGTTGAAGTGAAATGGAGTACATGTGGCTCACAACATTACTTCATCTATTGGGCTAGATTCATCCAAACAGGATAGAGTTGAAATTTTAGACTATTAGGGTCCATTTAACTTCACTCTACTCTATTTTTTTGCTATCCAAACAGGCCTTTAATGAAAAGCTCAAACCGAACACTCAAGTTCGATTTGGTCAAGTAGCAAAGACTTAGAAGAAAAAAAAAGTACATGGTATTAGATCAGTTTTATTTTGTACTGCATTCTCATTGCTACAGCTCAAGTAAGACTCAGTGGAGTCCCAAGTTGACTTTACTTAGTGTTTTGATTGAATCGAGCTTTCTTTTCTTGTTGCTGAAGAATTGGTTTGTTGCATTTTTCTTCCAAATTTGACCATGCCTTCGCGCCCTTCTCATCTCCAGGTTCACATGATACTTTGCATGTGGGTTTCTCTGGAATGCATGTCTCACGTGCAGTCTTTGGAGAATGTGGCTGTTGCCTACTTCTATTAGTAGTGATGCTTGATCTGTCTTGTCATTAAACTATGTAAATGTTGACATATTATTTAGGCCTTTGTTAGTTGCCAACGAGTGGGAGCTAAAGAATATTCTTTCAATTGTTGACATATTATTTAGGCCTTTGTTAGTTGCCAACAAGTGGGAGTTGAAGAAGGATCCTTCTCTAATTTTATTGTTCCTTCACATGTGAAATATGATTTCATTTCTTTGGTAAAATAGATGAGAGTAGAAGAGTGACCAAAAGAATAATCCAGTACAGCATGCCATAGTTAACAGGGCAATATAGCTAGATTCATTGCTGTGAAGTAATCAAAATACTATATATGAACAATTGATTCTATTTTTGTATCATAGTGCTGATGTGTACATGTTTTGGAGTTCAATTGTTATAAACCACATGCAATATATATATAAGAAAAACTATTGCATATCAGTATTGCTGAATTAACTTAACATTACAACCACATGAACTCTCGTTATATTTTATTTGAACAAACTTGCTCTGATAAGATACATTCGTGACCCCAAAAGCCTTTAACAAATTGTTGGAAACTCAACATATTTCCCCGTTTATTTTTTCTTTTTATTATCCACATAGTACACGCACATCTAGTATAGGAATTCAGCAGGTTCTGGGAACATAAATATTGTCTAGTTAGAGATTTTTCTTAATCTTCAAGTTACCCGCTAAATTCACAAATACAAAATTATCCCTAGTGTTTTGGAAGCTAGAATTCTATATACAAGCTGAAAGTGAAAATCTACAAAACTAAATTTTTAGTATCTTACATGTAAAATAGAAAACTTCAAATGCTAGGAGATGGCAGCTGACATTACTATCATAAATTATTAAGGTGCCCCCCTAAAGTGTTGTTGGAATTTCAATAGCTCCATCTTACATCCATAAAGTTAGAATTCTTCCACATCAAATATTTCCTTTCAAGTTCTTAAACGAAATGGACTGTGAAAGCGTTTCCAATTCTATTTTGATACCCCCAAATGCCCAAAGTTGATTACGATAGGGACTAATCCTGATGCTAGCGTTGATCACTACCCCATTTTTTTTGTTTTCCCTTGATGGAAACTACAGTAATGGCTAGGACTCTTGTGACTTACAATCAAAGCTCACGTGAGCTACACTTTGGGAAAGTACATTCACATGCAATGCAAGTGTGGCAATGAAACAAAATTTATTAAAGTATAAAGTTGGGGGAAATAAGAGCTTTGTTTTATGTGGAATGAGCACAATATCCCTTTTGAGTATAAAATGTCGGTAAAGGGGGACAAGATAAACACCAAAGACAAGGAGTTTGGCCGATTATATGGCAACAAGGCTCCATACAAGTACTGTATGCATTGGCTGCAAGTAAAACAGATGGTCTAACACAATCTGTTCTTCCACACTACAAGTTTGAATTGATCACAAGGGCTGTACGCAAAGTTTGGAGGAGTCACTTTCAAGAACTACACGGGTTCTAGTTATGTATTTATGGGAGTCACTTTCTACTGGTCATGAGGCTTAGGATTCTCTCATGTCTCACCAATTTAAAAGGAACGGTACTCTTTGTTTTTGAAGGTTTGTGACTACTAAATGCATGCCATTTTGTTGGAGTTGTTGATGTTTGTCAGTTATCACTTTTTTCGGCAGAAACGTCTCAATGTCACAAATATTGTTGATATTATAATATACTGTGATATTATCATGATAGTTTACATCTACCAAGTGTTGTTATTATTGATAATTTTGAAATATCAGAAGAATTGAGATTGTGAAAAAAAAAAAAAAAACCACCATTACTGTTGGAATAGAAATGCTAAAAACTATATGAAAAAAAATATCATTAATTGTATTTTATATTTATTTTCTTGATTTGTGCTTTCAATATATTTTTCTTGTAACATCATATCTCCCATGATATCCTGAGATAAGCCCCATTTTGAAAATGCTAGTTCTTTGACTATATTTCCCAAAAACTATATGACAAAGTACTAAACGTGTTTAGAGATGAAAGCATTGCCATAATCTGGAAATGGTCAAAAACCATTTGGAACAAAAGGTAACACCTTAATAGAGATTTACTCATGGTTTGCATATTCATAAAAAGTTTGAGCTCAGATTGGGTTTATTATTTTGTAACATGCATATCAGGTGCTTCTTTTAAAAAAAAAAAACCACTAAAAAAAAAAATGCATGCATGTGTTTGCATAAGTATGTCATTTTAAGGAGGGTCAGACTATTCATAAGAGCTTAATTGAGACTAATCTGGAAGCACGACAATCATATAAGGCTTTTTAGGGGCTAAATGTCTCCCTATGACCTATCTAATTAAATACAAATAACAATGAAAACCATCTGGTCAATATATTAAGTATTGTCTTAAGGGCTTCAAAGTTGTATACATCTTAGCCATTAGATAAGTGGGATGAGACTCGAATTTGGGTTGACATTGATAAACAAAGGAATAATGAGAATGAAGGGATTAGAATCATCATGGAGCAGAGCAACCTGGCCCATTTGGAATATTTTGAAGCTATGAATGGTTGGGCGCCATTCTCAAAATTTTGCACGAACAGTACACCAATCCATTTGTACCTCAGTGGCAACTGGCATGGCATATGATCATTTTCAAGGGGATGATGATCGAACCTTGGTATCACATGGTCAAATTCCACTCCCTTGCGAGTAAAGCAATAGTAAAAAAAAAAAAGGAAAAGTGGTGGACTTACAAACATATAAGCACTATTGAAGCACCAATTTGCATGGTGCACCAAGGATTTTTTTTTTTTTTTTTAATTATCTCTTATGATTCCAAATTCTATTTAACTCCTAAAATCTCTCTTGAATCATGGAACCGATCTTTCATTTTTCCTTTCTCTTGCTATACTCTCTCCATCCATCTCTATCGGTTTAATTTATTATTAGACTTAATTATCTATTGGTTTTTTCCTCCAAAAATCTCTTCCTTTTAAAATCTTGAATATATAATTTAAATCCTCTACTTAGCTTTTTGCGATACTTGCACCTCCTAATATCTCGAGTTTAAAGTATTATATTAATTTAATATTTTTAAAAAATAATATATAGGTCATTAAGTACCATTTAGTGCCCTATTTTTATTCTAATTCACGTTATGTCTACAAAATATAGTTGATTCCCATGAAATGCAGAAGTAGGCTTTTGGTAGCTTACCATCATATATATTGGTGGTAGACTTGATTTTGCAAGGTTTCCTCCGCTCTAAAGGGATGGAAAGTTATCTGCCTTATAACTCTACACTATACTTGATCTTGCAAGATTTCCCCCTCTCTAAAGGGAGGAAAAGTTGTTCGCCATATACCTCTACAATCAGGGGTATACCTGAATCGCTCAAGTTTTCCTCTGTTCTAAATGGAAGAAATGTTGTTCGCTCTTATAAAACTTCTAGAAGCTTTAATACAAAAATTAAACACTAATGTGTTTTATTTTTCTACATTCAAGTTTCTTTGCGTCTAAGAAGATTTGAAATTCAGCTTCAAAAGTTCAACAAGTTATTTACTTGAAGAGTGAATTACATATTATTAATATATATATGCATTGTATATTACATTACGATCACTTCTTAATTTGTAGATATTAAATATATTTGTAATTCCATTAAAATAATTGTTTTGTGTTGTTGAAATGCTATAATTGTATGGCTACGTTTGTTTCTTATTAAAAATGATTGTGTATTAATATGAGTCTCTAGTTGCAGATATTCAATAAATCAGTTTCAAAATGTTCAAATTATAATATATGAAGTGAAGTGGATTAGATTTCCAATTTCACTATCAATTTCAAATTTGATTTTGACTCTTCTCGTGTTGACCTCCTACTAATAACACTCATTAATCCTCCTATTAATATTAGCCCTATTAATAACGTTGTTTTTATTAATCCAATGTTACATAAACTCTTTCCTCTTCTCTCTGTGTTTTTATTCATGTCTCTACATTTCCCACCTTTAAACGCCACAAGCCCTTTCCTCTTCTCCATCCTCTCTAATAAATAACTCATTGATTTTTTTTTATTAGGGTTACACCCTAAACTATTTCTATCTATTTTTTATTTTAGACCTTTACATTATAACTACCACTAATTACGTTGCTCGTGCTCAATAGAATGATAGTAGCTAGGTAGTTGATCTCTGATGTAGATCTTGGATTACTTACTTTATTTAGGGCAATGATTAATTGGAAAATGGTCTTTTTTTCTTTTTGTTTTATGTACAAATTATATAAACATTCAAACTAAGTGAGATTTCAAATTTATACTGTAATTTATGTAATTTTAATAAATATTCTTCCTTTTATTTATTTTAGATTTCTTTTCTTCACATTTATATTCCAAAAAATAACCTAAAATTAAAAATATGGTTTTTTTTCCTATGCTTAGCACAAGCCTTTTTTTATGGGTATAACAGCCCCTTGGACTTTTTTAGATCATACAAACATTATGAAAATGGAAACATATTTACATGAGTATTTGGTGGCTATAATCATCTAATTTTTTTATGGGTATCATCATGAGGTGGGACGCGCTTGTTTTGTGGATAATGTACTTAACAATCTTTTTCTCTTTTAATGTTATTTATATGGTGTGCTGGTCTCTCGACAACTTATTTGTAATCTTAATTAGTCAATTTAAACTATTTTAGATTTCTTACTCCTACCATTAGATAATATATTTGTTTATTTTATATCAATATATCTTTTTCTTAAGATATTTCAAAAATTTTAAACTTCAATTTTTTTTCTTTTTTGGCCCGTGTTGGGCAAGGGTCTCTCACACTTGTCAAGTGGAAAACAAGGAGGGGAAGACTTGTGCATGAATAAGAGATGCTGTAAAGGAGCATGGTGGTAATGACTTAGAGGCGTGTTGGGTAATTGTAAGGGTGGGGTGCTCCTTATGTTCTTTAAGAATGTGAGCATTTGTGACTCAAACGAAGCCTTGGTGTTAGATATTTTGGAGAGTTTTAAGTTGTTTGTAAGGAGATATATTGATACTCTTGTGGTGGAAAGTGATTCTTCAAATGAGATCGCTTGGGTATCTAACAAAAAAGATTTTCCTTGGAAATTTCAATTCCATTTTAATGAAATTAGGGAGCTTTCGGCCACTTTAAACGTCATTTTTCGTCATGATGTTAGAGTAGCCAACTCAATCGCAGATGCACTAACCAAGTAAAGGGTTGAGAGGTTGTCTCCATGGGTGGGAGTCATTATGTAATTGGGTTGGGTTGGTTTAATTGTACTTTCTTTAACTTTTTTCTTTTTTACTTTTCAACTTTGTTCTTGATTTTTGTAAGGTCCCGTCCCGAGTTAATCAAGATTAACTCTAATTAATTGAAGTTCATGTTAGTTAATCGTGGTTAACTAGTTTAATGGTAGTTAATGACTAAACTCAATGAGATTAGTCCCAAATGAGAATTAGGTAAATGGATTGTGTTTAAGGCTAATTAACTATGGTTAATTGAGCTAATAATGGTTTAGGACCAAATAATGTGGAATTGACCTCAAATGAGTGAATTGAACTTAATGGGATAGTAAGGAATGGAATTGCATAGTTTAAATGAAGTTTTAGACTCAAACATTGAAATGAAGGACTTTTATGTAAATACGAGTTTTCGCGTATTTCGTCGAATACGGAAACTCTTGATACCAACACGTGTATCTCGATGAATACGTCAACTTCCGTAATAGGCTTGAAGTCGTTTGACGAGAATCCGATCAAATGACCCTCCATTTGACTCAAATTGTAATTTAGTGAGAATATTGGACTTAGATGCAATTTACTAGCTTATATAAGCTAAAGATGACTCAAGTGAGTCATTCACTCATCTTCCAAATCATTCCAAACCCTAGGCACTTTTCTTGCTCATCTTTTCTCTTCCTTCCTTCCAATCTCACTCAATCAAGTGTCAAACAAGGACTTGCAAGTGTTTTCAAAAAGCCTTCATCCTTCTCTGCATCTTTCCAAGTTTATTTTCAAATTGTGGAGGAGTGAAGCTTGAACTTGAGGTTTTCTTCTTGGAATCAAGCTCTAGCAAGAGGTTTTCATCCATTCAACCTTCACTAGAGGCAAGTACATATTCATCCTTATGACTTATAATGTTTTTAGAAAGGTTAAGGTTCATTTGAACCAATTCTTGAAATTTTGCTTCAGAAATCTGAAGCCCAGAACTGAGCTTCTGGGCAGGTGTCGGTCGACCGACGGTCAACTAATGACCTAACGACAGCTCTGGGAGTTGTATTAGAGAGTTTTCTGCTCTCTGGAATTCTGACCGACATTGTGTCGATCAGCCGACATAGGAGTGTCGGTCGACCGACGGAGTAACCGACAGATCTGAATCCTGTATCAGTGAATTCCAGCTCTCTGGAATTCGAACTGACAATATGTCGGTTAGCCGACATGGTATCTTCGGTCAGCCGACAACTGACCGAGGCCTGACCGACAGATGTATCAGAGAGTGGACTGAAAATCCAGCTTATGGAATTTGAATCGACAGGCCAACTGACAGCTGAGTCAAACTCAGAGAAAATTATGGGAATGAAGCCTAGTTTGTACAGGCTGTTCCATATTAATGTCTAAGCCTACATAGGTGTTAGCGAAGGTCGTCCTAATGTACAAATCAAATGCATAACGTGATATTCATCGAATATAACACGTACATTAGATAACTAACGCTTCACTCATTTGTTTGGTTTAGAAGTATGTATAGAATTGATTAGAAATTAATAGAATCCTTGAAGTGATACAGAGATGAACCTCACTGACATAATGTACGAATTGAATTAATGAAATGAATATTCACTAAAGGTGACAGTAAAATGAATAAATGAATGATTCTTACTGCAGTAGATGTGTGGGGCGTTCCGGAGCCTCGTGGAATGCCAGTGCTCTCTGATCAAGACACTGGAAAATTTCCACCATATGTAATAAATCATGTAATGAAAAGTGAAACAATCTTGAAGCCTCGGCCCTGAATGGTTTGCCCTTCCGCCTTGTGCTTAATGAACTTGAATAAAGGAAACTGAAACACTATTGAAGCCTAGGCCATGAATGGTTTGCCCTTCCGCCTTGTGCTTACATTGCTTCCGTTGGAAGACACGAAATGAAAAGATATGACTTGACATAGGTATTTGTTATAGAATTGTTTAAGTTCTTACATTGTTACATTCTTTTATAGAATCATGAAGAATCATGAAAATGCATGTATCTTGTTGAACCGTCGTGTTCACATGTTATTGATGATGTCACAGGCTCAGATGCCCATGCCGGACCTGCCGAGGCCTCGCCGCCTGCGGAGGAGGCCCGTCCGTTACCTTCAGGAGGTTTAGCGGAGTGGGCGTAGTTCATAGGGCGATATAAATGAATTCCTTTGGGACAAATACTTTTGTAATAGTTAGTTTTGAGATGTAATTAGATACCAACTGCATTGTATTGTAAATGTGCAGTGTTGGTTTTAGTGGACTGTGAATTTGTAAGTGAACTTTACTTTTTATGTAAAGTTAATTGTAGTCAATGTATATATATGTATTCCGCACTTTGTACATTGACAGGTTTTGTGATTTCTTGTCTTAACTTCGGTTAATTCAGGATTTACGGGAGTAAGTATGATCTCACGACTCAGGGTCTGTCCGAAGTAATCAGATCTCGGGCCCGGGTCGTGACAATTTCTCTTTTTAATAAAGTTTTGTTACAGTTTTTTAAAAAAAAATGGCCAACTTTAAAACAAATTGATAAATATAGAGGTGGGTTAACTGATTGAGACTGACCTGTGAACCAAATGAGTCAAGCTCGAACTCAAGCCTTGAGCCAACTTAGGTTGTTTACAGCCATACTGTCCAATGAGCTTTAAAGTTTTGAAGGTGGAATGTTGGGAGGAGCATATAAATTTGAGGCTTCTGAAATGAAGCAACATGGTTATTACAAGGACATGTTAGCCTATTTAATTAGGGAGTTAAGTAGGTTTAATTTCAAGAAAACTATTTGGTTGAAGGTCTATATTTATCTTTCATATGCTTCCAATGCAAAACCACCTTCTTGTGAGAAAATTATGGTTATCTTTCTAATTTGCTCACTTTCTTGTGATGGATCCTGCTTACAGTACCTAAGTTGAATCTAATGTTCTACATGAATTCATCCTCACCCCCTCTCTTCTCTGAAAATGAAATGTATAAACCTCAAACATGTATTTTGATTCATTTTTCAAAGGGTTAATTAAAATGTGCATGTACTGGCCCAGCCCAAGCCTGGTTTGATCCCAGCCTGCTTTGTGCCAACATGGCAGGGTTCTTATCTCAGTGGGCTAGGCTAGGGGGTGATAATCAAGCTGGCCTAATAGCCATACGGGTGGATCAGGATATATGGTTGACTGAATATATTCAATACCATCACCCACAGTAAGAACCGGGTTGTGTGATGGGCTGACAGTTAGGCCCATATGATTGTTATGGGCCTTAAATTAAGTCCAATATTGGAAATAGGGCTTTCCATGGGCCGGTCCTTGAAAACCAGATTTTTAAATAGGCATGGCCAAAGCCCAATCCAACATGGATAAAATTCAGTTCCAATTGTCCTACTTGGCTAACCCTTTTTTTTTTTTTTTTTTACTATCGGGGGGTTCCCAACCCTAATCCCTCCGACTCAGAGGGAAGCCGGGTAAACTCCCCTGTAGCTCCAGTGTGGTAGTGCAGTTTCGAGCCCATAACCTCCGGTTGCAACTGAGCTACCCTTAGAGTTGGCTAACCCTAGTCGAAAAATGAATCTTGTGCAATTCCTTCTGTCAGAAACAAATAGCACACATGCACCCCAAATTCAGAAATATTCCTTATTGCATGTGGATGAGCCAAAATTATGCAGCTTTCTAATATGGTGAACATCACATGATCGTTACGGGTGACTGTTAAATTGGTCTATCTAAAGCAATGTTTGCATATAAAGACTTTACTGTGTTAAATACTATTTTAGTTCTTCTACTTGGTTAGAGCAGACTGCTGTTAAGCCTAATACTGGGATATCTGGCCCAATGGCCATTTGAGCGGAGATAGCCAGTAGTCACATTCAACAATGGCATGTAAGGTTTCAAACTGATGTGGAGCACGCGTGCATGTTGTGTGAGACACATCATTTGATTATTAATACCAAGAGCTTAGGGCTCGATCCATTCTGGATTGATTGGCAGTGGTAACATTACTGCAATGACATATGAGGCTAGGGTTTTTCGGATGGGAATTTCATATGTTAGAATCTTTTACACCAATGACAGCTAGTGCCGTCCGACTATATTTGGAAATTCCATTTGAATGGTGAGAAACCAAAAAAACGCCACGTAAAATTCACTTTTTAGGTGTGGAGTACTTCAAATTTTACTTTTTGGGAGATACGATGTACATTATTCCTATTTGTGAATTTAGGTGGGTGACAACATCTAAAGAATTTACAAAACCCACAGCAGGAGTTCCCAGGTAATGGTTAATGCTGGGCATTGTGATGCTAGAATCATTTGATCACCTGTTGAAAATAAGTTTGCTGGCATCTCTATTGATCAGAGTATTTTTTTCTGGGCAAGAATCTCTATTGATAGTTGATACACATTGGGGATATACAATGGATGGAATCTGGGCATCAATAATGTGATACTGTTGGAGTTTGTTGGGGCCAAATACTACGTACAGTCACAGGTGTAGGATATGCTGCATTGCAGTGAGAATCTTCAATGGACAGTCCTTTCCCTTTATTAATTGGCTTGTAAGAAAAGACATCCATCTGGCCATATTGACCCAAAAGGGTTCCACCTTTGAACATATGGTTCAGAGCATTAGATTTTTGTTCCCTTTTCTATCCATGGTGGGTTCCACCTTTGAACATATGGACCCAAAAGATGGCTGCGCTTGCTTGGATTTTGGGATTAAATGGATCTGGTTAGGATGGGGTCTAGTGTACCAAGAAACTTCTCCGAACTACATATAATGGGTCCTGTAGTCTGACCCAACCTGACTTTGAGATCCAAATTGCATTACCTAAACCTACACCACTTTGTTTTCACGTGACTTCAAAAAGGCCCCAGTGCTTCTCTTCTTAAGCAGCAGTCAACTCCCTAGCCTTTTGAACGCCCAAGTTGTCAGGACAACGATTCCTCCCTCATTTGGAGTTAGAGGTCTTCGTATCAACCCCTCTTTCCCTTTTTTCAGGAATCGAAGATTAAGTCCACTAGTGCTACTATTTAGGGGGCTGGAGGCCACATGGGTGTTTACCCGACTTCTCTCTGAGTCCGGAGGGATTAGTCTAGTTCAAAGGGTTGAGAACCCTTCGATAGAAAAAAAAAAAACTCCCCAACCTTTGTCATATGCCGATTTACCAATGAGCAGGGTTTCATCTAAGCAAAGAAGAATGACACCCATATGAGAAATGTGATGTGCATTTTTTTCGTCTCTTGGTTGTTATATCTGAGTGGGTCATTTCGCTTAGCAGTTGAGTTTGTTATTGATACTTTGTACAAGAAGTTGAGTTAAGGAGCATCAATGGGCCCAATCCAACCCAACTTACCAGTTGGTTTGGAACTTTTAATTTAAACACGAAATTAATGGATAGGTTCGGGACTTGGATTGAGTCATGAATTCCAACCACAGCGATCATTTTGTTTCGTTCTGGTTGAAATGACACAAGTTCTTCATTTAGGTCATAAAGTCGAAACATAATACATGATGTAACTTTTCGATTTGAGTTTTGGCCAAAAATATGGATTTCAACAGAAATTGATTGAAATGGCTAAAATATCCAGAATTCTCGAAATGACCGAAATATTTTGGAGACAATTTCCAAACTTCAAATTTAAAGGTTGTTAAGTTTTATAGTCATAAAAATTGTGTTTAGATTTTATTATGGTAAGAAATGTGCTTATATGTATAATATTATTTTATCATAAGAAATCACATGCATACATTATATTTTATATTATATTATTTACTTTTTCTAACATATATATTAATTTTATTTATTTTAAATATAACTCTGAGACATTTCACCGAAATTCCGAACCAATTAAAATAATGCATTCTAATTAGACCAAAATGGAGTCCGAGACGAAATTAATAACTATAATTTCTATTTAACTGAGAAAATAGATATGAAAGTGTAATTTATTTAAAAACTTAATTAAAAATAATTTAAAATAAAAAGAAGACTTCGATGATGACAATGAATTCGGTGGTAAGCCCCACCCGAGGTCTCGAACCCTAGCCAACCGACTGACAATACATGGAGTTTGACCTAAAGTCAAATTAGAGAAGATGAACGGCTTAGATTCACTTATTACAGCTGCTCATCTAAAATAGTCGCAGCAAAGCGAGAGAGCTCTTTTTCCTTCCAAGTTCCATCGTGCATTCGCGGCGCAGAGCAGATCAAAGAAGAAAAAGAGAGAAAGGAGGAGGAGAGATGGGGAAGAAGGCGAAGAGCTCTCGAAAGGGAAAGAAGGCATGGCGTGCAAACATTCCCACTGACGACCTCGAAGAGTTCTTCGAGAAATCCACCAAAGACGCTCTCAGCGGCGGATCCGTCGCTAACGTCTCCAACGATTCCCTCTTCATCGTCGACAAATCCAGAGGTAACCATAGTCCTGAAACCCTAACTCACTTATCTCCTTCTTTTTTTAGGGTTTTTCTTTCTCTTTCACTTCCTCTTCTCTTCTGTGGAGGAGCCAGCCATCATCAATCAATTCATCATCACTTGATGATTCATTGTCTTCTTCCTTAGTCGTTGATAGGTTAGATGTTCCAAAGAATGAGCTTTGATTAGTTCATGATAACTATTTGATCTTTAATCTTTAGATTTGGATGATGTTTTTATCTAACCTAGTATTACTATGTGGAGATTTAGGTCATATTCTTGTGGCTTAGTTTTATAGTAGAAGGTAATTCAGCTAATGCTATTGTTTTGCCATTAGATCTCTCTATCCTATCATAATAGTGGTATTGGTGTTGCTGATGAACTTGAAATGGCATGCTTTGTTCTTTACCTGTTTTGAATTGGATGATGAATAAGTTGTAATGTGTATTCTATTTGTTGCCGACCAAAGGAAGTAAACGTTGCTGGAGTACTTATTAGTATGACTCCTAATAGGTCTAGTATGTTTTCTTTGTTGTGTTTTCTTTAGATCTTTCAATCAAGCGGAAGATTGAAAAACATAGGGAGAAAAGCCTCCGTTCTGATAGTGTATTGCAGAGGAATGCCTTTGTTCAGCCTGTCCCATCTTCGACACTGAAGAGAACTAAGAAGAAAAAGAAAGAGGCACTAAAAGCATTACCAGAAACCCAAGACAAGGCTAAGGTTTGAAAATTGCTCAGGAGTTCTTTTTTTTTTTTTTCTCAAATATTGGGTTGTTTCCAATGTGTATTTACATGTTTCTTTCTTATGTTGCATCTTTGATGGTGAGCAGGATTCAGCTACTGGGCTTCCTGACATTTGGGATGATAAAGGTTTTTCCCTGACTATGCTCTCCACATAAAACATTTGAATTTTTACTGGCTTGCTCTTTTGAGATTACATAACTTGTATTGATTGTCCTCTTTTCTTGATTTTGTAGGTGAAGGAAATGCCAAGACCAAAAAGGTAAACCTTGTCACATTTCCAAATTGGATAGCTCATAATCCAATGTTAAGGGTTAGTTTCATAATTGAAATGTCAGTGGCAAGAGGTAGGCCTCAAAGGGAATGATTTAATTGTGACACAGGCATCTCTAAGTGTTCTGTGGTATGTAATGATGGATAATCACATGAAAGAGTCATCCGCTGTGAAATAAAGCAAAGTATCAGGTTATGGTGCTGTGCTTTTGGTTCTATGCAGTCTTTTTTAGCACATTATGGCTGAATAAGAATTGTTATTTCTGTGACTGTTGTTGCTAAAACTTGCCTACAATTGATGATGCCACTTATTTGTATCTCAGTTTTATTCTAGTCACCGAACTAGCTTAAATATCGATTGTATAAAACCATAATGGTTCTGTAGTTCAATTTTTAGCTTTTCTGAAAGTCTTTGGATGTTCTATTGAGTAACTTTTTTTACTCTTCATTAAAAAAAAAAAAAAAAAAAAACCCCTGTTTTCACAGGTTTTATAGTGAGTTTTGTTTTTTTAAGTATTGATTAGGTTTAGTGGACATTGGAAAGGGTGATCTAAATTTAAATAATAGAAAATTTATATTAACGAGAACAATTGAATGCTTTCTTTTAGTTAAGGCTTATTTACATTATTCTTTATCCTCACACTATTTACATATGCACATGATCTCTTCCTTTTTCTTCTTTCAAAATTGATATTACATATTTATTTTCATCCTTCCGATTCACATTATTCTTTATCTTTAACACTATTTACATATGCGCATGATCTCTTACTTTTTTTTCTTCCAAAATCACTTATATATATATTTGTTTTCATCTTTCTGCCTTCTAATTCGCATCTTCTGGTGCTGATCAGCTAAAGGCTATTCTCCATGCCTAAGCTTAAGGGTTTAATTATACAAATTGATTTTTTTCATGATTGCAACAAGATGTGATTGGTCGCTCATGTTCCATCTGCTGCTTGACGACGGAAGAATGGACGAATTAAGTGATTTTAGGGTACTCCGGGAGGGATTGTTTAATCTAGATTCGTAGAGACCCGTTTGAGATGCACAGAGACGTTTAGTGAAAGTGGTCTTTCAAGGTCCAATTTTGTGGGATTAATGAATGAAACTCTGTGCAATTAGAAAAGTGAGTTGGTATATGCTCAGTAGCTTTCCAATCTGCATCACTTGGGGTTGAGTATTATTGATATTCTATTGTATACTATTTAAGTCTATATGATGTGATGAGGTAACATCTTACTTTGTGCAATAATGTGATGGTGGATGTGATGAGGGAGCATCTTATTTTGTGTGATTATGTGATGGGATTCCATGGACTCTGTTTTTAAATACAGACTGTAAGGGGTTTTGGAAACCTTGAGATATGTTGTATTTTTTGGCATGTCTTGAGATTTCTCTTGATCAAGTTTACTGGTGAAGAAGTAAATGTTTAGGGTTTAGATTATCGGATTTTGCATGGAGGAAGGGGTGTGTTTTCATTTTAAACAACTGTTGCTTGTTATTTTCCTTTTTGCCTATAGCATATGGGAATGAGTCAGTGATGCAGCATAGGGGAGGGAGAATAGCCAACGGGCTAATCTCCAAGCCAATGGCTTAGGGTAGGATGTCTAGGTCTCACACCACAGACAAGAACAACTCATGATGGAGAGAAAACTTCAATTTCATTCAATTTCTATTAGATGATTAACAAACATTACAATCCTTATAAAGACTCCAAACCAATTAATTTTAGGAAACAGCTCTAAGATAGACTCTTCCTAATAATTATCTCTAAATATCAGCTACTACTAAAATTAAGGAATCTAAGAAAATCAAATCCAGAAAAATTAGGAAGTCTTCAAAATAGGAAGATGAAAATTGGAGATTCCCCCCATTATTGGGCCTTGTTGGATTTGGGCTTTCTAGTGTAGACTTTCTAAAGGGATCCATTAGTCAGGCCTGCATCAGTCAGCTCAATCTTTTTTATTTTTATTAAAATTTGTATTGTAAATTTTGGTTTATCAATCTATTTGCTTGAGAGTTCACTTCATACCACTCTTAAAATGCATTCCTTGCATCTCTTAGAAAATCGTCAGTGTTTCTTAATCCCATGATTGCTTAATGTCATTGGTCTTTTGCTTCCCTTCACACATTTATCTAAATAGCATGCATTTTCTTTTGATAGACACACTGATCTGTTTATCACTTGGGGGCTTTGTTAGAAGCCTGCATCTTCTCTTATTCCAGCAGTAGAAGTGGAACCACCAGGATGCTCATTCAATCCTTCATTTGAAGCTCATCAGGTATCATATTTCTTTCACCGTTTACTCTGTAAATTGGCTGTAATGAAGGTGAATAATTCTCTTAATTCCATTGCTGGTATCTAGGATTCATTGGCTCAAGCTGTGGCGGTAGAAATGCAAAAGTCATTCCGGAATGAATTGGGACCTAAGCCAGTCCCACTAACTGTTCCTGGTGAAACCGTTGATGAAGAGGAGGTGAGTCTTTCAAACAGTGTTTCATAATTGCTTCTTATGTTGAAAATTATAGGTTGATCTTAATATTTAATATATATTTTTTACTAGATGTGGTTTAGACCTTCCTTTTCTGCTGCACATACCAGCTTTTGTCCTCTGTGCTTTATACTTGATACTAGTATCATATATCAAGCGTGAAGATAGAAGGGGGATAACGGTTTTAAATATTTTACATGTATTCTTGGACATAAATATTCAGGTGAAAACCATCTGCATGGAAGAACCATGCAGCTTGCCCTAATTTTTCTCGACCTGGCTCATCTATGATGAAGTTACCCCCTCCAGCATGAATTGCCACAAAACACAAATTTGACACATCCGTCAGTGACGGTTGGATTAAAGCCGCCCCCCCGCCCCGCCCCCGCCCCCACGAAGAAAGTGCTTTTTAAAACCATTAACTTGACAGCCATAGGTCATGATGATCTAATGGGGTTGATATATTTCTCACACCAAAGTCACTTTGAGATCTTTCCTCACACACACAACCAACGAACACCCAATCCCTGCCGAGCCTCACAGATGAGACTGTGTCATCTTATGTGCAGATGGTTCTCACTTGAATAAACCTCATTTTTTGGGAAATATGATTTAGACCCTCCTTTTTTTGCTTTCGGCACTAACTCGTCCTCTTTTTGGTTTATACTTCATACCGTCATCATATCAAAGTGGATAATACAAAGGGGTATGCACTATGCAGCAAGTAATTCGGTTCTAATCAGTCACTTTTATATATCATATACCAAAGAAACTAAATGGATATTTTTCCCTAGCTTGTTGTAGTGCTTTACTGCTCTTTAGATTTTAGTTGTATTAATATTTTTGACCGTATTCTGTGGCCTTAAAATTGTTCTTTGTCAATGTTCATTGTTTGCCGTTCTTGCAACCTAGTGCATTTGAGTCATGTTATTTTGTTACAAATAAAAAGGAATGGAAAAAAAAAAAAAATCACTGTGCCAATGTTTGAATTTCTGCTCCACGTCATTTGTGTGCATTTGTCCTTTGTTAGTTGGATAAAAATTTGAATTGCTGAAAATACTTAAATCATATTCTGGGACAACCTCTATCAAAATAATAATAATAATAATAATAATAATAATATTGAAATTGCCCTTCATTAGGAAACACCATGATCTGGGGCCACCTGTACAAGTGTTACTTCAGTGTATGTGCGAGTGTGAGGACATATGATGCCCAGATACAGCATGGAGACATGCAATGGATTTCACAGGGACATGGATTTTACACAAAATGTGTAGTATCAAAATTTACTAATAGTTTAAGTGTGCGATGTGTCATCATAAATGCTAGTACCACACTTTCTCCTGGTCATTTTGGTGTAATATTTTTTTTTTATTATCATACTCCCTTTACCAACTAGAAATTATTGTTTTGCTAACTGTTTAAAATTTGATAACTGTTTTAAAAAATATCATCTGCTACATTGATATTTTTAGTCTGGCAATGGACCAGCATACGGTTGAGCAAATCAGAAACTTTAATATGCTGGCCATATGAACAGAGTTTAAATTCAAGCCCAAACCATTGGAGTGCTGCTCATTGACAGCCCTGCATGCTTATGACTTATGAGATACTAAAAAATCCTTTTTTATTTCTCAGATGTATTTTCTTGATGCTGATGATGGTGATGATCTGGATGTAGAAGATTTGGATGACAATAATGATCTCAACCTTGGTCAAAGGTCGGTCTACTATATTACTCTGTTTTTTGGTTGAATATTATATTAGAAGGATTTTTATATTCAGTTTGACAGAGGGCAAGTGACCAAGAGCCCCCTATTATATGTGACTGAAATCTGGCTTCTTGATTTATTCCTGAAAGCTGAGAACCTTTTTGTTATTTAAAATTAGAAAATGTGGTTATTATAGAAGGGAAAATGATCAAAAGGCCCTGCAGTGTGGCTGGGAAAAAAAAAATCCTGCTTCCTATTGTACACGTGAAAGCTGGAAGCCTTTTTTTTCTACTTGAAAAAAAAAATTGAAAGAAAGAAATAAAGAAAGGAAATTAATGACAGTCGGATCATCATTTGAGGTCAAAGCTATTAACTGAGTGAGCGAGACAGAAAGAGAGGTACTTATAAAGAGATACAGAGTCCTGATGAACACCCTAGGAGCAGCAAAAGTCCCGACCCAATTCAATGAGTACTTTTTCCGCTGCTTAGATGCTTTCTGAAAGTGGAAATCTACCATCTGAACTCTGGTGACCTGTTGGGTAATTCAGGGTGATTGTGGTTGTTACTCCTTCCTCCATCCACATTCAATGGACCTGCCTAATGGTGTTCTCTTTTTCATGGTCAATATCATTGATAGTGCACTAGGGACCGATTGGAATTGGTGGATTGATTCATAGGGCAGATTGGCAGCGCTGCTTTGCGTGAAAGGGGTTGGTGGGGGTCTGTAACATTAATGGAGCTGAATTTATCGCTATGCTTATGGGAGCCAGATAGGCATGCAAATCTAACTTGTTTCCCTTGGTCATATTGTGGGTAACTCGACATGCACCTTAAAGTCCAGTGCCCAGGAATCGTGGGAAGTAGTTTATCCTTTAAATCCTCCAAACATCTTCTTCTCGTGTTCCAAAGAAGCCAATCACATTGAGGAGCTATGGGCAAAAGGAGTAGTTAATTTTGTTTTCTTGGAAAAGAGAGCTAATTTTCTTGATAGAGCTTAAATAGGGCTATACTGCAAAGCCACAAAGGCAAACACCCAGAAAAACAACGAACAAAAGGAAACGCTAGACAAAAGGAATCAAAGATTCATCCTGGATGATCAACAGTTTTTGGCAAGTGATTCCATTCTTATCCAAGTGATTCCATCCTGGATGATCAACAGAACGAAAGTCTAGACAAAAGGGATCAAAGATTCATCCCGGATGATCAACAGTTTTTGTTAAGTGATTCCATTCTTAGCCAAAAAGTCCACTACCCTGTCAGCACTCCACACGAGAAGCAAGCATTAAGAGTTCTATGAAGTTGCAACCATTGAGGTCAACACAAACCCATTGCCCATGTAATGATGCACTTAGAACCACCTTTAGCATTAATATTATGAAGATTTAAGGCACCCAGCCGCCCAGCTTCTTGAAGCCCGACTGGCAATGCTTCCAATTCCTTGTATATGGAGCAAAGCCTTACAAACTGGAGAAGAAAAGAACGATCTTCCCTGCATTGTCTTAGACTTCCCCTCCCTTGCCTGCAAGACCCAGGTTTCCAATAGCGCCAGCATCAAAATTTAGCTTGGAAAGTGCCCAGTGGAGGTGGATGGTATCTAGGGATGCCTTAAGGCTTAAACCTCAACAAACTATTTGAGTCTCAACACGTTTAAGGCTTTGAAAGATAGGATGGACACCCGTGAGGCTACTATAAACCACACCTTCCGAAGCAAAACCATTGAGGATGAAGTCCCCTGGCCCTCAAAGCATGTCAAAGTCTTTTCTTTCCACAAGAGCCAGATGATGGCCAGAAAAGAGACTTGTCACATTACTCTACCCCTTGCTAACCCCACGACCAATCTACATGTCGCAAACAACTGGCTAATCTTGTAAGGAAGAACCCAACTACATCAAACTGAAGGATGGAATTCCCATCCCATATGAACCACCTTGCAGTTTAGTAGCAGTCTAGCAGATGATCCACTGATTCTGCGTCTGCCAGACACATCAAACATATGTTCACCATAATCTTCTTATGGCACCACATGTTATCCACATTCACCATAATCCTTCCTTTACCAAACAAAACTAACTAACCAAAAGCCGCAAATCTTAGAAGTATTTCAAGGGTCCAAAGACGAGCCGCAGATGGAGAACTTAGCGATTCTTTTGAAATCATCCTGAAAAAAGGGCAACTAAAAAGGTTCCAATCCATGGATTGCATCCAGACCCCTCTAGTAAACTATCCATTGGACTGTAGACATCATTTAATAGTGGCATCTCGTGAAATTGGCTTTCTTCCACCTCAGATAAGTTTCTTCTAAAAGTGAATCCCCACATGGCCACACCACCTGATTGCCAACCTTAGACATGTAAGTATTAACATAAGCATGATAATCTCTAGCACATTGAAAGTGCTATGGAGAGTGAGAGGCACGACGTCCGTCCCATACTTAAGTGTCTAACCTCCAACCTAAATAATATATGAAAGCCAAAATAATATAGGATAACCTTTTCGAATGCAGAATCTAACATTAGTCACAAACATTAATTTGACAGACAGACAAACAACCTCTTCACAAAGCAGAACATCGGACATTAGAGGCTGGAATATCACAGCTATTTCTCCACATGCCATACTTAGCTGCAATAATCTGCTTCCAAAGACCTTCCGAGCTGCCACCTAACCTCCATAGCCTCTCACCTGCATTGGCGGTTTAGAATCTAGTGACGATGATCCTTAATGCTATGATCCTTTTCCTTAGTTTTATCCTTTTTGCTAGGGTTAGTTGCATTGCATGGGCACCTCTTGTATTTCTCTTTTTTCAGTGAAATCAGTTAGTGTTCCAAAATTTTTGTTTGTTTGTTTTTTCCGCCGCCTTCTTCATTTTGAATAATTTGTTTCTCTTATTGGTCTGTTCTGCTTTTTATATCACGCTCTCTTTGTGGGTACCTATAGTTGTAGGATTTTGTTGCCTTCTCATTGATGATACCACCAGATCCCAAAAGACCCAGATTGGGCTCCAAGACCACTAGAATGGGCTGCCATCAACTTAGTCATCTGTTCTGCCGTGCGTGTTTGCTTCTAAGTCTTAAAATTGCAAAATCAGCTCACGGAACATTTGTTGTGGGCCCTGTAGAATGTTGTCATAACATTTTTATGCCTGGGCATGGGCTGTAGCAACTGGAAACCTATATTTGTGAGTTTTGATCCCCTGCCTTTCTTGTTTCTCCACTCCAAATTGTGGGCAAGCACTCTGGCATTCCTATTAAGAAAATAAACATAGGTCACCAAAATTGTGTTGTTTTGGTGGGTCTTCTTGCAGGCCTTCAAAAATGAAGAGAGTTACTCGCGTTGAGCTAAATCGAAGAGCTAGGCGGAAGGAAACATTGAAGGTGGAAGCAGAAGCGAAGAAGATTGAATATATCTCTAAAGAGATTGATTGGTAATTTATTCAAACCTCTCATGCAATAAATTATTAGTTGTAATTTTCTTTTTCCTGTGTATATAAATTTCTATAGCAAAAAAAAAAAAAAAAAAGGAAACTTTCGTAACCATTTTTCTATTGTACTAATAGTTTACCAGACATAATGGAGGAGATAGCTAAAGAGGATGAAGAAAAGCAGAGGAGACATGTCAGACGAGCTGTTGCTCGGCAAGAAAGGCTAAAATCCGGTCCACCACGTCTGGGGAAGCACAAGTAGATCCACACACTTTTAAACTGCATTTTCATTTATATTAAATTCTCTTTCATAGAATTTATTCGGTTAGGATATCTGATGGGATCCCATACCTGAAGAATTCTAGCCTGCCTTACACCATAGTAAATATGAAAGTTCGGTATGCATTCTATTTCATCACGTACGGGCATGTGTTTCTGTTATGCAGACAGCATGGATTGGTGCTGCACCTAAAATCTTCCAGTCTGGGCCATTGCAACAACAAAATCAGTTGTTGACAAATGAGTTGTACAAAATTTCTAAAATTAAAGGCCAAATTATAAAAATTTTAGGATCTGTACCTGGACATCTTTTAACATTTGTTTCTTCTGTACCTAGTGATTTTTAGGCATCATCCATATGGCTAATCATCAACAGAACCGGTACTGAAATAACTGTTCAGCAAAATGTACTCTGTGCAGTGTACCTGTTATTCATCAGACCCACACTGTTTGTTCGGATTGAATGATAGGGATATCACAGGCACAAGTAATTGATTTTGAGTAATTGTACAGATTTGAACCTGCTCCTCTTCAAGTCCTACTATCAGAAGAGATCTCTGGGTCCCTTCGGAAACTGAAGGTCCGTTCTTGTGTCCGCTTTACACTTTTTTTACTTGGATGCTTGTGCCATAAAGCTCATAACCCCTCAGTGTACTAGCCCAAAGTTACATTTAGTTTATTTTGGTTCTGCAAAGGGTTGTTGCACACTGGCGAGGGATCGATATAAGAGCTTTGAGAAGCGGGGTATACTTGTTCCTGAAGCTAAGCGCCACAGGTATGGTCGATTGTTACTGCATGCTTTATTATATTGTTGTTGTTGTTGTAGTTTACTGAGGCCTTATTCATTGATCAAAGGGTTGGCCGAAAGAGTTCTACTCTATGATTTCAAACATACTATGACCATGATATCTAAGAGGCCATGCAAGTACACACTTCGCTCAATGTGTTATTACTATTAATATTGTTATTATTATTAATAGTATTATTATCATTATTACTACTACTGTTATTATTATTATTATTATTCCCTGTCTGCCCTTGTTTCATGTGTGTGTGTGGAGACGGCAGGGTGGATGTATGCTTGCCATTCTACTCATTCAACATGTTGAATCCATTGTCCTGTCCTACCATTAGAATATAGGTGGAATGATTCACCAGCATAGCTACACATGCATGTTGAATGTGGAACATGGAGCAGTTCTTTTATAACCTGACATATTGTTTCATAATATGTGGTTCCCTGAGTGGATTGCCCTAATTCTTAGGCCAGAGCTTTTGAATGTACACTGAAAATGCATGTAACAGTGTGCTTTGTTGGACCATTAGGATTGTGCTAATGTTCACTCAATTACATACCGATGCGTAGCCAGATACCTTGGTTTCCATCAAGTGGACCTTTTAAACTGAATTGTTGAGGTCCACTTTGAAATTGTTCAATGGGGAAAATTTTATATGTTAAAGAATTATATCAGTGTAATCTTTGAAGGCAGGAGATTTGAACAATCTAGACTGCAAACATGTACTAGATATGTTTTTTAGGTGAGTTGCTCCCATTTAAGAATCCAAGGCTTGTTATGTTGTGCTTTTCCTCTAATATTTCTATCCATTTCCATCCATTTACTCATCTTGAATTGCTTTTGCATGATGGTTTACTTGAGCAGAAAGTAGAACGTGTTTTCCCTGGATTCTACGAGTGTGGCATGTGGACGGCTGACTGCTGAAGTGTTGCTCGTGAGGCTGGTTATGTAAGATGGATCCATTTGATCCGTGTGTTATTTACTGCCATTTTTATTCATAGGATTTGCTAACATTAAGGTTTCTCTCTCTCTCTCTCTCTCTCTCTCTCTCTCTATATATATATATATATATATATATATATATATATATATATATACACATACTAGTCATTGCCCATGCCTAAAGGCACAACGCACCACGATCGGAGCACAACTAAATCTAATTACTCTTCTTTTGACCACCTAACAACTAACACCGTCTATAATTTAACAAATTTAACTCAAATTTTCTATGTGGCCCATTGGATCAATCAGCTTCAAATCAAGCCCAGCTGGATTTTATTTTTTTAGGTAAAACAGCCCAATCAATTGGACCTTTGTTTAACCACCATTGAATACCAGAAGTGGCCCACTACTATAAGCAGTCCGGTTTAATTGCATGCAAGCCACGTTTACATCTGCTACCAAAACAATTCAAGTTAGTCCAGATTCCACAATCCGTGAAAAACAGCATATATATGTGAAGGGGCAAACTGGTAAGTTGTGGGCCCAAATTCCACACCGTTCAATCACTCAATTGCAATCATAGCCATGTGTTTAATCATGTCTTTACTTGCAAGGAAGTTTTGAAAAGATAATGGCACGTTTCGTAATTTCATAGAAAACCAAGGACACTCCCATATGCTCTGGGAAAAGATAATGGCATGTTTCGTAATTTCACAAAAAATCAATAGCACTCCCGTATCCTCTTGTCCTTAGTAAAAAGTTACTGCCCCTTTATTTTCAAATAATTACAAAATTACCAAGCTCTTGAATCCCTTTTTAGCCCTAGGATTTATGTACAAAAATATGTACATAAATCCATGGGTCCAAAATGTCTAGGGATTCAAATACTGCTCTTCATTATTTTATATATATATATATATATATATCTATGCGTGCACGCTCCTCAGTGGTGACCGTCAAACAGTTTTGGGACAGGAAGTGGTAATTGGCCTACTTCATTAGGAGAAAAGTTTATATTTCGCTGGAAATATTTCTGGGCTATACTCCCTCGATGGGAACTACTTAGCAAGCTTTAGGTAAAGTGATTGTGGTGTATTAGCATGGTTTCATTGAACCGTGGTGGATGAATGTTTGTGGAACTACAAATATTTGACTGTTCCAATCCTTGCCAGCAGCATGTCTAGGGAGAGAATGAGAACTGTCTTGGGCTATGCTCAATTGTTTTTGATACCAAAGTGGGCCTCAAGGGTGTCTGGCATTCTATGATCTTCGGTATGAATTGTCAATTGTTTTTGATACCAAAGTGGGCCTGACACTTAGTGAGCTAAAGCGAGGTCATAGGGTTGTTTGGGCTGGGCTATAACTTGTCAAGCCTAGCCATGTATTGTTGGGCCTAAATCCAGGCTTAAGTGTAACTTATGGTGTAATAGTTCCTAAACTCAGCCCATTGCAGTCTTGGTGATTCGAATCACTCTTGGTGAGCTCTACTGCTGACAGGTTATTTGCACAATCTCTCCTTCCAAATCATAGATGAGCAAGTGTTAAATAGTATTATGACTATCAGATCATTGGGGTTATCTGGGCATGTGGCTTATCCAAGGTGGGCCTTACTGGGTGATCATTAATTATCACCCGCACACATGAAATGTGACTAAAGCAAGCGGCCAGCCTTTCTGTCTGTGATTCTTTTCCACCTTTGAACTCAACCACACATTAGAAACTTGGACAAAAATTGAAGTAAGTTTTATATATGGAGTCTCGGCTTTTGACCATGAGCTGTGATGATTCTTTGCGCACCTGTGATTGGGTTCCATCTCATTCGTCTGATCTTCGGACGAGTCATGTGATCCTGACAGAAGGAGAGTGGTGGGGTACAAAAGATGTATTTTCGTTCAATGGATCTATTATGGTAATGTTACATTGTTCGTTTTGAATTATAAAGAATCAACTTTATTAGAAATAACTATATAATTAAAGACAACGATGGAATACACAATCAAAATAAGAATTTATCCATTTTCCATATTGTCAACCGAGAGTCATAAAATGGATATAAGTATGCAATGATCCATCCAATCCACCAGAAATCATTGATTTATTAGAACCACTGACCCACTAAAATGCCGCATGTAGTCAGTTGATCTATTTATTTATTTTATTTCTCGTCTCCAAAATCTAATTTATTCTCTCTCTCTCTCTCTCTCTCTCTCTCACTGCCCTGGCAGATATCAACAGTGTCCCATGTCTTTCGAGTTTGAGAGGCAAAAGGTCAGTGGTCATGGGTTAAGAGGACGTCTATTTAAATTTCAATCTAAGCTTTCTGCGAGATTTCGAATTCTCTCTATCCTTTTCTTCTCTTTTCTGATTAGAGAGTTGGAGGAAAAACAAAAACCAAAAAAAAACCTATCGCATTTGCCCCTTTTCTCCCTGTACTTGTTCGGTAAGGTTAGTATTGGAAAGACAATCTAGGATAGTACAAAAAAAAAAAAAAAAGAAAAGAAAAAACCTCAAGAATTTATATGGTTTAGGAATAAGCATAGTTGCTAACTTTGTTTCAAACATCATTTCGGTTTGGTCCCCAAATGAAAGTCTTTGACCGATTCGGAAATTTCATTGAAACTTTTCGTGCTTATATCTTGGAAAAAATATAAATTAAAATATATACATATGCATGCAGAAATCTGAGTAAGGACTTATTTTCAGTGAAATTTGATTAGGGAATTTATTTTAAGTGGAATTAATCTCCTTCTTCCCTTTATTTTTATTTGAAAAAAGGCCTAGTGTAGGAGTTGGGGATTTTTAGAAGGAGAAAATTTTTAGTAATTTTTCTAAAATTTATTTTAGGCGAACCTTTTGAATTCTGCCGAAATTCACTTAAAAGTTGTCCGAAAAGTGGTGTTGTGCTGTTTCGTTTATGTGGACCGAAACAAAAAATTTTGGAAATTTCATTCGAGATGAAATGAGTTTCATAACTATGGGAATAAGCCTCAAACTTTCAGTATCTTTTGTTAAAAATGGAATTACAAGATTATTAGGGTTTTTCTCTTACCTTTCACCGACTCATTACCCAGTGTGGGTCCTGTCGAAACAGGGTCTAGGGAGGATTCAGAGTGGAGACGGACCAAACATTTTGCGATTTTATACAAAGTGGCCATTTGCGGTTTTCGAATCTGTTTTTATCATGCATGATACGAAGACTTTTACCGTTGCACCAAAGCAATGACCCTGAATATTTACTAAAGCAAATAAAAAACTAAAAAGATAAAATAAAGATTACATCAATTGCTCATGGTGCCTCCGAAACACTATGAAATATATGGACATGCATCAACTGCTGGAATTGGACATTTTCAGCCCTAGTATGGACCATTAAAAAACCCTCCATCCACATAATAACTATAAATTGTGATGAGTCCGGCCCAAATTGGCCCAATCTGTCATGAGCCAAGGCCCAAAGTTACTGGAGATCCATTTACAGTCCGGGCCCGTATCCACTATGCCCGGCCACGTCATGGCAGTCCGGAGCGCTTCGGAAGCAGTCAGGCCACGTCCCGCTCTTACCAGGTCCAGCGGAGAATATCGCAACTGCCTCGCCAGTCGAGGACACCTCGAACGCTCCTCGTGAACCGTGCTGAGAAGTCTCCCCATCTGTTAGGAGAAGCTTATAAATACGAAAGCCCCTCGGTACTTGAGGGGCAAGCAATTATTGTTATTCACAAGACGTAATCTCTCTTCTGCACACTCTCCAAAGTTTGTAATCACAGACACTTGAGAAATTAATACATCCGGTGATCATTGTCTTTGAAGTGGACGTAGGTCACACTGACCGAACCACTATAAATCTCTCTCTCCTCTTTATTACCACATTTATTACCATTATTACTTGACCGGTGGTGTCAGAACGAGAGTTTGACATCATCAGTTTGGCGCCGTCTGTGGGAACGTACAAAAAGTTTTCACCCTCGTTCAAATTATGGTGACCACCAGATCGACAAGACGCGAGGAGGGCGAGGATGGTCCTCCACTGACTAATCCTGGCCCGAATGCTCCTGCTCCCACTCCTCAACTAATGTTGGAGACTATGCAGCAGATGATGGCCCAAAACCATCAAATACTACAACTCATGCTCGCGGGGCAAGGAGGACTCGGAGGAGTACCACAAGGAGGAACACGCCTGGGGCATCAAAGAGCTCCACGACGGCGAGGAGCTCCCCACTTACGCGCCCAGGCCCCGGGCGCCCATGCTCCTCCTGGCGCCCAGGCCCCAGGCGCCCAGGCTCCTCCTGGCGCCCATGCCCTGGGCGCCAATGGTGTACCCCCTGGCGCCCGTTCTCAGGGCGGCCCCCGTGGGCCCCAGCAGGGAGGACCCCCACCTCCGATAGGACCCCCACCTCCGGGAGGACCCCCACCTCCGGGAGGGTCAAATCACGGAGAATTTTCACATCCCCCCTCCGCTTCTGAGGGGAAGGATTCTCATTTCCAGGAAGGGGAAAGTGAGAATCAGGAGCTGGAAGGCGCGAGCTACTTCTATGATTCGAGCAGAGCAGCTCCCAACCGATGGGACCAGAAGCTCAAGGAGATGCAAGATCAACTGGGCGATGTTTTCAACGCCATGAAGGCACATGCCCCAGAGACAGTGGATTACCTAGTCAGGCGAACGGACACACCGTTCAAGCCTGACGTGGTGAACTATCCACTCCCTGGTAAGTTCAAGATGCCATCCGTGGAAACCTTTGATGGAGCGAAGGATCCGCTGGATCACCTAGAGACTTACAAAACAATAATGCAGCTGCACAGTATCCCGGAGGAGATTATGTGCAGGGCGTTTCCGACCACGTTGAAGGGTTCCGCCCGACAATGGTTTTCCAATCTCGCCCCAGCTTCCATCTCCACATTCGAGGAGCTAAGCAAGTCCTTCGTATCACATTTCATTGGAGGACGCCGCCACCAAAAGCCAGCCACGCACCTGCTGAGTGTAAAGCAGGATAGTAATGAGAGCCTCAGGGCATACCTCACTCGTTTTAACGAGGAGGTACTTCAGATTGAGGAAGCCGACGACAAGGTAACCATGACAGCCTTCTTGGGAGGCCTCCGGCCTTCCAGTTTCTACTTCTCAGTAATGAAGCGCCCGCCAAAGAGCATGACGGAGTTACTGGCGAAGGCCCAGAAATATATGAATGCTGAGGACGCTACTAGGGCCAGGCGGGGCGAGTCCTCCAAAGGCGAGTCCTCCAGAGCGGCGGACAAAGGAAAGCACGATAGAGACGACAAGAGGGAGCCAAACAACAAGCGGAGCAGAACCGAGAGGATACCTGCCAGAGACCGACTCGGTCCCACTCCCCAGAGGGACCGACTCGGCCCTGTTCCGCCGAGAGCCCAACAAACTTTTACGGCTCTCAATGCTTCCGTGGGGCACATTCTGCTGGAAATACAAGATGATCCTGCAGTGAAATGGCCGGGGAAAATGAAATCTCCACCAAATCGCAGGAACATGACCAAATATTGTCGCTTCCATCGCGACCACGGTCATGACACTGATGATTGCTTCGACCTCAAAAGGCAGATTGAGGATCTCATCCAGCGTGGACACCTGCGCCAATATGTTGCTGGTAGGGGGCAGGCGCCACCGCCACCTCACAATGCCGAAAACCAGCACCCTATTGGAGAAATCCGAACCATCTCTGGAGGGTTAGCGGAGTCTTTCTCCGCCATGAAAGCATATGCCAGGAAGGCGAGGCATCCTGATGAGCCACGCCCGTCAAAAGCACCGAGGCACAGCGCCGAAGAAACTATATCCTTCTCGGATAAAGATCTAGAAGGGATCCAGCACCCTCATGACGACCCTCTGGTGCTCTCAATGACCGTCGCCAATTTCCAGGTGCATAGGATCTTGGTGGATAGTGGAAGCTCTGCAGATATCTTATTTGTAGAGGCCTATGACAAGCTGAGGCTGGGCCGAGAGAGGTTACAGCCTGTCAAATTTCCTCTCATTGGTTTTTCGGGGGAAAAGGTGTATCCCCTGGGGGCAATCACATTGCCGGTTACAGCCGGGACAGCCCCCCGAACCTCCACCACAATGGTCAATTTCCTGGTGATAGATTGTCCATCAGCTTACAACATCATTCTGGGGCGACCTACTCTTAACTCCTTAAGAGCAGTCCCTTCCACCTATCATCTTATCCTCCGCTTCCCAACCCCGAATGGAGTGGGGGAGGTTAGAGGAGACCAAGTAGCAGCAAGAGAATGCTACGTCACCTCGATGAAGGCCAAGATAACACAGGAGGCGATGCAGGTTGAAGTCTTGGACCCAAGAGATGAGGCCACCACAGAAAGAGGGGAACCTGTTGAAAATCTTACCCCTATAATCTTGAATGAAGAGCATCCAGAAAGGAAAGTATATGTTGGCTCTTCACTCCCGGAGGATCTGGTTGGCCAATTGACAGATTTTTTGAGGGATAACATGGGCATATTCGCATGGTCACATGCGGATCTTGAAGGAATCGACCCAGCCATCGCCACCCATCGCCTCAATGTCAACCCTCTCCACAAACCTGTTCGGCAAAAGCTAAGGGGCGCCTCCACTGAAAGGGCCCAGGCAATAGACAAGGAGGTCGGGAAGATGATTGAGAACGGGGCGGTCAGGGAAGTGGCTTATCCTGAATGGCTCTCCAATGTGGTGATGGTGACAAAGGCCAATGGAAAGTGGCGCCTCTGCGTTGACTTCACTGAACTCAACAAAGCGTGCCCGAAGGACAGCTATCCACTGCCTCGGATTGACCTCCTCATCGACGCCACAGCAGGACATGAACTCCTCTCCTTCCTGGATGCCTATTCTGGATACAACCAGATCAGCATGCATCCCCCAGATCAAGAAAGGACGTCGTTCATTACTCCAAAGGGGACCTACTGCTACAGGGTCATGCCCTTCGGGCTGAAAAACGCAGGTGCAACCTACCAGCGCCTGGTGAACAAAATGTTCCAGTCCCAGATTGGGCGAACAATGGAAGTTTATGTCGACGATATGCTGGTGAAGAGCTTGGTTGCAGCAGATCACATCGACCATCTTCAAGAGACTTTCAATGTTCTCAGAGCCTACCACATGAAGCTGAACCCTGAGAAATGCGCCTTTGGCGTAGGATCGGGAAAATTCTTGGGCTTCATGGTCAACCAGAGGGGAATTGAGGCGAACCCTGATAAAATCAAAGCTATACTCGACATGAAGTCGCCCACTTCGACCAAGGAGGTGCAGCGCCTCAACGGAAGGATCGCAGCACTCAATAGATTCGTCTCCAAATCTGCAGATAAGTGTCTGCCTTTCTTCAAGATTCTCCGAAAGGCTTTTGAATGGGGACCTGAGGCTGAGGAGGCCTTCCAGAAGCTTAGAGCATACTTAGCCACACCTCCTCTGCTTTCGCATGCTACACCCGGTGAGGTATTGTATCTGTACCTATCTGCTTCCCCCTCAGCAGTCAGCTCTGTTCTGATTAGAAATCATGATGGTGTGCAAAGGCCCATCTATTATGTCAGTAGAGCATACCGAGGCGCCGAGATTAGATACTCGGAGTTAGAAAAACTTGCGCTTGCCCTCATCTCTACTGCCAGGCGACTACGGCACTATTTTCAGAGCCATACTATCGTGGTCGTCACCAATCAGCCCTTGAAAAGAGTCTTGGCAAAGCCGGATGTATCCGGGAGACTCCTCAAGTGGGCAGTAGAGCTGGGCGAGTTTGACATCCAGTATCAACCAAGGGTATCCATCAAGGCACAATCACTGGCAGATTTTGTAGCTGAGTTTACATACTCCGAACGTGAACCCACCATGTCACTGCCGTCTAGCCCAGAGGTACAAGTCGAACTACCACCCGACCAGGACACCCGAGCGGGCGCACCGACACCAGCAGTGGGCGCCCAGGCCACTCCGGGCGCCCCGACACCAACAGTGGGCGCCCAGGCCACTCCGGGCGCCCCGACACCAGCAGTGGGCGCCCAGGCCACCCCGGGCGCCCAGACATCAGTGGGCGCCCAGGGTCTATGGGCGCCCAGGCCACCCCAGGCGCCCAGACATCTATGGGCGCCCAGGCCACCCCAGGCGCCCAGACATTTATTGGCGCCCACGCCACTCCGGGCGCCCCGACAGCACTAGTGGGCGCCCAGACCCCTCCTGGCGCCCCCGCTTCCTTAACAGCCGCGCAGATCCCTCCGGGCGCTCAAACACCTCATGGAGTTTCTCCTTCACTGCCTCATTGGAGGCTATATGTTGATGGCTCCGCAACCAGCGAGGGAGGTGGAGCGGGAATCATTCTGATCAGCCCCGATGCTACCCGCATCAAACATGCAGTGAGGCTACACTTTATTATCACAAACAATGAAGCTGAGTACGAGGCCCTGCTCTCTGGCTTGAGGTTGGCGGCAGAAATGGACGCCCGATCCCTCACCGCCTTTAGTGATTCACAATTGATCGTCAATCAAGTGAATGGAGAATTCGAAGCAAAAGAAATAAAAATGCAGGAATATCTTGGCATGACGAAAAAGCTAGTCCAGCAGTTTCAACATTTCCAAATCTGTCACATCCCAAGAGGTGATAACATAGCTGCGGATGCTCTCGCCAGGCTCGCCTCATCCCTGGAGGCCTCATCTGCAGAACCAACTCTCATCGGGCACCAGTTCGAGCCAAGTAAGTTGGATGTGGACACCACAAGCATCAACTGTACGACAGCAGAATCGAATTGGATGACCCCCATCAAGGCGTACCTCCAAGGAGAAGTAGTACCCGATGATCCCCTGGAAGCCAAAAAACTCAGGATGAGAGCTTCTAAGTTCACCATCCTACAAGAGGTACTCTACAAAAAGGGCTACAACCTGCCGTTGCTGCGCTGCCTTTCCCCAGAAGAGGCTGACTACGCACTCAGAGAGATTCACGAGGGGATTTGTGGAAATCACTCTGGAGGACGCTGCCTCGCCCATAAAGCGCTCAGGCAAGGGTACTTTTGGCCAAGCATGGTAAAAGACGCCAAAGAATTCACCAAGAGGTGCGACAAATGCCAGCGCTTTGCCACTGTGTCAAGGCAGCCACCAGAGGAGCTGACTACCATCCTCAGCCCATGGCCTTTTTCCAAATGGGGCATTGACATCTTGGGCCCCCTGCCTCTGAGTCGAGGCCAGTGCAAATTCATAGTCGTCGCCATAGACTATTTCACAAAATGGGCGGAGGCAGAACCCCTAGCAAAAATAACAGACTCCAAGGTGAAGGATTTCGTCTGGAAAAACCTGGTCTGTCGCTTTGGGATACCTCACGCCATTGTCAGTGACAATGGCAAACAGTTCGACAATAGGCTATTCAATTCCTTCTGCGCCGACCTTCAAATAAAGCAGCCTCACTCTAGCCCGGCACACCCCCAGGCAAATGGGCAGGCAGAGGTGATGGTGAGAACCGTCCTGCGCAACCTTAAGACAAGGCTCGAAAGAACAAAAGGTCTGTGGGTAGACGAGCTTCCGGGGGTATTATGGGCCTATCGAACCACGCCACGGACGCCTACCGGGGAAACCCCTTTCTCTCTTGCTTTTGGGACTGAGGCGGTCATTCCTGTCGAAATAGGGGTGCATTCCCTAAGGGTCCACCACTACGACCCTACCACCAATGAGGAAGGACTCCGCCTCAACCTCGATTTGCTAGAGGAGGCAAGAGAAGAGTCTGTGGTCCGTAATGCGGAGTACAAGCGACGCATGGCCAAGTACTACAATTCGAGGGTGAAGCCTCGTTCCTTCCAACCAGGAGACCTAGTCCTCAAAAAGGTGATTCTCGCCACAAAGGACTCTCGGGAAGGAAAGTTGGGACCAAATTGGGAAGGTCCCTATCTCATAATAGAAGTGGTGAGACCAGGCACCTACAGAATCCAGAACTCTGAAGGAAAGGTCTTACCTCATCCATGGAATGCAGAGCACTTGAAGAGGTACTACCAGTGAAGATTTTGAGCGGGGTGGATTAGGGTTTTTGTTTAAGTACTTGATGTTGCACTTTTTATTGTTCAAGGCATTGTTTAAAGCATTGTTCAAAATAAAGCAATGGAAAATAAAGCAATGGATGGATAAATAAATTACGTTCATTACAAAAAGGTTGCATAAGTTAGGCTTATAAACAGAAGCAAAACCCTATGCTCTAATCACTCTCATCCCCCTCCTCATCATCCTCCTCTGCATCGTCCTCATCATCATCCTCCTCTGCATCGTCCTCAGCATCATCAGAGCTGCTGTCACCACCATCAGGCGCCTCCATCGGCACAAAGCCTGATATGTCAATATCTGGAAAGGCAGCCGAAATCTTCTCTCGAAGCTCCTCGTAGCCATCAATGAAAACATCTGCAAGGCAAATCTGTAGATCCCTCTCAGCTTGAGAAGCTCTCTCGTTCGCTGCCTTCATCTCTGCCTCCATAGCAACTTCTCTGAGCCTCGCCTTCTCAAGGGTCCGAGCAAGCTCAGCCTCACTGAGCGAAGCCCTCTCGCGGGCCTTCATAAGCTCAGCCTCACTGAGCGAAGCCCTCTCACGGGCCTTCGTAAGCTCAGCCTCATGGAGCGAAGCCTTCTCGCGGGTCTTCGAAAGTTCAACCTCTGCCTCCGCCGCCCTCTCATTGGCTGCTGAAAGTCCGATCTCAAGCTCGCTTACCCTCTCATGGGCAGCAGCAAGATCAATCCCCGAAGCCCTACCAGCGGCCTCCAAAGCAGTAATCTTCTCTTGAGCAGTGCAGAGCTCTAGCCGCACAGCCTCCTTCTCCCGTCTCATCTGACCATAAGATTGGGCTCTCGACAGCAGGCAGATGGATGCAGTAGAGACCTGAAGAGATAAAGGACGAGAAATGAGACGGTTAAAAAGAAATAAAGGGGTAAAGGCCTGGAGAAAATGGAATAAAGAATAGTGAATCTTTACCTGAGCCAGGCCCTCTACAAATGAGTCAATAACCCCCTCTGTGCCCAGGGCATTAACCCGAGAAGCCTCATGCGGCAGCACATATCTCCCTAGCCTTTCTCACATCTCCCACGAATGACCGAGCATGGAACCAGTCCTAGCCGATACCCCTGTTGAAAGGCCCGGTTGTGGAGGACATAGTTGAGGGGCAGGAGGTGTAGCTGAAGAGGAAGACTGCGGGAAAGCACTCTTGGCGGAAGAGATCCCCGCATAAGGGGACACCAGGGGTGAAGCCACTCGAGGAGGAGACACCCGGGGCTCGACGCGAGTCGCTGGCGGAGATGTTCTTCGAGAGACTTCCTTCGTCCTCGCCGCCTTGGTGGAAGGGGTACCCCTATCCGAGAAGCGGGTCGAAAAGCGGGCTCCAATCATCTCTCTGCTTACCTCTATGCCTATTAAAGAAAGGTGTTATGGGAGTACGGCATATCAGGTAAACACACAAAGCATTGATAAAGTTTAGATGACTTACCTTTTCTCTTTGAAGCCGATCCCGGATGAAGTACGCCAGTACTACCCAAAGTCGGAGAGTCCATAGGAGGTCCACTGGTCTTGCCTCTCTCCTTGGGAAGAAGGACTCCCAAGCCCTTGTCAGGGTGATCTCTCACAGCTTGCAGCTTGCGCTCCTGCTCTGTGGAGAGAAGGGGAGGATCTGCAAATGAGGACTTGACAGTGAGCACATGCATGAGAACAAGAAAGCAATCAGAAAGAAAGCAATCAGAAAATGTACCTAGTCTCTTAGCGTCAATCCATCGTGTGGGTACCAAAGGTCGATCTGACTCAGCAACCCACTCTCCACCGATGAAGAAGAAGCGAGATTTCCAATCGTAATCCCGTGAGCAGCTTTCCGCCCCTAGGGGTAAAATAGTACCAGCCCCTGTGAGGGGCTGGGGACTCGATCAAACTGTACGCAGCATGAAACTCGGGAGGAGACGCGTCCTGTTGATGTACTCTCCTCCACAGTGCAAGGAATCCGATCAAAACTCTCCATCCGTTCGGTGCTAATCGCCCCGGAGTCAAAGAAAAATAGTGAAGAATACGGCAGATGGGAGGATATGGGAAACCTTAACCCCGCCTCGATCATCTCCTCATAGATGACGACATCACCAGAAGAATCATCGCATGCTGGCTCATCTGGTGCGGCCCGGCGGCACAGTACGGTGGGTGGGATACATACAGCAACCCTCGTAAGGTCACCGTCCGTTTTGATCACACTAAAAGTGGTACTCACTTTGGATCCGGCCTCCTCGACTGCGACTTTCCCTTGATACTTTTTGCGAGGACGCAAAGCTCTGCTAGATACACCCGAGCCCGGGCCTCCAGTGGCCCCTCGTACGACGCCCTCTACGCTGCCACCGACGCCAGGCCCAGCCACGCGGGCGCCGCCGCCACGTCACCGCAGACGCCGGGCGCCGCCACGCTGCCACCGACGCCAGGCCCAGCCACGCGGCCGCCGCCGCCTGGCGCCGCCGCCACGTCACCGCAGACGCCGGGCGCCGCCACGCTGCCACCGACGCCAGGCCCAGCCATGCAGCCGCCACCGCCGGGCGCCGCTGCCACAAGCGCGCCGACGCCGGGCGCTGCTGTCACGCCCAGGACGGGCGCCGCCGTGCTGCCGCCGCCCCGGACGGGCGCCGCCGTGCTGCGGCCGCCCAGGACGGGCGCCGCCGTGCTGCTGCCGCCCCGGACGGGCGCCGCCGTGCTGCCGCCACCCCGGACGGGCGCCGCCCTGCTGCCGCCGCCCCAGCTGGGAGCTGCCACGCCGCCGCCGCCGGGCGCTGCCACGCCCTCCACGCCGCCGCCTGCGCAGGGCGTTGATGCCACACGCCCGCCGCCACCGTGCGCTGCCACGCCGCCGCCGCCGGCCGGGCTGCTGACGCCCACGCCAGGCGCCCCACGCTGCCGCCGCCGCCGCCGGGCGCTGCCACGACCTCCACGCCGCCGCCTGCGCAGGGCGCTGCTGCCACACGCCCGCCGCCGCCGTGCGCTGCCACGACGCCGCCGGCGCCTGCCGTGCTGCTGACGCCCACGCCAGGCGCCCCCTTGCTGCCGACCTCTCTGCCTGCATCGTCCATGCTGCCGGTGGAAGATCTCTTGAAGAAAAAAAAAAAAAAAAGGTGAAGATCTATGGAAAGAGGAGAAGATGAAGAAGGTGGAGTGGGTCTCCTCTCTTTCAAAGGGCTTTTATAGCCTAGGGTTTCAAGAAACCCCAAACATAAGAGGAGTCTCATATTGACAGGACTTTCCCAAACATCCTTCTCCTCAGGGCCGGGGAAGAATACAAGAAGCTGGCAGGGAGAGGAACGCGGCAACAGTTATTTGAATGGGAGAGAAGCCGGATATGCAAAATGCCCCCCTTTCAAAGCTTCTTTGGGCGCGGGGCATTGAGGGGCAAATGATGAGTCCGGCCCAAATTGGCCCAATCTGTCATGAGCCAAGGCCCAAAGTTACTGGAGATCCATTTACAGTCCGGGCCCGTATCCACTATGCCCGGCCACGTCATGGCAGTCCGGAGCGCTTCGGAAGCAGTCAGGCCACGTCCCGCTCTTACCAGGTCCAGCGGAGAATATCGCAACTGCCTCGCCAGTCGAGGACACCTCGAACGCTCCTCGTGAACCGTGCTGAGAAGTCTCCCCATCTGTTAGGGGAAGCTTATAAATACGAAAGCCCCTCGGTACTTGAGGGGCAAGCAATTATTGTTATTCACAAGACGTAATCTCTCTTCTGCACACTCTCCAAAGTTTGTAATCACAGACACTTGAGAAATTAATACATCCGGTGATCATTGTCTTTGAAGTGGACGTAGGTCACACTGACCGAACCACTATAAATCTCTCTCTCCTCTTTATTACCACATTTATTACCATTATTACTTGACCGGTGGTGTCAGAACGAGAGTTTGACATCATCAAATTGCATGGCTAAGTTTGTACAATTAACATGATCAATGAGTTGAGATCCACAATGAGGCTCATGACCAAAGGGACCCCGACTGCAATGCATAGTTCAAAAACTCGGAAACAAGAACCCAACGACGGTCACTTTGCCACCAACTGGGCAAGTCTGGCCACCAACACTTCAGAGACTTACCACACAGCCGAGTAACTCAGGCGAGCTTTGGCTGGCGAGTGATAGAGTACTCGGAACGAGTTTCTTAAACTTTGATGTAGTGCAGCATGACAAGTGCTCCACATATAATCAATCTTATTAGGTGAAGTGCTGGGTCTGATGCCAATCCTATCAAAGGGTTTCATGGTGGGAAATTAAAGAAATAATAGCTTAAAACTGATTCCTTCCCACATAACTCTTATGTGGTGTTTGAAAATCCGATCTTCCACGTAGGCTTTATGTCATCTCACATTGCCAGATAAGCTATGTTGTCTGATATGTTATCTCTATTTTATATAGAAGATGGCCTGTTCTCTCCTCCTCTATTATGTATGTCTTCTTTTCTTCCCTTTTTAGTGTCCCTTTTCTTTTTTTGATCTGGTTTAGTAGTCCGGACGTCCATTCAAACATCGTCCTGTGTGTGCCGGCATTGTTGGTGGGGCCCCTTTAGTTCTTGATGTGATTTGTTTGGGCTGAGGAGGACTTGTAGAGTTGTAGCACCTTGCAAGGAAAGTGAAAGTAGGTGTGATGTCTAATTATGCAAACGCTCCAGCTAAAAAGTAGGGTGAAAGTAGTGTTACAAAGAAGTTGTATGAATGTACATGTGTGAGTGCCTAAATTGATAAATACTTGTTTAGACGGATGTAAAGTTTTCGGGGAAGGATCGAATGGCTGAGACCTGAAAGGGGAAAAGAGAGACAAAGGTCAGAGACCCTAGCTGCACTCAGCCAAAGGCGTTCTGATGTCTAAGTTAGTGCAGTCATTGAACAAAGGATCAGCAGACAAAGAGAAAAGGCAGAAATTGGAATATGTGGGCGTGTATGCATGAGATTGCGTACCTCTTCTGAGTTGGCTCTTTGTATATATACAGGCAAGGAGTCAACTCTTGTCCTGGTTTCTTGTACTGGTTTATCTGAGGTAGTGTTCCATCGGACCTTACCCTGATTCCGTGGATGTAGTTGGGGGTAGAGTCCCATCGCACCATACCTTGGGTTGAGTCACATCGGACCTTACCTTGGTCTCCCGCTCTTTTAGGGATTGTTGACGTGACCATCAGATAAAGATAACTCATTTTCTCTATCTGGTGTTCGTCTTATCTGTGAGCACGTTTTGTAATGTGGTTGAACCTTTGTAGGAATGCAGTTATAACTGACTGAGCGTCGGCACTCATCTCGGTTAGTCGAACCGAACTGAATATGATACCGAAGTCAGGTATGGGCGCACTTTGGCACTATTACTGCGGTGTAAGGCACTATTGCCGAGGTGTGAAAATCGAAACCAGAACATGCTTAGCTGATACATTTACCGAAACTAAGATAATCTTGGTATTATGAGAATGTCCCACACAACATGTATATTCCTTATTTTGATGTGATGTTGTTCTTTTGTCTTTCCAGCTAATTTTTTTTTTTGATCGGTAACGGTAACAATATATTAAAAACTTAAGAAAAGTACAATAAAGATGGAAAGAAAAAACATGCGAAGGTATTAGAGCTAAATACCAACACAAAACAACAAATTACAAAGGAGCAAGCAAAGCTATCTCTCTTTCAACCCCCAACTTAGCCAAAGCATCATTGTTTGTTGGTTGGTTTCTATTTTGTTTCTATAAACTATTACATAGACATAAGATGCGTGCTGTCGAATTCTCAACCACACATCCAATAT
Source organism: Umbellularia californica (assembly GCA_028538565.1). Taxonomy (NCBI): domain Eukaryota; kingdom Viridiplantae; phylum Streptophyta; class Magnoliopsida; order Laurales; family Lauraceae; genus Umbellularia; species Umbellularia californica. Next base: position 5,516,042 of record JAPQWN010000001.1, on the reverse strand, counting down.
CAAATCACCATATTTCATTTCATAGACGCTAACATTGTAAAGGGCCTTGATTGCATGTGGCATTCCAACTTTGTCTATGGAGGAAACTGATAACTTACAACAGTTGCATATGCTTATGAGTTTGCGAAAGACTGGACCCAATGACATTTTGTTTGCACTTCCATTACCTAGGTAATGAATAATGACTAGAGTTTTAAGTCAAATACTATATCTTTTTTTTTTTTTACATCAGAGGATCAAACTCATGTACTCTCACGCATATATACCAATGTCCCAAGCAGCTTAGCTACAGAGAATGGACAAATATCAATATTTTTTTATATATAACAAAACCATGTGATATAATAATTGGTTAAGAGCTGTGACTCAAATTTTTCAGTTTTTATGCTGGACCTTGCAACTATTATTATTTTTTTTTTCAAGAGATGGAATGCTTATTTAGATAGATGCAGAGATTCTCTCCATTGTAAAACAACACATCAATCAAGTTTGTTTTAAGATATCTTATTGACCCATAAGTAATATTTGTTATGGTGAAAGTAAGATACTGAAGATCCCTTATTAGACTTCAATATTGAAGAGATTGCCAGTTGATTCTTCCCTGCATTGAAAGTTTTACAGGTTTTGAAAGAAGCCTAGAATACTTGTACACAGTTTTGGAATATCTTTTTTGGAAATTGGCCAGAATTTTCATACCTTTTTTTATATTTTTCCTTTTTCTGTACAAATGCACAAATCTGTCCAGAGTCCAGACCATATGCTGAAGCCGGCCCACATACAGCCTACCTTGTAGTTGTCCACATCACGCGTGCCATCATGATCATGGTCCCTTCGTGGTGTCCAATGCTTGATGTGATATGTTGTTTTGGGGTAGGAGAACCTGTTGCAAGGAGAAGAAGAAAATGAAGTCTGATTGTGAAACCACTCCCAACTTAAAATGAAGTTTCCAACGTTGCAAAAAACACTACAAAGGTGACACTAATGTTCAATGTTGATGTTACTTTTCTTGTGATGCTGATGTTCTTCTTGGCCTTGTTACAATTACGTGTTTCTTTTATGATTTCTTCCATGTTCTTTGTCCTTTATACATGCTATTACAATATTACATTTATGGTGTGTAAACCTTAACCACACATTCAATACCTACAAATTAGTTGTAAAATTGATCCAATTCTAACCATCTCATTTGACTTACTTGGGGGGTCATACTTGCAAAGTCTAATACAATACATTTACCAGCTTCCCTCTTACAACAGCACAAGTTTCATTCAAGTTGAAGTAATGCAATATTGTTAGATTAATTATGTGTAAAGCCGGACACAGAGATAAACCTTTTTGTAATATGAGGTGTTGGATCAAGCAAGATGTTCTCAAATGGCCCAATCAAGTGGCCATAGGGTCCATTTGTTAGGGCTGGATCACCTTCATTTTTTAATATATATAAGATTATAGCAAACACATATATTACAATTGAACAGGTATGCATGAGGAAAGTCATAAGTAAAAGCAGATTAGGAGGAAAATAACTGACCACATGTAGTTGGTTGAAATAATCATCATGGCTTTATCCTGCACCTTTTTATCAATCTGACCTACTAAATTGAACCAACTCCTTTAAGTTTAATTCATGAAACAACATGCACTCGAGTTGGGTGCCTATCAATTCACACGTAATGAGTGTGATTCATGAAAAATGAGCCATAATTAGTGCTTGTAGCATAGAAATAGAGCAGCAAGAGTAATAATAATAGGAAGAAATGAGATTTCTGAGGTAATACACATCAACTGCCCTGTAATAAGGTGTGGACGTCTAGTGGAGCGCACTCAGACCATCATAAATTATGGTGGAGAGTCGGAAAAAAAGGTCTAGTTATATGCATGCATGCATGCATACATACATACATATATATATATATATATGTATAGAGAGAGAGAGAAATGCTCTCCTAAGCTCAAGCTTAGGATAAAATTTCATAAGTTCATGCTTGTAGGGCCCACCTTTGGTCCATCCAAATGGACCAAATACACGACCCCTCTAAATTGAACATGTTCACCAACTTTCGGTTAAATAAATTTACTGGACCGTTGTATTGAATATGTATCGATCCAAATGGACTATTGACCATTAAACTTTTGGGCTCATGTGAAGATGATAAAAATCACGGTTGGGGCTGATTTTTTGCAAAGAGGAAGATCCTAGTAAGTCCTTGAAATCCCCCCAACCCCCATCCCCATGTGCGTCCCTAGGTGGGCCCCACCACACATTTGAGCTTACCTTATCCTAAGCTTGAGTTTAGGAGAGTTTGTCCTATATATATATATATATGTGTATACATAGGGAGATGCTCTCACCTTACTATGAGAGATAAGGTCGGGGCCCTCACATTTAAGTTGTTGGCATTGGATATGGATGTGTGGGATACCATCTTATCTCTCGTAGTAAACTGAAAGCATCTCTGATATATATATATACAGATTTTTATGGGTAAAAAAAACCTTATCTGTTGGCGAGGTTGCAAAAAATTATAGAGACCCATCCAAAATCTCATTAGAGAAAATTTCCATTAGTTGGAGCCATTTGATTCAACGTTATTATAACCCAATCGCTACAGGAGAAACTTGTTTGTTGTGTGTGGACGACACCCTTGTTAAGGTTATAACTTTATTAACAACAAAAGACCAACCAATTTTAACAAGTGTAAGATAGTATATCATGTCATTTCTCTCCCTATAATATGCTTGAATTATTAATCTATGACAGAGCTGGACTTGGGACTTGAAACGGGCTAGGTTCATTTGGCCCCACTTCTCCATTAACATCTCAATATCTAGGGGTTTTGCAATGGGTGGTGGACCCATTGAACCTAGCCTGGAAAATGGCTTGTTTCATCTGCAAAGGTTATATCCTGCGTAGTTTACACTTTACAGCCTCTGTTGCACTGATCTGCTTAAAATATTTAGTGTCTGTGAAATAGAATTAATGGATGGGGGATGGTGTACAAGTAGCAGTGTAGTCTTCTTTTTTTTTGTCTTAACCCTGCATTGGATCCTCGGTGCACGCATTCATATTCCTGACCAGCTTCTACGGCCTAGGATGCAGAGTTCTGTAGTTAATTGAACTGAACCATTATCAAGAAAAGTTGAAGAGCTAAAACTATAGCTTTCCATGAAAGTACTTTTAGAATGTAGTAAAAATTGGAAATATCAAGTGTTTTTCAAGTGGAGAAGTTTCTCCTACTAGTGGATTGTCGGTCTATCTCTACTCTAGGGGTCATTTGGGCTCACCTTTGATCAATGTTGCTCCTTTTATAATTTTGTTTCCCATGCCAAGTCATCATTCTCAATTTTGCGCTCGTCAAATCTTTATCTGCCGTTGAATTGAATCTAAAAAATGTCAATGGCTAAAAGATTATTAAACTCTAAGTCCGTTAAATCAAGGGCTATGAGAATTTGATAGGGCTGATTTTTCGCGTTGACCCTTACCTTTGAAAAGAACTTTCCATCTATTCTACTCTCAATCAATGAAAATGCATCCAAGTAGGCCTCATGAGCAATATGGACTTGTAGTTGAAGATTTTCCTCTTTCTAATACAAAATCTGCAACTTTATATTTTCATTTCTCAGATTGTGGTGAGAATATGACAAATCAATTTGGGTTTTTTGGCACATCTTTTCACCTTATCATAGTAAAGGTGAGGTTTTGCTTATGTTTTAAGTATGAAAGCATTTAAGACTCCAACGAGGTGGAAGTTCTGACTATTTTGAAAGTATAAAGGATTTGTTCATCCTTATCCTCTTCACCACATCACGATGGAAAATGATTTGTAAAATACGTTACGTTGGATGTCTTGCTTAGACAAATGCCTTGAATATATCGAGTCTTTTTCAATGAAATTAAGATTTTGTCCGGTGTTGCAATAATATAGTGGATGCTTTGGCAAAGTTAGAGGAAGTTAGAGAGGTAGATTTACAATTCCTATGTAATTAATTGCTCTTCTTCGTGCATATATCACTCTCCTACCATTACCAATAAAAAAAAAGTTCATTCATTATAAACACCCTTACATATTTGAACCATCAATGATATGCTAATCCCTTTCTAGTTTCAAAACACCCTTGTAAGACACCCATACATGTCTGTTCTGTCCTTTGTGGATGGCTTGTACCATCTTTCTTTTTTTAAATATCTTTCGAAATGCCAATCCCTTTCTAGTTTCAAGTTTGTGCAGGACTTACAAGACACCCAATAGCATGTTGACACTAGGATCGTATCATAAAAAAGGGTTGATCATGTGGGACACCTTTCCACAATGCCACACATCACTGGCAAAAATGGTTACATAAAAGTTGTGAAGAATTAGAGTTCGACCTTTAAAGAAAAGAAACATATAAATAACAAAGCTCACTTATTGGTGTTTTACAAATATGAAATTCTTGAATGCATCTTGAACATCAAAGGAAAAATTTATCGAGGTTCAGTTGGAAGCAAATCCCACAAATTCTATTATAAGTCCTCAAATCCTTGAAGAGGAAGGCACTGTGATTTCCATTTTCCACCAATGGGACGACCCCAAGGAATGTTTTTTCTTTTTATTGGTTAATTGGGTCCTGTAGTTGCAATGGTAGGAATCTTAAAATCTTTGTACCATCTGGAATTAATTAAGAGAAGCCAAGGATAAGATAGTTGTTGGAAACAAGATCTATATGCTTCTCTTGTATAAGCCAATGTTGCTTGTGTTCGGATTAGAATACCTAATTCCACTTGTCTAAGATTGACAAGTATTTTCTTCCATTGCCAGAGAATGAACCCTGATCTGCCTAATGACAAGGCGGGTAGGGTAGGCTCCATGTTTAATGCAACACTAGACCTTTGAAGGTCCTTTGACACAACTAATTTGCAACAAATCAAGGGAGGCTGCTCAATCCAAACTCTACCAAGTATATCAAAGTAGAGTTCACAAGCCATAGATTCCTCTGAGAAAATAGCCCATGAAGGTTGCGTTTAGGGAGCTTAAATCCTCCAATGTTTGGAAATCAGGGAAATCCCAAGTCTAGGACTATATAAATCAATATAACAGTCACCCAATTTATAAAGTTGTTGGATCCATTATGAGATTGATCACTTCCAAATACAAGTTTTTTTTAATTACATATGGTAGCTAGACTGAAAAACGGGGGGAACGGATTTATTTTTTTTCGAAAGGAGAATTCATTAAAAGAAAGAAGGTAACAAGGGAAACAAAGACAGAGAGAACAAATAGAGAAGGGGGAAAAAAAGAAGCCGAACAACAAAATTGCCAGCCCATGTTGGCTCACATGAAGTGGAAATAAAAGGTAGGATTAGGTCCAGGCGCCGCACTCTAATTCAGATAAGGCTGAGAGCAAGGCCGACCCAGGAACATATTTAGTTGGTCAAGAAATTAGAGTGGGAAAGTAAACTTTCTGCTGCCAAAAGTTCCAGTTTTGTCGATATCAGAACATTTTACCTCGTAAATCAGAAGTAAAACCCATAAAGTGTGTGTCTATATATAAAGCTCAAGCTTATGAGAAAATTATGTAAGCTCATGCTTGTGGGGCCCACTTTTGGTCAATTCAAATGATCCAAACACATGATCCCCCTAAATTGCACATGTCCACCAACTTTCGGTCAAATCTGAATTTAGTGAATCGTTGGATCGCTATGTATCGATTCTAATGGACTATTGACCATTAAACTTTTGAACCCATATGGAGATGATAAAAATCACGGTTGTGGCTGATTTTTTGTAGAGAAGAGGATCCCAGGGAGTCCTTGAAATCCCCCTATCTCCATCCTTATGCGGGTCCCCAAGTGGGCCTCACCACACACTTGAACTTACCTTATCCTAAGCTTGAGCTTAGGAGAGTTAGCCCAATATATATATATATATATATATATATATATATATATATGTGTGTGTGTGTGTGTGTGTGTGTGTGTGTGTGAATTGCTACTATGAGAGACACTCTCACCAACTTGGTGAGAGATGGGTGGGGGCCCTCCCATTTAAGTTGGGGGTCCTTGCATTTAAGTTGGTGAGAGTGGATATGGAAGTGAGGGCCCCCACCCATCTCTCACAAAGTTAGTGAGAGTGTCTCTCATAGGAGCACTTTCCCATATATATATATATATATGAGATGCTCAGAGCATCTCTCACCTTACTATTAGAGATTAGATGAGGCAAGGTGAGGGCATCTCCCATATATATATAGTTGGTTACATTTTTTTTTTTTTTTAAGATAAAAGGTGGGAATAGTCCCATTGGGCAAAAATACCACAAGGATGAGTTACTTTACTATTCTCTCTTTCATCACTTTACCTCATACAAATTAAGCAATCATAAATCTCACTTTATTAGACACTTTTCTATTATTAATTGATTTAACATTTACTTTACCACTAATTCACCTATAAATAAACCAAGGTTTGAATTTCACCATCCATATATAGCACCATTGGTCATGGTTCTCTCGTCTAGGAAACACTCTTTTATGGGAAACTATCTAATTTGAATCATAAAAAGACCTTTCGGATTTTCAATTCTCCCACCCTAGCAGTTGGCAAGAGCCTTACTCTCTCTATTTTTTTGACTTTTTTTTAATTAATGTCCTATTTTTATGATTTGTTGGAGGTTTTATTGTAGTTTGCAATCAATCACCTGCTAATCTAATGTCAATTAGCAATAATGAATCAATAGAGAAATAAATATAAGTCCTCAAAGTAACCTGAGTTATCAAAATGCATGCAGTAACTATAGTACCATCCACTTTATTTTTCATTCACCATACATTTAACAGGGGGACATTCATGTGCATCCGTCTCTCATCGTAGGGTGAGGGCTTTTCCTATTTGCACATGAATATTCATTTTCTGCATATGACTATATATGGCTTTTCCACACTTTTCGTATTGAATATTTTTAATTATATAAGTATCTCTCATCATATAGTAAGGGATGGATGCACATGAATATTCTCTCATTAATAATCTCACGTCCTTTACTTGTAATTCATTTGGACAATAACAAGAAAGTCTGGTTTGGTCAGTTCAATCCTCACTGAATAAACTTTGTTGGCCTCGATTCATTTTTGCCCATTTTCACACCTGATCATCCGAACTTGAGCCCGACCCGACCCAATCGGGTAGAATGGAACCAGAGTTCAGGAGCCTCTGATTCCTCCGAGAAAACAGCCTCACGTTGCGTTTTGGATGTCCCTCGGGCTAGCTAGAAAACTGGTCCCACCCACGTAAACAGGATTCAGGATCTCTCCCTCTCTCTATACTCTCTATCTATATATATATATCTTCCTCTCCATCCATTCGCCCCACCATTCTCTCTTGTTTCTCACCTGCATCTTGGAATCCTCCCTATAAGAAAAGAAAGCAAAGAAAACAAGAAGAAGTAGAAGGAGAAGATAAAAGAGATTTCCAAGATGCAGAGAATAATAAGCAAATCAAGGCTTTTGTCGAGGGGTTTGGGTTCTCATTCCAGGAGATGCTTCTCCCATGTCGTCTCCCAACGTGCAGATGGTGATGTTAATATTCCCAAAATGCCTCCGTTCGATTACACCCCTCCACCCTACGAGGGTCCTTCATCGGCTGAGATCTTGCAGAAGAGGAAGGAGTTCCTCAGCCCTTCCATGTTCTATTTCTACAATAACCCCGTAAGCTGTCTGTTATACCCATTACCCACCACCTTTCATAATGTTTTCTTTATAAAAAAAAAAATCCATTCTCTTTCTTTCTTTTTCTTTTTTTGTTAAAAAACGGATATTTCCTGTATAGCTGCCGTTAGACATTAGAATTGACTCTGAGCGGTTGAAGATTAAATATTTTCGATAATATTTCATACAATATTCTATGGCCATGCAATAAAAAACTCTCAAGGAAAATGATAGGAAGGACTTTATTTCATCATATTACAGAATAATTTAATATATCCAAAAGTGCCATAACAGTATGTATGTATGTATGTATGTATAAGTGTGTATATTTGTGAGTACTGAGTACCCTCATATCTCCAGATTTAATTTCCTTTGCTAAGTGATTAATTTTCAGATTTTCCTGAATGGTTAATGTTTGTCATTAATAGCATGATCTAGTATTCTGTGTAATCACAATTTTCCTATAGTGCTTAGGAAATTTTGGTAAGAATTGATGTACGACCAGAAATTTTATATTCTCTATAAAAGATTGAAGGAAAAGAGGTGTGAACTTGCAAATGACAGTTTTTTTTTTTTTTTTTTTTTCTGAAGACTACCATTTTTTATTATGCTAGTCCAATGCCATATATAACACAACATATATACAATTTCTTTTTAAATAACGTTCATCGATATCACAGAATAGTAGCTTTGGGGCAAATTTCTCCAAGAAAAAAATATTAAAAAGTGGCAGAAAATCTTTTTCATGATTATAAAGTGTTTGGTCCCTCTGTCGTTTTTTTTTTCAATTTTAGAAGAGTTTTCCTGTAAAAATCATTTTTTAAAAAAATTGAATTCCAAAGTATCTTTGGTTTACACATTCTTCCTCCATTTGATATAAGTGCCTTTCCATGTGTCTCATGATCCTATCCATTATCCGACGGCAAGTTGGCAACCACGCACATGCTTTTCATTAATTTGTCTTCAATTTTGTGAGTTGGTGCCACGTGTGTCCCACCATCTCAATAGTAGGACAATTTTGTGCGGTCGTCCCAATCGGGTCTCACCTGGGTTGGTTTCTAAAACCCACATGAAAATTATGGGTCCATTTCTAAAATTCACGTAAAATTTTGGGGCCAGTACTCTTGAACCCACAATAAAAATTTTGAATTCGTCCTTAAAACCAAACTACCTATTTGGATCCGCCCCTCCCGTTGATTTTCTATAAAGGACTTGTTAGATATAAGAAGATACCGCCAAATATACAAAAAGAAAATTATGGTTCCATTGCAGGCTGTGTGGATTTATTTATTTTGGCATGGTGGTCAGGAGTTGTGAAGGAAACCTGCCCACTCAGGGATGATCCCTAGGTGGTGCTGTGCCTACTGCCTAGGGAGTGGGCGTGCCCTCCACGACAACAGCCCCACAGCACTGTGATTCCCGTCCATTGCATGTCTCTGTCTGTTCTAAGGAAAAAAAAAAAAAACGAAGGTGCAAAATAATAAGCTTGCATTGTATTTGATCGCCTTAATTTGCTCATAGTTCTTGCACATCCAGCAGCGATGAGCTTTCTAAATTGTAGTCATTGTTGTATATGAGGTTGGATTCTTTCGAACAACTTAATAATGATACACAAACATTTATTATGGGCCTTTAACTGGCCCATGATTCAAAAGCCTAATCTGGGGCTGCCTCACAAGCCCCTGCAAACTCCATCTCAAGGTGTTCTTTAATTTGATAGAAGCTGAGGCATTCCTGCTGCTGAAACTCATGCTTGGAAGCTTTTGTACGTTGCAGTTGCATGTGATTGATGGCAAGCAGCAGTATCTGTTCGATGAGAATGGACGCCGCTACCTGGACGCATTCGGAGGAATTGCGACCGTCTGCTGCGGGCACTGCCATCCAGATGTGGTCGAAGCCATACTCAACCAGACCAAGCGCTTGCAGCATTCCACCATTGTCTACCTCCACCATGCCATTGCAGAGTTCGCCGAGGCTTTAGCTTCCACACTACCTGGCGATCTCAAGGTACGTACTAATTCACTCTGATGTTGTTTTCTTTCTCTCCATCTTTCTTTGTCTTTGCAATGATGTAATAAAAAAGAAGGCGCATGTTGTAGGTTGTTTTCTTCACAAATTCAGGCACAGAAGCAAATGAACTGGCCATGATGATTGCTCGCCTCTACACTGGCTCCCATGATATGATCTCTCTTAGAAATGCATACCATGGTAATGCAGCTGGGACTATGGGAGCGACTGCCCAGTCTAACTGGAAATTCAATGTTGTACAGGTATATATGCCTCTCCAGTCCAGACCAAAGAGAACACACACACACACTCCCATGATGAGTGTGTGTGTTTGTGTTCTGGAAATTAACTATGTTGTTATATCGCTGCTGATTTCATGAAATTCACTTTGTTGTGAGTAGGTGATAGTTGTTCAGTTGTTCTGTTCTCTACAAATTATCATGTCCTATAGAAAGCATCCAAAGACATTTAGTTCTACTTAATTATTCATCATTTATGTTAATCAATCTACCATTTACTGAATTTTCAACTGACCCTTGATGAGGTGTTCACCTCTTTCTCTCTGTTTACAAGAGTGGAGTGCATCATGCCATGAACCCAGACCCATACAGAGGCATTTTTGGTTCGGATGGAGAGAAATATGCGAAAGATGTCCAAGATCTTATTGACTATGGCACCTGCGGGCAGGTTGCTGGTTTCATTGCTGAAGCTATACAGGTGCTTCTTCTTCTATTTTATTTACTTCTATACTGGAATTATATGATTCTATACCTGTGGAATTTCATAGTAGCCTTGGACCTTGAGTATGGATCCCTGGGCCACTTTGCTTTCATGATCATTAGTTTGATCTAATCAACCTCAAAATGGATAGACCATGCTCATAAAAGCTCCCCATCGAGGTTGACAAGTGGCACAAATGCTTACAGGATCACTAGTTAATCTAATCGGCCCCAAAATGGATAGACTATGCTCATAAAAAGTTCCCCGTCGAGGTTGACAACCTGCATATAGATTGTTAAGAATGAATTGTAGCGAAAGGCGTAACATTGTGGATTTAGCAAGTTTCAATCTAGGTTGTCTGGGCTATGGTCATTTTTATTAGGACCCTTGAGATCAATGAGGGGGGTAACTAAACCATGGCCTAGCACATTTAACTCAAGGATTGGTAGTATTCTTCTCAATGTCATTTTCTTATTCCCAGATAAATCAGAATAATTTTCCATTTTTATGCTTGTTTACCAGGGTGTGGGCGGCATCCTAGAATTGGCACCTGGCTACTTGCCTGCTGTATATGACAGCGTAAGGAATATAGGCGGTGTCTGTATAGCTGATGAAATTCAGTCAGGCTTTGCTCGCACTGGAAGCCATTTCTGGGGATTTGAGGCTCATGGTGTTGTTCCTGATATAGTAACAATGGCAAAGGTGATTACTATGATCCTATTCATCTTTGTAACCCAATTGTTTTCTTGCTGAGAATTAAATAGCATAGATTGAAGTGCAGTGCAAGGTCAATGACAATGTTATAATCTAACCTAACCTCCTTGTCTTCCAACCTGCTACCAAAGCAATATGTCAAATTTTCCTACATAATGTATTAGGTACCCTGTCCAAAACATAACCACGGAGATGATAGAAAAGCTCTCATGTGAGCAATGTCCCATTTGTATGCACATTGTAGACCATCAAATAGTTTGGATCAAAGTAAAAGAAAAGAGAGAGAAGAGAGAGAAAAGTAGGCTGCATATGTGTAGTATGCAGTGAGTGCAGAGGGCACACTGTCCCTACTGCACTCTCTCCAAAAGGGTTTTTTCCACTCCTTAGGCTTCTAGACTTCCAAATCTATATTAAGGAGTACTTGCATGACATAGAGGCTTTGTTCACTACTAATCTATAAGCAATGTTTGCGTGCCCCATTGTTTATGGAATCCACCTTTCTATTACTTAGGTCATTCTGTTTTAACTAGATTTTCTAAACACATTTATTTCAATTTTGTCATGATCAGGGCATCGGGAATGGCCTTCCAATTGGTGCAGTTGTGACCACTCCTGAGATTGCACAGGTCTTGACGCAGCGCAGTTACTTCAATACCTTTGGAGGGAATCCTGTCTGCACTGCTGGAGGGCTTGCTGTTCTTAGAGTACTTGAGAAAGAAAAGCTTCAAGAGAATGCTTGCACAGTGGGGTCTTATCTAAAGGAGCGCCTTAAATCCCTTCAGGAAAAGCATGAAAGTAAGGGCTTGTTTGTTTGTATAGAATACATAGGAACTGAAAATGAGCTCTGCAAAAAGATTATTAAAGAGGTGATAGGTGAAAAATATGAGTTGATCGTTGAAGGATATAAGGCAGCGATGTAGCTGGGACCTTCACTTTCCCGGAATTTGAATTACTAGGATGATGGCCCGGTATTCAATTCCCATCTTCGCTTGATTCAATTTCCATTAAAGGGGTTGAAATACAAAGCATTACAATTCCTAGGAACTCAATTACATGAAACGAACAAGCCCTAAGCTTCTCATAATTTTCATGGGATTCTGTGATATCCCTACTGATTGTATAGTAATGCTTTATGAAACCGAGCCCCCATTCACTTGAAGTACGCCTATGGACTACAAATTTTCATTGGATGGACAGTTGAGCACCCTTGTGTTGCTGCTGATGTCCAATGCCATTCCATAATTGCAGTTGGGGGACCTTTCAATGTTTCCCAATTCGATGCCACAGTCCCCATCGAATTTAATTGCAGACTATACCTATCTTCTATATTGTTCCAAAGATCAAAAGTTTAAGGAACCTTTCTTTGATAGTCAAACTGTAAAACTGTGACCTAAGGACCTCTTCCATATTCTCAGGGGTCCTAAAGATCTTTAATCGAGGAACTCCTGATTCTAGAGACTTATGTAGCCAAACATTGCCTTTGTTATTTCCATCTTCTTTATCCCAAATCAATCAATGATTTGATTCAATAAAAATTTTGGTTAGGAAGCCAGAGAAACAACAATATATAATGAATACAACATGCTTCCTGATTTCTGAATCATCATTTCAGGATATCCATTCTGCTCAGGGTAAATACTCAAAAACCACTTTTTATTAGGTCATACCATTACCCAGATCATGTTTGCCAATCTTAGTTGCGTGTATGGTCTAAGGTATCATTGTGTGTGTATATACATAGGTACATTATGCCTAGAAGTTTGATGGATTACCATGAGAGAGAATTCTATATCAAGTGTTACAGTGCTAATAATATTAATGTTTGTTTTTATTTAGTTTACTCTATAGTTTTAGTATGTAATTTGGGTGATGGATGTTGTGCTCTGACTTGTCTCTGCAGTCATTGGGGATGTGAGAGGAAGAGGTCTGATGATTGGAGTCGAGCTTGTCCAAGATCGCCAGTTGAAAAACCCAGCCAAAAAAGAAACCTTGCATGTCATGGACCAGATGAAAGGTTCATCTCCTCTCATCATTCTTTCTATTTTCATTTCATGTCAGATTGCTTCAGTTGACCTTAACTAACAATCCTAGTTGTTTCTTAGAAATGGGAGTATTGATCGGAAAAGGTGGCTTTTATGGGAATGTGTTCAGAATAACGCCTCCTCTCTGCTTCACCAAGCAAGATGCAGGTATTTTTCTCTCATTCTTGGTGGAAGACCTGAAATCTGTTGTTACTAGTTACCAACTCTAATACATAATAATATTCCATATCGCTAACATCCACCTGGTATTCCTTCTTGTTGTTGCAGATTTCCTTGTGGACGTAATGGACTACACCCTCTCGAAGATTTGAACACTTGCAGATTAACCTGTGTTCATCTGATTATCCATGTCTCTCTCTTTCTGTTCAATTGTGAATGTATATACTGGTTGCTGTATAATTAAAGGTCATGATCCCTCAACAAGATAATGGGACATCACCTTTGTGTCTCTGGCTAGGCCTCTTTCCATGTCCCCTTCCTCCCTTGTGAAAGGAAGTGTTCTTGAAATTTACAATGTTGCATTTGCATGTGCAGATTGAAGTCTCTTAACTGCATCATACATTATTCTGAGTTCTTCATGAACTAAACTTTATCATACCAATGTATATTACTTGTGATATATAGGGCAAATAATGCAAAAAGTGTATATGAAATTGATTTTCATTGTTATAGACTACCTGTTTGTAGGTGTCATTGATTGAAATCCTCCAATCAAACTGGTTTTTAGAAGCATGAAACATGAAGGTCATGTTAGGTAATAGGTGAAGAATCCGGATTCCACACTGCCCTCACAATAGCATTCCTCAAAGGGGATTTGTATTGATGAGGGACTCACATCATTGAGAAATTTTTTTTGCATTGATGATTAATCAGCGGAAGTTGTGGATTTTCAAATCCTATGAGGCTGGACTTGTTGGCCCAAATCCCCAGGGACTTACAATTGCGAGACGTGTATTTTTTCACGACTTTATGGATAACCTGCGAGGAATCCTTAACGATTTGATTGCCAAAAGTGACTTGAGTGTTAGACGACCGTCGACCCACGAGATGTATGGTTTTCCAGTGTTTGAATGGATTGTTTTCATATGAATTGATGTAGACCATCCGTTTTTGCTGCAATTTCTGGAATGGTAAGGTTTGTCCAAGTAAAAGTTAATGATAAACAGATAAAAGGACAATTTAGGTAGAGCAGATAAGGTGGGCAGCATATTAATATTTGCTCCTTTCAATCCAGTTTTAGATTTGGACCATCCATTTTCTTGGGACACTAATCAGATTATTGAAATGGTTCAATCAGTAAAACATTGCTGGCCCAGTCCTCCAGGTCGATCGTTTTCTCGATTCTACATCTCTCGTCCTACTCAACAAAAATGTACGTTCGGGGCTCAACTTTGATCATTACAGCTCTTTTCACACTAATATTCCTTCGTGATATGTCATCGAGCCCAATTTTATACTCAACAAACCTTTACACACTGTTTGATTAAATCTATAAAAGACTATGGTTAAAAGATCATTAAAAATTTAAGGCTCTTAAATCAAGAGCTAACATAAATTAATAGGACTGGGTTTTTTATATTATTTTTTACATGAAACTTATATGAGACCTTTCCATCTATGTCTCAACCCTCAATCATATGGATGCATCCCAGTGGGCGCCACAATCTATGCCTCGTGCACGTATAGTATGCAGTCTGCATGTAGGAGAAAAAACTTGCAATCAGAAAATCTTCAAAATACCAGGCATGAGTTCCAATGTTACTAGACCTGATGGGCTGGGTGGGCTAAACCCATGAGACCGGAGCTAAACCCCATCCAATCAAATCCAAGTTTCCTAGTCGATCTTTGGATTAGTTCCCAACCTAGACGGATTAAATATGGGTCAGGGTCTAAGTATGGTTGGACTAGGACATGACAAAACCCCACCTACAAATTCAATGCCAGTGGGCTCAAGCAGGGGTTGAGCCATCTTGTCCTACTCTGATCCAATCCAATATATTGCTTTGAGTCAGATACGGAGTTGACAAAAAAAAAAAAAAAAAACACTAAGTGTCTGGATCAAAACTATTTCACACTTGAGTAATCCAATGATTCATATTATGCCATTTTTTTTTTCTATGGGAGGGTTCTAAACCCTTTGAGCTGAACTAATCCCTTCAGATTCATAGGGAAGCCGGGTAAACACTCCAAGGTGGTAGCACCGGTGAACTCAACGTTCGATTCCTGAAGAATGGGGAACCAGGGTCTCAAAGGGTTGGTCGAGTGATTAGGACCACGGTTCCTCTCTTTTCTGGAATTAGAGGTCTTGGTATCGACCTCAGTTCCTCCCTCTTCATGAACGTAAGGTTTAGTCCACTTGTGCTACCACCTAGGGACTGCAGGGGTTTTACACAGCTTCTCTCCAGTCCCGGAGAGATTAGTCCAGTCCGAAGGTTGGAACGTCGGTTAGGAAAAAAAATAATAATAATAAATAAATAAAATTTTGAGACACTGCAAATCATGTAATTTGAGTGAGTTGGACGTGGACCAGACAGGTGGGCCCCACACACTGAGCCGAGCTGGTGTATAAATACCTCTGTCCGTCGGGCTCATACTCTCAAAACGGTGGCCCAGCAAGCGGAAGCTCTGCGTCGAATTTGGCAGCGTCGCGTCGAAGAAGATGGAGCGCAAGATGCGAACTTTAGCTCCGCAGTTGAGAAATGTAAGTACGATTTCTCTCCTCGATCCCCAAGAACCCTAAATCGTATTTCGAGTTTCTAAAACCCTAAATTCTATTATCTTTCTCAGTTTAGTTTTCTTCTTGTAATTACCAAGTCCTTTTGTTGTTGGAAGAAAACTGAATCCATCATCCATGTTCGTCATGGAAGTTTGATTTCTTAGGGTTTTGTGATTTCTGATGGTTCTTATTCAAAGTGAGGTGATGAATGGAATTTCCATTGGCTTTGATTGTAGTATATGTTCGGAAGAAATGCTACGAATTATCATGTGCGTCGATTCTCCTTCTCCAGAAGTGCTGGTAATTTCACATTCACATTCAATGTATGTGTATTCATACACACATTCATAGATCATGCGATACTGTTTGGAATTATCTTTTCTTTTTTTGACTTGCATGTTTCTATTCTTATTTTGTTCTTCCAGAAGAGCTCTCAGTTGAAGAGGAAGCTGAAAGAAAAGTAGGATGGCTGTTGAAGCTTATTTTTCTAGGAACTGTATCATTTGCTGGTTATCATTTTATCCCTTATATGGGTATGAAACTTGACCTAAATGATTGTTTTTTCATTCTTAATAGATCTAAAAGGAAGTCATTAATCATGTTGAGAGTTTTTATTGTGTGTTGAGACTTCAGGAGATAATTTGATGCAACATTCCATCAAGCTTTTACAAGTCAAAGACCCATTGTTCAAAAGAATGGGTGCATCCAGATTGTCCCGGATTGCAATTGATGGTATGTTCACATGCTATTTTTTGACTTACAAGGTCTATTTCTTCTTCCCTTTTTTCACAACTAGTGCAGTTTCTCATGTCATCTCTCTTTATAGGAGTTTGTAGTCTGAAATATAGATTCGCAATTCCAGATTTCACATGTGGTCCTCTATTATAAATACCAACTGACGCATATTATGATCCTTTCCCCTGTGTTTATTGGCGGGGTTGCCCCATCTTGGTATTGATTCCATTATTTTTCATCATTGGATTCGATCCCAGAATTTTTGCACTTATAACCTAAAATTTGGGCCTCTTAAATCACAGTTTATGATCCCTGACTAAGAAAACGAGAGGATTTCTTGGCCCATCTCTAATCCACATGAAGACCTTTTAAATTTTGAACAACCTGTAGAATGTGGTTCCACAAGGTGCCCACGGTCTACACACAAACTTAATGTCCTCACATTTACCCTTTATCAAAGCTGGAGGCAGCTGAACCTTTTGCTTTATTACTTCTCTTTTGGTATTACATTGAAGAAGGCCTTAGGTAACAGGGTTTTTTCTGCAGTACTCCAGGGGTAGTTTGGATATTAGTGGTTTTATTATATTATAAACCTATGCACTGGCACCCAGAGGGGTGCTGGAGGTGGCATTGAAACCAACTCCCCACCCACCCGGCCAAAAAAAAAAAATGAAAAAGAAAAAGATTGTAAAAGTTTTTCTGTTTACATTGTGGCCTCTCCAAGGAAAATTTCCTGGGTCTGCCCCTGAACCTATGACTCTAACGTATTTGGCTATGTTGATGTTGATTGTAGAGCTTTGTTGTTTTTCCTATAATTGAAAATGGCTGAAATTTGGGCGGGCATTGTGCGTGTCCTTAAAAACTGATAGGTCACTGTTCCTGGTCCCAGAGTGAATTTTCATTTGTCCCCATAAGAATCTGATAAATATCCAAAAAGTCTAGGATATTAGAGAATCCGAGGATTTGATTTTATTTTTCCAGTAGGGTTGTAAAGTAATTTAGCAGTACCAAAGTCATATAAGGTCATATTGGCCTATATTGCTTTTTGATTTGAATCTATTGCATATGTTGATTTTCAGTGGTTCATCAAATATGGTAGAATAAACCATTGAAGTGAAGCACGTCATTTCAATCATCTAAATCATTTCCGCCACCCCCACCCCCGCGCACACACACAATAGCATCAGCTCAAGTTGATATAAGTTTCATGCTCGCTCTTTGTGGACCCACCTAAAATGCACAGCAATCAAGGAGATAAGGAGATATAAATGTCTCATTATGAATTGGGATTGGGCAAAAGAACAATCCCACCTGATTATTCTCACCTATGATTTAAGGGTCTTAAAGCTTAATTGTCTCCTAAATCTTAACCATGCATCAAGATCTTGACGCAGGAGCTAAAGTAGATTATGTGAGATTGTGTCAGATCTCCATATGATTGATCAAAACCTCATACATACCAATCCTCTTATGAATTAAAACACTCTAATTTGAGAATGCTTTTGACCGCTATCAGTTGTTGGATTAATTTACAACAGTAATTGCACTTTAAAATTATTAAATTTAAGGGCTAGAATCTTCTAATCAAAGTGATATGTGGCAAACCTGTAGTCCTCATTGTCCCCTATCCCTTTCTACCTTTTGGCATTCATGTAGGTAGGCCCCACTAAATGGGGTGCATACAGATTGTAGAATGCTTTTTAGTAACCTGGGTTCTTTGAACCCATTCCTAGAATCCATCAATGGGCCCACAACTGAAATTCAAACCATCCAGAATAACTATTACCCTTTGTTTTAGCTTAGAATGAAATTTCAATCCAATTGGTGTTGTGCCTTATGTGTGATCAATTTACCGGTGCGCCCAACTCCTGTTGGCTTGAGAGATTTGGTGCAAGTATAATACAAGGGGTGATACTGAACTTTGAATTTTTCAAGTGGTCCCCACTGATGGTTTTATTAGGGTGCGTGTGGGTACTTCACTTGGACTAGTCCTCAAAGGATCTGAATACTGCATTGCTTTTCAAAATTCAATATGACAAATTGACACTCTTTATTGCGTTTTAGAATAGGCCACATGGCAGAACTTTTTGTATGAATTGACTCTTCCAAATACAAGAGGGCTTTGAAAATGAGGTCCATTAGACATTTCTAATTGTTCGATCTAATGCTGTGAAATGAACGGTCAACAGATAAAGGGCGAAGGTTCTATTTGAACATGGACTTAGAGTATGAAAAGCAATGATCAAGACTTTAAAACTCAATCACTAAGATCTTTAAGACAATGACTAACATAATGATTGAATGAGCCTAGAACTCATTAACTTTCTCACCTGCCAAATTTATAAACATGGGTTCATGTAAAGGTAATTGAATAACCCATTTAACATATTTGATTTCATGTCCATCCGACATTGTCCAACAAATGAATTATGTCCATTCATGAAAAACATGAAGACAAATAATCTGGTGGCACTGAAATGGTGTGCAACCTCTCATGCATTGTCCATTGGCTTCGTTAATAGATTTGTGTTTATTTTCATGTCGGGCTTGTTCCATCGGATCTTGACTACTTAGTCATGCTTATCAGTATTGAAACTGTTACTTTCCTTAATCATTGACCATAGCTCAATTCTTTATCTATGTTTCTATTCATATTGCTCATCTCATCAGGTATTCCAGTATTGCGGGGCTGTTGTCTTGATCAGTTGGATTAGATTGTTGGGTCATGACTTTGAAGAAATGCAGTCGGGGTTAACCCTACTTGCATCAATTTTGATAACAGAGCAAGTTTCATGCCCTTGGGTTATTGTTACAAAATTCGAATCGGTGACAATTTTTTATTTATTGAACTACTCTTTAAGTGACTGGATGGGACTAACCCAACAACTTAACCAACTCCAGGATGAATTCCTTCTACAGTGCAACCAGTGAGAACGATTCAAATTAACTTCAACAATAGCCTAACCAAAAACTAACTAGGGTTGAGTAATCATAAGTTGTTGAATTTGGACCGTAATTGTTATTTTCATCGATATATTTATGACAACTATTTGAATGGTGATTGATAGTATTATAAGATGAGTTCATGATATGCTCCATCCAGCAATGAGGTTCCCAGGTTGAAGTATATTATTTGGCATGCTCATATGCCACACATATGGTGGCTGAGTCACCACAAATTTTGTATTGTCAAAGATACAAACCAGAGTCTTTTCCTATTAACAACTGTTTGAGAATATTCTAGCAAAACCATTTTTAAGGCGCACGTATGGATTATAAATTTATAATAGCTTCTATGATTATGATTTATGAATAGGCCTAACAACAGAGTAGACACTACTATGGATCAAAATAGTGATTGCAGTGGGCGTTGCGGCCAGTGGCTAAAACGCTATGCTGCGGGCGATAGGTAGTGGTATGAATTTTTAAAGTGATCAAAAGAATTCAAATCTTATGTATCAGCCAATCTTGTGTTATTTTAGTGATTTGGAATCATATAAGGGTAGTGACAACTTTAGGAAAGGCTATTGAGGATAATAATTAGGAAAAATGGTGTTTTAAATTAAAATTTCTTGCCTCTACTAGGTTTTAGACCGTAGAGCCACTATTTTCAAAATAGCATACAGCCTCAACCACTACAATCGATAATGCAACCGCTATTTTGAACCATGGATAAAACTGAAACCCAGAAGTTAATTACTTTTCCTAATATTTTTTTTAATATAGTTTCATGGCCTAATTTTTTCTTTCAAGATTGATTGGATCATAAGATGAAGTGGTAAATAGTTTTGAAGCTAAAACACAGACATAAAATTAGTCTTACTGTAAATCTCCAGTCTTTTTTTCTATGGCAGAATTAGCAAGACTTGTATTCCAATGCAGTTCTTTCTATATGTAGATGAAAGGCGGATGAAGATAGTGGAAATGGGTGGGGTTCAAGAGCTTTTGAAGATGTTGGAGGGTGCCAAAGATGACCGGACACGGAAAGAAGCTTTTAAGGCTCTTGTTGCCCTTTCTCATTCAGGTGAGATCTAAATGTTTGCTGGTATTTGGTAATACACACTGGTGCTTGCATTTTTGGTTGATAATCGATATGTACTCTTTATTTTGTGTTTCATCACCATCAGTTGCTTGTATGTTAACATATACTTTTAATAAGTTTGGGAAATCATAGAGCTCTTGTACATTAGTAGCTTATCTGATTGGGCAAGCATTCCACACATGTGGGTTCATTGCTAATGGCCGGAATGTTCATTATTGTGAGGCCCACCGTGTAATGTGCTCTTTGACAGTTGAATATGAACTCCATCTGGTGGGGTGCTCTTCTTCGCTTCGTCAAGTGTGGAGGAGTTGAACCAACCAACAGCAATCTAGATTACTGACATTGGGCTTCACCCCATCACTTGCACAAAATACTTGATTGAATAGATACTAAATTCTATAGGGCCAAACTCAGTACATGTTCATCTATTGCACATCTAGATTTACTCATGTTTGCTACAAAAATTATTACCATGGCAAGAAAAGGAGCTGTCCCCGTTACAAATCTCTGAAAGTTTTTATCGGCAACAGTGGCATGAGTCAAACTAGCAAGGGATTTTTTTATTATTTTTTTTTTTGTTTCAAAAATTGGAACTTGGAAGACAAACCATTTAGGGTAACCTTAAGCAGTATTTGCAGAAAAACATTGTTGTGCACAGGCTAGTTGTGAGTGTACTAACTGAAATTATTTACCTAAATGAGTGAAGTGATATTGTTTCATAATAGAGATATCTGCACTATGCTGGAAAGTCATTTTTGGTCTGGCTGAACAGTGGCATAGATGCAGCCTTTGGATCTGGTGAGGCTCTTGCCTTCAAAACGTGACACCATTATAAGTAGTTAAACAGTGTTTGACAGTTCACCATGTCTGTTGTGGACATTGATGTTTGCTTCCTCCCAAATATCATTAATATCCCCAAAAGCAGATTAAATCGGTGCATACAGAAATCTGTAGAACAGAATCTTACCTACAGCTTTTTTTTATTTTGGCACCTCGATTCCTTGGTGACAGTGGAATGGACATTCTGACAAGGGTTGGATCCAAACAATTGGTGCTTAAGTTTAGTTATAATACGTCTGCACAATAACAACAAAATACTAATAATAATATGATTCTTAAAAAATTGCAGGGGCAGCAGCTGAAGCTCTTCACCAAGCAGGTGCAATTCCAGCCATTCATTCCACTCCTGCTTCTGAAGATGCAGAGGTTATGAGCTACAAGTCTAGCCTGCTAAGCCGGTTTCAAGATCTAAAATATGAGCCCATCTCATCAGAGGCAGAAACCAAGAGGTAAAGGTGTGCATTTCATCCGCATCATTCGAAGAATTGGAGGGGAAACTGATTCATCAAGAACACCCTAGTTCCAATCAAATTGGTGAATAGTACCCGAAGCGTTTGTAACTGACTAAAATCACCAAGACGTCTCTGATGTCAAGAACCCTTAAACTATAGGTCATACTATATTTTTTTGGAAGGTTTGATATGGTATTACGTTGCATTATTCAATCTTTTTTCTTTCTTTTTTTTTTTTTTTTTGGTCTTGAAAAAGGGTAGATTTTGAAGCAGAAATTACTACAGTATGAACATGGGCGCTTTTCTTTATAATTTATACTTTCAACATAGATGAGTATGCCTTCCATTTGTTTGTCATTTCTTTTAACTAATTTTAGTGCAAGCAATTGCCAATTCACGTTAAAAGCACGGCAAATCATATGCACTCATCTTAGAGAAATGTTCTCCTATGAGCTACTGCATATGCAGTCCATCAGGCCCCACCTTGGATCAATGTAGGTCCTTTATTCATTGTTGGATTGAATCTCAAAGATATTTTATGTTTAAAATACGAGGATTTTACCCAAAAAATCCCCTAAGACTTGTCAATTGCCAAAAGCACCATCAACATCTTAAAAAGACCACAGTAGTCTCAAAGGCCTTGTTTGATATTTTTTTTTGCTTTTAGCGCTGAGCGGGGATATCCCTGTTTGTCGTTCGTTATAACTTAAAGACTGTCGAACACCCTTTTTCCCTTTGCATTTTTTGGTATCCGGACAAATCTCTCTGCAACCCTTCTTCCACATTAACTTACTTTGAAATCATAAACAATACAGTGTGATCTAGTTGGCATTCATGAAGTCTCACTTTTCTTTGTAAATTGTATGATTCAGATTTCAATATAGAAATGAGGAAGAAGGGGTTTATTTTATTGTATAAAAATCGAGTTCATTTAGCGGGAAGTTAGATGTCTTCCAACTTATGATCAAATAGATACTTGTTGACATGAATAGGCATTCATTATAGTGGTTGTTTTAGTTAGAAGATGTGCAAGAGGAGAGTATCTGCAACTAAAAAAATTGGTGAAAATGTGGGAAATGTTGCTTTCTAATCCTTTTGATCAAGATTCAAAAATAGGATTCTCCCTCTCATTTACTTAGAATGAACGGGGATATCCCCGCTTAGCGCTAAAAGCAAAAAAAAAAAAATACCAA
Source organism: Umbellularia californica (assembly GCA_028538565.1). Taxonomy (NCBI): domain Eukaryota; kingdom Viridiplantae; phylum Streptophyta; class Magnoliopsida; order Laurales; family Lauraceae; genus Umbellularia; species Umbellularia californica. The sequence goes on along the minus strand of JAPQWN010000001.1, from coordinate 5,492,898 downwards.
ATAGGGCCTTTGAGACTACTGTGGTCTTTTTAAGATGTTGATGGTGCTTTTGGCAATTGACAAGTCTTACGAGATTTTTTGGATAAAATCCTCTTAAAAGACCACTGAAGTTCATGGCTTTTAAATCAAGTGCTAAGATTATCTTCCAAGGCTGTTTTTTTTTTTTTTCCTGCTTTCTTTGTTTCTTTTTTTTTTTTTTTTTTATGTCCGAAACCTTTCAATGTACCCCACCCACCCCACTAATACAGTTAAGTGGATCCCACAAGCGCACAATCAGTCTTCTTGTAGGAGAGCATTGCTTTCATCTTAATCTGGTCCATATGTCGGGACATCGTGTGGCTTTGGAAAGATTACACTCATCCAACCCTAGTGTAAAGTGGTGTATGTTGTCTATGACAGACAATGCTGAGCACGGGGCCATGTCTTGGAATTCGACGGGCATGGGAGTAAAAACTCACAACTTGGAATTTGGTATAATGGTTAAATGAGTTTCATAAACTGCTTATGCCATAGACTTTATTTCCACTGCTGCATAGATCATCCACAGAGATATTTCTATGGGTAGGCATGAGATCATCCACAGAAATATATTTCTATCCATAGAAACAGATCACATCCCCGTTGATGAGTTGACTCTAGTAGATACAAAACACCCAACATCCAGTTACACCCGTCTCCAGTCAATGGAGGGTTTAGTAAAAAGAGGGGCTTTTTTGAGGTTATGTGAAAAAAATGATATTACAAGACATGAGAGTTCTGCAGGACTCATTAGAATGGATGCTAGTCTGATTAATCAAATCAGCAGCGGAGGTAACTAATAAAAAAAGATAGAACTTGCAAATAAATCAACAAAGAACTATAAATTTAACATAGAAACCCTTTCTAGGGAGAAAAACCACGATCTATAAATCAAGAATTCACGAACAGTTATAAGATATACTCACAACTCTTTTACATCAGTCTGTACCTCGACCTAAGGACTATAGTTGTTCTTGCACAACTTCCACTAACACGACTTTCACCATGCACCGTTCTCCTTACTTGAAAACAAAATGGCATCATCAAACTCATGAAAGTATCCTCACTATCATGTGCAAGTAATATCCACGAGTTGGGATCCCCTGTCCCAGCTGTCGCACCCTCCAAAACTCCACTTTGGGGCCACGTAATAATAATCTCCTTGTGATAAATTTTTTCTCTGAGCAGAAGACAAAAAGAAAGCGATGAGTTGCATGGATTTTAATTAAGGAGGGAAAAATTGAGGGAATTTAGGAAGAGATATAATTAGATTTAAATTGAAATTCACTTAATTAGATTGAAATCTAAGAGAATTTAGGAAGAGATATAATCGATTTAAATTGAAATTCTCTTAGAAGAAACTTCCCTTTAGATGGGACTCTTTAAATCAGTTAAAATAATTTAATTTGAGTGTCCTGCATGTATAGTTAAAATTCTAGGTAGGCGTGGGAATCGTGTGACTCAAGTTTTTTAAAAACTCTATCTCATCTTCCGAAAGAAACGAGGTAATGGTAGTGACTAGGGGTGTACATGGATCGGATTGGGCCAAATCCGTCACCAATCCGTTACCTACGGATTGACGGATTTGAAATCCGTCACCGATTCGTAGGTATTAAAATCCGATCCGATCCGATCCGTGGATGAACGGATCGGATCGGATTAATCCGTTCAATCCGTCACTGTACATTATATGGAAAAAAAGTGAGTAGGGAAAGTATTATATGGAAAAATAGGTAGGGTTTTCCGGTTTTGGCCTTTTGGGGATAAATAGTGATAGGGAATAATTATATTTGAGCCCCTATAATTTTTCTTTTTTTTTATATTTAGACATCTTAATTTATATCTAGACCCCTTATTTTTATTTTTTATATATATTTAATGTCAACGGATCGGATCGGATTAAATCCGCGGATTGAGGATGAAATCCGCCACCGATCCGTTGCTAACGGATTACAGGATTTTCAATCTGTCACCAATCCATTTACCTTCGGATCGGATTAAAATCCGCGGATCAGATCGGATCAGATTGGATTGACGGATTTTTTGTACACCCCTAGTAGTGACTAGTGATACGGACACGGGACTCTATCTCTCCCTCTTCTCTCTATTAAAATTCGCCAAACAAGGTTTCTGCAGGCGATTAAGGTACCAACTTATTCTCTTCTCTTGCATGAAAAGGGTACATGGGTGCATTTAAAAAATTTAACGACCATTGATGGGGCATTGCACATGTAAGATCTGATGATGTGTTGATGCTTGTCTCATTTCCTGTTCTTATTTTTTTTGTTGCTATCATAATTTCTTTAGATTGAAAATGATTGGGATTTTGATCGGGAAACAACTTTTTGTGAACTTTTGATTTTGGAGATTACTTTGCCAGCTTCCCTTTTTTGGTTATTGGACTTTTTGAAAGGAACCATATTCCCCCTATGACTACCCGTCTTACCCGAACCTTATTTTCTCTGTATCAAATCTCTCTGTTCTGATCTCATTCATTATTTGAAGAATCTGTGCTTAGTTTGTCAGGAGGATCATGGATGCCTATTACTTTTTTCCTTTTCTTTTGGTGGTGGTGATCTTTGGTTGCTTTCTTCCTTTTATTTATCAATTTAATGAAGCAGTTCCAATTTGACATTGTTCTTACATTGTTAGGTTTAGGAATTGATTGTTTTTTTTTCTTTTTTTCTTTTTTTGGTTAACCAAGAAGAGATTAATTAAGCCAAAAGGAATTACAGATAGATAAACATAGATCGAGCCATTAGTCTGACAGTCTCCAGCCAAGCCCATTTAGGTTTTTTTTTTTTTTTTTTTTTTTTTGTGACTCCAAAGAAAGGCTGGGCCAAGAACAGCCCAGCCCAGCCCAAAGCCTAGTTCTAGTACTTTTGCATCTCTCGCAAAGCATGGTTTAAAAACTCAGTCGGACTCATCTTGACATGGCGAAGTTGGCTCAGTTAATTAGGACACAAAGTTGAATAAGTTTGACCGAGCTTTGGGCCTAGTTACCCATCTCTGTTACATCTTGAATCGAGTCGAATTTAAGAGTTCTTATATGAAGAGAAACTGGGGAGAAAGTGGCAAATTGTCACACACTCTCCACCCTTGTTTTCTTCTCTTTTCTCTTCATCCAAACAAGGCGGAGTATGGCCAATTCATGGTGGGCCTATAAGATGAATCGCCCGGATAGTGTTGATGCCCCGTGGGAGGGCCCACTAACCCTATTTCCAGAATTGCTTACATTAACTTCAAGATCGGCCACGTAGGCGAGTATGAGTCCAAGAGGGATCCCTATCACATATAGTAGCAACCAACGTTCACATACGCGCCAATACTTTGCCAACCAGCACCAATTGCAACTCTTGTTTGGCAAAAATACTAATCAGAAACAGAACACATAAGCTTGTAATACAGTAAATAGGTTCCAAAGCTCAAATAAATAGCGAGCGAATGGATGAAATGCAATTTACTTCACCATGTACTCTTATGTAATGAAAGTTGTGGACTGATGTTGTGCTTTTATTCCCCATTTATAGTCTTTTTGTCGATGACATTTGTTGATTTTTCGAGGATTCTTTTTCCTTACTCCTACAGGCTTATAGCAAGGAAACAGGTTTTATTTGACAATGGCCAGAGGAAACAGGCATAGCAAGTTGTGGTCAGATCTTCTCCAATGTCTTCTTGAACTGATTTTGGAGCGCCTGATCCTATCTGATCGTCTTCGCTTCTGTTCCGTCTGCCGCTCTTGGCGCACTGCCCAATTACAATGTCTTTATCCTCCTGCTTCTCAAATCCCTTTCCTCGTCTTCCGCAGAAACAGCTCCACCAAAAGAAGAAACAGCTCCACCAAAAGAAGGAGCATTGAGTTCATTGAGTTCTTCAGTCTATCGGAGAAGAGAATATACAAGGCGCCAATTCCTGATTGCGGGACACCAATGCATTGCATTCTCTGCGTTTCATCTTCCCATGGTTGGCTGCTATTTCGGACCCTCGATAGAAACAAATCTGGATTCCTCTTTAACCCTTTCAACAGGAAATTCATTCAGCTTCCAGATGAAACATCATTCATATCCCCAAGATCATACAGATCCTCCTTCAATGACACTCCATTCTTCTTTAATTCTGTCACTCTCCCGTCAGGAAATTTTGGAATTGATTTTAGTGGCATTTTCTTCTCGACTCCCACCAATCCTAATGGCGTTCTTTACATCAAAGGATGCCATAGATTCATGCTATGTGCACTCGAGTATCTACCTCAGCATGGGAAGTGGATTAGTTACCTTGCAAACATGGAGGATGCTGTTTCTAATACCATCTTTTGTGGAGGAAAGCTATATGCATTGAAAGACGATTCGACTGTTGCCGTCATTGACTCTCTTTCTCCACATAATATTACTAATGTAAAGATGAGAAATACAGTATTTTATAGGGTGGCTTCCTTAAGGAGAGATGTAAAGGATTGTAAATATATTTTGGTGGAATCTTGTGGAGAGATATTGTTAGTGATCATCCATGGGGAAAACTACCGTTCGAACCGGATTCTCTTTCGAGTATTTCGAGCAGACTTGACTCAGATGCAGTGGGTGAGGGTACAAAACTTGGATGATCGGATTTTGTTCTTGACGTGTAGAACTTCAATTTCGATTTGTGCTAGTGGAACTGGATGTAAAGGAAATCGCATCTACTATATTCCCACTCTTAACGAAGTTAAAAAATATGTGGAAATTGAATTAGGTGCCGGCAAGATAACTCTTCACTCGATTCCAGTGCCTGATGTAACTTTGATTTGTGAGTGGTTCACACCGTGTCTTTGAAGGATGATTTGTGACTGGTTCACGCCGTGTCTTTGAAGGGCGGAGCAATGGGATGATTTCACATGATTCCAGCGTACGATATTGTGAATTGTGAATCGTCCACACCACGTCTCTCTTATTCTCTACTTCAATTTGCCTGTTGAGATATTTTTAATGTATGCATTTGCCTCCTTTACCCTAGTTTAGTTTAGTTTTTTTTTTTTTTTTTTTTTCTTTTTTATGGAAGGAAGGTGCCTAACTGTCGGTTACTTATATATGATATGTGATGGGTGGAAGTGGAGACATGAGCTAAGTTGCAGTGGAGACATGAGCTAAGTTGCAGGTGGTTTAAACGAAGATACATATCGGTATGTAATGGGTGGCAATAGAGAGATGGGGGGTGTGGACGGTGATGAGGATGGAGAGATGTGATGGGTGGGCTGTTGTGTCTGTACGCGGACAAACCTGGTGAAAGAAAATAGACTTGTTGACAACGAAACACGAGGAAACACGCTTATTTTGTTCTAATTTGTATACACTGCAGAGTCTTTAAGGACCTTTAGCGTCGTAAAACTCAAGCCGCTAGGGACGCTAGTTGAAAGTGCTAAAAAAATACCTTTTCAGACAAAATAACTGATCTGGTGCAAGGTCGGCTAAAATGATCTTTTAGGCCCACTGGTCATCTAAAGTGTTTTTTTTTTTTTTATTCTAAAATTCTCTTTCTAATGACAAAATATTATTTGATTTTATGAAAATTTAGCCTCTTAAATTTTATATATGGATAGACTTCATTTCTGGAGCCAAACGGATCCAATTAGGCAAGTTTATTTCGTTGGGATCCGGAACCCTTTGTGACGCTCCGGAGTCCCACATCGACTATAGAAAGGAAAGTGAATGGGGTTATATGTAGAGCTTACACCCTTACCTTGCATGAGGCCTTTTGATGGGTTGAGCCCATTAGAAGCAAAACCGTGAGGCCCACCCTTACCTTGCATGAGGCCTTTTGATGGGTTGAGCCCATTAGAAGCAAAACCGTGAGGCTCATGAGCCAAAACGGACAATATCATGCGTGGATATGGGGTGAGGCATTACACCCTTGTTTGGATCAATCCACATTGGAGAGAGGATTTTTTTTTTTTTATTCATAAAGGAGATGAGACGTGACGTCTCTCCCGACGCGGATACCCATGAATGGTTCAAATAGGGTTTCCTGTTTGGTCCAAATAGGGCATCCATTTCCATTTCGTTGTCTTTCATTTTGACCTCTCCATGTGGCACTTCGATAAACGAGTCCTTTCACTACATTCTTTATAAAAGGGTATATGAATCTGATCAATGCACATTGAGTGTTTCTTGCAGTATAAACACACTAGTGTGAGAGGCCCGAACCATCATGGCCAAAAAAAGATATTATTTCAATATAAAAGCAATAGTTGTGCATGTCAAAAAGAACATACCGATGTTACCAAAATCATCGTATTTGAAAATATAATATAATAATACTAAAACTACAACATAAAAATAAATAAGTATATTTAGTTATAAAAGCTAATGTTATTTTAATTTTAAAATATTAATTTGTTAATATAAAAAATGGATATTACATCTTATATCATGTTTATTTCATGCTCTGCGGCTATGGATCATTAGTCGACTGCAAGCATGGTCATAAATGAGTGGTATATATTAAGCAAGTGTATATTATTCAATTCATGTTATGCGGCCATGGATCACGCTTGATTGCTTGCCAGATCATAAATAAGGGAATGTGCAAGAAATATATTGGACCATGATATTTTGTAAAATTGATCTAAATTTTAGGAATGGCAAAAGTTGACCCAGCACACTAACCTAACTTTTAATTAGAGATGAAAATATAAATCAAGGTTCATATCAATTTTTTCCCTCCTCAAGAGATTGAGAATGATGTGTACGTGTGTTTGGATATTTACCTAGAAGTCTTCTTAAGAAATTAAAGAATAAATTGAGACTGATATAAAGATGTATCGGCTGGCCCTCCAATACCACTATTCTCATCGGAAGCTTGATGGCGGTTCCATAGGTTTTGCATCCTTAATTCAATTGTTCACATTTATACTGGGCCTTCAAACCTGTTGTAATTATGTGGTGGGCCCTTGAATACCACTATACACGTCAATAACTTGATGTTGGCCACATACATCATTACGAAATCTCAAAAGAGTGAGCCACGTGTCGCTCTCCAACGAAGAGGCTGTTGCTTTAATATATATATATATATGGGGGGTCTTCATATGCATCTATCCCTCACCATTTTTGGTGAGGGACACCCTTTTTGGGGGTGTTTCAAGTAGAAAAGGGTACTTTGTACATCCCTTTTGTACTTGAAACACCCCTAAAAGGGGTGTCCCTTATAAAAAATGGTGAGGGATAGATGCATATGAATATTCCCCTATATATATATATATAAATGTCCCCTTTCGTCAAATTTTTTGGGAACCATCTATATTTTTGAAAAGAAATTTCTACCTTTACGATAGGGAACACTAGTGGAATTGCTATTCCTCTTGCAACATTTCCTCGAATACGATGTTACAAAACGGTCGAACGTAACCCTTGTCGTTTTAGGGCTTACTAATATGAGATGAGCTCATAACTATTAGTGTGTTTGTGTATACGTCTACCATTTTAGGCATTCATAAAACAAACCCTTACCCTTGAAGAGATTATTATAATTTATTTATCTTTTCTGCTTGAATGTACCGCAACCCCGTGAACACTATAAAACATGAATCGAACTGTTTTAACCAGCCACAATCTTTTGGAAATGTGATGCATGAATCTAAGGTACCAGCGCCGCCACTGAGAAACACATAGGGAACAAATTATGATCATCAATGACAGATCGATGTTAGATTCAAACAGTTTAACAGAAAGATGACCATTTTTATAATTATGGGTTCATAAGAAAAGCATTTCTATAAGCGTGAGAGGTTGACAAAATTTAAGATTGGGAAAAAAAATTCTCAAATTTTTTTTTTGAAGAAAATAGAATGGCCTTGCAAAGGAAAGCAACATTCAAGAAGTTCAATGCAAACAGCTTCTCATTAACTTTTTTCCCAATGTTTTCTTAATCTGTTTTGCTAGGGTTGACAAACAACTTCCATGTTTATGAATGTTCCTACTCGCATCAGCAGATCTTTCAACCCTCCCCCCCTCTAAGAGGTTGGCCTTATGATCAGCTCTACTTCTCTAAAGCTAACTACCCTCCTTCCCTAAGCCAAGCAAATAAGAAAATCACAACACACTCGGAGACTTGAACCCAACAACATAACAGAAGTCATGAATTGCCTACCCACCTATTTGGGAACAAATTTTGAGAGAAAAAGAGCCTTCTTGATAATTAAAATACTTGCCCACCATAGCATGTAATCTTTGGCAATACCGTTTATTACACACAAGCTTCAGAAAGACATGAAACCTCAAGAAACAACAGAAAATATGCAAGATGACTATTACACTTACAAGTTTCATAAAGACACAACACAAATTAACAAGAAACAATAGACAACAACTATAATATAGATATAGAAGGCTCCATCATGGGCATATTTATGCTTAATCTCTCCCATCCCTGTCTTTGTTAATCTCATCAAGAATTACCACAAGACTGACGATGAAGGCATAATCAACATTTGGATATATGGTCACCCCAAATGCTTCCTTCCCAAGTAAAATATTCTTAACCGTGTATTCCCTGTGCATCTGCATTAACATTAAGTCAAGATTAATTGTCTAATCATTTTATCATTGTTTCCTAAGAAGTATTTGTGCGCGTTCACCAACTTTTTAGAGTAAACAGAAAATTAAATAAGTGTCAAATATCAATATTTTCAAAGCATCCTTATGGGCCCAAGCTCTTTACCTGAGCTACGATGACATCAGAATTTCCTTGGAAGATGGTGCAAGCCCTCTCAAAGTAGCTGCCTTTGATCTTTAAGTCACAGACATCTTCACTTGTATTTGTTGAAAAGAACACATCTAATTCAGTCTTAATTTGAAAGAAGGAAGACTTTTTGACACTAAACAGCAGATCTTTGGCGTCTGTGCTATCTCCTCTGAATGCTTCCCATCGATGATGGGCAGTCATCACCTGAAAGACAACACACAATGGGCAAATCAAATATAGATAAATTGCTTCATATGTTCTGGTTTCCGTCGACACTGCTATCTTAAGAATATTGTTTTGAGGGAAGTTTAGTACCATCTAACCGTATGAAGTTTCAAAACTGACTTATACAGAATCTTGACATTGTATTATTATTATTATTATTATTATTATTATTATTATTATATATGTTGCTTTTGCTGCTGCTCATGGTTTAAAATGACGGTATCAGCCGGGACAAAAATCGATATGATATCAGTATAGATTGCGGTTATTGGTCCGTCGCGGTATAAATTTTTTTTAATCCAAAAAATTCGTAAAAATATCCAAAAAATCCAGAATATTAGAAAATACTAAAAAATAATATTTTTTTCCATTAGTAACAACAATAAATAAAAAAAATCGGACACCTTAAGTTATGAGTCATATCTGTGTCGCAGTTTGCTGTTTTTTCAAGTATTTCATATAATGCAACTATTATTTTGGCTCATGGTCAATTTATTAGTATAAACTATAAGAAAATAAAGATAACATAATAGTTATCTATGCACTATTAATTAGCAATTAGTATTTACTACTTCGTATCATAAATACTCCAACAATTTTTTTTTAAAGTAGAAGATTTAAAAAAAATCATTTTTCTACACACAAAATCATGTTTATAAGTAGATCTAGCATGAAAGTGTGTAGATCTAAATGAAGAACACAACACAGACACAAAAATGATACGCCAATGATCTTTTCATTCATTTTTATACTTAATCTAAAAAAAAATAAAAAACACATAATAGTAAAATTAAGGGAGTTAAGTTGATTTTCTCTTACTAAATAAAATGATTTCTTCAAGAATTATTGTTGGAATTTGAAAATATGTAAGAGAATAAGCTATGGAGATATAGTTGCTCTAAGGAGATGGGGGGAGAGAAGAAGAAAATGGGGGAATAGGAAAAAATGTTATAAAAAGTTAGGATTTTTTACCATTATTCCTAAATATTGGCCGAGATATCGGTCAAACCGATATTTTGACCATATCGGCTGAGATTGACCGATATTTTGGGGATATTTTGCCCGATTTAATATCGCTGCAAAATAGAACGAAACTGATTCATATCGGCCAATATGAACCGGTATATGTCGAGATTTTAAGCCATGCTGCTGCTATCATCATCATCATCATCATCATCACATCATCATCATTTATCACAATCACAATCATTGTTATCGTCTTTATTCTTATTATCATTATCGTATTATTATTATTAACTTTATCATCATCATCATCATCAGATTATAAATATTTTATTCATGATTTTATAACTTTTGTAGATGTTTTTTTAATTAGTATGCCTCACGAATTTGTCACAACTGAAGGCACGAGAGGAAACGGCCGGAAGAGATAATTAAAGATGTGTACAATAACCCGGCCCATGACAGGACAACCTCATAGTAGACCTTATCACTACTGTTTTGACCTTGAAAAGGAAAAGTTGTGGCTAGCTTCGCGTCTTTGTTTTCTCGCGGGGTGACTCCATATTTTCAAGCTTTGGGCCGTCCATCTGAGAGGCAAAATTTGTGGTGTCCCAATAACCCGCAGGCCAACTCTCAATGGATCGAGTGAACGGATTACATTACTCGATCAACTGATGTCGATCCCCACGAAAAAGTCTAAGATGCAAACTTGAAGTATACACCATGTTGACTTGACAAGAGGAGTCGTTTGTTCGTTCGAGATTAAAAATTAATATTTCTTTTACATAAATCCATTTATATGGAACACATAAAACATAGTTTCCTCTTTCTCACCTTAATTTGTTGTCTTCTTGTAAATATATTATGATCCTGTGCATGATATAGATTCTATATTGTGTTTGCCTCATTTAGGTCTTATCCATCTTTGAGGTAGAATAGAAGGACACAGAGGGAGGTGGGTGGTCTGATGGAGAGTTTTTGGAGAGAAATGGTATAAAGATATGAAAGTGGTGTTTTCTTTTTTCAAGAGATGCAACCATTAATTCAGAGATAAATTAAAGTTGGTATATCCTTTGGGCATGTCTTTTGAAGTAATAAATGGGGCCCAACTGATGTGGCTCAAGAATATAGAGATTTGAGCTTGTTTTGTGTGACTGCTTTCTAACCATTGTTCAGCTTTAAAGAGAAAGATTAAATAAACCAAGTCGGTTAGGACTTTTTTTTTAAATGCATGATTTTATTCTGTTTCTATTTCTCTCTTCTATTTGGATCTTATACGCACTAAGATCCTCACAAATGATCAGGTAGTCAGCTGGAGCCGATATGGAATCATTATTTAAAAGATCGGCCGACACAGACGGACGTGAATAAAAAGAAAGATGATGTACCTTCTGGCGCATGGTGACCAGAGTATTTCCAGAGGTATCGACCAAGGAGCGCTTGTCTCTAAGGCTTAGCAGCTTTCCTTTCACCTTGAACACGACGTTTCCGTTAACATCAGTAACGGCGTAGTCTCCGTCCGTCAGGCTGAAGGTCTTTTCGGTGACGGTGAGGTCGACCGGGTAAGGAGCCAGGTACTGTGGACCGATGACGGAGATGGATTGGGTTAACGGCTGATGGACGGTGGGAGGGGGATGATGAAACTGATTGTTGCTAATGGCGTCGGCCATGCTCTCTTACGCTCACTACTTTTAGGCTTTGGCTGATCAAATGGTTTACTTTTTTATATGAAATGCAAACATGGGATTGGGAGGAGAAGACCCTCTCCTATATAACAATATGACTTGAGATGATGATTTTTTTTTCCTCAGCTCGCGAATATTCTTCTTTCCACTCGGTGACCACAAATTCGTCCTTTCCACAATTGTGAACGTCGTGACTTCTCCACGCGTGGACCTCTTTCTCTCATCTTTTCTGATGTGGGGAGAGCAATAAGTGAAATCTGGATGGTTCTGTCCCCCATATATTAATGGATGATTTTGAATGGCATGGGTTTCATATATATATATATATATATATATATATATATATATATATATATATATGCTATTAGAGGGTTCCCAACCCTTTAAGCTGGATTAATTCTTCCGGGCTCAGAGTGAAGCATAATAGTGCAGTTTCGAACCTACAACTTGCGGGTGGAACTACCCCTTGGGGTTGCATAGCATAGCATAAACCACACTGATGGATTTTATTTTTTATTTTGAATATTCAACATGGATTTATATGGTCTATTTATTTACATGAGAGGAGTAAAAGAAAAGTGTAGGGTAAAATTATGAATGCAGTAAACAAGTAAGGAGTGAAAGTAAAAGACATTAAAAGGCAATAGTTTATTTCTCTCCATGTTATTACGTTTGTAAAATAAATTCAAAAGTTGAACAAAAAGTTCTCGGTGTTTACCTTTTCCGCACTTTTTTTATCCAAACATAAATAAAGAAAAATAATCACATTGCCGCTTCACTTTTTACTTTAGTTATTTCTTCTAAACACCCTGGAAAAATAAAAGTAATAAATTTAATAATTTAAGAAATAATAAGAATCACAGCATATACTTTTTTACTCTACCCGTAGCCTCCCTTCTAATCCAGTCATAGGTGCAAAGTAAGAGTATTCATGAGGCCTAGTATGGTTTGGAACGACAAATTTAGGGCACTTTTGTGCAATCCCTCATCAAATTCATATGGCGGAAAGGATAAGAGTTTTAACCACACCTGATGATAGCCCGAAAGTGTTATTTACACAATATAGTCCAAGGAAAGGTGAGTTGAGAACTAGAGGGTTTTCCGATTTGGTTGAGAACCCCACCTCTCACTGGATAATTAGGATTTGATCCTGGGCCACTTCTCGCATGTGCAAGTCTTCCCTCCTCGCAAGCATGAGTGTCAGCTCCTTAAGAACGCCTCCTTATCCGAGTATAAGGTGCTTCAGTTCTTACTTGACTGTCCGAGGTTCGAGCCCATCGCAGGATCCTTTCCTACTATGGGCTTTCTTCTCATGTGTATGCGGACTTCTTTCCCACTTGAATGCACTGCCTTCTTATGTGTATGTGGGCTCTTTTTTGGGTCTCAGTCCCCTTAGTTGGGGTACTGAATAAAAAAAAATATCAGCTGGGCTCTCTCTTGGGTCCAAACCCCCTTAACTGGGTACTAAATAAAAGAGAATATCAGCTTGTTACATGCATGTACTAGTGGTCCTTTCCCTCATGCATGAGTCCTTGCCCGGGTGCTTTCATGGGTTCCAGTAGTAAAGAGATAGAATAAAATAAAAGGAAAGAGAATGTGAGTTATAGCTGTTTGGGTTCCAAACATGAAGACAACTAATGATTAATTTATAGTGATGCACTTACATAATCACCAATGGGCTCCTGCCCTACCTGCTGGGATTGACGCTTGCATATCTCATGCTCGACCTACATCATGAATTCATGACCGATGTGACTCGGTCACATCTGGAGCAGATTACTTCTACATAATTCTAACTTTCTTTGGATATCGATCTTCGAATAAACTGCTATGAGAAATCTCGTATTTGGCAATATCATATCATCGTTAAAACAAACTCAATTGAAGTTCTAGACAGCAAAAGAAATGATGACCGTCATTTATAATTAATGTATGAAACATCAGATATATAATGCATAAAAAGAAGTGATTTTACTCCATATTTAAATTTAATCAGGTATTATAAGTAATTAATTTGAAAGTGGGTATAACTATGATTTTGAGTGAAATTTTTCTAAGGGTAGTAAGCCTTTTACATCTGTGAGAGGAAAATGAGATCTACGTATGTAAAACGTTATACATGTGAAACACATTACCTTATTCATCAAAATCTCCATTTTCACATGAATAAATGAGCACATTCAACTGATTTAGATGTATTCTAATTTTTTTAATTTTCCCACAAAATTCTCAAAATCCTTGAATAATTAAGTTATTATGAAACTAAAACTCCTTGATATTTACCATCAATATAAAAATACTGAATGGTTCAAACCCTGAATAATGCAATCAAAGAAGTGTAAAAAACTAGATTCATATATAGGTTGAGAGTTTTCACTAATTACTCAAAATTTATAAAGATTTAAGATAATCAACTCTAAGGTCACAGGTTTATTAGTTCAATAAATAAAATGAGTAGTTTGAATTACTAGTATCGGGCTCATGGAAACGAGAAAAAATAAACATGGTTGATGGAGCCCACAAAAATGTAATCACCATGTAAGAGATTATACTGGCACCTTTTTAGAGTGGGCGGCGAAAGTGATTTTCACACCTGTCCATGTGTGAAAAGTTTGGTATGTGAATAGCCATAGTTACACCATTTTCCTAATAAATGGGCACAAACAAAAGTGCTGATGTGTAACCATTATGGACAGTGATTGACCTTAGAAACTAAACCTGTATCAAATTATGAGGATCCGTACTTACGATTTTACCAAATTTTTATTCAACCATCCAGTTGATTTCCACTCCAATACAAGAGTATTATTGAAGGGTGATATCTCAGCCTTTCCAAAAATACATATATTGTAGGTTCTCGCTCGTTCCCCAGCTCCAACTCCAAAAGAGGCTTTCTGGAGGTCGCACTTATAAAATCTTAGGTTTGGTGGTAGTTTTTCCTTTTTTTTAATCCCAGCTAAGGGCCTGGACCCTGTGAGACTCACACATGCAAAGCGATGGTGGCAACTTACATATGCAAGGAGGGGGAGACCAAATTCAGAGCCTAGACCTCCCAGTGAGAACCGTCGGTAAGGGGCAGTTCGATTTAGTGGAAGTTAATATAATCATTTGATTTTAAGACAGGTGGCAGAAAAAAAAAAATCTCAGTTTTACTCTGGAGTGTCATTGCCAATTCGTATGATTTCAAGCTCCACCACCTGTCCAAAATTCTAAAATGCAGGGAAGAATTCCATGATTTGGAAGCTGTAGAGGGTACTGTCTAACTTTTTAAAGTGACTTTAATTTTAATAGAAACCAATAATATCTAGTCCGCAGTGAGGAATCCCCAAAGATATAACACCTGCGCCTCTTGTAGGTAGGATTACAAATAGGTATTCGATTCTCCGATTACCCGGAAGTTCCAATCCATAGAAAACCGGGTCTAGAACCTATTTTAGATTCCGATTTATAAATGAGTCATAGTCCGGAACCTAATTTAGGTTCCGATTAATAAACGGGTCCGGTTCCGGGTCCATATAGGTTCCGACCCATGGACCAGGAATCCGGCATATGAGTCTTTAATATAGCAGTTTGTACGGTAAAACCAACTCTTTTTGCGCATTCTTATGTATAATACTAGATGTTGTAAACTTGATGCACTGTTATAAGTTGAATGATATGCTTATTTTAATAAAAAAATGAAGAATAAAGAGAAAATAAAATCGATTTTGGAACTAGATTCCCATCCTTTAGATGGACCTAATTCCATAACCAAATCCGGATTTTCTTATCGAAACCGAGTCCAGAACCAACAAAACAGGACCCGATTCAAAACCGGATCCGAAACCGAAACCGTTATTTAAAAATAGGTCCGAGTCCCGATCCACTATGGCTCCAATCTGGAACCGTCCCATTTGCGACCCTACTTGCAAGGTACCCAAGGTCTAATTAAGGTGAGAAGGGAGGTTCCCACCAAGTCAGAAAGGCCTCGTTCTCTACTTTAAAGTGAGTTTTTAAAGTTATGTCTATGGATTTTGATGGCCGGACCATTGTCATTCCTTTGAGACTCACACTCGGCAACAAATTCATGACCCTATATTGTAGGGTAAAAATTATAGGTCCAGCCATTAAAAGTCTATATTGCTCAGCAAAAAAAAAAATTGCTATAATATTTATATTAACAAAGGACAAAACAGGTCAGAGAATATAAGAGAAAAAAAAATAAAAAAAAACAGAGTCCAGAGAACACTAGCCTATTTCAGATTTACAATTTACATTACTAGCCAGTCTAACTAAAAAATCACATGTTTTATGTTTGATCATTCTGATGCCGAGTCTATCTTCAATACAGTAAAATTTGATTAGGATTCACACAAGAATAAAAGTCATTTGTTCTGCTCACTTTTGTTTGTTATGGGAAGGCCTCACAAATTTCTCCGGGGTGCTTGGGAGGAACCACTGGTCGTGATATAGGTGATAAGTCAAACCACCCCACAAAATATTCCCTACCCAATGCAAGCTAGAAATGGCATGATGAGGAAAAGTTTTTATATGCAGATGGATGGCCCATCAATGAAAAGGGGTAGGTCGAAAGGGTATGGATGAAAACCGATATATCAAAACAAATGCAATTTATCCAAGGATTATTTAACACAGGATAGATGGGAATGTAAAAGCAAAATTCATGTATAAAACCCAACATATATAGTTGGGACAATAATGATGATACTGATGATGATAAAAAGGCGACAGATTTCAAAGCTGAGATCAAATCTGATGATTTCAACAATGGGAATAATCAAACGAATGGGTAAGGTGACTAACAAATGAGGTAGGGTGGGCATCATGGAGAAGATGAGCACATGAAGAGCAAACTAACCTTTCACAATTAGAACAGAGAAAGGGGTTAAAAGGCAATGCACGTGCCCTGCTTCTCCATCTTGCACAACCCACCATCTCCTTCTAAATCAAGAAACAGCTCTACGCAGAGCAGAAATGGTGATGCGAAAAAACTTCCATATCCTTTCCACTTCTAAAGATGATGATGACTGTTGCATTTGCAACCTTTCCCATCTTTTTCCGGATCCGTGACTTTAAACGTGTTGGTTGCTGCAAGGGAAAGTGGATAAAGAGGTGAAGTAATGGTAGGGGACCAAGAAATTCTCACGCATGATGCCATAGGCAACGGCTCACTGGACAATCATAGTTGGACGAAAACTACTAAAGCATCCTATCACATCCCGGTCCCGAATCAACGTGGCCTAAAGTAATTTCCGATGTGCGACACATGTAGAAAACTAATCTTTTCTACTTGTGAGTCTAGCTCACTAAGCCTGTCATTTCACACCAAGGTATCATTTCACATTTTGTCCCATTTAACGTTCCATGTTTATACAAAAGATTGTTACATTTCTTAACAAAGAAGGATTTATATGAATACCCTATATGACTATACCAAAAGTATAATCAAACGTATCTTCTGAATCTACTAAGTGTGACCCGCACGAAAAAGGGTTAGCCACACTCTCAATTGAGCTCTCAAAATACCTCATCGCTCTCCAATGGATAAGTAACTACATATGGCCATTATCGGGACACTGCTCTAATTCTGGAGGAACCTCCTCGGTTTCCTCCTCTCCCTCCTGGGCCTCCTCAGGATCGAGAGCTGCACCTACGTCTGTGACATTAAAGATGGTATTATGAATACGACGATTCGGTAAGTATAAGCATTAATAATAAATCACATGACGTATCAATCGAATTAATGACAATTGATTGAAAGATGCAGATATCAAGTAGAACTAGGTAATTGTGCAAAATCGAATAAATTATGCTTAACGAATCAATTGAAGAGTATACATACTAATTGGCTACTACATTAAGTTTATCCTCTCAAATAGAGAGGGAATTTAGTTGGGATGTCACTAGTGGCTCAGCTTAAGGCTTAGCTGGCTACCTGGTTCTGGAGTTCCGGTGCTCCAGATAACTTACTGCAGTAGTCTTGAATAATTAAATCAAATTCAACCCCATCGGGTATCACGAGGTCGAAGCTAAGTAGTGCCGACTCAATCGAATTAAATAATAATTAAATATGGATAAAGTTTACATTTATTTCATCTCAAATCGAATCGAATCAAATAGTAATTAGTCACAGTCATAAATGTTTCAAAGGAATCAACTCCGAATATAGTAATCAAATTAAAACTACATCATATATATATAAGCATTGCTAAACCAAATTAGAAGTCAATGAGAATATCCACCTCAATATGAAATGCAATTGATTTAAGAATCAAGGAAATTACTAGCCAGTCTAATCTGACTATCCATTTTCCCTCACCATCCAATCCAATGTAGTTTTAGAGAATCTATGTATTACTATCTTAATTTAGTGTCATAATATAAATAAATACATCAAATTCACTAAACTAACACCCATGGCATAGTGATAAAATATTGGATAGGAAACATGAGTTTATCCCAACCTCTTGAGATATCTCATGCTCTTAGAGGTTGCCATTGGTCATAGAAAAGGTTAAGGTGCCAAATTATAGCCCTAAAAAGTCATCTGGAATTTTCCCTAGAATTTGAAGATTTCTGGGTGGTCGGTCACCTGGCGATTACTCTACAGCTAGCCGCCTGTGGTTCACGCGGCTAACCGCCAGGTAACTGCCTGGTCACCGCGGCCCAACTGACAAGAAATATACATTCTAGAATGTTGATCGCCAAGGGGCGGCTAGCCACTAGGTGATCGCCTACCTGCGGACAGAGTTCTAGAATGAGCCATTTTTACATATCTGAAGCTCTCTCTCTCTTCCTTACATTTCCAATACCTTCTTCTACCACAACTTGCATATCTGAGCCTCCTTGCTCCCATTTACCAACATATAAATACTACATTAGCAACTAACCACTCCATTCCCATTCTATTAACAATTAAGAGGCTAGAATGCTAACAATTATAGTTTTTCAGAATTAATCAAGATATAAACATTATGCAATCCAATTAACACTTGCCTCAATTTCAAGCTTTCCAAGCTTTCTTCACAAACTTAGCTAAAATGACCCAAAATCCCCAAATAGAAACCCTAATCAAGAATACACATGAAAATGCTAATGAATATGCATGAATGGTTAACTATGAATCCCTTGACTCCATTTCATCCCAAAGACATAGAAAACAACATAGAGCTCCTACCTAAAGAAGTAATTTCGAATTTGTAGAAGATGGAGAAGATGGGTTCTTGCCAACAAAGAGTAGGGAAGGATGAAGAAGATGATGATAAGTCCAAATCTTGTCTCCAAATGCACATGCAATAGTTTCCTTAGATAGATTGAGAAGAAGCAAGGAGAAAGGAAAGGAAGAGGAGGGAGAAAGGTTCTTCTCTTTAACATGGATAAAGTTTTTTTAAGGATAAGGATGCCCATGTTACAAGAAAGTCTCTTTGTTTCTAGTATTTTCATATAGAATCAAATGGTAGCTCATTTACTCAACGGTTGATCAAATGAAATAGAGTTCAATACGAATATCAACGTGCTCGACGAGATACAAGCGATGACGCTAAGATGGTATGCATATGATGCAAAATTAGAAAATTGATAAATGCGGAAAAGTCCTTGACTCAACCAAATTGAGTCAAATCGGTTTCAACCTACCTACATAAGAATCATAGTCCAACCTAAAGGCTAATATAAGACAAAATTACTCAAAAAGACTTAATTAGCACTTAAATATAATTAAATTAAATTAAACATACTTAATTAACACTAAAAAAAATTAATCTGAGCTGGGGTGTTACACATACTCTCTCAATTGACAGTGAGAAAAAAACTGAGAAATGTGAATTGGTAATGTAGGGAACTCATTGACGGTGGATGTGGATGGATACCATGCATCACTCCAGCATCACTTTATAGGGATGGACCACTGGGAATTCTGTGGATACTTTCTTCACGTGAAAAGGAGCTGGTTATAATTACAATCGAAATGTGAAACACGTGTTTATGGATAAGATACACACCGCACGGATTCTACATCACTATCTCATATCCTTCGCACTTACTTGTTTAATAATTCCTATGTGGAAGCTCATTTAATCATAAATCCTTATTTATTTAATTCCTATATATTTTATACAAATAAATAGGCTCTTTGCATAGATGGGATGGAATACAAAAATAAATTGGATAGTAATTATGAGAAATTTGCATTTGCAAAATAGAGTACTCTCGCAAATATATAGCCATGATTTCAGAGAACTATCTGCGTCCTATCCTCATGTTCTAGAGGAGAATCTAGACTGGAACTACATCCTCTGCTCTTTGTACCAACATGTAGCCGTCTCTAAAAGGAGAGGTTAGCCATGTAGCCTTACTAAAAAATAATCAAGTTAAATGAGTATTGTCAACAGTTTTTATGTAAATCCATAAAATGGACAATCAAGATATGCCCCGCTGACTTTGGCCTTGTTTCTTAACTTTGTAGAATTTCTGCCAAGAATTCACCATGTCCAGGAATTTTTGGACATGATGTGACATGTTGTCTTCTGGAATTTCTGAATCCCATGTTTCTTCAATAGTATTTTTGGATTCTGACCACTTGAAAGTTCTCTTTTGACCCTTGGGAATCCAGGAATTCCACTCCCTTTGCATTTTTATGAAATTCCTGGATGCTCAAGCCCAAGAGGAATTCAGAAATTCCACTATGTCTGAGAATTTAGGAATTCCTCAGACATGAATTCCTGGAATTCCAGTAAAGAAACAGGCCCAAAAAGTTCTGCCAGAAAACTCAAGGGCCTTTTGACCTTTACATTTCCAATCCTTCGTGCTCATTGCTCTAGGTACACTAGTGAGTCCAACCATATATATTCATCACTACGGTCCACATTTAATTCTAAACTTGCTCAAAGTAACTGTTCGCCCATTTATTGGTGCTCAACCAAATTTCACTTCAATTGAAATTAAACCCATCATCATACTTATTATGTCTAAAACTTATTATTAAAATAATTAAGTATGAGGGATTGAAATCATATGTTCTACACATGATCAATGTCTAGGGTCTCTTTACCAATTAAAAGGTACGATTTCTTCCACTCAAAATGATTGTTTTATATGAAGGGGTTAGTATTGGTATCCTGAACTAAGTTCTAGCTAGTCGATGACTAATCCACATCTCGGTCAGTGGTGCAAGTGGGCTCCTGCATGCGCAACTTGAACTGTCATATTTAATATTGTAACATGCCTAAAGCACCAATGAACTAGCAGGGTCCATGGTCACTGTCTTGGGGGTTTGTGTTTATGGCCCTAGGATGTCTGAACTAGCCAGTGCATCCTCTAAAGGCTGATGAGGATTCACGTGCTGGAGGCCTGGCAATGGACCACCTACTGCGCTGGGCATTATTAGATAATGGGCTGTCCAGTGATCATCCCTGCTACCGCGGAGCACTATTACAATTGTATGTGTTGGAACATGATATACAGCAGAAGCTTGGAGCACTAATGCTGAGCATTGAAAGAATGACCCATGAGATAGTAGATTAGGCTACTTTAGAAAAAGGTTTTTCTATCGTAGAGTTCTCAATTATTTGGGCTGGACTAATCCTTCCGAGCCTAGAGAAAATCCGGGTAAACTCTCTTGTAGACCCAGTGTGGTAGTGCAGTTTCGAACCTACAAACCTCCGGTTGCAAACCATGGTCGTAGGCCAATTGAACTACCTCTTGGGGTTTAGTTTAAAATAGGGTTAATTTACCATTCTCCCATATAAAAGAAGAAAACTAAAACTAAAAAGAGTGCCATGACTTTACGGCTTTCCTGTGTGGAGATTTGAAGTGTAATACTCCATGCCGCCTGGGAATTTTTATTTGTAAAAATTTTCACTTATTGTGGGCATGATTCCTGATAATCAAAGAATGATACTTTATTGGGAAGGTAAGGATGTGTTCCATTGATCCATAACTTGGTCTTAGGTTCTCAAAGTTAATGACTACTATTATACTAATCCGTGCTAAGCACAAACCCAATCTCAGCATAGAATCAAGAACAGACCACTTTCAGCACAAACTAACTTTGCACAGTTCAATCTCAGATTAGAATAAGAACAACTAAGGAGGATGCCAAACAAGCCCCAAATCTCCTTCCAACTAGAAAAAGAAACTTGCAGGCTGAAGTCATTATGTGGGTGGTGATAATGCACTGCACAAGTAAATGAGAATGATTTTGGAGACTATTTCTTGTTGAGGGGTGAAAGTGAATGAGCATGGTTGTGGAGACTATTTCTTGTTGAGGGGCGGGCCCCACTCCATCAGAAAGAGAGTATTAAAAAGTATTTCTTTAACGTCTCAAGGTTTTAGTATGAATAGTTAGCTAAAGAAATTAAAGATGGTATCAAAACTAACCGGTCGCAAGTTCGAATCCTAGGAGGAATGACTCGGCACAAAAAGAAAATGGCGAGCCGCCAAAAGTGCACCGACCAGATTCCACTCAAGGGAAAGTATTGAGGGATGGGCCCCATTCCATTCGAAAAAAAGTATTAAAAAGTATTTATGCTACCTCTATTAACGCCTCAAGGTTTTAGTATGAATAGTTAGCTAAAGAAATTTAAGATGGTATCAGAACTAATCGGTCGTGAGTTCGAATCCTAAGAGGAACAACTAGGCACAAAAAGAAAATGGCGAGTCTCCAAAAGTGCACCTATTGAATTCCACCGAAGGAAAAGTATTGAGGGGTGGGCCTGCTCCAATTAGGCCTTTCTACTCTTAATAAGGCTCGGGGTAGGGACAAGATTGGACAAAAATAAAATCTCTCTTTTTAATTTTTGCTAACACCGTCACTTGACCTCATGTTAACCAACAGGCCACAGCATAATGTAGGCTCAAACTATAGCTCATCTAGGATTCTCAATTTGTGGGGGGGGGGGGGGGGGGGGGGGGGGGGTGGGGTGTAAAAAATGTGGGCTTTTATTTCCATCCTAAAACCCAACGACAAGGTAGGCCTTGATTATGAAAATTCCGCAACCTTAGGGCCAAACTAGGGCTTGACCTCAGATGCTCAGCTGATCCAAAAACCAACTATCTGTGGACAACTGGACATGACTTCCTTCGAGGTCTTTACCAAATGAAGACTGGAGGGAAGACACTAATAAACTGCCTTTCAAACCCATTGAGATGCCCACCTCCATCTCAGCGATGTTTATTTCAGATAGGGTTTAAACTCCTTGTAATCGGAAGTAATTGATTTAGATGGAATGCTTGTTTGCATGAAATTGAAATTTATAGAATGTAATTGATTTAAATGGCTTGTTCATTTGCAAGGAATTAGAAGACAGAGGAAGTAATTGATTTAGATGGGTCAATCTCTTTGTGCGGATTTAGAAAGGCCTTATATCCCAGGATTATATACTTGTGGATTTTTACTTTTGGGTTTGTCTTGTAGAGTTCTATAAATTCAACTTAGATTTCTGCAGCTGCACAAGCATTCGTGATCTCGGCTAGGAGTGTACAAAAGAACTGCTCAACGACTAAACCGATCCGAACTGGACGGTTCAAATCAGTTTTGTAGTAAATTGGTTCAGTCGCGGTTCGGATATCCTTTAAAACCTTTCGGTTCGGTTTAGTTTTCGATTTGAAAGTGTGGTTAAACCTCTCAAACTGAACCAAACCAGATCAATTATATAAATATATATATATATTTATAAAATATATAAATGAATATGAAAAATTACTTGAAGAAAACTCAAACCCTTGTTCCGTTACTTGAAGTCCGATGTCTCTCACTAATTGAATTGTCATTTTTGATAGAAAAAAAAAAAAAAAAAAAAAAAAAAAAAAAAAAACATAACCAATTAAACCGAACTGGTTCCTTTCGGTTCGATTTGAGCACATGGGCAGTTCGGTTCAGTTTGGGAAAATAAAAAATTAAGTGTGATTTGATTGATGGTTTCTCCTCTGAACTAATCCTAACCAACCATATGCACCCCTAAATTCTCAGCTAATAGACAACATTTGAGAAATTCCAATATCTCCTGAACACGAATTCTCAGATTTACATGGGACAACTAACACTTGTGCACTCTCTTTATAATCGTCATACGTCTTGCTTTTTTGGAAAATTTCACACTTTTTCTTCCAACAAAGAGCATCCACCCTAGTTTGTGAAATCTTTGTATGTTGTCTTATATATCCGCCAGTCTTCCGAAATAGAAGATTGTGTGTGAGTAGACATCCTGGGATTTCCAGATAACGCCAAATATCTATAGATAAAAATCTCTTAGTTTGGTGTTGGAAGATTTATATGTAAATTAATATTTTGTATCCCGAACATTATTTGTATCACACGTTCAATTTGTTAAAAGCAATAATTTTTTTCCGTGATTGTTTGTTTGCATTAGAATACATAGAAATTGAATATATAGTAAAAATGAAAATTAAAGGTGGATTTTCATAAATGAACATCAAATAATATTTTTATTTTAGAGAAATAGAATGACTATAACATACCATTTGATGCTCATTATTTGAAAATCACCTTTGATCTTTTTTGACCACAAAGTGTTTAATTCCTATGTGTTTCAATGCAAATGAATAGGACCCTCATCATCACATGTTCAATTTGTTGAAAGGAGTATTTCTTTTCTGTTCCTTTCTGTTGATCAATTTGATAGCAGCTTGTAGCATCGATTTGTCGCCTGGGAAGGTACCGCATCAAACATACCGACAGCATCTCTTCCATCCTTTGCTATAACGTTACAGAAGAAAGCATTTGGCCAGCCGAATGATCTTGACCTGGTTGTGTTAATGGTTTAAAAAAAAAAAAAAAAAAAAAAGAGAAAACCTAGCCATACATTGATGTTACAGAAGGAAGCATTTGGCACCCTACAACTCATCATCCCAACAGCACATTGTACAACAGCTCATGCTGTGAAACATGGTAGGTGCTGTCAAAATGATGAATTCATTTTTAAAATAAACCTGCCCTTTCTTGATTTGGGCATTTCATCTTTGGAGGAATTATATGCCAACATTTGCTTTAAAACCATAGCAATCTTTTTTCTTATTGATGAGAGGCATCCCGTAGTATTTGACCCGATAAGGCTAGTCCCTTAGGTGCACGTGACCTCGCTGCACATACACCAGGACCAACTAAATATTGCGCACATGATATAGGAGCAAACCCATGCCTTGTGCAAAGCAACAAACGAACATAGGTTAATATTAAACATTGCAGAGAAAGATTGGCATTTTTATAATTATGGGTTCATAAGACAGGCGCTTTTACAATTAGGGAAATGCAGGGTATGAGAGAAAAAAAGACTTTTTACATTAAAAAATGCTTAAAATATATTTTAAAATTAAAAAAGGAGGCATTGCAAAAGAAAGCAACATTCATGAATGCAATTAAGTTCTAATGAAAACTTTCTTCCATTCATTTTCTTGATCTGTTTTGTTAGGTCATCAAACAGCTCTCATGTTCATCATGAATCGATCACATCTTGCAGCCCTCTTCCCCAAAAAGATGTTGGCATTGTGAGCTCCAGTTCTCTAATGCTAACCTTCTTCCTCGGCCAGGCAAATAACAAAATTGAAAACACATTCGGAGACTTGTACCCAACAGCATAATTTTAAGTCATGAATTGCCTACCCACCCATTTGAGAACCAAATACTTGCCGTTTCACAGTTCATGTACACCATTTATATATTTCCTACCCCCAAAGCATATATTCTTTCACAATTTTGACAAAGGAATGAAACAACCAGAACCAACAGATAAAAATAAAAACAACATAGATATAGAAGGCCCCATCTCCATCTAGTGTTTATGCTTAATCTCGCCCATCTCTGTCTTTGTTAATCTCATCAAGAATTACGACAAGACTGATGATGAAAGCATAATCAACATTTGGATATATGGTCACCCCGAATGCATCCTTCCCAAGCACAATGTTCTTAACCTTGTGTTGCTTGTGCATCTGCATTAAAATTAAATCCGAGATTAATTGTCTAAACAGTTGATTATTGTGCTTTATTTCCTATGAAATATAAGAATTCATTTACCTGAGCTACGATGACATTAGAATTTCCGTGGAAGATGGTGCACGATCTCTCAAAGTAGCTGCCTTTTATCTTCAAGTCACTGACATCTTCACTTTTATTTGTCGCGAAGAACACATCTAATTCAGTCTTAATTTGAAACAAGGAAGACTTTTTGACACTAAATAGGTGATCTTTGGAGCCTGTGCTATCTCCTCTGAATGCTTCCCATCGATGATGGGCCGTCATCACCTGAAACACACAACAATTAATAATCTCACAGCTGATTGACAGCCATTTCTTAATGCTACCTCCTCTTAATTATAAACACTCAGATCTCAACCATTTATGCCAAGCCTCACATGCATCTTACAGACATCAATTTAGAGATAGATGAGATGAGAGAGAGAGAGAGAGAGATTCATAATCAAAGTACATACCTTCTGGCGCATGGTGACGAGAGTGTTGCCAGCGGCATCGACCAAGGAGCGCTTGTCTCTAAGGCTTAGCAGCTTTCCTTTGATCTTGAAGACGATGGTTCCGTTAATATCCGTAACGGCGTAATCTCCGTCCGTGAGGCTGAAGGTCTTTTCGGTGATGGTGAGGTCGACCGGGTAAGGTGCTAGGTACTGGGGACCGATGACGGAGATGGGATGGGTTAACGGCTGATTGATGGTGGGAGGGGGATGATGATGGAACTGATTATTGCTAGTGGCGTCGGCCATTTGCTGATCTATCCAATGTTTGGTGATGAAATGCACTTTTGAAGGATATGGAGGAGAAGACTCAAGAGACACCCCTTTTATAATACAAAATAGGCCGGTTGGGAGAATGAGAGAGATTGGCAAATACCTCGTATTTTCCTTCCACTCACTCGGTCACGCCAAGTAGAACGCGTTGCGGTTGCTTTCGTCGACCTGTCCTTTTTGGCTTAACAAAATCCCATTTCAGAGAAGGTTGTAACTTCTTTTACTTCTTCCAATTGTTTATTCTGCTTAAAGTAAGGATACGATACTGTTGAACGTATAACAATTCATCAAATCTATTACCTCCAGAATTAATCATAAAAATATCTAACCAAAGTTAATTTTGATCTACATTTTATAACATTAGGGACTTTTATGATGAGTTGCCGTCCACACAAATTAATCCATCCTAGTTTTCAAGTTTGAATTCTAGACCGGCCCGACTCACTGCTTGACCTTTTTAAAGAAATGTTGTCATTACACAATTAGATTGTTCGTTGAAAATAAAAAAGACAACTGATTGAACTCCAACCACCATCAAATTAATCTAGTTTGAAGGATGTAAAATTTTCACATTTTAGTTCAAGGTGAGACAGTCTCTCGGTGTTTGAATTTCAAATATGTAACCGCAATGAATTTATAATGATGAATTGATATAATCTTAACGGACTCGCGCCCTCTCTCATCTTGTGAGGAACCTTTCGGTCTCACACCTTCCATATCTCATGCTCAAGGTAGCTGAGGTTAGCTGGGTCACATCTCCAACAGGTTATTTCTGTATCATTCTTATTTTCATAAGATGTCTCCTCATAAGTTTCTCAAAATAATTGCCCTTCTGTTATCAACTCTTAGCCACATTTTACTTCCATCAAAGCTTAGCCACAATTAGATTGTTTCGAGAGTAAAGATCGTGGCTCCAAGTGCAGAACTTCGATTGCAGTAATAACTGGTAAGATCAGGTCGATCCATAGGGAGCTTTAGCATTAAGTTTTTCCAACTTTGTCACATGCCCTAAATAAAATCTAACTTTAGCCTAAAATCTAGAAAAATACATTCATCATTCCTACTTTAAATTAAAATTAAAAAAAATTCCAAAAATAAAAATTCCTAAATCTAAAAACCTAATCTAAATGAATCACAAATTGCTACAAAAGAACACACAAATTAGAACATCAAATTAGAAACAATCCAAAACTAAAACTTACCAAAAATAAAACTAAGAAGCTAAATTTGAAACAAAATAAACCTAAGTTAGAAACATGTTCAACAAAGATTAGTAACAAATCAAATTAATCAAAAAGAAAACAACCTACTTTTTCACCAAGTTAATCAACTCCCTAAAGTTAAGGACTTTCCAAATAAATAAAGATTTTTGAATCATAACAAATTTAGAAAGCATTTAGTCAATCATACCTTATGTTAGAACCTCTGAATCTTAAGGAACTTCCTAAGTTAAAAATATTCAATTAACAAAAATTAGAAAGATCTTTTATTTCTGGAAATCATCTAAACCTCAAAATTAGAAACTAATCCTAAAGTTAGAAAGTTAGTAATGCCATATATGCCATGAGATGTTAGAAAATTCTAAGTCTAGAAAACTAGAATGCAGAGCTGTTTTTATGCATGATTTTTCCTAATCTAATACAATATAAAACTGAGTTTAATGACTGGGTTTTGAACTACAATGATGCATGAATCAAAAAAAAAAAACGGAAGTGAAAAACGATTTAAAACGAAAGTAAATATGAGTGTATGAACATGACCTAAAAAATGAAAACCGTGCAGAAATTCTGCAAACAGGTGGGTCTGACCAGCTATGTTTGAGCCATTGGTTCACCAACCTCTTGAAATCTTTTTTATCTAAAATTTTGGGAAGTTATAGACCACATGCTAAACTTCAATTTCCCCAAATTTCACATAAAAATACCATGATTTGACTGATCTACCCACTTCGAACTTTTCACCAAAAATTGTTTCTGCAATTTTGCTGAAATTGTGCAGAAAGTGCTATTTATATGTTGAATCCGAGATTTAGTACTATGTTTGGCCGAATTTCATCATTCAAATCATATTTTTTTTTCTGAACTAGATTCCTCAACCACTTAAACATGTAAGAGAGTCCACCATATGCATATGCGTGCAATGCTAACTAGTTTCAATCATAAACTATGCATAAAAATTCACATAAGCATATAAAAAGCATAAGAAGAAAAGAAAACAAAAAGTGCTTGAATATAAATGTGTAGTGTAAAAGAAAATAAATGTGTGGATTGCATAAAATTAAATGTGTGGCATTAACAAGAAATTAAATGTATGGATTTTTCAAACAAAAGTAAATGTGTAGGAATTGCAATAAATAAATGTGTGATAAGTGTGCTCTTTTTTTTTATTCTCAAATCAGGTTCATAATTACTTATTTCATGCCCTTAGGATCTTGGGTTGTCAATCCAAGAACAACAACAAGGAAAACAAAATTCAAGCATTAATCACCTATAAAAAAGAATAATAATAAAAAAATCACACTTTTACTAATATGCAATGTTTTTACATAAAAGATAGAGAAATAAAATTCCAAAACAACTACATACTTGGATGAAATGAACCTCTCTAGTTAAAGCTTCAAGTTGGGATAAACCTTCTTGAAAAGAGATGAGCTATGGTAGAGAAAGGAGATGGGTAGAATGGTGGAGGAATTACACTAGTGAGGGGGTCTTTTCTTTCATGAGAGGGAGTGGGCGTCCAAGGCCTGCCTCTTTAAATAGGGTATGGGCTGCCCTATTCTTTCTCCCTAGTCTCTACTGTGTTGCAAGAATCTTCTTCACTTGGTAAGTCGTCTCCTTTCTTTTCTCCACTCTATCCTCATGCACTTATCATATTTCCTTCTTTAGCAAACTTTCCTTTGACTTGACATTTATGAGAGATACATGAGATGGCAAACTCTAAGTTGGAATCAAGAGAAAACTGAATGACCAATATGTGTAGATTCTTTCTACTTTTATCTCTTTGGAAATCTTCTTTCTTGATTTGGCCCTTTATGGATTTTCTTTGATTATCTTGAATTATCTTCAGAAAAATGCACTTGGAATTTTGTGCAAAGAAAGTGGACCCCTCTCTTAGATGTCCCACATATGTGACCTACACATGTACATGTGTGGGACCCTTTTTTCTCATTTCCTGCAAGCCAAAAAAATATATGAATTTTATGTGAAAAGACAAATTTACCCTTAATTCATGAATGCATGACTGTGGGCCCATCTCTCATGAAAAGATGAATGAAAATACATTTGAAAAATAAAATTCCGAAAATGGCAGGTTTCATGATTTGATGCAAAAATGCTGATTTTTGAGCAAATTATGCATGAATGCACTACAATGGATCAAAAATGCATAAAATCATGATATGACACTAAATGAGGCTTTCTTGGCTTGATAAGTCCTTAAACTTACCAAAAATAGTCACAAGAATGTGCATTTTTAAGGACTTATCACACCCCGCCCCCCCCCCCCCCCCCCCAACTAGCGTTTTGCTAGTCCCCGACAAAAGCTGTGAATAAAATGAGGAATCCACAATGATATAATCTATCCTAAAACTAATGAAATGAAACGAAAATGAAATGAAAATGAAAATGAATGCAACGCCACTTTCGCTGGCACTCTCGACTGCATTTAGCGTATGCAGTAAGCCTTTAAACCCCTAGGTTCCCCTAGTAGACGAGTTGTGCCTCGTGAGGGTTTGCAGTAAATTTACCCACAAAATTCAGTTTTTTTTTTTAAATCAAAGGAACTTTTTCAAAAGAAGATTTACAAACACCGGATATTCTCGATTTTCGGAATTTTCAAAGCAAAGGCAAATTTGAAACTCGATTCACAAATCTCATCTTTTGGTTTGAAATTCTTGAATTCATGCTAATTTGATCGTGCACGGTGAAATAGTGTGTATGCGTAAAAACAAACAAGCTTCAAATGATCCGCCAAGATTCCCATGAAAATAATTCTCAATTCCAAATTTTGGACCACCTAACCTTAGCAATGAAAAACAATATTCCTTTCAAGGCAACCATGATGGCTTTCACACTACTGTTTTTTCAAAGGCCGCAATTTTTTTTTTTTAAACACACATGTGACTGTGCAATGCCTAGGTCCTTTAAGGTTTCTAAGTAACCCATGTAACGAGCATTAGGCCAATGATTCCCAAAACAGATGTCTTTAGGGCACTAGGTATATAAATACCCCTACGGGCTACTGCTCGGGTTAAAAAGGCTACGAACCCAAACTAGTCACACAACTTTTTATTCTTTTCAACAATTTTTTTTCTTCTTCTTCTTATTTTTCTCTCTTTTTTTAAACGGTCCCAACAATAGGCAGCCCTTTCCATGTACCCGAATTAATTCAACAGCTATGTGGCCAACAAAACCAGATAAACCAGGAAATTGTAAAACTAAGGGTCGGTTTTCCATCATATTTTCAATCTAATCGTCACAGAAAAATGGAAATCATAGCTTGGCATTCAAAAACTTTAAAAACATATACAGACTGGGTAAAAGTGAGGGATCAAAATTCAGCACTTCTTCCAAAAATCCTTTCCTTAAACAAAATAGTAAACCATTGTTCTCCTTTTTGCCCAAAGCACCAAAAATTCCAAAGTTCAAAGTATCTTTGTTTCATAAAAATCCTCTCGAAATTTCCTTCTTCCCAAGAACCAACAAAATAACAAAAAAAAAAAAAAAGTTTGTTTTTTTAATTTAAAAAAAAAATAGTGTAAAACTTTTGTCTAAAGATGGACAAGTGTGCTTGTTCCCACCCCCCCAACCTATTTCAAGCATCGTCCTCGATGTGTGAAGGAATGATATGCAATGAACATCT
This sequence comes from Umbellularia californica, assembly GCA_028538565.1. Taxonomy (NCBI): domain Eukaryota; kingdom Viridiplantae; phylum Streptophyta; class Magnoliopsida; order Laurales; family Lauraceae; genus Umbellularia; species Umbellularia californica. The sequence goes on along the minus strand of JAPQWN010000001.1, from coordinate 5,461,675 downwards.
GAAACATGAAGAACATAAAAAGTAATGGAGGGTAAAGTATAGAAAGCACCTGGAATATGTTCGAGCTGCTCCCTATCCAAAGTTAGACAAAACGACAAAAATAACAGGATAAAACCTAAACTACTAAGTAGACATAATATACACAGCAATGGGCCACTGTCAGATCGAAGGCCGACTAATGCTGGTAGACAGAATCATTGACTTCAAGAATAAGAGGAATTTCTTTCTCATCGACTGGTGCAATTTCCAAGAATGGCTTCAATCTTTGACCATTGACTTTGAACGTCTAGCCATCCTTGGGTCATAAATCTTAACAGCACCGTACGGAAACACTTCTTTCCACTCGGTGACCACAAATTCGTCCTTTCCACAAGTGGGAACGTTGTGATTTCTCCACGCGGGGACCTCTTACTCTCATCTTTTCTGGTGTGGGGAAAGCAATAAGTGAAATTTGGATGGTTCTGTCCCCCATATATGAATGGATGATTTTGAATGGCATGGGTTTTATATATATATAAATATATATATATATATATATATATATATGCTAACGGAGGGTTCCCAACCCATTGGGCTGGACTAATCCTTCCAGGCCCAGAGGGAAGCGTGGTAGTACTATTTCGAACCTACAATCTGCGGGTGCAAATTGTGGTCCTAGGCCAATTGAGCTACCCCTTGGGATTGCATAGCATAGCATAAACCACACATGGATTTTATTTTTTATTTTGAAAAATCAACATGGATTTATATGGCCTATTTGTTTACGTGAGAGGAGTAAAAGAAAAGTGTAGGGTAAAATTTTGAATACAGTAAATAAGTAAGGAGTGAAAGTAAAAGACACTGAAAGGCAATAATTTATTTCTCTCCATGTTATTACGTTTATAAAAAAAATCAAAAGTGGAATAAAAAGTGCTCGGTGTTTACCTTTTCCGCACTTTTTTTATCCAAACATAAATAAAGAAAAATAATCACATCACCGCTCCACTTTTTACTTTAGTTATTTCTTCTAAACACCCTGGAAAAATAATAGTAATAAATTTAATAATTTAATAAATAATAAGAATCGCAGCATATACTCTTTTACGCTACCCGTAGCCTCCCTTCTAATCCAATCATAGGTGCAAAGTAATAGTATTCATGAGGCCTAGTATGGTTTGGAACTGCAAATTTAGGGCACTTTTGTGCAATCCCTCGTCAAAATCATATGGTGAAAAGGATAAGGGTTTTAACCACACCTGGTGATAGCACCGTTGGAAAGATCGTCATAACTCTTGACAACTACGTCGGCCCTTCTCCTCTTTGGTCAAGTAATCGTAGAGGCCACCACTTGTAGGTTGACTCTGCCTAATGCAACTAATGACTGGATGAGAGAGGAGGAAATTCCGATGAGAGGATTTCAATCAAGAGACTCCTTTGATGGATCTTTAAAGAAAAAGTGATGAAGGAGATAAAGAGGAGAGAGAGACGAAGAGGAGAGGAAGAGTCGGATGAAGAGGGAACGGTTACTTTGAAGAGTTTTTAAAAAAGAGTCTAATTTTATTTAAGCTTTGGGGGGGGTTTGTTTTAAGACGGGTCAAATGAAATTGAAACTGTCAAAATCAATTGAACAAATTCTATTGCTTCCTCTCATCAATATCTAGAACTCATATCCTTACAGGAAATTTCGTACCACACTGACTATGATCCTCTGTTATCTTTTTCACACGGCGGATTAGATCTTTCACGCTATAAATTTGAACTTGCAATTTGAGTTGGATATAATATTGTGGGTCCCACCAAAAAGTTAGTTTGGACCATTATATGGAGGTAGACACATATATCGGAATTAGGGCTGCACATGGGTGGTTCGGATCGGTTTAACACTAAAACCAACAACCAAACCGAATCTGTCGGTTTTTTAATTAACCGATCCGATCCGATCGATGGAGAGGACTTAAACCAGATCGAACCGAACCAAACGGTTCGGTCAATTAAACCGTTGTTTTTTATTTTTTATTTTTTGAAAATTAGATATTGAAAATTTTAAAATGATTATACCCCCTCCTTTGCATTTATTCCAATATTTAGTACAAACATAAAAATCCAACATTCCAGTCCGGACTAAATGCATATAAAAAATAATTCTACTCCAAAAAGAGAGTTTGGAGTAAATGCAAGTGCACAAAAAAAAAAAAAATAACCAGCTTGCAGTGAAACATTTATTCAACATGATACAATTTGGAATTACAATAGAATAATAGTTCATGTCAAGAAAAGTCACACACAAACGGAATCTGTATCAAAACCCACAATATTTTTTAGAAATGAAGGTTTCTTAACATAATGGTTAGGTGAGACCAAAACCAACCATCAAAAGGCTAGGCTGTCCTGGCTTTTCTAGGATTCTCAAGAGTGCGGCATTCTAATAAAAATTTCATTGAAACGAGGTAGGAGTTATAATGGAAGAAAAACACCACGTACAGTAATCTCTCCATCTGCAATGAATTATCAAAAAATATTTGAGAGATTAGAGGAGATGCACTAAGGCAATGTTGATAGTTGAGTTCATGCAAGAATGGAGTTGTAGAATGTAACTTTGAAAATAATAAAAAACGAAACTCTAAGGCTAAAACAGTAAAAAAAGTAATATTAAGTTACTGCATACGGTCGGTTCGGTTTAAGCGGTTAACCGTGGGCTCAAACCGATAACCGACCAACATAATCGGTTTTTATGATTTTCAAACCGTTAACCGAACCGATCTACTATAAACCGAACCGAACAGCCCGGTTTGGTCGGTTCGGTTCGGTTTTACGGTGATACCAAACTTTTTGTGCAGCCCTAATAGGAATAGTTGTGTATGGTGACCACCCAGGACCAACCCACCTTAGAAATGGTCGTACATAGGGCCACTTTTAGAAATTAAAACATGACCCACCTCTAATCTATTCCTAAAACCATTTCTAAAATCCCAAGATCTACATCACCTCTAAGATATATGCACCCTAGCTCTCTCATTAGAAAGCACGAATCCCCTCTTATGTCGACTTCTTTCTGTTTAAATCAATTAAATCTCAAAAGTTCATATCTACTGGGTCCTACCAAGGTCTATCTCAATTAATTATGTATTAAAAGGAGTTCCTCCCCTCCTCATATCTGTAAAAAATGGGTTAAGTCATTGGGTTTAGAATGTAAATAACTAATTAAGATACATGACTTAGTCGAGTTTCCAACTCGGTCTTTCCTCAAAATGTAATGACTTGGGAGAGCGAAAGAGTGAACTAGGAGAATTTTCCAACCATACCGACAACCATATTAAGCCATATACAAGTGACCAAAATTGACCTAAGAGAAAGTACCCTTGCATTTCCAAAATTGTACAAAAATAGGCTTTTCTTTATTAACAAGGGGATTTTGGCCATAGGTCTCGCATCATTTGATTTTAAAGCCTAAGGTCCTGGACATCTTTTCGTAACGGCGGTAGTCCTCTCGTGATAATGACACGCTAAGAAAGACCAAAATGCCCCTCCCTGTACACGTCGGCAAAAACGCTCATCTTCTACTTCTTCCTCCCTTACCTCAAGCCAAAGGAAAAAACAATCGACAGTACAATCAAAGCAAGAACAAGGTCAATCAAGAAACAGATAGGGTTTTCTCGGTTTTAAACCATTTTATCTCACTTTCAAATCTATCAAATAAAAAAGGACTTCAAATCAGTTTATTTCTTTCAAACTCGGTCCAGACTCAGATAAATTTGTTCGCAACTCAAAAAAGTTCTTCAAAACTCAGATAAATTTATCTGAGCTTTGCAAAATGTTAAGATAAGTTTTCAGAAAATTCAGATAAATTTGATATTTCTCTGAGTTTGCTGTTAATTTATCTGCCCTGATAAATTTGCTTTGGTCCAGACTCAGATAAATTTGTTCGCAACAAAAAGAGGTTCTTCAAAACTCAGATAAATTTGTCTGAGTTTTCTGAGAGGTTAAGATAAGTTTCAGAAAACTCAGATAAATTCTGAGTTTGCTGTTATTTTATCTGCTCAGTCAAATTTGTGTTGGTCCAGACTCAGATAAATTTATTTGCAACTCAAAGAAGTTCTTCAAAACTCAGATAAATTTGTCTGAGTTTTGCGAAAGGTTAAGATAAGTTTTCAGAAAACTCAGATAAATTTGATATTTCTCTGAGTTTGCTGTTAATTTATCTGACCGGACAAATTTGCTTTGGTCTAGACTCAGATAAATTTGTTTACAACTCAGAAAGGTTGTTCAAAACTCAGATAAATTTGTCTGAGTTTTCTGAGAGGTTAAGATAAGTTTCAGAAAACTTAGATAAATTTGTTGTTTTTTTGAGTTTGCTGTTATTTTATCTGAGTTTTTGTATATATTATCTAATTTTGGCATGAAGTTATCTGACTTTAAAATAAAGTTATCTCTGTATTTATATGAATTTATCTATCTTTTTGTGTTTATCTATACTTTATAGCAACGTCAGAACAAGAAGAGGAAGAAAAAGAAGACGACGATGAGCTGGAGCTATAAACAAGGAATGACAGATCAGTCATAATAAAGTACGACGTGTCACGCAAGGGACCACCGCCCAAATTAATCTCATGCGCAAGGGACCTTAGGCATTAAACAATTATGCTCTGTAGTAGAGACTTTATAGCCCAGTAATCAGGGATGTATCGCTAATTTACCCTATTAACAAGGAAAGGAGAAAACATGGGGATTATTAATTAGGTGAGTGCGGAGATAAATACCATCAAATTGGCCTCTTCGTTTAGGGCTTTTCTTTTCCCAGATTCAGCACTATTTCTACGGTTTCGCTGCTCCAAGATCCAGCACTATTCCCAAGTTTCTTTCCGAGCAATGGCTGCTGCTAATGCTCCAATCAAGATGAAAGAGGCTTTAACGGTGAAAACCCTTTAAACTCTTGTTTATTCACCATTCCGTTTCAATTATATTTAATGATGTTTGTGAAATTTCATTTGAATTTCGAGTTTCTGTCCTAGATTTGTATTCGGATTTACTCCTGTATGTGACATAGGAAGGAACCAATCCCTTGCCACGAATGTGAAACTAACGTGTCAACACCCCCACTCAATATGGATTGTGGTTGATTCTTTGGTTACTGTGTTTTAAGAGGTGAATTTTGGGAGTCTGGCTGCTATATTACATGTGAACCAAGAAACTTGCAATGGAACACCAGTCTAGGACGTCTGTCGAGATGATCCGGACCATTCACGTGATAGAGATCTTTTGAGTTCCACCGCTGGATTGAACACCAAGACACCGAAACGTGATTGACACCGATCCAGCCTTGATTATCCCTAATAAATGGGCTCCAGAATGGAGTTCCCAGCAAAAGGTGTCCGTGTGACAGATGTCCTCCTAACATATATTTCTAAAATTCCAGATCATCGGGACCATTGGAGATGAATCTCACCCCATTCAACCACATATCCTCAAGCTTTAATATCAAAAGGAGTGGCCCCCACATTCCCATTGAAGACATGATGATGAAAAGGGATGGTGGTAGCGTGGCATGCTTCTTATATGGTTTAAATCACATTTTCATCGTGGTGGTTAATCAGACGGTGGGACCGACTCCTTTTGAGCTGAAACTTGGAGATCGATAGTCAGATGGGATGAAATCCATTTCTAACGGTCCGGATGATCTCTAAGTAGGCCCTACAGTGGAGTTCCAAGCTTACTACATGGTAACTGTCGGCTCACGGCGGAGTCTCAAAAATGCTACAACCTCCCAACTGTCTAAGGACAGGGACCACAGGCACAGTATAAAACTACTAGAGCTACTAGAGATTTTCGTTGCCAATATTCTTCGAATTCGCGCTCCAATTTTCCCACTCGTCAGACTGCAAACATTTCTTCTTGGGGAAGTTTGTTTTGTTTTCAATCATCTTCTTCGTAATGGAAATGATTTGTGTTTTGAAACTCCATTCTCGCATTGCTAAGATTGAGTAATTCATTTGCAATTCTATTTTTTCTCGATTTTGTTTCGGTTCTTCTCAGGGATTTCTTATTTCTATTCTTCCGATGAGATTTGTAGATTTGTTTATATGGTTTTTCTTTTTAATTTCTTCTAACTTTTGTTGCTTGATGAGATGTTCTTATTTTGATTTGTTGTTTATCTGAACTTTGTTGAATTTGGAATTGTCTCTCCATTAAGTTTCAGTTTCCCTGATTTCTACTGAAGAAGTTTTCACAATCTTCTCCACTAGATCAATACTTTTGGGGAGATGTTCTTTAGCTCTCAGCTTCCCTGACTTCTTCCGAAGAAGTTTTCACAACATTCTGTTGGAAAAATGGCTAAGAGCACCACTACTTTTGTCAAAGTTTGAGCCAAAAAACTAAGTGGGACCCACTTATCATTTTTGGTGGGAATACATGGGAATGTATTCTACTCCATGAGTAGATTAATGGCTATAGCGGTCGTGACCGCTACGCAATTATAAAAATAACGGCGCTACGGTCTAAAACCTAGTGGAGACAAGTTATTTTAGTTTTAAATAATGTTTTTCTAATTTACTGTTTTTCCAATTTCTTCTCTTCAATAGCCTTTCCAGAAGTAGTCTCTACCGTTATATGGTTTCAAATCACTAGAAAAATACAATGTTGGTTAACTATACAAGATTCAAAAAAATTTGACCATTTAAAAAATTCACACCGCTATACCACTGCGTAGCGTTTTGGCCATTCACTCCTTAATGGATTAGAGCAACCCAATACATGTCATTAATCTACTCATAGAGTAGAATACATTCCCATGTATTCCCACCAAAAAGGATAAGTGGGTCCCGCTTAGTTTTTGGCTCAAACTTTGACAAAAGTAGTGGTGCTCTTAGCCATATTTCCAACAGAATATTGTGAAAACTTCTTCGGAAGAAGTCAGGGAAGCTGAGAGCTAAAGAACATCCCCCCAAAAGTATTGATCTAGTGGAGAAGATTGTGAAAACTTCTTCAGTAGAAATTTGGGAAGCTGAAACTTAATGGAGAGACAATTCCAAATTCAACAAAGCTCAGATAAACAGCAAATCAAAATAAGAACATCTCATCAAGCAACAAAAGTTAGAAGAAATTAAAAAGAAAAACCATATAAACAAATCTACAAATCTCAACAGAAGAATAGAAACAAGAAATCCCTGAGAAGAACCGAAACAAACTCGAGAAAAAATAGAATTGCAAATGAATTACTCAATCTTAGCAATGCGAGAATGGAGTTTCAAAACACAAATCGTTTTGAAGATGATTGAAAACAAAACAAACTTCCCCAAGAAGAAATGTTTGCAGACTGACGAGTGGGAAAATTGGAGTACGAATTCGAAGAATATTGGGAATGAAAAGCTCTGGTAGCAGGGGCGAATTCGGGATGGATCGCCGCTTCAATCATTCGCGAGCCAATGATGTTTTGGAAGGAAAAATTCCTCACAAGAATCATCATGATTTTCTTTTTCTTCCTTGCTTTGATGATCGGGGCTCCAGGCGGCTTCTTTCACGGTTTTATACTGTGCCTGTGGTCCCGGTCCTTAGACAGTTGGGTTGTAGCATTTTTGAGACTCCGCTGTGAGTCCACAGTTACCATGTAGTAAGTTTGGAACTCCACTGTGGGGCCTACTTAGAGATCATCCTAACCGTTAGAAATGGATTTCATCCCATCTGACGATCGATCTCCAAGTTTCAGCTCAAAAGGAGTCGGTCCCACCGTCTGATTAACCACCACGATGAAAATGTGATTTAAACCATATAAGAAGCATGCCATGTTACCACTATCCCGTTTTCATCATCATGTCTTCAATGGGAATGTGGGGGCAACTCCTTTTGATATTAAAGCTTGAGGATATGTGGTTGAATGGGGTGAGATTCATCTCCAATGGTCCCAATGATCTCTAGCAGTGGAATTTTAGAAATATATGTTAGGAGGCCATCTGTTACACGGACACCTTGATGTGGACGTAAGTGTCCACTCTTGATGCTAATATTGCTTTTCTTCATCCATTAAATATAGTTACAGCATACAAGCATGAATTTTACAGACCGCCAAAATATATTCCGAGCGCTTGGGAATGGATACTTGCATACGACTTTTTGAGCAGTTCCAGTGCTATTACGGGCTTTTATTTTTTTTGCAGCCAGTCTGGAACTCGAGGTATCCCCTGTTACTAAAGAGACTTTCTTTGTTATTTAGTTTAAAGCAGCCTCTCTTTTGAATCACATTCTTACACTCTTTTGGTGATTGAGCACTGAAGACCCAGATATCCATTTTAAGTACATCAAGGCTGCTTGTCTAACTGGACATCATTTTGAGGTCTTGCGCGTACTAGAAGAATCAAATTTCTATGATTGTAACAGAACGCACGATTTTCTACTAAACAATATAAATATGGATAGCAGGGAGTTCCCATGTATTGCTGATTGTTATGGTTTTGTTCCGACTTATACGCATCACCTCCACGCAAAAGGCTTAGAGACTGAAATAAAGATATTAATCATGGTAAGATTTCTTCAATATATTTATTCTACACTCGTACATCCGACATTTGTGGATTTGTTCTGTAGATCAATTTATGCCAAAACTAACCTTCTTGTACACTTTTTCGGCAGTACAATCCGTCTATTGCACATTTAGTTTTTGGAGAGCTCCTAGACAATTGGTGCAATGAAGATTTCATTAGAGAGAACCTCAAATTGTGCAAGCCCAACAGGGTGCAGCTCCTTGTAGAGGAATTTGATAAGAGGTGAGTCTATTTCACTCAGTCCTTATCCCTCTCATCCTTTTGTTTAATGCTCTCATCCATTGCATTGTGGACTACAGGGACCGCCTGCCTTTACTCACTGAGTACTTAGAGTTTCTCATCAGTAAGAACAGCAAGAATGTACATGCTCACAATGGTCTCGCTAAAATCAGAGTTAATCAAAATGATGCACTGGATTTTCTCACTACCAACACTAACTATGATTCACGTGTTATTGGAGAGTATTGTGAAAAAAGATACCCTGAACTGGCAATTATTGCTTAGCGGAGAGGCCAGTGCGATGGCGAGCTTATTAATGCAACAAATAAGAACTCATTGTTCTTATTTCAGGCCAGGTATTTAAAATTGTCTACTCACTACAGGTTTTCTACATGTCTTGTGCTTGAAACTTTTATATCTTTCTTTTCAGCTATGTCGACGAAAGGATGGATATGCAGCTTTGGGCAGGAGTTCTTGACCCAAATAATGGGTACAGACAACAATTTATTGATAATGTTGTGTCTACAGCCTTGCCTAAGTGCACCAGCCTAGAGCAGGTCTCTACAGCTGTCAGAGCTTTTACGAATGCTAATCTTCTGGAAGACTTAGTTGAAGTAGTGCAAAAAATTGTACTTGAAGATTCACCCTTTTCTGAGAATTTCGATTTATAAACCCTTCTGATCCAAACTGCCATCAAGGCACGTTCGTATAATTCAAGGGTCGCATATTATATCGCGAAGTTAGATAACTTTGATGGGCCTGCTGTTGGGGAGGTGGCTGTGGAAGCAAAACTGTACGAAGAAGCCTTTGCCATTTTCAAGAAGTTCCACTTGAATGTACAGGCAATAAATGTTCTGTTGGATAACATTCAAAGAATAGAACGAGCTGTGGAGTTTGCATTCCGTGTAGAAGAGGAAGTTGTTTGGAGCCAAGTAGCAAAGGCCCAACTCAGGGAGGGCCTATGTCAGGCCCCATCCCGAGTTAATCAAGATTAACTCTAATTAATTGAAATTAAAGCTAATTAATCACATTTAAGAAGACTAATGATGGTTAGTGACTAAGCTCAATGAGATTAGTTCAAATGAACTTAATGAAGTGATAATGAGGAGATTAAACAAATTGAATGAGAGTTAGACTTAAACAGGGGAGACAAGGACTTTTTCGTAAATACGGATTTACGCGAATTTTATCGAATACGGAAAATCTTGATACCAACGCACGTATCTCGACGAGTACGTTAACTTTCGTAATAAACTCAAAGTCGTTGGACGAGAATTTGGTCAAATGACCCTCCATTTGACTTAATATGTAAATAGCCTTAACGGGGTAGGTTTAAGTACTAAAGATGGCTTATATTAAAGAAATGAACTCCTTTTCACCCAGCTTCGTTGAAGAGAAAACCCTAGACTTCTTCTTCTCTTCTTTCCTCTTCATTTCTCCTTCCATTTCTCTCCATCTAGAGTGAAGATTGGAAGCTTGCCAAGTGGTTGGAGTGAGGCTCCATCTTCTTCCTCATCTTGTTTTCCATTTTGGAGTGTCAAAGCTTGAGAAAGAACTCAAGAATTCCTTTTCTTGGAGCTACAAGTGAGTACTTAGATCCTTTTAAGAACTTTGATGTTCTATTAAGTGGTTTGGAGTAGCATTTAGCACAAGTAGCTTATAGTGTAGTATTTTTGTGGTTTTGTGAATTAGGGTTTGGAATTGGAGACTTAATCTCAAGACAAGCCAAGTAAAGAGGGTTTCTTGCTAACTGACTTAAGAGGCAAGTATAAATGCACATCTATGATTGAAATGCTAGTTTACAAGTTTGCTTGGATTGCAAGAGTTGGGTTCTCAAATCCTTTCTTTGTTGTAGAATGGAGATTGTTATGGATTGAATGGGAATGATTAATGGTTATTCCAAATGTATACGTTTTTTTGGATTTTATAGATTATTGGAGAGATTTGAGTTCCAGGAACTCACTTTCAAAGATTTGCTTCAGAAGTTCTGAAGCTCGAAAATGGAATTCTGAGCGAATTTCGGCTAGCCGCAAGGCTAATTGTGAAGCCAACAGTCGAAATCCGTAAAATGGGTGTGCTTCTGGAAAGCTAACCGCCAAATTTCGGCTAGCTGCGAGGTAACCGTGAGCTGACCGAAATTGAGTCAGAATCCCTGTCAGAAATGCCTGCTTTTTGCAAAGTTGACCGCGAGCTAACCGCTGAATGGCGGTTAACCGCATTTGAGATTTCGGCTAGCCGCCGACCTGATTCGGCTAGCCGCCAGATAAGTTTCGGCTAACCGCCAGGTAACCGCCGAGTGAATCTAATACTGGCCAAACATTAATTGTGAGTGAAAATCAATCGATCGGACCTAGCAGTCCGATCCAGTGGATTTTGAAATTGTGGGTGAAAATTTTTGGAACTAAATGTACACATTAAATATATAAATGTAATGTATATCGAGAATAACACGTGCATGAAAGAGAGTTGAGTAGAAACAGAAATGAGTAGGAAGTTTTCTAACCCGTCTGAAACTAATCTAACTTGTTTTGAACCATATTGACTAAATATAATGAACTAATTAACAGTTACTAAAGGTATCAATATAATGATTAATCCTACTGCAGTAGATGGTTGGGGTGATCTAGAGCTCCGTGGTGATGCCAGTGATCTCTGATCAAGACGCTGGTAGATCCCACACATAGACTGAAAAGTCACCGAAAAGCTATATAATGAAAATACTTATTGAACGAAAAATGATATTAGACTGAAAAGTCACTGAATTGATAAGCCACCTAATAAAAATTGGAACTAAAGAGTCCTATAAGCCATCTAATAAATACTCAATGTAATCAATGAATGATATGAAATGAATGAAATGAACTGACTAACTACTTCCCTTGGGAAGAAACTAAATTGAATATGAATAATATTTCAGCATTTTGTAATTTAGTCATTGTTTATTAATTGGCTATACTGTACAGGATATTGTACTGTTCTAGAGTTGTTACGTTGAGAAATGTACGGATTTAGCATGAATTATTGTAGATTGTTTATACATTACTGAACCGTCGTGTTCATAGTGCTATTGATGGCATTACAGGCCCAGTTGCCCGTCCCGGCCTTGCAGAGGCCGCGCCGCCAGCGGAGGAAGCCAATCCGATTCCTCTAGGAGGATTGATAGAATGGACATAGATCGAAGGGCGAACGAGTTTGAATATTTTTGATAAATACTTTTGTCATAAATCATTTTGAGATGTAAATAGATGTCACCTGCATTGTATTTTGAATATGCAGTGGTGGACTTTATCAGACTGTGATTTTGTATATGTGGACTTTACTTTTAATGTAAAATTAATTATTGTCAATGTATATATATTTCCACATAAATATACATTTGACAGGTATGCAAGATAGATCCCTTGTGAGTCTCGAGCTAGTTCGGGATTCAAAGGAGTAAGTATGATCGCATTCGCGCCCCGGGATTAAGCCCTGATTGCTCTGATCTCGGGCCCGGGTCGTGACAGCCTAATGAGTGATGCGATTGAGTCCTTTATTTGTGCAGACGATGCCACTCAGTTTTTAGATGTTATTCGATGTGCTGAGGATGCAAGTGTTTACCATCATTTGGTGAGGTACCTTCTGATGGTTAGGCAGAAGACTACAAAGCCCAAGGTAGATAGCGAGCTCATCTACGCATATGCAAAGATTGATAGGTTGGGTGATATTTAAGAATTGATACTTATGATGAATGTTGCTAATCTTCATGGTGTTGGGGATCACATATATGAAGAAGCCCTATATGAGGCGGCTAAAATCATATTTGCCATTACATCGAATTGGGCCAAGCTGATTGTTACTCTTGTGAAGCTGAAGCAGTTCCAAGGTGCAGTTGATGCAGCACATACTGTGAACAGCTCAAAGACGTGGAAAGAAGTTTGTTTTGCCTGTGTTGATGCTGAGGAGTTCTTCTTGGCACAGATATGTGGACTCAACATCATTATACAGGTGACATTTAATGTTCTTATGTTTGGAGAGATTTTTTATTAGCTGGCAAAATGGTTTCTCATTGCAGTTCATTATATATGATGTTTGGACTGATTATAAGATTATGATCTTCTGCTGCTATATGTTTTAGGTGGATGATTTGAATGAAGTCAGTGACTATTACCAGAACCGAGGATGCTTCAATGAGCTAATCTCTCTCATGGAGAGTGGCTTAGGTTTGGAGGGAGCACACATGGGGATCTTTACAGAGTTGGGTGTCCTATACGCTCGATATCGTCCAGAGAAGCTTATGGAGCACATCAAGCTATTTTCAACCCGTCTCAACATTGAAATACTCACCCAGACCTGTGATGAGCAACGACACTGGAAAGAGCTCGATTATCTGTTCTTTGAATGTCAGCAATTCGATGCTTCTACAACTACAATGATGGACCATTCTCCGGATGCGTGGCATCCGATATTGTTCCAATTAGCTCTAGTCAAAGTCACAAATGTCGATCGTCACTACAAAGCGGTGAAATTCTACTTACAGGAACACCCTGATCTCATCAATGATCTTCTGCATGTGCTCACACTTTCCATAGACCTGGACCATTCCTGTGTAGTTGACATCGTGAGGACGGTGTGTACTATTATTTGTTATTCCTATGTTTCAGTTGGATTACTTCTGGATTAGGAATTGTGGCTGTCTGTCTTCTTCACCAAAATCTAGAAGATGGATGTGTCATGTGTGTCAGTCAATGTAGTTATCTTTATGGGTTTCACAACTCTAGTATCATGTTTGTTGCATTTTTGTCTTTGCAAATTTCAGGATGGTCACCTGCGTCTCATCGAGCCATACATGATCGCAGTTCAGGAAAAGAATGTGGCAGCCGTGAATAATGCTTTAAACGAAATCTACATTGAGGACGACGAGTATGACAAGCTCCGCTTGTCTACTGATATGCACGATAATTTTGACCACATAGGGCTCGCACAGAAGGTATACTAGTCATTTTATGGGACATACAGACTCCAATTTACATGTTCTTTGGACCGTAAACTGCAAGTCAGTGACTTATTTTATTTTGTCTAAGCAGGTAGAAACACATGATCTGCTGGAGATGCGGCGAATTGCTGCCCACATATATGCAAGAGCTGGGCAATGGAGGAAGTCCATAATGATATTAATGAAAGATAATTTTGTTTCAAGAAGCCATGGAAGCATGCAAGCAATCTGGCGACCCTCAGCTTGCTGAGGAGCTGCTGCATATGTTCCTTGAGCGGGTCTGAGAACCAGTAAATGTTGGTTACATTTTTATTGGTATTTTTCTTAGTTTCTCGTGAACAATTTTAGCAGTTGTCTCCGTTTTTGGTTTGCTAAGATTATGATGCTCTGGTGAGGTGGTTCTTTTCCTACCGATAGAGTTCTCTAATTTGGGAGAAAGTTCTCAGCTCCCTAGAAGGCGAAGAGCTGTGCAGTTTACAATTTTCTTCATTCGTTCGCATCCTGCATGACCTTAAAACATGTTGATGGCACTTTCATTGGTGTAAATCTGGTTGGTGTACATGCAGGGAAAGAAAGAATGCTTTGCGTCCTGCCTATACATATGTTACGATTTAATCCAACCAGATGTTGTGCTCGAACTTGCGTGGAAATACGATGTTACCGATTTTGCCTTTCCATACCTATTGCAGGTGAGAGGCCCACTTAACTTTTTGCCAAAGATCGTTCTTTTTAATTGCTTCTTTTAACAGGTCTTTGTTGGTCAATTGGTGCAGTTTGTTCGTGAGCTCACAACCAAAGTGGACAGGCTTCTCAAGGACAAAACTGATGCGCAGAGTGAGCGAAGCTAAAGCTCTCAACAACAGCTTTTAATAGTATCTGCTGAGACTTCGAGAGGATATTTCCCCTTCTTTGCATTCTTCTTTCTCAGTTCTTATAAAGAAGTGAATTTTGAATCATGCCGAAAACTGGGCATTTTGATGGTGTTTTACGCTCTATAAACTTTGTTCTCCAATAGATTTTATAAAAGAAAATGCATGGTTTATAGCCATTAATCTTTGAAAGCTTAAAATTAAGGGCTAAGATCGTTTGGGCCACTGGATTTTTTTTTTATTTTATTTATCGGATCTATCTATGTTTTATTTTGGTTGAACAGTGCCTTAAATCTTCTAATGGAGCTTTTATTGAAACAGTTCCATCCGAAAATGGCAAGTCACCAACAATGATACCTGATAGCTGAAACCTGATAGCTGAAAACAATGCCGCGGTTCCGGACCTTGTTTCAATTATAGGAATAAAATCCCATTTCGGAGAAGTATCTAACTTCTTTTCCTTTTTTCAATTGTTTATTTTGCTTAAAGTAAGAATATTGTGCAACTTATAACAATTCATCTAATCTATTACCTTCAAAATTAACCATAAAAATATCTAACCAAAGTTGATTTTGATCTACATTTTACAACATTAGAGACTTATACGATGAGTTGCCGGATACACAAATTAATCCATCCTTGATTTCAAGTTTGAATTCTGGACCCGTTCGACTCACATATTGACCCTTTTAAAGATATGTTGTCATTACCACAATTAGATTGTTCGTTTAAAAAAAAAAAAAAAAAAGACAACTGATTGAACTCCAACCACCATGAAATTAATCTAGTTTGAAGGACGTGAGTTTTAATATAGTAATTGTAGTTAAAAGTGTTTTTCACATAATAGTTCAAGGTGAGACGAGTCTTTCCTCCTTTGAATTTCAAATATGTAACCACAATGAATTTATAATGATGAATTGATAAAACCTGAGCCCGTTGGATAATTTTATTTGTCAAGTAAAGTAAAGTGAAGCATCAAATCAATAGTATTTTAATTCAAAACCCCCTCCTCCTTTTTAAAAAAAAAGTCAAAAAGCAACTACTTTTATTTACTAAAAGACAAAAATAAACTCCATTTCCCTATAAAAAGAGTAAAAAATATTCAATTTCAAACAACTAAAAGTAAAATACCATCATAATCCACTTATATTTTATTTCCTCCTTTTATTTCACTACACTCCACTTTATTTTAAAAGTAAAACGCCATACCAACCCGACTCGTGCCCTATCTCACCTTGTAAGGAACCTTTCAGGACTCACACCTTCCATACCTCATGCTCAAGGGAGCTGAGGTTACTTGGGTCACATCTCCAACAGGTTATTTGCGTATAATTCTTTTTTTTTTTTTTTTTTTTTTTGTAAGATGTCTCCTGACAAGTTGCTCAAAATAATTGCCCTAGCCACATTTTACTTCCATCAAAGCTTATCCCATAATTAGATTTTTTCCAGAGTAAACAAACCATCAAAATAAAATCAAAGTAAAATCCCACATTTTAAAAGTGATCAATTTTAAGGTGGGCTTGCTCAAAATTAAAGTTACAGATGGACCACGATTAACATGAGGCAGTGCTTGTGAGTGGCTTGGATTTTTTTTTAGGTGGTCTATATGTACCAGTGAATTTATAGGGATCAGCCTAGATTATATGATGAGAACAATTCATGAACTAATATTAAACCGTTTGAAATATCTAGTTATTAATCCTTTCGGGCCTAGAGAAAAACCATATAAAATCCTTGTGGCTCTCAAGTGGACTCAACATTGGATTCTTAAAGAGGGGAACTGGGATTGATAGTAGGACCTCTAATTTAGAGAGGGAGAGAGCCGTAATCGTGATCACTAGTCCAACTTCTGTTACAATCTCATGTGTATTCATTCATATTCATAGTTAGTAGTCAATTTTTCGGGAGGACCAACTTTAGGATAAAATTTTGGGACAGCAACATAGACTGGAGGGTATATTTTTCTTGAGCGGCTACGATTAATAACAGGTGCGCCCCATCGTCGACTGATCGCTCAATAGTAGATAGATTGCACGTTAAGCAACCGATCGAATATCTTACGCGTTCACCGATTTGGCTTTCACCAAAACGATCTCATATGACTCTGTTGTATCGAAACTGATTCAGACTTGGAATTTGAATTCTCTGCACTCCTTTTGCCTATCGTGGAAATCCGTAGTGGGAAATCATAAGAGGGAAATGAATTCCAAGCCTCCAAATCTCACCTTCAAACTCGTTCTTCTCGGCGACGGTAATTTTATTTTATTGACCCCTTCGTCTGTTAAAAAGAATCGATCGTTCGATCATTTTCGCTTCTAGGGTTTGGAGTTGTTAGAAACTTTTGTTTTTGTTTTCATCTTCCTGAATCTGATTTTCTGTTTGGATGAATTGAATGGTTGATTCGGTACGATCTGATTGCTTTGCTAGAAATATGACTTTTCTAAGGATTTTTGTTCTTGTAAACCTCGTTCTGGAACGAGATCTCTAGAAATTGTGGTTATTACCTGTTTGGTGTTTGCAAATATCTTTCCTGAATTGTGTTTGTGTAAATAGAATGCCCTAATTCAGTCATTCTTTCCCATCTCTAATGGCTGGAAGTTACCAGAGATTGCGATTTTCATCTGCTATAGTGCCTGCCGTTTACCTCCTGAATTGGATTTCTGTTTGGATCGATTGAACAGACAGATGTATAATGATTCAATGCTTTAATGGCGCGTTGTATTGCCCTTTTAGTAGTCTATTTGAATAGTGGATTTGATGAGTGTTAAGTAAGAATCAACGAATACTTGTGGCTTGTGCAGCAGCAAGTGGGCATAATATGCAATTTAGATCTAGAAAATAATAAGGACAAAAAATGTAAGAAACGCGGATGGAGAGGTGCTGAGGAGCTAACACAATTGCACTTCAAAGACAAAACCAGATCAGCACTATAATTATAAATGATTTGTCTACCTATTGACCCTACTTATGATGCAGCTGGTCCCTTCCTCCATTACAGTTTTTTTTTTTTTTTTTTTTTTTTTTTGCATTAGGTTCCAACGTTAGCTCTATGAGTGGATTATATTATCAGGTGGTGAGCCACAACGCGCAATATGCTTGTTAGGAGCCTAACCAGCTAATAAGGTCGATTGATGCTCCGGTCGTCCTAGAAGATCGAGCAAGACGTAGCAAAGAGAGCATCACAAACGACGGAAGAAAAAGAAAAAGAAAAATTAGGAGGGAAGGGGAAGGGGATATCTATAAAAACATATCTCATACCTATATATGACAACACTTATCAACAAGGAAATTACTAAAGGCCCTTAACTGCGAGTAGTACATCATGGGTTAAAGATGGAAAATTACGATGGAGTTTTTGAAATAGTTTCCAGGAATGGGGATTACTTTTCCTAGGAGTTTCTACAATGATTGCTCAATTAGGGATATGGGTGAGTATTAGAGAAGCCTTGCTCCGTCTATCTGGGAATGGCCTTTTGAGTTCTTCCTTTTCTAATTTATTGTTTTAATTATCCGGTGCTTTAAACCCCAAGGGGTAGCTTAGTTGGCCTAGGACCACAGTTCGCTCTCGGAGGTCGAGGGTTCAAAACTGTGCTACCACACTGGGGCCCGTATCCAATTTCTTATGGTAGACCAGGGAGGTTTTAGTAAAAATACAAAATACCAGAGCCTTCCAGAAGTTGTCTGAAAATACATGGATCTTTTTGTAAAAAAAAAAAAAAAAAATGTCTAGTACAAGTGACGTAATCATGGTGGGCCTTTGAACAGTGGTAGGGTTACCTTGCTAAATGTGGAATGGCTATGGATCCATACAACGTTACCACCGTTCAACCCATCAAATGAAATCACGAACTCAAATAATGTAATCCACTATCCTTGTGGCAAAATTGAGATGAAGCCCCACTCCAACCAACATTGTGAAAACCACTGGCCTTACATGCCTAAAGATGGAACCACAATAGTGGACACATGCACAAGTTTAGTCAAGGTAAAGCCTTACCATCTGTATAAATGATGGATTGGTGGGGGGGATGGGGTGAGTATTCGTGCTTACATTTATTCATCATTGTAGATGTCTTGCCATGTCTATCTGGGGTTGGCTTTCTGAGTTCCACCTTTTCTAATCCATTGTTTTAATTACCCAATGCTTTCCTTTTTACAAATAAAATAATATCTAATTTATTTCCTATATATTTTATATAAAAAACCTCTAATACATATTTTTTTAATTTTATTCTTTCTTTTCAACAAGCTTGGTGTTATGATTTTGCTCATTATTTTATGCAGGCAGAGTTGGGAAGACTTCACTTGTGTTGAGATATGTAAATAATGTCTTCTCTGAGAAACGAGAAGCAACAGTTCAAGCCTCCTATTTAACGAAGCGCCTTGTAATTGAAGGTGTGCCCATTACTCTTGCTATCTGGGTGCGTTTCTTCTCCTTTAATTTGTTCACTAACTTGAAACTTATTGCATCTGTGGGTGTGTTATTTATTTATTTTGAATCTCTAGGAAGTCATTGTTCAAAAATTATCCTTTTTGGTTTTTCAGTGGTGCTTTCAATAATATGCTTCATCGTGAAGTTTTACCATACAATTCTCGTCAACGTCAACCCTTAAACATGATTTACCCAGTGAGTTACTCGCGCGCGCGCGCACGCACATACACACATATGGGGGGTAATATGGTAACCAAAACCCAACTCCAAACCCAAACCCGAACCCGAACCCAAGTTGAAAATAGTTTTTTCAAACTGAATAAAACCAGTCCCACACTCCCATCGGTCCCCCTGCACTTCCCAAAGCTGACAATAGGGCTTTTAAACTCCTTATTGCAACTAAGCTGAGTCGTCTCCAAAGCGACTCGATCATGGCCAATTGACTTGGACTCGACTGATCCTGATTTGTGCCTCTCTCGGGTGGTTCATTGAGACATATTGCGGTGTGCATCTAGAAGTGATCTTTAGGAAAAATGGCAACCATACCAATTCTATCCCTCTTATTGATATCTACTGAACTTCTAAACCATATACGACAAACATATTGCATCTAGCTCCTGTTCCATTTGCCTTTTTCTTTGACTCACTTGGAACTGCATAATGTCTTTCACATGCACAAGGGCATTCATTCTGTTTGTTCAGAACTATTTCTCCTCTTAATATCTATCGAACAAACAGCTCAACTATCTAAGTATTTTAAGGATGGATAAAGGAGTAAATGAGAATAAATAATGTTAAAAATACAAATAATTAGAATAAATAAATTTTCACCTGATCAAACACATTCCGATTGCTCTTTCAGCTGGTAACTTTTCAAGTGAGACTAAATGTCCAAATTGCCATCTTCTGTAATATTGTACATTACTATTCATATCTCCCACCACAGACCTATATTGAATGTAAAAATATGGAATTATGAATATTATGGTTATGAGGTGCCAAACAATACAGTAACAAATGCCATTCAAAGGTAAGTAAATAAATAATTAATTAAAGTAACGAGTCATAACTTGTAAATGAGACCACGATTATTTTTATTATTTTTTAAAGACGCATTACCTGATTTCTCTGTCCTCATTGTTAGTTTCACCTGCTCTCTCACAAACATGCCGTGAGTCTTGGGATAAGTCAAGGTGTTAATCAATTTTGACCTGATCTCAACAACATACAAGTGTTCTTCCAAAGCAGTCACAGACCTGTATTAACTCTAATTCTACTTTTAGAAATTATTGTCATAATGAAACTTATGATTCAAAGAGAAAGCTATCATGTTCAAAGGCCTGTGCAACTGCAAAGTCTTACCCTGTATAAATAATGGTCAAGTAGATGGCATGTAAGTTATAACATAATTCTCTGGTTTACTTTGTGGCAGGATACAGCTGGTCAGGAAAGATTTCATGCTTTGGGCCCCATATATTATCGTGATGCCGATGGTCTGTATTCGTTTACATGTTAGCTACTTTTAGGGTTATGGTGGAATTTATAAATTCTATGTGCAAGTTTTATATCCATTTGTTTTGACTGTATCAATATTGGAAGACCTTACTCCTCATTATGTATATCTTTGTGAGTACAGCAGCCTTATTGGTGTATGACATCATGGACAGTGATAGCTTCACTCGAGTTAGAAATTGGGTGAAAGAACTTCAACAAATGGCATCCAAGCCCATAATAATGGCTATTGCTGCAAATAAAAGTGATCTGGTGAGATCAAAGAAGTTTGATCTTCAAGATGCTGAAAGGTATTTGATATCTTTGCCTTAAGATGTTCAATGATTTTTTTTGTGTTTCAGTAATTTCTTTTGGGATATGCTGTTATTCCATTGAGATTTTTAATATTATTTGTCTTTCCAATTACTACCAACTGTATGAAAACTTGGGAATGGTATTACTTCCCTAAAATATTTTCTCCATACAGCTCAGGAATAGTCATTATCATCACTATCAAATTCCTATTGCTCCTGTTTGAGGTCAAATCTATGGGTTCTACATTTCCACTTTGTTAATAAATCATTGAACTTTATTCCAGTTCCCTAGTATTCCACATTTGTATCCCCTCCTTGCCCCTACTACTTATAGAGCAATTTTTTTGTACAAGGGTTTTATGTCGGTTGAAATTTAGGAAGAGGGTACTATTGTGTGCGTCTCTGAGAGAGCGGCAGTAATCCCAATTGATAGTGAACCCAACAATACTCGATCTTAGGAGAAAGATAGATATTCGCTTAGCGTTGATTGCGAGAATCCATCATCAATGCCTTCAATCCAATTGGAGATGCTCAAACCAAGGAAAAGGAAAATACATAAAAGTGCACACATGCAACTTTAATTAATTTTGATAAAATATTCCAAGACTGCCTAGGGCATCCCTTTACATTCTTATTTATAATTTTGAAAACCCAAACAACTCTGCTTTCCTAAATTATAACACTACCAACTACACTAATTAGAATCCTATATAGAAAGAATGGCAACTAGGACGTTCACCACTCTTTGGAGGAATGGGTTGTCATCTCTATAATAGTGGAGAAAATCACTTACTAATCTAGTAATCTCCTTATAACCGAATAGAAGGAAATCAATCCAAATCCAAGAATTATGCAACTGAATTTAGAAAGAAATTTATTGCATCATTATTTTCTTTTTCTGATAGTGGGACCAGTCATCTCTTATAAACTTACGGCTAGGCATAGGCCTTATTTGGGACAAATATAGGTGGGTTGAACCCTTTGAACTGCCACCCCTTTTTAATAAGTCTGCTGGGCCTGTTGGTGCCTACGTCAGAGAGAGCTTTGATCCCTTGTACCAATCAGTGCTTTGGATATCCCACTCCTATTCTTCCTGTAGTTCTTGTGGGTTGTAGCAATCAGCGCTTTGGATATCCCACTCCTTTCTTTCTTTCTTCGTATCAGCACATCATAACCTGTAAAGGAAACAATTTGGAGGCATTGGCATTGGCATTGGCGGGATTCATAGTCAATTGTGTCATTATACTTTGGTCGGTTATTTTGATGAATTGATGGGATCCTTATGGTGCAGTTAAGTTTCCTAAGTAGTGTTGTGGATAAAAGGTAGTGCATTATCAGACGGCTTAATTTTATTGAATAATCTCGAATTGTTTGATATTATTGCAGCTATGCAACATCAATTGGGGCAAGGCTTTTCGTTACATCTGCCAAATTGGGGACTGGAATTGAAGAAGTTTTTCTTGATATTGCAACTCGTGAGTACTTCTTGGCCCTTGCTACATTGATGGTTCTAGTCAGTTAGTTAGTAAACCATTAAAGGAACCTGTCATCTTTTTTATATAAACTGTTTACTGGTCCTAAATTATTTGTGAGCATTGGTTGGCTGTTACATCATAATTTAAATCTAGTAAGGCTAAAACAAGGGTACATTAAATTGTTATTTTATCAAAAAGGATTTTCTAACGAATCTTATTGCAACCAGCCTCTATTTAAAGTGGTCCGTGGCAATGAAGCATGTTGGTTGGGCCCGCTGATCCAACCAGATAAGACATTTTTATAGGTTAGGTATCTGCAAAAATCAGTTCCATTAAGACAATGTTGGCAGTCAAATCAATGGTTGTGATTCTAGATGCAACCACATGGACAGGGGTCTGCATGGGAGCCACCAAAAAAAATTTTTACTTGACAGTTGGCATAATATCCCTAGCCACATGGACTGTGCAAGTATTTTGGATTATGACTGAAACTGTGCTTAGGCTGTTATTATATCAAGCCTCCATCCTTATCTTTTGGCTTGATGAATGGCTGGACTTTATTTAGCTGAATTTTTTTTATCAAGGGATCTTCGAGATACATATTTGGGTTGCAGAATGAGTTCTTTCTCGAAATCAGCTACGACAAAGGTTTGCTTTGAGCTACTATGTATTTTCTCTGGTTTCAGATGATTTGACAAAAATCCAAGTTGAGTTCCCTGATTCATACTGTTTTAAGATAAGAGTGGTGCTAAATTAGTAGAAAAACAAAGTAAAATGATAAGCTAGTTGAGTAAAATGGTCTGAAAGGTGGCAGAATGAAATGGAATACATGAAGTATTGATTTGTCGAATGTAATAGTGGGGAAGGTAATCTGGTCAAAACTGAAAACCATTTGATAGATTTTGATGTTTGGTAGTTATTCAGAAACAAAAATGTGTCTTTAGGAGTACTCAAACAGGAGCAATGCAGGATGGGCAAAGTGGAGAACTTATGAAGGTTTTGCAATTGTCCAGTTCCAAATTGATTGAAGTTTAACTGTTATATGACCGCAGCTCTCTCTCTCTGATGTCAACCTTATGATACAGACAAGCGAAATTTATGCATGTTAGACCCCTTTTTAATCATGACAATCTCTTGGATGTCAACCTACTGTGTGATAAGCGATGAGCTTGAAAATCACCCATGGATAGAGGAGTTTTATTGATCGCTGAATAAAACTGCATGTTCAACCAATGGAGTTGATTATGTCCCAAAGCATGGTGAATATAACTCCTATGGTTTATTTTTAGGCCATTACCTGTTACGGGGGTAGGTTGAGACCCTGCTATCAAGATAGGCAGTGAGTCCTTGTAAAAAAAAAAAAGGAAAAAGAAAAAAAGGTAGGCAATGAGTTGAAGCTGCCATGGCCTTGTTCTCGGAAAGGGATACTATAATTTTTGTTAAACTTTTTTTATGCATAGAGTTTCAGTTAGAATTGTTGTCACTCTGATCCTTGGAAATCAAGAGTTGTTGACATACTTTTTTCTTCATTACCCTTTTTGGCCTTTCTATTGATGCTTGTTATCTATGTGGTTAAAATCTCTTGTAGGTTCTTGCTTTGTACTCTTCTGTCTTTTCTTCTGAAACATTGTTACCTGATAAAAATAAATGATAAGGAACTTGCCAATTGTCATGTTTGGTTCTTGATATTTGGTTCCTGGAGAACTTCTGTTTAATCAAATGTTATACTGATGCTAATGATTCTCAACTACAGGAGCATTGCAGAGAAAGAAAGAAAGTGCCGAAAGCTTCTCTCCTACTCCACCGCGGAAAGGGATGCTCCTTGTAGACGATGAGCCTGAAAAAGAGCCACAAATGAAGTGCTGCTCATAGATATAGAAACTTGGGATATTAATATAAAACGAAAAGGTAGGCTACTGCGAGAGTTGGATGATCCTTAGTCCTCGAATATGTACTGGCAGTGCAATTTGTCAGTATTTTATACCGATTAATCGTTGGGCCCGACCATTGATGTACCATGCCTTAATATTTTCTTTGATGTACAAACTTAATCTTTTGATCCACCACAGAATTAGATAATCAGAGAAGGAATACAACTGTGCATGTTCGTATAAATATGGTCATATATTGTATGGCTTGGAAATTGGTCCTTTCCAATCTGGGTTACTATTAGGCCATGGTCTATCCATAGTGGTACCCATTACAACAGTGATGTGTTACTCCGGATTGCCAAACCTTATCTGGGGTTCTGGGTTATAATCCTTACGATAGTGTATCCTTGCTTGAGGATCATTTATCATGACTACCATAATTTTCATTATCCCTTTATGGGTTGCATATCATATTATTCTCCTCGATTACTTCGCATTTTATTAAAGCCTCAAGATTGTTCTTCAAAATTCCCAAGAGGGTTTTCTTTTTTTAGAACTCTTTCAGTCCATCTGGTGTGACACACACTAACCGGATAATGCTTTTACCACCTATTTCTCATCCTTCTATTTGTTGTCTTGCAAATTTTTTATTTTATTTATTTCTCATCCTTCTATTTGTTGTCCTGCAAATGTTTTATTTTATTTGTACCTGGTGTTGCTGGGAGGCACACTCGCATATTTGAATAGATGGTGAATTGATGTGAAGTGAGGTGAAGCATTGACTCAAGAGAATAAAATATAAGGGGGTTATGACAGTCTTTTGTTTTAAGTGGCTTGATAGGGAATCTTTTCGGCTTTTTATGTAAAAATATGATGTTTTTCTTGTCATTTGGTGTAAAAAGGAGGTTGTTTTTATTTTATGTTTTTAAAGGAGGAAATTTTGAATTTAGATACTTTTGATATGACCCCTTGGACTTTTCTTATTTGGATAATGGAGGCTTTACTTCATCACTTTAAGCTAACTAGTTAAGTCTCAAACACGCGAGCAACTATCTATTTTTCATTGGCTGTCATTGATTGGAGGAGATTTTTAGATCCATCGGCCAGTCATGGTATAACCCTCCATATAGAGAGGATCCCTTATAGATGACTCTCCTTAAAAAATACTGACCTAAACTTGACACAACTCGTTTGAGTTGAGCTATTGTGTCATGTATCATTTCCTAAACATGTATGTCTGAAAGAAATGCCTTTGCTCAAGTACTCAATGTGTGCATTTTCAGATTCTATTTCTTCCATTGCTATATTTTCTTTTGACTAGACTATCATTGGACAAATGCCTTTCTCATCCACAACTCTAGTTTGTTTTTAATCTCAAGGCTAAGTATGTTTAGTTATTGCAAGCATTTTCTTGAAGGCCTTGGGGGTGAAAATACAGAGCCTTGGCTTCTTTAGGGCAGTTTGGAGTGCTCCGAACTTCTTTTGGCCCGGGTACTATGCACCATTTGATTGTTGAATAATGTGAGATCTGACTACAGGCTATTGAAAGAAATCTATAGTTGAAGCGAATGTACAGCTTGTCATCCATTAAACTTCTCTCTATGCATAGTCATTTAACAATACAGACCGTTGATAATATAGAACCCCTGGTGGATGATCTTGCACTCTTCCATATTCCAAAACCTTATTACATGTGATAGGTCCAGTGGGCTACACAATCTCAGCTCCGTTGAATATATTTGAAGTTGTTCACAGTTTATAGTGGTCTACACTTTATTCATTATCAATCATGTAAGTATGCTCTAATATTAGGGTGGGGCAAACGCCGCAAACCATGCAGACTGAAATTTAGCCACATTCCATGCAGGAGAATAATTTAACTTGAGTGGTTTTGATATTTTTTTTTTTTTTTTAAGCGGCCTCGGTGTGAAGTTTCACTTGATTTCCTCAAACATCTGTTTACTGTTGAGTCAAAGGCTGATATTAATTAGCCCTGCATAGACCCAATTTCCAAACATTTGGATGTGTTTGTGCAAACTCCATTCTGACGGCTCCCGCTCTGCTTGTTTGGTGCAATTAACCATACCAATTGAATCCATGATTTTTAGCCCTTTTTCCACACGATGTCAGGGTCCGCCTTCCCGACATCCTGGGTGAGATTTCTGCTACTGTGGAAGAGGCGGCATCATGGATGCCGCACAAATACACCTTGGCCTCTTTCTTTACTATAATTCTAAACGTTGGGGTTTTTTTTAGACATAATGTACGTGTCTCCTAACATTTATAAATCTCATATTTCTTGTCTATTATACAGAAATTCTATCCACGTGAAAGATTCCAAATGGTCTTTAGAAATTTAGGAATTCCACATCTTTGCATTTTTGTGGAATTCCAGGATGCTCGAGTAGAAGGAAGCACTTAGGAATTTCACTATGTCTGGAAATTCAGGAAGGAATTTCTTGAATTTTAGAAAAAAAAAACATACCCTTAACGTCATTTTGTCGATCAATCCTATAAAAATTTCCTCACGGATTTTCCAAAGTCTTGGAAAACGCACTTTTTGGCAATGATAAATCCTTGGATTTGGGCTACTGCTGGTTTGCCTGCTTCCACATTGGTTTTGAAAATCTTCATTTTGTGTGGATTTAAGCAAATATATCAAATTTTCTCAGTTGTACACATCCATGTGTATTGATATTGACTGAAATTCTCGACTATATAAAATCCTTAGTGAGGAACCCTAATTTTAGAGGCGGCAAGAAATCCTCAAATCTACATACTCCACACATATTTCTCACATAATACCAAATATGCCCTAGGGCTTGCTTCTTTAGTAGTATTCATGGAGTTCATGTATGGAGAATTTGTGAATTCTCTAAAAATCGTTCCCTAGTGTGAAATTCCAAGGTCCTCCTTGGGTTGAGAGTTTGTTTGCAAATGCCAAGGTGATTAGAATCTTGAAATTTCAAAAGGTCATTTTGGACATTTTAGATGACTATAGTTTGGAATTCTAGCAAAAGAAAAAAACCAAGTCGGGCGGGGGGGGGGGGGGGGGGTTACAGGAAAAATCCCCTTAGACCCTTACAAGATAAAAAAAAGGGCCTAAAATCTCTTTGGTTAATATTGGACTTCCTGCCATTTCTTTTTTCTTTTTCTTTTTCTTTTTTTTTTTTTTTTTCACTCTTGCGTTGCTGCTTGTCCAGTAGAAGCACTGTTATCGCTGCTTAAAAACAATATAAGCATCTCGAATTCCCTTTTTCCATTTGTCATCTTCTTCGGCTGAGAAGAGATTCTCTGTATCTCTTTCCATCTCAGAACTCTTTTTTTGCATTTTCTTTTAGATTACTCCACTAAAGAGGAATGTAGACTCCAATAAAGAGGTAGGTAATGGGATGGATATGGATCTATCACTCTATTAGGAACCTTTTATGAATATTATGCCATATACGTTGTCATTCCACAAGTAGCAGGAGTATGAGATGTGCCTTGTGATATAAATATCTTACTTGAAGAACTATTGAGGAGACTTCAAGATTATTAGTGTCCATTAAGGCATAATGCATAAGGTTGCATTTGTTAAGGCATATGGGCATTACCAATAACTGATCCGTGCCCATTTGGTATGAATGAAAAGTTGTAAAAAAGTAAAATGGCTAACTTGAGAACCTTGGGCCACAGCAACAGGGGAGCATTATTGTCAATAGAGAGGGGAAGGGGAGAGATGAGGAAGAAGAAGAAAATAAGATTTGGGGTAGGATTTTTATCGCACGGGCAACGAGCAGCGATATTGTCGATTGTCCTTGACAAGCATCAATATCGCTGCTTATGCAACTCGAATTCCCTTTTCACCGTCATCTTTTTCATCTACGAATAAAATCTTTACAACCTTTTTCATCTCAGAACCCTCTTTTGACATTTTCTCTTCCATGACTCTTCTAAAGTCGAAGGTGAACTCCAATAAAGAAGTAGGACTCAAAGAGGAAAGCCAAACCTACTTTGTCCACCCGTGAGCTACAAAGAATAAGAAATAGATAAGAAAACTCATAAGTATTTGGTAAGAATCAAAGGTCGGAAAGTTTTTACGGTGGTTGACCTGGAGGAGCTTGGGACCATAGCAGCAAGGCGGCATCACGGTCAAAGGGAAGAGATGAAGAAGAGGAAGAAAATAAAAAGAATATGTAGCATTTGAGTTTTTATCGCTATGAACCGAGCAACGATATCATTGCTTATGGAAAACATAATAAAAAGGAAATCGAACAAGCCCAAGGGGACTACTCCGAGCTATGAGTTTTTTTGGGAGTCATTTTCGATCTAGTAAGAGTCTAAAGAATTTTTTTTTTTTTTTTTTAAGGAAAAAAAGGTATAGTTTGTAAATATTCCTTGACTAAAATTCCTTTTCTAAAAAGCATTCAATTTGAGGCTGATGTTTACAACTATGACCCTAGCCTCCTGTCTCGCGGTAAGAACTTTCTAAAGCCGGACGATCTCTAACCCTACCCGCCATTGAGTTGGCAAAAGGTTTAAAACTCTAGCTAGCTACCTGCTCCCTTGCGAAACGTTTGTAATTTTTTCCATCGTGTAGGAGGAGACAGAGAAATCTTCGATGATGGGAAAACAGAAAGGAGAGGGAGGAAGAACCAAAACCCGTCCTTCCAGCAGCAGGTCTTTCTTTTATTTCTTCTTCTTCTTCTTCTCTCGATTTCATGTTCTCAGACTCCAAACCCTAATTTATCGAAACTGATTTCTCTTCCTTCTGTTTCCTCTTTCCTTAGCCTTGCGGCATCGCTGTTGCCATCTGGAGCTACACCAGTCGGATTCGGTGGCTACGTTGGGAGCTCTCGACTCGAGCCGTCCGTCTCATCAAGAGAAGACTCCGTTCCCCTCGCGGTACCCCCTCTCTCTCTCTCTCTCTCTTCTCGACTTATCAAATATTCCAAATTCTCCAAAACCTCCGTTTCAAATTCCACACTGGAATAATATATAAATTTGTATAACTTTTGAGTTTCTGTTCTTTTCTTACGTTTCTTCTTCTTCTTGTTCTTCGAATGATGATTTGATTGAAATTTTTTTTTTTTTGAGCTAAAGCTATGAATGATCCCAATACCTAGCTTGAGATTGGTCTGTGATGAGCAGTGGCATGCTCAGTAGAAAATTCTGCCTTTGAGAGCGGGGAATCTGACCCAATCTGATTCTAATTGACACAACGGAGAAGAAATTTCTTTTCTAAAGCGTTGACTAGGCCAGAAAATGATTAATCGGGATTATGAAATTTGAATTGTCATTAACTAGGAAATCGGGCTGCACTAAATCATGAAGTGGGAGGAGGAGAATATGAACTCATGAATGTGTGGTGGAATTAGGAGCTCAAACACAGCCGGTGCACAGTTACTGGCTGTGGATCTTTAGAAACCACAATCATGGCACTTAAGCAGATAATTTGTTGATCTAAAGAGTGGAGTGTCAACTTAGTCAAGATAGTTAATGGTGGTTTGTTGGACGCTCATTTGCAAAGATCAATGTCTAAATTAATCAGGAATCATATTGTGGTAGTTGTTTCAGGCACTTGTTTCTGTTCGACATCAATATATTCATCCATGTGCGTGTCAGTCAGCTTGTAATCTTCAAGTGTATAATCATGTGAACGGGCAGCTTCCTGTGCACAATATCTAGAGTGCAATCATATATCATCGTGAGCTGATCCCAACATAATCGGGGACTTATGATGATGGCGGTGAATCTTATATCATTGTGATTGTCCCAGTTGCCATGGGTACCAGTGCAAAAAGATGAAAAAAAAAAAAATCAATATGACTTGCAGCATTTTAGTTGTTTAGCCATCTTGACACATAGAGCCTTCCTCTGTAAGTTGCTACTTAATAATAATAATAATAATAATAATAATAATAAAAGAATCCATCACCACCTCTTTACTGAAATTTCGATTATGCCCTTTTGTTGTTTAGCCATCTTGACACATAGAGCCTTCCTCTGTTAGTTGCTACTTAATAATAATAATAATAATAATAATAATAAAAAAAATAATAATAAGAATAAAAGAATCCATCACCACCTCTTTACCGAAATTTTGATAATGCCCTTTTGTTGTATATTCTCTCTCTATTTCTTTAATGTTTCCATAACTTGTATTACCTTTTTTAATACTTGACATAAGGGGCATCTATCTTTGATGAGATCTATGTTTGTATTCCTTCTTTATTTTCAATATCAAATTTTCATTTGTTTGAAGGACATTGATGGTGAAGTTGCACTACACTTGAAGAGGCTTGGTAGAAAGGATCCCACAACAAAGGTAATGTTGCACCTTAATTGCAATTCAAGTTGTTTTACCAACAAAAATAAAATAAAATGGGGGACATATAAAATTCTGATGAATGTCTTATTTGGGCTGGTGGCAATTCACTTGTGGAGAAGGAGAGAAAGAAAGGAGAGGGCCCTTTTTTTTTTCCTTTTGCTGTGGGGGTGGGGGGTTTGGGTCTGGTCCAATCCACTGGCTGTTCTGTTCCTTAGCTGCTGTTCCTGAAACTTGCTCAGTTTCCATGCCTTGGACCATATGTTGTTCAGTTGCTTTAGTAATCTGCATAATGTAGTTCATTAAATAGTCTGATACCAAAATATTTGGGCTGGTGGCAATTCACTTGTGGAGAAGGAGAGAAAGAAAGGAGAGGGCCCTTTTTTTTTTTCCTTTTGCTGTGGGGGTGGGGGGTTTGGGTCTGGTCCAATCCACTGGCTGTTCTGTTCCTTAGCTGCTGTTCCTGAAACTTGCTCAGTTTCCATGCCTTGGACCATATGTTGTTCAGTTGCTTTAGTAATCTGCATAATGTAGTTCATTAAATAGTCTGATACCAAAATATTTTATTTATTAATATGATGTGTAACCTGCATAGTTCTTTCAATTTTATGCAGCTCAAAGCTTTGGCATCTTTATGTACACTCTTTAAGGAAAAATCTGGGGAAGTTGTTCATATTCTTCCACAATGGGTATGTGTATTCCTTAATCCTTTGTAAATTTGAGACTGGCTGAAAAAAAAAAAAAAAACCTTTGTAAATATATCTATCAAAAAGGTTTTCATGTTCGCCTTTTAATTTTGTCATCTGTGTAACTTGTTATCTGGTATTGCTGTTTTTCGTGAGGATTTTAGAGAAAAAAAATAGTCACTCCATTCTTTACATCTGCTATAAATGTTAACTGAGTTCTATATGCATATAAATAGAAATTATCTAGTGCACATGGTCCGCACGAGGAATTCCATGCGCATGTCAACGCTAATCATTGAAAGATATCCTGCATTTAGGCTGAGCATAAAAGAACTCGGCTCTCTCTCTCTCTTCCTCTTCTTTTTTGTGGCCATTAGAAGACAATCTTTTTCATGGCCATTAGAAGGGGGTTTTGTATTTGATGGAAGAAAATAAGAGAGATAGGATGAAAATGCCGCAGCCAGGGCCTTGCGGTAGATGGGCCCCACCTTGAAAGAGTGTCGTATTATATAATCCTTAGATTTATAGTCTTAAAACTACTTGCTAAATAGGGAGAACAAGATCCCCCACTTTCAAGTAGAAAAGTTGATGGTTTAGGTATTTCAAGATGGGTTATTTTTTCAACTTTGCTCATCCCAGGAGATGCCTATATGATTCAAGTACCAAACCATGGGCCTTGCCCATGGGAACTTAGGGCTCAAGGATGTTGTGTATTACCTTGGTTCGAGTCTCAATTAGGTCCTTAGCTGGAGTGATACTGATAGTGTTTTTTTTTTTTTGAATTGTGTGATACTGATAGATTTACATCCTAAATATTCCTTGATGGAAAGCTGAAGTGAACTTGTAGCACGGTATGAATGTGCTCAATGTCGCAGGTTCAAGTCTTGTTACCAATTTTTTTAAAGAAACCCTCCTTGACCAAAAGTATGCACAAATAGATAAAAGGGCATTGTGGTATTTCACATCTATATTGGAGTGGTGAACATTCTCTGTCCTATAGCCATTTAAAAAATAATAGGTTAAAGGTGCATTGTGGAAATCCACATCAAGATATTGAAGGCATAAAAGAAGGTTAAGAGGGCTGTTTTTGTCCATTGATAATCTGGAAAGCACCCCCTGGTCACTACCATTTGCACGTCATATATAAGATCGTAATCACCATTATCAAAGCCTTGTCCCCACTATGTTGGGGTTGGCTACACGAATTCTCTTTTTTTTTTTTTTCCTGATCTATCATGAGCCAAATCCTCAGATAGGTTGCACTTATTAAGATCTATCATTATTACTTCCATCCATGTCCTCTTCGGCCTACCCCTTCCTTGGTGGGATATCACCTTGCATAGAAAAACTTCTCCTCAACGTTGCTTGTTGCAGGTTTGCATTGGACATGTCCATATTGTCTCAGATGAGTCTCTTTCAAGTTATCATCCATTAATGCTGTCCCTAAATGCTCCTGAAAGCTCTCATTTATGATTCTATCTTTTCTAGTTTACTACACATCTATTTCGGCAAATTTTTATCTATGCTACACTCATTTTGTGCTTGTGTTGCTTCTTGATTGGCTAACATTCTGCTCCATAGGTCGTAGCTAGTATCATAGCCATCCATTAAAATTTTACTTTAAACCTTGTTCATATACTTCGATCATAATTGACACAGGAGTGTCCTCTAATGGTCTTTTGAATGATGGGCTATTTGAGGTTGGGTTTGTGTGTGGACTGATTTTCATACCGTTCCGGTATCAATAATGCACTCTAAAAGCAAGTCTCCACTTCAACCATCCCTCTTTTATCCTATGTTCAACATCTTCCTCGATATCCCCATCCTTAATAATTATAGAACCAAGGTATCTGAATGAATCTCTCTGTGGTATCTCTTGAGCTTCAATTCTCACAATAGTTTCAGCCTTTTGCACATCCCCGCTGAAGTTACAATCAATAAGTTCTGTCTTTGTATGACTTATTTTAAAGCTTTTGGATTTTAAAGTCTTCGGTCATCTCTCAAGTTTCGCATTCATGCCATCTCTCGACTCATTCACCAACACTATATCAGCTGTAAACACCATACACTAAGTATCTCCTTTTAAATATGAGCTATTAACTTGTCCATAATCAATGTAAAAGTAGGTAAGTGCTTGAAATTGACCTTTGAAGCAAACATAGTCACTGGTCACTCAACTCTCTCTATAGAAACTAGATAGTTCTCCACTTGTTATTGCTCCCTTAGACATGTCTTGAATGATTTTAATATAACCTCTTTGGAAATTCTTTTTATCTAAAACCCACCAAATTAATTTTTTCAGTACCCTGTTGTTGGTTTTCTCTGGATCGGTGAGGACCATATGAAGATTTTCTCTCATTGCGATATTTTTCCATTAATTTCCCTCACGGTATTTTTCCATTAATTGCATGAGTGATAAGGTAGCTTCCATAGTTGACCTCCTTGGCATTAAACCAAGTTGATTTTGAGATATTTTAATCTTCTATCTAAGTCTTTGCTCCATTCTGCTCTTCCATAATTTCATTGCCTGACTCATAAGTTTAATCCTATGGCAATTGGCACAACTATATATATATATATATATTGCTTTTGTCCTTGTATATTATAGGCACTACAACACTCTTCACTATTCATCCAACATGTCCTTAATATCTTATTGAATAGCCCAGCTAACTAAATCCATCCGATCTCTCCTAAGCATTTCCAAGCCTACATAGGAATGTCATCTGGTCCTGTGGCTTTTCCTATCTTCATTTGTGCCAATGCTTTCTTTACTTTTACTACCTTACTTTTGTGGTAAAAAAGTGTGTTCCATTGACAAAGTATCCTTTGTTCTTAAGCCTAAAATCTCAATTTAAAAGTTTCTTAAAATATTTTCACCACCTTTCTTTAGTATCATTGTTTTTTTATTCAAACCTTTTGTTTGTCGCTCTTTATCCATTTGACATTGTCTAAGTCTCTACTTTTCCTTTCCCTCATTTTTGCAAGCTTGAAAATATATTCTCCCCATGTTCCGAACTTATTATATAGGTCACCATAGGCTTTAGACTTATTTTGTAAAAAATATCATTTACTCAACATATCCTATATATTACGTTTGGTAGGTTGACAACCATCGCGAAACTTTTGTCACAACCCAAACATGAATTCTAAGATATGTTGTCGTTGAGTAGATGAGAAGAAGTCAATTTAATGGATTTTTGATAAGTTTATTTAATCAATTTCAAAATTTAGATAAGTTTATCTAATTGATTTCAGGTTGACGGACCCCTCTCTCTCTCTCTCTCTCTCTCTCTCTCACATACATATACATGAGCAGTCTTAAGTCTTAACCAGTATTTAGAAATCACTATATTAAGATAACATATTTTTTTCCGTATGCCACAGGTTGAAAGGCTTTGCTTTGAAATGCTGGTTGATTATTTTTACTGCTTCCTTGGTTCATGTTAACTGCAAATGTGTATTCTGATTTATAGGCCCATCGTCCATTTTACCATCGATAATGCCAATGACACTTTTATCTGACAGGTATTTGAGTACAAGAGGCTCTTGCTGGATTATAACAGAGATGTTCGGCGAGCTACTCATGATGCCATGACTAATCTTGTCAGCACTGTCGGGTTTGAGCTTACCTTTCATACAGTATCAATTATTCATGGTTATTCAGTGCATTGACGTCATTTACCTGTGTTTTGCAAGATACAAAATCATTGGTGATTCTAGTGTAACTTGCTTTTCAGTATTTCTGCATGCGATAGACCTATCACTTCATGTACTTAGGATATGAATAATCGTGTTTTAATGGATACAAATTGGGGTCTTGAAAAGATGACATCGATAAGTCTTGCCGATACAACCTTTCAAATTCATTAAAATGTTACAAAATAGGCGAGGGCCTGTAAGCAAAAGAAAAACTTATAGATTTTGTCCTACAGACCTGCTGTAGGAAGAAATCTTCTAGTTTATGGACACAAAAGAGATTCTTTTCTTCTCTCAAGTTATCCAAACAGCCTCTATATGAGAAGATAATACAGTTTTCTTCAAATAACGTATTCTTTTAATATTTTCTTCATCCAAATAGGCCCTAAATCTGTTGGAGTTGATTTTACTAGCATAACTACTTTGCTGCTAATTTCTTCTCATCTTTCTTCTTTTCTGGGTTTCAACTGGTTGCTTCAAGTTAATAAATAGAGCTGTAATGTTGAAATCGTGCAGGCGACATGTAAATAATTTCAGTCATGTTTTATATGCTTCAAATTGCTATTTTGTTTTTGCCTTGAAAGCTAGAGAGCTATGTTTTGTAAGTTTTTTGTGATTAGCTTACACCTTTTAAAACTTAAGGTAAGTTAAGGATTGGGTATGACAAGATAGTATATTGCATTAGGATCTTTGATTCTCGTTTGATGAAATGTTATCTACAGTGATTTTTGATTTTTGATCGGTCCTTATCCTCTCTCTCTCTCTCTCTCACACACACACACGCACACACACACGCACACACACACACACACACACTCTCTCTCTCTCTCCATTTAGTCGACTAATCTGATTCCTTGTTTACATCATTATATATATTTTATAATATTGGCAAACTACATTTGTGAAAGAATAATTTGAGACCAACTACAAAAGCTTATTTAACTATTTCTTTTCCGAAACTTTTCTCCAGAAGAGGCTTGGCTCCACATCTGAAGTCCTTGATGGGTCCTTGGTGGTTTTCTCAGTTTGATCCAATACATGAAGTTTCACAGGCTGCTAGACAATCTTTTCAGGTCAGATTTAACATTTTTGGTAATAAAATAAAAGAATAAAAAGAATTAGCATTATTCTGTGTTTTTCTTCTCCTGACAGATTTGAAAGGTTTATTTTTCTGAGCAGGAAAATTGAGAAGCAAATGGAGGTTATAAGGTATATACTCCAAGTTGAATAAGAAAATAGTGCCTACATAAAGATGACTAAATGCCATTCATAGGTGCTTTGGATCACCATAGAGATTTATTGTTTTAGAGTATGGCGAGGATGAGTGGGGTTGGGTTCTAAAGAGAGTCCCTAGGTACCAGACAGTTGGATTGTTGGGAGGTCAATTTCTTCTTCTGTGGCTGAATCAAATTTCAAAGGGGAGATTTCTCCAAAAGGGGTGGGATTTAGAGTTGGGATGGGTGACAACATCCATTTTTGGTATGTAGAAGGTTAAAGGGCCTTTGTTCAGATTATTCCTAGGGTATTTTCTTGGGTCAAAGATTGCTTTGTGGTTATGAGAATTTCTAAATGTATGTGAGGAGGCTTTTGTTTCAGTCTGACGAGTCTTGAGTATGGGTATCTACTGAGTCCGCTTTGTAAGATTTTATTTGAATGGATGAAATGGATGTTTGCATATAGAAGCTAGAAATTTCTTGGAGAATCTTTTGTGTCAGCCATGATTTTTGTCTTTGCCGGTTCATTTTCCTTGGTCATGGATTTGGTTTGGTGCATCCCCCTCCAAGAGTTAAGAGGTCTTATTCGCTGTTAAGATTTCTACACGTGACAATCTCAGACGAAGGGCCTTAATTTCAATTTCATTTATGACATCTGTTCTCCACGGAAAAGAGCCATTGTTATAAATCATTTTTTTATACATCGTGAGTTTGTTTCTTTGATTTGCTTGAAAAAGGGTTACCTTCTTGGTGCTGTCCAAGAACTGTAAGTGAAGTGGTTGAAGTGTGTGGAGGGCAAATCTCTTTCATTGATGTGTTTTGGTGCTTTGTAGGCTTATTCCTTTGCCACTATTTGGTCTATTGGGAAAGAAAGGAATGAAAGGTTTTTTTTTTTTGGCTTTCGGTGACATCTTCTGAAGATATCAGCTGTAATTTTGAGAATTGGAAAATGGCTTGTAATTCAGAAGGACTTGGGAGTTTTGTGTTTGGACAAATTTTTTATATTTGGGAAGTGTGTATGGTATCTGGTGACTTAAAGGTGAGTAGGGTAGAATAATGGTGTCCTTCATATCACTATCTCAAATTCAAAATGTTGATCAGCAACTAGGCAAGTTGAGGCTTTGAAGGTATGCGTTGTAATATCAATGGGCGGGGGTGTGGGGGTTCTCTCAATCGCATTCTTTGAATCTGTAGGCTGTAGTCTTGTAGATTCCAGTGGGCAGTGATTTTGGCTATTCTTGAGGCCTTGATGATTTATTCCTTATCTTTTCGCGAGGCTCTCATTGTCAACAGTGGCTTGCCTGATGCAGTAATGCTACTGCTTGGGTTGCAAACTGGCCAAGATTCCTCAAAAGTTCCATTATATCCTTAGTAAGATTATATCCTCAAAAGTTCCATTATATCCTTAGTAAGATTATATCCTTGACCATTCAAAAAAAAAAAAAAAAAAAAGCTTATATCCTTAACTTCTTCTAATCAATTGGTCTTTTGTAATGTTGTCCGTTAGACAAATGATTTTGCAGATTCGCTGGTAAAACAAGGGGTAGATTGGATCAAGCCTTTTGTTGATTCTTTGTTGTAATCATGGTTTCTTCATTTTTTGGTGATTGTTGTGGTATAAGTCTTTAATATTGACTTTCGTAATATTCTTTCATCAATAGTATTTACTCTTACTGATAAAAAGAAGGGTTCAAAGTATTGTTTGAGGACTTTTGGAGCACTTGTTAGGTGGAAGGGTCTCCTTCATGCTGCGATTAGGAAGTGCAGTTGTTATTAGGTGTCTATAATTTTCCTAGAGTTGTGCTATGGATATGCTTGTTCTCTCCATAGATTCTAGAATTATTAAGCTTACCGTTCCGTTAGTTTCTTTTGATCACTAGAGTGATGTTATGTGATTTGAAGGTAGTTTCTTATGTGGTTCCATTGGGTAATGGTTGGGGGTTGTTTAGAGGACCTTTATATCTATTAACGCTTAATTTGTTTATGAAGGTATTGAGCTGAAGGAAGGATTGGTTTTTCACTTCTTCATTCTTGGTGTTAGGGTTGCAGATGATCTCTTGGTTTCCTACTTGTTTGTTTTGAAATTGAAGATAATTTATTGGGTAACATTGGTGATTAGGTCTCAAATGGCCAAATATATGCTAAAGTAGAAGTTACAAACTGGAGTGTAGAGGATGGAAAATAAACTTGGCAGGGAGCAATGGGGAACTGTTAGAGCTTAGATGAAGGATATCATTTTGGTCCCTGACAATTGTTAGGAAATAAT
Source organism: Umbellularia californica (assembly GCA_028538565.1). Taxonomy (NCBI): domain Eukaryota; kingdom Viridiplantae; phylum Streptophyta; class Magnoliopsida; order Laurales; family Lauraceae; genus Umbellularia; species Umbellularia californica. The sequence goes on along the minus strand of JAPQWN010000001.1, from coordinate 5,423,344 downwards.
GAAGTTCTGGTTGAAGCAAATGGTGACTAGGTACATTTAAGTTGGACAGGCTCCTCAACATTAAAGGCTGAGGTACTTGACATCTTTGTTGCTGGTATATCTATAGTGGAATTTGGAAATGTGGGACAACATGGATCGAGCAATAATTTCGAATTGGTGGTCTTGGGAAGTTGATGAATGCGATTCAAATATGGATCTTCCCACCAAACCTAGATGCACATCGGTGCAGCTTAATGCTCAGACAGCATTATTTTTTTCTTGGGAGCTTATATGGACTTGATGGATGGTGGTAGATATTGATAAATATTTCTGTGGTACAGAGGTGGAATTTGCTATGGTAGATGAAGGTGGTTTGGGTATTCGTTCCATTGAGAAGGTAATGAGAAGGTAAATAAAGCTCTTTTGGGAAAGTGGTTATGGAGGGTTGGAGAGCTTGATCAAGGGCTATGGAGGCAGATCTTAATACAAAAATTTAATTTGGGCAATGATGGATGGTGGGTATCGGGTCATGATTATAACACTTAGGGTATTTGGAAGTCTATCCTTTCTATTAAAGATGATTTTTATCCTTTAGTTCGTTACATAGTTCATAATGGGAGGAGAATCAGATTTTGGTATGATGAATGGTGTGATCAAACAGTATTGAACCATCAATTTCCTAATCTTTCTTTTTGTTGGATCAGAGACAACATGCTTTTGTGGTAGATAATTTTTCCTATTCTGGGGGAGGTGTTTGAGATTTCTCTTTCCAAAGTAATCTTTTGGATTGTGAGATTTCTGATTATGCTTATTTGCTTGGCTTACTAGGTTAATTGTATTTGTCGAGTGGTAATTCATGTGTCATATTATGGAAACTAGATGTTAATGGCCGGTTTTCGGTGAAAGTCTTTTTAAAATGCTTTGGCTAATTTTTTTAGAAAGAGTGGAGGGCTAGCATAATTTTTGGATTCCTTCGGTTCCGCCAAGGGTTTTGATTTTTTGTTGAATAGCAAGGTTGCATAAAATTTTGACAGCAGACAAGTTTAGAAGAATGAATCACATCATCATTAATGGGTGTCCAATGCATTTAGAAGATGAGGAAATGGTGCATCATTTGATGATTCATTGTCATTTTGATCATAGAGTGTGGTCTGCTTTGAAGGAAATGTTTGGTATAGAGTGGGTTATGCCTACGACTGTTGAAGATCTTTTTCTTTAATGGCGGTTCTTTAAGTTTATTCGGGGTAAGATCTTATGGAGGTTGGTATTGTATGCTACATGTTGGAAGCTTTTGTTGGAAAGGAATAATAGAGTTTTTAGGAGTAAGTCTAATTCTATGATGGAGGTGGTAGAGTCCATGGTTTGTCTTCGAATGGGTGAGTACACGTAAGGAGTTTCGTGGAGTTTCTGTTGAAGATCTTGATAGATCTTGGCCTTCTTTCTTTAAGGGTGGTTGGAGTGTTAAGTCTAGAGTTTGTATGGATGAATCCTCTTATTGGTGTTCTAAAGTTGAGTTTCAATGGTAGCTTTGTTCGTTGTTTGCAAAAGGGGGAGGGGTAGGAGTTATAAAGGATTGGAATGGTAATATTGTAAGGAGCTTCTCTAGGCTGATTGACTCTTTGGATGCTAATGAAGCTGAGTTATTTGCTATTCTTATTGGTTGCCGAGAGTTACTTAGGATGGTTATAATGCTATTCTTGGGGGAGATTCTTTCTGGGTAATTTAGTGGTGTTAAAGAAGTTCTTCTCATCCTTGGATATTGGCGGATTGGGTGGAGGAGTTGTAGGATATTTCAAGGAGGTTGGGAGCCAGCTTCCATCATACTCTTAGAGAAGCAAATGCTGTGGTGGATGGTCTTGATTGGGAAGGAGTTTGTCGCTCTTTCATTTCTTTGATGTTTAGTTATTTTTTGTTATCTTTTTTGTTAATTTTTCTTTCGCTGTGTTTTGTTCTCTTTTGTGCTTGGTAAAATATATATATTTTTTGTTATAAAAAATAAAAAATCTTCTCATGTTTCTGAGATATTGAAAAGGTCCATTTCATTACCAGGTTTCAGTGGGTAGTCACAACTAAGCTTCAAGGTTGATTTACTACTACAGTGGACTCCCTTTGTATGGTGAAGGAATAGGAATGGTAGTACTACAACATGTTCTGGTCTCACACCAACAAACAATCAACAAGAAGATAGAGAGAATACCACCTGTACTTCATTGAATGGCTTGGAAGGGAGAGATTACATCCTTTTATAATGTGTCCATGGATTAAGAAAATCCCTTCACATGGTTGATTTTATTTTCTTTTTAAGTTTTACTTACACAGGAGAAATAAATATCTCTAATTTGTTCTCTCTAAATCATGATAAAATTCTAAGATAAGGACAACTGTAGGTAAAGTTAGTATGTAATGATTACCACGATGGCTCAAGGTAAAATCTCTGCAGACTGATTCGAGTTTACCAAGAAATCTCTATGTCTTTATTCTTCACTTGGTTGTGCATGGGGCCCATGAATCTACTGCTCAACTAATTGGGTCTGGGCGTCTTTCTGTGAACTGGTGTGTCCAATGGGCCTATTGCCGGTCCATCGGCTTGGCCCAGTGGGATGGGTTGAACTGTGAGCTTTTGTTCCACAGGCTGATGTGCAGCTTGTAATCAGCATTCATAATGGGAGTTTCTGTTTCTAATTAAGCATTGTTTTATGGTTGAGAAGATACTTAAATGTTATCTTTACTGAAATATTCATTGCTTTATTATTTATAGCAGGACTTGTACATAATTTTTTATTGCAGGGAAGTTTTTCATATTATTTTTCTCTAAAATAAATACGTGTGTAAACTTATTGGATGGATCCTACGTCTCAAGTCTGCTGAATCAGACACTTGTACTGCACTTGTGCAGTGCAGTTGCATCATCATCTTCTTCTCTTTCTTCCTCCTCACCACAATTAACAACACCAAGACACTTGTACTGTAGTCAAATTCTGACACAAGTACCCGTGCAACTTAAAAGGGTCCTTGTACAGTCTGTTTTGGGTTGGTCTGGGTTGCAAAGGGTAATGAAGTCAGGGTTAGGTAAGGTGTAAACAGTCAACGAGAGGGATTTGAAGATGGGGATCCTTTCAAAAATTCTGCTGGCAAAGTTATGCTGAAATGGGTTTTGGGACTGAATTGGGTCTGTTTTAAGGCGAATTGGAGGGTAAGATCAGGTTTCTGTAGTGGGCATAATGGTCACAGATTCGGGTTGGTTAGAATTGGTTTAAGATCATTTTGAGGAAGGACTGTGTTTGTTGAAAAAAACTTTTGCTAAAAACAAGCAAACAGCGCACAGATTTAGTTTGGGTTTCAGGGAGATCTTGATTGGATTTTTGAGGGGTAATAGGCACTGTCATTGCAAGATATTGGGTTGAATTTGGTTAGAAATAGGACTGGATTGATTGGAATCTAGCCTGTACAGTTGAAAGTGACAGTTCTGGTCATTTTAGGGCCTGAACTTCAACAGGAATTAGGACCATCTTCTGGAAGCTATTTGGAGTAATTGGAACTGGAATTCAGGTAGGATCTTGAGATGAGTTAGAGTTCAATTATGTTTGATGGGCTGAAGGGGCTGAGCCTTGGGTCTACGAGGGTGGGTGAAGTTGGTTTTTTTGCAGCAACCTGTGAATATGGGGGGGGGGAGGGTTTTTTGGGGTTTAATGGGAGACAGAGTACAGAAGTGAGCAATGACAGGAGCTGGAGGGAATGGAATTAAGAAAAACTTAAAGCAGTAAACAGCACTAGATTATAATTGAAAGGAGTAGTACTAGAATTGACTGGAAGCAAACAAATGAATCTCATGACTATTTTTTTTTTTTTTAATTTTTTTGATTCGTGAATAAGAAATTGAAAGGAAATAGAAACCACCATGGTTAAGTTTTTGATCCAAAACAAAAGAGATCAAAAGGAACTCACTACTCTATTACAAGATAGTGAGGGCGAATGTGGAGCCAGGAATTCTCACTTGCCAATCTATCTTTATCAAGCTCCCAACTTTCAGTCTTCACTGGAGGGGTCTCCAATGGATCTTCTCTGAAGGAGGAATGAGTAATGGACTCATCACCAGACTCTAGAATGAGTAAACAGGAATTGTCTTGACCTTTTTGAACTGTGCGGGGTACGATATATCCCTTTATAAAAGGAAAGATGGGATATATAGCCTATAGTTTCCTTATTACAAGTTTACAACTGAAGGACTAAAATGGACTTCAACTACAACAAACTTAAACAAACTCAGAATCAGACTGTACCCTATCAGTAAATGGGCCATAGCATCATCAAATATTGTCAAAGTTGCACAATCTTGGTTTTGTTGAATGGTAACTGAATAACCCTTCAAATACACCAAATTCATGCCATTCAGACATCTTTTAACTAATGGATTTGTTCATCTTTGAAAAGGCACGGGATTTTGACTTTAACAGGAAATAGTTGAGTGTAAAACTTTCTGATCTATTTGAATTGTTGACTGGACTTGCTCCTTAAGTGATGAAAACTTAAGTGAGATGAATGGGGCCCCATTCTGGATGTGTAGGGCTCTTTTTTGTGATGCATCATTCAGCCAAAAGAGTCTGCCTTGTGATTTTGGCTTGGCCAAATGTGGACTGTATAGATTGGATGTGTGCCCCCTTTTTAACTTTCAAGCCTTTTAAATCTACATTATTCTCTCGTGCTTGAAGGAAGTCCACCTAGGATTGCTTATGGTTCAGCTGGATCAAAGATACACTGCACTTCCTCAGAATCAGAAAGTTGCACATTATAGATTAATATATTTCAACCTGATGTGTATCAGTTTATGCATAGAAAAGAGTCATCATTTCCATCTGCAACCATGAGAGGAAGAGAAAAAAAAGTCTTATTCTTCTGTCTAGAATAATAGAATGGCAACACCAAGTCATGCTTATATTTTCTTATCAGAGAGTTACTCGTTATTTTGCGCGGTCTTCGTCTGAAAGCCAAACCCATCAATTGACTAAATTTGTTGTGTCTACATGTTGTGTTTATGTAGTTTGTGTGCAGGCCTTGATTTCTGTTGCATTAAATATAAGCTGACTGTCCTTTCCATTGGTAACAGACAGCATTTCCAGCGCAGGAGAGGCGGTTAGATGCCTTGATTTTGTGCGCAAGTGAGATCTTTTTATATTTAGATGAGAACCTAAAGCTAACACCACAGGCTATGTCTGACAAAGCTGCCCCAATGGATGAATTGGAAGACATGCACCAACGTGTACGCATTTTAAAGTCCTTGTCATTACTTCCCATTGTCTGCTTTGTCGCTTTTTTTTTTAATATGATTCAATGAGTTTTTGTTTTATTATTGTTATTGATTTTGTTCATGTGCATGTGCATGTGTGCGTTCCATTGTATTTTGTGTGTTTGTTTCTTGCAGTTTTGGGGTTGCCAATTATAATAACAAGAAAGTGAGTAAATGATAAACTAGAACTTTTCTGAACCAGCTCGTAGCGGAATGGTAAGGCATACTCCCATTATGTGGGAGAGGTCCAAGGATTGAAGAGTGTCTGGGCTAGTTTTCCAGTACTCCCACACAAAGCAAAAAACAATAAAAGAAAAAAAATTAAAAAAGAGAAACAGAGAAGATAAATTAAAACATCAGGGAGAAATTTTTTTATTCAGTTTATTTGGTTACTAGCAAAATGAGTGAAAATATGTAGTATGCAACTTCGGTAGATCTCTAAGTAGGGATGTTGGTTGGGTCAAAAATGAAAAATCACGTATTCCATGATGTGATACATTCCAGTATCTTGGAAGTACTATAGCATATATTGGTCTTGAGGTGGAGATCATTTATACTAGCTGGGTAAAATGGGGAGAAGCGAGTGGAGTGCTGTGCAACCATCTAATGCCATACTGATTATAAAGACGGACTGGACACTTCCAAGAGAACTAAAATCCTACTGAAGTAATTGGATATTACTTTTAAATCCTGCCTTTGTCCTATGCAACTAATTGGAATATAAATCTTCCATTAAATGGAGGATGAGTATTGTGTAGTTTAATTCTGTGCATCAGGGACCCTCCATAGATGATCCAAATCATTGATCCCATGATCTTCGTTGTGAATGGACGATGTCACAAAGATCTCTGAATTCCAGTCAGTGGCCTACTTGTTTTTATTTTTTATATCAGTCAGTGGCCTAGTTGTGTCTGGCTGAGAAAAGTCTGGCTGTCCAAAAATAAATCACTGGAATATCCCTACTTGTGACTGTCATAATGAAACATCCACTCTTTGCTCTGTGAGGCTCTTCAGATAGACTCTTACATATGTGGCCCTATGAATAGTAGTGTAACGGTCTTGAAAAAAATGGACATGCTCTATCCCCTGCAACTCCTTTCAGGCTCTTACTGAATAATATTTGATACTTGGTTTGTTAAACAGTATTCATTGCCTCATGTTTACACACTGCTTTTTCTTTTTGAATGTGGGGTTTGTTTTTTATATATATATATAATTTCTGGTTTTTTATTTTCTTTTTTCAATTTTTTTAATTATCCATCTGCTCTACTGATTCATGGCCTGCATAATTCTTTACTTCAGTGATATTATTGTCTTCTGTTTTCTCGATTCTATTTTATGTTATTGCTTTGAATGGTGTAAACCATTTCATTGTGGCAAGCCGTAGGAATTATCAGTGCTTTCAATTTCTTGCCCGTTTCTTTATTACTTTTAGTCCATTTCAGGTGATTTCTTCATCACTATTGGCAATAACAACACTGATTGATATATTGTTGGGTCTGCAATCAGAAACGCCTGATTTTGGTAAGGCAAGCACTGAAGCAAAGCATGCTTCTAGGGCAAAAGCAGTCACCATTTCTTCAGCTGAAAAGATGTTTTCCAGTCACAAATATTTTCTGGAATTTCTCAAGTCCCAAAGCCCTGGAGTCCGGTCAGCTACATACTCAGTATTGGGGTGTTTCATTAAACACATTCCTCATGCTTACAATGAGGGGAATATGAAGATTTTATCTGCTGCAATACTTGGTGCTTTTCAAGAAAAGGATCCTGCATGCCACTCTTCTATGTGGGATGTGATATTGCTATTTTCCAAAAGATTTCCTGACAGTTGGCACCTCGGCAATATTCAGAAGACTGTATTTACCCGTTTTTGGCATTTTCTAAAGAAAGGGTGCCATGGATCACAACAAGTTTCATATCCAACTTTGGTTCTTTTCTTAGATACAATTCCGCCTAAATCCATAAATGGGGAGCAGTTTCTTTTGAGCTTCTTCCAGAACCTATGGGCAGGGAGGAATCCTTTTCACTCCTTGTCTGATGATCGTCTGGCATTCTTCAATGCGTTGAAAGAATGTTTTCTTTGGGGGATATATAATGCATCAAGGTTCGCTCATCTGCCATTTTGGTTTTGGATTTTCCTTTTTCAACTTCTGTTCTACAATATCCAGATACATGTACTTATACTGAATTGAACGATGAGTGGGAATATGATTTTATTATAAGCAGTGGCGGACCCAGGATTTTAATTTGTGTGGGGCGGGCGATGGTCAATTAAAAGGGTCAAAATCAACGCCAACTGCCAATAATCTCAACTTCTTGCATGATTTAAAGGCATTATTTTTTTTTAAAATTTTTTTATTGGCAAATTAAGTATAAAGAACTCATATCCTGCTAGTAACACTTTATTCCTACTTAACATTTTTAACTACAGCAACCATTTCCTCAAGAAATTATCCTTTTATTTAAATCAATGGGATGAAAACTAAGTTAGCAACTACACTACCACAATAATAAAGAAACTATAGAGAACTCCAAAGAAGTAAAATCATTATCATACAAAATAATACCTCGGTGATTGTTTCCTTGAGCACTTAAGAGTTCCTCTATCATATGAATCCAAATGAAAAAAAGAAAAAGAAGAGAACAACATAATCATAATCATCATATTGTGATTAAAGAAAAAAAATGAATTCGAGAAAATCTAGCAAGAAAACAAAAAGAAAGTAGCTAAAATTCAAAACCCAACAATAAATCAAACAAAATCCAAAGCAGGATGTTTTGGGGGAAAATTGACATAGTTGGTCATTGTCACTGAGAAAAAAAAATAGCAAACAATATATTACACTGAGCATAGAAGGAAAAACACAGAGAAATATTTTAGTCATAAATCAAACCCCATTAATACAAACATCATATTAGGAAAAAACTAAAAGAAAAGAAAAAAGACCAATAACATTATACGGACCAAATACCCTAATTACAAGAATGAGCTATATAACCAAAATGCAGGAAACTATTAGGGTTTTTCAAGACCTGAGGTGGTGCGATGACTTTACTGAAATTGGCCCATGCAACTTTTAACCCTTTTTGGTCGCCCCATGTTCGCATAATGTTGGTCCACCCTTGTGAGTGTGTGTATATATAATGGGTAGGGCTACCATGTTCCCATCATATTAGGTCACCAAGATCTTGATGAGAACCCTGGGTACCCTTCCCACTTGTGTGGGCTTTCTTCCCGCGTATGTGGGCTCCTTTTCCACTTGAGTGGGCTGTCTTCCCACATGTGTGCAGGCTCTCAATTGGGTCCATCCCTCTTGGCAGGGTCTAAAAAAAAAAATCTTGATCATTTTAGGTCTACCTTTATCATTAATGCATCTAACCCCCTTCTATTATTATTATTATTATTTTTTTTTTTTGGGAATCTTGGATCAGACCTGGGGCATCGCCCGAGGTCCAAATAATACAGGTCTGCCCCAGACTAAAAGATCTATCATTCTGATATCAAGATAGATCAGAATGGATAAGCAGAATTCGTGTAGTTGACCCCAACATAGTTGGGACTAGGCTTTGATGATGATGATGATGGTGCTGATCTATCACTCTAATATGGTTATCCTATTACATGCTATTCATTTTCAATTATTATCATTATTATTATTGCTGTTATTGTTATTATTATTATTATTTTAAGTGGAATTTATAATCCATGTCAGTTTTCTCATTCAGGGTTCTTGTTTTGTATCTAGCATCCTAGAGACAATTTATTCAAGTTTAATTCCACAGAGAGAACTTTCCAGCGTACATAGCATGTGTGCGCATAGTTGCATGCATATGTATATTATAACACAAGTGTGGCAAAAACAAACGAATTATAACAATATTTTCTCATTATTTATTTGCGAGTGATCTTTTTTCTTTTTTCGTTCTTTTTTTTTTTCTTCTTTTTGTGGACCACTGGAGGGAATACTGCAGTGAGAACTACATACCAAGGGATTATCCCTGGGCGTGCTACAAGGTGAGATGCCTCTTTGCCAAGTATTCTTGCAAAGATTCTTGCATGTGTAAACATATTCATTCTGTCTGTGTACAAGCATGTTGGTATCTGTTGTATTTTTTCTTTCACTGCTCTTCAAATCTATCTATTTTTTGACAACTGCTTTGATATGCAGATTCTCCAAGGAAGTAGACACTGTTCATCAACTTCAAGTTAGTCTTATTGACGATGTCCTTGTGATGCTTTTATGGCATGATTACCTCTCACTAGTAAGCTCAAAGAATCAGGTTCGATGTTTATCTGAAGACTCAAATGGACCACTTGAGGTTGATGTTCAACCCTCAGTTGAAGGACAAATTGAAACACTGAATAAAAAGTATCCACAAACCTATATCCATGACTTGGCAAAGTGTATTGTTGAGATTCTTTCAGACATTTCTACGAAGGAATGTGGTTTGCTCAGTGCCTTTAGTACATCATTCCAGAAGGACTGCCTGGATATACTTCACCGAGCAGATACCTCACAGAAATCTTCTGGTTATACAGAAGAGATTGTAAACTTTTTATTTTTAGTGGAGAAGCATTCAGTGCAGAAAGGGGAAAGTTGGCCTCTGGTTTATTTAGCACAGCCAATGTTGGAAACCTTTTTTCCATTGATCAAATCTATGGTAAGTGAAAATCTTCTTATGTTTTTGGTTCCATCTGAGTATCATCTCCAAATCTTGGTATACTACTATTTTATCTTGCATTTCCCAATTACAATTGAACTGTGATTCTGCAATTTTCTGTGGTTTATTGTGATCCTACATGAATCACTTTTACGGAAGGACTCCAGATGAATCTCATGTATTTGTGCACATTAGTATTTACCAGTAGCTGCAATCTTCTGCATGTGTTACTTTTGAGTAAATTTTCACCCTTAAATTGGATTTATTTGTCCAAATTCTTATTTGTGAATATATGAGAAGAGTAAAGAGCCTTTAATTATTTTATTTTTATATTTTTATCCTACTTCCCACCTTCCTTTTTTTATTGCTGTAAATCCTTTGGCAATTTTCTTTTATAGATATAAGTGCTCCGACATTTTTAGTCCATGTCTGCTACATTTGAATACTTCTCAATACATTTACATTCTCTCTCTGACCAGAAACTGATTTTATTAGAAGACAATAAAAAAAAAGAGGTGACATGCCTGAGTGGGCCACTGCCCTTACAACACCCGCTTTCATCAATTTTTATGCCATTTCATTCGGACATATTGGTTTAGCACGGACATAGGTGGTGTTAGTTGCGACTCTTAACACACTGGTGTGTTTCTCAGGCCTCGTCAAGGTTAATTTCATAAATGATGCAAGTTCTTGCGATGCTAATTAGCATTTGGGAAATGATCTGTTGCAGTTTATCCCATTTACAGTGGAATGCAATTTGTTAGGAAAAAAGGCACCTGTGCACCCCAATATGGCTGAAGAGATTTACAACCTATACATGCATTTACACACCTCATTTTTCCCTACCCTCAGAGGTGCGAATAGAGAGGCCAATGCTCTACTTAAGACCCTTCAAGGCAAAACATTTTTCATAATGTAATTCCAATGATGGGTCAGTTTTCTTCCTTTTTGGCCACCAGCTGGCTTTTACTGGTTTTTTCTCTAAATCTTCTAAAGGAAAAAAGAGAAGAAAACCTTCTCTCCAATGAATTACAAGTATATCCCTTAACAGACAAATGACTGATATACACTTACATTGATGGAACTCCCTCAAATCAGCAACAGGCATGGGTTGCTACATTTAAATTGTATGAAAGTATTACAAGACACATTGAACAAACAATATGGGAAAAATGCCACCTCACTGAACAGAAAAATCAATTTTCTGATTTATTGACTTGTAATCTAGAAAACCTCTCCGATCTGCTAAAAAAATGCCCCAAACCTCGAAATAAGCACCACTGTCGGTTGATACAGGTCCATTTCATCCCCTTACATTGCCCCTCGAGTTGCTAACTAAACTGCATGCACCGTTGGCATCATCATTGATCCTCACTAAATAAAAGTGATGTCAGACTAAATAAGATTTAATGTATCTTGTCTAATAGAAAATTGACAAATAAAAAGAAAATCTAGCCCCCCTTTTTGAAAGAGGAGGAATTAAAAAAAAAAAAAATACAAAAATAAATTGTGTCAGTCAAAAGGCCAACACTTGTTTATAAATAAACAAAAAACACTATAGTATTGTAAGTAATTTCAACACCCATCCGGAAACTAATGCGGGATGCTTCTTCATAATACCCTCCCTTTTGAGTCAGCTCTCTGATTCATGGAATTTACACATTGACATTTGAGAACTGCTGCTTTGTATTTTTGTTTCCAAAATTCCGAGCCCCCAACCACTTCTGAACAGATGAGGTCCAGTTTGGGTGCAATTCCGTTACCGTTATATAGAGCCTTTGTTTAGTAGATAGTAGTGAGTATCTCTCACGATTTTGACTCTCAAATTTTGCCTCATAGGATATGAAATTTGCCTTCTGTCATATTAGATGTTGCTTCATGTGGCATATGATTGAGTGTATGTCACTCCTGTATATTGCACTAGTTGTCTCTTTATCTGCCAGCATTCAATAATTTTGCATGAGATATGTTGCTCTAAAATCTACAGGACTGTCCAGATGGAATGAGACTTCTAGCAGCGGTGGCTGAAATATTCGGACCACAAACCATAGTCTCAAAGTTCTTTGTTAGCAGTAAAGAGCATCCCAATTGCGATTTTGTTGACGGAGACAATGAATTGAAATCAAAGCTTTTCTTGCAAGTTTTTAAGGGTGATGTTATTCCTTGTTGTTTGCATGGGAATTGCCTCTCCAGTAGTTCACGCATAGATCTTCTGCTTGCTTTACTTGATAATGAACTCTTTTCGGAACAATGGCATAGCATCATTTCATATGCTACTCAACTAGAAGGATGTTCTACAACTGAGTCTGGATATTCTTATATCGGCCGTGTTCGCATGCTTGCAATGCTTATGGAGAAAGTGCGAAGAAGAATAGAGAGCAAGAAGCTTGGAGTTTGTTCGAATAATTTTTGGGGCTTTCCCCCTGAATGCTGGCATCATGATTTGTTAAATTCAGCTGCTATTTCAATTGTGTGCGATTCTCCTCCCTTCCATGCATCCCACATTCGCTTTCTGCGGTATGTATGCTCTTTGTTCTAGTATATGGTTATAGGTTCTTGATTTGAATAGATTTTTGTAAACAAGTGTTTTTTGATTTTTGTTTTTATAATATAAAACAATGAATATGGTTACATGGTTAAATCTATGATGTAGGCCTTGGCTCATGGCTATACATTCTGGCATGTGGAGGCGGCTAAGAATTTTGTTTTCAATCCTTAGCTAGTCACTGTCATTTTAAGTAGGTGGATTTGTTAGGACTTTTAGGAAGAATTTAGAGATTAAGAGAGTTTCATATTCTTATTTGGAGTTTTAAGTTTAGTAGGATCTTGTATGCGCCTGGGTATTGGTTCGTTGGCATGCGGCGTGGTTTTGCTCCCCACGTTGTGTGTTTGACACCCCTTAGATTTACCCGGTGCACGTGTTTTGAGGGTTTGTGCATGTGCCCAGTGCATTAGTCCCGTTGGGTCAAGTGCCACGATAATATGATGCAGCATGGGTAGGGGAAGAGTAGCCAAGGACTACTCTCCATGCCGAAGCTTAGGGATAGAAGATCCAAGTAGGCTTGGTTTCACACCGAAGACACGTAACTGAGAGAAAACTTGAGGAAGATAATTTTATTTTTCAATCAACTGATCCCTAATGAGGGATTACAATCCTTTATCTAGGCACTAGGTTTTTAATCCTATTTTTGGAAACAATCCAAATCAAAATCAGTTCTAAATCCCAAAGTAAATTTTCTAATAAAATCAAATCTCTACCCCTAAATTTTAGCTACTCATTCATTTTTTCAAAATTTTTTAACTATTCATTATTTAAATAAATGGAAAAACAGGAAAGTATCCTAGGCTCGAACAATCTTGAGGTTTTGTATCTTTAATGGGCTTGGGCCTTCTACTGAAACTATTGAGCCAGTGGCTGGGCAGCCTGGGCCCAATGGGCTGACCGAGTTTGAGTTTGGCTTGCATCATGACACCTTTGCCAGGAAAAAAAATAGGTTTAGTAGGATTTTTTTCTGTATCTATTTATGACCATGTAATTGACAAGATAATTGGTGATATCGAAGTAAAATTGCTTTGGTGAGTGCTTTCTTTCTACTTGGGTGGGCAGAGGTCAAAATAGCTGTTCCCTGATCCAGTTGCTGAATTCGGGAATGACTCAGCCCCTAATTTGGAATTGATTCTTGTGTGATTTGGAAGTGGCCCAATCAAGTCAATATCAGCTCGATAGTTGTTCCATATTAGATGCAATTCATACACGTTAGGTGATTTTTAGATTGCAGGCCATTGGGGCAAGTGATTGATTGCAAATCAAACGTGTCTCAGCTTATAATCTTCTTGACTTGGTTTGCATCTGTCATCATTGGAATCTGTTTTGCATGGCTTCTTGGCCCACATCAGGTTGGTATCGGTGCAAGTTCTGATCCTTCCTATCAATTGTCTGATAGAAAAAAAAAAACTTTATAATTATTATGAATTAGAACACACCTTCTTGCCTGCCCATGAGACATGCAAAGACAAATAGAAATTTAGACCACGTATGTCTACCATGAATATGTGAGATTGAAACTAGACATGTAACTCAGCTAAATGGTGGCTCCAAAATATGATTCAGAATGTATTAAAGGGTTCACAGAAAGGCTTTCTCAAATCAAGGCAAAGCATATTGAAGATGATGATTCAGAATGTATTAAAGGGTTCACAGAAAGGCTTTCTCAAATCAAGGCAAAGCATATTGAAGATGAAGGCACAGAAGATCTACTTCTTCTTCTTCTTCTTCAAAAAAAAAAAAAAGGCATATAAGGTCTGCTGGTCGAAGATAGAACTGTAGATCACAAGATAGATAATTTACTTGGCAAAGATCCGACTACGAATCTTGAGATGGATAATCAATTACTAGAAGATCCTATTGGCAGTCGTGAGATACCAATTGGAGCAATTATTAATATAGGACTCAAATCGGCTTTCATCATTACCGTCAGATCAACATATCAAGCTAGGCATGATTGTTCTTCGTTCTCCAGCTTTGAGAGGGAGTGTAAGGAAATGAGAATTACTTTGTATTTTGAAGTTTATGGTTATAACTTATAAGAATCATATAAATGTCTAAGTGTACGTCACATTTTCTTAACACCATTCTCCCGGAACCTTATTTCTCTATTCTTCTTCACTTGCTTATCTTGTTTCCTTCTCAGGCCCTTCTGATTTATGACATTTTATTTGTTGGCCAAGGGCCAAAATAATTTAGTATTGCCATTTTCTAAACCATGGGCTTGGTGCACGTGTTTCAACTTTCAAGCAATAACTTATGCTCTGGTTTTATGGCATTTTATCTGTCCGTCATGGGCCAGAAGGGTTACTTAACTTTGTTTCTTAAAACCATGCATTTGATGTAACTCGTTACATTAATGTGTTCAGATTGTAATGTTCTGTATCCAACTTCCCTCATCGTGCTGCAGGGCTGTTCTTGCTGGCTCATCAGAAGATGAACAAACTTGCTTTCTTTCCAGAGAGGCCGTGATGCGTATTTTTGACGAACTCTTAAAAAACTTCATCACACTTCTTATGCAGTCAGATTTTTCTTGGGCAAAGCATGTGGGTTCCTTGATTGTAACCACTAGGAGTGATGACTTGATGGATTCATGTAAATCATCCTTTATCATGGTTATTGAGGCAGCCAAATTTGCTCTTGAAGTTCTGGAGGGAAGTTTTTATTGCTTAAAGTTATTGGATGATGACTGCACACTGATTCCATGTATTTTAGGTGCTATATTTTCAATTGAATGGGAGTGTAACATGACAAAGTTGAAGAGTATAGAGTACAATGCTACTATGGAAAGTTCTGTATCAACATCTGAAATTATTGATTTTGATGCACAAGCACAGGTTGAGTCCAAGTTGGCTCTCAGTGATTCTTTTAATGCTTTCCATTGTAAGATAAGTACCCAGTTTTGGAAAGGGCTAAGTTATACAATTCGGCAGAAGTTGGGATGTATTTTAGTTCAGGTGATCAGGTCTGCTGTCTTTGATATAGACATCTTGTTTACAGACCAAGCTTCTTTGTGCTGTAAGTGGGTGCGGGATGTTCTTCAACTCATTTGTCTGGATCATGATGACGAACAAAATATTCTAGACCAGCTGTTATCTGAGAGTGAATTTTGGCCTATGTGGGTGGCTCCAATTGTCAAAGAAGGAAGAAGATCAGCCACCATCAAAGTGGCAACTACGAATGCTGATATTCATGTGAGTGATCTTGTCTTGTGCATTTACTGTTATATATATATATATATATATATATATATATCTTGTCTTTTGTGTGTGTGCGCGCGCGCGCGTGTGCGCGTGGAAGTGCTCCTATGAGAGTAACTCTCACGCTACTATGAGAGTAATATCATGTCTTGTGCTTTAGTTCTTTTTGTTTTTGTTTTTGAATTCTTCCTTTGGCTTATCATGTTTAATTGTAGGGAGGTGGCTTTATTCTAAATTTGTTTTGTTTTTCTGATTTTTTTTTCCCTCTTTTGAGTGTAAGTTGATCAGTATATTTCTCTTGGACTGGTTTTACTTATATTAACAAACATTACCATTATAAAAAAAGAAGGCATATCAGCCACTGAAGGTTAACATGCAACAAGAGAGAGCTTTTGTTGAGTTAATACGTGACTATTGTGTGATCTACTTGAATAGATTTTCAGTCATTCTTCTTTGACTGTGCTGGATCTAACTGAAGTTGATGCAGCACAATTTTTCATCAGAATCTGATTTAGGTTTATAGTGGAATAAACAAGAAAAGAGAATGAATGGAGATAAAAAAAAATTCCTCGTGCCAAGTGAGTCAGCTTCTAGTTTACTGCAAGTCAACTTGAGCCAAGTACACGTCTAATTAGTCTGGTTTACTTTGGAACAATTTCTAGAATATGTCTCTGTTGTGCTGCTGCACTCTTGGTCCCCAGTTTTTCTTAATTTCATGAGCGGGAAGGCCTGTTTTTATATGTATCAAATTTCCTATTATATTTCATAATACTGTCCCATGCGAAATGGATTCTTAATTGTCATTTTTCTGTAAGAAAATTCAAATTTTCCTGTTAGACCTTTGTAGTGTCTATTTGACATTCATAATTTTATTTACTATAATAGTAACAGTTGCCCTAAAAAAACTTGAGTTCCTCTGTGTTCTCAATCTTGTGTAATTTCCTCGTATGTAGGAATGACAAAGCAATATCTATCTCATCTTCCAGGAATCTCTCTGCTTATTGTTACTGGTTTGTTTCCAGATTTGAAGTATTTATCCTTGGTGCCTTTCTCATATTTAAATAAAGTGCACTCATTTGTCTTTTTATCAAGCTTCACCCTAATATTAACTTGAAAGCTCAGAACATCACAAACCTTTTCATCCAATCTAGGTTTGATAGGGTGATACCTTCATCCCGTTGTATAGAGGGTGGTTTCAAAGCTTCAATGTATGATAATGGTTAGATGTTATTGAATGAACAAACTCATAATCATATCAAGTGAGATCTAGTTAATTCTTTCAACAGATTGATTTTGTTGTGGAGTAAATGGAGTAGTAAACTGATGTACCTTTCCACTTTGTTGACAATGCCTTTTGGACTCCACAGATGAATATTCTCTGAGTCTGATTTCTCATGAGTCATTTTCTACCTATGATTTTGGAGAGACTACATTTTTGTTCAGTTATATGGACTACTATCCAACAAGAATGCAATCAAAATTTGATAAACCCTGGATAACTATACTGCAACTTTATCTTTTGTTTTCTCTTTGTATTCAATTAGATCTAAACCAATGTTATTAGGGTAGCTTTTGCAGGGACCTATCTAGATTGTATGCTATTAGGGTTTGTTTTGACCTTGTGAATGTAATATGATACTAGTGGATATTTCCTCCTGTCAAAGATGGTATCTCAACCATCAATCAATTTTACCTGCATATGCTGATCAATATGTGAGGCCAGTGACAATGACAACATGCAGCAAACTACTACAGGATCAATTTTACACTACCACCACCACTACTACTAATAAAATGCCTTTTCTATTGTTCTCTGTGTGTGGTGTGGTTTTTTTTTTTTTTTTTTCAACTGCTGCCCGCTGGGTGGTTTTTTTTTTTTTTTTTTTGGGGGGGGGGGGGGGGTGGTGTTGGATCATTAAGGGGGGGGGGGGGGGGGGGGGGGGCGGCGGGGGTGGGGATCATTAAATCACTTACCCAATAGCTTTGATGAAGCCATTGAGTTTTTGACCTGTGGTATTCATTGTTGCAACCTTAAGGTTTTCTATTTGAGTTACATTACGAATAAAAAAAAAGAGGGCAATCATTTCCATGGGAATTAGTAAAAATGTCCACCCAGGAGTTAGGATTGCCATTGTCCAACCAGATTGAAGGAATTATCTCTACTGGGCTTGGTCAGTCAAAGGCCTGAAATTTTTATTGAAGGCTCTCAGAAGGTAGTGTTTATAGTAGGCAAAAAAAAGTGCCCTACGAAGAAGATGACTTATGTGATGTCTCCGTTACTGAATTCCATAGGAGAAAACATGAGCGGAGGGTTGATATTCTTAATAACAATGAACAATTATTGGACAGTGCACAGTCACTGAAACCTCACAACAAAAGAATTTGACAAGAACCCATCATCTAGATAGAGGGTGCTAACATGCAACAAGTAGAGATGATAATTGAAGAATACTTTGAGACTTGAGAGTTTAAGAGGGCATTCGGAAGCATGGATGAAAATATCGGCCGTCACACCCGTAACTACGGGGTGAGAAAAATTCTTGCTTTCCAAATTTTAAAAAAATGCATAATAAGGCTTATTTCTTTTCTTCTTTTCTCCAAATAACATTTCTACACAATTCTTTTACTCTTTTATGTTTAAAAGAACATCAAAAAGCACATGATCTTACCGAATTACAGTCGATACAGAGAGTTCTTCTCAAGGATTCTACTCTAATTACATCCAATTAGACACTCCCTTTGGTAGATGTATTTTTTTTCTCTAGGTACTCTTAAGTCTTGACTTCATGACATAGTTTTTTCTTTAATGAGCCTTTCATTAGTTTCTAAGTTAGCATAACTAAGCAACATGAACATATCTGAAAAAAATTATTATTACTATTATTTTCTATTTATACAGCTATACAAGACCTTATACAATGGAGGGACTGCTACGCCCCCTTATCTTAGTTACTTTTGTAAAAAAAAAAAAAATGTTTTCTCTCATTTTCCAATATTCTAGATTTTCTACAACTTTTTTCATAATTTTTTGACGATTTTTCCAAATCGCACCGCTACGCTACGTAGCGCTCGCTACATAGTGTTTTGGCGGCGGTCGCTACCGCTATTTTCATCCTTGTTGGAAAGAATTGGACCATTATTAGCCAATATCTGTCACTGTTGAGGATGTTAGGATACAGAAAGAGCAAAGAGGGGTTTTCAAAGGTAATATTCTTTTTGCCACTTACCCATAGGTATCTTGACATCTGCTTGATGAATATGCATTTTGTTAGATGTTAGGAGAGTAATTTGGAAAGTTGAAATTTAAATTTTTGAAGTTTCTTCTCTATCATTCCTTCTATAAACTTCTTCTATAAATTTTTTATTGAAATGTAGTGTCCCTTGAAATTTTTCTTGGCATCAGAGCTATGGTGGGGTAATGATCTTGTGATCAGCTGATCATGGTCCTGTCTCTTAGGTAATCTCACCCTTTTTCTTTTTTCTTGGACTTTACAAGACAGAAGGTGATCATGAGCAAAAGATGGTGATCATGCATGATAAAGAGAGGTCAAGGGTTTGTATCCTTTTTTATATTAATGATCAGATGATCCTTTTCATGAAGGGAACATGCGAGTCCGGGAGGGTGTTACAGATAATGGAAGAGAGATATTAGGAGATAGGAGAGAGAATTTAGGAAAGATAATAGGGAAGTTGAATTTAAATATTTGAACTTTCTTCTCTATTCTTCCTTTTATAAATTGGGATTTTTTCCCTCTTTGATTGGAATGGAGTATCTCTTGAATTTCTTCTCATTTAGAATCTCTAAAGGCTAATGATCAAGGGGATGTGCAGTTATGCATGCTCCATGATGATTAGTAGACAACTCAACTTTTCATTTGCCACATTGGAGATTTGATGCCTTCTAATTTCCACAACTTCACATCTTTTGTTGCTTGTTCTCTTCTCTATCCAATTAGAATCCCCAACTATGGCTTCACTTTAAGCTTGTTGGTTGAAATATGTATAATGCTGAGAGCTCGAGTAATCTTGAATATGAAACTGACGGGGAAATGAAGGATTTTGGAAATCTTCAACGAAACCAAATGGACCTAAATGAAATCCTTTCACATACTTGAGTGGTTGAGGTGGGGATTAAGAGCCCGTTATTGATTTTAGGTTAAACTCCTTTATCATCCTTAATGAGTAAATAAGTGAATATGATTTGATGGAGGCGACCTAAAAGATAATCCATATTCCATAGTTCATTTTTTCAAATCCGGTGCCATAAACAGTAGTCAGCCGCCTGGTTTCGTTCTATAATGGGCGAAGGCAAGTATCTATCTTAGGCACTTTCAGTTTCTTCCATGACACAACTACTGTATCCTTTTTGTATGGCCACTTGTATCTTTTTAATATGGTCACTTGTATCTTCATTCCTCCCAACCTGCTAAGATTTACCAAGTTTTGTGTTCTTCTCCTTATAATGATAAATGGTGTTACTAACTCATTACTGCTTTTATAAAATCCATCATTTTTAAGTGTAGCATTGAAAAAAAAATCCTTTGTCAATCCAATAAATCTTTACTGCCTTTGGTGTTTTGCTAAATCAGACACTTTGTATTGGTGTCCAATTCAAACACGTGCCCTAGCCATCCAATTTAGGAGTTTCAAAAGTTATCTTGAATTTTTTTTCTTGAATTTATATAGTTCATTCATAGACAAATGCTTTGTTTACTGTAATTAGTTTTAAGTTAATGTAATAATTTTACAGAGTTATTGGACTTGCTAACTCCAAATACTAAATGCAGGAGGCTCAACAACATCACCAGTTTGTTGCTTTTGTTCAAGAGCTTATTTCAAGTCTTGGATTCAGTAGGATTATTGCAGGTTCTGTCTTTAGTCCTATCACATCTTCAGTGGAAGAAGCACCAACGTATCTGGTCCCAGCATTTACTTATTCTCGTGGCTGGCTTGCTGCTGAAATGCTGTGCTCATGGAAGTGGCATGGAGGCAGTGCTTCAGTATCTCTCTTACCTTACTTAAGTGGATACGCAAAAACTCTAAATTCTTCTCTTGAAGATAACCTGGTATATTCTTTGGCAAACACATTACTTGATGGTGCCCTTGTCCAGGGAGCTACTGGCCACACAAGTTTCTTCAATGTATGGACTGTTACAGATGATGAGGTAGATAATATTCAAGGCCCATTCTTGAGAGGTCTTGTATCCATTTTATCATCTCTAATGATCAATGGTAGTACTTGGGGCAAGGATGAGGCTTCTACACTTTTCACAAGCATTGTGAACAAACTTTTTATTGGTACAACAGTAATCAAAAGCTGTTTGAGGATTCTGCCTTCTATTCTGAACGTTCTCATTCAACCATTACGAATTAGGAGCACTGGAGGTTTTGGAGGAGAAAACTTTAGTGATGATGTTCCACATGATCCTACCAAGGAAGAATCAGTCCACGATATCATTGTGAATTGGCTTCAAACAGCTCTTTCATCACCACCTTTGGTTACCTGGCAAGCTGGAGAACATGGTATGTGAAACGTTCTTAGAGAAACTTGATGTTGTCTGCCTTGATGTTAGTCAATTTATCTTGATACATGTGGCACACATGTTCAACTTTGTGGGCCTGCTATGTTGAGGCAGTCCGCATCACACTGAACTGACAATGCTTACCCTTAAGTTGGAATATAATTTTTTGGGAAACATTGACAATCAATAGAATTTTGATGTTTTTTCCTTTTTTTATCATTAAGAAAAGATTTTTCTAACCTTGAATGTTTTCATATGAATAGGATGTTCATAGGTTCTTTTTTTATGCTAAAGGTCAATCCTATGTAGATCAACAGTTTTAGATGATTGGATCCCTTATTCACGAGCAATGCAAACTAAAGTAGAATTGCTTGTATCTTAACAAAATAAAAGTATCTCTGTACTGTCCCTATTTTGTTATTAGTTCTCTCATCTAAAAATAATAATTTCGGTTAGCAGCCTTACCTGTTCTTTACATAATGGATTCCATGGCATCTTTGTTTCTCTTATTGCAGATTTTGAAGAATGGATTCAAGTGGCTTTATCTTGTTTTCCTTTAAGTAAAACAGGAGGAATAGGAACACTTAAAATGGCATTGTCCAGCAATGTTAGCCAGGCAGAGAAAACATTACTACTGGGTTTATTTCGAAAGCATAGATGTGACAATGCCTCAATGATGCCATTGTCAGTATTGCTAGAGACAACACTATCAAGGCTAATAGCAGTTTCAGTTGGGTATTGCTGGCAAGAGTTTGATGAAAATGACTGGGCCTTTGTGTTATCTCAGTTGCAGAGGTGGATAGAATCTGCAGTAGTTTTAATGGAGGAAATAGCAGAAAATGTGGATTCTCTCATGAATGCTTCCTCTTCTAATAACTTGGAAGCTTTGGTATCAAAACTTGAAAATGTAGTTCACATTTTAGATCATTCTCTTATGGATATTGCAAGAACTGCCCTTTTCATATTAACTCTATTCTGTGGTATTTCTGAACTACAACAATCTGAAGATGCTGAAATTTCCCAACCATGGAGAGCAGAAAGATGGGAGCATCTAAAGGAGCGGATACTTGAAGGTGTTCTTCGCTTGTTCTTTGCTACTGGTGTTGCTGAGGCCATTGCAAGTTCTTATGGTGAAGAGGCCTCATCTGTTGTATCATCAGCTCGGCTTTCTCATTCTCATTTTTGGGAACTGGTTGCCTCTAGTGTTATCCATTCGCCTCATGATGTTAGAAATACTGCAGCACATTCCTTGGAACTTTGGGGGCTTAGTAAAGGGCCTATTAGCTCCTTGTACGCTATTCTTTTTTCCACCAAAGTTATTCCTTCCCTACAGTTTGCTGCTTATATTTTCCTCTCTTCAGAGCCCATCTGCAATATGGCCATCACTAGTGGGAATAGTGCTGGCAACCGGGAGATTGGTCCACCTCGTAATATTGAATCATCTGTTGAAGAGCCCATCCTTTTGAGAGTTGAGATCTCTGACATAATTGAAAGACCACCAGCTGAGATTCTTGAAATGGATTTCGTATCACAATATCAGGTAGTTGTAATTGGTAAACAATCGTTTGGAGGTTGTGTTTTAACTTTTGTCCAGCATGCTAATCTCACGTTCCATTTTATTAGAGAAATTGATTGCAATTCTCTGAACTAAGTGAGTCTATAATATGCCAAAGGCCTGGCAAGCTTGTTTCCATTGATATGTACACACATTTTCTGTCCAGACAATTGACCGTTGTGATGCCCTAGAGTGGATTTAGGATACCCCTAAAATCTCCAAGATTGGTATATCCTGATCCTTCACTCTTTCTATTGTTTATCGACTGTTGATATATTCACTTTGCAGATTGTATTTGTTCATTGTTCAATCTGTATCTCTTTTGGGGCATCTCCTTTCCAAAATGGTGCCCTTTGTATTGTTTTTTAAAATTACTCAAGCAAATGATCATGTATTCAAATGGGGGCCTCAGCTAACTGTAAACTTGCTGCTGCTTGGACCTTTTTTTTTTTTTTTTTTTCCTTCAACTTAAATTTGTGGTGTTTCATTCCTATTGGCACTATTTGGCAGTCTGATGACAAACATGCATCCCTTAACTGTAGGTAAATGCCTTCATTGCCTGGGCTTTGTTTCTTACTCATATACAGTCTCTGCCACCATCATCACCTGCAAGGGAGAGACTCATTCAGCGCATACAGGATTATGCCAGTTCGGCAATATTGGACTGTCTTTTCCAGCACATTCCATTGAAGCTAGGTTCAGCACTTAACATGAAGAAGAAAGATGCTGAACTTCCAATGGAGGCATCTAAGGCCGCTGCTGCTGCTAAGCGTGCCATCATGACATGCTCTTTGCTGTTTGCTGTAGAGTCACTTTGGCCTGTTGGGACTGAGCAAATGGCGACTCTTTCTGGTGCAATATATGGGTTGATGCTTTGCCTTCTACCTGCGTATGTGCGCAATTGGTTTACCAGTTTGCGGGACCGTCCAACATCATCCGCAATTGAGTATTTCACAAAAGTTTGGTGTAGTCCACCGCTTCTTGCAGACGAGTTGTCCAAGGTATGTGAATATAAATTAGTAACCTATGGCTAATTTTGATTTGAACTGGATATCCATGCTAATAAGGTCATGAATATTTGGTTGTCATAAATAGTGAATGAACGTAGTCATATACACTTACATATCCAATATGCAGCTTGGCCCACTTTGGTCAAGGAGCTTCACTTCCAGAGTGGGTCTGATTGTGTTCATGTCCGTAGTCTGCCACCTGTGCAAGTTGGAAGCTGGAGTTCGTTAGCAGTAGAGATAGTGTTAGTATGATTATCTAATATAGTCTGGCTGTTGTCACACTGATACTTATTACAATTTATTATAATATTGACCAGTGGTTTGAGAAGCCTGTGTGTGTATAGGTCCAGCTCATCAAAGTGCACAAGCATGTCCTTGACGAGACTTATGAGAGAGCCAACCTATCTGTCTGGTGGGTCTCACACACACCTATGAATGATATATATCAATGAGAGTTCAAAGGTCCACCCCGACGAATGTTCCTGCCTGTTCTTTCGGTGAGGAAATCATCAATGCTGGAAATAGTTGGCTAAGGGTGTCTATATACCTAGTATGCCCCCCAAGAGAGTGTTGGTGGCCTTTTTTTCTGATTTAAGCGTTCCCTGTTTATCTAGCATGTTGGGTATGGTTTCTTTATCCATTGATTTGCTCGAGGAAAACCATCCATCTTTGATATATGGGGCTGTAGGTTATTTTATTGATTTCATCAGTAAATTAGGATTTTCTTCTTCTTCTTCTTCTTCTTCTTTTCCTTCGGCTCATAATATGTCTCTAGAAGAACAGGTAGAATACTTCTCCTTTCAAATTAACATTTGTCACATTTCTGGTAGGACCTGAAGTGTTTTGGATGTTAATTTGTCGTGAAAAGAGAGTATTGATCAACGGTGCCAAGTGCAAGGCCGCAATGTATTAATAACTCGGTGATGTCCAAGGTCGATCCACAAGGAGCAAAAAGGAAGCAATCAACTCGTACCTGTTCTAAGGAAAATCTAAAGCTATCCTTAAAAAGAAGCTATACAAATCCACACTATTAATCTGAAAAATTAAATTAATTACAGTTCTTTATAGCCAATAAAAATTGCCTAATCTATAAAACCTAGTCTAAAAATCCTAAATAGTAAGCTGCTAACACAATGAAAAGCATTAAACTAACCAATTGCATGAAATAAAATAAAAACCAGAATATTAAAATAAAAATTCAGAGAAATAAAAGTAGCTGGGAATTAAATAAAATCAATGTTTTCTAGGGTTCAAGGATCTTCCTTCTCCTAATGATTGGAGGTATAAATAATCACTGTCTTCCCATGTATGGGTCGTCAATTCACACCGTAGAAGAACGAAAGTAATGTCCTTTTAATATTAATTTCAGAGATGAATTTTTAATCAATTATTGGTCCCAAAGATGTTCATTTGCTCATGCACGTAATGCCTCCAAGCATGCAATGTATCCGGAAAAAAACAAAGCATTAAAAAGGTTACAGTACATGGCAACTAACTTTAAAAACATCCTTCTACGTTAATAAAAATATACGACACTCTTCTAACTCATTACTGTCCATAAAACCAATAAAATTACAAAGGAATCACCCCTACACCTAGAAAACAAAGAAAACTAGCCCAACCATGGTCATATGAAAGACTTGAAAAATTTCAGAACTTGCACAACTTGAAGTTGAGGCCTTCAACGAGGTCTAGAAGGTGGTAATGGTGGTGGAATGGGCCCAAAGTGGTGGTCGGCCAAATGGGTGGCCCTTTGGGTGAGCTACAATGGTAGAAAGGTAGGTGGAGAAGGGTGGAAAAAAGTGGGCTGTGAATAGTGCCCCCTTTTGGTGTATTTATAGTTGTTGCAATGACTTGGGTTCTAAGCAATTGTGGTTTGGGAAGGTTTTGGAGAGAAACAAGGAGATTTTGAGAGATCTAGAAAGTCTTTCCTTGATTCCATGTTGTGCTAGAACTTTCTAATTTTGTCCCCACCTCTTGCTTCTTTGAAATCTTCCACCATGGGGCCCCACTCGGGTCATGCAATGGGCTGGTGGTCCCCCATTAGGCATGGCGTGCTACATCGAAGCTTCTCCCCTTCCTTGCTTGACTCCAAGTTTCTTGATTCTGTTTCCTTCTTTTTCTCAAATTCAAAATTCAAATTTGAATTTCAAAATTTCAATAAAAATATAGAAAGAAATCTAAAATTTTTGCAACAACTCCAAGTGGACCCCACCATGGGGCATGCATGGGAAATCACGCCGTGGCCATGGTTGATCCCATGTTGAGCTATCTTCAATTTTTTTCTTTTCTCTTGGATTTCCTCTTGAATTTCTCCTCACGTGGGTTCCCTCTTGAAATTATTTTTCTACAAAAAGAAATTAATTATACTAAAAAGAATAATTTTAGGTAGAAAACTATCATGCAGTGCATGGGACCCAATTCACACATATGAATGCATGAGTATACCACATTGATTGATTTTTGGTGTAGAATGCAGTGGTGCGAAGGAATTATGCATGTTTATGCGTGACTCAGAAGTTATTCAATACGATAGTTCAATAATCCAAAAGAACATTTCATAAAAAAAAAAAATGCAATTTTATGATTTTTGACCGATTTTCTCATGAAATGCACTTTTGACACTATGATGCATGAATTTATGAAACCCAATGGTTTTTACCTAAATAAGTCCATAAATCTAAATGAAATGATGCGAATGAGATGCAGTTTTATGGACTATCAAGTATCCACCTTAATAGTTCGCTCCACTTCTTTTAGTGGCTGTTTCATTACGGCAAGATGGAAACATTAAAGAAAAGAAAATGAAAAGATACTTATATCAAGATTCTCCCTTCTGTTAGCATTCTATACAATGGTAATTTCTTTTAAATCAAGCAGGTCTGTATGCTCATCTGAGAAGACAGGCAGTCATCATTGACGCGGATAGGTCCCAAAGGACAAATGTCTAGTGTGAACTAGTCGTCATGGATTACCTCTCATTTTAAAGTCCAATTGATATAATTCTTTGAATCAACTTCTATGATGATCCTTTTACTTGTAAATCTAACTAATTACATAAATGTCTAACTCATTACATTCCTTTGATACCATTTGGGCCGAAAATGACATCAAGGCCTCTCTATACTTTATTCTCTAATACTTCAAAAAGGGAACTGTTTCGTGTCATATTGTATCCTATACATTTTTTGTAAAATCCATGTCTCAGCCATATCCATGGCACGTCCTGCCATATCCATCTCCATCCTTGTCTAGGCATTGTAGTCTGCACTGCTATTCATTATTAATCAGCCCCCTTATCCTTGCAGGCTCCACTTTGCCTTTGTCGTGCCATCCACACCTCTTTTTTTTTTTTTTTATAATCATTTTACTTCCTATCATCAATGTGTTTTCCTGGTTGTCTTCTCTCGAAATACCCTCCACTCCATATGCCTTGAATAGTTGAATTCTTTACTCTTCCCAGTTTGCAACTCATACTCTGACAAGCTCAACATATAACTTCAACCGAAGCTCCTTTTTATTTTTTATTTTTATGGATTACCTTTTCATTTCTGCTTTCCAAAATGGTCCATAATAATCTACATTGTTTGCTTACCTAAATGCATTGGTAAAGGATAACATGTTATTCTGACGTTTGTTCTGCTAGTAGTTGGTGACGTTCATCCATGGTCACCTCTGTGTAAATTGTGCGTATTCAAGTAAATAATTTTGGATATGTTTGTTTCTATTGCAGATCAGAGATGCAGTTGTTGTAGATGATAACTTTTCAGTTAGCGTGAGCAAGTCAGCATATGAGGTAATAGCTACCTATGAAAAGGAGGAGTCTGGAATGGATTTAGTTATTCGCTTGCCTTCTTGCTACCCACTGCGTCCTGTGGATGTTGATTGCACAAGGAGTCTTGGTATCAGTGAAGTAAAGCAAAGAAAATGGTTACTGTCTATGATTGCATTTGTCCGCAATCAGGTGATCCTTTTTCCTACTATATTTGTACTAGTAAATATTTAAAGGATCTTTTTTAAGTTTCATTTCTCACAATAAAAATCTCATTTCCCTTGTATAAATCTCTTGTATTTTTCGATCAGTTTCTTTCTATTATGGCCTGAAAATAGGGTAGTCCAATTTGGGCGGCATTTTTTGTGGCTAGGTCTGTCCATGCCCAGTCAAACTGGATGACTGAAGTTATGTTTATAACTTTCTGGAATTGCTGCTTCTGTCTCACTTAGATATTGGAAGTGGATAGCGTAACTCTGTTGACAGTTCTATACAAGTAGTTGTGGAAGGACAGAGTTGTCTCTTGCTGATTAGGGATTGCTGAAAAACCATCCTTATTGGAAGAACATAGAATTCATTTTTTCCTCAGCTTTTTATCATTATTATTAGTTAGGTTGTAGTTACTCTACCTTCTTCACAAAGGTTGAAATCATCCATGTGGAGATCAAGGAACCCCAAGCTAGCAAAGCACTTTCACAATAGATCAGTATTAACATGATCCACCCCAATTTGAGTCAATAATTCATTGTTGTCAAATCGACATGATCTGCATGTGAGAAAAGTGGCTAACTTTCTTTTCCTGTCAGAACGGAGCCATAGCTGAAGCTATACGCATCTGGAAAAGCAATTTTGACAAGGAATTTGAAGGCATTGAAGAATGTCCCATCTGCTACAGTATTATCCACACTGTAAACCACAGCCTTCCTCGTCTTGCCTGCAAGACTTGCAAGCACAAGTTCCACTCAGCCTGCCTCTACAAGTGGTTCTCAACTTCTCACAAATCAACTTGTCCATTATGCCAGACTCCGTTCTGACGTGATTTCAGTGTCTTCTGTTTCAACCTGAAGACAGCGAGATGCTTGTTCAACTCCTGTTGGCAGCAAGTTCAGATTATTGATACAATGGTTCCTTGATTTCGCATGCAATATTGAACTGAATAGATGGGCCTTTTTCTCTGGAAGAGACAGATTGATAACCCTATTTTCTCAAGGGTGGCACCACAGCAGAAGAGGACAGGACCTGCAGCTGCATCTTTTTCTTCTTTTTAGTTTTATAAACGAGCAAAATGCCATATGTTACAAACGAAAATGATTCTGAGGTTGGCAAAACTTTGTAGAAGAGATAGTAAGCCAGCAATTGTAAGTTATTTGTTGAAATCTTGATCCTTAATTGTTGTATGTGAAGTAATTATATATGTATTTTATTCATTTTTTATCTTAATGTTTTTAACATATGATCTTTCTTTATGTCAGGTTTGGAAAATTTTGTCAATTCTTGTAGCGGCGGGAACATAATTAGCTTTTGAGTTTGTTATCCTGTGGATATGGATTGGAAGATGCATTATATCCTTCTGCAGCATGACATAGCTTTTGACATGTAATATACATAGACTACAGTTTACCTGGTCGATCCAGGACCCTCTTCAAAGGGAGAATTAGTAACTGGCAAGCAGTCAGCCCTTTGCGATTCACGCTGAATACATGGTTTGGGGAACCTTGCTCATTTGGTTTAGAGTTATTTGTGGTGGGGCGAGTTCTGTCAGATGAATATTTAGAATCTATGGCTGTTTATATGAAGTTTTTTGCTGTCCATACGCTTGTAATGTGTAAGAGAATCGGCAACGTGGAGATAAGCTCTTAGAGTGATGTAATTACTGAATTTCAATTAGGAGTGTTCAGCCAGTAATTGTTAGAAACTAAAGTTTATTTTAGGGATTTGTGTTCATAATTAATACTCTGGTGGCCCAAATGTTAATAAAACCAGTCTTTGATGTTGATGATGATGATTGTAGGGATCAGTGTTGGGAAAACAATTTGATTAATTTGTCAGTGGTGCCAAGTCCAATATGGGACACCTTCATTTAGACCATTCAGTTCGTAAAAAAAAAAAAGAAGAGAAGAGAAAGTTGGGTTTTGTGGACTTTGCTGACGTTTGCGGAGGATTGTTATGCCGGACATTCGTGGACCAGTTGAACATAGTATGTCCCTTGTGGAAGTGCATGGGAGAATCTTTTGTCCATATGACCCCTGGGATCCACTTAAAACAGATGTGTGAAGGTTAGGATACAGGCTGTAACTGTTCTGTGCTAGTGTGGATATGGTGTATCATCATCATCATCAAAGCCTTACTTCAACTAAGCTAAGCTGTGTTCTTCTACATGAATTTCATTTTTTCATTTTGATCTAGAGCTATGCTACTTGTCCCGGGTTTCATGTCCCGGGACAAGCCCGACTCCATAGGGGAGGGGTATTTTGGTCATTTGAGTCGGGCTTCTCCTGGGACATGAAATCCGGGACAAGTAGACTTTTTGTTTGATCTATTCTTATCTATGTTGTTTGATGGGTTGCACTTCAGATTTATCACTTGTATCATCATTACCATTATTGCTAAGCTGTGTTCTACTACATGAATTTCGTTTCTTCATTTTGATCTATTCTTATCTATGTTGTTTGATGGGTTGCACTTCAGGTTTATCATGTGTATCATCATTACCATTATTGCAGAGCTGCGTCCCAACTATGTTGGGGTTGACTCTATGTATTATGTTTGTCTATTCTAATCAATTTTGAGTCAAATTCTCCGATGGGTTACACTTTGCATGGCAACATGCCACACTGGGACTTAAATATTAGTAGCCGAAACGGATCCCCTGTTTGGTCCGGTTCCATTAGTAGCACTATGTGCTCTTGGGAGAGTTTATTGAGTGGTCCATCTATTAAGCAGATAGAATGATTAAGTTGGACCCATCTGGAGTGTGCAGTGTACAGCTTTTTGTACACTCGAACGACAACAAACAGTATCCAAGCCGCTCTATGCTTCCTGTGAGGGCTTTGATTCCAATCCATCATTTGATTTTTGCCATGCTTTAATCGAAACACCTCTCGCTGCTAAAATGATTCTTAATGAGACAAGTATCTGTTGACAACATATATCCTGAGCTGATGTTAACAGCTGGACATCTGAAATTGGTTAACCATGAAGTTGGTTAATCCGATCCACATGAGCAAGGTAGTCAATAATCAAAGAAAAACAAAAGAATAGTAGGGAGACGGCCACAATCTGGAACTGCTAAATCTTTCCTACTCCAAAATGGGCACCCCTGGATGGTAGTCGGCGTCGACCACATATTCAAATGGGCTCAGCCATTGTGCCCATATGCATGCCCAGCCATTGATTTCAGCCCACGTTATGTTGGGCAGGGAGGGGTCCATCATTCATAGCGATTTGGATCTGGAAGAGTCTACATGGGTTAAGTGTTTAACGGTTCGGATTATCTCTGGGATCCTACATTCCTAGTACGATGATTGAGTTTCAGAAGCTGCGAGAGAATCCGGACTTTCGTCTGTCTTGGCTCTTCTTGAAAAGTCGCACCTTAAAACGATCTTTTGAACGTGTGCATTTTTGGTTCCTTCTACTGCAAGTTTTCGTCCTTCTACTCTCCTCCTTGTCATCTATTGCTAACTTCATTTCCGGTGGGTAAGCAGCAGTTGAAGAAGAAGAAGAATTCAATAGAGAGGACGAATAGAATAGAAAAAAATGGGTGATCAGATGGCGAAAGGGGAGGAGATGGAGAAGAAGGCCGAGAAGAAAATCAACGGCTGGGGCTTGTTTGGATCCAAGTACGAAGACGCTGCTGATCTCTACGATAAATCCGCCAATTTCTACAAACTCGCCAAATCCTGTATATCCATTACGATCGCTCACTTTCTACATAAACCCTTCTTTTCCATTTGTTTTTTTAGAAACTTCTTCTTACTATTTGGGGGTTTTGAAATTGAGAGACTTCATCTCAATTCTAATATCCTTTTACAATCCATCCCTTTCTGAAAATTATAAGAGTACCTCAATGGGTTTGATGAGCTTTTACAGTCGCTTTTACCACAGTCTTGAAATCAGTTTCATTCTTTATTAGGCATGCGTCAAGCAAATCAATTGTTTGTTACTAGTTAAACATCGTGTTACTGATAATCTTCCCAATAATTATGTACTTGAATGATGTTTCAGGGGACAAAGCTGGAGCAGTGTATATCAAGCTAGCAAACTGTCATTTGAAGGTTTATAGTTATTGTTGTGTGTGTTCAAGCTGTTTGCTTATTTGTGCATTGTTCTGATGGTACGGTTGTTGATTTTCTAATTACAGTTAGAAAGTAAGCATGAAGCAGCCTCAGCCTATGTTGATGCTTCAAAATGTTACAAAAAGATCTCTGCTCAAGGTTTTTATTTTTCCAGCTCATAGATATAGATAGATTTATCTCATTCATGTTGACTCTCATGGTTTTGAGTTAAACCTTGGAGTGTTGTGTAAATGGGTCAGGTCCATGTTATACCTGGACCCACTTAATTTTTCCAAGGACCTGGATACAGCTCCATACAGTGGTCTGACTCATACCCGAAACCCACGTCTGATATCACCCACCTTATAACTGAAACCAACATCATCATCATCATCATCATCATCAAAGCCTTGTCCTGACTATGTTAGGGCTGCATCGTCATCTAACAATTTTTTTAATTATTATTTTGAAAAATGAACAACAATTATCCATCTATCTATTGATCAACCCTGAGGGTTTGGGCAATTGGTTAGGACCATGGCTCAGGAACCGGAGGTTGTGGTTTCGAAATCATGCTCTCTCTCTCTCTGGGGCCACTTACCCAGGCAAAAGCTTGAGTTACCCGTGCATGGGGGAGGGAGGGACTTCATGCGCCCGGGGGAATAATCAGTTCTCAAAGAGGCCAGAAATCATTTAATATGAATTTTTCTCTTTTGTGTCTCCTATTTATAACAGATACTCTAAATGTCATTTGCAGAATCTATAACATGCTTAAACCAGGCTATAAATCTTTTCATGGAAATTGGGAGGCTAAACATGGCTGCAAGATACTGCAAGGTTTGTTCGAAAATACTACTGTGGAAAATTTTTCAAAAAAAAAGTGTTGTAGAGAAAAAGAAGGCTGAATCATCCAAAAACTATTTGGTTCGGAAAACCCCTACAAAATATTAGGTCCAAAGTTTGGGCTTGTCCAGTCAAAATCTACATTTTAATGTGAAATTTCTTGATAAAAAATAACCTAAAATTTTAATTTTGGCCAAGTGTTGTGAAAATGTCTTTTTTTTTTTTTAATTCTAATTTATTGACAAAAATTTCCTCCGTTGGGGCAAGAAGTTGGATTATTTTTTGGGTCTCTTGTTAATGGGAAGGGATTTTATTGCCCCCTCCCCATCCAAAATCCTAGATTTATATATGGTTTGTATTACTGGGATATAGTTTATTAAGGTTTTTCCCTATTTTTTCCTTTAAATATATAGTTTACTCACCTTTTTACCATTTTCAAATGTGCATTATTGAATTGTTAATATTTCCTCAAACAATATTAGAATTGAAATCCCAAAATGTCGAATTAGCCGAAATGTTTCAATCTGGAGTCAAAGAGACACAATGCCATAAACAAATTTGCCAACTATGTGTGTTGTCCATGGTTCCCTTCTGAGAATGTTGCCCACCTCGTTGATCATCATCTTCGACATCCTTTGGTTTCCTATTGACATCATTCTCTTGATTTTGGATTGCACTTTATCAGAAAAGTGGCTTAAATGTAACAAAGCTGCCATTTTACCTAATAATCATCATTTGAACAACGTATGTGCTGTCGTGCACCTTTGCCCTATAATCAGCTTCAAGGAAAAAGGGTGTTTTAAAGAACCAGAGTTGGGGATGATGCCTGTTTGATAATGTTGCCTAGTTGGTTAATGACCCAGCTTCGATATCCTTTAGTTGCCTATTGAAGCTGTAATAATCCTGATTATAAACTGCTTTCTTTTCTTTTTGGCTGGATGGGTGAGTAGTTCACCACCTGTGATACAACCTGCCTGCCCAGGGATCTATTCCTGGCAGCTGTGTGAGATGAGACGCCCTTGCCACTGGGGTGTCTCGAGTTTCTCGACTGCACCTTGTTTGTAAGAAAAGAGATAAAGATGCCCATTTCATCTAATAACTACCATCGGAACAACTTATGCGCTGTTGTGCACCTTTGCTCTATAATCAGCTTTCAGCTTCAATAGAGACAAGGGTGTTTGAACCTGAGTTCAGTTTTAAAATGTGCACCCCACTTTTTGGAGTCCACTTTGTTTACTTCCTAATAGTTATCGGCTTATCTTTCTTCATATGAAGTTGGCAACTGCTTAGTAGAGGCTTGGTTTTGGTTCCCACATCTTTGTGCAGGAAATTGGTGAGTTATATGAACTTGAGAAAAACATTGAGCAGGCCATGGATTATTATGAACGTTCTGCTGATCTCTTCCAAAGTGAGGAGGTTACAACTTCCGCTAACCAATGCAAGCAGAAGGTTGCACAATTTGCTGCTCAGTTGGAACAGTATGTCACCTTTTGCCAAGAATAAATTGTTCTCTTTTTCATGGTCCCATAGTGCATTTACTCTTTAATAGTTCATCTTTGAAGTTCACATTCGGCATCATAAGAACAGACACCAATGATAGTTCTGGAATATCAACATTGCCTTTCCTTTGGTAATAATCTTGAAAGAAAATCTCATGACACAGAGGCATCTCAGGATCTGAAGCTAATGTACAGTGAGAA
This sequence comes from Umbellularia californica, assembly GCA_028538565.1. Classification (NCBI taxonomy): domain Eukaryota; kingdom Viridiplantae; phylum Streptophyta; class Magnoliopsida; order Laurales; family Lauraceae; genus Umbellularia; species Umbellularia californica. The sequence goes on along the minus strand of JAPQWN010000001.1, from coordinate 5,388,998 downwards.
TATCTTTCTTTCATTCAGGCTGAAATATAGTCTGGAAACACCTAAGATTTTTATCAGATCCCTATCCAGAAAAGTGTGTGATGCTTTAGATGGTGTTGAATACAATCTGTAGCAACCAAAAAATCAGAAAAAAATAAAATATTCTATCTTACTTTTTTTCTTATGAATTTTCTGACAATATAGGAATGTTTCCTTTTTGTAGAACTAATAAACAATCACTTCAATCTATTCAAGTTTCCAAATCTACTTCATTTAAAAATTCCTAAATGCTGAGCAAGCATAAAGGTATGATTCTTGAGGCAAGAAGACGACCGCACAGCTTCTGTATGTCCTAAGAAACTGTGCATATGGATGTGTTCTCAGCAGGGACTATTGAGAATGAAGAGAAAACAAAGGAGGAAGATTGGGAGAAAGAGGATGGATAGAGAGGAAAGATGTCAGAAGTTACAGAAGAGCTTATGCTCTGGTACCATGTCTCAAAAGAAGGAATATTATTGAGAGATTTCAATCTGATTCCCAATCCTAAATGAAGCTGTTATAAGCTCGATCTTTTAAAAAGCCTGTTTTCATTTTCAACTCATCAGCTCCCTCTCCAAACAAAGAAATGGGCAATGGAACCACATGCATTTAATGACCCTATATCCTTTTGGAATTGAAGTCTGGAGATATTGGAATTTCTTTTTGGATAATTGGTTTTATGGACCCACATGGTGGAGCCAAGGGGGTTGAGGGGGGCAATTGTCCCCTCTCAACTCTTTCTTTGCTTCGATTAAAGAGGAGAAATTTTAGGAATCGATATAGGAATTTTAATTTTATGCCCTTTTGCCTCCTTAAAATTCTTTGCTCTTTACAAGAAGAGTGAATTTGAGAAATAACAAGGGCATCCTTGTCTTTTGCTTTCTTCTAGAACTTAAGAAGGAACGAACTTCTCATATCCCCTTTTAGAAAGTTTTGCTCCTTATTCTTCTTAATGTATGGGCAAAGTGGACATACCATATCTCAATGGTTTTTTTAAGTATTTTCTTTTGTTGGAAATCCTTTCAAGTAGAGTTTTGTGAGGCTCTTGAGTGGAGCCCACTTCTGAAAAACGAAAATAGGGCCATAATGCAGATCCTATAGGGCTGATCTCCTAAGTGGAGTCCAATAGAAGGCCTACATTATATTTGAGTGAAATTTCTCATAGAAAAGGAGGTACTTATTTTGTGGCCTACTAATGATTTCAAGGCCCCACAATGTTATTTATGTGGTGGAGATGGGAAAAACAGCCCATTGATGAAATTTCTCAATCATTGAAAAAAGGCCTCCTGATATAGCATAAAGTCCATATCAAATTTAACCCAAATGACCCACCTTCATATTGATAACTTTTAGAACACTCAAATAAAATATTAAAACCATTCAGATATCTCATAAAAACCGATTTGAGATCGATCGCTACAAAATATTTATATTTTTATAAAATTTATGTTCAGTCTAAAATTTACCGTGAGACATTTAAGTGAAAATTTTAAGTGAATGGGCCATTTTTTGAATGGTCTAGATTTTCCATAAGTCCACTAACATTGTTGGTTGATCATCCTTGCCACACCCCCCAACCAGAAACTGAACCCGACAACGTGGGATCTGACCTTAGTAATCCTCTCCTGTTATGTTGGCCCACTTCTAACTTAAAAAAAAAAAAAAAAGAAGAAGAAGAAGAAGAAAAAATACCTCCGGGATTGATCAGGTACTCGAGCATCCTTTTACAAACACAGATATTTTCATTGTATAAGCTCCTCAGTAAGACCAATTAATATACAGGGAATTGTTGTGCTTGGATGTAATTACCTACCCTATGGGAGGGATGAGTTCTCATTTTCTGTCAGTATGATGGTCAAAGATCACTGCAATTATGCTATATATCTTATCTGTTATATGAGGCTAACTAACCCTATTCGAGATTTGCAACTTCGAAGTTGTACATAGACAATCTAATCATATAATTTTCTCTTCTATTGGTTCCATTGCATCTGCTTGATATACAAGTGACATGATTGACTGTCACAACGCAATGGTGACCTATCTACATTACAAGTTCACAACAGGGTTATCTTCTGTTTCCTATGTTTTTTTTCCCTTGTATATACTCCATATTGAAGTTTTCATCAAGAACCAAATTTCTAAATATACCTCCAGTACAATTTTTTGTATTTCAATTTTTTTTAGACTATTGCCATCATAAGTTATTGAATTTTAGCAGTATTAACTTGTATTCAGACCAAGTAGACCTATGGAAATTGACATGTTTAGCTTGGAGCTGCACTCACTATTTTTCTGCAGTTAGAATATTAACATGGCACAATTGGATATGCATTTTTTTTCCGGTTCCAGATACCCAAAAGCAATTGAAATTTTTGAGACAATAGCGCGTCATTCTATGAACAATAATCTTCTCAAGTACAGTGTCCGGGGTATTCTTCTCAATGCTGGTCTCTGCCAACTTTGTCGAGGGGATTTTGTTGCAATAACCAACTCATTAGAGCGATATCAGGTGAGTGTGGGTTTTGTTCATGTTCAAATTGATGATTAGTGCACGGAGACACGTCAGGACATTTGATAATTTTGCTATTGCTTGCAGGAACTTGATCTAACTTTTTCGGGCACACGTGAATACAAGTTCTTATCTGTAAGTTAAATTTTTTTTTTCTTGGTGTCCTGTTTCTGTAATGGTTTTTGGTCTCTCAATAAATTGTTATTGTTACTGATAAAAAAAAGAAGTTATGATTAATCTGGAATACGGACGTGATTTCTTTTTAAAGTACTTCACATGTTTTTGAAATTGTGAAGTTCTGGTGCGGGAATAATCTTATTCTTATTGGGAGTGTGGCTGAGTTTGTTAAATCATGTTTACTCTCTCTCACAACAGCATTTAATGCCTTCTTCCCATACATCAGAATAGAGAAATAAAATTCATGTAGCAGGCTCCAACCTAGTTGGGACGAGGCTATGATGATGATGATTTAACGCGTTCTTATGTATTTTGGTTATACAGCCCTGAGGAGTTCTTGAAAATTGGCCATTGAATTATTTGAAAGCATTTATCAGAACATAAAAGTTGAAATTATGAAAGTTCACCAAGGTAGTAAAAAGAGTTGTTCACAGATGGGTTTCTTTCGTGAGACAGGCTGAAATCTTGCTCTCTTTCTCATGGATAAATCTCATTATAATTTAGAAACAGAGGGATGGGTAAAATGAACTCATTGTATCACAATGAAAGTTGTGCCTAAAGTTTTTCACAGCTCAATCCTAAAATAATTGGGATGTTCCCAATTATTCAGGTCTATTTGCATTATGAAGTTAAATTGATTATGCAAATGTCCAGTCTTTGTGTGGAAACAAAATGTGAATGTTTTCTTCAAGTTGCTATGTGAGGCTAGATCAAATTGCCATTCATGTTTTTCAGGATTTGGCAGCTTCAATAGATGAGGAAGATGTTGCAAAGTTCACTGATGTGGTCAAGGAATTTGATAGTATGACTCGGCTGGTATGCTTTCTTTAGACTGGAAGTGACTGATAGGTATTTCGACACATGCAAGCACAGATAGACACATGCACTTAATCTGCTGATACTTAGCAATGTAGTTCACCCTTGTCACGAGCAACTGCCTCTGGGGTGCCCACTTGCATGTCAAGGATGGAAAAGTGATAAAAAATAAACATAAAATCTAATGGAAGGTTTAGTCCTGGTGAACGCATTCAAGTTTGAAATTCATAATTCAGGAACTTAATTTGATTTGAAAATTCAATGATGGAGGTTCATTTGTTTTGCTTCAAGTTTTTTCTTATTCATAGATTTGAGTTTGACAAGTTCAATGAACTAATTCTGTCTGCCTAGACTATAAACCCCTTGTTAGGGCTCAGATCTTCACTTCGACCTCCTCATTATAACTGCCATTATATTAACTATGGACCAAAGTTCACTCTAATCAGAGTTGGATCCACCATCAGATTAGTCACTTGTAACATGTGATTGAAATAAAAACCAAAGGAAGTAAATCTCATGTTTTACAACCGATCAATCTTAAGGCAGGGCTACGGGTGAAAATCTGGGCGGGCGGCTCAAGCCCAGCACGAAAAAACCGTGCCTGGGCTGACGGGACGGCCCGGCCCGGCCCGGCCCGGCCTGGCAGCCCCACTGGGCCGTGCTGGGCCAGGGTTGCCAGGCCTGAGGCCCAGCCCGGCCCGGCCCGGTTAAAATTCGTGCCCGTGCTGGACCAGTGTCCTAGAGCCCGCGGGCGGCCCGGCCCGGCACGAGGCACGAGGCACGGCCAGGCAATTTGGAAGAGAGGAGGAAAAATGTACTTAATGAAATATATCACTTTAATTATATATTTTATATGAGAATGTGTGCCTGTCCGGCCCTGGTCCCTAGCCTGCATTAGTTGGATTTTGACTCTGCTTTTAGGCCGACAGGCTGTATCCATGCCTAAATTTCTGTCCTGATTATTGCATTGAATCGATAGAACCTGTCAAAATGTATTTTTATATCCCTGGCCCAGTCCAACAACACCATAGTCACTTATAAACCATTATATATTTGCAAATGGGCTGGGCATGAGCCTGAGTTCGAAATCCATGGGCTAGACCCGGTCCTAAATAACTGGCCCTTTATTTAAATAAGCTGGTCCTGTGAATGATAAAAGATCCACATCATTTGCATTCCACTGAGCCCATTTTCACCAACAGTCCAGATCCAACACACGTGTGGCAACGACTCGCTTGAGAATCTAAACAGCTGCCATAGTCCGTACTCTGACAGTCTTCCTCGTGCCAATTTTTTTTTAAAAAAAGGGGAGGGGGATATGTGGGCCGCCCATGGGCTGCACGGCCAGGCCCGACTAGGGCCCAGCCCAGCCGTGCTGGGCTGACCCCAGAGCCCTTGGGCCAGGCATGGCACGGCCCGCATAATTACATGGGCCGTGCCGGCCCAGCCCGTGCCCGGGCCGGGCCCTTTTTCTGCCAGCAAGGCCCAAAATTTCACCCCTAGGCAGGGCCAACTCCGATTGGAATTGGAAACGCAACTTGTGGATCTATATGTTTGTCCCACATGTGCTAATGTGTGCGTTTCCTGTTCTTGCATATTATTTTGTTTGAGTTCCTTACATGGCATTTTGATGTGCTGTGCGCAGGATACCTGGAAAACTACTCTCTTGTTGAGAGCCAAGAGTGCACTAAAAGCCAAAGAAGTTGAAGAGGATGATCTTACCTAGCTAGTCTGTTCCCAAACTACTCTCTCTGCTTTTGGTTATATTGCTAGTCTCACTGACTAGCAGAGTTATTTCTCAGTGTTGCTTTCTTGCATGCATCAGATTTGTTTGGGATATATAGCCAAAACTATTATTTGATTGAGCTGTATTGTATGTACAGAGTTCATAAATTTCTTTTGGAAGTGTTCCGTTTCGAGTCTTTTGGTCCTTGAATGATCTCAAGTTGGCATTCTGTGTACATGGTAATTTCGGCAGAATGCATGACCCAAAGGTGCAGCTATGTGTTTCTTCGGGGGGCTGTTTTTTTCCTCCCTTTTACAATGTTCATTGTAGAAATGACTACTCATATTTGAGATTGTGAGGTATCTTGGTGTATACTATTTGCAATGATGTAGTGTTAGTGGATGAATGAAGAGACGGCGTAGATGTGAAACTTTAGTGAAGGGAGAAGACTCTTTTGAGTCCAAGTCATACAAAGCCAAAAATATATGAATTTTAACTTTAGTGTGAATGTAGATAAAGACAAAAATCTCGTGTAAATTAAAGATTAAGGGCACGTTTGTGTACACACCATTTCCGCGGAAAGAAGAAATTGCTACGTCAGCAAATTCCATAGAAATAAAAACCTCGGAAAAGGATTTCCATAGAATTTAGATTTTCATGTTTGGTGCAAAAAGAGTTCACTCATTGAATTGGTGCTAATGTTGTTTGGTGCGACTATTGATTCTTTATAGAAAATCAAAATTTCTTATTTGGTGATATAATTTTTTGAAGAAAAATAACATAACATGTATATTATTTATTCAACATTAAATAATAATTTATATAAAGAAATAAAAAATGAAAGAGTTGTAGGGTTTTTGGGTTGAAATGGACAAGAGTGAGGAAAAGTTGGAGAAGTTTTCTGAGGAAATCCATTTTCCATAACCCCCCATAGGAAACTCATTTCCACCATTATCAAGGAAAATGCTGATGAGGCAGAAATGCATTTCCGCGGAATTATTCCGCACCAAACACCGGAAAAATGGGTTTTTCGCGGAAAACCGTCCATTTTTCCGCGGAAAAGTGTTACACAAACATGCCCTAAAGCATTCCTCAAAGAGGAGAAATGTTCACCTATGAGCTATAAAATAAGCAGTCCAGCTCTCTGGGACCCGCTTGGGCCCACTTTTGATTTGTGCAGACTCGTCCCCCAATGACCTAGCACTAGGCACAATTTCACTGTCAACAATCTCTCATCTGCTGTTGGATTGGATCTCAAATAAATCTATAGTTAAAAGGTTACTAAATATTAATGCTATTAAACTTTTGAGATTGCCCCACATTGTGATGATTAAAAAAGTGGCTACATGAGAGATATCTTGGTCGGGCCCATTTAGCCGCACTAAATATAGAGAAGCATCCAAAAGCAGGTGATTGCTACCATCCAACTGATTTGGATGGACCGTGGATCTCCAGCCCGATCAGACATTTAGCACGAGTCCACGTCATTGTCCCTCACCAGCTGGTGAGGGATGGATGCATAGGAATACTCCCCTCTTTCTCTCTCTCTCTCTCTGGCATCCATGGCAGGGATCTATCCTCATCTTCATTTCTCGTGCATTTTTCATTCTGCAATGTTTTTAATGGATGCCCCCCCTTTTCGTCTGTGCTAAACGCTGCATTGCTTGGTAATGTTTCTGAGCATAATAGTCAAAGCACTGCAACCATGGGCTGTCTTCCACTATTTTTTATTTTTTATTTTTTTTTATCAAAATCATATGGATTGTGTTTTATCTATTTCAGCAAGAGGTGTCTTCTTTGATTATTAATTTCAATAAAAAAAGGTTCTCTGATAACATTATAGTGCGAAAGCATTTTATTGCATACGGAGCTTATGATCTGCTTATGTTATTGTTTGTCGATTTCTAGTTTGTTCCGGCAGAATGTGAAAGACATTTGCTCATCATGTGGTTGTTCAAAGTGTACATGCCAATGAGGCAAATATGTGTTTTAATTAATGGGCCTCACCTGATGAACGACCTCAAATGTAGTGAACAAATTGGTAGGTTTGCCACATTGGTTATTAGTCTCAGAGAGATTAGAGTGCAACACATCTATTATATTTGATTATTGGTCTCCTCATTGGTTATTAGTCTCAAATATGTGCTGGCCTCACCTATGATTTTTTTTTTTTTTTTTGGAAACAAAATATAGGTAGAACCAACTACCTCTTCAGAAATTAAATAATTTTTTCCAACAGTTGAGGATGAGAAACGCCCAAAGTTAGTATTAAATCTTCTAAGGAAAAGGCACAGAGGAAAGAACAATTATACCACGGGTGTAACAGGAGAGGCGTGTCACATGATTGGCGCAATTGTCCTTTTCTATTGAAGAGGTAGCACAAAAAAGTCTACTTTTTTCCAATGCAATTCTCTTGTCATCAATTATTATTTTTTAATAATACATTGTCTTATTCTTATTTCAGCTGCACAACCCAAGTCCATAGAAGATAAGAGAATATAAACTCTGACTCATACGATGGTGAGTCTTTGGACATATCCACTTTTGATGAGGAACACTAATCCGTCCTACGAAAGTACCCTCTCATGGGGAGACCCTTTCAACACTCTACTTGGCTAAAAGCATCCACAATTGTGTTTGCCAATCTAAATTGGTGTCGGAAGACAATGTTAATAATGGGAGATACAGCCCATATTTCATTAAAGATAAAATAGAACTTCCAAGGATTAGCCTTTCAATTAGAAACCCATTCGACCAATCGCTCTCCACAATAAAAATACCATGATACAAGTTGCATTATCAAAAAATTGTGTTGCATTGTTCTAATTGGCATGATTTCTTTCTTTTCTTTTCTTTTAAAAAGTGTTCTTGGTATAATTATTTTCCAAAAATATACACCACTCATGATGAGGAAGATGGACAAGAGTGCCAAAATCACAAAGCAAGACAACAAATAAAGACTTCTGTGCTAGCAAGACTAAAAATGTGCAAATCTGATATTACATGGGAGTCCTTGAAATGTAGATTACAATATTGCTTTTGATGGAAAAATAAAAAGATACTTAGACTGCAACAATTATGGGGTTTAATGAGGTGAGGTACAGAGCATGGATGCACGTCATTCTAGTTCTATCCAGTTGTGCTGTGTTTATACTATGATTGCCACTAGTTTGGAATCACCAGTACCTACAAAGTCGGGATTTTTTACCAGCAAGTTTTCAGTCTCTTCTATATTGCTGATAACCCAGGGATGTTCTTGAAGCCCTCTTAGCCCTCGGAGCTCCACTACCACTTCCTTCATTGTAGGCCTTTCCTCTCCTTTAAGTCTTACGCAATGCTTCACAAGTCGAGCAATTGCAGTTAGTTGTTCTTCTCGACCTTCTTTTAGAATTCTGTTGTCTACCACTTGAAGGAGGCGATTCTCTTTCATTGCCAAAAGAAAGTACATAGCTAGATTTCTCTCTTCCTCGGTTCTATCGAAACATACAGGCTTCTGTCCGGTTAAGAGTTCTGCCAGAACCACTCCAAAGCTATATACATCGCTCTTAGAAGTAAGTTGACCTGTTTGGAAATATTCTGGATCTAAGTATCCAAATGTCCCTTGAACCAACGTTGCTATTTTAGTTTGGTCAATAGGGACCAATCTTGAAGCTCCAAAGTCGGACACTTTGGCATTGAAATTATTGTCTAAGAGTATGTTAGCGGACTTGATGTCCCTGTGAAATATTGGCATTGAAGCAGCAGAATGTAAATAGGAGAGTGCATCTGCTATTTCTTCAGCAATCCTTAAACGATCTCTTAATGATATCAACGGCACATCGACCGCATCATGGATGTGTTGAGAAAGGGTCCCATTAGATACAAATTCATATACTAGCAAGGGGACTTCTGCCTCTAAGCAACATCCCAAGAGCTTCACCACATTCCTATGGTTGATTTGGGACAAAATTTCTACCTCATTTATAAATTGCTCAATTTGACTCGTATCAACAACTTTAGATTTTTTAATAGCAACTATTCTATTGTCGGGTAGAACTCCTTTGTAAACTATACCATAACCTCCTTGACCAAGTACTTTGTTCACATTATAGTTATCGGTTGCCCTTTTTAACTCTTCTGTAGTAAAGATTTTGAAAGCCCCAGCACTATGAGAAGATATCTTTTGCCGTAACAGCATACATCCATTTTGTTGAAGAACTTTTCTTTAAGTTTATTGATCTTTCTCTTTCTCCATATCCAATATGTCCAAGTACTTCCTATGAGTAAAAATAGGAAGCTTAAGCCAGTTCCTGCATTTATTTTTGTTGAAGTTAAATGCATTAATTCTCCAAATAGATATAACAATACATGTATTCAACAGATAGATCATCATTTGGAAAGTCCACCATGCATAAGATATTGTCCAAAAATTAATCCAATCATATGTTACAAGTAATGGGATTAATAGGACCGTGGAGTGTGGATCATCTGATTGCTTACTTCATTATAAACCCTCGCTTCCTCTAATGTGGAATACAAATATCTCTTTTACTTCAATCGTGTGGAGTTTTTTCGCAATCATGTAATAGAAATTAGTTATCATTTTTTTTTTCAACTAAGATTGGGGTATTACCTAAAACGACCTTCAGTATCGGAAATTCTTTGTCATCCTTGGTGCAGCCTTCTCCGTCTTTTTTACCATCACCATGGGTGCCCTTTGGGCAAATGCAATAGTAACCCCCTTCTGTGTTTTTGCATGTTGCTATAGTTTCACATGGATTGTTGTCTTTCTCTTTACATTCATCAATATCTGCATACCCAACATAAATAGGAACATGTTATGGTGCAACCCAACCATAATGCAAATTAAAGTGAAAGTTAATGAAACCAGTTTATACCCAAAAATTTGCTATAAGAAGCTTAGTATTGTAACAACTCATGATATTTGGTTGGTAACAACAACTCCATACATGAAATCCGGCTTGAAAGTGGAGTCCTTGATCCCAATGATATGAAGTAATTTTCCTTAGAGGTTGCTAAATGTCTAATCAAAGATGGTGGTTCGTCATTATCATACTTGAGAAATTTTGAGCCTTTAAACCATTGTAGTCTAAATTTCTACGAACAAAAGATATTATCTATGTGACTAATCAAAAGAAACATCATGAGTCTCAACAACCCACACCCCATATAAAAGTAAATAAAACAGAAGTCTACCTTGGCATCCTTGGTCGATATAAGGGTTCCCTTTGTAACCCTTGAAGCAACTGCACCCGTACCCATGACCATTAGTTGAATAATAGCAGTTGCTATTCTCACTGCGACAAGCATATGCAGTCTTGTTTAGTTTAGCATCTTCGCATGTCTCATTGTTTGCCACCCAATCGACCACCACTTGCATGTCTTTGCTTCTCTCACATAAATTGGTTCCATCAAGATCTGATTTGTAGAAATTGAATTGCTCTTTGTCCACAAGGAATATATATCCGTCTTGATTCCGGGAATCCCAGGGCCGAGTAAAGCCCTCGATATTCTTGAGGCCGTTAGGGATGGAGAACTGGCAACAACCCGATTCGTCACAAACCCCATCAGCAATACTGGCATTACCTCTGCAATAGGAAAGGCATGATGTCATCCAATAACGTCCGTCTTTCTTTGGTCCCCCAAAATACCAAAGAAGTTGCAACCAATGGCAGTGAACTTATTGCGGGTGTTTGATAATGTATATGTGCTGTCACCCAAGTAGATATAAAGATCCCCACTGCCCGAACACCCTTCTATGGAAGATCTAATGCTCATTTGTACTAGCATTGATATGTGCATGACCTCCATGTCGCGGCCCTCCCTACGTAGAATGGTTTTGTAAGGTGTGGTGTTATTGCCCTCCTCGCAAATTAGCCGAAACTTTTCGTTTCTGACACACTTGGTATCATCTCCAATGCCAAATGGGTAAGGAATCAAGACATCTCCACATTTATCCTGGCATCTTTCTACAGTTTCTAAACCTTTTACAGCTGCTGCTAGAAACCAAAATACTAAAAGCCATAAAAGCAAAGCCATCACTCTTTTTCTCTCGCTGCAAAACATGGAAGATGTATTTCTCCCTATATCATTTTCTTCCCTTCCTCTATTTAAATATATTGAAAAGTACTAAACAGGAGATCCGTCGAGATACAATTTATTTAAGAGTAGTGGTCCAATGGAATGGAGGAGTCAAAAGAAGACTTACCAGTATGGTTTCCTTTGAAAAGTCCACGGAAAATTCGCTTTGTGGAAAGGATTTATATAGTTTTCAGATGAATATATTTATAAGAAATCCATATGAGCCATGCTACTTGTCCCGGATTTCATGTCCCGGGACAAGCACAACTCCACACAGAGGGGCATTTTCAAAAATGATCAAAATACCCCTCTGTGTGGAGTCGTGCTTGTCCCGGGACATGAAATCCGGGACAAGTAGACTTTTTGAATCCATATTTACATGCATATATAATAATGGGGAGCGGACTCACTGTACGCGTCTTTGACTGAGAAATGACTTTGAGCCTTCTTTCGCACGCGTTCGAATGGGAACCACGTATTCATACATGGAGTAGTGGAGTTCGCTTCTTTGGACGTCATGTCATTCAATTGACTAACACATCACTTTGGAGTTTGAACTATTCTTCATACGCGTTCAAACGTGGAACAAGATCGAAGTGATCAGAGAAGGAATAAAAAAAAATCACACTGTTGACCTTTATCAACGCATAAAAGAAAAAAACTATTTTACATAACTATAAAGAGTTTTCAAATGGCCAAGCACTCCAATAATTTTATTTTACTGGTGCATGTGGAATTGTGGATAGCTCATTGGGATTAGTTCTCTACCGTCTGAGCTTGACTGTTCGGCTGTTCGTTGCTGGGTTCAGGGTAAAGGCTCCTGGACAGTTGGCATGAGATAACGCTGAATTAGAAAAAAAAGAAAGAAAGGAGTTTTCTAAAGATTATACAAATTTTTTGAATGTATACAAATGGGACCTCTAGTTATGATCTAACTGCTACTCTGATAGGCTCAACTGTTGAGGGACCATGAAGATAAAAGTTCTATCATATTTATTTTGATCGGTGCTCTATCGGATTCTAAGATCTCAGCCATCCAACATTTGGCCATCTGTTTAGGAAGCCATTTTGGGGGGGATTTAGGGTTTTTTTTTTTTTCCTGAGAAAGAGGGATATATATAAATTAATCACACAACAGAACAACCCAAAAGAGGCCACAAACTTAACAGACAGTCATGACAACACACAGAGCAAACATAACACCACCCAGGGGAAATTCTATATGCACCCTATCATTTGCTGACCACACCCACATTCCTTATTAACGGTTATTTTTTTTTTCTAAAATATGTGTGTGCTCAGCAAGTGAGATGGTGCATGTAGAATTACCCCACCACCCAGACCATCCACCAACTGCCACTAAAGACTACCCACCGATGCCTGCATTAAACCTATGCAACCATTACAAAAGGTTCCATTCAGAAGGGCCTTTGGAAGTGGACCCGATATCAGTCACCGAAAAGCTGCCCATTCTGTTGACACATTCAAATGATAGTAGGATCTTTCTAAATGCACCCTTGTTTGGTAATTTTACTTGTAAAGTCAAGTAAAGTTAAGTCAATTAAAACATCCCATCAAAAGCACCTTTTTACCAAAATTCCCTCCATCTTTTTTCAAAAAAGTCAAAAAGCAACTACATTTACTCACTAAAAGACAAAAATACTTCACTTTTCCATACAAAAAGTCAAAAAGATTCCACAACAAACAACTAAAAATAAAATACCATCATAACCCACTTATATTTTATTCATTATTCAAAATCAACTTACTTCACTTGACTCAATTAGTAGAGTTACCAAACGGGCTATTATGCCTATGTAATCTAGTGTGTGTCTTATCATGTATGTGATAAGAAAGATGTGCAAAAAGCCCATGCCTGGCTGCTGGCTGCTGTCAGCTATCTGCTATCTGCCGAGTCAAATCCAACCGATCCTTCCATCCCTATACACTCATTTATCCATTGGATCAAACACCCGAAACACAATACATCCTGTTCATTTATTTTCTAGTATTAATATTTCAGTTTTTTCTTTTAGAGAAAAATGAATAGTTGAAACAAATCAAAACAATGTTAGACCATGCATGTATTAAACCATGAAGCTACTAGCTAGATGATCAACAATGCCTGGCAATTAAATCTTTTTAAAAAATGCTCTCTACTTGTTAAAATCTTAAAGCAATTTTTTTTTTAAAATGCTCTCTCCCACAAGACTTTTATTTTTATTTTATTTTATTTTTTTTAAGTAACCAGGCAAACTTTCTTGGGTCTGCCACTTACCATCAATAAAGTCCAAAGAAAGTAACCAGGCAAAATGCCATTTAATGGCCAATTCGAATCTTCCAAATTTGTAGGTATATGAAAATGAAATGGTACGAAATCATGAAGATGTTAAGCACATAATTCAGCAACATTTAAACAAGAAACAAAAATTAATCTGCTAGCTATAGATAATAACTCTTGATTCCCAAAATGTCTATTTTCATATATTTCCATAAAAATCTCAATTCTTGGAACAATCAAAGCGGAGGACTAAGATGCAGAACACCAGATGCACAAACCAGATCCAGTCCCTTCATCACAGAAGTGGTGGGCCTCACCTTAAACATTGTCAGAAATCGTGGGGCCCAGTATCTCACGTGGGCTCAGTCAAATTGATGTCAAAGAGTTTAATCTTTGAAATACCTTTAGGGCTTGTTTGGATGCACAAGAAACGAAATAAAACAAGAAGACGAAAATGTTACAAACAAATTTTCCATCGATATGGTATGATATTAACTCAATTCCAATTATGTTTTATTTTGTCAATTTTTAATAAATAGTTGTTAATTTCTAACAGAATTAATACATTTTCAGATATTCAATTCGCGCCAATCTCTAATTGATTGGATTCAACATACCAGACGCAATTTAGGATATATCATTGTCATTAAAAGGTCAGAGACTGGTATAATCGGGAAGAGTCCTAGACTGTTGTTCGAATGTGATCACGGTGGCACATATATAAGCAATAAAACTTCCACGAATGATACAAGCACAAAAAAAAATAAAATTGATTGTCTTTTCAGAGTGAAAGGGGTGAAAATGCAAACAGGTGATGACAGGATGACAAGGGTGGTATGTGGAACACATAACCATACCCCTGCATCATATATGGAGGGACATCCATACCTCGGTCGGCTCTCTGAATCCGAAATTCAGTTCACTCGCATGCAAGTGGGGCCCACCGTTTGACCACCTGACCGTTTGATTACCCCCTCCCAGCAAGTGGGGCCACTTGCAAGTCTTGCAACCACCCTATTCAAGTGGGACACACTGTATGATGTGAGACGTACACTGTACCCTACCGGCTACCATGGACTGCGGGCCATTTTTCGTGACAAAAGTACTGGGTCATCCCTTGAAATTTAGGAGAGAAATTCACAATATGCAACGATGGGTCAAGACTCAAGACTCACTCGATTACAGCCTCGCATGCATGGCACGTGTCGTGTTTTCTTTTTAGTGTTACACATGCATGAAAATCTTGGACACTATCATTTTTCTGTTGCTTCCAGTGTGAGGCTATGTCAGATGCCATTCAACCCACAACAGTACAACACCCCTATTCCATAGGCTAGTATGTAGATTGGGTGCATATAGCACCACCCATGATAGTAGTGAAGAAGAAGCTTCAGCACATTATTGAGAGAACTTGAATGGATGTGCAAATCTAGGTGAACCCACAAGTGTGTGGAGAAAGAAGCTGCACAACTTCAAATCTGGACCATGTATTGGCTCACACTTTCTTCCATGCCGACAGCTAAAACAAGACCTTGACTTGATTATTGTGGGATGTGGGTCTCTCTTTCTTTAACTTTCCAAGAAGCAGGTTCTTCTTATCTAAGGTGGGTCCACAGGTGTGTAGAGAAAGAAGCTGCACAACTTCTTCTCTTTTAAAAGGGGCTAGTAAGACTCATAAAAACGTCGGTATCCCCATCATGGCTCTCATATAGTGATAATGTGGACCGGTTTAAGATGGGTGTCATCTCATCTAGGCTATATTCTAAAATCTCCATTCAGTGGGTCCCACCGTCCAATTAGACACATGATAAAACCGTGATTAATGCCACACCAATACCTTGTTATATTTTCAATCATATTCTCCATCAGATGGTGGTCCCTAATCATATTTCATTAAAATTTTAATACATATCTCTATAGGGTATGTGATTCATCTTGAACGGTTTGGATTATCTCTATTTGGACCTTGCATGTGTTCTACGGTTCCAGTGTAATAGCTGCAGGGTGTACGGGGATTCCAGACTCCTACTCTAATTGTCCAAACATTGCTAGTGTAATCTCTGTTTTTTCTTTTTTTTTTTTTTTGGCACAAAGAATACACTTAATTATGTAAATTTATATTCTACATCTATAATATCATATACAATTCGGATTAACTACCTGAACACTCCTACTCAATTGGACCATTCCTATCCTCTTATATCTCACTTGGGTAGAAATCTGGTTCGGTTTATGTTGTATCAGTGTATTGGTGCATGTTTAGGCCTTATTCTGGTTGGGATTGAGTTTGGGGTTTATCCATGTATGCAGTATGTTTGGGTATCATTTATTTGAGGGGCAATTTTCTCCTGTGAACATTTCGTCACACAGGACCAGTGAAATTCAGTGTGGAGGTCCTGCCTTTGGTGATGTTTGGAGAGCGAGTGCGTAGGAGAATATTTTTCCTCATTTAAAATTGTTTGAGTTCAGGTGTGCCTGCACCCCATAAACCCCTAGATTATCTTCGGGTGCAGCTTAAGTTGGCTGAATAACTGACTCGTCTGAGTTGCACCCCTAAAGCCTTGATACGATCTGGTTGGCGTTAGTTTTTAATATATGGTTCCATCCAAAGATTTTAATAACTAATACTCTGTTGGAAATATATGGAGTTCAAGATATAGTTTTAAGAAATACGCATTTACATGACAGCAACTAACAGCGTCTCTTACTGGCATATGACTTTGAACTTCCCTACAAATGCAATCATTTTGCATTGTTTGTTTGAAATATGTTTGCCTGGTCAATACAAAAGTGGAAAAAATGAACCATTATACATGTGGACGGTAAAATTTTCCTTCTTGTGCGTTGAGACTTTGACGTGGAGATGCTAGACCGAACGACTAACCACCTTTTTTTGGCCTATTTCTTTTTTCCTTTTCACATTGGAGGAATTGTATACCCATGCTCCCACTGTAGTGCTCCGAGAGTGCTACCAAATCGGTGCTCGACACCAGCACCAAGATTTGGTTCTTGACACTTTTGTTGAGCCCTTGCCACTCGACCGTCTATTGAAGTCAGTCTCACAGTACATAAAAAAGGTTGAGCTGGTGGTCTTATGTAGGCTAAGCTATTATTAGAAATATTCTTTTCTTAGCTTGATAATGATTATGCTTGTTATTTAGCTTGTGTTTTCTATTTCGGGGTAGAAATCTTGTTTCACAAATTTGCTTAGGGTTTTTCTATTTATATCGGCGAATGTAATACAGTTTGGTAGAAAGCAATAAACTCAGTAAAAATTGTGTAATCGATTCTCCTCTTCCTTCTCCCTCATTAAGTGATATCAGAGCGGGTCACCGATTCCGAAAACATCAGGCGAGCTGAGTGCTACAATCGCAACTAATTTATCACATTCAACATATTTTGAAGAACGTACACAGATCCAAGGACAGATTGAGTGTAGATTAGTAGAGACATCGAGGCGCGATCAATTTGTGATCGGATCGATGAAAATTGTGGGTTACGGAGATACGGGAGAGTAGACGCTGCATTGCTTGGTAATGTTTCTGAGCATAAGAGTCAAAGCACTGCAACCATGGGCTGTCTTCCACTAATTTTTTTTTTTCTTTTCTCAAAATCATATGCATTGTGTTTTATCTATTTCAACAAGTGGTGTCTTCTCTGATTATTAATTTCAATAAAAAAAGAAAACGTTCTCTGATAAAATTATAGTGCAAAAAGTATATTATTGCATACAGAGCGTATGATCTGCTTTTGTTAATATTGTTTGTCGATTTCTAGTTTGTTCTGGCATGATGTGAAAGACATTTTCTCATCATGTGGTTGTTCAAAGTGTACATGCCAATGAGGCAAGTAGGTGTTGTATCTAATGGGCCTCACCTGATGAACGGCCTCAAATGCATGCGTGAACAAATTGGTAGGTTTGCCACATTAGTTATTAGTCTCAGAGATATTAGAGTGCAACACATCTATTATATTTGATTATTAGCCTCCTCATTGGTTATTAGTCTCAAATATGTGCTGGCCTCACCTATGATTTTTTTTAAAACAAAATATATGTAGACCCAACTACCTCTTCAGAAATTAAATCATTTTTTCCAACAATTGAGGATGAGAAATGCCCAAAGTTAGGATTAAATCTTCTAAGGAAAAGGCACAAAGGAAAGAATAATTATATTACGGGTGTAACAGGAGTGACGTGTCACATGATCGGCGCAATTGTCCTTTTCTATTGAAGAGGTAGAACAGAGAAGTCTACTTTTTTTTCCAATGTAACTCTCTTGTCATCAATTATTATTTCTAATAATACATTGTCTTATTCCTATTTCAGCTGCATAACCCAAGGCCATAGAACAGAAGAGAATATATACTTTGACTCATACGATGGTGAGTCTATGGATATATCCACTTCAGATGAAGAACGCTGATCCGTCCAATGAAGGTATAAAACCCTCTAATGGGGAGACCCTCTCACCCTACTTAGCTTAAGCATCCCCAATCGTGTTTGCCAATCTAAAGTGGTGTCGGAAGACAATGTTAATAATGGTAGATAAAGCCCATATTTCATTAAAGATAAACCAGAACTTTCAAAGATTAGCCTTTTATTTAGAAACCCATTAGACCAATCGCTCACCACAATAAAAATACCATGATACAAGTTGCATTATCAAAAACTGGGTTGCATTGTTCTAATTGGCATATTTACTTTCTTTTCTTTTCATTTCTTTTTTTTTAAAAAGTGTTCTTGGTATAATTATGATCCAAAAATACACAGCACTCATGATGAAGAAGATGGACAAGAGTACCAAAATCACAGAGCAAGACAACAAATAAAGGATGCTGTGCTAGCAAGACTTAAAATGTGCAAATCTGATATTAATTACATGGCAGTCCTTGAAATGTAGATGATGACATTGCTTTTGATAGAAAAATAAAAAGATAGTACGACTGCAACAATTATGGGGTTTAATGAGCTAATGTACAGAGCATGGAGCACATCATTCTCGTTCCATCTAGTTATGCTGTTTCTATACTATGATTGTCATTGGTTTGGAATCACTAGTACCAAAGTCGGGATTTTTCACCAGTAAGTTTTCAGTCTCTTCTATATTACTGATTACCCAGGGATGTTCTTGAAATCCTTTTAGCCCTCGGAGCTCCACTACCACTTCCTTCATTGTAGGCCTTTCCTCTCCTTTAAGTCTTAAGCAATGCTTCACAAGCCGAGCAATTGCAGTGAATTGTTCTTCTCGAACCTCTTTTAGAATTCGGTTGTCTACCACTTGGAGGAGGCGATTCTCTTTCATTGCCAAAAGAAAGTACATAGCTAGATTTCTCTCTTCCTCAGTTCTATCGAAACATACGGCCTTCTGTCCAGTTAAGAGCTCTGCCAGAACCACTCCAAAGCTATATACATCGCTCTTAGAAGTCAGTTGACCTGTTTGGAAGTACTCTGGATCCAAGTACCCAAATGTCCCTTGAACCAACGTTGCTATTTGAGTTTGGTCAATAGGGACCAATCTTGAAGCTCCGAAGTCGGAGACTTTGGCATTGAAATTATTGTCTAGGAGTATGTTAGCAGACTTGATATCCCTGTGAAATATTGGCATTGAAGTAGCAGAGTGTAAATAAGAGAGTGCATCTGCTATTTCTTCAGCAATCCTTAAACGATCTTTTAATGACATCAAGAGCACATCGTCTGCATCATGGATGTGGTGAGAAAGGGTCCCATTAGATACAAATTCATATACTAGCAAGGGGACTTCTGCCTCTAAGCAACATCCCAAGAGCTTCACTACATTCCTGTGGTTGATTTGGGACAAAATGTCTACCTCATTTATAAATTGCTTAATCTGACTTGTATCTACAACTTTAGATTTTTTAATGGCAACTATCCTATTGTCCTGTAGAACTCCTTTGTAAACTATACCATAACCTCCTTGACCAAGTACTTTGTTCATATTATAGTTATCGGTTGCCCTTTTCAACTCTTCCGCAGTAAAGATCTTGAATGCCTCAGCTCTATGAGAAGATATCTTTTGCCGTAAGAGCATACCTCCATTCTGTTGGAAGAACTTCTCTTTAAGTTTGCTGGTCTTTCTCTTTCTCCATAGCCAATATGTCCAAGTACTTCCTATGAGTAAAAATAGGAAGCTTAAACTAGTCCCTGCATTTATTTTTGTTGAAGTTAAATGCATGAGATATAGTCAAAAAATTAATTCAATCATATGTTACAAGTAAAGGGATTAATAGGACTGTGGAGTGTGGATCATCCCATTACAAATATCTCTCTTACATGAGTGTCATCATGCAATTTCACTTCAATCGTGTGTAATTTTTGGGCAATCATGATAAATAGAAATTTGTTATCATTTTGTTTTTTGCGACTTAGATTGGGGTATTACCTAAAACGACCTCCAGTATCGGAAATTTTTTGTCATCCTTGGTGCAGCCTTCTCCGTCTTTTTTACCATCACCATGGGTGCCCTTTGGGCAAATGCAATAGTAACCCCCTTCTGTGTTTTTGCACGTTGATATAGTTTCACATGGATTGTTGTCTTTCTCTTTACATTCATCAATATCTGCATACCCAACATAAATAGGAACATGTTATCGTGCAGCCCAACCATAATGCAAATTAAAGAGAAAGAGGTTGCTAGATGTGTAATCAAATATTGTGGTCCATCATCATCAAACTTGAGAAATTTGGTGCCTGCTTAAAGCATTGTAGTCTAAAGTTCTATGAACAAAAGATCTTATCTACTTGACTAATCAAAAGAAACATTATGGTCTCAACCACCCACACCCCATATAAAAGTAAATAAAGCAGAAGTCTACCTTGGCATCCTTTGTCAACATAAGGGTTTCCTTCGTAATTCTTGGAGCAATTGCACCTGTACCCATGACCATTAGTTGAATTATAGCAGTAGCTATTGTCACTGCGACAAGCATATGCAGTCTTGTTTGTTTTAGCCTCTTCACACTTCTCTCTCTCTGCCACCCAATCGACCACGACTTGCATGTCTTTGCTTCTCTCATAGAAATTAGTCCCTCGAAGATATGATGTGGAGAAATTGAATTGCTCTTGGTCGACAAGGAATGTGAATGTGCAATTACCGTTCTCTTGGGAATCCCAGCCCCGGGTGAAGCCCTCGATAGTCTTGAGACCATCAGGGATGGAGAACTGGCAACAGCCCGAGCCAAAGCAAGCCCCTTCGGCAATACCAGCACTGGCTCTATCTCTGCAATAGGAAAGGCATGATGTCCTCCAATAGCGTCCATCCTCCTTCGTTCCCTCCAAAATACCGAAGAAGTCGCAACCTATGGCCGTGAACTTATTGCGGGTGTTTGATAATGTATATGGGCCGTCACCCAAGCTGATATAAGGCACGGTAGAGGGGATGGATTTATTGCTCGGACAACTTGCACCTATGGGAGATTTGATGCTCATGTGTCCTAGCACCGAAATGTGCATCACCTCCACGCTGCTGCTCCCCGTAAGTAAAATGGTTTTGTAAGGTGTGGTGGAATTGCCCGTGCAATTTAGCCGAAACTTTTCGTTTCTGAAACATTTGGGATCATCTCCAATGCCAAATGGGTAATGAATCGAAACATCTCCACATTTTCTTCGGCACCTTTCTGCAGTTTCTAAACCTTCTGCTGCTGCGGCTAGGAACCAAAATACTAGAAGCAATAAAAGTAAAGCCATCTCTCTCTTTTTCTCACAGCAAACGTGCAATATGAAATGCATGTCTCTCTCTATATGTATCTATATATCATTTGCTTCCCTTCTTCCTGTATATAAATATATTGAAAAGTACTAGAAGAGGAGAAATCCATATTTACATGTAACTCGTCTTTGACTGAGATATATACATATGACTTTGAATTTTCCTGCTTTCGGGTTCGACGAACGCTTCTATAACTAATCAAGAGAAGAATGGGGACCGCGTATTCATACTTGGAGCAGTGGATCGTTTATTTCTTGGAAGTCTGTCATGCCTTTGACTCACGTACATATGACTTTGGAGTTTGAACCTTTCTTCACGCGGGTTCAAAAGCGGTTTCCCCTGCTGCATGTTGAGACTCTAGAGTTTATTTAATACTAGAAAAAACACCGCGTGTCTGGGTGATGAGAGAAAGAATGACAACAGAAAAGGGAAATCATCCAATCCAGACTTTTTCTTCATGTGGGCTCATGGGGAGAAAGAGAGTAGGAAGACGAGTATGAAAGCAAGAGGAGAAACTCCCCTTTTTTATTATACTTTTATATATGGGGTAGACAAGAAGTAGTCACATATACATTATATGAGGAAAAAAAATGGTACTGGAAAGAAACAGAGAAAAGAAGAGGAGAGGACATAGGAGAAGAAGAGAGGAGTGAAGAAGAAGAAGAAGCACCTTAAGGCTGAGAGAGAAGACGGCTTCGGCGATCGATGGCTCGAGGTTCGGCAGTGGATTGATGAGAGAGGGCAGAGCAGCGAGAAGGGTTTCTGATTGGGAGGCCAACAAGGGTTTCTTCTTGTTTTTATAGATGGGGTATAGCACGTGTGTGGGCATTTTGAGTCCACCAAAACTGCTGCTTTTATACATGGGTCATATTATTATTATTATTATTATTATTTGCAAGAAGGGTTGAAACTTGGACTTATTCTTGGATAGTACCATCGAAGTGATCAAAGAGGGAATAAAAAAACATCACATTGTTCACCGATATGAACAAATAAAAAAACCAACTATTTTAGAACGTCAGAACAAATTATGAACTTACAAGAGTTTTCTAAAGATGATACAATTTTTTTAATGTATACAAATGGCGCCTCTTCTTATTATTTAACTGCTACTATGATAGGCTCAATTGTTGAGGAACCATGAAGATAAAAGCTCCGCGTAGGCTCAACTGGAAAGGAGGAATGTGTATAAATCACACGACAACAGAACACCACAAAAGATCACACGACAACAGAACCACCCAAAACAGTTTTTTATCACGCGACAACAGAACAACCCAAAAGAGCCCCTAAACAGACAGGCCTGCAACACACAGAACAAATATAACACAATCAACACATCAGGACAAAACGGAACAATCCAAAACAGAACAAACATAACAACACCCAGACCATCCAACAACTACCTAGATTTTATATCAGTCACCGAAACGCTGCCCATTCTGTTGACACATTCAGATGATAATAGTGAAGAAGAAGCTTCAGCACATTATTTAGAGAACTTGAATAGGTGTTGGGAATTCAGGGTTTCGAGGAGGATAAAAACGCGAGAGCTGGGCCAGCCCGAGCCCAATCAAGAACTAGCCCGCTTTGGGCCGGGCTTGGATATGTAATGAGGGCCCGATTACTAATTGGGCTGGGCTTGGATTAAGTGATAGAAAGCTCACAGCCTGGCCCGGCCAGACTCGACCCATGTAAGAAATGCATGTAATTTAATTTAATTAGTGATCCCTACAAAAATGATGAAAAGACTGATTCAGCCTGGCCCGATTGATTAAATGGGCGGGTTCGTGCCTAACTTTTGTGGCCCGTGTCGGGTTTGGACCGGGCCTGGGCCACTATTTCTAAAGCCAGGCAGGGCCTGGATATGCCTTAGCCTGGCCCATGAACACCCCTAATTTGGATATGTTTTTTGGTTTTTTTTTTTGATTTTTTTTTTTGTAAAAAGGGTTTTGTGGGTGAGAAAATTACTCGTTCCAAATCGACCGAGTCACTCTGCTCGGTAAGTCATCGAGTCAGGCGAGTCGAACGAGGGGTAAAGTCTGACCTTGACTTAGTACAAGGCCACGCTCGCCATGTTTAGGGCTTGGGTTTTCTAAGCTTTCAAAAGTAAAAGGTGCACGGTGCACCCGGAACTGGGACAACCTGGATCTAACCAACCCAACCTGACCAAAAGCCAGGCGCTCAGGTTTGGGCTTTCTGGGTTCGGGTCAACTTGGGTTGGAATCAACCTGAGTTCATCTTATTCAACCCATCCAAGACCTAACCTCAGCTTGGGTATTTTTTGGTTCAGGTTGGGCTCGGCATTACTTTTACAAACTTGATTTGAGTTTTGGTGGAGTGGATTGGGTTGAATTCGGGTTCATGTGGAGTTAAACCCATTTGACATTGTAAAGCATGTAAATGGAAACTGGAGATGCAACTGGGTCGAGACAGGTTCAAGTTAGATTTGAGTCGCCTTATAGGATTCAGAAGATTTCGCTGGGTCCAATCAGGTTCATATTCAGGTTGAGGTTGGCCCATATATATACTCAAGGTTGGATTCAAGTTTTGCACAAATCTAACCTAACCACCCAACCGCAATGTGGGGTCAAATTTCAACGGTGGTATGATCATGGACTTGAAATATGTGTGAACAGGTCATAGCCTTGAGACCTACTTGTTTGGACTTTTGTGGGCTCCAAGATAAAGATCCAAACTATTTATCCTATTTGCAAGGCTAAAAATAGTTATGAGTATGAGGTCAAATTTTGGGTCTCATTGCACCATAGACTTTGAGAAATTTGTGAGAGATCATAAACCATTAGATGCACTTAGACAATGAAATGTATTTCACATGTGTCTTGCCAAACGGTCTATTTATGTATATTTTATTTTAGGCAGCTCCATTTAATGCAGATAGGCCCTTTAATTTTTTAATGAAATTCTCAATTATCATTTTTCTTTAATGTTTCCTGTCTTTTAGGTGGGATTTAGGTGGTAAGAGTTTTTTTCTTGGGTAAAATTCTAGGTTTTAGAGTTAGATGGCTTTTAAGGGCGTGTTTGGATGTGTGGTGAAGTGAGGTGGGGTGAGGTAAAGCCTCTATTATCTAGATAAGAAAAGACAATGGGTCATATCAAAAGTACATAATTACAAAATTCCCTCCATCTTTTTCAAAAAAGTCAAAAAAGCAACCTCCTTTCTCCACTAAAAGACAACAAAGCTCCACTTTTTTATACAAAAAGTCAAAAAGATTCCATACCAAAACAACTAAAAACAAAACACTATCATTACACCTTATATTTTATTCTCTCTTGATTTGATGATTCACCTCACCATACTTCAATTCACCATACATACTAAAAGTACATATTACAACTATCTGCAGAATTCGGAAAGCAACAACTCGACTAGGAAGAGATTTGAGAAGGGTAGTAGTTGGTTGTTAATTTGGATCTGATGAGAGACTTCTTTGATAAGAGTAGAACGAGCTATTATGGTTTGATGAGGTAACTGAGATAGGGCCCTGTAACTGATTGGAAAGGCAAAAAATAGAGTAGAGTGAAGTTAAATGGGCCATAATAGTCTAAAATTTCAACTCTACCATGTTTGCATGAGTCTGGCCTTATAGATGGAGTAATGTTGTGAGCCACATGTACTCCATTTCACTTCAACTCTAAATACTTCAATTTCCTTGAGTAAAAGTGAATTTCACTCCAAACCTTAACTTTAAAATAAGTATCCAAATGAAGTGAAGTAAGGTAATCTACTTTAATTTCAACCTACTTCTCTTCCACTCTACTCTACATGTGAAATCCACTTCATTTTACTCAGCACCGCGTTTATCCAAACAAGTGAGCATAAAGTGGAATCCAGCTCAGCAACAAGGATCACTTTCTCTGTCCCGGGAAATGGCAGTGTGCCCAAACAACCATTTTAGCCCCTTTCAACTATCTTCTACTTCATTCCCTGCCAAACAAACATGCCCGCTCCTGTTTGACTATCCAAGATAGCTGAAGAAAACTATATAAAAAAATAATACAATCCTCTATTTTATTAACATATGGATATTAAGTATATTTTTTTGGTGGCCGGGAACCAAGGTAGCCCACACATGTGCAAAGGAGACCCCACGTAAGTTAGAAGAGGAGCCCATTCATGATGCATGGGTTAAATCTAAGCTTTTGTCTCTTATTGCTTGGGTAATTATTGATGCCTTTGCTTGTTGATATCTCTTGCTTAGCATTTATGAGTGTTAGATTTCTCTTTTAGATGCTCTCTCTTAGAAATTCTGCAAACATGTACCTCTCATGATAAACACAATGATTTCAGTTTGGTGGTGAACCTTGTAGCACTGTTATAGTGAAAGCACTTGAGCTGTAGTTTTTTTTAAACTCTAGCTAGCCTTTTTATATATTTTGGCTAAGGCAACAGTTTACAATGACTTTTTGTAAACATGCCCCTCACTCATAATAAAAACAGGGTTTGCAATTAAGTAAACCTTGGAGCACTATTTTGGTAGAAGTTTTTGAACTGTAGTTTGAGCTCCAGCAAACCTGTTAAGTACTAAAAATATATATTCTTATCAGCTACCAGAGACCCCCATCAAAATTCAGCCTAGACTCAGTTAACACAGTTCTAGGGGCTAAGTATACAAAGCTATGACCTGTCAGCAGTAATCTAAAAAGGAGATAAACCAAGTGGTGATAGAATGAGATGTGTTTAAGGCAACAGTTTACAATGACTTCTTGTAAACATGCACCGTTCCCATAAAAAGTACAGTGATTGCTTTAGTCATTTGTTCACTTCAGTCGAGAAAACTTCTGAAGCAGAAGTGAACATGACAGACCTGATGCATGGGCTCGCATTTGAGTTGTTTCATACAAGTATCTGTACGCCTTCCAGTGTTGAGCTTTTAAGTCTTTTGGTAATGCCTAACCATTTCTCAGTAATACATTATGCATGAAACTACATATAAAATGACAGAGGTGATCACTAGAAAAGTGCATAAATATAACTCTCACGTGCACAATTCAAAATTTTGTATCGATACAATGAAAGCGTATAATACACAAAGGAGATTGGTTCGAATAAAACTCACATAAACATACTCCTTCAGATCATGTGTACTGAATCTAGTCCTCCATTTAATATTGAAGCTATGCCTTTCAAATCGGACGCATCTGTTTATCTTTTGTTTGTATTGATGCAGGAAAAGGTGGTGTCATAACCCCACCTTTAACAGATGACTCTTCATCGACCACAGCCAACTGGCCCTCTGGGCCATACCGAGTAGGACTCGGTGAGTTTGCAATTCTAGATCTCGATGGACTGCTGTTGTTCCAAAGTGGGGAACTTGGGCCCGATCTGAACAGAGGTGATCCGTCTTCACGAGGCAGTGGAGACAATGTGGGCTGTATGCTATCATCTATTTGCTTTCTGTAAAGCCTATCATCCACAATGTCATAAAAATCCCCCGTCCGCACCTCCTGAGCGAGAGAACACATGGAACAGCAGAGCCATTGTGCACAGTCAGTAAGTGATGGATAACCGCAGCAGAAATTATTCTCAGGAAGGTTGAATCGCTTCCTCATCTGAATTCTCCAAAAGCCCCCATACAGCAGACCAAACACGCATAATACAATGCCAGTCACTCCCAGTGCCTCTCTAACAAGCTCATTATCAATATTGATGGCTGCCAAGTTGAAGATCCAGTAAGGAGCCATGCAGAAAAGAAGAAAAGTGGCAATATGAACATACATGTTACCTAATCCAAGTCTCTCCATATTCCATCCAAACACACAGAAGCCACAGAAAAGCGAAAGATAGGCAACTGAAATATCGTCCCACAAATCAAACAGTCCACCTCTCCATGTGGGTCTGCTCTCGACAACCCTATGATCCTCTCTCACTGCAAACGAATATCTTTTCTCAAGTGACTTCAACCCAACATGCATCTGTTGGCTGCGATCAACAAAAGCACTCTGATTCTGTTCTTCCTGATCCACCTCTAATTCGTATTCCTTTCCGAGAGGGCTGAGAATGCTGTACAATCCAGCAATTGCTGGGGCTGAGATTGCTACTGCAAGGCAAAGACCTACTCCAATTGCTGGCCGCTGTGATCTCTTGTAGCCCCAATTAAGACCACACAAGGCATACTGGGCAAAACAATTCAAATGAAGCAGAATGACAACTACCATCATGTGCATCCATTCATGGGGTTTGTAAGTTCCATTTTTACAGTATATTTTCCGAAGCTTAAGAATGTCATCTGGTCTCCATCTGCATAATAGCACAAGGTGGTAAAAACGTTTCGGATGGTGATACAGACACATGAGAGTAAACAGTGCATTGAGGATTTGATTATTGACCTCGAACCAGGCGTCTCTCTGGGTCTTCTTGGGTAATGCTCGATCTAACATTCCAGTCATGACGAGGAATAGTATAGCACCAGAGACAGCAACACAGATGATCCAAACAAGAAGAGCCATGTTCATGGGGTCTCGGATCCATTCCCTGCACTTCTTTTTTAACAAAACCCAACTAATCTTCCCTACAAATGGTACGCTAAAACCTTCTTGGTTACCTTCAGTGGAAGAAGGGACCGAGCGTGAGACCTCATCTCTTTCCTGGGCAATCTGTCGAAATTTTCCAGAAGGGGAAGTTGATGAGCCAGAGGATCCAATTTTCATAAACCTAGCTCTACTGGGAAGAGAAGTTATGATGCTCAAAAATCCATTTTTCAGGTTTTTCCGGCCTAAGAGTCCCCTTTGAGATGTTGAGATGTAAAGAGGGATCTGATCCTTGGCCATATAACCATTTGCACTTGTACCTGACACTGATTCTTCCTGAATTTCATTTGTGTTTCCATTAGCAGCTGAAACCATTCTTCACTGTATATAAGTAAACTTTAAATTAAAAAAAAAAAGGTGTATTGGATGTTTCCAGAACTCAATCAGTAGATTGTCAATGCTCACAAGACAACCATTTTCTCATTATTTTCATCAAAGTCTTATCCCATCCAACTGGGGTTGTCAATACAATACTCAATTCTCCCAAGGTCTGCTCCAAACTAAAACAAATCAATGTCCCCTGTTATCTACTTATCCTCTTCGATACATAAGTTGGCACTGAAGCTGTAACCTAAATTTTCCAATGTTAAACTACACCCTAATTGTCTTAAATTCCCTTAACTTTTCCTGAATATGTTAAGAGGTCCAACCCCTAGCTCGACTGATCTGCAGATGAATCTCCTGTAGATCTTAACATAATCACACTGCACCAAACTACTCCAAATTCAACTGGAGATTTTTATCCAACTGAAACAGATAACAAGAACCTGATCCATAAAGCAGAAATAAACTTCAATTCTCAATCAGAAAGACAACTGAAAGAATAAAAATGAATCAATTACTAGTAGATTCCGATCAAAAACCACGAGTATAGCCATTACATGCAGAGAAAAAAAAAATCCTGGCAAAATGGTAAGGAATCTTTTTTAAGAAGGCGCAATTTTTAAGTCTCCTAATCAATCCAGCAATTGAAGTACAAGAGCATCAATATTTTCCTTTTAAACTAAACTTAGATTTAAAATGATCAAGATAGCAAAGAAATGGATTGAAAATAGCATGGATTAGAATTTTTAAATTTTTTTTTGCATCAACTATGAGAGAAAAATAAAGAAACATATCTACATCTGTTTGAGTTGGAATCAAGGATCAAAATAGCAGTTGCGGTGGGTGAAGCGGTTGGTGGCCAAAAGGCTATGCAGCGGGCAATATGTAGCTGTTGCGGCGACACATAGCAGCGTAGCGGCATGAATTTCTTTAAGTGATTAAAAGAATTCAAATCTTGTGTAGAATCCAAATCTTGTAGTAGCCAATCTTTTATTATTTTTTTTTTAGTGATTTGGAACGGGATAAGGGTAAAGACAACTTTAGGAAAGGCAATTGAGCAAGAAAAATAATATTTTAAATTAAAACCGATTGGCTCTAATAAGTTTTAGACCGTTGGGTCGCTATTTTCAAAATAGCATAGTGGCCTCAACCGTTAAGGCCAATAATACGGTCGCTATGCTATGTAGTGGCCGCTATTTTGAACCATGGTTGGAATATTGATCAAATCCCATAAACCTAGCAAACTGTGTGATTCAAAATAATAGAAAATTGGCATTACATAATCAATGTACGCATTGGAACAAAGAAATCTAATCATCAATTTATAGTAAATTTGATCAGAACTCATCACCTAGCAGAATTCTGATTCAACATGGTATCAAATTGAAGCTTCACATTGACTCAAAAAGTGGAAGACATGAAATGATTCTGTTTTTCATCATTGCCAATCGCCAAAAGCTTGATTCTTAACTTATTTAACGCTAATATTTTAACAAAAACCCAGCAACGATGACAGCTAAAGTCAAGTCCAAACTTCACCTTTTTTCCCATTTGAAGCTGTAATAAAAGGCCACAAATATAGGAAAGGAATAATGTACGACTTCTAACATAGGCAAAAGGCAAGCTTGTGGAAGAATCAAAAAGAGAGACATAAATAAACAGAATAGGTGCTATTTATCAAGGAAAGTTAGTGTTTAAATGGGGTGGAGGGAACCTTCATTTGTATTGGGAGGAGAAGCTCCAACTCATCAAAAGAATTGATGGGGGTACTTAACCAAAAATCTAGCAATACGTTAATTAACTCCCCCTTATTTCTAAGTGTACATTACATGCAACTCTATGCATAATGAAAAAAGAGAGCAGCTATCATTAATATTTGCTATTGCAACAGATGCCATTGACAACTACCACCACACAGCAGGCCTGATCTCTTCGGACCATGTTCTGTTGGGGACACACAAAACACTTCCCCCTAGTGCTGATAACACCTTAGCAGAGTAAGGCTATCTCTTACTGCAAGTGCAAGATACTTCCCTTGACACCAGTTCTTCTCATAGTGTTTTTGCTAAAATTCGGAGGACTTGGGGAAAGGTAACCTTTTTTGTGAGACTATCTGTTATTTGCACTTCAATGGACATTGGCACCCATACTACCTAAAATCATGCAATTTCTACTTCCTTTGACACATGTTCTTTTCGTAGCATTCTAGTCGAAATTGGGTGGACTCGGGGAAAGGTAACCCTTTTGTGAGAATATCTGTTATCTGCGCCTCTTTGGACTTCGGCATCCATACTAGCTAAAGTAATGCAATTTGCAAATTAGGCATGTGATTCAAAATCAAATCGCAAGAATAATTATCATATCACAAAATAATTGAAAATAAAATATAAATCATATGATTTTATTATGAATCATAAATCAAGTTTTCCCTAATGTAATTCGCAAAGAACTGAACAATTTTCCCTTTCTCCCAAAGTTGTAAGGTTATTAAGGGTTTTAAACCATGTTCTAGGGAACTTATTGAGACCAAGCAGTTCAATAGACCAAACAGGTCTAAACCAAAAATCTTGCAACACATAAGCAAATTTAAACCAGACCCCAAATTTTTTTGATGGACACAAAGAATGCTAGATCTCTACTGTTGCAGTTGAAGCATAGACATTTCGATTGGGATTTAATAAAGAATCTGATCCAATCAAAAGTCATGACATCTTTAGGATCTTACACCCATTGAGCTACCACTTATCCCAAAACCAATTGGTGCTACGAAACGGTACAACAATGGTTTTATGGTGAGGGCGAAGGCTCGACCACAATTATAACAACTCAGGAGCGAGGGTGGACGTTGACCTTAACAAGCGCTCCCTCAACGGCACACCCGCCGTGACTCCTGCTACGAACTCGCAAAACACATGTCCCATGACTCGAACACCCGAAGTACAACAACAATAATAGTTTTATGATGAGGGCTCGGGCTCGACCACAATTATGACCGCTCAAGAGCGAGGGTGGACACTGACCTCAACAACATCATTGTTCAGCCACCACGGAATAGGATCATACAGAAACCTACAGCCTAAACTCATTTGACAGCTGAAATTTCAACCGAAATCGATAGAATTATTAGGAAAAAAAAAAAAACCTGCCCACAATTGCTTGGAATTTGGCATTTCCCAACAGGCCTCAAATAGTAAAATACCAGAAACCACAATCTTCACTTGTTCAAACTCATCTAAATAATCAATGATATTCCCCAAATACCATGGAATTGAGATTTTCTAATAAAAAAAGCAGTAAAATACAGAAATAACAATCCAAACTTGCATAAAAACTAGATCTTTACAGAGGAAAAAAAAAAACCCAACATATATATCATCGAATTAAGAACTCTGAACGAACCCAGAAACTAAACTACAAGATTTGAAAGTTTGGACAAGACCTATTGAAATATCAAAGAATCTGATCAAAATAACATGGGATTGGGTTTTTACAACCCAGCCAGAATCTGAAATGGAACTAACCAAATCTTCCCCAACGCATCTTATTTAAAACAGCTTGAAACTGAAGTTCTGGATGACATATGAAGTGAAATCAAAGGACCCAAATGGCCAAATCAAGAAAAATTGAAAAAAAAAAGAAGAAAGAAAAGAAGATTCATACCTCTCTTATGCTTATGGTGATATGGGAAGATAATAATCTTCGAAGAAATATGCTGTCTGTATCCGCAAACAAGTCTCTCCCTCTGATTGTGTCTTTTGTTTGCCTGTTCAGATTTCAGAGGTTCGAATTACATAACAAGTTTGAAGTCCAAAGGGGGCATTGGATCTTCTGAGCAGAAGATACGATTCATTTCAAAAACAGGACAGTTCTTCAACGGAGGAAAGCGAGAATGATGCTGCAATGATTTCACTTTATTTTACTTTAAAAAGCGGGAAAAATACAACCGTACCGTACTCCTCGGGAGCAAATTCTAAGTTGTAATTTTCTAGCGAATGCTAGATTGTACTTTTCTTTACTATTATTTTAAAAGAGACAATTCCATACCTTCTCTGAGCCCACTTGGGGCCCATTTTTTCTTGACCTGGCCGTTGATAAATTAAGTACTTGTTTTTGTTTATGCCGAGTTTCAACGCTAAAATTTTAGAAGATTGTACTTCTTTAAATCTATCTTTATGTTTATTTGTATCTTTTTTCACATTTTTTTTTCTTTTGGTGAGCCATCAACCGACATAAAATATGAAAAAATTAAATTAATATGTAATCTCAAATTTACATGCATTTATCATAATCTAAGAGTGTAATAAATCCAGGTGAAGTAAAATTTGGGAACAAGGGCGATCAGGTGTGATGGCTTGAATCAAACAAAGGTAAACTCCATGGAGTCCAGCAAAAGGAATGGTATAGCAAGTGAACTCTCATGCAATTCATCAAATTGGTATGAAACTGTGGCTTAGTGGGTGGATTATTAAATCGAGGTTCATGATGTAATTTCTAACTGGTTTTTGTGGCACAACCACAGTGGATGACTGGACCAAAATGCAGTATCATGGATTATATTTGGCCTAAATTTCATTGTGGCTTAATGATTATACGTGTTGAATCAAGGACATAATTAATGATTATAAGCTCCCCCATGTATGGGTAAAGAAGAGAACTGCTGGAGTTGATTGTGAATGGCCACCAATAAGATGGATGTAATTATCAATTAGTGACACTTCAACTAATATGATCCATGCATTGAGCACCACCATGACTATGAGCCTAGGCCACACCCATGTAGTGGGGAAAGAAGAGAACTGCTGGAGTTGATAGTGAATGGCCACCAATAAGCTGGATGTAATTATCAATTAGTGACACTTCAACCAATATGATCCATGCATTGATCACCACCATGAGCCTAGCCCACTTGCAACAAAATATCCCCTCATGTTGACTTGACTCAAAACTTGGGCAAGTCTAGGTGAGCACGTGGTTGATTGGTTAGAATAAATTGTTATACTTTGATAACACGTTGAAGGTTCATTTGCAAACCCTTTTTAGTACTAAATTCTTAGAATCTTAAAATAATACTTAATTCAAACAAGTCATGAATTGTAAAAGGGTAAAGAAAAAATAATATAAGATGGATATGTAGATAAGATTTTTACATAAAAATTGATTGATGAGGGTGGGAGTGGAGAAAATGTTTACAACGAAGGGATCCTTTGTGCAACGAGAGAAATTCTTAATGGGGAGAAAATTTATTATTTATTATTATTTTTTTGCAGCCCGCAACATTTTCTATGCTGAATTTTAAAAAAAGAAGAAGAAATGATTTTTCTAAATAAAGAGGGTTCAATTGATTTTTCTAAAAATGAATCCTTTAATTACATAGCCACAGTTGTTAAAAAACACTATTTGATACTGATTTGTAGATATTCATCTTTATTTCTTCAGACTAAGCCTTTTCGATAATAAAATATTACATGAAATCTGTAGAATTCCAACAAACAACCTTCTCATGTCTCATGATGTATCATATGTCTTCCTCTATAATGTACTCTATAAACGTCTAACTTGAAAGATTTCTCTCTATTTGGGAGTATTATTCAAACAAACGTCCAACTGCAACAATGTCTCTCTTAAGAAAGTGTGATAATTCTGTCTTCTCCTCTGCACTTGCATTTCGTAGTGTTATTTTCAGTTGACTGCAGCCGCACTCATATGCATTGATTGACTGCATTCTTAAAAATCAGAAAGAAAGAAAGAAAGGTGTATAGGATATCAAGTGCTCCCACAGTGTACAGTAAGCTGAAGGTCGTTGAACTGAAAGGTTGGTCAACGCCTGAAATATCAAACCGTGACCAACTCAAAATTGGTCAAAGAAGTTCAAGCGCGTTAATTCCAGAAGTTTTGAAGAGTGGAGGCGGCTAAGGGGACGTTTGTTTGTCACCATTTACATATGTAATTAAATCACATGCGTTTCCGTTACGCATATATCACGTTTGTTTTGTGTGAATTTGAATCACATGTGTAAATCTCATGTGTAAATGGTATGAAAACCGTGTCAAAAGTTGCCTTCAATTTTCACACCTCAAGAGGTGTGAAACTCTTTCACATATCATTGTTACAAGGCGGATTGCTACAGTGCCACTATGAGCAGTTCGCCTTTTATTTTTTTTTTTAATTTTTCTGGGCCCCACTTGTAACATCCGGACCGTTCATTTTCTTAAGAAGCTCAAACACGGCCATGTGTCCAATTTTCAACCGTTGATGATGCATGGAGGTTGAGATATCATCAACATAATAACAGCCGTTAGATTAATCTATTGTTACTAACATAAACAGTCCGCCTTTTATGATTTTTTTATTGTTCTGGGCCCCACCTGTAAAATCAGGACCATTCATATTCTTCAGACGCTCAAACACGGCCATGTCCCCAATTTGCAACCGTTGATGATGCATAGAGGTTGAGATATCATCAAACAATATACAACCTATTGTTACTAACATACCCAGTCCGCTTTTTATGATTTTTTTAATGTTCTGGGCCCCACCTGTAAAATCAGGACCGTTCATATTCTTCAGAAGCTCAAACACGGTCATGTGTCCAATTTTCAACCATTGATGTTGCTTGGATGTTGAGATATCATCAAACAATATACAACTTATTCATAGATTCACATGTGAAATGTTATGCTAGTAACAAACAGTGGAATTTGATGCACATGTGAGTTATTTACATATGCAAATGACTCACATGTGGGTCATTTACACATGTGAATCATTTTCACAGGAAACAAACGACCCCTAAAGGGAACCAAAAGAGCTGTATGTATTTTTACCCTTTTCCCCACTTCCGTAGGTATACGTGTGGGGCCTCATTGATTGATGAAATCAATCAGGACCGTCAACAAACATTAATAGAACAAAAAGTATGCCTGGGATTTAAATAAATTGGGCTCACTCACCATCTTAAGCCTTCGGATTCTGGTTGGGTTGGTCTGACCCTATTGACCTGCAACTACTATATTTTAACAGTTTGGTCCAACCAAAACCCCTATGTAGCACTTTATTTTGAACAATTCACATTCCGCATAGGAACGGCTAGTGAACCACTCTTGTGAACTTCACGCTAACCTAAAAATCCAAGCCGCTCATAGTGCGCATGCTTTCAGTTTCACTCCAGCCATTCAGCTAATTGGTGCTAATTCGAGCACCATCCACCATTGGAGTGAATCGCAAAAGGACTGCTTACCTGGACTGTCAAAATGTCACACGACCCGGTAACACGACACGAACCCACACGATTGGGTTTGAGTTGGCTCTTAATGGGTTCGGGTCGTTAACGGGTCAAACCCGTTAACACGTTAAGTTAACGGGTTATGTACGAATTAAACCAGTAACCCGTTAACAACCCATTTAACCCGTTAAATTCTTTTTACTCCCTAAATGCAACTAAATTAATCTATATTCATAAAAAAGAAATTGAAATTTATTGTTTTATAGTGAGTTTTTAGGTGGGATCCACTCGAGATCGTCACTTACAGTTTCATGTGGCATATATATTTTTCTCCTTATATTTTTGTATAATTTTTTTAAAATTTCGAAATGACTTAATTACTTAACGAGTTGGGTCGTGTAACCCGTTAAATTAACGGGTCGTGTTCGGGTTAGATTTTTTGACCCGTTAAGTTAACGGGTCGGGTACGGGTTGAGGGGATTTTAACCCGAATTCGTTAATACGACACGATTGACAGCCCTACTGCTTACTAACCCCATCATGACATTAATTAAACCCTTCATGTCACCCTACCATTATGATTTTGAGCTGGTCTAGCTAGTATAGATTTTTGGCCTAATTAACATCGAAAATTTGGTTGAGCTTGACCAAAGTCCTCTTTCTTTTTCTTTCCCCCTCTCTTTCCCAGGCACAATTATAATTGAGCTTGAGTGTGACTAATCAAACTTGATCTGAGGTTGAGGAAAGCTCAAGCCGGCTGCATGCATCGCAGGCTTCAACTAAAACTTGGTCAAGCCCAGCTCGTTTACACACATAGGTTAGAGAAACATAATGCACAATTCCCTGTCAAGTTTTCCTTCTGGGGTATTCAGAACTTACATATATGACATGACAAACAAGGAAGTGTCTGTAGGAGATTGAGGTGTGACAGGTGTGATGAACCGAACATGTCTAGTTATTCATCTCATTAGAAGAATCAATGGAAAATGATAACAATGGTAAAAACAATGTGACAGTTTATCAATAATGCAACTTGAAAGCATGCAAAATTTGTTATGGGTTTCTTTACTACTCCATGTGCATCCTTCTTAATTGATGAGTCTGTCTAATAAGGTTTTTGTTTATACAAAGTGGCTGTAGTTTAGACAATCAGGACCGTTGGACGGTGGAATATGCATGTTTGTTCCATGGACTGGGAATGTTCCATGTTAATTAGAGAAGCCCAACTGCATGCATAGTTAGCAAGATAAAGTCGGTTTAATATAAGGGAGAAAAACTAGAAAATCTGTCCAACTCCACATTAGATGGCTAAATGTTGGATGGCTGGGATCGTACAATCTGATAGAGCTTTTCCATTCATGGTCCCTTGAACAGTTAGCCTATCATATTAGCATTTAGATCAGAGCTAGCTAGGAGGCCCCAATTTCCATACAATGGGACCTACATAACATAGATCCTTCACAAAAGAATATGTCCCAGATTCCAAATCGATTGAAGTAAAACTGACTATTACAATGAACACATGTGAAAAGGTAGTGTAGATTATGTTTGTCAAATCCAACTAATAGACAAATTAAAATAGGAGTTGTTCCTAGTGAAAATTTTACTGCGATCAGATTAAAAATGAGATTAACACCTCATCTGTTTTCATAAATCATTTTTTCATAAAATGCTCAATTTTATAATGGGACCCACTTCTATTGATATAAGATTTGGGACTATATAAACTAAGAAGGGTGTAATTTGAGCAGCTTGGATTTTCAGCGCACCATTGTAGAGTTCGACTCCTTTAACTCGTAGTTTCTCTAAGTAAAAGGCTGAAGGGATCCGGACTTGTATAGTTAACATACACATCGCTGTTGCCGGCTTGCCGGATGATCTTGTAGACCAAGTAAACGATCCTTCTTTAAGACATAAGACATGAAATGCATGAAACTCCAAATTCATGTCACGGTCAAAAGAACCACACTCATGCTCCATGCATATCAACAACGAAAGGTACAAGGTAACCCCTTCACATCTTCTGAATGCGAGAAAAATAGCGAGCTGATTTTGCATTTGTTGCTTTGGGTGTTATGGTGTCTAGCAGCAGAAACAGCATCAGCATCAGCATCGAATCCCAGCTGCCAAAGGAGATGTGGCAATGTTGACATCCCCTACCTCTTCGGCATAGGAGACCCCACGTGTTTTTCAAACAAATGGTTCAATGTAACATGCGAAGAGGCGGCTTCCACGAAATCCCACAGACCCAAGTTGTATTTAGATGTGAATCATGCATACAAGTTTTGTAAACTTTCTTTTTACCTACTTCTTGGTTGGGCTAGCCATGATATGATCTTGTTTGTCACGGGTATGGAGACATTAATGAGTGTAAGACCCCGACCCCGACTAAGTTTGATTAGCGCTTACTTAATCTTGATTAAGTTCCTAATTAGTGTTTTGGTTGGTTTTGTGTAGGGTTAATTAGATTAGTGGGTTTGACCCAAGTTAGATGGAGCTATAACTGTTGGCATTTGTGATGGGGCCCACTTGTGTTTACATGTGGGTGGACCCACTCACAAAGATACACCCCTCACAATTTGAATCTCATGGTGATATGGATAAGAATAGTTTGAGTTTTATCTGAACTCTCTATCCTTATCATATCTCCATTTAAAATTCTAATTGAGAGAGTTTGATCCAACCTATTATCTTTATCATCTCTCATTTTGAATTTTAATGGAGATCTTATCACCCATTAGCCAAAGGGCTATATATAGCCATGAGAATAATAGTTGGGACCAACCTTTCAGCAATTCATCTTCCACTAGACCTACTATTCTTCATCATCATCTTCTACATTCAGGGTGTCCATCCTTGTCCTTGGATCTTGAAGAGTGAATCATATGTGACTGATCTCTTGTAGACAGTCACAAATCTCCACAACTAGTGCCTGATTCAAGCCGACGCAGTCCCGATCGAGTTTGTGTAGGCAGCTTATTTAGATCCGTGCTTCCGCTACATCTACGCCCTTCATTGGTATCAGAGACATAATTGGCACGCTCACGCGAGGATTTGATTGATTTTGGTTGCAAATCAACTTCATTAGGAGCAAAACCGTAAGGCACGTGGGCCAAAGCGGACAATATCATGCATGGGTATAGGGTGGGGTGTTACAAATGGTATTAGAGCCGACTCTCGACTAGTTCGAGTGTGGGTCCCCTGCTGTGGTCTGATGCAAGTGGGCGGGTCTCCATGTGGGAGGACCAAGAAGGCGGACAGGCTATAGAGACTGGCAGGCTACTGCACAGGGACGTGCCCCTTTGAGGGGGGTGGATAGTGACGCCCTGGTAAGGTTATATTTAGAGCTTACACCCTTATCTTGTATGAGGCATTTTGATCGGTTGAGGCTCATGAGAAACAAAAACGTGAGGTCGGTAGGCCAAAGCGGACAATATCATGCATGCGTGTAGGGTGGAGCACTACAAATGGTATCAGAGCCGACTCTCGACTAGTTCGAGTGTGGGTCCCCTGTCGTGGTCTGGTGTAAGTGGGCGGGTGTCCATGTAGGAGGGCAAAGAGGGTTGGTAGGCTACAGAGACTGGCAGGCTACTTCACAGGGACGTGCAGCTCTAAGGGGGGTGGAATGTGACACCCCAGAGTCCCACATCGACTATAGAGAGGAAAGTGAATGGGGTTATATGTAGAGCAGCTTACACCCTTACTTTGAATGAAGTCTTTTGATGGGTTGAAGCCTTTTGATTGGTTAAAGCCTATTAAAAGTAAAACCGTGAGGCACGTGGGCCAAAGCGGACAATATCATGCATGCGTGTAGGGTGGGGCGTTACAATAACCTCTTTATAATTTTCATCATGCATGTGCATTTGTAGCATTAGTGGGTCTTCATGTGCATTTCATCAAACACTTTCCCTACAACAAGTCCTATGTGTGGACCCAAACCATTTGGACCTAACTCAGCCATTTACAAGCCCAGAATAGCCCAAGCCCTTTTTCCTAAATCTTCCTAAACAACCTGGACGTGCATGCAATGGAACTCAGAAGTTCCATCTCTTAAACCAAACAAAAACAACAAGTAAGCTGCTCCTTGTAGTTGATCAAACAATTCATCAATGCGAGGCAACGGATACTTGTTCTTTATCGTCACTTGATTGATTTGCCTATAGTCTATACACATTCGAAGAGAACCATCTTTGTTCCTCACGAACAATACCGGAACTCCCCATGGTGATATGCTAGGACGTATAAGTCCCTTGTCTAGCAAGTCTTGCAACTGCTCCTTCAATTCTCGGAGTTCAGCTGGGGTCATTCTGTATGGAGCCTTCGAAATTGGAGCGGTGCCCGGTACTGAGTGGATAGAAAAATCAACTTCCTGATGCGGAGGTAGTCCTAGAACCTCATCCGGAAACACATCCGGAAATTCACATGCCACCGGGATATCTTCTAACTTCACGAGCGGCTTCTTCTTGAAGATCTAAGCAAAGTAGCCTTCACAGCCATTCTCTAGAAGTTTGACAGCATCCAACGCTGATACGAGTCCGGACTTAGATCTCTCTCTACGCAGACCCTCGAATATCACATTCGACTCGGGTTCCTCCACCTTAAAGGTGATAGTCTTGTGGAAGCAGTCCACATAGGCTCGATATCTCGTTAGCCAATCCATTCCAAGAATGACGTCAAAATCTTGCATCATTAAGATGATCAAATCTACGGGCATAAGCAAATCTCCGATTTACACACTACATCCGGGATAATAGTTATCGCAAACTACTCTCTTACCCATCGGGGTAGTCACCATCAACACAAACGGAAGCAACTCAGGTGGTTGCTGAATACCATTAGCAAAATGAGGTGCCACAAACGAATGTGTGGACCCCGAATTAAACAAAGTCTTTGCATCTCTAGCACATATCAACACGGTACCTTCAACTACATTGCCCGACGCTTCTGCCTGTTCAAGGTTCATGGCAAAAAGTCTTCTTGTTTGCTGTGGTAGCTGTTGGGCTTGTTGTTGCTGCTGCCTTGGCCTGCCTTGTTGTTGCTGCTGAGGTCTCGGGGGCGGTGCTGGAAGTGCTAACTGCTGGGGTGGAGCTGGAAGTGCTGGCCTAACTGGCTGCTAAAAGGGGTGCTACGATGCTCCATAATTGCCTCGATTCCTGGAACAAGTAGTTGCGCGATGTTCCATGGATCCACACAAAATGCATGCGCCAGTATTCCTCCAGCATTTCTCGGTGGGGTGTCCCTTGCCACATGTCTTGCACTTGGGTGCATTGGCACCAATTATACACCTTTCTGCCTCTTAGACTGAAAATTCTTCCCCTGGGACATGCTCCACTTTGGGTCAACATTTCTCTTCTTGGCTGCCATTTCTTCAGCAACATAAGCTCTGTCTACTGCTTCTTGAAAAGTCTCGGGCCTCCTGTACATCGTCACTTGCTCTTCATACATTGGATGAAGCCCACCAACAAATCTCTTAACCTTCTTCTCTTCCGTATCAACTAAATCTTTCACAAACTTGGATAATTGAGTGAAAGTATGCACATAAGTCACCACTACCATGTTGTTCTGTTTGAGGGAGATGAACTCCTCTTCTTTCTTTCGGTGGACATGAGGTGGTATGAATTTGCGGCGGAATTGCTCCTGGAAGGTCTCCCATATTGTAGCATTAGGCATAGCTCTGTAGGGATCTCGAATGCTTTTCCACCAGTCTTTAGCAACTCCTCGAAACATAGATGTAGTGAGTGCCACTCGCTGCCTATTATCACACACAATTGTCTCGAACACATCATTTATATGCTCTAGCCATTCGTCACACTGAAT
The DNA here is from genome assembly GCA_028538565.1 of Umbellularia californica. Lineage (NCBI taxonomy): Eukaryota > Viridiplantae > Streptophyta > Magnoliopsida > Laurales > Lauraceae > Umbellularia > Umbellularia californica. The sequence continues at coordinate 5,347,745 of JAPQWN010000001.1, read as the reverse complement.
GGCATCTTCCTTCCCATGAAACTCCGTAGCCCCTCTCTTCCTGAACTTCTCATACAAGGCATTCGGGTCATTCTCCTTCGGTTGGATCACCACCTGTGTTCCTGGGTTTGGTTGGATTGGACCTTGCCTGGCCATCAGTGCTGCTAAATATTCATTAGTCTTTGCCATTTGTTCCATCAAAACCATCATCCTATCGTCCATATGGGGCGGATCATTGTTCAAATTGACAAACGAGCCATCATTTTGAAATTCATTGTTTCCACCGTTGTGTCCGCTTCCGGAACCAGATGCCATTGACCTGTAACAATTCGAGAGTCAAGACTATTTCCTAACTCTCATTACACAATGTTAACTAGAAACACAAAGCTAATAATAATCTCACAAATAAGAACTAACTAGCCCTGACTAATCTAGACTCGCAACCTATTCTAACGTATCCTCACAACGTTTCTAATTAAGTTTCTAAGTCTTTTAGAGAGACTTGCAGGGCTCTGATACCATACTTACATATGTCATATCCTGGTCCTGAATTACCCTGGCCTAGGGTAATCTCCGAGGTGTGCCACACGTACTCCCGCATGCTGTACCTGTCTTGAGCCAAATACAACACACGAAGGAGAGAAAAACAACTTTCCATGCACGTGAGAGAGAACTCACTAAAACACATCAATAGTAATTAAACATAGCGGAAGCCGTAATTCATGTGAGGATATCAATTTCCATTCAATCTAATTATTAACCCAAGTTTCAATACAAAAGAATTATTCAGGTATTTACATTGATTTACAAAAGAGGGAATGAAGAAAAACCCTATACAATCAATACCAAAAGTATAAACAAAAGAATTTCTATCACCTAAGTGTGGCCCACACAAAAAGTGGCTAGCCACACAACAACAGAGTTCCCCAAAAGATGATTTCGCTCTCCTAGGATGACAAAATCACTTAGCCTCAGGCACAGGCCACTCTTCTAACCCTGAAGATACCTCCTGGGTAACATTCGCTCTCTCCTCGGCCTCAATGCAATCGGAGGCTGAACCTGCGACTGTGACACCAAGAATAGCATCATGAATACGACGATTCGGCAAGTATAGGCATTAATAATAAATTACATGTTATATCAAATAGAATTTATAGATACTTAATTAAAAGATGTAAATATCAGGTAACAACCAGGCAATTGTGCCAAAATCGAATAATTTATGTTTTACGAATCAATGGGGGATATAACACACTAGTTGGCTACTACATTAAGCCCATCCTTTCAAATAGAGAGCAAATCTAGTTGGGATGTCACCAGCGGCCTGGCCAAAGGCTAGCTGGCTACCCGGTTCTGGAGTTCCGGTGCTCCATATGATCTACTGCAGTGATCTCAAATAACTAAACCAAGTTTAACCCCGTCGGGTATCACGAGGTCGAAGCTCAGTAGTGCCAGACCAATCGAATTAAATAAATACAAATATGAGTAAGACTATTTTTACTTGAATCAAATCAAATCATTAATATCTCGACTTTTTCACATATAAACTTATTTATCTCGAATTTCAATTGATTATTGTATAACCGTACAATATAACGAAAGAAAAACAAAATAATTTATGCATATAAATCATCCTTTAAACTTTGGAAGGTGAAAGGAAAATAAATCTCAGTATGCACATGCATTTATTAAAAGAATCAAGGATGATTTACTAGGCTTTCAACCTTCACCTTCTCGCACGATGAGGTTTGGAAATCCGGTGCTTAGCTATTTTTAATTTGGTGCTACTTTATATAAGTGAAGTGTATCGGTTTCTCCAAGCCTCATCCATGACAAGGTGTTAGAAGAAAAGAATAAATTTCACATAAAATAATCTTAGCCTCAATCATTTCTCACGTGGTTAATTATCATTGGTCAGTTGATCTCGTCAAGGGTGCCATTTTCTAGGGTCATATAATTCCCTCGTAGTCAAAAATCCTAATGGGTTTCATAAATACACATTATACGGTGTTTATCATCTACAGTGTACAACAAGAAGCAAATTTGGTCAAAATTCTGAACCCCACACAGAATCTGCCCTCGCTATAGCGAGCCCACCAGAAGGTGACCTTGCTGTAGCGAGGACACGTTCTGTGTCCAATTAGTTAAGACACGTTCTGTGTCTGTTCAGTTTCCATGCCACCTGCATACACTAAATAATAGGTTTTCTCCACATGACACAAAACAGGTCAATCATTATCCACCATCTCACATGCATATTTTATATAGAAATCCACATGAAGATTCTTCCCACGAAACTCCTGCACAAGTATGAGTTATAGTACTCCATTGGCATACATGAACATATACACCCATCTATTTTCCACATTAATTAATCACCCTTTCCTCATGCCATTTGTACTTTTATTTTAATATATTTCTTCACCACCAATCCAATCTCCTCTAATTTTACCAAATTAGGACTATTAATACCCAAAAATTAAATCCATGCCATAATCATTCTCTAATTAAAATTTTAAAAGGCTAATCAAGGTAAAAAGGAAAATAATAGAATTTAATATCCAAATCAAAGGATAAAATCACATGCATTAGTCATTAAAGCTTATACTTGCCTCAATGGAGATTTCAAAAGCTTCTCACACCTTTGATTTAAGAAAATCCCAAAAGCCCCAAATGAGCAAACCCTAACCACAAGAATCATGGAAAAATGGAAATGAATATGTATATGTGGATATCTATGAATCCTTTAACTTCTTTTCCAACTCAAAATCTCAATAAGGTCTTTGGCTTTCACCTGGAAGTAACCCTAGTTGAGAGGAGAAGAGAATGAAGAGATAACTTCTTGGTGAAATGAAGTAAGAAGGAATGGATGAGTGAAGAAGATGATGGAGTTGAGTCCTCCTCCTAGCCTTCCAAAGCCCAAGCTCTCGTTCTAGAGGAGGTTGAAGGAGAAGAGGAAAGGAAGGAAAGAGAAGAAGAGAATGGGTGTAGAGAATGAAAGAAATGAAAGGGATGAAAAGGAAGGCTAAGATAGATAGATAGATATATATATATATATATATATATATATATATATATAAAGGTAAAGTTGCTAAATTGCAGGAAAGCCCACTCAACTAGTATATTTCCAATTCGAGTCAAATAAGGGTCCAATTCCACAACGGTTGGTCAAATGAAGAAGAGTCTGATATGAAAATTAATATACTCGTCAAAATACACACGATGATGTCAAAATGACGCGTAAATGATGAAAAATGCGAAAATCAATATTTACGAAAAAAGCCCTTGACTCAACTCAATTGAGTCAATCCCACTATAACTCACCTATATAAGGTGTAAAACTCATTTAACTCAGTCTATAAAGATTAACAGACGCTAATTACCATAACCAATGAGTAAACATATTTAATTTAGCTAAATCATAATTAATTAGTACTAATTAGGGTCAAATCAGGTCGGGGTGTAACAAGAGGCCTGCAATGAAGGAAGTTGTGATGGAGCTCCATTGGCGAAAGTTTCAACATCATCCATGGGTTAACGACAATGGAGAGGAGACTGAAGACTCGCCGATGAAAAATCTTGACATGGTACCAAACCAGTTAGAATCATAGTATACTTTCATCATATCTGACTGGAACTAGAATTATCTGCTTCTAGGCTCAGGACATCACCCCATTACCTTCAATCTCAAAATTATTGTAGTCTTGTCATCTTTTTATTTTTCCATCCAAAGCAATAGTTCAATCTGCATTACAAGGCCTCGCCATGTAATATCAGATTTGGGCATTTGTCACTGTCAGTCGTGTGTATTTATGGATCCTAACTGTGCCAATAGCAATGCGACAGTTTTTCGATAATGCAACAATTATTCACCTTAGATGTGTTGTGTATTTCTTTCCTGCTCCATTTACGTCCTATTTTTTTTCAAAAGATAAAGGAAGCTTTCTCGTAGATTTGTACAAGTTCTACTAGTTGGTCCATTCTTGCAAGGATCTTTACGTTGGAAGATTATTGTAATCCTCCTCTGACTTTCTAATAGTTTATGCTCTGTTTTCTGACATTGACATTCCTCATGCTTCTACTCATTGTAAGTAGTCCTATTGCCACTAAGGTTGCACACTGAAAAAAAATAAAACTGTCCTTTCTTGGCTGCCCTTTTGAAGTTTAACTCAAAAAGAATTTGGTTGAAAATTCAAATCCATGCTTCCCATTAGTTCCCAATCTTCTGGCTTGTTGAAATATCTTCTCGGATACTGCTTTAGATGTAGGTATGTTCTGACCTTGATTAACAAACTGCACATGCCCATGAATTCAAGAACTAGGTCCTTTTTCCACCCAGAAGACTGCTTCACTTTAGACGGGATAGAATCAATATCTTTGGAGAACAGGTCAGCCCCAACAAGGATTATGAACAAATCTGCCCTCCAGAAGAATTTTATTCCTGAATGAATAAATTCTTAAGGAATGGTGTGTGCCATTGTTGCCCAGATGCCATTGCAGTATTTAAGGCTTGCATTCTTCGATCTCTCACGTTAGAGTTTTGTTCTATTTTTGGATGTATGTAATTGGTTGACTGATAATTTTCTCACATTACCTGTTTGTTGAGATTTTGTGGTGGCTTGTATTTTGCAAATCGTTTAAGAAAGTGAATTTTACATATGAAAAATTTACATATGTGAAATACAATATCATATTTGTTTGAAATCACCATTTTCACAAGAGTAAACATTGAATGGTTGAGATTGCATATATAAAATCTTCATATTTATACACGTACAACATTTATAGATTTAAACAAGTGCAAATCAAATGATCCTAAATTGTTAAAACCTACTTGTGTGTTCACTTCCCTGTGAAGAAATTGAAAATTTTCTTTCTAAACTATCTTTCATTGGTACCCTATTTAAGGGGCCAGGACCTATTAGAACACCATGCACATGTAGGAGAGAGCACTTGCACAACCGAGGAGAGGACGCTTGCACATGTTGGAAGGTAGCACTTTCAAATACCCAGAGAGACGCAAGGATAGATCCCAGGTCATCCAGGTAAGAGTCAGGGTTCCAACACTCTTTTTGAACCATCAGTTTGCAATCTTGATCATATCGAAACGCTCATTTCCTCAACTGTTTTGGCCCTGACAAAATTTGGTTCCAAAGACCCAACCGGGTGTTGGCTTGGTGGTTAAGACACTGGGTTTGCTCCCCAGAGGTCCTGGCATCTATTTCCCCAGGCGTTAACCGTCCCCTGTCTGTGTGGGTGCGGGTGTGGGGCCCAGGGTAATCCTATCAAAGGTGGGGATACCTTGAGATAAAAATAAAAAATAAAAAAAAAATAAAGAAAAAAAGGGTCCAAAGTTGTATATTATTATTAACCACGGTTTCGATAGTTTGGGTTTCCTATTGCCGATTTTTGGTTCATGACTCATGCCCCATCCAATGGTGTTCCAGAACCACTTGTCAAACAATGCAGAAATGTGTGCACAAAAAGGTTATTGAATGAGTTGTTTAATAAGTTGCAACAATAAAACCACTAGCCTTAAGAACAAAAATCATAATAAAATATGCAAAACTCCACTAATAGTTTTAAAAATCTTTGGTCATGAAACATTTGGATGAAAATGTTAAAACTAACGGTGACATTGTTAGTGTTTGGTCTTTCCTAATCTGAGTGAAAATGCTAAAATAACTATAGCCACTAAAATGTGGTGCGTCTTGCTGACTGTCTCCTGCAACAAATGTATCTATTCCATGATCGTCGTGACATTCATTGGGATGTTTGAATGCTGGTCGACATGCCTATGGCTATGCACTTAACCTAGGTTGAACGAAAGGCTAGTCCCGGTATGCTTTCCACTAAAAAAGATGGTTCCTTAGTTTGTGCAAGTTGAGGATTTTCCTATGGCCTCAAATTCCTATGTACCCGCGAAAGAGAAATCTTGCATTCCTCTCATCAAAGGTGAAAATCCCCAAAGTCAATGAAAGCTAATGCTTGTTTTGCCTTAAGAGGATTACCACCTCACATAGTGGAATAGGTGGCTGCATGAAAAGAATCAAAACATTTTTCTGAGGGATTTTTTTCGTTGCACGAACGCAACATCAGATCATGTTTGACAACTAAATTCTAAAGAAAATAATTTTCATTTTTATAAAGTCATGAAAAACCCGGTTTTGATAATTGTTAATTTCTGAGAATTTTGGTCATCAGATATCCCCACTTATGAGGATTCTCAGGTCTCATCCCCCAAAAGATGTGGCTCAGCCTAAAGGGAGAGTTTATAAAATCCTCAAATCAATGAAGATTCCTCAGCAATACACATCCTTGGAGAGGAAAGTACTATTCTAGGGGCATTGTGGAATCCTTAAGTCTGTGCATTCCTCACCTGTTATCAAATGAGACTAGTGGTTGTATTGAAGCTCCTTGAAGAGTGGGTGGTATTATTGATCCTACCAGCCAGCCCAACCCACCCAATAACTCAGTATTCCTCTTGACCTTTTCGTTTTCAGGTTGGATGAGGGCTGACATTTCTAAGTTCTAGCATGATTTATAGATGGGTTCAGTTTGGGTTTGGGTTTGGGTTGAGTCCTTAACTGCTATTTGGGCTTGGGTTGGATCTTCTGATGTTCGGATTAGATTTGGGTTGACATTTTCAATCCAATTAATAAAGGAATTAGGTGTGGGCTGAGCCTATGGATGTAACCAACAGTTCTCTAAAAAAAAAAACAGTTCTCTACAAACTGAACTTTTGGCACCCTTTCTTAGCTCCAGGTATACCTGATCTTTATCGTCCAGTGGATGGGCCATAGAAGTATATATAATTTAACTTGACTTGGCCTGACGCACCCAATTCAGTTCAACTCAAAGGGTACTGACTACTGAGTCACCTAAGTTTGAAACTTTGAATGAGTCTTTCAAAATCACAGTGGGTCACATGATTGTTCGACTCAGTACCTGAGTTACATTTTGGGCGTTTAGAGATAGATTTTTTTTCTTCCAATGTGCTCCAAACTGTGGATGACCAGTGTGACTTATCACTTATCAGTCATGTCAATGCTCATTCCATTCCCCAGAAATCTGACTTTATTTCAATTATATTATATCGCCCAAATGGAGCACTAAGAAAAGGAAAAGGCCCAAATGGACTGGATAGTCAGGTCCAAATTGAATCACCCCAGCAGAAAACAGTTCAAATTGCAGAAACTGGTATGATTTAATGGTTCAGATTGATTAAAACAAAGTATTAATATTATATCTAATAAATTTGCATATTTCTTTAGTTATATCTTATTCAGCCTCTTGCATTGGTCCCATGTCAACTTCCATTTAGGTAAGAATGATAAGTAATTCTGGTCTAATGTAAGGGGGGCCTGTGAGTTTCTCTTTTCTTTTGTCTTTCCTCATAAAAATAAAAAGCTATCATCTTATAATGAAGTCATACTTCATCCTATATCAACTTTATTAATGACAATGTATGATTTTCGCCTAAGGATAGACTGAAATGACGAAACAAACCTCATGTCACTAAACCCACCCTAATTAAGACAAAGGCTTAGATGATGAAGATAATGATAATCTATTTGAATGAAACATTATTAAAAACAATAAAAAATAGAGTTCCTAATGCAAAATTATCCAAATTAATTAGAGGGAAAATCTCAATAAAGGGCCCTTAGTTTTTGAAACTTTTCAAAACAGGGCAAACAAATTCCAAGTTTTTATTGTAACAGAAGACATGCCAAGATTGTTGGCCAAAACCACCCATCAAAGGTTGCCTCAAGTAACTTTCTGTTCACTGATTGCCTTTTTTTTTTTTTTTTTCTTCCTTCTAATTATTTAAGGATATAAGCATCACAGAGCCGGTGAGCATATGATAAAAATAGTAAACAGGATGGTAAAAAGGGAATCCATGCCGGTGGTGGTACCCCACAGGCACAAACATAAAATCCATGTAATGTCAGCTGACTGCTTTTCTTTCTTTACTATTATATTTTGTCTTCCCTCCTAATCACCCACCATCATGCGTGGTCGTCATTTTCCACATTTTTTTTTCTTTGATAGCAACAGTTACCAGAACAGGACGTGTCATACATGCATGTGATTCTCACAAGTGTCAGATGGTTGTGCACGATGATGGTGGTTGGTCCCACATGTGATTATACTTTCTCGTTTTTCCTTTTTACCCCGCGATTGATAATGAAAATTCTATCTCTACTTGGAGAATTCATATAAAATTCTTCTTCCACCCCCAAAATCCACAACAAAGTCATGAGTTCATTTTCTGAAACACCATTACATTTTTGCATCTACACCCTTCAAACAAAGACTCTTGGTCTTTCTAAGTTGAGTAATTTACTCGTAACGTAAATTCAAGTGAAGGGTTATTTTGGGAGATAACCAAATAAGATAGGTCTTATAAAAAATTACAAATTCACTTTACTAGTGATTTAAATTTAAGACCATTTTCTGGTTTTACGGGTTGGGCCTTTTACATCGATTAAGCAGGTAAACAAGCATCTTGTTACTTTTGGCGCATCATTTTGGTTTAAACTGCTCGGCAACCTCAATTGTATACAGCATTTTAAACTCATTCGGTTAGTTGAGTACGGACCCAATACATGAAGGCTCCATAACTGTGGAACCAGACCTGTGCCTGAGTGCCAACTGGGGCGAAAATTGGTTTTATCTGAATGTCCAGGTCGTGGTAGTGGTTGTCCAAATTGCAAGTACTGCTGATTGTGGAAAATTTAAAGTTGGGTCGTAAAAGGTATCCATTGACCTTCTTATGCACATAGGACCCACCCATTACATAACGTTTTGTTTTCTGGCATGTGTTTCCTATCCTAGAAAGTATGTGCATTTGCAACCTTTACCTTGACCCTTTTTAATTGAGTTTTTAGTGAATTTCAATACATGTGAGTGCATGTGGACCCCAATTTGGTATATAAATGTAAGTGTGAATGAATATTTATATACACATTCATATGGATAATCTAGAAATGCATATGATAATATTAAATGCACTCATCTAAATCTAAATCTAAATCATTGTAGGCATAGATTTTGAAGTCCCAACGATCAATGGAAAAACTTTTAATAAGAAAATGAATGTATCAGTCCATCAGCAAACATTAGTCTCAAATGGGAGGCTTTATTTTTTATTTTTGGTAAAAAGTCTCAAATGGGAGTTTGTACCAGTAATGGGGGATTTCGGGGTATGGAGGGGGTTAGTGAGAGTGGCTGGATTGATCTAAGCGAACATTTTAAGTAGGCTCCAAATGTTTTTCTCATTCACAAAATAGATTTGACAAATTGCTTTAAAAAAAAAAAAGTTAATAAGTTTTTCTCCTCTCTCAAATAGGTCATTTTCGATGCCAATCCCATGGTTGATTTTTATCCTAAAACCTTTTATAATGACAGAAGTGTCCTTATTTGGAAAATAAATTAGAGTGTATTTCAGTCATTTTCTTTCCCTTCTTATGACAAGAAAAGGAGGTGGCTGAGCTGAGTCCAGATCCCCTTTTTCAGCGAAACAATGAAATACTGTTTCGGCCTATCTCCATCCAAAAAGACCTATTTAAAAGAGGTAAAAAAAAAAAACCTATATATTTTTTTTTAAATAAGGAGCTCATGATATTCTTACTTGAATTTTTTTTTTAATTAGTATCTATTTCCACTTCCTCTTTGCGGAAATCAAGTCCTTACCTTCTCAAGGTTATATTGAGTTTAAGCATGTTAGAAGGTCGGTGAATGCTATTGCGGACTCTCTAGCTAAACAAAGTTTGGATTACCATGTAATTGCTTGCCTTTGTTCTCCGAGTATAAGTCTTTGATACCTGATTTGGTAGTGTGTTGTGTAGTTGTTTGCCTTCTTTTTAATTTAATGTTTCAATTATGTTAAAAAAAACCCTATAATTGACATTATAGGGTTGCTCAGTTGGTTGGCAATTCTATCATCACCAAAATACCGGGGATCCCCGACTTAGCCTGTAAGAATCACATTTATTACTACATTATTATAGCCGGCCCTAGTTTTGAGTTCACCTTTCTAACTTCTTTGATTCCTTTTGGAAAAAAAATGACCTAGGTCGGGCAAGTCGTGTCACAAAAGATAACTAGTCATTGCCCGTGCCTGAAGGCACAGCGCACCACGCTCTGAGCACAACTAAATATAATTTCTCTTCTTTTAACCACCTAACAACTAACACCGCCCATAATTTAACAAATTTAACTCAATATTACAAATTCAAACGATAGGGGTCCAATTATAGTAGCAAAATTCTTCACTCTCAACCAGGAATTCATCACCGTCGACCCCACATGAATTGAACAAGACAGATATAATAAACATCTTTTAATATCAATGGTCAATGGTATGGATTGATGTTGAATTTTGATAACATTGCTAGTGAGCTCGAGGTTATTGTATGAGTGGTTAAATCGAATGAGTTCGTTCACTATAATTTTGTACGTATGATAAATTGTTCTAACCATTCCGTAGCCGAATGCAGTTTAAGCTAAATGTACTGTTTAATCAGTCTTGGGGTTTTTTACCAAGAAAAAAAACTGTCTTGTGGGCAGATCACAAGCATAATTGTTTTCTAACTGTAGGTGCACGAAAATTCACAGATCCGGAGATGGTGAATTCTGGACCTATTAGAGATGTGGTGTGATGCCTCAAAAAAGAACCTGAAAGGAGAAGAATGGAAAAAGCAGTCAAAGACCCTGGCTGAAGGCAGCGCAAGGCTCTCCGATGCCTAAGTCAGTACGAGGACGTGACAGTAGGGTAGAGATTTTCAAATGTCAATTGTAAGTGTCTGAGTGCGTACCTTTTGAGGAGACTGAGTCCTCTTTTATATAGTGATAGGGACTCACAGATCGATCGACGTGATTCCCTTAATCGGGGTAACTGTCCCTCAATCGGGGTAACTGTTTCAGTCGATCACGCCCCTTAAATGGTGATAACGGCTCAGTCAATACCTATCCCCCATTTGTAGTCGTAACGTTGCTCATTCCCCTTAACATTCGCCGCCTCATAAACCATACAGCCACGTCCCTCGGCCGTTACGCCATGTCTAGGCGACCGAGATTGAGGGGAGTACATCCGAGGTTAGATGCGGCCGAACTGAGGTAGGAGTGAGCTGAGGGAGGTGCGTCTGCAATACAAACAAGTCGACCGAACTGGTTCGGCAAGTATGAGATCTCTGCCGAACTGTGATGCTAAAGCCGAGATCGAGACGAGTTTGGTGCCGAAATACCGCGTATTCCCCTTATTGCTGACGGAGTGGCCCCAATCTCGGTGTTCGAGAAATGCCCCCACACAATTGCCCCCTAGCTTTCGACCCTTGGGAGCTATCTTCCCGAGGTCGGGAGCTATAGAGAGATATCCGACTTCGAACGATTCGTCTTCTATGGGCTTGTCTCTTGATCGTGCTGTGCTGTTATCATCTTGACTTTTCCCTATGTCTTCGCACCATCCCAAAATATCTTTATGACATTTAAACACCGGTGACACGATCGAGTAGGAAAACAAGACGATGATGCCACGTGTCATGGCTCAGATGGTGGCTCGTGTATAGAGGGATCCGTTTCCCGTGTTTAGCACGTAGAACGATGCTTCGTAAATGGGCGCGTATTTCCTGTGCTTGAGATAAGCAGCCTAAGCCTATAAATAGGGTCCTTCTTCTCCTGATTGAATCACCCTTGAATTTTGAAGTTTGGTATTTCAATTCGAGAAGATAGGTGCTTGGCCTCTATGGAGTTAACACTCGTCGGCGAGAAGAAAGACCTCCGTTTTTACAAGCCTGAAGTTTCAGTTGGTGTAACTACAATGGCGGGCTCGAGCTTAATGGGAGGAAATTGCCCCCTAATGTGCTCTGACTGTGCTATCTCTCCTGAGGCTTCTGGCCAACTGCGCTATCTCTCCTTAGATAGATCTTGATCTCTTGATGATAGGAGATAAGACATCTATGTCAAGATGTCAGAAGATGGCGCAGGATTTATTCTGGGCAAGAGACCTCGAACGCCTCCGAATCGAACTCTGCCCGTATCGTGGAGCTGCTCTTCTACGAAGAACACGCCTTTCAAGAGCAGGAAGATCATATCTGTAATTTTTATGAAGTCGAGTAATCCATTGTATTAGATGTCATGGAACAAAAATGACTTAATAAAAATTATCAAATTTTGTCTGTGGTCCAATCTCTTTCTCCGTGTGTTTGCTTTGCTTGATTATTTCTGTAGCAATAATCTCTTTTCTATATGCCTATGAAGATAAAACCATTTTTTCTCAAATGGGAACTTTGCGGAGCTATTATACCGAACTGGGGCTACTGCTGAGCTGTCACTTCTGCCGAACTGAGGCTCCTGCCGAGCTGCAATCCGCCGAGATACAATCTGCCGAGATACAATCTGCCGAGATACAATCTGCCGAACTACAATCTGCCGAGATACAATCTGCCGAACTTGAGGGCCCCTTGGATATCAATTTTTGGATCCGACTTTGGGTCAAATCGATGTCGCTTCATATCCACCCGATGTCGCTTCGCTATCTGCGATATTAAATGCCTCGCCCTGACTGGCGCGGGAAATAAGCTGACGGCACCACGTGTCGACTCTCCACGGGATGCGCAGTCTTTTCCAAGTGGCGCATATGGCGGCTAATCAATAATAGAAACCGCCTTTTACGAATTCCAAAAGGGTGTTGTGTGTATCGAAGCGACGCATGATGAGTTGCCTTTATTGGATGTACCTTCTTCTTACTATAAGTAGGGGAACTCCTTTTATCTTTTCTTCTTCTTTACTCTGCATTTTGCTGTGAAAGAGAAAGGCTCCTTCCGACGAGTTTCCTCACGGAAAGGGCTTTCGATCGATAAGGAGTGCTGTAGGAATCGAGTCCCATCCCTGGCCTCTGTCTTTGTAAGTCTTCTTTTCTTTGCCTTGTTCTTTTTCTGTATCTAGGGTTCCATTTTCCCTCTGTTCTTCGCCTCTGCCCCTTCTTTCTTTCAGAAAAATGGGTGTCTATAGTCATTGGTTAGAATCTGAGGGAGCGTTAAGAGACCTTAGGATTAGGTATCAGATTTCTGACGACGTCTTCCTCAAGGCTCCCGCACCCAAATCCTATATCGATGGCAGCATCTATGATGGCTGGATGCCGTTCCCTTTAGTAGCCATAATAGAGGGCGGGGTTCGTTTTCCCCTTAAGCCCTTGCTCAGGGACTGTCTCCGGGCTTGGCACCTCTGTCCATGTCAGTTGATGCCCAACGCCTTCAAAGTCATAATGGGCACCGCCGCGCTTAATGACATTTTAGAGATCAATTTAGGCGTTCATGATATTGAGGACGCCTATGAGCTGTGTAAGTCAAAAAATAGCTTTTACCTCCGAGTTAAGTCGCGCCGAACGGCATTCGTTCGTGCCCTAGAGGATTCGAACAAATATGCCGGGGACGATCGTCTGCTCGTCTCAGGTAACTGGGAGTTCGGTGATGACGAGCCGATGTCGCAGAGGTTCAACCGGATCCCGCGCCGTCTCGGCATACCACCAAGTAAATATAGCTTTTTTTGTAAATTTTCGCTACATCTTATTCTCTGTGGAGCCGACCTGATGTCCTTCTATGTTATAGGTGCGCGCGAGAGGAGAAAGGAGGCCAGACGAGTCGGATGGGTGAAGAACGCGGCCTGGTTTCGGGCCGTTGAAACGTATCGAGGCCACGAAGATAGGTCGGCCTTCGCCCTTTTAGACTACGAGCCGAAATACCGCTCTTACAAGAAGAGCCTCGCACACCGCGAAGATGCCGCAGCCGAGGTTGAGGGAACCGAAATCGAGGAGGTCGATTGGGAGCGGGCTGTAGACGATACTGAGGGCCGAGATTCACCAGGGGCTGAAGCATCCACTTCAGGTTCCGACCTCGGGGAGGGAAGTTCTTCAACGAGTAGCTCCGGGGAAGACGAGCCAATGGACAAAAACCGCCCGAGACCCCCAGTGAAGAATCTTCGGTCTGCAGCCTTTGGGGGTGTGACTCAAGGTGCTGCCGCTTCGTCCTCCAGGGCTCCTTCTTCCGTACCTTCTTCTTCCAGGCCCCAATCTTCCATGCCTGGTACCGGTGTTCCTCCTTCTTCTTCCGCCCAAACCTCGGGGGTTGGTACCGACGAGGTCGCAATGGAAGAGGTACGCCGGCAAAAGAGAGTCAGAACTGAGGGGCAGTCTGCCCTAACTACTGTGCAAAGGAGGGTTGATCCAGGGGCGACGAGCCAACGGTCTTCAGTGGCGCCCTGGAGGCCGAGCTTGCTGCTTCAGCCAGGAAGACCGTTGACCGTGGAGGACCGACTTGGCGGTCATCCCTTAGTGGCGGCTGCGCTTGGCGACGCTTGTACTTTGCCCCGAGACATGGAGAAGCATGATGAGCTGGACGACGTCATGTTGCTGGTGACGCAAATGGAGTCTGCTCTGAGCGTAAGTTTAGTCTCTTTCGTTTTTCTTCCGTGCTTGACTTCGGTAGTAGTTGTCTAAAAGTTGATTCTCTCTGCAGATCGTGCAAAAATGTCATCTCTCTGTGCGAAGGGTCCAGCGAGCCAGGAAAATCCAGGCCAACGCTGAGGCCAAGGTTGAAGAGTACAAGAAATCTTTGGAGGCTAACAGAGAAAGAATCAGAGAGTATGAAGAAACGTCTCGTGCCATTCTATCTGAGCTTGACAAGGCAAAAACCGAGATTCAAGAAGGAAAGTTGAGGGAGGCTGAGCTCCAAAAGAAGATCGCCGATCTAGAGCAGGAAAAGGCCGAGACCGAATCCAGAATCCGGGCCGACGCCAACAGTGCATATCTTGAAGGATTCCAGGAAGCTGAGGCCGAATACGCGGCCCAAGTGACCGGAGTCAGGGATGATTCATGGGAGATGGGCTGGAAGGCCGCCCTTGAAAAAGCTGGAATCCAAAGCGATCATCCGGCTTTCTTGAATCCCGACAAGTTTCCAAGCTCGGTACCTGCGAATGTCCTGCCTCCTACTCCCGAGGCTCCTCCCGTTGCGGTCGAGGGACCAGTGGCCGAGCCCCTTCACGCTGAGAACGAGGTCATCCAGATAGAAAGCGATGTACCTGTTGCCCCTGCTCTCTGAGTATCTTTATGCATTTGGCAGTTTCTTCTATTCTCTCTTTTGGTTTGTGTTTGTGGGAACATATGTCCCTTTGGTTTGCGAGTCATACTCGCCTAATGTAAGAACTCTTTTTTAATGAAATCCAACATTAAGGCAAATTGTCTTTATGTCTTTCCTAGACCCTAATGTTTACAGACACTATTTTTGCCGAAATGTATATCTTTACCGAATTAGCACACGTAGTAATTTTAGCCAATGAACTAAGAACCCAAGGGAAGCAATTCGGTAGAAATCTTGTCCGAACTCCGCGCTGCTTTTGCTTTTCAAAGCGCGAATTCGGACTCTTTTGTGGGACATGTCTGGCCGGTTCATTCCGTCAGTATAGTCCGTCTCTGCCAGTGATCTGGTATAAAGACCGAGATCGTTTGTGGCCAGAATTTTGTTTGATATGACCAAATGGTTCTTCACCAATGGTGTATGTATTACCTCGCCAGTGATCTGGTATATGTACCGTGATCTTCTGTGGCAGAGGTCCGAGATTCTGCGCGTGATCTGGTAGGCGTACCGAGATCTTCTGCGGCAGAATCGTGGCACTGAAAGGACGGCTATTGCGCCGAACTGTTGGAGAGTTTGCCGAGCTTTGTGACTCGTAAAAAATCGTAATGTCAAGGAACGAAAGAATAGCTTTATTGATGCTTGAAATTTCGACTACAGATCAGAAATAGAATTTTTTGAGGTGAGCGGCATTCCATGGCCGTGGTAACTGTTTACCATCCATGTCCTCCAATCTGTAAGCTGATTGACCTGCTGCAGAGATCACTTTGAACGGTCCGAGCCATGTTGGCGCAAGTTTGCCTTCGTTTGGATCTTTGTCTGCTGGCAGCGCCTTTTTCAACACCAGTTCCCCAATGGAGAACTTTCTTTCCCGGACTTTTTGATTATAGCCCCTAGCCAATTGCTGCTGGTAGGCCGCTAGGCGAACGGCTGCAGCTTCTCGCCGCTCTTCGGCCAAATCAAGCTCTCGTCCAAGATTAGCATCGTTCTGGCCTAGGTCGAAGAGTTCCGACCTCAATGTCGGAAGTCCGATCTCTAGGGGTATCACTGCTTCGGTACCATAGGCCAAAGAGAAAGGCGTCGCCGAAGTGGAGCGCCTTGGAGTAGTCCGATAAGCCCACAGGACACTCGGGAGTTCTTCAACCCATCTTCCCTTTGCTTGGTCGAGTCTTTTCTTAAGGCCATCGAGAATGACCTTATTAGAAATTTCAGCTTGACCATTGCTCTGCGGGTAGGCTGGAGTGGAATAATGATTTCGGACCCCTAGATCTTCGCAAAACTTTTTGAAGAAGGCGGAGTCGAACTGTGTCCCGTTGTCCGAGATCAAAACTCGAGGAATACCAAACCTGGTGACGATATTCTTCCATACAAACTTTGTTGTGTCTTTTTCAGTGATGGACGAGAGCGGTTCTGCTTCTATCCACTTTGTAAAATAATCAGTAGCTACAATTAGCCACCTCTTATTTCCTAATGCTCGGTGGAGAGGTCCAACGATGTCCAAACCCCACTGGGCGAAAGGCCAAGGGCTGGAGAGCGGGCTCAAATCCTGCGTTGGTTGATGTAGGGAATGTGAGAATTTCTGACACTTCTCGCATTTCCTAGCATATATCTGAGAATCTTTTTGCATGTAAGGCCACCAGTAACCCTGGCTGAGAGCCCGGTACGCTAGTGACCGACCTCCGATGTGACTTCCACAAATCCCTTCATGGATCTCGAAGAGAAAGTCCTCGACTTTGCTTGGGTGGACGCATTGAAGGTAGGGGCCTGTAAATGATTTCCGGTAGAGCTTACCCTCTGGAGATAGCCAAAACCTAGTAGATTTCAGCCTCATTTTATGAGCAGCAATTTTGTCTTCCGGAAGCTGATTATCTTTGAGGTACGAGATGATTGGGTCCATCCAACTTGGGCCGAGATCCACACAAAGTATCTGACGGGCTAGGTGAAGCTGAATACTAGGCTTCGCTAATGATTCAACCTCAATGATTCTTTTTCTTCCAGCCTCAACGGCGGATGCCAGATTAGCTAAGGCATCTGCATGGGAATTCAACTCTCTGCCGACCTGCTTCACTTCTACTCTTTCAAACTTAGAGAGGTGCTGCTTTGCAAGAGTCAGGTAGGCCGCCATTCTACCATCACGGGCCTGATATTCTCCGCTCAACTGGCTCGTCACCAGTTGTGAATCACAGAAGACGACCAGATGTCGTGCCCCCAGAGTTTTGGCGCTGTCAAGTCCTGCAATCAACGCCTCATACTCGGCTTCATTGTTGGTAGCTTTGAAATCAAGTGTCAGGGCCTGCTCGATGACTAATCCTTCTGGAGATTGGAGGACCAAGCCAGCGCCAGCCCTTTTAGAAGTCGAAGATCCATCGACAAAAACCTTCCAAGCTGAATCGAGGAACTGTTTCCAAGATTTTTTTTCTTGAAGGTCGGTGTCGGTGACATCACTGGCACTCTTATTGTCCCCCAGTTCGGTTTCGAGTTGGCTTGGTGCCGAACTAGGAGAGATGAACTCTACTAGGAAGTCCGCTAGTACTTGAGCTTTTATCGCCGTTCGGGGCCGATATTGGATATCGTATTGGCCCAGTTCGACTGCCCACTTGGAAACCCTCCCAGAGAAGTCTGCTTTGCAAAAAAGTTGTCGGAGAGGATATTCCGTTACGACGGTGATCGTATGAGCTTGGAAATAATGGGAGAGCTTGCGGGAAGCACTGACAAGGGCTAACGCGAGTTTCTCCAATTGCAAGTACCTGGTCTCGGCATCAATGAGGATTTTGCTGGTATAGTAGATAGGCTCTTGCCTTGTCTCTTCTTCTCTAACCAGCACCGAGCTCACCGCGTGATCGGACACAGCAAGGTATATATAAAGCCCTTCTCCCTGTTTCGCGGTTGAAAGCAGGGGTGGTGAGGAGAGATACATTTTGAGCTCATGCAGAGCTCGGTCGCATTCTTCTGTCCACTGGAACGAGGAATTTTTCTTGAGGAGTTGAAAGAAAGGTCGGCACTTATCCGAAGATCGGCTGATAAAGCGGTTGAGAGCAGCCGCCATGCCCGTCAATCTCTGGACTTGTTTTGTAGTGGTAGGTCCTTGTACTGCTTGGATAGCCGTTATTTGATCTGGATTGGCTTCAATGCCTCGTCTGGTGACGAGACTCCCTAGAAACTTGCCGGAGCCTACCCCAAACGCACATTTTGTTGCGTTCAGCTTGAGCCGATATATTTTCAAGATGCCAAACACCTGGCGTAGGTCGGCTAGATGATCCTGGGATTGTTTGGTTTTGACGACCATATCGTCAATGTAGACCTCCACTGTTTTGCCAAGAAGGGCCTTAAACATTGTGGTGACCAATCTCTGGTAGGTCGCCCCCGCATTCTTCAGCCCGAAAGGCATCACTTTATAACAGTAAATCCCTCTTGGGGTTATAAACGCGGTTTTTTCCTCGTCGGGGCCGTACATCGGGATTTGGTGATATCCCCGATAAGCATCGAGAAAACTCATTCTCTCATGTCCCGCGGTGGCGTCGATCATCTGGTCGATCTTCGGCAGAGGGAAGCAGTCCTTTGGGCAGGCTTTGTTGAGGTCGGTGAAGTCTACACAGACACGCCAGCTGCCGTTTTTCTTCTTGACCACTACGGTGTTAGCTACCCACCTTGGATAGTGGACTGCTCTGATCGCCCGGGCTTGCAGCAATCTGTCGACTTCTTCGGCCACTGCTTCTGTCTGTGGGATCCCAGTCCTTCGGGCCTTCTGGATGACCGGCTTCTGTTTGGGATCCACATTCAAATGATGGCATAGCACTTCGGGGTCGATGCCGGGCATTTCATTCGGGCTCCAAGCAAACACTTCTTTATTTTCAATTAAGAAGTTCAGGAGCTCGGACTTCTCAGGCTCACCGAGCTCGCTGCCGAGCAAGAAGTATTTCTCGGGATCGCTGGGATCGATGTTGACCGAGGTTAGATCTTCAACACTTTTATGCTCGGGGGCGCGGCCGACCTTTTCCAACTCTTCTTCGAGTTCGGCCATGTTAACCTGCTGCGGCTCTGCCTCCCCTGGGACCACGGCCATCAAGCATTGCCTGGCCATTTGCTGGTCGCCCCTTACCGTCACCACCTCAATTTTGCCATCCTTATTCTCTAAAGGAAATTTCAGTTTTTGGTGGTACGAAGAGGGTATAGCCTCTAACTGATGCAGCCAAGTTCTCCCTACAATGGCATTGTAAGGAGACGGTGCGTCCACCACAATGAAGTCTGCCATGATGATGGCTCCTTCGACTTGGACTTTCAGGGGGATCTTCCCCTTTGGATACACTGGTTTGGCGCTGAACCCCACAAGGGGAATTCTTGCCTCCAGCAGATCTTCCTCTTTGAGACCCATTCTTTTGAAGCAGTCGTAATAGAGGATCTCGGATGAACTGCCGGGGTCAACGAGAATCCTCTGTACTCTGCAGTTCTTCAGCTTCAGGGTGATAATGAGTGGGTCATTGTGAGGGAGTTGGACGTCTTCCAAGTCCTTTTCTCCGAACCAGATTTTTGGCCTATCCTTCCGAGCTTTTTTTGTAGCTGGCTCGAGCTCGGCTGATAGGACCTGCTTGCCGTGGGAAGCCTTCCTCGCCACAGCGCGAGATTGGTCGTTCCCCTTCGGAGCACTCCCCTTCGGTGCACACGCCAAGTGAATGACGTTGATTATTCTCTCGGACTCATCACTATCCCGATCTTCGTTTCGGCGAGGATGATGCTCCTCGCGTTGAGTTTGGTTAACTCCCTGGCCACCCTCTTTGATATATTCTCGAAGATGACCGTCTTTCACGAGCTTCTCCAGATGTGACTTGAGGCTATAACAATCCTCCGTCATGTGGCCGTTCTGCTTATGATAGGAACAGAACTTATTTTGATCTCGGGTGGACGGATCAGCCCTCATCGGTTGCGGCCACTGAAAGTATGGTCGCGTTTTTATCTTACCAAGGATCCTATAGATTGGCTCCTTGAAAATTGTGTTGACAGCAGTGAACGCCGTAACGCGCTGCTGTCCCTCTCTGTCGCGCGGAGCCCTTCTAAGCTTGTTGCTACCCGCGGAAGGTGTATACGGAATGGCCGAACTGGAAGGTTTTCGGCCGTGACCGACATCCTCCCTCCGAGGCGACTTCTCCCTCTTGGAGAATTTTGCTTCCCGGGTGAAGCCAAAGCTTTCCCGAGCTCGGGCATCATCTTCTTCTTGCTCTATGAAGCGATTTACCCGGGCCATGAGAGCTTTCATGGAAGCTACAGGGTTCCAGATCAGGTACTTACGGAGCTCATTGCCGGGAAGTAGAGACTGCTGGAACGATTTAATAGCCACTTCTTCAGTGGCGTTTTCGACCTGACTGTAAATCGTCCAGAATCTCTTGGCGAATTGAGTAAGAGACTCGTTCGGCCTCATCTTTAGCGCCATAATGTCAGCGTCGGTCTTGGGGATGATTCTGTGTGCTTGGAATTTCTTCAAGAAAGAGCCTTGGAGCTGTCGCCAGCTTGTAATCGACTCTTCTGGAAGTGCACAGAACCATCTCAAAGAGAGATCCCCCAGACTGGAAGAAAAGACTCTGCAGTTAAGGTGACCGAGGTCTCCCCAAAGCGACATTCTTTGAGTGAAATGCCGAAGGTGTGCTCCTGGATCCGAGGTTCCGTCATACAAGACGAACCGTGGGACGATGAACTTCTCTGGGAGAGAAAATTCTCTTATCTCCTGCGAGAAAGGAGATGTACCAAGGTTCTCCGCGTCGCCGACATCCAATTGTTCGCGGGCGAATCCGGCCGCTTCCATGTTGCGCCGGATTGTCTGTCTGACTTCTCGGGTCAGCCACTCCTTCATATCATTGTTGTCGTCGAAAGTGGATTCTTGCTTTCTTTGGGAGCAGCTATCCCCCGAGCCTTCGATGTGATCTCGGGAGCGCCTCTTGCGGTTCAGGTGCTGCCGCAAATCATCATGGATGACCGGACGTACGACGTTATTCGTGGAAGCCTTTTCCACTTCCCGGAGCTGCTGCTGGAGCTGATAGATCAGCTTATCCTTTTCTTGGATAATCAGGTTCTGGGTCCTGATATCCGCGAATGAGGATGTGTGTTCGTCACGCGGCTGGTATACGACCGGCCCTTTGCCCTTCTGCAGCGATTTTGGTGGAGGGTTGTTTTCCGTAAGAGGCCTTGTCTCCTCCATTAAGGGTGAGACGGAGCCAGAATTGTAGCTCTCCACCACGACCGGGCGTTCAGCACTTTTCTCATGTTGAGAAACGGCACGGGACGTTCCAGGACGTGCAGTCACGTCTCCAGACTTTGTCTTTCCACCTCTCTTGCTCTTTGGAGGCATGGTGTAAGGGAAGAAGATTTCTGAGTAAAGGTGTTTACTTCGTTTCCCACAGACGGCGCCAATTGTAGGTGCACGAAAATTCACAGATCCGGAGATGGTGAATTCTGGACCTATTAGAGATGTGGTGTGATGCCTCAGAAAAGAACCTGAAAGGAGAAGAATGGAAAAAGCAGTCAAAGACCCTGGCTGAAGGCAGCGCAAGGCTCTCCGATGCCTAAGTCAGTACGAGGACGTGACAGTAGGGTAGAGATTTTCAAATGTCAATTGTAAGTGTCTGAGTGCGTACCTTTTGAGGAGACTGAGTCCTCTTTTATATAGTGATAGGGACTCACAGATCGATCGACGTGATTCCCTTAATCGGGGTAACTGTCCCTCAATCGGGGTAACTGTTTCAGTCGATCACGCCCCTTAAATGGTGATAACGGCTCAGTCAATACCTATCCCCCATTTGTAGTCGTAACGTTGCTCATTCCCCTTAACATTCGCCGCCTCATAAACCATACAGCCACGTCCCTCGGCCGTTACGCCATGTCTAGGCGACCGAGATTGAGGGGAGTACATCCGAGGTTAGATGCGGCCGAACTGAGGTAGGAGTGAGCTGAGGGAGGTGCGTCTGCAATACAAACAAGTCGACCGAACTGGTTCGGCAAGTATGAGATCTCTGCCGAACTGTGATGCTAAAGCCGAGATCGAGACGAGTTTGGTGCCGAAATACCGCGTATTCCCCTTATTGCTGACGGAGTGGCCCCAATCTCGGTGTTCGAGAAATGCCCCCACACACTAACTCACCGAATATATCCTACAATTGAAGAGTGGGCTACAGCTAAGGGAGAATATTGGAAAGTATTTATGCTAACTCTATTGTAACAACTCGAGGTTGGTAAGAATGGTTAGCTAAACAAATTTAATATGATGTCATAATCAACCGATCATGAATAAAAAATGAGAAGTTAGGCGCAACAACATAACTTTCTTAATAAAGGATCTTTTATGTTTCTTGAATAAATCCATTTATCTTATCAATATTAGAGTCACCAACAGAATAATCCGTGCTAAGCACAGAGGTCTAAACATTGCAAACTAAATATTCAAATATAAAAAGATTAAACAATTGCAAAGAATATCAAATTGACATAAAAAGAGACATAAAAAAAAATCAACTCATAGATTCAGTACCTTTTAATAAAAGCCTCCAAATATTCAATTTATGAGCACTAAGTGGTATAGAATGAGAATAGAAGAATAATAGTAGAAAGATAATAGAAGAGGTGAGGCATAAAGAGAGATTTAAGAAAAAAAAGGTGGAACCTTGGAAAGTAGAGAGTGGAAGTGAGTGCTTTCATGAGATAATAATAGAAAGATAATGTGGAGTATTTGAAAAAAAAAAATAAAAAGAAAAACTTCTAGTCAAAATTGTAACTGACATTTAAAATTAAAGCCAAAACCCTTCACTTTAATATATTATAATTTATAATTCTATTTTTACAGGACAGTGCTGCAGTTTAACTTTATGTGAAATCAGGTAGAAACATTGGTGTTGTGTGCTTCAATTCGGTAGTATTCCTACATTCACAAACGTAAATAAGCTTCTTTCTTTTCACTCTTAAGAAACAATTTTATAAGTTAATTTATGATACGTAACTTTCTCTTTGTACCCGATACAATGACCAAATTACCTTTGATAGTGTGAGAGGTGGATCCTTGCTCACCAAATGATCGATAGCATTGACCCAGAATACAAGACATCAAACCAATGTTATAGCATGGAGCTTTCAGTAATGCTTTAAATATATAATGACATTCATCTGACCAACTAAAAAAATAATAATAATTCTATCATTCCTTCAATTATACTCCCTTACATTTGGGGTTTCAGAGGTTATATCGGCTGAATTAATGGACACTCTATATGCTTTCCTACCTTTTTGGGCTTGCCTGAAAAAAACAGGAACTAATTTTCTGTCCCTTATATTTCCATAATGCTGCTGCATTATGGAGTTATACATAATAAACTCACCCATTGAAAGTCCCACATGCATAGCTCCTATGATTAGATATCTGTCCAATAATACGTATCGGCCTCTCTCCCAGATGATACAGAAACCGACACTTGAACAGGTACTCCATCAATTTAGTTGTAGCCTTGTAGGTAAAGTTTTTGTGGCATTGGTTTTTATTAAACTAATGATCTTAACTGTTAATCAAATGGTCCATTAGGGTCCATTAGCTTTGCATGCTACCCTGAAGTGGTAACTATGCGATGGTCATGATCGGAAATATCTAATGGTGTAATCAACAACGTCCAAGTGATGGCCCATCGATTCTACTAGTGAAAACCAAATCTTGCAAAAAGCAGAGTTCTACTTGGTGTCTAGTGTGAATATGATGCTCTCCTCTTGAACATGTCCCATCAGATGATAGGGATTGTTGATCAAGTGGGACTCATTGTTAAAGAAAAATTAATAAATAAAATCCAATATTCTCAGGATGTTGTAAACCATTTGACCACCACCTACATTTGAATGGCGAAGATGCAATTGACGACTGTTGTGTAGGCAAAGGAGCATAAAAGTCCTCCAATGGAGAGGGAAAGGTGTTGAAAGTGGACCATGCACGGTGGGGCAATTTTATGAATTACGTCGTGCATGATGGTTCTCCTTTCATTTATTGCATCAGTACTTATTATCTTAAATTCAACATCCTTGGTAGTTGGACCACAAGAGAAGTCTAGCCCACCTTGGTTGGATTCACTGCACTCACAGTTGATTATTATGCAACTGTGCAAATGAACATTGGATGGAATTGATCTAGGTTGCTTATTTAAAGGCCCCTAATAAGATAGTTGCTGTGATCATGGTGATTAAATGGAAGTCCCTCCTTCTCTAACAGTTGACATTGTATATAGAAAGCTAATTAAATTCACTGAGCACTGCAGTACATTTGATAAACAAAGCCATTAAATGACCGCCCTGTGGAAGGATAGAGACAGACCTCTGGATAGTGGAGAGTTTGGATTCCAACTTACCAGTTTAGGATCCAAGACAACTAGCCACTTTATATGAATTTGGGTTTTGCCAAACGGTCGTCCACAAGGCCTTCTTTTGCCCACTGGCCTGTAGAGTGTAGACGTTAGTAGAATTATATATGGTGGACTTGGCCGGGTTTTGAATGGTTCTATGGTGAAACGGTCACTAAGAAGTTGCTAGATTTGCTCTGAAAATACCGGGTTTGTTGAGGGATTTTCGGTCAATCAACGGAAAAACCCATGGACAAGATACATTCTAGGGACACATGGAGATCATGGTGGGCCCCACATATACCCACACACCATCAGATTTCTGTGAGGTGGTACCCACATTCTTTCAATCCCATCTCTATAAAGCCATTATTTTACACTATCCTACTTTAGTATTAAAGAAAAGCAATACAACATCATGGCGAAATATAGAAAGAACACTATCTTACGGTGATTTTGAGGGGAATGAATCACAAAAGTGGATCTCGGTGAGGAATTTATAGCGAAAGAGCTCACAGAATTCTCTGATATTGACAAGGTGCACTACCTTCTGTGGCTTACCCGAAGAAAAACAGAAAGGAAAAGTAAGGCCATTTGCTTTTTAAAATGGAATAAAACAGATCCAGCCGTTCACCCATGAGAAGTAGGCTAGAAAGCGAGATATTTTGATAGCCATCATGATAACAGACAGTAGTTTAAACCTTGAAACAACAGAGCATTATCTCTTTATATATACTTTATCATACTCAAATCTTTCCTTGATTAGGTATTAAGAGTGACAAAGTATAAAAAAAAGGACCCAAGTGACGGCTTGTAGCAAAATAATGTCAATTTTGCAAGAAAGATGGTTCATTAAAACTCATGCCTTGACTAATGTGGGTGCATTTAAAACCAAGAGGTAGTCCCACTAGAACAACTACTATATAAGAGAGACCCCATCTCCCTTCCCATTACCTCCCACCTTCCTTTCTCTGTGACATTCCTTGCAATCCCCTCCTTCCTTGCTATATCCCTCGCACTCTCTCTCTCTCTCTCTCTCTCTCTCTCTCTCTCTCTCTCTTCTTTGTTCTTTTTTGTTGGGTTTTCCTTGTCTAAGGCAGGGAGGGTTTTTGTGCCAGAACTGGCTAACTTTCTTGCGAGGCTGGAGGAAGAGGAACCCAAGAACCAGGGGGTGGTACAAGCCCTGTATGAAGCGTTGAGCTCCCGAGACGTGGAAACGGTGCACCGACTGCTCGCACCAGACATCGAGTGGTGGTTTCATGGCCCGCCATCCCACCAGCATATGATGCGATTGCTGACTGGCCTCTCATCTGACGTGCCTTTCAATTTCGAACCATCGTCCATCAGCGTCTTTGGATCCACGGTCGTGGTCGAGGGCCACGAGCCAACCCACAACGTTTTCTGGGTGCACGCTTGGACTGTAACTGATGGGGTAATCACACAGGTCAGGGAGTACTTCAACACGTCCCTTACTGTAACCTGTGTCGACAAGGACCCTTCTCCATCTCTATCTCCATCTCCATCTTCATCCTCATCTTTTCCTAGCCTTTGGAAGAGTACCCTTATTGAAAATACTGATAACTCCATGCCGGGTCTAGTCCTGGCTATCTGATCAGTCAATCCAGTGCTTGGATTCTCCATATATTTATCTACATCTACTTAGTTTCGTGGTTGTGAATGTGTTTTGAAAAATAAACCTGGTGGGTGCAGGTATTTGTCTGATGGGCTGAAGGACTTGTGTATAGAGAGATGTAGGGTGGTGTTGATTTGTGTTTTGGTGGTGCTTTCAGCTTTCTGCAGTGTGTTCCTCGTGTTTTTTATTTTTTGTTTGTAGTTTGTGACATGATGGAGGGACGGTGGTTCTCTTCCAATTGTCTACTGTTTGTCATGATCTTACTATCAATAAAATATAATGTTGGGTTTGTCTGTTCTAATCTTTTTTTTTTTTGTCTCCTGTTCTGGTGGCTTGGTATTGATTTTAAGAATATGGCTGGTTTTGGGGGTGTGGGTTTTGGTCAGGGTAGTTTTGGGTAGGCAGAATTGCATGTTTTGATAGAGAAAAAAAAAAACAGAGAGATGAGATTTTTTAGGCAATTTCAACAATTGTCTAGATTAGATATTTAGTATTTTGAGGAGGTTTTTGTTGGGGACAGGTGATTGTTTGTTTGGAATTGAGCACCCAGTGGGTGAGGCAACAGCTATGATCCCACGTGTGTAATGAAGATGCTTCTTCTCTGGATGTGTATTCCCAAGCCTTTTGTTGGTCTGATCATCTTCCACACAAGTCATGGTAGTATCACGGCCACTTGATTTTGAGCCCATAAGTCGACCCTGTCGAATTGACGATCGGGATCCAATGGCCCACTAGATGATGATCATCCTACTGAAGGGTACTAATTTGACTATTTGCATTAGGTCTAAAATAAATATGTATTAGGGGAGTATTAATTCACATCCTAATAAATTAGTGTTTGAGACGAAATAGCTTCATTCATTCATTCATCCTAGAAATGGTGATTGATGTGGCAATTTATTTATTTATTTTTTTAGTATGGAATGCTGTTTTCTATTTATCTTCAGTCAAATGCCACTAGTTGAAGTGGACAGGTGGGCCCAAGCATCTTCAAATTATTTTTAGTGTGAAATGGTGTTGTGCATTTATTTTCAGTGGGAAATGGCGTTTTCCACTTATCAGCAGTGTATTTGGACATTAAGCAAAATGGATGATTGTCTTTTGGTCCCTATTCAGAATTGAATATAGGTGGGCTTTGCAGATTAACAACTGTTTGTGGTCCTGTGATCCAGCTTGTGTCAGGTCACATCTTTTTATCCAATCACGGCCCATTCTGTAATTGGACCTATTATTTATGTTTAAATTCAGTTAGAAGGCATTAAAAGGTAAGGTCAATGAAAAAAAAAATCAGATTTTGTTAAATATGTTGGGCTTTGACCAGCTAGCTTATAGTTGGACCTTGAACTTGAAGTGCACACACCGTCGAACCCAACACTTAGGCCTTGTTATGATTTACTAGTGTAATGGCTTGGGATTCATTTTTAATTATAAAGAGTGATTATTTGATGGTCATTTAGAAATATAATTTTTAGATTTCCCACGAATGAATGCAGCCATTTCAGGTATGCATTTCTTAGAATTCCATAGAATTCAATCTCATACAACAAACTGGCCTTTGGATAATTAGATCTTTTGCTACATAGATAATTGATCTTTATATCCAATTCCATAAATTCATGGGGCCTGGCCCGCTAGTGGCGTGTTTGGATGTACGGTGAATTGAAGTAAAGTGAGGTAAAACCTCCATTGTCCAGACAACATAAGACAATGGGTCATATCAAAAAGGAACATCATTTATCCACTAAATGACAAAAAAAAATCCTCTTTTTCACACAATAAGTAAAAAAGATTCCCTATTAAGCCACTAAAAATAAAAAACCAACATAACCTCTTATATCTTATTCTCTCTTGATTTGATGCTTCACCTCACTTTACTTTAATTCACCATACATCCGAACACGTTAAAGTAGTAATCAGAACAATCATGTTCAAAACACAAGCTCAAAACCTGTAAGTGATCAGCCCAACGACAAATAACACAACTTGTTAGTTAGCTCAACGCCAAAGAAAGTGTATTTTTCCTACCAGGAAGTTTTCCTTGGGGCCATTATATGGAAAAAAGAAATTCTTAAGGAGCGATAAATAAAAAAATGCATAACTTTTGGGGGTTCTTTATAAATCTTCCCCGGATTTCCTCCATGGTAACTGTTATTTTAGAGGCATGACTTTCTCGACCCTGTTGCTAGCAAAGAATTGATACGGACGGGACGAAAGCACACTATCCGTTCTGGAGTTCTACTCCTTCAACTCAAGATTTCTTTAAAATTACAGGATCCGGATTTATTAGCCTACTCTAAGAAGGACTAGAAGCTTAATCCTGTCGAGAGGAATCTGCCGGTGAAATCAATATAAAGGGATTTACAATCGTGGTGGATTGATTCTAAAAATACAGCTCTTATCTTATATCCTCCCGAGTTGAACTTCAATATTGATTTACAGTCACGGTAAACTCGTTTGGAGTTGTCTTTGTAATCTCCTTTTCTTTCAATGAATGTTCATGTTACTGTCTCAAAAAAATTTGGGATTGTCTTTCAAAAAGTTATGTGAGAGAGATTTTCTAAGTGGTTACCGGGCATGTTTGTTTGCATAAATTCAAAGGAATTAGTTAAGTCATTTCTGGATATTAACCTTGAACTCTTCTTTTTAATCATTTAAAGAAATACAAATTAAATTTCTAGAATTCTAGAAATTCAATTACATGAAACAAACAAACACTATAGATTAATATCTGAATAATTACTTGAAGTTCTAGTGTTTTTCTTTTGCTATCCTTTCTATCAGTAGACCTGTGGAAAGGTGTCGAGCTTCACTTGTGCAAAGGTATATTATACTATATATATATATATATTAAAGCAAAGGGGGAGGTGTGCTGTGGGGGGTGCCACGTCAGCATTGAAGGAGTTCTCCTTTTAAATAAATATACATAAAAAACTTAAGGAGCCATGTCATCACATTCCACTATTTTTTTCTCCAAAAGTATCTATCAATATCTTCTATCTCCTAAAGTTTCTCAATTTTAAATAGTGGAATGTGATGTGGGGGGAGGTGTGCTATGGGGGGTGCCACGTCAGCATTGAAGGAGTTCTCCTTTTAAATATTAGAAAGTTTCTCAATTTTAAATAGTACCACGTCAGCATTGAAGGAGTTCCCCTTTTAAATAAATATACATAAAAAACTTAAGGAGCCATGTCATCACATTCCACTATTTTTTCTCCAAAAGTATCTATCAATATCTTCTATCTCCTAAAGTTTATCAATTTTAAATAGTGGAATGTGATGTGGTGATGTGGGGGGAGGTGTGCTGTGGGAGGTGCCACGTCAGCATTGAAGGAGTTCTCCTTTTAAATAAATATACATAAAAAACTTAAGGAGCCATGTCATCACATTCCACTATTTTTTTCTCTAAAAGTATCTATCAATATCTTCTATCTCCTAAAGTTTCTCAATTTTAAATAGTGGAATGTGATGTGGGGGGAGGTGTGCTGTGGTGGGTGCCACGTCAACATTGAAGGAGTTCTCCTTTTAAATAGTGGAAAGTTTCTCAATTTTAAATAGTGCCACGTCAGCATTGAAGGAGTTCTCCTTTTAAATAAATATACATAAAAAACTTAAGGAGCCATGTCATCACATTCCACTATTTTTTCTCCAAAAGTATCTATCCATATTTTCTATCTCCTAAAGTTTCTCAATTTTAAATAGTAGAATGTGATGTGGGGGGAGGTGTGTTGTGGGGGGTGCCACGTCAACATTGAAGGAGTTTTCCTTTTAAATATTGGAAAGTTTCTCAATTTTGAATAGTGCCACGTTAGTATTGAAGGAGTTCTCATTTTAAATAAATATACATAAAAAACTTAAGGAGCCATGTCATCACATTCCACTATTTTTTCTCCAAAAGTATCTATCAATATCTTCTATCTCCTAAAGTTTATCAATTTTAAATAGTGGAATGTGATGTGGTGATGTGGGGGGAGGTGTGCTGTGGGAGGTGCCACGTCAGCATTGAAGGAGTTCTCCTTTTAAATAAATATACATAAAAAACTTAAGGAGCCATGTCATCACATTCCACTATTTTTTTCTCTAAAAGTATCTATCAATATCTTCTATCTCCTAAAGTTTCTCAATTTTAAATAGTGGAATGTGATGTGGGGGGAGGTGTGCTGTGGTGGGTGCCACGTCAACATTGAAGGAGTTCTCCTTTTAAATAGTGGAAAGTTTCTCAATTTTAAATAGTGCCACGTCAGCATTGAAGGAGTTCTCCTTTTAAATAAATATACATAAAAAACTTAAGGAGCCATGTCATCACATTCCACTATTTTTTCTCCAAAAGTATCTATCCATATTTTCTATCTCCTAAAGTTTCTCAATTTTAAATAGTAGAATGTGATGTGGGGGGAGGTGTATTGTGGGGGGTGCCACGTCAACATTGAAGGAGTTTTCCTTTTAAATATTGGAAAGTTTCTCAATTTTGAATAGTGCCACGTTAGCATTGAAGGAGTTCTCATTTTAAATAAATATACATAAAAAACTTAAGGAGCCATGTCATCACATTCCACTATTTTTTCTCCAAAAGTATCTATCCATATCTTCTATCTCCTAAAGTTTCTCAATTTTAAATAGTGGAATGTGATGTGGGGGGAGGTGTGCTGTGGGGGGTGCCACATCAGCATTGAAGGCGTTCTCCTTTTAAATAGTGGAAAGTTTCTCAATTTTAAATAGTGCCACGTCAGCATTGAAGGAGTTTTCCTTTTAAATAAATATACATAAAAAACTTAAGAAGTCATGTCATCACATTCCACTATTTTTTCTCCAAAAGTATCTATGCATATCTTCTATCTCTTAAAGTTTCTCAATCAATATCCTCTAAAATTAAGGTTAATCTTGCAAAAATAACACAAAAAACCCTTCTAAGGGGGCCCACTATGTAGATCTTATGATCCAAAAATATCAATCTCTTTCACTTATGTGTTACCCACAAAAGTTTTAGGGAATTTAATAAATCTAACCCATGCACCATCTTAGTGGAACCACCTCATATAACTTATCAACTTGACTCAAATGTTAAATGGACTTGAGCCTTTGTTGAACTAAGGCATTCAAAGAGTTGTCATATATTTCCAGTACTTTTTTATCATGTGGTTTGAGCTGGGATGATCCTATGTGCACACGGACTCAAATCTTAGTCTGACCCCGGCCTTTAAAGAGCAGTCTCAACCCACCCATATTTTTTGAGCAGGGCAGGCTCGAAATTAGTATCTAGGACCTGATATACACCTGAACTCAGGCCGTTCAATCCTATTGATAGTAGAAATGGGCCAATCCGGAAACTAGCCCATTGAAATTCCTACAACAGGGCGTTAATTTAATGGACTTCTAAATTATAAAACTTATTGCACATGCTTGCAATGAGGTTAATTAGTTTTGATGCTTCAACATTCGTGTAAAATCCAGAGCCTCAACATTGATGAAAGCAATTAAATTGCTCTCTCTATCGTTATCTTACACCAGGTATAGATCCCATGCGAGGGACCTTTTTACCTTGGATCTGTTTATATATATATATACATATATTAAATAAATATCGGACATTGATGTAGAATAAAATGATTCTACACGTCTCTCTCTCTCTCTCTCTTAAGTGTTTGGTTGGATGTGGTTTTGATTTGTAGCAGGTGTGTTCTAATTATAAGTAGGCTCAAAACGAGTGGGTATTGTTTTGGGGCATTGGTGTGGGACTCATCTTAGCCACACTCACACTCTACACGATGTACCTAACAGATTGAGCCCCAGCCGGGTATTGATAGGAAAATGGACGCATTTTTTTTTTCTTTTCTCATTTTTTTTCCTTCTTTGAATGGTATCATTTTTTCTTTTTGCTTCCATAAAGAGTTTTCTCTTTTTTAGTAGGGACTTTCAACCCATGCATTTTTTCAATTTACAAAGATTCTATAGTTGCGATATTAGAAGATTCTCATTATTATTTTTCACGATAATTTCTTCCTTTTACCATAAAATCTTAAGATCTTTTTCCATTTTATTTTCTTCTAAAAATTCTTAAAAATAATAATAGTGGGTTCTTCTTTTATAGTTTTAATTATTATAATAATTTACTATATCTTGATTTTGGGCACGGGCATTTGTTTTTATATAAATATGGATGAATATATACTTATATGTTTATAATTAATTTTGATACCTTAGAAATTCAAAATGTAATATCTTACTTTTTGTCCTGGGCTAAGCACGGGACGTTGTTGCTAGTATAGAGTATTATAGGGCGATTGTGTGTGTCACGTAAAGTCCTTACCGCCTTTGGTATGAGGTATGGTTGGCTAGAAATGGTTGTTATGCAAATGTACTGATAGAGAGAGCTTGCCCTTATCGAAAGCCCTTACCATTTTATTACATTTGTGGCAAAAATGGTAATTTAGGAAACAAAACTGATGAAAAGCTTTGGAATCAGCTTCTTTGGTTAAAGGGATTCTTAAAACATTTTCTAAAACTGAAAGATTGTGAAGAAAAAATGTACAGAAAATTTGTCCCAATAGAACAAAAAGGTATAGCTTTATCTTGCAAAAATTGCTCTTCTTTAGCCATCCATATTCTATCATGCACACACGTCAATACCCACTGCTTTAACACCTTCGATTCTTGAATGGACCACTCCTTGTTTTGGGTCTTGGCTCATATCTACTTTGGACCACCTGATTAATGTTCAGGATCACTTTCACCAGCAACATGGCAGCATCTTAGACGAGCACCAAAGTGCAACTACCTATAAGTAGAGATGAACTCGAGTGGGGAAGGTCGGGTCTGGTATTGACTCAACCAGGGGCGGACCTAATGGGGGTGGAATTGAGTACTCAACTATTGATTCATTTTTTAAGAGAAACAATAATTAATGATTTCAACTTGTCAAGCACAACTTCAATCATTTGATTATTATATATATATATATATATATTTTTTTTTTTTTAAAAAACTAAATTTTGCAATTTTGTTTAAAGTTTTATTTTTCTTTGGCCCCCCTCTAAATAAAATTCTTGGTTCTGCCCTGGACTTAACCCAAGCCTGAGCCATATAGTCACTGTGTAGGTAAAGCTAACTCAAATTCCACCCGAAAGAAACTTGAACACAGCTGAGTTGAGCCCAACATATACTGTAAATTCCCTAGCCGAGTCCAATTCGGATTAACGTAGGTTGTTCCAGGTACCTAAATGTCAAGGTTTGTTTGCTTTCCAAAGAGTATAAAATTTAGAACATTGTATATATATACTATGTATATAATATAGTGTATATACACTGTACAATTTATACAGATAAATAAGCTGGGCATCAGTAGCTCAAACTCAAAATTGACCCATATCCTGTGCTTTTCAATTTAAGGCCTGTGTCAATCCCAAATCTAATCCAAGTTTCACTTTTTTATTGGGTTGGGCCATGAACCTTGAGTGCTGCCCATATTAATCAATAATATTGCAATTGTTGCGGCTCTCCTTTTCTTCCTCGTTTTCAGAACAAAAGGTGCCTTTCAACTATTTGGCTCAAGCATGTGATAGAGACTTTAAAAAGAATAGGGATAAGAACATGGATAATCAGAAAAGCATATTCCTTCGGTTTGAGAATTTGAGCAGCTTATATGAGATGAGGAGCTGAAGAATAGAAAATGCCTCCCAAATTGCTAATGTGGCATGAAATCCCACTTTTGTAGTTATATTCCAAGTTCCAATTGGAAAAGTTTTGATGTTATCAGATGGTATCTCTTTCCCATCAGACTTTTAAATGTTCTCACTTCCATTGGGGTATACATCAATGTATGAATATCAAAATGATTAAAGAATGGTACTGTGTTTAGCATTTGGTTTAAAAATCATATAGTTGCAAGGAAGACCGGCCCACCATGCAATTTTATCAAGTGGCCCGTTTCAGAAATATTAGATTGTCATCAAACGGATGGATAATGGTTTAGGCGTTTAGCACTTGACAGCCTCATATGAAAGACAGTACGTACCAGTTTGGTCCGCTAGGACATCTTAACCAGTAATATCTATTCATAAATCATGTTTTTTTATCAAATGATTAATTTTATAGTGTGACCAACTCTTACTAGAATAAAATTTGGGGATATATCATATGCTAGACATGCATTTATTCGAGTTGCTCCTATTTTGAGTATGTGGGCTTCAATGTGGTGTCCTGCTCCTTTTAACTCAAGATTTCTTTAGGTTAAAGCCTCAGATGATGTGGACCCGGCCTGCAGTGGGCGGGTCTCCATGTGGGCGGGCCAAGAGGGCTGGCAGGCTACTGCACAGGGACGTGCCCCCTTAAGGGTGGTGGATTGTGAGAGGAAAGTGAATTGGGGTTATATGTAGAGCTTACACCCTTACCTTGCATGAGGCCTTCCCCTTAAGGGTGGTGGATTGTGAGAGGAAAGTGAATGGGGTTATATGTAGAGCTTACACCCTTACCTTGCATGAAGCCTTTTGATGAGTTGAGGTCCATCAGAAGCAAAACCGTGAGGCCCGTGGGCCAAAGCGGACAATATCATGCATGCGTGAAGGGTGGGGTGTTACAATGAAAGGTAAACCCAAGTGAGCGCCACAGTTGTTACTTTGTTGGAATCCATATTCATTATCATCCCTCTATCAAGAAATGTCCTAACTCAGCTTGTTAAGTAGTCGGGCCCAATCTTTTTGATCGGCCCTTTGTCATATCCTTTCATGGCACATCACAACAAATTTTTAGCTCATCGTTCTAAAATTCATCTGGCCCAACTGACTGAGAAGGACACCAAGCTGAGTGACTTTGGCAAGTTTGACCGAGTTTTTGGAAGACTATCAGCAATTTGACCGAGTGTGTTTTGAGTTGAACTGGCCTAGTCAGGGTCAGTTGAGTCGAGTGCTTAACTGTAGTTCAGGTCTTGCCCCAAACAATAGCTCTGATGTCAATCTATGGGCCTAAAATCTAACCGAGTTCACTCAAAAGCGGACCCACTCCTCTATCCTTCTGGACCCTCGTGCTCTGGATTCTTCTAGGCTGAATCCTCCTTCCGGCCCATTCTACAGCCAGACTTCCAGCTCTTGCTTCTCAATTTTAGGTACCCAGACTGCAGACATTCAGTTATAGCATCGGCCCATTGCAGGACCCGTTTCAGCCTCATTTCAGGCTGGATAAAAGTTTGTGTTTTTCCTGCTGACACCCAATATTTTGGATGTGGTCCATGTCGAACAACATCCAGGAACTCCTCTTTACACTCATCTGGGCTTTCATATGTGGGCTGGGAATCAAAAAGCCTAACCTTGGCCCAGCGTGATTGGATGAACTCAAAAAACCTGATACATTTTACCTTGGGCGGTGGCAGCAGAACTAGCCAACTTTACCTTGGGTTCGATGCTCGATTGAGAAGCATATAAACAGTATGGCCCTGATTTTTTTTTTTTTTTTTTTTATAACAGAGGGCGTCCCAGTTCTTTGGGCCAGACTAATCATTACGGGCCTGGGGGGAGCCGGGTAAATCCCCAGCAACCCCAGTGTGGTAGCGCGGTTTCGAACACGCAACCTCTGGGAGAAAACCATGGCCCTAGGCCAATTGAGCTACCCCTCGGGGTTTATGCCCGTGATACTTAATAACATGTAGCGCCCCATTAAGTTCACAAGTCTGACTGTTTTTCTTTAATTCAAACTGCTTACTTGCTCTCATTATCCTTCTATTGGTAGTGATGGCCTTAGTTTCATTCAAACTAGTGAAAGCCCCCTGTGCTGAGCACGGACAATGTAATTAGTGATAGTTATACTGTAAATGTCTAAAATAAAAAATCGATAGAAATAGTTTAGATTATAACCCTAATAAATAAATAAAAATCAATGAGTTACTTATTAGAGGGGATGGAGAAGATGAAAGGGCTTGTGGCGTTTAATGGTAGGAAATGTGGAGACGTGAATAGAAACACAAAGAGGAGGAAAGAGTTTGTATAACATTGGATTAGTAAAAAGAACGTTATTAATAGGGCTAATATTAATAGGAGGATTAATGAGTGATATCAGTAGGAGGTCAACATGAGAAGAGTCAAAATCAAATTTGAAATTTACAGTGAAATTGGAAATCAAATCCACTTCGCTTCATATATAATAATTATTGTGAGGTCTGGTGTTTAATAGATAGATTATGTTTTACACACAAGAGACTCTGCTAACTTTTCTCATTTTCCTTTGAGAATCTAATAAATCTAAACACATATAAAACAAATGATCAATCTAATAACGATTGCTCCCCTATGGACGACTTTGAACTAAACAGGTGATGCATAGTATTTATGAACCGCATGAAATTCCTGGTTGTAGTTTTCTCTTTGATTGAGAGGAGAGTTGTTAATCCAATATAGAGGCATTGCACCAAAGTTCCATTCTATTCTCACCTATCGTTTGATAAACACGTTTTTTAGTAAAGAAAAATGCTGCCGTTAAATTTTATTTCACTCTAATTTTATTCTATTTCATGACAAACAAAAAAAATCAGAGTTAGGAGTCAAATAAAAAAGTTAAATGGATGCATAATGCAGCCATTATTTTCCTAGTGGGGTTGGATCTAGATCTTGTCAATTTCAGTCCACCATTAATTCGTGTCCGAATTGAAGTATGCTCATTGAACTACGTCGACATCAAAACATCATTTCTCTAATTGGGCAATATCATGTGGCAACAACACCCATCACAGAAGTTGGGTTGTCTATTAGCAATCTAAAAGAAATAGAACTACTAGATTTTTTTCCATTCATCCAATCTAAGGAATGGAGTTTTCTTTTACTCAAGCTTTTGATTGCTGTTACACCCTGAACCTATTTAATCTTGTAATGAACTCATTTTTTTTGTTATGGAACTTGAATGTTTGGACAGCTCATGAGATGATACCTTTATATGTTTTCATTTAATGTTTCCGCTGATAAATGTAATAAAACAGGTGTCTGTGAGCATGTTTCACACGTGCAAGTGGAATTTTCTCCTTCGTGACTCATACTTGACCCGAAACAGGTGTGATGAACACAGGAGTACGCGTGGCACACCTCGGGAATTACCTTTGGCCAAGTAATTTCGGGACTGGAATGTGACAATTGCTATAGATCAAATTCCTAACAACATTAGTTGAATAATGTGATACTTGGTAGAAAGCTACCACTCTTGCACCCTCTATTCTAGGCAGCCAAAGGGCCTTACAGCCATGCCTCTGATAGAATTCTCCATTGAAAACTGTAGAGAATCAGGATTCCATCCAACTTATTATTCAAGACTAACTAGATCTAACTTATTATACAGCTTCAAGCTATGTCCTTTGTTTGTGCATTATGTGGGTCCGGAACCAAAACCTATCTTCAACAATCTCTTGCAACCAACAATAGTGAAAGGAATCTCTTCTTACGGATGAATCTTCCTATTCAACAAGAAAGGAAAAAGATTATAATGATAAAATGAGTCTCTACATTTCGACTTATATATTTTCCCCTTCTTCCTCTTCTTCTCATGAGAGATGTTTAAATGTTTGAATCCTTATCCTTGAGCTATGTACTTCCTGTCCTATACACAACTAAATAAGTTAATTAGTATACAGAATGACAGCCAACAAGGTGGCAAATATGTTATATCACATTATTGATCTGTTAGAAGTTAATAATCATACAAGTTGACTCTCATTTCTTATTCCAATATCATACTACTGCATCTCTATTATTTGTTAAAATAAAGGAAAGAAACGATGTGCTCGGATAGACTTGGGCAGTAGTGTGTGGCTGAGCTCTTCTGCTGAGATTCTCTTTGGTCTTCCCTAGGAGGTGGTTGGGACATGCAAGAGAACCGACTGCTTTTATATTCTTATAGTCAACACATCATGACTAGGAGTGATCAAGTCCAAACAACTACAATAGTAGTCCAACAGTTGAATTTTGATTCCAACCCATGTTATAGGACCGACTTTTACATTTGAATTTTGATTCAATGAGCATTAATATTGAAGCTCTAGTGAGGTTGCAAAAAGAACATCTGGGCCAAATCATGCTACTAATTCATTTTGAAACCCTCTCATCAGATGGTTACAATCATCAAATATGGTCAATTTAAGTGGTACACAACCTATGATCATTAGTTAAGAAGGTCTTAGGATTTGGATTTGACCGTTATAATAGGGCAAGTGATGCAGTTTAGGATTATAAAAAAAAAAAAAAAAAAGCTGCATGTACTTGATGGTAATTACCTGCATTACAATGCGTGTTTGGCACTTAACTAGTTAAAATAAAGTAAAGTGAATTTAGATAAGAAATGACAAGGGATTATACCAAAAGTACACAATTTCAAATTTCCTTCCGAATTTTTCATAAAAAGTTAGAAAAGCATCATTCCTTTTCCACTAAAGGACAAAAAAACTCTACTTCCCTATATAAAAAGTCAAAAAGATCCCATACCAAATAACTAAAAATAAAATACCTTATATATTATTCTCTCTTGATTTAATACTTCACCTCGTCTTTAATTCACCGTACATCCAAAGACTAAGGAATGCACATGGCATCTCCTTATGATATTTCTCACTATAATGAAAATTCTTGGAAAGGTTATCTACAGATCAAGTTGATGGATATCCTACAACTCATCATGGGTTGTATCTAAGGTTTTTAAGGTTTTTGAAATCAGTTACACGTGCAATCCCTCAAAAGGGGTAATGGAAAGGCTACATAAACAGCAAGTGGATGAATGACTAGCAACTCACCAGCTAGTCAGTCATGTAGCCTGCTGGTTGAGCAATTCAAGAAAAATCTTTTTGTTGACTATATAGCCTCTTCTGGATTCTATTTCAAATTAAGTTTTGAATAGCCTTGATTTCCATATTATATTATATGATTGGATAACCGTGATAGTATGATCTGGGTTTTGAACCTTGGATGGGGACCAATTCGTCGGATCCACATTCGAATCAAACTGGTCCCAATCAGATGAGATCCAGCCATAACCAGGCTGGACTGAGTTGGTAGTTGGTACCACTAATAAATATTGGAGGTTCTTAGAGACATTGGAAATACGTTTTCCAGCTTTTCGACAGAGTCCAGTCATAAAGCATGGCCTTTCCAGTTATGGGTGCTCATAGGCTGGACCAGCCAAATTAAAGCCTGAACAGAACCCTGCACATAATGGATTGGAGTTGGTCTCTACCTAGGCATATCTTATTAGTAACCCGAGTATTAAATGAGCTCGAACCGGGGCCGATTGTGCTAAAAGGCCTGTTCTCGTATATTTAACATAGGGATGTACATAATTTGCAAATGGACCGAACCTAGGTCAGGGCTAAATATTAGATCTCAATGACTAAATGTAGCAGGCTTGGACAAGCTTTTCCGGAAAATAACCTTACCGTTTGACACTTACTAAATTAGTGAAAGTCAAGTAAAGTCTCTATTTTTCAGAGAAAATGTCACATCAATAGCACTTTAGTTCAAAATTTCCTTCATCTTTTGAAAAAAAAAAGGGGGAAAAAAGCAACCTCCTTTCTCCATTAAAAGATTAAAACGCTTCACTTTTTTTATACAAAAAGTAAAAAATATTCTATATCAAAAGACTAAAAATAAAGCATCATCATAACTCAATTATATTTTATTTTCTTGATTTGATGTTTTACTACACTTTATTTTACATGTAAAATCACCAAACGGGGCCTGACCACATTTGTGCAGCTGCTTTCCATGGAAAATGCATGTAAAAGGAAATGTTTTTCCGTGATATTTAGATCAAATAGAGTTTTTACCCGCTGCTGTTTTTTTGTTATTCAATTCAAGCTCAACTAAATCAGAAGCCCACAAGAAACACCCAACCTCCATACCGTCAATTGTCTACCGTTCATCTAGTGGGCCACATGGTGGGTGAGGGACATCCATCCCAGTCATTTGAAAGCTAAGCTGGTGGATTTTCCCTCCCTGTGTTGCATTGGTGGCAATTTTGTGGCCTTACACAAGTTGGGAAGACTTTTCCTAGCTAGGGTCTTAAAAGTCAAACAAAGGCTACGATCGGTCCTCCTCTAGACCTTAGGTCTCACTTTCCACACCTGTTTTTGCAGTGAGACCTTTTCTTGCCGATCAAGTTTCCATCACTTGGTTTATATTATTCCCATTGGTCAAACCCTAAGTACATTTTATCAAAGATCAAATCCATGACAGCTTTGCAATATCTACGTTCTCTTTCATATCTGAATTCTTTATTAAAAAAAGATTGTGCTGCTAGTTGTCATTTCATTCTTAACCCCTCATTATGAATTAAAAGCTTTTTACAATGTAAACTAGGAGTCTAGGACAGTAAGAGCTCATTCTAAACACTTACCAATGCATTGTTTGATTAAAGAAAGCTTCAGGAAAGTTACATTTGGGTGTCCTCGCTCTCCTAATCCCAGATTGTCTTTTGTGGGTCAGCAGAGATTCACCCTATAACGTTGCACCCGAAACAACCTTCTCCTAACTGGGAGGAACTAGGCCTTGTTTTGGCCTTTTTATAACCTTTTTCTTCCTTACTTCAAGAATGTAAATCATATTCTTGGGAAATGTGTTTTTAATTTGAATAACAAGAGATGTATGTATGTAAAAGGGGTGGCCCAAGTAACTGTAGTTTTTATGTAATTTTTCCTTATTGGGAGCATAAATTGAGTTTTTAGTGTAATAGATGGGAACAGATTATACCCAAAATATTCCCATTGATTAGCTGTTAGGTAGAATTTAAATGCAATTGCGAATTCCAATCCAGTCAATATCATGAAACAATCGTAACCTGATTTGATTTTAAAAGCAATTGCGAATTCCAATCCAGTCAATATCATGAAACAATCATAACCTGATTTGATTTGTTGGGCCAAATAATATGTCCAATCTATTTTGATATGTGATCCATTTTTATAATATGTCCAATCTATTTTGATATGTGATCCATTTTTATATGAGATGATTGCCTGCATGATTCTCTCTCTCTCTCTCTCTCTCTCTCTCTCTCTCATATACATGTAATAAATACATTTGAGTCAAACAATATATCTGTGTGAAAATTAAAGTTTCTATTTTTATTGGTAGAAAAATAATTCTAGTTGAGAACTAGTCTTGAAGTTCTATGAGGGTTCTCTCAGTGTTAATGAATCAAACTCACTCAAATACTCAAATCGACTCTAATTCAAAGACTGTTGGATTTTAATAAAAAAATAACTTGCACTTACAAACCACAAAAAAGCTTTCCTTAATAACGTGATGAGGGAAAGTGAATGGCCTATTTCTTCCTAGATAATAAAGAGTCAAAGTCATCAAATCAAGCTTTTTCTCATATTCTAAAATATTCTCTTTTCACATGCACCTTTGATCATATCCATTCAAGTTAGCCCCACAAACTGGTTCGCATCTAGCAATTTAAGAACTGTTCTTGGTGAAAAATTACTCATACATATAGATAGAAATAGAAATAGAAAGTCTTGAATCATGAATAGAAGGTTTGCATAACTGTAACACTACTGATCAACAAAAAAAAATTTGAAGTTGTGTAGTTGTCTATATCCAAGCAACACAGCTTACACCACTTTTGCCTCTACAACCCTACACAATAGTACCACTTTTACCTCTACAACCCTACACAATTTCTTGAGGAGGTAATACCTCCATCCACAACAAGATTATGTCCACTTACATACTTGGATTCATCACTAGCAAGATAAAGAGCAGCCTCAGCTATGTCTTTAGGCCTGAGTGTTGGACCCTTGAGGTCGGCTAAGTTCCTCACAATCTCCTCCATCTTTTCAACTTCTTGTTCACTAGGAATACTCAATCCAATACAGTCATCTTCCTCATCCTCACCCCCTCTCCATGCATTAACAAGCATAGGTGTTGCCACCCCAAAGGGAGAGATACAATTCACTCTAATCCCTGCCCTCCCAAGTTCACACGCCGCGTTCTTCGTGAGCCCCACAATTGCATGCTTTGAGGCAGTGTATGCATGGGGACCAAGCCCTCCCATGACTCCTGCTACACTAGCAGTTGAGATGATGCATCCCATCCCCCTTGGGACCATGACGCGCGCTGCATGCTTCATGCCTAGTGCAGCTCCTCTCACATTCACACGCATCACTCGGTCGAATTCATCGGCATCAAAGTCGATGATGCTCTTGCGCTTCGATTGGTTGCCTAGCACGCCGGCATTGTTGAAGAGGATGTCAAGTCGGCCGTGCTGAGACACCGTGGAGTCGATCAAAT
This sequence comes from Umbellularia californica, assembly GCA_028538565.1. Taxonomy (NCBI): domain Eukaryota; kingdom Viridiplantae; phylum Streptophyta; class Magnoliopsida; order Laurales; family Lauraceae; genus Umbellularia; species Umbellularia californica. The sequence goes on along the minus strand of JAPQWN010000001.1, from coordinate 5,305,396 downwards.
TCTCGACGTGCTCCTCTAGACTAACATCACAGTGAACAAATGTGACTGAAGGGCCTACTGAGGCGGCGAGCGCCCTTCCGGCCATGTCCTCTATGTCGGCGACGACTAACTTAGCCCCATGCTTGGCGAAGAGCCTCACCGTCGCTTCTCCGATCCCTCGAGCACCGCCGGTGACAATTGCCACCTTTCCTTCCAACCTATACAACAGGACACAGAGTTAGAATTTACATTCTGACCACACCCTAGCACATAGCACACAAGTAAAAGACTACAAAAAAAGGGTCTACTTAAAAAGATCATAAAAACGGCAGTGATATTTCTTTAAAAAGTAGAAAACTAAGATCACAACCAATCCCTCTTCACATCATCTTACATTCTGACTTAATGTATGGAGACAAAGAGAAACAAGTGTAGTATTAAAAAATACTAGCACTTAAAAGCTGCTGCCCTCTGAGTAGCCATTGTGAAGAAGATTCTCTTTTGAACATACAATGTCATGTCAATTCCACAAGGCCAGTTTCTTCCGCGTGGTTTCATGTCTGACAACTGTGCACACACAATTGTATACAGTTGTCAGACATGAAACCAAACTATGCACAATTGTACGCAGAAATGTTGGGTGCATGACTATAGACAATTGCTCGGTATACAGTTGTCATACATGAAACCAAACTATGCACAATTGTACAAAGAAATGTTGGGTGCATGACTATAGACAATTGCTCGGTATACAGTTGTCATACATGAAACCAAACTATGCACAATTGTACACAGAAATGCTAGGTGCATGACCATACACAATTGTTCGGTATACTGCTGCTGCAGAGTGGAAATCTTACCGGAAATGGAAAATGGTAGACCATTAACAACAGGGATTCTGGTCTGTCCGCACCATCACTGCTAGTAATATACACTTTGAAGATGATATATGGCTCACATGAGAAAATGCAAGTGCATGAATGCTGAAGACCATGGAAAAGAGAGTTTTGAGAAGGGGAAAAGAACTTACCTTTTCGGTGAGAGAGCAGTGTTATCTCTACCCAATACAGGTATTGTTTGATGGGTTTGCTCAGGAATCACTTGAATAGACACAGGATTATCTCTACCCAATACAGGTAGTGTTTGATGGGTTTGCTCAGGCATCACTTGAACAGACATTGTTGTAGTGAGATAGAAAGTGATACTAAAAGAGAGAAGAGAGAAAGAGATTGTAAGAAAATAGAGAGGGAGAATGAGTAGAGAATGTAATACTGGAATGGAATTGTAGCAAGTACAGGAATTTATAGGCCTCCCATTTAAGTGGGGGTGGCCCGACCTTCAATAGTGCGCCTGAACTTTCCATGTAATGCCCCTGCCTAATCCTCACCTTGATTCCAATAATACCCCTGGCCCTGGCTATTATAACAGATAAGATTAACTAGGGAACCAGTTTTGGATAAGTGAAAAAAATAATAGAACCTGCTTGATCATGAATTCTTCTTGGTAAAGTGGATTCCAAGAAAAGAGTGCTAAGGAGGTGAGGTATGGGTGAGACCCTCACCTTCTTTGAATTTGATCTACAGGCTGACCGCGAGGAGCCTAAAATTTCCCTCATCGGAAGAAGTTGAGAACATCTGATTGGCTTACACATGCTGGGTTGCAATTTGGGACTGAGTTGGGTTGGACCCTGGGCTGGGCCCAGCTTTTTTGTATGCCTGAGAGTTAATTGGGGGGTGCCTGCAGCTCGGTCCACCTGAGGAATTGCAGAGCACCTGGTTTGCTTGAATGGAGTTTGCCTAGTTCATAGATTACGAGTTGGACATGGGTTGGGCACCAAAATATTAATGCAAGACCTGGTAAACAAACAGGTTGAGCCTGCAAAGTGCAAAAGCCTTGGGTTTTTTAAGAATCAGGGACCGACCTGTGGGTATTTTTTAGAATCAGGGACCTGTTTAGCTCAGCTCAGCTGAGCCAAGCCTGTTTACTAGATAGGACTACAACTTAGATCAATGACAACTTCAAAATCTTTTGTCGTGACAGATTTCTGCTTGGTCCAACCCACAACCAACCGCAAAAAGGGTATAGATTCAGTCAAGTTGGTGTCAAACTAGGGCCACACAGTACTTAACAAGTCAGACTTTCAGGCCCAATGACACATTGAGTGCATCCCGCAGCCCAAAAGCAGGTCTCACCAGCAGACCCATGGACCAACGTAACCCATTGCCAGAACCCTAATTTACTATTGTTAAGAACAAGCTATATCACTTATTTTTCACCATAGAAAACCGGAAATCTTTTTTATTTGTCGGCGCCAGCCCAACTATGAACTAACACAAGCTTGAAATTTAGGACTAGTTAGGGGTAGGACCACTTCACATGCAGGAAGATGATCCAAGGATTTGGGGTGAGGACCGAGACTCCCAACCATTGGGCTGTCCCTTTATTCCCCATATAAAAAGCTAAAGACTCATATAATCTTTCACGTACATGCCAAGGTGACTATGGTAATTTCAATTAGGATCTAGCTTTATTACCAAAAAAACATCCATGAGGATCTAGCTTTACTGAAATGTCTTATAGAAAAAAGGCCACCCAAGGAGAGAATTCTGAGGCTACAGCTTGGAAGCTTTTAAGATTGTCAGTTGGGTTTCTTACTTACTGCCAAGCTAGCCTTGGCCTGTTTGTTTAGAGAATCTACACGTCTCCTTCCACGAAATTTTCTGATATGTCGTCTGCTGAAGAATTTAATATTTCAACCGTCAACATACCTTTCTGGTCCAAAGGGTGGAAATGCAGGTCTTGGTTAGATCTACAGCCAAACAGGTCTTATTCTACTCGGAAGTTGGAGCCAACTTGACAACTTCAAACCATCATCTGTCTCATCAGACTACATGTAGTGGGCAGAACCAATGTACCAATTTGACCAGCGACCAGCCGATAGATGGAATATTGGATGGCCATATTCAAGGTGGCCCACTTGGGAAAGAGATTTGAGCCAAGTTGATTTGGTTGGAAGGTTACAGTTCTTTCCATGAGAAGACTGTATATGATACTAACTCGTAGACTGGTAACTAATACAGAGTCGATTAAGACACATTTAATCCATGGGTCAAAAGCATCGAATGTGAGGGATTCATAAAAATCTTTTCTTTTTTAAGAATTTCTATAATCAACAACACTATTATTACTGCCTTATCTATTACCAAATAAGAATGAAAATTCCATAAATTTTGTTTCTTTTTTAAAAAGAATTTTCTATAACCGGCGTCCCTATCATAATCTTAATTTATCAATTTAGATTTTATAAAATCTTACACCCCATTAAGCTACCACTTATCACTGACTAATTGAGTGAGGGTCGACGTTATCCTCAACAGATTTACAATCTCCTTAAAAAAGAGAGCCTGATTCGTAGAATGAGGGCAAAGTTTATCATTCTTCATTGTGACTTGCTTACCAAATCGGAGTCTTTTAAAAATAAACGTGCCCCTCCTGCAAGGTTTTTTGGCAAATCTCATTGCAATAGTTATTGTGTCACCATCAGATTAATCACATTTGAAATATGTATAAGAAACTCATATATTTTCTTGGTGAACCTAAAGAGTGGAATTTGGGACGAATACAAAAAAAAAAAAATTAACAAGCCGTGCACCCGTACAAAAGAGCATCACCAATTTTTCTGTGATTTTGAGGCCAAGAGGATCTATACTTAGTCATGCATATATTTAGATATGTAGTACATATTCAAATATTACCATTTATATATACTTCTAAAGAAACTACATATTTATATAATATTTAAGGAGAAATGTCATCCAAAGTTTTGAATCACTTGGACCCAGAATTAGCCCAGATTTCACTAAAGGTGTATGGACTGCCGTGACATAAACAGTTGGTTAGGGATGTGTAGTGTGTGAGTTTAAATCCCTTGTAAAACAAAAATAAAGTTAATGATAATAATCTTAGAAAAAGAGAGATATATGTAAAAAAGGAGAGACGTTCTACAGCGAGATAGAATATAATCCGAATCAAAGATAGATTTACGAAAGAGATTGGGGAGAAAAATTATAAAAAGGTAGCACAGGATTTTAGAAAATAATGGAAGCTTGTGGATACCTTACATAGTTTGGGTACAAAATCAGTTTTATTAATATCAAGAATATATATATATATATATATATATATATATAATATTCAGGTGAGTCATGAGAACAATTGGTGGGGCCCACCTAGCAACCAATCCAAACCATGTACAAATAGGGACCCCCCTAATAGTCTCTGATCCCAAATATTGGCACATATCCTTATGGACTGAACAGTTGGATTGAAGGTTAAATCTGTTTTTACTATGATGCCTTTAAACTTGTGGGCCACAGGTGAAGGGGTTAGGGGCATGAGGTTGGGGTCAAGTTTCATACCTGGGGTGGTCTCATATAAATCTTTTCAACCCCTTAGTCCCATCGCCAAATGAGAGTTACATGATTATCCTAAGTTGCAGTTTAGCTTATCCTAAACTCGAATAGTGTTGCCTAAGTTAGAATAGTGTTGATCCAACAAATCAAAGTTGATTATATCTGTTTTTTGCATGATGGAACTGAAAAATCCAGTTCTGATTAGATTTATCTTAATTTTGGAGACAATCATCATACAAAAAACAGCATAATCAACTTTGATTTGTAGGACCAGCTCTATTTCAGTTTAGGATAAGCTAAGCTGCAGCTTAGAAGAGCCGGCCTCTATATATACGTGTGTAAGAAACCATTATGTATATATTATTTTCAAAAAAAAAAGTAACTACAAACATGTAGCTCCATTTGTATTGATATGACGATTATGTATATATTACTAAACATTGAGATGACAGAAGATAGACAAATGGGTTTGAGAAACGCACCTGAGTAGCATGGAATTGATATCAACTTGCAATGGATGCGACGATGAAGTATTGTTGGCTACTGTTCTGAACAATGAAGGATTAGCGAGAAAGAACTGCTTCGTAGAGGGCCAAAGAGGTAGAGGTTAGATACAGGGAAAAGAAGAAGTGAAGATTTGGGTGAGAAGAAGAACAAGAGAAGTTGGTTTCTTATCTTGCAATGAGGACACACACAGGACATTGAGTTTGTTAGACGAGAAGAATTCTATCTATAAACTTACTGTATACATAATACGATGAAGGGCTAAGATTATTTCATTTGTTAATTATCCAATTGATAAAATCTTTAGAGTCTATCTGTTACCATGTGAAAAATGAAAAAAAACAGAGCTATTTGTATGCGTGCCAACAAACTTATTTATAGGCTTACCAATCTTCTCCTCGATTTCAAAATGAATCCTTCTTTTAAGGCCACCTCGATGTGGGGCCCTACCACATGTATATATATTTTATCGGCCATGACACATTATTGTAATTTTCTTATATATGAGGGACGCTACAAAACTCCTTCCTATTTTCAAGAAGTAGAAGTTGAATGCTCACGACAACTTCATATTTTCAAGGCCATTATACTTGGACTTACAAGACTATAGGTAGCCTTCTTAGAAAACCATGCAAGAACTCCTTGGGTAGGGTCTCCTAATAAATTCTAGTGGTGAGCCTTAGACTTACTAAAGTGAAACTTGAGTAGATTAGAATTGAAATTGCAAATGGTTTGGATTTCATAGGTGGGTTAACAAATGGATTATAGCATTACTAATTTTATGACATCGCTAAAACACTCGATCATAGGTAGGGGCCCACTTATGAAATCCAAATTACTAAAGATTTATTGGAAATTTAAGGGATTTGAAGATTTAGAGGGCCTGCAATTTGGATTTTTATAAGTGTACCCACTAATGAATTTATAGCACTTTTTCGATGACAACACTGAGATTCCATAGTGGAGGACCTCTAGTAAATTAGGAAGAAGAAAGTGAAAAATGTGAAAAAGGAAAAATACATGAGAAAGAAAGAAGAAGGGGTAGAATATCTAACGTCTTTAAGAGCTTAGCCGTGCTCTTTTTTCTTCCTTTTGCCTCCTCTCAGAGCAATAAATGCCGCTATATTTTTATTGGCTGTTAAGTTGGGGCAAAAACATCCCTTTTTGAAGGGAGCATTTTGCAGAATTCCTCTTTATATATTAAAGCAAATATTCCATCCCCTAATCCTTTTAAAGACTTCGAGCACTTCCTTATATTAATTTGTTGATCTCTTATTAAGGTAATTTAGATTTAGATAATTGTATTGTATATTCCTTATTAAATTGAAGTAAATTCATTAATAATTTCAGATTGTAGTGCAAGGAAATTCAATAATAATCCTAATTAAGACTAATTGCATTCTCGAATTTGTAGGTTAAGTAAATTACATTCTCATGCTAGAGTCATGTCTTCCTCTTAGTTTTGCTCCAAATCTTCTCCCTGAACCTGAAAAACCAAATCTTTTTACTTAGCAACAAATGTCTGAAAGCGCGGAGCTCTAACCTATGACTGGAAGTTTGAACTATGAAGGTGCATAGCTCTTACTTTCCCTCTCTTATTATAACAGGTTCTAATCTTCAATTTACAGTCAAAATATTGCAGCTTTGCCTTCATTACATCATTGCAGTCTCAACTTTTTTTTCCTTTTATTAGTTTATTCGCTTGATGGTAATTCATATATGAGATATGTTGTGACATGAATATCCAATCCTATTATCACCCATGAAGATTGATTTCTGCCTAGGATGAGAACTCAGCTTTTATGAAAGCGATTGGTTTCAAGTCTTTTGGATTGTTGATCATCATACGAGACGCACTGCTCGAGTGGTGTATATGGTTTGATCATCACTCCATTCACTCGTAGGATATGCAAATGAGACGGTGGACCCAAATAGGCTTCCATCAAGTCCAATTTGAGTTGTTTACAATCATAGAATTAGGGTTGTAAACGGGTCGGTTCTGGCTCGGGACCATGGTGGACCCGGAACCAGAACTGAAACCGTTAAGGAGATTGTGGATCTGGATCCGAAACTGTTTTAGAACTGGTTTTTTCACTCCGGAACGGATACCAGAACCATATATGGGACAGGTCTGGAATCGGATCCGGGTCTAGATAGAGAATGATATTTAAAAAAAATATGATTTTTAGGAAAAATTTTCGAAAATTGAGGTAATACGACGGGTCTCGGGTCCACGGGTCCAGAACAAGACCCGGACCCATTTACTTATCGGGACCTAAATAAAGACCCAGACCTGGTTTTTAACGAGTGGGAACCTCCGGATAATAAGAGAATCGGGGACCCATTTACATCCCTACATAGAATCCATGCACAGCAAGAAATATCTTATTAAATGTGATCTATAATAAGATCCTATTATTATTATTATTATTATTATTATACATAATATGATCTATGGTAATAATGTAATAGGATCAAGATCTTGTTACCATTTATTAGTGAGATATATGATCTCATTAGTTCGCATCAAGATCTTATGATGATAACCATTTTGATAAGGTCTTAGTATGATCTTATTAATAAGAGCTTTTTGTATATACCCCCTAAGATTTATAGGATTTGTAAATAAGCCCTTAAGGTTTTAGTATTTGTAAATAGGCCCTTACCTTTTCTTTTTAATGCCTTTCATGTCCCTTAAATCAATATTCCTAACAAGAATGGGCAGCCACCATCGGTTTTTGTTGGAATTTTAAATAAATGACAACTTTGCCCTTACATCCATTATTTTATCGCAAGTCCCAATGGTTTATCTCAATAACTCTCTCATGCACATGACCAAAGGTGGACTTGGGGACTGAATCCCCCTCCCATATCTGAGAAAAGTTTAAAATCCCCTCCACCTGCAAATGCTAAAAATTAATATGTTTTTTTACATTTGCCGATTTCCCCTAATTTTTTTACATTTGCCCATTTCCCCTAATATTTCTTTTACATAGAGCCAAACACCACCCCCTCACAAATTCTAAAAATTAATAATTTTTTTTTACATTTGCCCATTCCCCCAATATTTCTTTTGCACCATCTACACATGAAGCATAATCATGTATTTTGAAACTACTTTCATAATCCAACGGTGGGTCATGTATGGATTGGATCAATTATAACCATTTATAAGTACAGGTGTTGATTGTTGTCATGATTGGACTTAAAAAATGAGCCATATATTGATAAAAAAAATGAATTTATGTAGGGTTATTTTCTCCCACTAAGTGCAATTGTTAATGTTACATGCTTTATTAAAAATAATTGAGTTCAAGCTTTTTAAATTATGCATATAAGGATAAAAGAGATAGACAAAAATGTCATTTCTCTCCAAAAACTTATGTTGGTTGGAAGACTATTGATTTTGGGGATATAGAAGGTATTATAATGAAAAGGCAGGGACCTATTTATAAATACTAAAAGCTCATGGGCCTATTTATAAATCCCACAAACCTTAGCGAGGTATATACAAAAAGCTCTATTAATAATTATGATCTCATTAGTAACAAAATCCTGTTATAATACGGCACATCATCTTATTACTTAAATAAAGACTAGCGAAAGACACCCGTGCTTTGCACGGGCAACATATTTTATGATGTGAAAAACGTAAAAATAGTAATGCACTATGGATGAAACCGAGTTATTTGGATAGGGCCATATTGTAAGCTAGCGAGATTTCTCCATGTGTTGATTGGACCCCCAAATGCAAGGGTGCGACTGTAGTAATAATCTGGCGAGACCAGGTCGATCCACAAGGAGCAATGCCTTTTGAAAGAAACTTTCCAACTTTAATCTGTCCTAATTTAGAAACTAAATCTAACATAATAAAGAAACTAACTAAATTACAAGAAAATTCCTAAAAACTGAAAATTAACAATTACAACTTTCTAAATAAAAAAATAAACATAAACTAAGTAAAGAAACCTAGTTTATTTAACCATATTCTAACTATAACCTGCAAAAGTAACAAACTCATCAAAACAACCAATTTAATATAAAATAGATCAAAGCAAAATTTCCTAAATTAGATCCTAATTACCAAAATCACTTTTTTTGCAAATATGAATGATCTATAATGCCCTAAATACTAAAAATGCAATTTTATGCAAGTTTTTAAAAATCTGATGTATGCTGTAAAAAATTCTAAGTATGAAAACTCTTGCACATGCCCAATTTCACTGGACTGTACTACAGGCCTAAGATGATATGAACCTAAATCTAATGGCTGGAATCAATACTCTGATGATTCATGAACAAAACAAAAAAGTAAGAATGGAAAAATGATTTAAAATAAAAAAGATATGATCATCTAAAGATGCCTACTTAAATTGTTTTGCTGCTGAAATCTGAATGCAGGCTTTCCAACTACCCATTTTTGAGCCTCTGGTTGACACGGTTCCCGAGGTTATTTTTGGTTGAAATTCTGGGATTTCAAAGTCCAATTACCATACTTTAAATCTGCTATTTTTTGGACCAAAACATTCATGTTTAACTGGTTTTTAAATCTTGCACTTTTGTAACTCAGTTGGGTCAGTTCTACTGAAACTGTACAGGATTTTTCACTGTTCTCATACCAGATCCGAATTTAGTCTTTCTAATCAGTTAATAATCTTGTGATTTCAGCAACAAAACCCTGTTCTAATGCAATTTCCAAATATGATGCATGCACAAAGACACTTTCCAACCATATACTATGCAAGTAACAAAAATAGAAAGTTTCTTCTAAACGTAAAAAGATGCAAGTTGGGTTTTTAAATCTAGAATTTGTAAAAAAATAAAAAAAATCAGAATATTAACTTAAAAAAATAAAACAAAAGGAGTGGAAAATAAAAAGCGAAAAAGATGTACCAAAGATCTAGAAATTAGACAATCTTACAAGTATTGACAATGCTATTATGCAGTCCTCTCTTCTCATAGTAGGAAAAAAATAATGCAAGTGGTTATTTGTTGTCTCTCGACTTTTGATCATTTTTATTTTATTTTCAAACCCTAGATTTAATCATGTGAAATATTGTCTCCAATCAAAACACATAAAAGAATTAGAATGAGAAAATTTAACACACTTACATTAAGAATACGCAAAATCAATCCAAGTAATGTCTTTATTCCTTCATCTTGAAGTACAAGAAATTAAGATTATTCTCTCTTCATCATTCTCTCAACATGATCTCTCAATCTATGTCTAAAGAATTAGAATGGAGAAGAAGAAGAAAGGGATTAGAGAGAAAGGGTGGATGGGAGTGGAAAGGGAGAGAAAACTTCAAAGTTTTTCAACTTCTAGGCATTGGCCGTCCAGCCCTTCCATGAGTCCCTTTTATGCTTTTTGCAAATCTTTTTTTAGTAAAGAATCTCTCATCATTAGGGCTTTTCTTTCCTTATGTGTAGAGATTCTTGCTTAGGCTTTAAGTTAGCTTCTTTCTTTAGAAAGACTTTTAAATTTGAGAGATCTCCTTACCTTATTAGGTTTCTTGATGCATACACTTTCCTTGTATAATTCCAAGAATATCTCTAAAAATTGCATGATGATGTAAAGGGAAGAAACTTTCCAAATATTGAGATTTCTTGCAATTCCCGTCTAAAACTGTAGCAGACAACTTCCCGAGGTCATATCTCCCTCAATATAGCTCTGATTTACTTAATCTTGGGCTCCACAGATATCTACTCGAAAAGACATTTCCAAAGATGGCTAGATTGCGTTGATCCGACACTCGGTTTGAGAGTTATGACCATTTTAAGTTGCTGCCCCTGAAAAATCCGGAAATAATTGTGCACAAATGGAAGCTTCTATGTTGGCATGCAATGGGGTGTATGGGACCCATGTTGATTTCTCCTACAAATTGAAAGAGGCAATTTTAACATTAATCATATGTAAGAAAATAATTATGAACCATGTATAGGACCCTACATGCCTAGTGATGCACCAAAATGACAAACTATCCAAAGATGGCACATGGTACCAAAAATAGCAAGATATGCATTGATGAAACCAAAAGCCTAGTTTTCGGGTGATAAATGAAATGAGAAAAAATTAATTTCACAAAAGCCATGCAATTCAATAAATTTTGACCAATTCTGACTATGTTTACAAAAATAACCCCAAAATGCATGTAATCATGAAATTAAATGCAATTCTATGCAATTAAACCTAATTAAGTCCACAAATGCTAATGAAATGATGACTTAATGACCTAGTTTTGTGGACTTATCAGTATTTGATTGGCATTCATGGAGTGAATAAAGTAGGAGAAGTTGATAATTTAGTGGCATTTATCATATTAAAGAGACATTACCGTTCTTAACATGAATAATAATATTTTTAGAAGGAGAAAAGAAGATTTTAATTCATAAATGAAATGGGCTATAATGATGTGGTATCATGGTGGTCTCTTTCTCTTTAAGAGATGGGTAAGAGAAGAATGGTCGGTTAATGAGCAATTGATGGAGTATTAAAGGAATTGTAGAGTCAAAATCAATTGGAAATGTCAAAATCAATTGAGAAATTGAGGCTGATTTATAAATTGAAATCAGTCTACAATATATAAATACATCTTTATAATATTAATGAAAAGAAAATAAATATAAAATATAAAATTATGTTTTAGAATTATAGTATTTATCTAAAATAATATGTATATATATTATTTAGTATTCAAAGAATTCTATACTTGAGAACTTATTCAAAAAAGTAAGTACTATTATAGTATCTGTAAGCTGCAATGATATATGAATTAACTTTAAGGCAAAAATAGTTGAAAAAAAAAACATTTTAAGTTAAAACAGTATTCATCTCATTTCTTAATAAGTCATAAAACTAAATTTTGAAAATGAATATAAAAATATAATATTCTTTAAAAAAATTTATATATTCTAATTTGTGTTGCCATTATTAAAAAAACAGCTCTAAGTAAATGTAAAATAAATAAAAATAATTTTAAATTAAAGAAATATGAATCCCTCTATGAATAAGATATGTGTTGGCCTGAATAACTATCTTTTTTTGAAATTGAGGAATGGCCATCACTTGAAGTCCATTTCCTCTGAGGCTTTGACTCGAGATAAAGTTTAACCCTCTTTGCTAATGCAATTGGAAAACCACTAACCAAAACCTAGTTGTTCATCTTCATCTAAATATGACGTGATTGTTGTTCAGGCCAGCATTATATACAAGTGCCACTACCATTTTTTTCATTTTAAAATTGATTAAATAGCCTTCAAAATTAAGGAAAGATCAATGCAATAGGTGTTAAAAAATGGTCTGAACAGATTGAGAGATACTAATAGTGCCTTTGTAGTACTGTAGTACTAACATGTACATATACAGTTTTTTTCTATTGATAAGTGGTAAGGAAATAGAACTTGAAATAGATACATATTATACATGGTGGAACCAAACATCTTCCCCATTGTTGAGAACCATTAAATCGTACCAACATAAATATTATATCTTGTGACATAAAACTTCACACGATTACGAAGAAGAATACAAAAACACCATATGCTGTGATACAAGCCATGAAAATCTGCAATGTGGGAGCACTTCTTCCACAAGGCAATAGGGAATAAATAATACCAGCATAAACCACATTAAGCTCAAACATCACCCGGATCAAAGTGGTATTCGGTGGTTTAAGTCATCTTCTTCACGTGGTGATCTTATATTTTGTCTCTCTATGATGATCCCTTATACATACTGTGGTATTATATACTTTGGATAGCTACAATGCAAATTAGGCATCTTAATACAACAGTCTAACTTGACAAACACATACATGGCAGGGCTTAATTATAACTTTGACCCAAACTCATACTGAAATTATAAAAATAGAACAAAATATGCAAAATCCAATATCCCAAACTAATCTATTAGCATAGAATTCTTTAAAGAATCCAAAGGACAAAACCTGGTCTCTAAAATTAAATGTTTAACAACCCTAATTCGCCTTTCAGGCGAAAGAAAACAAAAACATGATTGCTGAAGTGAAAGGAAAAGATTGACTTGCCGCGAATCTCTAAAGAAGGCATGACTCCCCGATTGAGGAATTTCTGATTAATAGAACTTGAAGAGGTAGTTAGCGAGGAAAAAACAAATGAGAATTTAAATACCAGAAAAACTCAAAAAAAGAAAAAAAAAAGATAATAATAGGGAGGGATTGAGTCTTACTATTCATTGCTACTTTGAAGAATTCAAGGAATATTTTTTGTATATTTTATTAGAGATGCAAGAAGCAAGATCTCCACAAGAAGCTAATATGCTAAAGTAACTCAAATAACTCAAGTACTATGCTAAAAAATATATTGTACAATAGAGATTGGAGAAGATATGAAACTATGAAAGCCTTTGTTACCCATGTGCCATGAATCATTAGAAAAGGGAAAAGTTTTGGGCCTCTAGCTACATAATACACGTGCTTTTATATAAGTCAAGAAGAGAGTTGGTCATTTTGCAACTTGCAACTTAATTCAAATAAAGATGAAAAGGGCTAAAGTGAAATGGATCCGGGCTAATATTGCAGATACTTAAATGTCAATTAACCTAAATGCATTTAAGTTACGATTAGAATAAACTAAATTGGAAACGGAAAGGAGGGGAGTGAGGACAAGAATGAGAAGGGAATGCAATGTCAACATTAATTAGCTAGAGTTGGTTAAAATCAAATTGAAATTGATCCCTGATTTCTCAATTAAACTCTTTTCGCTTCATAAATAATAATAGGATGTCCATCTTATATTGTGAAAATAGCAACCCTATGTTTGTTTACAAAGATATGTAATCTATCAAATCGATCCTGTTGGTTGGATGGAGCCCACTTATTATAACACAAGATTTTCAAGATGACTCTAAGTAATTATTGATCTAACTTGGTGTGCACAAAGGCTCATCTATTATAATTCTACTCTCTCACACTTTTGTTGCCTCATGTACCACCCACCTCAATGTGGACTCTCTTATATATAACATTAGATTCATTGAGAAAGAAACCCATTCCTGATTAAATATTATTTTTAGAAATTAAATCATGTAAAATGAACAAATGAGCCTCAATTTTCACTTAACAAGGTAATTTATTATCCCCTTTTTCTTATGTTTGGCATGGCCAGGTGGGCCCAATGGACTAGATGGTCAATATGTGCCATCTGTCATACATAAATTGACAATTAATTAATTCTTTTATTGCAGTAAAAAAAGGGCGTTTTCATGATAAAAAGTAGGAAATAATAATGAATGAAAAAAAAAGCATTATCATCTTTTCACTCTTAACCAATGGGGACATGGCTAATAAAAGTTGCTTTTCTCCGAAAAATAGGAATGATCCATCCATCACATAGCTTGGTTCTTTGATTTCTAAGTATAACATCAACAAGAGATGTTCATATGAGAGCACCTCTCACCTTACTATGAGAGATAAGGTAGGGGCCCTCACATTCATATCTGGTGCCAACAACTTAAATGTGAGGGTCCACTTTTATCTCTTATAATAAGGTGAGAAATGCTCTCTCCCAACATCAACTCTCTTCATATATGTATAACAACGTCTCTCTAACATTTCTCTATGCATATAAGCTTTTTAATCTGTCAACATGTTTATGATTGAGTGGTGTTGGTACTTAATTGGTATCACACATAGAAAAATAAGGATTAATCCTTGAGTGTTTAGGTTGGTAGTATCATTCTTGGTCCATAGGCCAACTTAAAAAAAAAAAAAAAAAGAAAAAAGTTTTTTATTCTTTCCAGCATATACTTATATTTTTCCAGGAAAGACCATAATGTAATCTTTCCAGCAAAATAAAAGTAAAAAATTCTTTTAATCAACACATTCGCCTGCTGGCTGCTGGTAATAAGTTGGCATAGTTTGACTGGTTAAAATCCCACCAATTGAAAATAATGGTTTCTGTTTTCAAAAGGGAAGGAAAGCAACTTTGACATTTCTCCCTTCTCCAAGGGAAAAGCAACTCTGACTCAGCCCTAGTATTTGACAATTGACAAGCTAACCTAGACTCCGCCCTAGTATTTGACAATTGACAAGCCTCTCGACAATTGACGAGCTAGCCTTGACTCAGCCCTAGTATTTGACAATTGACAAGCCTCTCTCTCTCTCTCTCTCTCTAAATGAGAAGCTAATCAGATAAACCAAGTAGGCCCTACTTTATATGTGGTTGAAAACCCCAACTATTATTTGGGATAAGGCTGCTCATTGGCTGTGAAGGGCTGCTCTTGAACCATTTCATGTCCAGCTGATTTAGTTATTGGGCCTAATTTTCAAGGCTTAGATCAATCTTGTTGCAAATATATTCTGCACCTTTCCTTTTCTTTTCCATTTTCATAGTTTCCCCCTTATCAAGGTCTCTAACACCAACAATAGACTGGGCACAGCCACAATCCTATGAAACACAACCCAAATCTAGCCAGACCTAGATCCATTCCAGCCCATAAAAAGCATATACTTTTGAAGGACTTGTTGAGAGAAGTAAATGGATGGTGAAGATTGTCCAATCAGCTTGATTATGACCTAATTCATTTTAAGATTGCGGGATGAACATATGAGAACCATGTAAATTCATTAATTAATCATAAGAAGGAACAAGTGTTCTACAATCAAGGTTTTCAAGATTCCCCAATTATCAACTTGCTTCTTTTAACAAGGTTTAATTTACCATTGCAATCTTAGAAGAAGACTCTTTGGAAGTTTGAATGCAATTTTCCAATGTTTCCTTCCACCCAATCATGTTTATTATACTATAGTTTATGTTAAGACCAATGCTTAAACATTATTGAAATTACACACGCACAATAACGTATCTAAGCATGTGTCCAAAATCCATAAAAGATTGTGATTTCATTAGCTGCGCTGATATAAGAAATTGAAGGATCTGGTCAAACACTCAACCAATTGGTGGCATTTTTGCCTTTTTTTTTCCCTTATATTTTCAAAAAAGATAAGGTTTTGATGGCCTAACTCCAAGATCCTGGGTTCAAACTTTAAAAAAAGTTTTCTTCATTTTTATACAATGAGGCCTACCTGTGTTCAATTGTAACCGTTACACCTACCAATTATGCAGCAGATTGGCATTGATGCCCATCCAACAAATTCATAAAAACTGCACTAAAAAAACTATTACTATTAGACTTTTAGGGCCCTAAGAGGAGGATTAAGATCCCCTAACCCAAATAAAACCCTCAGTCAAAGTGATCTCATCTCCTAACCCTTGACTAGCAAGCATTTAAAAAAGTGAGGAGCACTTCTAATAACTAAACCCGGATTTGTCTCTTGTGGGCAAAACTGAGAGGTTCAGTGCCAGGACCCAAGGCCTTGGATAGTTTCAGCTCTCTTCTCCTCTGCTCTGTTTTTTGTCACTGTTCTTTTGTTTGGCCTCCTAATCTTTTTATAAGGGGCCTTGTATAAGAATAGAGCAATGTGTACATTTTTTTTTTTGACAACCCAGTGAAGGCGGTTGGAAGCCAAGAGAGACACACGCATACAAGAAGAGAGCCCGCACAAGCGGAAAGAAGGCTCATACAAGTGGGAAAGGAGCCTGCACAAGTAGTAATGTATACATTGAACATTGGTGCGGAGAGAAGAATCCTCGGTGACACCAATCTCTATATAACAGTAATCGTAATCAGGCTAGCTAAATGCATCACCCACTACTGATCAGTGTGGTTTTGACGGCTAACCACAGCGATTAAGCGTACTGTAGTATTTAAAAAGGAAAAGGAAAAAACTGAATGTGTATCTTGGAAAGATGTTCTTGTTGTCAGATACACCAAAAGCAATGGCAAAGAGTGGATTCAGATTGGATGGTTAAGTTGTAAACAATCTGAGAAAAAGACTTAAAGCAGTTCCCTCTTTATTCATCTTGTTTTTAAACAAACTGGTGCAAATTTATTGTATTCTAAGCAATTATTCAGAGGTGTTGGAGGTATGGACCACAGTGCTGTTTAAGTGTCAACCACCTTTTTCCCTTCGTCTTCTCAGTTGAATACAAGGAATGCTTATTAAAGTGGATGTACTCCTTGTTTTGTCCCCTCCTTTGTTCCTCTGTTCAATTCTCCTCTCTCTCTCTCACTCAAAAAAAAAAATAAATAAATAAACTTGAGCCTCATGGCCCACATATCATTACCATTCCTACATGATTCATAAAAATGGCGCCACATTGTAGGTCGAAAGGGGGTTGTGAACAGGACAAAAGTGATTTACAACTTTGTCTTTAATTAGAGTATCTTAGACAAGTGGTTCTTCTTGGCCTATATGTAACAATCTCCCACCCTCAAGTGCATCCAATCTTGCCTCGAGGCTTTAAAATGCGTCACACCATGTTACAAAGGCATCACACATTTAGCCTTCACTTTGGACGCTCACATGAGCGATGTGGAATGTAACACTACATCTCAAGCTAGATTGGACATTTAGCCTCAAGTGCATCAAATCTTGCCTCAAGGCTTTAAAATGCGTCACACCAAGTTACAAAGGCATCACACATTTAGCCTTCACTTTGGACGCTCACATGAGCGATGTGGAATGTAACACTACATCTCAAGCTGGATTGGACTATAAATGCAAACCTAGTCAAATCATTAGTGGTTTTAACAAAAACCATGTTCACCCTAAAAAAAAACATGTTTAATTAAGAAAACCATCAATTTAAAAGAAAATGAAGCTCCCTGTTCTTCGATACTGTTGGAAGATCGTTTGATGAAGATTTAGAGCAACCAATCAAGATCAATGAAAATCTACCCAATGATCTATCAAATTAATCTTTGAAAACAATCTGTTTATTATTGGTTTGACTAGAATTTAATGATAGAATTGGTTTTTCATGACAAAAAAATAGTATTTTTAGACCGAGTTGATCAGTTGAGTTTTGAACTCTGTCACATGTAGCTTCAATTTGGTAAAATAAAGCATCCTACTAACAAAACAAGTATTAAAGTAAGGTCACATGAATCATGATATCCCAATAAGGTGACATTAGGAGCAGCTTTTAAGAGGAAATTAAGAAACTCAAAGGTTGTAGGACTTGGTCCCATTTTATAAAGAAGTACCCACTAGAAAAAAAGAGATGATGCAGTTTAATATGATGAATTGCATTCCTTTCTCTGTCATAAGAGCAATGTGGCATGTTATTGTGGAGGTATTTTTTCCCCACAAAAAAGTGGGATTGAATCCCTTTGTAGGAGATTGGTTGTGAGTGGAGTGAGCATAAAGAGCCCCCACCAAACAATGAAGATTCTCATGGGCGGCATGGCAATGCCATGAACAAAACGTGCAGACAGCGGTGGTAGAAATGAATTCTCTATGCACTAGACTTTTGTTGAGGATTCTGTTCTATTTTCCCTTTCCCTTTCACTTTCATATGAGATTACAAACAAGCTTTCTCATACACATGACAACGATATAAAGTCAAATAGTTCAATTTAAAGACGTGGGCCTTACAATGGATTTGGTATATCATTCAATTTAAAGACTCTTTGATCTTCAAAAATTATTACACCTTTGGACCTGGATCAGTCCAAAATCTGTGGAATGATTTTTCAAGCCAAGGATGAATGAGGTTGCAACTGGGCAAGGCCTGACAAGTACACGATTGTCCAGGCACAGCCCAGATATCTGTTGGGCCTAATTCTCAGTATGGTGCCAGGACATTGGGCTGAGAGTGAGCTCCAACCAGCTCATCAGTCAAGCTCTATGTTTGCATTGGGCAGTGAAGGTCCTGTTATAGGGCCATTAGGCATACAGATGCTCTGGCTGAGCCCATTCAGCTACAAAGAGGGAAATGAGGCCCCATCTCAGCTTACAGTCCTATAGACATGGTGGGCTCGACTGGCACATGTACAATTACTATAAAATTTAGCATAAAGCAATATAGAAATTGTTCAAGCTCCCTTCCTAGAGCATGTGAGGACTTAAAAAAATAGTGTGAGATTCTTGACTGAATGGGTGCATTTAAGGTGACTTAGCTCTCTGGCTTTGTGGGTATATCATTGCTCCAGGAATCGAAATGATGCAATGGTGTGGGCAATAATCAGGTATGGTTATCTACCACTTTTATCATGCATAATGTAACAATTTCTATGTGACACTTACTGGAAATTATGGGTTTGATGTAAATGTACAAACAAGTATCAAAGCAGCCAAATCATGTTTATACAGAAAACCTGCTGATGATTTTGTTGCATCACTACCCGAGTTGCGATGATTGATGTCAATATGATCAGTTCTTCACTGATTCTGTGATGTTATACACCAATATAGAAAAATCAGAAACAATGAGATCTGATTCATAGTGACATGCATTCTTCTTGATAATAGATTAGAGTTTAGGCTTCAAAGATCTATACTTATCAAATGGTTTAGATGCAAAAGACTTATTAAAAGAAGGTGACTCGGTTGAGACTCCCCTACATTTGATGCGGTTTTTCATCAAAATGAGATGATTTGGGAGAGTCAAGAGTCAACTCAGGAGTTTCCAACCATGATGCAAACCGGTTTTATGCTCACTTTTTTCCTTTTTATTTGTTCATATGTAGATTACAATTTACAGTTGTATGGGATTTAGTGCCTTTTGCTACATATATAAATCTATGAAGGATCATCCTGACAAAAGTATCATGCAATTAAATTCCATTTGCAATTGCCTCCAGAATAATTGCAAGGTGCTCATTGTTGCGACCACAAGGCTGCAATTTGAGTTAGCTTACCTTTCAAAATATATCAAACACAGCAATGATCTAGATTCAGCATTGCTAGGTCCACTGTATAATGGCCAAGATCTTCCACTGTGTATGATTTTTGGGGCCATTAATTATCCTAGGGGTGGCTGGTTAATTTTCTCAACATCGGCATGTCATGAGCAACAATGTAATAGAAAACTGCCAGTTATACAAAAGGGTTGATAATGAGACACAGTTTACCCTATTTTTTAGCATGTTCGCATGCAAAAACCACCAAAATGGATAATCATTCTTATCCTTGTACTTTGTGTTTGTTGCAGATCAATTGTTGTTGCATCTGAAGTTCATAAGAAAAACAGACACACAATCCCTCATGGCCAGTCTTCTATTTTTAAGGATTTTACTCATTTTATCTTGATACTTAACTGCTTCTTTCAGTAGAGAAAAAATATTGCTGCTTTTGAAGGTCTGTGCTATTTGGACATAAATACAGAAATATCTTACATGGATTTCATTGCTACACATATGCATGATTGTTAATCACAACCATTGATTGATGGTCCTAAATGCTAGATTTCCAGAACAGACCAACAACAACTAGAATCTTGTTGAAAGAAATTAATGGATCATTGATCTTTTTTTAAATGAGCTATTCATCCTTTCTTAGATGTATGGCCAGGCGATGAGCTTATCCACTATTTATTTACTGGTGTAGAAGATTTATACATGTCAAGACACAATGTTTATGTAGTCTTGTATTGGACAAGCTTCCAAGGGGGGGGGGGGGGGGGGGGGGGGGTGGTGTGGGTGGGGGGTGGGGGGCAAATGAAAATTATTAATAGAAAATTTTAACATTATAGGGGGCAAAATAAAAAATTAAGTGGTAAAAAGTAACAATTTGATCAAAACTTAAGGGGCGCCATGGCCTAGCTACATGTAGGTCCGGCCCTGGGCCTAATTATTGTATTTCTAGCAACGTAGAAATACTCAGGAAGTTGAGTCTTGACTTACGAAGTAACCTCGTTCTAATGAATTACCAAGTGAAATATTGTCACGACCCGGGCCCGAGATCTGACTACTTCGGACGGACCCCCGAGTCGCGGAACCATACTTACTCCCGTAAATCCTGAATTAACCGAAGTTAAGACAAGACTCACAAGGGATATCAAATCACAATACCTGTCAATGTACAATGTGCGGAAAACATGTATATATACATTGACTACAATTAACTTTACACAAAAGTTAAGTTCCCTTATACAAATTTACAGCCCACTAAAACCAACACTGCACACTTAAAATACAATGCAGTCGGTATTTAATCACAATCCAAAATTCTCTATTACAAAAACATTCATTTACAATCGCCCTCCGACTACGCCCACTCCGCTAAACCTCCTGGAGGTAACGGACGGGCCTCCTCCGCAGGCGGCGCGGCCTCGGCAGGACCGGCACGGGCATCTGGGCCTGTGATA
Source organism: Umbellularia californica (assembly GCA_028538565.1). Lineage (NCBI taxonomy): Eukaryota > Viridiplantae > Streptophyta > Magnoliopsida > Laurales > Lauraceae > Umbellularia > Umbellularia californica. The sequence continues at coordinate 5,284,310 of JAPQWN010000001.1, read as the reverse complement.
TCATCAATAACACGTGAACACGAAGGTTCAACAAGATACATGCATTTTCATGATTCTTCATGTTATTTAACAATTCTTTAACAATTCTATACAAGAATTCAATAAGGTAAGAACTTAAACAGTTCTACAATAAAAGAACTTAACAGTTCTATATAACCTACTTCAATTCCATAACAAATATCTATGTCAATCATATCCTTTCATTTCGTTCATTTCGTTCATTTCGTTCATTTCGTGTCTTCCAACGGAAGCAGTGTAAGCACAAGGCGGAAGGGCAAACCATTCATGGCCTAGGCTTCAAGATTATTCAATTTTCATTTAGTCACATTAATTAAGCACAAGGCGGAAGGGCAAACCATTCATGGCCGAGGCTTCAAGATTGTTTCACTTTTCATTACATGACTTTTCACAATGGTGGAAATTTTCCAGTGTCTTGATCAGAGAGCACTGGCATTCCACGAGGCTCCGGAACGCCCCTCACATCTACTGCAGCAGGAATTATTCATTCATTCAAGTTACTGTCACCTTTAGTGACTATTCATTTCATTTCATTTCATTAATTCAATTCATGTATTCTGTCATTTCGTGCATTATGTCAATGACGTTCACTATGTCAATGAAGTGCCCCTCTGTGTCACTTCATGGATTCTATTCATCTCTTATCAATTCTATTCATACTTCTAAGCCAGACAAACGAGTGAAGCGTTAGTTATCCAATGTACATGTTATTTTTGATGAATATCACTTTATGTATTTGATTTGTACATTGAGACGACCTTCGCTAACACCTATGTAGGCTTAGACATCAGCATGGAATAGCCTGTACAAATTAGGCTTCATTTCCATAATCTTTTCTGAGTTCATCTCAGCTGTCGGTTGGCCTGTCGGCTGACCGACCATACAACGTCGGTTGACCTATCGGTTAACCGACACTTTGTCGGTTCAAGTTCCAGAAGCTGGATTCTTCAGTCCACTTCCTGATACATTCGTCGGTCAGGCTTCGGTCATGTGTCGGCTGACCGAAGATACCATGTCGGTTGACCGACCTATTGTCGGTTCGAATTCCAGAGAGCTGGAATTCACTGAGACAGATTTCAGATCTGTCGGTTAGTCCGTCGGTTGACCTGTCGGTCGACCGACACTACCATGTAGGCTGACCGACACAATGTCGGTCAGAATTCCAGAGAGCTGAAACTCTCCGAGACAACTCCCAGAGCTGTCGGTTAGCTTGTCGGTCAGGTGTCGGCTAACCGACACATGCTCAGAAGTTCAGTTCTGAACTTCGGATTTTCTGAAGCAAAACTTCCCGAAATTGAGTCAAATAGACTCCAACATCTCTAAAACACTATAAATCATAAGAATGCATAAGTACTTGCCTTTTGTGAAGGTTGAATGGAGAATAAACATTCCTTAGCTTGTAGTTCCAAGAGAAAACCTTGATTCCAAGCTTGACACTTTCACAATTTGAAAACAAAGTTGGGGAAGATGAAGTGAAGGATGAAAACTCCTTGAAAACACTTACAAATCCCTTGTTTGCCTCTTGATTGAGTAAGATTGGAAGGAAAGAAGAGAAAAAGCAAGAAGAAAGGTGCCTAGGGTTTGAAATGCTTTAAAAAAATGAGATAATGATCTCATTAGGGTTCTCTTAGCTTATATAAGCTAATAAATTGCATTCAAGCCCATGAATCTCACTAAATTACAATTTAAGTCAAATGAAGGGTCATTTGACCAGATTCTCGTCAAACGACTTCGAACCTATTATGAAAGTTGACGTACTCGTCGAGATACACGCGTTGGTATCAAGAGTTTCCGTATTCGACGAATACGCGAAATTTCGTATTTACATAAAAGTCCTTCATTTCTATGTTTGAGTCTAAAACTCCATTTAAACCATGCAAATCCATTCTTTACCATTCCATTAAGCCCAATTCATTCATTTGAGGCTTATTCCATATTATTTGGTCATTGACCATCATTAGCTCAATTAACCGCAGTTAATTAGCCTTAAGCATAACCAATCCACTTAATCTTTTCATTATCCGTTCATTCCATTCATTTGGGACTAACTCATCGAGCTTAGTCATTAATTACCATTAAACTAGTTAAACATGGTTAACTAGCACTAATTTCAATTAACTAGAGTTAATCTTGATTAACTCGGGACGAGACCTGACAAATATAGAGAGGAAGCAGCCGAGCAACCTCCTCTTGATAATTTGTTTGCATTCTGAACCAGTTGAAATGTTGATTTGATTCTAATAATGCTTGTCTCTTGGAGTTTAGCAATTAAAAAAGATAATTGTAATTTAGTTTGAGACTTATATTTGAAATTCTATCTTCAATGTTTGCACTTAAAAATTATATCATATGCAAGATTTTTTTTTATTTTCTTTCTTATAGTATTTTTCTTGCACATATAAATTTATTAATTTGAATTGATTATAATGAATACATGTAAAAAAAAAAAAAAGGTATACTTATATTTTCAGATTATTATGTAAAAAGCATGACTCTCCTTATTTTTTAGAAGTATTTAGTCTCTTTCTATATATTGTTAAGATTATTATTTAAAAAGCATGACTCTCCTGATTGACTGTGTCAACTCTCTATGAGTCAGTTTTTTTGAGCTGACGAGTCAAGTCTGAGTCCCCAGTTTTTCCAACCTTGGTTTGCATACCCAGCGTGACCTAATAGTCCTGATTAATAATTGGACCAGGCTCAAGCTTAAAATTCTAGGACACAAAGGCATGGCCAACGCTGGCCCTCATAAGCCTTTTAAAGGAAATGAATCATTTGCAAAGGTTTTTTAATTTTCTTTAGCCTTTTTTTTTAGGTCTCTTGGGTTCTTCTCTAGCCATTGCTCAAATCTAGCGTTAGTAGCTGTTGCCTTCTTGGTGGTCATCATAGACTCACCTTCTAAGGTGGGTTTCCCTCTTCTTTCGTTTTACTTTATTTTGGCCCTCTTTGGATCATTGGAACTCTTCTGTAACTCTAATTACCTATAATCGGTTAAAATGAAGAGGAGAATTTCTCCCCGTCAAATTTGAAATCCCAAGTGGAAACCCTATGAGATTTTTAATGGATGCTTTTAATTCAGGAATCTATTTTAGTAGGTGATAAGGTTTAGGGTTATCAAAGGGTGCAGGCCAACATTGTTCAAATCTTATCCTCAATATGTGCTAGTTGGCCCAATGGCGGGCCAGAGCCCTCAAACAGCCTTACACTATCTAGGCCTTTTATCCAGCTTTGCAAGATATGGCAAGTAGGGGCAGGCCCCAGAATTCTTCCTTGCGGGGGGGTGGGGGGCAAATTTTTCGGAAGGCCACATATAAAAAATGCAAGTAGCTTTCAAATATATAAAGGATTTTTTGAAAACTCTGAAAGGACCATATGTAAGAAGTTATATAATTTTATAAAAAAACAAAGGGGTTTTCTGAAATTGCACCCCCCTGGTTTGGCCAGCGAGGGCAAGGCCAAGGTTCACAGACATAGCACACAACAAACACACTTATATATAGAGAGAAATGTAACTGTGAGAGTAATTCTCACACCATTGTGAGAGTAAGAAATCCAAGCCATTCGATCTATATATATATATATATATATATATATATATAGATCCAACGGCCTAAAAAGAGTAAAAAAGAAATGAAAATTAAAAAGCAAAAAATGACCCTCCCTTATTTTCACTCTCGCTTAGACCAAAATTAAACATCAACATTAATCTTTTTAGGCCGTTGGATATAGATGTGGATCGAATGACTTGGATTTCTTATTCTAACAGTATTATGAGAATTACTCTCATATAAGCATTATATATATATATATGTGAGATGCTTCTATGACAGATACTCTCACCTTATTTATTTATAAGAAAATTAATTTCTTTTATATTTGAGTTTGATAATAAAAAAAAAAGAGGCATTGCACTAAGTTCTCTTGAATTAAATACCGAATAAACAGATGAAACTTATATATGAAAAGAAAAGAAACCATCTCATAGTTTCCTCTATGGCATGCTATTGACATTTTGAGGCATTTTGTTTTTCAAGCTGTGGCACATCCAAGAAGTGGGAATTGAATTAAAATAGAAGCCTAAACAATAGACCTAAGAGCTAAAGAGAAGTGATGCTATGCTATTAAAAATCCATACAAGAACCACATAAAATCATACTAAAATAAACCCACATACATGATTAAATAAATCCACATATAAATGCAATTGAACGTAGATAAGCCATTAAAAACAATCACATATAAATCATGAATGACTTATTTAGATAAAACCGACATAAGAATCACAGGAAAAT